>JAWNOE010000105.1:10125000-20125000 GCA_035046095.1 Drosophila pseudotakahashii
TTCCCTGTGCTTGTGGTACAAAAAAAAAGAAGAAGTATGGTATAGAGGGAAAACTAAAGATTGCGAGGAGAAAACCAGACGCACACACAGCAGGGTTAAGCCTAATAAGCCACATTACCAAAAAGAGGCTAAAACAATAACAATATGGAAAAGAGGGGGTCGCACGCTAATGACTTATTACGTATACGCAGCGTGTTTTAGAGTTAAGAGTCTAAGGCGGCTTCCGTCAACTATTTAAAAAGTCATTCAAATTATATGAATACCAAGGACACACACACACACACACACAAAGCATATTAATGCCAAAACATAATGACAAAATAAATATGCAAAAGTGGTTTTGTCGAAGGAAAACGTGCTCATAATGCTTTATATCTAATCATGCCACCACCCACTTACCCCGCCCAACCCCCCCTTTATATCATCGTAGTCGTCGTCTGTGTGGAAATTGTACTGCGAAATTAGTAGATGGCAAAGCTCAAGGCTCAAGGCTCAGGCACTCAACCAAAAGATGTCTGTTGTGTGGCATATAAAGGGTTTACAAGCCATTAGTTGTTGTGCTCTCGAAACTCGAAACTCCAAACTCCAACCTCCAAACGAAAAATACAGAAAATACAAACCCCCATCCTTAGCGATACCATTTTCATAACGACAAAATCGCTTAATGTCTTTTTGGCTGCCGAATGAGCTGCAAAAAGGGTTTTATTTTTAGATATGTGGGTTTTTAGGAGTAGGAGTTGTACTGTGCAAATAATAATAATAATAATAATAATAATAATCGTCATAATGTTGCCTATTAAGCAGGCAAATTGAGTGTCTCTCTTTTAAGTTTATTTTCTTTTTTTTTTGTTTGGTTTAAATGATCATACACACATCAGACATCGGAAGATACACACTCTCTCTCTCTCTCTTTCAGTTTCTCCTTCTGTCTCTGTCTCTCTTAAGGGGTGGGTTGGTTTTAGGGGGGGTGGGGCGTTAGGGACAGGGGACTTTGTTCTGATTTTGCCAATTGAAGTGGTAAACTCAATGCAACAAGAAGTCTCGCACATCAGCCGATCGATCAGTAGAACCGGAAACGGAAACCCAAACGAACCACAACGAATCGCAGGCTAATTAATTAATTGCCCAACACTGCACTGTATCCGAACTGTATCCATTTTTTTGGGCTCACAAGTGATTTGGGAACCTTCAGTTTACATAGCTGTTTACAGAACTGTTTATTAGCTATTATCTTAGTGTTTACAGAATTATTCTTAGTAGAATGAGAGTGCTGCTTACAACACTGGCTTTCATTTCTTTTAGTGACTAACAGTAGAGTTTATAACACTGTTTAATGTAAATACTTTCAATGCTTATCACACTGCAAATAGTATTAGCATTTACAACACTGCTTGTACTTGAGTCATTCTGCTATTTACAACACTGCTTTGCGGCCCTGTTCACACTGGCTTTTAAGCACCGATCACACCCAAGTACAGTTCTGTTTAAGCTAGTTTTTAGCCAACTTTTCACTTGTGCGGCCAAGTCACGGTACAGTTTAACAGATTATTCGGATTCCAGCGAGTCACAGCGAAGCACAACCAACTCATCATCACAGTCAACCGGGGGAAATCACGCTATTTTTTATGGCTTACTATTTTTTTTGTTTTTGACCACTTACCGCGATTCTGGCTGCCCGGCGAGTAACTGGGCGCCGGTGTCGAAGGAGTCGAGGGTCCTGCCGCTGGACTGCCGGCCGGCGCTGTCGATGGGGGCGTGGCCACCAGCGGTACGCCCACAACGCCCTCGCGCGAGGCAATGTCCTGCATCACGGAGGCCGCCCGACTGCCGATGCCCGCCGGCTGGAGGATCGTGTACTGTTTGCCATCGGCCATCGGCTCCTTGGGCCGCGGCTTCTCGCCCAGCTGGCTGGCAATATCGAAGGCGGTACTCAGTTGCTGTTGCTGTTGCTGCTGCTGTTGCTGTTGGCTGGCGGCGGCGGCAGCGGCATAACCATAGTAGGCCAATCCCGCTGCTGATTCCGCTGCAGCGGCCGCATTATAGGCACTATAATGGGCATGAGCGGCGGCCACATAATTCCGTTTGATGATATCTATCGGTGGCTTGAAGGCCGACGCCGCCTGGGCATAGAGGCCGGGTCCCAAGCTATCCTCCAGTTCGTTATCCTGATCCCGATCCCGATCCGGATCTCGATCCTCGGCCAACGACGACGACGACTTGCCAGCTAGCTTGCCGCGTACCTCCAAGTTCTCCTTTTGTCTGTGGAAACGATTTGTTGAGCTGGCTGAGATGGCCTCATACTTTTGCTTCTCCTCGAAGAGATTCTGGAAGGGCGGCGGATTCTCGTCCTGCTCCTGCAGGCGATAGAGATTGCCCCTGGCGTCGGGCCAACTGCCCGAGAGGCTCTTCAAAGCGGCCTGTGTCTCGCGGATGAGGGTCTCGTCGTCCTGGTCGGCGTCCGTGTTCTGGCCCTTGCCGTTGGCCAAAGGAGTGGGCAAGGAGGCGGCGCAGGAGGCGGGACTGGTCTCTGGACTATCGGCAATGTGACCAGAGCCCTGTTTGCGTTTCTTCTGTGGCAAGTTGTTGTTATTATTGTTATTATTGTTATTATTATTATTATTATTATTGTTGTTATTATTATTATTATTGTTGTTATTATTGATGGTCATCGTGGAGTCCTCGTCGCGACTGCAACGCTTGCGCCGCTTGATGGAGGTCTCGTGCTCATTGCCATTGGTGTGGTTGCCATTGCTCTCGGACAGGGGCGTGTCCTTTGTGAGGGGCCGTTTGGAAAGCGCCATCTTCCTGGCTAAGCTTTTGCCCAACTTTCCCACTCTCACAGCTCCTCTTTTAGCTGATCAGATGAAAATTCAAACGAAATTTAAGCTATATATCTTCTAGTGTTTCTAGTTTGAGCACCCGAAAAGGGATTGTTTGTGTGGATATTCATCATCATTATCATCATTCTGCAGCCTCAGCTAATTGGCCTCTGTTTATCGCGTTCGCTTGTGGGAAATCTTAGGGGTCTGCCCACCAGACTAAACAAAATCGAAACCATTCTACCTTATCTTATATACAATAGAATATTATCGAAAGTGTGGCCAAACAAACAGTTTACCAAATCGAATTCAATATCGTGTGACCGTTCATCATTCTAAAAAAAACATCTTCATAGCTTCATAGTTCTTCCTAATTTGGTAACGGTTGTCTAATTCTCATTATAAATAAATGAAATGTTAAAAAAATGATTTATAAATATTTTTAAGATATTTAAATGTATCTCTTAGAGGCAAAGATATAGTAGTTCGAACTTATTCGAGGGTCATTGTATTTATTGTCTTTATACAGACTGTTGATTTTCCGAATGGCAAACAACTTTTTACGCTTTGTTTGTTTGGGCTCAGTTTTGAGGGACCATAAAGTGTAAATCGAGTTATTATGAGGCAATAGAAATATTTTTTTTTACCATTTTGAGCCAAAATTAAGTTCAAGACAATTGCAAAAAAATAGAAACGCCCGCTGGAAATCTTTGATTATTCTAAAACACCGAAATATATGGAAATATGATGATCCTCAGCTAATGTTTAGGTTAGTAACGAGCTCCTGAACCGTCTGAATGTGTGTGATGATATCGTTTCACGATTTCAGTTAGCTCAATTTTCAATTTTGTTTGTCAAATTCTCAATGTGATTATTCTTGTTGCATTGAATTTCTTTTTCCTGTTTTATTTTTTGTTTCTTCTTTTCCTTCTCTTCTCTTTTCTTTTCTTTTTGTTTTACTTAATTGTTTGTTTTACTCGTTCTTGTTGGGTTTTTCTCAATATATATAGTTTTTTTTTTTCATAATTTTTGCCTTCACAGGGGCAGGGGGGCGGGTCTGGGTGAGGATCAGCATGGTATATAGTATATACAATATATATAGACTGTCAGTTTTCAGTTCGATACAAAAGATTGCAAGATCTATTTGGGGATAGTACAAGATTCAAATACTTATATGTGAACTTTACCTATTTGGTGAATTCTGTTTCTGTTTCGGTTTCGATTTTGTTTTCGTTTTCGTTTTTGTAGTCTTAGCGATTTGGTTTTAAAATTCGATTTGTTGTTGCTTTCGATTTAAACACTCTGCACTTTTCGGTTGGCCATTCTTTCAAAGGCCTTCGTTTCTTTGTTTTTTGTTTATTTGGATGATAATATGATGCGGCTGCTGGCTGCTCAGGCTGAAGTTGCGACTGACTGGGTTAATCCACACAAACACTCCGGATTAATATCGGATGTTATATCACCGACACAACAACAAAAAACGGAAGCCAAACTAAAACTGGGTAACAAAAAAAAAAAAAACAAAACAAAACAAACAAACACTCAACTCACTTTTTGTCAACGCGACGGCGGCTATAACTTCGAAGGAAATGAAATGTTTAGAGTTTTTCGAATGCAGATCAACTTTAGCCGGCTAACGGGGCGTATACTTGATTTCGATTAGACCACGCACTTTTAAGTATTTGCTTATTATATTACTGGCTTTTCGGTTTGCATTGCACTGGATTTACTTTTTGTTTTCCCCTTTCTTTTTTTTAAGGGGGCTTTGCGCGGCGGCCAAGTTTTTCTTTTAGTTTTGTGGACGCTGCGAACAAAAACTTTTGCACTTTTATGCCGCACTCTGGAAAAAGTTTGTGTCCGTCTTCAGAAAGTTTTTTTTGGGATCTCCGGGCCTGACCATGGGGCTATAGGCTAAACCCACTCTATATTGGCAGCTGCAATAAAAGTCTGGCGTCGCAGCGAGGCGGCGGTGAAGTCCGGACGTCCAAAACCCGACTGCTCGATGCGTTTGGGGTAATAAAATTTTACATCGTCGCCGTTTCAGTCGCCGTTTTTCAGTCGCTGTCGACGTCGACGCACGTTTTCCGAACCCCAAACCCAAAAAAAAAAAAGTGCCAACAACACACACACACACACACACACACACACGAGGGTAAAGCTTCGGCTTTTTCCTATAGACTATACCCCGAAATATAATAATATCGAAGGGGAGTTTCTCGGTTGTGTGTGTTCCTTTCTAGCCTGTTCCGTTTTGTACCGATTTTCCAGGCGGAACGTGCGTCTCTACCTGTTCTAAGTTCGCTGCCAACTGACAGTTTTCCAAAGTTGTCGAACTTTCGAACGCACTGAAAATTGCAGTCGACGTCGCAGTCGCCGTTGCCGTTTTTCGGAGTAAAAGCCGAAGTGAAATGATGTACTCATCCCCAAAAAACCGGGGTGTGTGTGTATGACAGTATAACAGTCAGCGAGTCGGCGCACTGAAGGTCGCCAGCCCCCTTGTTTTTCCGAAAGGTCCTTGCTGAAAGCAGGGCGGCTTTTTCGGAGCAGCGACGTCGGCAGCAGCAGCAGCAGCAGCAGCAGCGGCAGGAGCAGCCCACAAATGACTTTATCCCGTCGACGACGAGTCAAGTGCAGGGATTTCCTCCGCAAGCCGGCAGTCCGTCGTCCATCGTCAATCGTCCAACGAAGATCGCTAGAGATTCGGAAAGCAGATGCCAAAAAATTCACCAACAGATTGCGATCCAGATCCAGATCCAGAACCAGATTCAAATCCAAATCCAAATGCAGATCCATTAGCGCACCTGACGCATTTGCCAGCCGGTGATCGAATCGCCTCCATCATTCGTCGGCGTCATCAATCATCAATCATCACTGCACTGTTGGCGTCCACAGCTGGCTGTTTGAGTGCGCGAATGTGTTTTTTTTTGCAGTTCAGTGATTAGGACTAAGATCCAAAGTCAACAAATAGCGTTGCCAATTAATGGATGGTTTTTTTGAAGATTTTTACAGGCATGTTTACTCTTAAAATTATTATTTTTTATTTCTGAATTTTTTTTAAATCTTTTTTTTTTTGTTAAATATTGAACTAAAAAACTTTAATTACTCTCACAAAAACTGGGAAAAATAGCAATAATTTAAGTTAAATTAATTAAAATAACAATGGGTTTTAAAGTTACTTTTAATTCATGATTTCTTAATTTCTTTGCTGGCAATTTCGAGGTCAGAGTTTCGAAATATTGCTGTCGATTTCATAATTAGGGAAATATTAGTTTACAAAACTAAACTGGAGAACTTGAAGTAAAGCACTAAGCTCGGTTTTTTTTCTATTTGCAAGAAGGGAATTTTAGAAATATTAGGATGGGCCAAAAATAATAATGGATAAAAAAGTAATATTACCCTTTTTTTTTTTTATAAGTTAGAGAATTGAATGGCTATAAAACATATTAACAGCCGCTCAAAAATGATCAACAAATATGCGTTCCTTTTAATTTAATTGACCAAGTCCCGTTTCCTCGTCCGCTTGTTATTAAATGAGCATAGGGAATTGTTCTGCCCATCCTCTGCCGCTCACGTACGCTGTATGTACTGCAGGCCCATTCTTACACTTAAAGTGGGATTCGAATAGGGCCTAGGAATTAAGAGTTAAAAGCCTTATTTTAATTCAACATGCATACCAGAAAACGTTCCCAAATATTGTTATACCGCTAGAAGGGATCTATTTTGATGTATTTTTATTTTGTTTAATATTTATTTAAATTTTTAATTTCGTTAGAAATGGATTTTAAAGAAAAAACATTGGAAAAAAACATCGTATACTAAAAACTTACAATTCTTCCTCGGTAGTTTGGGGTCCTAAGTAAGTTCTGCACACCTAACTTACAGAGTTTCAAGTTGAGCAAGGTGAAAGGGGATGGGATACGGGTTCTTTGAACTAGTTCCCGGGGAAAAAGGGTTTTCGGTGGAGCAAAACGAAGCTGCGGAAGCTGCCTGTGTGCACTGGGCCGTAATTAAAATAATTAAATGTGGAAAAAAGTAATCACAAGATTGAAAAGTAATTTACACATGTAAGCAAACACCGCGTACACACATATACAGACATGTGCAGCTTAAACAAATACAGGCGCAAACAAAGCCCGCAGGATATTCGCAGAAGACGCCAGAAGACGGGTTCAAAGAAAGCAAAAGGCGAAAAACAAAAATGAATGTACGAAAAAGAAAAGCCGCTGAAGAAGCGGAAAATAGGAAAAAAACCAGTGCCAGAAATTGCCAAGGCAAATGGAAAAGTCAACATTGCGAGGAAGAGAACACAAGGCTGATGCGAATCTGCAGTTCGGGATCAGGAAGGATGGATTCTACCTAAATATACATATATATGTGGTATGCCCCCGAGTAAACCCCTTTTCTCGGGGTCTGAGAACCGGGGGATTTGCAAAGCCGGAGCAGCCCGAGTCTTACGTAAACGCAAAAACGCAAATGATTTCTCTTATTTCCAAGCGGTCGCGGTTATTTCAGGGGCGGGGGTGGCACAACTGTGGAGGGGGTTACCCTTTCCCCCTTTTGGCATCCGTCAAAATTTTGCATGCCTCAGTGCTACACTGAGCAAAAATACCGTTGATAAATTGTATATTTTTTATATATTTTTATTATTATTATTATTATTTATTTATCTAGCGCTAAGGCTAACAATTTAACTTAAACATAAACAATTTACTTTAACTTATACGTTTTGGTTATTTTATAGGTAATATGTAAAAGTTTCAATTCCTTTTTTAATTAATATTAAGTAAGTTAGGTAATATTAAATTATCTTATAATATTAACCTTATCAAAATTGATTTCTAGCAATTTTAGGTTCTATACTTTTCACATTTATCCTTGACCCATTTAATAAAAATTTTTGAAGCGTATTATTAATATTTATTTTTGAAATATTCGATTACAAAACATTTTGATAGTTATATTTACAATGAAAATTAAATTGTAAATGAAATGTTAGTTGTATTTGACTTGAAATAAAAGTATTCATTTATTTATTCAAAAAGTACAGATTAAAGCTGTTTAATTTTAGTGGGTCTAATATTTTGCATAATACTTTAAAGTTTTTTGCTCTCCACTTTCCGTTGAGACGGGCCACAGGCAAGGGGTAAGAAAAATGTGTACTGGGGGGTTACAACCCCCCTCTGGGTTACAAAAAGCGGGCGGTGGGGGTGGTGGGGCGGAAGGACGTGGCTGAGCGGCCACAGACGTTGGCGCAAATCTAAGGACAACAAAAATTAAGTGGCAACAAGAAAATAAGTCACTTTTTGCTCAGACCGATGGGCGTCGGCCAAGGGGGGTTAGGGAGTTAAGGAGGCGTCTAGGAGTGGGCGTGGCACCGGTAGGCAGACACAGAATGTAAGCAAGTTCCTGGGCAAAGGCAACGAAATGATTGACAGCGCATAATTAAATTAATTGAGTAATCCACTGGCTGGCACACACAAAAAGCAGGGGCGGGGTGGTCTGGAAAAGGGGGTGGAGGCTTTTGGGGAGTAAAGGGTTAAATTCCCAGCGGCTGCGGCGGTGGCACTGCACACAAATGTGCCGCTGATGCGAGGACTCGCGGTTTCAGCCAAGAGAAAGACATTTCCCAAGCAAACGCAACCAACCCCCTTCCCCTTTTCTATATCCTCGAATTTTCCAGCTTTCCACCGCCGAACACGAAAAATTCATTTGGGACTAGTGGTGGCCTTGGCCAAAACGCAGCTCGCTGATGGGAAATTTGTGTCCAATCTGAACTTATATATTTTTAAAACCATCAGCCAGAGCAGGCCTTAAAATAATTATAAATTTATATTCTGTAAATATTATAGTTCATAAACAACTGAAGCATTCAAATAACAAATAAAATCGCCATACTGTAAAAACACAAACAAAATTGTACATAGAAAAGTTTATTTTGTTGAATATTTTTTAATTGCTCAACAGTTTAATATAATTTATAAGAAGAAAGTTATTACATTCAAATTTAGGATTATATTATTTTTGATTTAACATTTTCTTTGAGCAGTGAGCTTTTAGGTGAAAACCTTTTTTTAACTCTTTCAATAAATCTGAACCATTTTGTAAATAATGCTACTAAAACATATAAAAAAAATTTTATTTTTGTGGTCTTTTGAATAAATTAAAGAAAAAACGAAAATATAGTTAAGCACTTAGGATAACTGAATTTTTTTGGGTCCAATTGACTGAGTAAATATTTCTAACACTATATTATAAAACAGGCATTTTCCAGTCCTTTTGCAATTTTCCATTTCCCATCTCTAGTGGCCTTTTCCGGACTGTGTCTGCATAATGAGAAACCGCGTCGCGAAATGAGTAAAAACCGAAATTGAAAGAAATAAGCCGGAATGCTATGTGGCAGAGCCCCCAGCTCCTTAACCCCTTGTCGCACGCGCTTCAGGGGGTTAAGGGGGAAGGGGGTGGCAGGTGGCGGGCCAAGGCGTAGGTGTAGCCATAGCCTGTGGTTTCCTCTTGATGTGAGCCTTTGTCTTGTGATATCGAGTTGCGGCGTCTTCTTCTTCTACTTCTTCTTCGTCGTTGTTCAGCCAGCACAACCCCCGCGAAAAACCGGTGGAGGCGACGCCTTTGTCTCAGGCGCTTTATTAAAATTAGTAAAAATTGTGGAAAAAGGGCTGGGGGGGATAGAACCACTCAAACCTCCCAACCACCCACCACCCACCGCGCAAGGCCAGTGACAAGTGCCACAATGAGATTGCCGCGGGCAATTGTTTACGAGTATATCGCAAATTAAGTAGGGCTTAAATTTTACAAGCATTTCGCCTTTAAGAGTTAAGTGCTTTTCTGTTTCGAGCATTCGGTGTTATCGCCACAGTTTTGTCCCCCTTTTTCCCCCTTTCCCCCTTTTCCACTTTCCCATTTTTCAAGCGGATTTCGGATTTTGATTGCCAGCAATTCGCCCTGGCATCCGTCTTTGACACTCAACACTCTTAGTTGACATTCCGCCTCGGATTCCTGTTCGTGTCCTGGCGTCCTCCACCTCCTCATCTTGCAGTCCATCTGTATCCTAATGCCTTGAGATCTTGCCACTCGATGGGGTTATTTTTGGGCGGCTTAGGCGGAAATTTCGGATTGGGTTTTAACTATAGATTTATAAAAAATATATATGTGGATGGGTAGAAGGTGTTCTATCTACGTCTATCTATACCTATAAATTTTAAGAATCTAAAATATGCTTACTATATCTTCTATCTATACACAATTATGAAACTCTTATATAAATTTTGATAATCTTAAAGCCAGTAAAACTACAATCTTTCATATTTTCAACAAACTTCTTAGTATATCTTTTACCTATATATATAAAACTCTTCCAGCTTTAACTTTCATATTTTCATTTAATATTTTTACTATAGAATAGTCTTTTGTTAAGAACTTCTCAGTTCCAAGACATACGACTAGTTCAAGTAGAAATTACTAGTTAATAGTACAAATTTGTCTACATTTAGGTATCAAATTAAAATAATAATAATAATAAAAGTCAATTTCCTATAACCTTGCTCGGCTCCCCAAAAAAGTATGCTACAAAAATCCACACTCGCCTGAATGGAATCTATTTTGCGCCTAATGAAGTGAATTTGGTTTTCTTGGTTTTCAAAGGGGATGGATTGCTGGGATTTCTGAATACGCCTGATTCGTGGTTAATAATATTTGTGGCTTTTGGCCATGGCCACAAAAGTGACTGCAGCCGCAGTGGTTTTTGGTTTTGGCGAACCAAAGTCTCCCATCTCCATCTCCCCGGGGCTGGTGCTTTCAACTCCTTTTTGGCAAAAGTCTTTTTAATATTCCGTTGACGCTGCGCCTTGGCTGTGCTCCTCTTTTAGATCCCCTTGGATTTGTGTTCTCCGTCCTTAGCTCGCCCACTGCCTTTGCCGCTGCCACTTTCTCCCGCACTTTCTCCTTTCTTTTCCTCGCTGACTCTGTAATTACGCGTATAGGATGATGATTAACGCTCACGCAGCAGACAGATGGACTGGGACCGGGGCCATCTTGGTGGCAACTTGATTTTGCATTAACTGAAGCAAAGCTAATGAGTCTCTGCATGTGAATCCGCATCCGAATCCGCATCCGCATCCGAATCCAAGTCCGCATTCAAAGGATTTTTGTGTTTAATATTTTCTTTGCAATTAGTTTGTCCGCGTCGCACGACAGGCACAGAAAAAAAATTGAAAGAAATAATAATACATAAAATATTTTAAGGTTTAAGGAATTTTAATTGGAGAGAAATAATAAAAAATAAATAATACAAATTATTATAAATTAATAAATTAAATTATTTGAATCCCAAAAATTATTATTGAATATTTAAATAATAATTTTTGGGATTCTAATAATTAATTTAAAGCTAAAAAACTAAAAAACTGTAATTTTTAAAACATATATTACATTTTGTATGTAAATGCCCTCAGTTTCTTTCAGTGCAATCCGTTTACCCCCGCAAATGCTGACTTAGTTATGAAATTAGCAAACGCATTTTTATGGAAATGAAAGCGGAAAGTTGTCGGTACATAAACACGGAGATTCCATAGGCCAGTCCTGCGTCCTGCGTCCTCCATCCTCCATCCTCCGTCCTGCGAGACTTTTTCAAGGACACCGGCTGCTTGCTGTTTTTGCTTTTGCAATGTAGTTAAAGCCTTTTGCCGCTACCGCTGGCAGTGCCAAAAACTTTGCCACACCCCCCAAAAAACTCCCAACTCAACGCACTCGCTTTCATTTCCTTCGGCTTGGCTTTTCCTCGACTTTTCTTGGCGGCGTTTTAATCAGGCAAAGTGTGAAAGTACGACAGAGGCGGCCAAAAGTTTCTGCTTTATACATATTTTTAATATGCCAAGCGTGGCCGAAAAGAGCTGGAAGCTGGGAGTTTGGGTTTGAGTTTGGGTTTGGGTTTGGGATTGTGTCTGCATCTGTGTCTGGGAAGTCTGGGAAGCAACTTTCGCAGCGCAGCGTTCTCTCACTTCGATTCGAGTTCTTCAGTTCTCAGTTCTGAGTTCTCTGTTCTGAGTTCTCAGTTCTGAGTTCTTCAGTTTCAGTTCAAGGTTCTTCCTCCTCTCGGAGTGGGTGGCTCTGGGCCCCACAGTCTTTAATTAGTCCCTCGGATGCGGGTTCCGATGTTCCTCTTAAAGCAAAAAGCCGGTTAATTGCAATTTATAAACTGCTGGCAACACCTACGCGATTTTACCCATCAGTTTCCCACCTCAGTGTCATAATCGTTAACGTTAATTGCCAGCAACTATATAAGTATGTGTACATATATTTGTTTATATGTATACATTTAGAAGGAGTCCTGCCATCGAGTGCTTACACTTGCCTCGATCTCAATTGCTTTTCAATGCGATACAAAGGCTGTAAGTGCACTGCAAGAAAAATGTGGGTTATTGAGGGAAATTTAGTTTAATTAAATCCAAGTATTTTTAATAATATTTAAATTGGAAAATCTTAAATTGTTTCCTAAAATTTAAATGTTGATTATATAACTATAACTAAGAAACTATAAAAATAATTCAATTAGAAAAACATTTTCTAAAATATTTCGGTATTTCATTAAAAAATTTAATATAATTCCAAATTTATTAGGTAGTTTTTTATTAGATAATTAGTTATATTATATATTTAGTATTATATTATTTAGTTTAATGAATAATTTTTTCGTAATATTTTATAAATTTCTAAACAAATTGTATAAAATTCATTGCAAAAAAATAATTTGACTGATTTTTGGAAAAGTTTTGTTGGTAAATTTTATGAATGAAATTAATAATAGGATTGAATTTTCTTCGAGTGCATGTATTCACGTACGCGTATTCATATCTGCATCTAGCATACATCCTTCATGCGTATGTGTGAGTGGGTGGTGGATGGGGCGGTTCTAACTGTATCTATGTACTTTTAATTGCCGGCAATTAAAACTTAAATACACCTCAGTCGAGGGTGGCTGTTGTTGTTGTTGTTTTAGCACAAGTACAAGTATTTGTTGGTGCGTGCCAAGCTTCATTTAGTGCGTTCGCCAGTGCGGTTAAGTCACCAAGGTGCTAAGTGCCCTATGGGGTTAAGGTTCGGGAGGTAGGACCCTTAAATAACAAGAAAATTGCGTGGCAAGCGCAAATACAATACGCACTTAAGCGATTTTGGGTGATTGAAAAGCGATAAGCTGCACTTTCCAAGGGGCGGTAAAATCGGGAATGGGGACTCATAGAGGGGGTATACATATTTATATATATACATAGGTAACACCAGGGTGGCTTGGACAACCGCAGACAGTTCCCACGAAAATATCAAAAAAAAAAAAGAAAATGTTCATTACGAACAAAGAAAAGAATCGCGGCTGTCACCCACAACATACTCATAAAAGTTAAACTGCCATTAATAAGTTCAGAAGAGGAAGAGAAAAGAAGAGGAAGAGTGGAAGGAAAAAAGAGAGGAGGGGGGGGGGGGGGGGGGAAATGTGGGCGGGGGGTGGTGACCGCGTCCTTGTTGCGCCTCACGCTAATTAAATTCAATTAAACGACAATCAAACAATGTCAAGCGGAAGTCAAAAAAAAGTTCAGCGATTACAAAAAAAAAGGAAAAAGTTGAATGAAAAAAAATGAAAAGGAGAAACTCAACCTGTCCAAGGCAGCGAACCCCCCGACCATGCCCCCTTTTGAAAAAAAAAAACGTACGCCCACGCAATTTCCCACGCAATGCATGGAAATCGTGGAAAATGTGAAATGTGAAAAGTGAAAGCTGTAGCATAACATTCAAGTAATTATTTTCATTTCTCTTATGGTAAAATCCTTATACTTCGATGGGTGTATTTATTATATATACTTAGAGAAAAAATATTCTTAAAATATATTCCTAAGTATATATTTATTTATACTCATACTTCAATGGGTATATTTATATGAAATATTTAAAAAAAAAATGTTTTTTGAAAATATTTTTCAAAGTATATACATATTTAGAAATTATTATTGTTGGTTTGCAGTTTTAATTAAAATTAAGTTTAAAATTTACATTTTATTAACTTCTTTTTTGGGGATCTAAAATATTTTCTAATTATTAATATTTGTATTGTCTATATACTTTTTTTCAATATTTTATAACACTAAAAGAGTATTACAATTCGCTTCAACATTTTGTGAGTTGTTTTTTTCCGACGTTTTTGGCTTTCATTTTTCCTTTCACTTTGACTGACGACTTTTGCTTTTCGGCAACAATTGACACGCGATATGGCCGAACTGTCCACGCTCCGTAACTCTCCACCCCAAACCGAACCGAAAAACAGATTCCAATTCTGTTGTTTTTTGGGTGTTGGTATTTTTTCTGTTGTATTTTTTGTTTGTATATTTTCATTTTGCCTCTGTGCCTTTAACGTTTGCGTGACTTGTCGTTTGAAATGTTAATGATGACGATGGGATCGGAGTGGACAGGAGAGGACGGCTGGAGGACCGACCATCTGGCTCGAAGGACCAACCATCAACCTGTTGACAGTTTGGACCAAGTTAAGCGAGCGTGTCACATGTCCAACCAAAAAGGGAAAGGGTGTTCCAAAATGAAAAGGCGTAGTGGCCAGTGACCAGTGGGTAGTGGGCAGGGTTCATGGGCTTAACCCTTTCGGCGCATTTCATTAACGCCGAACCACTGGTTGTTACACCTTTTCCAGCTTTTCAACGGTTGCCTTTCCTTTTCTTTTCATTTTTATTTTCATTTTGGGTTATTTCGTTTGGGTTTTTATTACTTGGGGCTCATTTTGCATGCAGCGAGAGCAGTCGCCCATATACATATATATATATACATTCTATATATACATTTTTTAATGCCTCGGTTTACTTGCTGATGAAGTGAATCAAATTGAGGCCGGCAGCAGGGGGTTAAGTGTGCCCCAACCTGGGCTGTGTAATATCATTTTTATTACTCGGCCAGGCCAACAACTTCCATCTTCCATCTCAAGCCGCCGGTTACTCCAGAACTCCTCATCCTCCTCATCTCAGTTGAGACCACCGCCACCGCGACAGTTTGTTAAGTGCCCCGGCCAAAAGGGAAATATTAAGCGGGAAAGTGGGAAAAAAATAAACTCAAAAGGGTTGCTGGGGTTGCTGCAAGTAGCAGCGGCGGCCAAAAAAAATTCATCATCAAAGGTGTAAAAACTTTTAATATGTTTAATTTTCCACCTATTCTTATCGGCCCATCAGCGAAGGAGATATATATATAGGGTAGCACGGCTGTATTCGACTGTTTAGAGGGGTTAGGATTTGGGAAAAACACTTTTGGAATATGTTCTATTATTATGTTTATCAAAATGTTTTTTTTTTGGGAAAAACCTATCTTTATAAATATTATAAAAATATATATATTTTTAGAATTAGAATTTTTAGTTCATTTTTTTTATATATTAAATATATTATATATATTAAATGTTCTATTATCAAAATGCATTTTTTGGCAATAGGTTATTTGAATTATATGAATTTATATTTTAAGTAGTTTATTTCATATCCTAAAATGTTGTTATTTTTATTTAAAATCATATAATTTCAGCAGTCCATTAATTCGCTTTGAATTTCCTTTCCTAGATATTTATTTAGTCTAGCTAAACTCAAGAAGTGCAGCACTCAGTTACTTTTTTTCCATAACCTCGGCGGTCCAGTTGAGCGAAGTTCATTTGAGGAGCTCTTTTGGTGGCCAGGGGCAAAATGACTTTTGCTACCGATGGGTGGTTGGGTGGCTTAGAGGGGTGACTTGGGGGGTGGCTGGCCTGACCGCACGCAGATTTAGCTCCTCGGTTGGCCATAAAAGCCGCCTCGAAGATGGCCTGGCGAGTGCGGCTCAGGGTCTTTGCCACTTTTGAATAATTTTAACCCAAATAAAAAATGATGTGAATTCCTAATTAGGCACAAAAGCAGGCAACCAGCAGCAGCAGCGGGCAACCAAGCCACAAGGAAATCAGCGCCGTTTGTTCGCTGGATATACATCCACTGGGATGAGAGGATGGTATGAGAGGAGTCCTTGGGCTTTACTGGCGTTATGATGATGGCTAAATGCCACGACTGACTGTCACGGCCACGTGGGAATTGAACGCTGGAGCGTTCGACTTTGGAATATTTCTCTCCTCTGACCGACCGACCAACCGACCAACCGACCAACCACGCCTGACTAGTTAAAATGCAAGGATTTCGGCTTTCCTTCGACTTCTTTTCGAATCCGCCCCACAGCGCCGCATTGACAAATTGATATTTGCATTTAAATTGAAAATTTACATTTGTGCCAACGATGACGATGATCGAGGGTCTTCCTCGGTCTCGTTTCTTGGGCACTGCAATCGCCTTGTGGTCACAGTGGTGTAATTCACATTAAATACCGCATTTTTCTTATTTCTGCCCCATTTCCATATCCTTCGTGGCTTCAATTGGACGTCACTTCATTCGCTTGACATTCGACATTAATACCATCGCCCCTTCGTTCCGCAAAAATAATATAAAAAAGCAGACACAATTTGCATTATGAAATAACATTTCTTTTCTTTTCTGTTCTTTCATTGCCATGGACCCAAAGCACTCCTTAGATATTGTTGTCCCAACGTCCTCCGGAGCCAATCTGTGTTTATTACTTTATGCTCTTGTTTTTTTCTTGGGACGAAACATCTGGTTCGGAGGAGGGGATGTGGCAGGTAACTCCCAAGTGGCGGGGAAGTGGACTCTCCACTGAATCCAATCAATCAAAGGTGCAGCAGCACATGCACGCAAAAGGGTCAAATGTCAATCACTGGTGACATGTTCTAAGTTTTCTAGACACCCGAAGAGAGAGCGTTTTCCTATCCCATAAATTGCTATACCTGAGGATTGGTTTTCTACATTAACTTAAAGAAAACAAGCAATAAAGAATCAAAATCAGAAGAATTTTAATATTTTTTGCTTTAAATTCCTGAAAACTTTAGTTATGATTTTTATACCATTTATAGGTGGAAACTGTTTTTTCAAAAAATGCCAATCGATAAAAAAACACGATTCTGATTTTTTGTAAGGGGTAGAGTCACCATTTTTTACGAAAAAATTTAACAACAGTTAAAATTTCCATATTTGAATGCCAATCGATTACGAGCTCAAAAAGGTATGACACTTCATATTCTGACAGTTATTTCTCATTTTACGCCAAAAATACTGATATTTTTGTGCAAAAAAACAGGATTTTGATTTTTTGCGTTTTTTGTAAGGGGTAGGGTCAAAATTTTTTTCGAAAAAATTCTGACAGCTATTTCTCATTTTACGCCAAAAATACTGATATTTTTGTGCAAAAAAACAGGATTTTGATTTTTTGCGTTTTTATAAGGGGTAGGGTCACAATTTTTTTTCGAAAAAATTTGAACAAGTTAAAATGCCCATACTTGAATGCCAGTCGATAGGGAATTTAATTACGAGCTCAAAAAGGTATGACACTTCATATTCTGACAGTTATTTCTCATTTTACGCCAAAAATACTGATATTTTTGTGCAAAAAAAAAGGATTTTGATTTTTTGCGTTTTTATAGGGGGTAGGGTCACTATTTTTTTCGAAAAAATTTAAACAAGTTAAAATGCCCATACTTGAATGCCAATCGATAGGGAATTTAACTACGAGCTCAAAAAGGTATGACACTTCATATTCTGACAGCTGTTTCTCATTTTACGCCAAAAATACTGATATTTTTGTGCAAAAAAACAGGATTTTGATTTTTTGCGTTTTTATAAGGGGTAGGTCACAATTTTTTTCGAAAAAATTTGAACTAGTTAAAATGCCCATAATTGAATGCCAATCGATAGGGAATTTAATTACGAGCTCAAAAAGGTATGACACTTCATATTCTGACAGTTATATCTCATTTTACGCCAAAAATACTGATACTTTTGTGCAAAAAAACAGGATTTTGATTTTTTGCGTTTTTATAGGGGGTAGGGTCACTATTTTTTTCGAAAAAATTTAAAAAAGTTAAAATGCCTATACTTGAATGCCAATCGATAGGGAATTTAATTACGAGCTCAAAAAGGTATGACACTTCATATTCTGACAGCTAATTCTCATTTTACGCAAAAAATACGGATATTTTTGTGCAAAAAAACAGGATTTTGATTTTTTGCGTTTTTATAGGGGGTAGGGTCACTATTTTTTTCGAAAAAATTTAAACAAGTTAAAATGCCCATACTTGAATGCCAATCGATAGGGAATTTAATTACGAGCTCAAAAAGGTATGACACTTCATATTCTGACAGCTGTTTCTCATTTTACGCCAAAAATACGGATATTTTTGTGCAAAAAAACAGGATTTTGATTTTTTGCGTTTTTATAAGGGGTAGGGTCACTATTTTTTTCGAAAAAATTTAAAAAAGTTAAAATGCCTATACTTGAATGCCAATCGATAGGGAATTTAATTACGAGCTCAAAAAGGTATGACACTTCATATTCTGACAGCTAATTCTCATTTTACGCAAAAAATACGGATATTTTTGTGCAAAAAAACAGGATTTTGATTTTTTGCGTTTTTATAGGGGGTAGGGTCACTATTTTTTTCGAAAAAATTTAAAAAAGTTAAAATGCCTATACTTGAATGCCAATCGATAGGGAATTTAATTACGAGCTCAAAAAGGTATGACACTTCATATTCTGACAGCTAATTCTCATTTTACGCAAAAAATACGGATATTTTTGTGCAAAAAAACAGGATTTTGATTTTTTGCGTTTTTATAGGGGGTAGGGTCACTATTTTTTTCGAAAAAATTTAAACAAGTTAAAATGCCCATACTTGAATGCCAATCGATAGGGAATTTAATTACGAGCTCAAAAAGGTATGACACTTCATATTCTGACAGCTATTTCTCATTTTACGCCAAAAATACCGATATTTTTGTGCAAAAAAACAGGATTTTGATTTTTTGCGTTTTTATAGGGGGTAGGGTCACTATTTTTTTCGAAAAAATTTAAACAAGTTAAAATGCCCATACTTGAATGCCAATCGATAGGGAATTTAATTACGAGCTCAAAAAGGTATGACACTTCATATTCTGACAGCTAATTCTCATTTTACGCAAAAAATACGGATATTTTTGTGCAAAAAAACAGGATTTTGATTTTTTGCGTTTTTATAGGGGGTAGGGTCACTATTTTTTTCGAAAAAATTTAAACAAGTTAAAATGCCCATACTTGAATGCCAATCGATAGGGAATTTAATTACGAGCTCAAAAAGGTATGACACTTCATATTCTGACAGCTGTTTCTCATTTTACGCCAAAAATACGGATATTTTTGTGCAAAAAAACAGGATTTTGATTTTTTGCGTTTTTATAGGGGGTAGGGTCACTATTTTTTTCGAAAAAATTTAAAAAAGTTAAAATGCCCATACTTGAATGCCAATCGATAGGGAATTTAATTACGAGCTTAAAAAGGTATGACACTTCATATTCTGACAGTTATTTCTCATTTTACGCCAAAAATACTGATATTTTTGTGCAAAAAAACAGGATTTTGATTTTTTGCGTTTTTATAAGGGGTAGGGTCACAATTTTTTTTCGAAAAAATTTGAACAAGTTAAAATGCCCATACTTGAATGCCAATCGATAGGGAATTTAATTACGAGCTCAAAAAGGTATGACACTTCATATTCTGACAGTTATTTCTCATTTTACGCCAAAAATACTGATATTTTTGTGCAAAAAAAAAGGATTTTGATTTTTTGCGTTTTTATAGGGGGTAGGGTCACTATTTTTTTCGAAAAAATTTAAACAAGTTAAAATGCCCATACTTGAATGCCAATCGATAGGGAATTTAATTACGAGCTCAAAAAGGTATGACACTTCATATTCTGACAGCTGTTTCTCATTTTACGCCAAAAATACTGATATTTTTGTGCAAAAAAACAGGATTTTGATTTTTTGCGTTTTTATAAGGGGTAGGTCACAATTTTTTTCGAAAAAATTTGAACTAGTTAAAATGCCCATAATTGAATGCCAATCGATAGGGAATTTAATTACGAGCTCAAAAAGGTATGACACTTCATATTCTGACAGTTATATCTCATTTTACGCCAAAAATACTGATACTTTTGTGCAAAAAAACAGGATTTTGATTTTTTGCGTTTTTATAGGGGGTAGGGTCACTATTTTTTTCGAAAAAATTTAAAAAAGTTAAAATGCCTATACTTGAATGCCAATCGATAGGGAATTTAATTACGAGCTCAAAAAGGTATGACACTTCATATTCTGACAGCTAATTCTCATTTTACGCAAAAAATACGGATATTTTTGTGCAAAAAAACAGGATTTTGATTTTTTGCGTTTTTATAGGGGGTAGGGTCACTATTTTTTTCGAAAAAATTTAAACAAGTTAAAATGCCCATACTTGAATGCCAATCGATAGGGAATTTAATTACGAGCTCAAAAAGGTATGACACTTCATATTCTGACAGCTGTTTCTCATTTTACGCCAAAAATACGGATATTTTTGTGCAAAAAAACAGGATTTTGATTTTTTGCGTTTTTATAAGGGGTAGGGTCACTATTTTTTTCGAAAAAATTTAAAAAAGTTAAAATGCCTATACTTGAATGCCAATCGATAGGGAATTTAATTACGAGCTCAAAAAGGTATGACACTTCATATTCTGACAGCTAATTCTCATTTTACGCAAAAAATACGGATATTTTTGTGCAAAAAAACAGGATTTTGATTTTTTGCGTTTTTATAGGGGGTAGGGTCACTATTTTTTTCGAAAAAATTTAAAAAAGTTAAAATGCCTATACTTGAATGCCAATCGATAGGGAATTTAATTACGAGCTCAAAAAGGTATGACACTTCATATTCTGACAGCTAATTCTCATTTTACGCAAAAAATACGGATATTTTTGTGCAAAAAAACAGGATTTTGATTTTTTGCGTTTTTATAGGGGGTAGGGTCACTATTTTTTTCGAAAAAATTTAAACAAGTTAAAATGCCCATACTTGAATGCCAATCGATAGGGAATTTAATTACGAGCTCAAAAAGGTATGACACTTCATATTCTGACAGCTATTTCTCATTTTACGCCAAAAATACCGATATTTTTGTGCAAAAAAACAGGATTTTGATTTTTTGCGTTTTTATAGGGGGTAGGGTCACTATTTTTTTCGAAAAAATTTAAACAAGTTAAAATGCCCATACTTGAATGCCAATCGATAGGGAATTTAATTACGAGCTCAAAAAGGTATGACACTTCATATTCTGACAGCTAATTCTCATTTTACGCAAAAAATACGGATATTTTTGTGCAAAAAAACAGGATTTTGATTTTTTGCGTTTTTATAGGGGGTAGGGTCACTATTTTTTTCGAAAAAATTTAAACAAGTTAAAATGCCCATACTTGAATGCCAATCGATAGGGAATTTAATTACGAGCTCAAAAAGGTATGACACTTCATATTCTGACAGCTGTTTCTCATTTTACGCCAAAAATACGGATATTTTTGTGCAAAAAAACAGGATTTTGATTTTTTGCGTTTTTATAGGGGGTAGGGTCACTATTTTTTTCGAAAAAATTTAAAAAAGTTAAAATGCCCATACTTGAATGCCAATCGATAGGGAATTTAATTACGAGCTTAAAAAGGTATGACACTTCATATTCTGACAGTTATTTCTCATTTTACGCCAAAAATACTGATATTTTTGTGCAAAAAAACAGGATTTTGATTTTTTGCGTTTTTATAAGGGGTAGGGTCACAATTTTTTTCGAAAAAATTTGAACAAGTTTAAGTGCCCATACTTGAATGCCAATCGATAGGGAATTTAATTACGAGCTCAAAAAGGTATGACACTTCATATTCTGACAGTTATTTCTCATTTTACGCCAAAAATACTGATATTTTTGTGCAAAAAAAAAGGATTTTGATTTTTTGCGTTTTTATAGGGGGTAGGGTCACTATTTTTTTCGAAAAAATTTAAACAAGTTAAAATGCCCATACTTGAATGCCAATCGATAGGGAATTTAATTACGAGCTCAAAAAGGTATGACACTTCATATTCTGACAGCTGTTTCTCATTTTACGCCAAAAATACTGATATTTTTGTGCAAAAAAACAGGATTTTGATTTTTTGCGTTTTTATAAGGGGTAGGTCACAATTTTTTTCGAAAAAATTTGAACTAGTTAAAATGCCTATACTTGAATGCCAATCGATAGGGAATTTAATTACGAGCTCAAAAAGGTATGACACTTCATATTCTGACAGTTATTTCTCATTTTACGCCAAAAATACTGATATTTTTGTGCAAAAAAACAGGATTTTGATTTTTTGCGTTTTTATAAGGGGTAGGGTCACAATTTTTTTCGAAAAAATTTGAACAAGTTTAAGTGCCCATACTTGAATGCCAATCGATAGGGAATTTAATTACGAGCTCAAAAAGGTATGACACTTCATATTCTGACAGTTATTTCTCATTTTACGCCAAAAATACTGATATTTTTGTGCAAAAAAAAAGGATTTTGATTTTTTGCGTTTTTATAGGGGGTAGGGTCACTATTTTTTTCGAAAAAATTTAAACAAGTTAAAATGCCCATACTTGAATGCCAATCGATAGGGAATTTAATTACGAGCTCAAAAAGGTATGACACTTCATATTCTGACAGCTGTTTCTCATTTTACGCCAAAAATACTGATATTTTTGTGCAAAAAAACAGGATTTTGATTTTTTGCGTTTTTATAAGGGGTAGGTCACAATTTTTTTCGAAAAAATTTGAACTAGTTAAAATGCCCATAATTGAATGCCAATCGATAGGGAATTTAATTACGAGCTCAAAAAGGTATGACACTTCATATTCTGACAGTTATATCTCATTTTACGCCAAAAATACTGATACTTTTGTGCAAAAAAACAGGATTTTGATTTTTTGCGTTTTTATAGGGGGTAGGGTCACTATTTTTTTCGAAAAAATTTAAAAAAGTTAAAATGCCTATACTTGAATGCCAATCGATAGTGAATTTAATTACGAGCTCAAAAAGGTATGACACTTCATATTCTGACAGCTAATTCTCATTTTACGCAAAAAATACGAATATTTTTGTGCAAAAAAACAGGATTTTGATTTTTTGCGTTTTTATAGGGGGTAGGGTCACTATTTTTTTCGAAAAAATTTAAACAAGTTAAAATGCCCATACTTGAATGCCAATCGATAGGGAATTTAATTACGAGCTCAAAAAGGTATGACACTTCATATTCTGACAGCTGTTTCTCATTTTACGCCAAAAATACGGATATTTTTGTGCAAAAAAACAGGATTTTGATTTTTTGCGTTTTTATAAGGGGTAGGGTCACTATTTTTTTCGAAAAAATTTAAAAAAGTTAAAATGCCTATACTTGAATGCCAATCGATAGGGAATTTAATTACGAGCTCAAAAAGGTATGACACTTCATATTCTGACAGCTAATTCTCATTTTACGCAAAAAATACGGATATTTTTGTGCAAAAAAACAGGATTTTGATTTTTTGCGTTTTTATAGGGGGTAGGGTCACTATTTTTTTCGAAAAAATTTAAAAAAGTTAAAATGCCTATACTTGAATGCCAATCGATAGGGAATTTAATTACGAGCTCAAAAAGGTATGACACTTCATATTCTGACAGCTAATTCTCATTTTACGCAAAAAATACGGATATTTTTGTGCAAAAAAACAGGATTTTGATTTTTTGCGTTTTTATAGGGGGTAGGGTCACTATTTTTTTCGAAAAAATTTAAACAAGTTAAAATGCCCATACTTGAATGCCAATCGATAGGGAATTTAATTACGAGCTCAAAAAGGTATGACACTTCATATTCTGACAGCTGTTTCTCATTTTACGCCAAAAATACGGATATTTTTGTGCAAAAAAACAGGATTTTGATTTTTTGCGTTTTTATAAGGGGTAGGGTCACTATTTTTTTCGAAAAAATTTAAAAAAGTTAAAATGCCTATACTTGAATGCCAATCGATAGGGAATTTAATTACGAGCTCAAAAAGGTATGACACTTCATATTCTGACAGCTAATTCTCATTTTACGCAAAAAATACGGATATTTTTCTGCAAAAAAACAGGATTTTGATTTTTTGCGTTTTTATAGGGGGTAGGGTCACTATTTTTTTCGAAAAAATTTAAACAAGTTAAAATGCCCATACTTGAATGCCAATCGATAGGGAATTTAATTACGAGCTCAAAAAGGTATGACACTTCATATTCTGACAGCTATTTCTCATTTTACGCCAAAAATACCGATATTTTTGTGCAAAAAAACAGGATTTTGATTTTTTGCGTTTTTATAGGGGGTAGGGTCACTATTTTTTTCGAAAAAATTTAAACAAGTTAAAATGCCCATACTTGAATGCCAATCGATAGGGAATTTAATTACGAGCTCAAAAAGGTATGACACTTCATATTCTGACAGCTATTTCTCATTTTACGCCAAAAATACTGATATTTTTGTGCAAAAAACACGATTTTGATTTTTTGCGTTTTTGTAAGGGGTAGGGTCAGAATTTTTTTCGAAAAAATGTAAACAAGTTAAAATGCCCATACTTGAATGCCATTCGATAGGGAATTTAATTACGAGCTCAAAAAGGTATGACACTTCATATTCTGACAGCTATTTCTCATTTTACGCCAAAAATACCGATATTTTTGTGCAAGAAAACAGGATTTTGATTTTTTGCGTTTTTATAGGGGGTAGGGTCACTATTTTTTTCGAAAAAATTTAAACAAGTTAAAATGCCCATACTTGAATGCCAATCGATAGGGAATTTAATTACGAGCTCAAAAAGGTATGACACTTCATATTCTGACAGCTATTTCTCATTTTACGCCAAAAATACGGATATTTTTGTGCAAAAAAACAGGATTTTGATTTTTTGCGTTTTTATAAGGGGTAGGGTCACTATTTTTTTCGAAAAAAATTAAAAAAGTTAAAATGCCTATACTTGAATGCCAATCGATAGGGAATTTAATTACGAGCTCAAAAAGGTATGACACTTCATATTCTAACAGCTATTTCTCATTTTACGCCAAAAATACGGATATTTTTGTGCAAAAAAACAGGATTTTGATTTTTTGCGTTTTTATAAGGGGTAGGGTCACAATTTTTTTCGAAAAAATTTAAACAAGTTAAAATGCCCATACTTGAATGCCAATCGAAAGGGAATTTAATTACGAGCTCAAAAAGGTATGACACTTCATATTCTGACAGTAATTTCTCATTTTACGCCAAAAATACTGATATTTTTGTGCAAAAAACACGATTTTGATTTTTTGCGTTTTTGTAAGGGGTAGGGTCACAATTTTTTTCGAAAAAATGTAAACAAGTTAAAATGCCCATACTTGAATGCCAATCGAAAGGGAATTTAATTACGAGCTCAAAAAGGTATGACACTTCATATTCCGACAGATATTTCTCATTTTATGCCAAAAATACTGATATTTTTGTGCAAAAAAAACAGGATTTTGATTTTTTGCGTTTTTATAAGGGGTAGGGTCACTATTTTTTTCGAAAAAATTTTAACAAGTTAAAATGCCCATACTTGAATGCCAATCGATAGGGAATTTAATTACGAGCTTAAAAAAAGATGACACTTCATATTCTGACAGTTATATCTCATTTTACGCCAAAAATACTGCGGACAGGAAAATGGGCCTAAATCAGTGGATATTTCAAGAAACATTGATTACAAATCTGGAGACTAAGTAATAAATTAAATGGTTTTCTATATGGCATTGTCCTAATTTCATTTTTACAGAACAGTGTCTATACAGCATGGATTTCCCAGCTATACCTTTATTTGCTAGGCTAGGTATCCCAGAGTCTGCCATTCCTTCTGGAAGCCAAGAAACTTTAACATATTCATAAATTTTCGAGTTTGTTTAAACAAATTTTTCTGTGCTCCTTGGCAGGCTGTCCAATATTATTTATTTGCCTAAGTGGCAGCAAGGACCCAGAAAATCCTGATTGGACCTGGATGTTGGGGTGGGGCAAGGGCAAGGGCAAGGGGAATGGGGATGGGGATGGGGATGCGGGCTGAGGCTGGCAAAAGGGTTGCCGGTTTACTAAACAAAGCCTCATATGCGGGTGCCAATATTGGGACTCCGTGTGAGTGGGTGGGTTTGGGTTTGGGTCGGGGATTTCCCTCTGCCTGCGGGTCACGGCATTCGGTAATGGTGATAAAATATGCTCAAATTTGCCAAATATGAAAAGGTAGCAGGGGTCCCAAGGCTGGGGGATTACCCGCAGGCCAAGGGTTCGGACAATCTGAATACGGAATCTGTGCATCTGGAGAGCTGAATCTGATTCTATGAAATCTGAGGCTGCGATAGATGGAGATCTGACGGTCCGAATCTCGGCGAAATGAAAATAAATGCGTTCGCTAAAACGAAGCGATTGATTTTAACCTACCCACCAGGCAACCACTCCATTTCTTCTAGTTTTTTTTTTTGGTCCTTTGTCTAGCAAGGACCGCAAGGACCTTTCGCTGCAGTCGCCAGTCAAATTTTTTATTCATACGAGCATAAAGAAGCGACACAAAAAAAAAACAGTGGTGTATATAAAAAATATGAGAGGAGGACATTGGAAATGGAATTTCGCACAAAAACGACGCGTATATACAAAAACATATAATAAAAAGAGCCCCGTCCACTTGCTGGTCATTCATGTGTGTCAAAATGGCAAACTGAATTTGTATTCAAACATTCAAATACTCCCACACCCACTCCCACAGCCAGTCGCCGATGTTTGCCGACGTCGCACATGCGTTAATATTTCCGGGCGTAATGTCGGCTGGCCATAAAAAAATTGAATAAAATATATCTAAATAATAGAAAGGCAAAATGAAAAGCCGACACTGCGGGAAATGGGTTTTGAAGTATGGGATAAAATTTAGAGATTGTAAATTATCGAATTTTTCGATATTTTGACAAAATTGATTCGATAATATCGATTTTTTGAAGGGAAAACACAGATTTAATATCAAGAAATAGCCAAATGTTGATTATTTCTCAGAACTCTAATAAAAAGTACATTTTAAAAGAAAAATTATTAAAGTTAAATTGATAATAAGAAAGTTGAATTTAATTAGTAAGAGATTTTTGGTTTCTTATTCAGTATTTTAAATAATCAGAAAACCCTATTGCCATTTTTTTACAAACTGTTTTATAATTTATTTTATTAAGAAATTGTATAAATCCGAAACTCACAATTTTTAAGTTTACAGATTTAATAAAGTGTTAAACCTTTTCCTTCAGTGCCCAAACACACACTTGCCAACTCTGTGACTTTGCCAAATTGTCACGCATTGAATTATTTGTGTTTAGTTTGCGCACAAAAAAAAGAATATATATGTGTAGCAAAAAAAATAAATAAAAATGAAAAATAAAAATAAAATTTGCATTTTATTCAATTTGAGCAACATCCGCCCGGGCCTTCGTCACTCGATCGCCACTCGCATTGTTCTGGTTATTTACGAGTTTGTTAAGTGCGCAACCCGCTCCTCCATCGTACAAGTACATCCCTTGACCCTATTCGAACCCAATGAACCAGCAACCCATGACCGGACACAGTCGGCAGTTGGTAGTTGCCGTCCCATAGCTGGACCTCCAGGACTCAGACATCGAATTGGTCTACGAAGTCCGAAGATATCTCGAAGAGTTTTTATTATAGTTTTCTGATATTAGTTAAAAGTATTACTAAATTCACAAGAACTTTTATTGGATAACGGTTTAAAAAGGTGGAAAAAATACAGGCTATTATGAGGATAAATTATTTATAGTTTGTAAATCTGAGCGAGGGCTTTAAAGGGCTAACTCCTTCGGCGCTTGCTGGTTGAATCCTATTAAATATCCCCCCCCTGTAATATTTTTCCCGCTTAAAACCCTGATTCGTTTAAGTTCTTTTCGCCATCCGGTTTATTTGGCCCCCACTCCTCCATTAACTGGGGCCTTTCGTAATTATTTCATTAAGATTTGCTGCCAGCCAGATTTAATTGGATTTTCAAAATGCGTCGAAGATGGAGATGGGGGAGGGGGAGAATCGCTCCAGTATGTTCGCTCCCTGGTGTTCCGTTGATGGCTTTTAGTTAGCGTGTCCCGATCGACCTTGTTGCATGCCAATATTAATAATAGCAATGGCAATAAAGCCTATTAGAGCCGGCACACATTCGGGCCATTAATGAAATACATTGATTTCTGTGTCCCCGTCGAATTTATGGTAACAGCGAGAAGTTAAGGGTAATGTGCAAGGGTTTAATTCCCGGCCCATCAAATTCGCGTCGGCATTCGGAGGTATTTTCTGGTGACATGTTCATGTCCTGTTCATGTTTGCCCTTCTCCAAAGCGCCCATTCCCCCTCTCATTTCAAGCCAAGTCTGAGTTTGAGTCTGAGTCCCAACCTTGCGTGTTGTCACGTTATAAAAACCGAAACGGTCCCCAGAACCAGAAGCAGAACCAGAACCCCGTCTCCAGGACATTTGTTGGTTCCGCTCGTTACCAGAAGCGCCAACTCAGCACGAAATGACTGTGACTCTGGGTTTTGATGAGGACACCGTCAACGGGTTTGCACAGAGAAAAAAGCTAATATAATTGACTTATTAACCAAAGACGAATTCAGATAGCCAATATTTTATAATCTTCTACTGATAAGTGTGAAAAGAAAGCAGATAGTGTCTAAACATATTATAGTATTTATGTTTTGAATATTTGTTGAATATTTATTATTCATCTTTATTTGCTTTTGTGTGACACTTTACAAGAGATAAATAAAATCCACATGAAGTGAATAACATTTCAGACATAAACTTCAAACTGAACTTTCACCAAAGTCTTAACGTTAAAGTAAATGTGGGAATTTCTAAAAGTTTCGTTAAACTTTTTGCGGTAGTAGAATGAAATTAATTTAACGATTTGTGTGCTAGTTTTCCAAACTTATTTGTAGTTCATACTTTATATTTAAAGCGGTGGGCTGGCAAATAATAATATAATATTTCGAAGTGAAAGAGAAAGCTAGAAGAAGCCTTAATGTTAAAGCAAATAAGCGAATTTCAAAAACTTTTCTTCAACTTTTTGTGAAAGTATGTAAAATTTAAGGATTTTTGCCAAGTAAAAATGTGTAAGGCCGCCATTTTAAGGATACCTTTTCCCCAAATCGAACTAAAGCCTGCTTCATTTTTTTCCCGGTGCTGGTGATCCCGAACGAGGGGTTACGGTGTTACGTAGTTGCAATCTCCACCCCCCCAATGGCAGGTTATTAATAAATCTTTAACCCTTTGCCTTATGTTTCTGCTTCTGTTTTTAGTTTCAGCCTTTGGTGTGCGTGCCGGGGCTTCCTGTTGCGGAAACGGAAACGCAATGCCGACAGGGCTACATACGAGTATAATCGATTAATTCGATATTAGATTGAATTTATGAGCCCGTCTTGGCCTTTGGCCCTCTCTGCTCTCCCCTCTACCCCCTTTTTCCTTTTCCTTTGTTGGGCCATTGCACCTGTCGTCCGAGTCCAACGGCAATGAACTGAGCCAACTTTCCAGCGCCGAAAGTAAAAGAACTTTAAGTTTAGGCACCCA
Organism: Drosophila pseudotakahashii; assembly: GCA_035046095.1. NCBI lineage: Eukaryota > Metazoa > Arthropoda > Insecta > Diptera > Drosophilidae > Drosophila > Drosophila pseudotakahashii. Next base: position 10,154,420 of record JAWNOE010000105.1, read on the forward strand.
AACACATTCAGACAGTGCGAAAGAGAAATTAAAGAAAAGTCGCGCGCCAAAGTTTGCCATCCCAAAAATTTTGTTCCGTTCCGGATAACTTTCGCCTTGGCCGGGCAACTTTTGAGGCCATAATTGAAAATTTGGCGCCCAACGTGGGGCCTTAAAGACGCTAACTTTAAGGATCGCTTTTGGTTTGGTTTATCTGAAAGGTTTGCGCTGCCATGGCAGGTTATTAATAAATTGGAGCTGGAGCTGGAGCTCAACCACAAGCAAATATCAATGATGACGGACTGCGACTGCAGGCGATTGCAGGTGATTATTTTTCAGTTTTTTTTTTAAATTTTTTGTATTTTTTTTTTCTGGGTGCGGGAGTGCGAGGCGAGAGGTTAAGGCCGCTTTGATGGATTGCAAAAAGGTATTTTATGTAATAGATGAATGCAGAAAGAGAGACAGAGACGGAGAGAGCGAATGAAGAGCGGATGCCTTATGTACAGTGAACCCCCGGTAGGAATTGCAGGCGTGGCAATCGCCTCATAGGCGCAAGCGTTGGAGCTCCCAGCACCAAAAAAAAAACGGGGCCGCCTCCCAATGGAAAAGCGCGGAGGCGTCGCCAAAGTCGGGAAACTCGCGCATGCGCCGCTTTATCCCTCCTCGGCACTTTTCGTTCCCCAGTCCTTTTTGTGGTCGGTCGGTCGGTCGGTCGGTCGGTGGAGCAGCTCCCCCATATCCTATATCCATATCGCTGTATTCCGAATATCCTGGCCGCCAACGTCCCAACTGTTCTACTTAATGCGCCGCTTTCGGAGAATCCAGCTCAGTGGCAGACGGACGGGCATTGAGCAGATGTCTGGGACTCCTCATTCTTTTTATTCCTAACGTGGGCTTCCCCGAAAGAAACTCAAAAGTAAACATCGTAAAAAAAAGACGAAATCCAAAAAAGAAAAAAAAAAATAAAGAAGAAAATGCCAAAACAAGGGGATGAATAATTAGATTTCTCAGTTCTAGAGTCCCCTGGCTCGGCCTAATTTCATTGTTTTTTCAGTTATTTTGAATGATTCCTGCCCCTGCCACTCACTCTCGAAAGAAAATGAACGTCAAATGAAATGAACAATTTTCCCGAATTTCTTTTCCCCATTTTTCCCTCATTTTCTGCTTGCTTTTTTGTTTTTTTTTTTCCTTATTTTCATTTTCATTTTGATTTTATTTTTTTTTTTAGCTTGGCTTCCTGCTTGTGTTTCTTATTAAGTTGAGCGACAGTTGTTTTTATTATTTTTATTGCCCAAGCCTCCCGACCGTTCATGTAAATTAAAACTGACTAATGGCATGCGAAAAACAATAAAAACCCTAAATGAAATAATGAGCCAGGGGACTCCTGGTGGGCCAGGACCTCTGAGGTGGGGAGAAGTCTGCTGGATTCTTTGCAGTGAGGGAAGGGAGGGATTTTGATCGAGTGGTTCTGGGCCCCCCTTATCTATCGGGCATTGTTAGCCAGCAATTTGCCAATATTTTGCTGTCCAGATAACGGATACAAAGGCAACTTCACCCTGCGTTCACGAGGCGGCCAGTATTAGAGCTGCCAAAAACTGATCAAATCGGGGGAAAAAAACGAGGCAACTAATATGTTAAATTCCTCTGAATTTTTCCAAGAAAACGTAAGAATATAAAGTGAAGTTATTATATATGATTATATTTAAAAAAAAACATAAATATTAATTTATTAAACCAATATCTTATATGTTTTGTTAAAATGTCATAATTTAAATGTGATTTACAGATTTTAAAAGTATTTAATAAAATATACAAATATTTTAAACTTGATTATAAAATGTATTTTTATTTATTTTAAAAAATTATAATTTTACAGAAAAATGGAAGAGAATAAAGAATTATATTTGTAAGGAAAATCTTAAATTGTACTTTATATATTTTTGTTTCGTGGAAATATATTATACTTTAAAGTTATAAAAAGTAATTAATAAAAAAAAACAAAATTTATTTTTAAGAAATTTATTTATTTTATTGTTTTGTAGAAATTAAAAATGTTTTTATAGAAAAATAAAAATAATTGGAAAATGAATATTATTTGAAGGACAAATAGTTGCGTATTTTTGAAGGCTACCATTTAAAGGAACTTACTGTCTGCTTCCTCTTCGTCGTTCAGGGATGTGCAAAAAATGCCCGATAAAGATGCCAATTTGGCATCCCTGGCTTTCATAGATGATGCATGGCGACAGGGACAGGGACAGGGACAAGCGCCCTTATCTGTCAACGATTCCCAGACTGGACACTCGGGTGCGGGTTTGGCGAAGCTCTCTTTTTAATGTGATTATCTTGTAGCGTGCATGTCCATGTCGCATGTCTGCTCCCCCATCCTCGTCCCCTGCCAAATACTTATATTTCGGATTTGGACTCGTGGACTCTCGGACTCTTGGATTCTAGATTCTGGACATCTCTGCGCTGGCTTATCGAACAAATTGACAGGCGGCAAGGGACGAGGTCGAGGGGTAAACTGTTATTCCAGCATCAGGCGATGATTAAAATGATGATGTCAGAGGCGAGTGCAAAACAAAACAATACTCGGATTGTGCTCTATCCATTCTATGGTGTATTTTGTCCGACGTCCCGGGACCGGACAAGTGCCAAAACTCAACTTTTCACTTGACCACTTCAGACGTGGTCCCTGCTCTCAGTTCCTGGCCAAAAAATCGCACATCCTGCCCTCGGGGGAGAATCGACAGGAACATGGCGACACAGACAATGGGGCAAATCACTGGCCAGCAATCCAATCGAATCGAAACGAAGCCAATCCCAATCCCAATCCCAATCCCATTCCCAGTCCAGCAACGAGATTCGAGTCGAGAGCACTTGGCCATAAATTTATGACATTCATTAGAACGTCAGATTAAGAAATCTCCAGTCGAGCAGCTGACGCCAGCAACTGCAAAATAAAATGAAAATAAATAAACAGACGTGGAAAGTAAGGAAAACAGGCCTTTTGCTGCATCCCCCTCCAAACCCAAGGAAATTTGGAATGCGCCTCTGAAGTGGATTTCCTTGCCTTGTTAGGCAAGAGGAACAGTGGCGGGGGCAGGAGGGGCTTTGAAACAGCTCAAGGGGCTGCCAAAAGGAGCAGTTCTTAAGATCTGCTATAGAGGTAACCATATAGGTAACTGGAAATCAAAAAGCATATTTTAAATTGCTACATATATTTCTTATCGAACTGCTATAAAACTGCTATAACTGCCTATAAAATAATAAAAATGGAATAAACATATTTTGGACTGAAAAAACCTTTTGATTTCAGGGTTTTTGAAAGCCAAAAGCAACTTTAAATATATTTATATAATATATATAATATATAATATATATTATATAATATATTTTTTAATAATGAATGGAATTTCTTCAACTTTTATGATCCTTAAAATTATATTAAACATACTTTGCTTTTTCCGCAGTGTCCTGGAGATATTCGTAAACGTGCACAATTGGAGTTCGAGATATTGAAAATGACTTTAAAGTCAGCCACAGCTGCGTCCTTTTGGCGCGGCCTCCTTGGTCCTTGGTCCCTTAGCCTTGTGCCGTCCAGGTGGCTTTTGGTCTATTCCTTTCCATTCCATTCCTTCGGGCTTCCCTGCGACTGGGGCTTCATAATTAAGTATGCGGTTAGCACGCACACCGATGTGCAGCGGGATGAGGTGGGGGCAAAAGCGACCGGAGGAGCAGAAGGAGCAGCAGGAGGACGAAGGACGAAGGCCAGGAGACGTACACAACTGTCACCGCTGCCAGTGGCAGTGCCTTTGGGACAGCTCGCGCCAGGATTTATGTGCACGACAAACAAACGACCACCGCAGGACAAGAAAGCGCTTAAGAAGTGCCCATGCAGGGGGTGGTTGGGTGGGTGGTTGGGGTGCTCTTCGGGAGGTTTTCCAGAGGAGGAGGAGGCAGCAGCAGCAGCAATCCAAACAGCTGCGAGAGACAACAACCGCACGACTATCGACCAGCGACCAAGGTTGTTTTGGAAAACCAAGTTATTTAGCCACGAATCGAATGAAATGTCGCGCTCCCCCCCCCCCCCCTCTAACTCTAAAAAAAAAGTAAAACCCCCCTCCATCCCACCCCACCCCTTTTGCAAATCGTTTGCGGTACCCGCCCGACATTTGGGACACATTTAGCAAAAACATTTTACGTATTCAGAAGGAAAGTTTTGTTGCTTCGCGTTGTTGCTGGCTGCCACCGCCAATGCGGTTGTTGTCGACGGGCTAGAACTGCTCAGGAGCCCATACTATCCCAAGAACCGAACCCCAACCCTGCAAATTAGCAGGCGAACCCCACCCCCCTTCAGACCATACCCATGCTTTCGCCCATTGTGTTTGCATTTCGCATTTGGCTTTGCTGCTGCGGCAAGTGGCAAGTTGTTGTCTTCATAACGCGTTGTCGTCGTCTTAGTTGCCGCTGGCGGACTGCCACCACACCAGTTCATAGCGAAACTTTAGCAACAACACACAGCTCAGGGAGAAAACGGGGGGAAAAAAACAAAACAAAGAACTCTTCGGGAGGATAAATCGAACAAGGAATACCCTAGCCATACAGAAACTACTACTACTTCATGCTATTTTAATTAACTAAAATAAAAAAACGATGCTAACTTTACATTCTGGTCTCACTTTTCATAAATCTTTGTAGTTAATATGTTTTAAAAATGTAGAAAAATATTTCATTACATATTTTCCATCTTTAAGTTATGATAACCCATGTCTGGATACACGGGGGTGAAAAATAAAAAAAATGTGGTATTCAAAAAGTGTGCAACAAAGAAATTTGTTCTGTTCCGTCACTGTGATAACCAATAACATTAATTAAAGAACATATTTTTTAAATGCAAAATATATATGTGTATTCCGTTTAGGATGTACAATAGATCCCCATTCTAGGGTATGAAAAGCGGGGAAAAATCGGCGTAGGCCATTTAAAGGCGAGCTGGGCCAAAATTATGCTACTTGGAATTTAACAAATGACAAGCGAGCGTCTCAATTAGCCAGACAATTCGAAGTGGAGGGAGTTGATGTGATGTTGCCGTTGTTGTTATGCTGATTTTGTTCATGATGATGTCTATATGGCAGGAAATACATGCGAGGATATGTAAAATACAGCAAAAGCAGACACTGAGCGAAACAGGAGGGGGGTTTTTTACTAAAACGTTAAGGGTTTATTTATTTTATTGTGATATTTAAATAACAATTGTTAGATAAAATCTGTTAAATAGTAAATAATTCATAAAGCATTTAAAAATAATTTAATATGGTAAAGTAATATAAAGTAATATAAAGTTCTTAGAAAAGTTCTGACGGATCTTATTTTTATAAGAATTAATACTTTTTTACAGTGTATGCTGGAGAGGAACACAGAGTAAGGAGCACGGCTCACACGCGGGCCACACAATTCAAAATACATAAATAAAATATACACACAAATACGCGTAACGACCTCATTAGCATAATAACGGTAAGTAATGGAAGAAAAATACCATTAAACAACACTTTATGACTTTCTTTCGCTGTCCTCGCGCACATACGATTTGCCTAAGTGTTGGTGTTGGTGTGTGTGTGTGTGAAAATCTCAGCTTTGGAGGCCCAGCATGTGCGACTCCTAATCAACTGAACATTGAATTTAAAGGGGGCTCGAGGGTGAGGTCTTTGTAACATCCTCACCCATAAAGTCGGTAGATTGAAAAATTTCCCGATATTCAGGTTAGAATATTTCTTAAAGACTTTCTATAACTAGACTAATTTGGCTCAATCTCATTAAAACTGGTTAACGAAACCCTTAAGATTTATTTTTAATACTTCACTCGAATTAAAGACTTTCCTTCACTCACTTACCAAATCCCTTAAATTATTCAATTAAAAGGCCCACCGTTAATTACCCAAATTTCTGAGCCAATCTCATCTGTTGTCAAAAAGTGGAAATTGCTTAATTTCCAATGGAAATTTTACGCTACTTTTTCATTTCATTTTCCTTTTTTCGTAGATTTGCATTTTTACCCATTGTGTGTGTTTATTCACTGTTTTCTTAGCGAATTTATGGGATTTGTGTCGCTTTTTTTCGTGTGTTTCCGGCTCTCAGGGCTGCAATAACATGTTTAAAGTATGTTAAATGAGGCTGCGACCTCGGAGAAACCCCCATTTAAGACCATCCCACAGGTCTTAACCCCATACCGCCGGTCCCTTTGGACAGATAAAAGTCGAGCGAGCGCGCGCCCCCCTGAAAACGGAAAGAACGCAACAAAAAAACCCAACCCCCACCCCACACCCCCACGTCCTCCGCTTTCCTTGTTTATTTAGGTCTGAGCTAATAAAAAGGCTTACCATCTCAATAAAAGTATTTAACACAAGCGTTTTACTACACTTGAACATTATTTTTTCCTTCTCAGCTGTCCTTTTTGGACGAAACACGACAGAAAAAAAAAAAAAAGAAGGAAAGCGGAGGGTTTCCTTGCTTTTGGTTTTGGTTTCAGTTGCTCATCTTGGCTCTTTGGCTGGTGGCTCTTTGTCTTGGACCCCGTCTGGTATAATATCTGGCTAGCAAAGGGGACCAGGAGCTGGAGGTGGTCCGGGTAAATCCCTTAATCTATGGAAATGCTACGCAATTACCACGACAAGCCGCTCCATGTGACGCGCTCTGGATGCTGATTTTGCGACCCGAATACTTCTACACTGACTGACGGATCCTGACCCTTTCTTTTATTTTTTTCCTTTCTTTTTTTGGTCCATCCTTTTACGGTCGCCTTATTCTATCTTTTTTTTTGTATTTTATTTTCGGGAGTGTTTACACAACCAGTTACAAAGTGCAGAAGCCACCCGGCTGCGACCATCACTTTTGGCTCTTTCGCTTCGGGAGACCCTCACGTACTGGGCGGGCAACAAATCAAATTTGCATACCAAGTATTATCGGTATCAGTAGCCGTCTGCCAAGTCGATTGGCGGCGATATGGACATGGACCCCGCCGACCTATGGGTCCCTTTTATGGGCTTATAGGGAGGGGACTGGCCGACTCATGACCTCCTGGTCGCTTCGCTTTACTTAAAAAGACGTAGTTCCAACTATTTTCAAAGGTAATATGGCTATACAGAATACTAGCTTGAAACAAGAATGCCTTTATGAAATAAAACTAGACCTAGTTTAACTATGGAACACAAATACAATCAAAAGCGAACTCTATATTCAAGTGCTTCGACTATCGGACACCCTATATAGATGCACTTTACTTGGCCGAAAACGATACTTTCTGTGTGTTTTATTTTTTTACAAGTTCCTATCAATAGCATCAATAGGATCGGGAAGCTTCTTGAGGTAATTTACACCACCTTTGACAGGTAGTCCTCGCTGCATCCATCCAGACGAGACTGAACCAACAATCTCTATCATTTTTAAAATAATTTGGGAAATCGTTTGTTGTTTAATAATCTTTTTTTTTTGTGGGAATTTTTGATAATTTTTATTTTTTTACAATTTTTTATTTTTTGCGAAAAATGGCAAAAAAAAATTGTCCAGGTTTAATGTCAATCGATCGGAAATTTAATAAAGAGTTCAGAAAGGTATAAAAATCCATGTTTGGATCAATATTTCCTTTGTTTCAGCGAAAAAACTGTTTTTTTTTTTTTTTAAATTTGGGATTTTGGTTTTTGACAAAAACCAAAAAATTTTCATTTTGTTTTTTTGCTGTAACTTGGCTGTAAATACTGTTTTGCTTATCTTATGTATGTATTATGTAGCTGCCGTATGAACGATCTGCAAGGTTATATAACTAAACTTCCTTTCTGGTTTTTAATGAAGTTAATGCACTAATCACCTGAGGAAGTGGCCTGGGGTAATAAGGCTCCATCCATTAGCCAGGACACTCGTCAGTTGCAATTTGCTGTCGGGGGCACGAAAACTATGCAACAATAATTGCAATTCACTGTAATTATGATTGATTGATTCCAAAAGCCGGGGGCTTTGGGTGGTGCTAATAATTGCGAAACTATGATGACTCAACCCCCCTGGGCTGTCAATGTCCGGCGCTAATGATGAACTGGAAATGGGCCGCAAATGTGATTGAATCTCCTCCACGTTTAGATGTTTTCTTCTTTCACTTTTCCTGAGGTTGGCAGGCAGCAACGAGAGGAAATTAAATTAGAAATAGGAATATAATTAGGGGGCGCAGAGAAGGAGAAATCCGCCCAGGAATTGCCATTGAGCAAATAATTAAATAATAAGCGAAAGCCCAATCATCCCATTGGCATTGGCAACCTCCATCTTCCATCCTCTATCCTTCTGGTTCCAAACCCCTCGCGGTTTTACCTGAAACGTGCCCCTTGTTATTGCCACTTCCACTCGCCTTGGCACTTGTAATTATGGCCAGAAAACGAATTCCATTCTAGCCAAGAGAAGCCGGATTCTGGGATACTGGGATGCTAGATTCTCGATTCTGGTTTCTGGTTTCCGGCAAGGGCACCTCAATAACAATAAATCGATTCAAGTGCGCGTAATCGGGCAAATGTTATCCAATAATAAGAATAACAGTGCCACTTCAGGGTTTCATTTTTCTGTTGGTTGGGGAAATCGCATGACAATAAAACAGATCCACAAAAAAGGCCATATAACATTGGGGGGAAAACATAATGTTTGGCCAACTAAGCGATGCTCTATAATTACCCATTAATGTGGGGATATTTATGGGCCCACTTGGAACATGTTCTTCACATTTGGAGCATATTGAATTGATATGCCGCAGATCAAGTTTTCTTTTGGGTGTATCCTTACAAAGTTAATAAAAATCTTTTAATTTAAAAGTATTTATTTTAAAAGTAAGCCATTTATTTTCTCGAGTATCTATCCTATCTTTGCTATCCAAAGATAAAAATCTCTTTGTATCAGTTGATTGCTAAAGGGTTCTTAAGTAAAAGAAACAATTTCCAATGGATTTCCCAACATCCCTTTATATTTATTTCAATCAAAGGAATGCTGCAAAAGGGAATCCTTTGGCCGCCATGCCCAATTCAAAAGGATAGCCGTATAGTAGAGCCTATTTTGATTTCAATGAGTAGCAAATCAAGTGCAAGACCATTTAATAAGGACATTCTGAGGGGAATGGAATCGCGTAATCCACGTCGCAGAATAACGAGCCCATTAAAGCCACTCACCTGTGTGTGCCGGAAAATTCGGAAAATACGGGAAACTCCGAGCGCGACGTCGTTTGGCAATTTCGGCAATTTTGCGACAGTTTGCCGCCGTCATCAACAAGAGATCAAGTTGCCATTGAACCGCTGACGATGGCGAATGAGGATGAGATGACGATGATGATGGCGACGCACTCAAACGGAAATCGAATTGAGCAATTGTAAATGTGTGTTCCTACCCACCCATCACCCACCACCCACAACCCACATATCAAATGATTTGCTTCCGAATGATTTGATTTGAATTGACTCGAAATCAAGGCGAGCCGCAGTCATTTCCCCTCGCTTCTCGCGTTTCGCCTCACCTCTTAATATCCACTTGATTTCTTTTTTATTTTCCCCTACTTTCAAGTTTGACTTCTGCGACATATTGTTGCTTATTGTGTCGCTTTTGTTTAGACACACACACACACATAAAATTGTATAAAGTCTATGGAGAGTGAAGTGCACTCATTCAAGCTTTTGCATAATATAAAAAAGTTATTTATTTTGAATTTTACTTGGTGAATTTAAAAGACATTCAAACTAAAATAAACTGTAAATTAAATTAAATAATTGCCACAATAATAGCTAAGTGTCTAAAAGTATGCAGTGAATAAATTCATTTCACTTATGGGCTTAAAATATAATATTGCATACTTTTAGACACCTGTTTTGATATTTAAAAGTTATTTTAAAAATCCAGCAATTTCTGTGGCACACAAATAGCTTTTTTTAATATAATATAATATCCTTTCGCGGTGCCATTCGTCACTATGTTTATGTTTAATTTAATATCCGTATTTTTGTACTGTGTATCGAGACAACCGCGAATTTCGAACGCGACGTCGCCTAATGAATTTCATTTCAATTTAGCAAAACGCCAAACCAATTTGTAAGCCGAGCGGCACACACACAGTCTCACACCTAGTTGAGGTGTTGTTTATAGTGTTTGCGGTTAATTAATTCACATTTACACCTGTTGGCGGCAGGCAGACGTTGTGGAGAACAGCCTCTTTTCCCACCCACCTAGCACCACCCCCTCGTTAATTTTCATTTTCATTTCGTGTTCAGTTCATATGCTGCAAATTAATTTCCCTGCGAATGAGACAATAAGGACAACAGCACTGCAGGATGCCGAGCTACATAGGTCTAAGAGTACTCTTAACTACAGAGACAGGATGCCAATAAGTAGAACGAGAACTGAAGTGAGTTTGCTCGAATTATTATGACCGCAATTGATATTAATCGATTTCTAATTGCTATGCTTTCAATTTATAAAACTTTCTTTTCAGATGAAAACGGTGGACAAGTATTCTAGTAGCTTTAACTATTTATTAGTTTTTAGAATGCTTAACTCGAAGAGCTTTTGTAAAGTCACGATGCAAGCCTGCGGTCACACGCTTATCTAGCATTGGGCACAAGTCGATTCTTCTTTGTGTCGCTGTCTTCGTTTTGTATATTAATAGCTGTTACATTTCAATAAGTGCATAATAAATAAATATCTACATATGGTTTTGTGTGTAATGCTGTATACATTCAATGTTTTAATACCAGTTTCATTCCTTTGGCTTTGGCCTCAACCGCCATTCCATGGCTAATGACTTGAGGGCGGGGGCGTGGTCGTAGTGCCAAGGTGTTGACAGTTTTCGGTTGAAAGGACGCAGCAACAGCAGCAGCAGCAGCAAAGGGGCGTTGATTAAGAGCGGCGGCGAGTGCACAAAACACAAAAAAGGGGGCAAAGTGGGTGTCCCTGTCAACGTCATTAACAAGGAAAAGGAAAAGGAGCAGGGCGAAGGCAAGAACAAAGCGTCGTCAGTCTCCCACATTAACCACCCATCCACCCATCATGTGTGTGTGTGCGACCCCCATTGAGGATGACCCAACGCCCCGACCCCCCTTGACCCCTTAAGCTCTCGAGCCCCCCCCTCCCCCTTCCCCCACCCAGTACTTCTTCCTAGGGGCACAATGCGCAACAGGCGACGGCGGCAGGCGTTAATTACAAAATAAACTCCTGTGTGAATGCGACTCGGACATGGGTGGCGACGGAAAGGGGATGGGGATGTCATTATGGCTGCGAATGACCCGCCCAAAGCACACATTTGCGTCGCCTCGCTGACCAGCAGGAAGTGCCGGGACAAAATGCAGACCAGGACGCACAGTAGCACTCAACACGACTTTGAGATACCCATTAAAAAAGGGAATTTTGGTTTAGAATAGCCTGAAAAAGAAAGAACCTGTTTTAATCTCATAACTTTATATTCGAGATATCACTGGTGTTTTGAAAACACTTTCAAAGCGGTTTAAAAGTAGGCTACGAAATATCAAGAATCTGAAGAACAAATGCATTTTTGTACTGCATACTTTGAGACGCCTTTATAAAACACAATCCTTTAAAAATCCTATTCCATTGATTTCAAATTCCTGTATACCCTAAAGCACTCAAATAAAAAAGTAGGCTACAAAATATCAAGAACCTGAAGGACAAAGGCATTTTTTTGCTGCATACTTTTAGGCACCATTTATAAAAGATTTCAAAACACTATTTTATCAAAATCATATTTTATCATTTCATAGTACCCGTATACCCTTAAGATCTCAAATAAAAAAACCAGGGTATAAGGACCAGCAGCAGGACGTGCTTCAAAGCGTTCACATATGCCCAAGTACGAGCATTTGGAGGAGGAGTGGTTAGGAGTGGGAGCTTCACTGCCCAGCGGTCGCCGTCATTTAACGGCGTGATTTACTGCGGTCAGCCAGAGCGCGCGCGACCTCCAGCCACCCAGTCACCCAACCGCCCAACCGCCCAACCACCCACCTGCCACCCCCTGCGGCTGCCCTCAAATGACCAGCCTCCCCTGGCATAATAATGTTTAATTTGAGGTAAATACGTTTTTTGTTTTTCTTTCTTTCTCGCCAGTGGCGAAAAATTGCCCGCTGCGAGCGGAAAAGCCACTGCTGAGTAGTGCATTAAAATACGACGAAAATGCTGCTTCTTTTTTTTCTCCTTTTTTGGGTGTCCCAAATAAAATTAAGCACTTGCCAAATAAATACAGAGAAAATAACAGATTCCTACCAAGAAGTAAAGCAGATGAGATGACTTGGTCAAGATGCCTCTGTTGGTCGCTAATTGAAATTTGTTAAGCTCCAATCCGAACCAGAAACTCCAAATGCCCCATCCTATGGGGATCTGGGATCTGTGTGTGTGCAGTGCAGACATTGTCAGCCATTCCCTTTGTCTAGGGCTGTGAAAAGGCTTTAAAAGGCCCACAGGAAAAAAACGAGAAGAAAAGCCAATATGAATACAAAGAATTCCCTGGGACGGACGGCTAGACCGTCAAGGATCGCAGCAATGCGGAAAAGGAAGCGGATGTCGCGTTGGCCAATGTTTCTGTTTTTCGGTCTCTGTTTTTCGGCTGCTGAATGGAATCCATCAGGGAATCTGAAAACTGGACAGGGTGGATCGGGCGAACATGTTTATTGTGTGTCCATCGGACTGAGGAACAAAGGATTCGCCTGGAGGCTGTTGGATTTACAGGGATATCATGGCTATGGTCACCTGAATGCGGAACATTTGCATGACACACGTATGAATCAGCGGAAAGTATACGTATATCGAATGATAAATAATATAAAAATTACTAGAAATAATATAAAAATGTAAGTGAATTTATTCAAAGCCAAAAATTAGGGTTCTGAGGGTTTTCTCAGGTTTGTTGCTGGGCAAAACTTTTTGGGAGTTCAAGCCATCATTTGACATATGTAAGGCAGTGAAGTCAGTCCAATTCAAAGACAGCCAGAATCAGGATGGCAAGGACAATGATGAGGATGACAGGTTTCGGTTTTCGTTTCGTTTATTTTAATTTAATTATTTAACAAACGGAAAGCGGCAACGGCTGAACAAGCAAATCAAATCAAATCGCAGGCCAATCGCCCAGCGCCTGCAGCCATATTCTTGCACACACACATAAGGATATAAGGACAGACACCCACATGAGCTACAACTACAACTATGATTGGGCTAATGGAGCTAAGGTCGTCCTGTTGTTTTGCCGCCGCCTGCAATCGCAATGCCAAAATCGGAAAAGGGCAAACGGCAAACGGGAAAATCGCGACGACGATGTCTGGGTCTCAGTTATATTCTTTTTTGTTTTTTTTTTCTTTGACTGAGGGTAGCAAGAGCATGACCAGAAACCCGAAAGGTTAAAGCAATATCCTTACTTAACCTGCCTATAAGTAGGCAAGAGTTTTGTTTATTAGGTGATCTGCGCCGGAAATGAAAAAGCGTTGCCTGCTTTTAGGGGGCGTTTTTATAAAATAATAATATATTATATAAATTATATAATTTTAAATAGTCGAAAGATCAATATCTAATTATAATTAATTCAAAGTAATTCAAGTTAAGATCAATTTAGAATGAGATCTATACAGAAAACTTAAATATTAATATTATGAAAAATTGGAAAAGCAGGTTCTAGTTTCAAATAAGTTTTATAGTTACAATATCATACATGATATACTACTCCGGGGTATAAAAAACTTCGAAATAACCGCCTAGTCAACTGCTGGCATTTCTTGGCCAATTTGGCAAAGTGTTTTGGCCCGAACCCGCCTCCTGTGCAACCGTCATACCATCGTGTCCCCATCGACGACATGCAACAGCGGCAAAAACCAAACAGCAAATATCAAAAAAAAAAGGAGAAAAATACAAAATTATTCGCAATCGACAGGCGCAATAAAGTCAGTTTTGGCGCTGCCTGTCGGTGCCAGGCACTTGCGGCTGGACGGCCAAAAAAAATTAAATAAAAAAACAACAACCAAAGACAGAAAAACAAAAACCGCCAGCCGCCCCACAATATTGTTAATTTGCGGTGGGCGTGGCAATGATATGCAGGTAATTGGTTTCGCCTTTTTGTTTCCATTTAGCCGCTGCCCGGTTGCCCAGGACGACGATGCGAAAAGGAAAGGAGGTTGCAGTGGGAGAAGGCTTTAAGAACAAGCCGGTGAAGAGCTCAAGCTCTTGCCATAAATCTGACACGCACTCACCTGGCCAAAATCCCTGGAGTTTACCCTGCCCACCTGGCCCACCTGTCACCTGGCTGTGTGTTGCAGTCGAAAAATGCAAATGAGCGGCATAAAACTGAAGCACAAGCTGCGAAAGAAAGCGACACAGACAGCAAAGATCCCGGCTCCCGGATCCCAGATCCCGGATCCCAAGTGCCTTAATGAAAAGCAACAGCGGCAGAAGGGCAAACACAAGGACCAAAGCAGGAGAGTCCTGGATCCATAGGTAAAAACCGAGTTCAAAATGGAAATGGAGCCGTGGAGGTGGAGCTTTGCGTTGTCGGCGCTAATCCTCATTTAATTTTAAAGTTCGAAGGTGTTGAAGATAATTTTTGCACCACCCACCACACTAAAACAGCGCCCCAACTCAGGATCACACACACATAACACATAAATGCTGTTCATTACACTGCAAGAAAATCAGAAATAGTTAGTTCCTTTCAATAGGTAACAAGACTAGACAAATAATAATAATAAAATAATATTGAATCAAAAAAACATTTTAAATTTCATTATTTATTTTGTCAATAAAAAATATTCCATGAAATTTTGATTAAATTTACTTTAAGCATTTATTAATAAATAAATAACTTTAATAGAAAATAGTTTTATCCCAAAATCAAAGTTTAAAATCCATGAAATAACTATTAATCTTCATTTAAAAATATTATATCTAAAATACTGAAAACAACAATTTAAGAATTTTTTTATCAGTGTTTAAATATTTTGTTAGAATTTTTTTTGTAATTGATTTGTAGAGTCAGTAATTTATTTTTTAGATTTTTCCTTTGAACTAAAACAAATATTGGTTTCACCATATCGTTTTTTGTAGTGTGCTTGGCAACCGCAGAGAGCAACGGTAGCCAAAAGGTTCCCGCTGCCAGTTTCCCAGCTTTTCCCGCATTTTCAGCTCCCATTTCCCCACAGCCACCCACCATTTTTCTCGCCGGTGAGGTGACTCCCAGCACATTTATAGAGTGTTCGCACATAAAAATATTTTATGGCGCTTTCCTCTCGAGAAAGGATTGCAGACGACGGCGTCGCTTCTTCCTTGGGTGGTTCAGTGGTTCAGTGGGCGGTGGGCGGTGGGTTTGGGGTGGCTAAGTGGCGTTACCGTTACCGCACATCGCCAGATAAAATAACGGTGCCAGACATTGTCTTATGAATAAATTGTTATGGAAATCGAATTAATGAACGCTGTGGCGCTCAATGGAGGCGACCTCCAAGAGGGGGGTGGTATGGGTGGAGGCTGCTCCTTCGGCTTCCGTCTGCCGGCTTCAATGTGTGTGTGTGTGTGTGTGTGTTAGCGTGCCAGAGGTTAATACCTGAGCTTATTTGTCTAACTCTTTCGCCTTGCCTGCTTGCTCCTCTCGCTGCGTAATTTAATTATGCGTTCACTTTGCCGGGGAGCCCCCTTCCCCTCCATCGTCCTTGCCCCTCCTCCCCTCCCCCTGACTACCCTGTCCACCTGGCAGGAGTTCTTATCTCAAATGTCGAGTGTCTGCACCGCAGTCTATGTGTGTGTGTGTGTGTGTGCGGCATTAAATTGCAGCATTTAATCGAATTTTCAACTGATGCCTGGCAGCCCCCGAAAAAGATAGTCCCTCATAAAATCGAGCTTTAACCTAAGCACAAAATCTCGAATTATAGCTTCATTTAACATCCATTAAAGCCACATGAGCTGGGATTTTCTCAGGACTTGTGTTTCATTTTTGGTAATTTTCTTAATTTTATGTCACTTTGCTTCGTCATTCATAAATTTTAAGTACTGATAATTATAATATATACAGATATATATAATATACAAAATATATAAATTTACCAATTTTTGACACAAAGAATATTATTTAAAATATTTTAAAAATTAATTAATGCAATACAAAATGTTTAGGGAATTTACCAATTTTTGACACTAAGAATATAATTTTTAATATTTTATAAGTAATACAAAATTTACCAATTTATGACGTTAATAATTTATAATTAAATATAATTTAAAATATTTAATAAATTAATTAATAAGAAACATATTTAAATAAAAAAAGGGCCAAAATTATTATTTTAAGACTTTTAATATTACAATAATTTTTATTTATTAATATTATAAAATATAAATATAAATTTTAACATCAGATCAACAAGTTTATTTCCAGAAATCACATGAACGAAACCAGAAATCGACCGCATACACCTTCAAAATCAACTTTGCTTTATTTACCTGAGTTAATTACGATGTAAAGGAGATCAAAACAAGCCGCCTGGTTGCATTTAAGTAACCCAAGGACCTTCAGGTGTCATCGACAACAAGAGCTTTTCCAAAGCAACAATATCCTGCTGGCTGAAGGATGAAGGATGGCCAACAAAAGGCATTGATATCTTGAGGACATCAAACTCAAACCAGGGAATTCCTCAATTTTTCGGCTCTCAAAGACGAAAATGAGCTCGAGCTTATAGAGATATCCCCCAAACCATTAACCCCTTCACGGCCCAGTCCAACAGCACTTGGCACTTGAGCAGATAAAGGACTTCCCAATGATACTTTGAAATCAAACACGACGATGCTGAGGCGATAAGACCAAAAACCGAAAGCCAAAAGCCGGAAGAGTAAATGAGCAACGGCCACCCATTTGACACACGGCTGGAAATTAAAAAGGCGGCGAGAGGACGACTCTTTTGAAGTTTCACGCCGTAATTGTCACGGCCACGTTGCCACGGACAACGCAGACATTTCGCAGACCAACTGCCGTAGTTGGAGATGGGACAAGTCGAGACAAGATGAGACAAGATGGGACAAGATGAGACAAGATGGGCTAAGATGAGATGAGATGAGAGGCCGGGGCTTAATGAGCAAACTAGAACACGAACGACCTTTAAAGGACTCATCCTCAAATTGTAGTTTATTGATAAAGCAAATACACTTGGTTACATTTTTGATAACCATTTTCAAAATATATTTATGACCTGCTTTCAAATAACAACTATGACAATTTTTTTTACATTTTTAAAAGTAATTTAAATAAAAATATGAAACTAAATTAAAATTGTGTTTGTCTTTTTTTGATAAATTGTTATGTTTAATGTTAAATCGATATGGAAATTATCTTGCCATTTTAAAAAGGATTGAACCTTGTCACATTTTCGAAAAAAAAGTAATAAGTTTTTCTAAGTAGTTGATCCTTTTTTTTAATTTAATTTTAATTTTAAACCATTTTTTGTTAAGAAAAAAAAACTAAAATATTTTAGGCAAAACCAAAAAAAATAAAGATTTAAATATAAAGATAAAAAAAATACAATTTTTAATTTTTGACCGTTTTTAGAAAATTATAAAATAAATTTAAAAATTTTAAAAACAAATTTTGTTTTTAGAACTGGCGGAAAGTGATTTTATATAAATTTTGTACATTTTCAGCTGTAATGACTTAGCATATATGGAATTAGACGGGTAGAACGAAGACACTGCCCCCAACTTCCCGCGAATAGCATCTGCATATCAGCTGGGCCCATTAACCCATGCCAGGATATATATTCGACCGACTCCTTGCCAGGATATCGGATGCTCGATGCGAGTGCGTGTGCTCGGGTTAAAGCTAAATGGCCCGTGGAACACGGCAGACGATGGATGGATGGCGCTGTTCTCAGTTCCCAGTTCCCAGTTCTCGGATGGGTTCGCTTCTTCTAATGCAATTGATGTTCGGCGGAAAAATGGGGGAGTGACTGAGGCATTGAGGCGGCAACCTAATAAAAGGAACGAAAACAACTTGTTTTCCAATTTTACAATTTAACAAGTTGCCATTAGACGACGTCGCCCGGCGCAAGTCGTTAGTCCTTGGTCCTCGGTCCTTGGTCCTTCGTCCTCATTCCTCCGCCACTCGCAATCCTTTCGCCTGAGCCGCCAAAACCAAACCATCATCAACAACAACGAGGGCGAAAGAATTCCAAAGAAAATCGACTGCTATTGGATTCCAGGCTCCCAGGCTCAAAGGCTTACCGGAACAGGGAAATAAAATAAAATAAAATAAAATAAAATCAAGCCAAAAGGCAGCAAAAACACAACCAGAACGTCGAATAAAGAACCCAAAATAAAAAAAAAAAGAAGCCAGAGCCCGAAAATTTTTCTTGGGCAGAGCGTACAAATTTTTCGAATTGTTCGCTGGAGACTAATAAAATCAACGACGTGGAACTTCAAGCCGTTCCCATGGACCAGCCCCGAAAAAAAGGGGTAGAGGGGGTGGATAAAACCAGAGACAATGAGTCGTCGTTGGCGGGGCACCGGCGACGTCTCACATGCAGCACCCACAACCGGAACCAGTCCCCAGGATATGGTCCACTTCCCGACCCAAATATACCCAATAATCGCAATTTTATATCATTTCTAGAACTTCTTAGTAATAGAAAGACATTTGCCTTATATGATACAAATAAAGATCAGCTTAAACGAACGACCTTATAAATATATATTTGAAATCAGGATATAGTTTACTTTCCCCACCAAACTATTACAAAATTTATATCCCTCTTTATTAACTATATTGATGACTAAACTAATATTATAATGATTGAGATTATAACCAAATCATTGATAAATTGGTATTTTGATTAAAAAAACGTGTACAAATTTAGAATTTAGAAAACAAGTTCATGGGGTAATTAAGGATATCTATAAAAATGTGATATAATTTATATATTTCGGTATATATGATATATTATATGATATAAACCATAACTTAATTCACTTAAACAAAAACCATAGTTTTAAAAATTAAATAATATAATAAATGAACATAATATGCCCCTGAACTTTCCAAACAGCAGGTATCAGGAGGACCAATGCCAGGACCATGGGCAGACAGGACGACCAAGTCCCAGGATAAGAACGAGGGCCAGAAGAGTCCGCCGTGAACCAGCCAAAAGTTATTAAACAGTTAAGCGGCGTCGCACGTCGTCGCGATTTGGTCGGCCAAGTCTGAGATTTACCAGCAAACCCACACAAACACATTCCGTATATATGGGAAATTTATATATATGTTTAAGGAGATCCACGTATCCACGGCAAAAGAGTTAAGTCCCGGGTCCGGGGCCTTTGTTTGTTGCCAGGTCGAAGACGCAGCCAACGTTGTCTAATTTATATTTAGCAACGATTCCAGGAGGGCGAGTGGTTCAGTGGTTAGGGTTCCAAAAAAAAACTGGGGGGACTGGGGGACCACTGGGGCTTGTAGGCCTTAATCAGCCGGCCGCCATTAATAAATCAGAGTCATTAAAAATGCAGCTGCCAGTGAATGGAAAAAAGGCCAGCGAACAAAGTAATAGAAAAAAGAGCGTGGCATTCAGGAAAATCACTGAATAGCTGATACTCTATAAAGAAAATTCATATAAATGGGATTTGTGGAAGGTGGTTCCGTTAAATATATATATTTATATATTTCTTTTAACAATAAAATATTTATTAAAGTTTAAGATTTTTTCCAAGTTTCTGGAAAGGAAATTAATAAATAAACAATTTCTAGAAAGGAATTTATTTATTTAAATCTAAACATTTTCCGAAAAGGAAATTAAATATATAATTTTAAATATATTATTTAATATTTTCTAAAAAGGAAATTAAAAATATAATTATAAATATATTTTATAGAATTATTTTAAATGTATTACAAGGAGAATAAATAAGTTTTATCTAGAAGCACAGATGGCCAGAGTGAAGGTAAAATACAAATTGGAAATCGAATGAAAGGACGACGCTCGCCTTAAGCTGTGGCCAGATTTCCGATTTTCTGGGTAGCTGAATGGCGTTCGCATCCGCATTCGCATCCGCACTGGCATCCGCGGATCCGCGGGATGTGCAGGACTCATTCATTAAGCAGCCAGAGAGAATCACACAAAGGGACACTTTACAGCCGAATGAATCTAATTAAAATGTAATTATAAATGTAACCGTTAAGCGGAAGTATCCGCGGGATACCAGCCGGCCAAGGAGCCAAGGATATCTGAGGATCTCAATCCAAAATCTGGGACCAACAGCGAAAAAAAAAGCGGAATAATGAGAATGAAAATAAAAAATTAAAAGCGACAAGCAGCAAACCCCTTAATCATGACGCCCTAGCGCCCTCGATTTATGCTTAGACATTTTCCCTCCCCTTTTTATTCCTTATTTATATATTTATCCCCGTTTTCCTCTTGAATTTTTTCCTGATTTTTCCTTTAAGTTATCTTTAAGATGAATCGATGGCTGAGGGGATGGGAGATGAGAGATGCAAAGGGTATGCAAATGGGGATAGGACACAATTTGCTTTTGGCTTGTGTGCAATAAAACTAAACTTAATGAAATTTAAAACCATTCGAGACGCACACACGTCTTGGCTAAAAGTTTGCCAACAAATACCAGCAAGGCAGCCAGCCGAACCAGCTGGCCAGGAATCCTTAGAGCCAGTAAGGATACAGGAGTCCCGGAGTCATGGAGTCATGGACTCCTTTCTTAAGTCTTCGCTACGTCTTGCTATTTCTCTGGGTGGCCCGAAAACGTTTGACCTCCTGCACACCCGACGACCGACTATCCTGAATGTCCTGTCCTCTCCTGGCTGTTTCTGTTTCTGTTGTCCTAAGCCGGCTCTAAGTGCGTGTCCTGGTCATGTAATCGCATTTCAATTTAAAGTCATTCATTCAGATGCTGGCTAAACAACAGGCGTTGGCCAAAAACGGCCAAGGCGGCTAAGAAAATTGAAAATTCCATGAGTGAGTGTGTTGAAGATGGCTGGGCGCCCTGAAGATGACCAAGAAGTCGCAAAGTCAGAGTCAGTCGGCAACTATCGGGAGTAAGCCAAGTTTTTGCAGAGTTTTCAAAGTATTTATGGAGGTGAACTAGAAAATAGTTAAATCTATATATAAGGAGCGCTTTTAAACTTTTCTACCCATAAGCAAAGCTTGAAAAATAATTGAAAGTTCTGCTGTTTAATTTAATTTATAGATTTAGATTTTTTTTTTTGAGATCTATGCTTTGCAGAAGCAGTAAAAAGTATAAATTAGCTGAATATTATTTAATTTTTTTTATCATAATTACATTTTTTGATTTTTGGATTTTTTTTTTAAGTCCTGACGTATTATAAAACTTTTCATTTAAAATAGCACGATATTGTTCTAAGATAAAATCATTCATCGCAGTATTTATTTTCAAAATAGTTCTTCTTTGTTTACTTTAGATGATAATTGCTTATCGCAAACATTCCATCTCTAGCTATGCACGCACATACATGTCCAATTTAGCTGGAGACTCGTTTTGCATGTGCTCTTATTTGCGTGTGTAGAAATAGTTTGACACTTGCAATGCACATAAATTTTGGACACTGTCACTGCTGCTGCTGACCGACCTCTTTGGACGCATCGGGGGGTCAATGCGTCCAAAAGCCACCCCTTTTTCCGAACTACCCCCCTCTTTCCCCGCCTCTTTTCTTATTCTTTGGGGCAGAAATGCAGCAAAGTCGTAAAGCGCTTTTAAGCACACAAATTAACCACAGAACATGGCTGAGCACCACCCACTGGACCACCCTAAACCACCCCAACCACCCACTCACATCCATTCTGTTTGTCTATTTCGTTGTTTATTTGTTTTTGTGTGCACTCAAGGATTTCTAAGAACTTTAACTTGCCAAAATGTGCACACACGCATGTGTGCGAGTGTGTGTGTGTGTGTGTGTGTGTGTGTGCTTTTGGGTGGACCCAAGATTCATTTGCACTGCCCCTGACTTGAAACTTCACATTGCGCAGTGACCATTAACGAATTTTCAACTATGTACATTCCGCCCATCACTACATCCCTGCCACGCCCCCTTTTGGTAACTGTCCAGGACACGAAAGGACACGCATGACTGACCACGGGATGGAAAGTGGGGGGGGGGGGATTCTGGGATTTGAGACTAGGATTCTCCTTGGCTTTGTGCTAAGATCGTCGGAGGAAATTAATATTCCACTTCTGGCACTTACTTACGCTCCGTAAATACTTGAGCACCCAAAAGCGGTAGTCGTTCCATCCAAATTAAATATATATACGTATGTATTATATATATATATTTTTGTATATCTATAGCACCACTTCAACTCCACTGTAAAATGCATAATCACTTCATTAGCGAGGGGCAAAACCAGAGAAATGTGGAGAGCAAAAAAAAAAAATAGAAAAAAAAGCGCGCAAAGAAGGCAAGTAAATTACGCGTTTCCCACAGCGGCGCCACATCAAAGTGACCAATCTCCTAAAGCACCCATCCACCAAATCCCCCTCCCCCCCCCCTTTCCACCCGCGCTGCATTCCCCAAAGAACTCGGCCATCTCACAATTAGACGCACAAAGTCAAACGTCAACAAATTATAGCCACATGGGCGGACAGCCCAAAAAATCCTCCCCCCTTCTAAATTTTTTGGTGTGGGGGGCCATGAGGCTTTCGCAAATTAACAAACAACCATCAAGTGAAAAGGAAAAGCTGGCCAAAGGAAAAGGCCTCGGCAAAGAAAATGTGAGGATTTTGAATTTTCAAATAAATTTAAACACTGTGCAATTTGATTTAACCGATGGATAAAATTAATTATGTAAAAAAAATTATTTAAAAACAGTAAAATAAATGTTTAAAAATACGAAACAAGTTTAAAATTGCATTAATAATATTAATAATCCGTTGCTCAGCTGAATGAGTGCGAGAGAAATGGAGATATGCAAGTAGTCGCTTGAAAGTCACGCCACCTATCGGCAAATGCATTATGAGCTCATAACTTTTTAACGAATGGTCCGATTTGAAAATTTTCTTTTTTATTTCGATGGGTATTCTTCTGTTTTTTCGTGGCTAATATAATATATAATATAATAATAATATACGGTGTTCTTACTAATTAAATAATATTTTTCTCAGTGCCACGGGGGGGTCGGAGATAGAGGAGCGGACACAAGACATGGGCACTGATTTGCATTAATGAACGCTTGAGTGATTCCACCGCTTTTTTGGGTCTCCGGTCCAGCAGCTGTCGACCGAGGGCCTTAATTAATTAAGTTCACATGACCAGACGAGGCAGGTGGGTTTAAGTGGGTGGCTTCTTTGGCTCTTTGGATGATTCTCTTTTTTTCCCACCCGTGATCGAAGTGCTGCCGATCGATGAAGGCCTTCATTTGTCCCTCATTACACGCAAATTACTTTGTTTTATTTCACTTTTCCCTTAACCAACCGAATGGCAATTTGAAGTCATCAAAAAAGCACTAGCAATAAAAAAAAAGGGGAAAGGTCTTCTATTGGGGAAGGGAAAAGGACGGACGACCCGTCCGAACCGAACCGAATGGCAACTAAATCAGTCCAAAGTCGAGAGTCCAACCCCTTGCAACCGTTATCCGGTGCTGACCAAATGCCGGACACGGCAACAGTTCTCTTTCGGGCCCCAAACAAAAAATGGAAACGGTCTTTGGGCTTGGCTTTTTATTATGCCCAGAAATCACATTAAAAGGCAAACTCAAATATTTTAATCAGATTTTCGCAAAAAGGACAAACACACCCGTTCGCCTCCTCACTCTCTATATGCATTTAAAACAGCAGCTTTTGCTTCCGTTCTTTTTTTCCCAAAACATTTAAATTTTGTTACCTTTAAACAAAAAACTACAAAAGTATAAAATTGGCTACCTTAACTTTTAATTCTTGAAATATAAATTTAAACAATATAATAAATTAAATGATTTTTCTTCTTTTTGTAATTGTAGAAAAATGTCTTTCAAATCAAGATAAAACTAAGAGGTATCCCTTAGTCGATTGAACAATCGTTTTTTTGAATCCTTTATTTTTCAGGACAATGTGTGTTAATGTGCGTCAACCTCATCCATCGTTCATTGTCCTTCGTTCTGGGATGGATGATGATGTTGTTGAGACCAAAAGCCGAAAGCCGTCGAAAGGAAATGGCCACAGCTGTTCCATTCATGGATTCGCTCGTTGTCTAGTTTTCCCCTTTTTTTGCACCCGAAAATCCTCCTGCTTCCGCTTAGGGGGCGTGGCAGGTTTAGCTGTCCGAAAAAGTTGCAAAAAATGCCATCAAACCCCTTTACTTTTTTCTATCGTCATGACATTCACTTTAAAGTTCCAGAGAAATCAAAAACTAATTTTAATGGCGTTTCAGTTAAATATTATTATTTCTAGCCCTCTGTTTTTTGTAAACATTTATTTGTGATATTATGGCGAAAGTTTTCGATCTTCAAGTGAGAAGTGCTAGAAATCTATTCCCTGAAGGAAGGACTTGATTGTGAGATATAATTCTGATGAAAATCTACAAAAATACTTGGAAAACATCATCTCAGTTTTTCTCTGTGCAGCATTCAACCCTCGCCCTCCCCCCCCCCCCCTTTTTTTTTGACCAACAAACCCCGACCCTTAGTTGGCCACAGACTTTGGGCTAGATTGATATTTACTTTGTTGTAGCATACTTTTTTGGGCCAGCCCCAAAACCGGACAATGTGTGTCTATGTGGGGGTTCTCCAGCCCCAGTTCCAGCCCCCCCTCCTCCATCCTCCTCCCCTGAGCCTACTTTAGTGTAAAAAAAGTAGAGGGAGGGAGAAAAATGCTAGAGGCGGCCAAATGAAAATCATACCACAGCAAATTCTCCAGCGACATTTTCAACAAATTGACACAATTTTCAAGATGCTTAAACGTGAAAATTGCCAGGAACTCCGGGACCAGGGGCCGAATATAAATATATATATAGAATTTTAAGGGGGGGGGTGGTATTTTTGGGACGGGCGCGGCAAGTGTCGGCAAACTCAATGACGCTACACGACACTTGGCGCCTTTGTTTTCACACGCCCCAAAAGGCACTAAAGTGCCATTTTAGGCAGCTCAAGTGGCGACCCATCCAGAATCCAGCAGCCAGCTTTCAAAGCACTTCAAAGTTGCAGTCGGCGACAAATTAGAATGTAGAATGTACACTGAAGGGAATATTTTGGAGAGAATTTAAAAAAATTGCCTAGGGGTTTGTTGGGAAAATATAACATATTTAAATCAAAGCTGCCTTATAAAAGTGCATTTACAAAGACATTTAAATAGAAAAAAAATAAAAAATCAATAAAATTTTTGTTGACTTGACAGCGAATCAAAGAAGAATCGACGTGTGACCAATGCAAGATAAGAGTGTGACCGTAGGCATGCTTTATGACTCTACAAGAAGAAATGTGACCATCACACTTATGGGCTGAGCACTCCTGTTTAAATTATCTTACCAAACAAACCAATTAACAAGCTTTGAATTTTGTCTGGAATAATCAAATATATATTTTATAATTTAATGACTTTAACTTAAGTTTACCTAAAATGTTAATAGCTGGCTACCTTTAGGATATTTTTTTGCAGTGTTCGAAGGACATCCCCCCCCTTTTTTTGGCTGCAATCGCCCAGTGGGGCGTGGCAGCTGTAGAGTAAACACTTGAGGACGAGCGCATCCCTAAACGATGCCAACGCCCTTCGTCCATTGTTGCTGTTGTCCCCATGACGGCCGTCGATTAGGTGGCGCTCTGTTCCATTCCGAAGCCCCCTTTAGTACGCCCATGGAACACAGCCCCCACCAAAACACCCACCAAGCCAAAACTCGCGGGCTCTGGAGCAATTGAAGCGATCAAAGGGCATAAATTTATGCAAATTATTTTCACGCCTTTTTAGATATGCGATTTCTTTCCCCTCCACTTTTCCACCGGGCACGTACCACTCCCTTTTTTTTGGAGCAGAGGGCCATTGTGTGTGCTCATCGCAGGAATTAGCTGGATATGTAAAGTCGAGATTGGGAGTCGGAAACAGATGGAGATTAGCGGGCACTAAGCGGGATGGAAAATGGTTACGGAGGAGAGGAATGGCAGTTCAACAAGTAGAATATGGTATTGGATCATATCAAGCTATGCATCTAGTTTAAGACAATTTTTTTGGTTTATCGAAAAATATTAAAATCTAAGAGTTATGGAAAATTATTTTAAATAACTCAACAAATTTTACTTGTATTATGTTTTATTATCTTTTAAAGTTAAATCACTCAAAAAACTCTATGAAATGATTCAGTTGGAAGAAAAACAAGTGGCACTTATCTGGAACCCCTTTTAACCTTCATTCCGTACCTTATCATTTTCCCAGTGAAAGAATGGCAGCCGTGAAATAACGCGATTTTTTGAACAGATGCTCGCGTCACCTGAGTCACGCGTCCCAAAAAACAGCTCGGCCAATTAGCCAAATTGTTTTTATGGCCGAAAAAGCGAGAAACGTAACCGAAACCGAAACCGAAGCTGCGGATTGGGGATGAGCTTATGGATGAGGGCAGATGATTCCTGATAGTCATGAAAGCCAGCTGCACCCACATCAAGTGGGTCGAGCCACCCGGCCCATCGTCCTTAATTTTAAGGCGCAAACGTGTGAAAATTTTGCGTAATTGAGTTTCAACTTCAAAGTCCGCTAACCGCATGCACTCGTCGGTAAATGGAAATGGGTATGGAAATGGCAATGGGCCCTAACCGAGCTGATTTGCATATGCGGTCCCACCTTTTGTAGCTGGCATTACTCTTTTTTTTCACTCTTGTTAGCCCCCCTTCACACGAAAGGTCAACATGCTGTTGGCCAGGGACCATGCTCTTGGGATCCCCGGGATCCTGGCCAACCGGGGCATATTCGAGCTGTCAACACCTCCCCCGGAAAAAGGCAAAAAACGTAACCCAAGGTCCGTGGTCGGGGGTTGAGTGTGTGCCAAGTGAGTCAAATTAGTGCGACGGAATTTCCCAGCCTATTCAATCCCATCCAATCCAATCCAATTCAGTTCAGTTCAGTTCCGGTTCGCTTCAGTCAAGATTAGCTTTGCTCAGCGAGAGTTCAGGCCATGGATAAACACTTAATTTATCAAAAACTTGAGCTTGTTATGCTAATGGAAACAGCAGACAGACAAAAGGGTGGGATAGTTCACTTGAAATACGCAATGTTGGTTTTAGAAAGAAGCACATCAATTAAATAACTACAAATGATGCTAATTTTATAAAAGATTTTTACTTTAGGTGTCTAAAAGTATGCAACCATATATTTAAAACAAAAAAATTTTATGAATTCATACAGGAACACGATTATTATTTATTCACTGCATACTTTTAGACACTTTATTTAATTTTGGTCATTCCCCCCACCAAATCAAACGAATATTTACAAGCTTTATGTTTCAATTGTTAAATTTATGGCCT
Source organism: Drosophila pseudotakahashii (assembly GCA_035046095.1). NCBI lineage: Eukaryota > Metazoa > Arthropoda > Insecta > Diptera > Drosophilidae > Drosophila > Drosophila pseudotakahashii. The sequence continues at coordinate 10,181,881 of JAWNOE010000105.1, forward strand.
TTTTATTTTTTTGGGTTGAATTATAAACTATAGATCCACCAAATAGACAGCCATTAGAGCAATTTTCATTAGCTCACTCTATAGCTGGCTTATTTCCAGCTCCTATCTATGAACGACTATTGCGGCATAGATGTTATACCCCAGACCCTCGGCCAAAACTCGTAACCCCTTTTCTCATCCACACACAGTTCACTTTTCTGGTGTGTTTTGTCTGGCGGGCAAAGTCATAACTTCACTTATCAACATTAGCTGTTGCCAGGGGCGTGGGGAACGAGGAAAGGGGGTTTTAAACGGGGGTCAGGGGCAACGCTTGAGATATTCATACATTTTAATACGCTGTTTATATTTTATGAAGGCAAATGAATGCACAAGGAAATGAACGAAATGAACGGGTATGTGTGTGGGTAGCCAAAGAATTCAACACCAAATGACTGAAAGTGTCCGTGTGTATGGGTGTGTGTGTGTTGGCCCAAACGCAGACGAAGGCAAAATCTTGGTATAACCGAGCAACCTCGCTTCGAGCTATAGACGAGTTTACAGTTATCAAGGGAAAATTATCATCTGCCATGAATCTCGATAAAATTCATATTCATATGCGAGAGCCAATGGGGGTGGTGGGGGGTGGTAAAGTGGGCGGTGGGACAGTGTCCGGGGCCGCATTGTATCTAACTGGTAGCTAACCACACACACACACACATACACACACGAGCACAAGCACACATTCATTACGTCGCCTTCGTCCCAAAATGGGATAGCTCCCAGAAAAAAACAATTAACGGCAAATAAGTAGAACTTAAAATAATATACATAATATAAACAAACCTATAGAAACCTATGCTAGTGCTACAGATTCTAGGGATTTTATTTGTAAAGGTGTCTAAAAGTATGCAGAGAACAAGAAAATGTTTTTTCGCTATCATAATTGTATTGCATACTTTTATACACCTTTTATGAATGATTGAAAAACCCCTGTTCTTCGATATATCCCTTACATATGCATAAATATTAATTAAAGGTGGGATAATAAGAAGTTCTAGTCCTAGAATTAATGTTGATATTATAAGAATTGATATTTCATGCTCTTACTACTATTTTGACCACAACTGTTGCCTTGCATGTGTGTGTGTGTGTGTGAGGGTCACAGGAAGCACAGGGACGATGGGCCAGACACGTTTGCCAGCAACAACAACAACAACAACATAACCAACAACCATGAGCAACAGAAAAAGGCAACAACAAAGCAACAATTGCTTGTGATATGGAAAACGGGCTCACAACTAATTTTTGGAAACAAATGACTCTCGTCCTCTCGAAAGCCGAAATCACCCCACCACTCACACACTCATCCCAAAAACGAACCCTAAAATGTTCTCCATTTTTCTCCCCGAACATTAAAGCTGCCTTTAAAGTGCCTTTGCTCCTGGAAATTGCCTTTCAAATTTGTAACTTCATTCAATCTTTGATAATCTCTGGGCTAAGTGATTGGCAGTTAGCAATTATTATTATGACAACGATACAAGGAACGATATAAGAAAGAAGAAGATTAGCTTCCCTTCCTTTGATAAAAATTACATAATATAATAATGATATAATAATTATTTCGTAGACAATAGATTAATAAACTTAATTTAAGCTGTTTCCCTAGTTTGGAACATATTTTGGGGTTCGGTCAATTTTTCTTTTCACCTTTATGCTCTAAAAACCAGATTCTTTTTTTTACCACCCCCCACAAACAAGTAGAATAGGAGGTATTTTAATAAAGTAGTTTAACTACCGGTGGAAAAACGAAAAATTCTCCGCTAATGGTGGGATCAACTTTGTGCCCATTTCGGCTCAAAGGATGGCCAGGTAATTAAGTAATTCCAGGATGCCCCGTAACGTTCGTTCGGCGCACTTAAATATTTACATTTATATCTGCAGTTGAGGAGATAAAAGTGCGCGTGCTGCCCAGAAAAAGGCCAACCTCCTCGGGTATTTCCACCTGTCGAGGGGGCGGTGGGTGGACCTATAGACGGGGGGGAGGGGGCGGTGGCCTCAAGTGAACAGCGAGTTCATTAGCTGGCAAAGGGTTTAATTACCTACTCTGTTCATTTAGCGCCACTTGGCTAACGCGCTGTTGAGCAATGCAAACCGAAAACCGAGTCAAACAACCTCGACGGGGCGGTGGGTGGTTCAGTGGGTGGTGGGCGGTCCACCTGAGCTGCTGCTGCAGTCGGGAAAATGCGTCGCTTTCCTATTTTTTCTCTCTCTCTCTCTCTCTCTCTCTCTCTCTGGCTAACACAACTTTGCCATGTACACGGTTAATTAAAAAAAAGAAAACAAGAAGGAAAAAAATAAAGAAGCAACTCAAAAAGCAGCAGCCTCAGCTGGAAATGGAGTGCCGACTTGAGTTCGCTTTTCCCGCTTTCCCACCGCCTCTCTCAATTCACAATTAATGTGAGAGATACACGACAAAGTGCGCTGCACTCAGAATAATTAGAATTAATTAGAAGAAAACTTGTATAAAGAAATACAAATTTAAATTTTAATTTTCAATTATTTCAGTTTAAATATAAAGGCCTCAAACTGTATTTAAAAATAAAATCGGGAAATTTGTATTTTTTTTTCGAAAAAATGTAAAAAAAAAAGGCAATCAACAAAAAAATTTTGTTATTCAATAAAAAACTAAATCTTGATTTTTTGTACAACAAAATCAGTATTTTATCCGAAACAATGAACATTTTGAACCAAATATTGAATGCATCTTTCCTTATAAATGTTACAATCGATTTGTAAATTGAAAGCCTTCTTCATTATTTCTTTTTCAGTGCATTGCGTCAACAGGGAGCCCAGGAAACGGTAAATCGAGGAAGCTGGCAAACTGCGAACATGAAAGAAATTAGCAGCGTGACCGAAACTCCACTCTCTGACCCAAAATGCCCAAAAAGCAAGGCCCACAATCCCAGAAGCATCCCGCCCCGAAAACCACTTGAAGGCGTACTTATTACACCTGAGCTGCAGCTAAGTATGTTTACAAGATGTTCCGGCTGGGTAGCGGAAAGGAAACTCCAAACTTGACTCGACTTCCGGCCTCCGCCGAGCCGGGCGTTTATTTTTTAATAAATTTACAAAAAAAAAAAAGCAGGAAGGGGTGGAGTGGCGAGGCTGTAACCCAGTTCGGTCTACTTATAAATCCTTTAACTGTCGCTCGTCGCCCCGCTCCTCTTGAGTTCCCTTACCTTCTTTCCTTTTTTTTTTTTTTGCCAGTCGAAGCAAATAAATTTTACCCAAGGGGGTAATCGACAAAATATATTCGATAAGAAATTTGTATTACCAAAGACATAGCAAGGCACACACACACACACAAGATGATGTAATCATCGATGGTTTTGGGTTCTGGGAGTTGGTAGTGTCCCATCTCGAGGCACTGATTGCCACTCCACAGCCCGCACTCGCCATCCATCCAATATCCAATGGGCCACCTGCTGTTCCGTGCTGTTGTCACTCGGTGAATTGCTTCGGAGACCTCCAACGTGACTAACGGGCGCCACAAAGGTGTCGTCTGGCGGATTCTGGGATTCGGGGATTCTGGGTTACTGCGATTCGGTATAGGTTTCGGTTTCGGTTGAGGATTTGGTCCTGCGAACCGGATATCAGACGGCATCCAGTGACAGCGGCAGCTCCATGCACCGATTGCTTTTTAATCGATTCCATTTACAAATAAATTGCTTGGGCCGGAAGATTTATCTATTGCCAAGTGCAGTGCGTCGACGGGCAATGGATGGATGGTATAGGGGTGGTAAGGAACTTGGGAGCACTTCCACTGGTGGTTTCTTGAAGGCAGTGGTAAATAGTATTCTATTCTACAGTTTTTAAATAAAAGCATATCGATAGTTTCGACCAATTTCGATACAATGATACAATAGGCACTTTTTTCATTTATATTCCTATCCCATAAAGATATGATAAAGATTTTTCCCTTTTTTTTTGATTAATGGACCTCACATTTTTTGAGAAATCTCATCTTTAAGCAGCGTCTTTCTTAAATTCAGTGCCAACATTGTATCTTCATTAGGAGGGCAGTTTGGTGGGTCCTTGGCTAAGTACTTCGCCTAAATCCGGGGCTAATGACGACAGATCCACCTGCCTGCTTTATGGCGCATCGGACGTCATAAAATCCGCAGACAATGCAAACTCGGCTTAATGAACTTTCGCGGCCCGTTGGTTGGGGAATAAAACTCGAATGGGAAGAATGGAAAATGGCAGGGGGATTTCCTTTCATTTTTATGACTATGCAACATGTGCCTGGGATTGGGCTTAAATAAATGAAACGGAGTGGCGTGAAGCGGCTCGGAGTGAATTAGCCTCATTGATTTGGCTCCGTTTTACTTTCTTTTCTTTGCTTTTCTATTTTTTTTTTTGGTCACCGACGTTGCCTACTTTGGCTCATTTTGCGCGGGATAAGGGGAGATTGGGGAGTGGGTAATGGAGCCGAGTCCGTGGTGTAGATGGGGTGCACGCACTTAGTCCTGATGATGGCGCGGCCGGAGAAAATAACAATAATAATTCGAAAATTATGAAAGCTATAAACGCATAAATTTCCTGACGAGGCGCAACCATCGCCATTATATACGACATTTTAATAATTTTCCACACGCCGCCGTCTCGCCGAACTTCGGAAGCTGTGATTGGGAAAGGGAAAAATCTCGCATATACACTGGGAAAAACGTTTATAAACTATTGTGATTTGAGTTTGGATTTGTTTTGATTTGGTAAATAGACAGGAAAATTATGACTTGCAAAAAGGTGATCCCAAATTTAATTTAAAATTTAAATTTTAATTGCTTTAACTATATAAGTATGTGATTTGATTCTCTTAAAACTGCCTTTAATATTTTCTATTTAAGGTTTGTAAATTTGTATGAATTATTTATGTATTCACTAGAAAGGTGACCCAAAATTATTAATTTTGTTATCACAAGTATAGTAACTTTATTCCAGTGCACTCACGGTGAAGACGCAGACAGACACACATATAGACAGAGCCATAAAATGCCTACGAGGAGAGCGCAAGCAACACTATATAAAAATTCATAATGCAAACATAAATTTTCATTTGAATATTTCGCTGTCTCCTTCTTCTTGGCGAAAATCCCCTTTTCGCCGAACGAAGGAGTCCTTTTGCTCCTTTTGCGTTTCCAATATGAGGCGGACCAAAAATAAATGGGCGCCGCTGCATTAGGCTGACGGCAAAAGGATGGCGATGGCGATGGCAAGGATATCAAGGATGCCGCCGCCTACCCCGCAAAACGGTGGCAATCATATTTTTGGTGTTGTAAACATTTTCCAGTCGACATCATATGAATTATGGGGGTCGTACCGCGAAAAGCTTTTATAATCGTGCGCAAATCGCGCAAGGAGAGAGGTTGAGTAAAAAAAAACAGAAGCAAAAATGATGTACATGCACCGCTCGAAACCCTCAAACCCCTAAAACCCCTCAAACCCCGCTGTGTGTAAATGTGTAAACTGCAAATGCCCGAAATATGTTTGCATTCCGCGGTTTGACAAGTTAATGCGAATCTGGCTACGGGGCAAAGTCAGTGCTCCGTGTAAAATGTGTAAGGATGCGGCTGCGGCAGTCCAATCGATTGCCATTCACGAATAGTTTGGGGATATTCACTGGGGAACAGGAAAAACCCACTTGATAAGGGGTAACATCATCATTTTTTGCGAAAAATGGGAAAAAAATAAAATGTCCAGGTTTAAATGCCAATCGATTGGAAATTTAATAACGAATTCAGAAAGGTATGATAATCCAAATTTGGATCAATATTTTCATTGATTCAGCAAAAAAGCTGTTTTGTTTTTTTTTTTTTTGAAAATCGAGATTTTGGTTTTTGGAAAAAAAATGAATTTTTTCTTTTGGTTTTTTTCTATAACTTGGCCAATAATTGTCCTACACCAAAAATACATACTGTTTTGAACAGATTACAAAATAATAATTAAATCCATGACACTTTCCGTGTGATTTTGGAAAAATAAAATTTTCGCCAATTTTCATTTTTTTTATAAGGGGGTACATCATCATTTTTTGCGAAAAATGGAAAAAAAAATAAAATGTCCAGGCTTAAGTGCCAATCGATTGGAAATTTAATAACGAGTTCAGAAAGGTATCCATCTTTGAATCAATATTTTTTTTGTTTCAGCGAAAAAGCTGTTTTTTTTTTTGGAAATTCGAGATTTTGGTTTTTTAACAAAAAATTGAATTTTTTCATTTGGTTTTTTTGCTATAACTTGGCCAAAAATGGTCATACATCAAAAATACATACTGTTTTGAAAAGATTACAAAATAATAATTACATCCTTGACACTTTCCGTGTGATTTAAAAAAAATTAAATTTTTGTAAATTTTCATTTTTTTATAAGGGGGTACATCATAATTTTTTGCGAAAAATGGCAAAAAAATAAATTGTCAAGGTTTAAGTGTAAATCGATTGGAAATTTAGTAACGAATTCAGAAAGGTATGACAATCTATATTTGGATCAGTATTGCCTTTGTTTCAGCGAAAAATCTGTTTTGTATTTTATTGGAAATTCGGGATTTCGGTTTTTAACAAAAATGGGAATTTTCACACGCCCATCTTGCATTGGGCACACGTTGGTTCTTCTTTGTGTCGCTATCCGCACCATTCTCTTTGGTCGCTTATTAAAATGCAAATGATTCACCCCTGTTTAAATTTAATATTTAAATCAGTATTATAAGTTATCCTTTCTAGTTTTCACCGAAAAAAATTGTAATTTAAATGATTTCCTTCGAGATAAGTCAACTGGTCAGTGGTTGTGTGTCAACAAATCAATTCATTTATCCCGGGGATGAGCTGGGAATTAGCATTCATTGGGGGGACCATCTCCACCTGCTGGCTGGCTGCTGGCCTTAATTGAGTGCACACACACCCACCGGAGCACCGAGCCACCGAACCCACTCCTTTCGAGCCACTTGAGGCCACTGGGGAAGGCCATCCAGCGTTGACAAATGGCGGGGCACGCCCGGCAAAATGAAGGAAGTGAAGTTCGAGGTGGGGAGGTCGGCGAACAACAAGTGAAATTGATGACTAGCCATCAATTTGCCTGCGCGATAGCCCCGCCCACATGACCTTGGGTCCCCCAACTGGCAGTCGGCAGCCAAACATGCCAATAAATGGTCATCCTTGGTCCTTATCCAGCTGCTCCTGCTCCTCTCACTCCTTCCCCCTTTTTTGTTGGCCTGGCACGCGGTCAACAGTTGAAAGTCACGTTTGCATGCATGGAGAGTCCTTCGAAAGGATTCCTTCTCCTCCTCATCGCTCCTCCTCCTCCTCCTCCTCATCGCTAGCCACAACAAAACACGCCACAGGAATTATTAATGGATCTCTGTCGCTATCCCAACTGGACTCCATCTCGATGGTTTTTGCGGTCGACTCTGGGGGAGCCAGCTGTGATTGATTTCGAATCGTTTTTCAATTGGCAGGCCCTGTGGTTTCTGGGGGTTTGGGTTTATTTGGCTATTTGCATTTGACAAATTGCTTGCTTGTAAAGTCGGCCATAACGTGTATATGTATAAATATCCCCAGAATATTTGGGAGTGGGCTTTTTGGCTGGCTGATACTGATATCTGCCGCAATCGGGGTAATTACTCAAAGCGTTCAATTTTTTGGCGCCGAAGTCAAGGTTTGGGTTTTTGGTTTTCGGTTTTCGGTAATGTTGTGCAAGTTAATATCCTGTTTGTTATTGCCGCGACCAACGCCATTTCACACACATATGCATGCAGGTTGTGTCTGATGAATTGATTAAACAATTTCCTACCCTCGCTGTTTCGGTTTCCTCCACTCGCGGTATTCAAGGTGTTCGGGGTATATTGGTATGGATAAGTGTTTTAGTGGCGGAAATCAGAAAGTATCCCTAAAAATTGGATAAAAATATGGGATTGAATTTGATTAAAGTACGGATAAAACCTTGAGAACGTATGAGAATTCAGAGTGTAAAGTCGACTTTTAATTCAACATGCGGACAAGAAAACGGAACTTAGTACTTTTATTATAATACATCATTATCCATATCGCTGAAAGTAATTATTAGAAATCTATATATATACTTAAGATCACAGAACTTAATTATAATAATAATAATAATATATCTAAAATAGTACTTTTAAAATGTTCTGGAACCTTAAGAAAACCATAACAAGTAAACAATAAAGATATAATAATAGAACTGGGTATATTATAGTCGGAAATTAAGGATATTTTCTTGCTGCAGCGAAATTGAGTGGGCGGTCTAGGGGCTTTTGGGGGCGGGGCAGGAGCATCGTTGGCATTGGCAACAAATCACTTTAGTTGTGCGTGATAAATTGAGTTGTTGTGTTTTGCGTTAATTGGGGCAATTTCCAGCGAATCCCGTGAGCGCTGAAAAGGGGCAACTGCACCTCTGACCCCTGATCAACCACCCCCCTACCTCCCCACCACCCCCCACACATATGGTATGGACGTGCCAGAGTCGAAAATTAATATTGTAACAGAAGCTGAATACCGAGTTTTTTTGGGGGGCTGTTGACCAACGTCAAAAGCTGACCGCCATACTAAGAAGGCCGGACCACACGGCGCGTGTCAAATGTCAGCCAAAAAAGTCACAGGCAAAAGGAAAAAAAGCACACAAAAAAATAGAGAGATGAACAGAAAAGAATCGAAACTGAAAGTACTGCTATGCCGGTCACGTCGCACGTTCCAAATGCCACAGATGTCAACGGTGGCGCAACAAGATGCTGCTGCACAGCGAGAAAAAGTTGGGAAACTTTTATATAATTTTTAAAAAATTTAAGAAATGTTTTAAAAAAGTTTCAACTAATGGGAAACATGGGAAAAAGCATAAATTACAGGTTAAAAATGTATACTTTATTTTATTTATATTGTTAAATATTAAAAGAAATTATATTTGTAAATTTTAATGACCAATTTTTTATTGATTTGAATTTTATTTAAAGTTAAACAAATAAATAAAGAAATTATAATAAAAAAGGTTTTATTTAATTAACATTTTTTTTTTTTAAATAAATGTTTTTTATATAAACTTTGAAGAAAAATATTTAAACTTAGAAGTTTTCTTGCGCTTTTCAGACATATTCGTTTCGCAGTGCATTGAAGCGCTGAAATCTGTGATCTGTTGATGAGATTGTGTCAGAGTTGCGAGCCGACGAGCGACAGCTTAACTAAGGTTAAGCCCTGGGTTACCCAGACCCCCTCCACCCACACCACCCCCTCCACTCCAACACCCGCACACTAACACACACACACAGACGAGGAGAGTAAAAGCGAGGTTTGAGTGTCAATGACAAGAGTACTTAAGAGATTTTCACATCGTTACAAAGAGAATTGGGATAGAAATTAAAATTAATGCTTTCGGCTGCTTTATAAACACCCGCCCTCCCCAAGCTTTATTTATTTATTCTCCACTGATTATGCTTTTGTCCGGACCACAAAGAGGTCAACGGAATCCCTGGAATTCCGGAATTCGGAGTTTCGGTAGAAATGGGAAAGCCAAATGTACTGCAATGAAAACAAATGTAAATTGGTACAAAATCAAAGAAGATTTGGTCAAAAAAAGGGAAGTCCTACATGAAATACCGAAAGGGGTTCCTCAGATTTGTCTGTTTTTGGGGGTTGAAAATGAATTGAAGTAAAGGAAGAAACGGATGTTAGGACTAGAAGATTTTAAAGTTAAAACAGGACGAAAGCTAGTTTGTAATTTATGATAAAGGATAAGGAAAGAAATTTCAACTGCTTAGGTTTCCATGAGGGATTTACCTGGAACCGAAAACCCAACCAATTGGCAAGTTTTCCACAGACAAGCTAAACAGAACCGCAAATTGGCAAAAATCCTTTCTATTCCGCATTTTGGGAAACGATCACAACATAAGCCACAACCACATAATAGAGTTTTATTTATATGCCACCGCTGAGGAGGTCCTTCCTTCCTTTCATTTCATTTTTTTTTTTCCATTGATGGCAGGAGAGCGCAGACAACAGGATTAAAAAGCGCTCGCAAAATTGGCAACATGTTTAATAATTATATTTCGTGAATGTGCTTTTGTTGTGCGGATGCGGATGTGGATGCGGCTGCCACAGGACAAAAAAGGACGAAACCTGCGGAGACAAGGCAAATATGTTTTTTGACAAAACACAGAACGGCACACATGTTGACACCCCCGAAGCAGAACCATACCTTATACCATGGCATACCATACCATACCACTCCATGGTCCTCAAGTCCCCCTTCAAATGGCATAAAACAACCGCAGCACCGCAGCACAACATTTGACGATGATTCCCCGTCTCTTTCGCCACCCCCTATACCTGTCTCTTTCGGCCGCCGCCTGAGTGACAAGCGCCTTATCATTAAGGTAAGCAGCGGCAGCAGTTGTCATCATCATCATTATCATAATACTCATCATCATCATCATATAGTAGTCATCGTCATCGTCGGCTCTTGACGTCAACAACCTCGAAAATTCGTTGTTGTCTGTGTTGCTGCTACCGCTTTTGTCGCAGACGTTGCCAACAATATGTAAAATATAAAAAAAAAATAAATATGGAAAAATATCTAACGATCTAGAGATACCCTAGAGATAGTTTCGGTTATAAACGATTTTTACGCAAACATCGTTCATCAAAACTCTGGGTTGCACGGTTAAGAGTTCTTTCTGAAGAACGAACTATAAGATTCTTTACTTTGCTTACTCGTTATATGTCTTTTAATGAAAGTATTTCATAATCCCGATTCTTTAAAGGTTTAAAATAAAAATATTGTTCACTAAAGTTTGTTTTTTGTAAAAATTTTTAAATATTTCGAAATGAAAAGAAAACAACATACCCTTTTAATCAGCGACTACTGGGTATAAGAAAAAAACAAAAAGTAGGAAGAAGCAGCAGTGCACACTCATACACCTGACGAACCTGACTCACACACACACACTAACACACACATGCGAACGACACACGTGAGGCACTTATGCAAAAAAGGCAGAAACAACAATCGACGTGCCGCATTGACAATGCCAGACGCCATGCATCAGTGTATGTGTGTGTGTGTGTGTTGACTGATGGGCGACATATGTGTGGGCTTGTACACTGAGAAAAAAATGCATTTAACTAAAAATATAATTTAAAAAACTAGTGGCGGTTCCAGGATTTCAGACGAAAATGTCTGGTTGCATATTTTCTGAATACCACATTTCCATTCATTTTTTACCTGTTTGGGGAGATTTAACCACACATTTTCCCAACTGGATCCGCGCCTGAAAACAACACATATCTCTTAATCTTCATACTACTTGCTTTATAATTTAAACCACAAATGGTTTTAAAAACTGTCTTAAAAAAGGAAAAAAATTCAATCAATATCAGTGGTCAAGCTCCTTTCTTCTTTAGAAACTCCCCTACAAAGTAAACAAAAAAGAAGAGAAATGTTAGTTAATGGACGTACCACCCCAGTAAAACCAAAAAAAAAAGTTTACTTTAAAGAGTGTGTGTGCCGAAGGAGTAGGAGTAGGAGGATTGAGGCTGGGTGGACAGATAGCAACACTCAAAATTCCGCACATGTTTTCATTTCTCCTTTTTTTGTAAGAGAGAGAGAGAGAGAAAACCGAGTGCCTGTTCAAACATATTGTTTGCCTCCATTTGGCCGGCTATTTGCACTGGCCGACTGTCTATTTCGGTGGCTTTATTGCCAATAAATCAGAATTTATTCGCAACAACAAACGAATTAAAATGTTCAATAAATATTTTCAAGAACCCTCCTTTCAGCCATTAAGTGTGGCGATAGTGTGCGTGCCGCGTAGCCAATAAGTCTGCTCCTTATCACACACACACATCCCGTCCTTATCCTTATAAGGATATATCCCTGTACACTGAACGGAATTCACTTTGAACGGCGCTACGTGAGGAGCATTTTTGTGATGCTCTTACGGGAATAAAAAAAAAGAAAGAAAAACAAATAAAGAAAAGGAAAGGGAAAATCTATTAAAAAATTATAGGTTAATGCGCTGCAATTTATGGAGCGACGAAAGTTGTTGCCAACAAATTGTCCACACGTGAGACAATCAAAGTGGCATAAACCAGACCTGGCTAATAAAGAGCCCAGAATGGTATATTGGTATATTGGTATATTGGTATATTGGAAGCACACACACACACACACACATTGCCATCGATGATTTGTTGGCCAGGCATTTTTGGTCCTAACGTATGCGTCCCCGGGGTCCCATCGATAAAATCCAAAATCCAAGTGGTTCGAGGTCCCCATTCTAGGGGTGAATGACAAAAATTCGAAAATTCCATTTATGCAGAGGAATCAGCGAAGCACACACACACACACTATAGCTACCAAAACAAATGCAAATTCACTACGAATATATGTTGCAGACACATTTTAAGCATTTTATCCACCAACCAACCAACCCATCCTGCCGAAAATCCAGAGTTCGCATTATATTTGCAACTTTATTGTATCGACATTTGCCCTTAGCAGCAGACGAAGAGAAGAAGAAGAAGTTGGAGAACTGGCTGAAAAATGGCCCAATCATAAGTCACAACGAGGCGAAAAGTGATGGGCTTGGATGATACCCTGCACTCGTCGTCACTACTTACTTAGTTATCCCCCATATCTCATTATTTAATCTTAAATAAAATGTCTGTAAATTTAATACTTTCTTAATAACAGAATAACTAACATAATACTAAAATCATTAGTTTAATTCCTCGGTATTTTTCAAGGTTTAGTTAGGAAAAAAAAACGATATGAGATAGGGTCATTTCTACCTTATTTCATATCAATAAAAAGACAATTTGATTTATGTCAAATTTATTATTTAAACATATCAACATGATATTTTATCATATCATTATCATATCATATAAAATACCAAATTTAGTATTTTTTGAACAAATAATGTAAAATAGGATTAACATAATCTTTATTCATATAAAAATGATATGAATAACTTGGTCTTAAAAATATAAAATTTATCTGAACATATCAATCTGATCTTTTATCAATTTTTTTCCTGTTTAGGTTTTGAACTCTATTTTTAGGTATCATTTGTAGAACTCTTCTTTTATCGATTTCTAGACTTCAAATTTTAATATTTTACAAACTCGTTTTTCTTTAAAGCAATTCTTTTACTCCTCCATTTAAAGGCATTTAATATTTCCGCTCACTTGGCACGAAATTCAAGGGGAACCGGTCTAATATACCCAGCAAAGTCAATGGAAAAAAGAAAGAACCCCTGGACTCCGAATCCGACTCCGACTGACTGATGGCCACTAATTAACTAAGCCGGGATCCCGCTCCGGGTTGCTATTTTCCAGTTGCCGGTTGCCAAACAAATTGCTGACATTGAGCTGACCCCCAAGACCGGCGGCGTGGGAACCACTTGAAAATCAAATCAAGCGTTCAACTGTAAATCACAATAAATAATAAAAAGCAAAAAGGGGAGGATGGAGGAGGAAGCATTCCATTCCCAACCATCGATACACCGAATGGTTTACATGGACGCCCCATCATATTTTTCACTTCATTGTGTTTCCGGCAATGACGACGACGACTCAATTCAGGACCCACCCACTTACCTCTCCTCCCCTTGATTTTATTTGCCCGATTTCGTTGTTTGCCCGCCGCTTTTGTCAAATGTCGAGTGTGTCCAGCAGCCAGGGAACAAGTCGAACAAGACGGAGGAATCGCAAAAGGCAGCATAATAAAAAAATATTTATAAAAAGCGGAGATATTTACAGGAATAACAGCTTCAAATACTCTGCAAAATAAGGATTGATTCTTAACTATTAGATTATATTCTATTGATTATTTAAATAGTTACATAAACTTTTTTTTAAATATCTAAATGCTTTTTTGGTGGCACTATAATTAAATAAAATATTGGAAATCCATGTACTTATGTATATTATAATGAACTCTTGTTCTGGATTATGGCATTCTATATATTATCAAAATAGTACATTTAACTATTATAAAATTATAAAAAATACATTAAATATTTTTTTAGTTCGAACTACAATAGAATAAAATATTTAAACACATACATATATATATTAAACTCTCCTTCCGAATTATGTGAAAATTCAGACAGATGTCTATGGGCATCAAATGCCCCTAAGTAAGGGTACCAAAACCTCGGTATTTCTCTCCGCAGATAAATATGCGAGTGGAAATGCCGATGGCAAGCGAACAATGCGAATTCATCGATATGTGAGAGGTTGGGTGGGGGGGGAATAGCATCGAATGGACTGAACAACAGTTTATGACGCGCCGCTTACGTAATCTCTGGACCCCACTCTCCCTTTCCTTTCCTCCATATATATATATATATTTATCCGCAAGGATTCAGAAAAACATCAGCGGGACATCAATTCCTGAATCGAGAACGAAAAGGAAAGCGGGAGGATATGGTGGATATGGACGACATTGACCATTTGGCTGTGTGTGGATGTGGATGTGGATCCATATCCATTCAATTGGTTCAGAGATTCAATAGACACTCGCGGCTATTTGCCTCCCTTCTCCAAAAGAAAAACCCGAGTGCAGATAACTCGTTCGACGCCCGTTATCGAGGGGGAATTATGATTGTGTTTTTGTTATTTTTTCACATTTTTGCCACAACCCTCCACTTTATCCGGGTGACATATATATACATACATCTATATATATATGAGATGAATATGAAAATTGATGGGGGAAAACCCTCATGAGCTTGCTTATGGTTGGCTTATGCAATCGCTGCGTAATAAGACGGAAATAATTTGTATTGTTCTCCTTTTCGGGCTTCTTCTGCTCCCGGTTAGTCCTTTTGTAGTCCTTCTGTTGGTTTCTGGCAATTCGCACAAATAGAGGCATAATCCCCGGCAAATTCGGAGGGCAATGCAAAAGGGAATTCCCCGCATATTTTCACACCCAATAAGTTGCATCGCGTTTTGTTTGGTTTTTGGGGCCTGCAGATATATGATTTATATGGGGGTGGCAAGTTTAGACTTCTTCTACTGGACATTATTTTGACTGAAACTAAGAAAAGTGGAAAACATCTAGAAAGGAACTTTAAGAGAGTTCGGGTATTACTTCTTATAAGCATTTTTGTTTAATAATTTTTCAGAATTTAAGAACTAAAATGATCCTACCTATGTTTGATTATCTCTCTTTTTTTAGGTAATATTGATCTATAGTTAATACTTCTGTAAAATTTCTAACATTTTCTAGTTGTATAATATCTTACACCCAAGTTTGGTTCGGTTACTTTGCAGATAGGACCGAATAGCCCAATATCTATCCATATTCCCAGAGCGATCGCAAAACAAAGAAGTAAGCAACTTCTGTTTGGAGCAGAAAAAGTTTGCCAATTCATTTGTTTCGCACTAATTAAACGCTTATCGGAATGCACAGGCGGACTCGAATTTGGATTGAGATTCGGTTTCGGTTTCGGCTTGGGTTTTTGGGGAGTGGTTCCTATATCGAGGCACCTACAAACACCCAAAGTCCCCCAACCTAGAAAGAAAAAAACCAAAACAGAAAACAAAAAACAGAAAACCCAACCATCCTAACAGATGGCTTATGTAGCCGCCTTATTTCGTTGGAAATTTGATTTGCACTTTTTGGAAACTCACATGTGCGAGTGTGAAAATACAAATAGAAGTTGATTGCTTTGTTGATTTGTTTGCGGTTACAGCGAAACGCGGGAAAACCCGTATATTTTTTGGGGGCGGTTAGGTGGGTTTGGGGGTTGGGGGCGTGGCCAAATGTTAGACGCTTAGTTAGCAGGCCCAAATGGCAATCAATGCGCACATTGAAGCCCTTTCAGCCAGACATCGGGCCACATTTCGTAGCCGAAATCGAAAATCTGACGGCCAACTACAATTAGGGTAATACAAACACACAACAAAGGGAGAAACAAAATGTTAAATGATGATCGATCGACCATTATATCACTAAGAAAAATTACAGATAAATATAGGTAGTTTTGAAGGATAAATAAATAAAAAAAATTAAAAAATAAAATAAAGAAAAGAAAAGTGCGTACTAAATTATTTATTGTATTTAGTGATTTTGTAACATATTAAATTATATTTTAATATATTTTATATATTTATCATTATTATAAAAAAAAAAACTTTTGTGAATAAAAAATACTAAATGTTTTTGATATTATTTCAAATATGAACTACCTTTATCTATTTGTTTTCTTTTTAAATTAAATATTTTTAAAGCATTTTATTAATTTTTATAGATATCCGAATTTACCTACTTCATTTTGAAAACAAGATAAATATATTTGAAAATACCCTGTACCAGTTTTGGGCTTCATGTGTACCAACCCTTCTCGTTTTTGGGGGCCACCCCGGCAACGAAATTATTTATTGAAATTTAATAAATAGTGGGATCAGACAACGAAAATTAGAGTCTGGAAGCCGAAAAAATACGGGCCGTGTGCGACGGCGATGGTCTTTTTGTGTGAGAGTGTGTGCTGGATATATAGTAAACCATGTTCATGTGTGTGTGTGCTTGGAAAAGGGTAGCTAATTTCCAACGATAAGCCTTCGTGGCACGACACTAAAACCCCGTAGCTCTGGGGCCCCCGAAAACTAAACCCACGGAAGCGCTACAGTTTTTAGTTTGCCCCAAAATGTATGCTACACATTTGCACACATATCCAAAATAGTAGAAAATAGTACGAGGGGGGTTTTTGGGTGGGTGGTACGTCGCCACTATTGTTGTTATCTGGCGGTGAGTCTGGCCTGCTGGAAAAGGAAGGAAAGGAAAGGAAAGGAAAGGAAAGGGGAGGGAGAAAACGGGAGGACGACAGGTTCGGCCGGTCTCTCGGTCTCGGATATTAATGCATCATGGGCATTGTAAAATGTTCGTTAAGCTCTGCCACGACTTGGGTTTTCACCAGGAGTAGTGGAGGGGGGGTAGGGGGGTTTCCAGGCAGGATAGTGGGTGGCCATAAAATTACTACGACGATGAGGACATGGCGACGGTCGTCGCGCTCATGCGGTTTCTGTACAGTTGTGCCCAGACCAGCAGAACCATGAAATCCAGCAGGAGGAGCACAAGATAAGCAAGGAGGAGAAAGCAGCAGATGTGCACTAGAAAAAAGATATTTAAAAATTTAAATTATTTAATATACTATTTAACAAAATATTTTACCAATAAAGCTATAAATAAGTAAAGAGCAAAACTGATCTAAAATATAAATTTCAAAATTAAATTTGACTGATTTCATTAATTTAAAAATAAATAAATTATTTTTCAATTATTTTTGTGTGATATAAAGATAAGGTTTTTGTTTGATCAGTAATTTTAGTAAACTAAATAAATAAATAATAAACTTTGGAAAAATCAGTAACAACTAGATTTTTAAAATACAATTATTACTTCTTTGTAGCATTAAATGTTATATAATGTTATTTATTCCCAAAATTCACACGACTTGTAGGAGAATTTTCCAGAGTGCTCTCGAGCAGCAAAGAAAGCAGAGAAAGTGGCCAAACTGCGACCCAGAAGTGGGACCCAGACATTTATAAAAGCAGCACAAGAGCATCTCGGCAAGAGCGTTAGCCTGATTTAGCACCCGGCCAGACTTAACTACCCAGCTACCCAATCCCCCATCCCACTCTCTTGGCCAACGGGGCAGTCTTATGGACCCGGACCTCAGACCTTTTGGCCAAAACTGCCATTACAACTACTTATGGCCGTCACTGTTTTAAAATCAAAAGTCGGAACGGAACGGGCGGAACGAAACGGAACGGGTTGAATGGCGGAATGGAACGGGTGGGACGGCAGGACGAACTGAGTGTCCTTAGTTCGCTGAATGCACCCTATAAGTTGTGTTACAAAAAGGTGTATAAGCGGTTGGCAAACTATGATTATACAATCATAACGTAACAAAAAAATAAATAACTATGTAATAACTAAGATAAATTCTTCATATTTATGTTTTAAAAGTTCTTAACTTTAAGATATAAGTTATATAATCATTATTATAACTAATCATTATAAATAACTAAGATATATTCTTCATATTTATGGTTTAAAAGTTCCTAACTTTAAGATGTAAGGATGGTAAATAGCTTATCTTTCATTTTGCAATATCCCATTGGATCTTATCTAGGCTATCCACCAAGTCGTCATTGGCCTCTCGAAAATCGCGCTGGTTTTCTGGAATGGGTGCAGTTTAGGGATTCCGTTGAGAAGTTGGTTTGGAAGGGGAATACTATGTAGATGGTCTGATCAGCACCCGGCTTACGGTCGCTGCTGCTGAGGTTTTATGAAAATAAATTGTGCTTTATGCTCGATTATTACCGTAGACTTATTGGGTCCTGTGAAGCGCTCTAAATGTCCTGTCCTAGTCGTCCTTTCTGGGTTCCGAGATTTGGGTTGCAGGAAATCCGGCCAGTTCACCGTTTTTTACCATATGTGAGTGGGTGGTTGAGTGTGTGTTGACTTTAACCCGTCTTTAGATGCGCTTTTGTAATTGTTAAGATTTGGTTACTTCCATTTATTATCGTTCCCTTGGTTTTAAGGGCTGGCGTTTGGTTTATGACCTGGCCGGGGCCAGGCAATTTGCATTCCAATCAAATGATTCGTGGTGATGGGGAAAGTTTTCGGAACTACTGCTGCTCTGCCCTTAGATAATGAGAGTTATCTGTTTTTACCATCCATATTTTAGGACTTTAAGTCCTCAGTCCGTTCGATTAAAGTCCTATTCCTGCCCACGGGGGCCAACGAAACATTAACCCGAAAGAAAAACAACAAAATAATTAAGCCTTAACCCCTTTTCCCCCTTTTCCACTCCCCCATACTTTCATGTGGGGGCCACGTTGAAAGTACAAAATTAACAACTTCATTGATAGGCGGCAGCCAAAGGGCTGCCAAATCAAGTGTTCCGGTCACTCAGGACCTGGGTTGTTCCTACAAAAAGAGGTGAGGGTTCAGCGATAATGGTGCGTGACCACGCATCAGAAACGATTTTGTCAGGGATTCCCGGCGAGCGCAACCACCTGACTGACATTTAGCCGAGCTGACGAGTTAATAACCCTTTTTAGCGCCCCTGTGAGAAAGGAACTCCTGACCAGCGACCAGTGGCCCTCCTGCGCCACCCACTGTTCAGGCACAGTGGGGCAAATATGGCAAAAGCATTGGTAAAAAACTTTGTATATTAGATTATTACCTGCTTTTCTACAAATGTACAATGTAGACTTGTATTGTAAACATTATGTAAACTAATATATAAAAGTCTAGACAAAAAAACGGGAAGTAGCCAAAATCACCAAGAACGGATAAACATAAAAATCTATAAAAAAGGAGAAAATTATTATTATAGTATTATATATTTTTCTAGGAATAACAAAAAACATTAAATTGCATCAATTCTGATTCAAATTTTTCTATATTCTCTCTTATTTATATTGCAGATTTTTAATACCATAAATATAAACTAATTCCAAGACATCAATTTATTTATATTTTTATTAATTCTTATATAAGTTACTTTGATTTACAATAAACATTTTACAATTTCTTCGCCACTTCTTTAACCACAGTGCCTGTCTCCGGTTACCGATGGTCAATGCCAGCAGTAGTCGCGTGTCCTTTGGCCATGGTCAAAAAACCCAGGGGCGGAGGACCAGGCCACGAGCTTAAGTGGCTCGAACGCCCTTTAGCATGTGAATTAGGGAAGGGTTCGGCGTTCGCTTCCAATTAAGTTGCCCAGCCACTTGGACTCCCGAAGCTGAAGGTCTAGGGGATATCCCATATACTGGGTGCCAGGAATGAGGGACGACAACTCTTTTCGGCATCGGTTAATTGAATCAAGTCACGTGATCGGAATAGGAAATATATCATATATCGATATAGGCTGGCCGTTCTTCTAATTGACAACCGGCGAATGAAGTTCTTTTGATGAGTAGCCTTATATGTATGGTCTGTTTGTTTGTTTGTTTGCTTTTCGGGCAGGTTGAGGGTTTCCTTTCGAGTTCCATTCACGTTTTTAATATTGCATGAAGTAGTGCCAGCAGAACCGGACTTTCTCAATATTTGCATTTGCTGCCCAGTTGGTGACCCACAGCAACCCACTTTTCACCATCCCCCTTCGTTTCGTTTTCCAGTCGTCAAAGCGACCGCAGTCGAAGATCTTAAAGAATTTTCTAGGAAGCCTTAGGACGGGGAAAATGGAATGGGAAGTGGGGAAGGGAAAACCATCCACAAAGCACTTCAAAAACTGCAACTTGCGGCCGCACCAATGCCAATCTGCCAACCTCCTCATTCCTTCCTTCCTTCCTCCAAAAGCCTCAACTGGCTGGCTGGTAAGTTTTGAGCCAAGAAATCCAAAACCACACGAAAGACTCGAAAGATGCAAAGGACCCGGAGGAGTATGTATTTTGGCCATGGCTATGGCTTTGGCTTTTCTTGGGTTTCGCCACTCATCTCTCATCTCTCGTTTCTCCAACTCTGGTGCTCTCTATTTAGCATGCAGTCGCCTTTTGTTTTTTCTGCTGGTCCTTGGTCCTCGGCCCTCGGCCCTCGGTCCTTTACCCAATCTTATTCACTCTCTTATAAATTCCACACCCATCTGCGGCCAAGGGGCCTTTCATCATCTATTACGACACCGACCACACACACATAGGACGAGTTTCCTTTTCCTTTTCGGTCTTCGGGCTTTGGGTTCTAAGGACATTTTTAAGGGCAATCCGTTGCGGTCTGAGATTTGCCGTGCAAATTGCAAGGATTAAATTTCATTTCAATTTAACAAATTGTTGCCAGCAGAGTCCAGTCGAGAGATTAGCACTTCTAAAGATGGTTTGGGATAGATGGTTTGATGGATTTATCAAGATATGACATAGGTTTTCAAAACTAATTGAATTAAGTTCGATGTGTAAGGGGAAGAAGAAGAAGAAGATTTGAAGATTTCTTAGTTTATTTTAAAAGTTTTTTATAATGTTTTCACATTTTTCATTTGTGCTCATTTGGATTATTGAATTAAGGTCCCTGGAAATCCCCGAACCGAATCAAAATCATAATTTCATTTCGCCACCCCACCGACGACGCACAGCTGTCAGCAGCAGGACTCCGCATTTGCATTCCTTCCAAGGACTCAATAAAACTGATTATCGTCAAGTTGGCAAATTACAAAAAATATATATATGACGGGGGAACTGGAAATGGGAACTGGGTAGGTCGATTTCACGCATATGTGGCCAGATTTGATTTGCACTCCCATATTTCTGCGCCCCAACAAGACCGCTTCATCGGCATTGTTTGTCGTTATTAAATTTGCCAATTTGCTTTTTTCGCTAAGCGAATTAAAATTCAAACACACCGAAAGGAGAGCGCGGAAAAAAACGAACTGAATTACAAAACGAAAACAAAATCGCGGCTAACGATTGCGGGAGGATAAAGGCGAATCAGTCGAAAAAGTTTGCAACTGGAAAATGCCGATGTGCAGATGCTCTATACTCAAAAAATATGCAATAAGTTTAAAAAATTAACCAAAAATAATAAAATACATAGAAAGCTTTGATTTTGTTATATGAAATATTTTTTTCATGAAATATATATCTTCTTATTAAAATAAAGTTTCAAAATTAAAATAAAATGTCAAAAAATAAAAAAAAAAATTAGATATATAAACATTTAACTGAATCTTAAATCTTAAATATTTTCTTCACATATTTCAACTATATATTTGTTAACCAAAAAGTGCTTAAAGCTTTTAACTGAGTACATCAAAAAATCTATAAAAATTGCAATTAATCATTTTAAAATTCTGTAAATATTATACAAAAAGAGAACTTTCTGTTTGAAAAATTTGAATATTACTTATATCAATATATTTACCAATAGACCCTGCAAAGTCAACTGTTTGCGAAAGAGTACGGCTGAAAAGCCGCAACCTGCAGACCGCTTTCCCCAGGGCCTGGCTGTGTGTCCCTCTGCCCGTGTGCATGTCAAAATAAACAAGTTTGTGTCACTGCAGAAATGTTCATTTAATTTGCTCAGCGATGACGAGCACGATGAGGACAACGACAACACACGGCAGGCAGTTGACTTGGGCCCCCAAGGCAAGGACCACCTGCCTCCAAAAACTCCCAACCCCACAAAAACACGAAACAAGAAGAAAAAAAGTATATATATAAACACCCATTCCCGAAAGTTAAAAAGCCCACCGCCAAACAAGGACACATCGCGGTCGCTGGAAAAAACGAAACGCGAAATTCCGATTTCGCGAAAAGGTACGCCTGCGAACCCGGAAGTTGCCCAGCGGAAGGTGGCTACTGAACCTGAAAAGTGGTTAAATTACAAATTATCCACGCCAGCTGGGCGCCCAAGGTGCCACCAGGATGAGGGTCAGGTTCGGGAATGGGTATGGTATGGGTATGGGGTTATGGGAATAGGAAATGCAGCCAGTTGAGAAGTTAAGCACTCGAATATGAAGAATTATGCGCGACGGGGGACGATGCCTCGGCAAAAGGATGCAAAAAAAAAGAGACGGAACTTAAAGGCAGCTAAAAATCTATGCTCCCCCAAACTCGAGGACCGAGAACCCTCACTCTCTTTTCGGCCACCCATGGGCCATAAATCAAGCATAGACAGCCGCAGCAGCGGCTGCTTACCAAAATTCCAGGCCAAGGAGGCAAAAATTTGCTGAGGAAAGAGAGGATGTGCTTACACTAAGAAAAAATATTCCCAAAACATATATTTTAGAAATGAAGATTATGTGGAAACATGGCGCCCGAACAGGGAATTTTTTTAATTACATTTTTTTTTAATCCCACAAGAACTCATAAAAAAATTATTTTAATATCTAAAAATTAAACAAATTAATGAGTCTCTTTAAGAGAAAATAGAACTTACAAATATTTATCAAAGATTTGACTAACAACAGATGGCGCCCGAGGAGGGACTAGTTTTACCCAAAAACCTTTTCGAACAGTGCAGCTGTTTTCTATCCCCATTTCTAGGTCCTGGCACAGGTGCACCTTTCAATTTACACATGTGAATTAAGGTTTTAAAATGGCCTGACAAAAAGGAGCCAAGAGTCCGAGGTCCCAGGTCCCAGCTTCCACTCACTGGCATCCCCATGCCACCAGCCGTAAGTCATTGTCATGGCCATGTGGCAGCCCCAGGACAAAAAAAAAAAGAGGGGGGACAAAAAAAAACAAAAAGGGGGACCAGGAGAAAGGAATGCCCGTGGCAAAGATTAACCAGCTGAGCTGGCTCTTGGCCTCGCATTACACAACACAAGGAAGTCGCCCTAATACACTCAACCGAACGACCGACCAACCGACCGACCGACCTTCTACCACTTTCCATCCATAACCCACGTATTCCACGTAAGCGCTTGTAATCGATTTTTGATTGAATATTGCGCCTGGCACCCTTCTGGCTTCGTCCCACCCATAAATATATCCCATACCATATCCCCTATCCCATAGACAGAAAGCAAGGTTGGATCGGCATGTTGTCACACACATGTCGCTCGTTATAAATTTTCCGCCTTTTCAAATATCAATAACTGTAAATATTATGAACACGTTCGCTTATGGGCTTAGCCATGGCTTTCTTTTCCATACTTCTGCCCTTTCACATTTTGCACGCTTCCTTCCCTTTTATTTTTCTTCCTTTCTTTTTTTTTGTTTCCTTTTTTTCGCTATTTGTTGGCCCTTTGACATGCCAGCTTTCCGCTCTTACAGTGGGAAAAACTACTATTTTCACAGAGAAATATTTACGAAATATACTACTTTAAAATACCAAATTTGGTTTTTTTTGAAAAAATAACATAATTAGAATTATAATTAGGATTCCCATTATATTATTTCTACAATTGGACGATACAATCTTATTTCAAACAAACTAAATGTGAAAAATAATAATTTTTATTAAAAAAAAATGTATTTTCTGGTATTTTCTAACCTATAAAAAATTTTTTTTTTAATATTTCTAACGAGAAACATTTGCTTCTAGTCAAAAATCTTTGGTTAACCCACTGTGGCCACTTGGCGAGCTCTCTTTAAAGAGCTAATCCCATTGCCGGCTCATATGTGGGACATCCGTGCGACAGGTTGGCTTATATCCTTAAAGCCAGCCTCCTCTGGGCTGTTGTGTGGCCGCATAAATCCAAATATGATCACTTCATAATTTGACATTGATAGATGAGTGCTGGAGGTAAACAAAACGGGAATAAAATCCAGAAGAGAAAAAGGGGTAGACTGCGAGGACACTCAATCACTTTCAGCACGGTGAAAGTAGTAGTGGGTTAAGGGAAATGTATGTATAGAGGGTGTGTACGTATGTATGTATGTGCATTTACGGTTAACGTTTTGTCAGGGCTCCTGGCATAACGGTGCTTTGATGGTTGTTTGATTTCTTGTTTTCCAACGATTGATATTTTATCGTTTTTATGGCCTTTTCCAACCCCCCTTTCCCCGAAAGCAACTCAATCCCTATTTGCTACCCATGTGGTTGCTTAATAGATTTTTTATGATCTGTTTTTCTTGGTTCCCTTCCACCACCACGAGAAAGGGTTACTTCCTTGGGGCCAGATAGCTCCTTTATTGATATATTTCGCGTGCATGTAAACAAGCAAATAACATTAATAATCCAAGGTCCTGTGTGTGCGTTTCGGTGACAAGTGTTGGTATCAGTATCAATAATAAAAGCACATTATCATCGTAATCGTAATCATCATCTTAACAGTCGGGGCCCAAGTTAAGTGTAACTGCAGGTCAAAAACCGTGCACCCGTTTAGCCTTTGGAGTTCGAAACCCAGCCCTTTCCCTACCCTTAACCCTTCCTTCCCTTTAACCCTTGCAATAGCTTGGGGGCATCACACACGCACTCATGGGGAACATGCTCGTACAAATAGACCCCCGCCAAGGGGGCCAAAGGGTTAATGGCAGTGGCATACGAAGGAGAAGCCCCAAAAACAATGCAGCAATAGGGGATTTCCACGGGGGGTTTACAGGGGGGTTACAGGTCGTGCCAGTAGCCCTTGAGCGCCATAAATTAACCCTTTTGTTAATTGATACAAATACAATTAATGTGTATGTGCATGAGTTTCGGTGCGTATGTCTGTGTGTGGCTACTTAACGGTAACGGTAACTAAGCAAACATAACAACAACAGCAAGGTTAGCCACCGTGACGTTACACTACAAAATTCGAACATGATAAAAGTATGGGAGTAACCATAACATATTTTACTAACATTATTGTAAAGCTTATATCTATCCAGGCGAATCCAGAATTTCAGAACAAATTTTTTGTTGCATGCTTTTTGAATACCCAATTTCCTTTTATTTTTTAACCAAATGGTTGGATTTATAAAAATTATTTTTACATATTTTTAGTAGATTATTTAAAACATAATATAATAAAATTATTTAAAAGTATTTTTTAAATACATTTTTGGTATTAAAATACCGATTTTTCACTGTGTAAAGGGGGCTGCAGCACCATTTGATTGCAATCCTAATTATTGCTTAAAACAATTAACATTTCAATGTGTAATACAACACACACACACAGGGATATGAGGTGGCCACAGGATATGCATAAATGCAACAATACGACGGGCCCTTTGGTCAGTCGGCGCGTGCAGCTGTTAATAGAGTGCGCCCCCCGAACAAAACGGACGAAGGACGAAGGACACCGGTCCTTGGGAAGTTGGGGGCTTGTTTGTAGGACCTGCTTTTGGGCACAGCAATTCCGCTGGACAGTGGTTGAAACCTAAGAGTATTAAAAAAAATATTACGATTTATAAATAAGAGATAATTATTATTATATCTACAAGAAAATTATAGAATTTTCAAGTAAATCTGTTCTAATATTAAAATTAAAAACAATGAAATATGATTCGGAATTCTTTGAACATTTAATTTAAAATAATTCTTAATTTACATCGCCTTTTGACCACAATTCCTGGCCGGGCCAAAACCGGACAGGAAGTGCCGTCCCCTGGAATCCCCGCCTCTCCGCCGCCTGTTCGATATCCTTGTCCGTGTATCATTACGCTGGCCACTTCGCTGCTCCTGGCGGAAGTCGTAATTACCCGTGGACGAGGTAAGGACATCATGCAAGGATGTGCATGTAGTCGTATGTAAATGTAAGTGGATATGGATGTGGAAGTGGAAATGGAAGTGCATGTGCGAGTGTTTTGGGCCTGGCCCATAGCCAAACGTTAACTTGGCCGGCAGCAAATTTAATGAACTCAACACATGTTTACTTATGTACACGCAAAAAATATAGAGTAACACTTTTAGGTTTGCAGCTGGTATATTTAAGCATTTCAAGTAAATAAAAAAAATCAAATAAAAAAATGAAAATGATATAATGAGTTATAATGCCCCCAAAAAAAAATCGATATAAAACGTAGATCGATTTTACATTATGTAATATCAACTTTAACCTTGATATGCGGCCATGTAAATTTTATATGCTCGAAAAGAGTCGAAAAGGGTTTTTTATGTAAAAACGATATAACCTAAAATTTACATGCGCATATCGATTTTACGGCGACATGCTTTTTTGTGTGTTTTTCATTTCCATAACATCTACGTTTTTTGGTATACTGGTATAATTTGTAAATGAATTAAATAATAATAATAATAAATATTAATAAATAATAATAATAATATTTAAATATATTAACACATTTATTATTTCTCCATATTTTCTTACTATTTTTTTTTTGCCTGTGTAGCTAAATATAGGTATGGAGAGGACGAAATGGGGGCGTGGCATGTTGACCACTTTGTTTTAATGGGCGCTCGCTGAATGCTATTATTAAATGTGGCCGGCATCTGATTATTAACCGTTCATCGTCCCAGTCCCTCTGGTTTCTGGTTTCTCATGTTTTTGTGGTCTGGAGAGCGTACTTCAATATGTTCTCTGGACGGAAGAAGCACAGAACAGGGAACAGAGACCCCAACCCTAATTACAGGCTGGTAAACCATTAATCTATTAATGCACAGCAACTTTGGCCAGAGAAAAGCCCTCGAGAAGCTGTCGCACTCCATCCATCTCCCTCTCTTTCTTTCCTTCTAGGCCAACGCATTTCCGTTTCCGCTTCAATGGCAGGACCAGCCCCAACCCAAAAAGCACCCCCCTCCCTTCATACGGAACGAATGGCGGTAATGACTTTTCATTCTCGCCCAAGATAACGCCAACATTTTTGGCTCTTTCGCTTTTTCGGCATTCAGTTTTCAGTTTTCGAAAATAATCAAAGGCAGTTTTGTCGGGGGAGGTGGGTGGATTGGTTCGGTTCGGTTCGGTTTGGTTTGGTTGGGTGGACAGACAGTCAGTTAGCTATCGGTTGAAAGTCTTACGACCAACCTCCTCCCTACCCCAAGAGTTTAACCCCCGGGTAATGAACGCAATAAACGCAACCGAAAAATTTCAAACTCTCGCACGGCGAAACTACGAAACAGCAAGAAAAGCGCCCGAGGAGTCGGGGGATGGCGGCATTTCGCCCAGGAACGGGGTGTACGATAGTGTCCTGGTGTCTGAGACTGGGTCTCAGAAGGGAGAAAGGGGTAAGGGGGTTGGGCAGAAGAGGCAGGGACTATCTGCGCCATCAGCGAAAGCGCTCGACCAGAAAAAAAGGGGCACCACCAGGCGGTACAGTGGGGCAAAAACGCATTCATAGCTTAATTGTTTATAAATAAATATAAATAATATGAATCGCCTTTGAGCTCATTTTTATTGGTTTGCTTAAAAAACACAATATACCAAGGACGGATTCAGTGGATCCTCGGAAAATAAAATAACTTTGAGTATTCAAAAAGTATGCAACAAAAAATTTGTTTTTAAATCCCCCTACAGCCATATCCTGGATCCGCCAGTGCAATAAACTTCTGCATTTTTAGCCTTTAACAGAAAAAGGAAATGTGATTGAAAATGTGTTTTCTTCAAATTGTCAAAAAATTAAGAAAACATTTCTTTTTTAGGTTTTCAAAAAATTTTTAGTTCGAATTAAAAAAAAATCAAAATAAAATTAGAATAAAATGGCTTTTTAATAGATTTTAAATATTTATTTCTTTAACTTTCAGATTCTTTAGCATTTTACAAATATTTTTACGTTGTATTAGTGTTTATTTTTATATTTTTATGTTTTTTAGCCACTGTTGCCAATTGCAGTTAGTCATAAGCAGGCGCAAGGCACCAGGAGTGCCACTAGCAGGACCCTCACACACACACACACACACCTAAAGAAGGCTAGAAAGAGAGGGCGATAGACAGAGGCTGGCTTTTGGTTTCGTAGTGCGTTTTGTTGCCATTTCCGGGCAATGGGCAGCATTCCGGACTCCGGCGCCGCTGTCTGTTCCAGCTGCCAGTCACCCATCTTCTGAGAAAGACCACCCCCCTGCCTCCTACCCCCCCCCCCCCCCCTTTTTAGTTGTTGTTGCTGTGTGTGTTTTGCATAGACAGCAAAGACCGTCGACAACGTCGACTAATTAACTGCGATTATTACGGTCATTACGTGGGATTTCCTTTGCGTAAACATCTTGAATTTTTGGCGCTCTCTGCGATGGGGAAGGGGGGAGGCGCCAACCCCCTGCCCCCCCTTCCCCCGCCCCTGAAAGCATTCTGAAAAGGAGTTATATGCGGACTTATGGTTGTACCAACCGCCTTACCCTTACCCTTACCCTTACCCCCCTTATAACAGACATTAAAGCAAATTAACCCTCTCCCAAGGAAGAGCAGCCGCAAAAGTCATTTGTTGTGCAATGTGTTCCATGTGGCTGGCCTGGCAGTTTAAAAACCAAAACAAAAATCAATACAAAAAGGATAAGGAATCAGGAATCAGGGGGGGGGTCCTTCGGTTCGGCAGACAACTTTCGCTGTCTGATTAGAAGGAGACACGCCAAGGCTAAAGGGCTAATGGTTATGACTGCGGTGGCCAAGATGACAGTGGCTTTGGATTTGACTTGGGCTTGGGCTTAAGGACTCGAAACAGGGGTTCCCCTTTGGCCAGGACCAAGACCAAGACCAAGACATTAGCCAGACTTCTGGCCCGGGCTAAAAGGTAAATGTCTGCGTTCAACCTTAAGATTACTCAATTAATGCACTTTAATTTGGCACAGCATGTGTGTGTGTGTGTGAGTGCGAGTGTGTGTGTTTATGGGGAAGCGAATAAAGTGTCCTTTGGGGTTTACATAAGTTCAGGAACAAATATTTCTTTACCTTATCCTTTATTTACATATTTCCTTATATTTATGGTCGTTTTCTCGTCCGCATGTTAAACTAACTATAGCTTTGTTTAACCTCCAAATTTCTATACTTTAAGTTCTTTCCGCGAAAAACCTTTTTTTTTGGAAAATTCGGGACTTTGGCTTTTTGACAAAAATAGGAATTCTTTCTTTTGGTTTTTTTGCTATAACTTGGCCCCAAAAATGGTCCTACACCAAAAATACATACTGTTTTAAACAGTTACAATGTAATAATTACATCATCATGATTTTTTGCGAAAAATGGGAAAAAAATAAATTGTCCAGGTTTAAATGCCAATCGATTGGAAATTTAATAACGAGTTCAGAAAGGTATGACACTCCATATTTGGAGCAATATTTCCTTTGTTTCAGCAAAAAAAACTGTTTTGTTATTTTTTGGAAAATGGGGATTTCGGTTTTTGACAAAAATAGTAATTTTTTCGTTTGGTTTTTTTGCTATTACTTGGCAAAAAAGGGTCCTAGACCAAAAATGCATACTGTTTTGAACAGATTAGAATGTAATAATTACATCCATGACTCTTACCGTTTAATTTTGAAAAAATAAAATTTTCGACAATTTTCATTTTTTTTATAAGAGGGTACATCATAATTTTTTGCAAAAAATGGAACAAAAATAAAATGTCCAGGTTTAAATGCCAATCGATTCGAAAATTAATAACGAGTTCAGAAAGGTATGACAATCCATATTTGAATCAATATATCCTTTGTTCTAGCGAAAAAACTGTTTTTTTTTAGAAACTCGGGATTTTGGTTTTTGACAAAATTAGGAATTTTTCAAATTTTGAACAGAATGGCAGTAATTTTATATTGGTTCAAATTACCATTAAAACCATTGACAATAATAAGTTTTTACAAATTTGTAAATTACAACATTAAAGAAAAAAAATACACAATACTTTAAATTTCCATGTTTAAATGTTTGTGTTACTTGTAATTTTATAAGGAGTTCAGTATACTTTTGCGGACTCTCAGATCGTAAGCAATCAATCTACAAAGTCAAAGTAAATTTGCCGGTGGATAAATGGAGCAGGGGCAAAATGGAACGTGCTCGTTGGCTGCTGGCAGGACTTTGTCCTTGCCGGCTAGTTTTGAGCGGTAATCTAGTTTCGGGCTCCTCCGACTTGGCAGGCAAACGGAATTCAATTAGCCCCGGCATCTTAAAGCCGAATGTACCAGAGATTGGACCGCCTTCGTCAAGGTGGCCATTTGGCTTCAAGTTCTCAAAACCAAACCCAAACCCAAACCCAAGGCAATCCGGCAGTGCAACTGATATGAATTTCCATATTGACAGCCGGCGACGGCTGTCCCTTCATTGAAGTCAAAGTCTGGCCAAAAAGTGGGTGAATGGAATGGAGAGGGGGTTTTTGAAAACTCTGCGCACTTGTGGCTGTTCAATTTCGGCGGCCGTTGTTTTATGGTCCTCCGCCCCTCAGTTTCGGTTGCCACAACAAAATATAAATAAAAACATTTTTGCTTTTTCGGCCAGCCCACACATTCAATTTTTTAATAAGCCTCGCCAAACGGGCCACGGAGAAGTACAAAGCAAATATTAATAACTTGCAAGGCCCTGACCATCGCCGAAAAACCAGAACAGAAACAACAAGAACTAATGATATAGTGAAGTGCTAGGACTGTGAGATACCCAGGGATCCAGACTTTTAATAATTTACATATAATAATTTAATAATAATAATTAAGCAATATTATATTACAAGCAATATATGATTTTCTGTTCCATTATCAACATACAATAAAGTTCTGTTCTGACTATCTATGATGCACTGTACGTGTGGCGGCAGAGTTAAAAGTAAATGACTCTTTAGCTAGTGCACAAAAAGTTTACACCAAATCCAACGAAGATGAATATACCCCAATCACTCTTGAAATACCCTGTATTAAAACGAGACTCGTAACATCTTTTTTTTTGGCCAAATCCCCTGCTCCCTCTTTGATTTTTGGGGCGTCTGCGGCTTGGAGGACCAAGTAAATATCAATATTTTCAATGGGGTTGGCCTTTTTTCTTTTCTTTGCCCCCAAAATGGTATTCGGTTGCAGGGTTTCGGGGAGCATCTGTGGCCAGGACATGCATCATAAAGTGCAGGCACCGGGCTTTCCACTCTCTTGCCCCGTTTGGTCAGTGGAAAAATCAAGTTAAGGCAATTAATTTCCACAAAACAACCAATTAGCCGGCAAAGTTTACCTTAAGTGTCCAAACAAGGGCCGTTTCTCTGGGGGGGGGGGGGGGGAGATATATTTAGGTAGGTAGATATTTTAAGAGGAGGACCTCAAACCGGTGAACAACAAAAGGTTACTTGATTTGACTACTTTGAATGTTTGACACTTTACGGTTGCGGGGGCGAAATGCTAAAATGGTGAAAGTGGGCAAATGCTAAATGGAAATGGCCGGATGCAAGGAGCGTGGCCGAGCAGCTTGTTTTCCTTGTAGTGTCACAACACATCCTGCCGAAATAATTTAGCCTTTTGCAAAGGCTAGAGTGTAAAAACTCAAGTCGGTGGTGGTCCATTTGGACAAGTGTGAACAAGATGTTTTAGGCCGGCGGGACAGATTGGACGGACTGGACCTTTGTTGACACCAATGCCTGCAAAGCCAGGAAAACTTCAAAGTCACAGACGATGACGACGACGACGACGACGACGATGAGAAGGACAACAGCAAGGACAACATAGTCCTGTTGCACCGGTTTAGTTTGTCGTTTTCATTCAGTCATTAAAAACCCTTGTCAAGTGCTGGCAGGACATCCTTTGGATATATCCCCCGGCCTATCCCATCCTGCCCCATCCTGTCCTATCCTGTCCGTTCCTGTCCGTTCCTGTCCGCTTCTGTCCTCTCCTGACCACAACAGACGGAGTTGGACACCTGCAAGAAACGATTTTCGTAGTCCACTTTCGGTCGGCATTTAAATTAGCTGCTCAGCCAGACCCCCCGGCTTTCCACCCCCCAACCCTTGGAAAATTTGCATTCCACTTTAAGTGTTTTGTCTTAAAATCTCTCTCCGTCTGACGCTTTAACCCTTCGGGGTTAATTGAATCGATGGATTTGTGCCAGGAACGTGGCCAAACAGGCTTTAAGATCTTTGCCGTTGGGCGATTAACATATACTAAAATCCAAGGGAAAACGTTTGGCACTCGCAGCCCATTTGAAATTATGAAAAGTAAGCCATAAAATCTTATTTTTACATCCGCCACTCCAGCAAACTTCTCATTCCAATGCGAGAATCTCAAATACGGGGGTGCGCTTCTCGAACGGGGGGCTTTCAAATTTTGAAAGGGGGTTGGAAATTTCGGATACAATTTTAATTATGGCAACCGTAAGCTTTTGGTTGTAAATATTTGAGAATGCCCGATAACGTCGACGATTTTCATAAATAATACAACCCGTTCTCTGCGATTCCCCATCTCCATCCCCATCCCCATCCCCTTACCCCAGGCCATCATCCCCCTACCCCCGATTTTCTATATACATATTGAGGAGTGGGTATAGAGTGCCTGGTGCTCCGATAAGGGTTATGCGTGTGCCTCTCCAGAATTGCCAACATTTCCAGCTTCTGTTTGCTGTTTAAAGACAAAAGGATTGGCTCTTTGCGGCGCTCAGCTCATTGTGCGTGAGGACCTCCTACACTGACAGAAAAAATTCAACAGAAATTGAGCAAATAAAGATGCTAAATTTTAAGCCTAGAAAGATTTGGAAAAACATAAATCGGGTATTAAATATATTTAATATATATCTAATATTATATATTTCTTATATAGGTAGAAAAATGTAAGTAAACAAGTTTTGAAAGTTAAAAAAAACATATAATAGATTTGAAAAGAAATAAAAACTATTGATTGAAGATATAGCTTGAAAAAATCCCTCTAAAAATTACTTTAAGCTGCTTTTAATTGCAATTTCTTGGGCATATTATTTCCGCTAAATCGTTTCTTGCAGTGTATTTCGTCTGTTGCCTGTGACAGCGCTCAGGATACTCAGAGTATCTTTATCTCGGGCTGCGGCTGTTTGCTTGCCTTCTGATTAGACCGCCAGACGAGGCCACTGACGCCCCCCGCCCTTTACTTTCACTCCTTTCTCTGCCCCCTGAACCCCCCCACCCCCGGTGACCCCCTTTTTTGCACCCGCACGAGTACCCGCAGCAACATTAGCGGCATCTCAGCGTTTGATAAGCGACAAGCGAGCATAAGGCAAACAGGAGGCCCCGTATTCAGATGCTACCCACCACCCTCCTCCAACCACCCCTCTCCACTCGGAAAAAATTCCATCCATAATTAACCCATACATTCCGTATTAAAAATGAGTATCATCTATAAAAGACAGGGTCGAAATTTCTATTAATTAGACTATTAACTTTTATTTATTTTTCCTAAAATAAAATTATTTCATATTAAATATTTTTTTTTTCTCAAAAATATTTAAAAAAATATACTTAATTTTGTTAATTCGATTTTTAGCTATTAGCTGATTTGGATATACCCTTTATCCATTTTTTTCCCTGTGTAAACCCAATCCCCATTCCCCTTTAATGGCACGCGTGGCCGCAACCCTTTTCCCCTTTTCCCCCGAAAAGATACCGCGAGTTGGGTCTTCATCTTTGTTTAGACTCTAGAGGACCGGGTTCATCTTCATCTTGAGCTCCTGTGATCTGTGATTTGTGTGTGATTTTCTCTTTTTGGCCAACGCTCAAACATTCATCATCAATGCCTCGAGCCCGCATCTTAATTTTCCATCCAAAGCAAACAAACACGCACGCCTCATGCGTGGGGCGGACCACGCCCCCCACAGCCCACCGCCCACTTTTACTTTTTTTTTTTGAAAATTTCCTCTGGGGAATCCTGGGCAGACAGTTTTTGACGAGCACTTCTTAATTTATGATAAGGGTTTTCAGAAAATTGGAAAATGTTAAAATGTGACGGGAAGTGGGGGCATGAATGGGTTAAGGCTAAACGAACCTACGGGTCTGGGCGGAATTTTCGGGTTTTTGTTTTTCCGCCTCCAATCCCTCATCACTTCCTTTCGTAATGAGCTGCAAAAGCATTTGAATTATTTTTAACCCCGACGACATTATGCCCTTGAGATCAACACACACACACACGGACACCCCCTTAACCCTTGTGTGCTTTGGAGAAATTTGATTTAGGATTTTTAATTTTGTGTGTGTGCTACTCATATTTTTTAATTATGCTGAGTAAAAAAGGATTTACAGCACACACAAACACACACACGAGCGCTGCCTTTCGGAAATTAATTAAATTTGCACACATTTGCAGCTGCCCCATATGCAAACCTACCCCCAACCCTCCGAATTTCCTGGCAATTAAAAAGCTTTTACAGCAATCAAAAGTTGAGAATGTGCAAAGGTTCTGTGCGACGAGTTGCGTGGAATGACACTTTCCAAGGCATCCAAGGTAGGCGTAGCCCCCATACCATTATCATACCATTTAACATTTAACATTTAACAGCCTCCTCTGTCCACTGAGACCCCGATAAGACCGTCAAGCTGTTTATAGTTTTAAACGCTTTGCCATTTGCATATGCCTCTTGGAAACCAAAAAAAAAAAAACAAGTAAGAAAAGGGAAGGGAAGGAAACCCAAACCAACCCAACAACCAGAATTTTCCTCTTGCCTTAAGTAACACTCAAGCAGCCAAATTCCCATGATAAAGAACCGTCGGTGGGAACGGGAATGGGAACCCCACTCCAAGCCACTCTGCATTTGACCGCCGGGCAGCGATTTAAGTGGAAAGAGCAAGGCACAAGTAAGCACAACTCAGCTCAAGGCAGTTCAGGCACTGAAAAAAATTGTAATACATTTTTTATTGCCTTTTAGAAATTCTGGTAAAAAATGGTCGCTTTGAGTTTTAGTTTTTTTTTTACAAGAATATGAATAATATTCAAAGTAAATATTATCATACATTTTCTTTGTTTAATATACACACAAAAAAATTAATTTTACCGTAAAATCGATATGGCCATGTAAATTTCAGGTCATGCAAAAACCATATCGTTTTTACATTAAGTACTCTTTTCGACCTGGTCAAATTTACCTCACCACAAATCAAATTAAAATTGATCTTAAATAATGTAAAATTGATCTACGTTTTTTACAAAGTAGTTCACTCTCCAAAAACATGCTTATAAAGAATAGTCTTTAAGATGTTCTTATAGAAAAATGTATTACTATTATTAAAATATTAAATATTGCTTAAATTGGTCAAATAAAAAATCTGATATTTTTCTCAGTGCAGCAATGACAAGGCAACGGAAAAGGCCAAGCCCAAAACGAGGGGGCGACTTGGTCATGTGTCTTACGCTTAAGCGAATTATGAAGTGACCCAGTGCGCATAAAAATTTATTGCCACGAAATAAAAATCAGCGTAAAAGTCTGTCCAAAGCGAAGAACATTGAGTGGGGGTCCTGAGTTCTCAGTTCTCTGAGATGGAATCAGCATGTGAAAAAAAAGATATGCTGGTCGCCCTTCTGGTAAGTCCATTGAATACCGAATACCGAATCTCGAATCCTGAATCCCTCATGCCCTCCAGCAGCAAACGGACAGGGACAAGGAAGTCCTTTTAATCTCAACACATATCATCATGATAACAATTTGGTCACTTTAAGTGAGGCAAATTTATTTATAAGCCTCATCCCTCTGAAGTACTCCATATCGCAGGGTTCGGCGACCCCCCACCCCACCAACAGCATCTGTCCATCTTTATTGTTGTAGCTCTATCAAGGCGCCGCCGAATGGATGCCTTTTTTATGCTACAGTAAAGACTCTGAACTAGCACTTTGGAGGAAAAAACCATGTTGGAAATAAAATGTTTTAAAAAATAATAATTGTGTTTTTGTTAGTAATGTGACAGAATTATTAATTAATTAATAAAAATAATCCGATATTTTTTAAGTTCCAAAATGGACCATATATTTTCACCAATGATGTCATAACCCTACACCCAAAAAAAAATCTATATGAAACGTAGATCAATTTTACATTATTTAAGATCAATTTTAATTTGATATGCGGCCAGGTAAATTTGACCTGGTCGAAAAGAGTACTTCATGTAAAAAGGATATGGATTTTGCATGACCTGAAATTTACATGGCCATATCGATTTTACATAAACATGCTTAATGATTTCTGAAGCACCCTTAAGTAGTCTAAAATCCTTTAGTTTCCTTGAAATCAATTAGGACTCACTTTTTTTATTATATCTGACATTTTAAAAAGTAAACCTTACAAACCTTTAACCGCATAATTTAATAAGTTAAGAACTTTACACATATCGAGCCTTTACTGTACCTGTATATTTTTTATAAGCACGCTTTTCCGTTTTCCCTTTTCTTTCTGGTTGAGTTGTTGTTGTTGTTGTATCTGCAAGGCTCATGTTTTTATTGTTGTTGATATTGCCGTCGTATCTCCTGATTTTCCTCCTCATTTTTTTTGTTGTTCTGCCCCATTGTTGCTGTTGCTCGGTGTTTTAGTAAATTGAAGCAAAATGCGCTTTGATGTTCTTGTAACACGATGTCCATCCACCCCCCACACCGACCCCCCTTTTTTCTTCATGTGTAATCGTGCTTTATGTAGCGTTACGCACTCAACTTTCTTATCCACTCTTGTGGCTTTTTTGTCGAATATTTTCTTTTTTCTGTTTGCTGCCCGGAAACGAAATCATGTCCAGTGATTTTTTTATTAGTCCGTAATCTCATGGCCCCTTTCCAAAAAGGAGAGAATGTTCATGTGTGTGTGGGGATTGCGTGTGCAAATATTTGTAATTTTATTACGCACTCAAGCACTCATAAATAAACAATTACATCGACTCCCCCCCTTTTCTTTTTCGACCGCATTCCAATTGCCAATTATTTATAGTTATGTTTCCTATTAGTTGCAGCTAATGGCAACGGAACGAAGTCGATCCCCAACCCTTGATATTCCACCCGACTTGGTTCCATCCTAATCTCAAAGCATTTTTTGGCGCAAAAATGGATAAAAACGAATTTCGTGTTTTGCATTTCGCTGCTGTCAAGCGAAGGAAAGTGGGTGGGCTTGATTTTGAATGAAGGTGGAAATAGCTGGAAAGGGGTATACGAGTTCTGTCTGCACTGATTCGGAGGGTTTTTAACATGTCTGAGCACGCAACGTAATTTTAGTTTAATTGGGTAATTATGCGCATACAGAGCGACGCTTTCTTAGGTGTGTTCGTGGGCTCTTCGCTTCGGGAGGATATGAAATCGTGACTCGTGATTTAAGACGATTTTGTAGTTTAGTGTGCATATAATGTGTACTTATCCGGAGGTGTTAACTACCTTTCTAACGAAGCTCAAAGAAGTACCAAGATAATCTGTTAGTCATCTATACAAAATGTCGGTAAGATACAAAATGTAGGTAAGTCTTTCTGAAACCCTGAATATAAAAAAGTGTTCTTAACTAATCAATTAAACAGCATTTCGCATATATTTGTATATTTCCCTTTCTAGAAAATCGTTTTATTCAAACTTTTCTAAAAATTTATATGACTCTTTACATATAGTTTACAATCTCTAATGTTAGTGATGGAATCATGTCTCTTTTTCGTCAGTCAGAGAATCTCCAAGAGAGAGAAATCGGCAAAATGATATTATTTAATATCAATTTAACCAGTATTGCATGTTAAAAACGATATGAGTATAATTACCAGTGATTTACCAGGCGCATATCAATTTAATACGAATATAGTGAACTTGATCCCTTTTCTGGTCGCGTGATCCACTCACGATGACATCGCTAGTGGCAGAGACTCGAAAGTAGTAAGTAGCTAAAGCAGATACAAAATTTTAACAGTTTGTTTGCTCCGCATGCAAATGCAACCTAACCAGACGGCGGGAGAGTGGGAGGGAGACACATATATAGTTGGGGCAGACGCCATAACTAACGGTAAGATGAATCCGCTAACGGTTCGCAGGTGGAACCGGTGTAGCTAGGGATGGGAGGGATATGAAACGGGTGGAATCGGGTGAAATCGGGCCAGTAGGTATGGGGCAATTGTACAGGATCCTTCTTGTGCAGTCACAATGTCAGCGGAAACGGAAGTGCATGCAGTTTCGAACGGTTCGGGGGGGTCGGCACACAAAAGCGGAAGTTGTCGTTTTGGTGCAGGAAGCCCACTCCAAAAAGGGGGATTTACCAGGGAATTTGGCGCTACGCTTGGCTGACTTTCGCTTTGGCTTCTTGTTAATTTATGTGTGCATAAAAGGGGGTTTTCCAAATACCCCATAACCCCCACATACATTTATGCATGCAAACTTTAATTATGGCACAAGTAGAGTTCCGTATAATATTGCAAAGAAGTCAAGTCACACACATCAAGGAAATCCCGGCCAAAAACTCTTTAAGGAAACTCAAATTTTTGACCCCGAAAATTGGGCCAACAAGTTGGTGAGACAGAGATGGCGAGAGAACACATCTAAACTTTACCACTTTCTCTCTCTCTCTCTCTCTTTTCTTCGTAGTGCTGTCTCTTTTCATTGTTATTATTTGCCGGCGCGAAAGTTTTAATTTTTATTATTAACTACGAAACTTTTGTCGAAAAGGCGCAAAACTTAAAAAAGGCGACAGACAGAAAGAGACAGAGAGAGGGCGGTGAGAAAGAGATGGTTAGATAGACAGCGGACAGACGGGGTAAAAAGGGGTAAGGGGTGATGTGGGGGGGGAGCGTCAAAGTTTTAAAGCAAAGTTTTTCGGCGCTTCCCCGATTTTCCCCGCCTCACTTTTGGCCGCTTTAAGCGCCCGTAAAGTATAACTTTGTTTTAGGTTTTTGGGGTTTTTGCCATATGAAAGCCGCTTCTTCTTCTTCTTCTTGCCACTTTAACTTGTTCTTCTTGTACTTGTTCCCTGTTCTTATTCTTAGACTTTACCATAGCCCAAAAATCGGGCAAGGTCAGGGACAAGGCCTCCGCTTTCGCCCCCTCCCCTCCCCTTCCCTCCCCTCCTGCCCCTCGTCAAGTTTCGGTTGGCTTTCCTTTTTGGCTCTCAAGTTTTCCACCGCTTCTTCTGCTTCTTCTTCTTTAAGCCAGACATTTGCATGACATTAAAGAGCGGCACTGCGATTATGATTAAAATCGATTATCCCCCAGATAATAATAATTAAAGTGTCTGGACTTTTGGCGAGACTGGAAATGAAAGTTTTCCCGGCAAAACTCTGGAGTTTTACAAATCATTTTTATTTCACGCAATTTGGATGATTTAAACGGATGGGGAAAAAAAGAGAGAAATGTTTTTATTAATTCAAACATTAATATTATAGATTTAATATTTTTTATAAAAATACAAATAATATTTTCCTCATAATTGGTAAACTTTTTTTGCTTATTAAATAACGGTAAATTAATTATTTATTATTTATTATTATTGGAATTTAAAGAGGTGAAAAAAAAGGGAATTTCGAATTTTCTTAAATATTTTCAGATAATATTTAGAAAAAATATTATAAATAGCTTGTTAAATTAAAAAAAAAATGCATTTCGCAGGCAACAATGTGTCCAAAAAAATATGTTTAAAACTGGAGTCAGCTTAGATTGAATCAAACAAAGAATTGTGGAAAAATAAGCAACTTTAAAGACAAGTTTTTGGCCACTTTTTCGGGGCCTGACCTTTTGGCCGGGCGGGCACACGCACATTATTTATGCTGCATTTAACTTTGGTTTTTGGCCAAAAGCCCCATCACCCCTTGGGGTTTTATTTTGAGCAGGGAGAGGGGGTGGTGGCCAGTGCCAGTGCCACTGTTTTGCGGTCGAAATCCATGTTGGTCAGTTTTCTGGGCGTCGGAGGCACATAGACACAAATTAAGTAACACTTACAATGCAAACGGAAAATGCCGGAGAGCCTTATTCAAATTCGCATTTCATTCCAGTTTGGGACGCACGCAGCGTGTGGTAAGTAGGAAAATCAGGGGAGGGGGTGGAAAATGGGGGCCTTTTTTCAGTGACCGAAAATTGAAAAACCGCCTGCAGTTGTGAAATGTTCAGGCGTGAAAACCCCGATTGAGGTTGGGGTTTCCCCATTCCATTCTCCCTTTTTCTTTTTTTTTTTTGCTCCGTAAGCCGAACTCATTTATAAAAGCCAAAGTGTAAATCTGCTGCCTTGCTGCCTCATGTGTCTGGCATTTGTTTTTCCAAGCACACACACACACGCACACAAAATCCACTTGGCAACCCACCCACCCAACCTCCTCAACTTCTGTCTCGTTTTCTGGGATTCATTAACATTTTTTCCATTTACGATTTTCACGCATTTCTTTTTTTTTTTTGGTCTGTGCTTTTAATGACATAAATCTCGTACATATGCACACACATTCAGTTGCCAATTTGAAATTATTACCAAAAGCCCAAGCAGCCAAAACAATCTTCAGACAGGTGGTGCCACATTCTAGTTGTTGTTCTGGATTTTTATTCATTTGCATCTGCTTTGCTTTTCCCCTAGCCCTCGGAAAAGTGAAAGCCAGGAGAAAGAAAAACCAAATTACCGCATTTGAAAAATAAATACTTAAGAAAAGCGCGGATTAAGTACAGTGGCATAAATAAAAAAAGGAAGCCTACAAAATGTATTTACATTTTAAGGTTATGTTCTTAAATTTTTTGGAAATTGAAATTTAAGGAGCTACACAGAAAAAAAACACGCCGGTATCAAATCGATATGCGCATGGTACACTTCTAGATTTCATGGTACAATACTGGTATAATCACATAATATCAAATTGATCATCGTTTCAAATGCATTTTGAAATTTGTTTAAATCTAAAACTAGTTTTTGAATTTTAAAGAACAATTTATCTTTAAATCGGAAAATAGTTTTTAAATTTTAAAGAACAATTTTTCTTTAACCAAAAAATGTTCTTTAAACGAATGTTTAGAATACGCTTTTGCATATATGTAATCCAATGTTCGGTATTTCATGAATATTCTTACTTTCGTATTTGTAAAATCTTTAAAATTGTTAAACATATACCATTGTGGCAGCCTGCAGTGTAAGTAAAAGCGAAGACCGAATAAGGAGAGATTTTAAAATTCCCTCTCGAGGATGTGTTCTAGTGTCTCAATGTGTGGGTGCACAAGTGCCCTGGCAGTTACTTAAGGACCCCCTCCACTCTTTTTTTTTCAAGGACTGCCACCGCTTAGCCCGCTGCTAAATTAATTCAAATTAATTCACTCGCGTCGCAGATGTTTCGGCTCAAATTTTATGCGCGAATTTCGTTTTACACCAAAACCGTTTGGTGGCCAAGGTGGAGTCAAAAAATGTCGGCTTGGGGGTTAGCTTTTTCGGAAACAATAGGTTGGATGCAGGGTGGCTGCCCTGGATTGAAATACCATTTGCTATTTAAGAATCTTTGTGAATCTATGAAATAAAGAAATATACAACGATTTTTAATCAGATAAGCTAGAGAGAATTATTGCACACAAAAAAAGAAGAACGCCGGGGTCAAATCGATATGCGCATGGTAAATTTGTAGTATTTTTTTTTGAATGTAGTAAAAATGGGATGGTTAATAAATATCCCATAAATGTTATATACTTTTATTTGAAATCCCCTAAATCCATTTTTTTTTTGTATTTTAAGCGATTTTTTCTGGGATCTATTGCAACCGCAAAACCCGCCCTATCGGGGGTTTTTCCCCCATTATTGGCCCACTATTGTTCCAATGGGCCAAACACGCCCCGCGTCAACACCGAAAGTGAGGAAAAACAATGGTCGAAGAAAAGGAAATGCCGCTAAGGAGAATAAAAACCAAAACAAAAGACATGGCGCAAAAGAAAAAAGAATTCCGTTGTTCCGAAATTGAACTTCAATTTCAATGAATGACGCAACAGAGGGAAAATGAGGGAAATCGGGGGGGTGGAGGGGTGGTCGTAGTGGCAAATGCGTTAATTCCATTTTCTTAATTAAATGCACAAACAAAATCACGGAAATGAAAAATAAAATCCAAGTCTTTTACACTCAATGATTTGTTTTCATTAAAACAAGAAATTCTCATTAACAATGGCAATGACAGCAAACAGAAAATGGACTGTGGGGGTGTGGGGGTGTGGCCTTGAGGGGGTGATAGAGGGGGTGGGGTGGTTGGGGGATGGTGTAACCACCGATGGGCGACGGCGAAAGCAAAATTCACAAAGATTGCCTCGCTTCTTCTTGTCCATTGTCCTGCTTATCGCTGCTGCGTTTATTGTTTTTATTTTTTGGTACACTGAAAAATGGCTAAGAAATATTTATAAATATTTGTAACCATAAGTCCATAAGTTGGGTATTTATTTTTAAAAAATATTTCAAAGAAATCACAAAATTGAAGCTTTTTAAAATTAAATATATTTATTTTTGATATACCTAAATTTATAAACACTTATAATTTTTAAGAAATCACAACATTAAAGCTTTTAAAAATTAAATATATTTATTTTTATATATAGCTACATTTCTATACATTTATTATATTTAAGATATCACAAAATTAAATGAAATAAAAAAAAATTAAATTAAAATAAAAATTAAATATATTTATTTTTTTTATACCTACAT
Source organism: Drosophila pseudotakahashii (assembly GCA_035046095.1). Taxonomy (NCBI): domain Eukaryota; kingdom Metazoa; phylum Arthropoda; class Insecta; order Diptera; family Drosophilidae; genus Drosophila; species Drosophila pseudotakahashii. The sequence goes on from JAWNOE010000105.1 coordinate 10,224,734, forward strand.
TTATTTAATTTTTTCTTTCTCTGTACTTTTTGTTGTTGTCGCAAAAGCGAGCCACATTTTAATTGCCAGCAATTGTCGTTGGCGCAGCTGCTTTTTCTGGCCTGGTCCTTCGGCTGGCCTTAGTTATTATCCTTATTGTTGTTGCCACGGCCCCGTCCCAAAAAATATCCAGCCTCTTGAAAGAGCCCCCCTTCGTTCTTAACCCCACCCTTGTTTTTGGCGAAAGCGTCAGAATTTATGACATACTTTTCAGCGCAATTGTTGGCGCGATTTACGCGCCTCTGCAACCCCCCTTCTTCTACTTTCTTCCGTCACAGTTGGCGGTTCCGGGGGCGGGCCCACTGGGCTTTTCCACTTTTCCACCATAACAATTAGCTCTTTGGCAGCTGCCGAGTCAATCAATAAAATCACAGGAATTTTCAACATTTGCCATAGCCTTCATTTCGGAGCGCCCTTAATTGTAGTTGGGCTAATTCTTAAGTTAAGAACTCCAAAAATTACTAAAATCTTAAAAAAAAAAGCAATAGGTTTAATCGTTCTTACAGATTTAATTCCAACAATTGAATTGATTTTGTAAACTATAAGAAGATTTATTAACTTACTGCCTCTAGGACTTTTTGTTAACAATTAGTTCAAAAATTACAAGATTTTATTATTAATTTTTGGTTAAGAAGTTTTCGGTGTATATTTAAGTTAAGCCTGATTGGGGTCACGATAACTGTATATATCAACTAAATAAACGTAAAAATAGTTCAAGTACAGCGAAAAAAATAGTTTAATGATAAGTTAGGGTAAAAACAAAACTACAGCAAGTATCCATTATCCATTACCATTATCCAAATCTTAAAAGCTTCATACGGAGAATAATAAAACTAAGACTATATAAATTAATCATTGTGCTTACTATTGCATATAAATATATTACTATATAGTATTATATTGAAACATAGTTTGTATTAAAGTGATACTTGATAATAATTATTTTTTTTTTTTTTTGGTTTGGTGTGGCAATCAATTTCCAGTTGGTATACGGAATAATCCCCACACTCAACGTGCGATCACGGCGATTGTTTTTCAATTGTCAAATTTTTAAGCTTTAATTCCATCACCCCCAACTTTATCGCTCTATCTCACTCTCTCTCCCGTTCTCGTTCTATCTATGGCACTCTTTCTGTTTATTTTTTTTTCGCATTCCTTTTACCCCCTCCACAGTGCAATTTGCACTCAACCACTGCAGAAAAGAAATGGGAGGCAAAGAAAAAAAAAAAAGAGAAGAACGTAAGCACTGTGGACGAACTGAAAAAGTACCGCTAATCGTACAAAATGGCGGCCAACACGCCCGGGAAGAATGGAGCGGGCAAGGGCGAGCGAGAAAGAGAGTGAAGAAGAGGGGCCGCTAGAGCGAGATGCCTAGCATCATTTTTTCGCATTCGCATTCCCCTGCCTTTTGCTTTCTTTTTTATGCTGCTACTTTGCTGCCGACGTCGCTGCCACTGCGTTGGTTTTTCCTCTCCCCTCGATTTTTCCTTTTTTTTTTTCAACTACAGCTTTTTGTGCATTTTCCGATTTTCCCATTTTCCCGTTGCCCTGGCAATGGACCCGCCTTCTTTTTCTGGCCTCGCCTATCGTAACGCTGGAACTTTCGGGCCATTCGCCTGCAGCATGCAGTCTAGAAAGAGAGGGGTGCATGCCGGCAGAAAGAGACGGCAACTGCGTCTGCAGCTCGCTCTCTCCCTTTCACTCGCTGTGCCTGCAGCTCTCTGTCTCTCACTCGCTTTGGGGGGGCAGCCTCTCTCTCTCCCTCTCTCTCGATTTTTTTGAGCTTTCTCTGTCTCCCTCTCTGCGTTGCTGCACTTCTCTCCATTTCTCTCCACCCCACACTTTCGCCCTCTTTCTCTTCTGCATTTTACTCTGCACTTGTGTGTGTGTGTGTGTGGGCATGGCATTTTTTGTTGTTAGTTTATTTGATGCTTTTGTTGCGCTTTGCTTGGCTTTAAATTTGATTTCCTCTGCAGCATTTAGTGCCCCCACACACACAAACACACATTTGCACACGAAAAAACACACCTACATGTGTTGCAAATGCACGTATGTGTACATGAGTACACAGAAAAAAATTAGAGTACCATATTTGCGAAATATCTTAAGTGTCTTACTTTTTTAACTTCAAAAGAGCATTCCATTTAAGATAAATATTTTAGAACCACATTGCGTATGCGCAATATTGTAAAATTTTTATGAAATTATTACACTTGAATGGTATTATATTTGCATATTACAATAGGTAATAATGTTTTTTGTATTTATGATAACATTACGTATACGCAATATTTATAGTCTGAGTTTTTAGAAACAAAAACATAAGAAAACACAAGAAACTGTATCAATATTATTCATCCTAAGACTATTAGCTATAACTAACTATAATTATAGTTTTACTCTGATATAAAATCCACTGACTAATTTTTATTAATAATGTTTAAATGTATTTATAATTATTTTATATTCTAGACCCAATAAAAGTATTTAAGACATAAAATTAAAATTTTTTTTATATTTACCTTTACCTTATTAATTTTTTATGATATTAGAAACGTTTTTAAAATAAAATCAAATTATAGTCTTAGTTTATAATACACGAAAGGTACTAAGTACCCTTTCCCGCAATTTTTTCTTTCAGTGATCCTTGTATCTATGCCAGACCTCAATTAGACCCTGCCTCGCGACCTCCTCCTGCGGCAGGATAAATAATTTGCAACTCATTTCGTAGATGGTTTTTATGAATAGCCGTGCAATTTTTAATGAAATTTATCGCGCTTATCTGGGCGCATTAATCAAAACCATTGGAATGGGCATTATCAGAACCGCGACCTCCAACAATATCCAACAATGGCGAAACAAGCGGTGTGGATGGTTGGATGGTTGGATGGGTGGGTGAATATATCCGGAACAGACTGTTGCTCGCCCCTGACGGAGGTCGCTAATTTAAACCAAATGAATTGGCACATTTTTCACTTTTGCCACTTTTCCCGCTCCTCGAAGAGCCCAAATGAGCAGCGGGAATCTGTGGGCCAAAAATCTGAACCCAAAAATCCGAATCCAAAACTGAAATATAACCTGAATCTGAACCAGAACCTGAACCTGAAACCTTAAGGGCCTGAAGGAGCAGACAATGGCGGCGTAGTCACTTAATCCATAGCAGGGGCGATAAAAATCTCGAAAATCCAACTTAAGTGTTTGGTAATTTATCTGCCCCCCAACTTCCGCTTTTCTTTCTGTGTAGCGCGACATTTCTGTTTTCTGTTTTTTTTTTGGTTTTTTAGCGTTTAAGCGTTGAGGGATCCCATTGCTTCAGTCGTCAGTCATCGCACATCGCACACCGCGGGTTGCCACAAAGCTACCCCCAACCCCCACTACCCCCCAACCACAAATAAACCACCCATCGCACCACACAGCCACTTCCGGTGGCATCAGCTCGTTGTCAGTCATTTTGAGTTTGGCTTTCGATGAAATGATAAATGATGAAAAATGTTGCCAAAGATTTAAAATTATCCCAGTGAGCAGAGTCAACAGCAAATCAGGGGGTTCGGGTTTGGGTTCTGGTTCTGGGTCCTTGAAAATGAGCTTGCAAATACAGAAATGAGATAATGCCCACACCCATCTACCAGGATTTTCCCATTCCACTATCGCTGGTACTTTAAATTGCAAGCAGCTGGGACAGAATTGCCAAAGTAAAACGGCAGAGATGTTAAAACTAAAGGTTTCTAAAACAGTAAAAGGCTGGAGATCAAAGCTAAAACTAAATAAACTGAAACAGCAGATTGCATTGTAGTTACTTAGCGTTTAGACCTTAATGTTTCAATCAAAAGATATTTTCTAGTAGATTAATTAGTATATTTAAACATATTTTCCTAAAAAATATGGGATTGTAAAAATGTTAAAGTAAAAGAAAAGTACGAAAAACTCAAGATAATGGCTAAAGCTAAATATATAATAATCCAAAGATGGATTTTAATACCTTATCGAACTCCCTAAAAGACTCTCAATCGATTGGCATTTAAACTAGAGGTTTAAAAATATGAAAATATCCGAAAATATATAATTACTCATAGAGATATCTGTAATTATGCCTCGGCTATTGTTGAAATGCTCTTAATAATTTCTTTACTACAGAAATCTATTAAAATGTTCAAAAATGTTCGGAAAACTATTTGGATCCGGCTACCCATTTATATTTCATTTTTCCGACACCCTCATCTCACTGAATTGCACTCGCTGAATGGATTTTTGGAGTCGCTCATTGTTTGCACGCATTCGCTGGACTAAGTAAAAGTGGACTGGAGTGGAGTGGACAGAGGATCCCGATCCCCGTTGGTCCTGATGGCCAGCAACCCTTGCCTGTATAGTACAACATCCCCTTACCAAACCCCATACCCATACCCCCAATATGATTTCAACAGTTTTTCAATTGAGCAAACTGAAGGCAAATGAGAAAATTGCTTTCTTATAGTTTTTGCTCGCTGGATGGCTGGCAAACGGCACTGAAAAAAATATTGTATAGGTTATATAAGAACATTTTAAAATATTATAAAAAGATTTCAAATTAATATATTGTTCATTTCTTTGTAATTTTTTTAAGAAAGAAAAAGGGCTTGAAATTTTTGTAGTTTTTGTATATTTTTTTTCAAACTTTTTTTTTAATTAAAGACTTATGTTTAACCTACAAAAAATATTTATTTTCTTTTTAGTTCATGTTTTAATTTTTTTTGTGCGGTGTACCAAAAATGTTTAACCAACTCGGGAACTAACTGTCGAATCAGTCGAATCCATCCAACCACCCACCTCGGGCGGTCGAAATTCTGTGTGTGTGTGTATAATTTGTGTGTGCGTGGATGGGGGGTGGGGGGCGGAAAATTGTAGGGTTGCTGCAGGAGGGAATTCGAAGTTTTAAATAGCCATTAGCGAAAACGCTTATTAAAAATTTACATTTCATTCCACTTTACAGCTGAGCGAGCCAGGAGATGAGTTCAGCTCTCGGGAAAATTCAATTCCACACCAGGCAGCATCTAAAATCCAGAAAGACCAACCTCCCTCCCCCAATCCCGAATGTCCTTCAGCCTGCAGGTCCGCCCACTTCCTGCCGCTGATGGGGTTAAAATTTCTGTTGTTGGATCTTTAGGTGTTCATGCCAAGTTAATTTAATAATAAAACTGAAATTTAATTCATTTGCGGATAGGCCAAGCCAAGTCCGGTCCATTTTGTAGAGTTCAGTGGGAAGTGAAAAGTGGGGGGAAAAACTCCTGGGGGATAAACCCGACGAGCCCAACTCGAACCCAATCTAAATTGGCGCCTCAGCTTCAGTCTCGGCGTCTTTTCACTCGTTTTTAATAATATTTTCCAGTTATCTGACCTTTTTCTTCTCGCTAACTGTTGGCCAGCGCTGAAAACAGAAAACTGGCAACATTTTCAATTGCCGCTGGCCAAATGGTTGAAAAGAAAGGGCTAAATGATGGTGGGATGGCAAAATGAAGACTCCATTCAGGCACTTGGGGAAACAATCTGATGAAATGTTGAAGTATTTGTTTCAAACTGAGAAGAAATGGTGTTACAAAAAGCAATTAAACAAGAATATCTAGTGAAAAAATCGCTTTTTTTTATTTATTTTAAAAATGGTTAGTAAAATCTTATAGAAAAGTGTTAAAAAGTATGCAATACTATATTATATATCAAAAATGCTATTTAGTGCCTACTTTTGGGGAGACTTTAAATTGTTTTGAAATCGCTTTAGTTTTCAAGTTAATTTTTTAATGATATTTTTGTGTTCTTGTAAAATCTTATAGAAAAGTGTCTAAAAGTATGCATTACTATTTTATTTCAAAAATGCAATTTAGTGCATTCTTTAAGATGTTTTAAAATGTTTTGAAATCACTTGAGTTTTCAAGTTCATTTTTTAATGCTATTTTCGTGCTCGACGTTATAATTTGACATCTCTAATTGCACTCTGTGTTTCTCTGCGTGTATCTTGTTTAATTGAGAACCAAAGAAGCCCTTTAAAGGGCCAACAACCAACGCTGCGATACACTTAAGAGGGCTTTAAGCGGACTAAACCATCGAACGCCCCTTTTTGGCTGTCTTCCTGCATAAATTTCGGTTCTCGGAGCACTTGCAGCCAAATTGAATTGCGTAAAACTAACCGCCGAATGCGCGCCGCACAATTAAGGTTGAGGTTTTATAGCCGCGCTGCTGTCGATGGGTGAAAACCCCATGCCCATTTCCCGCCAAAGTCTCCGAAATAACGCCCTGCCTTTCGGGGATCTGCGGGTGGCAGCTGTCAGTGCGTTAGTCAGTCGCTGTCAGTTCTCGGTTCTTGGTTCCCCGGCTCCGTTTCGGTTTGCCTTGGTTTCGCTTGGTGTTGCTGGCGGGGACAACATCCCATCCCATATTATACCATCCTATCTCTCGAATGCCAAAAAACATATACACATATACTACACCTTGTGAGCAGCCAAATAAGATTCCAAATGCGACGGGCATAAAACATATTCTGCCCCAAAAATATTACACACAACCGCATTTGGGGAAGGGGCCAAAGGTGAGTTAGTTAGCTGAAGCACACGTATGCAAACTGCACATGAAAACAAATGCCATTTAGTTGGGCCAAATGGGGATGCGAAGAACTGAGTACCCAGGAATTATCATTGCAAGTATCAGATAACAAAATAGGGCAATTTTTGGAATGTAAGGATATATAAAGAAAATATAGCTTGAAAAAATATCGATAGTTTCCCTTAAAAACATCGAAATTATCGAATCGATATTGTGAAAATATCGAAAACATCGATCATTTTCAAGCTCTAAAAGAAATGCAAAGAAATACATTTTCAAAAAATGTAAAAGACCAATAAATTTTCCATTCATAAAATAATAATAATTAACAAAACATAATTTAAATTCAATTTAATTTTAATAAATAAAATAAAATAATTTTAATTCAATTTAATTTTAATAAATTAAATAAAATTACCTAATTGTTAGTTATTTCCTAAATTTAATTTAATTTATTAAAATTAAATTGAATTACAATTAAGTTTGGCCTTCAAAGTTAAAATAAAAAACTAAGGAACTGATAGTTTTCTGCTTACTTGAAGTCGATCCGCGATACCCAAGGGAGTTGCCTGGATGGATTTTAAAAAGCCACAGCAACTAGCTGGAGCGCCAGGACAACGACCAGGACACCAGGACACCGAAAGGAGGAAGAGGCGGGAGTGGGAGTTGCAAACGCTTTTTGGCCGCACAACAAAATTTGATTTGTATTTCTGTGGTTTACCTTTGCCCCCGCCTCGTCTCGCCGCATTTACCATTTTCCATTTCCATTTTTGCTGGCGAGAGGAAAATTGGGAATGGGATTCCCGGCTGGGCATAGTGGTGTCAGTAGTGTCAGTGGCACCTGGACGCGGCTGCTGTCGTAGATGCTGAGGTTAAAATGTAAAATGCACAGAATGGATTGTGCGGCTAACCAGAACAATTAAGGAATTTTCCCCGGACCTAAACCCAGAGAACTGTCCTCACGAAGCTGCAGTTACCAAATTACGAATGCCACATGGAACTGTCTGCCCCATTTGTCCCAGCCACCCCGTTTTGCCCATTCTATATAACATCTGGGGCTTCCCAGAAATGATTAAGTAGATTGCAATGACTAAATTCTGGCCAAGAAGACGACAGGCTGATGACACGGCAACAGGACAGCGAAGACGTTCGAAGGCGATAAAATGGAAAATGCACAGCGAAGAAACCGGGAATGTTAAAACGAAGATTACAGAAATCACTGGGTATTTGAAGTCACTTATAAATAAAAGTGGCTAAAAGTATGCCACAAATATTTTTGACTCTGGAAGTCCCTTGAATTAAATTCAAAATACGACTTTCTATTTTCACTGCATACTTTTAGACACCTTTCTCGTTAAATTTTCGAAATAAATATATGCTCTTAATAAAAACAATTAAACAAGCCACAATAGATTATGTATTTATAAAAAATATTCTATCTTAAAATATTCAGTACAGTTTCTAGCTATTTCAAAATATTTTATGATATTTACAAGATTTAAAAATTAAAGAGCTGGTTTCAGTTTTCAATGAAAAGTTTGTACACCCCATATTTTTTACTGTGTAAGTTTCTGAATATATATTGTCCTGTTGGCTTTTGTTTCTTGGCCAAATATGTCTTGCATACGAAATTTCCATAAGCCTGGCGATGGCTTGTACACTTCTGCCTCGGCCATTTCATCGATATCAGTCGGTGGCTCCAGGAGAACTCAACTGCTCAACTGCAACTCCGGTAATTTTTTGGGCGGGGGGCGAGTGGAGGGTCCGTGGCCCGGACTTTTACGTGTCTCTACCTCAACGTTGACGTTGGCACGGAAATAATTGAAAATACGTGTTTGGGTTTTTGCGGACAGCGGCATTTGCCAAGCCAACGACAAAAACAACAGGACCTGGCTAAAAAGGACCGTTGCTCCCATCCATCCGCTTTTGGCCAACAGCGGCGGCAGTGGCGACTTGGCCACATTTCTGTTTGACAAATTTCACTTCAGCCTCGGCCCGGGCATAATAAATTTTGTAATTTCTTCAAATGAATTTTGAAAATCAACAAAATAGCATAAGGCTTTTGCGGACGGACGAAAAGTGGCGGCTGATGATGATGGTGGGTTACTATCCCCATTATCAAAATGAGCCAACAATTTGTGACTGCCAGACTAAAAGCGGGGTAAAAAGGTAAGCCCCCCCCCCTCCACCGCATTTTCTTTGGAAATTGAAACTTTTGATGGCAACTGCGAAACAATCGATGGAAAATTGAGCTGTGGATGGATATTAATGGGTTCTCCCATGGATCAAACGGTAAACAAATGGTATTGTTAATGCAAATTATAGCCAAAACAATGCATAGTTGATTGAATAAGTACAGTTGGATTGAAGTACCCCAAACTGCTAGTTAGTTCAAGCCCTTATTAAGTATATATTAAGTTAATTGAATATAAAAACTAAATGTCTTTTAAATAAATACCATTATTAGAATCTGATCACTTTTAAATGTCCAAATAGGTGTCTAAAAGTATGCAACAATATATTTTTAGCCCAAAAGTTATACGACTTCATGCAGGAATTCAGTGCATACTTTTAGGCACTTATTTTGACAGTTAAAATGTGATTTTAAAAATCCAGAAATTTAAAAAAAACTATATAGGTTTTCATTTTATTTTTTATGATTTTTTAATATTCTTAGTTTAACTATTTTTTTTAATCACCAATGAGATTTTCCCTTAAAGTCATTGACTCATTTCACTTGAAGGCCATGTTGAATTCAGGCTAAAATTAATTACCACAGAAGCGAGAGAAAAAGCGATGGGGAAAACTCTTTTTGGATGGAAATTAGCTGGCAGAGAAAATCAATTAGCTGCCAACGAAAAAATGCACATAGAAATAAAAATAAAAATAAAAATAAAAATAAAAATAGCAAGATAAACAAAGGGCCCTCTGGATTTTCAGATGATGAGCTGCCTTGGAATGGGAGGCCATGGGCTTTTCAATGTGGCTCCGGGTTCTTAAATCAATAAATCATCTGCAAGCAAATTAGTTGGGTGACCGTTGTGGGTGGACAAAAAGAAAAATCCTAAAAAGAGGAGAAAAGGGGTGGTGGGTCAAGAGACCGACCATTAGTCTTGCTTGGACACGGCTCGACCCAAGTTGTCCTTGCCAGCTCTCTTACCCCGCAAAAGATTTTTATTCTTTTTCCCGGCCGATTCGCAGGCTAAAACCACGTGATTGGCTTTTAGAAAATATATATCCAATCCACTCTCCCCCACCCGGAATGGCCAAATGAAAAGCATTATATTCATGCGCAACAAAAGCGGAGCTCCTTCGACGACGAAGGACCAAGGACCAAGGACGAAGGACGAACATAAAAAATTCATTAAAAGTAATAAACTAATTCCATTCGATCCTATTAAAAATCATTTTCGAATTAAGGATATTTGCATATCCTTAATAAAGTTTTGCCGGACACAAAAGCCGATTTCTGAAGGGTGGGGAGGGGGGGTTGGGGGTTGTACGAGTCCTTTGTGACATTTTGCTCAGACAAGTGGATGAGCCCAATGCCTTTGCCCCACCTGCCTATGCTTTGGCATCATCATCAGCGCCTTTGGTGGTTGATGCCCTGCTGATGAGCCGAAGGACGAGCAGGACTCCCAGGGACTCTAAGGGAAAATCTTGTTTTTATTTGTTTGTTTACCGTCCGCAAAATGAACGTCAGTTCAGGGGGATTGTCGGTGTGGGGTCTTTTCTATATTTAAATTTTATCACAAGGACCCCTGATTGCCTTCGGATTTGCTGGCCGAGGACACTTTTTAGCTCACAGCTGCCAGGACTCATCAATCAGCTGCAGACTAATTACATAATCTCCTCTTGATTATGTGGATGTCGCTGCTGTTGTTGTTGTTTCTTGATGGGGCAAATGGAACTTGTTGAGTGAAGCATGGCGCAAAATGTCGCAGGACATCAGCGGCAGCCCACAATAGCTGAAATGAAAAACCTTTGCTTTTCCAGCTAATCTTTGGTGCTCTCGGCATGTAGAAGGCAATTTAAAATGGGGTGTAAAATCAAAGCAGGCCGGTTTCTACAAAAGAACAAAGGTTCGTCACTCATTCGTGACCCAAATTTGCCTTTTAATAATTTGTATAAAGATTTTTTACTGAATTAAAAACCATTTTAGAAGGGAGGTTATGGAAGTTCTTAGTTTTTCGAAATTAATCACATAGGTGTCTTAGAAAATTTAATGTTGCCTTTAAAAGTGATTTGAAACCCCTTTTTTTCAACACATTAAAAAATACCCATATTTTTTGGATTTTTATGGACTATTTATTTCTGGATCAATATGAAATATATTGAAATATAATATATCTACATTTTCTAATATACATATTTAACAATTTTTATTAAAATTTTATCACTTCAACACTTCATCACCATAATTTAAGGCACCATCCTTCTATATTTCTAACCCAGTGGAAAACTTTACTTCTCCTGAATATCCGCGTTTCGGATGAAAGTTGCTGATGGTGAAAGTTGGATAGGTTTGGTGGCTATAATGCCTCTGGTGACCTTGATCCGTGTACCAAAGCAAAGTTTCCGCTTTTCTCTGGATTTGTTTTTGCTACGCATTTAATGAGCAGCTGCAACAACAACAACAACAGCGATAACAACAAGTCGAAGAAGAACAACAACAAAACTTCGAAATGACCTTGACACTGGGAAAAGTAACTGTAAAAGAAAAATCCCAAAGAACTTTGCGTATGGCGGCCAGCAACTAAACTTTAAGGCGTGCCAAAAACCCCTTCCATACCGCCCTCCGCCCACCGCCACGCCCCCTCCGTCGCAACTTTTGAGTGACTCACTCTTTTGAGGGGGAAAGAGAGAGGGAGAGAGAGAGGCTGACATAAGTGCGAGCGAGATGGCTGGGTAGAGCGGAAACTTTGTTCTAAAGTTGGGCAAGAAAAAATTAAACTTACGCCAGTTTTAAGCAAAATTTTATACAAAATAACAAAAAGTGGCGACGCCGTCGCGTCGAGCATTGAACTTTGACCCGGCAAAGTTGCTAGCCGCAAAAAAAAAATTTTTCAGACAAAAAAACTTTTCAAAACAGGTCCTTCTCACCCATACCCTGTGATAACCACTGGAAAAAGGATAAATCGCCGGTTAAATAAATCGCCGGAATAATAAGGAAGAAAATTTGAAAAAAATTTCTTTTAAATTATTCCATATGAGAATGGTGGATTAAAAGTAAATGTTATTTTTCACTCGTCATTTATTTAGAGGACTTTGAACTTCAAAAAATATTGCTGCCTACTTTTAGAAACCTTTATAAAATGTTTCAACTATAATAATAATATTGTTCATTTGATTTAGAGAAAGCTCTTTAAGAAAGATAACTGATACCGTCTAACTGCGATTAGGGCATTTCATTAACCCCAAAACAGCTGCGATAATGGTAAAAGTGAAAGGCTTAAATTGTTCTGGTTCTTGTTCCTTGTTCTTTGTTTCTTCGCCGCTTTCCCGCTTTTCGCCCCACCATTTTCTTATCCCAGTTCCTCTACGTCCCCATCGACTGCAAACTTTTGGCGCTGAGACAAAAGTTTCGTCTGGGGTTCCCCCGTTCTTACTATAAACTTTTCCCCGCACCGAAAATTCATTCCAATCCGTATCCGTATCGTTCCATTTCCGAATGTTCCATTCGGTTTTCCACCGAATCGAGTTCTCGAGTTCAAAACCGAACCTAACCCAAGCGAACAGCTGTTTGGCGATAAGGAAAAAAAACCGCTGATCAGCTGATTTCCATTTCGTTTCGCTTTAAAAACTTAAGCACACTCGGCTGGCTTCCCCACATTATTATTAGGCCGAACCGTCGCCAAAGTTCCCAACAACCGCAGCAACAACAAGAATAAACTTTTGACAATACCTAATTGCAAACTTTTTGATATCGCAGGGGTGGGGGGGGGGGGGTACTTGGGTGGATTCTAAGGGGGGTTTGGCGCTTTAAAGAGTTGCGTGGCCTATTTTTTTTCGTTCGTTATTTTGATTCTATGCTTAGCTTAGACGCCGCCGCGAACAAAACAAGAACAGCAACAAAAATGATAACATTTAGTGCGTCGCAAAAGTTTCGCCGCACTTTTTGTTTCTTGTTTTTTTATTTTTGTTTATTTTTTTTTTTTAAACTTCTTCAACGGCGGCGACGACGACGGCGGCGGCAATGGTTTTATAGACCTCAGAAGTTTTGTGTTTGTGTTTTTGAAAAGTTGTTCAATGTGCCTCAAACTCCTGAAAGTGGGCGGCCAAAGATAAGGGGGCGTGGGCCCGGGAAAGGGGTTTCCCGGCGGAGGAAGCCGAAAAGAAAATCAATAAGAGTCGACGACTTTTGGGAAAGTGCGTGAATGTCGGCCCTCGAAAAGTGTAATCTAAAGTTAAAGCGTTATTTTTTTTTAATTTGATTATGGGTATTCCAGCACTTTTACATTTATACCCGTTAGTCGTAAACCCCATAAAGTTGATATATTTTTGATCAGGATCACTAGCCCAGTCGATCTATCCATGTCCGTCCACCTGTTTGTCCGTATATCTGTCCGTATCAACGCTGACATCTCGGAAAAAAGCTACAAAGTTGGGATTCACCATTTAGATTCTAGGGCTTTTCTCAATACCCAACGAAATGTACAAGAAAATGTTCAAACTCATTCACCATTCATTAAAAAGTTATGGACAAATAATTGAATATCCGCTAGGTGGAGCGCTTTGCAGCTTGCCATCTCTCTCATGCACTCCATTTGCTAAGTAAGAGGTATTCGATAGTCGAGGCACTCCATTTTAAACACCAAAACCAAAATATGTATAAATAAAAGGAAAATGAAGGAACTCTAGATATTATTCCCATTTGAAACGGTGGTCCAAAGTTCTTTAGACCATTTTTCCAGGTAGGACTTGAACTTGCCAGCCAGCATGCATTATTAAACACGTCGGTTAAGTGAATTCCCGACAAACTTCCAAGTGAAATGATATTTCGTGTATTCCCAAACTACAGATTCCGTTTCCATTTCCCGGCTGATCAATCACTTGATTGCAATTTCCCCATACACCCATACATATACATGTGTGCCTTGTGAACCCTCAGAAAAAAAAGAAAGAAAAAAACCGGAAAGAGGAAAAACCCCCAAACCATTGTCACATACATTGTAAATCCCAGGGAAACGACAAGGACTCGCCACTTAGCGGCTAAAGCCGCTATGACAGCCTGTGGCTTGGCTTATATTTCATTCATGATGCCCGCCGCCCAAACCGAATCGCCCAACCAACAATTTTCAATAATTTACAAGGATCCAAGGGGGATACAAAATCCAAAATCCGTTGCCATGTCAGCAGTAGCTGGCTGAGACTGTAAAAAAGAATGACAAATGATCGTGCAAGCATTTGGCAAATCCACGATTTCCATAATGAGGGGCACACGCGCACGCAGATAAATATTATGGCATAAAACACTTTGGCGGCAAAAGGAAAACAAAAACGAGGACGCCACTTGGCGCATTATTTCATGAGGTCGTTACAGTCAACGCGTCCCGGTTTTTCCCCGACTCTCCGAACCAAAAAAAAAAAAAAAAAACACCGTACACCTCCACGAAATGGACTTACTCCAAACATATAAATAACAACAGACGAACCGACTCCAGACGATAAAGGTAGTGATGGCACTTGAACAAAAAATGGTATCATAAAATATTATATATATGATTTGAAACCTTAAAATGGGTTAGTTTAGTAACTCGGTTAAGATTAAAAATAGCAAATTCAGCATAAAGCACCTAAACTGGAAATCTCTATTGAAAACAACTTATAAGGTGTCAAAAAGAATGCTATAAAAAATCTAAAAGTCGACACAAGGGTTTTTATAGCATACTTTTAGGCTTTTTTTTTCGAAATTTCTCATCATTTTAAGACAACATATTATTTAATAACAAATCTTATAATATTTACAACCCAATCTTTTTCAGTGCAGACTAGAAGGAAGCGAACTGCGTAAATAATGCCACCTGTGCTGTGCGCCTTCGATGTGGATGCGAATGTGAAGCTGGCTTGGAGTGGCAGCGGATGCCAAGGTGGACTTTTGGGGGAGTGACGATGGAGCTCTCGTTTGGCACAACCGCTTGACAAAATTATGACTTCACTTACAAGAAAACATTAAAGTTTAACATTAAATGGCATGTCATTTGGGACGAAGCACGACGAAACAGGACGAAACTCCGCCAGCACACATGACTAACGGCATGTCAGGACCACATGCGAATCCATGCGGTTATGTCCTTTCCCTCCTCGCCGTGTGTGTGAGTGTGTGTGTGTGTGTCTTTTAAATGGTTTTCCTTCACATCATCAAATTTGACTAAATTGCATTTTCAGCTAGCTCCTCGAACTACGATTGAAAACTACATAGTACGAAACTTTAGCGCGGGACTGAGAAATTGGCTTTATGGGTGCCATTGACAGGTGGAAACATATATGTATTCGATATTCAGTGGGTCCTTGCAGTAAGAAAGTGCACCAAAAGAAAATTTAATATAGGAGGGTGCTACGGAAATAGCCGTATAACTTTTGAATGTCAAAATAGGTGTCTAAAAGTATGCAACAATATATTTTTAGATTGAAAAATATATAAATTCATACAGGAGGTCCCTATTATTTATTCTCTGCATACTTTTTGACACTTAAAAGTGATTTCAAAAAACAAACTATTTCTTTGGCAATAACTTCTTAAAAATCAAGACAAACTATACAATTTCTAGGCATTTCAACAGAAGATCTATAAAGTTTATCTAAATAGAAGACATTTTCTAGTTTAACCCTCGAATTTTGCCCATCTATTGATTGATGCCAGTTCAATCAGAATGCCATTCAGCGCTAAGAAAACTTATCTAATTATGAGCAATGTGCGACTGAATCAGGAAACTACACAGAAACAAAATATAGATCTTTTAGGGCATTTAATTAAGAATTTTATATTAAAAATAATATTAATACTAATTTGAGTCTTAAGAAACTAAGCTTAGATATTTAAAATTATTAAATATACTTTCTGGAACTTATTAATGGAATTTAAAGCAAACAAAAGCTTAGTTCCGCCTATCAGAATTACATAAAATGGTGTAAGAAATGGTACAGATAGTTTCCATATGACTAAGTAATCGATCTTATTATTATAATCATAGCAATATCAACATTTTTTCCGTGTAGCTATTTCTCATGGTGCCGTTGTTGTTGCACTAATTGTTTTATGCATGGCAAAACGCCATAAGGTCATAAATACAATAAGTCAGCTTGGGGAAGATATACGACCGATGGAGGGGGTGGTTTTCTGGGGGAGGCGGGTTGTGGGGGGCGCTAGGCAGCGACATCGGCTAAAGGCAAGGCGCTCATTAGGATAATTGCAGGCAATTAACTAAATTGCCGCCGCATTTGTCGCTCCTCGCTACTCGCGCATCCAGAAAAAGGAGCTCAGATCGGGGATTTGGATTCGGTTTCTTCTTCCTCTTCTTCCTTGAGCTAGCGAGGATGGGCGACACTTGGCGCTAACACAAATTATGGCTCATAATTCGCGCATGGGTAGTGGTAAGTGACAAGCCCACCCGAAAAATCCACCCCATCCCATTCGAAAGTTGAAACAGTTTTGCCCTTTGTATGCCATGTCCTCATTCTCTCTATATTTCGGCATCAAGACATTTTGCAGCCGCTTTAGTGCGTTTTAATTAGCTGCCATCATCCAAGGTAACGGTAAGGATATACACTCGATGGAGAGCTGGAGAGTTGGAGCGGCGGCACGTTCCGGTGGCGACCGCCGTTCCGTCCGTGATTAGATGACCGCTGAATTGGTAATCAATGCCGCTACGCTCGACGGGCTTAATAAAAGCGTACGTGACGCCCGGCACTAAGACTTTTCGCACACACTTTGGCCACGCAGCGAGTACACTGGGAAAAAAGAAACATATACACATTATAGAGATTTAAAACTATTTAAAAAAATTTCTAAAGTTCGATTTTTGAAGTTTTTCTATCATTCTTAAGTTTTTACTTCATTAAAATGGGATACACACAAAAAAAGCATGTTACCGTAAAATCGATATGGCCATGTACACTTCAGGTCATGCAAAACCCATATCGTTTTTACATGAAGTACTCTTTTCGACCTCTTTTCACATATCAACTTAAAATTGATCTTAAATAATGTAAAATTTATCTACGTTTCATATCGATTTTTTTTTGGGTGTAGTGATAATATAAGCGCCCTTGAAAGATGAATAGATTTTAAATATAATTTTTTTTGACCCACAAAATATGTTTAATTCCGATATCATGGGATATCTTTAGACACCATTTTATAATTGTAGTAAATCATGGTTTACAATCTTGGGAGGCTGTAGATTTTTTTCCGATATTATTGGATATTTAACTTTCGTAAATCAAAAGAGATTCTGGTATTTCTTGGGTTTTTTTCGATTTCTTGCAGTGTGACTGGACGTGTCTGGTAATGAAATCATTTCCTTTTGCTCCGTTCAAGTTTTCACCAGGATTATCAGCAGCCAGGGCAATCCGAATAGCAATCCCAGCTACCAGCTACCAGTTAGCAGTCAGTAGTCAGTAGTCAGTAGTTCCCGGGGTCCAGAATCGCACCTTGGGCTTCTGGTGCATGATCGCATTAAGTTCGCTTCGTGCCGAATGCTCCGTGTGTTTTTGTGTGTTCGTGCTCCACTTGGCAACGATTGCCAGCGGAATGCCAAATTAGTCTTAGTGCTCCAACCGGCACCTCACCCCTAACATATTGGTAAAGCATCCCTCTAAGACAAAAGGAGGAAATGTAATCCATAAGGCCAACTATTGGTACTAGTAACTTTCCACATAGCAATTCTTCATTTCATTCTTTATTTAATATTTTATTTAATTCCTCTTTTAATTTTTTATTTAACTTTTTATTTAATTCCTTAATTCTTTATTTAACTCTTTATTTAATTCTTTATTAAATTTTTTATTTAGTTCTTTATTAAATTCTTTATTCAATTCTTTATTTAACTCTTTATTTAATTCTATATTTGATTCTTTATTTAATTCTTTATTTAATTCCTCATTTAATTCTTTATTTAATTCTTTATTTAATTCTTTATTTCATTTTTTATTTAGTTCTTCATTTAATTCCTCAAATAATTCTTTTTTAATTCCTTATTTAATAGTTTATTTAAATTCTTTTTTAATATTTTATTTAATTCCTCATTTAATTCTTTATTTAATTTTTTTATTTAATTCCTCCGTTAATTCTGTATTTAATTCTTTATTTAATTCTTTATTTAATTCTTTATTTAATATCTTATTTAGTTCCTTATTTAATTCCTAAAACCTTTTATTGAGTATGCCTTAAATAATAAACTTTTTTGAAATTAAAAATAAATATTATTGTTTTTTTCTTAAATAATATAAGTGAAAATCCATTATGTAGTTACCTTTGTAGTTACCTTCTTATAACTCTGGGAATTTTCTATTTAATTCAAAAAAAATAAAATCCCTCGTTTATAAATTAAACTCTGGAAATCTTCATACTAGCCGAACATATAAAATCCTTTTGTGACAAACAGGAAAAGTTTGCAACTTTGATTAAAATAAAATGGCATGCGTTTGCGTCATGTTTTATGTTTAATTTCATTATGCGCCTTATATTATTTTTGTTGGCTACAAATCACCAAAATGGATATGAAAACAGAAAAGCAGAGGTGGGTGGGATGTGGGATATGGGATATGGGATATATGGGTAATGGTATGATGATGGCAGGTTAAGCCCGAAAACGGCATCGATTTATCTGTTCTATTGGGTTTGCGGGGAGAGGGGAGGGGGGAGAACCTCCTCCCATGATTTCACACACATGTCAGAGCGGAAGGACACCCCCTTAACCCCAGACTTTCCCCGAGGGGGGATGTAGATCCTATATACCATACGCGTGGATTGTACATAAGAGCGAGACCTGTACCGATGTGGGTGGAGCCTCCGAATGGCCAGGATATATGTATGTCTGTGTGTGTGTATGGGTGGGTGGGTGCCGCATGTGTGTGGGTGTCGCACTGATGTGTCCAATCAGAATCGAGAAACACCCACACAACCATCCAAAGTCGGGTCTTTGGAGATCCCTCTTTCTCTCAGTTCGTCCTTCTCTCTCGCTGTGTGCCGCAGGATATGTTTGTGTGAATGACAAAAAAAAAACCCAAACACACCCACACACACACACAAAAAAACCAGAAAATAGAGGATGGATGGAGGAGAAGTAGAAGGTAGGTAGCCGAGGGGTCCAAAAAAGAAAGAATGAAAAAGAGAAACGAACTGGGGACCCAGTCAGCTAGAAATCAACAAAAGCCTGTCAGGATAATGGGTATAAAACGGGGCGCTTCGGGGGGAGGGGGGTTCGGTGGGAAAAAAAAGCTGGAAAAGAAACGAAAAATTGTTAAGCAGCTGGAAAAACCAACAAGCGAATGTGGATAACACTGATGGCGATGCAGCTCAAGTGGCAGAAATGGAAATGGAGATGGAAATGCGAAATGCGAAATGCGAAATGCAGTCGGCAGATGGAACCCACTGCTATAAGGATAAAGCCCACATACATACATACATATATGCACACTGCACAGCTGGAGGTGGAATGGATCCTACTTGTCTGGCAACTTGAACTGCGGGAAAACAAAAGAGGAAAAACAAAAAAATACAAAAAAAACTTGAAATGATTGGATACAGTATAGTTGGTGGTGCTCGATGCACTCAACTGAATATTTGCATATCCATTGCCCAATCAATTGATTTAGCTGTCCCAATATAAGCACTATGTCCAAGTTCTGCGAATACAAATCCTATTCTATATGTCCTTCTCTGAATTAGAAGTTATAGAAGTTATAGAAGTTATTATATGTATATAATAAATGCTTTACAAACATGTCTGATTTTGACCACCCGCTATTGTTTATTAAACATACCTACCTTTAAATACCTATACCTATATACGCATAAACCTATAAAAATATAATTTTATCCCTAGTTCATCTAAGGACATCGTTTAACGACTGAAAAGTATCTCACCTTGGAGCGGTCCAAGTGGCGCACTAAGGAATGCCAAGGATTCAAGCTTTGGTTATGACACCCTCAACAATTTTCCTGGAAGGGGAAAACACACCCACAATGCGATAACAGAAGCTTGCGATTTTTGGAAGGTGGCTACGTTTTTATAGCTTTTTCTAGAATGTGTTCACCGAGGGTATATTAGTTTACTTATGTAGTTTGCCTTTGAAAAAAATATATACCACACCAAAATACACTTTAATAATTCAAAAATCGGCTTTTGGGTCACCTTTTTTTGTAATTATAGGATAATTATATACAAACATCACTAAGTTATAGTTAGTTAAATCAAAAGGTGTAAGAGTAAGCCATTTTAAAATCATGATTATATTGACCAAGTTATAGGTCTATAAATGCAGATTTGGGTCACCTTTTTCAAAATGTAAATCTTTATTTCGATATACCACTTTGAAATGTGAAATAAATATATATTTTTAAATTACACTTTCGTTGATATTTTCCTAAATCAAAAGACTGAATCCATTTTCCATCATTCTAAAAAAGAACTAGCCTAATGAAGGGCATTCAAAGTTCGCTTTGCCAATTTGCAATTTACCATTATTTTTCTCCGCTGCTTTCGCACTTCCATCTGCAGTGAAGGGTGCGAACTTTGTCACTCCGTTAACGTCAAGGCCATGAATACATCAGCGCTCCATTCACCACCCAATGCCTCCCCCGCCCACTGGTGCTGCGATTCCAATTGGAGCCTTTCGCTCGCGCTGAAGTCTGCAATTGGGAGTTGGTTCTGTTTGGAGTATGGGATTTTTTTAGGGGTTTTGAGTGGATTGCACAAATGCCATGTCTCCATGTTTACCATCATTTGAACCCGAAAAATATTTCACACCTATGCACACGCGTACAATGAAGTATGTATACCTTTGGAATATACAGTTGCGTCTAAGATACTAGCTCTGCTTCATTAGCTTGATAAAAAAGATTGATAACCAATATCTAATCTGTATTCATAATTTTTGCGAAAAATGGCAAAAAAATTAAAATGCGGAGGTTTAAATGTGAATCGATTAGAAATTTAATAACAAGTTCAGAAAGGTATGATAATCCATATTTGGAGCAATATTTTCATTGCTACGGCCTAAAAACTGTTTAGTTTTTTTTTTTAAAATTCGGGATTTCGGATTTTGACAAAAACAGTAATTTTTTCGTTCGGTTTTTTGCTATAACTTGGCCAAAAATGTTCCTACGACAAAAATACATACTGTTTTGGACAGATTACAATATAATAATTAAATCCATGACACTTTCCGTGTGATTTTGGAAAAATAAAATTTTTGATAATTATAATTTTTTTTATCATCATCATTTTTTGAGAAAAATAGCAAAAAAATAAAATGTCCAAGTTTAAATGCCAATCGATTGGAAATTTAATAACGAGTTCAGAAAGGTATGACAATCCATATTTTAATCAATATTTCCTTTGTTTCAGCGAAAAAACTTTTTTTTTTGAAAATTCGGGATTTTGGTTTTTGGCAAAATTAGGAATTTTTTCTTTCGGTTTTTTTTGCTGCAACTTGGCCAATAATGGTATTACCCAAAATGACATTCTGCTTTGGACAGATTACAATATAATAATTAATAATAAATAAATAATTAATATTAATATTTGACTTATTTACATTTTTTATAGTGTTGTTATCTTAAACATATAATAATCAAAATAAAATGATATATAACAACTTTTGAAAATAGTTTACTCATTGATTGTCTCTTATTTGATAGTTTTTTAAGTTAAGTTATTTTTAGTGCTATCATTTTGACCTCTGCTGTGTGTGTGTGCTTCAGTGGATTGCTCGTTTGGCTGTCACTTTGCGCTGGCACTTTGCAGTTCGCAGTGCTCGTTGAAATTCATTATGGCGAGGCACAGAGAAGCGGTTGTCATCGAGCGGAAGAGGCCTTCGGTGGGCTGAGTGGGCGGACAAAAGGCGGCGTGACAAACGTAACGTTACGGAAGACAACAGACGGACAGACGAACGGACGGACAGACAGTGGGACGAATGGCCGGAGTCGTGTGACTGAAGCAGACATGCGGATGAAAAGGAGCGGAAAGGAAACGGACCGCTGTTACCCATCACTCGTCTTCTGCACTCATTAAACTGGTATGACACCGTCCAAAAAATTAACCAAGAATTGCACTGCTTAATGTTGTTAGATGCAGGACGTTTTTAAGGAATTTTACAAAAAAAAAAAATACAAACAAAACTATAAATTTAAGTTTCTAATATTATAAACCTAGAATTTGAATTAATACAACAAGTTTTCACTTTTCTGGTATAACACTGATGACCTAGAATTACACCTATCAAGCAGCACTGCTTACTGGAATGATAGTTTCTATGAGCACTGCTTGCTAAATTATTATAGGATTTCCAAGAATAACAAAAAATTAACCCTTACTTTAGTTTTAAATATATTAGTTTTATTATATTTTAAGCCGAGAATTTATATAAATGCAAAAGTTACTAATTTTTCAGGTATAAGACTGTACCATATCATCAGTTTAAAGAACACTGCTTGCTTTAAATAAATAATATCAGTTTAAAAATCTTAAACGATTGTCGAAATTGTTCTTAAACCAGAAAAATTGCAAGCTAGCACTTTGACTTGGAAAATGTCGTCTCAAAAAAGGGATATATCGCATCCGTGGCATACAGGCATGTATCACGACAATACTGCTTCTTTTTGGAGCGGCTCCATGTCTAAATGTCGACGACAGGCCATTTTCTATAACTTATCTGATTTTAATTGCTTCAAACATGTGCGTGCCACATCATTGTCCTTTTCCCCACACACTCACTCACACATCTCGCACATCTGTCTCTCCATCGTATATAATATATATCAGGATGTGTGTGTGTGTGTGTGTCTAGCATCCTTTTTGGCGCTGTCAACATTATTTCACGTTGGGAAAATCGCAGAACAGGAGCTGGGAAATAGTCGCCAAACGCTCACGTCGTCACTCCAGACAAGTTGATGACCTCCACTACCCGAACTTATCCCCCCCAGAATCGCTTTTGTCCTCTGTCCTCATCCTCCTCCTCCTCATCCTCCTCATCCTCCAGAGAAGTCTCTCATGTGAGCTTGTTTATCTCGCCAGCTCTCTAGCTGCTGGCTCCTTTTTATGAGCTTTGTCGGGCTTTGATGTTAATTACCCTGTAACAACGACGACGTCTTCCTCTGTCCACCCACCCCGACCCCAGGACGTGGAAAGTCCCCCACCCACTTCTTCAGTTTGGTAAACAAAACAGCAGCTATACTCCACTCCCCCAAACATTTTTCTATCTATTCTATGTGTGTGTGGGCCACCGAGCTGCCCGAGATTATCTCCAAGGACCTATAAATCCAGTCATTAAAGTCAAAGTCACAAGACGCTGCTGCCTTATCAGCTGCAGGGGAAATTTCGAGCGAAAATCCC
Source organism: Drosophila pseudotakahashii (assembly GCA_035046095.1). Classification (NCBI taxonomy): domain Eukaryota; kingdom Metazoa; phylum Arthropoda; class Insecta; order Diptera; family Drosophilidae; genus Drosophila; species Drosophila pseudotakahashii. The sequence continues at coordinate 10,247,899 of JAWNOE010000105.1, forward strand.
CAACCCAGCTTTGGTTTCATAATAAAATTAAGTAAAATTCTCAAACACACGAGCCAGCTGAGGGAATTTCCTTTGTGGCAGTCCTTGAGAGTCGCATTTACCCCCCACCCCCATCGAAACAAAAAAAAACAAAAAGTCTTTATGGCATATGGTTGCACCTGTCACTCTGTTTAAAGTCAAATATTGAACTTGCGGAATGTACTGGAGTTTACCTTCGTTGAACTTGGGCGAATGGCTTTATTAACCAATCATTTTGGCGAGACTTCCAAATTGCCGTAGTAAAGAGGATGCAATTTAAGCTAAATCTTGTAACTGAAAAATATACTAAGTAAGAATATTTTTTATGACTAACATTTGATCTTATTCGCACTTTTAATTCAACAAGAGAATTTATTTACAATTTTTTAAAAATTTCTATGTAAAATAGTAGGTTGGCACGAGTTCAACTCCTAGGCTTACTTTATTTTTCAGTTTTATATCCTTTTTTTGGTGTTACTTAAAAAATGTCTTGAAACACACTTTCCAATGGGTCGCCACCACTTCGATCCCATTCCTATTTCAACTTGTTTTTTTTTTTTTGGCCATGTGAGTGGCGTCAGCTGCCATTGACCAAATAAAATCCGAAGGACCCGAAGGCCTCGAAAATCTCTAGCCAGGCGATAGCTATCGACAGCAATCGAAATGAGTAACGGGCATGAGTTATTTATGGCTTTTAAGTGACAGCCAGATCTGCACCAAATCGGAATTGGCAAGAAGAAGGCCCCCAAGTACATGGAATCCCAATGCCATTTCGATTCCCATTCCCATTTCCATTCCCATCCTGAGCTGTCATCTTACATATGGAGATTTATTTCAGCTGCTAAGCGCATTTGTAAGCATTTTTAATAGAGTCCAAGTCCAGATAGCCGAAAGAAAACGCGGGGGTGGTTCAACTACAGTGGGTTAAGTGGCCAAGTGGAGTGAAGTGGGTGCCCGTTGGCCCTCTGGCAGTCAACGAATTTTGGCTCAGATTTAACGCCGAGATTGCCGCATAACAGGGTTTCCACGGACACTTTATAAACATAACAAATTTGTTCTTGGGAAATAATACAGTTTCTTGAAACAGCTTACAGAATTCACATATAAAGGTGTCTAAAAGTATGCAACGTAAATGAACATCGACCCCTTTGATTGCTTTTCCGGACTTAATGAATATTGTTGCATACTTTTAGACATCATTATTTTTTATTCTTTTTTTCTAAAAATATTCTTATTTAAAGTTTCTTGTTTTTACAAATATCCGTCAGTCGAAAAACTGGGCTTAAGCATTTTAAGTTGTTTTTTAGCTGCTGCGTGACTTTAATGCCGGCTGGGCGCTCGGCATTAACTTGGTTAGTGGATGGAATGGAATGGAATGGAATGGCTTGGTCGGGGTGCTTCAGTGCCAGTTGTGATTTCACTAATTTGTCGTCGTGTTGACTGTCAAATTGGATGCCATGTGTGGGTGTCATTAATGCCAACCCCCGAGAAGGAAACGCAGAGACACGGAGACACAGAGACGACTCATTAATGCCACTCATCAAAACTATAACGAATGTTGAAGGGTCCACCAACCCCCAACTCCCCGAACCATCGCAAATCGGTCTATAGCCCCCCCACACTCACATCACCCCCTTTTTGAAATGCGTGGAGAGACACATGAATATATCCTGGCAGGCACTATAAATTTGGGTTAGGTTTGGTTTGGTTTACCCCACACACACACACACACAGAAAAAGAGACACAGACGGCGGGAAAATGTGTGTTTTTGTGCTGATGACGCTGCTGATGGCATTTGTCGCCGTTCTCTGGCCATTTCCATTCCGATTCCACTCCTTAGTCCTTCGTCCTGCGTCCTTCGTCCTTTTCGTCCCCGTCAAATAGGCATTCAGCTATTTTCGCGTAAATTGCTGCTAATTTTGTTTATCGCAGGACAATTATCCAAGCGAACGAACTGACAAATGAGCCGCACACTTGCCGCCCCCAAGCAAACCCATACTCCCACACACACACACAACCTCTCGAAGGACATGTGTGTGTGTGTGTGCAGAGTCCTTTGTTTCGGTATTCTTGCCCATAGAGTATCGATACTCCTGCAAAGCGATTTTTCCAAGCATCAGTACTTAATTTAAAAAATTAATTCTTGAAAAAAGTTTTTTTTTACATTAATTAAATATATATTGAATACCTAAAGTATGGATAAGTTTTTGCTTATAGCTAAGGGACAAAATATTAAATAAATATGAATAATTTGTAAAAAAATGTTTTTTTTTAACATCAGTTAAATATATTCAAAAACCTAAAATATAGATACATTTTTGCTTATAGCTAAGGGTTAAAATATTAAATAATTATGAATATAATGGAACTCTACTTATATTTTTTAGATCCCAAAACCTGTTTTAAGATCTAAATATTTTAAAATCTAAAGAAACCTTTTCTTTGGAATTCAAACTATCCTTTATTCGTACTTTCAATCCCCAAAAAACATATTGCAATTGTGTAAATATCAAGTGACATTGCAACAATAGACCTTCCCCCCCCCCCTATTTTCATACCCCTGCTCCAAAGAATTTCTACCAGCCGTTTAACACTAACTAAGCCGCTTACTTTCCCTGCGACTTTCTAATACAACAAAAGGAAAGCAGTCAGAAAAAAAAGAAAAGAAAAATAATGCCCCGTGTCCCTGGAAGCAAAAAAAAAAGAAAGAATAAAAAAGGAGAAGGGAATGTGGGTGGGTTTTGCTTGTTTGGTGGTTGCAGGGGCGACCAAGTTAAGAAATCAAACAGCTGACATAAATAACATTTTAATTTAAATACGGCAGGACACAACAATATTTTTTTGCCGTTAAGGTAAGCAGAAGGTACAACAATAACAGCGATGGGGACAACAAGGACAGCGGGCGAAAAAATACATATTTAAACAGGATCTCGCCTGAGAAGCAAACAAAATTAAACAGCTAAATAAGGAGGAGGGGGGACTGGTGGGGGAAACGCAGTCAACAGTGGGGAAGTAAATTTTATTTTAAAATAAATTTATCGCCTTATCCGTTGTCCACGGCAGCCGCGGCAGGAATATCGGGAACAGAAAACTGAAACAGGAACAGCGTCAGAGTCAAGTTTTTTCCATATCCTTACAGAGGGTATTACGATTCTAAACACTGCATTACCATCATAACTTACTCACTTTATTTTTAAGTCATAAAATAATTATATTTCTTAATAATTGTAAATATTTTATATTATTTTTATTAATAAAAAAATTTTATAATGATTAATAAAATAATTAAAATAAAGTAATAAATCTAAACGATTATTATAATACATTTATATTAGAAATATCAGATTAAACAAAAATTATTAATTTTTAATTTAATTTAATTTTTTAATAATTTTTAATAAATTAATTTTATTTAGGCCTGTTTTCTCGTCCGCATGTTAAATTTAAAGTGGGGATAGAAAACTAAAACTCCATTGTTAACATAGTTCTTTTGTTGTTTGATTTCTGTGGGAATGTTTTTATTAAAAGATTAAAAATTTTACAATATTATAAGAAAATCCAAAGAAAAGTAGAGTATACGATTAGAAGTTTCTTGATTTTACAAATATTTTTATTTCGCTTCCTTTGGTTTTGGCTGCAGTGCCCCATAGCGGCTATTGCCGGACAGCCAAGGAACACATGAGACCGGTAGGTGGGATGTAAATACGGGTGGGGAAGTGGGCCACCCGCTGGCAGCTGGACAAGGACGAGAACGAGAACGAGGACACCGACACGGATGTGGACTGTGGACTGCGGATGCGGAGTCCCAGCACGAGAGCTTCATTTGAACGAAATGAAATCATAATGAGATTTTTGCGTTCGTTTTTTGCCGCCGCAGAGGGAGAAAAGAAGCCTGGGAAAGGGAATGGGAATGGGATTGGGGATTGGAAATGGTAATGGGATGGTTTGGTTTGGTTTGGTTTGCTTTGGTCTGAGGGTAGTGCCAGTGCCAACCGACGGAAGCAGCAATTGCCATTGCCATTGCCATGGCCATGGCATCGCGTAATGACAAAAATTCATAATTGGATAAAGAAGCGGACGTGTGCTGTCCCATCCATAAAAAAGCCAGTCCAGATTGAAATTCAACAGCTTTTAAAGTAAACCAGCGTATTAGCCTCACCAAATGGCCAATCAAATTGTGGAAATATTGCTCAGGCACAAATAATAAAAGTAATTGTTAAAGAAAAACAAATAATATATAGGTATACATTTAAGTTTGGACTATATTTTGCACTGGAACCGTTATGGGTGTTATTTTTATCTGAAAGCTTGGCAAAAATAATAATTTTTGGGTATTTTTATCTATTTTTTACCCCACCTAATTTAAAGTTATAAATTAATTAAACAAAAAAATAGCATTACCATATCTTCGCTTCTGTCAAACAGATTTTTTTTTAAACTTTTTTAAAAATCCTTATTAAATGGTGTGATATTGTCATCAAAATTAGATATTGTTTTCAGACCTTAATGAAAATCTCGAAAGGTTTCACAAAGAATCACTCCTATATAGAATAATATCACTTAATTTATATATCATTTTTCGATACTGCCTTATAACATTATATACTGTATGATAAATCAGTTGAAGGTGTTCCAAAGTTCCAACGATATTTCCATATTAATCCCATTAAGGGTCTCTCGTATTCTCATTAACATCAATTAAAGCCCAATCAAATATGTTGCCCTCGTAACTGTTGATTCCTTGACAGGCCAAGGAAAATTTTTGATGGTAAATCAAACCAAATTGCCGCTCATAAACCGCAATTTAATGGGACACCCAGTCCCCGGGACTGCGTAGCCCCCTTTTTTTCGGCCTTATGGCAATTGTGCACTTGATTGTTAGCGGCTTGTTGGGCAGCCAACAGGGCGGATCATCCCAGACCGCAATCGTCCTTCCAATCCTCCTGGCCCATACCGCCTGCCATATGGCCAACAATATCGTTGTTCGTCGACTGTTTGCTGTTGGTTGCTTGGTTGTTCGCTGTTGGTTGTTGGCCAATTGTTGTGATTGTTGGCAATGCAAAATGCCAGGCATTCGGATGCACTGGCGCGTAATCCGCAGCCGGCAATCGAGAGAACGACTTGAGAATTCACTTGACTCGAAATGAAAGAATCTGAAAAGAGCACAGCGAAACAAATGAAAATAATATAAAGGTGGGCCCCATGGCAAAGAACGCGGAAAAGTCGAGCCGGGAATAAAAAAAGCAAGCAAACTAATAATCGCCCACAAAAGCAACAATATATGTTCGTTTTGATTATTCATCCCAGAGATGAGCCCATTTAAATTTAAGTCCTAGCATTTTTTTTCTCTATAAATATAAACCATTTCTAATTTGATAGTAGAGCTTGAAAAAATATCGACAGTTTCTCGATATTTAATTTGCGTTTTCCCTTTAAAACATCCATATTATCGAATTAATATTGTCGAAATATCGAAAATATCGATAGTTTTCAAGGAATACATGCAGTGACAATTTACATAAATATTTATTTCGACTTTTCGACATTAACATTTAAAGTGTTTGAATGTTTAAAAAAAATTTATTCATTTTAAAGATCTTAAAAATTGATAAGATATGTTAATGTTAAACACAAATTTTATAACACTAATTTAATGAAATTATTTAGAATTATAAACAAAAAACCTAAGAAACATAATTCAAAGCATACTTTTAGACACCTTAGCTATAAATTTCAAATTTTTTTGTAATTATGAGGTTTTTAAAAGTTTTAATAAAATTACTTTCTCTGAGATATTGGCTTAAATTAAATGTCATTTGTGGTGCATTCGATTGGTGCTAAACCAAGCCGAATAACTAAATTTGCGACTGGCATTTAGCCATTTTGCGTCTGTCGTTGGTAATTGTATTAACTACACATGTGCAGGCATATCGGGAGTGTGGAGCATCAGCTGCCACAACTAATTAGCCGGGACCCACATGCATAGGCAAACTGCGTTAATGGAGTGCGTAATGGGTTAATTTTGGCCTAGCAATTCCGCAACACCCACTCTTTTTGCGAAGCACCCACTCTCTCGTTAGCCGTCTGTCAATGTTTGCACTTTTGTTTAGCAAGGCCAGGCGGTTGTAGGGTGGTGGTGGTGGGTTAGTTGCGAATGATGGGTAGTGCTGGGTGGTGGGTGCGTGGAACGTGTCGACGTCACAGTCGACGGGAAAACCGAAAACCAAAAGTCGGATTCAGATTCTCATTCAGCGGCGAAGTCACCGCGTTGACGACAAGTTAATCACATCGTGTCCAATCAGGCGAGCTAATCCCTCTGACAGGCTTCGACATCCACATCCACATCCACATCCTCTGAATCTGAATCTGAATCTGACTACGAATCCAGAGCTGCTCTTTATTTAGATATTTTCCAAAACGTACATACACTGTCCGTCAAAAGGGTCAGATGAATTCACACATCTCCCTGTTAGAAAACTAATTTCGAATTTAGAAACATTTGAGATAGAGCTTTACAAATATCGACAGTTTGATATTTATCGATACTTAAAACATCGATATTATCGTATCGATATTGTGCGAATATCGAAAATATCGATAATTTTTTAACTCTAATTATAAGACCATTTATAAAGTAGTCGTTTTCCATTTCTGGTGTAAATTCTAAATCTATCTATACCTATAAAATACGGCACATTTAAAACGGGAAGTTCGAACCACCGCAAAAACGGTTTGACATACAATTTTAAAAAAAAAGCAACATTATAAATAATTTAAAAAAGAACAACATATTCGCTATATATAAGAAAATTTCTGTAGAAATATATTAAAATATTTTCCCCTGGTATAGCGTATTCAAACTTCCTGGTGGTTCGCCTTCAACTTTCCCTGGCCTCCGATTATTATTACTATTATGGATGTAAACCTGGCAACATCTGCTGCATATCAATTTGTTGGCTCCGACTTGGAACGCTTAAACTGATCCATGTCAGGTCGCCAGGACCTAAGCCCACAGTAAAAGTTTTTTTTTTTTTTTGGGTTATTGGACTTAGGCGGCTAAGCCCGTTCCGGACATTGGCAATTTGCATTTCCCGATTCAACATCATCGACATTTCCTAGTGGCCAATTATCGCTTAAGCTCTCTGTGCTGTTTTTTTTTTTTTTTTGGTCTTTGGGTGGCTTTAAAGTTGAGATGGGCATGGAAAATTAGAGGAGTGGGGGTGGGGGATGGGACTTGGGCTGTTTAAAAATTCGTTTAAATTCCATTGCCGAAAGTGGCCTGTCCCTTGTTGGCTCGTTGGCAAAGTCAAAGGCAAAGTGAAGGGAAGTAAAGGCTGGGAAAATATGCAGCAACCGCGAAATTGAAATTTTGGCTTCGCCTGCCGCGGCGGCTTCTTGGCATTGTTGTTGAAAAATCGACGCTGGGATGGGTGCTCACCACCTGATCCTAAGTAAATACCAGGACAAGCCGGGCGGCAGCCCAAAAAGGACACCCAGATATCCATGCATGTGACTGGATCTGGATATTTATATTCCCTTTTCCTCTCTTTTTTTTTTATTTTGATATTTTGCCTCGCGAGGTTGGCTTTTCTTTTTAATTAAATGAAACCAGAGGAATTGACCCAAAACGCAGAATAAATAAATATTTACTGAAGGGATGAGGATGAGGGTTTTCGCCTCCTTTTCGTCCTCCTGAGCATCTGTTGTTCCATGTTTGCCGCTTGTTTTTGTTAATAATTATTTCACTTTTTTGCGCTCGAAGGAGGTGGAAAGAATTCAAAAGATGCCGCATAGCCATTGTTTACTGTGGAAACAAAACCGAAACACAGCACAACAATCATATACAAAAAGGAAAAAAAAGAGTGAAAAAAACAACAATAAATATTTCACCTTCAATAAATCATTTTCCATTTCGCTGTTGGGCAGCAAATCCCCTTTACACCTTCGCCCCCCCCCCCCCCTTCCAAAAAAAAAGGGTTTCTTGTCAACCCCAAGAGTTTTCCCCCTTTTTTGTACTTTAAATTTAATAAATTTAAATCGAAAATATTTTAAGTAGCAATCTTGCAGTTTTCGGGTAAAATTCTCTGTAATTAATATTTAGAGGTTATAATATATGTTATAAACCTAATAAAAAATATATTTGATATCATTATAAATAAGGTTTCGAATGAAGCGATTTAAAAACCAGTTTAGGGTTTTTTTTTGAGAAAAAAACCTAGTCAGACCAACCGGTCAGCTACACTCAAAAAATTATTTTTCTTAAATATAGAAAAAAAAAATTACCTGTGCTAAAGAAAAAAATTTTATAAAGAGAAAAAAAATTTCTAAATTGCAGATTTTTTTTTTTTAGAAAAAACGCCATTGCTATTAGAAACCTACTTTCTTTAATATAAACAAAATGGCCAGTAAAGCAAATTCATAGGCGATTTTCTAAAACCAAGGGCGATTTTAGTCGTTTTAGTGTACCAGATTTGTTGCGATCCGCATAATATTTATACATATTTTTCGGCTGGATGGGGGAAATGAAATAAGTCCTTGAGTCAACCATTGCCCATCTACCGTAGGCAACCAGATATACATATATATAGTTACTTACTTGGTCACACATATCAATTTGTTTGTTTGTTTGTTTGCCGGCTGATAAATTGGCACTCAAGTGGATTAAAATTGTTTGCAGCTAAATAAATCTGTGTGCCCGGCCTGGACATTTGTCAGGATTTCGGGGTGGTGCAGCATATCATGTCTGCCTCGCATATTAGTTAAAAAAAAAAAAAGAAAAAAGGTAAGTTCAAGTCAGGTTATGAATTAAAAAGGGCCTCCCCTCGAACCGAAACGAATGCTGTGTGTGTGTGTGTGCCCTCTGCCGCTCTATTAGAAATTCCCCAATTCTGTAATTCTGTAATTTTTTACCTCATCAGCACAGCTCACAGCTCTCCGTGGTATTACTTCAAAGGGCCCTATTAGCTCGACGGCATTTTTCGGCATGCAAAGGCATTTTTGAAGTGCGCTTCTTCATCTCACATCGCATTTCATCTCGGGTCAGTTCATCTCCCGCCGCATTTTTATTCTGTTTTAACAACTTTCAAGTTTCGGGTTTTATTTTGTTTTGATTTTTTTTTTTTTACCTTTTACATTCGGTGGGCTCGGCTTACCGTCGAATATTTTTCAGGCTTATAAATATGCTCAGGTGAATTCATAAAAATTTTGATTAGCATATTACCTAATCGGCGATGCTCCCCGCTCTATAGGGTTTTTCTGCACTCAACAAAATAATCGATGATCTTAGTTTGAAAAGTAAAATCTATTACAGAATTAAATAAAAAAAAATTCTTACTTTTTTCTGAGTGCTTACAGATACGACTTGACCGTTCCAAGGCCAATGATAGGATCGTTATAACACCATTCCAAACTGGGGGAATGTTATCTGCATCTGCTCAAAAATACCATTAATATATTATAGTTGTAGTATCGTTCTCGTGTTCCCCCACTTAATATGCCTTGTCATTGGCAGACCAACGTTGGCCAAATTAAATCATTAAGATGCAAACAGTGGGATCAGTTGAATTAAGAATTAAGAAACGAATACAAAATATCTAAAAACATTAATCACCAAAATATGACAAGTCAGAAAAAAAGTAATTGACAAAAAAAGATTTAAACTTAAAATGGAAATTTCCCAAGATAATAATTAAGTTTCTAAGCATTGTACAAAATAAATCTTTACATCTATCAATAAAATAGGGGTCTTCAACCTGATTACTTGTATAAACCTATCCTCTGGGTGATCTCATACAAAATGGTAATTATTCTAAAGAAATTTACCCGCAGGTAATAAATAGGTGATAATCCATTAAAAAAATCAGTGCATAATTGACTTAATGACACACCTCAAACCACGGTTTTCGGCTTGATTTGACCAAATTTGCGCAGTGTTCCAAAACGAAACTTAAACATCAGAAATTGATGTCGATGCTTGATGTTGTGCTGATGGCGATGTTGATGCTGATTACGCCGCTAAGTGGCAAAAAACATTTCGATGCGTGCAACTTGGCATTTGCATACCCTTTCAGATGTAATATGGTTTCTTATAATATAAATTATATTTTAATCATTAAAAATAAAATTATAATGGATTAGACTTATAAAAATGTATAAATGATACAAATCAATCAGCTTAAATTTGTTGGATTTTTTGTTCTTGGATTTTATAACATACTCGCAGATATTTAAACGATAGTCTACACTGTACATAGAGCTTTCGAGCTGCTTATCATATTTATAATACTCCGTTGAGGGTATAAGAAATAAACAGAATTAATGAGCTAAGAGACGGGCGGCCAAAAAAAAATTCGGCAAACAAGTTCGCTTCGGAAGCTGGCCAGCCAGCTGAGATCGCTGGCCATATGATGATGTTGTAATCTTAAAACTACGCGTACTGTGCCGCCGCGAGATCAGTCTGAGATCGAACTTCAAGCGCGGGGATACAAGATGACAAGAAACGCTGGCCTTCGGTCGATTCGGGTGATTCTGCTGCTGCTGTGCACTACTTTCGTTCACTGGAGCGATGGACGCAATTCGCAGAGTTTGCATGTGCGTTTGTCCCACGGCGGATGGTTGATTGGCCGCCATCTGACCACCCACAATGGTCGCCATATGCGGGCATTTATGGGCGTCCCATATGCAGAGCCACCACTCGGCGATCTACGCTTCCGTCCGCCGGTCGCGAAGGCCGCCTGGGAGGGCGAACGTTTGGCCGTCAAGGATGCGCCTATCTGCCTGCAGCGCGATCCCTTCCGGCGCGACATGATCATCGAGGGCTCGGAGGATTGTCTATATCTGAATGTTTACACGCCGGAGGTGCCCAAGAAGAATGGTAGTTTGCCCGTCATGGTCTGGTTCCATGGCGGCGGCTGGCAATGTGGCTCTGGGATTAGCAGCTTCTACGGGCCGGACTTTCTGCTCGATCACGACATCGTCTTGATTTCGGCCAACTTCCGATTGGGTCCGCTGGGTTTCCTCAGCACGGAGACGGTCGATTGTCCCGGTAACAATGGCTTGAAGGACCAACTGGAGGTCCTGCGCTGGGTTCGTACGAATATCGGATCCTTTGGCGGCGATCCCAACAGTGTTACGGTCTTTGGCGAGAGCGCCGGCGGCGCCAGTGTCACCTATCACATGCTGTCGGAGAAGTCACGCGGTCTACTGCACCGTGGCATCGCCCAATCGGGCACTTATTTCAATCCCTGGGCGCAGCCAGCTCACAAAGGAGTGGCCGCTGGCAGAGCCACCAAATTGGCCGAGTTGGTGGGCTGCGGATCCGCCGGTGAATGGCCGGAAAAGCTGGAGTGCCTGCGGCAGAGGCCAGCCGAGGATATCGTGGCCTCCTTGTACGACATGTTTGTAAGTTCTCCTCTTTATATGTTGTTTATTATGATAGGTTTTTATCTGCAAAAGGATTTAAAAAAATTAAATAATTAAAAATAGTTTGAAAATTATAGAAATATCTTGCAGATGAAAAAAAATCTTTAAAAAAAACTACAATTATTAGGAACGGTTAAACCATGAAAATAAGGAACGATTTGGATTTAATTTTTTAATTTCGGTTAAGTGTTCCATTTTTGATATTGAAAACAAAATGTTACCTCAATAACAATTTTACGTTATACCTATCATAACCAATTTGAATATAACAGAAGACACTATAATTCAACGATTATTTAAAATACTTTGTTGTGCCCAACTTTTGTGCGCTTTGTGCCAAAAGCTGACGAGATATTGGCCAAGAGAGAGTACAATGCAACCATTTAAGGTGTTATCAAAGAAACGAGGTGAAGGGAAAACCGAAAAATAACCATGGTCTTCTATTTCTTTTCGCAGGTCTGGGACTTTGACCCGATGATACCTTTTCCGCCAGTGATCGAACCGGAGCACGATGACGCCTTCCTTACAGTGCCACCGCGCCAGGCGCTGAAGCCGCATGGATTGGAACTGCCGCTCCTTGTGGGCGCCACCGCCGAGGAGGGACTCTTGAAAACGGCCGCCCTGCTCAATCTGCCCCAGCTGTTAGCCGAGTTTAAGTCCCAGTTCGGCCAGGTCCTGCCGGTCGTCCTGAACTACGATCACCACGAGGATTCCGTTCAGCAGCGGATAACGGACCGCATCGAGAGCTTCTACTTCAAGGCTGGGCATGATTACGATAAGGCCAATCACCAGAATCTGACCGATGTAAGTGGGTTGATACCCAATCTATAAAAAATATGATAATAGAGTTACATATATGTATAACCTGTGCTAATGCTACATTTCCTTACCATTTCAGCTCATTTCGGATGGCTGGTTTGTGGCCGGAATTGATGAGTACCTACGACTCCGCATGTCCCAGGAGGGCGTGGGACCCACATATGTCTATCTCTTTGATCACAAGGGCGCCGCCAGTTTTACGGAGATTTTCAAGGGCGGCCGAAATGAGTTCTACGGGGCGTGTCATGCGGAGGAGCTCCAGTACTTGTTCCCCATCGGTCGGGAGCTCTTTGTTAGCGCTGTTCCAACACGAAAGGATCTGGAACTCCGCGAATTGATGCTCCATCTGTGGGTTAGCTTTGCGGAAAGCGGGTAGGTTTCTTAATTAAATACATTTGTACCTGTTTCTAACGCCGAAATTAATGGCATTTCCTCCTTCTAGCAATCCAAATCCCAGGAATGCCAGCTTCCATTTGCCCAACTGGAGTCCTGCAACCAGTTATCCAGTGAAATATGCCCGCCTGGGCACCAAAATCGAGGATTCCGCATCCATTTTCCGATTGGAGAATGAGTTGATGCAACAGCGGGCCGATTTTTGGCGCGACTTGCAGCCTCACTTGCCCGCCAGCCACGCCCACAACGAGCTGTAGTCCTTACTGAGTCGTAATCCAAATGTATTTCATTTTCAATTTCATTAAACCGATATTTAGATGTTTCACCACATTTACAAATGTTTACCGCCAAAATAACGGGGCCAGGGAGCTGCCAGAGTTGTGAAGGCTTTCGGGCTGCCAGATTGCTGGATTTTGGAGTTCTAGCTTTTTTTGGTAATAGCATAGGTAATAGTAATAATAATATGCTACTTTTTTAATGATATTGAAAAAGTAATGATAATGCTAATAGACACAACACTGGTTAGATTAAATGGAATGTAAAGAAAATATATTATTAAAAAGCAAAACTGGCATTTTTCCACGAAAAATATCAGTAATTTCCTCTAAACATAGCAATAAATTTAACAGAAATTTATTTAGTTAGCAGAAGTTTGCTTTTATTTTTAGCTTTTTCCATGTATCGATACGCGTTGGTCTGGCAACGCTCAGAACAGCACTGCCGCATCGTTAGAAAAACCTTAGAAATGTGTAAACAAATCAATACAGAAAGCAGAGAGTTCGGTCTATATATAGAAAAGTGTGGGAATGCAAAAAAATAGCTCATATTTATTGTGTTAAAGTAAAAAGTGAAGCCATATAAGAAGCACTCCTCAAATTGAAGTAAAAATAGCCGTTTAATTTTGAAAGAAAACGCGAACGAACACGTCTATCGATAGTCGCCCAGCTGATTGCGTCTTTATTTATGGTCAAAATATAGCTATCAGCGGAATTTCGTTTGAATTTCATTAGATTAGTCATGTACGTCGTGGGCCAAAGTCTTGTGCGGTTATCTATATAAATGATTGCGCCGTCGTGATTTGGACTTTCCGTTTCAATTTCCTATTTTGTTTTAGAAAGAACTCTGAAACCACGTGCCATATCGTCGCACCCCCGCGAATTATTATTATAGTATTGGGGATCCGGATTAGCCGATAACGAGTTGCCCAAATAAAAATCACAGGCACGGGTTGTTAATGGATTTTCTGTTTACGCCCCGAAGCGCAACCATCTAGAAAACTAGTGATAAGGCCGAAACGCAACCGGTGCTCCGTAGTCCGTGCTCCATATTCCGTAGTTATTATATAGTCAGCCATGCCAGCGAACGGAGTGGACATTCCCGTCCTAAGGACCAATGGTCATGAGAGACTAACTTCGCTGGACAAGAGTATGCCCCCGGCATCACCCACTCTGCCGAGTCCCACGATCCGTCGGAACAAGAGCGACGGCAAGCTGATGGCCCAGGATGTGAAGGAAGCCCGGGTGAAAGTGATTTATACGGGCGGAACCATCGGAATGGTGCGCAACGAACGGAATGGTAAACCACCCACAAATATCCCACATATAGGGACTCACTTAAGTACTTTTATTAGGAATAGAATAAGTTAAAAAAAAAAGGTTTCAAAAGCATCTATTAAAAGCCTTTTAATGATTATACTTACTTAAACACTCATTGTAATTAATTTTTTTTTCTTATAAATTAAGTTTTTTACCCGTTTTCTTTAAATTTAGACATTAATGTCTATCCCTGTAAAGGTTAAAACTTTATGAATAACAAATCCGGAAACCCCAATCTAACTAGATATCATATCTTATGATATATTGTATTTTTATAACCAAGGAGAGTCCCAAAAATATACGCAGATAAGATAAATGATACATCATTTTTGCAATGCACCTAAAGAATAGTTTGATTGAATAGAGAATGACAGTCCATATTCGTGGGTAGATAAGTTCAAAAAATAACCAGGTTTATAAGAACTTGAGTAAATATCACCCCTAGATATTTCAGATCCCATTTACAGGTTGTATTTACAAGTGGGCACCCATTGAAAACAAGATATAGTCAACAGATTGTCGCTTGTTGATGCTCGTAAATATTGACTTGTATTATTTATTTGTTGGGTATTACGTATTCCAATCAGGGTTCTGAAAGCGTGAAAATCAATTATTTTAACACTGACTGATTAATAGACTAAGTTGAGATTACGACGGATTAGTTCAAATAATCTTGATTGACAAGCAAAGCGTGCATAATATTGTTAGAATATTTTTAAAAATAAAAGGGAATCTTTTTTTTATTTAAATTATTTATTAAACGTTGACTCATGTGTGTGAAACAAATATTATTATGTAGAAAATGAATATTTCTAAGAAAAAATGAAAAAATGTTATTGTCTTGTGGTGATTTTAATTAAATTCCTTAAGATGATAAGAAGTCATGAAGTCATAAAAATGACGCAAGTTTTAGCTAGTAAAAAACTTATTGAAATAACTGAACGACGCATGTCCTTAACAAAGTCCTTGAAAATGGCAAGTACTTAGTCTTAAGATATCTTTGGAAATTGGTTAATAAGTTTAAGGCCGTAAAATGTATAGTTCTACAATATATTTTTTACCATTTTAGTGCTGGCCCCCATTCCCAATGCCCTTGTTCGCAGTATTCGCAAATATCCCAACATTCACGACGAGGAGTACGCCCTGCGTCGCTTTGGGGCGTCTGCATCGATGGCTCCACTTGTTCTGCCCTTCGTCCAGGGCGTGGATCGTAGGATTATCTACCAGATCACAGAATATACACCGCTGCTGGACAGCAGCAATATGACGATGAACGATTGGGCCCGGATAGCCAGCGATATTCAGGTACTTTATAGATTGCAGTATAAAGGAAAAAAAAATAATAAAAACAGATAATAGAGTTAATACGAATAGTGAGCTTTAACTTATGTACAAATTTGGCGGCCCAAGCTCCTACAGTTTGGGTCGTGCGGTCAACACTCGAAAAAAAGTTGCTTGTATTTTATATATATTTTTTTCTTTGCAGCAATCCTACGAGTTCTTCGATGGTTTTGTGGTGCTCCATGGCACCGACACACTCTCCTACACAGCCTCGGCATTGTCCTTCATGCTGGAGAATCTGGGCAAGACGGTTATCATCACGGGCTCCCAAATTCCGATTTTCGAGACGCGAACCGATGGCAAGGACAATTTTACCTCAGCATTGATTATAGCCGGCAACTATATAATTCCCGAGGTTTGCGTCTTCTTCGGACACAAGTTAATGCGCGGCAATCGGACGGTGAAGGTCAGTTCGAATGCCCTGGATGCCTTTGATTCACCAAATGTTCCACCGCTGGCCAGGATCGGCATCGATGTGAATGTAGATTACCGTCTGATCTTCCGGCCGTGCAGTATTGAAAGGTTTTGCGTGCACCTGAATCTCGATGAGAATGTCGGCTTGCTGCGAATCTTTCCGAGCATTTCGCACTCCACATTCCGGGCATTCCTGGCGCCACCGATTCGAGGTGTGGTCCTGCAATCCTTCGGGTCTGGGAATATCCCCTCGAATCGAACGGATCTGATCGATGAACTGCGTGCGGCCGCCGAACGGGGCGTGATCATCATCAATTGTACACAGTGTCCCAATGGAACTGTGGCGGAGATCTATGATACGGGCAAGGTGCTCTGCGACGTGGGCGTGATTCCCGGCTACGATATGACACCCGAGGCGGCGCTCTCGAAGCTGGCCTATGTGATCGGCAAGGAGGAGTGGTCGCTGGAGGTCAAGAAGCAGGTAAATTGGGCTTATCATCCAATCTGTAAATAGATGAAAATTATTATTGCTTCTCCCCAGATGATGCAGTCAAACTTGAGGGGCGAACTGACCTCCGTGAAGGCTCCGAAGATGGAGGACTACGACCTGGTGGATGCGGTGGCCAGATCGCTGCACTTATCCTCGCCCCAAGAGCTGGATCAACTGGGCGAAACGCTCTTTCCCGCGATGATAAATGCCGCTGTGGCCGAGGGCGACCCGAAGAAGATTAACAATTTGAAGGCTTACGGAGCTGATTTGTCGGGAACGAATCATGACCAGCGGACGGCCCTGCACTTGGCCTGTCAGCTGGGTAACGTGGAGATCGTGAAGTACCTTCTGCAGAACGGGGTGTCCGTGCACGTGAGGGATCGGTACGATCGCACGCCGCTGCTGGAGGCCGTGTCCACCGACAGCCACGAGATCATCCAGCTGCTCATCAATTGTGGCGCCCATTTGACGGGATCTTCGCGTGCGGTGGGGGAGCAACTGTGTGCGGCTGCTGCTCGCGGTTCGATGGTCAGACTGAAGTCCTATCAATATGCCGGTGCCGATCTCGCCCAGGCGGATCCTTCGGGCAGGACCGCCTTGCATGTGGCTGCGCTGCACGGCTATCCGGAGGTGGTGCAATATGTGCTGCCCTATTTCGAGAGTCCCAACGAGAAGGACATGCTGGGTCTGACCGCCTTGGATTACGCAGAGCGCGGTGGACATGCGTCGGTTATAGAGGTCCTGAAAAAGTCCGAATAACTCGGGAGCTTCCTCTAAGAAATCTCTTTTGCATCTTAACTCAAATTGTCATCTCAAAACCAATGGATTTTTTTCCAGATTTTAGAAGTAGAGAGGCTTTTGTGACACCCCGAGTCTCCATATTCTGTACTTAAGTGTCGCATCTATGGTTCCTTATTATGTATTTTGTACATTTAACATAACGTAGTTGAAAGTTGTTAACATTTATAAATGCCAAAATGGTATCCCTTACTTGACCATTTTTTTAGCCGTCTTAATTTATGTATGATTTTATTAAATGCAATATTATTACTTTAAAACGCATTCTTTAAGTTCCCAAAAACGCCACATTGTTAAAAAATAATTTAAAAACTTTATAATTAAACATCGAAAGTGTGTAAATAAAAATATAAAACGTTTGCATTTTACAAACTTTGTTTTAGTTACAAATGAAAAACGGGTGGATTTATTTGTGTATCCTTAAATATAGTTTAAATATATTTAGAAAAATTAACTTTGATAGGCTACAATTTTATAGAAGCGAGTTTTTAATAGGAGTTAATAAGTTAGTTAATAGGAGTTAATAAGTTAGTTATTTATTTATAAAAATAACCAAGTCTTGAATATATTACTTAAATTAAACATTTTTCAATTAAATAAACCATAAATCGATATCCAGAAGGGGCGATTGTTATCGAGCCACCTGGCACTCGATAGCTTTCCAGGGCTGCCGAATGACCCAGTTCAGTTGTGGCGCAGCCCTGGTTTTGCATTGTTTTTACGCTGGCATTAATTAGAATTGGTAAATATACGTTTGCCAGCGTGATTATATTGAAGTTCTGCCGTTGCAATCGTGTCGCCAGTGATTGAAATCTCAAAAACCAACTGGAAAATTGGCAAAAACGGCTGAAATAACAGCAAACAAAACGCACACGCACACACAGGGATTCACGGACACACACATGCAAAGAGGTGCACACGTCAGTGCCACGAATTCCATAAAAAAAAACAACAAGAAACCCAAAGTCTTAGTTTTAGGCTAAAGTATTCTATACTTAAGTCCGATCCGATCGGAAGCGGAAGATATATATGCCAGCTATATGGTGAACCCTCTCTCGTTGCAGTCAATGTCGATAGCTAGCGCTGCGCAGCCACCGTGGATATATAATCGGTTCTTCAGATAGCCAGTCCGCATATATATTCCCGATTCCCCCGATTTGTTTTTCTTTCTCCCGTCTTTTTTGTTTTGTTTTTTTTTTTATTGTTTGCCCTCCCTAAAACATAACTAGGATAGTTAGTAATATTTTGTAATTGAAACGACGATGGCGGAGGATTCGGCTTCTTTGGAGAGTTCCTACGATTTCTCCATCGTTCAGGTGGGTTTTACTTGCTTTTCCTTATAGAGGGTTATTATATCTACACATATGTATATCCCATTTGCAGCCCGACGATCACGAATATGGCGAGGCGGATATACGCTTGACGGGCAGCTCCAACGATCTGTCCTTGTTACAGGTGAGTAAATCCTGTTAAAACCCAGGATAACTGGAGGAATAACTTATATCTTATGGTTGGGATCAGGATCTTAGGATCTTAACTTAAGAAACTAGAAAAAACGTCTAGTTCTGATAGTTAGGATCGGCTTAAAGTCTTGGTTTAACACAAAACCCATAACAAATTTCTTCTATCACCCATTAAATAGAAAATACATATAGAATAGCTGTTATTTATAGAGATCCTGGTAGTCCATATAAAAGGTGTGAATAACGAAATATATTGTCAAAGTATTTTGTAATTCGGTATACATAATTGAATAAATTTTAACAATTTCTAATGTCGGGGTCTTGGGATTCATTTGTAAGAACCTTGAGCGGTTGAGAGTAGCCCGTATAATCAATTTTAACCATCTTTCAGAATGTATCCGCCAGCTCAACGAGAGGCACCGAGGGCAAGGGCCGTTTGGACAGCCTTAAAGAGAATCTGTACAAGCAGCAGGTGAGCTAAGGAAACCAAAACCCCCTTCCAAGGCCTTATTTTAACCCGATAATCCCTCGTTTTTAGGAACGCCTAACTGCCTTAAAGGAACGCGCCTTGAGGAAATCCCAGGATGGGCGACGCAAGTCCAGCATGAGTGACTCCATGGAGTCGCTGAAGACGCTGGGACAGAAGCTCACCGTGCTGAAGACGCGTTCCGGTGACTCCTCCACTCCCCTGGTCACGCCCACAAAGGATAGCGCCTCTGGGGATGTGTCGCTACTGCAGACCAGCGGCAGCGAGAAGCTACTGATGCTCACCCAGCGCACCGAACAGAATCGCGCCTTGTTGGAGCAGCGAAAGAGGGATCTGGCGAAATCGCTGCTCTCGGTTAAGTCAAATATTGGCATTGGCCACCAAACCACCGCCGAGCTGGGCTCTTCCATGACGGATCTGCGGCAGGCGACGTCTACCTCTAATCCCCCAGTCTCCCGTCACCGTTCAGCCTTAGATTTGGAGGCCCAGGGTCAGGAGCCGCTGGACGAGAGCCGTCTGAAGTTGCTGAGGAATCGCATGAAGCTCACGGAACTTAAGTCGGGTCGCCAGGAGCAGGAGCTGCAGGAATTGCGCACCGAACTGGCCAAGCGGGCCAATCTCATCGAGCAACTGGAGCTATCCGGTGCGGAATTGCAGCGCACGCTGACCCAGCGAAACGAAGAGTTGGACCACTTGCGTCTGGGCCAAGCGAAGGCAGTGGAAGTGGAGAAGGAACAGCTGGAGGGGAATAGCCTGCAAGAGCAGGAGCAAGCCCGCCTCCAGGGAGAAGTTTTAGTCCTAAGAGAACGACTGGCAGAGCTGGAGAACGTCAACGATCTGCTAGAGACGACCCGCTGTGAACTTCAGGAGGAGTTGACCACGGCACGCGAGCGGGAAAGGCATCGGGATCTGGAGATGCTGGAGCAGGAGCATGAGCACGAGAAGTCTTCCAGCAGTCCGCCATCGGAGGCGGCGTCCACCGATGCCCAGGTGAGCGTGGAGCTGGCCAAACAGCTCCAGGAGCTCACCAATCAGCTGTCGGAACTGCAGGCCACCAACGAAGAGCTGCGTCAGCAGGTGGCCGCCCAAAAGAAGCTCCAGGTGAGCGATGAGAGCGTTTCGCTGCGTCTCGAGGAACTGGAGGCCACCATAGCGGAGCAATCGGCGCAGCTAGAGGAGCAGAAGTCCACGATGGCTGGCCAAAGTGAAGAGATTGCGGAGAAGACCACGGAACTCAATGTGCTCAATGTGAACTTGCGTCTGCTGGAGGAGAAACTGGCCCAGAGCAGTCGCAGTAAACCGCTCTTCCTCGACGACCATCTGGAGGACAGTGCGGCTGGCACGCAGCTGCAGGAGGAACTGCAGCAGCTGAAGCAGAAGCTGGACGAATCCAACAAGGCCAACATCAAGCTGAAGCTCAAGTGCAAGCAGGCGGAAAAGCAGCTGCAGAAGTTGCAGTCCCAGGATGGCCAGCAGCAACAGTTGGCCGCCCTAACGGCGGACAACGAGGAGTTGCAGCAGAGGATCACGGTCCTGGAGGACGAGAAGGGCCAATGGCAGTTGGCCAACATGCAGCGTTCGCAGGAGGAGGAGGATGATAAGGAGAAGGAAAAGGAGAAGGAGAAGGAGGAGAATCGTCTGTCGGTTAGCCTACTAGAAAAGCAGAAGCAGGAATTGCAGCTGGCCCTGGAGGCACTGCAGCAAAGTCACGAGTCTGCCCGCGTCGAGTCCGAGCTAAGCGAGGCCCAAATGGAGGAGCAGCTAACCCAGCGTGTCCAGCAACTCGAGCAGGAGGCCCACGAGCAGCGCCAACAGCTGGACACCCTGCAAACGGAGAAGGAGACGCTGGACAAGAAGCTGACGCACTACATCAACGAGAACATGGAGCTGCTGGACAAGCTGGAGAAGCTCAGCTCGTCCAGTTCAGCGGAATCGATCGAGATAGTGGAGCGCCAGCAGCTGGAGTGCTTTGGCCAAAGGCGTCCGGCCAGCGAGGGCGACGCCCAGGAGCAGAAGCAAGCGGATCCACCGGCCATGCCCAGTCACGTCAGCGAGCTGACCCAAACGGAGGACGCCGAGGAGGAGGATTCGCCGGGCGAGAGTCTGTCGCAGCTAAGGGAACGCCTCGAACTCTTCACCCAGGAACGCGGCGAGGTGCTGGACAAGCTGGAGCAGCTGTCTGCGGAGAATCTCCAACTGCAGGCTAGGTTAGAGGAGAGCTCCAGCTCGCTGCAACTGCTGCAGCGTGAACGCGAAAAGGATCTGCTCTCCTCCACCTCGACTTCGTCCAATCTCTCGCAGGAACTGAGCTCCATGCAGCGATCCTCCGAGGTGGTGGCCACCCTGGATGCCGGCGAGGGTGGGCCCGTGCTCTTCGAGAAGTGCGAGAAATCGCTGAGCAAGCTTAACTCGGAACTGGAGGCCTATCGCAAGGCCAACGACCGGCAGGCCAAGTTCAATGTGTCCAAGAAACTGGCCAAGGAGGCCAAGAACTGTCACACCCAGCTGAGCGAGCTGCTGCACAAGGTCAAGGAGGCCAGCACGGCAGTGGAAACGGTGACTGTGGTGGAGACCGTGGTGGCCGTCACCGCTCCCAATGGCAAAGCTCTGGCGGAATACGAACAGCTGAACGCCCAGAATGCCGAGCTTAAGGCGGTGATCTCCCGCCTGCGCCAGGAGTTGGATGAACTGAGGGATAGCTATCCCGAAACGGAACCCCCATTGGCCATAGTTGGCTCCAACCAAAGCGAAGCGGAGTTGCTGCAACTGCAATCGCTGCTGGAGGACACACGCTCCTCGCAGGCCGAACAGCTGCAGCAGATTGAGGAGCAACGTCAGCAGATCGACGAGCAACTCGACCAGATCCGTGAGCTGCGTCAAATCGAAGCGGATCACTTGCAATTGGTGGCCAGGCAGAGTGCGGAGATCACACAGCTTCAGCTGCAGTCGGAGCACTTCGATCAGTTGCTAAACTCGAAGGAAATGGGCCATGAGAAGCAGCTAGAGCAGCAGACAAGGATACGGCGAGAGCTGGAGGCACGCGGTGAATCGCTCGAGGGCGAGCTCAGCATCCTGCAGGCCCTGGTGGCCGAGCAGAAGCAGCAGCTCATCGAGAACCTAAGCGAAAACGAGCACAATCTCAACCTCAAGATGCTGGAACTGCAGTCCGCCCAGGAGGAGCTGCGCGAGCTGAGGGCCAAGGAGGATGATCCCGAGCAGCTGAGGGAGGCGCTGCGCATTAGCAAGAGTTTGGCTGCCCAGCAGGTCAGCGAACTGGCCACCAGCCAGGACACAATCGATGCCCTAAACCAGCAGATCCAGGAGTTGTACCAGGGCGTGGAGCAGGCCCGCCACGATGAGCAGCTAAAGACCGGCGAGCTGCGCGAGAAGCTCAAGAAGTATGCCCTTAACCTCAAGAAGCGCACGCAGCACAATGCCGAACTCGAGCAGAAGGTCCAGGAGCTGAATAGTAAGGTGGACGAATGCCAGGAGGAGCTGAGCAGGCTAAAGGAGGAGCAGCGGGAGGAGCAACCCCTTGTGGACAGCCATCAAGTGGAGCAGTTGCAGCAACAGATCGGCAAACTAAACGAGGATCTCAAGGCCAAGATCCATGTCAATCTGGAGAACCGCGATGCCCTGCGTCAGCTGAAGCAGCAAATCCAGGAGCAGGAGCAACTTATCCAGCAACGCGACGCGGAGCTGCAGGACGCCAGTCTGGTGAACAAGGAATTGCGACGCGAGCGCCAGGAGGCCGAGCAGGAAGTCTTCCAGCAGGGCCAGGAGATGGCCAGGCTGCGCGAGGAGATCGCCCAGCGGCAGCAGGACATCCACAATCTCGAACAGAAGTTGGGAGCGGAGCCAACGGCCATCGAAGACTTGCGCCGTCAATTGGAGGCCAAGTCCAAGAAGTTCGAAAAGTCCAAGGAGCTGATCAAGCATCGCAATGCCACCATTCAGTCGCTGCAGCGAGAGGTGCAGCAGTTGCAGCAGGATCAGGACAGCCAGGTGGAGCACGGGCGAGCCAAGCGGGCCACGCAGGAGCAGCTGCATCTGGAGAAGGACGAGCAGGTGGGCATTCCTTTAATTTTTCTTTCATTTTTATACCCTTGCAGAGGGTATTATGATTTCAGTCAGAAGTTTGCAACGCAGTGAAGGAGACGTTTCCGACCCCATAAAGTATATATATTCTTGATCAGCATCACTAGACGAGTCGATCAGTTTTTGAGCTATCGGGATGAAACTTTCCCAAAAGATTTCTTTCTATTGCAGGTAGTATATATGTCGGAACCGACCGGATCGGACAACTATACCTTATAGCTCCCATAGCAAGGATCAAAAAAAAAACGTAAAAAAAATTCTAGCTTTGGTGTTTTTTGAAATATTACCTTCTACTCTTGGGAATATTATTTTTTAAATATTTCTAAATTTCGAATTAAATTTTTTAAAAATCGGATTACTATATCATATAGCTGCCATAGGAACGGTCAGAAAATGAAATGGAAATTAATAGGACAAAAATTATATCTTTGTTGATGAAATGATCTGCAAGGGTATATAAGCTTCGGCGGGCCGAAGCTAGCTTCCTTTCTTGTTTCTTTTAAAGTTCGTTTTTATAACTGATTACTTTAAACAGATTGCTGCCCTTCGCCAGGAGATCGCCCAGCTAGAGAGCCAAAGGATCAGTGCTGCGGCCGGCGAAGGCGATGGCACCATTACCAAGAGCTCCCAGCAACAACTGGAATCCCAAACGGTTAGTTTTCGATGTTAGTAGTAATGCAATGTGAATTAATCCCCCCGAATCTCTTGCAGCTACAGCATGCGGAATCCCTTCAAGCGGCCGAGCGGGAACAGCAGCACCTTCGTGTCCAACTGACGGCCGCCCAGGAGCAGCACTCCCTGCTGGCACAGCAATATGCCGGCGATAAGGCCAACTTCGAGCTGACCATCGGCCGCCTGGAGACGATTCACGAGGGCATTCAGGCCAAGCTGCAGGAGGATGCCTCGTACATTGAGTCGCTGGAGGTGCAGAACGCGGAGCTGCAGACGCGAGGCGCTGCGCTCGAGGAGCAGGTGGCCAGCCAGGCCAATCGACAGGCCGCTGACCAGGATCACGCGCAAATACTGGAGCAGCAGCTGCAGGAGCGACGCGAGCAGGAGGAACAGCAGCGCCAGCAGGATCAGCAGCTGCAGGAACGTCTGTACGAACTTGGACAAAGGGAGCTGGCACAGAATAGCCAACTCGAGCTGCTCGCCAGCGAGGCGGAGGAGGCGAGGCAACAATTGCTGCGCCTGCGAACCGAACATGAATCCCTGGTGGCCAAGCATGCCCAGCTAACGGCCGACGCCCAGGCGGAGCGGGAGGAGCTGAGCAGCCACAGCCAGGAGGAGCTGGCCGATCTCCACCAGCAGCTGGCCGCCAAGGAGGCGGATCTGCAGCGTCAGCGGCAGGTCTACGATGCCAAACTGGCCGCCAAGGCGACGGAATTGGATGAACTGGAGTGCGACCTCAACAGCCATGTGGAACGAGCTGCTGCCGAGACCCGAGATCTGGTCCAGCAAGTGGAGCGCTCCCAGGAGCTAGTCAATCAGCGAACGGAGGAACTGCAGCGTCTCAACGAGGAGTTCCAGGAGGTGGAGCGCGAGAGGGCCACGCTGAGTCGCGAGGTTACCCTATTGCGTCTGCAGCAGGACAGTGCCGAGCAGGATGTGCTGGAGCTGCAGGAGCTGCGCATGCAGGCCATGCAGGACAAGACCGAAATGGACAATCTGCGCACCCAGATCGATGCCCTCTGCGCCAATCACAGCCAGGAGCTGCAGGCCCTGCAGCAGCAACTCGCCGAGCTGGACACTCTGGGCCAGAATCAAACGGACGACCAGGTGTACATCGAGACGGAGAACAAGCGGCTGGCGGAGCAGCTGAGCGAATTGCAGGCCCAGCTGGCCAGGCAGCAGCAGCAGCATCCCCATGCTGTTGCCCACCCTCCACCACCGGCGGCGGCTTCCCTCTTCTTTGGCGGCGATGCCTTGGCAGCTCCCTCGCCCTTCGATGAGATTGCCCAGCCCCTAAGGGTTACCTCGCTGGCGGCCAGTGCTGCTCCTCCGCCGCCTGTGATGCTGCCGCCGCCGCCCACTATCGAGGATCTGCAGCGGAATGTCTCCGATCTGGAGAAGCATGCCCAGGATCTGGAAACGAAGCTGGTGGCGCGAAATCAGGGCTTGGCGGAGCAGGAAGAGCGACGCCAGCAACTGGAGCAGCACCTCTTCGAACTGGAGCGCCTGCTTAGGGAGCGGGATCAGCAGCTGGCCGAGATTAGGGCGGCCAATGAGGAGCGTGAGCGCTTGGCGGCGCTGGAGAAGCTAATCCAACCGGCGGCGACTGCGACGGCGGCGCCCACACTGGACATGTTCTTTGGCGGACAGGCTGGGGAAACGGTGCCCGATGCTGTGAGTCACCATCTGGATTTGGGCCTTCCGCAAACGGAGCCCGTGGAGGAGCCTCTGATACAGCCAAAAAAGGCCTATTTGTGCCAGCCAAAGCTGGAGCAGCCGGCCGTCCAGTCGATTGATTGGGGCGTGGACGAGGATCCCTGGGCGAGTGCCGCCACCGAGGCGCCGCAAACCGATGTGGAGCCCCTCCATGCGAGAATCGCCCAATTGGAGCTGCAGCTGAGCGCTGCCGAGCAGCAGAAAAGCGAACTCCAGACCAAGGCCGCCAAGCTGATGAAGCGCCTGAAGGAATACAAAACGAAGGCAACTACAACCGCCTCCGCCACGCCCACAGTGACGGTGGACAATGATCTGGATTCGGCCATCATCGAGGAGCTGAAGCATCAGCTCTCGTTGAACGAATCCCGACTGGCCAAAGCGGAGGAGCTGACGCAGCAGCACGCCCTCGAAAAGGAGAAGCTAACGAAGCGGATCGATGTGCTGACGGCGGGCAACGATCGGATGGCGGAGCTGAAGGAGCGCCAGGACATGGATGTACAGATGTACCAGGCGCGCATCCGGGAGCTGCAGGAGAAGCTCAGCCAACTGGACCAGTGGGATGTGCCCACTGCAGCAGTTGCTCCTGCTGCTCCTGCTGCTCCTGCTGCTGCCTCTTTAAGCGGCGATGAGGCGGCCAGAATCGAGAACCTGCAGGCGGAGAACCAGGATCTGAATGCCGAGTGCCAGGAGCTGCAAGAGAAGCTAAAGGAGGAGCGACGTCTGGTCCAGATGGCCGAGGATATGACCGCACAGGTTCAGTCGCATAACGAGACCCTGCAGCAGCAGCTAAGGGAACGTCTGCAGGCGGCGGAGGAGCTGCGGCCGGTTCAGGTCGATGTGCTGGAAATGCAGGCTCTGAAATTGGAGGTGGCCAAGTACAGGAGTCTACAAGCCGAACTTGAGCTGCAAAGGACCTTCAAGTCACACCAGGAGCATTTTAGCGGTCAGAAGATAACTGAGGATCAGCTGGAGATCCAGAAACTGGAACGAGAACACCAGGGCTTGGCGGAGGAGCTGCGTCTGCTGCAAACGGAAGTGGTTGTGCTGCGCAACCTTCAACCCGAAGTGGAGCACCTGAGAGCCCTGAATGCCCATCAAGAGAGCCAACAGCTGGAGCTTCAGCAGCTGCGCCAACAACTGGCCGAACTGCAAGCTTTGCGCAACGGCGATCAGGCCGAATTGGAGGCACTGCGTCAGCGTGGCCAAGGCCACGAATCCTCAGCGGACATCGAGGCCAGGGATGATGAGCAGGTGGCCCAGCTGCAGGAGAAGGAGGCCGAGATTGTCCACCTGAAGCAACGCATCGAGGAGCTAATGCGCGAGGACCAAACCGAGAAGCTGGTCTTCGAGATCCTCACCAAGAACCAGGAGCTGCAGCTGCTGCGCATGCAGGTCAAGCAATTGGAGGAGGAAAAACAGGATCACCAGGTGGATCCTCAGCCCCTTACAGCGACGGCTAACGAGGGGGAAGCTCTCGAACAGCTGCGAGTTCAGTGCCAACAGCTGCAGCAGGAGAAATCCGACATGGAGGAGGAGCTGCGCGTGCTTAACAACCATGTGCTCAGCAGCCTGGAGCTGGAGGATCGGATGAAGCAAACCCTACTCCAGCTGGACACCAAAAACATTGAGGTCACCGAACTGCGGCGCTCTCTGGAGGTGCTGCAGGCTCAAGCTCAGAATCTTGTCCAGCAACCCGAGGCACAAGTGGCAGGTCCCGATTTGGCGGCCATCAATCAGCAGTGGGAGCAGTTGGTGGAGCAAAAGTGCGGCGAGGTGGCCAGCATTTGGCAGGAGCATCTGGCCCAGCGAGAGGCTGCCTTCAAGGCGCAGCTGGAGGAGATCACACTGCAACAGCAGGAGCAGCCCGCCCAGCAGACGCAACAGGCAGATGGCGGCGACCTAATGCTGAAGATGCAAAAGGCACTAGAAACGCAGGAAATGGAGATTGTGACGCTCAAGGAGCAGCTGGCCATCCGTTCGGCGGAGTATGCTCGCCTGGCCGCCCAGTACGATCCCTTCCGGCTGCAGAATCGCGGCGGATCCGGTGGCAATCAGGCCGCCGTCTCAGCCGGTGGACCACCGCCCCTTACGACCAACGAACCACTGCCCGAGTATGTGCTCAAGGCGGATCTGGACTACGCCCTGATGATGCTCCACCAGCGGGACATGCGCGTCGAGGAGATGATCCTGGAGCTGGTGCAGCTGCTCGAGGAGCGTGACCACCTGCAGCTGAAGCTATCGGACACGCTGCGTCAACTGGAGACCGAGCGGAGTCGCGGAGTCAGCGATGAACGTAAGTAGATCCCGATCTGATCAACCCAGAAATAAGAACCTTATCTAATTGTTTAGCAGCCTGTGCCACGGCCTCCTCATCCGCTGCCTCGGGCAGCAGTCCCAGCAAAGCGAGCAGCGCCGGCAGCAGCAGCGAACTCCTGGGAGCCGCCACGACCAGTGCAGCAGGCAGTGACCTCAAGCAGAAGTAAGTAGGCCATAAAAACCCCGAGGATTAGGTACTAAAGCATTGCATTCCACACAGGCTTGCAGAGCTGCAAACGGTGAAGCATTCCAAGGACAAGGCCATCGTGGACGAGCGTGAGCAGCGCCTCCAGCAGATGATCCAGCTGCAGAAGGACATGGCCAAGCAGGGCTCGGGATCTGTAGGAGCAGCCACAACAACCACATCAGCACCACCACCAATTGGCGTGGATCTCTGTGAGTTGGAACTACGAAAAAACTTTTGAACATTTGATTAATCAATCCCCTTTTCAATCAGCTCAATCCGGATTGCGTTCGCCGTCGATGATGCTCATGGACTGGATAATGGGCAGCAGCAACAACAACAAGGAGGAGGAGCAGGCGGGCCATCCGGCCTCCGGCTAACCCCTTGCGATATCCCGGCGTGGAGGAGCACGAAACCCAGATGCCTGGACCCCTACAACTAGTAGCACTCTAATTACGAATCATTACTTTAACTTAATTCTGGCCTTCCTTGCGCGGACAATGGCGATAGCGATAGCGTTAGAGTTCTTTATACGATATTATGTACCTTGGCTAGCTGAAAAGCTCAATCCCCGATCCCCGATCCCCGATTTGTTCCAAACGCGCACGTTTTATGTTGTAGATATGTAAAAATTGTATAAAAAACAAAACGAAATGAAAACGAAAGCAGAAAAAATTTAACTAAAGAGAATTTAAGAATTAAACCAAAATATTAAAAACTGTATTTTAAATGGATTTACTTTTATTTTTATCTGTTGTTGGTAAGGTGAACCTTCCCATATATATATATGATTTATAGAACGGATATAAAACCAACCAGAACCAATCGTTTTATTTAAATTTATTTCAAATGATATTTGATGTTTAATTAACAATGTTTCATTTTATTTTTCCTTTGAGAAAAAAACACTTAGTTTTTAAGATTCATGCTGTAATTATTATAATAATTGTTTTCCTCTTGTCTGTGTGGTGATCTCCCCGATCTCGAACTCCTTAACCTGCGACATATCTTTGATTTTATTTCGAATTCGGCTTTTTTGCGAGGAGACTTTTGTGGTGTGGGTGTCTGTTTAGAGTGTATATTGGTTGAATTCAATTAAATAATGCAATTGAATGTTGTCAAAATGTATCGAAACAGAAACAATTGTTGAATGTTAAGTTCCGTTTTTCACATTTTATTATTATTGTTATATTATATTATGTATGTTCATATATATTGTGTTTTTCTTTTTGCTACAGCTGACATCAAGTACATTTTGCTTATGATTTGCTTGTCTTTATCATTTGTTTTTTCTTTTTTATTTTTATTTTTACTTTTATTTGTAGGTTTTTGTTTTCTGTATTTCTAGTTAAACATTTAAATACGAGTTTCCACATGCCTATGAAAATACAGCGATCATGCATGTCGGCGAATATATATTTCTTGTATAAATCTATATACCCTTTTTCAATGCTTTGCAAACTATATAAAAAAAAGTCGTAACCACAAACAAGTTCATTAAAATATGTAGGGAAATAATAGTGGGGTGTGAAACAAGTTGGATCGCCAGTTAGTTACCCGGTTTTTCGGTTTTTACAAGTCGAAAGCGAGTAAATAGAGGGCGGTACGGAAGGAACCAAGTGGCTATGGTGGATGTGGATTTATGGATCTATATCTATGGATCCGTGGATATAGTGTAAACCATTAACAATACGTGTGAGTTTCGTGTCAAATGTTTTCTTTATCTTTTACTGTTTCTTTCATTTCAAAGTTGATTGATTTTGCTGCACTTATTAGATCATATATATATCCAGAGACAGATATAATTTTTGGATTTTCTCAATTTCACTGCTAATTAAGCTTGGGAATTTTTCTCAATTCGGCCTTGGCAAACAACACAAATTACATAAAGGTTTGCTTATAGAAATTCATTATATTCGTTATAATATATATAGCGTTCATTGAGTGATGTGTGTTGTGTGTGGCTGAAGTATTGTAACCACCACTGAAATGACTAAAACGAAACTTAGTAAATGCAAATGCCAACCAAAAACAATAATGATTCTATATCAATTTATATATAGTTCCCGCGCGTTTGCGTTCGATCTCTTTGCCAGGATTTAGAGAGGGACAGACAGACAGTGAGAGAGAGAGATAGGACGAGGGGTGAAGCAACTTTTCTTTTAGAGAGCGTCGGCCTTGCAGAGCATTTTATTTTCTTTTTTTTGTTGAAGCTTTTTCATTGATTGATTTTCCTTACAAGTGTTTCGTTTTTCTTCTTTTATACTTTTGTTTGTTTTGCATTTTGCTCAAGGTTTTTTTCTTGACATTTGGTTTTCCTTTTTTTTTCGATTTAAATTTTACATCTAGGTCGTCTTAGTGGTTGCAAAAATATTATTAAAAAAAAAAATCAAACCATTAAAAAATGTAATTAAAACTGAAGTTTATTCTCGCACGTGAGTAACAATTTTGTATTCTTATATTTTGTATTCTCTCCGAAAAGGTATGATAAGTTCTATTTAATGATAATTTTGGTTATTCTTTGAAGTACTTCACTTTGTCCGCTTATCAAATGCATCAAAAACGAATAATAAAAAAAAAAAAAAAGAGTTGTGAATCTTTTTAAAGTAAGAGGCTTAAAAATTAATAATAGCGAATCAAAATGCAATCGAAAATCTGAGCAATATACGTATGGGATCTAGGTAGAAGTGATTTTTTTTTTTTGAATATTTCTTGTGAGATTTCCCCTTTTGCGAAAATACGATTTTTACGTCTTTCCTCCTACAATTTTCCCTTCTCTGCTGTTCTTTCTTTCTGTTGTTTTCTTCTTCTTTTTTTTTTTGTTAGTTTTGTCAGCTTTACTTTTCTATGGGTTTTGCTTCATTTGCCGATGATGGATTCGAATGCTTCGCTTCTGCTGCTGCTGGTTGTTCTTTCGTTGTGGTTGCTGTTGTTAGTTGCTGTTGCTGTTTGATGGTGTTGCCGCTTTTCTTGCTGTTGTTGTTGCTGCTGCTGCTGCATGTTGCATATAGCATGTTGCTGGCGTTCGTTTATGGCATTCAGAGAAAGAATTTGCCCAGCAGGAGGCTTAAGATGGCCGCAGCAATGGCAATTGCAATGTAAAAGACCGGAATCTGCTTCTCAGCCAGAACTGGGGCATAGGGCTCATTCACCTGCTTGATGGCCGGCGAGCTGCGGTAGCGTGTGATTTGATCCTGCAAAAGGTAGAGAGAGCAGTTAAAATAGGTCAATAGGAAGATACTGGTTATAGCAAATGATCGATGATATATCACAATTGCTCACAGTTTGTATAAATCAAAATAAATTTAATAAATTAACGATTTAACTGATTGATTTCAGGGGCCTACCTTCAAGTGAAGATTTTCTTTTCGCAGTTCGCTGTTTGTCTCACGCAGCGCCTTGATCTCTCCGGCCAGCGACTCCACATGCTCTGACGTATCGGGCAAACTCGAGGGCTAAATTTAAAGAATACACATCATATATATCATATATATTTGATTATACTTGTTTGCCGTTCGCTTAAGCTCACCTTATCCTCGCTGGAGAGCTTCGGCTTGCTCTCGAGCGCCTCAGCGCTGGCTGAACTAGTGTTGGCGCCCACGCTTCCGCCTCCGGCACTTCCGCTTCCGACACCGCTGGCTCCGCCACCGCTAGTGTTCTCCGCATTCGCCTCGGCGCTGGGCATCTCGAACACGCACTTCAGTTTGGCGTCCATCAGTTGCTCCGGCTCCAGTTCCTTCCACTGCGGAAGAAGAAAACCAGGAAAGGTCATTAGAGAATGTTTATATTTTAGTTAGACAAATTTTGATAATATTATCACATCTATAATAGAAAATGTTAACTAATATTCAGAGTAACGTGGATCTTTAGTTTGTCTACAGACAAACTGTTATGTTACATATACCATAGTTTATTTTTTATACATTTCTTTAAAGATATAGTGATACTATCTTCCAGTTTTAATGATAGTTTACAGATTATTAGCAACATTTTATCCTTTTATTAAGTTAAGGCTTACCAATTTATTCAAATCGGTCAGATCAGCATCCACGGGTGCCAGGACGCTCTGCACCATGAACTTGTGCTTGTTCTTCTCCTGCTGATCATAGATGAATGGCTGCAGGCAGACTGAATACATTTTGATGATGAATACATTGATGATGGGACATAATATTCCAATAATACTCACTCTCCACCTGAGTCGTTCGAAAGGGCAGGATCTTGCCGATGTTTGGACGTACGCAGTAGCGCTTCGGGGCGGTTGTTTTGATCTTGAAGACCAGGGGCAGATTTGAATTGTTGCGCAGAGTCATGATTGTGACGACGGGTCGGTTGAAGGGACCTGGAATAATGGATGGAAAAATTAATAAAGCAAACACAATAAATTAGTATCTATATTATTATTTAATAATTATTTAATAATAGACTAAAAATAGGTGTCAAAATTGATTAAAATTCTTCCCTGCGTTCCCCTGGTTTTAAATGATCTTCTACAAATAAAACCGGCCTTATCGCACTTTTTATTGGATGCACCCGATTAGTCACACTCTATTGACGATAGCCCCACCCAGCCGACCACCCCACTTTCGCACTTTCCCTGCTTTTCTTACTTTCCCGCTTTTCCCCACTCTCCCTGATTTTTGTGTCACGTCACGCTCATTGCGTCATAGCACGCACAGTGGGTGAAAAACATTTTTTAGAATATCTATCTATATCTAGAATATCTAGATTCTAGAATATCAGAATTAATGTTTTTCGAATACATACTTTAAGGATTTTGCGATAACCGATTTTAGTTAGTGGATCAAAGAGTGCATTTTTAAAGAAACTGCTTAATTTAAAAATTTAACCCAAATTATTACTTTGCTAAAAAAAAATTTTTTAGAACAAAGACAAATTTATAAAATTATTAGGAAATTTCCGAAAAATTAATTAGATATATATTTTTTTAATATTTTATTATATTTCTACTTTTTGAATTCTAGGCCCAGTGTGCAATGGCCAAAGCAAGTTCAAATTAATTGAATTAAAAGCAAAACAAAATCGAAAACTGGCACAAAAGCCGAAAAATTGACTAAAATGCCGGGGAGTCGTATTTTGAATACCCTTTAAAATTAAGTAATTTGCTTGTGCAAATTAAAAAGAAAATTACAAAATAAATCTTTATCATACTGTACTGTACATACATATGTATGTACATATGTATGTCTGAGTGACGGATCACTTGATTATAAATTATCAACAATACGTTTTTTGTTTCTAATCTACAGGGTAACAACTTTGGGGCACAAATACAAATAAATCGTAGGGTCTTGGGAACTTTTTTTTTTTTTGTTTTGTTATTTCGGACAGCGGTATTAAGTAAAGCCAAAAAAAACAAAAAAAAATAAATAAAAGGAAAATGAACAAATGAAATAGTAACACGGATTTTGTTGTTTTTTAACATGGCATGTGCGTGTGCTTATTTGAGTGCGAGTGTGTGAGTGTGTTGCTTCAAGGAAATTTCATTAGACAAAGTCGCGTCATGCATGTGTTTTCCACCCTCCGCCGCCCACACCCTTGGCGATCTAACGGGAAACGTGGGGAGAGGGTGGCGCAAAAGAATGGGGCTAAGGCTCACACTCACACGCGTGCACACTCAAATATTAAAATATTTGCGCACAGTGGGATGGAAGGCATGATATTTGTTTATTTCATTCAACTTTTTTTTAAATAAAGAAAATGTTTGCCTTTGAAAGTACATATTCCTATAATAAATGAGATTAAAAAATAGAATTAAAAAATACCAATTTTCAGATATATTATAATAATATTGTAAGATATTCCCAACAACGAATCAACAAAAAAATTATCTTAATTGCTTTACGATTGAAAATGTGCACCGCGCCCACTGTGCGAGCTTTTCGCTGTCATATTGCATTGTTGTTGCCGCTGCTGCTGTTGCTTTTTGGCCAAAATTCAAAGAGTAAAAAGACAAGAAAAAATGAAAATGGCCCATGACAAGTTTTTGCGTATAAAAATAAAATGCTAGCCAAAAACGCAGGACGAGCGAGAGGGAGAGGGAGACAAGGAAATGGCGAGTGCAAGTGAGAAAGAGAGCGACGCCAGCTGCCGGCATCAAAAAAATTACAAAAAAAAATTATTAAAAGTGGAGTAAAAAACAGGAACGGAAAGAAGAAGAGCAGACGAAACACGTAGCCCCAACAATAAAAACAACAATAAGAGGTGTCCAAAAATCGTACGTGAACTAACAACAAAAACAACGGATATTATTGATAAGCGAGAAAGAGAGCGCGAGAGAGAGATGGGAGTATAGCGCAGAGAGAGGTGTGTGCGTAAGCGAGAGAGGGACAGAGCGAACTTTGCAGTTTGCTCTTTGCAACAAATTGGAGGTGAATTGGCTTTTTTGGTCGATATGCAGCGACCTTACCATCCCTCCCGGCCCCCCCTTGTAAAACATATAAAGTTAATTGAGTTAAGTAAATTGAATGGACTTACCCACGAAACGCAACTCATGCTCTGGGTCAATGGTCAACGGAAGATCAAAGAGTGGTTTGCTCATTGTGGCGGCTTTTGTTGTTGTTGTTGTTGTCGCTGCTTCTTTTTGCTCTCTCCGCTTTGCGCCTCTCTTCTTTTGATTTTATTTTTTTTTTGTGCGTCCTGTTTTCGCCCAGCTTTTCTGTTGTTCTCGTTTGCTGTTAAGGAAATGCACACGAAATTTTATTAAACTGCACACAAGCACAGAACAGAGGGACGAGACACACACACACACACACAGAACGCACAGGCACACATCAACTGTATAAATATAAAAGAGGGATTTTGATATTTTTCGCTTACGTTTGCGTTTTTTGCCCAATATTTCAACGAAACTGCTGCTGTTTTTCGCCTCCTCTTCTTCTTCGTTTGGTTCGCCTCTCGTTTCTTTTTTTTCTTTCGTTTTTCGCCCGTTTCGCTCTCACAGGCGAAATATCGGTAAATTTATGCGACCACACACACACGCATGGACAAAAAAAATAAGGAAGAGCGAGAGAGAGGGACACAGTCACACTCACGCACGGGCCTGCAGAAAATGTCGAGAAAAAAACTACGATCAACGTGCCTTTCTTCACCGAATTCCAGCTGAATTTTCTCTCGATTCGCTCGACTTTCGGGGTTTTCACTCTTCGGTTTCTTCGAAAACTTCACTTGCAAATGCATGCAAAAAAGCCAGAAATTCGTCAGCAGAAAAAGTAGGACCGCGGAGTTGAATAATGCCGTCCGGCTTGCAGAAAAATGCTTTAGATGCCATTTTTGCTCTTGCAAATATACCAGAAATACTGGAACAAAGGTTGGTTGGTGTACTCGCTAACGTGTCCGCGGAGGGTTTCGGGAGTGTGACGCGGCTAACTTAGCAAATACGCACTCCCAAAATTTGAGTGAGACCATTTGTCGCATAGTGGGTACACACACCACATAATTGCATAGTTTTTAATCTTAATTTCCTATTATTTTTTCTATAACTTAAAAATGATTATTTATAACCAACTAGAACTGTCTTTATCTATTGTCATTTAACTGCTTACATTGTTAGATATGTAAGTTTTTAATTTATTTAGATTAAATAAAAAGGGATTCTAAATTATAAAATGTCAAGATATCTCTCTATCTCTAATTAATTCAATTTAAGTTTAATTTTAGCGCCAAAAAACTCGAACCACAGGGTGTTTCAAGATACTGGGCATCCCTGGAAAATTGGTCTGGCAACTCCGTGCCAGATTTGGCGGGAAAGAAGCGAAGTCGTCAGCCCTGCGTTCCAGCCTGGAACCCAACCATTAGCTTTATTTTTGCCGGTTCCTTTGGCATCTCTAAAACCCCCGATCCTCCGATCCTGACCAAAACATGAACGATCTGAACCTGCGCGTGGCGGCCCTGAAGCTGTGTGCGCATCCCAAGCGACTGGCGGAGCTGCGCGACGCCCTCGTTCCGCTGCCCAGGCGTTGGACTTCCGGTGGGTTTTTTGAGGCCACCAGTTGATTGGTCGCACATGTGTTTACATACGTTTGTTTCCTCCAGCTCCACATGGATTTGTGCGTCAGTTTGCCGCTGCCCAGAGCAGTGCGGAGCAGGTGCTGGCGGTCAAGGACATCTTCTTCGTGGACCAGCAGCAGGATCAGGAGCAAGTGGCGCGCTTCCTGGCCGATCTCCTGCTGGCGAGTCCCCTGAAGCACGCCGTGCGCAACCAGCTGACCAAGTACGGTGAGCCCTCGGCGACGACAACAACCATGTGTAATCCACCTAATCCAATCTGAAAATCCTCCCATATCACAGACTCTTCTCGGACAATTCGCTGGCCAAGCAACAGGTTGAACCCCAAAGGGCGCACTCCAAGGCCCAGCTGCTGGAGGCACTGCAGCAGTCGCTCGGCGAGATGGCCACCAATCCAGCTGTGAGCCACGACTGCACCAACGATGTCTTTGTCTCCGCCAATGCCTGCCTGCAGAACTTCCCCTTCGGCCGGGAGGCCCTGGGCCACCAGGTGCATCTCTTCGCGCCCCTCCTGCCCGCCGCCCTGCAG
The DNA here is from genome assembly GCA_035046095.1 of Drosophila pseudotakahashii. Taxonomy (NCBI): domain Eukaryota; kingdom Metazoa; phylum Arthropoda; class Insecta; order Diptera; family Drosophilidae; genus Drosophila; species Drosophila pseudotakahashii. Next base: position 10,284,682 of record JAWNOE010000105.1, read on the forward strand.
CGCTACTGGGCGGACATCACTGATCCCGCCGCGCTGGAACTCTCGCCGACGCGTCGCAACGAGCTCTACCTGTACGTGCAGAATGCGTTGCGCTTCCTGGTCAGCCTGCTGTCCGAGTGGAGCGACCAGCTCACCCAGAACGATGTGCTAGCCTCGGCGGATGTGGTGGCCCAGAAGGTTGCCCGCCACGTGGACACACCGTGGGATGTGCGCTCCATTGCGGGCCTGCTAATTGGTCACCTGGCGCGTTTTTCCGGCCGTTTCGAGGAGTACATCGCCGAGTGCTCCAGGCCGCAGTCGGCACAGGATTTGCCCGTCCAGACGGCTGCCCTACTCGTCCTGCGGCGCTCGGATTACGCCGCGTACGCTCCACAGGCACTGGCCATCCTCAAGTCGATCGTCGGCGTGGGCGAGCGCGAGAGCAGCGTGAGCAACCTGCTCGTCTTCCTATCCAAACACCTGTTTATCTACTCCAAATCGCTGGGCGAGATGCCCGCGGGCGAACAGGCGATTGTCCATCGGCAGATCCTCGCGGAGCTGCAAGTGTTTGCCCTGCAAACCATCTCCAGTGGCACGGATTCGGTGCGTCACATGAGCAGCGCCCTGTTGCGCCAGGTGCTGCAGTGCGCCCTCCCAGCGGCGAAGGAGGAGGAGGAGGAGCTCTTCCAGGTGGTCTACCGGCAGTTTGAGGCGCGTGTCGCTCCGCTTAGTGCCAGCTGCCTGGCGCTGGAGCAGCTTGTCGCGGTGGCGGGGGTGGGCAGCACCCTGGCCAACTGCCCCTCGCTGTTCTCGCTCATCTTTCCGCGCTTCCTGGGCTGCGAGGACAGCGTGGATGCCTTGTTCAAAGGTAGGTGTTCTCTCTCTCTAAAGCTATAGAGCCTATAGATCCCTTAAATTAATCGAATCTCTTTTTAGCCATGATGGTGGCTGCCCACAAGACGCAGCCGCTCGCCGAGTGGCACAGCCTGTGGTTTGGTCAACTACTGACCGCCATTCAGGTGCCCGAGAAGCGTCGTCCGGTCATCGAGCAGCTCCTCACCCAGGCCGTTCAGCTGGAGCCACGGACACTGGCCCAGTTGCTCCTGCAGGACGCCCGTCTGCCGCTCAGCAGCAAGCTGGCGGCCATACTCAGTGTGCGGCAGCTAAGCGAGAGGCGACAGGAGCTACTGCAGCAGCTCAAGCCCGAGGTGGACCAGGCCCTGCTCGGCCTGGACGATCATACGCGCCTGCTGGCCCTGCGCTTCGTGGTGGAGACGCCGCGTCGCAGCGAGCATTTGACTGCCGGCGAGGCGGAGGCCATTGGCCTGTATCTGCGGCACAATGCCAACAATCCGAGTGCCCATCTTCGGCAGCTGGGCTACGGCCTGCTGCAGAAGGCTCTGCGACGCATCCATCTCGGCCTGGCCGAGCACCAGAAGCGTCCCACGGCAGCGGGCGAGCAGCTGCACCGCTTGCTGACCACGCTGACCGGCGAACTGGCGCGCAATCTCTTTCCCACCGCCAACTACGGTCGCCGCTGGCTGTCGCTGCACTTGCTCCACGACTGCCTGGAGCTGGGCCGCCAGTTGGGCCTGCCCATCGGCCAGGAGCTGCTGCCGGCGGAGGCAGTGGCCAATTTGGAGCACTGCCTGGGCGATAGTTACGAGCACAACAAGCTGCTGGCCGCCCAGCTGCTGGAGAGGCTACAATCCTGCTCGCGCTTCCGGCCGGACGAAATCATCGAGCTGCTGCTCTCGCTGAGGCCGCCGGATTCGGCCACCGGAGCCTTTCGCCTGCAGGTCTATTGCCGCGCCCAGGAGGTGGCCCATGAACTGCCGCCTCCCGTGGAGGATGGATTACCCACGCCCAGCCAGGAGACCAGGACCCACCGAGCACTGCTGTGGCTGCTGGAGCACCTGCGCGAAGGCCTGGGCCTGGCCCAACGCGATCTGGCCGAGGCAGCCAAGCTAAATCCGCTGTACGGCCTGCTTTTCGCCAGTCGCCATCTGTTGCATCAACTCAAACTGGAGAAACTGGCCAAGGAGCCCGGTTGGCGGCGATACATTGAGGAGCTGGTGACCGTCTGCCTGGAGGTTAGCCGCGTGGTCCTGCCCGTGGTTAGTAGCGCCTCGCCCGAGGGCCATTTGCCCGCCACCCGCGACCAGGAGACGGACCAGCCGCTGACCAATGTGCTCAGTCGCCGGTTGCCCAGCGAGGCACTGCAGCAGGTGCGAACCACGCCCCAGATGGTGCTCCTGTGCGCCTGGCGCAGCATCAAGGAGGTGTGCCTCATCCTGGGCGAGCTAGTGCAGCGGGCGCCGCTGGAGGATGAGCAACGGGATGACTTCCTGCTTAGCAGTGGCCAGCTGGAGGCCATCGGGGAGCTATTCCTCTTGCTCCTGGCCGAGACGAAGCATCGCGGCGCCTTCGAGCAGGCCTACGTGGGATTCACGATGCTGTGCCGTCGCTTTTGGCACAGCGATGCAGTGCATCTCAATCAGCTGCCCGGCCAGTGGGTGGGCGAAGCGATGGCCATGGTCAGTGGCCAGTTGGATGGACACAAGGGTGTCCGTTTGTGCTCTACGCGCCGCAGTGCCGGCATGCCGTTCATGCTGCAGGCGCTGATCTGCACGGAACTCCGGCTGGGCACCCATGCCACCCTGCATCGCTGCCTGCACCGTCTGCTGGAGGTGTGCGAACGGCGGACTGGTGGCTCCGGCGGCATCACTGCTCGCAGTCACGCGCTCAACATACTGCGCGCCCTCTTCCGCTGCAGCGAACTGGCCGATCTGGTCACCGAGTTCATGGCCCGCGGCATTCAGTGCGCTCTGGACGGCCTGCTCCTGGCCGAGGAGTGGGCGGAGCGCAATTGCGCCACCCTGCTGCTGGCCGCCCTCATTGTGCGCGTCTTCGGGGTGGAGCGGGCGCGCCTGGAGACCGGTGAGCTGCATGTGCGCAACCGGATGACTGGACGCATTTTCTTCACCCGCTATCCGCAGCTCTTTGACTACTTCCATGCCGCCCTGCAGCGGGAGGCGGAGGAGATGGACTTGACAAGTGGATCATGCGAACTGCAGCAAGGAAGGAATGGCAAGCGCCGGCAGGCAGTCCAGCTGGAGGCCATGCTGCTCATGCTCAGCCGCCTGTATCCATCCTCGCTGGAGGGCGCCGAGTCCACATTGAATGTAAGTGGATTCCCAGCTTCCCTTGGCATTTCCCCATTTCACATTTCTTGGATTTCCCCACAGCTAAGCGAATTTGTACCCTTCCTGATGAAGATCTGCCGCTCCCACGATCTAATGACGCGCGAGCGTGCTGCCTTGGTGGTGGCCAACTTTGTCGGCCAGGAGCAGGCGCTCGCCGAGATCAGGCGCCTGGCCGTGGAGCTCAAGGCACTGCAGCTGCGCTTGATGGTGAGTAAAGTCACCCAGAGATTCCTATAATCAATTTATTATACCCGTTACTCATGATTGACAGAGTCAAAAGCTTTACTATAGTTAAGAAGTAATAGAAGCGTCACGTTGGATTTGTCTGCATGTTTACGTATATCATCCGAGATTATTAGGATTGCCGAGGTGCAGCTACGTTTTATTCTGAATCCCGATTGGTTGTTATTAAGTAGAGCATTATCACCTATATATGCGTTTATTTGGGCTGCCATAATGTTCTCAAAGGCTTTCGATAAGAACGGTAGAATTGATATAGGTCTATAATCCTTGTTGGCTTTCATAAAAATGTTAAAAATGTGAGTTATGTATGTAAGAATTTTAGCAAGTATTATTTTAATGAATTTAGGATTTATTTCGTCTAGTCCGATTTTGATTGCGTCTGATTTAATTTTAAGAATATTGACGAGAACTTCATACTGATTAACACAAACACATCTAAAACTATTATCACAGAAATGTTCAGGTACTGAATTCTGGTTGGTTTAGCTCTTCAACATTAACGATTTATCGAGTTCGGTATTAAGAAGGTAATAGTCTATATTATTAAAATCCCTAAATACTATTTATTCGTCATTATACTGAAGGTCAAAATTATAGGTCAAGTATATAAGGTCATGTTTTGAAAACGACGGCACAATGAGTTGGTCATACAAGCATATTTTTTCAACATCACTAATAAAAATCACAAACATTAACGCCAAGCCATGTTTCAGAAATTTTTAAATACGAAAACTATGGATCTGCGTTTAAAACTAATCCTTTAATTTTAACAGAACGATGAGGAATCCCTTGTCCTGGACACGAATCTCCTGCATGGACAGCTGCTGCTGCTGCTTCATCTGCACCGCTTGGTGCGCTGGACGCGACCCTCGTTGACCAGGATGCTGTTGCACACCCTCGCCGCTTTGGCCGCTCCGATCCTCCAGCGCGATGTGTGTGCGTTCAGTGCGCTGGTGGATGTAATGGTGGCCGCCATGGAGGATGCCGTCGACCCGGGGCTGCTAGATTTCCGCCTGCTGGCAGAGATCGATGCCGTGTACCTACTGGATCATGCTGAGATCAGCAGACGATGCCGAGAGCAGGGAATCTCCATGCGTTTCTACCAGATGTTTGGCCTGCATCTGCAACGATTGCGCGGCATTTCACAGGGACTGGTGCTGCACATTGTCGAAGACCTGTCCGAACCCCTCTGGGCCCTGGACGAGCTTAAGGTGGAGCTTTGGCTTTACCTCCTGCTGCAGAGATCCCTGTCGGAAGAGGAGAAACACTCGCTGGTCAGCGAACTAGATGTCGAGCACTTCCAGTTCGCCGGCGACATTCGGGGCTTTTACAAGACCCTAAGCTCCGAGCAGCGGCAGGAGATCGGCCAGGAGCTGTACCAATCGCAGGCCATCCGCTCCTGCGTTCTGCAGATGATGAAAACCGCTGCCAGCGGCTGTTGGAGCCTCCAACTGGCCGGACGCCTGGCTGCCCTGCAACCGCTGCTCCAGGATCCGGGATTAGATTTAAATCAGCAGGTCCAGCGATGCTCCGAGAAGTACTCCAGTCACCAGGAGGCGGGCTTGCTGCTGGGCCTGAAGCGACTGATTGCGGAGAGGAAGAAACTGGAGCCAAAACACTGGACGCCGCTGCTGAACTACGCCCTGCGGCTCGTTGATCCCGTCCAGCCGGTCTACCTGCGTCATCAGGCTGCCGAACTGTGCGATTTGCTGGCGCGCCGGCATCTAAAGGATCAGCTGGGCCCGGCAGTCGCCAGCGTGGACGTTGAGGTGGTCGGTCGCTTCATACGTCTCGTGCTGCTCCTGCTGATGGACGAGGCCGAGTGGGTGCGTCATCGGGCTGCCCAGCTGGTGTGCCGTGCAGGATTTAGAAGTGAAAAGGATCAGCAGGTGGCCATTTTGCCCAGTGCCCTGACTCCGGAATTCCTTCAAGTGGTGCTGGCCCAACTGCAGCAGCAGGCCGACGATCCCGTGTTCCTCCTGCGACTATTCCATCTCATCGCCGAGCCCTTCCTGGCCAACGAGGCGAAGGATTGCGAGCCGACCGTCGACGAGGATGGGGATGCGGATGTGGAGGTGTTCGACAAGCAGGAGATCAACCTCTACTGCGAACCGCTGCTGATTCTCTGCCAGTTGTCCGCCGCCTTTCGATCGCAGTTCGGCCAAACCCAGCAGCTAATGGCCACCATTGATGCAATGGGACTTCCAGCGGATTTGGTTTTGAACTAGGTCAATGAAATGGAGAGAGGTGCTGGCACCATGAGCATTTGATGGGTACAACTTGAACCATACGATTTTTTTAAGAAAAAAATTAAAAGTATAAAATAAATAATATAATATATAATATATCAAAAATGTACGGGTTTTTAAATAATGTAAAAAAATACATATTAATAATAGGAATTTTCCCTGTGAGACCATTTTTGGCCAAGTTACAGTAAAAAAATAAAAAATCCTATTTTTTCAAAAACCGAAATCACGAATTTAAAAAAAAAAACAGTTTTTCGCTGAAACAAAGGAAATATTGATCCAAATATGGAGTGTCATACCTTTCTGAACTCGTTATTAAATTTCCAATCGATTGGCATTTAAACATGGACAATTTATTTTTTTTCCAAATATTCGCAAAAAATCATGATGCACCCCCTTATAAAAAAAATTAAAAGTGACTAAAATTTTATTTTTTCAAAATCACACGGAAAGTGTCATGAATGTAACTAATTTATTGTAATCTGTTCAAAACAGTATGTATTTTTGATGTAGGACCATTTTTGGCCAAGTTATAGCAAAAAAACGAAATGGAAAAATTTCTATTTTTGTCAAAAGCCAAAATCCCAAATTAAAAAAAAAAAAAAAAAAATGTTTTTTCGCTGAAACAAAGGAAATATTGATCCAAATATGGAGTGTCATACCTTTCTGAACTCGTTATTACATTTCCAATCGATTGGCATTTAAACATAGACAATTTATTTTTTTCCAATTTTCGCAAAAAATTATGATGCACCCCCTTATAAAAAAATGAAAATTGACAAAAATTTTATTTTTCCAAATTAACACGGAAAGTGTCATGAATGTAACTAATTTATTGTAATCTGTTCAAAACAGTATGTATTTTTGATGTAGGACCATTTTTGGCCAAGTTATAGCAAAAAAACGAAAAGGAAAAATTTCTATTTTTGTCAAAAACCAAAATCCCAAATTAAAAAAAAAAAAATGTTTTTTTGCTGAAACAAAGGAATTATTGATCCAAATATGAAGTGTCATACCTTTCTGAACTCGTCATAACATTTCCAATCGATTGGCATTTAAACCTGGACATATTATTTTTTTGCCATTTTTCGCAAAAATTATGATGTACCCCCTTATAAAAAAAATGAAATTGACGAAAATTTTATTTTTTCAAAATCACACGGAAAGTTTCATGGATTTAATTATTATATTGTAATCTGTTCAAAACAGTATGTACTTTTGGTGTAGGACCATTTTTGGCCAAGTTATAGCAAAAAAACCAACAGAAAAATTCCTATTTTTGTCAAAAACCAAAATATCGAATTTCCAAAAACAAAACAGTTTTTTTGCTGAAATATTGATTCAAATATGGGTTGTCATATCTTTCTGAACTCGTTATTAAATTTCCAATCGATTGGCATTTAAAAATGGCCTTTAATTTTTTGTCCATTTTTCCCGTTTACTCTCGTGTAACGGATATATAAAGGGATTCCGATCACGAGCTAGAAAAAGAGAGAGAGTGTTAGGGGAAAGTGAAGTCAGGGACATGGATTGCAGCACCCCCTCCTTCAAGATGCACAGAATCGCCCCTCGATTAGGAAAATCAACATTTCATTTTTATTGAATCATTAAACTAAAGATGTGTGTGTGTTGTGCGCCGCCTACGAGATGAACGTGGAATTGTCGCCATTGGCAGTGACCGGGGCGAACTGGACGAGCGCCTTGATCCGTCGCAGCAGCGAGGCATTAAAGCCCTTGCACTTGACCGTGTAATCCTCGCTGGCCGTGATTAGCTGCGTGCAGAAGGTCTCGTTGAAGGTGGAGATGAGCAGCTGCTTGAGCTGCAGGATCTCATCCTGCGAGGCATTCAGCACGGACGCATTGGTGGTGTCCAGGATGCTCTCGTTGATGGCGTTGCGATTCTCGTTGGCGTAGACGACGGCGTTGCGCAGATAGAAGTCCAGGTGGATCCACAGCAGATACAGATTCTGTTCGGCAATGAAGACGGCCTGCATCAGTTCGCTGCGCTTCTCGCTGTGCCGCTGGCTCAGGTCCACATAGCTTTGTTTGCCTTTTTGTGGGATAATAAGTGATTAGTTTGGATGTGGATAAGTTTGTGGGTAAGTGGCTAGAAGCACTCACCGTTTGGACCGAAGCTTATGTTGGGCAGGGAGGCGCGCTGCTGCAGCAGATTGTCAGCGATCGACTTCTGCGAGAGGTAGTAGCCTATGGAGCCCTTCAGCTGGTTGAGAATGGTGTGCATGATGGCCGTCAGCTTCTTACTGTCCATTTTGCCAGTCCTTTTGCGAAAAACAAAGAGATGCATATTAGATATGTACGTAGTCATAGGCTAATTCAAACACCTACAGGGGCGTCACATCGTTGATCATGGTGGTCAGCAAATACTTGGAGGTCATGCTGTCCTTCACATGGCTGGTCACCGCGTTGCGGCAGTACAACGATAGATTGGCGGCAATGTCCAGGAAATACTTGACGCGCAGCGTTTTCGAGCCCTCGCCCTGTTCGCTGCTGTGCTCCTGATCCTGCTGCAGCATCCGCCGAATCGTGGCCTCGCTCACCGAGAAGCGTCCAAAGACCACAATCATCAGCTGCTGCAGTCGCCCCAGACGATTGCGCAGCTCCAGGTCGTTCTCCACATCCAGGCTGTCCTCCAGCGCCGTCACCTCGTGCGTGGTGGTGCGCGCAAACAGATTGGTGATCACGGCCAGCTGCTGCAGGTGGCCGAGGTCCATGAACGGCGTGGCCGTGCGCAACATCGCTTCCACCATATCGATGTGGGCGAACAGAAAGTTGAGCACCTGCAGGGCAGCCGAATTGTTGCGCGATCCCAGTGAATTAACAATGGCATCGCAGAGGCCCAGGGCGGGCAGCAGGATTGCGCGGAAGCGTTCATCGATGGCCGGCAGGAAGGTCTGCGGCTCGTCGCGCTTTAGTTCGCTGGCCTTGAGGTCGGGCTGCAGGTCGTAGACCCGCATATTCGACAGCACGCCAAGCGCCCGCTCGGCGAGCAGCAGTCGAGCGCCCACCGTAGTGTTGGCCATACGCGTGAGGAACGCCATCCGCGACTCGTAGACATACAGGGGTCTCAGATGATCGGGCACCGGATGCAGGATCGAGCACAGAGCCTCACTCGACTTGCCCAGGCTGTCCAGCATGTGCTTGAGGTAGCCGCGCGTGGCCACAAAGTCGCACAGCGTGCTCACCGCATGCAGCTCGGAGATCATGTCCAGGCAGGCCAGCGCCAGCATGCGGCACACATCGTGCCCGGTCACGGCGTCATGGCAGATGGTGTCGATCAGCTTCTCGCCGAAGGTGCCAATAACATCGGCAGCCATTGCCTTTAACCGCTGGCGATCGTCGCGCCGCATCTCCAGGCCAGAGCTCTCCTGGCGCACCGTCATCCTGGGATAAAAGTGGGATATTACATTTGGAAGTTACATATTACATACACTTACGTTTCCTGGTACTCCAGCTGTTCGTCGGTGCGCAGTCGCTTCGCTATCCGCAGGCAATTCAGCAGGGCGCTGTACAGATTGATGCGCAGCTTCTGCGACTTCACCTCGCTAATCATGATCCACTCGACGAGGCTCTTGAGTATGAAACGCAGATTGCTGCTGTTTGCCCCGGCACCGTTCTCCCTTTCACCTCTCCCGCCATCGGAGCCCCCGTTGCCGATGGTCCTCTGGCCCAGGCTCATCTTGCCCGCCTGCGAATCGACGACAAGGCCGTTGCCATTGGTCAGGGACTCATCAATGGCCTGATCCTCGGAGCGCTGGTCCTCCGCCTGGTAGCAGCAGTAGCGCAGATTGGCCAGCAGCAGCAGCACCGTCTCGCTGACCTGTATGGAGATCTCGATGATCGGCTGGATGGGCTGCACCTTGATCAGGATCTTCTCGATGATGTCGACAATGTGCTGGCGCCGCAACGCCACCGGCAGCACGGCCTCGGGCATGCTGCTGAAGAGCACCTGGACGAGCTGACCCCAGGCCTCCATGAAGGCCAGCGTGGCGCATCGCTGCGTCCGCACCCGATTGAGATTGACGGCATGCTTCAGCAGCACCATAATCTCCGTGGAGATGGCTTTCCGCTGGCCACTGGCAATGGTGCTCTGCACCATGCGCAGTTCGTCGTTCAGAATGTCGTGCAGTTTGCGCACATTAATAAGCGTGCTGGCCGAATAATTGGCTCCAGTTTCAGCGGTGGATTCGCAATCCCTCAACAGTTGAGTGGTCAGCTGCATGTCGAAGAACTCCAGTTGCGGCTGACTTAGCGTGTCGACCTCGAGCACGAGGCAATCGAGCAATCGGTTGGCATGAAGTCCCTGCGACGTCTCCTGCAGCAGCGGTGGCTTCAGGGCGCTGGCTCCCGCTCCCTGGACACCGCCCGGTCCCGAACCCGATCCCGAGCCAGATCCAGAGCCATTTATCGATCCGCCTCCGCCGCCGGGCAACAGATCCATGGCAAAGAAGGGCGCCGACTGGGTCATCAGGCTGTGACCCAGTTCCATGGGCAGGCCGTGGGCCGAGCGCTGGGCCTCCGTGCCGTTGCCCATGAGCAGAATGTCGCACAGAAGATTGTAACGTGTCGTCTGGCCATGCGTGGCTGCCAACTTGACATCGATGGACACGCAGTTGAGCAGGTGGCTCATGGCGTGCAGCACATGATCCTCGCGGTGCTGGCGGAAGGGCAAGGAGTTGAGGTGGCGCAGCAGAAAGTCGTTGCAGGTAAGCCGGAAGTAGCGCAGGATAGTCTCCGTGGTGCGGCGGTTAGCGCAAAGTCCGTGGAACAGGTGATAGATGCGCTCCACAATGTTGGCCGTGTGCTCGCAGTACTCCTCGCTGTGGCGCTGCTGCTCCAAGTACTTCTCCAGCAGCAGGACCAAGGAGTTCACGCACGAACAGTGCATCTCAATGCCCAAGTGCTGCTTCTCGTTGGCCATAAAGTCGCGCAGCACATCCACGCCCAGCAGGAAGTACACAAAGTTCGGCAGCTGCTGGCTGAGATTCATCTCGAACAGCTGAACGATGGCCTCCTTCAGCTGCAGCTCGATGCGTGCCGGCTTGCCCTCGAGAGCGCCCTCCTCCAAGTTCATTTCGATACGCGATTCCGCCAGAGTATCGCCTGCTTCCCTGTTCCTTTCGCGCTCCCTATCACCATCCTCGCCAAAGCCCAAGAAGGGAACATGATCGTTGAGGGCCAGCTGGTCGAGCAGCTCGTCACTGTGCTTGGCCACGCCCACATCCATCTCCAGGCACTCGACGAAGCCCTGACGGATCTCCAGCTTCTCGTTGCTGCCCTGGGCGTACATGCTGAGGATCTGGGCGGAGACATTCGGCAGCTGGGTGACGGCACTCAGGATCTTGACGGCCGCCAGCGAGTGACGCGGCAGCCAGCTGTTGTAGGTCACAAACTTGACGATGTTCAGCACGTGGTCGGGCTTACGACTGCGCGGATTCAGATCGAGGAGCATGCGATTCAGTCCGGACAGCATGATGGGGCAATTGGCTGCCGAATGGGTCTCGAAGAAGGCGTTCTGCTTGGTCAGCGCCGCCTCCAGGAGCAGCAGTGCGTACAGGGAGCACTCCTCGAGAAGCTCCTTGCCATGGAAGCGATTGTAGTCGTCCAGCCGCTCGCGCGCCTCCTCCACGATGCGCAGCAGGAGGTGCAGCATATCGGACTTGACCTGCAGCTGCATCATCACATGGTAGCCGGGATACGGATGCTCGTCGCGCGTCTCCTGGAAGTCGGAGGCACGCGGACGGTAGGTGGCCAGCAGATAGTACATCAACTTGAGGCACTGGGCGCCCACCTGCCACTTCTCGGCGGGATCCTTGTACGCCCGATTGTAGAACTTGAGCAGCACCGATTCCAGCACAAAGTTGAAATAGGCATCGTAGCCGGCCTTTCGCGGACCCACGCCCAGACTCTTGGGCATATTCCCAGTCATCAGGGTGTAGAGCAACTGCAGAATGCCGCGCGTCAGCTTGTACTGCTCCATACGACTCTCGTTCTGCTCGATCTCCTCGGCGAGACTGCACTGCCCATAGTTGCTGGCCACCGGGACGGTGGGTATGATCTGTGAGTCCTCCAGGTGCGACCAGATGGCGCGTGCCGTCTCCTTGGACTTGGCCAAAGCGGCCAGCGTGAAGAGAATCTCCGCCTTGAGCAGCAGCGGCGTGGAGCAGGCCACCAGGCCCAGGAGCACCTGTGGCGGCTGCCAGTTGGCCTGCTCACAGATCATGATCCGCGATATCTCGTCATGCTCGGCCACTGCCTGTATAATGCCCATGACGGCCACCAGATGGTCCGCCTCGCGTTGCGTTATGATCCTCGGGGTTGAGCGACTGCGATAGATGGTCTCGCCGCCCGTGCTAATGTTCGTATTGAAGTCGTTGCGCATTAAACTGGATTAGGGAAACAAAGTTGGGTTAGCGGAGCATATAGAAGGCACTGGAACAACGCCCAACTCACTTGTAGTAGTTCGCCAGCGTCGAGAAGAAGTGATCCCAGCTGACCGCATAGGTGCCAGTGGTCACCTGGGGCAGCTTAAGCATGTTGAAGGCACAGCGGGCGGAGAATTCGGTGCGCGTTAGGCCGGAAATCATCTTGAGGTAGGATTTGAATAGGGTCTGCGGCAGCAGTTCGCTGGCCAGGCTGATGAACTTGAACAGCGACACCGAACGCGAGGTGTTCTTGAATGCCGTGGGCAGCAGGACGCCGAAGGTGGAGCCCGTCGGGTCACTGGGGCCCCAGTACTCGTTGCACAGCTTAATGCTGACCCGCGGATCGCCATACAGCTTGGCCACGCACAGCATCAACAGCTCAAAGTTCGAGTCCAGATTCGGCGGCGGCTCGAGGCCTTCGTTCAGGAAACTGATCACCGTGCGAGCCGATTCGTCCGCTCGACCGCGCAGCTCCGACACCTTGGCGTGCATGAAGTCGATGAAGTCCGTGATGAGCAGGTGAACGCGGCGGTAGATGAACTCGGTGCTGCGGGAGGAGTAGGATGTAAGCCAGGGTCACAAAAATAAAGACAATACTCACGTGTAGACCAGATCCTTTTCGAGCAGCAGGCGGTAGAAGAAGCCAAAGACCTGGGCGCCCAGGGCCTCGTCGATGAGGATCTCGTCCCGGTTGATGGCCGACAAGGCGGCGGCCTGCAGCTGACCCGGTGCGTGCCGCAGACTGGCCAGCGTGAGGCCAAAGCTGTACGTGATGATGGCGTCCAGTCGCGGCGTTTGCCAGCTGCTCTGCGCATAGAGCGCCTCCAGGAAGCCCTTGGCAAAGTCCGGATCGCTGAGGATCGGCAGGCGGGCAGTGTGCGGATTGATATACTCGCTGACCAGCAGCACGGAGGTGTCGTAGGCGTACAGCAGGGCCATCAGCATGATCAGGGTCACGTCGTCGATGTTGCCGTCCGCATCGTTGGTCTTCCGGCTGGCCAGCTGCTGCAGCAGCCGGATGGCAATGGGTCGCGGCAGACCGCGCTGGGCCGACCAGTGGAACAGGGCCATGGCCAGGGCCCGCTGAATGTCCTCGTAGAGGCCGAGCACCTGGTTTTGGTGCTTCTTGGAGCCAAAGGCTCGGTTTTTGGTCAGCAGTATGCACTGAAAAGGATATTAATATTGCATTTATGATGAAATTCAGAGGTGGTGTTGTGACAAAACCCACCTCCTTGTCCACATCCATCTCCTCAAGCAGCTCCAGCAGGCGTCCCAGTATGTTGGAGTCCTCGACGAGACTCTGGGCAAAGTTGGTCACCAGGCAGGTGATCTCCCTGGGCAGCTCGGTGCTCCAGGAGACGCCGCTGACCGCCTGGAACATGTCGCGCAGGGCGCAACTGATGGCCTTCCGCCCGTCGTAGTAGAGGAGCACCGCGACCAGGCCCCTGGGCAGGCCGGGGTGGTGCATCTGTTGCCGCTGGGCGGTGCAGAGCAGCTCCACGGCGAACACCTCGTCCAGGTCGAACATGTCCGAGAGGATGAGGGCCTCGTCGACCAGGTCCTGCGACAGCTTGATCTTCCGCGACTGCCCCGGCAGCGGGATGCCCTCGTTGAGCGCGTTCCTCAGGTGGCCGCGACTCTTCTCGCTCTTGGCCTGCCGGAATGGAAAGGGATCTTTAGTTATCTCTGGGAACTCCGGGAGCTAGCGATCTACCCACCGGATTGCGCAGGAAGTTGGTGAAGCTGTGCTTGTACTTCTTCAGGCAGAGCTCCAGGTCGGAGGTGACGCCACTGGGACTGGCCACCGTCGCCTGGAAAACGCTGTACAGATGCTTGTATGGCGTCCACATGTCCTCGGTAACACCTGTGGGCGGGGGCTTAAATTGGTTGCTATTTGTCGCCGACCTGGGCCTCGCTTACCATCCATTTTGCTTGGTCTCGCAGTTCTCGAACAGAATGGCAGTAAATATAATTAATAAATAAAACGCGGCAAGTTTGCTTTGGGCCGGCTTCCAGGGATGGGTAGGCTCTTTTGTTGTACTATTCGCATGGTAGAGGTTTTTGTCTTCGCTGTTTTCCGGCTTCCAGGGATGGGTACTCTTTGTTGTTGTATTAATTCATTGAATGGAAGTTCGATGGTTTTTAATCGATGGTTAACATTCCAGATTACCAGCAGCAAGCATTGCGCACGGACTTGAGTGAAAACTTAACAGTGCGCAAGAACTGCAGGTGAAAATTTAACAGTCTCGCCTGCTTCCAGGGATGGATACCCCAAAATCACAGGATAGCAGAGACACCCGCCCGACCTAGCCGATACACTCGCCCTGGAATGAAATGGTATTTTTGGTGAAATATAAATTCCGGAATGTAAGGCCCTAAATTTGGATTGTGGTATTTTGGGTAGTATATAAATACCGGAAAATCCCTAAACACACACACTTTTTTTGAAACGGTACATATATACGGAAGCCTATGCGGGCGTTTTCGGGGCGTTTTTTGTGAAAAACCAAGCACGGACTTTTCGTAGTTTCCCCGGTAGCACCAACCGTTTGTTTTGTTCCGCTTTTTTTTCTGTTCTGTTTGGGCCTCCCAGTGTTCGGTTCGAATTGTGAGTGAATCACCGATGCCGCGGGCGGTGGAAACTGCACCTCTGTGGGATGCTGGCTGCCAGTGCGAATGGAAATGGAAATGGGAGTGCAAATGCAAATGCAATCTGCGCAGCGCGGCTATAACAACAAATAGCGAAGGAGATAAATAGATTATAGAACTTGGCGATTGGAAGGAAAATTCAAGTTCGATTGGAAATTATTCGAATTGGAATTGAAATTGAAATTGTAACTGGAGTTGGAGTTGGATTTGGAGTACGAGTACGAGCGAGAGAGAGGCAGTGCAAGTGTGTGGGGGTAGCAGTCACACAGACGAGCAAGCACACGCACACATTCACTACTCCCAGTGCATAAAACTCCAAATTGCGTTCGTCTCTCTCTTCGTTCGGCCTGCTCTCTCCCCTTGGTTCGCCCACGCAACGCCTGCAGAGAAAGAGAGGGAGCGCAAAGGGAGCTCGAGAGCGAGCGAGAGAGCAAGGAAGTGGTTTTTCCACCGAAAATATGGACAAAGGCGAACTGCAGAGTTAGCTGAAAAAACGAAGAAACGAGACACAAACAGAAACCGAAATACAAAATAGCGGTTAACTGCGGGGCTCCCTTACTGCGAATCGTTGAAATTCAAGACGGATCGCTATCGCATTTCTTCAATTATGTCTGCTTCGCTTTTCATTCCGCTGCAATAAGCGATCGCCACACAAAAAGGGAGCGACGGAGAGAGAGGAAAGGAGGAGAAGAGAGTGCGCTCTCAATTGACGACTCCACTCCCACACACACACCCCCTTCGCCCCCTCGTCCCCATAATTACTATGGATTGTGGTGGTATTGCGGCACATCAACAACGGCAACTACAACAGCAACAACTGCACTTACTCCAGCAACAGCTACAACAACAACAACAACAACATCAGCAGCAGCAGCAACAACAACAACACAACCTCGAGGAAGCAGCAACAATAACAAATGTAAGTATCTCCCAAGTTTCTCCAAATGTGTTTGTGTTTCTCAGTTATTTCCTCTGTACTTCATAATTCGAACCCACACACAAAAAAAAATTATAAGGCAGAGCTACACAGAAAAAAACTGAATTTTTCATATCATTTTGATATGTGAATTTATTGTCTAGTCAAAAATACTTAAATTATTGATGAGTCTGATCTCATTTAATAATATAATTTTTTTTTTTTTCATTTAATATTTAGAGTGTTATTTTTCAAGGTTATTTTTCAAGTGTATTTAACATACATAGGCTGTCTTTTTTACAACATTTGAAACATTAGGGGGTAAATTAGTTTCATTATTCATATTATATGGTGTTATGTATTAAAAAAAAACTCTTCATCAATAAAACTACATTTTGAACATAATTTATTCAAAATTTAGTCAAATTTCACGGGTTTCTTGGTCCAAAGAAAAATGAATAAAAACCGAAATGCGGAGAGTGGGATGATTAATCTCTAGACCAGCTGCTGGGGCCTTAACAACAACTCAACACTTTGTAAGTCCAACAAAGTGCCGACACATTAATTGGTGTACTAACTTTTTCGCTCTTTCTTTCGCTTCTTTCTCCGTTCTTGCCCCATTACTTTCACCGTGCATAAATTCTAAAAGAGTGGCCGATCGTTCGGGGTTTTGTTATTTTGTTTTCCTGAAGTTCTCGGTTTGTTTATACGAGAGCGGCAAACGGAAC
This sequence comes from Drosophila pseudotakahashii, assembly GCA_035046095.1. NCBI lineage: Eukaryota > Metazoa > Arthropoda > Insecta > Diptera > Drosophilidae > Drosophila > Drosophila pseudotakahashii. Next base: position 10,301,095 of record JAWNOE010000105.1, read on the forward strand.
GTAGGAGAAAAAACCAAAACCAAAACCCAAACCCAAACCCGATTTCCCGATGAAAGACGATGTGCGATACAATCCTGCAACAACAACGAAAGTGGTGGAGTTGTTGTTGTTGTTGTTGCTGGCCCCCTTTGTTTTTGCCGCAGCAGCGGGCGCTGCCCCGCCCCCTTTTGCGTCTTTATTTTTCATCAGTTTGTGGCATACCCCCGACCAGGAAAGTCGATTAGTTTCGGGATCAGGATGGTAATACGCGGAAAAAACGAAAGCTTAATTCAAACGATTAGTAAAAATGATCAAGTAATCATAATAGTATGGTATCATATGATTTTGATGGTATTTTCATATTAAAATCATGTCATTTTGATATTGATTATTATAATGTTGAAAACGGAAATACGTATAAAATTTACTAAAATGATTCTAGAATTTGAAAAAATTCCGACTTTTTTTTTTGAAATCAATTGTGTTTGTGGATTGTTTTGATTCCTTATGATATGGTTTCGATAGACAAAATGGAAAATTGATTGCAATACAAAAAGTTGTTTGTCAAACGGGTTTTTTACTTCTGTGGGAAGTTGCACGGTTTTCAGCAATGAAAACATACAATAAGTAATTCGTTTGTATACAGTTATCCCAAGGATCCCAACGCCACGACGTGACTGCGTGCACCTCAAGGATTCACAGCAGGACATTGTCCTCTCGGTGCGTGTCAAATTTGCTTAATTGCGCCCATAGGTCAGCAAAATTCGGCAAAAATGCGTTTACCTACCCATTTCTGCTTGTCCAGCACGCACAAATTTTCAATTTCCCAAAAGTAAATATTACACATCAGCAAAAGGGTATGCGCATAGTTGAATAAGCTGTTCTTTGACAGCAGTAACATTTGAAAAACAAATTGGTGTATAAATAGGGTAGTTTCTCATTGTTTTAATTTGATTTAATATATACAATTACTGTATGATTTAAAAACTACATAACTTCACATCTACATACTTTTAGTCGCAATTTAATAGTGACATTAATTCTTTTGAATTCCGAATTTATTACAAACCATTCCCAAGTAATGACTATACTGAAAGATATTTAATCTATTTGAAGTTGAGTGCATGATATTATCTAGGATGACAAAGTGTCTTAAAATAACAAGATAAAATCTAAAGTAGTTTTCTCAGTTGTTATATTGCTTAGTCATTAGGTAGCCCAATTACATACATATACATATATGTAGATGTAAATATATTTTATGATTAATATTTTAATATTTCAAATTAGTTTTAAAAGGTTAATGCAAGCTTAAAATAATAATGATTATGTAGATTTAAAAATATATCCTAGGGACCGACGGATCTTTTTTAAGTCTAGAACAAAGTAATATTAAAATATTTTTTTAAGAATATACTGAGTGAAACTGATACCACAAGACACTCCAAATATTTTTCGCTATAGATAAAGATATAGTATATAGTAGAAAGGATATTAAACCAGACTTCTTTTTTTTTTTGCGTGCACGCACTTGCATCTGCCAGGCCTGCCAACTGGCTTGCATCCGCAGGCCGGTTGGCAGCGCCGCCAGCTCTCCGGCGTTTGTTTTGCTGGGGGTTTCGTTTCCGAGTTTGTCAGCTTGTGCGCCATTTGAGTTTCGACGCGCGCAGGAGACGTGACATCGCAGAGCGGAGCGTGAAGAAAAGGCTGGAAAGCGAACGAAGCGAACGAAAACGAACAGCGAACAACGAAAAAACGGAACGGCGGATGCGAGTGCGAGAGTGATTGGAAAACAGAGCGCGCGCGGAATTCGAAGTGCACAATTATTCAATTTTATTTTTATTTTTTTGTGACTCTGCGTTCCGTTTCGGTCCAAATACGTCGCCGTTTTTTCGTCTGTTTTTTTTTTTCTTGTTGCCTGCGTTTATTAAGTTCCTTTAAAGTGCCCGTGCCCCGCGATCCATTGTGTTGTGATTGCCGCTTTTATATACACAAAAAAAAAAAACAAACATCCGAAGGAGGCGAGGAGCACATTGCGCGGGGTAAATGAAGCAATAATTAAAAGTGCCTTTTGTTAATTGCCCCAAAAAGGGGGAGTGAGGGGGCGGAAAAAGAGACTGGAAGTGGAAAATGTATAAAAAGAGAAAGACAGGAGGAGATATTTTGGAGTTCAAGTGTTGGTTTTTTGGCAGTTAATGTTTAAAACCAAGAGGGGCGCACGAATGGCTGAAAACTATTTTTTTTATTTGTCCATTTTATCATTATTTTATTACAGATAACCTCATTTCTTATAAAGCATATCACCAAAAGCAGCATGAACGATTGCAGATTAACTGCAACCAAAAATGTTACTTCACATGTTAACCCTCTTTTGTAATGGCTAAGATATTAAATTTTAAAACGTGATAAGGGTTAACCTTGTTTACTTTGTCTTTCAATTGTTGCGCCCTTCGAAACGGTATTTTAACAGGCAATTGAATCGATGGTGGCAACCCTGGTAACTATTACTCTCCCTTGTGACTTTTGCCGGTTTTTCGCTCAGTCATATGTGCGTCATTCCCCACCCCTTCCCCTCCGCATTGCCACCCCCCCGCAGAGAGTCACCCTGGACTCTTTTAACCACTCTCTTTTTTCGCCCACTCCTTGCTCCTCCTTCGCTAAATTGCTCCTGCACGTTCGTCAAATATTTGCTCAACTCTTTTTAATTACATTACACACACTCACGCACACACCGATTTTGCACCCAGTGGCTTACGAAGGGGGGAGTTTTAGGGGTTAAACAGCCCCTTTGAGGATTTCATAACCACCAAATATTTAACTTGACAATATTAAATGTCATTTCTGATTTAAACAAAAACAAAACCCCCCTTTTCGTTGATTTCCTGCGTACGCCACTGGCACACGCACACATTCCAAAAACAGATTGTAATTGCAGATCTCTCACCGATTTAACGGGAGAATGGGACCAAAAAGAGAGCTGCATTTGGAAGAGTGTGACTCACGAGGCAATTCGTCGAAATTCTGTGATTGATTTTATAGATTCCATGAGAGGAAAAGGCACTAGACCAGTTTTCCCGACCATAGCATGTCCATTAATTACACATGTACATATGTATGTATGTCTGTCTATCTGTCTTGGGCCTTTTTCCTTTGTCATTTGAAGAGGGGGCCGTTGAGAATTTTTATTACCTTAAAGAGGGGACATCTATACATACATATATGAGGAATTACTATAAAGTATCAGTTTATCCTATACAAAACTGAAGGCTAGAGAAATGGGCAAGATATAGATAGTTAGTTTGAGGATCTGATTATAAAGAAATCTTGCTCTGAAGTATCGAGGGTTTTCTTTAAACTACACCTGATTTCGGTTAAATTCTGTTCATATGCGTTCTACATTACAATGCTTACTTTTGTATTTAATGGCCCACTTGACCGAGTGATCTGTAATGGAAATGTACTGAGGAATATCTGCGGCGATTGCATTGGACCTCTTTTTTTCTTTTTTTTTTTGATTCCGACCGCCAACCACCCACACATGTTTGTTTCGTAAATCCATGCACGCAATCGTAGCCATGAAATGGGATTTTCGCCCACAAACATATCTATCTTCCAAAATATTTAATATTTTTAAGCGACTTTACAGTGGAATACAAATCAATTTTAGTATATGTATATATATACGAGTATACTACTAAACTAAATCATTTACTTAAGAAAATCTTAAAAAATGTTTAACTTAATATTCGATCTAAAATAAATTTGTATATATTTATTACTACTAAACTAAATACTTTATTTAAGAAAATCTTGAACTTTTTTAAACTTAATTGGTCGATCTAAAATATATTTTAGATACCGTTTTCTCAGAAAGTATCATAAAGATTTTAACGACCTAATGGTTAAAAGGTACGACTATACGAAATGCTTTCCACACTTTTTTGCTGCATATTTTGGTGTTCTGATTTTTTCGTGGGACACCATTACTTTAGACTTTATGATTCTCTTGTTACACGCCCTGCTGCCTTTGATTTGCTTTGCTTTTTCTTTGCTTTTGCTTTTCCCTTTTTGCTGTTTGCTTTTTGCTTTTACATGCGTTGCCGGGTGCGACATCGTCTGAATTTTTATGCGGCAACTGCGACGCTGTTCATTTGTTGTTGTTGGTGTCGCTGTAAAAATTTTATTATCGCTTGTTTCCGTTTAGGAACCAAAAATGGGGAAAAATAATGTACCGCACACGCGAACACTCACACACACACACACACACGCGCATTTCCCCATCAGTTTCAGGCATTTTCCATGATGGCAATAGACTATTTAGTAATGCATGGGAGTTGAAAATGATAATCGTCACCTTTAAATAATACAAAACTTAAAAAAAAAAGGATTTAATGGACAAGTTCTATACGTTATAAAGATACTAAACCGATTAACAACGTATTTAAACGTTTATAAAGAAACTCTAAAAAATAATTTTCCTATAACTTATGTATAAGTACATATATTATCTTGCGGAAATGGTTAAATTATTTTTATGTTGGCGACTTTCTTTTGGTCGTGTTAATTGCGAAATTATGTTTTTTGTAAAATTTATGTTTCTGCCTTCAGAATATTATGCTATTTGGTTTTTCTTTTCTTTTTTCCACCCACATATTCTGACCATTTCACAATTGGACCTTGGGGCATTGGGTCAGGGGTGCCAAGCCCGATTGTTCTTTTGGTTCTTCGATAATGCTTACTGCTTGAGCTCTCCTATTCAAGAACCCGCCTAGTATTACTTTTGCAAAAAAAAAAAAACAGCTGAAATGTTCTTTTTAGTCTCTGATAGTCATAAGATCGTCGGGTTCGCTATCACAAGGGAAATAACTCAGAATGAGGGTTTCAACAACTGTGCTTCTATTATGAAAACAGTTGTTTTTTGTTTGGTCAACAATACCTCGAGATTATAATCTAGGTCAAGGACAGTATTTCGGATCCAAGTATTTTTATAATTTTCGACTTACTGATCAATGGATTTTCGAATACTAATTGAATGGCTGGAGATCTTTAGATATTATACGGTTAGTTTGCTGGTACTGTACTGTGCAATTGGTTCCATAATCATACAATCAGCCTTACTGCTCATATACCCAATTAGAGAGTTTCCCCCATATCATTTTTCCTCCATTCCGTCCATCATCTATTGATTTTTCTCCTCTTTCTCCCGCTTCTTGGCTGGCTGACTCGTCTTCATTTCAAAATAAGCGGACATTTTCTCGTATATCGTATTTTTAGTTGTGGTTTTTGGTTTTGGATTTGCCTTCGTCTCTGGCTCCCCTCTGTTTTCCTTTCTTCATTCTCCACTCATCTTCAGCCATCCGCTGTGGGCGTCTGTTACAATTTGTAAATTATATTTAAACACGAGCTGTGCCGCCTTGTATGCGTTCGTCGTCTCTCGATGCGGATTCGGATTTGGAATTCGGATACCGATTCGGGTTCGGATTTGATCGGTTTCGATCGGGAGGAGAGAAACTGCTGCGACGGGAATGGGGTTCGGATCAGATGGGATCGGATCGGGGTCTCTGTGTGCCACCAAGTGGGCGTGCAGTGAACCAATTTGGCTAATAGATTGTATTTCGCCACACGAACAAACAGAGACAGAACCAGAAAGCAAAAAAAAAAAAAAAAAAGAAAGAGACAAACGAGTGCAGTTGCAGTTGGGGATTATTTAGCACACTGAACTCTGCGTTAAATGGGCTTTCGGTCACACTGTAAATCAGTTGGTTGCTCCCAATTTAAATGCGATTCCCATTCTAGTTCTCATTCCTATTCCTATTCCTATTCCCATTGCTATCCCCATTCCCATTCCCATTCCCAGGCTCAATGTTTTCGCTAATTGACTTCGTCTAAAGTCCGCAATAAACATTTCAGCAATTTAAAGCAAACTCACACACTCAACCAGCCATTTGGACTCCACACACACACATATATAGTCGTTCGGATGTGTGTTTACATATGCAAGATCTAGATATAGACTAGATGACTGTATAATTTATAGATGGTCTTTAGCACATTTTGAATTCCGCATTCCGTTCCTAATTGATTCCGTTGGAACGGAAAAGTTCTGCGTGGGCTTTGCATTTAGCTTCCAATTTGCCGAATTAGTTTCTATGATATTATAATGCACATTGATTGGAATACAACCGAGAGCGGATGATTTATTTGCCCTATTCATTCCCCAGAGGCGAAAGCCACCACTACCACCAGCACCCTCAATTCCTTCCAAAATTGATTGAGCTGCAATAAAAAAAAATTTGTCAAAATTAGGAAAGGGTGGGTGAACCGGCGAACCGAACGGCCATAAAGCTTGTAATCACAAGCATTTTGATGATTTATAATTCAGACCAAAAAGGAAATATTAACTAGGCGGCCTACGAACCCAAGTCCACGCTCTGCTACACAAACTACACTGCACTTTACAATATCAACAAGTGATTGATGTTGATGTGCATGGGAGTGGTGGATTGGTGGATGAAGGGGGCAGGGCAGGGGTCTACTCCTGGGCCAAGGGAAACCGAACCGATTCCGAAAAGGGAAGGGAACATCTCAAGTTACAAGCATTGCACTTGAAAAAAATATATATGAATATACGACGATCGGAATTTTTGACTAAAATTAAACCTAAAGAATATATAAATCGATATCATAACAATCGATATCATAAACTTAGATATCATAATAATCGATATCATAATAATCGAAAATTATAAAAATAGAACTCGCGAAATTTAATCGTTATCGAAATCATAATCGAAAACAATAAAAATATAATTCGCGGAAGTTAATCGTTATCATGTTATCATATATCGATATCATAATAATCGAAAATATTAAAAATATAAATAATATTATATTTCTATCTAAGTCCAATTAGAATGTTCTTTGGTATCTTTCCTATCCATTATTTCTTCAAGTGTACTCGGGATACGCCTTGAATGTGCGCAAATGGGATAACCAACCACCGTTGGAGGATGTACTCCAAAACGCATCTGTTCCGTGGGTCTACGACGTCTGAGACGGCGACTATCTTGATCTCATAATCAGCGGAGTGTGGTGTGTGTGTGTGACTCAGAGACTCGGAGAATCGGAGAATCGGAGGGGTTGAAGAAAGAAGCAGGCGAGGCGAAAAAAAAATAAAAACGACGAACGTCATCAGCATTTTATTTTTGTTCCTTTTGGATTTTTGGGCCTGTTCCTGCTCCTTCTCCTTCTCCTTTTTACCCACTTTGCATTGTATGGTGTTTTGTGTTTGGTGGCAGGTGCAACGTCTGTTTGCCATTGTTTCGTAGAGGTTCCCCTGTGATATGGGCATCACGATGAGTTTGAGTTTGAGTTTTGAGTGCGTAGCAGCAGTTGCCCCGAATTAAAAAAGGGGCGAAACCTCGGATCCGATTTATTGTTGATTATACTGTACAGGCGGCAGCTGCATTTAAGGACACGCGTCGCTTGACGCTCCTTTTGCACGCGCCACATAAAACATAAAACCGGAGAACGGTCCTCGGTCCTCGGTCTTCTTCGATTTTCGATTCTCGGTCTCTGGTCAACAACGCAGATTTCCTATGGACCCCATTCTTTCTTCGTCTTTATCCTCTGACAAGGGTTTCGAAACCATTTCTCAAGTAGGATCAGATGTTTCCTAAGGATCGCGTGTGTTGATTTAATGAGTTTTTTCTTACTCCTTCCGCTTCCTGATGAGTTTCGACCTGAAAAGTAAGAAAAATACCAAAGGGATAAGTGTAAGGACTTGTTAATACCTAAAAACCTTATTTCTCCTTCCTCTTCCTGATGAGTTTCGACCTGAAAAGTAAGGAAAATATACATTTTGATAAATGTGAGGACTTGTTAATACCTGAAAACCTTGATAAGTTGTGTGGCAATCTTAAAGAGCTTTAGTTCTTAAGTATGATACAAACAGAAAATATTTATTAAAGAATGCCGAATAGTTATGAAAGATTTTACCATTATATATCTTGATATGAAAGACAAAATTTAGTTATGGGAACCCCAAACAGTAGCAGTATTTCCATTTCCTGGCAATTCGGGTCGCCCTTCATGGTTACTTGTTCTTTGCTTTACTCCGTTGCATCGTCTTGCCTTGAACTTAACTCTGCGGGTTGACTTTAAACGTACAGAGACAGAAATTTGACATACATTTTATTCTTTTGTATAGGATAAAAATAATGTTGATTCAACAATACAAAAGGAAATACATACATATTATATTATTCAGCTGTTTAGGGGCCTTTTATTCTTCTAGTTTTGTGTGATAATTCAGATAATTTTCTTCACAAGGTGAACGAATAATTTTCTATGGCTAGATTCTTTTCTCTCCGTGGAGAACTGGCGGGGGCCGCCAATTAGGCTGCTTAACGAACCAAGCCCAAAGTCAAACCGAAACGAACGACATGAAGTTAAGTAGAGTGTAGTGAAGTCAACTCGACTCGAAGCACAACTCTGTTGCTTCATGATGGTATAGTATATGGTAGTATGGATGGTATGATGGTGATGATGGTCATCAGCGTCGGCCGAAATGGTGGCGTAAATTCAGGCACTCGCATTATAAATTCCAGTATTCCATATATATACTATTTATACTATATTCGAGGTTTTTCGTTGTCGTTTTATGAGCGAACGACAATTTCGCCAAAGGAGCGAAACGCCTGCTCTATAAGGCCGTGGCATGACTCCCGGGTGTTTATGTTTTCTGTTTTCGGTGTGTTTGTGAATGGGGCCCATTAAAAGTTAAATTTAATGTATTAATTTATTTTTTGTTTGCTTGCTATTGTTGCTTCTGTCCACTCTTATGTTGTTTTTTTTTTTGGCAGCGCTGTTTGTTGTTTTTATTAATCGACTACGGAAGTTGCTGTAAATGTCCACAAACATGAGAATATTCATAATGCGTTTGGGCCTTGAACAAAGTGGGGTCCCCACCCATCATTTTGTTTTTCCAGACACTGACGTCAGTGGGTACGAACTGGGACTCTCGCTTTTAGTTAATTACTGAAAATATTATTGTAGTGTTAAAGTAATTACTTGGGAAAAAGTCCCCAGGGAGTGGAATGAGCCCTCAACATGCGACTTCGGTTGAGTAGGTCATGAGTATACTACTGTTGTAATACTAAGTAGTGCAGTGTTTGACCACTTGTTAGATGGAGTTGGATAGGACACACTTGTGTGATGTGGTAAGGTAAGGTAGGTCGGTAGGTTGGTAGGTTGGTAGGTTGGTGGGTAGTGTATTCCAGTAACTCTGGAACTTAATAGCTGGCTATCTCAGGTGGGGCTGCCCATACAATTATCGGATCCGCTAAGGCTATAATTGGTTTATCATGGAAGTCATGCCTTCATATTGGGTAGCATTGATCTGGGCCCGTGTGTGCTCAAGGTGAACAACAGAAAACCGATCCACCCAGAACATTGAACTGCAGCTGAAAACCTTATTTACAGATCAACTGCGACTGAAACGTAGCGTTTCAAAGGAAAAAAGAACACAGTCTGTCCAGTGGTTTATTCCATTTCAAACTTGACGATTGTAACTTAAAACACTTTTAAACACAGATGTCTTAATAACAAGCCGATTTTATAGCCAGTTACAAAAAAAAATCAGGGAAGAGGCTTCTAAAAAGCACAAGTCAGCGAGATAACATTGAAGTTTATCATGTGTCAAATTTTGTTTATAAGAAACAAACTTTGTGTGGGGGAAATTCCATTTAAAAGCTAGAAACAGGAAACAATTGGAATGAGATAGTATAGTTTTACCGGCTCTTAAGTAACTAAATGGAGTGCTGAAGTACTTAATGAACAAAGAGACATGAACAAATATTATATTATATATTATATTTTTAGTTTAAGTCACGTATTTATGACTCAGATTCGGATTAACTAGACGGTAGTTAACAAAATAACCTAATTCTTATATAAGCCTCATAAGAAATATTTTACTTTTCTTTTATTTCAAAAAATTTTAAAAATAATCTTTCAATATTTTAGAAGGTTTGAAAGGTTTGCTATTCACTTTTCATGTAGTTAAGCTGAATTCATCGCCAACAAACTATCTCATTCCTATCTTTCTACATATTTGTCTTGGGACTATTGACACGTGGTTGTGAGGACCATCACTTTACCAAACAGTGCGTTGAAAAAAAATATGGATCCAAATTCGGAAAAAAATATATAAAGTATAAAAAAAAAATATAAAAAATATATAGGGTCATCCAAATTAGTTTATATTTTTATTAAAATGTCAATTTTGATAATACTAATAAATTCCAATTGATTAATGACTGGATTATCTCGGTTTTAATATGTTTGTCGGAGAAATACAAGTCCGACGTGACTTTGCTTAACTTTGAGGGTTTTCCGCCTCTGACACGCTATAATTCCCAATGGGTTTTCGTTTTAATTAGTTGAAAACAGGTTTGGATCACTGCATAAAGCTAGCCTACAAACCGGCTCTCCCTTAGATTTTGTTCTAGATTAAAGAGATATTTGGATATGGCTATATTAAAATAGTCACCCCAAGTGAATAGTATTTGTTGGTGATATTTTCTTCCAGTGTGGAACCGAGAATGGGAGTGCAGTAGTGGACCGACCGACCTATGCAAATATGCAAACAAGAGTCGTAAACTAACAGCAACAAATGGCCGGTAGAATGGGATTCTGTGTGGGGTCTGCTGTACCCAGGCTACCCACCACCTCCATGGACCCCCTTGTCCATCCCCCGGAATCGTCAATTGGAATCTGTTGTTGCGGCTCTGTCATTGAACTCTGTGGACAAGCGATTGAGTGTTTTTGAGGGAAAAAAGGGCAGCCGTGAGGGGTTATTAGATGTGTTCTGTATTCCGTTTCCCGTATTTATGTACATTTATGTCCATAAATCAACGCTAACCAAGCGGGGCGACATGTGCATTGTTGAATGGAACCAACTCTCTAACCTCGTTTTAACCTCCTACCATATACCATATCACATCATATCATTGTCGCCATCAGCCGCTGCCCTTCTCGGTGCGTTGAACAGCTGACAGTGATGGTGGATGTGGATCATCATCACGAGTCCCCCCGAACTCCGGCTGGAGTTCAGTTAAGTAAAGTGCCAATTACCTAAAAAGTAAGGTAAAAACAAAACAAAAAAAAAGCGACAACAAAAACCTTTTCGAGCCACGCAATGACTCATTCAGTCGACCGTTGAAAACGGCCATAAAAAAAAGGCAACTCCATCAACAGAAAGTAACCGAAATGACCAGTAAGACGTCGGCAGTTGTCAGCGATGTCAGATGTTATAACAACCGTAACATAACTCGGATAGTATGTGATCGGCTTTTGGACTTACAAGTCTTACTCAGGAATACAGAAAATGAGACAAGCATTAATTTCGCGGGTATTAAGACAAATAATACAAATAAATCATATTTTATAGAACGGTTTTTAAAATGAAAATTGTTAAAATAAAATATTTTAAGAAATCTACCAGATGTATTATGTGATATCAAAGCTTTTGGCACTATAAATCTATAAATGTGGGGGATCTATTGGAACCCTTTCTTCAGTACAAGTTCATTCCATCTCTTTTATTTTTTTTCTTCTTTCTCTTGGCCAATTGCCAGTCATTGTTGTGATTGTTTTTGCCTTTGCCCCCAAACCAAACCAGTTAGCAACCCCTTTCCTCGGTTCTTTGTCGCTTTAATACGTGACTTATGCCTGGGTGAATTACTTAACACTCGCCAGTCGTCGAGCACTGTTTCCAACTGCATTATATCGGCAAATAGTACAGAAGCTGTAACAAGCGATAAAAACAGAAACAGAAACAGAAACAGTGCTGCTGGAGAAACGCCAAAAGTGCTTTTGATTGCCAAGCGACAGCAGTATTAGCAATATGCACTTAAAGAAATTATAGCGTTATTATCGATATCAAATAAATATATTTGCATTTAATGCGAAATACTGAGATATTAATAGTAATTTATCATTTCAATATGGAAATATCTTTGTTTGTTCGAATTTATATATATTTATTTGGATTTTATTAAATATTATATCATTTAAATATTTTTATAATTATCGATTCGCTGGAATCTAAAAAATAATATGGTATAAAATTATTAAGTTGATAAATGAGATCTTAAGAAATATTTGTATAGCATTTCTATATTTTAATATCAATTATTTATCAGTTTCCTGGAATCTGATCAAAATTTTTGTATTAAATCATATCACTTTATATCATGTATTTTTGATATCAATTGATTTTAAAATATATCTTTTTTTCTTTATGTGCGATTGTCGTTCAAACTGAAATGTGTAACGTGTTTTGAGGCAAAGCTGTCGCCCAGTAAGGGGGAAAGGGGGGGGGGGGGGAAGTAGGGGGCAGGGGGCGGAAACGGTCTGACGGACCAGCTGCATTGGCAACCGACAATCGCCAATCGCTAATCGTAAATCGCCGTTCGGCAACGGACGCTCCATTGAGGCACGTTTCACGAAAACAGAAAGAGAGGCGGGAAACCCAACTGATAGTACTAAAACATTTCTGGGCCTCTCGTTATAAAGCCAAAGGTTCCCAACTATAATTATAATTATTGGGGCTATGGCGACTTCACAGAATCACCGAGAAACGGTCCACAAATGCTTAACATACGTTTAGCTACAAGTTTTAGATTAATTTCCATTTTGAAACTTGAAACTGATAAATTATTGTCATCTAAAACATTTGACAGATTGGAATGACCGGAAGTGCCCAAGTATTTAAAATAGTTGGATTCGATTTCTTAAATGGATGAATTCAAGTTTCGATTTAAATATAGAAAGCTAAAATATTTGTTTTAAACGAGATAATATTTTTATATCTTAAGTTTCCTATAAATGCTTAAAGATTATAGTTCTGTAGATGAAAAAAAGTTTATGAGCTATTTAAGTAATGCTAATCCTAAACTAAAATATTTTAATAAAACGAGATAATATTTTTATAATCTTAAGTTTCTCATTAAAGATAAAAAAAAGTTTATAAGCTTTTGAAGAAATGCTAATCCTAACTTTTCGTTCCCCCCCTCTCTTCCAGATCAACCTAAGGGGCATCTTGGTGGACGGCGCTGCCAGCGGCGGAGGAGTAGCCGGAACAGGAGCAGTGGCTGGTGGTGCGACGACCGCCGCTGGCTTCGTGGCTGGTGGGGATTGCCCTGGAATTGGCGCCGCAGCTGGCGCTGGCGTCAAGCTGCGCAGGCACAGCGATCGTCCCCTGACGCCGGAGTCCAAGCAGCTCTCCCACACATACCGCATCTCCATGGCTAACCTGGAGGACTCGCAGGAATCGGAGCTGGACCAGATCCTCGGCGAACTGAGTCTGCTGGAGGCGCAGATCAGCTATGGCGAGGCGTCCATGCTGCCCGCTTGCATGGGTGCTCCAATGGTAGCACCGCCGCCACCGCTGGCGAGCAGCAATGCTCCCTCATTGGTTTCCATGTCGGCCGCCTCGTCGCGCTCCCATTCGCGCACCAACAGCAGCATCTCGGCGGACGTGAGCAGCTGCTCGTCTTCGGGGATCTCGGAGAATGGTCATGGCCTGGGACTCGGGCTCGTTGGCGGACCAGTGCCGGCCGGAATGATTGTCCATCCACCGCCACCGGTCGGCATGACCATGGGCATAACGCTGGGCGTTGTCACGCCCCGAGAGCCGCGCACCGAGTCGCCCGACAATGATTCGGCCTTCAGCGATACCGTATCCCTGTTGTCCAGCGAGTCGTCGGCCTCCTCGAACACATCCCTGCAGCAACAGCAACAACAGCAGCAGCAGCAACAGCAGCAGCAGCTTCAGCAGAAGCAGAAGCAACAGCTGGCCAACAGTGGCGAGAAGCTGCTCCACGGGCAGCAGAGTGGCGCCAACAGCATCTCGAAGGCGGCCAAGATCCAGCTGGCGCTGCACAAGCTCGAGAGCGCCTCCATCCGGCGGCTGTTTGTCAAGGCCTTCACCTCGGACGGCGCCTCCAAGTCCCTGTTGGTGGACGAGCGCATGGTCTGTGGTCATGTGACACGCCTGCTGGCCGACAAGAATCACGTGCTGATGCAGTCCAACTGGGCGCTGGTGGAGCACCTGGGCGATCTTCAGATGGGTAAGTGATTATAAATAGTAACTTAAAGTTAATAAACTGATTTGTATTCTCCTTACCCCATACAGAACGCCTCTTTGAGGATCACGAGCTACTGGTGGACAACCTAATGACGTGGAACTCGGACGCCGGCAATCGCGTGCTCTTCCAGCAGCGACCGGACAAGGTGGCCCTGTTCCTGCGCCCGGAACTCTACCTGCCCGGACCCCAGATGGCGCCCGGCTGCCAGCACGACGAGCAGACGCGCCAGATGCTGCTTGACGAGTTCTTCGACTCGCACAACCAGCTGCAGCTGGACGGACCGCTCTACATGAAGGCCGATCCGAAGAAGGGCTGGAAGCGGTATCACTTTGTGCTGCGCTCCTCGGGCCTCTACTACTTTCCCAAGGAGAAGACCAAGAATACGCGCGACCTGGCCTGCCTGAATCTCTTTCACGGCCACAACGTGTACATCGGGTTGGGGTGGCGCAAGAAATGGAAGTCGCCGACCGACTACACCTTTGGCTTCAAGGCGGTGGCCGATTCGTCGCTGGGCAAATCCTGCCGCTCCCTCAAGATGCTCTGCGCCGAGGATCTGCCCACACTGGATCGCTGGCTGACGGCCATCCGTGTGTGCAAGTACGGCAAGCAGCTGTGGGACAGCCACAAGTCGCTGATCGAGGATCTCTGCCTGGGCCGCGACGATGCCGTTTCGCAGTCCAGCTTCGCGGTCTCCATGCGCAGCGAGTCGATCTCGAGCATTTCGTCGGCCGTGCCGTCGCAATGCGGCAGCGTTTCCTCGGCCATCAGCAGCATGTCCAACTCGACCAGCGGCCGCACGTCACGCGCCTCCAGCAGCAGCTCCAGCGGCTGCCTGTCGGACGACAACAACGGCTTCGACTCGGAGTTCACCACGGGCACCATCAAGCGCAAGCCCTCGATGAAGCCCAACCTGCCGCTGACCACGATGACGCGCCAGCTGAAGGAGGTGGGCGAGATCACGATCTGTGAGAATGCCGGCGGCGATGCCAGTTCCCCGGAGCGAAGCGGTACGCTAACGCGACGCCACAGCCGCCGCAAGTCGCAGGAGAGCAACGGCAGTGGCACGCTCAAGCGGCGACCCATACCCGTGCCGGTAGCCGCCACTGTGGTCAAGCAGGCTGAGCCCATGGGCAGTGCCTCCTCCACTTCGTCCAGCAGCAACTCTACGCCCACGCCTACGCCGAGCATCTGCGCCAAGCCGCCGCCGGGCGATGCAGCCTCGCTGATGTGCTCGTCCACGCTGTCGCTGGACTCGCTGCCTCCGCCACCGCCGCCACCCGCCCTAGACGGGTCGGAGGATCAGGATGTGTACGGTTCGCAGCTGTCGCTGGCTTCCCTGCCGCCGCCACCACCGCCCGAGGAGGTGCTGGCCATGACCTATGCGGGGCCGCCCAGTCCAGCCACTCCCACACCGATGAGCACCCCGTCGATGATGATTATGCCGAACAGCAATGGATCGTTGCCGCCGGCGGTGCCGGCCAAGCCGATCAAACCGGCTGTTAAGCAGCCGGCTGGCGCCCTGAAGGCAGCGCCACCATACAAAGCGCCGCCGGATTATGTGGGTCCCGCCCTGCTGCCCGCCGGACCGCCGTTGCCGCCACCGCCACCCGCCCAGAAGAAGGTCTCGTTTGCGGACTCGCCGGTGCTGCTACGACGCAAGATGTGCTCACCGGAGCCGGTGCTGCCCCAGCGATCGCCCAGCACCACGCTCAGCTGCCATTCCAGCTCCAGTTCGGCGGGATCGGCGGCCTACCAGACCTATGCCCCGGGGCCGATGCTGCCGCCGCGTTCGGATCTGGCGCGTCTGTCCAGCCAGAGCAACGGCAGCGGCAGCTGCGAGGTTACCTCGCCCAAGCGCCTGCAGGAGTCCGCCTCGAATCCGCCCCGTGACTTTCTCAAGGATCTGCAGCGTGTGATGCGCAAGAAGTGGCAGGTGGCGCAGAAATGCAAGGCGGAGCCGGCCACAACGCCGCACGAAGTCCTGGGCTTCCGGGACTTTAGCAACGAGGACCTGCTGGCCGCCCACAACCTTAACTCGGGGGCCAACTCCTCGCACTACTACCGCGAGACGGCCAACGTGAGCCACTGGGTGCAGGAGCACTACGAATATGCCCACAACGCGCTCTACGAGAACGTGCACGCCCAGGCGAGGACGGGAGGCGCTGGCGGAGATGCTGGCACACCGCCGCTACCGCCTCCGCCTGGCAACTCGGTGGCGGCCAAGAAGCGTCCGCCGCCGCCGCCTCCGAAACGGAGCGACAAGACGCACCTGACCAACCGGGTGTAGGAGCCATACCAAGAAGAGAGTAAGTCAGGCGGTAAAGCAGGCATATGTAGTTCCCTAGGGTGGACTTTCTGTTGACTTTCAGTAATTTGCTGCGATCCAAAACTAATTTATGATCTTTTCAGGTGGAATCCGCTTCATCACTTAGATCTTTGAACTCCAGAGGAGGGAATTTCGTGCAGGAGCGCAAATATTTACTTGTCTACAAGAAAGCAAAGAAAAAGAATCTTACAAATTCCTATTTAAGTCTAGGCGACAACTAAGCGAGATGGAAGAAAGCACTAATTGAGACATACATACAAGTATGACTATATATATTTTCTAAGAATATGCTATGGCCACGCCCACTTCTCTTACAAAAGTATTACGCATAACAGAGAATCAAACTGTAGAACCTCCTTTTAAGTTCAGTGTCGAACCGCGTCAAAAGTGTCAACAAATTTGTGGCCATCTACTCAAGGTTTTAGAAAACATTTTTGAGTTTTTCGCTAAATATAAAACTAGTTTCTTTTTATTCGTTTTATAATTTACGAATTTAAAAGGTTTTTAACCAGAAATTCGTAAAAGAGTTGGAAAAAACGCGTTTTTGTGAAAATATTTAAGTAGCGCACTAAAAATATAATACTTTTTGTTGACACTTTTGACTTAGTTTTGATTATTCATCCATATTTTGATTAGTTTCGAAAATTGAACAATTGTCGGGCTAACAACCAACAGACAGAAAAGAAAAAAAGGAATTCTGCACTAGTAAAAATATTTAAGCTAAATTTTAGTTTGTAAAAAGAAAAGAAAAAAAATAATTTTTAAAACGATAGTGCATTATTAAAAAAACACTAAATTAGCGTTAGATAAGTGTACAATGTTTTTATATATACATGCACTTTTTAATTGTTTAGTTGCTCTTAGTATTGATTTTATATATATTTTTTTTCGATAATCTTTGTAACGGTAGAGTGAACGTTTTGTAAGCGCATGAAATGCGCTGCGCTAGCAAAGGAAATGCCTTATAAAGCATATAAACCTAAAATAGGGAAAGCCCTGCATATACACCTAATATATATTAATGCATATATACATATATATGTATGTGAGTTGATCTATCCAAATTATTTGCTGTTTAAAGCGATATTATTCTTTTTATCCACGAATTGTAATTCCACATTGATTGTTTAGTTTAAATAACAAAGTGCTTAGTTTTCAAAAGATTTGTCAAGTTCCTCAAATAGTGTTACAATTATCTTTCTCTTTGTACTTATACCGAACCGCAGATAAGACAGACAGATCAGCCATAAAATGCAATTTGTATGTGCAAATCAAACTATTTCAATTGAAGGCAATAAGAGAAAATGGAATTATTTCTGTACACAAATCAAAAATGTAATTGTAATTGTAATAATATTAAAATTAATACTTTGCTTAATTTCGTTAACAAATTTTGTTTCCCAACATATCATTTCTTAAGCGTTCCTATAGGATCAATTTGTATGTGCATGCAGGCATTAAATACGTTCAGTAAAGCTAAACTCTTTGGGGATGATTGTTTCCCCCGATGTGCACTAAGCAAACGAAATTATGCGTAGAATAGCTTTCGATTCGCAAATCGACTAAATATATATTGCATTCTTTAAATGGATGATTTAATATCATTGATCGATTGAGTATTTGATCATTTTTGTAATTGTTTTCGTGTAGTAACTTGTTTGCCATTTGTTTTTTATGTATGTTTTGTGTACAGCCAGAGACAGCCATATATACAATATATACATAATTATATGAGCATATACGTGCCTGTATATGTGTCCGGAACCCGAATAATTTGAGTTGAAATGTATCTGAAATCAATCGTTGACTGTTATGGTCCCCAATACACATTGTATATATGGGCAAAGCTATATAATTCTGTATGAAGTTTTGTTACGTATTAATCGGCATGTGTAATGCGATCGAATAGTGATCGATCGAATCAATCGAGTAAAACTTCGCCTTTCTTCTCCAGCCATCCAGCCATCCTAAAAGTGTTCAGTCTCCCATCCCTTAATAGCCCGCATCAGCTATATATGCTTGCTTTTGTTTCCCATCCTATGTCATATATATATATATATAATATATATAGAAACTTTCGGTTTTGAATACAAGAAACTAGCATTGGGTTTATTATGGTAAATTAAAATTTTACTTTCCTACGTATACAAAACTAAAGGGTATTATGCATATAGATCTAGATATAAACATACTTAAATAAAGGAAATGCCAATTTTTTAAAGCTTGAATTTATATGAACATATTTTTTAGACACTATACGCTATATATATATCTATATATATATGGTAGCAACACAAGGATGTGCCATAGGCGCCGTCGTCGTGTCAAAATAAAAAAAAAGAGAAAGAGAAAGAAAAACCTGCAACATTTTTTGCTAAATAAATGTAATAAAATTTAAATGAACCTAGTCATTAAGTCCAAGATAAACTGAAAGAAATATTTAAAAGCTAAATAAATTTATATATAAATGACATACATATATACATATGTAATTGAACGCAAAAGAAAGTGAAATCTAGAAACTTACTCAATGCTTTGACTACAAAAAGCATTTTAAAGATAATTTGTTTGCCATCTTATATATAATTTATATTTTTTTGTTTCCGTTCGTTTGCTTAAATATTTCGATTTCAATGTATAAAACAATTAAGTAACGAAGAGAAATAAATCAAGGTTCAACTAAAAGAACAAGAAATCAAACACAAAACAGAATCCTAATTATATAAAGTAAGGAAAACTCATATTAAAGCCCAAGCTACAACTAAAAGAAAAGACTACAACTGGAGGAGAACAAAATAAGTAAGTTTATTATTATATCGCCGACACATTCAGACATCACTCATATGCATTAACTACAAATTTACAAGTACAGCAACGCAAAACTACAACATCTAACTAAAGAAATCAAAGAAAATGCAATTTAATAAATAAACACCAGAAATTCTTTGCAGGGCTATTATATAGTGAACAATGTTGCCATTTGATACAATTTTTTCCACAAATAAAAACACACATTTGATATATAAATATATATTACTATATATACCTTATATTCCGGATCGAATGGAATTTTTTGTAATTTTGATAGAAACATTCAAATCATATTAAAAACGAAAAAGAACAGACAAAAACTGTGCGAATGAAACGTGTTACGAGAACTATGAAAAATAAATGCGAGAAATGCCTAAGAAAAATTTGAATCAAAGAAAATAACTATTTATTCGTTTTGGGGAACGGAAGGGAATTAACGATAATACAGATTCACTTTTTGTAAACAGTAGGAGGCCCATCCTACCATATTGGTCGCCGAACCCTGCCGTCAGATTGGCCTACCACTTGACCAAATGCGACTCAATAATTAAATCTATAACACTTTCCGTGTGATTTAAAAAAAATTAAATTTTTGCCAATTTTAATTTTTTTATCATAATTTTTTTTCGAACAATAGAAAACAAATTGTCCAGGTTTAAATGCCAATCGATTGGACATTTAAAACCGAGTTCAGAATGGTATGACACTCCATATTTAGATAAATATTTCCTTTGGGAATTCGGGAGATTGGTTTTTGAAAAAATAGAATTTTTTCTTTTGGTTTTTTTGCTATAACTTGGCCATAACAGATTAAAATATAATAATTACATCCATGACACTTTCCGTGTGATTTTGGAAAAAAAATGTTTGTAAATTTTTTGTACATCATAATTTTTTTGCGAAAAATGGTAAATAAATAAAATGTCAAGGTTTAATTGTAAATCGATTGGAAATTTAGTAACGAGCTCAGAAAGGTATGACAATCTATATTTGGATCAATATTGCCTTTATTTCAGCGAAAAACCTGTTTTTTTTTTTTTTTTTTTTTGGAAATTTGTGATTTTGGTTTTTGACAAAAATATGAATTTTTTCTGTTTGTTTTTTTGCTATAACTTGGCCAAAAATGGTCCTACATCAAAAATATATACTGTTTTGAACAGGTTACAAAATAATAATTACATCCATGACACTTTCCGTGTGATTTTGGAAAAATAAAATTTTTGTCAATTTTCATTTTTTTTATAAGGGGGTACATCATAATTTTTTTGCGGAAAATGGAAAAAAAATAAATTGTCCAGGTTTAAATGCCAATCGATTGGAAATTTAATAACGACTTCAGAAAGGTATGACACTCCACATTTGGATCCATATTTCCTTTGTTTCAGCGAAAAAGCGGTTTTTTTTTTTTGGAAATTCGAGATTTTGGTTTTTGACAAAAATAGGAATTTTTTATTTTGGTTTTTTTGCTATAACTTGGCCAAAAATGGTCCTACACCAAAAATACATACATTACAATAAATTAGTTACATTCAAGACACTTTCCGTGTTAATTTGGAAAAATAAAATTTTTGTCAATTTTCATTTTTTTTTACATCATAATTAATATTTCAATATTTCCTTTGTTTCAGCGAAAAAAACATTTTTTTTTGTTTAATTCGGGGTTTTGGTTTTTGACAAAAATTTTCGCCAATTTAAATTTTCTTACAGTTTTTTTGCGAAAAATGGCCAAAAATTTGAACTTGATCAGCAAACACGTACCAAATACGAAAACATTTGAAAAGTATTTCTGTTGATTTAACGATACCAGGATATCTCAGCATCAGGATAGGCTATTATACGATATGATGATAATGGTTCCACTGTCCTTGGTCCTAGTACTCGCACCCCCACATTCCGGTTGAATCGAACAAGCAAACCTTTGCAAATTTACGCATTTTAATGGCCCCGCAACGAAACTGACCAGGATCGGTGGCACGAAGGACATCCATACTGCGCTGCCCCCAACATCTGCGTCGACGTCGGCAGAGGCAGCGACAGCGGCAGCAGCTTCAGTCGACATAATTTTCAGTTTCCTTGCCGCATTTTGTGTGAGTTTCGGGGGGGCTTTCGTTGGACTTTAGGAGGTTTTTTGTGGGCTTCTGGGGATGGGGCACGCACTGGCTGCCCACTGGCCAAGCAAAAATAAGAAGAAGATGAAGATGGTGAGAAAGGGTTGCTCTGCATACGTGCGTGTGTGTGTGTGTGTGTGTGTGTGCGGACCTTTGCTTGGCAGGCATTTTATTTATGCTGCGTGGTCGTTTCTTTGTAGCCCCTCTTTCCTCCTGTTTTCCACTGTTTATACCCGTTAGGCGTACCTTATGGGGGTATATTTTATTTGCGAAAAATTATGCAACGGGGATAAGGTAGCGCCGTTGGATCCCAGCCAAGATCTCAGGACCTATTGAAACTAGTATCGCCATTTTTGGTATACGGACTTCTGTAGCACCCACATATGTAATGCCCGAAAATTAAAAAAAAAAAATGTAAAAAAAAATCTTTAGTTATTAGTTTCAAGAACAAGATTACCTTTGAAAATGGCTGATTTCAGCCATAAAATTAATGGTATAATGGTATAAGATATAGAATCCTTCTTTATTTCTCTAATTCTTTATTACGGAAAGGGGGGTTTTGAACTGGAATGTAGATCATATCAACTTTTGCAACATATTTTCTTAGCGGGTATTTTCAAGTCGTGGCCTATTGCGCCTTCGGCCTTCTTTCCTGTTTAAATTGGCAAGTGCCGGCGGGCGGAACGGCACACCCCCTGACCACTGCCTCCCGTCCACCCCCCTTCCACCCCCTTCCACCCCCTTCCACCCCTCGTGTCCTTATCAACGTGTTCGAACCCTTCAACCCGTTCGTGCGTTTTGTTGTCCAGCCTCAGCTTCACTTTCAGCCTCCTTTTGTGGGTGGTTTTTGGGTGGTTTTGGGTGGTTTCGGGCTGGTTTCCGAGTTGGGTGGTGGCTTCTGATGGTGGCCAGTAGGTGGGCTTAATTTAAGCGGGTTTTATTTTTTCTCAATTCCTCTCCCCGTTCGCTCTCTTTTTTACATGCTTTTCGCTTCTCCTCTTTTTGTTGTATTTTTTGTGTTTTTTATTTGATTTTGCTTCGTATTTTTACTTTTTTCCTTTGGGGTGGCTCTGTGCCTCTATGTGTGTGTTTGTGTGTGTGTGTGTGTGTTAATCTCGTTATGTTGTCCTTTGTTTGAAATGCCCGCTGCTGCAGCGCTGCTGCTGCGCAGTCGACGTCCGCTGCTGTAACTCTTTCGCTTTATTTTTCTATACATTTTGATATATATATATATATACATAAATATATAATGTAAAATGTAAGTTTGTTGTATTTATTTTTTCTGTCTTCGTCTAAGTTAAACAATTTTAATTGAATTTTGACAAAAATAGGGGAAACCATTTATTCAGGAGAGAAATAAAAGGCTCAGGGAGCTGACCATTCAAAGAGCTGCGGCACACGTGTAAACAAATAGGATGTCCGAGGAATTTGTGGCAAGGTATTGCCTATATTTTGGGGCAAATTCAACGATTCAGTTTGACAAAACTATCAAATGGTTATAATATGTATATCATTTAAAGTATGCTTCTGAAGCTTTTTCAACTCTCAATATAAACGATCGTGGGAAAAAATACATACATTCATTTTTAATTTTTAAAAATTGTAATGAATTTTTTTGGGACTTAGGATCGTAAAAGTAAATTTACTAGAACATCAAACAATTCTTAAATATTTTCTGATATCGAAATACTTTAAAGAATTTATTAAAACTGTGATATTAATTCTGTAATGCTGATATTAATCCGGTAAAATTAGTAATCTAACGGTAAAAACAAGCTAATAATCATACAACTGACTTACCTTTTTTTTAAATCATTCGATTAAATGTTTCATAAAGAATATTTCATTTTGTTTCATAATAAATACTACAAAGAAAGGATTTAAACTTATAGTCTTTAAAAACTGAGTAACGACACACATGAAAATTCCTAGTGAATTATACCTTTTAAAATTCGGTTTTGTACTTGATTTAATTGCTATTTTTGTGGTTTGCATTTCAAATGGTTCTCTGAATGCTTAGTCTAAGCTCTTAGCTCTTAGCTCTTAGCTTTTAGCCCACGACTTGCCGGTTTTTTAGACTCTTTTCAGACTGATTAGGCGAATGATATTCTACGGAAAGTCCTTTCGCATCGCTCTCCAGCTCCTGGCACCCCATTAACCGGCCGTTGCCATGACAAATGATGCAAATTTAATTGGGCAAAAGCAGAAGCATCAGTTTGCCGAAGAAGAAGATGGTCATGCGAAATGTGAGCGAAATTGAGATCCGAGGCGAGGCGGTTGTCCTTTGATATTTAATATGTTTAAATATGCCAAGTCCTTCGAGCATGTCAGCAAAAAAAGGGACCTTCTGCTGGACACACACAGCACACAACACACAGCACACAACACTCAACACATATACATAATGTGTGTTCCGGTATGGCTAGAAACATCAGCAAAAGTCCAAAGCGAAATTCATTCAAACGAAACGAAATGAAACGAATTCAATTGATGACGACGACGAAGCTGGAATAATGCCAATGAAGAGTAAAGTAGATCGATAGATAGCCCATGCACACACACACACATACATGGTCATTATGTGTGACCTGGCTGAGGTCGGGGGTTGGGGTGGCAGGTTCTACACCAGGGGAAAATTCTTTGTTTAAAACTAGAGTGCATTGAGGTGCGAAAAACCCCTCTAGATCTTAAAAAATATCAATTTGGCATACTCCCACATCTCAGTTGGCTAAAAAAAAAAACTTGATATGAAACGAAGATCATTTTGATATTATGTGGTATCAATTTTGACTTGTTATGCGGCATCATCATTATATACTTTCTAACATACTCATAATATACATCACAGTTGGCTCCCAAAAAAACTTAATATGAAACGAAGATCATTTTGATATTATGTGGTATCAATTTTGACTTGTTATGCGGCATCATCATTATATACTTTCTAATATACATCTCAGTTGGCTCAAAAAAAAACTTGATATGGAACGATGATCAATTTGATATTATGTGGTATAAATTTTGACTTGATATGCGGCATCATCATTATATACTTTCTAATATAATCATAATATACATCTCAGTTGGCTCAAAAAAAAAGTTGATATGAAACGATGATCAATTTGATATTACGAGGTATCAGTTTTGACATTTTCGGGTATGCAACATATTTCCTAACTGACCATTAGTTTGCTTCTTTTTATTTTCTGTGTAGCGACGGGGTTGACTAGAGATCGTAATGCAAACTGTCAGAATGCGTAACTCAATTTACAATTTTCCCTTTTCCGCCTTCTTCATCGCAACAAAAGAAAGGCAGTGGGTGGGGCATGTGGGTGGGGGGCTAGGCTGAATTAAAAGAAAATGGAAAATGCTAAAAAAAAGAAGAAGCGAAGAGGAAGAAGCGAGCTGGACGTCGTCAATGTCCTTGCTTCGGGGTTGGGTTCGCTGCGTCCCTTTCTCGCGCGCTTTCTCCCACTCTCCGACTTTCTCCCGTTCTCCATGATAAAGACACCCAAGTGTGCGTGGCGTGTGTCAGGCTGAAGAAATGTGTGTGTGTGTGTGGGTGGGTGGGGGTGGGGCTTTAAGGGTGTGGGTGGTCAGCGCTGGGCAGCCTTTTTGTTTCGCACGAATCCTTTCGGCACAAAAAATACAAAAATACAAAAAGAAAAAAACGCAACACAACAAAAACGAAAGTGAACAAAAATGTAACAAAATCAGAGGCGGCGAGGGAGGGGGTGTGTGTGGGGGGGGGGGGGATTGAGAGGCTGCGAAAGGTGTTGGGGGAGGAGAGCGGAGATTGTGCAAAAAATGGAAAGTACTATACATACATGGTACAGTAGTCTCTGGCACTTTTTGAATAAATAAGTTTAAAAAATTAAACTTCTTTTTTCTAATTTCGATATTTTCTAAACTAAGTCAAATAATATTCTTTAAAAACTATAAGCTATAGAGCAATATCTTTTTAACTGAAACTATAAATATAATTATAGTCCGCGATGATCATCAATGATGATAGGATTTCAAATAATACCTATCACTTTAAATTATATTTTTTTAATTCCTATTCCTATTTCATCTAGGGATCTTACTTTTAAAGTAATCTAATTTTAAAATATATTATATTTATTTCATTCTATTGTTCCAAATCTCCAGGGATCTCCCTTTTTATGATCTAATTTTAAAATATATTATATTTATTTAAGCCTTTAGTTAAATATCTCTTGGTATCTCATTCCGATTCTAATAAAGCGATAAAATCAGAAGACATAATACGCAGTTGATGCTGGCAGTGTTCACTGTACACGCAAATCGTACAATGTTCGTTTGGACAATTGGCTATGGCTTTCTGGACCCCACACCCTCTCCCTTCCCCCCTCCACCCTTCTTCGAGCCTTCTCAAACCTTAAAAAGCCTTGCTACCCTTCCTACCCCGTTTGTAATATTTTCTTCTTTATTTTTTTTTTTTGCGATGTTTGCCAAGCGTGCAGAAAAGCTGACCAGCACAAAAAAACGAAGAGAAAGGAGCGAAGGCAAGCAAACGCACAAAATTATATAGAAAATATACAAGGAACAACAACAGCAACAACAACAAAGGCAGGAACATACATAAAAAACGAACGAAAATCTCTAAAAGAAAAAGCGCTTCGGAGGTGGGTGAAAGTGCCCGAAAAGGGTTACCAGAAATTGCGTCGGCAAAAAAAAAACGAAAAAACCAAAAGTAGAGGAGTAAAAAGCGGCAAAGAAATGTAAAGAAAAATACGAAATCACCCCCTTTGGCCAGGCTTACATGCTTACAGTTATTACCATGATAAGGTGGACAGATTGTCCTGGGGAAGGAGCAGTGCCAAGTGTCCTGGTGTCCATGTATTCGAGTTTCCCGATTTTCCCACTTTAGCCGGAAAACCCGCGAAGCAAACGAACCACCGGCTTATCTGCCTAGGCCGGAAATGAGTTGTGCCCAAAACGCAGGCTGCAAGTTTATGACGGTATACAAATAAAGTAGCCGCTGCGGGTTCAGATTCACGGGAAGTGTCCTCGAAGAAGGGACATTCCTGCACCACACGGCATTTAAGACAAACACTTAGCATTCATTATCATTTACCTTTTGCTACTCTGCTAAATAATAAACGCGTTACAGATTTTTTTGTTGCAAAAATGATGAGAGTTTTAGGTTTTATGATCATTCCTTCATTCATTCATTTCCCATGAAAATGTTTTTTTACTGTTAAAACTATTTATTATATGATCCTTAGAGCCGTTTGCATAGTTTTTTTAATTTTAAAACATAATAAAAATACTATGAAGATTATAAAGATACTTTAGCTAGTGTGAATTCCTGTTTCTAGGAAAAATTGGCAAAATATCTCTATTAATTCACTAATACTTAGATTTAGCTAATTCTTAAAATTGTAAAGGTTATTTTATATATTTATTTATATAATGCCAACAACTAATTATTAATTACTTGTTAACAGAATATATATTATAGATAAAGATTTTCTAATGACTAAAATCGATTGCTATTTGGAATGTTTTTTTTTTCCGTTTTGGTTACCAAGAATCACCATTAGCCTTTTCCCCTCGAATCAAAAATGCTAACACGCAAGCGAGCGGGGCAGAGTACATAAACAAGCTCGTCTTCCTGCTCTTGCATATGCATATATCATTAAAATTGAGGCCCAGACACATATTTTCATATTTTCATACTTTCTTCCCCCATCGCAGCCATATTTCATAGTTCCCCTTCACATGTGTGACTTGTGTTGGTCAAATACGGCGGGTCCATACCCCTGCACATCCCTCGAAAGTATGCTAAGCGAGAGAGAATATGTATTTTTCAGGACGACTGCAGGACCAGAAATCGCCAACGTCGCTGTTTCGTTTGTAGGAAAATGAAAATGATAAATTATATAAAAAAAACCAATTGTATACATATACACATACATGTCTGTACATGTCCAACAAAGAAGAAGAAGAAGACGAACAAAAAATAAACGGCACAAAACGCAGGAAAAAGCAAAGGGAAAAGGGAAAATTTCCCTTGAATTTTCATTCGCAATGTTATGTAGTTGACAGACCAGATGCCCCCTTTCGATTTTCTTTTTTTTTAAGTAGGAAATTGTGTCCGAGCTGTCTCTTCTCTCGCTCGCTCTTTCTCGCTCCCCCGCATTCTCCCTCTCGCTCTGGCCTTCTTATCAAATGATTTTCTTCTGTAAACTTTCGGTGGACGTCAGTGGCGGACAAGGACAAGACAACCCTTTTAGGCCAACCCAGCTGGGGGGTGGTGGGTGGTGTTTCGGAGAGGTTGATTTCTGGGCAGGACCAGTGCACTGAGAAAAAAAGAAGAGAATAGTTAGTCTTCCGAACGATGTTTACCGTAAATAAATCAGTCAGTTGCCTACTGTTTGAATACCACATTTACCTTCACTTTTCAGCCTATCCCCCGTGAATATATAAACACTTTTTCGAATATAGAAAATTGTAGTAAAATAAATCTAACTAGAAATTTTGTATAGCTTAAAAATAAATCATAGATTTATATTTTAAAACTTTTAAAGTTAAATTTAGCATTTATTGCCAAAAAAGTTAAATTAAATTTTTAACAAGTTTTAAAAAAAGGTGTTAAATTTCTTCAATTATGAGATAATTTAAATTCTTTTACACTTTAACAAATTTGTATTTTTATTGTTTATTAGTTGTTTTTATTCTATTAACTGCCCTATGAAAAATGTCTATATATCTTTAAAATATCTCCATTAAATACTTAAACTTTGTTTATGTAGAGATGGACAGTTCGATTATTGATTAGATCGAGTCCCCTTTTTTTCCTCAGTGCTTTGATGTCGCCTCGGCTTGTCACTGCCAGGGAAAAGAATAAAAATAAATAAATAAAAACAAGAATTTCGCCGTGATTTTGCATTTTTCGGCAGGACTTTAACCCAAATAACCAGGCTAGCTGTGGGAACTAAGTCACTGGGTCTGGTTTTAAAATAGCAGGCAAAAAAAAGAAGGAAAACTACACATTCTACGCCAAATGTGGGAGATCCTGTTCGGTCATAAATTAAGCATGCCGCCCGCAAAAGTATGCTATGGATTTGAACTCGGATTGCGAATGCGCTGAGGCGTACAAATGCCAAAGTTACCAGGAAAAAACTTTCACTTCGCCCTTCCCCTCCCCCTCCCCCTTTCCCCTTCCCCATTTAAATTTTCGGGCATCCTCCATTTGTTTGTCTGTGGTCGCAGAACTTGAAAACTACTTTGCCTAAGACAAAATGCCCCAAAAACAGGAACGCAACACACATACGCATGACCAAAAGTTAGCCAAACTTGTATATAACTAGTTAGCCCCCCCCGAACCCCCCTTTAAACTATTCCAACGCCACCCCTTGGCCGGGCAAACAAGAACTCGCCTTGATTATAAATTTCAACTTAATTACAAAAACAGAATTTAATCCCTTCAAAGTGTGTCGCTGACTTGGCCATTATGTATGTACGAGCATGCCCGGGAATCTAGGAATATGGGAGTTTAGAACATGGGGATGCGGTTCGCTTGTAAACTACAAAACTACAAAGGACGCCCAATAATTTATGGCCAGAACTATCCGCTCCACTATCCACTATCCACAGCCGTACAACAATCGCCCGAGGCGATTTCAGCCTCTTGCCGCACAGTGGGGCAAAAACGGGTATCACCTGACTTGTTTGGGGATTAATACACTCAGCGAAAAACTTTTTAGAAAACTAAAACTTTAATTTTAAATATTTTTGATAATACTTTTTTAAAATATTTTTGATACAATTTTTTAAAAATATTTTCGATAATATTTTTGATAAATTTCATTTTTAATATTTTTTAAAAATATTTTTGATAATTTTTTTTTTAAATATTTTTAAGCCACAAAGTGATATAAATATTGAATTAAATTAAATAAAAAGATTCGGAAATTCTCATCAGAATGGAAATAGTTTTAAAATTAAAAGGACATTTATGGAGTTGAAAACGTTTTTAATCAGCTTGAATCAAGTTTACAATGTTTATCACAACTACTAAACGATTATTCCATTCTTATCTAAAAGTTGTTGAAAGAACTCAATTTAAACGGTTTTTAAGAACGAATGCTTTGAATGTGCTTGCAAAAATCTTAAAGGTTTAAAACTAAAACAAAAGTAGTTAACTATACATAATCTTTCTTTACAATTCTTTAAATAACTTCATGTGATACCTGTATTTTCACAACTGTTCATGTATACGAACGTACATACATAAGATGGTTTTCAATTTTCAAATCTCAAGTTGAGTGTGACCATATTTTTGTTATGTTTATGTGGGAGAGGCATTGGCCACATTCGCCCACCTGGCATATTTCTATGTGTATAAGGCACACACTCGCACACATAGCTAAACCAATTTCCACACAACATTTTAAATTTCAGACCAAGAATGGCGAATGGCGGACGGCCCACCCCACACGCACACATGAACACACAGCAACTTAACTTACAATAAAGGACATTGCCCAGCCTCCTGCCACCCCATCCCCTCCCCCTTTTTTTGCCGTATGTAAAGTGCGTAAGTTGTGTCCAAAGGTTCGGGACTTTGGGTTTTGGGTCTGAGGTTTTTGGGGGTTTGTTTGGGCGACTGGGCGGCAGTCGGGGGTATTTCTGCACTATTTTACATACGTAATGCGAACTTCATGGGTCCAGAGCTCATAAGCGCCGTCGGCCAAGGCTTTTGGAAATTAGCGTGGCTGCCAAATCAGGAACCGGCTTAAGGAGCAGCAGGATTTAGGGGGGGAGGAGGTTTAGGGGGGGGGGGGAGTGTGTGTGCCTGCCTGGGGGCGGTTTAGTGGCAATCAACTGGGAATAGGCCAGCACACTCCTTTTGCCCTGACGAACATGAAACGATTTAAAAAGTTATATGTAATGTGTTGCGCAAAGAAAATGTTATAAAAAGTTATTAACCGTATTTTTGGGAGGTATTTTAAAATAATACAAAAATTTTAAAATACTTTTAAGAGTTTAATCATATTAACAAAATACCCAATTGAAAAGCAAGTCTTTAATTTTAAGGCAATATAAAGAATAGTAAAGAAAGATTTTGTATAGTTTCCTACTTTTTTTTAAGTTTTAAACCTTTAAGAAATTATTTTTCTACTTAAATACTTAAAAAATACTTAAAAAATACTTAAAAAATACTTAAAAAATACTAAAAAAACGTAAAATTCGAAACTGCCTTTCTGGTATAAGTTTGGATAGTTTTTTCCATTTTCTAACATTGGTTTTTATAATACAATTTTTAAAAAACTTTCGATTATCAGCGAACTTAGCTAAACCTCATTATTCTACCAAGTTCATAATTCGATTTAAGCTTTAAGAAATTAATAATAATAGTAATTTTTATTTATTATAATTTTTGAAAATAAAATTGTTTAGGTCAAAGGTCACTTATATTTTGAACTTAAGAATTCTGCTTCTAAAATAACCCAATGATCATAAGATAGCTTGTAATTACAGATACAATTACTAAATTTGTTTAAAGATTCCAATTGCATTTGGATCCTTGATAGTTTACTTTCCCTTATGATTGACACAAAAAGGCGGGAGTAACGTTTCGAGCGGAGGAGGCATTCCTGGGGGACCAATTTTTGGCCTGTTTTTGAAGTCCGATCAAATCGCTTGAGTTCAAAACGCCCGGCATCCGCAAATGTTTTCAATTTCCCAAATGTATTCCAACTTATGTACAACCCCCCCTCCTCATAAGGAGATGAGGAAAAACCGACGGGTGCATGGCCAGAACTTTTGATCTCTGTATTATTCAATATATTGAAATTTGAAGCGTTGATGTCTAGCTGTATTGGCCGGGAATTGCCAGCAGCTGCCGGCGAAGGACGAAGGACATCCAATGACTTGTGACTGACGGAAAAATACGGGGGCGTGCATGCGTGTGTGTGTGGCACGGTCGAACTCACACACACAAACGCATGAATTTTTTACACAGCTTTCTCGTTTCCTGTTTTCGCATTTCGCATTATTTTTTTCCTCCTCCTCGGTTTTTCTTCTTTTTTTTTTTTTTTTGAATTTTTTACTGGACGTCAGGACTTACGTGCGATTACGTTCTTTAGCTTTTGCCACATGTGTGTCTCAGTGTGTGTGTGTGTGTGTGTGTGTGCGTGTGTGCTTGTGCGTTACTACCCCCATTTGACTTTCACTTGCGTCTGGACTCGCCTTTTGCCCCTTTTTTTGCTTTCACTTTGCCCGCTGGCCAAAAATAACGAAAGTGTGAAACGTTTGTCTGTCTCTCTATTTGGTTTATTTGACAACATTTCTGCCCATGTGCATGTGTGTGTGTGTGTGTTATTTATGCCAATACATGTGCTGTTAAATTTTTCATTCACTTTTCCTCCCATAGTTTTCTCTCTCTCTCTCTCTCTCTGCCTCTTTGCGAAATCAATTCAAAAATGTTCTTACAATTTTTCGAATGTCAACTTGATGTTTGCCCATGCTGGCCAACAGATGGCGTGGCGGGCTAATTAAACGCATGCTAAAGGAAGGAGGAAAGGAAGGGGTTTTTGGTTTCACTACGACCCTTTGCCACCAACTGTACCTTTTGCGTTCTGCGGACCGGAATTTCTCGCGCTGCGCATTAGCCGAAAATGACATTGAAATATTACAAAATTTAAAAACCATTAGAAGCAGACCCCATCAATCTGTCCTTCTCGCTCGCTCGCTCTATTTACCTCCCATGTAAATTCATTCTTTCCATAAAAGAAAAGCGAAAATCTTAGCACCGAAATTGCAAAGCAAATCAAATAATACGAACCAAAAAAAAAAAATCTAAAAAAAAAGTATAAATAAATAAAGAAAAATCAACCACTTTTCCACTTTTTGTTTTGTCCTCGCCGACGGTTGGTTGGTCCAAACTGGACCTGAGTGGGCGGGGTAGGGGGGGATTCGTGTTGGTGCCTGTGTACTACCAATTTGCTAGTGACCATAATCAACCCCTTTTCATTTGGCCCGAGCTTTTTTCCACTCGCCCGTTGTGTATGCAAAAAAAAAAGTGCGTAAAGAGGAAAAAGTGCGTAGGAATAGAGGGCAAAGGGGGAGCTTGGGGCAGGGGCGTCGCTTGCGAGGGGATCTCGAAACGAACTCTCTGATCACTGATCTTCTGTGATCACCTGTATTACTCTTAGAATTGGCATCATTAGCTGGTAAAAAAGTTTTGTAGGGATAAAAAAACGAACCATCCGTCTTGTAGGTTGCGTTTCTGGGTTCAAATCCACATGCAATTTTTCATTTACATTTAGCTCAAACATGTTTAACCATATTTTGTTGCAAAATTTCCAGGCCATTCTATATAATTAAAATAATTCAAAAGTCCATGTATTAGTAGTTAAATAAACCAAAAATAAAAAAATTTTGTTTAGTCGAATTAAAATTTTTTTTTTTTTGCTTTGTATTAAATATTGAAGAGATGTTTCGCTTAGAGCAATCAGTTGGTTAAGTGATCGCAGCTGCCCCTTCGCCATACAAACTGCCCCCCTCCGCCTACGCACGTGTCATTCATCAAAGAACCCTGCGCTCATGCATATTCAAATGATGCCCGGCCAGGAATCACAGCAACGAAAATCAAGCCGACGCACTTAGGGGCAGCGCCAGCCCCCCGACCATCCCCCTTGGAAAATTCTTAAAGGCCATAAAGCGCGACAAATACAAAAAAAAAATAAAAAAAAAAAACCAAAATGAAAAAAGGGTAAAATCGAGAAAAAGAAAAAGAGACGCGAAGAAGGACCAAAGTACGCACAAAGTTTTGACAGCCGAATTGGCATAATGATGGGGTTAGTGACGCCCATGGGGAGGGGGAGGGGGGGTTTGAACCCGCCGCATTGTCACTGACTTGGCCATTCGCCGTCTCCCTTTTGCCGCAATGCAGCCGACTCTGTCTAGCTCCTTTGACCATCTCGCGCTTTTTCCCCTTTTTTCCATTTCCTTGGGCATCTCGCCATCATCGTTAATTTTATCTACGCAAATGCAAAATAATTACTTTACTTTTTCTTTGGCTGTTGTTGTTTTTTTTTACAGCAGCCGCCGCCACTGCCCAACCCCTTTTTTTTACCCCTTTTTAGGACAACGGCTGTCGAAATTTATGTACTTTGCTTTCCCATTTTTTTTTCTCTTTTTTTCGGTGCGTTTGGGTTTGTTTTCTGTTCACTTTTTTTTTTGTTTTTGTATTGAAAAGCATTTTAAAATCCAACGCCAGCTGTCCTATCATGGTCTTCGTCCTTTCTCCTTCCTCCGCGTCCTTGTTCATCATCTTCCTATTTCACGTCTTCTTCTTCTGCTTCTCGCAGGTCCTCCCCCCCCACTGCTTTTCCTTGCTTTTATTTTTTCCGTTCGTTTTCTGTGTTTTTTAATTAAACAAAAGGGTTAAAAAGTTTCGCCAGCGGACGAGATAAATCTATGCGGCGAAGAGGGAAGGGAAGGGGGGGTGGAGGGAAAAAGGACCAAGGGGAGGGGGTATAAAAAATCGAAAAGAGCGAAATGGGGGTAAAATCACATTTTTGTCCCCCTGTCTCTGCGTTTCTATTTAGTTTTCATTTATTTTTAAAAGGAAAATTTTAATAACCAGGGCTCGGCCAAAGCAAAGGGGTTGGGGGTTGATCCAGGGGCGTAGCCAGGATTTGTTTAAGGGGGGGCTGGACTTTTGAAAACCATATTTAGCATAGGATTTGAATTGAGAGGGGGGATTAACAGGCATATTTTTACCTCCCCCCTTTGCCTACGCCCCTGTGATGATCTATGTGTAGCTCGGCACAGACTGAAATTACATTTATGTAATTTTTTACATTTTCCCTTCGATACACACATTTGTATATATTTTTATTGGGCAGGGGGATGGGATGGAGCATATTGGGGGTGGCCAACCCCTTTTCTTTTCTTCTGCCAATGTCCGGTTTTTCTCGTTTTTTCGCCCTCGCCTGTGTTTATCTGTCGGATTTTCACTCGAATTGTTAACTGAAGAAAATGGGTGAATTTTATAAATCTTTCATTAAGTTAATTTGTCTTTGATGTGTAAATAGTTGAGAAAACTTGGTGGGGATTTCGGGGACAGTTGGGTCAAAAGGTTCGGCGGAGTTACTTAAACCAATTTAGTGCATCCTTCAGTGGTTTTCGGAATGAGAAGCTGCAACTCGGAATTAATGTGATTGTGATAGTATGCTGTAGTACCTAGTTAATTTTAAAATTCAAATCGAAGGGCAATTATAATGAGAAGAGGGTGCAATTTAAATCAAAATCGTTTTGTCAGAAGCTGGATAAATGGGAAACTACTTTATCTTCGATTTTATGTTATATTTCTACCCGGTGTAAAAGGGTTTCTATTATTTTTATCAACATAAAAAGTTGGGCAAATTGAAATTTTGCGGTTTTCTGGCAGTCGTGGTCCTTTATTACATCCCTCAATTTTAATTTTAATTCATTTTTTTTCAAAAGCACATTTGTTGCCATATATTATTACCCGCTTTCATGGGAAATATTCAAACCATTCAACCCTTATAAACGCATATCTAATAATTATATGCAGAAAATGAGCAGTCAATTTTGAAATTCGAATTCTGAGAGTTATTTCCAAGCACAAGCATAAATCCATTTGGGTTTCTAGATATTTTTAGATGTTTAAAATGCTAAATCGAAATTTATTTCTAGCGTATTTAACTCGTTAGTCTTGTTATGATAGGAAAAGTATGTTTTGAGGAGATATAATATGATATAAAAACAAGAGAGAGCGCTATAGTCGGGTGCCCCGACTATCAGATACCCGTTACTCAGCTAAGAGTAGGGAGTGCGAGGGAGATAGATATATAAAATCTTTGATGTGGCATAACTTTTTAACGAATGGTCCGATTTGAAAAATTTCTTCTACATTTCGATAGGTATCGATAATCACAATAAAACTGCATTATTACTTTTCCAAAATCTTTAATGGTGTGGGCGCCAGACACCTTTCAAAAAATGGTTTAGGGCGATTGAGGGCGTTAGAGGGGGCGTGGCACCATTTTGAAACTTGCGCTGCGTAGGAACTCCAAGAATATGCATGCAAAATGCCAATCCTCTAGCTTTTATAGTTTCCGAGATCTCAGCGTTCATACGGACGGACAGACGGACAGACGGACAGACTGACATGGCTAGTTCGACTCGGCTAGTGATCCTGATCAAGAATATATATACTTTATAGGGTCGGAAAAGCTTCCTTCTCCCTGTTACATTCTTTTGCACGAATACAATATACCCTTTTACTCTAAGAGTAACGGGTATAACTACAATAATCCTTGGAAATGGATTAATGTATTCAGTGGAAATCAAGTGCACTTTATAGAACCCCATTCAATGATATTTCGATCAGTTCCGCTAAGCTTCGAATGAAACGCTACTGCAAGTGAAGATAATGGCATCCCTTATGTGGTTCCTAGGTTCCTCCCGATACCATTTCTATTCCCATTCCCCTTTCCGGTCCCCAGACAGATTCCCGGCTCGTTAGAGCCAGTAGCAACAAGTTTCGTAACACTCCCATTAGCCAAAAAACCCGGGCTCACCATAACCATCACCCATGGCCGAATTTAAACTCACATGAAGTCGCATTTATTTTTATTCAATTTGATAATAACCCCAAGGATCTGAGCTCAAGGATAAGGCGTGTGTGTGTGTGTGTGTGTGTGTGTGTGCGTGGGGAGCAGCTGTTCGGGGTGGCCACAGTGGAGCATTTAGAGTGGACCCAATGTAACAACGGCTGTTCAGGCTCTACTCCCTCCCTCCCTCCTTTCGACTTTCCACAATCGCTATTCGCTTTTAGCCCCCCCGAATGCCCGAAAGAAAAACACATTTTCCCCTTTACTCGAGAATTTTCTTTCAATTTTTTTTTTTGTGCTGGCCAAACAAGTGAAATGGTTAAGAGGGAGAAAAGTGAAAGTCAAAAGACTGGACAGGAGGGGGAGTACCCCCTTTTGGAGGAGGAATACCCCCTTGAGTTTATAACTTAAAAATTCAAAGCACGAACAAAGTTCTAATTTAAACACCCGAAAAAAAAGCCCCAAGACCGAAAAGCCCCCAAAAGAAGGCGTTGCAAAAGGAGAAGCGGAAGAAGAAGAGGAAGGATTGAAAAAACTGCGAATATATGTTGAGTGAAAGTGAAAAAAGAAGGCGAAATAGAGGGAAAAAATTCGTTCTTCGGGCATAAAATGCACGCACCAAGGCGAGTAAATAAAAAACGAAGCAACTTGGGCTTTCGCTTTCGCTTTTTGCGAACGGACCACGCAGCCAAAGGGGTGGAACTAGTGGAAAAAGAAGGTGTTTTTTTTTTTTTTTTTGGATGGACAGAGAGTTACTGGGTGAGTAGGAGAGCACCAAAGTTGGGATACTCTTGGAACTCATCTTACAAATCCCGGCAGTCTCGTTTTTACCCAAGAAATATTTACTTATTTTAAGACTCTAAAGAGATAACATTTCTTGAGATGGTTCCAAAGGTTAAGATCTTTCAGTTGTATAAGGAAAATGATCTAAACAAAGGTAACCTAAGATGGTAAACGAAAATTTCGAAAGATAGGTTTTCGAATAATTATAAACTACACCCAAAAAAAATCGATATGAAACGTAGATCAATTTTACATTATTTAAGATCAATTTGATATGTGGCCAGTTAAATTTGACCTTATCGAAAAAAGTACCTCATGTAAAAACGATATGGGTTTTGTATGACCTGAAATTTACATGGCCAATTCGATTTTACAGTAACATGCTTTTTTTTGTGTGTAGTAATTTAGTCTTTTAAAGTTTACGAAAGTGTATAACCCGTGTGGAAAAGAGTATGTCGTAGAAAAATGTCGGGTAAAAGTGAAAGTAAGCAAAAAATGTGTAGGTTGGCGAAGGGATGCGAGTGAAAGTGGTAGAAGTAAGAGGACTTTTCAGTACGGTCAGTTGCCTGAAAAACTCTCAAATAACCAACTTTAAACTAAACTAAAGACGAATATTATGGAAGAGATATACTTATTTTACCAGACACTCTGGATCTTTCATTCTACTGAGTTCAGTGTGCGCTGTGATGCAAAAAGAATTTCTTTTTATTAATGAGATTGATTATCTTAATGGCCTCTCAATCTCCGTTTAACCCTCCACCATCAGGCGGCCAGCCACCCACCCTTTTTTCCCGAACTTTCCTTCTTATAATTTCTCTCTTTTTTCTCCTTTTTTTTTTTTTGTTGCGTCTCACTTTGCATTTTGAATTTATTTATATAAATGCCAATTTTCATTTACCCAGTTTGGCCGGACCAACCCTTCCCAGGACACGCCTGCCGCACCCCCGGGGATGCTGGGGTGTCCGAGGACCTCGGCTCTATTTACTGGACCAAGGACCAAGGACCAGGGGGCAGTGCGTATTCGCATTCGCTTTTCACTAAGGGGTCCAATCATTTTCTTCGTTTCTCTTTTTTTCCCTTTGTTCCCATTCTTTGAAAACTTTTTTTGAAAGGAAAATCGAGGAAGGGGGGGAAACTGGGGCACGGGTTGAGTTGGGAGGTCGGCAATTATGTTTAATTGGACCTGGTGGGCCTTTCACTCTCAATCCTGGCGCTCAAGTACTTAGCCCAAGGAAAGGATCCCAAGAAAGTGAACTTGATGGACTGGAATCTTCGGGAAAACAATTTAATAACCTAAGCCTTTGTAATGAACTCTTTGCTCTAAAATAAATATATAACTATTGGTTTTTTAACTGTAAAGTCTTGAAATTTCTTTCTTATATAATCAACATACAAAGTTATCGTTCTTAAATAAATTCTAAATCGTACTTATTTCAAGAAGATTTGCTCTCAAATTTATTGGTCTTGAATTTTCGTTCTTAAGTGAATAAAATTCGATATCTTAAACTTAAATCTATTAACCCCTAAGTATTAATTCCAGAGCAGAATGCTGTGAAAAATAGTTATTTATCTATTTATTAGAGGTTCCAAATGAAAAACCGGAAATCATTTGGATGCCCTTACAGTCGTTTGCCTCAGTTTTAATCGTTCACATGGTATTATTTTGCGGACTGAGATACAAACTATCGTAAAACTTTGGAATACTCCCAGCGATCGCCGGGGTCGAGTGTTTAATGAATGGCAAAGTTGGACATTTTATTTTAATAGTTATTGTCGAACCAGGAGCAATCACTGAGGGAAAAGGGGGTGGGATGAAGATGTGGATGTGGATGAGGCAATGACAATCAAACTAGTAACATTTTTGGGTTAAAACTTTTGCGTAATGCCTTCATCTTTTCCGAAAAGGGCCAACGTCATTTAAGCTGCCATTTAGTGGAAACTCTCCTTCTCACGCATTCCCAATTCCACACACACACATAAATTAAGTTATTCTGATAATCAAAACTGGAGATGCAAAATGTTTGGCTTAGACAAGAGGAGTCGGCCCCAAACTGTGAGGGATTCGGTGGGCATTCATTTGTAGTTTTCGCATTTCGGAGGATGGGGATGGGAATGAGAATGAGAATGAAATTGAGGATGGGAAGGTGGGAATATGGTAGTTGTAAGTTGTATGTTGTAAGGGTTGCTCCATGTTCCTCTTGGCCATTGTTTGTCACACACACACACACAGCTACAAACAACAACATGATTTCCCCAAAATCTAACCCTTTACCCCCCTACTCCACCACCCCCCCTAAACTCCACCCCCAATAAATCAGGAGGCAACATAGTTAGCCCAATTGTGTTGCATACTTTGTTGGGCATGCGTCAGATGAACATTTCAACTTGGCTATGTGTGTAGGTGAGGCAAAGGCTGCTTACGCAAGCATGTATGTGTGAGTGGGAGTGTGTTTGTGCTTGGCCAACAACTGCCCAAGCCACTCCCCCTTCCACCCCCTTCGCCAGTCCCCAAACCACTCAGCACACACAGACACACGCATAAACTTACAATTTTAAAGGAACATTCTCGCTGCAAATGAAATCACTGAGAGAAAAATCGCAGCATTTAGTAAAACAATTTGTACATATTCTGAAATTGTTTTAAGTAACTAAATAGTGTAGTAGAGTGTACTGTATAAATTAAGTGAGATCTTAGGGATTCTTTATTTCTATTAATTTTTTTGGTAACATAAAATCTTGAAAAACAATTTTTTTTGAACCAAAATTGCTTATAAAAAAGTAATGCAATACTAATATGTAGCGATTATGATAAAATAAGTAAAATATAATTAACTATAGTGAAAAAAATTATATTCCATCATAAATCAGGAATGTAGAATTGCTATCCCTAGGCTTATAAAATACTTTCTTAAGTGTAATTTTAAAAGTTCTTAAGCTAAGCTAGTTAATAAAATAATTTATAATCCAAAATATTTATATATAAACTTATAAATAAAAATCTTCGCTTTAAAATCCTTTTTAAATGGTGTAATATTGCGCTAAAAATAAGATATCGTTTTGAGTCCTTTCAGAAAATCTCGATACGTCTCACAAAGAATCACTCATCTTATATTCCTCTTGTTGAAGATTTTTCATAATTGAAGATTTTTCATAATTTTCTTTCAGTGATCAAAGGGGATATGAGAGTGTTCGATAACAGTGCACACCACCTTCGTACACACACACACACACATTGGTACATTCATAGAGCAACTAATTTACCTACGCCAGCAGTTTTTGGCACACGCACACAGGGACACAAGACGTGGACATGGACATGGACATGGACACACATATGCAAATTTGTAATGCTTTTTGGGGTTGGTCCACGTGTGTGCGTGGAGGAGGATGGGGGGCTGCTGCTTAAAGCGCCTTCGTCATTGTCCTGGCACCCCCCCCCCCCCTCCCTTTTATACTCCCACCTCCAATGTCGTTAGGCTGCCTTTGGGCCATTGTTGGACTTATGTTTCCCTTTCACTTTAACTTTTCCTCAACCCCCCCCCACCTTATTACTTCCAGTTAGCAAACCTCCCCCCCCCCCATTACCAAAAAAGGGGGTATTCTACTGTCCTTATACACACAAACACACACACTCACACAATATATATTTATATGCACGGACATATATTTTAATCTTTAATTTATGGCTTATTCAAAACTAATGACACTGAAAGCAAAAGCATCCTGCAAAAGGAGTTAAGTCGGGTTTAGGGGAGAGGAAAGCTGAGGTGGCAGATAAATGGGATTAGGAGGGGGGGGGGGGGGGGATACATTTCCATTTTGACCATCCGAATATTGTTGGACCGCTGATGAATCGAGCTCGAATTCACACTAACTGCGGAGCTTTGAGGTCAAGCGGAGTTCTATCTCTATCAAACCCAAAAAAACCAAACCAAAAACCTCCTAAAAAAAGAGAGAGAAAATG
Source organism: Drosophila pseudotakahashii (assembly GCA_035046095.1). NCBI lineage: Eukaryota > Metazoa > Arthropoda > Insecta > Diptera > Drosophilidae > Drosophila > Drosophila pseudotakahashii. The sequence goes on from JAWNOE010000105.1 coordinate 10,341,840, forward strand.
ATTAAGGCGAATGCACTCGTTTACATTCCTTGATGGTTTCAACTTACGACATTTGATGCCTTAATCGGATTCTGTGCGAAATTGTGGTCTATCTGCAAATCTACCTCAAAATGTTTCCCAGTCAAATTGGAACAAGTTGTATACTTCCAAATTTATACAATATTCAAGAGTATAACCCCTTTTTCAGGGGTTTTAATACAAATTTGGTGTTGCATTCTTTTTAAATACCACATTTCCCTTTATTTGGATTGTACCTAAAAATACAAATATGAAGAATATAATTCTTTTTTTCAGGGGTTTCAGAAATAAATTTGGTGTTGCATTCTTTTTGAATACCACATTTCCCTTCATTTGAATCATTGCTAAAAATACAAATATTTAGAATATAATACTTTTTTGAGGGGTTTCAGAAATAAATTTGGTGTTGCATTCTTTTTGAATACCACATTTCCCTTTATTCGAATCATAGCTAAAAATACAAATATCAAGATTATAATTCTTTTTTCAGGGGTTTTAATACAAATTTGGTGTTGCATACCTTTTGAATACCACATTTCCCTTCATTTGAATGACAGCTACAAGTACACTAAAAAATACTATTTAAAACAATACACAATATTTGGTGCCTGTGCTTTTCCTAGATCACAGTGATAAAAAATATTGAATAAATCTGAAGGATCATTAACTTAGGATCTGCTTTTTTGATTCCCATTTTGATTCTACTTTCGCTCTATAATTTCTTTTTAAATTCCTTTGTATTTTCTACTTTTCTAACTTTCTTCGCAGCAGGGAGTAAAGAATTCTTCTCGCAACCAACTGCCAATTTTCATTTAGCCATTTTCCATTTTCTATTCGCCATTCGCCATTCGCCTTTCGCCGCTGCTCGTTTGACCGCCTCGCTCCTGCGAATTTCCGGAGATGTTCGCAACAAGATGCCAATGTGAATGTGAATGTGAATGTGAGTGTGAGTGGCCCGCACAACCCTTGTAACCATGTGTGGGTGTGTGTGCGTCTGAAATTGATTGCCATTTGTAAGCACTGTGTGTTCTAGGCCTTGGCTCGTTCTGCTGTTGTTTTAAAATTAAAATGAATGCCCGCAAGCAATAACTACGACAAGACCAGCTCAGCCACCCAACCACCCATCCGCCCATCCACCCACCTATCCAGTGGGCGCCTGCTGCTGTCCAGGACAAGCCAACATCATTATGCATGGCTGTGTGTCCATGGTCCACCCCCCACCCCCCACCACCCACACAACCCCCTTACGTGTGTGTGTGTGTGCGAAATAATCTCGAAAATTACGCAAAAGCAGCAGCTGAAGCTGAAGAAGGACGTAGGACGAAGGACGAAGGACGCAAAGGCTGTGGCCGGTGGTTGGCTTTGATGCCAGACGACGACGCACCACGTGCATTTGGACACACATCCACTTTCTCCCGGCAAAAAACACTTACTTTCTACATGAGTCCATGGGTGAGAGAAGAAAACTAGGAATGGAGCAGCAAAGACGCCATCCAAAATATATCTAAAAACATTTTTTTAAACTATAAAAACAAGAAAGATATAAAGGTTTTTAGATTGAATTTTACAAAATAATATTACTCATACGCCAGGTAATCACGTTAACATTTTGTTTGATTTGTATGGTAATATAATAATAATATAAATATAAATAGAAACTACTAAATTAATATAAAAATTAAATTAACATTTTTCTTTATTTCAATCTATTATAATAATTTAAAGTCTAATTAAATAACACCAAATTAAGATTATATCATTTCTAATTTCCTTGTTTATACCATAGTTCTTGTCGGAAAATTCCAGGTTATGCTAGACTATGGTCATTTTAATCTAAAACTATATTTTCTGAATAGAGAGGTAGTATAAGAATTTTTTTTTGTAATTTTTAAGTTTCTATTTTAAGTTGTAAAAATAGTTTCTGTAATATTTAGCAACACAACTACTGCGACAACCCTCGCCATTTGCATATATGTATGTGTACACCCATGTGCACACACAGTGAGCAGCAGGAAAGGAAAATTGTAAAATTCGTTCGTTTTTCCCACTACCCCATTCCCCCAGCGATTTACAGCAGCACCCCCCTTCCACCCAACATCCCCAATTCACTCCCACTTTCTCGTTCTCATTCTCATCTGCCTTGGAGTGGCATGTCCATTCACAACACTTGCCACGCACAATGTCCGCCCACGGCCCCCACCCACTTTCACCCACTCCCGCTTCTCCTCCCCCTCCCCCACCCCCTCCACAGCAACAGCAACAACAAAGTCAACGATGTCTGCGTTGGCTCCTTTTGGACAGCACACGCACACACACACACACCCACACACACACACATGCTGATGCTGGTTCACTTATGATGAGTTTACATTTTCGAAAACTGGGCAAGCAAAAACAGCAAGGACAACAGGAGTACACTGAAAGAAACTAAATACGAAATCAAAGTAGCAGCATTTTAAAATTTTAATCAAACTTTAATTTAGGAACATTTACATAATAAAGATAAAAAAATTATTTTAAAAATATTAATTTAATTTATTAAAATATAATTTTAGGAACATTTACATAATAAAGATAGCAGATTTTTAAAATATTAATTTAATTTAGTAAAGTATTATTTTAGGAAAGTTTACGTAATAAAGATACAAAATTATTTTAAAAATATTAATATAAAATTAAAAAATAAATAAAGAATAGGAAAAGTTTAAGCCCCAATGTTGCCAATTATATTTTAAAATTTTTTTTTTCCAAACTTATAATTTGTTTATTTTAATATGAAATTAAAAGTACCATAAATATTATTTTATGTCAAAATGTCGGTATCATATTTTAAATGTTTTGTAAAATTCCCCAAAATATTTTTTTACAAAACACATTTTTTCTCACTGTTTAGATGAGGCAGCAAGGACCCATCGAATCGCTTATAGTGGCTGGGGACAAGGGCGGCGGTGGGGAGGGGGTTTGTTGTCGGCTGTCACACATTTAAAACAGTTCAGGAAGCAGTTGGCCAAAAAGGATGAGGGGGGGGGGGGGGGGGGGGGGGGGAGAGGAGTCTGTGCACAGACGCACACGAAACCAAATGTGTTCGTCTATCGCGCTACTTTCAAGTCCAAAATCCAAAAGCAGCCACTACCCCCAACCCTTCCCCCATATATGTATGCACGCCCACCACCACCCACCACACCCCCCAATTTGACTGTCCGTTACGTATACATATCTAGTGTATTGGACAGGGGGTGACAGCCCAGGGGCGGTGGGTTAGGGGGGTAAGGGGTAAGAGGGGGCCATGTCAGTCAGTCGGCTTTGGGGGGCGGGGGCGATGTACAAATGAGTTTGGGGCAAGGACGTCGAGCCAAGATGTATGGACCAAAGTGGCGAGGGAGAGAGACAGGCAGATTAGTACACTGCCAGAAATGGTTAGCTATAATACAAAAAAATAATTAAAAATCATTTTCAATTTAGGAACGAGAAACTTTACAAGGCAATTACAGAACAAAAACAAATAAAATATTACTTTCAAACACGGTTTAAATATTTACAGCACTAAAAAATATTAAATATTACGTAGCTTAATAACTATAAAATAAGGAATTTTTTAAACGGGAAGATCAAGCGAAAGATCTAACAAAAAAACAGATATTTGGAAATAATTCCAGAGGCTTTTCTTATATTTAATTATAACTTTAAAAATAATTCCTACATATTTAAAAACAATTTTTTTTTTAAATCATCAAAAAAAGAGTTTGCTTTTTAGAGAATCGGTTTGCTTATAAGATATTTTAGTGAAATTTTAAAGTTCCGAAACACACTGAGTTTCGCTCAGTGTACTGCGGATGGTATAGGGGGAAATTTGCCTCGGCGGACGTTGGCGATGCTGACTTTGAATGTCCACGGTAGACATTTTGCAATTTTGAAATACATGCGGATACACACACACACATGCGTTGCCATTCACTGGAAGGGGAAAGTGTGTGTGAGTGTGTGTGTTAGAGTGAAAGTGAAGGGGAGAGGAGAGGTGGCGAGGGGAGAGGGAGAATGCTGCTAGAGAAAGAGGAATGCTTTTAACAATTTCTAAGATTCAAATTTCGTAAATTATCCCTTTGCGAGTTGTGCGCGTGTGTGTGTTTCCAGGGGGTGGAGGAGGTGGGGGAGAAGGAGGTGGCTTGGCCATTACGAAACTACGCACATAAGCCCCTTTGGCAAGGTGGAGTTTTGGCCAGTAATCCGCTGCAGGAGTTGGGGCAATGGAAATCCACACGGCTCCACAATTTCCGGCTTTCATCTCGATTACGCAAGTACTACTATATCATATCATATCATATCATATATGATATATGATACCATCGACTTATTTTAGACTGCATTTACCAAACCAATCTCATGTAGTATGTTAGAAAACCACTAAAAAATAGTTTATATTTCCCAAAAAGTTTATATTATTATTTATAGTTATAGTTATTCTCGGAAATATATTTTGTTTTTAATATGGGATCAAAGTACATGCATTTCCTATTTTGTTTTAATGATTGCTCCCCTTATTGGTTTTAAGCTTTTAATCTAACCCAAAGTCAATCTCTATTCCACTTTCTAAATTCTTCTTTAAATTTGTTTGTACATACATATGTATGTGTGTGTCTTCAGTTGAAATTGTATTCGTTGTCCTCTACGAGTTTACATTTGAAATTAATTTATTTGGGCTCGAAAGCTCGCACACACACACACACTCAAACACAGACGCACTCGCAAGGACACGGACACTTACACGGACACAGGCATTTGCAAGTGAAAGTGTCGGCCACCCCGCTCCACCCCCACACCCCTCATTTCCCGACTTTTCCCCCAGTGTCCGCGCATTTTGGTTGGCTGCCATATGAATTTGACGCCTGCCAATCCCCCAAACCAACCCCCCCCCCCTCCACCCCCCACTCTACCACTTGTGTGTAGTTGCCATGCGGTTAAAAAGGTATCTCAAAGATACTAAATACTTTATGCATGAATGTGCCAAATAGATTTACGAGAGGCGAGCAGGAGCCGCAGGAGCAGCAGGAGCAGCAGTGTCCTGCGAGTGCGTATGTCGGTGGTGGATTGCCCATGCGTCGATATTAAATTTAAATTGGCGCTCGGATATTTTAGAGGGGTGGTGGTGGAGGGAGGGGGAGGGGATGTGCTCAAGGGGGTGGCGGGTGGTCATGTGGGCAAACAGCCGCAATGGACATTAGGCACAGTGGGCAAACCGCATAGAAAATATAATATTTAAAAATAAAATAAATAAAATTGATTAAATAATTATATCATTAAAATATTATTTATTAGTATGATGAAATATTATAAATATTAAAATTATTAATGATAAGGATAACCAATTAAAAGGTTGCCTACGTAAAAGAGTAATAAAAAACTTTGATTTTAAGAAGATATTTTTATATAATATATGATATGATTTGTAATTGGAAAATATTTTTAAAAATATCATAATTTTTAAATATTAAATATTAAATATTAAAATAAATATTATATCATATTATTACAGTTACTTGATATTTTTGTAGAAACTTTTTTTAATAAGAAAATATTCTTTAAAATATCATAATTTAAAAAATTTTTTTTAAATTAGAAAATATGATATTTTTATATCTATAGTAGATTCCTGGCAATTTACACTTGTAATTGGGAGAGTGTGGCTTCGTTTGTATGTGTGTGTGTGTATGCTTTCCATTATGTGGAAGCCTTAAATATTAATAACAGTTACGATTTTAAATGATTAAAACTTGGCGCATGTGTATGCGTCCTCTGTCCGAGTCTGTGTGTGTGTGTGTGTGTGCGTGTGCAGGAGTTTGTGTGTCAGGCCGAAAGTACAGTTGGACACAACAAATGGCAGTCAACCCGCTGTTGTGACCCCTTCCTTCCAGCTTCCACCTTCACCTTCACCTTCCCGACTTTCCCTTTCCCCTCCCTCCCCAGCTGCCACAGCTTCCACTTTCCACTTTCCTTTGGAAAAGTCAACTGCCCACGCAGAGAGCTCTGCGTTTACCCAATTTCCGGTGTCAATTTGCGTCTATATGGCATTAATTAATAACTAAAAAACGAAGCAAGTAGAGTAGAAGAGAGAAAAGGTGTTTTAAGTTGGAGGTTTGCAATAGTACATATATACAAACCTATTTTCATAAGTAACTAGGAGGGAAGAACATCTCTTGGGGCGGAATTCGATTAAAACTTGTAGTGATATACGTAAGAATTCAACCCAAAGAGATTTATCTATCATCTCCGATATAATATGATCGATTTAGACACCGAAGAAAGTCCAGATCGAGATAGAATATGAAGTGTCATACCTTTTTGAGCTCGTAGTTAAATTCCCTATCGATTGGCATTCAAATATGGGCATTTTAACTTGTTTAAATTTTTTCGAAAAAATTGTGACCCTACCCCTTACAAAAAACGCAAAAAATAAAAATCGTGTTTTTTGCACAAAAATATCAGTATTTTTGGCGTAAAATAAAAAATAACGGCCAGAATATGAAGTGTGATACCTTTTTGAGCTCGTAGTTAAATTTCCTATCGATTGGCATTCAAATATGGGCATTTAAACTTGTTTAAATTTTTTCGAAAAAATTGTGACCCCACCCCTTACAAAAAACACAAAAAATAAAAATCGTGTTTTTTGCACAAAAATATCAGTATTTTTGGCGTCAAATGGAAAATAACTGCCAGAATATAAAGTGTCGTACCTTTTTGAGCTCGTTATTAAATTCCCTATCGATTGGCATTCAAATATGGTAATTTTAGCTTATTTAATTTTTTTGTAAAAAATTGTGACCCCACCCCTTACAAAAAACGCAAAAAATAAAAATCGTGTTTTTTGCACAAAAATATCAGTATTTTTGGCGTAAAATAAAAAATAACGGCCAGAATATGAAGTGTGATACCTTTTTGAGCTCGTAGTTAAATTTCCTATCGATTGGCATTCAAATATGGGCATTTAAACTTGTTTAAATTTTTTCGAAAAAATTGTGACCCCACCCCTTACAAAAAACGCAAAAAATAAAAATCGTGTTTTTTGCACAAAAATATCAGTATTCTTGGCGTAAAATGGAAAATAACTACCAGAATATAAAGTGTGATACCTTTTTGAGCTCGTAGTTAAATTCCCCATCGATTGGCTTTTAAATATGGGCATTTTAACTTGTTTAAATTTTTTCAAAAAAATTGTGACCCCACCCCTTACAAAAAACGCAAAAAATAAAAATCGTGTTTTTTGCACAAAAATATCAGTATTTTTGGCGTAAAATGGAAAATACCGGCCAGCATATAAAGTGTGATACCTTTTTGAGCTCGTAGTTAAATTTCCTATCGATTGGCATTCAAATATGGGCATTTTAACTTGTTTAAATTTTTTCGAAAAAATTGTGACCCCACCCCTTACAAAAAACACAAAAAATAAAAATCGTGTTTTTTGCACAAAAATATCAGTATTTTTGGCGTCAAATGGAAAATAACTACCAGAATATAAAGTGTCATACCTTTTTGAGCTCGTAGTTAAATTCCCTATCGATTGGCATTCAAATATGGACATTTTAACTTGTTTAAATTTTTTCGAAAAAATTGTGACCCCACCCCTTACAAAAAACACAAAAAATAAAAATCGTGTTTTTTGCACAAAAATATCAGTATTTTTGGCGTAAAATGGAAAATAACTACCAGAATATAAAGTGTCGTACCTTTTTGAGCTCGTTATTAAATTCCCTATCGATTGGCATTCAAATATGGTAATTTTAGCTTATTTAATTTTTTTGTAAAAAATTGTGACCCCACCCCTTACAAAAAACGCAAAAAATAAAAATCGTGTTTTTTGCACAAAAATATCAGTATTTTTGGCGTAAAATGGAAAATAACTGCCAGAATATGAATTGTGATACCTTTTTGAGCTCGTAGTTAAATTTCCTATCGATTGGCATTCAAATATGGGCATTTTAACTTGTTTAAATTTTTTCGAAAAAATTGTGACCCCACCCCTTACAAAAAACGCAAAAAATAAAAATCGTGTTTTTTGCACAAAAATATCAGTATTTTTGGCGTAAAATGGAAAATACCGGCCAGAATATAAAGTGTCATACCTTTTTGAGCTCGTAGTTAAATTTCCTATCGATTGGCATTCAAATATGGGCATTTTAACTTGTTTAAATTTTTTCGAAAAAATTGTGACCCCACCCCTTACAAAAAACGCAAAAAATAAAAATCGTGTTTTTTGCACAAAAATATCAGTATTCTTGGCGTAAAATGGAAAATAACTACCAGAATATAAAGTGTGATACCTTTTTGAGCTCGTAGTTAAATTCCCCATCGATTGGCCTTTAAATATGGGCATTTTAACTTGTTTAAATTTTTTCGAAAAAATTGTGACCCCACCCCTTACAAAAAACGCAAAAAATAAAAATCGTGTTTTTTGCACAAAAATATCAGTATTTTTGGCGTAAAATAAAAAATAACTGCCAGAATATGAATTGTGATACCTTTTTGAGCTCGTAGTTAAATTCCCTATCGATTGGCATTCAAATATGGGCATTTTAACTTGTTTAAATTTTTTCGAAAAAATTGTGACCCCACCCCTTACAAAAAACGCAAAAAATAAAAATCGTGTTTTTTGCACAAAAATATCAGTATTCTTGGCGTAAAATGGAAAATAACTACCAGAATATAAAGTGTGATACCTTTTTGAGCTCGTAGTTAAATTCCCCATCGATTGGCCTTTAAATATGGGCATTTTAACTTGTTTAAATTTTTTCGAAAAAATTGTGACCCCACCCCTTACAAAAAACGCAAAAAATAAAAATCGTGTTTTTTGCACAAAAATATCAGTATTTTTGGCGTAAAATAAAAAATAACTGCCAGAATATGAATTGTGATACCTTTTTGAGCTCGTAGTTAAATTCCCTATCGATTGGCATTCAAATATGGGCATTTTAACTTGTTTAAATTTTTTCGAAAAAATTGTGACCCCACCCCTTACAAAAAACACAAAAAATAAAAATCGTGTTTTTTGCACAAAAATATCAGTATTTTTGGCGTAAAATGGAAAATAACTGCCAGAATATAAAGTGTGATACCTTTTTGAGCTCGTAGTTAAATTTCCTATCGATTGGCATTCAAATATGGGCATTTTAACTTGTTTAAATTTTTTCGAAAAAATTGTGACCCCACCCCTTACAAAAAACGCAAAAAATAAAAATCGTGTTTTTTGCACAAAAATATCAGTATTTTTGGCGTAAAATGGAAAATAACTACCAGAATATAAAGTGTCGTACCTTTTTGAGCTCGTTATTAAATTCCCTATCGATTGGCATTCAAATATGGGCATTTTAACTTGTTTAAATTTTTTCGAAAAAATTGTGACCCCACCCCTTACAAAAAACGCAAAAAATAAAAATCGTGTTTTTTGCACAAAAATATCAGTATTTTTGGCGTAAAATGGAAAATACCGGCCAGAATATAAAGTGTCATACCTTTTTGAGCTCGTAGTTAAATTTCCTATCGATTGGCATTCAAATATGGGCATTTTAACTTGTTTAAATTTTTTCGAAAAAATTGTGACCCCACCCCTTACAAAAAACGCAAAAAATAAAAATCGTGTTTTTTGCACAAAAATATCAGTATTCTTGGCGTAAAATGGAAAATAACTACCAGAATATAAAGTGTGATACCTTTTTGAGCTCGTAGTTAAATTCCCCATCGATTGGCTTTTAAATATGGGCATTTTAACTTGTTTAAATTTTTTCGAAAAAATTGTGACCCCACCCCTTACAAAAAACGCAAAAAATAAAAATCGTGTTTTTTGCACAAAAATATCAGTATTTTTGGCGTAAAATGGAAAATAACTACCAGAATATAAAGTGTGATACCTTTTTGAGCTCGTAGTTAAATTCCCTATCGATTGGCATTCAAATATGGACATTTTAACTTGTTTAAATTTTTTCGAAAAAATTGTGACCCCACCCCTTACAAAAAACGCAAAAAATAAAAATCGTGTTTTTTGCACAAAAATATCAGTATTCTTGGCGTAAAATGGAAAATAACTACCAGAATATAAAGTGTGATACCTTTTTGAGCTCGTAGTTAAATTCCCCATCGATTGGCCTTTAAATATGGGCATTTTAACTTGTTTAAATTTTTTCGAAAAAATTGTGACCCCACCCCTTACAAAAAACGCAAAAAATAAAAATCGTGTTTTTTGCACAAAAATATCAGTATTTTTGGCGTAAAATAAAAAATAACTACCAGAATATAAAGTGTGATACCTTTTTGAGCTCGTAGTTAAATTCCCTATCGATTGGCATTCAAATATGGACATTTTAACTTGTTTAAATTTTTTCGAAAAAATTGTGACCCCCACCCCTTACAAAAAACACAAAAAATAAAAATCGTGTTTTTTGCACAAAAATATCAGTATTTTTGGCGTCAAATGGAAAATAACTACCAGAATATAAAGTGTGATACCTTTTTGAGCTCGTAGTTAAATTCCCTATCGATTGGCATTCAAATATGGACATTTTAACTTGTTTAAATTTTTTCGAAAAAATTGTGACCCCACCCCTTACAAAAAACGCAAAAAATAAAAATCGTGTTTTTTGCACAAAAATATCAGTATTCTTGGCGTAAAATGGAAAATAACTACCAGAATATAAAGTGTGATACCTTTTTGAGCTCGTAGTTAAATTCCCCATCGATTGGCCTTTAAATATGGGCATTTTAACTTGTTTAAATTTTTTCGAAAAAATTGTGACCCCACCCCTTACAAAAAACGCAAAAAATAAAAATCGTGTTTTTTGCACAAAAATATCAGTATTTTTGGCGTAAAATAAAAAATAACTGCCAGAATATGAATTGTGATACCTTTTTGAGCTCGTAGTTAAATTCCCTATCGATTGGCATTCAAATATGGGCATTTTAACTTGTTTAAATTTTTTCGAAAAAATTGTGACCCCACCCCTTACAAAAAACACAAAAAATAAAAATCGTGTTTTTTGCACAAAAATATCAGTATTTTTGGCGTAAAATGGAAAATAACTGCCAGAATATAAAGTGTGATACCTTTTTGAGCTCGTAGTTAAATTTCCTATCGATTGGCATTCAAATATGGGCATTTTAACTTGTTTAAATTTTTTCGAAAAAATTGTGACCCCACCCCTTACAAAAAACGCAAAAAATAAAAATCGTGTTTTTTGCACAAAAATATCAGTATTTTTGGCGTAAAATGGAAAATAACTACCAGAATATAAAGTGTCGTACCTTTTTGAGCTCGTTATTAAATTCCCTATCGATTGGCATTCAAATATGGGCATTTTAACTTGTTTAAATTTTTTCGAAAAAATTGTGACCCCACCCCTTACAAAAAACGCAAAAAATAAAAATCGTGTTTTTTGCACAAAAATATCAGTATTTTTGGCGTAAAATGGAAAATACCGGCCAGAATATAAAGTGTCATACCTTTTTGAGCTCGTAGTTAAATTTCCTATCGATTGGCATTCAAATATGGGCATTTTAACTTGTTTAAATTTTTTCGAAAAAATTGTGACCCCACCCCTTACAAAAAACGCAAAAAATAAAAATCGTGTTTTTTGCACAAAAATATCAGTATTCTTGGCGTAAAATGGAAAATAACTACCAGAATATAAAGTGTGATACCTTTTTGAGCTCGTAGTTAAATTCCCCATCGATTGGCTTTTAAATATGGGCATTTTAACTTGTTTAAATTTTTTCGAAAAAATTGTGACCCCACCCCTTACAAAAAACGCAAAAAATAAAAATCGTGTTTTTTGCACAAAAATATCAGTATTTTTGGCGTAAAATAAAAAATAACTGCCAGAATATGAATTGTGATACCTTTTTGAGCTCGTAGTTAAATTCCCTATCGATTGGCATTCAAATATGGGCATTTTAACTTGTTTAAATTTTTTCGAAAAAATTGTGACCCCACCCCTTACAAAAAACACAAAAAATAAAAATCGTGTTTTTTGCACAAAAATATCAGTATTTTTGGCGTAAAATGGAAAATAACTACCAGAATATAAAGTGTGATACCTTTTTGAGCTCGTAGTTAAATTTCCTATCGATTGGCATTCAAATATGGGCATTTTAACTTGTTTAAATTTTTTCGAAAAAATTGTGACCCCACCCCTTACAAAAAACACAAAAAATAAAAATCGTGTTTTTTGCACAAAAATATCAGTATTTTTGTCGTAAAATGGAAAATAACTACCAGAATATGAATTGTGATACCTTTTTGAGCTCATAGTTAAATTCCCTATCGATTGGCATTCAAATATGGGCATTTTAACTTGTTTAAATTTTTTCGAAAAAATTGTGACCCCCACCCCTTACAAAAAACACAAAAAATAAAAATCGTGTTTTTTGCACAAAAATATCAGTATTTTTGGCGTAAAATGGAAAATAACTACCAGAATATAAAGTGTGATACCTTTTTGAGCTCGTAGTTAAATTTCCTATCGATTGGCATTCAAATATGGGCATTTTAACTTGTTTAAATTTTTTCGAAAAAATTGTGACCCCACCCCTTACAAAAAACACAAAAAATAAAAATCGTGTTTTTTGCACAAAAATATCAGTATTTTTGGCGTAAAATGGAAAATAACTACCAGAATATAAAGTGTGATACCTTTTTGAGCTCGTAGTTAAATTTCCTATCGATTGGCATTCAAATATGGGCATTTTAACTTGTTTAAATTTTTTCGAAAAAATTGTGACCCCCACCCCTTACAAAAAACACAAAAAATAAAAATCGGGTTTTTTGCACAAAAATATCAGTATTTTTGGCGTAAAATGGAAAATAACTACCAGAATATAAAGTGTGATACCTTTTTGAGCTCGTAGTTAAATTTCCTATCGATTGGCATTCAAATATGGGCATTTTAACTTGTTTAAATTTTTTCGAAAAAATTGTGACCCCACCCCTTACAAAAAACGCAAAAAATAAAAATCGTGTTTTTTGCACAAAAATATCAGTATTTTTGGCGTAAAATGGAAAATAACTGCCAGAATATAAAGTGTCATACCTTTTTGAGCTCGTAGTTAAATTTCCTATCGATTGGCATTCAAATATGGGCATTTTAACTTGTTTAAATTTTTTCGAAAAAATTGTGACCCCCACCCCTTACAAAAAACACAAAAAATAAAAATCGGGTTTTTTGCACAAAAATATCAGTATTTTTGGCGTAAAATGGAAAATAACTACCAGAATATAAAGTGTGATACCTTTTTGAGCTCGTTATTAAATTCCCTATCGATTGGCATTCAAATATGGGCATTTTAACTTGTTTAAATTTTTTCGAAAAAATTGTGACCCCACCCCTTACAAAAAACGCAAAAAATAAAAATCGTGTTTTTTGCACAAAAATATCAGTATTTTTGGCGTAAAATGGAAAATACCGGCCAGAATATAAAGTGTCATACCTTTTTGAGCTCGTAGTTAAATTTCCTATCGATTGGCATTCAAATATGGGCATTTTAACTTGTTTAAATTTTTTCGAAAAAATTGTGACCCCACCCCTTACAAAAAACGCAAAAAATAAAAATCGTGTTTTTTGCACAAAAATATCAGTATTCTTGGCGTAAAATGGAAAATAACTACCAGAATATAAAGTGTGATACCTTTTTGAGCTCGTAGTTAAATTCCCCATCGATTGGCTTTTAAATATGGGCATTTTAACTTGTTTAAATTTTTTCGAAAAAATTGTGACCCCACCCCTTACAAAAAACACAAAAAATAAAAATCGTGTTTTTTTGCACAAAAATATCAGTATTTTTGGCGTAAAATAAAAAATAACTGCCAGAATATGAATTGTGATACCTTTTTGAGCTCGTAGTTAAATTCCCTATCGATTGGGATTCAAATATGGGCATTTTAACTTGTTTAAATTTTTTCGAAAAAATTGTGACCCCACCCCTTACAAAAAACACAAAAAATAAAAATCGTGTTTTTTGCACAAAAATATCAGTATTTTTGGCGTAAAATGGAAAATAACTACCAGAATATAAAGTGTGATACCTTTTTGAGCTCGTAGTTAAATTTCCTATCGATTGGCATTCAAATATGGGCATTTTAACTTGTTTAAATTTTTTCGAAAAAATTGTGACCCCACCCCTTACAAAAAACGCAAAAAATAAAAATCGTGTTTTTTGCACAAAAATATCAGTATTCTTGGCGTAAAATGGAAAATAACTACCAGAATATAAAGTGTGATACCTTTTTGAGCTCGTAGTTAAATTCCCTATCGATTGGCATTCAAATATGGGCATTTTAACTTGTTTAAATTTTTTCGAAAAAATTGTGACCCCACCCCTTACAAAAAACGCAAAAAATAAAAATCGTGTTTTTTGCACAAAAATATCAGTATTTTTGTCGTAAAATGGAAAATAACTACCAGAATATGAATTGTGATACCTTTTTGAGCTCGTAGTTAAATTCCCTATCGATTGGCATTCAAATATGGGCATTTTAACTTGTTTAAATTTTTTCGAAAAAATTGTGACCCCCAGCCCTTACAAAAAACACAAAAAATAAAAATCGTGTTTTTTGCACAAAAATATCAGTATTTTTGGCGTAAAATGGAAAATAACTACCAGAATATAAAGTGTGATACCTTTTTGAGCTCGTAGTTAAATTTCCTATCGATTGGCATTCAAATATGGGCATTTTAACTTGTTTAAATTTTTTCGAAAAAATTGTGACCCCACCCCTTACAAAAAACACAAAAAATAAAAATCGTGTTTTTTGCACAAAAATATCAGTATTTTTGGCGTAAAATTTCCTATCGATTGGCATTCAAATATGGGCATTTTAACTTGTTTAAATTTTTTCGAAAAAATTGTGACCCCACCCCTTACAAAAAACGCAAAAAATAAAAATCGTGTTTTTTGCACAAAAATATCAGTATTTTTGGCGTAAAATGGAAAATAACTGCCAGAATATAAAGTGTCATACCTTTTTGAGCTCGTAGTTAAATTTCCTATCGATTGGCATTCAAATATGGGCATTTTAACTTGTTTAAATTTTTTCGAAAAAATTGTGACCCCCACCCCTTACAAAAAACACAAAAAATAAAAATCGGGTTTTTTGCACAAAAATATCAGTATTTTTGGCGTAAAATGGAAAATAACTACCAGAATATAAAGTGTGATACCTTTTTGAGCTCGTTATTAAATTCCCTATCGATTGGCATTCAAATATGGGCATTTTAACTTGTTTAAATTTTTTCGAAAAAATTGTGACCCCACCCCTTACAAAAAACGCAAAAAATAAAAATCGTGTTTTTTGCACAAAAATATCAGTATTTTTGGCGTAAAATGGAAAATACCGGCCAGAATATAAAGTGTCATACCTTTTTGAGCTCGTAGTTAAATTTCCTATCGATTGGCATTCAAATATGGGCATTTTAACTTGTTTAAATTTTTTCGAAAAAATTGTGACCCCACCCCTTACAAAAAACGCAAAAAATAAAAATCGTGTTTTTTGCACAAAAATATCAGTATTCTTGGCGTAAAATGGAAAATAACTACCAGAATATAAAGTGTGATACCTTTTTGAGCTCGTAGTTAAATTCCCCATCGATTGGCTTTTAAATATGGGCATTTTAACTTGTTTAAATTTTTTCGAAAAAATTGTGACCCCACCCCTTACAAAAAACACAAAAAATAAAAATCGTGTTTTTTTGCACAAAAATATCAGTATTTTTGGCGTAAAATAAAAAATAACTGCCAGAATATGAATTGTGATACCTTTTTGAGCTCGTAGTTAAATTCCCTATCGATTGGGATTCAAATATGGGCATTTTAACTTGTTTAAATTTTTTCGAAAAAATTGTGACCCCACCCCTTACAAAAAACACAAAAAATAAAAATCGTGTTTTTTGCACAAAAATATCAGTATTTTTGGCGTAAAATGGAAAATAACTACCAGAATATAAAGTGTGATACCTTTTTGAGCTCGTAGTTAAATTTCCTATCGATTGGCATTCAAATATGGGCATTTTAACTTGTTTAAATTTTTTCGAAAAAATTGTGACCCCACCCCTTACAAAAAACGCAAAAAATAAAAATCGTGTTTTTTGCACAAAAATATCAGTATTCTTGGCGTAAAATGGAAAATAACTACCAGAATATAAAGTGTGATACCTTTTTGAGCTCGTAGTTAAATTCCCTATCGATTGGCATTCAAATATGGGCATTTTAACTTGTTTAAATTTTTTCGAAAAAATTGTGACCCCACCCCTTACAAAAAACGCAAAAAATAAAAATCGTGTTTTTTGCACAAAAATATCAGTATTTTTGTCGTAAAATGGAAAATAACTACCAGAATATGAATTGTGATACCTTTTTGAGCTCGTAGTTAAATTCCCTATCGATTGGCATTCAAATATGGGCATTTTAACTTGTTTAAATTTTTTCGAAAAAATTGTGACCCCCAGCCCTTACAAAAAACACAAAAAATAAAAATCGTGTTTTTTGCACAAAAATATCAGTATTTTTGGCGTAAAATGGAAAATAACTACCAGAATATAAAGTGTGATACCTTTTTGAGCTCGTAGTTAAATTTCCTATCGATTGGCATTCAAATATGGGCATTTTAACTTGTTTAAATTTTTTCGAAAAAATTGTGACCCCACCCCTTACAAAAAACACAAAAAATAAAAATCGTGTTTTTTGCACAAAAATATCAGTATTTTTGGCGTAAAATGGAAAATAACTACCAGAATATAAAGTGTGATACCTTTTTGAGCTCGTAGTTAAATTTCCTATCGATTGGCATTCAAATATGGGCATTTTAACTTGTTTAAATTTTTTCGAAAAAATTGTGACCCCCACCCCTTACAAAAAACACAAAAAATAAAAATCGGGTTTTTTGCACAAAAATATCAGTATTTTTGGCGTAAAATGGAAAATAACTACCAGAATATAAAGTGTGATACCTTTTTGAGCTCGTAGTTAAATTTCCTATCGATTGGCATTCAAATATGGGCATTTTAACTTGTTTAAATTTTTTCGAAAAAATTGTGACCCCACCCCTTACAAAAAACGCAAAAAATAAAAATCGTGTTTTTTGCACAAAAATATCAGTATTTTTGGCGTAAAATGGAAAATAACTGCCAGAATATAAAGTGTCATACCTTTTTGAGCTCGTAGTTAAATTCCCCATCGATTGGCATTCAAATATGGGCATTTTAACTTGTTTAAATTTTTTCGAAAAAATTGTGACCCCACCCCTTACAAAAAACGCAAAAAATAAAAATCGTGTTTTTTGCACAAAAATATCAGTATTCTTGGCGTAAAATGGAAAATAACTACCAGAATATAAAGTGTGATACCTTTTTGAGCTCGTAGTTAAATTCCCTATCGATTGGCATTCAAATATGGGCATTTTAACTTGTTTAAATTTTTTCGAAAAAATTGTGACCCCCACCCCTTACAAAAAACACAAAAAATAAAAATCGGGTTTTTTGCACAAAAATATCAGTATTTTTGGCGTAAAATGGAAAATAACTACCAGAATATAAAGTGTGATACCTTTTTGAGCTCGTAGTTAAATTTCCTATCGATTGGCATTCAAATATGGGCATTTTAACTTGTTTAAATTTTTTCGAAAAAATTGTGACCCCACCCCTTACAAAAAACGCAAAAAATAAAAATCGTGTTTTTTGCACAAAAATATCAGTATTTTTGGCGTAAAATGGAAAATAACTGCCAGAATATAAAGTGTCATACCTTTTTGAGCTCGTAGTTAAATTTCCTATCGCTTGGCATTCAAATATGGGCATTTTAACTTGTTTAAATTTTTTCGAAAAAATTGTGACCCCACCCCTTACAAAAAACACAAAAAATAAAAATCGTGTTTTTTGCACAAAAATATCAGTATTTTTGGCGTAAAATGGAAAATAACTACCAGAATATAAAGTGTGATACCTTTTTGAGCTCGTAGTTAAATTTCCTATCGATTGGCATTCAAATATGGGCATTTTAACTTGTTTAAATTTTTTCGAAAAAATTGTGACCCCACCCCTTACAAAAAACGCAAAAAATAAAAATCGTGTTTTTTGCACAAAAATATCAGTATTTTTGTCGTAAAATGGAAAATAACTGCCCGAATATAAAGTGTCATACCTTTTTGAGCTCGTAGTTAAATTCCCTATCGATTAGCATTCAAATATGGGCATTTTAACTTGTTTAAATTTTTTCGAAAAAATTGTGACCCCACCCCTTACAAAAAACACAAAAAATAAAAATCGTGTTTTTTGCACAAAAATATCAGTATTTTTGGCGTAAAATGGAAAATAACTACCAGAATATAAAGTGTGATACCTTTTTGAGCTCGTAGTTAAATTTCCTATCGATTGGCATTCAAATATGGGCATTTTAACTTGTTTAAATTTTTTCGAAAAAATTGTGACCCCACCCCTTACAAAAAACGCAAAAAATAAAAATCGTGTTTTTTGCACAAAAATATCAGTATTCTTGGCGTAAAATGGAAAATAACTACCAGAATATAAAGTGTGATACCTTTTTGAGCTCGTAGTTAAATTCCCTATCGATTGGCATTCAAATATGGGCATTTTAACTTGTTTAAATTTTTTCGAAAAAATTGTGACCCCACCCCTTACAAAAAACGCAAAAAATAAAAATCGTGTTTTTTGCACAAAAATATCAGTATTTTTGTCGTAAAATGGAAAATAACTACCAGAATATGAATTGTGATACCTTTTTGAGCTCGTAGTTAAATTCCCTATCGATTGGCATTCAAATATGGGCATTTTAACTTGTTTAAATTTTTTCGAAAAAATTGTGACCCCCACCCCTTACAAAAAACACAAAAAATAAAAATCGGGTTTTTTGCACAAAAATATCAGTATTTTTGGCGTAAAATGGAAAATAACTACCAGAATATAAAGTGTCATACCTTTTTGAGCTCGTAGTTAAATTTCCTATCGCTTGGCATTCAAATATGGGCATTTTAACTTGTTTAAATTTTTTCGAAAAAATTGTGACCCCACCCCTTACAAAAAACACAAAAAATAAAAATCGTGTTTTTTGCACAAAAATATCAGTATTTTTGGCGTAAAATGGAAAATAACTACCAGAATATAAAGTGTGATACCTTTTTGAGCTCGTAGTTAAATTTCCTATCGATTGGCATTCAAATATGGGCATTTTAACTTGTTTAAATTTTTTCGAAAAAATTGTGACCCCACCCCTTACAAAAAACACAAAAAATAAAAATCGTGTTTTTTGCACAAAAATATCAGTATTTTTGGCGTAAAATGGAAAATAACTACCAGAATATAAAGTGTGATACCTTTTTGAGCTCGTAGTTAAATTTCCTATCGATTGGCATTCAAATATGGGCATTTTAACTTGTTTAAATTTTTTCGAAAAAATTGTGACCCCACCCCTTACAAAAAACGCAAAAAATAAAAATCGTGTTTTTTGCACAAAAATATCAGTATTTTTGTCGTAAAATGGAAAATAACTGCCCGAATATAAAGTGTCATACCTTTTTGAGCTCGTAGTTAAATTCCCTATCGATTAGCATTCAAATATGGGCATTTTAACTTGTTTAAATTTTTTCGAAAAAATTGTGACCCCACCCCTTACAAAAAACGCAAAAAATAAAAATCGTGTTTTTTGCACAAAAATATCAGTATTTTTGGCGTAAAATGGAAAATAACTGCCAGAATATAAAGTGTC
The DNA here is from genome assembly GCA_035046095.1 of Drosophila pseudotakahashii. Lineage (NCBI taxonomy): Eukaryota > Metazoa > Arthropoda > Insecta > Diptera > Drosophilidae > Drosophila > Drosophila pseudotakahashii. Next base: position 10,361,607 of record JAWNOE010000105.1, read on the forward strand.
ATACCTTTTTGAGCTCGTAGTTAAATTCCCCATCGATTGGCATTCAAATATGGGCATTTTAACTTGTTTAAATTTTTTCGAAAAAATTGTGACCCCACCCCTTACAAAAAACGCAAAAAATAAAAATCGTGTTTTTTGCACAAAAATATCAGTATTCTTGGCGTAAAATGGAAAATAACTACCAGAATATAAAGTGTGATACCTTTTTGAGCTCGTAGTTAAATTCCCTATCGATTGGCATTCAAATATGGGCATTTTAACTTGTTTAAATTTTTTCGAAAAAATTGTGACCCCACCCCTTACAAAAAACGCAAAAAATAAAAATCGTGTTTTTTGCACAAAAATATCAGTATTTTTGTCGTAAAATGGAAAATAACTACCAGAATATGAATTGTGATACCTTTTTGAGCTCGTAGTTAAATTCCCTATCGATTGGCATTCAAATATGGGCATTTTAACTTGTTTAAATTTTTTCGAAAAAATTGTGACCCCCACCCCTTACAAAAAACACAAAAAATAAAAATCGGGTTTTTTGCACAAAAATATCAGTATTTTTGGCGTAAAATGGAAAATAACTACCAGAATATAAAGTGTCATACCTTTTTGAGCTCGTAGTTAAATTTCCTATCGCTTGGCATTCAAATATGGGCATTTTAACTTGTTTAAATTTTTTCGAAAAAATTGTGACCCCACCCCTTACAAAAAACACAAAAAATAAAAATCGTGTTTTTTGCACAAAAATATCAGTATTTTTGGCGTAAAATGGAAAATAACTACCAGAATATAAAGTGTGATACCTTTTTGAGCTCGTAGTTAAATTTCCTATCGATTGGCATTCAAATATGGGCATTTTAACTTGTTTAAATTTTTTCGAAAAAATTGTGACCCCACCCCTTACAAAAAACACAAAAAATAAAAATCGTGTTTTTTGCACAAAAATATCAGTATTTTTGGCGTAAAATGGAAAATAACTACCAGAATATAAAGTGTGATACCTTTTTGAGCTCGTAGTTAAATTTCCTATCGATTGGCATTCAAATATGGGCATTTTAACTTGTTTAAATTTTTTCGAAAAAATTGTGACCCCACCCCTTACAAAAAACGCAAAAAATAAAAATCGTGTTTTTTGCACAAAAATATCAGTATTTTTGTCGTAAAATGGAAAATAACTGCCCGAATATAAAGTGTCATACCTTTTTGAGCTCGTAGTTAAATTCCCTATCGATTAGCATTCAAATATGGGCATTTTAACTTGTTTAAATTTTTTCGAAAAAATTGTGACCCCACCCCTTACAAAAAACGCAAAAAATAAAAATCGTGTTTTTTGCACAAAAATATCAGTATTTTTGGCGTAAAATGGAAAATAACTGCCAGAATATAAAGTGTCATACCTTTTTGAGCTCGTAGTTAAATTCCCCATCGATTGGCATTCAAATATGGGCATTTTAACTTGTTTAAATTTTTTCGAAAAAATTGTGACCCCACCCCTTACAAAAAACGCAAAAAATAAAAATCGTGTTTTTTGCACAAAAATATCAGTATTTTTGTCGTAAAATGGAAAATAACTGCCCGAATATAAAGTGTCATACCTTTTTGAGCTCGTAGTTAAATTCCCTATCGATTAGCATTCAAATATGGGCATTTTAACTTGTTTAAATTTTTTCGAAAAAATTGTGACCCCACCCCTTACAAAAAACGCAAAAAATAAAAATCGTGTTTTTTGCACAAAAATATCAGTATTTTTGGCGTAAAATGGAAAATAACTGCCAGAATATAAAGTGTCATACCTTTTTGAGCTCGTAGTTAAATTCCCCATCGATTGGCATTCAAATATGGGCATTTTAACTTGTTTAAATTTTTTCGAAAAAATTGTGACCCCACCCCTTACAAAAAACGCAAAAAATAAAAATCGTGTTTTTTGCACAAAAATATCAGTATTTTTGGCGTAAAATAAAAAATAACTGCCAGAATATGAAGTGTCATACCTTTTTGAGCTCGTAGTTAAATTCCCTATCGATTGGCATTCAAATATGGGCATTTTAACTTGTTTAAATTTTTTCGAAAAAATTGTGACCCCACCCCTTACAAAAAACACAAAAAATAAAAATCGTGTTTTTTGCACAAAAATATCAGTATTTTTGGCGTAAAATGGAAAATAACTACCAGAATATAAAGTGTGATACCTTTTTGAGCTCGTAGTTAAATTTCCTATCGATTGGCATTCAAATATGGGCATTTTAACTTGTTTAAATTTTTTCGAAAAAATTGTGACCCCACCCCTTACAAAAAACGCAAAAAATAAATATCGTGTTTTTTGCACAAAAATATCAGTATTTTTGTCGTAAAATGGAAAATAACTACCAGAATATAAAGTGTGATACCTTTTTGAGCTCGTAGTTAAATTCCCTATCGATTGGCATTCAAATATGGGCATTTTAACTTGTTTAAATTTTTTCGAAAAAATTGTGACCCCACCCCTTACAAAAAACGCAAAAAATAAAAATCGTGTTTTTTGCACAAAAATATCAGTATTTTTGGCGTAAAATGGAAAATAACTACCAGAATATAAAGTGTGATACCTTTTTGAGCTCGTAGTTAAATTTCCTATCGATTGGCATTCAAATATGGGCATTTTAACTTGTTTAAATTTTTTCGAAAAAATTGTGACCCCACCCCTTACAAAAAACGCAAAAAATAAAAATCGTGTTTTTTGCACAAAAATATCAGTATTTTTGGCGTAAAATGGAAAATAACTACCAGAATATAAAGTGTGATACCTTTTTGAGCTCGTAGTTAAATTCCCTATCGATTGGCATTCAAATATGGGCATTTTAACTTGTTTAAATTTTTTCGAAAAAATTGTGACCCCACCCCTTACAAAAAACGCAAAAAATAAAAATCGTGTTTTTTGCACAAAAATATCAGTATTCTTGGCGTAAAATGGAAAATAACTACCAGAATATAAAGTGTGATACCTTTTTGAGCTCGTAGTTAAATTCCCTATCGATTGGCATTCAAATATGGGCATTTTAACTTGTTTAAATTTTTTCGAAAAAATTGTGACCCCACCCCTTACAAAAAACGCAAAAAATAAAAATCGTGTTTTTTGCACAAAAATATCAGTATTTTTGGCGTAAAATGGAAAATAACTGCCCGAATATAAAGTGTCATACCTTTTTGAGCTCGTAGTTAAATTCCCTATCGATTGGCATTCAAATATGGGCATTTTAACTTGTTTAAATTTTTTCGAAAAAATTGTGACCCCACCCCTTACAAAAAACGCAAAAAATAAAAATCGTGTTTTTTGCACAAAAATATCAGTATTCTTGGCGTAAAATGGAAAATAACTACCAGAATATAAAGTGTGATACCTTTTTGAGCTCGTAGTTAAATTCCCTATCGATTGGCATTCAAATATGGGCATTTTAACTTGTTTAAATTTTTTCGAAAAAATTGTGACCCCACCCCTTACAAAAAACGCAAAAAATAAAAATCGTGTTTTTTGCACAAAAATATCAGTATTTTTGGCGTAAAATAAAAAATAACTGCCAGAATATGAAGTGTCATACCTTTTTGAGCTCGTAGTTAAATTTCCTATCGATTGGCATTTAAATATGGGCATTTTAACTTGTTTAAATTTTTTCGAAAAAATTGTGACCCCACCCCTTACAAAAAACACAAAAAATAAAAATCGTGTTTTTTGCACAAAATATCAGTATTTTTGGCGTAAAATGGAAAATAACTGCCCGAATATAAAGTGTCATACCTTTTTGAGCTCGTAGTTAAATTCCCTATCTATTGGCATTCAAATATGGGCATTTTAACTTGTTTAAATTTTTTCGAAAAAATTGTGACCCCACCCCTTACAAAAAACACAAAAAATAAAAATCGTGTTTTTTGCACAAAAATATCAGTATTTTTGGCGTAAAATGGAAAATAACTGCCCGAATATAAAGTGTCATACCTTTTTGAGCTCGTAGTTAAATTCCCTATCGATTGGCATTCAAATATGGGCATTTGAACTTGTTTAAATTTTTTCGAAAAAATTGTGACCCCACCCCTTACAAAAAACGCAAAAAATAAATATCGTGTTTTTTGCACAAAAATATCAGTATTTTTGTCGTAAAATGGAAAATAACTACCAGAATATAAAGTGTGATACCTTTTTGAGCTCGTAGTTAAATTCCCTATCGATTGGCATTCAAATATGGGCATTTTAACTTGTTTAAATTTTTTCGAAAAAATTGTGACCCCACCCCTTACAAAAAACACAAAAAATAAAAATCGTGTTTTTTGCACAAAAATATCAGTATTTTTGGCGTAAAATGGAAAATAACTGCCCGAATATAAAGTGTCATACCTTTTTGAGCTCGTAGTTAAATTCCCTATCGATTGGCATTCAAATATGGGCATTTTAACTTGTTTAAATTTTTTCGAAAAAATTGTGACCCCACCCCTTACAAAAAACGCAAAAAATAAAAATCGTGTTTTTTGCACAAAAATATCAGTATTTTTGGCGTAAAATGGAAAATAACTGCCAGAATATAAAGTGTCATACCTTTTTGAGCTCGTAGTTAAATTCCCCATCGATTGGCATTCAAATATGGGCATTTTAACTTGTTTAAATTTTTTCGAAAAAATTGTGACCCCACCCCTTACAAAAAACGCAAAAAATAAAAATCGTGTTTTTTGCACAAAAATATCAGTATTCTTGGCGTAAAATGGAAAATAACTACCAGAATATAAAGTGTGATACCTTTTTGAGCTCGTAGTTAAATTCCCTATCGATTGGCATTCAAATATGGGCATTTTAACTTGTTTAAATTTTTTCGAAAAAATTGTGACCCCACCCCTTACAAAAAACGCAAAAAATAAAAATCGTGTTTTTTGCACAAAAATATCAGTATTTTTGGCGTAAAATGGAAAATAACTGCCCGAATATAAAGTGTCATACCTTTTTGAGCTCGTAGTTAAATTCCCTATCGATTAGCATTCAAATATGGGCATTTTAACTTGTTTAAATTTTTTCGAAAAAATTGTGACCCCACCCCTTACAAAAAACACAAAAAATAAAAATCGTGTTTTTTGCACAAAAATATCAGTATTTTTGGCGTAAAATGGAAAATAACTACCAGAATATAAAGTGTGATACCTTTTTGAGCTCGTAGTTAAATTTCCTATCGATTGGCATTCAAATATGGGCATTTTAACTTGTTTAAATTTTTTCGAAAAAATTGTGACCCCACCCCTTACAAAAAACGCAAAAAATAAATATCGTGTTTTTTGCACAAAAATATCAGTATTTTTGTCGTAAAATGGAAAATAACTACCAGAATATAAAGTGTGATACCTTTTTGAGCTCGTAGTTAAATTCCCTATCGATTGGCATTCAAATATGGGCATTTTAACTTGTTTAAATTTTTTCGAAAAAATTGTGACCCCACCCCTTACAAAAAACGCAAAAAATAAAAATCGTGTTTTTTGCACAAAAATATCAGTATTTTTGGCGTAAAATGGAAAATAACTACCAGAATATAAAGTGTGATACCTTTTTGAGCTCGTAGTTAAATTTCCTATCGATTGGCATTCAAATATGGGCATTTTAACTTGTTTAAATTTTTTCGAAAAAATTGTGACCCCACCCCTTACAAAAAACGCAAAAAATAAAAATCGTGTTTTTTGCACAAAAATATCAGTATTTTTGGCGTAAAATGGAAAATAACTACCAGAATATAAAGTGTGATACCTTTTTGAGCTCGTAGTTAAATTCCCTATCGATTGGCATTCAAATATGGGCATTTTAACTTGTTTAAATTTTTTCGAAAAAATTGTGACCCCACCCCTTACAAAAAACGCAAAAAATAAAAATCGTGTTTTTTGCACAAAAATATCAGTATTCTTGGCGTAAAATGGAAAATAACTACCAGAATATAAAGTGTGATACCTTTTTGAGCTCGTAGTTAAATTCCCTATCGATTGGCATTCAAATATGGGCATTTTAACTTGTTTAAATTTTTTCGAAAAAATTGTGACCCCACCCCTTACAAAAAACGCAAAAAATAAAAATCGTGTTTTTTGCACAAAAATATCAGTATTTTTGGCGTAAAATGGAAAATAACTGCCCGAATATAAAGTGTCATACCTTTTTGAGCTCGTAGTTAAATTCCCTATCGATTGGCATTCAAATATGGGCATTTTAACTTGTTTAAATTTTTTCGAAAAAATTGTGACCCCACCCCTTACAAAAAACGCAAAAAATAAAAATCGTGTTTTTTGCACAAAAATATCAGTATTCTTGGCGTAAAATGGAAAATAACTACCAGAATATAAAGTGTGATACCTTTTTGAGCTCGTAGTTAAATTCCCTATCGATTGGCATTCAAATATGGGCATTTTAACTTGTTTAAATTTTTTCGAAAAAATTGTGACCCCACCCCTTACAAAAAACGCAAAAAATAAAAATCGTGTTTTTTGCACAAAAATATCAGTATTTTTGGCGTAAAATAAAAAATAACTGCCAGAATATGAAGTGTCATACCTTTTTGAGCTCGTAGTTAAATTTCCTATCGATTGGCATTTAAATATGGGCATTTTAACTTGTTTAAATTTTTTCGAAAAAATTGTGACCCCACCCCTTACAAAAAACACAAAAAATAAAAATCGTGTTTTTTGCACAAAATATCAGTATTTTTGGCGTAAAATGGAAAATAACTGCCCGAATATAAAGTGTCATACCTTTTTGAGCTCGTAGTTAAATTCCCTATCGATTGGCATTCAAATATGGGCATTTTAACTTGTTTAAATTTTTTCGAAAAAATTGTGACCCCACCCCTTACAAAAAACACAAAAAATAAAAATCGTGTTTTTTGCACAAAAATATCAGTATTTTTGGCGTAAAATGGAAAATAACTGCCCGAATATAAAGTGTCATACCTTTTTGAGCTCGTAGTTAAATTCCCTATCGATTGGCATTCAAATATGGGCATTTGAACTTGTTTAAATTTTTTCGAAAAAATTGTGACCCCACCCCTTACAAAAAACGCAAAAAATAAATATCGTGTTTTTTGCACAAAAATATCAGTATTTTTGTCGTAAAATGGAAAATAACTACCAGAATATAAAGTGTGATACCTTTTTGAGCTCGTAGTTAAATTCCCTATCGATTGGCATTCAAATATGGGCATTTTAACTTGTTTAAATTTTTTCGAAAAAATTGTGACCCCACCCCTTACAAAAAACGCAAAAAATAAAAATCGTGTTTTTTGCACAAAAATATCAGTATTCTTGGCGTAAAATGGAAAATAACTACCAGAATATAAAGTGTGATACCTTTTTGAGCTCGTAGTTAAATTCCCTATCGATTGGCATTCAAATATGGGCATTTTAACTTGTTTAAATTTTTTCGAAAAAATTGTGACCCCACCCCTTACAAAAAACGCAAAAAATAAAAATCGTGTTTTTTGCACAAAAATATCAGTATTTTTGGCGTAAAATGGAAAATAACTGCCCGAATATAAAGTGTCATACCTTTTTGAGCTCGTAGTTAAATTCCCTATCGATTAGCATTCAAATATGGGCATTTTAACTTGTTTAAATTTTTTCGAAAAAATTGTGACCCCACCCCTTACAAAAAACACAAAAAATAAAAATCGTGTTTTTTGCACAAAAATATCAGTATTTTTGGCGTAAAATGGAAAATAACTACCAGAATATAAAGTGTGATACCTTTTTGAGCTCGTAGTTAAATTTCCTATCGATTGGCATTCAAATATGGGCATTTTAACTTGTTTAAATTTTTTCGAAAAAATTGTGACCCCACCCCTTACAAAAAACGCAAAAAATAAATATCGTGTTTTTTGCACAAAAATATCAGTATTTTTGTCGTAAAATGGAAAATAACTACCAGAATATAAAGTGTGATACCTTTTTGAGCTCGTAGTTAAATTCCCTATCGATTGGCATTCAAATATGGGCATTTTAACTTGTTTAAATTTTTTCGAAAAAATTGTGACCCCACCCCTTACAAAAAACGCAAAAAATAAAAATCGTGTTTTTTGCACAAAAATATCAGTATTTTTGGCGTAAAATGGAAAATAACTACCAGAATATAAAGTGTGATACCTTTTTGAGCTCGTAGTTAAATTTCCTATCGATTGGCATTCAAATATGGGCATTTTAACTTGTTTAAATTTTTTCGAAAAAATTGTGACCCCACCCCTTACAAAAAACGCAAAAAATAAAAATCGTGTTTTTTGCACAAAAATATCAGTATTTTTGGCGTAAAATGGAAAATAACTACCAGAATATAAAGTGTGATACCTTTTTGAGCTCGTAGTTAAATTCCCTATCGATTGGCATTCAAATATGGGCATTTTAACTTGTTTAAATTTTTTCGAAAAAATTGTGACCCCACCCCTTACAAAAAACGCAAAAAATAAAAATCGTGTTTTTTGCACAAAAATATCAGTATTCTTGGCGTAAAATGGAAAATAACTACCAGAATATAAAGTGTGATACCTTTTTGAGCTCGTAGTTAAATTCCCTATCGATTGGCATTCAAATATGGGCATTTTAACTTGTTTAAATTTTTTCGAAAAAATTGTGACCCCACCCCTTACAAAAAACGCAAAAAATAAAAATCGTGTTTTTTGCACAAAAATATCAGTATTTTTGGCGTAAAATGGAAAATAACTGCCCGAATATAAAGTGTCATACCTTTTTGAGCTCGTAGTTAAATTCCCTATCGATTAGCATTCAAATATGGGCATTTTAACTTGTTTAAATTTTTTCGAAAAAATTGTGACCCCACCCCTTACAAAAAACGCAAAAAATAAAAATCGTGTTTTTTGCACAAAAATATCAGTATTTTTGGCGTAAAATGGAAAATAACTGCCCGAATATAAAGTGTCATACCTTTTTGAGCTCGTAGTTAAATTCCCTATCGATTGGCATTCAAATATGGGCATTTTAACTTGTTTAAATTTTTTCGAAAAAATTGTGACCCCACCCCTTACAAAAAACGCAAAAAATAAAAATCGTGTTTTTTGCACAAAAATATCAGTATTCTTGGCGTAAAATGGAAAATAACTACCAGAATATAAAGTGTGATACCTTTTTGAGCTCGTAGTTAAATTCCCTATCGATTGGCATTCAAATATGGGCATTTTAACTTGTTTAAATTTTTTCGAAAAAATTGTGACCCCACCCCTTACAAAAAACGCAAAAAATAAAAATCGTGTTTTTTGCACAAAAATATCAGTATTTTTGGCGTAAAATAAAAAATAACTGCCAGAATATGAAGTGTCATACCTTTTTGAGCTCGTAGTTAAATTTCCTATCGATTGGCATTTAAATATGGGCATTTTAACTTGTTTAAATTTTTTCGAAAAAATTGTGACCCCACCCCTTACAAAAAACACAAAAAATAAAAATCGTGTTTTTTGCACAAAATATCAGTATTTTTGGCGTAAAATGGAAAATAACTGCCCGAATATAAAGTGTCATACCTTTTTGAGCTCGTAGTTAAATTCCCTATCGATTGGCATTCAAATATGGGCATTTTAACTTGTTTAAATTTTTTCGAAAAAATTGTGACCCCACCCCTTACAAAAAACACAAAAAATAAAAATCGTGTTTTTTGCACAAAAATATCAGTATTTTTGGCGTAAAATGGAAAATAACTGCCCGAATATAAAGTGTCATACCTTTTTGAGCTCGTAGTTAAATTCCCTATCGATTGGCATTCAAATATGGGCATTTGAACTTGTTTAAATTTTTTCGAAAAAATTGTGACCCCACCCCTTACAAAAAACGCAAAAAATAAATATCGTGTTTTTTGCACAAAAATATCAGTATTTTTGTCGTAAAATGGAAAATAACTACCAGAATATAAAGTGTGATACCTTTTTGAGCTCGTAGTTAAATTCCCTATCGATTGGCATTCAAATATGGGCATTTTAACTTGTTTAAATTTTTTCGAAAAAATTGTGACCCCACCCCTTACAAAAAACACAAAAAATAAAAATCGTGTTTTTTGCACAAAAATATCAGTATTTTTGGCGTAAAATGGAAAATAACTACCAGAATATAAAGTGTGATACCTTTTTGAGCTCGTAGTTAAATTTCCTATCGATTGGCATTCAAATATGGGCATTTTAACTTGTTTAAATTTTTTCGAAAAAATTGTGACCCCACCCCTTACAAAAAACGCAAAAAATAAATATCGTGTTTTTTGCACAAAAATATCAGTATTTTTGTCGTAAAATGGAAAATAACTACCAGAATATAAAGTGTGATACCTTTTTGAGCTCGTAGTTAAATTCCCTATCGATTGGCATTCAAATATGGGCATTTTAACTTGTTTAAATTTTTTCGAAAAAATTGTGACCCCACCCCTTACAAAAAACGCAAAAAATAAAAATCGTGTTTTTTGCACAAAAATATCAGTATTTTTGGCGTAAAATGGAAAATAACTACCAGAATATAAAGTGTGATACCTTTTTGAGCTCGTAGTTAAATTTCCTATCGATTGGCATTCAAATATGGGCATTTTAACTTGTTTAAATTTTTTCGAAAAAATTGTGACCCCACCCCTTACAAAAAACGCAAAAAATAAAAATCGTGTTTTTTGCACAAAAATATCAGTATTTTTGGCGTAAAATGGAAAATAACTACCAGAATATAAAGTGTGATACCTTTTTGAGCTCGTAGTTAAATTCCCTATCGATTGGCATTCAAATATGGGCATTTTAACTTGTTTAAATTTTTTCGAAAAAATTGTGACCCCACCCCTTACAAAAAACGCAAAAAATAAAAATCGTGTTTTTTGCACAAAAATATCAGTATTCTTGGCGTAAAATGGAAAATAACTACCAGAATATAAAGTGTGATACCTTTTTGAGCTCGTAGTTAAATTTCCTATCGATTGGCATTCAAATATGGGCATTTTAACTTGTTTAAATTTTTTCGAAAAAATTGTGACCCCACCCCTTACAAAAAACGCAAAAAATAAAAATCGGGTTTTTTGCACAAAAATATCAGTATTTTTGGCGTAAAATGGAAAATAACTGCCAGAATATAAAGTGTCATACCTTTTTGAGCTCGTAGTTAAATTTCCTATCGATTGGCATTCAAATATGGGCATTTTAACTTGTTTAAATTTTTTCGAAAAAATTGTGACCCCACCCCTTACAAAAAACGCAAAAAATAAAAATCGGGTTTTTTGCACAAAAATATCAGTATTTTTGGCGTAAAATGGAAAATAACTGCCAGAATATAAAGTGTCATACCTTTTTGAGCTCGTAGTTAAATTCCCCATCGATTGGCATTCAAATATGGTCATTTTAACTTGTTTAAATTTTTTCGAAAAAATTGTGACCCCACCCCTTACAAAAAACGCAAAAAATAAATATCGTGTTTTTTGCACAAAAATATCAGTATTTTTGTCGTAAAATGGAAAATAACTACCAGAATATAAAGTGTGATACCTTTTTGAGCTCGTAGTTAAATTCCCTATCGATTGGCATTCAAATATGGGCATTTTAACTTGTTTAAATTTTTTCGAAAAAATTGTGACCCCACCCCTTACAAAAAACGCAAAAAATAAAAATCGTGTTTTTTGCACAAAAATATCAGTATTTTTGGCGTAAAATGGAAAATAACTACCAGAATATAAAGTGTGATACCTTTTTGAGCTCGTAGTTAAATTTCCTATCGATTGGCATTCAAATATGGGCATTTTAACTTGTTTAAATTTTTTCGAAAAAATTGTGACCCCACCCCTTACAAAAAACGCAAAAAATAAAAATCGTGTTTTTTGCACAAAAATATCAGTATTTTTGGCGTAAAATGGAAAATAACTGCCAGAATATAAAGTGTCATACCTTTTTGAGCTCGTAGTTAAATTCCCCATCGATTGGCATTCAAATATGGGCATTTTAACTTGTTTAAATTTTTTCGAAAAAATTGTGACCCCACCCCTTACAAAAAACGCAAAAAATAAAAATCGTGTTTTTTGCACAAAAATATCAGTATTTTTGGCGTAAAATAAAAAATAACTGCCAGAATATGAAGTGTCATACCTTTTTGAGCTCGTAGTTAAATTTCCTATCGATTGGCATTTAAATATGGGCATTTTAACTTGTTTAAATTTTTTCGAAAAAATTGTGACCCCACCCCTTACAAAAAACGCAAAAAATAAAAATCGTGTTTTTTGCACAAAAATATCAGTATTTTTGTCGTAAAATGGAAAATAACTACCAGAATATAAAGTGTCATACCTTTTTGAGCTCGTAGTTAAATTCCCTATCGATTGGCATTCAAATATGGGCATTTTAACTTGTTTAAATTTTTTCGAAAAAATTGTGACCCCACCCCTTACAAAAAACGCAAAAAATAAAAATCGTGTTTTTTGCACAAAAATATCAGTATTTTTGGCGTAAAATGGAAAATAACTACCAGAATATAAAGTGTGATACCTTTTTGAGCTCGTAGTTAAATTTCCTGTCGATTGGCATTCAAATATGGGCATTTTAACTTGTTTAAATTTTTTCGAAAAAATTGTGACCCCACCCCTTACAAAAAACGCAAAAAATAAAAATCGTGTTTTTTGCACAAAAATATCAGTATTTTTGGCGTAAAATGGAAAATAACTGCCAGAATATAAAGTGTCATACCTTTTTGAGCTCGTAGTTAAATTCCCCATCGATTGGCATTCAAATATGGGCATTTTAACTTGTTTAAATTTTTTCGAAAAAATTGTGACCCCACCCCTTACAAAAAACGCAAAAAATAAAAATCGTGTTTTTTGCACAAAAATATCAGTATTCTTGGCGTAAAATGGAAAATAACTACCAGAATATAAAGTGTGATACCTTTTTGAGCTCGTAGTTAAATTCCCTATCGATTGGCATTCAAATATGGGCATTTTAACTTGTTTAAATTTTTTCGAAAAAATTGTGACCCCACCCCTTACAAAAAACACAAAAAATAAAAATCGTGTTTTTTGCACAAAAATATCAGTATTTTTGGCGTAAAATGGAAAATAACTGCCAGAATATGAAGTGTCATACCTTTTTGAGCTCGTAGTTAAATTTCCTATCGATTGGCATTTAAATATGGGCATTTTAACTTGTTTAAATTTTTTCGAAAAAATTGTGACCCCACCCCTTACAAAAAACGCAAAAAATAAAAATCGTGTTTTTTGCACAAAAATATCAGTATTTTTGTCGTAAAATGGAAAATAACTACCAGAATATAAAGTGTCATACCTTTTTGAGCTCGTAGTTAAATTCCCTATCGATTGGCATTCAAATATGGGCATTTTAACTTGTTTAAATTTTTTCGAAAAAATTGTGACCCCACCCCTTACAAAAAACGCAAAAAATAAAAATCGTGTTTTTTGCACAAAAATATCAGTATTTTTGGCGTAAAATGGAAAATAACTGCCAGAATATAAAGTGTCATACCTTTTTGAGCTCGTAGTTAAATTCCCCATCGATTGGCATTCAAATATGGGCATTTTAACTTGTTTAAATTTTTTCGAAAAAATTGTGACCCCACCCCTTACAAAAAACGCAAAAAATAAAAATCGTGTTTTTTGCACAAAAATATCAGTATTCTTGGCGTAAAATGGAAAATAACTACCAGAATATAAAGTGTGATACCTTTTTGAGCTCGTAGTTAAATTCCCTATCGATTGGCATTCAAATATGGGCATTTTAACTTGTTTAAATTTTTTCGAAAAAATTGTGACCCCACCCCTTACAAAAAACACAAAAAATAAAAATCGTGTTTTTTGCACAAAAATATCAGTATTTTTGGCGTAAAATGGAAAATAACTGCCAGAATATGAAGTGTCATACCTTTTTGAGCTCGTAGTTAAATTTCCTATCGATTGGCATTTAAATATGGGCATTTTAACTTGTTTAAATTTTTTCGAAAAAATTGTGACCCCACCCCTTACAAAAAACGCAAAAAATAAAAATCGTGTTTTTTGCACAAAAATATCAGTATTTTTGTCGTAAAATGGAAAATAACTACCAGAATATAAAGTGTCATACCTTTTTGAGCTCGTAGTTAAATTCCCTATCGATTGGCATTCAAATATGGGCATTTTAACTTGTTTAAATTTTTTCGAAAAAATTGTGACCCCACCCCTTACAAAAAACGCAAAAAATAAAAATCGTGTTTTTTGCACAAAAATATCAGTATTTTTGGCGTAAAATAAAAAATAACTGCCAGAATATGAAGTGTCATACCTTTTTGAGCTCGTAGTTAAATTTCCTATCGATTGGCATTTAAATATGGGCATTTTAACTTGTTTAAATTTTTTCGAAAAAATTGTGACCCCCACCCCTTACAAAAAACACAAAAAATAAAAATCGTGTTTTTTGCACAAAAATATCAGTATTTTTGGCGTAAAATGGAAAATAACTGCCAGAATATAAAGTGTCATACCTTTTTGAGCTCGTAGTTAAATTCCCTATCGATTGGCATTCAAATATGGGCATTTTAACTTGTTTAAATTTTTTCGAAAAAATTGTGACCCCACCCCTTACAAAAAACACAAAAAATAAAAATCGTGTTTTTTGCACAAAAATATCAGTATTTTTGGCGTAAAATGGAAAATAACTGCCAGAATATAAAGTGTCATACCTTTTTGAGCTCGTAGTTAAATTCCCTATCGATTGGCATTCAAATATGGACATTTTAACTTGTTTAAATTTTTTCGAAAAAATTGTGACCCCACCCCTTACAAAAAACGCAAAAAATAAAAATCGTGTTTTTTGCACAAAAATATCAGTATTTTTGTCGTAAAATGGAAAATAACTACCAGAATATAAAGTGTGATACCTTTTTGAGCTCGTAGTTAAATTCCCTATCGATTGGCATTCAAATATGGGCATTTTAACTTGTTTAAATTTTTTCGAAAAAATTGTGACCCCACCCCTTACAAAAAACACAAAAAATAAAAATCGTGTTTTTTGCACAAAAATATCAGTATTTTTGGCGTAAAATGGAAAATAACTGCCAGAATATAAAGTGTCATACCTTTTTGAGCTCGTAGTTAAATTCCCTATCGATTGGCATTCAAATATGGGCATTTTAACTTGTTTAAATTTTTTCGAAAAAATTGTGACCCCACCCCTTACAAAAAACACAAAAAATAAAAATCGTGTTTTTTGCACAAAAATATCAGTATTTTTGGCGTAAAATGGAAAATAACTACCAGAATATAAAGTGTCATACCTTTTTGAGCTCGTAGTTAAATTCACCATCGATTGGCATTTAAATATGGGCATTTTAACTTGTTTAAATTTTTTCGAAAAAATTGTGAACCCACCCCTTACAAAAAACGCAAAAAATAAAAATCGTGTTTTTTGCACAAAAATATCAGTATTTTTGGCGTAAAATGGAAAATAACTGCCAGAATATGAATTGTGATACCTTTTTGAGCTCGTAGTTAAATTTCCTATCGATTGGCATTTAAATATGGGCATTTTAACTTGTTTAAATTTTTTCGAAAAAATTGTGACCCCCACCCCTTACAAAAAACACAAAAAATAAAAATCGTGTTTTTTGCACAAAAATATCAGTATTTTTGGCGTAAAATGGAAAATAACTGCCAGAATATAAATTGTCATACCTTTTTGAGCTCGTAGTTAAATTCCCTATCGATTGGCATTCAAATATGGGCATTTTAACTTGTTTAAATTTTTTCGAAAAAATTGTGACCCCACCCCTTACAAAAAACACAAAAAATAAAAATCGTGTTTTTTGCACAAAAATATCAGTATTTTTGGCGTAAAATGGAAAATAACTGCCAGAATATAAAGTGTCATACCTTTTTGAGCTCGTAGTTAAATTCCCTATCGATTGGCATTCAAATATGGACATTTTAACTTGTTTAAATTTTTTCGAAAAAATTGTGACCCCACCCCTTACAAAAAACGCAAAAAATAAAAATCGTGTTTTTTGCACAAAAATATCAGTATTTTTGTCGTAAAATGGAAAATAACTACCAGAATATAAAGTGTGATACCTTTTTGAGCTCGTAGTTAAATTCCCTATCGATTGGCATTCAAATATGGGCATTTTAACTTGTTTAAATTTTTTCGAAAAAATTGTGACCCCACCCCTTACAAAAAACACAAAAAATAAAAATCGTGTTTTTTGCACAAAAATATCAGTATTTTTGGCGTAAAATGGAAAATAACTGCCAGAATATAAAGTGTCATACCTTTTTGAGCTCGTAGTTAAATTCCCTATCGATTGGCATTCAAATATGGGCATTTTAACTTGTTTAAATTTTTTCGAAAAAATTGTGACCCCACCCCTTACAAAAAACACAAAAAATAAAAATCGTGTTTTTTGCACAAAAATATCAGTATTTTTGGCGTAAAATGGAAAATAACTACCAGAATATAAAGTGTCATACCTTTTTGAGCTCGTAGTTAAATTCACCATCGATTGGCATTTAAATATGGGCATTTTAACTTGTTTAAATTTTTTCGAAAAAATTGTGAACCCACCCCTTACAAAAAACGCAAAAAATAAAAATCGTGTTTTTTGCACAAAAATATCAGTATTTTTGGCGTAAAATGGAAAATAACTGCCAGAATATGAATTGTGATACCTTTTTGAGCTCGTAGTTAAATTCCCTATCGATTGGCATTCAAATATGGTAATTTTAGCTTTTTTAATTTTTTTGTAAAAATGTGTGACCTTACCCCTTATAAAAATCGCAAAAATTTGAAAATCAATTTATTTTTGAAAAACAGTCAGAAAGTGACGAGGAACGTTAGCTAAGGACCTCAGTTGTTCAAATCTGTTATTCTTTTTACTTTGGGACCTTTTTTGGCCAAACTACGAAGAAAACCGCGCAGATAAAATCTATATTTTTAATAAAATAATTCTTATCGACATTTTTGCCAGAAATCTTAATCGTGTTTTTTTGCACAAAAATATCAGTATTTTTGGCGTACCATGAGAAAAAATTGTCATAATATAAATAATCATACTTTTTTGAGTTCTTAATTAAATTCCCTATAGATTGGCATTCAAATGTTTGTTCTAAAATTTTTTTTGTTAGTTTTTAGAAACTGTTTTTTTTTTCATTAAACTTAGTAAATATGTTTTTACTTACCAAAAGGTTGACCGTAAATGTATAGTTTTTAAAAGTAAAACTGTGCCTAATTTTCTTCGTGTGTACCCTCTGCCAACTGCTCTGCCGCTGCGCTGCTTTCTTCGCTGCTCATTTCGCTGCCCGTGTTTCATTGCCATTTTGTTGCACTTCCCGATCTCACGTGTGTGTGTGTGTGTGTGTGTGAGCTGCATTGTTTGCATTTCAAATTGAATTCCTTTAAAATTTCAACTCCTTTGCGTGTCGCTCCCTCTCTCTCACCCTCCTTCTCTCTCTTTCCCACCCTCTGGTAAAAATATGCGATGGCATTTTTGTTGTTGGTGCGTTGTGCATCTGCTGTTTTTTTTTCTCTCTTCGCTTTGTTGTTTTCCCATAGCTGTTGCTGTTGCCGTGTTGTTGTTGTTGCGCTTTTGTTATTGTTTTTGCTGGCTAGCATGCATTTTTCAATTATGATCGAGCAGCATTTGTCGCTCGTTTTGTTGTTTTGGTTTGGCTTAGTTGCCCATTGTGTTTTTCCATCGGCATTCGTGTGCGTGTGTGTGTGTACTTAGTTTTTTTTGTTTTTGTGATATTTTTCTCGCTTTTCACCCTGTTTTAAGGGGCTCAAAAATAATAATTATTTTGCTTTTGCTTGCCGACTGTTCGCATTTCATACTTTTTAACTGCGCCTCTCCTCTCATCGATCTCCTCTTTCTCCGCCTCTTTCTTCTTGCCACCCCCACCTCCTCTCTCTCTTTCTCTCTCATTTCTTCTAGCAAAGTAATTGAAATCGTAACTGGCAAATCTTTGAAAATATGCAAATGAGAAACTCAACTGGGAAAGAAGAAGAGAGCGAAGATGAAGAGAACGAAAACGAAAACGAAGAAGAATGTTGGGCAAGGCAAACAAAACGTAGGGGAGAGTGGGAAGGAGGAATCGAAAGAGGGGAGGGGGGAGGGGAGCAAACAACCGACAAGCAAACAAGCCAACAAACCCAGCAACAACAAAAACAATGGCCCACCACAACGATCCGCACAAAATAATAATAATATTAAAAATAATAATGAAAAAAAAGAAGAATACTGTGGGAAGTTAGCCGACTTTTAGATACCCTTTCCACGTTTTTCACTTAATCTTAACCCAAAAAGCTACAATCCATCTTATAAAACCCACCTTTAAGTCCAAAAGTCAAAATATGTTTGTATACAGAAATATCTTCAAAAAAAAAAAACTTAATTCGATACGATCGTTTCTTATAAATCCTAAATATACAAATCCGAGAATTTTCGAACTTGATCTGCCTGCACTTAAAATTGCGAAAGTTTCATATCGCTAGCACATTATATTTTAACTGATCAGTAATAGATATACTTTACAGGGTGGGATACGAAAATATGAGGGAAAAAGAGCATTTCTTGCTGTGTAATTCACAATTGTCGTGTGAAGAGCAAATACTAGATGGTCGTATACTTTTGTACATACATATGTATGTATGGATGTATATCCCATTCTCACAAAACACGTTCAACATTCACTAGCTTTTGCAGTTGTACATGGAAAATATACAGGTCCTACAAAAGAATATTATTGTATTTCAATTTTTAAGGATAACATAATTGGATTTCTTACGGGACATAACTAGAAATAATAAAAATACATACAAAACAACATTGAAAACAAAATATTATCTAGAATTGGATAGAATTTCTACGATTCGGATAATTTTCCTTCACTAATAAAACTATTTTTGAATATTTAAATCTAAGCTGCCATTTTCTCTGCCTACCATTTTCAGTACCGGACAATACCTAAAAAAAAAGTGACGGCGCTGGCACTGACATCTGTACGCGCTCAATTAAAAAGTCATTAACTGCAGCACACAAGTGTGTTGCACGCAGAGGGACCAAAACCGAAATCCGAAAGCCGAAATCCGAACGATAGAAGGACTGTGATTGACACCAGCACGCAAGATCCACCCCCGTTCCTCCCTCCCCTGTCCGTCGGTCTGTCCGTCTGTCCGTTTGTCCGTCTGTCCGTCCAGATATATCGTCAGATATGGCAGATAGCTGAGATATATCGCTGCACGCACCTTGCAATTACCCAGTCGGACACCGAGGCCTGTGGTGAAGAAACTCTGCGTAGAATTCCTCAAGTAGCAGGGATGACATATCCAATTCTGCAGGTGGTTGGCCAAAAACTCAGGTACTCTCTACTTATTGAATGTGATTTGTTCACCGTGCTATTTGCAGACCAATATACCATCCTCAGGAAACAAATAATTTTTATAAAATTAATACCGTTAAGGATAATTAGGACAATTTCTGTCTTCCTTGGAAACGTAAAGGTCGCTATTAACACCTTGAGTCTAAGAAAAATATACCAATGGTCATTATGGTACCATACAAATAGGAAAGTTACCATACAAAATTAAAAAAAAAAATTTTTTAATAAAAGAAGACCTATTTTATTTTTAATGAAGCTCTAAGTTTATGGACAGGTTATCAAAAAAATAAAATTTTGAACAAAATTGAAATACTGTTCTACAGATTTAGGATTCTCCAATTAATTTACTTAATGATATATTTTTTATAGAACCCGATTGTCTTAACTTTAACTTAATAATGGATTATTTGGTATTATTGTATATTTGTATTGTAACAACTAAAAATAAAATATATAAAATCTATCTACATATATCTGAAAATCTTTGTTTATTTTTATAGTTAATGCAGAGTTCTCTTACCGGTTCTTCATGGTAATTACATCCATTATAGGGGTTAATTAATTGCTGCTTTCCTTAAGCCGGAAAGCGAAGATGACCTACCTGGGGCTCGAGTTCTGCGACTGCAGGTCAACTGTTGCGTGCCCATAAATACAAATGCGCCATAAAGTGGGCTAATCCCACTGCAGTCGACTGCTTGCAACAGTTGCATCAGCTTTTGCGTTATCCTCCTACCTCCTTGCCACCTGCCGCTTTTCGCCCCTCTTTACAAGCAACATATGCTGACAACATTGTGTGCATATATGTATGTACATATGTATGTGGTTACCCAATCATGGAGGGGTTGGTTTTTAAGTGTTTCTTAAACATTTCAACAATTTACTTTTACAGTATTACGGTTTTAAAAGTCCTATTACAACTTAAAAGTTTTATTTTAAATTTATTTGTATCTTATAATGTTTTTCAACCCTAAACGAGGGAATATGAGTAATATAATACATTTAAATTAGACTATATAATATTAAAACAACTATATTTAATTTACCTATGATAACACAACTTAAAAATTTAGTTTTTTAAGTTGGAGTTTCTTTTTAGAACTAAAATAATATATTTTATAGGTACATAGGTATTATTTTTGAAGTTACCTTCGGCACCATCTTACGGATCCATGAAAACGCAGATCTCATTCGGGACTTACAGCCCGCTTCACTGCCAATCACTCATCGCCATCCGTTCGTTCTCGAGCCCCTGTCCCTCCCCCTCCCCCTTACCCACCACTTCCACCCACTTTCGTCGACGACCTCGCCTGCGTCTTCCTCTTCCTCTTCATCGTCGTCTTCGTTTTCTTTATTGTTTTATTGTCAGTTTAGGGATTTGACAATTTGCTTGCTGATTTTTTATGACAATCATGTATGTAAATTTCGGGCCTCTCTGTCGCACTCTTCGCCTCGGCTCTGTGCCTCTCTCTTGCTCTTTCGGTCTTCTCCGCTCGCCACTCTCCACTCTCCACTACTCCAATCTAAACTCTTCCTCAAGGCCCCACTCACACAACCCAACGGCGGAGTCGTATCTGTGTGGATGTTGTATTCGTATCTCGGCTCCATTAGCCCTCGCCTTTTCTCTTACGAGATTTTTAAATACTTTTGGGCCATTCTGAACTGAGTTTGAATCCCAAACCAGATGAACAGCAAAAAAAAAAAAAAACAAGAACGACGTGAAAACCTTAGATACTTCCGAATCCAAAGCGCAAAAACCTTTTTTGTCGCTATTTATAGAATAGAAGTATACCCATATGTAAAATTTGGGAAGTAAAAGAGCTTGACTTCAGTGATCTCGGCTACTTTCCGTTAAAATCTGGAAAATCTGTCAATAATTTTAAAGCAAAAAAAAGATTTTTAAAAAACGTTTGATCTATTTTTGATAGAATTTAGAATAAAACTTAAAATCATTTCAGGTATTATATATAGTGGGCATTGCATAGTCGGGGCACTCAAACTACATCTTCAATTTATTATTAGCTTTTGTGTGCCCAACGTTATAAAGGTTTGGTTTATTAATTTTTGAGGCGTTGAAAAGTTTTACGAGACCAGTGACGCCGATAATCGTCGGACGCGGCTCAGAAACTGGGCTAGTAGTGCGAATTGGTCTTGGCCCGGTCCAGTGAGTCAACGTCTGACTAATACTGTGGGAGCCTATAAATAGGCCGCTTTTCATATCGAGGCGAATGCTAAATGAAGCAAACAAACAAGACTGCAACACAGCTTTGAGTTGGCCAAGTAGCGATATGGTAATGGATTGATCACTAAAAGGGCCCACTAATGAGTTCCGGACTTTAAAAACAATTCCAGAAGTGAAATACCAATGGAATACTTTCATAATGTTACCATGTATGTAAGTGTAATTAAAAATATTAATTAATTTGATTAATTGTCTTGAAATTGTAATGTTATAGCCGTAAATTGATTACTTCTACGAACTGCAATATTTTTAAACCAGTCGCTAGGCTTCTGAAATTATAAACATATAAAAACTTCCGAGGAATAATATTTTTTTATTTTTACTGCCCAGGAATACATAAATAAATATAAATAATCCATATAGTGATTCAGGTAAACAAAAATGTATTTATGCGGAATTAATTCCATGCATCTTAGTGCAGGAAAACTCAGGAAAACTTAAAAAATTTATACAATTTATTAATATTAAATGTAATAACTTTAGATTCTATAGAACAAGGACTACACTTAAATTGTATACAATATCCGATATTCCTTTATGAAAGTTCCTATCTCTCGATGGTCATGGTATGTACATATGTATAATGGTATAATGGTATGGTATAATTAATATGAAAAATAATGTAATTTGGGTGGGATCGTTCTTTTGACATGATAGTTATTTAGTTCGATCAACCAAGATCAGCGTAGAAAAACAGTAAAACAGAATCTATTATAGGTTCGTAGTTCCGACCAAAATCGTAGTACTTCCAGGGGTAACGGAACGCAGAGTCCAAGGAAATGCAAAGGCAAAAGCAATGCCAAACCCAAAACCAAAACCAAAAGCAATAGCAATAGCAAAATCAAAGGCAAATGCAGCGGCGGCAGTGCGCGACAGAGATGGCGACAGCGGCGGTCGCACATACACAAACGCACATAAACGAAACGCCGCCGCGCAGTATATAGCACACACACACAGCCACGCATGTGCGTCGACTGCGGCGTTCGGGCGCTGCCGGCGCCGCAGCCGCCGTCGCCGTCGCAGCCGCCGCAGGCAGAACGGGCCGCATGCACGGCGGTGTCGGTCATTTGTATTTGGAACGCCGTAGCAGACAGAAGGACACGGGTGAACAAGCGACGAAGCGTGCGAACGGAGTGGAGCGGCTACTTTAGCGCCCTTTTTTGTTTCATTTTCCCCCGCTCACAAAAGCAACATTTTGGCAACAACATTTCGGCAAATCAACAAACAAAATCTAACGACAAAAAAAAAAAACGCAATTCTAAACGCGGGAATACCACCTTTGGTGTACTCCATAATATTTGTGTTCGTAAACAATTTTTTTCTGTTCTGTTCGACTCGATGCGATCCCCGAAAAAACGATAAACAACGCGAATTCCAGTGATCTTTTGGAAAAGGGCGAAAACGAAAGCCGAAGAACGCAAACGCAAAACCAAACCCAAAGCCAAACTCACCGGTTAAGTGGCGAGAGAGCGTGAGAGATCGGGAGAGCGAGAGAGAGAGAGAGCATCGGCATTCTCGCAATTCGCAAAAACAAAATTCAAAATTCAAAATTACCCAGCATTCGCAGTCGTTTCGGTTTTTCGGTTCCGATATTGGTTTCTTCAGTTCGTATTATTTATCGAGTCTGCTGTTTTGTGTTTCTTCGCCGAGCCAAGAGAGCGGAGAGAGCGACGGAGAGCGGAGCGAAGCAGCAGCAGGAAAGGAGAAGCAGTCCAAGTCCAACGAAGAAGTGCCCAAGGCGAGGCGCAGATAAGTAAGAAGCGTTAAAGAGAACGAACAAAAAAAAAAGGATCTTCAGCGAGGATCCTACATTTTTTTCAAGTGTGTGTGTGTGTGTGTGTGAGTTCCACAAACAATTGCAGTTGACATTACAAATCCGAAGCTATTGAATTTCACGATCCAAACCAAATAAAAGTGCCTGGCAAACCGAATCCGAATCAAAGTGAAATGGACACCAAGAACCGTTAGACACCGAAGCTTTTGAAACCCAAACTGCGTGTGTGTGTGTGTTTGTTTTTTTAACACTTTTTTTGTCTTGCATTCGATTAACTTCAAATTAATAATAGCTTAAAAATAATTGGCTTACTTTCAGTACAAATACAAAAAGAAAACACTAAAATCTACGAAAAAAAACAACAACAAATAAATTAAAAACAAATACAAAAAACCAAAACAAAACGATCGGCTCAACAAAAAAGAGCCAACGAAAAACGGAGAGAGAGAGAGGAAGAGGAGAAGGAGAAGGAGGAGGAGCAGCAGAGGATGCGCCACTAATCCCGGAGAGCGCGAGACATGAGAAGAGGAAGCAACAGCCACAGCCAAAAAGCAGCACAGCTAGCATCGACATATGTAGCGGTCCATGACGAGCATTAAGACCGAGATGCCGCCCCTGCACGCGGCAGAGGCGCTCGCCGCCAGCAGTGCCACCGACAGCGGTGGGGGAGGAGGATCAGCAGGAGGAGGAGGAGGAGGAGGAGCGGGCGGATCGGGAGGAGGCGGCGGAGGCAGTGCGCCCGCTACGCCCAATGCCACAATCAGTGCCGCAGCCGACTCCAGTGATAACCAGCCCGGCACGCCGCAACCCCCGCAACAGCAGCAGCAACAGCCGACGCAGCAACAGCTGCAGCAGCCACAAGCACAACAGCAGCAGCAGCAGGCCATGGGCGCCGATCCCCAGCAGCAGCAGCAGCAGGTCACGGGCATCACCCACCAGCCGTACGCCACCCATCACATGTACTCCGCTGCCGGCGGACAGCAGCAGCAGCAGCAAATCTACGGCGGACTCTACGGCGGCGACATGCAACAGCAGCAGGGCTACGCCAGCAGCTACATCAACAGCTACGAGCAGTTCTACCAGCAGCAACAGCAGCAGCAGCAGGGCACCGACTACGCCTTCGGCGTGGACTACGCCAAGAGTGCCGGAGTGCGCTATCATCCCTACCTGCAGACCCCCACCTCCGGTCTGGGCGGCCTTCCGGCGGGCAGCAGTTCGCAGCAGGCCCAGGAGGAGGCGGTGGGCAGTGCGCCCAGTGCCGTGAGCACCACCACAGCGGTGGCCATGAGTCCGCGTGTGGTCAGCAGCAGCAGTCCCACGTCGACGTCCTCGCACTTGCAGCTCGGAGGCAGCGCCAGTGGCCAGACACCCGGTTCCCCGGGCGGTGGAACATCGGGAAGTGCCGGATGCAAGTTGCAATGCAAGAAGTGCGGCATCCTCACCACCAACGAGTCGGAACTGCAGGAGCACATCGCCAACGTGCACGGAGAGTCACCGTACGGGAGCAGCGGCTACGCCAGTTCGCCGTACATCAAGGAGGAGATGCCCACGCCACAGCCACCCGGCGGTGGATCGTCATCGGCCAATCCCGGCGAGCTGCTCGATCTGGACTCCCAGAAGATGGTCTACCACCAGCAGTTGCTCCAGCAGCAGCAGCAACAGCAACAACAGCAGCACGATGCGGTCGCCGGCCTTCCGCTGGGCGCTCTGCCAGATCCCCTGCACTCGATGCAGTCCATGCAGCAGCGGGCGCTCCACAGCTGGGAGCACCAGCCGCAGCAGACGGTGGCCTCCGTCGAGGGCCTGCCGCCCTACATGCAGCAGGGACTGGGCGTGGGCCTCGGCGTGGGCGTGGGCGTGGACAAGTCGCCCTACTATTCGCCCAAGCAGTCGCCCTATCACCAGTCGGCCGGCGTTGGCGGAGCCACGCTGATCAAGCAGGAGTACGGCGGACACGGACTGATCAAGTCTGAGTATCCCGATTCGCAGCACTATGTGGACAAGTCGTTCGATCCCACAGCCGGAGGAGGTGGAGGCGGCGGATCGGAGTTGTGCGCCAGCGTGGCCACTAGTCCGGCGGAATTCCCCAGCACCACCACCGGCGGTCCTGGGCAGGAGAGCGCGGCCGGTGCGGCGCCAGGTGGCGGATACCGCGGCTTCGAGCCGCCCAGCTCCAGTTCGGTGCTGCCGGCCAACAGCCTGACGGCCAAGGCGGCCACCTGGAAGTCGAACGAGGCGCGCCGCCCCAAGACCTACAACTGTACGGCGTGCAACAAGTGGTTCACCAGTTCGGGCCACCTCAAGCGGCACTACAATACGACGCTGCACAAGAACGCGGTAAAGTCGAGCGGCCAGCCAGATCCGGCCACCTTGCCCATATCGGCGCACCATCATCCCGCCCGCGATCCGGTGACGAAGCCCAGTCGCAGGGGCACTGCCGCGGCCGCTGCGGCTGCCGCAGCTGCAGCTGCTGCTTCGGCCAGTGGTCAGCAACAACAGCCGCCGCCGCCACCGCCGCCGGCCAATGTGCCGCCGCCGGAGCCGCCCAGAAGTCCACCCGAGTATGGCGGAGGCGGCGGCCTGGGCGTCGCTGCCATGTCCCAGTACTCGGCTTCGCCATCGCCCACCCAGCAGCAACAGCAGCACCACCTCAACCACCATCAGCAGCAGCAGGCCAACGGCTATGCTAATGGCACCGCCAATGGCTATGGCTACATGCAGCAACAAGTGCAATCCACGACAAACGCTTCACCACAGCACGCTTCCAACCAACAGCAGCAGCAACAGCAGCACCATCAGCAGCAGCAGCAGATGCCGCAGCACCACAACTCCGTTTTGAACGGTCACCCAAACGGGCTAGCAGGTCCCTCCGCCCCACACAACAACAACAACACCACCCAAATGCCGTCCTCCCAAATGAGGGGCCTGCTGAACGAAACAACAACCACGCCGCCACCAACAACAACAACCCGAGCACCACAAATCACAACAACAACAGCAACAACGGCGGCCACCACGGTAGCTATAAAGAGCGAGCAAATGGAGGACAGCAATCACACCCACACCCTCACCCATCACAGTCACAGCCACAGCAGCCAGGACAGGAGCCACAGCAGCAGCAGCAACAGCAGCTCAATGGCCACGGAGGAGGCGGAGGAGCAGGAGCTGTCGGCGGGGGAAGATCACCTGCATCCGCATCAGCAGCAGGCGGCGGCGGGGGCCCATCAGTATCTGCTGGCATCGCGCCATTATCACAGCAGCACGCCCAACACGCTCAGCAACAGCAGCAACAGCAACAGCAGCAGCAACACCAATCCCAGCACGCCCAGCAGCAACTCGCCCCATACTATCTACCGGCAGGAGCCGCAGGAAACGGATTTCTCGCGCACCACCCCGCCGCCGCAGCCGCTGCCGCCTATGGGAATGCTGCCGCCTATGGCAATGGACTACAACATGCTGGCTTTGGATATGCCCATGCCCATGCCCATGCCCACGCTCATGCACAGCAATATGCTGCAGTGCAGCAGCACCAGCACCACGCCGCTAGCTACTACCATCACCACCAGTATGCCGGACACTATGCAGCCGCCGCAGCAGCAGCTGGTGCACCACTACCACCAGGCGGTGCTCCACCCGCTCCATCAGCAGCAGCTGGGGGATCCGCACCAGCGCCAGGAGGAGGAGGATCATCATCATCAGCAGCAGCAGCAGCAGCGGGAGCTTCACCAACTGGATCAGCAGCAGCATCAGCAGGCGCTAATCCTGGCGGACAGTTTGCCGCACAGCAGCAGTTCGCCCACCAGCAGCTCCCCGCCGCCGCCCACCATGGGCATACCCATGCCCATGCCGCTCACCACCATCACAGCGCCGCAGCTGCTGCCGCTGCAGCCGCCGCCGCCGCACATCACCAGCACCATGCCCATGCCGCCCACCATGCACATGCCCATCATGCCGCCGCCGCCGCAATGCTACCAGCAGCTGCAGCCGCTGGACCCCACAATGAGTTATCACACTATTATTGGTAGTGGCTCGGCGTCGGAGGCCCACTCGGTGGCGGGGGCCGGGGGCTATGCCACCAGCAGCGACGGCCAGATCCTGCAGCTGATGCCCGCCTCCCTGTTCGCGCCCTATGCCCCCATCTCGCCGTACTCGGTGGCCGCCCAGCGATCGCCGCAGGAGGGTGACCTGCCGCCAGTGCACACGCTCACCACCGCCCTGCACGCCCATCAGCAGGGCGGGCAGCAGGAGGCGCAGACGCCGACGCTGACGGTGCTCTCGACACCCTACTCGCCCACGGTGAGCAGTTCGCGGGCCACTCCCGCACTGGAGATGGACATGGCCACGCTCATGCAGCACCACCAGCAGCAGGACTACGAGATGGAGCAGTATCAGCTGCAGCATCACCAGCTAGAGCAACTGCAGCAGCAACAGCAGCAAATGATGGAGCAACAGCAGCAGCAGCAGCACCACATCCTGGCGGATCAGGCCCAGTCGCAGAGCCAAGCCCAAACCCATTTGGCCCAGCAGCCGTTGGCCAAGAAGCGACGTGGCGCCGCCACACCATCGACGACGAAGCGACGGCGGAACAGCAGCGTTGGATCGACGTCGCCGCACTCAACCACCCTGCCATCCGGACGGATCAAGTGTCTGGAGTGCGACAAGGAGTTCACCAAGAACTGCTACCTCACGCAGCACAACAAGAGCTTCCACTCCGGTGAGTACCCGTTCCGCTGCCAGAAGTGCGGCAAGCGCTTCCAGAGCGAGGATGTCTACACCACGCATCTGGGTCGCCACCGCACCCAGGACAAGCCGCACAAGTGCGAGCTATGCCCCAAGCAGTTTCACCACAAGACCGACCTGCGCCGACACGTGGAGGCCATCCACACGGGGCTGAAGCAGCACATGTGCGACATTTGTGAGAAGGGCTTCTGTCGCAAGGATCATCTGCGCAAGCATCTCGAGACGCACAACCGGCCGCGGGTGGTGGGCAAGAAGTCAGCCGCGGCAGCGGCAGCCGCAGCAGCAGCCGCAGCGGTCACTGCCTCGGCGGGATTGGGAGGAGCAGGTGGAGGGGGAGTGGTCCCAGCCGTGGGATCCATCAAGGCGGCCTTTGCCCGCTCGTTGACGGTGACGGCTGTCAGGAGCGGCGAAACGGGAGTGACCGCAGCTCCTGCTCCTGCCCTCGTCCTTGGCCAGACGGTCGTCAATCCGGGTCTCACTCCCAGCCTCAGTCTGAAGCGGCACATCGACGATGTGGCCGCCGACGATGACAGCCTGCTGGAGGAGGACGAGGATGAGATGGAGATGGAAATGCTGGAGGAGGAGGAGGAGGAAGAGGAGGAGGAGCTCAGCGATCACCACATGATGATCAAGAGCGAGTTCGTGGAGGAGGAGTTTCAGATGATCGAGAAGAGCATAGAGTTGTACTGAGACACCGGGCCCGCCAATCTGGGTTTTGAAATGCTCCTGGGCTTTGAGCTACTGGAGGGCAACTGAGCGCTGCCTGGGCTGCTTGGGCAGCTCGAGCGGCTCTGCAGTTGAGTCCTGTTCTGTTTTTGGGGAGTCAGTCGATTGAGTCAGCCATTAATTGTTCCGATTTGAACGAGTCTCTGCCCAGTTTGATTAAGCTGGCTCGTTAAGAAAACACACTTTATTGCCTGGCCAGCAATAATTCGATGTTTTTGCTCATTTTTTTCCGTTTGGGTAAACACGAAAGTACTTAGAATTGATCGCAAAGCCGCAGCATTTCAATAACTTAGACAGCCGGCCACTGGCCACTCCTTTTGGCTCTGGTTCTGGATACCCGAAATGCCAATCCAACAATCCACTAAAAATCCATTCCTGTAATTTGTATTTGAGTTTGCCATATGTATGTGTGAAACGAAACTAAACGAAACGATTGAAAAAGACAGAAAGACAGAATTCCTAATTGTTGTAGCAGCAAATTATTTTATTTAATTTTATTTGTATGTTAAAATTGTATTATTATTATTTGTACTCTAGCTACTACTCTATTATTACGCACCTTATTTGTAAAGCCTTATTTGTACGTGTAAACCATCAAGTATACCTCAGCAACAGCAGTCCACAAAAAACGCTTAAAATCAGGGCGCCTATACATATAACTATATACATACATATATATATATATATAAAATATTTATACATATTCCACACTCTATATGTAAACACTAGTTTTAGCACTCTTTTTTTTGTCGTACTTTAATTTGTAACTTGTTTAATTATTATTTGATTATTTGATTATTGATTATGTTTTGTAATCGAGAGAAAGAACCACAAACGAATGCCATATACACGATATGTAAACTAAAAATCAGCAACAATATGCCAATTGATATATGATATATGATATATATACTATATCTAGTTACTAGACAAGCGCATATATATTCGCATATAGATGTGTGTTAGCCTTAAAAACGCCAAATTGTCATAGCAAAAGCAAAGGACGGATAATCGAAGAACTCAAGAAAATGCGAAATCAGGGATATTATTATGTTTCTAAGCCACAAACACAAACAAGCGCACACATATTCGCGTACTATTATATATCTATATATTTATTACGATTAGTTGCCCCTAACTTATGTTCCGCCAATAAAACCAACTGTAATTATTTAAAGTTCTCATTGTATACCCATCGTAGCCCCCATTTCCCATTTCCCCACTTAAATCTTGTTTGTAATTATTTTTTTTTATTTTAATTGTTAACCAATTTAACGCTTTCCCCTTTGGCACGCCTACAATTTTTTTTAAATGACAAATATAAACAAAACCAAAAAAAAAGTGAAAATTATGCAAATTATGTTTTTTCTTTATTTGATTTATTTTTCAGTTTTTTCCAGTTTTCAGTTTGGATTGCTGTAATTTGGATTCTTTAATTTTGCAGTTTTTCTTTTAACCTCGCCTTGACAACCATAGGCCATAAACTTTGAAATAAATGTACATATGGGTTTTCGTTTTTTTTTACCCTCTCCTTCCTTATTTTTTCTTAATTATTTTTGTAGAAATTCATTGTGGTTTCTGCTGTTCTTCGCAGCTAGTTCCAAAGAAATTACGTGCGTGTCCGTGTCTTTAATATTTATTTTTCGATGCCGTTTTTTCTTCTCTCTGTTTTCTGTGTTTCTGTGTTTCGCTGTTTCAGTTGTTGAGGTTGAGGTTGAGAATCCGAATCCGAGTCCGAATTCGGAGTTCGGCTAAGAAAGAGATTTCTTGTTGTTCGAGGCTCAATTTTTGCGAAGAAAGAAGCGAAGCAGAGACAGGGAATCGGAATGAGAATAAAGATGAGAATGAGAATGAGGGACAAGCGAGACATGTGTAGATACACACAAAGATACAGATACGCGTCGCTGAGGACGTGCTTGTGTGTGGCAACTGGCTTCCACCGATGCCCAAGGATCTTCGGGACAAAGGATTCCGAATACGAAGCATCGGCATCTGAATCTGAAACTGAATCTAAATCTGATCTGGGTTTTCACATTTCAAATTTCGATTTTCGCAGCGTGCAAACATCGCGCCAACACATGTTCAAGTATCTTTTGCTCTGCATTCCCTCCTTTTTCGCCCCCGGGGGCGAGAAGATACAGATACGAGACTCTATCTCTACTCGGGGAATGGTTCAGAAAGTACAAAGCCCAGGGGGTGCAAATAGACGCAGATATAAAGACAAACATATGCACAACCATAATATGGGAAGAAGACAAGATTGCAGCCAGATATCTAACATATCGTTTTCGAAATTATGTAACACCAAACCTCTTTAAAACATCTATTTTTCGCACAATATACCTAAATTTCTTCTAAACGATTTTACAAGGGTTTTTATCTATATGCTATAATCGCTTAATATTTTTTTTTAATATTTTGAGTTAACTAGCAGACTTTTCTTTCCGTTTTTAAGATTTGTATTATTTTTATTATCTAATGCTTTCTTATAGTTAAAACTATAAGGTCACATAGGGTTTATTATAGAGCTATAGCAAGTCCCGTTTTTAGGATGCATTTTGTAATATCTTAACTGAAAAACCATACATTTCTATAACATTCTTATCCTGTTTCGGTATATAGACAGATAGATAGTTTATAAAAATGTTCAATTTGTTCAAATGTTCAAAAGAACTTTGCTTTATACATAGTGATATCATGGAAGATTTACGAAATACAAAGGAATACTTGTTCAAAACAAATGTTATATAGAACAAATTGAGCATAAGGTTAGAAGAGTGCCCAGTTTTTATAAGGTTTGGCTCAAAAAGCGACTCAAAGTTTTAGATCCTTAAAGATAAGAAGAACCAGAACTTGGCCAACCGAATAGCGTAATGTTGGGGAAGTCCTACCGATTAGCGTTTAGTCTCCATATGCCCTATATATAGATTTTGCAACTTGGGATCTCAAGAGGTGGCTCTAAGTTTTGCCGGCTTTGTGGCGGGTTTTTTGAAAAAGATTTTTGGGGGCTGCGCCGGCGCGACACTCGCGGCAAAGGCAGAGGCAAAAGCAACAACACCAGTTGCGGCAGCAGCAACAATTGTGGCTATGTCATCATAACGCCGCCGTCCTCCTGCCCCCCGTGCTCCTCCCCCTGCTCCTCCTCCTTCTGCTTCTTGTGGTATATGTAGCTGTATCTGTGTGCGTCCTCTACTCGTGCGTTTCTTGGTTTTTGTTTGTTGAACATAAAAACTGGTTTCCTGTACATATGCTCATCCAGCAACAAACCATCTGTAATTTTAATTTTTCGGCAAGATGTTGCGCTCTGTTGCTGCCTCCCTCTCTTCGTTTCGCCGTTTCTATCTGGCTCTTTTCTTTTTCGTATTCGTATTCGTATTCGTTTTCGTTTTCTTGTGTGTTTTTTGTTTTTTTTTTTTCGGCAGAGATTTTGATCGGTTATCCAGGTAGAAATTGTCTACCTTCGTGTGTCCGTGTGCGTGTGTGTATCTTGTAGATACACTCGTTCCCTCCAAAAAATAAAAAATAAGAAAGACAGTAGATCGCTCTATCTCGCTCGCACACGGCAGTGTAATCCTTGAAATGTGCTCTCTCCCTCTCGCTCTCTTCTTCCTTTTGGGCTGCTCTTTCCTTTGCCACTGCGCCTGTTTCTCCCGATTCTTCGGCTCTATAT
Organism: Drosophila pseudotakahashii; assembly: GCA_035046095.1. NCBI lineage: Eukaryota > Metazoa > Arthropoda > Insecta > Diptera > Drosophilidae > Drosophila > Drosophila pseudotakahashii. The sequence continues at coordinate 10,394,101 of JAWNOE010000105.1, forward strand.
ATGTATGTATGTACATATGTACAGCGTTAGCACTTACCATGATTCATAGTTATACACACACACACATAGAGATCGGGCGAAGGAAAAAGAATCTTCCTGCAAAGAGCACAAAAAAACAAAAAAATAAAAATAAAAATATATGTAGACCGAAAAACTTCTCGCACAATACACAATAGGTTCGCCTTGACAGGCTTTTGTGTCTTTGTTTTGGAGGAGGAAGCAGCAGGATGAGGAGGAGGGGGGAAGAATGGAAGAAGGGAGGAAGGGAAATATTCAAAGGAGAGACAACGACAGCCACAAACGAAATTTGTGCTATATGATCGATGTGCAAATTTGGCATTCGTTCTTCTTCTTCTTCTTCTTCTTGCACTCCGAAGACCCGTCTTCCAGGCCCCCCTCTTCATACGCATTCTTCCTCTTCACCGAAACATGTGTGATCCGCTCACTTCACTTCCTTGGCTCTTTCCTTTTCGCCGACTGTGTTTACATTCTGCCCGGCATTCGATTGGATTTGGGTTCCCCGCGCATAACTGTTCTTTTGTATTTGCTGTTCTCAGGGTCACCCTATCCCCACATCCCTACCGGATTCCTCCATTCCCGAGTCCTGTCCATCTGAAAAAGAAAAAAAACAGAAGTTGTGGTCTCTGTAATTTACAGTTGTCCCTGGACAAATAAATATCTGGGGGTTTCGAACCTATAATACATAATATTTACTCCGAAAATAATGATGATTTTCTTAGGATCTCTATGATTTATTTAATAATGATGATGATGATTTCTTAAAAAAGATAATAATATTCTGATTTTTAAATAATTCAGACGAATCAATCTTCTAAATTAAGATACATAGATTAGATAAAATACTATTATAATGAAGATAGCTAGAAATCAGGTTATTTTGGGAGGAAAAAAAGGGCAAACATTGTTTATTGTCAACTTTTCCGGCCTAATTTCACGTCCAAATTGGGATGAAAAGGTTAAATTGGAGCTGTCAGTGGGCTATGACATCGAACACAGGAACTCAATCAAATTAGCCCGGCGTAGAATGGAAATGTTCCAAGTTCCCATCCACCCCCTCCCTGGGATGCGAAATTTTCTTCTGCTTTCCGTGGAAGTGTAAAATTGTCCATCATTTCATTTTATTTTTTCTGGCCCCCTCCATTTGACTTTGGCTTAGACCGAAAAATTTCTTTTTTAATTACCAAACATTTGACAGCATCCTAAAATGCTTATTGTGTTCCATATACACACGTACATACATACATCTTGGCTGTTGTTAACCATTTCTTGCTTTCATTTCGGGCATAATGTGTGCGAACGCTAGAAGAAACCAACCCCCGAGCTACGGCCATAGATATTTGATTTCCGAAATTCAATGACAAACGGCAACAAAAACAACAACAACAACAAGACACGAAGGCCCAGAAGAGCGAACCGAAGAGCGGACCAAGATGACAGGATAGCATGGCGGCCGCATCATCATCGGCATCATTATCATCGGCTCAACATTGTTTCGAGCATCTGCCATGTCTGGCCAAGATTCTGTCTAGAACCTTAATTACGTAGCTTGGAAAATGGCCATAGCCATACATAGATGTATAGATACAGACGCATGATTCTGTATATTTGGTATGGCCATGAATGATCGCTAGGATCAAGGAGTGCAATCCATAATTGCTTACTTTCTTCAGAATGCTATAGGTTTATTCGATTCCTATCACCCTTATATCTTAAAATGGTAATAACACTTGTTCGGCATAGGGTTTCTTTAAATATGCATAGTACTTATAGGGTTGGAAACGTTCTCTTCTTGAGATTTTCAAGCTATACCATATGATGCAAACCTAATTATTGAGATGAAAAAAACCTCACCCCTTATCTATTGCACATAATTTATTGATCCATGTGTTTGAAAATATGTATACTCTTATAAAAACATATTTTTGAAATGCCTTTGGAAAGAAATTTGAAATCTATGCATTAACTATATCAATTATATCTTATTATTCTTATTATAATCATTCCTTTTGTTTGGTATTACACTGTTACCATCCTGTTTTTGGTATCCCCAACCATATAAATCCATGTTGATCTACTGCTAACTGTATATCGTTCATCCCTCTCGAAAGACATTCAAAACAAAAGACTTAGGCAACGAACTCACTAACGAACCTCGAATCCTCTCCTCAAAAGTACGCCTTGAACGGCGGGACGGGGGACGAGGTGTCGAACTTTGGGGCATTTCAAAATTTCAAATGATATATGCCGAGCAAATTGTTGGGCGGGGCAGTGGTGCTGCCGCATGGCAAAAAAAAAAAAACAACAAATCGAGGAGCGTCATCAAATGGCGCACAGCTGCGTCGAGCGAAAAAAAAAAAAACAACAAGATCGTTGTCGTTGTTTTTCGACTGTCCAGAAATTGTTGCTACATTTCGAAGCTTCACTTCATGTGTGTGTCCTAATTCCAATTCAACCGAAATTTTGTCTCACAATCAGTTAGAAACAGAAAAAAAACAAAAAAAGACGACAGCAAGAAGTAAAGTAAAACAAAATAAATCTTTTTGAGCCCCGAAACGAACCAGCGACTGGGTTTCAACCAAAATACAGCGGACAACAACAAAACTAAACTATAGCCAAATTTTTTTTTTCTTTTTTTTTTTTGTGCCTTGTTGCTGTCGGCGCTTTATCCGATTTTGTGTTGTTGCTGCTGCTGTTGCTGTTCTCGTCTCTTTTCGTATTTTTTATGACGAGTTTCCGCTAATTGCTGATGCGCTGCAGATTAACTGAGCCCGGCGATCCAGCAACAAAAATCCAGCGAGCTAAGATAAATGGTCTGAAATTTAGGATAGAAACAGCCACATTGCATGACTCGAACTCCAAAAGTTACACGGACAGAGGGGCCAAGTTATGAAACTTTATTGGCTTTCATTATGAAAGTAAAGAGTAGGGCTAGAAGAGTCTCGAAGACTCTCATATTCACCAAGAAACATATGAGGGTTAGGAAGTTAGGAACTCTAGTTTCTTATATATGAATATCAAACATCTTGAGTCAGAATTCAGGATTAAAAATAAAAACAAATAAGGTATTCTGATCAAGAGATCGATAAGATTATAAATTAAATTAAACAAGATCCTAAATTTAATTTGAAATTCTTGATATCTCCTATCGAATTGAGATGCCGCATATTAATTCAAAAATAATACCACATAATATCAAATCGATCATCGTGTCATATCATTTTTATTTTTGGTGTAGATTGAAAATTCTTGATATCTCCTATCGAATTGAGATGCCGCATATCAATTCAAAATTGATATCATATAATATCAAATCGATCATCGTGTCATATCAGGTTTTTTTTGGTGTAGATCTCTCCCTAATTTCTCGCGGTGTATAATCTAAGCCTTGGTGTGACGCATGCATACACACACATCCAAGTGTAAGAAGAAGAGGGCCGAGCCGAAATTAAAAGAGGGAAAAAAAATAAAGGCGTTCCCCTTGTTGTTGTTGTTGTTGTGGATTGTGGGCCACAGAAAAGAAACAACAAAGCGAGCGACGAGGAAGAAGAAGCAGAATCATACGAATTATAAGAATTACGCCGAAAACCGAATCGGAGAGTAGATGAAAGGAGAGGCGAGAAATCGAAATCTGAATCGGAATCGGAGTCGGAGGAATAGGGGAAAAGAGCAACATCTTAGATATCAGATTAAAGAGCGCTGGCCTTATAGCCTTATAGCTAATAATTCCAAAAGGGGGTGGGGGGGGTGAGAGCGAGATGGATGTGGGACGCGACCCGTGTGTGCATATAAGCATAATGAGTTAAAATTGGATTAGAGATTTATTGGATTTGATTTCGGTGTGATTCCTTTATATCAAGTCTTACATTGAACCTGAAACCGACTACCCCCCGATCCCGATACCGATCCCAGATTTTTTGATCCCACAGCTGCAGTCGCAGATCGAGATACAAATACCGAAACAGATGTTTCAAAAGTCATACTTGTCATCGGGGACATTGACTAATTAGCCAGGTTGAGCTTTCGGCCAGGCCGAAACCTTGGCACATTAATTACCGAACCAACTAACCCAGCGATCTCCTCACATTCGCCTCGTTTCAGCATCATCGGCCAGGAGGCAGCCCAAAGTGAATCCATCTATGTACTCAGCGAACGCCCAGAGACGGATCAAAATTTAAGTGAATTGAATTCTTTCGGACAACCCGTTCAACTCGGGGCTTTTGGCAAGGACACTAAGGAAGGATCGAATATATATCGTACACTTTTGAACCCCCCCACTCCCACACACCGAATATCATTCAGGATCATTCATGATCATTCATGATCATTCAGGTTCAACAGAACAGATACACAAATGGTTCTTATTTTTAGTGCAATCCATTTATTACGTTTTTTTTTTGCGAAATAAGTACTAAGGATTGGTATCTCTTTAGTGTAAATTTAGTATAACTCATTTGTGTGTAAAATGTGTAACAAGAAACAAGTAGCAACCCCAAATGGTTATGATCTTGAGTACTTTTAGCCCTTTTAAACCAACGCTCCTGGCCATAAAAACACAAAAATACACCTGCAATCGCATTCACTAGGCTGTACATACAAAAGTTCAAGGACGAAAAGATGACGATGCAGCAGAATATTGTCTCCTATATCAACATTGTGCATATCATTTATTGGGCAAACGGATAAAACAATAATTAAACTTAAATAGCAAAAGGTTAAAGGCAATACTTTTAGTTGAAATTGAATTGAAACGAAACGAAACGCATTTCATCCGTCAGTTGGGAGTGTTTACTGTGCAATATAAAGTATTTTTTTTTTCTATGAACGAAATGTTAAGGACGAAACAAAGGATCAATGGATTACCTCGGCAGAACCGCTCAGAAAGTAATAGAAATCTACCTCGTTAGCAATAAAATGATAATTAAAGGATACAAGTGCAAGCAGGAATATTTTAGTTTTTATTTGAGAAAGAGAAAGTTTATAAAAAAATATAAAAAAAAAACAGAGGCAGCCAATGCGAACAAATCGAAGAAAATGTCAACTAATTATACGTAAAACTAAAACAAATAACTTTAAATATAATTGTTTATATGCTATTTATACACACCTATACATTATATACGAAGGATACTTCTAGGCTTAATGACATTGGATCGCCACCCCCCGCGCCCAGGGCCACCCACTCCCCCCTCGATCCTCGAGTTGCGCAACATTGTCATCAGTTTAAATTTGAATCTTTACAGTTTGGCCAGCTACCATGAATTTGTTGCTCATATGACAAGGCAACTAACCCTGGTCCAAGGTGAAGGGGGCGGCGACCACCTTACCCTACATACACACGTTCCCCACCCCCACCAACCGTTCCCCCAAATCTATCTCAACAACGAAAATCCAATTGAGAACTAGAAACAAGTGATTTCGATGGTCCTGCAAGGAGTAAATCGTGTATCCTGAATAATACATCTATAATATCATATATCTCCCTATAAAAACTTACATTTCCATTCAAAACTTGAAATTATATCATCACAAGTGATTAGGATTGATTATCCTTGCAGAACTATTACATTTATTCGGATCACCGAATCTATTTTTTTTCCTCCCCCTTGTTTGTGTTTAGAACTATACGTAAATATATAGTTTTTTCTTTCGGTCTTGAAGCAGAACACCTAAGCAATACTTGATGCAGGCAACTCTTTGGTTCAGTTTATAACGACTCTTTCGATCTAAGCTAAATGCGATTTCTTGAAGGATCACTAAAAATTGAAAATAAAACTAAAAAAAGAGAGAAACTAAAAAACATATTTGAATTATGTAGCAACTACATGTTAAATTTTAGCAATTAATTATTTAATAAAAAAACAAAGGGAGCACAAAACCCGCACGAAACTTACAAATTATGTATACACACATATACGAATATGATGATCGGGTATATTTAAAGGAAATTTTTAAGAAGCACCAAGTGAAGAATGAACACTGAAGCCGCCAAAGAGTTTATAGGAAAAGTTGAACAATCGCCAAATGCATAATATATGTACCTATACATATTTGGGCAATTCTTTTACAAACCGGAATATCTTTTCTCAAGTTTTTTATTTTTTATATTTTTAAAGTAAATAAACTCATGAAAAAAAATATATATTTGTTTTGAATTTTTATTTTAAGGTTCTTAAAATCTATTCCCATCATATACCTATACTAAATATTTATTTTTTTTATTAAAAAGAACATTTTATCGTTTTTAATAAATTAATCAGAATTTTGGTGGGTTTGTTAAAGAATTGCCTGTGTGTAGTAGTATTTTGAGAAAAAAAGAAAAACCAAAAAGGGAAAAAACCCTCTTTAATTCGTCAAGGAACCGTGTACCTCTTTCTCCACCAGCAATGACACAAAAAATAAGAATTAAGAAATCCAAGGCACACAGATAACAAAGTCTATTAAAGTCAGAATCGTAAGCGATAATTACCAATTATTTTTTGTGTATGTTGTGCGTGTGTGTGTGTGTGCGCGCATTGGATATTTGTACATTTTTACCAACTTATAGTAACTTCAGAGGCAACCGCTACAGGCCAAGACAAAACAAAGCTCAAGAGAACCCAACTTGTATCAGGAATTTTAACAAAGATTTTATATAATAAAAGTTAGGAAAACTCAGTGTTAAATGGATTGGCATCGGGCCAATTACATATATAATATACATATATGTGTATGCGTGTGTGTGTTCCCCAATAAGCACATCTCAATGTACCCCAAAAAACTCGATTCGGAATCCAAGTTACAATCCGAATCCGAAAATCTGCAACCAAATGAATTTATGCACGAGAATCGCAAGCATTGAAAACCAAATATCTCCCCATATGATGTATCTCTATAATAAAACCTGTACATACATTTATGTGTACAAACATATAAACGACGGGTCACCCCATCCCCCCCCCCCCACCACCCCCTTTACACCATCCAAAGTTATTGGAAGCAACTGACACATGACAGAAAAAATGAAAATGAATTTTTTTGAACCGAAATAAAGAATGTAAACTACAGTTTAATAGTTTTACTGGGTCAAGTGAAGGAAATGGATTTTTGGTATCCTAGTTTTTATGACAAAAATCTTGTTAATTTTTTAAACTGTTTTAATTTTTCGATTTTCTTATTATTACGCTTTTTAAATGAACGTTTAACAAAAAGTGAAGTTATATTTTGAAAAAACCATTTCGCTGATTTATGCCCTAATATTTCAGTGTTTTTCTAGAGTACACTGGCAGATATTTTTATGATTTGCCCAATTTCTAGTACAAATATTTTAAACTTTAAATCAAAAAACACTTTTTTTGAATAAATAAATCAAATATTTATATTATATTAATTTGATAAATTATTTTGTAAACCATAAACCTTATGTTTGAAGAAAATCACAGACTTTAAAGAGTGTACCATCATGCACTTTTAAAAATCACAGATTTTTCGAGAGTGTAGAGTCACATACTTCAAACACAGCAGGTACAGGTTCGATTACAGGGGATGGGAAAGGAAAGGAAAAGAAAGGAAGGAAAATGAAAAGGCTGGGGCGGAATCACGCAGACCGTGTCCAACTAAAAGGCGCCGTGCATCATTTGGAATGACGCCAGCGCCATCGGGGGAATGAAATCAACAGGTAATGGCGACGACTCGACGACCGAGAGTTTCCTGCGCTCGGAAAAACTACGGAGAACGAGAACTGATAAACGAAGGCCGAAGGCGCTTGCACTGGTTGCAGTTGATAGGGTCGAAATCAGGTGGGCTGCTCAGGAACAACGTTCATGCGTACCCAATACTCGAATTTAACTGCTCAATAAATTCTAAATAAATGTTGAAAACTAAAAGTTAATTTTTAACTACACTTTTAAAGTTGATTAGATTTTTTTTTGAAATTTTTTTCTTTTTTTTTTTTATAATATTGAAAATAACGCCCTAAGGTAGGCAACCTTTCCTTGCAATGCAAATTAATCCAGCATTTTCTTAGTATCTGATATTGGGGCAACTTATTTATTTAAGTTTTAAGTTATATTATTATTTCTATGATCTTAAGGCATTAATGTTTGATCGTGAATTATGCCAACGCATAAACGCCATGCAATTACACTGAAAATAACAGCTCAAGGACACCCGAGAGAATAGTTTCTCTTTTCCCCATTCTAAGTCTGTCATATGGCCGTAATTTATTGTTGCACGCCAAGCTATTGAGTGCCGTGTGGGAAGAATAAGGAGCGCAGAGGATTTCGGGATTTCGTTGCACCTCAGCAACGCCCTTCTACACCTGGAGAAAAACGGTATAGTAAAATTAAATATGATTTGTTTTCAAGCATTTCGTTTTAAGGTTATCCTTATAAGAATGATAAAATAAAAAAAAAATTCAAAAATAATTAAAGAAATATTTTTTTTGTAAACCTACAACTGATTACAAATCATTTAAGGAAATTGTATTTCTTCTCATATAGTTTAATACTTTTTTTCTCCCTGTGTGCACTTAATCCAGGGGAAAATCAAGAATAATAATGGCATTTCAGGTAAGGCCGGTGGTAACACAGCCCGAAAATCGATTCATGTTCCTGTCCGCCGTTCAGTGTCCGTTTTCCATTGTCCAAATGATTCTTGAGTTTGAGTTTGAGTTCGTGTGTGGGTGTGTGCCAGCCTTTTGATTGAACAATCCGATTTGGTTGCATTCGCTGCACTCCCGCTGGAAAATGGGAAAATCAGGGAGGCAGAGGAAAGTGGAAAGTCACAAGGCAATCCAAATTGAGGCGGGTCAGGAAGATGAGCGCAGATGCGCAGACGAGTGAAAGTCGAAGATCTTGAAGCAAGTTCCCGATGGAACTCGATATCGACCCTATAAAATCCAATTTTATATATCCGAAGATTACTAAAAAAATTTCATTAAAATTTTTTCATTGTGTACAAGGCTTTTTTCATCCCTTATATTCATTTGTTGGGTTTTTGCCTGAGGGAAATATTTAAAAACATTTAAAGCGCTTTTCACTGTTAGCTGCGATTAAGAGCAGCTTAGACTTGAACTAAGCACACTCGCATTCCAAGGCAAACACCGCTGATGGTTGTGCAAATAACGGATGTGAATTTTTCGATTTTATCCAGAAAATGACGGGGTATATTGGGCTGATATTTTTGAAATATATTAGAAAATAAATATTTAGATAAGTTATTGCTAAAACAAACTATATAATTTTCAAAAATATACAGAATTTTGTCTTATAAAAGGGCAATGAAAAAAAATTTTTTTTAATCTTTAAAAATTATTTGTAATTTATTATTTACTTTTATTTTATGTTTAACTTTTTTGTTTCTAAAATATGTAGCTTTTTTTATATTAAAATCAAAACTAAAGCTTTTGGGTATATTTAATATTTGTTTTTTATTTATATATTTATTTATTTTAACATTAAATATTATTTAAATTTTCAAAAGGCCGTGTAAGCCTTCCAAACGGTTCTGAGTTTTCGGGTTAAGTAAACGAGGCAAAGTTGAATCTATCTGCTGGGAGCACGGAAGCCGAGACCTTTAAGGCTGAAACCCCCCAGGACCCATCGACCCACCGCCCACCACCCACCGAGGACCCCTTGGTCAAAGCCTGATGCTTCCGCTTTGAATAAAACGCATTTTTCAAAAGTGCCAATGTGTGTGTGCATGAATAATGTAAATATATATGTATATGTGTTTATATATTTGTACATATACAAGGACAAGGACCACATGCGCATGTAAGTGTGTGTGTGCCTATGTGCTGTCACTGTGGGCGTTTTTTGGGCAGCTGGGCCAACTGGCAACTCCACCCACAGGCCGCCATAAAGGCCACCGAAATCCCCACCCCCACTCCACTACCAACTTCTGACTGAGCCAATATTGAAACTTTCCACTACACAACGCCGGCACATACACATACATACGCACAATTCAAATTTACCATGTGTGTGTGTGGTAGCAGGATTTATGCACTGCGAAAAAATTGAGTTAGCATTTGAAAAAGAGAACGCAAATAATAATTACAATTTAAAACTCAGCTAACCAACTTTGAAACAAAAATATAATTAGGTATCTTTTAAAGAATTTTAAAAAATTGGTTTCAGTTATTATTTCATAGTTTTTAAAAAAGCCAGCTGATTTTTGATCTTTTTTTTCATTGTTTTAGATTTCTCCACTTCCTAAACTCTACAGTGAAATGTTTTTTTAGTTTCTATAACTATACATCAGTTTTGCATTTCCAATATTTCGAATGATCTATATTATAGAACTCTAGGTACATTTTTAATAACAGCTCCGTACTTTTAAATACATCTTAGCCATTGCAAGGCACTAATATTTGTACTGGACCTTGGAAACTCCTTAAATACCGGGCTTATCCTAATTTTAGTCCAGCGCAAGCCCTAAATTCCATTTCCCCGCCCCCTTTTGGATATTTAATTTCGCTTAAATATACATACACATGGGCACATACGCACACACGTGCGTTACATTTCAAATAGCGCATAAATTTTGAAAAGTCCATGCAAAATCAAAACGAATTTTCCTTGCCGGACAGCATCCCTCTGTTTTCGAAGGGGCGGGGATTTGGGGTTGGTGCTCCACTGCGGAGCCACATGTGCGTTGCCCAACCACCGAAAACCCCCCTTCTGAACCTCACCCCCCCCCCCCTCACAGAATTACGCATACTTTCAGCTCTAGGCATTGTTGTTGTTGATTGGGCGGTGCGGTGGGTGGACAATGGGCTGAGCCCGAAATGTGCAGAAAGCATAAGCTTTTTTATCGCTTCGAAAATGAGGCAAGCAAAAAAAAATAAGGTGAATGTAGTCCAAGTCACAAAGTCTTTAAAAGTTACACGGACTTCGTAATTGAATATACTTTTCTTTTTAAACTATAGGAAGCAAATATTGACCAAATATTGCATTAAAAATGTATTATACATTACGTTTTCGATATGGGGGGTTCTTATCAAAAACTGTTAATTACTGTTTACTGATTAATTATAATAGTTTTTGTAAATTTAACAATCAATAATTTAATTTCTGTCATTTTCCGGCTGATTTCAAAAACTATTTTATAGCATTTTTCATAATTTACTAAGATAAATAGCCAAACATAAAAATTTCCAGATAGGAATGCTACTTGAAATGCGACTTGAAATAATTTAAAATTCTAACGAAAAAGTATTTTGGGCGCTACTTCGTTTTTTTAAATAACGTTTCAAAACAATATGGTATTTTGCAGCACTGGAAATGAGTTCGCCAACCGTCCAGGGCTGCAACGCCATGTTGATCGATAGCCGCCGCATGTCATCGATCTCGCTAGCGGCAAACTATCGACAATTTTCGAAATTATTTTCTGTTTGACGCTACTTGTTTTTTTTTAAGCCAAGCTTTAACTTGCAAAATAAACGAAACGAATCGAAAACGGATCGGATTGGAAGGGAACCGGATGGCTACGCTACGGAACCACACATCCTCCACCGGCGGCAGCCAGGACTCGCCGCAGGACGCGGGCGCCACGCTGGCCATCGGCTATGTGCGCGAATTCAGGGCTCGCGCGGCCGCCTTCCAGACGCAGCGCTCCGAGGAGTCGCTGGTCTACGTGCAGCGCAGCGTGGCCCTGCTGGGCACCAAGGTGCAGCCGGTGCACTTCGCCCCGGCGCCGGGCAACCTGGAGCTGGCCCGCTTCTACGTCGATCTGCACGCCCTGATGGGCGCCCTGGAGAACGAGGCGGCCGAGGGCGATGTGCTGTGGGCCTGCGTCGGCCTGGTGCAGCACTGCAGCCGGAATCTGGAGGCCCGGCATGCGATCGTCGAGCGGTTCTGCTTCGTGCCGCTGCTGGGAGTGCTCATCCGGCGGACGCGGCGGGCGGAGCGGGTGTACCGGCTGCTGGTGCTGCTGCAGGACCTCACATACGGCATACACATCGCCTGGGAGGAGCCCTATCTGGCGGCGCTGATCGAGCATCTGGTGGAGATTGTCCTCGGCACGGATAGCGGCTCCAATGGACCGACTAGCGGTGGCTCCAGTCGCAACGACGAGGACGACGACTCGCACGCCCTGCTCGCCCTCTCCGTGCTGGTCAATCTGTGCTACAAGAACTTCGCCGTGCTGTTCCTCTTCCTGCGCAGCGTAAACATATCGGCATTCTGCCGACGCATCCAGAACTACGGCCTGCTGGCCTACAAGATGCTCATCATCCTCTCGGAGGACGTGTACGCCTTCGAGCTGCAGGAGCTGTACACCTTCCTGCGCATGTCCTTTGCCGGCATCGAGGACTGCCTGAAGCACTGGAATGTCGCCCAGCTGCGACACATCGTTGACTTTCTGCTCGACTCGCAGTGCCATGCCGGCCTCCATCGGGCGATGCTGTCGCACAGCCACTTCTGCGAGGACGTGGAGAAGCTGCTGGACGTGAGTGTTGCATGGGACCTCTCCTCTCGCGAAAAGTACTAAATCTCTTCTTTCTTTCTCAGCAAATCGACGCACGCAGCGGCATGGACGACTCGCAGGAGGAGACGCGCAAGCACCAACAAATTTGCCTGGGCCTGGTCTTTCGGCTCATCAGCTACATCCTGCAGCTGTCGGAGGACGGCAGCAGCTCCATCAGCCTGGACGCCATTACGCCGCGCCTGTACGAGATGCTCGGCGACTGGCTGGCCTCCGATCTGTGCGGCGTGGCGGCCATCGAGCTGCTCTGCACCCTGTTGCGCCTCGGCAAGCGGGCGGCGGTGGCCCAGTTGATCGCCCGCGATCCCTCGCACATCGTCAGTCTGGTGGCCAGCGCCGAGCGATCGGAGACCAAGCCCGGCCAGGTATTGGCCACCCTCCGCCTGCTGATCGTCCTGCTGCAGGAGACCAAGACCGAGAAGCTGGTGCTGTCCAAGATCTCCGAGTCGTACTTCGACAAGATCCTGGCCGCACCGCTGGCCCTCGTTCCCCAGTTCCTCAGCACACAGAGCCTGGCGCAGAGCGAGGTGGAGAAGGCGTGCTTCTGCCTGCTGCTGCTCGTCAACGTGGCTGGGATCGCCAAGAAGGCGTACCTGGACAAGTGCTGCGCGCTGATGGAGCAGCCCCAGTTGCAGTACTGCCTGGCCCGCGGCATGGTCAGCCGAAGCGAGCCGCTGGTGGCGGCTGTTCTTCAGATTGCCCAGTTCGAGGACTTTCCCAAGGCAGCTGTGGCCAAGGTGAGCAGTCATTCGCGGCATTAACTTCTTTATTTCAAGTGTATTATCACCTCAGCATGTGGCTGCCATTAGCAGTGGTCCCAGCGGCCTGTTGGCGGGCAATTCGGCAACAGTCTGCAGCGATCAGGCCGAACAGTGGCGAAACCTGGGCTCGATCCTCAAGGGGCACCGCACGTTCACCGACAAGGAAATGGCGCAGCGGGTGAACGCACTGCTGGACAGCATCGGCGGCATCGTGCGCCGCAACGAACTGGCCTCGGCACCTGTCTCCCAGGTGATCGAGCTGTACAACCATCGCATCGACAGCCTCAACGGCGCCGTGCTGAGCCTGCAGCAGCGCCTGGAGCAGGCCGGCCAGCAGCTGGTCAGCGGGACACAGCTCGCCCACGTTCAGAGCGCCGAACTGGAACGCTTCCAGGCCACCAACTTTGAGCTGCTCATCAGCCAAGAGCGGTGAGTGATTTGATAGGTTACTTCTTCTAAATCAAATTAAAACCTTTGTCAACTAGGCTGCAAACGCAGTGCAAGGATCTCAAGCAGCAGACGGTCGAACTGAAGAGCAACATGACTAACTTGCTAAAGCAGATGTCCGAGAACTCCGTCCACTTGCAGGCCAACGAACGGCGACTGCTCGTCAAGAAGTCGGAGATAGCGGACCTGCAAAGGGATTGCGAGGAGCTGCGCACGAGCCTGAGCGCCAAGAGCGAGGAGCTGACCAAGCTGGAGGCCCACAACAAGGAGAACGTAATTATATATTAACCTCCCCAAAAGGTTACTCCAAGTGCTGATCCTCTGTGGACTTTCATTGCAGACTTCTCGCATCGACAAGCTGAAGAAGTCGATGGTGGCCTACGAGCAGGACATGAAGGAGAAGCTGCGCACCATCGAGGAGCGCGAGCGGGAGCTGGCCAAGACGCACAAGGCCCTGGAGGAGCAGCGGGAGGCGTGCAAGAAGTCTGAGGACCTGGTCTCCGTGCTGGAGACGCAACTGCAGGAGCGCAAGGACCAAATCGAGCACCTCGAGATGGAGCAAAAGGAGACGGAGGACCTGCGCAAGACCATCATGAGTCTGATGGAGAGCAAAAAGCCGAAACGAAAGGCCTAGAACTCGATTTGGAATAACCATAGGTTAAGCTATCTCTTAGAAATCACAACCACAGCCCTCTTTTTTGTTTTTAATATTTATATATACACATTTATTGCGTCTTGCACATTGCATAATGCAATCCATGGTTGCCGTGCAAGTTTCCATTCCAATTCCAGTTCAACCAAAAATACAAAACAATTGAATAAGCCGAGTGTAGTTTACAAATTACTATATGTTATAGTTTTCTATGCGCGATTTGGGACTTGTGCGGTCGGTCGGTCTTTCGGTCTACAGGTATAATTGTGTTTATTTACTATAAGGTCCTCCAAACGCTCATCCATCGTTTCGACTACTTTACGCTTACATCTCTAACGCACCAGAGCTCGGTTCTCAAAGTTACACATCTAAATTTGCCAGCGGAGGGCGGTAATTATATTAAAACGGAATAGAGTGTGGAATAGCGTACAAAGGAAACGATCACAATTGAAATAAGAAAACAGGAAGGGCTTTCCAGCTCGCAATATATACATATCTCGGTATATACAGTGCACCAAAGTGGAGGTGGAGCAGGAGGAAAAGGATCCGGAGGAGCGGAAGCGGGAGTTGCCCAGCACCGAAGTTAACAGCTGGGAATCTGGTTAGCTGGATAGGGCATCTTCTGGGCATGTGGGGCGGAAGAACTTAGGAGCCAAAGTGGTCCTTGTCCTGGTCGATGGTCGCGAACTCGTAGCTGCCCCGACCGTCGAACTGCAGGTAGTAGTCGTGGTGCGCCCACAGGGACTTGCGGTGCGAGACAGTGAATAGCGTGATGCCCACCTCGCGGCAGTAGCTATACATCTTGCCCTCGACGTCCACGGACACGGCGCTGGTGCACTCGTCCAGGATGGCGAACTGCGGCCGATGGTAGAAGAGCCGGGCCATGGCGATGCGCTGCTTCTCGCCGCCGCTCAGCACATCGATCCAGTCTTCAATGGCGTCCAGGCCGTTCTCGCGCTGCTCCAGGTAGGTCAACTGCACGATGTCCAGGTAGTGCATGAGATCCTCATCGCTCTGGCCCAGGCGGCGCATGTCCTCGCGCGTATGGGGATAGATTATCTGGCGGATGAACAGATTTCGGGGTTAATTACAGGCTTAGAGGGCAGTTTAGAAGCAGTCTAAGTATCTAACCTGGTCACGTAGTGTTCCCAGCGTCATGTAGGGCCTCTGAGGTATGTAGAAGAGCTTGCCGCGCGAGGGCTTCGTCACCTTGCCGCCCCACGTGGGCCACAGCTCGCCGAGGATGCGGAAGAGCGAGGACTTGCCGCAGCCATTGGGACCGCACACCAAAACATTAGTGCCCGACTTCACCTCAAAGGTGAGCTCCTGCAGCAGAACATCGCCGTTGGGCGTCACCAGCGGCACCTTCTCGAACCGTATGATGTTGTCCTCGAAGCACATGTCGCCCTTGTTGGGGCCAAAGTTGCTAGCCGCCGCCGATCCGCCGGCATTCTGATTGATGTTGTTGCCATTGATCATGGTGCGTTCGTAGGTGCCCTTGTTGAGGTCGCCCAGCACCTTGATCAGCTCCGTCATGCGGGCCGTGAAGCCGGCCAGGCGGGACATCTCGCGTCCGGCCAGCACCAGACGGCCGATGGCCTCAGCCAGCTTGACCAGCATCCGGCCGTAGGTGTAGTAGGCCTGCAGGCGCTGGCCACTCTGCTCGCCGGACAGCAGCGGATGGTTCTCGGCGAAGAAGGGAATGGACACGGCATAGAAGCCCACAATGGAGGCGAAATCTACAAGGGAGGAGAGACAGTTAATAAAGGGAACAACATATAGGTAAACAACACCCACATTTGCCGATTATGTTGTCGATGATGCCCATGCTGACGCGGAACTCGAGGAACTTGCGCAGGTGCGAACGCAGCTTGGAGTAGCTGGCCAGCAGGGTGAGCTTCTCGCGCACGTTGCCCTGGTAGAAGGCCACCTCCTCCGAGTTGGTGATCAGCCGGCTGTTCACGTAGCGGAACTCGCCCTCCAGCTTCTGCTCCTCGACGGTCAGGCGGCCGGTGGGTCGGCGCAGGCGGGTCAGGAAGACGCCGGCGAACAGCAGGTAGAGCATCAGGATCGAGGGCGTCTTGCCGCCCAGATTGACGGTCAGGCGGTAGACGTAGATGAAGATGTCCAGCACGGGCTTGCTGATGTTCGAGTACAGATCCGTGGCGCTCTCGCAGAACTTGTCGATGTCCGTGGTCAGCAGCTGATCGGCGTTGGCTATCCTGTTGTCCAGGTTGGACATTTTGTAGTAGGTGTAGCCGCTGCAGGGGAAAGAGATGTCAAACTATCCATCGAATGAAATCAGGGCATTATCACACTCACTTGAGGTACTGACTGTACAGGTGATGCGTGAGGTTGGTGCGGAACCGCAGCTTCAGCTCGCCCAAACTCCACTTGAGGACGTTGGTCACCACAGAGATCTGCCAAGAAACATGGGTTATAAATGGTTTAGGACTCTAGGATTCCAGGATAATCCCTTACCGCTGGAAGAGCTGTCAGATACTTGAGCAGCGCCGACTTGAACTTGGTGCGGTTCATGTGTATGATGGTGCTCTCCACCACCGTCGCGTTCTGGATCATCCAGATGTCGCTCACCGAGCGACCGATCAGTGCGGCGGCCACCAGGAAGAGCAGGCCAGTCTCGACGCTCCAGAAGCCCGGTATGAGGATGGCTAGAATTGGAGGTGAGATTATAGATTATAGATCCGGTTATCCAAGGATTAGAGATCTACTCACGCAGAAGCTGGCGCAGCTGTTTGAAGAATACTGAGTTGACTTGGGCCTTGGACGCCTTCTTCTCCTTCTTTTCCGCAATTGTGTACTGGATCTTGTCCTCAAAGCCGGGTTTTCTGAAATTCCCAATTAATTTAACATTTAAATAACTACTCCATAAGTATGAATAATAAGCTGGAAATGATAAGAACTGTTGGAATTCCAACTTTTAACAACAGTTTCCTGAATTCGTATAAAACATGGCATTATTTGATAATATCATCGTAGGCATGATATCATGATATCGAGTTAATACACCCAACAAATTGCCAGTGTTGCTGGCTTATTTATAAACTAAATTACAATTGCTTAGCTCCCCGGTTATATGGTGAATTTGAATATCAACCTTTGCCTTTCGCTTTGCAAATAAACAACGAACTACGTGCTTAATGTCTCCATAAACTCTCCGACTTGCAGTGAAGGTGTGCGATTAAGTGTAACCATTAAATCGCTGATGGGTAGATCAGCCATCTTCATTAGGCGGAAACAGAACTGCTTCATCACCCCGGCAGACGCGTAGTTGTCATTGGTTTTCGTAGGAGTTAAGATCTTAAAGATCTTAACTATAAAGATCTTGACTATATTGTTATTTTATTCTCCCTTCTCCTTGACACAAAGAGCTCTTAAGTTTGCATTCTATCTATAGAAGTAATTTGATTGAACCAAAGTGCTTATAAATTGTTTCAGAAATACTAAAATATCCTAAAATATTAAAAATTTCTTAATTTATTTTCTCAAAAAAAAAAAAAAAAAAAAACTTAAAAAATCCTAAGAAAAATTAATTTGTTAAAACGAATTTAAAGTTAAAAAAATTATTATACTAATATTTTGTATACCCTTTATTATGAACATTTACTGCTTAGTTGATATGCTTTATTTACTATTAAATAGTTGTTGTTTTTCGATACATTGGTAATGCATTTCCCCCTTCGAGTACCGTAAAATATTCGGAAGTCAAAAAGGAAATTTATATAATTTATAATTAAAGGGGTGTTATCGTAATGGGATCATGATCATGGACACCAGTGAAAAGCGGCGTCCAATTACGTCCAACCGACGGCGCTGACCAGCTCAACACGAACGCAACAACCAGCTCATCAACTACCATCTCATCAACAACCACCTGATCAACAACCAACAACTTGGGATCGCTTAAATCGGATCGTTTCGGAGGCGGTTCGGTTCGAAGTCTAGTTGGATGATGATGATGATGATGTGGGGGTTGTGGGCCATGGACTGATATGCAGTGTGTTCTGTGCTATATGTTAGCCCAAAACAAAGTACAAAGCTCGCGACTTGGTTATCTGCAGACGAAGAGCTAAGAGCGAAAAGCGACGAGTCGTGATGACTTGGTTATTTCTTCTTCGATATCGATGCGCAGATCTCTGAATTATTCATAGAACTCTTCTATTTATTTATATACATATCTATCCGTCCGTTTGTCTGGCTCTCGTGTGGTTTTCCTTATTTGTTATTTTTTTTAATTCATATATTAAACTTGTTTTTTTCACCGCCTCGGCGTGGAACATGTGTTTGGGTCCATAGGTCACACTGCCTGCTGAATTGCCCACTCGATTCATCGAAACGAAAGCTCTCCTTCTCTAATCGCCGGCGATCTGCTAATAGGGGGGCACATTGAACCCAAACACTAGAAGATCGAATCAGATCGCTTGGGTTAGGTGTCTGACTCAGATTGAGTGGGTATATTATAGCGATTCCGATTCCAATCAAAGTTCAGCGGTTTTTTTGCGTTCTTATCGAGCTAATGTCTGATAAACACTCGCCAAATCAGATAGCTATATACCCAGAGCCCTAGACACACAGTCATCACTCACACCAGTTGAATTTCAAAAGAAAAAGAAAGAGAGAGAAAGAGCCAGGGGCCTTGGCAACGTGGCAGATAGACGATCTGCGATCTACGATCTGCGATCTACGATCGACAGGTGCAAATGTCAGAGCTCGGCTGCGAATCTGCATTGAAATAACGATCTCATTTCACGCATTTCACAGATTAGCCAAATTGCGAGACTGCCAGCTAATTTCGAGGGCAGACCCAAAGGTCTTACATCTCCCTACCCCTACTTTTGCACTAATGAACGGGGAATCTCTCTTCTGAAACTCTGGAACTACTACTTCTACTACTTCTACCGATTACGCAACAGCAGTCGGGGCGAGAATGTGTCTACCTGTGGAAAAGCGAGAAAACAGAGCGAGGTGTACACAAATTAACACCTATAACACCTATAACACCCATAACCCCTTGTACCCTCTACACAAGAAATGGGGAAAAACGAAACCAGAAGCCACTTTTTTCTTTTTTTTTAACTTTAACTTGGTGTTTGGGCGACCGTCGCAAGTCATTAAAAGGCACGGCTGTAATGTTTATGTTTTATACTCGGGTGTCATCATGTCCATCCATGGGTACAATGGGCCTAGGAGGAGTAGGGGTAGGGGTAGAGTTTGACGAGTATGTTGCACCACCAAAGTAAACTAACTGCCCGCCGGTTGTTACGTGTTCGATTGCAAGACACACAGGCTGCTGGGCTGGATTGGATATTGGATGTCAAAGTTTTCGGACTTCGGAACAGACGGACAGTAGATTTGCATAGGTGTTTACCCTTCGGTAGCGGCACTTTTGAAAGAACCGCAAAGAATTCGAGTCCCTTGCAATCGTTACAAGGTCCATCAGTTGGTTCCAACAATATTTATTATATTAATACACTTTTTATTACGGTAAGGCCCTACACCACCGATAAGAAGGTGCTATAAAACAAGTTCCTTAAAGGTTGTGCAAAGGGTTTTACTACTCTACTAACAACTTTGATGCCATAAAAGCGTTTCTATTAATCATTTACACTAATAAAGTCTGAAAGGGACTTGCAAAATACAAAATACCAGCTGACAATCCAATTCTTAAACTTAAGATAGTATAGATTTTGAAATCCTTAGGAGTGGGTAAGTAAAAAATTATACTTTCTAAAATAGTATTTAAATAAAAATGGTATTTAAAGTATTTATTTGAAATTCTAGGGAAATTGATTAATTGATTTATTTAAATACGATAAGGATGATGATGATAAGGAACTTTGGCATCATATTAAACGGGCTTTGAAAAAGAACTAGACTCCTGAGTGAGCAATCACTGCATCCATTGTGCCAATGTGAGTCAGCCCATCCAAAGTAGGGGAATCGAATATGGAATGGCGCATAAATTTGCCGACCGTCCACCGTCCACACTCCAACAAGTGGCGGCGGCACCTCGGCAACGAAAAAAGCAAAAAAAAAAACAAGGAATGAAAAAGAAAATCAACAACCGCCGACAGGCCATTAAAAATCTTTAATTTCGATTGCAAACCAAAGTGCAGAAAGTGCGGAAAGAGGCGGGCCATCGAGTGGGCTCCTGATATCGAAATAATCGGAATAAAAACTGCAATTATCGAGTGGCGCATGCATACGCCAATGCACTCGACTTGTCCGCCCCAATCTCTCTAATTAATTGACTCTGTCATGCAAATAGACGAATTCCCATTCCCATTCTCCCCCTCCCATCGCTGCTCTTTATTCAATTAGTTGGAACGCTCGGATAGCGGAGAATTCCGGGCCGAACCCCGAACATCAGAGCCTCAAATATAGAACAAATATCGGGTGCGTTAACAACAGCATAATCGGCACGAGTGCCGATAACGTGGGCACATTGGGTGGAGTATTGTAGACGGGCGCGCGATACCGATTTACCGATTAGATTAGCCAAAGTGACCAAGTCCATCCAAACACCGAAACGTGGCCCTTGGCAGGAATGGAAATGGAAATGGGATCGTAAGTGGTCGATTGGGAAATCCTTGAACAAACAACGGGCATCCAAGTGGTGCTCCAAATTCCAGATGACGTGTACGTAGAATGCTTCAGCAGTTTTAGAACTATATATACTTTCTATATATTATTATATTACTATATTATTTAAAAATGTTTTTGAAAATGTTTAATGACTATCTTGTGGAATCTAGCCACTGCACAGTGGGGTAAAATTTAAATGTTTTTAAACCAAAAATCAGCTATTTCTTTTTGCATATAATTCTCAAGTTATAGGTAAATTTAAAGACCTGTAAACGAACATAAAATAAAGATTGAAGCTTTATAGAAAAAATATACATAAATGCAAATACGAAATGGATCTAAGAATTTAGGAACTTTTTAGATAAGTAAATATAGTTTTAATAACATAATAATAAATGTAAGTCTTAGGGAAAATGGTTTTTACACCTGATACCTTATGAAAAATAAAATGTAGAATTATTAAATGCAATATTTTTCTTTGTAAATGCAAAACTGGTTTGATATCTACATATATTTTTTATATCGCTAATAAATTAGTTAAGGAAATTCTTCTTTTGGATAGATTTTTGTAGAATATTATAAGAGAAAAACAAACTTCCCAACTTTTGGGGCCACTGTGCCTTGGAGGACGGTTCAATTGAAACCGGAATACAATCAAGGGGAAGTGCATCCAGTGTGGAAGGAAAACGAATCGTAAAACCAGTTTGAAATCCACCAGATGACCCACTACGACATCGTATGTTCCGCACACACACACACATATGTCGGAATACTCGGCGACTTTGCGATTTTCAAGAGTGTGTGGTGTGCAAATAAATCAAATTCAATATCACGGAAATTTCGGTGGCCAAGACCGAGACCTTTCCCAATATTGTCGTCTCGTGCGGTGCAATATTGTTGATATGTTGGATACTCTACAGAATATATGTATGTAGAACCAAGTAGTATTAAGGTGTAGCAAACGGTTTCCGAAAGATCCGAATAGAAAGACAATGCTTTGAGATGGAAATCTAAAAACAAAAATCGAAATTCGGGAATCGGGAATCGTATCATAGGAACTCACCGCTTCTTGTTGGACATCTTGCCGTAGGCGATTATCCAGAGGGCCGCCGTCATGCCCGCCACGCCGACGATGGCGCTCTGGTTGTTGGCCAACTTGCTCAAAGCCGGGGCCATAATGATGCTTTTCGTTCGGAATTCGGGGATTCGGGGAACTCAGGAACTTGGGAACTCAGGAATTCGGAATTCGCGTGTTCCGCGTTCGCACTTCAATGTTGGATTTTAACGATTTATGTAGGTAAATATACCCAGCACAGCGAAAAAATTAAGAAACGGAAAAAAATAAAATAAATAAATAATATGGGAAACGGGGAATTGTTATTGAAATTGTCACTATTGTTTATTGCACCGATTTCAATATATTTTCTCTCTGCTGTTCGATGACGACACACGGACACACACGCACACACACAAATGCACAGAAGGCGGAGAGCAGGATGTAAACACCTGGTTGTCGAACAGCCCTGTCTTTGACTCGTCCTCTCTCGCTCTCTCTCTCTTTCGCACAGCCTGCCTGCTGCTGCCGCTGCTACTGCACTGGCGCTCCTTTTCTGGCCAAAGGGGGTGGGCAAAGTGATTGTCACACACGGCAGGCGCTTTTATTTATTCAATTTGAGCCAGGCGCATTTCTTTGTTTGCTAATTACACTCTGCTCTGCTCGGAAGTCGGGGAAACTTTCGTAGGTGAAACGGCGACGCACAGGGCAGTGTTGCCAGATAAAAATTCTGCTTTCCCCCTAAAAAATCCCAAACAGTCGATATTCTCCTAAAAAATCCAGTGAAACCCTTAGCCGAATCTCTTACTTGTTTCTTTGTGAAAACTCGTACTCTTCCATTTTCTTACGCTCTTACGCTCTGCTCTCTCTCTCTCTTCACTCTCCAAAACGTGGAGATTTTTCTAAAACTCTCCAAAAAGTGGATTTTTTAAAATTCTCCAAAAAATGTATTTTCTTTACGTTTTTATTGCACTTCACGTCTTTTACGTCAAAGCCAACGGGCAACTAACTAGAGGTGGAGAAACACCGATGCATTTAATTTAGGTTTACTGTATTAACATATTTTTAAGAAAAATACTGTTTTTGTCAAAAACGGAAATCCCGAATTTCCAAGAATAAACAATACAGTTTTTTCGCTGAAACAAAGGAAATATTTTATTTTTTCAAAATCACACGGAAAGTGTTATGGATTTAATTATTAAATTGTAATCTGTTCAAAACAGTATGTATTTTTGGCGTAGGACTATTTTTGATCAAGTTGTAGCAAAAAAACCAATTTCAAAAAAAAAAATAAAATAAAACCGTTTTTTTGCTGAAACAAAGGAAATATTGATCCAAATATAGAGTGTCATACCTTTCTGAACTCGTTATTAAATTTCCAATCGATTGACATTTAAACGTGGACAATTTATTTTTTTTTTCCATTTTTCGCAAAAAATCATGATGTACCCCCTTATAAAAAAATTAAAATTTACAAAAATTTTATTTTTCCAAAATCACACGGAAAGTGTTATGGATTTAATTATTTAATTGTAATCTGTTCAAAACAGTATGTATTTTTGATGTAGGACCATTTTTGGAAAAGTTATAGCAAAAAAACGAAAAGAAAAAATTCCTATTTGTCAAAAACCAAAATCCCGAATTTCCAAAAAAAAAAAAACCGTTTCTTCGCTGAAACAAAGGAAATATTGATCCAAATATAGAGTGTCATACCTTTCTGAACTCGTTATTAAATTTCCAATCGATTGGCATTTAAACGTGGACAATTTATTTTTTTTCCATTTTTCGCAAAAAATCATGATGTACCCCCTTATAAAAAAAATTTAAATTGACAAAAATTTTATTTTTCCAAAATCACACGGAAAGTGTCATGAATGTAACTAATTTATTGTAATCTGTTTAAAACAGTATGTATTTTTGATGTAGGACCATTTTTGGCCAAGTTATAGCAAAAAAACGAAAAGAAAAAATTCCTATTTTTGTCAAAAACCAAAATCCCGAATTTCAAAAAAAAAAAACCCCGTTTCTTCGCTGAAACAAAGGAAATATTGATCCAAATATAGATTGTCATACCTTTCTGAAGTCGTTATTAAATTTCCAATCGATTGGCATTTAAACGTGGACAATTTATTTTTTTCCCATTTTTTGCAAAAATCATGATGTACCTCCTTATTAAAAAGTTTTTTTTTCTGTAAAGATAGTGAAAAAACAAACGCTATTAAATCTCAAAACCCCAATTTCGAAATCAAATTATCATTCCAATCATAATATCCAATTTTAACACACGTTGCACTCCACAGGTTATCCCAATCAGTAGTCTACAATCTAGACCTTTCTACGCCCAGCTTATCGAAGCCACCAGGTATTTACATTCCTCCACCCATGATTTGACAGAAAGAGGTCACGCCGTCCAGCTACCGCTTATCTTACGGAGGCCAGTCAGCATATATTGCGGGGCCAGTGAGAAGGCACAATGCACAGGGGTCTTCAACAAAATGTGTGTATTCTCTGAGAGTTCATAGCCAGCAAAGCATTTAACAATGGACCATCGATGTGTCGCTCTATTACAATATATAACTCAATTTTATGTCACGCCGACGCAGATTCCGACCGAAGATTCTGGCCAGGAACAGAGGCACAGGGCACAGTTTGGGTGGCGGCCGAAATAACCGCCGAGCGGGAGTCCAGTGTTCCGTGGTTGTGATGTGGTTGTGCATGCCGAGCAATATGTGGGACAAGTCTGGTCAACATGGCAACCGTCAACCGGCAACGGGCGGGACCCGGGTGGGATTCTCGGCGAGATGAGGGGGCGCCTAGTCGCAGGAGCCATCCAGCCAGCCGTCGCGCCACCTCTCGTTCACCTTGGTGCAGTCGAATAGCGGCTTGCCGAGCTTGTCGTTCACCCGGTTGTGGAACTTGCACAGCCACATGGCCAGCTCCTTCTGGGAGTTCACGTTAATGGGGTTGACATCCAGGCTGTGGGCGTGAGAGTACGGTGGTTAGAAGTCGGGACTCTCTCTGAGGGATGCCCACTTACTCGGTGCGAAAGTCCTTGGCGCAGAACTCGCAGGGATAGAGGCGGGAGAGCACCTCGAAGAAGGTCTTCATGTCGCGCTTCTCGGTGTCCGTGGGATTGTCCGAGTAGAAGGCGGCCATGGTGTGGAGCAGGCCCCAGGTGGAGATGCCCAGCCGCACCTTGTCCAGCGGGCAGTCGTCGCGGGGCAGCGGATCCGCGGCGGCGGCGTTCACCGTCAGCTTCTCGGCGCTGGCCATGTGCTTCACCTGAAAGGATGGCAGAGGAGGAGAGGCTCAAGATAGCAGCAGGACAATGGAGCGGACAACGGAGTCACGTCACCTTAGCGCTCTGCACGCTGGAGATGAGGCGCTGCTGTTTGGACCAGGACTTGAAGTCGTTGCAGGTGCGGCAGTTGGAGTCCTGCTTGCCGGCGGCTCCAGCGGGACCAGCGCCCTTGCGATTCGCAGCAAACGGCGTCTCCTGGTTGTCTCTGTCCGTTTCGGGATGCGCCTCGGCGGACATGCTGAAGTCCGGATCGCGGATCAGACGGAGAACGGTGCGCTGCAGGCGGCGGATTACCAGGCGGGTGGCCTCGCGACTGAGTTCTATGTGCGTGGGGCTGCTGTAGTCGTACCCGTAGTTGTGGCACTGGCGGCGCAGCAGGATCGTTGTGGTGGTGGGCAGATCTAGAATCTTGAAACTTCGCTCGGCTATTGTGAAAATCATAAAGAGCATGCGCATGGTTGCCACCTTGTTTCAAAACAACATATTACTTGGGTATTACGTTGGGCTATTAGTTTTGCAGTTGCTGTGTGGAAATTGGAGAAGTCCAGTTCTTAGGGGCCGTGGCCAGGACCAAACTACGGGCAGCCGGGAAGCCAAGTATTTATTTTCAAATTATACCTGCCCGGCCAGAATACCGATATACCAGGTCTGGCAGCCCGGCCGCAGCTGTTATCGATAACCGGCCGTGGCCAGGTGCGCGCGCAGCCGCCACAATTCAAATTCAAAACCAAAAAGCAAAGCGCTAAGCAAATTAGCAAAAATGCAACTTACATGTGAAACTGAAGGAAGCTGGCGGTTCTGAGTGCTGCAGCCCCAAATAAATTTTGCGCCTTGAAACTGTTTAAAATAGAATAACACATATGCTATGGGCAATATTTATTGATTTTTCTAATCCAAATTTTTAACGTACACAATACAATTTTTGAAGACTTTTCCCGTACACTTCTACATTTACAGGTCTGATATCTGATCTGTGACATATTTCGCAAAAGCTCTGTGTGATCTGAAGGCACAATGTCGGTTATTGTGTATTAATACAGTAAATTCACTTAGTAACAACTACTACGTGTGGCACGTGAGTAAGACAAGTTAACAACTGGCCGCCGGTTTAGGTTTAGGGTTTGGGTTAGCTCTTCTCGGATCCAGACAATCTGGGCCCGAGCAGTTCGCAGTGGTTAGACGTACGACACACACAACGTTATAAATATGTATATATATAAAACCATTCCCTAGGCTGATTGCATTAATTGTGCTAGCTGCATCGTTTGCAATCAGCTTGGGAACGCACATAAATTAAGCGTGTAAACATTACAAAAAGAGTTAATATAAAGTGTAAAATTGGCGCCGATTGTTGCTCCTGTGGCATTTAGTTTGCGGCTCGCTTCAGGCGTAGTCCCTGAACATGGTGAACAGGCTGTAGAGGACGCGCAGGGTGGACTTGAGGTCCATGTTGACGATGTCCTCCGGCCGCGCCTTTGGCTTGGGCAGGCCCACGTCCTGCATCAGGTCGAAGGCGAAGGCCACGTTGCTCACCATCTGGTCGACGTCCTGCGGCGTCAAGTGGAACTCATGCAGCGGCACAAAGAAGCCGCCCAGCAGGCCCATGAGGAGGCACAGATAGACGCCGTCGCGGAAGTCAGTGTTCAGATCGCTGATCTCGAAATTCAACTTGGCCAGGTGCTTGTTGACGAACGTGATCAGGGACTTCTTCACCACGGCCAGCTTGTCGGGCGCACAGTCGATCAGCGTGTCGAAGGCGTCCTTTTCGCAGCGCATGCCCAGGTCATCGTACTCGGACGTTATCTGCTCCTGGAACTTCTGCGCATTCAGCACACCCGCGTTCTTCTCCGCAATCACAACCGTGACGAACACGTTCTCCGGCAGGCGAACGGGCGCCCGGAAGTGACGCACCAGCGCCACCAGCAGATGCAGAATGGCCACGATGTTCTTCGAGTGCACGCTGGCCACCGACCATTTGGGGATCTTCTGGTGGAAGCCGAGTGTCTGTGGGGATGTAAAAAGCAAATGGAATTATTATTAAATTTTATTAAGTAATGGGTATTTATAAGTAATGGTTGAAATTTAAGGTATCAGCAAAAATAACTTAATAGATTTATAGTTATTGAAGTTTTTGGTAGATACAATCTTTACAATCTTGTTTTTAAATATTTTACTGATTATTTTTTAAGTGTCCCGGCTACTCACGTGGTTAACGGCCTTCAGGACGATGTTGAGCTTCTCGTGCTGGCCCTGCTCCGACTGGGTGACCTCCGGCACGTCCAGCTTCTTGCCGGTGAGCTTCTCCCAGAGCTTGTGCAGCACCTGGCCGTCGTACATGTCCTCGTCCAGCTGCTGGACGATGATCCGCTGCTCAGCCAGCTCGTCGTTGATCCAGTCAACGAGGATGCACTGCAGCTTGATCACCTCGGGATTGTTGATGGACTGCGGATCGATGACGGCGCGCTGTTCGTGCTCGCCTGCGGGAATCAAGTGGGTTCTTTAGTTAGAAATGGGGATTTCCCTGCAGAAAAACAGATGCACTTACGCAGGGCGTAGTCCTCGGGCGGGATGTCATACTGGCTGGGCGATCCCGGTGAGTCGATGGCGTACTTGCCCTCCTCCTGGACCTTTTTCACTGCAAATGGAGCGAGCAGGGGGGCGTATTTAAAGATAAAGATATAAGGTAAACACAAACGATGACGACACAAGGCCATCACACACACACACACTCGCGATTGACAGCCCCGCTTGTTTGTTTGTGTGCGTCATCAGTGACGCAATGTTCTGATTCCGCATCTGCACATCTGTTCCCAGAAGAGCTTCCAGGGCAAAAGGGAAGAAGTTTCCGGCCCACTTTTGGCAGCCAACCCGGGGACTGGACAGCCAAGAACCGAATTCCGTAGGATCCCCATCAATCCATCGGCAATTAGAGGCTGCAAGCGATCCACCTACCTTCGCGGGTGCCGCGTTTGCGACCCAGAGTGCTGAACTTGTCCCAGAAACTGTCCTCCTTCTCGCCCTTCTTAATGGCGGTGGGCGTGTGCGGGGACTTGGGACGGTTCAAGGTGGACATGGCGCCAACGGAGCTATTGGATTTACTGGATTCCGCGAATTCCGGATTAACTCAACAGTTTCTGTCTCTGTTATTGTTTCGCTTTCGTTTCGGGCGGAGCTGAGCAATCGGTTTCCCTTGGGGCTGCCACCTGATCGCAGGCCCACGGCGTTGCCCAACACTTAAATTCGGACAAATGAAAACAGTTCGGAGCAATTGTATGGAAAAAATTAAAGATTATTTTAAAATTATTAGCAAATTAGACATTACTTCGTTCTTATAATTCCCGTATACAAATTGTATTTCAGTTAATTATATGATCTTTAGAACCATTCCATGTCAACTCATAGTATTAATCTAAGAAAAAACCTATATTAAAAGGCATAATATCTGTATCAGATCAGAAAGAATATATGTATTGTATCATACTAGGGCTATGAATATGTATAATAGGTCAATAGGTCTAGGATCTTAGATGGAGTTGGGCAACTGGCAAGCTCGTACCGCCACGAGCTGCAGGAGGACAAAGATCGGGGAGAAGACCTCCGAGTACTCGAGGCCCGTCTTGCTGGAGAGCTTCAGGCAGAGCAGGTACTTAAAGATGGCGATCAGCACCAGGAAGTAGGTGCTCCACATGAAGCGGTGCAGGGCCTTTCGCTTGTTGTTCGAGTCCAGGTACATGCGAATGCCCACGATGACGCAGAAGTACGCGTTGCAGATGTCGATGAAGAACAGGGGGCTGAAGACGGTGAACCAGTCGCCCATGGGCTCCGGCAGGATGCCGCCGGGTCCGGCCCTGGCCTGCAGATGCAGCTTGACGGCCAGCGTGATGGTGAACACCAGCAGGCCGCACAGGTTGACCAGGATCTCGAACTCGGTGAGCCCCAGCCAGCGCACCAGCTCCGATAGCTTGAACATCCTCCTATCTACTATCCACTGTCCTACTGCCTAACCTTCGGCTTGCCCCTGAACTGGCCCAGGGATTGGGCTTGCGTTTGCGACTGCGACGGCTGCGGCACAACGATGTCGAAGAGGCTGCGATTGAAGATCTTGATGTGCAGGGCCGAGTTGTTGCGCTGCCGGAAGGTTACGTCCTGGTCATCGCTCAGCGGATGCAGTTCGTCCACCAGGTGGACGGTGGACGTGTTAATCGCGTAGCTGAGGGCGCCCTCCGAGTTGTGGACGAGGCGCAGGGCGAGATTGAGGCCTCGGGTGACCGAGAAGCCCATGCAATGCAGAAAGATCTCGCGGGCGCCGGAGTTGAGCAGCTCCTCGCAGCGGCGCTGCTGGGCCTGTTGAGGTATCGAAGTAGAGATTAGCACTTGGTACGTGGACCGGACTTCCTTGTACTTGCTTTGAAATCGGTCTTGCTGGTAATGTAGATGTTGTGGCGGTCGCTGCTGACAGCGGGACGCGGCGGCTGCTTGCGCACCACTCGGTGGTTCTGTTGTCTGTGGGGTCTGGTGGATCTCGGCTTGGTCCCGTGCTCGGGAGGATTGCTGCCCATCATCAACGGCGGCGGCGGAGGAGGCGACTTGTGTTTCCCATCTGCGCGTGTCACAAATTCGGACTCCAGTTCACCTTTCCGTCGCTGCCCAGCACTGGCTGCGTCGCGGACGATCTGGCAACCCGACTCTAGCTGTCACGCTGACAGCTCTCGATACTTCAACGCTCGTCCATCGCTAATCCTATCGTCGGGCTCGTGAGATTCTCGCCAGTTGAAAATTTTTCGTCGTACTCTCGTAACAACAAAGGTATGTTTTAGGTATTATCCGCACCTCATAACCAGACCGTAAGCCAAGGCACCGATCCGATCGATGCCAACCAAAGAAAGCAAAAACTTGGCCCAAAGGCATACAAATGAAAACTTCGCAACTCGTAACACACACACACACACACGCACACCCGCTCACACATAGACACTAGCGCACTAACACTTCCGCTGGCGGAGGAATTCGCAGCAGGAAAAAAAAAGAAAGAAAAAAGTACAAGTTACATAACTCGCTGGTGCACTCGGGGGTAGTAGAAATGCTGGTGGTCGTGAGGGGCGGCCACAGGGGCCCAGTCGTCTGCATCCTCATCCGTAAGTTGTCCCCCCGCCCCCGATCAGGAGGGCACCCCCCTCCCTCCCCTGAGGTTACATAAGTCACCGCTCGCCAAAAAGAGGGTGGACACAAGAATAAGTAAAACAGTCCCCATAAGTATAACCACTTTTGTAGCCAGAAAGACAAATCAAATCAAAATCCCCTGCACCGCGCGTTTCCTGGTTCGAGTAACGTTTTGTATTCATGCGTTCAAGTCATTTTTCCATGCAGGCGAATCCGAAAATCCGATACGTTTCAGAGTCGCAATCGCAAACGCAGTCAAGAGTTAAGCACTAAACGCAAGAAAAACAAGCAGAATAGATTCGAGCTGATACTCGAACTAAGCCCCCCGAAACCGGAAGGACATCTACTGCTCCTCCACAACAAGAACCACAACAACAAGAACAACAACGGCAGCAGCAACCACGGATGATAACGTAACGTAGCCGCAACGTTGGAGCAACAAGAACCACCACCACCACCACCACTTCCACTTCCACAGCGGCGGACATCGCAAACAAGTAAATTACCATTTCTCATTTTATCAAAACAGAAATCTGCCAGCCAAGTACTACCAATCAAAGCAATCAAATCAAATCCAATGCATCCAAATCCAAGTCAAAGTCTAAGTATCCAAATTGCATAAGAGTCTCGCGTATGCGCCGTGAACAGAGAGCCTGTTCCTGTTCCGCTGGCATTTTCTTGTCGCCCATTGCCCACTTGGTTGGAGCCCAGGCTCCCAGAACCGTCCGTCCTCACATCCTAATCCAATCCAATCCAATCCCTTCCCATCCCATTTCCATCCAATTTCCGGCCAGGTCAAGGAGCCCTGCGCCAGCCAAGTCAAGTCGGTGCAAGAAATTGTTGCTAGATTCTCGATTCTCCATTCTGACAAGCGCCCAAGCTAAAGCCAAACCAAACAGAACGGCAGAACAGATCGAGAGCAAAAAAAAAGAACAAAAAAGCTAACCGAAAACAGAAAGCATACTGATATTGTGTATACATAGGTATTTCGTAAAAACGCGCCTCTGCCAACTGCTCGATTTAACGCGGCACAGTTTCGAATTGCAGATCATCACTACATCCCCATCCGACATGTCGGCGGCCCGCCTGCCCTACTATCAGCAGGATCAGGATGACAACAACAACAGCAGCAGCAATGGCCACCATCAGCAGCGGCGCGCCGGACGCGGCCATCAGCGTGGCTACTACGAGCGTGCCTCCGGCCAAGGATCCTCCAGGCGGGAGAGGGAGAGAGAGCGGGAGCGCAACAGTCGCTACAGTCGCAGCCGTTCGCGTTCCCGCAGTCGCAGCCGCTCCGACGAACGCTCTGGCCAGCGCCGTCGCCGCCAGGAGCAGCAGCGGCAGCCGTCTCGCTACCACAGGGACCGCGACTCCAGAGATCGCTCCAGGGATCGCTCTAGGGACCGCGAGCGGGACTACTCGAGGCGCTCTAGCCACTACCGCCGCTCGGAATCGCCAGCCTCTGGCTCTGGCCCCATAACCGGATCCGGCAGCAGCAGTAGCCACAACCACAACAGCAGCAGCCAGCGAAGGGGCCACCAGCCATCGTCCGCCAGCAGATCAGAGCTAAGCGCCGTACAGAAGGCAGCCGCTGCAGCTGCCGCCGCCGCAGATCAAGTCCAATTGGCTGGCAAGAGCATGACCGCCGCTGCTGCCGCCTCGGCGGTGGGTGCCTACTATAACCTGGACACCGACGAGCCCTTCGACAAGGAGCGCATCCACCGCGAGATGGAGCAGAAGCTGCGCGAAGCCCTGGCCAGGGAGGGCAAGGTGTATCCGCCGCCCAAGCCGGAGCCACCGTCGCATCCCGTCTTCGCCAACGACGGTTCGTTCATGGAGCTGTTCAAGAAGATGCAGGAGGGCCAGAAGCAGCAGGCGGGAACCAGCGGACACCATCCGCAGCAGCAACCAGCGATGGAGGAGCTTCTCCTTCTCCAGCAGCAGCAGCAGTTGGCCTCGGCGGAGGCCTCCACTGCACCCGCGCTGCCGGCCATTGCGGTGGGCGCTGCCAGCAGCGCTGCGGCTCCGTACATTGCCGCCGCAGCGGCTGGCAAATCGGCGCCGCCCCCTCCACTTGTGGGACGACGTCGCGGCGGAAAGGTCCTGAAGACCGGCGTTGTGGCCAAGCTGAAGACGCCCAACGAGAGCGACGTGGACCCGAAGGACTTCTGGTCGTTGTATCTGGCCGAGGTTAACAAATACAAGAGCAACGCCTGCGATACGGACAATGGCAAGCGGCCGCTGGTCAAGTAGAGTCGGCGGCCACAGTCATAGAAACATGAAACTTGAACTTGAACGCAGGCAGAGCAAAGAAACGTGAAATTCGATTTTAATTCGACCAATACCACCCAGTCCCCTTCACCCAGACACACACTGAGATAACCCAATCGCAAATCCCCTCAGAAGATTTTTCAAACACGAGAATAGGCGAGCACAGATCCGTAGTTTATAGACGTAGTGGAGGGCTTTCGAGCTGCAAGCGCGAGCAGTGTAATTTGTATTTTTTTCACACGGGTCGAGGGACTAGCCGCTGCCTCGATCGATATACACATAATGCAATAATCATAGTCTAGCTAGTAAGCCGTACTTTTAGAAGATCCATACGAGATGTATCTCTCTATAAAATATGATTATGATATATATATATATACCGCTCATTAAGCAACCAAAAACTTGAAGAACTAACCTTTGTGATTTATATATCTATCTCTTCCTACCCGTTTTTTGCACTGAAATTGTATTTAACTTATCGTTTCCATTCTTTTCACCCATTCGGTTATGTACGTCGCCCATCGCCCCCTTCATCCATCTCTTTCTTTTTCATTCCGACTATAATGATTCGCTCTATCTCTCTCTGTCATTTACCCACTTTTTACAATTTGGTTGCGTTTCGATCGATGATTTTCGCCTTCCCTTCGGTTTACCCCCCTTGGTTTTTATTTTCCTTTCCTTTTCCAACTAAAGTCTATATGCAATTTTTCATGTCCAAAAACAAAAGCAGCGACAAATCGTCAGACAGCAGCAACATGTCCGCCTACAAGCTGGAGACCGCCCCCTTCGATCCACGGTTCCCTAACCAGAACGTGACCCGCTACTGCTACCAGTCGTACATCGACTTCCACCGCTGCCAGAAGAAGCGCGGCGAGGACTTCGCGCCCTGCAACTACTTCCAGAAGGTCTACAAGTCGATGTGTCCCAACGCCTGGGTGGAGAAGTGGGACGACCAGCGCGAGAGCGGCACATTCCCGGGCCGCATCTAAGGATCCGGTCACCGCAAACCCAAACACCAATCCCAAAGCACACAGAGGACACGATCGATGGAGGTGGAGGTGGAGGTGGAGATGGAGATGGATGGGCGGACGCAGAGGACGTAGAGTGTGGCAAACACAGCCAGAATCCGGCAATTGCAACAGAGACTACTTGTTCATGTTTGTGCTTTCCCGAGCGATGAATGCAGACCATCGTCGACAAATACAAATACACAAATGTTCAATTATCTGAATTCTGAATCTGAATCGACCGTTTGTTTCTTCTTGATCTTGTTGCTGGCCGAAGAGGAGCTCGAATCAGATCCACGCCACTGTATTCCGATGTGTTATTGATTAATAAACTATTAGACACGAAGAGGCCATCGTTTCGATTCGTCATTTGGCTTGGATGATCCTTCAACTGGATGGCAAATCCCATCCCTCTTGATTTCCGATCTTATATATGGCGATTTTGAAGAAAAACACATGTGTGGCCTGCATCGTTTATTTAATATGTCTTTTCTTTGGCTATTACAAGATGTTTTTCATTAGCAGTCTAGTCCAATATTTCCACCAAAGTCGCATCCAATCGTATTTGGCCTTTTAATTAATCTTTTTTTATTTACTTGAATTTTATTAGTGTATACATATGTGCAACTCTTTTATGATTTCCACTACTTTAGTTTTGCAGTTATTATCCGTTTTCATTATATTGGATTAAGTGTGTCTCGACACTTGTCTTACAAAATCTCTATTATTTGCCAAACTTAAATGTAAAACATACCCTTGGTATGTAAAGCATGGCTTTATCCTCCGATCAGACATTGCTGTTGAACATTAAAACAACGAGAGGAACAGAATTAACAACATATGGGAAATGATACAGAGTCAAACCACATGAAAAGGGTCACAAATTATTGGATATATTTTTTTTAAATTAATCAAACCTTAAATAGTTTATGTAACTGTTAGATTCAGAGATTCATTAGGTGGTAAATATTAAAAAAAAAACCATATATGTTTAAATTTTGAAAAATACCCAACAATTTGTGACATTTCTGTCGCTTTGGATACGGAAAAATCAACAATTGCGGACGGCAGCAATTCCTAAAAACTAGGCGCTAATCAACTTAACAGGAAACTTGAGTTACATATTTGTGATTTGGAAACCAACCGATTCGATATGGAAGTTTCTGCCTGGCAATGTCCAATCCTTGAAGGTTTGGTTAGCTCCCTCTGTTCCTTTCTTCTTTAAATCTATTTTATCTTCTTTTATACTCTTATTTCTTGCTGTAATTGTCTAGTTAATGAGCCCAACCTTCATGTATGCCATGTGGTATAGTAGAATAATGGTGTACAAAAGTTTTGGAAAAATCTTATTAGTTAAATTTATGTATGATTCAATAATTGGCATCTAAACTAGTCAATTGATTCAATGCTGAAATTATGGAAGACCGCTAATACCTATTAGAATTTAATTTTTAAAAGCTGAACATCGTTATTTAGGCCCCTTAACTAGACATTTCAAAATTGTTGCATATCACTTACCTTCGTGTGTCGCGGCTAGCATTAATCGCGTGAATTTCTTTGAGTTTGTACCGCTGTTTGCATGGATCTAATGTCTTATACTAGGTATACATATATATTTTGAACGTTAATCTTAAGGATAGTGCTAAGACGGCTGATCGAGCGGATCGTTAAGGGGCTCAATGGTTCAATGCTGAATTTTGACTTGGTCGGACCTTGGATACCCTTCCCTTGCAGCGATTGTGAGTTACATGTATCGACAATAGAATGGCTTAGCTTTGGCTTATCGACAGGCTAACGCTTGGCTAACGCTTGGCTAACGCTAGGTCTAACTCTAGATGGCTATGGCTCCAACTGTACAGGTTTATAATTCGAATGCGTCTGTCGTTCTAAATTGAGTATAGGTCTTACATAATGTGTGTGTAACTCCCATCCTTCCCTTTGTTATTGTACTTAATAGGTATTGTATTGTATTGTGTTTTTCGCCTTTCTCGAGGGATTCGGGATACATAGAGTGTACAACGTAATTCTTAGGCCTATTTACTTGATAGTTGAAATGGAACGAAATGTCCAACGGTCTCCCCTTGAATCGTATAATTATAACACAGATATGAACTGATTATTATATATGGCTACATTCGAAGTGGGAGAAGCTTTACTAGTACTTGGTTAGGTTTAGTTTTGGTTTTAGTTTTAGTTGCAGGAATAGGAATACGAAGTACCCATGATCCACAATCCATCGTTCATCACTCGCCATCCGTTATCTGTTATCCGCTAGCAGTATCTTCATACATAGTAAGTATTTCTATCCTTAGTAACATTCGAATAAGTGAAGAGAACGAAAGCTTCCATCGGCAATCGGATGTCTTAGTTTCTAGCTGTGCACGATTCAATTAATCTTAATCTAATACTTCTTGTCCCGCTGATCTCTTGAGATTGCTCCAGTGTGCGAGAAACCAGCTCCAGATCCGTATATATCCTTAGATATTTAAAGCTTCCAATGATCCTCCTCCACTCCGTCCATCCGTCCATCCGTCCATCCGTGTTTGCGTTTGTGTCTGGTGTCCGGCACTTGGTGCCTCATCTACAAAGTCTACATGCAACCGTACTTGTGTGAGTCATCCTCCTTATCAGCGGGCCTCTTTAGAGCCCCGCGATCCAACCTATGCTGATCTGATCTGGCCTAGCCTGGCCCATCCCCCGACCCGAGTCCCATCCACGCCCAAGTACCGCAGCCCGTAGCCCCCTTACGGGTATAGTTACATGTAGCTATTGCTTGTTTGTTATCCAATGTCACGGACGATCTCGATCTTGTCGCACAGCTCCGAGTCCGGGTCGTGGATGGTGGTGAAGTGCGTGCGGTCGCTGCGGAAGGTGTTCCGTTCGTTCGA
Organism: Drosophila pseudotakahashii; assembly: GCA_035046095.1. NCBI lineage: Eukaryota > Metazoa > Arthropoda > Insecta > Diptera > Drosophilidae > Drosophila > Drosophila pseudotakahashii. The sequence continues at coordinate 10,430,734 of JAWNOE010000105.1, forward strand.
GCTGCTCTTGATCGATCGCTCGGAAGGAGTCTCTGTGCCGCTCAGCTGGATGCGCTTCTGCAGGGCCGACACAAAGTTCTGAAACGAGGGATTTACGTAAGATAAATCCATACTATTGATTTCAAAATCCCTCGAGATTATTATTAACAAATTTGGGAATGGCACAGAAATTGCTTGACTCTTAAAATCTTTGATGTAAAAGTTCTCATGTTGACCGTGTTTCAAAACGCGAATTCTTTAGCTTCATTATTTAATATTAAACTATTCAAATAATGCCTATTCACTGTTATAAGGATACATATCTAAGATATGTACATAAATTTAGTTAGATATTTGGAAGTCTAAAATCGGTGAATTCAATCCAATCTCAATTCATTCTCCAAATCTTAGGGTTGTCGAATATTTTTTAAAATATAATATCAATTATATTACAACAAAAAAGATAGAAGAATAATATAAGTTCAAAATATAGATAATTTGATAAACAAGTATTTTTTTCTATTCTCTTTCCACTTTAATTATATTTTTGAACAAACCAACAAACATAACACCTTATTTCCGATCCCGAAAGACGACAATAGAGTTCAATAGTTATCTGGCAGACTCAGTGCTCCACTCACCTGCGATATGATGTCGCCGCGGGCCGTGCGCACCTGGTAGAGGTACCGGAACTTGCGCTGCCTGGCCTCCTCGCGCGTCTCGCGGGTGCGGGACTGGGATCGCCGGACGGGGGCGAGGGCGTGGCCCGGGCCCGCCTGCTGCTGGCTGTGCGGCAGGTGGGCGCCGTGGGCGTGGCCGGGGTGGTTGTGGTGCCTCATATAGACACGCTTGCGATGGTCCACGCGCCAGGCGGTGATGAAGCACTGCACCATAATGCTGAGAACGATGGTGACGGGCCAGGCGGCGATCAGGAGGCCCCCGTAGCAGGGTGGCGGCAAGGGATGCGGCCGCATGCCGATTATCTGTGGAGATTAAAAAGTTAAACATTAAGATTACAAACTTGTATTTGAATTTACATATACAAAAGTTCATTTTTTTGTTAATAAAATTCTTATAAATCTTAAAAAACCCTGTAAACCCGATTAACCATTCTTTGTACTCACCCAATTGATGGTCTCCAGGCCGTGCATGAAAAAGTCAATGGCGCTGAGGATCATGGCCGTGCCCACAATGCTGGAGGTGAGGATGGTCACGTACTTGACGCAGCACAGGGTCAGCACGGAGCAGATGACAGCGCCTCCCACCACGGCCACATAGATCTCACGGTACTGGAGGAGGCAGGAGTAAAGTATATAAATATATTATAATCTATATTATTTCGGTGGACTTACCCCGAATTCGTTGTCCGGAAAGGTGGCCACACACACGGCCATTGCGGCGCCGGAGAGCAGGGCGCCGGCAAAGGCGCTGATTAGCACAGAGGCCACCGGATATGTGGAGCCCAGGACGGCGCCCAGGAGACCGGCCACAATGGCCAGTGCCGAGTCTGCCGGCTTGCCCAGGAAGGTGATCTGAAAGTCCTGCAGTATGAAGATCCCGTTGGCGCCGACCATCAGGCCGCTGAGGAAGCCCACGGCGCGAAGGCATCGATAGCCGAGCAGGGCGTAGACGATGCCGAATACGGCGAAAATGGCCCACAGGATGGCCGCCAGTGGTTCCGGTGCAGTGGGCGTGCACGTCTGGCCCTCGAGGATGCCCTGCGGGAGGAGGTCAAGAGGTCAGAGGAGTGCAACGGGTGCAATGGGTGCCCCAGGGGGGCGGATGGGCAGGTGTTGGGTCACCCTAATGCGACCAAGGACACGACACACTTATCAAGGGGCCGCGACGATGACGATGGCGCCTTGGCTCCTGCTTCTCCCAGCTTGTTAACCACTTTAGCTAGTCATTGGCCACTCGAAAACTCACAAATTAGCACTTTGAGGATCATAAATGGTTCTTGAAAACCCCCATCCCAGTCAATATCTTTGTTTTAACCCATCATTAATTTTCCCTGACGATGGAATATAAACTTAAAATATTTAAAGTTAAACATCGTTTCGAAAACACTCTGTTTATAACTTAAAAAATAACTTTAAATATGAAATATCTTCGAAATCATAAATTACAACCCTCTAAGAGAAATGCAATATCCTTAAAATAACATAATATTACATGGTTTAACTAATTCCCGTTTGCATCGCTTGGAGTTGCATTCTAAAATCCGTTTATCATTTTCGTCCTCGCAGTGACAAAGCTATTGACACACAAACCCCCACTTATACACATTATACTCGACACTTTGCATATTGTCTCGACTTAACCTAAAAACCGTGCAAATATGTCGAGTGTGTGGGGAAAGGGAAAGAGAGAGGGGGATGGGTTATGTGGGGCTACGAACCTTGATGAGAAACGGCCAGTCCAGGTGGGTGGTGCCCATTGAGTCCTCGCTGCCGCTGCCGTAGTCGTAGACCATGTCCGCCGCCACCCTCATTTCGGCGGACTAATATTTGGCGGACCTATGAAGCTAGGGATCTGTTGTTTTTCCACCAGGAACCGATTAAATCCCAGGCTCTCGAGCTGAGTCGATTCAATTGAAGGGCTTCTTTACTGGCACAAAACGAGTCCACATTCCTGCACTGATTCGGGCATGGTTATACTCCCTACCCTCCACCTCCAAGCAACTCCAAATAGGGCGGAGCTCCTTCAAGTCCTGAGTCCTAGCACCGAAGAACACCCGAGATCCTGTGACCAATTTACTAGTGCAGATAGTATATATTGCAGTAACTCAGTTATTAGTACATTTTCGACAATATCGCACTGCGACGTGGGATCTCTGGGTTCGCGTTACAATCGGGGCCAAGCCAGAATAGCTTGTGGTACAACAGGAAAACAGTGAAGCAGTCCTGCGGCCCAGACAGGGATGGCTACAGCTACACAACGGCCACAGCGATGGGGCGCCTGTCCCGTCCGCTCTTGTGGGCTTCGCCAGGAACCAAAACAACCCCCGAAAGGCTCTGGCGAAAGCTCTGAAATCGCAACGCAACCCTGACCAGGTATACCACACCAATTCGGTCCAGTTACTATCTATTACGGTTTACACCCTTCAAATGCTTTCACTAAATACTGATATTGTTGAAAATCCTATGACTAATATAATATTATTATAAAAACCCATGAATCCATCGAAAACTATAGAAATAATTCAAGTCAATCCTCAAAAATAATTTACAAAATTAGGTTTGTTTCTTTGGTAACTAGAATAGCTTTTTTGGTATTTGCGTAGGGATTCCTAATTAGGTTTCGAAATGTGGCTCCTACAAAAATACTCAGAAAAAGGGCGTGGCAAGAGTTTAAATCCAAGTTTTCTTCACTTAGATATTTATTTATTAAATTACTTGTTTAAATTTCTACCCAAATTGCAGAATATGTAAAACTACTAAATAATAAAACCAACAAGGGAAAAAATAAATTTTTAGGTCATTGAATACTTAAAACAAAATATTGAATCGAAGTCATGCTCCATTTCTGAAGAATTTAACTTTATTTTCTTTGATCGATTCGCAATTTTTACAGATCAAACCATTTCCCGCCTGATATTGGTCTGCGTCCCACAGGGTTTTCATAAATTTTAGAAACAAAATTCAGAACGATAAGGTGCACTTTTCTAGAATATTATTCTGCCATTAAGAAAACAATGTCTCGAGTATTTAGTGTGTTATGTCATACATTTTACTAGGACACGTACATGTACATAGATGCCGTGCATATGAGGGTTACAGAGTTTTGGAATGCGATTACGCAACGTTAGCTGGGGCGCTGTTTTCGCTACCGTTATACATTAACGTTACAGTACATGGAGGACATGCAGCTCCGATTAACAATTAACAGTTCTCTCGACAAACTTGATTGGTTTATATGTGTGCATATATGCATAAATAATGTACGTGAATGGCGAAGCCGCCAATACACAATATAATAATAATACGTAAATTACAATTTGTTGTTGAGCTAATCTTCAACACCCGCAGAGAACATCCTGTCGGCTCCCGCATAAATTGATCGCTCCGATTGCTTTGTGCTCCTCGTCCACCGTCCGACCATTCCACTATCGCACCATCCATCGTTCATCGTCCGTGGAACGCTTATGGGGAACGGATGATGGCCTCGTAGGCGGCGAATATTATGTTAGCCACCTCCACGGAGCGCGATTTGAGGCTGAGTGTGGCGTCCGGGTTGCCCGGCTGCAGCTTGAGCTCCAGAAGCACCCAAATGCTGTTGGTCAGCTTGAGTGACTGATAGAGCATGTCCTGGCCCTCAACGTTGCGCTTGGCGATGGTGAAGATGTTGTTGGTGGTCATCTTGGAGGCGATGCCGTCGGTGGTGCCGATGACACCGCTCAGGCTGTATTGCAGTTCGTTGGCGGCGGGTATCTCCTTCCAGGTGTTGAGGAACACGCGCTTGTCCAACTGCCCGTCCTCGGCGAACAGCACATTGCCGTGCACCAGGCAGGCGAAGTAGAATATGTCGATGTTGTTCTTCACGGCCACCTGCAAGTTGTTGAGCGGCTCCATGCGCTGGATGGGTCCGTTGGTGCCCAGCGCCATGCTAACCTCGATGGATTGGTTGGGTGGCAGGGGAGCAGCCTGCAGCGGGGACGACGGCACCAGACCGAAGCTGTTCTTGTTTAGCTGGATGGCAAAGTTGGTCATCGGTTGCATGGCCTTATTGGTCAGCGTCATGTCCATGAAGACCTCGCCGTTGCGGCGCGAGAAAGTGCCCTGTATCTCGAGGCCCTTGCCCTTCTCCGCCGGCAGCCATGTGACCTTGGGGATCTGCACGCCCGCCGAAAGCGAGGCGCCGCCCAGGCCGAAAATGTCACCAAGCAGGCTTGAGGCACCGCCGCCGGGAGCCGCCTCTGCTGGCGGGCCACCCAGTAGAATGTCCAGGCCGCCGCCCAGCAGATCGACGTTGCTGGTGGCCGCCGGAGCAGAGGGCATGGCTGGTGCGTTGATGTCCATGGAGAGCAGATCACCGATAAGCGACTCTTGGTTGGGTATGACCATGGCCTCTGAACCGGCTGCGCTCTCTGGTTGCTCGCTACCAGCTCCGGATCCGGCAGCGCGATTGGGCAGTGACTTGCGTACGCCGGCCCCGCGACCCTCAACGAACGCCGTGGGAGGCTTGTGATACACGCTAGCAAGCGAGCTGATGTGGCAGATGAGCTCGTCCAGCAGCGTCGGCTCCAGAAGGTCTGTCTCCTCCGAAATTAGCGGCTTGTCGGCCAGCACCACCTCCTTGGCGGCAGCCGGATCCGTGGACAAGAGACGCCAGTAGATGAAGCCGCGGTCCCGCAGATCAGGGTTGTCCGAATCTTGGGTGGCCAGCGAAAGAACGTGCTGGACCAGCTCCTGGGTGTCCGACGGGCGCTTGAGGAACAACTTAACGACGGCCGTCAGCAGCTGTAGCTGCACCTGGGCATTTTCATCCTGAAAAAATGAACGAGCAATTGAGAAATCTGACATAATGTTTGGCAAGTGCAGTAAGAACTCACCTGGAAACCCTCGAGAAAGCTGTCGAGCAGTTCGTCGGCGTTGTCAATACGCTCTGCGTACTCGCCAATGATCCAAACCATCGATGCGCGTGCTTCCGGTTCGTCCAGCGTGTCCAGGTTCTCGCAGAGCGTGCTGATAATGCTCTCGTACTTGTTGGGGTACTTGCGGAAGATGTCCTTAATGACCACGATGGCCTCTTGCACCACATAGTTGACCTTGGTCTGGATAAGATCCAGCAGCGTGGACACGCAACGTTCCGCGGAGGGCTCCACCTTGATGGCGCATCGCCCGATGGCTCGCACTGCCTTGCGGACAAAGTCCACGTCCACCTCGGTGGCGTACTCCTTCAGCTCGCTGAGCACCTGGGCGATGTTGCTCTGGTTGGCCAGCCGGATCATAATGTCCAACTTCTCCAGCTTCACGTAGATGGGATCATTGTACTTGACAAAGAACACCTTCATTTCGTGCTTGAGAATGTCCGGTCGCTTCTGGACAATCAGATTGATGTTGCGCAGCGCCACATACTGCACCTCCGGCTCCGAGGAGAGCAGCGTGACCAGTGGCGGGGCCAGCTTCTTGGTGAGTGTGGCGCAGAAGTCGCTGTCGCTGGACAGCATCTCGAGCAGCTTCATCAGCACCTTGACGGCGCTCAGGACGACGGCGGCGTTTGCGTGGGCCAGGCGCGGGGTGATCCGCTCGCAGATGGACTGCGCCTCGCGCTCGTCCTTCGGGCTGTAGTTGGCCAGTGAGTCCAGGATGAAGACCTGTCCCCATTCGGTGCACTCGTTGAGCGCCGTCAGCAGCTTGTTGATGGTCACCGAGTTCATCTCGACGAGCGGCTGGCCGGACTGGCTGGCCTCGTTGATTTCACTGAGGGCGGCCACCGCATTGGCCACCACCATGGGATTCGAGTCGGACAGCAGGTCCTTGAGCTGGTCCAGGAAGCCCTGGTCCTCCACCATGGTGGCGGAGATATCGTACAATTTGGCCACGCACACAGCGGCCGTCTTGCGAACATACGGATCCTCGTCCTTTAAGCACTTGCGCAGCGGTTCGCACAGATACTCGGTGATCTTGTCCACCCGGATGCAGCCCATCGTGCGCACGGCCAGAGCCCGGATCAGCGGATTGGAGTCCTCACAGTCCTTGACGAACGTGTTCACCGCCATGATGGCCATGTCCGGCTGCGACTTGGCGTAGTTCATCAGATAGAGATAGACCAGCTTCTTCAGCTCCAGATTGTCCGTCTGCATGCAGTTGACCACGTCCGGGAAGAGGGCGGAAACGTCCTTGCCGACGGTCATGCTGGCAATCACCTTCTTCACCGCCTCCTTTTTCTTCTCCTTCTTGTCATTGTTCAGCTCCGACTTGAGCTCGAAGATCTCGCCCTTCTTGGTGGTGGTGAAGTACTTGGAATCGGTCATCTCGGCTGATGATGCTGCTCCTCGCTGCGAACTGTGGATGTGCGAAAAGAGAGTTTCCGGCGATTATTGATTGCAAGCCAAACCAAGGGCCCCCTCCACACCGCACCCCCCTTTTTGAGGGGGCGGAATCACCCGAGTACCAACACACACACAACATACACTGCCCCTATCGCGTATCGGCAGCTTGAACACGTCTCAAAAAAGGGCACCGAATGGACGGGATTGGCTCGCAGCCGATCAGCGGAAAACAGGTCACCAGCTGAACTAGGGTTATCCTGTCCCTCAGACACCTCTCACCACACAGCTCACCTTTAATTACCTTTTAAATAATTAGTTTTCGGGCACAGAAAAAATTGTTAGCTTTTTTTCTCTCTTCGTAATTAGTGCGACCGTTCGCCGGGGAGTGACTTGGAAAATACTAACTCGATTGGTATTTTTGACAATCGGTAGTTCGATTTCGATAGATACGCAGATAACCGGCTTTTCTGCATAGTGACGAATCGCACTAACATAGTTTGAATTATTTTCCTCTTAACAAATTTTTCGAGTTACTAAAATTCCTAGCTAACTGATAAAAATTCAACGAGATGTAGTAAAATGTATTAATATTGTTAACTATATTTGACAAGCTCGGTCAATCGTGAACTCCAATTTCTAGAATAGAGTAATATAGATATCTTCACTTCCCAAAGCTTCCCAAAGAAAACAGTCAAATTTGAATATCCTAACAATTTTATTTTTTTAATATTCTCAAGAAATATCATTTAATAAGTTATTAACACATAAAACAAATCAAGAGTAGTATTTGAATTAAAAAATGTTTGGTTTTTTTATATTTTAACATCATTTTCATTTCACTTTGGTTTGCTGTTTTTTTTGATCGATCCATTGAAATATATATATATATATATCATCATCATATCGGGATTTTCCCATATATGTTGTATATTAATAGTTGCATATTAACTTCATTCTCTCTCGACTATCTCATCACTTGTTTTCCTCGTTTGTTCTCCTCCCTTTTATCTTGTTTTTTTTTTTAATTTTTTAATAAATGAGTTCAGAATAATTTCAAAAATTTTGATGCTTCATTAGTAAAAGTTGTAAAGTTTGCTATTACACCTTAATTATATACACGTTTAAAATAAATCATATTCCAGTAATTCAGTCTTATGAAATAAACAGAAACTTAGGTACTTTATATTCAGCTGGAAAATAAATCAATAAGGAAACAATCGTCTAAAGCCATTTCCAATCAATCAAACAATCAAATGTGGATTATTTCCAGTTTTTGTTATATATATTTTTAGGCTTGGCTCTTAAGTAAACGGTCTGCTTCGTTTTCGGAATTTTAATTCTCTTTTTGCTGTTCTTATTGTTGTTCTGTTCCTTTTTTGTGTGCGTGTCCATGCGTGTTTGTGGGTGCGAATAGGTTTTCCGTTACTTCCAACTTTGGTTTTTCTGATTTTGATCTCATACCGTTTGCAGTTTCGTTTGCAGTGATAGTCACAGTGAGCATAGACCCTTAGATTAAGTTTCTATTCTCCGTTTGAGGGATTTAAAAAATTACGGAAACAATATGTGGTAGTAAAATGCATACTTTCTGTTAACGGAAGATTTTGGTTTTTCCCTTCACACTTATCGATATATTGCACTTTATGTTGTTATTTGTTGGTTGTTATTTGCTTTAAATTGGAACTGTAGAAAATCTATTAAAACTATCATATTCCCATAACATTTATCTTAACTTGGTGGTACCGAAAGAACCGAAAGGTGGAAGAGCAAGCTGCTTCAGCCCGCAGTTACTGGATTGCCTGTACTGTAACTTGCGTCACTTTCATACGAAGGTGACTGACATATAGATGTTACGGATGGTAACTCCTCTGAGCGCACACTCAACAGACAGTTGGGATCCTTTTTCACCGATAAAATCGTATCAGTTAAAATAAATGAATAGTTTGACCCAACTTGGTAACGAAAGTAAAACTTGGGAGTAATCGGTAATCAGTGATCGGGTATCGAAACTATCGGATGAATGTGGGCTCGGCGAGTTCCGTTATTTTTATATCTCAACTTTAAGCTGTGTGGTAGGATATGTTATTCTTTAGTTGTTACTTTTGTATCTGAGTTTCGTTTCCCTTTAGTTGCTTCTTTGCTGTGTCTCGTTCTCAAAAATATACATTCACGCTGTCTTCTATGTTTCTTTTTTTGGATTTGCCCGCCTGTATTGATAGTGTGTATGTACAAATCGTGTTAGATCTAAGTTTTGAAAGGAATCAACGGAGTTGTGGTGAACAAAGGTAAGTGCAGGACCGTTGGGTGGCACTATATCTTAAGTAGTTGGTCCGGAAAGCTCCTCTTCGAAAACCCTAATATTGAGTTGAGTAAGTGGTACATGGAACTCATTTTGTTTCGTTTCGGTCCTAGGACTTACAATACATATGTTTTCTGCTACTGGTTCAAGAAGTGCATGGTGCATTGATTTGGCACTCGAAATTGAGGGGATCAACTTAATGGAATCGAACGAAATCAGTGAAAATCAAAATGAAAATGAAAATATCGAAATGTCTTAGACGGTACGTTTGTTCTGTATGTATATAAATAGTGTTCTTCTCTGTTGCGGGGCTAGATCGGATTCGGATCGAAAGCTAGCCCTAGGTTATTGAGTTCTTGTTGCAATCTTTGATATTCGCTATTCGGATTCTTTCCTGTACAAAGTCGTGAAGTACAAAAGGAATAAATTATCATAAGTATTATTATTATTAAAAAGGTCGATTTCGCTTTAACTTTGCCATATACTTGTAATTTAGCTAAAAATAGTTATGCATGGTTTGCTTGTACATAGTATGTATATAAAGTGGAAAAAAGTATGCTTGTACATAAACGTTTTCAATTTCAATTTCATTTTCATTATCATATTTGCTTTTGGTTTTTGGTTTTAGTTATCATTGTGTTTATACATATTTGTAGTTATGCTTGCTTTGGTTTTATCCTTGGTTTAAGTTTGAATAGTTCAATAAATATTTGGTATTCTTTGGTATTTGTATTTGTCTATATGGTAATTTTTATAAATATATATGCATACTTGTATAATTTTTTCTTGGTATTCCATTAGTAAAATGAATTGTATTACAACGAATGCGAAATGCCGCTTAAAAATGAGTTTTAGTTTAGCGCGAGCTTCTAGAATAAAAAAGAAATAACATTCCGATAGAGTGAGTGAGACGGGACGGCCGTAGGCAGGGCGTACTGTACTGTAAAACCTCGTGTCCAGGCGCCTTATAAAATGCATAGCATAAATTTGTAAACAACAATATAGAATCATAGGTACATAAGGTTAGTGTTCAAGATCGTCAGGTCAGTTTTCGAGTGAGTCCTGAGTGAGTCCGTGTGTGGGCAAATCCCAACTTTATGCAAAGATCGTCTTCGGTCAGAGGGCCAATATCATTTGGGGTTACGAACGGTCTCCTCTGATCATCTACGGGGATCTTTTCACAAGCCCCGGGGTTTTTAGTTTATCGTTTATCGTTTTTCGGTTTACTGTTTTCGATTTTCGTTTTCCGTTCATCGTCTGTCTCTCTTTGGCGTGTGAGTGTGAGTGTGGGGGTGGTGGTGCCTAAAATGTACAGTTGTGCATGGTTAGCACCCCGACACCCAACTCACGGCCCGTATAGGATATATCTGAAGAATATTTCAGAAATATGCATACATATGTACGAGTATTATTGTGTCTGCCTTCCTGATTCCTGTGCTGAAAGCCGATTGACCAACGTCACCCAAAACGCCTGCCAATCGAAGTTGAGCACAATCGTTCATTGGTTATCGGTTATCTCGGTTATCTGTTTTCTGTTATCGGTTATCTGCTGTCTGTGGTTTTGCTTATCGTCTATCGCTTGGTTTCAAGGTTCGGGTAATTGGAATTTCGGCAACTTTGCACTGTAACTCTTTGCTGAACTAATAACCCATCGCTATATATGTAAATATATATTTGCTTGTATAATCAATATATATATATATATATGTGTATATATTATGTATTGTATATGGTATGGGGTGTATAACGGTGACCTCACTGGGGGTCGAGCGGAGTGCAGTGAACAATTACTCCGTCGCCCAGGGCACATGCCTTGTATACGGGGTATGCATCTGCAATTCGGTAACGACATCGGCAACACGCATCGCCATATGGTTAAACTTAACATCTCTAATCGTATTTACAAGTGAGTGTGAGTGAGCTGCACCCAGATCCGGAAAACTAGTCCTTGGGTTGCCATTCGTTGATGGAGCATCACTCGGGAATCAGTGGACATGGGTTTGGGGTTGGGGGAAAAGGACTGGAACGGGGATTGGAACTGGGACTGGTAAATATGTATGTGACCATCGCTTAGTCCTCCCACGTGGGGAACTGGCCCTCGTCCACGAACATGCTGAACTGCCCGGTATACTGGCGTTCCATCGGTGGACCACTGCCCGTGCCCGATCCCTTCGCCTGGCCAGCGATCGGGGGAGGTGGAACCGGTCGATTGTGGCCACCGGTGCCACTCCTGCCCGGCGGCTTCTCCGGCGCACTGCCGGGGCCACTCCTCGAGCTGCCCTGAGCCGATGACGAGGACGACGTGGTCTTTCCGTAGTTGTAGCGTTGTTCTGCTGGGCACAACAAATGGATTTGCATTAGGAAAATGGAGATATACTTGAATTTCGATTAAATAAAATTTTAAACAAAAACAAACTTCATATAAAAACACATCTATATATATAAAACTATCCTAAACATTTTAGGAATCAATGAAAAAACCAGTAATCCCTATTATTTTTACGAAAATGTTCTTCCTACTTGCTAAGAACTCCAAATTAATATTTGTACACTGTACTTAATATGATTTTCCCTGTATAGTATGGTATAAAGAATTGTAATCCCTGGATTCTCTTCACTTACTCGAAGGCTGCTTCACCTCCTTGCTGGCCCAAACGGGTTCGTGGGTCTGGTTGTACGATTGCTGATCCCACACGGCCTTCTCCTCGACGTTTTTGCTCTGGATTTGTAAGGGAAGAAGGCAAAGCAGATGGGATTAGGTTTCCCAATCAACGGACAACACTCACGTAGTCGACATGCAGCTCCAGATCGTCGCTGGTCTGCTCGAGGCTGCTGTGCGTGATGCCGTAGTAGAAGTACATGACGAAGCCCAGGGACATCCAGACGGTGAAGCGGACCAGCGTGAGGATGCTCAGCTTGAATATCAGATAGATGTTCACGGTGATGGCGATGGCCGGGATGAAGGGGAGTCCGGGCGTGAGGAAGGCCAGCGCATATCTAATCGAGATTGGAATCGAGGGATGAGAGATCGAGGGAAGGATTGCAGGGGACTGTGGAGTTACCTATTCTGCGGCTGCCTCGATATAATCAATAGTATCACAAATATGCCGATAAACAAAATGAAATAAATGAAGGCGGCGAGGCCACCGGACCACCCAATGGCCGCGAAGAGGTCCAGGAAGAATATGAGACCGAACATGATGCCCACTAGCTTGGTGACGTACATGCCTGTTGAATTCGGTTTTGATTTCGATTTCGATGTCGATGTCGATGTTGGATTGGATTGGAAAAGCAATAAAGCAAAAGCAAAGAGTCAATTTCAATCGCAATTTTGTTTCTGTATTCACAAGAATGCATCTTCAGCAGGAGCCTAGGGCGCAGGATTAGTTTTGGGTCAGCCTTGTCCACTTTTTCAGTAAGTGGATAAAGTTAGTGACCCATTTTGTCGGGAGCTAACTTATACAAGCTATGAACTATAGATATAAAATAAAATAATATATATAAAATTGTATTATAAAAAAAATAATAAAAATATATGAAAAAAAAATAAAAAACATATATAATATAATATAACATGTTAAAAAAGATATAAATTATGGTCCGCATATTTAAAACATACTAAAAAACGAACCTTTCAATGATACATAATTCAAATATAATAATGATATTGGGAATGAAATATATTTAATATTACAATTTTCAATACCTAAATGGTATATCGTTCAGAAAGTGAAAATAAAATTAAGATAATAATAAAATGGGTATACAAAATGAGAAAGAATCAAGTTTTAAATGATAATAATAAAATAAAATATAGTAAATGTATGGTAATAACTATGAAATATATCAAATATTCAAACTTTATACTCTTTATAGGGTGCAAATCGTAAGATCACAAACGATTATCACCCTAGAGCACCCACTGAGCAAGAAAAGTGGCCCGAAACTACTGGGGGGACCTACTACTATTCCAGGAGAACGAGTACTTACCACTCTCGGCGGTGGCCTGGCCGGGATTTATCCAGGGAAAGAAGCCGGGGCACAGGTACGCGTAGTCGTGGATCTTCCGGGTGACGAAGTTCAGGCCCATGGCATCGAAGGCGGTCGCCTGGCCGGTGGGTCCGGTGGGTGCGCCATGTACGCTGCCGTAGAACTTATTCTCGGAGCGATCGGAGACCAGGAACTGATCGTCCCGTCCGCCCAGAAATCCCTCGGGGCTGTCGTCGATGAACGAGTCGTCCGAGTCGGACATGCCGCGCGTCACCCGCTTGATGGTCAGCTTGCCGGGCACCTCCAGCACCTCGGCGGGCGTCACATGGGACCGGGAATCGCTGGCCGTTCCGGGCGCCACAGGGGTGCGCAGCTGGGCGGGCAGCAGCTCCACCAGCGAGGTGCTGTGCGGCTGGTAGCGCAGCACCAGCACACAGGTGGACACCAGGGTGTAGGCCAGCAGCGTGCCAATGGACATCATCTCGACGAGGATCTCCAGGCGCACGGTGAGCGCCACCAGGGCGGCGGCCACTCCACTGCCGATGGTCGCAAGTCCGGGCACATTGGTGCGCTGCCACAGCTGCGATAGTTGTCTGCGATACGATAATCTCTGTGTTAAAGAACCCACATATCTAATATCGGGCGAACAGCACTCACCTGAAGATCAAGCCATCCTGGGCCATCGCATAGATGACGCGCGGCATGGGGAACATCGAGCCAAACATGGCCACCGAGAGTCCTGCGGTGGCTCCGATGGCCACCACCGCCCGGCACTTGGGGGCATTCACGTACGACCACATCTGGACCAGCGCCGCTCCCGTGTTGATGTGATCGTAGGGAACTGGAAAACGGAAAAGGGGAAGAGGTGCCATTGTAATGTAGACGATGATATAAAGTTGATTCCTTCCCTCGTCTTAAAACCCTATCACTAGTCGCACTCACCCACTAATGTTAGGACTAGACTAACGCTAACGTAGGCGATTAGAACGACGACCAGGGAACCAACTATCGCCTTCGGAATGCTCTTCTGCGGATTGTGCGCCTCCTCGCCGGTTGTCGCGATAATATCGAAACCGATAAATGCGTAGAAACAGGTTGCCGCACCGGAAAACACCTGTTAGATGTGAATTATCAGAGATTTGGCTTAAATAAACTTTGTAATGGGTTTGAAATCACTAAAAAATGTGCCCGAATGTATGCTACGATATATGTACTTTAGAAACGCAACACTTTTTGCAGCATACTTTTGGGCACCTCCATAATATATCAACTAATCTCACTTTAAATGCTTTGAAATCGGTTTCGAATGAGAGATTAAATTGGATTACTACTTACACCACTCCAGCCGTAGGGTAGGAATCCCTGGTGCTCCGACCACGTCTTCGTGTCCACGTAGAACAGCCCGGCGGCCATTACGAACACCCACGTGGCCAGGTTAACGGCGTTGAGTGAGTGATTGAAGATGACCGACTTGCTGGCACCCATCGCCAAAACGCAGGTCATGAGCAGCGTAATGCCGAAGGCAATAAAGTCCGGTGGTTTACCTTCGATCGAAAAATAAAGACATAGACATAGATATAGTTGGATAAATCGGAACCCAAGTGCTTAAAATACTCACCGAATATCGTGCCGATGGACTCGCTCATCGTTCGCGCTATGGCATTGCCGGTCAGGGAATCGAAACTAGAACTTAACGCACAGGCACAGGCACTTGTTCCTGTCCAGAAAAGCAAGCACAGTCAATATAAAGGGGCTCTCTACACCGTAGAGACGGAGTACTCACCTATTAGATATTCCAATATCATGTTCCAACCAATTATAAAAGCTACGAATTCTCCAACCGCCACATATGAATACATATAGGCCGAGCCGGATGTGTGTGGCACACGAACGCCAAACTCTGCATAGCAGGCGCCTGTGGGGCATTAAATCGCAATCGGAATATATATCGGATCCACAAAGAGATCTTAAAGGATATAAAATGAAATACTGGACCAAAGAACGAAAAAAAATCAAGATCAAATGTTCTTAATTTCAAAATTCAAGAAGAAACGTTCTTGAAATCAAGACGAAAATACTCTCATATTTGTTTTTCGAGATAAAGGGAATCCAAATCGAGAAAACTTAATATCTCTTTTGAGAACTGGTGATTGAAATGATCTTAGTTCACTTTTAATAATTGCACTTAAGTTATTTTATAAATAGAAATTACTATTAACATGATATCAAGTCATAAATTGGTCCAATCAATCATTTGACAATAGGGAAGGACCTCGGTTACCTGAGAAAATACTCGCTATGGCGGCTATAATAAAACTAATAATCACTCCGGGTCCGGCTATCTTCTGGGCCACCATGCCGGCCACCAGGTACATGCCCGTGCCGCAGCAGGAACCGATGCCCAGCGAGGTCAGGTCCAACGTGTTGAGACATTTCTGTGGACGTAAAGATTGAGAGGGTAGTATTGCAGGGATCCTGGAGGAGAAGCTATAGCCCATCTCACCGTTAACTTGGGCTTCTGTGGCTGTGCATTGCCGTCCTGCAGCTGCTTTACGTCCTTGGTGCGGATGAGCTTGGGCAGGAGCGTCGTCGAGCTGACTCCCGGCGGCAGAGGCACCCTGAACTTGACCTGGAATCGGAGAGTAGAGCAGGGCAGAGCAGAACAGAAGCACAATTAATTCAAGGACCAACGTTCGAGCAGCTGCTATTGAAAGATGAGTGCCATTGAGGAGGCCAAAAGGCACCAAAGCCAACCAACCAACCAACCAACCACCCTGCCACCCACAGAAAGCGAGTGCTCGCCACTGATAACTGATGTCAGAAGTGGGGGGAGGGGGGGGGGGGGGGTGGGGGTTGATAGGAGGAGGAGGTGCGGAAGGGGAGGTCCTGGCAATCGATATTTGCAACAAGTTCTGCCTGCCCTTGCAACCAGTTTTTTTACACCCAAAAATAACACGGTATAAGTACATAAATCCTCTTTTTCGGCCACAAATTTAATTTGAGTTTTTTCGCTTTATGAAAATTATTTAAAATATTTTTGTTAACTTTAAGTTTAAATACACTAGTAAAAATAAAAAAAAAAAATTTTAATTTAGTATTTAAATAGGTTAGTACATTTGAGTTACAAGGTATTCATTATGCATTCATTACATATTCATATTAATTTATTGCATTTCAAAAGTCTTGGCTGTTGTTATAGGTATTACCTATTAAAAATACCTATAAGGTATTATATAAAATTCTTAACAAATCCCGAAAATAATCCATGTGTAATCGTTAGTTTGCAAAAAATAGTTTTTGATTTGAGGATGAGACTTTTAAGTTTTGGCACAAACAGAAATAATGTTTTTTCTAAAATCACCATAGATTGAACTGGAAAAATCGGACAATTATCAACTAGCTTAGAGCGTAACAATTGGCGATTCAAACTCCTGCAGACTCGCTCCACAACTGATTCCTGTTCCCAGCGCCAAAAGGAGGAAATGGCTCGTAAAGAGGACCTCGTTGCAGGCATTTCAGGAAGAGCCTTTGATGTCAGCTGCAGTGGCCGACATCATTTGCTCCCCATTTGCTATCCCAGTTAAATGCCATGTCAGCGGGTAGGCAGTCGACCGCAGATGCGTCCACGAGATGCCTCCACCATCCACCACCATCTCCATGAGTATCTCCATACAACCCTAGGAAGCTCTGTGCTCTGTGGTGGCGGTTTACAAAGTGGGAAAGTGGGTAAGTGCGTGGGCGCCTTGGCTTAGTTCCGGGAACTGGAAACAGGACAACGGGCCAGTCCTTGACGCATCCTTGTTCTCTACCAAGCATCTATGTGCCATGTCCCATGTTCCATATCCCATATCCCATGTGCAACGTTGTCCTTCGAATCGCCAACGCTCCACCCTTTGTAACCCAATGAGTACCCATTTATAACCCAGCATAGGGCATTGTAGCTTTAAAGTTTAAAGTTTAGAGTTCGAAACACACAGAAAATCTTTGCTCGAAGGACCAAAAGATATATCATTCAGGATGAATTATTCCAAACATGATATAAGGGTATTATCGCTTCGGCTCCTTTTCTCTGAGCTTTTCTTTTCTGTTTTTTTTTTATCATCTTTAACCATTTGGCGTTATTAATGGCTCGCAAGTGTCGGGGGATGAGCAGAAATTGCAGTGTGACAGCAGCACAAAAGGTCACCCCGCCAAGAAAAGGGGCTGGACCTCCACATCCTGGGGGGACTATAATCTCGGGGGGCAGTCCTGCTGGCCCTGTTATCGAGACAAGCCAAGTTCGAGGGGGGGAGGCGTCTACAAATAGAAAATAATTCTGCTCCTGAGAGAATCTTCTGCACGGACCAAAATATAACTAAATCAATTTTTGAGCTTGGTATTCTCAAATAATTAGAAGTTAATACATAAGAAATACAAAAGATAAACTGGAGTCTTAGTTAAAAAAAAAAGATTTAATTAACGTATTAACATTAATTAATAAAAATTCCACAGCAACTCTTGATCGAAAAATGAAATTTTTTTTAAAATTTTTATAACACTATTTTAATAGAATACAAATGGATATGTAAGAGTTTTAATTTCTACACATTAAGATTTTTTAAATTTGTTTTTTGTTTTCTCTCAGTGTGTCAGTGTGTAGCATACTTTTTGGGCGGCTAAGCTGGTCTTGCAGCCAGCAATCACACACTGCGTATGAGCGATATTGTCATAACAAAGCTCAGGCTCTCTAGCCATCCCGCTCGCACCTAATCCTGGCCAAAACACATGCTTCTGGGAGTGGGATTCCCGGATTCGGATTCGGAACTGGGAGCTGGGAACTGGGGGATTTGGTCTAGAGACTCAGCGGCTCCAATTACAGATGCGGCTGTAAAGGGCCAGCGCAACAGAAGTGGCAATAAAGATAACGCCGAGCCAAAAGAAAAATATAAAAACAAGAGAGAACGCTATAGTCGGGTGCCCCGACTATCAGATACCCGTTACTCAGCTAAAGGGAGTGCGAGGGAGATGGATATATACAACTTTGATCGGGCATAACCTTTTAACGAATGGTCCGATTTGAAAAATTTCTGCTACATTTCGATAGGTATAAGGAAACGCAACAATATTTCATTTATACTTCTCCGAAATCTTTAAAAATGTGGGCACCAGACACATTTTAAAATCGTTTGTGGGCGTTTGAGGGGGCGTGGCGCTCGGCTAAAATAAACTTGCGCTGCGTAGGAAGCCCAAGAATATGTGTGGTTAATCCCATCTTTCTAGCTGTTGTAGTTTCCGAGATCTCAGCGTTCATACGGACGGACAGAAGGACAGACAGACAGACGGACAGACGGACATGGCTAGATCGACTCGGCTAGTGACCCTGATCAAGAATATATATATTTTATAGGGTCGGAAACGCTTCCTTCTCCCTGTTACATACTTTTGCACGAATACAATATACCCTTTTACTCTACGAGTAACGGGTATAAAAATAACCCCCTTTACCATCCCTTTTTGTGGGTGTATTTTATTTTGGATTCTTGTTTGTTGTTTTTTTTTTGTTTTTATGCTTTTGGCATTGAAGCTTGGTGTAAGTGTAAGTGTAGTGGTTGTTGCTGTTGTTGTTGTTGTTGTCTATGCTCGTTCGTCGATTACTTACTCGTCCGTGTACTTGTGTGGGTGAAAGTGGAGAGCTTCTTCGCTGTCAAATGGATTTGCATAAGTCCACGGAACACCACGCACACACACACACATGCTTTCGCTTTCTCTGTGCGTGTGTGTGTGTATGTGTGTGCGTCGGCGTTCGGCATCATAATGACCTTTTTGAGGCATACCATTACAACGGAGCCCCATTAACACACGCACACTGCGTACATGTATGTTTGTATGTTATGTATGTATGTGTGAGTGGATTGTGTAGATGAGGGGGCTCCAATTTTAGCAGTGACCAAAACTCTGTGTCAGATTCAGTGGAGAAATAAAAATACACTTTTCATTTTAGAGGGGGGGGGGGGGGGAGGTATGTTTGTTTTTGCTTTAGCTTTCTTTTGGTCTTTTTTCGGTTTTTCTGGTTTTTCTGGTTTTTCGGTTGTCGCCTTACCTTCTCTAGCACCAACAACAAATCCGACGGCTTCATTTCGCTTTTGTCTCTCGGCCCTCAACAGTTACTAATAAAAAGGACAGCACTTCGTTTGCGGGGGTGGTGGTGGTTGAGGGTGTGGGTGTGGGTGTGGGTGCGGGTGCTTTTTGTGTGGATGATGGTGGAGAATTCGGCGATTGTTGCACTTGAAAGGGTCCTTCCGCTTCTCCGCTTCTCAGGTTCTCAGCTTCTAGTGCTTGCTTTTTGCTCGCTGTCTCTCTCTCTCTCACACTCGCTTTATCCGTTATCTGTTATCTGTTATCCTTTATGCTTAGCCTTATCCTTAGACTTATCCTTATGTGGGGGAGCGGCGGCGCTGCTGGCTGGGGATCCCGGCTGTTGTTACCGTTACTGCTGTTGCTTCTTTGTGCTTCACATTGATTTTTGCCAGCAGCGTCATTCTATATTCAACAGTTTACGGCTGAAGATTCTTCGCTTCGTATTCAATTTTCACTTTCGGTTTTTCGCCAGCACTGTCACTGTCACTGTCACTGTCACTTTCTCTATCTCTATCTCTATCCCAACCGCTCCTGTTGTTGCGCGCCTTCGCCTTCACGTGGCCCCAACACACACGCACATACGCGCACACTCGTCTTTATATGTGTATATGTATACTTGTATCTTATATCCTTTCACCGTTACCGTTTGCCGTTTACCGTTGCACGCACGCACGCACTGCGACACACACAAACACAAACACACACAAACAAAAAGTCAAATGCCAATGTCTTCTTCACCGAGGGACTTGCAGTCAACATAAATATACATATATGGTTATTGTTATTCGTCCTGGTCACCTTTTGGCTTCTAACTTCCCTTTTTTTTTTGGCCACGTTTCTTGCCAGGCGGTCGAGCTTCTCGCCTATTCGGTATTCGGTGAATGAATGCCAGCGATTTTTCCGTGTGTATCACTTTTTTGTGTGGAGCGAAGCGAAGCAGCGAGTTCTTGTTCTTGGTTCGCCTTCTGGCCCGCTCCAGCAGAAGAGCTTTCGTCCTTACAGCATTTTACATGCGTGCGATGCGGCGAATGGCGAATGGCGAATGGTGAATGGTGAATGGTTAACGGCGAAAGGCGAAAGGCTAACGGTAAACGGTGAAAGCGAACTGGCGACGATCTGGCAACGCCGCAGCGCAGCACAGCAAGGAAGTTTCCTGTATCTATAACAGAGTTGTCCTTCCAAAAAAGCTACAAGTTACCCGACTTTCGATTTCGATTTCGCTCTCTCGCACTCACACAACCACACACGCTCTAGCTCTTGCTCTCATTCTCTCGCTCTCCTGCTCTCCTGCTCTCTCGCACGCACTAAAGTAGGCAACGGAAAGTGCAAGCAGCGAGAGCGCAGACGCAACCCCCACCCCCTTTGCTCGCCTCGTCACATGTGTGTGTGTAGGTGTGTGGGTGTGCGGGAAACGCTCAAGGATATGCAAATACACACACACACACACACTCCCCAGAGGCGCCGCTTTCATTGGAATTGTATTGTGTAACGGGATTGAGCAGCATATGTGTGCGCACCTGTTAACTGCTGTTTGCTATTTACCGTTACCTGTACGCCGCCCACCGCCATTTGCCATTCACCGTTTTACCAGTAGGCATTTTACCGTTACCGCTTATCTGGCATCGCAATTAAAGTTGCTCAAAGCTCGCCCATCAAGCAGGATAATCGCGTGCTTGTGCCCACTAGATGGCGTGCCTATCTAAAGGACTTTGGGTCCCGAGAATTTGCACTTACAGGATTCGACACCTTAAGATTTGTTAATGCCATTCTGAAGTCGTAACTATTTAATGTTTGGTTTTGATTTAAAGATTTCTTTTATTTTTTATATTTAGTTAAAAATAAAGTTTAATTCGTATTTCATTTTTGGTTAGTAATTTAGAAAGAAAATTTAAATAATATTTTAAAAAGAAAAGAAATATACATAGTACTGTAGGATATAGATATCCCATCTTGACTGTTTCGACTTATGAACTCCCTGCAATAAAACTTGAACATAGAAAACAATCCCAGAATATCAGATATTTTAGTTCCCGAGATATTTCTAAACCACAAAAAAAAAACAAAGGAAAATCATAGTAAATGGAAAATCACCAGAAGACAATCTTATAGTCCCATAATCACTCGAATTTTGTATGTATCATAATATGAACACTTTCGAAAACGTTACAAATCGCATTCCAAGAACCATACCCATGGTATATGTAAAACAGTATGTTCTACCCCCCAATCGCAATGGCATTGCCAAGAATCCGGTGGCGCAGACTCATCTATGTGGCCGTTTGTCCGTATGTCTGTATCTGTATCTATATGTCTGTATCTCGGAACGTTGCAAGTATCTCAGTATCTTTGCGCTTTATAGCTATTGGTTTTTGGTCGTTTGTTGGCTGCCGCTTTCCGTTTTGAAACAAAAATGAGTACAAGGGTTATTTTTAGAACTAAAATTTTCTTGATTTTTACTCGTTAACATTGCTTACGCTCCGTTCTGTAGTTGCTGTCCGTCCGTCTGCAGCCGAACCCCCCTTCCCCCTTCCCCCTTCCCTCTTCCCCCTCCCCGTGCTCGAAATTTCCTCCGCTGGCGTCACGATCGTGAATGTAGCTGTAGCTATAATCTGTATCTGTACGTCTGTATGTGCATTCGTAGCGGTATGCCTGTATCTGAATCTGAATCTGTTTCTGAATTCGAATCTGTTTCTTCGTTTTTCGGGTCCGGTGATCTTCAGCGTGGACTGTAAGATCTTTCCTCCCCCAATCACGATGGCAACTTAAGTAACATTAGTTTCAATAGTTTCAGCTCTGCACCACACATATATGTAAATAGGAACATGTGTGTGCACTGGGAATAAATTCCAGCTTTTCGAACCGTATTAGTACACCCAAAGAAATCGATATGAAATGTAGATCAATTTTACATTATTTAAGATCAATTTTAATTTAATATGTGGCCAGGTAAATTTAACCTGGTCGAAAAGAGTACTTCATGTAAAAACGATACTTCATGTAAAAACGATACATCATGTAAAAACGATATGGGTTTTTCATGAACTGAAATTTACATGGCCATATCGATTTTACGGTAACCTCCGTTTTTTGTGTGTAGTTAAAAAAATGGCTTCAAATGTTATTGGGAATAATAGGGAAGAAATTATTATATTTCTTTTCAAACAAAATACATAACTATCCTAACTCATATTTGATGTTTAATTTTAAGTAACTTTTACCATTTAGTTGTGATGAAATAGGAGTATTATACATTATATTATATTGATATTATTAGATCCAATATT
Organism: Drosophila pseudotakahashii; assembly: GCA_035046095.1. Taxonomy (NCBI): domain Eukaryota; kingdom Metazoa; phylum Arthropoda; class Insecta; order Diptera; family Drosophilidae; genus Drosophila; species Drosophila pseudotakahashii. The sequence goes on from JAWNOE010000105.1 coordinate 10,453,394, forward strand.
TTACATCAAAAATTTCTAAAATTCTTTAAAAAAAATTTTTTTTTTTCATATTCTGCTTGATATAAGACATGTCAGTGTTGATTTTGTTAAGTGTGCGCCATGGACTGACAGATGTTCGGATGAGTGAGTGCATGTGGCCGATTTACATGGGATTGGATGCGTTGCCTTTACGTTTTACACACTGCAATGGCAACAGCAACAGCTAAAGCACCACCGTCAGCAACAAGATCTCCTCTCGAGATCAGCGGGGAACGTTTAACGAACGTTTTTTGCCAATGACAGCCAGCGACGAGAGTATGTACATAAGATTTATAGTTGCTATTTTTAAAGCGGCGTATTAAGAGCCGTAGACTAGGGACCAGAAGCAGTCTACTACCACCGATCCGAGCCGATGCGAACGACCATAATAACACTCGGTTCGAGGGAAGTATGGGGAACTTTACATGTCTGCCTTTCGGGGGTCATGGGATGGGGATGGTATGGTATGGTATGGTGATGAGGATGGGGGGTTGTTGAACTCGGGAAAATTGCTTGAAAACTGGAGCAAGCTATTTATTTAAAGGTTTTATTCAATAATTCTCGATAAATCCCCATTTTTGTGACTTATATAGTAAATTTGTACAAATTTTGAAATATTTATTGCGAGATTGTCGATGTATTTTGATAAAACCATAGAACATATCACATTTTAAATAATAAAGCACTGGCATGTAAAGCTTTATAATATATAATACAGAATTCGCCGAGCCCCTTTTTTCCTATTTGCGATCCTAAGAACCGAAACCTGAACATTTAGTATCTTTAGACTCTTTCTCGCCAAAACTGTTGCCTGTTCAACAGATGATGCAAACGATTGCGCGGAGTCACAAAGCCCCGACCGATATTTTCCAGTCGGAGACCATATATTTTGATATGCATTGGGCGCTTCTAAGCACATGCAGATGTATGCACTACTATCGAACGGTCGAATGTCTATAGGCAAAATCAAAATTAAAATCAAAATAAAAGCGGCCGTCGTTATTTGGTTTGTTTTTGGTTTTGGGCTTTGCTCGACCACCTTTGACACCTCTCCTCGTTTGGCGATTTTCATTGATTACTATTGTTTCGCCTGACTCACGTTTCTATCCGATCGATCCCATCGATCAACGATCACTTTTCTAGGCACATGAACATGGAAAATGGCCTGGGAATCGAAATTCGAATTGAAATTGGAAAAGAAATTGGAATGGAATGGTTTGGTTTGGTTTGGTTTGGGTGGCGTTGCTGGGGCCGTACAAATTTTACTCACGGCCCCACCGTTATTTTTAATTTTTAGTACATATACCACACAGAGGCGTACACACAGACGTACGAATACAGGCAGACAGGCATACGGCATACAGGCATACTAACGTATGCTCTGGCAACGATCGTATTCTATTTGTAATCCAAAATAAGTGTACGTATCTGTAGCTGTATCTGCATCCGAACTAGAACTATGTGGTTCGCTTTACGATCTCTCGTTGCCCACTCTCTTTGCCACTCAGCCGGCGAACGCTTTTCATTTGAATGTCTTCTTTGTGCTTCGTATCGAGGGTCTGGTACTTGAATACTGCTACTGCTACTGCTACTGCTACTGCTACTGGTAGTACAGCCTGCGCCCTACAGCCTACACACTCTATAAGTCGAAATAGTTCTCTGATCTGGAGCGACCGACATAGGCTTTCGTCGCACGTAGTTCCTCATTTGGAATTTGGGCGCTTAAGTCTCAGACGCAAGCACGACGTAGTTTCGATAATCTCTAAACGCTCCATTAGAAAAATTAAAAAAAAAAAAACAGTGTTTGGCGGGAGCGGGGTTATCTCCGACCCAATGACTTATCACTGTAGCTTGGTAGTTGGTCCGTAGACTCGACTCAGTTCCGATCTCAGAACCAGAGGCAACCAACTTTTTCCTAAGACCAATTTTTGATAACAACTACAGAAGAACTACAGCCAAACTTCACTTCACACTGTTATGGGTCTTTTGTTCTGCGACCAAACTGAGTTTTGTTTTAAATCCACGATCAAATCGCTTAAATACCATTCAAAATTCGCGTACTTTTATTTTTAACCTTTAAGGGCAACATTTTCCAGCATAAACCAATGCCAACCCAGACTAGATTGAATAAATTTATGCTAAAGAATTCACGAATTCTTTGTTATAGTCAATAGTTTATAAGCTTAAGTTCACAAAATCGAGCTTTCTAGATTTCAGTTTAAAATAGAAACAAAGGATTTGCAGGGTATTCTTGAGAATTAACGTTTCTTAAATAGAGATAAAAAAAATTGTATTTTTTTTTAGAATTTGTCAAGACTCAATTTTATGGCAAAAAATAATAATGGATTTAAGGTAATAGGTTTAGGAATAATCCCAAACGTTGCACGTTTAAAAGGTAGGCCCCGTAGGTGGGTTCAATTTAGGCTTCATAGGCATTTGTTGTACAGAGTTTTGTTTAAAAAACCTCTGAAGCAATCGATTTAAAAAATTGGTAACAAACAAAATATGTTTTCCTAAAACTGCTTAAGAATTATAACTTTTTTAATCATCGATTCAAAGTGGATAAAAATATGTATATTTTTTCTTTCACAGTTGAAATTGAAACCTATCATCTATTTTTGTGTTCCGTTTTCCAACACGAAATCCAAACATAAGACGATATTCTAAATTATAAAATATGCTAATCAATATGTTCCTGGAGTATTGCGGTAGTTAATATCCTGTTGCGATTTAAGCAATGCCCGAGATGCAGTTCAGCTGCAGAGATCGTCAACCCAAAAAAAGGCAAATCCAAAACCGAAACCGAAACAGAAGCCAACGCCAACCGATCGCATCCACTTGGGGTGCCCACCATACTGCAGAACATACTTACTTCTATATTTAGGCTACGACTTTTCCCATTTGGCCCTTCATAGATCTAGATTCATCTCCATCTTTTACCATGCCTTACCATCTCATCTCATCGCATCGCATCCCGAGCCGAACCGAACCGAACCGAATCGAATCGAATCGGAACGCACCGAACACATTCACAGCGCAGTCGGGGGAAGTATGGGTGTAGTAGGTATAGTACAGTTCTAGAGTAGGAATCGAATCGGAGTAACTGCTTCCCTCTTCGGATTGTGTTGGGGATCGTTGGAATCTTGCTTGCTCCGATCGGATCTGCTGCCTCCGCTGCCTTCTCCTCCTCCTCATCCTCCGCTGCCGCCGTAGTCACCGTCTCTGCCCGATTCTATAAGTAGACACACATGTATGTACATATTCGTGAATATTTATATACCCCAGTCGATGTATTTGTAGCACACATGTGCACCCCAGAAGGCATCGCCATCGCCATCGCCTCTCCGCCGCAATCTACCAGGTTAGAGCAGAGCCGTCCCGTTCCGTTCCGTAATGTTCCTCCGTGCCCGAGGAGCGATCGTCCGCCTAACGATCGTAGCGGTCTATATGTGTATGTATGAGCACGTCGGTGTGAGAGCTCGGGCGCCTGTGCGTGTGTGTGTGTGCGACTGCCGTTAGTATCGGCAACGGGATCGCAAACAAAAAGTTCAGTTTCAGTTTCGTTGTTGTTTGGTTTGGTTAGTTTTAGTTGGTTAGTTGGAATCTCAGGACGGCGGACTACGGAGAAACGGTAAACGGTAATCGCGTTGTCCGGCAAAAGCGAATCGATTGCATCGCCTTTCTCTCTTTTGTTTCTCTCAGTGCAAATGCAGGTCAGCGAAAGCTTCTCGTGCGTGAGTGTTAGAAAGGGAGAGATAGAGAGAGAGCGACAGCCGCGTGAGTGAAAGAGAGTCGTGAGTGGCGTGTGTGTGAGTGAGAGCGCGAGACAAGGAGGATCTGCAGAAAGAACAGGGACGTGAAATGCAAATGCGAATGCACCCGAAAAAAAGAGTTTAGCTCTGGTAAAAAAAAAAATAGTGACCGCTAACTGTAAATGTTCGAACGGATATTCGTGAGTGTGTTCGCAGGGCACATGTGCATCTGATTTCGTGATTTGTGATTTTTTTTTGTTTTTTTTTTTTTTTACTTTGCGTGTTTTTGTCGACGTTGCCGTAGCCGATGAGCCGCCGTCTGAGGCTAAAAGGTTAACTTCTAAATATTAATAGTCGTTGTCGGTTTGTTGTCAACAACAAAATGCGAGTAACGCCAAAAACAACAAAGAACAAGTACGAAAACGCGTTCATTCGTTAATTCCGATTTTATTTTGTTGTTTCGGTTTTTGTTGCTGTGCCTCCACTAAGCGTTGTTCTTGTTGTGAACCGCATTTCTTATTTTTTATTTTTTATTTGTTTTTTTTTTTTGAACAGACAACCTACCATTAACCGTTAAGTGTTGCAAGGGTTGCGGTTACATTGCGTTCACACTAGTTACATACATTTGAAATGCAAACGCCGCAAGAACGCAGCATCTGTAAAAAGAGTAACAACAACGAACAGAGGAGCCGCAAGAGCAGGAGAATCCGCCATTGAAGCACTCGGAAGAATCTGAATCTGAAACTACCGCGCAGAAGAGAGAAGAAGAGAAGAAAGACAAGATCCCGATCGCAGCGTTGCGCCTCCTCAGCAGAATCGGGGCATCAAGAAGCTGCTGACACAACAAAATTCTCAAATGGTAAGCAGCTGGGAGATCAGCTTCCAGGCAGATAACGCTATAAAATCAAAAAAAAAATTTCAAGACTCGGAAGTGCTGCAGATCCGATCGGAATGCCACAGCCTTTGCATGGATTATCTGCAGCAGTGACAATCTGTGGAGATCTGTGAAACAGTTTCCGCGGCGCTTAGTCATCAACGATCTTTTCTCTGCTGGGGGAATATGTATTTCGTAGAATGTAGCACGGTCATGAATGAGTTTTTACCAACAGCATGATACACAATCGGTTCTGGCATAAATCACAATAGCACCTCCATTCCCTGAAACAGTCGAAAAGCCTCTTTAATTCCACGAATATCGACAGATAATTAGAAAAACTGCTAGCCCAATGCAGGATTATACTGTAAAATAAACATTATATGGACATTCATTTTTGATAATAATTTATATTCGGAATTTAAAACTTATTGGGTTTTTAGTGTTGCTAAAGAAAACCATTGCAGTACTGTGTGCTCTAATTAGTTGTCCATAGCTGTATATTAATACACTTTGCAGAATAAGTATGTATGTATATGTACATATTGGTCATTTACCGAAATACATTCGTTAGCAAATCTCTGTGATTTTTAATAAAACACTCATTTGTAAATAAACAAAAAAAAAATCGATATGAAACATAGATCAATTTTAAATTATTTAAGATCAATTCTAATTTGATATGTGGCCAGGTAAATTTGACCTGGTCGAAAAGAGTACTTCATGTAAAAGCGATATGGGTTTTGCATGACCTGAAATTTACATGGGCATATCGAGTTTACGGTAACATGCTTTTTTTTGTGTGTATGGTATTGTCTTACCTTTGGGTTTGCTTTGGCATATCAATATAATCTACTTTTCAACAGCGAATTATGTGTTACGATTCTAGAGGAATACAACAAACAACCAACTATTTATCATATTTTATTTTAAAGAGCTTTTTCTACGTTTGTAGAACGTTCTTATCTCCAAATATATTCAACATAGTCTTGTATAGTATCTCACATCTCCAGTCACACATTCTGAAAATCCTATTATGTAGCTCTTACGATATAAAATCAAAACAAAAAGTTGTTCTGTCTTAAGCATACTATTTTGTCTATACTATTTTATCCGAAAGTTATTATTGTAAAGTTTAGCATGTACTCACGATCTATGTTTCACTGATCCCCACAGGAGACGAAGAATCCCCCCCCGGTGACGAGCAGCTACCACCACCAGCGGGCGCCGCGCACACCGGAGTCGTACTTCAATGTCCCGGAATCGGTGGCGCTGCTGAACATCGTCAAGTCGGAGCGCATCCAGAGCGCGTTCCAGTCGAACCGGAAGAACCATGCCAGCGTGTGGGAGATGGTCGCCGAGGTGCTCAACCGCTTCAGTGCCCGGAAGCGGACGGCCAAGCAGTGCTGCAATCGGTACGAGAACCTCAAGAAGATCTACACGCAGCTGAAGAAGAACCCCGAGCGCCATATGCGCCGCAACTGGCCGTACATGTTCCTCTTCAAGGAGATCGAGGAGCAGCGCGGCGAGTGCTGGGGCTCGAATGGCAAGCGGCTGGCGCTGATCTCCAAGAACCACAACGAGCTCTCCTACTACCAGCGCCGGCGGCAGGCGGCCGAGCTGGGGGTGCTGCTCAACAAGGACAATCTGACGCCGCACCAGCACAGCCTCCTGCAGAGCCTCAGCCAGAGCCAGAGCCAGAGCCACTCGCACGCCCACTCCACGGACTCCTCGCAGAGCGGTAGCAAGCTGGAGCGCTTCCTGCCCAACCACTTTGTGGAGGCGCAGCTGAACGAGGTGGCCTGCCCGGTCGGTGGATCGGCGGCGGTGGGATCCGGCGTCACCGGCCTGTCCGGCGGCGGCGGCGTCTTTGACGAGAATCCCCTCCAGATGCATGTGGCAGCAGCAGCCGCCGCTGCCGCAGTAGCAGCGCACAAGCGGCACGAGCTCCAGATGGCCAATGTCGGCGGCGGCGTCGGGCAGATGGCCACCGAGGACGACGACGAGGATGAGCCCCAGCGTCCAGCATTTAAAAACCACCTCCACGGCCTGGCACATGGCCACGCCCTTGGGCTGGGCCACAATCCAATGGACGATCCCGGAGAAGCGCCCGACTTTGAAAAGGACTGCAACGGAGCCCTCAACATGCACCACCAGAACAACAACCACCACGACAACAACATATCCATGAAGTGAGTATCCAATGCAAACGTTATCAAAAAAGGCAATACTGATTAAAGAAAAGGGAATAATAGGAATAAATATCAAATAACAAATAGCAAGTAAATCATGATTTTTTGCGAAATCATGTCAATCGATTATAAATTTAATAACGAGCTCAGAAAGGTATGATAATCCATATTTGGATCTATATTTCCCTTGTTTCAGCGAAAAAACTGTTTTGTTTTTTTTTTTGGAAATTCGAGATTTCGATTTTTTAACAAAAATTGGAATTTTTTCTTCTGGTTTTTTTGCTATAACTTGGCAAAAAAATGGTCCTACAAAACATACATACTGTTTTAAACAGATTACAATAAATTAGTTACATTCATGACACTTTCCGTGTGATTTTGGAAAAATAAATTTTTGTCAATTTTCATTTATTTTATAAGGGGGTACATCATGATTTTTTGCGAAAAATTAAAAAAAAAAAAAAAAGTGTCAAAGCTTAAATGCCAATCGATTGGAAATTTAATAACGAGTTCAGAAAGGTATGACAATCCATATTTGGATCAATATTTCCTTTGTTTCACCGAAAAAACGGTTTTATTTTTTTTGTAAATTTGGGATTTCGGTTTTTTAACAAAAATAGGATTTTTTTTTTGGTTTTTTATGAACAATAGGGTGAGCAAAAAAATGGAATCCTATTCTCACAATATGGTATAGATATGGTAGATTTCTGGTATATTGTTGCCCACACAAATGAATTTGAAAACATAAAAAATGTATTTCAAAATTTAGAGGCTGCGAAATGGTCTTTGAGCTTCGTTAAAAATTACTCATAGGACACGTAGACAGTTTGAATTCAATCGAACAAAACTCGATCTCCCATTTCGTTGGAATTATTGGTTTAAAAGGGAAGAGAATGAGTGTATGAGTGATAATCTTTTAATCCCTAAAACGCCTTTTTAAGTAATGTTTGTATGTACAATGTACATATAAAGGTAGGAGATATACTGTGGACTATTCTTAATAGATACAAATTAAACAACATAAACACACTCACTGTTTTTATGACTTTTGAGTTGATGCACTAGTTATACTTAATCTAAGATCACTTTGAAGGCTTTCGGCACTTACCTCACTCTAACCTCCACTCCGCTTCCCACAGGTCGGAGCCACTCTCGGAGGGCGAGTTCAATCCGGATGAAATCCAGCTGATGCAGACGAACTACAATGGGTGAGTGATATCCATCTATTCCCTTGCTTCTAGCTAAACTAAATCCGAACTAAACTAAATTACAGGGCACAGAACTACTATTCACCGGGCCTGGATCCGAACATACTGCACCCCGACGTGATTGTCGACACGGACAACCTGTCCGATTGCTCCTCGTCCACCACGCTGAAGAAGAAGCGCAAGATGTCCACCTCCACCGATGGCGACAGCACCAACTACGAGCTGATTGAGTATCTGAAGCGGCGGGAGAAGCGCGACGAGGAGTTCCTTAAGCGAATGGATGCGCGCGAGGACCGGCTGATGAACCTGCTGGAGCGCACGGTGGTGGCCATTGAAACGCTGGCCGTGAGGCGGGCACTACCCTTTCCAGTTACGGCGGCGGCGGCGTCGGTGGTCAAGGAGAAGACGCCAACGGCAGCTGGTCCCTATTCACCGCCCCCAGAAGCGCCGCCAGCAACGCGGGTCAAAACCTCCGCGGAGCAGGCCAGCTCGGAACCAGCCAGTAGCATCGGGAATGAGGGATCGGAGGCCATTGAGGTGCCCGATGACGGCGATAGCGGTGACGATCCCCAGGTCAAGGAAAAGGCGGAGAAGGCCGTCGTCCCAAAAGGTGGAGAGGATCGGGCCGATGTCAGGCTGACGTAGAATACAACACAATACCACTACTTTAATGTGAACTGAAGAGGTTGCTCGCTAGATCTACTTAAGACTACCTACCTATAATCCCTCCGAGGAAGAGGACACAGTGCCAAAGAAGAGCCACGTCTCGAATTTTTATTGAGATTGCCATTTTTACTTAGAGAGCCAATGGAACGGAACGGAAAACGTGCTTAACGGACGAGAGAAACTTAACTTAAAGCAACGCAATTCTAGTTGCAGCAATACTTATAAATTAACTCTTTTAATTAGCTTTTAGTTAGGCGGAATCCCACCTACGGATGCCGAATGAATCTCAACACAGCAGGATTCGCACCGCTACGATAATCTAGTTGGAGCTGCAACGGGGCTCAAATGCATTTGTGCAGCAACTTAGGCACAATCATTTCATTTTTTTTTGTAATCTAGATGAATACATGTACGATTAAAAGAAAAAAAAACAAACGTGGTTTATTTTACAGAGGATTGTGCTTAGAACTACATGGAGGCGTACTCTGGTACTCTTCTTTTAACTACCGTCGAATTAAAACTAAGAATCAGCCTAAGGGATTACGGGCTTGCCTTCTTATTCCGGTACTGCTTGATGTCCTTGCTGGGCAGATTCTTCTTGGTCCTGGCGATCTTGTTGCTGATCAGCAGCTTCAGACGGTTCCGCACTTGGTCGTAGTCGGCCTGGTCAGCCTCCGGCTTGGCGGACTTAAAGAACTTGGCGCCCTCTGCAAGACGAACAAATTATGGTTTAGAAAAGAGTAAATGAAATCTCTGACTTGTACACTCACCTTTAAGCCGCGGATCGTTTTTGGGTATGAAGAAGGACTCCAGTTTAATCTTGTTCTTCTTTTGACTGGACTTCTTGGCCGGCTGGGCCTGGTTTTCCTTGCTGACCTCCAGCTCTTGCTCCTCCTGCTCCTCTTGGGGCGCTTTGTCTTCGTCCTCGCTGTCGGACGAGTCGTAGGAGAAGGGATTCAGCGTGGCCAGACCGAGCTTGTTGGCGGATGCCTTGCCCACCAGGATCTTCTCCTGGCCCAGCTTCTCCAGCTGGTCCTGGCGCTTGGCCACCTCCTCGTCCGGTGCGCTGCCAAACATGTCTAGCAGGCTGAAGCCCTCTCCGCGGGTGTTGAGCGAATCCTTTAGAGTGTCGGTGACCATGTAGAAGGCCGTTTTCGAGACGGGCGCCTGGACAGCGGCACTGTTGCTGCCCTCCGTACCCTTGGCTTTGGTCTTGGTCTTGCTCTTGGTCAGATCCTCCTCCTCCGTGGACTGCTTTTGGCGCATAAGCTTTTGAGAATCCTCTTTGGCCGGATCGAAGCGCAGCATCTTTTTGCTTTTAGCCTGCTTGCCGTCATTATCGCTTATCTTGTGGCCCACAACCTGCTCCAGAATATTCATCTGCCACTTGCGCTCACTTTCCTCCGGCTCAGGCTGATCTTCGGTGGCCTCCACTTCCTCCCCCTCATCCTCCTCCTCGTCCACGAAATTGGATGTGATGCGAAAGCGGGGATCTATGCTCTGTTTGCTCTGCATCTCCACCAGACGCTCGCCCTTCTTGCCCTTGTGCTGCGGCAGTACTATCTGCTCCTCCTCCTCCTCATCCTCGTCGCCTTCGAATAGATCACGTTTCTGTGTTTTGGACTTCTGGACGGGCTTTGCATCCTTCTCCTCGGGGTCACTGAACTTGATCCTCTTCGCCTGGCCGCCGTCCACGGATATCGCGGACAGCGCCTGCTGGATGGCGGTCTTCTTTTGCTGATGCCCCTGCCGCATCTTGTTGAGCGACTCCTTGCGCTTCTGCTCCGCCTGGCTGACCTGGGCGTCCGCCTGCTGTTTGGCCGGCTTGCGGTGCTGTTCGATGACGTGCAGCGGCTTAACGTCGTGCTCCTGCTGGATGACGATCTGTAAGATAGAGAAGGAAAGGCGATTTAGTCTGGGTCTGACTCCTTTTCAAGTGGATTTCCTACCCTGCCGTTGTGCATAGAGTGGGCGGCGCGCTTCTTGGTGATCAGCAGCTCCGGGGCGATCTCATCGTCGCCGATCTCCTCGTCCTCGCCGAAAACCCTGCGCTTGTTCTGGCCGCTCTGGGCCAGCAACTGGGAGCTCGGCTGGGTGACTTCGGACTCGTCCGGCTCGCCCTGCTCCCGCCGCTGTTGCTCCTCGCGCTCGCGCTTCAGTCGATCGAGAAAGGACTCCTTGGCCAGCGACACCCGCAGCTTGTCGCCGTGCAGCTTTTGCCAGTTGAGCTCGTTGACGCCTGCAAGAATAAGGTTACTTAGTGCGCCGTTTGCCACTTAATCTTAATCCTGGCCAACTTACAGTACTGGGCATCGTCCGTCTGCAGGGTGACAAAGGCAATCACCTTGGTGGCCCCATCCTGCTCCTTGCGCTTCAGATCCACATGCTCCACATGGCCGTAGTCCTGGAACAGGCTGCGCAGGTCCGCCTCCGAGGTCCTGGTCGGCAGATCCGCCAGGAAGAACCGAGTGCCGGCCATTTGTATACTTTGGTAGTGAAGAAAACAAAACAATAGCACGTGTAGAAAATCGAATCCAAAAATCTCGGCCACAACGGCTGTATCGATAACCTCGCGCTCTATCGATAGTACAGCAATCAATCGGAAATAGTTGAACGACATGTCGATAGTGCCATCGATAGTTTGACAACGCTCTACGTCACAACTCATTCTATTATTTTGTTTTGTTTTGTGCGAAAAGATTTGCAGGCCAGCGAGCGTGGAACGAACCACAAGCGACGGCAGCATGGCGAGCGGGATGAGCGGAACAAGCGGAGCGGCACAGGCGGAGACGGCGCCCCCGTCGGCGGAGAAGTGGGGCTTTCCTTTGACCGAGCTCTACCGCCTTGCATTTACGTTCTACAAGAGTGAGTGCAGCGACCTCGGTCCAGACTGAACTTCTAACACGTAATCCCATCCCACACCCGTTGCAGGGAACTCCGGCAAGGCCATCCATCTGTCCTACGAGGACAACCTGAAACTGATCGCCTTCAAGCAGCAGGCCGCCCTCGGTGCCTTCAACACGAGTCGGGCCCCGGCGCTGGGCGTCCTGGATGTGATCGGCCGCGACCGCCAGCAGCACTGGCAGCTGCTGGGCGAGATCACGCGGGAGCAGGCGATGGAGGGGTTCGTCGATCTGCTGGACACCATGTGCAGCGCCTTTCGGCCGTATATCGAGGCCGTGCGGCAGGATCGCGACGAGACGCTGCGCAAGGAGCTGCGCCACATGGAGCTGGAGAAGGAGGCGCGCGAGCGGCAGGAGAACGCCCAGCAGGAGCTGCTCGAGGAGGGATACAAGGAGGAGCTGCAGCGCCGCCAGCTGCAGGACGCCCTCAACAAGCAGACTTACCAGCAATTTAAGGTAGCTAGTCCATCGATTTTTTGCCCACGACGAGACGCCGGGCCCCCTGCACCTGTTGTTGTGCTCAATTATGCATGCTAATTGCTGGGCTCCCGAATGTCTGCCATTGAAAGGGGGTCATGACCCAGTTCTCAGGCAATTGCCTGTCTGTCTACCTGTCTAACCTCCACTTACACATGTGTACACTCCTTCCACAGCTGTATGCCGAGAAGCAGTTCCCCGGCAATCCCGAGCAGCAGGCCGTGCTCATCCACCAGCTGCAGCGGGAGCACTACCACCAGTACATGCAGCAGCTCCATCTGCAGAACCAGAATCAGCTCCAGAATCAGAACGCAGAGGATAAGGGTCAGCCGGACAGGGAACTAGAGGACAATGCCCCGGGAAATAACAACAACAGCAGCACAGACTTGCCCAATGCCATGGAGGGTCTAAAGCTGGGTGAGATCGAAACTCACCAGCAGAAGGAGGCTGTGGAGGAGCAGGGTGAGGGCATTTTGCATCGTGAGCATCAGCTTGGCGAGGAGGATTACGACGATTATGTCATGATCTGCCCGGCAAAGATCTGGACTCGTCCCGACATCGAGCAGTTCAAAACGGAGGTGTCTGCCGGCGATGGTGACGGCGTCATTACCATCGGACACGGCGACACGGTGACGGTGGGTTCCCACTTGGATTACCTTAAGGGAAACTAAAAAGCTGATCTTAACTTGAACCATTCACAGGTCCGTGTGCCCACCAACATGAACGGCAAGTGCATTTTCTGGGAGTTCGCCACGGACAGCTACGACATCGGCTTTGGCATCTACTTCGAGTGGGCCAAGCCCGTGACCAACGAGGTGACCGTGCATGTAAGCGACTCCGACGAGGATGAGGACTGCGTGGACGAGGACTATCTGTCCACCACCGAGGACCTGGAGTCCGGATCACTGTCGCAGGAGCGCGGTGCGGTGAGCAACCCCACGGCCCCGCCCAAGGCACCCATTTCCATAATCGTGCCCATCTACCGGCGGGAGTGCTACAACGAGGTGTACGTCGGCTCCCACTCCTATCCCGGCGAGGGCGTCTATTTGCTGAAGTTCGACAACAGCTACAGCATCTGGCGCTCCAAGACACTCTACTATCGCGTCTACTATGAGCGCTAAACGAGGCCAAAATGTATTTAATATCCACTAACTTAGAAGAATCCTATCTCTGTACGACCGGCTAGTGTGCAAGTCCGGAATTATCTGTATGTGCGTGTGCGTGTGGGTTTTGGTTTTGGTGTTACGTGTACGTCAATGCATCTATCTCCCGGAAACAACAACCAACGGCGGGGACCACCATCGATCTCCTTGCGAATGGAGAACGGCGGGTGGGCACCTTCTGATAAAACCAATTTTATTTATTATTTAGTTGTAACCGACAAAGACAAGTCCAAAATTCAATTTGAAAGTAATAAACCTATAACAAGACAACTGTAAATACACACTTTTCACATTACTTAGCGAAGGTTCAGAACATGTATGTATTTATCCCCATTCTTTAATCAACAATTAAAGGCATAAAGGAAAATAGAGCATTACCAATGAAAGTATTTCTAAAATGTATGGAAACATTTATTGGTGACATGTTTTTTAATTAGACATTTTGGAATTTAATGTGGGATAGTAATAGTTTGATTCGAATTTTCCACTTTCTTCACCTGTTTTTACAATTAAGATGAACAAATTATTTTTTTTATTGTTGTAAAAAATATAATTTTTTTTTATTATAAAAATGTATACAGTTTATATATTTACTTATCGAAAAACCAAGTGAAACCTTATCAAATCCGTCATGATTATGACTTTATAAGTTTTAATTGATTTCGCTTATAATCATTATTTTTTAAAAATATTAGTCAGAGAATAAAAACTATAAGAAGGATAGTACATAAACTTTTCCAAAAAAAAAAAGGATATTGAAACTCAGGTAAGGACTCAGCTAGCGTAGGCGAACGGTCATACCAATTACTGGTCTTGCATCGATAGTATCGATTGTTGTATCGATAACAGATTATGCATGCACTCAGGTGTTTAGCCGGCAATTGGATTCCAATTTCAAGGGGAAATGCAATCGGAGGAGCGATCAGGCGGCGGCTCAGCTATGTCCTGGGCATCGAGACCTCCTGCGACGACACGGGCATCGCCATCGTGGACACCGCCGGCCGGGTGAGGGCGAATGTGCTGGATTCGCAGCAGGAATTCCACACCAGGTGAGCATGGGATGCACCATCCCAGTAACGGATTAGAGAATAACCGGATTCCATTGCAGATACGGAGGCATCATTCCGCCCAGGGCACAGGATCTGCACCGCGCCCGCATCGAGTCCGCGTACCAGCGCTGCCTGGCGGAGGCGCAGCTGCAGCCGGAGGAGCTGGCGGCCATTGCGGTGACCACGCGTCCCGGCCTGCCGCTGAGCCTGTTGGTTGGCCTGCGCTTCGCCCGCCACCTGGCCCGTCGCCTGCAGAAGCCGCTGCTGCCCGTCCACCACATGGAGGCGCATGCGCTGCAGGCCCGCATGGAGCACATGGAGCAGCCGGACTCGCAGATCCACTTCCCGTTCCTCTGCCTGCTGGCCAGCGGCGGCCACTGCCAGCTGGCCGTGGTCCATGGCCCGGGTCGCCTGACGCTGCTTGGCCAGACGCTGGACGATGCGCCCGGCGAGGCGTTCGACAAGATCGGACGTCGACTGCGCCTGCACATCCTGCCCGAGTACCGCCTGTGGAACGGCGGGCGAGCCATCGAGCATGCCGCCCAGCTGGCCAGTGATCCGCTGGCCTACGACTTCCCGCTGCCTCTCGCCCAGCAGCGCAACTGCAACTTCAGCTTTGCCGGCATCAAGAACAACTCCTTCCGCGCCATCCGGACGCGGGAGCGGGACGAGCGGACGCCCCCGGATGGGGTCATCAGCAATTATGGCGACTTCTGCGCCGGCCTGCTGCGCGCCGTCAGCCGACACCTGATGCACCGCACCCAGCGGGCCATCGAGTACTGCCTCCTGCCGCAGGTACAGCTCTTCGGCGACGTCCCGCCCACACTGGTCATGTCCGGCGGGGTGGCCAACAACGATGCCATCTACGCCAATATCGCACACCTGGCCGCCCAGTACGGATGCCGGAGCTACCGGCCATCCAAGCGCTACTGCTCCGACAACGGCGTGATGATCGCCTGGCACGGAGTGGAGCAACTGCTGCAGGACCAGGAGGGCAGCCTGCGTTTCGACTACGACCACATCGACATTCAGGGCAGCGCGGGATTCGCCGAGTCCCACGAGGAGGCTGTGAGCGCGGCGGCCATCAAGTGCAAGTGGATACAGCCACTGGGCTGAAGGTCTAGCCTTGTCAAGAGCCGGAGTTCCTGTTCTTATTTTTAAGCATTTCTCTAATAAATACTTGTTATCAAAGGGTAATTTCCCTTTAAATCCTTTAAACTATAAGCTTGTTTGTTTCTCCCTGTTAATAGGCTTTTTATATATTTATCTTTTCATAATAAATACATAGAAAGCATCTATTGTAAAGTAATTAATTTATAAGTGTTTTAAACGAATGGATTTCCATTCAATTTCCTTGTTTATCCAGCCAATTGAAATAATATCGCATTTCTAACGTTTTTATTTCAAGAATCCCAATTTATTGTTTCAAGTACTCATAAACAGCTATATAATTCCCAATAGATGCGTGAAATGTTATTTAAAAACACATAATCTTTCCAGATTTTAATGATTTTCAAGATTGTATGAAAAATTCCTTTAGGACATCAGAATCTCCGGTTGGAATGCTGATCTTAAATATGTTTAACTTTTTTACGAACTGATTGCTGTTTGAATTTGTTCTCCTTGCTCAACACAGAAAATAATGGTTTCGTTTTGGATTTCGTTTTATTATAAGATATTATCTGAAATCAATAATGTTAAATCACTAAGGTCTAGAAAAAAAATGTAAAAATTGATAATGTATACATATAAAAATAGTAAAAAATGCATTAGTTCGTATTTTCTCTTCTTTGTTGTTTATGCTGAACTACAATAGAAATTTTGCTTGCTGTTGCCATTTGTTTGTTTTATTGTTATACTTTATGGATTATACATATTTAAATATATATATATATGTATATATATTTCTATAGATTGTAGATTTCAGATGTGTGTTTGTGGATGCAACGCCTAGTTTTGTTTTTGTTTATCTTTTTCTTTTGCCGTTTAGCTTTTGTTTTAATTTATTCTTTAATCATATTTCAATACTCATACTCTTATTTTTATTACATAATAAGCTTCACTTTCATATTTGCATGTTAGCGAATTCCTTCCTACCTCCGTTGTTTGAACATTACGCCATCATCAGTTATCATAAATATTTTATATAATCTTCGCGACTTGGTATCCTTTCACGTTGCTCTTGGGACTATATATGTATATCCGACTTGGATTTGGATTGCAAGTGTTTCTATCGACTGATGCAAAACAAAAAATTGCATGGTTCTCTCCGTTTTCGTTTGTTCTGGATTGTTTTCTTTATCATAAATTTATATTTTCTTGTTTCCTCCTTAATTCTTGTATATATTTATAAAGAAATATATATAAATAATTTGTTTTTGCTATTTGATATTGTGTTTTTTCTCCTCTCTTTGCTTAAATTACGAAAATTGCGCCAAAAACCAGAATGCGAGCAGAAAATGAAACTTTCACTTGCTTTTGATTTGATTTCACCTTCTGGGCGGGGTGGAGTTGGCTGGGATTGGATCCTGGCTGGGATCGGGGTTGAAGTTTCGAGGGGCGGAAGACGGTCCCCGAGTTAGAAGTGGGTAAAACATAGGATCCGATCGAAATCCAGGCTGTACTGACACAGATTTTTGGATGGGATACGAAGAAGTAAAATAATAGAGAGAGAGAGACAGAGGGGAAGTAGCTTGTGGAGTACTGGGACTTCGGAACAACATAAAACATAAATCATAAAACAGCATACATCATACATCATGCATATATGTATATATATATGGGTATATATTGAACGCTTCTCGACACGATGGAAGTTGGAGGCTGGGAAGGAGTCATTGCGATAGTAGAAAGCCAGAATGAAGGGGATACATCATCATTTGGGTGGGGGTAGGGGGTAAGGAGAATTATAAGAATTTGCACTTCCTTTTCTTTGTGGGCTCTGGCGGCTCCAGGGCGGCCAAGATGGCCTCGTCGAATACATTTTTCAGGCCCTTCTGTGTGAGGGCCGAGCACTCCACATACTTGACCGCCTTCAGCTCCTTGGCCAGCTTCTCGCCCTGCTCCATGGTGATGGGCTTCTGCTTGTTCTTGGCCAGCTTCTCCAGCGTGCTGGTCTCGTCGCGCAAATCGATCTGTGTGCCCACCAGCAGGAAGGGTGTCTTTTGGCAATGGTGTGTGATCTCGGGCACCCACTGTTTGAAGGAGGAGGATTAGTATAGGCTACCAGTGCATAGGATTTGATTGGCTCACCTTCTCCTTGACGTTCTCAAACGAACTGGGACTGACCACCGAGAAGCAGACGAGGAAGACATCCGTCTGCGGATAGGAGAGCGGACGCAGTCGATCGTAATCCTCCTGGCCGGCCGTATCGAAGAGGCCCAGTGTGTAGGGCTCGCCGCCGATCATCACGGTGACCGCGTAGTTGTCAAACACCGTGGGCACATATTCCGAGGGGAACTTGTTGGTTGTGTACGAGATGAGCAGGCAGGTCTTGCCCACGGCTCCGTCGCCGACGACCACGCACTTGATGGTTTGCATGTTGTGCTGCTGCTGCTGCTCCTGCTGCTGCTACTACTGCCGAAGAGGGGTGATGACGATGACGACGACTCCTGTGGATGTGGATTGGGTTTAAATGGGGTTACTTTCTGTGTAAATACATGGTTTAGCAGTGGGAAGAAGAAGAGCAGGGTGCGGCGCCTCCTTGCTCCTGCCAGAGTGACCGTTCGTTCGCCCCTGGCCACCTTATCTATTATCTATTATCTACATTCTATGCGAGGCAACACACATATCTGGGCAGACGACCGAGCGATGATGACTCAAGCCGAAGAAAAGCAACGGCGCACACAGATAAGCCGGACGGGCATCAGAAAATTCTGATTGGACACACACACACACACACACACACACATGCGGCGAGTAGGGCGGTCTGCACTGGTGTGCGCTTACTTCCTCAAAATGCAGTTTTTACTGCACTATTACTATTATTTATGTGCATTTATTCAATCACGCGATTCGCCGAAACAGTCAGCTGCCGCTGTTGACTTGTTTTTCGCCGCAATTAGCGCTTAGAGCCAGATTATATTTGCCATTTGCACAGGCTAAAAACTATTGAAATTTGGAACCAATTATTTATCACACTCGCACACCAGCGCACGTCCCCGCACACACACACACACGCAGGCCCGTCATCGACGTTTTCATTCACTTTTCACTGGGTAATTTCAACTATACGCTCGCTGTTCGCCACTGATCCTTGGCCCCGCGCGACCAGGCACATTTTCTACTTACAGTTTATGGAAATTCTCAACCGCTGGCGAGTCCGTTCCGAGTTTTCCGCTTTTCTGGGCTGGGCTCGATTCGATTCGATTCGTGTTCGTATATATCTCCAGCGAGCTGTTTTGCGTGCGAGTGACTAGCGCGGCGTTGCCACCCAGTCGCAGGGCTAACAACCGGCATGCAGAGCCTGGTATTTACGGTATTTAACTGAGTGAGTGAATTTTGTACAGGCCAGGCTATATATCTGTCTGATTTGTTAGATCTGAGCTTGAGTCCATTCAAAAGGCTTTGCCGACTTATGTATATAAAAAGCATTTATAAAGAAACAAAACGACAGGCCTGCAAATGGTCACGGTGTCTTTGGAGAATAGACCATATATGGTATATTTCACACTTTTTGGTATTTTTTAAAATCATATTTTACTAAATTATAAACTATAGCTAATAGCTAATATTATTATTTAAAATATCTCAGGAAATTCGAAGAATTTCATAGCGAAATTGTACTACCTTAATTATTATTTCGAAAAGCTAAAATACCCGAAATATCGATACTATCGACTGCAGTTCCCCAAGGGTGGCGATAGGAGGGGGCCAGAACAGAGAACAAAACATTAAGCCAATACAATAGAACACAGAACAGAACTAATTCGCTGGCCCCGGAATCGGAATGGCTGGATTTTTGAAGACACGGTGAGTCGGTACTTGCAATCCTTTGCGTTTCACTCACACTCACACACATACCTCACCCAATCCTGCACAGGAAGCGCAGCCGGGAGGACGACCTGCCGTGCGAATCGACGCCCCTGTCGAAGCGCATCAACAACCTGCACCTGAACTACGACGACGGGAATAGCAGCAGCAGCAGCAGCTGCAGCATTCCGCCGCTGCCAGGAGGAGGAGGAGGTGGCCCTGGTGGCCCCGATCCAGCTGGAAACGGAGTGGCAGCCGGAGGATACGAGTACAATCCGGAGCTGGGAGCCGAGCAGAATCCATTTTACTACGAGAAGAACAAGATGCTGTACGACCTGCACGTGGAGCGGATCAAGCGGAGCAGCCAGTAGCTCCGGCATCCAGAATCCGGAATCCCAATCCTAAGACGAAGTCGAGTTCGGCTCCGAGTCCTGGCACCGCCATTCAAGTGCCAACCGAGTTCTCTACCACAACACTCTGTAGTCCTAGTTTAGCCTAGTTCGCGTCCAATCATCCTACGGTGCCCGCGGAGCTGGAAGCGCGACGAGACGTACCGAAACCAGACCCTCAGCACTTGCGTTTGTGTGATAAGCATTGTTTACTTGCAAAGCATTAGCATCGCCTCGGATGCGGCAACATAATACTAACAGAAATCGAGCCAAGACTCCCCCAAAGCACGCACATCCATGCAGGTCTCCGCCGTTTCCCCTTCCCATCCACCCGAAAAAAAAGTGTAATTATATACGTGTATTTATTCTAAGAATATTCTAAGAACTGCTTGATTTTCATTTTCAATTGGGTTTGGTATCGGATCGGGGCTTTTGTTGAGGCTCTGGAGGTGAAGAATTTAGCTACAGAGACCTGAAAATCAAGCAAGCTGGGCTCTTTTTCTAAAGACAGTTCATTTACCTACGTAGCAAAACATGTTGCTTACTTTTTAGCTTCTCAATTGGCCCGTATAATAATATATAAAAAATGATTCCAAAAATCATGTTAACTGTTCTTTAATCTTTTATTTAGGAAATCACTTAAGAAACAAGAACAGAAGCTATACATTTTGAATCGATTTTTCCTATAACACCTATAAGGTATAGTCGCCCGATCAGTATACTTTTTATCCGAATAAACTAATTCTTTTGCTTCTTGATGGTCTGCAGAATTGCATCCTGGTGGATCTTCAGATGGCATAATTAGTAGGTCCAGATCCTTGAAGTAGTTTTACATATGATATATCAGCTGTTTAGCCGACGACCGCCTTCTGGATGTTCATCGCCTGCTCTTGCCTCTTTTCGTACTTAGTTTTCAGCCAGGGATTAGACTACAGAGCGGTTAGCTGATCCTCCTGGTCGTCAGTCAGCTGTTGGGTGACCTATGGCTCCTTGATAAGACTCTCCAGCTCCTCATCCAGCTGAATATCTGCCGAGGATTGGAATGGGTTAATTTCGGGAATATTCGTAACGTAGGGTTTACCCACCTTGGTGCCCCTGTGACCTGTATTTTCCCTGACTCCATTCCACCTGCTTTCCCGAGATCCTCCAGCACATTGGCACGGAAATCGCTGGAGCGACTAATTAAATAATTAAATCAACAAAATTCGTCAACCAAATAAAATGTTTCTGTGAACATTTTTTTTTTTCAGAAAATCGCGCGTTGTTTTCAGCGATGGCAATAAAAACTACCATCCATTCCAAAGATAAATACCATTAAATACCAATTAATTTTGAAGAAATACCATTTAAATACCATTAATATGCCCTGCTATCGGTATGTTTCTACAGGGACATTTTAATAATAAGGCTATTCCTTTGGTATTTCATCATCTGGCAACGCTGTAAAATAAGGCGCAAATTGTCATAAAAATTCTAAACTAAACTTAAGATGCCTCCAAAAAGGGCCAAAAAAGCGGCGGTAAGTTACGAATATTAGTATTTTTCAATCGTTTAAAGATGCCCAAAAACGTTCTCCAGGAGCCAGCTGTTCGGGAGGATGAAGATGAGGTACTGGATCCCAACGAACCGGTGCTTTATGTGGAGCACTGTCGCTCGTGACGCGTATTTCTTCGTCGAGCGGAGGACCTGCACGCCGCTCTCCTGGTACGCGGTATCCATCGCCTTCAGCTCCGACTGAATGCATCCGGAGCACCGCGGCGAGGCGCCTTCGAGTTGGCTTTGCGCCCGGGATCGGGAGTGGGGAAGCAGAAGCAGGAGAAGGAAAAGGAGCTGGTGCCACTTTGGTCGGGTCTAAAGCGAGGGCCACCACGTGCTCTCAAGTTTCCCTCTGTAGAGGAGGTATACGATCGCATCCAGGGGATTCTAGGTGTGGAGCAGCAGGAGCCACCTGAAATCGATTCAGAGGGGCAACAGGCTTCCGAATCCCAAAATAAAACGGAGTCCATAGAGAAACCTATGAAACAAGATATGCCCGATGAGGTAGGTAGAATCCTTGAAGAATCCTTAAAAAAAATTAACTAATTCTGGTTTCCCAAAGGCCCAAAAAGATCAGAAATCCAAGGAACTACCGGAGCAAGAGCCGCCTAAAAGTAATTCAAAGGAACTAAAACCGACCAAAGCCAAGAGACAGCCAAAAGCCCCGAAGAAGCCGAAATCCCAGGAAGAAATCGATGAAGAGCCACCTCAAGGCAGTCAGAAACGCAAGCGAGCCACCAGATCCTCCGCAGACGAAGCTTCCAGCACTGCCAAGCGCAAAAAGTAGTTGTTACCCAGAAAAAATCCATTCCAGCAATAGAGCCCCATGATTGATGATGGGCAAATCCTCTCGAGGAACCCATCGTTAAGAACACCTTGCCTTTGCTGGATGGTTTTTTTGTTTGAGAAAAAACACTTGTGCACATTTGTTATTACAAAATATATTAAAACATCTTAGAAACCTATTTCCATTTTTTTTTTTGCCTTCTCTGTGGGTTCTTTTTTTGTTGTTTTTCTCTGATTTTTGCCTCTCAATCATTAAAATTTTGTGGACTTTGATTCTTTCGAAAATGTACATAATTTGTGTGTTTTGATCTCGATTTATTTTTTTTACTCCCTTAGTTTGTTAAAATTTGTTTTTCGTTTTCAGCTCAGCTTAAGAATTATGATTCTAGAGAAAAAATTTTGGTTTTTCGAAATTGTTTTTTAGTTTCTTCTATATGCTAGAGATACCCTAAATAGATTACAATTTGAATTGTCTCCTTTTTTAACTAAAATTTTGGTTAAATAAAAAAATTGAATATAATGTGTGTGGGGGGAGGGGGGATGGGTTGGGGTTGGGATGGGGATGGGGAGATAGATATAAGGTAGTTTTGAATAGAACATGCAGCAACAGAAACCGAGAGATTGCGATTAGGTGGCGAGCCAGTAGTCCCAGGGTTGGGCTGGCATTAAGTAGAGTCGCTAATGTAATGCAGGTAAATATATATAATGCCTGTACACTCATATATATAATGTACAATATAAATTACATGGGCCTGGCGAGCGGCTCTAAGAAAAACAGTGCGTGCAAAATGATATGAGGCTGCAAAAGAGCCCTCAAAGATCTTCGAATATTTTCTGCTTTATTGCTCAAGTTTTTCCATAGAGAAGTTCGCCTGCCCATTTGGTGTAGTTCAAAAAACAACAATCAATTGGCTATGGGAACATAAAGTTAAGAGAGGCGAAACATTGGAATTGTATTGGTGCGCGTGTTTCTGATAGTGATCCTGATCCTTATCCTGTTTCTGTTCCTGGTCCACAATGTATTTGATTCGTTTCGTATCGTTTCTTTTCTTAGCTCTCTCATTTTGCATTCTTTTGCACTTTTTTGGGGGGCAACAGTGATCGAACTAAGGGCTTAAGAACTAACTTTAAATTAGGTGCGAAAAGTAAATCGGTCAATAGGCGCGAAAACAATGCGAAAACAGGGGGATTGATTGAATTACACGGCGAATTGAATTAGTTTTTAGTCGAAAGAGCGCGAGCGCAAGAGCGGTTACAGATACTTCCGATAGTTGCGCAGATGGGCGTTCGCGTCCTCCACCACGCCCACCGCAGCGGCGGCGCTCTCGAAGGATGGCGGCTCGATGACCATGCCGGGACTGTTCGGATCGCAGGCCACGCCAACGGCGCTGCTGGGTCCCTTGGTCCGTCGCCGGCCGCGGGTTCCCGCTCCCCGGGATCGACGGCTATTGGCCGCAGCTCCGGCTGCTCCTCCTCCACCTCCTCCCACGCCGCCGCCTCCTGGCCCACCGGATACACCGGAAAGGCCTGCCAAGCCACCTGCTCCCAGGCTGCTGCTGAGAATGCCACCGCCGGCGACCGGACCGCCGCCATTGCTGCCCGGCACACTCTCACCCGACTCGATGGCCTCCAGCGAGGCGTCCAGCGCCGCATCCGTCGTGGTGATACGCGACCTAGCCGCTGCACTGCGTCGCCGTGAGCTGGAGCTGCCGCCGGCACTGCCGCCACCGCTGGCGCCACCTCCTCCACCACCGCCACCGGAGTCTCCGCCTCGCTGCTTGCCGGGCCGTCGCTTGCGCCGCTTCTTGTTGCCGTAGCGCGGATCATAGTCGTACTCATCGTCTGCCGGCGACTTTGGCTCCTCCAGCGAGTCCACATCGTTCATGTCCATGTCATCGTAGAACCACTCCTTGGGCAGCTGCTCCTCCTTGACGGCCTGCTGCTGATGCTGCTGTTGTTGCTGATGCTGCTGCTGTTGGCTGTCCTTGCTGTCGGAGGTATCACCGCCGGCGGCACCCAGCGAGCTGGACTCCTCCAGGCTGAAGGCCCCATTGAAATCGTGGGCAGTGTCGCTGTGCAGGGAGCCCAGAACCGCCGGTGCCGCTCCGCCGCCGGTTAGCATGTTGAGCGTCAGGGAGGAGCTGCTGGCCAGGCTCTGGCTGCCGGGCAGGGGCATGGGCACACCCACGCCCACGCCGCTGGTCAGGCTGTGGCTCAGGCCCATATTCACGCCGCTGGCCACCAGAGCCTCGTGCTCCTTGCGTAGCGCCTGAAAAGGACGCTCCGGAAAGCGGCTGAAAAGGTGAAGAGGTCGATATTAAACTGGTTAATACAGGGAATCTTTGGTTTACTGGGTTCTAACTACCCAAAATAGAATCTAGAACCTAGAATCTGCCATAACTTTCAAACAGTGGGAAGAAGGGAACTTTAGGGAGCCTCGGAATACTCGTGGAACTCTAGATCTCTTCATGCTCTCGAGCAATCCTCACCTGTACATCTTGCTCAAGTACTGGCGGCGGCTCTTCCGCCACCGGGCCGCCGGATACGTGTAGATCTGTCCCTGCCGGAAGCCCGGCATCCGCTGGCGCTTGTCCAGGAACAGCTGCGAGTGGTTCTGGGCGACGCCCGTCTGCGGATCGAGGAAGGGCAGCCGCAGGCGCCGCTCGATGCACAGGCGCGTGTTGAAGTTGGCGCTATACTCGATCGTCTCCCGGTAGCTGACATCCTTCAGGAAGCTCTCGATCTTGGCCAGGTTCGGCATGGAGACGATCTGGATGTTCACGCCGGATGACATGGCTCTACCGGTTTCGTTTCCTTGCTCCAGATCCTATGCCCTAATCCCAGTTGGCTCACACAATCGCCCTCGTTGGTGCCCGCTAATCCATCCCAGAATCTTGGCAATTTCCGCTTGCCCCTCGTTCCTTATCGCGAAATTTTTTCCAGTGTGTTCCGTTTCTTATCGCTTTTCGCCTGCCTGTTTTTTTTCTTCTTTTTTTTCGGTTTCTTCTTCGTCGTCTCCTTCCACTCCGCGCGCACACACACGCTCGCAAAGTTCTCTATCGATGTGACCCGCGCCAGGGGGCGTGGCGGCGTGGGCGGCTGTGGGCGTGGCGAGGGCGGTACGGTCAGTGGGCGATCTGCGGCCGGGTTTTTCTATTGTTTAATTGATCAGAAACGTTAACGTCGATTTTTACTGCTCCGCAGTGTGACCGCATTCCCGATTGCACTTTCGATACGCGGAAAGTATTGAGCAAACGGTCATATTAGCTGAATATATGTCACCCTACTGACATAGCGGATGCACCCTCCTGCCATAGCGGGAGCACACTCCTGACCTAGCGGGTACACACACCTCTTGCCTTATTTTTGGAATTCTGGGGCTGAATTCTTGATTTAGATCTTTTGAATTCTTGATTCAATACATTGCGAGATTTCAATCGTTATTTCAGTTAGGTTGCTGACTTCCTTTCTAGTTTGTATTGATCGACTCTAGTAGTATAAAAAGAACCTAAAAACTATTTAAATTAATAATTATTAGAGTATAAAAACACTTTGTCTCAGAGGTAAACCATTAAACCTGATTTCTTAGGTTTAAAGTTTAAAAGTGTACCATAATGTTATTTTTGATAGCTAGACATTATTCGTTCTATTTGAGTTGTACATTTTTTTTTAGATTTTTCTGTTGTCAGATATCAGGGAGGATTTTCTTAAAAATCTTGTTCCGATCAGTCAAGTTATGGAAAGCTTGCGAAAAAGTAAATAATGCACATATATCGTACAGGGCAATAGAGGGTTAACGATTTCTTATCGATTCCCCATCAGCTGGCAACGCTCAAAAAATAAAAACATAAAAAGTGAAACCAAAACAAGCGAGCCCCAATCATAGAAATAAATGAAAATATTGTTTTGTTCGCGATTATAGAATGTTTTTGGGACGTAAATAGATCACAAATAGGGGAGCGTTTCAATCGAACCGAACCTATATACTAACCGATTTAGATTAGCCCCGTTCGTAAACAACGGATAAGACTGTATATCAGCTGTACGTTATTTTAGTGATAAAACCCCCCGGAGAACTAAAGCCACAAGGCAACAAAGAAGAGACTGAACTGAACTGAACGACCTGCCATTTTGATACCGACACCTCGTCGAGATTAAAGCCAATTTTTTGGATCCCCAGTTGTTCGCCGACTTCTAAGCACTTCGCATCGCTATTTTGTAACGGGACAATAGCCATATAATATATAATATATTTAGTATAGCCCATACATACGATGTGCGTGATATTCTTCTGTGCGGACTCCAATCCGCAGGTGGGTGGCTACAAGCTGATTTTGGCCTCCAATCGGGACGAGTTCTTCGCCCGGGCCACCCAATCGGCGGCCAAGTGGGCGAATGTCGATCATGTTTACGGGGGTAAGTTAATCTCCCTAATAAGTATTACGTATAGGGGGTCACAGAAATATCTTTCTACCTTAATGGTCTAGGAAGTTTTTTAAACTACTATACTATATATTTTGAATGTTTTTAAGAACCAAGGTTAGCTTGGAATGGAATATCATATCATATCTTTATGAACGGCCATAAAAATTAATGGAGAAATTATAAAGTATTCTATTTTCATTTTGATAACGGATGTTTTTGATATAACCTATACATATGTAGGTCTTAAAATTAATAAACTAAAAGTTCACATATTCTGTCATATGTAGTTAAGACGCGATAAATCTTGATATTCTTGGATATTTCTAATAAATATGAAATAATGATTGGTTTAATATAGGTTTTTATAAAACTGTAATATTTATTATACAAATATATGTCAAAGAAGTACTTTATATTCCATACAAATTTTAATTTTTTTTAATATATTTTTTTTAATTTTCAGGAATTGATTTGGAGCCGGGACGCGAGGGTGGAACCTGGCTGGCCATCGGCCATTCCGCGGGATTCTTCAAGGTGGGCGCCCTGCTCAACCTGACCGGCGAGCCCAAGCCCCGCGATGCAGTTGGTAAACCCATTTAAGCCACTTACTAACCAAAAATCACTGACACACGCACACACCCACCATCCATTTTGGCCCAAACTAAAACTTTCACAAATGAATGCGACAAAAAAAAAGGAAAAAAACAAAAAAAAACAACTTTCTTCGTTTCTGTTTTCTGTTTGAAGCGCACAAGAACATTTTGCAACCGCATAATCACAACAGCAACAGCACCACCGGCATTAACCTTTGCCCCAAGCCCACCATCTCCAACAACAACAGTCATCCGAATCTGAATCCAAATCCGAATCCGAATCCGAGTAAGGGGCAATCGAATAACGAACATTTCTTACTAGGGCGCGGCATGATCGTGGCTGACTTCGTTACCCAGGCGGATGAGGAGCACAGCATCGGGAACTACAACCAGAGTCTGCTCAAGGACTGCACCAAGTACAGCGCCTTCAACTTTGTGTCCATCGAGATCGGGTGAGTCTACTATTGTCCATTAACTAAGGAGATTCCCTTGAATTTAAAGATACTTTTTCAGTAAAATACTGATCAACTTGGTGACTTTTTAAAAATTTAGAACTAAAAAGTTTAAATATAAAATATATATCTTATTTATAACTATTTAACTGAAAAAAAAACATTACAAGGCATGGAAGGCAGTGGGTGTTGAACTCTCTACATCTCTTGTTACCAATCATTCATTTAAATTAAAATACTATTAAAATTATAAAAAATTCTGATCAACTACTACCATTTCAAATATTGAAATAATATATATTTACCTAAAAAACTGAAAAAACTTCAAAAATAAATGGAAAAAAGTGGGTATTGAACTCTCTAAAACTCTTGTTGTCATTCTTTCATTTTATTTTATAAAAGAAAAGGTAATTAAAAATGTTGATTGACTTTTTGACGACTATATCATTTTAGAAAAAAAAAGTCGAATAGTTAAATAATATTTATTAAACTGTAAAAAAAACTTTAAAAAGCATAGTCAGCTGTTGGTATTGAACTCGTCCTTTTATATCATCAAATTGATTTAATTTATTTCAAATCATTTGAAAAACTAATATTAAAAATATATATTACAAATTTTTTGAATTTTTCTAAGGCATTTAAAATATATATCAAGCTATTAAAAATTACTTGACTTTTTTTTAAGGATTATAAAATATATATAGATTCCTGAAAATCCAGCAATTTAGCTGGATTAAATTTGGGTGAACCAATACCAGTTAATGGATGCAATAAATCATAGGCCATAAATTATATTTTCTTAACTTGACTTGAGGCAATAAAGATTATAAACAAATAATTGTGTTTTGCTTTGTTCGAGTAATTTAATTGTATATATTATTCTTTTATGACTAAAGATCTTCATCGCTGCCCGCTCGCGTGGAGCTGCTGAGCAATGTGCCGCCCACGTTGGAGGAGTTCCGGAACGGCGGATGCTACGGATTCGGCAACAGCCTGCCGCACACGCCCTTCGAGAAGGTGCGTCACGGCCAGCAGGAGTTCGAGGCGATAGTGAGGGAGCACGGTGGGGCCAGTGTGGAGACCCTGACCGCCCAACTGATGCAGCTGCTGAGGAACAAGCACAAATTCTGGCCGGACGCCGAGCTGAAGAGACGGGCTCCCAACTGGGGCGAGGGATTGAGTGCCCTCAACGTGCACATCGAAGACCATGCCTACGGCAGCCGGACGCACACCGTCATCCTGGTGGATAGCCAGAACAAGATGCACTTCATTGAGGAGACAATGGCCGGACTGGATCCCCAGGGCGAGTGGAGCAGGACGCACATCGAAAAGGATTTCCCAAGCAGCGTTTGACCAAAGCTTTCGTAGAGCGTTTACATTTGTATAGACTATATATATCAGAAATTTTCCTTTTTGTTTCCTCCACTAATCTGTATTTTGACTACGGCATTTACTATAATAAATATTCATAGATATTTTACTACAACTTGAACTTATTACCCTTTTATGTACATATATATTCAATGAAAATAGTCATTTTCCATTTTTATTCATGGTCCCCAGAGCTATAAACTATTCTCATTTAATACATGACTATTCTGTTTTTCGCTTTAGTTTATCTCTGGCATTTACAACCTCTCCGCATGCATACATAATTAATGATATTTATATATATTTAAGCAAGGTAACAGGGGAAATAATCATCAACGTCTCAGATTGTGCTTATCAGCAGTCCGCACTATCCCGTCGTTATCAAATATCTCTATAGCTTTACGATCCAGTTAGTAAGTTGCCTCCCTACTTGTATTTCTTGGACACCCGACCGCCGCCTCCGCCTGCTCCTCCTCCTCCGCTTCCAGTCTCAGCGCCAGCTCCTCGCAAGACACTCTTGAATTTCCGTGAGTTCATTGAACGTTTTCTGCGGGCGAAAGAGAGAGGGACAATTAGATAGAGACCGAGATAGCATACAAGACCTAGCAAGTATAGATTCTAGATGTCAGCGGTACCCACCTCTTGTTCAGGTTATTCCGCGTGAGTGGTATGTACGCATACGGATCCAGCTGTCCGCGCTTCTTCATGTCACCCTTGGCCTTTTTGCTGCTGTACTCATTGCCCGCTGGTCGGCCGCTGGTGGACTTGCCCGACTTCACTGACATCGCATCCGAGTTGCCGGCGGCCAACTGACGATGGATGCCCTTGCCACCGGCTGTGTAGCGACTGCTGGCCGTGGTCTTGCCCGATTTCATGCTCATCGCATCGCCGCCCTTGCGCGTCCGCTTGGCAGCCGTCGATTGTTGCTGCTGCAGTTCCTCCTCGTCGCTGGAATCGTCCTCCATTCCGCGCTTGGCCTTCGGCTCCTTGGCCCCGGCTGCTGCCGCTCCGCCGGCAGTGCCATCGGCCATCGATGCATCGGAATCAGAGTCCGAATCGGACTCATCGTTGCCTCCTTGGCCGCGCAGAGCCTTGTCGCTGATGATCAGGCGTCCATCGTCGGCTGTCTTGAAGCCTCCGTTTGGCAGCTGGGGTTTCGTCTTCAGGCTCTTGGCGGTGGCGGCCGCTTGACCGGAGCCACTGGCTGAAAAATGGACATCAGGATTGAGTTATACTATCTGTGGGATTTTAGTTTGCCCTCCCAAACTTACTCAGCACATTGCCAATTGACTTGAGATCAGCCAAATCGACAATCTCATCGGGATCCTCGCGAATGTAAGTGCTCTTCTTCTGCTTGGATTTTTTGTCTCGCTTGCCAGTGGCAGCGGTTCCTGCTCCACTCTCATCCTCGGCATCCATATCCTCGGGCAGATCCGAGTCCGAGTCAGCCAGAATGTCATCGATGCTGTGAGGAAAATGATTGTGAAAATCTACGGGTAATTCCCATCAACAGGGCCACTTACGTATAGCTCTTCTGCTCCAAACCGCCGACGAGCTCCTCATCGGAGCTATCCGCCTGGGCCTCCTCGCTCTGCTTCTTGCGCGTATCCCTGCGCATCTGCTTGCGGATCTTCTTGAGCCGCCGGTGGGTCACCTCATCGTCGCCGGGCACAAAGCGGGCCAGCTCCTCGGTGCTAAAGCGCTTGCAGAGCTTCTTCAGGAAGTAACCGATCTGGATGCGGCAGTAGCGCTTCGTGTCCTTGGTCATGGCGGACAGGGAGCGCATCTAGAGCGGGGAGAATCATCGATTAACCATTTGCATTGGCGGAGCCATAAGGTACTACTTACAATCGTCTCCAGGTGATTGGCCACCAGGGGTATGGGCATCACTTTGATGAATGTGATCAAAAAGGCAACGGCTGCCTCCGATTGATTGCGGGACTTCTGGACAAGGAAGACGGACACCTGCTGCAGGACGAACTCGAGTGTGGCCACCGTTAGGTGTTGGCCCTGCTGCTGGAGCACGGCTCTAAAGGCCAGAATCGTGTTCGTGACCAGCGATTCGTCGCCGGTGAATCCGGCCGTCAGTATGTCAACAAAATCGTTGATCTTGCCCGCATCCTGGTAGAGCTGGGTGATCGATTTGATTAGCTGCTCGGCCACCTGTTCCTTGCGCGTGGAGAACTCCTTGTAGCTGAGCACTGCCTCGGGAATGGCCTTCATTACCAGTTGATCGTTGTACGACAGATTGCTGCGGCACTCCATCAGGGATTTTAGGCAGCTGAGGGAGGCGAAGGGGTAATGTTTAGGCTAGTGACTTACTAGAGGTTTTAAGGTGGTATAAACTTACTACAATCGCGATGCCTGGCAGACGTTGCAGCTGGTGGTGAAGGCTTCGAGAAGGATTTGCTGCAGGGCGATGCTGTTCTTGCGGGTGAACTTCTGGCACGACGCCAGCTCCGAGGTCATCAGTTCCCGGAGAAGTCTAAAAGATAGTAAGACTTAGATTTATACTTTAATCTCTCAATTATGTCACTCACTCATAGGTCTTCCTCTGCTGCTTCTTCAGTTTTTGCTCATCCTTGGCCACCAGTTTGGACTTATCGTTCCTCAGAATTGGAGCCATGTACTTCTCGAAATACGCTTCGATACCCTTGCACTTTTGCACACGCACAATGGCCGCATTGATGTCGAACAGAGCATCGTATTCGAAACTGGCCACCGCGCTGGCCGCCAACTGACCTTGGGCGTTCTCGAAGAGCTGCAGCTGAACATCGGCCGGCGCCCGCGAGATATACAAGCGGATGACGTCCAGGA
The DNA here is from genome assembly GCA_035046095.1 of Drosophila pseudotakahashii. NCBI lineage: Eukaryota > Metazoa > Arthropoda > Insecta > Diptera > Drosophilidae > Drosophila > Drosophila pseudotakahashii. The sequence goes on from JAWNOE010000105.1 coordinate 10,485,036, forward strand.
CACGCTTTCGCTGATCGGCCTCGTACGTTCCACTTGGTTTTTGTGTATAAATATTAAAGAGACGGGGCAAAAAGTTCTTGGCATACAGGCCAATTGCCTGATGGCACTCGGCGCTCTGACTGTCGTCTAGCAGCTCCATCAGACCATCGTAAATGGGAGCCCTAAACTCGGGGTTCTTTTCCAGAGCGGCACCCAAGGTGGGGGCGAGCTGACGCAGGTAGTCCGGATCCCTTGGCCGGCGACAGAAGCCCGGGAACAAGCCCCACAGCTGGCAGCACAACAGTTCGTAGATGTGCGACGAGGACTTGTTCTTGGCCTCGGTGAACTCCTTCCACTTTTGCTGGCAATCGATGGCCAGCGGTACGATCTTCTCCTTGAAGAACTGCAGACTGGCGCCGTTGGCTCCCTCGCGCAAAAGGGGCAGCAGCCAGGATCGCTCCAGCTGCATGCCGCCCTTTCCATCGGCCAACGGTATCGCTGTGAGGATCAGTTCGGGTCCCAGAGCCTTGATGGCGCTGATCAGCGTGTGCTCGATCTGGAGGCGATGTCCGCTCTGGCTGTCATAACGCTTGGAGATGGTCAGCAGCGAGGGCGTGAGTTCCGAACTGAAAGAAAGAGAGTTTGTTAAGTTTTGGGATCTAAATGATATAGACTATGCTGGCAGCCTTACCCAAATTGCTTGCCGCAGGCCTCAAAGACGATGGAGAAGATGAGGATCACATATTTGGAGATCTCCCCGAAGGGAGCATTTAGCACCTTGTGAAGCGAGTTGATTATCCTGGACACACTCGGCCGGTTGCGCTGTGCCTCCTCCTCGGTGGCGCAGGCCCGCGCCACACAGTCCTGCAGCAGCTCCTTGATGCAGTTCGAGACACCCACCACCAGCTCCGTTCGCTCCGAGAGCCACAGATCCGTGGTGCAGACATCGATCAGGCGGGGCAGGGCCTGCATGCAAAGATCCAGCTGCAGGGTGGCCAAATGCTGATGGCCCTCCTTTAGGACGGTCACCCAGGCGAGCGTCTGCCGGACATCGCTGCGATCCGGTCGATACTCGTGGATGGCCGCCAGTAGCTTGGCGCACAGCGAGGCATTCAGATTGGGGCTTCGCGTAAGGAAGAGGGCGTGCAGCGCCTGGAAGCAATTCGTTCGCACCAGCACATTGGCCGCCGTCATAATGGAGAGCAGATGCTCGCAGACACTGCGTATGTCCTCCGTCCGGAAACCGGATAGTGTGTCCTTAAGCAGCGCCAATGTATGCAGCACCGTCGTCTGGGCATTGGCCAGCACCTCCGGCTTGAACTGGGCCAAACAGAACTTGGTCACCCGACTGCTGGCCGGATGGTTTTTAATCTTTGGCTGCTCCGCCGCCGGCTTCTCCTCCTCCTCCTGATCCTCATCCGACTTTGCCGGCGGCAGCATGAAGCAGCTGCCGTGTATGATGGAGACCACCGCATGCTGGGCAGCCTTGCGGATCTTCGGCTTGGAGTGAATGCTGAACGCCAGCAGGGCATCGAAGTACTGGAACGTGGAGCTGTACGTCCAAGTCGCATAGTCCTGGGCACGCAGGAGCACAGACAGGCAGCCGATTACCTGTTAACGGTGAAATAAGGGAGCACTGTTATAAAACCTGTCCTATGTTATGACCTGTCCTCTTACATATCGGATGACCGATTGGTTGGTGGCTTCCACGAATCTCTGGAGCAGTGCCTGCATGGTGGCGGCGGTCTGGGCGAAACGCTTTCTCAGCACCGGAGCCGGCACCGATTTGATGCCCATGGAGAGCAGGGCCACGCCGGCGACGATGTCCCGCTCCTCGGTGGCCGCCTCAATCTGCTCCATGAGGAGCAGGAAGTACTCCGTGGACGTTTCGCCGCCGCCGTTCTCGCGAATGATCTCGGTGAGGGCACTCAGGATGGCCAGCATCTCCTTGTGAAGATCGGAGGAGGCCCGGAAGCCGGTGAGCAGTTTGCGGAAGCTGGTGTTGCTGCAGCTGCTGTAGTTGGAGGCGAAGGTCTGGAAGGTCTTGAAGGTGCCGGTGGGGGCGGTGCCCGATCCGGACATGCCGTCATCCTCGTCGTCCAGCCTGAAGCTTCTCAGGCTGCCGGCCACATCGTTGACCGTTGTGGTTTCCGCATTGAAGGCCTGTCGCTGCTCGTGCTTGTGGACCGCCTCCAGTGTGAGGCCGGTGGGCGTGGCAGCAGCTGGAAAGGGAGTGACAGGTGGCTCATTATCAGGTGTCCAGCTGGTCCAGGCTCGGGCACACACTCACCCAAACTCAAATTGGGCTGGAAGAAACGCGACTTGGCCTTCAGGCGGTGCTTCATCTGGTCGGGATTGGAGGTGGCCGACTGGCCCTTGCTCCACGTCTTCCCCTTGCCATGGCGCTTCAGCTTCGAACGGAATTTGCCCATGATCCACGCGAGAAATGCTCGAAAGAAAGTGCCCGAAAACCCAAAACACGCAAATCGCAACACGTGCGAAGAGTACCCGCTTTACCGATAAAACGTGCAATCGGAACGGATCAATCGACTAGTCGATAGGCGAGGTGATATCGGTAAGCCAAAACACCAACCAGCTATCGATATAGTAAATTTACGCTTATCTAGCCAATTATCCAACCAATTAGCCAAACCACCTACCACGTAGCCAAGACACCAACCAATTAGCCGACACATCAACCCGATATCTATGTTATCGATATCACATCTGGCCAGCTCTGCCATCCCTGCGCAACAAGTTGAAAAATAGAAGAAGACAAATAGAAACAGCGTCCGCAAATAGTGCGCAAAATAGTGTTTTTTTTGTTAACGTGCAACAGCGACATTGTCAAACAAGTGGAGCCGTGAATGCAAGTGATAGTGCGACCAAAAAAACAATGCTAAACACTTGACCACGCAACAAAAACAATTGAGCAAGGCACACACCACACGCACACATGTGCAGGCACCCACTCGTGTAAGAGAGAGCGAGAGCGCGAGTGTGTGAGTGAGTGAGAGGCAAGAACTGTAACTGTAATATAATTGATAAAACAAAAAACGTCAGGAGCAGGCATCCAGTGTGCGAGAGAGAGAGAGAGCGGGACAGGGAGACGGCGAAAGAGAGAGCAGAGAAGAAGGAGGAATTGTTGTTGCTAAAAATAGCAACAAATAGACAGTGGAAGAGGAAGACGGCGAATAAGAAGCAGAGCAAGAAGAAGAAGAAGAAGCGTTGACGCAGGCAAAAAGCCTTTTGGCCACTTGGACTCCCAATTTGTCCCGTTAGCCAGCTAACGCCAAGCCAACAACAACATCAAAACATCGATAATAACAATAACAACAACAACAATAACAATAACTACAAAGACGTCGGACCAAAACTATGCTTTTGAAATTCACAAAAACCAGTGGCGCTGGACCCTCGTCCGTACCGCTGCTGCCCCCCAACCCCTCGCCGGGCTCCAGTTCGTCAATGCAGGCAACAACAACATCGTACGCGGCCCGCGGAACAGGTTTGTACCCCCCACTCTCTTTTATCTCCTTTCCCCTTTCCTCCCCCTGCCTTTCGTTACCCCCTTTCAAGCCTCTCTTTTGCTCTCATTTGTTTTGATTTTTATTTTACCTTTAAGTACGCCAAATAACAATAATACACCTTGCCCACTTTGTCGTTCGAATTTCGATTACTGTCTAAAACCATAGTTTATCGACTTTGGATGTTTACACTTTTGCATCTCAAGAAATCATTACATTTATGGATTTAAGGAATAATAGAGATTATTCTTGAGATTTATAACATTATAAAATAATTGATAAACATGTATGGGATAATCATTGATCATTGATCTTAAGAAATTAGTAAGAATTTGGGAATTCAATCAAAGCTCAGTGATATATTTGTATATTAATTCTAAATTGCATACAGAAACTTACATATATTTGTACTTATTTACTCATAACTTTCTAAGTAACTGTTTTGATTAACCCTGGAATTTTGATACGCATTTCTTTTGGCTCTTTTCGAACTTGTTTTTGTTTACTTGCTAAAAATTGGATAGTGAACCCAAGTACATACATATGTATGTATGTACATAAGATAAGGGTTTCGCTATAAGAAGTGAATTTTAAAACATAAAATAACTTAGAAATGCGAAAATTGGTATAGCTGATAAAAAAACACTTTCTGTTAGCCAGGCAGTACCTAAAAATGTGTTTTATTGACCATTTAGTTGGTAATTTACAGACTTTTGAGATGGTTAATTTTCGTTTTTGTCTTCGTGTTTCTGTCTATCTTACTTTATGTGTGCTTTTGCCGTAAATAGATGGCAAACAAAAATAGACCGGTCCCAAAAGGTGTACGCATACACATATTTTGGGTAAAAATATTGCCCCCTAGAAATATTTCTTGATTGATTTCCACCCTTTGCCGCCCACAGCCCGTCGCCCACTCTCGATAATTCTGCTATCGATATCAGCAAAAGTTGACAAAAACAAAACAGAAAACAAGAAAAACACTATTTGGCCCCCACAAACTTTGCGGCATTGAAAGCCACGCACGTGTACCAACACACACGCGTATTTATGTTTACACACACTCACATACAGGCACGCGCAATTATGTATGTATGTATGTATGTTTACATGGGCCGAGTACAGGGATCCCCCAATAAATGGAACTTTCTTGGAAAATGCTTTCAAAACTTAAACGAGAGAATTGTTTAGAATTCGAACTTAACTTTTGTTCTTCAGTTGGCTGAGAAATGCTTTTCCCACTCTCTGACTCTAAAATTCTCAATTAGTTCTAGCGCAATGAAAACATGTATGAATAACTATGCTAATATTAAGAACATATAAACATATAGACTTGTTCTTTGGCTACAAAACATACGTTAAAATAATAATATTTATATATGTTAATTTTGTAAAGACAGTAAGGACTGTAACTTTACATGTGCTCCATGCTTAGACGATTATAATTTTCTTTTTGGTACACCTTTAATTGCCATGTCGCTTAATAAACGTTAGAAACGGGGTTCCTTAAGCTCAAGTTCCTAGGAAACACCACGCGAATCCTTTTCAAGTTTTTCCCTCAGCTGTTTGCTCGGTATTCCATTTCCCCACCCCCGCCCCACTTTTCCGGCTTTCCAACACGCTGTCTCATTTCATTCCGCTCTCTTGAGCCATTTGTTTGCTCCGCTTAATGCTCATATAATCAAATTGAATTGAATTGAATTGAATTGGATGTTTTTCCAACAAGGTCGCGGCTCCTTGGCAACCTGCTGGAAAACTCACTTAATGTAGTTTCCTTTTGCGAGGGTGTGTCTGCTGTGGATGGTGAGGGGGCGGGGCGGTTGCTGCGGGTGGCGGGAAAACCCACACGAAAGGGAAATGGAGACAATAGAAAATGGCAGAAGAAAAATTAACAAAGTGTTGCACTTGTTGAGCAGCGAAGCACACAAGTACAGTGGTTAGTGGCTATAAGCAATTAACATTAAATGTTTTATTTAAAAAAAATTGATTTTTAAAAGTTAAATATAACCCTTCTATTAAATTGTCTTGAAAGTATACCTTAAAAAATGAAATAATTTGAAAAATGGGTAAAGAAAATAAATAAAAATCCCAGTAGGTTTCTTCAAAAAACAATACTGGTTTTGTAAAAGTTTTTCTAAATTAAGAATCTACTATTTTAAAATATTTAGAAAATGTAGAATTCTATAGTTAAATAAAATCAATAAATATCCCAAAACACTGGCACTCCTACACCCAAAAAAAATCGATATGAAACGTAGATCGAGTTTACATCATATGTAATATCAATTTTAACTTGATATGTTGCCAGTTAAATTTGATATGATCGAAATCAGTGTATCATGTAAAAACGATATGGGTTTTGCATAATGTTTTTTTTTTTTTTACAATACCAAACCGACTATGATTCTGCTTAGCGACTGACTACTGTATGTCCGTATCCCAGCTGTCCATGATGCACTCGGTTTATTTTTGTCCAGCTGGGAAGCCCTAGGATGCTGATGCCCGTAAATTAAGTGGACTTTGCTCTTCCTTCGAGACACAATACACATTTCCCCGCTGTTTGTCCGTTTTTCTGTCCGTTCTGTCGCTTAATTGCATCTCGAAAGTCTCGTGACTTGACTTAGTCAGCAATTGTTTATTGGTTAATTTAATACAATTTTCTGCTCTCTAGATTAGTTAATGATTGTCGTCGCTGCTGTGCTGCCCCGTCTGTTGTTGTTTTGTTAGTCTGGCTTTGGATTGTTTTTTTTTTTTTTTGAATTTGTTTATTTTTTCATTTTAGTATGCAAAGCTCGGCGGCAGCGACAACGACTTGAATAATTCCAACTTAGTTAATCAATTTAATTATGTATGAAAATCGTTTCATTTGTATTTTGTTGTTGTTGTTTTTGTTGATGCGACACTATTATAGTTTGCTCGCATTCCGCTTTGTCCACGAAATTCGTTGTTTGTCTGGCTTTAAATCGACAAAATAAAATACCTTATGCCTCACATAAGCTCTCTTTTTCAGCTGATTTTCCCCCCAATTTTCTATATATTTTTTTAACCTTTTTTTTACCCTTATTTTCTCCATTTTCCCATTTCTAGTTGCTCTTTTTGACTTTCACCCAAAAATTTTCAATGGCAATCACTTCTGGAGTTGATTTCTTGACTGTTTTTTTGTTTTTATGTCCTATACCTAAAAAGTTCAAGGGTTTTTCTATTTACTCAGTTGTTTGCAACTTATTAACTAACTTAATTTATCTGCCAATAGGAAATTTAGCGATTCAGGGAGAGTGCTTGGTAAATAAGTCAACATTTTGGTGTTTAAGTGTATATAATATTTTCTACAAATATTTAAATATTAATTCATTCGTATCCATAACACCTTTTCCCTTCAATTGTTCTCATGTTTAAATGTTATCATTTTAAATATTGAAAAAAAACTACAGCTACTGAAATTACAGGGTAGCTGTTAGTCGAGGAACTTTTAAATTTATTGTGCACGGGTATTTAAATACTAATTCTGTGGTATCCATAATACCTTTTGCTTTCAAATGTTCTCAAATTTTCCAATTATTATTTTAATTATTGAATGTAAACTACAGCAATTAAAGGGTAGCTGTTAGTCGAAAAACTTCAAAATTTATTGGAGACAGATATTTAAATATTTATTAATTAGTAGCCATAACACCTTTTTATAATTTTAACTATTGAATATAAACTACAGCTACTGTAATTCAAGGGTAGCTGTTAGTCGAATAACTTTAACATTTATCGTTCACTTTTTTGCGAGCCCACCTCAATTATTTTGTTATTGCGACGCCAGCAGACACGCACATGTACATATGTTAGAATGTGGATATATGATTGGGAGGGGAGATATTTGATATATATATATTATTATGGGTGGAAGCAGGTGGAGCCAGTTCATCGTTGTTCCGATGTCGATGCATCATTCAAATAAACTTTTCGTTCAAAACAAAATGATTAAATTTGTTGATTTTTTTGTCGTCTTCTTGCGAGCATCACGCTTTTGTTGATTGATATTATTACCGAAATGGTTTGCTGAGTAAGCTAAGCAGGAAATAAAAAGCCAAATTTAATTGTTAGAACGGCATTCGTCTTTAAAACTAAACCCTTTCTTCAAGGAATGCGTTTCATTGATGTTTTTTTTATAGACATTTTTATTTTAATTTTAAAATGTAAAAATGTAAATTTTAAATGTAAAAATAAAGTTGAATACCAAATCTATAATTTTAAAAATTTTAAATACGAAATTAAGGAATGCAAAATATGTAGGCAATTTATCTTTTTATAATTTTCAAATCTCCCCAACCTTTTTTTCTTTTTCTCCACCTCAATTTCTTAGGCTTGTTTTTATAATTCGCCTTAAAAAAAAAAACAAACCTTAAACAGCCGAGTGAAAAGTCGAAATAAAGATATTGTAATGGCAGTCGGCCGATAAGTCCGCTCCGAAATTTATATATGGCCCCATTAAATGAGTTTTGGCCATTTTTTCGGTGCTTTCTGTTTGCTTTTGTGTGTTGCCTGGGGCTTTCATCGAAGCCCGGCGACAAACAGGAGACAATAAAATGCAATCAGAGCGTTTATGGGGGCATAATTTCTGTGCTCCAAAGCAAATCGAAATCGAAATGGAAATCAGTGTGACCGTATTGCGGCCGGATATTGATTGAAATTGCCAACGAATGAGTCACTGCGAAATGTTCAGGACCTTCTCCCCCAACTACAATTCGCAATTTACTCTGGGTAAATAACATGAATAACTAACTGATTGGCCCAATTCCATGAAAGCGTGCGAAATGCAGTTTGAATTAGCATTCTGCATTTTTAATTACACGCTGGGGAAAAGGGGAACTTTTCTTATTTTCATGTGGGGAATATAAATCATAAATCCAGTTATAAAGTTGAATTGCCTTGAGTAACGTTAAATCCTAACATAGAAAAACACCTAAGGATATATTTTATTGATTTCTAGGTTAAAAATTTGTTTTACCTTTAAAACCATTTTAATAATGTGAATTCTATAAAAATTCGAAAGAATTATGATCCCTAAAGGTAACTTTTTATTGTTAAGTTTAAAACTCTTACTGGAAAATAATCTTTATTATATCTACATACATATATAGAATTTTTCATTCATTCATTTATTCGTGTGGCTTGGGTAACCAAGTATTTTTTATGATCATTCATCTAAAATTCTCCGCTCTATTGTTGTCATTTGATATGGCTAAATTAAATTCCATTACGTTGCTAGATTATTCCACTGCAACGGGCAACAAAAAAAAAAACGCGAGCCAACAATTGTCTAAGGTCAAAACGCAACGCTGGCAAAGCGTTTCTTGGAAAATTGATCTAGACCAGAAGCCGGCTTCCCGTTGATTTCCATAGCCTTTCCCTTTTCCCCATTCTCCCCTTTTGCTAGTCTATTACAAAACTCAACTGGATTTAATATCACTTAAAGAAATACTTATTATTTTAGTAGATTTAACGAATTTATTACTGAAATTTCGATAGGCTAAATAAATTTACCTAGAAAGTTATAATTAATTAAATAAATCAGGGAACCTAAAAAAAAAACGTTATATATTTATAAAGATATTTAATATGAAAACTATAAAGATTTTAAAAAATAATCAAAAAGTAGCAAAACAATATTTTTTTTAAAGATTTTAAATTTTAAAACTACAGATTTAGAAATTCCAGAGATTTTGAATAGAAATTGAAAAACCACGTGACCCCTCGGTTTGGTATAATATGAAAATGATATTTTTTCCAAGTGTAGGGGGTCGTCCGGAAATGCCGTGGAGTGAAAAACTTTTCTCCCGCTATTATTGTGACGTACACACGACAACGTGGTTGGGTTGTCGTCATTCAGGTGAGTCCCCCATTCGATAGCCGGTTTAAAAATGCATCGAAGGGTGAAAAGATGAACGGGATGGGGAGTTGGGAATCGGGAATCCAGGTGAGATGGGTGAGGTGGGGAGTTTCGCAAGTGAGTCGGTCGCCGGAATGGAAATTAGCGCTAGCAATTTATTTGTTATGCAGGTCGGCAATTGGAAATGTGATGTCTGGCACAGTAGTACAGTGCGTTTCACGATCATAACCACCGACACAGTGGGCCATGGAAATACCAGATATGATAAATGACCCCTCGGTTTCTTATATCATTATTATATCATTGATTCATAAGGACAAAAATAAACGGCCGTCATTATTTGGAAAATTTTTGTTTACCTTATTCCACTAACTAACGAGCAATATGATTCATAACGAAACATGTTTTTATAAAGTTTCACAGATAATTGGATATAATTAGAAGAACAAAAAAGATTAAATCCCCTTTCCGACGAAATTAATCAATAAAAAAAAGCAAGGTGTTAGTGCTAAGCAAATATTTAAAAAGTTAATTCCATAAAGTTAAGGAACCCATAACTAGAGCTTGAAAAGATATCGACATTTAGCCATTTCTCGATATAAAATATGAGTTTTCCCTTCAAAACATCAATATTGTGAAAATATCGAAAATATCGATAATTTTCCAGCTCTAACCATAACCTATAACTAAATTATTTTTGGTCAGAGCATACAAATGTTCGTACAGTTGTCCGATTCGATTCTCAAGATTGTGCCGACAGCCTTCTGAACACTTTAACCCTTTTGATAAAACGCTGTCGGGCTAAAGACCCCGACTGTCCCGACTGTCGATGATATTTGAGTTGCGGTTTTATTTTCGCTCCGATTTCTGGCACTCCAATCGAAGGAATCGGCCCAAATCAATTGTCTTGGCCGTGACGTCAGCAACTGGCACCAATCGACACTGCGCCGCGAACGTTTATTAATTTATTAATTTATGAATTATAATAATCAACGATTGAGTCGATGGAGCCAATGAATCGGGATGTAAATCGAAATCGGATTTCGACTCATGCGACGACGCAATTTTATTACTTTGCAATGTAGGTCTCTTGAATTTCACCAAGTTTCTATTTGCTAAATTGAGTAACTTAAATACAACGTTGGATAAAAAATAAAAAAAAAGTTAAAAGAAAATTAAAAATTATTTTATATTTTTGTACAACAAAATATATATTTTAATATAAGTTTTTTTTCTATAATTTGGCATAGAATATATATTATATATTTATAAAATATTTGTAATATTCTCCTGCTGTCTGTCTATCCAATATGCTGGCCTTGAACTCTTCTCGGGTGTCATTCACATCGGCCTGAAATAAGAAAAAAAAAATGCGAAATGATGAAGAAATGATAACTTGCGGCGTGTATAACGCTCGTTATAATCAAAAAAGGCCCGGCTCGGTGCTGTATATTCTCCCTTTTTCGCCAATTTCAGTGTCCACATGTTTATCTATCTCCCAACATTTGTAAAATCAGTATCTTGAACGTGACTAAACAGCATTCTCGTTGTTTCGCAAAAAGTTGTACAATTGAAATGGGAATTTCACTTACAGGTATTTTTAGAATATGGTTAAAGATAAAGAGTTTACAAATCAAATGGCATTACAAGATGAAACGAGAAAAAAACCTAAGAAATATCATGAAGATGAAGATCTTAACTATAAGATCATAACAATATTTTTCGATATATAATGTATTATTATAATACAAACCAATGGTTTAGCAGGTACTTTAAGAAAAAAAAGTTAAAACAAATGTTTAGAACCCTTCAATGTTTTGGTTCACACACAAAAAAAAGCATGTTACCGTAAAATCGATATATCAAATTAAAATTGATCTTAAATAATGTAAAATTGATCTGCGTTTAATAAAAAAATCGTATTTTTCGAAAAGAGAAAATACGGAAGTGCCGTGCCCATAGGTGATTCTCACCTGCCAGAGATAATAAACCTAGGTATTTGAGTTTCTGAATTTCGCGAACCAACCTCCCTCCTCCTCCTCCCCCTCCTCCTCTTTTCTTTTGCGTTTCGGACTCTTTTGCACTTTGGACAGGCACAAATCATCCAAATTATTTGTGTACATTGGCTGCGGCTTGTTGTCTTGTCTTGGCGTTTTTTGTTTTGGTTGACGAGCCCCAAATATAATAGAAAATTCGGGGAGGGGTCCAGCCTTTGGCAAATAAGTGTATGAAGTGCTGGAGAGGGTGTGAGATGGGTTATATTTTCTGGGCCCCCGAGTTTCTAGGTGTGTGTGTGTGGGGGCGGTCTTGGTCCATCGACTCTAATTGAAGTTAAAGCGAGATGGCATTCAAATGGGTGTTTGCCTTGTTGTGTGGGTGGCGACACTGAGCCAGAAACGCATTTGAAATCTTTGTTTGCCTATTTACTTTCATTATTTAAGTGCTAAACGAACGTTTTTCATTCCCATTCAGCTGAAAAAAAAGTAACACAATTAAAAAAACTGAAATAACGAAAAGAAAAGAGGCCTCTAAAAGAGTAACACAATTGAAAAACAACTTAGAGCCGCTTCAGACGAGTTTTCCGGCCCTATCGAGAGGAGGGCTCCCTACTCACATGAGTCGAAAATGGCTTAATTTGAATATGAATGGGCTCGAGCAGTCTAAATAACACTATCATAACATTTGCATAGCTGGTTATGAAAAACTCAAAAAAAGATAATGCTTTTTTCGATGTGGATTTATCGAATTGCAGTGCTAAGATTCTGCGAAAAAAAAGAAAACAAATCAAATTTATTATCATGTACTTGAAAAATACTACAAATTTATATTTACGATCGATACGAAACCCTTTTGTATTAAAACAAAATAATCGGTATACCAAATTGTATTATCGAAACCCTATATCTCTTTTTTAGGATCCCCAAAATTCTATAAATACAACAAACAAGATCTTATCATCCAGGGGTCAGCAGAATATCAGAATCCCAGAATCGCAGAATCGCGGAGATAAAGAACAAATAGCGAGAGACCAAAGAAACTTACCTGTTTGAACTATTTTGTATTTATTATTTCTTCTCTGACCGTTTCTACTCGGTGTTGCGTAAATATTTGCCTTTTATATTTATCGTTTTATGTAAGAGATTATGAATTTATGTATGCCCTACCTTGAGTGTGTGGGGGCTTTGTGCTGGCGACCTCTGGCGACGGCGACACGTGTAACACCCTATTATATATTTTTTAGGGCGGGGGGTCTTGAAATTGAGGCTTTACTTACAAATAATAAAACTATTTAGACTGTCTCGTCTGGTCTACACACGAGATAATTGGGATCCCGACTCTGCGAGGCGAACCAAACCAAATCAAACCAGATCGCATCAGATCGCAAAAGTAGTTCGCGTTCGTATTCGCATTTTGATTACGGTTTCTGCTTCAGCTTCCTCTTTCACGCAGTGTGCGGCCGGAGTTTAACGGTCGGAGAACCCAAACCAAACCAAACCCATCAAGACCCGACCACACCATATAATACCCATATACCATACTCGAACCGATCAGACAAAAAAGTCTTGCAATTTGTTTCTGTTTTTTTTTTGTTTTTTTGGCAAAGCAAATCGCAGACGCACAGCTTAGCGATTGCCATCGGTCTAGGGTTTTCGGTACTGTAAGTGCTCAGGATTGACTTGAGAAACACCCTATAATTCAGAAAAAAAGTTCATTTATTTTTGTTTCTTCAAGAAATGTTTAAAAAAAAAAATGTGTAAAATAAAGATTTTAATAAAACAAGGAAAGTTTACATAAATACTTCCAAAATTGTCTTGTTTAGAGATTATAAGCTGAGCTTAAAAAAATTTAAAAAAAATTTTACTATAATATCATAATATAAAAAAAGAGAAATTAAGAAATATTCCTACAAATAATTTCTTATTCTTATGATATCACAATATATCAAGAAATGAGTTCAATTAATATTGTAATTGTAAAAATTGGTTTTCCCTTAGGGATTTTAAGCTTAGCTTATGTAGATCAATAAAGATTACTACCATATCAACAATATTTACGAGGTTATCTCGTAAACGTAGGGTATTCACAGGTCGTTGGCATACAAACTTACTTGGTAGATGAACGTGTTATTATTGTTTTTTCGCTTTGTGTTGTGAAATTCGCGAGCGCAGACGTCTATTGTACACACACGTCTGTACTTATGTGCTCACCGCCGAATGTATCTGTATCTTTTATGAGCTGGGCGTGAGCGGTGTCTGATAAGATTTTGTTTACTTTTCGCTGGCGGCTGTCTCGCGATTCTCTCTCTTGATTTTTCGGCATTGCCAAAATACGACTACGAATACGAAAACACGAATTCTATGAATACATGCGATATAACTATGACGAACATTGCGATCTGTGCTGTTTTTTTTTTTTTTTTATTTTATTGAGAACGACGATTGAGCGTTCGGTTCAGCATCTTGAAAAATATATATGTACATATATTGTATTATATTATATTATTGTTTTTATTTTTGCTGATTGCTGGCTTTTTGTTTTGGCCCAAGTCACGTGACGCGCGCGTGCCTCAGTTGTCCGCGTTTTCTGACGCGCGCGCTACATACAAACTTCCCCCGATTTCTTCGGGTTCGGGTTCGGGTTCGGTTTCGGGTTCTTCTTCCTTTCTTTCTTTCTTTTATTGTTATTCTTTTTGACAATCTGCGCTTGAGCCATCCATCATTTGTTTCCGAAATCCTACTGACTTTCATTCATAAAATCATATATTATTAGATTGAAAACCAAAGATCATTTACTTTGTATTTTTATTTTGTCCATAGAATACGATCAAAATATTTTTCACACACTTTGTAAAATCTATAAATTTAATCGAAACAAATAGAATATATTTTCATTTGGGAATGCTACAAATGTGGAAAATGGTCAGGGGGCGTTTGAAAATGATGATCGGTCTTCTTCTCTTTCGACGAACTCTGACTAGAATCCCTTATTTTTGTTGTTTTTTTTTTTTACGAGAATTCAAGATGAGAATTATATTCTGGATGTGTGTAAACAAAAACAATAATAAATCGCATGGCGCCAAAAAAAGAGAAAAAAAACGAAAAGAAGGCAGAAAACAGAAAATCCGCAGAGGGAGAACCATATAAGAATGCTTAGATGAAAGATTTGAAGGCTGTGTGAAAAGAAGAAGAAGAGATGGAGATGGAGCAAAGAGCAAAAAGAGGGGCTGGAGAAAAGTATCATTTAGCGCATTTCGTGACATTGCTGAGAAGTTTAGTCATTCCATTCCGTCTTATGAATTGATGAAAACGCACGACAAGCAAACCAAACACAAATACATCAATTAACAGCAATTTATTCAGTTCTTGATTAATTTACTCTTCGTTTTAGAGGCATTTTCTCGATCTATTCTCTTTATTTTCCCCCTTCGATGAGAGGAGAATTCGAAAGCTTGAAGCTTTGAACCATATTGTATGTGATATAACAGCTAAACTAACGATTTATACTGGTTCTAGTTTTATAAGTAAAATACAGTTTATAAGGATTTTTAGAGATCTTAAAATTTGTATGTTTTTCTTTATAAAACGTTTTAAATTTCAAATTCTAAAGATGTAGAACGATCGGATAATTTAAAGATTATTTCCAATAGATTTGCTTAGTGAATCCCCGCAACTAGATGCTATGCTAATCAATTTAACGCGCAAATGCAAATTACATTTGGGTCTGTTGTTATAACCGTTTTTTTTTTTTTTTTCATATAGACTGGTGGGCGTGGCCCATTTACATATGATTAAAGTAATGCCGCACGATAATCAAGTGCTGCTGCAAAAATAAACCAGGGACAATGTGGTTGTCATGCCCTGTTATCAAACCGCGTCCATCCACGTGATGCCAAAAACAAGCAACCCAACCACCCACATCCCACATCCATATACATACATATGTACATCGGTATACTCGCCCAAAATAAACATAGATCCCCCGGAAGTTCAAAAAAATATGAACCACGACAGAATAAATGAAAACATGAGCGAAACTCGAGCAAACTGCTTATCAACATTGGCGATCTCGCTCTCTCTTCTCTGATGTTGGGGGTATGGCATTAGAAATTAGTCGCCGATCTCTCAGTTTTTCTCCTTTTTTTTTTTCTGAGTATGGCATGGTGATATGATATGGTATAATATGGTATGGTATGGTATGGTGGTTCTGCTCTGCTCCATTCCCTTATCGCTGTGTCTGTGTCCAAGTGCGTTTGCATAATCTAAGAAAAGAAACTGGCGATTAGAAGACACGCGCAATAATTCCCATTAAGTGCAAGAAGAAGCAGAGCCGAAGAGGGAGATTACTTACGTGAACTGGGAAGAAGGCGAAGATCAGGGGTTTCTCGAGTGTTTTTTTTTTTTCAAATTAATACATATATTCAAGAATAACTTTAAATGATTATAATCGATTACGAAACTTCTTTGAATTGAATTATTATTTAGATTAAGTGAAGCTATTTTTAAAGAATCTACAGAATTCTTCATATTTTCTTTCATCAATAAGATCTAAGCTGGTTTTTAAACTAATTTATATAAAAAACAAGAGAGAACGCTATAGTCGGGTGCCCCGACTATCAGATACCCGTTACTCAGCTAAGGGAGTGCGAGGGAGATAGATATATAAAATCTTTGATCGGGCATAACTTTTTAACGAATGGTCCGATTTGAAAAATTTCTTCTACATTTCGATAGGTATTGATAGTCACAATAAAACTGCATTTTTAGTTTTCCAAAATCTTTAATGGTGTAGGCGCCAGACACCTTTCAAAAAATGGTGTAGGGCGATTGAGGGCGTTAGAGGGGGCGTGGCGCCATTTTGAAATAAACTTGCGCTGCGTAGGAACTCCAAGAATATGCATGCAAAATGCCAATCCTCTAGCTTTTATAGTTTCCGAGATCTCAGCGTTCATACGGACGGACAGACGGACAGACGGACAGACGGACATGGCTAGTTCGACTCGGCTAGTGATCCTGATCAAGAATATATATACTTTATAGGGTCGGAAAAGCTTCCTTCTCCCTGTTACATACTTTTGCACGAATACAATATACCCTTTTACTCTACGAGTAACGGGTATAAAAAGCGATGATAATGATGATAATATTGGGACGCTTGGCTACTGTTAACGTTAACATGGCTGTTACTGTTACTGCCTTTCGGCTGCTGTTAAGTGAGCATGCGCTTAACAGCTGAGATCGCCGGTCGGCCAATGCGGCGTATGCGTGATATATCTTCTACTGCTTTTGCTTTTGCTTCAGACATTGCTATAATTAAATCAAACAGTAGCGTCAGCAAAACAATTACAACAAATTTAAGCAAATTAATTAAACAATAAAACAACGAAGAAAAACGAAAAAAAACTAAAGCACTAAACTCTTTTCCTTGATTGTTGTTTTTGTGTGTCTTTTGAAGTTCAGTAGTGTTATTGTTGTTTTTACCATTGTTGTACGTGCAACAGGGAATAACAATTTGGTTTTTGCGATTTTTTCTGTATGTTGATTTTACTTTTTACGATCAGCAGCCGCCGTAAAAAAAAAGCGCCATACGCAAAACGTTTCAATAACATTTCGTGTCTGGTGTTTCGTTTTTTTTTTTTATTGCTGTACAAAATAGTAAAATTGTTTACCGAAAATGTAAAAAAGTTTATCTGTAAAAACAAGAAAACAAGAGAACTATTTTCAACTGCAGAAAAGAAAAAGAAAAAACATTATTTTTAAGAGATCCTAACTTTTAATGTTTGGTGTGTTATTCAAAATATATTATTTTCCATTTATTTTTTCTTAAAATAATTCATAATTTTTTTAACAATTAACCTGTTTTCTTTAAAGACAAACTGTAGAGTTGTCAAAAATATTCTTTTACCCAAAAAATTTAATGAAAATCAAAGATTGAAACTCTTTTTTCTTACGCTTTTTTACTCTTGTTGTGTTTACCTTTGTGGTTAGCGTTTGTTCGTGGCGTCGCGAGTCAAAAGGGAATCGGATAGGTAAAATAGAGGGAAAAGGAGAGGAGGAATCGCGTTAATCGATACGAAATAAATCGTCCGAGATCGTGATTAGGCATTTAACATGATTAAGATATTGGGCTACGTATGTATAGTGATATATCACATAATGTACAGCATCCGTTGGATGTGAAAATATTTTATTCGGTGCGCCGCCTCCGGCAGAAAGTAAATGTCTTATATCCCCCAGATCTCTGGTTGATTTTCCATTGGCCAAATCGGAGCAAAAATAATAATAAAAAAAAAAACGAAGACGCAAAAACCAAGAATGCGGAGACAAATGATTGAAAATAATTTGGCAATTTTGGAGCTATACTAATTAGAGTGCCAATCGAAACAAATCAAATTAAATGTCTGCCCGCCAGACAGTGGGGTTCGTGGCTGTAGGTCTATAGGTCTGAATTCCAAAATAATACCAGAAATGTGTTTTGTAATACAATTTTAAGGGCTTTCCTCTCTTGTCAATTATATCAAAATAATATTTATTATTTTCCATGCTTACTATCTACACAGAAAAAAATTCTACCTTATTTCATATCAATAATAAGCCGTTATGATTTATGTAAAATGTATGATTCAAACATATCAACATAATATTTATACCCGTTACTCGTAGAGTAAAAGGGTATATTGTATTCGTGCAAAAGTATGTAACAGGGAGAAGGAAGCTTTTCCGACCCTATAAAGTATATATATTCTTGATCAGGATCACTAGTCGAACAAGCCATGTCCGTCTGTCCGTCTGTCTGTCTGTATGAACGCTGAGATCTCGGAAACTACAAAAGCTAGAAAGTTGGGATTACCCACACATATTCTTGGGCTTCCTACGCAGCGCAAGTTTGTTTCAGACGGTGGCCACGCCCCCTCTAACGCCCACAATCGCCCTAAACCATTTTTTGAAAGGTGTCTGGCGCCCACACCTTTAAATATTTTGGAAAAGTAAAAATGCAGTTTTATTGTGATTATCAATATCTACCGAATTGTAGAAGAAATTTTTCAAATCGGACAATCCATTAAAAAGTTATGAGCAAAAAATGAAACAGCCACTAGATGGCGCTAGTTGAGTAACGGGTATCTAATAGTCGAAGTACTCGACTATAGCGTTCTCTCTGGTTTAACATATAAAATACCAAATGAAGTATTTTTTGAACCAATAATGTAAAATAAGATAAGCATAATCTTTATTCATATCAAAATAATATGAATAACTTGATCTTTAAAAAAATTGATCAATGTGATATTTTATAATTTTTTTTCTTTGTAGAATTATATTAGAAATCCCGAAATTCTAAAAGCCTAAGAGCTGTCTACTTTCACACTTCTGTAGCCCTGGTGTTTTTTTTTTTTTTTTTTTTCTGTTCCTTGCTACTTTGCAAACTGGTAAAATTCCGAAACAAATGAAACATCGTATAAATAATTATAGAAGCCAATTGCTCCTGCAGGTCAAGTAACTATTGTTGTAGTTGTTCGTTGTTGTCGTTGTTGCTCTGGTTATTTTGCTGTTTTTGTTGCTGGCTGTACTACTGAAACTACCGATGCAGGTGATGAAACAAAAGTACAATAAACCGTATTAATAAGTGCAGGTTGTAACCTTGAACCTTGACAAATACCCAGAGGTATAGTTTATATGGTTGTTGGTTTATTATCGCTGTTGTTGTTGTCGTTGTTGCTGGCTATGATCACTGCTAAGGTCGCCACGCACTAAAAGTAGGGTATAATATAATACATTCATCGGAACAGCACAACAATCAGCGAACACAACAATCAGCAAATACACGAGATGTAATCATCATTTTTTTTTTTTGTGGTAAAGGGGTTTTTTTTTTTGGGGAGGGGGGGGGGGGGGGTAGCTTTTCTGTCAACGAACAAAATGTTATAAATTATACATCGTCGAGTGACAAATGTGCGCGGTGGCCATTAAAAATGTTAAGTATTAATTAAATTTCAACGCGAATCGAGCTAAACTTACGCACTGCCTTTTGAGATCGATTAATTAGAACTATCCGTAATCGAATTTGAGGAATCTAGAATTGATTTTAGAGGTGTGAAAACATCGATGGAATCGATGGAACCGAGAATATGTGAAGTTAACTATGCTTTTTGGGTTTCTTAAAAAGTATTAGAAGTATAACTTTAAAACTCGACGAATTACTACAATTAAAAATACGTAAGAGTTGTATTGTTTTGATCGTGTTCCCAGCGAAAAGGAAGCGCCAAAAGCAAATATTCTAGCTTTTATGATGTATTTTCTTTGATAAGGCGAATAAAAAAAATGGGCGTCAACGCTGCGTATGCGCAATATTGGGTGCGTATGTATGTATGTGGCTCTATTTTGATATTACCTTCGCACACACGCACACACGCACCCACTTCCCTCCCACTTCCCTTCCACCTGCCCCGTGATTATTTTCAATGCTAAGCCGAAAAGTATCAAAAAACTATCATCACTGATGTTGTTGTTGTTGTTATGGTTTTGATAACACCGCTTGAGGTGTGCGCGTGCTCTCCTTCCTCTGCCATCGTCCTCTGCCAGCAGCGACTGCGCTGCCTTTCGTGGTGACGTCGGCGTTAACAATTTACATGTGTTGTTTGTTACTGTTATATTTGTTTCTAGCTTCAGGCACAGTGGACAAAAAAGCGTTAGTCACTGCTCAAAAAAATCAAAGTATATATATATACTAAAACAAAATGTATTGTAAAGTAATTTAATATTAAAATTAATAAAGAAAATTTATTTTTATTTTTATAAAAATTCTGGATTTTTTCAAACATTTTTTGCTTTTTTGACCCACTGTACCCGCCATCGGCAACCAATAAGAAATTAACGCCATTGCTGATACTCTTATTGTTGTTGTTGACACGATCTCTGGTCGTTTCGCTTCGTGAGTGCTTCGCATACAGTCGGAGAAAGAGAGGGCGGGCGCTCTCGTTACAGCTGTCCGCTCACGCTCAGCTGAGCCACTTGACATGTGGGGCCCAAAAATCGGCCCACCAAACCCCCCCCCCCCCCCCCCCCTCCCCGCCGTTCCTTCGTTACGCGTGACTGTGGTGTGACCAAATTTGGGGCAAACGAATTTTGAGAAAATAAAATCACCGTTATGGCTGCACACCAGATTTTAATAACATTTCATTCCCCAAAGATGACAAGAAATATTAGAAAATGTGTGCTGGGAAAATGGGGGAAAATGATAAAAATCAAATAAAAAACAACTGATGGATGAAATCAAATTACCCATTAATTAACTCTAATTTGTGGGTGTTCAATTTTGCCTTTTTGGTCACACTTGCCAAATAGTTTTTTCGCGCCCAACCGAAAAGTTTATACAGATGCACTAAAAAAAAGGGATTGTGCTTACTAGTTTTGATTTGCTCAAGTAATAAAAAAAAAACATTTTCTTTGCTTGTAATAAACTTAAACTAAAAAAATAGGTCAAAGGAATTTGTTTAAATTTAAAAAAAATATTGTTTTTATTAAATTATTATTTTTATTAATACTGAATCCTGTTTTCCTCAGTGTACAATCACTAGTATTCGTTTGTTTGACCACTTATCAGCGTTTATATGTGCGGACTTATGTATGTTGGCATTCCGATTCCCTTCTGTAGACTGGCCCTGACTGTCTGCAATTGACCGCAAAGCGAACGTGTGCTGTCTAGTGTTAATTAACAGCCACGCATCGCAGCTAAACATGAAAACACACACTTTGGGTTGGACCCTTTAGGGTAAAGGCTAGAAATAGTAAAATGTAGGTTTGCAACTAGCGCATTAAATTATAAATATTACACTTGTAGCGTTAGGAAGAAGAATACATAAATAAATAAATTATTTAAATTAATGAAAAAATTACTCATACGACATGTAACCCACTAGCTTTGTATCATTCTTAAACATAGTTTCCTTTCAAAAATGAAATGATAATTTATTTTTTTTAATTTTTAAATTAAAGGAATGGTATACGATGTTTTGAAAATATAAAAGACAATATTAAAATAGGGTGCACAGGGTCCACCCTAATACAATGCGCATACGCAGCGTCGGCAGAAGCATAAAATAGAGCGAAAAGAGATGAAGATGGAGGTGCAGGTTGCAGATCGATCTTTTGATATTGATTTCAATAGCTCGCTCGCTCTCCATCTCCAACTCTCTCTCTCTCTCTCTGTCTTTTCATCTCACTCTCTCTCTCTCTTTGTGCTGCTTTATCAATTTGCGTTTGCAATCAGTGCTGACAAGAAGAGGCAGAAAAACAACAACAACGGCAAATAGAAACGAGGCGCGCGCTGTGCTCACACACACATGGAAATCAATTAAACCCGTTGTCGTCGTAGTCGTTATTCGGCCACGCGTACACTTGTTGCTCTGCTCCATCTCCATCCCATCTCTCTCTCCGGCGGCTATCTCTCCACTCCCCATCCGCTCTTTACCGCTCAGCATCATCATCATTCGTGATTCGATTCGTTCTTTTCGCCGGAACGGACACTTGAGAGAGAATTCTCCGCTCCGGACAAACGGGGTTCGGATTGAGATTCGGATTCGGGTTCGAGTCTGCGCTAAAGTTATATAGCGCGCCCACCTTTTTCCGCCGCAGTCCATCGATCTCAGCGTAAGTGTTCGCATCGCCATTCGTAGCCGCTCTCCGAAATTACGGGTCACGGTTTTCGGTTTACGGTTTACGGTTTAGCGGTTCACTATTCGCGGCTTACGTGCCACGGTCTACGGCTTACAATAACGATTACGCCGCTTCCACCATCGAACTCGTGCTAAATAAAAAAAATTTCGCACTTTTTTCTGCCGGCTTTTTTTTTCTGGTGTGTTGTGTGCTCAATTAACGTTTATTATTTGAAAAGTTCAAACTTGTGCGCCCGTTTATGTATCAGCCGAAAAATGATGGCCTGATCGCGGAACTTGAAAATAAAAATCAGCAAAATTAAATAATAGAAAAGAAAGAAAATTCTGCGTATTAAAAACCGTTGTAAATTGGAAAAAAAATCTGTGGCGCTTTTGTAAGACGAAATTCTCAAAATTCTTCTTAGAAATCCTCTAAATTTCTTAAGCTTTCCTTGAGATACAATGCTCACTTCGTACAGTCTTTAAATTTAAATCTTGGTTTTAATTCCTAACTTTAAATTTTTAATAAATTTTTTTTTTTTTTTTTACCTAAAATCTAGATTTAAACTATAAGTACTGTCATTTATTTTTTTGAGTAACTCTCTCAGCCAAGCGGTTTATCTTATCGGCTTTTGGGCTGAGGGATAGAATTCTACGGACAGTCCCTGTCCCAGCATAAGTTACAGTCGCGAACCCCCAGACCCAGAGACCACAACGAAGGCAACCGGAACCCGTCTAGAATCTCCCAAGCGCCAAAACCGAAATTAATACAACACAATTATATATACACATTTAATTCCACTTGCTGTCTGTGAGTCCCCGAATACCGAAAATCGCGTAAAACCTTTTTTTGTTTATAACAAATTTAAATGCGGCCAATAACCAAACCAAACAAGAAAATAAGAAACGAGGAGAACAAAAAGAAAGAAATGTGAACAATTTATTTTAAGAGATGATTATGATAAGTGATTAAAGAATCGGTAAACGAAGAAGTGATTTGGGTAGCAAGCCAAAATGTACATTTTTATCATATTTGTAGTTAGTTAGTTAACCTATTTAATCAGGTGATCTCTGAAAATATATTTAATGAATTTAAGTTTAAAACAAAAATAGTTACTGCTACAGTTTACGATTTTTTTTTGGATAAATGAATTAATCGATTTTTCTCAAAAATAAATATGATAATATTTAAAAAAAATATTATCCTCTGTTTATTCTTATCCGAAAATTTTTTTTTTTTAGATCGCATAAGGCTATGAAATAAAGGCAAACAGTTTTCCTTCTCAGGCTTCCCGATTTCCCGTCGCTTCCTCTTGGAAAATTAAAAACGAATAATAATAATCTGAGGGGCCCAGATCAGATAAGATCAGCTTAGTT
The DNA here is from genome assembly GCA_035046095.1 of Drosophila pseudotakahashii. Lineage (NCBI taxonomy): Eukaryota > Metazoa > Arthropoda > Insecta > Diptera > Drosophilidae > Drosophila > Drosophila pseudotakahashii. The sequence continues at coordinate 10,508,443 of JAWNOE010000105.1, forward strand.
CTGCTCACTTGAGGCTCGTTTATTACACGTTCAATGTGGGTCAATGAAACAAGATCATGATTTTTCACAAACCCAACGGCAGTAGCTACACACATTACACCCAGTCCACGAATATATATATATATATATATATATAAATAACCGATTGCTGATAAATACACCGTACAATTTCAATTAGCATTTAATCAAGCCAAGAACTTGCCTTGGCATTTGATTGTCAAAAAAAAAAAAAAAAAAAAAACCTTATAAAGACCATTCCATGCCGAAACCAGAGGCCATCGAAGTTATGGTCGAGGGGCGGTGGGGCTTACAGAAGAAGGGGGCGGGGTCGGTCGGTGCTAACACACTTATCTGTGTCACCTCGATTAGCCGTTAAAGTCGTTTGTAAAAAATCCAAATGCACTGGGGGAAAAGAATTAGGGAAATTTGGGAAAATATTTTATTAAATATTATATTTTCATTCTATATATATTTTTTTATTATTTATACTTGGAATACTTTTTGTCATTTGTTATTTTTTCAAATAGTAATAGTAAAAATAGTATTTTTCTTATACATTTTAATTCTGAGTGGTCGAATTAAACCGATGAGTGGGTTATTAAAAGGTACGGGGCGTATAACTAGTAATTCCCTGAGACCTTGAGGAACTTGCCGCTCTAAAGGGCTTTACATTCCTCCCCAAAAAGTAAAAGGGAATCCGAGCAAGTAGAACAGGGAAGAATCTTCAGATCGGGTGGAACCCGTTTTCCAATATGATACCGATACCGAAACTCTAACTGTAAACGGAAAGATAATATAGCAAAAAAAAAAAAAAAAAAAAAGAGATACCAGGAAGCTGTCGTAGGATCAGAAGAAACAAGTTAAACTTTTCAAGGCGTCTTGAACAACGGAACCAGTTTTGGGAAAGGGAAAAATAATGCACTTAATGCAACCGCCGCCCGCCAACTTCTCTCCCGATTATCATAATCATTATCTTCTATATACAACAAAATGATCAGTAAACCATTGCGATCTCCTTTTGGACTTTGAACCGCGCCGGCTATAAAAGAAGATGTGTGTATAAAAAAAAAACCAACATTTTTACATCGTTCGGTTTCAGTTTTCGGCATCGAGCTGTAAAAAAAATATAAAGATACAAAAAAAAAAAAAATAACAAACGGCCATATGAATAAATAAATAAGCGGTCGAAAAAGGCGAAGTGCCGAAACAAAACAAAAGACAAAAAACGAAACAACGCATTTTTCAACCAGTTTTCGAAGCGTTTTAAGTGCGTTTCACGAGCGTTTTCCAAGTGTTGGGCGGGATTTTTAGACCGTTTTTTCCAGTTTTCCCGCGTCGTATACGTTATAATAAATTTTCTTTCTGTTTTATTCAATAAGCAGGCAGATAACTACAACAACTACAACTGCAGAAAACATTTAACAAGAAAACAAAGCAACAACAAAACAAATGTACAAAGCGAATCCAAAATTAAAATAATTAAATTAAACACACAAACGTACAAAAAAAAAAGGAAAAGAAAAATCAAGTAACAATTAAATGTGCCAACAATATTTACCAAGTAAACAAAAAACAATATAAGTCAAAGGGAAAACAAGAAAATCGATGCCTGTAAACATAATTATAAAATATACTAAAAGCACTTATCCCAAAAAGAGAACGAGAAGCTCGAGGAGAGAGTAGAAAGAGTGAAAGAAGAACACTGAGCGAAAATAAATGAAATAGCCATACGAGTAAATTAATCGAAAGTCCAGTGAGAATCAATCAAAATGCGCTTCACCTACAATCAGTATAAACATTACGAGTCCGGTTATCGGATTCCATCGAAAATGCATAATCTGAGCCATCATAATAGCAACAACAATAATAATAACAACAACAACAATAATAATAATAATAATAATAACAATAATGGGGGTGGTGGCCACAACAACAGCAACAACAACAATAGCCATCATTATGCCCATCACAACAACAACAATAACGGCGGCAACAACAACAATACAAATTTTCAAGCCTATCAGCATCATTACAAAAGTAATTTTGGTAAGAACGTGTCAAGTATTTAAAAGCAAAAAAAAATGGATATATTTATATCTTTATCGATATATTAAAATTTAAAAAATCCTTATAATATCCAAAGTAAAGATATATTTATGCATTCCCCTCCGATCAAACCATTAATGATATTCCCAAAAAGTTGTGAAATTTCCAAAAACTTTCTAGTCATAGTTCCCAGCAGTTCTATCAATTTTATAGATCCCCCCCCCCCTATAAAGATATTCGGCAAATGCTTCAGTTGTGATATCTTGAATTGTTTTTCGATATACAGCTGTCAACATGACGTTGAATTAAGCGTTTTTTAATTGTTAATTTTTGTATATCCATGGCAAAACGGAAAATACATAGAAATCGCCTTTATTGTACTATCCCAACATCCAATGTTATTATAATGGCCGGCTTATCGCCAACACGCCATAATTGCTTTGAAAACAAATCTCTCGCTGCGCCTTTGATAACGTCGTCTAACGTCTCATAATCGATATGGGTGTTCGTTGGTTCGTCGAGTACACCAGGAATTTCCTCGCCTCCAAGATCCAGAACCAGAAACAGAAACAGTAACGTCGAGCTCCCCAATCTCGAGTTACGCGAGAGGCGCCAGTTGTCGCCGGTGATTCAATTCCTTTCACCATATCAGGTTTGGGTTCTTGCTTCTTTTTCGCCAGTTGCCAGGTTTGGCATGGCGATAAGATTACAGGCAAAACAGTAAAACTAATGCCAAGAAACCCAAATCGAAATCGAAACACTTGACCAACCCACTAATTAGATGGTGACAAATGAGATCAGCGAGCAGAAGAAATGGTTGTAATAGGAAAAGTATAAACCTTGAAAATCTCTAAGAATATTAATAATGATCTTAAATTACTTTACTTTCGTACTGGTGAATAGAAAATAAAGTTAAGAGTGCTTCTAAAGTTATAGAACCAGAACCAAAAAAAAACATGTTCCCGTAAAATCGATATGGCCATGTAAATTTCAGGTCATGCAAAAACCATATCGTTTTTACATGAAATACTCTTTTCGACCAGGTCAAATTTACCTGGCCTGATCTTAAATAATGTAAAATTGATCTATGTTTCATATCGATTTTGTATTACTTCAAAAACAAAAGGAATTTAAACAGTTATTATTGCGATTTGTTTTGTTTCATTTTGCTAGTGCTTTTCAATCGAACAAATTGACTCCTCTTTTCATTTCCGTTATTATTTCGACCCCTTCTTGTCGAAACGGGGCTCATCTTTCACAATAGTGCGGAATACAATGGAATACAGGAGGGGCGACAAGGGGGCGAGGGGGCACAGTGGGTCAGGCAGGTTCAATACACTTAAAATTATTGCTTTATTGACAATCTGTTTTTAGGGTTCACCTCTCCGAAACCGAAACTGAAACTGAAACCCCGAAGCTGTTATTTCTCCCGAGGAGTCTGCGTTTAATTATAGAACTTGCGAACGGGCCGCGACAACAACATCTGTGTTTAACTATCCAGGGTGATTCTTTACTCCAACCTCGCCCTGATCTCCGGTGAAAATTGAATTAATGCCACAGTCACAGGCAGCAAAAGTCAGCTTTTTGTCAGCCAATTGAGTGCAAAGTCTAGAGAGAGATATTACGATAGATACCTAACTATATCTATGTAGATGAAAGCGACAATGGCTTTGGGCTTTGTCATATCGTTAACGTATCCATTTATCTGTGGTATCTCTAGTAACTGTAGTATCTCATCTGTATCTGCGGCGTGAGACGGCAGTTTAGTAGCCCCTTGGAAACAATAGCCTATATCTATCCCCATCTCTCTGATCCTAAAGGCAAACCCAATCCCAACCGATCTTATCTGTAGCGATACCAGGTAAAGCCTATTTCCCGTTCCGTTTCGTTTTTTTTTTTTTTGGGTTCTGGGCTCATCAGGTAGGCGCGTTCCGCAAGCCCAACAATAAATGTTTGTTTGTTTGCTTCATTTCCCACCCAAGGTTAGGCCAAAAGGGTGCGGAACGCGTGGGTGTTGCTTTTTTCACTTTCTCACTCATAAAAGCCAAGAGTCGAACAGATTTTCTCGCCTTCTTGCCTCCCTAATTTGTATACCACCTATATCTACATATCTACATATACATATATCTACATATTTCTACATATATCTACGCAACGCACGTCACCGAGTTGGGATCTTCGTAATTGGAGATCAAAGTTTGTTTGCCTTCGTTGCTGCTATCAAAGGCGCTATTGTTTGCTCGATTCTTATCTCGTAAATTAGCTGGTAATTGTTTAACGATTTTACCGGAATTAAGGAACGGAACATAGTTTTATGCAAGAATTCTGGGGAATTAAATGGATTTCGGAAAGGAGGTGTTCAAGTTTTCACTAGACAGTAAATAGTTGTGTGATCTGATTTTAGGGTCTTCCACAAATATGGTTTTTATTTGTCGACATTTATTACATTTCTCACTTCTCTTGTTTACATTTTTCACATATTTTACTACCCGAATAATTGATAAACTCATGTGGTTTATAAAGAAAAGGGTCTTAAAATTAAAATATTTCTTTACTAAAAAAATACCAATAAAACATAAGTAGCTTTAGCCCCATTTCCCATTTCCGATTCCCTCGTCTTCTTTCGTTTTCGCTTCTTTTTGGCCTATCCCAACAAACATTTGAGATATTACCATATAACCCAAGCCGTATTCGTATTTCGCTCGCCTGCGCTCCCCAAGAAATTATCAAATTTTATTTGCAATTGATTTGCATTTTAATTAAATGTTCTGCGAAATAAACAAGTAGATGGGGCAGGCGTTTTTATGAACAAATAAAGAAGCGAATACGGGGTAATAATAAAGAAATAACACGGGGTGAGGAAAGGAAAGGAAAGGAAAGGAAAGAAGGAATGGGTTGGGTTGGGTTCTTCGTTTGGTTTGGTTTGGTCGGGTTTGTCTGGCTTCCTTATCATTATCAGCGGACTCTGGCTCATTGTTCCGCTGCCCATGATAATATACAAACAGCACCCAGAACTCAGAACCCAGAACCCAGCCAGCCAGCCAGATGATATATATGCACATATAGGAACGACCCTGTTTATAGGCAAGAAACTCCATGTAGAAACTGAAACTGCGACGGCAACTGCTGTTGAAATTGAAATGCGAGTGCGAGTGCGAATGCAAAATGCAAATGGGAATGGGAATTGAGCCTCAATTGAGATCATCATCATCATCATGGTGATCATGGTGACAATAACAGATGAAACAGAAACTGCAGCTGCAAAAGATGATGATTCTATGCTCCCCGGACTGTACGGACTGTGCGGACTGTGCGGACTGGACCTTAGGTCTCCGGGTTTGCATTCCCCGGCGGAGTTCAATGCACCCCACTGCAGCATTATCAGTTTCCCCTAGCATATAACTTGCAACTTGCCAGCGAACGGGGGCCACAAATCAGAGACAGTGTTTTCTTGGTCCTCCGCCGTCTCTATCTGGATTTTTATTCTTTTGTGTTTCAACGATGCACGTTGTACCATTGGCGCTATAAAGAAATTGAAATTGGAATTGGAACTGGAAAATGAGGCAATCATCTTGTAGAAAAAAAAAACTTTGATTTTGTTCTAATAGTTCTATCTTGAAACAAAACTGGAAATCGAATGTTTAGAATATAATCCGATATTTAGAAATATTTAATTTAATATTTTTTTTATCTTATTTATTTTTGCAGGCATGAGGATGACCATGTCCACGAATTCCACAATGAGTGCGCGAATACATCGGAAGGGATTTCGCATACCATCGAAAAGACAGCCGGGTAAGGGATTGCCCGGCAAGTTGCATACCATCACCAGGGTGAGTAAATAATATAGGAACCTATATATATTGGAGTAGTTAAATAAATAGTAAGTTAAACATACAAATGGGAATATTATAAAATTATAAACTAAAATCTAAAGTAAAATATGTAACGCGTAATATTGGATAAACCCAATAAAAACAAGAAAGGAAGCTAGCTTCGGCCAGCCATAGCTTATATACCCTTGCAGATCATTTCTATTCATTTACAAAAACATTAAATTTAAATTAACTTGCGTATATGTTACAATAATCCAAATTTAAGCTGCTTTCGTATTACTTTGGCATTATTTTTTGGATCCTTCCTATGGCAGCTTTATAATATAGCCGTCCGAATTTTTAATAAATTTAATACGAAATTTTGAAATGTTAAAGAAAAGCCATATCCCAGAGAAGAAGAGAATGTAATAAAAGTCAACAAAGATATAATTTTTTTCCTATTAATTTCCATTTAATTTTCTGACCGTTCCTATGGCAGCTATATGATGTAGTCATCCGATTTTTTAGAAATTTTATTCGAAATTCAGAAATATTTAAAAAATAGTATTCCCAAAAGTAGAAGGTAATATTTCAAAAAACACCAAAGCTAGAAGTTTTTTACGTTTTTTTTTTTGATCTTTCCTATGGGAGCTATAAGATATAGTTGTCCGATCCGGTCTGTTCCGACATATATACTACCTGCAATAGAAAGAAGTCTTTTGGGAAAGTTTGAGCGCGATAGCTTTAAAACTGAGAGACTAGTTTGCGTAGAAACAGACGGACAGACGGACGGACAGACGGACAGACGGACATGGCTAGATCGACTCGTCTTGTCATGCTGATCAAGAATATATATGTATACTTTATGGGGTCGGAAACGTTTCCTTCACTACGTTGCAAACATCTGACTGAAATCATATCTGCAAGGGTATAAAAATCGATATGAAACGTAGATCGATTTTACATTTTGTAATATCAATTTTAACTTGATACGGGGATATGTAAATTTGATATGGTCAAAATGAGTATTTCATGTTAAAACGATATGTAGTTAATGCTTGTTTTCTAGGGTATAAGAACTGTATCTTTTCTATGCTAAAAATATATTCTAGATTTAGTATAAAAATGTGGTATTGATTTAATACTCAATAATATAAAATCTGTTATATCTATAGTATTAATATCAAACAAGTTTGTATTTTATAGTTTAAATTCTATGCTGAAAATTTAATTTTAATACTATCAAAGTTATAAAATTTATTACTAATCTTAAATGGATATTTTCTGAAATCATTAGTTTAGAATTTAGATTCTATAATCACTTTTTTGTTCAGTGTACTGATAGTTTCCATACCATTGAACTTTTGCAGGCGGGTCCCGGAAAGATAGTTCCTGGGAAGCGAATACCACAACGACCCCATCCGCCGCCCTGCGACAATTCCAATGACAGTGGCCTGGGCTTCGATCAGCACACGGAGCTGAGGTCCTCGGGCGGAGGCGGAGGCGGGGGCGTGGCCGATCCTGCGGTCAACGGGGGCAATGGCTCCAACTCAGCCCAGCGGTCCAATTTGCTGGTCAATAGCGCTCTAACCAACACAGTGGCTGCTGCGGCAGCCGCGGCAGCTGCTGCAGTGGCCAGCAATACGTTGCAGCAACATCAGCAGCACCACCAGCAACAACAGCAGCAGCAACAGCAGCAGCAGCAGCAGCAGCAGCAACAACAACAACAACAGCAGCAACATTCACCGCAGCAGCATTTAATACGAGCGATACCTGTATCAAGGTGAGTCACTGTCACCATCCAGCCATATATATATATATATATATCTATATAGTATATATCCCCCTCTCTCGGCCTCAAAAGTCTTCATCCGCGTTCATGCGCAGGCGCAACTCGTGATAATTGCCAGTTCATGATTTCATCTCGTCTTGCGTTTTTATTCATGGTTTCGAGTGAATGAATATTGAATATTGATTGCCTCACAGCTAAAAAAAAAAAATACATTATCGCGCACACATTGAACAGATCCGTTCGGATATTTAGCAAACAATAAATATTTGTAGGGGTTTTTCTCAATCGTCCGATTGTCCGTTGATAAGAATATAAGCTTAATTTGTAATTAATCTTTCTGATATTCGAAAAAGGTTTTAAAAATATCAAATAATATTAGTGTATTGATTATTATGAGATTTTTGTTGTCATTGTGTTTACAATAGATTTTATGTTTATTTCTGAAAATTGCTGGTTGCATTTCAAGTGCAATCCGTTTGTATATATTTTCCTTAGAGGTGGGCGGCAAACCTATTTATTCTGAATGATCAGGCTCGAATAGCTGAAACCCCTTTTGCAAACTGGGGCTTTTGCAAAATTCCACCATTTACCTGCCTCAGTAGAGTTTCAGCATTTCAATCGAAAGAACGCGTGTGTTAAGGAAGATAGGACCTTCTATCAAAAGGTGTTTCAAAGATTACTTAACATTATAATTGTTTAGTTTCGTATAGATTGATATAGATATTATATGCTTTCTTTATTTGGCCTATAAGTAGACTCTTTTTCGACAGGTTTACTTTGTAGGTCATGGTGAATGTGTTTATAATAATTTAGTTGCATTCGATGTGGATTAAAATTTCGAATTCGATTTAAGTTTTCATCTGGTTTTCTCTGTGTGTGCGGGTTCATTGTGTTGTTGTTGTGTGTGTGTGTGCTGTTGTTGTTGTTGTTGTTGTCATTTTGTAGTTATTGTAGCTATTGTATTTGCATGCCCCTATCTGTGTAAATCGCCGCATTATCTTATCAGCTTATCAGTTTTACGAACTCGCCTCCAATTGCAAATTGCAGTTGGGAATGGGTATAGAAAATGAAAAAAAGTTAACGACGAGTTGGTTTAATTCAGAAGGTGCTTGGCTTTTGGGGTTGCCCCTTATCTCAGTGAAAAAAGAAAACAAATCCAAAGGGAAAACAATGCAAGTGTCGTGATTTTTATGAGGTTTATTTAGGGCTTTGGCTAATTGCAGGTACGATCGGTAAACGTTTAAGTGCTTGCTTTTTTATATTTATCGAGTATTTACAAGTGAATCAATAGGCCCTGAATATCTGGGGCTTCTTTAGGCATCATTAAATGGATTAATATCTTTGAGTATCATTTGAAATATGCGCCTTTCAGTTTATTTGGCAAACATAATTTTTAGTTTGCCTCGATTTTGCTTCTAAAAATATTTCGTTTGCTCCAGAAAGCGAGTATTTTAATTTAAAAATAGTTTCACACCATCCTATGTTATCAATTAAAATTCCCCATGCTTTTCAGAATTTTTAAATAATTTTCGAAATATTTCCAGAATATTCCATTGTTGAATTTGTCACTTTTTTGTCGTCGTCTTTCATGTTTTCTTCTTTTTTTTTTTGTTGATCTTGCAGATTTGCACATTCTTTGGCGGTTAATTTCATTTGCATACATGAAAATACGCATTTTTCTTTCACTTTGGCCAATGACTTTTGGATGGGGGGGGGGGATTGTTTTCTTGGGTCTGTTGGTACACAGACACAAACACACAAACGCGATTACTTATACGCACTGTTGCCGCCGTCCGCCTTGCGATTCGTGATTTAGCTTAGCTTTGCTTCGCTTTACTTATTATCAATCAGCAGTATTCCATTCGCCCGATTTGGGTTAGGATTGAAGCGCAGTATCTGCGACAGATTACGTATAATCGTCCATTATGGATGCATCTAATCAGTTTCATTAGCTAAGAGGCTACGGGAATTTCTTGTGATTTTATTTATGCGCTTATAAGCATTGTATATATTTTGTAATTTATCAACTGGAATGGGATTCCGTTGACATAGAACTAGTTTTATTCAAAGGATTTACTATTTTCGATCTGAAATGATTTTTCTTGATTTTATTGCAACCTTCTTCCCATCGACTTACATCAAAATCAGTCTTCGATTGAGTTCAGGCCGTTAGTTCCGTTCAGTTCCGTTCAGATCCGTTCAGTTATATTCAGTTTATTCCATTCCTATTGATTTTGGGTTCATTCAATGCATTTTCAATGCATTCGGACATTGATTGGCGCCTTGGAATGCGAAATCAATTTACTTTTCAATCTAATAGAAGAAAAAAGCATAGCTTTTGTATATATTTCAGTTGCAGAAATATCGAAATTAAAGAATTTATTGTTGTAAAATTTAAAAGCAATTCGATTTGATTACTAAATGAGTGCGTGTGCTGCTGTTTGTGTATCCCACATGTACATGAATGTCTGTATATATATATGTTAACGTATAGATCGCGGCACGACAAGAAAATGATGGGTCACTATCTGGAGGATCTGGATCTTGTGTCGGCGTCCTCCTCGGAGGACTCGGCCGCCTCGACGCCGCCGGGCGTCCTGGACGAGGATACGGGCTTTGTGAACGACAGCAATTCGACGACCATCGGTGGCAATAGCAACTCGGATCCGTTTGGTGGCGTTTTCCAGGCCACCGAAGCAGCTGTGGCAGCGGCAGTAAATGCCTTCACCCTGCAACAGCAGCAGCAGCAGCAACATCAGGTGCAGCAGCAGCAGCAGCAGCAGCAGCAACATCAGCAGAACCAGCAGCAACAGTTTCAGTACAACGGATTGATGTTGCAGCAACATCAGGTGCAACAGCAGCAGCAACAGCAGCAACAGCACCATCACAATCATCATCATCGACATGGCAAGCACATCAAACGCAAGAAGTTCGAGTGCAATCAGGTGGAACTGGACAACGATGATGCCTGCAGCGAGGATGAGTTTATCCGAAAGATTGCCAGTACAGTGGGTACAGTGGATGCCACGCCCCCAGTGGGGGAATTGCCCCCTGTAGCCGCCACCGCACCTGCCACGCCCACTGTTAGCCTCCTGCCGCGCATCAGCAGCAGCAACAGCAACAGCAACAATGAGACAAAGTAAGCGGCGTGTTTTCCTTTTCCAGCTAAAAAGAAAACCGACTTTGCCACCAAAAAATAACTAAAAACGTTCTTTGGTACATTTTACAAGTCTAAATTACATTTTTAACTACTGAACTATAAAAACCTTAGGTAAATCAGAGTTGTCTATAGGAACATATTTTAAATTAATATTTTATCCAAAAAATATTCGTAATACACAAAGGTAGAGAAAGTTTATTTCTTAAAATATATATCTTAAATATTGGCTATAGGAAACTGATTTGAGAGATCTTGAAAATATATATATCATAAATATTGGATATAGGAAACTGATTTGAGAGATCTTGAAAATATATATATCATAAATATTGGCTAGAGGAAACTGATTTGAGAGATCTTGAAAACCGTATATAAACAAATATTTAATCCAAATAATATTGGTAATACAAAAAACTTAATAATTATAAAAATCATAGGTAAATCAGAGTTGTCTATAGGAAAATATTTTAAATTAATACTTTACCCAAATAATATTGGTAATACAAAAAGGTAGTGAAAGTATATTTCTAAAAAAAAAATATATAAAATATATATTGGCTATAGAAAACTGATTTTAGAGATCTTAAAAATCATAAATAAAAAAATATTTTATACAAATTGGTAACACGAAAAGGTAGTGAAAGTAAATTTCCTAAAATATATCCTTAATAATGGCTATAGGAAACTGATTTTAGAGATCTTAAAAAACCAAATGTATGTATGTACACACATTCAAAAACAAAAACAAAACAAACAAAATGAGTAAGAAATAGACAAAAATGATTACTATCAAAATTAAATGTTTAAATACTCTAAAAATACAAATAAAAAACTCAGAAAATATTTATGTGATTCAACAGCGGTTTAATAAGTCTAAACAATGACTTTATCGCTTAAAAACAATTAGTTTACCTTTCGAAATTAAACACCAAAGAGTTTTGTAAAGACACGCAACCATTAGGGAAACCCAATAGGTTATAATAACCTAACCTAACCGAATAATTGACTCTTTGCACACTGTGTGGACCAGAAACGTTTGTTATTCCCAGATTATTTACTTTGATGGCTTTGACTTTTGTTCTTTAATAATTGCCAAATGTGTGTGTGTATATATATTTTTTATACGTATGTGTCCGTTTGTAAACAAAGGCGAAAAAATTTGAAGCAATTGTAAACAAATTGGTCAAAGCTAAGATTTATTTCAAACAAAACTAAACGAAACGATCTGAAACGAAACGAACCGAACCGAACCGAAACGAATGCAAAGTGCAGTGAAAAGCAATGAAAATTGCGAACAAAAATTCCTTTTTGGCTTTTTTATGTTCCATGTGAGTGTGTGTATGTTTGTGAGTAATTAACAGCATTCAAAAGTCATATATCATTCATTTTTTAGCTACACATATCTAACTAAATCCGTATCCGTATCCGTAGCTTTGTAGACCTCTGTATCTCTTTTTGTATCTTTTTATGTAAAACAACAAAAATAAAAAGAATTCATCTCATTTTCATTCCTTTCTTTCGGCCAGCACATGTGAAAAATAAACCATAAATCATTTAACCCAAACCAAAATCGAATCGAGATTTCTTCAAACGGACATCGGCCAAAGTTCAAGTACAAGTGCCACATATATATACATATATATTTAACGATCCTTAGACAAATAAACCCAGCTAGCCCCAAGAATTTGATTTTTTAACGATCGATTCGAATGGAAAAGTACTAATTCGATCATCTCTCTTTCTCCCATCTCTCTGCGCTCAGATTCATATCAACCAGGACTGTCGCCCGAGTGGCCAATAAGCGGCAGCCGACGACGCCGCTGAACAGCATCGCCAGCTCCAACGACGGCCAGGTGCAGCTGGAGATCGTCTCGCAGCCGGAGCAACAGCACCGGGCACGCTACCAAACGGAGGGCAGCCGGGGAGCCGTCAAGGATCGCAGCGGCAACGGATTCCCCATCGTCCGACTTGCCGGCTACGACAAGGGCGCCGTCCTCCAGGTCTTCATCGGCACGGACATTGGCCGCGTGGCGCCGCACATGTTCTATCAGGCCTGCAAGGTCGCCGGCAAGAACTCGACGCAGTGCAACGAGAAGAAGGTCGACGGCACCATGGTCATCGAGATCGATTTCAAGCCCGAAACGGACATGACCGTCACCTGCGATTGCGTTGGCATCTTGAAGGTGGGTTGCAAAGGAGGGAATTCTCTATACATGGCTAGAAAATAAAGCTTGATCGATATTATCGATATTTTTCAAACATTAATGTTTATCGGAGGCATGGTTGTTTTTCTAATGTTTAATTATAAACAAAAAGAAAATAATTGTTTTAGATTTGGTTTTTTTTTTCTTGAAAACATCGATGTTATCGACACAATATTTTGAAAACATCGAAAATATCGATAATTTTCAAGCTTTACTACAAACATGTATTTTGATTTGTCGAACAAACTAGTTTCTTCTGTTTATATCGCTAGGACAATTAATTTTAAGTAATGCAAAATAGTTTAAAACAACATGGTATCAATTTGAATCCGTAGGAACGCAATGTGGATGTGGAGCACCGCTTTCCGGAGCATCTGGCGCAGAAGAACAAAAAGAAGTCGACCCGCTGCCGCATGGTGTTCCGCACCCAGCTGACCCGCGACGACGGCACCACCGAGACCCTCCAGGTCTGCTCGAATCCCATCATCTGCAGTGAGTTTGGAACATGGTTTACGGTTTAGTTTCTCTCTAATTAATTAATATTATTTTTTGTGATTTAGCTCAACCACCTGGCGTACCGGAGATATGCAAGAAATCGCTAAACTCTTGTCCCGTCGACGGCGGCCTCGAGCTATTCATTATCGGCAAGAACTTCTTGAAGGACACGCATGTGGTGTTCCAGGAGACCTACGACAGCGTCAATGGCGACGATCCGGCCACCGAGATAGCGGTGCGCCAGCAGCTCATCGGCGGAACCGCCGCCCTTTGGGAGCAGAGCGTTCTGCCGGACAAGGAGTATCTCCACCAGGTGCGATTGAATTTATTTTCAAGGGATTTGCGCCTTATTAACAACTGAGTGTTCCTCCTATTTGTAGACCCATTTGATTTGCACGGTGCCGCCGTATCTGCACCAGAGCATCCTGAAGCCCGTCCAGGTGCAGGTCTCCATCGTTTCGAGCGGCAAGAAGAGCGAGCCGCACACGTTCACCTACACGCCCAAGGGACAGTACACGACGCTGGCGGCGGCCAGCACGTTAAGTAACACAATCCACGCCCAAGGTATCTATTTGTTGACTAAGCGTTCGCTCGCACCCAACCAACCGAATTTACCAACCACAAACTCCCCGAGCCGGAGATCGCGATTCGTTAGCTGTTTAGTTTAGCTGTATAGATCGAATGAAAAGACCAAAAAAGTCGATAAAGAGCCTAAGATACATGATATGTGAGGTAGTATCGTCAGGATTGGGCAGTTATTTATAGATAAAGTTTATGTTTAGTGCCATCTTTAGTCTACCTCTACAAACTTTGAAGTTGCAATCTGTTATTTTTTTCTTCTTATTACTCATTTATTATTTTAATTTCTTGCAAAAGCAACCATATAAATTAGCTAAACTAGAACCGAATATAACAAATAAAAACCTATAAATCGATAAGCGATAGATAAAAACAATGTGATCTCTTCATGCGTTATTCTGCTCTTCCCTTTTCCCTTCTATGTATCTTCTATTTCTCTCTGTCTCCCTTTTCTTGCTGGTTTTTTTTTCTGGTTATTTAAATTAATTATTAAATATATATTTAAAAATTAGCAAGTCTGTGTGTAGCCAACGGAACAAAGAAAAGTGAACGAGAAATTGTTGTGCCAAAAAAATATACCATGCATTTTTATATGTTTTTGAACTCAGAGATGATGCACAGAAAAGTAAACAATGTTCGAGAAATTTACAAATATTTAGGGCTGCGACTTCTTAGCAAACTCCAAAGCTAAAAACAGTTTTAAACTTATTTAAAGTATATAAAATATAAATCAGAATAGTCAGTTTAAGGCTTAAGGGAATTAATTTTATGGGTTTCTCCATACATTTTGCCTGTTCAATAACCAACAAGATCTCGAGTTCATTGCCCCATCTTCCCGTATACGTATTATACTAAATGAATGGATTTTCACATTTACTTAGGTCACAAAAAAGGGTAATTTGTCGCTCATTTTTTGCCTGCCACTCCTTTCTTTTCCTTTTCCTTTCATACTCTTTATTTACTACTCTATCTTCTGCACCGAATAACGCATGAAAAAATCAATACCCTATATATCTTTAAGTAGGAAACTAGGACAAACGAAAAAAAAAAAGCCATCGAAAAATATAACATAAAATATAACTTAATCTATAAGCACAACCAAGAATGATAAAAAAAAACAAGAAATCAAAACCTAAATTAAATTAATAACCATAAATGATTAAGGCACAGGACGGTGCAATTCTTCGGAGAAACGATTCCTCCAGTCTTCCCCCACCTCCCGTCTCTCACTCTTTCTCTCTGCCCCTCTCTCAATTTGTCTCTGCTCGTCCCCTCCACTTGAAATAGAAAAAAGAGCGGAGCGGAACCGGAAACTGATCGAAACAACTCTGCTGAATGAATGAACTTGATTTTCTCCCCCCCCCCCCCCCCCACAAATCTTCAAACGGATCATTTGCTTCGATGATGAAGAAGAAGAATAACGAATAGTTTTTTTTCTATTCCATTTTTTAATATCATTTTCTGTGTAGAACATTTTTTATGCCATACCATACCCGTGTCGATTTTCCTTGCATATTTTTAACACGTAAACAAAACAAAAGTTTCGCTTTTCCCGGGGACTTTTCTTCTGGCTTAAGTTACCTGTGTGTGCCTGTGTTTGTTTTGCCTGTTTGTTTGTTTGATCGAGTGCTTGCGCGTGTGTTTGCCTGTTTGCCTGCGTGCGTGTTTGTGCCGGGGATTTTGAATGATGTGCAGAGTTTTCTTGATCAAGTTCAGCCGAGAAAAAAGTATGACATATACCCAAAGAACATACATTTGAAGATGAAGGAAAGCTCAACCAAAGCGATAACATAAAAGAAACCGAAATCATAAACCAACACACGATGAATCAGCAGCAGCAGAAGCAGCAGAATATCGGGAGGATATACCTATAAACCAGACAGAAGAAGAAGAACCGCAAGGCAGATCCCCCATAATAAAAATATATAAACAAAAACCTGTTTTTCAAGTCAGGAAAAATGATTAAAAAAAATCAGGATGTCTTTAAAAAAAAAATAAAAAAAAAATCCCTCCCTCCACCATACAAAAAAAACTTCCTCCTCCTCCCAAAAAATATGCATATATATATTTTTACTTTATATTCTTCCTCCTTCCCCTTCTCTTAGCAATTTAGGTGCTCAATCTAACTATATAGTCAAATATGTAAATTTTTGAGTGCTATAAAATGCAAGGCCAAAATTAAATCCAAATTAAGTCATTAATCGACAGTCGATATAACAAGTATATAGACACCGATATAACCTGTATCTCTCTATATATTAAATATATATACAAACACAAAATAGTAACTATAGCAAAGAGGCCAACGAAATGCCAAGAATCGAAAGCTTGCCTGGAAAGCAACGCTGGACAAAAGCGATGAAATCGAAAGAATCGCAGCAATCGCTCGATAAGTGACTGCCAATCGCTGTGTTCGATGGCGATAGATACTCACACACCTCTACCTACACACATGTCACACAGACACACAAAAATGTCAATCGAAATAAAAAACAAATTATACAAATATACCAAAAGTAAAAGGACCTATGGCACCGAGGCAGCGATATCCTATCCAACCCCACGGGAAATGATGACCGGCGAAGGATTTTCGGCCCCATCGAGTCTTCAACAGCCACATCTGCTCATCTCTAACCCCATCTCTAACCTCCAACAACAGCAACTACAGCATCAAGGATATTTTTAGGGTACTGGTTAAAAAAAAAAAAAAAACACAAAAACCATTCAACTATTACAGAAAAATTAAAAAAAAAAAATTACCGATTGACCAACGTACAAATTCTTTTTTGCCATTTCGTAATCCATTTTTCTATATGTCTATTAATTAATACACACACACAAAACCCTCCCCTACACACCCAAACACACACACATTATCATTACTATTAACTATAAGGGAAAACCATTTCATATATAACCCTAGAGCATTACCTTTAAGCATCTATATATACAATACGATATATTTGCGTACTCACATAAAGCTAACACCATCTAAAGATTTCTTTTTGTCCTGTCCTGTTTGTGAATATCCTGGGATCGAAATTTGTCACACAGTTAGATCATTCGGATAGATAGCTATTGAATCTCCTGAACTCTTGATAGGGTATGTAAGACTGATTTCCCTCTAAATATATCTAATCCCTCATTGGTATCTAATTAATCCTTTGAAATCATTCATGAATACAAGTACTATTTTAATCGGATCATATTATTGATTGTCTTTCTTATCGTTGCTCTTTTCCAAATTGCTAACTTTAACATGTCTGAAATGTATATGTATGACGTTTTAAGATTTCACCATAGCAAGGGATCTAAAAAATATATCCACATTTTATTATATTCGAATAACATTCATTGCATACCCTTTGAAGATCAGTTTCAATTCTCCTCTATCTAATCACGCAATTCATGTACAGAATTTTCAGTTCTATGTGGAGGGCGACGAAGGCATCGAGGCCAAAGCTCAATGGATGGATGTTCATATGCTATACAGATACGGATACAGATACAGATACAGACAGAGTCAGGGATCAGTTGAGACAATTGCCATAGGAACGAACCGTAAGCGGGAACTTGCTCTAAAAGACCAAACATAAGAGGTGGTAGTGATGGGACTCGTCTAGAACGAGTGGAAATTCAAGCGTCGCTCGACTTCAGAGCCTCAGCATTACGCCTAGAGAACGACATCAGCTTTAGATCAATGCGACCCCGCTTAGAAATCGAGTATATCGAGTGTATTGCCCACGGGGGACTGAAAAATTGGGTTTTTTTTATTTGGCTCTTAATACTAATCCATATAAACACCTTAGATCCTAAGCAGTAGTGTTTAAGTTCAACAATTAGAAGTAATGATAAGTCTATAAATTAGGCGAAAATGCTTGGAGTGTGTTAATATGATTGATTGATTGAATGCCTGTTGATTTTTACGATTGCTGTTTGATTGCTGGTGAGAATTACTCAAGTGTTATAGTTTCGTAACGTCTGTTGTTCTGCGATATATTTGTTACTCTTTACTCTTTGTGTGATTGATTGACTGACTGACTGAGATGATGACTGCCTAGAGAGTCTGTCTGATCCGTTTTCAATCGGTTTCGTCTTGTCATTCGTGGTGTGTTCAATGATTGCTTTTATAATTGATTTTGGCCAGCTTGGTGTGGTTTGATTTAGCCCATTTTATTAGTTTATCTAGTTTTATCTAGGACCTACGCTCGAAGACCTCTTTCTTTAGCTCTCTTGTTGCTCTATTCCCTTTTTCAGAGTGCAAAAGTGTGTGAATGTGAGGATGGTTGCGAGTGAGTCGAGAGAAAGAACCAAGCATAACTACTCTTAAGAACCTAAACTATATAAAATAGCCATATAACTAGTCGTTAAGACCTAGCCTTAGATACCACTGACCCACCAGAAACCCGAAACCCCCCGCGGAGTTGGTAGATCCAAAGAATTCGAGTGCTTTTCTTCACGCCTTAGCTATAATATATAGTCATAAGTTTTGTTTTTAGTTCGTAAGCTGTAGTTAACTTCACCACGCGGATGAGAGAAGAGGGGGAAAGGCACTCGGATTCGATGGATCCCTCTCTGCGATGAACCCCCCACCCCTGAACTCTCTCTATCTATCTCAGAAATACCTGGCCTAGGACTAAGTGCTACCACTCCCCCCCCAAAAAAAAAGAAAAAAATTAAACTCTACCCCCCCGACTGTCTCTCTTACATCTTTTACATCTTTGTTTCTTATGATTTTGTATTTTGACCCCCTGATTCTTGCCTAAAAGACCACCAAAATGAGATTACTAAGAGGCCTCTTTTCTGCCCATTGTTCCTCTTGTAGATGTGAGCGGTTTCATGGACACCACTTCGGCGTCCGGTGCAAGTGGCTCGGCCAGCGGCCCCTGGAGCGGGCAATCCGGCAATCCAGTTCCCCTGCCCGGCGACAATGTGGAGGCCAAGCACGAGATCGATTCGGGAATGATGCCGCCGCCGATCACCACCCAAATACCGATGGGCGTGCGCCGCTCCTCGCTGCCCAGCGTAACGCCCATGATCACGGATCAGCAGCTGGTCCATCTCAGCGCGGTGGCCAGTGCGGAGGCGCTGAAGACGGAGCTCCTGGACGATGGCAACTCGCACAGTCCGTTGACCGGCGAATCGACACCGGATAGCCCGAATGCAGCCCTGCAGTATCATCGCTTTGCCCATCGGAAGCCCAGCCTCGACACCATCATGTACGATCAGTCCAATAGCTTGCCCGGCTTCCCGGCCGTTGTGGCTCCGGCCACCGCAGCCGCTGTGGCCGCTGCCGTTGATATCGATCCGGCTGCCGTTGCCGTGGCCGTGGAATTGGCTGTCAAGAATGAGATTGTCAAGCATGTGGTGCAGCAGCATCAGCAGATGCAGGAGCAAATGCAGGAGCAGCAACAACAACAGCAGCAGCAGCAGCAACAGCAGCAACCCCAACAGCAGCAGCAGCAACAGCAGCAACAACAGCAGCAGCAACAGGTGCATAAATTCATCGATGAGCTGACCAAATCCACTTCAGTGGTCACCAGCAATGGCACCAGTGAACCGGCGCTGTTCACCACCTCGGCGGTGATCGATCACGCCCTCACCGATATTCTACAGGCCAAGGTGGGCATTGCCCCGCCGAATGTGGTGCTGGAGAGGAGCCTGTCCCTCAGCTCCACGAACTCGAGCAGTTCAATGAGCGGCAGCGAGAGTTCACCCAACAGTTCTCCACTGACCCAGGATATCATACTCAATTCGGAGCCGGCGGCAGCTCTGGCCGGAGCAGCTGCCTTGGGCGGACCAGCGCCCGTCGATGTGACCGGTGGCCTGTCCACCGATATCATCATGAATCCCGCCGTCTCACCTTCGACGATTTTGTGCTCGGCCAACGGGGCGGCCACGGCGGTGGTGCCCAATATACTGGCACCCCACCAGGTGACCATGGCCAACTCGATATTGAATGACATTGCCATGCAGCCGGAGCCCACCCAGCAGGATGCAGCGGTGGCCGCCTTGGCGCTGAGCAACATCATGATGAGTCCACCGACGGCGGCATCGGGTGTGGGAGTGGTAGACACCCTGCCACCGACGCCGGCGGCCATGCAGCCCGAGGTGGCGGCCACGGCCACATCGACGGCGGTGAGCAACATGATCATCAAGGCAGCGGCGGACTTTATAACCACCCAGGAGCAGGAGCAGCATCACTACCATCATCATGGTCGCGTCCACTCGCATTCGCCGCAGGCAGCCGTGGGTGTGAGCGGCAATCCGGCGGAGACGGCCTCGGATCCGCTGGTCAATCTGCTGCTGAATCACTCGAGCACACCGGAAACAGCGGCTGCTGCCGCCGCTGCGGTGGCCGTGGAGGCGGCCAACTTCCAGTCGATGAGCCACAGCCATCACTCGATGAATCACAGCCATCACGGGCACAGTCACAGTCATGGCCATGGACGCGTCTCGGGACACGGTCACCATCATGGCCACCACTTGCCGGTGGTGCCGCCGACACCACAAGAATCTCTGATCGTTGCGCTGGCCAGCGAGAATGCGCTGCAAAAGTCGGTGGCCACCGCCGCGGTGACCACCAATGGAGCCGTGATGACGCAGCAGGCGTCGGCACCGAATACCGCCGGCAGCATTCTACCGGCAGCGGTGGGAGCGGTGGCTGCGGCGGCGGCCGTGGCGGTACAGCCGCCCATTCCCCAGGAGCTGACCACGATGTCGGATCAGGATTTGATCAGCTACATCAATCCGAGCACCTTCGATCAGCGTGAGTTTCGATTGGAATGCCATTGGTAGTGACGATGGATAGATAGTTTTTAGAGACCTTTTAATTACATCTTATTTGGTACCTTGTTAAAAAAAACCTGGCGCCCACACCTTTACAGATTTTGTAAAAGTGTAAATGCCACTTTGTATTGTTTAATAATACCTATTTAAATGTAAAAGAAATTTTCAAAATCGTACCATTCGTTAAAAAGTTATGAGCAAATATTGGAATGCAAACTGTCCAGTTACTATCTCTTCATCTCCCTCGCACTCTCTTTTGCGTTCTCTCTTGTTTTGATATTATATTTATTATGTATATCATTTGATTACTAATTGATTTCTTTACTTGCAGTTTAAACGGCTTCAGATCAACAAATTAAACTACGTGGACTTGTTTTTTTTTAATTAACAATAAATGTCACTCCTACACAGGCTTAGTCTTAAGTATATATGTAGTATATAGACACACACACAAACACACACGATTAGAAGGATTAAAGGTTTCAAGTGGACCAACTTTTTGACCAAGTGGATGGTTTAAAATCGGGAGAAGAGAGTGAAAACCACTAACACACACACACATTAGTAGCTGTAGCTTTGTTTTACATTTAGGAATAAACCCTACCTAATATGGAATACCTAAATTTATACTTTTTTTTTTTGCTTTTTTTTAATATTTTAATTTAGATTTTTTGAAAACAATAATCAACTTATCTCAAAAGGTTAAATTAAAACAATGATAACGACTGCCATATACCTACGAAATATAAAATGAGCTCCCGAAAGTGAAGAATGAAAACGAAAATGAAAATGAATATGAAAATAAAGAATTCAAATATCAACCCCAAAAATTTAAAATTGAAGAAAGAACTAACTTTCGAAAAAAAAAATGTTGATTACACTTTTTGCTGGAAAACCTAATTTTTATAATGAAGTCTGATTTGTAAACTTCCTTTTTATTTGTTTGAGAATTTAAGATATATATTTTATAATTAACGCCTAACCGGACGGGCTGGCAATAAAAAGTAAGCTAATTAATTTTGGGACAACAACAAAAACGACGAAAAGAAATTATTATTATACAGTTAATAATTTATAAACACAACAAAAAAAAAACAGTACATATTATGTGTAGCTACGAATATAATGAATATGCGAGAAATTCCAAAAGACTTTTTTGATTTAAAGAAAATGCAATTATTATTTTGTTTATGGTTTAATCATTTTTATTTTAACTTATATTGATGGAACACACACAAATAAAGATGTAACTAATGTTATTACTATTATTATTATTAAATCGCTATTATTATGAATACCCTTAATGTTGATAGTTGTTATGTGTAGCCTTGTAAGCCAGATATGGGAGTAATCCTCGCCCATTTACCATTTACCATTTACCATACAAAAATAAGAACCCACAAAAACTGAAACTGAAAATATATGAAAGAACAAACCCACAACCAAACTACATTGAGCAAATAACGATATAGCATATTATACCGAATAACGACTAACGATTGAAGGACCCTTCAACACTTGTTAAGCCAGCCCCAAATAAAGATCAATACCGAGAGAACTCTGCATTTGTATGCCCAAAGCCCAATGCCCAACTATTTATAAAAATTTACAAATATTCCAACCACGAATTTTGCGCACTCCCAAGAATCGAACTAACTGAGAAACCTATGTATGGTGTAACTATAGATGTTTTTTTTTTTTTTGGTATTATCTTGATACACTTGAAACAATTTGATTGACATACGTAATCTAGATGTTCATGGAGTCGATAAATGTGTTAAACAATCTCAGAGATTGCATATTCCTCATTAAATTAAATGTTACAGTCAAGTCTATTAACGACAGAGATAGCGTTAGTAAGTGCACGTGAGATGAAGAGAGACGGAGATAGCTGGAGAGAGAAAGAGAGGGAGCGAAGAGCCCGCGCTTAAGAATTGTTAGTGTTAAATGTTATACACCTATATATACATTATTTATGTTATATATATATACACACATATATCTAACTTTACAATGAATAAAATAAATGTATTTTTGATGTTCTTATTGCCCAAAGTGCAGAACCGAATAACCACTGAAAACCCTGAAGAAAACTCCCTACACTTTGTTAACGACCATTTAAGCGTATCAATTGACGAAATCACGAACCTAGAATCCAAAATCCCAATTTGTCTACAGTCCTCCCTACAGAAACCATATTAATCTGCTCGTTATCTCTTTTTATGTGAATAAAAAATGAAATCTTTCAAAAAGAACCACACCTGTTGCAACTTTATTTCATAAAAACTCGTTAAGTGAAATGGTTCATTGCATTTAATTAAGTAGTGGCAACTAAAAACACTTTCTAAAATTTTTTAAAATTACAAATTAATTTCAGAAGGCATTTATACGATTTTTAAAGACCTTTTTGAATAGCACTGATACTTCAGAAATAAATATTTTGGGAATATTTGCTGGCTAAAGACATAATTTTCTTGAAATTTTTGATACGCTGATAAACTATTAGTTTTTCTTTCTACTGACTTGTGTTCCTTGTGAGAAATTCTACCTGAGAATATGAGTGTATAGTGCACGTACTATTATTATGGTTTTCACATCCGTTTTATTATCTGTTTCTATCCATTTTATATATATTTTATCGGTATACATACATCGGTATATCGGTATAATACAGGTAGATATTATTATTAAAACTAAGATAACAGTAATTAATTTGTTATAAACAAAATATAAAGCTTTACAGCATCTAACGACTTATACAAACGAACTCATGGGTAGGAGTTGGCCCTCCCGATGCGATTGATGGATCCAGGCAGAGTTTAAGACTTTGTCGGCGCTCAACTTGGAATGGTTATGCAGCCAGTGCGCAAACTTATCGTTGTCCAGGTCAGAGGACATGCAGACGAAGCCCAGATTCAGCTGCGGTTCCAATTCGTCGGCCAACTTGCCGCCGTTTTGCAGGAACAGAAGCTTGCCCAATTCGTCGCCATGCGGATCGTAGAAACAGGCATGCAGGTCGCGGAACAGGTTTAGGTTCTTTTCGCCATCCAACAGCTGATCCTCCAGAGCATTCACTTCAGAAGCGATAATCTCAGCCAAATTCTCTGGTGTAAGTTGAATGTCCTGCAGCAGTTCCTGCAGCTCCTCCACATTGGCAATATCCTTGCTGTAGCTATCGCCCAGACGGTCGAAGCACTCGGCAAGATCCTTCTGCAATGGCACGGTGGCCGCCAGCAGATCCTTGGGCCTCAGCTCGAGCTCCTGCTTCTGGCAGACCCTCAGCAGCCACTCCATGCGCACAATGTCACAGGTGCGTGGCTCCTGAAGGCAGAGCCGCTTAACCAGGAACGTCTCGTCGCCGGCAATGCAAAAACACTTGGGATCGTTGGGCAGGGGATTCTCCACGATGCAGCCACCGTTCTGGGCGGCCAGCTCCTGCAGCTGATGCTTGCTCTGCCGACCGGCGGATCCGCTCAGGATGCAAAAGCTGAGGCCGTCGAAGAGCTTGGAGCTGCTCGCAGCGGGGTCCACCGCACAGCGTTTCTCGTAGACGGCCAATCCCAGGCGGCTCCGCTCCGATGGTGTCATCCGCTGCTGCTTTCGCTTGGTGGTCACATCCTCCAGTCGCAGCTGCCGCTTGTTCAGCTTCTTGATGGCCGTGGATCCCGTGCAGAGGTCATTGAACTCCTGGAGGGTCATGCACTCGCTCCACGACTTGTCGTCGCGCTTCATTTCGGTGCGCGGAAAGTGCAACGATTTTCTGGTGAAAAATGCTCCATTCGGCGCCAAGTCGGCGGCCTTCACCTGCAAAATAATGGAGTTGTGCGGCTCGATCCACAGATCGGGGCATCCGGCCCGTTCCTTGGGCTTGTAGTGAAACCACAGTGGCGGCGGCTCCTTGACCACATCGTGCCAATGCGGCTTCAGCGTGTGATTGAGCACTCCGCGCTGTTTCGTGTTGTTGGTGACCACCCCGATGCTGAAGACCTCGGGCCGATTGGAGCTGCCGGGCGGCGCTGGCTGGAGAACTCCCAGCAGAAAGGAGTCCACAAAGGTGCGCTTGCGGTTGTAGAAGGCGCCAATGATCAGCACATCGAACTCGGTGATCAGACCCTTGATGTACTGGGCGGTAAAATAAATGAATTAAAATATATTCACTATCTGCCAGAAGATCTCTCTACTCTCTACTCACATCGGCCTTGTCCTTGTACCAGCCACCGCCCAGTCGTACGCCCGGCTGATATCTGGAGCCCTGCTTCTTCACCACAATGCCCTCGGCGTGGGAGTCGAGTGCCTGCTGGAACAGCTCGTTAAACTCCTCCACGGAGCCGATCTTGCGGCCGCGCATCAACTGCAGCACGCCCGGTTGCTCGACGACCATTTTCTGCAGCTTGTACGCCCGCTGGATGTAGGTGTGGTCAAGCA
This sequence comes from Drosophila pseudotakahashii, assembly GCA_035046095.1. NCBI lineage: Eukaryota > Metazoa > Arthropoda > Insecta > Diptera > Drosophilidae > Drosophila > Drosophila pseudotakahashii. The sequence continues at coordinate 10,533,748 of JAWNOE010000105.1, forward strand.
GGCTCTGGCCATTGAAGTAGAGCAGATCGTAGACCACAAAGCAGGGCTGCCAGCTACCCTCCGGCTTCAGGTTCTTCACGTCTGTATTCTCGCCTTTCTCCCGGAAGCGCGACTGGTTCGTGTCCCACACCATCATCTCACCATCAAGGATGATGGACTCCAGACCGAGTGGCAGTAGGCCCCTTAGCTTGGGCGTCAAGGTGCCGTGATCGTAGCCGTGGCCAAAGTTCCGGGTGTAGTCCACGCCATTCCGTGAGATGTACATGAAGCGTCCGCGATCGATGTGCAGCTGGAAGCGCTCGCCATCCATTTTGGTCTCCATATAGAGCACATCCGACTGCATCAGCTCCTGGATGTCGCCCGGGAATCGTTCGCACAGCATGGGTCGTATTTGGTGGAATGGCCGGATGACTGAGTTGAGATTCACGAACTTGACGGCGGCCTTGCTGTCTGAGCTGGTGCTGGCGTCAAGGTCGGTGCCCCTGTCCGCCAGCAGATTGCACACGTGTCCCAGGTCGGAGCAGCGCTGGTAGATGTCCTGTGCCTTGGGGTGCAGCACTCCGAAGATCTTCTGCTCGCCGATGCCCAGACCGAGGCTCTTCAGCAGCAACCGGATGAGCCACTTTTGCTCCTCGGGCGAGGCCTGCTCCGTGAACCGGATGAGCTGCTGCTTCTTGACGTCTATGTCCTCGTTGGCAATCGTGTCCAGCATCTCGTGGATGTGCTTCAGGCGCAGATCGCTGGGCGGATTGAAGCACCTGGGCTTGAGGACGGCATAGACGACGTCGCCGTAGTCCCGGTACATGTTTCCGCTGCGGTGCTGCAGCATGATGGCATCCCGAGCTGAAAATTGAGAGGAAAATAGTTATACCTTGGGTTTTTGGATCCCGCTCATCCACTCACAATCGCCCGGCAGCTGCAGCACCCTGATGTATAGCCTGCCCAGGGCGGTGATCTGCAGTCCGTAGGTGTCACGACCCGTATCCGCGCCCGGGAGCAGCAGGCGCAGAACCGAATAGAAGCTACTGACTCCGTTCTCCGCCTGGTCGTCGGTTAGGCCGGTTTGCCGGCGAAAGGACTCGCGGTGGCGGCAGAAGGACTCGTAGTAGCTCTTGAGCACCTCCTCCTTGTTGGCCACCTTTCTGGTGGCCTTCAGCTTCTCGAATAGGTCGCAAATGTCGCGGAACTTGATCGTGCTGGCTATATCCACGCTCATTTTGTCATAATAATAATACGCCAGCGGATAAACAATTTCACAATTTTTGAACAGCTGTTAAGCAATCGATATTTCCGATAGCTTGCGGGAAATATCGATGGCTATTGATATTGCAAGATATCGAATCGGTAAACACCCATCGCCAACAGAGGCGGGAAATCTGTGTTTTTGTTTGGCCAAAGCAATTGTTGTTTACTCTTACATTTGATTAAATTAAGCAGAACAATGAGCAAGAAGGCAACGCGAGGTAGCAAACCAAAACCGGATCCGGATGCGGAGGGATCTGGCAAGAAGACAACGGCCGCGTCCCTGAAGAAGGTGCTGTTTCTGTCGCAGGAACTGCTGCCCAAGGATGCGGACGACAGGCGCCTCCGGTTGGAGCGCTTCTTTCACCCTGGCCAGGGCAAGGAGGCGCTGTTCGTCACCCATCCCGATGGACAGATGATGGAGCTGCTGGAGTACGCGGAACCGCGTCGCAGTTGGCTGGTGAACAGCGAGGTCTGCTCCAATGGCAGGATCTACATGACCACGCCGGTGGATCCCACGCTCCTGGCCCTCCATCACCTGCGGAAACACTGTGCTCAGCGTACGATATATATAAACGTATTAAAAGTATTGAGTTTTAAACTTTTCCCTTTATCTTAAACAGGAGCAATGTCGCTGGACAACATTGCGGTGGAGGAGGCCAGCACCAGTCGCCTGCTCACCGAGTTCCTTGCGCCGGAGAGCCTGAAATGTGTGTCGGATGTGAAGAGTTCCGGCGACCAGAGGTTCTACAAGTACAACCAAGAACGAACGCTGGCCTGGCTGGCTCTCAAGACGCGCCAGGTGGCGGGCATCCTGAAGGACAAGCAAATCCACTGCGGGCACAGTGCTCAGTCGCAGAATTTCGTGCGCAGCGAGAAGCTGGCGTCGGAAAGTGTCAGCAACGAAATGGACTACACGCGCATGGCCTGCGATATTGTGGGGCGGTATTTGGATGCGGATCTGCATGGCCTGCTTACCGGCTATCTCCGCATCCCCAGCGAGATTCAGGCGATTGTCGAGGAGAAGGCTGCCGCCCAGAAGCGGAAGTCCAAGGCGGGCAAGGACGAGGGCAGCGACTCCAAGAAGATCAAGCTCAACGAGAGCGATGCCGCCGCGAAGCTGAAGGGCAGCGGTCTGGTGGACAGCGATAATGATCCCAATGCCAGCATCACATCGCCCACGGCGGCTCCGCTAAAGGAACGCTCGCTGACCGCCAAGGAAAAGGCCCTGGCCAAGGGCGCCAAGGGCACCAAGAGCATCGCATCGTTCTTCAAAGTGAAGTAGATTTATGTTTCGCATAAGTTATTGATAGGTTCTTGTTTCCTCACTCATTTAAGAAACGTAAACTTTCGCTCATAATTTTTTTTTACCACGAATGTTGAATTTTTTACGATCAATTTAATTTCATTAGTTTTTATTTTCGCCAAGTTTTACAAAACCTTATAATGGAAAAGTTTAGTTCAGGTTTTTTTTTTGTTTTTCTTTCTCTTGTTTGTACCAATTAAAGATTTTAGGACATAAACCAACATGTTTTCATTGATTATTTAAACTTTTTAACTTCAGTTTATAGTTTATTAATAATTTTGTTTTAAAAACCGCGCCTATTCAGCTCATGCGCTTGAATCATCCCTCTTTCTCCCTCTACGTAAATTATTATCAGCTGTTTGGGTTGCCAGGCTTATAAGGATAGAGTACGGTCAACATGGAGTTTTACCTATAACATAATCCAAATTAATATAAATCTAAGCTAAGAAAGTAAACCCCTAAAGATTTGAAACCTCTTTAAAGGGTGCCTAAAAGTATGCTTTTATTTAATTTTTTCATGTGGGGTGGCAATCCTGGCCGTCGTTCAAAGCTGCTGGCTCCTTTGTTTCCGTTTTTGTCGCTCAGTTGTTGCTGTGCGCGCTCCCACGTTCGAGGCTAACGGTAGATTCCGCTTTGCGCTGTGATTCGCATTTCGCCACCCCATTTCCCACCCCCGCATCCGCATATCCTGCTGCTGCTGCTGTTGTTGTTGTTTTCTATATGCCTCGAATTTTCGGGCTAACAACAATTACAGCGGTTAAATTAGCTAATTGTCCCATCCTTCGAGTGTTTGCTTTACCGTTTTCAAGTTTAAACTGTAAACGGAAGGAAAAAAAAGAGAGTGGCGTCACACGAAAAGAAAATTTTCTTTGGCGTCGTCGAGGTGTTTGTATATGTGCGAGTGTGTGTGTGTGTGTGTTGGGGCTCTCTCGTGTGCTTGTGTTAGTCAGTGTGGTGTGCAAGAAAATTAATAATACAACAATGAGTTAGCAACAAATTCTCCCTTCCCCGCAGCAGCAGCAGCAGCAGCAGCAACAACAATCGCAACGCACAAAAGCATGCTACGCTTAATTGCATTTGGCGTCTGTCAAGGACAAAACAAAACGCTGTCTGTGTGAGTGCAAGCACAAAAACAAGAAACAATAGCAACAACAGCATGTGGCACAAATAACGGAACAGCAAAGTATCAACAGCGAAGGAAGAAAGGAAAAAATAGATAGGAAAACAAAACAAAAGACAGGAACAAATCACACACACGAGGGCAAAAACAAAGAAAAAAACAAAGGGAGGCTGCAAAAATAAAAAATTGAAAAAAAAGGGAGAGGCAAACACACACATTTACCCCGCCCTCCCCTCCACATCCGCCACCCAGGACATTTGGCGCCAGCTCGGGCAGCGACTGCGACGTCGACAGAGGCAGCGGCCGAGCACCATGTGTCTCCATCCCTCTCACTCTCACACGACCGCGCTGCAGTGGCTCCTGCTCTCCTTGTCCCTCCTGTTGGCGCTGCTGCCAGCGAACGTAAGTGCCTTTCATTTCATCAATGTTGCAAAAACAACAACATAAAAATTACGATTTTAAGTTTGTGATGAAAATAAATATTAAAAAATTCCCAATTTTGATTTTGAATTTAGGAACAATATATATTATTTCCCTTTGATTTTCCAATGATTGATCAATTTTTTGATTTAAAGAAAAAATTATAAAAATAATTAATAAATTATAAAAAATTAAAATTATCTTATATTTAAAGGAAGAGATTTTTTCATTTCTATCTTTAAAAAAACTAAAATATTATAGGGAACATTTTACTTCGGTTTGCCTTGCTTCAATTTACTAAAAATGAAAAGTAAACACAGGTTCATCAATGTTGCATGCACTTTTGCGTTTTAATTTAATTTCGATTGCATTCCCCACGTCAGTAAATGCATTTAATATTTCCACATTTTTTCTCGATCTTTAAAGCACACAAATAAATATAAATACAAAAACAACGAGTCGTAACAGTGGGCACTCCCTACGTGCAACTGTCAAAATATATGTATTTTTTTAAGCAACCTTTTAAAGGCACTTCATATTTTTTCATTTTTAATTGTGTTTTGCGAAGTTGTTTATTTTGTGTATTGACATTTTTATAAGCTTTGCCTTGCCTATAAATTGTAGAGACAGAAAACTAATTGATGCACAGAAAAGAAATCTATAAAAATTCATTTAAAAAATATAACAATATTTTTGCAATCAATTTTTGCAAATAATATTTATTGAGAAAAATTCATAAGAATTCGCGTTAAGGTTTATGTATTTTTGTAATAAGGTAATAATATTTTAAAGTCTAAGTTATTATTATTTTTTAAAGATTAAAACAACAAAATGTTTAAGAAATATTTGTTATTTTTTTTACAGGTGTCGTCTAGATTTTGCGAGGGCTGCAGTCAGGGATGTTGCACCCAGGGCTGCTGCCCACCGTACCAGGGCGGACCACGCCCCCTGCCGCCCTCCTCGGACTCGCACGTTCTCAATCTGTTCTTCGCCACCCACTGGTTCTTTTGGTAAGTGGGATAAATCTTTGAAGAAAACGTCAAAGATCATATAATATATAGGTACAATGTACCTGGTACATACATATATCACTAAGCGTGTTTTTAAGGTAGAATTTCGGATATTGTTAGAGCCTGGTTTTTTTAAACCTCTTTAAGTTTTCCCCTAAGATTCCGATTATTTTAATTGCAGTAAGAGTGATTTATTTATTTACTACGATAGATAGTATGTATGTTTGGCCATGGTCATGGTTGCGTTTTTGTTTTTCTTTTTGGGGATTCCCCGGAGGTCGCCTGCAAGGCCGTTCAATGGGGGGGTGTGGGTAGTGGGTAGTGGGTAGTGGGGTACTGGGTACTGGGTCGGACTTCCAGCTGATTGGCATTGTGTGCCATGCGAGATATTATTATTATTGGCAGCAAAGGTGGCGCCCAGCGCCGGGGTTGCGTCAAGTCAAAAGTCGAGTCAAGTCGAGAGGCTTATGCAAGCTGTACCCCCCACCCTATACTGTGCCTCCCTTGGGGGCCGTGGAAATGGCAATGCCAACTAATGAGACACAAGCGGAACCCGCCCGCCACCCTGCTCATATAATCCCATCTCTCGGCCACCGAAAAGGCAAACAAATTTCAGTCGGAATTCGATTACGGGCACAGCAGGACACGGATCCGTATATCCGCATATAGGCATATCGGCATATAGGCATATCGGCACATCCGCATCCGGAACCGGCCAAATGGGCTTCTTCATTCAGTCGCGCCAGCTGCAAACCGAGCAGTAAATGATCCTCACTTTCCAATAAAAATTAAAAAATTAATTTTTACTTATGATCAGTCCAAAAATTAGATAATAACTTCTGAAGATCATCGGAGTATCTTTTGACTAGTGACGAAATTAGTGCTTGGCTAAAACCTTAAAAATAGTTAGAGCATTGACAAGAAATTTGGAGGCTATAGCTTTAGCAGTTTGGGATCTGCATTCGACTTGCAAAAATTATAATCACAGTTTTTATATGTATAGAAGATTGACGCAATCCATTTTCGTTGCAGGTGCGTTGTGGTCGCCATCATCTTGGCCATCCTGTGTGCCTACTCGCTATGGAAGAAGCGGCGGACTCTATGCGGCTGGGGCTTCAATGAGCACCACACCCAATCCGAGGGAGATTCGGCCGGTTCCTGCTACGCTCCTCCGCAATATAGTCGCTGCAACTCGTTTCACCATCCACCGCCACCCTACACGGAGGTGATTATTAAGGGAGCAGATTGAAATAATCTAGGAAACTAACTTTCAAAATTTAAATTCCCTTAGGTGACCTCCAAACCGGATCTGTATCCGCTCGTCTTCACCTGCAACAGCGACTCGGGCAATGGCAAGGGCAACGGTAGCTCCAGCTACCTGATGGTCCAGTACTTTCGCAACTACATTGTCCGGCCGGCGGCGGGGGGCTCCCTGAGTGCGGCCAGCACGGTCGACTCCCTGAGCTCCAGCTTCATCTGCAATGCGAACGAGGCGAACACCCTGGTGCCGCCACCCTATTCCCGGGCAGCCAGTCCGGAGCTGGGACTGCATCACTATGTGGCCCATGCCCATGCCCATGGACATGGCAACAGTCACCTCAGATCGATGGAGCAGGCTGTGCCGGCCGGTGCTCCGCTGGCCTCCGTGCACTATGCCATGCCGAGATCGGCATCCCAGCTGGTGGAGACGGACGCCTATCAGCCGCGACTGATGCCCGCCCAGCAGGCGGCGCAGCACTATGCCACCGTGGCACTGGGCAGTGCTCCGGGCGGAGGGCCGCTCTACAGCACCCGGCTGCACGCCTCCCACGAGGAGGGAGTGGGAATGGGCGTGGGCTACCTCCAGTCGCAGAGCGATCAGCACTTCCGGTACATGGCCAACAGCAGCAGCAGCCTGAGCGACATCTTTGTGAACACCAGTTGTGTGGCAGGTTGGTATCACATTCCGCGAATTCTTTAGCATGTCTTTTATGAGACTGTGAACTTTAAGGTTTTTATTTACATATATGTACCTAAAAGATATGTTGGATTTGCTTGCAACAATTTGTTTGTCAGGAATCCCTTGATAAACATTTAACCGCGAATTCTTTAGCATAAGAGAAACCTGTTGAATCCAGGTTTTTTTTATGTCAATTTATAGATCTAATGAGGTATTTTGACTGCGTACTATAATTTTTCCGATATGAATCACTTCGACCGCGAATTCTTTAGCATAAAAGGGAGGCGATGAGCTTTGAGGTTTTGTTTTGGATTAATATACCTAAAAGATATATTTAATTTGCTTAAAGCACTTCAAGTATCTACAAACGCGAGTTCTTTAGCATAAGATAGACCTATAGATCAATTAAATCATTTTCACCGCGAATTCTTTAGAGACAATGAACGTTGTGGTTTTGTTCTGGAATAATAAACCTAGTAGAAATTTCCTTTCCCTTACCTATAATGTTAAATTAATATTTAAATAAATAATTAATAAATAATTAATTACACCTTGCAGGAATGCTGCCGGAAAGTGGAGGACCCGGCGGTGCCGGCCAGGGCGTGGAGAGTGGAGCAGCCACGCAGGCCGCCTCCCTGAACAGCCTGGCCATGGGCGGCCTGGGTGGATCGGTCACCGGTGGCACCGGGGCCTCCGGAGGATCTGGCACCCCGGTGATATACAGCAACGGCTGCATCCAGCCCAATCCGCTGCACAGCCTGGAGAACTGCTGCCAGCCGTCGGCCCAGGTGTCCGGCGTGAGCAGTCTGGCCAACATCGGGACACCGGGATCGCCGCCCCAGGCCACCAGTCCGACGGGCGAGGTGCGCGAGATTCTCGACCAGATCCGTCAGCTGCAGGCGGGCGTTAGCTACGAACAGCTCCTGCTGAGCGGAACGGGCGGGGCCAAGCCGCGGCTGCAGCACACGCTGTCGACGCCCTCGAACTCCCAGCAGGTGCTGCAGCCCATCCTGACCACATCCGCGTCCATTTCCGGCGGCAGCAGTGGGCGGAGTAAAAAGTTCTTCACCTCCGGCAGCAGTAAAACGCAGCCGAACAAGGCTCTGTACATACCAATGGCCGCCATCGGTGGCTCCTCCGGCTCCAGTTTGGGATCGGGAGCGCAGCGCTGCGTGCTGAAGAGTCCGGTGAGCAGTGTGGTCAGCGGTGCCAGCTTCTTTGTGAACCGGGGACGAGTGGCGCGCAAGGGCTGGATCACCCGATCGGCGCCCACGACTCCGGGCAGCGCCCTGCCCCCCAATCGCCTGGGCGACGACAGTCCGCTGCTGCTCAACGAGCACGACGAGGATGCCATCGACGACGACGACGATGATGAGGAGGAGGAGGAGCGGGATAGAGAACGGCATCGGAATCAGAACCGGAATCAAGAGGATACCGACACCGAAACGGAGGCGGAGGCCAGGAACCATCATCGCCAGCATCGCCAGCATCGCCATCATCGCGGCCATCGCAGCCATCATGGACGTCATGGACAGCTTGAATAATAGTGGGCGTGGTCGTTGGAATCGCCAGTGTCATTTAGTAGTTGTTGTTGTAGCTCAAGGTTCTCCTTTAGAAATAAGCTTTTAAACGAAAGTGGAGAAGGGTTTTGGAAGCCGGCAGCACGCTTCTTAGTCTGAGGAATCCCGAACAAACGGGTGGAAGATAGTTCAGTCAACTCTATGTTCCGTTTGTAGTGATTATAATTTATTAATTATAATTTGTATGGTTTTTAAAAGTCATTTAAAGTTCCTTTGGGAAAATTCCTAACTTTCAAAAATATCTTTTTAAATTTCCAAATTTATTTTATTACCAAAGATTTCTTAACTATAATTATAATCAAATTTAAGATTTTACAGCCAGCATAATTTCGTTGTGTTCTGTTTAAATTTAGCTACTTTTGCAAGCAGTATTATTTGCAATGTGAAATGTAAGGCAGTAAGTCAGTTAATTGTAAGAATACACAGAATAGGCTAAACATGTTTTGTGACATTTTAAACTGAAAGAAAGACGTTATAGAAAGATGTTAAACTTTGGTTAACATTCTCCAAGAGTTCTGACAATAGTTCAATAAAACTAACCATTATTTCATCAAGCAGTATTATTAACCAAACCTACCAGAAGTATATGATTGTTCATACCTACGAGACTACTCATTTCAAATTCAAATTCAAAATGTCTGTTTGTTGAGCTTCCGTGGATAGATAAACAATTTAGATATACAAATAGCTGTCATTAGGTTCGAATAGTCTAGCGATTGCGAGATAAAAATATTTAAATGAAACATTCAAAGTTGGCAAAAAGCTGCGAAGGTTTCAAGACATTCAAAAGTATTGATTTTCAACTTTTAACGATTAAAGCTTTTAGCAAGTATCCTTCAATTTCAGACTTACCGAAACAAATTTTGTAAAACCTTTATTTAAAGTTTGCTTGGAAACTTATAAGAAAGAGGAAAAATTGCACAAAAGATTTAAATCAATATGTAGGGTATGTGGTATTAAATTAAAAATAAAGAACCCAAGAAAACCAAAAAGAGCAAGTAAATTAAAAAGAAAAGAGAGCAAGTTTGTTCGCCTAGATGGAGATTTTGTAAGTAAATAGTTAAGATTATAAGAATTTGTTCACACACCAGTAATAATAATGCAAACACGTCACGTACAGCCACAGATACTTCAGTTCAGGGAAGTCCTTCTGAGAAGCTTAGAGAAATGTGAAATATGTGAAATATGTGAAAATGCAGAACTGTGCAGGCATTCGGTTGGAAAGTAAGGCACAAGCACTAGACGGAAAATCTAAATTAAATTATCTCTAAACATAAAATTACCAAATGAGACTAAGGGGTCAAGATCCGGGGAATAAAATGGAAAAGTTTGAATGCAGCAGTGCCTTTTCAACTATATAAACCACAACCAAACGAAAGCGCAAAATCACACAAGTTTAGATCATTTAAAGATAAAAGATGGAACCAGGAAACAGAGCTAACTCATCCGAGACAGAAACAGAAAACAGACACGACAGAATGAAAACAATCCAATGGACAAGGCAATACTTATAGATCCGCTTAGGCATTAGATATATGATAACTACCCATATGTGTATGTGACAATTACTTTATGTGAATTTTACAATTCATTCATATTGATATTTTCCTTAGATGGTTTCGTTGGGTCCCCTGTCGATCGGTTTTTCTGGCTTATTTAAACACGACCCCGTTCGAATATCTGTGCTTCAATACATATACCTATATAATTAAACAATTAATTAATTAACTAGCATAGTGAAACTGAAGGCGTTCACGGCATAAATCTCCAAAAGCAAGTGAATTGTTGTAAAGTCGGATAACGAAAACCAAAAGAGAACTAAGTGGGCAAATTAAGTCAAATATACAAAGATAGAAAATAAAAACAAATAAATTCAAGAATTCAGCTAAAGTGTGTTTACTTTTTTGTAATTTTGTAATTTCTCGGAAAAATATTTTATTAAACACATTTTACACTTTTTAAAAATATTTAAAAAATAAAAATATTCCAGGTTTGAATGTCAATTGATTGGCAACTAAATTACGAGCTCAACGATGTAAAACATTCTATACCTCTTACTCAGCTAAAGGAAGTGCGAGGGAGATGGAATTATGCATGCAGTCAAGCACTGCTTGCACTGCTGGAATTACATTATTGCTCATAACTTTTTAATGAATGGTCCGATTGAAAAATTTTTTCTACATTTCGATAGGTATTAAAAGACACAACAATATTGCATTTATACTCTTCCAAAATCGTTATATATTAGTTATTTATTTATTTCTTATCACCTCCGAAATTATTAGGTAGGTATGACACTTTACATTCTGACCCTTTTTTTTCATTTTACGCCAAAAATACTGATATTTTTGTGCAAAAAAACACGATTAAGATTTTTGCCAAAAATGTCGGTTAGAATTTTTTATTAAAATATACAGATTTTATCTGCGCGGTTTTCTTCGTGGTTTGGCCAAAAAAGGTCCCAAAGTAAAAAGAATAACAGATTTGAACAACTGGGGTCCTCAGCTAACGTTCCTCATCACTTTCTGGCTGATTTTCAAAAATAAATTGATTTTCGAATTTTCGCGATTTTTATAAGGGGTAAGGTCACAATTTTTTACAAAAAAATTAAAAAAGCTAAAATTACCATATTTGAATGCCAATCGATAGGGAATTTGATAACGAGCTCAAAAAGGTATGACACTTTATATTCTGACCCTTTTTTTTCATTTTACGCCAAAAATACTGATATTTTTGTGCAAAAAAACTCGATTAAGATTTTTGCCAAAAATGTCGGTTAGAATTTTTTATTAAAAATATAGATTTTATCTGCGCGGTTTTCTTCGTGGTTTGGCCAAAAAAGGTCCCAAAGTAAAAAGAATAACAGATTTGAACAACTGGGGTCCTCAGCTAACGTTCCTCATCACTTTCTGGCTGATTTTCAAAAATAAATTGATTTTCGAATTTTTGCGATTTTTATAAGGGGTAGGGTCACAATTTTTTACAAAAAAATTAAAAAAGCTAAAATTACCATATTTGAATGCCAATCGATAGGGAATTTGATAACGAGCTCAAAAAGGTATGACACTTTATATTCTGACCCTTTTTTTTTAATTTTACTGATATTTTTGTGCAAAAAAACACTATTAAAATTTTTGCCAAAAATGTCAATTAGAATTTTTTATTAAAAATATAGATTTTATCTGCGCGGTTTTCTTCGTGGTTTGGCCAAAAAAGGTCCCAAAGTAAAAAGAATAACAGATTTGAACAACTGGGGTCCTCAGCTAACGTTCCTCATCACTTTCTGGCTGATTTTCAAAAATAAATTGATTTTCGAATTTTCGCGATTTTTATAAGGGGTAGGGTCACACTTTTTTACAAAAAAATTAAAAAAGCTAAAATTACCATATTTGAATGCCAATCGATAGGGAATTTGATAACGAGCTCAAAAAGGTATGACACTTTATATTCTGACCCTTTTTTCTCATTTTACGCCAAAAATACTGATATTTTTGTGCAAAAAAACACGATTAAGATTTTTGCCAAAAATGTCGGTTAGACTTTTTTATTAAAAAATACAGATTTTATCTGCGCGGTTTTCTTCGTGGTTTGGCCAAAAAAGGTCCCAAAGTAAAAAGAATAACAGATTTGAACAACTGGGGTCCTCAGCTAACGTTCCTCATCACTTTCTGGCTGATTTTCAAAAATAAATTGATTTTCGAATTTTCGCGATTTTTATAAGGGGTAAGGTCACACTTTTTTACAAAAAAATTAAAAAAGCTAAAATTACCATATTTGAATGCCAATCGATAGGGAATTTGATAACGAGCTCAAAAAGGTATGACACTTTATATTCTGACCCTTTTTTTTCATTTTACTGATATTTTTGTGCAAAAAAACACTATTAAGATTTTTGCCAAAAATGTCAGTTAGAATTTTTTATTAAAAATATAGATTTTATCTGCGCGGTTTTCTTCGTAGTTTGGCCAAAATAGGTCCCAAAGTAAAAAGAATAACAGATTTGAACAACTGGGGTCCTCAGCTAACGTTCCTCATCACTTTCTGGCTGATTTTCAAAAATAAATTGATTTTCGAATTTTCGCGATTTTTATAAGGGGTAGGGTCACAATTTTTTACAAAAAAATTAAAAAAGCTAAAATTACCATATTTGAATGCCAATCGATAATGAATTTGATAACGAGCTCAAAAAGGTATGACACTTTATATTCTGACCCTTTTTTCTCATTTTACGCCAAAAATACTGATATTTTTGTGCAAAAAAACACGATTAAGATTTTTGCCAAAAATGTCGGTTAGAATTTTTTATTAAAAAATATAGATTTTATCTGCGCGGTTTTCTTCGTGGTTTGGCCAAAAAAGGTCCCAAAGTAAAAAGAATAACAGATTTGAACAACTGGGGTCCTCAGCTAACGTTCCTCATCACTTTCTGGCTGATTTTCAAAAATAAATTGATTTTCGAATTTTTGCGATTTTTATAAGGGGTAGGGTCACAATTTTTTACAAAAAAATTAAAAAAGCTAAAATTACCATATTTGAATGCCAATCGATAGGGAATTTGATAACGAGCTCAAAAAGGTATGACACTTTATATTCTGACCCTTTTTTTTTAATTTTACTGATATTTTTGTGCAAAAAAACACTATTAAAATTTTTGCCAAAAATGTCAATTAGAATTTTTTATTAAAAATATAGATTTTATCTGCGCGGTTTTCTTCGTGGTTTGGCCAAAAAAGGTCCCAAAGTAAAAAGAATAACAGATTTGAACAACTGGGGTCCTCAGCTAACGTTCCTCATCACTTTCTGGCTGATTTTCAAAAATAAATTGATTTTCGAATTTTCGCGATTTTTATAAGGGGTAAGGTCACACTTTTTTACAAAAAAATTAAAAAAGCTAAAATTACCATATTTGAATGCCAATCGATAGGGAATTTGATAACGAGCTCAAAAAGGTATGACACTTTATATTCTGACCCTTTTTTCTCATTTTACGCCAAAAATACTGATATTTTTGTGCAAAAAAACACGATTAAGATTTTTGCCAAAAATGTCGGTTAGACTTTTTTATTAAAAAATACAGATTTTATCTGCGCGGTTTTCTTCGTGGTTTGGCCAAAAAAGGTCCCAAAGTAAAAAGAATAACAGATTTGAACAACTGGGGTCCTCAGCTAACGTTCCTCATCACTTTCTGGCTGATTTTCAAAAATAAATTGATTTTCGAATTTTTGCGATTTTTATAAGGGGTAGGGTCACAATTTTTTACAAAAAAATTAAAAAAGCTAAAATTACCATATTTGAATGCCAATCGATAGGGAATTTGATAACGAGCTCAAAAAGGTATGACACTTTATATTCTGACCCTTTTTTTTTAATTTTACTGATATTTTTGTGCAAAAAAACACTATTAAAATTTTTGCCAAAAATGTCAATTAGAATTTTTTATTAAAAATATAGATTTTATCTGCGCGGTTTTCTTCGTGGTTTGGCCAAAAAAGGTCCCAAAGTAAAAAGAATAACAGATTTGAACAACTGGGGTCCTCAGCTAACGTTCCTCATCACTTTCTGGCTGATTTTCAAAAATAAATTGATTTTCGAATTTTCGCGATTTTTATAAGGGGTAAGGTCACACTTTTTTACAAAAAAATTAAAAAAGCTAAAATTACCATATTTGAATGCCAATCGATAGGGAATTTGATAACGAGCTCAAAAAGGTATGACACTTTATATTCTGACCCTTTTTTCTCATTTTACGCCAAAAATACTGATATTTTTGTGCAAAAAAACACGATTAAGATTTTTGCCAAAAATGTCGGTTAGACTTTTTTATTAAAAAATACAGATTTTATCTGCGCGGTTTTCTTCGTGGTTTGGCCAAAAAAGGTCCCAAAGTAAAAAGAATAACAGATTTGAACAACTGGGGTCCTCAGCTAACGTTCCTCATCACTTTCTGGCTGATTTTCAAAAATAAATTGATTTTCGAATTTTCGCGATTTTTATAAGGGGTAAGGTCACACTTTTTTACAAAAAAATTAAAAAAGCTAAAATTACCATATTTGAATGCCAATCGATAGGGAATTTGATAACGAGCTCAAAAAGGTATGACACTTTATATTCTGACCCTTTTTTTTCATTTTACTGATATTTTTGTGCAAAAAAACACTATTAAGATTTTTGCCAAAAATGTCAGTTAGAATTTTTTATTAAAAATATAGATTTTATCTGCGCGGTTTTCTTCGTAGTTTGGCCAAAATAGGTCCCAAAGTAAAAAGAATAACAGATTTGAACAACTGGGGTCCTCAGCTAACGTTCCTCATCACTTTCTGGCTGATTTTCAAAAATAAATTGATTTTCGAATTTTTGCGATTTTTATAAGGGGTAAGGTCACAATTTTTTACAAAAAAATTAAAAAAGCTAAAATTACCATATTTGAATGCCAATCGATAGGGAATTTGATAACGAGCTCAAAAAGGTATGACACTTTATATTCTGACCCTTTTTTTTTAATTTTACTGATATTTTTGTGCAAAAAAACACTATTAAAATTTTTGCCAAAAATGTCAATTAGAATTTTTTATTAAAAATATAGATTTTATCTGCGCGGTTTTCTTCGTGGTTTGGCCAAAAAAGGTCCCAAAGTAAAAAGAATAACAGATTTGAACAACTGGGGTCCTCAGCTAACGTTCCTCATCACTTTCTGGCTGATTTTCAAAAATAAATTGATTTTCGAATTTTCGCGATTTTTATAAGGGGTAGGGTCACAATTTTTTACAAAAAAATTAAAAAAGCTAAAATTACCATATTTGAATGCCAATCGATAGGGAATTTGATAACGAGCTCAAAAAGGTATGACACTTTATATTCTGACCCTTTTTTCTCATTTTACGCCAAAAATACAGATATTTTTGTGCAAAAAAACACGATTAAGATTTTTGCCAAAAATGTCGGTTAGAATTTTTTATTAAAAATATAGATTTTATCTGCGCGGTTTTCTTCGTGGTTTGGCCAAAAAAGGTCCCAAAGTAAAAAGAATAACAGATTTGAACAACTGGGGTCCTCAGCTAACGTTCCTCATCTCTTTCTGGCTGATTTTCAAAAATAAATTGATTTTTTCGATTTTTATAAGGGGTAGGGTCACAATTTTTTACAAAAAAATTAAAAAAGCTTAAATTACCATATTTGAATGCCAATCGATAGGGAATTTGATAACGAGCTCAAAAAGGTATGACACTTTATATTCTGACCCTTTTTTTCATTTTACGCCAAAAATACTGATATTTTTGTGCAAAAAAACTCGATTAAGATTTTTGCCAAAAATGTCGGTTAGAATTTTTTATTAAAAATATAGATTTTATCTGCGCGGTTTTCTTCGTGGTTTGGCCAAAAAAGGTCCCAAAGTAAAAAGAATAACAGATTTGAACAACTGGGGTCCTCAGCTAACGTTCCTCATCACTTTCTGGCTGATTTTCAAAAATAAATTGATTTTCGAATTTTCGCGATTTTTATAAGGGGTAGGGTCACAATTTTTTACAAAAAAATTAAAAAAGCTAAAATTACCATATTTGAATGCCAATCGATAGGGAATTTGATAACGAGCTCAAAAAGGTATGACACTTTATATTCTGACCCTTTTTTCTCATTTTACGCCAAAAATACAGATATTTTTGTGCAAAAAAACACGATTAAGATTTTTGCCAAAAATGTCGGTTAGAATTTTTTATTAAAAAATATAGATTTTATCTGCGCGGTTTTCTTCGTGGTTTGGCCAAAAAAGGTCCCAAAGTAAAAAGAATAACAGATTTGAACAACTGGGGTCCTCAGCTAACGTTCCTCATCACTTTCTGGCTGATTTTCAAAAATAAATTGATTTTCGAATTTTCGCGATTTTTATAAGGGGTAGGGTCACAATTTTTTACAAAAAAATTAAAAAAGCTAAAATTACCATATTTGAATGCCAATCGATAGGGAATTTGATAACGAGCTCAAAAAGGTATGACACTTTATATTCTGACCCTTTTTTTTTCATTTTACTGATATTTTTGTGCAAAAAAACACTATTAAGATTTTTGCCAAAAATGTCAGTTAGAATTTTTTATTAAAAATATAGATTTTATCTGCGCGGTTTTCTTCGTGGTTTGGCCAAAAAAGGTCCCAAAGTAAAAAGAATAACAGATTTGAACAACTGGGGTCCTCAGCTAACGTTCCTCATCACTTTCTGGCTGATTTTCAAAAATAAATTGATTTTCGAATTTTTGCGATTTTTATAAGGGGTAGGGTCACAATTTTTTACAAAAAAATTAAAAAAGCTAAAATTACCATATTTGAATGCCAATCGATAATGAATTTGATAACGAGCTCAAAAAGGTATGACACTTTATATTCTGACCCTTTTTTCTCATTTTACGCCAAAAATACTGATATTTTTGTGCAAAAAAACACGATTAAGATTTTTGCCAAAAATGTCGGTTAGAATTTTTTATTAAAAAATATAGATTTTATCTGCGCGGTTTTCTTCGTGGTTTGGCCAAAAAAGGTCCCAAAGTAAAAAGAATAACAGATTTGAACAACTGGGGTCCTCAGCTAACGTTCCTCATCACTTTCTGGCTGATTTTCAAAAATAAATTGATTTTCGAATTTTCGCGATTTTTATAAGGGGTAGGGTCACAATTTTTTACAAAAAAATTAAAAAAGCTAAAATTACCATATTTGAATGCCAATCGATAGGGAATTTGATAACGAGCTCAAAAAGGTATGACACTTTATATTCTGACCCTTTTTTCTCATTTTACGCCAAAAATACAGATATTTTTGTGCAAAAAAACACGATTAAGATTTTTGCCAAAAATGTCGGTTAGAATTTTTTATTAAAAATATAGATTTTATCTGCGCGGTTTTCTTCGTGGTTTGGCCAAAAAAGGTCCCAAAGTAAAAAGAATAACAGATTTGAACAACTGGGGTCCTCAGCTAACGTTCCTCATCTCTTTCTGGCTGATTTTCAAAAATAAATTGATTTTTTCGATTTTTATAAGGGGTAGGGTCACAATTTTTTACAAAAAAATTAAAAAAGCTTAAATTACCATATTTGAATGCCAATCGATAGGGAATTTGATAACGAGCTCAAAAAGGTATGACACTTTATATTCTGACCCTTTTTTTCATTTTACGCCAAAAATACTGATATTTTTGTGCAAAAAAACTCGATTAAGATTTTTGCCAAAAATGTCGGTTAGAATTTTTTATTAAAAATATAGATTTTATCTGCGCGGTTTTCTTCGTGGTTTGGCCAAAAAAGGTCCCAAAGTAAAAAGAATAACAGATTTGAACAACTGGGGTCCTCAGCTAACGTTCCTCATCACTTTCTGGCTGATTTTCAAAAATAAATTGATTTTCGAATTTTCGCGATTTTTATAAGGGGTAGGGTCACAATTTTTTACAAAAAAATTAAAAAAGCTAAAATTACCATATTTGAATGCCAATCGATAGGGAATTTGATAACGAGCTCAAAAAGGTATGACACTTTATATTCTGA
This sequence comes from Drosophila pseudotakahashii, assembly GCA_035046095.1. NCBI lineage: Eukaryota > Metazoa > Arthropoda > Insecta > Diptera > Drosophilidae > Drosophila > Drosophila pseudotakahashii. Next base: position 10,551,888 of record JAWNOE010000105.1, read on the forward strand.
CCCTTTTTTCTCATTTTACGCCAAAAATACAGATATTTTTGTGCAAAAAAACACGATTAAGATTTTTGCCAAAAATGTCGGTTAGAATTTTTTATTAAAAAATATAGATTTTATCTGCGCGGTTTTCTTCGTGGTTTGGCCAAAAAAGGTCCCAAAGTAAAAAGAATAACAGATTTGAACAACTGGGGTCCTCAGCTAACGTTCCTCATCACTTTCTGGCTGATTTTCAAAAATAAATTGATTTTCGAATTTTCGCGATTTTTATAAGGGGTAGGGTCACAATTTTTTACAAAAAAATTAAAAAAGCTAAAATTACCATATTTGAATGCCAATCGATAGGGAATTTGATAACGAGCTCAAAAAGGTATGACACTTTATATTCTGACCCTTTTTTTTCATTTTACTGATATTTTTGTGCAAAAAAACACTATTAAGATTTTTGCCAAAAATGTCAGTTAGAATTTTTTATTAAAAATATAGATTTTATCTGCGCGGTTTTCTTCGTGGTTTGGCCAAAAAAGGTCCCAAAGTAAAAAGAATAACAGATTTGAACAACTGGGGTCCTCAGCTAACGTTCCTCATCACTTTCTGGCTGATTTTCAAAAATAAATTGATTTTCGAATTTTTGCGATTTTTATAAGGGGTAGGGTCACAATTTTTTACAAAAAAATTAAAAAAGCTAAAATTACCATATTTGAATGCCAATCGATAATGAATTTGATAACGAGCTCAAAAAGGTATGACACTTTATATTCTGACCCTTTTTTCTCATTTTACGCCAAAAATACTGATATTTTTGTGCAAAAAAACACGATTAAGATTTTTGCCAAAAATGTCGGTTAGAATTTTTTATTAAAAAATATAGATTTTATCTGCGCGGTTTTCTTCGTGGTTTGGCCAAAAAAGGTCCCAAAGTAAAAAGAATAACAGATTTGAACAACTGGGGTCCTCAGCTAACGTTCCTCATCACTTTCTGGCTGATTTTCAAAAATAAATTGATTTTTTCGATTTTTATAAGGGGTAGGGTCACAATTTTTTACAAAAAAATTAAAAAAGCTAAAATTACCATATTTGAATGCCAATCGATAGGAAATTTGATAACGAGCTCAAAAAGGTATGACACTTTATATTCTGACCCTTTTTTTTCATTTTACGCCAAAAATACTGATATTTTTGTGCAAAAAAACACGATTAAGATTTTTGCCAAAAATGTCGGTTAGAATTTTTATTAAAATATACAGATTTTATCTGCGCGGTTTTCTTCGTGGTTTGGCCAAAAAAGGTCCCAAAGTAAAAAGAATAACAGATTTGAACAACTGGGGTCCTCAGCTAACGTTCCTCATCACTTTCTGGCTGATTTTCAAAAATAAATTGATTTTTTCGATTTTTATAAGGGGTAGGGTCACAATTTTTTACAAAAAAATTAAAAAAGCTAAAATTACCATATTTGAATGCCAATCGATAGGAAATTTGATAACGAGCTCAAAAAGGTATGACACTTTATATTCTGACCCTTTTTTTTCATTTTACGCCAAAAATACTGATATTTTTGTGCAAAAAAACACGATTAAGATTTTTGCCAAAAATGTCGGTTAGAATTTTTTATTAAAAATATAGATTTTATCTGAGCGGTTTTCTTCGTGGTTTGGCCAAAAAAGGTTCCAAAGTAAAAAGAATAACAGATTTGAACAACTGGGGTCCTCAGCTAACGTTCCTCATCACTTTCTGGCTGATTTTCAAAAATAAATTGATTTTTTCGATTTTTATAAGGGGTAGGGTCACAATTTTTTACAAAAAAATTAAAAAAGCTAAAATTACCATATTTGAATGCCAATCGATAATGAATTTGATAACGAGCTCAAAAAGGTATGACACTTTATATTCTGACCCTTTTTTCTCATTTTACGCCAAAAATACTGATATTTTTGTGCAAAAAAACACGATTAAGATTTTTGCCAAAAATGTCGGTTAGAATTTTTTATTAAAAAATATAGATTTTATCTGCGCGGTTTTCTTCGTGGTTTGGCCAAAAAAGGTCCCAAAGTAAAAAGAATAACAGATTTGAACAACTGGGGTCCTCAGCTAACGTTCCTCATCACTTTCTGGCTGATTTTCAAAAATAAATTGATTTTTTCGATTTTTATAAGGGGTAGGGTCACAATTTTTTACAAAAAAATTAAAAAAGCTAAAATTACCATATTTGAATGCCAATCGATAGGAAATTTGATAACGAGCTCAAAAAGGTATGACACTTTATATTCTGACCCTTTTTTTTCATTTTACGCCAAAAATACTGATATTTTTGTGCAAAAAAACACGATTAAGATTTTTGCCAAAAATGTCGGTTAGAATTTTTATTAAAATATACAGATTTTATCTGCGCGGTTTTCTTCGTGGTTTGGCCAAAAAAGGTCCCAAAGTAAAAAGAATAACAGATTTGAACAACTGGGGTCCTCAGCTAACGTTCCTCATCACTTTCTGGCTGATTTTCAAAAATAAATTGATTTTTTCGATTTTTATAAGGGGTAGGGTCACAATTTTTTACAAAAAAATTAAAAAAGCTAAAATTACCATATTTGAATGCCAATCGATAGGAAATTTGATAACGAGCTCAAAAAGGTATGACACTTTATATTCTGACCCTTTTTTTTCATTTTACGCCAAAAATACTGATATTTTTGTGCAAAAAAACACGATTAAGATTTTTGCCAAAAATGTCGGTTAGAATTTTTTATTAAAAATATAGATTTTATCTGAGCGGTTTTCTTCGTGGTTTGGCCAAAAAAGGTTCCAAAGTAAAAAGAATAACAGATTTGAACAACTGGGGTCCTCAGCTAACGTTCCTCATCACTTTCTGGCTGATTTTCAAAAATAAATTGATTTTCGAATTTTCGCGATTTTTATAAGGGGTAGGGTCACAATTTTTTACAAAAAAATTAAAAAAGCTAAAATTACCATATTTGAATGCCAATCGATAGGGAATTTGATAACGAGCTCAAAAAGGTATGACACTTTATATTCTGACCCTTTTTTCTCATTTTACGCCAAAAATACAGATATTTTTGTGCAAAAAAACACGATTAAGATTTTTGCCAAAAATGTCGGTTAGAATTTTTTATTAAAAATATAGATTTTATCTGCGCGGTTTTCTTCGTGGTTTGGCCAAAAAAGGTCCCAAAGTAAAAAGAATAACAGATTTGAACAACTGGGGTCCTCAGCTAACGTTCCTCATCACTTTCTGGCTGATTTTCAAAAATAAATTGATTTTCGAATTTTCGCGATTTTTATAAGGGGTAGGGTCACAATTTTTTACAAAAAAATTAAAAAAGCTAAAATTACCATATTTGAATGCCAATCGATAGGGAATTTGATAACGAGCTCAAAAAGGTATGACACTTTATATTCTGACCCTTTTTTTTTCATTTTACTGATATTTTTGTGCAAAAAAACACTATTAAGATTTTTGCCAAAAATGTCAGTTAGAATTTTTTATTAAAAATATAGATTTTATCTGCGCGGTTTTCTTCGTGGTTTGGCCAAAAAAGGTCCCAAAGTAAAAAGAATAACAGATTTGAACAACTGGGGTCCTCAGCTAACGTTCCTCATCACTTTCTGGCTGATTTTCAAAAATAAATTGATTTTTTCGATTTTTATAAGGGGTAGGGTCACAATTTTTTACAAAAAAATTAAAAAAGCTAAAATTACCATATTTGAATGCCAATCGATAGGAAATTTGATAACGAGCTCAAAAAGGTATGACACTTTATATTCTGACCCTTTTTTTTCATTTTACGCCAAAAATACTGATATTTTTGTGCAAAAATACACGATTAAGATTTTTGCCAAAAATGTCGGTTAGAATTTTTTATTAAAAATATAGATTTTATCTGAGCGGTTTTCTTCGTGGTTTGGCCAAAAAAGGTTCCAAAGTAAAAAGAATAACAGATTTGAACAACTGGGGTCCTCAGCTAACGTTCCTCATCACTTTCTGGCTGATTTTCAAAAATAAATTGATTTTCGAATTTTTGCGATTTTTATAAGGGGTAGGGTCACAATTTTTTACAAAAAAACTAAAAAAGCTAAAATTACCATATTTGAATGCCAATCGATAATGAATTTGATAACGAGCTCAAAAAGGTATGACACTTTATATTCTGACCATTTTTTTTCATTTTTCGCCAAAAATACTGATATTTTTGTGCAAAAAAACACGATTCAGATTTTAGCCAAAAATGTCGGTTAGAATTTTTTATTAAAAAATATAGATTATATCGCGCGGTTTTCTTCGTGGTTTGGCCAAAAAAGGTCCCAAAGTAAAAAGAATAACAGATTTGAACAACTGGGGTCCTCAGCTAACGTTCCTCATCACTTTCTGGCTGATTTTCAAAAATAAATTGATTTTCGAATTTTTGCGATTTTTATAAGGGGTAAGGTCACAATTTTTTACAAAAAAATTAAAAAAGCTAAAATTACCATATTTGAATGCCAATCGATAGGGAATTTAATAACGAGCTCAAAAAGGTATGACACTTTATATTCTGACCCTTTTTTTTCATTTTACGCCAAAAATACTGATATTTTTGTGCAAAAAAACACGATTAAGATTTTTGCCAAAAATGTCGGTTAGAATTTTTTATTAAAAATGTAGATTTTATCTGCGCGGTTTTCTTCGTGGTTTGGCCAAAAAAGGTCCCAAAGTAAAAAGAATAACACATTTGAACAATCGAAATACTATATTAAAATCGCATTACCACGATTACCAACAGGTTGCCTATAAGGTGGCATAATAATCTCCCACAGGGCTTGAACTTTGAATCGGTAAGATTTACAAAAAAGTCTAAACAACAAACAATTGACTATATATAGAGGGACGCCTTATCTTAATACAATAGTAATGCTTGACCATAATCTGCCATCGACTGCGAAAGAAATGATAAGCTGGCTAGATTTCTAAATTCGTACGTAATGCTAATCAGCTTGCACACTCATATAATCGTAAAGAGTGCTCGGGAACCGGGAAATAATAGTTGGGTCTGACCGATCCTTGAAATGAGCTACTGACTGGTATCTCACTTAAATTCTTCTTTAAATCGTCCTTCAATACCTAAAGGGTCGGAACCTATCGAAATAAATTATTTAAACTATTATCCGCTGATCTCTTATGCATACTATTTTTTTTATATTTTACTTTAACCAAGAATAAATTTATATTTTTCCCTTGTTTAAAACAGTAATATATAACTTTGTTGGACTTTATATTTGTGTAACCACTTAGACCTTCTTGTAAAGGATAATCAAATAATTCTTCGATTATAAGATCTTCAAAAAGTGGATTTCCAAAAAAAAAATTTTTTATTTTTTGTATTGTCTTCTTTATTATATTTAAATTAAACTTTTTATTATGTAAATTTATATTTTATGATGATCTCTATAAAATGTAATTCTTGGAATTTGTATTTTGTTATTTTTAATTATATTTAAATGTACATATCTGTATTATATATAATGATTTATTTTTAAGGATAATATCTCCCAGAAATATTAATCCCTTACTTCCTAAACTTATAATCTTATTTCGATATATATTTATTAACTTACTTAAAAATGTATTGGATAGTCTTTTGGACTACTAGACTACCAATGGAACCCACCGGGTGTAGGGTGTTGACCACCGGGGGGATCAAAGAGCCAACTTCAGAGGCCGCTCTCTGTGGTCCGCGAGTAGTTTTCGACCAGACCTCGACTCGACCGCAATGGACACCTTGCTGGCTGGCTGGACGCAGTCCGGGGACTTCCTGCAGGACAGGTGGACCTCGCTCCTGGACACCGTGGGCGAGGATGCGTGGCGCCTGTGGGTGGTGGGCAGCACGCTGGTCATCTTCTCCGTCTACTGGCTGTACGCGGGCCTCTTCACGCTGATGGACATCACGAATCGACCACGCTTCCTGCGCAAATACAAGATCCAGCCGGGCCAAAATGAGCCCGTGGATCTCGGCAAGCTCTGGCATGCCGTCAAGGTGGTGCTGCTCAACCTGACGGTGGTCAACTTCCTGGCCTGCTGGGCGTCCTACGAGCTGGTCTACAAGACGGAGAACAGCCGGGACATCCGGGTGCTGCCCACCTTCCGGCGATCGCTGCGCGACCTGGCCGTCTTCGTGGTCCTGGAGGAGATCATGTTCTACTACGCCCACCGGCTGCTCCACCACCGCTCGGTCTACAAGTATGTCCACAAGAAGCACCACGAATGGACGGCCCCCATTGCCGCCATCACGCTCTATGCCCATCCGGTGGAGCATGTGGTGGCCAATCTGCTGCCGGTGGCCACCTCAATCGCCATCCTGGGCACCCATGTGGCCCTGGCCTACGTGATCTTCGCCCTGGCCATCGTTAACTCGATGAGCGATCACACGGGCTACAGCTTCCCCTGGTCGGCGGGCTCGGTGCGGTTCCACGACTACCACCATGCCAAGTGGGTATCCCTTGTGTTCTCTGCCTAGCCACGGGCCCCATCCTCCTGATTCCGCCTCTTCCCTTGCAGGTTCAACTACAATTACGGCGTGCTCGGCCTGCTGGACAAACTGCATGGCACATATCGCACTCCTGCGGATCAGAAAAAGGCTCCTGTATCCAGGATAAAGAAGTCCAAGAGGAAGACTAATTAATCCCAGTGTCCTTAATTATTTGTTTAGTTTTGTTTTTTTTAATAAAATTAATTTGGTAAATTCGAATTATTCTATGTTTTTAGTTTAAACTAGTTGGTTTTTATTAAATTTGTATATTTTATAGTTTTCATGATAGAGAATTAATATATATATTAAAAATGTATATCTGAAGGTCCTAACAAATGGTTTCTCAGACGATCTTGTATAACAATTTTTACTGGGATGTGAAATTATTTTAAATGTACAAATTATAAACGTATTTTTGTACTTTATAAATCTCTTATATATCTTTATGTTTTAATAGAAAAGTTTTGGTTACCTAGAAATATCCGAAAAAAAATGTTTAAACGACAAAATCTGTTTACAAAAGCAAAAAAAAAATGTTTAATAGTGCTAAGAAGTAGATAGTTGCATAAATTGTCCTTCTTCTGATTTAATGTTTGGATTTTAAGTTCAGATTTAAGTTGCTGCTTTATGGCTAGTTTTTGTGCACCTGCTCGAAAAAAGAGCTTATCGCAGAAGAGAACCCCCCCCCCCCACCTCCTTATCGGCGGGCAAATAAAACGATAAAGTCCAAAAATCGAGGCGTTCACTACAGATATGGGTTTATTGAGTGTCGCGGAGCAGGGCGCCCCCGTCCAGGCCGGCGATCCACTCGCAGATCCTCTTGAAGAACTCGGCGTCCGCCAGCTCGATGATGCGCACGTTCTCCGGATTCTTGCCGCGCTCCCGCAGATGATCGAGGACCATCTGGCCGCGGGTGTGGGTGCCCCGCAGGTCGACGGTGGCGTGCCAGGTGCTGTGCCTCCGGATCAGCCGGTCCCCGAAGAGCCAGGCGGCCACCACGATGGCGTCGCAGGGGTTCCACGTGTCGATCCCGAACTGCTCGATCATCGGCAGCCACTGGGCGGCCTCCACCTGGTTGAGCATGGTGATCGCCGGATGCCGGGCGTCCTTGGCCCTGGCGGCGAACTCCTCCAGGCGCCAGTTCTGCAGGAGGAGAGGGATTAGCTACCATTATATATTTCTATTATTATATATAACTTGGGGCTTACGCTTGAGATCTCGACCTTTACCGAGCCAAAATAATAATGATAACTCACAAGAAAGTAATATTTAACTTATTCTCGTGTGAAATTATTGAAATATAATGCATTTTACTATCGATTTATAAATAAGAATATTTCCCTATAGAACTTTTAACTTCATACAAAATTAAAACAGAGTATTCAAAAGATCTATTACAAAAAAAATGTCTATCAATTCTGCATTAAGTATTCATTTACCAAGCATTTACTATCCAACCTATCCTGAGTTCTCAAAAAAACTATATTGTCTCAAAAAAAAAACCTTAAAGAAGTTCTTAATACACATAAAGCTATTGTATAACCTTGGAGTTATATATAGGGTTCTACCATATAATATGATTTATGTACTTATCTAAAGTCACAAAAGAATTAAATCAGTTTATGTATGGCAAGCAAAAATGTGTGCTCTAAGCAGACAATTCGTGTACTCGGTATAATATCTTAATATCTTTGTTTACCTCATAGCTGGATAGCCAGATATCTTAGGAAAGGAAACCCCATAGCGCAAGCCCCGAGGATGTGCTGTACTCACGATGGGTATGTTGAATCTATCCGGGAGACAGGGCTCCCATGGCAGGATGGTGACGGGACAGCGGGTCTTCAGCAGCACCGTGTGCGCGGCCTCCGGATCCGAGTGGAAGTTGAATTCCGCCGATCGCGAGGAGTTGCCCACGCCCTGGTAGTTGCCGCCCATGATGAACACGTCGCGGAAGTTCTCCCCGAACCCATCGCCGTACATCGTGTAGCCCAGCGCGAGATTCGTCAGTGGGCCGACGGCGAAGAGTGTGATCTGTTTGGGTCTGGCGCGGCAGAGGTCATGGATGGCGGTCACCGCGTGCTCCGGCCGCACGATCTCCTCCAGCGGACCGCAGTCGTCAGTCGTGAGGCAGTCGCCGAATCCGTCGCGGCCATGGAAATACTTCTTGTCGTCCTCCGTGGAGGGAATCAGGGGATGCACGGCGCCCAGGTAAATGGGAACCTGCAATGGTAAGTAATGGTAAGTATTGGTAGGTCAGATACAGCGAACAAGAAATCCTAACTTATATTGGGATAATGTGTTTAAATACATTAAATAATAATAATAATATTTTGTATATGTATATGAGTATATGTTTAATAGATTATAAAGAAAATGATAATGAGTTTAATATAATGAGTTTACTTAGATACTAATATAAAATATATACCTAAAAAAATAATATAAACAGAATACTTATGTTTCTAGAACTTTATAAATTACATTAAATTAAAGCTAAAGTGTCTTTGATATTAGATCCCAAAAGATTCCAGAGGCAGCCTTAATTGTTATTATTTCTTTGTTGTATACATATATTATATGTACACGAATAGATATTTTATTGCATGGTTTAAGTAAAAAAAGTTCAGTGATTCAGTATATAATGCTAACAAATTTTAGTAAAATCTTTAGAAGCTACAAAATCTATTAAAAAAAAAAAATAAAAATAATATGGTTATACCTTTAATGTTTTAAGTTTTGCAAAGAAATCGAATAATGATAAAAATAGTCTATTATTTACTTTTTAAATTTAATTTTGATACACAAATTAAAAAAAAAATTTTTGTAAAATTAATATTTCTTATATTTATATTTTATATATTATATTTTCTTTTTTATATTTTATTTTATTTTTTATATTATATCATCTTTTTTCTTTTTTTATATTTTATATTTATATTTTCTTTCTGTGCGCCTGATTTTATTCATATTTATATTTATACTTACGTCTGTGCGCTTGCAGGCATCCAGAATCCGTCGCATATTGCGGGCCGCGTTCTCCCGACTGGTGTTGCCGCATCCCATGGTGGTGACGGCCAGCAGCTGGATCCTGTGGCTCTCGGCCGCATGGAGCAGCAGGAGCAGGGCCCAGGCATCGTCGCTCCCGCCGTCGCAGTCGAGGATCGCGTATCTGGGGGATGGTGTGGATGATGCTCCTCCGCCTCCTCCACTGCCGTTTTCCACTGTGCGTCCGTCCGCCATCGCCGGCAATTGGTGAATGTGCACGAACGGCGGACTACGGACTACCCATATGCAATACACACACGGCAATCATCTGTTTGCCGCCGGACATCGTCTATCGGTTCTGGGTTCTAGTAGTGGGTTCTGTGTACTGGTACTGGGGCACTACCATTACCATTACCATTACCAGACTGCCATATCACGGAATTTCATAACGCTCCCGCTTTGGCATTCCCCATTTCACATGCGGTGCGCGATAGGTCGACTCTCGACTGCCGACCATGTGTGCAATTCATATCTGCGCTGTATTTCACGTTCGTTCTGGGCGAGAGCGGGACAAACGGATAAGATGTGTGGGAATACTGTCACCTATAAGGTCGACGGACAAATGCCCTAACTTACAAGCCCTGTTTAATACTGTGTGTTTTCCTTACAAGAAATCCAAATTATAGGTTACGATGATATTTATTTTATTTTATTTTGTCAAATTAAAACTAGTATACAATACTAAATTTAATGGAAAGAAAAAAATGGTACTGGAAGCTGAAGTCCTTCGGCCTAAGGTTACGATTATATGTTTCAATCTACTGTATTACAAAAATGTTCAAACATCTTAATCTAATAATAAAATAAGATTAAAATAAAATATATTATAAATTTTTCGGAAATTAAAACATTTAAAATATTATTTTTCATACGAAGGAGGCAACTCTGGTTGGCAATAAATACAAGATCATCTAGCTAGTCGTACTGAAACTTCTGCCTTATCAATGGGACTTTCGCCGAATGGAAATTCCTGGAATCCGTTGAAATAGGGAAGAATTATTTGAGACCCGACCCAGAGCAAATTGAATTCACAATTTAATTCAATGAATCCCGGAGCCGGAGGCGGAATCCGAGATTCGAAGGGCAACTGGAACCACTATTGTAACCAGCATGGTAATCAAGTTGCGGCAGGTCGTCGCGATAATAACGAACCATAATGAGAATCGTCGGACGTCGCCCACTTGCGACACTTGAAGTAATCTAGATTCTAGAATGCCAGACGGGAGGTACATCTTATAAATGTACTTTCAAACCTACATATGTATATGAAAATGAGTGTGGCACACCCACTTAAGTAGTAAACGCCTTGGCTCTATTTGCATAGTCTTTTCTGATTAACGACCATTGCGATAGATTAATTTATACGAAAGTTTGTTTTACATTGCACACCTAAAATGGAAAAGAGATGAAAAAACTCCCATAGTTTGTATATTTAGTTTTAATTTCTAAAGGGTATTCAGTTTATTTTCAACTATATACATATATTGATTGTTTAATATTTAGACATTTTTTAATCAATCTCCTTAATTAATTTGATATTTTGTAATTTATTTAATAAAAAGAAAGAACAATAATACAAATAAATAAATATAATATTATTGAATAGTAAAACTTAACCCTCTACCGCATACAAAGCCATATATGGCTTCTCACTTTCAATAATTTTTTTTTGCAATAAAACGGTACATATACTAAACCGTTTGTTATCACTTATTCTCTTTCAACTATTTTCTGTAAGATGTCTATACTCAGAACTTCTTTGTGTTGCCTTATCTCAAGTTTCAATCAGTTTTGTGCTCGCGTCTCAAGCAGACGAACGAAAGTGAATTGCGGTGAAATTAAAATAAAAATTACTACACTAAAAATCAGTTTTATCACTGAAAAGTATTTTTTTTCTAAGAGAATATAACGTTTTCGTTCATAAAAAATAGAATTTGACTATAGGTGAGCATTACATATACTATTCTATGCAAAAAACTGTGGACGCCATATATGGCTCTATATGCAGTAACGCGTGCATGTTTATATTCTATTCTATATATCTATTCTATATATCTAGGCTATCGGCAACTGTACCAAAAGAAAAAAACTACAAATTATTTTTCGACAATTGGTTCAATAGTCCAAAGCTTGAAGTCTACCTTATGAAAAATGGTATATTAGCTTTAGGTACGGTAAGAATTAATCGAGTACCCAATTCAAAGATGCCAACTGAAAAAGAGTTGAAAAGCCAAGGACGTGGAAGCATGGTCGAAAAAGTAGCTATTATCGATGGAGTTCAGCTTGGCCTCGTCTCTTGGTTTGACAATAAAGTAGTCAACATTCTTTCTAGTTACGTGGGAAGCAATCCTGTTACAACAAAAAAACGATTCAGTAAGAAAGACAAAAAGTATGTAGAAATCAACTCTCCTAAGGCAGTTGATGTTTACAATAATTATATGGGTGGCGTTGACTTACTGGATTCTTTACTTGGACTTTATAGAATTCAATTGCGCTCAAGAAAATGGTATAAGAAAATATTATTTCACATGATTGATATGTGCGTAGTGAATTCATGGATTTTATGGCGTCGTAAGTCAGATCAATATATGCCACTCTTCGAATTCAAGCTTTTTATAGCTGAGCACCTGTGCAAGGCAGGAAAAGTAAAGAAGCGCGGACGACCTGCGATGACTCCAACTTCATCCCCGTGTACAAGTAGGGAAGGTACTCCTACTACCAGCAAAAGACGAAAGCACCAGGAAATTCCATTGAATTCTGTTCGGGAGGACCATATTGGGCATTTCCCCACCTGGAAAAAGCAAAGGCAACTCTGCAAAAATGATTGCTCTTTCCGCTCATACACCTTTTGTGAGAAATGCAATGTATTTCTATGCTACAACGACAAAAGAAACTGTTTCACCAACTTTCACATGAAGTAATGTGTACATGCATACAGAGCCATATATGGCAAACTATGGAATAAGCTGAATGCATACAAAGCCATATATGGCCCCATATCCCCCACCCTAAACTATGCCCCCCCCCACAAAAAAAAGTCCAAATATATATTATTTTGGCCTTAATAAACACATAATTACATTCAAAAAATTTTTTCCCTTATTATTTCTGTGCTCATGCAGTAGAGGGTTAAGTATCTTGTAAGCTAACGGAACCCGAAAACACAGGTTGAATTTACACAGAAATTCGCTATCTAGTTGTAAAGACCCAAAAAGTATTGATTTTTATAATTTTTTCAATATTTTTTTTTCTATTTATGTATAAGAATACCTAGTAAAAGAAGAGCTTTTAATTTGTAGGACTAGCTGTTAACATTTGTATATATTTTTATTTATCTTATTTATAATTTATTCTATATTATTATTTTTATTTATTTATATGAATTCCTAGTGCTGCAAGGTGAAGTTTATAATTTATAGCAGTAACATTTTTCATTTATCACGTTTACAAAATGAATATCTTTTTAAAGATTTATATATATTTCTTATTTGTATTTTAAATACTATTATAAACATCTGTGGTGAGGATAATGCAAAAACAGCGGCTTGCAATTTCACCACTCGAAAACAGCTGGACTTACAGATGGCAAACTCACCACCCTACTTTGCAGATGTTTGTAACTGAAAGATCGAGCAGGTAAGTTTACTTAAATATATCTTAGTAACTAGCTAGTTAAAGCCAAGGTAAAATGTTTAATTTGTTGCAGAAATGTGGCGAGGAATACAGTCTGCAAATCCTAACAAAGGGATCTATTATAATGCCGAACCCAAAGAAGACCCCTAGTGACTTTGGTCAGTCACCTGTGATAAGCGGTTAGGCAACCCACTTAGCTAAATACTACTACTTAATAATCGGTGGCAACAATGAGAACCGGCTAGCGAAGCGATAGTAATCGATAGCTGCGAACAGATTGGTTTTTTAACCGAAAGCCTCGCCATGGAGAACAAGAACCGCCTCGTGGTCTTCGACTGCGACATAGGAACCGACGATGCCTGGGGCCTGGCCATGATGCTGCGGGCGGAGGAGGTGGTCCTGCCGGGCGGCCGACGCTCCAAGGTGCTGGCCATCACGACGGTGAACGGGAACACGGACGTGGAGAACGGGACACTGAATGCCCTGCGTGTTCTGCACACGCTGAACAGGCGGGATGTGAGTTTGTGAACCCCCTATCGAAACTATCCAGTAATTACATCCTCCATTTCGTGTGTAGGTGCCCGTTTACAGGGGCTGTGCCGACTCCATAATGCCACGCACCTGGCAGTACACCTACCGATACCATGGCCAGGATGGCTTCCACGATGTGGGCAACTATCCGGAGGTGAATCTGGAGCAGGAACTGCAGCCGGAGCACGCCGTCAATGCCATGTACCGGCTGGCCAGCGAGAATCCTGGCCAGGTGGACTTTCTGCTCTGCGGCCCGCTGACCAACTTTGCCAACTGCATCAATATCTATGGCAGCTCGTTTCTGGACAAGATCGGCGGCGTCTACATAATGGGCGGCAACATCTTCGGCAAGGGCAACGTGACCAAGAGCGCTGAGTTCAACTTCATGATGGATCCCGAGGCGGCGCACATCACGCTGGAGCGATTGCGACAGCCGGCCCTCATCCTGCCTTGGGAGCCCTGCCTCGGCGGCGAGCTGGGCGTGTCCCTTGACTGGCGCCTCAATGTCCTGGGCGCCGTCGAGCATCCCTTCGTGGAGCTGCTGACCCGGGCCGAGCGCTCGATGCTGGAGCCGCGCGGCTTCGTCAAGTGGATCAGCTGCGACTCCCTGCTGACGGCCACCTACCTCTTCCCGGAGGCGATGATCGACGACCAGCGGGAGTACTATGCCACCGTGGAGCTGAGTGGCGTCCATACCCGCGGCCAGATGGTGCTGGATCACCTGCGCGGCCGCACGGTGGACGCCACGCATGGGAAGCCGAGCAATGTGCGCGTCGTAAGGCGCCTCAAGGGCGATCATTTCCGCACGATCATCGGCTGGACGGGATTCCTGCCCAACACCGATGTCGCGGAACTATGTGCCTGATATCTATAGTAATACATATATTATGAAGCTAAAAACCTGTATTTAATTTTTCGGAGAAAAGTTTAGTAATACAAAGTTAGTTAGGAACCCTTGGCGTTATAACTAACCCTTTGCTGCCCATTTTCTGGCCTGATAAGGCAACAGATTACCTTTAAGTGTTTGGGGAAGCACAAGTGTTACTATATGTAAACCATGAATAATAGTCGCGTTCTAAATGAGACCTTCGTCAAAAATGCAGATAACCCAATTTAAGAAAGAATTCTATCTCAGGTTGATCTCTTGTACATAACAAACAAGAACCAAGTGCTGAAGATAATATAGACTCTATATTATAGTACATATATAATATTTGGAATTATTTCCAAATTTCGGGTGCTTAATTTCATTGGTCTGAATTACATTAGTCTACCCAATCCATTTGAAACTACGATGTTTATATATTGTATATATTTCCTTCTACAGAGGTGTATAATCAGTGATCCATTAAATCGATCCGATGCGAGTGTTCAAATTCACAATGTGCTATAAATCTACATACATTTCTAAAAACAAAATATTTCATATCGCCCAAAAAGTGCCCTTTTAGTTTAGTTTATTAAACTTGAGATCGTTTTTTGAAATTCAGAACACGATTACTATTTTAATTTTTTTTCAATTTATTTATTAACAAATCATTACAGCTGTGATAGAAGTTGCCTCTAAAAATTGCTGTCCAAATAATTTTAGTATAGCATTAAAAATGAATTTTAATGTTTTATTCCTAAAGTGTATAAAACTTTTTTGGTTTTTTGGGTAAGGTGTATGCACAAAAAATTAATGTATAAGTACCTAACGATGATAATCAATCGAGCTTGTTGGGCAAACAGTTGCAAGCTATGATATTGAATTTAAGGTTTCTTTTTAGCGTCTGGTCTAACTTGTCCACAGATTATTTAATTGACGTTTCTAATTAGTTTTTTATAACATAGTTCGCAGTCTGCGATTGTAAACATAGAGAAAGCGAATTTATCTTAAGTATTAAACATACAGTGCGTTTTAAAGGTGCAGATCTTGGAAAATATAAAAATAGCTTTTTTTGGATGTTGTTTTTATATTTTGAAGAGTATAATTTTTCATAAAACAAAAGGGTTCGTAAACAAGTTTTTAAAAAACTTAAATTATTAATGTTTTACCCAATCGATACGTTTTTATAACTTGGGCTGATTTTCTTATTTTCCAAAGTTTAAGCTATTAAGAAAATTGTTCACCCTTCACACGCACTGCACACAACCAACAACACAACAGGTAATTATTTTTTACAGAGCCAGAAAAAATTGTGATTTATCTAACTAAATGTGTGGCAAAGGATTTGCCTAGTTTTTTTTCCTTTAATTGTAGTAAAAATTGTGTGGACAGACGGACAAATAGTTTGTCCCGGTTTTTTACTTGAGCATAAGACAAGATTATAGACTTTAAGTTAAGGCAAACTGGAAAGACGCTAAAAAAGCCGACTATATCGAAAAGGATCTTTAATAAAAAACGGATCTATAGGGACGACGCTTTAAGTATGACTACGCCTAGGCCTACGCATATGAATTTTGCATATATACAGGATAATGTCTTTTGCTGCGGTTCAATGATAAAGCTACGTATTTAGTGATTTATGTCTGCACATAACATGTATAATATATAATATAAGGAGTTTGCCTATGATATAATGAATATTTAGGACCTATTTACGATATAGGGGTATTAAAATCCTTTTATCAATTCCAAATTTGTAATAGTGTTCAATTTTATTTACTAAAATTAATTTAAATTTTTCTGTTAAATGAAGTTATTTTTATTTAATTTATTATACGGTTTGTATAAATACGGATGATAATTTTAAATGGATTTAAAAAAATGTTTCAGAAGTTCTGCGAATTTACAATCCATATAAATCATGCGAGTCAAGGGAATTAAGTTAATCACTGGGTTCGCAATCCATATATAATAATCATGAGCTCACAACTTTGAACAAATTTGGAAATATTTGATTATAATGTTTTTAGAAGGAGAAAAGCGATATCCAAGCTAATAATAACGTAACCTCATCGTTGAAAAGTAGAAAAATTTAATAAAGCTTTTAAAAAGCTGTAGAAATAGACCATCCTTATTTATGCAAATTAAAAATATTAACAACCCATATATTTACTTTGCAGTTCCAAATATATCAATAAATTTAAGGAAACATTTTTGTATAAAATACAGGAGAGGGTTATCAAGTTTTAAAAAATAGAAGGCACATAGTTGAAAACTAAAGTTGATAGGTCATTCTAAATCGTGTACAATGCAACTCCCGAAACGCTATGATTTTCTAAGGGGACAGGGCAGCAAAAGACATCAAGCTGTGCTAAAAAAAAAACAACAAATAGTGTATAATTCCAGTGCTTTGCGAGTGTGTTGTTTCTAGACGGGAATGCCGGTGCGGTCCTTGATCTTGCCGAGCACATTGACGTGCACCTTGGAGTAGCCGCTGGGCTTCTTGGAGAGACCGCCGGGGGCGGCGGCTCCTGGCAGCGGCACCGCCGCCGTGGAGATGCCCACGTCGATGGAGGCGGACGCCGAGGCCGAGGACAGGGGCGAGGAGTGCTTGGAGTCGTCCAGCTGGGACGAGCGCTGCGTGGACAGCAGCAGGTCCTCGCTGCTGGGACGCAGCTGGGCCGACGAGGGCGTGTAGATCGGCTGCAGCTTGTCCACCTCGTCGTCGATGGCCTTGAACTGCCAGCTCCAGTTGGGCCTGTACAAGAAGGGCCGGTGGTCGAACCGATTGTCGTCCGGGCTGTAGCTCTCCGCGTGCACCGACGGCGTCAGCACGGTCATCTTGTGCCGGTTGATCGCGTAGCAGCGGAAGAAGTGTTTCACCTTCTCGGCCACCTCCTTGGGACTGAGGTCGCCCTTCCAGGTGGCCACCAGGCGGCAGAACATGCTGTACGGGCCGCAGAAGGACTGCTTGCGCAGGCGCCCGTACTCGGAGAGCTCCGCGTAGGTCATGCCCATGTCCTGCTCGTCCGTCTGCTGCAGCTCCCCGTTCTCCTGCAGCGGCTCCAGTTCGGCGGTGGGCGGAGCATCGATGATCGACTCCAGCACGGGAAGGTTGAACCTAGATGGGGAAAAAGAGGGTTCAAGGGGTTAGCAAAGTTATATTCAATATTTCCCATTTTAATTTTTTTTATAAGGGGGTCATCATGATTTTTTGGAAATTTGTGGAAATTTAATAACGAGTTCAGAAAGGTATGATAATCCGCATTTGGATCAATATTTCCATTGTTTCGACCAAAAAACTTGTTTTTTTTTTAAATTCGGGATATTAATTTTTGAGAAAAATAGGAATTTTTTCTTTTCGTTTTTTTGCTGTATTTTGGCTAAAAATGGGTTTACATCAAAAATGCGTACTGCTCTGTGATTAAAAAAAATACAATTTTCGAAGATTTTACTTTTTTTTGTACATCATGGTTTTTGCGAAAAATGGGAAAAAAATAAAATGACCAGGTTTAAATGCCAATCGATTGGAAGTTTAGTAACGAGTTCAGAAAGGTAAGATAATCCATATTTGGATCAATATTTTCATTGTTTCGACCAGAAAACTTTTTTTTTTTTTTTGAAATTTGGGTTTTTAATTTTTGAGAAAAATAGGAATTTTTTCTTTTCGTTTTTTTGTATTTGGCTGTACTTGGCCAAAAAATCTAATAATTAAAGATTATCTTTGTTTTCTCTTTTATATCCCTTATAATGATTACGGTCCCTGGTATATAGTACATATAGTCCCATTACCCATACCCCAATAGCAAAACTGAGCTTACTTATCCTTGGCATAGGTGAGGAATCGCCGCAGATCCATCTTGGATATCCCGCCGATCGGGTTGATGTCCGCCGAGGAGCAGTCGTACTTGGTGAGGTAGCCGCGCAGCGACTCGTCCACATTGGCGGAGCCCAGGACGAGCAGTCCGCCCGGCCTGTTGCGCACCCACAGCATCAGCTGGGCGAAGATGTAGGCCAGGACCATGCGGATGCGCGACTGCATGTTCTGCAGGGCCAGATTCTGGCGGGCACAGCCGCCCTGCGTCCGGAACCTCGGGGTCAGCCCGGTGACGGCATTGAAGATGCCCAACAACGCGTTCACCGCCGAATCGATGCTGATCTCGATGTGGTAGCTGCCCAGCTGGTTGGCCAGTTGGGCCGCCCGGCGCCGCGTCTCCTTGCTGCTGTTCACGCTGCCCATGTAGCAGGTGACCAGCAGGCGGTTGCACAGCCCGGCCGCGTTGTCCGGCGTGTAGTCCGTGTCGGCCAGGATCAGGCGAATGTCGTGGAGCACCTGGGCATCGCCCAGCTGCACGGCCTGAACGATCTGGCGGCACATGGAGTGCACAATGGTGGCGGAGCTGCTCGAGTCGACGCCGCCGCTGAGGGGCAGAAAGAAGCCGCCCTGCCCGGAGCGACGCAGGTAGTCCCACAGCCAGCAGGCCGGACCCAGGGCGATCTCCTCCTCGGGCGTGTGGATGGGCCAGTTTAGCGGCGGCGTCGAGGTCTTGAAGATGTCGCTGTGCGTCGACATCTCGAAGTCACAGTGAATCCGGGGGTAGTCCGCCGCATTGGCGGCGGCCGAGCAGCGCGATCGCAGGCTACAGCGATAGGCACGAATCTCCTCCAGATCGATGGTGGCCAGCGTGACCTCCACATCCTGCAGGGCAAACTGCTGGCCCCGCGCCAGGATCTCGCCGTTCAGGGCAATCGCCGAGCAGCCGTTGAAGTAGACCCTCTGGCCGTCGCAGCCCCGAAGATTGCTGAACAGATAGGCGCCGCCGGCCTTGAAGCTGGCATTCCGGATGAGATCGGAGGTGATGTGGGCCTTGCGCAGCTCCATGTAGCTGCCGGAGCTGTTCACGATCAGCTCCACGCCGGCCAGCGACATCTCGATGTGCTTGCTGCGCACGTTCCACAGCTCCTCGCAGATCTCGTAGCCCAGGCAGGTGTCCCTGGTGGCTATCACGGCGTCCCCGAAGGGCACCGTCTGCTGGCCCGTGTGCTGGGCTATCATCCGCGGCAGCACGTACTCCTCCGTCTGCAGCGACTTCGTCCAGGCGGTGAACCATCGCGACTCCCGGTAGTTGCCGTCATCGCACATGGCCATCTTCGGGCGGATGAGCAGGACCTGGCGGTTGAAGAACGCCACCCGGCAGTTGTAGGCCACGTTGCGGTGCATCACCGGCATGCCCACGTCCACCAGCATGTTCTCGCTGGGAATCGAAAGAAATGGGTAACCCAGTTAAGCCGGGTGATACATGGTAATTAGGTGTGGGGCAGACTCACCACATCGGCGACATCATCACCTCCAGCAGCACCTCCCACGAGTGCAGGAAGGTGTCCGGCTCCCGGAAGTGGTCCTCGCAGCTGTAGCCACTGTGTGAAAATATAAGTTTGATAAATAAACAACAGTTTTACAAGAATATAAATTAAAAAAAAAAAATTATAATTAAAGGGAAAATTTTACTGATTTTTAAAGCATTTTAAAAATATTTATGAGCTCTCTAAGCTTCTGAAAAGCTATATATTATTATCAGTAGGATATTAAAAACATTTTTAAATCTCAGTTTGGGAGTCGAAAAGTATGCAGTGAATAAAGAAAAGTCCTCTTTTGGCCACCTAAAATAACATATAAGTGTGATTTCAAAGAACTTTAGGTGTTAAAAAGTATCCAGTGAATAAAATATAGGGCTTTAAATATATTGTTGCCTACTTTTAGGCACCTGAAAATTAAGTTTTTAAGTGATTTTAAAGCCCTAGTGATTTGTGATAATGTTAATTACATAAATATTATGGTGAAGGGGTTGCCAAGGAAATATTTAGGGATTTGGAAACTAGTTCACAATTATTTAAAAAAAAGTATGCTATGAAAAATTAATTCCTTGGAACTACAAATTTCTTGTAGCCTAATTTTAGGAACTTTTATAAACGATTTCGAAACCTTTGCACTGCACTTACCAAACCTCCAGCTCGGGACCCGTGCGATAGCTGGCGCCCATGTCCTTGGCCTCCAGGATGGACTGCAGTATCCTCACCATATTCCCCTCGAAGTCCAGGGCCCATTGGTTCAGTGTGGACACCGCCACGGTTACTTTGCGTCCCATTTTGTTGGTGTTTCTGTTACTGTTACTGTTTTGTTTGATTTCTGATTAAATCCTTTGGTTCCTGGTTCCTGGTTCCTTGTTTTCTTCTTTTTTTTTAACAGTTGCGCTTAGTTTTATTGTCAGTTCAAAAATCGGCAGTTATCAACTGGAAACGGAAACGAAAACGGAAATGGTGGTATACTAATGCCACAATGCAGCTGCAATTAATTTGATGGCTGCGACTCAATTCGATGGACCTGGTCGACTCTGACGGCTTTTGGGTCTGTGTGGCATTGTTGATTTCGTTGATTTTCTGTGTTGTTGTTACGGCCACATATCTGGGTTATTGATCAAACAGCCGCAGAGTCGCCAGTTGTCAGTTGCCAGTCGCCAGTCGCCGGTTGCCGGTGGCAGCGGGACCTGCAAATTGGCCCGCTGACGTAGCCGGCATCTAAAATTAGAGCCCCATGGACGAAAGTCCAAGAACCAAGAAGCAAAAGCCAAATGCCAAATGGAGGATAATGCGGCAGAGAGCCGCGCAAATTGCTCGAACTTTCTGTGCAATTGCATTGGAAAAGGTTATAAACCAAAGCAAATGACTATTTTATATTCTTCATGGCATAAATGTAAACTTAAGAAGGCTTAAAATGCATATAAGAGTCTTGATTGGTCGTTTGGGAAGATAAAAAAATTAGAAAAACTTGTTTTTATTGATATTAAAGTAGAGCTTGAAAAATATCGACAGTTTATCGAATCGTTATTGTGAAAGTATCGAAAATATCGATCATTTTCAAGCTCTACATTATTTCAATTAAAATTAATTAAAAACTTAGAATATCTTGTTTGTTATTACAAATGTATGGTATTGTAAACAATTTCTTTTAGAATTTGGGAATAAAAACCATTTAAAAACTGAGATAATAGGTTGAAGTTGTTGTAATCCATAGATTGCATTCATTACGAGATTATATCTAAGTATCTTTGTTATTAAAGCATTTAATTTTAGATTTTTCATATTGATACTAGGTTTTTTTGGGTTAATCCCAGGGCCAACGTTTAACCCTTGCGAGTGTGTTGCACTTCGAATTTCCGGCTCTTTAGCCACTTCCTTTCACACCCACGACCCACTACCCCTTAAGATCCCTCTTTCCCCACCCCATTACTTCAGCTATTACTTCACCCCTGCTGTTACCACAGCTCCATTCATATATCATCATTCGTGACGCACTTTTGGCATTTCAAGCTGAAAAATTGAAAGCCAAACGAATAACGTACGTCGTGTACAGTGAAAACATGTAATGCAAGTTGTAATCATAATAAAATTAAAATAGTTACAATAAAGTTTAGACTTAATAAGTTAATAACAGTTTCAAGTAAAATTTGAATTATAATTTAGGAAAAAAGAATTACAAAAATACAAATACAATGCAGTAAATTATATTACAAACTGTAAATTATAAAAAAAATGTATGTTAACTTTAAAGACTTCGAAATCTTTGATCCTAAGATTAAGAAACTGGTTAACTTAAGTAAAACATGTTTTTTCGCCATGTTTATTGTACCACCTCCCTCCTGCCAAAAAACCCTATGCAAATTTACTTTGCCAGGCAACAAAAGTTTAAAACACGCAGCGTACACACACAAACACACACCTCCACTCACACACACATGCATGCATGTATGCATGAGGTGAAATTTCGCATAAAGTTCAGAGTTCATTTAGTTTGCCCGTAGAAGTCGCGCATATTTAATTTCTCCCGCTTGATGGCTGACAGGAACACTCTCCCCACTTCCCCCTCCCCGAAACCGAACTGAATCCGAAATCCCAACTTAAGGCCCCGAAATAACCCCCGGACCCCAAACCGTCAAAAACCCCCCCTGAAAGTCGAAAGTCTGACAAAGTTGCGTTTTGGATTTTTCGACGCCTCGGCGTTTGTGGGAATGTGTGAAGATGGACCGTCAGTTGCAGTGCAGTCAAATTTGTTTAAATAACACCAAGGTGTTTTATAAGAAATGAGATCTACTAAATGTTCAGTTAGTTTGGAAGTTAAAAATGATTAAAGAGGTTTTAAATCCACTTAAAAGTATGTTGTACAAAAATAAAAATATATCGTAGTATACTTTTAAGCAGCTTATCAAGAGATTTCTGTGTCAGGACGAACTAAAGTAAAGTAGGTATATTTTCCATTTAAGCGATTAATTTCTTAATTAATTGCTTAACTTTAATAGTATAAAAATCCGCATAAATTGATTTGAAAAAAGGGATTTTGAGCGTTGAAAATGGCCACAATGGCAACACTGGTTTGCTTTACTAGGGGATGGGGGAGGGGGGGTGAGTGACACATCGACGTGTGTGTTTGTGTGCGAGTATGCGTGCCGCAAGCGAAATGCATTGAACTTTGAACCGCGGCAAAGGGCAAAGCTTCAGGAGAAAAAACAAAAGGCCGACATGGAGGTGAAGTTAAAAAAAAAACTGGAGAAAGCGGGAATGCAGAATGTTGAATGAAAAAAACTTTTGCCAATTGGCAGCCAATTTTAATGGCACATAATCAGCAGTGGCAGCGGAATGGATGGTATGGTATGTACATACATATGTACTCTATATGTGGGGGAATCCGATAAATATGCCAGTACATACGATTATCTGCGATAAGGGGTGGTCAAATTGCAACGATTCATTCACAAATGAATATTTAATATAAAATTACTAACATTAATTCTAAAAATATGCATTATAAAAATATTAGTTAAATTATACAAAATACTAATATTCTGGGAAACAGCGACTAAAGAATTAATAGGTTCCATGGTATATGGTTTACCCATGAATTTACAATATTTGCAACTAAAGCTGAAAACTATCGATATTTTCGATATTTTGAAGATATCGATTCGATAATATCGATGTTTTGAATATCGAGAAATAGCAAACTGTCGATATTTTGCAAGCTCTACTTGGAAACCCCTTAGGGTTCGGCATTCCCTGGATATTAAATGTGGCGAATCGGAACACCCTGTTTCCCGTTGGACTCGCATGTGCATTATGGCCCTAGGTGCTGGCACGCCAGGCGACTTGGCAGAGGATCGGGGAAATGGGACTGCAGCGGGACAGGAGAGTCATTGGCAGCGACGCCGCATCCAGGAGCTGTGTTGCTGCCTTTTCCGCTGATAGCTGCCACTAATGCAACTAATTCGCTTTGATTTGTTTGCCAGCCCGCGTCGCATTGTCACGAAGTGTTTCCCATTTACCATTTCCCGTTTTCCCGCTTCCCTTGCGACTTTTCCAAACTTTTCCGGCTTTTCCGGTGGCATCGGATCCCATCCGGTGGCCAGTAGCCAGTTACCCGGTATCCGGCGTCGGGCGCCGTTCACCGTTAACATTTACCGCTCGCTTCAAGGTGAAAATACCGCTCGGCTGGATTCGTACACTGGGAGAAAAACATATATCAAGTGTATAGCCAATGTGAATACAAAAATTGCACACTGAGAAACCTAAAAGCGTTTGGATTTAGTCAAATGAAAATTTTATTTTTATACATTAGATTTATATTCTATATATATATTTAAAAATTTCACGAAAATTCTATAAAAAATATTTTACAAACCTATGTTTTTGTGACAGTGTTTTATCTATTAACCTTTTAACCCATTACTTGATATTTAGAGACGTTCCTTTGGCAAACTAAAGCATTTTCTCCCAGTGAGAGTGAGTGAGCGGGTTAAATTCATGATTCCCAGCGATAAGCAGGCCCTGATACTTCAGTTCAATTCGGCCCACAACACATACACACAGCCCATCCGAACCCCCGTCACTCATTTACACCCCTTTAGTCACTCATACAACACACATGAACACACGAAAAGGGAAAATCCCATTCCGAATCGGAGACAAATTCAGCACAAAGCTCGTCCGCCAATAGCCCAAAAGTCCTTAAGTACGCAGTCCCCGAGCAACCCAAGTGAAGCGATCCAGAGATCGGAAGATCGGAAGATCGGAAGATCCGGAGAATCTCAATCTCGAATACAAGAAATGCAGAAGGGCGTCAAGGACAAGGAGAACCGGAATGCGTCGATGGGTCCGGAGATCTGCGAGTTCCACCAGCAGCCATCCAAGCAGAACGATGGTAAGTCAAAGTAACGTAAAAATATATCTATGGATTATCTATTTGTAAAAGAGAATACGATATAAAGGTCCAGATATACCTGAACTTGAGAAGAAAACGAGTTTGTAAGCGTTATATGTTAATACAATGTGAAGAAAATTATAAAGGTCTATACTAAATAAGAATCTTATAAATGACATATATATTTCAATTTATTTATACGTAAAATAATGGGCCTCTGTTTGAACTAAACAATATTTGTAGTCATTTTGTGAATAGCTGGCTTCTACAATTGCCATTCTCAAAATTATATGTTTATTAAGCTTCAATAATATACATAAAAATCATTAAGGATAAGCTTTTGAAAATTGTTTGAAAATATTTGAATTAAATAATATAGTTCAATTGAATTAAATAGGTATTAGGAGTAAGCCTTTGAAAATCCCTTGATAAGAAATAAATACAATTCGGGATAAATTAATTCTACAAATGAACCTTATATTCATAGTTCATAGTTCATTGGATATTCTAGTAAAATCTGGTATTAATTACAATCAAGCCCAGTAATAAATAAAACCATCAATTAGGCCAGGCCTTTGAGAATAGCTTGATAATAAATCACAAAAAAAAAGAAAAGAAACGCTCACTTTGCCGCCGTAGTTTTGGCTTTTGGCTGGCATTTGAATTTGACGTACCTGACGCCTGACGTCCACCGTAAATAGTTTCTTTTTTCGGTGCCGGCGTCTATTTTCGTCTCGGCTCTAAATGCATATCAATAAAGGAGAAATGGAGAAATGGAGAAGCGGAGCACTGTTTTGGCTCCTGTCACTGTCTTTTGCTCGCCGCTCGGGGGACCTCCCCGGAAGTACGAAATTCGAAATACTGATATACAGGTGTAGATGGGAGGGGAGTACGACGGACGGTTGGGCTTCACTGTACTGCGGGCGGCCGCAGCCAAAAATAAAAAATATACAACAAATTCTACACGAAACCATTGAGCAAACAGGAAAAAGAACAAAGGAGACGCAACCAATTGGTGAAGCAAAATGACATGCAAGGCGACGCAAGGCTATAATATAGGGGGTATACCATACTATCTTGGGTAGATATGGGGGGCGGGGGGGGATCTCGGGCGTTGCAGCAAGTGTTGGATTCGGGTTTGGGTTTGGGTATGGGCTCGGGTTACCCCGTGGGCCTAATGACGCATTGCAGACAAAAACGATATGACGCCTCGTGGAAATAACCAGGAGGGGTATGACTTTCCCTGAGTGAAATCCGTGTGGTGGAAAATGGAATACGCTGATTATTTTAGGCGATTATCAATCGATACTTAGCAATCAGAGATTATCATTTACGATTGCTGGTTGGCAAACGGAATACGCTGATTATTTTAGGCGATTATTAATCGATATATTACAATCGAAGATTATTTTTTACGATTATTGGTTATAGAGGCGCGATGAAATGACAATTTTCGATTTTTTATCATGCTATCAATGATATTAAATACTATTTAGGCCCGATGTCTCGACCGCATGTTAAATTTAAAGTAGAGTTTAAGCCTTGCATGGCTATCAAAGTAGCCTTGCTGCAAAATGGGTTAATCACAGTTTCGGAAAGCGTTTCCCTTGCGTGGCGCCACCGCCAAGTCATTGAGATTGAGCCGCCCGTAAGGACCTCTTCTCTAAGGACGTCCCGCCGCTGCCAGGGCGCTGTCAAATGCCAATAAGCCGACATCGTCTCCATCTCCGGCAAAAACAACCAAGCCAAAGCTGAAATACTGGAAAATTGGTGCCAAGCGGGCCATGCAAAACACACAAAGGGCTGGGGTTCCGGATTGACGGGGGTATCTGTATTGCCAAATCAGCTATTTTTATCGTCCCTTTTCGGCTTTTTAAAAGATTGATAGCTTTATTATCTGGCTTTTTCATTATATTCCCTTGTTTAAAGTGATTTTTTAAGGTTAATCTCTTCACACTAGAAATTGCCAATGCAATCGGTTTAATCTTCGTTCTGATTTATTTCATATTTCGAAGAAATCTATTTCCACTTGTACTTTGTAAAATGCTTATTTCGTAATTGCGGCCATCTGTCATCGCGAAATGAAATCCATGTGCCAAAATTTTGCGAAATTCAAATAAAACATAAATGTCAAGCTTTTCGAACGCAACTGTCGTGATGAATGGCTGCTATAATATTCGAATTGAAGCTTTGCATAGAAATTCGTTTGTTCTTGGGTTCTCTACAGTTCACAATGAAAATAATCCAAAAACATGGGTATTCTCTTTATGAAAATTCGTCATCACTGATGGAAATCGCTCACGCGCCAAAAAGTAGGCAGCAAAAAGAGCGGTTGATCCATATAAGCATTTGTCCCGGCTCAAAGGGGATTTAGAGAGCATATTTTTATAATATGTGTACATATGCACATATATTTTAAAATTGCAAAACAAATGCTCCGACTTTGCTGCGCTGTTTATAGCCCATGTCGTGCGCAATTTATGTTAATCACAGCGGAGTTTCAATGGGGGTGTGGGTGTGGGGGGGGGGCTGGTTGAAGAAGGGGTTACGATGCCCCCCCTTGGCCGCCCCCCTCGGCCTCCACAGCCACGTGTAGTAGGCCTACAACAAAATAACGAAAAACTATTTTTTGTTGTTTTTCAGTGTTTTCTTTTAATACTCTAGCAATAGGGTATTATAGTATTGGGCATAAGTATGGAAACGCATCTCTGAATATTATAATACAAGTTCTAGAAAATGTTTTTAAAGATTACTCTTACACAGCTGATAAACTGATCCAATTGATTTATGGATAATATTCATCAAATTGATATGAAACTTGCTCGATTTGTGTATCTTGTGCTGACAAACAATCGTGTCGGGTTTCCACCGATTACCATATCGCATAGCCCCTCTGGGAGCCTCCGATTGAGTGTATATCTGGTTCGGCCTTTTAGGCGGGCCTTCAATTTGTTTTTGTACTGTTGTTGTTTTTTGTCTCGGTGCCTTGCACAAAGGCAACGCCGTGGCAGCAACAATTTTAATGCCGTGGTTTACTGTGATTCGCAATTTCGCCAAAGGCAGCGACGTCGACGCCGGCAGAGGCCACCATTGTCGTCCGCGTTGGTTTTGCAGCTCGGCTCAGCTCAGGCTCAGTCAGCAGTTGCGCTAGCAGCTGAGCTGAGCGAAGAAGAGAAGAGCGACTCGAATCGAATCGAGATAAACCGTTAAGTTAGGCTGGTCAAGCACGCGCGCGCTGATCTGTGCTATAGTGTTTTTCGTTGCTGTTGTTTTTTGTGGTTTTTGTTTCGAGTGCATTCTAAAAAATATGGAGGAGAGGGAGAGGGAGAGGGAGAGGGAGGCGGTGTCCGCCTCCTTGAGCCGCCTGCTGAGAACCTTGAGCTCGGCTTCGATGAGCAGACGTCGCTGTCCGCTCGGCCTCCTGCAGCCTCTGCCCGGGCGCCAGAGCGAGATGGAGAGCGTGGAGAGTGCGGAGAGTGCGGAGAGATGCTGCAGCAGCTGCAGCGAGGATAGCAACAACAATGGGCGGGCCAAGAGCGAAGAGAGGGAGACAGAAGCTGAGCTGGAGGCTGGCGAGGGGGGCGAAGAAGAAGAGGAGGAGGAAGAGGCGGATGCCAAGGAGAAGACGGAGGAGGCGGGAGAGGAAGATGAGCTGGAGCTCAAGAGAGACAGTACCGTTAGTGTGAATGTGGTGAGAGCCAACTTCAAATGCAATGACATGGAATGCTCCCTAGTCCTCGGCGACTATGTGAATGGTGAGTTCCGTTAGATTCGCCATACCCAACACTGAACAAAATTATGAGATATGTTATGATAATCAATTTGATAGGATAAGCTTGCACCAGATATGTATGTATTTTTCAACTAAAACCAGCACATTATATAATTTTCTTTAGGCCAATGCAAAAGACATCTTGATTTAACCTTATTTTGGTTTTTTTTTGACGGTGCACCCCCTCCCCTTTCACTTCGCCCACTCATGATGTTCACTCAAGCGCTGTCAGCAGATAATGAAGATTCAATTTGATGTGTTAGCACAAAAAACGGAACAAAAGAAAGCACTCAAGAAGGTCGTGCGAGGAACGGAGCTTGGATTACCCTTGAAAATATCTTTAATAATAAGGAAAAAGTATTTTCGCTATCCCATAGAATACTTTTCTTTAACGCGGAGTTTATTACCCATACGCCGTGTTGGCATGTTGGAAATATGTATGTCTGTGTGTCTTTAGGGCTGTACATTTGTCTTTCTAAACACTTTAAGACCTCGATTAAAATTCACTTTTTTGACAATCTGGGCAGCTAATTAAAATGTAGCTTTAATCTGGCACACATGTCGTATGAGTAATTTTTGTGAAACATCTGGAATATTGCTAAGTTAATTCGTTTTTAAAAGCTTTATAATGCTAACTGACTGATTTATATTTAAGGGTAGAAGTTGTCTCCTTCGGGAATATCAAAGTCATGATTATAAGAAAATATCAACTGACTCACTGTCTCTGTAGAGTTTACACATCAAAAGAAGCATATCCATCGGGAATACTGATTATTCAGCGAAATTTATAATTCGCTTTTCACTTCCAATTCGTGTATATCGTTTATCTCTGTCACAATTATTATAGAGAGCTTCAAAATTTATTTTTTGTATGAACAAAAACACACATGTCGTCCGCTGCCAAAATATGGCAAACGGAAATTTTTAATTGCAATTTGTTAATTTGCCCAAAGCAGCTAGCAAATAAAGCGCTACAGTGAATACTGGCTCAGGGGAACTTTTGGTATAACTTTAAAGTATATATTAATTATTATTTTTAGTACATAGGAATTTTAAAATAATACTTATATGATCAGATTATTCACATTTACTAACGAAATACATATGTAATTCTAATCTTTAAATTTGTACGACTATAAAATTCAAAATAAACATTATAATCACAGTCCTACCTATGTGTTATATTGTTTTATAGTTTGGAAACCGAATTAGTTATTATAATAAATAGTTAGTTGTAAGTTAAAATTCTACAGATAATATAATGTGTATATTTGTGGCTTTGAGTGGATTGCCCATCGATATTCACTGTGGATACGAAAAGTGAGGCAATGTTCTTGGCGGACAAATCGAGGGATGGGGTGGCGAAAGCTAATCGCTGGCACAATTCGATGATTGACGAGGGCCAAGCGGCGCAGGGTCTCGCAAAGCGGGGGGTTTTGCGGGAAAAGCGAGGAAAATGAGAAGTTTCGGGGGGCAGGTGGGTGGTGTGTGGTGTGGTGAGGACGGCATGCGTTTACGGTTCGGTTAGAGAGTCTTCTTTTCGCCTTGGCAGTCACGGCGTCTTGCCAAAATAGAAAACACATAAATTGCACGATCAAGATCATTGCTGTTCCCTCTGTTGATGCTGCAGCCTCTTCTTTCTGATATTCCCTTGCATGGGGTATTCTAAACGCTAGATACATATGTACAAAAGAATCAAATATAATCGCTTCATTTGGTCCTATATTTCTTAGTGTTTTGTAGATGTTTCTATCAAGACAATCTAATTAGTTATTTGAAAACCCAGCGACTTTACCTTATGGTTAATATATTCAATAACGATCGTACGATTTCCAAACATTGTAGTTTTGGAATTAATATTAAAAACATTGCTAGAAGCTGAGATTAGAAAAAATCGCTTAAATGGAAGAGTATAGAGAATACGGCTTTCTTTATTTTCAACGGGTTTTCCGATTCTTCTCGCTTTTCGTCCACTTCGATGACATAATCCCATAGGCAGAAAAATAGGGGAAAAAAAGGAAGAAGAAAGTGAAGGAGAAGGAGAGGAAGGGAGGACGATAGAGAACGACTGATTAAAAGTTTGCGCCTTCTCCTCTCGTATCTTCACTTCTCTTCGCTGCTCTGGCTCTCTCCTCTCCCGCTCGTTGACACCTGTTCGTTTTGTGTCCGCGTAGGCAGCTGACAGCTGCTGCTTCTTCTTCTTCCTTCCCTCTCTTTCCACAAAAGTTTCCCACGGTTTATCCAACAACCACCCTCGCCCGCCCACTGATTTTCCACTGCCGCCGAGGGAGCGACTTTGACAAATTTGTTTGGCATCGAGGCTTTGCTTTGATTTGTTTTGCTTTTCTTTTCTTTTCCTCTAGCTTTTCTTCTTAGATGCGTTCATTTTATTTTTATTGACTGACTTTTCAGACTATTAAAAAAAATATATTTCAGCATTTGATTGAAAGAAACTAAGTGGCTAAATTGTTTGGCCAAAGCAAAAGAATAGGACAGCAATAATTTATTTAGACCTTGCGATTTTTTATATCAGTTTGTATGGTAAAATATTCTAAAAGTTAAGAAAATATTATTTTCGTTTTAAGGTTAGCTAAAAACTTCTCTCTAACATTAAATATTTTTCCTGTCCCATAATATGTTGCGATATCAATCGATAACTATTATTATCTACAAATATTACTAAGAATAATAGAGCAACAAAAATTTATGTAGACTTAAGGATGTTGTATTTCAGTTTGAATGGTAAAAAAAAAATCTAAAATTCGTTTTAAGGTAATAAGAAATATTTTTCCTGTCCCATAATATGTTGCGATATCAATCGATAACTATTATTATCTACGAATATTACTGAGAAATACCTAAAAGTTAAGGAACCTATGATGTAATGGTTAGGGAAAACCCCTTTTACCGGTCTCAACTGGAACCATCTCGATATTTGGCGAACAAACCAGATGGTGTAAACGTGACCTGGAGATATCCGTAACCGTGATTCGCTCCACCTTCGGCAAACATTTGTTGCTCGTTACGATATGCACAAGAATTCCACGAACCACGAACTACGACGAACCGAGTTTGTTACTTCTTTTTTCTATTATAGTATTTTTCCCCCATTTTTTTCTCCTTTTTTTTCGGCGTATCCAAGGCTGGTTGCCTTTGGCTTTGGCTTTGTTTGAGCCATCGAATCGAATTCATGTTCACGGCATGCCATGGATGGATGGATAGGATGGGATGGTTCATAGATATGCATGGGTATGTGTAGAGCAGAATGCCAGGACTACCTTGCACTTCCCTCGAACATTAGACAACGAGAGCGAGAGAGAGAACGAGCCTTTGTTTATTTGTTTATAACAGTAGTCGCAGTGGAAATTCGAGTTGGCTCACAACGGCTCGAATCATCGACTGCGGCTCAGTTCGGGCAAATCAGTGGTTATCATTTGACGACGCAATGCGAATCGAAAATATCGTCTAGTCTCGTAAGTCGGTGCCGGAATTATAATCATAATTATAATAATAATAATAATAGGCAGAAGAAGAAGAAGAATAATAATAATGCCGCATATCGTTAGATAGCTTTCTAAAGCGATTGCATAAGGACCTAAGACCCGAGTCAAATGATATTACATCCAACCGAGTGGTTTGCATTTTTTCAATGTGTGCCAAAAACAAGTGAATCGAGTAGTGAAATCAATCAGCCATCTGTGCTCCCATTTTCGCCATCCAATCCCCCGAATCGCTGGTCTTCCCCGCTTCACAATGCCGTAAGCATCGAAATACTATAATATATAATACCATGGACTTTGGAGGCGGTCGCGTGCAATTCCTGCAGGCCCAGCTCTTTCCCGTCTGCACGCTGACCACGTCGAGTGGAGGTAATGAATGGTCTTATTTAAGGATCTATATGATCTTGGAAGAAATGTTGTTAAATTTCAAAGTATTCGAAATGTTATTTATTAAATTAATTTAAACACTTAATTCGTTTGTAATATACTTAAATCCTTAATGTTTTAACTAAATGTTAACTTTTAAAGAAAATGAAAAGTGCATTTAAACTTCTCTTCTTTTCTATATTTAAGTAATATATTTCAATTCGAAAAAGTTACTGCTTTAAATTGATATTTTTGTAATTTGTATATTTTTTTTTGTTAAGTAGAATGATTTATAGTACAGTAGAGCTTCATCTTTTGTCTTAAAATATTGATAATTTGGAACTATAGAAGTGTATTATAATATTTTGCGTACCTTATTAACGTAAATATTGTATATATTTAATATTTTTTATTTTGTAATATTCTAAATTTATTCCTAATGTTCTTCATACTTACTTTCAATTTGTTGTTAGTTGAGTTTGTTGTTCCTGTTGTACGAATAGATTGTCTAAGGGCACCTCGGTGTTGTTGTTCGTTAAATGGCTGCTGTTACCGGTAGTTCACTGTACTACATGGCCAGCAGTTAGGGGAATTTGTTGAATACCGGGCCTTTATCGCCCCGCCCCGAAGGAAAGTTTCGTTGTGAGTCGTTGTCGTTCGCTTGGATCCTTTTCCACTTCCCACTAATGTCCCCACCTCTTGGCCCACCTGAAATCGGATAAAGTGCGGATAAATGGGAATTAGAATTAGCCGCAAAACTGTTTGATTTCAGTCGCCCCTCGCGGCTGTCATGACAACGGCAATAAAAAATCATTAACACAGAAATTCCGGAATCGGAATCGGAATCGCAATTCGGGAAATCAAAGTCGCTGCCGGTTGTCAACCAAGAAAGTATAGATATATATGCATGTATATGTATATTACGGGGGGGTATTCGAACCCATTTCGGTTCATTGAATTGCGATTAACGATATTTCACCTGCATAAATCAAAGCCACAGGCAGTAAACTCATTAATGTTCCTTGACTTTTGGGGCCCCTTGACTGCTTTATTATTTCTAGCGTGGAAATGCGCTCGACTGGGATCGCATATAGACTGTGCCGCTGCAGGTGATGTGGAAATATCGGTGGGGAATTCGAAATTCGAAACGGGGAATCCCCTAGCCGGGAAATGTTCGATAATTGGGCCCAATCACATGTATCTAGGTTAGTTATACTGCTCTGCGGGGCATCCCAAGGATACAAAGTTCATTTATTAATAGCACTTGCAGACTTTGAAAACGATTAGGTTTCCAATAGATTTTTCTACAATTTCTATGGAGCTGTACTATTTGATTGAATTGAACAATTTATCAGATTATATTATTTATTTTTAGCAGGTGCTCCATTTTAATTAAATTATAAAATAATAATTAAATACAATTTAATGAATCTATTGATTTTTAATAAAGTTCCAAAAACTATATTTCTTATTTTAATAAATCTACTAATCGATACCGATAACCAAAACCGATATACCCCAAAATCATGGCTGTTTTCTAGAACAATCTGGGGAGGGGGCAATGCCATAAAAGCGTCTGGAGAAATGGCAAACAAAGAGAATGTAACAACGAAATTTATTAAACAAATTTCATTTCAGAATGCAAATTGCAAATTCCGCGCGGATCAGTTTTTGGGATCCGGCCTCAAAGGCATTGGCCGAATGCCTGCGATTGGGATAAACAAAATGCCATAAATATTACGAACAATAATACAATTTAAGTAAATAATATGCAAAGGCTGCAATTAGAGGCGATCGGTCCGCAGATCTCTGGCTCTCGATTGCCGCCTGCATTTGAGCATAAAAATTTAATTAACGCCAAATTCCTTGCTGTCTTTTTCGGCAGCGAGGCGTCTGTTATTTCAATGCAACAATTGAAAATTGAAAGCGGAGAGAGAGAGAGCTTTTTATTCAGCTTTCCCTTTCCCATTTTTGGCTTTATTATGAATGAACGCCAAATGTTTGGGACGTTTTAAAGAATTAGAATAAAGGCCAGATTTCCCGATAAAAAACTACACCCAAAAAAGTATTACAACAAATACAAGTTATAATTTTATTTTAAAACTATTTCAATATCTTACACATATCTGAAAATCAATTTTTTTTTAAGATCAAAATTTTTTCAAAAATTAAAAATTACTCATACCACACGTATGACAGTTAGAATTTAGTCGAAAAAGGAGTATTCTCCGATTTCTAACCTACCAAAAATATGATTTTCATTGAAATATTTGAAAAGGGAGATCTAAAAACAAATGTATGGTTGAAATCAAAGCCACTTAGTTAAAAAAAAAACCTTTTTTAACGAATGCAATAGTGCGTATGAGTGATAAATGCATTATTTTAGGAACATTTAAGACTACCTAGAATCCAAAAAAAAAAAACTTTCTAATGCACAATTCCAGGCGATAGGTGTAATTTAAAAGCTCGCCAAATTGCGGTCCAAAAGCAACCAGAGCACATCTAAAAACAACAATAATAAAAACATCACACGTGCAGGGGGTTGCGTGGGGTGAAAGGTCAAGGTCGGCGAATGAGCTTTGTCATTCCACATAACCTGCAGCTGAAGTGGTTGAGTGGTGGATTTGGTTTTGTGGGAACAGCTAAAGTGCGATTTCAAATAGCAAATACATAATTAAGTTTAAAGTTTAAATTGCCTTGTTTCTTCTCTGAATAGGTTTTTAAAAACAATTACCGATATATTTTTATTTGATTTTTAATTAGTTTTTTAACTTATTCATATATATATCTAAAATGGTTCTTTCTGTACTGAAAGTTCGTCTAGGGGTTAATCTTTCTAGGGTTAATGAGTCCCGTTTTGGGGACTTTGAAGATCACCCACGCACAGGAGTCCTTTTCTCTCTCGCACAAAACAGCTGTAATTGGGAAACGTTTAGCCAAAGCTCCGCCAAACAATAACAATGGCTGCAAGACAGACGACCACACACACACACACACACAACCGCAGGATAACGGTGCTGTTGAGAACAGCTGAGCGCGAAGGTTGCGTCGGCAGCGAAAGTGCTAAAGCTCTCTCCCACACTCTCTCTCTCTCTGTCTCCGTCTCTGTCTGCGTCTCTGTCCTGTCCCTCCCCTCCTCCCGCTCATCCCATCCCCTCCTCTCTCCTTGTGCGATTCCTCCTGCTCTTTCGCATTAAATAATATTCGCAGGCAGCGACGCCGGCAGAGACGGCGGCAGAGCTGAGCATTTCCCATTCGCTTGGGTTTTCTGTTTTAGTCAACAACAAAACGCGCAACGGTAAACGACAATAAAAAAAAAAAATCAAAATTCAAAAGAAAACATTCAAAATTCCCAAACAAAGTCAAAATTAAACCGAAATAATTTCGAAACGCTAGAAAAATAACTGTAAAGGAAAAAACTTTCAAAAACCGATACTGAGAAATCAATATTTCGAAAACATTTCGAAACACAACCAAAAGATTCGAAAAGTGTGCCGCCATAAAATCGGTTGTCTATAGCCTGTCTATATTCACATTTTTCTATTGCCATTTTTTTTAGATTCCTTTTATTTTTTGCTGTTTGTTCGAGTGCCACAAATTTTGAACATCGTTTGTCGAAAATAAAAACACAGAAAACCAAAAAAAAAAAAAAACGCCAACAAAAATCAGCTAATACGCGAACAGCTGCTCGAGTGCCACCCCCTCTTTCAAGACCCCCGCCACCCACCAAATTTAGCGTCCTCCTCTGTTTTCGTTTCGCTTCTTTTCACCCCGTGTTTTTGTGCGCTTTCGAGATCGTTTGGAGGAGCGAGTTCTGAATTCTGTGCCGGTAAGAACATTTCTTGGGATTCCTTTGGGGTTACACAGAGCGAAAAATATTAAATATTATGAACTAACGCATGCATATGATCTATAGGTTCTGATCCTAAGTTCTCTTCATCTTTGTTTTACGAATTATGATCCGAATTTGACATTATTTTGCTTATTAACTAATACTAATATATCTAAGAAATAAGAATGACAATTCAAAAATATTTTTCATATATTCATATCAGCACAAAGCACAAAGAAAATGTTTATATACATATTCTTGTAAACATCGCTTTTTGTTTCAAAGTAAGATCATAGCCGCCAGAAGCCAATGTAAACATTTTGCGCAGTGCATTCAAAATGAGCCCTGAACAATTTGACATACTTGTGCTCAAGTGCCTCCACTGAAAAATCAACTGAATAATCCCCTCGACAGCTCCCAAAATAATTGGCAGAAGATGGCCAACAGAACTCTTGAAAAAGATTATGATATCCAAAACGGATAATAAATAAGAAAATAACCCTTAAGCTATTAATTCTAAATTAATTTTAGTTATTTAATTTATAATATAATTTAAAATTAATATTTGCTTATATTAATTAAAAATTTATTTAAATATATTACTTTTTTTTATTATTTATATATATTGTTAAAATTTATAAATATATAATTTTTTATAAAAATTACATTACATTTTATTCTCATTATTTGTTTATTATATTTTATTTCATATTAATTTATTTTATTTTATTTTTTTTTATTTTATAATTCTAAAATTCTTGAATATACTTATATGTAAAATTCCTTTTCCTTTGTTCCGTACTTTGCGCCTTCTTATTTCTTTGTATAATTTGCTTTAGCTAAAAATTTAATTTACGATTTACTATAATTTATCATACAGAACAAATCTTTAAATGCGAACCGAGTAAATTCTCAAATTGTGTACACATTTTATGGCCTTTCGTTGAGCTTGATTTTAATGCGAGCATAAGCCACATTAAAATCTATTAAAAAATCTATTAAAAATCCCCGCGGGACATAAACATAAAAAGTAAAAAAGCCGAAAATTATTAGCGATATTAATCGACTTGACAGGATCTAAATGGTTGGCTGCTGCGGAAAAACTTTTTCGCTGGAAGCCGGCAAAGATTTACAGTTGCCAGACATTAGCCCACCCCCCATTTTCCGCCTTTCCAGCGAAAAATTGCAATAAAAGAAGCACAAAACATGCTAAAAAAAAAAAGAAGAAAAGAAAAGAAAACAAAATCGGCTTTTATGTGCTAATAAAAACCGACTAAGCAGACACACAAAGAAAGCAAGAAAAGCGAAAAAGAAACCAAAAATTAATTAACAAAATATGTTGCACTGGCGGCAAAATGAAAAAAAAAAGAACAAAAAGAAAGATTTCCTTTTCTTTTGCTCCAAAAGCGAAATGAAAACGAAATATATACGTTTGTTTAGCACACACAAAACTTTACTTGAAGAAAGCCGAAGAGGAGGGGGATTCCCCGCACATATGGCAATTAATTGTTGTTGACAAAAGTCGCCAAATGTCGCTAATTTAGGCCATATTAATGGCGATTTGCGCCTACCCTCTAAACTTTTGCCCGCTGGAAGAAGGAGACAACTTTTTGGCACGACAAATATGAATATATATATAAATGCTGACCCACTGAACCACCCCCTCATAATAAACACACATAGGCCTTGACTTGAACATCACATCGGGGAATTTTCTATTCTATATCTTTCACATCTCACAGTTCTGTAAGCAGTTCGTTTTTAAATCAAGCACATTTTCATTTTGGCTTTTAAGTTGGCAAAATCTTACAATTCGCGATCTTTGAGACCCAAGCTACGATTAAAATACTCAAGAGATCCCCGATTCTCAGTATTCCGATCCTCAGATGAAAAGACATTAGAGCGATACAAAAGGTACACCCAAAAAACACCCATTTTACATTATGTAATATCAATTTTAACTTGATATGGTAAATGATATGATCGAGTAAGAGTATTTCATGTAAAAACGATATGGGTACAGCTGTGTATGGCTATGTATGGATCTTATTTTTTCCTTGCCTTAATAGTAAATTTAAACTAAATAATATAATATATTTAATTTATTATTATTTTAATTATAATTCCGAACCCCTTGATCTCCCATTTTGCAGGCTTCCTTGGCAGTTTCCTATCGAAGGGCCTGAAGACCAATCAGCTGGTTGTGAACACGGATGAGAAGACCCTGCGACCGGTTGCCCGTCTGAAGGAACCGCGCGATCTCTTCGCCCTGCCGAAGGACAAGGACAATGACTGCTCACAGCAGGCCCCCAGATGGCCGGTGGAATGTCAGGTGAGTGGAATCCTTCCTCAGAATCGAATCAATCGAAGGACGAAGGCTAAGGCAGAGCTGTCCTAGATTTGCGCCGAGGATGGGGGACTGAGAGACTTGGGGTTGGGGGATAAGCTTCAATGCCTTTGACACGCACCTCTCGTCTGCCAGGATATCCCAGGACATGCGTGCCGCGCTCCATAAATATTAATGCACATAAAACACGGGTGGCAGGGGTTAATGGGGTGAAGGCTTTTAAAGGAGCAGCCGCAAATCCAAAGAAGTTACAGGCCAACTTCGCTAAGTCGAACTGATTTAAATGGACTTCGGCGTTTTTAAAACAAGTTTGCAAGGGAAAAATCAGAATTTGTAAAAAAATAAGCTATATTTAAACAATTGTATAAAGACTTTAGTTTAAAATTAGCTTTAATTAACTTTAGTTTTTAAGATTTATTCATGAAAAATATAAAATACGTCTTGAATTAAATTAAATCCTTTTTTTACTTTTCAAAAATTACTAAAATTAAAAATTAGCCAAAAATTCAATACAAATTAAATCATGTTTTTAGGATTTATTCATTCAAAATTTCAAATACTTTTTTTAAGGATCATTAAAATTTAATAATCATTAAAAAATTAAAATTAAAAAAAAAACCAAAAAAATTAATACAAATTAAATTATGTTTTCACAATTTATTCATTCAATATTTAAAATACTTTTTCAAGGGATCATTAAAATTTAATAAATTTAAAAAATTAATTCTTTATAAAATAAAATATATTCCTTCTTTGACATGTGAAAGTTCATTTTAGGCCATACACACTGTGGTGCCCCTCAACCATCTTGCTTTTATGTAGGTCAAATTGCAATAAAAGGTGCACACACTAGGCCACGCCCACCGCCGCCCCCGCTTAACCCATGGCATGCGGTAAACGCTCGCCAAGTGCAATGAAAATCCTTTCGTTTCCGCTTTCAGATTTTATTTATTTTTTTTTTTTTGCTGTCTTTTTTCCTTTACCTAATTGTTGGCCAAGTCGTTAGCATTGTTAACAATCGATTTTTATTTATTTGTACTCGATTTGCATTCGATGCGCTGCCAAATTGTGTTGGGCAAATATTACACATTACACATACGCCCCGTTTGCCGCTGAATGAAAGCGATTTATAGTAGGGGGGGGTTGATTTTTCGGGGGGTTTCGGCATTTTCAGGGGATTTGCGAGCGGGGAGAGGGCTCTTCTGCACGGGGGTCAAACACAAAATTGGCCAACTGATTGATTAAACAGGCGGCCAAAGGGGGCGGGCGGGTGGCAAATGAATCAATTGGAGGTCAATTGTTGAGCAATTTGTGGCGCAATTCGAATAAATCGAAAAAACAAAGGAAGCCCAACATTTCCTTGTCAATTAACATGGCTTGAAATGCACACAAACAAAAAGGTAGGCTATTCATTTTAAAATCAATCAAAAATTAAAGTACTTTTGTATTTCATTGACTTTGTTCAATATGCGAGAAATTCTTTGGTTTAAATTTAATAGAAATTCGAAATACAGGAATCAAAAGGATCAAAAGGATCGAAATAATCAATTTAAAAATCAATCAAAAATTTAAAATATATTATATATATTTCATGGATTTTATTCAATATGCGTGAAATTTAATACATTTATTTTAAAGGAAAGGAAAGGAATCAAAAGGCGTTTTTTGATTAATCAAATATGTAAGAGACATAAAATATATTATAAATTATAAAATATCCTTAACATATTTTACAGCTCAAAAACAAAAAGCGTTTCAATTACTTTAAAATGCTTTAAAATTACATTTTTTAAAGCCCAAAACTCACCACATTTGCTATCGCTGTCCCGCTCGCTCTGCTTCGCCTTCGCCGTATTACCGTTAGTTCGCTTCCTCTTTTCCAGGCTCCGTTCACCAGTCACACACACACGCACACATGCACACTCGAAAAGTTCGGCAAACTGTAAATGCAATTAAAAGAGCAAAAATAAATAAGAAGTCAAGAAAGTTTATTTGCGAAACGTCTTTGCCATTTGCCACGGCGCTTTTCCTTCGCTTTTCCTTCGTCTTTTTGGCCATGACGTCCAAAATGCAAACTCAAATAAAAAGTGAAATTCGAAAAATGCCTTCGGTGTTGACTTGACTCGCATTGTTGTTGCTTTTGTTGTTGTTTTTGCCACAATGACACTGGCATTGGCAATGGGCATGAAAAAGTTCGTGCTTTTTTTTTTGCATTTTTTTTTGTACATTTTCATTACCAGGAAAATGAGAGGGTCATATTGGCTGCAAACGACAGCGGACAAGCAAAAGCCGTAGGGCAAAATAACAAAATAAACAAGCTAATTAGTTAGTTCTGATATCATACAAACAATCACAGCATAAATAAATAAAACGGAATTAAAGTTAGCCAAAAAAAAACATAAAAAGAACAAATTCCTCGGAGGTAGAAAGAGACGGGTGCAATGAGTGTAGAAAGAGAGGGGGGAATTGTTGCAAAAACTGACGCTGATATGTTTCAATTAAGCCATCACACACACACACACACACAACTGCCAGCAAATCGTTGTTCGTGTATGTGTGTGTGTATCAGATTTGCATGTTTTATCGTCCTGTTTTGGCACAGTGTGTAAAAATGCTTGAAAAAGCGTTGAAATTTTGGACAAAAAATATTTTAAAAGAAATTTTTTAATTTCAGTTTTAAAAAAAAGTTGAATCATTACTAAATTTTTATGGGGAATAACAAGTTATGGGGTACTTTTTATAAATAATTATTTTTTATTTATAAATTTTTATATTTTTTTTAAATTTGTAAATTAATAAAAAGCCCAGTTTGTAGAATAAATTATATATATGTAATAAATGCATGCCAAATGATGACAAATAATGTTTGCTCGTTTTTATAATATATTCTTGAGATTTATAATTCAAATGTGAATTACATACATATGCGACCACATTGCGTATGAGTAATGGCCTTCCAAAAGAGCCCTACAAAAGGGTAACTGATCTGTTTAAAAATAAACTTGACTTGAAACTAGTAAAATAGAATAAGCTCTAAAGATCACTGAACTAATGTACCTTTTTTTTTGGTTTCGCATTAATACCATTATATATGATATCGACCCACTGTGCACGTCATACATGTGTAAGCATATCAAAAGGCTAAACAAATAAGCTGCTCAAGCTTGTGGGCAGAATTACAACGACGACACAAACAGCAGTAAAAGAACATCAAAGCCTCAACTGAGAGGACGACTGAGGCAAGAAGGAAGGCAAAATAGGGCTTGGCTTAAAGGGATGACAAGGAGTGGGCAGCTGGGCACCAAGCAAATCGTCATCGGTGACAGGGAAATTAAAATGTAACAGTAACTCTGAATGACATTAGCCAATTTCCTTGTCGAGAACGAAAGAAAAATGCGATGAGAACTTCTGTGACGAACAACATCTGCGGCATGAAAACGAAATATCATTACGTATAATAAGTGAGACCTTGAAAAGACAACAGGTGTTACAGTAATTATTGAAATTACATCGAATCCAAGGCAATTAACTTTGTAAAACTAGTTTAAAATCGAAATCTAAGAGCTAGTTTAGTTTAGTGATGCGTATCTAAAGAATTCGCGTTTTCGTACTTTAACGAATTTATACCAATGCCTCAGAGATATTTTTAAACTGAGTGTTTCTTTCGACTCTCTATTCCCATCCAGGTCATCGAGGAGCGCATCACACACATTCCGTACGTGCCCGCTACGCCGGAGCCCCTCAATGCTCCGACCGGAAACGAGCTGAAACCTCGACCCGTGGGCGAGGAGAACGGCATCGTCGTGTTCAGTTACAGTCCGATTAGCGCCGTTAACTACGTGAGTATCTCCCGACCATATAGTCGGCTTCATTTTCACAGGACTTGCTCGATTTCAATTTGAAAATCGAATTAAAATTAGAGTAAAATTAAGCAAATGTGGAGTTTTTCATAGAAAAAATCCGTTTTGTATTGAAATTCTAGAGTTCAAATCGAAATCGAAAGTTGTCAGTGAAACTTCGGGTATTACCGGCACATTGCACCTGCACTAACCAAAACTGGGGGATGGTTTAACCAAAAAAAAAAAAAAAAAAGGATAGGGAACAAACTAACCCGCTATCGAGACCAATTGTAAATGCGAAAAACTAAATGCGCCGACCACACAGGAAAAGCCCAAGGCGAAGAAGGAGGAGGATGAGTCCAGCGACGAATCGGACTATTCCTCGGATTCCCGCCAGGACTCCACGCCCCCCAGCCGGGCGACGCCCATGCGACTGGCGGGAGGCGGTGGGTGCGCGCGTGGCAAGCTGAACAGCGTGTCCAAGATGATCAACAACGTGGACAATCGG
The DNA here is from genome assembly GCA_035046095.1 of Drosophila pseudotakahashii. Classification (NCBI taxonomy): domain Eukaryota; kingdom Metazoa; phylum Arthropoda; class Insecta; order Diptera; family Drosophilidae; genus Drosophila; species Drosophila pseudotakahashii. Next base: position 10,594,887 of record JAWNOE010000105.1, read on the forward strand.
TCGACGAGTGCGTCCCTGGACGACAACGATGACTACTACGACGACGAGTACGATACCTCCGGCGCTGGCTGCGGAGGCAGTGTTGAGGCCAAGGAGAAGGCCATCGTCAAGGATCTCATCGAGGCGAAGAAGAAGCGCTATCAGGAGGAGGCGGCGGTGGCCACACCCGGCGGTGGAACAGCACGAAACTCGCGGGCAGCCAGCCGTTCGGAGGCCAGCAAGGAGCCCAGCGATATCGATGATATCTGGAAGAACAATACCAACGAATACAAGCCCGCCTCGCCGCGCTATGTCCTCAGTCAGTTCGGGAAGAATGTGGCCAAGGCGATGATCGACAGGATCGTGGATCAGGATGATCCCGCGCTGCACCAGCCACCGGGATCCCAAAAGGTATCGAACAAGTTCGCCGTAGCCCCCGTCAAGTTGCCAAAAACGAATATAGCCCGCTTGGAGGTGGCCTTCGAGCGAAGTGCCCGCCAGGAACGATCCGCTGCAGTGGCTCCCAAATCGCGTTCCGAAAGGAACGAGATTAGCAAGGGTGTGACGGTGGATCGCTATCGTCACGGGGATAGTACCACCTCCTCCGAGGACACCAGCAGCTCGGGTCTGGGTGAGGAGGAGGATGAAGAGGAGCCATCTGACACGGATACGGAGGATTCGGGCAGTGGCGATGGCTTGCGCCGAATTTTGAAAAGCAATTCGGCCCGGCTCGCTGGTGGCGCCGAGAAGCGTCCATGTCCCGGTTCCGGATCCGGATCCGTTTCAGATACCGAAACACTGGTGGGAGACGAGAGCAGAAGCAGGCTGGCTGGCTGTAAGCGAGGGGTTGATCTAAAGGGGCACTTGATTTGATTTTATGATTTTATGATGAAAGTTCTATTGGGAGGGACATAGGTAGTTGGGTAATGGGGGTCTTATCACATTTAGAAATTCACTTTACCGTTTCAGTGGAAGTGTTTTATAAAGTCATTTAGCAAAGTCTATGTAGGAAGTAAGATGAAATGATCTTAGCAGTCCTACAAAAGAGCTTTCATTACATGGGAACCCCCGTTCAGTGCCTTGATTGTGGCGACTAATAATCGCATCCAACCCCCAGCCAACGACCAGGCTCGTTCCAGGAGCCGCCAGTCGCCCCCTTTTCGAGCGGTACCCCACACCCATGCGGCCACGGTGGCGGCGGCGGCGGCCTCAGCAGCAGCGCTCGCCAGAGGGCGCCACCGCGACAAGGACGGTTGTCTGGGCGGCAAGGACGAATCGGCCAGGGGCAGTGGCTTTGACAGGCCAATGGGTAGCTTAGACAGAACGGGAGCGGGCACAACCACTGGCACCTCCTCGATGGGCACTCGCACCTCCTCTCCGGTCGGTAACAACGTCTTCCGGCTGAGCAAGGATCAGCAGCAGCTGCTGAATTCGATGGCCAGCCAGGAGACGACCGACACCCTGAACTCCTTTGCAAGTACTAACCAGACGACGACCGCAACCTCGTCGCAATCTGTTCTGTGCTCCGATTTCACCCAAGCGCAGTTCAGCCGCTCGGCCGTCGGTGGCGCCCGTTTTGTGACCAACTGCCATCCCATGAATCCCGAGGAGTACGACGGCCTGGAGTTCGAGTCGCGCTTCGAGAGCGGCAACCTGGCCAAGGCGGTCCAAATCACGCCCACCTACTACGAGCTCTACCTGCGACCCGATCTCTACACCAGCCGCTCGAAGCAGTGGTTCTACTTCCGTGTGCGTCGCACCAGGCGCAAGATGCTCTATCGCTTCTCGATCGTCAATCTGGTCAAGTCGGACAGCCTCTACAACGACGGCATGCAGCCGGTCATGTACTCCACGCTGGGCGCCAAGGAGAAGAGCGAGGGCTGGCGGAGATGCGGGGACAACATCTGCTATTACCGCAACGACGATGAGTAAGTAGACTTGTGAGGTTACCCATTATCGCATAACCAAAAGTCGTATATAAATGATTACAAATCTATAGCTTTGAGAATCTTAAAGATAAATGAAATGTGGAAAATATATCTATCTATGTAAATGCGATAAAATTTACAAAATATTTTTTATCGCAGTTTCGAATTTCAAGTATATCGTAGCGTATCAAATAGAGCTTGAAAAAATATCGACAGTTTTCTATTTTTCGATATTTAATGTTTTCACTTGAAAACATCGATATAATCGAAGCAATATTGTGAAAAATATCGAAAATATCGATAATTTTTAAGCTCTAGTATCAAATCTGTAGATATTTTGTTTTGTGAGGTATTTTTAACTGTATTATATCCTCTCCCCCCACCCAGGAGTGCCAGCAACAGCGCCAACGAGGACGACGAGGACAACTCGACGTACACGCTGACCTTTACCATCGAGTTCGAGCACGACGACGACACCGTGTTCTTCGCGCACAGCTACCCGTACACCTATAGCGACCTGCAGGACTACCTCATGGAGATCCAGCGGCATCCGGTTAAGTCCAAGTTCTGTAAGCTGCGCCTGCTCTGCCGCACCCTGGCGGGCAATAATGTCTACTACCTGACGGTGACGGCGCCCTCGTCCAACGAGGAGAACATGAGGGTGAGCTGGACCTAACCCCTCTATCGCAAAGTCATTAGTAGTCTGCTTAGATAAACAGCTTGAGTTTCTGTTTCATGTAACCCATTAATTATGCGAAAACAAAGTCGATAGCAAAAGTGGTTTTGCACATCCTGGCAATTCAGTTCCTTCAAAGGGGTTCCTAACTTCCCAGATGCATTAAATAAGTAATACTATAGATTTCTAATTTATTATTACTATTATGATTATAGCGAAAGAAATCGATTGTGGTGTCGGCGCGTGTGCATCCCAGTGAGACGCCCGCCTCGTGGATGATGAAGGGTCTGATGGACTTCATCACGGGCGATACCACGGTGGCCAAACGGCTGCGGCACAAGTTCATTTTCAAGTTGGTGCCGATGCTGAATCCGGACGGAGTCATTGTGGGCAACACCCGAAACTCGCTGACCGGCAAGGACCTCAACCGGCAGTATCGCACGGTCATCCGCGAGACATATCCATCCATTTGGTATACCAAAGCCATGATTAGAAGGTGAGTGACCTTCTATTATTAGAACCTTTGGGTTCTCCCTCTTGGGTTTGATTTCCGTTTCAATACAAACAATTTTATTCCATCTTTTTCAGACTGATTGAGGAATGCGGCGTGGCCATGTACTGTGATATGCACGCTCACTCACGAAAGCACAATATATTCATATATGGCTGTGAGAACAAACGCAACCCGGAGAAGAAGCTAACCGAGCAGGTCTTTCCGCTGATGTTGCACAAGAACAGTGCGGATCGGGTGAGTTCTTGGGACTGGTTTATCGATATTTTCGATGTATTGTGTCGATAATATCGATGTTTTCAAGAAAAAAAGAGTAAAATCTAAAAATAAAATGAAAAATATTATTAAACTAATAATTTTTAAATTTCAAAACTATAGTTCTCCTTCGAGAGCTGCAAGTTCAAGATCCAGCGCAGCAAGGAGGGCACCGGGCGTATTGTGGTCTGGATGCTGGGCATCACCAACAGCTATACGATCGAAGCCTCCTTCGGCGGATCCTCGCTGGGATCGCGCAAGGGGACGCACTTCAACACGCAGGTGAGCCCTGGATTAAAGCCAAACTCTCTCTATTCGTTATTGTAATTTGAAATCTCAACAAAAAACCCCTTTCAGGATTACGAGCACATGGGACGAGCATTTTGTGAGACACTTTTGGACTACTGCGATGAGAATCCGAACAAAGTAAAGCGGCACGCAAAGTTGTTTAAACAAATCAAAAAGATAAGAAAACGCGAGAAACGCGAACAGAAAGCATTGAAATTACAGAAAATGGCCGATCAGGGATGTATAATGAACGACAAACTGAAAGTGAAACGTTCTGTGGAGAAGAGTGTCTCCTAGGAATGTTCTATTCCCCCCAAAAAAAAAAAAACTCTCAATCTTAACCGATTCGATCCGCACAACCCGAAACACACGCTCCTTTCTGTAAACGCAACTTGTGCCAGTTATCGTTAATCGTTATAATCGTAAATCGTTAATCGTAAAGCGTATTTGTAATCGCAACTAGTCGCTGCCTGCGATCTGTCCAAAAAGCGCTGCTGTGCTGACCCAAATCCTAATCAGAATCCAAATCCATAGCCATATCTCTACATCTTCGTATATCCAAGCCAAATTGAAAACACCACACAACAATCACACAATCGGCCAGAGCCACAGAAGTTATATGACAGATATATCGAATATATCGTGTATATCTGGGCATATATAATCTGCATGTGAATTCAATCGGGCATTCAAATAAATGCGGCATTGAATTGAATTAATTTTAATGCTGTCTATTTGCGCGTATCGCAGTTTTTCTAATGTTTTTGAGCACCCAGTTGCGTGGATAGAGCCCAAAATGGATATCCTATCCAAGCAACGGGTCCTTGAATTATCTATATATCTATCTACCTATATATACACCTGATCCACCTGATCTAACTGATCCCGCACAAACGTACCGAGATAGTCAGATAGTCACACCCAGCACAGCATCGCCAGGCACTCGAGCTCTTTTTATTCTTATATCCTAGTCGCTTTAACTATAATTCGCGTTTCTTTCGATGTTGCTAGCCGTAAGCGTAACCGTATTATTATAACCGGAAAATATTATTTTTTGAAATAAATACCATATATCAACCATATGATTTATGTTCTCGTCTTTTAGTTAGCCCTAAGTTATTCGCTTTTCACGTTAGCTTCCATCGAACTGCTTTTAGCGAACTGCTTGATTATCCTGCACTCACTCACATTGATTATAATTTATAACCCTAATAATATTACTGATATATTACATTTTCCTTTTTTGCCAGTGTATGATTTTTCACTAATCCAAATGCATTAACATTTACAATAGATTTTAAATTTACTCAAACAACAGGACAGGCTACGATCGAAAATAATCGAAAGACTGATGCGAGAAGGCTCCAGTGCCGACGAGCCATTGAATATCCCTCTGTCGGATTACTCCAGGTGGGTCTAGGGAGTCGGTAGTGAATCATTTGGTTCCAGTAACCACATACAAAACCCCACCGAGTACTAACCTCTACTAATCCCAACCCCTTAGCGACGAGGGCAACTGCAGCTCGAGTTCCGATAATGAGGGCAAGCACTCTATAACGGCTTCCGATCTGGAGGGACCCTGTTGTGCCCCCACCCGAGCACCGCCCAGTTCGCCGGAGGTGATCCACGAGATACGCAAGGTAAGTGGGCATCGATTTGGGGATCCTCCTCCTGCACTGCACTTTTGCTTGCACTCCACCAATACCAAAATCCCTGCTCCAAAACTCAGTTCCGCATGCGACGCATGCGCAAGGTGATGCACGAGCTGGACAGGATCTACTTTACGCCGCTGTTTCAGCGTAAGTTCAAAACTCTGACCACCTTGAAGAGAAGGCGTCACAAAATGGGTGTCAAGACCGCTGCTCCAGCTGGGAAACGTCTGCGAGGAGGAGTAGCTGGTAGTGCCGCCATTGGTGATGGAGTAGCTGCCGGCCATGGATCATCAGCGACCGTGGAGCCGAATCCCAGCAGCAGGCTGTTGGCCAGAAAGCCACCACCACCGCCAGCACCAAGAGAGGTCAAGAGGGGACAGCAGTCGACTGGGCCACAGAGTTCCGATAGCACCGATAGCATGGATTCCTCGCAATCGGAATCGCTACGGGATCCGGACTGCTCCAGTGCCAGCACCGGAATCGGTACTGCAATCGGAAGCGGAAACGTTAAAGAGGTCGCGCGCAAGGTCAAGCCCTCCGGCGGCGTCGGCGGGGCCAAAAAAACGGGCAAAAAGAAAAAGTTTATGCCCACGGAGAAACGGAAGGTGGTGGTCAATCAGAAATTGCACGTGGATCGAAATTTCCGTCTGTGGCTGGCCAACCGACGCATCTACATCTACCGCCGAAAGAAGGTATACGTCTGTCCGTCTAAAGAAGTACAAATCGTTATAATTCCCCTTTCGATTTTCTCTATCCTAACAACATTTCGCAAGTATTTATACTTGGGTAATCACACAAATCAATGAGGTGTCAAAAAGTATGCAACAATATATTTTGACCAATAAGAGGATTAAGTAATTTAATTTAAATTAAATAAGTAATTTTCAGCTCTTAGAATTAATTTCTGCTCACAGAAAGCACAGAGGTTTTTAAACCCCTTATAATTGTGTCAAAAAGTATGCAACAATATATTTTAAATATCAATTTTGATTCATTCCGCAAGAGAAGAAAATTCACAGCATACTTTTAGACACCTTCATAAGTAATTTGTAAGCTCTTAGAATTCAAGGAGTGAGGATAAATCCTCCTAAGCAAAGTAAGCAGAATAACAAGCCCAACAAGTTTTAGATTAACAAGGAAATATTAAATATATTAAAATTGTCTAACTAAAAGAGGCTTTTCCCATGAGAGATCCTCTAATGAATTTTACATATGAAAAATGTAAGGAACCACTTTCGTAGTTGGTTTTCCAGGGCAGCAGCACCACCACTGAGCACACAAGCACAACTAGTTTAATAATTCCGAATTCCTACCCGTATCTCCCGCCTTTAATCCATTCAGTCCACGCAGGCGCGTCGCACCAAGGTGAGGAGCAAGCCGCCAAAGAAACGCGGCGAAGTGGTGCGCACCACACTCGACCTGCCCACAACGGATCCGGGTTCGGATCTGCACTTCTCCACCGACGACGAGGAGCACTCGCCGACGACCGGCCAAAATGGCTACGGTGCGGTGGCCCCGCTGCGGCACACGCTGCTCCAGAGCGATCTGCAGAGGCGCTACATCGAGGAGATCGGCGATACGGTGGTCCAGAAACCGAAGGCGGCCCACATGCCGCCAGAACTGATCGTGACCACGCCCTCGAAGAGCGGCACTCCCGGCGGCGGCAAGAAGCTGGATGTCTACAAGCTGACTCCGCGCACAGCTCCCGAATTGGATGCGGGCGGCCATCACATGGGCATGATGCAGCGGCAGGCGGGGGGAACTGGTACGTCCGCCAGACGCACCTACTCGTGGCACAACCTCGATCAGCAGGAAATACCCAATGGCAGCAGCAGTGGCGGTGGTCAGGGCAAGGCCAACTTCTACATGGGCGAGTCGAAGCCAGCGATAAAGGCGATGACGAAGCCGCCACCCAGAAGGTGCGTATTTCTAAATCCTTTTTGCGAATTCGTAAGCTTTAGTTGGTCATCTTACGCGAATTCTTCAGTAATTTTCCTTGAAACATTTCAAGCTTTATGGATTGGATCCATTTTTTTTTTGATTTCTTTTAAGGAGTGTTCCCAGCAATTTCATTCCCCAGAGGCCTGCCAACGTCCAAACGGCGGATGATCTGCAGCTCAAGCTCTCGCTGAAGAAGAAAGTCTGGACTGGAGCGCATGGCGATGCAGATGGGCGTCCACTGGCCTGGTACAAGGGTCACTCGATAGCGGGATCCCAAATGGCCAACGCTACGGCGGCCATACGAAGTGCAGGAGGCGGCGGCGGAGGAGGAGGTGGTGGAACTGGTGCCGCTGGCCAGAATCGAGCCATGTTCACTTCCAGTGGCAGGGAGCAGAACGGAGGCACCGCCGGTGGAATTGCCATGGGCGTGCCACCCGCCTTCATGGGAGCATCACGCAAGCCGAGGAAACTGGAGCAAGTGGATCTGTTCAAGTAAGTGTTTTACGGAGATATACGGCCAGTCAATGTGTCTAGCGTCATCTTCTCCTGCAGTGCCTGCTCCCAGAAGCTGCTGCTGTGGCAGCAACAGGAGGAGCATAAGCGCTCCCAGCCGCAACAGGCGCAGCGCCTGATGAAGGTGGAGGATCCGCATCAGCAGGCGCCACATCCGAGGGATCGTGACCACCGTGATCGTGACCGGGAGCAGCAAGCCTTCAAGCCCATGCACATGGCCAAGAAGTCGGCGGGAGCAGGCCAGGCCCGGGCCATCCAGCAGCTGGTGGCGGGCGAATCGGGCGGGAAGGTGAAGCGCAAGTCCAGCAGCATGATGAAGATAGCGGAGACCACGCAGCTGGTCACACGATTCGCCCGGAGTCGCAACAGTGCCGGTGGCTCGACAGTGCAGCAGCAGCTGCACCAGCAACAGCATATGCACCAGCAGCAGCATCAGCGGATGATGTTCAAAGGCCAGGGTGGTGGAGCCGGTTCCGGATCCGTGGCCGCTCGGATGCACTCCGCCGGCGTTATGGGTCACATGCAGGGCGGCGGCGGCGGAGGAAGGGCACCCAACAAATTCAAGACCGGCGGCCTAGTGATCACGGCCGTCCAACAGCCGGCAAATATGCCAGGCGGCTCCTCATCCCGGCGGATGAGGAATGCGGCCGGTTTGCAGGCCAAGAGCAGCACGGGCGCCATGGGCTCCTCGTCCGGCATGCAGATGCAGTATCAGCGGAGCAACGGCAACGGAGTTCAGGCCAACAAGTCCTCCACTGGCATCTCGCTGGACACCGTGAATCTGGTGCGGAAGGTGAAGACCAAGCTGAAGAAGCGCAAGTCCCGCACCCTGTCCAACGGAGCACCGAAGTAGTTCGGGGATGCGATGCGATGGACCCAGAAGAAGCTCCTCCAGATGAGAAATCCGGGACTGAAACCCCATTTTTCGTTCAAAATTCTAGTCGAATTAAATCAACCCATCCATAACTTGGTTCTTACGCAAAAGACGATAGGGAAATGGATTAGCAAAATTGTCTAAATAATTGATAACCTCTATAGGCCTACTATCTTATGCATATGTAATCTCGATCTCTGTACCTACAGTTAATCGCCTAAAAATAATGTTGAAAGTCCTAGTGTCTGTGTGTGTGTTGTTCTTTTTTTTCTTCTTTCGCTGGAAGTTTTTCTATTGAGATTTGCAATAAAAACAAAAAAATGTAACAAACTATGTATGTAGTTCAAGGGGGTGAGAGGGGAAGGGGAGTTTTGTAAATAAATAATGCTTGACCGCCGAACGAAAAATCAATTACGCACATGTCCGGCAATCGGAGGCCCAAAGTTTTTTTTTTTGGAATGTACGGACAAGCCGCAGTTCGCAGGACGAACGTACCTCCGGCAAAACCACTGGCGTCCCTCGATCTCGATCCTTCGCACAATTCACGCCGCGTCTCGGCCACTTAACCGCTCGAAAGGAAAACCACCGAAAAGTTTAAACTGGCGAAAGGTAAACAAATGCAATTGGACAATTCCAAGAGTGACCTCTAGTGATGGCAGCGCTGCGCCAGCAATCGATGGCTTTCGATAGTGCGGTTAGTGGCGGCGGGTGTTATCGATAACGAACTATTTCGTTTTATAACAAATATATTTGAAAAAATATTTTCAATTGGTTTTTCAAGCTTATTTTATTATTTACTCTTTACTTTTTGTTTTTAATGTTCAAGACTTTCGTAATACAACATAATACATATATGTTCAGCTATAATACACACATTTGGGGCCGGTTTCTCGTTCGCAGGTTAAATTTTAAAGTAGGCTTTAAAACATAATTAAAATTTTACATGTGGAGGAGAATTATTTATTAAAAAATATAACTGTAGGTCAATTAAAATAGGTCAACGATAAATAAAACAATTAAATTTAACACAATTTATCAAACTAATCGTAAAATAAACTTTTTTTGAGTAACAAAAAAACTGATTTTTTAAATTCTTTAAATTTTTTTGAAAATAATAGTTAAAAGAAATTTTAAATCTATGCCCATTATAATAAAAAAATACCCAAAATCATACAAATAAACGGGAACTGGAATAAACCAATTAATAATGCCCATTGATAATAGTATTTGGATTCGATTTACATTTATGTATGTATTGTGGAATGCAGCGCCCTAGGCGCCATTGTTTATTTGATTTAGTTTATTTGTTATATACCCAAGCCATTATGCTAGATTAAACTACGTACACATGCATGTGTGTGGTGTGTGTATACTGTATACTGGTTAAGTGTTGTGTCCTGGTGGCCTCCCTCCTCCTGCTCATCGTCCTAGCTCTGACCATCCCTATAAACCTGCTCATCATCATCATCATCTTCATTAACATCGTGTATCTGCGGGCGGGGAAGCTGCATTGATTTAACTAAATCTAGGTGACTACGAATAAATAGAGTAAACGCAAGGCTAAAAACGATAGAACGAAACGCACAAATTCCGCGGAAATTCAACTGAGACCGGCTCTAGACATTGACGGCATTCTGCAGAGCTGTCTTGTCATCCACGATGATGTTGGCGGCCGTGGTGGTCGGATTTGAGCTGAGCAGCTGCTTGGTCGACGAGCTGGAGGAATAACTGTCGCTGGAGCTGCGCGTCGAGGCCGAGTTTCCGCTGATCGGGCTGTCCAACATGTCTGAGGAATGCGCCAAAAGGTATTTGGTTTAAGAATGAAGTGATTATTAGGAAAACAGAATCTCTACTCACCTGGGAGGGAGCTAACGTTGTTGGACTTTAAATCAACAACTGTGGCCACCGAACCGGATCCCACCATGTTGCCCACTGAGGTGGACTTTTTGTGCAGATTTTTCTTCACCGCACTGCTGAAGCCCACGACGACGGGTCCCACTCCAGATCCAGATCCGCCCACGGATCCGGCGCTCCTGCCCACGCCCAAGCCGCCATTGCCGAGGCTTCCGGCGCCCAGGGGATCACCGCTCTTGGCTCGCTCCGAGGGACAGAGTGGACTCAATATCGAGTTCTGAGTATCTTCCGGCGTGTAGTAATCCGAATCCTCGGCCGTGGCCTCGGCGGGCGAGGGTGTGCCACCTCCGCTAAGTTCTGGCCTCGGTTTGGTGCGCTTAAGAGAGGAGCCCTTCTTAAGGCTGGACTCCTCGGCGGGCCCATCGCCACTGGTCTTTTCCGCATCATCTGACTCCAGGCAAGCGACCACCTGCTTCAGGGACTTGCTAGACACGTTCTTGCTCTTGCTGCCGGGCGACAGAAGCGGCGATAGCTTCTCGTTCTCACTGTCCTCATCGTCGTCGGTGCCCGCAGAGCCATCGCCACCGGATCCGGCCGTAGATCTGGGATACTTTCGTTCGTTGACAATCTGCAGCTTGTCCTGTTTTGGTTCCGGCGATGTGGATGTGGCCCCCAATGTGGGCGAAGTACAGGTGGCCGTGCTGGACTTCTTCGGATCGCTTTCGATCTCAACGGAATGTGTGGATGAACCGTTGCCGTTGCCGCCGCCAGACTGGTTGGTAATGGTGCCCACCTCACTGGTCGACGTGCAGGTCGAGGCGTTCTTCTTGATCTTCGGCCGACGCTGGCTGCTGGACTTGATGGGCGATGTGGCCTTGATGTCGGCACTGGTCATTGTCGAAGCGGCCACTGTGGCGGCGGAGTCGGTGATGTCGTGTTCGCTGGTCCTGATGGGAAGAGTAGAAGTAGTGTAAATATTGTGTTATCCCCCTTGAGAAGCACTTGACTCACCTGGCCCTGGCCACATACTGCGGCGGTCCGTTGAGCGCCTCGATCAGCGAGACTGGAATATAGCCCGGCGGCACATCCACCGGCGCCGGCTCCCCGGCCGTCGACGTGGGCGTATTCTGGTGCAGCACATGCGTGCTAATCCCCTTCTGAACAGCCCGAATCTGGAGCAACGCCCGAAACGGTGCCCGGCAAATGGGGCAATTGTTGGCCTGGTAGCGCAGCGAGTCCGCACACGAATTGCACAGGCAGAGATGGCGACAGGGCAGGATCAGCGTGTCCCTGGTCTCACTCATGCAGATGACACACTCGCTGCCATGATCGTCGATCTCCTCGTCCAGGGACGTCTTGTTCACCGCCTTGTTCTCGATGCCGTAGATCTCCTGCAGCAGATAGCACAGGCCGTCCACGAAGATCTTCTGCTTGAGGGCACGCAGCACATAGCTGCCGTTCTCCGGATGATGGTCGATCACACAGATGGTGGTGTGCGACTGGCGGCACTCGTCGCTGCCCTCCTCCACCACACAGTGTATGGCCACCGGATATTGCTCGCGCCCGGGGCTGTAGCCCAGCTCATCCTCGGGCATCTGCTGTGGATTGAAGATGTGGCCCGGCTGCGAGAAGCACTGATTGATGCCCTTCTCGTAGTGGTACGTCTCCGAGGTGAGGCCCTCGCGCGGCACCAGCGTCACGCCGCTGGGACTAACGTCCTCCGAGCAGAAATAGTAGATGGTAATGGCGCACTTGGCGTCCGAGTCGAAGGTGAACTCGATGTTGTAGGAGCAGGGCGGCGGTGGTGGGGTCAAGTCGGCATCCCCGCCACCCAGGCCCATTGAGCACAGCACATTGCCGTCCACATCCTCGATGGTCACATTGGATTTGTCCTTCTCCAGATCCAGATCCCGGTCGATGTCAATGTCCTTGATGGGCTTGGGCTTTGGCTTATCGAGTAGGCCAACCGTCTTCTTGTCGTTCAGCGTCTTGACGAAACGCACCGACTCCTTGCGGATGTTGACCAGACTTTTCAGGGTCTTGGTCGGTTCATTCGCCTGCGGCGGAGGATACGGAAAGGCCGTGGGTCGATTGCCCAGGAAGTTGAGATCCGCATTCTCGCCAAACAGATAGGATTCCGGCTGCGGGGTGTCGAAGCGTTCGCCGCCCATGATGAAGTGGGTCCCAAAGAAGTTGCCCATCCTCGGTGGGTATTTGTAGGCATTGTTCGTGCTCGGATCCGCCTCCTCCACCGCCGCGTTCTGCCTGCTCACCAAGTTGCCCATTTGGTCAGGAGATAGAGGTATATCCTTATATCGTATATCCGATCCTTTGGAGCTTCTGGCCTTAGTTTTCTCGTTTATTATTCTATTTTCCTTTCTCTTCGATTTCCTCTATTTTCCTCCTTACTTTTAGCTGCCAAGCCATCGATGGTAAATGCTATCGAGCATATCGATAGCGAGTTTCGTTAGCGACTGCTTCCATCAATCGATTATTTAAACGGTCAAAAGAATTTAAAAATGTTCCTAAACGTATTTTAAAACGTATTGTTTGTTCCATTGAAGTTTCAATGCAAGTTTTCCAAAACGTACATCATTTAGTACGTTATAACGAACTCTTTTATTTCCTCAAACACTCAAATTAACATATCCTAAAAGTATTTTAAAACGTATTGTTTGTTCCATTGAAGTTTCAATGCAAGTTTTCCAAAACGTACATCTTTTAGTACGTTATAACGAACTCTTTTATTTCCTCAAACACTCAAATTAACATATCCTAAAAGTATTTTAAAACGTATTGTTTGTTCCATTGAAGTTTCAATGCAAGTTTTCCAAAACGTACATCTTTTAGTAGATTATATCTAATAATTTTCTCAAATTTTTATTTTTTTTTTAAGGGGGTACCCCATGATTTTTTGCGAAAAATTGACAAAAAATAAAATGCCTCGGTTTAAATGCCAATCGATTGCAAATTTCATAACGAGTTCAGAAAGGCATAGCAATCCATATTTGGATCTATATTTCCATTGTTTCAGCGAAAAAACGCGTTTTTTTTTTTGGAAAATTCGCAATTTTAGTTTTTGCCAAAAATAGGAATTTTCCTTTCTTTATTTTTGCTGTAATTTGGCCAAAAAATGGTCCTACACCAAAAATACATACTGTTTTGAACAGATTACAATCCATTAATTAAATCCAGACACTTTCCGTATGATTTTGAAAAAATAAAATTTTCTCAAATTTTTTTTGACAAAAAATAAAATGCCCAGGCTTAAATGCCATTCGATTGCAAATTTAATAACGAGTTCAGAAAGGTATGACAATCCATATTTGGATCAATATTTCCATTGTTTCGGCGAAAAAACGAATTATTTTTTGTGGAAAATTCGCAATTTCGGTTTTTGCAAAAAAAAAAATAGAAAAAAATAACAAAAAATTCAATTCCCAGATTTAAATGCCAATCGATTGCAAATTTAATAACGAGTTCAGAAAGGTATGACAATCCATATTTGAATCAATATTTCTATTGCTTCGAAGAAAAACGAATTATTTTATGGTGGAAAATTCGCAATTTCGGTTTTCGACAAAAAGGGGAATATTTTCTTTTTGTATTTTTGCTGTAATTTGGCCAAAAATGGTCCCACATCAAAAATACATACTGTTTTGAACAGATTACAATTCATTAATTAAATCTATGGCACTTCCCGTGTGATTTTGGAAAAAATAAAATTTTCTCAAATTTTTATTTTTATTTTTAAGGGGGTACCCCATGATTTTTTGCGAAAAATTGACAAAAAATAAAATGCCTCGGTTTAAATGCCAATCGATTGCAAATTTCATAACGAGTTCAGAAAGGCATGACAATCCATATTTGGGTCAATATTTCCATTGTTTCGGCAAAAAAACGAATTATTTTTTTGTTGAAAATTCGCAATTTTGGTTTTTGCCAAAAATAGGATTTTTTTTTTTTGCTGTAATTTGGGCAAAAATGGTCCTACACCAAAAATACATACTGTTTTGAACAGATTACAATCCATTAATTAAATCCATAACACTTTCTGTGTGATTTTGAAAAAATAAAATTTTCTCAAATTTTGATTTTATTTTTAAGGGGGTACCCCATGATTTTTTGCGAAAAATTGACAAAAAAATAAAATGCCCAGGCTTAAATGCCAATCGATTGCAAATTTAATAACGAGTTCAGAAAGGTATGACAATCCATATTTGGATCAATATTTCCATTGTTTCGGCGAAAAAACAAATTATTTTTTTGTGGAAAATTTGCAATTTCGGTTTTTGCCAAAAATAGGAATTTTTCTTTTTTTATTTTTGCTGTAATTTGGCCAAAAATGGTCCTACACCAAAAATACATACTGTTTTGAAAAGATTACAATCCATTTATTAAATCCATGACACTTTCCATGTGATTTTGAAAAAACAAATTTTTTCTCAAATTTGCATTTTTTTTTAAGGGGGTGCCCCATGATTTTTTGCGAAAAATTGCCAAAAAATAAAATGCCTCGGTTTAAATGCCAATCGATTGCAAATTTCATAACGAGTTCAGAAAGGTATGACAATCCATATTTGGATCTATATTTCCATTGTTTCGGCGAAAAAACGAATTGTTTTTTTGTGGAAAACTCGCAATTTCGGTTTTTTCCAAAAATAGGAATTTTTCTTTTTATATTTTTGCTGTAATTTCGCCAAAAATGGTCCTACACCAAAAATACATACTGTTTTGAACAGATTACAATCCATTAATTAAATCCATGACACTTTCCGTGTGATTTTAGAAAAATAACATTTTCTCAATTTTTTTTTTTTTTTAAGGGGGTACCCCATGATTTTTTGCGAAAAATTGACAAAAAATAAAATGCCCAGGCTTAAATGCCATTCGATTGCAAATTTAATAACGAGTTCAGAAAGGTATGACAATCCTTATTTGGATCAATATTTCCATTGTTTCGACAAAAAAACTGCACAAATTCACAAAATAGCTTACTATTCCGATCTCTGTTCATATCCTCGACGACAATGTGTAACATAAATGTTTAACATAATATTAAAAAATGTACAAACATATTTGAACCAAAAACATCGATGAAATTTAAAAAACATCGATGCATCGTTGTTTTCATCGATGTTTCTCAACCTGCGTTGCCAACGACCGTGAAGTCGGCGTTGCCAACAATTTCAAAGCAACAACAAACGGCGCCAAAATAGCGTAAATAACTTGGCGGAATCGCAAACAAATCTCGGAGCAGAACGCCACACACACACGCCACCGCCGCCACCATGAGCATGAGCATGGACGAGTCCATCTGCGCGTACTTCGTGAACAACCTGAAGCCGGGCGCCCAGGAGGCGTCCGACGAAACCGTGGAACAGTTCGAGGCGTCGCTGGAGCTGCTGGGCCAGCAGTTGGCCGAGACCCAGATCCGGCAGATAAAGCCCAGCGAGGGATATCCCCTGATAGCCGCCGGCAATCTGACCAAGAAGGATGTCTTCGTGCTGTCGCACTTCGAGGGCGACTTCTTCGAGCAGCTGCAGCAGACCCGGGCCCTGATCCTGGGGCCACCCTGCCTGCTGACCTGCCTGCGCCGCAACGAGCCGATTCCCGAGGGCGGCAGCAAGGCCATCTACACGACGGCCATGCGGGATCTGCAGATCTCGGCCACCGGCATCACGCCCCAGAAGAAGGAGGAACTGAGCAGGCTCATCCACTGGATGGGCGGCAGCTACTTCCAGAGCTTCGGCCATCGCACCACCCATCTCATCTCGAACACCATCAAGTCGAGCAAGTACGAACAGGCCACGCTGAACGGGGTGCCCGTCATGCATGTGGACTGGGTGCAGTACGTCTGGGACCAGAGTCGCCGCAGCCAGCGCGACGGCGTCCGGGCCACCGATCCGGACTTTGACAAATACCGCCTGCCCATCTTCTTCGGGGCGAACATCACGTGCAGCGGCCTGGATGTTGGGCGCAAGGATCAGGTGATGCGGCTGGTCAACGAGAATGGCGGCATCTATCATCGCGCCTTTCGCTCCCAGGTGGTGGACATCGTCATCACCGAGCAATCGAAGACGGACACCGAGAAGTACAAGGCGGCCGTACGCTACAAGAAGGATGTCCTCCTGCCGGAATGGATCTTCGATAGCTGCAATCGCGGCTATGCTCTGCCCACCAAGGACTACGAGGTGCGCGCCGGCAAGACCGCCTCCACGCCCACCAAGAGCACGCGTTCCGGTGCGGATCAGACGCAGCTGTCGGATCTCTCCAGGATTAGCTTCGTCTCCGGCTCGCGGCGCATGTGCAGCGATCTGACCACCGTCAACGAATCGGTGAGCAGCAGTCTGGGCTCGCCCGCCAAGGACCTGCTCAAGCAGGCCACCACCAGCAGCAGCAGTGGCCGGAACTATCAGCAGGTGCTGGCCGAGATTTGTCCACGGCAGGCGAAGAAGGCGGGCGCCTTTCTGGACGGCTGCTGTGTCTACCTGAGTGGCTTTCGTTCGGAGGAGCGGGAGAAGCTGAACAGAGTGCTGAATACGGGTGGAGCTACCCGGTACGACGAGGCCAACGAGGGCATCTCCCACATCATTGTGGGCCAACTGGATGACGCCGAGTACCGGCAGTGGCAGGGCGACGGTCTCATGGGTTCGGTGCATGTGGTGCGACTCGATTGGCTGCTGGAGAGCATACGGGCCGGGCGCCTGGTCAGCGAGCTGGTGCATCGTGTGTCGCTGCCCCAGAACCGTGAGCCCGACGTCGCCTCGCCGGCCAGCAAGCGAACCCTGCGCTCCATGAACCACAGCTTCAAGCAGCCCACGTTGCCCATCAAGAAGAAGCTGTTCGATCAGGAGCCAGATGCGGTGCAGGAGCAGCTGGAGCAGGAGGAGGAGCCGGATCACACCCTGCTGGATCAGTACTCGCAGGATCAAGGAGCAGTGGCGCAGCTACCGCCGGCAGATGTCAGCCTGCTCCATCCAGCGGCCAGTTCCACTCAAATGGAGATACGTCTGCGGAACTCGATGGTGGCCAATCCTAATCCCAATCCAGCAGCTGCTACTGCCGCTGCTGCTTTCCAACATTTGCCCGATCTCAGTGCCAGCACACTGTCCATTGATTTCGAGAAGCTGGATTACTTCGCGGGTCACTCCGTTTACGTGCACAAGGAGTGCTTCAATGCGGAGTTCTTTAACCAAATGCTGACCGAGTGCGAGACGGCCCAGGGTCTGCTGGTGCCCTCGAGCTTTGCCGACGAAGTGGACTTCGCCATCGTCAGCTTCGAGGTGGCCTTCGATGTGAAGGAGCTGCCCGTGCGGGCGCGACATGTGGTCACCGAGCTTTATCTGGAGAGCTGCATGAAGAAGAACCAGCTGCTGCCGCTGGAATATTACCACAAGCACGTGCCGGCCGCTGCACTGCGTCAGCCGCTCAAGGGCATGACCATTGTGGTGTCCATCTATGCCGGACTGGAGCGGGATTTCATCAATTCAGCTGCCGAGCTGCTGGGCGCCTCCGTCAACAAGACGTTCATCAAGAAGGAGAAACCGCTGCTGGTGTGTCCCAGTGCCGAGGGCTCCAAGTACGAGGGGGCCATCAAATGGCACTATCCCGTCGTCACGTCCGAGTGGCTGGTGCAGTGCGCCCGGACGGGACAGAAGCTGCCCTACCTGGGTCACCTGGTGGGCAAGAGTCCGGAGGATTTCCCCATTTCGCCGCGTTTACGCGAAAGCAATGCCAGAACGCCCAGGACGCGACCGGAGGAGACCACATTGGTGGCTCCGCCAGAGGTCAGCACCCGGCAGGTGGACGAGGAGGAGGAGAATCAACCGGCCCCAGCCGCTCCAGAACTTACTCCCTTGCGCAACCGCAGGGTTTCCGAGCTGGCCGGAATCCCGGGGGGCAGTGCCCGCCTTCGAAGCACCGGCTCCACCACGCCGTCACCCGATTCGCCTTGCACGCCACTCAGCCAGGTGGGTGCCCAGAAGTACAACCTGGACTTTCTCGAGCAGTTCGTCCAGCGCCTGGACACGGACGAGGGCAAGGACTGTGTGCGCGAGATCATACGCGAGATGCAGGCGAACCAAACGCCGGAACTGGAACGCATCCGTCGGCAGGCCTGCACGCCCATCAGTCGCAAGCATCCACGGCCGGCGCCGGGCATTCCGGACTTTTGTCTCACCCCGGAGTTTCAGCAGCGGATGGCCGACGACTTCGAGCGGCGCTGGCGCCTGCCGACGCAGAAGATCAAGCCGGACACACCGCTGGCCGTGATCAGGCAGCGAGTGATGCGCATCACATGCGAGACTTTGGGCATCGAGTACGAGGATGCTCAAGGGCAGCAGCAGCAGCAGCAAGAGGAGAACCGGGAACAGGAACCACCGACGACGATAAAGAAGAAGCCGCCCATGAGAACTCAGGCCACCAAGCTGAACTTTGATAGATCCCCGAAAACACCCAAGCTTTCGGTGGGCAAGAAGACGCCGCTCAGGACCTCCATGGGCTCACCCCGAGCCGGAAGCCAGTCCCCCTTCCTGGTGGCCAACACACAGAGTCCAACGGAGGCAGCGGCAGCTGCTCCATCATCACGACGATCCGAAGGGCCAACGGAAAGCGACGAAGGCCAAAGCACCATTAACTTCGACAAGATCAGCTTCGAGGAGTCGGCTGCTCCCATGGTGGCGCCGGATGTCAAGCAGATCACGGACTATCTGAAGAACTGCGAGTCGCGGAGGAACAGCCTGAAGCGCAGCCACGACAGCGACATGGAGTGCCCGGAGAGCGAGGTGCAGTATGTGCAGCCCTTCGAATCGGAGGGCTTCGCCCTCGGCACCGAGGACATGGTCGACTGGCGCGATCCGGCCGAGTTCAATGCGGCCAAGCGGCGATCCTCGGGCGGTTCGCCCAAGATGCAGTACAGGGGCATTCCCTGCTTTGCCATTTCGTGCGGCGACGATGATGAGAAGCGAGCGTTGCTGATCGAACGGATCGGCCAGCTGGGCGGCAGGTTGTGCGAGAATCTGGTCAACTACGACGATGCCTGCACCCATTTGCTGTGCGAGCGTCCCAATCGCGGCGAGAAGATGCTGGCCTGCATTGCGGCCGGCAAATGGATCCTCAATATGCAGTACGTCGAGCAGTGCCACTCGCGGGGCCACTTTCTGGACGAAGCCCTGTACGAGTGGGGCAATCCGAAGGCTCTTAACTTGCCGGCCCTGGCGCCCGAGGAGGAGCCCATTGCGGCCGCCGTCCATCGTTGGCGCACCGAGGTGGGTGCCAGCGGCGGTGGCGCCTTCTCCCATCACCGGGTGATCCTCAGCCTGCACGAGCGCAGTGGGGCGCCCATCAGGAATGTTCTGCGCGCCGGCGGAGCCAGCATCTTGGAGCTAAGCACACCGTTTTCCGCCGATCCCATGGCATCGACGGCCACCCATTGCTTTGTGGACACTAGGAAGGCGCCGCTGACGCCCGAGGATTTGGCCCATCTGCTGCGGTGCGGTGTCCAAGTGCTCAGCCAGATGGCCATCAACACTTACCTGATGAACGGCCGCGATGCCGATCTGGGGAAATACGAAGTGAAGTGAAGTCCCGATTTAAAATCATCACAGTTTTTAGGATTTCCAATCGCTTGTTTGTTCCTGTTCCAAATTGATATTTTCTTTTTAGTTTATATGAAAGTTATAAATTTATAGCCTCAAACGGTTTGAATTTAAATTAGTTTAATTACCATGGATTTTTTTTGTTTGCACTGAAAATCGATTTGTTTCCAAATTGAACATTTTCCCAAGCATTATTTATAATTTACTACTACTAAATGGAATTGAATGCAAAAAGTAAAAAATATTTATAAGTCAACACATCAAATTTGCTGGCACTGTTTTTGTTTCGAGAGCCCATACCTAAAATATTTCAAGGACTTTCTATTTCTTTTTATCTAAGAGATATTTATTTTTGTACCATTATTTCATTCCGATTGTTTATTAAATAAATAAAATTATACATTGAAAACCTGACATATTTGTATTATTAAATTGAATTGAGAATTCATTTTCCAGATAAGATCTGGATATTGAAAAGGCATCAATAAAGTCTTTAGAAAAAAATAAACAAAGATCTTAAAATTCTATATGTTCTTTATCTAAAAGGCATTACAATTGAATTCAGGTATTATTTTAACGAAATATAATTAATTGTAAAATAAATTTGTTCATTTTATAAAAGTCTATGTTGGAAAAATAGATAATTTAACCAATTGATGGACATAAATAATTGTAACAAAATAAGGTTTATAGAGATTTTTTCTATTTATGAATAAAAATCAAATATCTTTCGAATCTCGCCTAATATAAGAAAAAAGGAAAACGCTTTTTTGATGTAATTTTCAATACTTTTCATATGATATACCACATACCTATGGTAGGCTATACCTAACTTTCGTGACCTCCACTTTCCTGTAAATCAGGAATTTTACCACCTTAACTCAACGACGAATGAATATATCCAACTGTAATGTACTTTTCATTTATTTAACGTTTATATATTTGTATGTATTTGTAGGTGTGTGTATGTGTGTGGGCTCTTGTATATAATATAGCATATATGTACTATGTATGTATAATTTCACGTAGCTTCTGTTCCGTTTCCTTTTCCGTTTCTGTCTCAGTTGTTTAGTAATTATGGTATAGCAGTACATTATATTTGATTCATATGGTTCACATGTATACATGCATATATAATTCGGGTTCTTTACAATCCATGCAGCTTAGTTTCCTTCTATTCTGTGTGGGATTCATTATAAAATTCCATATTATATAACTACAGGTATATAATTGTCTGTGTTTTGTGGGTGTGTGTGTTTAGTGGAATCGCATGCTCTAGGCTACAAATTCATCAAAAATAGATAGTACACAGGAATATCGATCAGCGTAGAATTATGATTTATAGTTGATCATTTTCTCAATCTGTTTTCTGTTTGTTTTTTTTTTTCTTTTAAGCCGCAATTGGCAGACTGGCGGCATTTTACATTTTAAAATTACAGTTCTATATATTAATAATTATGTATACATATATACGGTTTATGTTGATTTTGTTTTCTTTGTTAGCATTTAAATTTGTTCAATGTTGGTTTTGTTTTTATATCGCAGCGATAATTTGTTAGGTTTTTTTCGTTTCTTTTCCATAGGAGGCAATTGTTTCAACTTAATGAAATTGGAAAGTCTGAAGCTCGCTTCGCTCCTCCTATTTTCTTTTTCTTATTTCGTTTTCTGTTCAAATAAACGCGTTATGAATCGACACACAGGAAAAACAGAAGGTCTTCACAATCGTACATATTAATAATAATTATAATAGTGGAACTTGGAGCTTAGCAATTAAAAAATCTCTTTGCTGGGCGTTGAGATTCCCAGTGGCTGTTCGTAGTCGCTGGCCGAAACGCTGGCGATCACGGATGCGGATGCGGATGCTGATGCAGAGTCGGAAGCCTTCTTCTCCTTGCGCTGCGACTTTTCCTTTTTATGCTTCTTCTTGTGCGCCTTGGAGGCCACCTGCTGCTCCACCTCCCCCGCCTGCGCCTCTGCCTCCTCCTCCAGCACACTGATGATGCCCGTTTCGGGCGCCGCTTCCCGCGACTTCTCCTTGTTCTTCTTCTTTTTGTGATGCCTGGCGACATCGGCTGGAAGGTTGCTTGAAGTATTGTTGTTGTCGTTGCTGTTGCTGGGGGCGGAAGTGTGGCTGGGACTGGGAGTGGGCGTGTCAGCATCGATGAGATCAATCACCGGCTGGGCGACAGCGGGCTCCTTAACGCTCCGTTCCCGCTTGCCCTCCCGATGCTCCCGCTTCGCCGCCTTCCGCTCCTTGTCCTTATCCTTGTCCTTTTTCCGATCCTTCTTGGAGCTGCTACTGCTGCCGGCCATCTCAGCCGGCACCTTGAGATTCTCTTTGCCCGCCGCCGTCGACTTCTTGGACGAGGACCTCACGGCGGGCGCCTCGAAGTCCGTTCTGTGAAGGTATTATAGGAATATATCATTGTTTTGTACTAGGTTAGTTCATTCCATCCATCCTTACATGTCTAGTTCAATGTCCAGCGCTCGATGCGGATCATTTGGATCGTATTTGCCGTCCTTGTCCTCGCTGTCCGACATGGAAACACCTTCGGGCATGTCCAGCGTGGTGTTCACAATGTGCAAGGGTTTCGGTTCTGCAAAAGTTAAGGTTTAGAGAAGATGTTTCCCATGGTTTTTATGGTTTATTCTGACTCCGACCTCCTTCCGATTCGGAGCTACTGTTGTATGCCACTTTATTCTTAGCCTTTTTGCTCTTCTTGCCCTTTTTATGCTTCTTCTTGCCATCCTTGCCGCCCTGCGCCGCCGCCTGCTGCTCCTGCAGGTATTTATCCGATCGCTTGGTAACTACAGAAGGGATAGATTAATGGGTTACATATTGTAAGTAATAGCTGACTAAGAAGATAACTCACTGCCCACGCGCAGAGCAGCCACGCCCTCCATGTCCAGCGGCAGCTCCGTGATGGGTATGTCGTCAATATTGTCATACTGATCCGCATTCGCCGAGCCGCCACTCGCCGTTGGCGTGGACTTGAGGTAGTGAGGATTGTTCGACTGCTCGATGAGACGCGCCATCCGCTGGCGCTCAAGTTGTTCGGGCGTCAGCTCCAGGCTCTGTCGCCGCTTACCGCCACTTCCACCACCGCCGCCTCCCTCAACACCCGTTCCGCCTTGCGAGGCGCTAACAAAGAGCTCGTCCTTGTCGTGCTCCGAGGACGAACTGCTAGCCGCATCCTCCGGCGGCGGTGCGTTGATCCACTCGTCCAAATCAAGGCCATCCGGCAGGGGCACCTTCCGTTGCGCCTTGGGCGCCACCGGAATCAGCTCGCCAGCGAACAGCAGTGTCATCTCCTGGACAATCTCAATGGCCAATGGCGGAATGCAGCCCTCCATCGTTGTCGTCGTCGTCGTGTCCATTGCCATGGCATCGTCCGTCGTGGACAGTTGGTTGCGCAGCATCTCGATCAGCATGCAAGCGGAGTTGGCTCTCTCCTGCACCTCAATGTCGCTGGAACCGTTGAAGTGCTGCAGCTTATCCAGCACATGATCGCAGAGCTAGAGATAGGAAATCAGGGATTAATGCATGGATTCCAAATTATCTAGGGGTTGGGGGGAAAGAACTTACCCTTACTAAGCCCGGCAAATCCTGAACCTCTAGGCACGTGGTGGCCAGGCGGGCGAACAGCTTGATCACGTTCTGCACGTAGACACCCTGGATGTGACCGGGCAGCTGCCTGGGACGGAGCAGGATGTTGAGCGTCTTCTCCGCATCCTCCAGCTCGCCGGCAAACTCGCCCACAATCCAGGCGGCCGCGTAGAGCACCTCGTACATGGAGTTGCTTTGCGCCGAAACGGTGAACGTGTCCAGCAGGTTGGTCATCTCGTTGACGGCGAATTGCCGGACCACCGGCACGCGGATGGCCACGTCAAGGAGTTGCTCTGCAATCAGGCGGCCGTGCCGGGAGCCAGCCTCCAGCTGGATGAGCTCCACGAGCACCGTGAGGTACCACTCGAAGTTGGTCACGTACAGGTAGGAACTCTGGGCGCATATCTCGATCACCTTGTAGAGCAATTCGTCCCGGTAGGCGGATCCCTCCGCCCGCTCCATGTGGCCAAGCAAACGCTTAACGATCTCCATTAGGTTCTTCTTCGAGACCATGCCGTAGAGCAAGTCGAGGGCGCGCAGTCGGATCGATTCGTCCTTGTCGTCCAGGCAGGCGAGAATGAGGTCCTTGTGCGCCTGCACGCTCTTCGGGTGCGTCTTCAGGATCTTCGACATGGCCAACAGTCCAAGGTATTTCACTGAAAACGAAAAAGTAATGAATTTTTATTTTGAAGAAATATTTCAAATAAAGTCCTATTCAAAAAAAATATAATACCTAAAATTAAAAAGCGAATTCTTTAGTTGGAAATTGTCCAAAATATTGTTTGATTCTAATATACTATTTTTTTTCGATACCGACTATTTACTATTTTTAATGTCAAATATACTAGAAATCACCTTTCATGACTAAAATATTAAAACGCGAATTCTTGAGTAAAATCAAAAATTAACCAATCCGTTCTTGCGAGCTTTCCGCGAATTCTTTAGCTTAAAATCCTCAAAAATATTATTTGATTCTGATACATATGTATATTATTTATATTATACAGATATATAGTTCATAGCTAAATTCTTGGCTAAACGCGAATTCTTGATACTTTTAAAGGACTGAATTCTTTAAATTAAAACTGTACAAATAGTTGGATTGTAATATATATATTATTTTTGTATATATACAGATTATAGTGCTTGTTGTAAAGGAACAGATTTGGTTCATAACAAAAATGCTTCAACGCGAATTCTTGATATTTGGGGTAACTGCTAACGTACTGAGAATCAAAAATACTCACGGTTCTGGTCGGAATCCTCGATGAGGATGCGGAGCTTCTGCACGCAGAGCTGGATGGAGGCACTGTGGTTGGGCATGCCGCTGCTGATGCTGATTAGCACCGCGATCACCGTGTTGATGCACTCGTACAGGAGACTCATCGCCGAGGTGCTGTTGGTGAGTTGGGTTTCGTTTTGGTTTTGGTTCGTTTTTGTTTTGGTTTTTTGTTGGTGGTTTGGTTGGTTTTTTTTTTGTGGTTTGTATTAGTTTGAGAAAAAAGGAACTTGTATTAAGAGTAAGCAGCGGTAAAGCGACAAACATTGCACTACAACAATAGCAATTGGCAATGGCAACAACAACAACAACAACAACGGCAATATGGATAGCAGTATAGTGGTATAGTTTAGCGATAACAATTAGCGATTATAGCGATAGACATTAGAAAAACACAAGATTGCGAAGCAACGCATCAAAGGCAACCAAAAAAGAAAAACCAACAACAGCAACAATAACAAAAACAACTGCAACAGCTCGATTTTTTTGTTTCGCTTTTTTTCGATTTTTCTGGTTATAACTTTTGTTCTCAATGAGTGTGCTCGATAAGCAAAATATCGATAGGCAAACGTTAAAACTAAAACAAATACAAACTAAAGCTGGATGGCGACAGTCATAAGTTGAGAGAGATAGAGAGACATAAGAAGCTAGAAGGATTATACAATTAAATAAAAATAATAAAAACTAATATATTCATAATATTCAGTCGCACAATCATCGAGCAGCTTCAATTATCAATCGATCGATATAAATCGGCCATTAATCGGTCTCATTTTGATTACGATTTCGATTATTTGCTTTCGCCTTGCTTTGTTGCAATCGTTTTCCACACACTTTCGGGGATATTATTTTTCCGTTAATTTTTTGTTTTGTTTTTTGTTTGTTTTGCAATGATTCAAGACTTGCCTATGAATTAGATTTGTGAGTGGTTCTATTAATTTCTTTCCTAGCCGGGGTTCTAAGGGGGTTAAAGCGCCAAACTGCAAATGCAAAGAGAAAAAGAAACAAGCAACAAATTATAATTTACACACAATCGAAAATATCAACGTCCTTATCCACAACTAAAACTAAAACTAAAGCTAAAACCGAAAACTATACTTAAAATAAAATGGTAAAAAACGTAAAAAGAGTAAATCGAAACTATAAAGAACATTTCTCTTCCTATTAAACTGGCTGTGATTTTGGTTTAATCGTTCTTCGTTTTTGACTCTTGGTGTGGTCCTTCCTGCCGGATCGGATCTCATGGTGATATGTCTATATATTTGGAGTTTCTCAGGGTATTGGGTGTTTGCTTTCTTTTTTTTTGTAGCGAAATAAAAGTTGTACATTTCGATTGGTATACATTTTATGGTTTAAAGTTTGCTTTTGTTTTATCAAATCAAGCGAATTAAGCAGTTTTTCAACACAAAAAAGCCAAAGGAGTACGACGTGGTGGACTCGAGGTGGTGAAGGTGAATGGACTAAAGCTTATAGACGTTTTCGAAAATATTGTAATAATAAAATTTAGACTTTAAAGATTATTTAGCATACAATGTTTGCTTAAAAAGATTTAAATAATTTAATACAAACGATTTTAATTTATAATGATTATATATTTTTTGTTTAAAAACATATATTTTTATACTGGTTTTATTCTTATATTCCATAAGCTTTTGGCATTCGAAAGGATATGTAACATCATTTGCATCAACATGTGTGTAAAAAAGTTGTGTGTCATTGAAATTGCAAAGTCAATTTGGGTAATTTCAATACGATTAAATTAAACAATTACGACGCTCATGTGTTTTTTTTGGGTGTGTGAAGGGGTTTAAGTTTTGGGTGTGTGAGGTAAATGTGATGTGGATCCTGGCAAAACCGTAAGATGTCAAACTCTTACCACTTCGCCGTGGATAAATCAAATGGAGTACGGAAATAAAAAACTAAAGTATACAATATCTGTGTGTTGCTTCCATTTAAACAATTAGGATACCAAAGTATATATATTCCAACGAAACGAAACGAATCGAAACGATAAGGGTTGTTCAATAACTAAAAGGTAAGTAGTAAAATGCTTTAGAGTAAATCAAAGCGCGTGCTGGTTTTGAATTAAGTTTCTGGATTGGATTTTTCGTTTGTCTGATTAAAGAAAAGCGCGCCGATAAAAACCTGGAAATAATTTCAATTAGGGGCTGAGTCAATTTGCGTCCCAGCGCCGGTTCGATTGTCGTGAGGCTCGCGAACTAAAATTCATTCGATTCATATTTTTATTTGGCATTTCATTCGGTTTTCATTAGTATTTGTTTTTTTTTTGTAATATTTTTTTTTTTTTTTGGAGCGGGAGCAGAGGGAGGAGAGGGGGAGGAGTAGTTGTAGTGTTAATTAACTTTTTGTTGGACAAAAAAATTCATTGTCTTATATAAAATATATAGTATACGTATGTTATATTATACATATACAGCAAACGAAATCGATGTTTGTCCGCGGACAAACGAAAACGAAAAGAATACATACTTAAAAACGGAACTTAAGAGTAAAGTAATCATTGTGAATCTTTTTTGGATGGCCCAGGGATTTGGTTCGGCACTCACCAGCTTGATTATCTTGATCAGCATCCAGTTGTTGGTCGATGTGGTCATTAGCTTGAAGAAGATCGGCGCCAGGGGCAGGTAATTTTTTGGATTCTTACGCGCTAACTCGCAAATAACATTAACGGCAGCCGATTGAACACCTAAAACAAGAGAAAAGAATATAAAAACATATAATAATTCCATTCTAATAGCTGTAACATGTTAAAATCTAAGTTAAACCTGGATCTGGGTCCTCCAGTTTCTCCTTGAGTTTGGGAAATGCAGGTCTCAATGCTTCGGGATAGCGTAAAAATACTTTATACATCATAAGGACGGCTTTCATGCGCAGATACGGTTTCGTTGAGCTCATCTAGGTGGGGGTATTGTAGTTGGATTAGTGAAAGCGTTGATTAGAAAACTATACGATTGCCTAGTACCAGTGTCATAATATCGTTGGCCAAATCGCGGGACAGATCGGGTGATATGAAGCAGCTCAATCCACTCAACGCCACACCCGCATCGTATTGGTTCTGTGAGTTGAGATCTTTGCGTATCATATTGGTGGTCAGCATGAGGAGCTGTTGGTTACAATAAACAAGTTGAGTAATTAGTTTCCTTTGTAGTTGGTTATTTGTTAAATATTCAAAAAGTTTTTAGATCAATTACCTCACTATCGGGATGGAAACATTGACTGGCCGCCAGGTAGCCAATACGCTTGCAGGTGAATCTGGATGAGCTCATCACCTCGATGATGTTGAAGCCTGCCCAGGAGATGTCGTAGCCCAGCATTTGTATCTGTTGAAAGCGAAAACGAAAGCGGAAATGAAAATCAAAGCGAATCAATAAATATTAACATTTTCTGCTGATTTTGTGCAAACGAATTGGGGTGTCAAGGGTCTCTTTGTGTGTGTGTATGTGTGTGCCTATCAAATATGTGTGCAGGATAGGCGCAAGGACTCAAGGACTCGTTAGCATTGAAATCCGCTTAGCTGCATCTCGTTTCCACACCTTACGCCCACGGCCAAAATAATGGTTATAAGAAGTTTGGCACGTCTTTTAGTCAATTATAAAAAAAATAAGTTAGATAAATTTAAAATAACAGATATTTTTGATATATTAAGAAAAAAAAAGGTATATAAAATATAATGATTACATTTTGAAGCATTTTTAACCGAAAAAGGGTCAAAATAAGAAATTGAATGAAAAACTACTGTCATTTTTTTGGGCACTTAAAAGTCTTCTATTGTACCAATTCAAACTTAATACGTTGTTTCAATATATTTTCTAATTTCGGTTTTATGTTTTAGATTTTTAAGTTTCACCGTTTTTGGTTCCTTTTGAACATCCCGTTTTTTAGGGGGACTTTTTTATTATTAGTAAATATACATATTGGCAACAAATGGAAGACATTTTCGTGACTGCTATGCCATTGTTTCCTTCACAACTGTGTTAACTATATAATATAGTATATGTATGTTCTTGACGGCATCTTTCGTTTGGTGGGCGGTGGTCTGTTCATTGTTTTTGCTCCCCTTGCTACCGCTGAGATTCAGTTGTTATTTCAATGGCTGTTGCTGTTTTTGTCCTTATTGTCACACTTGCCTACGAGGGCCCCATGCCACAGGCAATTTGCATCAACATCAAGTGCAGCCAGGCACTTTGCCGACTTTGAATGGCTGCCACCAGATTCCGGGGCATGCACGCCGCATCTGCACTTCCTAATCTAATGCTAAGCCGTCGTCTTCAAGGGGATTTGAGTTTGAATCTTCTCTAGGTTGTCGGTGCATTATATTTTAGTTTATTTCGAACATTCACAAAGGTTTTTCTAATATTCCAAAGGTTCTTTCATTTCAGAACTTTTAATATTTAACTTTTAAGTAAATAACTTAAGTAATTTGGTAACATATTTTAATAAATCTTCCTATATTTTCGTGGGATTTATTAAATGAGGGATTCGGATGTTCTTAAGATTTCACTTTTTAGTAAATAACAACAATATATATATATAAATTCTTGCTATATTTCCGATTGTTGGAAGTGATTAGGACTCCTTAGGTGTAGATAACACTTACGTAGGTCAACTTGGCCACTGCATTGCACTTGACACTGATATTGTCCTGTCGCAGCTCCTGTTTGATCTCCTCGATGCACGTCGATATGTATTTGGCCTGCGGAGAAAGTGGATGTCAATCAATATAGCTATACTTTATGATACTATATAAAGTTGAAATGCGAAATGTGCAACGGCAGCACATCATAAAAACAACAAACATATCTGAGAATCGTCGAGGGGCTATCAGTTTTATACCCCCCACATACAAAGAGCAACAGAAGCAAAATAAAGTAAACACAAATTCCAAATCATACAGTTGCAACCAAAATAATAGTGATGTTGATTTCGAAAAGCAAATACATTATAATTAAATTTCGTTTAATAGAAAATTTGGACTACTATTTTGTAAAAGTACTTCAGTGAATTTCTGCAAAAAGGAGCTAAGAAACCTCTCAACTACCGATTACAAAAAGTAAAAGCCCTTTAGGGTACTCCTATTTCGCATTCAACACGATGGATGGCCGCATAAAAGTGCTGCTATTAATTTAAATACAGTTGTAAATCAGTGTTTAGAAGAGCACACAGAAAGAAAAAAATAGATATAAGATCAAAAAGATTGTTTAACCTATTAAAAAACAAATTTTTTTACGTTTTAATCCTATATAGAAATTCTATATAGAAGTTTCAAAAATTTATTTTATAATAGGTTATATCTGTTTTTTTTTTATTTTAAGTTTATTTTTTAAGCTTATTTCATTGTTAAACGATTTTAATACAAAAGTTTCGGGTTCAATTCCAACCTATTTTGCTAAAAAAAAATATGATATATAAAATGATTTTTAAATCAAGGAAATGATTTTCAAATCATCAAATTGATCTTCGAATGATGTACATTTCTCTCTCAGTGTGCCGAAGAGAGAGAGAGAGAGGGCGAGAACCGTTAGTCGATCCTGCCAAACATTCCGAGTAGGACCAACCGAAAAAAAGGCAATCAGTGGGGGAATTTACATGGGTGAATATTTGATAAAAGCACTTGCTAATTAAGTGAGTGAGTGAGTGCGTTGGGAAAACTCCGCGTGTGTCTCTTTTCAGCTTTTCCTGCTTTTCCTTTTTTTGCATTGTTGGCAGATGCCGACGCACACACACACACACACGTCCACTTTCACCCACACACACTCACACTCACACACGGGCTCACCAAACTCTAATAAGATACCCTTAATGCAAACGAAATTTGTCAGCCAATTAGCGAGTTCTAATTGAACGCACAGCTGTGCCGCAGGGGGCGTGGCTGTTGTGGGCGGCAGTTTTGGGGGGGGCGGCTGGTGGTCGGGGGGAGGGGCTGTTCGACCAGGACACGCTTACCTCATTATCCTTGTTGTTCCGAATGCCGCGCACCAAATCGGTGAGGTTTTTATCAAACATACGCTCGAAAAAGTTACCCTTCACTTTCTTCAGTGCCATGTTTGCTTTGCTGTTGGTTTTGTTTTCGTTCTCCCCTTTGCAATCGGTATCTCTCGCTCGAGGACGTTGACTATTTTGGCGAGGCGATTTCAGCACAGCACCGGCGGCAGCAGAAAGGCACTCACTTCCGTCTTTTTCCAATTTGTTTTCGTTTTCTTTAATTTAGCACTAGCACTTGCACTAGGGATGTGAAAAATATATCAAAATATATCAAATACCGATAGTTTTTGAACAAAAATAAATACTGACCGTGGTATTTTCCCTAGTTCCCTATTCGGCCGCAGTGGCGCTCTCAAATGCTAGATAAATATTTATTTTTATTCAAAAAATATCGGTATTAACAGAAACGTTGTATCTTAACATTCTGTTAATACCGATATTTTCTGAATAAAAATCAATATTTGTAATCGAAATTGTGCACGAAATCGGTGTTTTCCCCCGGGTGGCTAACTTGGCTAGGTGCAAGCTGTTTGAAATAGAGCGAGTAGGAGATAGTTTAAACTTTAAATTTAAAATAAAATATAGAAAAAATACCACACACATTCAATGCAATTAAGCGTTTATTTCGAGCTCGCTTTACGGTTTAAAACTGTTCAAAACATGTTCACTAACTTCTTTAAAATACGCAACATTTGCTTATGCTTACTTTATAATCACCTTTAGGCAATTGACAAACGCACTTAGGTAAACGAGTTTTAACTAAGCTTCGATGTACAAAATTAGGGCATTAACAAAAAAAAAAAAGAACATGTGCGCCTTTCGACAAGCGAATCTCCTTTTTTTAATACTTTCGATTACAACTACTCAACGAATTTTAATAAATGAGACATAAATATTCGAGATATCTGTGATTGATGGCTTGCAGCCAGCCGATTGACGAAAATGCTTGAGACAGCTTAGTAAATAGTTGGATTAGTTTGCTTGATTGCTTTTGGTTGCTTCAGTTGCTTCAGTTGCTTAACTTCAAGGCTATCTGGGGATATCTCAAATATTTAGCCGCAGTTGAACTGGATGTAGTGATGATGAGGCCTGATGATTCGGATATTGGCACTGGGATGATGGACGCTCTGCGATGTGACGACTGAATGCTATTCCTTGATGGCCGCCGGCGACGGCGCATTGATTATGAACCGGCTATTTGGGTTCAGGCTGAACACATTGCTCATGCGCATGTGCTCGAAGGTCAGCGGCTTGCTCAGATTGGTGTCCCGGTTCTTGTAGTACTCGTTGAAGTCCAGGCGTGTGCCAAAGAGCTGGAGATTCGGATCGTGGCTGGAGTTCAAGGCCATCAGGAAGCTGCTCACGGCCTTCTCGTAGTTGTAGGCAATCACTTCCAGGCCGCGATAGGCGGTATCCACCTTCTCGGCAAAGATCTTGCTCTCCTGGTCGCGCTGCAGCTTCAGCTCGGTGGTCAGGCCAAAGACGCCTTGCTGCTCCGACCTGGCCACCTCCTTGGCCAGCTCCTGGCGGGCGTTCAGCTCCTGGAAGCACTCCGTATAGAAGGTCGACTGCCAGTTCTCCAGGCTGATAATGTTCTCGTACACCGTCTCCAGCGGATGTTCCACATCCGTTTTGTTGGTGACAAAGCAGCCCACCTTGATGGTCTGCAGAAACTTCTCGTGCGCCTCCAGGATGTCGTCGAGCGCCGTCGCCTGCTGTATCTTCGTCTGCAGCTCCACCCAGTTGCACTCGATCACCTCGAAGAGCACGTAGTACTGCATCTGGTGGATGAAGTGCATGATTTCTGATGTGAAGAGGTTCAGCCGATGCGAGGCCTTGCCGATCTCGGCATTCATCGGCCGGAGGGTCTGTAAAAAATATTTAGATTATTATTTAATACATTTAAGTTAAGTAAATTTATAATTTATATGCTTTTCTGCTACCAGTAGAAATTCAATGAAATATTTTTTTTTTAAGACCATAAACTAATCAAATAATTTGTACCTTGAAAATTTAGAAATAAAAACAAATAATTACAATGTTGTTTAAAAAAATTAAAGACAATTTCAGCAGGCCCAAAAACAATTAAATTACATTTTTATAGAGATATCGTTAAAATATGAAAAAGAATAGTATACTATAGTATATAGTATACTATAAATTTGAATGTTTTTGAAGTTTGAAAAAGTAAACGTAGTGGCAACGCTGACCTAATAGCGATAAGCCGGTAAGTGCGACTATCGATTCCCGGACTCCCGCTTTGTTTACATTCGTGATTAGTTGCCTTTCAGATTACAGATTCCCTTTATCATCCCTTATCAGCCACGTTGTCAGCGCGATGGCCCTCTCGATCTTCAAAGACCTGCCGGCGGAGCATCCCCGCCACCTGATTCCCTCGCTATGCAGGCAGTTCTATCACCTGGGCTGGGTCACCGGCACAGGAGGTGGCATGAGCATCAAGCACAAGTGAGTAGGTTGCAAGTCACAGGAAAAACCTCTAATCCACCCCCCATCCCATCCCAAACCATCCAGCGATGAGATCTACATAGCACCGTCGGGCGTCCAAAAGGAGCGAATGCAGCCGGAGGATCTGTTTGTGCAGGACATAACCGGCAAGGATCTGCAGCTGCCGCCGGAGATCAGGGGCCTGAAGAAGAGCCAGTGCACGCCGCTCTTCATGCTGGCCTACCAACATCGCCAGGCGGGCGCCGTCATCCACACCCACTCGCAGCACGCCGTGATGGCCACGCTCCTCTGGCCGGGGAAGACCTTCCGCTGCACCCATCTGGAGATGATCAAGGGCGTGTACGACGAGGCGGATAAGCGATATCTGCGCTACGACGAGGAGCTGGTCGTCCCGATCATCGACAATACACCCTTCGAACGCGATCTGGCCGACAGCATGTACGCCGCCATGATGGAGCATCCCGGCTGCAGTGCCGTCCTCGTCCGGCGGCACGGCGTCTACGTTTGGGGACAGAACTGGGAGAAGGCCAAGACCATGTGGGTTATCTCTTTTCTTATCTTCTACCAATCCCCATTTAACCCTAACATTTATCCTTTTCAATACAGGTCGGAATGCTATGACTATCTATTCTCCATTGCCGTGGAAATGAAAAAGGCCGGACTCGATCCGGAGAAGTTTGAGAGCTCCTAAGGAAATGGAGGTGATAAGGACAACACACGCACGCCTTTCGTTGTTTAACCCTATATGAGTCTTATATACTGCGCATTTACTATCAAAGATGTTCTGTTTGATATCCAGGGTAATAGTACTGAAAAAATGTATGCGATCTAAACAGCTTAATTGACTAAATATAAACAAGTTTATGGGACTTAAGTATCCCTGTGTTGGGTATCTTATATCTTATAACGTTTCAAGGTTTTCCCTTAAATATATTTCATAAATAACATTTGAATTTGAATAGTTTCAAAATGAAAAGATAATAGCAGAATGCAAATATAAAGTACTTAAAGGCTTTTGGAATTTTACAAATATTTTTTTTTATTTAACAGTGGGTTAATATTTTTTTCTTGAATGAGCTCGTGAGGTGGCATATTTTGTCCGAATAATCTAAAGACTCTTGAAGCCTTATCGCCGTTTTATGGGCATTTCAAACTGAGCACTGCGCACTTTGCACTAAAACTTGGACTAAGGAGCGTGGTAACAGCCATGGACAACAGCTGATAACCGCTGTTACGGGTCCATATGTTAAGCTCTGCCATGTTAATGTTCAAGTCTAAACTCCACACCTGCCACAGTGGTTTGGAAAAGGTGATTTAAAATAAAATAGATTATAAATAGAAAGTGAATTTCTGAAAGTATTTTAAGTACTGTCGAATCCATAAACCCGAATCTTTTAAATACTTTTTGATAAATTTATTAAAGCTAGAGCTTTTTCCTTATTTTAGTCTTCAAAAGACTAGATTTTTTACTCCTTTATGACGGCTAAATAAAAATTTTATTTAAATTTTCCATTTAAAGTTGAAAATTTAAAATGATTTACTTATGTTTTGCTCCCCTATCTAATAACACTTTTGTTCGGTTTGTGCCCACTGTGCATCAGCTGGCTAACAAGAGCAAGAGAGCGAGAGAGCGTAAGAGCAGCCGCGCATACATTTAATGAGAACCCAAAGGGTGCGAGTGAGTGCGGCATATCTGGCCGGCTCTCCGCTGTACGGCCATCTCGCTCCCTCGCGACAATGGGAGTGAAGCGACAATAAAATCGGCTATTGCACGCTGTCTGCTCATTATTTCGCGTTTTCCACTCAAAGCGTAAGCATTTTCACAACGGCGCACTAGCGAACGAATTTTCATTCGATTTCTTTTCGGAAAAACACACAGAAATACACACACAACAGCCATGTCTCTGCAGTCGGACGCCGTTTTCCAGAAGATCATCGATGGATTGAAGGAGAACGAGGCCAAGGCCAAGGCGGTCAACGGTGTGTTCCTGTACAAAATCACCAAGGACGGCAAGGTGGCCAAGGAGTGGAGTAAGTACTAATCGCCGATTGCGACCCCAAAAACACAAACCCCCACTCCCCCCTCGCCGGAAACAGGCACACCCTCCCCTTCACAGGGACGTTGTTGGGGCAAAGTTTAAGGGGGTTACTTTTCGACTTGATAATTTAATTCATGTAATTATGTTTGCTTGTTATTTAAATGAGGAATTTTTTTTTTTTTGAAAAAGCGTTTTTTTTTACCCTTAGTTCCGCCCCTGTCTTAGCTAGTACGTGGTCTTTTCGCTGTTTTTTTTTTTTTTTTTTTTGCATTTTCTAGTAGGCACAGTTCAAAGTGCACAGTGTTTTGTACTTCGGCACCAGCTGTTGGCATTAAATTGTATTATATTATATGGGTTCGATCGGGAAAATACATTACAGGGCGATAAGACTGAAAACACCAACTTGTTGCATCAAATTTAAGTAAGTTCTTATAAAAAAATTATTTAAAAAAAAAAAAAATTCAAGCCTGTAGGTTACAAAGCTTTTTTCAAAGACATTTGTAAATATTTAAGTTTTAACTATTTGGTTTAATCTATTATCGCAAAGAAAAACAGCCGGTATATCTTAAAATTAGGGGGAGATATCAAAATAAACAACTTATTAACATATGCCCATTTCTCGCCCACTTTCAGCTCTTGACTGCAAGAACGCCAAGGCCTACGAGGGACCCGCCCAGGGCATCAAGGTGGACACCACCTTGACGGTCGCCGACGAGGACATGGTTGACATCGCTCTGGGCAAGCTGAACCCCCAGGCTGCCTTCATGAAGGGCAAGCTGAAGATCGCCGGCAACATCATGCTCACCCAGAAGCTGGCGCCGCTCCTGAAGACCGACGCCAAGTTGTAAAAGGATCAACGCCGGACTAGCCTGCACATTCCTTCACCAACATTGTGTGTGTTCTTTACCTCCGTTTTTTTTTCTATGTGTGTAATTTGTAATATCTATTCGTGTTTTTGTTTCACCTAATTCACATAATTAATGTTATTTTTGTACGGGAAATCGTCTACAAAACTAGAAAATAATACATAAGGCGAAAACGACAAAACGACCAACTCTTGTGCACTTTGATACTATGGATGGTTTATCGGTAAGTGGGTAATCGCAGCGGATTAGATTACGAGGGCAATCTTATCAAGGTGTTATAGGCGATTCTTGGCTGAAACCTTTCGAACTTCGACTTCCTTTCAGCCCAAAAATAGATTGCTCACCTCTTGGTTTCTTTAATCTCTAAATTCGAAAACGAATTCGAATAAGATAAGCCTTATTTTAGGTCAATTAGGTTAATAAATAGAGAGTAAATCCTATAAGTTGACATTTTTATGATCTGTATAGCAAAGTTTGGCGTTTTGGAACTCTTTTGTTCAACTGTGATTGCCTGTAGATACAAATTCCAATACCAAATTTTAAAATAAAAGCAATTACCAAGTTCCTGACCACTAGAATCAGTCGATTATTCCACACATGTGCACTCTGAGTGACTGCCGCCCATCGAAATGTGTGCATGCACTCGAGATAACGATAAGAAATAGCTTAATGGTTATGTACACCGCACACTCACCTTCGCATTGCCCATCTGCTCCTTCCAGATCTTCATCGAGAGCACAAACTCCATGTGCTTCATGCGCCAGAGGGGCTTGAAGAGCAGCTTGTACGTGGGCATGGTGGGCTCCAGCATGGTGGCCAGCGGTCCCTGGACAATGTACTGCAGCGAGATGATGTCCCAGCCGATGTCGTTGCTGAACGGACGCTGTACAATCACATCGAGATGGTTGAGTATGTCCGGATCATCGTACTGGGCATTCGTGCAGCGCAGAGCGGCGTCCAGCATGGAGGATAGATCGTGGGCATAGATATCGCTGCCCCCGCGCTCGAGTTCGTCTCTGCAAGGGCGATTTAAACAAGTGTTATTAGATTCCCCTCCTCAAAACCTTAAAACCCACTTCATGTGCTCGATGAGAATGCTGACAAAGTCGCCCTGGCCAAGCAGCAAGTAGCGGCGCATCGCGTGCAGGTGATCCAGCAGCTTGTGCGGACCCACCATTATGTCCAGGACATGTTTGGAGGTCTGCTGGTAGCACGTTTCCACGGCCGCATGCCAGCTAGTGTCCGGCACGTACGAAAAGAATTGGGCAACTGCAAGAATAGGAATAGATAGAATAAGAATAATAAATAATGAATAGTTAGCCAACCAGCCACTCACCATTGTTGTCCATGACCTTCTTGAGCTCCTCGCGCTCCTTCATCAGTCCCTGCATCTCGCAGATTTCCCTTAAAAAGTTGATGCACTTGCCCGTCTTGAGTATCTTATCGGCCAGCTCCTTGGGCACAAACTTAGGCAGCATGGCCAGCCGCAGTCGGAACTTATCGTGCCACAGCCGATCGGCGCCCACATCGTTGAGGGACTCCACAAAGAACTCGCTATAGAGATCGTTAATGCCGCCCTCCAGCATCCACTTGGAGATCATGCGCACCAGGGGGCCACAGATCGCCGTAAGGATGTCCAGAACCAATTGATTGACCATCGAATGACCGTTGTCGAGATAATCATAGACTGTCGATGCCAATTCACCGCCCTTCTTCATCTGGCAGGCGTCGGCGATTTTGGTCAGCCACTGCAGCCGGTGCAATGGCTTAATGTACCAGGCGAGCAGCTTTAGTAGCGTCAGTTCGCCGATGCCACCCGGCTCGGTATGTTCCTCATTCCCTCTCCTCTGCTGGGCCTTCCGAAAGCGTTCCAGTTCGTCGTGCAGCACGGCCACCTGGCCGTGAAAGTCGGACAGCTCCTCCTTGAGCTTGGATATCAGGGCCTGGCCCATGCAGCCCATCGCATTGAAGCCCGTCGAGATGTCCGCGAACTTGGCCACGCGATCGTGGTAGTAGCCCAGCTCGGAGAGCCGCAGCAACATGCCCGCCTGGCCCGTGTTCAGCGTCTTCATGTTCAACGGATCCAGCTTGAAACGTCCCGTGACCACGTCCTTCTTCAGATATTTCCCCTGGACGCCGGTGAAGGAGTAAATAGCATTTATCACTATTTCCTGGCTCACGTCCTCGGGCATATCTTTTGCTTCCATCTGCTTCAAGTAGTCGGGTATGGACTGTTGGCCCAATCCCAGGCCGGATTGTTTTGGATCGTAGCTAAAGCCTTCGCCACCGCCACCGCCTTCTCCGTTGGACAAACCATTGCCGTTGTGGCTGCTCCTGTTGGTGGTTGTGCGACTGCGCAAGGCCAGACTTAGGTTATCCGATCGAGCGGAGAGGCAAGGAGAGACTGTGTCACCACCGTTCGCCTGCTTGTCGGCCATCGTGAGCAGATAGCCCATTACCGAGTGCCTCACATAGGGATCGATTTTGGTGAGCAACAGACTCCTGTAAAGCTCGTAGAAGTGCTCCGCTACATCCGTGCCCGCCACTTCCTTGCGGTCCTTCAGGATTTTGACTGTCTTCTGGACGCATTCTATTTCGCTCAGAGGGATCGCATTGCACAAGGGACCCGAACCAGAAGTGGCCGATACGCACTTGGCCACTCGGGCCAGGGTTTCGTCTGTGGAGATGGGATAAGTGTATATTAAAATCAGTCAGTAATATGCTTAAATCTAAGTTGAGATACACTATTCCATTTACTAAATAATAAACCGTACTTTTTCTAGGTTTCTTACTTAAGAGCTGACAATACCAACGAAGTTGATGTATATCATTAATACTGTTGTTCTATAGAAACATTATTCAATATTTTTTTGTAATTTTGTAAATATTTTGGATTCTTTTTAGAATTTTTAGTTTTCTTATAAGGTATTCATCCTAAGGTATTTTTCCATGTATAAATTGGAACTGGAACCCTGATGCAATCCCAGATTCAGATGTTCTTTTTAGAATTTTCAGTTTTATAATATTTAATATCAAAGTATTTTATAAAAACTCCTCATCCTATGCAAAATAATATATAGAATGGTCAGTTTCTAAGGTATTTTTCCATGTATAATAATCCAATCCCAGATTTAGATGTTCTTTACAGAAATTTTTGAGTTTTATAATACTAAATACTATATATTTTATAAAGACTTCTCATTCTATGCAAAATACCATATAATATGGTCAGTTACCAGTATTTTTCTATGTTAATCCTGAAATTGGAACCCCAATCCAATCGCAGATTCAGATCCCCAAATCTCACCATGAACGTCGGGCGGCTGTTTGCCCTCTATGCAGATGCACAACTCCGAGAGGATTTCGGCCAATCTGGAGGTCAGGCCGGCCACATCGGCTCCCAGCTTATCCTGCGACATCCCGGTGGACAGAAATCGACGGTGGAGCCAATCACTCCAATATTCATAAATCCAATCGAGGGGCGCGCGACAAAAAGACAACCGAAATGGAAATGGCTTGGAGAACGGCGCAGGGAGCAACAACTGGTGGCCAATTACACACGCGCTCCTCACTGCCGGACAATAGCGGGCACAAAACCACCTTCAATTGTTCCGCTTGGCCGAAAGTTAGGGTGGTGTGAGCCAAAAAGCGAACAATTGGCGCGTACTTTGTTAAAAATTTAATAAAATAATGCAATGCAGTAGTACCGTATTTGGCAAGCGGGGCAATACCAAAAGCGGAGTTTCCACTGCTGGTTGGGTGGGTACACACTGGCCGGCTTGGCGGTCCGGCAGCTCTATCTTGAAAAAAAAAAATGTTTAAAAAATGGCCAATAAATAAAATGTCCAGGCTTAAATGCCAATCGATTGGAGGTTTAATAACGAGTTCAGAAAGGTGTCCATAGTTGGATCAATAATTCCTTTGTTTCAGCGAAAAAACTGTTTTTTTTTTTTAATTTGGGACTTACGTTTTTGACAAAAATAGTAATATTTTCTTTTGCTTTTTTTGCTATAACTTGGCCAAAAAATGGCCTACACCAAAAATACATACCGTTTTGAACAGATTACAATATGGTAATTACATTCATGACACTTTCCGTCTGATTTTGAAAAAATAAAATTTTCATTAATATTCATTTTATTAATAAGGGGGTACATCATGATTTTTTGCGAAAAATGGCAAAAAAATAAAATGTCCAGGTTTAAATGTCAATCAATTGGAAATTTAATAACGAGTTCAGAAAGGTATGACAATCCATATTTGGATCAATATTTTTGATTGTTTTTGGTCAAAATACGATTTTTTTTTTTGAAAATTGGGGTCAGGGTTTTGCAATTTATTTGCTACTTTTAAATGTAATATTTAATTTAAATGTATTTCGATTTTGGCGCCACACAGGGTGATTCGGGTCGTTGTCACCAAACTGTTCTGCAGGGTGACCAAAGGCGCGCAGTGTGACCAGGCGCAAATCACAAAAATAACCCTGCCGTGCCTGACCAGCCAGGTAAACAAACCACAGAAAACGCTAGTTAAGTGAATTAATTAATTAGTCGCCGTCGCCGAAAGTATGGGTGTGACTGTCCTGCAACCGTACTCCCTGCCCGAGGGCAAGTCGGGGGCACACATCATCGATCAGCTGAGCAAGCGACTGCTCGCTCTGGGCGCCACACATGCCGGTCAATTTCTCGTCGACTGCGAAACGTTCATCTCGACGCCGCAGCCGCACAACGGAGCCCCAGGACGCGCCGTCCACGTCCTGCACAACTCGGAATATCCCGCCTCCACGTTCTCGATCATCGACAATGGCACCGGCAAACAGGTGGCCCTCGTTGCCGACAACATCTTCGATCTGCTGATGCTCAAGATGACCAACACCTTCACGTCCAAGAAACAGACGAAAATCGAGTCCCGCGGCGCCCGCTTCGAGTACGGCGACTTCGTCATCAAACTGGGATCCGTCACCATGATGGAGCACTTCAAAGTATGCGCCTTACACCCCATGGAACTGATCTACTTACCTATCCAGTTTGATTATTCCGAAAATTAATGAGTTCTGTCATTTTACTCATAAGTTTGTAAACGTTTCCTACAAAAATCTCAAAATTTACAAAAAAAAAAAAACAAAACTATAAATATTAAATTAACATTAAGTATACAAATATTTTATCAGTTATCCATTTTTACCTAAAAGTTTGTTTTATATCCCACAGCAATATTTAACCATTGGTTCTGTTATTTTACGTGTGCCCAATGCAAGATAGGCGTGTGACCGCAGGCTTACTTGGTGTTAAACATTGGATCAAAAAAAGATTCTCTAAACAAACCGCAGAATTCAAAATTTTTAGTATTTTGGCATGAAGTTCATGTTCCCAGAACATTAGCAAACATTTTTATTTGGCTTTGTAAAATATTTGCATTTTGGACAATTAAATACAATTTTATTCCTTTATTTAATACCCATTAAACCATGTATACTACTCCTATTCCAGGGTATCCTTATCGAGGTCGAATACAAGTCATGCGTGATCCTGGCCTACTGCTGGGAGATGATACGCGAGGTGCTGCAGGGTTTCCTGGGCATCTGCGTGGGCAAGGACTTTCCCTCGTACTTCGCCCCGCAGACGATAATGACGGCCATGGGCCAGCAGCAGCTGCATGCGAAGCACAACGACATCTACGAGCCGATGGACACGGTGAAGCAGTATCTGGAGCAGTTCACCAACTACCGGAAGCACGTGGCTCTGCTCGGGGGCATGGGCAGTGGTTCGGTTGGACCGCAAGTGGGTCCGCCCGTGCACATGTCGCCCGGGGTGGTGGGCCTGAATCGACCCTGATCCGCCGACGTCAAGCTGGAGCCACCGGATGTACCAGTAGCCGATTAAGTAGGATGTTTTTTTTGTATTTTGTATTGAATTCATGTTGAAGTCTTTGAAGGGCTCTTAAAAGTGGAATAGATTAGATCAAATATAATAAAATATATCATGTTAGAAAAACCTCCAGTATGCAATGCAAAATTTAATTCTGGTAACAGAAAACTTACTCATTACTCTCCGGTTTACCATACCCAAAGTTATACGTATTTGCTTTACCTATCTGGAGATTTCTGTAACAACCCAATAAAAATTTTGGAAAACTTTGTATTGTACATCCTTAGCTTTTATAAAAACATTTTATATTTCGATTATATTTAGAATTGTATATGTATGTACTAGACTATAGCATTAAGAAAGAAATTAAATGTCATTTAAATATTCCCAATGTTTTTACAAAACCTATTTGTTTTGCACTTTATCAAAACTATTTCCCCTATTTTTGAAAATTATCAAAAACAAGCGGTTTTTTGTTTTAAATTTTATTTTTAATGTATATTTTCTGCTTTTAACACAATAGTTTATATATATATTTTAATATATATGTAGATGTGTTGGTGTGTATGTGTAAGAATATGTCGAATTTTTTTTTCTTCATGAAATGTAAACAATTAAAAATAAAAGTGGGGGCGAAAACAAAAAGTCTTTTTCTTATCTTATAAAATGCAACGTTTATTCAATCCAAACAATCAAAAAAAAAAGATAGAGCAGCGGGAAGGAGATGAATCCGTTGGCAAACGTACGTAATATGTAAAATTAAGCTTAACTATGTTAGTCTTCTAACACACAGTTACAAAAAAATTAAGGAAAGAAATCATGACGATGCGCTTAGGAAGTGTTCAAAATGGTTTTTTTTCTTTGCTGAATTTCAAATCAATAAATCAATGGAATTTGTGTGCTCTTTTGGCTGCATAACAGTGGCTGTTGGTTAAACATATTATAAAAAATTTCATACAACTTTTCAACCAATTTTTCCGGGGTGTACGAGTGTGTTGTGTATAACAGTTTCGTATAAGTAATATGCTTTGCTTTCAAGTGGCATACGCAGCGTGCTAAGTACGCTGCAGTTCTTGCTCTCCATCCATCTTTTATCGTATGCGATGCGATCCCAACTCAAATGAAAACCCACAACAAATGCTGCATCGTTGCTCATTAGTATCCTCATCCTGATTCCTCCATTTCGCTGGCTGGATTCTCTTTGTTTGTGATCTTCTTTTTTTCACTCATCTCGTTTTTACAAATCTTTAAAATATACTTCCGCTTTACGTTTTTAGTTTTACATGTAGGTTAGATATACGTTGTAGGTGTTTATGTAGGTTTTATAATTATGAATATAGTTTAAACGGAGATCAAATTCCGATTGATTGTTTGTTTTGTTGGTTTTTCTTTTGTTTTGTTTTGTTTGTGTGTGTGACCGTTGAGGGTAGGTTCTTTTTATCAAGATTTGCGACAAATTCTCCATTTCGTCTTTTCTTATCAATTGTTTTTTATTCTTTGCATTCCTGTGGATTTTCTCCTTTTTTTTTTTTTGTAATTTGGTGTTTTTGTTGTTGTTGTTGTTGTTGTGGTTCCTCTGTTGTTGCTTCTTTAGGTGTCCTTGGGGAGAGTTGGAGTTGTTATATAAGCATTGTAGCATATAAGGGCCCCGTAATCCCGATTTAATCGCGCATGGGCAAGGTAGCTGGCTTCACATGACCGCCATCGCCCTCCGAAACGAAACGCTTGCGTCCGCTGCAAATATATCAAATCGAAGAAATTGATCAGAAATTGGTTAATCAATATTACGAGGGGTTGGGTAAAAATTTCATTTAAATTTCATTTAAACTAATTTTAGACAAAATTACTACTGTAAAAGTCATTATAATTGTTAATTAATATTAACTTATTGAAAAAGTGAAAAAAAACTTTTTTATTAATTTATATTATTTTTATAATA
This sequence comes from Drosophila pseudotakahashii, assembly GCA_035046095.1. Taxonomy (NCBI): domain Eukaryota; kingdom Metazoa; phylum Arthropoda; class Insecta; order Diptera; family Drosophilidae; genus Drosophila; species Drosophila pseudotakahashii. The sequence continues at coordinate 10,639,023 of JAWNOE010000105.1, forward strand.
TTTTTTAAATTTCTTTTAAAATTGAATTTGAAGTATTATTAAATTTACACATTAAAAACGTTAAATACTAAACTAAATTTGATAATACTTCAAATTGAATTTTGAAAGAAATTTCTCAGAGGCCAACCTACAAAACTAATCTAAATATGGATAATAATAGATTTTCGAATAATATTTCGTAAAAATGTACATAAATGAAATATGTATAATTTTCAAAACAAAATAATATCAACTGCTGGTTTAGATCTTAAATCTAAAAAAAACTCGATTTAAATATATATGTATGTATAAACATATGTACATATATGTAAACATTGTTCTGCAATCCAAAACGATAACAGCAAGCAAGTAAACAAAAAACAAGTTGCAAAATGCTTGGCGCAAATTTGGCAACAACAACAACAATTTGCACAAAAGTTCATTCACCGTTGACCCTTTTTCGCTCTCCCTCTCTCTCTGTCTCTCTCGTTGGAGGTTCTCTCTCCCTCTTTTGCTCTTTTTTTTTTGCTTGCAACAGCTGTGCAAAAGTAGCTGGTGAACAAAATTTAGAGGGGAGGGGGAGGGATCTAAAACTAGTTTTTTTTCTGATAGGTACTGACCAATCAAAGGATTCTAATAAAAAAAAAGTTATACATAAAAAAAAAAAACAAAAACCAGCTGGAGTCTTAATTGTTGAATCTATAAATATGTGACCAAGTGGGGGTCTAAATGCACAAATAAACACATAAATATGTATGTATGCATGTAGAGGAATCAACTAAAATTGCGGCAAGATAAGCGCACGACCACAAACATAAGCACACGAGTCGAAACAAAAAGTTTAAAAAAAGAAAAAATAAGAAAAAAAAAAGCATAACAGAGCGGAGCCCCCAACGAAGCCAGCTGCATGTCAGTGATGGTAGTTTAGCTAGTTTATAGCTAATTAATAAAAATTGCTTCGGTTTGAAATTTCAAATAAAGGTTTTTAATTATAGCTTATTTTTGTAATTGTTAATGTAACTTTGCTTTTTTAATTATACATTTTACGTACTTTATATAATTTTTTATAAAAAAAAACCATAGGCTTAATTTCCACACAATCTCCTAATTTAATTTGTATTATATTTTATAAATTTAAAGTTCAAAACAACATCAACAAAAAATACCTAGAAATTCCAGCTAGAAAAAAGCTAAGCTTTTTGCCAACACTAGGGCCTCATCAACCGTTATGTCTGAGTGTCTTGGCATTGAGTTCAGCTTAAAAAAAAACTTTTTTTTTGCAAGCTCTCTTTGCATCTGTAGTTGCGTTGGCGTCAGTCACATATAGTTTTCTTGTTGTTATTGTTGTTGGTGGTGTAAAGTGAATTGTGTTGGTGGTGTTGTTGCTTTTGTGGCTGCTGCAGTCGTTGATTTCATTGTTGTTGTTGCTTTTGCTTTTGTGGCTGTCGCGTTGCTGTTGCTGTTGTTGTTACTGCGCTAAAAGTGGCAAAGTGCAATAGCCGCTGTCAAGGCGAAATGCAAATGCAAATGCAGTTATAGTAGCAGCAGAAACAACAACAACAACAACAACAACGACAACGAAAGTGGGAGTGGCAAGCAGGTCGATAACAGCAACTTGGCCGCCATGTTTACCTTCGCACAAACACTAGCAAATCAAACACAAAACAACATTACACAAACACTAAAGCAAACGCCAAGACGATCTTGAGCCACATGCAGGTTGTTGCACCAGCAAACAACAACAAATTAAAACAATTCAGTAATGCAAAGTTTGGCGCGATAAAAACCAATCGATAAGAGACGTCCGCTTACATTACCCCCCACCCCCAACTACCACTTCCCCACTTCATCACACATATTTATCGATAAAAGCCACTTTTTTTGCACAAACAAAAATAAATCGAAAAGAAAGCCGACATTTTAATACCCTAACAATCTTTATAATAAAAACATTATCATTTATGATTATTTTTAAATGAAACGGAATTTCTCAAAATAAATTACTACATAAATTGGATTTATTGAAACTGCTTAACCATACTATCCTCAAAGATTCCAATTCCATTTATAGAATGATATTTAGCTTTTCTCAAGGGATCACTTAAATCCTGTTAAATATTTACATATTAGGGTTAGATCGAAACATATGTATCTATGTATAAACTTAATTTCCTTTAGCTGATACTTCCAAAACCGGTCAACAAAATCATCATTTCCCATCGACTCGTTTAAAAGAAACGGAAAGTGGGAAAATAAAGAAGCTGATCGCAAAGAATGGGAGCCAAGAACTCGATAATACATACATATAAAAATAAATATAACTAGCCGGCACCTGATAAACCGGCACAACAACAAGAACAACAACAATAATACAACTGGCTAAAATGACAAGAAACACAAAATAAACAGTATGAAAATAAAAAAAAAGACTGCCTCAACGGATGACGCGTCGGTACGTCAAGTTAAATCCAAAATGCGAAACTAAACTGCGCAATAGAAATTTTATAAACAAACATATACACACGTACAGAGACAAACACCCTGGCCACAAACAAAACACGTCTATATGTATGTACTATCCGTCTATATAAGAAACTGAGCCGAAAGCGAAAAAAGAAGAAAAACAAAAAATAGGAGAATAATAAACAAGTCGAAGCCGGCAAAAGCAAAAAAAAAAAAAAAAAAGCACGTACAAAAAATACACATCTAAGCACAGCAGCGGGTAAAATATTAGTATTTAAAATTAGTAATTAAAAAAAAACATAAATATTTCAACTGATTAATTTCATATATGTATCAACTAATCATAATACAAAAAATATACAAAAAGTTAATAATATTTTTGAATCTTGATACATTTGCTTGCCCCCAACTGTTTGCACTAATAGGCCGAAAATTGGAACAAACAAATGGCCTCCATAAATCTTGAGCGAGTATACCCTTCGCCAAAAATAGAATTATCAACAAAATCATATTATAATCGGAATTTAGTTAATTATTTGCTATCAAACTAAACGGCGAGTTGTTATCGCCAATTAACCCCTAGCTCTTTATAGCTGACGATCTGATCGATGGGCCCTGTTTCATATGGAGAGTATACAAATAATTGTAAACAACACTGTATATAAACCTTCTTTATGGGGGGTAGGGGGGCTCACCACTTTGGGGGCGTGTTGTCTTTATGGCTGCTAGGATTACGTAAACACGTCTCGCTCTCATTGCTAACTGAGTGAATAAGTTTCTTGACTGCAGCTATTGTATATTTGTACATTTTTATAAACAGGTGGTAGGCTCATCGTAAGCAGTTCTATTGTCTTATCAATTGATATTACTTAAAGCAACAAACATTATAACGCATTTGATACTCCCCATAAACACATGATAAAATTAAAGAAATTGGAAACTAAGGGTTAGTGCGTTTTCTCGTCCGCCCGGTAAATTTAAAGGGAGCTTTGAACTCTAATTTCCTACACGATTTAAAAAAAAACCCTACTTTAAGGCCTTTTTTTTTCGTCCGTTTGTTAAATTAAAAGTAGGGTTAAAACCATGAAATCGTTTAAAGCTTCCTTTAAATTTAAAAGGCGGACGAGAAAACGTCCCAAAATTTAACAAACGTACGAGAAAACGGCCCTTAGATATGTTAGATCTTTTAATTTATACAAGCAATATATCATTTCTAAAAACTTACCGCGATGGCACATTATTTATAATCTTGTCGGTAAGGAATCCGGCGCGATTGCAGCGTTCGACAAAGCGATCGAGTATTATATAGGCCAGGGGCACATCCAGAACGATGTCCGCCATGTCATCGAAGACGCGCATGAAACCCTATCGAAAAAGAGCAAGGATTACATAGATTAGCGGATTTTTCCCCGTCACTTCATCTTTTTGCAACTCTTGCGAAACATTTATTAAATATTTATATGCCTTTCGGCCTGACCCACCTGCTCCATGCCCGCGGGCAGCACCAGGCAGGTGAGATCTAGCTGCTTGAGCAGCTCGCACATGGCCTCCTCGGTGGTCTGGCTAAGTGACTCCAGGGTCATGACGATCGCCTCGTAGACGAGCTCGTGATGATAGTGCGGCACCTCGAGGGCGCGCAGACAGCGCTGCGCCTCGGCCACGTCCCGCGAGGATATGTACTCCTTGAGCAGAAGCTCCATCTGCTTGGTGATCGTCTTCACCGGACGCAACGGCCCGCCCATGCCCCAAACGTTGTCCAAATGGGCCCACACCTGCTTGTGGAGCAGCGAGTCGGCGCGACGGAGTGCCTGTTCGGCATGCTCGCCCAGCTCCAGATTCCTGAGCTCCTCCTCCGCCTTCACCACAAATTTGGGCGGAATGCAGTCGTCGGCCACCGCGCGGGCCATAAAGTTGCCCAGCATGGTGGGCGCCTCTGGAGTGTCAAGGATGAGATCCGGCAGATTGGCCAGCAGCATGTTGAAGCCCTTCTCGATATCCTTGCCGGTTATAACCCGTCCGTATAGATCGGAGATCAGCACCGAGGTCATCTCCCGCTGCGAGTCCTTGTGATCCATGGCGATCTCCACGAGAATACTGGTAATGTGCTCGCGCAGCGGACCCTGCAGTATCTCATCGAAGCTCAGGGCCACCTCATGCGGATCCCCGTGCTCGTAGTACTCCAAGACAATGGGCTCCGCCAGTTTGAAGAACTCCTCGGGCGTAATCTCCGTGATCACCTCGCGCAGCTCCACATTCCGATCGTTGCACTCGCTGTCATAGTTGGGATCGTTCTCGTCCTCGTAGACCTCGGCCAGCGCCTCCGAGCCAGGCAATCCCCAGACGCCCTTGCCACCGGCTCCGCCCTTCTTGGGCAATCCCCTGCCGCGAGCGAGATTCCTCGAACGTCGGCTGTTCTTCCAGCGACGATGGGGCACCACATAGCCGCCGGGCGAGGGCAGGATGCCGTTGATTGCCAGCGGCGAGGCACCAGCTCCTCCTCCTCCACCGCCTCCTGCCCCGGCAGCCGCTCCATTGCCATTGGTCTGATTGGGACTGCCGCCGGAGCCACTGTTCTGTCTTTGGATGAGCCGCTTGGCCTTACGCTTAATCCTGCCATCCTCCACGGGCAGCGGCTTCTTGATATGCCCGTTCGAGTGGCCACCACCACTGCCGTTCAGCTCCACCGCCTGAATCTCTCCGTTCAGCTCCCGCTCTACGGAACTCTCCTTGGAATCGGATTCCGCCGGTGAATGGGAGGAGTGACGGCCGCCGTTGGTGGAGCGCTTGTTATTCGATTCCACTTCCATATTGATGACGATGATGTCTCACTCCCTACGATATCCCCTTGGAATGCACAGCAAGGATTTGTGAAGGTTTGGGTTTTGTACTCTTGCACCAGGTGCGTCCTCTTTGTTTTTCGTCTATAATTAGATTGCAACAAGTTGGGGGGTCTAATTAACATAACATTAAAAAAGAGAGATTATTTTTAAACAAAGCAGTCAATATTAAGAAAACTTCTTCTTGAAAATCTTTGACATAACTCACTGTTTATATATCAGTATTTTTCCACTCATTACCCATTGGAACTGTTATTCCAAACCCTATTTACATATTCGAATTTGCTGATGCAAAATATAATCCTTTGAAGGTATAGTTTTCGGTGCAATTATCGAACTTGACGCTTAGAAAAACATAAGGAAAACGAGACGATGATATAGGGGTGCCTAAGGATAACTTTTCTGTGGATTTGGGGGGCGGTTTAATTTACATGTCTCGCCTTAAAGACAGAATGCTTTGGAAGGTCTTGTTTGTTATTGTGCGTTGTGTTTGTGGAATTTTCATGGCACTAAAACAACTACACATAATGTCTGGCACGTAGCCGACAATCCCCCCCAAAAACCCCTTCTTTTTCCCCAGTTCCCATTTCTATTCGCCTTCTCTTGTTTCTGGCTAAAAATAACATAAGCTTTTTGGCCTGCATGTAATATCTTTTATGCTTACACAATTAAGTGAATAATAATACAAAGTAAACAAAAAAAAAACTTTTTTTTGGGTTTTTTAAAGACGATTAATAAACATTTTCAAATAAACTCTCGAGGAAAACGGCTAATAAATAATTATAAAAAATAACATTTTTTAAATTGTGATATGTAATAAAAAGAGTATAATAATTTTCGCATCTTTAGCGTTAAAATTTTGACCGCATCTGTATATAACGGTACTGCGTCTTGGAAATCGCAAATGTTTGTCAATGGGCGTGGGTGTGACAGAGATAGCGATAGGGACATGTATCGAAACTCCCCTATAGTCAAAATTCAAGGTCACGCAACAACAACAACATCAAAGCCAAAAGGGACTACATAATTCTGATACCGTTAAAGCTTTGCAACCCCCACAAACAATATGGCCATCTCTTTCGCACCAACTCCTGAATTGAAAGTTCTTTTAGTATGTGTGTGTGTTAGGGATTGTTTTTGTTTTTGTCTTACATAAATGCCTATTTAATCTTTTATTTCTTCAATATAAAACTTAACTGGCCAGCTGCTTTTGTTTTTGTGTTCCCTTATTTTTGCTTTTCAAAAATAATTCCAGACTAATGATAAAAAATTAAATATATTTCTAAAAATAGTTGTATAATTATAAAATCAGAATTTTAAGAATCTTAACCAAATATTGGGTTATTCATTAATTTTTATGTATTTATATACATACATATATGTACATATTATACATACATACATACATATGTTTGTAATTAATTCTTTGAATAATTATCGCAATTTTCGGTTGTAAAATATCAAATTTCCACTCTCCTTTTCTTGTTCTTCCACCCATGTAAAGCATAATAAGAATAAAAACAAAGGCAACGTGCAAAAAAAAAAAAATGCCGCATGTTTTTGTGTTGTTATTTTGTTGTTTGGGTGCGTTTGATTTTGCATACATATGTATTTACATATGTATGTATGTTTGAGAGCTTTATATTGCGCCGTTTGGCTTTCTCCTCTTCTTTAACCGCTGCTTCTTATGTACTCCCCTTCTGTAAATATATATGTACATCTACTTATGTACATGCTGTAACCGGTTTTGTTTGTTTTGCCCGGTTTAACCTTGAAATTTTAGTGCGCCTTACGAATTTCTATGTTTTTATTGCCGTCTCCTTCCTTTCTCTTCTTCTTCTTCATTCGCACTTGTTGTGCCCCCTTTTTCTGATAACAACAAAAACAGAAACAACAATATAAACATTTTCGGCTGCTGTAGTTCCCGTCTCTTTCGCTCCTTGGCTTTTTGTTGATGCGTGTCCGAAATTATTTTTTAACCCCGAAATCAGGAAAAGGTATGAAGGGTAGGGAGAAAGAGTGTGAGAGAGAGAGAGAGAGAGAGGAGAGTAAAGAGGCGGGGGGAAAGCATAAAAATGACGCTGCCGAAATTGCGTCGCAAAAATTTCGCAAAAAGCCAGCAATGCCCAATAAAAAGCAGAAGAACAAGAAAAAGAAGCAACATTGTATGCTGTTTTTAAACAGACGAGGTCAAAATATTAGACACACTATATTTTTGTTAAATTTATAGGTATTAACAGCACTTGGTATTATTAATATCTAATCATCACAGTATCATTTTTAGTAAGGGGAGAATTAGGAATTTTTGTAAGTCTGTGAAAGTCAAGCTGAAAGTGATAATTGTTTACCATTGAGTAAGAAGAGTAATTGGAATTTGTTTATGATTGATTCTGGAACCAGAACCTGAAAGAAAATACTGGAAGTTCAAACATCTGATTGCTATTCAGATTTCAAAAAAAAAAGTTTTCTTTTTATTGTAATTTTTTTTGTTTAATACTCATTTTTCAAACCCTATAATTTCGACCCCTACTGTAAGTTGGTCGTACAAAAACACTTCTTTCTGATGGACAAATATGGAAAAATAAAATCGGATGACATGGAAACATTGGAAGTGGCGGAGAATGCAAATAAACGTCGAGCCTCGAGACGACAAAAATAAACAAAAAATCCTAAGAAACAAGTTCGGCAGGCAGAAAAAGAAAACAAATTCACAACCCCCCCACCCCCTGCGGGCAGCTGTTTTTCGTTTTCGGCTTTCCTCGTTTTTGTTTTTCTCGGTTTTTTTCGGGTGCGTGCGTGCGTGCCGGTCGAATTTATCACGTACACCAAAACCACCAGTTTTCCAATTGTAGCAAACATCAAATCATTTACAATTTAACACTTATTTTTGTGTGAAAACATTATTTTTATCACCGCGACTGTATATTTTGTTTTGCATTTTTTGCTTTTGTATTCGTATTCGCCGGCAGTTTTTCGTATTTACTTTTCATCGGTCTTCGCGAAGATCGATGTGTTGTAGCCGTTTTTTTTTATTTTATTTTTTTTTTTGCCACTTACCTAAGTGCTTTTCTGTCTCTCCTGCTGTCTTTCGCTATCTGGCTCTCCCTCTCTCTCTGATGCTGCAGCAAGAACAAAAACAACAACAAACGACGCGACTGCAACAACAACCGCGTTGGCCCACTGCAGTCGACGTCGACGTCGGCTGCGCTGCCTTTATTCACTGGGAGCCTGTTTGATAGTTGTTGTTGGTGTTGTTTCGTGGGCTCCTTTTCCTCGCTCTTTCTCTTCTGATTGGCGTGGGGGGGGGGCAAAGCAATAGCAAAGCAAGTGGGCAAAAATGCAAAATGCACTAAAATCTTGTGGCTCACAGAAAAAAAAGGCTCCTTCACACACGCACACACACTCACACACCCACAACCATTCAGTTGTGTGTGTGTTGGGGAGCTGTTGCTGCTATTGTTGTTGTTGTTGCCTGCTCTGCTCCTTTCCCTCTCCTTCGCCTTGCTGTCGCTGTTACTGCTGCTCTGCGCTGGGCTGTGTGAACTTTGTGTTTTCTTTTTATGTTGGAACAAAAAGGATTGAGGACCGCAGAATTCTGGTTCAATTCGCAACGCACACAACAACAAGCTAACTTCGTCTGAGCGCGAGAGCGACGCGGCGCGCGCTTTTATAGCGGTTTCGGGAGCGCGGCCAGCAAGTTACTCTCTCGGTTCCTGGGCAGAGCAGCCATTTCGCTGGAAATATCTCGTATTTCTTGCTCAAACTTTATGTTTGACCGCTTTTAGTAAGGCTCGAGTTTTAAAAATAATTCAATTATCTAATTAAGCTTAGCAAATCGTCTACTTTTAATTAAGGCAACTGTGTTTTTGAACAATTTATGAAATAAATTAAAGCTTCGAGGTTGCCAGACTACCAGTTTCTGCTAGCGCGCGCTTTTCAAAAAGTTGTAAAGTTCAAGATACAGATTGCAAAGAAGAACGGGAGCACATCTAACCCTTATTTAAATTGTATGACTTGTTTTATTTATTACTAGCCAGCTAATAAGGAAATAATACGCAAGCTTTAGAAAAGTCCGAATCGATTTTAGTACTCATTGAACAGAGTGGCAGCCTTGCGGATTGGCGGGAAAGAACAAATTTAAGCGAAAAACATTTTTATTGTTCGTTGTAATTTTATGGTGTCATTTTACTTATTTAAATACATTTTTTTGAGATTGAATAGTATTTATTTTGATCAACTGTAAGTTAAACGACTTTTATTTATATTTTTAATTACAGAGTGGCAACGATTGGACATAACGGTTCTTTGAAAATTCAAACAATTTCGTATTTATCGTTTGACCGAAATATGTATGTAAATGTATTTATACTGTTTCCTAGAATACCGGTTTTTTTTAACCCCAGACACAAATGACAAACAAAAAATTTGCTGATTGCGGCAAAAAAAAAAACCGTCGAATCAACACTTCTTCTTAGAAATGTATCAAGTTACATGGGTAAACAACTTAAAATTAAATCAATGGCTGCGAAAGCAATATGCCAACGCGAACGCAGGCGATTAGGGGAAATAAGTTTTCAATACAGGATTACAGATGATAAATTTCTTATCGCAATTGCTCCAGAGCTTTAATCCTCGGAGTTTTCAACCATAGTATCACATGTTCGCGGTTCCATGGAACATAGCATAGCTCTGATCAGATTCTTTTACTTTTTTGTTTGTTTTAATTCTTTGTCAAATTTGTTTTCCGATAAAATATTTTATAAATACGGAAATTTATATATTTATTAATATATTTTTTAAAAATGACTATTTTTGCTGTGCTTGACAACCCTGAAGCGCGTTGCCAGACAGTTTTTGCATATCGATAGCCGATAGCCCGCCGATTGTTGTTGTTTACCTCTTTCAACGCACGTGCATCTCGCCGAAGTTTTTAAAAATCTAGATAATTTCGAGCATTTAGGGACTCCAAGATGCCGCCCGTTGCCCAGGAGGGCAATTGCCTGATTTACCGCGGCAGCAACTTCCTCAAGCAGCGCCTAATCCTCGCCTGCCTGTCCGGCAAGCCGGTGAAGATCAACCAAATCCGCTCCGAGGACGAGGCGGCGCCCGGTCTGCGGGAGTACGAGATAAGTTTGATCCGGCTGCTGGACAAGATCACCAACGGCACCAAGATCGAGCTGAATCCCGCGGGCACGAGTGTCATGTTCTCGCCGGGACTGCTGCACGGCGGTCAGATCCATCACGATTGCTGTGTGCAGCGTGGCATTGGCTACTATTTGGACGCCCTGATTGCCCTGGGACCGTTCTGCAAGAATCCGCTGCACTGCAGCCTGCGCGGCGTGACCAACAGCAAGGATTCGCCATCGGTGGACCACATCAAGGGTGCAGCCCTGTCGCTGCTCAAGCGCTTCCTTCTGGTCGACGAGGGGCTCGAACTGAAGGTCATCCGGCGTGGTGTGGCTCCCCTGGGCGGCGGCGAAATCACCTTTCGCTGCCCGGTGCGCAAGAGCCTGCGAGCCCTGCAGTTCCAAGCGCAGGGCATGGTCAAACGCATCCGGGGCACCGTCTACGCCTGCAAGGTCTCACCCGCCCTGGCCAATCGCACCGTGGAGGCGGCCAAGGGTTGTATGCTCAAGTTCCTGCCCGACGTCTATATATACACCGATCAGAACAAGGGCAAGATGTCCGGCAATTCGCCTGGGTTCGGCATCTGCCTGATTGCGGAGACCACGGACGGCGTGTGCTTTGCCGCCGATTGCAGTTCCAACACAAGGGAGGAGTCTGTGAGTTTCGGGGGGTTTTTGCATAACATTTTCATGACCTAATAGCCTCATTTTCCCCCGAAAGGATACCCCCTCCATACCCGAGGATCTGGGCCAGGAGGTGGCCATGCGTTTGCTCGACGAGATCTATCGCGGTGGCTGCGTGGATTCCAGCTACCAATGGCTGGCAGCACTGTACATAGCGTTGGGACAGAAGCACGTCTCCAAATTCCTGACTGGTGCTCTGTCCACTTATACGGTTCACTTCCTGCAACATCTGCGCGACTTCTTCTCGATCACCTTTAAGCTAGAGAATCCCGAGGCGGAGGACGAGGACGAGGCGGAGGATGTACGGGGTGCCCAGAAGGTCCTGATGGCCTGTGTCGGGATTGGCTACACGAACATCAACAAGCGCGTTACATAAACTGTTCTCTTGGCTAAAAATTGTAGGAATAAATATATTTTTTTTTATCACCAATTATGAATATGACATTTTTATCACTGGGATAAAATGTAGAATAAAGTTAATCAAATATTAATGCTTATTTACGTACTCTATTTTTTTGTTATATTTTATTTGACTTGCCTTTTTATGTAATACAATTTTATGCAACTTCAGCTTAAGCATTTTATGTTGAGCTGGGCATAATATTTTGTTTACCTTACCAAAAGTTTATTTATACTTTGTTAGCGTACGAAAATCATAAAAACAAACCCGATTTTGACTTAATGATTTATGATGCCTTCAAGTTTACAATATAGGTATACAGAATAGCATTCTAATATTCATTGATTCGAATTTGGACGGGTTCCAATCTCGCTGGAGGTCAAAGCCGGGTCGCATCTCTCATTTGACGCAGGTGTCGCAAGTTTGTTGCCAGGTCAAGTCTAATCGAGGGATCTTTACACGTTTTTAATCAATCAGACTATATTACAAACTATTTGCAGAGAAAACAATTTCAAAAGGCTGAAGATGGTATTGAAAAATGTTTAAATTTATGAATATCAAAGCGAAATATAAAGGATGATGATACAAAACCATTTAGAGATGTAAAATATTAAGAAATAAATCCTTCATGTGAGGGCTTTTGAAAATTTATGAATGGATTATATTTTACAGATTTTTTGCCAAGTGTTTAGAGGTTCAAAAACCTTTTTCTGATAACAGAACGATTGGCACATATATGCGAAATAATTCCGATTTTGCACTTACAATTCCGGCGACGGATCAGCAGAAAAAAAAACTAGAAGGCAGACAGCCGACAAAGCAGAAATTAGTTTGCAATCGGAGCTATAAAAGCCACTTGGCCGGCTGGATGAGGCCATCAAACGTCGTTCAACGTTTGGCCCGATCTGATCTGATCTGATCTGAAAACCCGGTTACCCCGCCAAAATGATGAGTCTACGCCTCTGCCTGCTGGCCACCTGCCTCCTGGTGGCGGCCCATGCCTCCAAGGATGGCTCCAGCATGCAGCTGAAGCCCACCAAGTGGCTGACCGCCTCCGATCTGGAGAGTGTGCCCTCCCTCAACGACATCACCTGGGAGCGTTTGGAGAACCAGCCCTTGGAGCAGGGAGCCAAGCTGATCGAGAAGATCTGTGAGTAGAACAAATAAATCTATCTATATTTATATATTTTTTTAAATTTAAAACGTAAAAAAAGTATTCAATTTAAAAAAAGGTGTCTAAAAGTAGGCTCTTGTTATTTTGTCAATCGGATAAATATATTGTAGCATACTTTTAGTCACGTTGTTACAAGGTTTTTACATCTCTACACACAAAAAAAAGCATGTCGCCGTAAAATCGATATGCGCATGCAAATTTCTGGTTATGCAATACGCATATCGTTTTAACATGAAATGAGTACCATTTCGAGCATATCGAATTTACGGGGTCAAGTTAAAATTAATATTACATTTTGGCTGTAGAGGTTTCCAGTTACCTATATTAAATATTCTTTCCGAATTCCCCAGACCACGTTGGCCAAATCAAGCTCGATCTGACCCCCAGCTTTGTGCCCAGCCCAAGCAACGTGCCCGTCTGGATCGTCAAGTCCAACGGACAGAAGGTCGAGTGCAAGCTGAACAACTACGTGGAGACGGCCAAGGCCCAGCCCGGTTTCGGTGAGGATGAGGTGACCATCGTCCTGACCGGCCTGCCCAAGAACAGCAACGCCCAGAAGAAGGCCATGCGCAAGCTGGTCCAGGCCTACGTCCAGAAGTACAACCTCCAGCAGCAGCAGAAGAACGCCCAGGAGCAGCAGCAGCAGCAGAAGAGCAGCGACTACGACTACACCAGCAGCGAGGAGGCAGCCGATCAGTGGAAATCGGCCAAGGCCGCCAGCGGCGATTTGATCGTGAGTAGAAACCTAATCGGGAAAATATATACTTTATTTAGATTTCGGATAAAAAACCCCTTCTCAAAAAAAGAACCACTCCTTGGTTAAAAGTATTTTTTCCTTGGCTCTGCCGGAGCTCTGCCAACACATACAGTATACAAATCCCTTACAAAGAAAGAAACACTGAAACATTATCAGTAATTGTTTGATAAAGGCACAATCTCACACTTTTATAGAGAATCTGCCGGCACTCTGCCAACACATACAGTATACAAAATCCTTTCAAGGAAAGAAATACTCCCCAATCATCAGTAATCGTTTGATAAAGGCACAATCTCGCACTTTTTAAGAGGCTCTGCCGGCGCTCTGCCAACACATACAGTATACAAAATCCTTTCAAGGAAAGAAACACTCCCCAATCATCAGTAATCGTTTGATAAAGGCATAATCTCACACTTTTTTTAGAGGCTCTTCCGGCGCTCTGCCAACACATACAGTATACAAATCCCTTTCAAAGAAAGAAACTCTTTTTAGAGGCTCTGCCGGCGCTCTGCCGACTCTGCCAACACACACAGTATACAAATTTTGTATCACACTTTAATTTATTTGATTTAACCTTTTCAGATCATCGACCTCGGCTCCACCCTGACCAACTTCAAGCGCTACGCCATGCTGGATGTGCAGAACACCGGCGCCATGATCGGCCAGACCCTGATCGAGCTGACCAACAAGGGAGTGCCCCAGGAGATCATCCATCTGATCGGCCAGGGAATCAGCGCCCATGTGGCTGGAGCTGCCGGCAACAAGTTCACCGCCCAAACTGGACACAAGCTGCGCCGCATCACCGGTCTGGACCCCGCCAAGACGCTATCCAAGCGTCCCCAGAGCCTCGGCGGTCTGTCCCGCGGCGATGCCGACTTCGTTGATGCCATCCACACCTCGGCCTTCGCCATGGGCACCCCCATCCGTTGCGGCGACGTCGACTTCTATCCGAATGGACCCTCGACCGGTGTTCCCGGTGCCGAGAATGTGATCGAGGCTGTGGCCCGTGCTACCCGCTACTTTGCCGAGTCCGTGCGCCCGGGCAGCGAGCGCAACTTCCCCGCCGTGCCGGCCAACTCCCTGAAACAGTACAAGGAGCAGGATGGCTTCGGCAAGCGCGCCTACATGGGTCTGCAGACCGATTTCGATCTGCGCGGCGACTACATCCTCGAGGTTAACCCCAAGAGCCCCTTCGGTCAGCGCAGCCCCGCCCACAAGCAGGCCGCCTACCACGGCGTCCACCATGCCCAAAACTAGGGATCCACCAATGGATGTAACCCGGGCAGTTCGATCGCCACCAACGCCCTATCTGATACTCAGAGAAACACGAAAAACGTAGGCTAGCTTAGAAAATCCATAAAACCAACGAAAAAAAAAAAAATACTTGTAAAACTCCATAAAAATAAAAGCTGCAAATTTTCTGAAAAATTTCCTGTAATCATATAATATTAGGATGCTCCCAATAATCGCATCTTTTAATATGGTAATCAAAAACTACAAAAAATAAGTTCATCAAAATTACTCATACTTAACATATGTACATATATTACGAATCTAAATTTTCAGGTAACAACTTCGGTTAATCAGATATAACCTCAAATAGGTTTTTTAAGTTGCAGACGATTACTCAACAGCCAAATTATCTACAATCCCTGATTCAAAAAATATTTTACAGTTACAAATGAATGTATTCTTTATCTGTGTCTTTAAATAATTGAGAGCTCTGCTTAAAAAAAAAAATCAAATGATGATATTCAAGTTAAAAGGTTAAGAAAAGTTTGTCATTTGAAAAAAATAATTTTTAAAGAATTAAACTTGATTAAACCACATGTTAACCTAAAAGTAAGATTTAAATCAAAAACGTATGTATGGAAAATTGGAGTTTGAAGCCCACTTTTAGTTTAACGTACTAACTGGTATGCAGAAATGGTTTATGTAGAAATATAAATACATAGATAGATGGGTATATGTACATAGAGTGGGTTAAGGTGAGAGCGAGGCAACTAGTGGCAGTTGAAATGCACTCAATTAAATGTTGCATTTAGCCTACCGTTAGCGCTGCACGTTCAGACAACGCTCGCCGACCTGTGCAAACTCAATTGTTCCTCTATTTTTCGGGCATGCGCGGTGTAAATGTCAAAGTTGAACTCTATCACATGCAATAGACAGGCGACCAGCTAGCAAAATAGCAAAGCAAAAGCTGGAGATGAAAATGGAGAGATAGCATCTCTGGAAGATGGAGTGACAGGAGCAGGAGAATGACAAGAGTTGGCGTCTTTTGTTTGTGCATGTCGTGACATGTTTGCTTTGAAGCGGAATTCTGGCGTAGCCGAATACGTCGTAATAGCCAAAGCTTATCGCCAGAACCGTACACCTTAAAAATGAGAAATGCTCTCCCGCTCTCACTACCCCCCCCGCTGGTTTTGCCTTTTGCAAAGCTTGCTGCCTGCTCTCGCTCACTCGCTTTCGCCTTTCTCCCCGAAGAGAGCGCACAAGGACGCCGGGACGTTGGCATTTCGTGGGGACCTCCAAGTTTCTTGCAGGAATTACACTTGTATTATTCATTGGCCGATATGCATAAATCCAATTTACGGAACCCCCTTTCTGGCGTCCCCGCCAAAATGAGAGAAAGAGCGCGCATTTCCATATCTTTGGCATTTTCTCGCGCGCTTTTGTTGCGCACAATTTGGAAAGATGGGGTGTTCCGCAAGACGTCGGTAGGCGTTTTGAGATTCGAGCTACTGAAAGAATCTTTAACTTGTTAATATTTTAAAGAACTATAATACTATATACTAATATGTGAATGGAGATATTGGGGTAAGCTGAAAACATAAAATATGTATGTACATTGTGCATACTATACCAATGTAATAAAAACATTTTGTATACAATTCCTAGAAAAAATTATAAATTGGATTTTGAACTTTTAAACTTTGGGGTTTAGGATTCAAAGTATATTGTAGTCCTAGAATTTTTAATATAATAAAATAATTTCTAGTTCAGCAAACTAAACATGGTATCTACAAAAGATAGAACATGAATTTCCAACATTATTTATATATTTTTGAATACATAGGCGATTTGATAACTCTTGAGATTTCCGATCCAAGCCTATTTTCGGAACGCCTTTCTCTCTCCGTGTCTCTGGCGCTCTCTCCGCTCTTTCTCCCTTGGCTTTTCTCAGCTGCTTTAGCTTCGTTTGCCTTTCAGCGTTCGTTGAGTTTTTGGCGTTTAGTTAATTTCAGTATTTCAGTATTTCAGTTCAAAATCGAACGCGAGCCGAGTCGCAAGTTCGCCGCCGCGCAGCGCGTGCTGTTTTTTTTTCAGTGTGTACGTTTTGATTGCAAAAAGAAATAGGCAATAAGGGGAACGCTGAAAACATTTTTCATCTGCGGCCTGGAAAAGCGCCCCGAGGAAAATGAATAGATAAATTGTGTTAATCGCCAGCAGATATTCACTGTATATTTATATTTTGTTGTTGTGCGTACGATTTTACTCTTTTGTTGTTAATTGTGCAGCTGCCCGCCTGCGAATGATAAAAATGTGAGTTTTGGCCCCCCAGAAAGTTTCTGCGAAAGGGAAAACCCTGTTTGCATCTTGTGATAATAAATAGTTTAAGAAAAATGCGCAAATTTGGTTAAGGATAACGGTGTTTGTGTGTGTGTGGGTGGCAGCTGCGTAAATGCGTAAGCTGCGTTGCGTATGTGTGTGTGTGTGTGTGTGTTGGCTGTGGCCAGGTCTCAAGGTCCCGTTAGCTCTCTCCCACCTCTCCTCCCCCCCCCCCCCCCGCCCTTCCCCATCCCCCACTCTTTTGCTCTCCTCTCCAAACAACAACAAGTCTGTGATAAGAATTTTCCATGCGTAATTTTCACGTAAAGCTTTGTTTTGTTTTGTTTGGCGTCTCGCCGTTTTTGAGTTTCAGATTTTGTTTTACATTTTAGGCTATGGGTGGATTTTTTAGTGAGTTTTTGGGAAGTACATATTTATAAATATTGGTCAGAGAAATTCTTTGGAAAATGTTTGTATATTTAATTGACAACAATTAAAAATATTTTTCATAGGCTATAATAATTTGGCATTTAATAAAATATATTAATATTATTGGATCCATTTATTAAACAATAAATCATTTAAATAATCATATAATACGAGTATAATAATAACCTACATATTTTAAAGATTTTTTTATAAGGGAAAAATATTGATATGTATGTTCTTCTTAGGATTTTAATTTTATCTACATATGTACGTGATATAATTTGATAAATAAGATGACTTTGTGTCATACATATAAAGACTAAAAACTTAATTGGCTTCTTTCTCAGAAAATTAGAAGGAAGAAGAGCTTGAAATAGATGTATTTTTATTCCTAATCCTAGAAATGCTGCGTGCGTTTTTTATGCTTTTCTTTCGCTGGCTGTTGTATTTATAAATTATTAATAGGCACAAAGCGTGCCACAGGTGTGCACAAAGGAGTGAGAGGAGCGGAGAGAGTGGGGGAGAGAGCCAGAGAGAGCGTGACCTTTTTATTTTGCTCTTTTCCGTCTAATTTAGCTCACTAAACTTGAGACTCGGATTTAATAGGCTTTTTTTTCAACCTTTGCTCTCTTTACATCCCCGCTACTTTTGTCTCTGTCCCACACTTTCAGTTATTTCCGCTTGAGTGCCTCTGTTTTTTTTCTGTTTTTGTTTATTGTTTTTCTTTTTTATTACCGTTTTTTTGCGCTTTTTTTCTACACCTTTATTTATTGTATTGTATTTCTTGGTCAATTACCATGGCAATTTATTTATCAGCTTGGCATTGTTGTTTGCCACAATTGCGCAAGTTTATTTCCCCTATTTTTATCATTTTTTGTTTGTGCACTATTTGAGTTTCGTTTGCTGTATTTAATAAAAAAAAATATCTTGCATAAAAAATTGGGAATTTACACTGAGATCCACAAAAATATAATCGAAAATCATGCATAAAAAATGGGAAATTTACACAGAAATCTAACAAGATATAATCGAAATCATAAGATAATAGTAATAATATTATAATAATTATAATATTAATAATATTAATAATATTAATAACATTTACAATTTCAACCAGGCTTAAATATTTTGTATTTTTTAAACACAAAAAATTTGAATATTTTTAAAAAATATATTTCTTGTGTTTTCTTCCCGTGTTTACCCTTGTCTTACCCTTTGGTCACATCATAAAAAAAATTGCTAAGCCAAATGACAAAATTCATCATAAACACAACCACATTGAAGGCTACGTGCACTTTGGCCAGCTCTTTTATAGCCCACAGATGTGTGTGTGTTTGTAATTTGTTTATTGATGCACAGTGGGTCGATTGTTACTATTTTCTGCCAGATAGAATAATTCCCATAAAGTGTAGGATTTTTTTTATTGCCACCCCCTTTTAAAAAGCTTAAATTTAATCACAAAGAATACACATATTGTTTTATTATCCCTATACCGTTATAAATCTTATCACTGCAAAGCCTTTTCTCATCATGATTATTCAGATTGCTTATCTCTTTCAACTCTCAAGTTAATATTAATTTTTATATTATTTGGTTTGTTTCTTGAGATATATGTACATAATATCGTGCGATAAGAAAGCTAAGATTTTTCTTTTATGAACCTTTTAAATTACTTTAAGAACGTAAAAATCAAAATTTTATTAGATATCTTTATTTATTTTTGGAATATTATTATCTGTCTATAGGTAAAATCTCCTTGACCTTTCCTACACACAAAAAAAAAATTGTCAAAAAGACCCCAACCACAAAAAATTGTTAATTTTGTCATGGATATAGGTGTGTGTCTTTGCTAATTGTGTGTATTTGTTGTTGTAAAAGTAACTATTTACATAGTAGAATTGACTATTTTTTGTGGTTGGGGACTGATTGACAATTATAACAGTTGATTTTACCAATTTTTTTTTTTTGTGTGTAAAAATATGTTCCCATTTCAATAACCTTTGACTCAGGGTAGCAAAGAAAATCTGTCGGCGCATTTTCTGTGTCACAAAATGTAATTATGCTAAGGAGGCAGACCAGAAAAGGGGGCGTGGCGGGGGCGAAAAGAAAGCGGTGGCCATATTGTTGGGGCTTACGATTGTGTTACGGCCTGCCATGTAACTGCCATGACATAAACATGTGCATGTCTGTGCTCGTACTTTTCCCTTCCTCTTCCTCCTCCTCCTCCTCCTCCTCCCCTCTTCTCGCTGTGCCCAATAATTATTGATTGACTGCCTTGTTGTAGCATCGCCTCTCCCACTTTCTCTATAAAATATATAATATGTAATCAAACAATATGCAAAAAAAATATATAAACCTTTTTAAACTAATAAAATATATGACCAATTCTTAAGTATTAAGCTATTTTGATCAAATTTATTCCTTAGTTACTATTTTTATCTTTAGTAGAATATTATAATAAAAACAAGAGAGAACGCTATAGTCGGGTGCCCCGACTATTAGATACCAGTTACTCAGCCAAAGGCAGTGCAAGGGAGATGGAGATATAAAACTTTGATCGGGCATAACTTTTTAACGAAAGGTCCGATTTGAAAAATTTCTTCTACATTTTTTTGGTATTGATAATCACAATAAAACTGCATTTTTACTTTTCCAAAATCGTTAATGGTGTGGGCGCCAGACACCTTTCAAAAAATGGTTTAGGGTAATTGAAGGTGTTAGAGGGGGCGTGGCACCATTTTGAAATAAACTTGCGCTGCGTGGGAACTTCAAGAATATGCATGCAAAATGCCAATCCTCTAGCTTTAATAGTTTCCGAGATCTCAGCGTTCATACGGACGGACAGACAGACGGACAGACGGACATGGCTAGATCGACTCGGCTAGTGATCCTGATCAAGAATATATATACTCTATAGGGTCGGAAATGCTACCTTCTAGCTGTTACATACTTTTGCACGAATACAATATACCCTTTTACTCTACGAGTAACGGGTATAAAAACAAAAAAAGACAGTTTTAGAACCATTTTGAACTTGAAACATATAATAAGATATTTATTATTTATAGTATGGAATCCATTTCCAACTGAGTGCCCTGCAGAACACAATTTCCATCAATTTAGAATTTTCCCCATACCCCCATATCACCATCAACAATTTCCCGACCGTCACACAATAAGCACCAATTAAAAAAGAAAGCTCTTCTGGGATCCATAAATTGGATGAGGGGAATACAATAACATTTAATGAGTAGCTGGACAAATTTGTGGTCGAGATAAAAGCAAGATAAGATCTAAACAGATTAGGAGTCTAATGAAGGTCATTAGCGCCGGGAGTTGACAGTTTGTACAGGCACAGTGGGGATAGATTAAATGCAAAAGAGTTTGCGTGCGAAATAGGAAACAAACGAGGCAATTGGGAGCACTATTAGGTTCCTTTATAAAAAGCGCTAAAATAAAATCAAAATTAGGAGTACTTTAAAAAAACACAGTGTATTTTAAGGTTTGTACAAAGAAGTCTTTAGATTAGATTAAATTAAAACAAAGAAATTAATCACATTAAAAAATAATTAGTATTCCTTGGGTTAAGGAATTATAGTTATTTTTTTTTATTTTTAATATTAAAAATTCCTAAAAAACAAATTATTTTTTTTTACGTTTTTTTTAACCGATACTCACCGTTATTATCGCCAACTATGTATATTAATGGAAACCTAATTAATTTTTTATGCACGGGAATCCATCACTTCATTATCGGCCAAATGATAATTTCCCTATCGCCGTTTGTATTCATACAGCACTCGACTTTAACACGTGTTTGTCCGCCATTCCCATTCGCCACCCCCTAAATTAGCCAACCCACCCACCAAGCGTCCCCTCAAGTTTTTGTCACATTCCGATAGGTCAAAATGCGATGCAAATGCGTCAGACGATATCCTATGTACATCTATCTTCCCCTCCGCCGTCCCACTCCTTCAGGTCCCATGTGTTGGTATTGCTGTTGTCAGCAGTCAACAATAAATCCAATTAGCAAAAAAGATAGGAAAGGTAGAAATGGTTCAAGGTAAGAACAGCAACCAGCAACGAAATTATGCACGATAAACTGAATTTTAGCTTAGCTCTAGTCAGTGCTGGCTTTTTTCTGCAAGAGAAAAAAATCTATATGAAATAAGATCATTTCTAGCTTATTTCATATCAATAAAAAGCCGATATGATCTGCAAGAGAAAACAAAATCTATATGAAATAAGATCATTTCTATCTTATTTTATATCAATAAAAAGCCGATATGATCTGCAAGAGAAAAAAAATCTATGTGAAATAAGATCATTTCTACCTTATTTCATATCAATAAAAAGCCTATATGATTTATGTCAAATTTATTATTCAAACATATCAACATGATATTTTATCATATCATATAAAATACCAAATTAATACAAATAATGTAAAATAATATTAACATAATCTTTATTCATATCAAAATGATATTATCTATAAAATATATAAAATTGATCAGCACATATTAATTTGATCTTTTATAAATTTTTTTCTGTATACGAGAAAATATATATTTTTAGTTTGATCCTTAAGGATTTCTATTGATATATCATGATGGGAAATATTTTTACAAAGAATTATAATATAAGATCAAAGAAAAAGCCTAAAAAATGGGGGAAAAAAGCAAAACTGGCCGCATTGGTAGGTTGTTGTCGTGAAATGTGAGACTGTGCTTGACCATATCGGACACTCACTTCTTGTTGTTACCATTTAATTGACAGTGACCCTCGTCCCGCTAGCAACCGAACCCCTGAGAGCCCTCAAGTCACATCCGATTATCTGGAGTGCCTGTCAAAGACTTTCGCCTCCGTCGTTGTTTCCTTGCTCCCATTTTACTGTCATTCTCGAAATCAATAAATAAAATGGTAATTTACATTTTAGAACTCACGCATTAGTAATACCTATTTGACAAGTGACTTAGAAAATATAGTAGTATCAAAAAAATCCTATAACGAAGCAAAAATGTTCCTAAGAATTCGCGTTTTCTTACCAACTATTGCAGAAATATTTGGACCTCTCAAATAACAAGCATATTAATTAAGAAAAGTGTTGTTCTTAGTCTATTTTAGGGGCACAGCTTTCATGGTTAATTTGTTTTAAAATTCTACTTGAAGATTGCTCCCCAATAAATAGCTTTAGAATGTTTATATTTTTTTTTAATGGCATGCAAAAGCATTTTGCTTTTCAGTTCGCTTATAGCTAATTAATTTCGGAATTATTACCCGATTTTTCATTTGGTTCCGAGAATTTTTTTTTTAAATTCAGCACTACTTAGTAAACAGCTAAGAATAGAATATAAATAAGAACCCTATTACTTGGTGTGATGAATCTGAATGCTTGAGAACTGTTTTTTTTTCTTAAATAATGTTATGCCATAATACAATTTTTTTCTTTATATTTCTAAGAAACAGTTTTACAGCCTAAAAGTTACTTCACATTTCGGCACGGGGCTCTACGAATTTGACTTTCAGACGGCTCGTTCAGTTAAATGTCACATTCACAGGCCGAAGCCATAGCAACTAGCACAAATACATCTAGACCTGGACAAAACACCTCCACTGCCCCCGGAAAAATATCTATATACCGCTGACTAACCTCGCCTCGTTTTCCGTTTTCCGATTTCCTTATTTCGTCCAGGTCATAGACGACGCATCGCCCCGCACCCAATCCCCCCGAACGTGTCGGACGACAGCGTCGCCTCCACATCATCCAGCCATGACCAGCGGCAATCGATGATTGCCATTCCCTCAGCCAACGAGAGCCAATAGAGGCAGCCGGAAAGGAGCGGAAAGCAGCGGATCCGTCGGAAGAGCCCGCCATTCGCCATTCGAACGCATCAATAGCCGGAGGAGCGGCCTTCGCCTTCGTTTCCCCTTCCTTTTGAAAGCCAAGGACTAAAGTCACACGGGTCAACATGCTGATCAAGGAGTACCGCATTCCACTGCCCCTCACCGTGGAGGAGTACCGCATCGCCCAGCTCTACATGATAGCGGTAAGATTTTGTACACACAAAAGAAAGAATGTTACCGTAAAATCGATATGGCCACGTAATTTTCAGGTCATGCAAAACCCATATCGTTTTTACATGAAGTTTTATTTTTGACCAGGTCGAATATACCTGGCCACATACCAATTTAAAAATGATCTTAAATAATGTAAAATTGATCTACGTTTCATATCGATTTTTTTTTGGGTGTACCTACATAGGTTCAGCAAATTCCGACAAAAATGTTTCTAAGAAAAGTTTTGATTATTACCGATCCTTTATATGCACAGAATTAGCTTTTTTTAATCGAAATGTATAATATTTTAATTTATTCTCTGACCGATGAATAGTAAGACTACTACTGATTTTAACCGATTTCTGCATATCTAGACCACTAAAAGAGTTTTCATAAAAAAAACCGGCAGCCAAAACGGCTTGACCTAAAAATCTAAAATAAAAATCGAAATTCGAAAATAACCTATACTAAAGTTTAAAGTAAAATTTGAGCGATATGTAACTTCATAAAAGTCAAACGGAAAATGTACAAAGCTTAAAAATAGTTTTCAAAGCCAGATTACGGTTGATTGGTTTTAGTATAGCTCATAAGTTGTGAGGCAGTTGAAAAACAGTCATATAGAAAGCTTTCTTATAAACAAACAGCTGAAAAGTTTCCGGACTGGAAGTTCAACAATTTTCAAATACAATCTTTGATCTTTGTTACAAAATTTACACAGTGCAGTGTCCAGAATTGTTTATACTTTACTTTCCGCATTCGATTTATTTACAAATATTTTCTATAGTCAATATTTATGAAACGTTTGCAACGGAAATTCATGCAATGTTCCTCAAGAGATGTTTGGATCGTAATAATCTGGTAAAACTGTTATTCTTTTTGCCATCCACAGAAAAAGAGTCGCGAGGAGAGTCATGGCGAGGGCAGTGGGGTTGAGATAATCATCAATGAGCCATATAAGGACGGTCCCGGGGGAAATGGTCAGTACACGAAGAAGATCTACCATGTGGGCAATCATCTGCCAGGCTGGATTAAGAGTGAGTTGTATTATTACTAATGCCAATAATATATTTTATAAGAATTATAATTATTCCTCATACTATTCAAAGGTCTTTTGCCCAAGAGCGCTTTAACCGTGGAGGAGGAGGCCTGGAATGCCTATCCCTATACCAGGACTCGCTACACCTGCCCATTTGTGGAGAAGTTCTCGCTGGACATTGAGACATACTACTACCCGGATAATGGCTATCAGGATAATGTCTTTCAGTTATCCGGAAGCGATCTGCGTAACCGCATCGTGGGTCAGTTAATGTATTATAATATATGTTACTATATTATATATGAATTCCCCATAGAATCTCTTTTAATACCCCCTATTTTTCACCTGCAGATGTGATTGACATTGTGAAGGACCAGCTGTGGGGCGGCGATTATGTCAAGGAGGAGGATCCCAAGCACTTCGTGTCGGACAAGACGGGTCGTGGACCTCTGGGCGAGGACTGGCTGGAGGAGTATTGGCGCGAGGTGAAGGGCAAAAAGCAGCCGACGCCGCGTAATATGTCCCTGATGACCGCCTACAAGATCTGTCGCGTGGAGTTCCGCTACTGGGGCATGCAGACGAAGCTGGAGAAGTTCATCCACGACGTGGCGCTGCGCAAGATGATGCTGCGCGCCCATCGACAGGCGTGGGCGTGGCAGGACGAGTGGTTCGGCCTGACCATCGAGGATATCCGCGAGCTGGAGCGACAGACCCAACTGGCCCTGGCCAAGAAAATGGGCGGCGGCGAGGAGTGCAGTGATGGTCAGTCCGATGTGGCCACCTCCAGCATCTTAGCATCCACCTCAATCTCACCACACACCCTTGCCAAATTGTAAACGTATTAATTTGCATAAACATCAAAAAGAGATTCTAATGAAAGTTTAATAGATTGGGTGTACCTATTTTCTTCAGCTAGATTAAAGATGATCCAAATATTAATGTCTTAAATTCCAAGAACTTATAGCTTATCCCTTGGAAAATTTAAAAAAGAAAAATATCGGGATAAAGATTAATGATTTTAATATTAGATTTAATATTTCTACATTGAAAATAGGATGAACAATTTTTTAAAAAATATAGATCAATTTGTATTACATTGCTGCATCATTAATTAATCGCGTAAAAAAAATTTAAGATGCTTACAATTTTTTATAAAAAGAAAAAGAATTAGAAAATGTAAGGTTTTCTTTAAATTAGTAGATTTTATCATCCAAAAGTTAATTAGAAACTGATATGAACTAGTCCCATTTATGAGCACAAATTATTTCATGATTTTGACCCACTTTCTTTTGATGGATCTGTTAAAAACCTATTATTTCCCCATTCCAGACAGCACATCGGAACCGTATGTAAGCACGGCGGTTACCGCCGCCTCCACAACGGGCAGCGAACGGAAGAAATCCGCTCCGGCCGTGCCGCCGATCGTAACCCAACAGCCGCCGAGCGCCGAGGCCAGTTCGGATGAGGAGGAGGGCGAGGAGGAGGACGACGACGAGGACGAGAACGATGCCATTGGCACGGGCGTCGATTTGTCCGCCAACCAAGGTGGATCCGCCCAACGGTCCCGATCCCAGAGCATCCAGATGGCGCAGAAGGGCAAGTTCGGGTCCAAGGGCGCCCTCCACTCGCCGGTGGGATCGGCCCACAGTTTTGATCTCCAGGTGAGCATGGCTAGAAGACCGACCACCTCTGGGAGGCCGTTGTTCTTTGTTCTCTGTTCTCTGTCCAGTGTCCAGTTTTTTCTCTATCTCGATGTCGATTTCAACCGTTTACTGTAGGAATTGTGTTTTTTTTTATCCACATCTAACCGATATATCCGATTTTTGTATTATCTTAGATTATTACTGACATTTGACTCTAGAGTCTGTGATTTTCACTCTAAAAATGGAAATATTTGATTCTGTTTTATAGAGACAAACGTTACTTCAAATAATTATATTAACTGGAATCTTGAATGATTTATTTAAACCATTTTAAAAACTAAACCAGGACTATAAACTTATTGATTTATCCGATTTGGAGTGCAATTCTTTTTGTGCACTTTAATCTTAATGATGTATTTGAATATTGCCTAAGAAAAAACCACTTATTCTATCCATATGTTCGATTTTCTGTGTATTGTGTGTCGCTTTGTCCTTTAAATGTGCTGCGTCTTACCAAATAATCTTTGATTTACCTTCCATCCAACACGATCCACCGACAACAACTACAACACAATCAATTTAAACACCAAAAAATCAATCAAACCAACAAAAATAAAAAACCCACAAAAATCGAAAAACAAACCAAAATCAGTCCAAAAAGCCGCATGCAAAGACAGCGCCACGCAGACATGTAAGTTCCTCCTGCCCTCTCTGTCACACCTAAATGCCCCGTCTCGCTCTTTTTCATTTCTATAGTAATTTGCCTAGCCTTTACAGTACAAATTATAATTATAAGAATTATAATAGTATTAAAAAACCTTATAAAACTCCTCCATGCTTTCCTTTAGTAATTAGCTTAGTCGCAGTTTTTGATTAGCCAAGTTCCATTAGCTTAGCTTACTGCCTCTTTATAGCGTTCCCCTTAGTAAAGAGTCCAAGAAATATATGTATACATATATAAACATTGATAACTTTTGTTTTTAACGTTTTAAACACATGTATTAAATCAGTTTACATTCACCGCAGGTGGCAAACTGGCGCATGGAGCGATTGGAAGTGGACTCCAAATCCAATTCGGATGAAGAATTCTTCGACTGTTTGGGTAAGAACAGGAAATATTCATATTTTACAACTAATTGAAGATAAAACCTAGAATTTAACATTGGATTAAAGTAAAAGCTATAAAGAATTCGCGTCATCGAATTAAATTCCTAAAGAATTCGCGTCATCGAAAATTGTATATAAGCTCTTTAAAGTAATTAAATATATTTAATAGAATTTATATGTTAATTATTGCGAAAATGATTAAAGAATTCGCGTAATCTCTTTAAGTTCTCTTAGCCGCGAATTCTTGAGAACACATAAAATACCCAAAAATAATCGTTTGCCATTTCTTTTAACAGACACCAATGAGACGAACTCGCTGGCCAAGTGGAGCTCCCTGGAGCTGCTGGGCGAGGGCGATGACAGTCCTCCGCCCCATGGCGGACCCTCCAGCGCTGCGTCCGTGGGCGGACGAGGCAATTCCCGGCAGGAGGACAGCATCTTCAACCAGGACTTCTTGATGCGCGTGGCCTCGGAGCGTGGCAACAAGCGGCAATTGCGCTCCTCGGCCAGCGTGGATCGCAGCCACGACTCGTCGCCGCCGGGATCGCCGAGCACACCGTCATGCCCCACAACCATCCTGATCCTGGTGGTTCATGCGGGCAGTGTTTTGGATGCGGCCAGCGAGCTGACGGCCAAGAAATCGGATGTTACAACATTTCGCGGCTCCTTCGAGGCGGTGATGCGCCAGCACTATCCCAGCCTCCTCACCCATGTGACCATCAAGATGGTGCCGTGTCCCTCGATCTGCACCGACGCCCTGGGCATCCTCTCCAGCCTGAGTCCGTACTCCTTTGATGCCTCCCCCTCGGCGGCGGATATACCGAACATAGCCGATGTCCCGATCGGTGCGATACCTCTCCTATCCGTTGCTTCGCCGGAATTCCATGAGACGGTCAACAAGACGGTGGCCGCTGCCAATATTGTCTACCATGAGTTCTTGAAATCGGAGGAGGGACACGGATTCTCCGGACAGATTGTGATGCTGGGCGATTCGATGGGTTCGCTGCTGGCCTACGAGGCCCTCTGCCGGTCGAATGGCAGCCAGCCGGGCACCGCATCGGGTGCCTCGAATTCCGGCGGAGATGCGGCGGCCAGCAATATAAACACCCACAATCCGTTGGGCGCTCGCCATTCGCGTTTGGACGACGACGAGCGCTTCATTGAGGCCGATCTGGATGCCAAGCGCCTGCTGGTGGCCCCGTCGCCGCGGCGACGTCGTTCCAGCTCCTCAAGCGACTCGCGGGCCAGCAAGCTGGACTTTGAGGTCTGCGACTTCTTCATGTTCGGCTCGCCGCTGTCGGTGGTGCTGGCGGCACGGAAACTGCACGATTCGAAGGCTGCCCTGGCCAGGCCCAACTGCCATCAGGTGTACAATCTGTTCCATCCAACCGATCCGATCGCCTCGCGTCTGGAGCCGCTCCTAAGCGCCAGATTCTCCATTTTGGCGCCGGTTAACGTACCCCGGTACGCCAAGTATCCGCTGGGAAATGGTCAGCCATTGCATTTATGTGAGTAAAAATTGCTAGGATAGTTAAGAATAACTTTATATACATCGATTAACAATCTCTCTCTCTCTTTCAGTGGAGGTGATTCAGTCGCATCCGCAGCACTTTAACGATGGCAACAACCTGTTGGCCGGTCGACGATTGTCGGATGCCTCGATGCAGAGCACGATATCGGGTCTGATTGAGAATGTCTCGCTTAGTACGATCCATGCCCGTAAGAAAAGCTCGTTAGCCGCTAGAAGAAGCTATATTAATCGAATATAATCCCATATGTACATATTATCCCTAATCAAACGTTCTATGTCCACAGTTCAAAACAAATGGTGGGGCACCAAGCGTTTGGACTACGCTCTTTATTGCCCCGAGGGATTGAGCAACTTTCCGGCCCACGCCCTGCCGCATCTTTTCCATGCCAGCTACTGGGAGAGCCCGGATGTGATTGCCTTCATCCTCCGGCAGATTGGCAAATTCGAGGGCATACCCTTTGTGGGCTCCAACGATGACAAGGACAACGCCTCCTTCCATCCGGGACAGCCGCGGGAGAAGTGGATCAAGAAGCGCACCTCGGTGAAGCTGAAAAATGTGGCCGCCAATCATCGGGCCAACGATGTGATCGTCCAGGAGGGCAGGGAGCAGCGTTTGAATGCCCGCTTCATGTACGGACCCCTCGACATGATCACGCTGCACGGCGAGAAGGTGGATGTGCACATCATGAAGGATCCGCCGGCGGGCGAATGGACATTCCTCAGCACCGAGGTGACGGACAAGAACGGTCGCATCTCGTACAGCATTCCGGATCAGGTCTCCCTTGGCTATGGCATTTATCCGGTCAAGATGGTCGTCCGCGGCGATCACACCTCGGTGGATTGCTATATGGCGGTGGTGCCGCCGCTGACCGAATGCGTGGTCTTTAGCATTGATGGCTCCTTCACCGCCTCGATGTCGGTGACGGGCAGGGATCCCAAGGTCCGGGCCGGAGCCGTCGATGTCTGCCGGCACTGGCAGGAGCTGGGCTACCTGCTAATCTACATCACCGGACGACCCGATATGCAGCAGCAGCGCGTCGTGTCCTGGCTGAGCCAGCACAACTTTCCCCACGGCCTGATCTCGTTCGCCGACGGCCTGTCCACCGATCCACTGGGCCACAAGACGGCCTATCTCAACAATCTGGTGCAGAACCATGGAATCTCAATCACCGCCGCCTACGGCAGCAGCAAGGACATCAGTGTCTACACGAATGTGGGCATGCGAACCGATCAGATCTTCATCGTGGGCAAGGTGAAGGCATAAGCATAAGTTGTAAACGGTGCAGCGGTTGTTAGGGCAGCATTCATGGTGTTTGTTAAATTGTAAATTGGTTATTAGTGACAACTAAATATTATATTTTATAACTATATAGTAACGTTATAAATAAGTGCTGAAAGGTGGCCGCTGCATCGTATACGACAGCATTTCTTTCTTTGATTAATAATCAAAAGAAGGGTTTCTGTAAGTTGTAAACGTTGCAGCGGCAGCATTTATTTTTTGTTAAATTACAAGTAGGTTGGTAATGGCAAGTTATTATTATATTTTGTTATGAACAAGTGAGTGCTGAAAGGCTACCGCTGCATCGTGTACAACCAGCTTTAGTGAGTTACATTATAAAATGATTTCACTTCTCTTCACAGGTTGGCAAGAAACTGCAGTCGAATGCCACTGTGCTGAGCGATGGCTATGCCGCCCATTTGGCCGGTTTGCAGGCGGTGGGCGGTTCGCGGCCAGCTAAGGGCAATGCCCGCATGGTCATACCCCGCGGATGCTTCAATCTTCCCGGCCAGACGGCGAATCCGCGACGCAGAAGGTAAGACGCCGATGCCACTAGCCAGTGGCGCTGCTTGAGACGATCCACTGTACAGAGCGCACCCACTGTAACGCCCGATCCTCGCTGTATATGTACATATGTAACTGTGTTTGTGTTTAGTGTAAATAGGCCAACGCATTCGTGTATGTCAATGTTATATGTTTTGTGTACAGTGTAATGCCTTTAGCTGGTTGAAATGTTGTGACAAAAGTTGAATTCAGGGATTTAGGTTTAAATATAACTACTTAGGATAGGTAGGAATTTTTTTTATAAGAAATGTAGTTAATTGACTTGTAGAGCCCAAGGTTAAATGTCTTATAAGATGCAAAAAACAACCAAACTTCCATTTTTATCATATCAATTTTATTCTATTACATCTACCAAAGGAAAGCAACAGGGTTAGAAATTATTTTAATTTATAAAACTTACAAGATACATAATAGTTTTATTTAAAGTTAATGATACTTTAAACCTAACGAAGAATTCAGTGTTCAAAATAGTTGTTTTTAAACCCAAGGAATGATAATAAATATTCCTAATAGGTAAACATCATAATTAAACATTCCAAGTTTATATAAACTTGCCAAAATAGAAAAATTCTTTAAAAATTCATTATAAAACCAGATACTTTTTAAGGCTAGTTCTATTCCTAAGCCTTCAATTGATCAGCTTTAGGCATTATACTTGTATTCCATTGGAAACCGCTTTGTTGGTGTATACATATATTTTGTGTGACTTTATGTTTATGTTTTTGGGTCGCATGGCCGTTTATTTTGTCAGCCAGACTTTGTTTGCCTTGCCATCGAAACGGTGCAATGATAATCATAACCCATCCAGCTTTTCCATCCCACTAAACGTTGTTGTAAGCGCCTTCTTCGGGCGGGGAAGAGCCCCGCTCGAAATGAAAAATCTCTTGCCAAAAACCGAATCTCCAGTTCCAACCGCCACCTAATCATGCCCTCTTCCCTTGCCAATCGTCAATCGCCGTGGCGACCTGCAGCAATGCTTTCGAGCTGCAATTGGCCAACATCAGTCCCTGCAGCAGCAACATCAACAGTCCCGGCAGCAGCAACCACATCCTTCTGGCCCAGCTGATTGAGAATGCCATTGAAAAGGACACCCCAGCTGCCTAGGAAGATTAGATGAAAATGTTTATATTTTTCTTTTGTTTTGATTTTAAGTTGATAGTCTCATCCATCCTCTCAAAACTAGTCCGCCACGAATCGTATTGTATTGTATTTTATTATATTTTATATTCTTAAGTTTCACGTAGAACAAATGCCGTATTATTTATGATATAAGTTATTACTATTATGATTATTATTATTATTATTATTATTACCGCCTTCATGTACTATCCTTATTTGTATTTGTATGATATTATTTTGATTGCGAACAAAAGCCAAAATGCAACAAAACATAAGAAATACGTACGCCAGTATGTAGTACCAAATAAATAAAAGCAGTACAGTAAATGGGCCTGTTGGAAATATATATCTTATATAGTATATATTTGAATTATAATGTTTCGATTACGATTTTTATCTTTTCTTTGTTTGTTCCTTGATTTACGGATAACCAAAACAACCAAAAAAAAAAAAAAACAAAAATTAATATAAATAATACAAACAAACGCTTTACGCTTCACGGCCTCGAAACCCACCACGCTGTTCAAAACCCACCACGCCGACAATTACACCTCACACCAAATACACCATCAGGCTGCATGAACAAGCAACGAATGAAAATTAAATTGCAAATTAAACAAACAATCAAAAATTGTTTAGAGCCATTAAACAACAACAACAATAAAAGCATCTTGTAAACATATAGAAGCGAAAAAAAAACACCAAAACCAAAAACAATACAGACTATTGATGTTAGTTTTAGTGTTCTAGAATATTTCCCATACTCCCCACACCCCCTTTTGAGTTCTTTTGTTAAGTATTTTGAAGCATACCTAGCTGAGCATTTTATTGATTGATTGATTGATTGATTGGTGTTGTGAAGAAAAAGAAACCAAATTGATAAGAAAAAACCACCCATAATAGAGGTGATGAAACGTCGATAAATATCGATCCTAGAAAGTTATCCACCTCTAAACCACACTTAGAGCCACAATTCAACTCTTTCTCAACGTGTTAACTCTGTCTCTCTTTTTCCAAAAAAAAAAACAAAAAATTGCTTGACAAAAAAAAACCAAACAAAACACTTACACACACACACCACACACGCACACACTGCCATCGACCTTGTTATCGATAAACAGCAACGAGACGGGACTATCATCACCCATACGCAGTGGTTACCTGAAGCGCAAGACCTACCTGAGCCACCACTAGAGCAACAGAGATGCAGCTACTTAGATTGATCCATCAGACAAAATGAAATCAAATATCCCCCCCAGAACCCAAATAGAACTCCCTTCGAAATAGAAAACAAGAATATAGCCAAAGGACGACAACATCGATGCCTCCATAATGCCACATCTGTGTATATACCATATATATCTATATATATTTATATACTATGCGCGATATATTGAAAGTTCAATGGTGTAATATATATATCAAAAACCAAATTTGCAAATGAGAAAAAAACAATTGTACAACATTTAACCAAAGTCAAATGTGTCACGCGGTGAGTATGCATATAAAGCACAAAGTATAATACTTATAATCCTAAATATAATCAAAAATCAATTAGTTTTAGAGGCCGAATTCCGGAGGAAATCGATAAATAGATAGAAATACTTGCTGGTGCTATAAAAATCTCTATTGATTCGAAAGGACTTGAAAAAGTGCATTAAACTATGCTATACTATTCTAAAAGAGATTTCCATAACACCCAAGTATTCTAAATCCCAATGATTTTTCTCGAATTTATATTAAAATTTTAAGATTATTCAATTTTTTCCCTCATTTTTATTCCGCTAGGTACCTGGAAAGAAAGACTGTTTCCTCCTGTTGTTTGATGGTTTTTCAAACCACTTAAAGCATAAAAAAAACATTGAAAACTACACGAAACCAAAGCCGATTGTAAAGCTATATACTAAATACAATTATAAAAGATATATACAAGGATATATTCAGAATATAGAACCGTTTAACATATGCAAGCGAACAAAGTTCAAGAAACCACGTGGGGTACAGCAACTGAAGGACAAACTAATGAAACCGAAGATCTCCCGATCGATAAGGATACAACTAAGACAAGGACGAGCGGAAAGCGTTGCAAAATCAAAAGGCAAATTTAATGCATTTCTTGACAAACAACCACAACAAACTCTTACGAAACTTATAAATTAACGGCTTCCGTAAACCAAACAAAAACCTAAAACATAAAACCTAAAAAAATATATATCTATATGTATGTGTAAAATTGACAAAACAAAAAAAGAAAAACGGTTCTTAAGAAGAAACTAAAATCTTCATGAAATTGAATACAATCTATTACCTGGCCCCCAGAAATTTGAAATCTCCATAATTGTGATAGTCTTTCGCTACCAAAAGTTAATTTAAAAAGAAAAAGAAAGAACAGCAAAATATATATTTATCTCTACTAAAATTGTTATTCGAAAAGAAACTATTGGATATTGTGTAAAAAATGTAAAACAAAAAACCAAAAACCCGATTTTGTGATACCAAAAACTAAAACCGAAACTGAAACTGAAACCAAATTTGAGTTCGAGATGAGATCAAGCCGAAAACTCCTCGTGTTAGAAACCTATACAAACAACTCAAGGCGACCTGAAGATGTAACGGGCATTGAATCTGACCCATATATTACTATATATATATATATGCATAACCCAGTTATGTGCTGTCCACACAAGTTAACTAAAAACTCTCACACAACTTGAAAGCAAAAGAAATCTCAGATATAAACCAGATAACACTGAATTAAAAGGTACAAAAGGGACCTTAAAACAAGAAATATATATATGTAATCTGTTCGATCTGTTTAGGTTTA
This sequence comes from Drosophila pseudotakahashii, assembly GCA_035046095.1. Classification (NCBI taxonomy): domain Eukaryota; kingdom Metazoa; phylum Arthropoda; class Insecta; order Diptera; family Drosophilidae; genus Drosophila; species Drosophila pseudotakahashii. Next base: position 10,673,584 of record JAWNOE010000105.1, read on the forward strand.
CCTAAGCCAAAGTTGGTTAACTATCGAGTAGTCGAGATACGCCAGTAAGATACTTCCTAAACTGAAATATAAACGCAAATTGAAGAGTTTAAACCGATAGTTGTAACGAGAACAGAGTAATTGTATGTAAAGATAAAGATAAAGATAAAGATATATATATATATATACCTACACTATATACTATATACTGTATATTTATCTATCGCAACTAAATTAAGGACTTTTGAAGCTTGCTAACTGACAAAAAGTGTTCCGATCAAAGTATTGTCCGGCTATACGTTCCTCTCTCCTCCATTTGAGTCGACTTTTAACTCTCTTTTATTTTCTCGTAGCGAGTATTCAACTAAAAACCGATGGAAGATCCACTAGAATTTAAGATCAATCTCTGCCTAAGAAGAGTTTATCCTATATAAGTACGTAGCAAGTTGGTTCAGCGTGAGGTATAAAAGTATAGAGGCATGTCCTATTAAATAACACTCCACATACTCGTAGAATCCAAAGGTTTATGTCTGTCTAATTAGTTGGTAAATTAATGGCATTTCTGAAAATTTTTACTGTATTTAGTATGTTTTGAAAGTCTTCCCCACCAAAAATTAAAATATGAAAACTTTTTCTTGATCAGGGTCAAACGTTTAAGACTTCACACAATGGGTTATAATTGATTCTTCTAGGTATTTCCAAAATTTCATATTAATCCATTGATTTATTCTTGATTTCTCGTAGCAATTTGTAGGCTTCTGCTTCCTTTAGCTCCATTTCTCTCCAAAATAAGAACTCCCAAAGCCCATAAAAAGTTGAGCTAAATTGTATTGATATTTTGAGAACCCACCATTTAGATGATAAGCTAAAGTCCCCACTAAAGCAGAGAATATAATCAAAGAACAAAACACTCTAAGCAAAAACAATGGAAAGGTTTAACATACTAAAAGCAAATAGGTAAATATGTATATGTCCGTATGGCTATGTGTTTTAATTGTTAAGTGCAAAAGTCCAGGAATAACGAATACGAATTCAGATGGTAAACAATTATAAAGAGAGCGAGGCGAACAAAATATGGAATTATTTATTGACAACAATATCTACAAGTCGAAGAACAAAAACAAAAATGAGGAGCATGCCAAATGCAATCTATTTACAAAATCCTACAAAAACCTAAGGCGAGGCAGGAGTGACAAACAGAAGAGTTAAAGATAGCTGATCCGACGAAAATGAATATATATATACATATATGTATATGAAAAGCAGAGATTTTTAAGCCAATTGTTGAAATTGGACTATGACAAATAACAAAAGTAAACAAATTGAATTATGGCAGTAACAGATATTTTTGCGATGTAAGCTGTTTGTTAGAAAATGATCGAGTTTCAGCGAAAATGATATATGGCTAAAACCAGTTAATCATTTCGCAGAAAATCGAAAACAAAGCGGTTCATGAAAAGATAAGAAAATAAAAAAAAAACCTAAACAAAAACAAATGTTCTATTTGATGTTGCAAATGAGAAAAATAAATAAAACATGTTATGTGAAAAAGTGATTTGTGTACTTAATCAATGGATATGGATGGGTGTCAAAATAGGCGGAGAAATCGAACCCAGGGGATCGACAGATGGTATTGGAAATAATGGGCAGATCATACAATATTTACTTACTAAGACAACAATATATGTATATATTTAGCATCCCCCCCTTGATTAATCAAACCTCGAGTTTGTCATATAACAAAATGTTTAACCTTTCAATAAGTATTATTAATATTAAGCCACAAAAGTTCGCCCCATATGACGAATTCATGCAAACCGTTCTGATCGTATGATTAATCCAATGAAATGCTTCTCAATGCTGTTTGAGTTTTAAAATAACAACAAAGCGCTCGTTTGATTGACAGCTAATCCATTTAAAATGCATAGTATAGAAGTATAGAGGGGCGAATTGATCAGCGCACATAGTTACTATTATCATTATCATAAAAAAATACAATAAGCCACAGTAGAAATGCCTTATCTTGAACCGCAATTTCTAATAATTATATATAATTATTATTTCCAAATGGTCGGGTGATTTTTAACATATAAACTCTACAAAAATCAAAATGACATGGTTTTCCATTTAAAACATTATAATGCATTACTAGGCTCCTATCTTTTTCCAGCTAAAGAGGTCACACTGTACCAAGTTCAGTTCCACAGTCATGTACAATACTTTATTATCAATCAGGTTTAGTTGTTTACATTAACTACAAACGTCATTTGCGAACGGGAATGGAAATAAAAGGAGGCGATAGAAAATAGAGGGTTGATATATCAGCAAGCGGCCTCCCGCCATACACATCATCATATACATCTACATACATCCTACAGCTTGGGCAGACCCGCCGAAATGGAGCTCTCGATGCCGCAGTGATCCTGGCCACGCAGGATGCGGAAGAAGCCATGATCGCCCCAGTCGGTGTTCCACGAGTTGCCAATGAGCCAGTAGGGGATCTTCTCATCGCCCCAAACGCCCCAGCCCAGGATGCGAATGGCATGACCGCCCAGCTCCTTGCCGTGCTCGTGCTGATAGACGCCGTCCTTGTACAGAATGAGATCCTCGTAAACGGTGAAGGCACCCTCGACCGGTCCATTGGTCATGATCTCCTCCTGGATTTCGCGCACATTGCGCTTCACCGAATACGACTTGGAGCCGAAGTGCTTGTCCTTGGCATAGTTCACCGTGTAGCTGCTCTGGCACACGTGCTGGCACTTGGGCGTTCCACCGCCATGGGCGCAGGGCGGACGGGTTCCGTTCACGTGGTGCTCACAGGGCGAAATCTCGTAAGGACGGCAGCCCTGCAACGAAGAAAGGTTTAAATTAGACTCGACTTACTCTGTTTTGAAGGGTTTTTTAGCATTGCAGTGGAAAGTTTCTAGGAGTTATGTATCTTGAGGCTCTCCAAGTAACTATTTTTATCTTTAGAGCTCTCGTTTTATAATATAAATGCATTCTTTATGACCTTTTATTTAACTATATAATACAAATCATTAAAAATAAGATCATTTTCAAGATTAATAAAGTTTTTTGTTAAAGAAAATATTTCTGAAAAATATCATTGCAAACCGAAAATGCCTTCAAAAAGTATATAATGACGGAACTATGCATTTATATGGCGAGATTAAGACACTTTCTAGCGATAGCTTTTGTTTAAAATTTCTTTATGGCCTCGTAAACTTCGTTGCTAACTTCTAGCAAACAAAGAGAAAATGTAAGTTGCTTTGAAGCCATTTTTGCGTAGTAAATTATTGATCTAATATTATTGTTTTAAAAAAAGGAAAAGAATACCTCTGGATCGAACATTTGAACTTTTTAATTAAAACATACAACTCAAAAAATTTTGAATAAAATGGGTTTTTATTAGTTAAAATTTTAAAAGTATATTCAAAAAAAAAATTGTTGTTTCCAATAAAATATGGGTTTTAAGAAACCTTTTTATCGAAAGTTGTAACTTTTAAATTCAAATAAAAACATACAACTAAAAAAAAAAGAATGTGGATTTTTTTTTATTAAAAAACAAGAAAGTATTTTAGAAATGTTTGTATCTGAACAAAATATTGGTTTTAAAGAAAAAATTTAAAAAACCATTTTAAAAGACGCGAAATAATATTTTTAGAAGACATTAAAAATGAACTATGAACAAAATATACTTCTAAAAATTACCAAAAAATTTGAACAGGGTTCTATTCCTATATAGAAAGATATCGTTTTAGGTAGAAAAATAATATTTTGTAAATTTTGTTTTTTAAAAACCAATTTGAAGTCTGCTCTGTAAATGGATGATATAAAACTAGAGGAGACCACCAACCTGATTGGATCCGTAGGGTCCTCCGCTGACGATTCCCTTGCGCGTCCAGTAGCTCCAGGCGGCGCCGGGGAAGCCTCCGTTGCAGCCAAAGCCGCAGGTGTGGCAGCAGGACACCAGATCATCGGCCGAGAAGTGGAAGTTCACCTTGCCGCCGGAATGGATGCACACCTGTGCGTTGCAAAATCAGAAAAAAAGAAAAGAAAGAAATCATTTAATAAAGAAGAAATATATATGTATATCAGCTGTTCAAACAAAGGAGAATGTGTGTCTACAAAATCGATAAGATATGATAAGCTGAGCTACGCACCCGATCGGACATGGCCTCCACGGCTCCGAAGGCCCAGCAGGAGCCGCAGGATCCCTGGTCGCGGATTTCGCCGATGGTCGGGCAGTTTGGCCACTGCTTCCGGGCGTCGAACTCCTCGGGAAGATCACCATCCACAGCCGTATATAGCTCACCCAGAACCTCTTGCTTTTCGGCCAACGCGAACTTGTGCGCATCCGGATGGACGCCCATTAGGCGGCGGATGTGCTCCTCCGTCACGGACTCATCGAAATTGCGTCCAACCTAAGCGGATAGAGTACGGAAAATGCAATTTTCTTGTCACGTCAGCACGGGGAACGGGAAAACAAAGGAATGATATGATAATTGATAATCTCTCTTACCGTCCAGGTTTTGGCCTTACTGCGCACCACCTCGATGAACTCATCCGAGAGCATCGACGGTTCTCCGGCGCAGAGGGCCACCACGGAGGCCGCGGTGGCCACCAGGAGCAGCAGCTTCATCTTGCAATTCCAACGGAATGTTCCCAACGGCCAGCTGACACAGCAAAATTCACACGAATCACTCAAATAAAATGGTGGAAAATGACGCCTCGGATTCGGATTAAGTGGGTTTCTTGTTCTGCTCTCTGTTCCGCCGTTGTTTTCGTACTGCCAGTGAAAAGCGGACGGAGAACGCTCTTTATTTCACTTGTTTTCCTACAAAAAAAATGGTTGGCGCCCGCTGATTACGCCGCCAATGTGTGCACACCAGTTGATCCACGATATTGCCTATCGCAAGTAGAGATGAAACGATATCTATCGTGTGAATTGCAAATATTTATTTAAATTAATTTCGAAATATGATAATAATGGCTGTAAATATTTTATTAATACTTAAATATTAAGCGATCCTTTGCATAAATATTTTATTTATTTTATTTAATCTGTTAATTGTTTTAAAAAAATGAATTTTGTTTATGTTATGCTTTTTTGCAAAATATGGGCAAAAAATAAATAATAATTTAATAATGAGCTATGAGGTATGATAGTCCATATTTGGATGAATATTTTCATTGTTTCAACCAAAAAACTGTTTTTGTTTTGGAAATTCGGGATTTTGGTTTTTGACAAAAATAAGAATTTTTCTTTTGGGTTTTTTGCTATAACTTGGCCAAAAATGGTCCTACACCAAAAATACATACTGTTTTGAACAGATTACAATATAATAATTACATCCATGACACTTTCCGTGTGTTATTGAAAAAAATTTTTTTTTTGGCTAATTTTCATTTTTTTTTATAAGGGGGTACAGCATAATTTTTTGCGAAAAATTGAAAAAAAAATAAAATGTCCAGCTTTAAATGCCAATCTATTGGAAATTTAGTAACGAGTTCAGAAAGGTATGACAATCCATATATGGATCAATATTTCCTTTGTTTCAACGAAAAGACTGTTTTTTTTTTGTGGTGAAATGCCAGTTTTGGAAGTTTTAGACTATAGCCTTTCTCTGTTGCTTTTTAATCTAGTAATGAAATGCATTCGTCTGATAATATATATTTTTTGCATTGCTAACAGAATATCTAAACTATCGAAAGGTGCCGTGAGCATATGTTATCAAAGATAACAGGGCGCTGTTAACAAGACGAGGGTGTGGCTACACTGGCTGGCAATATTTTGATTCGGACGTCGCAAAGATGCGTCTTTTCTACGGATTTCTGGCGTTCCTGGTGGCCACAGATCCCGGCGCCCGGGCGATACAGGCGCGCAGCGACAAGGAGCAGCCGCAGACGGTGGTCTCCGGCACGGCGGTGCAGTCGGTGGTGCCCGTGCAGGCGCAACTTGGTTCCGGACTCGGTCCCTCCTCCTCCTCGTCGTCGTCGTCCTCCTCCTCCTCCTCCGGCGGATCTGGAAACTCCGCCTTTCATCCGCTCGGGCCGTATGTGAACTGCTCCTTTCTGCCGCGCGACTTTCTGGAGTGCAAGGAGCCCGTGGACCGGCAGGAGAATGCGACAGCCAAGAACGGCAGGCCGATCGGATGCTCCAAGTGGGGCGGATCCACCTACGAGGACGTGGAGCACACCGAGGTGTCGTGCACTGTGTTCTCGGACATCGAGTGCTTCGGCAATCGCACCTTCCTGCGCGCCGGTGTGCCCTGCATCCGCTACACGGACCACTACTTCGTCACCACCCTCATCTACAGCATGCTCCTCGGCTTCCTCGGGATGGATCGCTTCTGTCTCGGCCAAACGGGCACCGCCGTCGGCAAGCTCCTGACCATGGGCGGCGTGGGCGTCTGGTGGATCATCGACGTCATCCTGCTGATCACCAACAATCTGCTGCCCGAGGACGGCAGCAATTGGAATCCCTATGTGTGATATGCCTCTGTGTTTAGCCTTAAGTAGTTCTGTAAGATCGATTAGTAAACAAAAGCCAAATTCTGGGTACTCAAATATTTGGATTCTTTATTTCTAGTAGTATAATCAGACTATGTTGAAACCTTTTTTCTATTATGTGAATCTAAACTTGTTCTGGAACCAGATGGAAAAAAAGACTTTGAAAAATATTATAAAGTGCAAGGGAAGGGTTTTGAAGGCAGAGTCATAAATAACTTGGGAGCTATAATAGTAATTTCATTTATTTTGATAAAAAGAGTGATTTACCAACAATTAATTCGTTATCAATCTTTCAATTCCTCTACTCCTTTCAACGTAAAAATACATATACCCTCTTTTATTTATTTATAACGAATACCATTTACATTCCTCAATTAACAAAACCTCATGAAGTACTTAACTAACCATTTTTTCCCGCCCAACTTTTAAGTATGACACAGCAAGTCAGCTGGTCACACTGCACCGGCCAGTGCTGCCAACTTTATTGTCTTTCTTGACGGAAAAATTAGAAAAACAAGCTAAATAATTGTTGATATATAAAAAAGTTTATTTAATTTGATTTTTTTTTTAATAATTTCTCACAATTATTTAGTCTAAATGAATTACTCTCATATTCAATTTATTTTTGCCCTGAACTAGTGAACAACAACAATAGCTACATTAAAGAGCTAGAAAAAAAGGCCACAATTCCCGCCATAGCTTCCCCGTTTTTCCCGCAACAATAGCCAGATTTGGCGGGAAAAAATCGAAACGCGCAGACCTGCCGGCGGCTGCCCTCGAAAGTTTCGCGTGGAAAGGAAAGGAAACTCGAAAGTCAGTTGCTAAAAAGCTCGCCGACCGCGCGGTCAACGGAGAGTGGCTGAGCGGACGCTTTCTCTTTTATTTTTCTCCATTGACGACGCTGCGTGCGCGTCTCTCCCGCAAGAAACAACAACAATAAGGACTTGGCAGTGCATAAATAAAACAGACGAAAATACGCATATACATGTATAACAAATACATTTGTTGGGCATTTAGAATTTATGCACAAAAGCAAAAAACAAAAACAAACAAACCAATGACAGCCAAAAGTAATAACAGTACTTAGAATCGCGGCACAAGAACGTAAACACAAAATCGTGTGTAAAGTGAATTCCATGGGAAAAATACGAAAAGTACAAGAAGTACAAGAACAACAGCATGAGGACGCCGACGGCGACGCCAACGCAGACAGCGACGCCGGCAGAGCGGTCGAGACAATTCGAATTTCTTTGGATGCTGATGGACTAACGGTGCTTTAGTGGTTGTTCTACATGTCCGTTCGTGTGCGCGTGTGTGTGTGTGTGCGTGTAAAGTAAAGCGGAAAACAGCAGAAACTGAATGGTAAATAAGTGTAAACAGAAAGGAGAAGAAAGAAGGGCAGAACGGAAGAAAGAGTGATAGAGAGAGAGGGGGGAGAGTGGCGATTTCCATTTATCGATCCGCTCTCGCTCGCACACCTGAAGCCCAAAGCTGAAGCCATTCGCCATTCCATTCCAGCATCATCGACTTAATCCGTTCGAGCGGGATTAAGGCTGCGCTGCCGCCGCGGCGTCTGCGACGCCCACGCAGCGTCGACGGCGCAGCGACCGCATTACCGGTCGCCGGTAATTAGCCGCCAAGGCCGTCGGCGCTACACAGAAACAAAAAGGAATTTAAATCACTTTAAGATGATATATTGGATTTTATGAATTTCCATTTGTCAAAAATAAAATACTTTGAAAATGTCAAAATTTGTATATTAAAACGATTATTTATTAGCCAAACAATTTATAGGACCTATAAGGTCAGGCTCAATTTCCATTTTATAATTATATCTAATAAAAAAATCATCAGTTTCGTTAAAAATGTATAAATTTAATATGTAAACAATTTTTATTTTAACTAAACAAATAAATATAAATTTGTTATATTGTTAATCCTTTCAAAATTATTCTAAATTTTAATATTTTTTAAAACTGGAATATCTACAAATTTGATCTATTAGATTACTTTTTTCTGTGTACATAATAGCTTCAGTTTTGCTGCAGCGGTGTGAAAGTTCAGGCTCATTAAGTGCAGCCGCCTAACGGTGCTCGGCAGTTGGTACTCGATACCCGATACCCGGCACTCGGCTACCGACGATGATGTAAACGAGATTAAGCGAATCCAGTGGATTCCTAATTAGCAGCATCCTGCAAAAAGAGTGCTCCACATTTAAAGCACATATTAAAGTGCACCATAATTCTTTAAAGGAATTTTAATAGTAAAATATTCCCTATGTTTCGATTTTTAGTACCAACCATAGAGATTTTTCGGTTTTAAAACGAAATTATCTTTATTTTCTCACCCAGAGGCTAAGAAACTGAATTGATTCTACTCAAATTGCAAGATAACCGAACTTTTATAGGGACATTAAAATGTTGAATGAAAAATGTTCTTATAGGGCCATTAAGTTACTGAACTTCGGACAACGCAGCTAGAGGGAAAGCCCATTTGTAATGACAGTTGCGATAAATTTCCTAGAACGTGTTTTAATTCGAAGTGGTGGCCAAAAGACAGTTTCTTCGCTTTGCAAAACTCTTAACCCTAGACTGACTTACATAAGTTTGGCAATCTTAACTTTATTAGGACAAAAAACCAATAACTTAAGAATTTCTAGTATTATTGCAATAATGTTTAAGAAATGAAAAATAAAAATAATAATATTCCAAAGTTATAACCGTGACTTTAAGGTCTTCCCTGGCATAAAGATAATTAGCAAACAGTACATTTTAAATAATTCACATGTATTAACGATTAAAATTCTAGGGAAACTACAGATGTTAGTGGCTTTTACTCTCTCTCTCTCTCTCTCTCTCTCTCTCTCTCTTTCTATCTATCTATCTATCTCCACCTCATTGGACTTTCGCGGGCGAGAAAGTGTTAAGAGAAAAGAACAACAACAAACAAACAAACAATAATGCTAATGAAGCCAACCGTGGAATGTATTTTTTTCTCAATTTTTTTTTAACGTTTGGAATTTTCTTTGAAAGTGCAATCGAAGCAGAGCAGCGTAAAATAAAAACCATTAAATACAACAAGAAGCAGCAGCAGTGGAATCGGTGAAAAGCGTTAACCGAAGCCAAGAAAAAATTAAAACCAACCGAAAACCAACATCAAAAGTTGCCAACTTTTTTTTTGCGACCGCAGCAGCCTAAGAAGAAGAAGAAGAAGAACAAGCAGAAGCAGCGGCGTCAGCAGCGACGCCCGACTGCAGCCAGCGTCGCGCTGGCAACAACAAATTGCGGTAAGTTATTTATTTTTTATTTTTTCCACAAATATAAACAAAAAGTAAGCCCCATATAATTATGGTTCCTGCACAAAGAACATTTTGTTTTAAAAAAAAAACTTAAAAAACTTAATATTTATTTTAATGTAATATTTAATATAAAAAATACCGGATTAAGGAACATTTTCTTTTAAATTTTTCATTATTTTAAACATAATTATTTCAAAAATTTATATAAATTACTTGAAAATTTAATAAAGTTTTAATAAAATATCAAGTAAAATTTCTAAACATATAAACATTTTAATTGATTTCTAATTTTTATATCGAAAATATAATAGTAATTTTGGAATTTATAATATTAGGCTTATTAGCACATATTTTAATGATTTCAATGAAAGTATAAATGTAAGGACAAAATTTGATAATTTTAAAAATACATAAATACATTTGAATGAAAAACATAAATATTCAATAATGTTGGTAAAACTTTTTTCTGTGCACTTATATACTCATTTTCCATCTGGATACACTCATCTATATATATTTACTGCTTCATTCTGTCACACACACACGCAGACACACTGCTGATTTTACTGTTTAGTTTGTAATTTTGCCAAATTGTAGACACAGCATTATAAACACAAAAAAGAAATGTAGTTCAAAGTTTGACAGTCGTGAGGGAATGGTACGAACCTCGTTCCAGAAAATAATTCACTTAAATCTATTACATAATGGAAAGGCCAGACCGCCGATTAGCCAAATTAACTGTGGGGGGTTGGAAAATGATTCAGATGGGTTTTCAAAAATTAAAGACTTAAGGAAATTACTTTTTCAATTAAACAAAAGTATTTAATTCGTATAGAAAACCTTTTGTTGTTAATCTTAATACTATTTCCCCCTTTTAAAAGTCATCCCCGCCTTAGAAGCCCTAAAGGTTGTCTGGAAAACTTTAAAACCTCGCTGTGAACGAGATCAACCCCCGCATTTTCCGATGATAACGATTCCCGGCCATAAAAAGTCATCCCCAATAGCCTGAACTTAAAAGCTTCGAACTGCAGCAAGTGTGAATGATTTTTCAAATTGAAATTAACGTTTAACAGAATGAGACAGCAAAACGAAAAAATGGAAAAAACAAATAGCAAAGATAGACACATGGGGGGTAAATTAAAAAAAATTTTCAAATTTCAACAAAGAGTGCTAAAAATAAACCAAAAATTCGCTGATGCCGTTTTCGAGTGCCGCCAGCAATGTCTTAAAATTACACGGAAATAAATACGTTAGAAATTGGTAAAGATAATATTATTGAAAAATGTTATTTTTTTAAAAAGACTGGTATTTTCTGGTATTTTTTGCTGGTATATTTTTAAAGAAAATAACCAAAAGTTGTAAAACTATCAAAAACTATTATTTTCGATTAAAACGTACGTAAATTAAAAAAAATACAAATTTCAATAAAGAGTGCTAAAAATAAACCAAAAATTCGCTGATGCCGTTTTCGAGTGCCGCCAGCAATGTCTTTAAATTACACAGAAATAAATATATTAGAAATTGGTAAAAATAATATTATTGAAAAATGTTATTATTTAAAAAAGACTGGTATTTTCTGGTATTTTTGCTGGTAAATTTTTAAAGATTATTTGCGAATTAAAACGTACGTGCCTTCATAATTTTCCTGCCTGTATGCAAGGTGGGTGGCAATTTTCGGGGGTGGTTGGCGCCTGCCAGCGGGAAAGTGGAAAATGGAAAAGGGAAGGGCAGACGCAAGGCCCAAAAACCCAGCCGCATTCGTTGATTTTTCCGTCGCCGGTGTGTGTAGCTGTGTGTCTTGCTGTGCTTTTGTGCCTGCTGTCCATGTCCAAGCATTCCGTTTTCCCATTTTCCTATTTGGCCCACGATCTTCTCGGGGGTTAGTTATTTTTGGGGACGACAACCGCAGCAGCAGCAGCCCTCTGAACTTCTCAACTGCGGAGGAGGACAATTCACGACGAAGGATTGCCGAATATGGAATATATATATGGTACAGGAGGATGGATGCGGATGCGGATGCGGATGCGGATGCCTCTGGCGCAAGGCAACGTGTGCTGTTGTTGTTTCAGTCTCAGTTTTCTGGGCCACTTCTGTGCCTTAGAGGATGGAGCACGGAAAGTACGCCAGCCCACGGATGCGATGACAACCAGAAAGGCGAACGGAATGAGCCGATAAATCTTGGCTAAACCACAAAGACCTGTTTAGCCAGGGCTCGGGATGTAATAAATAACTTCAAATAGACTTTATATTACAAAGTAATTCCAGGTCTAATATGTAAAGTTTATAAGAGTTTGGATTTTTAAATTTTGAATTCAAATTTTAAATGCCGAACCTTTGTAAATATGAAATATTCATAATAGTTTATAAACTTTCTGGAAGTAGTTCTTACAATACATTGATTTGTTCAAATGCCTTAACCCTGGAAACCATTGAACTTTGAAGGCCAATTAAGCTATCAAGCTGAGTCGGTAATTGATCACTATATCTGGATCAGATGGCCATCCAATATCCAATCTCTGTGCCCAAAAGCTTGATTGCAAAATGTCAAGGGTGCCGGCCTGTCGTACCGTTTGTCCTTCTGATACTGATTCTGTTTCGGATTCTGATTCTGATTCGGATTCTGACCATCTGTCCATATGTCTCGCTCTCAAAGTGAACAAAAAGAAGCACAAACTTGGCGATTGGCGATGATTTTGTTGCCTGTTGTTCTGTTTTGTGCTTCTGAACTTTGAAGGATTTTCCCCATCTAGGAGGAGGATGCCCCTGTGTTCTGCGTTCTGTGCTCTGTGTTGTTTGTATGCGTTTGGTATTTGGTATTGGCGAAAACTCCCCATACAACAAGCACATGCCCAGAGGGCCACGCATAATACACATGCAAATGTCAAAGCTGCCAGGCTGTCGCCATAAGCAAAAGCGTCACTTGTGCCACCTTACCACCCCACCGACACCACTGAACCATCCACAACCACCCACCTTGCCACCCAGTCACCCAGTCACCCAACCACCCATCATCATCCACCGCGACGGCCATCGGCGAGTTTTAGCGGATTTTGTTTTTGTGTCGGAATGGAAATCGTCTTCGTGGCCCCCGTTGTAATTACAGTACACCCTGTAACATTATTTCTTCAAGTGTAATAGACAGAGACTACTAATTTTTACGATTACAGACACTTGCTTTTGAACAAGGTAATCATTTTTATGAATGCGAGTAGTAATACTTTCCTATAGACTATATTATTGTGTTCAAAGCAGCGTGCTATATGATTTTTCACTACCCGTGCTCTGCCGCCACACACACACAGTAGAATAAGAAAAAAGTTGTGTTTAAAGAAGAAAATATAGTAGACTAATGTAAACTTGATCAACTATAGGATATAACTATTTTCCCCCGTCCACTGAACTTTTAAGAATTATATATAATAAATTCAAAAAAAAAATATTGAAAAATTTCGTATATTCAAAATTAAATTCTAAAGTATTAAGGATATTTTCACACTTTATCGAGAGTGCACTGTTTGGTTTATTGTGGTTCTTGTTGTTGTGTGTCATCCACGAGTTTTCTCTATGCTCTAGTAAAATTTAAGGAGGGTTGTTAAGAGGAAAAGCCAAAGTTGGGTGGGTAGATAGGTGTGTGTGTGAGGTGCGGTGGGTGAACTTTGGAAAACTCACCACCATCTTTTGCCAAACCGGTCCCAGTCGACCTCTTCTTCTTCTTCCTATTTCTTACTCTGGAAAAATAAGACAGGAATTAAGATCTTTTAGCGATCCTTGAATCCTTTAAATTTTCTATGTATTATTAGGCTTTTTGGAAATAAATAATTCTAAAAACATTAGTATAACAATATAGAATGAAATTTTAAGGAATCCTTTGCTTAAAACTTTTGTTGTTTCCATGCTTAAAGAAATATAATTATTTTAAAGCATCTCACTTAAATCAAAAAGCATTTTGTGGTGCGTTCTTGTTTGTTGTCGGATTTATTCTGTTTGGCAAATTGTTTGGCACAAACAATTGCATATTTGTGCAGGCTCTAGAAATTTGGAGCGTTCTTCCTGTCTCGAGGCTTTTTCATCCAGATTTGTATACCTTTCAATTGAAGAGTCGAAGGGTATCTTGTGTAAGTGGAAATGCGTGTAACGGGAATAGCACAATGCATTTGACTAACGGGTATCTCAAAGTCGAGGAATTTGGCTTGATGTCCATTTCTCTATTCTTGTTTTTTTTTTTTTTTGCACAGCCTGCGGAGAAAATGCCGCCGCAGAAGAGAAGACAGAAAGATGAAAATTGTGGCACTCAACACGTCGGCTTTTCCACTCCCCCCCTCTCAAAATTGAAGCATCTTTCTTTCTACACTGAAAAATATGATTTCTTAAAACATGATTTTAAAGTTTTTAATGGTATTATATTAAATATATAGTATTGAAAAAAATTGAAAATGAAAAACAGGTTTTATATAAAATTATTCTTTGGTTTTTTTTTTTTTTTTTGTAGGTTTGATAACATTAGTATGAATTTTTTTTGTATCAGTTCCATTTTTAAAAAGAATTTTTATTTCTACTCAAAAACGATTAATTTTTGCAAATATATAAAATTTATAAAAAAAATATATAATTTTTTGTATTTAAAAAAAAAAATGAAATAGAAAATAAAAAATTGTCTCTTATTTTAAACCTTATTGAGTATGTATAAGATTTTTTCTTTGTGCATTTTCATATCCATTTTCTTTCCTTCGTTAGCAGCAACAACAATTACAATAACAATGGAGCCGGAAAAGAATGCGTGCGAAAGGCTTTCTTAACGTTTTAAGAGGCTTTTGCGTTTGCTATTGCCTTTGTTTTTCTTTCAGTGTTTGTTTGTGGTTGTGTGAGTGCTGCTTCCCCTACTTTTTTTCTTATTGTTTATGCTGCACGCATGCATTTTCACACTATGAATGTATGTTGTATGCTGTTCACTCCTTTTTGTTGTTTGCTCTTAAATGAAAATGGAGTAACACTTTCTGTCTCTTTCTCTTGCTCTTCCTCTTCCTTTGGGGGCATAACATTGATGATGGTGTTTTTAATTACATTTTATAATTATTGTTGAGGGGGGCGCATCGTTTTCAACTTTGGTTGGGTTGAGAGTTACTGGAATAAATGAAAAAACGTAATGAAAAACTAATACAGTCGAATGTTTTAACTATTTGTGATAGTTTCACGGAACCTTTTGTATCCAAATATCAAGAGTTAAGTATAAATCCAACTATTTCACTTGAAATATCATAAAAATTCCGTTTTTTAGTCAACAAAAGTCCCAGAAATGTCATAGTTTATCGTTTTTGCTGTTAAATATAAGTAATATCCCGTATTTATTCTGGAAATATGTACAAAAAAATATAAAACAGCGATAGCTTTAGAAAAACAAACGATGCGTATTAATCCACTCGGAATCTAAGGAATTCCTGAAAAAACTTTATCAAACTGTGCTGATTCATGCATCCGAATGTTGATAAAACAAACAAAGCCCTTACTCAAGTCAAGTAAAACAAGAATATTTAAGTTAAATTTGATGCAAACATGTTTTTAAGTATAGTTATCACCGATTGTGAGAAATGTAAATGTAAGATCGAAAACTTCAAAAGCGTTTATTCCGAAAGGTTTTTTTTAAATGGGTAATAAACTCTCATTCTATTTATTTATTAAATTGCTAGAAATAAGAAATGAAACACCAGTTTGTTGGGCTATAAATAAATAGTAGAAAACCCCTAATAAAATTTTAGAAGTCTGGGGCCGACATTGTTTTAATTTATGTATATATGCTGTAACTCCTTCTTTTATGGGGCCAAAAATCCAGAGCTGGCAGCAGAATTCCTTGCGTGTTTCCTGCTTGCCCTTTATCTTTGTCCCGCTACCATTTTCCATCCTTTTCCGACTTTTTCTCCTTTGTCGCCTTCCTTTTTCCTTCTTGCCTTTTGCCACATTCCATTAGATATAATACATAAATACCAAAATGCGATAAAAAAATATATATATACGAAGAAGAAGGCGGGCAAAAGAAATTAAAGATGCAAAGCAATGAAAAGCTCTCACAAAATCCAGAGAAGGGGCCAAATTATCCAGCTTGTTTGTTGTGACTCCAATCTTCTTCTAGTATATGAAAAACCACTCACACTGGAAATTGGTTAAAAATGTCAAATGAACAGCATTCCTCCCTTGCTTTTTTTTTTTTATTTATTTTTATTTTTGTCCTGTCATCAAAAACGGCAGCAACCCAAACTAAACGAACTGAAAAGCGACTGAGAAGGATGGCAATTCGTTTCCTTGTTTATAGTCTCATTTTTTCAGTTCTGCCAGAACTTTGCAAACAAAACTGAATAGCTTTCCGAAACTCGCTTTAGACTAAAGCATTCACATGTACTTCTTTAGTATATTTATTAGTTTAATCAAAACGCTTGATTATTTGTTAGGAATTTTTGAGTTAATATAGCATTTTCAACAGTGCATCGTTATTATTTTTGCCATTTTTAAGGAAATACTATTTCGGATATTTATTTTACAAAGATTGTAGCCAGCTACAATCATCAGCAGTGAAATCGCTTTCCTAATCAGCGATCAAAGTGGTTTGCCATGCAAGCAGCGCTATAACTGGTTGGGAATTATAGCGTCGCCAGTGCAGATTCAGGATCAATTAAATACCTATGAATACCTATGCTAATATTATTATTTAAGATAACCCGATTAAAAAATCAGTACAAAAAAATTCTTTTTTTTTTTGTATGCTCGAACTCTAGCACCAAAAAAGCAACTCTACTTCGATTTGAAGTGTACGCTTTGGCATATGGCAAGGCTATATTTTATATGTGCTCGCGTTTATACCCGATATATCCTCATTCTCATCCACATCATCGCCTTTATCTTTATCGTCATTAAACGGGACTCGTCATTATTGCCATAAAACTTTCTTTTTGGTTTTTGTTCTTGTTCCTTCGTTCGTTCCTGCCGCAACTTTTGTCGCTGCCGTTGGGCCCTATCTCCATCTTGCTCTCTCCCACACTTGCCATCTCTTTCTTCCACTCATTTTCCATCTCTTTCGCACCGGCTCTTTTGAGTGCTGCTGGCATTGGCCTTTTAGTTGATTTCCGTCCGACACGCTGCCTTGTGATGACATTGTTTTTATGACGCGACCCCCCAGTTTCCCTAGTTTTGCCAACCGCTTTTCCACTTCCACTTCTCCTCCGCCAACGCATTTCACCTACAGACAAAGGATATGCCCGCCATATAAAAGATATATATGTATATGTATATAGCATAGTGTGTTTATATGGTCGATGTGTGCACATATATCGTGCATAACTTTGTCGGGGGTTGGGCTTTTGTGCGATTCTGATCCTATTGCAACAAATAACACAAAAGGCTTTGCCACGCATAATGAATGGTGCTAGTGATGGGGCTGTCAATCAGCCACCGATGTGCTATATTGACAGAGACATCGGTGTCATAGATCCTACTAGGCGATACGTCGTGATTGCCATTGGACAAGAGTCCAGAATTTGGGTCACTCGAGAACAGGCTGAGTTACAAATTAATTTCGTACATTAAATACCAAAAAATCTATTTTGGTATTAAATAGTTAAATTTAAGATTCTATAGATATTTCATAAATTTATTCATTTTTTTTTTTAAATTTAAAATCCATTTACTAAGACTTTGGGGTGTTTTTTCTATTAGTTTCAATGACATTAAGTTCCATTTACAAAAATAAATATGGCAAAATGTAGATTAATCAAGTAGATGCATTTAAATTGTTTTCGTTTTTGGTAGAGATTACAATGCGAGGCACAAATCAAATAGTTTATTATGAGTCATCGTTTGTTGATAATGAATATAGAATAAAATATGACGTAATTTGGGAACAAAATGTGGTTTTATTTCAGAATTTGAAATGAAATATACATAATTCTGGTTTAATTTTAAAGCTTTGAAATTTCAGATAATATTATAATAAACTATATATCAAGTGAGATAATAAAAATACTAAAATTCATAGCAATCATAGCATATTGCAATTAAAATAAAACATTTGCTTGTTCCTGTCTTTTTTTTTTTTTTTGCCCACTCAACTGGCGGCTGTGAGTGTGTCATATATGTGTTATACCTGACCACTAGTCCCAAGAAAAAAAGAAAGAACTCAATTCGAGGGGCTGGGCGTTACATTAGCGGCTCGTTGGCGAAAATGCTGAAAAACCCCCTCATTAGAACCCCCGAACAGACGGGCGGGTGGGCTCCTATATGTGTGTTTACCTTTCTCAAAGCGCAGGCTCGCTGTTTTCCATACCTCCATACCTCCATACCACCAACCCACCCAACGACCTGACCCACCCCTCCGTCCGGTCGACCTAGTCGACACCCTTGACAAACATTCAGAAAAATGTTTCTAGCAAAAAATACGATTTTTTTAATTTTTCAAAAGAAAAGAAATTTTGAAAATTTAATACGAAATTCTATTTATTTATGTTTTAATATTTATTCCTGTTGATTAATTTATTTATTTGAAGACTCATTACCTATAAATCTTATAAACATCAAATGATTTTAAAGAAGAATTGTGTTGGACTTCTAAAAGCATTTATTGCAATATCAAAAATTTTCGACTTTTATTTTAAAAAGACTATTTTAAAACTTAAAATACAGAATCAAAAATGAATAAAAATCCCAGGGATTCTTGAAAATAAAAATATTATTTTACTGTAATTTTTGGTTCCTGATTTTACTTGGTAATATTTTCTTAAAGTGCATATCCCTTTGTAGGTATTTTTTTTTTTGGGGCCAGTTTTTTTTTTTTTTTTTTTTTTTAATTGCTTGGAAGGGAGCACGTCACGCGAATGCTGAAACTATATAATATGGCTAAAAGGAAGGGGAAACCGCAATCAGAGAGTACGGCCTGGGTTTATAAAGTTATTCATAAACGATGGCGAGGGGTAAGTTGAAAGTAAAAAGTAAAAACGGTAAAATGGGCGGAAGCAGCAGGGGGCAGTGCAATTAACCCCCGAGGGCAACTGCAGTTTCCTTCAATGAGTGTGTGTGTGTGTGCCCGTTTACCTTTGTGCTTCGTCCCCAAAAACCGGGCTAAAATGCGAATAATTTATTCCAAATTGCAGGCGACATAAAGCTGGAGAGATGGGAAATTCAATTGCGAAATATGCGAAAAACGGTCCCATAGCGCCACTAAACACCCAACACCAATAGCAGCGGTCTCTAAAGCATCTAAATTTAGATCGATACTCCCATTCCCCATTTACCATTTCCCATTCCGCATTTTTACCATCCGCTGGTGTGGCGTTCGCTTTTTATAGACTTTAAGTAAATGGATTCGCAAGCGGCGGTGCTAAATTTAGTATTACCGAAAAGCAAACAGTCAACAATCTGGGGTACACAAAACATCAGGTTACATTTCCAATCGATCCAATCCGAAAACGTGCCAGATGCCCCATTAGCCGCATATTCATGTTCGAGGGTCGCTCCATCGGCTTTATAGGCTCTTTCCTGCTTGTTTTGGCATTTTTTTGCAAATCTTTCATCTGAGCTGAAGATACGGATATACAGATGTATTTGCCAATGCTTTGATTGTTTTATTCACTCGTAGAAACATTTAGCCATTCAGTTTTCCTTTTCCTCCCCAGCAAGCTGGCCAAAAAATTTGATAATGTGCTGGAATGCTGAATGGTCGAGGGCAGTTCCCCATTTGGCCTTCACAAGCACTTGTTACGCCACGAAATTTCCAGGAAATGTGGAACATTTATTGCCATAAATACAGTTGAGCTAACCAAACGAGCGCAAGTTCCTGACCATTTGCCAAAGCTCTTAATTATGAAATAATTTATGAAGTACAGAAAAAATAACCAGTTATTGATTAAATAATTTACTTGAAATGGAATTACATAATACGTTTAACGTCTCCCTTCAAATTTAATTCATATAAAACCCAAATCATTCACAGTCAATGAAAAGCGCCCTTCTCTGCGCTTCTCAAACATCCTTCTTAGGCAGTCGGCCTTTTCAGCGGTTCTTCGCCCAGGGCCTCAAGTTCCTCGGGATCGGCACAACATTTCCACGATTCCTGAACGCCAAAATTATAGATGGTTTCATGGAAATAATGCTCCCCCGGATTGATGAAGATGCGTGGAAAATCCGGTTGATTGACAGCATCGGGATAGTTCAATAGCTGCAAACTGAAGCCACAATGTTGCCAATAGCGAGTGCATTTTTTGCCCAAAATCGGTTCCTCGCCAAGTGGTTCCTGTGGGAAATTATTGGCGGTGGAGAATTTCACACTCGGCTGATTACTGAAGATCTCCATGAATCTGCCCGACTGCGGATGCAGAAACCGGCCCACATAGCGGGTTACATTCGAATCGAACTCCTTGTCGAGGGCATAGCACACATCGTAGCCCTTCACCGGTCGCTCCTCGAACTGACGCACGCGATCGCCCATGATGACCGGCAATCGGATATCGTATACGGAATCATTGACGCTGCTAAACCGACCCGTTGGCAGTCCGTCGCCGCCCGAAGTGTCCATCGTTTCCATGGCCTCAATATTGATCTGATGATCGAATATACCCTTGATCCCAGTTTTTTGACCGGCTAGATTGAAGTAAATATGATTGGATATGTTCACCGGCGTCGTCTGGTTGGTTTTGGCCTCGATGCGTATGAAGAATCGATTGTCGTCGTCGATGGTGAAGTGAATCAGTGTGACCAGGCTGCCGGGATATCCCTCGTGTCCGTCCTGCGAAACATGACGCAGTGTCACTCCGTCGGGTCGCTTCATATACAGATCCCAAATGACCTGGTCGAAGCCCACGAAGCCACCGTTCATCTGGTGTTTCTGGCCCAGATTCTTCGACACAATCACGCGTCGCTCGTCCATGATGAACTCGCCGTTGCCCACCACATCCGTGACCCGGCCCAGTGTGCATCCGAACTTGTAGTTCCTGTACTTCAAATAACCGGCTATATCGTCGAACCCGAGGACGACATCCGATAGCTGGTGATAGGCATCCGGCGCCTGGATGCTCTGAATGGTGGCGCCCAGTTGGATGATCGAGACCGAAAGGCGATTGGTGTTGGTGATCGTGTAGCGACGAATCACCTGTGCCTGCTTCGTAAACGGATTGGTCGCAATCCCGAAGATGTCCTCCACAACCTTGACCATAATTTCGTTAGGAAGAATTGGGTTCAATTTTGAATTTAGTAGTTTATTTCTTTTTAGAGATTTGCCTTTCGCTCTGTGAAAGCCTGATTGAAAATATTGTCAAAGTTTGCCAAAAACGGGAAATGAGATTTGGATTTGGTATTTTATAAATAAATAATAATAAATTAATATATAAAAAAAAGAAAATGAATATATAAATGTAAAAAAATAAATAAAAAAATAATTTAATAATTGCAAATAAAAAATATAAATAAATAAAAAAATTATTAAATAATTGCAAAAAAATAAATTAAATATTTGTAAATAAAAAATATAATAAAAGAAAAAATAAAAATAAATAAAAAATATAAAGAAATAAAAAATATAAAGAAATAAATAAATAAATATGTATTACAAGTGTTATTAAATGCAATTATACTAGTTTTATAGTAGAAGCTTTAGGAAAAACACTTGCATTACATTGTCGAAATGAAAATAATCCCCAGCCAGTTCTTTTCAATTTTTGGCTTACAAACGCGCTGTCTTTATGGTTTAAACTTGAACTCAATTGCAATTAATCTGTCATAAGGCGTAAAAGTTACAAATAATCTGACATTTAAAAGTGCACAGACAAAGAAAGATAATTGTTAGGGCAAAAGTTCTGACAATTTTGATATGAACTTTGAACTTTCTAATTGAATCAAGGGAATATAATCCTTTCGTTTCGTTGAGTTAATTGATTCTGAGGTTTATATTGATTTGATTTAAATTGCAATAAAAGGATTAAGTAAAGATAAAAACTTTTTCCTGAATTTTTGCTTAACAAATGATGCTGCTGATGTTGTTGATTTCATAACCCTTTGAATTTCAAGTGTGTCGATACAAATCAATGAACAATGGCAATTCGCTATAATACTTAATTGATTTCTGCAACTAAAACATACTTTTGGTAAATGGTTTTAATGGCTTATCATAAATCCAGATGTTAATTGCAGCCATCAGGGCTGTTTACCACGGATTCCCCAGTCCCGGTCCCCGATTCCCCGATTCCCCCACTTCCCAATCCCCCATCATTCTGATGATATCGGGGCAATTTGTTGATTCGAGTGCATGTCACCTGTTCGTACATCGCCCCCTTTTGTTAAGATAGATAAGTTGCGCTTGCATTGCGGGGACTATCTTATCGAGTGCGCGGGTTCCCAGGTTCTGTTCCCAGGTTTCCAGACCGCGGACCACAAAATAAAAGAACGATCCAGGTGTGTGATATGTGATTTATTGCGACCACGGACTACAGCACCGGAATCTAATCAAAAATTGGTGCGAAATAAGCAAACTACGGATCATTATTCAGCCAATAACCGTGACAGGAATTATCATCATTTATAATGGCAATAACTGAATAATTGAATGCGCTGCGATATGTGACGGAGACAGAACAAAAGAGTAATTGCCATCAATTACTCTGCCCTTGCCCCATTACGGCATTACGGCTTCTTCGACAGCTGCGCGGTTTTTCAAAACTACACTTGAATAAATTATGTCTTTGGTTACTAACCAAAATACTGGGGTACCAAAAAGATATATTCTAAGAAGGAGTTGCTACATAGAAACCAAACTATTCTTACATTTGTTCTAAAATATTCAGTTTAAAAAAATATCTTATAGTATTTCATAGAATTAAACCTACAAAATAAAAACTTTATAGGATTTAGTATTAAGTGAATACAACACTTTTCAATAGAATAGTATTCAAAAGAATTGAACCTACAAAATAAAAACTTTATAATATTTAGAATTAAAAAAATACCAGACTTTTCTAGTATTTTTCTAGATTCTTGGGGAACTGTTTTTTCTCAGGCGATATGAATAGTTGCTTATAAAGGATATCTTAGCCTGTGCATTTTTCCAAGTGCAGAAAAAGAGCAGAAAGGAAAAGTAGAGAGTGGGGTATGGGTTTTCGAGTTGCCAGCGGTTTCTTCGTCATTGTTCTTTCTGCTGTTCTGTCCGTGCCCCCGGTTCCATATTCCATATCATGGCTCATTGGACATAAGGAATACGGAATACGGAAAGTGGGAAATGGGAAATGGGTGAATGGTGTGCAAATAAATGCAAAATCATGGCTCGTCATCCACATCGACATCGTCACAGTCCCGTCCGCGTCCATTGTCGTCGTCGGGCAAAGTTCAGCGAGGCCAATGGCAATGTCGTCGGGCCTTTGGAGCTTCACCTTTGCTATTTTGCCTTGATGGTCGCCCCGAAAGGTAAATGTTTGCCGATAAGAACTGTCACTTGGATCTATGGCCTTGAAATTGCACAGCTTGAACTTTAAGCTTGTCGGAAAGATGATAAATATTGCAGCAATGAAATCTGTCGCCAAAAAGTGCCCTTAAAAATAACAAAAGAGAGAGAGAGAGGGAGAGAAGGAGAGAGGAAGTAGAGCATCTCCAGAAAGGTCAGCATTTTAAATCACCTTTCGCGGTGTTTCTTTCCTAATGGAAGAATGCAATATGTTGTAATTAAGATCGAAGGGTACTGGGATTGCGACTTAGCTATTTAATGAACGATACCCCAACAGAAATTAAGATTGAAGTGTACAGGAATTGAGGCTTAAATGTTTAATGGAACTACATAGACATTCATTTACTATAGAACTCTATTTGGACTATAACATTTGTTATATTTAAATAAATCCCCTAAAAATATTAATATATATTAATAAAAGATTTTAAAAAGATTACAAAGATTATTTTTTAATTCCAAAATATTCCTATAATATACCTCTATAGGTTTAAAATAGTTTCCTTTCCAACTATCAAGTCTTCTTTGTGTTACTTGCCAAGATTCAATGACTGCAGTATAGTATTTAGCTGTCAGTAATAATTCAGCCTACTACACAGAAATTTACCAATTCCACATCCATATAAAGTTTATATTATAAACAGTATAGAACAGACTAAATTTTCAAAAATCAAAGGAAAATACATTTTCTTAAATGTTTCTGGAAGCTGCTAAATGTGGTAATATAAGTAGGAAAAAACTTTGACTTGTATTTTATTTAGTAAATATTTAAAGCATTTTCAAACCCTGTTCCCAATTTCCTTTGTTGATTTTATAGCTTGTTTGTACATTTTGCGATTTTCTATCATACACTGCCAATATTGTTTGACTTGAGTATGTAAAACTATTAAATCGCTATGTATAATATGGAAATTACGCTTTAATGGATAACCTAATTGTATTTATCTAATGATTACTCGATGACTCTGGGTATAACACTAGGAAATAATGAAAGCCTACTAATTGATTTCAATTATTTTTTATATATATGTATAAGCAATCATAGGTATTTTGTATTATGCGATATTAGGCATTATTATTATATTTTGCATTGTAAAAGTTCCGATTTTCAAGGTAGTTGTTGGCATATATAGATCAATGGATATTCAGTTATAGTTGAGGCACTCAACAAGTTTATTACTCGCTTGTTTATGTTTATATTGACTGAGCTCGTAAACCTGAATATTTAGCAAGCTGTCTCGGGGCCCCCATTTGTCTATAAATAAGGCTATGTCCGAAAACTTTCGGAAATGTAATACCTAATGGTGATTTGGCACAAGCGAACTTTGATGTTTAGTATTGATTATGACACCGATAAAGACCATAAAGGCTATGAATCATTTGACTTGGCATTTTCGTGCCTGATAGTATATAGTGGGTGTTCATGTCTTGGCGTCATTAGCAAGTCTGGTTAATCCCAGTCCGGATATGCAAATATCAGTATGCATTCACTTGTACGAATCCCATGTTAGGCCCGCCTTATCGGACCCCGATGCAATGACAAGCCAGCGATTATGGTGGGGGAATCCGGAACATTGAGGCTTACACCTCCACCAACAAGTTGTTGCACGGAGAGAAAATATCAGGGGAAATCAAGGGATTTTTGTAGAATTAAAATATAATATAAAATATAATAAAATATTTTAAAATATTTTAAAGCAGTCAAATATCTGGTATATAAATAGCACTGCAGTGTTGCACAATTGCTTATGGGAGCAAAGTGTTGAGAAGCGTAAAATTAAAGATTACAAACTATACAATTACAATAAACAGTTTCTGTGCTATTTAATATTAATAATATTTTAAAATCAGTTATGTATAATAATTTATAAATATCACAATTTCTGAGTGCATTTATAATAATCTAAAATCAGTTATATTAATTTATAAATATCACAGCAGTGTTGCATAATTGCCTATGTGTGAGCAAAGTGTCGTAAACTTTAAAATTAAAAACTTTAGAAACTAGTTTCTATTAAAGATTAAACCATTATTTAACAGTTTCCGTGTTCAGTTATAATATTTATTTAATAATATTACTTTTAGTAATCTAAAAATGCAGTGTTGCACAATTTCTAATGAGAGCAAAGTGTTGTAAGCCGGGAAAATAAAAGTTATAATAATAAATTACAAATGGTGGCAGGTGACAATATGAAGCCGATCTTGATGTATTTCTTTCTATGTAGTTTTCTATCACGCCCTGCCCATGTCTAACCCTGATTATGCTTTGCTTTACATTGCACTGTTTGAAGAGGGGGGATGGTGCGGGTGGAGGTTTCAGTGGGTGGTTTCGGAACCTTAAGCTGTCCAAAGTCGTTGGCTTTGCATATTTGCATGCAGGCATGACTGTACTACCAGTTAGCATTTGAACACTGCTAGGGCTGCCCCTGATTTACCAGGGGAGGGGGTATTCTAATTTGGAGCAGCAGCTCACAAAACGCCAAGAGCTAAGATATCTGGCCTCTAAGCTGGATGCTTATATAGCGCAATTTTCAAACAGCTGCGTCTAACTTAGGTAGCTTAAATGAATGTCAAGGTTGCAAAACTCTCTATCCTTGAATCATTTAAAGCATACGCTGCGTATGAGCGATAATCTTAGGGCACATATTCATACGATTATCACTCATACGAAGTGTTGAATTTTTTCTTTCTACAAAACTTTATTTCTGCGTACTTAATCTACCACTGATTTTTTATCAGTAGTATGAATTGCGAATTTCTTAGTAGACCTAATCTATTTAATTTTTAAACAATGTTAATTATGGTTTTTTTTTTTTTGTAGTTTGGATTGCAATCTTTATCGCTAAAACCAGCTGACTTTTCACATAATTCAGTTTAATAATTTATTTATTTATTTCCCATCATTTTCAGATGCCTGGACTTGTGGTCTTCAGACGTCGCTGGTCTGTGGGCTCTGATGATCTCGTGGTGCCGGGCGCATTTCTCCTGACGATTCATTTTATATGGTAATACTAGCTGCATACCAATTATCTTCGTAACCTCCTAATTCTTCATAAATATATTTCTTCTTGTTCTTCTACTCCTTAAGTTTTGTGATTGTTAGCGTCTCGTTGGTTATCTTTGAGTATAATACACGAATTTTAAGCGTAAAATTATTGTTCTATCATCTAATAGGCTACTTGTTGATACTATTTTGTAAGTACACGAATTCCGAAATTCAAAGGCCTCCCCGTTTTGATTCTTGATTTTGCCCATTTGCAGTTTCAATATGTGTAGAAATAGGTATATGTGTGATCTCGATGCGTGGCAGTATTCTGGATGTCGAGGCGCGCACCTCGATAAACATCTGGATATATCTCAAGAGCTGTAAGTTATACTTGTACACTTACTTCTAAGATAGCTTTAAATATATATATTTTTTTTTTTCATATTTCAGTGGTAATACTGTTCGATATTGCCTGGCTGGGGGTGGGCTCCGTTTGGCTGGGGCATTACTACACCACCGCACCCATCGATGATCCCAAAAAGGTCTACATAGGTGAGATTCAGGGCTACCTTATCAATGGAGCTATACCTATAAGTATTCCTAACATTTTCTTGGTGTAAACTTATTTAAAATAAAAAACTTTTTCCTTACCATTACTTATTAATTATTTATGCATTTAACTATAATCCCAAGGGCTGCATAATATATCTAATATTACCATAACTTATTGATCACTTATGCATTTAGTATGGCGTTTTATCTTGTCAGTTAAGAATTATCTTCCAAAACAAGTTATCAAACTTGTTAGCTTGATTTAATGGAACCTGTATTATGTAAATAACTTGAGCAGTCACCATTTTCTATCTATAAATTTA
This sequence comes from Drosophila pseudotakahashii, assembly GCA_035046095.1. Lineage (NCBI taxonomy): Eukaryota > Metazoa > Arthropoda > Insecta > Diptera > Drosophilidae > Drosophila > Drosophila pseudotakahashii. Next base: position 10,700,700 of record JAWNOE010000105.1, read on the forward strand.
TTGCACTTGGACTTTTTAATTTACCTGTAGTTGTTAGGTTTATTAATTAAAAAACATGGACAAGTTTTGAATTGTTTAGGGTTTAATATACATTTTTTTTAGATTATTAAATATTAGCCCATCTTTATTGAACATTTTCCTCTCTCCGCCCATAGCCATTATCATCTGCAACTGGGCTCTAGTGGTGATCACCCTTATCACGATATGGTGCACCTTCGATGCGGCCGGAAGATCCTGGGTGAAGATGAAGAAGTACCAGCGATCCATGCGCGAAACGGAGTCGCGGTTCAACTACAAGCGGAGCAACAGTATGAACCGCAATTGGCGGCAAAGGTGAGATACAAATAGAGCTTGAAAAATATTGACACTATCAATATTTTCGATATTTTTTTAAAATTATGTTTATCGGAAAAATAGTTGTTTTTCTGATGTTTTATTATAAACATAATTATAATATTTTTTAAGATTTTACTTCTTATTTCTTGAAAACAACAATATTATCGGTATAATATTGTGAAAATATCGAAAATATCGATATTTTTTCTTGCTCTATTCACAATACTATCGAAATCTTGGAAATAATCCTTTTGATCTCCCAAATAACCCACAGAAAAGTGATGCGAGCCTACCAGGACAGTTGGGACCATCGCTGTCGCCTGCTCTTCTGCTGCATGGGCTCCTCGGAGCGCAACCGCAACTCGTTCACGGACATCGCCCGCCTGCTGAGCGACTTCTTTCGCGAACTGGACGTGGTGCCCTCGGATGTGGTGGCCGGACTCGTCCTGCTCCGCAAGTTCCAGCGGCTCGAGCGTGAGGCCATCGTGCGGCAGCGCAAGAACGGCACCTACGAGTTCCTCAGCGGCGTACCAATTACCGAGCGGACCCAGTTCCTAGCACTCAACGATGCCAAAAACTACGACTTCTTTCAGACGGTCATCCACTACATGTACTTTGCCCAGGGCGCCTACGGCTGGCCAATGTACGTGATCATCAATCGCAGCAAGATGTGGCACCTGGTGCCGGAACTGAAGTGAGTACGAGGGATAGGGATAGGGATTTCGGGGAGCAACCTTAAAATAACCATCATAATAATAAATGATAAGAAATGAATGGTTATATTATTTTTTTTGTATAATAAATTTAATGACTTAAAACCTGAACTTATCTACAGCTAATTCCTTCTGCTTTCCCCTATATTTTCAGATGCTTTGGCTGCTGTTGTGGAAGCAACGATGATACGGAGGTCATCCAGGACAACTGCTGCCTGTGCAACTATGCGGCGCTTAAGAAGACGCTCCAGCTGGGCGACATCGATATCGTCTATGCCACCTATCACGTGGACGTGGGCGAAACGCCCTTCTTCGTGGCCATCGACTACACGCACCGGGCGGTGGTGATCAGCATACGCGGCACCCTGAGCATGAAGGACATCCTCACGGATCTGAATGCCGAGGGTGAAGTGCTGCCGCTGCAGCCGCCGCGCGACGATTGGCTGGGCCACAAGGGAATGGTGCAGGCGGCGATCTATATACGCAACAAGCTGCAGGAGGAGAACCTCATCGAGAGGGCGCTGCAGCGGAACCCCGATCGCCAGACGAACACCTTCGACCTGGTGCTGGTGGGTCACTCGCTGGGCGCCGGCACAGCGGCCATTCTTGCCATACTCCTGAAGCCCGAGCATCCGACGCTCCAGTGCTTCAGCTACTCCCCGCCCGGCGGTCTGCTCAGGTGGGTAGTTGTCGTGGGAGTGTGTCCCCCACTCGGGTTCCTTATTTTCTGTACTTTCGTTGTAGTATGCCCGCCGTGGAGTACTCCAAATCATTCATCACGTCGGTGGTGCTGGGCAAGGACGTGGTGCCGCGCATCGGACTCAATCAGATGGAAGCCCTGCGAGCGGATCTCATCAACGCCATTCAGCGCAGCGTGGATCCCAAGGTTAGGCATTATTATCAGTTAAAATTCAAATTAGGGATATGATACATCGACAAAAATAATTAAATATCGAAAAATATCGGATTTAACTTTAAAATATCGATAGACAAATATTCAAATTAAATTTATAAATTTTTTCAGATATATTATATCTTGATAACCCCTTTCCATATTAATTTTTAACAAGAATATCGATTTATCGCAACGTTAAAATATCGATTAATTTAAATATCGATACAGTTATCGATACTGTATCGATATTTTCTGTCATTCCTAATTTATATTTTGCGATATGTGTTTTTCATAACCGTTTTTTTTTTTGTAAATTCTCTTAGTGGAAGACCATTTCCTGCTCGGTCATCTGCTGTGGCTGTGGACCGGAGCCCACTTCCGTGGTCAACATGTCCGGCCAGGATACGCACATCAATCAGTACCAGGAGGTAATTATCACGAAATCATCATTTACAGGGTATCATATTAATAGTCTTTTATCTTTATATTTTTTCTAGGAGCGCGGCACTGCCCGTTCGACCAGCGCCCATCCCACGGACAGCTCGATAGCTTTAACCCTGCACCAGCCCTTATATCCGCCCGGTCGCATCATCCACATTGTGCGACATCATCCCAAGCCCGACGAGTGAGTAGCCTGAATCCGGAATCGAGATCGGAAACGGAATGGAAATAAGTGCGACAGCTGGGACGCATCCGCATTTGTTTCCTCCTCGATCTCGAGCTCGAGCTCCCAACCCCAGAACCGACCTCCTGACCCCGAAAACCATGATTTATTTGTTGATATTTTTTTTTTTTTGTGTTTTTCGATTTGCGAGATTCGAGATCCGCCTCTGGCCAAGGTCTGTGCTAATTGGGGTGCGATAACCAGGGCTTATCGCCCAAGTGAGAGTGGAGTGGAGTGAAATGTCAAGCTGATCCGCAACTGACTCACTGCCAATGACGTCAGGGCTTCGAATGTAGATTGCCTCGCTTATTCGTAGAGATTCGAATACCATACTATAGATTCACACAGATGATGATCACGTCATCGCCAGTGGGAGGAAGGGAGTGGGGGCACTGAACTCTCCATTGAGGTCGGGCCCTTTGTCGTCCACCAATTGACATACCCACGTTACTTATGGCCAGAACGTGCCGCTTCAATTATTAAGTTCTTAAGTGCCCCATTTCGTTGGCTGTAACTCGATTACGTACGGAGAGTGTAGGATTCCCACAGATACGATTTCAAGAATATTCAAACGATAAAATTTCATTTGTCTGGGCGTGAGAGAAATTTTATTCACACCTGTTTGTTACATTTTGAAGAACGAGTTGAAGCCAGTATGGAAAGTTGGGCTGTTTTATAGATATAGGTGTTTTTTATTGAAAAACTGAAGACTTAGAACCAGGTTGGAGAGAAACAACTTGAAAATTTGTTTTAAGGGGTTATGATCTTTCATCAGGAATAATTTTTAATCACTTACAAGTGGTGTTGTGTTAGTAAAAGCCCTACATTGAGATTAAGATCATTTGAGATAATTTCAGAAAAATATATTTTGGAAGATTTTTTAGGGTCGGCGAGGTTCTCGAGCGATTACTTTCACTATAGTGTTATCGTTTCCATTGGTATGGTTTGGTTTTCACTTGTTTCGTTATGTTTTGTGTTGCCGAACGTGTTTGGTCGATTTCTGTTTGCCCCCTCCCAAAGTCCCAAAAAGAAAACCCGTCAATGAGAAAAGAAAATAATGTTACCAAAATGTTTTTCAGGCAAAAATACGACAGTGGTTGGAGGTAGGCACACACACAGAAACACACGCCCAGAAACATCCACCCACATCGCACACATCCACATCCACAGATTTCAACGCACACAGATAACAGATAAAAGATAAAAGATACGAGCACACGCATCCAAAAGATTGAAAGAAGAAGAGCTTGAGCAGCGCTGCAGTAACTCAACTCGATCTCTGTCTCCGTCTCTATCTATCTCTCCTGTCTCTCTCTGTCTACATATGTCTATCCCACTCTGCCCGTGTTTTGTGCTCGCCCTCTATCTCTCTCTCTCTTTATCTGTCTTTGTCTCACTCTCTCTTTCGCACACTTTCTCTGTGTCTTAGCTTGTTTGGTTTGTGTGTTGACTAGTGGCAGTCCGAGAATTCCAACTCCAATTCCATAGTTCTATTTAATCCATTAGAAGAGTTCCACCTCATCCCGTTTTGGTTAATCTTTGTTGCATGAGATAATAAAGTCACCGGTGCATGCCCCATCGCCCCATCTCAAGGTCTCTTTACACGATCTGAGATCTCATTAAAGAAATTAAAATTTTAAAATAAATTCAACGATTAGTAAGAATCCCAGTTGGTGTAAAGAGATCTTTAGAACCTATCTCTTTCTCTCGTTGTCGTCCTCTCTCGCTCTCGTATATGAGCTGGGGCGGAGTTATCAGTTGTGATCCTTATGAGTTGTGTTTGCCTTACCAAACCCCAGCATGATAATAGATCCGAAGATTAGAGTAAAAATACTTTTTAAGCCCAGGTTCATGGAAATCCTTCTAAAAATGATCTTGATCATAATATATATTATGTAGGTATTTGTTTTAAAGTCCGTATAAATCGAACTCATATTTTGATTCTAACTTGTAATGCATATTAAAGATACGTACTATTGTTTATAATATTAATCATTCTCTAAATAATCAAATAGATTACTAATAATATCAATTTTACATTAATGTACTATAAAGTAGAATTTTGTTTATGTATTTAAAACAACTAAAGTTTAAAAGAGATTTCTGTGACACCTGAATTGGCGCCCCCAATTGGAGTTTAGTTGGAAGGAATTACTGTACAACTCTTTAGAGTAGATAATATAGTTAAACTATAATAAGTAGCCCTAAAGTGCACTATTTCATTGAGGCTCTTGTGTATTTTGCAGAAACGTGCTGAAGAATCGGGAGCCCGTCTACCAAGCCATCTGGGCCGACTCCACGGACTTCGATGAGGTGCTCATCTCGCCGGTGATGCTGCAGGATCACATGCCCGACAAGGTCCTCGCCGCCCTCAAGAAGGTAATTGCCGAGTTCGACGACGATGGGCGCGGCTCCTCGGTGCATAGCTATTCCACAGCCAGTTGATCGGATGGGAATGGAATCGAAACGAATCGAGCTGAATGTGGAGTTGAATGATCGTTGAGAAACCACCTACAAACCCCTACACCCCCCGTCGTCTTCGTCGTTGTCCTAGAACCGTATATAGTCTAACTATAGCCCTTAGCATATCTAGAGTACGCAGCACCGATCTAGTTAGTTGGTTCGTCTACTGTACTTGCCCTTAGTCTAGCCTTAAGGTTGGAGGTCGCGAATGGTTAATAGCGAATGACCACAGACCAAAAACAAAAGCCACTCGAACACAATCACCACCACCACCCCCACAGTCATGACAAGCATATTTACACCGATGCCTATATTTATCTATATGTAAACTCAATTACGTCTAACGTTATCTAGTCTAAGGCCAACTATCGCTTATGATTTCAATAATGCTAAATTGTTCGACATTGATTTGATTGTATTAATTTATTGCCTATTTTTTGTTGTTTTTTTTTTTGTTTCGATATCTAAGGAATTTTGCTTTGATAAAATGTCCAGAGTAAAGAACCGATACTTAGCCAGCACTACACACGCATAGCCAAAAAAAAAGAAACCAGTAACTGAACTCTGTTGTATTTACCGCTGTGTAAGGCATTGACAATGGACTTTAAATGTTTACAATTTACTATTTACAATTACGCCTAAGTTATATTTATATTTACATACTTGTATTTCGTTTGTATTTGCTTAAGTAACCCCTGTCCATTTATTGTATAAGTTGAACAGAAGTAGTTTGCATTTCGTTTTCTAAATCTCCGTGTTTCAATCACGCTCTCAAAAAATATCTCTCTTATATATTTTCAATTTAAAGCTTAAAATTATTGTTTTTATGAAGAATATACACACTCTTGTACGTACTTAAATATATATGTTGATTTTAATTATTTTGATTACATTTGAGATCCGTAAGTAAACCAGTTAATCCCAATTCCGATGGATTAAAGATATGGAACTAGTATCGAACGGCTTTTGTACAGCAGATATATAGATATAGCCCACCTTTGATGTTGATTTCATTTCAGTTCTTTTTGTGGATTTGATTTGGTAAGTTTTTATTTAGTTCGACTATTGTTTATTCTTTGACCTCACGACATACACGAGTACACGTACCCAACCATAAAACATATACACAACTCCTTCAAAATATATGCGCTGCATGGGAATGGTTGTTAAGTTGTTGTAAAGCTTCTGGAATGGCAAAACAAATAAATATGGTAGCCTTTGCTAAGCTGGGAGGTTGTGTGCTAGTTGCAATGAGAGAGCAGTGGATCTGTAGGCTGTAGGATAATCCCCTGAAAAAGTTTCCAAGCCCCCCTAGAAACATAATTCGATTCAGATCATGGCTAATTACCTATATGCGACGAATGTGTGTAACCACTTGAAACTGATGTACTTAATTATGCTTTTGTTTTGCTTCTTTTATGAAAATTAACGATTATCGATAACCGATAAACAAATAACGATTTTACCGATTTATATGTGAAACGATCATCCGATCACCCGATGATGCGCACAGGTCGTGTCTTGTAGAGATCGAACCGTAAAGGCATGTACCACTCGTAGACGTAATGATAACACGACAATAACTACAACTACAACAGTTACAACAACAACTACGACAACACAAAATACAGATACCAGGTACAGCCGCCCGCCTACTACTATATCAAAATGTTATCATTAAACAAAAGACTAAAAGCAACTTTCCATTTTGCTCTCGTTAAAACCAAACAAAACTCTTAAATATGTCAACCGAATTACAAGTCTCTCTCTCTATCTCTCTCTCTATGTATATTTCTCTCTCCCGCTCTCAACCTAACCTCAAACAAAAACCAAAAAACAAAACCAACAACCTATCAATTTTGTAAACTAAACTATCTAAATGTAATCGTACTCGCTGTGTATGTACAACGAAAACCAATCTCGATATTGTGTCTCGCACCCGTAAGCTCCCACCCACCCTCGAACCCCAAGCCACACTGAAACCCACCACAGCGAACTATCGAAACATGAGCAACCCACTCACTCGCTTTCCTTTGACGCAACTGTACTTAGTCACTCGCTAGCTCCACTCGCTAACTGCATCTGTCTCTGTCTCTTTCCACTCTCGCTCATCTGTTAAACTGTACATACATGCATCCCACTCTCGCTCGCTCTGTCTCTCGCTCGCAACATCTACTCGTCTCTTTCTGCATTTATATGTAACTACGAGTTGTAAAAATCAGGATTGATTGATAGATTGATCTGCTTCGATTGCGGATTATGAATAATAGAAGATTAGTTATAAAATACTTATAAATACGAATACGTTCATACGAAAGCAGACCAACCAATCAATCAATCGGTTAAACATTTCAGTAGGACTACAACCTAGAACTATGAACTAAATGATCAAAGACATGCAAACACTGATCTCGTGCCCTCTCGCTACTCGCCTCTAGGTTGTAACAACGAGTGGGCCACGCAAGCCCCAGCGCCAGACCTCCAATGCATTCTCCACGGGATCGAACGAAGCCCACGACGATACGGAACTGGAGCCGCCGCATTGCAGCGGCCGAAGTGAGACGACGACGGCGACGTCGAATGGCATGAGATTCGAGCCGGAAACGACGATGGATCCTGGTCATGGTCAGATGCAGGGCTCGATGTCGCAGACGCAGCACTGCAAGCGCCCCTCGCAAAGTTCCTACACGAACCTGAGCAACTGCCTCGTCCTGACGCCGACGGCCCAGCACAAGCTGTGCCTGGAGACGTCTTTCACCAACGGCTCCGCGCCGCTCCTCCAGCCAGCTCCTCCTGCCCCGCACCAGAAGCGCCTGAACTCGGCGGCCTCCTCGCTCCTGAGCTCAGCGACCACGGCGCCGTATGACATATCAAGTGCTCTGGACGACAGCCTGGCCACAGTGGCCATGCGCCAGAGTCCCTCGCTGATTAGCGCCGAGACGACGGCCACGGTTATTCACGGTAATCTGGAACAGGATCCGTTTACGGACACCGAGGAGATGGCCGCCATGCCGCGGCTCAAGGCAGTGGCCTTCGATATGGCCCTGACACCGCCGCCACTGATGTCCGATAGGTCCCTGCTCGGGCGCCAGCACTCCGAGAAGAAGCCACGCTCCCTGCCGCTGGCCCAGGTTCAGGCCCTTCGTCGAGCCTCGGATGCGGGCGCCGGTCCGGGAGTGGATCTTTTGCACGACGACTGGTATGGCCTGGCCCCGCTGGCCAGTCCCGAGACGCTCTCGGAGATCTCCTCGGTCTCCTCGCGCACCAGTGTGCCCATCAGTCTGGCCAACAGCATCGAGCGCTATCTGCAACACATGGGCGTCGGAGTGGGTGCGGGTGCCCCTAAGGTGCCACTGGAGGACATCTTCGAGTCGCAGCTGCACACGCCCAAGGTGATGAGGCGGGCGCCCAAGTTTAGCGAGAACCTGGCCGGCTGTGCGGAGGACACCCGGAACCTGGATCAGTACAAGCGGCTGGGCCGCGTGTTCATCACCTTTCCGCGCATCTTCCCCGATTCCTTGGCGACGGCGGCGACGAGCCACAGTCTTGACTCCAGCGATGATAGCTTCGAGTCGGCCTCCGCCCACAGTCTGCAGAGGCTGCAGCTGCCCGGCTCGAATGCGGTGCAGAGTTCCAAGTCCGCCGATCCGCTGGACGGGATGGTGGGGGATCAGGAGGCTACCAGGAGCCAGCCTGCCAAGAAGTTGACCTTCAGCGACAGCGATATCCTGACGGATGCCGACTGCCTGCGGCTGTGTCCCCACTGTCCCTGCGATCGGGATGTCCAGCATGGCTGCTGCACTCGCTCCGAGCACGGCAAGTGTGGTGGCCTGGAGATGTCCGACGGAGGAGCAGGAGGTGGCGCCATGGGCCTGGGCTCCACGGACACTAGTTTCTACAGTGCCAGCTCGTCGCTGGAACAGTTTGCCACGCCGGCGAGGCAGAACGGTGGCCCCCATCTGGGCGAGCTGGAGATACTCATGCGTCCCGGGGTCCTGGAGTCGCACTTTCCCGTCCTCGGCGGTGGCAGCGGCATGGAGACACCGGCCCTGGTGGCCCCCGCCTCACCGTCGCCGCTGAGCAATGGCAAGCGGCCGGATGTGGTGGGCGGCCGGGTGAGGAAGCGCCTCTCCTCCGAGGAGTTCGTCTTCGCCCGGGGCGAGGATCTGCCCAGCCTAGTACAAATCGGTGAGAGGAGCTCCTCGGGCTCCTCGCCCACGGCGGCGGGTCGCAGGCGGGCTAAGGGCTGTGTCTATCCGGCCGGGAATAGCCTGCGTTTGGATGCGGCCGCCGGTGCAGCCGCCGCCGCCGCCTCCGCTGCAGCTGCCTCCGCATCGCCCACGTCCATTAGTAAATTTACCCGCACCCGAGTGGCCGTAGCTGGAGGATCGGTGGGATCGGTGGCCCAAAAAGCCGCGGCCAATAACAAAAGTAACGTTTAATAGTTGTAAGCAGTTGGAAGTTGGAAGCAGTACCTTACCTGGACAGAGCTCCTAACTCGTAACTCTTGTAGTCCCCAACCCAAAATCGTTGTCATTGCTTTCACCTGGGCGATCCACAAAAAAAAACCAGTTGATTAGAAAGAAAAACTAACATTTTGCATACCGATTACCTAAGGAACAGAACAACATTTAGCGTTAACACACGAGCGTTTACTATTGACTAAATGCAATATATATATATATATTTTTTTGTGCAGCCAAACCCTAAGCGACGACAAATTTTAATAAAACGTTTTAAAAAATTAAAAAAGTGTTTGGAGTTTTGTAAAGACAGCTGGAGGCTAAACAATTACAATTACAATTTCCATATTGGAAATTATATAAGTCCATTCTTCGTAGCTTGACCAAAAAGGTCCCAAAGTAGAGAGAATGACAGATTTGAACAACTGAAGTCCTTAGCTAACGTTCCTCATCACTTTCTGACTGATTTTTAAAAATAAATTGATTGGCCAAATTTTCGGGTTTTTTATAAGAGGTCACAATTTTTTTCGAAAAAATTTAAACAAGTTAAAATGGGTATACTTGAATGCCAATCGATAGTGAATTTAATAACGAGCTCAGAAAGGTATGACACTTTATATTCTGACAGTTATTTCTCTTGTTACGCCAAAAATACTGATATTTTTGTGCAAAAAAACAAGATTTTGATTTTTTGCGTTTTTATAAGGGGTAGGGTCACAATTTTTTTCGAAAAAATTTAAACAAGTTAAAATGGGTATACTTGAATGCCAATCGATAGTGAATTTAATTACGAGCTCAAAACGGTATGACACTTTATATTCTGACAGTTATTTCTCTTGTTACGCCAAAAATACTGATATTTTTGTGCAAAAAAACAAGATTTTGATTTTTTGCGTTTTTATAAGGGGTAGGGTCACAATTTTTTTCGAAAAAATTTAAACAAGTTAAAATGGGTATACTTGAATGCCAATCGATAGTGAATTTAATTACGAGCTCAAAAAGGTATGACACTTTATATTCTGACAGTTATTTCTCTTGTTACGCCAAAAATACTGATATTTTTGTGCAAAAAAACAAGATTTTGAATTTTTGCGTTTTTATAAGGGGTAGGGTCACAATTTTTTTCGAAAAAATTTAAACAAGTTAAAATGGGTATACTTGAATGCCAATCGATAGTGCATTTAATTACGAGCTCAAAAAGGTATGACACTTTATATTCTGACAGTTATTTCTCTTGTTACGCCAAAAATACTGATATTTTTGTGCAAAGAAACAAGATTTTGATTTTTTGCGTTTTTATAAGGGGTAAGGTCACAATTTTTTTCGAAAAAATTTAAACAAGTTAAAATGGGTATACTTGAATGCCAATCGATAGTGAATTTAATAACGAGCTCAGAAAGGTATGACACTTTATATTCTGACAGTTATTTCTCTTGATACGCCAAAAATACTGATATTTTTGTGCAAAAAAACAAGATTTTGATTTTTTGCGTTTTTATAAGGGGTAGGGTCACAATTTTTTTCGAAAAAATTTAAACAAGTTAAAATGGGTATACTTGAATGCCAATCGATAGTGAATTTAATAACGAGCTCAGAAAGGTATGACACTTTATATTCTGACAGTTATTTCTCTTGTTACGCCAAAAATACTGATATTTTTGTGCAAAAAAACAAGATTTTGATTTTTTGCGTTTTTATAAGGGGTAGGGTCACAATTTTTTTCGAAAAAATTTAAACAAGTTCAAATGGGTATACTTGAATGCCAATCGATAGTGAATTTAATAACGAGCTCAAAAAGGTATGACACTTTATATTCTAACAGTCATTTCTCTTGTTACGCCAAAAATACTAATATTTTTGTGCAAAAAAACAAGATTTTGATTTTTTGCGTTTTTATAAGGGGTAGGGTCACAATTTTTTTCGAAAAAATTTAAACAAGTTAAAATGGGTATACTTGAATGCCAATCGATAGTGAATTTAATTACGAGCTCAAAAGAGTATGACGCTTTATATTCTGACAGTTTATTCTCTTGTTACGCCAAAAATACTGATATTTTTGTGCAAAAAAACAAGATTTTGATTTTTTGCGTTTTTATAAGGGGTAAGGTCACAATTTTTTTCGAAAAAATTTAAACAAGTTAAAATGGGTATACTTGAATGCCAATCGATAGTGAATTTAATAACGAGCTCAAAAAGGTATGACACTTTATATTCTGACAGTTATTTCTCTTGTTACGCCAAAAATACTGATATTTTTGTGCAAAAAAACAAGATTTTGATTTTTTGCGTTTTTATAAGGGGTAAGGTCACAATTTTTTTCGAAAAAATTTAAACAAGTTAAAATGGGTATACTTGAATGCCAATCGATAGTGAATTTAATAACGAGCTCAAAAAGGTATGACACTTTATATTCTAACAGTTATTTCTCCTGTTACGCCAAAAATACTAATATTTTTGTGCAAAAAAACAAGATTTTGATTTTTTGCGTTTTTATAAAGGGTAGGGTCACAATTTTTTTCGAAAAAATTTAAACAAGTTAAAATGGGTATACTTGAATGCCAATCGATAGTGAATTTAATAACGAGCTCAGAAAGGTATGACACTTTATATTCTGACAGTTATTTCTCTTGTTACGCCAAAAATACTGATATTTTTGTGCAAAAAAACAAGATTTTGATTTTTTGCGTTTTTATAAGGGGTAGGGTCACAATTTTTTTCGAAAAAATTTAAACAAGTTAAAATGGGTATACTTGAATGCCAATCGATAGTGAATTTAATAACGACCTCAAAAAGGTATGACACTTTATATTCTGACAGTTATTTCTCTTGTTACGCCAAAAATACTAATATTTTTGTGCAAAAAAACAAGATTTTGATTTTTTGCGTTTTTATAAGGGGTAGGGTCACAATTTTTTTCGAAAAAATTTAAACAAGTTAAAATGGGTATACTTGAATGCCAATCGATAGTGAATTTAATAACGAGCTCAGAAAGGTTTGACACTTTATATTCTGACAGTTATTTCTCTTGATACGCCAAAAATACTGATATTTTTGTGCAAAAAAACAAGATTTTGATTTTTTGCGTTTTTATAAGGGGTAGGGTCACAATTTTTTTCGAAAAAATTTAAACAAGTTAAAATGGGTATACTTGAATGCCAATCGATAGTGAATTTAATAACGAGCTCAAAAAGGTATGACACTTTATATTCTTACAGTTATTTCTCTTGTTACGCCAAAAATACTGATATTTTTGTGCAAAAAAACAAGTTTTTGATTTTTTGCGTTTTTATAAGGGGTAGGGTCACAATTTTTTTCGAAAAAATTTAAACAAGTTAAAATGGGTATACTTGAATGCCAATCGATAGTGGATTTAATAACGAGCTCAAAAAGGTATGACACTTTATATTCTGACAGTTATTTCTCTTGTTACGCCAAAAATACTAATATTTTTGTGCAAAAAAACAAGATTTTGATTTTTTGCGTTTTTATAAGGGGTAGGGTCACAATTTTTTTCGAAAAAATTTAAACAAGTTAAAATGGGTATACTTGAATGCCAATCGATAGTGAATTTAATAACGAGCTCAGAAAGGTATGACACTTTATATTCTGACAGTTATTTCTTTTGTTACGCCAAAAATACTGATATTTTTGTGCAAAAAAACAAGATTTTGATTTTTTGCGTTTTTATAAGGGGTAGGGCACAATTTTTTTCGAAAAAATTTAAACAAGTTAAAATGGGTATACTTGAATGCCAATCGATAGTGAATTTAATAACGAGCTCAGAAAGGTATGACACTTTATATTCTGACAGTTATTTCTTTTGTTACGCCAAAAATACTGATATTTTTGTGCAAAAAAACAAGATTTTGATTTTTTGCGTTTTTATAAGGGGTAGGGTCACAATTTTTTTCGAAAAAATTTAAACAAGTTAAAATGGGTATACTTGAATGCCAATCGATAGTGAATTTAATAACGAGCTCAGAAAGGTTTGACACTTTATATTCTGACAGTTATTTCTCTTGATACGCCAAAAATACTGATATTTTTGTGCAAAAAAACAAGATTTTGATTTTTTGCGTTTTTATAAGGGGTAGGGTCACAATTTTTTTCGAAAAAATTTAAACAAGTTAAAATGGGTATACTTGAATGCCAATCGATAGTGAATTTAATAACGAGCTCAAAAAGGTATGACACTTTATATTCTGACAGTTATTTCTCTTGTTACGCCATAAATACTGATATTTTTGTGCAAAAAAACAAGATTTTGATTTTTTGCGTTTTTATAAGGGGTAGGGTCACAATTTTTTTCGAAAAAATTTAAACAGGTTAAAATGGGTATACTTGAATGCCAATCGATAGTGAATTTAATAACGAGCTCAGAAAGGTATGACACTTTATATTCTGACAGTTATTTCTCTTGTTACGCCAAAAATACTGATATTTTTGTGCAAAAAAACAAGATTTTGATTTTTTGCGTTTTTATAAGGGGTAGGGTCACAATTTTTTTCGAAAAAATTTAAACAAGTTAAAATGGGTATACTTGAATGCCAATCGATAGTGAATTTAATAACGAGCTCAGAAAGGTATGACACTTTATATTCTGACAGTTATTTCTCTTGTTACGCCAAAAATACTGATATTTTTGTGCAAAAAAACAAGATTTTGATTTTTTGCGTTTTTATAAGGGGTAGGGTCACAATTTTTTTCGAAAAAATTTAAACAAGTTAAAATGGGTATACTTGAATGCCAATCGATAGTGAATTTAATAACGAGCTCAGAAAGGTATGACACTTTATATTCTGACAGTTATTTCTCTTGTTACGCCAAAAATACTGATATTTTTGTGCAAAAAAACAAGATTTTGATTTTTTGCGTTTTTATAAGGGGTAGGGTCACAATTTTTTTCGAAAAAATTTAAACAAGTTAAAATGGGTATACTTGAATGCCAATCGATAGTGAATTTAATAACGAGCTCAAAAAGGTATGACACTTTATATTCTGACAGTTATTTCTCTTGTTACGCCAAAAATACTAATATTTTTGTGCAAAAAAACAAGATTTTGATTTTTTGCGTTTTTATAAGGGGTAGGGTCACAATTTTTTTCGAAAAAATTTAAACAAGTTAAAATGGGTATACTTGAATGCCAATCGATAGTGAATTTAATAACGAGCTCAGAAAGGTATGACACTTTATATTCTGACAGTTATTTCTCTTGTTACGCCAAAAATACTGATATTTTTGTGCAAAAAAACAAGATTTTGATTTTTTGCGTTTTTATAAGGGGTAGGGCACAATTTTTTTCGAAAAAATTTAAACAAGTTAAAATGGGTATACTTGAATGCCAATCGATAGTGAATTTAATAACGAGCTCAGAAAGGTATGACACTTTATATTCTGACAGTTATTTCTTTTGTTACGCCAAAAATACTGACATTTTTGTGCAAAAAAACAAGATTTTGATTTTTTGCGTTTTTATAAGGGGTAGGGTCACAATTTTTTTCGAAAAAATTTAAACAAGTTAAAATGGGTATACTTGAATGCCAATCGATAGTGAATTTAATAACGAGCTCAGAAAGGTATGACACTTTATATTCTGACAGTTATTTCTCTTGTTACGCCAAAAATACTGATATTTTTGTGCAAAAAAACAAGATTTTGATTTTTTGCGTTTTTATAAGGGGTAGGGTCACAATTTTTTTCGAAAAAATTTAAACAAGTTAAAATGGGTATACTTGAATGCCAATCGATAGTGAATTTAATTACGAGCTCAAAAAGGTATGACACTTTATATTCTGACAGTTATTTCTCTTGTTACGCCATAAATACTGATATTTTTGTGCAAAAAAACAAGATTTTGATTTTTTGCGTTTTTATAAGGGGTAGGGTCACAATTTTTTTCGAAAAAATTTAAACAAGTTCAAATGGGTATACTTGAATGCCAATCGATAGTGAATTTAATAACGAGCTCAGAAAGGTATGACACTTTATATTCTGACAGTTATTTCTCTTGTTACGCCAAAAATACTGATATTTTTGTGCAAAAAAACAAGATTTTGATTTTTTGCGTTTTTATAAGGGGTAGGGTCACAATTTTTTTCGAAAAAATTTAAACAAGTTAAAATGGGTATACTTGAATGCCAATCGATAGTGAATTTAATAACGAGCTCAGAAAGGTATGACACTTTATATTCTGACAGTTATTTCTCTTGTTACGCCAAAAATACTGATATTTTTGTGCAAAAAAACAAGATTTTGATTTTTTGCGTTTTTATAAGGGGTAGGGTCACAATTTTTTTCGAAAAAATTTAAACAAGTTAAAATGGGTATACTTGAATGCCAATCGATGGTGAATTTAATAACGAGCTCGGAAAGGTATGACACTTTATATTCTGACAGTTATTTCTCTTGTTACGCCAAAAATACTGATATTTTTGTGCAAAAAAACAAGATTTTGATTTTTTGCGTTTTTATAAGGGGTAGGGTCACAATTTTTTTCGAAAAAATTTAAACAAGTTAAAATGGGTATACTTGAATGCCAATCGATGGTGAATTTAATAACGAGCTCGGAAAGGTATGACACTTTATATTCTGACAGTTATTTCTCTTGTTACGCCAAAAATACTGATATTTTTGTGCAAAAAAACAAGATTTTGATTTTTTGCGTTTTTATAAGGGGTAGGGTCACAATTTTTTTCGAAAAAATTTAAACAAGTTAAAATGGGTATACTTGAATGCCAATCGATAGTGAATTTAATAACGAGCTCAGAAAGGTATGACACTTTATATTCTGACAGTTATTTCTCTTGTTACGCCAAAAATACTGATATTTTTGTGCAAAAAAACAAGATTTTGATTTTTTGCGTTTTTATAAGGGGTAGGGTCACAATTTTTTTCGAAAAAATTTAAACAAGTTCAAATGGGTATACTTGAATGCCAATCGATAGTGAATTTAATAACGAGCTCAGAAAGGTATGACACTTTATATTCTGACAGTTATTTCTCTTGTTACGCCAAAAATACTGATATTTTTGTGCAAAAAAACAAGATTTTGATTTTTTGCGTTTTTATAAGGGGTAGGGTCACAATTTTTTTCGAAAAAATTTAAACAAGTTCAAATGGGTATACTTGAATGCCAATCGATAGTGAATTTAATTACGAGCTCAAAAAGGTATGACACTTTATATTCTAACAGTTATTTCTCTTGTTACGCCAAAAATACTAATATTTTTGTGCAAAAAAAAAAGTTTTTGATTTTTTGCGTTTTTATAAGGGGTAGGGTCACAATTTTTTTCGAAAAAATTTAAACAAGTTAAAATGGGTATACTTGAATGCCAATCGATAGTGAATTTAATAACGAGCTCAGAAAGGTATGACACTTTATATTCTGACAGTTATTTCTCTTGATACGCCAAAAATACTGATATTTTTGTGCAAAAAAACAAGATTTTGATTTTTTGCGTTTTTATAAGGGGTAGGGTCACAATTTTTTTCGAAAAAATTTAAACAAGTTAAAATGGGTATACTTGAATGCCAATCGATAGTGAATTTAATTACGAGCTCAAAAATGTATGACACTTTATATTCTGACAGTTATTTCTCTTGATACGCCAAAAATACTGATATTTTTGTGCAAAAAAACAAGATTTTGATTTTTTGCGTTTTTATAAGGGGTAGGGTCACAATTTTTTTCGAAAAAATTTAAACAAGTTCAAATGGGTATACTTGAATGCCAATCGATAGTGAATTTAATTACGAGCTCAAAAAGGTATGACACTTTATATTCTAACAGTTATTTCTCTTGTTACGCCAAAAATACTAATATTTTTGTGCAAAAAAAAAAGTTTTTGATTTTTTGCGTTTTTATAAGGGGTAGGGTCACAATTTTTTTCGAAAAAATTTAAACAAGTTAAAATGGGTATACTTGAATGCCAATCGATAGTGAATTTAATAACGAGCTCAGAAAGGTATGACACTTTATATTCTGACAGTTATTTCTCTTGATACGCCAAAAATACTGATATTTTTGTGCAAAAAAACAAGATTTTGATTTTTTGCGTTTTTATAAGGGGTAGGGTCACAATTTTTTTCGAAAAAATTTAAACAAGTTAAAATGGGTATACTTGAATGCCAATCGATAGTGAATTTAATTACGAGCTCAAAAATGTATGACACTTTATATTCTGACAGTTATTTCTCTTGATACGCCAAAAATACTGATATTTTTGTGCAAAAAAACAAGATTTTGATTTTTTGCGTTTTTATAAGGGGTAGGGTCACAATTTTTTTCGAAAAAATTTAAACAAGTTAAAATGGGTATACTTGAATGCCAATCGATAGTGACTTTAATAACGAGCTCAGAAAGGTTTGACACTTTATATTCTGACAGTTATTTCTCTTGTTACGCCAAAAATACTGATATTTTTGTGCAAAAAAACAAGATTTTGATTTTTTGCGTTTTTATAAGGGGTAGGGTCACAATTTTTTTCGAAAAAATTTAAACAAGTTAAAATGGGTATACCTAAATGCCAATCGATAGTGAATTTAATTACGAGCTCAAAAAGGTATGACACTTTATATTCTGACAGTTATTTCTCTTGTTACGCCAAAAATACTGATATTTTTGTGCAAAAAAACAAGATTTTGATTTTTTGCGTTTTTATAAGGGGTAGGGTCACAATTTTTTTCGAAAAAATTTAAACAAGTTAAAATGGGTATACTTGAATGCCAATCGATAGTGAATTTAATTACGAGCTCAAAAAGGTATGACACTTTATATTCTGACAGTTATTTCTCTTGTTACGCCAAAAATACTGATATTTTTGTGCAAAAAAACAAGATTTTGATTTTTTGCGTTTTTATAAGGGGTAGGGTCACAATTTTTTTCGAAAAAATTTAAACAAGTTAAAATGGGTATACTTGAATGCCAATCGATAGTGAATTTAATTACGAGCTCAAAAATGTATGACACTTTATATTCTGACAGTTATTTCTCTTGTTACGCCAAAAATACTGATATTTTTGTGCAAAAAAACAAGATTTTGATTTTTTGCGTTTTTATAAGGGGTAGGGTCACAATTTTTTTCGAAAAAATTTAAACAAGTTAAAATGGGTATACTTGAATGCCAATCGATAGTGACTTTAATAACGAGCTCAGAAAGGTATGACACTTTATATTCTAACAGTTATTTCTCTTGTTACGCCAAAAATACTAATATTTTTGTGCAAAAAAAAAAGTTTTTGATTTTTTGCGTTTTTATAAGGGGTAGGGTCACAATTTTTTTCGAAAAAATTTAAACAAGTTAAAATGGGTATACTTGAATGCCAATCGATAGTGAATTTAATTACGAGCTCAAAAAGGTATGACACTTTATATTCTAACAGTTATTTCTCTTGTTACGCCAAAAATACTAATATTTTTGTGCAAAAAAAAAAGTTTTTGATTTTTTGCGTTTTTATAAGGGGTAGGGTCACAATTTTTTTCGAAAAAATTTAAACAAGTTAAAATGGGTATACTTGAATGCCAATCGATAGTGAATTTAATAACGAGCTCAGAAAGGTATGACACTTTATATTCTGACAGTTATTTCTCTTGATACGCCAAAAATACTGATATTTTTGTGCAAAAAAACAAGATTTTGATTTTTTGCGTTTTTATAAGGGGTAGGGTCACAATTTTTTTCGAAAAAATTTAAACAAGTTAAAATGGGTATACTTGAATGCCAATCGATAGTGAATTTAATTACGAGCTCAAAAATGTATGACACTTTATATTCTGACAGTTATTTCTCTTGATACGCCAAAAATACTGATATTTTTGTGCAAAAAAACAAGATTTTGATTTTTTGCGTTTTTATAAGGGGTAGGGTCACAATTTTTTTCGAAAAAATTTAAACAAGTTAAAATGGGTATACTTGAATGCCAATCGATAGTGACTTTAATAACGAGCTCAGAAAGGTTTGACACTTTATATTCTGACAGTTATTTCTCTTGTTACGCCAAAAATACTGATATTTTTGTGCAAAAAAACAAGATTTTGATTTTTTGCGTTTTTATAAGGGGTAGGGTCACAATTTTTTTCGAAAAAATTTAAACAAGTTAAAATGGGTATACCTAAATGCCAATCGATAGTGAATTTAATTACGAGCTCAAAAAGGTATGACACTTTATATTCTGACAGTTATTTCTCTTGTTACGCCAAAAATACTGATATTTTTGTGCAAAAAAACAAGATTTTGATTTTTTGCGTTTTTATAAGGGGTAGGGTCACAATTTTTTTCGAAAAAATTTAAACAAGTTAAAATGGGTATACTTGAATGCCAATCGATAGTGAATTTAATTACGAGCTCAAAAATGTATGACACTTTATATTCTGACAGTTATTTCTCTTGTTACGCCAAAAATACTGATATTTTTGTGCAAAAAAACAAGATTTTGATTTTTTGCGTTTTTATAAGGGGTAGGGTCACAATTTTTTTCGAAAAAATTTAAACAAGTTAAAATGGGTATACTTGAATGCCAATCGATAGTGACTTTAATAACGAGCTCAGAAAGGTATGACACTTTATATTCTGACAGTTATTTCTCTTGTTACGCCAAAAATACTGATATTTTTGTGCAAAAAAACAAGATTTTGATTTTTTGCGTTTTTATAAGGGGTAGGGTCACAATTTTTTTCGAAAAAATGTAAACAAGTTAAAATGGGTACACTTGAATGCCAATCGATAGTGAATTTAATTACGAGCTCAAAAAGGTATGACACTTTATATTCTGACAGTTATTTCTCTTGTTACGCCAAAAATACTGATATTTTTGTACAAAAAAACAAGATTTTGATTTTTTGCGTTTTTATAAGGGGTAGGGTCACAATTTTTTTCGAAAAAATTTAAACAAGTTGAAATGGGTATACTTGAATGCCAATCGATAGTGAATTTAATAACGAGCTCAGAAAGGTATGGCACTTTATATTCTGACAGTTATTTCTCTTGTTACGCCAAAAATACTGATCTTTTTGTGCAAAAAAACAAGATTTTGATTTTTTGCGTTTTTATAAGGGGTAGGGTCACAATTTTTTTCGAAAAAATTTAAACAAGTTAAAATGGGTATACTTGAATGCCAATCGATAGTGAATTTAATTACGAGCTCAAAAAGGTATGACACTTCATATTCATATTTATTAAATATTTCTGAATTTCGAATAAAATATAAAAAAAAACGGTCGGAAAATTAAATGGAAATTAATAGGAAAAAAATTATATCTTTGTTGACTTTTATTACATTTTCTTCTTCTCTGGAATATGGCTTTTCTTTAACATTTCAAAATTTTGTATTAAATTTAACAAATTTCGGACGGCTTTAATTTAAATTTAATGTTTTTGTAAATGAGTAGGAAAGATCTGCAAGGGTATATAAGCTTCGGCTGGCTGAAGCTAGCTTCCTTTCTTGTTTTTTTAGCTTAATTCGCCCTGTTTGTCCGGTGTTTATTTTTAATATTTGCTTTGATATCTTGGCACTTTTCGTTTTGTTCCTTTTCCTGAGCTTTTCCGAAGCGCTTTTCCCCCAAGGGCTTTTCACCTTGAACTTGGTGAGCTCTTCGCCGGAGCTTTGGGCTTTTCATTCATAAATTGCCGGCCGGTTCGGTGAATGAGTGCGGTGGGTGGAAAGTGGGCGGGCAGGCAGGGAGGCGCCAGTGGGCGGGGCACCTGGAAAAGCCGCATGCCACATGTTGCAGGCGCTCGGCTTTTTTCAGCTCAGTTGTTTGTTATCGTTGGCAGCGAACGCGCGGCACCGCGGACTGAAAATCGGACCGTCGACTAAAAATCGAGTGATCTACTTGTATATTTTTGGATCCCCGAACGATCTCACATTGAAGTGCGGCGAAGTTGATTTTTGTTTTTGCTTTTTTTTGCTGTGCCCATCGAAGACTACAATTAAATACTGTTTATTGCTCGTTAAATCGGCGGAGAGGCGGAGAACTCCCTGGATGTCAATGGCGGTCATGCGTACGTCCCGGAAAAATAAACAATTCCCTTTTTGTTGTTGTTTTTTGTGCTCCGTCTTGTATATTTATCGATGCAGTTATAGAAGCCAGATACAGATATCCCTCGGCTCCCGATCGCCATGTGTATATGTTTTTATCTACTTTATCCACATTGTTTGTGTGGCAGTTTAACGCGAATCGAAATAATAAACCCGGCCAAGAGATATTGGCCATCTGTGGACATGCGAGTGTCGGGGATTCCGGATCGTTAGGTGGATACTATCCACGGATAATAGTAATCGCAAATTCCAAGATTTGTAAATAAAATATATGATTTCAGGGAATTTCTTTCGCAGAGGCTGCTAACAAAGTACAAAAAGTGATATATATAGTAATAAGGGTTTGAACTTCCTCAGTTCTCAGTTTTTGTTTTACGTGTGTTGCAAGGGCGTAGTTAGGATTTTTAATAAAAGGGGGCATTTATTTAAAAAATAACAGATAAATACAGTATTTATATGACTTAGTTGTCTAGGACTTTATCAAAATAAATTAAAGTAAAAAAAATTTTAATACAAATTTAAAAAAAAATTTACAGAAAATAATTATTAGTTTATTTAAATAGATTTTGGAAAATGTTTAAAACTTGTAAGCAAGATTTTAAATCCAAACAATTATTTATCAAAAATTAAAAGACCAATAATTTGTAGAATCCAATCAAAATTTCGATGATTGACATGAATACAGTTTGGCAGTTCGAAAATGTACCGAAAATCCCCTGAACCACAATGTATTTTTACTGAACCCGAAACGATTTTCAATTAAAATTCTGTTCCAATTTGCATATTAATTTATGTTATTAAAATGGAGCCAGCACCCCAGCGACTGAACTCGATTTTCGCATCCCTCCCTCTCGATGATGCTGGAAATATCTATTTCCATCTCTGTCGATGGGTCTGCGTTAAATTTTTGTAATAAAATGTCATTAAGTGTAAGTGCGTGGTGCCGTTTAGATTTATGAGCCCGAATGAATTGCAAATGCCTAGGCGAAGGGTAAACCCTGCGATGGGAAGGTGGGACTAGTGGTCTAGGGTGGCCCAGGGTGGTTCAGGGTGGTTCAGGGTGGCCCATGTGGTTCCTGTGGCCAGAAAAATGGGCGCTGACCTGACAACGCTCGATGCCCGAAAGTTGTGTTATTAGTTGTAACTGCTTTGGCAGCTTAGACAAATCCGTCCAGCCGCACTATGTAGCATACATATAGAGCGCCATGGCTACGGGGATTATTTGTATACCCCACCCCAAGCCACATCTTTTAATGGCCCACGAAAAGCAAGTGGAATGTGTCAATTATGTGGCGCAGATTGGCGAAACTTTTTGCGTGAACTGTTCTGGGTAATTATTAGGATTTCGGTACTCGCAATGAGCTTAGCAGGCGGACTACTTAATCGGGGTATTTAGTGAAATTTATCTCATTTTAATAAATTGAATTAAAAATTCTCTTTTTTTGTATTTAGTTCAGGTAACTATGGTATAAAAAAAAATAATTAATTATTTAAATGTTAGTGAAAGTCTTCAAAAATCGAGTTATTAAAAATATTTTATTAGGTTTTGTAGAAACCGCAAACATTTTGGCGCCTTGCCTTTTGGAATTATAATTTAAATGCCCACTCATTAACGAAATTTAAACATTTCTCTCGCACAAAAGGGATTACGTCATGAATTTTCCTGGGAAGAAGAAGGAGAAAGATGTGCAATTCTAGTTAACAAATGGCCCAATGTTAATTATGAATATTTCAAAAAGGCTCTTGTACCTTTCGTAAGACTTAATCCTAGTTACAAAGCTTAAGCTGGAGCGAAAAAACAGCAAAAAAATACTGACAATTGCCGGAAAAGCGGAAAAAACAAATTGTAACTCAGGCAGCCGAAAAAGTGCAAAAATGTGCGATGCTGCCGCCCACTAACTCCTTTTCCTTACGCCCCCCAGTTTTCCTCGACACATACACACACAAACACAAACACCATGGGGAATATGTGAAACGTAAGTGGAGACCGCTCCACCGATTTTCCACTTTCCACTTAAGAACTTGTCGCTGGCGGCCAAGTTCAACCCGAAAATATGGGGATATCTCGGCCTCCGGGGGGTTGGGAGGTCGGGATGTTGGGGTGTTGGGCCTAGGGGTCTGGAGTAATAATCCCCACATCTATTCCCGTTCGCACCCAACTCTCCGATATTCCGCTTTTAGGTAATTTGAATACGGCCGGCAATCGTTATTTATGGGCCGGGGTTCTACAGTTTCAGTTGGTCCGCGTGTGGGTGGCTGCACTGCAGCGGATCCATTAACATCTAGTCGGAACACTCAGAAAAATATGTTTTTTAAGCCGAATTATGCCACAGGAACAGCTGGGTTTGTGAACTCGCTTTTAAATATAAAAATATGTGTCTAAAAGTATGCAGTGAATAAAGGATGGACATCTTCCTGTATGAATTATCACCACTTTTGAATTAAAAATATATTGTTGCCTACGTTTAGACACCTATTTTTATTTTTAAAACAAATTTTAAAATCCCAGCTGTTTCTGTTTAAAACTATTTTGAAAACTATTGAATATTTTGTAGAATTTAATGTAAAATATTTAAATACAAATGTTATGTCTCCAAAAAATGCAGGTAACTCTTTTGAAATTTAAAAAATAAAGATATTAGTTTTCCTTTTTTTTAATTTCATTTCCTATTTTAAAATTTTTTTCTGAGTACCCCAATATTGCAAAGCATCTGTAGGCTCCGTTTCCCCAACCATATCCGTATCATTATGCGACGGATGCTAATCGCTGCCCCCGATGTCCGATGTCCAATGTTCAGAAGGCCAATCAATTGAAGACCCGCTATCAAGTTTCGGTCCTGGTCCAGCTACCGCGGAGCTTTTAAGTTGATCAAGTAATCCATATAATTTTGTGGTGTTATTTTTGAGGCGTCGCATAATTGAATTGTCCAGGGCAGCGGCAATGACAGTGCCCGCCATAAAGGTTATGCCTCATTAGGGTTCGCTCGGAAGTGGTTCAGTGGTGTTTCAGCCGTTAAGGCATCTTACTCCGGATCCGAAATGAACACACGGACATGTGAAACGGTCTGAGTGATTGCCAAAAACGAAAAGACCGAAAGAAACAGCACTAGGTCTGGGAATCCCCAAATCGAAAAGTGATTGCCAGTGGGCGGGGCCAAGGGGCGCTTACATATATGATTGAAGTGCGAATGATTCGATTCCTTTTTTGGGTGCCCAAACGAAATCCCCAGGGATCAGGGGTCCTGCAGAAATACGCAGCTCGCTAATGAAGTGCGAACGCATTTAGCCTTCAAAGAAAACGAAACGGCGCTCGATAAGAGTTGGGTTTTGTTTCATTGGTTTTATAAGGATTTATTAGGGGAGATAATAGCATCTCGCTTTCGAATGTTCTCATTTCAAAAAACCATTTAAAAATGTTCAAATTATCAATATCCCAACTTTAAGTCATAACAAATTACCAAACCCATTATGTATTTATCGAATTGTTTTTTTCTTCGATTACTAGTTGGCAAATACTTGAATTCCCAAAATAAAGCAACTATCAATAAACCAGATAAGAGAATTAAGTCAAGTCGCAATTCAAGGAAGTTTTCCTTGCCATTCGTAAACTTTTCGCACCCAATAACTTTTGGAACTTTTGGCCCAACTTGAATCATATATTCCGAGCTTGTCCCTTTAACAGTCTTTTTATCTACGATTCAACATAATATAGGAATACTTATTGACACCAGGCAGTGTTCTTTAGTCATCTATGTATCTATAGTTCCATGACATTGCTTTAAGCATTTAAAATTCAAACAAATACTGCCGCTTCAATATGTGAACAGTATTTTACTGTTCAGATCTTTAGGTGTTTTTGAATCTTATTTGGTAGTATTAATATTTGGTTAATCAGTTTCTCCAATTATATTACTGATTATATTATTACTGATTAATGTAAAATCATTCAAAGAAAAAGCTTCAGTGAAATAAGCACAGCAAAGCAATGTCAAGAACCCATTATGTACATATGTATGTATATACAAACTGGTTCTGATAAGATAACGAAAAAGGGGAATCACACAATTTCGTCAGGCACAAAATAATACATATTTTTGTTTAAAAAACCGAATATTATTTAATTTAGTCCTCTACATTGGGATAATATGATATATTTATTATTTATTTATATGTGTTAGAATTGGCCTGCTTTTTGATTAATTTAGATAAGTCTATATTGCCAATATGCCGATATTTCTCGGGTGTTGAATGTAGGGTTCCACTCAGTTGTTGCCAGTCGCTGAGTTGAACGCCTTGAAAGCACTGAATCCCATGAAGAGACCCACCAATGCACCGCCAACGGCACATATTAGGGGGAACATATCGGGGGATTCCAACTGATTGGTCTGCTGACGTTGGTAGTTGGGATGGGTGCCCGCAGGCCTCGGAGCACTAACCGTATTCGACGATCTACGTTGCAAAGCGCGATCGTATACATTCCTAGTTGACTCAACCGACAGGACGTCGAATGCCCGTCTTATCTTCTTGAAGTGCTCCACCGTTCGGGGATGCTGGTTCTTATCCGGATGGTAGATGAGCGCCATTCGCTTGTAGGCCTGCCTGATCTCGCCCTCGGTGGCGTTCTGGTCCACTCCCAGGATCATATAGAGGTCTTCCTCCATGCTCGCCGATCGTTATCTATGGACGCAGTCTCTTTAGTTGTGACGAAATACAATTTGTGTCGAATTTTATGATGTCAAAACACATCCGCAAAGCAACAAGTATTTCGCATCTGTGTTTGTGCTTTTTATTTATCGATGCATTTCGATGATCTAGCAAACCAGTTCGTGAGCCAAACATCGCTTGGAAATATGTGGGGTATTCCCATATAATTTTACTTGAACAAACTATAGAATACAAAAAATAAACATTTTATTATAGGAATCCCCGAAACGAAGAGTGATATGTAGGATATGTATGATTGAAGTGCGAATGATTCGATTCCTTATTTGGGTGCCCAGGGATCCAGGGATCCAGGGGTCCAGCAGATATACACAGCTCGCTAATGAAGTACGAACACATTTAGCCTTCAAAGAAAATGAAACGGGGAAATAATAGCATCTCGCTTTCAAATGTTTCCATTTGAAAAAACCACTTATATGTAGTTCCATGACATCGCATAATATTGCATATTGCATATAAAAAATAGTATCAGTGAAATAAGCACAGCAATGCAATGTCAAGAACCCATTACAAACTGGTTCCGATAAAATATTCCGATTCTGATAAAAATACATTTTTGGTTGCCAATTTTTTTATTTATTTTTTTTACAAACCCGAATTTTATTTAATTTAGTTTTCTACATTGGAATAACATGATCTATTTATTATTTTTTAATAAGTGTTAATATTCGCCTGGTTTTTGATTCATTTAGGGAAGTCTATATTGCCAATTTTTCGGGTGTAGAAGTTGGTTTCCACTTAGTTGTTTCCTCTCGATGAGTTCGACATCTTGAAAGCACCGAATCCCGCTAAGAGACCCACCAATGCAACGCCAACGGCACAACTTATGGGCACCCAAGGTCTTAATTGCACCTGATTGGTCTGCTGACTCTTGGGATGGGTGATCCCAGGACTCGGAGTACTAAACGTTTTCACCGATCTAGGTCTCGGAGTATTAACCGTTTTCACCGATCTACGTTGCAAAGTTCGATCGTATGCTCTTCTAAGTGACGCATCCGACAGGACGTCGTATGCCCGTTTTATCTTCTTGAAATGCTCCTCCGTTCGGGGATGACGGTTCTTATCCGGATGGTAGGTGCGTGCCATTTGCTTAAAGGCCTGCCGGATCTTCCCCACGGTGGCTTTCTGACCAACTCCCAGGATCATATAGTGGTCGTCCTCCATGCTTGCCGATCGTTATCTTTGGAAACGTTCTCTTTTCAGTTGTGACGAAAAACAATTTGTTTGGAATTTCACAATGTTCGTTCTGACATCCGCAAAGCAACAAGTGTTGTGTGTCACTGATTCTGTACATATGCATGTGTATAGTATATGTATATTATATTATCTATGTACGTTAGGGTACATATCAGTGTTGCCTGATGAAAATTTAGCTTTGCCCCTACAAAATCTCAAACAGTCCATATTTCCCCCTAAAAAAATCAAGTATTCCCCCTAAATTAAAAAATCAGTTAATTTCGAACATGTACAATAAAATAAAGCATATCTCAATATGACGTTTGAGCAAACAATTTTTGGCGTAATCACAGTTCTAACTTAAAGGCGGGTTCCCAGAATCCGCCAACATCAGCTGGTAAAACTTTTACTCGATAGGAAAGTAGTGTGCAGTATTTTTTTCGAATTTTTGCCATATTTAGGCAATTAAATTTAATCAATTATTTTAGTGTTTTTTCAAAACATTTTAGTAATACAAAATCCGAAAAAAAACCCCTAATTTTACCCCTAAAAATTTCTCCCCAAATAAATTCCCTTTAGCACGTCAAAAGCCCAAAATCTAGGGGGAAACTCCCTGATCGGGCAACACTGGTTCATATATATCGATGCATTTCGATGATCAGCTAACCATTTCGTGAGCCAAACATCGCTTGCAAATATGTGGGGTATTCCCTTATCATTTTACTTGGACAAACAATACAAAAAAAAAGTTGTATTATATTATCTTTCTTTCTTTTTTTTATGCCTTTCATTTCTTAAAAGATTTCCCGTTATATTATAGAAAACCTCACTGGTCTTGGGAATACATTTACTGCAAAAAAAGGTCATCTAATTAATATTATGCGTAGCTGTTTTGCCTTGCTTTAATCTAGGTCAAAAAAAAGGACAGAAATCGGACTGGGGTTCATTTTTTCTTGGATTTTGGTTGGTAAAACAAATAGGAATACAAGAGATAAAACAACGGTATTTACATATGTGTTGACGCATGTCTGTGTGTGAGTGATGTGACCTTTGACCCTGCCGAGTGGAAAAATGAAAAATGGCTAGCGTAATTCCCTGATTGAAGCCTAACTGAGAAGGACAGATAAAAAAAAGGAAAGGCAAATAGAAGCAATAAGGCAAATCGGAAAAGTGGTGCAGAGAGAGAAATTCTCTATGAATTCTTAGTTGTATGCAAATTTTGATCAGAAATCACAGTGATTCTTAAAACATTCCAAAAGGTGTCCAAAAGTATGCAGTGAAAAAGTCAATTTATTGAGAACCGCTATTTGGAAAATATTGTTGCCTACTTTGAGGCCTTCTTAGTGTTACATTTTCTCGCTGTGCACCAAAAGCAGCCCAGAAACCGCTTAATTTCGCCAGGATCTCCCCCGCCTCTGTGTGTCACATGACCCCTGACCCATCGAAGGCAAACGCATGGGCATTAACCATTTCGCATCGCATTTATTTCCATTTGTATTCGGGCCTCTTGTCAGCGGCAGTTCAAACAGCCAAAGCCGAACTATTGACAAATACCACCCAAAAAGCGAAAACCCCACCACCCACCATCCCTAATCATTAGGAGGGCAAATGGCATTGCTATATCCGAAAAAGCGATGAAATGATTAATTCCCATCGAGTAATTAAGTGTGGTGAACCCAAATGATTCTCTGCAATGGGATGGCCTAACATTTGGCTCTTGGCTCTTCAAAAATAAAACTTCGTCAGAGATTCGCTGATTAGCGATATGGTGAAGAGGCTATATATAAAGATCGGCTGATATATGTATATATTTAACCCATTGCAAATGGGCACTTGAGCAGCACTTTTTGTTTACCATTTCTGTTTCTGTTTTTTTAATTCTTTTATTTAATTCCTTTTTTCGATTTCTATGCCCGCCCAGTCGGATTCTTGTTTACAACTTTGTTGTTAGCCGAAAACTTTTCTCGGTTTTTGCTCAGTTTTTGTTTTCCCGTTTTTGGGTGAGTATAAAAATTCCATTCGAATGCCGAAAATCGAACTCGGAATCCGTTTGAATCTAAACAGTCGAAATAAAACGAAGTGAATAAAACTTTTGGAATTTCTCAGCTGATTTTAGTACATGTCGTAATGGGCACAAAAACGCGCTTATTCCCATTCCCATTCCCATTCCTATTCCCATCCCCTATCCCAAATTCATTTAATATGCTGGCCCAGCAGCAGCGTTTGTTTGCCACATAAATCAGATGGCAATCGCTCGAGAGCCCTGTACCTAATTTATAATTTTCCGAATTTTAAATATCTTTTTTTTTGGGAAATTATAGTTGTTGAAATTATTTAAATATTATTAATTGTTATACTTGCCTGCCAAGTTCTCAAGTCAAATATTATCATCGCATTAGGAACTCTGATTCATCAGATGATCTAATGGATATTGATCGGCGGACAGGGAAATTCTCGACTAATAGACATCGGACATCGAACTGCAGACAATTTGTTTACTTAGCCGCCGAGCACAATTGACTTCTATTTTCGTGAGTTCCTATTGGGTTTTCCTCTGTTTTAATTGCTGCCCCGCCCCTGGCCAACAGAAAAAGCCGAAACTTTTACCTCTTGAGGCTACTTTCAGGTGAGGAAAATTGGGGCAAGGCGAGGGTCAGACTGGGTAAACAAATCCGAGTCAGTTTCGAGGGTGGTCTGATCTAGTGTTTGGGTGTGCTAGTGCACTGAGAAGAAATCTTCCGGTCCAATAAAACCAAAAAGTACCGCTTTCTATAATTTCAACATTTAAAGAGGGTTTATCCTTCTTAAATCTTAGCTTTTAACGTTTATTTCTCAATTGAATACATTTTAAATTTAAAAATTACTCCTAGCTGATTTTGTAAAAGTCTAAATGCCATTGTATTGTGTTTATAAATACCTATCGAAATGTAGAAAATCATTTTAAAATCGGAGCATTCATTAAAAAGTTATGGGCAAATAATAAATTGCAAGCAGTGCAAGCAGTCGATTAACTACTCTCATAACTTCATCTCCCTCGCACTTCCTTTGGCTAAGTAACGGGTATATAGCGTTCTCTCTTGTTATGTATGTAAAATACGAGTTTTTATTATTTGGAAGAATATTTTCCCCTTTTCTGTCACTGTATAGTGGCCATCCCATTATTGGCCTGTTTGTAAGAACCTCAGTTTGAAGATTGCCAAAGTTAAGCCTTTAACCATTTAACCTTTTTATAATTTTAGCTTGAAGCCTTTGCTGTGTGATTATGTCTTCTCTTCTGCAGTGTAAATTCCTGAATCGATGGTGCACCTCATTGATTGGCTCAATGGGAATTTATGAGCTACAAAGTTGTAAAAGTATATTTTCTGAGCAGGGCGTTCTAGTTTTTGCAGCACCTACTGAATGCACTCCAGATGGAGGGGTGGGGTGAAAATAGAGGAAAATGGAAAAAGGGGGCTGCCCCCTGCTGGGATCTGGCTCATCAATCATGGCAGTAGCCAGACGAGTCCAAGCCGCACACATCAAACATTTCAATTTGCCGCAAATGTGTTGACAAAACGTTGATACGCCATCGGCATTCGTTGGGCTTACGGTATAGGATTGGATTGCATGGGTAGCTTACCCCCATACCTTAACCCTTATCCACCCAGAACCATTCCCATTCCCATCCCCAGGCACATTAGCAACACGTGTCAAATGCGCAATGTCCTTGTCCTTGTCCTGGCTTTTGGATCCCGGATCCCGGATCCCCACTTCCCATTGCCCATTTCACATTCCCGCCCTTGGACGCCGCGCTTAATTACACTTTTATAGAGTCGCAGCCCCTCCTCATCATTTCCATTTCATTTTCCATTGTGGCAGTCCTTCTCCCGGTTCTCCTGGTTCTCCTGGCTCCTCGCCATCACCATCTCCATGCGTAATTGCAATCCGTTGTCCTCTCCGCCGCCTGAGTTATGACCTGCAATGCCATCGCCATGGCCATCGCCATCCGCATCCCGGGGTCCTTGTTTATCCTTGTCTATAAAGCGGGCACAGGACTGGCCATATGTTTTCGACTGCCTGGAATTTTCCATTTGTTGATCTGCAAATATGTTTTTTAAGAAAATTATAAAAAAAACCTTGACTTGTGATCCTTTTTGATTTCGAATGAAGTACGTAATCCAATCCCTAAAAACAAATTTTTAAAAAACATTTATTCTCTTTAATTTTATTTTTTTCTACAACAAAATAATAATAACTTTGTATTAAAAAACTAGATTCGTATTAAATATCTTTAAAGTCTTACGATCCTATTTCATATTTACCTAATATCGTTTTATCGGATCTAAAATTCTTATATATATCATTTAATTTTAAATTTGGGATAATAAATTATATTTAATAAAATTTTGGTTGAATAAAATGTTTGGAATATGTTATTGCACACAATCCGATATCTACTTGTGATTCTCTTTTATTTCCCCCCTTATATTATGTATTATATGACTTGCAACATAGAGCACACAAGCTTCGTATCGTATCATCACCTCTTAAGCCCGATATTTCCACGTTTCGATTTAATTTGATTTGCATTTGTTTACCTTTCCCGTTTTCGCATTATAATTATACTTTTTGTGCAGGTAGATTTATTTTTTCGTTGTGCTGTCGCGTCAGAAAGTCAGCCAGTCATTCTGATGATGTGCTTGATGCCTTATCGAAGGAATTCCGGGTCGGGGGTATGGATTATACATATTACATATTAAGGGGGGACCGGCCGTGAAAAAAAGTGTCCTGACAGGCGGCGAAAAGTGAGTGGGGGGCTGTGTATTTCACGGACCATTTCATCGCCATTGGGCCACAAATGTACTGTGCGTAATTTTTATTACAAACAATTTTATTACACATTTTACATATTTGCAATCTACAATTCACAATGCCCAACTTCAGATATCGATGAATATTTCCCCCACAGACCCAATCGATTGCGATTCCATGTGGGCGCTGGAAATGGCGACGCATTAAGTGCAATCGTTAAAAATGATAAATGCACCGACAACCCCCCAGCCTCTGGGGCTGATGAGTGGTTCGGTTCTTAAGGGGTTGCTTAATATTGTGTATTCCTATAACATCCCATTCTTATATGGCCAGAAACTCGGGTTGAGTTCATCAAGTGAAACACCAGTGAAGAGACCAAAAAAAACACTCTCATCTCGCCGTTCGGCTAATCGGATGCTAATTAACCCATTTAATTGGTTAAACAAATATTTCGGCCCCATTTGCTAAAGAAATTTATGGAGCCATATAGGCAAGAACATCTGTTGGTTCCGACGCATTGAGTTTCTTTTTTCCTTCTTTTGCTCTTGGCCATAAGTTAAACGAATTGTTCTGCGATCTCTGCATTTTCATTTTGAATGTTTAAATTCCAATTACTTCCTGGACGCTATTTTTATATCTTGGTAATAAGCTTTGCAAATTATCTTTATTTATTCTTCCTATTTATTGGATTTTTCGATACATTTATTGTAAACGAATGTTATTTTTTCGATAACCATCCCCAGTAATCGTTATCGACCTTTCAGGACTCCCCATTCTTCTCTCCATCCTGCTCGCACTGACTTCTAGTGCGGCGCAAGGGCCAGATGGAGCGACAGGGACGGCAAGAGAAAGCACGCGAACGGGAATCGGAACAAAACCGGAAATCGAGGTGGCCAAGGAAGCCCCCGTCCGCGAGGTGATATCGCTGCTGGGCGCCATCGATGGCATCGAGTCCGTTGTCCTGGTTCCCGACTCCGGCGACAAGTGTCCCGGCGGCTACTTCCACTGCAACACCACGGCCCAATGTGTTCCCCAGCGGGCCAACTGCGACGGAACCGTCGACTGTGACGACAGATCGGATGAGTTGAACTGCGTCAATGAGGTGGACGCCAAGTACTGGGACCACCTGTACAGGAAACAGACGTTCGGCACGAACGACAACCTTCGGATTGGCGAGTGCCGTAAGTGCCGATAAAAATATCGAAATTATCGAAATTAATTAATGACTGAAATAAAATATTACAAAGTTCTTTTCAGAAACTCAAATAAATTATACCTATCCTTTTCTTTCAGAGTGGCGCAACGAGAACTTTAGCTGTCCTTGCCGAGGTCACGAAATGTTGTGTCGCTTTCAACAGCTTACCGCTATACCATCACTACTGCCGCAGAACGATCTGGTAACGCTGTAAGTACAGTTGCGCTGCTTTATTCTAGGTATTTATACATTTTGTGTTAAGTGGACAACTCCATGCTATGTAGATAAAATTTAGTGGCCTTAATAACTTATGTGCAACTCTGATAACCTCTTTTAATCCTTTTTAAATTCTGGGAACATAGAAATATAGAATATCATACCTTGTTGAACTCGTAGCTAAATTCAGAATCGATTTGCGTTCAAATCTGGACATTTTAATTTTTGTTCATTTTATGCTTTAAGTATTGCTTTAAGTACTCAACTTCCATTTATTTTTTAACCCTTTTTATATGTTAATATAGTTAATTTAATATATTAAATGATGTATTTAATATTAAATTTTGTATGACCTACAGCGATCTAACCGGAAACAATTTCGAAACCATTCACGAGACCTTCTTCAGTGAACTGCCAGACATGGAGATCTTGTAAGTAGCTAGCCTGCACTCCCTGGGCTAAGGAATTTTAAGCGGAATCCATTAAAACAATATATATGGGGAAGTAATGGTTTCTTGGGTGTTTTGATGGAGTTTCCTCCTACCGTCCCAAAGTAAACGAAGGGGTGTTGTAAGTCGGGTTCTTAATTAAAACGGAAATGCAAGCAGATGACTCTGACTGCAGCGGCTGCAAGCGATGGTGGATGCTCAAATATTTAGGGAGTCTGGTAAGGAGGATGGGGTATGCAGTATGGAGGGAGCAGGACACAACAGACCAGTGCCGGCTGGACCAGACCAGACCGCATTGAATATTAGCGACATGCTGTGTCCTTAATGGTGCCTTTAAGTAGTCCTCGTCGTCGTTGTCGTTGTGTCAGTATCACTGGTGGCCATCACACGCTGGCGTACATACAAATTACGTACAAACTAGACAGCCGGAAGGATAAGCCAGCAGTCTCAGCCTCTCTCGTAGATACTCCCATGGACATGGGCACATATGCAGGCCCAGACGGCATCGTGTTGCAGTTTATGTGTCACTGTGCCAAAGGACATTTTGGCCCGGCTTAAAACAGACATTCGTGGTGCATGTCGTATCGCCACTCACTGAAGATGGACACCCACAGTCCTCCGAGAGAGATTCCCTGTTTGTTGTAAGCTCACGCTCACGATCTAGGTATAAATTTTAACGACTGGGGAGTACACACTACACTTGAAGGACGAAAATTGAACAGTTTTTTAAGTCCGTAATTTATTAAAATATTTTAAAAATTTATCAGACTTTTTATGGAACGTATTTAAACATTTTCGAAATAAATAAAATTTAAAAAAGGTGTCTGAAAAGTATACTACAATTTATATATATATTTTTACTGCATACTTTTAGACACCTTTATTTGTGATTTCAAAACCCTTAGGATTTCGCTGGCAAAAAAAATATTTTGAATATAAATACATTTGATTTTGGTTTTTATTTACTTTTTCTTTCTGTGTTCGAGTTGCCTTGTAAGTTTTTAGTTGACGTTAAAGTTTCGCCAATCTCAGCTCGAATTTAAATCCCAAAGTTTCCCAAAAGCGGGCTTAGTTGCTTGCGATTCCTCGAGTTACCATCGCCAAACCGCCAGTACGCACACTTCTTTGGGAGGAAAGTGGGCTGTTCTCGCTTCAACAAGGACATTCCGCTAGCTCCAATTGCCTACCACTTTATTTATATCCCTGGGATATTTTCAACAAGTCATTCGATTGCACCCATTTATCTTCCCTCGATTTCGTGGGCAGATTTCGTGACGATGAATTTTTAACGACCTTGCGAAACCGAAAACAATGTTCATATCAGCCCAGGGGCATGGATTTTTTCCACGTTCGCCCTCGACTCTGCGTCGCAGTGTGGGTGAAGCCTTGTTTTCATCGCTATCCTAGGAAATTCCAGGGAACAAATTCAAGAGACAATTACTTCTATAAATAGGTTGACATTTCTGTCCGCAGGTTTATCCCGCATTTGGCCATAAAAACTAGATGCAAAACAAGAACATAGCCAGAATACAAATTTATTGGACCATTAAGAGCGCCAAATGGAAACCGAATTCGAGTTGAAATTAATGGGGATTGCCTACCAATGCAGTTTGCAAATGATTTATTTAACTGGAGAAATAATTAAAAATATTATAGAAAATTCGATGTTGGAAGCTTACAGAAATAGCTAGGAATTTGAAATCACTTTTAAATGTTTAAATTTATGTCGAAAAATATGCAGTAAATAATGGAAAGTCGTATTTTGGGTTAAGAATAAATTGCTGCATACTTTTAGACACCTTTTGGGACATTCAAAAATGATTTCAAAATGTAAGCTGTGATATAGACAAGAAAATAACGCAAAAACTTTGGTAAATTTAAATAATTTAAAAATTAAATTTATGAAAAGTTTAAAAAGTGACTCCCTAGACTCCTAATGAAGACGGAATGCAAGTTGTTGGTCCCGTATTTGTATTTACTCATACAAATGAGCCCCAAGTTTGGGGCCAAAACAATGAGGCGACGAAAACAAAGCGCATTATTATCCATATCTCATCCTCGGGGATGGGTGGCTAAAAAGTTATGGTAGCTATATGGCGGGAACTTTTTAGCCGACGCCCATTGTGCCAAGTTTACAATTGAATCTCATATTTATTACGTTTTATTCACTCGACTTGTCGCCTGTTTTTGTATGGCATTTATATTTGTTTTTTTTTCCAGAGTACTGAAGTTCTGCTCAATCCGTGAGATTGCCTCGCACGCCTTCGATCGCCTGGCGGACAGCCCACTGAGGACCCTGTGAGTATCCGCCTTCGTATCCTTTCGCAGCAACGTGACCCACTGCCCACAATAACTCATAATTAAGTCTCATTATTTATGTGCACTTAACAGTTTTCCATTTTTTTCACCCCATCTTTCGCATCTTTCACCGCAGTCGATTCTTTAATAATTTCCCCACTCCCAACTTATGTGCTCGTAATGTCCTTTCAGTTATATGGACGATAATAAATTGCCGCATCTGCCGGAACACTTCTTTCCCGAGGGCAATCAATTGAGGATTCTGTAAGTATCGGTATCGCTTCAGTCGATATTCATTAATGGGGGTTATGCCGTTTTTAACGCGCCATCTTAATGACCGACTTCCGGTTGGCTGATGAATCGAGTGCCTCGACTATCAGTTACCCATTACGGAAAATAGAGATACATAAGTAAAAGGAGATAAGATCTAACAGCTTTAGGGCCGTTTTCTCTTCCTTATGTTAAATTTAAACTAAAGGTTAAACCTTAAAAAATCAAGGGGATTACACTGTTTAAAGCTCACTTTAAATTTAACATGCAGAGTGTTTTTAGAGCTTTAGTTTTAGGTTAAACCATAAAAGTCAATGGTAGTTCGCAGTTTAAAGTTCACTTTAAATTACAGTTTAAAGCTCACTTTAAATTTAGAATGCAGAGTGTTTTTAGAGCTTTAGTTTTAGGTTAAACCTTAAAAAGTCAATGGTAGTTCACAGTTTAAAGCTCACTTTAAATTTAACATGCGGAGTGTGAAAGCTTAGTTTTAGCCCTGCATTAGTGAATTGGTTATTTATTTTCATCCAGTGGCTTTGCATTAAATATTATTCAATAAAAAAATACAATTGCAAAACGATTGCCGATTTATGTGTGTGCCAATAAATGCTAATTAAGCATAAATCAAATTAGGCAGGAAAAATAGCAGGAAACTTGGCTTAAATTCTCGCATTTTACCAATGCAAATGCATTGCACAATTTCAAATTTCAAAAGGGCTGGGCGAGAGATATGCGGCGATAAAAAGCCATTATTTTTTGGCCAGCCGGAGGTGCTAAATGACAAAAATCCAGTAATTGCCAATAACCGTAGTGGGTCGATTATATCGGGACTCATATGAGATTTGGGTGGCCCAGTACACACACACACACAGACACACCGATGCTAATCACAATCACAATTGCTGTCAACCTTTGTTGGCCCATAAAGTTGGCCCATTGTTGCCGGATTAAAGGCAGCCTCTTGCCCAATCGACTGACAATGTGGCATCGCATTCTTGCCTCATTGTTGTGGCGCTTTTCCCATTTCCCATTTGCCCCCTTTTATTTTTCGCCTCGCGGCCTCGGAGCATAAAAATATTAGCACAGACGGTACAAGTTTTCAGTTTTCAGCTTGTTTTGTGCACTGACTCGAGCGGGCCCACGCCCCCCTTTTCCCCTCTCCCACCACCGCCGCCGCCTTAAAGGGCCAAAAACAATAACAACGCCAGCTGGCAAAGGCCAACACAAGGTTAATCCACCGGCTATGATCGAAGCCACAATCTATTTGGTTTAGTTTTACAAAAATTACTAAATCTGAAAATTACACGGGAGGGGATTTTACTCGGGTGAAGAATGAAGGGAAGTGTGGTATTCAAAAAGTATGCAACACAAAATTTGTTCTGTAATCCCCCCACAACCAAAGTCTAGATCCGCCACTGATGAAAATAACCCTTAGCAATAATCATTCGAAATAATTTTATAATTTTACAAAAGAAAACAAATATAAGAGACAAGGTCATACAGCATTAAATATTTAGCTTTTTATTTATAATTTAAGGAACCTTAATGAATTTTAAAATATTAAATAAATAAATAATACATTTTTAAACATATGTATTTAGTAATGATAGTAATACTTCATAAAATATGATATTAAAATCTTATTAAAGTATTAAGTATGTACACAGCGCGAAATAGAGATGATATAAATGATTTCTAGTAGATTTATAATAAACCTAAGCCTGTGAGATGTATTATTATTCATTATCTTCCAATCCTTATTATAAGCAATCCTTTAGCTCATCATTATACCCGTCTAGATACCCTAAAAATTGACAAAACTGCCGGCACACAAAAACACATAAACAACTCAGTTACACTTTTGCGGCGGAAGGCGGATTTCAAATGTGTTTGTGTGTGTGTGGAGGGTAAGGGGGAGGGGGGGTGGTCCAGAGATATATCCGTAGTACTACGTCTCCGGCGCCACCGAATCCGGAGGACCAGCTGCACTTGGCATTGGCCTGAAACTTGGCTCTGTCCGGTTGACAATTGTAGTGCACAGTTCAAAAAAGATGTTAGGACCTTCGCTTTTTACAATAATAATCTCTTATAATAATAATAATAATATATAAGCTTGATATTTCATCGTACTACCTACTAAATAACCAAGTATAAGACGAAAAAATCAAAAAATATCATCATATCGTATAAATTTTTTCGTTGTGTACTAACAAAATTTCGGTACAGGCAACGGCTTCTCAGGGGTAAAAGTGCATTTACTCGTGGGACGTTTGTTACTTGCGCTTAATGGCTAATTAAAATCGAGATATATGTGCCGACTTTTCACTGACTGGATGCAATTGCAGCGGCTTTTGTTGCCAACTTTTCAGCATTAAAATGAGATTTTTTATCTATTTCATATGATTTCCCCGGGTGGGATGGTCAGAATTTTGGCACGCAACCGGCTGCACCACCTGAAACGCAGCGATTTTCGAAATCTACAGCAACTGGAGGAGCTGTGAGTGTTTTAAAAAATGTTTACAAAAAACGAGTAAAGCCCCTAATGAGATATACATTGGTTTAAGGGATCTGCGCGGCAATCGCATTGGAAACTTTGAAGCCGAGGTGTTTGCCCAACTACCGAGCTTGGAAAAGCTGTAAGTTCCCTACGAAATCCCTTTGATATGCATGTAATTTGTGTTATTTTTCGTACCCCTGAAGCTATCTCAACGAAAACCACTTAAAGCGACTGGATTCCGAAAGATTTCCCAGAACCCTGCTCAATCTGCAGACTCTGTCCCTGGATCACAATCAGATCGAGGACATAGCCGCCAACACATTTCCCTTTCCGCGGCTCAGGCACTTGTGAGTAGAAAAACATTCCTCTCATATGAAGAACTACCCTATAAATACATATATCAATCCGTTGTCGATTACAGATATCTGGCTGGCAATCGATTATCCCACATACAAGACGAAACCTTTTGCAATCTCAGCAATCTACAAGGATTGTAAGTTGTTAATGGTTGAAAAGTAAAAAGTAGCAGATACCCTGTTAAATGAAAAGGTTTAGATATGAGTATCTAAGGTAAAATTTAAAGATGTATTCTATATATTATTATATCATTTCAAATATTTGAGCTTTAAGAATTTAAAATTTAAATACTTAGCAATCCGAGTCCGATTATGCCCCAGGGTTTCATAAATACAGGGCATCGAACAAACAAGTGTCACTCCTCTGACCTCTGATGGATTTTTCCTTCTGCTTGGCTTCTGCTTCCATCTTCCATCTCGGACCTCGCACCCTGATTTCCGATTTCCGATTTCAGACTGGGTAGAGTGACCGAGGGGGAAAAAGGGAAGAGGCTGTGGCGTAAAGTGTCATTTGGATTTATTGCCGTTTAAGTTTCGCTTGGGCCGAGAGGAATTTAATTTATCAATAATGCTATGTGGGCTCAAGTCTAAAGTCTGAAGGAATGCAAAGCCGAAAGCTGACAGTTTTTCATTTGCGAAAACTAATATACCAGTTTATACTAGCCACCCAACCCAGTCGACATTCCACCGCCTTCATGTAATGCATATTGAGGAGGCTTCAGCCTTCAAAGATGAGGCCTCAGCCTGTCCTGTGGAATGATTTGCATGCAGGGCAAAAATCAAAAAGAGATATCCAGGATATCTAAGAAAAACATCAGAGAGAGAGAGAAAGACGAACGGACAAATACCGGATACGTGCCACGGCATCGGGGGCCCAACTTTAATGATGAAACTTTGCCTCCACCTAAGCTCCTTTCTTCTTTTTTTATCCCCCCCCCCCCCCCCCCCTCGATGAGACTGGGAACCAATCTCGAATGCAAATAGAAAAAAAAAACCGAACCAATGCTTGGCTTTTATGCTCTGGCCCATAAACCCGCGCAGCTCTGATGTGTTAACCACTTTCACCAACCAAATGTCCTGCCTTTTTCTCCGATTTCTCCGATTTCCCCCATAGACACTTGAACGAGAACCACATCGAGGGATTCGACCTGGAGGCCTTCGCCTGCTTGAAGAACCTCAGCTCGCTGCTGCTAACGGGCAATCGCTTTCAGACCCTCGATCCGCGGGTCCTAAAAAACCTGAGCAGCCTGGATTATATGTGAGTAAGCTGGAAACACCCCCAGCGCAAATTGTAATGGTTATGAGCCATACACCTCCTTAAACCTAAAATACCCTTGCTTGTCTGTCCTTGGCAGTTACTTCTCGTGGTTCCATTTGTGTAGCGCCGCCATGAATGTGCGGGTCTGTTCCCCACATGGCGACGGCATCAGCAGCAAGTTGCACCTACTGGACAACCAGATATTGAGAGGCAGGTGAGTCCCCCAAACATAAGATGTTTTCGATTTAATCAAGCTAAGAGCCCTCGCAAAAGGCCCGGGAAACCAACTGGTAGACTAGAAGGAGGGGCTTTGCACTGCGGTCTCTGGTCTCTGTGTGCAAATCGCATTCATTAGTCTGCAATTAAATCATTGTCATTATGGCCCTCGAAGTCTGTGCAATTGCAAGTTCAACCGAGCTTGCCTGCAATTAGAGTGCCAGACTTGCGTTGTTCTGCCTACGAGGAGAACTACTCAAGTACAGGAGCGAACTTGAATCAGAATCAAGCAAAAACACCCCTTAACGAGGTAATATTGTCGTGACGATCGCACCTCCAGCATATACAAGATTGAATTAATGGGCCCCACGTTGGGCGCCAATAACTTTGAACTCCATAGCTCCTTGGCCCCTCGTTGGGCGCCAAATCTCCCGCAGTTTCTGTTTCCTATGCTAATCGCTCAACACCCCAAAATGGGGCCTTTTGAAGTGCCTAGACTCGCTGTCTAAACATTGCGCTTTCCTCGGTATTTGGTATTTTAGCCAAGT
Organism: Drosophila pseudotakahashii; assembly: GCA_035046095.1. NCBI lineage: Eukaryota > Metazoa > Arthropoda > Insecta > Diptera > Drosophilidae > Drosophila > Drosophila pseudotakahashii. The sequence goes on from JAWNOE010000105.1 coordinate 10,742,260, forward strand.
AGCTACTTGGCAAGACAAATAAGTAGACCCATCAACAACTGGGAACTGGGAACTGGCAACTGGTAACTGGTAACTGAAAACAGAAAACAGGGAACTCGGAACTGGCAACTGGCAACCGGCAGTCACTTGTCATCAAGACTCCTGAGTGATTATCTGGCTGGCTGCCATCGCCTCTTCGTCGACGTCGTCGTCTAGGATGTGTTCCTGTTGAAAATGAAAATTACGTTCCTTCCTTGTCGGTTGTTTGTTTGTTTGCCTTTTACACATTTTACACACACACTCTGCATGCCGCCGTCTTCATCTCCACATCCACATCTTCATCTCGGGTTTTTCTCAGCGAGAGCAAACACCAACATGTGCACACACACAGCCAGACAAACATAAGGATGTTAAGGATGGGTTCCAAGGATACAGGGCTGCAAGGATGCCGGTGCCAGCGAGAATTTACTTTTGTGCTTAGTACATTATTTCATTATTCTAAGTTGACGTTTTCATAAAAATTAAATACTTTAGGTTTTCAAGTCGTTGGCGTGGCTCCCGTTCTTCCGATTTTCCGTTTTTCCGCCTGGCTTCATTCCTTCCGCTGCTCTCAGGCCGGTGGTCCCTACTTTTATTGGCCACCTGGATTCCCATCTTCTATTTACAACTGCACTGCCATCCTTTCTTGGGAGGAGGGTAGAAAGTGACTGCTGTGCACCAGGGATCATTAATGCGTTGTTGCTGCAGGCGGGAAGATGCCTGTTATACCCAGTTCAGTTCGTTTAAATCGGTGACCTCAATTTATTTAGAGCCAAGAAAAAAATAAAATTCGAATTTCCGGAGTCTAGCTGATTGCTTTTATGCTAGCTCTAGCTTTTAGTTGTATGCAGTCTACAATATACTAATTTTGTAACTTTTGGTGACCCCGAATTTTAAATCAGAATCGCAGGTTATTCTCTACCATCCTTTTCTTTGATTTTAATTATCTATCAGCGTATTATTAGGGATGACCCCTAGCTTTCAGTTTTATATAGACTATATTATTATACTTTTGTCTCTTTTGGTGACCCCAAACTTTAAAGTAGAATAGTAGATAATTCATTTTTACTGCATCCTTTGCTTCGATTTTAATTATACTGTTTAATTACCATAGAATATGACCTTTAGCATCGTTCAGGGGAAGCTGCAACTCCTATTAATTTAATAAGCATTTAGTGAAATTGGAAGCTACACATTTTTTTTCTTGGATCAGCATTAGGTCAAGCCTTATGATGGTCAATCATCATCAAATGCCGAGTGTTGGCAATGAATGGGAAGCGGAACACTCGCATAAATTACAGGTCTCTCTACCTCCAAGCATATGAGGCAGAGGCATCGTGGTAGTGTCTATAATTGTCATTGAATCACAGTCGACACTCACTTTTGCCATTTCTGCTCCTGTGAATGCTGATATTGCTGCTGTGCTGTACTGCGTGCTTTGTGCTGTGTGCCTTCTGTTTTGTGCCCAAGTCTCGTCGCTCCACTCAAGCATCCATGGCCACGCCTCCCCGGTCAGCAGAACTGCAATAATGAGACACCCGGTCAGGGCAATTGGCAATTGTGCGAGCCACAAACGCAGAGGTCAAACACAGCAAGACTTACATTTCCTTTAATTGCCCGAATTTATGGCTAGCAGCATAACGACAATTGTCCTAAGGCAAGGTCACAAGTGATTTTCTTTTCTGTTTTTTTTTTTTGCGTGACACACTAAAAAAAACAGATGAATTCATTGTAAATGTGCTACGACAATCACAGGGATGCTGAAAAATTCACTTAAGGTGCTGAAAAGTATGCTACAAAGTAAGATGTATGATTCACTGCATACTTTTAGACACGTTTTTAAGTGTTTTCAAAGCCGTAGTAACATAAAATAATATTTCACTTAATTAATCAGCAATTAAAATTCAAATAAATTTACTAAACAATAAAATATAAAATAAATAATAAAAAAAAACAAAAAAAATGTAAATATCTATAAAGTAAATATAAAATATAAGTCAGAACATAAACAATGAGAACTCATCAATTAATCTGTACCTATAATTTTATTTAAACTTACATATTTGCAAAAGAAATCACTTTATATATCAAGGGGGTATTTTAAAAAATCATAATTCAATTTAAATTAAATTATACAAATATTAAACTGAACTTTATAAACTTTTCTTTATATCTATTAATATGTATTTTTGTTCTATCTGTGCACTTCTCACATCCTAAACAGCGTTTGGGTGATGGCCTCAATTGCCGTGGTGGGCAACCTGCTGGTCCTGCTCGGGCGCTACTTCTACAAGTCACGGAGCAACGTGGAGCACTCGCTCTACCTTCGCCATTTGGCCGCCAGCGACTTCCTCATGGGCATTTACCTGACGCTGATTGCCTTTGCGGACATTACTTTCCGCGGGGAGTACATCAAATACGAGGAGGCCTGGCGGCACAGCGGCATTTGTGCCTTCGCAGGTACGCATTCCCGGCAATTACCCCTAAACATAAACCTAAACCATAGTGGAATGGCCCTAATGGGATGCTAATGTGAATTATGTATCCGGCATGTAGGCTTCCTCAGCACCTTCAGTTGCCAGTCGTCGACGCTGCTGCTCACACTGGTCACCTGGGATCGTCTGATGTCTGTGACGAGGCCCCTGAAGCCCCGAGATACGGAGAAAGTTCGGTAAGGTGTATGAACTCGTAGTGAAATTAGTCTTGCTGTTAAATCAAAGTTTTTGTTTATCCTATTATTTTAATTACATTTTCGTTCTCCTGTTTGCCATATTCAGATTTCTGTTTGACTTAGGAACATTCTTGAATATTTACTTTGACCGAAGTCATTCTAAAATAATAATATAAATTGCTTTCAAATTGTATTTGGCCTGTAAAATTTGAAAATAATTTAATTACAATTTATTTTCCTAGTATTCTATCAAAAGTAACTTTTAGTATGATTTTGGTTAATAAATATTTGTTTATTTTAATAATATTAATTGCCTTTAGTTCCAAACTTTGTTATATAAAATTTGAGAAAATTAAAAATAATGAATTGTATTTTTCGTAGTATTGTCCTACGTCTGTTACTCCTGTGGGGCATTAGTTTTGGACTGGCTGCGGCTCCACTTCTGCCCAATCCCTACTTTGGCAACCACTTCTATGGCAACAATGGTGTCTGCTTGTCCCTCCACATCCACGATCCCTATGCAAAGGTATTGCCCCTTCTTTTGTTGAATGATCCAAATAATATATTAAATACATATTTTAAGGGATGGGAGTACTCGGCGCTACTGTTCATCCTGGTCAACACGTTGTCACTGGTCTTCATCCTGTACTCCTACATACGAATGTTGCAGGCGATTAGGGATTCGGGCGGCGGAATGCGGAGCACTCACAGCGGTCGAGAGAATGTGGTGGCCACTCGGTAATCTTCCTTTGGAATTTTATTGTATTTATTATTTAGGTAATTTTGAAATTATTTCCGATAGCTTTGCCATCATTGTGACCACCGATTGCGCCTGCTGGCTGCCCATAATTGTGGTCAAAGTGGCTGCCCTCTCAGGTGGGTAAATCTCTCATCCACAGAAAAAAATGGATAAAAAATCAGATTGATATGTGCAGGTCAAGTTATTCATATCATTTTGATATGAATAAAGATTATGTTTATCTTATTTTTTTATTCAAATAATACTAAATTTAATATTTTACAACATGAAATGATAAAATATCAAGTTGATATGTTTGAATCATAAATTTGACATTAATCATATCGGCTTCTTATTGTTATGAAAAGAGGTAGAAATTACCCTATTTTTTTCTGTGTAGTAAATTAGTCTATTTACCAAGCGTTATATCCTCCTCTAGGCTGCGACATCTCCCCCGATCTGTATGCCTGGCTGGCCGTGCTGGTGCTGCCCGTGAACTCAGCCCTCAATCCGGTGCTCTACACGCTGACCACGGCGGCCTTCAAGCAGCAGCTGCGCCGCTACTGCCACACGCTGCCCAGCTGCTCGCTGGTGAACAACGAGACCCGATCCCAAACGCAGACCGCCTACGAGTCCGGCCTAAGCGTTAGCCTGGCCCACTTGGGCGGCGGCGTGGGCGGCGGATCGGGACGCAAGCGGATGTCCCACCGACAGATGAGCTATCTGTAAGGCGGGAAAGTGGCCAAGAGCGCAGCACGAGATCAACAGACTTACATACAAAGCGGGGCAATGGGGTGGGTGGCTTGAGCCTTGGACAGTTCCAAGTAATCGGAGCCTTAAGCTATTGGTTCAATATTTTGTATCATTTACCACAAGTTTCTTCATTTCATATCATTTATTTTTCCCCCCAAAGAAATGAATATAATTACAAAAGTTGATATTTTACCAATCGTTTTTAAGGCAAACCTCTTACAACTGTCCAAAGTATATCCTGACTATTTGTTGCACCCCCATCAATTCGACCTGCCCCACGGGGCATTGTTACATGTGATCTAATAGTTAAATCTTATTGTAATTCTATAAATACATATTCAGATGTTAGTTGAACCCGTCGCTGTACATTTGATTTATAATCGAAGGCGGTAAATGCTTGGCACTTAGCCCTGCCCTTCGGTGGCTATGTTAACGTCCGCCTGGATGTGATAGGGTCCCTCGTTCACGTAGGCCGTGAAGCGTACGGTTTCGGTGGGTGAGAACTCGGCGCTTACGGCCAGCATCTCCATGATCTCCCACTTGAGGAACTTGACGTCCTTGTGCAGATCCTTTTGGCGCGAGAGCAGGAACTCCACAGCACCTCCGGTGTTTTTAAGGGCCACAATGCCCCAGCCGAACTTACAGATGGTCTTCAGCAGTCCCAGGGCGGCCAACTGGAGGTCGGGGAATGGCGTGTTGATCAGCTCCATAATGGCATTGGCCTGTGCTCCCCCGGCGAAGCTCTCGTACCAGGCTTTGAGGATGGAACTGTGAGGAAAGGGAATCATCAGCAGGATAGATATACACAATATGAAGTGCGAAATTACTTGATCTCCTTGGTAGGCGGTGTCTCCACCGCATAAACCACATCCAGCGAGTTGAGCAGGCGCTCTTTGATGGGCGCCGATAGCTTCTTGGTGTACGAGCCGTACTTCTTGAACGACTCCTCCACGGCCGTGTTGAAGTGCAGGTGCAGCAACACCTTCCCCTGCGGAGTGCTGGCCAAATTGGCCAGCGTGTCCATGGCGGTGGGCAGAATGGTCTCATCTTCCGACAGCAGCTGCTGGAACAGGCAGGCCAGCATGTGCGGATAGCCGCCAATGATCTTTTGCGGCTGGACGGCGGCAATCTTGCCGAAGAACTTCATGATGCTGGGTATGAGTAGGGCGTCCAGGGGATTCTCTTCGATGCGCTGCACCCGGCTGCTAATCACATCGAAAACGCGACGTCGTTCCATGTAGGAGAGGCCGTGATTCTGTTCGGCCAGTGGCACTAGGAGCTCCATCACGCTGGCCTGCAGCAGCACATCATCGTTGTCCAGCTCGCTGAGCGCCGCGTCCAGAATGAACTCGACGGCGCTTAGGGAGGCGGCACTGCCCTTGGCCAGGGCCACGGCCAGTTCGTAGGCGCGACAGCGCACGATCTCGTCCTGCTGCAGGAGCTGGACCAGCTTGGCCTGCACGTCGGCATCGCCGAGTCGCTGGACGAGCACAATGGACAGGATATTGATGGCCAGCGTGCTGGCCTCCGTCTGCGGCTGCTTTAGCTCGTCCAGAATGAGGAAGAGCAGCTCATTGCCGGGCAGCGTGCGCACCTGGCCGGCGTTCAGCTGGCGGCGCAGCTCCTTGAGCAGACTGGCCAGGACCAAAGAACGCAGGGCAGGATTCGGGTGGGCTAGGCCGCGGCCCAGCAGCCTGGGCAACTGCTCATCGGCGGTGTCCACCGGCAGCTGGTCGAGGCAGTGGCCCAGCAGCTCCAGGGCCACGTCCACGGCGGGATCCTTGGGAGCAGGCGCATCTACGGCAGGATTGGCGCAGTCGTACAATTCCGCCGCCGACAGCAGGCGTCCGATGACTTGGCGCGGAAGGGCCGCCTCCTTACCGATCGCCGTGTTCATCCTGGTCAGCGCCTCCAGGCGTTGCGGCTTCGATTCCAGAGCCTTCAAATTGGCCACCCACCAACTCTCCTCCATTTCTTGGGCTTTTTTTCGGGATTAACTCAACAAACTCGGTTTAAAAATGACAATTCACTTGTGTTTTGGGTAGAGATGTGAAAAATATCAATATACCGATATTTTTTGAATAAAAATAAATATTTTTTTTGCGAAAAATAATCAAAAAACAAAATGTTCGGGTTTAAATACCAATCGATTAAAAATTTAATAACGAGTTCAGAAAGGTACGACAATCCATATTTGGACCAAGATTAAGATTGTTTCAGCAAAAAAACTGATATGTTTTTTTTTTAAATTCGCGATTTTGTTTTTTGACAAAAATATGATTGTAACTTGGCAAAAAGTAGTCCTACATCAAAAAAACATTCTGTTTTGAATATATTACAATATAATAATTAAATCCAAGTCACTTTTTATGAGATTTTGAAAAATAATATTTTTGACAATTTTCATTTTTTTTATAAGGGGGTACCCCATGATTTTTTCCGAAAAATTGTTTAAAAATAAAATGCCTAGATTTAAATATAAATCGATAGACATCGATGACAATCCATATTTGGATCAATATTTTGATTTTTTCTGCCAAAAAACCCATTTTTTTTTTGTTAAAAATGGGGGTTTGGATTTTTGGCAAAAATATGATATTTTTCTTTTTGTTGTTTTGCTGTAACTTGACCAAAAATGGTCCTACATCAAAAATACATACTGTTTTGAACAGATTACAATATTATAATTAAATCCAAGACACTTTCCATGTGATTTTGAAAAAATTAAATGTTTGACAATTTTCATTTTTTTTAGATTTTTTTGCGAAAAATTTTCAAAAAATAAAATGCCCAGGTTTAAATGCCAATACAAATTTTCGTGGGCGTGGCAACTTAATATTTTAACTTTTACAATAGCTAATTAGTTAGTTTGTCAACAGCAAAATAAAAAAAAAAGAAAGGTTAAAAAAAAGTTAATGCAGCCCTGCCAGACGTAGCGAAAACTATCGCTCAGCCGCCCACCTCTAGCGCTAGTGCAGCCCTGTTTTGACGCCATTTTCAGGCGAAATTGTGTGTGTGACGCGTTGTTGTATTGAAACAAAAAGCGCAGAAAATACGTTTTCCTGACTGTTAACGGGCGGAAAAGCAGAAGGAGCGACCAGTGAAGATGTCGCAACGCTTCGCACCTGGCCAAGCGCCGGTGCAATCGCGCTACCAGCCACCGCCGCCGGCGCCCGGCATGCGTCCCTATCCGCCGCCAGGCGCCACTTTTCCGGTGAGTTTTCCCGTTTTTCACACCATCCGCCGCTTTTCCCGATCCCCGAATAACCCCCGAATCCTCTTTCGCAACAGCCGCGTGGGTTTCCACTGCATCCGAACACCACGCAACCGGTGCCGGGCACAGCGAACGTGGCCGGAGTGCCGGGAGGTCCCGGTGTGCCCGGCGTTCCGGGGCCATCGCTCCTGCAGCGCGCCGCCCAGCAGCCGGCCTTCCAGAGCAGCCTGCGCGGCACTGGCGCCGCCGGCGGTGGCGTCGGCTCCGGCGGAGGCAGCAAGCGGTCCAACGAATCCCGCAGCCTGGGCGGCGGCGGTGGCGGCGGCAAGGGTGACTTTGTGACGGCCAAGAAGAAGAAGAAGCTGGCGGACAAGATACTGCCGCAGAAGGTGCGCGATCTGGTGCCCGAGTCGCAGGCGTACATGGATCTGCTGACGTTCGAGCGGAAGCTGGATGCCACCATTATGCGCAAGCGCCTGGACATCCAGGAGGCCCTCAAGCGGCCCATGAAGCAGAAGCGAAAGCTGCGCATCTTCATCTCGAACACATTCTATCCCAGCAAGGAGCCCACTAACGATGGCGAGGAGGGGGCCGTCGCCTCCTGGGAGTTGCGGGTGGAGGGTCGCCTGCTGGAGGACGGCAAGGGTGATCCGAACACGAAGATCAAGCGCAAGTTCTCGTCGTTCTTCAAGTCGCTGGTCATCGAGCTGGACAAGGAGCTGTACGGGCCGGACAACCATCTGGTCGAGTGGCATCGCACCCACACCACCCAGGAGACGGACGGATTCCAGGTGAAGCGGCCGGGCGATCGCAATGTGCGCTGCACCATCCTCCTGCTGCTCGACTACCAGCCGCTGCAGTTCAAGCTGGACCCGCGCCTCGCCCGGCTGCTGGGCGTGCACACGCAGACCAGGCCGGTGATCATATCCGCTTTGTGGCAGTACATCAAGACGCACAAGCTGCAGGACGCCCACGAGCGGGAGTACATCAATTGCGACAAGTATCTGGAGCAGATATTCAGCTGCCAGCGCATGAAGTTCGCCGAGATACCGCAACGCCTCAATCCGCTGCTCCATCCGCCCGATCCGATTGTGATCAATCACTTCATCGAGAGCGGGGCCGAGAACAAGCAGACCGCCTGCTATGACATCGATGTGGAGGTGGACGATACGCTCAAGAACCAGATGAACAGCTTCCTGATGAGCACGGCCAGCCAGCAGGAGATCCAGGGGCTGGACACGAAGATCCACGAGACGGTGGACACCATTAACCAGATGAAGACGAACAGGGAGTTCTTCCTCAGCTTCGCCAAGGATCCGCAAATGTTTATCCATCGCTGGATCATCAGCCAGACGAGGGACTTGAAGGTAGGTGGTCGCTTGTTACTTGATTTTTACAATGCTCTAACGATAATAACCTTTCCAGCTGATGACCGATGTGGTGGGCAATCCGGAGGAGGAGCGCCGGGCGGAGTTCTACTACCAGCCATGGACGCACGAGGCCGTTTCGCGCTACTTCTTCACCAAGGTCAACCAGAAGCGGGCCGAGTTGGAGCAGGCGCTGGGCATACGCAACGGCTAGGCGAACGCCTCACCTCTCCGCGCCGATTCCGATTCTCCCTTGGGCAGCAGTCAACTCCTGGAATATTCGTCAACCGGCATCCGTTGGCCGTGCGCACGGCAAACTCTTTTTCCTTCGCCAGTTTAGTTTAAGCTTAAAATATATGTCCCTTTTTTTGTCGACCAGCCGAACCCCCAACCCATAACCGTTCCATAACCGAAATCCCTTGTCCCGATGTCCCCAAAATACACGCATCCAGCACAAATATTGGACCTTAACTGTAAGCTAATAAAGTGGCATACGAATATAAAAACCAAAATTTGAAACTCGATTTTGATGCATTTTTAAAATATGTGATTTTATTTAATTCTATACTTATGCAGCCCTCTGATGCTCTTGTTTGGGTTTCATAAAATGCCTTTTCTCTTGGTTAATTGTGATTTTCTGTTTCTGAACTGCGCTGTTAACTGATTCGGTTTCTAAAACCCACTTTGATCTACGTTGGGATACATGGATATTATATTTTGAATTGATCAATCGGAGAATACGCAAGAGGATTGGCCAGTCATTACGAGTAATTTCCTAATTTACACTGTTAAAATATGCGATTTTAGTTGATTCCATAGTTTTGCGACCTTCTGGTGCCTATTTGCTGGCTTTAAAATCCTATAAAATGCATTTTCGGCTGGGATCCACTGCCTTCTAGTTTATATTTAGCATTGGGTAACCATCTAAACACGGGTTTCAAACAGTTGAGTCTACGACATGGGGTTAATATCACTACTGAACTAAAGACGGAGTCGGATTACATTTAAATGCGAATGCGAATGGACTACAGCTTGGGCTAGACCCGAAGCTATAGACGGAATGTGCAAACGTTGCTTGCTTAGGATCAATTGCGCTTCTTGCGACTGGCCGCCGAGGAGTTGGAGGATGCGGATGCGGTTGCTGGGGAGTTGGCCGTGGTGTCGGGGGCCTCGCCAATGGCCAGGCCGGTGTCCAGGCGACTCTTGTCCACCGGATAGAGCCAGCGCTGGTACAGGTAGATGATGAACACAATGTCGTCGCGCAGACAGGCCACCCGATGGGCCGTGGGCATGGTGATGATGAAGGCGAAGAAGTCGTCGATGAACGTGTTGAAGGCCTTGTACATAAAGGCGCGCCACGGCAGCGCGGCCACCGACTTGAGCTTGTAGTTGACGAACAGCTGCGGCAGCATGAACAGGAAGCCGAAGGCGTAGACGCCGTTCACCAGCGAGTTGAGCGTCCACGAGTACCAGGATCGGTGCGGCTGGTAGAGCAGCGAGTACACCGCTCCGCCCAGGCAAAGGGGATACAGCAGGTAGCTGAGATACCGCATGCCCTGCCGATCGAACTGGTCGGTCCTCTTCTCCTCCTCCTCCGCCGCCAGCTGTCCACCGTTCGCCGGCTGCTGGCTGCCATTCCGCCGGTCCACCTGCTCCAGCTTGCGACGAATCAGGCCGCTGAAACTCAGCTCCAGGCGCAGGATCTTCTTGCACTTCCACAGCTCGATGAGGGTGCCCAGGCCGACGGGCACGAGGACCAGATACGAGGTGTTCTCGTCCAGCAGATACAGAAAGATCACGATCTGCGAGAAGGCCCGCCACATGGTGGTGCGGCTGGAGAGGCCCTCGTACGACTGCTTCTTGCGCCAGAAGGCCACGTCATTCTTGAAGCTCAGGAAGTCGAAGAGCATCTGCGGGATGGTTTGGTTATTATGCCATCTTTTTCACAAACGCTACTCCTACTCACATGGATGCTGGACACGAAGATGGTGCCGCACAGCAGGTAGACGTTGGTGTCCGAGAAGATGCCCTTCACCTCGTCGATGTCCTTGGTGGCGAAGCCGATCGTGAGCAGCGCCTGGGTGGCGTGCTCCATTAGCAGCATCAGCCGCAGCTTGCCCACGCCCACCGGTTTGTAGTGGAAGCTGAAGGTGAACTCGGTGGTGTTCCGGGTGACCAGGACGAGATCCTTGAGCCGCGTGTTAAAGGTGTCTGTCTGCAGGATGGGCAGGATCTGCTGCATGCGGTTGACGCGTATCAGCGGTGCCATTTCCGGCGGCACATCCGCTTGCGAAACGGAAAAGAGATCGGTGAGCAGGGTCACATAGACATTCGAACGAATGTGGGTGCTGGGACGGCCCGAGGGGGAGCCACCCCCCTTCTTTCCCTTCTCCTGGACAGCAGCAGCAGCAGCTCCCTTATCCGAATCACCAAGCAGATTGAACGCCTCCGCCCGCGGCACCATGTAGTCCGTGAGACTCATCGTGTGCACGACGGTGGGTCCGTCCCGGCGCAGGCTGCGCCATTCCAGGGGCTCGCCCTCCAGGGCCACCACCACATGGAAGTACAGGGAGCCGTTGCGTCGCGTCTTTAGCGGCACATCCAGCTGAAAGTCGTGCTCGAAGCCCTGATCGTAGTCGAATCGCTTGGCCTTGTACAGGTCCCGCACCTCGGAGGCAATCGGGTTGCGGCCGAGGGAGAAGAAGAGCGCCAGCTGGAGGCGGGGCCGGTCCGCCAGGAAGGATGTGTAGCAGGGAACGCCGCTGCACTGCAGCGTGGTGAAGAGCTGCGACATCTGGTAGATCGAGTGGCCGATGTATGCCAGGAAGGCCACGCCCAGCAGCGTCGAGATCGAGGGCAGGGCCATCTCCTCCGGTTGCGCTTTTCCGGCGAATGTTGGCTGGTGGGGCAGGGGCGGTGGCGGTGGGCGGGGCGTTTGCAAGCCGAAATCGGGGAAACTAAAGAATTTCCCAGCAGCGTTGCCAGACCAGATGAACAAGGGTTTTTAAAATGGCCATTGCCCATGGTGCTTGTCCCCGCTAAGTGGCACACTTTTGGTCTAATTGCTCGCCGATCCCCTTGGTCACACTGCCGGGCAAAGGGAAAAAGAAAAAAAAACACACAGAAGAGAAGAGAAACGGAGAAAAACAGAAACAGAGGAGGCAGCGCAAGGCAAAAAGCAGAGCAGGAAAGGATTGGACTGAATCGAATCGAATTGCATTGAACTGAGATTCCCAGAGCACAGACGGCGGTCAGGATGAACAACGGCTTCAGCACCGGCGAGGAGGACAGCCGCGGGCACACGGACCAAACCTGCTGCCTGATCGACGACATGGAGCGGTGTCGCAACCAAGCCGGCTACGCCAGCTACTCGAAGCGCATCCAGAAGACGGTGGCCCAGAAGCGGCTCAAGCTGAGCAGCGACCCGGCGGCGCAGCACATCTACATCTGCGACCACCACAAGGAGCGCATCCAGTCGGTGCGCACCAAGCGGCGCCGCAAGGACAGCGAGGACGACAGCAACGAGACGGACACGGACCTGCACGAGTTCCCCGATCTCTACCAGCTGGGCGTGAGCACGCTGCGGCGCTACAAGCGACACTTCAAGGTCCAGACGAGGCAGGGCATGAAGCGGGCGCAGCTGGCGGATGTGAGTTTGCACTAGTTTTAAGCTTGGCAGCCAGGGGAAGTGATTCTGCACCCAGGCTTACCTTTCCATTAAGTGAAGAAACCATGAGGAATCAGTAGGAACACGGGGGTCAGTGAAGAAGGCAAGATTTCTATCTGATTTAGTAAGTTTAGTCTGAAAAAACCATGTATAATCACTGGGAACACTAGAATACAGCTGGGGATTCGATCCCATAATCACTTCGGTTGGTTGTCCTTGGCCTCCTTTCGTTTAACAAGTGTTTCACCCTTCCATTTAGTGACTTAAGTGGGAAAAAATCAAGTGGAATCACTAGGAACACGGTTGTCAGTAAATAAACAAAGGAAAGTGATTATACACCTAGGATTATGCTTCCATTTAGTGCCTTTAGTCCGAAAAAAACATGTAGAATCATTGGAAACACTTAATTACAGCTGGGGATTCGATCCTATAATCACTTCAGAAGGTTGAAGATCACAACTTCACTACTATTAACTTGACTCCTATTCAAAACTCTTGAGTAAAACTTTGCGAACCTTTCCTTTCGTTTAGACCATCATGAAGCACTTCAAGACAATACCCATCAAGGAGAAGGAGATCATCACGTTCTTCGTCTACATGGTGAAGATGGGCTCGAATAAGCTGGACCAGAAGAATGGCCTTGGCAACGACACCACCTGAAGGCGCGTCGGCGGGCGGAGGGAGGAGGAGGACGCCGACGACGTCTACTCCTTCTAACGCTGGCCAAACCGCCGATAAACACTTCTCACATTGTTGCTGCATTTGCTGGACGTGTCGGCATTGTTCACCCTCTTCCCCTTGCCCCGAATAAGGAAATACGAAAATACTGATAGCGAAATGTCCTTCTCATCTGTACACCCCAAAAACCAAAACCCATACCTACACCACCACTGCCCGAACTCCTTTCCTCGACTCCCCGGAACACAAACAATATTGAAATGAAATGTGCATGAAAGAACGTAAGGAAAAAGGCAACTGGTGCTCCCAAAAAATAGTATAGCGCGATGAAACGTAAACTTAAGCTTAAACAAACAAAAAAGAAATTTACAAAACTAATTGTAGCCTTGGTCCGTTGTTAATAGCTCTTTATACACACACACATTACATTAAATAAACTATGTAAATTTACAAGAGAATTAACCAGAAGACACACAGAGAACACTCAATCTCATAGCAATTCGTATTCTTAGGCTTAAAGACATGGCGACGCGAATGTTGTTCATTTAATCGTTTGTATTATAAACCAAGTTAAGTGGGGATGATGGCTAGACAACAGAAAACATGTGAAAACAGAACACCAATAAACCTTAAATGAATCGAATCGAAGCACAATTAGACTACAATAAACGCAAGAGAAAATCGACACATTATCGCTGTAAGGAAGTAAATGAAATAACTTGCAATATTTAAACTTAAACATCGTCTCGTTTGCCCCGGCGGGCTGGAAACATATATTTAGAGCTCTAGTTTAAGCCTAACTAAGACGAACATCGCATCGGTTCCACAAATCAATTGGAATTCCGCGTTAAACGATTTCTGTTAAAGCCTAGACTGATTTTAGCCATACATTTAAGCCTAAATAAAACTTAATAGAAAGCATTTTCACTTAACTACATGACTACTTTGTATATCGGCTAGATGACTGGCTTGGCCTCCTCCTCGGAGTCGCTGTGATCTGCAAGAGATGTTTGGGAGTCAAATTAAATGTTTTTTCACACCTATATTCGCTGAAAACCTACTTGGTTTCTTGGCCAGCTGCTTTTTATTGGCCTTGCTCTTGCTGCGATTCTGTTTGACCTTGCCAGCCTTCGAGGCGGACGCCTCCGAGGGTGTGGGCAGTTCCTGGGAGTCCTCATCCTGGGGCAGCCAACTGCTGGAGTCTAGGGCGGCGTCTCCTGTCTCCTGTTTGGCCGGCTCTCCCTTGACCTGAGTCTCCTCGATCTCTGGTTGAGGCACGGGCACATCCACCTCCATTTTTTCACTCGCACTAGCCGGCAGTTCCTGCTTTTGCTGGCCCATCAGCTGGGTGAAACTCAGCTTGTGCTGTTTCTCGCCAATTAGAGCCACCAGTCCCTGGAACAAGCGGCCGCCCTGCAGCCGACGCTCCTCGTCCAGCGACAAGGCCTTGCGTATGTAATCCACCAGGGACTTGGCACGCGTGGCCGCATTGCGGGCACATTGCATGATGGTGCGGACATTTGTGGGTGCTGTGCCGCCGGCATTCAGGGTGCAAAGCTCCTGGTACGAGTTGAAGCTGAGGACAATCACCGAATCGGCGGCGTTCTCCTCCAGCAGCGTTGGATCCACAATGGGCTGGCCGCTGCTCTTGTAAATGCAATAGGTGACGCTCACGGGATAGTGGAGGAACAGCAGGGGAATGAACTCGCGCTCCTTTTCCGTGTAGATCCGAAGTTCGTCGTCCGCAAACGTGACATCCGGCCGGCGGAAATGCATCAGGGCAGCCAAGGTGGCTATGGTGCTGGCATCTAAGGGAAATACAAGATTTATTAAGAGCTAAAGTAAGTTAGATCGCTGCACCCACCATACAGATTGCCGTCGTGATTGAGCACATTGATGTCCACGCGGATGCACCACACATGCTGCTCGGCGGCCACGCACAGGGACTCCAGGTCGACGCACCTGGAGCTGCGGAAGGTGCGCTCGAGCAGCGAGTTGAGGGTGAGGGAGCGCTGGTCATGTGTCGTCTGCACCTCGTCCAAAAAGGCCACGCCGCCGAGGTTCACGTTCAGCTGGAGCTTGCCCTCGTTGGGCCGCGAGGTGGTCGGGGCGCCCAGGTCGCAGGTCACGTGGGTCAGCACCTTCGTCTCGCCCAGGGACACGGCCACGGTGCCCCAATCCGCGCCGAAAGTCAGCTCCACGTCGCGACACTCGTTGGGCCGCCGGCCGTCGAAGCGCTGGCTCTGCTTCGCCGCCAACTGGACGAAGTTCCGTTCCGGCTTCGATTTGCCCGGCTCGAAGAGATTGGAGTTCATAAACATCCTGGAATTCGCTTTGTTTTGTATTTAGATTTCGAGTCGTTTGGGATTTTGGCCGGCTTTTAAAAACGTGCAGACAACTGTTGCAGCCTTGCCACCTCGTGCGAAAAGTAAGCTGCTCCGGAACTAGTCACCGCGGAACTGGAACTACTTAAGTGCGTAATAAATTAACCAATTTCGCAATTTTATTGAACAATCAGTTATTATTAGCTTAAATCGGCGTACTCTGACCAAATGGAATTTGAGTTTTGGATATTTTTACGCCAATTTATTTTTTAGGTTGAGCCCTATATTTAGTAGCTTTCAAAACCAGATATCTAAAAATATATTATTCAAATATAGTTTATTGGCAGCAACATTGTTTTAAATGTGCATTTATGTGTATGCTTTGCTTATCAAATGGAAATCTTTTTAAAGAATATTTTTCACTGGTTCTCAAATTAAAAACGAACCAGCTGGTTAGATAATCATGGAATATATAACAAATATTTAACAGTACTGTTAAAATAAAGAAGGACTTGAATAAAATAAAATGTATTAAAAATTAACATTCAAATTTAGAAGAATTTCTTAGTTATAATTCTAATTTTAGTGTGTTTATTATTTATGAAAGCCCTTGGTTCATCAGAACGTGGAAAGTTTGGAAATGGAATAGTTCCACAATTTGACAATATTATAAATTAATTTCATAATTGCTATTTGTTACCATTAGTATGCACTGGCCATCCATCTTTATTTTTAAGAACCCCAAATTCGTGACTGGTTCGCCGGTTCAGAACCCGCTCCCGAAAATCGAACTAGAATACAATGCCAGCAGCGTTCGCTTGACAGTTCTTGCCCGTCTGGCAACGCCGTCGCTGAGTGTGAGTTCTTTTTTGTGCTGGTTTACAACATAAAAGTGCTGCTCGCTCGTCGTTCGTACAATAAATAAATTAAAATCATCCACAAACGGGCGGCCAGAGGAGCAATCGGCTTGCGAGGACGGTCAAAACGGTGGATTGCCAACCGATTTTCTGGTCAAATCCAAAATCAAAGCCAAGAGTTGGTCCAAAGTGCGTGCGAGTGTGTTGGTGCGTTTCGTTTCGCGTGTGTGCCAGTGTGTGTGTGCGTGTGTCGTCGTAGCAGCAGCAGCAGCAGCACCAGAAGAAGAAGAACGAGCTGAAAAGGAGCAGCGGAAGAAGAAGAGAAGGTTGTCCAGGCATTCGCCGGAACGGGAAAGGAACCGTAACTTGGAGCACACTCGCCCTCGTCCCGACCGACCCGCAAGGAGAGCGAGAGAGAGAGTGAGACGCAGAGAGAGATGCAACAACAACCGGAGTCGGGTGGCGAGGAGAGCTGGCTGGAGGAGCAGTGTCACCGCGAAATCCACGGTCAGCACGATGAATTCGAACGGGAATACGTGCGTCAGCGAGACAACAATCTGAGCACCGTGTGGGGAGCATTCCAGGATTCGGCCACCGCCGTTGCCCAGCTTTACAGAGGTGAGGGGGTGGGGCTAGAGATCCCGTTATCCCTTCCAAGGGCGTAGGCTACGGCTTCCAAGCTTCAACATTTTTTTCCTTTTGTTACTGTTCTTTGTGTTTCCATTCTGTCTGTCTATCTGTGTGTGTTGCTTGTGTGTGTGTGTGCAGTCTCTCTTCAAAAATAGTTTTGGGCGAGGTATTAATAGAACAGCAAGAAGAAGAGGCGGAGGCAGCAGCCCGGCTTTCATGAAAATGCAACTCCCCTTCTCGCTCGCTCCTCATACTACGCATTATCAAAATGCAGAAAGGGCTATGGTCTTGTTGTTGTTGTTGTTATTGTTATTGGCGGCGGAAGGGGCGATGCAATAGAACAGGGAGCAAAAGAAAACGAGAGAGAGGACTAGAAAAGTGAGATGGCGAGAGGCAAGTGCATTGGCAATGGAATAGGGAGAGGCGGAGGATGAAAAGGGCAGAGGCGTCGCCTCAAAGAATTTTCATTCCCCCTATATGTTGTTGGTGCTGGGGCCCCTTTTGTTGTTGTTGTTGATATCATTAATCAACATGTGCGTGCAGGCTCATCTGACTGGCTGTGCATGTGTGTGTGTGAGGGTCGAACAGCTGTTTTGCTTTCGTCATTGTTTTCGGCTTGCGAAATGAGAAAACGGAAGGGGAAATAAGTGAAAGATTAATCTCTCTCGCTCTCAGCTTTCCCATTACGTTTTTTTTTTATTTCATTGCAAATTACATATTTTGAGAACCTAGTGTCATCCCTCTTGCACCGCTTTCTTCCTCTTCCTCCGGTCGATAACGGCTCTTCTCGTTCTCTCCCTTCCACTCTGCCCCAGTCTCTCTCTCTCTCTCTCGTCCCTTTACATCCTTTCGTGCAGCAGGTGTGCAAGGAGCAGGGGTCAAAGGTGAGCGAGAGAGAGAGAGAGAGCGGCAGGGGGGAAAACCGATCGACAAGTCGGACATGTTTGTTTTCATTGTTCGCATTCCACCTAGAAATTGTTTTTGCAAGGATCTCAAGTCGGCCATTCTTCCATTCCACTTTGTGGCAAGTTTGGCATGTGTACCTACGAACCTATTCTATATAATATTTGCTATATTGCAGGAATTCTTAATATCTACCCAAACTTTGTATTGTGAATATCGAAATTTAAATTTCATCAAATATTGTAATAGTAATTTTATTTTATATAGTATTTTTGATACTTTTTTTTAAGGTATCTGAAGTAATATTTTAACTATGTTTTGTTTTTATTTAACCATCTATTCGGATATTAAAAAATTCTTTATCAGAAAATGATCTTACAGTTCCAAGACACTACATTAAGGATCAGAGGATAGTTTTAGGACCGGTTAGATTTATTTTACAAGATCCTTAGATCTATAATATGTATAATAACATCAAAAGATACTATTATATGTGAAATCACCTATTTTAAAAATTTATATTTAACTGGATATTTATGATATCTCTTTATTTCTTGCAGAGCGCTCATCGAACACATTTTCCTCAGACACAGGCGCCCTTTGGCTGCCCTTCCAGACCGCAGCTGGCACTGTGACAACACTCTACAAAGGTGGGTTTCAATCGTGCACTTATCCATCGAATGCCCGCCCAACTAATTATTGTCCTCCGATCTCCGTCCAGAATCATGTGATGGTCTCAAACGCACCAGCGACGCTGCCATTCAGTGCGGCTACCAAAGACGCACTCGCGAATTGGCCGATTGGGCGCGCAGCAAAAAACGCCGGATGATAAGGCGCGAGGATCTGTTGGCCTATTTGGCCGGAAAGCCCCTACCGCCATCCAACTCCAATCCACATGCCAATCGTCGGTGAGTCGCCGTTGAAATTTGTCCCGAACCAAACCGATTAAAGCCGTAAATCCACCTCTCTGTTTTTTTTTTTGCAGCTCGCCGAAGCCGGAGCATCATCACCAGAGCGGCAGCGGTGGCTCTGGCCTGGGATTCCACAGCTCCGGACTGGGCTTGCCCCATGGTCCGCCCACAGCTGCCGGCGGTGGACATCTGCTGTCCGCCGGAGCAGGTGGTGGCCGTCAGGAGGGAACGGTCGGCGCCCCTGGCGGCGGAATCGGCGATGATTTGCACACCTTTAAGGAGGCCTTGGTTTTGCGTCCACGGTTAGTTGATGGCATTGCCGAAAAATTGTATTTGCAAGATGATTCGAGGGAAAACTCATTTCAAGTCCAACTGCTTAAAGTTATAGATTTCTGTAACTGACTCGATTGAATCAGGAAACATGAGATTGCCTTTTTTGGCAATTGCATTGAAAACGGGTTTCGGTGATCTTTCCAAACATTTAAATACCCACCTATATGGATAAAACAAAGTAGAACAAACAAATATTAATCAGAATAGGAAATGGAATAGAAAGATAGCCAAGCAAAATGAACTAATAAATGTTCTTCTTAATATTTCAGTGGTCCCGAACTATTTGCATTTGTTGCCAACGAAATAGCGCGCCATTGCAAGCGTCCCGGCAGTCCCATCGACGACAAAATGGACATTTGCCACTACAGCAGTAAACGCCAGCGCTTCATGTAATCCAATACCAATACCAATACCGATACCAATCGCGAACCCAGCCCAAAGCAAAGCTCCCGGTCATCAAAACACCAACCCACTTCACCTTTTGGAATCGAAAAATAAAAACACTGCGCGGAAATTGCATGAACGGCCGATGAAAAACATAAAATGTAAATTTATGTTTAGTCTTGCGGTTTGATAGTTGCCTCTACCTACCATATATTTTTTTTTTATAAAAGAGCCCCTTTTTTTCCCTCACTCCTTGCACCTACATACAGCAAATGTACGTAAAACACACAAAAATCACACATAATTAAGATTAAGTTATGTTTTAGTTGATAGCACTTAAGGAAAAAGTCATGCTGATAGTGATGACAGCAGAAGATGTTTATGTTGATGAAGATAATGCCGCATATTGGGCATTACTACACAAACTGTTGATCATTGCCATCATGCATTACAACAAACGGAGTGAAGAGTTAGGAGAAGTAGGAGTACGATATCTGTTATATGCCAGCTGTGCGTCTGAATTAAGATTAAGCAAAGCAGTAATAGTGAATGGTATTGTAAAATGTATAACCCCTTTTTTTTTGCGTCAAGCAAACCACAAATGAAGCTGTGTAAATAACAAAACTAAGAGACACCACAAGAAAACCGAGACAGAAATATAATGTTACATATATGTACTATTTGTATATGCTACTTAAAGCCGCCTATCCCGCCTCATTTCACCCGAACCCAAACCCAAACCCAATCCCAATTTTCGAATCCCAATGCAGCTCAAGATGCTATGTATATGTGGTGTCTTCCCCCCGAAACAGAAAACTAAATTCCACCTTACAAAATCTAAACTAACAACAGTGAAATTATACCCATAACTGAAAACGGGAGGATGACGCGGAAATGTAAAACTTTGATCAAACTAATGGTGTTGACTTCGTCGAGATCTGAAAAATAGTAATTCCCCAAGAGAGCTCATCTCAAAAGATCAAAATACTCGGGGGGAAAAGTCGAGCAGGCAATGCCAATAGTTTGATCCAGTTTTAGAGATCCCTAAAACCCGAACGAAAACTATGATAAACAATCTGTGGTGATTGTAACTTCAAGCTAGCCAGGTTATACTATATATACAACATCTATTTATATATAGCTATGTATATGAATAGCGTACGATGATGAAATATTGATCCACGTAGTTCGGCATATGGAATAATGAACAATCCGGAAGCGGAAAAATTTCTAAAGAAAAGTATAGAAGAAAAGAGGAAGCTGGCTAAATTAATTGTGCATGGGCGCGAAGTCAAGCGGCAGTCGAGGAGAGTCGGAAATCGAAGTCCTATGAAAATAATGCGTTGTAATTATATGTACTAAAACCTAAAGAATTATTTAAAAAAACAATCCATAAAAGCTAAAAAAAAGAACATCATTAAAAAACAACCTACAAGAAACCCAAAAACAAAATTGTAAGTTAAATAAAAACGTATGAAAAAACAGAAAAATCCAATTAAATGTGGTTTTTATTTGGCGAGGGGAGTGCAAATGAAATATTTGAAATGGATTTGGTCCCTAAAAGATCCCAGAGCATATCCTTATATACAGCTTGGTTTTTCAACGTCCAATCAATCCATTATTTCCAATGAAATAAATAGCCTCTGCAATTTCACATTGAAATTCATTGCTATTTTTATTTCGTATTTCATTAATATTAATTACATTTTGTATATATCTTGTGTGTATATATATATATGTATATATAATTTTATTTCCATGTAAGTTATGTTTCGTTTGTTGATTTTGTTGACTGCTCAAAGCTGGCGAATATGTTTGTTTTGAAGGTTATCTCAGTGAGCTACGAAACTAAAACGGGAGCCGCATCGAAAAAAGTCCTGTTTAGCAGCTCTGGGGATTCTCAAACGCAAATCTATGAAAACGGATCCTAAGTATGAACATATGGTTTTGATGTTATCGAAGTTCCAATGAAAAAAAACAAAAAGTATTCGTATAAACTCTGAAGAGTTCAGTTCTCAAAAGTTGTAAAGCTTGCAACCAGATATATTGTATTTGAGATATTCATAATGGGCTTTAAGATATTTCGATTTAAGAATTCCCTTATACGAAAATCAAAAATTTAACCATTTAGTTTTAAGTGTTATGTCCATTAAATGAAATGAAAATGATCCCGAAAGAATAGTAAATACCAAGGAAATATTACGAATCCCGCTGTCTCCAGAGAACCGGTTTCACATAGGTTTATAGCATGTAAAGCGATGTAAATGTGTGCCAGATGCAGCTCTTATTGTAAACATTTATGGAACAAATAGAACTCGCTTATTTTGTTTGGTTTTTTTGAGATTTTTTGATTTTTGATAATCTTTCAACAGCAACAGAAACAAGAGACCGGAACACAGAGTTTCGTCTAGCATAGTTGTGGAATAGATCTGGGATATTGATCTGGGGGTGGTGGGGAATCGATTTCTCAGGGCTCAAACAACAATTCAGAGTTAGCAAGATTTCCTTCTCTACAATTATGTGGTTTATTAAATACATATGGATATTTCTTCATATTGTATATTATATATATATAATTCATTTGATTTACTTAATTGCTATGCATGTGTGTGTCACTTTAAAACAGAAAAAAAATATATTACCATGTTCCCCGATTGTTATTCTCTCAAATTGTATGGAATCGAAATGATCAAGATTATGTTTTTAAGTTTATCTTTCGATACATTTGAATTGGCAAAAGAGGCGTGCGCAGAAACATAGCTAATCGGCTAACAAATCTCGATCTATGGCATATCGATTTATGTTTTCTATTCTTGATTGAATCAATTTCGATCTCACATCATTCGATCGAAGTCGAAAACGGGAACAGGATGATAGATCTGTATAATTTCTTGTATTCCATATTAGGTAGGTGTGAAACAAGTTGATCAGGGGGAATTTGAAGAAAAGTTAACAATAAATTAGATTGGTATGTAATGCGTCCTATCTCTCATTCTCTCATCTGCGGAATGTCCTTTCACGTGCGTGTATGTTCTCGTGTGTAAGTACTCAAAACTTGAATATTTCACTTTAGTTTAGGTTTTGCAGTGTTCGTGTTCGTGTATAACTTGATTTAAACTTAATTCGCTTTTTTACTTGCATTATCTCGACGTTAACAAATTACATTTTAGAATAATTTCCATACAAATTATCGTTATCTTCATTTATACAATTAACAACCAGGCTAAATAGTTCGCTACAAATCCCCGCCCACTGAGAACTTGTCCCGCTTTTCCTCTTCCTCTCCCTCTCCCTCTTTCGCCACCAATTAGAGCGAGAGGCAAGTATGGTAGGGATAGGAAGGACGAGTGGTGGACGGGGAAACTAATACACAATTTCAATTTAATTAAAAAACTTTAACTTTAACGCGTGACGCCTTTGCTGAATGTTCTGCTCAATCTTTTGGTCGTATTCAAAACGAAAATAATATGCTGGCAAATGGTGAATATAAAAAAAAAAACATCTGAAGAGTCTTAAAACATAAGGTTCTGGGGGTAGAAGCGCAGCAGCAGCAGGAACAGGAGGATGTCTATTTAGAACTGCACCCAGTTGGCATTGGCCGAGTTCTGTTGTCCTTGGTTTCCACTGAAAAGAGGGGGATTACAAGAGATTATTGAAGGAATTTCTTATCACATTTAATTCTCCCTTAATCCTTCATATACGATAGTACTTCAAATCTAATTATAATAAAGTTTAAACAAGAACATGCGCTAATCTGAAGAATTCGCGGTACAGAAGAGGAGTAAATTGAGTAATCATCTGAGCATGCAGTGATCCATGAATGATGTTTCGACGGAGTAGGCAGAACTCACCCGGCGGATGCATAGTCGGTCCATTCGGATCCTCCAGCGGCGGGTCTGTGGGCGGGCGAGACGCCGGGACTTTGCCGTACCGTCGTGGCTGCGGCGGCGGCCGGTGGTGGAGCGATCTTGCCGAGGCCACCGGGCGGCGGTGGCAGGACGCCCGAGGAGCCCTTGTTCTTGCCAGTGCGCGAGGATCCCTCGGAGCCATCCTTTTTCTGGAACGAATAAGGAGGCATATTACTTGAACATTTTCTTAAAGACCCAAATCATATTCTTATCATAACAATGATCCAATTGCAGCCGTTGAGATAAGCTGATTCAACAGAAAATAAAATGGAATGCGCACATCTTCGGCCAGATGGCTTCAGAAATGCAAGATTGCACTTTAAAGGGACAGAATATGATATATCTTATCTTATATTATTGCTTTAGAAGCCTCACAGCTAAACCCACCGTTATCCTCATGTTGATCTTGATGGTCTCGCCCTCCTTGAAACCCAGATCCAGCTCCTGCTTCGGCTCCGTCTTCTCCTTTTCGATCTGCTCCTGGTTCTTCACCCATTTGAAGTGATCCTGCAGCGCCACATTCAGATCGAACGAGTCGGACCGATCCCCGAATCCGAGGCCGAGGAACGCCGATCGCCCGTTATCGTCCTGCACCCGGATGACAAAGTACCGGGAGCTGTCGGAGACCGCCTCGATGGCCACGCCGGGATATGTGTCGATGGGGCAGTTGGCGAACAGGGCGCCACTGGTCTTGTCCTCCAGCTTGAGGACGACGGCCGTGCCCTTGGCCACCAGTCGCATCCTGCCCGTCCAGGTGGGCTCCTTCAGGTTCCAGTCTGCCGCCCTGAGAAGGTTGAAGAATGGCAAATCAACTATTATGTATATAATATATATATATGTATATATTTTGTCTCATTTTCTGCGGAAATGGTCATATATAGTTGCGATAACTAAGAATCTTACAGAGCTTGAACGACATTTGCTTTATCTGTTGGTTTCTATGCAAAAAAATTATTTAACTTATCAAGTTCCTAGCCTAAGTGAAAATATCTGGGAGTACATATCTGATTTATTAGAAACAGACACAAATTACATTCAGTATTATAGTTAAACCTCTATTACCACTGCAAATGAGATAATTTTTCATATATGTATTATGATCCTAAGATAATAAGTCTTACATATTTTCTATATAAAGACCCACATATCTTTAAAAATATAGATTCCTGATAAATGGTCATTTATTACATGATATCTATGCCATGAATTACTTTAGAGAGCCCCAGTGAAATTTGTGGTTTGGATTAATGGGGCTTCAGAGGGATATTACCCATAATACCCCCAATATTCAAGGTATTCGGTTAATTTGTGTTATTTGCTCACCTGAGCGCAGTTAACTGTGAAATAAACAGCAACAAAAGGAAAACAAAGAGAGCTGCAATAGCAACAATTACACACACGCCAGCGGAGCTTTTTCTTTTTTCCCTCTTTTTGCCTTTTTTTTCATCTTTTTTGGATACGTGTAAGTGAAAATGTTCAACAACAATATAATTGCACGGAAAAAAAAATCAATTGGAATTGAACTTCAGAGGCACAGGAACAACAACAACAAAAACAACAACGGCGAGAAGAAGTCGGGGTGCCTTTAACCTTGGCTAAAAAAAAAAACATAATTAATGCATTCTTACACCCCCAAAACACTCATGATATATCCACATATATACGCATCGATATGTACGCATATATATGTGCAGTGTGGGGGCGTTGAAATGCACGAAAAACTTTCAGTTTTTGGACCTTTAGGAAAGGGGCGAAAACGAGAAGAGTAGTCACCTTTTTTCCGTTCCGATTTGTCGACTCACCTATAGCCTCGATTGCTCGCACGGGGCGGTATTTTGTAGATAAACACCTCCGGCTTAACGATCAGCACACTTTCGTATTCCATCTTTTTCGAAATTCAACTATTTTTGATTTTGTTTATTATCTGAATTTTGCCAAGTGTTTTTTTTTAAGCTTTTGAGATAGTGTGACCGCGCCAGTTCTTCAATACCGCACAGCGGGGAAGAATATACTGAAAACGAAACCATGAGCAATAACTAAATAATAATAAAATAATTTATTTTTAAAAACGAATATTTGTTTTATTTTGTGTAAATAGTTATAATAAATATATTTATAAAATTTTATTTAATTAATATAGTTTTTAGTGAATTTAAGTATATTTGATGGGCTGCAGTTTGAATGCGGCGGAAATGGTCACACTGCAGAATGGCCATGAACAATCGGGTGCGGATTGTTGTTGTCGGAGATTCGGGTAAATATTGGCCACAGATGCCTCCGCTCACCAGCCACCGGTCACTAATCCTCTCGAGAATCGCCTCGCCCCCTCCCCAGGCGTGGGCAAGACCTGCCTGACGCACCTGATCGCCCACAACGAGTCGCTGATCCGACCTGGCTGGACGGTCGGCTGCAACATCCAGGTGAAGATCCACGAGTTCAAGGAGGGCACCGCCCGCCAGTGCCCCTACTTCGTGGAGCTCTTCGATGTCGGCGGCTCGCTGAGCCACAAGAACACCCGCAGCGTCTTCTACACGGGCGTCCATGGGATCATATTGGTGCACGACCTGACCAACGGCAAGTCGCAGGAGCAGCTGCTCGACTGGCTGTACGAGATTGTCAACAAGGAGGGCAAGGACACGTACAAGTCGCGGGGCAGCTCGCTGCCCCCGTCGCCGACCGCCCCGCTGAGCAGCTTCTCCTCGAACACCTCCGGCACGGACGGGCACATCCGGTTCGACATGGAGGAGTTCCTGGGCGCCACGCAAACGCCCATTCTCGTGATGGGCACCAAGCTGGATCTCATCGACGAGAAGCGTCAGCCGAAGACGGCGGTGAAGAAGGCCGGCGGCATAGGTGTGTCTATATCTCATTTGTATACCAAGTTATTCGCCTTAAACTTCTCGCTCATCCCTTTAGCCGACAAGTGTGGCGCCGAGGAGATCTGGCTGAATTGCCGGGATAACCGGAGTCTGGCCGCTGGCACCACCGATGCCGTGAAACTATCCCGCTTCTTCGACTGTGTGATCGAGAAACGGGAATCCCTGGGCGGCAGTGGCAGCCATGTATTCGGAATGGGCGGCTTCACCGCCGGCGGTCCGCCGGACAGGCGTCGCTATGGGCCCACAAGCGGCAAGCTGGAACCGAGCGCCGTTCCCCTGCTGGAGACCGACGACCTCAAGTGATTAATGCATTCAATGTTAGCTTTAAGTCAGGTTGTACACTTTTTATATCGTACGAGAATCATTAAAATCAAAATGCAATATTTATACATGGTTTTTCTGTCTTGAACACAAAGATCTTAGATCTAAAATGATAAATTAGTCTTTTATTAAGCAGGCTTCTTTTAAACAAACTTAAATATATTATAGTAAATCTTTTCGTAAGATTCTTTTCTAGGAATTGTGAAAAATGCTTCCCGAATTTCTTAGATTTATGGAAGACTTGAGTGATTTAGCTTAAATGGCTTATTTAACTGATTAATTATCCCGCCTTGAGCAAATCGCGATACCAGTCGGGCAGGATCTGGTTTTCCGGGCCGCGCAGCACCTCGTAGTGGGCCCGCCTCCCCTGGAAAGTCACCTGGACGACGGCAAAGGGATCGTCAATGGCCACCAGCAGCTCCTTGAGCTGGCGCAGAAACTGTTCGAGGAACAAGGTCATGGCCGATGGATTCCACGGCTTCTGGCGGGCCAGGGTGCGAACATCGTACTCCCGGATCTCCTGCACCATGCCCTTGGTGTCGCGCAGTCCCGCGTAGATCGTCTTGATGCCCACCAGGAACGACTGGCTCCACCAGTTGGCAGACTTGTAGGTGTCGAAGCTGCGCAGTTGCTTGTGGTTCATATTGTGGGCGGTGGTCTTCAGCTCCACGAAAGTCAGCGAGTCCAGCACTTTGCGATCTTTGAAGTCACTAAAAGAGATGAGATTGTTCAATTAAGATGGTACATTCGAGTACTTCATCCCTGGGGAAAACTCACACTGGCTCCTGGCTGACCACACAGTCCATTTCGGCGCCGAAGAGCAGCCTCAATCCGGCTAGCTGTCCCCGGAACATGCCCAGGAACTCCTCCCCCTCGTTGACCGGCACATTGGTCACCGGCTTGCCCTGCGCCTCGGCGCTGGTCACATACTGCTCGAACTTGAAGCCCCACGAGCACATGTCCAGCTGGCCCTTGGTCATGTTCTCGTTCTCCAGCCGCTTCTGCGGCGTCTCCTCCTTGGCCATGTAGATGGTGCCGTTCAAACGGGTGGCCTTGATGAGGAACTCGCAATTCCACTCGTACTGCAAGCACATGATCTGACGCAGAATGCCGCGCAGCGTGACAAAGTCGGTGTCCAGGGTGAAGGCTCCAGGATCGGATGTGCGGCGCCGGAGCAGCTGCTCCTTGTGGTGCTGGACGTAGAGGAGAGCGAATTCCAGGTCTTTGGTGGTGGATTCCGTGGACTTACGGATCACGTCCTCTATCCCGGCATTCAGATCGATGGGCAGTCGGGGCCAGGGTGGGCCAACCAAGTAGCTGGCCCCGCTGGCGTCGTCCAAGTAATTGCGACGACCGTCGATGGTGCAGACGCCGATGCATTCCGGCCGGCTCATCGATGGAAAAGGGCGTTCAAAGCGGCCGCCATGCCGGTGCTGCTGCCACGGAAGGTTGAGGACTCCCTTGTTGCCGGCCATTCTCCTTTCTTCAGGATCTCTCAGAAGTCCAAATCAAATTACCCGGAAAAGCAGCTTTACTTGCGCTATGGTTTTAAATAAGTACATAAATACTAAAAATACCAGTGTAGTGCTAGACAAAAATTCCCTAAAACCCGATAACGCTTAGCGATGCATTCAGTATATAAATTAGTATGTAAATACTAAAAATCCCTGCGAAAGGGCCGTAATTAATTTGTTTATTGCATTTATTTGGAGTCCAGAAACGTAATTGGCCAATGAAGCATCTCCTGGAGGATCCCTTGGTCCTGGCCGACCTGCAGGCGCTGCCGGAAAAGTCCGGTATTGTGGAGGATCGACGGGATGCTGCCAAGAATCCGGCAGAGAACTGCGCGCCCCCTGATGAAGTGCCCGATTCTGGGGAAGATGTGCAGCGAGAGCAGGACACTCTCTGCCGGTTGGCCTGCAGCCTGCACAAGCTGTCCAAGGACGATCACATAGTCATCGATCGGTGGGTAGTACTCCATAAGTTCGCCGGCCCAACTCATTAATCCTCAATAATCCTGTAATCCTGTACAGAAAACGCAATCAGGTGATTCGCACGGATGCTAAGACCCAGCAGATGACCATTTACCGTTGCCCGGATCCCGGGGGCATGGGCATTCGTCCGCCGATGGCGAAAAATGCCCAAAATCCGCCGCCCAAAGTGGGAAGACCCCTGAAAAGGGTCAGCCCAATGGTGCCCGCTGCTCCTGCGGCCAAAAAGCAGCCGCCGGCGGAGGAGAAACCCGCTCCCGACACGCACCGCACTCGCTCCGGTCGCCAGGTGCGCAGCTCTATGGCACGGCCCGCTCCCGTAATCAATGGTCCCGCCGTGGAGCCCAGCTCCGCTCAGATGCTGGAGATGCTGGTGGCAGATTTGCGGGACAAGGACTACCGGGCACCCAAGCCAGAGCCGAAGAGTAACGGCAGCAGCGAGGAACCTTGCACAACGCCCACACCACGAGCCGTGCCCAAGAATGCCGTTTGCCCCGGATGTGGAAAGATCTTCCTGGGCCGCCGACTGCAGCGTCACTTTGTCAAATTCCCGGAGCACATGCCGCGTCCTGGCGAGCAGCCACCAGCTGCTGCTGCTGCTGTGGCTCCAGGAGCAGCGCCATCTTCCTCCGCACCTTCGCTCTTTGGCCTCCTGACGACCCAACTGCAGCGGCACTCGCATCTCAGCGAGGAGCAGCGCTCCGATCTCTTCCTGAACGAACTCAACGACTTTGTGGAGCAGCTGCAGCTGCGCAGCCAGCGGCTCATCCGGAATACCTCAGGATTGCATTTCGTAAATGCTCGGATTGCACGAGTTTTGGGCATACCCGAGGGTCAGTATGCCCTGGATATGTCGGCCATGGAATCGCCGCAGGCTCCCATGCCGGAGCCAGATGGTGGTGCCTTGGTTCCCAGTGGCGCCGTTGGCGGAGCCCGCAATCTGGTGGTCTACGCCGAGTTGAGCATGTCGCTGGACGATCCGCTCACGGACGAGGCTGCGCAGCGTCTCAATCTGTCCGCGGGCGGGCAACTTCATCCGCCGTCGGAGGAGAGCCTGCTACGGAATGTCAGCGATCTCATGCAGCCGCCAGTGGCAGCTGCTCCGCCGACCGTGAATCATGGCTACGATCATGCGAGCGACAATGCCGTGGAGGCCCTAACCATGAAGGAGACGCCCAATGCGGAGGCCATTCTCGATCTCAACGTGGACTTCTTCCAGTTCAATCCTAATTAGATACGACTAGTAATTTTGAAGGAATTTAGAACTTGTAAATCATTTTTTTTACATTGAACGAAAAAAGAGATATTTTTATTATTAGTTCCTGAAAAAATAATCATTATGAAATTTAAGATTTTCATTAAGTTGAAAGATGTTATAAAAAGATATTATAAAATGCCAAGTTTTTAATGATATCGTAATGGAAAAATTTTGTATTTTCCTGAATCATTATATTAGAAAACTGCATTCTAAATATATATTTTTCTGAATGAACTTTTAAAAGTAAATGAAAATGTAATTATATGTAAATATATACGTAAGAGAGGAATCATTTTAGTTTTAAGTTTTCTGAAGATTAATATTTTAAAGAAAATGATTATGAAATGGTAATTCATTTATTTTAAATATTTCTGAAATCCTGAATTTACTTTTTTAAGACGATATAATGCCTTACTCATTATCATTACTGTATAATTGAAAGGGTGCCTTCCCAATGAAATATTACGTACTATGAATGAAAATCAAAATATCTGCCATCAGTATGTTAGTGTTAATGGCTGAGGGGCAAGAGTGCCCCTGCCTGATAGATATTATTTATGAAGTACTTAACTGGCTCACGAAAGATGCCCATTAAATGAATTTTGCCACACTGAGTTCCGAAATGAATGTGTTATTATTTGCCGGAACATTCGGTGCCCATACAAATTTAGTTTGCCCTATGATGTGGTTTCCAGCTTTCTTTTCAAATTTGTTTATTACCATACATTTATTATTATTTTACCATTTATTTATTATTTCTTATAGTATATTTGTAAGTTTAAACTATAATATTGTGTTTTTATCAGTTACCTATAACATAGAATTTATTTTTGATATTAATATTTTTTACTTATTTCCAGAATTTCAATTCACAAAGGTAGTGAAGAGCGTGCGTGCATCCTTGTTTACTTTCAAGTGTAAACTTTATCTATGCTTGATTTTCGACATTTGCGGATTGCAAAAGGGGGCCAAAATCAATTTGGCAGTTATCACAGCAAATGGACGACCTTGTTTGCCTTGGGTCAATATGATTACGGCTGATGACCGCAATGGAAATGCAAGTGCAAGTGGAGTTGTGACCCCTATAAATACTGGCGATCCGCTAACTTTGGGATACAGTGCATCATGAGGAGGTTGACGGACAGCAGGCGGCGTCACAGTGGCTCCTCGATGGGGAAAAGGGATTCCCAGGATTCGGACGACGATGAGAAGACCATCTGCAGCTGTGCGGCGATCAAGAGAAGTGTGGTCTACTACCTGAAGAACAGCACTCTGCATGGCCTGAAGTACATCGCCGAGGAGAGCATCACCATTCCGGAAAGGTCAGTTTTATATATAATACTTTCAAAGCCCTACCAAATATTTAAAACACTTCCCAATCCCCATTTCAGGGTCTTCTTCGGCATTGCCTTTGTGCTGGTGGTGATCCTCTCCGGGTTCTTCATCTCCAACGTGTACGTGAAGTGGAGCGCCTCGCCGATAATCATTTCGACCAGCGCCAAGCAAAAGCTGACCAGCAACATGCCCTTCCCGGCGATCACCATCTGTAATCTCAACCAGGCGCTGCTCAGTCAGGTGGATCGCATTGCTCGCACCAGCACCAACTTCTCGCTGCTGATGGGCCTGTGCGACCAGGGCGGGGACACGACCATCTCGTACATCGGCACCTGGAAGTACTTCAAGGCGATCCTCGTCGAGGTGGCCCAGCCGTGCGAGAAGATGCTGCTCTACTGCAGCTTTGGCTCGCGGGAGGAGGAGTGCTCGCTGCTCTTCAACTCCATCCTCACGGACGACGGGCTGTGCTGCAACTTCAATGCGCTGGATCCATCGTATCTCATCCGGAACTATAGCGACGATGTGAGGTGGGAGCCGGCGCAGGCGAATTCCCGCTACGAGCCGATCGACTGGACGCCGGAGAAGGGCTATGCCCGCAAGCTGCCCGAGTTCTACTACCCGCGCACCTCGGGCGGCACTGGCATCCGGATGGGCCTCACCGTCGTGCTGAACGCCTCCATAGCGGAGTACTACTGCACCAAGTCCATGAGTGTGGGCTTCAAGGTGAGACTGGCTAAGTCGCAAAAAGGTAGTTATCGTAAATTTATATACTGGCTACTGAAAAGGTATTAGAATTATTTTTTTAAATATTATTATAGTTTTTTAAATACAGAAAATGATTATGAAGAATACAAGTTATTTTCCAAAATTCCGAAAATATTTTCGCTATTTTACAAAATATATTTTTTAAAATATTGAAAATTAAAAAAAAATATTTGTGATCCTTCACAGCCATTAAAATATATTTATGTAAAACATATCTATTTTCTAAAATTCTACAAATATATTCGTTATTTCAGAACATACATTTTTTTTTTAAGTATTGGGATTATAATTATTTTTTTTAATATAGAAAATGTTTATGAAGAATACAAGTTATTTTTTAAAATTCCGAAAATATTTTCATTGTTTTACAAATATATTTTTCAAAAATTAAAAATTAAAATAAAAATTATTTTTGATCCTTCCAAACCATTAACAAATATTAAAGTAAAATATAACTTATAAAATTCTACAAATATTTTCGTGATTTCAGAAACATTTCTGAAACATAGAGAACTAAAATAAAATATTTAATTTTTCTGTGCGTTCCTAACCTAATTCAAAAGGTTCTCGTCCACAATCCCGCCGAACTGCCGAAGGTGAGCAACTATGGATTCGTGGTGACCGCCGGACGAGAGGCCCGGATACCCATCGAGCCGGTCTACGAGGATGCCCTGCCCACGATACGGTCCATCAAGAAGTCGGTCCGTCGCTGCCTGTTCTCGGATGAGAACGATTTGGCCTACTACCGGACGTATTCGCGCAAGAACTGTGAGCTGGAGTGCGAGGCCAAGTTGCTGCTGCGCGAGTGCAGCTGTGTCCTGTACTACCTGCCGCGGATCGATCCGCTGGCCAGGGTGTGCGGACCCAACGACAACCAGTGCACGGATCGGGTGCAAACGGAGATCGAGTCCTCGATGACGAACCTATCCTGCGAAAGCTGCTGGCCGGGTTGCTTCGAGCTCACCTACAAGGCAACCCTCTCGACGGCCTCGATCGTCTCGGATCCGCGCTTTCAGGCCGGCGAGAATTTGCCCGATTACATCTTCCACGGACCATATAGCAACGCCAGCGAGATCTCCATCCTGCACTTCTACTACATGACCAACATATTCCGCAGCACCACCAAGTCCGAAATGTTTGGCTTTACCGAATTCCTTTGTGAGTTTTTGCTGTAATAGGAATTTTTAATATTTAAAAAATTAAAATTATTTTCTTAAATAGTAATATCCTTGTTATAATTGAATAATTTATAATACAAATGAGTTTTTGCAGAATATTTTTCTATTTTCTTATTTTTAATTACCATTATATATTTATTTTATGAATATATTTTTTTCCCATTTTTTGTGTAAATTTGTATTATTTTTTTAATATTTAAAAATGGAGTAAAAGAAGAAATACCAAAGATTGTTTGAGTATCAAAATTAAAAATTATTTTCATAAATAATAATATCTATGATATTATTGAATATTTTTTTACAATATTTTTGAGTTTTTACAATATTGTTTGATTTTTTTCCTTCTGATTACCATTCTATATTGATTTTATGAATATATTTATTTAATCATCATTCTACCTCGTATCTTTCAGCTAATACTGGCGGCCTTCTGGGTCTCTTCATGGGCTTCAGCATTTTCTCCGTGATCGAGATATTCTTCTACATCACCGTGCGTCCGTACTGCGCCTCCCGGACGCTCCGGCAGCGCCACAAGCGTCGTCTGCAGCAGCTGCGCTGGCTGACCCCGGTCCGGATGCCCGGCCGTCGAATTCTACGCCGAACTCGAGGCGCTTTCGCCCGGAATCCCAATCCACCGCCGCCCGCCTACAGTGATCTGCAGAAGAGCCGCGGGAAACTTGGAAAGTGGGAGTCGAGCAAGAGGAGTCTCTGGCAGACGTTGCAAGTTCGGCCAGTGGATCGCCCGGATGTGGAACCACCCGTATATCCGTACCTGAATTGAGTTTATATCGGAATACACTTTTCTATGCGTTAATTGAAAGTTAAAGAAAATATCTAGGTTTTCACATCCAATGTAATATTTAAAAATATTATATTTTGCTCAATCACTAAGAAAGAGGTGTTCTCCCTCTGTAGTTTTTCATTTTCTATGTTCCTATTTATTGTTCTGCTTGCAGAGTCCAATGTTTATGGCCCAGAAAACTGTACAACAATAAATAGACCAGCGGCAAAGACAACAAAACAGGCCAACGAACGCCGAATCCATGGGTGACGTGACCTCAGCGGGCACTGAAAAAAAATAATTAAAAAATTTATTACTCAAGATATGCAGAAATGTACCAGTTTATAAACAAGTGTTTAAGAATAAAGCCTCACAGGCAAGACAGGAATCAAGGACATAACAGGGCTAACATAGTGAATACCTTTATTATTCACCCCTTTTTTCGCTGCGTGTTAAATAGGAAAAAAGGGGCTTGAATTTGGGACAATACCGGAAACTTGTACCGCGCCCACTGCGATTGCGGATATCGGATAATGGCGCTAATCGCCACGCGACTCCAATTTTAATTGATGCCTCACTCAGTTTCACCGGCTGCCCTTGCCGAGCTCAAGAAGTCGCTTGCTTATGAAGTTAACTTGAAAATGTGAAAAGGAAAACATATAGTATTTACCTACTATACCATATTGTAAGATTAGATAATTTTAATATTTTTTCTGGAAATGTCTTATATTTTTTTAACTAGTAAAATTTGTACTTTATATTTGAAAAAGTTATACCTACTTATATTTATATATATAAATATATATATATATATATATATATATAGCCAGCACGATGCGCATAATTATTTTCGAATTAATGTTTTTTTTTTTAGATTTTTATGTCTATCCGTTCTTAGTGATTTTTCCTACTGACCGTTTTTTTAGGTACCCTTTTATATTGGTAAACAGATTATTACATTTTTCATATTTCTTGCAGAGCATTCAGAGTTCGCCCTTTCAATTGACTTGCCCTTCTTTTGCTTTTGGCTTAGTGTGTGCCAATTGAAACTTAATTGAGAGACAATTTTGGTATTGGCCAAATTTCGTTCCGGAATTTTTTTGTTGGCCAACGAAATTCGAACATGAAACGAGCAAGAATTTCACAGGGCTGATGTCACTTCTTGGTTTATTCTGGATTTTTACGAGCTGTTTTCCGGGGGGGAGGGGGCGGGAGTGATTGGGACTGTGTGGCCAAGTGACACCACTCGAGTCTGTGGGATGGATCTCCTGAAAATCCTCACCCATCAATGTCAAGTGGTCGAGTGTGTCTGTTTCTGTTTCTGTTTCTGCGAGTTCCCGAGTTCTCGACTTCACATCTCACATCGCTCTAAGTACATAAGTGCCTCATTTTGCTAGCTATTCCCCCGCCCTTATAATATTCTTTTCGTTTTTAAGATACTTCCCCTTTTCATCCATAGTTTATTTTCCTTTTCTTGTGGTAAACCCCGCCACCCGCCGATCTTTATTACACGGCCAGATGGAATATCTCACATAGCGCTTTCAATTCTCTTTTTTGAATTTTCCATTTTCAGCTTTCGTTCTTCGATTTTGGGATTTGCCTCTTTTCGAATGGGGATTGTAAACAAACAAGTGGCGGATTGTTTATAGCTTTAGTCAGAGGAGTAGACCAAAAAAGAAGATATAGGGATTTGTTTCCAAGGATCAATGTTATTATATTATGATTTTAGATTGGAATGAGTTCCTGAAAAATGCAAAAGAACCTATAATACAATAGTATTATAATATAATAGTATTATAATAACCCCCTAATAATTGGAATTCCAACTACGCTACTACGTGGCCACAGCCCATAAACTCGACTTTTCGCCATTCTGTTTTGTCGGTCCGCATAATCTATGTCTCTATGACTATATATCCATCTCGGAAGACTGGAACATTAATGGGGATATATTTTATACGGCCGTGATTCATGCGATTCAGGCCACCACAGAGATTCCCCGCAAACTAGCAACACATGTTGTTCGTGGAATCAGGAGAACTATCCTATCTGTCTGAAATTGATTAGATATATATTCTCTTTATACGGCTTATATCGTATGCAATCCTTAGAACTAACCGCCTGAAATGTATTAAATATTATTATAGATTTGTTATGGATTCTCTTTATATGGTTTATATCGTTTGCAATCCCGGGTTATCCCTAGTTTCCTTGGCTTTCTTTGAACAAAACTTGATTAATGGCTATAGACACATTGCTCATACGCCGCGTAGGTCTTCGGTTGCTTTTTTGTTTCTGATGTTTCGAGTCGTTTAATTGTGGTAAAATAAAACAATGACATGCATTTCCTTTTCGGTTATTTATCTTGTTGGTTCACTGGGACTGTGCAGTTCGAAATTGTAATGCAAATGCAGGAGAAAGTGTTTAGAACTATGAATTTATTTTTCGTAGAATATATCTTAATTGGAAGTACACTGTGAAATATTTTGGTAATAATTAAAATTCTATAGTAATGGAATTTTAAAAATATATTCTATGTTTAAAATATAAATTAAATAAAATTAAAAATATATTTCAACTGAATTCTTTGTGGAACCATATAAAATCATATTAACCAAAGCCTTATCTGCCCGTCGCGCACTGTATGTGGATGCTCGAATGTTTATGCTAACGGCAGCAACAATTGGCCGGCCCACGTGGGTGGATTTGGATTCGGATTCGGATCTGTATATAGCTGGGGCCATAGGCTATAGGCTATGAGGTGGCATGGAATGGTAATGGTAATGGTAATGTTAATGGGAAATGGGGCCGGGCTCTGCCGCTGTCGCTGTCGCTGCCGCTGCCTCTGCCGGCGTCGCTGCCGCAGAATCTCCGGACGGCATCTCCGGCGGAAAGTAGGTATTCAGTCGGAAACTGAACGTCGCGAACGCCGCCGCCATCCAAAATTGTCGCTGCCAAAGACGCGACAAGTAGCAACTAGCAACTAGCAACCTGCAACCTGCAACTAGCAACCTGCAACATCTAAACTAAAATCCCCATCCCAATCAAAATCCAAACTAAACACCTATCAAAAGCATCTAAGGAAATCCAACCGTGTCGTTTTCATTATTCGTCGTTCCTTTTTTTTTGTGAATTTTTTACTGTGCGTGCATTGGCATAAACGATTCGAATCGCCAGCTGGCGGCAGCGAAAAGCTAGAGAGGAGGTGCTAATCCCATTAAGAGCACAATAAAATCGGCGAAAGTTGCAGAATGCATTCCACGGCATGCGGCGTAGGAGCCTCGGCCACAAATCTCTCAACACTGCAATCGTAAGTTCACCTGGGTTCAACAAAAGTCGGGCAAAGGGTTTCAAAAATTACGTTTTCAAAAATTTAGAAATTAAAAATAAAAAAATCCTACTTTAGTTTGGCAATATTATTAAAAAAATAATTAAATCTTAATAATTTTAAAAAGAATTAAATTAAATTTTTAATGCATTTTTAAATGAGAAAATATACCTACTTAATTTAGCCATATATCTTTTCAAAATCCATTAAAACTAACAACAAATTTTCAGAAGAATTCAGAAATTGTATTAGTTGCATAAATAAACTTTAAACTTTAACTTCAAAATTACTTTAAGTTTCCCCTTTAAGTTTTCACTGAAATACATTTTCCACAAACTAAGTGCGAGTAGTATAAACAAAGATTTCGATATTTGGGTACATTTTCAAAAGGTTGCCCAAAGGAAATGTTTACATACATATATATCTCCAAAACGTTTAAGAGAATTCAAGGTAATCAAAGAACAAATCTTCTTGATATTGTTTACATTTACATGCCATCCATTTTTTTTCCACCGTGTATATATGGAATTTGGTGTTTCCTTTGGATATTTTTGTTGCTATTAGTTCAAACTTTAAGTTTCGTGGATCTCAGTGGACCGCAAAACAATCCATCAAAAAAGAAAAGGGGAAATGCAGGGCGCGAAAAAACCAAGAAATGAAGAAGGGAAGGCGGAAAATCG
This sequence comes from Drosophila pseudotakahashii, assembly GCA_035046095.1. Classification (NCBI taxonomy): domain Eukaryota; kingdom Metazoa; phylum Arthropoda; class Insecta; order Diptera; family Drosophilidae; genus Drosophila; species Drosophila pseudotakahashii. Next base: position 10,780,133 of record JAWNOE010000105.1, read on the forward strand.
GTGGAAAACCTAAAGGGCGGGGGGTTCACATGCTGGGCCGTAAAGTAGCTCACAAGAAGCGCAATGTAAACAATTACTCACCCCGCTCATTTCCCATCTTTTTTCCGCTTTTCCTGCCCATCGATGTGTGTCAGACGAACCGAAAATAGTTCTTCAGGATGATGCGGGGGCGGGGGACGGGTGACGGGGGGCGTGGCATGCCACATGAAAGCGCAACAGAATGTGAAGCACTTCAAAAACAAACCAAAAAACCCCAAAAAAGAAAACAAAGATTTCCACGACTCTTTAATGAGCCTGCCAAGTGCCTCCATCTCCATCTCGAATTTTCCTTTTTCCTTTTTCTTTTTTAAAATGGCGGGGGGATTAATGGGAAGTGCCGATCAAGTTGTTCCACAATTCACAAATCGAAGAACAGACAAGTGACAAGTTCAAATCTGCACTCGGAAAATCAAAAGATGCTAATATTATTGATCAAAAATGATATCGACATTTTTAAATGCATTTACTTAATTTATTTCGCTTTCCTTTATTTTTTTTTATAAAATCTGATAAAAATCTTAGTATTTATTGGCTTTGGATTTGTAATTAAATATTATAAAATATGGTCCTTTTTTTAAATACAATTTATAGGAAGGTTATTAAAGTTTCGTCTATCTCGAGTTTTAATAGGAACTTCTCAATTTCTGTATTTTATAAATCTTTAATAACTTTTTCAGTTCGTATTTTTTTAATAATTCAAAAACATCATTACTATTATGAAGGATTTTTATCACCATTTTTAAACGCCACATTTCGCACATTTCTTCGAGTGTAAACAGTAGAAATGCACAGAATATATAGCTCGATTAGTGCGAGTGAGAGGGTAGATCGGGCCAAGGTTAGCTGGTTAAACAAATCTGTGACGTCATCGCGTCGGCGTCGCCAACAGCCAACGCACCAAAAATAAAAAATTAAAATTGCAAGTGATGGATGTATATTTTCCCTCTGCATTCGCACCTAAAAAAAAAAAGAAGCCAACGAGAAAAAAACCATTTATTTCATTTGGGTTGGGCTCTGTGACCATTGATGGGCAGCTTTGCTGGGGATCGTAGTTCCATATAAGTAGATACATATATGAGGAAACTCCTGCATTCCATTCGGAGTTATTTTTAAATAACTGGGGATTGCCTATTTGATTTTGAATGGTATAGTCCACAAGAGACAAGTGTTCAATGCAGGCTAAACTTTTTTTTTAAAGTCATCAAATTAATTTGCATATATATAATATACCTATATATTTTATTGAGCTTTATTTAAGTGATTTATTATTTGGTACTTTACATCTTAACATTACACTTTATTTTGGTTTTTTCAGTGTAGTAATATTAACAAATTATAGTTTTTTATATACTCGGTTCTTTAAAAGTTCACTCCCTGCTGTCTAAGTATTTAAATTTCCAGCTAATGTTCAATCTTAAATAGTCAAATGGCCAACGCATGTTTGTGGCTTGTGTTTACAGTAGCTGTGATTTAGTATACAAATCGAGTGGAATGGGAAAAATAGAAACCAAAACAAACCAAAAAGGGCAGACGAAGCAGGGTCAAGTGTTGAGTTTGATTTTTTTTTAAACTAGTGGGATGATTCCTCGTGATGGATTCCCTGTAATTAGCCCATTGTCATGTGGATCGATGCGATGCCGATGCCAATGCCGCCCACTCCGCCCACAAGCGTGCTGCTCAAGTACAGTGGAGCCCCCTTTCTGTGCACCATGCACTTAAAGAAAATGATTGTAGCCATATCTTTGTTAAGAAAATATTTAAATTAATAGTTATTTTTACTCGGTATCTATTTATTCATCTAGAATTTTATAATATTATTTAGAAATATTTGTAATTCTTTGATATAATTTTTAATATTTATCTTGTAAAAACTCTCTACATATCCCTCAACTCGAACTTTTAGCCTTTTGAATAGATTAACGTTCTTCGAAGTGTTCAAGAACTGCGCTCAACTGCTGATAATTTGTGCAATTTGTTGACACACATTTTAATTTTTTCCGTGCGCTTTTTTTCGTTTTTCGTTTGTCGCTGGTCGTCTGGTGCTTTTGATTTGTCTCTGGATCCAGCATAGTATATAGTAACCATATAGTATCAAGTATATAGCTACTGTGGCAAATTGCACGCTTTAGCAGCACGACATCGCGCATGTAAAAATAAATATAGTAAGCAGTCATAGAGACATGTATCTCTGTATCTGTATCTTTGTGCAATTGACATGCTTCCATGATCATCATCCTCATCCTCATCCTCATCCTCCTTCGCTTCAAAAGCTTCGGAGCTGCGGAGCTCTTATCACCGACAGACAACTGCAAATGTCAAACTGCAGCGGAAATCTGCGTGCCCCCACACAGACACATACATAGATCAGAAAAGTGCATGGAAAATGGAAATACAAAATGAAAAGCACCATGAAAATGAAACAGCACACACATGTCCAATGCCCAATGCCCAATGCCCAGCGGATGTGTGGAGACGATGGCCAAACGATGACCACAAACAATCGCGGTCAAGTCAATAGATTGGTGAATAATTTAAAAAAAATGTATATAATTATTTTATATTTAATTTATTATATTACATTTTTTTTATGTTATTTTTAAAATTTTTTTAATGGATTTTTTTATTTTTTTAATATTTTTGTTATATTTTTTATTAAAAATTTCTACTTATTGCTGGACAAATATTGGGAATTAAAAACTTTTTGATTAGATTTTGTATCAGGGTTTTCTCTTAAATTCTTTAAATTACTAAATTCGAATTACAGCACCAAATTAAAATGATCATAGAAGCTAAACTATTCGTACATTTATTCTAAATCATCGAGTCTCAAAGATATCTCAATAAGATGAGTCTTAAACTAATAATTTTGAAAGTATTACAATAACACTTTTGGTATAGAATCAAACCTACAAAATATGAACTTTATAATATTAGGTACATAATGCGTACTGCAGAGTGCAGACTTTATATTATTTAGTATCAATTGAATACCACACTTATAAACTACATGTATAAATTATAGTTTAACTAGTTTAACTATGAATTTTTTTTTGGGTGTAGCAAGAATATTTCGTTAAAATTCCAGTCCTCCTCCAGATTTGAGCTCTATTTATATAGAAATAGTATTGGACAGTTCATATTCATCGTATATTGAAAGCTTAATACCAGGTACTTAAAAATATTCCAATCCAGATCTAAATTTTCGACCGCAGCTGTAGCTGTACCCCGAAGTTGACTTGCTTACTATTAGTTCACCTCACCTGTTCGAACACAAAGAGCTGCCAGTTCCATCCAGTTTCAGATGCAGACATTCGAAGATACAGGAGAATCAAGGAGCAACAGTTGGAGGGACTTTCCCCTTCTCGATAAAAGGAAATAAATCAAAGTTGCCAGGAACATAAATATAATATTCCGAACCCAATATCCTTTGGCCCAACGATTGCAATTAAAGTGATTTGATGATGTCACTGAATTGTCTCACATTTTCCGCTTTTCCCTCCATGTTATCATTGCTGTTTTAGTTTTTCTGTGTGATTTTTTTGTGTTCGTTTGGCTTGGTTTCGGTTTGTTTGTTTGGTTGAGCCTGTTTTGTCGCCTCGCGTCGCTTTGTGTGTGTCCATTTTTGTGTGTCACTGTCAACAAATTGCTCTTAATGGTCCGCCGGCGGGTGGGAGGTGGCCACGCCCCCCGGGCACCACTGAAAAAAAAACAAAATACAAAACAAAACTACAAGACCAACCAGAGAACTCGCTAAACTAGCATCCAGAATGATGGCAATCACGGGAGCTGTGTGTCCATCGGGGTCGTCTAATTTTTTGTGATTTCCGCACCGCCAGCAACAATTTGCACTGCATCGCGGAGCACCAAAAAAAAAAAAAAACAAAAACAAAAAAAAAGTGAAATATCGTAACAACAAAAAAGCAATAGGAGCAACAGCAGCTGCGCAGCGGCAGCGACGCAATTCCGCTGCCCACTCGGCTAGACGAAAAGCAGTCGCAGTCAGAGATGCCACAGCTGTCGGAAAAGAAAGCTAGGTGAAAAGTTTTTTTCAGTGTAAAAATAAAAATTCAAATTTTTATTGTCAAATTTTCATTAAATTATAAACATTCGAGTTTATGTTTGTATGATTTTATAAATATAGATATATTAAAAGCTTTTAAACTATATTTTTATTAGAAAGCCAAAGTATAAAACTATTTTAAAAAATTATTGGAACTTGATTAGCATTTTTGCTTAATTATATAAATATTTGTTGTTTCTATAGGAGGATGTTAATGTATTGCAAGGTGAAAATATAGGAAAATAAATTTTTATAGTTAAATTTTCATTAAATTATAAATATCTGAGTTTATGTATGCATGATTTTATAAATATATATATTAAAAGCTTTAAAACTATATTTTTATAAGAAAGCCAAAATATAAAATTATCGTGAAAATTATTGGAACTCGATTAGCATTTTTGCTTAATTATATAAATGGTTGTAGTTTCTATAGGATGTTAATGTATTGCAAGGAGAAAATATAGAAAATTAAAGAAAATTAGAAAAAATATTTACTATACTCTTTTAAAAACAAAAATAAAGTGAAGCCCAAAAATAGATAAAAAAAAAATATTTCCCCCCTGAAATGTCCACATTTGTCCACAAATATTTAGTTATAAATACTTGAAATTCTAAACCCCCCGTGGTTTTTTTGTATTAGGCAACCCTAGAGAACATTTGAATATTAAAATGATACAAATTTCGAAAAAAAAGAGATGGAAGTCAAAATTTTTTTTTTAGTTTTGAACTCTAGCTAGAAACTAGCTAGAGGGCCAGCACTCGCTCTGCCGACGTCGCCGCAAAGCGCTGCCGCAGCGCCGGCGTCATCGTCATCGTTAGCGGCCGTTCTTAATTCAGTTGACCAACAGACGCAGACGACGTCGCAGACGCGACACGCGACTAAAAAATTGCTTTAAAAAATTAGTTAAAAATATAATTGAAAATTATAGAATTCCTACACGTTTATATATAGCAGTGATATATCTTTTGCGTAGATCCCGCGCGAAGAATCCGCTTTGAGTTCCGCGATTTTTTGAGTGAACTGCAAAAAAACGCGCGCGTTTTCCAAAAAAAAAACTCATACGATTTAAATTACACGAAAAAAAGGTGACAAAAACATAATTTTTTTATTCCATTTTGTTGTTGTTGTTGTTGTGGTGCGTGTGCGTATCAGGATCGTAAAATCAAAATGTGTTTTATTTTTGTTGCATGTTTCTTCTCTTTTTTTTTTGTTTAATGCTGGGCCGGCATTCACCAGGTTCGCCCACCTGAAAAAAACTGTCCACCACAGAGGAAAATAAAAATTAAAAAAATATATATATATGTACATAAAAAATACGTTGGCAGCAACAAGTCCAAGTCCAAGTCTAGGGCCAAAAACACACAGCATGTCTTTGCCTTTCCGTTTCATTTTGCAATTATTATATTTATAAATAACCGAAAGGCAGCAGCGAAAGCGAAACAAAGGCGTCGGCCAAAGAATGAAAACCAAATAAATGCCAGACGCCGAAAAAGCCGACAAATGCGCTAAAAAAAAATGTATAATAATATTTCAAATTCAAACAAAAAGGAGAGCAAACACTTGTTGAGATAGCGATGCACCCTATTGTTATTTTTGCCGAAGGTCATTGGAGTTTATGTCTATACTTTTGGTAATGGGTGATAATTTGTCAAATTTCCGATTGGCCAAAAGTTTTGGAATCCATAACTCAGTCGTAGGAAGGCATTTTGTTGATTAAATTTCCCATATATCACATTTCGTTAATGCGAAATCTTTAAAAATTATTTATGAGTTACGAAATAGAGTTCTGATTTTTTCCACAAAAGAATATATTTTATTTTAACGAAACTAAAACTAAAACTAAAACTATAATATTTCCAAAAAATACCCAACTTGATAAGTTATTATAAATGATTAATGATTTGAATGAACTGCAGGATATGGAAAAAACGTTCTTATATTTATAAAAAAAAACCGATATTTTTTTACCATACTTGTGACAAAGCGGAAGTTTCTTGTGGATTGGCGGAAGAAATAGCAAGATATGGAAATCCCAATAGAAAAGAAGTGGAATTTCTGTCTTCTTTTTATCGCTTTCAGTAGGAATGAACTTTGTATTTTCGATTTTAAGGGAGCAGCTGAAAAAATATTATATTTCTAACGAATCGTACGCGTAATTCAATATGTGAATTACAATTTTGTATTTATAGGGATTACTTTGAAAGATTCGAGTCTATCTATTGGCAATCACAAGAGCCCTAATCTGTTTATTGGGTTTCCAAGACCTGACCTTAACTTCGGGGATCAGTGAAAATAATAAAGAGCTAAGTATAGGTTGAGTTCGGATTCCCTTTGTCCTAGGGTTATCTTATTTTGATCCCGAACCCGCATGAACTCCCCCTCCCCGGCACCCTTTGGCTGGATTTTTGGTTTGTTTTCGCTTTGGTTTTTATCAAGCTAATTCCCAAGAGACCGCTCAATTGTTAGCTCAACAGATCTGGGATCGGGCCACTTAGTCTAACAGTAATCGACGCTAAACGCCGTCGTCTCGTCTCGTTTTTCGTTTTTCGTTTCTCGCTGATTGCTGACAACTTAATCAACGAAAAAGAGAAAAAACGAAAGAAGAAAAGGCCATGCCAGCTAATATCTGGATCTGGGTGTCTATCTATAACACCCATATGTACATATACACATTATACTATATATATTTGTACACTATGCGATATATGGTATATGTGCACCCGCATTTAGACTGCGCTACTTATCTGCTATCTGCTATCTGCTGCCAGCCTCGGCGTCCCTGAACTTTGGGCGAGATCAATTTGCACTGTCACCAAATTGGGATTGGAAAAATGCGAAATGTGTCAAAATCGGAGGACTGAAGACTGACAACTGAGGACTGAGTGTTCCCACAATGACAGATCTTTGTTCTAGACACTTGTTCTATGGGAAGTTCAGTTCCCTGCTTCCTTTCCATTATCTCGTCTCGCTTTTGCGGCGGAGGACTGTGAAAATTGCCATTCGACCGACTGAATTGATTATCTTTGTGCTGAAAGGGTTAGGAAAATACAAAATAAAGTAGCTCTGTGCTATTTTAACCTGTCATTTGGTTATATAGTACTTGAAATCAGGTTAACTTGTTGAAAGGGAAATTATTACATATTTTTTAAAAACTATATATTATCTTGAAGATTTGAACAAATGTTATTATCAAAAATATTTCTATTTATTTTCTTAGAAATGGAAAGAGTTGATATATGTTATTTTTTTTACAATTTATTAAAAGTTTATGGTTGTTCCAGATTTATGAAGCTTACTTGGAGCATCCAAGCAAACAAACTTTCAAATATTTTCAGAATTTCACCACACATTCGATTTCGAAAGATGTTTTTGAGAAGATCTGAACAAAGCAGAGTAAAAATACTTCTCGTAAAGCCGGGAATGGGGTCAGTTTGGGGTCGGCGGGTGCAAAAAAAATAAATGTTTTCTTTTCGGTCAGCCTGCGGACATAAAGATTTTTAATGCACTGTACTTTTAGAAAAACAATTTAGTGTGTCGCTAAGGCGTTCGGCAACCGGAGTTAAATTATGCCCACTAAATATATACGCATGTACATATATATCGGCCCTCGGCGAGTTTTGATTTATTTGCGCCGGTCTTCGTGCATTTTAATTGTATTTGTTTGGTCAAATTGTTGATTTAATTGACCACCGAAACGATTCGTTTGGCATCCGAAATGCAAATTGGATTGGTGTCGCCATTCGATTGGGCTTGGATATGCCCGATCAACCATGATCTATGGGCCACATGCCCTTGCCCCCGCGAAAACCAAACAATAATCAAGTGTTTTTTGTGGAATATGGAATCGTACTCGAAATATCAAGTGATTAATAGGGATTTGGGTTTTTGGCAAAAATATGCATATTTTCTTTTGGTTTTTTTGCTATAACTTGGCCAAAAAGGGTTCTACATTAAAAATACTTACTGTTTTGAACAGATTACAATTTAATAATTACATCTATGATTCTTTCCGTGTGATTTTGAAAAAAAAAAAATGTTCGCCAATTTTATTGTTTTTATAAGGGGGTACATCAGGATTTTTTGTGAAAAATTGTAAAAAAATAAAATGTCCAGGTTTAAATGCTAATCGACTGGAAATTTAATAACGAGTTCAGAAAGGTATGACAATCCATATTTGGATCAATATTTCCTATGTTTCAGCGAAAAAACTGTTTTGTTTTTTTTGGAAATTTGGGATTTTGGTTTTTGACAAAAATGTGAATTTTTATTTTGGTTTTTTTGCTATAACTTAGCCAAAAAGGGTCCTAGACCAAAAATAAATACTGCTATGAACAGATTACAATGTAATAATTACATCCATGACTCTTTCCGTGTGATTTTGAAAAAATATAATTTTCGCCATATATTTAATAAATATTTATTTATAAAATAATATATATTTACTACATATATTTTTTTATAAAACAGATTGATAGCAATATCATATTTATTTCCCTTCCCCTTGGAATTTCCCTGCCTCGATAAGAAGTCGGCTAAAGATGAAAGCCAGGCAATGATCTTAGCATTCCGCTGCCTTGTAAATATAATGAGTAATTAATATATATGTACGAACATATTTAAAACATATGTACCGCGCTATTTGGGCATGGGTGTACTTATTATCGCTATAGCTTGTCGGTCACTTCCCATATTAGGGGATCGGCCCACCCCACAAAACTATCCAATGGCCATACATTTTCCAATTTCATTTTGGCTTTTCGAAATTATGGCTCATCTATCAGTCTTTACACGTGCGAATAATGACAGCCAATTCCGAATGCGATTTCAAAATTACTTGGATGGCCGCTAATTTGGCTCGAAGGCGCTGCGCATGCGCCAAAACCAAAAGAAGTTGTTGGAAGTTGAATTGAAGAAAGGGGAAAATAAATAGATTTTACTGAATAAATAAATATGGGGTTGTTGATAGAATAAAATATAATGTATAGGGGGTATAAGACAGGGTTATTTCCCTTTAAAATTGCTAGACAAAAATGTAAACATTTTTCCAACGTTTTCCACGAACTATTAAGTAATTATCCTGGCCCAATGGCCACTACCAACACGCCACCTGTCGTTCAGTCAATAAAAGTGAAGCGGAAAGAGGAAATATTTGTGGGCACTTAATTTGCTATCGTCATGGCATCGCAACTCTATTTTGGTTCCATGTGCCATTTTTCGTGGGCGCAGCGAGGAACAAGTGGATCGTAAACCCCAATTGCATTCCGAATGCCTCATAATTGTGGTTTGTTCTTTCGGCCCACCGACCATTTAACGAGAACGAACCGAAATTAAATGCAGTTGACCCAAAAATAGCGCAAATGCCTGGCTGGCCAGTCCGCGCAAAATCGCAAAAACAGCAACAAGAAAGTATTATTAGCCAGGGGGAAAAAATGGGGAACATTAAAAAACTGCCCACCAAATATAGGGACAGCCATTTCAATAGCCTTTTTAAATAAAAAATAAAAATATATAAAAAATATATAAATATGTTTTAGATAAGATCTACTCATTAGCAAACAATATACTTTCAATATTGAGAAAATAAATATATTACAAAATATAAAAATCCTGAGAAGAGGTTAGGTAAACTCTGGCGGTTATCTTACCCACCAGTTAAGTTGTAGTTAAATTGTAAGTTGATTTGCTTAGTGCCCGCTTTTGAGTGTCTACTTTTTGAGCACCCTGTTTTACGGGGGGCTTTCCCTCAGAAGCAAGTGTCGTCATCAGTGTACGAGGGGGCTATCAGGGGTTAAGGGGGCCTGGGTGTGTGTAAGTGCGAGTGGCGACGTCAACAATTAGAAATGTAACCCAGGTCAGGACCGGAGTGCAAAAGGTGCTGCTCTGTCCGATGTTTTTTTGTATAATTTTTTATTTTCCTTTTTTTTTATTGCGCTGTTAGCAATTAACCCAATTCCCGCGAGCAATGACTTTAACCCACGACTGGCCAACGCCACCACCACCACCCATTTCCGCCCACTAAATCCCGCGAACCACGCGAGCTTACAATCACAATCGCAATCACAACATTCAATTATGGTTATGGTCGAAACAACAAAAGGAAATCCACTCGCTCGATTGAGGAAAATGCATTTCCCAACGCCTCTGCCTGTGCCTCTGCCGGCGTCGCTGTCGGCGCTTGTCTGACCCATTTTTGCACGGGACACGCCCACCCAAGGAACATGGTGGGCGGTGGGTGGTGTCGGGTAGCCGAGCACACAAACCACATCCTGCCATCAAAGTTGGCGATGACGACAGCGATATATGTAGTTGTTGTTTGAGTTGAAACAGTGGAACCTGCCTAATAGAAATTTTATAATAATATTAGAAATATTACAAAAATAAAATCTAAATTTTTAGTATATATTTGGAGATCTTATAAATAAATCTAAACTCAAGATTTTGTATAAAACTATAGTTGTTAAAATTAATAAAGATTTTAGAAAAACTTTCTAAGCCATCAATTATGTAGGATTGAATATTCTGAGGTTTTAAAAGCTTACCATTTTTTCTCAAAGTTTAAAGAAATATTTAAATCACATTCATTCAATAATATTTCTTAAAATATTTTGGAGAGATTTTTGAGTTAAAAAATAAAAAATTAAATTTTTATTTTGAAATAATAAGGTATAAATTCAAATTAAAAAATTCTTTAGCAAAACTAGGTTTTGAAAACATTTGTTCACTTCCATCTATGAGTTTATTAAGGGCTCCACTGTAGTTGTCGTTGCTGTTTGTCGATGACTGAGAATCGCTTGAGATTGTCGGTGCTTTGAGCGCTTTCATTTTCAGTTTCAGTTGGTGCTGAAGCCTGCTGGCGAAAACTGTTGCACATTTCCGAGCGCCCAGGATATTAACTGTTGCTTCTGTTGTTTCTTTCGTCTTCTGTCCCCCACAAGCAGCTCCTCCATCACAATCACACCGGGATCAGCGGGAACGGGAGCGGGAGCAGCAGCAGCAGCGGATGCCCACAAAATGGTGCACCACAGCAACGAGGATGCCATGAACAAGATACCACTAAAGTCCGCCGGCGGATTGGACTCCGATGAGGAGAAGAACGGGGGCGAGCTCATGCAGGACACTGCCGCCGCCGAGGAGGCGCGACGCGAACAGATGTGAGCATTAAAAGGGGGCATTAGGAATACTATTAACGTTACAAGTGTCCTTGGGGGAATTCGTTGTTTGTTTACATGGAAATCGCATTCAATAAACCATCTTCCTACTGAATTTACAAGGAGCTTGTCATTCATCCTTTCACAATTATGAATAAACTAAAAATCGTAAGGACACAGAATTCTCTACAGTTTTTCAATCACTTAAAAAGTTTGTCTAAAAGTATGCAATGAGAATATAACGTTGTATTTTCCACTTAAACTATATTGTAGCATACTTTTAAGCACCTTTATAAGAGATCTAAAAACTTTTGTGATTTCTGTGATTTTTTTTAAATTTTGTATTCTTAATGATTAATTAATTTTTATTTTCGTCCTAATTTTGTTTATTTTATCCTCGCAGGCGTGTCAAGGTCTTGGCCTGGATGAAGAAGCTAACCATCGTGCTGATCTGCTTCATTGGCATTGCCCTGATCAGCTACGTGATCATTAGCCTGTGCTTCAGTGGTAAGTTTGGGAAATTGGGCGAGGAAAATGGCCAACCACATCCAGATAACAATTCACTCACCCACTGCAAACTAATACAAAAAAAGAAAACAGAAAAACTCGTTGAGTAAAATGAAATTGTATATGTGTAGATGTATTTTATGAATGTGTCTGACTTTTGGTCCTTCGAACCGAATTTAGCTACATACTAGAACCCTAGAAAAATAAAAGAAATTGCTTATTCTCTGCATGCTTACTTCGTTCCATCTTAACCAAGCACCTGGCATTTAATCTAGTTCAAAATAATTTCTTCTATTGTGGCACCAAAAAGTATTCACATGAAAAAACCCCAAACCAAAAACTTTACACCCTAACTCACTAAACAACAACAACAACAACGAAGACTGGCCAAAATCGACACCGAATAGAAACAGCACAACAACAACGACGACAACAACAACAACAACAACCACAGAGGCAACCATTACAACAACAGCAGCAACAGCAACTGATATTGCACTCGCAGTTGCAACAGCAACAGAAATTGCAAGTAGCTCAGCACCACCAGCACCTTTACCACCGGCAACAGCAACAACAATAGCACCATCTGCAACTTCAACAACAATTAGCACCACCAGCACAACAACAACAACACCAAGTACAACACAACAACCACCAACAGCAACAACAACAACAACAAGCAGAACAGATAGCAATCCCAGCCCCACACTTAAAACATTTCATTTAACAGATGAGCAGCCACACGATGAGGATACGGAGAGTAGTGGCAACCTGAAACTGGGCGCCTCCAGCACGGCCAGCACCCCGTCGGAGGACGGAGGACTGCCCAATGTGGCCGCCTCCACGGCGGCAACCACAGCGGAACCGCCCGCCTGGCTGGCGGAACAGATCAGGATCGATACCAGCGAGCAGTACGAGTCGATATTGGGGGTCTACCAACACGGAGCCGTGAGTTCCGACAACCTCGAGTGCAGCAAGATCGGAAGGTAGCGTAACTATATCATATTCATGCATTATTGTACAAAATTTTTGAAATCGGGGTCACCAAACGCATCATATAAAGGCTATTCTACCTAAGATTTGGCTATAAACCAAAACTAAGTACAAAATATCCATTTAAACATTTTTAAAATAACAAAAATAAGAATTAGTGAAGTAAAAGGCTCTAAAAGTACATTTTTGGGTCACCAGTTGGAAAACCGAAGGGAAATTTATTTATTTAGTTAACAGATGAGCACAAAAATTTGATTACCTTAAACTTGAATAGTTACCGTCCGAATATTAAAGAATTAAACAAGGAACTTAAACATAAAATAATTTAAAATGAATATACGATTTTTAAATTTATGGGTCACCTTTTATAAATAAAGTGCTAGCATAACAATGCATAACAAAATCCATTTAAAATCCACTTTAAAGTCGAATTTTTGTAGGGAGTGATGCCTACCCTTTCAATATTCATCCGATCCAAATAACTTTGAACTCTTCCCCACAGTGGAATCCTCCAGAAGAACGGCAGCGCGGTGGACGCAGCGATCGCCGCTCTCCTCTGCAACGGACTGCTCACCCTGCAGAGCATGGGCCTCGGCGGCGGCCACATGATGAACGTCTACAACCGGGCCGAGCGGCTCGCCACCTCCATCGATGCCCGCGAAGTGGCGCCGTATGATGCCACCGAGGATATGTTCGCCCAGCAGCCGGAGAAGTCCTACAAGGGACCCCTGAGCATCGCAGTGCCCGGCGAGGCGATGGGCTATCATATCGCCCACGAGAAGTTTGGAAAGCTGCCGTGGGCGGATCTGGTGGCTCCGTCGCTGGAGCTCTGCGAGAAGGGCTACCATGTGTCGCAGCACATGGAGCGGGCCCTGCATGCCGCTTGGCCGCAGATCAAGGAACACGAGCAGTATCAGTGAGTAACCACTAGTCTATACCGTGTGTGTGCTGGCAGAGGGGCGGCAGAGTTCAGAGATTTGAAATCACTTTCAAAGGTGTCTAAAAGTATGCCACATGTTTTGGAGTGACTTCAAACCTTTACTTTCGACCAATAGTAGAGCTATTACTTAAATCTCTGATCTCCCTGCACAGGATCTATCGGAATGCCCAGACGGGTAAGCCTCATGCCGCCGGAACGGTGGTCAAGCCGCCAAAGAATCTGTGCAAGACATACAAGCTTCTGGCCGAGAACGGACCCCTGGACCTGTACAATGGAACGCTGGCCAAGTTGCTGGCGGACGATCTGATGGACATGGGCAGTATTATTGTGTCCGATGACCTGGAGTCCTACCAGGCCGATGTGGTCAACTCGATCACCATGGACCTCGCCGGAGACACCCTGTACGTGATGCCTCCGGTCAGCTCCGGTTCGATAGTGGCCCACGCCCTGAGCATCCTGCAGGGCTACAATTTCACGCTGCAGGATCTGGCCACCGAGGAGCTGAGGGCCCGGACCATCCATCGGTTTGCGGAGGCCATGAAGTTCGCCTTCGCCCAGCGCCCGGAACTGGGCGACATACACTTCATCGATGCCCGCGAGCTGGTCAGCCGGCTGAATAGCCCCGACTTTGGTGACCAGAACAGGGCCAAGATCAACGATTCCCACGTCCTGGACGATGCCCAGGCGTATGGCGCCAGCTTTGGCTCCAACGACGATCCCGATGGCACCTCGAATCTGGTTGTTTTGGCCCCCAACGGAGATGCCGTTGCCGTTACGAGCTCCATTAATTCATAGTGAGTTGATCGAACTACGAATTAATTATCTAGGATTGCCATAAACTTACATATAAATATGTACATTAGGGTGGCCCAAAAAATAGAATCTTATTCTCAGCCTGGGATATGTATTTATAAACTAACAAATATGTATTGTAAAAATTACTCATACGACACGTATTCCAGTTTGAAAGAAATTATTTAGAACATTAGGGTGGCCCAAAAAATAGAATCTTATTTCGGCCCTGGAATATGTATTCATATTCCAGCTAGAATTTAGTCCAAAAAATCGTTCTTGTTAAATTAATTGTTAAAAAAAAACACAGAATGTTTTGTTAAAATCAAAGCCTCTTAGATTAAAACAAATTTTCTATCAAAGGCAACACGAGTGATGGTAGGATTTAAAAAAAAATTAAATAGAAAAGCTAATTCATTTAAAAGTGTATCCATGTTCTATAAAAACTTGGAAAACGTCGTTAAAATTAATTGATTGTCTGAATTTTATTTTTTTAGTGAGAAAAATCCCAGCTCCTATTAATGTTGCATTTTTTCTATACCTTATCATACTATAATAATCCTTGAAATGTTATGTTTCTTCTATACCTTATCATAATATTTAAAATGTTCTTTCTCTTTGCAGTTTTGGCTCCGGACTCATTGGCGAACGCACGGGCATTGTGCTGAACAACGGAATGAACGACTTTGCGGTGGAGAACAACTTCTTCGGACTGCCCCAGTCGACGGCCAATAAGATCGAGGTGCACAAGCGGGCGATGTCCTCGCAGTCGCCGGTCCTGCTGGCGGACAGTGCGGGGAATATGCGACTGGTGATCGGAGCAGCCGGCGGCAGCAAGATCATTCCGGCCGTGGTCGAGGTGGCCGCCAATGTGCTGTGGTTCGGCGAGGATCTGCGCCAGGCGATCGATGCGCCGCGGTTCTACCATCAGCTGCTGCCCGATGTCCTTGAGTACGAGGAGGGTGGCTTCCCGGAGGCGGTGCTGCAGCTGCTGGCCAAGCGGGGCCACAAGTTGAAGGCCATTTCCCGGCTCAAGGGATCGATTGTCACGGCAATTTCGCGGAATGCCACGGCCATCTATGCAAATTCCGATTATCGCAAACGCGGCGGAGTTGCAGGTTTCTAGGGTGTATTTTTTTAACTGGAAACACAACCACTCATTCACCCACTCACTCACTCACACACCCATACGTCACACACACACACTCGCACACACCACACTGCATTGAGATTAGAGCAGTCCTTCCCCTGAGTCCAAAAAAAAAAAGAGAGATCAGTTTCCATGGAACAAGAACAAAACAAATACGATCGGGAAGGTCTGGTTTAGAAGGTGGTCAAGCAGATCGATTCGCATCAAGTGAAAGTATTTAAGCTAGCTATGTCTTTTTTACATACTATGTATATCGTACGTTATATAAATTTATATGCTACTACCTAACTACTACCTTATACAATAAAAACAAACAGAAAACCAAGCATTTTTCTCGACACTTTCTACCATAGGTTTCACTAATATTTGTTTCGAAATATAAAGCTGACAAGGAATATACGGTAAAAATATAAACTACTGCGTTCAAAATGATATTTTAGTTTTTACAAGTTCGATTTTAATTAGGATTCTTGAAAACAAACTTATATCCCTTGGAATTTTGTTAGCTATTACGTAAAAAATATATTTCTATATTGTTATGTATATTTTAATATTTTGAAAATAGGTGTATCTACTTGTCTAAAAGATTTTATAAAAAAAAAGAATATGAAACGGATTTGATGACTAAAAAGGAGGCAACATATTTGGACTTTTATAACTCTTCTATTTGTACGCAAGATACAATATACAATTAAATATACACAGTAGATTATACAGGAAAATTATAAAAAATCAAAAATTAATTTATGTACTGGAAAAATGAGGATAAATGGAATTTGTTCGATATTATCTGGCATTTATTTATAAATGATCCGAAACTAACAATACTAAAGGTAATCCCCAGAACTTCTATTTATCCTAAATACCTAAAACTAAGACTAATGGTATATCCGTAAAAACCTTTAAAATGGCCGAAATATCAACAGAATAACCGAATAAACCATAAAGTATGCAGCGGATTGTTTTTCTGGGCATTCATTTTCCGTTCCCCCCCAAAAGATGCAAAACAATTTCAACCAAGCTTGGTTTCAATAAACTTAATAGGAATTTTTTATTTCTGGAAAGCAACACTGAACGTTTTCCGACACTTGTTGGCAATCGACATCGCTATCGGGATGGCTATAAAAAGTATTTGTATTCGTAATATACATAATTATATACAGGCGTTACGTTGTACGCTAAAGCTAAGTCTAAGTGCTACCCTGTAGTTTTGTATTTTGATTCCCGCCCTGCGTTGGCATTTAGTAAGTAAGTATATCGTAATATTACTTTAAATGTTTGTATGCGCGCATCATGTGGTTTAGTTATCTCTTTTTCGGCTATATACAACTTTGGACTAGATGCTGTGTGGTTCAAAGAACTCTATGTACAATGCGAGAGAATTGATTTTCATTTTGATTTAGATTTTGATTTTGATTCTGATTTTGATTCTGATGGGCTCTACGAGTTAAAATACTAGCTGCTTAAAATCAAAGTAAATACAATGCCACAATGCTTTTGCCAAGCTACCATTTAGCCAAACTTAGCAATGGATATACGGATAAATGGCGGTATTCGGCTGTATAGGTCCCACAGATCTTTCAACATTTTTTCCCTGTGTAGGTATTGGAAGAACAAAAACCCTAGAGTTGCCACTGAATACCGCGTATCGAAATCGTAGGTATAGATTTGCTTGCGGTTGCTTTTTACGTGGGTCAATCCATCGAGTACACAAATCCGTTGCGCTGCCAGTTGGGAAAAAATCTCTTAATTCTCTCTCCTCCATTTACTGCTCCTCTGGCTCCTTCCCGTCCTTCTCCTTTGCTCCCTTCTAGATGTGAAGGGTGGCTCCCGGGGCGGAGGTCGATCCTCCGGCTCCCGGCTTGGCGGAGGTCTGCGGCGGTTCCTGTTCCTTCGACTGATCCATGTCTATAACCAGGCAATCGTAGGCCGGCGGCGGCAGCTCGAACTTCACCACACTATCGTAACTCGGCGGCAGTGAGTCCACAATGCGCAACACATCATTCTGGGAGTTGATCTGGAAATTAAAATTAAAATTAGTTATAAATATAAATATATAAATATATTAATAATTCCTCTGATTAAAACCAAAATGAAATCCACAAACTAACCTAAAGTAAGTAATTAAACGGAATTCGTTTAGAACACTTAATTTTTTAGTTTTTAGTTTGCTTCAATATAAAATTTCTTTAAAAAAAAACTTCATTTAATTAAAAAAACTATTTTATTTCTTTATCTCTTTTCAATAAAATATTTAGAAATTAACAAAAATTATTATTTTTCGACTTTTTCCACCAAAATGTAAGAGCGTTTTTTGTAATATAATTATTTTAAACTACATTTTATTACCACTTACTTAAAAACATTATTTTATGTGTCTTTAGAAGATTATTAAATTTAGCAAATTTTTGTATTTGATTTTTATTTTTTGTTTTTATTTTAATGGGTTAATAATTGTGCAATTTTTAAGCAATTTTATTCATATCTTCGGCTTACATGTGGCATGGCGCCATTGGTGGCCCGGTTTCCCGCCTCGTCGATGGGCCCCGCCCAGATGCAGACGCCCATGCGGTGCGTGACATAGCCGCAGATGATCACGCTGATCACCAGCATCCCGATGCCCAGGGCGAAGACAAGCCAGCGCGACTCATCGCTGTTGTCCCGCAGATTCTTCTCCAGCTGCAGGGCGCAGAGAATCAGCACCGGCACGGCCACCATGGCCACCAGGAGGTCGACAATGGGACGCTGGGTGCTGGGCCCGGCGTTCAACGGACTTCGTCCCGATCCGGAGCCATTGGCCGATCCGCCCAGCGGATGGGAGCCAAAGTTCTGGCTGCTACTGTTCGGCGTCAGCGTGGAGCGGGCCACCACTGTATTGTGATTCTGCAGCACCATTCTGGAAGACAAGAGAACAGTCGAGGGTTACACGGGGAGAAAATCATAATCAAATCATTGAGTTACAATTACATGCAATAATAATATAATAAAATAATTTACATATAATATAATGTAATTTTTGAAAATGTTATTATTAAAAATCATCGATATTTTCGATATTTTGACAATATCGATTCGATAATATCATAATCAAATCATTGAGTTACAATCACAAACAATATCAATATAATAGAATAATTTACATAAAATATAATATAATTTTTGAAAATGTTATTATTAAAAATCATCGATATTTTCGATATATTGACCATATCGATTCGATAATATCATAATCAAATCATTGAGTTACAATTACAATCAATGATAATATAATACAATAATTTATTTATATAATTTAAAATATAATATAATTTTTGAAAATGTTATTATTAAAAATCATCGATATTTTCGATATTCGATAATATCGATGTTTTGAGGGGAAAACCCAAATGAGATATCGAGAAATAGATATTTTTTCAAGCTCTACTTTTAAGAACCTAAAAACGATATCATATCAAGGCTTAAAGGATTTAAATAATATTTTAATAATATTAAATTGTTTTTCTTAGTGTGAACCGTAGAGGTTCATGTTTATTCGATGGGAATAGCGGGTAATTGGTGGGTCTCAATTGTTAATCCCCAATGAATAGGCATGAGAAGCGGTTCCGATCGCTAACTGTAATCGCCGAGCTAACCAGACAATGGCTCATTATCTCCAGCATACGATTGGCTCTGGGCTAATTTCATAATTTTTATAAGAATCCACCTAATAATGGCCCCTTTTAGTTTTAACAATCGATTAAAAGTCAGGAAGTGCATACTATTCTACATATAACTATTATATTTAAGGTTTTTTTTTTTTTTATCAATGGAAGAACACTTTCTTGCTTAATTGCTGTTTTCGATTTGTTGGGCAAATATTTTGCGTAGATCGCATTGGGTTAATAGTATGATAAACATTTGATAAACCAATAAAATCAAATGCGTCACTGAGGCGCAGACGGTGGAAACCAAATATTTGCTAAGTATTCCTCGTTTGGAGTCCAATTAACATTGGTTAGCATTCAATTACCGCTCAAGATGTATCATATTCCAATGTCTACATGTGATTGTGATTGTGATTGTGGTCTATATATGTATGTATATGTAGGTAGGTATGGTATGATATCTGTATATACCTGGGATCAAAGGCGTTGCTTAGCAACAAGTCGTATACGGCGCGCATTTCGATCGCTCTCTATTTTGTTTTTTATTGATATCAATTGGTTAATTTATTACTGTCTCAATATTGTTGTTGCTGGCATATTTATTCAATGATTCGGGTGTCACACACATGTAAAGTTTCTGTTGCAATCTTTGATTTTCCAGCCACCGAGGATTTCTTTTGAAGTTTGCTGAAAATTCGATTTAAAGGTCACGCCATTTATTTTCATTCCATAATAAATATGAAAGAAATTTATGCTTTTTATTCATTCACTGATTAGCTTTATTAATTACTTTTAACACATTTTTTTCTCTATTTGTTTTACAGATTAAACGTGTTTAAAGCCAATTATACAAAAATATTTCCTATGAGAACTTCGAACTACCCTGAAATAAGAGGTGAATATTTTGAATTTTTCTCGACTGGAAATGAATACTATTTAATTCGTTTGTTTCGTTGTTTTTTTCTTTTTAATCTTTGGGTAAACAAAAACCGGCTGTTTACAATTAATTTATATCTATTTATATATGCCTTGTGTTTTATTTTTTGTTCCTTCTTTATATAGTTTGTAATTTATGTGCATCTTATTTATGGGGCTGTTGTGAGAGGAGAGGAGAGGAGAGGAGAGCTTTATGGTTGTGTTTTTTTACACCGCACCGAGAGATAAGAAGGAAAATCAAGATGAAATGGGTTTGTCGCCGCACCGGGCGTATACTTGATTCGCCCAACTAGGGGCGATAATGCGTCGAAGATCTGTGGCTTATCAACTGGGCGGTTAAACTGCAAGGGGGATTTCCAGTTCACTTGAACGATAAGGGCGGCACGTGATTACCCGACGTTCTTTCGCCTTTATTTGTTTCAATAATAACATATTATTTGCACATTGGTTACCAAGGCGTCTGTCAATTAACACTTCAGCATTGGACTTGACTTGCACAAAATGAATAAAATCAAAAGCTCGAGGAGAGGGAAGGCACAATACACGATACACAATACACAATGGGAATTAAAGCTGGCTTGGACGGGCTGAAACCGATTCGTGGCGATCTGGGCCGGACGAAAGTAGGAATCGGACTGGAAAAGCGTCCCGCAAAAGTGGCCATCTAGCATAATCGAAGTATGCTGTCAGCCGAGAGTCTCTACACCGCGATCTATAGACCCTGGACATACCCTAGGGGTAGAAAAAACAATGGGTATAGATTGAAACTAAAGAACTATTAAAGTAAAATCGATATGCGCATGTAAATTTCTGGTTATGCTATACGCAAATCGTTTTAACATGAAATACTCATTTCGAGCATATCGAATTTACGGGGCCGCATATCAAGTTAAAATTGATATTACATAATGTAAAATCGATCTACGTTTCATATCGATTTTTTTTGGGTGCAGTTATTTAACCAGCAAAACATTTTATTTAACTGACGGTTAATTTAACTTCAAGTTAAATTTAATATCAATATTGTAGGTATTGTTGATCTAAGATAAAATGCTGGATAGTCAATAGATCACTTTATCATCAAGGGGTAGCAACACGCGAGCATAAGACTGCATTTCCAGAACGAAAAGCTAAGCAGAAAAAACAAAGGGAGTGAAGAGGTGGAAATTGTCCAAGAATATAATGATAGCGGGCAAGTTAATAAGGTTCTGTCATCAGACTTTATCTAGAAACCGGTTGCAAGGCATGGCTCCTTTTCATATATTCTGAACTTTATCTGAAAGTTGTCTGAACTCTGGAGGAGATACCATATACCATATACCAGATAGCGTGGCGACAACTCTTGATTAACGCTGAAATACTTAAGATCTCTGCACAAGAGAATGCCGCGAATTGCCAGAGATCAGACAATGGAAATTTGCAATTATAATCCGAACTGTGTGTGTCTGGTGAATGAATCGTCGTCGCTCACAATAGATACGCCTAATTGCAGGCCCTATAGATTCAGATGCATCATATGACAAATGCAAATATCACATATATGCTTGTACATATATGCGAAGCGGCATTATCAGTCCTTACTGATAAGACAGCGCCCCGACTTTACTCAAATATAAACCGGTTGTAAAAAGTTTGTCATTGATTGTCCTCGTTTTTATTTTTATTTTTATTTTTGTTTCTTGTTTTTCGCCGCCTCATTTCCATGATTTAGTGCTGTTGTTAATTTATAAAGTTTGCTTTCTGGGTGAGGACCCAATTTGGAACGATTCCGAGACACCGATTTGCGTAAGGAATCGGGGCGCATTAACCTTTTCCCACGTTTTCCGTTATTATTCCACTCGCATTTCGTATGGCGTAAATTTGCGACCCCAAAAATCATCCAATAAACGAGGAATCAAATTATATACAACTCTTGTAAATGGTATATTAAATCAATAAAATAAATATCCATAACGATTATAGTGATTAGAGGAATCTGAAATTGATTTATTTCTATACCTTTAATCTCTGAATTCAACAGATGCTCAGAAGAGCAAGATAAACGTTCTGAACTTCCGTATTCTATATCTATGTACTTCCGGTCCAGGGATGATATGCGTAGCAACTACGTGACGTGAATTCTGATCTGAATTTTGAATATTATTCGCGCACTTCCATTCACAAATAGCTCAACAGCATCAGGGCGAAGATCGAGTCATTGACCATAGGCTGTGAAAGGCGCATTATACGATCGTACAACCGTATGATATGGGCATATATCTTTATCAGCTGACTGGCGTTATGAAAAAAGCGATTGCCTAAAAGCATAAATTAGCACAAATACTGGAAAAATCAAAAGGAAAGTCAGCGGGTCCAGAGAGCCAGAAAAGAAATAGATATATCTACGTACGACCGAACATAGACTATATAAATATGTGGTATAAGCAAAAGGCCAGCAATTTTTATTATCGGCTGAGCTTGATTTTGAAAAGAGAGACTTTGATCGCGAATCGAGCGTCAGCAGTGGCCCAGAAACCCAATTGGAGTGCAAATCAGCCAAGTGCAGAGATCACCAGAACATTTATCGGTTCCACATATGTATATAGCATATAGCATATAGCATATATAGCATACTATGTATGTATCGAATTTCTGATGACTCGACCTGAGTTATTTTCGAGAGAACTGCACTTTTGTTTCCCGCTAAATTCGCATTTAGAGTTTCGATTTTGTTCTCGTTCTCAAGACCTTTGCATTTATTTATTTCGATTTTTTGCTCTCAGGTATGCCAGATTTACAGAGAATTAGCCGAGTCACAAAAAGAATAACAAGGCCGTAAAAGTATATGATTCCTAGTAGACGGGGCGAATTTCCCTATTTGTTTTCTGGGGCAAATGCGTCATATATACCATATGATTCAGTCGCTTAAGATCGAGATTTGCCGGAATCTTCTGGGACTTATCAACTCCCGATAAGGCGGGACAATGCAGCTTAAGTGCCACAAAAGATATAGATATAGATATAGATGTAGTAATAGTAGTCGGTGGGGGAATTTTCTGTGTTTTGCCCACATTTCCCATTAGTTGCCAGGGAAAAATGATATATGGTCGGTGGCAAACAAGCAAATGAATGCACTTAATTGGGGGTAGATTTTCAGGGGATTAAATCGGATATCATGTTTATCGTAAGTGTCTAGATCCTATGGTAATCTGATTTTTAAGCTTATTCCGGGGAATATTAGCGAAAATAAACTGCCTTTCTAAGGTAAATGTAAATGGGATAACCTTGAAAATGGTCTTTGGAATTCCTAAAACCATTTAGCTTAGAGCTGAAACTTTTGGAAACTCGTGGAAGAAAGAATTTATATTTATTATCGAAGTTTCGCCTGGCAGCCGAGAACAATGCACAATTTAATTAAAATTCCTTGGGCGATATTCCCGACCTCCCTCACCATTATGCGATGTGTGGCAATCTAAATGGCACAGATACACACACACACACACAACATAGCACTAGCACAACAGTTTCCTTAATTGCCGCGACAAGAAAATCATAAAAACTAAAGCTGAAAATGAACATGAAAAAGAAAAACTTGACGAAACGGACGCCCACAAAAAGGGGGGCAACAAATTCTTGGGAATTGTCTGGCCCACTTTGCAAGGGAGTCTGAATCGGAAATATCAGACTCTGCACAGCAGAGGTCAATCGAATAGGAATTAATAAAAGAAATACTACGAACTTGGTTTCACTTTGAAATAAATCAGGGAAAACCTATACTATATATAGAAATATTTGGTAAGAATGTTGCAGGATAGATTTATATATTATAATGATGATTATTTAGGATTAGATTATATAGGAAAACCTATGACCATCTTAAGCCCCCAATATTTATCCTTTATTATTACTATACTACCCAATCTATAAGTGGTAAATTCATCAGAAAACAATTCTTAAAAAATCTAATAAATATTTTTTAATTACATGAAGTACTATCATTATGATCCCCACTGTATTCATGTGTGCATCTATATGTTTTAGTGCTTTACATGAACCAGAAACAAATGGAGAGGCATTATTAATGTATTAATTGATCGGATCTTCCGAGTGTCGCTTAATTGTGAGTGCGGGGAGAATTAGTTTGTCGATGCTTTTTGATTGACTGAAGGGGTGGGCGAGCTGAGGGGGAGGGGGGAGTGAAAGCTTCCCCAGAAAAAAAAAAGATTCCTCACTTGTTCACTTCTTCACTTCTCTATTTCCTGTTTGGTCACGTAGTCAAGTTTTTGACAATAATTGGTGGCCATCTCGTATATAGGAATAAAAGTGCCTCTGCTCGTTCTGCTAGTTCTTCTTTTATTATTATTCTTCTTCTTTTTTTCATATATGTATGTCTTCTGTTGCTGGACTGCGCAAGAAGTGTGTGTATTCAACGATACTATATATAGAAACTAATGATGAAAAATTTTAATTTTTTTGCTTGCTATCAATAAATTTTATTTATCTGTTGTTGCTCTTCGCTCGATGATTCTTCTGGCTTATATGAAACAAATACATTTTTCAGTGTGGAAACACTTTTTGTTTACTTTTCTCTCGAGGGGATTTCGAAATATTGCTTTGTTCGATAAGCTGATAAGCGATGGAAATGAAAACACCTGTTTTCCAAGCGATACGGTAGTTCAAATTTTTTTTGCCAAATTGCATGGCCCACATAGAGAGGGGGAGAAAAAAAGAAGGAAAATACAAATATGCACATCAGCTTTTCGCCGTCCCTTTCGCTCCTTTGGCTTTTCCCACTTTGTGCATTTTATTTATAGCCTTTGAAATAGAGGGGTTTTTGGGGGTTTCTTGGGGTAAACATGTTTGTCGGCCTTTCGTACACTCGCGAAAAGGAACCCCAATATAATACCATCTGATGGGAGATAGTAATGTAAGCTTTTTGATAAAAGATCGCCATTCTTTTGTAGAGTATATAGTAGTATGTTTTTTAGGGTCTGTTCTTCCGATTTAAGGTTTAATTAAAAATCCTATTAAAAATCTCTAAACGCATTTATTATTTTACCAATATTTGTTCTCTGTGTACTCACTCGAAAATGCTTTTTTGGCCGCTGCTGATCTTCCTCTCGTTTCGCTCTCTGTCTCACGCACTCTTCTTCTCGCTCCGAGTTTGCAATTCTCCAATTCTCTTCTTCACATTTGATTTTGAGTAGCACAGAAAGAACCAAACAATAAAAAATACAAACAAAAAGCACCGAACTTTGTTTTTTTTTTTTTTTTTGTATATTAACAATTATGCACGCGCTTCAATTGTTTTTCGTAGCTGTTTTTTTTTGTTTTGTGTTTTTAAATAATTTTTGTTTTGTTATGTTTTGATTATTTTGCGGTTGCAAATGAGATCGTTGGCACAAATATTTGCAGCAAGTTGAATGGACTTCTTTCGAGGGGATTTAGATTTGGATGTGGTTTTGCTTTTTCGGGACTTATCGGTGCTGGCTTTGGGTATACTCGTAGTGCTCCTTCCTGAAGTTTGGATCCTCGCCGCTCTCACAGAAAATCCAGCGCCTGTGCACCATTACAACAAATCTTCGCTAGATTCTTCTCTTCCACGCGCAGGATTCGAATTCGGACTCGGATTCGGATTCGGATTCTCCACCCTCGACTCTTCTTTTGTCCCCTCACTGAACTTTGGAACTGTGGAACACAACGATGCTACTATGGACGACCGGTCTACGAGCAGGAACTGCGTTCATATACACATCTCGATCTCGATCTCGATCTCGATGTCGATGTCGAATGTCGGGTATATAGAAATGGATTTTTGTTATTTTCTGTTCTTCTGTCTTCTGTCCTCTGTCTACCGCTTCCCCTGTTCTGCTGCTCGGTCTTTATTCGGTCTTGTCTTTATATTTCTGTTCTGATCGGTCTGAAAATTTCGAACCAGAGGCGAAGAATGCTGAGAAGCGACTGCCAGATCGCCGTCGTCGCCGCCAGCGCCTCGGCTTCCTCTGCCCACGTCGACTGCGACGGAGGCGTCTACGCTGTCGTCGGTGTTGCTGTTGTTGTTGTTGGGGCTCGGGAAGATGCTCTCCGCTCTCCGTTCTCCAATCTTCGCAACAGTGATGCTGGGAACTGCGATAATTGAACAAATATCAAATACATTTCTACAAAATAACAGGTTTTGAAAAGATCCTTTTTCATTTTTTTTGTGATTATCTTTTCTTTAAAGAAAGCTCCGTGTAGTACAAAATTGTATCAAAAGTCAAATTTTATAATTTTCTTTAACAGATTTTCAACCCAACAAAATCAGTTCTTTAGGCGATTAAATAGAACTACGCAAATGTGGAATTTATACCAAGGAAATTAAAATTTTAATTAAAATTTTGCCTTAAAAACCCCCAGGGAATTAAGTTTTTTCCCAAAAAACATGTTACTGATTTTTTCCCCAACCAGTTCTGTACCTGATCACTGATCACTGTGATCTCTCAGCAGCATCTCTCTGGGGATATCGGTAGAACTAGTTGTGCTCTCTCCGCCTCTCACACACTCTAGGTCAGCTTTGATGTGTGAATCGTGACGCGAGCCGAAGACTGCCTTCGCAATTCTTCGCCTCTTCGGCCTGCTCATTCTTCTAGTGCTCGCCCGCTCGCTCCTTCTCGGGAGCCAGCTGATAAGAGATGCCGTTATCTGATTGCCAATGTGACACATTGAGGCGACGATGGGCCAACGCTTGTTGTTGTTGTTGTCCCAGCTTTACGATCTGCACACGCACACACACAATTACAAAGGCAATGATAAGAGAAGACACCTCTACCTCTTCTGCTTCAGTCTTCTTAGCTGTCTTCGGTCTTTGGTCTTCTGCACTCTTATCTGCCCGCTCCTTAATCTTCATCCGCGCATTCTTCGCCTGGCAAGTGGTGAAATTTTGCACTTGCTGGAATTTATTTGTGTCTTTTTTTGGATAGTTGGCTCCCAGAAATGTTTGTGCGGCTTACCTTAATCGTGCGTCTTGGATTTACAATCTCAGCGGGGAGTTTCAGTTTCAGGAACCGACTGAGATCCAAAGGAAGATTACATGTTTAGTATATACTTACGTACATATAGTTAAAAGTTGCTACTGCATTGGAGGTCATAAAATGTAATATGAGAGTATTTCGGATTAAATAAGAAAGACGCAAAAAAATGTCATAAAAAGTGGGTGCTATAAAGAGAACTTTAGGATAAATAATTCATTCTGCGTATCTTTATTCCTTCTGTACAGATGTATTAGGCTAGTTCCAGTTAAAAATAGTTTGAGTGTTTATGAATAAAATAATTAAGACCTTATGAGTTTATTTTTAAAATTAAGTAAAATGATCACAAATACGAAACATGTATTTCTTAAGGAAAGCGATCTTTAACAATCAGAAAATGTTATAAGATGGACTGTACCTTACCTTTTTCCCTTATCAGACTAAATTTTTTGATCCGTCAAACTTGAACAATAAATTCCAATTGCGTCATCCAAATATTGTTTTGTGTTGTATTGTACGCGTACTCGTGATCGGTGGAATTAATTTAAAATATATGTGGGTCAATGGATTATCAATGCCCCGAATGAGGCGTCAAATAGACACAATTACCCTGGATACGAGGGACCGGGGATGAGATGGTACCGTTACCCCATAGACATAGGCATGGGCATGGGCAGCACATAGATAGTTCGATGAACACATGGACAGTGCAATGACTCGAGATCAGGCACTCTTTTTTTTTCCAGGTACGCAGATCTCGAGAGAACCGGGGCACAGAGAGGCATAGACCCATTTAAGGTTTTATAGCGAAAACGTGATCGGGCTCCACGGAAGCCCCTCCCAATTCCCCAATCCCCCGACCTCCGTAGCATCCCCATCCCCATCCCCATCCCCTTTGGAAAAACTTGTGCAAAATGCTGGTCACGTCTGTATCTCTGCGCTTGTATCTGTATCTGTTTCTGTATCTGTGCCTGCATCGTATCTGTATCTTGGCTTGACTTGGCCAAAAGCCAAGACCCAAAAGCCCTGCCAAAGCAAATTAGATAAGTCGCGTCCCCCGGATAAAACTTGGCCATATTCACATTCACATTCATATTCATATTCATATTCCGGGAGACAAATTGATAAGCTTTATTGCCGCTCTGCGGGACGGGAAGTCGTTGTTGCTTAGGCTTATCTCGAGACCTCGCTGGCAATGGTAAAAATAAGTGAATAAAAATTACAGCAACAAACAGCACTAAGGTAAACATTTAGACAGTGTGGGTGTGGGTTCTATCGCCAACCGGGTTTGGGTTGGGTTTGCCACAACGTGAAATCCGAAACTCGAAACCGAACCCAATGGAAACTCCGATTTCCGTCTGGGCTTTTTCCAGCATTTTCAACCAAACACCACCTACGTTTATAACAAGCAAACAAAAATAATTTCCATATATGGAAATTTCTAGAGATATAAAGCGAATTTTTTAAATGAAAAATTACTGTAATCTATTTTCTAGATTGTTAAATATTCTAGATAGAAAGTGTATACGATTTTGCACAATTTATGGTAAAGTTACAGATAAAAGACAGTAAGAAAAATTCATAATTCACCCAAAAACTCTGTATTTTGGGGAAAACAATAGATATAGTGATCCAAATATGGAATACATTATCATTAAACCTGAAACTTTTAGTTTTTGACCAATTTTCGCAAAAAATCATGATGCTAGCCCTTGTAAAAAATGCGAAAATTGGTCAAAAAATATTTTTTTTATTTGAATTAGTCGTAAATTGACGGAAATCAATTTATTAAATTGTTAGCTATTCAAAACAGAAAAAATTTTCAATTTGAACCAATTTTTGACCAATTTACAGCAAAAACAACACAAAGAATATGCGTATTTTTTACCAAAAACTAAAATCCAGATTTTACACCTAAAAAAACAAAATTATTTAGAAACCCCAAAATTCAAATAGAAAATCAAACACAGTCGTTGTTTTTTGAAGTTTTTGTTTTAGTTAGTTTTGTGTCACAATTAAATTTCATTTATTTGATACCTTTTTTTTTTTGTTGCTTAAATTGCGCTTTTATTTATTTACTTCGGTTTTTGGTTTTTGTTTTTCTTGCTGAACAATTTACAATAAACGCGGCCACTTTTTGTGTTTTTTGTTGTTGTAGTTTTTTCTTGCTTGCAGTTGTTGTTGTTTATTTAATAATTATTGTTTTTCCTTTTTTTGACATTTTATTATTTTTTTTTTTACTTTTGCTGCCTGGCTAAACCTAAAAAGTTGTTTGCTGTTGCTTGTCGTGTACACGTACATATATCGAATATTTTTTTGATAATTTGATTTAATTAGTTTACTCGAAATCTCCAAATCGCGTGGGAATATTAATATATTCCCCTTCTAACCCTTAGTTTTCCTTTGCATCGATTTTGTTTAGAGTTTTTATAGTTTCCGCTACATTTAATGGTTATTTTTTCTTTAGGTGGGGGGCGTTGGAACAGTAAAGGGGGGGAAAACGGTTGGCCAACAGTTTCTATATGTAATTATATATATATATAATCTGGCAAACGATAACAGTGGAAAGCCAAGGGGAAATGTGTGTGAGACGTTCCAGTTTCTTCTAGTTTTTAGCTTTGACTTTGGCTATTTTGAAATCGATTTAAACTTGTCACTACCAACACACAGACGCACATCGAGATATATGTTTGGTATATATCGTACTTTATAATTTTTTACTTTTTTTTTACTTTTAGGTTTACGTTTAGCTTTACTTTTACTGAATTACGGAATTCTGTATACTTCATATTGTATAGTTATCGTTATTATTTGCTTGTTAATTTGTAGACACCATTTACAATTACAATTACAGTTACAATTAGATAGACACACACAATGCGATCCTAATTAAATACATTTAATACGCCTAAGATTTTTAGTATCCTTCGTTTTTTCCATGAGTGTGCGCGAGTGTGTGTGTGCAAATTACATGTGTGTGTGTGTGTGTTTGTATATATATATATAGTTCCAAGTTCCGAGTTCCTTAGTTTACCTAAGTCTAATTGCTATTCCGAAAGATCCCAGGATCAGTTTTATGTTTCACATAAATATAGGATACAGTTGTGGTCAAAATTATGATAGAATTTAAACATCATCTTGCAGAGATATCTATTTACAGTAAAAATAGGATATATATCAGCTTAACAAGGTGAGTAGAGGGCTTTTTAAGGGTGTTTTTGGAACTAGTTTGGTTGTTTTTTGATACCAGAACTTGGTTTAAACTGAGGCTGAAATGCTATAATGCCTTTGGGACCACTTCTAAGACCACGAACCTACAGACGATTGCTTTTAAGAGTTTTAATATTATACTTTTGTTTTTGTGGCACCAATTAGAGTTTTTTTTGTCCGATTCCCCACTGCTATTGTTTTGACCACAACTATATATTAGTAATATTCTCGAGGTTTACCCCGTTTGTCCAATCCGAAAATGTTCTTGGGAGAGATTTCACTGAGAGAACCAAGTTCGCTGGGGGTTCGCTCCCTAGTTTTCTAGCCCCATTATTTGTTTGTAAAGCTCACTTGTTGTTTTTTTTTTTGTTTGTTCTAACTTCCTACAAGCTATCACACCTTTGACCCTACCTATCCTACTACTTCACTGCCCGCTCGCCCAGTCGAACTTGGCTCTCGCCCTCTCTTTTCCAACCTCGCTATATCGATTTAATGTCTATTATTAACATAATTTATTCTAAACATTCACTAGAAACAAAAAACATTTTAACATTATATTATAGCCTCTTCCTCTGGCTCACACACACACACACAAAAAAAACGCGCACAGTGGGCGGCAAAAAAATATTATGATTAAAATCCTAGTTTTCCAATATAGTTTTTCTCAATTTTCTGGCGCCTTAACGATATGTGAGTGTGTGTGTGCGGGGTATGCAGGTGACCGTGCGTGCGTGTGTGTGTGTGGGAGAGAGAGAGAGTGGAAGGGAGAGAGAAGGAGTGAGGAAAAGAGACGATACGAGACACCTAATAACGGTGATAAAGGAACTTAATTCAAAGATTTTCGAGTTTTTCACACTTTTCAGATGGGTTCTTTCTTTTTATGGGGGTGGGGGATCGTGTCGAAGGCTGTTTAAAATTTTACAGGCTGAAAAGCTGAATGCCATGTTTGGTTTTTTTCGTCTTCGATTTTTAATTTACGTACGATTCCGCCTTGATTTCCTATTTATTAAGCTTATTCTCTTATTTTGAATATATGTACCTCTTAAGTTCGTGGATTTTCTGCATTTGCGTATTTTTGGTGTTTTTCGGTTACAGCTTGACATTTACTAGTGGTTTTCTCTTTTTGGTTTTTCTTCATATTTCATATTTTCTTGGTGTCTTCGATTACGATCGTTTTGCTTTCGGTTAATAATTAATAATTCGTATTTGCTTGTATATTATGAGTATGAGAATAAGGTCTCGGCGGTTGTTGGTGTTGTCTTTCGTTATTAAAATAGATATGGCTGAGCAAAAAATCGCTGGAGATTCTAAAACAATTCTTGAAGTTCGAAGGCTGTTTAACATTTAGGGAATAGCAAATTTAAAATGATAATTTAGTGGTTTCGCAACCACCCCTAAAGGTGTTGCATACTTTTGGACACCCTTATAAGTGCATTTAGATTCCAAGTGATTTCTGTGTCAAAGTAATCCAGAGACCTTTTCCGGTGGGAAATTAGTTCCCCAGCTCGAAGGTAGAAAATACGTTTTATCAACTTTTAAGCGACAACAAGTAATTGTTTTAAAATATCCGTAGACTCTGGGCAAAACCTGCAGTATTCGATTTTTATGTTCTTATTCAAGCCTTTGGCAGTTTCTTATTTTCATCTTAAGTGGTGTTTTTGCTTTTGTCTGATTAAGAGGGAGACAGCTAGAGAGCGCGATGGACACTGTGGGGGATTTTTTTGGGAATGGGCACTTTGAGGTAACGCATAATCGATCAACGAATTATCAAATACAAAATGGCAATAGAAAACTTCAAAATCGAGAGAACACGCGACACAGTGGCAGACAGTTAAGTGAGTAACATCGTTAAAGTACATACAATATAGGCGTAAATATGAGTACCGAGTTAGTACCTAGTGCCAGGTGCATGTGGTAATTCCCCTGCCCAAGGATATTGGGTTTTATATCGCCCGATCCTAGCCGACTGCGATGACGGGGAATCCCCGCAGCGTATCTCAACGTTTCACCCCGAACAGATTCGGTATGGACTTGATCTTCTTGCGCGAGCAGTTCAGGTAATCCTTGTACATGTCGGATCGCAGATACCGCGAGTACGAGTCGCTCTTCATCAGGTGGTAAACGTGGGAGGCGGCCACATCGAAGCACCAACGATTCGGGCCACTCGGCGAGTTGACCGCCTCGCGGGCCAGCTCCACCGACTTCGAGTCCACGTTCACCGGACAGGGGGCGTCGGGGGCCAGGAACTCCTGCCAGATCTTCTGGATGGCCTCCTTGATCTCCGACTGCGGCAGCGCCTTCATCTCCTGCACCGATTCCCAGAATCTAAAAAGGATACAAAAAGGATATTAGAGTTGGATATAGGTATATAGGATTATTAGTTCGCAAAGCTGTCTAAAAGTATGCAGTGAAAATACCCATATGCGTTTATTTATTGTTGCATACTTTTAAACACCTTGATAATTTAGTAATTTTGTGAGCCATAAAGACACATTTTGAAACTTAAGGTGTGATATATATTTAATTTTTTACCAATATTTATTTTTTATGACATATTTAAAGTTTTTAATATATTTTTCGGAACAATCGATATAAGATTTTAAGATTTTGCCTATGCTTTCCAAGAAAAATACTATACCAGCGAATAGTTCCTACAGCCTATGAATCACATTATCTCTTAACACTCACTTGAGATTCTCGCCGCTGTA
Source organism: Drosophila pseudotakahashii (assembly GCA_035046095.1). NCBI lineage: Eukaryota > Metazoa > Arthropoda > Insecta > Diptera > Drosophilidae > Drosophila > Drosophila pseudotakahashii. The sequence continues at coordinate 10,813,250 of JAWNOE010000105.1, forward strand.
CTCCTTCTCCAAAAACTTGGTGAACTGCTCGCGTCCGATGGCATCGTTGAGCAACTCGCGCAAACTGAATGCCCAGCGCTTCACGCGCCGCACAGGAACTTCTTTGCTGCAAGGTTAAAAGTAAAATATACATTTTTATTATAATAAATTATAATATTTCAAATAAATCTCACCTATTCTTCTCCGTATCCCACATCTCGGTGCTGTCCGTTTGCCACGGATTCGGCAGCTCCGGCGAGGTTATAAAGTAATCGAACTCATTGTACTGATCGTAGTAGGCAACCAGACTGGCGAATATCATATCATAATTTTGTTTATTATTTATTATTTATTCATTTCATTATTTATTTATCATTTACTTACGCCTCGGCCGCCTTTGACACTTTGATTGTGCGCCGCTCGAGCTTCTGTTTGCGCAGGGCGATGATCCGCGTCAGCTGCTCGACGGGATTCTTGGCCAACGAGGCGCCGGCGGATCCGGTTCCGTGGCTGGAGCCGCCCCTCCTGTAGGCCTTCTTAATGTCAATCTCGGTGGTGTTGACGCAGCCGGGCATCGGCCGGTGGACGTCCCAGAAGGCCCGCTCCTGCGAGTCCAGCACCTTCCGCTCCAGCTTGTCCCGCTTCTTGGCCACCTTGCTCTGCGATTCGGCCTGGGGGATAGGGATAATAAAATATTATTTATTGATGAATATCAAAATTAAGAGCTAATCTTATCATTATAATAGATAAAAAATTCATATTTTTGTAAAAAAACCCGAAATCCTGTATTTTCAAAAAAAACAAATCTGTTTTTTCGCTGAATCAAAGGATATGTTGATCTAAATATGGATTGTCATACCTTTTTGAACTCGTTATTCAATTTCCAATCGATTGATATTTAAACCTGGACATTTTATTTTTAAAAATTTTTTTTTAAAAAAATTATAAAAAAATGTAAATTGATATAAATTTTATTTTTCAAAATCACACGGAAAGTGTCATTGATTTAATTATTATATTGTAATCTGTTCAAAACAGTATGTATTCTTGGTGTAGGACCATTTTTGGCCAAAATATAGCAAGAAATACAACAAGAAAAAATTCAGATTTTTGTCAAAAACCGAAATTGCAAATTTCCAAAAAAAAAAAAAAATTTTTTTGCCGAAACAATTGAAATATTGATCCAAATATGGATTGTCATACCTTTCTGAACTCGTTATTAAATTTCCATTCCATTGATATTAAAACCTGGACAATTTATTTTAAAAAAAATTTTCGAAAAAAATCATGGGGTACCCCCTTATAAAAAAAAAAAAAATTGGCGAAAAATTGTTTTTTCAAAATTACACGGAAAATGTCATGGAGTTAATTATTATATTGTATTCTGTTCAAAACAGTTTGTATTTTTGGTCTTGGACTATTTTTTGACAAGTTATAGCAAAAAAACCAGAAGAAAAAATTCATATTTTTGTAAAAAAAAACCGAAATCCTGTATTTTCAAAAAAAAACAAATCTGTTTTTTTGCTGAAACAAAGGAAATATTGATTTAAATATGGATTGTCATACCTTTCTGAACTCGTTATTAAATTTCCAATCAATTAATATTTTATACTGGACATTTTATTTTAAAAAAATTTTAGAATAAAATCATTATGTACCCCCTTATAAGAAAAATAAAATTGTAAAAAATTTTATTTTTCAAAATCACACGGATCATGGATTTAATTATTAAAAATAAATCTTTAATATTAAAAAGAATTGATTTATCTGATTTGTGGTATTAGGTGTCTAAAAGTATGCAACAATATATTTTGAATCTAAAAGTGATATGAATTCATACAGGAAGACGTCTATCCTTTATTCACTGCACACTTTTAGACACATTTAAAAGTGATTTAAAAAACCCCCCATATGTGAATCTTACCTGCATAAATATAAACTCCCACTTTCTGGAGAACATCTTCTGCAGCTTGGCCAGATTCTCGGCCTCGTAGTCGGCCAACTCGAGTCGCGTCTTATTCTGCATGGTGCGCTTGCAAAGATAGACGGCATAGTCCGTATTCTCGGGCTCCCAGCAATTCGAGGGCCAAAAGTAGGGCGTCTGGAATCTGTCGCAAAAGTTGATTATATAGATTTTTATCCATGGATCTTGGGATCTGCCTACCTGTAGAAGGTGCCGTCGTTCTTCACGGTCAGTGCATGATCGTCGATGGGGAAAATGTAGCCATGCGAGCTGAGCAGGTGGGCAAAGTGCAGGGCCTCCGTCACGTCCTCCACGTCGAAGTTCTTCAGGATCCAGGCCACCAGATCTGCGCCGGTGAACACCGAGGGCACCTTGCTCATGAACGCCTTCACCGTGCGCACGGCCACGCCCGTCGACTCCGCCTGCATCTTCTCGATAATTGCCTCCATCTGCGAATGGAATGGAATCGATTCAATTAGTCGGCGGACGAGTCATCAATACAGCTAATACAGCTTAAGAGCCAGTCTGAAAGACTTTTAAATGTATTTTAAATATTTCGAAGATGTACAACTTATTTTAGTTCTTTTTGTTAAATTTTATTATGTAAACTTTAAACCTTGTGTTAAACAGTATTTCAAAATTTAACTTCAATTTTAAGGCTTAGAACCAGTTTTAAACTATTTGGAAAATTTACAACTATCGATCTAAAAAGTATGACAAACATGTCAATCCTTTTAGTCTGTAATTTGAATAAATAAATCATAATATAGCCTAAAAAGCTATTATTGAAATTTTTATATTTTTTAATAAAATAACTAAAATTATTACCATTATGGTGATGAAGTTTATAATTTAGTTGTAGGGAGTAACAAAGCAAAGCGAGAAAAATAGTAAATGAATCTAACGAATAATTTGGAGCAGTGGCAAATCCAGGACTTGCTTATGGGGGAATTAAAGAATACATTTTTTGTTGCATACTTTTTGAATACCGAATTTTTTTTTTTTTTACCCGAGTGCTTGGGACTTTTTCTCCATAACCCATATCTTACCTTTTTGTACACAAGTATATTGGGTGCATCCTCGTTCTTGCCGCCGCGTTGATGATGCGACGCCGATGGAACGGCGAGGGCGGAGGCGCTGGGCGGCGGGGGCGGCTGGGCGGACGACTGACCCGCCGACGACTGCTGCTGCTGCTGCTGCGAGTGGCCGTGGTGATGGTGGTGATGGTTGCCGCTGACGGTCAGCAGGCCGCCGCTCTGCTTGCTGCCCGCCGCCGCCGTCGAGGAGGAGGTGGCCGAGGAGGAGGACGTGTTGGTGGCGGCGGCGGTCTTGGCTGCGGATGTGGTGGCTGCAGCTGCAATGATTGCTGGCGGGGCAGCCGATGTTGCTGCTGTAACTGCAACACTTGCTGCTGCTGCTGCTGCTGCTGATGATCCTTCGGTTTCGGGGAAAGTGCCAGCCTTATTACTGCCATTGGGCAGTGGGCTGGGAGTTGGCGAGGGGGTGGCTCCACCTCCTCCTCCTCCTCCTCCTGCAACAGACTGTGGCTCCTCATCCTTCTCCTTCGTGGGAATGGCCACCGCCAGCGGATCGCTGCTGTTGCTGCTGCTGCAGTCCGTCTTCGCCGGCGCCGCGGTGCTGCTGGCATTGGTGGCTTGTGTTTTGTCCGCCTCCGAATTCATCGTTACCATTTTCTCGAACGGCGCTCCAGGGATATTTGATTTCCAGAGCTCTTTCTATTTTTAAACGCTGTGTGCAGGGGCGTGGGTGCCGGCTGCTCGATGAGAGGCGGTTGGGAGTTGGGGGGGTTTGGGGGGTGGTTCTGGTTTGGCTGCTGCTTTAAAAAAGTGGCTAGTGGGTGGTGGTGGTCTTCTCCCAGCTCTCCTGTGTGTTCGCGCGTGTGTGCGTGTGTGTGTGGAATCAATTCGATGGCTTAAAGAATTTTTATTCAGCTTCTAGGGGTCATTTTGCCTTTTTTAATGCCATTTTCCCCAGCCTTTTCCAACCGCTCCTCCTCAATTTTCACTGGCCTCTTCCCGTTCCTGTTTTTCCTTTCCGTTTTTCTTTTTTCCTGTATGCTCGAAATGTATAGAAGTTATGGCACACACACACACACACACGCACACAGGGCGATGAATTGTTTATTGGAATTCCGCAGCAGTTTTCCCTGTAGGATTATTATTACAATATGTTTTTTTTTGGAATTTTTCTAATTTAATATTTGCTATATTTTTAGCAGGGATTTTTTTTAAGTTTTCGCTTGCTGTTGCTGTTGCTCCTTGTTCCCTACTTCCTCTCTCTCTCACTCGCTCTCTCCCTCTCTCGCTCTCGCGCGACGTGTTTTTTAGCTTTTAGCCCGTAATCATTTTACGGCCCAAAGTCAATCGGCTCCTTAGAGCTTCCTGCTGATAGTCCTTCATCGATTTTTCGTCCTTCCTACCCCATAAACGCTCTCTCGGCCCCGCTCTCCCGCTCTCTTTTCGTCCTGCGCCTGCGCAAACACCGTTGTTTACATCCAGCCAGCTGTTGTGTATCGATAACAAAGGTCCGATAAATATCACATCGAAAATATGGCATACTGAAGGGGAGGAATGAGTAGAACCGTTCAATACAACACTGTAAATATCGATACTTTAGGAAAATAAAGTCACAATATCGACATTCATATCGATACGATATTTTCCCCACCACAAAACGCACATTATTTTCCATTTGCTTTATTTCGATAATAAAAATTTGCGTCTACAAATTATTTTATTCGTTTACAATTAACAAAAAAAAAATATATAGGTATATTTTAATGCACGGTATACAAACTAAAGGTATAATTAACGCATAGTTTTCATTAGCTGCATAGCGTGATTTTAACTTATAGTGACCTTAGTTGTTATGGCTTTTATACAAAGTTTTGCAATGATTTTGGAAAACATTCAAAAACAGATTACAATAAATAGAAAAAAATAATACATATAGTGAGTGTGCAGTATAAAACAGATAGCTACGGCTAAACGAAGGATCCTTCGTTCCTATAGATATAGATATCGATTGCGATACCGATATCGATATCGATAAAGTATACATATATTTATGCACGCATTTTACTGCCCCTAGGACTAAGTGGTGTCGGTAGCGCCTACACTCGTTTTTTATTTACATAGGTTTGTGAATATATATTTTTACCGCATGGGGATATAGGTACACTTATATATGGTATAAATATATATGTATGTTTGTGTGTGTTTGCTTGTTGCAACTCTGTCAGCGATTGGCGATATATATCGATTGTCGATCGCCATCGAGATGTTGGCAGCAGGACCAAATCGGGGTTTATCTCTTAAATGACCAGCTCTACATAACGTAACTATTTGTTAGTGGTAGCAAAGAACGCGAAATAAACTGGGAGCTTAAATAGAGGTCGAAGTGGAAGAGGCAAAGAGGAAAACGGCCCACAAAACACCCATAAAAATGATGATTTTATCGAATAAAAAAAAACATTTTGAATATTAAATACATTTTTCAGTGATTTCGATGAATTTTTCGAGTTATAAAACACATAAATACTATTTGAAAGCCACAATCACAAAATATAGAAATGTTGAAATACGAAAATGAGACCATTATCGGGATTGGTTGTGAATGAAATTAAATGGTATTATATGAAAAAGCAATATTATATTGTCGTCTAGGCTGGGATTCGATAGCGGATTGGCCTCCCTATAGATCACATTTTGACACTACGTTTATCAATGACATAGAAACCATCATTATCGACATGATTACTCAGATTATTATGATATATGTGTGTAAGTACTACTGCTGTTCCCGCGACTGCCTCACCGATCGCTCCCGATCCCGATCCCTTTCCCTTTCGGACCACAGGGGCTGGCCACTTTGGGCCTGATACGACAGCGGTGGTGGCGGAGGAGGGGCAGCCAACTGGGCCTGGGGCACCAGTTCCGCCTGCGGATTGAACTGATTGTTGGTGTTGTAGTTGACGAGAATGTCGCCGGCGAGGCTGTGGCCAATGTTAACGCTCCGATCGGGATAACCCTGGTTCTGATTCTGGGCCTGCACCTGGATGGGTTGCGATTGCACCTGCTGCGGCTTGTTCCTCCAGTGCTTGTGCTGGGCCACGGGCACCAGGCGATATAGGGGTTCCCCCGAGGGAGCACTCGGATAGCCCGGCACATAGTAAGGCGGATAATGGGGATGGGAATGGGCATGGGCATGGGCATGGGGGTGTCCCTGCTTGCTGCTGGGTCGCACCCGCTTGAATTGCGGCGGAGGTCGCTGCCAGAACTGCAGGGGATTGGACTGGACGGGCGAGGGCGGTCTCAGTTGCTGCGGATCGTCCACGAACTGGGGAACCGGGGTGCTGTAGACCTGCGGCTCGTAGATCTGTTGCTGGAGATGCTGCTGCTGATGCTGTTTGCCCACCCGGAAGTGGCGACCCGGCAGGTAGGAGTCCTGCGGCGGAGAGGCCTCCAAGTTGCTCGGCTCCAGCTGCAGCTGCTGCTTGCCAACCCGCAGGTGACGCTGCCGCTGGCCAGGATTGGGATTGGGATTGGGATTGGGACTGGGATTGGGTTGGTAAACGATGGCCTTGAAGGCGTTCTGGTCCTGCTCATCCGCACTGTAGTTCACCATGGGCAGGAAGGGCTGCTTGTCAAAGTCGGGGGCCTGCAAACATGATATAGGATTTACTAAAAAATATTTCTTCTCGAGATTGAGCAGTATTATGCTACATTTTAAGTGCAAAAACACATTTCTAAAAGAATTATTAACGCAGCCTAAAAGAAGGCCGCACTTTCTCACTCAAAGTTTCTCTTGAAGTTTCAAGCTTTTTCGTTTTACTTCACCACAGATGGCGCTTAACAAAATTGGCAGGCCGATTTTGTATTGCCTACATTTCAGCGCTGAGCACTTCAACTTCGTTTAACAAAATGCTAATAACTATAATGAAGATAAACATTATTTTTCTCGGCTTATAAGCTGGTAAATTTCTTTAGGAATCACGAACTTTCAATAAACTTGACTAAAAATAATTTTAATTTTTTTATATCATAATTTTTAGCGAACATTTAAAAAAAAAATAAAAGTTCTAGGTTTAAATATCAATTGATTGGAAATTTAATAACGAGTTCAGAAAGGTATGACAATTCATATTTAGATCAATATGTCCATTGTTTAAGCAAAAAAAAAATGTTTTGTTTTTTTGAAAATTTGGGATTTTGGTTTTTTGACAAAAATACGAATTTTTTCTTTTGGTTTTTTTTTTATAACTTGTCTAAAAATGGTCCGAGACCAAAAATACAAACTGTTTTGAACATATATCAAACTAACAATTAAATACATGACAATTTCAGCGTGATTTCAAAAAATTTAAATTTTTCCGAATTTTTATTTTTTTTTATAAGGGGGTACATCATGATTTTTTGCCAAAAATGACATAAAAATAAAATGTCATGGCTTAAATGTGAATCGATTGGAAATTTAGTGACGAGTTCAGAAAGGTATGACAATCCATATTTTGATCAATATTTCCTTTGTTTCAGCAAAAACACTGTTTTGTTTTTTGTTGGAAATTCGGGATTTCGGTTTTTTGACAAAAATAAGAATTTTTTCTTTTGGTTTTTTTTCCTAAAAATTGTCTAAAAATGGTCCTAGACCAAAAATTCATACTGTTTTGAACAGATATCAAACTAATAATTAAACCCATGACAATTTCCGCGTGCTTTCAAAAAATTAAAATTTTTGCGAATTTGAATTTTTTTTATAAGGGGGTACCCCCATGATTTTTTGCGAAATTTTTTTTTAATAAAATGTCAAGGTTTAAATATTATTCGATTGGAAATTTAATAACGAGTTCAGAGAGGTATGACTATCCATACTTGGATCAATATTTCCATTGTTTCGTCAAAAAAACTTTTTTCTTTCTTTTTGAAAATTAGTGATTTCGGTTTTTTGACAAAATGATGAATTTTTTTTTTTTGGTTTTTTTGCTATAACTTGTCCAAAAATGGTAGTAGACCAAAAATACATACTGTTTTGAACAGATTACAATATAATAATTAAACCCATGACAATTTCCGCGTGCTTTCAAAAAATTAAAATTTTTGCGAATTTGAATTTTTTTTATAAGGGGGTACCCCCATGATTTTTTGCGAAATTTTTTTTTAATAAAATGTCAAGGTTTAAATATTATTCGATTGGAAATTTAATAACGAGTTCAGAGAGGTATGACTATCCATACTTGGATCAATATTTCCATTGTTTCGTCAAAAAAACTTTTTTCTTTCTTTTTGAAAATTAGTGATTTCGGTTTTTTGACAAAATGATGAATTTTTTTTTTTTGGTTTTTTTGCTATAACTTGTCCAAAAATGGTAGTAGACCAAAAATACATACTGTTTTGAACAGATTACAATATAATAATTAAATCCATGACACTTTCCGTGTGATTTTGAAAAAATTAAATTTTTGCGAATTTGTATTTTTTTTTATACCCCATGATTTTTTGCGAAAATTTTGTTAAAAATAAAATGTCCAGTTTTAAATATCAATCGATTGGAAATTTAATAACGAGTTCAGAAAGGTATGACAATCCATATTTGGATCAATATATCCATTGTTTCAGCAAAAAAACAGATTTGATTTTTTTTGAAAATTCTAGATTTTTTTTTTTGACAAAAATATGATTTTTTTCTTTCGGTTTTTTTTGCTGTAATAATTAAATCCATGACAATTTCCGCGGGATTTTGGAAAAATATAATTTTCACCAATTTTTAATTTTTGTGCCCTTTGATTTCTGACTCACCTGGAATCGCCCCGGATTGGCGCCGACTCCTCCTCCTCCTCCGCCCGGCGGCGAGATGAGGTTGCTCCTGAGCAGCTGGCCCAGGGACGCCTCGTACTCGGCGTGCAGCTGCAACTGGGCTGTCCTGGGCTTGGGCGTGATGTTGACCACCTCGGCGCCGGCGGCCACATCGTTCGCCGGACTCGGCGACGCCTTGTAGTGCTGCAGATGCTCCCGCTGGTGGTGGCTATATATGTTATTCTGGCTATGATGATGCCGCTTGGGCGGCTTGGTGGCCAGAAAGTCGTCGATGACGTTGGACTTGATCGAACCCGGCTGCCGCTTGGCCTCGAAGTACTCGTAGTAGATGGGATTCGACTTGGAGAGCGGTGGATCCCGTGATCCCGATCCCGAACCCGGTTCCTCCGTGGAGCTGGGCACAAAGACCAGCTGCGGCCGCGGCGTATAGTTGACGGGGTAAATAGGTATGGGCACTGCCACCGGAACGGGCACCCTCTCCACATACTTGTTCTGCCTCGGAGGCGGCGGCAGATAGGTGATCCCATTGTACTTGGGCTTGTACGAGGTGCGAATGGGCTGCTGCTGCAGGGGTGGTCGCTTTGTGCTGGTAGTAGTACTGCTTGTGGTGGTACTACTAGTAGTGGTAGCAGAAGTAGTACTTGTCGGGGGTCTTCGTGTACTGCTAGTCGTGCTGACCTCCAGTCGGCTAAAGTGATCCGGGGGCGGGGGCAGGACTATGCCGGGAACCAAGGGACCCGGAGGCACCGGATTCGAGTAGTTGGACTTGTAGACGAACGTATAGGCCGGCGGATAGTAGAGCGAGGGATCGTCCTCATCGAAATCGCTGACATTGCCCGGGACATCCCCTCCCACCAGGGAGGCATTGAGGCCATTCAATCCGTTGATCAACCAAGGACCCAGGAGCGGCGGCGACCTCAGCAGCCCGGCCTTGGACGTCGCCACCGTGTCGTTGGGGTAGAGCAGCCAGGGCGCGTAGGGCGCCGGATAGACGTAGGCGGGCGACTGGGCGGCGGGGGCTTCCTTGGACTTAGCCGACGCAGATGCTGCAGTCGCTCCCGTCCGGGCAACAGGATGCGATGCGAGATCTTCGCCGGCGCCGGTGCCCTGGTGGCCCTGGTGGTTGACCATCCCGGATAGCGTTGCATTGCCAGCCGCCGGACGGAGGATCTCGAGTTGATTATCTCGGATAAGCTGCAGCGGCCCGTGGGGTTCGAGCTGCACGGGAAATGGAGGCGGCACCGCCGGATTAGCTGGCAGCTTTATCTGCCGTCCCGGTGCGTCATAGTCATCGATGGCCGGCCAGGGACCACCGCCCGGCTGATTGTCATCGGCCTCCTCGTTCAGAGCGCCACCCTTGATCACCAGCAGGTGATCCTCGGCCAGCCAGATGTCCTCCTCGTTCAGCCCGCCATAGTTGCGTTCGTTGTCCAGCGGCACCTCCGAGTTGCGGGCATAGCTGAGGACACCCGGGCGCTTGGGAACGCGCCGGAAGAGCTCCCTTTCGATCAGCCCATACTTGCCGTCCCTCACCTGATCCGCCAGCGTCTTCTTCTGGTCCTCCTTGGCTCCTCCGGGGGGCTTCTTGGCCGGCGCCTCCGCCTCCTTGCCCGAACCGGCGCTCAGCCGCAGGATCCCGTTGTCCCAGTTGTCGTCGAAGTCGTCGGGTTCGTTCAGCAGCGCCTCATCATCATTATCATCGTTGTCGTCTTTGAAGGGATTCGGGGTATTGGATCTCGTGGCTGGCATTGGAGTGGTGGATCTCGAGGTGCTGGGCGGATTACTGAATCGGGTGGGGGCCACTGTGCTGCTCAATCTCGGCCTGATCGAGGGCTTGGCCAGTCGGTAGCTGCTGCTCGCCTTGCTCCTCAATGGCGGTTGCCTCGTCGTCGTCGTCGTCGTCGTGGAGGAACTGGAACTGAAACTGGCACTCATCACCGTCGTCGTCGTCGTAGGACCATAACTGGAGGAGGAGCTGTTGGCACTGACCGCCGACACCTCGTAGGTGGAGTGTCCCTGGGCATTGTGGATGTGGCCAGCCACCAGACGCTGGATCATTCGTGGCCTGTCAACGATATTGGATTGGCAAATAAATCAAGGGATCACAGAAGACTTCGGTGAACCGAAGACTGTACTGCCCTATAGATACCATACCGATCGAACTGTAAAAGAATTTTTGAAATCGGACCATCCATTAAAAAGTTATGAGCAAATAATGCAACAGCCGCTAGATGGCGCCACTGAGTAACGGGTATCTGATAGTCGAAGCACTCCACTATAGCGTTATCCCTTGTTTCAAATGGTTTTTCTCTTTCACTAACTGGATATTTAAAAGTAGTGCCTAATGCTTAAAATTAGTGGGATATGTGCTAAAAGAAAAACTTAGACAACTCTCAGACTTTACAAAATAATAATACTCTGATAATGAGTTCCAAACTCTTACTTAAAAGATTATAGACAAGGTCTGGAAAGCTTTAAAACATATAACCCCTATACTTTATAGGTCTTATGTTTACAAATTACATAGATTACAAAGATATCAAGGTATATCATGTTGAAAAAAACTAAATCGATCCATTACGACTATCTTATAGGTGTTATGTAGCGGTTATATCACTTACGTTTTCAGTGCGCCTCGACTGGAAGTGGAAATGGAACTGCCACTGGAACTGAAAGTGGGCGTTTGGGCGTGGTAGGGGGTGGCGGTGGGCGCTGGGGCGGACTGCCAACTCCGTCGAATGCTCGAATCGGGCGTATCGCGCGGTTGTCGTGGCCCCCTGACACTTCCACGATCCCTGGAAGATCTTCCAGCTGCTGGAGTTGCTTCCGTTGTTGTTGTTGTTGTTGTTGTTGAGCTGGATGTGCTGCTGCGACGTCGCTGCAACAGCCTAGCAGCAGTTGTTGTGCTGACCGGCGGCAGAGGCGTCGCTGCGCTGCCACTGCGACCGCGACTGCGAATCGGGGTCACCGTCACCGTTATATCGATCGATTTCGTCGTGGGCGGACGACGCTGACGCGGTGCCCTCAACGTTGGCGCCTCTGTGCTGGTTGTGGAAGCAGATGCGGCCACGCCCCCCATCCTCAGCCCCTCCCCCTGGAAGGCAACGCCTCTGCCGCGCTGTCGCGTCACTGTTGTTGTTGTTGTTGATGTTGTTGTTGGTGTTGGTGTCGCCGCCTTCGACAGCGCAGTCGACGCCAGCAGAGCTATCACTATCAAGTGCAAGGTTAACGATGCCATCTGCAAGAAACCAAAAACAAAAGCAACACGAAAGTTAAATGGGCGTTATTAAGTGGGAGGAAAGTAGGCGATATTTGAGGGTACACAGGAAAAAAAAATTGATACATTTAAAATTTATTTAAGTCCTTAGGGGATATTTCAACGAATTTTACTAAGCTAAAACGGTTAGAATGATTATTTCGTATGAGTAATTTTATTGAAAATAAATTTAATAATAATATTATTATATTAATTATTATATTATTAATTGCAACCCAAAATATTTAATATTTAATGGTGATAATATTATCTTTGTAAGAAAAGCTCTATAAAATGTTTTCTCTAATTTTATTTGTATGTTCTTAGATTTGTATTTTTCATAAAGATTATTAATACTCAAATGACCAGTATTATTTTAAATAATAATAATCAAATTATAAATTATTTACCCAAAAAGAATACAAAAACTAAATAAAAACAGATTTAATCTTGTAATCAAATTAAAATTTAATATTTTATTTATCAAACAAATCCCATTCATTCAGGCGTTAATAGATTGGAAATAGAAAAAAATAAGCGAGAAATGGCAAAAGCGCGCTCACAATCGTTTTTGTAGTTGTTGCGAGCGGTTAATTAGCATGAATGAGCAGATAACAATAACAAAAACACACCATAAAGTTTTAAGCACGCGTCGTTTGCAAAAAACAAACAAAAAAAATCAAAAAAAAAAAAGAAGAAGACAAACGAAAAACCTGAAGTCAAAATCGTTTTTTCCCGATGCACTTAAGCGCATCGTTGGGAAAAGAGAGAGGGGTGCGATTTTCAGCTGTAAAGACGTGAATTTTCAACCGTTCGATTGCATAATTAAAAATAGGAAAAGGCGAGAAAACCATGTTCGCAACATAGGAAAATTAAATGAAGCTTTAAGGCAGAAGAAAAACATATTTAAATCCTTTTAGTGTATTTTTAATATCTTAATTGGATTATCAGGATGAAACCCTTGTAAATCCTTCATTATTATAGAAATATAAGAAAAATTTTTAATATATTTTTAATATTTTAATTGAATTATCATAATAATTCCCTTGTAATTCCTTCATTATTATATAAGTATTATAAATCCTATTAAAATAGTTTTTATATTTTAATTTTATTATCATGTAATTTTTATCTTTAGTATAGACATACATATAAGATATATATTTTTCATATTTTAATCGGATTACCAGGATGAAACCCTTGTAATTCCTTAATTATTATATAAGTATAAGAAATCCTATTAAAATATTTATAATATTTTAATTTAATGATCATGTAATTTTTATCATTTTTATAGACATATAAGAAATTGTTTAAATATATTTTTAATATTTTTATTGAATTATCATGATGAAACCCTTGCAATTCCTTCATTATTATAGAAATATTTAGAAGTATAAGAAACCCTTTCAAATATATTTTTAATATTTTAATTGGATTATCAGGATGAATCCCTTGTAGATCCCTCATTATTATAGAAATATAAAAAACCATTTCAAATATATTTTTAATGTTTTAATTGAGTTATCATTATGAAACCCCTGTAAAATGTAAGAAACCGAAAAGCGAACCATTCTATTAAAATGTACCTCCAATTAAACCTTTGAGACATCAGGCCTTATGTCTATTTTTTACGCCACTTGAATGGCCGAGAGAACCTAGGCTTGTCCGCCCATCAATTTAATACAATCCAATCCGCAAGCCACAATCCACAATCCAATTCGATGCCAAAGCGGCGGCCCGTCACTTTCGACGCCCCGAAAATGCCAAAAGCGAAATCAAGGACGGGGCTTTGAAGAAATCGAATCATAAATAACATTTTACTTTTGGTCTTTGTGTTTTTTGTAGTTTGTATTTTGTATTTGGTATTTTTCTCGACATTACTCATACGCGCCGTGGCTAATTGACCAAAAACGCGACAGGTTGAAGACTTTTTTCCCCCGGTTTCTATATGTACCTATAGATATTTTTTTCTTATTGGCGCCCACAAGTGCAGGCGCCAAGCTTTAACTATTTTTGTTGTTGGGCGCAGTTGCCAAACCCCGAAAAAAAACAATGCAAAGTGCAAGAAAAGCAACAAAAAATTGAAACAATCAAATGGAACGTGATTCGAAACCAAAAAAAAAAGAAACAGACAGTGTAACCGAAACCAAAATCCAGTCTGAAACTAAAACTAAGCCCCAAAAACTGGACTTGGACTGGACTTTGCTAGGAATGCGTTGTATCGTGTGCCTTGCGCCTGTCCACTGTCCACTGCGCTCCAATTTCAGACTTTATTTCGGCTTTACTTTGCTTTTATTTCTATTTTATTCGTAGAACCAGCGACGGCTGCCAAATTGTTGTTTGGCAATCAAAAACGAAGCTAAAACAAAAAGCCAGCGAAATGAAGGCGGCTGGAAAAACAGCCGCTGAGAAATACCCTCAACAGGTTAACTCGGGTGAATATTTCCCTCACTTGAATGTTCTTTAATAAAACTTGGAATAAACTTTAAATTAAAAGAAAATTGTATATGTTTATTTTAAGTTAAAATTCATAAGCTTTGGGAAAATGTATTCAAGAGCCTGCTTATAAATATTAATTAAATTTATAACATGTCTTAATAATATTATTCTTAATTCATATTATTAATAATATGTTTTCCCTCACTTGAATGTTTTTTAATAAGACTTGTAATAAACTTTAAATTTTTTACAATTTTTATATATTAATTTTAATAATATAATAATAATAAGATAATAAGTTTATATCTGCTTACATTAAGTTAATATTCATAAGCTTTGGGAAAATGTATTCAAGAGCCTGCTTATAAATATTAATTAAATCTAGAACATGTCTTAATAATATTATTCTTATTCTCACTTGAATGTTTTTTAATAAAACTTGTAATAAACTTAAAATTTTTAAATATAAATTTTGTATTAGATAATAAGTTTATATATGTTTACCTTAAAATAAGTTTTAGGAAGATTTATAATTAAATAGAAATATTATTATTATTATTAGCCCAGTTATATTCAAAAGCCTGCTATTAAATATATAAATAAATCTATAAAATATCTTAATAATATTTATAATAAATATATTATATTTTCTTTGATCTACCCACTCCCTAACTCAGTCAGCATACCCCTCTTATATAGTTCGCTTTGGGCGTAGAGTATCATAAACAGTAAATAATGAAAACTGTTCGCGTGCGCAGTGGTCGGTGCCTAACGGTGCCTGTAGTGCCCGATCCACTGATCCCCCCAAAGCCCCCCTGTCCCCCAGATCACCGAACCCCGATCTCCGATCTGCGCCACCACCAGAGATTCGTCATAGAGGCGACCACGTTCCAGGCCAAGCCTTGCAGTCGCCGCCAGCCGACTCCACTCGGAGGCATTTTTCATAACCGCAACGAGGGTACTACAAAGTGCCTTCATTTTCTATGATTATGGGGTTCCATTTAATCCAAAAAAAATATAAAGAATGTGTAAAAAAAAAACCGAAAGCCTCATCATTTTTTATAGCTTAAGTTTACAGCTTAATTCATCGGTATACAAATTAAAAATTAAATATGAAATATTAAAATATAAAATCAATACAAAAACTACTAGAACCGATAAACCGATAATTTAAGGAAAATTATTATTGTGATAAGTTTATAGATTTGTGGTATATATGTACATAAATGTATGTCTTTCAAAATGTTATCAAGGAACTAATTAAATACTCTTAAGTTAAACAAAGCTTTGAATTCCTATAATCATGTTGAAATTAAAGAAAAATCGATATTTTCGATAATTACACCATATCGATGTTTTAAAGTGAAACACTTATTAATTAATCTAATTAAATACAACATGTTATCAAGGAACTAATTAAATACTCTTCAGGTTAACAAAGCTCTGAATTCATATAGTCATGTTGACAGAAAAATCGATATTTTCGATAATTACATCATTTCGATTAATTATCGAGAAATAATCGATAAACCAGAAACTTAAGTTCGAAACCCAATACCAATTCAAGGGTATTCCAGTTCGGCTCCACTTAAAAAGGCCTGCCTTTCTTATACATTTTTTTACTCGTAGGCTTTTGTGCTTTTGAATGAAAGGCAACGTTGTTGTCTCTGGCTATTGGCAATAAATAATTCTTTGTTGTTGCTGCGCCTGTTGCTTTACTTAAATTTAATTAGTTTATTTGAAAGCAGTTTGGGGCGATGGTGTCATAGATTAAATTGGACTCAATTCATTTTTTTAGCCCGCTGTTCGTGTTTTTTTTTTGGATTTTTTCGTTTTGCCCAACATTATCTAATTGTTCTTGTTATTTTTGAATTATTTCTCAGACATTCCTTTGGCTGTTCTCGATTTAAAAAAGGAAAATATATATAGTTTACCAACTTTATTTCCGCAACACTTCGTAACGCGACACAATTCAAATGGGAACTGATTTCGGTGTTGGTTTGTTTTGGGGGCTGGATGATATGATATGATATGTGATATGGGAAGGGGTTTTTCGAGTAAGTCAACGAACGCTGTGCTCTAATTAATAGCTGGCCAAAGAACAATAGAAGTAGCGGAGCAGGTCGAATGACAATAAGACCCGAAATTAAATTTAAATGCTAATCGAAAATATATGAAACGCATGTATTTGGTATTTGGAGCGGAGAAAGAAATTTTCCGTGGCATTGTGTAAGCCGGTAAAATGATTCAAAATTCGAATTATAGTTTTGTAACTTCGGTAACTTTGGGGCGTAGCCGCCACATCGAATTGGAGTGAAGGTTAATCGCCGCTGGTCGATGATGGATAGGAATGGAAAGGTGCAATGGTTGGTGGATTGTAACATTTTATAGTTTCCAATTATTATTAAAGTTTCTAGCTACAAAAAAAAGATTTCTTGACCATAGAAAAATGATATTTGTGGTTTTGTTTTAATAGTTCCAAACTTGATATGAAACAATGATCAATTTGATATTATGGGTATCAATTTTGACTTGCTAAGTGGCATCTCAATTCGATATGCTTTAAATGTAAACAGGATAGTTAGAATTCGTATAAATACCAGAAATTTACCATGCGCATATTGATTTGATATTAATTTTAGTTTTTAATATTTTTGAAAAACTGCACCTGAGGCTCGGAGCCAAAATTTAAATCCGAATCGAGGTCTTAACATGGCGAAAAGTAAGTCACTTGGTTATCGCAGGCCAAAATCAGAGACAGGAAAATGCAAGGCAGCCGAAAAAACATAAAAATGAAAACCGCCACGAGGCGTCACTGTGGGGGCGAACTACCCTGGATATCGTGGACCCCTCGAGACCCCTCAAGACCCCCCCCCCCCATGTTGGGACATGCACTACAGGTTCCCCCAGCCGATCGTTCGGTTTGCATACATATTTATTTTGCCGCCAAAGCAAAATATTTGTGCTGTTGTTTCACGTTGATACCTTTCGTTGAGCGCCGCTCGCAATGGTCTGGAATTTTAAATAAATGCGATTTAGTTGTGCAACAATTTGCCTTGCTTTACTTTTTCTTGGACGCCACTTGCTCTGTGAATTTATGGTAAATAATTAAGGTAACAAAACAAGAGAATAACAAAGAGGCAACAAAATCAGGGGCAATGCAACGCCGAAATACCCCATAAATATTGGGATTTTGAATGTTCGATAACATTTGAAAAGATTTTAACAAAATATCTAGCCTATTCTCGCAATGTGACTAATTGTTCTTATCAATTTAATGGTATTTTGGTACAACATTTTGTTACTTATTGCTTGAACTCATTAAATAAAAGGCTAAGATTATCTACGGTATTTTGCATTAGTTTATAAATTTAACCTTAAATGCTAGCCTTAAATGATTGTATCTATTTTTAAACAATTTGTTTAAAATACAACTGATTTTTTCTTGACTTTTTGTAATGACAAACAGTTGCAATACTAAATATTTATGCAACAACAGCTGATACCCTCCATTTATGCTGGGTATCACGAGTGCCTGCTACTTCCTGACTTTGCGTAAGCTCTTAACAATTTTTTATGAAGCATTATCTTTGGTCTTTCGTTGGTTTCTGTTTATTGGCAACGAATATCAAGCGGCAGTCGGCGCATTAACCAACCCAAGACATCGGCTAGCTTTGAGTATATTCACAGCTGTGTCCAAAATAATAGTGGATTTTGCAAATTTTCAAAGAGAAATAATTAAATAATTTAACAAACAGAACAATTCTAGATAATCATACTTTTAATTTAATTTATCTTACTTTTCTTTTTATAATTCTTCTCTTAAAAATAAGTTTAAATATCGAAATAAATAAAAAAATCCATAAAACTTTTAAAAACTTTAAACTTAAACCATATAGAACACTATTTAATATAATTAAATTATTAAATATTATTACTTATTAAATAAATGCACTATTTTTCATCTTAAGGCTTTCCCGCTTTTCCCGCTGCAGAAGAACTATTATTCTGGACCCGGCTGTGTGTATATACATTTCATTCTGTATTCCGTCGGGTCTGGTGTGAAAGCGAGAGTCCGTCGTCGCTGTTATTATGGGTAAAGTTATGCTCGGCGCGTAACTGGGCCAGCAACAACAACAACGAGAAATGTTTACAAAATATTCATTGATTTAAAATGTGGTATTTCGGAGTTTTTCTTTTTTGGTTTATTATTGTTGCGGGTTGATTGATCTGGCTGCAGAGTGATGCAATTATGAGGGAGTCAGTTTTTTTAAGAGTGCTACAGTTACAGTTTTAAGTGGAAACGATGCGTATGCGTAATTTCGGTCAGACATTCCACATATTGCGCATACGCCGTTAGGGAGCCTCAATTAAGCGGAATCTCGTGTCATTCGGATAGGAGTCGAAAATGGCAGTCACAGCGCGAAAGAGGCAATAAAAAATCACTTGATTTGGGGGATTTAACTAGGGGAACTGGGAAATGGGCGTGGGAAGCGTGCAGCAAAAGGCAAAGCCAACAACTTTATTATGCAAAGTGCCCAGAATGCCCCTCGTCGTCGTCGTGGCTGGCCATTCCCCCGACTTCCCCCCCCCCCCCCCCCCATTCCCATCATGACTTTGCCCTAATGACAAGCTGCCTACTTAGCTTGCCCATAAACTTATGTATTTGTGTGTAGTCTACGATTCGATTCGTGTGCCAGTAGTTTAAGCGAAAAGGGCGACAGCATTT
The DNA here is from genome assembly GCA_035046095.1 of Drosophila pseudotakahashii. NCBI lineage: Eukaryota > Metazoa > Arthropoda > Insecta > Diptera > Drosophilidae > Drosophila > Drosophila pseudotakahashii. The sequence continues at coordinate 10,832,452 of JAWNOE010000105.1, forward strand.
GTTTCGATTTCGATTTTATGGGAACAGAATCTCGATATCAGGGTTCATTTAAGTCGTAAGCGGTGGTATTGGGTACACACAAAGAAAAAACACGCCGGGATCAAATTGATATGCGCATGGTAACCTTCTGGTATCTATACGCATATCGTTTTTACCATGCAATACTTGTAAAATTGATATTTAATAAAGACACAATCGAAATTCGAATGTTCTTTACATATCGAGCATATCAATTTAATCATCGTTTCATATCAAGTTTTTTTTTTTGGGTGTAGAGATAGAGAACCTCCTACTTTTATCCCAGTCTTTTCCTTTTTTCGGCCTGTCCTATTGATGTGACACCGGTGACCACAAGTGTTTCCACCCGAAACCGCGAAATGAATCACGTAGCTTTGAGTGAGCTCCCCCTATAAATCGAAAGGCCCGCGGGGCCGAAAGACAACATGCAACACATATTGCATGTTGCACGTTGCATGTTGCTGGTTGCTGGTCGGTCGGCTTGGCCGGTGATTGACACCTTTTAACTACCGTGACGCAATGGGGCGACAACAGGCGGTCTTTGGCAGCCGAGTGACACATTTCCACAGGTTTTTTCACCACCGCCCGACCACCCACCCACTGGCTTTTCCTTTTCCCAGGGGGAAACTCGTACTCGCTTACGAATTTCGTACCGAATTTTCACCCGATAATCTATAATTATAATTGCCACTCACTGGCGGCTCAGTTCAGTTCAGTTCAGTTCAGTTCAGCAAAAGCCAATGAAAATTGCCCAACCGCACTTATGCAACGTCGATCTGGAATGGATCGGATTGGATCAATCGACTATATGGCCACGCCCCGATCTCCACCTCGATCTCGAGGGCCTCCCGCCGAGCAGCGTGTTGCGCGATTTAGTTTTTAGTTAGCATAATTCGCTCTCTAATTGTCAACGACGGGCGAAGAATGCGGTTTCCACACAGCAAAAAATAATCTTAGCAATATAAAACTGACGATAAAAAAAAGGTCAGTAGCAAAAGTCACCCGGAACGGATTGACATAAAAATCTAAAAAAAAAAACATAAGCTCGGAAATAATTTCTAATAAATTTCAATATACTTTTTAGAATTTCATTCTTATTTTTGTTTTTTTAATTCTTGGAATTTTTTTTAATTCTCTGAAAATATTTTCTCAAATATTTTAGAATTTTTATTCTTAAAAAATAATGTTAATTAGTTTATAGAGTATTTTTTTAGATTTTAAGAATAAAAAATATGAATATTCTCACGAATATTTCTGAAAATAATCTAAGAAGATATCTTGCTTGCGTTTCTCTCAGTGCATCCCCATGGCTGTCATTGTCAACACACTTTTTCTACAATGCGGTTCGGTTCCCATTTCCAATTACAAAAGCCAGCTACACCCACCGTCGTCAGGTTGGGACGCAACATGATCGACTAATTACTGTATATGAATATATCGCCAGTGGGACCGATCAAAAAGCGATCATGTCGCATGAGGGACAACCAGTGCGATAAAATCTAAGCAGGAAACTTATGGGAGAACGAAATGGGGTTTGAAAAATGGGATTGGCTCTATGGGATCTATGAAAGTTGGAATTATGAATGTTTGTGGCAAGAATGTATCATTAGTTACGGTTAACAGCTAATAATGAAGTCGTAAAACATGACAATTCATTCACTGATTTTATTAATTAGCTGGTGTTAAAGTTACATTAATCTTAACCTATGTCCCATATATTTTAATCTACTAATCCACCAATTTTGGCATTTAATTTACATTCTTAGTTCGGCCTTTGAAGCTTTACCACCTTGATGGCTAAAGGTTAATGCATTTCCGTTTCCGCAGGCCAAGTGTTTTTATTTCCACCTTTGATTTCCTTTTGGAAACTTGGCGTTTTTCTTTTAAATTGTTTTGTGCAACTTACCTTTGGGTCTTGAGATATCACAGAATGGTTTTTGTGCCTTATGAAAACGGCGACACTTGCTGTTTGCTGTTGTTGCTCTGGTTGTTCTTGAATATTGTTCTTATTTCTGGGATTTCTTGTTTTGGTGTGAACCAAAAGATTTCCAGCAATTTTCTGGCTATTTTTGCGCTTGGCCTTTGTGCTTTTCGCTTTTTGCTCCACTTGGATCTCGTCGAGCCGGGAGTTATTTACGCTACTTTTTTATGATTTTCGCAAATTACTTTTCGTTGGGCAACTTTTGGTGTTGTTTATTGTTGTTGCTAGTGTTGCTGTTGTTGCTGTTGCTGCTGGACATATTTCCGTTGGCAGCAACAACATGACGCGGCGTTCTGACCGTCAATCAACGAACTGCAAGAGGTTAAAGAAATAGTAGGTAATTATTATTGAGTAAAATCGAGCTGTAAATATGAAACTTTGTCGATAGATAAGGCTTGATGTAAACAACAAGTATCCAGAGTTTCAAGTAACTCAAGTGAAAGATAGCCGAGATATTAGGAATTAAACCAAACATTATGATTATTATAATGATTATTATGAAATAATATCAAAATGTTTGTTGATCCAAGAAACCAATTAGTTATAACCCAAGAATCTACCACCATTTTTAACTAATTCACAGATCTCTGGCCTACGTATACGTAATTTAAGAGCAACAAGAATGGTAATGAAATCACGCTGGCAGCACAAAAAAAAAAACCAATCCCAAGCGTAATTGCGTTTTTAATTAGGGGATTTATAAGCGGAGGTTCGGCGGGTTCTACGATTTCCACAACATTTCCACCGGCGAAAGGCGGAAGTCCATAGTTTGTTTGCTTTTTCGCTTTTTTTGACTTTGGATGCAACAAACACCTGGCGACTGTCACCATCCATTTGGATGAGTGTCCATCCGCTGCCTTCCGCTCCACTAATTGCCGCATTAAGCGAAGAAATGACAAATAAGCAACAATATATTCCACAGTACATCAAAATTACATTAGGCCAAGCGTGTGAGCTGCTGACCCATTTATCGAGTGCTGACTGTTTACTGTTGACGGTGATGTGTTAATTAGTCAAATGTTGGTCAACACTTGGCGCTGTTTGACTTGCGTTTCAAGTGGACTTTGCCTCTGAAGAGGGGCGGAGGTACTTTGAAATGCATTGCGATCTTGGGATTTAACAGTGGCAAATTGTTAACAAAATAATATTATTTAATGTCAATTTTACCAGTATTGCATGGTAAAAACAATATGCGCATATCGATTTGACGTGTTTTTCTCTGTGTACATTCAAAATCAGTCCTTCCCGTACTCCCTATTTCCCATACTTTAGCTTTCATATCAACTCCTCGCAAATGGGCAATCAATCTCACGTAATATTCCTCCCTTCAGCTTTGCCTCATTTCCTTTGCATTATTTCTCAGTTTATTGGGGATTTTGCAATATTATTTCTGGCATCTGCCAGCATTTTCCTGCGTGCAGTGCTTTTGTATGCCAGGCACAAAAATGCCAGGAAAAAAAAAGACAGACAAAACCAAAAATCGAAGCAAAATCGGTAAAAATGATTTAATAAGTCGTCGGACAGGCAAAAAAAAAACCCACTGGCAACCGGATATCGGAGTCGAAGTTGAAGTTGTAACTGAGTAAATGTTTTGCAATTTCCCTAAGATTTCCATGAGTCGGCTGGTATCCGTATCTGTATCTGTATCTGTATCTGTGGTTATTCGCAGATACAAATATATATATTCGCAACTGTGTGGCATGTTGCAAGCATGAACATGTGCGTGTGCCACACGATCGGCGGTTCCTCAATTAAACAGCACTTGCATACACAATTTTATTTGTTTCTACCATCGATCGTTAAGCTACCGAAAATTAAGTCCAGCCGGAGCCGATTAATGGTTAAGCGTTTTAATGCTCCCACTCGAAGTGTTGATCATCATGAGAGCAGCAAGTGGACACCAAACAAGGCACACCGAAAAAAATAATCTATCCTAGATGATATCTCATCCCTAAGCTTATAAATTACATACCTACTAATTATATAAATAAAAATAAATTTATAATAAGTCATAAAATATATGTGAAATATTCTGTATTTATTAAAAAGATTTTTTAATTATTTAAAAAAAATATATATTTCTATATTTTCCATATTAGCTAATAATAATATATTTTTAGTAGCGAAAAAAAAAAATTTATTGTATTTATTAGTAGGTAACAAAATATTTTGTATTTATTAAAGATAGATTTTTAATAGATTTTTTTTTAAAGTTTGGACTTCTTAAATAAATATCTCAAAATTGTTTTCCGTGCACCAACAGCAAACACCGAGGACCAGCGAACAAAAAGCACTTGATTTACGAGTTCCGTCCGCAGAAGCTGCAACTTGCAGTCGTGAATATGGATGTGGATGTGGATGTGGATGCCACTTGACTCATTTGCCGCACTCATCCACTCATCGAATTCATTCATTACGGGACAGCCGCTCTGCCGCCAATAATTGTTATTTTATTGTTTAATCGCCGACAACTTCGCCGAGCGCTTTGATTTTCGCCGTCTCCGTCGATTTGCCCCCTGAATAATAGAGTTGTTTTTTCGAGCCGCGAACGGAAGGCATAACGTTTGGGGATTCGATTCGATTCGAACATGATTCGTTTGTCCGACCAAGTACTATCCCCTTTATCTCTCCCCGTTCCCCCAATAGCCATCGATTTCGATCTCGTTTTCATGGCGTTTGATGTTACAAGGTTTCCGTTTGCCACCTACTCCCCATCAAGGTCAAGTTAATTGGATCGGAAAAGTATCAGTCTTTTTCGGAATAGTTACATTAAAAATAAAATGTCCAGGTTTAAATGTGAGTCCATTGGAAATTTAATACAGAGTTCAGAAAGGTATGACAATCCATTTTTGGATCAATGTTTCCTTTGCTTCAGCGAAAAAACTATTTTGTTTTTGTTTTTGAAAATTTGCGATTTTGGTTTTTGACAAAAATATGCATTTTTTCTCTATGTATTTTTGCTGTATCTTGGCCAAAAATGGTCGTACATCAAAAATTCAAAATGTTTTAAACAGATTACAATCCGTTAATTAAATCCATGACACTTTCCGTGTAATTTTGAAAAAATAAAATTTTCTCAATTTTTTTTTTTTTTTTAAGGGGGTACCCTATGATTTTTTGCGAAAAATTGCCAAAAAATAAAATGCCTCGGTTTAAATGCCAATCGATTGCAAATTTCATAACGAGTTCAGAAAGGTATGACAATCCATATTTGGATCAATATTTCCATTCTTTCGGCAAAAAAACGAATTATTTTTTGTGGAAAATTCGCCATTTTGGTTTTTGCCAAAAACAGGAATTTGTTCTTTTTTTATTTTTTCTGTAATTTGGCCAAAAATGGTCTTACATCAAAAATGTTTTGATTAGATTACAATATAATAATTAAATCCATGTCACTTTCCGTGTGATTTTTGAAAAATTAAAATCCTATATATGTATACTCTCGTATTTCCACTATAAACCCTAAAATTTCCCACAGCTTACAAACAGAATGGATCTATGATTAATGACAATTAGAATAAGTAGTCCGTTTAGCAGCACTGATATTATGGCATAGCCCCCTTTTAATAAATAAGCACCTCCTCTCAGATTCCCAGCCGAGGTAAGAGCCCAAATTAGAATATACCCCCAATCATTATGCAAATGAGCAAACGGGGTAATGAGCGGCATCCCATCTCGCGGGTTTTGTGGGTCGACAATTGTCGGTTCGCCTTTGCTAATTCGGTTTAATTAAGGCGTTGCGGCGTTAATGAACCGTAAAACAAAGACCGGGCCAAAAAAGACCGGCACAGTGGGCCCAATAGCTTTCTTCTTCCATTTTTTCTGGCTTTTTCCGGCGAGTGAAAGAAGGGCAAGAGTCAAGACGCTAAAAACAAACGGCCAACTTTCCCGCTGTCAACAATGGGCAGCCGGCTGTCAGGTGGGCGTGGCCCTCGAGCTGTTCACATGTGTCTGTTTTCGAGTGCCTACTGTCTACTGTCTGCCACCGCTAATGACAATGACGCCCCACCCCCCCGGTGGGAAAAAGTGGCGAGCAGCCAGAGAAATCCTCCGATTCGGATCCGCGCAGTGCTGTGAAAGCTGCGAAAAGCGAGTGACTTTGGCCCTAGAATAAAGTTATTATTATTGTTATATATATTTTAATATCTTGAAAGTGACGGAAAGCTTTCACACTTTTGCATAAATTTTATGAAGGTTCAAAACAATTATATTTGGTGTGTAGGAAAATTAAAGAAAATAATAATAAAAAATTAAATAATAAACTACATCATTATTTACCATTTCTAAAAATTCTAAAAGTGAAGTCTGCCGATTTAATTTTACTTAAAGTTTATCGCTTAAATATTTCGTTTAAACGTTAGCAATAAAATGTTGTAACCTTAAGTTGTTTTTTCCCCATATTTTACTTCAAGTTCGTTGCCTAAGTCTTTTGATTTTACATATATTTCTGCAAAAGTCTAGAATTTTGTGCTGATTCAGCAGCTTGAGCCTGAGACACCCTTCTAAAATTGTGAAAGGAACCAATGACAGATCATAACACTCGCGCCGAATGTTATTTTTTTCGCTCCCCGGCTGTTTTGTCTTCAAGCGAAATCAACCCACACGATTAAACGTTAAATAAGCTAACGCACTAACGGGCTGCGACATGATCATTATGCAGATTTATGACTTCAACACTTGCAACTGATAGTGCGGCCAGCCCCCTTCGAAGGCCCCCCTGCAGCCCCTTTACCTACGCCCCTGACCATTTCGTTGTTAACAAAGTTGTTTGTTTATGAGGCGCTTGGCTTGAATTATGGCTGGAAATTAACAACAATTTAGCGGCTCAGACTTGTCGCCAGCTTCCACAGCCATTAGCAACGACACTTGGCCAGATCGGATCGGTTCGGCTGGGATCGGGTCCGATAAGTACCGGGTTATATGGAGATCGTGGCATATGTTGGGACCCCATATCTATTTGGGCCCCAAGTGGGCGTATCGAATTGCCTTTAATTAATCATTTTGTCATAGTACTCGGCTCTAATTAAATTCAATTTCAATTTCAAGAATCGATCACTTGGCCCGTCGTCATGTTGAAAAATGGTTATTAAACTATTGCGAAATCTCGTCTGGGGCCAAGCGCTCTAATTGGTTTTACTTTGCTCTTTTACTGCCTTATAATGTCCCCGATAACTGTTTAATTGCCAAACGTTAACAAGGAACCCACTGAAAAACGAAAACTCTGCAAAAATTGTTGCATGCAACTTTGTATTTTCGGTTTGTAACCAAAGCATCGCAGCCTTATCGACGGGGGGCGTGGCACCAGGGGCGTTACAATCTGTCGGTCGGCAAAATGTTTGCTTAAACTGCACTTTGGCAGCCGAACGAAATGGAAACACCAAAGGTTACCGTGGGGCAAGGCATTCAAAAGTAAAGATGAGAGTTTCATAAATTAATTATTACATTTTTTGGTCAGACAAAAATAATTTTATTTATAAGTATATTTAAAAAAAAAAATTTTTATTTCTTTTAAACGATTAAATTTTGTATCACCAATTTTAAAAATTATAAACTCACAAAAGTTTAAATTTATTAATTAATTACATTTTTTTTAATTTGTAATTTCTTTTAAACGATTAAATTTTTTTTAAAATGTTTCTTGGTCACTGTTTTATTGCATGCGTGAGATAGTTAATCTCTGACTACACCCTGCCCCTATATCATTATATTTGCTACACAGAAATAAAGTGTAAAATGTTTAAAGATAATTTTTTTTTTTAAATAAAGCTTTAAAAATATCTACAGTTGACTGTTTCTCTTTCACTTGTGCTTTCCCTTCAAAAAATCTATTTTATCGAATTTATTTTGTTAAAATATCGAAAAAATCGATAATTTTCAAGCTCTAATACAGAATGGCTATTATTTCTTCAAGTATTTTTCTCAGCATGCTAGATGGCATGTGTGTCGCTTGCAATAAACTAGCTGGATATATGACCGGGCCAAGAACCAGACCAACACCCCCCCCCCCCCTTTTCCGCTCCCCTTTGACCCGTTGGCTTTGTGCTTTGCATTTGTCGCTTGTCGTTCGTCTGGTTTATTGCACTTTTGGCAGCTAATATTTATTAACCATAATTATCGGTTGCCGCCGGCCATTCTAACTGTACACGATCTTTTGGGCACGGCTTCCGGGCCAACAGACTGGAGACCAACTTGCCTTAATTGCCAACAAAAGGCAGCAGTAGTAGTAGTAACGACAGCAACAGCAGCAGCAGCAACATCATGCAAATTACTCGACTTGGCTCTCTGGATCGAGTGGGCTGGCAAAGCTCAATTCAAATTGATAGATGGGCCGAGGTGAGGACAGGCCACTATTGTGGCTACACGGCAAAAAGTACAACAGAAAAGCGCCGACTCATCTTTCACCACAAATCCATTTCCCAAACGTGCAAAAGCGGCACGGAAATTATGAGGCGCTTTTCTTTTTGGCATTGAATGAAAATGCGAAGGTAGCCAAAGTGAATGTCTGATGTTGCCACTTGCCACCGTTGGTGTTGCTGGTTGCCAGTTGCTGGTTGCCAGTTGCTAGTTGCTACTGTTGCCCACCTGCAACAAGCGAAATCTTTTTTTGGCCGGAAGCATCGACAAATTTGCACTAAATGGCGCCATGGCACGCGCATCATCATCATCATCAACATAATCATCGTCTTTTGGCCATTCAACAGATTATACTGATGGTTTTATTATTTTCTGTGTGTTTTTTTTTTGGGTTTTTTCTCGCTTTGTGATTCAATTTTTTTCCCCCTGGCTTGAGGGTTTTTCTCTTCCATCGTTGTCCAAATTAAAAGGCGCTCGTTGGAAAATAAGAAAAAAAAGTACCAAATTGATAGATAAACTGAATTAATGGGCAGATAATAAACGAGTATTAAAAGAGCACAAAAAAAGTTTAATTATATTTGTGTACCCCTATGGGAAGATAGACGAGATAAACATTTTGTGGCCGCAAAAAATAAATTTTTTGGGGGATATTATTAAAAAATATTAAAATTTTGGTTTTAAAAATATATAATATATAAAATATTAAAACTTACTTAAATGCATTTCATAATTAATTTACACTCATGCCATAAAAAATGTCATAAAATGTAATGGAAGTTTCTATAAATAAAATTATTATTAAAATTTATTCTATAATTTCACACTTAAACCTGAGATATTTTTACAGAAATACAACAGAAATATAAAATTGTTTGCCATTTCCCACTCAGAATTTTCCAACTGATAAATTCGAATGGAGGAAAACAAAAGACTTAGGACACAAACTTGCCAGTTATTTGGGCTTACGCGCAATTGAAATGACAAATGCCACAATGCATTTATGCCCAGATGACGCAAGTGGCCAAACAGACACAGTTTTAACCACTCGGTCTGGTTTTTTTTTGTTGGTCCCTCTATAATTTACCTGGTATGCGTGCGCGTTCAAAGCATTTTTCCTTTATTTCTCTGCTCGGCGGCACGATAATTTTCATTTTTTTTTTTCCATTTTTTGCACCGCTGCCACTGCAGTTTGTTGCCTGCCAATAAAAGTCTTTGTCAACGGTTTTGTTGCTGTAATCAAGTCACACGCATGCGCAACGAAGCCAGCTATTTCAAATATTTCTGTGCTGGCTCTCTTCATTTGCATTTAATTCCAGCGAAAGAAATAAAACATATATTTCCATTTCCACCTGGGACACCCATAATTAAATCGCATTTAATTGCCCTCCGGCCGTAATAAAAACAATGTGTGGCAATTGTGAGAACCCACAGAAGCCATTGACATATGGGCATCGGCAATATGGAATATCTCAGCGATTGCAAAACATATTGCCAACCATTTGTCCAACCCGATATTGTTCGGGCTGAGTTATTTGCCTTTGCCGGCGCACAAGACAAACGATATGCATTCATTGCTTATGACAGCAATGAATAATCCCATATTCCAATGGCCCTTGAATGGTTTTCTGCCCAGAATATCAATGATTTATATCATTTTCTGATCGGAAAACCAATTTAAAGCCTCCTTGGATTTATATTAGGTTTTTCAGATCATATTTTTGCTATCTCTGGGTTTTTTTTTTTTGTAATTTCTAGTATTTCCACACCAGCAGAAATAATCCGATTAATTTAAATTTATTTAATATTCTTGAATAATTAAAAAATATTTTTTTTTGGTATTTAATTATTATATAATTATTAAAAAGTTATAAGGTACTTAAAACCTTAAATATAATATTAGCTTGAATTTATAATAATATGTCACATAGACATTTTACAAAACCGACAAATTTCCCAAGGGCTTTTCCATTTTCATTGTCAACCCCGCTAAGCGGCTACTTATCGCATTTAATTGTGATTATAATTCGTCTGTTTATGGCGGCGACCAGAGCTGCAATTAGCCGCCAGTTGATTAACAATAATTGCGATGTGAAACACTTTAAAATGCCATAAAAGAGACTTATGAGCAGCATGCCAAACGGAGCTACTGGAGGGGGGGGGGCTTTTGTTGGTGTTACAGAGATCTCAAAGATCGCAGAGAATGCCCCACATTTGGTCAGACCCCCAAAAGTGGTCGAAAAACCGAAAAATGTGTGTGTTCAACAGGATGCAATCAATGTCATCCGACATGAACAGCCGGCGATATAATTAAGACGAGAATGCCGAATAATTGATGCCAATTGATTGGACAGGAAGCGCATAAATTGAAACGCAGCCAATCGAAGAATCGGACAATTGTCAATCGACAGAAAAAAAACGAGGGCATAGAACTTATGACAGCTTCATTTCAGGAAAATGGAAATGGAAAAAGCATTGAAAACACTAGAGAAAAAAACAGATGGCGATCCGATCTTATCGCTGGACATGCGACAAGTTGATCGATCGATGGGACCACACATCGGCGACCGCTTGTCGAACCTATCGTTATCGATTGGCAATCGCCACGATTCGGACAGTCGACATGTGCCCAATAAATCGAACATTGACAGACACAACACTTGGGCGGTAGTTGGGTATAAATTATCTTTTCATTTTCAGCCTCCATAATTTTTCATCTATTTTTTTTGTTAGTTACTCCAAACGGTTTCCTCATTTGCTGCGCCAGATAAATTAAGATATTGCTAACATAATTATGATCTCAACTTGGACGGGGGGGAAAAACGAACGGAAGAAAGTAATGAAAAGCGGGCAAACACCAAATGATGAATGTGCCTAGATAAATTCAGCGAATTATTAAGTGAAAGAAATTTTATTAAAGCCAAAATGTGCCCGCAAATAAAACTTAATAGTGGATGAAATGATAGAGTGCTTAAACGCTTTAGCAAAATGGTTTTAACTGGTGTGTGCCTAACGATAATACGCTGTTTTTCCAGTCTTTATTATTATTTTTGAAATGCCCAAGGAGATTATAAACCAATTTAAGACACGACTTTCTTTAACTTTGCTTTTACTTTTCTTAATACGATTTTTTTGGACTAAAAAGGTGGTTATTATATTGTAATCTGTTCAAAACAGTATGTATTTTTGATGTAGGACCATTTCTGACCACGTTACAGCAAAAATACAAAAAGAAAAAATGCCTATTTTTGTCAAAAACCGAAATCGCAAATTTCCAAAAAATGAAAATACAGTTTTTTTGCCGGAACAATGGAAATATTGTTCCAAATATGAATTGTCATACCTTTCTGAACTCGTTATTAAATTTGCAATCGATTGGCATTTAAACATAAACATTTTAATTTTTTTAAATTTTTTGCAAAAAATCATGGGGTACCCCCTTAAAAAAAAAATAAAAAATCGCGAAAATTTTATTTTCCTAAAATCGCACGGAAAGTTCATGGATTTAATTAATGGATTGTAATCTGTTCAAAACAGTATTTATATTTGGTGAAGAACCATTTTTGGCCAAATTACAGCCAAAATACAAAAATAAAAAATTCCTATTTTTGTCAAAAACCAAAATCGCAAATTTCCAAAAAATAAAAAACCAGTTTTTTTTACCGAATCAATCTTAATATTGATTCAAATATGGATTGTCATACCTTTCTGAACTCGTTATTAAATTCCCAATCGATTGGCATTCAAACCTAGAAATTATTAAATTTGACATTTTTTGCAAATAATCCAGCAAAAATGTCCAAAAGTCAATTGTTCCAAAGAGGGATTTGGATCGTTAGCTTATGTTGTTAGCTGCTCAAAGCAATAGTTATTTAAGCTGTGGACCTTAATTTATCCAAGTTACGATTAAAAAATCGCAATAAACGGGTATTTTTTATTCCGATTTTCCTCCCTAAAAAAATCCGTTTTTTTTATCAAATTAAAGTAGAAATACCTTGTTAAGCTCGTAAATGAATTCCCCATCGATTGGCATACAATATATTTCCATGGATTGCCTTGGTCTGTAGTCTGTAGGCTCCTCCAATCCGTGAATCATTCTGGTCTTGGTGCCCCCTCCAGATATTTGCATTTTACAGATCGTCTGACAACGGGGAGCGTTCGCCGATCTGCACTAGCATATATATATCATATATATGTGGCCGGTCGCATATAAATATTTGCTTATGGCAACCTTGGGTGCGTGGCCCAAACCCGTTACGACCGGACGGGCATTATCTCGCTTTGGGTGCGCATTTTCCGAGACTTGCCTGCGGGGCATAATTGGGTTTTAATTGATACCAAAACGAAAAGCGAATGAAAAACCCCACAAAAGGCGGCTGAACTCAAATCAGAGCCACACAAAAAAGCGAAAAAAATCGAAAGTCTCGAAGTCTGAATGCAAATTCTAGTAAAGGGAAGTGATTAATTTTGACGTTGCGGAGGCTTGGCTTAGTTTTTGGTTTTCATTTTTTCTGTTCCAGCCACATATCACATCACATATCATATCGAATTACCGAGCGGCCTTAACAACACAATTAAGACCCGTTTACATTTTTGGTTTGGTTTTTACTTCCATTTTTCCCTCGGCCAATTGAATTGGCCTAATGAGTGCAACGAATCTGACAGCTTGGATATCCATGGATATATGGATATATGGTCTTATAGGGGGGCCCATTCGGATCTGTCGATGCAGCTAATCCGCGGCCGCTGATTGTTCATTCCGAAAAAATAGAAATATGTGAAAGGGCCGTCGCCGTGTTGTCAACGAATTGCGATTCGAATACACAAATATAGCCACGCCGATATGCAGATCGACGCTTATATAGCTTATATAGCCGCGGACTACAAATCATTGAGTCACGCCTATGAAATTTACATAAATATGAGCATTCAAAATAAAAGAAAGAAAAACGTTTGAACCAACCGAAGAAATCTCGCCCAACCATGGATGTTAAATGCTCTTCGATTAAGAAAAGGCATTCATAAAATCAATTCGAATTAATTTTCAAAGAAAATATTTATACATATTTTACAACTTATAACAAAATATTTAAGACATAAAAAAATTTTAAAAAATGATTATAGAGAATTGAATTGAATTCGACTAAGAATAAATGCTAGTATAAAATATTTAACAATTTATAACAAAATATTTAAGTATTAAAAATATTTTAAAAAAAATATTTATTCAGAATTTAAATAAAAAAGTAAAGAAAAATGCTCTTTGACCAAGAAAAGGCATTCATGACATTAATGCGAATTAATTTTCAAAGTAAAAATGCTAGTATAAAATATTTACAATATTAAAAATAAAATATTTAATATTTAAAAAAAATATTTATTCAGAATTTAAATAAAAAAGTAAAGAAAAATGCTCTTTCACCAAGGAAAGGCATTCATGAAATTAATGCGAATTATTTTCAAAGTAAAAATGCTAGTATAAAATATTTAACAATTTATAACCAAATATTTAAGCATTCGAAATATTAAAAAAAAATATTTATACAGAATTTTAACAAAAATAGTAAAGAAATATTCGGAACTGATTTAAAAAAATAGCCAAATTTCTCACCATAATCAATGGACCCCCAAACTTAGTTAGGGTATGCAAAATGCAATTCATCAGCTGGCAATAAGCATAAAGCCATAAAACCATAAAACCATCGACTGACTTAATGGAGTCGTTTGAGCGACAAAATTGTTTAGTGCAGCTGAAAAAAAAACGAAAAAAAAAGCAGAATTGAAAGCCCCCTCCGCTGCCCCTTGATTGAGCCACGCCCCTGGCATTTTTTCACGGGGGGCAAGAAAACTAAAAGAAGCGGAGGCAGAAAAAATGCTAAAGTTCGTTTCTTAAGTCTTTCGTTTGACGGCGCTAAAGATTGCGCAAAAAAGCAAAAGCGAAACAACTCCCGAAATCCCAGAAATCCAACTTCGTGCAACAACTTAAGCAGTTTACAAAAAATAAAGCCAGTAAATAATATGACCAGCGGCTCGAGGATAATTGTTTGGTTATCTGAAATATGTTTTTGGCTTTGTCTCGATTACTGCTCCAATTTAAAATATCGCAAAGAAGCCGAAACCAATCCCAAAATCGAATCGAATCGAATCAAATCAAAAAGTTGCCAAATGTTGCAGCAGTAATTATTGTTTGCAGGCTATATCGACGTGTGGGCGTGGCTAAATCAGCCTTAGAATGCGGCAGAGAAAGCAACAATAAACAACAACTAGCGGCGGCAGCTAAAAAAAAGTAAACAAAATACCAAGTTGGGCCAAGTAAGGCAAACAAATTGGTGCCAAGGTTGCCGCGGGACAAACAAATAGGGTCCAAAGCCATAATTAGATCAAAAGTCATAATTTTTCTGTATTTTTTTTTTTAGTTACCTTTTCGTTGCTGTAACAACAAACAACTAATAAACAACAAACAAGCAGCAAACCAACCACAAAAGGTGCACAGAAAAAATACGCCAGGCAATAAAGAAGCAAAGCCAAAGCCGCGACCAAAAAAAAATCACTTTAATTTGAGCGCATTTCATTTTGTCAAGTCGTTGGTCTGGCTTTTATAGAAAGAAGAAAAAAAAACACAGCTCACCAACAATAGAGCACGTTTTGTAGGGCGGTCAGCAAAAAAAAATCCAAAAAAAAAAGGAAAAATTCGTAGCCAATTTAAATGTCATTGCGCCATTTTGATCCCCACCCCCAAACCTTTCGCCTGTTTCCAGCTTTTAATTCGAAATTGAAAACCGAAAAGCACAAATCTTATCAATGGATTATCTACAACAGCGGAACAGCGTCGGTCGAGGAGGTGGGTGGTGCTGGGCGGTGGACGGTGGGTGGAGAGGTCAGCGGTGGTTCACGGAGGCGTCAACTAGCCACTCACAAAGTGATTGGATCCCGATCGATTCGGCCAGATAAAATAAACAAAACCCAACCGCGATTCGAAAGTGAAAGCCACACAGAGCGAGGGTTCAGTGGTTCAGTGGTTCTGGGCTGGGTTGTGGGTCGAAAGGTGAAGCCATCGCTGGGTTGGCCCACCAAAGATGCAACAAGTGGAAACTAAAGCACCAAAGTTATTAAACAAAAACAATAATATATAACTAGAATTTTTACATTTTATATTGTCACATCGTAATACATAAATAAATACCCTTGGGCCCTATGACACATTCGACTGTGTTATAACGCCCGCGCGGCTTATGACAGCGGGCGTTATGGCACACACCCCCCACCAAGGCAAAAAATCATAGTTCCATCTATAAATTGGCGTTTAACAACCCAGCCAATAATATTACCATTAAAAAAATACCAGTAATTTTCCTTAATTAAGTAAGAAAATAATAAAATGACTTAGATGTTAATGAAATAAATACAGCTTTGCCGTTTCCAATTGTGACAGGCCACCCTGATTAATTTCCAGCAAATATCAATTACACATCAAGCTGGCGCGCTTAATCTCCTTTAACCTCGGCACACAATACCCCGAGGTGTCAGAACCACCCGCTGCACCACCCAACATCTGACCCTGACCCCCAACCTTGCACCGTCAGTCAGCCGAGTGAATGCCTGGCAGCTCGCACTCGGATCTCCACTATCATCGAATCTTCTATCGGTGACACCACCGATCGGTCGGTCGATCGATCGATCGATTGAACCGCCCTGACTTGCACCACTGAACCACCGAACCGAACCAAAAACCAAAACGAACCAAGCCACCGCGGGCAAATAGAGCATAGCCATGCCGAATGTTTGGCCAACTGTGTCTGCACAAAAATTTGAAAGTGATACTTGGGTGCTCAAAAAAAAAACAAATATATATGCAACGTATTCCAAGTTGATATTAAAAGATCAAAGTGCGTTTAGAACTCTACATCCAAGCTTCTTTTGTATACTGAACCGATCTTTAAAAATAAAATAAATTTTTCTGAAAAAATGCTTATCTACTCTGTATTTAAGCACATGTTTAAACAAGAGAGAACGCTATAGTCGGGTGCCTCGACTATCAGATACCCGTTACTCAAGGGAGTGCGAGGGAGATGGAGATATAAAACTTTGATGGGGCATAACTTATTAACGAATAGTCCGATTTGAAAAGTTTCCTCTACATTTCGATAGGTATAACTAAACACAACAAAATTGCATTTATAAATCTCCGAAATCTCCGAAAAAAATGTGGGCGCCAGAAACATTTTAAACCCTTTTACTCCACGAGTAACGGGTATAATGATTCCCTTTAGAAAATGTTGACTTCAAGTTTTTTTAAATGTCGAAAATGAGAAATTCATGATTGAAATTAGAGCTTGAAAAAATATCGACAGTTTGCTATTTCTCGATATTTAATTTGTGTTTTCCTTTCAAAACATCGATATTATCGATTCGATATTGTCAAAATATCGAAAATATCGATAATTTTCAAGCTCTAATTGAAATACTTCGAATACATCTGTCTCGCTTTTTGTTTCAATTAATATATCCTGTGACTATAAAGTTGATCGAATATCTGTATTATTTGTATTGGGATGGTCGGTTGTGGGGCAGCACCTCGACTTATGCAAATGTGGTGCGTCCTTCTAGCCGGCGAGTTGACTGCTGCGGTGGGGGTGGAGCTTTCCAGCTTGACCCACGCCAGTTGCTGTGGACTTAAATGCTATAGTTTTCGAAGCATGTGGCGCGAGGTCTTGACATTGTACCTTGAGCATTGTCATGATTTGTTGTCATCAGCGGGTTGCAAATGAAAAGCTGCCAAAGCAAATCAAATGGCAAATAGCAAACAGCAAATAGCAAACAGCACATAGCTAACAGCAAACGGCTAACAGCAATGGCTAATAGCAAATTGTTTTGCCCACTTGAAGGCACAGGCATGGCCATCCAGCATCGGAATCGGACGTCTCCACACCCAGTGGGCGTTACACATGTGGTGCACGGTGGTTGTTGCTCCACTTTATGCTAGATATTTCTCACTCGTGAGTCATTTTGGGGGCTGGAGAATTGACGGGAGAATTGACTGGGCCGAGGCGAGTGTTAATGTTTTGAAAATAAAAATAAAAATAAAAATAAAAAAGAAAAACAAAACCTAAGGCGCTCGGAAAATCGGAATATGCTATTGCACAACAGCCAAAATTGATAAACCAAATGACGCGCTTGAGCGGTTGTTGTTGCCCATGGTTGCGCCATGGAAATTCTTGCCAAGGTTCATTTAGCCGAACATGCCTTGCGCCTTGCTTTAATTAAACTTTTGCCCACTAAATGTTTTACTTTTCGAATCGCTGTTCGATGGTTCGGTGGTGCTGTGGTTCGGTGGTGCGGTGGTGCAGTGGTTTCGCCTGCGGTTACCCTTTGATGTTGCCCAAAACGGGGCGCGAGCCATAAATGAGGCATCCCACCGCCGAACATATGTGGGTGGCTAAGCGATTTGCATCGCAAATTGCACAATCCGCTAATTAAAATGTAAGCTACCCATTGGGTTGGGTGGTTCGGAAAATGTGGGTGGAAATCTCAGTGTTCTTGCCCATGACATCTTCTTATATGCCATTAAATGACAGCATTCTGTTGTGAAATCAATCGATAAAGATTTCATTCGATTACATATTCACATTTCCTAATTCTATAGCAAAATTGCTCTTGCCCCACGTTGGGCGCCAATTATTGTTAGCCCTCCTAAAAGTTAATTATACCCGTTACTCGTAGAGTAAAAGGGTATATTGTATTCTTGCAAAAGTATGTAACAGGGAGAAGGAAGCTTTTCCGACCCTATAAAGTATATATATTCTTGATCAGGATCACTAGCCGAGTCGAACTAGCCATGTCCGTCTGTCCGTCTGTCCGTCTGTCCGTCCGTATGAACGCTGAGATCTCGGAAACTATAAAAGCTAGAGGATTGGCATTTTGCATGCATATTCTTAGAGTTCCTACGCAGCGCAAGTTTATTTCAAAATGGTGCCACGCCCCTTCTAACGCCCTCAATCGCCCTACACCATTTTTTGAAAGGTGTCTGGCGCCCACACCATTAAAGATTTTGGAAAACTAAAAATGCAGTTTTATTGTGACTATCAATACCTATCGAAATGTAGAAGAAATTTTTCAAATCGGACCATTCGTTAAAAAGTTATGCCTGATCAAAGATTTTATATATCTATCTCCCTCGCACTCCCTTAGCTGAGTAACGGGTATCTGATAGTCGGGGCACCCGACTATAGCGTTCTCTCTTGTTTTTTTTATATATTTCTTTAAGTTACTAAGTTATTATTTCTTTCTTCCCAATTGTTATTATTTTATATACATTTATAAGATCCTTCCTCACTTTAATCAGCTTTTATTGTCCCACGTTGGGCGCCAATTATTGTTGGCCTATACAAATTCTACCTTTTTTGATATGTTTTTTCTCCAAGTAATCCTCACTGCATATCCTATGGCCCAAAGAGTTCCGTTAAACCCCTGGAGTTACCCAATCTTTTGTTTTGTTACCATTATGGCTGCTGTTGCCTGGATGTGGCACTTTGTCATCTTGCAGTGGCATTTCGGAGATGCGAGCACTCAACACCGACACATTGTGGCATGTGGGCGAAGCTTAACTCTTGGCCGAGGGCCCCGAGTCGGAGTTGCCACAAGATAAACATGGCCAAGGTGTCCGCAACTTGGGGCTCTCGCCATAATTACAAGAAGCTGTTGTCGTCGTCGTCGTCTTTCGGCCAACAAAGCAGCGAGCAACCAAAAATGAAGTTGGACAACAAAAAACAAAGTAAGAAAAAAGACCACTAAGGCCGAAGTGGGAAATACCCTAGAAAACGAAGCATACGTTCTATTAAATGTTAAGTTTAAAACCACACATACGGAAAACTAAGTAACCATAAAGTTAATAAAACTAAGGAAAATGTAAGAACAACCCATACCCTCAAAAAAAACTTCTTCCAAAACTAGTAATGCCTGATGCAAGGGTACGTAAGGCAGCAATAGCCGCGGAGACAGCGAAAAAAATAAAGTTTGCAATAAGTTTTGGCTTACAAATTTGCCAAACAATGCAGATCGCTGGGCACGACGTTGAGCCGGGTCGCTTTGGCTTTGTCTGTGGCTTTTCTGGACTGGAGACTCTCGACTCTCGACTTGCGATTTGCGATTTGCGATCGGGGACTTGCGACTTCTCGAGTGGCTGATGGAACTCTTTCCCTCGTGTGTGAGTGCCGGCAATTATGGTTGGACCGACTTGGGGATTCGATCGCACTCGACTCGTGCCACGCGTCCGCATTTACAAGACCAACAAATTATGGGCATCCCGAAACCCCGTTCCCCAAAACCCCCAACCCCATCAGATCTGGCGGTACTTCGGCTCCAATCTCTTCGCATCTCATCAGATCGACTGCCGGATGGAAGGCTCCGGCTGCGGAAGGAGGTCATACCTGGATCAACTCCTTACCTAATCTGAGCTCATGAAGTACCTCAACGAAATACGCTCATTTATTTCAATAACTAAAAGTCGTATCAATAGTTTTTAGGTCACATCTAAAATCAATTATTATATTCTTACAAAAATCTTTCTAGGTTAATAACTTTTAAGTAATTTCCAGTTCCTTGAAAATTTGAGTCCTGCTTTTAGAAGTGAAATGTAAATAAATTACAATATCATCAATTCAAGTATATTATCTTATCATATTATATCATATTATCATATTAGAAACGGCCTTACACTTTTGCTTTACCTCTTACTTTTATAATAAGAAGTTCACACTTTTTCAAAGACGATCTTTTTTGCCTATAGTGATATTAGCTTGTATCGGCTGACTTTAGTATATGTATATTCAAATCGAAAACAAAGACAAAAAGGGTTCGCTGATCTCCGAAATGGAGCAACATTTTTTCTGTTTTTTTTCGGTTGTTGTATTTATTGTGAAGCTAAAAAAAAGTTTGCAAACTTTTGCGGTTGGCGATTTATTTTCGGTGGTTTTTTGTTGTTGTTGTTGTTGTTGTTGCTGTGGCAGGTTCACAACGAACACGACCAGAGTGAAAGAGAGGGGCGATGTAGAGGGGTGGGAGCGGGACGGGACAGTGGTAACGGGAAACTGTCCAAGTTATCCAGTTATCCATGTGCCTCACGCAGCAGTCGAAACGAGAGCAAAAGTAGCCACCGACATCGCTTGTTTCGGTGCATGTTGCCGACACACTCAGAGAAAATACTCTGAGTTTATCAATATCAAAAAAATTAAAAATCCTATAAATCTTTTTCGGTTTTGTCAAGTTCAATGCCATTTATAAGTTAGAGTTAATTTTCCCATTAATTTGATTAATTAAATAAATAGTATTTTTTTAAAATGTATCACTCCTTATAACATTAGGATAACAAAAAGTAAATAATTAAGGAAAATAAATGGTATTACTAGTCGATTTTTTTTAGGTATTCCAAAAGTTTTTGATTCTTTTGTAAAATCTTAAAGTGGAAAGTCTATGGAAAACTGGTGAATAATACTATTTCCTTTACTCGTAGAGTAAAAGGGTATATTGTATTCGTGCAAAAGTATGTAACACGGGAGAAGGAAGCGTTTCCGACCCTATAAAGTATATATATTCTTGATCAGGATCACAAGCCGAGTCGATATAGCCATGTCCGTCTGTCCGTATGTCCGTCTGTCCGTCCGTATGAACGCTGAGATCTCGGAAACTATAAAAGCTAGAAAGTTGGGATTACACATATTTGAGTAACGGGTATCTGATAGTCGGGGCACCCGACTATAGCATTCTCTCTTGTTTTTATTTATATTTATATTATTTTTTTATCTTGTTCATTTTCCTCAGTGTGCCTTGCTTGCTGCTTTTCGCTTTTTGTTTTCTTAGCAGTTTAGCGCCCGCTGTCCATGATTGTCCCCATGCCCCACTCAGGTAGCCCCCATCCCCCCCTGCCCCTCCCCCCTCTTAGAGGAGTGTGTCCACGTACCAACATTGGCCTAAGCCTAATGTTGCACATTGTGTGCTGAGCCTGATCTTGTTTATTATGCAAGAAAGCTGCCAAAGTGAGCCAAAGCCGAGCGACACACCGATATACG
Source organism: Drosophila pseudotakahashii (assembly GCA_035046095.1). NCBI lineage: Eukaryota > Metazoa > Arthropoda > Insecta > Diptera > Drosophilidae > Drosophila > Drosophila pseudotakahashii. Next base: position 10,853,866 of record JAWNOE010000105.1, read on the forward strand.
AGTGCCGGAGCCAAACGGCAAACAATCGCAGAAAGTAAATTTACAAAAATTTCAATCGAACAAAGTGCTGAAGACTCTTGACCAGCGACCAGAGAAATGGGAAGTTATGGGGACATGACCGGGTTGTGTCGAAATGTTATCGCCATGATCGCAAATAGTTCCTACTTTAAAAAGCCTTAAATAGCAAATAATATTAAAAAAAAAACTAAGAAATAAAAAATAGATTAAAATATGGAAAATAATAGAAAAAGAAAACTATAATCATAAAGTTAACATATGTATATATAAGTATTTTCAATTTTAACTTACTTATATTTTTAAGTATTTCCTAATTATCTTACCCATTTCTTTTAATTAGAATCATATGCAAATCATAAGGTTCAGACAAAATCGTTAAAATATATGCCAGAAACCAAATAAAAAATCCCAAATCTGAATTATAACTTAGAATAACCAAAAACTGGTTTTCTATTGTTCCAATATTAATGAAAGTGCCGAATGTAAAACCATATTTCAAAGTAAAAATATACTATAAACGTTGCATTTTGTTTAATTTTTTTCACATTTTTTTTGTAGCCAATTAAACACTTGTTATATTTTTTTTGCTTTTTAAATTCTGAAAAGGTTGCCATCACTTTCACATGCACACCACACTCTGTCCATATAAAGTGGCTAATTTTCGGGCCAGTATCATCATCACTCTTATGTGTATTACGCATACCTTTTGCTAAGTTATGGCTTTTTTTTTACTAACTGGATGCACCTTGTTTTTTTTCGATTTTATTATTATGGATCGATTGGCGAACTGAACCCAAAAAAAATCACATTTACAGGCAGTATCGTTAGTCGTGTGTTACTCGATATACTTAATGATAACTACCGAAAGGGCCGTTTGTTAGGTTTTCGGTCGGTTTCGAAAAGAACCGCCTGGAACCGCCGTCGGGGAAAACGGTTGAGCGATTTAAATTGCTCCGCACAGCGCGCACTTTGAATTGCGACTGATCGCTGGGAGTCGGGGAGCTGATAAAGCCAAGGCGCTACGAACGGAATGGAGCGGAATGGAGCGCGGAACGAGTGGAATGGCACACCGACTGAGGCGGCGGCACAGTCGCAAAGTGGGCGGCACAGCGCGTAGGCCTAAATGCTAATGCAATTTACTATATGCGCATATGGAACAACGCGATCGGGGCTCTTGAATTTCGAATTTTGTAGGGTGTACTAAACGGAGGAGTGGAGGCACAACAACTGACGCCGTTCTTTAGTGACATATGGAACTGGGTCGGGTCAAAAGGTGAGTGCTTAAAATGCTCTTTAATGCCGCAAAAGCTAAAGCTGCCAACTTGTGGTCATTGCGGGTCCCTTTTTTCACTCCACTGGATGGATGATGGAGCCGAAAGTTGGGCAAGCGATGGATGGGGTAACACCGACACGATACGATACGACATAAATAAAGAAGAAGGTGTGCAAGGAACATTTTAAAGACTATGCTCTATCAAGAAAAGAGATCCTTATAAAAAAATGTATTAAAATTCTTTTATTTATGACTATTAAAAAGAAATATCTAATATGTTAGGAACTTTACAAATTAATTTTGGTTAGGAATATTATTATTATTTAAGTTTACCAAAGATTGTCTATACATTATTATATTGTATTTTAAGAGATTTGAATTGATAATATTTCCATTTGTTGCAGTTAAATTTTAAAGTTGTTTTTTCTTTAATTTTTTTAAACGCTTTTAAATAAATATTAAAAATTATTTACTTGACTTCAGAGATATAAGCTATTATGTATTATCATACCAGTAAAAAACCCTTAAAATTTTATAACTAGATTCCACAAAATAACAAAAATAAATATAGTTAATATGAAAAATTAAAATTCTAGATTTATTTAGTTATTTTTTGGCCGTAACATTTAATGCCTCAGGAAATAAGTCTGTTGAAGGGCTACTACTCCTTGAATTTTAGGTATATAATATTTATAGCGAAGACCTTGCTTCAAATCCGCCACTCGATCATCCTTCAGTGCGACCGGACTTCCTTCCCTGCTAAAAAAAGACACACTTTTGGAGGTTCTGGTTCTTTCATGGGCAAGGTCGTCTTTCTTCCATCGAGATGGTTGCGGTTCGATGGGATCGGAAGTGTTTTACTGCCGCCACAAAGGGGGCTTTGGCTAAAGGCCAATGGCCAATGGCTAATGGCTAATGGCTAATGGCTAATCTTAAGTCGAGTCCAAGTCAACGTTGCAGAACTGCAAGTCTGATACAAATCAGATCAGAAATCAGTGGGGATATAACTTTAAAGACCATTCGAACCCATTAGCCGTTCTCAATCGGAGATGTTCGCATATGCATATGATTAGACCAAAATAAATCAGCTTACCTCAATCGCCGGATCCAGCCTCCATCAGAGAACAGGTTCAATTTTCAAATGATATTACTTATGTTTTTATTTTTTTGCACTTTTTTCTGTTGTTGTTGGGATTCTTTCGACTGCACCATAAACAAAATTATTTAATTTGCATATTATAAATTTTTGTTTCTCTCGCTTTGTTTTATTATTATTATTATTATTTGTTGCCGCTGCTGTTGTATTGTGTATATTTCATAATTCACTGATAATATATTATATGTTTTACCAAAATTCACAAAAACAAAAAGAAGCAAAAAAATAACAGGGAGAATTAAGTAAGTAATTCTCCGTTTATTAGGGAAATATCTGTATTTGATCAATTCATAAGTCACTTCACTTCACACCCGCCAGATTTTCGAACGATTCTCCTGCCCGTTTTGGCCAGGCTAAAAGCGAGAAGAGGAAGTTCGTCAGCTTTGGCCGAAAGCGAAACACTGACTGACTGGCTGATAAAGACAGAGCCCGTCTCTCCAGAGGCGAACCGAGCTAAGCTGAGCTGAGCCGAAAATCGAAAGATCCCAGACGAAGAAAACCGATCGTGGCCGAAACGACTGAAAGCCAGTGGAACGACCGAAAGCCAACTTGGTAATGCTAATGGAAATGGAAACGAAACACGACTCAGACTTCGCGAGGGGGGGGTGGAAACTCTGGGGGCGGATATGGGGCCAAAATATGCTAATCATAGGCCTCTGAAATATTAGGCCCTGGATTAGTCGGTGGGCGTTCGAAAAAGCCAGCAGAAATAAGAAATAAGTCGGGCAGCCGAAGTGCAGCAATTGCAGCCATAAAGACTCATTAAGGGACAGGAAAGCCATGAATGCTATTTACCAGACCAGGATATTCGAAGTTTTAAGTTATCAGGATCTCCAAATAAAAGTGGTTTCTTTTGCAAATGAATAAGCAATATATATTTGTAAAACAAATCCTAAATTATTTCAGTTAATTATTTCAAAATATTTAAATTATCTTTAAGATAATATTTGTATTATATGAAAATTTAAAAAACTATATCAAAAAATTTTCATAAAATAAAAAAATAAATAACCCCTAGGGTTGTGAAACTTGTATATTGGTTTAATGATTTAGGATAAATCATATTAGGAAAAATATTTTTGGTTTTTCCTTGGTAAAAATAATTATAGCTAGGAACTAATATAATAATAAATATAATTCTACCTACATGTTTTTTGTTCGAGAAACTGAATAACTAATCATAGAAATTTAAAATCAAACCCAAATTAAAATATATCTATATTTTTTGAATTGGATAATTATTATAATGATAATATTTTTTTTTGGTAAAATATCAGAATATGGGTATTATTATTTTTTAATATATTCTGATATTAGATTAAGCCTTCGCATGCCATTGTGAAATTAAATTATGCTTAGGTGCAATTGTTTAAATCAATAAATATCTATAACTACAATTTGGGTAATATTTGTTGGTAATAATTAAATAAAATAAATAAAAAATTAATTTAAAACTCTACAATTTGGTTTATGCAATGATTGCCATATCAGTACTTTTTAAAAAAGTCTTAAAAATGTTGTTAAATTTCAAGCAACCACCACTTGCTACAGTTTTTATTTCATTTCGTTACCAATTTGCATTTGTTTTCGTTCTAGCCGTTTTATGCTCAATGCAAAGTGCATAGACGGAAGTTGTAAAATGCAAAAAAAAAAATAGAAACAATAAATATATAGGTATAGAAAACCGGAGAAAAAGGAGGAAAATAAAACAAACCAATAATCGAAATCATTAGACAAAGGCGAACTAAGGCAATGGCTGCAATGAGTCGGACAACAATAACAAGAAATAGTACTGCCGATCGAATCTAATTGGTGGAGCGGGTGGGGAATCGGGTGGGAGGGGAAGGGAATAGGAGGTAGGGGGTGGGGGTGGTGGGGACGGGAGCGGGAGCGGGCAGCTCAGTGGAGTCCATTGGGTGCGGCGCCAACGCTAAACATAACGGCACAATTATAGTCGTCGTCAGATATGTGCACACATATATCCCAGCACTGAAAGAAAATATCACACAGAAGCCTTCGTATTTTTTTTGTTTTGAAAAAAGTATTTCTTATTTTTAATTAAATTAATTAATTAAAATTAATTCAAATTTTTTATCAATATCTTAGATCTTTAAAAAAATTATTCTAGTAAATAATAATAAATAAATCATTATTTGTGTTAACTCAAAGTTAGCTTTTTATAAAAATATAAATAAATAGAATATAAATAATAGAAAATCTTCTTCAAAATAATCAGTTGATATACTCAAAACTGGATCTTTATTTTAGTTTAAATATATGTTTTAATTATTTTCGAATTTTTTATAAAATTAAATAATATCTTAAATTATTCTAAGAATTACGAATTGTAAACAAAAAACTCTTTTTAAAATTAGAAATCAAATGATCTTATTCTAATATATTTTAAACAGTAGCTAGCCCATTTTTATTTAAGGCATATAATATAATATTGGAACAATATAAGAACGAATTTTTCCATGTGCATTTCCAACGGTAACAGTGCACATATGTATATTATAATTTTACAATTTTTTTCCATACCATTTTTCTATCTTTTTTGCCACATTCTCCAAGGACAAACAACATTTTAGTGAGCGACGACGTCGCCGGCGGCTAACGGCACAAACCCATTCCAAGATTGATCTACAAAATACAAAATACGAAATACAAAATACGAAACTTTGGCTCTCAGTTTTTCGCGCTAGCCGACTTTCCTTTTTCTAACCTACGGCCTCTGCTGGTGTTAGTGTGTATCTGTGTTAGCCAAGTGTGCGGGCGCGCACTAAAACAATAACAAAAAAAAATTACAAAAATAAAAACTAAGCAAAAAAAAGCCAGTAAAAAATTAAAATCCAGCTCCGCGAAAAAAAAAAGGTGTGGCAACGTTCTGTTTCTGTGTGTGGCTTAGTTTTAGTAGACTATTGGCATTACTATTACCGTTACTGTTACTATAACTATTACACTTACCGTTACAATTTCAAAAGCCGTAAATCCGCCAGCGAAAATGGCATGAATATGAAAAATTTGTGTTGGCTTCTTAGTATCTACAAGTTTTTTTAAATCTTATTTTGGAATTTTTTTAAATTTAAGCAATTTACTCTTAAAATCAATACATTTTTAATAGTAATTAAAGTAAATATTATAAATTAATAACCATAAAGTGCAATTTATATCATCATATCAAATCATATAGATACAGAATTTTTTTTAAGGAATTATCATATAAAAGGAAAAAATTATAGTCCTTGAAGAACAGAGATATAAATATTTAAAATATCTAAGAATTAAAACATTTGATTTATTTTATCATCATTATATCATATCAAATCATTAATGATAATAAATAAATACATAATGTAAAATGCTAGAATAACATTCCTTAATGAACAGAAAATAAATATTTTAAACGTTAAGAACTAAAACATTTAATTTATATTAGCAAATCATCAAATGAAATCAAATCTTTGTGGTATTATAAATAAATAATATTCCTTAAAGAATATAAAAATAAATATTTAAAATATCCAAGAACTAGAAAATATGATTTACATTATCATCATCTTATCACATCAAATTTTTATGATATAGTGCTTGAATAATATTCCTTTGAGAATAGCAACGAAATATTTAAAAAATGCAAGAATTAGAAGATTTGATTTATTATATCAGCATCATATCATATCATAAAATCATTAAGGTATAATAATATCCCTTGAAAAATAGAGAAATAAATATGTAAAATATCCAAGAGCTAGAACATTTGATTTACATTATATAGACCACAGTTCTAATCAGTGTAGATATCCTCCCAATCCAATCGGCACCTTATAAGCAGTTGGCCAATAAATGCAATCAAACGCAAATTTATGCTCACCCAGACGAAATCCTTTTTGGCCATTACATTTTGGCGCTTGCCAAATCGTTTAGCAATTTATTCAAAGCATCGGCGACAATTCACTTTTCGGATATGGATTCTTGGGATTGGAATTGGAATTGGAGTCGAAATCGGAATCGGAATCGGGGCGTTTTTTTTACAGCAGCCTGCTGGCGGTGGCTTTTGCGCAATGCCAAAATTTATGGCCAGCCACTTACCCGCCAGCAAGGTCAGAACACTTAGAAGTGGTGCTGCCGGTGGTGCGATTGCTGGTTCAGTTAGTTCTGTTAGTTCTGGCGGTGATTCCAGGAGTGGGGCATGCAACAGGTCGCAGCTCGGCAAACCAGGAGCCACTCCAATGAGTCAGCGACAGCGGCAGCAGCAGCTCGACTTTGATTTGTGGCACTCCGGGGCGAATATAAATCAGCCAGCAACTGCACATTCCCAAGGCCGCCACCACATAACCGCAACAGAAGGCTCCGGAGTCCGGACCCACCCGAAATCCAAGCCCATGCACTGAGAAATAAATAATAAAAAAAGTTAATAAATAAATTAAATTTAAATAAATAAGTAATAATCTCAATAATATTATTTGACAAAGCAAGGATGGTTTTTTTTAAATACAAAATTATTGAAATACTCTGTTAGTTGACTAAAAACTTAGGAACTGGTTAAAATTCTTGTTTTTAAGTTTGTTTGTTTTTTGTAATTTTTGAAGGTCAAGTTTTGTGTAAAATATAATATTATAAAAAAAATATTATGTACATATATACATATAATATAGTAAATTTTTAAAATATTTTAAAAAGTCAAGTTTTGTACAAAAATATAATATTTTTTAATATTTTGATTAAAAAGATTTATATATGAAGTCATTCAAAATTTGTTTGCGTGCACTTTACAATCTTCGTTCTGAATATGATTCAGAATTCAGAATGATTCAAAATGAGTTCGGGACATTTTGAATGATTTTTTTATATATTTTTTTTTTTTGGTTTGTGCATGAAAACCCATAGAAAAGCGCCGCGCAAAGGTCAAGTCAAGTGAAATTGGCTGGGAGTTGGGACAAAGGCGAGAAAGCAGGCGACGGAGGCGAACAGTGAAGAAATTATGTCAAAATTTGAATTAGCGGCTGGGAAAATAAGATGGCTCTCGGGCGAAACAATGGCGGGGCATACATAAATTAATTTTTCCTATCAGCTGCAGCCGCGGAAAAGTGCATTCGCTTTTCACTTTCGTGTCGGTTGTTGGGCTTTTTGAATCGGTTTGGATAGGACGGTGGATGTGGATGTGGATGTGGATGTGGATGTGAATGTGGATGTGGTTCAGTTTCCAGCTGTTTGCGAGAATCATTTCAGCGCGATAAAGCCGTTGACAGAAGCGGTTTCCCTTTTTTGAGCTGCGGTTTCGCCCTTGGCGTGCGGTGAAAATGCATTTTCCCAGCGACGCCGAAGAATGGGGAAAACTGCATTAGAAATGAGGAAAAAACGGGCGACTGCCCGTGAAAATTGGTTTTTGGTTGGGTTTTTTCCCCTTTTTTTGCTTTTTAAACATTTTTCCTGATTAAAACTGACCGCCAACCTTTGGTTGTATTTCCAATTTTTACAACAATTTTTCATCTAATTATTTTAGCCGATAATTACAAATTTAAATTTTGCCGCAATTTCATTGTTGATCTAAATAACGGTATTTTTTAGTTCATTTTTGTGATCTAAGACAATTTTGCTAATTTTTATAAAAGCAATAAATAAATATATAAAAAATACAAAAATATAATAAAGAGCTTCATGTTTTTTTTATAAAACTAAGCAAATGTTTTAATATATTAAAAATTAATTATTCTTTTGCTTATTAAAGTTATTAAAAAGTTGAACTTTTTCGCCAAAGCTGGCATCACTGGTCAGCTGATCTTTAATCTTGAAGTTACAATCTCGATTTTGTATTTATCTTTGAAACTCAACTAATCTTAACTAAGTAAATATAAAAAAAAATCCCAATATAGATTCTGCAGAGATCCCTGATTTTCAAATTGAATTACTAACAAAAATGAGCGGAAATTCTCCAGTTTATTACAATGCGGAGGCAGTTCGTCGATTTCTCACCTGGCCGCTGGTCAATGAAGCTGTGGAATCGGCCCTCAAGGCCGTAGTTAGGAGCCAAGGTCAGGAGACCACCACCGGCTCCTCCTCCACATCCTATGCCAATCAACCGAAGAGGAGTATCACCGCCTGCGGCAAGGAAGGTGAAGGGATTCTGCTCACCATGCCCGCCTTCGTGGGAAACTACAACCTGGGTTCGGGTTCGCAAGTGGGTGATGCCCGCTCCACGCTGGCCTGCAAGCTGGTGACCTCGTTCGGTGGGAATCACGAGCGGAATCCCCCGCTACCCAGCATTCACGCCCATGTCCTGCTCTTCGACCATCAAACCGGTCAATTGTCGGTCACCATGGAGGCCACGGACCTGACCACCTGGCGCACGGTCTCCGCCTCGCTGGTGGCCACCAAATATCTGTACTTCCGACGCTTTGGTCCGCAGGCCGATCGGGAAAGGTCGATCAACGTGGCCATCGTGGGCTGTGGCGTCCAGGGGCAACTCCATGCGGCTGCCTTTTGTGCCAACTTTCGGGTGAAACAGCTTCGTCTCTACAATCGCACGGCGGCGAGAGCCCAGGAACTGGCAAAGCAACTGGGCCACCAAAGCGGCACCCAGATAATAGTTAGCCCAAGTGCCAGGGAAGCTTGCCAGGATGCCGATGTCATCTGCATTGCCACGTACGCCAAGGAGCCGCTCATTCATCGCGAAGATCTGAAAGGGGTACACATTAATGGGGTACACATTAATGGTGGGTGGTCTGGATTCCGGGTTTCTGAACAAGATAGTAACCTTCCCAATCCTTAGCTGTGGGTGCCGGCGAAGTGCACTTTTCGGAGCTGGCTACCGATATTTACCAGCAGTCGAAGGTCTATGTGGATTGCTATGCCAATGCCGAGTCCGAACTGGTGGGTCTGCCAGCTGAGATTACCGCGGAACTGGGTGCCATTATGCTCGAGGGAAACTATCCCGCAGCAGCGGACATCTCCATCTTCCAGTCCATGGGTAATACGAAGTTATATCCTTCTCTGTCTTTTCCAGAAACTATATCCTATCTGTATCGGCAGGCATGGCTTCGGAGGACGCCTGTGTGGCCCAGGCGCTGCAAGATGCCATCCTCGGCAGCGCCAAAGATGCCTGATTGCCAGACCAACCGAAACCAACGCCTCGGTCGTTAAACTTTCATATGTATATGTGTGTATATATAAAAGCTATTGGAAACATAACAATCGGTTCGCCTACAAACTACAACTACAACAATCGCCGCCGCCGTCACTTCCAGATCACAGTCACATTTGTGTCCTTCTCGATGTCCCGCTCGATGGTGCAGGGCGAGAGGCCCGTCTTGCAGCAGATCTCGTCGAAGCTGATCAGCCCCGTGTACATCTTCTGCCGCCCGGAAGGCACTGAGCCCGTGAAGACCGGGTACTTGTGGATGCAGCGGATGAAGCGATGCTGCAGCCCGAAGATCACCATGCGCCGCTCATCGATGTTGTGGTGCTGGGGACAGAGTCGCTGGCAGATGGCGCGCAGGGTGACGCCGTGCGTCATCGAGGCGTAGAACTGGAAGATGCGCTGCACACTGGGCAGCGTCTTGTCCGGACGCAGGGCCACATATTTGCGACAGGCGCCGCTCAGCGAGGCACTCTGGATGAGATGCTTTAGGTTCTGCGTCATGTAGACGTTGCTGTACTTCAGGATGGGCAGCAGCTGGACGACGCCGTAGTAGACCAGGTTCTGGATGCACGACTTGACCAGGTCCGTTTCCACGTCCGCCTCGGCGGCGATCCGGGCAACGTGATTGATGCCGTTGATATAGGGCAGGATCTGTTGCGTGGTCAGGTCCCAATTGTCCAGCGGAGCGTCGCGCAGATTGGCCAGCAGCAGCGGCACCATGTGATCCTTGACCGGCGGCGGATCGGGCTTGTGCATGACGATCTTCAGGTAAATGGTGTTGTCGCCCTCGACAATGGTGGCCACCTTGCGCTCGTTGAGGTCGCGCAGCACCGTCTCGAAGATGTTCTGCAGCCGGCGCTTGTCGTCCTCGCGCGACAGGAAGCAGGACTCCTCCTCCATCATGATTAGGTACTCGGACAGCTTCTTGACCACCGGCTCGTACTGGACGCTCCGCGCCCGCGAGTCGCACACGAAGCACAGGTTGAACAGGAAGGCGTTGCGGGCGTACTTCTGCTGATCCTGGATGCCCACCGGATAGCCGACGATCTTCACGTTCATCGCGTTCACGGTGAGGATGCAGCGCTGCAGGTGCTGCTTGGGTATGATGTACACGTTGATGGCATCGAACACATCCTTGGATATGTAGTTATCGGGAACCTATGGATTGGATTGGATTTGATTGTATTCCAGTTTATCTTATCGGGCGGTGCTCCTGGGAACCGGCTCACCTGGCAGCTTATCTTGCAGCCCGCCGTCGCATCGAACTCACTGAGGAAGATGCACCGGATCTTGCCCTCCGTGCTGCCATGTGCTCCTCCTGCACCCGATCCTCCTGCCCCGTTCGTGACCACGCCCGCCGCCGTCTCGTTCGTATGGGAATGCATGCTGTCCGCTGGATCCCAGTATCACCGCATCCACATCCTCTGTCTGCATCCGCATCCAACAGTGGACTCCAAAAGTACCGAGATTCGCCCCTGTGCGCTTAACAGCAGGTGTAACAATTCCAGCAACAGTGGCGGAATTCCCTGTTACGCACTGTACTGTACTGTTAACTGTTGAACAACACGACACCCTGGTGTGACCGTCAGCGGGGTCTGGGAATATATACTAGAATATACCAAACAGAAGGCACAGTATTTTAGGACGCTTGGTATTTTTCACAGCCATCGCTGAAGCCGACGCGCCATTTTTCCAAAACAAACTTTAAACTAAACAGTTTATTTTATTTTAATTTAATTTATTCAATCCAAGATGTCGCACCACATGCCTCGTCGCACCAGCGAGTTCCGTGGCAATGCGCTGGAGGATCGCGGCACCGCCGATAAGCGGCAAACCAGGTGAGTGGATTCCGAATCCGAATCCCGAACCCAGGAAACAACTAATGCTAATACAAGGTTCATCCTTTATCCAGGGCCACGAAGCGCAACACAGCCGCGCACATCACTCCCTCCTCCGGCCAGGTGAATCCCAGAAGGTGGGTACTCCCGTACGAGAATCCACCAAAACCGTCCAATAATCACTCCTTCCAATCCCCGCCAGACCCTCCGCATCGCGTCTGCCGCAGCCGATGAACCTGGAGCGGGATCGGTTCACCCAGATGGGTGTGACGCCCAAGCGAGGCCACCGCACGGCGCCCTCCACCGCGGAACGCGCTGTTGCCCCCCACTCGGACAAGAAGTGGGTGGCGGAGCGGGCCCAGCAGATACTGGAGTATCTGCAGGACGTCAATCCGGCTACGCTGAGCATCGCGGATCTCTTCAGCCGCGCCGGCGGACTCCGGAACATGACCATCAAGCAGTTCGTGTCCATCCTCAACTTCCTGTTCCAGCACATCTGGCGGAATCGCGTGACCGTGGGCCAGAACCACGTCGAGGACATCACTAGCGCCATGCAGAAGCTGCAGTATCCCTACCAGGTGATCATTCATCCGCTACATATCCTGTATATCCATTGTTAACTATATTTGAACCTTATAGGTCAACAAATCCTGGCTGGTTTCGCCCACCACACCGCATTCCTTTGGCCACGTCATCGTCCTGCTGGACTTTCTCCTGGACTTTGCCCCGACACTCGCCAACTCGGACGAACCGGAGTTTCCCTTCATGGAGACCACGGAGCAGCCCAGCGTGCACTGCGAATCGACGGCCACCACGTCCTCCACCACCACTGTCGCCCAGATGCAGGCCATCCAGCTGGAGGAGGAGGTCAACGCTGTGCTCTTCGCAGAGGCCAGCAAATGCATTGTCTTCTGGGATCAGGAGCTCCTCGAGGAGGAGGTCAAGCTGCAGGCGGAAACCAGGGATCAGGTGATTAGCAAGAAATGCGATTTGCCGGATCGCCAAGCGCTGGATCAGGTCATCGGCGACCTGAGGGTGCAGCTGCAGCGACTGGACGATAAGCACAAAGATTCCAACGATGACAAGAAGGTGGAGCAACTCAGCAGGGAGCAGGAACAGCTCGCCCAGCAGCTGGCCGACTGTCAGGCGGAGCTGGAGCAGCATAGGATGCTCTCCGCTCAGCTGGCCGCCCAGGCCGACGAAAAGCAGGCGAATCTCCGCCAGCAAATGAAGTACGAGCAGCGCCTGGAGCAGGCGGTGAGCAGCCAGAAGTACTCGGCCCAGCAGCTGAAGGCCCTCCAAATGAAGTGCGGCGACACGGAGAACTACTCCAAGGCCTACGAGCGCCAGGTAAAGGAGGTGTCCGAGCTGGAGCTCCACCAGCAGGTCATGCTGTCGCGCGCCAAGCAAAAGCAGCTGGACTGCGTGGAGGCCTTCAACTCGCATGCCCGCCACCTGAGCATGGACCCGGTGATTGCCGGCCTAATGAAGGGCGGCGCTGGCCAGCAGTTGGACCTGTCGCTGCCGCTTAGTCCCCAGCTGGAGGACATCTCCGAGCGGGTCCAGTGCCTGGAGTTGCTGGGCCATCTGCTCCAGCAGCAGCGCCAGCAGAATGTTGAGCGGCGTCAGGTGCTGGGTCAGCAGGTGGACAAGGTGAAGAACGCAACCACCGAGCTGAACTCGGAAATGACCGCCTTGCAGTCCCGCCTGCAGACGCAGAAGCATCGCCTGGCCAAAATGGAGGCGGGCCATCGCACCAAGCGCGACATGATGATGCAGCACCAGCAGCAGCTGCTAGAGGATCAGGCCGATCAGGTCAGTCGGTTGGAGGAGCTGGAGAAAAGGAAGCAGCAGGCGGAGGAGAAGCTGCAGGCCAGCGTGCAGAGAAACGATGATCTACTCGCCGCCGCCGAGTTGTACCAGGAGGAGGACCACAAGGCGCGCAACGCCAGCCTCGACGAATGCGAGCTGAAGCTGGCCGAAGCGGAGAAGGAGCTGCAGGCCCTAAACACCAAGCTCACCATCAGCCAGGCCAAACTGGAGGTGGCCGAGCAGAGGGAGAACTCCCTCAAACTGCCCTCCTTTGAGCCAGTGCTGCAGGCCATCAAGAAGCGTTAGGCCAGTTTTTGATTTAATGAAGTTGTAATACTCTTGGTAGCAAAACAAGTGTTTGATTTTAAACTGATTGTACTTGAAATGTTTTTATTGAATAAGCCATGTATTTATTATAAGATCTAATGAAGAGCCCTCATTTCTTTGGTATTGGATAAGAAAGGGTTTTATCTATAAATCTGTGGGATTATTGTATAATTGTACCCTCGCAAAGGGTTTTATTTTCCAGGTTTTAATATCAATCGATTGGTAATCAAATTATAAACTCAACTGCTTTTATTTTTGTTTACCTTATTTTTAACAACGGAATTTTAAGGACGGTAAATAGGAATTACAATTTTCAAACCGTTAAAAACCAAAGTTGCCACCTTATTTTTTGCTACATTGCTTGGCATGGGATATTCTAATGGCCGCCGTGCGGTCTTACTAAAACTCGCCGACACAACAAAAAATGGAAACGTGAGAATTGTTTTGCTTAATTCCCCATTAATTAGTGAATAATAACTTTATTCCATTCAGGATCAACCCCACATACTCGTACCTCACCAATCTGGAGGTGATGCAGATTCTGCAGAAAATCAAGAGCACGAAAAAGAAGTTCGGCATGCGGAACTTGGCCACAGTCACCTACGAGGTAAGTTGACTTTTCAAAATACGATCCATTATCAAATGGATGCTGGTGGACTAACTAGGAACTGCGGCTCCACAGGCACTGCAGTATCTGGAGGAGTCGCCCTGCAAGACCCAGACCCGCGAGAACATCGTCAGCTATGTAAAGGACCTCTCCTCGTATCGCCTCAAGTCCCACGAGATCCTGCAAATGATCAACGATCCGCCGACAAGTGCTCTTCACACGCAGCTGGTGAGGATTGGCTAGTGTGGCATCTACCAAGCATCACCCACATTAAGATACCACTATTTTCAGCTCATCGACGACAATAAGGCTCCACTCACCGATGAGGAGAACGAGAAGATCATCCAGCTGAGCTATAAGCACTTCCATGGGGGCGAAACAAAGGAAACGCCTGCTGAAAAGCCAGCTGAGGCATCTGCGAAGACAACTGGCAAGCAATCCGGAAAGCGAGCTGCCCAGGCCAAGAGCAATCCAGCTGCAGAAACAGGTCCTCCTGCTCCCCCATCCACTGAAACTGCTGCTGCTCCTCCGGCAACAGAAACCGCTCCCCTGGTCACGGAAACTGCAACTCCAGATACTGAAACTACTCCTGATCCTCCAGCAACAGAAACTGCTCCCCCAACAGCGGAATCCAGTCAAGGTGATGGGGCAAACCCCCAGGAGCAGGCAAATAAATAACCAACAAGCTCATTACGTTTAACGTTTCATATCTTTATGTTTGATGTAGCGTATAAAATAAGCTAAAAAATTGATTAAAGTATTTATGTTCGCTTCTGATCGCCCAAATCCTCGATGACGTCCTCGTCGATTTCGGCCCACTTCTCGGGTATGACATCGAACAAGTCGTCCTTGACGTCGCCCTGGATGACGATCTCGTCGTCGCCGGTCACCGAAGAGCCGCAGGCGAACTTGGTGCCAAAGAATTTGGCGGCCACCTTGAGATCAATGTCTGGAAAGGTCGTGGAAATTAGTAAACAATTATATTTATGATCGAATGAGTAGATATGTGCTTTTTCTGGTCTAATAAATGCCTGCTCAATCGTAAATCAATCATAAATAGTATATGTATGGATGGAACTAAGGCTTAAATATGTTGTCAGGATGCGGATATCCCTTATTCTGGCCTAGAAAGGATGTGATAAGCTTGTTGCTATAGCAAAGGGTGTACGTTACAAGTGCGATTTGGGGATATGTGATGGTAGCAGCTCCTAATCATTAAGAAGGATTAACTGACAATAAGACCCACCGAAAGTGCTCATTCCTGTGACCACGGTCACGGACTTCTTCTTGCCGCGGGCCGCCCGCGAGACGCAGATGCGCTTGGGCACGTCCTCCTTCTTCTTCACGCGCAGCAGTCCCTTGCCGCCGCGCTTCTGGCGCTTCTTGTCATCATCCGTCCCATCGGCGGCGGCCGCCTCCTCCTCGATCTTCAGGCGCTCGAAGTCGTCCGGCATGTGGCGCTCCAGCCAGTCCTTGCACTTCTCGTACTCCGGATAGTACTCGCAGTACTGCGGATCGAGGGCGGGATTAGGATAGATATAGATGTGGAATATATAAAATATATGGATTTTCCCAACTCACCTCAATGGGCATCGTGCAGTGGCCGCAGTACTTCATCTGGATCGGATAGGTGACGCCCTCGCGCGGACCCACCTGCAGGCGGTCGGCGACGCTGTTGGTGCCCACGTCCTCGTTCGTCATTGCGTATCGGATCGGATTGACTGGCCGGGATTAAGGGGTTATTTAAATATTTTAATATCTGGCGAACGGCAGGGACGACAGATGATTTTCAACGCAAGCTGCGGCGAAAATATACTGAAATGAACCCACTGCAAATATACCATGAAAATACCGCTGAAAAATATGGTTGAGCTCAGTATATTTTAACTGAAAAAAAATGTTTATTACAAAAGATCATCCAAATAAAATGGAATTAATTTTAATTTTAAATCTTATTTTACCACACAACTAGATTAATTACAAATAATTTACAAACTGTCATATAAAATACCAACCAGACTCTTTAAAGTACCGTATTGAAAAATACCTCACCAACGGTCACACTATGAGGCGGCATTTAAATTTTTTTGCCGGTTGCAAAACGCTACTTTCCAAAAAAGTGAGTAAAGTAGGCTAAGATTTGGCTCGATTTCTAAAAGAAGACGCTTGCGGCAGCTCCACTGGGTCTTTCAGACAGGCTAGAGCTCCGATTTGGTTCAACCCCTAGTTATATTTGATATATTTCCTATCTTTTTCACAAGTTTGTACCGACCTCAAACGATTCGTTCACGCCAAACCGAGATTAAGTGATTATATGGCCACAGACAAAACTCCAACGCCGGGTGCCCAGGTGCTCCACAGGACCAGGACGCGATCCGCCAGGCGGCGGGACTCAAACAGCGCCACCCCATCCCCGAGGACCTGGCGAACGGGCAGTAGTCAGCTGCAGAAGCGCCTCCGTCGCCTGATTGTCGCCGAGCGGAGCGGTAGGAAGCGGTCGCACCGCGGCCAGGAGACGGACATGTCCGTGTCCGGCAGAAAGACGCCCCTGTGGCTCTGGGCAGCCGTCGTCCTCGTCATCTGCGCCGGACTGGGCCTGTGCCTGCAGTTCAACGACAACTCGCCGACGGTCAGCGGCTTCATGGAGAGCTACAAGAACCAGTACCACTCGATCGTCCACAACCGGGACAACTACTGCGACCGTAGCCAGCGTCTGGGCAACATCGTCCAGCACGCCCGGAGCCACGTGCTCTACCAGGATCAGGCCTTGGACCAGCTGGAACGAGCGCTGGACAGCCCCAGTCGTCAGGTAAAGCTTAGGAGCTATAATGTAAAGTATAGTTTCATTAGATCTTTGGTGAGAAATATTCTAAAGTCTTTCCGTAGATGGCACCTTTGCATTGTTGTCGAATTTCGGTTTTTGTTAAGAGATTTTTAAACAGTTAAACAGTTTTCGCTTAATTCTTATTGTCCGGAAAAAAATGACGACTGCTTTATAACTATATATAAACACTAAGATATATAATACTGATTTCCCCTCCACCAGATCATCGCCTTGGTGGGCTCCTCTGGCGTGGGCAAGAGCCTCACGGCGGGCATCCTGCGCAATCACTTTCCCTGGCCCGAGAATGTGAGGACCCTCTCGTGGAGCGGCAGTCGATCCGTGCGCCGTTTCGAGGGCATGCTAACGCAGCTCGTTTATTGCGGCCAGAATCTGATACTGGTGGACAACATGGAGCCCGAGGATGCCGAGTATGTGCCTGCAATCAATGAACTGATAAAGGGACACGATGAGATCGCCAACCGGACCGAGCAGCCGCACCTGAAACAGTTGACCGTGGTGCTCGTCTTCAGCGTGAATCGCCTGCAGCCCGACGAGGACTTTGAGGCGGAAATGGAGACCCTGAGCCGACTGCCACGCACGCATGTCATTACCTATGACTCTCTGGAAGCCATCCATCTGGTCGCCTGCATCCGGAGGGAAGCACAGAACGCGAAGGTGCAACTGGAGGACGAGCAGGTCGAGGAGATAATCAGGGGAAGCGATGCTCGCGCCTCCGGCTGCAAGTCCATTCCGGCCAAAGTCCTGCTCTACGGAAGGCCAATCGCAGAGGCTCAGGAAACTGACGTAGACTATCCAACAGACTGATTCAAGACTAGCAACACGCCAAAGTGTTTCACTCTAGAGGTTATTTAAATTATAGTTAGTTCATATCAAAGACAAGCCCGGCAACCACACGTGATAAATTACAAAAGAAGTGACAGAGCTTAACTTAGTTTTCGTAAACAAATATTCTGCAGGGAAAATTCTGTATTGTAATTCAGTTTAGAGTCGGAAACCAAGCCAATTATCCCTATGTAATGTAAATGTCCAACGATGACTTTGCTGTTTAAATAATATGCAAAATAAAAATGCTCTCGAAAGTCTGAAATAAAACAAAGGACTGTGAAAACTATTCCAATTTAGAATATAAAATGTTCGTAAATAATGTTAACTTAAGTATAATAACCATCGAAAAGGAATACAACTAACTAAGAAAATAAAAAATATCATTTTTTATAACGTGAAATAATTCAATCTTTAGGATATATTTTAATTAAATTAGAAATGGCTTATAAAATATAGTTTTTAAATGTTTTAATATTTAATTTATAATAATAAAATTTAGTTTTTAAGGTCTAAACCCTAATGATAATAACTTTTGTGACTTGTGTTAGCTTTAAGCGCATCCCATAAAGTATGCTACTGTTCCGGAGCACTCCACTCCACTCACAAACCATAAAGACGAGCTATGGCCACGCGTTTTGGCTGCCGTTCTGGCTTTTGCCTTGTCTGCGCTTTATGGCCATTGCGGAGAGGCCCTCCGTTATCGGATAACTCGGATAACGGGCGTCGTGTGGCGGCCCGATTTTGATATTTTACGGCAGCCATGGCCTACAAACAGAAAACAGAATCGGCGAACCAAGCCCAGTCGGTTGTCCAGGGTCAAGTGCGTTTGCTTTTTTTATTGGCCAGCACTCGCACTCGCACTCGTCGTCCCGCAGGCGCACACGACGTATGCGTGATGTAGGTGGTGTATGTACATGATGTGCGCTTGGGTGTTCCATTGAGACGGCGACCCACTTCCGGACGAATCCGGGCTCCGACCTTCCGGAATACGCCTGCCGCATGCTGATTTCGCCCCCCTTTGTTGTTTTCAGTGTGCTCTGATCTGCTTTTTTTTCGGTTTTTAGTTTTTCAATTTTTTTGAGGGTGCTACGATCGGCGAATCTGAATCGCCATATTGAGTATCTGCATCGGCAATTAAACGGAATGTGTACAAGTTAATTTGGCAATTAGTTAAACAATGCGAATAGCGTTGGCTAATTGGCGGGCAATTAGCCGTGGGCCCTATAAATTGTTGCAGCTGCCGGAGGAGGTCTTTGAAAGCCACGAAATGGAGCTCTGGTTCGGCGGGATTATTGGGCTGCTTTGCATCATGCAACTCCTACAAGGAAGTCGGGTAAGTTTGGGTTCTAAAAATGTTCCTATTCCTATTATAATATGTAAAATCTTTTATCTGTAACTTTATAGAGCACCAACTACGAGGTAATCGGCGATGAGAAAACCATGGATATCGTTTGCGATGCCCAAGAAGACAAGGGCAATGTGCCGCTTCGTCAGATCTTGGACATCAGCGGCTTGACCTTCGAGGTGGCCGACGATCTGGAGACTTTGTACTACAACGGCGATATCAAGGTGCTGATGGATGTGCCAAGCGGTCCGATTGGCATGCAGGTCGATGTCTTTCGCTGGGAACGAAACGAATGGATGCCGACCCCGCTCTGCCTGAAACGGGACAGCTTGTGCAAGTCCTTGACTAATCCTCGGGAGCTCTGGTATCCCATATTTAGAAAAATCCCCAAGAACGAGATGATATGTCCGCCCAAAAAGGGGGTAAGTTAAAAAACATCAGGGAGTTTAAGAAATATTGGGATGTGGTTTAAAAAATATTTTAATATTTTTATTATTATATTTATAATATTTTGGCCTAAACAATGGAAATATGAAATGTCATACCTCGTTGAGCTCGTAAGGAAATTGTCAATAGAATGCCATTTCAGCCTGGACATTTTGTTTTTTGTCAATTTATCGCAAAAAATCATGGGGTACCCCCTTAAAAAAAAAATATAAATTTGAGAAAATTTTATTTTTTCAAAATCACACGGAAAGTGTCATGGATTTAATTAAAGGATAGTAATCTGTTCAAAATAGTATGTATTTTTGGTGTAGGACCATTTTTGGCCAAATTGCAGCAAAAATAAAAAAAGAAAAATTCCTATTTTTGGCAAAAACCGAAATTGCGAATTTTACACAAAAAAGTAATTAGTTTTTTCGCCGAAACAATGGAAATATAGATCCAAATATGGATTGTCATACCTTTCTGAACTCGTTATGAAATTTGCAATCGATTGGCATTTAAACCGAGGCATTTTATTTTTTGTCAATTTTTCGCAAAAAATCATGGGGTACCCCCTTAAAAAAAAATAAAAATTTGCGAAAATTTTATTTTTTCAAAATCACACGGAAAGTGTCATGGATTTAATTAATGGATTGTAATCTGTTCAAAACAGTATGTATTTTTGCTGTAGGACCATTTATGGCCAAATTACAGCAAAAATACAAAAAGAAAAAATTCCTATTTTTGGCAAAAACCGAAATTGCGAATTTTCCACAAAAAAATAATTCGTTTTTTCGCCGAAACAATGGAAATATTGATCTAAATATGGATTGTCATACCTTTCTGAACTCGTTATGAAATTTGCAATAGAATGCCATTTCAGCCTGGACATTTTATTTTTTGTAAATTTTTCGCAAAAAATCATGGGGTACCCCCTTAAAAAAAAATAAAAATTTGCGAAAATTTTATTTTTTCAAAATCACACGGAAAGTGTCATGGATTTAATTAATGGATTGTAATCTGTTCAAAACAGTATGTATTTTTGCTGTAGGACCATTTATGGCCAAATTACAGCAAAAATACAAAAAGAAAAAATTCCTATTTTTGGCAAAAACCGAAATTGCGAATTTTTCACAAAAAAATAATTCGTTTTTTCGCCGAAACAATGGAAATATTGATCTAAATATGGATTGTCATACCTTTCTGAACTCGTTATGAAATTTGCAATAGAATGCCATTTCAGCCTGGACATTTTATTTTTTGTCAATTTTTCGCAAAAAATCATGGGGTACCCCCTTAAAAAAAAATAAAAATTTGCGAAAATTTTATTTTTTCAAAATCACACGGAAAGTGTCATGGATTTAATTAATGGATTGTAATCTGTTCAAAACAGTATGTATTTTTGCTGTAGGACCATTTATGGCCAAATTACAGCAAAAATACAAAAAGAAAAAATTCCTATTTTTGGCAAAAACCGAAATTGCGAATTTTTCACAAAAAAATAATTCGTTTTTTCGCCGAAACAATGGAAATATTGATCTAAATATGGATTGTCATACCTTTCTGAACTCGTTATGAAATTTGCAATAGAATGCCATTTCAGCCTGGACATTTTATTTTTTGTCAATTTTTCGCAAAAAATCATGGGGTACCCCCTTAAAAAAAAATAAAAATTTGCGAAAATTTTATTTTTTCAAAATCACACGGAAAGTGTCATGGATTTAATTAATGGATTGTAATCTGTTCAAAACAGTATGTATTTTTGCTGTAGGACCATTTATGGCCAAATTACAGCAAAAATACAAAAAGAAAAAATTCCTATTTTTGGCAAAAACCGAAATTGCGAATTTTTCACAAAAAAATAATTCGTTTTTTCGCCGAAACAATGGAAATATTGATCTAAATATGGATTGTCATACCTTTCTGAACTCGTTATGAAATTTGCAATAGAATGCCATTTCAGCCTGGACATTTTATTTTTTGTAAATTTTTCGCAAAAAATCATGGGGTACCCCCTTAAAAAAAAATAAAAATTTGAGAAAATTTTATTTTTTCAAAATCACACGGAAAGTGTCATGGATTTAATTAAAGGATAGTAATCTGTTCAAAATAGTATGTATTTTTGGTGTAGGACCATTTTTGGCCAAATTGCAGCAAAAATAAAAAAAGAAAAATTCCTATTTTTGGCAAAAACCGAAATTGCGAATTTTTCACAAAAAAATAATTCGTTTTTTCGCCGAAACAATGGAAATATAGATCCAAATATGGATTGTCATACCTTTCTGAACTCGTTATGAAATTTGCAATCGATTGGCATTTAAACCGAGGCATTTTATTTTTTGTCGATTTTTTGTAAAAAATCATGGTGTACCCCTTAAAAAAAAATTGCAAAAATTTAATTTTTCCAAAATCACACGGAAAGTGCCATGGATTTAATTAATGGATTGTAATCTGTTCAAAACAGTATGTAGTCTATAGTTTATCATAATTTCTTAGGAGTGCAGCACACTTTACTGCATTTATTGAGCTAGACATGTAAAAATTAGCTAAAGATAATTTGTGGTAAGTCTTTTAAGGAATTGCTTGTCCACTTTGCAGCACATCTACACCCTGAACAACGTGAGCAACCATGAGTTCGTGCGGAACATGCCCCGTGTGGACATTGCTGGGGACCTGAAGGCCGTGGTCCACCTGAGCTCCGGGGACCTGAAGACCTGCGCCGTGTTCTTCTTCAAGGTCTACGTAAAGTGAGGGGGCGGGGCAGTGGACCCTGACAGTGGACGAGCGGATCGCGATGGGATCCGGCTGTTTGCCTAGTTTATAGTACGCGGCTGCTCTGCTTTTACGGCCTGATTCGGTGGTGTTTGCTCGGCTTCAATGGCGCGTCCCACCGTTTATGGCTCAAACTAAATGATTTGCAAATAAAGGGAAATATTTCATATTCATGCACTCGAAACAGAATGACAGAAATGCTTACTCCTCCTCGGTCGGTTTTTTGGTTATTTCTGGTGGCGCTGGCGATAAGCCGAGCACCCGAAATGGGAACTTAGCCCAGTAATCCCCTTCTGGTATTTGCCGAAAGATCAGATGCGGCGCCATCCCCAGATCGCATTCAACACTCACATCAACGTCCAAATTCACTGAACTCATTCGCAGTTGCGCGTGACGATTCCTCCGTATAAGGTGATTTCCCCGCGCCAAACTGACTTTGCAGATCTCGGGAAATTTACAATGTTTGCGCACTTGGGTTCAGCGGGTTTTCTTATTAAACGAATGGCTGAATGCACGTGGTTTGCATTCGTCATGTGAATCATATGTGTGGGTTCAAATTTAAGCACCTTGCAATAATTCAGTAATAGAAGAGTCAAATACTATTCATTTTATTAAGTATCATTCATTTCTAAAGTACAGCTCATAAATCTAGTAATTTATAAAGAAACATTATAATAAATGGGATATTTAGAGTCCTGAAAGGTCCTTGACAAACAGCATCAGGCAGACTCAGCTCCAATCTAGTTATCGAATCGCACAATTGTGCGGCAATACTATAGATGATGAAATATATAAACCTGTTGGGAGTTGTGAACGTGCAGTTTCCGCTTTCCATGAGATGTTATAGAATACGTATGACTCTATTTGTTTTCTGGGCCGCTATCTGTTTGCCTCGCGCAGTGTCGTAATAACAATAAACAAGCGATTAGCTGACGAAAGTCAAGTCACAACAAACGATAAATTCGAAATATAAATAGTAATAAATCTGCACTCGACCCGGCACATTCTGCCTGTTTGTATATTTGTATATTTCATTTTGAATGCCATCTAAGATCGATCCTAGGTATCTATAGGGTACGTGGGTGTACGATAAAAATCCGATCTGCCGGCCCAGCTGGCGGTATCAATGTGCGATTGAGATCGATGCGATGCGATTACAATGCCCTGGACTAGACTATACAAAATACAGTGCGAGTCGGTGCGGTAAGGATACATTAGATTGTATATAGATCGTATAGAAAGGTTTCCTAATTAGAACTTGAAAATAATCGATATTTTCGATATTTTGACAATACAATATTTACAATGCCCTGGACTAGACTATACAAAATACAGTGCGAGTCGGTGCAGTAAGGATTCATTAGATTGTATATAGATCGTATAGAAAGGTTTCCTAATTAGAGCTTGAAAATTATCGATATTTTCGATAGTTTTGACAATACAGTGCGAGTCGGTGCGGTAAGGATTCATTAGATTGTATATAGATCGTATAGAAAGGTTTCCTAATTAGAACTTGAAAATAATCGATATTTTCGATATTTTGACAATATCGATTCGATAATATCGATGTTTTGAAGGGAAAACACAAATTAAATATCAAGAAATAGCAAATTGTTGCTATTATTTCAAGATCTATTCCAGATAGTCAAAGTAGTTCAAAGGACAATCCACTATTTCGTTTTAATTATTATAATTATTATTTTTAAAACACTTTATCATCCTGCAACGCACTGTTTGAATGCAAATCCCAAGCCGAGTGCTCATGCAAATGCAATATAATCGCAATTCATATGCATCAATTACAATATGTATAATAATGGTCACAGCTGATGTGAGCCGATCGATCGAATGTGTTTGCATCATAAACACCCGTATTAACTAACTAGCCGCAAAGACCGCTTTGAACTGGTGCTGACCCGATCTGACCGGATCCCAAGCCCAGAACTTTATATGGGTTATATAGGGGTGAATGCGAAACCATTTCCAGGAATCTGAAATCCCAGATCTTAAAGATATTCCACACAATTATTGAAGAATAATTGAAATTTTATTTTAAGGGTTTGATTCCTGTTTTTAATGTTCTTATTATATGATATATTGCAATCACATTTTCAGACAATCACTTTTGTATTTAATCAAAACCATTTATTTCCACAGTCTGTCATTATCAGTGCACGATAAAGCCTAATAGATATAACTCCCACCAATTATCGGAATGGACAGCAATCGTCGAAATACCCGAATGGGAGAACATGCAACGCGCTTTCAGATTGATGTGCCAGTATTTAAATCTATATATTTATTTAATTCTATATCTGTAACTGTATATAGGGCTAAAACTAAAGCTGTATCTTTGGGATTCGTGTGCGACATTCTATTTATTTGCATTTCGTAACACTTTTTGTTCTTATTTAATTTCTTTTTGTATTTTCTGTACTTTCTGTTCCCATATTTACTTAACTATTTTAACCGGCGGTTATATAAATGCCATAAATAAAGGCTAAAGCCTAATTCATGCAATTTAGCTGGCATATATAAGTAGGTATACCCATAGAAGTGCAGATCCAAACGATTTGCATACACACCACTTGACTACCGTTTCGTATATAACTCCATAAACTTTGTTTGTTCGCCAGTTCGGTTTATTTGCCTGTTTGCACTACAAACTATTCTCCGCCAGGTGGAAATAAGTGCAAATAGTTAGGACCTCTCTAGATGTGTTTTCATTACGAAATTAAAAAATGCAAGCCCTAGGATTAAATCTAGAAAAAAGAAACAAATGACTTGTATACCTAGATTATTTTTAGTTTTAAGGTCTGCCATAAAAAAGGGATTATTTTCCTTGATTTTTGCGAAAACAAGTAGCCCGATTTAAATATTTACTTAGGTCTAGGCTTTGTTTTCATATAAGTGGTAGATTTTTAAAACATTTTTATGATAAATTGTATGTTTTTGAACCAGTAAAGAAGTCACAAGTGCAAGTACCTCCAATTTCAACGGAATTGCTGGGAAATTCCCTATCGAGGGCATTCAGCCCCTTGGGTTCGCTACTCCACGATCATTTCCTGCTTTCTGACGTTGCACTTTTAATTTGTCGCATGTCGTTGCCATTTCATCTGCTCTCAAAAAAAAAAAACACCCAACCCTACCACCCACTCTCATTTGATTAAATAAAGAAACAGAAACAGCATTTAATCAAAATGAGAAGAGCAAACACGCAGAGCACACACCGCGGGCCATTCGTCGTTCGCATTTCGTTTATTAAGCAAATAAATAAATGCGAAGAGTATTAAATTAATTAAATAAACAATATTTTCAGGAACAAATAAATAAATAACACATTTTATTGCGCAAAGGGGCAAACAAATGAATGTGAAGACGACACGCAAATGGAAGATTCAGTTGTTTTGATGGTCAAAACATGGCTGAGATCTGAGTTATCATAGAAAAATATAAAATAATCACTAGGAATAAATAGGTATTATAATATCTGGTGTGATCTTGGTTATTGCATTTATTTTCTAGAGCCAAAACTTAATATTATTTTATAATAACGAAAAAACTGTCTGGGAAAGTTATGGGGATTTCGGATTGCGGAATCCGAATTCCGGATCACGGAGCTACGGATCACGTGACCCTGACTTTGGACATGCTTCGCTGACTTGTCTTTATTATTTGCCTAAGCCATTTTCAATTAGTTGTATGCAATAATTGATAGATTAGCTAAGTATGGCAATCATGCAAGCGCTGATGAAGGCTGTCAGAACTGCCAGTTGGCCGGGATTGGCAGATTCGGACTCCCTTTCGGATCCCGGGTAATTTGTCCGTAATTACGGCCAGCTATCATTGTGTAAACGGTGCAGTGGCTATAGGGATTAATATATCTGAGATTTGAGATCTGAGATCTGAGATCTGAGATCACTCCCCCATCATGGATCGATGATCAGTGATGATTGGGTAATTAGGAAGTGCAGGGATCCCTCATCCAAATCAGTGGATGGTTTCCAAGTATCAAGTAACCGACTCAATTTATACTCGAAATCAAAGCAATCAGTCATGCAGCAAATCATATTTAATGGTTAGTTTTCAATTATGATTTTCAATTGAAATAAAATATTTTAATACAATAAATTCAGTTTATGAGAATTATGCAAGAGAATCGTACAATTTATATTATTTGTGTTCTTGATCTTGGAAATTGCCTTGAAATCTGCATAAAACTTAAAATGAATATTCGAAGCGATCACTAAATATATTTAATGATGATTCACCGTAACATATTTTTTGTACTAATTAAGACTTAATGAATTCTATCTCTAGAAGTCTTTCTTTTTTACTGAACCTAATTGATTGGAAACTTGTTTAAAATTATGCCAAACGAAACTTCTTGATTTATAGCCAATAAATAAAATTGATGCTTTCGGGGTTTTTTTTTTTGTTGGATATTATTAAATTAAATATGGATAGATGATCTTTGGGCAATAGACTCATTTAGAATGTGTGTTATAGCTATATCTTTTATAAAAAATGTAAATAAAATAAAAATAAATAAATACCAGGGGAAGAAATATTTATTTAAAGTTGATTGAGGGATAAATCAGTTCTTAGTAAAAAGATAATATCTTTACTTTATTTTTAAAATTTCAAGGATAGCTTCACATACATAGATAGATGATTTTAAGAGCTAGAATCCCAAACGAATTCCACGCGGGGATCAAATCGGTATGCGCATGGTAAATCTCTGGTATTTCATACGCATATCGTTTTTACCAAGCAGTACTGGTAAGATTGAGCAAGATGCCGCATATCAAGTCAAAATTGATACCACATAATATCAAATTGATCGTTGTTTAATATCAATTCGTTTTTAGGGTGTGCCTTTTGCGTGGCAGTGTAGACGGAAGGTATGATCTCTCGAGTATCGAAAGCGTTAAGCCCCCTTTTGTGAGCTTTGTCTCAAAGTGTTAAAGCAAATTGACTGCAGCCGCCCGGGCGTCATTCCTTAACCCCCTTAACCCCTGATGGCCGGTGATTATACACACACCCACCGGCAGTCGTTAAAAGCCAGTCGACCATGGCAAATAATAAAATGTAAGATGCTCGGCAAACAAAAAATGGCCCCTCAAAAATGTCACATTTGCACAATTGATTAGCGGCGGGCCGTTTACAGTGGCCCATAAAAGTCTTTGGATGCCGGGCGTTAAATTGCCATTTATGGCGGGGGAAGTTCCTTAACTGGTTCGGTCCGGTGGCCAAGTTCCCTGGGAATTGCTTTCCACACGTTTTATTGAACCTTTTGGGTTTTTGATTTTGATTTTGGATTTTCTAGCATTTACCTGCGAACTGCAAACACTTTCGGCGGCCTTTTTATTTTGCGGTGGTGGAAAATTTTCGCCAAGTTCGCGGTTAATTAATATGCAATTAGAGGTTGATATCAATTTGCGCAATGTACAGCCAATAAACGGATTTTATTGTTTGTTTGACAAGTTTTTTTCTTCTCTTCTTTTTTTTCTAATTTGTCTGTAAATCAGAGCAGAAAGAAATTTCGTTTAGCAGGTTGTACGAATTATAAAGCTTTCCATTGAATGGAAACTAATTGTATAATTTCCTCTTAAATCACCTTGATATCTATTGATTATGAAATATTTTTTTAAGTCTATTCATTCATAAGTGATCCATAATAACTTTGGAAAATATCTTTATTTTTTGGTACATTTTGTTTTTTTTTTAGATAAAGGATTTATTATGATTGTTTTTTTTACAAATTTTTCTGGATTTTCTGATGTGCTTGCTGGGTTTTCCCACCTTTTCCTTTGCCGCAAAGATCACACTGAAAAAACTTAGGAACGAAAAGCCAAGAACGAATCTTCTTGATTTCAGTATTTTGTCTTCTTACTTTTTTGAGCACAAACGTTCTTGAAATCAAGAACGCCTATGCTTGAATCCAAGAATATTTCTTCTTGAAATCGAGAATACTTATTTTTAAACAAGTACTCTCAAATCAAGAATACTCGTTCTTGATTTTAGTAAAACCGTTCTTGGCTCACTTTTGAGCACGGAAATCCTGAATTCAAGAACGGTGAGAACGGTTTTTTTTTTCTCGGTGCAGAGATCGTGCATGCGACATGGTGGCCAGAATACTGCTGGCGGCTTACTGGATCCAACTGGATTGTGTTGTGCCCGGTTTTCCTATCGAACACCTAGAGTGCTACTACTACTGCTACTGCCACCTGGCACCGCTGAGGTAAGAGTCGGATATAGACATTTCAATTGAATTGAGTCAGTCATTGGCAATTAACACTATGGACATACATTAGAGCCCGGCAAGAATTTAATTGCCGGCCAGGCAATCACCTGTCTTAATTGATCTCTCTTCCCCGGGACCTTCAAACGTATTCGCCAGATCGCCAGATGCGAGTGGATAATGGATAATGGTTGGTGGGGGAATACAGAATCGGATCGCATCGGATCGAGATGGAAAGCGTTTTGGGGGTGCGGCTTTGGCTTTGGGTTCTCAGGAATGCCACCGCTTTGGTCTCCATTTCAAAACCAACTCTGTAACAGGTTCACAGCAAATAAGCGCAAACAAAAGTGGCCAAGAAGAGTATTTGGCACTTGCAAATACATTACGGAAACGATTAAAAAATAAGAAAAAATTTAAAAAAATATTTAACCTCCTTTTTTATATGAAGAAAAATAGTTTAAGATTTTTAAAAATAAAAATATAGCTCTTTAATATTTAACAAGAGGTTAGTTAGCAAAGTAAACTAAACCGATACTTAACACTTTACCTTGGTAGAGCATAACACTTCGTAAGCCACTAAAAGCCTCTTGGTGTTTTTTCTAAAAGATTTTCAAATATAATTAATCTGATAGAAATCGAGAGTTGGCAGATGTGCTTGAAAGTCGGAATGTGATTGAGAGGGTTGAGAATTGAAATGACAGATGAAAGCGGCAGATGCTGAGAATGTGAAAGGATTGGAGAGATGGTGAAAGTCGCTTGATTCAAATGTCAGTTGGATAATCGACAAAGAATGTTCGCATGACGGGAAGAAAACCCAAGTGTCACATTATTAATTCTATTTTTATTTCCCTAACTAAGTGGTTATATCGCTGATTTATCGCTTGGATCGGCTGACCCTGCTAATCATGAGTTGCACTATCGTATTGTAAACTTAAGTCGCAAGGTTATTCTTTAACAGAATGCATTCCACTTGGATCGGCTGACGGAGTCTTAGAACCTGTATCGATCAGTTCTGGCTGGCTTCCTTCTCTCCGTTACACGATAGTAAAATAGGGTGGACCACTAATGACCTGTAGTTACAGATATTTTCTTGGCAGCAACTGAGTTGTAACTTTTCTAAGTTGTTGCAGTTATTGTGGGACATAATAATGATTTTTGGAGCATATTTACTAATTTTAGAGTTACTAACTTGTTTGTAAAAAAAACTAAGAAATAGTTTAGAATTTGATTATTATTATTTAAAAACGATTAAAAAATTATTTAACATTTTTGGCAGTACAACATGACGTATGCGTGATGAGTTCGGAATTTTTAAAATAAAATAAATAATTCAGAGGGCCATATCTGAAACCCTTTACAGGAAATATTCTTTTAGAATGTACCATAGGTCGTCTCAGTGATAAAGTCACAGAATACACCCCTAAAACCATTTAAATCCGACTTAGTACTTTACATTTTTCTTTTTTGGTCCACCCCAAGTCGCCGGCTCTCTTGCTCTCTCTTTCTAAGCCCGTACTTCTTTCTCCTTCACTGGCCGCTGCAGAAACGTGCGGCTAGGCCCAAGGCCAATTGGCAAATTGAAAGCGGAGTCGGCGTTCTAATTGGAATCCACTTACAAGCGGAGCGGCGCTTGCACAGAATCACTCAGATATATGGCAAAAAAGTATAGTATATAGTATATAATAGAAGAAAAAAAAAAAAGAAAAAATAAAAGCAGGAACTGCGAACGGGGGCTGTGCGGATCAAGAAACTGTCAGCCCTGAGAATCCGAGTTCGAATCCGAATCCGAATGAGAATGAGACACTCTTGTCAGCCGGTTCCACAAATAATAATAACTCCATGTGCACGCATACAACATCTATCTAAGTTCATATGGATATACATATATGTCCGAAAAACCTATGCTTGTGTTTTTATTTCTTGCGACATGGACACTTTGGATTTCGAGACACATCTTATTAAATATTCTTTGTGCCGCTGCTGCCGCTTCTCGGGTTCTTTTTTTCTGAAGCCAACAAATCGGTCAACGGGCAACGGACTCGGGCACGTTTTTGCCAAAAAACCACAAGAGAAGCTCATTTCGATAGGCCAATGCGGATATACCCTTTCAAGTATATTTCAAATAGATGGATTTGCAAACTAAATTTAAAATTTGAATTATATTAAATTAGAAAAAATGTATTTACAATTTTTAACCTTTGGTCATTTTGACCTTTTGAATAACCAATTTTCTTTTTGCTATTATATAAAAATTAAACAATTTATTCACTTTTAAAACAATTTTTATCCTTTGAAATGACCATGTTGCATTCTTTTTGAATACCCAATTTTCTTTTTACTTTTATTTTAAAATTAAAAAATTTATTCACTTATAAAACAATTCTTATCCTTTGCAAAGGACCATGTTGCATACTTTTTGAATACCCAATTTTCTTTTAACTTTTATATTAAAAAAGAAAAAATTTATTCACTTTTAAAGCAATTCTTATTCTTTGAAAAGGACCATGTTGCATACTTTTTGAATACCCAATTTTCTTTTTGCTATTATATAAAAATTAAAAAATTTATTCACCTATATAACAATTTTTATCCTTTGAAAAGGACCATGTTGCATACTTTTTGAATACCCAATTTTCTTTCATTTTTCATCTGAGCGGGGGGGACTTATTCCTCGTTCTTTGCTGCTTCATAATTCAAATACCCTTTAAAAGAGTATACAAGAAAGACATATAACACTCGAATAAACAAAGCTTCCGCAATGGCGAAAAAACTCTCGACTCCTCTTATCGTTCACCAGATGGCCTTTTTGCCTTCGTTTTGTTTTTTGCTTTACCTTTTTCTTTTGTACCATTTTTTTCTCGCAGTGATGGCGCTTCTTCTGTTGTCAGCGGGTTGGGCAATTTTTCTTGAAATCTCAAAAACCCCGACGAGTTCGAAGAACTCCGAAATCGAAAACATAAACAAAATTCGAGACATATAAAAATTTGCAAGCAAAATGGCCGACAGGTTTGGCTCACATTATAAACTATTAGAAGCGGTTCAGCTTAACGTGTTGTTGGCCAACTTCAAGTCGGCCGACTGCAGAAACAATAATAATAAAAACAATAACAGATTTGTAGCCGAAAAACCAAAACAGCAATAGCAACAACAATACCAACAGCACAGCTGAGGAACAACAACAAAAGAGCTCGGATCACTGGTATTTTTAGTATGTGGCGCTGATTTACAAGGTGAACGGGTAAGGTAGCCAAGCCAGTTCAAAACCCCGGCTCGGGTCGCTTCGCCGCCCCCTCTTTGCCCGCCCCCAAAACAAAAAACCCCCCTAGCACCGCCTCTTGCCACTTGAAACCCACCTGCTGAACAGCAAACATTTTGGCTGTCAGCGTATAATTGTGGATTCCTAAAATTCCTAAGCCGAAAAAAAACCGATACGAACCGTTTGGGCAAAAAAAAACCGTTTCACAGGCAAACGCCTTTCGAACAACATATTTCTGGGACTTATAATCTACCAATATAACTATTTTTCCTAAAACTATCAATAATATAATCTTATCTAGTTTTGTAGTTATTAACATCATTCAAAATCTTAATTAATTATTATATTTATATTTAATTATTTTTTAAATTAACTATAAGATATTATGTTTTTTTTGGAAAGTGCTCTATCATACCATCAATAATTATTAGAAATTATTAGCCAACTCATTACGGCCTTATCGACTTGAGGGCAATTATCATCCCTCGATTCTTATCGTTCAGCGACGTTATCATTTCGGCAGAGTGAGGTGAATGAGGTTTTCCCAAAATGTTTAATTGCCAGCAATCGAACGAACTATAAAGATAAACTTGATTTGGACAAAAATTTGTTTAATTGCTTGAATAAGGGGAATGCTATCTTTTTACTTTTCCGGAAATTGCAAAAACGTATTTTGAAGGGTTGGAAAATAATTGATAGAAATTAAGAACCACTTTTTAGGAACCCCAAGATATATTTAAATTAGATTTATGTATATTCCTTTTTAGGAACCCCGAGATAAATTTAAATTAGTATTTGTTTCAAAACAAAAAGAGCATTTTATCGTTGCGAAATCGATTTCTTGTTTTCTCATCAATGACGTCTGCATTTCTTGATGTTTTCGTTTAGAGGAATCGCACAAACAAAACCAGACGAGCAAAAGCGCAGGGGCTAATTAATTAAGAAATAAAAATGCAACTTGAATTCGTATTATAATATTCGTATTATCGTATTGGGTGATTCATGCGGATAGATATGGGATAAAGATCGCAGGGGAAGCACCCGCGATGATCCAAGGTTGCTACATATTTCGAGTTTGGATTCGAATTCGGAACTCTTCGCCACGATAATCCTTAGATTAGAGTTCTCCAATATTCCCCATTATTTAGGCACATCATCTTTGGATCGGCAGCTCGTGCCAAGTGCTCAATTGAGTGTCTAAATATAAAGAATTATAAATAAGCGGCTTAGTCAACAATTATTGGTTTATTGTTCTGGCGTAATTGTCTTGATACTTTTTGATTTCGCCTTTGATAAGAGCCCCCCACTCCATATATAATACATTTCGGTGATTATCGATTGCATCAGTGGGGGAAGTGCCTATAAATAGGAGTGGGAAATCCCTTGACCCGATCACGAGTCCAGGGAATGGCTGGTCGTCCTTGGCCTTCACACACATATTGTCGCTTCTTCCTCTCCGCAAACTGGTCTGCCTTGTATTATTTCTGGTCTTCCCTGCATTGCGGGCTCAGTTGATTTTTCAGTTGACTTTGGGTAATTAATTCATTGGATTTTAGGCAATTGTTTAAATAATTTCTATAAGAAATGTGTTTGCAAATCATTCATTTACCTATTGTTTATTTATTTATTTCATTTATTTTCATTGTTGACTGAATTCTTTATTTTTTTTGTCTCTGTTTCCCTATAGTTGTTATTATAATCTTGCTTTTTGAATATATATTATATATTTGTAAAAACCCTTAAAATATTTTACACCTTTCCATTTATTATTAAACCTTTTTGTACCGTACCTTTTCATAATATTTATTATTATCTTATTTATCTTAAGATGCATAAATTAATATTTTATAATATTTTTTTCATATTATTTAGATCTTAAGATCTTAGGATACATAAAATAAATTTCATAATATTCATTTCATATTATTTATTACTATAGGTACATATTTTTTATTTTGACGTTTAGAAGATCTTATGATGCATTAATTAATATTTCATAATATTTATTTCATATTATTTATAAATATAAATATAATTTAGAAGATCTTACGATACATGAAATGTATAAAATAATATTTGAATATTCTTTCGAGTGTTTGGAATATTTTTAAAAACACTTTAGAGTGCATCCACGCTTCGTGGGGTCACCCTCGGTGGTAACCTTCCTTTTTGCTGTTGCTGTTGCTCCCGTTGTTGTCGCCTCTGCGGTTGCCACTGGATTGCCGATTGTTGAATGTTGAATGTTGTTTTTGGACGTGCTGCCACCGACGAAATTTCAATTGTGGATCTCTCGCCGCTTTTATTGTAATTTATCGACTCGGATGCTACGTGAGTGTTATTGAAAATGGTCATTTTGCTGGCGTTGCTCGTACTGTCAGCACCTCGATAAGTCTGGCCTACCTCCACCTCCCCCTCCACCCATATATGATTAAGCCAGGCTGGGTTTTTAAGTTTAATGTATTCAAACATTGAACTTTTATTTACTGTGCAAGTGACCATAATGATGATGGGGAAGGGCGTGGGGTAGGGGGCGTGGTCGCAACGGTTGTTGATTACGCCTCCCGTACGGATTTTTGCATTATTGATTCGTAAACACCGCCTTCTTCTTTATACTTTTGTACTTTTTATGCAAAACCCCCAAGGAAAATGTTCGAGTACAAAGATAAAATAAAATAATAATTCACATGCAAACGGCGAAGCATAAATATGTTAACAAGATGTATATGGTATATGGTATATAGATGAACGGAATTATAACTATTCGGGGGCCAAGATCGTGGCTGTTACACACATTTTGTATACCTATTTTTACAGCCCCCATAAATAATGGCGTTTTATGGTTTTTTTTTTGGTCAACTGGTTAAATATTCGGTTGCGTTCTTTATTTTTTTGTAGATATTTTTCTTAGACAAGAATTTTTGTGCATGGGAGTGGTTATATGGACAGAGTCAACAAAGAAGAGGTTAATTAATTTTTTAAAAAAGATTAATAGGGGTTTCGACAGTTGACAACATGTCTGGATAATATTCATTAATATTATAAGGCGAAATAAAAACAAATGTGGGGCTTTCGATACACATAAAATCTGGCTATGCAAAACCCATATCGTTTTTACATGAAATACTAATTTTTTGATATTACATAATGTAAAATCGATCTACGTTTCATATCGATTTTGTTGGCTGTAGGTTTAAAACCAAAAAATGTAAGTTATTAAGTTAAATATAATTGGTAGTAAAAATTGTTAGTATATATAACTATATTAACTTGGTGCGCAATAAATGGCTAACTGTTTTAGTTAATGCGTTAAAATGGCCAACCCTCTTGTCCGAATTCGGTTATTACTTTCCACGTAAAGCTACGTAAAGCTAGAATTCCATTTCACGCCCCGCCCCAAAAGCCGTATAACTTGGGATATAGACAGACAATAAAGTGAACCAAATTACGGGGAACGTTGGACATTTGCTACGCCACATTCATAAATAACCAAGTGTTTGGCACATTTTGATGGATCGCCAGTCATTTGTCATAATGCCCGGAATAAAAGCCACAACAGAGGAGCCGAAATTGAAAAACCGGATCTCCGATTCTCCCAGAAGAACGAGGAACGAAGAACGAAGAACCGAATATTAAAGACAGGCCTCCCCCAGACAGCCAAAAACAATTCCCCCCCATCATTTCAATTCCAATTTCTAATTTCTAGATTCAAATGATATAAAAACCCAGAAAAACAAAAAATAAAATGGGCTTTCGCAAGACGCGACTTTTCATCGATTGGCGATAATTGATCAAGGGTTGAAGGGGTTTTGACCGCCCGGAGGATGAGCACTTAGCGGTGCCGTGTTAATGGTCCACTCTAATGTCGTACATTAATTGTCGCGATGACTGATCACTCTCCGAATCGGAAGGCTATGCAAAGTCTGGTCTGGATCGTATATTATAGACTATGGACCATGGATTATGGATTTAGGGTTACAAATTGCGGATTTCACCTGGCGCAGCTCAAACAAAATGTGGAGCTTATCAATTAGATAGTTCGCAAATTGCCGCTAATTGCAATTTACTTTTCGGCGGGCAAATAAATATTGTGGAATTATTGGAGTATTGGAAACAAACTGAATAGTTTTCTCAGCTATTTGTTGAATGGTTAATTTTTTTTTTTTATTTTTTCGCAATAATATTTATATTTGCGCTTTTCACGTACTTAGCTCAATTTTTTTCTCCTCCCCATGCTTCTAAATTTTGTTTTTTTTTTTCGTAGCAGCTGTGCTAATTTTTTCCCGCTATTGTTTGGAAAAACTTACCCTGAGAGAGTCGAACAACGGCGAAAAAACAGCGAGCAAAATAAATAGGTATTAAGTACATAAATGGTATTTACCGCCAGTTGGAAAGAGTTTACTACGTCAATTTGTGTGGCGTGTGGCACAGACAACAGACAACAGACAGCAGGAGGAAGGTCGTGAGCAGGGCTTTGGATCGTATCTAGAATATAGCCACATATCATATCGCATTTGATAGTCAAGGTCCCCAGTTTTCTTGGGTTCGTCAAGTGCTCTATTGATCTATTGTGGGAGAAAATCGGGAGTTGTCAAGTGTTTTCCCCATAGCGCCCATTGTATACACAAAAAAAGAGTATATCGCCGTAAAATCGATATGTGCATGTAAATTTCTGGTTATGCAAAACTCATATCGTTTTTACATGAAATACTCTTTCGAGCATATCAAATTTACATGGCCCCATATCAAGTTAAAATTAATATTACATAATGTAAAATCGATTTACGTTTCATATTGATTTTTTTTGGGTGTAGCATGTCCGCGTTAAATCGATATGTGCATGTAAATTTCTGGTTATGCAAGACCCATATCGTTTTTACATGAAATTTCAAATATATACCCCATATCAAGTTAAAATTAATATTACATAAGGTCAAATCGATCCACGTTTCATATCGATTTGTTTTTTTGGGTGTAGCTGGGAATTTTTGTGTAACACCTGATATAATTATATATTTTTTCACTTGTTAGCCACAATTTTATAACGTTTTGAATCTGAATCTTCTGAATGTGAGTACGTTGTTTCAGGTCCGAAATAAAACACCCCGTGCATTTTTCAACGTAAATGTTAAGGATGCTCCAAAAAGTTGTAAAAATAAATGGGCCATAATTGCAAAATAATCAAATCAATAAAATGCAATCAACTGGGACGGGTAGGATTATGTATATATAATATATATATGTTTTAATGAACGGCCTTGCGATAAAAAAAGAGAGAGAATTGGGCGAAATAAACCGAAATTCAGCTCCCATTGTTGGCCAATAAAATGTGGCGTAAAAACGCTGGTCAGCGAAATAAAAATTGCAATTGAAATGGATCCGAGCAAAAAGCGACATTCTTGTTTTTGGGGTGTGGCTACGGCTACGCTGCTGTTAATTCAAGACTGCAGATTTCAGACTTCAGACCACCGAACAGCGACCACAGAATATTGCGCATACGCCACGTGCACCCAAGTGAGCAATGTCAGCACAAGATACAAGATACTAGATACAAGAGGAAAAACCAAACGCATGGAACGGTTTAGAAAGGTTTTACCAACTTGTCAAACCAATTAATTATTTTTCTGTTCTGTTCTCAATTATGAGTGCTGAGTGGAGCTGCATTTTCAAAAGACTTGTCTACTTACTTGCCAGCATTCAAAATTGCCGTTGTGGGATAATTCATAAATTTACTTGTATATATATTATTTAATTTTTAAATATGGTCGATACGTCATTATACTTTTTTTCAAACTTTATATTTTATTTATTTTTTAAAAGTAGAGTTCTTATGAATATTTCTTAGTTATATATAGAGATATATATTAATATTATTTATTTATATTTTATATTTCTAATAAATGTTCTAATAAATATTCCTTAGTTATAAATAGAAAGATATATTATTACTATATTTTTTATTATAATGTATTTTATTCCATTTGTTAATGAGATTTTTAATGAATATTCCAGAGTTATATATATAAAGATATATGTATATTATTATTATATTTTTCATATTTTATATTTTATTTAACTTTTAAATGAGATTTATAATGATTAATTATATATAGAGAGATACATTGTTATTATATTTTACATTCAATTAAAAAATTTAATTAAATTTTTAAACGAGATTTCTAAAGAATATTTCTGAGTTTGTCGATATGTGATTATTCTATTCTTCATTTTTGTTTTTTATTTAATTTTGAGATTTCTTATGATATTCCTATTATATATATTTACATTATAGTTTTCATATTTTATTTAGTTTTTAAATTATATTTCTTATGAATATTCTAGAGTTATATATAGAGATATATATAATTTGTATATATTTTTCATACTTTATATTTTATTTAATTTTTAAGTGAGATTTCCAATGAATATTCATGAGTTGGTCCGATGTGTTATTTTTATATTCTCTATATTCTTCTTCAGCTTAACATTTTAATTATTTTAATTATGCCTTTCCTCATGCCTTCTTGTTTACTCTGGTCACTGAGCGATCGAGCGAACTACCTGTCGCGTTTATGTAATTGTTTGCCTGGCCTTTGTCTTCACTGTACCCCTGCCGACGGACAGACGGACGGACGGACGGACCCGGTTAATGGACGTCCTTGACCATCATGGCTGCCAAAAAGAGCCAAGAAATGAATGCAGCCGAAACATGCTGCCTGATGCTGACGCGTTTTGGCCGTTCTTCGGCATGCAACTGCAGGCCATTTCGTTTCGATTCGTTTCGTATCGTTTCGGATCGGATCGGATCGGATCTGAATGGTATAGGATCGTATGGGATCGGATCGGTGTTTATTATATCTGTTGGTTTCGTTTCGTATCGTTTCGTTTTTGTTTTGCTTTTGCCTTTGCCTTTTGGATACGGTACGAGTCCGCCGAGTGGACAGACCAGTTTGCGATTGCATCGAGAGATTTATTTATAGACACTCGAACTGGCACTGCACCGACTGCACTGGCTCTTAACCTCCATTTGGGACACGCGGCGTATGAGTTATGCCGATTGCGGTTCACTGCAAAAATTATGCGACACGATTCGCAAACACCGGCGAAAAACGAAACAAGAGGGGCACCTTGTGCGATTGCCAAACCGACGCGTCGGTTATTGCCTGACAAAATATTCTCTACTCTGTGTTTTCTCTATTTCTGTATTTCTGTTTTTCTGTATTTCTGGGAAATCGTAAGGGAGAGCAAATAAATA
This sequence comes from Drosophila pseudotakahashii, assembly GCA_035046095.1. Classification (NCBI taxonomy): domain Eukaryota; kingdom Metazoa; phylum Arthropoda; class Insecta; order Diptera; family Drosophilidae; genus Drosophila; species Drosophila pseudotakahashii. The sequence continues at coordinate 10,893,003 of JAWNOE010000105.1, forward strand.
CCTTGAAGATCGTGCAAAATAGTATTTTCTTTGCCTTGACAATGGCTTTCAATTTTTCTTATACTTCTGCCCACAACAAACCGGCTAAGAGAAAAACAGAATTTAATGGCAAATTATTGGGATGCATTATTATTCATTAATCTTTGGTTGATTTTATATCACAAGATGTGGGTCAATTCCAAATTTGTACTTTACTTTCATCTCATCTCAAAAACCTAACCATATTTCGTACTCCTGACGGGTATTCCTTAGTCGTTAGCCATCCTGGCGAATGTGAAAGCAGTGGAAAGCTTAAGAACCCCACATCGTAATCGTATTTAAGTCAGCTTAATGCATTTCTTCGGCGGCCATGCCAATAATTTGTGGCCTTTTGGGGGATCTTCTGTTTCTGTTTCTTCGGTTTCTTTGTCAGGTGCCTGCAAAAGGCGGTAAATCTGGCGAATCTTGTCGCATTTTGGCCAGCTGGTTAGTTTTCAATGTCCGTTGTCCGTTGTCCGTTGTCCGTTGTCCGCTGTCCGTTGTCCGCTGTCCGTTTGCCGATGCCCGCAAATCGTCTTAATGGGCTGATAGCCAAGTCGAGCCCGCCTTAACTTAGCCCAACTTAACTCGCAAGTCAACCCAACAAAACCCAACCCAATCCAATCCAATCCAACCGATCCGAACAGATCCGAACGGTCCACCGATCCGAACCACCGATTCTAGTTTCAACCGGCCCCAAGCGGTTTCGGGCTGTTTTCCGTTTTCATCGAAGCCGCCGCCGCCTTGCCGGTTTTCAACAATATTTATTTACATACCCTCAATGGGGGTACTCTGCTCACAGCTCCGTACTTGTCACCATTTGCTCTCAGTTCGCAGTTTTCAGTTATATTTTAATACAATCCATTGAATACAATGGCTTGTCTTCAGAGAACCCAAGAAACGGGGTAAGAAAACTCGTTGAAACTCTCTTTAAAGTTTAGTCTTCAGTTTCTTGAGTTCTATTATAATAGTTAGAAATCAAAATCGTTGACAAAATGAAGTGACTCCATTAAAGTGCCCAGTCATATATCATATGTTTAATGTTTATACACCATTATATGAAATATTTCTAGCTATTAACCTACAGACCTGAGCAAACTGCATTTTTGTGCACACAAAAAAATAGTGCTTAAAGTTGCATTCGAACGTATGTTTCGAGCATATCGAATTGATACCACATAATGTCAAATTGATCATCGTTTCATATCAAGGTTTTTTTTTTTGGGTGGAATACAGATATTTCCACGCTAGAGTATCTAGTATTTTACAAATATCCCCCCGGCTCTCTGGCACTTGTTCGTGTGGCCCTCTTTTGCGATTGCGATTGCGATTGGGATCGGATCAGATCAGATCGGATCGGATCGAAGGGGCTAAGCCGAGCTGTGGACACAGACAATTGGAAGATTGATGGCTGCGGCGCGGCGTGGCGCTGGCTAATGACTCAAAGCGGGCCGATACTCGGTACTCGATACCATTCGATACCATCGACCATCCCAGCAGTCGGCCGTCGATCTAGACTGAATTACCGTTGCGGCCCGTGGACTTCTTGGCTCGCGTGCGTGGGCTTAAATGGGTTTGGGGTTGGGCAATTGTCAATTGGCAATCGGCATTTCGAGTCGAAAATCCAGTTGCGGCGCACAAAAATTCTAGCTCAAACTCAGCACAGAATACAGCGAAAATAATTAGTATTTAAATGGCAGGAACGATCAGAATTTCCCATACTCAATCATCATTTGGCCAAAGATCTCTTTTGTTATAAAATATTCATTAGGTGTTCGCATATGATTTATGTCGTTTAGTTGAGTTCATTACTTGGCGGCTATCTTGATTCACAAAATGGTTATTTAATTAACTGTGACTTGGTGGTAAACAAAAGGCTCTCTCGGGATCTATATTTATAATTTCCAACACTTGGGCACCAGAACATCATTCACGGCAAATAACGACAGCTGTTCAAGCGGTTTAATGATTATTTGCGATATTAACGAACTGTTTACGCCTGAAATGTCTACTGTAATTCTTACAATTCTTTGTGCAAAAATCGACCATCTACATATATTGATGAAATTTATAAAGTTGCTCTATATAGAGTCCATGGCTTTCCAAGGCTCGATTTAATCTATGTACTTACCCCGACCGAAAAATATCATAAATCAATTTCCATATATATTTAAAGTACTCCACTTTTAAGTAGTGATTCACACCTTGTCTATTCTAAATTAGGTACTTCAACGCCCCGAAAATCGTACTATTTTAATTAAAATCCAGCACTTAAAGCGCAATCAGGGAAATTGAAAAGAGTTTTGCCTTCACCGAAAAGCTGTCTAAGGATGAGAAGGAAAAATGATTGCTTTAATTTGCCTGTTTGCCTTCAGAGTGGAAATTCAGGGAAGGTCTATCTATTTTAAATAATTCATTAAGTTCTAATGAGATTAGATTAAGACTAACCAATAATATATATTATTATTTTACGAATTAATGTGATTTTTTTAGATTTTTATGTCAATCCGTTCTGGGTGGAATTTGCTACTGGTCGTTTTTTATTAGTCCTATTTTATTAGTATAGAGATTATATTTGACTTTTTCTTGTCTTGTTATATAAATTAAAAATATTTAAATAATATATGATTAAATAAATAATTAAATTAGATAATTAATTTATAATATTTAATTAATATTTAAAATAATAACACAAGCACTGCGAAAATGTTCTTCCGCTAATATTATTTATTATATATGAAATCAGTTAATTTTGATTTAAATTACATTACATTTAAGATTATAAACATTATTAATTATTAAAATTCAATTTATTAAGTGGCTAAATATTGTTATTAATGAAAAAATAAAAGAAAATGATATACGAATGCGACGTAGGAGTTGGATGGATCGATGGATCGGCGGATTGAGGCGGATGGAAACCAATTGGGTCCGGCGCAGAGCGGTCTGCCGAGTGTAAATGTATCTGTATCTGTATCTGTATCTCAAGCTATATCTGTATCGGCTTGGCCAAGTGTTAATTGTTCTTAGCCATTATTAATTGATTGAATTAATGAATGAATCGTCAGCCGCCAGACGATAACGAAGACGAACCGAAACAGAAACAGAAACCGAATGTTGCTGCAGATGATGAAATGCTGGGCATAGGATGGTAAACAATGATTGTGATCATTATAAGGCAGTGAACTTGAAAAGGTTATTAAAGATTCAAGTGCGGTAGCCGTGGCGCTAAGGCAAATACCCGTACTGCCCCCATATATATTCGTCGCTGTCTGACCCACATGGGTGTCGCCCGGATTGCCCAGATAAATGGCTCTATATGTGCTCAGATATGGCGGCACTGGATTTACAGTTCGCAGAGCTCGTAAAGTGATTTGCAATTTGCCAAAGGCAAACACAAATATCGTAGCCTCCAGGTCCACGAATTCTAACGCACTCTTATCGCCCGGAAAAAAAAACCCAGAGATTTCACAGATCTGCGAAAATATAAGCTATCGCTGGGTTAGTCAGAGGTCTTTAAGTTTTAATAATAGAGAACGAGAGTTTCTGATGGTAAAATGCTTACAACTTTATTTTATAACGATCTATAATACATAAACATAAAAGAGAGTTCCCATAATTAGTACAATGGAATTTTTCCCGAAATGAATATGTAAAGCCAAAACCAATTACCATATTAATGGCCATCTGAGAAAATACCGTTTGGGAAAACTAGTTTACAAGCCAGACGAATTCTTTGTGACAAAATTTGAATATACCCAAATATTTTCCATAGCCCAGCCTTTTGGGTTCGAGATCCATCGTTCGTCTATCTTATCTCGGCCAGTGGCTTATCTTTCGCGTTAGTCAGCCCCCCAGAAGAGCTAAGTATCTTGTGGATGACTGCTGAGGATTTCGTCTTTGTTTTTTGGGGGGTTTTTCTTGTCATTGTCATTAACGGTTATGCAACTTCACACAGATTTGATTAATAGGTGGTTCAGAATATAGCTTATAGCTTATAGCTTATAGCCTTTGGAAGAAATTCGCACGTGTCGCGCCTCCAATTAGCGCCCCAACTCTCAGTTACATGGGGCTATCATCGTATCATCATGTGGTGTCTACGATAATTGCATAAGCCATTATGGCTGGAAGTCGCATCGGTTCTCCCAGTAAGATCTTGGCATCCGGGTGACGCATTCAGGAGGCCAAATGAATCAGTCGGTCTATACTATATATCATATTATATGTATGTATTTACGCACTCGATCTTAACCGAGTCAGCTTGGGGCAGATCAGTGCAGATTGTATTGTGTCTTGGGTGTTTTAATTGAAATGTGCGGGGGAATTGAATCGCGATGTCTAATAAATAAATTGACAATCAAACGGGGGACCCCTTACCCCGATTCCCGGCTATCTATGGACATGAGATACACGAGACTGATAAACAGCGATGCTGTTTGTCCGCCTGATGACGTCGACAAGTTTAAAGCAGGCCTGCACTTTGGGTATTATTCCATTAGGATCAATTGCGCAGTGCTTAAGGCGTTCAAAGAGTGGATATTCGAAAACGGAACCCAAAAAAAAGAGTACTTTATAATATAATACTGTAGTTATGGCTTAATACTGTATTATTTCTGGTACTATAATAAAAATTCGTATTTATAAAATATAAAATAGTTTTTAATGGGTTACTGGGCGATATTTCACAAAAATGGGTTATATGTTGGCCTTGAAATCGGGTTTAACGAACCCCAATAGCTCATTGGGGGCTTATTTACACAGAAACGTAGGTATATTCTGTTTAAACATAAACATAAAGTTGACAAAAAAAACGATAAATGAAAGGAACAATCGCTCGAACAAATGTTCTATAGACCGACTCGATTCTCGCGAAGCAAGAAGGCCAAAGCATTGCGGATATAATCGGATGCCCGCATCTGTTTATCAACATCAATATCCATATCATATATCATATCATATCATATCCATATCGTGACGTCGGAATACCGAAATTGAGACACAAAAACCGAGGAGCGATGGAAAGACGACAATAAACGAAACAAACGTCGTTCGTTTGAGCAAACAAATAAATAATTAATAAATTAAAAATGAAACGATCAAAATTGCTTGACGGCTTGTCTGGGGCTCTTTTGTTTTTGCCCACACATATAAGGTCTCATTGGAAGTGGAAGTTCGGGGGCTTTTGTTTGGTTTTGTTTGTTTTGCTGGGCTCAAACAATTGCTGCCCAGAAAAAGCCCATATTTTTCTGAGTTACCTTACCCCCTATATGTTATATCCCTCGATTTATCAATGGCGTTGCGCCAATTGTTGTATCATCGCTCCTCTTCTCTTCCATTAACGGCAATTATTTGCAATTATCGAATTAAGATGTGCTAAAATCGAGGGGGGGGGGGGGGGGTGGTATTCTCGGGCGATATCGCGGCCGTTAAATCCAGACAGACACACTTTGGGATACTCCATGAAAGTGGGCGTGGCGTCGATGGCATCCGATAATTTCTAATGAAAGTTGAAAAGCGCCGCTCGAAGCGATTGGCTGGCGTCGATGCTGCGCAGTCGACTTCCGCACAGTGGGCCGAAATTCAATAACTCCGAATTCGATCTCAAAAAAAAAAAAAAAAAAAACTTAATAATTGCTTTTAGTATTTAAAAGGTTTTTATAGAGGAAATATTCTTATCGCATATTGGGTCAATAACTGTTTTCCCATTAGCATAATGGCACTTAATGGCATTTCGCATTTTATTTATTTAATATTTGATTTAGCCAAGTTGCTACTGTTGACCAAATCAATTTGATTAAGTTTCATTTGTTCGGCAAACAACTAATTTGCATGCAAATGTAAGAAAAACAGATCGCCTGTTGCCCCTAACTCAAATTAATCACTTTTTATATTACTTATATTTGTTTTTGTGAAACGTAATAGGCAATTTGCCAACAAGGAAATATTTGCAAAATCAATTTGATTAGATTAATTTGTTGGTCAAACCAACTGACGAACCGATCTCTTTTACGAAATTCAACTAAGACAGTAAAATTCGAAAATTCGTTTTCGAAAGAGAAGGATCTTGGCGATCTTCAAATTCTTACGATTCTTTAAATAGGTTCTTGTAATATTTGGTGAACATGTTATATGTTATTTTGCACTTTATTTATATTTGATTCGTTAAAACGTAATAGGCAAATTGCCAAGTGGCTAATGTTTACCAAAACAATTTGATTCAATTTCTGTTTTGTTGTTGGCCAAACGGGTAAACGGGCAAACGGGCAAACGGGCAGACGGCCAACTGGCATTTTCCGCTTTTGGCCCCACTGTGCGAGGTGGGCTGAGTTACAACAAATATAACATACACCAAAAAAAAAAAAACAAAAAGCTCGTGATCTCTCTCTTCTCTTTTCACAGATCTCTTTGCACCGCTCTCTTCTGCCGCCGACAGCGACGCCGGCAGCGACGCCAACTGAGACGTCGACGGCATGCAAACAGGATCTGAGCGTATATTACGTAGCGCCGGGCTTTAAGCCAACATCATTCCCAAGCGAACGGCCAGCGATCAACGTTTGGCCCACCAGCACACTCGAGAGCAGAGCGATAACGAGCAGCTGATTTCGCCTGATTTTAGCTGATTTTCTGCCATTATCCATTATCTGGCATCGCAGCAACAGCAGCAACAACAACAAGAAACAACAACAAGGGCATCGCATCGCATCGCATCTCTCCTTCTCCTTCGCCTCCGCCTCTCTCTCTCCCCCGCAACAACAATTATAATAACGATCTGTGACAAGACAAGGCAACAACAACAGCAACAACAACAGCTACAGCAGCAATACAAAAAAGTGAAGTGAACTCTCGGGCGCTCTCGGCTCGCCACTCGCCACTCGTCTCTCGCGCCTCTCACGCCTCTCTCGCCGTTTCGGCTAACTTCGGCTCGGGCCTTTCAACTTCGGCTTTTCGGCTCCGGCTTGTAAATTACTTGCAAAGTTAATTTTAGTCTCGGCTTTTAATACCGTTTTAGTGCGTTTTCAAGTTGGTCGTGTGCTTTTCTCTCTGTCTCTGAAAAATTACAAAAAAAAAATACAAATATTTGTAATTTCCAAACAAAAACCGAACTTAATTACAATCCAACGCCATAAAAAAATAGACAAAAAAATAAATCAAATAAAATACCTAACTGAATGTGACTTTCTGGTGACCAAATATCCTCGTGACTTTTTTTTTCGGATCCATTTTTTTTCCCAACGGAAATGTAAACCATTCGCCCCCCAAAAGCCCCCCTTAAGCTTCCTGCTTCGAAGTCCAGAACAAAAGAGCAACGAAATCCAATTACATTACATAACATTTAATTGCCAAAAAAAAAGGAAAGAAACAAAATTAAAAACAATAAACAAAATAAACAAAATAATATCATAATTCAGGAATTCAAAAACGCGCTCACCAATACAAAGACGAACGCATTAAAAGACGGAAGTGCATTTTTTTTTCGTTAAGCAGCAAAGCAGCGCATCCTGTTTTTTGGGCCTTCCACACACGAACACACACGCACGCACACACACACAGCGAGGACTGGGAGTCGCTCTCTCGCCTAAGACTTGCAGATCCGCAAATAACGGTAAGTGGAGGGGTGATATAGGGATCCCTTCTCTAGAAGGATTTGTGTATAAAGTCTTATTTGATAATTTTCCAATGAAGAATGTAGAATTTCTGGGATCTTTCAAATGTAAAGTGAACAAATTTTGTATAACTTGGAATAACTAGGGACTTTTAAGGACTGCAGTTATAGGTTAGAAGGGTATTATGTAAACCTGGCTTAGTATTAGTATTAATAAAAAAAATAAAATAAAAAATATATATTTTCTTAATGAATAAAATTAATGTATTTTGAACCCTTTAGGATATTTTACAAACGTTAAATAATTTTAGAGCTCTATGACTTTTTTTTGATTTACAAAAACGGTATATACCAAAATGATCCTCAAGATAATGAATGATATAAGTGCAATACACTTATATTGGCATTTCTTTGCAAGTAATCGAGGCACTTGGACATTATTTGCAACTATTAATCATTTTATAAAAATACAACGAACTGTCTTAAGCATGAGAATTCGTTTGCACGGTCGAAAACCCAAGATCCAAATATAAATAAACAAATTGCATAAACTTTGCGGCTTAGTGGGGCCCAAAACAAAATGAAAAACAAAACGGAATGGGAATCGGAATAGAAAAATAAATATAAATAAAAGGAGACCGAACAAAGTGGAAGTTGTTAGGCAATTCTAATGAAAGCCAAGTGGGCGTGGCAAATGGGGTTGTTCCCCGTTTTTCAGTTAAGCGTAGAAGTTGGCTTAGTTCGATATAATATTCTCTTGAATAATATATATAATATTTAATGTTACCGCAAAACATTCGAGCTATGTATGCGTGGACCTTAAGTAATGCCCTAAAAATGTTAAAAATACGACAACCAATTTTTTGCCAAGCTTACGATACCTAAAACGTTTGCCCACAGAAACTTTCAACTAAAGAAAGTGAATGACTTTCAAATGAAGGGCGATGTGAGTTAATGGAACTGAAAATTCCAGACTTTATGGAGTCGGCCAAGTAAGCTCTAAAAATGTAATATACTATAATATAATGATAGAAAATGAAATTAGAAAATACATAGAAATCTCGCTATAAATCATAAGTAATCACATTTTGAAACTGGATCAAATCAAGATTTGTGTCGTGTTTAATTTTCGAATTATTCATTATTCAGTTGAATTCCCCTACGTACACACCGCATCGTTATGTCGGATAATTTGGCACAAATGGCATTTTGTGGGTGGTCCACACCCACACGCCCATCTATGGCCATGTGACGCGTTGTATCTGATGGATACGTTTTTGGGATCTGTGGGATAAGGGATCGGGGGACTTGGGACTTTTAATTTTGGCATGCGTGATGCAGAGACACGGGGCGTTATTTAAGCGATGGCCGCGCATGCGCAGCTTGTCAATCGGCGTCGGGGCTTAAATGTACATATATATATATATATACAAATATATATACTTATATACAGATATATCGTATATGGCTTATATGGCAGGCAGCTCACATCTGGCGCCCCGGATCAGCATAGAAAACTTTCACTGAGATCCACGAGCGCGCCTTTTCGCTTTTTTTTTCGAGTTTTTTCGAGTTTTTTCGAGTTTTTTCGAGTTTTTTTCGAGAGCCAAGTCGCATGAAGATGCGTTGCAGGCGGATTTCCGCACACAAATTGCCCACTTGCAATGGCAATTTGCATAAATGTTGCGATAACAAATCACCTAGAAACAACTGCAATACTAATACTAAGTTCTAATTAAAAGTGCTGGTCGCCGTCGCCGGCGGGGGGGGAAAAAAAACTAATTAACATTTTTCGAGCTCCGCTGAAAAAGTTAAGTAAATAAAGGTGAGAAAATCAATTCATGACGACAGCGGCGAGTCAAGTGCCCACTTGAGTGGAAAATCAATGCACTTCCGCAAAAAAAAAATCAGACAACTAACTACAAACTACAAACTGCAAACAGAGGCAAACAAAAACACACACAGATACAAATCAAACTCTATTTTTAATTATGAAATATTTATGGCACAATAAGTCGCGCAATAATCGTACAAATTCATAACGGTATAGAACACGATTATAACTAACAGATTTATCGAGTCTTATTTAATTATAATTATCGGCTTTACTACTATCCAACTATCCAACCAAAAATATATACATATCCAATTATTTCATCGCTTTGCGGGCAATTAAAATTGGTTGCCTAATTAAACTATAAACTAAACAATTACATAACTGAATATTCAACGATGGGAATTATACTCATATTTTTTTTATATTTTTACTATCAATTGTGTTGAAATATTTAAGAATGCTGTAAATTGCTGAAAATTAATTAAAATTAAATTACTCTATTACGTTGAAAAGCTTTTGATAGGCAAATTATGCAAGCCTTGATCGGTGAAGAACTATTTGAAATTAAACAAAATAATTGATTGTTATGGAAAAATCTTTCAAATGACAAAACATAAATTCGCGTCAGTCGAATTATCAATTTGTAGATCAGGAACTTGGCCATAAATAAGCTCTGCTGGCCGCCGGCATGGCCATAAATCGAACTCGCCTGGAGTAATCATCATTTAAAATAGATGAAAACAAATACCCGAATTATGGTTCTTAATGACGAACGAGTTTCTCAGATAGTCGCTCATTAATCAATCAAAAGTATAGCCAAGAAGGCGATAATAGTGGCGGCAACTTAAGTTATGGACTCGACTTATACACACAGGAAAAAAAATGCATGTTAACGTCAAATCGATATGGCCATGTAAGTATCAGGTCGTTTTTACATGAAGTACTCTTATCGACCAGTTCCTATTTACCTGGCCACATATCAAATTCAAATTGATCTTAAATAATGGCTAATTGATCTTAAATAATGTCAAATTGATCTGCGTTTCATATCGTTTCATTTTTCTTTTTTTGTGTATATTAAGTTTGCGTTTACAAAGCGATCGCTTATCCTTTGTTTCTGGCTAAGTTTTCTTTATAATTTTCCCATAGCTAAACATATTTTTTGTATTTATTCACTTCATTTTTTTTCGGGTCTGTTGACGTTGCAGATATTAAACAAAACAAAACGAAACACAAAGCTGATAATGATAATAATGTCTGATTTCTGACTTCTGCGGCTATATATCTGTTGTTATGATATCGTGTTGCGATCGTTTACACAACCACAACCACAACAACTTCGTCTTCGAATGACAGGCTGAAAATGTGAAAGATTGACTTTATTACTCATCCGCCCCGTGGTCTCTCGTCTGCGACGCATCCTCCTTGGCACGATCAGTGCCAAATGGCCGCGCAAATATTGACTACCCCGTCTCGTTAATACGCTGGGCAAATCAAGTTTATGTAAACTGCAAATTAGCATCGCCGCAGAAGAGCCAAATTGGAGCGTCTTGACGATCTGTTATCACTTCATTAAAGTTGGCAACACGGCAAACGGGCGCACCTATGAATTTGAATCTAGACATCAAGGTGTAATTAGTCAAGCGATTCCCTCGATTTGCATTTTTCGAGAGAAGACTGCTCCTCATTTGGCCGATAAAGAAGTTACACAACAGAACATAGTAGAAAATACGAAAAATACAAAAAATACTAAAATCGTGCTCTGACTATAGAATTCACTGAAATTCATGCTTGCACGTAATCGCCTATTTTCCCGGAATTTGCTATAGCATGATTAAATAAGGCGAATAATATCTGATAAAATGCGCCACTTATTCACCTCTTTTATAACTCTTTTAGCACACACACACACTGCTTTTTAGCTATTTAATCCCCGCTTTTATTTATTACACAATTTATGGCTGCTCTATATATTTACTTTAATTGTAATGGTAATGGCTTAGCTATCTGCATTTGGAAGGCTGCTAGATAAATTCTAGAACTTAAAATTCTAGAACAAACAATTGCTCAGATTATAAGTGCAGTGGTTAGCTAAGAGTTAGCCAAAGGTTAAATTTATATTTTAATTTTTTTAAAAATCCTCGGGTTTATTTTTCCTACTCTACAAACTCAGAATCAAGACTTTATTGCCGCAGCAAGTGATAAAATCCATAGGCAACATTACATAAGCCGCGAATAGCAGCCAAAAATAAAACTAAAACTCGTTTACATCCAATATGTAGATATATTGTAGATATGTTGATGTATATATGTAGATATATATGGATCACCCATATGTTTGTTGTTTTTCTTTTGTTTCTTTTGTGAATGAAAAATGGAAAAAACAAAAATAAACACATGAGCTCGGCTGTAACCTCTAGAATCGGAGTTTCAAGGCGCTGGGAAAACTTCCAAGCCGGAGTCAAAACTTTCCATTAGCATATGGGGATCTTCGATGATCTGATGATTTGAGTTTTTCTCACTGGTGGAAGGGAGGGGGTCTTTCGTTCCGAAATGAAATAGAGAAACACGGTAGCAAAGCCAGCCGGCCCAACGATCATTATCGTGATAAGGTGCGCTGTGAGTTTTATGATCAGGTTTTTATTGTTATTTATAGCCAAATAATTACCAGCTCCCTGCGATAAGAGCCACCGTATGACCGGCCACGTAGCTGATGAGCCCGAATCCGATTCGGAATCCGAATACGGGCGGGTGGTATATGGGTATATAGCATCCAGACTCGTGGCCGCTGCTAGATAAGATTTCGTTTTCGTATTCCCACTCGCATTTCATAATATCACCGAGTGATATGATAGTGCTAGAAGCGTCTCAATGGCAAACATTGAACTTTGATGTGCTCTGCGATTATATAACACGTTCATTATGTCCCATTATGCCCCCCATTTTTTTTTCTCTTCTCTTATTATGCTTTTTTTTTTGTTGTATTTTTTGATCAAGAGGCTTGGGAAAGACCCGTGTTTTGCGACGCAGAAAAATACGGACAAAAGCGTAGAAATACCAAATACCAAATACCCAAAGAGCCAAACAATTGAGTTTAAGCCGCAGGCTGAGCAAACACTTAATGGCCAAAAGCAGAGGCGGATTTGTGATTTTTGATTTATTTGTTGAAAAAAAAAAAAAACAACCGAACGGACAGGTGACAGGGCAATTATTTTTGTTAAGATTCTAGCTATAAGTTACAAAAACTTTTACCAATTCTGATTGATAGATATTTGAATTGAATTACTTCGAAGAATTTCAAGATCGCATGCAAATCGCATTGAATAAATTCTAGAAAGACCCTTTACGATCTTCGATTTATTTTGGCTACGAAAATAAAAGCAGACAGGTGACAAGGCATTATTCTCCTCCCATAATCATTTCACGCCAAAATTCTAGCCGAAAATAAATTTCATGAGCAAAACAATGTGGGTTAAGTAAAGAACTCGACTCGACTCGGTTCTCTGTGCTGTGCTGTGTCGCCCCTAATTATTCTTACGATCGTAAAGAGCCTGAAGCGGAAGTTATTATGACAGATAAAAAACTAAAAAAAAAAGAAATGAAGCCAGAGCAAATAGAAAAATAGAAATAAAAACGACAACTAAATGAAAACGAAAAAATTGAATTGAATTGAATCAATGCAACACTTTTTTTTTTGTAAAATTTATTTTACGTTTTTTCTATTTTTTTCTATTTTTTCTATATTTTTTTGTTGATTATTTTTGTGTTTGCCGTTTGCTTGCTGCCACTAATTGCATTCTAATCGCGGACGAAGGTCTCGGTCTTGGCCATTTTTAGTTCAGTTCGCTGTATTACGCGCTGATTTGTTGGCTTTTTTTTCCTTTTCCTTTTCCTTTTGTTGATTTTTCCGCTGCTGTGGGAAGCAGTTGGCCAAGATGTGCAAAAAACTCACGCGGCGTATGAGCAATGTTTGCCCGGGCAGAGCAACGCTGCGTATACTTGATGTCTTGATCTGAAGAGAGAGAGAGAGAAAGATCTCTCTTAAGGCGATCATGCAGAATGCAATTGTTTGTTTCAAACTAAAGAGTGTAGTGTTCTTAAGAGTTAGCAGGAACAGAATAGAAACCTTTTCTAGAACCTTTCACTTTCCATCCACACCTGGCAAACATTTTCGAGTGGAGGAACCCTAATCCCGGCCATATTTTTATGGCGAACTTTATTGTACAACCCTCTCTCTCTGTCTCTCTCTCTCTCTATAAAGGAGCTGCTGATGATAGCGAATCAATCGATTTATAGCCGCGTGCGGTAATCTTTACGGCCGCCGCCAAATCAATCAATTTAAATTTGATTAAGCCGTGATTTCTGATTTCTGTTTTCTGTTTTCTGGTTCCCCACACACACAGGTGCTCGGGTACCATATATAAATGGTATATGGCATATTATACATGATATATGACTGGCATGCCGATTACAGCCTGGTTATACCAATATAATATTTTATGGCCAGACAAATCACGCGAACTCACTCGACGAGGTTCAAATTGGCGGGCGGAAATTGGCTAACCCGAGCCTTAGTTCATATAATAATAAACAGAAAGCTAAATAATGCCCATATATAACATATATACATATATATATATATTTATTTACGATATATGTATGGCTTGAGGGACTCTGGAAATCATTGTTATTTATACGATTATTGTGTGCACAGTTGCGTGTTAATTTCACTGTGATTTAACCTGGGAGAATCGTTTTTTTTCCTTTTTTTTTTCTATGTTTTTATTATTTTGCTGTTTGCTGTTTGCTGTTTTGTTTGTTTTCACATCCCTCCGATTTGTGGCCATATATATTCTGTCGCTTTTTTCCCATTTTCAATTTTCGTGGCCCCGAAAACAATGCAAATCGCTTTGGAGACCCCCTCCCATCCCCCATCCCCCATCCCCATAGAAAAGCCACGCCCCTGGGAGATTAACTGTTATTAGGGCCTCGTTATCAAATCTCAAAATCAATCCGCCTTTGTGCCGATCTCGTTGACATTCGACGACAATTAAAGCCAAGATTTTAATTATATCACATAGAGATTTCGAGATATATGTTTCGAATATATGGACGTGTATTGTTATTAAGTAATTGTCGCACAAAATTGCGTTGGCCCGGTTCAATCAACTCGGCCGACAGCCAACAAAGCGAAACCATTTTACATTTGGTTTTTTGGATTTTCTGGGATTTTTTTCGATTTTTTTTTGGGATTTTTGACCAAGTTTTTGACCACGAAGATTATACAATTTTTATGGTATCACCTTTTAATTACCACTCTTCCAGTTATCAATTTCGTTGGTTTGCCAACTCTAATTTCCTGTAGATCGGGCGTCTAATCAGCAGCCAAAAAATCCACTGGCTTATACTTAGGCATGTGGTCGGTCTATCTATCCGGCTAAAGATCTACACAAATCGCGCATACGACGTGTGTGCCGCAATCGACAAATCCCCTTAGACAATTTGTCGCTGTGCTCGCTGGTCACTTAAGCGATTTGTGTTGTTACTTTAATTAAAATATATATGTATGTATATACGCCACTCTCTCGAGTATCGGACACTCCAGTAATGAAATGAAATCAGCAGCTAAAAATATTGGCTAAAAATAGGCAAATGGCCACAAAAAAAAAAGAGTAAAAAAAATGTGAATATGGCAAAAAGTGTATGGTCACAAAACCAGTTGGGTTCCCAGCGCTTTTTTTTCGTTTTTTTTTTGTTTTTAGACCACTCGAGATCCATGCACGTGACCAGCAAAAAAATTGTCATATACATACATATATGTGTGGGGATATTTTGTGATATTTTCTGGCCATAAACCTGATTATTTTAGATCACAAAAAAAAAAAGAAAAAGGGAGGGAAAAAATTTTAATTAATCAAAAATCAATATCGATAGAAGTTGCCAAGAATAGCCGGTGATTTGGTCGCATTTCATCAGTTGTTATTCATTTTGACCCATTTGGTGGGTTGGTAACTCGCCAACTCAAGATCTCATGAGTCATTTGCATTATTATTAAGTATTTACCATTTACTATTTATTATTTCACCGCTTTTCCTGTTTGTGCCCTCTATCAATGGTTTAGCCTTCGACTTTCAATGGTTGTTGTTAGCGTTATGCGACTCCCATTGTTGTACTTCCACCGATAAGCTGTCTCTATCAATCAGCCATTGACTTATGTCGATGGCCTCTCGTGGCTTTAGGGCTTTAGGTTTACGCCGAATCGAAGATTAATTGATTTTAAACGATCTATTAGACTGATAAGTCTAATGTGGAAATATTAAATTGTATGGCTAATCAAAGGGTTAACTTGGCTGCACAGATTCAAAAAAAATGAAATAATAATTGTGTAAGTCACGGGTAGACACTAAAAATGCATTTTAATGGTTAACACCCAGCCTAATTCGGAATTTATTAGATCATTCCAATGAAAGTGATTACTTATAAGCCAAGTTCCCAAGCAGTCATTCATATATTTCTTCAAGAAATTAAATGCCAAGCTCTACAAATAATTTTCTCTGCCATCGCGGGGTTTATTCAAATGCTCACCAATGCCAATCGAAGTGTTTTGTGTCTTGGCATCTTTTTTATTTCGTATTTTTGGGGCGAAAACTGGGTCAGCCAAATAGCAAATATTTTGTGGAGCTTCGAGTCGCGATCGCAGCTCTCTTGATATAAAGCCAGATCCGCTTTATAGCTCTATAGTCGACCGATCCGATCCGATCCGATCCGATCGGTGTGTGAATAAACCCAGGCATGTGTCAAGTGCGATACCCTTCGACGCGGGCATCATACTTTTATTGACACAACTGCTGCGCACCGACAGTTGGCTGTGACTGTAGTGCCGACGCTTTATGGTATTTTTTTTCTCTTTTTTTTTTTTTTTGGGCAACTAATCGTTATGCGATATTCGGCTGCACAGCGCCAAAAAGTTCTTAAAAACTTTAAAGACTTTCTCACATTTTTTTAGTGCTCTTAGGAACTAAATAAAAGAAAATTTTCTGGTTTTTACCATGCAATACTGGTAAAATTGAAATTAAATAATGTCATTTTCACGATTTCTCTCTCTCGGCGGGCTCAAAATCGAAATGCGCCTGGTAAATTTTCTGGTACTCATACGCATATAGTTTTTACCATGCAATACTGGTAAAATTGAAATTAAATAATGTCATTTTCACGATTTCTCTCTCTCGGCGGGCTCAAAATCGAAATGCGCCTGGTAAATTTTCTGGTACTCATACGCATATAGTTTTTACCATGCAATACTGGTAAAATTGAAATTAAATAATGTCATTTTGACGATTTCTCTCTCTCGGCGGGCTCAAAATCGAAATGCGCCTGGTAAATTTTCTGGTACTCATACGCATATAGTTTTTACCATGCCATACTGGTAAAATTGAAATTAAATAATGTCATTCGGACGATTTTTCTCTCTCTCGGAGATTCTCTGGACTGTTCATTCATTTCTCACAGTGCACTTTTATTGGTCTACTGATCTCTATCCTATGGGGCAATTTCATTCGTCATTCTTCATTAGCGCCTGTCACTCGATTCTCGACTCTCGAGTGGCCGAAAATTATTATTGATATCCCGATATACCGACTACCGACAACCGACTACTGACCGGCGGCCCTTAGTCATAGACACTTGAGCCACTTCCACGTAGAGCCCCAAATTGAATGGCCATAAACCGGCTGAAACAAAGAAAAAAATCCCTAAAACTCGTGGTTGCTTAGCTTTTTTATTACCTGCTTTTCCGCGTAACTCATTTCCAATCATTTTGGAATCGGTGAATATTTACGATCGCCGGCATCGCGGCATCGAAATCACAGTCCACATAATCACGCGCTAATAACCGCGATAAGTTGACCGGCTACCGAATTCTCCGATAGGATGAGCCATTAGCCGAACCGAAAGAACCTAAAGAACCGAAAGAACCACCCACCACCCACCACCCACCGCCCTCCGAACGCCCTTCGATCGACCCGTGCGCGTTTATTAATTAGAATTTATGGTCCGGCTATTGTCGCGTCCATATAGAGACAATAAATAGCCGTTGTATATGTTGTTGGGAATGGGAATGGGAATGGGAGTGGAAATGGAAATGGAACTGGAACCCCCTAATCTTATCGTTCCGGCTCAGCTCTTCAGTTCTTTCAAACGTTCTTTCGGTCGTTCGACAGCCGAAGAGCTCTCCCTAACGCCCAGGAGCGGTTGTCCCCGCCAGATCCGTCGAGATCTAAGCGATATTATATTAAATCAGAGAAGTATTTATCTCAAAGGGTTCCTGCACCCAAAAAAAAACGTAGATCAATTTGACATTATTTAAGATCAATTTTAATTTGATATGTGTCCAGGTAAATTTGACCTGGTCGATAAGAGTAGGTACTTCATTTAAAAACGATATGGGTTTGGCATGACCTGAAATTTACATGGCCATATCGATTTTACGTGCTTTTTTTTGTGTGTGGGAATATGAAAGACTTGAGAGTTCTTTATCCTGAATATTTAAATATATTTATATTTTATAACCTATATAACTTAGATATATATATTTGTTGTTGAAAATGCCCCATAAAATCTCTAAAACGATCTTGATCCTTGGATCCGCTTGGAACCGCTCCTGAAATCGGCCACACGCCCCATGGGCAATCGGGGATTTAACTGCCACGCCCACCGGCCAACCAAATGCCCAGCTGCTTCTTCCCACACTCTCTTTGGTTATCTTTGCGTCAAATTGGCAAAAACAATAAAAAAATCTGGCCAAAATGTGTTAACAGAAAAAATAGAAATAAAAAATATAAAAAAAAAAAATATATATATATATTAATGCGGCTGGGACGGAATGGTCGTCGCCCTATCTCTATCTCTGTCCGATTATTTACAGTTAGCTCCGGCCAGGCGATAACCTTGCCCACATATATCTTGGCCAGCTCTTGGACCGCCATTTGCGATTACCTGGTGGTGACGGCGACGTCGACAGCGACGCCTGCCACTAATCACTCCAATTAGCTAGAAAGTGCTTTTCGTTTAAAATTCGCACGTTGTCGCAGTTTCTTGGCATTGTACTGCGAGGCTCTGAGACAGCCGCACTTGGCCATTTGGAGTTCCCTTTTTGCTTGCATCAGGGCAAAACTAAAAAAAAAATTCCAAATTCAAGACTCCGAGTTCCGTGTTGCCCGTTTTCCCGAAGGATCCGCCTTTTTTTTCGCCCGAAATTGTGAGTTGTGATACAAAAATCAAGTGAAGATCCTAAAGATCCTGAAGATCCTAAAGTCCCATAGACACCATCAACCAATCAAAAAAAAAACCCATAAACACAATAAAACCCAGTTGAACGAAACGAAACGAAGCGAAGCGAATGAGAGAAACATAAAGCATTGCAAACGACCAAATTTGAATGCACAAAAAATAACAAATTGAACAAAATTGTAGTATGTAGTAATAAAAATCAAAACAAGACATTTGCAAGCCGACAAACTTGAGTTACCCTATAAAAAATAGAAATAAATAAATAAATATACCTACAATTCGTTGAACAAGTGCTATAAAGTATACGGTTTAAGCTTTTCCACTGGCATACACAAATAATGCTATAGATTTTTATATTTTTTTTTCCTTTTTCACAGGAAAAGTCTTACATTTTTATTTGTAAAATTCAATTGTTGCCAAAAATTAAATATTTTCAAGTTTTTGAAAAAACAAAAAAATTTTTAAAGTACAGATATTAATTTTAAAGTTTTTGCTTAATTTTCTATAAATCTGTAAATCATTTAAAATGTTTTAAAATATTTGCTTAAACAACTCTACAATTTAATATTTATTCATTTATTTTTTTTTTTAACATTCAATAATAATAACAACTATATTTAGAGTAAAGATATTGAGTTTAAAGATTTTACAGATTTTTTCAAATATTTTCTTAAACAGCTGAACAATTTCAAATATATTAATTAAAATTATAAAATTAATTTAATTAATATATTTTACTATAGTTAAATGTAACGATGGTTTAAGAGCATTCGAAAAATGTGCCAAAATTCCAATAAAATTCAACTTAGGTGAAGGGCCCCGTAGTAAAATGGAAATAATAAATAAAAGCCAGCGAATGAATAAAACGTATAACAAAATAAAAATCAACTTTTGGCACCAGCCAATTTGTAGGCCACTTAAGTCCCGATCTACGCGCAGCGAAGATAATGCAGATTGTCTATAGCCCAATTCGATTTCGAATTTCGATTTCGAAACGCGATGGAAAGGGAAATACGAAATACGAATGACGAATGACGATTCGCATTCGCATTCGTGTGTTATGGAGTTCCCGACTTTGATGAGTGCGTTATTTCGCTAGAATAATAATTGAAATTGAAATGCTTTTTTTTAATGACGTTTGGCGCGTGTCGCGCTTTTATATGTATTCGTTTAATATATATAGAGATGGATATCAAAAAATTAACCCACACGCAGCAGCCATAAAAATCTTTGGATCAAATGTAGAGAACTGCCAATTGCCGGCCAAATTCGGATAATAGATATATATGTATATGTATATATATTATTTATATAATCGCTGGCGGCGTTTTCGGTTTTGATTCCTCATCGGATCATCAGATATGATATGAAATGAGATATGTGCAATCGGGGAAATCCGCAATCGGCTAATTGAAAAGCTCGAAAATGAAAAACAACACGTGCTGGCCGAATATTCTGGCATTCCTGACCATATTCCATATATATTTCGACTTTAGCCAGCTGTTTGGCTTTAAGATAATTAGCATTAGACGGCGCCGAGTTTGTTGTGATGACGTCAGTCGCCAGTAGCAAGTTCTTTATGAGCTCTATTAATTATGGCCAGGTTTCTGGATACTGGATTTTTGTTCGTTAATAAAAGAATGTAGAATAGAAAAGACCGAAATGCCCGAACTACGTCGTATTAGCTGACGTATCATCTGCGATAATAACCGAAACCGAATCGTAACAGATACTTGAACCCAATAATCGATTATTGTCTGGGATATATGTGTATAACAACTACCTACCTCTACATTCCATGTAAATATTAGATCACAGTGACTCCGATCTCGTGCACTTTTCACGCTACAAAGTCAGCTGTCAGTCGCCAAGTCCCCATATATAATGGCCATATAGTCACATGCCGGAATATCACGGATTGCATCACGAATAATGTCTGAGAATATGTAGCTATGGTGACTTTTGAAATGTATAGTGCAGTTTCCACATCATTAGGGTCGTCATAAGTGGCGGTTGAACCAATCACTCAAGTTCTTCATAATAAAGTCGAAATTTACTCACCTCGACTTGAACATGAATGGGCAAATAGAGTTATAGTGTGTGGAAAAAGGTAGTAAAAATATAAACTACACACAAAAAAGAAAGCATTTCGCCGTAAAATTGAAATGCGTATGCAAATTTGTGGTTATGCAATACGCATATCGTTTTTACATGAAATACTTTTTCGAGCATATCAAATTTACATGGCCGCATATCAAGTTAAAATTGATATATTAATTGATATCGGAAAGTAAATTAAAATTATTTCATAAATGATCATAAAATATCAATTAAAAATGTTGAAAAAAATCAACAAAAAAATCTCAAAAAATCCCGACTTATAAAAGATATTATACCTGAATTTAGTTACAGTTCACCGATCCACACGTGACTGCAAATAGCAATCACTAGGCTAGGCAATCGATATTTTTGGTCCATATCCCCATATCTCAGTTTCGTTTTTTTTTTTATATTTTTCTCACTTAGCATAAATGAATATTAATTTATGCAGAATTGTAAAAAGAAACCGCACCCGGCGATCATCAGCGGCATGATTATAAGTCATAAAGTCTCAAAGTTTTTAAGTTTCTAGCATTTTTATGCTGGAGTTTTGTTTATTTTCTGTTAGCATTGTTATTATCGTTCATTTCAGCCGTCTATTTCCTTTGAGAATTTCTATGCCAATGTCTGGCCATAAAAAGTTTAACCAATTTTATTTTTATTATCATTACTGTTTTTTTTTTTTTTTGTTTTTTTTGTTTTGTGAGTTTTTTCATTGTGTTTTGTCGCTTCAGTTGAGGGGCCTGAATAATAGTTTTGGATACCGCCTAATATGCAATTAATTGGACATGAACTTGAACTGCGCTCGAAGCGAAACTAAAACGGGGGGCGGGGGATGTCAATTATAAACAATTAGACAATGGCAAAATTGGTAACCAACCGATGGGAACGCGGGCCAAATGAATGGGGAAGACTTGGCCAGAATGCTTCTGAATCTCGAAACGAATTCGCAATTGTTCCTGGCTTATAATATATACATATATACTGTACAGTCTGCGAAATTCCCAACAATTATGGCTCGGTCAATAACGAAAATCTTTCTGCATCCAAGTTATTATTTTTATTTATTGTTATATATATTTTTTTTTATTGCTTTTACCTTTGTTGAGTGAACAAAGTGCTTTCGCATTCACAACAAATGACTTTATAATCGTCTAATGGTGTTACATATCTTTCCTTCTCTCTCTCTCTCTTTGCAGGAAACTTTTCAGTTGGGTTAATTGATTAACCAGGCCCAAATAAATACGAAAGGGAGCGGAGAACACAAAGAGCCAGCAAGATGACTGGTTTCACGAACGCCGGTTTCGAGAACGATGAGCCCGTCAAGGTGAGTTTCTGTTTTCTTTTTTTTTTTTTGGGTCTGAAACTGGGAATCCGTAATCTCCAATCTGGAATCCCAAGTCGCAAGTCCCAAGTCGCAAGTCCCAAGTAGTTCTTACCTGATGATTTTCACCTCCTCATTCATCTTGAACAAGTGCTGGACACGTCAACGTACCCATAATGAAATCACCGGCCCACAAATCTTGTAAACAAAGGCGGGCCAAAAAGAAATCACGAAATAAGGCTTATTATTTCGAGTTCTGCATAATTAAATGACAACTCTTCCGCAATTATTTAACATTTGAGGGCATCAGGAAGTCCTATACCAAAGATAAGGCGGGAACCGCAATACGTTACTTAGTTCTCTTGGTCGATTACAAACGAATTCCTTATTGCTTATCCCAAGGCATTCGAGTACCAAGTTTCATAAAGTTATGCCACAAGGTTTCTGAGTTCCAATAGACTATCCCATATATGTATATATATTTCTAAAATATAACCCAGCTTACTGAATTTGATCAGTTTATTTGCATCTAGATAAACGGATCCATTAGTTGGTTAATTAGGTTTATTAGGGTAATTACAAAGAAGTGATTTCGATTAGTTCAGACTTTCTGCAAACTGCGGAGTGGAAACACACTTACGATCGAGTTTCGATCGGACTGCTCGGGTTTTTCCCGGGTTCGCATAGAACTATTCGAAATGACCATAAACGCTGCCACTTGAGAATTGTTGTCACATTCTCGTTTTCGTTTTTGTTTCGTTTTTGGCATTCATTCATGCGCGTACCGAACTGATATAGCATTTGGCCATAAAGCCATATAGCCAATATAGCCTATAAGCTGGATTACACTTATCGAGTGTCTGGGCCGATTGTTTTGTTTTTACTCTTTTCTTTTCTGGTGTCGTTTGGTATTGTTTTGATGTTGATGTTGAAGTTGAAGTTGAGTTAATGACTGTGTTTGCCTTCGCCAAAGAAATCATGTTTTATAATGACACGCGTCACAGTTTTTATGATGGCCCTGATTATAATGGGAGGAAGTGTCCAATAAACCGAAAAATCGACTAATCGAAAAATCGAAAACCCGGTCGAACTGATGGCGATAATTCCGATGATCATTAGCATTTCGTTTGGCCACTCCCTTCTTAACATTTAATGAGGCGAAATAAATTTCACCTCAAGAAACCAAAAACCAAAAACCAAAAACTGAAAACTTAAAACCAAGAGACACAAAAAATCCAAAGACCCACGCGAGAAGGCTGAAAGGCAGAAAAAGAAATGTGACAGCAGAAAGCGCTCCCCACACACATATTTATGGATATGTCTTAGCCACAAACTTGACCAGCCAGCTGATGGCCAACCGATTTGCCAATAAATAAGGTAACAGAAACAGAAACAGAAGATAATCCAAGTAAAAATCAACAACAAGCCACTAACGACAGACGAAAAACGTATTGCACAATTAAAGCACCGACAAGGTTTCATAATAAAATATTGCCAATTTACAATGGCCCCCCCCCCCCCTCCACCCCCCTACACCCCACGCCCCATCCCACCCCCTGTGTAATCGGTTCTTGTGAGACATCGAAACCAAACTCGTTTTCCTCGCCTTGCTTTGGTCAACAAAGAACCGCAGCGGCCAAAAAAAAAAATACAAAATTATAAAAGAAACCAGAGAACGTCCAGCTAACGACAAACTTACAATGGCGGCCAGCAGACTAGGATTTTTCAAAAGAAAATAATCTATTTTGGAATTAAATATATGTAAATTCCGGAGAACTTTTCTTTATAAACTAAACTATCATAATTAAACCAAGCTTCTTCAAGAAACAATTTTTTTTTCCAAGGAAAATAACCTATCTTGTTATTAAATATATGTAAATTCTGAAGAACTTTTCTTTATAAACTAAACTATCATAATTAAGCCAAGCATCTTCAAGAAACAACGTTTTTTTGAGAAAATACAACCATCTACAGCTAAAGATATACTAGATCATTTCAATTCCTTTATTGCCTACTAAAAAAAAAAAACGATACGAAACGTAGATCAATTTTACATTATTTAAGATCAATTTTAATTTGATATATGGTCGAAAAGAGTACTTCATGTAAAAACGATATGGGTTTGGCATGACCTGAAATTTACATGGCCATATCGATTTTACGGTAACCATGCTTTTTTTGTGCCTACATATATCATTTTTGTGGGCCATTCTGCTGACCGCTGCTGTGTGTAAAGCACCAACGCCAAATGGCATGTAAACTGGGCAGTGCAGTGAAGGGGATTTCCAGGGGGGCAATTGTGGGGCTGAGCTGAGCAAACACGAAACGTGCCGCGTTTAAAAATAAAACGCAAATCTCGTGCGGCGCAGCGCGTGCGCAACATGTTGCAGTAGGTCGCCGGCAACATGTTGCCGAAATAGTCAAAGTTACACGGGAAAAAATTAAATATATTGGTTCCTTTTTTGATAGATATTAGATTATTATTGCATTTTATTTATTCATTCACATCTTGGTGATTTTGTCAGTTATTACAATCCAAACTTAGTTATTTTGGGTTCTTTTTAATAATGAATTTATAATTACAAATTAAAAATATTTCTGGCGCTCTAAATATATTAATTTTTGGTTTGTTACACTTTTGGTTTCCTTTAAATAAATAGTATTTAATATATTTTGTTATTTTATTTTTTTGAATGTTTTACTAAAAATTTAAATTTTCTAGAAAATTAAAAAAAAATTTTTTTTAAATTTTTATTTATTTTGCAAAATTTTTTAAAAGCAACCAACAAAATTCTAGAAAGCGGAAACTTTTTCTGTCGGTGCATTCACGCAGACACACTTGAAAAAAATGTATACAAAATCAACACACACCTGCGGCCACACTCGAAGCGACGGTCCGCTCACCTGGCCGCTTTTAACTGGTTTGCGGCGGTTTTTGTTTGTCTCGGTCTCTGTCTCCCTCTCTGTCTCCCTCTCTGTCTCCGTCTCTTTCTCTGTCTCAACTAGCGGCGTCGCTGCCAACACACTCGCATATCATTATGGCCCCTGTGCACTGGCATTACTATTACGCGCACTTGTTTCGAAGCTCCGCTTGCCGTTTCTTTGAAAAACTAGGGAAAAATTTGAGAAAAAAAATGAAGAGACTAGAGAAAAAATGGGTGAACAAAATTAAATATCAGCTGTTAGCGGGAAAAGCATGCCACACAACAAACACACACACACACACACACTCCAGGGGAAAAAAAGGAAAAATAAACACAGACAGTTGAGAGTGGTTTTCCAGTTGGCTTTTTTTTTGTGCATTGTCATGATTTTTTTCCAGTTTTTTTCTATTTTTTTTTTTTCACCCACTTGCCATATGCTAGCCCACATTTATTTGCATATATTGCAATCGATAGCAGAGAATCCCTTAAAGTCTATTTAAACAAAACATTTAGCTGGAATTTTCAATTACAATTCGCAGAAATTCATTAATTACTTTGCTTTGCTTCAGAAAATTCCTAAAAAAATTTCCCCTTAAATTAAAACTATTTATGAATTAAATATTGAGGCAATTTTTGTTCATTTCCATTTGGTAACCACATTTTGGCACACAGGGCGTATGAGCAATATTTTTGTTTTTTTTCAAGAGTTTTCTTGCCTTTTATTGGCTTTTTTTTACTTTTAGCTTTTAATTTAACATTTCGGCGTTTTTACTTGATAATTAAAGGCGACATTTAAGAGTTTCGTGTTTTAAAATTTTTCTTATTTTTTTTTTCTGTGTGTGTTTGCTGACGCTTTTTATGGTTTGCCATTTTAAATTTTTTCTGCTTTTGTTTTTTAATAAAAATTTAAATGCAATTTTATTATGCTGATAAGCAGCGAGGGGATTTTTGTATCTGAAATCTGTCTGCAATTTGCATACAAACAAAACGGGGTTCGATTTCCTTTCCTTAACTTTAAAATCGTGTGAACAGCGGCAACAATTATGTGCTGTAATTAAGTTTATATTGTATTGGCAGCAAGTGAAACAGAAACAGAAACTGAAACTAAAACGGAAAAATAAAAATAAAAATAAAAATAAAAATAAAAATACAGAAAAAAAGAAAAATTGTAATCCCATTAATAGGGAGACTTGCATAACAACGCGTGTGGGTTAAACCGATGATCAGCAATCGGCAATCAGTAGCCCCCCTTTCAGCGACGCCCCTGACTGGCGATGTAACCTTCTTGCCCTGTGCGGTGCATGCGAAATCGCCATTTTCGGAGTGCCTTTGGGCCCGGGTCTTGCTCTCGGTCGGTTCTCGGGCACTATGGGCATTTTGATGGCCATTTTAGAGGCGATAGCGGCAATAGTGGCGATAGACGGCGAAAAACGGGACGCGCCACGCATGCGCAATGCGAAAAACGCGCGCGAAACGCGAGCAAAACGCGTGCGGACGTTTTAAATCGGATATCGGATCAGTCCAAAAATTTGTTGTTTGGTTTTTAGAAACTAAAAGCGTAAAATGCGCCAACACATAAATAATTAATTAATGTGTAGTGTGTGTGCTGGGGGCCAGCAAACAAGACGACAAAATGAAAGCTGCCCGGTGGCAAGACGAAATGGAAATGCTCTATAATATCGGTACAAATAAATATTAGATAATGCCTGAGAAAATACAAAATGTATCTGTTAACATCTGTTCATTATTATTTTTTTTAAATTTTCTAATAAACATGCAATTTTTGAACGTGCATTTCATTTTACAACCCAAAGAAAATTTGTTTTGATTGTCGACAATTTAAATAAATTTTGTTTCGATATCCAAAGGCATAATGAGAAAGTTAAAGCTGCTCCGAAAATGCGGAGATGAGAAAGAAAGTAGGATCATGATCATCCCATTCACTGCCCCTCGCCTTGCTGCACTCCTCGAAGATTGAAGATCGAAGACGGAAGATCGGCGATCGGCGATCGAAGATCTTCGATCTGAGATATAAAATCCAAAATCGAAGATCTGCGGCGGCCAAAAACGAATGCCGATCTGTTGTTGCCACTTTGCTTACGATATCTTTTCTTTGCTTGTTTTTCGTTTATTTTTAGCCAAAAGCTGGTTTCGAGCCCGACACCGCCTCGCTGCGAGAGAAAGTTGTGCTGAATCCGGCCGAGAAATGGCGCATCTTAAAGAATATC
Organism: Drosophila pseudotakahashii; assembly: GCA_035046095.1. NCBI lineage: Eukaryota > Metazoa > Arthropoda > Insecta > Diptera > Drosophilidae > Drosophila > Drosophila pseudotakahashii. The sequence goes on from JAWNOE010000105.1 coordinate 10,920,325, forward strand.
TCGATCATCTCGATCGCCTTCATGGTGCAATTTACAGCGTTTCAGGTGAGCCAGCATTGCAGAAAAAGTGTTAAATAAAATTACAAAGTTAAATCACGAAGTTATGAATTTGTACATACACATAAGTAATAACAAATATTTTATTCTGCTAACTCAAAAAAAAAACATGAAATCAATTCTGACAGACAAAAAAAATAGTATTTAATTATTTAATATTTAAAAAATATATTTTCCACACAGTATAGTTCAAATGTACATTAAACTCCTCCTTAACTTCTAAATATTTTCAAATCTAAGAGTTATAAAATCAAATCGTAATTTGACAGACAACCAAGTATCATATACTTTTATAGTAGAATTTTTTTTATCAAATTTTTATAGCAGCATTTTTATGTATATTTATATTTATTTTATATAGAAAAAATTTTTAGATCAAGATATTATAAAATCAATTTTGACAGACATAAAAAATAATAATGCATTTTTTAAAGTAGCATTTTTATGTTATATAAAATTTATTTGAAATATTTAAAAAATATTTTCTACAAAGTATATTTTATATATATTTTTTTTAAGGCCTGATTAATTAAATAAAATTCACTTTGGGCCAATTTAAAATATTCTACAAAAATTAAAAAAAAAAAGTTGAATTTACATTCTCTGATTTAGCAAGATTAGCTCTCTTAATTTCGAAATGCAGTGATTAATACTGGTCTTTCAACTTTCAACCAATAGGGCACGGCCAATCTGCAGTCGTCGATAAACGCCAAGGATGGCCTGGGCACCGTTTCGCTGAGCGCGATCTACGCCGCCCTGGTGGTCTCCTGCATCTTCCTGCCCACGCTGATCATCCGGAAGCTGACGGTCAAATGGACCCTCGTCTGCAGCATGCTCTGCTACGCCCCCTACATCGCCTTCCAGCTCTTCCCGCGCTTCTACACCCTGGTGCCCGCCGGCATCCTGGTCGGTATGGGCGCCGCCCCCATGTGGGCGTCCAAGGCCACCTACCTGACGCAGGTGGGGCAGGTGTATGCCAAGATCACCGAACAGGCGGTCGACGCCATTATCGTGCGCTTCTTCGGCTTCTTCTTCCTGGCCTGGCAATCCGCTGAGCTCTGGGGCAATCTCATCTCCAGCTTGGGTGAGTTGATATCATTTACTGAAGTTAGGAGTAGAAAACCCCCAATCATCTTCCTAAGAAAATTAAATTCCCTTCCCTTCCCTGAAGAGGGCCCATAAAAATTCCGAAAAGTCACTGGGACAATCTTATCAACTCGTAAAACCGTAAAACCGAAAAGATTGTGCCCGAAACTCTTAAATTAACAAAGTATTAGCTTTTGATTTTGCCAGCTACCGAAGATCATAAAACTCGCTACAATTACGGTGCTATTTTTTTTGCTAATCTCTGATGCCAGGAAGTCTAGAAAATGGCTGAGCATAGAAAATAGCAGATAGATAATAATAATATTGTGAAATGATGGATCCTCGGCTCCCGTAAATATAGAAAATTAGAAAAAATCAATTTTAAAAGCTTAGAAAATACAAAAAGAGTAGAGCTGGAAAATTATCGATATGTTCGATATTTGAACAAAAATTGATTCGATAATATCGATGTTTTGAGGGGAAAGCACAAATTAAATATCGACAAATAGCTAACTATCGATGATTTTCAAGTTTTAAAAAAGAGAGCATATTTTCCTGTTCGTTTTGGAATGGTTTTTAAAATACATATTTTTCCTGCCCTCCCCCCCCCTTACAGTTCTCTCCAGCGGCGCCCATGGCGGCACCAGCAGCTCGAACACGACAATCAGCGACGAGGATCTGCAGTACTGCGGCGCCAACTTCTGCACCACCGGCAGCGGCGGACACGGCAACCTGGAGCGTCCGCCAGAGGATGAGATCTTCGAGATCTCGATGATCTACCTGTCCTGCATCGTGGCCGCCGTCTGCATCATCGCCTTCTTCCTCGATCCCCTCAAGCGGTACGGTGAGAAGCGCAAGGGCTCCAACTCGGCCGCCGAGCTATCGGGCCTGCAGCTGCTGTCGGCCACCTTCCGCCAGATGAAGAAGCCCAATCTGCAGCTCCTGATCCCCATCACCGTGTTCATCGGCATGGAGCAGGCGTTCATCGGTGCCGACTTCACCCAGGCCTATGTGGCCTGTGCTTTGGGCGTGAACAAGATCGGCTTCGTGATGATCTGCTTCGGTGTGGTCAATGCCCTCTGCTCGATCCTATTCGGTTCGGTGATGAAGTACATCGGCCGTACGCCCATCATTGTGCTGGGCGCCGTCGTGCACTTCACACTGATCACCGTCGAGCTGTTCTGGCGCCCCAATCCCGATAATCCCATAATCTTCTATGCGATGTCCGGCCTGTGGGGCGTCGGCGATGCAGTGTGGCAGACGCAGATCAACGGGCTGTACGGCCTGCTCTTCCGCCGGAACAAGGAGGCCGCCTTCTCCAACTACCGGCTGTGGGAGTCCGCCGGCTTCGTGATCGCCTACGCCTACGCCACCACGCTCTGCACGCAGATGAAGCTCTACATCCTGCTGGCGGTGCTCACGCTCGGCTGCATCGGCTACGTGATCGTCGAGATCCTCTACAGGAAGAAGGTGAGTTGAATGTTCATGGTTCGGTGGCTAATGCTCGGTGATATCCGGTATTATTATAAAGATTAAAAATCATAGAAACATACCCATTACTGCCTTACATGCGAAAGTTTTCAAGTAAAAAGTAAAAATATCACATTTTTATATTTATTTATTATATGGCATTTAATTTAATTGAATTTAGTTTTCTCCCAAAAGTCGACAAGCTTTTGATACATACATTGTATATGCTCCAAATCACATAAAATAATTTATTTGCACAAATATTTTAGATAAATGAATAATATATAAAATATTAGATATATTTTATACATTTTCTATTTATTTACCATATATTATATACATTTTCTTATGATGCTTGCGGTTTAATGCCAAAAAGTAGGCCATTAATTTTGTACCCACACAACACATAACACGAACCCATTTTCTCGTTATCCTCCGCAGCAACGCAAGGTCAAGAAGCAGGAGAGACTGGAGGCCGCCGAGAAGGAGAAGGAGGCAGCCGCCGCCGCCGCAGCCGCTGCCGCCTTGGCCGCCGCCGAGGCAGGACCCGATGGCGTCGAGGAGACCGACGACGAGCTGGACGATCTCGAGGAGGACATTGTGGTCACGCGCCTGTAAATGTTTTATTCTCCGCCCCAAGTACACCCAAAAAACAAAACCCACAAGTCCCTCACACACCCCACATTCCATCAAGTTATCGATAGATAGATAGAACGAGAAAAAAGAGAGTAAATATCAGGAGCGTTATCGATTCAAATGCAAAAAAAAAAGACAACAAGATTAAAAAAAAAAGAAAATGGAAAAGACCTATCGATAAGAGTGAAAGCTAACATACCTATCGATAGACAAAACGCTCCGTGATCGATAAACAATACCAACTAGCGCCGATTGAAGGCCGAAACGCGTTGCATACTTTTGTGGTTGTAGTTTTGTAGTAGAACATTTGTACCCCTCACCCCCGAAGAAACCCGCTCCTGCAAGAGAGAAACCATTTAGCTCAAAGTCCAACCGAGTTTGGCTTAACTTTAGTTTGTACATACAGAGAAGAGATCGAAAAGGGCGAAATGCTAATAAATGCAAAGGCAGTGAGAAACCCCGGAACCGCAAATGCAAAACTTTTGTGTGTTAGTCTAGGTGTAAGCACACTCGTACTCCGTTAATACGCACGCCTGATTGTCAAATATTAATTGATCGATACATACTTATCGATAGAACAAAATATATTGATACTTTATCGATAAATTACTATTTGCAATTGAAACGTTCGCATCAACTTGGTATCGCACAACCATACAAACACACGCACACACCTACACACGAGGCACACACACTGCAGCAGTGTGTGTGCTTACGATGCCTAACAAATTGTTATTTTATTTTAAAACGTATTTTAACTATAGTCTATCCCTAAACGAAAATTGTAATACCCTTCATTTTTTTATAAATTGAGTTTCTTGTTTTTTGGAAAAAAAAAAAAAAAAAGAACGTGATAATCCACACACGCCCACACGAAACACAAAAACAGTCACAAAAAGAAAAACAATTATATGAAAATAGTCAAATTTGTAAAGATAAAAAAACAAACAAAACTGGCCTTAATGAAATATATATTTAAAAAATATATATATGCGATAGATCAGTGCAAAAATGAAAAACACACAAAACGAAAAGCAATTAATTAATATATAAAAATATCTTTAAATAAAAAAAGCAAAAAATCTAGTAGGCAAAATGTTATATACACATTTTTTGCTCAGTATTATGTTTTAAACTAAATTTAAGCGAGTTATTGTTTCCTGTTTATATTTTTTTTCGTAAACCCTATTGTTACGATTTTTTGTTTTTCGATTTCGAGTTTGATTTTTTCTTCTTCTCCAACAAACTCCCTGCGATGGCAATTAAGTTAAACGAGAAATCTAATGATATACCATAAACACACATCTACAAAACGATATATATATATTTTTTTCGTTTTATTTAAACGTTTTACTTAAATATTAATGAAAAAAAAAACACACACACACAACACATTTGTGAGAAAAAAAATACAATAAATATTTTTCTTTTTTTTTTTGCTTAGCCTGTTAAGTAGTTCATTATATTATGTAAAATATATAAAATAAATAAATGAATATAAATCTAATTGAAATGAATTCTTTAACTGGGGGAGAGTAAACGTGATTTGGTATTGTTCCGCCAGTCACGCGTTAATTAGTTAAAAGCGGGCGACACGTAAGCGCAGATAATTTCCTATTTCGTCAAATCATGTCGATTTAACCGACTGCTTGATACCCAGTAGAGCTAATTTGTGTTATCGAATCAATGTTGTTAAAATATCGAAAATATCGATAATTTTCAAGCTCTATTACATGATTTTTGAAATTTATCAAATGATTTTGTAAATCTGGAATATTTTTAAACAATTAACCGTTAATGCAGTCCTGACAATTGGATAACGTTGATCTATTTTTAATGCTACAAGAAATAAATATGAACATAATTGGTTATTTGGGACTCAAGATTATGCAACATGTGCTCAGACAGCTAGCTTATTGGGTAGTATTATCATAAATGATCCCATTTACTAGAAGAACTTTGATCTTAAATCATTATTGTTGGTTTTTGATTTATGCTACAAGTTGTGGGCTTCGAAACGCCAGCTAACTTAGACTAGAGAAATCTGCCCTCAAAGGACGATGGCCTCGTCCTCCTGGTACTGCTTGTTCTTGCGCCGCCGGTTGGACTTGATCTTGCTGAGCACACTGTACGCCTGTTGGATCTCGATGAAGCGCTGGTGGGCCTGCGGCCGCAAGCCCTCGTCCTTGACCTTGTCGGGATGGTACTCCTTGGAGAGCCTCCTGTACGCAGCCGTTATCTCCGCCTGCGAGGCGGTGGCGCTCACGCCCAGCACCTTGTACGAATTGCGTTCGCCGTCCACGTCCATGCTCTCGAACACCTCCTTCCAGGTCTCGTACCAGCCGTGATGCTGGGCATAGTTGTAGGTGTCCTGCAGCGCCTGCTTGAGGTCCGTCCACCAGGCGGAGGCCAGGAAGTTGTGGATGGCCTCGTGGATGGGCACCTCGCCGCCGTCCTCGTCCGAAATGGTGCCGTTAAAGTACAGGAAGCTGCCCCAGAAGGCGCAATAGATGATGACGGCGGTGGTCAGCTTGAAGCACCGTTCGCCGGCGCCTCCCCGACGCGGCGGTGTCCTCCGCCACTGCTTGGACAGGCCGTCGAAGGTTAGGGCCGCCACCAGGCCGGTGAGCAGCAGGGAGTAGGTCTCGTCGTATATCAGATACCTCGCGGGATACACCAGATAGGCGGCCAGCAGGCAGTGCCACCAGACGCCCTGCTCGCGCCCGATGTTGCCCACCAGCCAGACGCCCAGGGAGACGAACAGCGGTATCGCCCAGTGCAAGAAACTCAGATCCCAGCCGCCGACCAGGGTCTCCGGAATGGCCATCGAGCACACCTGGCCGAACAGGTGGCCGATCATCACCTGGCCCACGAAACGCTTCGAGGAGTATGTCGGCTTCGGGTACGCCTGCAGCTTGGCCACGAACGCCTTGACGAAGCGCGGATCCTCGTTGGCATCCCGCACATACTCGGGGATCAGGAAGAGCTCGCCCATCCAGCCGATGCCCATGTAGCCACCCAGGGTGCACCACCAAATGAAGGCGTGGCGATCGCGGTGCAGGTACAGATGATGCAGTCCAAAGATCCCGCCGAAGAGCCAACACAGATAGGCGACCACCACCGATTTCTGGGGCGGCAGAGCATTCGCCTCCCTGTTTTTGCTTTGACCCAGACCATTGGACTTCTGCGTCGCTGATTTCGAGGGTGATCCGCTGGGCGAGTCGTTGGTCTTGGACTTTCCGGCGACGGGCGATACCGTTTGCTTGATGCCCATGGTGCTCCAAAGGGGATTACTGCAATAAAAGGGGATCGAAACTGGATTATATGTGGGGTACTAAGGGGTTTCGGGAACTTTGGGTGATCTAAAACCATTGTGGCACCACATTTAATACAAAAAAATAGATCTTATTGTAAACAAATTTAAATTCTTATGTATATAATGCATTTCAAATCGTTGGGATATAAGATATAATATCAAAACTATATTTGTATCTTAAAAAAAACATTAATTTCATTAGAATAAATATAATTATTCTAATATATTATTATTTTAGGTCACATGAAATATTACAAATATAGTAGATATAGCCTTTTCAACTTATTTTTAATATCACTTTGACTGGTTATTTAGGTCAGATCAGGTCAGAAGATCAAAAATATCACTTTTTGGGTCATTTTCGGCAGGAGGCACTTACCCACACACTCGATCGACCTCAATTTCTTGTGAAATTGTCGCTGCGCAGGCGCAACTTCTTGGCCACGACTGTAAGTGCGGCCGAAAGAGAGAAGAGAGGCGGAGAAAGACGCGACGAAGAACTTTCTCTTTTCACAAATTCTACGCACGCAGCAGCAACAAAAAAAAAACCAGAAATAAAAAAAACACCTTAACTGTTGCCTTCAAATAGTAATAGTATTAGTTATTGCTCGTTTCGAAACGAGTGAAATAACCAAACAGCAGCAAAACAAACTTGTTGTTTTGCGGGCCAAATTAAAAAATTGAATAAAAAAAAAACCGAACTTGACTTTCGGCTTTGGAGGTGGAGAAACATCGGTGTCATCGATATTTTGCAAGTATCGATATTTAACTGGAAGTCATCGATTATTCTCCCCCGATGATCTAAATGTACTAAATTGGTTTGGTATTTTTAAATCATTTTTTAGTTCACAAATATTTAATTTTACCTCCACTAAATCAAATGAATTTCTTAATTTGTTTTCAATCTAACCAATCAATTATCAAAAACCATACTATATTAAAAAAAAAAAACGCCTTTAAAAATGAAATACTTTTATTGATTCTCGGTTTTTGTTTTTTTCCGCTTAATATGGCATATTCGCATATTTTGCATGGCTTACATGTATAAAAAGAATTTTGTTTTCGATATTTTGACACATTATTTGAGCTTTTACAATAAGCTTAGCCTATGATTAAAGTAAAAATAAAAATCAAATTCATTGGGATTACCAACTAAATTAGTTATGAGAAATTCTTGATGGCAGGTGTGTTGCGAAAATACTTTGGAGAATTTTTACTGATTACAGGGATGTTATTCCTTAGCGATCTCCAGATACTCACCAGCACACCTGCCCACTTGTGTTGTAATACTTTTCTTTAGGATTAATAAATAGACGAGGCAAAAAAAAAAAAAACACCTAACCGTTTATGGGATAACTTTCGTTATCCGGAACCAGCTCCGGACTTAAGATGAGTGTAGTTGGCTGGCCTCGAACGGTCTTCGCTTAGTTGTTCTTCTTCTTGGGCTTCTTGGGGTTGCGGGAGCGCGACTTGGCCTTGCAGAGCGGACAGATGGGCGCGTTGCGGTGGATCTGCTGGTGGCAGGACAGACAGGACTTCATGGGCGGCGGCTGCTGGCGGAGATTCACGTTGAAGTCGGAGCGGAACGAGGGATGGTGGCCGATGCCGATGGAGGGCGACTGCTGGAGTCGATTGCTGGGCGGCGGCGGCGGCGGTGGTGCTGAGAAGTCGCCCTTGCCCAGACGCACTGCAGCAGCGGCCGCAGCGGCGGCGGCAGCAGCACTGCCCGAGCCCGGCGGTGCGGGCGGCATGAAGGCATGACCGGGATTGCCGCCGCCAGCGCCGCCGCCGCCCACGGAACCACCGCCACCGCCTGGTCCTCCGCCGCCACCGCCGACGCCTCCCTGGCCGCCGGCCGAGGGCAGGGCGGTAACGGTGGCCTCCGGCATCAGGGGATGCCGGGCGTGCGGACGGGCCAGCGACGAGTTCTGGTTAACCGAGGCGGCCGCCGCCGCTGCAGCGGCTGCTGCTGCCGCCGCCGATTGGGCGGCAACCTTCAGGAAGTTGGTCTGGAAGCGATCCTTCGATATCGGGCTGCCCTCCTCCTCGTGCAGATCCCTCAGGGGACTTAGGCCGAGGTAGTCGCGGCGCATGTGATCGATCTGGTACTTGAGCGCCAGGTACTCCTCGTACACCCGGTTGGCCATGTCGAAGGAGCGCGTCTGGTTCTCCTTCGTCTGCTTGATGATGTTCTCCATGTCGTTGATGTCCGCATGGATCTGGCGCAGCTCCTCCACGTGCGACATCTTCTCCTCGAGCAGGTGCTCCATCTCCTTGCGGTACTCCTCCAGGCACTTCTCCTCGTCGTCGCTCAGCTTCACCTCCTTGATGATGCGCACCTTGAGCTTCTCCAGGGAGAGGGTTTTGTCGCGAATGTCCTTGATGGCCTCCAGTTTGGCATAGTAGTGGCGCTCGTTGGAGCTCGAGATCTCGCTGGTGGCCATTGTGAGTCCCAAAAGGCGCTCCGTGTGGTCTTGGTGTTGTGTATTTATAAATATTCTTATATTTTCGGAATCTCTCGGGTCTTTTTTCACCCCCACTCCCAAACTGGGCGATTGTTTATTTTGCACTGTTTCACTGGCCTAGTGCTTCCGGATCGGGCTTCGCGGCTGATCCTCGGGCATCTGATTAGGTGGCTTCAATTTGGGACAGTAATCCTTATCGACGGGCCACTTTTAATTGATTTCTTTCCTATTTATTTGATTTTTTCGCTGCTCTGTTTTGTGTATAGTAGTTAGTGATGCGCGAAGGACAGCGATGTTTTTATGGCGATGTTTTCGTAGCTATCGATGTATCGATATTTGGCGAAAGATCGACGGTTTGAAAAGTGTTTGGTTTGGAATTTTTGCAATATTTTGAAAAACATTTCGTTAAAAAGTAATTATATATCCCTAGAATGAGTATAAATTTAATTCGTACTCCTGTACTAATATATTACAGAGTTGCCATGGATTTTTAATGAAATAAAGTGACAACTCTGTTTATAAAGATTTAAAAATTATAATTATATATATTTCTTCCCTAAACATTTTTTTTTTACCCATATGGCTCAAAAATGAGGTCCAAATACGGAAAATCGTTCCTCGTTGATTTCGTAATTTAATTCCCAATCAATTCACATTAAACCTGGAAAATAAAACCCTTTTACAAGAGCTTCATCGATTTATAAATAAAACCTTTTCTTATCCAATACCAAAAAAAAAGTGCGCTTCATTATATCACTTATTAAATACACAGGCTTATTCAATAAAAACATTTCAAGTACAATCAGTTTAAAATCAAACACTATATTGGATTAATACTCCTCGTTTTGCCACCAAGAGTATTACAACTTCATTAAATCAAAAACTGGCCTAACGCTTCTTGATGGCCTGCAGCACTGGCTCAAAGGAGGGCAGTTTGAGGGAGTTCTCCCTCTGCTCGGCCACCTCCAGTTTAGCCTGGCTGATGGTGAGCTTGGTGTCGAGGGCCTGCAGCTCCTTCTCCGCTTCGGCCAGCTTCAGCTCGCATTCGTCGAGGCTGGCGTTGCGCGCCTTGTGGTCCTCCTCCTGGTACAACTCGGCGGCGGCGAGTAGATCATCGTTTCTCTGCACGCTGGCCTGCAGCTTCTCCTCCGCCTGCTGCTTCCTTTTCTCCAGCTCCTCCAACCGACTGACCTGATCGGCCTGATCCTCTAGCAGCTGCTGCTGGTGCTGCATCATCATGTCGCGCTTGGTGCGATGGCCCGCCTCCATTTTGGCCAGCCGATGCTTCTGCGTCTGCAGGCGGGACTCCAAGGCGGTCATTTCCGAGTTCAGCTCGGTGGTTGCGTTCTTCACCTTGTCCACCTGCTGACCCAGCACCTGACGCCGCTCAACATTCTGCTGGCGCTGCTGCTGGAGCAGATGGCCCAGCAACTCCAGGCACTGGACCCGCTCGGAGATGTCCTCCAGCTGGGGATTAAGCGGCAGCGATAGGTCCAACTGCTGGCCAGCGCCGCCCTTCATTAGGCCGGCAATCACCGGGTCCATGCTCAGGTGGCGGGCATGCGAGTTGAAGGCCTCCACGCAGTCCAGCTGCTTTTGCTTTGCGCGCGACAGCATGACCTGCTGGTGGAGCTCCAGCTCGGACACCTCCTTCACCTGGCGCTCGTAGGCCTTGGAGTAGTTCTCCGTGTCGCCGCACTTCATTTGGAGGGCCTTCAGCTGCTGGGCCGAGTACTTCTGGCTGCTCACCGCCTGCTCCAGGCGCTGCTCGTACTTCATTTGCTGGCGGAGATTCGCCTGCTTTTCGTCGACCTGAGCGGCCAGCTGAGCGGAGAGCATCCTATGCTGCTCCAGCTCCGCCTGACAGTCGGCCAGCTGCTGGGCGAGCTGTTCCTGCTCCCTGCTGAGTTGCTCCACCTTCTTGTCATCGTTGGAACCTTTGTGCTTATCGTCAAGTCGCTGCAGCTGCACCCTCAGGTCGCCGATGATCTGGTCCAGCGCTTGGCGATCCGGCAAATCGCATTTCTTGCTAATCACCTGATCCCTGGTTTCCGCCTGCAGCTTGACCTCCTCCTCGAGGAGCTCCTGATCCCAGAAGACAATGCATTTGCTGGCCTCTGCGAAGAGCACAGCGTTGACCTCCTCCTCCAGCTGGATGGCCTGCATCTGGGCGACAGTGGTGGTGGAGGACGTGGTGGCCGTCGATTCGCAGTGCACGCTGGGCTGCTCCGTGGTCTCCATGAAGGGAAACTCCGGTTCGTCCGAGTTGGCGAGTGTCGGGGCAAAGTCCAGGAGAAAGTCCAGCAGGACGATGACGTGGCCAAAGGAATGCGGTGTGGTGGGCGACACCAGCCAGGATTTGTTGACCTATAAGGTTCAAATATAGTTACCGATGGATATACAGGATATGTAGCGGATGAATCACCTGGTAGGGATACTGCAGCTTCTGCATGGCGCTGGTGATGTCCTCGACGTGGTGCTGGCCCACGGTCACGCGATTCCGCCAAATGTGCTGGAACAGGAAGTTGAGGATGGACACGAACTGCTTGATGGTCATGTTCCGGAGTCCGCCGGCGCGGCTGAAGAGATCCGCGATGCTCAGCGTAGCCGGATTGACGTCCTGCAGATACTCCAGTATCTGCTGGGCCCGCTCCGCCACCCACTTCTTGTCCGAGTGGGGGGCAACAGCGCGTTCCGCGGTGGAGGGCGCCGTGCGGTGGCCTCGCTTGGGCGTCACACCCATCTGGGTGAACCGATCCCGCTCCAGGTTCATCGGCTGCGGCAGACGGGATGCGGAGGGTCTGGCGGGGATTGGAAGGGGTGATTATTGGACGGTTTTGTTGGATTCTCGTACGGGAGTACCCACCTTCTGGGATTCACCTGGCCGGAGGAGGGAGTGATGTGCGCGGCTGTGTTGCGCTTCGTGGCCCTGGATAAAGGATGAACCTTGTATTAGCATTAGTTGTTTCCTGGGTTCGGGATTCGGATTCGGAATCCACTCACCTGGTTTGCCGCTTATCGGCGGTGCCGCGATCCTCCAGCACATTGCCACGGAACTCGCTGGTGCGACGGGGCATGTGGTGCGACATCTTGTGTTTAATAAATTAAATTAAAATAAGAAAAACTGTTTTGTTTAAAATTTGTTTTGGAAAAATGGCGCGTCGGCTTCAGCGATGGCAATAGAAAATACCAAGCGTCCTAAAAATAAATACCAATTCGGTTTCGAGAAATACCGTAAAAATACCATTATTTTGCCCTTTTATCGATATTTATTAGCGTGACCGTTTCCAAAGTAAAGCCGCTTGCAAGGTATATTTCTTCGGATGACTCCGCGGGCATACTGCCCACCGTTAATTTTGTTCGATCGTTCGGGTGGGAAAATCGGAAAATCGGGGCTTGGACTGGCGGATCGGTCGGAAAGCGCGGATTGGCTTGGGGACAAAGAATCTTGTTCTGGTCATGATTTTGCCATTCGCGAATTGTCAACTTTTGTTGAACGACAACAACAACGCGAACAACGGTGATCGCGAGAGAGAGAGACGGATGCAAACAATGCGTACGTGTGCGCGTGTGTGAGTGAGACATTCCGCAAGTGATTCATTCCGCAAAAATAATAATAATAATAAATAAATAAACTAGGGCGAAATGTTTGTGGAAATGTGTCAACAAGTTGCGGCCGCAAAATCTCAGTGCAATATCAATATGTGTGGCAAATCGAAATCGGTTTAATTTGTGTTAAGAGACACTTTACTTTTCGCCCTCTCTCTCTCACTTTTTGTTTTCGTTTTTTATTGTTGTGCTGTGTGTGTGTGTGTGTGTGTTGTGAATAAAAGATACAAGTTGACCACGCATAAATTGCATACGAAATTTCGACAAGGAAAAAGCGAAAGGTAAAAGCGAGCGATTTTGATTGATTTTTTGAAAGCCGACTTTTCGCTGGCTCTATTTTTTCTGCGGGCTTCGATTTTCGATGGTTTTGTCTCTCTCAAATGCGTTCTAATCAATCCGCCTAATATGCGGGTAGTGTGTTTGTGTTAGTGGGTTTGGTTTTGGCTTATCTCTTTTGACACAGCTATGTGCAAATTAATAGTAATACCCAAAAGATAATCCTAAAAAGGGAAATAAAAATATTGTATTTAGGCTTTAGGCTTAGGGGTTGCTTTTAATAATTAATATCTAAAAGAAATGTGAAAATATTTTTAATCTTCATGGTTCACTTTGTAAATGGATAAAAAAAAAAAATAAATAAAAAATAAAAAAATATTTTGTGTGCTTACAACTTGTTTTCTTAATTGTCCATTTGTAAGACTGCTAGTATTTTGAGCACATCTGTATTTTTGATCATTTTTGACACACATACATATGTATATTTCGCTTCTAACTGCTTATCGCTCCCATTTGGCGATAGTGTGTGTGCGAGGGAGACAGGTGCCACCTGTTGCTTCAGCCGTCTGCCGTCTCTTTCGACACATTTTGTTGCTGGTTCTTAATTGTTTGGCAATTAAGTCAATTATAAACATATTAAGACAGCCGACACACATTCCCCGATTTAGTTTAGTTTTCCCTATGACTTTCGCAGACAAACCAATAAAACCGATCAATTCAAGTGAAAAGTCCCCCAAAATTGGGCCAAGATCTATTAGCCCATAATCTATAATAATAAATAAAATACACAACCCATGAGTTATGCTATACGTAATGCATACAGATTTTTTTTTAAATTCCTTAGAGATGAGTGTAAATTATTTATAATAATATTAGTGTATTAAGATTAGAAAGTTATTATTAGGCTGTTGGAATCAAAAAGTAATACTCTCTTTAAAAACAAACTGACTACTATCTTTGTTAAGTAATAGCTTTTCCTTGTTCAATGTTAACATTTCCTCAAAACAATGTATATGTTTTGGGTATTAGAAATATCCATCTAGAATTTCTCTATTATATTGAGTTGGAGTTGAAAAGCTTCACGTATTCCCCTTATAAATGCTATAATGGTAATCCAGATAACTTCTTTCCATCATACGATCATTTGATCGGTTCTTCTTCTTCTGTCTACCTATCTTTGCTTTTTTCTGTGTGTAAATCAAATCACAAATCGATGGCAACACTTACATACGACAAGAAATGCTGTCAAACTACTTGGAAATCGAGTCGCGAGATCGCTTAACCCCATGTTGCCCCCTTCCCAATGCCCCTTCGATTCTTCGGGCTCTTGTGTCTTATATAATTGGGGCCATGGAAGCGTTAAGTCGAGTGTGGACCTATCTGTGCCCATTTCCTTCAGTTTTTTGTTGTTTTTTTTTTTTTTTTTACATTTTTTGCACCATGAATACGATCCGGGAATGAGAGACGAACAGTTAACTCAGCTTATTTTTACTGTCGCAGTTCTTATCGCGCTTATAAACATAAACAAAAACAAAGCTTGAACTCAGTCCGTGAATCACATGGACATATACGATACATACACTGAAAAAAAAACCTCACCATATCTGTTCTGTATCATCAATTGCAATCGCCAGACCAATAATATCAGTATTATATAATATACCTATACATATCCCATTAATCACGATATAGAAACAGATAAGATCCGTTGAAAAATTGTAAAAAAAATAACTTTTTTTTTTATTTTAAACTGGCATTTTTGTTAATTTGAACTAGAATGATGACTTTTCTTTCAACCTTAAAAACCTTGGTTGATTTTTTCCAGTGTACTATCGTATAGCCATTGCACTTGGTCCATGGAAACTGCTGTAATTAGCAAAATAACAATGCAACAAAAGAAGAAAAGCATAAACAAGTAAGGGGAGAACGCGAGTGATTCATGCGAATAAATGACGATCCAATTGCAAAAGCGCATGAATGCATCGTTTTATTCGCATGCAAACATATAAATATGAATTAAGTTTATATATTGCATATACGAATATAAATAATTATACATATACATATGTATATTGATGTATATGTTTTGGCCAGGCAAAATATTATCGCAACGGAAGTATGCCTTATTAGATCGTATAATTGCGCAAAATATTAGAGCAATGTGCGGCTGCAAAATATGATATATCAATATATAAATATCAACGTTGGCTTAAGGCAGTTTAAATGGATTTATAGTCATGTCAGTCGTTATCAAAAAATAACTTTCGGAATACCCAGAGAAAGTCATTCCGCTATTGTATATTAAATACTCAAACTGTGGATTTGTCATAATATTTTAAATATTTTATATTACCTTATTCTGTTTTAGAACCTATAAACCTATAAAATAGTTGATGATATTTTTTCAAGTTTAATTGAGATTTTGTTTCTAAACATTTCCCAAGAGTTGGCCTTACTGATAATCTCGTGTTTATGGAAACAGAGCTTAAAAGAAACCATATAATAATGAAAATCAGAACGCATTCATCGTTAAATATTCACTGAAAGGCTTTATCGTTTTCAATAAGGCGCATTGATATTTCCCATGGGGAAATCAATCAAAATAATTGCAGTTTCTCCATGGGGTTGATAAAGCAAGGGGTTCTCTACCAATCCACCATAACTACAAAGGGTCTCCAGACGACCATCTATCGCCGGTCATTCATGATCTATACGGGCACTCAGCGCTATATAATTATCATTCTCGGGTGGCTCGTCATTGTTATCGCTCTTTCTGCCCGGCCACTATACGTACGAACGATATCTGAACAAATGTGTGTATATATAGAGAGAGTTTTATACTATAAGAGGTATATGCACAAGGTACAATTCGTAGCCATCTAACCACACAAAAGTATGACACATTTTGGTTATATCTACACCCAAAAAAAAAAACGATATGAAACGTAGATCGATTAAAACGATAGATTAAAACGATATGCGTATTGCATAACCAGAAATTTGCATGCGCATATCGATTTTACGGCGACATGTCTTTTTTGTGTGTGTAGGGTGCCGATAAATGGAGTACAAGTAGTTAAAACTGTTTTCAAGACATTTTCCATAAAATAAAATAGAATTACAAAAAAAGTTTGCATCCAAGAAGATTTAAATAGAATTTTAAAATATATTAAAATAAAATAATATAAATATAAAGCTATGAATCGCACTGTAGACAGTTTAGAATTGGGTAATTGAATGCGGATTGATGATTGTGAGTGGCAAAACAATTGATTCACTTGGTCAGCACTCGGTTACTATATGAGTATACATATTTATCGTCGTGCGAGAGAGTGAAATTTGAAATTCGATTAATCATCGAAGAGAAGACACGAAAGGTGTGGTAGTAGTTCTAGTTTATTTTCCTGGAACACAAAATATGGGGTATATGTATGGGGTCCAATCTAATGTGAGTCATCCATCAAGATCATTCATTCAACTTATCCGGCGCAATGTACGAAATGCGAAGAGGAGACAATAACTGCAACAATGGGCTCGTTTAAAGTTTAAACGTTTATAAACAAAATCATCGGGGTCCAGGAAAGCGCACTTGTGGGGGAGAGAGAACTTCCATTTGAAGTAGGGCGACCGACCGACCACTTAAGCGACAACGACAGCAATTCCCGGACTCCCCAGATGGTCCACTCTTTGCGATCCCATCCCATCCCATCCCATCCGATCCCATCCGATCCGATCTGATATGGTCTGGTTCGGACTCTGTCGAGAGTTGAAAAGTTCAGGGAACTGCAATGGAAGTACAGCGAAACAATGGGAGGGCCCCCGGGGAATTAAGATCGTCAATGAAGTGGTGATGTAAACAAGTCTCAAATACCAGATCCTTCAGTCGTAAAAGCTAAGTTTCTTGAAAGTATGTAGCCTAAACATCCAACAGAAGAGAGTATATCATACAATATAGGGAAGAGGTCTGTAGGTTGGGACAACTAAAAAATATATAATACATATCTCTTGTGAAATATTAAAACAATATTATATTAAACATAAATTGTAATCTTAACTTGGAATTCAATTTATGAACATTGAAATCATTATGAACATTTATAGTAATAGAAGTATTAGTAGTATTACGACGTAATATATGAAACTTAAGAAATCCCCTGATTTATTTTTCTTAAAAAAGATCTTAATTTCTGGGCTGGCAGTTGAAAATTAGCTGATAATTGCGCTCTCAAGCCAAGATAATGCTTATTCAAATCTCTGTTTCGGTTTCATTCCGAGCTGAATAAATAATCGTCTGAAAAGCGCTGACTTTGAAAGCGGAAAGTGAAAGCGGATCGTTGAGTGGGGGGAGGGGGAAATGAAAATTAATGATGACCGATCGAAGAGGCGAATGTTGATCGTTCAAGAAGAAATGCAAACACGTGTCTTTAATTTTCGCACTCTCTGCGCTTTGATTTTTATTTAGTTTTTCTTACACACAAAAAAAAAATGATAAAAGATCGGCTTTATATGTGCAAGATCAAGTTATTCATATCATTTTGATATGAATAAAGGTTGTCTTAATTATATTTCACATTATTTGTTCAAAAAATACTAAATTTGGTATTTTATATGATATGATAAAATATCATCTTGATATGTTTGAATCATAATTTTGACATAAATCATAGTTTTTTTCTGTGTATTTCTTAATTTCTATTTGCCTCGTTGGCCACTCATTATGTGGCCACTTAAAAATGGCAAATACTTAGCGTAAATTATAAATCTAAATAAATTATGAGCCGTAATTGTTGGGTTTAATTTGTTTCTCCTCCTAACTCGAGTAGTCCAGACGCCTGCGGGCGAGGGCCAATCGGATGAGTCGCCGTTGCTCCAGTTCCTGCAGTTGCTGCTGGACGAGCAGGCGATGCAGTAGCTCCACCTTGGCGTACTCCTGGGCCTTCCGTTGCACCCGCCTCTGCTGCTCCTCCACAAAGGCCTCCATTTTGGGTGAGACTGCGTTGGGTTCCTCCTGCTTTTGCACCTTTGACGTGTGGCGATTCCGGCAGTTTAACTGGAAATGGATGAACTGCAGCAGTAGTTGGAACAGGTGGCTCCAGAAAGTCAGCGAGGATTGATAGAATTCGCACAGGCTGGAGGACATGTCGTTAGTTCGGTTAACTGCTGAGAAGTGTGAGGTGTCGCGCTGAATCTGCGTTTTATATACCACAGGGGATTACGTAAGTTACCTAAGAATGGGGATTACCGTACCAAAGGTCCAAGTGGATACCTGTAAGGATTTTGGGTTTGTTTTATCTCTAAATAGAACCCAAAACCTTAGGTAGCTCTTAAAGTCAAGCCCTAACAGAGATCGTTAAGGGTTAAACCCCAGTTTCTTATGGTTTATAGATTTCAACGATTTTGAAGAGATTACCTGGATCTTGGTTTATCCTAGGTTTTACCTGGCATTGCCTTTGTAGGTATATTTCTATAAAAACAACTCTTTAAGGGACATTCCTATATACACAGAAACAAATGCGATATGAAATAGGGTCAATTCTACCATATTTCATATCAATAAAATCAATCAAAAAAATATGATTTATGTCAAATTTATGATTCAAATATATCAACTTGATATTTTATCATATCACATAAAATACTAAATGTAGTATTTTTTGGATATATAATGTACAATTTTTCATATCAAAATGATATGAGTAACTTGATCTTTAAAACATATAAAATTTACCAGCACATATCAATTTGATCTTTTGTAAATTTGTTTTCTTTGCAGCATATTATGATGTTATAACTAAACCCAATTGTGATCTGTTTTTTCTAGGTTCCGTTCCGCCATGGAGCAGGCGCGTCCTGTGCCCGCACCGCGCCGTCTTTATCCGGAGTTGCGTCCCGCCAACTATGAGAATATCGAGATCCGCACACCCCATACCAATAGTGGGGCCATCAATAACAATAATAATAATAATATCAAGAAGCTCAACATAGATGCGGATAATCTGCACGGCAATTGTGCCGAAAAGAAGCTGCCGTCGAGTGGGCAAAGCAAGTTGATCCTGCAGGAGAACAATTGCGATAGTCAGCTGCAGCCGATATATGGTCCGGATGCCAATGAGAATGTCCAGGAGCCGTTGTACGCCACACCGAGGCCTGCGCCGCGCCAGCGAATGATGCCAGCCGAGGATCCCGATGAGGAGGAGGATGAGGTGCCGCTGAGGATTCTACGAGCGGCGCCACAAGTTCCGCCCAAGCCACTCAACATCCCGAATGATCCACGTGCCTCGATCTGCAGCGAGGTGTCCTCCACCAGCGCGAGGACGTTGGGAAAAGCTGGCGAGGATCGGGAGGGATCGCGGTATGCGTCCAACGTGTCGCTGGACTGCAGCGAGAGCTCCCAGAGCGGCAAGTTCAAGTCGCAGTCACCCGGGTACGTAGACGCCGTCGACTCAACGGATCCGAACGGGGAACGGGAGTCCTCTTCCTCCGCAGAACAGTCCTCCGGCAGCCAAGATGGCGACGATGACAAGTAAAGATTGACCATAAATCTAGCCTTAGCCTTAGCCTTGCCTTGCACTCTCCTTAGTTGTTTGATGGGTTGCTCTTTGTTCTGTATTTCTAAAGGTTCTAAAAATGGAAACTAACCAGCCACAGAATATTTCGTATTTTCTATATAAATCACTTAACTTCAATTAATTATTTAAAACATTAAAGTATTATTAAAAGTATTGAATATTTCTGTGTACTACACAGAAAATAAATTGACAAAAGATCAGATTGATATGTGCTGGTCAATTTTATAAAAAAGTTATTCATGTCATTGTGATGTGAATATTGGTTCAAAAAATATTAAATTTGGTATTTTATATGATATGATAAAATATCATGATGATATGTTTGAGTCATACATTTGACATAAATCATGTCGATAATATCGATTTTTTCTATGTATGAAAGAAGTAACTTTGGCTAGTTTTTAATTTATTTTTGTATGTACTTTGCACAGATAATTCGCACCTTTTTTTGCACAGAATATATAATATTATAATCGGTGGTTCTCACGCACACGAAAAAGTTTTAAAAAAAAAATTTTTTTTACTGCTTAATGGCTTTTAATGTTCTTCTTTTTTAAAATTTTGGTTTGGTTATGGTTTTTAATTATTTAATGTGCACCATTTGAAATGTTTTTTCGGTAAATATTTAAGGCCAGAACAAACATAATATAATAATCACATTTTTGTAAAAATTTGCTGAAATTTGTATCTGCTTTATTGGACCTTCTTGTCGATGATAAGTGTCTTATCGATAATTAATTCGGTTTTGCGGGTCTTTTGTTGGCTTTAGAATGTTAGATATGCGTATATTTTAAAATAGAGAGCGACTTAATGTTGAATTTCCTGCCAGCTGCTCCCCAAATCATTAGCATATCTCTCACATTGTCTGAGGAATATTTTGGGATCAGTTTATACTATAAACCCCTAATGTGGCAACACATCCCTATTTGATTTATGTACTTCCCTCCCTTTGTGGGCATTTCTTTCCGAGATCACTACTTCCGCCCCGATCTCCATCGGTAAATTAAGTTGGGGCCGTCAAGGGATCGGAACCATCCTTATAAAAGTACTAACTATAACTATAAATAGCCTGGCGTCTGTTCAAGATCAATGACAAGCGGCTTTGTCTAAAAATCTAAAAATAGCGGAGCGGAAAATCTCAAGATCGTTTTTCACACTCACACTCCAATCGGAGTTTTGTGTGGTCGGAAATGGTTTTCAAGATCAATCGTTGGGAATTCGCGCAGAGGAAAAGAACAAACTGGGAACTGTTTAGAAAAAAAACAAGGCACCCAAAGGTATAACAATAAGATATATGATTGAGAAATAATATTATTTTTGGGGTAACTATTATTTTTGGGATTTTTTTTTGTCAAATTCATTGATTTTTGTTTTAAATTTCTGCAAATTCTTGAGTTTTGAGTTATAAATATAAGATAAAAGAGAAAGAATAAATGGTATTTGGGATAAAGATTATTTTAAGAATTTTATTTGGTTTTGGTGTTTTTATTTTTGACATTCTTAAATCGTAAAATAATTTCCAAAACATCAAAATAATTATCAATTAAAATATCTAGATAATTTGTGAGTTTCTAGAGTCACATATCTATAAAAACGGAAACCATTTGTGGTCTAACAATCTCTGCTAAGTGTTTTTTGGATCTTCTTTACTAACCTTCAGGGGATTGGGATACTTTTTGGATACGTTAGCCAACCAACTAATCGATCATCCCTTCTAGCAACCTGCTGCGATCGCTGGGCACCACCTCCAAGCTGCTGGGCGAAGCCATCGGCGAGCGGATCACGTTCAAGGCCAAGGGAGCCAAAAAGCGGCTGGACAGGAACCTGAAGAGCTCCACGGAGGCGATCAGCACCTTGGGCGCGGACGCTGGCCGGAGTTTAAAGCACGCCGGCAAGAGATTCGGCTCCAATTTCAGTCTGGGCAGGAGCAAGGCGGAGGCTGGCCAGGCGGAAGTGGGCCAGGCATCCGAGGGATTGGGATCTCGATCTGGCGAAATGGATCTGGACAGGCGGCGGACGATGCCCAATACGGAGGTCTTCAGTGCGATCCAGTTCTCGAGCCCGCTGAACCGCAACGGTGGTCTCTCCGATCTGCGGGAAAGCGAGGCCAAGGAGCTGCAGAAGGAGCAACAGTTGGAGCAGCTGGAGCAGGAGGAGGACGACGGCTGCTACGAGGTGCCCAAGGCGCAGGGCAAGCCGCCCAGCTACGACGAGGCGCTGCGTTCCCGCCCCTCGCCCACCGCCTCGCCGCTGGCCAGGAATCTCGCCCAGGAGGCAGCCCAACTGGTCCAGTTGCGCAGCCAACAGCAGCGCCAGCTGAGCAGCAGCTCTTCGAACGGCGATGGGGATTCGCCCTGCCTGCCCATGCCCGCCTTTCCGCCGCCCCGCCTCTCGCAGCAGCCGGATCAGTTCCGGCTGGACGCACTGCAGCCGCCGGTGCGACAGAAGCGGCGCAAGAATTACGAGCACATCGAGCTGCGGCGTCCGCCCGTCGATTCAGCCCAGCTGGAGGAGCTCAATCGGGCAGCGGCCGCCGCGGAGCGCGAGGAATCCCTACTGATCTCCGCCAAGAACGCCGAGGAGGAGGCCAAGGCCCCCAAGCCGGAACGCAGCGATTCCTGGGAGTTCTACAACGACAACGAGGACGAAGAGGAGGACGAGCAGGAGGAGGAGGAGGAGGAACAGGAGGCCAACTCCTCGCCCGAACCGGTGTACGCCAACCAGGAGGCCACCTACGGCAAGCTCTTCGAAATGGCCACCGCCGGCAGTAGTCGCAGCAATGTGCTTACACCCAACCAAGTGGCGACGGCGGCGGCGGAGCAGCTGGCCTGCATCAGCGAGGATTCGGAGCTGGATGGAGCCGTGGGCGGTGTGCCGCTGCCGCAGGCTCTCATCGAGGAGTTCGATCCGCTGTGCAGGAAGAACTCCACGCTGGCCAGGTCCAACAAGAGCAACGAGCTGCTGCTGCTGGAGCATCTGCTCGAGGAGGACACCTACGGTACGGTAAAGGCGGAGCAGGATGACGTGAGCATGTGCACCTCCGAGGAGGAGCCCACTAGCACTAGCACTAATGCGACGAAATCCCAGCCGCAGTCGCCGCAGATTGTGCACCAGAATGCCCGGCTGCTGAGCGACAGCATGGAGAACATGCTGGACTCCGACCAGGAGCGGCTGAGGGACGAGGAGCGGGCGCGGCCCTATCTCAGCCGAATGCCGGCGGAGTCAACGCCCAAGGGTGGGTCGACCGTCGACCTGGCCAGTGCCTCGCGGAACCGAACCAATTGGTTTGTGCCCGAAAAGGCCACGACCACGTCCGCGTCCGCTGGCAAGCCAACCATCGAGGGCGACAGTCCACCCACCTACCTGGAGGCCATCGGAAGCGGCGGCAGCGGCAAGGATGTCGGATCAGCAGCAGCAGCAGGATCTGCTGGCAGTCAGGAGAATCGCTCCACCATCGGCTCGCGCTTTCGGCAGACCATGAACGCCATCTCCAATGTGAAGCTGCGCATGGACGCGATGAAGCGGAAGGCCAGCTTCCGCAACGCCAATCAGCGGCAGTCGGACGTGCGGGTGGCCCTCCAGATGGTACCGCGACCCAGTCTGTCGCCCCTGCTGGTCCGCTACGAGGGTCCGCTGGTGCGCTTCCCGTCGGGCGTTGTCGAGGACATACTGAAGGAGATGCAGAACCGCAAGGCCATACTGAGGGACCGGCAGTTTCAGACCTTCCTCGACCAGGAGATGAAGACGCCGCGCGAGATGATACCCCTGGACACGATCACCACGCTGCAGTGCGTGAGCAACAGCCGGGTGACCGATACGGCCACCCATTTCTACTGCTTTGAGATCACCACCTCGCAGCCGAAGAACGGCAATGGAGCGGGCATGGATAGCATGTCCTCCAATCCCAATCTCCTCATGACCAGCAGCTCCTCGGGCAATGTTAAGCAGCAGCGCGTCTCGCATCTCTATGGCGTCGGCAAGGAGTCGGAGCGCGGTGTCTGGATGCAGAAGATCCTCGAGAGCCTCACGAACAGCCTGCCGGTGAAGTACACCTGCCACTACTATCGTGCCGGTTGGTGTTACCTCAAGGTGAGTCACCGTTTGCATTCAGGAAATTCGAATTAACTCACAAACAACTGGAAATCCACAGAACTCCATCACCTCGGAGTGGAGCGGCACATGGTTGGTGCTACGCAAGAGCCAGCGACGCCTGATCTTCGTGACCGAGGCCAATGGCAATGTGGAGAAGATGGACCTGCGCAAGGCCCGCTGCATAGGTAAGGGATCATTGAAAGAAACTCAACTGCATATATGCATAATTAGAACAAAATTGTATATTTTTGATAATAACTTTTTATATTTTTAATTTTTTCTAAAAAATTTGCGGTCTTATTTTATTCACGAATAAATATTATGAATAATGATTATAGGTTGAATGTGAGAACTGATAGTTTTATTGAAATCCATATTGATTTCCTTGTTCTGAAGAATTTGCGGATGAATTAATTTAATATTTTTCATTTTCTAAAGAATTTGCGGTCTTAGTTTATTCGAGAATAAATATATTGCTTCTTATAATGATTATAAGTATTTTTTGTGTTTGAATATTGTTGAATCCATATTAATTTCCTTGTTCTCAAGAATTTGCGGTTAATTTTTTTTAGGAGTTAAAAATAATACTTTTTGACAGTAGTTTGAAATTAATACAACAATTTTATTATTATTTATTCTGACATTAACATTCTGCAGTATCAAAAATGTAGGTATATTATAAGATTACATTATAATATCAAAATGACATTGATCTTATCTTTGAATCCTTTTCCCGAAACAGTGCTG
The DNA here is from genome assembly GCA_035046095.1 of Drosophila pseudotakahashii. Taxonomy (NCBI): domain Eukaryota; kingdom Metazoa; phylum Arthropoda; class Insecta; order Diptera; family Drosophilidae; genus Drosophila; species Drosophila pseudotakahashii. Next base: position 10,944,648 of record JAWNOE010000105.1, read on the forward strand.
AAGGAGAGCGACGACTCGATTGACAATCTGCATGTGGAGAGCGGTCCCATGCTGATGATCGACTGTCCGCCCTACGCGGTCTACATGATCATGAGCTCCGCCCGCGAGACGAAGATCTGGCGGCACATCATCCGCGAGGTGGCCCACAACAATGGCTTCTCGCTGGGCGACCAGCAGCTGACACGCTACGATGTGCCCGTAATAGTGGACAAGTGCATCAACTTTGTGTACATCCACGGCTCCATGTCGGAGGGCATATACCGCAAGTCCGGATCAGAGAACTCCATGCACAAGCTGATGAGCGCCTTCCGGGCGGACGCCTTCAATGTGGAGATCACCCGAAACGAGTACAACGAGCACGATGTGGCCAATGTTCTGAAGCGCTTCATGCGCGACCTGCCCGAACGGCTGCTGGGCAAGCTGACGGATAGCTTTGTCTTCGTCACGGAACTGGCGGTGGCCACCGAGAAGATCCCGATCTACCGGGAGCTGCTCGGCCGACTGTCGGCCATTGAGCGCGAAACGCTGCGCCGGATCGTGGGCCACCTGGTGTTCATCAGCTCGCAGCAGGTGAAGAACAAGATGAGCGTCCAGAACCTGACCATGATCTGGGGTCCCACGCTGCTGGCCAAGAAGGTAAATGTATTATAAGAAAGTAATAATAATAATAATAGAATAATATTGTCAAGTATATAGGGATCCCATTCAATGAAACTTTCCTATCGTTACAACACAGTGTATATACTATATATGCATTGCACTAAAATAATTTACGACAAAAGTCATAAAAATTATATTATATTAGCTTTTAATTTTCTCAATCATTTTTTACACATTTATGTTTTAGTCAAAAAAAAAAAAAATTATTTTTTATGTTTTAAACGAAAACTTATAGTTGTGACTTTTTAAGGGATTTAAGATTTATCTCCCGAATAACTGTTACTTACGGTCCCGGGTTTTAGTAATATAAATCAAATGTAAGCTAATGAATATTTCAATTTTACTAATACGTTTCCCAATTTCCTAACTTAATCCATAGAGCGACGAACTTATTTACTCGCAGAAGGAGGCCGATGTGCTAAGCGATCTGATAATACTTTACAAGAATCTATTCCCCTGCAGTGCCGATGAAATGGTGAGCTCATCGACCTTTCCACGATTTAACCACCTTAGATTATACATCGAAAAAAAAACATGATATGAAACGATGATCAATTTTATATTATGTGGTATCAATTTTTGACTTGATATACTTGATAACTTTAAGCGCTATCTCGCTCTATTTCGAATTGAGAGAGTCGTCTTTCTCTCTATTTCAAAGTCGGAGAATCTTCGTGAGAGGGAATTTGACAAAATGATGTTTTTTAATATAAATTTAACCAGTATTGGATTGTAAAAACGATATGCGTATAAGTGTGTACTAAAAGCTATATCCTTAATTTAGAAACGGGAGCAGGCCATGCTGGCATGTCTGCAGAAGTATTATGCGGCTGCCGAAACGCTAAAAGATGCAGTGAAACAGTCCGGGGACATTAAGATCTGGATCAGCCTGAATCCCAATCCTGACAACAAAACAGAGGTGCGTTTTTACAGCCAACCTCACAGAAGCCAACATTTTTAATTACATTTCTGTGAGCAGGAGAAGACGCAGGTGAACGCTACCATTTCGCCCACGAAGACCGCCTACGAGCTGTGCCGCGAGTACTCGGCCAAGATGCAGCTGCCCACCCACCAGTTGACCCTGTACGAGGTGATCCTCAATGACAGCCTGGAGCGACCGCTGCACCACGACACCAAGGTGTTCGATGTGATCCTGAACTGGTCCTATTGGCCGGAGGAGGATCGCAAGCACAACTATTTGGTGGTGCGACCCGTCGAGATGCTGCGCGAAATCCAGCGAGCGGTGAAGAATCTGGCCACCGTAACGCCCGGCAAGGAGCTGCGCTTCGCCGACTCGCGAACGAAGACCTTCAAGACGCTGCAGTGCGAGCTGCGGGACGGGAAGATAGTGGTGTCCAAGAAGGACAAGAACGACAAGACGACCATTGTGCGGGAGGTCTTCCTCCAGAGCAGCACGGCGTATTTGGGCTGCGAGCGCAAGCGCGACTTCCCCTGGAGTTGGGCCATCACCTTTGTGGAGCGCACGCAGGCGCAGATCATGAGGTGGGTGATTAATCATTAACCAGAGCTCCCAGTTCAATTCAATAATATTATTTCGGCCTTCAAAGATCACGTGATGCTCCGTTCATTGGCCATGTCTTGGCGGGCAGCGAGTGGGTGGATAGAACCATCTGGTACTCCAGCATCTGGTATTGCCTGCACGGGGACAACATCCTGCCGCCGGCGGAGATCATCATCAAGTAGATGTCCAGCTGTCATAGATAGTTTTCAACTTCTTGTGCATTTTTCTGTAGATATTCTGAATTTATTTGCAATAATTAGGGGAATACATCCATAACCGTTTAGCAATATTTTTACGAAACATTTTGCGAGTTTTCCGATATATCGAATAGGTTTAGCCAACGAAAGCACTACTTTTTTTTCTTACAACATTTTTGTGTATATAACCATGTTTTCTCAAAACCCAAATTGTACATAACTTTAAGGAATTAAATTTCGTATCATTAAGTATATGCCATTTGTCTTCAACATAGCTCGTTTTCTGGAATATCTAGCGTTTTACTAGATACGAGGAACTAACTAACAGTTAGACACGGCCACGCAGAGCATCAAATTTTAGCCTAGTTTATGTTTTCGTAATATCTTTAATGTAATTTTTATACGTATACGTAATCGACCCAATTGGTTTTGCATTTATGTACTGTGTTTGCTTACATTCAAAGCCATTCAATTGATTGTCTAGACAACCCAGAGTTTAATAGTAAAAATAAAACTTTTTACAAATATTTTGTTAGAATTAAATTTGTTTCTTTATAATTTTTTTGGTTAATTTTTGACTGTCGATCGGTTGGGAATAAAATTACGAACTCAACAACTAATGTATTAGTTTTCGAACTGTTTAGAGCAGTTAAGAACAGAAACTAACAATCCCCGTCACTTTCCTCAAATTTATTTTTTGATCAATTTTTTTTTTTTTTTTAAATTTGGTATTTTGGTTTTTGACTAAAATAGGTATTTTTCTTTTGATTATTTTGCTATACCTTGGCCAAAAATGGCCAAAAATAAATACTGTGTTCAAAAATTACAATATATTATTATATTTCCGTGTGATTTTGAAAAAATAAAATTTTCTCAAATTTTTATTTTTTTTAAGGGGGTACCCCATGATTTTTTGCGAAAAAATTGCCAAAAAATAAAATGCCTCGGTTTAAATGCCAATCGATTGCAAATTTCATAACGAGTTCAGAAAGGTATGACAATCCATATTTGGATCTATATTTCCATTGTTTCGGCGAAAAAACTAATTACTTTTTTGTGTAAAATTCGGAATTTCGGTTTTCGCCAAAAATAGGAATTTTTTCTTTTTTTATTTTTGCTGCAATTTGGCCAAAAATGGTCCTACACCAAAAATACATATTGTTTTGGAACAGATTACAATCCATTAATTAAATCCATGACACTTTCCGTGTGATTTTGAAAAAATTAAATTTTCTCAAATTTTTATTTTTTTTTAGAGGGGTGCCCCATGATTTTTTGCGAAAAATTGCCAAAAAATAAAATGCCCAGGTTTAAATGCCAGTCGATTAGAATATTAAAAACGAGCTCAGAAAGGTATGACAATCCATATTTGAATTAATATTTTGATTGTTTTGGCCAAAAAACTACGTTAAGTTATGCCGATCTGCAACAAAAATTATGGTTTTTCGATTGTAGCTTTGTCACCTGACCAATTAAAAACGCAAAACACACTACTTGAATATCACTAAAATTTTGCAAACTTTGCATTTTATTTCTGTTGTTTCTTTTTTTTGCCGTTTCATTTTGTAGACTTACTTTTTCGCGAACATTTATTTGTTGCTTTTTGCTTGAACTTCACATACATAGTCGATTTTGTTGTTTGTTGTACAATACATAAAAAGAAATATGCGTGTTATGTATTCTATAATATATATATATATATACGCGCGTTAATATGTAAATATATAGTCGTATAGGGTGTTAAGTATATTGATCAAGTAAACATGATTTGACTAATTTTACTGTCTTCCTTGGGTTGGAGTGAGATAAGGGTACAAAAGCGGGCTTCTGACAGAGAGGGCTATTGTGGGTGGTTGGGTGGTGTGGTCGGCCGAGGGCTATGTGGTGGGGTGGGTGGGTCTATTGGGCGGGCGACTACGAATCAAAACCTTTTGCGGGGGAACAACAAATTTTTGACATTCTCTTAATCGGTATCAATATTTTTACACTAACTAAATGTACAAATCAACAAACGCCAAAAATAGGACCTCAACATGGTTAGGATCATCGGCACTCAAAGATCGGGTCTATATATACATCGAGTGGGGCCGCGCATGCAGGACTGCAAGCGATTGAAAGATTAAAAGCAGAACATACATATTTTGTTGCTTTTATTTTAACGTAACTTTGCTTCCTTTAGCTGCTCCGACATTTGAAGTGCTGGGCAAAAGTCTAACCTAGTCGTTATATATTTAGCATACGATATTATATATATATATATAACTAGAGGAGGGCGCTGAGGCGCTCAAACTATCAACAAGTATTCTAACGTTAGTTCAAAAAAAAATGATAATAATAATTTTAAAGAATTAATATTAATTAATAAGACGAAAGTATGACAATCGTTGCAATTGTCGATTGGGGGCCGCTGCTGGACAGAGTTTGGTGGAGGAGAAGGAGGAGAAGGAGGAGGAGGAGGAGGAGGAGGAGGTGGTGGTGATGATGGTGGTGGCGTGTACGTGGTTTGTGGATGGACGTGGTGATGGTGCTGGTTGGGTGGTGGTTTGCGCTTCTTCCAAAACGGATAAGTAGTAAAATGCTTAGACGTATAAATAGGCTCTCCTAATGTTAGTATGTAGTAATCACATTGACTGCCGCCATTGCCTGTTCGCTGCCGCCTGTCCTCTGCTCCGTCATCATGATCGTCCTTGGTGTCTGCGGAGGACTACATGTGATGCCACTGCGTCACCGCCACATTGGTGTTGTCGTTCAACCGGGCGATCTCCTCGTGCAGCCCATGGCCCAGCCACTGTAGGAAGATCCTGCTGTAGGCCGCCTGACAGAGTCTCAGCGGATTGCCGCGCCTTAGCCCCTGATCCGTCTCGCCGTACTCGTCCAGATACGGTGGCTGGACAAAGCATCCCTTGCCCCTGCCCAGATAGACCACCTGGCAGTCGCGGATGCGCAAGAAGATCCCCACCTCGGCGCCGCAGGCGTGAGCGTGATGGGTGCACGCGCCCACCGACATCTTGCCCAGCTCCGGCTGGCAGCAGTACGACTGACCGCACAGTATTGAGCCGCAGATCAGACACATCGTCGGCGTCTTCATCTCCTCGCGCTCATTGTTCGGGCAGAAGATATCCGACACGCTGTTGATCAGATCGCTGTAGTCGTCGAACAACGGCTTCAAGCGCGGCAGCGGGCGCAGGCAGGGCTCCAGCTGCAGGGAGCGACGCGCTTCCGGCTGGCAGCGCTGCTCCACCTCGCGGCCAATGTGCGGATGCGAGGCGAACGAGTGCATCATCGTGGCGTATACGGTCTCCATGTCAAAGTACACGCCCAGCTGGGGGTCCAGGCCCAGGTACTGGCACATCAGCTCGAAGCGATCCGGCTGGTCTGTGGGAAACGTGTCCGGGAAGTCCACGTCGGTGAGGCAGCGATAGAAGAGGCAGGCGCAGCGCAGGAAGGAGCTCATCTGACGCTGCACGTACTCGAGCAGCAGGGCCAAATGATGCAGTTCGCAGGGTATGACAACAGTCTGTTCCTGCTGCTGCTGATCTCCATCCTTCTGCTCCTCCGCCAGCTGCTTCTGCTTGTTCTTCTGCAGCACCCTGGCCGGGATGTTGTAGCGGCGATAGAAGGCCACCATATTGTCCCGGATCCTGGCCGGCAGCTGCTCCACATAGGTCAGTTGCGTGAGTTCGGCATGCGGCGATTCCGCCGCCCGTTTGGCATGCTCCTTGTCCACATCGAAACAGAGGACCGCCTTGGTCAGCTGGGCCAAAAACATGGTCTGGAGGATGTAGAAGTCGAACATGCTGCCGCTGGGTATGACGGTTTGAGTGGCTACAAAAAGAAAAGGGTTGGTAAATGATGATGCAAGTGATGTAAGTGTTGACTACTCACCATTCTCGGCGGTCATCAGATTGAGCACGCCAAATTGCAACGGCACCAGCTTGCGGAAGCAGTCCCACTCGAGCACACTGCTCCCCTTCTGGTTAAAGACGTCGTTGAGCAGTCGGGCGGAGTACTCGGCCTGCAGTCGCAGCGACGGCGACAACGGAATCTCGCCCAGTTCCAGTTCAAAGTTGCAGCGCGAGGCGGCGAAGCGCGAGCAGGCCCGCACCAGGTTGATGGCACAGCTCTGGTGGCGCATCGGCAGTTCGGCCTTCAGTGGCTTCTGCACCTCGAACAGATAGATCTCGAGCGCCTGCAGCGTGTAGCTGCACGTGTCCCAGAGCATCGGCACCAGCTCGATGCCATCGGGATCCAAGGCGGTGCCGGCTGGCTGGTCCTTCAGATGCGGCTGCTGGCTCTGCATGGCGTTTAGCAGGGCCTTGCTGAGGAAGGCCATCACATCGCTGTAGTTGGCATGCAGCTTTGGTGGATCCTTGATGAGCTGAACGCTCCGCTCGAACTGGGCCATGTCGCCGACCACACCGGACTTGCGCAGGATGCTGGCGACGTTCGGAAACTGGCACATCTCCTCGTCCTTCATGGCGCCCAAATCGACGGCCAGGGTGCGCATGATCTCGACGAAACTGTCCAGCGGCAGATAGCTATCGCTGGCCGAGGGAGCTGGCGAGAAGGCGGGCAGCGCCTCGGTCACCGGGAGCACGGTGTTGCTCAGGGTCCGGCAATACGGACAGTGGAACTCCACGTTGTGCGCCTGGCTGAGGGCCACGCGATTGCGGTGCGGACGTCGCTGCTCCTTGGACTCCTCGTTGCTGTAGTACTCCTGCCAGCAGCTGTGATGCATCACATGGCCGCAGCAGCTCATGTGCAGGGCGCTCGGGCCGGTACGCATATTGGGCGTGGTAAGGATCACCCGCGAGGTCTGGACGAAGGCGGAGCTGACCAGGGGCGGACCGCTCCGGCTGATGGCACAGTTCTCGAAGCACAGTATGCACTTAAAGTTCGCCTCGCTGCCCTGATAGAAGTTGCGCTCCAAGCCCAGGCAGGCCACCGCCGTCGGCTTGAGGGCCACCGCTCCCTGTTCTTCATCCTCCTCCTCCCCCTCGGCAGGTATATCCTCCCACTCCATGGCACCCGTGGTGGAGCTGCTGCTTCCGCCGGCCGACGTCTCCTTTTCACTGGCTGCAAACATCTCGGCATTGCACTTCATGAACGACTTCTGGGCACTCTGCATCTGGGCCATTATCTTGGCCCGACGTTCGGCCGCCAAGCGGGCGCGTATCTCTTTCTCCTGTCGCGCCTGCTCCTCGGAGCTGAGCGGCTGCTCCTCCCCGGCGCCACCGCCGCCGCCGCATTGCTGCGAGCCACTGGGTCCGGCTCCGCCGTCAGTGGGCGCCTGCTTGGCCTGCAGCTCCTTGTACCGCTTGATGGTCCACACCACAAAGTCACGATGAGCCTCCAACTGGCCGGGTGATAAACATTGTATTATTGTCTATTTTTGTTTCGGGTACTTTCGACTTACCCTGGGACAGCGGGCAAGATCGTCCAGCTTCTCCAGGATTCCGTAGTGCTGAGAGCGCTCGTAGAAGCTCAAGAAGGGATAGTGCTCGCTCAGCTCCTCCTGGATGGCGAAGCCCAGCAGGTGGAGGATCTAGGGCCAGACGATACACAAAATAAGCCATGATGCAGGCACATAAATCGCACAAATCAAACGATGATTTACCTTCTGGAGATGCGATTCGGTGAATGAGCGACTGCGAGCATCCAAGGCCCGTTCCATAACCTGGGTGCAGATGTTGAGGAACACGTTGCACTGCAGGATGTTGGCCATGGATCTGGAATATGGATTTACATTTGTTAGGGCTATATATTAACGGGCATTCCCGGTAGAAGACGACGACTCACGTAAAGGCTGGTGTCAACTGCGGCAGCATCGGCGGCGGGCAGCAGACGAGCTGCTTCTTGGCCTTGCGCCGCTCCCGCTGCAGCTCCTCGGCCTTTGACTTGTCCTCCTTGGTGTAGTGATAGAAGTACACGTTGAACTCCTCGAACAGATGCTCCTTCAGCTCGTACACGCCCTTGCTCTCGACGCCCACGGGCTTTTTGAATACGGCCACCGTGTTGATGACGTCCTCGAAGATGTTGTCGCTATTACCGCTATTGCCGTCCGGCAGGGCGCGACTCAGCTCCGAGTGCGAATAGGATTTGGTGCAGAGCAGCTGGATGATCTCCTTGCGCAGGCGATCCTCCTCCGTCACCATCGATACGCCCGGCATCCAGCGCTCGCCGATGATGACGATCAGCAGCTCGAGAAACTCGTCAATCATCGACAGCTGTCGCATGAACTCATCGTCCACCGGATTCTCCGCCAGCATGGTCTCGTACGTGGCCTGCGCCCAGGCAATCAGATTGAATTTGTTCAGCACATGAATGAGAAACTCGTTGCTCTCCATCAGCGAGGCGCCAATCTGCAGACAAACAATATCCCGGTCCAGCATCTCCACGCGGCAACGCACGTTGCGATAGAAGTAGAGCTGGTGCAGCAGCGAGTAGCCATTGCGACGCCACATGCCGGCGGCCACCTGGGCGATCATCGCATGGGTGCACAGGACCGGCTCGATGATCTCCCTGGGCGTCAGCTTGATGCTCAGCGCCTCCGTTTCGGTCTGCAGGCTGTCGTAGGTCATGTCGTGGCCACCCAGATGCAGATAGATGCCGGCATAGAAGCGTGATAGCGGCAGGTGAATGGACACCGGCTTCACCGACACATCGTACATCAGGCAGTTGGCCACGTGGCCGGCCACACTCCGTGTCTCAGTCTTCTCGCCGCCCACAATGAAGCTGTTGCTCACCAGCGCTCGCACCGTCATCTTGTACAGCTTGCGCAGCAGCTTCACATCGCCGGCCGCCCATTCGATGACCTGCGAAATGGTGGTGGCCAGCTTGATGTGCAGATTGAAGGCGCACTCCCACTCCGGCTCGTAGTCCATGTGCTGACCCGTCTGCCGGGTTATCGACTCCATGCCCTGCATCACGTTTAGCACGCGCATCAGAGCACGGCAGCCTGTTGGATGGGTAACGTGCATATATATATATTACTAACTGTATATATAACTAGCTGCTGCTGCTCTCACCTTCTAGAAATCCGCTGCGAAGATCGTTGTTCAGGACCTCCGGCTTTAGGCTGAGCAGATAGCGCAGATCGTAGAGTATGTAGTTGGCCCGCTTGAAGAAGGTCAGGCTGGCGATGTTCTTGCTGAAGTGCAGGGTCTTGTTCTGGATGAACTTCTCGATGGCCACATGGTAGAAGGTGTGCAGCAGCTTGTCAAAGATGCCCTCGTGGGCGATCAGATGATGGGCGATGCTGGGCACCGTGAACAGCTGGACGCTGAGCGAGACGATCGAGAAGGCGTGGTCGTGATCGTCGCTGATAAAGTCCTCCACAATGGTGGCGTAGCGACGCGAGAACTCCTGGGCGAGGACCATCTTGTTATCGTACTCCATCAGCATGCCGGAGATGAGAAGGCGGTGCCAGCAGGTGCGCGCCGTCTTCCACAGCTTGACGTCGTACTCGAGAATGTGGCGAATGCAGAAGGCCTCCTGCTTGCGCTGCACCAGCTCGGCGAACGTCTTGCGGAAGAGGTAGTGGCGCACCAGGAACTCCTGGAACCAGCCGAGCAGCTGCAGGGCAAACTGCTGGCAGGCCACGGCCCCGATATGCAGCACCGATGTCCTCAGTGACTGGTTGTTGCGCGGACTCGCCAGCAGGGCGGTCGCCGGGATCATCTGATTCTCGATGGCTGTTTTCAGGTCGTTGCACTCCTACAAATCCAAATTAAATTGATTAATTCTGTAATTAAGTCTGTAGGCGTTTTTTAATCCCACCTTAAAGGTATCGCACTTGACCACCGCCCGTCCCTCGCGATCGATCGCCGCCACAATCTCCATGGCGTCCTTGTGCTTGCACTTGGCGATCTTGGTCAGCGTCTGGATTACCTGATCGAACGTGTGCGACTCGTCGTTGTAGAGCACCGTGCAGTACTGCGCTCCATCCACCTGACCGCCCTCCACATTCCCATCGAGGCACTGCAGACTGGCGTTCGGCTCGATCTCCAAGTAGTTGACGCAGAAGGCCAGGATCGCCCCAAAGCAGATCTCTGCACGCTCCAGCACCGCGTCCGTTAGGATCTTGCTTTCCAGCGGATTTTTGCGATTTGCCTGCGAAGGTGCGAGGAATGAGAGTGGGATTAATACTTTGAGACCCTTTTACATTTAAGAGTACCTCGACTATCAGTTACCCGTTACTTAGCTAAATGAAGTGCGAGTGAGATGGAGATGGGCAGGCAACAAAGCGACTGCTTGCACTGCTTGCATTCCATTATTTGCTCGTAACTTTTAAATGAATGGTCCGATTTGAAAAGTTTCTTCTACATTTCGATATGTATGAATAAACCCAACAACAATGCATTTACACTTTTTCGAAATCTTCGAAGATGTGACATTTTAAGGTCTTTTAAGGCGAAACCCCAAGAATCTGCATGGTTAATACCAACATTATATCGGTTACAGTTGCCGAGATATTATGCGTTTATACGGACGGACGGACGTTTATACTACAAGTAACGGGTATAAAAATGTATCAACTTAAATAATTATCATCATTGTAAATTAGTATTTGAATTCAATAAAATATCCATTTAACTATAGTTATCTTGGGTAATTCGATTGCAAGGCATGTTTTAGAGAAGGTAGGTAGGTAAGTAATTATTTACGTTATACAGATTCTTATTTTGCAAACTATTAAACATTGAATTGTGCCTCATTTCAGAGCCTTGTAACAAAAGTGATTTATGTGTGGAATTTTTGGCCCAAACAAACCAGATGCAGCTGACAGTAGTGATCCTTCTTCCAGGCCTCGTCGTCGCCGCAGTCACAGCAGCCGCCGCCGCCGCTCGAGGACATCTTGTACTTGTGGAAGCGATGCTCCGAGCGCTTGAAGCAGTTGACACAGAGCACGCAGGTGGGATCGACGCCGCACTCGCGGCAACTGTAGGTGGGCTCCCCGTTCTTAAAGACCTTGCCGCAGACGGTGGCCGTGTTGCCCTCCAGCCGGAGCTTCTCCAGTGCGGAGGCGGGATTGTCGCCCAGCATGAACTCCACCAGAACATCGATGATCTCCTCCTTGGCCAGTGCCTCCTTAAACATGCACTTGACTGGAAAAAGAAGAACACAGACTTTAGGATTTAGCATTTAGAATTTAGCATTTAGATTTAATTCAATTGAAGTGTCCTCTCGATGAGATGCGGATGGAAATCCCTGACTGGTGGTTCTGGTTGTGATGGCTGTCCCCTCCAGACTTACGGGAGCCACGAATCGGACCTTGCTTGCGCTGCTGCAGCCGCTTGATCTCCGGCACCAGGTTCACGTGATGATGGGTCAAGTGCAAGAGCACGCCGATGCGCAGGTTATCCGATTCAGATACCTGATTGCGCCCGCACATAACACAGTTCACCCCACGACAGCCCGCTCGTTGGAAATGGTATTGGATTTGAATTTGGACGGGATTGGATGGTTGGATTGATGGATTGATTGATTGAATGCAGGGATAAGGAGGTGAGGAGGTGGAAGGGTAACGATTAGAGCGAGATTGTGACGATCTGATCTGATAAAGTGTGTCTTTTTGTGCGTTTTCAGTTGGTTTAGTTATGATCTTTAGGTCTTTATGGCTTCAAGGAAGTCTTCAGATGAGAAGATCCTTTTACGATTGCCAGTTCCTTCCGGAACTCTATATATATGTTTTATACTCACGAGTAAGCGCATTGGTATCTGCAAGAATACAACAAAATATACATGAATCAGTAAAAATTGCATAATAATATTAAATCATATCATATCTTAAATAACACCTATTTCTATTATCTTGTTTATTCGCTGCTCAGTTTTATAATTTCTTTTTTGTAACCCCTTTTTTAATAGCTAACAATATTATTAAGGGTTTATTTTTAATGGGCACAAAGAACTTTTGGCCTAATGCAATTCTAGATGGCTCCAAAGACTTCGTAAATTAAGATTATAAATAAACATACTGACTCACACACAAGCGAATTGTCATCTTTTTGTCGTTTCTATTGCTCTTTGAGGCCGTGAGTAGTGAGTTCTGAGTTCTGAGTTCTGAGTAGTGAGCAATGCAATCGCGATCATAGCCAGGCTAAAATATCATTTAAATGTTTAGAACAGGTCGAACCGCACCGCATGGAGATAACGATAATGATAATCGTGATCGTGATCATGATATATGTACATATATTAACATTATAGGGGCTGGGCGACCGCAAAAGAGAACCGGAGACGAAGACGAAGACAGGAGAAACCTTCGGGCTAAACGAGTTTTCGCAACGCAACCAGAAAAACCAAATAAAATCAAAGCACACAAACCAAATTCGGATTCAAATTCAAAACACAATTACAACAAATGCAGTTCAAGGTCGTCACAATCGAAAAAAATCAAAATCAAAAGCGATAAGTTTCCATTATAATCTATTATCAACGCATCTGACGTAGCTTGGGGCTATCGGTAGAAAATAAAACGGCACATATGTACATATGTATGTATGTATCTACTGACTACAAAGTCTGCAATGCACTTGCTGTATATAATAACGATAGTAATAATTATATAGTATAGTAGATAGTATTATATTATGAATACCGCTCCTTAAACTTTCATAACTTGATATTAGTTGGAAGATATATCCCTGTAATTTTTTTTTTTTAATTTTAAAACTAATATCTTGACCTTAGCAATAAATCTAGAGGTATATGGGTGCCTATATAAAACTGCGTGTGCGTCAGTTTACTGAGGCGTAATAGACTGGAACAAAGAAGGCGTCTGGAACGGGAAAATTAAAGAAAGAAACAGAAACAGAATCGAACCGAACTGAACTGCAATGCAGTTCAAGAGAAAGAACATCGAAAAGAGGCCACCTCATCGGCCCCTGAATCACAGCGAATTTTTTTGTTTTCGGGATCAACCCACATGCAGTTTTACAGTTAAAACCGTAAAAAGTACAACACATTCATTATTTAATTTTTGTATGCTAGCACAATTATAAAAATAAAAATAAATATCAAAATGGGAACTCAAATAAACCTATAAAACATCTGAAGACATCAATTATAGGGTTATCAATGATAGCCAGCTAAAGGAATCCATAAAACTGTCAAGACAAGACGTCATCAAAAGGTGATTGCACAATTTACACGGAATTGAAATGAATTGCACACATTACACGTACTTACAAGTTGCAGTGATATGTGATTTTTTGAACAAATAAATCTATATAAAATTTGACAAGGAATTCAATTAACGCCACCCACTGTATTGCACATTTTTCGATACCAAAAACAAAAACAAACAATACACAAACTGTCGGAAATTGAAATTGAAATTTTAAGGCGAAGACCAAGACGCCCCAAATGAAAATGAATATGAAAAGAGCAACGAGAGCGCCAACGATCGTTATAATGAGCAATTGGGATTTCTGTTTCTGTTTTCCGCAAGGATAGGTGGGCGATCGACCTTATATAAATCACGATAAATACAGACACCCACACCCCACCCCCAGTTAAACATAATAAATGCCTAAAATTGTGTCAGCTGTGTTGTATTTCGCACAAAGAAACGAAAGCGAAAACAGAAAAAGCAAAAAGACATTTGCGTATGTCAGATATGAGAAAGAAATACAGGAAGATGAGGAAGAGAGACCTATTTCGAGAATCAATAACTTGAAATAACCTTTCGAAATAACAAAACTGCAGTCGATTTAACCAAGATTTGGTATGATCACCAATAAATACGAAATACATCAGTTTCCAACGTTTGAGCAATTTTCCTTGAATATTTATCCAAAATAAATTTATCCAGCAAGGACTGAGAAACTGCAAAAAACTGCACACGTCAGGCGGCTGTGAAGGCCTCTTCAAATATGTGACTGGACCAGATAAACCCAAGTTGAATAAACTGCCGCCAAATACATATTTTTTTTTGTTATATTTAACTCTCCCCACTCGCCTTATCAGTCGTCAGCCGAAGTCTGAATCTGAATCGGAATGTGAATCAGTCTGAATCCACCGCCTCATCTTCGTGTTTCGTCATTTCATTTGAATGTAGTGTTTGTTGTAGACTACGACCAATTAGACAGCGGCAAAATATCAGCAGAAGCATATATAACATATATATAGGGATGGGGGGCTATAAAGCTATGGCAACCGCAACAACATCGGTGGTAGCCATGACTTCCATATGCTTGGCAGCTGATAAGAACAGGTAGCCGGAAAAGTAAAGAGGGGTGAAGAGCCCGATTAGCAGAAGCGGAAAGCAAACATGGGAAATTAGTGAAAATGTGAGTGGTATCAAAACAGGGATTAATGTATGTACGATTAAACATTCCTATGGGTTTTAAATACCAAATCAACTACAAAAACGATTTCAGTAGAGATTTGATGGTCTTAAATTAGAGATTGAAAAAATATGGAAAGTTAGCTATTTCTCGATAATTCAAAGCAGATTTTTTATTGAAAACATCGATTTTTCGATTATCGTATCAATATTGTGAAAATATCGAAAATATCGATAATTTCTTAAATTAGTTATAAACACAATTTTGTTATGTTTTCTTTACCGGCCTATGTTTTCTCTATATTTATAAGGTGATTTCTATTGATATTATGAAAATATCGATAAATATCGATCTACCTTAAATTAGTTATAAATGCAATTTAGTAAGTCTTTGTTTTATCGACCAACGACTTATTGTTTCTTCCACAGCAAACAACATTTTCTCGGATAGTGCACATCAGGCCCTCCCACACTCCCATTTCGATTTTTATTTCCTTTTTTTTTTCATATTAAATCAATATGTTATAAACAGAAACAGAAACCGAAACCGAAACCGAAACTCGACTCCAAATTAGTTATGCCACAAAAGTTTTCATAGATTCTCCCAATTTGTTTGTTTCAACAGTCGCGCCTTGGCTTTAGCTTCGGATAATGTGAACTTCTGTCGGAATGTGGTGCAAACGAGTTTGTTTACTTAATTTATCTGTTGCCAGGCCAGGCAATGCTTTCGGCTTTTGTTGAATCAACTTGCATGCACTCAGAAAAACGATTATGGCTTTACAGTTTTATTTGAATAATAAAAGAAGCAGGAGATTAATTTTTAAAAACCAATATTTAAACCCTGTTTTATTAATATTTTTGTATTTTTAGCCTAATTAAAACATTGATGTAAATACAAAAATTTTTCAGTGTATATCGTGTGCATAGAAGGCGAGACAGGTTGAAAATCGAGAAGGTGGTCGGGTGGGCGGTGTTTAGAGCTTGCAAACTTGGAGAGCCAATTGAAAGGAAAACTTGTGGAAAAACAAATTCGCGGAAATGTGAACAACAAACAGCAAAACAACAAAATCAACAAAAGCGTGCAATTGTTCAATGGCAATAAACAAAAGACGAAAGCAGAACGAGAATAACGCTAAAACAAACGACGAATAATGATAATTCAAGAGCGAGAGTTTTTAATGGGATTCGTCCAACTTTTGACGCCCCATCGATTTGCCATACTCAATCTATACTCAATCTATTGATAACAAGAGAGAACGCTATAGTCGGGTGCCCCGACTATCAGATACCCGTTACTCAGCCAAAGTGAGTGCGAGGGAGATGGAGATATAACATTTTTAATCTGGCATAACTTTTTAACGAATGGTCCGATTTGAAAAATTTCTTCTACATTTCGATAGGTATTGATAGTCACAATAAAACTGCATTTTTAGTTTTCCAAAATCTTTAATGGTGTGGGCGCCAGACACCTTTCAAAAAATGGTGTAGGGCGATTGAGGGCGTTAGAAGGGGCGTGGCACCATTTTGAAATAAACTTGCGCTGCGTAGGAACTCTAAGAATATGCATGCAAAATGCCAATCCTCTAGCTTTTATAGTTTCCGAGATCTCAGCGTTCATACGGACGGACAGACGGACAGACGGACAGACGGACATGGCTAGTTCGACTCGGCTAGTGATCCTGATCAAGAATATATATACTTTATAGGGTCGGAAAAGCTTCCTTCTCCCTGTTACATACTTTTGCACGAATACAATATACCCTTTTACTCAACGAGTAACGGGTATAAAATAATGTTTAAAATACAAAACTAATGTTAGACCTCCCCTTCACATACATATATAGATTTATAATACACTCGAGATTTTAAATCAATATGATATCCAATTGAAAATAACAAAGAGTGGATGTTTACTTGCATCAAGTTTTAATAATACGAAATATTGGAACAAGTTCCATGCATTAGTCCACTAAAACCCAAGGATAGCATTCCTTTGTTATACTGACGTCACAAAGAGACTATATCTTTTATAAAATAAATTATATCTAAATAAAATAAATTAAGAGTTAACTAGAGATTTTAGAGCCTAGAAATATGATTATTGAAATAAAACAGGGATGTTATTTCCTCAATCTATAAGGAATTTCTTTATCACTTAGGGATCATAACAATAAACAGCTGTTTAAATCAGCTGAGCGCTGCTTTGTGCCGCCTCACAGTCCAGATATACATACTTTGATTTATTATCGCTACTTTTAGAGGTACTATAATAGGGGCTGCCCGACTTCCCGACTCACCTGTCTCCGTTCCGCCCGTCTGGTAATCAAAGTACTTGGGCGACTCGCGCTTGAAGAACTCGATGAAATCGGAGCGGGCTAGTGTGCCCGCCTGGCGCTTGAGGCGCCACTCCTTGAGCGGCGAACTGCATTCGGCAGGGGGCGCCACCACGACGTCCTCCATGTCGTAGCGATCCATCGTTGCTCTCGCTCTCGCTCGCACTCGCTGTGGGCTACTGCTCCTTCTCCTTCTCCTACTTCTCTTTCCGTCTCTCCTGGCGGGGATGACAAAAACAAAATAATTGCAGCGACCGTGTGTGCGTGTGTGGTGCCGTCTCTCTCTAGCCTGCACGCTTTTGTATCCTTCTCTTGTTATTCCTGTGGTACTTGTTGTTGATGTTGTTGTTGTTGTTACTTATTTGCCTAAATGTTGCTATCAAAAACTGAAGGGGGGGGGGAGGAAGGGGGGGGGGGTGGAGAAACAAAAAACAAAAACAAAAACTTTAGTAAGGGAAATGTTGATTTTTCGTTGTTGCTCTATGTCGAATATTCGTATTCGATTTCCACTGGAAGCTCTCACTGCCGCACACACTTACTCCCAATAATTTATATTTACTACTGTGTGTAAAATTCACAAAACTGACAATTGAATCGAAGAAAATGAGAATGAAAATCAAAATCGGTTTTATTTTTATAATAATCGTTTATTATCTACGCCTTTTTGGTTTTGAAATTTTGTGTGCATGGCACTTCAATAAAGTCGCTCTTCTTCTTCTTCTTCGTTTTCTTTATTTTTCCTTTCCGAAAATCCACACACGCACACACACACACACAAAAAAACTGCGTTTCGCTTTCGTTTTGCTCCCCTCCCCACAACTCGCACGTACTTTTCGCTTCTCCGTATGGCTCTTGGGGAATTCACTAGTAATTTACACGGTTCTTGTTTATATCTAGCTATTTGTAATATTTGTAATGGCAGAGCGCAAATTGTCTGCTATTGCTATTTTGCTTTACAAATTTCGTAATGAACAAGAGGAAGAAGAGGTGGTGGTCAGTGTTGCCAGATGAACATGTTGCTTTACCACTAAAAAATCTCAAACAATCGGTATTTTCCCCTAAAAAATCCAGTTTTACCCCTAAATTCAAATAATCAGTTAATGTCGGACATGTACATATGTACAAATTTGTTGTTCACCTTTCTGTTATGTTTTAATTTTATTTGTTCCTTTTTGTAATCTACATTTAATAGCCATTAAATTGGCTGATCAACGCAATAAATTCTATGAGCTATACTAGTTTTGACATCATGAACAGTTTAAAAGAACGTGAATATTATATCCTAGTTGACTTATAAAAAAAAGCATGCTGAGAATCTTAATCATAAGCTCTACGAACTAACTTTAAGCTGTAATCCCCCTCCAGCTTATAACTTACGCCCAAAAATAGTTACATATGAGTTACGTGAAACAGGAACAGGTTTGGGCACAGTTTGTGAATAGTCACTGTGAAGGAAGTTAGAAAATTAATTTTAAAAATTCCAAAACAATTCACAAAAACCTGATGATAAGATAATAAGGTATCTGTGTCAAAAATACATTGTCGAAGAAAATATTTTTTTTTTTTTTTTTAAACGCTGTTCACAAATGAAGATTTTTCAACTTTGCTGTGACTTTAAAATTTTGAATGCGCCCACCTTTTCTTGTGGTTAAGTTAGATTGCATTTGCAAAAAGGACCATATAGAAGAGACATGTAAGTATTTAATTCCGCAATGAGAAACCAAATTGGTGGACCACTCTTGAAGATCCATCCCAAAAGACTAAGAAAAAAAGTGATTTTCTTAAATTAAAGATACCGCAAATACCAGAGCTGATGGGCTATAGGCGTAGTGGCAAATTATGCTTAGAAATTATATGACCGAAACGACCGGATCGGTCTACTATATATACATATTTATAAAAAAACCGTAAAAAAATTCTAGCTTTGGTTTTTTTTTTAAATATTACCTTCTACTTTTGGGAATACTATTTTTTAAACATTTCTGAATTTTGAATAAAATTTTTAAAAAATCGGATGACTATATCATATAGCTGCCATAGGAACGGTCGGAAAACTAACAGGAAAAAAATTAAATCTTTGTTGACTTTATTACATTCTTTATGCCTCTGTGATATTTTCTTTAACATTTAAAAATTTCGTATTAAATTTCTAAAAAATTCGGACGCCTATATTATATAGCTGCCATAGGAAGGATCAAAAAATTAATTAAAAAGTAATACGAAAGCAGCTAAAATTTGGATTGTTGTAACATATACGGAATTAATTTAAATTTAATGTTTTTGTAAATGAATAGGAATGATCTGCAAGGGTATATAGGCTCCGGCTGGCCGAAGCTAGCTTCCTTTCTTGTTTTTTTTTTTCAAATTTAAAACTTACGTGTATGTTTGTTTTTACTCCACGGCAAAGTATTTTATTTCCGATATGCTGTCTATGATGTTATTAGTAACTTCATCCTGCTTTTCTTTTTCACTCTTTAATTTTAAAACAATTCCTTTTAGATCTGCCAAATTGGTTTTTAGTTTATTTGAGTTTTCTTTAGTGTCTTGAAGGCGTTCTTCTAGATGTAGTAAATATTTTCGTGTTTCTTTTATTTCTATTGTCAGTTTTGTAAATGTATCTTCTGCTTGGCATATGTCATTTGTAATTTTTGTTATTTTAGATGATGCAATAGACATAGCACCGTTAAACGCTTCCATTTTGTTAAATTTTTTTTACAGAGAGAACTAAACACAACCTTTTTGAATAAATAACTACTAGCAACAACCTTTTTTCTTTTGTGACTGTAAGATATATATCTCAACGCATGCTACGTATTTATCTTTTCAGTACATGCTGTAACTTTCGTAACCGCTTCGCATAGGAAATTCTTGGTGTTATTTCCCTCAAGGGATATTTGAAAAATCGAACTTGAGGAGGGAGATACATATAAAACTGTGATTTGTACGTATTTTTTGTGATTTTTATTTAAATAAATAAGGGATTGTGCTGGGATTACGTAACTTGGAATGTTAATTACATTGTTCTTATATAATTGTAACCAATTTTTAATTATACCCGTTACTCGTAGAGTAAAAGGGTATATTGTATTCGTGCAAAAGTATGTAACAGGGAGAAGGAAGCTTTTCCGACCCTATAAAGTATATATATTCTTGATCAGGATCACTAGCCGAGTCGAACTAGCCATGTCCGTCTGTCCGTCTGTCCGTCTGTCCGTCCGTATGAACGCTGAGATCTCGGAAACTATAAAAGCTAGAGGATTGGCATTTTGCATGCATATTCTTGGAGTTCCTACGCAGCGCAAGTTTATTTCAAAATGGTGCCACGCCCCCTCTAACGCCCTCAATCGCCCTACACCATTTTTTGAAAGGTGTCTGGCGCCCACACCATTAAAGATTTTGGAAAACAGTTTTATTGTGACTATCAATACCTATCGAAATGTAGAAGAAATTTTTCAAATCGGACCATTCGTTAAAAAGTTATGCCTGATCAAAGATTTTATATATCTATCTCCCTCGCACTCCCTTAGCTGAGTAACGGGTATCTGATAGTCGGGGCACCCGACTATAGCGTTCTCTCTTGTTTTTTTTTTTCTTTAAACAAGAGATTCAATGAATAATTAAAATTAGTTCCATTTAAGATTTAAGATTTAGGTTTCAGATTTCTTTTTTCATCACGAATTCCAAAGACATGGGCAATGGTTCACGATGGTGACTACTTTTTTGTAGTGCCGTGATGTATTGATAGTAGGTCCTACCGAAAATAATAAAAGGTATGTCTAATTATATAGGCCACGTAATTCAAAATGTCGGCAAACATCGGTTTTGGGTATTCTTAGCTATACCGCGGAACCTGTAGGTGATGGAAAATAATTTTTGTATGGGACTTTTACTCAGGAGCACCCAAATATCATGGAAAAGTTGAAATGGTTCGTGGAAATTTTTGGCTGTGTACCTGTGTTATTTTATATGATATGATAAAATATCACGTTGAAATTTTTGAATCTTAAATTTGACTTTTACTTTTTATTGATATGAACTAAGGTAGAAATAACCCTGTTTCATATCGGTTTTTTTTTCTGTGTAATTGTGCATCAGTCGTCGGGTAATTTTTGTTGAGCCCCAGAAAACCTTTCAATTGAAAAACACTTGTTTCTATTTTATTTTGCATACACACAAAAATGTCTTTATTGTTTCGTTTTTTGTTGTTTTTTAGTTTTTAGTTTTTAGTTGCTTTGGATCTCTTTGTTGGTATACTTGTGTCCGGTTGTTGGAAATACATACAATACATAGTTCTGCATACTGTTGTCTCCAAATCTATTTGGATTCGGTTCGGTTTCGATTTCGATTTCGGTTTCGGTTTCGGTTTGAATACGTTATGCTGAGATGTTGTCTTGAAACCAAATCTCTTCGTTAAATACTGTCCAGTTTTGGTCATTTTTTGTGGCATTTGGGCTTAACTGAAAACTGAAAAATAGGTTTTCCTTCGTTTCCTTTGTACTTTAGGATAATGAAGTTGTAATTCGTATTTTGTATCTTGGGTTTTCTTGTTAGCTTTGCGTTTACATTGTTTGGTTCCACGTAGTTAATGGGTTTTTGTTTTTCGCTTCGGTAGCTTGGAATACATTAAATTCTGCCTTAGCACAATTACATATATAGTTTTCCTTTAGTTTATATTATAGAATTCTTGTTTTAAACATTTATAAATATTAATTTATCGTTTAGTTAAGTTTAACATTTATTTACTTTCGGGTCAGTTTTTGCTTTTTTGTTTTGTTTGGTTTTTATTTAGTTAACTTGGGTTTTAAGTGGCTGCGAACCCTCCTTTATTCTTTTTTTCTTGTGTACAACATTTAAAGCTTGACTATGTATATTGTTTTATCTGGATTTCTTTCTCTTAGCTTTAGTTGGTTTGGGTTCCGGAAGTCGGGAGGTCGGGGGCCCCACCAAGGCCCCGCTACAATAAAATTTCGCTTATTGACGCAACATTTAACACCTAGGCATTTGACAAGTAAATCCCATTTCATATATGGAATTAGCGTTCTTCATCGTTCCGTTAATGTTAATGGTAAAAAAATCTAAAAAAAAATGTTTCGCCATTTCTTTTGGTTTTTTCTTCGTTTTTTTTTTTGGTTCTCGCTAAAACACACCCATTGTACATTGTACACCCCCTATATATAATATAATATATGTATTTCGGATCCAATGCGATCGATATAGGGGGGCCTTGCAAGTCTGGGACTTGACCTAAGTGTGTGGCACAATCTCATCTCCATATTCCATATATTAGGATTAAAAATTAGGTTTGTTTTGGATGCTAGACAGCTGGAAATACCCTGTATCCACAGCATTAAACGTGGAATGGATATGAAGTTTAAAGCTTTTGCACAGCGAAAGTTGGTTTTAGGTTCAGGATCGGGATCGGTATCGGTATCGGTATCGGTATCGGGATATATCTAAGCGTTTCGACTGTAGTACAGGGTATTTTATAGTCGCCTACTTTCGACCATCACAAACATTTAAGGGGCAATAAGCTTTGGGATTCGGGCTTTTGTTGTTTTTTTTTTTTATCGATTTCTTGATCAATTTTTTCAATTTATCGAACTACTCGCAAGCATGTCGGCTATTTAAAAGACATTCCCTCCTCCATTCCTTTGGACATGAGTTAATTGTTTCGATAACTTTCGATTTATGTTTCATTTTCATTTTCGTTTAAAATTTAATCATTAATATATACAAAAAAAATAACGTTCAGTCAATTATAACTATATGTTTATACACATCGAAACGAACACGTAAAGAAACAACAATGAGGCCTAAACAAATTGCATACATGACAAACACACATATCGCGCTGTATTTTTTGTTGGTAATTGCCCTGAGCAATTTGGTTTATCCTCTACATTTGTATCCTTACGTCAAGGACATCGACATTTTGACATTTCAACATTCCACCGCCTCGTCACCCCCCTCGCACCATGTGTTTGGTTAATTATTTAATACACATACGTTACGTCGCATAAATGAATCACCTTGCTTTGGATTTGTTTCCTTACTCCTCTCGATTATTTTCTCGATTATCATTCACACGCGATTCTCGCCAAATCGGCAAATCATGATATAAATCGATTAAATCTATTAAATCTATAAACAAAAATAAACCATTGTGATCTTCGAGTATTGGCGTTACGAAATCTCTCTAAAAATTAAATCTGTATAATTATGGACTTTGATATTTTTTTCAAAAAAACATTTTTCAAACGATTTCCAACCCATATAAATCATTTTGATCCTAGCTCTTATTATTTTCCATTTAAAGCAAAACCATATAAACTCATTTAATACAAAATATCATCGATTATTTTTGAAATGCGAATTTTGGACTGTTTTGATTTATGAGAATTTCCAATATCTTTCTGTCTTAAAACCCTATAATGATAAATTTAAATGCCTTTGGAGAATCAACACTTTCACACTAGCAGAATTAATCGAACATAATTCAATTTCGTTGAAAATTTGCGGAACCTACAAATTGGGAAAACATTTGATAAGCTTAGGTTAAAAATAAAGAATTTTTAAAGGTCCTTAAATCCATATTTTTAACATATGTATAACAATATTATTAATATATTGCGGAAATTAACATAAAAAAGAAATTTAATTCGTTTATTCTATTTTAAAATGTTAATTTATTTCGAATTAAATTTAAATCGACTGAGTTGTGGAATCTGAATTTTCAAATCAAAAATCAAATTAAATGCTTTTCTAGTTGGATTTTTCAAAAGGCAATCGGCTAACACACACACACTAGTTGGACACACATGGAGGATCGAGAGAACCCTAAGGAGAAGGATTCGATTCGGAGTTCGGAATTCGGAATTCGGAGTTCTGAGTCCTAAATCCGAAATCCCCTAGTGCTGGAGGATGCGCGACTTCTGGGCGAGCACGGCCTCCGACTGGTGGAGCCGCCGCTTGCTGCTGTAGTTGCACAGCTTGCCGGCGACCTTGCTGAGGGTGGTGGCCGTCGAGGAGGTGATCAGGTCCAGCGACTGCAGCCGGTTGTCCAGCTCGTCGAGCGCCGACAGCGAGGCGGTCGTCGTGGTGGCGGTCAGCAGGGTGGACAGATTGCTGCCGGCGGGATCTCTGCCATCCGCATCGGCATCGGCAGCCCCATCCCCATCCCTATCCGCAGCCGCATCCGCATCGCCGGCCAGCCCGATGACGTCGATGTCGCTAAGCTGATTGGCCAGCGGATCCTCGTCGTAAGGATCGTAGGGGGGTCTTAATTATTGCTTGAACACGAACAGACCCGTGGGGTCCCACTCGTTGTCGTCGACGGGGCCGAAGCACTCATCGAAGTACCACTCCATCGTCTTGTAGACATGGCTCAGCGACCTGGCGATGCTGTGGTCCTCGTCGGGATAGACCTGGTGCCGGAACTTCACCTGCTGCTCGACCAGCGCCCGCACCAGCATCAGGGTGTGCTCCTGGTGGACCAGGGTGTCGGCGGTGCCGTGCATCAGCATCAGGTTGCGTCCCTTGATGTTGCCCGCCTTCATCGTGAGATCCGCCTCCTGGAGGGCGCGCAGGTAGTCGCCCTTCAGCGGAATGTAGCGCTCCGTGAAGAAGGAATCTGGAGGGAGGCCAGAAAGGAATTTTTAGGTAACATATGCCACGACAAAACGTCATTTAAAAGAGCCAATAAAATCAAAATATTCCACAATTAGTTCAAGTTGATTTAAGCGAATCGGAATTTAGGGGCACTTTGGGGTCGTTTATTGATATAATTTATACCTCACACGTGGCTCCTAATTATTCTCCGAATTAATGTTATTTTTTTAGATTTTTATGTCAATCCGTTCTGGGTGAATTTGGCTACTGACCGTTTTTTATAGTTCCTATTTTATAGTAGTGTGTAGATATTATTATTTTAAATTAAATTTTTTTTTCGAATTTTTAAATCAATTCTCTCAGAAAAATTACTTGCAATTAAAACTTTAATAATCTAGAATTATTTAAAGTTGATGAAGAAGTATATAAATATTAAGATGTAATTTATTTAATAAAATTATAAAAATATAAATGTAATTAATGTGATTTTTTTTAGATTTTTATGTCAATCCGTTCTGGGTGAATTTGGTTACTGACCGTTTTTTATAGTTCCTATTTTATAGTAGTGTATATTTATTATTTTAAATTAAATTTTTTTTCGAATTTTTAAATCAATTCTCTCAGAAGAATTACTTGCAATTAAAAAGAAACTCAAATATTTACATATTTTACTTATTTTACTTATCCACAGTTCTTGAAAAGACACTCACAGTGGAATCCAAAGTTGACAATGGGATTGATGGCCACCGCGCACTGGAGAACCTGTTGGGAGTCGTCGATGAGCATCATGGAGGAGGCGTAGCCCCCGTAGCCCCAGCCAAAGGCGCAGATCCTCAGGGGATCGATGAACTTTAGGTTGTCCCGCAGGTAACTATATATATCGATTTATAGGATATAGATATAGATATAGATATATAACTTGGACTCTAGCTTGGATTCTTACGTGAGGACGCCCAGTTGATCCTCCACCTCGACGGTGCCCAGTTTTCCATGCACCTGGGTGCGGAGCAGCTCCCCCTGGAAGCCGCTGCCACGCCCATCGATTTGGGCCACAATAAAGCTGCGCTGGCTGGCCAAGTACCAGTTCCAGTCCACGTGGAAGCGCTCCGTTACCAACTGCGATCCCGGCGAGGCGTCGCTGTCGATTTCAAAAAGCAAGAAAGATCAATATCGATATTTTCGATGTATTTGAAACAAAGATGATTATCGGAATCATCGATGCTTATTATAGTAATTTTTATTTTTTTTGTTGTTCAAAAACATCGATATTATCGATACAATACTGTGAAAATATCGAAAAGATCGATATTTCTAATCAACTTACACGTGGAGCACCAGCGGAAAGGCCACGTCCTCCTCCTCGCGCATTCCGGGCGGCAGGAAGAGCCGCACCTGGGCGTGGAATCCATGTCGGATCTCCACACTGAAGGTGCGCGACTGCGGAATGGCCAGTTGAGAGAGTCGATGGCGCAGCACGTCGCCGGCATTCAGCACATAGATCTTGTCATTGCTGGCCGTCTCCACCAGATAAACGGAGGGCGCCTCCGGTCCCAAGCACTCCTGCACATAGTAGCTGTAGTCCTGGCTGAACTGCACCCGATTGTACAGGCAATTCTTCGGTATATCATAGAGGCAATCGTCTGGCTCCAGGCGGGCCACAATATCCTCCCAGCGATCGCCTCGCTGCGAGATCCTCGCCCTGTGCAGTCGGTAGGTGGACTCCGTGTTGTCGCAGGTGAGACAGGTGGGCGGGGTGGAGGTGATGTAGGTGCGATTCGATTCGGTGACATTCAGCTTCAGGCTGATCTTGTACAGATGCCGTTCGCCCGGTCGCTTCTCCGGCGCGGCCATGAAGTAGACAATCTCGTGCGGCTCGTCCCAGCCCACTATTTCGGTGACCTCGAACCGGCCCATGGTCAGTGGGACGGGTCGTCGGTCCAGCGAGGATATGAAGACCACGTGGCGGTAGTGGCCGTGCTCGCCGTCCCGCACCGGCAGTCGCTTCAGCAGGTAGCCCCCATTGCTGATCTCGTGCGTCTGCCCCTCCACCGACACGGTGGCATTCAAGCTCTGCTGACTCTCCGGATGATGCACTTCCTCCGTGGTCGCGGCACTCTGATGGACACCCCTCGCCGCCTGATTGCGGGCCGAGAAGATGGGTCGCTCCGCCGGCAGCACCCAGCCATCGTTGATCGTCACCTCCGTGTGCACCGCCTGGCAGTAGAAGTGCGGCGCACGGCAGAGCACCGTGGTGGCCTTGGTCTGCTCCCGGTTGGTCACCGTCACCGAGAGGTCGCCCGCCGAGGCCCAGGTGAGGCCGCCCACATAGCTGCCATTGGATAGCTCGGCGGGCAGCCTGATCTGCGTGGGAAATATGTACTTGGTCACCGACAGATTCACCACGTTCACCGTCACATTCGGATTGCGGGCGCCGGTCTTCGGATAGCGCTGGCTCATCACCGCCGGATACTTGATATCATCGCCCATCCAGGTGTATCTGTGGAAGAGTGGACATCATTTTACGTATTATTTTTTTCCCTTGCTTTGTAAGGATTTCTTCGATTATGCATAGGATGCTAAAGAATTCGCGCTTTTATTCTTATCGATTATTATCAAACTCCACTCACTTGCAGTTGTACTATCAACTTGAAACTACTATAACTTGGCCAAAAATGGTCTTACACCAAAAATACATACTGTTTTGAACAGATTTCAATATAATAATTAAATCCATGACACTTTCCGTGTGATTTAGAAAAAAAAATTTTTTCACCAATTTTAATTTTTTTTTTACCCCATGATTTTTTGCGAAAAATTGACAAAAAATAAAGTGCCCAGGTTTAAATGCCAATCGATTGCAAATTTCACACCGAGTTCAGAAAGGTATGACAATCCATATTTGGATCTATATTTCCATTGTTTCGGCGAAAAACGAATTATTTTTTTGTGGAAAATTCGCAATTTCGGTTTTTGCCAAAAATAGGATTTTTTTTTTTTTTTTTGCTGTAATTTGGCCAAAAATGGTCCTACACCAAAAATACATACTGTTTTGAACAGATTACAATCCATTAATTAAATCCATAATACTTTCCGTGTGATTTTGATAAAATAAAATTTTCGCAAATTTTTTATTATTTTTTTAAGGGGGTACCCCATGATTTTTTGCGAAAAATTTTAAAAAATAAAATGCCTCGGTTTAAATGCCAATCGATTGCAAATTTCATAACGAGTTCAGAAAGGTATGACAATCCATATTTGGGTCTATATTTCCATTGTTTCGGCGAAAAAACGAAATATTTTTTTGTGGAAAATTCGCAAATTCGGTTATTGCCAAAAATAGGAATTTTTCTTTTTTTATTTTTGCTGTAATTCGGCCAAAAATGGTCCTACACCAAAAATACATACTGTTTTGAACAGATTACAATCCATTAATTAAATCCATGACACTTTCCGTGTGATTTGAAAAAAAATAGTTCGTCAATTTTAATTTTTTTTATAAGGGGGTACCCCATGATTTTTAAAAAATAAAATGACCAGATTTAAATATTATGAATATTATGTTGAACAAAGTTTTCATCTATGTAAAGAGTTCGATGTGTTCTCTTGCCTTAGTTTCAAGTGGCTAAATTTACATTTCAGGCTAGGAATCGCGCTTTTTGTTCGATTATTCACTCACTTGTACTCGTTGACCTCGCTGTCGTTGTAGCTGAGAAAGGCCAAATAGAGTCCGTCGGGGGAGAACTCCATGCTGCTGCGCCGGCTCTCCAGTTCCGGCACATTTTCGTACGTCCAATCGGGCACCCCGTTGAAGACCACTCCCGAGGAATCTCCCAGCGACGATCCGGATCCCGACTGCGTTATGCGGCAGACGAGTTCGCCCTGCACTTTGGGCTTGTAGTAGATGTCGTTGTGATGCACAAAGGCGATGGCCTGGTTCATGTGGAAGCCACCCGACTTGCCATTTGGATTTGGTGCTGTGGAGGAGCCGGAGAAGCTGGAGGAGGTGGATCCCGTGGCCACTGGTCCGTTGGCCGCCCCAGCCAGGCTGTTTAGGATTATGCTGCCACTGGGCAGTGGGGCCATTGTGGTGGTGCTTGAACCACTGGCTGGTGGTGCTGATGGTGGTGCTCCCAGGGGCGGTGGCGGATTCGCCGGTGCCCACACCACATGCTGGAGGCGTGGCGCCTCCGCTATATTCTCCGTTGGTCCCAGCGGAAATGTGTTGGCCGTCTGCACCTCGTACACGTGATGTCTGTCCAAAAAAGAGGCGGAAAATAGATTAATTGATCTATGAGTGCAAATATATAATTACTAATTGACTCGGCCTATAAAGAAAATTGGGAAAAATACGTACTGAGTAAAGTAAAAAATATTATTTTGAAACTAAACTTAGAACAAATAGAACTAATTTAAATCAAAACTACCTTATGACAGTGAATTTACACAGCAAGATAGGCGTGTGACCCGCGTCAACTCAAAGGGGCACAGATTTACTCACCTGGAGCCCTCGGCATTGGAGTCCGACTGGAGGAGCACGTATTTCTGGTCAGGGGCCACGAGAAATGATTCCGCATTCAATTGGCGCTGAATATAAATAAATATCGTTATTATTTATTTATGCATCATAGAGTAAAGAGCAAACTCACAAATGTTGAATTGGTCATAAGAATGCGTGTGGTGAGATCGGCCATATTGAGAATGGAAAGGCCG
This sequence comes from Drosophila pseudotakahashii, assembly GCA_035046095.1. Taxonomy (NCBI): domain Eukaryota; kingdom Metazoa; phylum Arthropoda; class Insecta; order Diptera; family Drosophilidae; genus Drosophila; species Drosophila pseudotakahashii. The sequence goes on from JAWNOE010000105.1 coordinate 10,973,970, forward strand.
CCCGTGGGATCGCGATAGATGAGCTCGCGACCTGCAAACGAAGGACCATCGATAAGAAGGAAATAATATATTCGCGGCCCAAAGAAGACCTCACCATTGCTCCAGGTGCCGTTGAAGGGCTTCCACTGGAGGCTCCTGCCCAGGATATCGCTGGGCAGCATCCGGCGACCCCGGATCCGCAGGCCCTCGTCCTCCGGCGACAGCAGGAAGATCGAGAATATGATCAGGCTGAAGACGGCGGCAATGACCAGCAGGGCGATGAAGATGCCGCGCCAGTTGCGGCGCTCCGGAGAAATGGCCACCAGTTCCTGCGAAAATGCAATAAAAATGCAAAAATGCATTCCCCATTTAATATTGATTTTAAAGTCTATACACCGAACAAAAAATGCACAAGAGATAGGATTAATATGTGCGCTAGTTAAATTAAATATTTTTTATAGATCAAGTTATTCATATCATTTTGATATGAATAACGATTATGTTTATCTTATTTTACATTATTGGTTCAAAAATAACTTAATATGGTATTTTATTTGATATGATAAGATATTAAGTTGATATGTTTGTATCATAAATTTGGCATAAATCATATCGGCTTTTTATTGATATGAAATATGGTAGAATTGACCCTATTTCATATCGATTTCTTTGTATGTATTCCCCATTTAATTGGTTAATTGCCTTAGACTGCGCCTTCGTTTTTCGGACACCCCGCGTTTTAATTAAACTAATGGTCTAACACTGAGTATTGCCGAAGAAGTGAAATAGTTTGGGGATTTGTCAGGGGATCCAGGTTGGAATTTGATAATATAATTTAGCCTTTATTATTGGTTTATTGATTAATTATTATTTCCTCACAATTATGAATGCACAGAAAAAAAACCGATATGAAATAGGGTTATTTCTACTTTATTCCATATCAAATATTAAGATTCAAACATATCAACATGATATTTTATCATATCATATAAAATACAAAATTTAGTATTTTTTAAGAAAAGAATGAAAAATAAAATTAACATAATCTTTATTCATATCAAAATGATATGAATAACTTGATCTTTAAAAAATATTAAATTGACCATTATCATTTTTTTTTCTGTGTGTATCTCTTTATCTATATTCATTTATTTTGCAAATTAATTGAATAGCTTTTCTTGATTTCACTTCTTTCAAGGCACATGCATTCTGCATGTGGGGCACACATAATACCCTGCCTCCACTCAACTTTCACTTAGTCGGCTCTCGGATTTCTTATCAAAGGACTTTTGGCCATGGTTCTTGTTCTTGTTCTTGTTCTTGTTCTGTTTCTGGTTTTGGTTTTGACCCCTTTTCCCCCTTTGCATTTTCCCCTTTCCAATTCGATTCCGGCCGTAGTCCCCGAAGTGCTTTACACTCGCAATCAATGGCATTGCTTGTGCTGAAATTGAATTAAAAATTGATATGCACTTGGCTGTGGAGATGTGGAAATGGAAAACGAAAGCAGAAAATGGCAAATGGCAAATGAAAGCGGAAAATGCGATTTGCCGACGTGTGAGGGCGAAAGTGCTAATTGAAATTAGTTGCCCCGCCTGCAGAACAACAAATTCAAATCCGTTTTGCCATTGGGGAAACTTTGGACAAAACCAAAACCAGAGATCGCTGCAGTTTTATAGCCGCATCCGCATCCGCATCCGCATCCGCCTCCGCATATAATTCAGTTTTGTGTCCTGTTAAATCCAGTTTATGTCTTGGAAAGTGCCAAACGTGTCTGACTGGTTTTCTGTTTTCTGTTGACGAGCCATCAAAAAGTTTTAAGCTCTGCTCATCTCTGATTTCCCTATAGTTCTACCGTTATAGTTTTCATGTGGCCTCATTAACTCAACTTTAACTTCATTTTCGATCTTACTCAACTTTATGACTGATTTACTGATTTAACCGCATTATTATTTATGTGAAATTAAAATTAGGTCAATTGTGCCTTAAAATGCATTTTTTAAGTTAAGAACAAATTGAGCCTATTTTTATACCATTTATTAATTAAAAATTAAATTAAAAATCGTTGTTTCACATGACCCATTTAATAAAACATTAATCAACTGTTAAGAATCATAATTAATTTGATTACATATCCGCAAATATTTGACATATTTCATTTATTTGCCCTAAAAACAATTAATCAAGCTTTTATGCATTCGAAATCAACAGAAGCTGCCGAAGGGCCAAAGTTTAATTTACATACGAACAAGTTTGTGCGCGAAATACTAGAAGTTTAAACATGGCAACAACTGGCAAATTAATTATGGTCAACACGAGAAAAGCGGTCTCTTCACCAAGCGGAAAAACATCAATTTAAGGCCGGGCAACAAAAAAAACTTGAAAAAAGGGAGAGACAATGGCAAATTGTCTGCCATTTGATGGCGACCAATTGTCCTCCGTACTGTGGTCTTTTTTATTACAACTGCCATGTGACAGTTGGGCCGTTGATGTTCCTTCATTAGCTATTAATGCCAGCCTGGCCATTAAAAGGTGTGACAATTGCGGGTGCCAACAATGGGAGCGGACCGAAAGATAAGTGGACCCCTTAAGGGCATTCTATTTTAAGGAAATTTAAATTATTCGAGATATATACCCTACATATAGAGTGTTTAAAACAAAACTAGTGTGCCCTGAATTAATAAATATCTAAAAAAGGTACATTTATTTAAACAGTTTTTTCAACTGGTCCTTCGAGCCGGATACATTGAGGTTACAAATTCTTATTTTTTTTTTAAATACATTTCTAAGACTTTCTAAGACCAAAATACAATGGCTACAAACAATTGGGACACACCAATATGCCCGAAGACCTGGCACACGGTGCGTATACGTGACTAAGAGTGCGCATAATTTATGGGCAAATGACTGGAGTTGTTGGTCTCGGCTGTCGTCACATCGGCTCTTTGTTGTTGGTCCTTGGGCAGGACGCCAAATGCAGGCGCTTTGTGAATGCGTTCACAGCTCATTAAATGCCCATTGGGGAAAGTGCGGGAAAGGGAATGGGAATGGGGATGGGACCGCCTCATCCTCATCCGCATCCGCCGTATTATCGATTCAGGAGCTACAGCTGCATTTGCATTCGCATTCCGGATTTCAGTTTCCTGATTCAGACTGCGGCTTCGCGTACTTTCCCGTAATTTTCTGTGATTACATCTCTAGATGTCTTTCGATTGTTCAATGACCGCCCAGCGAATGCACAGGCGAAAAAATATGCATAAGAAACTATACTTTTAATATAACAACTAGATACCAAAAAAAAAAAAATTGTATTAATGTTTATATTTATTTATGTTTATATTTTAAAACCAAACTTCAGGTGAAAAACATTTGTTTTTCTTATATACACCCTACAAATGTTGAAACTCCAATGGCAAAGTCTTAAATGAAAACAATTCTAATTTTTTGCCTTTGTGCTGGGGGAAAAAAAAACAGAACGAAAAAGCTTTTTTGCCATTTTCAATGGCGTTTGTTTGTTTATTTTTTTTTATTTGTGTTTTTTTTTTTTTGCTCCATTAAACTGCAACCAAAGCCGACAGCTGACAAAGCCGAGTTAGCCTGGGTTGGGTTAGGATGCATCTTTTATGGGCTGCCACTCCACAGCCTGAGAAGATGCCACTGACAAGTGAATATGCTTGAGAAGGATGAGGATGGGGATGAGGATACTTTGTTTTTGTTGATTCTGCCCCTGTGTCTGAGTGTCTGTGTGTTTGCCTTTGCGGTCGGACCACAAAGGTTTGTTCTCCACCTATCCGTGTCCGTATCCCGTTTCCTGGCTGGCCATGATTGCATTTTCCTTTTGCTTTTCCTTTTCCGACCTGGCTCTGCAGTTGATAACTCACTTGCTGGATTATCTAGCTCCCCTCCCCTCTTTTATAACCTTTTCACTTTTCCTATGGCAAATAATTACCCAGCACAAAGGTTGTTCGATCAACAACAGAAACGGTGATGAAAAAATACGCTGATGTGGAAAAAGAAATGAATGCCAATCAAACGAAAGAAGTACAAAAGCTACGAGTGAAAAAGACAGAAAAATGGAAAGCAAGGTAAACAAATTTTAAAAAAATGTTTGATAAATATATAAATTACCTTAAGCTGTTTCTTAAGTGTTTAATATGTTTTTAATATTTTAAATATATCTACAAAAAATGCCTTCATATTTTTTTGTATGATTTTTATTCACTTTAAAGATATTCTTACGGCCAGATAAATATTTTAGTGCAACTATTATGGAGACCTTTTATGTCCTTGCTTCAAAAATTCATGTGTGCAGAACATTGTAGCGGTTTTCCCAGCTGCATTTTATGGCCCACCATAAACATTTTCCATTTTCCATTTCCCATTTTCCAACTGAACCCACAAAAACGCTGCGAAAGAGCAGGATTTCGTGGGAGCTGCATTTCTGGGGTACGGGGGGCCTTTAATACTCCCGTCGTCAAGTGCTTAATTGGATTTCCGGAGGCTGGACGAAAAACAATGACGAATGACGAACATGTGGCTGCTGCCCGGCGATAAGATTGGTGGCCACTTGTCGAAAGGACGAAATTATAAACCCTTTCTGCCGGGGATTTGATAATGAGTAGTGGCCTCCGGAAAGTAGGCTATATTTCACATATTTTCCAACTTGATATATATTTATTCCTTCAAGAATTCCGCCCTTTTCCCCTTTTTATCCTTTGAAATGTTATAAATTGCGAAATACTTATCTACTTGTTTATATTTACCTCAAAATGCATTGTCTCCTCTTCACAGGGAGGCTTCAATTTTCGCACTCAATCTTAATATTAACATTAATATTAATCGACTTTTAAGGCGGACAACGAATTCGAGCCCGAGGCCTCGGAGCAGGCATGTTGATCCATACTTTTCGGCTGTCAGCGCTCAACTAACTGTCGGCTTTTAATTAGAAATTGCACACGGAAAAAAGTTATAGCCCCCGTCCTGAGGAAGAGGAAGAATAGGCGCAAATATTGCGCAAACGAAAGTGGATATAGAGAATAGGCGGTGGGGATAACTGGGATGGGAAGGCATTCCAAAATGGGTCCCTTGAGGAGTGGCGGAAAAAAATCATTTGCAACATTGAAGGCACCAGCGGAGAATGTCGGAATGTTACACTTGACGAAAATGTAGACTCGTAGAGTTAATGTGATTATTAATACCTATCGAAATGTAGAAGGAAATTTTCAAATCGGACCATTCATTCAAAAGTTATAAGCAAATAAAGCAAGGCAAGCAGTGCAAGCAGTTTAATTTACTGCTTTCATCTCCCTCGCACTCCTTTTAGCTTAGTAACGGGTATCTGATAGTCGAGGTAACCAACTTAGAATGCCTGAATTATTCAAATAATATAAGTAATATTTTAAAACCACATTTTCATTAACAACATTAACATTTTTAATTAGTAAGCAGTCTTTTTTCTATATTAATGTAGATGATTTGAGAGAATAATTTAAAAATGTACATATTATTATATATTGCAGTATTAAATTATTATGTATTATCAAATTTCTTATAGTGCACTGGGAAGGATATAGAAAGAGGGGCTAAATAAGGAGTGATAGAGAAAGGTACACAAAGTTTTTACTGCCCACATACACACTCTCACACACATTCTCACACTCACACACACATGGAGCGAAAACTTATGTCATTATGATGGACTTTGGGTCCTTTGGCCCATTTATACGGTGACCATGGCCACCCATTTCCCACATTTCCCTCATGCGTCGCATGGCTGACAATTATTAATGAAAGGGTAAAAACTCGAACCCATCCAATGTCCGCACTCCGGACTCCGGACTCCGGACTTTATCCTTATCGCCCGCTTTTGCCCGGCATGCAAAATTTATTGTCTACATTTATTTATTGATCCAAGTTTGTGCGCTGCCATCGCCATCGCCAACGTCTTATCGTGGCCACAAATTGCAGTAAAACTTCAGGGACGCCGCAAAAAGTTTCGCAGATTCCTTGGGCTGTCGATGAAAAACATATGTCTGAATGGGTATCGAACTTTTGGGCCACTAATTTTCCATTTAAATCAAGCTTGCCCCATTTTCTCAATACCCAAATAATAAAAAACACAAAACCCAATGAGTTGTATTCAAATTTTCACAGTGCCACACGGAAAAAAACATTCGAAACCTTATTTAATACCTATCCAATAAAAAGCCGATATGATAAATGTCAAATTTATGAGTCAAACATATCAACTTGGTATTTTATTATTTCATAAAAATTACAAAAAATTCTGTTTTAAAATACCAAAAATTAGTATTTTTAGAACAAATATTGTAAAATAAGTTGAACTGAAATTAATTCATATCAAAATGATATGAATAACTTGATTTGCACATATCAATCTGATCTTTTGTCCTATTTTGTTTTCTGCGCAGTCACATTTAAGATTTCGCAATTGAGGATAATTAAAAGCGAATCGGGGGGAAGTACTCCCCAACTCCTTAACCCGCTGAGCCCGCTTAACCCATAGCAGCCGTAATCAGGTTCGGGAAAACTTTTTCCCCCATTTGTCGCCAGGCCAAAAAAGTTTCGTCAGCTTAAAACGGCTTTACTGGGGGAAAAGTGAATCAGTGGAAGAAATTAAATTTTTGAGGCCCGAAAGCGAGGAGGGAATTGCTCAATTATTTGCTCAGCGCTATAAATTTTATTTGTATTTTATTTGATTCATTTATGTCCGCTACTTCCGACTCGCAGAGAAAAAGAAGAAAAATATATAGGTAATAAAGGGCAGGAAAGCGACGTTACGGACCCACTTATTTATGGCCAAAGATTTGCAGGAGGCGAAAAACCGAGGACCGAAATCCAGGAGGCGGCTGCTTTTGATGGCACAATCGATATGGCAAATCGAGTTTTGTGCTTTATTTATGGCCAGGCGCAGAAATAATGAAATGCCAATCGAATGCCAGCGTCCTCACTCTCTTAAGAACTCGAGTGTATCATTTGTAAATTTATAAACTGTGAAATCTTGTTGTTTTATTTATGAATTTCGATTTTGAGATATGCGGTACACAAAAAGGGATCAGGGACAAAGGACGAAGGACTCTAGCAAGCAATGAAATGAGCCTAGAAAGAAGAAGCCACTTAATCCCTTCCATTTCTCTCTATCTCAAAAAGACAAAGACAAAGCCAAAGGCATTTGCATACTTAATTAACTTGGCTAAAATATTGCCCAGGACCCTGAAATTGGTTTTTGTACAGTTCTTTTAAAAGAATTAAATATTAAAAAAATAAATAAATTAACGAAAAAGTAAAGCAAATCCAAATTGGCTTTATTAAAAATCAATAAAATCTTAAATCAAATTAATATCGCTCTTTTGAGTAATTAAGCAATGAATATGCCGCAGTTAATCTAATAATTTGGCCAGATGTATGCAAATTAGCTGGAATTTAAAGGGGTTTTTTTCCCATCCCCATTTCCCCATTTCCCCATTTCATCTCACCTCATCCTTGGGCACCAGAGTCACCTTCTTGATGGTCGGCGCACTGTTGTTAACAACGACCGTTTCCCGTTTTATCGATGGTCTTTTTAGGGCCGAGTGCGGCTTTTGTATCTCCACCATGATGATGAAGCTGCAGCCGATGATGATCACACGAGAAATGAGATGAAGATGGCGATGAGATGGCGATGAGATGGCTTATTAGTTAGATGGCTTGAAAGGGAAAATTGCTTGGCCCCTGAGAACTGGCCAAACTGTTGCCCAGCTCTTGGGCGCAAAAACCCTCTAGTTTTGCTATTGCTTTTGCTTTTGCTGTTTCCCAGGCCAAATGGCTCATTAATCAAATAAAAATGGACATTAGAGCATGCATTCAGTGTACACAGGCAGAAATTATGGATAGCATGAAGAAGAGGTTCTCTTGGAGTAAAATATTTGATATCAGGCATTCAATATATTGACGATTCACTTGCCATTTTCCCATCAAAAGTGTGAGTTAGTAGCATAGTTTTTATTATTTTATTGTATTTCCGATTTCTTCTATCTGTACTCATAAAATAGTCTTCAAAAAAATCTAAAAACTAAAAGGAAATTCTGAAATAACATAATTTAAAAAATATGTAATATTTAAAAAAAATGTATCTAAATATTTAAGTAATTATATAATAAATATTTATTATATATAATATTTATATATTATAATACTTATATAAATACATTCTCAAATAATATAATTAAAAAAATAGGTAATATTTAAAAACAAATATCTAAATATTTAAGTAATTATTTAATAAATATTTATTATATATAATATATATATATTATAATATTTATATAAATATTGAATATATTTATTAAATATATTATAATAATTAAATCTTAAATATAGCGACAAAAAATATGGCGATAAAAACGTAACCAAAAAATAAATAAATAAATGAAATACAAAAAAAAACACAATTAATTTTTTTTCAAACTTTTGACACCTCTTGAGGTGAAAATATTTCTTTCTAGTGCCCGCTTGTCTGCTGATTTTCCTGCCTTTTCCTGACTTTTGGACACACATACACTGGCGCATAATCTAAATTAGAGATGTGCGTCGTAAAGATTTTCCCGCTCCGCTTGGTTGGAAACCCAAGACTTTTCCCGCCTAATGCGGCTCTTTGTGTGTCTTTTAATGAGCTGTTTATGCAATCATCGGAACCTTGGCGGCATTTTTGGGCAATAAATTGTGGCGCCCATTTCCCGCTTTCCCGCTTTCCCGCTTTTCCCTACCCCTCCCCCTAAAGAAAATTTGCATAATCGCGGCGATGTCAAGCGACTTAACCTGAACGCGTCCGCATTATGCGACCGACGTCATGATTATAATGATGTGCTATCCCGTAACTTTAAGCTGTTGATTCAATTTGCCGGCAGTGTTTGGTGCCAGATAAACGACTTAGTCGCCGAATGCCGAAAAGGAATTGAATTACTCGATTGGGGGGCGAAAATGGGTGAGCACATGTGAAGTGGAAAGAAGGGGGAAATCTTTGCAGAAAGTATTAGCATAAAACTGGGAAAACTGGGAAAACTGTGAAAACTTGAACAGCGCCAGCTGGTTGAAAGAAAAGCTGGGGAAAACTTGGCACACATTTGCAATTTGCATATTGTTCGGCAAAGGGAAAGGCGGTCAAGTGGGCAGAGGAGCAGAGGAGCAGGAGAACCTATGCAAATGTTTGGGGCTGGCGTACAACGCTGCGTATGATTGATGTGGCTGGTCACTTGCTTACATAGGTCTTTCTCCTTCAATTTCTTCGCTCTCCCCTTACTTTTCTTTTCTTTTCTACGTTCTTTTTTGGGTGCAATCAATTCGGTTTGTGTGGCTCTCAATTTAAACCCTTGCCTGCTTTTTGGCCCTGAACAACCTTATTGAATTTTCGCCAGCTTACTTTTTCGCCAGAAACAGAAACAGGAAACTATTTGGCCAACGGCTGGGTGGGGCTGTATTCTCATGAGAAAGTTTCCGCTTGTAGACTATAAAATAAGGAAATATTATTTTGCCAAGTATTCGTCAGCGGAAATTTGGTCGGCTAAAGGTTGAATACTTCCCAAAAGAGCACTCAAATATTTCTCAATTATTTCCACTAGCTTTGCAAACACGCCGGTATCAAATCGATATGCGCATAGAAAATTTTCTTTTAATTATACGCATATCGTTTTTACCATGCAAAACCGATTTCTCTCTCTCGCAGATTCTCTGATTCCGAAAAAAGAGAGCAATAAGCAATATGGCGACTTAAAAAGGGAGAGAGTGAAAGGGAGAAAGACACATATCGAGTCACAATTGGATACCACATAACATCAAATCGATCATTGTTTCATATCATTATCATACCAGATAAAACTCCTTCAAAATGAACAAGTGCTAAAGGTTGTTCTCTTCGTTGAAAGGCAAAAGCGCATTGTGAAATTGAGATAATAGCCTGAACCTCGTATTATCCCTAAGCTCTGTCTGTCTGTCTGTCTGTCCTATCAGTGGCCAATCTCTGGTGCTCTGGCATATATCAATGCCAACGACACACAGACAGTTTCTGAAGCTGTGTGCAAACAGAGAACATGGCCGAAAGGAGAACTGCCACTGGGCCAAGATAACTGGATGGATGGAAAAACGAAGGGAAAAAAAAGGCAGCTAAATATACAGCTCTCGGCTTTAGGTTGGGCTAACTTTTTGTCTTCAGCGGGCCAAGATGGGCTGCAAGTATATAGCAAACACTAACTATACACACACATATGCGTATGTATATGTGTATGCAGCATACAGGGTATGCATTATAAACAGCTGCTGCTGCAACTCGACGATATGAGCACGGACATTGACACACTTTTTACCCAGTTTGTCAGCTGTGTGTTTGTTTGCATTCCGCTCGCCATTCGCCATTCGCCATTCGCCATTCGCCATTCAGCAGGAAATTAAAAATGTCCTCATGGATTTATGCGGCTGGCACGCTCACATGCTTAGGTACACCGCGAAAAATTCATTACCTATTTCTTTTTGTCGACTTCAAATTTTTTTTTTTGGCATATCGAAAAGCTAATAAATAGGATCTTTAGTTATATTAGCGAAATTATATTTTGTTTATATATTTTTTTTAATATTTTTCATAGAAATAAAAAAGAAAGTGCAAAATTTAACGCATCCTAAACCCCAAATATTTTGAATTTTTGCTTTCCACTTATATTTGCTTACAACAAAAAAATCTTAATAAAATCTTAATAAGATTACAACTGAAATCCAAATTTTTTTTAAGAAAATTGTAATTGTATGATTGGAAATGTTTATAAAAATGTGCTTTTTATTTTTGGAACCATTTTTAAAGTGTTAAGTAAAAAACTGAGAGCCTAATACTTAGTGATATTTTTTGATTTAGTTATTTTTAAATTTTAGCAAGCACCAAACAAAATAAATTCATGCTCAAATTAAATATATATTTCAATAAGTTGTGCATTTTTTTCAGTGCACTTTTTAATGCTTATTCATTTTGTTGTTTTTTGTTCATTCTTCTCTCTTTTTCTGTGTCGATTGTTTTGCTTTCATTGAGTAAGTAAAACAGAGGAGGATAATTCAGAGGAGGGGGTTAAATGGCGTAACGCACACACATGCAAAAACACATACTCGCACGCAGGATAACCAGCAGAAGCAACAACAACAACAACAACAGCTGTTCGATCTATATTTTGTTGTTGTTTTTGGTTTTTTTTTTTTGTTTTAGCAACTTTTCCCACATTTCCCACCTTTAATGAATGATTTCTTGTCACAATTTCGTTTTCTTTTTTTTGTTTTTTTTTTGCGGTCGTGTTCTTTGAGTTGATTACATTTTCCTGGGTCACACTGAGCGAAACAATGGCCACCAAAAATACCAAAAATAATAACAATAATACGAGGATACGAGAGAGAGAGAATCGAGGTGCGGGAGAGACAGAGAGAGGCGAACGCGAGAGAGCGAACGCTTCCGTGCGGAAGTCAAACGACGACTGAAAGTGAAAATGAAACTGAATGCCAAAAACTCAATGGCGGAGCGAAACAAACGGTAAATTCCGTCCGCCATTTCTCTGCTGCGTCTGCGTGTGTGTGTGTACTGTGTACTGTGTACTGTGTCCCATGTCTGTGTGTGTGTGTTTGTGTCCGATGGAGTTTTACTAGTGTGCGCAAATGGGGCCGGGCGTTCGTCTTTGTTGTTATTGTTTACGTTTTATCCACTCACACAAACCAACACACACACACAAACACACACAAACAAACACACACACAAACACACACACACACACACACACACACACACACTGCTGCGTATTTTGGGCGCCAAAAGATATTGGCCCCAAAATCAGCTGATCGAAGCGAAAGAGCTTTCATTGTCCTGGCTAAACTTTTCCGGGAAAATGCACTTAGCTATTTCAACAAAAAAGGTCGAGCAATGGAGAATTTCCTTTGTTATTTTGTTGGTTCTCCTATTTATTTTTAATTACTAAGTTTTTCGAAAAAGATTACATTTTATATTAAATATTTATATTTTTTATTAAGTATTTATATTTTATATTAACTATTTACTTAAGTAAGAGCTGTATAATTTGAGTTTAAATTTATTTTTGCTTTATTTTTTTAAATCTAGAAACAGAGTTTATTATATTATATTATCATATTTTTTAAAGAATATTGAATTTGATTTATTGTTTAGTTTTTTTTTTTTTAGCTTTTTTTAAGTCTTTACTTTTCTGTTGTATTTTCTGTTATTTATTTGAATTTAGCTTTCTTTTGTATAAATGTTTTCAGCTTTTATTCATTTATTCAGAACTTCAAAAGCTCAGGAAAGCTATAGTTGAGTTCCTGAAAAGAAAAGCCATGTTTGCAGAAGCTTTCAAAAGTCACAAAAGTCCTGCAAATACTCTCGATTCGTTGCAAAGCTCTTTAAGCCTTTTGTGAGAGTTTTTGGGCCCAAAACAAGGCTATATTGTAATCCCGTATTCCCCAAGAACTTTTGATAAAGCGTGGAGTGGACTTTAAGCCACAAAATCCACTCGCGAGCTTTTAACAGTTTTTTGGGGTTAACGTTATCCTCGTGTTTTTATTTGAATATTACCCCAAAGAAGTTTTGACCGCAGAGAAATTAATGCTGTACAGAGGCGATGGAATGTGCAAGTGGTTTTGGATGTCCTTTCCGCTCGAGTGGAAAATGGAAGGCGGATGGGTGGTGGGTGGCTTGTATGACTTCCTTGAGTACTTTTCAATTCGCCGCATATGTCAAATGCAGGAATCGAAAACGAGAAACCCAAAGCCCAACCGCACAGCAACCGCAAGGACAATCTGCTGACAGGAGCGGGATTTTGGATTTAGGAGATAGGAGATAGAGGATGGGGCATGATGTAAGGCCACGATGTAAAGCCATCCTGAACTTCCTGACATAAACCAATCCAAATTGGGCTCACCTCAATCGACTGTCAGTCCCAAGAACTCGATTAACATTTATTTTCTTCTTTTTGGTTATAAAATATATATATTATATATCGCATTGGCGTGGAAATGTTGCAAAATTAATGCGATATCCAATGCGATTACAGATGTGACAACAACATGGCTACAACAAGTGTTACCAACCACTTGAAGTTGGTCTGGCTCCAAGTTGATTTACAATAATCGCCATCGACAAGCGAAATGGCAGCAAATAACAGATGTAGCTGCCAAAGCTACAAACAGGGTGTTCCGAAAATCCGAAAAAACGAAATGAAATCCTCAATATGTACAAAAAATATGATCAAATATTTTTTAAATATTTTTTAGTTAGTTATTTAAATATTCCATCCTAGCTATTAGCTTTCAATCTAATTAAATTCAAGTAACAAAGTGAAAAAAAACCACCCACTTCATGTCTTGGTGGCAGGTGTTCCTTAATCTCCATGTAAAACACGAAAATCGAGGGGGGGGGGTAAAGAAAACCAGACACAAAGATGCCGAGCGCTGAAGTGAGAGATATAAAGATTCCGTTGACCAACTCTCAAGAGCATATTTATATTTATCGATGGCAACACGCACACAGATGTGCAGCCCCAGCCACACCTATGCGTATTTGATTGGGGATATGTACAGCGCAGGTCAGAATATTAGCAGTGAAACTGTATACTATATATTGAAAAAAATAAAATATTTCAAAATATATTTGTATTTAATTATTTTATTTAATTAATTTAAGAAATCATATTTTATGTTATGATACCTACTAATACCTAGTAATTTAGTTTGATATTATTTTATAAAAGTTAAGAAAAATGTTAACCTGATACTGAAGAGTTTTTCTAAGCTAAACAAAACGAATAAGAAATACAACTAGGGCTATAATACTAAAGGTGTCTAAAAGTATGCAACACTAAATTCAACAAAAAAAGATTTTCTATTTTTACTGCATACTTTTGGAGACCTTTATGAAGTTTATGTATTAATAATTAGAAAACGTTTATATATATATAATTATAAAGTATGGGAAAATATAAATAAAATCGATTTATTTTATTCCAATACATAGTAATATTATTTCATAGTCGGCTATCTTTCGGAATCGAATATATATGGGTTGTGGAATAAAGGACGCCTGCAGCTGGGATAGGGGTTTATTAAAAATGTATGCCGTAAAAATTGCGATTTCATATTGTGGGAAATGCCCCTGAATATTTGAGTGTGAGTGTAAGTGTGTGTGTGTGTGTGTGGGTGTGCTGGTGTATTGGTGAGTGCTCGTAAACAGGAAACGGAAATCAGCATGCAGGCGCACGGAGCAGCAAAAACAACAGAACAACAGAAGGGGGGAAATCAACATCAGCAGTTGGATTATTGTTTTTCCGAGGCACTCACATTGCTGCGGTTGCTTGTGGTAAACATGTTTAATAACCGCACGACCACAGGGCCGCGTTTTTGGCCCCAAACCCAAAAATGGCCGAAAATGTATGTATGTAACTATTGTTTTCCAATTTTCCAAAGGCTCGGTGGCCATGCAAATATTGTTATGCAGATGGCGATTGACTGCGATCGTATGTATGCGCATGTTTATGGATAAACAGTAAGCAACCAGTTGATGGCCAAGAAAGTCGAAAGAGCAAACGTATCAGCAATTTAGGTAAATAAATAGAATTCATATTTTATTTTTAATTATTATAGATTATATATATAAATTATATTAAAACGAAATCTGTACTTCATTTTAATATACTCTTTTTTAATTTTTCTTTACAACGAAAAGGGTTTTTTTTTTGGGTAAAAGTAATTTGCTGTTTTACTGCTTATTTTTTTTTTGAAAAAATATAAATATAAAAAAAACTTTTTTTTCTTATTTTAATTTTTCTTATTTTTTTTTATAAAAACAAATGATTGTTTGCGCATTTATCGTATTAAATATTTATTTTCTCGGTTTTTTATGAACAAAATGCATATGCATACTAAAAAGAAGAGATATTTATTGAGCAATTTTATGGGTATTTTAAAAATGTGTGCACAATATGGCAGCCATTTTAGCCTTAATCGTTATTCATTATTCGCTTGGCTTAGGTTTTCGGTTTTCGGTTTTTGGTTTTCGATTTTCTGTTTTCGGTTTGGGCCATAATCGAAAGCAGTTGGCCATCAAAGGGGAACTCAATTTGGATGAGAAGCGGAATTTTTGTGGCGTGTGGGGAAATGGCTAAAGTTGGTTGCAACTAAAATTAATGTAATGCCACATTGCTATGCGCATAGAAAATGCGGCCAAAAGAGGCATTAAAATGGAGACAACAAAGACCGGGCTTAAAGAGAGACAGAAAGAGACAGAGTGAGAGAGAGGGATGTACAAAAAGTGAAAGAGACGGGGAGACAGCCAAGTTAATTTATGTTCGAGTCCTTGCGTTTTGTTGAGCCCCAACTTTGGAGAAGAGTGTTTTCTAAATATCATGTAAATACAAGTGCCAATACAAGCACACCCTCACGCACACATACAGGGGAAGAAAAAAAAGCACCCCCACACACATACACATCCCTCTTTGTCTTTGTGTGGGTGAGCAAAAAAGTTTTGCCACCTGCGTTTTTTCATTTACATGAGTAAGTTTGCACATTAAGCACAGGGAAAATGAAAATGAAAAGAAAAACCAGGCCTCCCCCTTCCCACCCCCTTTCGCCATTTTTCTCGCCAACTTCAAGTTAAACTCAACTCAACAAACATTTTTTGTACTGCCGATGCAAAAAATGGAAATTTAAAACGCCTGTCTGCGCAAATCCATTTCATTTTTGTTAAATCAGCGTTAATTGCGCGTTAAATTTATAATCGAATATTTGACAATAATTAAATGAAATGCTGAGCACACACACCACTGCATAATTAAATGAAAGCCGGACTTAAATTGAATTTATATTCGTATTTGCATTAAATATTAAATATGAAATATTAAATAGAATATCTGCATTCTTTTGGTCCAATTTCAAGTCGAGTGAAATCAAATGGAATTTCTTCTTGATGACTTAACTCAGTCAGCCGGGGAGGAAAAAATGGAAGGGAATTTCTCTGGATTGTCTCTAACTTGTATTGCACTGCTATAAAATGTTGGGTATTTATTGGAAAATAATCAGAAAAGAATAAAAAAAAAACTTAAACTTTCCGTATGATTTTGAAAAAATAAAATATTTTGCCAATTTACATTTTTTTTATAAGGGGGTTGATTTTTTGCGAAAAATGGCCAAAAAATAAAATGTCCAGGTTTATTTGCCAATCGATTGGAAATCCATATTGAAATCAATATTTCCATTGTTTCGGCCAAAAAACCAATTATTTTTTTGTGGAAAATTCGAAATTTTGGTTTTTGACAAAATAGGAATTTTTCTTTTTGTATTTTTGCCGTAACTTGGTCATAAATGGTCATAGACAAAAAATACCTTCTGCTTTAAACAGATTACAATATAGTAATTATTTCAATGACACTTTCCGTGTGATTTTGAAAAAATAAAATTTTCGCAAATTTTTTTTTTTTTTTGTAAGGGGGTACCCCATAATTTTTTGCAAAAATTAAAAAAAATAAAATGTCCAGATTTAAATATAAATCGATTGGAAATGTAATAACGAGTTCAGAAAGGTATGACAATCCATATTTGGATCGATATTTCCATTGTTTCAGCAAAAAAACTGTTTTGTTTTTTTTTTTTTTGAAATTCGGGATTTTTAACAAAAATAGGAATTTTTTCTTTTTATTATTGGACGTATAAGTGATGTACTTAAGGAGCTTAACAATTTTAAGAATATTATCTGTAAAAATACATTTTTTTCCCAAGTGCAGCCACCAGCAGTAACCAGAAAGTTAAGCACATTTCTTCTGCTCGTTTGGCGAATGTGAAACCAAAGTTAAATAAATAAGCGGCAGTTGATTAGGCAGCTCCAAGGGGAGAGAAGAGGCAGCCTGGCAACCTGGCTGGGTTGCTGAGCTCAGCACGCGTGAGGTGCCCGCGGCAGAATTCCAGGTGAGGAACCTACCAAACCCACCAACCTACCAACCTACCAGCCTGCCCACAATTTCTGCCTCCGGCCAACGCCTTATTAACTTAACACAAATGCTGGTAACTGGATGACAGGGGCTTGGAAATGGAAATGGGGATTTTGGGGGGGGGGGGGGGGGCTTCTGCTTGTGGCACCTGTAACATCATGCAAGTCGCAGCTGGCTGCGCACTTGAATAATAAGCATCCATTTATCGGCCTAGACAGTTCGCAGATCTCTCCTTCTTTTCGCCTGGCTAAGATACTCATAGCCCTCTGCATATTTATGGTATATTGGGTATATTGAAACCCCAAATGCTTCTGTCCTTTTAGGCATTTTTCAATTTTTCAATTTTCGATTGTAGTTTATAACGCAAAATTGCGCATACGACATGTTGGCAAAATGAAATTATGCTTAAACACTTTGTAAATAAAATGTGTCAAAAGTATTTAGAGGCACTAAAGTTTTTAACCAGCCCGCCGCAAGCATTTCGTTAGATTCACTCATGTAATAAAATGTGTCAACATTGCGTATGCGTAATGAACTTTGCAACTTTGCGGCAAGCTGGGCGTAAACAATTTATGTAACTTTTTCAAAAATCTTTTTAATGCATTTCATTTCAATTAATATTAAAGTCAACTAAGTAGAGCTTGCAAATTATCGATATTTTCGATATATTCACAATATCGATTCGATAACATCGATGTTTTCAAATGAAAACACATATTAAATATCGAGAAATAGCAAACTGACGATATTTTTCAAGCTCTACAACTAAGTAGCCATGAAAAGAGATTCAATTACTTTCGTTTATGAGTATTAAAAGATCATAAATCATCGTTAATCGGTTAATCGGTTAATCTGTCATAAACTTTAATAAGTATCAACGGTTCCTCCTTTTTGAGCGTCTGCCATTGAAGGGAGGAATTTAATCTATAATTTATTCTAATTTTTATTATTATTATTGTTCTTGTCGTCCTTGGATCCTTGGATCCTTTAACGGGAATTTAATTTGCCATCTAGCAACAAATTTTCCGATGGCCTCGTTAGCGCGACGCTTATTTGTTTTCCACCCGAAAAATATCTCCTCTTTTTTTCTCATACAAAAAAAAAACAAAAAAAAAAAACAACAAATTCGCGGAGGGAATTGTGGAAAGTTTTGCGCAGATTGTCGAGTGCCACTAATTGTCTATAAGCGAGGGCGTATTATATGTATGTGTATACTACATCCAGGACCATATTCACCCATATGTACGTGGGTTCCCTGGTTCTCTGGGGACTTAAATGCCACATGGCGCCATTTGAATGAGGTTTTAAATGTTTGCCGACTTCGTGGCCATAAAAACGAGGAGTGGAGTGAAACGTGGGGCATTAGTGTTTGCTTGTGCGGCCATTATGCAGCCGATCCTTATGCGCTGCACAATTTAATTGAGTTTTCACAGCTTTTTTTTTGATTTGGCTTTGATTTGAAGTCCTTACATTTGGCATATGGCCGCCCCAATATGGTTTTTTGCCCGGGAAAAGCCGTCATCCATCATTGTCGGGCATTGATTCGGAGTTCGGAATCGAAGAAAGCGGCTTTGATAAATTGCCTTCCCCGTGGAAATGCTCAAAAACAAGAAGGGATTGAAGAGGTTTCCTTTTTGGGGTTCACAAAAGGAATGGGTTTTTTTTTGTAAATGATGTGCTTATTAATACTTATCGAAATGGAGAAGAAACTTTTAAAATCGGGCCAGTTATTCAAAAGTTACGAGCAAATAATGGAGTGAAAGCAGTGCAAGCAGTCGATTTACTGCTTGCATAACTTCATCAAGTAATGGGTATCTGATAGTCGTTCTCTCTGGTTTTTCTATAGAAAGTCCTTAAAGATTCATCAACAATTTAAAATATGTACATATATATATTGTTGAATGTGCTAATCACTGATGCTATTTAAAGAAAACTGGTTTGACCTTAAAGCTTCCTTTGAAAGTAGTACTCACTTCACAAATAAGCTGTAAATATTGTATTTAAAGTGTACACAAAGTAAAACCACCTCATGTTTCCCCTTTTATCCCCTTTGGCCCTTTGGCAAGTTCTTAAAGTTTCGTCCTGCGGAGGAACTCAAATTGAAATGCTATTGAAAGTTTTTCCGCTTTTCCCGGCGACAGTTACCCACACACACACACACACACACACACATGCACACATGAAATTCAATTAGAGTTTTCAGTTTTCAGTACTTTCATCAGCTGTTTTCCACGGCCCCAGCTCATCCCATTTGGCATAGCCATTTGCTATTTGCCTTCATTTGCTCAGCAGACTGATGATGAGGTTGGGGGTGGCTTTTGGGCCAGCTGGGGCGTGAAATTGTGCCAAGGCAGCTTTTGGGCCAACTAAACTAAGGGATGTCCCTTCATTTCCTTACCTGCAAAGAAACAACAAAACGAAAAGGAACGGCATTAAACATACATACATACATACATAGATGGTTGGTCAGAGTGGGGAAAGTGAAGAAAGGCTGGAAAAAGTCGGTGTAAACGAAAGCAAACCAAAGTCCTGTTAAAGTTTGGCCATAAACACAAAAAGCCAAATTAATCATGACTCGGCCGGCCATAAAACACACACAAAACTCAACAAAAAGAGCCTGGGAGAAGAGAAGGTGAGAGAACCCAGATAATACAAGTCAATATTGTAATGTATGAGCAAGTATTCCTTTTGAATTATCATCAAAACTTGAGCTTTATTTAATAATACGAATTCATAAAAGTTTGGAAAGGAAAATTTAAAAAGGAAAAAAGAAATAATTTATCTAAACTAATATATAAAAGTCTGGACCAAAAAAGGGGAAGTAGCAAAAATCAACCAGAACGGATTGACATAAAAATCTAAAAAAAAAAAACATAAAATCGTATAGAATCTATAAGCAATACAAGGGGGTACCTATAAAAAAAAAAACGGGAAGTAGCTAGAATCAACCAGAACGGATTGACATAAAAGTCTACGAAAAATCATAAATTCGATCATTATATTATATAGTTTTATAAAATAAAAGTTTAACCCATTCTTTAGTTCTCTTGATTTTATATTCATTTTAAAATTTTCTCATTTTTTTTGCCAAAGTTTTTTCTAACAAAAATGCTGGCCCAATTATTTTCAGCCCCTTTTTCAAGCCAACCCTTTGCCGACCAGTTTTCAGGATATGCCTATAAAAAGAACTTTAGCTAACTTTTCTGTTTTGGTTTTCAACTTAAATTATCTGAGCCGGAGCCTAAATATCAAGTGGTTGCTGCTGCTGCTGTTCCAACTTGTGGCCAAGTGAGGATGCGGGGTCAGGATGTCGGGATGATACGGCTGCCTACCCTGCCGACTGAATCCCAAAAGGCACTTAGGCCACATGATGAGCTGGCTGACAGGTCAGAGAACCAGAGAACCGGAGAACCGGAGAGAAACGGGGCTCGAGTGAATGGCGTTGATGGGACACGACGACCTTGCATTGGTCATGGCGCTCTCGTCTGTCAGGTTGCCACCCACTAAGGATCACCCAGAACCACCCACCCATATTCATCCTTCGCCTTGCCTCCTGCTCGTCCTCCTCGTCCTCCTCGTCCTCCGTCTCCTCCGCATGTCCTGTTGACAGTTGCACTAATTGCAAAATGCTGTTGTTTGTTCGCCTGCCATTGTCTGTCGCATACTTTTAGGCAATTTGCATATTTCGTTAAGCAGGCAGGCCAAGCAGGACTTTTCCGCTGCAGATGTCCTGCTGCGTCCTGCGTCCTGTGTCCCTCCCTCTCACTCGAACTCCTTCGCTTTCGCTTTCTGCCTTTTGGGGCCTGGGTAAATATTTTCGTGCCACACACTCTAATTGAAAATGAAGGCCTCCATTTCACTAATTGACACCATGATTAATTGTCAAGGAATCGAAGTTTGTGCTGCGGCTGCATTTCATTAGCATCCTGAGGTCAAAAATATTTTTAAGTCGTATTGACCAATAATATATACTAAACGGAGGCCACAGAAATCAAAATATTGTGGAAAAAACACCCATAGAGGTGTCGAAAAGAATGCTATGAATTTGTGTAGATTTCGAATATATTGATGCATACTTTTGGGCAGCTTGGTAAGTGATTATGAAACTTTACGTATTTTAAAGTTTTTTTATTTTTGGTTCCATTTCCCCTTGATTATCAATTAAACTCAAGCTGGTTGAACATGAATTTTCCGACATTTCCCGCCCCTTGTTTTTTGCCCTATATTTCATTCTCATTCCGAATGCACTTTTCCTTGCCTCCTTTTTTGTTGCGTAGGAAACGTGACCTTACACACAATAGTCCTTTATTTTTCATTCTTTCCTTTTCCTTTTCCCTCTCTCCCTCTGTCGTTTGCATCTAAATTATGGCAATTGAGTGTGAGCCACATAAATCATATCCAGCTTGCACTTGTTGTATACCCATTAGTTAGCTTCGTAAAGGGCGTATTCCTCATGTTTTTCGTTCATATTCATTAATTGAATTTTGAATAAAAGAATGCAGATATGCTTCCCCAAATCATTAACTGTTTTGTGTTGAATATAATACTTTAACGATGGCATTCTGATATTTATGCCAGCATTTTCTAGGGTATTTAGCAGTTTATATAACAAATTTTATTTCATGACTGTTTTCTCGCCATATAAATTATCTGAGCCAAAGCTTAGGCTCAGTTCACTCCAGTGATTTCTGGCCATATGCTGATCAAATAATAGAAAAGTCACTTAAGGTAAATTTATGGGATTGCATAAAATATACCATCTTAAATAATTGATGAAGGTATCAAATCGAAATGCGTATGGTAAATTTCAGGTATTTCTAACGCATATCGTTTTTACCATCCAATACTGGTAAAATTGATATTAAATAATAATGTAATATATAATAAAGGGGATAAGAAGCCATATGACGACTTCATCGTTTCATATCAAATTATATTTTTGGGTGTACAAAAAAATATTTAAAACTTACGAAAGACAATATGTCAAAATAAATGGTGGGATTTTGTATAAACTAGTGGGAAATGAGGCACGCGATTTCGATTTGATTTCGAATGATTTACGGCAAGTGCTCCTTTGATGTGCTGTCATTTCGTTTCGGCCATCAATTTGGCCAAAAGTGAGCTTAACATGAACGAGAAATCGCACGAATGCGGATCCTTAATGTTTCGCTATCGTGTGTTTCGATTAATTTTTAATGAGCAACCATTTATGCGGCGTCCGTTTGTGCCGCTTGTGTCGCGCTTAATTAGTTGCAACTTCAATGGGGCAATGGGATATTAATGGAGGGCGGATTCCGGCACTACGGCAGAGTGCAACAAACGACGGACAGGCGAAATTCGGGATCATAATCGTTATGCCCGCCCCGTTTAATTAAACTTTCCAACCCTTGAGGCACCAAATTGTGGCCTTGTTCGGCTTAATTGCTAGCACGCACACACACACACACACACTATGTATAACAATATATATATTTGGAATAGCGAAAGGACCTTGTTCTAGCCCCAAAAAGTATGCAATAAAAATTAATGAGCGGGAAAATTTTTATTGACGCGCCTTTGGCAATGCATAAATGAATAATGCCCCTGGGGAAAAGCATAATGAGCGTGGCGTATGTATGTTTGTTTGCCTCTGCGTTGGTATATTTTTGGGGGCGGGACCACGACCACGCCCCCGCCAGTAAAAACTAGGCAAACAACGTCATTGTTCGCGCAGCTGGGGCGCCGGAATAATCTCGGTTTGTTTGCCAAAAGAATTTCGCCCGCTCTGATTTGTGGCCACTAAAAGCTTCTCTGACATCAGCCGAAGGACATGTTGGGCCAGGACACTCAGGACATGCCATCGCTGGCCAAATAAATGAATGGACACACGTGTGCGGTTGGCGACGGCGGAAGGAGAAATTAACCACTGTGGGAACGAAAGTGATAGTAAAGTAGGCAAAAAAGAAAATCCAAACTACCATCAAAGGTGTCCAAAAGTATGCAGTGGAAAATAGTAACGAATCCAAGATCTAAATATATAGTGTTGCCAACTTTTAGACAGCTGCTTAAGTGATTCCGAAAATCTTGTGATTTCTGTGACTATTTCGATAGTGTAAGATTAAATAATTTAAGAAAAAATCAAGAAATCAGAAAAAAATATATATTGTTGCCTACTTTTAGGCACCATTGTAGTGTTGCCTACTTTTAGACATCTGCGTAAGTAAATTCGAAACTCTTGTGATTTCTGTCCCTATTTCGATAATGTGAGATTAAATAATTTGAAAAAAAATCAAGAAATCAGAAAAAAATATATATTGTTGCCAACTTTTAGACACCTGCGAATGTGATTTCGAAACTCTTGTGATTTCTGTCGATATTTCGATTATGTGCAATCAAATAATTTACGAAAAAATCAGTAAAATGCAAGTAAATTCTTATAAGGGAGCTTTATAAGTCAATATGTTCAAAAACTGAACCTTTGTCAACTATTTCCGACCTTATATTCCACAGTGCGGCGCCATCGGTCTGAGCATAACAAATGCTCTCCGTCCAGCTGTCCAGCTGCCCCTCCCCTCTCCTTTCCTTTAACCCCTCTGCACCGCACGCCCCTGCTAATTGCAGTTGGAAAGTGGAAAGCGAAGCGTCAACATTGCGCATACGCCACGTGGACTGCTGCAGGTTTATGAAGGGGCGCAGCTCCTCGCTCTTCGGCTGGAATTCAATCAAAGCACTGGGACCGTGTTTGCCCCAGTCATTAGCCGCCGAAAATAGCCGTCTAAAAAAGCAGAGAGCACAGGCCAAAGGGCATTGAAAGTGAAAGGAAAATGGGAAAGGAAGCTGAAAGGTCGAGAGCAAAGAAAAGGCAACTTCTTTATGACATCAGCCGGGGAGGAAGAGGAGGAGGAGGAGGAGGAGGAGGAGGAGGAGGAGGAGGGGGTCACAAAAGTCACAAAAGTTGACCAAAGAACCCCGGGGTGCGTGTGCTATGTGCGATATGCGATATGCAAACTAAACGGCGGCACGTGACCATCGCACAAAGCACATTTCTCTCACAAACCAACGCAGGACATTCTCGCACACGCAAAACGCACAGGGCGAGTCCTCGAAGAGGCTCCACGTGGACCTGGGCACGTGTGGGTATTTCGAATGGACTGCGCTCTAAAAACGAATCGGTAGAGGGTCAACTAAAATCCAACGATATCCTGTAAATTATTTCGAAAATCCCTTAAGTACAAATGTCTAAGTACATAAATCGAAAGGGAATTAACTAAAGCCAGTGAAGACTATTTTTTTGTTGTAGAAAAAGTTTAAATATAATAAATTAAATATTAAAATTGTACAAAAGCTTGCTTAAAATATGTATTTTATTATCCAAATACTTTTTGCAAATATTCAACTTGTGCAAAAAACTCATAAAAACTTCGTCCGTCGAAATTCCTTTTAACAAACAAAGTTGTTACTTTGCCACGTAATAATTATACCTCCTCCACCTTCGCGGCAAAAAAAGAAAAGGATGTCTAAAAATAAACTTCAGTCTCGTAAATCGCGTGACCCTGGGGCTCTTTTTTTTGGCATTTTGGGGGTTCAAAGGTTGCCGAGTAAATTTTTGAGTTAAATACGATGTCTCCTCCGAGCGCCATTTATTATCTGCGGAAGTGTCCACCAGCGATTGCGTGTTGCATGCGCTGGCCATTTAGCCGGTTACGCCCACTTTTCACTTTCAACCACCCACCGCCTCCCCCTTCGAACACCGCAGCGAATTTCCACAGCGGTTACATAGTGTGTTCTCTCCACAGGAACTCACGTAGTCGAGCGGTTAACACAACAATTTGCCAAAGGATTTTCGTTATCGCTTTTAGAGGGCAAAAAAGTGTGGAGGCGCATAGAGAAAGAAAAGAAAGTGTACTAAATCTTCTGTTTATCATAGGATTTGAAGCATTTCTTAAAAAAAAAATACAATTCTTTATGGTATGTGTCATTTATAAACATAAAGAGAAATCAGATTATATAAAGGAGCTTTCAATGGCAGGGTTGTAAAATCACTTGCAAAGGTGCCCAAAAGTATGCAACAATATAGTTTATAGTTCCAGTAGACGGCTTCCTTAGTTGTATTGCATACTTTTAGTTACCTTTAGATGTGATTTCAAAACCCAATCAGTTTAATATTAAATTTCCAAAATAATATAAGATTTTTTCCAAGTGAGATTTTCTCGGAATGAGATTTGTGCTGTGCTAACTTTATTTTTCGTATGTTTTATTGCTGCTATCCGGACATCTGCAGCACCTGTCGCAAATTGGCCAGCGAACGAGGGCCGAACGGAGAATTGTTCGAGGCGTTGTCACGTTCCTCGAAATATTCAGCAATTCTCCACAGTTTCCAGTTTCCATTTTCATTTTCTTTCCTGTTGTTCCGGCGGCCTTTGCCATTTTGCCATTGTCCCCCGGACTGAGTTTCATTTTCAGTTAGTGTTTTCCAGCTTGTTTTTGTTTGTTTCTTGCATACTTTTGAGTAGCGCTTGATTTGGCCTAAAAGCAAATTGGCTTTTCCCTGGCACGTTTTTGAATTATAAACGAGTTCACAAATGGGTAGGGGTTTTCAAAGGGGGTAGTAGCTTTCCGATTGTGCAGGCCCTCAATTATGCACACACGGCCAACGAGGGGGAGGGGTTTTAGTGGGCGGGGGCAAAACACGCACAAATCTGGAAATTCCATCCAACAACTGCCCCATATTGCATCCTTCTATGCACTTTGACTCCTCCCTCGTGGCCGGCATCAAATGGCATGGCAAATGAGCCGGAGAAATCGGAGGAGGAGTAGGATGTGGAGGAGGTGGAGAAAACTCCCCAAAGCAGGTAATAAAAATCTGCCACTTTGTGCCAAATGGAACATAATAAAGTTGAAAGTTGAACCTGTCGAACTGGAGTTTATGGGGAAATGGATATACAACATTTTGTGGTTACGCGATTTCGATTTTCATATCACATTTTGTACAGTTTAATTGTAATAAAATATTGTAGGATTGCCACAGCAATTGCTAGAATTTTTAAATATCAAAACATGTGTCTAAAAGTATGCAATGAATACAGGTCAATCGCCTTTCTCTATAAATTTATATGAGTTTCGGGTTAAAAATATATTGTTGCATACTTTTAGACACCTATTTTGACATTTAGCAGCCCCTACTATTTATTTTCATTACCAAAATAGTAATTATTAATATACCAACTAAATGTAAGTGTAAAATCCTCAAAATTGACCAAGTGGAATCCTTAATCTTGGCCTTTGTTTTTTTTTTAATATGATTTAGTGGCATCGTTGTCATACTCCGGCATCATATTGCCATTTCTTGGCCTGCTCACATTTATATTATACGAATCCATATCCATATATAATCGCCATTATTCTCAGCTGATTGCCATTCGCAGGCACTCAACTTGATTTAGGTCCCAGTCACGCCCCTGTCTCCCACTTTCATCCACTTTCTTTTTGCGCCCTCACCCACCTCGAGTGGCCATAGAAATTTGCATGAGACGAGAGAAAGCTTTTGGCCCATAAATTCATACAAAATAAACTTGATGCCAAAATGTCTCAATGGCGACACGAATGCGCGCATGGAAGTAGTCGCAAAAGTATCAAAGGGGGGGTTGGAATGGGATGATGACCTTCAAAGGATGATACAAGAAGTGACCGAGGGACTTGAAACCGATTCGGGGCCACTTAATTCATCGCTTTCTTCGACCCCCCCTCTTTCCCCGCCACTGACGAACCCCGTAGGCCATGTTTTATACATAAGGGGGCGTCTATTAATGAGTGCCACGCCCACACACGAGCCCAAGTTGACAGTCGATCATAAAAAGCATAATGGAAGCATCCATGTGCCGCATATAAAATCAAAATCGAAGGCATAAGGCCGCAGAAATGGCAACTTAGTTGGCCAAGAAGAGGATGGGTTTACGACCCGAAAAAGGGGGGATGGGACAAGTTGATATAACTCTGAAGAAACTTGACTAACGGAAGATTCCTCTCTTAATTAAGATAAAAACAAAAATAAAAAAATAAAACAATTAATTAAGAGTATGTACACAAATATGTATTTAAATAATAATTTACTGAAATATGATCCATATGTTAAATTTGGGCTTTCTCGTTTATAAAGATTAATATTTAATGTAATGCCTGGCTGCATAAGAAAATAATTTTCTAGATTTTCCATAACCTACTTCATTGGAAATAAAAATAATTTATTAAGTAAGGGCAATAAATAAAGTGTGCTTTTAAAGTGGACATTAAATTGCGAATGGGGTGGCAACCCTGCTTAGCATTTGACCTACCCCCCAGAATATTCGATATTCGACGGCCGTCGGTGGTTGAGCGATTTGTATGAATAAATCATTCGATTTATTCAAATGCCATATCGATGCCTTAATGGCCAACTTATTCGGCATTGTTGGGCAATTTGGCAACACAGTTTGCAACCGATGGCGAAATTAATTATGCGACGCGTTTCACAGGCGGAAGGAAGGAAGCGAGGACTCGCCGCAAGAATGCAAGGTTGCGAGGATCTGAACAAAAAACCGGACAAGCTGAAGGACAAACAGTCGATGGTCAGGGTGAGCACTGGGGACACTGGACAGCTCAATCAATTCCAGCAGAGTGATGGTGGCCCAGATGCCAGATCCCAGACTCCAGTCTCCAGCTTTCAACTTTCATCCTTCGACCTCCAACAGCCAACATCCAACATCCAGATCCCAGATACCGCTTTTCAGCCGCCGGTCACGCACACTGGGCAAAAAGCAATCAAACAAACGGAAGACGCCATCCGGAAGTTGCACAGTCAAACTGGACACGAATGATGATGATGAGGATGGAAACGATGTCGACGATGTGGATGAGGACGATGCCATAACACAATGATGATTGTGATTGGGACATTTGTCTCTCGTGTCCGAAGCATCTGTCAAATTTGTATGGTAATATAGCTAAATATATACATTTGATGAATTGACGCCTTTGCATAGAGTTTGTATTTTTAAGGGAAGACTTGAACGCATATCGATTCAGAATTTAGCAACGAGTTCAACAAGGTATGACATTTCATTTTCGACAAAAACATGGATTCGAATTTTCAGCCAATTTTCATTTTTTTTTAAATGATTCATGAATTTTTGCTCAAAATGTCCAAAAAATAAATTGTCCAGATTTTAATATAAATCGATTGGAAATTTAATAACGAGTTCAGAAAGGTATGACAATCCATATTTGGATCAATATTTTGATTGTTTCGTCAAAAAAACCTATAATTTTTTTGTGTAAAAAATGGGGGTTGGATTTTTGGCAAATGTATGAATTTTTTTTTTTGTTTTTTTGCTGTAACTTGGCCAAAATTGGTCCTAGACCAAAAATACATACTGTTTTAAACAGATTACAATGTAATAATTAAATCTATAACACTTTCCGTGTGATTTTGAAAAAATAAAATTTTGGCCAATTTTTATTTTTTTTTATAAGGGGGTACCCCATGATTTTTTGCGAAAAATTTTTAAAAAATAAAATGTCCAGATTTAACTAAAAATCGATTGGAAATTTAATAACGAGTTCAGAAAGGTATGACAATCCATATTTGGATCAATATTTAGATTGTTTTGGCCAAAAAACAAAATATTTTTTTGTGGGAAAATCGCAATTTTGGTTTTTGACAAAAATAGGATTTTTTTCTTTTTGTATTTTGGCTGTAACTTGGCCAAAAATGGTCCTACACCAAAAATACATACTGTTTTAAACAGATTACAATGTAATAATTAAATCTATAACACTTTCCGTGTGATTTTGAAAAAATAAAATTTTGGCCAATTTTTATTTTTTTTTATAAGGGGGTACCCCATGATTTTTTGCGAAAAATTTTTAAAAAATAAAATGTCCAGATTTAACTAAAAATCGATTGGAAATTTAATAACGAGTTCAGAAAGGTATGACAATCCATATTTGGATCAATATTTAGATTGTTTTGGCCAAAAAACAAAATATTTTTTTGTGGGAAAATCGCAATTTTGGTTTTTGACAAAAATAGGATTTTTTTCTTTTTGTATTTTGGCTGTAACTTGGCCAAAAATGGTCCTACACCAAAAATACATACTGTTTTAAACAGATTACAATGTAATAATTAAATCTATAACACTTTCCGTGTGATTTTGAAAAAATAAAATTTTGGCCAATTTTTATTTTTTTGCGAAAAATTTTTAAAAAATAAAATGTCCAGATTTAACTAAAAATCGATTGGAAATTTAATAACGAGTTCAGAAAGGTATGACAATCCATATTTGGATCAATATTTAGATTGTTTTGGCCAAAAAACAAAATATTTTTTTGTGGGAAAATCGCAATTTTGGTTTTTGACAAAAATAGGATTTTTTTCTTTTTGTATTTTTGCTGTAACTTGGCCAAAAATGGTCCTACACCAAAAATACATACTGTTTTAAACAGATTACAATGTAATAATTAAATCTATAACACTTTCCGTGTGATTTTGAAAAAATAAAATTTTGGCCAATTTTTATTTTTTTTTATAAGGGGGTACCCCATGATTTTTTGCGAAAAATTTTTAAAAAATAAAATGTCCAGATTTAACTAAAAATCGATTGGAAATTTAATAACGAGTTCAGAAAGGTATGACAATCCATATTTGGATCAATATTTAGATTGTTTTGGCCAAAAAACAAAATATTTTTTTGTGGGAAAATCGCAATTTTGGTTTTTGACAAAAATAGGATTTTTTTCTTTTTGTATTTTGGCTGTAACTTGGCCAAAAATGGTCCTACACCAAAAATACATACTGTTTTAAACAGATTACAATGTAATAATTAAATCTATAACACTTTCCGTGTGATTTTGAAAAAATAAAATTTTGGCCAATTTTTATTTTTTTGCGAAAAATTTTTAAAAAATAAAATGTCCAGATTTAACTAAAAATCGATTGGAAATTTAATTACGAGTTAAGAAAGGTATGACAATCCATATTTGGATCAATATTTTGATTTTTCTGCCAAAAAACCCATTTTTTTTTTGTTAAAAATGGAGATTTGGATTTTTGGAAAAAATATTATTTTTTTTTTGTTTTTTTGCTGTAATTTGGCCAAAAATGGTCCTAGACCAAAAATACATACTGTTTTGGACAGTAATAAATACAAAGTAATAATTACATCCATGACAATTTCCGTGTGATTTTGAAAAAATAAAATAAATAAAAAAAAATAAAATTTGCAATTTCAGTTTTTGACAAAAATATAAATTTTTCCTTGTGTATTTTTGCCGTAACTTGGCCAAAAATGGTCTTACACGAAAAAAAAGTACTGTTTTGAACAGATTACAAAATAATTATTAAATCCATGATACTTTCAATATTTTAGGTTAGGTTAAGGGAATGTGGAATATTTCACACTAAAATTTTAAAGCCCATAATGGCACCCGACCCAGCCAATTCGAACCTTCTGTGAAAACTTAAAGACCCACTCTTTTGTTGATTCATCCCAGCGGAAAAGTAGAAAAGTGGAAAAGTGTGGCGATGAGCATGATTTTGAACATGAGCGGAAATCAATTGATTGGCGGCCACAGATGTGAAATGAGTTTACGCTTGTGCGATTTCCGCCGGCTGCAATTAAATGTGCACGAACTGTCCGCCGCTCTAGATTCACCGCCCACCGCCCCCTTTCCCTGGCACTTTCTTATTTTCCCTGAGTTGTCGTTTTCCGGCCCGGTTGAGAATCAATCACTTCTGCAGCTGCCAAAAGCGAAATGCCTTGTCATTTATATCCCTTAAATCGTTTGTGTATCCATCAAATGGTTGGGCACGCTCCTCCGATTGTTGTTGAAAAATTGTCGGACATGTTCAATAATGTTTATCGAATGGCATCTCCTTGTGGAGATGTGTGGATGGAATGTGGTGGCCCCTTCCCCCATCTAAGAAATATATATCTACCATTTTTTATTTGAGCCTTCTTTGATTTGTTGTTTGATTTTCGCCAGGGGCCCAAAAGGTGTGGAATCGGGGATTCGAAATCAAGAAATAAATGAAAATAAGAGCGAAAGTGTCAAAGTGCATTTGTAATGGCCTAACGGAAAGATGAAAGCGTCCCTGATTTATGGTTTCCTTCAGGAAAACCACCCCCATACCATCCCAATCGCAATCCCTCCCAGCTGTAAATCAGGGAATTGAATCTGTCCTGTCGCCCATCCGAAACCCTCGACGGCAATCTTCTGGCTCAGCAACTCAACAGTTGCTGCAATTTCACTCCGTTGACCTCGGTTCGTTGCCTTTCCTTTCCTTTCTTCTTGCTTTCCAGGGGAATACATTTAGATATAGATATCACTGAAATCCGATGCATACTTCTTGCTCAAGAAATCCACTGGCTATATATGTACATTTGTCTATGCCCTGCAAGGATGGTCTTTCAATTTAAATGGCGACTTTGGTATTTGGGAAAATTAAAAAGCATTAGAAAATTAAATTTCATATCTATTCTTATTATTTTAGTAATAAATCAATTTTACGTAAAAACCAAATACATGGTAATTTAAAAATAGGTTCATAAACTTTTATTATTGCTGATTTTTATGATTATATTAACTTTATTTATAACTTGGTAAGTTAAAAATTTAAAAGTAAACTTAGTTTAGATTTATTATTTTATTATTGCCGATATTTATGATATTATTTATTTTTATATATTTATATATTACATTTATTTATAACTTGTTTATTTAAAAATAAGTTAATTAACTTAGATTACATTTGTTATTTTATTATTTCTGATTTTTGCGACTATATTTATATTAACTGTATTGATAACTTGATAATGTCTGACTTTTATAATATTATTTATTTATATACATATATGGTACTTTAATTAAATTTATCAATAACGTGGTTAGTTAAAAATATGTAAATAAACTTGGGTTAGATTTATTATTTTATTATTACTGATATTTATGATATTATTTATTTTTATATATTTATATATTAAATTTATTTATAACTTGGTAAGTGAAAAATATGTAAATAAAATTGGGTTAGATTTATTATTTTATTATAGCTGATTCTTATAATCATATATATATGATTATTTATATACATTTTCTTTTTAGATTAGATTTATTATTTTATTATAGCTGATTCTTATAATCATATATATATGATTATTTATATACATTTTCTTTTTAGATTAGATTTATTATTTTATTATAGCTGATTCTTATAATCATAAATATATGATTATTTATATATATTTTCTTTTTTAATTTCTCAGCTATAATTTAAGGGTATTTAAATGGCCCCCATACCCATTTCCCGAGCAGAATACGTTCGCCTGCCGGTGATATTTATTTTTGGGCTTGCTGTGGCTTCGAACTCAACTCGACTCGACTTGACTTTGGGTTCTGTTTGCATTGAAAGCTCGCTGAAAAGAAGGGGGCGACGGCGTTTGCTTTTTTGATAAGAGCTCCATCGAGGCGAGTGCTCGAGTGTTTGCCCTCGGCAAGCTGTCAGTGGGAGGAAAGTGCAGCTCCAGCCAAGTAAATCCGCATGCTTTAAGGGAAATATTAAATATGCCCGCTATATGCGCAGTGTCAAGTGGCGGTGGCTTAGTTTCGGCTTGGATCCCTTTCAATTAGCGTCCAATTAATTCGATTGTAGCCTTGCATTGACAGCTCGTCGCTGGCATGTGTCGCAACGTTCCCTGTCTGTTCCACATGGCGTATGCGTGATAATGTTGCGCATACGCCAGCAGTCTGTTTACGTTCGCCACTCACTCATCAGCCATCAGCCAGCGAAAGTTTCCCTCTTGATACCTTGATAGTTAATGGCAGCCACAAGCCCGAAAGTTTCCAGCTTGATGATGAAAGTTTTGTATCGATGTTCTGCAGACACGACTTGAAGACTTGAATGAAATTGGAATGCAAATTTTGATGCGTCCAATGTGGCAGGCACTTGGAAAAGCTATCATTAATTAAGCGAATAAATTGATTATATTTTCTAGTAGTCTAGAAATATTTATATTTGTTCTTTGGCAGTTCGGGCACCTCAATAAATTGCCTGCCTAATCGAAATGCACTTGATTCGATTCGATTTATTTGCTCTCTCAATTTCATAGCTTCTACAGATCTACAGACATTTGACTGGATTAATTAAAGCCTAAAGAGCTGGCATAAACGCATTTCGAGGCATCTTCTGGGCCCATTCGATATGCACATCTCTGCGCCAGCCAAGCGAATCGAAACGAAAAGCTGTCAGACTAACGAAGCGGCACAACACACATCCCCCTCCCCATCCACATTAGGGGTAGTTCCTTGGGTAAAATTCGGGCTTGAATCCGTTGGCAACTCAGCGAATGTACTTGCCAAATTGTGTTGCACTTGCCAGCGATTTTCGGTGCGGCTTTTAAGTGCAGCCCCGGATGAAAATAAAGTGCGGAATACATAAAATCAAGCATCAATCATTCATCATCAATCATTTACAGGGGCGCAGAGCGAAGACGAAGGGCGGAGAGCACTGGCAAAAAAAGAAGGTTTCTACAATTTTAAAATCCAGAAAAATGTTATAAAAAACTAACTTGTAATGCCCCAATTAATCTTGAAATTTTTTGGAATTTGTTGTGTGAAAAATGTAGAAAATATCGCCAGCTTTTAAGCATAGTCGAAATTCTCTTTTTGCCAAGTGCTGTAAATTTTCCTCGATTTTTATGGCTTTGAATTCCTCAGCTAAAATGTGTATGGACTTTGAGTTGTTTGCAATTTGAATGCCCAACGAGGCACTTGTGAGTGTGAGTCCTTTGCCATAAATTACACACACACTGCTGACATCCTGCTGTTGTTCGGGATCTATCATCATCATCGTCAGGCAGGCGGCAAGTGCATAATAAAATTGTATTATTTTCTATGCTTGAAGCGGAAATGAATGCAGCCCTCGCACACTCGCAGAAGAGGTCATACAAGTTAGCTGCTGGTCGGGATTCCAACTCTACATCCTCATCCTCATCCCCATCCCCATCCTTATTCCACAGCCACATCACCATCACCATCAAGAGCAGCAGCTTTTCAGCAGCATTTTGCCCGTCTTATGCTCAAAGTAAATGGCTGCAAATTGCATTTTAATCACATTGTTGTGCTCGTGTGGAATGCATGGCACTTGCACTGGCAGCTGCCAAGTACACTGCACAAAATCGGGATGGAGTGGCGGAAGGCGTTCTAAGTGAATTTCCGGCTTTCCTGCGCCCCGAGTTGCCTGCCCCCCCAATTAAACACGTCTTATCCCATCAGAGTCTCACTTAAGCCCAAATCAACTTGACTGCTAGGCATGCACTGAGGGAAAATGCCTACGAATAAAATACATAATTTGGATTTATTCTTACCCATCAAAATGTAAAAGAAAATTTTCAAATCGCACCATTCATCAAAAAGATATGAGCAAATAAGGCATTTCCGCTAGATGGCGCCACTTTCAAGCGAATGCTTGCTTTGCTGCTGGCATCTCTCCATCTCTCTCACACTCATTCAGCTGGGTAACGGGTATTTGATAGTTATCTTATTAATAAATATCTCGTTCCGATTTTATCTTGAATTTCTTATGCTAAAATTCTTGATTGTATCACTTAGCTTGATTGCACATCCCTATTCCAGATTCACCAGATCCTAAGTTATTACTATAAGCCCGCTTCATTGGCTGCTTCGTTGAACTCCATTCGAGAGTCGCCGGTCCATTTCCATTGCAGTTCACATGCTGCTGTCGAGTGCAGAGTTTTAGCGAGATTTCCATCGCAATCACAGGAAATATGGGAAATGGCGGAGGAGGTGGTAGATGGTAGATAGTAGATAGTAGGGAGAAAGTGGGGCAGAGATGGCCAGATGGGGATAATTGCCGAGTGGCCTGTGATTGCATTCAATGCAGATTAGTTTGCGCTTTCGCTTCTGATTTTTTTTTTTTTAATTTTTCATCTCCATTCTCCGCTTATCCTCTCCCCGAATGCACCCCCCCCCCCCTCCCATTTTAATCCGTTTGACTACACCTTGATCGATTGTACCGACATATTGCGTATACGCCATGTGAATACATTTTAATTAATATGCATGCCTCGCGGTTTTTCCACCTCCAGGCAGTGCTCATAAATTACAGTAAATATGCAGAGGACATGTGGTGAAAGGGGGGGGGGGGGGTGTGTGTGGGGAGAGGAGGTTGGTGGTGACCACGACAACCCCCCACTTCCTTTACCACTTCCTCGGCTGCTGTCAAAAATTCTGTTGCAAAAACTTCAGGAACTTTGTGCCGTCGGTTTTATCGAGTGCCTATCGACCATTTTGATAGCCTTAATAATAATTGGTATCTAATATATTAACTGACTTTTTTTAAGATATATAACATTTTATTATTCTACCTTTTTGTTTTCTACAATATTTTAAAATTTTTCATTTTTTTTATTATTGAAGTATAATAATTACAGGGTACAAAAATGAATACCCCTAAAGGAAATCAGAAACCCAATTTGACAACTGGAATTCCCAAGACTTTTTGAAGTATTTCCGTTTTTTTTTTTCTTGCTTTTATTTTTGGCTTTAAATAACTTTTTGGCCAAAGTTTGTTTTATGTCATACCGCTCCTAATCCGCGCTCTTTATAGGGTATTATATTATGGGGGGTAGCATGAATTGCATGCGAAGAACACGAAACGGAAAACGCAAACTTTTCCGCAGCATTTTTCTTTATACGCTTTATATGCCGGGGCCAAAAGCAAGCCAAGCGGATTTGTAGCGTTTTTATTTATAAATTCCGCTTCTTTTTCTTTTCTCCTTTCGGTTTTTCCTACTTTTTATACCCGTTACTCGTAGAGTAAAAGGGTATATTGTATTCGTGCAAAAGTATGTAACAGGGAGAAGGAAGCTTTTCCGACCCTATAAAGTATATATATTCTTGATCAGGATCACTAGCCGAGTCGAACTAGCCATGTCCGTCTGTCCGTCTGTCCGTCCGTATGAACGCTGAGATCTCGGAAACTATAAAAGCTAGAGGATTGGCATTTTGCATGCATATTCTTGGAGTTCCTACGCAGCGCAAGTTTATTTCAAAATGGCGCCACGCCCCCTCTAACGCCCTCAATCGCCCTACACCATTTTTTGAAAGGTGTCTGGCGCCTACACCATTAAAGATTTTGGAAAACTAAAAATGCAGTTTTATTGTGACTATCAATACCTATCGAAATGTAGAAGAAATTTTTCAAATCGGACCATTCGTTAAAAAGTTATGCCCGATCAAAGATTTTATATATCTATCTCCCTCGCACTCCCTTAGCTGAGTAACGGGTATCTGATAGTCGGGGCACCCGACTATAGCGTTCTCTCTTGTTATTTTTTGTTTTTGTGTAAAAGGGGGCGTGGCAGGGGCTTTGGCTGTATCTGGATTTTGGTTACGTGCACGCAGTCAGAGATTAGCTAAGCAGAAATGACGACCAGTGCAGGGGGTTCACTGGATTGACAGGGGGGTTTTCAGAGTTCAGAGTTTCAGGGGGGTTTCAGGGAGGGGGGGGGGGCGGGGTGGGTGGTGTTGTCCTTGGTGGTGCAGGGTAGCTGCCTGCGTAGTGGCCATGCATGGAATTAGCCGCGTTAATAAAACGCCAGCGACTGCGGCAGCCAAATTGCCATTTAGGGATTGCCATTCCTCCACCCCTAGAAGAAACCACCACCCTTAACTTGGCTTAACTTCCCCTTCACTCCACCCTACGCTATCCCTCTCTCGCTCTTTCTAACGCTTAAGGGCAGCTCCAAAAACTTTTGCTCGTTAAAATAAATTTCGCCCTCTTCTATAACCAAAATAAAAATAATAAAATAAGAAACAATAGGATATGCTTAAAAGAGTAAGAGGCAAATTTGAATACTCTTGTTGGTAAAATAACTGGCTTTCACATTTAACTATCTTATTTAATCATATTATTTTAATAATAATTTTCAAAAAATTTTCAGATTTTCGTTTAGGTGTCTAAAAAATTCTATGGTTGCTTTTAGAATTTTAATATTTATTATATTTATATTAATTTAGAAAAAATGATTTTTTATTTTTTGTTTTGTTTTTAAATATGATCTATCTGATACTGAGATATTTTTGGTGTATTTATATTTTCAAAAATAAAAGTAGAATGTTTATGCCAAAATAAATCCAGGCTCTCAAATTCGCTGATCGAATGATGCCCCTTTTATGTCCAATATTTTTTTTACTGGCTCAAACATTTTGCCAATTTTATTGTACCCTCTGCTGGAGTGTATAAAATACTAAATGCTCTTCTTCCTCATCTAGGGCTTTATCGTTTCTGTTTCTTCTGTTGTTATTGTTGTTATTGTTGCTGCGTGAAAATTTACGCGCTTGAAGCTTTTATGGCTCATGAGGGCCCATTGCCGTCTAAGCCATTGTCTTCGGGTCCTGGCCATGTTTATGGACTTTTTCGCCTGGCAATTAAATGTGCGCTTCCTGTACACAATATTGTGCGAAATAATAGCAGTGTAATGGGGATATGGTGGCTTAAAAGTATGTGTATTCTGATCCATTTATTAGAATAATAAGATAAATATTTACTAAATAATTTTATTAAATAACAAAAATACAACTGCAATCCATGATATATATAAATGTTTTTTTTTTTAATTGAATAAAAATTTGAAAAGTATTTACTTAAGCATTTTTTTTTAACCAACCAGCCTGCATCCCTATTATTTTGTACACAACTGTACACACACATATAGCCGTCTCTTTCGGGCACTTTTGCAACTGATTGAGTTGCAGTCGCGCTAAAAACTTGCTAACAGCAAAGCAGCAACTTTTCCGATTCGACTTTTTGGACAAAAAAAAAAAAATGAAAAAAAGAATAAAACACACTCGAAAAGTTTGGGGGAGGGGGGCCAAAAGGGTTCGGGGATCAATCAGCTGGGGAGGTCCTTGCGAAAGTTGTAAATTGTTTTTATTGTCAGCAGCATGCTCCTCCTGTTGAACTTACTCCCAGCATTTTCGGCATTTCTCTGGAGTTGGCCAACAATTCATTGGCTTACTTAGCAAGTTTGCTTGGCTACGGGCGATCTCCTGACTTCACTTGCAGTCGGGATTTTAGCCCAAGATTTCGGGGAGTGAATTTCACAAGGAATGTCCAAAACAGAATTACTTTCACGGTATTTGTAGACAAAATAAAATAGTTTGTAGACCAAATTGTTTAAGAATGTGCTGATGAAACTTTAAACTTTTTTTTTTCATAGGGATTTATTTTTGAACTTTAACTAAAATTCGGATTTTTTTTTCAAATTTTTTTATCTTCTTGTTACTATTTTTTCTGCACACCTCAGATGATTTCTTTGCCATTTCTTTGGCTTTTCCAGCAATTGATGTGCCCGTCACGTTTCGGCGCCTACGCGTATGCAGCACAAAATTTTAATGCTTTCTCCGCTTTCTCAGCTTCTTTCTTTTTTATTTTTCCCCAGACATGAAGGTCATTTGGCGGCGCTGACAAACAAACAAACAAACAAACAAACAAACAAGCAAACAGCGGGGCTAAAATGGGAATGAAAATGGAAAATAAATTAAAATTAAAACGAAATAAATTAGAAAATAAAACAGTGGATTTTCGCACAGTTTTTCGCCGCCTTTGTCGCAGAATCTCTCGTTGGTCACGTACAAGTGACGGCCAAAAGGAATTTTTAGATCTTTTGTTTTAATCATAAATTGTAGGCCATTGGGGTGGTTGCTTGTTTTTAGGGTGGTCTTTGGGGTGGACAGCTACAATAATGTTTTTTGCTTTGTTGCGTAGTTTGCAATAAATTTCAACACAGCCTCCCAGCTTTGCCCCCCAAAAAGCACTTCACATTCATTTTGCATTTTTGGCTTTACGCTTTTTCGGTGGGTGGAAGGAGGGGGAGGGGAAAAGGGGGGGAAGGGGGGGGGGAGTACTGTGACTGCTGACAGATAGAGCGTCTGACCAACTGACAGATGGGGGGGGGGGGGGAGGGCGCGGCGAAAGGGAAGCCCGAAGGTTTTCCAGCCCAAGACAAATGATAAGCGTTGACATTTTCTCTTTTTTTTTTTTTTTGTTCTACTTTTCCCCACTTTGAATACCACCAAGTTTTCTCCGTTGTTTCGCTATGTGATAAATTGCCAACAATCAAAATCCCTCTTCGTCTTCGGCAAATGTAAATTTAATACTTGATTACCTGAAAATGCGATGGCAAATGCTGGGAAATGTTGGGAAATTCTGTGAAATTTGATAAGCAATTTTTTTTTGTCTATTTACTCGCAGCGCAGAAACAAAACAGAGAGAGAGAGAGAGAGAGAGAGAAGGCAAAATCAGAACAAGACAAATATCCCAGGGGAGATGAAGTTGTTTCAGAAATATTCCAGAAAATAAAAAGGAAAAAAATGTATCTAATAGAAAATGTTAATTTCGAGGAGAAAATCGCCTGAATAAAATAAAAATTCCTAACAAAATGTTAGACTGAAATTACCTGATTAATTCTGTTTATTAAATTCAAGGCTTTCCCTTTTTTCCCCTATTAAACTATGCTTATGTGCCTGTTTGACAAGAAAATCCCACAGGAAAGATGAAAGAACTTCGTTTTGGGCTGTATATTCGTTTTCCCTTTCGCATTCCGCCTCTCTAATGCCAACATTCAGCAACTCCATTGACTTTTCCCATTTTCCCAGGAAATTTGTATCTCTTCATCTTGTTGGCCCTATCTATATTTTTATCTGTGTGTCATCGTCGGCTAACCGCAAGCGCATATGACATATGGAAACTGTCCCCGACTTTCCCTCTTTCCCTCAAAATGTCAAACTATGAGCCGTAGAAAATTTTCGAATTTAATTCAATTAGTTTTTCGTTCTTGCCTTTTTGCGGCGCTCGTTTTTATGAGCAATTCAAGTAATGTCGTACCGACGTAACCTCAGTGCCCCCCGCATTTGCCTGCAAGTATTTTGGAGAAAATATCTTGGACCCAGGACCCGGGGCCTATTTTGTGGCTGGTCGAAAGGAAGCAAAGCAGAGTTGGCCAAAAAAAAAAGGAAATGAGTAAGGAAAAAATATGACTCTAATAGCCGATACTGAAAATGCGCTAGAAAGAGTTTTTATTTATATATTATATATATTAAATAAAATATTCCTCAAAATGAAATAATTAATTTAAATATTTTAAAATGTTGCCCAAAAGTATGCAGCGATTAAAGGATAGTCCACTTCCTGTATAAATTCACATCACTTTTGGGCTAACAACAATATTGTTGCATACTTTTAGACACCTATTTTGATTTTAAAAATAAACATTTTATTTGTACGAATATTTTAATGAAACCAGCTTTCTTCTAAATTCTTTACCATATCCAAATCCATGTGCCCCCTTGTAGGGCACTCAAATCGAAAGAAATGCCTGCATGAAGGGAAATTTAACATGTGTTCAGGGCGGATTTTTGGGGATGGTCGAAGGGGGAGCGACTTGTAGGCGGTATCTGACGAGCTCATCTTGTGGTTTTTAAGTGCTCTAACGGCATTTGCCGCCCCCTTTTTCCGGCCTCGTCGTCTTTTCTTCCCTCTTGCTTTTTTGGTGATTTAAGAAAATTGATGGCTTGCTCTTGACATGACTTGCCAATGGACCAATGGACCAGTGGACCAGTGGAAAACCCGCTCCAAACCCAAGGGCGTGACAATGCGAAATGGAAGAGGAAGTCGAGCAAAAAGGCCAAAGAAAAATAAGGAGGCTCTCTTTTAAAAATTCATAGATTTGATTTGCTTGTAGTGCGGCGCTCAAAGATGTTTGCACAATCCCCAAAAGGATTAGAGAACCCAAGCAGGCAGAAAATGTTCTCAAAAATATGCCACGGCATCGGGATTTATATGAGAGCCATAAATGTGACAATAAAAATTGCGGGGGAGCCTCATAAAAAAGCACAAGCTTTGATTTATTACAAGTAGGAAAAAGAGATTCAAAGAAGTAGAAGCTTGGTTTTTATTTTATGAACATTTTTCTAATTAAAATTAAAATACAAATAAGCTTAAAACGAGTTTCCAAATCAATTTGTCTCGTTGTCAATTTCCAAGTTCGTCTTGAAAATATATAGCTCAAGTGTTAATTAGCCTCGCTACATTTGCAATGGAAATTAAGGTTGAGGCATTTCCGCCAAGCCAACGCTTTTCGGGCTTTCACGGAGCGGAAATTAGCTCACTGGAGAGCCTTCGAGCCGGATTCAGTCAACACTTTCATTTTGATTGCTTGGCAAAAAGGCAGAAAGGAGTTCGAGAGTTCGAGTTCCCCTTCCCATTTCTGCACGCGATGCAATTGTGTGTCAACCCCCGTTGAAATGTAGAAATGTAGAAATGTGGAAATGAAAAAGAAATCCCTTTGACTAGATTTAATTAAATCCGGACAAAAAATAACGAATTTTCAGCATTTTTCGCCAGCGTTTAATTAGAAGAAGAGTGGCAAAGGCAGCCCGTCCACGTGGCGTATACGCAATGCGCCAAAAAACGGGGAAACAAAGATGGGTAGGTGAAGGCGAAGGCTCGCTGAGAAATCGGTGTCATGTTAATGACCGATTAGCATGGCGTGTGCACCATCGGGACTTAAGTTTTTCGGGATGAGATGGGTGGGTGGACACCGTGAACTGTGACCTGTCAGCCCCACTCGAAACGAACCGTCAGACGCACTTCCTTGGGGGAAAGTGAAAGCTGAGGCCGAGTTACTGCATAGTTTAATTGAAAAGCGCGGGTTTTCATTAATTTTCTGTCATTTAGCAGGGCTTGCGATTGCTTAGCAACTAACTAAGGTCGCTTGAAACGTATACAAATATAGCAAAGAATTTTTAAACCATTTATTAACCATATAACCATATATAACAAAATAAGATATTTTTTAAATATATTCCATTATTTATTTTTCTGACCCC
Organism: Drosophila pseudotakahashii; assembly: GCA_035046095.1. Classification (NCBI taxonomy): domain Eukaryota; kingdom Metazoa; phylum Arthropoda; class Insecta; order Diptera; family Drosophilidae; genus Drosophila; species Drosophila pseudotakahashii. The sequence goes on from JAWNOE010000105.1 coordinate 11,015,876, forward strand.
TTGTATGAAACGTATAAAAATACAACACAGAAATTTTAAACCAGGCAACGAAATAAAATTAAATATATTCAACGATTAATATTAAATTAAATTATTATTCGTTTTTCTGACCCCTAACTTTCAGTGTGGTTTATTTCTAGTGCCTACGATTATTTAGCAATTAAACAAGGTCGTTTAAAAGGTATAAAAATATATCAAAGAATTTTTTAACATTTGAAAAAGCCACCAAAATTAAATATATATTAAACTATAAATATTAAATTACGTTATAATTTACTTTTTCTGACCCCCAACTTTTAGTCCTATATTTATACCCATAGATTACTTGGCGTTGGTTAATTTCTTGTGCCACATTTCCTTCCGGTTTTTTTCTGAGCTTTCGCCCTGCGAACTGACCTAAGCGGCTTTGTCCACATAACAAATTAAAATGTGGCACGCAAAGGGAATGCCCACCGCAATTTTCACCCAACGATGGGGCGTTCTCCGATTTTCGCAGGCATCATCATAGCGCAAAATGGAAATTTGTGTCGCATTCCAAGGAAGTTCATATATATCATGTAAGTTTTTTTTTTTGGGGATTTCGGGGGTAGTGCTGCTGCTGCTAGGTGTATATATACACACATATAATGGGTAAAGTAAATTGGATTTCGCTTTATGCAAATTTATGCGCACAGATTGAGTGACATTAATGGATGATGAAGTCGCCAGCCATGACTGAATCGCAATCGCAACGCGCGAAGGGAGGAGGTGCACGGAGGGGGATGGCCATTCTTTGTGGGAGGGAGGGCCTTGAGGCCAGAACTTACTCCCCCGAGATGTGGAGGCCGCGAACGTGCTTTTGCTATGACCACAAAAGCTGAACCATTCAAAACCCCCTCTCAAAAATGGGGTTCCTGCAAAATTGCGGAACGCTTAAAAAATATCTGTTAGTTTCACTACTAGAAAAAAATACAGGTTCTGCCAAATATTGAAAATATATTATTTATAAATATTTCTAAATATTAAATTTATTGAATTTTTCCACAGAAATCACCTACAAAAGCGTTTAAAAGTATGCAACAATATATTCCAAGACGGGGCTCTTTTTCGTGGCATACTTTTGAACACCTTCCTGCTAAATTGCGGAACGCTTTAAAAATATCTGTTAGCTTCACTACTAGAAAAAAATACAGGTTCTGCCTAATATTGAAAATATAATATTTATAAATATATTTATAAATATATAAATATGTATAAATATTAAATTCATTGCATTTTTCCACAGAATTCACCTACAAAAGCGTTTAAAAGTATGCAACAATATATTCCAAGACGGGGATCTTTTTCGTGGCATACTTTTGGACACCTTGACAAGTGATTTTAAAACCCTGGGGATTTCACTGTCCTTTTTTAAGACACTTTACTTATATTAGAGGGTTGTTTCTGCCCGACAAACTCTTGACCAAATTGAATATACCCTGTGAGATGGCCCAAAGTAAACATATTCAACAAATTGCAATCAAAAGCTGGGGGCAAGGGACCAAGTGAAAGGAAGATTTTTCGGCTTAATTAGGAATGAACAAAACAACAACAAAAAAAATGGTAAATGGGGAGAGGGAGAGGAGCTTGCTCATTAAGCTGTTGTTGCTTTATGGCCATTTAAAACATTTATGGCCAAGAGCGCTTGAATGACAGGTGCGAAGGCAGCGGGCAACCTTGCCCATTATACAACCCCCCCCCCCCCCCCCCCCCTTCCACAAAAAAAAACCCACCCACCATTTTTAATTGTGTGTTTACAGGAGCAGAGAAACAACAAGGACATTGCGATCCTGATTGCCACTTTACAAATGGAACTCTCACAATTTAATTTTTAATGTCCGCTTTTTTGTTTGCCTTTATTTAATTTATTCATTTACTTATAGTTTAGTTTTTATGGCCAGCGGCGATGTGTTGTTGTTTGTGAAGAAATTTAATTAGTGCCCTCCCCTCCCTTTTTTTTATTATGCAGCTTGTTTGGATTATACACTCTGCGAATAATTACAAAAAACTTACCAGGACTTACAAAAAGCTTTGGAAAATATTTTCAAAAATGTATGATTGCTCCAAGGACTGAACTTGATGGGCTTTAACCTAATTGAGAGTTGAGTCCCTGCCCTCAAAGCTAATCGAATTGGTTTATTTTAATTGTATTTGTTTTTTATTTTCACTTTGTTTCCTTTCTTTTCTTTTCAGAACAGGGTCACGTTTCCATTCGCCATGGCAAATTCAATTTACGCTCATTACAAATGGCGACACACAGGTCAAAGCGGCCACGCCCCCTCACTGTGTTCGCGCCCACCTTTTTTTTTTTTTTGGACTAGCCAAAGGAATGCCTATAAAAAACACAAAGAAAAAGCGCTTGAGATTGGACCCTAAAAATGGTAAAAAAATAAAGAAGGGAAACCATAAGAAAGGGCAAATACCGAATTTGCTAAAACTCTTTTTTTTATAATAATACGCCAAGCAAACTGAGAAAGTTCAAAAGTAAATTACAAGTTGGAAATATTTTAAAATAATTTCCGCATAGATAGGGATCAATCAACCTCGAAATATAATTTTCTTTGTTCACCATTACTTACTACTATATTTAACTAATATCACTTCTAATTAAATATCAAAGGAGCTTCATGTTAATACAGAAAAGCAATATTAGTATTATTATAACCTAAAGAATGGATGGTTCAAGAAGGTCAAGAGGACTTCATTGGAATATTTCAAAGGGTATTTGCAAATGCGAAAATAAAAGGTAATTTCTTTCGCATAAGGACCAAATCGAAGGCAATGAAAGGGCGTCTTTGGACTTTCGCAAGTGGGTGGTGAATGAAATGAAATAAAATTTAATATAATTACCTCCATTTGGGAGCCCTTCTTGCCCATGGAGCCACCACCACCGCCCGTGTGGCCGCCGCTCTGTGCGGCATTCATGGTGGTTTTTGTATTTGTATCTGTATCTGTTTCTGTATCTGGATTTGGATCTCCAACGGTCTGCAGCTGCGGTCGGTGTTCCCTGGCACTTGGTATCTACGTTCGGCTGCCTTTGGCCGCCTTAATTATTATCGTCGGGCGATAAATCCTTCGGCCTGCCTTCTCCAATTGAAATTTATGTGTAATTTGAGTTCGTTTTGCACTCTGCATTAAAGTTCGTTGAAAGATTTATTGCATTATTTGAGTTAAGTATGGTTTATTTGATTTGGTTGCTTTTGCCGCCGCTGTCGCCTATCTTTTCGCTCTGCACTTTGGCACGCACCGAATTATGCTTTCTTTTTTAGCCCCCCTTACTTATTGTACACTGAGAGGAATACTGGGTGATGTATGGCTTTTTTTGTCTGAAAATTGTTCGCCATTGATTTAAGATTATTTCAAGGTTTTTTGAAATACTTGGCGCCCAACAAAGGGGAAAGGAATATAGTGCCACAGGAATAACTTTTAAATATAAAAATATGGGCCTAAAAGTATGCAGAGAATAAATAATAATCGTCCGCGTATAAGAATTCATACAACTTTTGGGCTAAACAAATATTGTTGCATACTTTAAGACACCTTTTATTTTAATTTAATCATATTTTTCGCTGTGCAGCTGCAATTTGGGAAAGTTTCGCTGACAGCTCCTTCATGCTAATGATACACAACCAACTGGGGATCGGGGGATTGGGGGATTTGTGGGGCTGGGGATGCTGGGTGCTGCGAATGAGATACTTGAGCACGTCGTTCGCCTTTAATACAATGTCTTTGCTGGGCGGACAACAGTGGATAGAAACTGAAACAGAAACTCAAGCTGAAGTTGAAACTTAAATAAGCCAACAGCAGAAGCAACAACGAGGACAGTTGTGTGCGGTTAATGTAACTATATACGGGCACTTGACGTCCTTGCCAACATATCGCATGACTTGTCACCCAGTGAATGGGAATGGGATGGGTGATACGAAAGGGGAGTGTTTTGGGTCTAAACGAACGAAGGGAAAGTCCTTTAAAATGCCACAAAAGTTGCACAGCATCCGAATCGTATCAATCGAATGACAGAAAGTGAAAATACTACTTTATACTATGTCTAAAAAAATGAAAAAAATTAAAATTAGTATAGAAAAATCTTTCGTTGACTTAAAATAATTATATATTTCATTTCTAGTATTTATTCTAGTATTTTCTAGTAATTTTTATATTTACTATTTAAATGTATTTCAAGTTTCAAGAATTCTAATAAATCAATACAACCTGTGAAATATTTCCAAGATTTAACCAAAAGATTTGTCCAAACTCAAACTCAGTGTCATTGTGTTGATTACGGAAAGTTAGTGTGAGTTTGGCTTGGTTAGGCGTGGAAAGTTTTCGTAGATAATTCAATAAGAGATCCGCATGCATTTGCTTTAATTTCATTTCGTTTCGAAACTTTCCAGGGCCACGCATATATTTTTTCCTTTTCTTTCTTTTTTTTTTGAAGTTTTCCATTTTTGTGTTAATGCCACAAGATGACAGGAAATTTTAATAAACTTCGTCGTGTGTGTCGTCGGGCATAGAAATGTGTGTTCAAAAGAAACTTTCGGATAAAAGGAGGAATAAAATACAAAAAAAAAGGAGAGAAAAGGGGGGGGGGGGGGTAGACCGGGCGAAAAGTGAAAGATGATGAAGGCAATTTATTCGAACCCTTAAGCCTTTGATGGGAAGTGGGAATCTAAGGGGACCCCAGACATATGTGAGCCAGCCGAAGGCCTAATTGCTGTTGTTTGTCTGAGGGCCCGGGCCTCCTGCTTTCTTGGCCTATTAATTTGCCTAAAAGTTGGCCCACAGTTTGGCCCACAGGGATGAAATTAGAGATAGAACGAATCGCTTTGTTTTTATGCATTTGCTACGTGATTTAATTAGTTGACGCTGTTTGGCAAATTACCCGAAGCCCGACTTTTGGCTAATTACCAGGGCATTATTAACATATTGCCGTTGCCCAAAAAAAAGGGAAAAGGGAAACGGGAAAAGGGACTCAAAGGACGAATGCGATAAACATCAGCGATAAGCAGCGAGCGTTGTGTCTCTATCCGGCTTCTATTTGCCATGCAAATATTGGCCAAAGACAACGGCAAAGTAACCGATGCCAAAGCCAGACAATGCCAATTCCCAAATAAATAAGGTAAGGCATCAGGAATCAGCATTTACCAAGTAAAAAGTACAACCTACAAAGGACTAAGGACAAAGGACAAAGGGAGGCGCGCACAAAGGGAGCAAGGACGACGGCATTTTACGGGCTCTTCGGGGCAATCAGCACGCAGCCAAACGAGAGAGAAATCAAAGATTTGCCAATCGAAATTCCTCAGCAATTTGTGTCGACTTTTGTATTTTATTTTACTTTAGCAATCTGTGCACAGAGGGATGGTGGCAACAGGCTAAAAAGCCCACCGTTTCGTTTTCCCCTTGAAAAGCGGCAAAAGCAACCACGCGGCGTATACTTGATTTCTAGCCCTGCAATCCTTTGCTTGCGTAGCCTTAAATATTATTTATTTATTTATTTATTTACACTCCGGCTAAGAGGTAATTATAAATTGTCTAACTTTTTGTATTATTAGTTATTTTTTATGCATTTTATTTATTTTATTTTATTATAGTTTTATTGAATTACAAAAAAATCTTTGAGCATTACAAAAAATTCTTTAAAACAATTTCTAATTTAATTGTATTTTTCTTTACAACATTAAGATAAGTTTTGGGTATTAGACATTTTACGTGACCAACATTTACTATTTTATTAATTTTATTTAATACTTTTATACAATTTCTTTAGCTATTTTTTACTAGGGTCTCTTGAATCAGTTTATTAAACAAATGTGTTTCAAACATTTTAATTAGCGGACTTCCGCTTAAATCTCTTTTTCCAATTCCCCCTCCTTAAATCCGGATTATGGCTTTTTTATGCGCTTTTTATTGGATTACTTTACGGCTTTGGTTGGCGAATTGTCAATTAAGCAATTTGCGCATTTTTATTTCACACTCACAGAATTTCCGCTTGTACTGGTTTATAGCACCGAAAAAAAAGCAATGATATTTTTTTTTATACAAAAATATTCAATTGGGCGTGGTTTTTAAATTTTTTTATATTTTTTAGATTATTTTCTTTTTTATTTGGTTTTTGAGGAAAAGCTAGGGGGACGCGTAGAGAGTAGAATTTCAAACGGGCAACGACGATCGCCGATTCAAAAAGGAGCAACGAGGACGAGCGTCGCGATTTCCGCTCGCGCGTTTTCCGTGCGACTTCGGCGGTGCGACTTCAGCAGCTGGCGTTTTGGGCAGAACTGAGCGAAGACGCTGCGGAAAATGTGGAAAATCGCACACGCACATGTCGCCAGGCCAGCCAGTTTCCATTCGACATTTTCCGAATTATCACAGCAGCCGCGCGCGCCTGCAGAGCTTTCAAAACATCCGCATGAAAGCTGCTTGAAAATCGGCCGCCTGTTTGTGGCACGCAAGCTTTCGGCCCGTCACGTGGAAATTCGGATGGAAAAGCGCCAGGAAAAGCGCGGAAAGCGGCGAGCAAAACAAAATCGCCGAAAGCAAAATAGAAGCGAAATTAAAGCCAAACGTCTGGTTAATCAGCAGATAATTAAACGAAATTCGCTTAAATGTTTCTCAAAGTGCAAGTAAAAATTTATTTAATTTTATATATTTTAATTTTTAATTTTACTACAATTTATTAGAAGTTATCTTTAAACTCTTAACATTTTGTTTTTGTTATTTTCCCATTTTCTAAAGCCTTAAAGAAACCAAAAACTTTCCTTTAGGAGCCTAATGACAGAACGTGCCTAATGAGGTTGCTCTTTTTCTCATGTCGTTACTTTTTAAGTTTTTGCCATCCTGCAGAGTTTTCTTTTTTAAGTTTCCACCGAGTCAGCAAAAGGCGATGAAAGCAGACGAGGGAGTCATTAGGTAGAAAAAATCGTTTTTAAAATCTTTGCAGGAAGATGACTTTTCTGTGCTTGCTTAAAAAAAATATTTTTGAAATTTATTAAAATTAAAATATTTTATTGTACTATTTTTTGTATGTTTTTCGGATAAATGTAAGGTATTTTGTATTTAATTTTTTTGTGCTCATCTTTCAGTTCAATAATATATTATTATCATTGAGCATTAATGCAATTGGTTACACCTCTTAGGTTTTTCTATACCCTCGGGCTGTTTTCCCAGTCCATACGTGCCCCTATTTGTGTATTTTTTTTTTTGGGACCGTGTCAGAGGAATGAATAATGTGCACCTGGGCGCAAAAAAGAAACGGGGGATGGAAGGTAGATGGTAGATGGAAGATGGGATCTGCAACGAACCCAAAACCCCGCGAGGACCAAGGGTTATCCAAAGCCGTTGATCAACCGCCGCTGTTTGTTCGCCGTTTGTTTGTCTTGACTTCGCGTCCATTTAGCATATTTCATGCTTCCTCCTCCTGCGTCCTTCGTCCTTCGTCCTGCGTCGTGTGCCATGAAAAATCCTTTATGGCAAGTGAATGGAATAACCAAGCAGCCGCCGCCGACGGCAGCTGAATGAAAGTCATTGCCTACATAAAAATGCTTTCCGCTTGCTTGGCCACGCCAAGTTTTTCCTTTTCAGCTAATGTCTAATAAGCAATTTGCCCCCTTTGTTTTTTTTTTTCCCGTCAATTGAAGGATTCCTCTTACCAAACGATGCTGACTGCTCTGCTGGCCGAGTTACTTGGCGAACAACCCGAAAAGCCCGAAAAACCCCCATGTGAAAAGTGAAAACTCAGCAACAGGCCCCGCGGCCAACAGTCGAGAAAAAAAAAAGTCAGGGGGTCATAAATTCTGTTTTGCCAAACAGCTTTTCAATGCCATTTTCCGAATGCAGTGGAAAAACCACACACAGCGCTGTGCAACGCTGCGTATGCTTAACACTCCGCAGCGAAATGATTTATACGCTGCACGAAGTCGGGGAAAAAAAAAGAGAAAAAAAATGGAGAAAGTAGGATAAGGTAGAAAGAGGAGGGGAACCATAAAAGAGAAAGTGGAAAATTGTGGTAGCGGGAAACTTTATGTTTTGAATATATTTGCAGCTTTTCAAGGAGAGGAACCCAAGCTCTTGAAATTCTTACCTAAAAGCTCAACGGCAAGGACTTCAGCTGGCTTTTAAGCTTGAAAGCTGTAAGCTAAGCTTAGAAAGCTCTTGTAAGCTCAAAGATTTAACTCTAGGATAATAGCTTGAGAGCTTTTCGAAAAGCTTTCACGACGAACAATTTTTTTAATTTTTTATTTCAAATTTCCTTTTAAATTACTTAAAACTTGTTTTGCTTTTGATAACTTGTGCAACTATTTCTTGGAAAATGTAGATGCCATATTCAGAAGCAACCAGAAACTTTTATAAAAACGAAATTGTATCGTTTAAATACAGAAAAAAAAATAAGAAATATAAACCCTTTTCTTAGGCGGAATAGAAAAAAGTAAGGAGAAAATAAACCCTTGATTAGAAAAAGCATATTACTTTTTACTTCTTACTGCTAATTGTCATTGCAAATATGAGGGTTTGCCATTTCCCCCGTTTTAGTGAAAATGTCACTTAACTACAGTTGCCTCTGGCCTCGCGTTGTCTCCTCCGGAAAAAAGTATTAACTCCCCAACGACGACTGCCATCAACTGCAGCAGTTTAATTGCAAATTGCAGGGAACTCGCCTGGTCGGGCAATTACGAAATGATGGGTTGGGGTAGCGGAATTAAATCAAATCTCTGGACGGACCGAGAGCTCATAGCTGTGGGGCGAAGGGGTTGCACTTACCTATACACTTAACGAACTAACTTGCCTAAAATACGAAATATAAAGTTAAAACTAAAAAAACGGCAAGTACGCGCTGCTGACAAAACGGCTTGACATAAAAATCTAAAATAAAAACCGAAATTAGGAAATAAATATATATAAAAAGTCAGGTTTTTAGAAAAACCATTTTAGGAACAAAAAAAAATAAAACGCAAGGTACTAACACTTTTCCTGTAGTGCATGGATGTTTTTCCATTTGGCTCGGGCATAAGGACATTTCAGGGGGAAGCGACTTTGCAAATGCATTTTGCATGAGCGGGAGTCATCATCCTGCCCCTCCCACCAGAATAACCCATAACTATCCCCAGCTGCAGCTGCACCATCATCGTCTTCATCATCGGGCACTTGTCTGCCGCTCTTGTGGCGCTTTTCTATTTCTATTTCCATCCTCGCCGGCATCCTTTCCATACTTTGCCCACTTCCGCAACGCTGACGCACAGTGGGTGTGATTATGCACTGGCAAAAAAATGGAAAGTTCCTATATATTATATATATATAAAAACACTCTCCACTATTTGGAAAAGTCCACCGTTCCCCAGAGCTTTCTATTTATTTTATAATTTATATTTTTAATATATTTTTCTTTGTTATTTTCTATTTCTTTTGCATTTTTCAAGCAATAAGAATTTTGATGGCTTCATTTTCTCAGTGCAGGCAAAGGTATGAGATGTTTTTCAGGGGGATGGTTAGCGACTTCCTTTCCGCTTGCGTAGGTGTTTCGCTCGTGGCCATCTCTTGGCCTCAGTTTGCCATTTTTCTTCATCTTTTGTGAGCGCTGATGAATTCGTTAGACGCCACCCTCTTTCAGCCACCCCTCATCCCAACCCCCAACCCCCATTCACCACGCCCATGGTCGCACCTTTGGGGCAATCGTGCGCAGGTTGTAAACAACAGGCGGTGGGAAAAGAATGGAAACAAAAACCGCAATAAGTGAACATTTCAGTGTCGCATCCTTGACGTCAGCGGCAGCAGGAAAATGCGGGAAAATCAGGGAAAGCAGGAGAAAGGCATCAGAAGCCGCAGGAATGCAAACTGATGACATGCCGGAAGGAAAGCCACAGGAATCCATTGGTTTTCAAAGATTTCCATTCCTTGCCGCAGCTTGCGTCGAAGGAAATACCGTTATGAAAATCGCAAACAAACAATTAAGGTTCCATTCCAGGAAATTTCCATACAAATTTGTGAGTTTTATTTTTAAAGGGCTACTGTGATCATTGCTTACTTAAGTTACAAATAAGAGGTATTTAAAGAAAAGAAGAGAGAACGCTATGGCCAAGTACCTCGACTATCAGAAGCAGTAAATGCAAGCAGTAAGGCGACTGCTTGCACTGCTTGCATTTCGTTATTTGCACCTAACTTTTTAGTGAATGGTCCGATTTTAAAATTTTCTTCTACATTTCGATAGGTATTAATAAACACAACCAACCACAGGCAGATTTAAAAACAACATAGTTGGCCTTTTAAAGTAAAAGTCAAAAGTTCGATGGGTTTTATTCACATTTACTTGAAAAGCCTCAGACTTCGGAATAAGAAAAAGAATAATATGTCCGGAATAATAAAAATTAAACTGATTGTGTTCTTCCTTTTGCTGCGCCTCCAATTGGCCCAACTGGGAATGCACATTGACGAAGGCGACATCCCCGAGTACCTGAGCAACGGACTGGATCCGCAGAAGAAGCAGCGCAGCTGGGACTTTGAGGAGGAGGAGCAGGAGCAGGAGCAGAAGCAGGAGCAGAACCAGAACCAGTGGCAGATCCATGCCTACATCGAATCGCAGTCGGGGATCTGTTCCGCCGAGAGTCCCCACGATGTGCGATACGAGAAGAACGACCGGTGCAAGACCACCGGTCCCAAGAAGATCATCAAGGACGAGGACGATGATGATGAGGAGGCCGATCCGGCGGCCAATGGAGATGAAGATGACAACGACAACGACAACGACGAGGAGGATGATGATGACGAAGACAACGGCGACGATGAGGGCGATGATGAGGATGGCGACAATGAAATGCATCTGGAGGACGAGGCGTTTGTGGAGAGAATCACCTGTCTGCTGGGATCCCTGCACAAGCACACCAAGGCCATGACCGATAATCTCAAGATCCTGCGATCGCGTTTGGGCGCCAGGAAGAACCGCAAGCCCCCATCCCAAGCCCAATCGGGGGGCAGCACTTGCAGGAAGAACAACTTTGGCACCATGCTCGCGGGTCATCCCACGCATGTCAAGTGGCTCAAGAAACCGGATTTCTACGGCGAGGAGGAGCCGTGCGGTCAGGAGAAATGCGATGCCCCGGAGAGCTCGGAGGAGTACGAGGATATCCGCCGGCCACAGCAGGCTTTCAGTGAGGAGCATCGCCTCCTCGTTCCGCCGCTTTTGCAGCTGATCCAAGGCTCGGCCACCTTGCAGTCGCACTTGAAGGACCGCCAGGAGACCGCCGCAGGATCGAGGACCAGATACTGGATGCCCTCGCGGGAGCAATTGGCTACCGAGGAATTGGAATTGCAGGCTCCACCGCAATCGCTGGCCGAAGACGAATCGCAGCTGCGCTGCGAGGACTACGAGGCGCGCCTGAGGCGTCTCATGGACAATCGGGATGAAATCGAGCGGAATGTGATGAGGATGATAAGTCCGCGGCACTAGGAAACTTCATGGAGCATGTAAATGTTATGAAGCTTTTAGCAAACGATTTCCTAATGAAATAAAATATTTTATTGCCAGCAGTTGTGGCTTTTACTATTCATTTTTAACAGTTTTTAAAGGAAATCGGCTGACAGAAAGTGTTTTTATAAAATCGGAAAACTGTTTATTTACAGAGTTTTTAAAAACGGTTTAAATACAAAACCATGGTTTCCACTCTAAAATAACAGTTTTTTTTTGCCGAAACAAAGAAAATAATAGCCCAAATATGGAATGTGATATCCTGTTGAACTCGTAGCTAAATTCAGAATCGATTTGCGTTCAAATCTGGACATTTAAATGTTTAAACATATTTTGCAAAAAAAAAAAAAATTTGAGAAAATTTTATTTTTTTAAAATCACACGGAAAGTGTCATGGATGTAATTATTACTTTGTAATCTGTTCAAAACAGTATGTATTTTTGGTCTAGGACCATTTTTGGCCAAGTTACAGCAAAAAAACAAAAATAAAAAAAATTATATTTTTGCCAAAAATCCAAACCCCATTTTTAACAAAAAAAAAGGGTTTTTTTGGCAAAATAAATCAAAATATTGATCCAAATATGGATTGTCATACCTTTCTGAACTCGTTATTAAATTTTCAATCGATTTATATTTAAATCTGGGCATTTTATTTTTAAAAAATTTTTCGCAAAAAATCATGGGGTACCCCCTTATAAAAAAAAATACAAATTGGCCAAAATTATATTTTTTCAAAATCACACGGAAAGTGTTATAGATTTAATTATTACATTGTAATCTGTTCAAAACAGTATGTATTTTTGGTCTAGGACCAATTTTGGCCAAGTTACAGCAAAAATACAAAAAGAAAAAAATCCTATTTTTGTCAAAAACCAAAATTGCGATTTTCCCACAAAAAAATATTTTGTTTTTTGGCCAAAACAATCTAAATATTGATCCAAATATGGATTGTCATACCTTTCTGAACTCGTTATTAAATTTCCAATCGATTTTTAGTTAAATCTGGACATTTTATTTTTTAAAAATTTTTCGCAAAAAATCATGGGGTACCCCCTTATAAAAAAAAATAAAAATTGGCCAAAATTTTATTTTTTCAAAATCACACGGAAAGTGTTATAGATTTAATTATTACATTGTAATCTGTTTAAAACAGTATGTATTTTTGGTGTAGGACCATTTTTGGCCAAGTTACAGCAAAAATACAAAAAGAAAAAAATCCTATTTTTGTCAAAAACCAAAATTGCGATTTTCCCACAAAAAAATATTTTGTTTTTTGGCCAAAACAATCTAAATATTGATCCAAATATGGATTGTCATACCTTTCTGAACTCGTTATTAAATTTCCAATCGATTTTTAGTTAAATCTGGACATTTTATTTTTTAAAAATTTTTCGCAAAAAATCATTGGGTACCCCCTTATAAAAAAAAAAATAAAAATTGGCCAAAATTTTATTTTTTCAAAATCACACGGAAAGTGTTATAGATTTAATTATTACATTGTAATCTGTTTAAAACAGTATGTATTTTTGGTGTAGGACCATTTTTGGCCAAGTTACAGCAAAAATACAAAAAGAAAAAAATCCTATTTTTGTCAAAAACCAAAATTGCGATTTTCCCACAAAAAAATATTTTGTTTTTTGGCCAAAACAATCTAAATATTGATCCAAATATGGATTGTCATACCTTTCTGAACTCGTTATTAAATTTCCAATCGATTTTTAGTTAAATCTGGACATTTTATTTTTTAAAAATTTTTCGCAAAAAATCATGGGGTACCCCCTTATAAAACAAAATAAAAATTGGCCAAAATTTTATTTTTTCAAAATCACACGGAAAGTGTTATAGATTTAATTATTACATTGTAATCTGTTTAAAACAGTATGTATTTTTGGTGTAGGACCATTTTTGGCCAAGTTACAGCAAAAATACAAAAAGAAAAAAATCCTATTTTTGTCAAAAACCAAAATTGCGATTTTCCCACAAAAAAATATTTTGTTTTTTGGCCAAAACAATCTAAATATTGATCCAAATATGGATTGTCATACCTTTCTGAACTCGTTATTAAATTTCCAATCGATTTTTAGTTAAATCTGGACATTTTATTTTTTAAAAATTTTTCGCAAAAAATCATGGGGTACCCCCTTATAAAACAAAATAAAAATTGGCCAAAATTTTATTTTTTCAAAATCACACGGAAAGTGTTATAGATTTAATTATTACATTGTAATCTGTTTAAAACAGTATGTATTTTTGGTGTAGGACCATTTTTGGCCAAGTTACAGCAAAAATACAAAAAGAAAAAAATCCTATTTTTGTCAAAAACCAAAATTGCGATTTTCCCACAAAAAAATATTTTGTTTTTTGGCCAAAACAATCTAAATATTGATCCAAATATGGATTGTCATACCTTTCTGAACTCGTTATTAAATTTCCAATCGATTTTTAGTTAAATCTGGACATTTTATTTTTTAAAAATTTTTCGCAAAAAATCATGGGGTACCCCCTTATAAAAAAAAATAAAAATTGGCCAAAATTTTATTTTTTCAAAATCACACGGAAAGTGTTATAGATTTAATTATTACATTGTAATCTGTTTAAAACAGTATGTATTTTTGGTGTAGGACCATTTTTGGCCAAGTTACAGCAAAAATACAAAAAGAAAAAAATCCTATTTTTGTCAAAAACCAAAATTGCGATTTTCCCACAAAAAAATATTTTGTTTTTTGGCCAAAACAATCTAAATATTGATCCAAATATGGATTGTCATACCTTTCTGAACTCGTTATTAAATTTCCAATCGATTTTTAGTTAAATCTGGACATTTTATTTTTTAAAAATTTTTCGCAAAAAATCATTGGGTACCCCCTTATAAAAAAAAAAATAAAAATTGGCCAAAATTTTATTTTTTCAAAATCACACGGAAAGTGTTATAGATTTAATTATTACATTGTAATCTGTTTAAAACAGTATGTATTTTTGGTGTAGGACCATTTTTGGCCAAGTTACAGCAAAAATACAAAAAGAAAAAAATCCTATTTTTGTCAAAAACCAAAATTGCGATTTTCCCACAAAAAAATATTTTGTTTTTTGGCCAAAACAATCTAAATATTGATCCAAATATGGATTGTCATACCTTTCTGAACTCGTTATTAAATTTCCAATCGATTTTTAGTTAAATCTGGACATTTTATTTTTTAAAAATTTTTCGCAAAAAATCATGGGGTACCCCCTTGTAAAAAAAATTAAAATTGACGAAAATTTTCTTTTTTCAAAATCACACGGAAAGTGTCATGGTTGTAATTATTACTTTGTAATCTGTTCAAAACAGTGTGTATTTTTGGTCTAGGACCATTTTTGGCCAAGTTACAGCAAAAAAACAAAAATAAAAAAATCATATTTTTGCCAAAAATCCAAACCCCCATTTTTAACAAAAAAAAATTGGTTTTTTGGCAGAAAAAATCAAAATATTGATCCAAATATGGATTGTCATACCTTTCTGAACTCGTTATTAAATTTCCAATTGATTTATATTTAAAACTGGACATTTACCCTAAAATATCAGTTATTTTGCCGAAGCAAAGGAAATAATAGCGCAACTATGGAATGTCATATCTTGTTGAACTCGAAGCTAAATTCTGAATCGATTTGCGTTTAAAAAAATCACTAAAAGCCCATACAAATAAATATTTTTCAAGTTGTTCAAACTTAAAGGTAAATATTCTCAGTAGGCCTACAGCTCTCCTGCCAACTGGTTTGCCCCCTTCCAATCATTCCAACTATAGACGTCGATCCGATAACTTGTCCAGTATGACTTCCATCAACCTACTTGTGATTATCTACGTGACCATGGTGATCTTTGGCTACTGGAGGGCCGAGGCCAGACGCCCATCGAAGAAGCTGAACTACTACAACTACGACGACGAGTCGGACATCTTCGAGCGGCAGTCGGATGCGGACTACCAGCTGCAGCCGAAGTCGCACTCCGGCGATGAGGAGGACCCCATGGACGAGGCCCTGGACACCTCGGATCTGGAAATGGGGCTGCACAGTCGCTTTGGCCGGAAGAAGCACCGTTCGCAGCGCAAGCCAGCGGTCGCCAGGAAGTTCCCCTCATCCTGGTCCATGCTGGTCAACGAGGCTCGCGAGGGGGAGGGGCAGAGGGACTTTGATGCCGACTTCAAGATGATCGACGAGGAGGAAGAACAACATTGAAATATACAAAGAGGAGACCACTTAAATTCCCATTCACACGATTCTCGCACACTGACTTATTTGATTTATTTCTTATCGAGCGTTTATTCCTACTTTTGGTTAATCATGTTTTAGTCATCGTTCACATAAATACACTACTACACCAAATATTTTGTTTAACTATTTACTGGAATTAATCGGGGAATTAAGAAGAATTTAAATCAGGGAAGTTCTTTGTTAAGAAAGTATTTCTTGATTTCACAGGGAATGATTTTCTTTATTGGAAGCTTTTTACATAAAATATAATAAACTTAAAATTAAGTAAATAAAAGGCAATAATTATATACAAACGTAATAATTAGCAAACAAATAAACACCAACTAAATTAATAAACATATAAATTCATAGTTTTTCGATATGAAATACATTTAAATTAATTTTTAACCTTTAACCTTTGATTTTTTTGTAAATTTCACATTAGAAACTCGATTAAATTTAAAGCCAATATGTGAGTCCATATTCGCATATGGGCAACATTCAATTTGTTGCTCAACTTTCTGCCACATCATCGAATCGAATCGAATCGAATCAACTTTGACTGATTTTCCTGTTGAGTCAGCTGGAAGTTTCACCCCCTTTTTACCCCCCCCCCCCCCCCCCCCCCCCCCCCCCCCCCCCTTTTTAGCCGCCTCGTCCTTTTGTGTCGACTGAATGTGTCGAATGGCGCCAAATCGGAGCCATGGGAAACTTTGGCGGAGGTGTCAAAGCCAGTCAATCATTCAGATCACTCGGTGCACCCGGCTACAATGCAGTGCAGTCCACACCCACCGATTCCTGGCTGAGTTCTGTCAAATTAGTGCAGCCTATTTCAGTTGTCATAGCTCCTGGCCACGCCCCCTAAGCCCGCCAACGACCACCGCCCACCGCCCACCAAGGGTGGCGGAAAAGCTGGAACTTCTGGCACTTCAGTTTGTGTGTCAATTTTGGGGTGGGAGGAAAACGAAGTAAGATTGAACATTTCATAAATGCCCTGCTCAATTTATTAAGAATATTTCATAAATTTCATTTTTTAAAAGTGGTATATTAAATATTAATATAATATAATTATATATATATATATATTATACAATATTAGAACGTTTAAATTTATTAAATAAATGTTAACAAATAATAAAGAATATTTGCTACATTTTTTTTTGTAAAAACTGAATATTAAATAAAGTCAAGTTATAATTATTCTTTAAATAAAAAATTTTAAAATTATTAACTAAATGTTTACAAATAATACATACCCTAATAAATTTTTAAATAATATTTACTACATTTTTTTTTGTAAAAACTAAACATTAAATAAAGTTATTATCCTTAAATAAAAAAATTTAAACGCATGAAATAAATATTTTTAAATAAGAAATACCTAAATACATTTTTAAACAATATTTAATACATTTTATTTTGTAAAAACTGAATATTAAATTAAGTTTAATTACAATAATTTTTTAAATAAAAAGTTTCGATTTATGAAATAAATATTTGATATATTTTCAAGCTTAAACTTTAATTGCATTCCATTCTTTCGTTGCGAAACCCTTTTTGCTGATGGACCTTCTTCAAAAGAATTTTCTAAACTTTCACCAAACTGTGTGCGTGTATGTGTGTGTGGGTGGGTGTGTGCGTGTGTGTGAGCTTGTGGGTTTTCTTATTTGCCAAACGCTTGTCGCTCGACTGGCCCCCAAAAATGGCTCAAAGCAATTTTCAAATTGTTTTCACAATCAGAACGAAATCGATTTGCAAATATACACAACAGTCCCCCCTTTTCGGAAATCGACAACGACAACAAGTGCCACGCCCATCTGATGCGACTCCTCTTCTTCATTTCTAGCCACAATTATTGTCCGTCGTGCAGTTAAAATGTTGATGGGCTTATGGCCTTTGCCTTTGCGTCAAGGATACGCAGGATTTGCTCCTCGGATTTCCGGCGATTTATTTCCGCTGATAAAGTGCGATTTGAAAGGCGATTTGCACAAACAACAAATCTCTCCTTTGTCCGCTTTTCTCGGCCACCGATTGGTTTTATGGCCATGTCAATTGTTTTGTCGCCTTTTCTTTGCCTTATTTTTATGAGGGTCTCTTTCTTTTTCTTTTTTTTTGGCATGGGTATAATAACTTATCGAGGGCTCAACGCACTTGGCTGGCTAAACATCTACCATCTACAACTTGCCTGTCGGTTTTTATTAAATTTTTGCGCCCGCGACGTTTAATAAACGAGAAATAGCTGGCATAGCCGCGCGCCACATGGCGTATACTTGATGTGTCAGGCGCACGGACGGGGGAAAATGCGGGAAATGAGGGAAATGAAGGGAAAAGCGAGAAGAGATGGGAACCGAACCGCAGCTTAAATGCCAGTTTAAAGAGGGACGCAGGACGCAGGACGCTATGTGGGCCATGTCGGCCAAAACTGAATTATGAATGAACGAAAGGTGGAAAAATGCGCCAGCTGCAACAGTGAAACTGAGAGAAAAATTTACAAAAAAAAGTATAATATATAATTAATATTTTTGAAGTCTTTCAAAATATAGCTGACTTTTTTTTTGAATTTTTAAAAAATTATTATTATTATTAATAAAAATTTAAAAACTTTATAAAAAATATTAAACAAAATATCAAAATATAGGAAATTTAAAAAAATATATATTAAATAAGTATTACATTTTTGAAACTTTTTCCTTAATATTTTTCTTATAAAAGCCCAGTTTTGACATTATATCTAGAGTATACTATAAAATATACCCTAAAAAAACGGTCAGTAAAAAAAATTCACCCAGAACGGATTGTCATAAAAATCTACAAAAATAACATTAATTATATTTTATATAATTTTACGTTTTAAGGCCACAACAAATTGTATTTCTTTAAATATTTAAGTAAGAAATGTCTAAATAAATATATAAAATAAATACATTTTATAAAAACTTTTCTCTATATATTTCATAGTATTTTTAAATCATTTAAATAATTCTTTTTTTTAACAGTGCAGCAACAGAATCCTTGCCTGCCTTGCACTTTGCACTTGTCTCGGCAAGGTCAGCGTGGAGGGGGGTGGGTTGAGTGGGTTAAATAGGGGGAGGGGGTGCGGTGCGGTGCGGAGCTTCTCGTTTGCTGCCGCTCTGAACTTGAACTTTGTCAGACCGAAAACAGATGCTCGCTGTCTGCTAAGTCGGCTTTAATTATGGCAGACAACACTTTGCACGCTCCTCGCAGGGAAAGCAGGGGACCGAAAACAGGGGGGGGGCGGGCTAAAAAAATATACAGGTCTTCAGTTACCACCGAGCAATTAGGGGCGAGGCTACAAATTCTTCACACGCGCCGCACATAAATTCGCTGGCCAAAGGAAAGGGACAACAACAATGGGGCAGCAGGAGTCCGCGAAAGAGATAGCAAACAAGAAGTGAAAGAGACAGAGAGAGAGAGAGGGCTGAGAGGGCTGAGATGGCGACAAGAATTCCCCCTGCATTCTGTCATATTTTCCGCTATTTATTTAAGGCCAAAACTTTTTCCCTGCGAACAACAAGTGAAATATGATGCCCGCCTTCGCGCCTTACCTTTAGCCCTATATATACATATATATTTAGTTATACGAGTATACGGCCCCCCCCCACATAATCATATTCATGACAATATAATGGCATCGTTAGATAGGCACACAAAAGTCGGTCGCCTGGAAGTCCTAGGCAACCGCAGAAGCAGAAGTCGCTTTCATTTCATTCCCTTTCACTTTTCGCCAACGGCTGTCCATTAGCCAAGTCAGCGGGTTCCGGGGCTTTTCTTCAGGTTTCCCAGAGGGTGGGGGGGGGGGGGTGGGGTTGTAGGATACCAGGACACGTCGCGACTGTAAAGTTTTCCGGTGCTTCCGCCGAGGTCTCTAAATAATTTTATTACCACCACGTTGGCGCACTTAATAATTGTAAACAATAATGGCAGGTGGAAAGAATGGGCCCCGAAAAAAAAAACAGTAGGTCGGAAAAAAAACTTGATAATTTAATATAATGCTAATAAGATGAATGGCTTCTTCTTGATTATTGTATAATATTATTGTAATAATAATATATTGTATGCTATCATTGTAATATTAGTATTCATTAAGTAAAATGTTTATCGCTTCGTTATCAATTTATATAATATTTTTATAATATATTTATTATTATCTATATTATATTAGATTTGATTACCCAAAAGTTTTCTTATCTACACCCACATCTTAAGCTTTTCTATTAGCACTTCCTGAACCCTTAAAAATTTATTAAGTTAAGTATTTCTTATACTTACCGAATGCTGCTTGAATATTTTTTTTTCGGATTTCGGATTCAAACATTTCGTGTGAGTATTTTGGGTTTTACATATTTTTTTTTGTGGTGACACATATACACATAAGTACATACATATATACATTTACATATATATATGTTTCGGGGAGAGTGTGTGAGTGTTGTGTGGGTGTGTGCGTGTTTTCGGTTGGGGGGGGGGGGGTGGTGGCGGGTGGAGTAGAAGAGAAAAAGAAAAAAATTTATAAATATAAATTTATATATATATATATATAAATATTTATCAAATGATTGCACATTTAACATGATGAGATTTATTTGGTATTATTTTTTGTTTTGCTTTGTTTTTTCTTTTGTGGCAAATTTGAGAAACATGAGACGGGCTTTGTGTTTTTCTGTTGGTGTGTAGATGGCATGCAGGAAGCTAGAAAGAGATAGACAAAGGTCTGAAAAATACACTAAAAAAAAACAACAAACAAACGGCAATGGGGAAAATGGGAAAATTCTAGGACTTACCTGGGTCAAAAGTCACCGGCAGGGAGAGTCTAATAAAACGAAAAAGCTTTTGACAGGCAATCAGGGGTTGCCGCTGGCAGCTGTTAAACGCTGACATCTATTGATTTTGACAATAAAATATGCGTTTCGAGAGCGAGATTTGCACACCCCTTCAACCCCTTTTTGGCACCCCCACAAAAGGAAACAACAGAAGAATGAAGGATATACTCGACAGCCTGAAGTTTCTACACTCTTGGATTGAAGTTATTATACACCAAAAAAAAACACGCCGGTATCAAATCGATATGCGTTGTACGTTCTTGTTTATATTTCGATCATATCAAATTGATACCACAAAATATTAAATTGATCATCGTTGCATATCAAGTTTGATTTTTGGTGTAGGTTCTTCCTTTAAATATACGTAAATCACTTAAATTAAAAACAGTATGAAAATGAATATATTCTATTGATACCCCCTGTTCTATTCTATAATACCCCCTGTTAGGGTATCAAAAGGGGTGAAGAACCCGAAACTTTATTCGATTGTTTGGCCCTCTGTTTCAGTTTCAGTTTCTGTCTCAGTCCGCCTGTTGCCAACCAAACCAAATGTCACGTTTCGTTTTTATTTCAATTTGCAATGCGAGCTGCGAGGGCCCCGCAAATCTGATTTTGAACTCAATCAAGCGTGTCAGGGCCCAACAGTCAGACCAACAGTTACGGCCATGCCACGCCCACCGACGCCCCCTTCGCCACGTTAGGACCAGCGGAAAACCCACTGTGGTTTGTGCAGGTAAATGACGAAACAACTTAGCAAGGTCCTTAAAAATGAACAAAAATGCCGAAATTATGCAGAAATTATTAAAAAAAAATGTATAAATCTCTTCGGCTAGAATTTATCTTGAAGAGATTTCTCTGTCTTTCTTTATAGCTAAAATAAAAGTAGGTTGGAAAAACGAGCTGTAGGAAAATGAACAAATAAAACTAAAGTAATATATATTATATATTTATAATTTAATTTTAATTCCGTATCACTTTTGGATTCAAAATAAAATGTTGCATACTTATAGACACTTCCTATTTACCTAAAGATTTCCTTTCTTTGGATTTTACTAAAAGGCTTCCCTAGTTTAAATTAAATTTAATTGAAGCTGCCATATTTTCCAGACCCGCCCCACAGTGGCCAATGTGATTTAATGCGTCCGCATGTGTTGTTCATGTCCCTGACAATGGCTTTGGCCTGGACTTTGGCCACTGCCTGTGGACACAACGTGCAGTGAATTTGATTCGATTAACGCCGCCCAGTTGCCATGGCGAAACCCCCTTTGGGTGGATTGTCAGACCATCAGACCATCAGACCACCAGACCATCAAATGCATCCATCATCCCGAGATTCAGTGGACAGCAAACTCAATCATTCATGCAATACCAAAATGTTGCCTATTTCGTTGTTTCGCTATCTCGTTGCATCTGTTAGATACGAAACTCTCCTGGCCTCCGAATCGGATCGCATTTAGTGGGCGACCGCTGCCGCCCACATTGCAAATCAATTTGGCAAATGGCACTGCACATATAGTACATAATACACATTCCATATCACAAAATCATTGCGCTTCGATTAAAACTGTTTGGCCATCTTGTAAACATTTCTATAACACGCTTTTTGCGGAAAAACGGAAAAACGGAAAAATGGAAAATGCGATGGAAAATGCCGGAGTGGAAAATGTGGCTGCCTGTCGATGCACAAGATTACAGATTTTCGATTTCCTCCACTAACACAGAAGCAGTAGAAAACACATGAGCGCACTGCACTGGCGGAATCGTTTTCCTTTTAATATTTTTCCATTTTCCTCAATCCCACAGAATGTCATAATGGGACTTTAAAATACTCTTTCAACACAGAGCTATACGAATAATACGCATTTGGCAGATATTTAATTTTCTTATTTAATATTTAATAACTAAACTACTCTATAAAATTGTGCACAAAAAAAAGGAAAGTAGCAAAGATAAACCAGAACGGATTGAAATAAAAATTTTAAAAAAAAAACCGAAATTCGAAAGTAATATTCTAAGTTTCTTGTACCACAGAACAGATTTAATATTAAATTATTTAATAAGAAAATTTAGATTCCCAATGAAATAACTAATTTATCTGTAAGCTTAGAGTGCCAATGGATTTTTTTTCTTATTTTGAAATAGAAATTGCTACGGCATAGAATTTGAGCAAAATACCGATAATTCTGGGAATTTTCATAAATGGCTGGCCATTCCTGGAAATTCCAAAGCAGCTTGACAAAGCAAGTCTGCCGATCAGTGGAAGCCGCTTAGCAGAAAGGGGAAAAATGCAACTGCATCGCCTGTTTTTTTTATCATCCTTCGTCGGAATAACCCCCTAAAAACCCCCCACTTTCCTCGACACATGTTCTTTTTACGCTTTTATGGCACATAATCAAATGGTTGGATTTGGCTGTTTAATGAGCTTGTTCCACATCAACTGGCCCGCACACACACAGCCGCACTATATATGGTACTACGATATGGAAGACATAAAAAAATATCATATTACCACCGAATGGGAAACTAAAGAGTGGGGTCTTTCAGCTGGGGTGCTAATCCCCTTTCGCTATGCAGTAAAATTTATGTGCGCATTTTATTGGTTCTAAAAAAGAAGAAAATTAAAGAAAATGTAGGAAATGTTGGAAAATGTGGAAAAGCAAAACATGCACATCAAATGGGAGATGGGAGATGGGCAATGAGATATGGGCAGGAGAGTCCGGGCCAGAGCTTTATTTTTAATTTGATTGAACTCCGTTTTGTTGGGGTTTTAATTAAAAAGGGAAACAATAAAACCCGACTTACGCACACTTGTTTCTGGGGGAAGGGGAAGGCCACCAAACAATTTAGCAATATTCTTTAAATATTTGAAATTTGCCTATTTAGGAATTATTTAAAATATTTTGCCTGCCAGTTGTGGCTTTACTTAATTAAGATACTATTTTAATGTGCTTTTAAAATATATCACAAGGTATTCATTTATATTTATTTTTTCTTGCAGACAATAAATTCAGTTAACGGCTTTTCATTTTTCTAGATTAGAATTTAATTTAGTAGATTAAATAAATTAAATGAATTAATTAATTTATATTAAAATTTTTTATTATTTTTATTGAACTTTTAATTTAGAATTATTTAAAACTAAAAAATAAATAATAAATCAGAGCCAGTTTTTCATTTTTCTAGATAAACATTTATATATCTAAGTAAATCATATTTTTTTAAATTTACCTAATTTTTTATTTTAATAACATATAGTTTTTAGGTCACTTTCTATTTCGATATTATTTTAAAATGATTTTAAAATATTTAACAAAGTATTCATTCGTATTTGTAGTTTTTTTTAAAGCCAGTTTTTCATTTTTCTAGATAAGATATTAAATAGTAACACATTTTTTTTTTAAATTTACCTAATTTTGTATTGTTTTAACATATAGTTTTTAGTGCACTTTCTATTTCGATATTTTTTTTTAAATATTTTACAAAGTATTCATTTGTATTTTTAATTTTTTTCACAACCAATTTTTTACTTTTATTATTTTTAGTGAACTTTTAATTTAATTGAATTTCAGGTTTCGTTGGCGTTTTTAATTAAAAAGGAAAACCCAATAAGGCCCGACTTGCACTTACTTTCAGTTGTTTTGTGGCTTTCCCTCGGCAATTTATTTGCTCCCGCACTAACTTTCTGCAGTTTCGGGCAAACTAAAATGGAAATTGTGTGCATTGTGTTGAGGGCGGCAGTCGGAAGGAGCTGAGAACTCAGAACTCAGAACCCAGAGAACAGGGAACAAGAGCCAGCCGCTTAATTAACATTGGGTTGGCCAAGTTGCAATCGAGTTGGCCACATCAAAGCGGATATTAAGAGCTCTCATTATCAGCTGAGGCCTTGGTCGAATCGAAAACGATTCAAAAACGATACAACATTTCCAGAAAATATAGATTTAGGCCTTGAATTTTAATTACAATTTGAATATTCTGACTAAGGGTTCCCATAATCTATTGGCTTTCAATTCAAAACATCATTGATAAAAACTTTGGTTTACAAGTGCACACAAAAATCAAATTAAAATCAGATTTATTCATTAGCATTCACATTCACATTGTTCAAGTTTAATTAGCAAAACGATTTTACCTTTGTCTCATTTGCGGTAACATCACTTTCGTCGACAATGTTGTGGATATTCAGAACCATTTTATTTCATTAGCACTAGTTTCATTCGACATTTAGTATTTGTCTTTGGTATTTCGGGGATTCGGGGTTTCGCCGGGTGAAAGTGAAAGTGAAAGCGGATGAGAAGGAAAAGCTGCGGCCAAGCTGGTCGAAGGGCAACTAACTGACCGAAAAGCAGTTCATTCAAATAAGTACTAGCAATTTATATATAGGCACCTCCGAAACTTACATATATACGGAAAAAAAGAGTTAGATGGGGGGAGATACTTACGCTCCTTTGGGGGGGGGGGGGGGACTTAAACCTAGGCTAAAAGTGGCTAAAAGCAACCGACGTTTTTTAGTTGTAGGAGAAAGTGAGAGAGCTTGCAACTACTTTTCAGCTAATGACAAAAATTGTGTGAGCAGAGTAAACTAGCAGAGGACAGTTTTTTATTATTATATATATTTTTTTTGTTTTTTGTTTTCTGTTTTTTTTTTTTGTTGTTTGCTGACGCCCACTAAAGCCGTTTCAACTAGTTAAAGTATTCGAGAGTTAAAGTGTGAACAGGAAAAAAATGGAGCAAAACGAAAGCCAAGCCAAATATTTGTCTAGCTAAAATGCAAAAGGCAGCGAAAGTTATGCGCTTCAGTTTGGTTTGCCTTCTTGCTTTTCATTTCGCTAAATACCCTTGCAGAATATTTTCAAGAAAATATGTAAGTATTTAATAATTATTTTTACAAAATGATTTATTTTTTGTGTATTTTTTTTTTAATATAACCTGTAATTTTTGTAAAGTCATTAAATAATTTGTAAATTTAAATTATAAATTATCATAAAATTATTGAAATGAATTTTTAATTTAACCATAAAATGAATTTTAAAATAATATTTCAGTATTTAATATTTATTTTTATTAATCTTTTTATTTTTAAATTACTTTCAATATAACCTGTATTTTATATAAAATCATAAAATTATTTAAATGAATTTTTAATTAAAACATTAAAATAATATTTCAGAATTTAAAATTTTTTTTTTATTTATTTATTTATTTTCAAATGACTTTCAATATAACCTGTATTTTATATTAAGTCATTAAATAATTTTACTGAATTTTTAATTTTGAATTTTTCCAAAAAATATATATTTTTTTAACAAATATTTAAGTATTTAATATTTTTTTAACATACTTATTTATTTTCATAGGTTTACTTTCCATATAACCTGTATTTTATATAAAATCATAAGATAATTTAAGTATTTTTTCCATTTTTAATTCAACTAAATGTTTCTAACTTAAATAAAAGTATTCTTTAAATTTAAATTTGTTTTCCATTATTCTCTGCAAGGGTATTTCGAAGCTCAGAGTTCCATCAGTTTGGGTAGTTGGCTTGTATATTTTTTGTTTGGTAGTGAACATCACGCACTTTGCTACTTAGTGAGGGGAAATAGTCAATGTTTTTGTATGTGGTTTCTCTGTTTGTTCGGATGAGGGGCAGTGGATGGGATGATGGGTGGCTGATTCGCTGGCCATTCGTGGTACTCACCCCAATCCTCCCGAGCAGCAGGGCGTCCATTTCGCCACCGTTTTGGGCCACTGGCACTGTGGTTATCACCGATATGGTCGGCTCCTGCTGTCCACTCAAATCGACCGACATGCCGCTGCTTTTACTCAACTATATAAATGTTTCTTTTTTGCGAATATATATGTATGTTTCCCGATCGTTGTACTCTTGCCGAAGTATTATTAGTTTGGGCGACGGTTATGGTTATTATTATTTTACGGCTACTATTATTATTGTTATTATTCACTGGATGCTCAGAACAGAAGAACAGAAGCTGCAGCAAAATTCCATGAATCGGGGGTACTTTTAATCGAATTACTAATTGCTAGTGACAGCTCAGCGGAGAAAAACCGAATCAGGGCCCAAGTGGAAAGTGGAATATTCAACTATTAATTGGCCAACACAAGTTGGCCAACACAGAACCGCAAAAGTTGCCAATGGCAATTAGGGAAAAATGGAAGCGACCGCAAAAAAATATGATTTTATGGTCAGCTTTTGTGGCAACAAAGAGTGGAAATTCCGGCTGCACAACAAATGGATATCAAATAGATAGATCTAATATTCCATATATATTTTTTTTAAGATTTTATCCATACATTTATTTACCCTTTCATTTGTTTTTGCATTAACCTTTAGCCATTAGAAATATTTAATATTTCAACGATTCTTCATCCGATTTCTTGGAATTCTTTCGAATTACCCGCTTGAATATTGGGAAGCCCCTTAAATTCCCCGAGAAATCCCGCTTTACAGGGTAGCGCAGGATGCTGACAAATAACAATTCCAATAAGCCGCGATTCTAATTAAACATGACGAGCGATTCTCGAGGGAGGGAGAGAGCCGCGGAGAGAGTAGCGGAGAAAGCAGCGGAGAAAGCAGCGACCCGGCACGTCTGTCAATAAACCCGGGAAGACATTTAAGACATATGACAACTGACAGTCCCTACGGACAGCAGTGTTCAAGATATTAGTAGCACTTGGATTACATTTTAAGGTTCATTTAGTATCTTGTAATAAGTATTTGTACTTTAAAATATTTTATATATTTTTTAAAAATAATATTTTAATTTCCAAGATGTATGTGTTAAAGAAAATTTGATAAAAATTTGTTATAAATTTATCTAAAATAAATTTGGAGTATATTGTAAAAAAAAAATTTAATTTGTTAAGGTTAAATTCTAAGTTAAATATTTAAAATTAAACTACATTTTAAAACAATTTGTATCAGGCATATTATTATCTTAAGCACATCTGTACAGACATATAGACCCACACATATTTATATACTTTACATGGCGGCTGGTGCTGACACGTTGAAAATTCCATTTTCAAAGCTAAAACGTCTGTTTGTCCCCAATGATTATGCCCCCCCCCCCCCCATTTCCATTTCCATTTCCCGTTTCCCATTGCCATTTCCCATTTTCCACCTGCACCACGCGTCGTATGCGCAATTTGTAAACGCTGAAAATTTGTATTAACGGCATTACACACGCTTTACGAGCAGCCAGGGAGATGGAATAAAAGCCAGAACGAGCCAACAGCAAGCCGGTAAACCCACACGGCAACAAAAATTAAGTGCTTTGCACTAAAAATAATCAGATTTGTCGAAAAACCCAAAGCATATCGAATAATAATTTATTTGAACATTTTTTTTTGGCCTTAGTTTATAGGTGTTACTAAATATTCAAGTAGCTCAAATTGGCTAAATAGTATTGTAAATATTTTTAAATAAGATTAAGACTTACTCTTCGCTCAGTGCACCTAAGGTGACAACTAAACGGCTGTGAAATTGTATTTGTTTTTTTACATTTACTTGGCGCCGGGCAAAAAATGTGTCACCTCAAGTTGAACAGGCCATCAAAAACACAAGAAAGTGAGAAAATAAAGCGGGGTGAACGAAGTGAAACTTTTCGCCAGAATTGTGTATGGCCACAGAAACTTTCTCGATGGGAAAATGATTGAGTACATAAAAAGATAAATGCCGCAAAGGTGTCAACTTTCCCGGCGCGAAGTTATGAACTCCATCGAAAAGCAATTCCCGTTGGCAATCGAATCGAATGATGGCGGTCAAGTGGAGGGGCACCCAAAAAACACACATAGATATATGGGGAAATATATGGGGGAAAATGGGAAAAGGGGAAAATGTGAAATGCAGCGCCCACGCACTTGCTAATTTGGCTTTAATTTGCATTTTAATACGCAATATTCATAATGGTCCCAAGTCAAACAACGAGGCGCATGCGTGATGTGCGAGCGAAAAAAAGCAAGGGAAAAGCGAGGGAAAAGCGGAAAAAAAGTAGGAGAATAAAAGGGGGACGCACTCGTATCATCCGCATTAATATGCAAATCAAAAAATGGGCCCAGCAACGCACTGCATACGTAATTATGCAACCGGAACGCGGAAAAAAGGAAACAAGGATTCAGAGTCAGATTCACATTCAGTTTCAGATTCAGATTCAGTTACAGTTTCAGCCAAGTTAAAACCAGCTGCAGTGAACGGATTTCGCACACGCACAGTGGGCTTTATGTTTTTATTTATTTAATTTTTAATATTTTACCCCATTATATATAACAATTATATAAATTAGTATATTTGAAACATTTATCATATTTTTTTTGGTAGCTAAGAATAATAATTATTAAACTTAATTATTATAAATATTTTATTACATTTTCTACAGCTCCATTTATTTTATTATTTATTTTTTTTCGCGCAATTTAATTTGGTTTATATTTTTTTTATTATATATTTTACAGTTGAAATAAATAAATTTGAAAAATAATTTTTTACTGTTTGCTTAAAAAAATAATAATCCTTAAAATTTAATTATTATAAATATTTTATTCAGTTTTCTATAGCTCCCTTAATTTAATTTTTTTATATTTTTTCCGCTTTTTTTAATTTAACTTTAAGTACAATGAGCTCATAATTATTTTAATCGGGTTTCTTCCGAGTTTCTTGTCCTTACGAACTTCCACCAAATGAAATAAATAAATTCAATAAATAATTTAAAATAAAATTAACTTCCACCAAATGAAATGAATAAATTCAATAAATAATTTAAAATAAAATTAGTAAATCACAAGCTACAGTGGTGGCTTGTCTTTCCACTGCCACGCCCCCCTTACCTGGGGAACCCCCCGCCTCCTTCGCCCTCCGCCCCTTATGTTTCCTCTTTCGAAGCAGCGAAGAACGAGCGGGGATGCTGAGCTAATTGGCAGAAGATGGTAATTAAATCAGAACACAGATCCCTGAACCAAATGTGCAAAATGGATTTTATTTGATTTAACCAAGAGATGAGAACTGGAAAATTCTATTAGACCATTTTTAAGTCGTTCTATTTGGGTGGAAAATATATACTACAGGTAATTAATGCAAAATGGAAAAGAAATTTAAATTTTATAACCCTTAAATAATAATTATTAATTATTTAAATAAATAAATAAAAATAAATAATAAAAGCGTATTCTAAATTTAATTTATTCTAGGCAAACATTGATAACAATTTAAAAATTCAAAATAATATTTAAGATTTTGGATTTATATATAATCCGTGTCTAACATACTTTCCGGGGTATTTCCGCAGTCTTATTGACCTTAGAAAACCCTAACCAGCTGAGGACAAATAGAAATGTGGTGGTGGGACGACAGGCAAGAACCAAATGGTTTTGGAGAAAGTGGAGTGGGAAATTATGCATGAGCGCCCCAGTGGTTCGCAAGTGCAAAAATGCGAAATGCAAAATGCAAAATGCAAAATGCGAAATACAAAATGCAAGACCCCCTCTAAACGCCGGCCATGTGCAATTGAGAGAACGCTTTCAACTGTCAAGTTTGCCATGGCGAAATGCAAATAATTGACAGGGACTCCCCCCCTGAGTATCCAAGTTTCCAAGTATCCAGGATCCGGCATCCGGATACGGATTCAGATTCAGATTCAGATACAGATTCAGATCCCGATTCTAGTGTTTATTTACTTATTTTCTTGCCTCGTTCAAGCGCCATTAGCAGTGGCTCCTGGCCAGTTCTTAATTTGGCTGTATTTCTTTTTTTTGCCTTGCCCTTCGGCTTTGTCTCCCCTGAAATAAAAAAAAAAAAAGGAAAAAGGAAAATGGCAGAAAAAAAATAAAGAAATGGCCGCAACATAATTTCCGCTTTGGCTGCTTTGACCAACTTATTTTCTCTTCTCTTTTTTTTTTGGCTTAATTTTCCTACGCGCTCTTCTTCTAATTTTCATTTGAACTTTTCGACGGCGGAGGCCAGAGGAAAAATGTTTGGCACGCTTCGTTAGGCGCTTTCCCTTCTCGCAGGGCGCGAAATTTCCACTTTGTTGGTCTTAATTAAATTGCATTGAGAAGCTGCCGAGGATTCGGCGGGGTATTCAGGGGTCTTACAAGGAAGCACTTAAAGTGCCAAAGCTGGCGACACTGCTCCTCCTTTTCAATTGCTGCGGCTTCGCTCCGCCAATCGCTCATAATTACAAGTGTTCCGTTCCCCAAAGTTTCCCTTCATTCCTCGAAATGGGAGAATGCAGGATGAAAAGTGAGGGAGCTAATGGGGGAACTTACTTAGAAGTAGCAGTAGCATTTTTGTTTAATTAAATTTCCAATGTTATATCCTGATTTTAGAACCTTTACACATGCAAGCAGTAAACCGACTTGCACTGCTTCATTCCATAACTTTCTTTAACAAGCTCATAACTTTTTAATGAATGGTCAGATTTGAAAAGATTCTTCTACATTTCCATAGGTATTAATAAAAGAATTAAATAAAATTGATAAATATTTTATAGCCTTAAAAATGTCTGTAAAATATTTAAAAATATTTTTACATAATAAAATATTTATTTAACAAAAAATTAAATAATATATTTTCATTTTAGAACTATATCTTTTTACAATGCCTTAATGACGCCCAATGATTTTGAAAAATTTAATACATTTTTTATAGTCTTAAAAATGTCCTTTAATTATTTTAATAATATTTACGCAATGAAATATTTTATCTACTTAGCTGAAATCCAAAACAGAACTTTTGTGGCAGCCCTCTACACGAATTTTTTGTTAGTACTTGCCACCCAATTTACAAACTGATTGCCAGCGTGTTATTAAACATTCCGCGGGCAGTGTTTTTTATGCCGTATGCCAACATGCAAATTGAGTTTCGCTCCGGTTGGATCGTTTGACATGTTTAGCCGCAGATTTGCAGCTCGGATGTCACGACTGCGAATGCGAATGCCGCAATTGGGCGCTTAATTGAGCGGAAGGTCGCCATTCGCCATCGGTGGGAAAGTTAATTAAAATGCGCTTTTGAGTTATTCAGATATTTATTTGCACTCGACTGACGCCATATGAGAAATGCATTTTTAATGTGACAACACAGGAAAGGAAGGGAAAGAAAAGGAAAGGAAAGGAGCGTGTGTGTTTGGCTTTGGGTTTGGGTTTTAGGTTTTGGGTCAACTGCAGTCTGCAGCATTAATTGCTCTGTGGGGTGACCTTCGGCCGCAACCTACAAGCGACCTTCGTCTGCCTTGCTTGGCAGCTCCTCCTCCAACGCCTCCTTCTCCTGCTGGAAACGAGACCTATCCCTTGTCGTCCTTGCCCTTCGTACCGCCCACTCCATGTCCTTGGCTCGATTCCCTGGCCACCTGCAGCAGCTGCGGGCCATTTGGGATTTTCTACGAGAGCTGCTGCAGCAGCAAACAACTAAGAAGCAACAAAAAATAACATGGAGAGCCATAAAAAAGAGCTTCAGTTGCTGTTTCGGTTACGGATTCGGCTTCGGTTTGTGCAAGGATGGCAGGGCAAGGATTTCCCAGGATTCCCTACCCAAGGACAACCCGTCGGCATTGACGGATTGTTTCAACAATTTGAGCAAATTTGCCCAGTCAAACAGAAAGCGAAAGTTGTTTTTTGATCAAATTTAGACAACACCCAAACGTCTTGCAATGCCAGTGTAGACAGACACTGCGAGAAATAAGTCAGAAGATTATATTTTCAGCAATTGAGCAAAAAATTTTGAAAATTGTCGATATTTTCGATATTTGTACAATATCGATTCGATTATATCGATGTTTTGAAGAAAAGTCAAATATAAAATATCGAGAAATAGCAAACCTTATAGAATAATTAAGTAATAAATAACTAAATATTAAAAAAGTAATTTTGTCGAAATATATTTAAAATCTATAAATGTTAGAAAATGTTAAAATTCAAGTAATTGTTTAAAAAATATTTTTAAAACTTACAACTTAATTTTAAAATAAATAAAAACTAAATATTAAAAAAAAGTATTTTTTTCTAAATATATTTAAAAACTATAAGTGTTCTGCTTATTTAGAAAATATTAAACTTAAATTAATGTTCAACTTTTAGAATATGTAAATTAGCAAGTGAATGTTTTTTTTTAAATATTTAAAATATTTAAAATACTTAACAGTTTCGACTGTGTAGCCCTGGTAGAAAGCAGCAGTGGCAATAGAAGTAGCATTCGCTGATTGCTTTCCATGGCCAACTCAAGTTAAGAGGACAGCAGAGCCGCAGGATATTCCACTGGGTTTGTTGTTTTGAGTAGGCCAAAAAGGAAACGTAGAAGGAATCAAGAGATTGTGTAGATTTCACCCCATTTGCATGAATTTGGCCGGCAGATTTGAGCCTTCCAGAAACCATAATACAATTTGTAAAATTTTTTAAAAATTTATTCAATTGGATTAATGTGTGTTTCATATTTTGATTTAGATCTCTATTTAAGATTTATGTTCTCTTTAAGAGATTAAGCCATTTTTTGTTTGTTTTATTTTTCACACCACGAATTTTTTAGCCTCATCAACAAATATTACTGACTCCGAAGGCTACGGCCAAAAGTTCTCAAGCCGAATTGTTGACCCATTTATGCCGCTGGCAACGTCATCCTCATTAATATTACCGAAAGAAATTTTCGAGTACTTTTCTGGCAAAACTGATAGATATATCATACATTGTAATGATTATTTAACAGAAATATGAATTTTATTCAATTTAGTTTGGTTTTAAATTTAATAAAAAAAATAATAAAAAATGTAAAAAGATAATATTAAAAAAATAAAAATCATTTTAAAAATATATGTATATAAATATTTAATTTAATATGCTCTTAATTGATTTAAGTGCCTTTTCCCAAATTTGTTGACTATATTTTCCATTATTTTATTCCCTGTGCACCATCATCGTCATCGTCATCTTCATGTAGTCATCGCTCGATGTCGATGTCGAGCAAATCACTTAAGCGCACTTAATTATTTGCACAAGTTTCGTTTGGCTGCTGATGCCTCCATGTCCTTTTGGCCCCTTTTCAAACCCCCCCCCCCCCCCCCTTTCATCTCAGCCCAAGTTTCTGCCATCCTGGACCTTCTGCACCCTCGCATCCTTCTGGGCACGTTCCACTTGCGTTACATTTCAATCGACTCGACTCGAATCGCATCGCATCGCATCGAACGGAATGGGGGGCGCACAACGGCGCGTATGAGTGATATGACACGTAATCAATAAATAACGGCAAACGCCCTTAAGCCCCCTCCCCCTTTAGGGTTGGTGTGGCACATCGATAACTCGTGGAACTAGTTCCACTGGGAAACTTGCCTTAATTGAATGACGGACTGGGGGGAAAAAAATGGGAAAACTCTGTGAGCGAATTAATAAGTTATGACTCAATCAAAAAAGTGTTCAAGTACTTGTTCGGGGAATACAATTAATTGCAGTTGAGTTGAACACCCTTTTAACACCTACAAGCGAAATAAAATATTTAAAAAGATTTTTTTTTATAAAAAAAAATATATTAAATTAACAATTTAATAAAATAAAAGGATATTTTAGGTAAAGTAAATAAATAAAAGTAACTACAATAAAAAACAAAAGAGATCGACTATCGGATACCCGTTACTCAGCTAAAAGGAGTGAGAGGGAAAGCAGATGTAGACGTCAAAGCTGCTGGCGCCATCTAGCGGCTGTTTAAATTTTTCTAAATTTTTCAACCTTTTTCTATACTTTGATAGGTACTAATACTCTACGAGTAACGGTAATAGAAACCTAGAAAATTCTGTACTGATTTATTATAAAATTAAAACTAATTTCAGGCTTTAAGAGTGGGTTCTTCAGAAAAGTGTGACCATTTCACCCGCACAAAACTTTTAATAGAGTTTGTACACTTGATATGCAATCGCGATTAATGAAAACCAGTTCGCCAACCCAATGAGCCATGGCCAACACGCCCCAAAAAAACCCAGGGAGAACCCAATCCAATCCAACCATCCACCCACTCGCTCCACTATCCCATGCATAATTACTTTTTCAAGCATGTCTCGAGGGCTGTTTACTTTGCTAAATGCCTTGAAATTTTGAACAAGATTTCTGGCTTGATTTGTTTTCTCTCGCCCTTGTACTGGGCGCTTTGATTTTCTGTTTTTCCGTTTTGGGCCGCGAGGCGTATGATTAATATGCGTGAATTAAGTCAAATCGAATCGAATCAATCAAGACCAAAAAAAAAAAAAAACGAGGAAAGAGCGAGAAGAAAAATGGCCAAGCAAATACGTATAAAAACACTTAATCTGCATGGCCTAATGACGAAATATACAGCCTCTATATATTTGAAACCCCCAAGAAAAAGGAGAAAAAAAAAAGAAAGCATAATAAAAGCAAGGCTCTAAAGTGCCGACTTCCGGTCGGGGATAATGCAGGAAATAAAAGGGTGGCCAAATGGAGGCCCGCCGAGCGACACTGGGGCAACAATGTGACACATAGTAAATTTTTATTACGACCCCTGTACCCCCCCACACACTCACTCACACACACACAAAACGCACTCTCAGTCACTAATGCAACGACATTTTTATTACGGCCCAAAAAGCGACAGCAGCCTGAACTCCAGAGTCCAGAGTCCAGAGTCCGAAGTCCTCAATCCTCAGTCCGGCGGCCTTTTACGTCCGGCGATGGTGTCAATTTTTATCATGTGCTCTGGCCCTGAACCTAGAGCAGGAAACCCTACCGCTACCCCCCAGTTCCCAGTTCCCATCCGAATCGTATCCCTTTCCATTCCCACCCTGTCCTGCGGCCCTAAATTCGGATTTGGCCTTGTTTTTGTGTTGATTGCCCTTTCCCAGGGAAAGGTCATTGCGACTTAGCCACTCGCCCGCTCGCTCAGTTTCTCAAGAAATTAAAGTATTTCGCATCACAGAGCATCCTTACTATAGAATTCATTGAATAGTATATAAATATACTTTAAGGATTATAAATACTCATCGAATTCGATAATTTATTCCATTCAAGTATGAATCTATCATTAGCTTTTAAATCCAGAAGAAGATCTTTAAGCTACAAAATAAAAAGCGATTATAAAAATATGTATAAAGTTGAAAAACTATCGATAGTTTGCTATTTCTCGATAGTTGTCCCATTAAAACATCGATTTTGCTTAATCGATATTGTGAAAATATCGATATTTTTCAAGCACTACTTCGTACACACTTTTATAGGGTATTATAATTTTAGTCCAACATTTTTTAAAGTAGTAAAAAATGCGTATATATTTTGTCAAAATACTTTTGCCGACAAGTGTAGTTCTATAAATATAACTCAAGATTTAGTTAGTTTAGCTTTACAAATTGAAGCCCCCCTTCTTTTTCGAAATTCCAGGGTATTAAAAATTCGTCTTGCCAATGTTAATTGGCTGCTTTCCTGTTTTTCCTGTATTTTCTTTGCGGATATTCTCGCAGCAGCTTTTTTTCTGCCTTCCTGTTGTGTTTTTCAGCTTAGTCGGCGTTTATTTGATTTATGGCCAGGACCGCTAAGATTTTTCGGGGGGTCAAAGCAGCCGTAATGATGTCCTGTCCTGCTGTCCTGCTGTCCTTCTATCCTGCCATCCTGCTGACCAGTGATGTGATGTCGACTGGCCCCGAGGGTCTTGGTTTTGGTTTCGGTTTGAGTTTAGGTTTGGGTTTCGGTCTGGCTTTGGGTTGGTTTTGGTTTTGGTTTTGGCTTTGGTTGCGGTTCCAGTTTGGTTTCGGTTTCGGTTTCGGTTTCCGTATCCGTTTTCATGGATGAATCCCGAGTCCGAGTCTGAGACCGAGTCCAGGGTTCCAAGTCCGGGGGCCCTAATTAAAATCGACACTAAAGCTGGCCGTTTAAGCCGGACCAATTTGCTGACAATGAAAAATGAGGTGGCGGCCCAGAAGCATTTTAACCGAACGGTTATACCTACACATTGCAAAAAACTTTTTTGGAATTTTTTTAGTCAAAATCTAAAAGCTTAAAATA
Organism: Drosophila pseudotakahashii; assembly: GCA_035046095.1. Classification (NCBI taxonomy): domain Eukaryota; kingdom Metazoa; phylum Arthropoda; class Insecta; order Diptera; family Drosophilidae; genus Drosophila; species Drosophila pseudotakahashii. The sequence continues at coordinate 11,052,410 of JAWNOE010000105.1, forward strand.
AATTCGAAATTAAATAAAAAACTAATCCCCAAAATTAAGCAATTACTCATTAAATAAAATATAATTTAAAAAAAATTTAATTAAATAAACACAGTGTTTAAAAAAAAACAAAATTTTAACCTATAATTAAATAAATGCAAAAGTTTAAAATAAAACTTTTGTTTAAAAATAAAAATTGTAAACCCATGTATAATTAAACAATTAAAAAAAAAAATCAAAGGTTTTAAAAATAATGTTTTTTTTTTTAATAAAAAATTAAATCCTATAATTAAACAAATAATAATTAAATAAATGCAAAGGTTTAAAATAAACCAAATTTTTTAAAAATAAAAATTTAAACCAATGTTCATTTAAACAATTAAAAATTTTAAAAAATCTTTTAAATATAGTATTTTTTTAATAATTATAATATTGTCACTTTTCGGTTAGGTTTTGCCCCAGTGTATATCTAGGCGTCGCTAAGAACTGATTGAAATTCTCGGCGAGTAAATAATGTTAATAATTGCAGCCGCAAAAATGTAAGAGCAACAGTCTATGAATTTCAAATTTCACGTTTGTCTCGCAGCTCGGAGAGTATTTTCTGGGGCGTCTGAAGATTTTGGTTTGCTTCCTTTTCGTTTTTCGTTTTTTTTTCCTTTTTATTTTGTTGTTTTCGGACCCCGACAATTTGAATTTGAATATTTTAATATTCATGAAAATTGTTGGCATTTTATGGGGGAAAGTGCGAGGCGACGGCGACGAGTTTCTTCTAATTTGCGGCTTGTGCTAATGAAAATTAAATGGAATTGCTTAAAGAGTCTGAATTAATGTTTGACTTTATCTAAACGAAGCTTGGCACACATAATTAAGCAATTTTCGTGTGCAGTCGCAGGAAAGGAGAAAGTAGAAAGTAGAGAGGAGAACGTAGAAAGTAGAGAGGAGGAGGAGAAACCGAATCGCAATCGGAGGTCCTGGGTAAAATGCATAAATCAGTTTGCTGGCTGACAGGCTGTCTGAATGCTGAATGCTGGATTCTGGATTCTGGATTTCCGGTTCCCCACTTATCCATTCTAGAATTGCCTAGTTGCTCGGGGCCACAAATCCTTTACATCTATCAGCTCCACCTGCGCATTTCCATATCCTCGGGTTCCTCATCCTGACATGGAATCCCCTTTGGCCAGTACCCGCATAATTGTTTGTTATTTATGATATGTTGTATATGTTTTATATGTTTTACTTGTTGTATAGATGCCAGCTCTGTCTTTGATGTCTAACGCAGGCTGGTTTGAATCCTGAATCCTGATGGCATTGGCATTCATATGTAGCAGTTCATTTGAAACGAATTAACAAGAGGACGTCTGGCGATGAAGGCTGCCATCGATGGAAATTTGTGCTGGGCAAAATCAACTGAAAAGCAAAGGGGGTGGCTAAAAAGTGTTCCACAAACTTTTTGTGTAACCATGGCAACTTATCTTCTTATCTAGTTTAAAGCCGTTTATGTCTTTACAAACTAATTTAATAAATGATGATGATTATTTCTTTGTTCAAAAATTACCTCAATTAAAGTTAATCGAAGGTACAATAAAAATATAATTTATCTGTACTTGAAAATGGAAAATCCTTTTTCCTTTACTTGCATTGAAAATGAAACCATAAATATTTATTTTATTTATTGATAATACGCTTTTCCTGCACCGCATTACTACCATTTATTTCGAATTTTCCCGGAAATTATCGCCCATTCCTCGGCGAGTGCAATGTTAATCATACGCACCGTTGGACGAGTGCAATTAAAAGAGGACCGAAAAGAGGAAGGAAGAAAGGAAGCCCGCCAAGGCGGTGAAACTTCAATTGGTCAATTGCTGTAAGCTAATTTGATTATCGGATCATTACGATGAAGTGGCGATTGGGGATGGTGAAGAGTACGGGTGCAGAGTGGAAAATCAATGCAAGAGATTAACAATTACACGCAATTGCGGTCCCAAGTGAATCCAAATGGAAATGGCAGCGAAAATGGAAATGAAAATGAAAACGAAAATGCACGGAGAGGTGGAACAAGAGAAGGCACAAAGGACTGACTAACTGGCTGACTGACTGAACGACTTTCAGACACAAAAGACGTTGGCCATAACGATTTAATGTTGGTCTATACAATGGTCTCAACAATATTGGCGAAAGCACTGAGAAAAACCCCTATCAATTCTTCAATAAAAAGAACTATAGAAATAGGGAATGCACATTTTATAAAAAATTTTAATAATTTCAAGAACTTAAACTTAAAAAATATTTTGCGAAAAATGTTTAAAAAATATAATGTCCAGATTTAAATAAAAATCGATTGGAAATTTAATACCGAGTTCAGAAGGTATGACAATCCATATTTGGATCAATACTTCCATTGTTTCGACCAAAAAACGATATATTTTTTTGGGGAAAAATCGCAATTTTGGTTTTTGACAAAAATAGGAATTTTTTCTTTTTTTATTTTTGCTGTAACTTGGCCAAAAATGGTCCGAGACCTGTTTTGAACAGATTACAAAGTAATAATTACATCCATGACACTTTCCGTGTGATTTAAAAAAAATAAAATTTTCGTCAATTTTAATTTTTTTTTTATAAGGGGGTACACCATGATTTTTTTGCGAACAATTTTTAAAAAATAAAATGTCCAGATTTAAATATAAATCGATTGGAAATTTAATAACGAGTTCAGAAAGGTATAACAATCCAAATTTGGATCAATATTTCCATTGTTTCTTCAAAAAAACTGTTTTGTGTTATTTTGGAAATTCGCGATTTTATTTTTTTACAAAATTTTGAATTTTTTCTTTTTCTATTTTTGCTGTAACTTGGCCAAAAATGGTCTTATACCAAAAAAAACTTACTGTTTTGAACAGATTACAATATAATAATTAAATCCATGTCTCCTTCAACGCGATTTAGACAAAATAAAATTTTCGCCAATTTTCATTTTTTCTTTAAGGGGGTACCCCATGATTTTTTGCGAAAATTTCTCAAAAAATTAAATGGGCAGATTTAAATATAAATCGATTGGAAATTTAATAACGAGTTCAGAAAGGTATGACAATCCATATTTGGATCAATATTTCAATTGTGTCGGCCAAAAAACCCATTATTTTGTGTGGAAAAATCGCAGTTTTGGTTTTTGACGAAAATAGGAATTTTTCCTTTTTTTATTTTTGCTGTAACTTGGCCAAAATTGGTCCTAGACCAAAAATACATACTGTTTTGAACAGATTACAATGTAATAATTAAATCTATAACACTTTCCGTGTGATTTTGAAAAAATAAAATTTTCGCCAATTTTCTTAATTTTTATAATTTAATTTTTTGCGAAAAATTGCCAAAAAAAAAAATGTCCAGGTTTAAATGCCAATCGATTGGAAATTTAGTATCGTGTTCAGAAAGGTATGACACTTCAAATTTGGATCAATATTTTTAAAGTTATGACCAAAATACACAGTTTTAGGGTGAAAAATGAGGATCTGAGTTTTTGGCTTAAATCCGAATTTTTCTCGGTGTTTGTTTGCTTGTAACTTGTGTACTTTGACGAGTGGGTGTGTGTGTTTTATTCTTTTTTCTGGCTACGATTTATTTCAAGTGCGTTCAACACTCGAATGCAGACGCTGGCCAAGTAAAAGCCACAAGGACGAGACGCGAGACGAGCCACCATTTCCATTTCTACCTCCACCTCCACTTTCCCGCCTTTCTTCTTGTCTGTTATCGATAGTCATTGTGTGCCATATACCCCCACTCTCTCTCCCACTCGAGACCCAAAGTTCTTTATTGATGGCGAATATTACGCCAACTAAGCAAATTAAATTGTTTACATTGACAAAGGCCAAAAGAAGAGGACCAGCAGGACAAATGGCGTGGGTGGCGGTGGAGGGGGCGGTGCTGGTCAAAGTGGGCGTGGCACATGACGCACAGCTTGCCAAAGGGAGGAGAACAGAACAGAACAGAACAACAAGTAACACACACACAATGGCAAGCCAAGGTAGCCAGACAACAATGGACAGCATTCAGTAGTCCTGGCCTCCCTTTTCCCCTTTTCCCATTTTCCCACTTGCCCCACTATGTGTGTGTGCAGTTTCCGCCCCTTGTAACCCCCCCCCCCCCCCCTTTCTTCTTCTTCTTCTTCTTCGTCCAAAGAAGACAAAATAGATGCACACTTTTCCAAACACTTTTTGTGATGCTGGAGCCAGGGGGCCGAAGCACGAAGGACGAAGGACGAGCGAAGCAAGGAATTCTCCGGGTGGCCACTCAGCAGGCCAGAATTATGCACAGTAACCTCTGGCTAAGTGGGCCAGCAGCAAAAAGTTGAAGATTAACAAAGTTCCCTACTGTATGATATTACACATTTAATCCGAAAAGTTGTGGAAAAGTTATGTTATATGCTTTAAATACGGTCAATTGAAAACTCAACAGAGCTGTGGAATTTTTAACTTTGTAAAAAATCTCTCTTTATAAAGTTTTTTTGTAAGGAATATACGAATTTTAGCACGCCCTTAAAAAACTTGATATCAAACAGTGATCTATTTGATATGATATCAATCTTGACTTGATATCAATTCAATATGCTCTAAATGTAAAAAACATGATCTAAGTAGGCCATTTCGTATATATCAGACTTCGAAGTCAGAAAATCGAACCGAGAGAAAGAAATCGGCTACATCATATTATTTTATATCAATTTTACCAGTATTCCATGGTAAAAACGATATGCGTATAACAATTTTACTAAAAATCAAAGGTATATTACTACCTTTTTTTCTTTAGGACTCACAAAACTACATTGCTTATATATTTATGTTTTTAATTGTAATTCTACATTTGTTTTATATTTTTTTTATATTTTTAACCACAAATAAGAATATATTTTCCCATGCTGCCGTTCTCTCCGCGCAGTCCTCACTGTACCAGTCAGCTCGAAAGCGAGCTGCAAATGTTTTATTGCCTGCCAAAAACACTGGGAGCGAAGAAAGAGCAGGTCCTGGAATGATGATGGGGGTGATGGTGGTGGTGCCACCGAAGGATAGGCCTCGTTTTAATCGAGTTGATTATAAGTAGAGTGACAAGTTTCAACAGCATTAAAAACTATGTCCCAACAAGGATCTGCCTGTGTGTGTGGGAAAATGTTTATATAGGATTCAGTATTCAGGATTCAGGATCCCGAGACTTAGACACACACACACACGCGATTTGCGGTTGGCAGCGTTTTGGGCCACAATTTCACATTTCACAACAACTTTGATGGCCTCCGAATGCAAACAAATCAACACAAAACTCAATGGGGCCACTAGTCCCGAAATCTTGGACAGGAAAGGGGGGAAAAGGGGGAAGAGGGGGCGGGTCCCAGACTGGCCAAAATGCTCTTTGGCTTTCAATAATAAAGTCGGGCCTAAACGGCTTCCTTTTCTTTCCTTTTTCGGCCCCATAAAAGGACCAACGTAATATGATAATCAAACTGAGTGCCAACCACGAACAAGTTGAGTGACCCCCGCAGCCCAGGGGCGTGCGAAAAAAACAGAAAGGGGGGAGGCATCGAACCCTTGGCAACCTACTCAATGAGCTTTTGGCCATTTAAAACAATTTCATTTGATTTGGCAAAGCGGAAAAGCGTAAGCAGTAAAATAAAAGTGCTGCCAGAAATGACTTTATTAAATAGCTATTGAATTTGAAGCGACTTGGGCATACCCTTACATACCCATACACTCGAAAAAAATGAGATAGCTAAAATTGTTTCATTATTATTCAAATAAATCTGGCAAAATGGCTAAATTTTATCAGAATATTTTAAATTACAAAATAAATCAAATGAAAGTAAAGCGTATTTGGGATTTGTTTTGAAAAAATACAACTGTTTCAAATGCTATTACTTTTAATATTCCAGAATTCTCCTAATTTCTATATGGGATTATCTTATAAAAATATAAATTATTGTGGTTTCCCATGAATACTAATGGGAGCCCAGGATATTCTTGAATATTCTTGGGGAATTTTTACCCGCAACTTAACTGGTTTTTCAACATTTTGATAGGGGGCTTCCAGATATTTTCATCAGGAATATTCTTAAAAAATATACTCGGAAGTAGTAAAGATGAGTTTCCCAATTTGGCGTCCCTGAAACTACATATCTCTGGCTAAGCCGGCGACTCCAGTCTCCTCACTTTTCACGCAGCTGCATTCAACAAGCTGCAAGGGGCGACCTCCACGGGTCAAGGGTCAGGGCCAATGTCATCTGTCGGTTTTTTCGGGGCTGAGGGCCACTCTTTGCTTGATTTCGCTTTCGTTTTCCCTCTGCTTTCTGTCAAGATCTGCAGTAATATAGGGGAAAGTCCCTCGAAGTATGCTAAATAAATTCAAATGCCTGCGGGACATGTAGCCAATCAATCTTCAAAGATTAATCAGAAGGTTATTTCTTATTGCCGTTTAGCCAATGTCACTTTAAATCTATGCTATTTATCTTGGTGTAAGTTTTGAAAAGTGCAAGTACAATAAATTAAAAAAATAATAAATAAATATGGGATATTTTTGAAATATTTGAGTATTTTAAATTATTTTTAAATAATCACATTAAATTTACAGCTACTAACAAATATTTATTTAGATTGTATTGGCTGCATTGATGCATTTATCGAAAGAACTTTGGAGAACTTTTCTTCAAGGAGCCTTCCAAACTGCTGTTAACTTTTACCGTTGTTTTCTTCCCCCCCAAGAACAATGGGCTTGCCCCAATGCGATGGCCTCGAGTGTGCCGACTTGATAAATAATCTCGATTGGCCGGCAGTTAAACGGGGTGTACAATGCTCAACAGCTAGACAGGGCAAAATATTATATATTAATTTCGAAGGGCACACACACACACACACACACAAGGACCTCCTCTCGCATTTCATTGTCCTTTCCTCGGCGACTGACTACTCGGAATTAATAATCCCATTTCGTAATGAAAAAAAAAGATTTCTCTTACAATGTTCAGAGGTTCGAAGGCAAACAATCGTATATCCTTATTTTATTTTATCAGCTGATAAAAGATGCCAAGTTATTTACGCGCCAAACTCGAAATGCCGGAAATGCGGCACACACATGAAACACAGCTGAAAACTTCTCAACTTTATGGGCAGAGTTAAGGCTTTTAATTACTTTGTTGCCACATGAAAACACCAAGCAGTACGTACACTCGAAGAAAAAGCAAGGATTCGGTTTATGGAACTGGATTTGCTGCAGCTCTCGAACGGATAGGATGGATAACGATAACGATAACGGCTAAGAAGCGTTGGGGTCGCCCGTCGCGGACCGAACTTTTCGCATGTCAACACGCGCCAAAATGTTGCAAGCGACTGAGCAAAAAAGCAGAAAGCAGCGCCCACGCTCGGATTTCCACCCTCCGGCCAAAAAGGTTCATTGAGAAAAGCCAGTCGGGTGGGGGGCGGTGGGGGGTAGGGGTGGAGTGGTGTGCCGCCGGCGGACAAAACAAAAATCAGATGGCCATTTTCGCCGAGAAATCTGCACGAGCAGAGGCACAGCTGATGCTGCGGGCGAGCTTTCGAGCTTTAAGCTCGCGCCAGTGCGCATGCGCGCAGCCTGCAAAAGCTCAGGATTCCCTCTCTCTCTCTCTGCCAGTAACACTTGTTGCTTGTCCCCCAAACTGTATTCAATATTACAGGAATAATATTATTGGAAGAAATGTGGAAAATACGCCTGAAATCATCCAGGATTTCTTAATAAATATCTGAACTTCAGTTCAAAAACTGTAAGCATACTAAAAAAAAACTCTATTTTAAGTTCTAGAAGTTAGAAGTGACGGTTTGCAGCCAAGCTTTGGCAGACGGAGCTTTTACCCGTTTACCCAGTCAACATATGCCAGGAAAGAAAATATCACAACCGTAAAAAAACATTTCAACATTAAGATATTTAAAATTAAGATATTTAGTAGAAGAACTTCATATAAGGTAATTCTAACATATTTAGAAAAAAATATTTTGTTACTTTTTACTTTTAAGACTTTTTGGAAAACTTAAATATTTTTCATTTTAAAGACCAATCTATTTGTTATTTTATAAGGTTTTCATCCAGATAATACATTAAATATTTAAATAAATATTTTTAATGTTTTTGGTCAATAAGCTCAGTTTTTTGGGTAGAAAAAGGATTTCAGTTTTTGGTCAAAATAAGAATTTCTCTTAGTGTTTGCTTGCTGAAATTTTGGTCAAAAATTGTCCCAAACAAAATATGCATACTATTTTGAATATCTTACAATCTAATAAATGCTTCCAGTCACTTTCCAGCTGTTTGCCAATTTTTTACGTTTTTTATGATTTTTGGCAAAAAATGGTAAAAAAATTAAAAGTTCCAGGTTTGAATGTCATTTGATTTAGAATTTTTCAAGGAGTTCAACGAGCTATAACATACCATATTTGGATCATTATTTTTATTGTTTCAACCAAAATACAGATTTGTTTTGAGTGAAAATTCAGGAAAAACTGGACACAGTGTAAATTGACTAAGTTTGCTTATGTATATGTCTAACAACTTGTTTACCCTTATTAATATATTTGCATGAACGCACATTGCGTTAGAGCATTTATGGCGAAATTGAATCTAAATAAATGTGAAATGTGAAAATTTGCTAAATATGGTAAATTGAATTAATGGCCATCAACGTATGGACAAACAAATCAAATCATGAGCCGCACACACACACATGATCCTGCCATAATTAATTAAGTTCCAACCTTGTCTGGCCGGCCACCGAGGAGTCACATCATCCAAAACACCGAAAGCAATTCAATTTCGATGGTTTGATGGTTTCATGGCCCCAAAAGCTGCCAAGACGGAGGCCCAAACTTTGAACTGTAATTAATATGCTTGAAATGCGAGAATGTTTTGGCTGCTGCGGCGGCTATCCTGGCCAGGATGTCGAATGTCTGATGCCTGATGCCTGGATAGCCAGAGTATCTGCCATATCAAAGGACATGTGTTAAGTGGGCACTCACCTCGATGGTGATGTGATGGCCTCGGGAACGGAAATTGTCATCGGTGCTGCGCAGATTCTTCGAGTCGATTTGCACATTCGTCTGCATCTTGGAAGCGTAACTGAAACGGGACGATAGATGAGAATTTATGGTATGGTACGGTCATAAGTGAAATATTCTCAGGAACCCCATACCCAAAAAAACCACCCGTCATAAACTTTACGTGATTGGGTGTGCATGTGTGTGTGGAGGGGCCTCCAAGCCAATGATGCGTGGTCCCGATAAAGATGCCGAAAAAACAAAGTGCGAGCAACGGGCCAAAAAAAATGAAATGCCCATCAAATGGCCCTATGAAAATGTAGGGCCATAAAATCCAAATGGAACCGCTCAAGGAATTTACTTTATGCGAACAAGTCGCGAAGATCTTAAGCAGGGAATAAACAAGAAATTCGGAAAGAAAAGCTAAGAAATATACGGATATTAAATGCTAGTTTAATGGAATCAAAAAACATGTTTGCAGAAATTTAGAACAACTGAGATTTCCAATTATTTTATTTAATTAATGTTACTTTCCATTTAAAAAGTTCGATCAATATAATTATAGAATTTAAAAGAATAAGCTTGTATAAGAGTTTTATATAAAAAATACAATTTAATATAAGAAATAATATATTTAAAAAACATAAAATCAAATTTGGTGTCTAAAAGTATGCAGTGAATTAATGAAAGTCGTATTTCTATATGAATTCATCGCACTTTTGGTCTTGAAATATATTGTTGCATACTTTTAGACACCTATTTTGACAAATAATTACAAATAAAATGTTTACAAGTTCCGAAATATTTAAAATCAACCTAAACAAATTTTTTTTTTAACATAAAAATAATTATATTTTATGGGACTATAATTATAAATTGTAATATTTTAATATAAAATCAATTATTATTTCAATTGTATTGATATCGCTTTGGTATGCAACCAAGCCTCCCAGCGAATCGAGAAACCTTCTCGCCACAAAGAGGAAATTCCATAAAAATTCATGGTGAATATGCCTGAGAATTATGTGAGCCATTTTCATCCAGCTCCAGTTTATAAGGCGGAAGTCTGTTCTGCATTTGCCATCTAATGAATGTCCTCCGGAATGCCGCAAGTTGCGGTGAGAAGGGGGGCGAAAACCCATCAACGTGGATTCTTTCGCTGCTGTCATTGACAACGTGTTTTATCCACTTTGGGGTTTATTTTTTCGCCGTTTTTGATTTTTTTTTTTTTGGGTTCCTGTTTTTGCCATTCTTGTTTTTTGTGTGTGTGTTTTTGGCTAAATCGAGAAACCGCATTGCCGATTAACACAGCAGCCAACAAGTGCAGACATGGCAAATCCATTTCACTTTCACTCCACCTTTGCAGCGTTTTTCGTGGCAACAAAATTTCAAATTTAATTTGCGCCTCTTTATTTATGCAGCAGCTCCGATGGCGGCGAAACTTAAACTTGAACGCGAATTCCCGCCTTGGATTCCTTTTCCTTTTCCACCCAAGTGACAAGCCGGCAGTTGTGCATCCAGCTCAATTTAGTTGCCCAACCGCCCGGGGGCAACGCACCATGGCGAAATGTGGGCGGCCAGGCCCCCGGAAAACTCCAACACCGCCATTTACAATGGGGGAAAATTGGGAAATATTCAAGGCGAAATACCGTTGGCTGGCATGCTGCACTTTCTCGTGGCAAGTAGCCGGGAAATGCATTCATTCATTCATTTATTCATTCAACCTAAGCAACGAAAAAAGGGTGCCAATTTTCACAGTTTTCAACTTATCCCGGTCAATTGAAGCCAAAATTAAATATTTAAAAAAAACATTTTCATTAAAAATAATCGCCAAAGAAAATAAAAATCAATGGACTTGCTATGTAATTTAATTTCCAGGCAAACATGAACTTGCATGCTGATTCCAATTAATGTGGCTGCACTTCTCCCCAGGCGTGGGACACACAAATTAAGTGTGACCACAATCCCAATAAAGAATGACAAAGAACAGAAAATATGTTGTAATTTAATTTATTGGTAAGTAAGTTAGTCAAAAAGCACAATAGCACAGTTTTTTTTTTATTAATTTCAATTAGTGTGGCTGCCCTTTATTAAATTAAGTGTGACCACACTCTCGCGTTAATAAAAGATACACGAGGACCACAATCAACAAAGGCACTTGCATATGCATGCAACGTTTCCCGTTTTCCGCTGTTTTCGTTGTTTTACAGTGTTTTTCTTTTGGCCGCATTTTCACGGCCCTTTGGGCCAATCAAGTTGCAATTGTTGCCACTGTCAAACAGCAGGGAAATTCGTTGCATATTTGAGATGGCCGCTGCCCTGGGTTTTTTCGAGCCTCAGCGAATGCGTTTGCATAAGTGATTGCGGATGGATTTTCCTCACTTTACACTTTTCACTGGGTGCGAGAATTGTGAAGTGAATTCGAGAGATCCTCTTTAAGGGGTTTCACCATCACATTGCCACCGAGGATTGGGATTGTTACGGTTCTTGTGGCGGCTTTGATTTCGGTTTCAGTTTCGGTTTCGCCCTTCGCTTTCCTTCCACGGCTGTCAAATGGTTGCGGCACTGACAATCGTAGGCCGAAATATGACTTCCCTTGGCCGAAAACCATAAACAGTTGCCACCCACTGTCTATTATTCGCAGCATTTGCATCGACATGTCTGTGCGTGTCCGGAATGCGTATGGCTCTATCTCTATCTCTATCTCTATCTCTACTTCCATCGCCATTCGGCATTTCCATCTGGTTAGTATCTGTATGTCTTCATGTCCCCCGCCGAATGGCGAATATCTGTGAGTAGAATCGGGAATTTTGGGCCGACAATCGGCATTCACTCACGCAATCTCCCCATTCGCGCCTAATTCGATCGACATCTCTAACATTCATTCTTTTCTTTGTTTGGCTTTAAGTTCAAGTTGGCTTTAAAAGTGAGCTCGGAAAAATATACCCTTCACTTGGGTTTTTGATTTTAAAAACCTTTTTTAGTGCACCCAAAAGAAAATCGATATGAAACGTAGATCAATTTTACATTATTTAAGATCAATTTTAAATTGATATGTGGCCAGGTAAATTTGACCTGGTCGAAAAGAGTACTTCATGTAAAAACGATATGGGTTTTGCATGACCTGAAATTTACATGGCCATATCGATTTTACGGTAACACAATTTCAATTTCACAATTTCAATCTGTTTAAAATAATTGTTAAATTATGTTATTACATAAGTATTTCTTAAATCTGGTTGAATAAAATAATTAATGGACTTTTTAAGATCAGATATCTTACAAGCATTTAAAATTTAATGGTTTATGATTAATACAAAAATATATCGTTGCTTTTATGGAGATTTTTAGAAGAAGAAATGATGATTTATTTAAATAAACTCTGGTAAACTTTAAATACCGTTCAGAATCAGAAACAAATAAACCTGAACCCATAGCACCAGACTGACTGTAATATTCCACCGAATTGGACTTTGTTTGTGATTTGATTTGGTTTCTCAACATTTGCCACAGAATATGCTTTGTGGCCATGTGTGTCTATGTAATCATTGTCTGGAGATAATAAACAGCCTCTGATATTTCATTCCATACACAGAAACCTATATGGATGGTGGATGGTATGGTATGGTAAATGGGGGGGGGTCCCGGTCCCTTGGCATCATAAGCATACGACTGCTGTCAGGCCCACCTGGGGGTTAAGGGGGCGGTGGCGGTGGTGGTGGTGTTAAGAGGGGGCGTGGCATCCCAGATTGGAGTGTGGAATATAGTCGCTAGAAGTTGCCATTGTCATTGTGGCGCAAAATGACTTTGTATTTCATTATTTATATTTATTTGTTGCTTTCTCCTTGCTTTTGCTTTCTGCTGTTCTGCTTTTCTGCCTTGGTGCTTTCTGTTTGCTTCGTGCAATAAAACAAGCGCCAGCGCAACGGAAATCTTAGCATGCTTAAGTGGCCGAAGGGGGCGTAAAGCGGAATCAGGACTTTTGTGGGCGTGGGCAGTGCAGCAAGTACTGCAGGCAAGTCTGCCAAGCTGCTCAGCGAGCAAAAAGGGATGGGGCTGAATTAAGGACCCTTTTCTCTAGCTGCGAAGACAATCCGATTTTGTTCTGGCCGCAACAACAGCTCAGCGGCACTGAGAGAACAAATTGAGGCCGCCTATCCTATAAAGATTGAACTTATAATTTTTTTAATTATTTCAAAAAAAATGATTTATTTTCCAATAATTTTGAAGTAAAAACTTAATTTAGAAGTTAGAGGTTTTTAGTCGTTTTTTAAAGAATCAGGAAATACCACAAACATTTTATAGGTATTATTATAAGTTTTTGAACAAAAAAAATTTTTTTTTGTATATAAAAGATAATAAAAAAAAAAGAAAAAAAAATACAAAAATCTGTCTTAATAAAATTTTATTTTAATAACTAAAGCTATAACAAAGTTGTCCATTTTTTAACAGTGCAATTCCTTAACATCTTAAGAACACACTACAAATGTATGTGAGCTTCGCGAAAAACGAAATAAATGAAATAAATACGAGTTGGGAGTGAGTGAAAAGGGATGGTGGTGGGAAAAATTCATTTCCAAACACAACTTGCATTTTTCAAGGAGACCTCAACAAGGGCGAGGGGAAAGGGAAAGTTGCGCTCAGTGTAGTGCATTCAACTCCGTGTTCTCGAGGATGATTGCCACCAAATGATTGACAAATGAAGCAAATACCGTGAGGTGGCGTGGAACTATTAAACAATGAGCCAGCAAAGAGCAGAGAATCAGCGAAACTTGGCAAAGGGCAGCCAGAGAAAGGACGAAGGACGCAGGACTCTCTAAAGTGTTGAATAAGCAAGTTAATCAGATTTTATAAATTGGATCAAGGCAGTCGGGGAAGGCAGTCGATGATAATTGTTATTGATTGAGTTGTGGGAATATCTAGGCGAAGGGAAACATAGATAAATGAAGGTATAGCAAAAAAATATAGAGCAGGGGCACTCAAAACGCGACGTGTGCCCAATGCTAGATTGGCGTGTGACCGCAGGCATGCTATGTGACTTTACAAAAACAAATTGATCCCGAGATAAGTATATGACAAAATGGGTTGCAAATTTAAAAAAAAAATAAATTATTCAAATTGAGAAATAAAATGTTTTAAAAGTTCTTCAAAACTCTAGAGATCTCCAATATTTTTTGCAATCTTCCCTAGAAATAGTTATCGTTATCGATTTGCATTTTCTAGCCTGGTGGCGATGCATTCAAGCCCCATTCTCATTTTCAGCTGCTTTATGTTTCAACCACTTTTCAGTCCTGACCATGCCCACAATTTCCCCCACCACTTCACCTTTTCGTTGGGGGGTGGAGTTTTCTTTTCAATTTTCCTGGCGCTGGTGGCGAACGAAGTCGGCAAACATCATCAACAATGTGCGAAACAAAAATTAATTGAAATAGCGGCAGCCTCACAGCCAAGAGACAACAGGCAGGAAGTTCTTCCTGTTTTTCCTTTTCCCCTTTCCCATTTTCCCACACACACACAACACTTTTCCTCAGAGCGAAAAGCGAAAAGCCGGGAGGTAACAAGTACATAATAATAATCGTAAATAATATAAAAAAAACAAACGTGAACACAAGAAATAATGGAGAACACTGAAACACTTAAAACGCGGCACTATCGTATATAAACTCGATTTATGGGCCAAAATGGAGCATACTTTTCGGGGTGACCGAGTGGGAAATAAATTAAAGCTGAAATTTTCTCAAAAGGCCCATTTACAAGCTCAGCAAATTCCCGAGATGCGCCTTTTAAATCCAGAAGGTAGAGAAGAAAGCATTTTTTTTATTTTTATAATATTTATATTTAATTTCTTAGTTATAAGTTTTGTAAATATATATATATTTATTTATATATTATATATTTTTTCTATATTTTTAGTTTTTATCAAGTTTATTGGCTTTTTCCAAAAACTTTCTGGCCATTAAAAATGCCAATAAAATTCGCAAAGGAGCTAATTTTGTAGTGTACTTTAAAGCCCGCGGCTATCTTGGCATTTCGAGTGATATAATGGCCACATCTCGACCTGCCGGCCCATGGAAATGTTTCATTATTGTTGTCTTAATGAACTTCGCTCCAAGAATTTTTAGGTTTCGGCTCGCTTTTGTGTGAGATTTGTTTATATTTTTTGTGGGCCATTCTCTTGGCTTACCCTCTTCAGATCTTTTGCTTGGCTGACCGGTGGTAATTTGGAAAGTGTTAATCAGCAGCTCGTATATGGTATATATTATATATATACATATCTCTGCGGGGGGAGTTTATGGCCGAAACTTTTCCATCATCAGGTGCAGCCAATAATTTCGTTATTCAAACCTTTTTATACCCGTTACTCGTAGAGTAAAAGGGTATATTGTATTCGTGCAAAAGTATGTAACAGGGAGAAGGAAGCTTTTCCGACCCTATAAAGTATATATATTCTTGATCAGGATCACTAGCCGAGTCGAACTAGCCATGTCCGTCTGTCCGTCCGTATGAACGCTGAGATCTCGGAAACTATAAAAGCTAGAGGATTGACATTTTGCATGCATATTCTTGGAGTTCCTACGCAGCGCAAGTTTATTTCAAAATGGTGCCACGCCCCCTCTAACGCCCTCAATTGCCCTACACCATTTTTTGAAAGGTGTCTGGCGCCCACACCATTAAAGATATTGGAAAACTAAAAATGCAGTTTTATTGTGACTATCAATACCTATCGAAATGTAGAAGAAATTTTTCAAATCGGACCATTCGTTAAAAAGTTATGCCTGATCAAAGATTTTATATATCTATCTCCCTCGCACTCCCTTAGCTGAGTAACGGGTATCTGATAGCCGGGGCACCCGACTATAGCGTTCTCTCTTGTTTTTTTTTTTTTGGCAAAACAAACTTTTTGGCCGCTGCTCGTTTATAGTTCAAAAGGATACCAAAACTCGTGGCACATGAAATTGCTTGACATTCGGGTAAAAATACGGTGGGTGGAGATACGGAAAGATACGGGAAAAATGGCGAAAAAAGGCAAACAGAAGGAAGTGAGGTCGAATAAAAAGTTTTCCCCCCTTAATGGAATTGCCAAGCATCCGGCAGAAGTCAGGGTCATGGTAGTACCCACATATGTATATACGAACTGCAGGTAGTAAGTAATATATGCTTTACTCCATATGTCGTACATACCATAGCCCCCCGTCCACATATGAAGGTTAATTTCCATCGCCTGTCCTCGCCGGCAATTTGTTCTTTTTTTTCGGGGGTCCCAACTTGTCGCCTTCGCGATATGCAAACTTCATCTATGGCTGTGCTTCATCCTATACACTTAAATACACAAAAAGACACTGCAAAAGTGTCGTAACATATTTTGCAAAAGTCATAATGCCATTTTGTAGTGCTCATTAGTACCTATCGAAATGTATGAGAAAATTTTAAAATCGCACCATTCATTTAAAAGTTATGAGCAAATAATGCTTTTACCTATAGATGGCGCCACTTTTAAGCGACTGCTTGCTTTGCTGCTTGCCTATCGTCATCTCGCTCACACTCATTTAGCCGAGTATAATGAAGTATGGAAGCTGGACTCCCTAACTAGTTTGTAATTATCTTGAATTATAAATATGGTATGCCAATTTCTCTCAGTGCCTTTTGTAAGCATTCCCATTTCAGGCGACGTCAGGCACTCAACTCGATTCCATTTGCCTGGCATTTCCCAGAAACTCTGCAACTGTTGCACTTTGCGCACTTTCTAACCCCCCTCAACCCTCTTTAAACCCCTTCCCCCCCCCCCTCTCACCACCCTTTTCCCGTTACAGATCCCTTTTGCCATGCATTTTTGGGAGAATTCCTGTCTGGGGGAAATATGCAAATACAGCTCACAATTTGGATTCTGTGCGGCTGTTGGCCGAAAATCAAAAATGGCAACAAATTCGGATTGCAAATCTCAAAAACAAAACAAAAAAATGAAAAAAACTGAGAAAATTTGGCAAAATAAAAGTGCTTCATCCAGTGTGCTGAGGCAATCGAAACAATGTCAACAATGGCGTCTAATTTTCTGCACTCTTCCCCTTTCACCCATTAAAAACCCCCCGTTTTGACCTCCCCCACCGCCCAATTTCATCCAATCTTCGCTCCTAAGTACGATGGAAAAGAGTCCCCATCTGGTTGGCGGAACCCAACTAATATTATGAAAAGTAAGATGTACAAGATCTAGAAAACTGGACTTAAGCGCGTGAAATTTAAATGTAATATGGGGAATAGTATAAAGGGGAAAACAGTTTTTCACCCTATAATATTATTAGAATTTTAAAAATTTATTCTAAAAATAAAATAAAAGATCTAGAAGAAACTAAATTTTAAAGTGTAAAGTTTAAATATAGTGTATAGTATATAGGGAAAACAGTTTTTCAGCATATAATAGTATTCGAATTTGAAATATTTAATCTAAAAATAAAAGATCTACAAGAAACTGGAATTTTAAGTATAAAATTTAAATTTTATATAGGGAATAGTATATAGGGATAACCGATTTTCAGCATATAATATTATTAGAATTTATTATAATGTACTATATTCTATTATAATATTATTTTTTAATAAAAAAATAAAATATGCGGCCAAGGTAAAGAGGGGGAAAAAAATAATTTGTATAAATACCATTTTCGGTTAGAACTTTTCTTTGGGAGCGTTGAATTTTAGATTTGAATTCAGAATTCGGAATTCGCGTTCGCGATTTGCATTTGCCGTCTGCTGCAATTGAAACTTTTCCCTGGCTGTTATTGCAAAAATATGCATGGAAAGCATTTATAGAAATGAATATGAAAAGAAACAGAGAGCAAACCATTTAATCGATTTGACTGGCGGCGGAATTTATAGTTTTCGGCTACTCAATTATGCAAATGCCCAGCGAAAACATCCATTTCTGTGCACCGCAACACAATGGAGCACAAACAGAAGCAGAAACCATCTGAGCACCGCCACCAGAACCGCCGGGCCACACAGACCATTTAATAAAACTGACACAAAAACAAGCCAATGAACAATGAACACAAAACTTTTGAATGCATTTTGGCAGGGAGAGGGGCGAAAGCGCGGAGGAAGGCTTTAAACAAATGGAAACTGAGATTATTCAGATTCTTTGTGCGGCGAATTTCCGTATTATATCCCGAGAGGGCCAACTTCCAAAGCACTTGTTGAATAATTTACATTCAAATGGCATCGTTATAAATTTGGAATCACGCAATTTTTAGCGGAAATCAAGAATGATGAGCTGGGGCCTTTTTAAATAAGTGATCTTGTAGAAATTAAGAGACTTTATTTTGGTGCATTTTAATCTTTGATTTTTTTTTTGACTTTGGTCACTCTTTTCTAACGAAATAATTTTATATTATTGTTTATTTATGTTATGCTGAATAATTTATATTCAAAAGTCATCAAATTTGGAATGATGATCTGGATTTTAATTTAGTGAATTTTAAATAATATTTTTTTTCTAACTTTGGTCACACTTTACCAACGAAATAATTTCTTATTATTGTTTATTTATGTTATGCTGAATAATTTACATTCAAAAGTCATCAAATTTGGAATGATGATCTCTGTTTTAATTTAGTGCATTTTAAATAATTTTTTTCTGACTTTGGTCACACATTTTCCACGAAATAATTTTGTATTATTATTTATTTATGTTATGCTGTTATGACATTCAAATATCATCAAATTTGGAATGATAATCTGGATTTTAATTTAGTGAATTTTAAATAATATATAATATAATATAATATAATAAAATACCTAATTCAATAATAAGCCAAGTCTAATAATTTTTATAATAATTCGTGAGCCTTTATTATTGAATGTTTCTTGCTTTTAAGAATGTCAATCTTTCAATCACAAAAGGCACTTAGTTTGGATATATACAAATAAATATGTCACAATCACTTTGTATTATTCAATTGCATTAAATCGCAATTTAAATGGCAGCTTGACTTTAGTACGGCCGCACATTTCCACATTTTCCACCCATCAATTAATCGGAAAATTCCACCCGGCTCGTTGGCAACGCAAACCAATTAAGCTCAGCCGGTTAAGCCAATAGCTTTGGTAAACATTCTATGATATCCCCGTATATTGTGAACCCATTTACTATACCCGGTAAAAGTGATTTCTTCTTTTTTTTTGATTTTGACCATCGTCTCGATTCTTATTGGCATGTGCCGTCCATTAAATATTCAGCATATTTAACATAAATAATGCGACAAGCAGCTTAACTCGTATTTTGCATCGAAAGCTCATTAAAATTTCAACGTTTCGAGGGCTGGGAAAAATAAATGAAACGAAATGAAATGCCAACAAATTGAAGGCGTTTCGAGTCAATGGCGACTATAGCCTATATATCGCACATACATATGGGATAATCAATCATTGGCATCGCTGGGAGCTCAGCTGAAACTCATTTGTTAAGCATTTTGCACCTGCAAGCGAATGCTGCGAATGCCGCTTACCTTTGATAAATGTCAAAACATTCTCACTCGCCGCTCGCTGCATAACAAATCAAACGTTTGACAGTTGTCACGGCCAAAGACAAAGGGACGACCGAGTCTAGGGTATCAATTGGGCATGATGAATACCCTGGCCACTGAGAAAAGTTTACGGAAAAGGTCAAAGTTTATAGAAACCCTAGTGAGAGAGAAATCCCATATTTCTCGATTTAAAAACAATTGTGTAAAAAAATGTTTAATAATTATTATAATGAATTAATTAAAATTACAAACAATATTACTTTCACCTATAAATTTAAAAATTAAAAAGAATTCTGTAAAAAATACTTATTAATTACAAATTATTATAATTAATTAAGTAAAATTACAAACAATGTTACTTTCACCTATAAATTAAAAACTTAAAATCCCATATTTCTCGATTTAAAAACAATTCTTTAAAATATACTTAATAATTACAAATTATAATAATTAATTAAGTAAAATTACAAACAATATTACTTTCACCTATAAATTAAATGTTTTTCCATTTCTTTATCTAAATTTTAGGATTTTTTTAATATTTATTGTGCATTTAAAAAAGTAATATTTTTATAGGATATTAAGGATATTAATTATTTACTTATTAAATGCATACACTTTACATACAGCTGAAAAACAGAAATGGAAATGGCATATTGTGATTGCCGGTCGCAATTAATTAAATAACGTTTATTTATGACTAAAGTGGACATTCGGCTTTCAAGGAGGCAACGACGAGTCCTGCCACTCAATTAGCGTCGCCATGTGCCATATGCATTAAAGCGGGACCCCATCGCACATTTTAGGGGTTAAGCTGCTTAAGTTCATTAGGCCATAAAAATGGCGCTCATTTGGACGCCTTGCAATTCCCGAGGCCATGAAAGTTGAGTGCTCTTCGCTCCCCCCAGTTCCCAGAATGTAACAGTTTGAGGTCCTTAAGAGATGAAAGGATAAAAAGTCTAAAAGGGGAGAAACACCTAACACATCGTAATCATGTACCTAAAATTCAAGGACATAAACTACATAACATAAACTACAGTTAGTATTTTTTTAGTATTTTTAAAAAGTATTTTAAAAATTCTTTCCAGTCTCCAGAATGTAAAAAGATATAAACGAGGTCTAAAAGGGGGAAACACATAACTATCCTATTCCTGTAACTAAAATTCAAGGAGATAGAGTTCACCCTTTTATTTATATAGTTATATAGTTAGTATTTTAGTATTTTTTTAAGTATTTTTAAGCAATATTTTTAAAATCCCTCAAGAATCCCATTTTGCTTTCTTTCTGCCTTTCTTCACTTTTGTTCACTTCGACTGCTGGCTTTTCTTTCTCTATTTACCGCTCTGTGCAATTAGTAAGGACATAAATAAACAAAAAATAGGAGACGGAAAATTCTAAAGGCATCTTTTGCTATTTTTCCTGGTTTTTTGCTGGCTTTTTGCCCACTTGGCAGAATTTCTTTTTTTTTATTTCAGAGTTTTCGCACTTTAAAGGGAGGCCTTCCCGAGTTCTTGTTGCCTAACGGTTTTCTAATGAGCTCGACTTATGACGCCGCCCGAGGATAAGCCCAGGAGAATCTGTCGCCCACTTGTGGGGGGGGGTTCTCTTCCCCCCCCCCCTGTTTTTCCTTCCCAGCGACAGGATGCATAAATTCCAAGCAATTTAAGCTGAGACAACCACCCAACCACCCACATGTTGTGGGCAAAACAATGGGGCACTTTTAGCCCTAACTAAGTGCTCGACCCCCCTTTCTCGCCACCCACGATGTCCTGGGAATTGTTATTCTTTAGGCCGCTCCCTATGTGTGTGTGTGTGTGTGTGTGAGAGAGGTGCGTAGTAGATAATTATGCCCAAGGATAAATATTCATGATATTGTTGTTTAGTGCTGCCAGGCCGAAAGCCACGAGATGCAATCGTTGTTCGTCTCCAGAATGGCGGGCCAAACTTTAATGGCATGCGAATGGCGAAATAAATATAATATTTGCATTTATTCAGATATTTTCTGATTAAATATAATTTTTCTAAACAAAAATAAGGTTTCAATAGAAAAGACGAAGCACTCCACCAATCTCACTTAGGAAATGCCATTACAGAATCGCCCTAAAGCTGATAAATTGAATTGTCTCCTCTCGGCCATTATCCCCAGCCCCCTTTTCCAGGCCACCCCCCCCCCCCCCTCTTTTTGTTCCCCTTTTTGATGACTGCAATTTGTGGCCAAAGCGAGGCGAAGTTTCAAAGCAAAACTTGGTCAATTAATTCAGTGCAAATAGAACAACAACCAGAAAAGGGAGTGCAAAAAAAAATGAAAACAATTCTGATGATTACCACTTGAAGGATACTTTCGTTTCCTGTCGTCCCCTTTTTTTTCACAATGCCTTCGGTTTTTCCTGTTGCGTTCTCTTCCCGAAATTAGAAATGGGAATTTGTCTTTTTTTATCACATTTGAGCTATAATATTATTATTATTATTTAGTTAATAAATAACTATTTGTATGCACAGTTTTTTAAATAATATTAATTTACTGCTTATCGCGTATACGCAGTGTTGTCAAATATTATTAATTGGCGTACGCGTCGTATGTGTAATTTTCATATTTATGATGCTTGAAAAGAAACATTATTAATGTATTTATTTAATTACTTATTACTTACTATGAAAATACCAAAAAGTGCCTTAAAATTGAAATCGAAAAATAAATTCTACACCATATTATTTTCTGCTCCATTTTCTAATTGTTATTTTTCCCGCATTTTGTTGATTTTCCAGGCGCATCACTTTCCGCACGCACACACATGCTGTGACGAAGGGGGCGTGGCTACAAAAGGGGCGGGGGATAAAAAAAAAAACAAGTTTGTTGTCGGTGCCTGTGGCCTGTCCATTGAATTTAATGCCCGAGTTTAACTTTTCAACCCCCCCGACGACCCTCCAAATACAACAAAAATACCCCTGTTGACAAATCCGTGAACCCCCTCTCCCCGGGAGCCCCTGGAAATGATGGACATACGTGACCGGAATCGGAATCTCAACGAGAACGACGACCGGTCAACACGAAACTAATTTGCCATATTTCATATTGCCCGGCAAATTTTTAACAGGCATTCTTGAGGCTTTTTGCACAACTATTTCTATTTTTCCTAACTGACCAAATCAAGTTAAATAAATGTCCTTATTTCGATTACTTCATTTATAATTTTATATTAAAATCTTTATTTTTTTTAACAGAAACTAAACTAAAATTTGGCAAACAATTTAAATTCCCAAATGATTTTTCCGAAGCCTTCTCACAAAATATTAGTTTAACATATTCAAATATTAAAAATAAAATATTACAAGCATTTCCTGCACTGTCTTCAAAGTAGAGCTGCATTTGATTAGATAATTGAACTGGCCGACTGACCAAACATTTCCCTAAGCATTTCCAACCGGATGTCCATCGAAGGTTCAATTGTTATTTTAATTTCGGTTTATCTTGTGGCTCTCAGTGCGAACAAGTTCAGCTGCAATTTGAAGACACCAAAAGGCGATAAGCTCACACACGGGACACGGGACATGGGACACAGGATTCAGGATACAGGATAGAGGACACATGACATTTGACAAGGGCTTAAGGGCACAAAGCTTTAAAAGCCTGGCTCAATTCTGCTGCTGCCCCAAAGCTGATACACGTTAAGAAAAAAAAACACAATGTTACAAAAAAAATTAAAATATTAAAATACATATTAAAAAAAAAAACAAGAGCACCCTGACTATCAGAAACCCATTACTCAGCCAAAGGAAGTGCGAGGGAGATGGAGATTTGCATGCAGCAACTGATTGCACTGCTTTCACTTGCTTGCATTTTTTACTTGCACTGCTTGCATTGCTCGCATTCCATTATTTGCTTATAACTTTTTAAGGAACTGTCCGATTTGAAAAATTTCTTCTACATTTCGATAGGTAAAAAAATAATTGGGTAATTTAGAGATTGATTAAATATTTTGTAGATAAAAAATAATTATTAACCGCTATTTTCCCGCGGTGTAGCTTGTTTGGTCGCCGAAAGAGAGGCGGGAGGGATGGCCCCTTTGGGCCATAAAAGTTAAGATGGATTTTATTGGCAAGAATTGAGCGGGCCAGACTCTCAGGCGTATCTTTATTGGCACATAATTTGTTCGTCCATAGATGGAAAGGCATCTGGGGAGAGGATAGAGCACAGAGCACCGAGTCCTGAGTCCCGAGTCCTTATATTTGGACCAAAGGAAGGGCGTAGCTCAAACGGAAACGGAAATGCACAGCACAACAATGGCCGATAAGAGGCGTAAACAAATGCATCAAAGGAAATGGAGATAAGGGCAGAGAAGAGAAAATCTGTTTCCGGCCCACTTAAGTAGGCAGCACACACACACTCACACACACACACACAGATCTCATTCTTTCCTTTCGTAGGAACAAAACCGAAAAACCGAAAATCCCTGAATGCAAATTCAACACAAAAATTGCAACATTTCCAGCACAAAAAGGGAATTAGTCGTGACCAGGCTAAAAGCATTCGCTGTGTTCGTTTGCCACTTTGGCCCAGGTCGAAAATCCTTCAACCCCAACCGAAGCCATTAAAAGCCAGGGGACGGATGGAGGTTTAAGCGGGCGCAATTTGCCGCCAAAAAACAAGTCAGCCCCAAACGAAAAAAAAGTATACAAAAAGCTACGACAAAATCTCGGCGGACTTACCAAAAAGGCTTAGCTAATGACAATTTAAGGATTTTCTGATTTTGTTATTAACATAAATTTACTCTCAAAGTAACGGGAGGCGGAGGGATGAGAGGTAAAAGCGGGTAATGGCCTAGCGTATAAAGTGTTTTTCCAACGCCCCCAAATCTCTTGCAAATCTCACTGAAAAGTAACAAATTTAATCGCACTCACAACGAAGTTCCAGTGCCCTTGAAAATGGTATGAGAAAATATTATTTCGATATTTTGTAAATATCGATATTTATCGGTAACAACGGTGGTTTTTTAATATTTTATTATAAATATATTTATAAACCTTTTTTTAGATATGTCTTTTTTCCTTGAAAACATCGATATTATCGATATAATATTGTGAAAATATCGATTTTATATTATTGTATAATATTTATAAGTTTCACATTCTTGCTATAAGAATTTCAAAATATATTTATTAAAAACAAACTAAGCTAGTTATTAAGTATTATTTCAAAATAATATTTTTTTTACCAAGAACACCCACGAATTAAAATATACCTCCTGGCATCAAGACCTGTAAATACACAAGCACAAATGTTCCGAGTTGGCTTTTCGCACACATAAACCTTAATGCCTTGCACACTTTAAATGTATGTGTGCCCGGGTTTCTTTTTCTTTTCGCAATTTTTTGTGTTGTTTTAGAAAAAAGAAAAAAAAAAGATGTATACGAGTATATATATGCGCATAACACCTTGGTGACATATGCCAACTTACGACAATGACATGCGAAACATCAGTAGCCCACAACCCACAGCCCAAAACCTCCCCATCCCCTTGCCCGCCACGCCCCCTTTTCCATGAGACGAGGGGCTGTGGGAAATGTTGAAGAAGCAGAAGAACAACAACAATCAGATATAATCAGCAGAAAAAAAGAAAATACGAAAACAATTTACCAATCTTAGATAAAGGAAATACTGGCGAAAGACTTGGTTGTGGAAAAGTGTTTAAGGAGAGACCATTATCGAAGGAGTAGTAATCGATATGGGAAATTGAAGGGATCATTTCTGAAAGCTTATAAATAATATTCACTTTAAACTGGTAGAGTTTTTTTTTAATTAGGCCGCATTTGCAGGCAATGGTGACCCCAAAATGCGCTTATAGAGCACATTACTAAACCAAACAAATTCCAATTTAAAGTTTTGAGTTTTATTCTTAAAAAAAACTGCATTTAAATTGAGGTAAACTTTTTTAATTTTCAGAAAGGTGGCCCAAATCGTAGATTCTGAATTCAAATCGTTATTAAATCCCTTATAAACTGTGCCTCTCGCATAAATATATTCTTCACAAGCACCGAATGAAATAGTAAGAAACCCCAGAAAAACAATAACATTATCATAATTTCCACAATATTAAAAACCTTTTTTTTTGCTTGTTAGACTTTCATATTTTCTTAGGTCAGTGCGAAAACGATAACATATTCTTTTACAATCCCCGCCTCTCCTCGCCGAATCGTAAACAGTTGATTTCCACTTAACCCACACTTGATTCGGACTATCCCAGTGCTCCATATAGATTTTTTCTAGCCCCTAAGCAACATCTGTAGCACCCGCCTATAAAGAAGAGTCACACATAAAAGCGGAGGACCAAAAAGTGGGAAATCAGAGCAAAATGTTTACGATTTCATGGCCATGTTTCTTGATTTTGGCGCAGCAATACAGCTGGAGGCAACACTTTAGTGGTGTTCTTAAATGTTTAAAAAATAAGTTATTATGATACAAATTATCGCTGGCTTACAAATATTATTTCCTAACCTTTTAAATATTTTTTAAATTATTTTCGTAGATTTTTTTAAAAGTTATAACTATTATTTCAACCATAGCTGTATGTAAAGTAGGTCCTCTCCTCATTTTTTCGGTGGTGTTTGGGTGAGGAAAAGTCTGGATAAACCCTCATAAAACACACGGCATAAAAGTGGGGGGGGGGGGTCAGAGGGCAAATCCTCTCGACTTTAGTTTGCTGACGATGTGTTTACTGCTTTTCACTTTCCTTGCAGATTTTCGCTTACTTTTCTTTTGGAGTTGCGAAAGTTCGTAAGTCAAAAATGGTTCAGGCAAACTCCAGATGATAAATGCAATTTGTACAAGTGTCAAGCAGCTGGCAGGGAACCTGGGGGCCACTGCTCTATTGCTTCATTTAAATCAGACGAAAACATTAGGCCAAAGTCATAAAACATGGAGAAAACAATTTTTTTCGGGCCTGTTTCGTAGGCGTCCGGTAGGAAATAAAAATGTAAATGTAACCGAAGGGCAGCAAATGAAATTATAACAGGCAGCAGTGGGATTCCTGTTTTTTTTCCTTTTTGGTTTTCTTTTCGGGGCTGGGAAATTCCCAGGGAGGCCCATTGAAAGTTTCCCCATCCAGAAACCAAAAAAAAAAAATAAATATAGCCAACTAAATAAAATGCGAGGGGCTATAAAAATGAGTGCAGTTGCCGAAACAAGAGCAATAAGAAATCGCCAACGAAAATGAAAATGAAAATGTTTGCCAAGCACGAAACAACAGCCCCATCCAAATAGAACATTTTCGACCGCAATGCTGGCAAATGTTCTGGCCATAAAGAGCAATCCGGCTGAACGGGAATCTAAATCAAGAAAGCCCAACGACAAAGAGTCGCAAATGAAAACGAAAAGTAAAAGTGAAATACATGCACATAATTTGAATGGAACCCTCCTCCTCTTGATTTTCCGATTTCACGACGAAGGTTAAAGGAAAATTTGGTTTAACCAATTAGAAACTGCGGTCGACTGAGGTTGTGGTCATGTGCTGGGACTCGGCATTGGGAGTTGAATTGATTCGGGGCTTAATCAACTATATAAATGGGTAGCAAGTTTACAAACAATTAAATTGATAAAAGAAAAATACTGTTGATGAAAAATGAATGAAAAACATAAAACGAAGGAGATATTGATCCAAATATGGATTGTCATACCATCCTGAACTCGTTATTAAATTTGCCATCGTTTTATATTTAAATCTGGACATTTTATTTTTTTTTTAATTTTCGCAAAAAATCATGGGACACCCCCTTATAAAAAAAATTGAAAATGGCAATATTTAATTTTTTTTTAAATCACACGGAATGTGTCGTGGATTTAATTATTATATTGTAATCTGTTCAAAAAAGTTTGTATTTTTGGTGTAGGACCATTTTTGGCCAAGTTACAGCAAAAATAAAAAAAGAAAAATTCCTATCCCCTTATAAAAAAAAATGAAAATGGGCGAAAGTTTTATTTTTTCTAAATCACACGGAAAGTGACATGGATTTAATTATTATATTGTAATCTGTTCAAAACAGTATGTATTTTTGGTGTAGGACCTTTTTTGGCCAAGTTACAGCTGAAATAGAAAAAGAAAAAATTCATAATTTTGTAAAAAACTAAAATCGCGAATTTTCAAAAAAAAAAACAAAACAGTTATGTTTCCAAGAAGTCTGCATATTTATATATTTGAAGAACGTATTTCGTTCACTTTTCTTTTTTTGGCTTTTTAAAATATTATTTTAATGAGTGTTATGCTCCCCAAAAGTCTTACAAAATGAAATCTGATTTTATATGCTTATATTCCTTGAGTACATATTTTGTTCCCTTTTTTTTGAATGGCTTTAAGCGGAAAATGCAACTTCTTGCGAAGAACTTAGATCATTGAAGACCCTCCGGCCAAAAAGGGGAGACAAATAATAGCTGTAGATTAATAATGAAAATAATATTATTATTTTTGTTTGCTGCACATTTCTCTTGCTGGCACTCAAATGACCGCATCAGCTAGACTGATGCACCCTCGCCCCTGCAGTTTTCCCCTATAATTTCCTCCCCCTCCCCCGCCGCTGGGACAATTTTCCACGACCCCTTCGCCCTTCATCGACGCATTTTGTTTGCTGTGGATGCCAAAAGGACTTGGCGGCGTCAAATTTATGGCTCTTGACTCTCGACTCTTGGCATTCCAGTGCGCGCTGAATGCTGAATGCAGAATGCACCATTGTCAATAAAGTCCTTCCGCCCAACACTTTCGCCCCTTTTTTCCCATTCGCTTTAAGAACGCTCCGCAATTTTTGGCGGGCGGGCGATATAAATTTTGAAGTCAGCCAGAAGTGCATAAAATCAAACACAATAAGCGAAGGGGCCGCAAATCATTTTGAAGGATGTCCCAGTATCCTTGGACCCTTCTCTAATTAGTTTACAAGAAATGGACGAGGAAGACGGGAGGGCAAATGGAACGGAAAACAAATCAATGACAGATGATGAGTGGTCGCGTCAAGCATTCAAGGGTGTTACACTTAAAAAAAAAAGTGATTGAATTTGCCAATCTTGTAAAAATAAAATTAAAGATTTCTATTATTCAATAACTATTTTTATATATTTATTTTACAAATTAGGTTTATATAAATAATATAAAAATTAATAAATAAATAAGTCAGAAAATAAATAAATATATTTATTAATTTATTAATAATAAATAAATAAATAAATAAATAAATAAATAAATAAATAAATAAATAAATAAATAAATAAATAAATAAATAAATAAATAAATAAATAAATAAATAAATAAATAAATAAATAAATAAATAAATAAATAAATAAATAAATAAATAAATAAATAAATAAATAAATAAATAAATAAATAAATAAATAAATAAATAAATAAATAAATAAATAAATAAATAAATAAATAAAATAATTAAATCAATAAATAAATTTTACAAATGATGAATGGTTAGTATATTAAATACAAAAAATATATATATTTAGGTTTCGAGAATAAAAGTATTTTTTTAAAATCAAAATCATACATTTTCTGTACTTTTATT
This sequence comes from Drosophila pseudotakahashii, assembly GCA_035046095.1. Taxonomy (NCBI): domain Eukaryota; kingdom Metazoa; phylum Arthropoda; class Insecta; order Diptera; family Drosophilidae; genus Drosophila; species Drosophila pseudotakahashii. The sequence goes on from JAWNOE010000105.1 coordinate 11,081,493, forward strand.
ATTATAAATAAATAATTAATTTGCTAAGCTTTTAAACAATTAAATTTATTATTTAATATTATTATGATTATTTATATATATTTATTTAATATATTATATTATTATAGATATCCAGAATTAAAGAAACTTCTTTTTTTCGAGTGCACTAAAAGGCTTACGAAGGGAGCGATTCAAGCCTCCACCCATAAATATGTATTTGTATATTCCCCCGTTTGTTCGGTTTATGTGACAGTCTCAAAGTGCATTCAAAATAAAGTGTGCAGGCAACATTTTTGTTTTCAACTGGTTTTTGCTTGTGTTTTCCCCGAGTTTGAATGTTTTGCAAATGGGAAATCCTAAAGGGAATACAAGTTAATGACAAAAAAAAGGCGCAAATTTCGGAAAAAAATTTAAAAGAAATTTAAAAAAAAGTCTGTAAATATAATTTTTGCCATTTGGAAAAGGTTTGTGCCAAAAAAAAAAAAACCTAACCTTTCATTTCATTTCATTGCAGCTATTTTCTATTTTTACTATAGAGTCCTTACTTCAAAAAAGAAATAGTAAATAATTTACTCTTGCTAACAGGTCGTATGAGTAATTTTGTGAAAAACATAAATGTATATATAAATGTACACTAAATATTTATAATACTATTTTCAACAATTTGATACAGCTTTAACAACATTATCTTATGTTGCCAACAGCTTACATAGAAACAAATTATTTATTCAAATCAATACATTTATGTTATTGTTTTGATGAGTGCACTTTTGAAACGATTTATTCACTATTTCAGCGAGTAAATTATAATTATTATAATTAACCAATATTTGAAGATTTCTTTTTGCAATTTTTAGACGCAAAATTTGCATTTTTTTGCTCACCTTTGGCAGTTTTGTTTTGTGAACTTTCACAAGAGGTTTAGTTTGTAAGTATTTCTTATTTGCTTGGGTTTCCTCACGCCTTTCACATACGAGACACTCTCAAATAAAAATAAAAAATTTGAAAAATTTCCCGATTCGTTACTCGGCGATTTCGAAAGTTTAACCGTTTCGCTGTTGACCCGCTAATTTCGGCCTCTGTCCGCTGGCAAGCGAACGCGTCGAATGCTGAACTGCTACTTGTTGGCGTTCCGTCGTCCTCTGGAAACGAAGCGGAGATGCTAGGGCAATGCTAAAAAAAAAGCAAAGGAAAAAAGGAAAACAACACAGATACGCACGCACACAGGCGCGAGCACTTTTCCGCCTCGCCCGCCCCCTCGGAAAGTTCATTTTGCGATTCATTTTGGCGAATTCGCTGCACTTCAAATTCGTCTGTTGGGTATTCGCGAGCTTCGAGCTTTTCCAAAGGCTTTTCCGGCAGAGCTTGGCGCTCGCTGCAAAGGAAAAGCCGGCTAATATGCTCCAAAAAGAGAGCGGGCTCTCGATAAAGAGAGAGCTTAACTGGCACTTTTGGCGCCCAATTTTGATTTCACAAAAGAATCGCACAACTAGATTTTTTATTTTTAAAAATATTCCAATTTATGCTAAAGAATTCGCGGTAAATTGGTGAAATTAATAGTAAATTACTTACATTTTAATCTAATGTAGTATTTGATCTAATCCGAGTTTGTCTGTTCAAATTTCAAAATGAGAAAAGTTATTTTTTGCTCCCTGTTACCCCAATTTTAATTTTACAAAATATATACACAAATCAAAAATAAAGAAGTGTGAAAATGTTGCCATTTTCAATAGATCCATTTAGTCCCTGCCTGCCTGTGGATTTCGCGGTACTGTTCAGGAATCCGTCGCAGCTCCTTTGCGACGTTCAATCCGTTCCTTCGAATATTTTGAAACATATGCTGAATTCGCAATGTCAGCGGATCCAAAATCTTCGTTTGGATTATATCTTCGGCACTGATACGGAAGTCCATGATATCAGAACTTGCTTCTGTTGGCATCGATTTTTCCGAAGAATCTCGATCCGTTGACTGTGGGTCGGAATCTCTAGCTCTTCGAACGGTTTTTTCACTCGATGATGAAGATGATGATTGCTTCGCTTTTTCAGCTTTACGCTTCATTTTCTCAATAGCCTCTTGCTCTTCAATCTGCTGCAGAACTGCTGCTCTGAGATCATCGCCAGTCCTTGTAGCATGAAGGCTTTTCGATTTGGAAGAGGAAGAGGTGGCAGTATAGTACTCATGGTCATCCTTCTTGTTGTAATTGTGCGGAGTTGGCACTGGAGGTGTCTTAGTTGGCCTCTTCGAAGACTGTTCACGAGACATACTCTTGCAGATGAGACACTCGATTTCTTCCTCTTCTTCGTTTTCCGACTGCGGAAGCTGAAGCTCGGGAATCGATGGATAATCGAAATATTTTGACTGTCTGGAACTCCTGTAGTTCACATCCTTTGGTCTTGAATGTTTTCGATAAGTCTGTGGGTTAATTATATTAATTGTAGCAGAGTACTAAAGAATTTGAGGATTTGAGATGTATGAATTAGGAAATTAAATGGAAAAATACTTAAGAATTCGCGTTTCGTTTTATATTTTCTAAGCTTGGCTTGGAGTGTGTGTGTGACCCCTGATAATATAAGAAAAAAATTGAAATTGCTTAATTACCAGTCCAGGTTCTACGAGTGTATCATAAACGCGGTTTGTTTTAAATAAGGGTGAATCCAGCCCAAGGAGGATATACTGTCCAATATTAAACGGACACGTACGATCCTTGCATGGGCATAGGATTTCATCATAATACATATCCTGCGGTTCCTGCGTTTGATAACGATCCTGACAAACCACTTCCTCGTATTGATCATCCTGCGGTTCCTGCGTCGGATACCGATCCTGACGCGGGCAAATCACTTCCTCGTAATGCTCATCCTGCGGTTTTTGGGATGGACAACAATACTGACACGAGCATAACACTAGTTTATAAAGCTTATCCTGCGATTTCCGGGTTGAGTAACGATCTTGGCAAGGGCCTAACACCTCCTCGTAATGCTTATTCTGCGCTTTCCGGGATGTAAAACGATCTTGGTGAGGGCAAACCACTTCTTCATTGAACTTAGCCGGCGATTTCCGGGTTGGATAACGATCTTGGCAAGTGTAGAACTCTTCCTCGTAATGCTCAACCTGCGGTTTCGGTGTTGTATAACGATCTTGGCAAGGGCCTAACACTTCCTCGGAGTACTTATCCTGAGGTTTCCGTGTTGTATAACGATCTTGGCAAGGACCTAACACTTCCTCATAGTACTTATCCTGCTGTTTCCGTGTTGTATAACGCTCTTGGCAAGGGCCTAACACTTCCTCATAGTACTTATCCTGAGGTTTCGGTGTTGTATAACGATCTTGCTTATCCTGTGGTTTCCCGGTGGGGTGATGATGGGTACGCGACGAAACTCGGCAATTGTTTTCTGGATTATTCATCTTGCGACGCAAGCGATTCGCTTTTTCGGGACGCTTCTTAAGTTGCTGCACATTATTAGTTAAATGTTATAGACCGGAAACTAAAAACGTATCCCCAATGCAGAGACTCACTTTTAAACACCGCTTGCAAGTTCCAGGTGGCCGATTCTGTACATACTTATCGTTATTTTCCATCGTTCTAGCAATACTTGGAATCGAGTTTATTTTACTTATTTTTTGATAACTTATGACTTCTGTTCACGAGAGCACTTATGAAAGTGATGCCTTAGCTGGGCACTAGTATCCAGGAGCTGGTGAATTGAAAATCGAAGGCTACTAGTTTTGAAAACAATTAATAAAGATTTATGATATAAACTGATAAAATGGTATCTTAAATATTATTTCCCAGCTTTGTTCCATTAAAATAACCATTTGTGATTTGTTGTTGTTGTATTTTTTAATTAATTCATAATAAAAGTTTCTATTTTTCGGTTGGTTTTTTTTTGTTTTCGACGCTTAGCTAATATATTTATTATATATTATTTATATGTATATCTACAATAGTTATTAGCATTATCATTATTAAACTGTTGTTTACTTTCTTTTTGTTTCGAATCTGCGTAATTCGCAGATCCATTTCATTTGTTTGTTGGTTTGTTTTTAGACAAGTTAAGATTTAAAAAAACTCAAAATTACACTTATATACGTGCTGTTAGTTCTTCTTTCTCCGCGCTTCTCTCTCGTTCACGCTTCTGCCTTCTCTTCGCTTAAATAACAAAAAAATTGTCGCTTCTGCCAAATAAATTATATATGCATATATAATAAAAAATATATGGTCATATACTTGGTAAGACGTAAATGTAGGGCATACAAAAAAATTAAACTAAACAAATCTTGCTGCAGTTTCAATCGGAGGTTTAAAAAAAAATGAAGTATGTGTATACAAATATAAATTTGTTTTGTTTCATTAACATTTTTTGATACAAATTATTAATTAGCAATTTTGGGTGTGCGGCGGCGTGGCGTTTTATCGGTAAATGTAAATAGCTACAAAATAAGACTCTATAAGTTCCAATTAGCAGGACAATGAGCCGATAATCAAAAGAATAAACAAACATTTTCGGTTGCAAAATCAAAATAAATATTTAACGGCGCTGGGTCGCAGGATCCCCAACCTATATATATATATATATATATAGAAAATTGTCGATTTCCTCGTCCCGAGAAGCGTGCATTCGCATTCGCATTCCGCTCGCCTTGACTCGCATTTTGGTTGTCATCGTAATCATTTTATCATCATGATTTTCATACATATTTATGTTGGGCTGTTGTAAATATACAATCTTTCATATACTCTATTTATATATATTTATTTATATATAATTTGTATATAGTTTAATTAGCTTTTTATTGCAGTTGAGTATACTATGTTGACTTGTTTTTTGTTGGTGTTGTTGCTGGTGTTGTTGATCCTATTTTGTTTGTTTATCTTTTGTTTGGTTTTGTTTTGTTTCTTTCGTTTCGATTCGATTCGGTACGAGGCTTTATCCATATTGCTTCTTGATCTTGATAGGTTTTTGTCTGCTCTATTCTCCATTTGTAGTTATTTTGCGTGGTGTGTTTGTGGCTATTTCTCTGGCTTTCTGGCTTCTTCCTCCGCCTTGCTTCATGCTTATTTAAGTTTAATTTTGTTTTTAATTTACGCTTTGCTAATTATAAATTATCCTTTAGTTTTGTTGTGTTTCTTGTTGGAGTTCTTGTTGCAGCTGTTGCAGTTGGTTGATTTATCCTGATTTGTCTTGTGCCAAGTCCACTTAGTCCGCTTAACCAGATCCACATGCTGCCACCATATGGTCGGTTTGGCTGTGGCTGTGGCTGGGACCGGAACCTAATCCGAACACAAGTGAATCGCGGGCTGGTGGTGGTGGTGGGGAGAGATGCGTCGCCCAGAGGAGAGAAGTAGGAGGATGGAGCAGGATGCACGCGGTTTCTCAGTCATTGTCGTGGGCCCCGCCAGTCGTCGTCCATTCGTTTAATCCATTCCCAGATGATGCCCACATAACAAGTAGGCCTAGATCCGGGCCAGCGAAACGAGGACAAAGGCTAGCTGCTGGCGGCGGCGGCCACAATGGACCGATCATCATCGCAATCATCATCAGCTGCGCCAGAAGAAGCTCTTTTTGAGCCTGACAGACAGCTTGCGATGTACGCGCAGCCTAACCTGCTCCTGATCCTAAGTATCGTCCGACATGAACGCGTTCTGAGTCTTCGACTCCTCAATACGGCGGATCTGTTGGCGCAAATACATGATTCTGCGGGGGAGAAAGTGAATACAATAAATACAATGCTAAATCCGATTGATTCACACAAATATCCACTCACTTTTGTTCCTGCAGGGTGGCATTGATCTCGGTGCTCCGAACCAGGCTGCGGGCGCACTTCAACTCCGCGCATATCCTCGTGCAGGTGATGTCGCCAAACAGGTGCGTATCCTCACAGCACTTCTGCGCCTTCGAAAAAAACAATGCAAAACATTTACAATCAGTTCGAGTTCATATTCATATTCATTATGTTCGGAGGCCGCAGGCAAATCCTACCTCACAGCTTACCTGACGCTCCAGCACCTCCGCCTGCCAGTTGGTCACATGCGCAATCAAGTCGGCGCGGAAGTATTTGGCCAGCTTGGGCGAAATCTCGGGACCGCGCAGGTTTGCCGCCTGCCCCGAGGAGCCCACACAGCTCTGCAGCGAGCTTAGCGTGGCCGACGAGGTGCCATCCACTGGAATAAACGAATAGTTTATATTAATTTGTATTGTAACCTTGTAAATTCAGGGTCCTACATTTACGCTGCTGCTGGGCTTGCTGCGCCGCCTGCAGCTGAAGACTGGCCGCTGCCGCTGCTGCCGCTGCGGCGGCCAACTGTTGCTGCTCCAGCGCCGAGCCGCTCAAGTCCAGTTCCTGTGTAGGCGTGGGCGGGCCCTCGCCACCCGCCGCCGCCCCGCTGTTGCTGCCCATCGAGGTGATCACACTGATTCCGCTGACGGCGCCCAGGCCGGGCACGATGCTTTGGCTGCTATTCGCTCCACTGGAGCCGGAGGAGGCGTTGCCGCCGGGCGTAGCCGGTGAGGCGTTCGCCACCAGCACTCCGCCGTCGAGGGTCGTCTTGAGGCCGAAGGGTGGATTGCAGGTGTAGGCATTGCTTACATTATTCGTGTGGCCCACAATCGTCGGGATGGGACTCTTCGTGTAGCTCAACGACGGCGAGAGGCTGTGGTGCGGATGTGGCATGTACAGCGGCGAGTTTACACTGTTGTCCCTGCAATTTGTTTATAGATTAATTAAAACTTTGCAGACTTATAGCTCAACAGCTTGAATACACTTACCGTAAGCTGCCGGAGACCGAGTTATTGACCGAATTGTAGGCATGATTGGCCACACCATCTGCCGCCGAACCAACCGAGTTGACGCCCTGATGTGACTGCACATCGAGTACGCCCAGGCCGAGGTGCATCTTCTGGCGCATCAGCAGATTAGCCTGATCCTTGCCCTTGGCACCCGGTGGCAGTGGAGCATTCGAGTTCAGATGGTGCTGGTGCGGATCCTGACTCCCCAGTGTGGGCACAGTTGTCTATAATGCATGTAAATATATGTTAGCTGGAAATTAGGAAATGGAGGTGCCAGGATAGGGGGTCAAACTTACGCCGGAAGTAGAACCAATGTGGCCGCCGACAGAATTTCTTAGGCTGCTGCTGCTGGCATTGTTGCTGCTGCCGCCGCCGGCACTGTTGCTGCTGTTGCTGTTCACCATTCCCGACGACGACAGTCCGCTGGTGGGCAACATTGTGGCTCCCGTCACCGGGCCACCGCCCGCTCCGCTGCCGTAGTGCAGTCCCGCCGCCGCTCCTGGGCCCGTCGCCACAGAGGCGGAGGAGTTGGCATTCGGGTGTGAGGCCAAGCGAGGCAGGGCGTTGCCCATTGGCTGATCGCTGTTGCCACCGCCGCCGCCGCCACCGGGACCGCCTCCGCCAGGTCCGCCGCCATGGGTGGTGGGCGTGCCGCTCAGCGAGTAACTGGCCTCCGAGGTAGGCGTAGAGTCGCCGCTTATGTCCATGTCAGCATTGTCGTTGTGTCGACCTGTGGTTGGGATATTTCGGAATAGGAATTAGCAACTTTCTGGCAATTGGTTGCCATTTTCTGCTCACCATCCAAACGCCTTCGATGGCTGGGCGGACCGCCATCGTTGTCGTAATTCCATCTCAGTCGTGAATTGTCGCGCGAAGAATTGGAATGTTTGTATGCTGGAATGCGTAAATCATTTGTAAATATATATATTACATAATAAATGCAGGATTTTAGCTTACTCGATCTGGAGAAACGATCATCGCGGTCACGATCGCGATCCTTGTCGCGATAATCCTTCTCACGATGTTGATCGCGCGGCAAATTTCTGAAAATATTTTAAACATATTAATAGGCTTTTTGATTATTAAAGATTTTCATTTACCTTTCTCTGTCCACCCATTCCTTTGGTTTCTCCCATTGAGAGATTTCCGTTTTGCAGTTGTAGTAATACATTTTGCCTGGAATCAAACAAACATTTTGGGTGGTTAAGGTGGCTGCAGAAGAATAAACTGGCATAGATGGACTCACCCGATGAGCTGACATGCTCGCTCCAGTCGCCATAACGTGCTGTTCGCTCGCCGCGGTCGGTGCGTTCGCGTTTGTCTGACGTTGGAAAATACACAAAATGAATGTGAAGATTGTGAAAGGAATAATGCGGCGACCCTGACTCTCACCTGTATACTTGTCCTTCTTGTACATGTCCCTGTCGCGATCGGAGCCGCGATCCCGCTTGTCGCGCAGGTCCCGCAGATCTCGATCTCGCTCCCGGTCGCGATCATCGGACCCCGAGCGCTTGTCGTTCTCCCGCGAGGAGCATAGCTTGCCGCTGGCGTTGCCTCCACCACCGCCGCCGCCACCGCCTCCTCCTCCGCCGCCGCCTCCTCCGCCACCGCCACGCCGATCCCTGTCATGGTTGGTCCGGTACGACGACTCCGAGTCGCGATCGTTGCCACGCCGATCACGTTTGTCTGGAGGGGAGCGAATAATATTATATAGTTTGTTAACCAGCGCAGCTAAACTCTCAACTCACCTGAATATTTATCCTTCTTGTAGACATCTCGATCTCGATCCCGCATCTTCTGTATGAAGCTGTACCGCTCGCCGCTGCCCCCACGCCCATTACCGCCACCGCCGCCGCCCCGATGATCGCTGCGATCGCGCAGATCGTGCGAACGGGAGGATGGCGAATCAATGTCCGGGGATTGGGAGCGATAGCTGTTGCCATTGTTCAATGGTCCGCCACCATTGCCGCTACCGCCCCCGCCGCCGCCGCCTCCTCCTCCTCCAGCGGATCCCCCGCCTCCTCCGCCGCCAGCGCCTGGCGACAGGTCGCGATCGCGATAATTGGAGGAACGATCGCGTTCGTAGTCGCGCTTTGAACTGCTGTACTTTGAGCTCTGCACGGGTAAATAGAAGCGCACACAGTTTTTAGTCGATTTATATTCCCAAAATAAATTGCACAGTGCTACAAGATACAATTTTGGTCAGGTACTTTTCAAGAAATTCCAATGGGTATTGAAGATATGGTCGAGAAGTTGATGGATATTTCAAAACTTTAATAACAAAATTGTATATTGTGTATACAAAAAATATAATAAAAGGCATAAGGCTTTTAGAGCAACAAAATACAGTGTAAAAACTTCAGTTTTCCATATTAAAAAAAAAAAAAAAAAGAATTTTAAAAGTTAAAAGAAAAAGATTTTTAAGGAACCCTTTTCGACTATACCTAAAATCCCCACGGAGTCCCTTTAAAGATACAGATCCACTGTAATATTCAGTGTTACATTCTTGGTAGCGGTTGATTTAAGTAACGGTTTAGTTATAACCCTTCAAGTTATTCGAATTTTCTGGGGGGCAGGGTGATTAGTTGAACTAAATCTACTCAATAGGGAAATCATAAGTAAATGCATAAATGCCAGCTACAATTGCCAATGTTCTCGCTTGTGATTATTGCCAATGCAAAGGAAAATAAACAAAATGAGAGTTAAGTGAAATGAAATTCCGATGGTTTGAAAAATCAAACGTGTTTATCGACAAGAATTTTGAAATATGTCAAGTGTTTGGTTTTGTTTCTCTAAATTTTAATATCCGTAATTGGTGTGTGAGTGTTGGTTAAGTTCTTTTGAAAAAGTAACATAATAAATTAATAATTGTTTTTTGTTTTCTTTGATAAAATAAGTTTTTAAATCAAAATAGTTGTCGGTCATAAATTATCATTCTTTTTAGTTTTCCAGTTTTACATGTGTGTTTTTAAATTATAATCCTTGGTTGGTATTATTTATTTTGAATCCTTTGTTGTTTATTGAAAAAAACGTCCATAAATTGTCTCTAACAAATCATAAACTCTATCATTTAGTGATTTAATAGATGACTTCTCCATTTGTGTTCAAATGTTCATAAGTTAAAATAGGTAAATCATAATTTGTTGATAAATGTTTTGTTTCAGCGGCGATTTGTGTGTTGTTTTAGCCAAATTTTAGTTTAAAATATACAAATTTGGGTGAAAGATTTATTGCTGCTGGATTTTTTTATACGGTTATGCCAAGTTTTCTTGGTTTTTAAGATATATTTTTAATTTATCTGGGGTTGTATTGTTTCTTTAATTGATTTTCATGCTTTTCCTGGCTGAAATGCCTTTGTTTAGATCGTTTTGAGATAGATTTTCATGGTTTTTGGTTTTTATTTTTGATTTTCATTTTGATTTTATTTATTATTTATTTTTTAACCATTGTTTGGAATGGTTTTTTCTTTAATTTTACTTACTTCTAGGCGACAGAGGCCCACCGCTGATGGCGTTGACGTCGCTGCCAGCGTCGCTGCTGCTGCGCTGCTTTTGCTGTTCGCATTGTTGTTGTTATTATTATTATTATTATTATTATTATGATTGCTAATGTTGCTATTGCAATTGGCAATTGTTGTTGTTGAAAGGGAGAGATCAACAGCCATGTTGTTCTTGTTGTTGTGTCTTTTGCTGGATTTGTTGCTGCTGCTGCTGGAGGAATGGTTGTTGCTCCTCATAGATAATTAATTAATTAATTATTTAATTATATTTGCTTGTATTAATAATCCAATTGGTCGCTTTTTCAGAGGGCACAACTTCGTTTTCTTTTTATTTATTTATTTTGGCTTAATTGATTGTTGTTGCTTTTTGGTTGAGGCACATTTGTGTTGTTGTTGTTGTTGTTGTTGTTGTTGTCGTTGATATTTTCGTTAAATACTTTTCGAGATCTTTGTATGTCTCTCAGTTGCACATTCATTTTTTAGTTTAGTTTTCTTTTTTTGTATTGGTGTATAATTGTTTACTACGTCGTTTTTAAGGCTATTTTACTTTGATTAAGTTTTTATCTTTAGGCAGCCCTTAGAAATTGGTTATGAATTTGATTTCTATTTAAAATAGTTTGATAAATGTTTATATACTTTCGCTTTCGTTATTCTATTAATAATTAATTAATAATAATATATAATTCGATTTAAAGCATATATTTGTGCTGTTCGGTTAAGGATTGTAATTGAATAATTTCATTCTAAATAGGATATTTTGTTGATAACTATCTCTCGTTTTGTTGTATATCGACCTATTTAACTATTTATCGAATTTATTTCGGTTATCTCGGTATTTGGTGTTTTTGTCTTTTTGGCGTTGATGCGTAAAGATTCGTTTCTCAATTTAAGATCAGTTCAGGCTGCAATGCCGCGTTTTTGAATGGGTTAAAATGAAACACGATTTGGTCAGTTCAAAAATGGATGAGGTTACGGGAAAAGTAAGATCTGGGATGCACAACAAACACAGCGATTGAAGAAAGGAATAGTTGAAATATATGAACGGAAAAAATCCAAAAATCCAGGCTATACAATTTGCAATTTTGTTGATTTTTCAGTGATACAGCTACGTACTAAAATATCAGCAAATGACAAAGGGAATATCGATGGTTCAAGAATCTACGATTTACATTGGCTTTATGATTTCTTTATCTATATTAATTTTCTTTTTTTTTTGGCTTTTTAGGGTGCATTACGAAAGGAGCTAAGCTACGAAACAAAAAATAAGTCCACTTAAAGCCGGCATACAAAACGTGATTAATTGCGGTTAAAGGAGGGATCTCGGATCGGTCTGCTCACCTGGTATGATGTGTGGCTGGTATGCTTCTCAAAGTACCTGAATGGCAAGGGGAAGAGATAAATAGGAAAATCAGTTTTGTTTGTCAATAAGTTTTAAATATTATATATATATATTAGGTAATATTAAGTGCTTGCTCAAAATCAAATATAATCCTCTTTAATAAAAAACACATTTTTAAATGATTTTTTCAAATAGTAGAACATATTTTTAAATTATTCACTTTTCATGGTTTCGAAAATATTGCAGAATAAATTTAAAAAGATTTTTAAATGGATGTTCTGATTATGTCTTGAGTTATAGAATTTATTCTTCCAAATAAATATTTTTCAGGGATTTTAGCAAAACAAACACTCACAAGATTCAAGGTTTAGAAAAGAAAATGCCAAAAACCTAAATCGATTTCCTTTTCCCATTGAGTTTTTTTTATCAATACAAACGCTTATCAATGCCGGCATTGATTTGTTGACAGTGATTAACTTTAGTTGTTTTTGGGTTCAACGGACAATCGAAAGCCGGCTAAAAACCGATGGTAAATAAACATTAAGGGCAATTCGAGTGATAAACAATGGATATTGATATTTATATTGACTTATTTTGCAGTGCAAAAAAAGCAAACGGTAAATGTGACAATTTTTTTTTTTTGGCTTTTGCCAGCTGAGCGCGTGCGAGCGAGAGGCCAGAAGAGTGTGTGGTGGAAAAGTCAAAAAATATAAAATATCGTGAGAATGCCAAGGGCAAAGGGGGAAAAATCAAAGGCACAAGCTTGTGGGAAAACCAAAATATTTGGGTAAAACATTTAATTAAGCGAAATCAAGGGAATTGAGCTCTATAAACGAAAAGCGGGCACTGACCGAAACTGCGAGTTCGAGCGAGACGGCGATAGGACAGAACGTAAACAAAAAAATATACAATTATGGGTGTGGGTGTGCGTGTGTGCGTTGGGGGGAGGGGGGAATCACTGTTATTGCCGATATTACGGTACATTATTCTACATTATGTATTGCATATATATATATATATATATATTACCCATCGTTCATACGCTGCGGTTTTCTAGCATGCATTACCATCAATGCAAGTTTTTCGCCAAATACGCTGCTGCTGCTTCTGTTGGTTTTCCCTCTTGCTCCTTCTCCTGCTCCTGCTGCCGCTGCTTCCTCTTCGCGTGGAGATAATGCAGCCTTATTCCGGTGAATTTATCCAATTTTTTGGGGCCTTTGGCGCCTCCTTTTTGCTCCTCCTCCGCCTCCACCACTTCCTCTTCTTCTTCTTCTCACCTGCCAAGGCACGCGCCTGTATGTGTGTGTGTGTGTTGTGGTCTGCTTGTATGGGAGGCTCTCAGTGGCATGTGTGTGTGTGTGTGGCCCGAAACTCTGCCTGTGTGTGAGTATGGTGTGTGTGTTTTGCCTAAATTGCGGTCGCCGTTTTATCGGCTTATTTTGGTGCCACCTAAAAGTACAAACATTCAAGGCATTTAGCAACCTTTAGACAGCTTCCTCTCTTCGATCTCCTTAATGCAATTAGCATCCGAAGCGCCTTTAATTTTTCACTTTAAGCCAGCGGACACACGCGTGAGTGTGCGTACGCAAGTGTGTGTCTGAGTGTGAGTGCGAGTGTGAGTGTGGTGTCGCTTCAATCGTATTTCGTTTGACTTTTTTGTGGCTTTTTCTCGCTTCGCCCTTTCTTCGTACCTTACCACAATTCGTTTGCCGCTCGCCTTCTTCTTCGCGCTGTAATCGCCGCATTTAGTTGCTCCGCATCGAACGGCAATTTGTTTAATTATACGCCGACTGCTTTTTGGCCTCTATACTTGATGATTTTTTTCAATTCTTTTGCATTACGCTTTGTGCGGTCTGTTCGTCGGCACGGCTGTGTTGAGTTTGACAGCCATCGGTAGCTGTTGGCGTCCCGCTCGCACATTTTCGTTGTGCTGTGCATGCGTTTGTCCCTTTTTCGCTGGCCGCTTGGCGGGCGTGCGAAGAGTTCGGTTATATGTGTTGTGTGGTTAGTTGGTGTGGTGGACTCCAGGTGGCGCCCCGTTTTGTGGGATTATTTAGGCCTTTTGGCGCTAGGCGTTGGACGAACTGCCGAACGGTCACTCTGCAGCCAGAGGCTGCCAACTCGTTTAAAAATTTCATTCTTATTTGGATATTTTTTAGTAAAAATAATCTGAAAAGTATTAACTTTGATATAAAAATTGTTGGCTACAAATGTTATAATTCTTTATTCATATATATATTGCGGTTTTATTACATCACATTTAAATTATAAGGAACTTAAAAAAAAATAATATTGAATGAATATGTTTTAATTAATTAATTTTTTTATTTGGTTTTAAACATTTGCCGTTAAAATACCGATAGTATCGTATAGTAAATATAATACAGAAATGTAAAAATACAATAAGCTTAGAAGATTTGTGTATTCCGTAAACGGTTGAATAATAAAAATTAGCTTACTTTTGTATATAATAAAATAAAATAAATACCAAAAACCAGTTAAAAACAAGCCAAACTAACCGGCTATGAAAACGGCTAGATCTGGCTACAAAACAACCAAGTTGACAGCACTTCGAGCGGCAGGCTGCCTCCTGGAAATTCCTTAAATATTGAATATTTAATTTTTAAGCATTTCTGCAAGGAATGAATTTCAGCGACTGCATTAGCAACTTTATCTACTTGACGGGCAGCGAGGATTACGCGCTAAATTTGGCAAAGGTAGGTGGAAATGCGTAGATCCTTTCGACTCTCGATAAGTGGATGTTATTTTTCCCACTTTAAATAGCTATGCGAACGTTTTGCGCTGAAGGAAAAGCGCGTTTTCCTGATCACCAGTCGCCAGCAGGAGATGGCGAAGCGTTTCTCGCTGAATTCGCAAGGCTGCAGCAAATATCTGAGCATTCTGCAGCTACTGGACGTTGAGAGCACGCCGCATCGCCTGCTGGAGCTGCAGGACAATGCCGACTCCATACGGCGACCCCATCTGATCGTCTTCGATCTGCAGTCCCTCGTGCTGGACGCCCTGCTGCGTCCCGTGATGCAGCAGTGCTCCACGGACAAGATGGTCCGGCACATTGCCAAGTGCTCCGCTTCGTTTGTCAATTACCGCGAGATCCTGGCCAGCCTGGAGCCGCCGAAGGCGACGCGGCCCATCGATACCATTGTGGTTATGTCACAGGAGCCGTATCCCATGTCGCCCGCCCAGTTTAAGCTGCTCATCGGCCTCTATTTTCACGGCAACGAGTGCCATACGAACTTTGCCAAGCTCTCGACGCGGATTCAGGTCGGCCAGGGATTCAACTAGAGCCAGGAGGATGGATTAGATACCACCACCGGTGCCTTACAGCGTTTCAGTTCCTCAGCTCCAGCTATCCAGTGCGATGATCTTTGCTATCTACTCGAAACCTTAGTCACTAAGCTAGCTAAATGCCGCCTGATATCATGCTCAAGGCCCAGGACAAGAAGATTCCCCAGGGAATAGACGAATATCTAAGTTATAGTATCGTATTTATGTACAAACAAGCAGCTGTTCGAGCTGCATTTCCATTTGTGAGACTTCAGAGCTATGAAGTAACCGAAAACTACCATAATTTGTTGTTAGACTAAAAGGATAGTCGAATACTCAAGTTAGCCAGGCAAAATGAAGCAGTTGTTAAAAGGTATGGGTACCCTATATTATATGAAAGTATAATACAACGATAGTGCGAATCTTTCGACGGAATACTTGAGAATACTCCTTTACATGGCATCCATGCAAAATGTTATACGAAAACCAAGAAATCGAGTGCTCGATCAAATATAGACTTTATTTTATAATCTACTATTTATTCTAAACAGGTTTACAACTACCAAAAAAAAAAAAGATGGAGATAATATTTAATAATAATATACATACATATAACAATAATATTTATTATGCTAAGTGCTAAATCTCAATTTAAGTAAATTGTGTAAAAAAAAAAAGAATTTGGAATACAGAAATGCATAAAGTACATAAATGCAGCTAATATTATATTGGAGAATGTGTTCCGGAAATGTGTCGAGTGATCTCCGGAACACAAGCCACCAAAGCCCGATTGAAAAGGAACTAGAACTCTCTCACATATAGCACCACCCCACTGAATCCCTGCATTCCTGCGTCCTCAATCCACAGCTACAGCCGCTACAGAGCCTCAAATGTAGTCCAGCATGCCGCTAATGATCTCGAAGGCATCCCGAGCCGTGGGCTCGATGGCGCTGCTGGGCAGCAGATAGCCATGCACTCCATTATCCGCCAGCTGGAGCGTGTAGCTGAAGGGTATACCGATCTCGTAGGCGGCAAAGGCATCCGCACAGCCTGCAAAAATCAAGGATGACAAAGGTTTAGCGGGCGAAGAACTCGGAAAAGTCTTTGTAAATATTTTAAATGAAATATTATAATACTTAAACGATCTATCATTTTAAAGTTCTAGATGTAATACGCACCGGAACGCTGCTCGATCAGATCGTTGGATGCATCGACCTTATAGCGGGACTTGCTGCCCTTTTTGCGCAGCCCATCGGTGCCCACCATGGCCACGTCCAGGAAATCGTCCAATCTCTCTGAATTGAATGTGGAATTGGCCTTGACCGGATAGGAAATCACCTGGCCATAGGCCTGCAGCGAAACATAAAGCTGAAAGAGTGATGAAATATAGTTAATATAACGCTATATATTAATTTATATTTATTTTTCAGACCCACCTTGATCTGCGTCCTATAGTCCATGAGGAATTCGGAGACGGCCTTGGTTTCGGGTTCGGAGAATGGCGCTGGACCGGCGTAGAACTCGTTGCACGGGGCCTTCGAGCTGCCCCGCTTGCCCCAATGGTACAGCCAGTTCCTGTCCAGATCCACACCATGGCAGACCTTGTCGGGACCCCGTTTCTGTTGGAGCCACGTCATCGCCGAGTCGAGGAGACCGCTGGGCGGCGGAGCCTGGTGCTGGGATCGCGACTTCTTCCAGAAGCGATCGTACTCGTGGCTATACGCATAACCGTCCGGATTCAGAACCGGCATCACATACCACGTGGTGTTCCGAATGAACTCGACGTCCTCGTTGCTTTCTGTTGGGGTTCACAAAGAAATGTTGTTGATTCTCTTGTTATAATGATAGTACCATACCATATAATGTTCTAAAGGGTTTTGGAAATAGATAAATAGAACGTCAATCCACGTAACCCCTTCGCCACAACTCGAACCTTTATTAGTTGACCCCTTGTCAGTCCGGCAGTCAAGTTATCTGGAGCCCCGAAAAATCGAGAGTGCTGCGTAGGAACTTTAGGCAACCACAGATGGAGAGGAGAAGGCCCCGGCGATCCTCGCGCCACTACCTGCGTTCCAAATCGAATCCTTCTGTTGGCGGGGCAGGAGGAGGAGCAGCTACCTCTAAAGGGACTTCCCACCAGCCCGATGCTAATGGAACCGCCCCCACCATCACATCCCTTCTGGGCGGACGTCTGAAGAGGGTTTCCCGCATAACGAGAGCTTCGCGTGGCCTGCAGGTGACCGAAAGTCCCGATGACGGTGCCGGTGTGGGATTCGCACCTGTTAGGGATTCGGAACAATCGGAGGGCTCCGATGTGGGTGCCGGAGTGATGGTCCTGCCGGCGTCGGCCAGTCCCCGTGGATCGGCGGTGCACGGACCCCTAGTGGGTGTGGCTTTCGGCGGCAGCATAGCCAGAAATTCGGATAGTCCCCGGATATCGGAGGAGGTGAAGGAGGTGTTCAGGACCTCGTCGATGCGGACCACCGGATCCACTGTGGCACCGGCAGGGGGCAATCTGCGTTTCGAGTCCAATCGCGACGACTCCACCACCCCCGGCA
This sequence comes from Drosophila pseudotakahashii, assembly GCA_035046095.1. Classification (NCBI taxonomy): domain Eukaryota; kingdom Metazoa; phylum Arthropoda; class Insecta; order Diptera; family Drosophilidae; genus Drosophila; species Drosophila pseudotakahashii. The sequence goes on from JAWNOE010000105.1 coordinate 11,098,942, forward strand.
ATATCAATTTTGCCGCAAATTCGTATTACGAGGAGAACAGGCATAGCAGCTTGGAGTCCAATGAGGATGACAATGACATGGCATCGAATCGAATGAAGAGCACTCCGAGTTTGGGAGCCTGCAGCCATGGCTGGGCGCAGCAGCAGCAGCAACAAGACGCCTCGGGACACGCGGGCAGGGACACTCTGGGTTTCGCCATCCATCTGGGCACCGCCACTTTGGGTCACAACCGCTGCAGCTTGGGCGTTAATTGCGACGAGGACTGCGGCTATGGAACTGGGTGCGATGCTGGCTGCGGGGTGGCCCATGGCATTGAGCCCGGGAGCTTCGCATATCCAGGAGCTTTGGATTCCGGACAGCCTTTGCTGATTTCACCACCCATGAACAGCGGTCTGCGAGGAGCTCAGGGACCAGCTGTGGGTCCTGTTGGAGGTTATACCCCTGGAGTGCAGCGCGGTTCCATGGGCTCAGATTTTGGCAGTGATCAGTTGAACTTCTTCATCACCTTCCTGCTAGAGGTCCTCGGCGTGCTAGTGTGAGTATCTTATCGAGGAAAAGAACCTCCCCTACCCATCATAATAACTATGTAGATATAAGATCCCACCTTGTGCTGTCCAAAAAAGACTCTACCCCCATTGATAACCCACGAAAACCTCTTACCAACTGAAAACGAACCTTCCCTTCCCATCTTAATTACCATGTAGATATAAGATCCCACCTTGTGCTGTCCAAAAACGACTCTACCCCCATTGATAAACCACGAAAACCTTCTACCAACAGGTTCTTTGCCATCTGCACCATTACATTCTGGATCACTCTGGGCTACCATGTCGTCCAGTTGCTGGTGGACCTGAAGAACGCCGATCGCAACGTTCAGGTGGCGGTGGCCATTGTATTCGGGCTGCTGCTCATCGCGTTTGCCATTTCGCAGGTGACCAACCGCAATGGGTCCTGCTGTCATTCGCGGGATCGAGCCCGTTCCAGGTCCAAAGGCGGTGGCCTTTGCCCGTTCCACAGGTCCACCAAGTCCGCCAAGGCGAAGACCAAGCCCAAGAGTTATGCCCCCAAGACCAAGAGCTGTGCTTACAAGCCGAAGAGCAAGAAGGTGGCGGCGAGTACTTGCGCAGCCAAACTGGATTTCCACTCGCACCGAAAGCCACGGTACACCGACTGCGAGGGACGGGCCATTTTCCTGAGCTCCAGACGATATGCCATACCAACGGAGATGAAGCAGCCGCCCACCATTGTCCTGTGGCTGCGCGATGCGCTGGCTCGCATGATGGCATAACCAGCAAGTTTACAACGCCCCACGTTGGGCGCCAAAAACATGATACGACCTCAAATGACTTCCGACTGACAGGGGAGAACTATGGACACCCATTCCAAGAACAAATTTTTTGTAAACTGGCTCAAAATTTCAGGTTCAATAAACTTTTCAAACTTATAAGTACACTTTTGGGTCACCTTTTTACAAGTCATTGGAAATTTAAAGTATGAAACATGCTTTCGATTCTTAAGACTTGTTTGGGTAAAGTATCAATTACTTACTTTCACTATCAATGAAATCTTTGGTCAAGTTACTGTTACTTACTGTTTGACTTCATCAGTCGCAGCAGCTCGGCTATCATCCAGGTGGCCGTCGCAGGTCCGATCCAGGCCAATCCCTGAGCTCCGGCCTCGACGAACACGGCATTAGCCTGGCCCGACTTTCGCTTGCGCTTGGGTCGCTTGATGGTGTGAAGACCCTCGCTATTCGCCCCCGCCGCCGCCGATTGCTTCGACTCGATCTTCACCACAATCAAGGGACGACCTTCGTAGGAGCGACCGATGTGGATGAGCTCAACCAGCTGTGGATGACGCATGCGCACCGTCTCCAGATACTTGACGATCTCATCGTGGTTGTGATAGCGATTCCAAGTCATGGCCGGCGGTACAGTCGCGGGTCGCGGCTTCGAGGGACGAGTGGTGTGGAGATAATCCTCCTTGGTCAGCTCATAGGCAATGGCCTTGCCCACATCGAAGATGAGCACTTCGTGGGCGATGCTCTCGTAGTTCAGGGTGCCCTGGAAGTCTACGAGCATCTTGGGTGGCACCAGGACATCGGTGAGTCCTCTGAAGGGATGGGATGGGAGATGAAATAAGGTCTTTAAGTTGATTTCTCATTTGAATTATTTTCACTTTTCAGACGCGAATTCTTTAGCACTAAATGATCTCACCTGAGACTGGGTCCCTTGAGCCAGTGCATCTTGAACCCGTCTTCGCCCTTTTTGAACTCCTCCAGCGCACGAACCTGAGCTTCGTCCTGCGGCTTCAGGCGCCAAATCTGGTACTTGTCATAGCTGATTCGCCTGGGAACCTCCGGTCGCGATGTGGTCGTTGTGGTGCTGGTGGTTCCCCTGGTGGTCATCCGAGTGGCCAGCGCCTGGAGCAGCGGATTGCTAGTGGTTGTGGCAATGGCACTGCCCGTGGAATTGACAATGTGGTGTGCCAGTATGCCGATCCAGTTTTGCGGATTCCTCAGTGGGTCCACAATGGTCAGAATGGGCACTTGGGCCGCCGCCGATGGTGTATGGGTCGTCGTCGTGGTCGAGGTGGTCGATGTGGAGGTGGTGGAACGACGCCTGACCTTTCGTTTTGGCCTCGAATCGAACCAGCTGGAAAACCATTCTGTTCGTGGGGGTGATGCGAAAAGTCATATATTGGCTTTGGGCTGTCTTTTCTTGAGCGGTGCAGAAAGCGTGAAGGAAAACGAGAACCCACACCGTTAGCCATTCAATGGGGGGTTCTGGCTTTTCCCTTTTCCCTTTTATCTTCCTGCTCATTCAGCCAATCTCCCTATTAACTGAACCGCTCAAATAACGAGAATATTCAAGAGTTCGCTTTTAATTGCACGGTAATTAGAGGTTAAGGCAAATGGACAAACGACTTTGGGGAATACAAAGAGTATTCTAAGTATAGAAATAAATATGGGTAAATTGCCAAATCATCATTACTATATTTCTTGATTTCACAACTAATCAACCATGAGAATCTTGTTGATGATTGTGAATATTGCAAGTAATTTCATAACTTTTAATCAATAGATCCCTAAACATGGTAATATCTTTAATTGAATTATATCCTTATTAAAAAGTGGAAATTTTAAGGAACTTTGAATATTTTTCATAGTTAGTCTTTCATTCTTACTGTCGTAATTAAATTGGCATTCAAATATGAAAATTTAAACTGTTTTAAAAGTTCTTTTAAAAAAGTGTGACCTTACCCCTTTTAAAAAACGCAAAAAAACATTATCGTGTTTTTTTCCACAAAAATATCAGTATTTTTGGCGTAACATGAGAAAAACCGGTCAGAATATGAAGTGTCATACCTTTTTGAGCTCGTAAATAAATTTCCAATCGATTGGCATTCAAATATGGAAATTTAAACTGTTTTAAATTTTTTGTAAAAAATTGTGACCTTACCCCTTATAAAAAACCCAAAAATTTGGCCACTTAATTTTTTTTTGAAAATCAGTCTGAAAGTGATGAGGAACGTTAGCTTAGGACCCCAGTTGTTTATATCAGTTATTCTTTCTACTTTGGGACCTTTTTTGGCCAAGCTACAAAAAAAACCACGAAAAGTCATTTAAATTAATGACCCAAAAAAAAAAAATGTTGTGCCAAACTCTTTTTTGTTAGGAACTCACTGTCATAGTCATCCTCGGCTTCCGGCTCCGCGGTGGTCTTGCCGAATCCGAACCAGGACTCCAGCCAACCGGGCGGCTCCTTGGTGGGTGGTTGCGAGGGCAGCGGCACCGTGGTGGTGGTGGTGGTGCTGCCGATCTTCTTGGTGCGCCGCTGGAGGCCAAACCAAGAGCTAAACCAGCTGCCCAGCGAGGAGGAGTCCTCCGCATCCTCGTCCTCCTCATCCTCCGGCTCGGCATAGGCCTCATTGCTATGGGCACTGTGATAGAGGGTGTAGCTGGGATACTTCGATACTGGCGGACTGGGTGGCTCCTTGTCGTCCTCGTCGTCGGGCGTGCCAAAGCCATCCATGAGTCGCGACATGGCCACTTGGACGGGGTAGAAGATCATGCGAAAGAAGCCACCAATGCCCGAGTCCTCGTCATCGTCGTAATCCTCATCGGAGTCCACCGGTCGCCGCTTGATGCGAATCTTCTTCTTGGCCATCGTGTTCTTGGTGCTCGAGGTGGCATCATCCCCCACCTCCTCCTCCTCCTGCTCCTCCTCGCTGCTCGAAATGGTCGACGATGCGGCGGTCGTTGTCTCCTCCTCAACCATGGCTCCAAAATCGGCGCCCTCCTCGGCGGAACTGCTGTCTTCTTTGAGATCACTCTGAGCCTCTGTGCTGGCACTTTGATTCGGTTGGTTTGGTTTCTCCCCATCCTCGAAATAGTAGTCATCATCGTTCTCCTCCTCTTCATCCTCGTAATCCCCATCCGACATGAGTTCGAATATATCAAAGCTGGGCAGCTCGGGTCTTCCACGTTTGCGTTCTTTAGTCTTACTCTTAGTCTTCGTTTTGTTTTTCTTTATCTGGTTGGTACTTGGATTTGCCTTGGGCTCTTCATCCCGGCTGTGATTGCTGTGATTTCGGTGGAGAAGATGCAAGGCGGTGGGTATGTGCAACGGACCACCTGAATTCTTCTCTATCTTTTGACTTGGGGTTTGTGGTGGCTGCTGTTTGGTCTTTCGCCTTCGGGAGCTTCCCTTGGGGGAGCGTCTTCGGGGGGTGCTCATCCGTCGAGCTGCCACAGCTCTTTGGGTTGCCTTTGATAGGATATTTTGTGGTTCCTTAGTCGGTTCTTTTGCTATCCCTCTTTTAGGTTCTTTGGCGTCATCCAAAGAGCGACGATGTCTGGGGTGAATAGTTCCAGAAGCACTCGATTCTTCTGGGGTTTCCCTCCTTTCCACATTCTTCAAAGAATCTGGTTGTTTAGTTTTTGCTGATCCCTTAGATCTTCCAAATATTTCACCTTTATCTATTATTCTTCTTAGCACTCTTTTTTTAGTCATTGTCTTCAGAGAAGAAGCTCTTCTTTCTCCTCCTGCCGAATCTTCCAGCGAACGCCGTCTTCTACGATTTAGTGGTTCGATCAACTCTGTGGCCACCAGTTCTTCCCGTGTTTCACTTTCTTCCGGCGACTCTTCGCCGGTTCGAAATAAATGCTGACTGAAGACATTGGAAGTGGGCAGAGTGGCGTGTGTTATATGTGGTTTCTCCAATTGGCTGTAGGCCGGCGGTGGTCGCGTGGTGGTGGTGGTGCTGCTGCTGGTGGGTCTCTTGCCCAAGATGATGGGCAAGGGACCCTGGGAGTGATTCCTGCTACTATTATAGCCCGGCCTCTTTTTGATCACCTTAGTCTTGTTCTTTGGCTTCTTCTTCCGTCTCTTCCGTCGCGTATTTGGCCTTGAAGTGGTGCTAGTGGTGGTGGTGGTGGTGCCACCACGGTGGGGCAACTTGAGCAGCTGGTCGCTCACATGGTCGACGGGTCCACTGGTAACCATCACAGGCGGTGGTCGATGGCTTGGCTTGGGTAGCTTGTTACTCGGCTTGCTTAGCGGATTCTTCGGATTCTTCGGATTCTTCGGCTTCTTCAATCGTATGATCTGAGGTCTGGCGGTGGTTCCTCCATTGTGCACCGGATTCAGAGTGGATATCACCGTGCCCGGCGGTATCGATATCGATTGGCAATGCCGTTCATATTGCCTTCGCAGACTCTCCAGATCCGCATCGTATTGCGCCTTGGTCACATAGATGGCAATGGAATTGCTATCGTTGCGACTCTGGGTGGGTATAAGATTGGGATTCGGACCACCACCACCCACTTGGCTGATGGCGTAGACAATCCCGGTGGTTGGATGGGTGAAGTAAATGGGAAATGTGGTGCCGTTGCCGTTGCCTGGATGGATTGGTGGATTCTGGGGTTTGGGTTTGGGACTCGGCTCCTTGATCTCCAGCAGTTCGCTCTGCACATGGAATTGATCTGAATGGGAGGTGGCCACCGGTTGGCTATCCTCCACGGACTCAAAGACATACGGCTGGTTCTGATCCTGATCCTGATCCTGGCTGTAATCCTGATCGAACAGCTGGAACTCCAACTCGGGCGGCTCGAAGCGAATGGAGGTCTGGTGCTGGTAGCGCGGCACAAAGCGACGATCTTGGGCAACGCGACGATGCTGAAGGAGATCGCGACCCCAGCTCTGGCTTTGGCGGACCAGGCTGTCGAACTCCTCGGCACTCGGATGATAGCCAAAGTCGATGGCAATGCTTGGATGGACCGCGATCGCGATTGCGATCGCGAGCAAAACGGGCAGCCCGGCTACCACCATGTCACTTTTATTCCCGACGAGCTGACGACCTGCTGCAGATTCTCCACGACGATGACTGTCTGGCTGCGCGGCTGGTTGGCAAATGAAACGAGCCCCAAGTCGCGGGCCCAACTCAGCCGGTCGGTCGGTCGGTCGGTCGGAGAGGAGAAAGCCAAGCCCCGTCTTCCGGCCCCTTCGCCATCGCAGTTTCGGCCACTTGGCTTTTGGCCCGTAACGCTGTGCCTCCTCCTCTACAAAGTCTAGAGCTCCTAACCCCCCGACCGACCTGTTGAACGTTCTGGTAACTCAACCCGACTAGCAAACAACCAACCAACCAACCAACCTACAACTATCTTCTTAACTGGCCTTGCGACAGTTATCGAGCCATGCCAAATTGCCGATCTAATCACCAAGGGACCAGGCGATGGCTAAGTGCTGGAAAAATTATGGAATCGAAAGTACAAAAGGAAGGAATACTAGAAATTATGGCCAAGTCTTGGATGCACACATCTTATGCACACAACTGACCATTTATTTGGTTTACTCTGGTCTAATGTTTCACATATTTTATCAGGAACACACTTGAAATTATGGGAATTCAAATGATATAATCCCTTTTATTGATCAATAGATCTAGTATTTTTTATATATTTTATTATACTTTGTAGAACCTGAAAATTCAAATAGTAGGAAATAATATATATTTTTTATGACAATGAGCCCATTATATTTATTATCTAACCAACTAAAATCCAAAATAATTTCAATATTTTATTTAGTTCAAAATTATTTTATTTGGTTATGTTAAATATTTTTTTCAATTTAAATTTCCTATGCCTAAAATGGTCTTAAATATAAATTAAAAATAAGTACTTGAAAAGAATATTTTTTAAATCATGTTTAAAATCGAATAAAAATATTTTCTAAATTTATTTTTGATATCTGGAGGAAAGGAGTGCGATTTTCGCTCAGTGTACGCCTGAGTGAGCTTCAGTGCTCCCCCCAAGTGATTCGGCTTTATGGAGGCACGGGATGGCAATCTCGGCCAGGTCATTTGTTTGTAGTACATACATATATATATGATGGTAAGGTATATACCATATGGTATGTGGTGTTTGGTGTGGCTGTGCCACTTGGTGACCCACTTGGGCGAAGCACCGCTCTTGCCTTTCTGGAGGATCAGGCGCCGGAGGAGGTGGGCCAACAGGTCGGACTTGTCCAGTTGAGGAGGGGGCGGGGCACAGGCTCCAAAAGCAATGACGACAATTCAATCCGATGGCTCATCCGATCACCCAACTGTGTTTGGACTGCAATGGAATGGAATGAAATCGCTGGACAAGGCAATAAATTAAAAGAAAATTGCCATTAGTATGTGGGAAAAAATCTATCAGCTATAGAAAAATATATATAAGTAGTTATAAAGTGGAAATAAAGCATTTCAATTAAAAAACATAAAATAATAATTGAAAATATATTTGTAAAATAAATATATTCAAGTTACGAATAGTATTCAATCCATTTCGGCTGTCTTAGATCATCATTTCGCTTTCGGAAAACAGTGACAATGGTGTGAAGTGACTTGGAACAGTCGCAGTCGCAGAACTTTAAGAGTTAAGAGATGGAGATTTCCGTTTCGGCGATACGGTGACAATGTCTCAATCCGCACAGATCTTTCACTTTCTACGCATTCTGCAATTAAAACCGATTTTGTACTCTGTTTTCTGTTTTCATAATTTTCTTAACAGCCGACTTTAGTTGTTGGTGACTTTCCCCCGGTGGGGCGGTGACCCCGCCCTTAAAATCAGGTATGTCTATATGTCACTGGGTAATTACCAGCACTAAGACAATAATATTCTCTGCTTATTCGTACTTACTGGAGCGTCGCTAAAAAAAACGTTTAACGTTTCGAGCCAACGGCAATTGACGAAAACTTCGCTTCGAAAACGCCTCATGCGAATAAAAGGGGGACTTGCCGTATGACTTTTAATAACAATAATCCACCGAATAATATAAACAAAAGCCGCAAGACAACGAATAATAAAAGCCAAGGCATTTTTAATTGCAAGTTTTCTTTTTGGCCGGCGATCTAAACAGAAGCCAAGCATGTCAGGGGTTCCACATAGATGTCTAGATATGGAGATTATATTATATAGGTACACAGTAAAAAATAAACTGATAAAATATCAAAATAAAGATCAATGTCATTTTGATATGAATAAAGATTATGTTTATCTTATTTTACATTATTTGTTAAAAAAATACTAAATTTGGTATTTTATATGATATGATATCATGTTGATATGTTTGAAGCATAAATTTGACATAAATCATATCGATTTTTTTCTTCATTTCAATATAATTTTGATATGAATAAAGATTATGTTCATCTTATTTTACATTATTAGGTAAAAAATACTACATTTGGTATTTTATATGATTTGATATCATGTTGATATGTTTGAATCATAAATTTGACATAAATTTATAATAAGGTAGAAACGACCCTATTTCATATCGAATTTATTTCTGTGTATAACTATGGCAGAAGCAGAACTACTTGTTTTGGATGAGTTAAGAAGCTGAAAGACTTTGTGCGATGTTGAAAGCGAAAGTTACATTGCTTGGCGGGTTTTAAAAAAGGAAAATAAATATCGTACAATTCTATTTGATATTTAATTATAAAGAATATTTGAATTATCTACTTAATATTTTATTTGTAATATTTTGAATCTTTAGAAGGTAGTCTAAAATACAAACAAATACAAAAACATAAACCCACTCAACATAAAGAAATGTTTTCTTGAATGCTTCTAAAATGTTGGCACGCGATAGTGGAAAATTTTCACGTTTTCTCATAAATTAAGCTGCTTTCAGAGCAAAAAAAAAAAACTATACATTTATTTATACCCACCTAATGTTTTGCTCAACCCTCAAAAAGATGATCCAGCTTATAATGATAGAAATTCCGAAAAGAGAACATTTATATTTGCTGCTGATTCAGAATTGAAAACCATTAGCTGAAGTTCGACGACATTTAAATGAAAACAATCCATATATAAATTAACCGACTAGCACATTTTATTTATTTTTTGTTAATTTATTCATGTTTTTGTTTCGAAAGGCAGAATTTTGAATACCCTATATAAAATATATAATGATTTCTATCATTCAAATAGAGTAAATAAAATTTAAAATATAATCTTTATTTTTTGTACAGTCTCGCACTTTGCAAAATGTGTTTATCTTTCGCAAGAGTATTTTGTATATACACTTTCGATCCCATCACGTTCTGGCTAGATTGTATTCGTCATTGGGTCGGCTGACCCAAAATGCGATTCTTTCTATACCCAATCCATCCATCCATTTACGCATCATCCATGGGATGGATAAGCGAATCATGCCAAATCAGAGGACAACGGTCGATCTACTGAGGTGGCTAGGCGTATATCTATGGGTTTATGGACTGGCCATGTATCTTCAAGGCCAGGGACAGGGTCCCAGGGTCGAACTGGCGCTTCTTTGTGCTCTGAGGTCGCCGCCCGTCTCCAATTGAGCGATCTGCTCAAATAGTTGGCGTGTGTCCCGCAATAGAACCCCATGGAAGGGGAGCTACACTGGAAGAAAAGTGAATGAAGTGAATACATATAACATTTAGAGTTAACAAAAACATTCAATGATTTCGTTTTAATATTTTCATGCTTGTAATTTTAAATAATGCAAATTTTTATTTTTTTGTTTGGAATTATTTTTCATTGTGCACATTTATTAATGGAATTCTTTGTTCTCTCACCGCTTTAATTTACTTTTACACAAATCAATAATAATAAATGACATTTTGAATAGTGCATTAACCTCGGGGCAAGACATATAAAACTTCTTTAAATAATTGTGCAAACTGATATAGTAAATAATAAAAAAAGAATTATTTTTTATAGATTTACAAATTTTCAATTCTTTTTGCCATAAAATGCTATTTTGTTATCTTCTTGTTAGACTCCGAATAATTAGCGAAGCACTTAGTCTGTTATCTTCTTGCCCATTTCTTTCATTCATTAATTGACTTCATTCACTTGCGGCCAGCGCCACCTGTGGCTAGCTATGCGAACTATGTTATTTAATTGTAACAGCTGATCGACAACCTGTTGGTCAGCCATCTCTTTCGCACTGCCATCTGTCGAATTTCCTCGTAATGAGCCAGCAAAGGAGTGAGCGAGAGAGAGATTGTGAAAGAGCGGTGAGGTGTGGGAGATGCTCTCTTCCATTTGCTACACTCGCAAAAAAGTTGAAAGTCATTCTAAAAAAGAAATTTAAAAGAAGGTTGATAGTTTGAGTTAATAATTTTTAAAAATAAAGTTAAAAAAACAAAAACACTTGTAAATAAACTTTATTTAATAAAATTGTGAAAGAGCGTAGAAATATTTATATTAATTAAGTCTTTTTTTATTACCTAAGTTAAACTTAAGATTAAATTCAAGTAAACTTAAAATGTTAAATGAAATAAAATAAATTAAATAAATATCGAAACACCTTATCCAATGTTCTTTTTTCAGTAAATTCTGAGATACTTAATATGAATATATTTATATATTTTTTTGTAATCCCCATATAGTTGGTGGTTTTTTTCGGCGAGTGTACCGCCATCTATCTAAGTTAAACTTAAGATTAAATTCAAGTAAACTTAAAATATTAAATGAAATAAAATAAATTAAATAAAGATCAAAACACCTTTTGAAATGTTCTTTCTTCTGTAATTTCTGAGATACTTTATATGAATATATAAATAAATTTTTTTTTGTAATCCCCATATAGTCGGTGTTTTTTTTCGTCGAGTGTATTGCTACCTATCTCCCTCCCACTCGCTGCCAGTCCGCATAACCAAACGATTGTCGCCGCTTCGCCGGTCGTCAGTCTTGAATTTTTCGTGGAGCGATTAACACACAGTGAACACAGATCAGATCGTCAAAGGCTGAAAAAAGGCCCAGAATCTAACCGCATCCGCATCCTCAGCATAAACTGAAGAGCAAAAAATAAATAATATAAAAAAACAAACAGCTTAGATCGGCGGCCAAATGCAGCCTACGAAAATAAATCATTAAGATCAAGAACAGGCAAATTACGTGCGTTTTTTCTTGACTTTTTTCCTTTTTTTTCCCCCGTTTGTTTTGCTTAATTTTTTGACCGACTTCTGGGACAAGAACAACACGAAGAGCAGCAACAACAACAACAACAACATGGATGCCGAGGTGTGTAATTAAATTGCAATCGTTAATTTTAAGACACAAGCCTAAAAAAAGAAAACCCAAAACGCAAAAGTGAAACCCAAATAAAACGCCGAAAAAAGAGGCAAGAAAGAAAAAAAAATTACGACGCACAACAAAACGAGTTAATTTTGCCGGTTGTCCAAAAAAAAAACAACAAAAACTCAAATTCAAAGGCAAAAATCAAAAGCACAGAGAATTAATTTTGGTAAAAAGAAAAAAATATCAATTGCAAAGTCATAAAATGGAAAAATCAACAAATGTTTGAACACAGCTGTTGCATTTTTCTTGGTCAAAAACAGAGTTGTAGGTGCAGTTTTTTCCAGGGGGGGGGGGGTTTTTAATTGCGATAAGTCAGTTTAATAACAGCAATTTAGCCATGGAATGTGGTAAAATAATATAATTGCAATCGCATTAGGTATGCAAACAATTGTATAAACATCGGAATGAAGTGAATGACTGCGAAGTTTCGGTTTTAAAGGGGGGTTACTATTAGAAACTCTGAATATATCCAATAAAAATATATAAAGTAGGGAATAATAATAATATTTCATTATTAAATGCATTTCAATCTTATTATTATTAACTCCAATTACACTTAACCTTTATAAATAAAAACACCCTACAGGAATTTTTTTTTTTTTATAAGCCTATAATATTGGCTTTAACTTCCGTTAAACGAAATCACTGATTAGTACGAAATTCCTGCTTATCTGGTGGCCTGGATTTATGGATCTGCTGTCACTTATCGTCAATGAAAGATTACCAATGATTTATGGCATCGATAAAAGAAACCCCCCTTTTAGCTGACGCCCCTGAATTTTGTTTAGCTACGCCTGAGGTATTTGGTCTTTTTTTGCCGCTTGAAAATGCAAATGCAAATGATGGAAAATGGAAATTCACACACTTTTATGCATTTACACCCCTGATCAAGGTCGGAACTTGTTCTGGACCAGACACCAAACACTATTTTATATTTATCTCTATAAAAACATTCATTTAACTAATTATTATAGTTAGCAATATTAAAAAAAAATTATTCAAAAAATTTATATTATTTAAGAAATAATTAAATTGTAGAAATATATAAGAAAAATCATTGCCATAAAAGCAGAAAACACATTTTATGGAATTTTTTTCCAAATGCATTCGTGTGGCGGACAAAAGCTTTGCCAATAAAGGCCAATCAAGGTTCCCTTTGAGCTTGCCAGATTTCCGGCAACATTAATAAAAGAGAAATTAAACATTTTTTGTGTTGCTCCCAAGTGCAGTGAACCCTCGACAGAGCGACCAGGCCCCCACGCACCGTGAGGCGTGGAAAATTTTCCACTCAATTCAAGAAGCAAAGAAGTACAACAAAAAAAAATACGAAAAAAAAGAGAAGGGAAATGAGACCGCACATAAATAATATCAGTGCGGCCCTGTTGACAATTTGCCAATGTGGGCTGCCATGGGTTAAGAGTAGGGGGGGCTGTTGGGGGGGTTGGAGGGGTTGGACCACACCACGCACTCGAAGACGGTTCTTCAATCTGGTTATCTAGTGTTATCTGTCATCAATTGACGGCATGCTAAAAGTCTGGTCTAGATTAAATCAAGTTGAAGCTGTTCAAGGGCATGGTAGTGACCACCCCTTTCACCCCCCCACTCACCCCGCACATGGCCTACCTCTATAGTTTTTTCTTATTTAATTAGTGACAGAACGAAAAAACCATCTTTTGAATGCTGCCTCTTCTAATTCCCTATTATAATAAACCTAAATAATATTATTATAATAATATTTTAATACAAGATTTCATTATTAAATGTTGTTTTTACTTCGAATATTCAATTATAAATTATTTATATATTAAAACCAGATCCTTAAGATCTATAGAGCATACAAATGCAAATTTGTATTTAGTTAGAATATTCTATTAAATTATTTCTATATTAAAACCATAACTTTAAGATCTATAGAGCATTTAAAATTCACTCAAAATTCCTTTCATTGGATCATAACAATTTACACTTTGTCTTAACTACTTTAACTGCCGATAAGCAACGGAAATAATTGTTGAGATTTACACAAGGTTTCGGGCGAACTATGTATGTATCTGGAGTACCCTTTTAAATATCACGTATACGTCAGGGGCGCCATGTCCTCCAGCTGATTGCGTATACCACATGTGGTACCATAATCTAAACGACCTATCGAGAGGGGAGACGAGACGAAACGAGAGGCGAATGATAGGCAGCGAAAGCAAAATCAGTTTGGCGATAAGTCGCTCGTTATTTACGGCACTTGGGATTCACTTAGACCCCTCGATAGATATCCGTCCTATATGGTATATATATTAGGTAGCTGGATGGTAACAAGGAATCGCGAAAACGAATCTCTGACACTTTCGACACCTTCATTTGTTGTCCAACTGACAAAGTGGCCCATAAATCATTTGCCATCTATCTCAATTAAGGCATCGATATGTTCAATATGGCAGTCATAATTCGTCGATAGGCAACTTATCGATGCGATGGCCATTTAAATATTGTGAATGAACGTGGGTTTTTCCTATGCCGCTTAAAAGTGACTTATCAAATAAATAACACAAGAACGTGAGGGGATTCTATTACGAGGCACGAATTGATGGGGAATAGTTTAAATGAGGCAATTTTACAAACGGGTTTCTTTCTTTATGAACGAATTAAAAGGTATTAAATATTTTTTTGTATTATTATTTTTTTTTTTACTCATAATTGAAGTTTTAATAAGCAGGTTTATTTCTTTATGATCGAATTTAGGTAGTTAATATATTTTTTTGTTTTTATTTTTTTATTACTTTTTTTTTTTTTTTATTATTATTTTTTTTTTTACCCATAATTGAAGTTTTAACAACGCAGTTAGCAGGTGTTCAAGACTATCTACAAAATTTCAATTAGACCCATTGAACTCCGATGCTCGAGGCACGTGCCTTAGATATAGATGTAGATATAGATATCGGTTGGTTGGTCTGTTGGCAAACGTTCGGGTGTCATCGAAAGGCCATCTATCTGGCCGAGACTAAATATAGATAGAGAGATAGATAGCATTTAGTCCACTCTGTATGTAGTTGGCTTTTATGAATCCGTTTAATTGGCTTTGATTTAGTTTGTGGCCTTATTTATGGCTTTAACATGGGCACTTTTATCACCGAAATGTAGGGAGAACTTTTCCATCTGTCGCCCGGCGATGGAAAAGCCCGATTTAATTTATTACACGATACCAAACTGTCCAGTCATGTGGAATTAAATATATGTGCACGAGTTGATCTGTGATTCCCCGGATAAGAGTCTACGTCTATGAACTTGATCTCATGGAGACTGACAGGCGGAAACACTTGAGGGGCCTGCGTTTTTATCGCTCAATTAAAAGCCATAAACAAGCGAATCGAGCAATAATTCCCTTTCTATATATATGTAAACTTTAATTTATATGTTAAGCTTTTGTTTTTATTATGTTTTTAACTTTTAACCGAAAGGCGCCGAAAAGTACGAATGCATCAGATCCGAAACAGGAAACTGTGGAGGGAGGAGCGACAGGTGGAGCTGCCAATCTGGCCAAGAAAGAGGAACACGATGCGGACTATCATCCGCCTACAAGGTATGGCTGCTTGTGGCAAATCCCCAACTGCTTGCTCCTCGTAACCCACTCTAAACCAACAACTAACCGAAACCCCGCTCGCACTAACCTTCGATTAAGCTTAAGATAAGAGTATCTAGTTCAAGTTTTAAGTGAAACCAATCCTACGCATAAACCTAAACCCTGAATTCCTGCTTTAACCAACTAACCCTGCTTACGAATCATGCTTGAATCAATCCTGACTCCCAGCTTTAAGCCAACTAATTAACCACGTTTCTGCAATGAAAACCAATTCATCCGTATTAAGTGCCAACCTACTAACCACGATCCCAACGAAATCCCTTCTCCTGGAATAAGTACTAAGTCCCGAGAACCTCAACCCAAAAATGATCAATAACTATAACCTACCTGATCCTGTCATTGGAAACCTACTAACTTTGGTCACAACGATTCATCCCATCAGTGGAAAACACCCAAACACCTAGTTCCTCCCTCAAAGATCCAAAAAACTCCAAAGATGATTTCTGTGTTCCTGTGTAATTCAAGCTATCTGGAAACCTACTAACCTCGATCCCAACGAAATCCCTAATCAAGGAAGATCCCTAATCCCTAACCCGAAGATAATCAATAACCGTATTCCTATAACCTAACTGACCAAGTCATTGGATGCCACCTCTATAAAGAAGCCTACTAACCTTGGTCCCAACGATAAGCGAATGGACACCCCAAGATCCTGCCACAAAGATCCCTTAACCCAAAGATGATCTATGTACTTCAAGCTATCTGGAGACGATCGTGCACCTGTTCAAGGGCAACATAGGACCCGGTCTATTCGCCATGGGTGATGCCTTCAAGAACGGCGGTCTACTGGTGGCTCCGCTTCTAACCGTGGTGATAGCGGTGGTCTCCATCCACTGCCAACACGTCCTGGTCACCTGCTCGAAGAAGATGCGGGATCTCAAAGGGGAGACCGTATGTGCGGACTACGCCCAGACGGTGGAGCAGTGTTTCGAGAACGGTCCACCCAAGTTGAGGGGCTGGTCACGAACGATGGGACGCCTGGTGGACGTATTCATTTGTGTGACCCAGTTGGGCTTTTGTTGCATCTACTTTGTGTTCATTAGCACGAATCTGAAGCAGGTGAGTTGGGGGGAATGGTGGATGTGGATAGGAGATAGGAGGAAACTAAATTTGAAATCGATCAAAAGATCCTGCAAGCCTACGACATTGATATGAACGTCCATCTGGTGATGCTGATGGCCTTTGTGCCCGTACTGCTTAGCTCGCTGATCACCAACCTCAAGTGGCTCACCCCCGTCTCGATGTTCGCCAATGTGTGCATGGTCGTCGGACTGGCGATCACACTGTACTATGCGCTGAAGGACGGACTGCCGGAGGTGGAGGAACGCGCCCTCTGGACGAACGGCTCCCAGCTGGCCCTCTTCTTCGGCACCGCCATCTTTGCCTTCGAAGGCATCGCCCTGGTGATGCCGCTGAAGAACGCCATGCGAAAGCCGCACCAGTTCGAGCGACCTTTGGGCGTGCTCAATGTGGGCATGTTCCTTGTCTCCGTCATGTTCATGTTCGCCGGATCGGTGGGCTATATGAAGTGGGGTGAGCAGGTGGGCGGAAGTCTGACCCTCAATCTGGGCGATACCATGTGAGTTTGGATCTAGAACTTCGATCATCTATGGATCAATTTCCACCTTCGTCATCCACAGACTGGCCCAGGCCGTCAAGCTGATGGTATCCGCTGGAGTTCTACTCGGCTATCCGCTGCAGTTCTTCGTCGCCATCCAGATCATGTGGCCCAGTGCCAAGCAAATGTGCGGCATTCAGGGACGTTCGCTGTTGGGCGAGCTGGGCTTTCGCACCTTTATGGTCCTGGTGACTCGTAAGTATCCGGCATGGGGGACCAAACAAAAGAACCAAGGAAAACTCACAAGGCTCTCCTCTTAGTTGCCATTGCGGAAATGGTTCCGGCCCTGGGACTTTTCATCTCGCTAATCGGAGCTTTATGCTCAACGGCCTTGGCCCTTGTCTTTCCGCCCGTCATCGAGCTGATCGCCAGGAGTGAGCTGAACAAGGGACCGGGCGTCTGGATTTGCGTGAAGAACCTCGTCATCCTGGTGATGGCACTGCTAGGCTTCTTCACCGGCTCCTACGAGAGTCTCAAGCAAATTGTCAAGCATTTTGGGGAGGAGGAGGTGCACTGAGGAATCAAAAAAGAATCGAAGAAGAGTTTCGAACTTCCCAGAAGAAGATCATCCCGACAATACCATCTTCCTAAGAGAGCAGACGATCAACATATATTATACAGAACAATGGATCGACAACTATTATTTATGAATTTATGGATTATAAAAGCATTATTACGATACCATACTCAAAAGAGATAGACTCCGGACTTCGCCATGCATCATTATATTATGACGAAAGCAACTGCGACTTAAAATATAATAGAAAACAGGAGCATCATAGGAAGATATTCAAAATTATTATTCACCTTTTTTATTTCAAAACCAAGGAAACCGTCAAGATGCCCAAACCAACAATCCATGAACAGCATAAGATCATCAGTATCCAAACTCGATAGTCGATTAACCTCAATTTCAAAGCTTTAGTTAAAGATAATGGGAAATCCAAACGCAAGCCATAACAAATACTGTAAACAGAATCACCAAACTTCACTATCTTAGAAGTATTACAAACATATCACAATCAAAAACATTGTAGAGCAATAGATTATGTACCTACTCTTAATCCTTAATTATTTACATACACTTGCGAATTTATTATCAACAAAAGAGACACCCATATATATACGTAAATATATATCTAAGTGTTGTTTTTTTTGTCTTAGTAAGCGTGCAGCGCATTTTACTTATGATAATTGATTATTTTTTTTATAGACATTAAGTGAGAATAAACGATGCGACGTTCGTTTTGACGTCATCGCAAAATGACAAGAACCTGACAGATGTGATTTTTTTGGGGGTTCAAGAACTTGAAGTGACAATGCTTTGGATTAGAACGAATTTTCGGGGGCAACAAAATAACATATATTATAGAAAAAGTGATGATGAATATTAGTAAAATTATCACAATAAATATAATTAGCCCTTCTCTGCGCTTCTCAAGGAGTCCACTTATGTCCATTCCCACCACTACGCGTGTCAAAATTATTAAGCTGATTTTTCGCTACGAAAAACGTGCAAATAATAGTTAACAAACAAACGAGCCGAATTTTAATAATGTGGCGAAACGGGTTCTTTTAAAAGTGTTATTACTCCAAATTGGCTTTGACATTGACCTCGTTCCGAAAGAAACCATAAAATGTATTCCGATAGATATCGCCTTTATCGACTTTCCCTTTCATCTGGAGAAAACTGGTTACCGGGAATTATATCTCGAGCTCTATCTCCCTGTATGGGAATTACACTAATCTAATCCGATTCGAACCAAATCAATCTAATCGAAACCGTTTGGCCAACGACCTTCAACTCGAACGATGAATGAAACTGCAATGTTGTTGGATATGCATAGCGGAAGTCAGGAGCGCACGAAATGGGGGGGCTCACAAAATAAGTTATATAGTTAAGTTAAGATCATGTTCAAATATTATATAAAATATTTTTCATATTTAAAATATTATATGTGAATTATTTTCAAAACCGAAATAAGGTGATATCCTAACCCTTGGCGGTGGCCCTGCTGTTTGTTATGCATTTGTTTCTAGTACCCCTTATATAATCCAATTGCTGAATTCCGTAAACATCGATCGATCGACCGATCGATCCGTTGATTGGAAGAAGTGAGATGCAGCAACCGACCGGAGAACTTTGATTCCGTGCAATTCATTTAACTGGCGCTTCTTCAATCAAGGCGGTAAATTTCCGTGCGTCTTCGATTGGATGGTTCCGGGGGGCTGGCGGGGGTTAAGGTAAAGGTGTAACGAACACGAATGCATGGTATTATGTGGAATATTCATGCTACGCCCAAGAATTCGATGCGATGGGCACGTGCGGGTTTTTAGCCGATTCTGAATTCTGAATTCCGGATTCTGAAACGCGGCCGGATCCTTGAACCTGATTGAACCACTTCCTGCCGGTGAAAACCCCCACCCTTTACAATAAATGTATGAATGTATATATATGACGCAATCAGCGTTACGAATCCAACATTGTACTCTTAAAATACACTTGAATAGCCGACAGCGAGCAAATAAATAAATTACTAACTTTGAATGATGAATGACAACATTTTTACTGCCCATAAATGTGCCTATAAATAAATAGGGATCGCTTGAGTTTTTTTTCCGAATTTATTCAAGAAAAAAAGGGTAGGGAAATAAAATATAAAGTCGGCTACCGATGAAAATTTAAACGAATATTATTTATACTTGCTAGTAATTTTCCCGCAATAATAATTAATAAAATAATAATAAATTCCAAATGTAAATAGAAAATAATTAATTAACATTGCATGACTACATTTTAGATATTCTAAAAATGATAAGAGAAATTACTTTTGCACAATGTATTTTCTAACAAAATCAGTAAAGCGTTTTTAATTACATCAGTTTAGAAACAATATAATAAAAAAATCCATAAAACCAGTGACTACATTTCCGCTTAGTCAAATTACTTACTTTTTTTTAAATAACACAGAAAGGTAAGTTAAAAGCTGAATGCCGAATTAATTACTTTAGCAATTAACATATTTAAAATAATTAATAAAATAATTTAATAAAATTCACAACTTTAAAAGACCGTAGAAAGAAATTTCACATTTTTTCTACACCCAAAAAAAATCTGTATGAAACGTAGATCAATTTTTCATTATTTAAGATCATTTTTAATTTGATATGTGGCCAGGTAAATTTGACCTGGTCGAAAAGAGTACTTCATGTAAAAACGATATGGGTTTTGAATGACATGAAATTTACATGGCCATATCAATTTTACGGTAACATGCTTTTTTTTGCGTGTAGTAAAGTAATTAATAAAATAAAATTAATTTGTATTAATTAGAAACAATATAATTCCATTCATTTGCATCAATTAACTATTAAGTTAATCTAAAATCTTTTGTTTTGTCTTGTTTATTCCGTTAATCTGATCTTGATTTCTACAAATTATTCAAGGGGGATTTTTTCTAGACTTCTGTTGAGGTCGGAATACTAATTGTTTTAGGATCATTAAACTTTTTCCCTTGCTTACCTTTGCATTAAGAATAGTAAACATTGTTGCTTGAGTCTAGAGATCAGTATTAATCAATGATCCATGACGAAACGCTTCTCATCCTATCATTTATCGATGAGTGCCTGCCTGCTATTTTCCACCTCCCCACGCTTCAATGCATTTCCCCGGTAATTTTCCACTTTCCGAAGTGACAGGTCCTCGAGGGAAAGTAAATTTCTTATGACGCTGAGTCACACAGACCAGTTGCAAATAGAGCTTTCGAAACAATTACCGATAATAAGTTCGGAATAGATCTCACACTGCCTCAGCCTCAGTCTCCCACGCATCTTAACCCCTAGTTTGTCAAGAATTTCGGTAACTTTAACATTTTTTTTGTCATAATTTTTCCAAAAATAATATAATTAAAAAATTTGTTATGAAAAATAGAAAATCTTTAAAAATGATTTTACTATTCCTTAAGGTTTTTATTTAAATAGGTTCCTAAGTTCCAAAATTTCTTTTTATATAATAAAAATTTTTTTTTTTTTTTTATTGTTTAGAATTTTGAAAATTATGAATTTTGCTAAAAAATCAGCTGTTACGAAAAAAGAAAATCTAGAAAAAAAAGTTTTGCTATTCCTTAAGGTTTTTATTTAAGAGGGTTCTTAAGTTTCGAAATTTCTTTTAATATAAATTAAAAAAATATATACAATTTTTCTACATTTATTTTTTAGATTTTTTAAAACAATGACATTTACTAAAAAATCATAAACCCCTTATGGTTTTAAATACCTGAAATCAGTTAGGGGTAAATAGTTTTTTGAATCGAGTGCCAGGGGTTAAACGTTATGCGCATTTTTGCATTGCTCACACAGACAGACGCCCGCTCTTTATTTTTCTATTTTTCTATATTTTCGCTTTCCGACTTTTGCCTTTTACAAATTTGCTATTCGCTTCTGTTGGCCAACTCGAGCATTGAGTCTGGTTTGAGTTCTTGCCGTGAGCGGTCCTCATTTTTTTCGTCATTTTGCGATACCTCGTTGATATATTTATTCGCAGTCCCATCATCATCAACAGGTGAACATCGCTCGGCGACTGACTGAATAATTAGATATTTAATATCAGTGATTTAATTGAATTGAATTAATGCTGCGGAATCTGAGCAAAGACCAAATGTGTCTGAATAAAAATCATGAATAAAAATACAAAAAATGAAAAATGCATAACTCCCGCCCTCCGCACAAATTGTGAATAATTAAGTGTTGTGGCCTTGACGGGTTAATTTCCAACTTCCCGGTTGTTAAAAATGTTGTGCTTTCATTAAAACACCCGCGAGAGTGCGACAATAATAAGTGGTTTTTTTTCGAGTGCAGCAGCAATTTATGGACATTCAAATTAAATCCAAAACTTGTTTTTATCTTGTGTAAAAAAAAAGGGACAAGCTTTAAAATATTTGTAAATAAATATATATAATAAGTTGGAAAATATTTTCCTATTTTTGGTAATAATCTCGTTTTGTACGAAATATTTCTAGAAATCATACATTGTAGTTTCTGCAAAAAAAAAATCACTTAAGGAAACGCTAAAGTTTGGATTTAACAAATCTTTATATTTCTGATTATCTCTGACATTGATATAAACTAGTCTAAAAGTGATTCGAATTATAATGAATTAATCGTATTTAATTGCCATTCAGTGCTTTATTTGACTTAATAAACATGTTGCCAATGGTCAATCCATTATCATGGCCGCGTTTTTATTGCTATGAATTGCTGTTATTTTTTAATGTCATAGAAACATATAAACATAAACCTTGCAATAAGTAAACACATGAATATATTAGGAATTTTCAATCACATTTGCTACTAAAAAATATACTATTTCGAATACACAGAAACAAATTCGATATGAAATAGGGTCAGTTCTACTTTATTTTATATCAATAAAAAGCCGATATGATTTATGTCAAATTTATGATTCAAACATGTCAACTTGATATTTTATCATATCACAAAGAATACCAAATTTAGTATTTTTTGAACAAATAATGAAATATAATATAAACAAAATATTTATTCATATCAAATTGATATGAATAACCCGATCTTTACAAAATATAAAATGGACCAGCATTTTAATTTTTTTTTCTGTGTACTTTTCTTTAGAAGCATTTTTTAAATTACCACTCGTAAAACTGTTTTTATTAATGTGGCAGTTAATTTGGAAACGTGGGCTTTCTAGGGTTAAAACTTGGGTTGGCAGGAGGAGATCCCATGATTTTATTATATAGTTTATATATATTATAGTTATTTTAGGATAGGATAGGAAATATCCCATATTTTTCAATATGGCTATGAGATAAGGGAGAAAAAGAAAGAGAGGAAAGAGAGGGGCTCTAACTGTGCTCTGCTCGCCATTTTCTCTCCACGCAACTACCGTTAAAGCTTTCTCGGGGGACCAAAGGAGAGAACCAAGAAAACGAAAAGCCAAAGTAATTTGAAAACTTTTCCATTTAACCCCTTAGCGGAGCGAAAAGAAAGCAATCGAAGCAGCCGGCGAGATGGGAAGGACACTGGAGATAACCGGAAGACAGCCGCAGCAGCAGCAGGAGAAGAACCCGAATTCCGATCAGGAGAAGGAGAAGGGGGGCGCCGGGGATCCGGAGAACGGGGATCCGGTGCGCAGGCGCGGCCACGAGACCAGCGAACTGGAGGCGGCCACCCATCTCTTCAAGGGCAGCGTGGGCGCCGGTCTCTTCGCGATGGGCGATTGCTTCAAGAACGGCGGGCTGGCCGGGGCCACCATCCTTCTGCCCATCATAGCGGTGATGTGCGTCCACTGCGAGCGCATGCTGATCCGCGGATCCGTTCTCGCAGTGGAACGGACGCCCGGCGTGGATTTCCTCGACTATCCGGAGACGGTGGAGAAGTCCTTCGAGTACGGGCCACGGCCACTGAGGAAGATGTCGCGGGTCATGAAGCTCGTCGTCGAAATGTTCCTCTGCGTTACGCAGTTCGGATTCTGCGCCATCTACTTTGTCTTCATCACCGAGAACCTTCACCAGGTGGGTTCCATTTGAAGATTTTATGAAGTGAAAAGGATTAAAATCGCCCTTAAAATAATTTTATTTTTAAAGATTTTAGTCTCTGGCAAGGTATCTGCACTTAAAAATATTTTTACACAGCGAGAAAAGGCAATAGCATTTTTTTAAAAGTGTTATAAACGGTTACAAATATTTGTACTCTTTTGATTATTTAACAAATTTTCAGAAAATGTTTTTGAAAAGTATTATATTCATTAAAATATAACATTAACAATTTTTTTTTTAATATTTTAGTCAGTGTAAAAGTATGAGCATTTAGACATATTTTTACACAGCGAGAAAAGGCAGTAATATTTTTTTAAAGGAGTTAGAAACATATACAAAAACTTGTACTCTTTTAATCATTTAAAAATCAATCGTTACCAGTTTTTTTTAAATATTTTAAACAGTGAAAAAGCACTTAAGCATATTTTTACAACGAAAAAAGGTACTTTTTTACATAGTTTTTAAAATTTTTAAATATTTTTGTTAAATAGTTTTACCCTTTAAATGCTTGTAAAATCCCCATAAATCAGTGAAGAAGTACCAGATATTAAAAATATTTTTCCACAATGTGAATTAAACCCCTTATATTGTACTTTGCAGGTCCTGCAGCAGAACGGCATCGATATCAGCATGAGCATGGCGATGCTGATCACCCTGCTGCCGGCGATGATTCCCTCGCTGATGACCAATCTCAAGTACATCTCGCCCGTCTCGCTGTTCGCCAATGTGGCGCTGCTCTTTGGACTGATTGCCACCCTGACCATCGCCTTTTCGGATGGCCCGATGCCGTCGATTGGGGACCGGCACCTCTTCACGGGCGGCGCCCAGTTGTCCCTGTTCTTTGGCACCGCCCTCTTCTCCTACGAGGGCATCGCCCTCATCCTGCCGCTACGGAACTCGATGCGCCGGCCGGAGAACTTTAGCACCCGGTTCGGGGTCCTCAACTCGACCATGTTCTTAACCACGGCCCTCTTCATTTTCACCGGATTCGTGAGCTACGTGCGATGGGGCGAGGATGTCGCCGGCAGCATAACGCTGAATCTCGTGGTGGAGGAGGTGTAAGTAGAGCAGTCTAGAATGTTTATAAATCTATTATATTATATTTGAAATATTGCAGGTTTTCGCAGGTGGTGAAGGTAATTGCCGCCCTGGGCGTTTTCCTGGGCTATCCCATCCAGTTCTTTGTGATGATAAAGATCATCTGGCCGCCACTCAAGCGGTCAAATAATTGCGCCCAAAAGTATCCCATTACCATGCAGGTGTGCCTGCGTTTTGTCATGGTGATGATGACATGTAAGTCGAAAACAAAATAATAAATATATATAAAATGTAAGAATTTCAATAATAATATTTAGAATTTTATCGATATGTGAATTGAAAAATACTAAACAAGTTGTATTTAACTCGTAGATAGTATATTTCTCTCGATTATAGTACATTTATCTAGTAGCTAGTATATTTATCTAGTTTCTAGTATATTTATCTAGTTTCTGGTATATGTATATGCATCTTGTTTCTAGTATATGCATCTAGTTTATAGTACATTTATCTAGTAGCTAGTATATTTATCTAGTTTATAGTACATGCATCTAGTTTTTATTATATCTATCTAGTTTATAGTATATGCAGCTAGTTTCTAGTATATGCATCTAGTTTCTAGTATATCTAGATTCTGGTACATTTGTCTAGTTTCTAGTATATTTATCTAGTATTTTTTGCAATTTCAGTTGGCGTTGCGCTGGTCGTTCCCAAGCTAAATCTGTTCATCTCCCTGATCGGGGCTCTGTGCTCCACCTGTCTGGCCTTCGTGATTCCGGTGCTGATCGACTTTGTGACGCGGGCGCCGGTGCCCAAGGGCCTGGGGGTTTGGTCCTATATCAAGAACATCCTCATCCTGACGGTGGCCGTGCTGGGAATTGTCACCGGGACATACCAGAGCATCGTGGAGATCGTCAAGGAGTTTAAGTAGAACTTAATTGCTAGAATGTATGTTTTTTTTTGTACATAATTAATGCCTGTGTCATTCCTGTTAATTTCTGTATGTGAATGCTTCGCCCTGCTCTATTGTAAGCTTAATTCCTATACCGTGTATTTTTTTGCATTTTTTTTTATTATTGTTGGTAGTTATAAGCTGTGCATTTGTATGTATGTATAAACATGTTTATTGGCATTCTAATCGCAAAAAAAGAGGCATAAAAGAAAGTGATCTGTAGCTAAAACCCGATTTTAATAAATGATTACCAAAATGGCTTTGATTATTTTGGAGCCCTAAATTGAAATTAATTATCGTTAAAATAATCATCGATTTTTATAAATATAGTGAGATTTATATAGAGTATTAATTAGCTTTCAGCAAAAAATGTTTAACAACGCTACTAGCCATTAAGTTTGCCCAAAATGTGAAGATGCGCTTTTCCAAGCGTACAAATCAAGAAAAAAAAAATACCACAATAAATTATATTTTAATTTATAAAATCTCGTTATAACTTTCAAGTCGGCAGTATTTTTTCGGTATATTTATTTGAACATTCTACATTCCCGGCCCCGATAGACTCTTCTCCATGAACTTCTTCTTGGCGAAGCATATCCACCACTTGCTGGGCTTGTCATCGGGCGTATCGAACACCTTCTCCAGGAGCCGCGTTCCGGTTTCCTGGCGCAGTTGCAGAAAATACTGACGCATTATTTCGGGATCCTCCGGCTTCGTGTATATCGCGTTCAGGGGGAATCCCGCATCGCCGGGCAGATCGAACCGGGAAATGGCCAGGGTATAGAGCTCCTGTTGGCCCTGCGATTTGCTAGTGCAGCGGGCCAAACGCTTCAAACATTCGGTTATGTACAGCGTTATGTAGATAAGCACACGGTCCACTTCCGACTGCGATTAGATATGGTATAGGGGTTATTTTGAACGTCGGAATCAATACAACCAACAAGCAGAGAAACACACAGTTGGGATTATTCGAAAACAATAAAATTGAGGAGGTTTAAAAACAAAATAATAATGTGGAAATATTTGTAAAAGAAGTGCAGTTAAATTGATATAGTTTTTTTTTCAAAATATTTCTTAGATTACAATAATTATTTTTTTAATTTAATTATTTAGTTTTAGTATTTTAAACGATTTTATCAAGGAATTTTTTTTTACAGCGGGAAGTTGTTTAAAAAAACATTTAAAAATTTAAAAAAATCAACTCCACCCCAGTAATTTGTATTGTGATAACATTCCAACAAACATTTCTAGGCTACTTCGATGTCTCATCAAAATATTGACTGCCCTATTTATGTTAGGAATTCTTTGAAATATTTTACACTCAAATATTGTTACGTTTAATCTCTGTTCTTTGTTCAGTTACTAACCTTAACTTCGTATGTGCGGAAGAAAATGTTTGACTTCCAGAAGTACAGTGACTCATCGATGATATCGTTGGCAATATCAACATTGGGCGCTGGTCCTCGGATTTGTGTACGTAGCGGTAGGATGGCCATGTTGCCCACCGATCCTTGGAAATCCTCAATCTCCGAGTGAAAGGCCTGGCGCCATGAAAACAACAATGTGGGTTGTAAAAGAAGAATTACTCATTAATCGTATTTTTATTTTATAATTTCCCAATTACTCACCGGCATTTTTCCTATATTTTTTTGTGCTTCAACCGTTGAAAGAAATGAAAAATAAAAATATTTTTTATCAGTACTTCTTAGTGATGTGAAAATGTTATCTTTTTGAATAAACGGACCAACGTCGTTCATTTTTTTACACAGTTTTTAGTGCTGGCACTATTTGGTATATTCATTTTTAATACTAATTTGAAAAACAAACTGTTTAATATTTTTAAACTAAGCTTTTGTCAATTGTTACATTTTTTGTTTGAGTTAATAACATATTTTTATTTTAAAAGCGATATATTTATTAGCCGAGTTTTCTACCATGGTTCAAGACCGCGCTTAATTGTTTTGCGATGTTAATTGTTTAGAGATGTCACGTGAGCAAAGTTTTAGTCGTTAAAAATAAAATAAAATATCTGAATTTAATTAGCATTATAATCTGTAACAACCGTTAATTATGTAACAACATAAGCTAAAATGTTTTTTTTTTCAAAATTATCGATAAAACCTACTATTTATGCATATTTGGATTTGCTTGTTCTCCAAATAAACGTTTTTAACCAGATTTTTGGCAATAAGTAAGGATAAATGTTAATGGCAAAAATCATGACGAAAGGGTTGGCAAAAAGCCATTTAAAATGAATAGCAAAAGTCTAAAAAAAAGCTAGTCAAATTTCTAGCAAAAAAAATCTCGCAAAAAGCTTAGTCCAAAAGCCAATAGAAATCCATCTCTAAGAATCGACTCGTAGACCCCACACACCATGGCCACAATTTGAAATCCATCTAGACGGATCCCTCGCTCTTCGGACATTCCAGGCAAGTGAAGTTAATGTAATGCAACATAATATCTATAACAAAATATCTATAACAAAATTATTCTTCCTACTTATGAGTTGTCCGATTCAGACTTAAAAGCTGGGTTGGCGATAACCCCTATCAGTGAAATGAATCTTGAATTCATTACACTCCCCCGTTATCTTATGAAATATTTGGAATTGCATTAAGCTCACCCATGCTTGTTTGTGTTTCGTTTACAGATCTCTGCGCCAACGAGACGAAGACAACTAGGAGGTCTGAGATACAAACTCAAGGACTGCAGTGTGTTGTAAATAAGCTAAAGGCTCTAAACTCCACTACGCTCGCTTAATGCCTGGGAACCAAGAAAATTTTCCTAGCTTTTTGGTCTGGCTTTTTGTTGGGTATTTCGTTTGGCTCTATTTTAGACCACTTGCCAGTCTTTTCGCTTGGCTTTTAGGTTGGCTTATTGCCAGGCTTTTTGCTAAGCTTTTTGCTAGGCATTTTGCTAGGCGTCTTGCCACGCGTTTAGCTAGGCTCTTTCCTCGGCTTTTGGCTGGGCTTTTTTCCAGGCTTTTTTTTAAGATTTTTACTTGGCTCTTTGCCAAGCTTTTTACTTTATTTTTTGCTAGCCTTTTTGCCAGTCATTTCGCTAAACTGTTTGAAAGCGTAGTACTAGAGAAAAATGTAAATAAATAACAATATTTAAAGAATTAAAAAATTGATACACATTTACAAAAGTTCTTTATACGCTCTCCTCATAATTACCAATTGAAAGTCTTTTTAAATGAAAAAAAAATAAAAAATTATAAACAAGAAAGGAGGCTAGCTTCGGTAAAAAATTGTGACCCTACCCCTTAAAAAAACGCAAAAAATCAAAATCGGGTTTTTTTGCACAAAAATATCAGTATTTTTGGCGTAAAATGGGAAATAACTGTCAGAATATGAAGTGTCGTACCTTTTTGAGCTCGTTATTAAATTCCCTATCGATTGGCATTCAAATATAGAAAATTAAACTGTTTTAAATTTTTTCGAAAAAAATTGTGACCCTACCCCTTAAAAAAACGCAAAAAAACAAAATCGGGTTTTTTTGCACAAAAATATCAGTATTTTTGGCGTAAAATGGGAAATAACTGTCAGAATATGAAGTGTCATACCTTTTTAAGCTCGTATTTAAATTCCCTATCGATTGGCATTCAAATATAAAAAATTAAACTGTTTTAAATTTTTTCGAAAAAAATTGTGACCCTACCCCTTAAAAAAACGCAAAAAAACAAAATCGGGTTTTTTTGCACAAAAATATCAGTATTTTTGGCGTAAAATGGGAAATAACTGTCAGAATATGAAGTGTCATACCTTTTTGAGCTCGTATTTAAATTCCCTATCGATTGGCATTCAAATATAGAAAATTAAACTGTTTTAAATTTTTTCGAAAAAAATTGTGACCCTACCCCTTAAAAAAACGCAAAAAAACAAAATCGGGTTTTTTTGCACAAAAATATCAGTATTTTTGGCGTAAAATTGGAAATAACTGTCAGAATATGAAGTGTCATACCTTTTTAAGCTCGTATTTAAATTCCCTATCGATTGGCATTCAAATATAAAAAATTAAACTGTTTTAAATTTTTTCGAAAAAAATTGTGACTTTACCCCTTAAAAAAACGCAAAAAATCAAAATCGTGTTTTTTTGCACAAAAATATCAGTATTTTTGGCGTAAAATGGGAAATAACTGTCAGAATATGAAGTGTCGTACCCTTTTGAGCTCGTAATTAAATTCCCTATCGATTGGCATTCAAATGTAGAAAATTAAACTGTTTTAAATTTTTTCGAAAAAAATTGTGACCCTACCCCTTAAAAAAACGCAAAAAATCAAAATCGGGTTTTTTTGCACAAAAATATCAGTATTTTTGGCGTAAAATGGGAAATAACTGTCAGAATATGAAGTGTCGTACCTTTTTGAGCTCGTAATTAAATTCCCTATCGATTGGCATTCAAATATAGAAATTTAAACTGTTTTAAATTTTTTCGAAAAAAATTGTTAACCTACCCCTTAAAAAAACGCAAAAAATCAAAATCGGGTTTTTTTGCACAAAAATATCAGTATTTTTGGCGTAAAATGGGAAATAACTGTCAGAATATGAAGTGTCGTACCTTTTTGAGCTCGTTATTAAATTCCCTATCGATTGGCATTCAAATATAGAAAATTAAACTGTTTTAAATTTTTTCGAAAAAAATTGTGACCCTACCCCTTAAAAAAACGCAAAAAAACAAAATCGGGTTTTTTTGCACAAAAATATCAGTATTTTTGGCGTAAAATGGGAAATAACTGTCAGAATATGAAGTGTCATACCTTTTTAAGCTCGTATTTAAATTCCCTATCGATTGGCATTCAAATATAAAAAATTAAACTGTTTTAAATTTTTTCGAAAAAAATTGTGACCCTACCCCTTAAAAAAACGCAAAAAAACAAAATCGGGTTTTTTTGCACAAAAATATCAGTATTTTTGGCGTAAAATGGGAAATAACTGTCAGAATATGAAGTGTCATACCTTTTTGAGCTCGTATTTAAATTCCCTATCGATTGGCATTCAAATATAGAAAATTAAACTGTTTTAAATTTTTTCGAAAAAAATTGTGACCCTACCCCTTAAAAAAACGCAAAAAAACAAAATCGGGTTTTTTTGCACAAAAATATCAGTATTTTTGGCGTAAAATTGGAAATAACTGTCAGAATATGAAGTGTCATACCTTTTTAAGCTCGTATTTAAATTCCCTATCGATTGGCATTCAAATATAAAAAATTAAACTGTTTTAAATTTTTTCGAAAAAAATTGTGACTTTACCCCTTAAAAAAACGCAAAAAATCAAAATCGTGTTTTTTTGCACAAAAATATCAGTATTTTTGGCGTAAAATGGGAAATAACTGTCAGAATATGAAGTGTCGTACCCTTTTGAGCTCGTAATTAAATTCCCTATCGATTGGCATTCAAATGTAGAAAATTAAACTGTTTTAAATTTTTTCGAAAAAAATTGTGACCCTACCCCTTAAAAAAACGCAAAAAATCAAAATCGTGTTTTTTTGCACAAAAATATCAGTATTTTTGGCGTAAAATGGGAAATAACTGTCAGAATATGAAGTGTCGTACCCTTTTGAGCTCGTTATTAAATTCCCTATCGATTGGCATTCAAATGTAGAAAATTAAACTGTTTTAAATTTTTCCGAAAAAAATTGTGACCCTACCCCTTAAAAAAACGCAAAAAAACAAAATCGGGTTTTTTTGCACAAAAATATCAGTATTTTTGGCGTAAAATGGGAAATAACTGTCAGAATATGAAGTGTCGTACCCTTTTGAGCTCGTAATTAAATTCCCTATCGATTGGCATTCAAATGTAGAAAATTAAACTGTTTTAAATTTTTCCGAAAAAAATTGTGACCCTACCCCTTAAAAAAACGCAAAAAAACAAAATCGGGTTTTTTTGCACAAAAATATCAGTATTTTTGGCGTAAAATGGGAAATAACTGTCAGAATATGAAGTGTCATACCTTTTTGAGCTCGTAATTAAATTCCCTATCGATTGGCATTCAAGTATAGAAATTTAAACTGTTTTAAATTTTTTCGAAAAAAATTGTGACCCTACCCCTTAAAAAAACGCAAAAAAACAAAATCGGGTTTTTTTGCACAAAAATATCAGTATTTTTGGCGTAAAATGGGAAATAACTGTCAGAATATGAAGTGTCGTACCTTTTTGAGCTCGTAACTAAATTCCCTATCGATTGGCATTCAAATATAGAAATTTAAACTGTTTTAAATTTTTTCGAAAAAAATTGTGACCCTACCCCTTAAAAAAACGCAAAAAATCAAAATCGGGTTTTTTTGCACATATGATATAGTGATCCGATTTTTTAAAAATTTTATTCGACATTCAGAAATATTAAAAAAATAATATTCCCAAAAGAAGAAGGTAATATTTTGAAAAACACCAAAGCTTAAATTTTTTATCTTTTTTTCAATCCTTCCTATTGGAGCTATAAGATGTAGTTGTCCGATCCAGCGTTGCAAAGTTCTGCCTGAAATCGTTATACCCTCTGCAAGGGTATGAAAAGGAATGCTTGTATCCGTGTTTACAACCTATTAGGGTTGCCTGCCATGGTTTGTGTCCGCGCTTAAATGCATTGGGACCAGCTAGGTATGGATGAGGTATAATTTATCTATAACCGCGGCGGTCACACTGTTATTTATTCCAATTGGAAGCTCAGTTTGTGTTTGTTGCTTTGCTGAATTCGGTCGAGAAAAACGCTTGTAAATTGAATATTACAGAAATTATCGTCGGCGTTTCGTGCGTTTATTTACCTTTTTGCGCCGCGTTCTGTTGTGTTTCCTTTTTTTTTTGCGCCAATCGAGTGCCTGTTGCCTTCTTACTTACACTGAGAGAAATTTACAAATATACACGATAATGCGGGCGAAGCGGTGGAATTTAATTGCAAATCGCATTTTATCCTTGGCTGATTGCGGTTTCCTTTTCGCCGTTGTTGTTTTTGTTGTTGTGTGCAGCAAATAAAACTCGTTTCACGCGCCAGTGTGTGTGTGTGTGAGAGCGCGGTGTGTGCGTGTGTTGGTGTGTTGTTTGTTTGTTTGCGCGGCTTTTTTTTCGTGATTATTGTTTTTGTTATTATTGGATGCAAATTGGACAAAAACAGTGACAATTTCGAGGAATTCAACAAAAAGCAGCAACAGTTGACGCCGGCAAACGTAAGGTAAATTCTTAATTTCATTAAAAAAAAAAGGAAGAAAAATGTATTTACTGTTATCCAGAATATTTTTTCATATTTATTAAAAAGTAAATAAATTTAATGTAAATATAAAGAAATAACTGCAATGCCCTTGGCAGTCGGGTGAAATGCAGTACACTCAAAGAAATTCCTATGCCTTCAAAAAAAAAAAATATTATCAACAAAAATATCTTTAAAAAAATGCACGTATTTTATGGTACAATAGTTCAACATTTTATTTTAAAATACAATTAAGACATTAGGTTATACATACATATTTCCCTTTAAAGGCACGTTTTCTAAACCTCCAGTTAAATTTAAAGTGGGGATTAAACCTTCTGTGAATTTCTGAGTCCCTTAACTACAGTTAATTGCTTAATTTCAGAGCCCTAAATTTTTGTTTTTAAATCAAGAGATTAAGATAAACATATTTTAGGGAGGGAGACCACAGAGATAAGATTATTTGGTTGCCCAGTTCAGTCGTTTTCCACTAAACTCTATACTTTAAGTATTTATTTTTTTGCAAACCTTAACTATATTTTTTTTTCAAAAAGGTAAACAAAGAAGTAACCCTGTTTAGATCGAAAATGGCAAACTTGTTAATGGTTTTGGTAAATGCATTTTTAATCTGGTAACTGTTAAAATGTGGGAAAAATACCTATTTTTTATACGTGCAGAGAAAGAAAGAAAAGGCAAGGCGAGCCAAGAAATGATGACAAGAAGAGGCTTTGGCTCTTGGCCCGACTTCCAAATCAAATGGAATTTAGCCGGTTTCCATAAAAAGCAGCTCAGACAGGCGGGAAAGAGAGGAGGGATGGGATTCTCGAGTGAGTGAGTGAGTGGGTCAGTTGTAGTGGCTGCGGCTGGCGAGGGTTAAGCGGCGGCCTTTCCGTGGGCCATCGGGGGGTTAAGGCGGGACGGGGAGTTGCGAAAGTTCAGTTGCGCGTTTCTTTTGCCTTTTTCTTTTCCTTTGGGGCGTGGTTACCAATGCCACTGCGATGCAACAACAATGAACTCCGAACTGGCTTTAACCTGGAAATCGATGTGAATATGGGATATGGGATATGGCTATGGATATGGCTATGAATGCACTCTATAAGCATGGTTTCTGCATTTCATAAATTTCCATAAAACTTATTTGTAAAAACTTAAATTTTTACATTTAAATTATTAATAATTATATTTAATATTTGTATTTGCCTACATATTTTTTATGTCTAAGCTGTTTAATAATAAAATTAAATGTTTAAAAATATCTAAAATTTTGAAAAAAGTAATATATGATTTTTTCTTATGTTTAATAAATTTTAAAGTATTCAATAAAAGTATTCGATAAAATATATATATTCTTTTTTCAATGAAAAACAATTTTGAATAATATTTCTTTTAAATAATTGTGAATTTTTAGCTATTCAAGTTTTTTTTTATGTTGTATAATATAATTATAATAAATTTTAAAGTTTTAAACAAAGCATTTAATATATCTTTTTTATATGAAAAACTATTTTGAATAATAATATTTTTAATAATTATGGATTTTTTACCAATGCAAGATCAAAAGTAACAGTATTTTTGCAAGAAATCATGTTATATTTAAAATATGCCTCTTTCAGCATTCTAAGCTAATATTTTAGCTATTCTATCTTTATGATGTAGATTTACAGTTTGTATCTTTTACAAAAAAAGAAAGAAAATCTGCGGTTCAGAAGTGAAAAGTAGATTGTAATTACTGCATAATGCCAGTGGGTTTCCGCCATCTGGTATGACGTCCAAAAGTAGTTACCATTACTATAACTATTACTATTGGATGGGATTGGATTGGATTGGGCCACAGAGCCCATTCCCAGCGACTGGAATTATGTAAATTGCTCAAATTGGCATCACTGGGAATGGCAAGGCCAGCGAATGAATAGCCCGGCTAAATACACAAAACACAAATAAGCAGCGAATATAAAAAGCCGAGATACATATTTAATTATTTACCCGAGAACTTGTTCGGGGCTTATATTACCCGCAGTTCGCAGTTCGCTGTTCTTTTTTTTTTATACATTTTTTGGGCTGCGAAATTTCAAACGCGAGTGGAACGTGTCTGAGATCAGAAAAAAGGGCAAACAACAAAGGAAGGCGGAAAAAAGCCAAGCCAAGCAAAGCGAAGTTCAAGACGAAAATCAACGTTTGACTTGGATTATGAATGCATATTGCCATTTATACACTAACTTAGGAACGAAAAAAGAGCAAAAAATATAAAAAATATTAAAATAAATAAAATAATAAAAATAAATCAAAAATGTTATAAATAAATATAATAAAATTTAAATACATATAAGTAAATATAAATAAAAATAAATATATATAAATATTTAAAAATAAATATAAATATATATTAATAAATTAAAATATATATACATAAATATAAATTTATTTTATTATTTTTTTATTATTATTTTGTCAAATTAAAACCAGTAACAATACTAAATTTAATAGAAAGAAAAATGGCACTGGAAGCTGAAATAAATAAATAAAAAAAAAACAAATAGAAATAAATATAAATAAAAATAAAAACAAACAAATATCAATAAATTAAAATAAAAACAAAAAAATATAAATAAATAAAAATAAATATAAATATATATAAATAAATATAAATAATTATAAAATATAATATATTAAAAGAACATATTCATAAAAATATATTTTTATTTCACAAAGCAATAGACTTTTGTTTAAAATGGCGTACACTTTTTGTTACCTCCTATTTAAGTAATTATTTGTTGAACTAAATTAAAAGTCATGTAAATAAATACTTTTATTTATGTAACCATTTGCTAAAAGCTTGTTTAAATGTAAATTCAATTTATTTAAATCTAAACGATGTTGTATTTAATTTGCATTCAAATTCAAATTAGTACACGGGCCATAAATGCAGCAACTTTCACGCTCAAACTGTAATTTATTGGCTTTTTATCGCCTTTAAATAATGGCCAGCAATTAAACAAACTCTGAAAGGTATCGATCTTAGATTTTAGAGCATTATCAATTCGATTTTTAAGGCGCCACATTTCAAATCCTCCGTCTTTTTGCTATGTTTTTTTTAACCATTTCGCTTTAGTTTTTGTGTTTGCTAAATTATTGCGTTAGGTGGGCTGGATTATTATTACTGGCTCGAATTTGTTGACTTTCCGTCGCTCGATTGTTGTCATGGCCTTATATTAATTTGTTGCCTTAGCCGGCTCGCCTTACAATTGTCTTTTCTCTAGCCGGGCTTTTTGTTTGCTCTGGCTGTTTGCCTCAAGAAATGAGCTCAGCTTAAGTTGCAGACTCTCGGCCCACGTATCTAATTAATTATTCCATTGGGACTTGGGCGCCACTGCAGAGAAAATAAAGATTTCAATTTTAAACAAACTGAAATTAATACTAGAAAAATACAAAAAAAAAAAATAACAGGTCTTACAGTTAGTACGTTTAAAGTAATACCTACCGAAATGTAGAAGAAATTTTTTTAATCGAACCACTCATTTTAAAGTTATGAGCAAATAATGGAATCCAAGCAGAAGCAGTGTAAGCAGTTTACTGCTTGAATAACTTCATAACTTGTTTATTATAAAACTTACGTTAACTATATTTTTATTAAAAATAACTTTAGTTGAAAGAAATTAAACTCACAAATAAATCTAGTACTACATATATCTTTAAAGGGAAATAAAAGTCACATTTTTGGTACAATAAACTTCTGTTTAACGTGAAAAATCTCGAATTAATCTCACTCGAACATAAAAAACAAATGTTCTGCGTGTCATTTGCCTCGTCTGCGGACAGCTCGTTTAAACATCAACACAACATTGGCAAAGAATAAAATTGAAGCATAAAACGCCTGCAGTTTGTGTGTCAGCAAATGGGCAAACAGATGTGGACACTTACACTGCCTCCCAACAATTTGCCGACCAAGCGAAATGAATGAGATGAAATTTGATTTTGGCCAGCTCATTTTTTTTATTTCCAAGTTGGTTTCAAATTTAGCGTTTTCGCATCCCCCGGTGGGTGGCATTTCGTTCCCGAGAAGTTTATTTTCTCGTCGGGCATTAAATGGCCTCGCATTCGCATCAAGTGCAAGATGGATGACGACGGCGTTCTGGGGAATCGCATTTGGGTTCCCATCTTCCAGTGCTCCTCACTCCTCGAATTTCACTGGTCGGGCAAAACAAACAACAAAAAATAAAAAAAAATAACAAACAATAGCGCTTTTTATGCAAAACCACTCCATATACGAGTTCTGTAGAATCGCCTTTGAAGATCTGGTTCCCGAAAGTCCAAAAGTCTCGAATTAAAGGGGATTCTTCAAATTTCAAGAAGAATGGAATGCATTTTTTCTTTAAAATGGGTATTGTAATTATAAAAGATTTTTCTTTTAATGCTATTACTATTATTTTAATGATATTTATATCAAATTAATGTTTATTTATGTTTTAATTTTTTGTTGTTCTTTAAATTTGTATTTTTTTTACATTTAAAAAATTTAAAAAAAATTGTTCTTTGTTATTAAATTAATGTTTATTTATGTTTTAATTATTTCTACTTAAAATGTTTATTTTTTTACATTTAAAAAGTTTATAGCTTCCTGCAGTCTCTTGAATTTTTTATTTTTCCAGTTTGAACGGAGAAAAGCAAGATTTTTGTTCACTATTTTAATGGCTTTCTCGTTCCCATTCAATTAAATTTAATTTTGGAAATTTTCAACTGGGAAATTTAACGAGCTTCCGTCTAGTTTTAATATTTTTCGTACTTTAATGATTTAACACTTTGTGACCCACTGTGCCGCATTTCCACGGGCCGCCAGCATATGTTTTGTTCTCTTTACCCCTCCTTCTTTTTCCCCCTTCCCTGCCGCCTTTTTTTTATGTGTTTTTCCATTTCACACTTTATGGTGTTGCAGCTGGTTGGAAAAAAGAGTGGAAAACGGGGAAGTGGAAGTGGAAGCAGAAGCATTTTCTACCGCTGCACATGTTTCGTTTTCAATTTCCCTCCCTGCAAAAAGTGCATTGCCAATATTGTTGTCTCCCCCATTTCGATGGCTTTTCTTTCTATCTGTACCTCTCTTTGGCTTCTCCTTCTGTTCGTCTTTACCCCCTCCACCCACTCTTCGTTGCTTTGCACATTTGCATCCGACACTTTTTGAAAACCGGACACACTTTGTCACCGTCGCTGATCTTTAATGGTGCGTCCATATCGGTGTGTGTGTGAGTGATGAATATGCGGCGGTGCACTGCGAGAAATTGCCAGTAGGTAACCTTAATAGAACTTGAATACATAATTTATTAACAATTTTCAAACGACCAGGTATCGAACTCTTGAATATATCGATATTTAATCGAAAACAATTTTTATTATAAGTATTTTTTAACAAATATTTATGATTTTCTATGCTAAACGTCAAAAGGAAAAACCATTTTTTTTCACCTTATAATATCAAATATATCGATATTATATGGAACATATTTTTATTAAAATTAAATTCCTTTTTTTATATTTATTTTATATTTCGAAACCAAACAATGGCAAAATCTCTATAGATTTCATTCAAAAATATCTCGTGTTCATAATACACATTATAATATGAAATATATCGATATTAAATGGAACAAGTTTTAATTATAAGAACATTTGTTAAATATTTCAGAGTATTTACATCTCTAGACTGGGATTTCGAAACCAAACCAAAATCTCTATAGATTGAGGTCTTACAAAAATATCTAATAAATCAAGATATCCGTTTGGCTCTTGGGTTTCTCCCAGTGTACGTGTCATGTGCGACATGTGGCGATAGTTGGAGGCGACACCTTTGGCAACGACATCGGTGCTCCCATTGCAATGTCACCATGTCGTTCCATTTCGCCGCTTTCTAGTTTCCTAGTCACAAGTTCTCCATTCTCCATGATGCGATACTCCCGATGCCATTCACTCCCTATATATATGTATACCTACATTTAGATGTAGGTAGCACATTCCCCATAGTCCCTAGTCCCTAGCCCATAACCATAAACGCACATTCATAATTCTCACAATGGGCAGCGCAGCATAAATTCAGACAATAATAAACAATACCAAAACAGTCGCTTCCGTTTTCCGGCCGTAAACAGTGCAAAAACAAAAAAAAAAAAGACAGGAACAAAAAAAAAGCGTAGTTTTTGTTGTTGTGGCAGCGGAGAGTTCAACAAACCCCCACCATATTAACCCCTTTGTGCCCGCGCCCCTGGAAACCCAGTCCACGCACTTTGCGTGGGACAAAGATGGCCTTCGTTTTCATCTTGGGGCTTGACTTTAATTAAACGCATTGCTCAAAGTTGAATTTAATTGAATCAATAAACTAAATAAATGTAATTTAATGACGCCCACCTAAAAAAAAACGAAAATAAATAGAAATATTTAATAAAAAATCAAACTATCAATTGTAGATATTAAAAAGAAATATTTTAATTTATATAGAAATTTCCCTTAAATTTTTTAAAACAAATGTGCCATAAACAATCTTGAAAGTTTTAGACTTTTCGTTTAAAAATTCTTATTATGTAAAATAAATAAGGGTTATTAGTTTTGGAAATATATTAATAATAATTATGGGTTTGCGCAATACACGGAGAATTTTCATTTATTTTTTAGTATTTTCTGTGCATGTAAATTCGCTTTGTTTTCTGCGTGTTCCGTTAATGAAGTCATCCAGTCAAATCAAGTTTTGTTGTTTCACTTTGCCTCACTTTACTTTGAATTACTTTACCCCCCACACAGCCACATACTCGCAAAAACAAAAACCATAAAAAACCATACACAGAAATAAAATGTATTTGTTAAATTTATATTTCAATTAAATTAATTTATTTTATATTCCATATTTTTATTCTAATAGGAGGTTCAAAAATGTATTTTTCATCTAAAAAATATATCTTACCATCTGTCTAAAACTTTAAATCAAATATTGTAGCTAATAAAGAACTAATATTTTTTTTTAAATAATTTCAGAATATCTATTCATTTAAATAACGTTTTAAATATAATGAAAATGGCATCACAGGTTAGACTGACTTATAAAATATAAATTGGTATCTGGGCATATATTATAAATATTTTTAAATATTAAATTAAATATTTGATGTATTTATAGTAATTTCAGAATTTCGAAAATGAAATAGCTAATAAACAACTAATTTTTTTAATATTTAATTGAGAATAACGTTTTAAATATAATGAAAATGGCATAACAGGTTAGACGGACTTATAAAAATATAAATTGGTATCTGGGCATATATTATAAATATTTTAAAATATTAAATTAAATATAAAACATGTAGGTAATAAACATTTGATGTATTTATAGTAATTTCAGAATTTCGAAAATGAAAATTACATAGAAAATGTGATGAAAATGGTAGATAAATTAAATAAATAATAATTAAATAACTATTTTTCTGAGTGCACAACTGACTGGTATACGCTTTGTCTTCGTTGTTGTTGAGTTGTGTTAAATGCAATTGCTTTGATGTTGCTGCCTTTGTGATGACATCAGGCATTTGTTTGCATTTGCATTTGCCTTTGCATTTGCACTCTTTCTGCAATTTCTTGATTTCTGTTATATTTTCCACAAATGATTCATAAATGGTGTCCCATTGTTGTTAGTTACTTCAATTGAACTCAATTGGTTGGAGATGAAGACTGAGAATTGCCTGAAATTGTGTGTTAATTAGATTTCTTATTTTTTTTTTGTATTTTTTTTGTATTTCCCCAAAGACGCTCTCGAGATGCTCGTACATAGTTTCCTTTTCTCCCCATTTTTGGGTAATTCTCTTCAACTCATAAGCATAATTAACAAGCCACTTGACACACAGAAAGGCCCCCACATATAACCCCATCGGAGATAGAGGAACGGAGATCTAGAGATGGCCTGAAAATCAAGTCTATTAATTCATTTCGAAGACTTGATTGTTTAATTTGAGATTTCAAAATTATTAAAAAACGTAATAAAATATTATTTGGTTTGTGCACTAATTTATGCAAATTAAAAACCAAAAAAAACAACTATATCATCAATATTTTTATTTTTCCATAATAAAAGTTTTAAAGAAAATAGTTAATATTTTTTTGTAATTAATTTAAATTAAATTTTATGACTTTCTTGAAGATACACGATTTCTTTGTTTGTTGTCATCTCTGTGGGTTGGTTTTTCTTTTGTTTGCTGGCCTTTTGACAGTCCCAAGTGGCGCCCACAATTCACAGTTACCCTTCTCTTTACGTGGGTGGAGTTTTGAGCATGTTAATAGACCTAAAACTGTGTCACAGCAATAGAACAACAAAACCCTTAGACAATCGTCAACTTTGCGACAGGTAAGAAATAAACGCGACGATAATTTTCACACATTATTTATTATCAAGCGGAAAAAGGGGGCGTGGTGCCAAAAGTGGGCTGCACTTTGTTATGCACAAGGCATGGGCGTACGTCGTCCCCCCTTTCACCACTCCCAGCTGTCTCTGTTTTTGATTTATGTTTAATTTCACGCACGTAACTGTGCCGACTGACCTTCGCGAGTAAAATACAGGTGAACTTTATTAATTCAAGAAGAATAGAAGAATAGAAGAATAGGTCTTTCCAAAATCATAGTAAAGGCTTAAAAAAAATTGTATATATTTTATAATATATTTCAATATTTTAATTCGCGAATAAAATCGTAAAATACAGGTGAATTTTATTAATTTAAAAAGAATAGGTATATCCAAAAAATAAAATTAAATCATAGTAAAGGCCTAAAAAAGTGTATATATTAAATATTATATATTATATATATAATATTTTATAATATATAATATATTATAATATTTTAATTCGCACATAAAATCTAAAAAAATATATATATTAAAAATAATAAATTATAAAATTTTAATTCGCAAATAAAATCTTAAGGTACAGGTAAAGAAAAAGTTTTAAAAAAAATTTAAATTAAATTAAATCATATTAAAGGCCTAAAAAAGTTAGTATATTATTAAAAAAAAAAGTTTTTGCTGCCTTTATAAATTTTAAAAGTTTTACTGTACTTTTCAAAATTTATTAATTGTGGCTTTTATTCAGATCTGTTTTCTGTTTGCTTTGCTTACGCTTTGCAGATGATTTTAATTCAAAAGTTTATTTCGGTTTGCATAGATAATTATGTTTGCATTTTTTTATAGCCACAAAATGTGCTCGCAATTGTGTCAGCCATATGCATATGTCTCTTGTCTGTTCCACATTTGACTTTTCATATTATTTGATGTCCCCGAAGGTCTTGGGATATTTAAGGTACTCAAATGGGTAAACATGAGCATTTATTTATGGTTCGTGCTCTCAATATGCTTAACCCAAGATAAGGTGTGCGGTGTACCCGCCAAATGTGGTCGCATTTTTAGCGGATTACACATGGGATCCGCAAAGGGGATAATCGTTATTATGATTCATAGGCTGTATAAGATTTTAAAAATTACACACCATAAATTACACTCTTATTTTAGCTAAAATAAATATTTTGCAGTTACTAACTTAAATAAATAAAAAAGATAGAATAGAATAGGGTTTTTAAAATGAAGAGCTTTTTCTTTGGATTTTTCAACTGTTCGTTTTCCTAATAGAAAAATAGTTTTAAATGATATAATAATTGAAATCAAGGGTTATCCACGTTAAATGTTTTTTACTAACGAGTTTTTGCTGTTGTCTATTTTTTTGACACGTTTTCGAATTTTTCCTTGAACGTGCATTGGAACCACAACTTGTACTTTTAAGTGGAGTTCCAATTACCGGAAGTTCTTATATGTATGGCATATCCAAGGGTTGTAATTCCCTTGTTCGGGTCACGTCTCAAGCTGAATTCCAAACACCGGCTTACATTTGGCATTTGTTTGGCTTTGAAACAGCGAAATGCCATTAGCAAACGCCCTCGGACCACGCCCACCAGCCCCCGCGAACCAAAAAAAAAAAAAGAAGAAAACTTGTCTGCGGAATGCGTTGGATTTTTTGGCACTGAAATGGAGCCAAAACTGACAGCAGTCCAAAAAAAAAAACAAACAAACCGAGTTTTTTTGCGCCAATTGAAAATATTGACAGTTGGCCTGGTAATGCACCTTGCATATAGCTTTTACACTTAAAAAAAAAAACTAGGCCAGCAAATACGATTTTTTTTTAATTATTCAAAAGTTTGCAAAATTGTTTAGCACTGTATAAAATTTGAGATTTTTATGTCAATCCGTTCTGGGTTACTTTTGCTACTGCCCGTTTTTTAAAGAGCCCCTTTTATAATAGTAAATAGATACAAAATATATGAAAACATTTTGAACTAATCTATCACAAAAACTGAATAAAAAATATCTAACTATGTTTTTCAAACAAGAACTATCCCTTATTAAGGTACAGGGTCCAAAATGACCTTCGTTTTTTCCCGTGCAACCGACGGGGGAGCAAGGGAGGTCTATTTACCAGCTGTGTTTGCTCTCTATAAATAAAGTCAACTAAAAATGGCAAAAATGTATTCATCATCAGAGGGAGCTCATCAGGCTAAAGTCGAGCCATTTGTGGGGGATTTCGAGAAAGGTAAAAGGGGGGTTATATTAAAACGGGGAGGGACGTGGAATTTCTGGGAGATCGAGGGGGTTAACGAGAGGGCGAAACGAGATGGCAAAAATAAGGGAAAAAAAGGAAACTGTTAATTGCGTTGACACTCTTTTGTTTGATTATTTGTCTTGTGAGTAAGAGATGCCACATCTTTATAGACCCGTACCATATTTTCGAGTTCCCCAACCCTCCACACACACACACACACACACACGTGTCACATAATGGTTTCAGTTTCAGTGCACAGCAGGGGTTAAAATAATGGAGTTTCGGAATATAACATTTTTTAAATCTATAGGTACCCATAAAAAATTTTGTATTTCTTTAGAAATTTATATATAAAATAGAAAAAAAATAGAAAAAATTAAATTTTTAATTATTTGGCATTACTATAAAAGTTAAATTTAAATAAATTAAATTATATTTTATAATTTTTAATTTTAAAATCAATACCTATGAAAGGTTTTTATTTCTTTAGAAATTTCACTATAATAATAAAAAAAAATTCTTGATTATTTGGCATTACTATAAAAATTAAATGAAAATAAATAATATTATATATTTTTTATTTATTTACAAATTTGCATATAAAATAGAAAATTAATAAAAACATAAAACCATATAATACAAATTAAATTCATAATTATTTGGCATTACTATAAAAATAAAATTGAAATTAAAATAAATTGA
Source organism: Drosophila pseudotakahashii (assembly GCA_035046095.1). Classification (NCBI taxonomy): domain Eukaryota; kingdom Metazoa; phylum Arthropoda; class Insecta; order Diptera; family Drosophilidae; genus Drosophila; species Drosophila pseudotakahashii. The sequence goes on from JAWNOE010000105.1 coordinate 11,142,856, forward strand.
ATTGTATTTTATAATTTCCCCAAACAAAGAGAATCATAGGGGTATTATTTATTAAAAACTATGTTTGTTATCGCCCAGAGCTTTTACATAATGCTCGTTTCGCGGCATATCTCTGGCCGACTCTTTCGATGATTTTCCGTTTGCCTTTATCTTATCTCAATAAAAATTGAAATACCTTTGTTGTTGGCCGCAATAAAAAAAAGAGAAAAGGAGGCAATTGTGGATGGGATGTGTGGAACGCATCTTGGGTCTTTGCTTCTTCTGACTCACTTTTGGATTTGAACTGGAGATGGTTTCCAACCAACCCAAACCGAACCGACTATTCCAGACCATTTGATTCACTTTAAAAAAGGCCTTTGTTGTCTCGCCTTTCTTCGGTGTAATTTATTACACATCTTGTGGATTTTTCTTTAGTTTTCCATTGCCCAGTCAAACACAAGATGACGTGCCACAGAATTTGAGGGAAGCAAGAAGAAAAGCAAGGCAAAGTAAAGAAAATCCAATAAAAGCAAAAGCTAAAATGCATTTCGTAATGTTTTGTTGTAATGATCGGTCGGTGATACAGCCCCCAGAGTCGCTCATCATCGTGATTATAATGATGATGCTGATGATGATGGGGTACCAACAAAAAAAAAAAAGAAAAAACCGAAGAAGCGTCTAGACGGAAAGCGAAAGTAGCGCTCAATGGGTTAAGAAATGCAATTGGGAGGATGACATGCAACTGGAAAATGCATAAAAAAGTATTGTGCAAGAAATTCCAATAATCCATCGATCCATTATCTAATATTGATAATATTCATAATCAAAGAATAAAAAAGAATACAAAATCCAAAAATATATTCCATTAAATATATGTAATTCCATTACCATCGAAAGCTCTTACGTTTCTATTGATAACCGAGGAAGGAAATTGAACTCCCTTACCCATATTTATAAACCACTGATATGGGATATATTCCATAATATGTTGGCTTGAATCATTTGGAGGCGAATACGTTATGAGCCTAATCAATCAACAATAAACAAATAAATGAAAAATGCGGCCTTTTGATAAGGGACACAACACATACACTCGCCGAAAATAAGAGATACAACAGGTATATCTACATATACATACACATATGAAAGTCGTGGCACTGGGCATCTAGAAAAAAAAACTTTTCACTTTTATTTTTGGGGCGCGGAAATGGTATTCCCCCTCCTCACATTTTACGAGAAATGTGGGCCCCCCTTTTTGGACCCATCTTTCTATCCCCCGGCCAGTATTTCCCCCTCCCCGAAAATCTGGAGTGAAGCAAACGAAGCTGAAACACGCCGAATTGGGTCATAAAAACCAAAAGTGGTCGACGTCAAAAAGGCGACTGCGATTAAGTGGCGGCATCATGATCATCATTATAATAATCCAGTGTCATATCCAGGGGGATTTTTGGGGGCTAGCCTAAGATCACTAAAAAAAAAAACGTAATTATCAGGATGATTTATTTAATAAATTAAATAAATCTCATACTATGTGTGGTTAATCGGAATAATGACCAAAAAGTTCAGAAGTTAATTTCCCCCTCTTTGAAAAAATTCCGCTTACGCCCCTGTTAAAATATGATTTTATGGTCACTGTGATCATGTCATTGATAATTCCATTGCTTTGGTATTAGAGCTTGAAAATTATCGATATTTTCGATATGTTCACAATATCGATTCGATAATATCGATGTTTTCAAGGAAAAACTCATATTAAATATCGAGAAATAGCAAACTGTCGATATTTTTTCAAGCTCTATTTGGTATCACTGTACTCGTTGGACCATCGTGTGTGGCGGCCATATACTCAGTTGACCGTTCCACATTATGTGTCCACATTGGATAACTGGAAAATGGGAGCGCACGTTGTTTGCCCGATAAAGTTTTCAATCTATAAAACAAAAATATGTACATATGTACATATATTCATTCATATTACTGCGCATAAATCATTTTCCACCATTTCTTGTCGTCGTTTGATTGATGTTGTTGTTTTTGCTGCTTTTTCCATTTTTTATACTTTTTTTTTTACTGTTGCGAGTGCAACTTTATCAGTTACAAGTGCGTGAGTTTGAGTCAGCGATCGGATTGAAAAGGGGGGTCAGTCACTGCATATGACATCATTCGGAAGTTGGGAAAACAGTTTTAACAGCACTCAAGCGGCAATAAACATGGTATATAATGTTATAATAATTAAAAATTGGGTCACAAATGTTTTTGAATAGATCGCTAAGGTCTTTTAACCAAAGTACGAATACTGTATGAAATATTATTATAACAAAAATAATTTGGTTTGTCAGAATTGGTGATTAAATATCTTATCATCAAATATGGTAGTTATACAACATTTTTAACATTTTTTCACCGTGTATTTACGTGTAAAATATTACAAATTCATCACAGCTGTGGAATTTCCTCCCTTTCAAGAGCACGTGCGCTGGCACACACACATCCATTTATAATGAGGGAACCCCTGGAAATCCCTAAACAGTGTGCCAAAAGCAAAAATAAAAGAAATAATAGAGAGAAAACCCAATAACAATTACCGGCCAGCTGCCCATGGAACTTCCATATGACACTGGGCATTAATTCCCGCTCTTTTTCCCTCTTTGCAGATGTCCTTGACGAAAAAGGATCCGTCGCTGAGAGTCGCCGCCTCGGATCCGCATCTCGTTTCTCTGGGCGGCGGGCGACTGAGCACCGCCGTCACCATACACTACATTCACATAGGTGAGTCTTGGAGATGGACATTATGAATTATTATTAGTATTATTAAATTAATAATTCAATCAAAGTTTATTTATTATTTATTTTATTTATATTATTTATTTTTTATTTTATTTATTTAATAATAAAAGTACATAGATATTAGAACCATTTAAACCATTTTTTTGAGAATATATTTTTTTATCAACTATAAATATAACAATTTTTCAATGTATTGAACTCACTTTAATTTGAATCTTTTTACCTTTATCGTGTTTCGTGACACGCTATCGTGACACGAGGTCATCTCTAACAAAGTCCACTGGACACGCACCGTTACGCGGCTGCGTCCCTCTCCCTCTCTCGCGTGTCATTTGCGTTCGGTCTGTTGCTGCGGCCACGCGTGCGCGTTTTTCATCTCTCTCTTGCTCTTGCTCTTTCTCTTTTATTTTTATTTTTTTTTTGCCCTGGCAAGGTCACTTGTAAAGCGATAAGCAAAGTACCGAAAAAAAAGCAAAAACAAGTAGCAAAGCGCACAGCACACAGCACACATAAAAAAGTCTTGCGAAAGCAACGCACAAAAGGCAACAAAATTGGTGAGCAAACTGCGATAAGCTCATTTAAGTTTACAATGGGATGACAAGTATTGAAAAGATTTAAATAAAATGAGTAATAAAATAATGGTCAAGATTAGTGTAAAGAATCCATGATATAAGTCTAGTTTATAAATAAATTCAAATTAAAAAAAAAATTTTTTTTTTTCAAAAAGTAAGAAAACTTTTTTAAAACTTAAAATTACCATTCAAACTATAATTTCTAAAATATTACAAAAAAAAGTCTTAGTAAGATTGGTAGACTTAATAATTTTGAATATTAGTTAAACCTACAAATGTACCACTGTACCAAAACAGAGAGAAGTTAAGAATATGCTGTTTGTTCCCAAAAAATCAGAGAGAGATGTGAAAAGAGATAAGAAATACTGTAGAACTGACTGTTGAAATTTTCCAACATCACATTACCGAAAACCACTTCAAACGCGAAACTTTCGGTTTCGAATCCGAGTCTTAAAAAAACCAATATAATTGACTATTTGAATTTCCCTTTAGGTGACACCACGATTGGATCGGCAGCCAGTTGCAGCATCTCGTTGAACGGAAGTGGCGTTCGTCCGCTGCACTGCACCATCTACAGGTATTAAGCCCTAAGTTTTTTTTACACTGTATAAACCAATCCCAAAATATTAAAAAACATTTTTAGGGCAATTTTCGTAAGTGGAATAATTGATAAATTGAAAGTTTTCAAACCCTTCATTATATATTTAAATTTGCAACAAAACCATGTGATTAATTAAAAGTTTAAACAAAAAAAAAATACCAAAAATATTAAAATAAATTGGTTTCATAATATTTTTTTTTAAATAAAATAAAAAAATAATTAAAAGTTTAAACAAAAAAAATAGTACTAAAAATATTAAAATAAATTGGTTTCATAATAATATAATAATCTTTAATCGTTTTAAGGATAAATCGATAAAAAATAATATGCTTTTACTTTAGAGAAATATATATTCTTTTTTATATATACTTTTAATAGAGTCCAAAAGGCTAGAATCGAACTAAAATTGCTTAAAATATATAAAATACTAAAAATACTAAATCGATAAAAAATAATATGTTTTTATTCTAGATAAATATTTATCTATACTTTTAATAGAGTCCAAAATGATATCTAAATTACTAGAAATATTCCAAAAGGCTAGAACCGAACTAATACGATCATAATAATTTTGCAGGAGCGACGCCAACGAAGTGACCCTGGTGCCGGAAAAGGACTCCCGCCTGCTGATCGACGGCGCACCGATTCTGGAGGAGACAAAGCTCAGCCAGGGGGCGATGATCACGATCGGCAACTCGAACTACCTGAGGTTCAACAATCCGGACGAGGCGCAGATGATTCGCTCGGCGATGGGCTCCAACGAGAGGATCTCGATGCCCCAGATCGATTTTACGCAATCGGCGCGGCAGGCGCACGAGCTGAGTCAGTCCCTGGAGCTGGAATCCTTCTACGAGAGCATCATCAACCCGATCAACCAGCCATCCTCCACCTACGAGCTGGAGTGCCCCAAGGTCTTCTCCTCCGACCTGGTCACCGTCAACATGCCGGCCAAGGATGTGTTGGGCCAGAAATACGCCAGCTTTGCCCGCAATCTCGCCGAGAATCATCGCAACGAAAAGCAGCTGAACAACCAGTTTGCCAAGGGAGTGGGTGGCAGCAATGGTGGCTACTGGAATGTGCCCAGCAATGCGGCGATCTATAAGGAGCAGCAGCACCAGCAACAACAGCAGCAGCAGCTGGCCACCTCGGATCTGCTGACGAAGGTGAACAACGATCGCTACGATCGTTATCCCAAGGCGGGTGGCCTGCAGATCTACTCGATGAACGGTGTGAATAGCGATATCAACAATGGTCAAATGGTCACCGGCCATAATTCCAGCGCCGGAGGAGCCGAACTGGAGGATATGCTAAAGATCTGCACGGAATATGCGGATCGGAACAATTCCTTGGCTCCCGGCAACCACAATACTTCGAGTACATCCAGCATTACGTCGTCGCCGATTGTCCAGAATCGCATCAAGACCAATGGTTCGTTGCCGCGCGACAAGAACAAGTCACCGTTTCCACAGCAGGCAGGAGCAGGAGCAGGAGGCAGCACGGCGAATATCTCGCTATTGAGCAGCACCTCGGGCTATGAGAATGTCCGGCTGCTGGGACCCAATCGTGTGGAGATCAATGGTCAAATCCATGTGCCAGCTTCAGCAGGAGGAGGAGGCGGTGGCATAGCCAGTGGAGCACCTCCCACGGCGGCGGTTAGGGCCAGCCATGAGAACCTCAACCAGAACAGCTCGGCCACCAAGTATGTGCCCCAGAGTCCGAGGACCAAGATTCGCACCAACTGCATGTCGCCGAAAAAGGATGTGTCCTTCGGCAACGCCTTTGCCCTGGCCATCAGTCCACCGCCTCAGGCCTCCATTGCCGTGGTCTCAGCCTCCAAACCCATACCCATTCCAATGACCACCAGCAGCCACCTGGTGAAGCCACCGTTGGCACCCAAGCCACCGGCTCCGAATCAGCAACGCGACTACGATCAGCTCTTCAAGTCCTTCGAGCGCAAGCAGCAGCAATTGGATCGCCTGGTGCCCGCCAAGCGGAGCAACAAGAACATCAACAATCTCACGCTGAATCTGCAGGCCGTGGAGTCGCAGACGCAGACGCAGTCGCCCAAGCCGAGCAGAAAGCCAGCTCCTGCACCGCGAAGCATTCACCTGGAGCAGCGTCAGCGGCGGGAGCTGATCCAGCGGCGCAAGCAGCTCAAGAGGGAGCTGGCCGAACTGCCGCCGTCGGCGGGAATTGAGGGACTCGAGGTGGGTCCAACGGGCAGCTATCTTATACAAAAACTTACCGTTAAGAAGATAATTTTTCATTGTGCTTTGATGAAGCCTTGGAAGCCTCGAAACTCCATAGTTCTAGACTAGAATCATTAATTATAGAGCCAAGCGTTTGGAAACCAATCTGAAGATCCTGCTGTTCCTAAGAATTCGCGGTTATCAAAAAATATATTTTTGTTTTGGTTGGTTTAATTACAATTTATTTTTTATTAACCGCGAATTCTTAAGAACCAGAGGATTGGCTTGAGTGGATTATATTGCTTATCGAGTCTTCAAAAACCGCGAATTCTTAAGACAAGAGGATTTATTTGTGTGGTGAATACATAACTTAACTAAGAATAGCCATAATAAATGGTAAATTCGCGGCTTTAATTTTTTATATTGGTTTAGGCAAGAATAAGACTCATTTCCCATTTTTTTTAAATCAAAAAAATTTATTATTTTGTAATTTCTATCTTAAAAATTATAATAATGACGATCCCTGGTTTTAGTTATTTTTTTTTATCTGAAACCCATAGGTAATGTCACGATCAATCAGAGCTGCTTATTCTTTTTGAAAAGTCTTCAAAGTAAACCCCTTCCATCTTTCAGTTGGAACTGGGTGAGCATCCCCTGGCCGCCAGTGCCTCGCCGCGACTGCAACTGCAGGCCCTGCAGAATCGCGTACGCCGCCTGGAAGCCCAAAGGAACGCCACTCGCGTCATGGAGGAGAATCAGCAGGCCAAGTTGAAGCAGTCCATCGAAATGAAGCAGGATCAGTTGAAGAAGTGAGTGCTACCTAAGATCTCAAATGGGAAATCATTATAAAAAAAAAAACATTACTTACAGACTGCGAGCCATGTTGAAGCAGAAACCAAACAATGCCTGCCTGAAGGAGGAGCTGCAGCTGGTGTGCGAATCCCTGGAGAGCGATAGAAAGACTTTTGAGGACCTGGAGTTTCAGTATTTCGAGGAGGAGTCCGAGCACCATGCCAGTCATGAGGAGTTCAAGCGACAGGAGCAGCGTCTTGCTTTGGAAGCCGAATTGGCCGCTCTGCGCATTCAAATCGGACCGGATGAGGAGGAGCCCCCCGGCTCGCAGCCCAGCTCGCCCGGATCCGGATCCACTGGCAGCAATCTGGTCAACGGTGTGATGTCCCAGTCCCTGTTCGGCTCCGCTGAACTGCTCTGCCCGAAGCGACGCAACCAAGAGGATCTAATGTCGAAGAGCATTAACGAGAATATGTTCTACAATCACAAGATCGAGGCCAACACCAGTACGCCCAAGCGTCTGCCGCTCCAGCTATTCGAGGATTTGGGCGGCGGCAGCTGCGAGCAGATCAGCTTCAATCTCTCACTGCAGGGCGATCGCTTCGAGGTGAATCCCCTGGAGCGACGTGTGCCCTCGCAAGACGACATCGATCGCAGCTGCAAGGTGGCCAACGATGCGCCCATCTCCACCAGTCAGGGGGCCAGCACCAAGATCTTCGACAGCATCAAGGAGATCGAAAGGAATCGCAAGCTTTTGCTGGCCCAGCAGGGTACGAAAAGTCAATAGTTTAAATCGTTAAGAAATTGTATTGTAGCATCTGCTTTTAAAGTCGAAAAATATTTGAAAATGTTTTGAAAAGATGAAAAAGTAGAAAACCCATTAGGAACTTGTATTGCTTCATGGATCAATGGATCTTAGAATCGATTCGGTTACCTCTTGGTTTCGTTTAAGAATCAAACTGGTACTCAAATTCGGTTCAGTGATTCCCAATACTTCTGGTTTTCCATATTCTTTTAAATGAATAATATTTAAACCCAAAGATTATATTAAGAGCAAGCTAACTTAGAGCCAAGAAACTATCCTACTTATATTTGATGTCTTGAAACCATTACTTATATTCTTATTTATGCCCCCACAGGTCATCAGGTCATCGAGCACGAGCGACAGAAGATGTACGATCTGAAGAAGAAGAGCCACGACGAGGCCCGCACCCAGTATCTGCTCTCCACCCAGCAATCGATGGAGCAGCAACAGCAACTGGAATCGGATGCCAAGTGAGTTGACCCCCATTCGGAACCCATCCCTTCGACCCACTGCACCCCCGGCTAATTGAAAGTGTGCTCCCCGTTGAGTTAATTGCCCGAACTGTGACGACAATAGTGCACTTCGAGTGCAGTTTACACTTGTACGCCGGGTTGAGACTCGAACCCGATGGCAACCTACAAAAAAAATTTAACAAAAATTCACTTTTCACTAGAAATTAAAAGGTTTTCAAATGAAGGAATGCCCCATTAAAGATTATTAATATTTATAACTAATCTTAATTATATTTACAATTTATTTTATATATATTTTTCAAAATCAACAAACAATTAGAGTATTTAAAAATCCATTTCTTTGGATAGTTGTATTATAGGCAGCTCAACCTAATTAATACATGCCAATATTCCTATCTATTAGCATTCAGTTCTCAGTTTGTTTTGTTTAGTATAAATTATTTAATATCTTATCTCTCGCGTTGTCCAAAGTTGAAGGAAATTGATTGTTGATTAATTAATAGTCAATATATATTTATAGCACAAGTGCCTTTTTATGAATTAAAAAGTGACATCACAGATTGGGAAAGAGCAGCACACACAAACTTTGTTGGCCAGTGTAAGGCTAAAATGCCTTTTGGCTTGCTCATTGAACTCACGCCTCTATAAATTAATCAAACTTTGCGGCTAATAGCTAAACAATGTGTGCCTTGGAAACCGGTTATCGAATCACTTTGAAATTTGAATTGAAAAACCAAACAAACTACACACCAAAATCAATAGAGGCAGCAGCGTCTGGCCAAATAATAAACTTCCAACGATTGGAGTTTTATTTCAGTGCTCATTTGCCGATCGAACGACGACGTCACCTAAGTAGCTTTTCTTTTCTTTTCTTTTCGTTTATTTATTTATTTTCCCTGCCTTTGCACTCTGAAGAGCTTGCATTTAAATATGCGACTATTTTCGAAATCGATTCAAATAATATCAAAAAATCACAGATATTTATTTTGTTCGTTTTAAGTAATAAAATATAGCCCAAAATGGTATTTAAAGTTAAAGACTAAAGTATTCATTAAAAATCCTTTTTTTAAATTAGTTTATTATATAAAAATAAATTATTTCTTTTATTAGCTACTTAAAAAATATCTTGATATGCATTAAACATACATTTTTTAAATTATTTTATTATATAAAAAAAATAATTTAATTTATTATATAAAAAATGTAATTTATTTTATTATATAAAAAAAATAATTTATTTTATTATATAAAAAAAATAATTTATTTTATTATATAAAAAAAACGATTTATTTTATTAACCATTTAAAAATATTTCTTATTTCTCTCTATGTACCGTTGCTGATAAGCTTATCAGCTGATTGTGTATCACAGTGTGCGTTCGCCGGAGTATCTGTGTGTCTGAATCGCTGAATTGTGTGCCAACTGTTGCTTTCGGATTGTGCATTCACATCCATTCCGTCCGCCCGCTTAGTCAGTTTTTTTCAGTTTTCAGTTTTCGGCTTTCGGTTTTGCAGTTGGAACTCGAGCGTTAACGAAATCGGAATCGGGGAATCGGGGAATCAGGGAATCGGGAATCGTAGTCCCCCCGGGAATGAGTCATTCTAAATAAATAATGTATCGAATCAACGCGATGATTCCCTGCTGGTATGATGATCAAATTATAAGGAAAAATAATAATGACAGTGGTTGTGATGGAAAATATATATATATAAAGACCCCATGAAATACTTGGGACCAAAGCTATATTATGTTCAAGAACTAATCCAAAGAATAAAATAATAATATTAAAATAATATATAATAAATACCGGGTTTTGATTAGTTATGTGTGAGGTAAAAATATTAATTTAATTATGACGATTGTTTAACTAAAACTCAATAAAATAATGAGTGTTATCAGAAGATATATGGTTATTGTTATACTTTAAATGTGATTTCATAACTTTTGATAAGCTTTATATCCAAAACCCCTCTGAAATTTTGCAATTTATTTCTTTCCATATAACCCATTATTTATTCTCTCCATTTCTCTCATTTTTTTTTTTGCAGCGGCGGCAAAGATGCGAAATTATTCGAGAAGACCGAGATGCAAAAGCTCAATCAGAAACCAGGTGACACAGTGGATGAGCAGGTGCAAAAGAGCGTTGGCGACAAGGAGAATAATGTACAGAACAGAAAATCCACGGGCAGCAGTCCCACAACAGCAACAACAACAACTGGAACGGGAACGACACCTCAACAGGTGAGCAGAATTAGAACTTGACCCCGCCGACGAAATTGATGACCTAGGCCAAACAAAACGAGAGCTTCTTTTCGGTGCTGTTTGTTATTGTAATATTTTTTACCCCGGCTTCCGGGAAATTTTCTTGGTTTTCGAACGCCATTTCGAACACCCACCAATTTACGAGCCATTTCCTTTCTGACCATAAACAAATGGTGTTTTGTGAAGAGCCAGATGAATTTGTAATTCCGCAGAACCATTGATTAATGCATCTATTATTTTCCCATGACGGGTGCGTTTTGATGTCCTTTGTATCATTCGATTTCGATTTTTCTTCGTAAAATTTCTAATTGCTATTATAAGCTTTTTATAATTCCAAATTACTCATTTTTCCATAATGAGTGTTTCGATGTACATATCTATTATCTAGTTATACATAGTTATATAGTAAAGTGCACTGTGTTTTGGTCTTTACAGTTGCGATAAGGCAACGTGTGCATTGTTTTGGGATTTATTAGACATCGCCGCTTAGATAAGGAAATAGTGCAAATAAGTGGATCTAAAACTGGAGCTGATAACCTATAATGATGACTGCGGTTGTGAGTTTTATTTCGCCTTGATCGGAATTTATACAATTGCTAAGTAAAAAATTCCTGATGAAAATCTTATAGATTAGAGTTCTTGAGAATTACGAGCTACTAAATTATTGCAATTAAAGTTGAATACAAGTAAGGGATTTTTAGAAAGGCTTATAATAAATTAGTATTCATAATATTTTTATTTTTACCAAGAGTCGCTATTTATTAATAATATTTAGTAAAAAAAAAATCACCCTACGAACTTTATTTTTCTTTGGATATAGAAGTTCAATTTGAACGTCTTACATTTTTCTGAAAGAATTCAAAAGTGAATCACCCTTTCAAACTCTTTATGCTTTGTTATTGTTTCTTTACCATTTGTAAATGTGGAAAATATACACTCTTTTGGTAATTACTTGCTTTTAGAGCTTTCAGGGAATTCTCTGAGTAATGCTTTTTGTTTTGTTGCGAGTTCTCAGTAAATCCCCCGTTTAAATTATTCAGAGATTCATTATAGTTTTGTTTTTGTTTATGCAAAGCTTACGAATTTACGTGATGGGTTTGTAGTTTACTTAATCTATTATTTTTTTTATTTGATTTTTTTTACCAAATATTCGTTTGTATTTATTCATTCAATATTAATTCATTGGATTTATTATTTTTATTGACTAATTTATTAACACCGAAGCACCCTATTATTTATGATTTGGTTTTCAAGATCACACGATCATGAAGACATAAGTGCCAAGAGCTTGAAAGAATTGGGTTAAGAGTAAGAGAAATAGTGGGAGTAAGAGTGAGATCCTGTGGGTAATTTTATAAAACTTGTTTCTCTTTGCTATGCACTGAAACAAAATTCCAATACTTATTTATTTATTGTTTTTAATATCAGAGTACATAATGAATCATCATTATATTTTATTAGTTTTACAATTGTATTTATTTTCTAGCTTATAATTCCCAAGTAGTTTTTTTTTACTATGCACTGAAACAAAATTCCAGTACTTTTTTTAAATTTCTTTAATATCAGAGTACTTCAATGAAGCAATTACAATTATATTTATTTTTGTAATCTATAATATCATATTTTTTTGATTATAATTCCCAAGTAGTTTTTTGTACTATGCACTAAAACAAAATTCCAGTGCTTTAAATTTTAATTTTTTTAATATCAGAGTATTGAAGCATCAACAAATTATATAAGTTTATATAATTATATTAATTTTGTTAATCTATAAAATTATTTTTTCTTATTTATGATTCCCAAGTAGGGAAGGTATTGCCTTTGGTTAATCTTGAAATATATTGAATTGAATTTTTTTCGAGTGCACCTCTCTCATCCTCCTGGATGACGATGAAATCTATCGCCAGCTCGTTAGTCACGAGTTGTTGGCCGCCTCGGCATTTTGTTTGCTGTTTTATTTTAGCCAGTGTTTATTTTAAAAGAGCCACCCCACTACCCACCATCGCCCCATCGGCGTGCTCTCAATTGCGGATTCTATATGGACTACACTTATTAATAAGTTTAATATTTGCCGTGGTCTTTGTTTTATTTTGGCTGTCCAGTTGGCTTGGCGGCCCTCTCTTCGCTGCGCGTTACGTATTTTGGATGTTTTTGGCCCGTGTTTACCTTCTACCTCGATTTTTGGACCATTTGTTTACACGTTTACCGATCTCGCCAATAGACTGGCCATCGTTATCTTCTCCCGTTCATTGGCCACAAAAATCCGCGGCCCATTACGGGTATAATTACCTCGATCTGGTTCTCGATCCTCCTCCTCCGTTTGCTCCGTTTGCTGCTGGACAATGTTCATGTGCGCCCCATTCGAGATCCGACGGATAGTCTGAAAACTGAAAGACCGAAAAGAAGCCGCATCATCTGTTCGGTTCTGTTCCGTTCTGTTTTTGTCGGAAAATCGCTTAGTTAGCTGCCCATTTCCACTGGAAGCGCAAGTGATTTTCAAGAGTATTATTTCCCATCCGGTTTTCCGACTTTCGTTCGATATGTCCGTGTGGATGACCTACGTGCAGCATCGACGCACTGATGCAAATGCACGCCAGCGCAATGAGCTGTATTATCTAGTGAGTGAAGTTTGGGGAGGGGAAAAGTAAATCCTTAATTTAGAAAAAATGTGTATGGTTCTTGAACTCCAGGATCCAAGGATTTAATACAAAACTAAATCAATAAAATCAACTAAGTGATGATTTTGGATCTCCTAAAAATTATTTGAAAATTTGGAAAACATTTTTTTTCAAAGTATCCCCTATCTTTATCAACATTTTGTGAGTTTAATAAATGTTTTAAAATAAATGTTTTTAAAAAATATTTAAACTTAATTTACTGGAATCTATATAATTAAAAACAGTAAAAAATCTTTTTATTTAAAAATTTCGAAAATTAGGCTGAGAATTATTTCGTAATTAGAACTTCGATAATATTTAAAAGGAATTCATAATTTAATGAAAGGATTTTACAAAAAATTAAATCAATAGTAAAGAAAGAAAAGACACGAGATACATATTAAAACTGTTTACAAGTGTAAGAAAAACAAACAAATTTAAAGATAATTTTAAACATAATCGTAAAGTTGGGGTAATGTGAAAAATATACGACATGTGCAGGCTATTTAAAATTGATTGACCAAAACCTATTAAAGAAATTGATTGATGATTTTGTTCTTCACCATTCCAGCAACGCCATTCGCAACCGGAATTGGAGCACCATGCCATTGCCCTGGGAATAGGAGGTGCCGGCGGTGGCAGCCAAATGGTGGTCCGTAGTCCACGCCCACTGTCCGAGGCCAACAATTGCGATGCGGCCCTCGAGGCGCCCAAGTTTGGCAACGGAATGGACTCCTCCTCCTTGTCGCCGGCGGTGGACAACAAGCGGGCGAGCAGCAATTCCCAGGATACGGCATCGGCGGGCAGCGGAAGCGGGAACAGCGGCAGCGGCGGCAGCACGGCCAGCGAACGGAAGCGCATCCTGCCGAAACACCAGCGCCCGCTCACCCGCTACCTGCCCATCTTCTCGCCGGATCTGAATCTGCGGCACCACATCGAGACCGCCGGCCACCAGATCGATCTGTGTCCGCATGTCTTTGTGGACGCCCACAGTTGTCGCGGGTAAGCTTCGAAGCTGTTCTGTAACCCTTTCAATTTCCATGGCCACTAATTTGAATCGTGATTTTGCTCCAGATACCTTCACAAGCTGGGTGCCACGTTTCACGCCTGGTCGCGGCGCTGGTTTGTCCTGGATCGCCAGAGGAGCGCCTTGATCTACTACTCTGATAAGTCGGAGAGGAAGCCGAGGGGCGGCGCTTACTTTGCAGTGAGTATAACCAGAATGTGAAAACAAATCATTTAAAAAGAAAAAGATCTTGAAAATTATCGATATTTTCGATATTTTGACAATATCCATTCGATAATTATCGAATTAAATATCGATAAATAGCCAACTGTGGATATTTCAATATATTCAACAAGATTTTGACCGTAAATTAAGTAAACTATTTCATTTTGTATATTTGCAGACCATCGACGAGGTCTATCTGGATCATTTGAATGCCTCGAAGAGCGGACGACCGCATTGCACTTTCATTGTGAAGACGAAGAAGCGAAGCTACAACCTACAGGCCGCCTCCGATTCGGCGGCCCGTATTTGGATCGATGCCATCATCACCGGAGCCCAGGGTAATCTGGACTACTAGAGGATTGAGGAACCCTTTTCCTCTGCCCAGTGCACAGTCTCAGCATTAGATGGAAAAGATTTTTTTTAATTTATAAGCTCAAATAACTATAACAAAGAAACAAACCGTAGCCATGTAAGACCAAAAACCAATTGCTCAACACAGCGAAGGGGCAAAAAGGAACCTGTAACTTTCTCTTTTATTTTTTTTTTGGCGAACTAACGAAATCCGAGATTTCAGTACTGGACCAAAGTCAAGAACGTATTTTTTATAGACCTATAGACCTATACTAGATTATGTAATGTACATTTTACTTTGTCATATTGTGGTTAAGAACTATTTTTCTATCGCTAGATTTAGTTTTAGAAATGAATGTAAATCAAGGACAGCCCCATGCTACTAACACCGCCATTTAAAAACCTAATCATATGTATACCCTTATAGTGCTTTGACCAATGGTGGCAGTTACAGTTATTACTGGCGCCATGATATCATTGGTCAAACGTCTATATGATCGCATATATATCATAAAACCTAGACTAAACTATATACATATACAAATTGTATAACGATTTAAATGTAACAACCAAAATGACTCTTGAACACTTGAAGTTTCATCGTGAATTTACCTATTAACTTTATAATATTTGTATGCCTATGAATTATATTTTATAAAAAATATACCATATATTTTGATAAATGTATAATTGGAAGAATATGATTAAGATCGAGAGAAATGGGGACAAACTATTTGCCCATCACTACGGCTAAGACTAAAACTGAACTTTGAACGATTTGCTCAGGCAGCTGGAAAGGATAATCAAAAGCAAAACAGAAACTGAGAAGCATGAAACTAATTCTAAACAATAACTATAAATATGTGTAACAATACAAGCTAGTTAATAAAAGGAATTGTTTTTTTTTAGATACGCAAATGTGTTTTATTTGAAATAGACAAAACCTCTGGGGACTAAAAAAGGTTACTAAATTAATATCCCGAGCTGTGTTACATTTTACCAATATTTAGTTTCATTGTCTATTAAATTTAAATATTGGTGAAAATAAATAGATTAAATTGATTAAAAAATTACACTCTTGATTGCACAATATATCACCTTTTAAGATTTTATCCGATAAATTATATTTCTTAAATCTTAAATGAATCAGGATTCTTATTTATTTTTATTAAATTATTTTATTATTATTAGTATCAGGTTTGAATAAATCCTTCTGAAATATTCTTTAGTATCACATGGGTTATGTATATATTATATTAATAAAAAGCAAATTTGTACTCTTGGCCACACATTTAATTTTTATATTTGTACCAAAAACAATTTTGCAAATTTTTCAAGTTTCCGAAAGAAAGCGAAATATTGTTGATGATTGATTAACAAGGATTAACAATCCGATAGAAGATTATTCAAACGATTGTTCTTGATTATCGCGCATAGGAACTTTAAGAGCTATCCGCGATCGCCAGGCGATATACACAAAACATATACCGAATGAATCAAGTGGAAGGTGTGGAAAAGTCAGTGTTTGTTTACAAATTTAGAACGTTTCGTTTCAGGCGTTGTTTTTGTTATATGCGTAAATAGTGAATCCATTTAGAGGTAGTATTGTCTGGCCCCAGGGGCGATTTTGTTTACAACCACACATACGTTGTAAATTCATCTATATAAAACTACAAAACGTATTTAAAATGTTCCAGAGAGCGATGGCTGATGGTTATAAACCTAAGAGTGGTACTAAATCAATGGCGAGTTGCTTTCGGGCGTTTAGGGCATGCCCCAGCTGTCCGTGCGTCGCCGTTTGGCCGCCTGTAGACCCAGTTCCTCGTCCTCGTAGCGATCCAGATACTGCAGCAGCCAGCGCGCGAACTCGTTCATATACGTATCGATTCTCGAGATCACACTGAATGTGACCACCGCCGGCGGAGCCAGCTGCTCCTGGGTTCCGAAAATACGCTGTATAAAATGTTCGCAGTGGAAGATCGCCACACAAACGTCCGACTCGAGGACCTCCAGACGGAGGGCCAGTTTGGCAAAGGATTCGGCGAACTGCTTCAGCACAATGTACGTCTTGCTGGAGAAGACGGCTGGTGGGGAGAGGGACGGAGTTCGTGAATTAGAAGAGCACAGCAGTAGAGATCCGATCGATCCACTCACTTGGTCGCTCCTTCCTAGAGATCACATAGTACTTTTGCAGCATGCGCTGAGCCCCATCGCTGAAGGTGGTCTTGCGCTGGTGCAGCAGATGGATGAGCATGCGCATGTCGTCCTCGGGAATGTTAAGGCCATCGATTGGCACATTTTGTCCTTCAGCGGTGTGCTGGCTGATAAGGCAATTCCACAGGCTGTCGCTCACCTGATCGCCCATATAAATGGGCAGGCCAAAGATTCTGAAAAATCACATATATTATTTAACAAGCTAACTTGAATATAAGTATATATCCCCCATTCTTACGGGCACAATTTGGCAAGGACCAGCGTCTGATTGCTGGAGTTCTCCGGCTGCCAGTGCGTCCAGACGGCCGCCTCCAGGGGCTGATCGATCTGCAGCTGCGGCACCGGCACCGCTCCGTTTTCGATGCACTTTTCCAGCTGGCTGCCCTGCTCCTTGGTCAGACGCGTCCAGTCGCCGGCATAGTAGACACCCTGCTGGGCCATCAGCAGGGGACATGCCACTATCCAATTGAAGCGCGTGGGCAGGGCACTGAAGGTCGGATGCAGTCCGTAGTCGTGTGGCCCCAGGAAGCGTGGCGCCAGCTGGCCCACCTGGCTCATCAGGCGATTGGCCATCAGGCCATCGGTGGCGATAATGCACAGCGAGATCGGAGGCCGCACCTCGTCCGTCTCGATCGAAACGATGCTGGCCAGCAGCACCATCTTGAGGTAGACATAGCAGTCCATGGGCACACACTCCTGACAGAGCTGAGCACACAGAGCATAGACGAAGGAGTAGTCCGAATACTGCGACGAGATCAGATGATGCAGCTTCTTGATGCTCAACGGCACGCAGTTCAAATCCGGCTTGGGATACTCCTGACCATGCTGCTCGGGCGCACGGAATATCTTGTGACGCTCAAGCGCTGCTCCTGTCCCCTCATCAACGACGATTACGGTTTCTGTATCTCCGCGTTGTCCGTCGACGCCCGATGGCTGCGATGGCTGCGACAACTGGGACAACTGGGACGGCTGTGACTCCGACTCCAACCCCCATCCCCAACCCGGATCCTGCAGCTCTGACGGGGTATCCTCTCGGTCCATATCCAACAACGGCCTGCTGTACAATAGGTCCTCGTCCTGGTGCATACTTGACTCCAACGACTCCTGCTGTTGCTGCTGGTGGTGGTGGAGGGGGAGGAGGTGGAGGTGGTGGTCCTCTAACAACGGTGCCGAACTGAGCGTATGGGACAACTGCCACTGGCTCGGTCCGGAAATACTGGACGGGAGGTGGCTGGGGCTGGGGGGAGACCATTCGGTAAGCAAATCCGTATTGGGGGTGCCCACACCAGTGCAAGGGAGGCTGGCAAGCCGAAAAACCGACTGCCCGGCCAGGTTGCTCTGTATCTCGATGGGAATTTGCGGCGACGGGTTGCTGTACAAATTCCCCGACTGCGGATTGTAGTAGATAAGGGTCGACGTATTGCAGTCGGCGGTCACCTCGATCGTTTCCGGTGGCATATGAGCTTGGATTGAGCAAATGGGCACGTTGACTGCCACTGCTTGGATTGGAGCTGCCGGCGGTGGAGGAGGCGGCGGCGGAGGAGGCGGTGGCGGAGGAGCACCAGCAGCTGTGACGTAGACTTGCTGCCCGGGCGCCACAGCCGGGGCACTATAGTAGCAGCTGGCATGCATCACAGGTGTGGGCAGCAGTCCGACACTCGATGTCCGGCTGGACAAAGCTGCTTCTGGCTCCGCGTTGGCGTTTAGGGAGCGCATATATCGCTGGAGACGACGTCTTCGCTGTGGTTGCCAAAAAAGAAAGGAAAGTGTTTTAACAATGGGATACATAGTTTCTAAGCTTAACTCACGCTCAATCTGGGTTTGCGGCGAAAGACTTCTTCTTCCGGCTCCTCCAAGTCCTCCAAGTCCTCTGGGTCCTGCGGCTCACTCGCTTCTCCGCCGGCCACACGCTGCTCCCGGGGACGAAACTCCTCAGCATTCGAGTTCAGCACGCTGCGCATGGCCAACTGTCGGATGTGCTGGAGCGGCTGGTTGCCCGGCAGCCGTTTGACCTGGTGCGGCTGCTGCTGCTGCTGCTGCTGCACGATTCTCTGCAGTTGGGGCGGCACATCCTGCTGCTCCTCCGGCGAGGATTGCATGAACTCTTGGCTCATCGACTGCAGGCTGCGCACCAGCCGCTGGTTATTGTTGCGGCGCGGAAAACGCCACGACATGAGCCTATCGCTCTGACCGTTTGGCGTCGGCGGCACCACATCGTCATCCTCACCGGGAGCCGCCTGAGTTGGCGGCTGGCTGCGGACTGGCTTCGCCGTCTTTCCAGGGCTTTTCGGTTGCTGGCGGAAGTGATTGCCAGATCTCTTTGGATGCTGCTGCTGCTGCTGCTGTTGCGGCTGCTTGACAGGACTCTTCTGATGTTGCTGGTGGCCAGAGTTTCCCGGGCCTTTATGCTGCTGTTGGGCAGACTTTGCAGGACTCTTTGGCTGCTGCTGCTTCTCTGGATGATCGACAGGGCTTCTCTGTTGCTGTGGCTGCAAGGGTTTGCCAGGAGACTTCCTCGGTTGCTTCATTGTACTGACTGGAGTCCCCTGCTGTTCCTGAAGGCGTTTGCCAGGAGCCTTTTGTGGGGGATGCTGGTTATGACCAGGATTCCTCTGTTGATGTTGAACATGATTATCAGCAGACTTTCTCTGCTGCTGTTGTACAGCATTTCCTGAATTCTTTTGCTGCTGTTGTACAGCATTTCCTGTAGTCTTCTGCTGCTGTTGTACAGCATTTCCTGGATTCTTTTGCTGCTGTTGTACAGCATTTCCTTGATTCTTTTGCTGCTGCCTAAAAGGATGATTGCCAGCTGTTTTCTGCTGCTCCTTTGAAGGACTGGCCAAACCTTTGTCTTGAGTCTTCCACGGCTGTTTACCAGCAACAGAACTTGCCGGCTGTTGTAAGGAACTGCCTGGCTTATTCTGCTGCCCCTGCTGTTTACTTTGGCCAGGCGGCACTTTCTTCTCCTCCTGATTTTGCTGATGCTGCTGGGCAGAATCTTTTCTCAGCAAAATGATCTTTTTCGGCGAAGAACTATGCGCCTGTTCGTTGGCCTTGTGCTGACCGTCAGCTTGACGCACTGAACCCAGCCATTTGGCCACGGATTGCTGCTTGTCGGCAGTGCTGATGCCCACCGGCGGCGATGGCGGACGCACTGAATCCGGCAGAAAGTTGGCCAGCACTGGCGGATCGATTGGGCGACCGCGACGTCCACGAAAGCGTGCAGCTAAGTTTGGCGCAAAGATATCTTCATCGTCCTCTAAATTTGGCACCGGAGGCGTCGGTTGTTTGGTCCTCTTCAGACGCTTTCCCAAATCCGGATACTCCTCTGCATCCACGTTATAGTTGCCATCGGGCTGGCGGTTCTCGCCAGTTGAGCGCCAGACGTTCACGGTTGGCTGAGCTGCCTGCTTCTGATCCTCGCCCGGCGGTGTTGGGGTCATAGCAGGGGTCACATCGCTCTCGAGAGGGACGACCGATGGTATGGTGCTGGAAATCAAGGTGATATACATATATTAATATAGTTCTAGAGATCTTGGGCGTCCTCCTACCCTAGGGAGCTTGTGTTGGCGCTTGGAGATTTATTGCTCTGGACCTGGCCCTTAGTTGAGGATGTTGTTGCTTGGGGCTGATCGTCATCGCCGCGCAGGAAATCATTGAGATGCACGGGATGGCGCCGACGACGGGCCTTGTTCTCTAGGTTGCTCTTCCTAGATGGCATGCTTCCAGTTGATAGGTGGTGGCCGATCCAGCGAAGTAACCGGTAATTAGGTAGCTAGATCCCAACTTTAATTCACAGTCGTGTGCGTAGGCTACCAGAAGAAATGGAATGTATTTTCAATTAAATTGGGAAAATACTTTATTTTATTGAGCGATTTAAATGCCAACACTTAATCAAATGATCCTACACCAAAAATACATACTATTTTGAACAGACTACAATATAATATTTAAATTCATGGCACTTTCCATGTCATTTTGAAAAAAATAAAATGTTGGCCAATTTTATTTTTTTTTATAGGGGGTACATCATAATTTTTTACGAAAAATTGCCAAAAAATAAAATTTTCTGGTTTAAGTATAAATCGATTGGAAATTTAATAACGAGTTCAGGAAGGTATGACAATCCATATTTGGGTCAATATTTCATTTGTTTTACCGAAAAAACTGTTTTTTTTTTTTTTTTTTTGAAATTTTGAGATTTTGGTTTTTTGACAAAAATATTAATTTTTTCTTTTCTTTTTTTTTGCTATAACTTGGCCAAAAGTGGTCTTACACCAAAAATAACCAGGAAAACTAGTTATAAATGTTTAAGATACCACATAGTTTGTAAAATTAAAGTTTTAGAAGTATGCAAAAAAAACCGAAAAATACTCACCCCTTAGACGGACTAATTTGGGGCGATGAAGGCAAGCGGTGGTACGAGGTGTCTGTATTGCAGAACTGGGCAGGATGGCCAGGATTCGAAAGGTTTCTGTGACGCGCAGCTTTTGGTATTCACTCATGGGCCGCGAGCAGCCCGAACACAAGGGAGCTGAAAGATATCCAACGGAAGGGATTACAACTCAGAACTACAGAACTCTATGAAAAGTACAGATATTAAATGTGTCTCATGCCAATGATGGGAAATATGTTAGACGATTTATGCCAATAATGGTTAGCCTTCACAAATGACAGGGAAGAATTAGTTTTGGACAACATGCTTGGTTCGTTTTTAGGTGCGATCCTAGCCTATTATAGGACATACCATCCGTTGAGCTGGTCTGTATGGCATTGCGCATACAGCCGCTGCCGCAGTACCAAATCGATTGCAGGCTGTATATGTGAAAGATCAGAGAAGTAAGTTGACCTCTTCGGTTACCGAAGCGTGGAATGTCCCAGCAGAGCAGCTTTAAGGATTTAAATATTACTTTAAAAGGTTTATCTCTTTTACAAGGCAATTTTATTCGAATTCAGCGGTTCTATACTAAACCCATAGTTTTCAGTTGATCTTGACACGGAATCTGACTTGGGAAGTCTCGAAAGGCTAAGATAAATATGCAATGGTGAAGTGCAAGTCGGAAAAACTTAAATACCAAGAGATCTTAAAAACCGTTTGTAATAATACATGGACTAAAAAGTTGAAATGCATAGAAAGATCTCGAAAATTATAAGACTAAATAGGTTATTGGGGACTTTAGCAATTCTCTGCCAGGACATGTACAAACTGAGCCACTGACACCAGTGTTTCCTGCGGCGTGAAGGCGGCCAGGATGCCCTGCACCTGGGACAATCCCAGGCGGAGCGACTGATCCCGCGGCTCGAACTGGAGGCCCGGGCTGAGGGGCAGGCCCACCAGGCGCCACTGGGCGTGCAGCTGGTTGATATCGATGGGCTTCAGGCCGGCGTCCTTCAGATGTGACCTGACCAGGCCGTAAATCGAGTACCGGACGGCCTCCTGGAACTGCAGCGGCTCCTCGACGATCAGCTGCAGCAGTTTGGGCGAGATGTCGAGCAGGCGAGCGTAGTCGAAGTCCAGGCGCAGCTGGATGGGGGCCAGCAGGTCCTCCGGCCGCCGGGAGCTCCGATAGTTCGCCACGAAGCGGCCAGAGGAGCCCTCGACCAGCTTGAGCAGCTGCGTCTGCCGGCAGAAGTGCTCCACCAGCTTCTGCTCGTAGAATCTGCATTGTACAGCGGTTATAGTTTGTGGTTTACAGTGTATTTCGTGTCTCGTATGCGCCGAAAAAGTCTCAAAGCAATCATGCAAACCCTTTTTTTCTGTTTCTGGCCAGGATTGCCATTCACTTACTGGCTATTCGATGGAGTCTCGCTGGTTACTTCTGATTCTGCACCGGCATCCACTGTGAACATCTTACACCAAGACCGAGAAATGCTAACAAACACTCAACTCAACTCAATCAATCGACCAACTACCAGGAAATTTGAAGAGAAAAAGAATGAAATGACACTCCGCATTGAACTCTAAAATAAATTGAAATCGATATCAGGAGGCAATATCTGATGTCAACCTATCGGGCCCTACGGCACGTCGATATCGGGTGGCGATATGTATCGATCCTATCGCTAAAATATTTTATTGAACACTTAATGTTTTTGGTATGCAAACTTAAAAAATTATAAAAACATAAATAAATAAATCGATTTAATTGAATTTACAATTTCGGAACCACCTATTTATCACCAAAACGTTTGAAAGTATCGCAAATCGACGGTTTTGAGGAGGCGGGAATTTTGAAAACCAACACTGATTTTAAAATATAACTTAATTTGAGTATTGTATACATATTTATTTAAAAAAAAGGGTTGATAAACAAAAGGTCGATTTTACCAAAGTTTCTAATATAAAATAGTAGTAATCACTATCGATAAAAATTACATACAGGGCTGTCGGGGGGCCAAAAAAAAGAGTTGACATGTTTTAAAATTAATTCCTTTTTTTTATTTAACTGTCATCGTTATAAGAATGATATAATGAAAATGAAATTTCTGGAAACAACCGTCTGTAAAACATAGAAACATACTAAAATATCAATTTTATCTCTGACAACCAAGTTTATTCGAAACTAAAAACTATTAAAAAAAAGATTGTTCTACATTGGATTTTTCATCTTGTTGTTTATTTTAAATTTAGTGTATCATTTCGCAGTGTACACACGTTATTTGTATAAAAAAAAACAGACACAGAAGTTTGTTTTTGCTGGTGATGATGTCTCCTTAACGGTTGGACTTGGCCACACGCTCCAACTCATCCTTCTTCTTGATGGCGTACGAGTTGGAAGAACCCTGCAAATAAAAAATATATGGTCAAAGATTGTTTTCTTTTCAATTAAAAAAGTTTTAAAATTATTTAAAGCTATTGTTCCTTTACGTTTCTCATGTGCATTGAACTGAAAGGCTGTTACAAGCACAAGGATAATAAAGGATGGGATTTAATCTGGTCCAAAAGCGAGACTACATAAATAAACCATCATGCAGAATTAGATTGGACCCATTACTACTATATATTCTTAGATTTCTTTTGTTCTTTTACGTTTCTCGTGTGCATTGAACTTGGGTATTATCGCAAGCACAAGGATAATAAAGGATTGGTGGTTCTTCTGGTCCAAAAGCGAGACTACATAAATAAACCATGATGCAGAATTAGGTTGGACACAAAGGTTTCCTATTGAATTTCATTGCAAATCTTAATTTAATCAATGTTCTTTTACGTTTCTCGTGTGCATAGGACAGTAGAGTGGCCACTAGCACAAGGATAATAAGAGATTTAGAGTTTGATCTGGTCCAAAAGCGAGACTACATAAATAAACCATGATGCAGAATTAGGTTGGACTAATCGAAGTGACCGAGTGTGTCACTAGAATGAGAAAGTGAGCGCTGACGAAGCTCACTTCCTGGGTTTATTCCCAGTGCGGAACGAGGTTCTCGATCTGGTCTACAAGCGAGGCCAGGCATTTTGGTATTCAATGCCAGGCATTAGAGTAGACATAGGTCTTCCACTTTTCTCTCAAGTGTTCTCACCTTGGCAGCGTTGATCAGCTCATCAGCCAAGCACTCAGCGATGGTCTTGATGTTCCTGAAGGCAGCCTCACGAGCTCCAGTGCACAGCAGCCAGATGGCCTATAAGAAATTGAAGAAAAATAAAGTCAGTAAATGTTTAGACAGGAGAAAGTAGAAGCACGACTTTCAGGGTTTTTAAAACCCCAAACATATTATTTAATAATAAGAAATATGTCTCTTCGTTTCATACGCCCAATGTCGGCTAAATTACACATTAAGACGCTACGGATATTAGATAGAATTTCGATCTAGCCAAGTGTTATAAGCAAGCAGTCTCCAATCGAACCACAAGCCATTGCTACCGGCCACTAGCCACACAGCCCATTCCTCTGAAGAAACCCACCTGGTTGACGCGACGCAGGGGCGACACATCCACAGCCTGGCGACGGACGGTACCGGCACGTCCAATACGGGTGGAGTCCTCACGGGGTCCCGAGTTGATGATGGCGCTGACCAGGATCTATAAGAAATCACAAAGGGAAATTTATGAATTAGTTTGGTGCCTTCTTTATCTCTTAAAAATATAGTTTTTTAAAGGAAGTTTTGTTGATTTATGCTTTATTAAGGTCGCATCTTTGAGCCAATGCCCTTAAGAGGAATAGCTAACCATGGGGTTTCCTTTGGTCCAATTGAATACCACAACGTTGTGGATATCAACGCTGCAGTTTTAGTTTTGGACGGAAAATAATGTCTTTAATAATGATTTTTTTAGCTTAAGTGTTGTTTTAATTTCCAGGAGAGCAGGAAGTGGTTTTAATCTTCAGGCACAAGGATAGTTAAAACAATTCTAATTGATATTAGTCCAGTTTTAGGAATGCTCAGTACGACAAGGTATTTTTAAACCGTCTGGCATAGAGTTGGACTACAAATATGTTCTGAGAATGAGGGTTTTGTTGATTTATGCTTTATTAAGGTTGCATTTTCGAGCCAATGCCCTTAAGAGGAATAGCTAACCATGGGGTTTCCTTTGGTCCAATTGAATACCACAACGTTGTGGAGATCAACGCTGCAGTTTTAGTTTTGGACGGAAAATGATGTCATCGGTCTATAATGTTGTTTTAATTTCCAGGAGAGCGGGAAGTGGTTTAAATCTTCAGGCACAAGGATAGTTAAAACAATTCTAATTGATATAAGTCCAGTTTTAGGAATGCTCAGTACGACAAGGTATTTTTAAACCGTCTGGCATAGAGTTGGACTAAAGATGAATACTTTGAAAGAGGGTTCTGTTGATTTATGCTTTATTAAGGTTGCATTTTCGAGCCCATGCCCTTAAGAGGAATAGCTAAACATGGGATTTCCTTTGGTCCAATTGAATACCACAACCCTGTGGAGATCAACGCTGCAGTTTTAGTTTTGGACGGATAGTTATATCATTTCTAATGTTGCCTTAAATTCCAGGAGAGCGGGAAGTGGTTAAATCTTCAAGCACTAGGATAATTAACGCCGTTTCCTCTGAGTCTCTTGTTAAATATGCTTTAGCTGGGATGGAGTTTCCCTCAACTAGCATTGAGGTCGACTCACTATGATATTCTATGGTTCAGAATGTTGAATTAATTTCCAGGAGAGCGGGAAGTGGTTTAATCTTCAAGCACAAGGATAGTTAACACCTTTTCCTATGAGTCCCTTATGAGTTTATGCTCAGTTTGGCTGGAATTCACCTTCAACTGGCATTGAGGAGGACTACCTGGAGTAGCATTTCTAGGTGCGAGTGTAGCTTTAAGTTCCAGGAGAACCAGAAGTGGCTTTTGTATCTTCAGGCCCAAGGATAATTAAAACTCTGGTTCACTATCAGTCCGTTTAAGAGTAGATGCTTCGGAAAGTATGTATTACAACCTAGCCAGCATTGAGGAGGACTAAAAACTAAGGGTCAGGTACCTATAAGATTACTTAATACTATTTTTATGATGGTGCTATCTTGTAGTTTTAAGTTCCAGGAGAACGAGAAGAGGCTTGGCTATCTTCAGGCACTAGGATATTAAAACCTGGGTGTTGCTCTGCGTGCCCATTCTACCCATGGCCGAGTGGCGATGATCTCTGGCCACAGTTTAGCATGGGACGCTCTTTGCGGGAGGATATGTACATATAGAGGGCGACTATCTACCTGCAGAGGGTTCTCCCCGGTGAGCAGATGGATGATCTCGAACGAGTGCTTGACGATGCGGCAGGCCATCAGCTTCTTGCCGTTGTTGCGGCCCTTCATCATCAGGGAGCAGGTCAAACGCTCCACAATGGGGCACTGGGCCTTGCGGAAACGCTTGGCGGCATAACGGCCGGCGGAGTGGGGAAGGTAGCGGGCGAACTTCTCCTTCACCGAGATGTAATCCTGCAGCGAGATGTCGTTGACGGTCACATCGTCGCAGGACCAGCGGCCGAACAGCTTGATCTCCGGCAGCTCGGTGGTGGCCACCACATTCGTCTCCAGGATCGTCTCGGCGACCTCGGCTTCCATAGGTGCCGCTGGCTCCTCGAAGGTCTCCACCACGTTTTCAGCAACTTCGGCCATGCTGCAAGAGTTTCCCAGGGAAAATATGTTAGTCACGTGTCTAAAAGGCGATTTTGTACTGTGGGATACTTGAGGGTTTTGCCATCTATTGAGAATCTTATGTTTGTTTAGTGAAATAACGATGGTTAACATAAAACCGACTATGGATTGAATGCTATAGGCTGAAATATTTCTTTCTTAATAAGTTATTTTACTAATTAAAGCCTCTTTTGATCATTGTGTTGACTTTTCTTAATAAAAGTACGAACAATTTTCTCAAAAACGTGTTTTTTTTAATTTGTTTACGGATAAAAGAAGATAATTATTTTTAGTAAGACAAGTCATTAAAGGCTTTCAATTATCTATCTAAAATATTTAAGGGTTTATAATCAAATAAAAGTATCAAATAATTTACTTATATTTTTTTAAATTCTTCTTTAAGTCGCCCATTTATTATATAAATTTGTTTATAACTTTAAGACAATATGTTTTGGGAAACCTCGTTTTTCATACAGAATTAGTATAGCAAAATTTACAAGAAATTAATTAATATTTAAGGATTAATTTTAAGTTCTAATACCAAATAGTTTTTAAAAAAGGGCTGGTAACTTTAAGAAAATTAAGACTGTTTAGGTAAGATTAAAAAAAAGAGTTAAGATGGTAAATTGATAGATTTAAATTAAGATTTAAGGAATATTTCTGCGTTGTTAACACGTTTTTTAACAGTAAATGCGCGCTATATGCACACACACACAGCCACCGTACACATATACACACGCGTTGTTGTTGTTGACCTGCGACTTTATATCTTTGGAGCGCTATTATTAAGAGAAATATCAAGTCCGGGCTTTCGTTTAGTTTAACATTCACATGATATATATATCATTACTTTGCGCAGCAAGCAATTAAAAAAAATACAAAAAAAAAAAAAAGGTGAAACCAACACGTGTGACGCACTCACACAGCCGCACTCGCGCACACACACACAAACAAAAAGCCGCCCGTTTTTAACCTCATTTCGTTGGAAAGTGCATTTTCCAGCAATTCGCCGCAATAAATTCACAAAACCCTCAGTATCCACACTCGGCCCCAGCGCTTAGCCGTCTTTTGGCCAAACCCTGGCCACAAAACACAGAGTTAAACGCCGAAAATCCCTTACTTTGGTCACAGAAGAAATCGAGATACGATATACGATGTCTGATCTCTTCAGACGATGAAAACGAAAAGAAAGGTGGTACGTGATATTTTTGAAATTTAGCGATGGGGCAGCAGGCGATAGTTGCTATCGGCCGGCCAGTGCTGCAAAGCGGGCGAGCTATCGATAGATGGCCGCTGGCGATAGTTGGCTATTATCTCTTGGTTTATTCACCCTTTTGAAGGCACTTTCTTCTTGTGGCTCACATTGAAGTGTAGAGAAAAATATTGATCTCAAATCTGAATTATAATTCTAATATTTAACCGCTTTTATCAACCGCGATGGCAGGACTTTTTATCGATACGCGTCATTTGTCCGTTTTGCCAGTCACCACGCTGAGCGATAGTTGCCATTCACTCAAAAATAAATAGTAATTAGTAAATAAAAAAATAATTTTAATTACCTCTTATCATTGAAAGTGAAATAAAAAACTTTATTACTAGTTTTGGTCCTCATCAATTGCAAAATGAAAATGAATTTGAAATTAACAAGGGCATTTATATACCAAAATTATTTAAAATTCGATATTTATAAATAGTTGAATAATAATAATTTTGAATGCTAGCGTATGTTAAAACTGTTCTTGTTTTAACTTGCATTTTATTAAATTGAACCATTCACTGCCAAAATCAGCTGACTCAGCCAGGGCTGACACCCCAAGTAGCCGATAGTTTTCGGTCACACTGCAAGCAGGCCGAGAAGTTTCCAATTGGGATTATTTCGGAATTTCAGTTACCAGCTCGTCATCAAAACAGCGACAACTGTTAAATTTTTGCGTGAAACAACCGAGTCGACAGACAACAAATTAAAACAAACACAATGGTTCGCCGTGGACGTTCAGCCAGCCCCCCGCCCTCCGCTCGTCGGTAAGAGAGTCTAGGAAAATGAAGAAATTCGGGGAGAAAATGGAGAAGGCAGAGCGCCGGCAGCAAATTCAGCATTTCGTAATCACTGGCAAATCAATCGGATGATCTGGCTTTATCTTGTGCTGGACAGCAGTCCGCCTGCCGCTGCTTCTCCTTCTCCGGGCCCTGAAATGGGTTAAGGTTACGTAACCTTAAAAAATGAGAGGAGACCCAATAACATGGGATGTTTCGGAGGAGATGTCGGTCTAACGGGTTTCCCGTCAAATCTGGCTTTTTTTTTCGAGTGCCGAAAGTATTCAAAAACACCGGGTTTCTTCGAAATTGTGCTTATCATATTAATGTGATAATATTAACTTTCATCTTTTAATGGTTTCCTTACTGTTTTTCTAAAGTTTTCTTAACTTTTCAAAAATCTTAAGTTTTCTCGTCCGCATGTTCAATTCAAAGTACTTCTGAACTCTTCATTCCTATATAAATGCAAGGTTTAAAGCCCACTTTGAATTTCACCCCAAAATCTATAAATATTGGACCAACTTCTAGAATTACAATAATAATGTTTACCCTAAAAATACTTTGTTTAAAAATGTAAATTATTATTTAAAAAAAAACTTAAAATTCTGTATCATACAAATTTTAAAAAAATCTTCAAAAATCCCTTTATTTATAAGTACTTTTATAAATTAAAGCGGGTTTTCGCTTTTGTAGTAAATTTCCACCCAAAGTCCCCTCATTTCGTCACGAAATAATCAACATCACTGCTCAATGGTCAAAGTCCAGAATAACAACCGTTTGTTTTTGTTTTTCGCCAACAGCTCCGCACCTGTGCAGGCCCGAGCCCCCGCTCCGGCACCCGCCGCCGCCGCCCCTGTGCCGG
Organism: Drosophila pseudotakahashii; assembly: GCA_035046095.1. Lineage (NCBI taxonomy): Eukaryota > Metazoa > Arthropoda > Insecta > Diptera > Drosophilidae > Drosophila > Drosophila pseudotakahashii. Next base: position 11,172,743 of record JAWNOE010000105.1, read on the forward strand.
CCCGCGCCGCTGCCCCACCGCCACCGCCGGCGCCCATGAGCGCTCCGCCCAGCGCCGTCGGCATGCCGGCACCCCAGCAGCCATCGATGTTCCAGCAGATGGCTGCCACCGCCGGAGGCGTAGCCGTTGGCTCGGCCATTGGACACACTGTGGGTCACGGCCTGACCTCGCTGTTCAGCGGATCCGGCGACAAGGAGGCAGCCGCACCCGCGGCCGCAGCTCCGGCACCCCAGCAACAGCAGCCCTACTACGCCCAGCAGCAGCAGCCCAACGAGCCGCAGGGAGCCTGCGCCTGGGAGCTCAAGCAGTTCATCCAGTGCGCCCAGGGACAGGCGGATCTGACCCTCTGCGAGGGATTCAACGAGGCGCTGCGGCAGTGCAAGCAGAGCCACCATCTCCAGTAGAGATTACCCAAACCCTTCGGATGAAACCCCATCTGGATGATGATCACCACCCATCCGATCCCTTCGTTTAGTTCTTAATTGTTTAATTGCAAGCATCTAAAAGAGAGCATTGTTTAATTGTAGTGCAAAATGAAATGTTGAATAGAAAATCCCATTGGCAGCCCAAACTACACACATCCCTTCCCAAAAAAAAAACAAAAAACCCCGGGCTGTCAGTGCGGGCCAAAACAAAACAAAGTTTTCAAGAGTTTTTATTCTAAAAAAATATGTAGGAAAAATTATAGGAAATTTACGTCCTAAATTTATAATTTATTAAAACAAATTATGTAGAAATCTATATTATTTATGTACCTACACTTTTATTTCAAGCCAAAAACAAACAAAATTTTCAAGAGTTTTTATTCTCAAAAAAAAATATATGTCGAAAAAATCTAGGAAATTTGCAAATCTAATTTAAAATTTATTTAAACAAAATATATAAAATTATATAAATATTTTTATTGCAAGCCAAATATGATTGTAAAATATGAATGGTTCTATATGAATTATTCGAGTCCTTTCTAGACTTATTTCATCTAAAGAGCTTCTATAATTTCTACATTTTCCGCCCTTTTTTTGGAAAATGCAAATTTTGCATTCTATTGTGAAATGTGGCTTGTTTATGGGTTGCCAAAAATAAGATAGGTGACATTGCACTTCTATAAATACGCAAATCGATTCATTTCCCCTATATATTTTCTTCCCTTTCTGTTATTTCTTTGTCACGTGTCTGGCTTTCTTTTGTTTTGATTGCAATTTGTTTCTGTTTTGTTGAAATTCGTTGGTAAACAGTGGCGGAATATGATAAACATGTTTACCTATTTGTTAGGCTATATTTAATTGAGGTTGATCGTACGATTAGTCATTGTTATTATATGAATATTCAAAAGTTTGGTGAACTTCGAGTCTTACGAAATATTTCTGGCAATATCGTAATTAAAAATAAGAAGAAAATTTAAATAGAGCAATTTTAGAAAATTTTAAAACAATATTATTATAATAATGTTATGAAAACGCCATTCTAGATATTATTATTTCCTTTGATTATGACTGAAAAATTATAATAATTTTAAGAAAAACAATTCCTGAAATATTAGACCCACTTATTTCATATGTTATTCCATTTTCATTGGATATTTCAAGCAAAAACCCAACCAAATTGAAAAACCTTGCTGAATTCGAGACATCCAGTTATTTCCGTTATTATTCCAGAATTTGTACATAGTGTCACCACTGTCCATAATTTTAGAGCGTATTGAGTTGTGTTTGACATTCTTCTTCTTTTTTTTTGGTAATGGCTAATACGTAACAACTACGATTTTGACACCTAGTAACACTAATTTCTCAATCTAAACGGCATTGAAACACGGCTGTCTCTGATTATCCAAAAAACAGTATCTATATAAAAAAAAGAAACAAAGCCAAAACAGCTACTTGAAAAAATAACTACTAAGAATATGTGCCAAAAATGCGATAAAGCGATAGTTTTCGAAAAAAAAAGCGCCCTCTTGCGGTGATTTTGAATTTTAGAATTTTCAACTCTGACAGTTTCGGATAGTTTGGATAGTGGATAGTATAGATAGTCTTATAGTTTTGAAGTAGGGAGGTCTTCCGATTTCAAGGAGGTCTCCGGGGAGGAGCATCGATTCACCAGGTGTGTATGGGTATCTAAATTGTGTATATTTGGTGTGTTCACTGCTCAATTTGGAATTCCGCTTCGAATGTGGATTTGCCTTCTCTTTGTCCGGGTTTTCTTGGTAAAAACGGATGATATAGATCATCGGGCCCAGGGATAACTTAATCTCCAGAGCTTCACGGGTTTTATGTTGGTATGTTGATGGCTGTGGCTTGGCGCCTCCTCACTCAGCTTCTCCTGAGCTCTCTGCTTTCGCTGCACGCTGGGCACCTGAACCTTTGGACTAACCACCGGCTGCCTGGGTGGCTTGACCTTTTTGGAGGAGGAGGAGGAACCGGATCCCTTGATCGCCGTCGACGAGCTGCGCTTGGCCAGGAAGTAGCCCTCGGTCATGTCCTTGGTGCTGCTCCGCTTGCCGGGATGCCTTTGGCTCCTGTAGGAGGTGGATGCCTCGTACTTGTAGTTCCTGGCCACATGGGCCTGCTTCCAGCTGGCGGCCACCTCCTTCTCCTTGGTCCGCGGCTCCTCGAGATCCTTGAACGGATGGGCCGCCTTGCAGATGTCCAGTTTGCTGGTGGTGACCTGCGGGAGCTTCTTGATCACCACGTTGTGGAACTCACTGACCGATGACTGAGGCTTGGGTTCGGCCGTGCGTTTGGGCTTCCGCTGCTCTTGTTGCTGGGCCCGGACGATGGCCTCCAGGGAGGAGGCACTCCTCACCAGACGCCGCAGCGAGGCCACCTTCTTGGGACGCACACCCACCGAATTGGAGCGCTTGTCGACGACCCGACCCCGCCGCTGGCCATTGTGATCCCAGTTGACGGCCTCCTGCCGGATGACGGTGAGTAGCGATGGCTTGACCACCAACTCCACGGGACGCGGCCGCTTGGCCCCGTCCCTGCGATGCAGCGTGGTCACCGGCGACTGGCGGGGCGACTCCCGGACCTCCAGATCGGCCGCCTGGATCAGCGATTTGGGGAGCATGGTCTGCAGATGGATGAACTGCTCGCGGCGCAGCGACACATGGCATTTGCCCTGCTCGAGGAGCTGCCGGGTGGGCGCATTCGGTTGGTAGCCAATCCGAAAGGAGCCGTTCGGCTCGACCGCGGCCAGCAGGTCGGCCAGATGCTGCTGGAGCAATGCCCGCTCCGGCCCGCTTCGCCTGGCCACCCGTCGCTTGCCGCCTCCGCCGGTCGGTCGGTGGTGGGGATCCAGAGCCGCCACCTCCTGCTCCCCCACTGCCTCTGGTGCACTGGGCCTGTAGACCAGCTCCTTGGTGATCAGCCTGTGGTGCTTGCTCCGCGACTCCTGGGCCATCATCAGAGCCGACTGGGCCGCCCGGATGGTGGGCATTCGGGCCGATGGGCCCACGATCTCCACGGTTCGACCCCATGGTGACCTCTCCTCGGGCTCCCAGACCATCTGCAAGGACACGGAATAGTTTGGTTGAGTACGATAGCAATAGGAAAGGTTTTTGATACCTAGTAAATTTGTAATCCCTTTTAAATTCCAAGCTATTTTCACGTTTTTTAATAGAACGTAGAAAGGTGACCCCAAACTCCGCTTATAGATACCATAACTTTTGTCAATTTTGTATTATTAAGGCTAATTATCTAATATTCCGTTTCTTGTATGATGTAAACATCTTTTTCGACTATTTATATGATTTTTGACATTTTTCTTTTGCAGAATGGTGACCTAAAACTACGCTTATAGAGCCAATAACTTTGTGAACTTTGTATTATTAAATCATAATAAAATCGTAAGACAAATTTTCTAATATTCCGAACTTTGTTAATGATGTTTAATTTTTGGATAAATAGTTTTCTTTAATACTTTTATTTTTTTCGGCATGTATTTAAGAAAGGTGACCCAAAACTTCGCTTATAGAACTTTGTGAATTTTATATTTTTAATATTAAACTGTTAAGGCGAATTATCTAATATTCTGGATACAAATAATGTTTGTATGATGATTACTGTTTTGGCCAATTTTTTTGTTCAGGTGACCCAAAACTACAAATTCTAGAGTCCCTAGCTTGACCAATTCCATACCGATTTCAAAGTGGTTTCTGATTTGGGGATTAAGTATTTACACTTAACAATTTTGTATTTTAATGTTGGTTAATAAGCAAATTTTCCCATTTTTTCCAGAAAGGTGACCCCAAACTAGAATTCTCTAATAATATTTTTGTAGCCCAGAGGGTAAACTCACTTTGCTGCTCTCCTGGACGTCCTTCATGCTCCTGGCGCTGGTCTTGCAGCTGGCATGACGCAGATGCTCCTGCTCGGCGGGTTGGCCCTGAAAAACGGGCACCGGCTGGTGGTTGGCCGATCTCCGCCAGCCCTCGAGTTCGGAGACGACCTGAATCCTCTGGCCGCCGCCGCCTGGCTGGCGGCTGCGATACCTTCTCTGATTGCCGCTGACCCAGGTTTGGGTGGTCATCCGCACGGACGGCAGGATCTTCATCTGCTGCTCGAGATTCAGCAGCTGCTGCTCCCGGTGCTCCCTGGCCGAGCTACTGGTGGTCTGCCACTTGCTGGCCAATTCGGGGGTCATCAGTTCGCTGGGCACGTATGGCCGGTCCTCCTGCCTGAAGTCCTCCTCCTGCTCCTGCTCCTGCCGCTGCTCGTCCTCCTCCTCCTGCCTTTCCCTCGCCGGATGGCGAAGGCGACTGCCATCTCTTCGCCGCTGGAGCTGCTGCTCCTCCTCCTCGCACTCCTCCCTGGTCACATGCAGCTGGGGCACCGCCTGGCGTTCCACCTCCTCCTCGTCGTCGGCGGGACGCAGCCGCGGGGCATAGAACCGCTGGCTGAGCACACCCGTCCACAGATTGGACGAGGGCAGCAGGAGCGGGCGCATCGAGGACTGGCGCCAGATGGGCCACTTGCCGCCCTGCACCGTTTTGGGGGCGTGGCGCGTCTTTACCGGCAGCACGCAGGTCGACGAACCCTTCCTCGTCGTTTTTAGGCTGCGGCCCAGGAAGTTGATGCTCGAGCCGCGTCGTTCCATGGCGCCGGACAGCTTGCGGGTGAGGCGGGTGTTGAAGTTCACGTACGGCCGCCACAGCAGTTGGGTTCCGGTCTCTCCATTCGGACTAGGTGCGCCGACCAGCGACGACAGGTGCGGCGTCCACCGGAACTCCACCTGGCCGGCCATCATCTGGGCCACCGCCTGGCCAACCGCGCTTCTACTGCCCAGGGATTCGCCGAGGGAGCCCTTCAGCACCGAAACCAAGCGGGACACTGAAAAAAAAGAGGAATTTGGATTAGAAACTTGATTATTTATCGCTTTATAGTTAAATAATTACCTATTTCTTGTATTTAAGCATTTCTTTATTGAATTACAAATATTTTTACCTATTATTATGAATTATTATTCTGAAAAAGAAAATGATTTTGAAATATTTCTTGTTTTTTATTACTCACTAATTTAATAATTACCTATTTCTTGTATTTAAACATTTATTTATTGAACTAAAATTACTAAAAAAAATTTTACATATTATTATGAATTATTATTCTAAAAAAAAAAGGAATTGATTTTGAAATATTTCTTGTTTATTTATTACTCCCTAATTAAAAATTTACCTTTTTTTATTTAAAAATCTGTTTATTTAAGTTTTAAATTATTACGAATCTGATTATTAATCTGAAAAATAAAGTGATTTTTAAATATTACTTATTAATTTATTACTCCCTATTTAAATAGTTAACTATGTATTTTCTTTAATTAAAAATTTGTTTATAGAACTAAAAATATATTTTAAAATTATTATGAAGCTGATTAAAATTGTTATCTCATAAATTATTTATTTAACTAGCAAAAAAATGTACCGAAATATTGAAAATGATTAGAAATCGAGTATTCTTAATGTGGTAAATGATTAGAATATTCTTAAATCGAACGGTGCAGAACCTAAGTCCTCCTAACCCAGCCAAGGGTTTTGTTCCAAGGACACACAATCTACGTTATTCCCAACATTCACATGTGATATACTATATTACGGGTGAGTAGGTTGGTTCAGAGGTAATCCCATCCCATGCACTCACCCTTTACCGGCCGCAGCTGGCTTTCCGTCTGAGCCACTATACTCTTCATGTTCCAGGCAAATCCTTTTGTGTGGTTTTGAATGTAAAAAAACCTTAAAACAAAATAAAAAAAAAAAACGGAAACACAAATATTTTGGATAAATGGATGCTTTCGCCTCGGAGCTGTTTAGTTGACTGACAACTGTCAGTTGTGAGTTCAAGGCCCACTCAATCGGTCTAAAATTCATTACAAAAACTATGGCTATCAGTAAGTCTAGGGCTACCACACTTAGGATTTTAGGGACAAGTAAAATAGTTGGGTTGTCTCGCTCTATTTGGCGGTTGCCGCACATCGTCTCGTTCATGCTGGGATTTTGCTGTCAGGATTTTTGGGGGATTTACGCTTAATTCTAGTGGTTTTTGATCTTAAAAATAAACTTAACTCTAGGCCTAACCTAACAATATATCGTTCTTTTCGCAATCGGCAATATAATGCTTAAACACAATGATTGACATAGATTTTTTACAATTAAATTAATAAAAATAATTAGACATGACTACTTCAAGTTGGGTCGCTTGCGTTTGGGCTTATTCTCCGCATCACGCGATTCCTCCGATTTGCTCTTGCTCTTCGCCGTTTTGTGCGACCCATTGAGGTCCCGCAGTGCCGTGTGGCGCTGCTTCTCCTGGCGCCGGCGACACCTCTTCAGCACGGCCTCCGCCCTGCCCATGATCTCATCGAAGTCCAGCTGCTCCTCCTTCTCTTCCTCCTCCTCCTCCTCCTCCTTTAGTTGCTCCTGCTGCTCGTCGTCGATTGCAGCTGGTTCGCAGATCTGCGGCTCCTGAAACTCGTAGTACCAGGCGCTCAGGAAACGGCTCTTCATCGTCTTCGTTTGATACACAATTGCCCTGGGCACATTCTTCTCCACCCGCAGCACATACTGCAGTCTTTCGCTCGCCAGATACTCCACAAAGTTCAGGTAACCCTCATCCTCGTTCGATTGCAGTATTTTAATGGCCTGCAGGGCGACCTGTTCCACGCCGTCCTCATGCTGGCTCACTTGTGCGTAGTCCAGGACCCACTGGCACTGGGCCTCGGCCAGGGATGAAGAGCGCCGCAGCTGCGGCATCCGTGGCAACTTGCAGCGCTCCAGAAGCTGCACAATCCGCTGTCGCTGCTCGGGCAACTGCCAGCCGGACTCAAAGTACTCCAGGCGATTGGTGGGCAGCGCCGATTCGATGGCCAGCGGCTGCACAAAGACGCGCAGCTCCTCGGCGAACCGAGGGCAATCGCTCACATCCTCGCCGGCCACCGTCTGCAGGCGACGCACCGCCTCGTTGAAGAGGTCCACACAGAACTGCGGATACCGCTGGCAGCCCTTCCGGATGGCCTCGTCCTGCTCGGCGGCGTGCTTTAGGCGGCGAAAGAGTTCCGATCCCAGGTTGCCGAGCACATACTCGCGGACCTCCGCCTGATGTAGCTCACCCGCTGGTTTCCGTTCCATTGATTTGGCCAAAAACTTAACGGCCGCCTCCAGTTCGATCATCAGGCGCTGACGGATGTTTCCCGAGTGCCGCAGGGGGAAGACCTTGAACGAGCGGAGACCCAAATCCAGGTGCCTTAGCTCCTCGGGCTGCGCATAAGCGATATGGGCCGGATGCTGGACGATCACAGCCACATCCCTGCATCGGCTGGCCTGCAGCAGTCGCTTCAAACGCTGCACATATCGCTGATCCGCCACACTGGCCAGGCAAATAATGCCATTGGCCTCGGCCAGTTCCGTGGCCTTTCGCTCGTGGCTGCCCTCTCGGATCTTCAGCACACTTAGGCCGATGCCCTGGGCGAAGCCCCTGATATAGCAGCCGCCTCCGCCGTCGGCCAGCTGAGCATCCGGCGACTGTGGCTGCTGCAGCAGTCCCCTGTCCAAGTCGCATTCCAACTGGAAGCCCACTTGGCCGCCGGGCAGACTCAGCAGCAGCTTGTAGAAACGCCGGGCACCTGGCTGCGCTCGCGGCAGGCACTGGTCCAAAAGGCGCCACAGATCCAGCTTCAGCCAACTCTGCTCCTCCAGGCCGGCCAGCAGTTTGCCATAATCGCACGGTTCGCCGAGTCTATAGCGCCTGATCAGGCGCAGTGAGTCCTCCACGCTGCGTTCGTCCACCAAGCGATCCGATTCATCGGCTCCGAAGCTCAGGGGCAGTTGGTTGAAGAGCGTGTCCTTCTGCTGCTGGGCGCGCCGATAGTTGCGCCATCGCCGCATGTACACCCGCATGATGCCCAGCTCGTAGAGGGACTGCTGCATCTGCTGCTCGACCAGGCGACGCGTTAGCGCGTCCACCAGGGACTCGTAGGAGCGGCAGGCTTGGCTGTGCATCTGAAACTCCCGCCTGCAAATCTCGTCGAGACTAGCCTGGAATATCTCCTGATAGCACTCCAGAGTCCTGGCCTTCTTGCGGGCCTCCCGCTCCTGCAGCTCCAGCTGGCGCAGCTGCTCCAGCTTCTGCTGGCGCTCTCGCTCCAGCTGCCGTTCCTCCTGCTCCCGCTGGCGCTGCCTCTCCAGCTCCTCCTGCTGCCGACGCTGCTGCTCCTGCTGGCGCTCCCTCAGCCTTTGCTGGCGCACTCGCTCGGCCTCGGCCACCTTGGCCTCATGGATGGCCATCAGCTCGGCCTCCCGCTCCTTGGCCGCTGCAATGGCCAGCTGGAGGGCCTGATGCTTGGCCTCCTCCTGCGCCCGTCGCTGCTGCTCGGCCAGCACGTGATCGAGCGCCTTGGGCAGCACGAAGCTGAAGCCTCCGCTGGGAACGGCTGGCGCAACACCCGCCGTGGCCGGAGCCGCAAATCCCGTCGCCATTCCGCCCGGTTGCAGAGGCATCTTGAACAGGTTATCGCTCTGCACCGCTGGCGCAGCTGGTTGTGACTGCGGTGTGCGGATTTGCGGCGGCATCTCCTCCTGCAGCTGCTGCTCTTGCTGCTGCATGCCAGGCAGCTGATCCTTGGCCGCCCAGGCGACGCTCTTGAGCACTCCATGCTCGTTGAAGCTGTTGTGCGGCCGGTGGTCGAGGTAAAGGGCCCGCGGTGGCAACGGCTCCCCGCAGATGACTTCGCCCACGCTCTGCAGTCGCTTCATTTCCACCAGCTGCAAAAGAGAGTGTGAAAATCACATGAATTTAAAGCGCCTACAGGGTTTCCACTCACATCGATCTGACGCGGCAGCTTGTAGTCCGTCTCCACGGTGTGCATCCTGCTCAGGACCACTCGCCCCGCCTCGTTGACCTCCAGGCCGTAGTGCTGGACAAAGTCGGCCGCCTCCTGTTCGGTGATGAAGCTCAGCATGTCGGTGATGTAGGTAAGCGGCAGCGAGGAGACCTCATCTTTGCGCGGAGCCCGGTACGCCTGGATCAGGCGGTGCAGGGCCAGGACACGCAGACGCGTGAAGTAGGTGACCAGGATGCAGGCGCTCAGGTAGCTGGTCTCCTCGTCCACCAGCAGCTGGAAGAAGCGCACAAAGTTCGTGTCCTGCAGCGCCAGGTAGAACTGAATGGCCTGCCGCACCTCGGGGCAGCTCTGCAGCTCGCCGGGCAGCTGGCCAATGTCCCAGAGGAAGTTGGCATCGGCCAGATTGAGCAGCACAATGTAGCCGCGAAACTCCGCCTCACGCGGACACTGGACGCCCTTCAGCCGCAGGTCGTGGTACATGTACTTCAGCGTCTGCAGGCATTTGGTCAGATTCTCGGCATTGATCTTGCTGTCGAAGACACTGGGATCGGCGGCCACCAGGCGAGCGGCACAGTGGATGTGAAAGCGGGCGCACTGCTCCACCAGCTTGACGGCGCCCAGGGAGCACAGCTCCTGCTGGGTGATCTCCTTGCGGATGGACCGCGTGCGGTCCCACACGAAGTGAAACCAATCGCCCAGATGGCTCTGCGGCTCCTGCCGCTCCGAAATGTCCATGATCTCGTGCATCAGATAACTCATGGTCATGTGCAGGGCCGTCTCGTTGCGCAGCTCGTGCGGCAGCGGGGTCTCCTGGTCGGCGCTGCTGCGCGAGTACTGCTTGAGCGCCCGCTCGTGGCAGATGAACTCATCGGAGCCCGGCTGCAGCTCGTAGATGGCCACCTGGCGCTGGAACTCCCTTAGAACGCGCTCCTTTTCGGGGCACATGTCCGGGCAGTGGCCCCGGGTGGCGCCCTCCTGGCTCTTCCGCTGGCCCTGGTTCAGGCGCATCAGCTTGTCGCGGGCGTCCAGCACGCGGTACCGCTCCTCGCTGGTGTGCGCGGGTCGCCGCATCACGTTCTCCAGCTCCCTCAGCTGGGCAGGCGTCCGTTCTCTGGCGGCGGGTGGGGGATTCCTTGATTCTTTCGCCGCCGGCGCAGGAGGACTTGGCGTCGGAAGGGTGGGTGGTAGACCTGGTGGTGGCTTCAGAGGCTTGCCCGTGGCAAACTCATTCCGCCAGCCGGACTGCAGGGCACTCAGCTCCGCCTGGACATCGGGATCCACCCACTCCTCCGTTTTCTGGGCCGGCGCCGACTCGTTCTCCGCGTAGCACACGCCGAACTGGTGGCCCTGGAAGGTGCCGCCCTCGAGGAGCGCCCGCTCGGCCTCCTCCTCGCTGGCATAGCTCACGGTGCAGGTCATCCGCCGCGGCCGCAGGACGAAGTTCATGAGGGAGCCGAAGCGGCCGAAGTGCGAGCGGGCCACATATTTGTCCAGGAAGAGCTCGGGGATGTTTGTGCATCTGGGAAGGGGAGGATCGGAGGATCTCTGTGGGTCAGTGGACGGAACTGGAGCCGGAACCAAGTGGGTACTCACAGCAGGGTCTTGTAGTTGTAGGCGCCGGGGCGGGGTTCTGCCATCGATCGGGTATAATAATAGTTGATATTTCTCGCTTTTCACTACAAAGCGTACGTATGTATATTTATTTTTGTTGTTAGAATTGCCGCCAATGGTTATCGGGATCAGTGTTGCGAGGCGCTTGTACCTAGGTGTACCTGGGTAACACTTTGCTGTACCTAGTACAGTTCCTAGGTACAACATTAAGTTCGGGTAAAATTATTTATTACTTTTTATACCGAGCATAGGTAATTTTAATATTTTGTACTTTTTAACCTTACCTATGTAGTGAATACAGGTGTGCCTTTTGCCTATCCAAGGTATTTATTTTTGCGCCTCTCTTGTACCAAAGTGTACCTAATTTTGTACCTTTCGCAACACTGACCGCGGAAATATCGATAAATGATATCGGTAAACGGTCATGCTAAAATGAAAGCATTTCACATTAGCGGAGTCACCTACCTTAGAAAGTAAACGCGTTGATCAGAAAAATGTTATCACTGATCACGATACAAAAATTATTCCATTATTATCATTGAAATTAGGAGCGCAAAAAACGAAAAGTGAACTGCTTTGGTCTCTAGTCTTTTTTGCAGTCTGGCATTTTTTCTGTTTTGTGTATGTCCTGATATATGACCAAAATTTTAGCTAGATTTAAATCTATATCAAATCTACAAATTTTCTAAGAAAACCAATTTCTTTAATTTTTGATTTCATGTTTTTTTGCGAAAAATGACCATAAAATAAAATGTCCAGGTTTATTGGAAAATGGATTGGAAATTTAAAAACGAGTTCAGAAAGGTATGACAATCCATATTTGGATGAATGTTTCCATTGTTTCGGCCAAAAACGAATTATTTTTGCGTGGAAAATTCGAAATGTATATAAACACTGAAAATCCTGAACACACTGAAAAATTTCATAAAAAACTGGGTTGTTAAATTAACAAAATTAGAGCGTTTCATATTGAAATAACAATAGCAGCAATCATTCAAAGAAATGTTGGGAGGGTGACTTCGCTAAGTATTAACAGAAATGTTAAGATACAACGTTTACAGTTCTGCTGTTGCATCTTAACATTCTGTTAGAAAATAGCTATCGACTGCTTATCAATCGATTATTCTGCATCTCCAGTGCGAACATTTGAAAGATGGTATTAAATAGGGCGTTTCTACCTCGGTATTATCCGCCAGCGCGGCCACACTGCATTGTTGTTGCTGGGTCTGGGGTTCGAATTTCGGAGCGCATAACGAAGCGCCGTGGATTTTTTGCATTTTTTTTTGAGTTCAAATAGTTCGTTAATAAGAGTGGCGGCAAACGACATATAATACATAGTTTAAAGTGCTAAACAAGAGGGAGCGACGCCAGCGGGCGAAAAAGGAGATAACCGAATACGAAAAACACGACTAAGCAACGCTGAAAGAGAGTAAAATGATCGAACCGTAAATTCAAATGCATGGCATATAATAATTTGACCAAAACAAATGCCAAGTGAGAGAGCGAAGAACGCTGGAAAGAAGTAAATAAGTGATCTTGGCCCGATCCCGTTCGTTGTTGTTGTGGTTCATGTTGATGTTGCTGTTGTAACTCGTTTTTAACTTCAATGCGCGCGTGTATGAATCACACAAACACAACAAAACAAACAATAACAACGCTGCGATACGGTAAAATATGCTAAGTAAATAGCGAAAGAGAGTTCGAGTTTCCAGCGCAGCGCAGAGCGACACCGAGAGAGAGAGAGAGAGAGAGAGACACCGAAGAGCGCGCGAAAGAGGAAGAAACCACTACACAAGTACATACTGGAAAGCGATCCCGATCCTTTTTCCAGGCACGCAGCCGTCTCGCTCGCACCCATGCCGCCCTAGACCAACTTTTGTTGCAGCTGCCTAACAACCAACAACACCGCAGTGGAAGTGCCAAGGAGCAACAAGGATGGCAATAGCTGGAAAACGACCATGATGATGATGCGGTCGCCACAAAAACAACAACAACAAGCTGCTGCAGGCAGACGAGCATAGCCTAAAAAAAAAAACAGAGTAGTAATAGGAAAAATCCGAAAAATACGAAAAAAAAAAAAAAACGATCGTCCAATTCAATCAAGTGCATATGTGTGTGCAAAATAGAAAGTGCATTGCATTCGAGAGCCGAAACAGATAATAGCAATAGTTATTGTTATTGTTATTGTTATTGTTAATACGAAAAGTACGAAATGAAGGTCACCGTCTGCTTCGGCGACGTTCGCATTCTGGTTCCCTGCGGTTCCGGCGAACTCCTCGTCAGCGATCTCGTCAAGGAGGCCACGCGACGCTACATCAAGGCAGCCGGCAAGGTAAGGGATCATATCTACTCCTATATCATCATTATATAACATAAATGTCAGATATAATACCGTAATATTACGTGCAATAATGATGGGGTTCTAAAAATATATATATTTGATATAAGGTACTATTATACAGGGATTTTATCTACTACTTTAAGAAATATAATCATTATATAACATAAATATCACATATAAGACCATATAACACTTCGTGCAACAATAGTAGGGTTCTTAAGAATGTATATCTTTCATAAGAGGTACCTGTTAGGGATGTTCATATGACCAAAAATTATATAAATACATATATATAAACATTATATAATAGAAATATCACATATTATAGCATAACAATACATGACATAATAGTAGGGTTTTAAAAATTGATATATATTTCATATAAGGTATTATTATATAATGATTATATATACTACTATAATAATAAATATATAATAATAATAATAAATATAATCATAATATTAGAGAAATATCAGAAATAATACCACAACATTACTTTGCCATAATAGTAGGGTTCTAAAGAATATATATATATTTGATATAAAGTACCTGAACCTTACTCGATTTTTTTTAGAATTTCTAGAAAATTAATGGAGGGGTATTTTCTTTTATTTATTTACCAACAATATAATTATTGCTAGTAGAGAAACTTTTTTTTTTACGTAGAAATGGGTGCTCCTATATTTTTATTATATCTTTTTATAGGTTCTTACCCACCTCAGGAAAACTGCTGACAAAATGCGATTATTCAGGCCAATAAACCCGAAAACTATTTATTTTTTTGTCAAGATTGTATAAATATTTAACTTCTTGCTGTTTTTTTATGAACTGATTACCCATGATAATATTTCATTCCACCATGACAGCGAGTTGAAATGTTTATATAATTTGATGTACTAGTACAAACGTGTAATTAAAAATGAAAGTGTCGTTAATTAGGTGTTATAAACGTTTATTTTGTTGAGCATTAACTTGAAAGTCTATAGTTTTACAAAGGTGTTTCCCAATAATCACCTTATATGAGTTAAGTTTTTTGTTTTTAAACTTTAAACTAATTAAAAAGTTTACTAAAATCTAGAAATTATTTGTTGGTCATTCCTCAGTCGGTAATTGTATTTTTCGACTGCATTTCTCGAGTGAATCCCAAAAAAAACAAAACTCACGCCGTCATTTCTCCCGCAGTTCCGTAAACAATTTTCTCAAGAGCGGAAACGTTGCACTTGAGAATGATGTAATTACAGGAGAAAAGAACCCAAAAAACTAGAATTAAACCGAACCAGAAAAGGTTCTTCAATGGCGCTTATCGGGGGGAAAGGTATACATACATATATATATATATACATATACCGAAGATCAGAGCGAAAAGAAACAGAGCCTAGGTAAAATATTTGAATAATGATAAGCCCCCGACGAAGCCATAAAAACAAACCGAAAAAGTGAGTGACAGAGTAAAAAAAAAATAAAAAAAGGGAAAGAGAACAGCGCAAGATGATAACAACAGGCAACAAATCGAAGAAGAAAGAGGAGGAACAGAACAGACTCGAATTATAATAAAAGTCAGCCGAGAATCAAAAGAACATTTTTATTTCTTTTTGAACTCGTTTGAACCCGATTTCAATCTTCTTTTGGGGGGCGAGTCAACAGGTAACCCTAACCCCAAAAAGACGCAGGGGAAAAGGGTCGAGAAATGCACTTTACAGGGCGAGAAAGAGTGAGAGAGAGAGAGAGATAGAGAGCGAGAGCGAGAGAGAGAGACCTTAATTAATCAGAAATAACATCTGAAATCCGCTGGGGTCCTCTATAATTAATCAAAAGTTCAAGGGAAGGGCTCGTCCGATTCCGCCCCGAATTTTCCAGGGAAAATTCTGATTCGAATTTTTTTTATTATTATTTTTTAATAATGATTATGAGTTGTGCTTTTCTTTGCTTGTCGAAACGATTAAGTCATTATTTAGATGGGAAGCGCCCTGGTAAATGGGAACTTCCTATAGGAATTTTTATAGACTTTAACATAAGCGTGTGAAAGATTCCAACAGGGATTTTTCGCCACTTAAACTTTGGTAAATTCTAGAGGATATATTTCTAGAGGTATAGAGTAAAAGCTGAATCATTTTTTAAGGCGAGTTAGGGGGAGCCATAATTTGTTTATGGCACCTTAGAGAAAATGCTCCACTAATTAGACGTTTTCCCAAACCATAAATAGTCCGAAACCGAAGGCTTCTCCTGTGGATTTCCGGTGTGGCTCTGGGATCTCGCGGGGATCGGGGTTCCCGATCTGTTGCAACGTGTGTGAATTTTCGTTTGCTTTCATTGTCTGGCCAAAAGACGAAACTGTGTCAGCTGCAATTAGGTGCAAAAAAAAGATTACAAAAAAATAAAAGAAAAGAAAAGAAAAGGGGAGTAAAAAGATCAGAGGGGGCAGAGGGGGGGGGGGGTACTACCCAGAGATAAGACGCTTTCCATTTCGCGATCACGTGCGCCGCCCGATTCCAGACCAAAAACATGCTAATTATGCTATTTAATGCTTCCCCAAGCAAATGCAATTGTGGGGAAAATATAAGTGGAAATAAATTCCTTTTTTCCCTAATTACATTATTATGATCCCAATTACCTTCTATACCAAATTTCAGCTCAGTACCATTGAAAGAACCCAAGTTACAATAGAACATGTACAAAATATAATAAGAATATTAAAGCAGTATGGTTTTCCCCTCAGCTGTATACTCATTTGGCTTTTTGCAAGATCAACGAAATCGAATGACTTGCAGCTAGCTGCACTTCAAATTCTTCGGGCACATGGAGATACTATTGTATTTTTTTTTTTTATTTTTTTTTTTGCAGCTGTACGATCAGAGTTTTTTGTTTCTAGTGCTTTGTTTTGCTTTGTTGTTTTTCGCTTTTCGTTTCATTATCTTTTGGCTGCCAGCATGTGCAAGCTCAACTGTGTGTGAGGTGTGAAGTGGAATAAGGAGAACGAGAATATGGCAAAGAAGTGGAGCGATAGAGTGTTACCAACTGACCGACCTATTGCAATTGAAGATATGTAGCATTGAATTATTTGGTATTTCCCATTGTAACTCGTAGTCTCTCGGAGAAATTGAGCTAAAATTTGGTATAGAGACTAATGAAACAAAGAAATAGATGAATCAGTTTGAAAAATTATAGAATATGTCATTACTATGAAATTCCATTACAAATCAAGGTCTGCGTTTTTGATTTGCTATGCCTAAAAACCATAATGTCCCATTGTAACTCGTAGTCTTGCGGAGAAATTGATCTGAAATTTGGTATAGGGACTAATGAAACAAAGAAATAGATGAATCTGTTTGAAAAGTGATAGAATATGTCATTACTATGAAATTCCATTACAAATCAAGATTTGCTGTGCATAAATCATATTTCTATAAATACTTGAGGGCCTTTAACGATATTCCAGCTTGTCTACAGACTTAACAGTGCTAGTTAATGAACTTGAAACTGACTTTTTAGGACCCAGCCATAATTCTACGAACCCGATCCATATTGCAAATTGATCTGCAGCCCACAATGTTCGCATAAAAAATAGTTTAACGCTCGGCTTTGGGTTAAAAGCCATATGATATGCGCTTTCGATTCCTTTGTTCGAGCTCTCGACTTTAGTGGGCGTTACGTCTTATCAAACAAAGGGAGCTCCCTTTACTCATTTGTTTATTTTGCTCGCCTGGAAAACCAGAGATATGGAGGAAAAATAATACAAAAAAAAAATAGTAATAATAATAATACAGAAAAAAAACAGAGCATAAAAACTCGAGTTGAGCAAAAAAAAATTCATTGGGCATTTTTCTTGTCGCTGTTGCTGAATTCTTGGCATTAAGTGGCAACAGCGGCGGCAGCAAAAGCGAGACTGCGAAACCAGTTTTGAACAATTTGTAAATTATTTAGTCATAAAAAGATATATCCCAGCTCTCTTCGCTTCTCTTCGCTCGCCACTCTTCCCTCTCTGCCCCTCTCGCTCTTTCGCTGTGCTGCCATCTCGCTTGCACATGAATTCTTAGCGTTTAAATTTTTGGATTTTTCTACTATTTTAAGTGTGCTCTAATTGGTTTAAGTCAATAATTACAATGAAACTATGGTAGCAACACCAAGAGTGCTCTTTCTACGAGGGGGGGGGGGGGGGTTATTTATTTATGGGGCCAAGCTTTGACAATGGCAAATAATCGATAAATCCAAGCGGCAAACACCTTGGGTGATTTCTTTTTATGGCCAATGGAATTTTGTTAGAATTTCGCTGAAATGTCGGTTGTAATTAAGGAATGAAAGGTTGAAAATGCCAGGAAATGTATATTTCTATAAATACTAGATATAAAGATCTTTAAATAGAATATCGTAATATTTATATTAATGGAATATTTATTTTTCCCTGTACCATTTTTGCAGCTGTTGGCTGAAGGTAAAAACGCTAAAGTGCAAGCCAATTATGAGCCAATGTGAGGGCCTTGCAGCAGGCCAAAAGAAAAACAAAACCATTTAAGGTGGACCTACCACACGCATATGTACCTTACGAACCCACCCCACACCCATTTGTAGATAATCTCCCCTTGCATCTGCATTTCCCACTTGCCTCTGGAAAAACAAAGGGGAAATATGATACAAATATAAAAGTGAGGAGAGAAAAGAAAAATCAATTGGATTATATAATTCTTATAATGAAATCTAAAAGGTTTAGTTATAAAGTTCTTAGTTCTTAAACAATCGTTTTTATAACTTAATAACTCACTAGTTTAAACAAGTGAAACAAGCTGTAAAACAAACAACTCCAATCAAAATTCTTTTATCGTAAAAAAGTCAAAGTAATATAATATAAGGCCTGACGACTGTTCTAGAGACCGAACCCCTGCCCCTGCCCCTGCCACGCCCCCTTGGTTGGGCGTCAGGTAGCACTGTACTACGTTTCATATATATATATATGTAGCATGGCTTGTAGGCCCGTACCCAAACTGAAACTCAAACTCGGAAAAACTCAACTCTTGGGGGTTGTGACTACTGCAGCTATAATAGTTTCTGTTTTGTCGGTTGGCATGACAACAACCTGATTACACGTCTGTATATTTCTACATTTTTTGTATACATATATATATAGTATACATTATATATATGGCAAAAACAACGGACTACAACAAAATAGCAGTTGACTGCGTCATTTTCCATATAGCCAGGCCATAGATATTATTATTGCACTGCATTGTGGGCTGATTCACTTGGCCACGCTACCAAATTGGGAGCGAGAAATTCAATTGAATTATCGTTTCTCCACTCCATCCACTGTCCACACAATATTATTGTATATAGTATTTTATTTCTAGCTTTATTTGTGTGTAATTGTAATTGAAATTGGAAATTCTTTCAAGTGACTGACACCCACTTGCCGATATCTCGCAGACATTCGCCCACACGGGTTCTTCGATTAACCATATTATTCTACAAACTGCAGCGATCGATTGGTTATGGAATTACGATTCCAATTGCTAAGTTTTCCCAGAAAAAAGAGCTACACAGAAATAATGACAAAATGACAAAAGATCAAATTGATATGTCCTAGTCAATTTTATATTTTTTAAAGATCATTTTGATATGCATAAAGATTATGTTTATCTTATTTTATATTATTTGTTTTAAAAAAATACTGCATTTGATATTTTATGTGATATGATAAAATATCAAGTTGATATGTTTGAATCATAAATTTGACACAAATCATATCGTCTTTTTATTGATATGAAATAATGTAAAATTGACCCTATTTCATATTGATTTTCTTTTTCTGTGTAGCTAAAAAAGGTTCGAATACTTGAAGGGAAACTATTTAAAAGAAATCATTTATAGAAACAAACTCTTTGCCTCAGTGTTAAATAATATTTATTTTTGCTTGCCTAATAACTTTTATTAGTCACTAGAATTCGTCATTGATTGGAAATTTATTGCACCTTTTGGCCATCGATTTATTGCAGTATTGTTCTTTCGCCCCTTTATTTCCCCCTATTGTTTGCCAAATTGTACCCCCCTTTATGGATAGGAAAACTCAAATTTGGTTTCGATATTGTGTTGAAGGAAAGAGGTTTTGTAGGAGGAGTGGGTATACATTTTTGAATTGCATTTGCATGCCGGGCACGATTGCACGATTGTTGTTGTTGTCTTTGAGCTGCTCCCCCACTTTATAAAGTCATATCAATCTGCTCCGTTCTATAAGTCATTAGAGTGGACCCAAAAAAATTTTTTTTTTTTTTTTTAATAAATATTTTAAAAATTAGATATTCAAAACAATCAATACATTCTATTTGTATACATTTTTTTTTTCAACCAAGCCGAAATTTTTCCATTAACTTTCTAGGGTTCAGCCTAAAGTGCATTTTCGTGTGCATTTTGGTATCGTATAGAATTACAAAACATTTTATTGCCACACTAATTGAGTATCTATTTTTGGTCACGCACGTGTGTGTGCACCCACGTGCCACGCCCCTAGCGTGCCGCCCCCTATTCTTATATATGTTTTTTGGTGGTTTGTGTGCTCCAGATGGGTTTGGTTTGAGGTTGCTTCCGTTTTTGTACACATTTCGGGATGCATTTCAGGATCCGAGGGTTAATACCCATTAAGGGGGGACGGAGAAAAAAGGGAGTAGCAGCTGCTTGTTTGAGTATCAGGGAAATTAATTTGTTTAGCAATATGAATTGCTTATAACAGCGGAAGCATCGAAACACACCCAACCGACCTTTAACCCACCCAGCAACCCCACTCTGACTTTACCTTATCTATGATCATTATTATTATTATTATTATTATATCATTCAAATTAATGAGAAGTAATGAGAGTTCAAGGTGGGGAGCAGCACTCTACGTCATATTCATGCTTGGTTAGGTCGCCAAGGTGGCTCAGAAAATCATAAAGGAAAAACAATTGGGAGGTGGCGGTGCGTGTGTGTCGACAGGCTCCATTGAAGGGGAACCCCGGGGTCAAGTGCATAACATACTAGTGGCCAAATAAAGTTCAAGTTCAAGCAGTTTGTCAATTAAAAAAATAATAAATTAGGAAATTTTTTTTTTTTTACAAATTATCTTTAAATATAACACATTATTTTGGTAATACCTTAAATTGATTTTTTTAAAGACTTACCAATATACATAAATTAATCTTATCTTTGAATATAATACATTATTTTGGAAATACCTTAAAAAGTTTTTTTTTACCAATGTAATGGAAATGCCTTAAATTGATTTTTTTACAGACCTACCAATTACTTACTTGAATTAATCTTTAATTAATTATGCATTTACGGTTAAATTAATTTTATCCCATTTCCCCCATTGGTAAATCTCTTTTCATTTCCATAATATTATTAAGTGGTTCCTGTTCCGCGCTTTTCAATAAACTCCAGTTCACAAAAAAAAAAACCAGGAAAAAACACGACACATTTAATTTTTTTGTTTATTTTTTTTTTTTAATTTTTTAATTGGGCTTTGTTCAAACTAGTTTGGTTTTCGTTTTGTCAACTAACAAAAGCGGCAAACAAAACGAAAACAAATAAACCGACTGCGCCTAACAATGCACCGATCTGCTGGTCAGTATGGCTAAAGTGGGCGTGGCACCTTCCGCCTACCGCCGCCCCCTTTTCCCGGTCTATATTTTTTTATATTATACTTATTTTTTTTTTTTCGTTGCACAAAAGCATTTTCTGTGCAGCAACGTGACGTTTTCGGGTAATGAGTAAGCGCGAAATAAACACGGTCTCTCAAACACTGATAAAAATGTAAAAGAACAATAATAAAAATAATATAAAAAAGATAAGAAATATATCGTTAAGATCTGAGTTAAAATTAGAACCAATAAAATACTATTTGTTTGGCAATTAAATATTTTATTAAATATAATTTTTGAAGAACTGAAAACTTTAAAGTAAATTACCATAATTTATTTTGTAAAAATAGGTTAAATTCCAGCTTAATTTTGTTTTTGTTTTCTTATCCGCATGTTAAATTTAAAGTGGGGATAAAACCTGGAAAAGGTTTCCCCTTAGGGAATAAAAATAAAACTCCATACCAATTTTCAAGAAATTTTGATTATCTCTTTGTACACAATTTGTAATATTTGTTTGTTTGAATTTTCTGATAATAAATTTTTACTGTGCAAATATAGCATGTTGTGTACCATAAACCGTACCCCCAAAAGCATTCAACCGATGGCGATCGCACATGCCTGATATAGGCACGTATCGGAATGTAGCATGTATATAAAAATATATCTTTTTTTTTTGCGAGTGTTTTGCCAAAAGGGTTGGCTTGGGTCAACTACCCATACCCACCAGTAACCGTATCCCGTATTCGTATTCGTATTTGTATTCGTTTTTATATTCGTACCCATCGCCAGTCATCGGCAGTCGCGGCGTCACCATTCATCAGCCATAAAGTATCCACTCATACACGTTCGAAAACGGTTGTTTGGTTGGTCAACTTTGGCACTTTTGCACTTCATTCGCCGGGTTCTTCCATTCCATTTGATTCCATTTCCATTCCGCTGAATTCCCAGCCAACTCAATCGCCGGGTAACCGAAAGCCCAGACAAATTCTGTTGCAATTCTCAATCCCTCAATACTCTTGGATGATGAGAAGGTACATAACTGGGTTCTCCGATGAGCCAAAAACTAAGAATATTCAATGGTATAGGTACACGGAAAACAAATTCGATATGAAATAGGGCCATTTCTATCTTATTTCATATTGATATGCCGATATTGATAAAAGACGATATGATTTATGTCAAATTTATGATTCAAACATATCAAGATGATATTTTATCATATCATATAAAATACCAAATTTAGTATTTTTGAAGAAATAATGTAAAATAAGATTAAGATCATCTGTATTCTTGATCTTAAAAAATATAAAATTTACCAGCACATATCATTTTGATCTTTAATCAATTTTTGTTTTTAAAAATAATCCTTGAGTATATATATATAAATATTTTATAAAAAAGTCATATGTTTAAAAAAATATATATATTTAATACACTCCTTATGAAGGGCATTCCCATCTTCGCATTGCCAGCTCCTGTTTTTGTTTTCCTAACGTTTTTATTTCATTTTCCATTTGTGTAATAACCAAAAACGTAAGACTCAAAGCAGAACCTCGCTCACGTTTCGGTGATAAAGGCAAAAATAACCTGGCAGTTGGAAATCGACAAAAAAAAAACCGAATTTTTCTTCTCGCTGATGCAAAGTAAATAAAAAAATCAAACAAAAAAAAAACGAAAGAAGATGAAAACCTCTGACTGGCTGGAATGTCGAGTGAATTGGCAGCCAACGGTTATTGAGTTCAAAAAAAGGCAAAAAGCTGCGATTGCGCTCTTTTTTGGGCTAGGTCAGTTTAACGTTTAACGTTTAACGTTTAACTTTGGCGGGCAATGAAAGCCGATACTTCCAGAAACCCAATAAACGGAGCCACTCACTTCGAACAGCTTTTGTTCGTTTGGCTCTAATTAATAAATGTATTTTTAACATTTGTCAGCCGGCAGGCCGAAATGAACATTTGACTGTGAGTCACACACGATGTAGTTTTATAGATTTCCCCCTAAAAACCAACTTTTTCCCTCTATTTATATTTATCCAGGTGTTTCCTGTAGCAAAAAAACAGCGACGTGAAATTTTTACAAATGATTCATCGAAAGGCGAGCAAAACAGAGAGATAAGTAAAGAAGTAGTGCCAAAGAATGCCGATGATATGATGAAGGCCTTCGCAAAAGTCTGTAAAGTCAGGCTTCTTTTGGGTTTTTATTTTCATTGGTATTTTTGTACATTTATTTTGTGACCGCCTTTCGTAGGCGCTGCACGTGCAAACGCTTGAATGAAAATGAGAAATGGAGAAATAGGCAGGAAGGTGAGCCGATAGTTAAAGCCCCCTTTAAAAGCCACCTTTAAAAGCCCCCGCAATTGGGCCACG
This sequence comes from Drosophila pseudotakahashii, assembly GCA_035046095.1. Classification (NCBI taxonomy): domain Eukaryota; kingdom Metazoa; phylum Arthropoda; class Insecta; order Diptera; family Drosophilidae; genus Drosophila; species Drosophila pseudotakahashii. The sequence continues at coordinate 11,195,995 of JAWNOE010000105.1, forward strand.
CCCAAACCAAATTGCGCACTTGCCTCCCCAGTTTGTTTGATTAATTGAAGACAGTCAATGCTGACTAAGGCGGATTTCAAAGAAATCAAGTAAGCATTTTTACAGTGTGTCAACATTTAAGCACAGGGTTTTAAATACTTAGAAAAAATTTACCTTTTAAAGTAATAAATAAAATGATAAATAAAGAAAAGAAAAAAAATAATTAAAAATAAATTATGAGTGTTAAATACACATTTATTTTATTAAACATAAAACTATAAATAATTATAAAAAATTATTTGTGGATATTCAACTTTGTTCCACTGTTCTCAGTCCAATTTAAGCACAGCCTTTTGAATATTTAAAAAATTTTACTTTTAAACTTATAAAAAAAAGGTTGAAAAAAAGGAAATAAACAAAATTAAAAAATAAGAAATATTATTATTTTACCTTTAGAAAGAAATAAATAAACTTAAAAGTATAAATTATTATTATTTTACCTTTTAACTTAATAAAAATATAAAAAAAATAAATAAACTTAAAAAATATGAAATTTTTCTTGTTAAACACAAAACTAGAAAAATTTACCTAAAATATTTCCTAATATTTAAAAGTTAAAGATATGGACGTTCCACTGTACTTTGAGCGGGGGCGATGCTCTTGGTTCCGCCGCTCTTTTTTGCTTTCTGCTTTTTGCGTTTTGCGCTCTCTCGTTTTCGTTTGCTCATTTCGCGTTGGTACAATACGAAAGACTGAGGCGACAAACTCGACGCTGGCGGCAAATGGCGGACGGAGAGAAAAAAGTCGTTCCAATTGAGCAGGCTATCGCATATATATTTTTCTGTACATGTAGGCATATGTATAAAGGTGTGTGTATAATGCACCCACATGCCACAACAAATAAAAGTAACAACAACAACAACTTTGGCCTGGCCTTGAAATAGCTAAGCAACAACAACAAAAACAACACAACTATTTTGCACGCCTTGAATTTAAATCGGAAAGCAAATAAACAAGGGAACAGACAAAATTCTTCTATTACAATTTACAAATAATATATATAAAAAAAAAACATTAAAAAATATATTGAAATATATATTTTAATATATATAGCTTTGTTGATTTTTTTGTTTAATTATTAATAAAAATAATAAATAATTAATATAATAAATAATAAAAATAATAAATAATAAAAATAATAAAAATAATAAATAATAAAAATAATAAATAATAAAAATAATAAATAATAAAAATAATAAAAATAATAAACAATAAAAATAATAAATAATAAACAATAAAAATAATAAATAATAAAAATAATAAAAATAATAAATAATAAAACTAATAAATAACAAAAATAATAAATAATAATAAATAATAAAAATAATAAAAATAATTGAATATCTAACATAAATCGTATGTAGTTTTAAACAATTTTCTTGCTTTCTTTTGGGCATTATTTATCGCCCAAAGTCACCAAAATTACACTTTCCATTTATTTTTGGGGAATGCGCCCCCCTCATATTTTCAAAGCATTTTCGGGCATTTAATTTCACTTCCATGAACAATAAAAAAAAAAGTATACAAGAAAAAAAGTAAAATTAATTTCTATATAGAAACCCATTTTTATTTAACCCAAAAAAGAGCATAAAAAAGATTTGTCATCAGTTTGTGGCTGCCTTTGTGCATATTATTTTTTCATAGTTTTTGTGGACTTTATTTTTCGACTCTGTTTCTGTTTCTGTTTCTTTATGATAATTGTTATTTGTGTTGAAATTTTTGTTTATTTCTGTTGGCTTATGAAATAGCATGAACTTTTGCACGGGGCTGTCTTGGTTCAGGGTTTTTATTATGTTGTGCTGATCAAATTCCTTTTCCAGTCTTACGATGCCGGAATTCTAGACAAAAAAAGTGACATTTTTATGTTTATGATTCCGCGGCACAGGAACCGCCGAGCCCATAAATTTCACTTCTAATTTCGTTTTAATGTTGTGCGGACTGTCGTTCGGGGAAATTCCTGGAATTGGGAATCGTTTGACCCGAGACGTAGTTCTCCCATCCTCATCCATTACAATGTAGGTCCCTCTATCATATATACATATATAGGTATATATATATATCTGGGTAAAATAGAAAGGGCCTTTGTTGGAGTTCTATTTGAAGTACGTATTTAAGTGGCATTTAGCATGAAATTGCGATCCTTTTGTTTGTTGGCTTGCTTGTCTTGGGTTTGTTTTGTGGCTGAAAAAGGAAGCTTTCATTTAACGCTTTCTACGGTGGTACAGTGGGCCCTCGAAAATGGTAGAAACTGAAACAAAAATAAATTGGAAATGTTAAAAAAATATTTAAATATTTAAAGATTACAATTAATAATACAAAAAATATTTAAATATTTAAAGATTAAAATTAATAATAAAAAAATATTTATATTTGACTCCCAAGTTTTTTATAAAGATAAAATACCGGTATTTATTGAAATTATAATTTTTAAAAGCTTTCTAAAGCATGTGGAAGAAATACGTAAAATGACAAAAATTGGTATTTCCGTTTGCCAATAAACAAATTTGTATATCTTGCCAATTTCACAATAACTTATCGCTGTTTTTCACTGTACCCCTCGTTCTGTGTCATGCGACACACATAAATGTAAATCTCGGCTTACTCTTCCCTTTTTTCTTTGTGCGTGTGCGGTGTGTCGTCTCTTTTTTTTCAATTCCGCAAACAATAAATTATATTGTTTTTGGATACCATATCCCAGCGATGAGGGGAATACGAATACGAATAAGAATAAGAAGAAGCCTTTCTTCTTCATCTTGCATTTCTCCTCTCGATCTTCGCTTTTGTTTGGCCAGCAGAAGAATGAAGATAATAAGAACAGTCAGAAGACAATCCCCAAAGCGGCATCCAGTTACCAAATACAGTGGGCACTCGTAGATATGATAATCTGTATTTGAAAAATATTTATCTGAAATTGCTAAGTTTTTTGAATGAAGAATGTTAAGAAAACAGCTATATTCTAGATTGAAGGTTACACATTTTGAGCATATCAAATTTATAGGGCCGCATATCAAGTTAAAATTGATATTACATACCTAATATAAAATCGATCTACGTTTCATATCGATTTTTCTTGGGTGTATAATAAATATTATTATTATTATTGAGATATTTTTAGCTTCGAAGTCTTCATTTTCCGATCCACACTGTACAAAGATGATCGCTTTTCTCACCGCTTTGTTGTTCGGTTTTTCCTTTGTGGTTTTGGTAGGGGACCCAGTTGATGGGATTACTTTACCCTATTCACTTGATTGATTGGTTGATTGACTGATTGAGTGAAGTTGCAGCTACATCTCTGAGTTTTATCTCCAGCTGGTTTGCCTTGAAATAAATGCGTTTCCGTCGTTTCATTTTTTTTCTGGTATTTTTTTTTGTCGCTGTCTTGGCTTTTTCTTGTTCGTCACCTGTTGCTGTCTCACTTTCACTCAAATTGACTATCTCTCTCTGTCTTGGCTTTTGCATAACCGCGATTGAACGAGCTTTTGTAATGAACTCTGACCCCCCGAACTCCCCTCCCACTTTCATCGCCCCTTTAAACATGTTGATGGCATTGCGGAAATTCACACACATTAAATATAACCAAAAAAAGATACAAAAAAAGAAGACGAAAACAACAATTTGAGCTTGCGCAATATCCGATTGGTTTTTATTGTTGTCTTGTTTTAGTTTAAACTTTTTTTTGTTTTTTTACCGAAGAGGAAGAAGTCAAGCCGCTTAGACAATTACAATTGGGAGCGCATTTTTCTCCTACGCAGAAAAAAAAAGATAAAAGATCAGATTGATATGTCCTGGACAATTTTAAATTTTTTAAAGATCAAAATGATATGCATAAAGATTATGTTAATCTTATTTTACATTATTTGTTCAAAAAATACTACATTTGGTATTTTATGTGATATTATAAAATATCATGTTGATATGTTTGAATCATAAATTTGACACAAATCATATCGGCTTTTTATTGATATTAAATAAGATAGAAATGATCTTATTTCATATCGAATTTATTTTCTGTGTAGTCTCTCTGGGTCAGGTTTTTGTTTTTACTTCAATTGGTTTCGTTGGCGCTAAATGACTTGGCTAAAAAAAATAAATATAGAGGAAAACACAAGATAAGTGTTCTAAATGGGACAAGTAATGATGAATCACTAGATCATAATTACTCATCAGCTAGATTTTTCTCCAAATGAGTTCTATAAGCCTATCGAATGTTGTATTATGGCTTGAAATTTATTTTGTAAATATAAAATAGGGATCAGATGTGTAAGAATACCCAACAATCATTCATATTCAGTTTACGTGTCCTGTGTCTATTGCTTAATTTCTGTCGCATTTCCCAGAAATAGCTCGTCTTATTCCCCATGGACACATGCCCATTAGGCAAATAGTTTCTCACCCACCGAATCCACAATATATGTACCATCCAGGATCCTCTGCCTGTCGCACAGTTTTAAAATTCAGAGCAAGCAGATGCATAAATAAACGTCACAGGCATTCGCTCAAAAATGCCAGGGGTTTGGCTCGGTTTTGGGTTTGGTTTGGTTTGCTTTTGGTCCTACCCATTCTCCGATTCCCGATTCCCATTCCCATTCTGCCTTCGCTGCCTTTGACACTGCAATTCCTCTCACGTTTCCCTCGCTCACTGCGTGTCAAATCAAAGTGCGACTTGAGTGCGGCTCCCCAAAGATTTCCCTCCAACCACCAACACCCGTTCCCCCGTAATTCCATCCATATGGAGGCCCCACCCCCAACACACGACAACAACGGCCACGTACAGTGGAACCCCTTTAATTCGAAAATAATACTGTTCTGTTAAACTAAAAATGTTTTGAAAAATTTAATTTCATTCATAAAATATTTGGTTTTCAAAATATAGAGAAAATTCTTTTAAGTCAAGTTATTCAGAAAAAAAAGTAAAAATCATAAAGAAAACTTTTTTTTTGTAGGAGGATTTAGTATAGGAAAAAATTATTTCAATTCACAACATATAGTTTTTTTAAGGGTCAAAAGAATTCCAAAATTTTCAGGTATAATATTAATATTATTATAATATATATAATATATAATATTATTATTACAATTGTTTTCCAAATTAAAATTCTGTAATAATACATTTATTTGGTTTACATTAATTTGGGTCAAGATATTTGAAAGATCTATAAACCTTAAAGTTTGTCCAAAATTGTAATAGTTGTTATCACTGTACTACAGTAACCACACAACCGCAACAACAACAGCAGCTAGTCACGAGCCGCCGACTTTAAGCCGCTTGTAATTGATCGTGTCTTTGACATTAGAAAAACATTTTTCTCTTCAAAGGCCCCGCCCCCTTTTCTTGCGAGCTTTTCCTATGTTTCCCATGTTGTTATTGTTGCTTGTTGCATGAAAATGTAACGCAAGCACGAGACATCGTCATCCGTCGACCAACTGGTGCACGGTGGCTAATAAAGCGCACGCAGCGACAGTAAATCCACTTAGTGGTGGGTGGTGGGTGGAGGAGGTGGTTTTGGAGGTGGTTCAGGAGGTGGTTCAGGAGGTGGAGCGGTGGAGAAACAGAAAGGAAGCCGCACAAATGGTCCAAAAGATTCAGAGAGTGTCAAATGAAATGAGACGTGGCCAAAGCAACAGGCTAAGAAAAGAAAAACAGGGGGAAATTGAAGAGGAAAACAAGAGAGAACACTATCAATGCAGTAAACTAAATAATAAGTTGTGTCTACACAATATATATAATTTATAATATAGAATTAAATCAGGATGAAAAAAAATATTCTATTTTTCATTTTAAGAAAATGTATATACTTGGTTCCGTAGAGTACACACTGTATGTGTGGGAGGTTAAAAAAAGTAGGGGGCGAGCCCATGACTAATTTGCATTTGACATTAAAGTCACACGAATAAAGAAGTATGTAAATAGGTTTTTCGATGTAATTCAATGACACATTAATAAACTGAAATGCCTTTGATGAAGTTTTAGATTATGTATAAATAAAAGGTAAATATAGATTATTATAGTGGGCTATAAAATATATGGTTTCCAAATGAATTTATTACATTTTCAAATCAATATTAGTTATATTTTAATTTTACTACATTCTTTGTACTTATAAAACATTTAATTAGACTTGTTATCGATAGAGAAACATGTAACCAAGTTAGGAACTCACATATCAATAAAGTTACCTATCGCTGTTCCAATTTAGTGCCTACCCCAAAAATAAACCAAAAAACAAAAAACCCGATCCAGTAATCTAAAACTAATTTTCTTTTCCATTTTTATCTACTTGCAGGTGAGATAACAGCTAGTTAATTGAAACGAAAGCGGGTTGGGGGTACTACGAACTACGAACAGGTATGCCGAATGGATGGGATGACCCACTTGAGCGAGCATTTAATTCCACTGACAAATGAAATGCAAGCACCGAACTGACACATGCCATGGGTGCAGTGAGTCGTGAGTTGTAGTTGGTGGTTCCAGAATGCAGAGATTCTATATGTGTGTAAAGACTAAAATAGGGAGGCCTTGCGTTATAGCTAGCTTCCCATATCTTATCAGCCCCAACCAATCGATGCATGTTGCAAGCTCAACAACCCCCCCCAAAAAAAAACCTAAAAACACAAGGGGGAAATTGGGGTAAATGGGACAGCGGGGAAACCAAACAAATGCCAAAAACTAATAAATTATTTATGTCTGGGGACGAGACACACAGAGACCAAAAGCAACAACAAAACGACCAAAGACAATAGAATCAGTACACGCTGATTTGTTCTAAAGATTACAAGCAATATGAATTTTATAGGCTCAAACACACAAGTCCTATAGTTTACTTTTATGCAGTTTTTAAGAATACCACTGTTTTACCAAGTTTATAAAATTGAAATAGATTTATTTATTTCATTTATACCAAAATTCCATATAAATGATCTATCTACTGTAATCTACATGCTATTTTACACAGTCCAACAATACGCCAAATGATTTTAGCGGCCGTTGGCTGAACGTAGTTCTACAGTTGGACGTCTAGGTGGCGCATTAAGTTTTTGAGTAAGGTTATTTATGATCTTTAATGTCTATTTTTATTTCAAAAAAATAATAATATTATTAATATTATTTAATAATAACCTAATTAAATTGATATTTTTAATTATCTGTAGAGTACAGTTTTAAAGCAACTGCCTGATCATTTCCACCAGAGGTCGCCACTTAATAGAAACCTACAAACTAGATGGCGCCAGTTAAGAAGATTAGAGTTCTTTAAATTTAAATTTCAAATTAAATCGGAATAAAAGCAATTAAAAAGTAAAAGAGAGTGCGACCTTGAGGTCAACGAAGCTCAACTATTACAACCCTACTACCACCCACTTTTCTAGTTTTATTCAAGCAGCAGAACAAAGCAACAACCGAAATAATCGAAACGGAACGGAAAACAAATCAAAACACTCGAAAAACCATCGAAAATTGGGTGAAATGGTTAACGAACTTAGCTTTTTTGTGCATCTGTGTGCGTCTTTGTCTATTGTTTTAACACACACTCTCGAGCATTTAAACCCAGATGCTGAGACAATGGACCAGTCGAGCAACTTCGTCTGAAACACGCGAAACTGTGAAAAAAAAATGTGAAAAAAAACGAGACCAGCTGCTTGAAAACAGCTGAGAAGGTTTTCAATAACGAAACCACAAACTTTTCGGTTACAGAGAAAAAAAAAACACATAAATATTAGATTGATTTCCAGTAAATATTGTGCACTTGATTGAAATTAGTCAGAAATTTAGGGCTGTTCTTTAGAGGAACTACATCTGGTTATACAATGATGTTGTCCATTATATTAGGTTTTTACGTCTTATTTTCCAATTGAAGTCATAATTACCTATGTTCATAATTCGAAATATATATTTTCCTCTGGATAAGCCTCATATAATTTAAAATTATACCAAAAGAAATGCTGATTTTGTATGTTTTCTGTGTACCTCATTATATATTTTCCCACCTCCCCCACGACTTATTGCTCATTAGTTATTGTGTGCTCGCATTTTGGCTGATGACAAAGCTTTTTTGTTTATTTTTCCTCTTTTTTTTTTTAATCGAACGGAAGTTTTAGTTGCCTCAAGAGTTTTACAATCACTGGCCAAACAATGGGAATTTGTAAATGAATGAATGAATGAATGAAAGAGCCAAAGAACGGTAAAGATCTAACTGCTGAAAAAAAAGGAAACTTTGATTTGATTGATGACTCACCGATTGAGTGATTGAGTGCTTTGCCGGTGAGGAAAAATGAAGAGAAAAACCTGTGCGAAATGAATTAATTAAATGCAATCAGAACTTGATGAGCTTCAGCTCACACACGAACACAGAAAGGTGACCACTCACTCACTCTTTCTCTTTTTTTTTTTTATATGCGGATGCATAATAATAATCGAGTACAGTGATCTCTAGGAAGTGAGAAATCCTTTTATTTTATATATTTCTTTTTCTTTAAAACTCTAATTTTTGTTACAGTTTTTAAAGTTAAAACTAATGATAAATATGATAATAATATTATAAACATAAACGATTTAATAACCGAACCAATACTGTACTAAAAAGGCTACCCAACAAATTGAATTTATGTATTTTATTTTTTTTTGTAGTTTTTGCCTTTTCGTTTCTCTCATTAATTATGCGAATGTTGCCGAGTTTTTCCTCCGCTTTTGTGGTTGTTGTTGTTGTTCGTGGAAAAAGGAAGCTTTCCAGTTCGTTTGGTTTCATAGCGCGAGAATTTCAGCTGAAAAAAAAAATGGAAAAAATGCCTAACAAACTAACAATTGCAAATGCACTCGTAGGCCGGCCCATTGTTGTTTTTGTATTTTTTGTTTTTTCTTTTTTCCGATGGTGTTTTGGTCCCAGAATAAGTGGAAAAAGGAAACTGCTAATGATGATGATTACCATCCCATCCCAACCCAACCATCGTCATTATCAGGCGTCGCCGACATCGTCGTCAATCGTTCTTGGCATTTTGTGTCTAGTTTACCTACCTTCCTGCCAGCAGCAACAACAATAACAACAACAAGAACAAGAAAATCGCATAACAATGCCAACGACGTCCTGGCGTCACATTCTGTTTGTTGCGTTTCCCTGCCTTTTGTTCTACCCCCATATCTCCATCTCCTGAGACTCCTGCCCATTCCACATAAATTTGCATTCAATGCCTGCGCCCCGGAAAAGTGTCGGGGTATTTGGGTTATGTGGTCAGATGAGTGAACTACGTTAATATACGAAATATTCCCGAATTTCGGTTTTTGATTTTGGATTTTTTCATCAAACCAATTTCGATATACATTAAACCTCTGAAAAATATAGGGTCTTCTTGTACTAGTGTACTAATATAGGGTCTTCTTGTACTAATAAGTGGTTTATTGCTTTTCGCGTTAATTTCCTTTGATACCCATTTAATCTGGCTAGTTATACGAATATAAGAAAAACCTTGGATCTTTATTAAAAAATATTTAATATATAGGGTATTATGAATTCGTGATATCAGCATTCTAGCCACTTGTTGCTGCTTCTAATTTTGCTGTTGTTGTACTGGTTGCATCCCCTTTTCCTGTTGCTTTTTGTTTTGCTTTTGTTTTTGCGCATTTGAGTTTGCGTTCCGCTTGACAAAGTTCTTCTGCGCAGTGTTTGTTGTTGCTGTCTTTGCCCGGTGGTCATTTGCCAACAGTTTGAGAGCCACTGATGCCGCCTGCACTTGCCAAACGCAGGTGGAAAAGAGAGAGAGAGAGAGAGCATGTTCTCTCAATACACTGAAATAAAAATAAAAGTACAAGTAATTAATTAAAATGTGGCAAAAATTGCTTGTACTTTACGTAAAATCGTGATAAAAATGATTAATTTATAAGTTTAAACTTCGCTCTTCTGAGTGTTAATATTTTGTTATCACTGAAACAGAACGCGAATTCTTCAGCTCTGTTAATTTGTGTATAAATTGTAGATCTATGTAAATTATCGGCGAATTCTTTAGCTACAAAGCTAATAAGTACTACATTTTTAAAACTGATAAACTGATAAGATTTAAAACTCTCAAGCTGGACTCGAAAAAATAGGGTATTAAATATAAAAAGAAGAGAAAAAATCTGCTATATTTTTTAAAACTTATAAAAAATATAGCATAGTTTTTATTGTACTTAAATCCCTGTTAAAAACAATGATTCAGGAAAATTCTCTCTACATTCAATACTTCAATATTTTTCCGAGTGCAGCTTGCTCTCACCGCCTCGCTCACTCACCTGCGATCGCTCGCTCTGCCTCTCTTTCTCTCCGGCGGTTGCTTTGGGTTTTTGTGTGTTTGGGTTTGTGTGTTTTTGTTTTTGCGACCGGGACCGTCGTTCGCACTTCACTTCACTTCAGAAATGCGTCGTCGTCGGACGTCGCCGTCGCTGGGTCGTCGGTACCACCACAATTGTTTAACGCAATTGTTTTAACGGTTCGAATTAAAGTGCAAATAAAAATATTTAAAAAAAAAATAATAAAATACAAAAAACAAGGAAACAGCAAATGAAAAATTCGTATTTTTTTGTGTTTTGTTCAAGTGCCAAAAAAGTGAAAAACTTGGCATTGCCAAAGTTTCGAGACCTTTGTGCTTTAGTTAAAATAAAAAGAATTTAAGGTTTATCTAAGTCGGCTGCCGCCTGCTGATAACGAACGAGAAGATATATATCTAAAAACAGTTGCGATTAAATTCCAGATAATGCAAAAGATTCCTATTTAATTATGCGCGAGGCGCAAACACTTGTTGTTAGGGGTGATTCTTCTTATAAAGGTTTTCTTGTGCTCAGTTTCCCATGACGAGCGAGGTGGAAATGCAGGAAATGCATGTCTTGACATGCACACAAATACACTCGGAAAAAAACATGATAATTTATTAATTTCTCAAGAGTTTTACTCCGTAGAAAAGTTCAAGATTTTAAGTTGATATTGTTAGTTAACATAACTAATTCAATAAGGGAATTTTTTTTTTTTTTTTTTGAAAATTTTACAAAACCTCCCCCAATGTTACAGGCACCTGTACTTGGAAGACGATCGATCAAGGGTGGGAATCTTCCCACCATATGGTTTATGTTTCCTTTCTTGCCGCATTCATTTCTGTAACTTTTGGTTGGCTTCCTTTGAGGATCATCGGATCCTTTGACCTTTTCATTTATCATTCTCCTACCTTCGTCGTTTCTACATCCTTTACCACGACAGCTAATAAATCCATTTGGGTTTCAAATTTCATTGGACTTTACAGCGGGTAATTAGAAGCAAACATCCCCCACATTTTTACGGGTTTGATGGCAATAGAATTTACTTTGGGATAGGGTTTTACAAAGATGTTACATCGACAGATGATGTGGTATAGGGATTATTGTATGACTTTACTTTGGTACACAAATCCTTTTTCTTGTTTGCTTGTTCTTATGGTTTTGTCCCAAACAATTCTTGAAAACATCTTGAGAATTATAACTTCAATCACTCGAATCCCTTGAATTTACTACCTCAACTTATTTGACACTTGTTGGTAACAGTTTTCGATTCAAGTTTTATGGTATTTATTAATTAAATCTTTAATTAATAAATACCATAAAACATCGTTTTTTCATAATTAAATCAAAAATCAGGCAGTTATATTTAAAATATAGTTTTATAACTGATTGCAGGAAGTTCTTTTTGTAATAGGTATAACTTTTTTGCATACCACAACAGGCAATTAAAGCCTTTAGAATTGAATATAGCCTTGATTCCAGCGACTTTCACTTGGCAGGAATGCCGCAAAGAACAAGAATCCGCATCCGAATGGGAACGAGAACTAAAACTGAAGCTAAAAGCTAAAAACTTGGTATGGGAGCCTCGGATCTGGTTGGAATGGAAGAATTGGAAGCCAGGAAAACCGGGGGCGTGGCCAGGGGGCCGACCGAAGGGGGTGGTTCCACCAGTTGGAGTTTGCCGCTTGAGTTAAGCTTGTGGTTGGCCTTCACTGACTTTGGCATCGATTGGGTGGGTTTGACCCACTAGAATGGTTCTACATACACATATATACCCTATACACCATATACTATATGCACATTCTATGGCATTTTCAGTGTGCTTTCGATTCTTGGCATTAATCTTATCGTTCTGGACAGATAAAATAACTTTCGGGTTACGGTCGTTTCGATTTGATAAAATATTTTCGCCATTCGCTGTTGTGTTCTCTGTTTGGATTTTTTTCGTTTCGGAGCCGAGGGTTTTTCCAAACGATCCATTTCGATTTCGATTTCGATTTCGATTTCGGCAATCTAAAGCGGTAGAGGTCGTAAAACTATTTTTGGGGCTCTCGGGGTGGGGTTATAGATGGTTATAGATGGCAATCTTGTTTCCATGATCACTCAATTAGTCGATTTAACGTTTGAAGTGCTTACTTCCCGTGTGTAGGTTACTTGCTCTCTATAGTATTTGTATTCCTATGGATTACCAGGGATTTTGATAATGTTTCCTTGGCTTTAAATGGGTTTAATAAATACATATATATAATTGGGAAGAAATATTTTAAATATATATTTTATATTTTTAAGTAAAATATCTTAAATATTCTGAGATGCCTGTTGAATTTCCATTGATTTTAGATATTACGTTGGACCCTCTTTAAAAAAAAAAATAAAATGATACCAGCTAAAGGCAGAAAAAGAACCGAGAGCAATAATACATAAATATTATGTAAAAAAAAACTCTTAAGTAGGTGTGATAATTGTAAAGTGGAATACAAAGTGGCAAGGTGAAAATGAATTCATAAGAAATATTTAAAAGAACAAATGATAGATGATATATTAAATTCAATTTGGTGTAGAAAAGTAAGGAAAGTAACAAAAATTGAAGAATGCATTGGGTACACTTGACATTTCCAACCGCTAATACTTGATTCGACATCTAAAGAGGTATATATGTGTATTATCCTAAGATTTGCGACCAAATATCAGCTCCTTGAAGCGCAGCGCCGACTGCTGGGCGGGATTGGGATTGGGATTGTCGGTCTTTGCTGCCGGATGTTTGGATCGCTTCCTAGAAATCCCGGAGGGTCCAGGCTCCTCGCGGAAGCGCACCGGACCCCCCGAACTGGTCTGGATCAGCTCGATCTTGGGAACCTTCTGAACTCCGTGGTTTTCCTCATCGCAACTCTTTACAGGTGATATCTCCGGTGTCTTTGGCTTCTTCGCCTGCTTCTTCCTCTGTTTGGCCGCTTTCTTTTCCGCCACTGGCGACTAGTGGAAGTTAAGGGTTAAGGGTTGGGATTAGGTCTAGTGTGGCCAGGAGTCGTTACTTTCGTTTGCTGAAACATACCTCTTCGTCCGTGGTTTTTGTGGGAGCGAGGCGCTTCCTATTCTTCTTGAGCGGCGGTGGCTGCTCAGATCGCTGGTTGTTGGCCATCAAACAAATCGAATCAAAACAATCGAAATGAAATGCACTGTTTAAGTTAAAAGCCGGCTTTGCTTCTGCTTGATTAACTGTTTGTCACTGGCTGGTTTTTAGTTCCCAAGTGTGACCAAAGTGGCTTGAAACCAAAATAAATAAATACAAACTTGTTGGGCGCAGACGACAGTGAGTGAAAGTGACAGTGAACTCGATTGACCTGAAACGAAATACGAATTCGAAATGCGAGCACGTGTTGTCACCGTCTCTCTCTCTCTCTCTCTCTTTCTTTCACCATCTGCCCGTCTCTTTCGCGGCCTTATCATAACCATTTTTTTTTTGGTTAGATAAAGTGCGTATAAAATAGATATTAAATAATGCCTGAAATAATGAGAGTTGGTGAAGCTTATTCGAAGGTTTTCAAGGAATCTACTACTCTCTTCTACACTGAGAAAAAGAGATAATGATTTAAATACACACAAAAAAGTTTTATTGGTAAAATTGAACATTGAAAATTGATAGTTACGTAACTATTAAAAATAGTTTTGTAAATTTTGTCTTTGCTTTTGGTGTGTGTCTTTGCTAATTGTTTGAATTTGTTGTTGTGAAAGTTACTATTTAATTGGTAGAATTGACCATTTTTGTCGTTAAGGACTGTTTGACAATTATAACAGTTGATTTTACGAAAAGTAAATAAAAAATTAAAATTAATATCTTGTTAGATAAGAAAAGCTACAATTATTATAGTTTTTTTTCAATATTACAAAAAATTGATTATAACCCCATGTGATATTTTCTCCCAGTGTGGTAGCAGCTTTTACTTTTCGCCCAAACTTCCGTACTTCCTCTGCCTTTTCACGTGCAATTAAGCAAAAGTCGCAGCCGTTTAAATCAATTAAAATCTGTGTTACTCAATCACAACTCATTCGCCCAAAAACCCAACCTCCCTTTTCCCTCGCAAAAGGTTCAGTCAACTTTTTGGAGTCGAGAAGCGAACCGGTTGGGTTTTTTCTCTCTGTTTCTTACATTTCTCTCTTTAAATATATTTTCATTTTTTTTTTGGCAATGGCAATTACGAGTTAACGTTTTTTGTAAGCGGCTTTTGTTGTTTACCATTCGTCTGTGCTCACTGTATTCACCGCTTGCAGTTCATGTCGTCGACGCTCCACTTTATAAATGGGTAGGAAAAGATGAAAGTTTTTCCCTGCTCAACAGCAATTAATATTAATACGTAACAACAATAACAAAAAACGAAGAAACGTTGAAAAAAACAGCGCTTTAAGTAAACAATTTTGAAGAGTACATAATGCGTCACATTATATGACAGTTACTCAAAAGTTTTCCCTTGTACATTTCTCAATTTGTCCAGATGTCAAATGGGTAATGCGGATAAAAGGGTTACGGTAGAAGAAGAGGGCATTATCTATTATCTATTCCAAGGCCCTGACTCACAGGGTGGGGTAATAATTTGTTTACCTATCAGTCAGGAAATGTGAGCCAAGCGCGTGTTTGTGAAATATAATTTGTGATTCAACTAGGTATTTACACGAGTATTAAGGAATATGGATTTATCATTTATGGATATTAGAGAGATATTAGAGGAAAACAGATGGTTTCTGAAAAATATATATGTTTAATATCTTATAATATTTATTTTCTTTTTCTTAATAATAATAATAGAAAACTTGTAAAATCCCTTAATATTATAATGATGTTTTTGATAAAGAAAACACTTCTTTATAGACATGATTATAGGGATGGTTCATGGTCAAAACATCAAGTTTATGGAAAATATATATGCTTTTGTTTAATATCTAATATTATTTCATATCATATTATTATAAATTAAAATATGTTTAATGTAATAATAATAATAATAAAAATTTTTAAAATTATTCTTATAAAAAATATTTTAATATATGATAATATGATATTATTTCATATCATATTATCATAAATGAAAATATTTTTAATATAATAAAATTAATAGAAAACTTTTAAAATTATTTATATAATATGAAACAATATTATTATTTGATAAGGAAAAAACTTCTTTATAGACATGCCCGGTTCTCAACCCATTGATCTTGGCTAAAGTGTCGCATAATTACCTGGGCAGCAATTAAGTAAAAAAGGGAAAAGGTAAAAGCTGGGAAAAAAGGGCAACAAAAGCAAAAGTTGATGAGCCGCAATATAGTGGTAGGTTTCGTTTCCCCCCCCCCCCCCCCAATCTTCCTAACACGCATGATGGGTGTTAAAGGTTCAAGCTCTTTTTCTTGTCAGTTTTTTTTTAGTATTTTTTTTTTGAGTAATTATGGAAGGCTTTCTTTGGCCATCAACCTGGAATAGAGTGGGACTTTACGGCGGAGCTTGTGTCACTTTTGCTGGCTTTTCTTTTTGTTCGTCCATTGTGAAATATGTAGGTATATTTTCCCGCGGCCAGCGACCTCAGCATATGGGAAATAGATGAGACTAGATGACGCGACGCCCACGCGATGGCATATCACACTATATCATATCATATCATCATATCGCATCGCAGCGATTGATAATAATTAGAGTGCTTAGTGCCTAATGTGATTGGGAATGGGAAAGCCAAATTGAATGGCTGGCCATTAGGCCATTAGAAAGCGTTGCAATTGACATTAATAGCCTTAAATGGCCTCGACTGCATTTTCACCTTCCTCACCCGCTTTTCCCCCGAGACAACAGCTTTTCCAGCTGTTTTCTGTCGTTTAAGTAAGAGCATCTGTTGTGGTTTTCTTTTCTTTACCTATCTTTATCTTTCTCTTTAACTCGACTGACCCTCAGTTGCCCTTGTCAACCTCGCTCGTATTTTTTCAGCTGGAGATCCCATTCTCGATTCAATTATTTGCTAATTATTTGTGTACATGCCCTCCATGAGATGCTATATTGTTAAGCTTTCTTTGTGTTAATCATATGCAAATCAGCTGCCTGCTAAAATGATGATCGAGTGCCGCCTCTCTCCTTTCACTCGTTTTCTGTACTCTTGAAAGCTCGAATTGGGCGAGTGAAAAGTGTAATTGTTCACCAGGGTGCTCTAATTTTGAGAAATCAGATTATTTTAAACAAGATTTTAGTTAGTTTTTGGGGATTATAATAAAGGTATTTTAATAAATTATTTGATTATTTTCTTTTTTTTTCTATGGTTTTAGTAAGTTTATAATAGATATATTTTCATAAATTATTTTCTATGGTTTTTTATTCATTTCTAATAATTATTTAGGAATTTTAATCATGAAAATAGATTTTATTAACCCCTCAAAAATATATTTTTTTGAGAATTTTTTTTTTATAATTTAGATAATTTTAACAAGATTTTAGTTAGTTTTTGGAGATTATAATAAAGGTATTTTAATAAATTATTTGATTATTTTCTTTTATTTTCTATGGGTTTAGTTAGTTTATAATAGATATATTTTCATAAATTATTTTCTATGGTTTTTTATTAATTTCTAATAATTATTTAGGAATTGTAATCATGAAAATAGATTTTATTAACCCCTCAAAAATATATTTATTTTTTTTCAGAATTTTTTTTTTTAGAATTTAGATCATTTTATCAAGAGTTTAATTAGTTTCTGGGGATTATAAGGAAGGTATTTTAATAAATTATTTGATTTTATGATTTTAGTTAGTTTATAATAAATTTATTTTCATAAATTATTTTCTATGGTTTTTATTAATTTCTATGAATTTTTTATGGATTATAATCATGAAAATATATTTTTTTAACCGCTCAAAAATACTATTTGGTTTTTTTCGAATTTTTTTTTTTCTTTGGCGGACAAAAGAATGTTTTAACGGACAATTTGTCCGTTATTCGTCCCCGGCGCTAGCAATAATGTTTTTTAAATCAACAATAGACCGCCACGCCCCCGGGTCTTTGGGCCCGCCCCTTTGTTGCTGCACTTAGCTGTAGATATTACAGATTTTATTTTCTCTCTTTGCATACATTTTTCCCTCCACTCTTTTTCCACTGCCTTTTGCTACACTTCATTATGGTCTTTTTCCTCTGATTTTTTCCCGCCCTTTGCTGCATGGCATGCATAATGACAACGTGTAATTTGGCCTTTCTTTTCTTCTCCTGCATATTTCTTGCACGTTTGTGTGGCACTCACATTTATCCCCCCTCCATCTACATCGCCAATTCCATTTTCATAACCCCCCCATCCAATTGGAAGCGGGACCTCACGGCATCTCGTGGGTTGTTAAAGGCCTGATTGCGAATTATGGGCAAGTTTTTCAGAAAAAAAAAAAAAAAAATGAAAACTCTGAAAACTCTCTGGCGGAAAGCTCAGCTCCCAAAAGGCACAAAGGAATCGGGGGGCTATGGTTTGCATGTCTCGGGGGCGTGGCCGCATCACAAAACTTTATATGATCGCATTTTATGCTAATTTACGAGTATTTTTCTCTTTTCAATTAATTTCTTCCCAAGGGAGTGGCGCGCACCGCTGATTCCATTATAATATGCATATATGATATATAAGGTCGGGGGATCCATTTCTATGCAGGCAGCGTTTGCAAACCAAGAAGGGATTTGCTAATTGATAATTCAAATAAGTGCGTGATTTGTAATCAAAATGTATACTAATACCAAGTAAATATGAAGGCATTTACAAGTAAATAGGAAAATGATTTTTGATTAATTTATGATTTATTTTAAAAAATTCTCAATGACTAGGATTTCTTCTTTTTAATGCCTACAGTTGTAAAATGCAAGTAATGTTAGTTATGACAATTTTTTTAAACATAAATTAATTGATATGATTATGATATTTTGGGATTTATATTTCGTTAGTCATCTTAACTTAATTAAATTTATTTTAATTAATTACATTTCTTGTTTATTAAAAATGCAATGAATAATTAAAATGTGATATAAATAAATACGCCACAGTTGACTTAAGGTAACTTTCAATTAGCCAAATGAATGAATGGATAAATCAATCAATGAATGCTTGAATGAGTAAATGAATGAACTCGTTGTTCACAATGACCACTTCCACTTGAACGGAAATGCTAATGAATGAGATGAGACAGGCAGGTGAATTTCCAACCCTCTGACCTAATCATGTATTATTTATTATCAAACACAGTCTTTTCTTTCTGTGTAGATCCACAAGTTTGTTTAATTTCTGCACTCGACTTGGGTTTTATTTTCGGCTCTTAAGCAAATATTGGCTCGGCCTGGAAAAATGTTTATGCGAACTCCGGCGTCTATATAAACATGCATATATATATATTTTGAAAGTAGATATCTGTATCTGAATGTCTTTCTTTTTCTTTTTTTTCTGTAGTAAGGAGACTTTTGCTGTGTCTAAAATTTCTAGTAGGCAAATAAATCGCATTTGCGAGCGGGGGAAGTTGGTGGATATGGGAGAT
Source organism: Drosophila pseudotakahashii (assembly GCA_035046095.1). Taxonomy (NCBI): domain Eukaryota; kingdom Metazoa; phylum Arthropoda; class Insecta; order Diptera; family Drosophilidae; genus Drosophila; species Drosophila pseudotakahashii. The sequence continues at coordinate 11,214,834 of JAWNOE010000105.1, forward strand.
ATATATCTTGTCATGCTTCGGCGCGTTGTTGGCGCTTCAAACAAGAAAAACAAAAAAAAAAAGACCTGCGAACCATTGTTGTTGTTGCTGTCGCATTTATTACAGGTGTGTCTCACCATCCATCTCTTTTGCTCCCACGGCATTCGCCGGCTGCTCAGGTGCATAATCAAAGCGAATTTGTGTGCGAAATGAGTTCAAGCTGCCGTCTTTTTGCTGCTGTTGCAACTGTCCGCTGTCAGTTGATTTATCTACATATTAATGCATTATAAGTATATATGTATAATGTAGAAAAAACAAGAGAGAGAACGTTATAGTCGAGTATCTCGACTATCAGATACCCGTTACTCAACGATGGCGCCGCCTAGCGGGGGTCAGTGGTACCACCAGTGATCTAGCGGAAGTTCATACGGACAAACAGACGGACAAACGGACGGACAAACAGACGGACAAACAGACGGACAAACAGACGGACAAACAGACGGACACGGCTAAATCGACTCGGCTTGTGATCCTGATCAAGAATATATATACTTTTTATATATACCTGTTACATACTTTCCGTCGAGTTCAATATACCCTTTTTCTCTACGAGTAACGAATATAGAAATAAGAAAAATGCCTGAGCACGAACAGAGAGGTGGCGCGTATGTAAGGGGGAAATCAAATGGTAGCCGTGCAAGCCGGAAAATTGCCTGGGAAAGGCCTTTGCCAACCAAAACTGCTGACTCTCAGAACCGAAAAAAAACGAGTTTGTAAAATAATTGTAAGACCCAAATGAAAAATGGGTTTACATTTTTTGGTGAATGTGCAAAGTGGAAAAGCGCGTTATAAAAATGTTTATATAGTCGAAATATAAACGTAACCCTTAGTTGGCACTTTTCATATTTTTTTGTATGTCATGGCTTTGAATTCTACTTGTTTATTATTAATTTGATAAGTGCGTTTGTTTATTATTGATTGATTTTGAACTTTTGTTGTTTATTTGGGTTTGGTTTTTGCATTATTTGTTTATTTAGTGATAAACCCCGATTTGTTGTAGAATTTACGATACAAATTCCCTTTTGTAGAGGAAGGAAGCACCATTCACTTCTTTTATGGCGCCTTCCGAGAAATACTCATGATTTCCAATGTCGCAGACATTGAGTTGGTGTTTTTGAGTTCTGAGTGTGCCAGAGATAGCATTTCCGTGTGTCACCGATAAGGCAGCCACTGCATTTTGATAGCGATTTCGATAGAGGTAGCTCTTGCATCACCGATAAGAACGAAGAATAAACCAAGAACAATAGCAATAATAACAATAATAATAATAATAACAATGACTAATCGTTGAATCACAATGAATACTACTTACCTTTCAAATATCAGCGGTGAAATGTTCCTCAAATTACAACTAATCGGCAGTGACAAAGAAAAGCCAACGAAAAGCGAACAATAAAACGATAAAAAAGTGAAAATATAAATATATAAATATATAAAACCAATAAGCAAATACCAAAGATCGGATTTGGATCGACATGTTCGACGTACCGCCAAAATGTCCGGCGCTGGCCAACAAGTTGGGCGGTCTCTTTGGATGGCGACACACCTACAAGGTGGCCGCCAAGCACGAGGGGATTCCCCACGGGCAGCTCCACAAGTCCTACTCCCTCACGCTGCCCAAGCGACCGCCCTCGCCCTCGGCCTACTCGTGTGTGAAGGTAAAGATATAACGATATCTAAGGTATAAAGATATAGGAAGACAAAAGTGCACAAGATTAAGGATGAAAAAAGAGAACTCACTGAAAAAAATCGCTTAAAATCATTGGAATACCATCAAAGATGATCAGTTTGTAAACGAAATCATTACAATTAAATAAAAAATATATGATATGATGATAATATATGATATTTTATGGTACTATATGATATTATTAATGATCATACGATATTATATGATTATTATATGATATTATATGATAATATATGATATTAAATGATATTATATGATAATATATGATATTAAATGATATCATATGATATTATATGATAATATATGATAATATATGATATTGTATAAGTATATTATATGATATCATATGATATTATGTGATATTATGTGATATTATATGATATTATATGATATTATATGATATTATATGATATTATATGATATTATTTAATATTATATGATATTATATGATATTATATGATATGAAATGATATGAAATGATATGAAATGATATGAAATAATATGAAATAATATGAAATTATATGATAATGCATAATATTTAATAGGTGTAAATATTTAGCATATCATAAAGTTTGAAAATCACCATTTTTGATAAGTTAAAAATTATTCCAATAATTTTATTAGCAATTTTGATAATATATTTTTCTACGTGCCGATCTATACACATGACAAATCCGATCACAATCTCTTTTTGGCATTCCTCCAGTTCGATACGTCACTTGTTAGCCCCGCGGCCACGCCCACATTGCATTTTCAATCTTTTTATGATATATTGATATATGAGAACGAGATGAGATCGTGTTGTCTGCTCGTTGCGCATAATTTCCATTGTCAAATGACCATAAAATCAACGAGGCACAGTGGGTTTGAAAAAAGCAAAAAAGTAAAGATAAAATTTAAACAAAAAACATTTTTCATTAAAAACTATTGACTTAATTTTTTTATTGCTGAAAAAAAGTTTTATTTTTCTTAAATCCTAAAAAAGATAAAATTTCGGACCACTGTGTCCCAACTGCATTCTTAACGTTCCGTTCTCCGCGGCAAATCGCGATTTGGAATCCCAAAAATCGGTGCTGCATCCGACAGTTAGAATACCTGAATACGCGCGCTCTTTGACCCACAAACAAAAACCATGTGGGGAAACAAACCAAAACAAAAAAAAAAAACACAAACAAAGGCAAACCGAGAAGAGAAATAAAGAAAAAGAGGCGAAAAATAGCCGAAATTATTGCGCCAAGTTGACGTTCGGTTCGACGTTCCAGTTCTTCGACTCCTCGTCTCAGTCGCTGGGCCTCCTCCAACGCTTTTGACTGGTTTTCCTGCCATGATGCAATTGTTTTGTTTCTTATGCACTTGGAGAAAAAAATTAAATAAATTATATACTAAAATATAGAAATATTTCAGTAAAACAAAATCAGGATTATAAAGTTATAAGATAATATGAGCGGGAGCTTAAAAGTATATATCGATTTCATTATTACCTAAAAAATAGAACTTCAGATTTACACAAATTATGAATTTATTTCGATTAAAATAATGACTAAAAATAATAATAACAATTTATTAAAAGCTTTATCATAAAATTGTTCTAAAACTTAGCGAGCTTGCAAAACTATCGACACTTTGTTATATATCGATATATCTCTTCAAAATATCGATATTATCGAATCAATATTTTCAAAATATCGAAAATATCGATAATTTTCAAGCTCTTTTATACTTATTACATTTTGAAATATTTGACACTCCATCACCTCAAATATTTGATGTTACTCTGATATTTAAATGAAACACCCAATTTTCAATGAGATTTTCTCCGAGTGCTGTTGTTGTTGGTGTTGGCCGGAATTTGGCATTTGTTGTGGAATCCAAAGCCGAATCCGAATCCATCGGAATGCCAAAAGCTACACCGCCAGCTCCTTTTCTTGGCTCAGCTCAGCTCAGTTCGACGAGAAGATTGCAATTTGGGGCGCTGGAGGTCGTCGTGGTCCGGCTTATTAGGCGTCGCTCAGGGAGTTCAAGTTGAGCCCACGTGAGCCGAGATTTGGATGGAATCAAATCTGGATGGAGTGACTCAACACGTACAATGGTTGCTCCATGCGGAAGCGCACAGATGTGCAGATGGTGCAAATGGGATGTGAGAAGCGACGACGATGCGTCTCCATTGCCTCTTCCAGATGGAAGATTGCAGATTGAAGATTGCAGATTCGAGTTTCGAGATTTTGGGGGAGGGCTTGGATGTTGGGAAAGACTTCCGCGACTTCCATGGCCCCCAGTCTAATGGGAATAGCAGATGCAAGAGATGCACGTCTGATTTTTTTCTCTACTCTTTTTCTTCTCTTACTTGAGAGTACAGTAAATGCTCTATGCAGTGAACTTGCAAAAACAGAGGGTTATCTTTAATATTAATACTAAAAAAAAAAAAAATTAAAAACAGAAGAAATTTGAAAATAATTAATTGGTATTAAATAAAAATAATGATAGGAAAAATTAAAAAAAAAATTTTTTAAAAGATATTTATTATTTTTTTTTAAAGATATTATTATTATTTAAAGTCTTATAAAGAGGCTTTATATCAAAGTGATTTTTTTAAAGTCTGGTTTTTAATAAACAAAGGTTTTAAAAATAAAATAAAATACAGTTTTATGATTTGTAGGATTAATTTCTTAAAAAAAAACAATTAATTTAGAAACTATCTCGCTAAAAAATAAAACTAATTGAAATTTTTCACTTTTCTCCACTTCTAGCCCGATTCCTGGGTGACCGTGACGCACCTGCAGACACAGTCCGGCATCCTCGATCCGGATGACTGTGTGCGCGACGTGGCCGACGACCGGGAGCAGATACTGGCCCACTTCGAGGACCCGGGGCCGGATCCGGGAGTTCCGCAGGGAGGCGGCGACGGTGCGTCGGGCAGCTCGTCCGTGGGCACCGGTTCGCCGGACATCTTTCGCGATCCGACCAACACGGAGGCGCCCACCTGTCCGCGGGACCTGTCCACGCCGCACATCGAGGTGACCAGCACGACGTCGGGTCCGATGGCCGGGCTGGGCGTTGGCCTGATGGTCCGCCGCAGCAGCGATCCCAATCTGCTGGCCTCCCTGAAGGCGGAGGGCAGCAACAAACGCTGGTCGGCGGCGGCTCCCCACTACGCTGGCGGAGATTCCCCGGAGCGACTGCTGCTGGACAAGGCCGGTGGCCAGCTATCGCCCCAGTGGGAGGAGGACGACGATCCCGGCCAGCAGCTAAAGGAGCAGCTGCTCCACCAGCAGCCACATGCAGCTGCAACAGCCGGAGGCAACAACCATCAGCCATTCGCTCGATCCGGCCGCCTGTCCATGCAGTTCCTGGGCGACGGCAATGGCTACAAGTGGATGGAGGCGGCCGAGAAGCTGCAGAACCAGCCGACGACAGCCCAGCAGCAGAGCTACCAGCAGGCCCATCATCATCATCATGCTCACTCTGGCCAGAGCCAAAGTGGCGCCTATTCCAGCAAATCGCTGCCCAGGGAGAGCAAGCGCAAGGAGCCGCTGGGCCAGGCGTACGAGTCCATCCGCGAGAAGGATGGCGAGATGCTGCTGATCATCAACGAGTACGGCAGTCCGCTGGGACTCACTGCGCTGCCCGACAAGGAGCACGGCGGTGGACTGCTGGTGCAGCACGTGGAGCCGGGCAGTCGCGCCGAAAGGGGACGACTGCGTCGCGATGATCGCATCCTAGAGATCAATGGCATCAAGCTGATCGGACTGACCGAAACCCAGGTCCAGGAGCAGCTCCGCCGGGCGTTGGAGAGCTCGGAGCTGAGGGTGCGAGTGTTGCGCGGCAAGCGCAGCAGCAGCCGCCAGCAGCGCGACTCCAAGGTGGCCGAGATGGTGGAGGTGGCTACGGTGTCGCCCACCCGCAAGCCACACGCCGCTCCCGTCGGCACCTCTCTGCAGGTGGCCAATACCCGCAAGCTGGGCAGGAAGATCGAGATTCTGCTCAAGAAGGGACCCAACGGTCTGGGCTTCTCGGTCACCACGCGCGACAATCCCGCCGGCGGCCATTGCCCCATCTACATCAAGAACATCCTGCCACGCGGCGCTGCCATCGAGGATGGTCGCCTGAAGCCAGGCGATCGTTTGCTGGAAGTCGACGGCACTCCGATGACGGGGAAAACGCAAACGGATGTGGTGGCCATTTTGAGGGGCATGCCGGCGGGCGCCACCGTAAGGATTGTGGTCTCCCGCCAGCAGGAGTTGGCCGAGCAGGCTGACCAGCCGGCGGAGAAGAGTGCCGGCGTTCCGGTTGCCGTTCCACCGCCCGCAGTCGCTGCCCCAGCTCCGGCTCCAGCTACCATTCCCGTCCAGAAGTCCAGCAGTGCACGATCTCTGTTCACCCAACATCAGCAGCAAGCGCAGCTGAACGAATCTCAGCACTTTATCGATGCGGGCAGCGAGTCGGCGGCCTCAAATGTAAGTTTCAGAATCAGAATCTCTAGAGGATTTCGAAGCTAACTCTCTTTTTGCTTAAACCCACAGGACAGCCTGCCGCCCAGCAGCAACAACTGGCATTCGCGCGAGGAGCTGACCCTCCACATACCCGTTCACGACACCGAAAAGGCCGGTCTGGGGGTCAGTGTGAAGGGCAAGACGTGCTCGAATCTTAACGCCTCCGGATCGAGTGCCTCCAGCGGAAGCAATGGACTGATGAAGCACGACGGCGACCTGGGGATATTCGTGAAGAACGTGATCCATGGCGGGGCGGCGTCGCGCGATGGTCGCCTCCGGATGAACGATCAGCTGCTCAGCGTGAATGGTGTATCGCTGCGTGGCCAAAACAATGCCGAGGCCATGGAGACACTGCGTCGGGCGATGGTCAATACGCCGGGCAAGCATCCGGGCACCATTACCCTGCTGGTCGGACGCAAGATCCTGCGATCGGCCAGCTCCAGTGACATCCTGGACCACAGCAGCAGCAGCCAGAGTCACAGTCACAGCCATAGCCATAGCCACAGCAATAGCAGCAGCGGCGGCAGCAATTCGAATGGCAGCGGCAATAACAACAATAGCAGCTCGAATGCCAGCGACAATTCCGGAGCCACGGTGATCTACTTGAGTCCGGAGAAGCGGGAGCAGCGTTGCAATGGCGGCGCCAGTGGAGGCAGTGCCGGCAATGAGATGAATAGGTGGGTTAGACTAGTACCGAAAACGATTAGACAAGATTAACTGAATGTAACCAATTGCAGATGGAGCAACCCCGTTTTGGATCGCCTAACCGGTGGCATTTGCTCGTCGAACTCAGCGCAGCCATCCTCACAGCAGGCCCATCAGCAGCAGCAGCAGCAGCCAACACATCCCTCCCAGCAGCAGCAACAGCAGCAACAGCAGCAGCGCCGCCTGCCCGCACCGCCCATTTGCAGCAGTGCAGCCCTGAGGAACGAGAGCTACTACATGGCCACCAACGACAACTGGTCGCCGGCACAGCTGCACCTGCTCACTGGCCATGGCAACACGGCGCTGCTCATCGAGGACGACGCTGAGCCCATGTCACCGTGAGTCTGTCTCCTAAGAAGGGACTGAATACTAAACTAAACATTAAACTGACAAGAATGGTCAAAAGAATGGAAAAAATGTTATTCCCAAGGGTAGGAGGTTATATGTCAAGAAACATCGAAGCTATCATTTTTTCCATTACTTTGTCCGACTGGGTGGTTTCGATTCATATACTACCTGCAATATAAAGAAAACTTTTGGGAAAGTTTCATCCTGATAGCTTTATAACTGAGAGACTAGTTTGCGAAGAAACGGACGGACGGACAGACGGACGGACAGACGAACGGACAGACGGACGGACAGACGAACGGACAGACGATCGGACAGACGATCGGACAGACGAACGGACAGACGAACGGACAGACGGACGGACAGACAAAAGGACAGACAGACAGACGAACGGACGTGCCGGACTAAATACAACAAATAAATACTAACCTTAATCCGATATCTTCTCCGACAGAACCCTACCAGCGCGTCCGCACGATGGGCAGCACTGCAACGCGAGCAGTGCCAATCCATCGCAGAACTTGACCAACAGCCATCCGGGGCCAGCAACCATCAATGCCGTGGTGGTGGTGCCGGGCACACCGTCGACGTCCAGCAACTTTGATGCCACCTACTCGTCGCAACTGAGCCTGGAGACCAACTCGGGCGTGGAGCACTTCTCGCGCGATGCCCTCGGACGCCGCAGCATCTCGGAGAAGCACCATGCGGCGCTGGATGCCCGCGAAACTGGAACCTATCAGCGCAACAAGAAATTGCGCGAGGAGCGGGAGCGCGAGCGACGCATTCAGCTGACCAAGTCGGCTGTCTACGGTGGCTCCATTGAGTCGCTTACGGCCCGCATAGCCAGTGCAAATGCCCAGTTCTCGGGCTACAAACATGCCAAGACGGCGTCCAGCATCGAGCAGCGGGAGACGCAGCAGCAACTGGCCGCGGCCGCCGAGTCGGAGGCCAGGGATCAGCTGGGCGATCTGGGTCCGTCGCTGGGCATGAAGAAGTCCTCGTCGCTGGAGTCGCTGCAGACGATGGTGCAGGAGCTGCAGATGTCGGACGAGCCGCGTGGCCATCAGGCGCTGCGGGCGCCCCGTGGACGTGGCCGGGAGGACAGTCTGCGGGCGGCGGTGGTCAGCGAACCGGATGCCAACAGTGAGTTTTGGATCAATCATTGGTGTTTGTATTATACTAATATGTAATTTCTATTAGAGCCCCGCAAGACCTGGCTGTTGGAGGAGGGCGATCACGAGGGCGGCTTTGCCTCGCAGCGCAACGGACCCTTCCAGAGCTCCCTGAACGATGGCAAACATGGCAGCAAGTCGTCGCGGGCCAAGAAGCCGAGCATTCTGCGCGGCATCGGGCACATGTTCCGCTTTGGCAAGAATCGCAAGGATGGCGTCGTGCCGGTGGACAACTATGCGGTGACCATATCGCCGCCCACTTCGGTGGTCTCCACCGCCACGTCGCCGCAGTTGCAGCAGCAGCAACAGCAGCAGTTGCAGTTGCAGCAACAGCAGCAGCTGCAGCAGCAGCAGCAACAGATACCCACCGCTGCCCTGGCCGCTCTGGAGAGGAACGGCAAGCCGCCGGCGTATCAACCGCCGCCACCGCTTCCCGCTCCGAATGGTGTTGGTAGCAATGGCATCCATCAGAACGACATCTTCAACCATCGCTATCAGCACTATGCCAACTATGAGGATCTGCACCAGCAGCATCAGCAGCACCAGATTAGGTGAGAGGTCACATCCGCACATCGCTTGCATTTTTTCATTTGGCCGGTGTCGGGATATTAACCATAAAATAACCTATTAGCCATTTAACACACCACATTTGTACATATATGTGTCGTTTGTCTCTTTCTCGCCCCTTTTTTCTCTCTCTGTTCCGCGTGTCCGTGTATCTATGTTGTTGTCCATGTGTTAACCACCCACACGCACACTCACCCACCACTACACACACACACACACACTGTACCACCACTAAAACAATTACACTGGTAAAAAAAAAAACAAATTACAAATAACGAAGCAGTGGAGACGATTCCCCCACATCCATTTCGGAAACGCTTTCGGAGTCGACGCTCGAGTGCATGCGACAGCAGGTCATCCGGCAGCGCATCAAGGTCGAGGCGGAAAGGTAACCCACCCACCCACAAGCACAACCACACCCACTCCAGCACCCACAACCCCACTACTCATACATACATAAACCCCAGTGCAGTGCGATTTTTTGGTAATGGATCAAGGGAATACAAACTAAAACGTAGTATATATATCAAATAACAAATATTTTAGAGATTCAACTAGGATGTAAGATCCTAATAAATATTTTAAAAAATATTTAAGGTGTTGATCCTTATACCTATAAAGCTGAAAGCATTTTTTAAAAAAATAATAAAGGATTAAGAAAATAACTAGTTCAAAAATAAGTAAATAAGTAAAATGAAACGATGATCAATTTGATGTTATGTGATATCAATTTTGATTTGATATGAGGCATCACCATGCGCATATCGATTTGATCCCGTTTGTTTTTTGTTGTGTACTTCATTATTTTGTTAATAGCTTGCTTATTATTATTATTATCGATAGTAAAGTAAAACCCATAGATTGCATCAACATAATTTCCCATTTTATTGCTGTTGATATAATAAATCAAATATTTAGATGTAGTAATAGTTAGCCAACCGAATTGCACTGCACCCCAACACTAAATCAATGGATTTTGGCTGCTTACTCGTAATGCTTGTTAAATTTTATGTTTTTGCCGACACACAAAAATAACCTGAACATTTTGTACAATACTCATGAGCATTCCCCGCTTGCTTTCGCAGTCGCCGCCATCAGCATTACCATTCGCAGCGCAGTGCCCGCTCGCAGGATGTGAGCATGCACTCGACGAGCTCCGGCTCCCAGCCGGGCTCCCTCGCCCAGCCGCAGTCGCAGACCAACGGCGGCGGAGTCCGTCCCATGAGCAGCTACTACGAGTACGAGACGGTGCAGCAGCAGAGGGTGGGCAGCATCAAGCACAGCCACAGCAGCAGCGCCACCTCGACCTCCTCGTCGCCCATCAATGTGCCGCACTGGAAGGCGGCGGCCATGAATGGCTATTCGCCGGCCAGCCTGAACAGCAGTGCCCGGAGTCGGGGTCCGTTTGTGACCCAGGTGACCATACGGGAGCAGAGCGCTGGTGGCATACCAGCCCACCTGCTGCAGCAGCATCAGCAGCAGCAACTCCAACAGCAGCAGCAGCAGCAGCAGCCCACCTACCAGACCGTCCAGAAGATGTCCGGACAATCGCAATATGGCACTGCCGCCGGCTCCCAGCCGCACGCCTCCAAGGTGTGACTATAGGTGTTGGCGCAGGCGCGCGCCACCCGCGATGTGCTGGCCGAGAACCGGGTCATTCTCAGCGAGGTCAACGAGGAGGTGGAGGTCTTCTACTTTGCCACCGAGTGCTGAACACATTGCGTGTTCGAGGGATTTAGTTGTTTAGTTTGGAGTGGAGAAGAAATGGAACTTCCATACACACACACACACACGCATTGGGGGTGGGTTGATTATTGTAATCTTTCAAGTGAAACTTTTGTATTCAACATCAATTGTACGCCTAAAATGGAACCAAGGCCAGAGGAAATATGTTTTATGTTTTGAGCTTTGAAAAGAGTTTGTAATTCCACTTAGAAACCAATGGAAGAGGTTGCTACTTAACTTATTTAATATCCTGATTAATTAATATACATACAATTATCCGTGATATTTGATTAAGCAAACAAAGCCTAGACGTTTTCTTGCTAAACGGAAAGATATTTCAACGGTCCGCTAGGAAAGGACGAACGTGATTTTATGTTTTTGTAAATTGCCGCGAATATTACTTTGATTCATCAGATTTCAAACCAATTGACCCACCCTGACACACATCTAGGCTAAGTTCACGATTCACAATATATATATACGACATATATAGAGATATGCATATTTGGCGAACCAGAAATTAGAAACCAGAAACCAGAAACCAAGAGAGTAACGAGTAAGGAAAGTATTCCCCGTAAAGCGCTGCCCATTTGTCGAGTGCTTAGGTTTAGATGTTTAAAATAAACAAAAACGATTTCCGATTGTATTAAGCTTTAGCTGTAAGTCCAAGTCAAACGCCTTTGTACATAATTAGTTTACGCAGAAGCCAGCAAAAAGAAAAGAAACGGAGAACAACTTTAAATTCCAAAACTACGAAAGGTCTTAAGAATTTCCATTGTCATTTACACTTTTTTTTTTTCTTCTAACTTTTACATATATTTTTTGATCTGTAAATATAATTTGTTTATTTGTTTTGTTAAGCTTTAAAGCGGAGGCCATTTTGTGTGTGCAAACGTGTGGATTTGCAAGAAGCGAAAAGTAAAACTTATAGCCAACCCATATACATATATAGCTATATGAGTAAGTGAAGCAATTTTTTTTTTCTCCTAACGATAATCGAGCTTAGAAAAGAGAAGAAGTTTTGTGCAGCCGACCGCGGCCCAGGTCTCTAAAGAAGACAAGCAGCTTAACTTAGTTATACGAACCCATACGATTAAGCCCAATTTAGTGGGTAAGCCTACTTGTATAGCGAATATATACGATACTTTAATTTTGTGTACTTCCTAAGTAATTTGTGCGATACCGAATACCGAGTTGCGAATTAAAAGTTACAAATTTTCATAAACAATTCGAGCTGTTCGATTTTCTATATTACAACCACCCAACGACAGACGACACCTCAGCTTCATGACTTCATCTCTTCACCACCTTGGTGCTCTTTTTTAACTTCGACTCGCCTTCGGCGGGCGGTGGAGTGGTTGAGCCGGCGGCTGGGAGGGATTTGGCCTTCCTCTTCTTGGGCGATCTGCCCTTGCGTCGCACGGACTCCTCCGCTGGCGGCTTTGACGCCGGAATGGACTGCAGCACGGTGAAGTTCTTCAGAAGCTCCGGACTGGGCGTCTTGTCCCAGTGCTCACTAGGGGTGTGGATAGTGATTTGGGGATTAGTTTGGAGGAGCATCAAAATGTGAACTAACATAACACTGAAAACGAGAATTCTTCAGCATTTTATATCACTATTATTATTCAATAAATTATCAAATAAAAATTATACTGAAAACGCGAATTCTACAGCATCCTATATTCACTATTATTAGTTAATAAATTATACAAAAATATTAAATAGATAAATTGGTAAACCAGTGACATTTAGGAAACCAGTTAACCAGTGAACTCACTCTGGCAAACTATTTGGCGGCACCACCACGTCCAGGACGTTGTCTATTAGCCGCGACTTGAGCATGCGATCGGTCGTGGTGGTCGAGTGCATCGATGGCGACGTATTGATCTCGATCAGCCAGGGCTTCAGGTTATTATCGATGATGATGTCATAGCCGTAGACCTCGAAACAGTGCCGATCGTTGGCCATCACCGGAGCCACTGCGTCCAGGGAGTGCCTGATGGTGTCGGTGATGCGGCTCCACAGCAGCTCCGAAATGCCCTCGCCCCGCAGGCTGTCCAAATAGAGCCACAGATTCTGCAAAGGCCACTTGCCACCATGGATCGAGTTGTACTCTTGCTGTGGGTTAGTTAGAAAGGCCATGTGATATTTATTATGTATACTGAACAAAAATTCGATATGATATAAGGTCATTTCTTCCTTATTTAATATCATTAAAAAGCCGATATGATAAATGTCCAATTTATGATTCAAACATATCAACTTGATATTTTATCATTTTATAAAACTATAAAAATACTGTTTAAAATACCAAATTCTGTATTTTTTTTAACAGATGTTGTAAAATAAGGTAAACTTTATCTTTATTCATATCAAAATGGTATGAAATGAACCTGCACATATCAACATATCAATTTTTTTCTGTATTTGTATTATATAGCTCCCTAGTTCTAGCTTACGTTCGTTTTCTGTATGCTAACATTGGTCAGGTGCATAAAGACATTGTCGATCTCGGTCTGGTCGTACTTCTCGGTGCAGAATCGGCAGAAGCCCTCCTTGTAGAGGTACGCCTTCAGCGGATTGAAGGTGGTCACCAGGACGAAGAGTCGCAGATCGAACTTCTTGCCGCCGATGAGCAGTGGATTGTCGATGTACTTGGAGATGACGCAGGTGTCCCGGTTGGTCTGCGGATAGAAGGTGCGCGCCTCGTAGGCGTACTTCTTCAGCTTGGACAGCTTGTTCACCAGATAGATGCCCACGCCCTGCGATTTGCTGCACGGCTTGACGATCCACGTGCTCGCCGGATTGCGATGAAAGACCTCGACGAACATCTGGTAGTCGGAGGGCAGCACAAAGGTCATGGGTATGATGTCCAGGTGCTTGTACCGGGTGCCGCCTATGCCCAGCTTCGTGTCCGGCGGATGGCTCTGGGCCAGCGGATCGCCGCGTCGCTCCAGATCCTTGCGGTACCGCTTGATGTTCTTGATCAGCAGATCCTTGCGCGACAGCTCCACGGAGTTTGGGAAGTGGTTGATGACTCTGTGGTGGATGATGTGCTATAGCCCCTAGCCCCATGTCAATGGATCCGAGGATTACTTACTGATCCGATCGCATGCGATACGGATGATCGATGCCGAAGATGTAGCGGCAATTCTGGGTGCAGGCCCAGTAGAAGTTCCATTCGCCATTGAAGGACGGCACCTGGACCCAGCCCCTCTTCTGGAAATTACTGACCAGCGCCGACTTCTCCCAGTCCGTACTGTAGCAGATGCCCTTGTGGCACGTCGGTGACCTCAAACGACTGCGTATAAACGGCACACCGATGAGTGGCGACGGCAGGTCATCGTCACTGGTGCAACTGCCACCGCATTTCTGGCGAAGATTCCTCAAAGCACTCGTCTGGCCCTTCATGTTGGCCGGTGGCTCTCTATGGGTTCTTCCTCCCCCTCTCTTGGTTTCCAACTCCACTCTATAATACTGAGAATTTTCCCCCAATTTTGAGACGATCGTTGTTTAGTTGCTGACAATCTAGTTTTGGCCTGGCTGATGACCTCGGGGCATCATTGATTAGGCAAAGAACTAAAGTTCTGTATGAAAGTAAGTATATTCTCGATACGTACTCACTAAAGAAATCAGTTTGCATAAATTGTTTTTTAATATTTTAATCAAGTGTTTGAAACACGAAACGCGAATTCTTCAGTAAAATATTTTAACTTCGTATTTTCGAATACATTTCAGTTTCCTTTTCGTTTTTCATCAGTATTAACTAAAGAAATCAGTGTTGATAAATAACTTTTTCTAATATTTAAATGAATGCTTTGAAACATCTTAGAAATAAAGCCAAAAGAAACGCGAATTCTTCAGTAAAATAATTGACCTTGGTATTTTTAAATACTTTTCGTTTCTTTATGGTATTATAATTGACTTGTTCCCACGACTAATGACAAAATCCGACTGTTTCCCCAAGGCAGATCCGCTTGCATAATCCCCCTAGAAGAAAACGAAAGTGTTAATTCCCTTGAAAGTGCAATATTTGCCCGAAAATAACAATAGATTTTTCTTGGGTTCTAGATAAGCGCAAACCTTCTGCGGAACCCCAAGACCGCAAAGATTGAAAAGCTGACTTTGACACAAATATTTGTGAGACTAGTTCACCTGTCCCACGGGGCCCTCGAAGTCCATTGAGTAATTTCACACATTGCCTTTGGTTTTTGGCTTTGGTACAGAACAATCGGCGACTATTGTCGCGAAAGTTAACTTGGCTGGGTATAAAGTCGATGGTCTGGTCACCGGAGTTCATCAGTCGGCGCGGCAAAGTCAAGAGTGGTTTTTGGATTTTGGATTTCGGATTAGCTGGAACATCGAACACGCACATTACATCATCATGAAATTCTACCTGGTACTGGCGGCAATCGTGGTCGTGATGGCTTCGCTGGCCAAGCCGGCAGAGGCCACCTTTGGCAAGCTGAATCTTCTCCTGGGCGGTGCCTCCACCGCTGGCTATGGAAATGGATACGCCGGCTATGGTTCAGGCTATGGCTCTGGCTATGGCTCTGGCTATGGCTCTGGCTACGGATACGGATCTGGCTATGGATCAGGCTATGGTTCCGGCTATGGATACGCTCCCGAGAACGTGGTCAAGGTGATCAAGGTCTCCGTGGTGCCGGGAGGAGGAATCGGAGGAGGAGTCGGAGGCTACGGCGGTGGCTACACTGGTGGCTATGGAGGCGGCTACTCCGGTGGCTTTGTGGGCGCTGCTCCGGCCATATCCACCTCGGCCGTGGTCACTCCGGTGGTCACTGCGGTGTCCACACCTGTGGCCACTCCCGTGCTGGCCGGTGGTGCCGGCTATGTGAGTGGTTTCGGTGGCGGCCTGACCGGAGGATTGGGCGGATTGGGTGGATTGGGGGGATTGGGTGGTGGCTATGGAGGATCCTTCGGCGGTGGTGCCGCCCTGCCCGCCTCCTACGGATTTGGAGCCGGCTATGGAGCTGGCGGTGGCTTCGGACTGGGATTCGGAGCCCCACCACCACCACTCGGTCTGGCCGGAGGACTCTGCTAGACAACGAGGAGGCCACAACATACAGTGGTGTCTTTTTTTTTTGATAATTTTAAACAACGATTGGTAATTTAAAGCTAACGATTTGTAATAAAGTGTAAAAATACGGATTAAAAGTTGAGTTCTTAAAGTTTTTTCCAGGATTTTACAAGATAAATGTCTACATTTATATGTATTTAATAAATGTTTTCATTTTATTTAAATGAAATTTGTATATATTATGGATTGTTTAATAAATATTGGAGGTTTCTAAGGTTTCTAAACCTAGATATCATATGAACGAAACAAGAACACCTCTAAACGAGGTAAAAAAAATAGTAACGATCGCACCTTTGATAAACAAAAAGTTTGATATCAACTTTTGTGAATGATTTTACTTTTGACAAAATGTTTGGGATCTAATTGTTATATGGCCTAGGGGACTATGTATAGTAGTCGCCTTCGCACACTCTCCTGGTGCGCTTCGTCACTACGTGTATTGTCGTCCAAAGTTATATCTTTCAAAACTTTTAATTCCAATAAGATGTTTAACTAATATTGCATTAAAAATAAAAATTTGTAGATTATTATTATTTATTATTTTTAATCAGGTTTGAAATTAAAACTATAAAAGGAAATCGTAATAACTACAGATAGATTAGAAAGAATAGAATTGGTATGCCCAAAAGTCTGCTAAATAAAAAGATATTCACAACCATAGTTTCTTTCCTAAATTTAATTCCTAAAAATGGTTCCAATAATTTGAGACTTTTGCAATTGAACGCTTGACAATTACCAATTGAAGAAGTCAGATCTCCCGATAATAAAACCCTAGCGACCTTCGTTTTTGGGCCTCTGAATGAAACCGAGAGTTAAGTACTGTTTACGCACTCAGTTAGCCGGCTTTAACCCTTTTCACACCCCTTCAACAGCCCCTAGCCCTCGAATTTCCGAATTCGTGAGCCCAACAAAACTGTTAATGGTAATCAAGTGCCAAAAACCAAAAGCAAAACCAAAGTCAAAGTCACAAGAGCCAAGCCCAAAAAAAAAATAATGTTTGGCCGAGAATGCTGTACGCTACGCCCCATGGGTGCAAATTGGTTGAGCTGGACCAGCTCCACCTCCGTCCACCTATCCATCGCCATCGCCATCTCCATTTCCATTTCCAGGTACATATGTCGCAGCCACTCCAACCACTTGAGCCACTGAAACCACAAAAGGCCAAGGAAATACACCACACAACAAACGCCGGGAGAAAAAGTCTACACAATCTGTAAATGGGAATGTGTAAATTGGCTATGATTTAATATTTGCGATGCTCAGACTAAAAAAAATAAAACGAAATGTAATAAAATTAACAAATACAGTGGGTTTCGAAACGTTAAAGTGGATTTAAAAGAACTATACGTTAATACAATACAATATTATAGTATGCCTAACAGTTAATAAAAAAAAAAAAATTTTTTTAAATGATTTTATGGTTAAAACAATGGAAATATTGATCCAAATTTGGATTATCATGCCTTTCTGAACTCGTTATAAAATTTCTAATCGATTGGCATTAAAAACTTGGCATTAAAAACATCGCAAAACCCCTTATAAAAAAAAATTAAAATTGGCAAAAATTTTATTTTTTTAAAATCGCGTTGAAAGTGCCATGGATTTAATAATTATTTTGTTATCTGTTCAAAACAGTATGCATTTTTGGTGTAGGACCATTTTTGTCCAAGTTATAGCAAAAAAACAAATAGAAAAAGTCTTATTTTTGCCAAAAACCAAAACTCCAATTTTCCACAAAAAAAATAATTGGTTTTTTTTGCCGAAACAATGAAAATATTGATCAAAATATGGACAGTCATGCCTTTCTATACTCGTTATTAAATTTCCAATCGTTTGGCATTGAAACCTGGACATTTTATTTTTTTTTGCCATTTTTCGCAAAACCCCTTATAAAAAAAAATGAAATTTGGCAAAAATTTTATTTTTCAAAATTGCGTTGAAAGTGCCATGGATTTAATAATTGTTTTGTTATCTGTTCAAAACACTACGCATTTTTGGTGTAAGAACATTTTTGTCCAAGTAACAGCAAAAAAACAAAAATAAAATATTTTTATTTTTGCCAAAAACCCAAATTCCAATTTTCCACCTAAAAAAAATTGGTTTTTTTGCCGAAACAATGAAAATATTGATCAAAATATGGACTGTATTACCTTTCTGAGCATGTTAATAAATTTGTAATCGATTGGCATTTAATCCTGGACATTTTATTTTTTTGCCATTTTTCGTAAAAAATGATGATGTACCCCCTTATAAAAAAAAAAGAAAATTGGTAAAAATTTTATTTTATTCAAAATCGCGTTGAAAGTGCCATGGATTTAATAATTATTTTGTTATCTGTTCAAAACAGTACGTAATTTTGGTCATTTTATTGACTGTCTCGCATTTTCTTATTTTTTTCACATAAGAAGAATTTATGCTGCAAATTTGAATATCTAAAATTCCACGCATCTTTCCCTTAAAATGGCTTTTACGATACTCTCGTGCCCAGATTAAAACCAGTTGTGAAATTATGGCAACATCAAATTTTGCCAGATGGAACACCTTTTGGTGGGTTCTGCTTCATTTGTTGTTTTTTTCTTTGACCCAATTTGCATAACAGTCTAGATCAATAGAGAAAAAAAAACAATAGGCCCAAAGAGGACATTTACATATATGTAATATTTGAACTCAGGTGGTTGGAAATACGTCAGAAAACGTGGACTTGTCCGCCACGTTTGCGGATCAAAATCCGAGATGAGCGAAGATTTCTGGGCGTGCTTGGGTTATTTGGATTTTCGGATTTTTGGGTATTTGGCTAGTTGGATATTTGGCTATTTGGATATTGGCGGGGCTTTAACCCGTTGAGCCCCTTGACTACGTGAAGTCATGCCTAAGATTTCGGGGGCTGAATGAGTGACAAAGCCAATACACTGGCCACGCACATGTGCCGGCATGCACTGCGAGAAATTACTGGAAAAATTATTTTTAAAAATATATACATATATTTTTGTATTTTTTTTGTAGTATATTTTTTACATTTAAAATTTTGGTTCATATTTTTTAAATTTAAAAGAATAGAATTAAACACCATTAAAATATTTTAGGTACATTTTTTTAAATTAATATATTTTTTGATGCTATTTTTTTTATTGTTAAAAATACTGCCATGTAATAAATTCGATTTATTCCTTTTTTTCAAATCATTCTCGATTAAATTGGGAGTAAAAACAAATGAGCCAATAAATATGCAACGCACACTGAATTGTTTGCGTGAATTTCCCCATCGTTTGTTGACATTCTCAAGAAGGCATGTCACTGATGAATAAAACTGTCAGCTTGTAGATATAATATTCTTTGCTGGCAATATAAATAATATTTCTATAAATATTTAATTTCTTAGTTTTATCAAAGGTTTAAAGGATTATTACTACCTACATTTAATGTTAAGATCATATTTCCTACATCCACAACTTTTTTTTAAAACTGTAGGTTAAACAAATACAATTTTTTACTTGCAATATAAATAGTATAATTATAAATTAGTAATTTCTTAATTTTATCATAAATTAAAGGAGCTTCAAAGGATTATTATTACATTTAAAGTTAAGATCATATTTCCTACATCCAAAACTTTTTTCAAAACTGTTTAATAATATAATTATAAATTTTGTAATTTCTTAATTTGATCATAGATTAAAGGAGGTTTAAAGGATTATCATTACATTTAAAGTTAGGATCATATTAACCATATCCAACAACATTTCCCTCAGTGTTAATTGGGGAATTACCTGAGCTTCTTGCGAATCCGTAACGCTTTTGGGCCGTGGCTTCATTTAACCATTTTTTGCCGTGCCGGGGGATGCGAGAAAATATCTCACTTGATGGTTAAGTAGTTGAGTTGACAGACGGATGGACTGACAGCCGGTGGCTGGCGGCCCCGCCCAGTTTTGGAATATATATATCGCTTGTCTCTTCGGCCCATAAGTAACCATTTATGAATTAAGCAAACAGCTCTGCTGGTGGGGAATCTCAAGTCTCAAATCTCAAATCTCAGCTCATCTCGCACCGTAGCATAGATTAGAACTACACAAACACAAATGGCACGGAGCACAAAGACACGAAACACAGGTACGAACTGCCGTTTGGCTATAAATTAGTGCCCCCTCTCGATTTGGGACATCAGTTGAGTTTCGTTCAGGTTGCGGGCAGCATCACTGGCATCACTAGCACCACTAGCATCCCTATTACAACCATGAAGCTGTACGTCTGCGTTTCGCTGGCCCTCCTGGCCCTTTGTGCCCCCGTTCCCTCTGCCGGTCTGTTGGGCGCCAAATTGGCTTTGCTGAAGGCCATTGGCGGCGGTCTCGGTGGTGGCGCTTCCACCGGAAGTGGCGGCGGCGGCTACGGCAGCGGCGGTTACTCCGGTGGCTACAACCAGGGATACTACAGCCAGCCCAGCCGGCCAGTCTACAATACCGGATATGGTGGCTCCTCCTCCTCCTCATCCTCGTCGGCGTCCTCCTCAGCCAGCAGCTATGGCGGTGGCTATGGAGGTGGCTATGGAGGTGGTTATGGTGGTGGTTATGGTGGTGGTTATGGCGGTGGCGAGCAGGTCATCAAGGTCATCAAGGTGGTGGAGCAGCCCTCCTACGATTACGGACGTTCGGCCGGCTATGGCGGCAACTATGGAGGATACTCTTCGAGCGCCTCTTCCAGTGCTTCGTCCAGTGCCTCCTCCTACTCCGCTCCTGCTCCTGCGGTGACCTACTCCGCTCCTGCTCCTGCGGTGACCTACTCCGCCCCTGCTCCTGCGGTGACCTACTCCGCCCCTGCTCCTGCGGTGACCTACTCCGCTCCTGCTCCTGCGGTGACCTACTCCGCTCCAGCTCCTGCGGTGACCTACTCCGCCCCAGCTCCTGCGGTGACCTACTCCGCCCCTGCTCCCGTGGTGCGTGTTCAGGCTGCTCCTGCAGTGACCTACTCCGCCCCTGCTCCTGCTCCGGTGACCTATTCCGCCCCGGCTCCCGCGGTGACCTACTCCGCCCCTGCTCCTGCTCCCGTGGTTCGCATCCAGGCTGCCCCCGCTGTGACCTACTCCGCCCCTGCTCCCGCTCCAGTGGTGCGCTACGCGGCCCCAGCTCCTGCGCCCATCAGCTACGCACCCGCACCCGCTCCCGTTTCCTACGTCCAGCAGCCGCAGAGCCAACAGGTGGTGAAGACCATCAAGCTGATCGTGGATGAGGATCGTGCTCCGGCCCAGGTCTACGGACCACCGGCCGTCGAGTCCGGCTACTCGAGTGCCTCCTCCTCCGCCTCCGCCTCCGCCTCTGCAGGTTACAACGGTGGCTACAACACTGGTTACAACGGTGGTTACAATGGTGGCTACAATGGAGGCTACAACGGCGGCTCCAATGCTGGCTTCTCCGGCGGTTTCGGTGGCGGCTGGAAGCGCGGCGGCATCTTCGAGAAGCTGGTCGGCTGCTAGGCCATGAACCTTTGGGATCCTAAACGAGGATCCGAGAAACCCAAATCCTAACCTAACCGTACTCAACTATTTTTTTTCTAGTTCTAAAACGAATAACTGTATTTTTTTTGTTCGATCGATGTGTACATAAAATAAATCAATATACCCGACATCTCTGTGTCTTTATGTCTCTATAATCTTATGTAATCGTCAGAATCTCAGACGACTTTGTCTGTCTGCTGATATTTAGATATATATATGTATAATTTTCGGGGTTTTTTCATGGCTCCCGAATGCCCAGGGTTCATTGTGTTATTGATTCTAAACGAAATTAGCACCCAGTTGCTAACGATTCGGATTCCGATTCCGGATCTGAAGAGATCGCGAAGAAGGCCCTGAGAACGAGGCTACGCTTGATTCGGGTTTAAGGGGTTTGCTAATTTGCATTTAACTATTATAACCGCTTAGGTTCTTTTTCTACTTAATAGAAATGATGTAAAGAGTAAATACGTAATGTTAAAATCTCTGATGACTTTTACTATTTTTATAGAATCTTTTAGGCTCTAAATTAAATGGGTTTGCAGAACTTATAAGATGACGAAAAGATAAGATAAATAAAATATAACAAGAGGAAATGGTATATTCGATGGTATATACTCAGCTAAAGGAAGTGCGAGGGAGATAGGGATATGCATGCACTGCTTGAATTCCATTATTTGCTTATAACTTTTGAATGAATGGTCCGATTTTAAAAGTTTCTTCTACATTTCATTAAGTATAAATGTTTATTCTTGAATGGGGTAAAACATTTTCCATAGAATTAGAAAAACCTGTGTTTTCAGTGCTTTTGCTTTTTAAATGCAATTAATTGTGCATTTTGATTGCACTATTGATTCGGAATATAGATTCCACGATCTTTAAGTAGCGGGTGTCATGCGAAAAGTGTCTTCGTGTCACCGATGGGCGTTCAGCCAAGACGAAGAACATCCGTTTGCCGGCGAATATAAAAGCTGTGATTCCCCGAAGAGTTGGCCAAACGAAATGCCAGTGCTTAGTGCTCAATTCTTCACTTTGGCAGTGGCCGTGGTGGTTGTGTTGGTGGCTTCAGTCTGTGGTCACCCGGTGGAGCAGGAGCATCTGGCCGGCCACGGTGCGTATGAGTGATCTTCAGTGATTTTGGGTAACTAATTTATGATTCTACATCCCCAGCCTATGGACCAGCCATACACATTAGTTCGGGGATTCTCCAGCTGGCTCCCGATGCGGAGCAACCGCAATTGCTGCTGGTGCCCAATGCCCACTCCTCGTCACTGGGAAATCCCTGGCCGCATTTCTATGTGGACACCTTGACCGCTTCGCACCTGCCACACTCATCGATTCCAGCCAACCCAATGACCCCCTCGATCCACGAACCACGCATCGTGGTCAGCGATAATGTGGACTTTTCGCAGCTCAAATTGCCCCAGCATAAAGTTGTCCACTCCCACGGTCGCTAAATGGGTTCATTCATCAACTATTATATTTTGCGTTTTTTTTCGTATTTTTATATTGTCTTGGATTTAATTTTTTTTTTAATCTGACGCACACATGGAATAAACTTGCTTTTAAAATAATTTTGGTGATTTTTTACATGATTATATCGACTATCAAATACCCCTTAATCAGCTAAATGAGTGCGAAAGAGATGGCCATATGCAAGCAGCAAAGCAAGCAGTCGCTTAAAGTGGCGCCATCTAGCGGAAAACTTTTCAATGAGTATTCCGATTTCTTTTAAGATCTTTTAATACTTTAAAAATAAATAAATTATAATAAAATTATAATTATAATTCAAGTCAACAGAAAATCGTTTTTAAATTCCTTTTAAATTAGTTTTATTTCAATTATCGTAACAAAAAAAAAACAGCTTTAGAGTAAGATAATCTTTGAGCATTTTGCTAGGTATCGGGTGCGACGACTATCACAGTCTTAGTAGAGATGCTCCAGCTGGTGGTGCTCCAGGTGATGGTGCTCCAGGTGGTGGTGTTGGTGCTCCGCCTGGTGCTCGAGCTCCACCTGCTGCTCGAGGGCCTGGTGCTGCATGTGTTGCAGCTCGTGCTCGTCGCGGTCCTTGAACTCGTACAGGGTGCTGTAGCTGAAGGCGCCCTTGCCGTGATCAATGCCGGGCACCGCCTTCTGGTCCTCGTGATCCTGGTGATCCCCGTGATCCTCGTAGTGCGAGTGCAGCTCGCTGGCCTCGGCGTACTCCTCGCCGGCATCGCTGCTGCCGTAGTCCGCCGGGAAGCTATCCTCGCCCAGATGATCGCCCAGGGAGCCCAGATGGTCCTGTTCGTGATCGTGATCGTGATCCCCGCCGAACTCATGGGAGGCCGAGCTAAAGTCCAGCTTGGACAGAGCCTCGCCGCCCGTCAACCCGCCGGCATAGTGACCCAGCAGACCCGCCGAGTGGACCACACTGGAGGATAGATCGTCGTCGCCCAGGGGATAGCTCTGGATGCCCAGCAGCAGTTGGGCCAGCAGGATCATCACTTTCAGACGGTAGGTGAACATTTTTTGGATTTTTCTTGATTGTTTTTTGAAAAGCCTTTTAACCGACGCCGCGAAATGTTTCGAGTCAACTAATTTACTGCTAGCAACTCCATTTGGTTTTATATGCTCCCGGCGCACTCACATTCGACCGCAAGTGCATGCCGCATTTTCCTGCATTTTCTATCGACTTTTACACACAGTCTTTTGTTTGGGCAAAAAGTGAAAAATGAAAAAATGAAAAAATGAAAAAATGAAAAAACTGAAAAAATGGTGAAAAAAAAAATGTTGCAACGGACATCTGCCTCGTCGTTCGGCTGGAGCTGATAATTTGCTGCACTTACTTCGCATTACGTCGACGTCTAAGTGGCGGGGCCATTGAAAAGCCTGTTGCAACGGTGCGTATACGTAATAATTTTCCTCTTCTCTGTGATTTTGTTTTTTTTTTGCCCGTTCTTGGTTTACTATTTGGCACATTGCGTCACTTTCTGGCATCCCTGTGGGCCTTAACCCTCCGCCTGTTTGCAAATCGAGGCGGAAGCCCACTTTTTTTGGCACAGCCGAACTAATTGGGTTTATCAACAGCAAATAGTGGAAGTAGAATGGCAAATATAAAGAGTCATTCACATATTCGAATATTCGAGCTATGTGGTGAGTTGTGTTCATTGTGCCAAGCGGACAAAAAGCGAAGTTTACTCCTTGAGAAGCTTGAACTCTTGAGGAGGAGTTTTATTTATTTCACATTTTTCATTATCAAAGAAAAATAATATTTATTAAATAAAAAAAAATTTCCTAAATAGCTAAATAAGGTAAAAAGACATTTATTTATATACTTAAAGTTATATAAATCATTATAATATTATTATAAAAAATTATAAATATTTATAAAATTTTTAAAAATTTACAAAACTAAATATTTTATTTAATAAAAAGTTTTTCATATATTATCTTAATAATTAAATGAGGCTTAAAGACAATTTAATTATAAACTTTTAATTAAATTAATCATTAAAACGATATTATCAAAGATTAAAAATATATATATAAAATAAAAAAAAATAAAAAAGCAAATATTTTATTATTCAAATAGCTAAATGAGTTTAAAATACAATTTAATTATTATATACTTATTATACTTATAATTATACTTATATTATACTTTAAATTACATAAACCTTTATAATATATTAATATTACACAAGGCCAATTGTTAAGTTATAGAGCAATCTGAATTGATTTCGATTTCACGAGAGTCTCGTCTGCAATTAAAAGCACAACGAGCCAACAGAGCGAATAGCATTTTCCAAAACCCACAGCCCCGTGCGTCTGACACACTCACCGATATTCCCAACCCAACCAGATATGGATACTATATATATGGATATATATGGAGCACGAGTGCCGGGAAGATTGCAAAAGGTGGAAAATCGAAACAAAACAGCAACCGATGTACGTATAAACATTTGTCTATTGTGCCCACCGTCAATTCAGCGCGAAATGTGCAAATAAATTGCCAAAAATGAAAACGAAGAAGATCAGTCAATAACGAAGTTGAGCTTCTCTAACCCAAGTTAATTATTTGAGGAACTATTAAACAAATTTTTAAAATTAATAATCTTTTTTTCGTTGTTTTTGAATTTTAATGGTTTTACTTTTCATTAAATTTTACTATTTCTAAAAAAATATATTTAAGAATAAAGAACAAAATACTAAATAGTTGAAGAATTAGTTTTTTATCAATCAATTATAGAAACGCACATAATTTGAATCGTAAATTGAAAAGAAATTAAGTTTCTTTCGGAGCCAGTATATTCCAGTATATTCTAGTATATTTCAGTATATTTCAGTATATTTCAAAATATTCCAGTATATTCTAGTATATTTCAGTATATTCCAGTATATTCTAGTATATTTCAGTATATTTTCGAATTCGGCCAGTGTGATTAATTGGATATTCATTTGGCCAACTGGACTCGCTCTTAGCGCTTCTGATTGCCGATGTTGCTAGTTGCTGATGGGTTGCGTGCCGGCAACATCAACGACGGCAGCAACACCACACAAATTACCAATGTAATAGCACCGCTTGTTTTGTGTTTTGTGTTTAGGTTTTTGTTTCTCGGTTTTTCCGCTGATGGTGGGGGCGGCGGATGGCTGAGGATCGACTTCGGATCGGGCAATTGGGAGCGGAGCAAGGTGGTTATTAGATGGCTCGCGTTTTGCTTTTTCGGCAGAGCCACATTTCCCAACGCAACAAATATTTGCTTTTAGCTTGGTAACTGAAACTATTTGATTGCTACCTGGATTTTGCAAGCCCAGTGATTCGTGAGGCTCGGACACGTGAATCGTGGGCGAATTCGTGGAGTCGTGTCTCAGAACCAGAGACATCTATATCTCGGGGGCTCGTAAATTTCATTCGAAATGGCTAGAAAGAAATGTAGCGCAAGTTGATCGAGGTTCTGGCCCACATATAAAAGGCTAGACATGACTGGGTTTTCTCCCAGTGTCTCTCGGATTAACATGTCTCTTTCGATTCTAGTGGTGCTGCTGGTGGTGCTGCCCCTTAAGGCGGATTCATTAAAGGAATCCTCCACTGATATAGAAAAGTCACATAATATGGATACTACAAAAATAATTATTTCTCAATTTGTGGATATTTTGGGAAACGACAGCTCTGTGGGCCTGATATATCTGCGAAATAAGAGTTTCAATAAATCCACTGCAGAAAAACAGATATTCTTTGATTTTCTAAGGGCCCAGAATTGTAAGAATGGACTTTTTAACGAGCGGCCAGAGACAAACTCTGCGGCTAGTGGCGACCTGAACCTGCGACAGCTACCGATCTTGTATCAGGACCTGCTACTGGACCGCCTGCAGGACCAGCTGCGCCAGCTGTTCATCGGCCTGCCCCTGGACATCGCCTTCTCCACCCTCAACTACATCTGCAGCACGATTGTCGATCTCGGCGTGGTGAGGTCCAAGATCATTCCCGATGTCTCGCGGCTGAGGTTCCTCCTTCGCACCGAACACGAGTGCCAGAACACCAGCATTCCGCTGCGGCAGGCCGAGCAGCTGTGGGACACTCCCGGGTTTAACCAGGACAGACCGACGGTCCTCTACATCACCGGCTGGCGGACGAGCATAAACGATTCCAACAGCGGACCCGTGGCCAAGGCCTATGGTTGTCGCAACGATACCAATGTTCTGGTGAGTCTAAGTAGGGGGAAAAAAGTAATACATATGGGGTATTATCTGGAAAAACTAAACTGAGTTTAGATGCCATATCTTTTGTAATTTATTTTAGTAGTGTACGTCAAACCAAACGAAAACAAGTCTATTTGAGGGTTGTCACATTTAGGGTTGCCAACCTATAAAAGGAAAAGTTTTTGGATCGAAAATCTTTGAGAAGCTATAACTTTTGAACGAGTGAACCGATTCTCATGTAAAAAATTAGATAAAATAAATAAATTATATTACAATTTAAAAAAAATATATTTATATTTATTTCTTAAGGTTCTGGATGCTGCCGACTTTGTGGACACCCTGTATACTTGGTCGGCCTTGAACACAGAGGTGATTGGAGCCAATCTGGCCAGGGCCCTTCTCCGGCTGAACGCCACCTATGTGACGAACCATTTCCATTTGGTGGGCCACAGCCTGGGCGCCCAGATAGCCGGCTCGGCGGGAAGGAACTATCGACAAATGTCCGGGGGACTGACCCTGAAGAGGATAACCGGACTGGATCCGGCCAATCCCTGTTTCTACGACGGCAACGACTTGGAGGGACTGCGCAGTGGCGACGCCCGATTCGTGGACATTATCCACTCGAATCCCGGCATGCTGGGCTCCTCGAAGCGAGCCGGCGATGCGGACTTCTTTGTCCAGGGACGGATTCCCTTCAAGGAGGGCTGCGAGGGCCTCACCACCATCAGCTGTTCGCACCAGAGGGCCGTGGACTACTGGACGGAAACGGTCTATCCCTCGAACGAGAACGACTTTCTGGGCAGACGATGTGATCGATATGCGGAACTTCTGCTGGGCAGCTATTGTCGGAACTCGCGTACCGTGATGGGCTATGCCGCCAAGCCCACGGAACTGGGACTCTTCTACGTGGCCGCCAATCGAGCGGAGCCCTACGGCCAGAATGCCAATCCGCAGACCTACACCTACTCAACCAGCGAGTGCGGATCATGTGGGTGAATTGATTAGAACAGATCGCGAAACTCCAAAAGTTGTAATCTTTATTCATTTCTGGGAGTGTAATCTACAAAGATAACGAAAACGTTCTGAAATTAAGAACGTTTGGTCATACAAATGAGCCAAGAAAGAATGTTCTTAATTTAGGACAAAATGCTCTTGAATAAAGAAAAATTATTCTTGATTTTTCTTAATCTATACATATTTTATATGTCTTAAAAATCCGATGTAACACTATAATTTGTTAACCAATATACTTTTAAAATAACATTATCAAAAAAACAAGTTAGTATAATTTTTGAATATATACAAGTTTTTTTTAATATAAAATATAAAAAAGTTTTTGGAATTTAAACTGCACTTTTTCTCCGCTAAAAAATGTTTCAGTCTAATCTTAAAATGTAAATCACTTGTATAAACAATGCAAATTAAACCAGCTAATTTTATTCCAAGACGAGGAAAGATAGCTCACAATTATTTGAGATCAACTGTGTGGCTTATCTCTCAATTGATAGGCAGTCCGTATACCACAAGGGATTTTTCCCCGATAAATTCAAGGACAAATCGCAGCCAAATCGCGACCCCGCCCTCTTCCGAGGGACCAAATACATTTGGTCCGTGATTTGTGTGAGAAATCGACGAATGCTGATGTCAACGCAGAGTTAATTCTTTTGTGACGTCTTTTTTTGTTTGGGCACGTTGACGGAATGGCAATACAATGGCTTGGAGACCGGGAGTCGAGATCGGGGAATACGGAATGGGAAATGAGCGGTGAGCAATGGGCCTGCATTAATATGGCCATTATTATGGCAGTGTTGTCGTAACCGGCAGCAGCATTTGATGTTAAGTACGTGAGAATTGAGTTTACACTGCAGAAATATTTTATGGGGCTTAAGATTTGCCTTATCATAGCTGAGAATTAAAAGTAAAAGTGTCGTAAAAACATTAATAATACAATGTCGTTAAACCTTAGGAGAATATTACTTTTTAAAATGTTACATTTTGAACGAATTACTTGTATATATATCCTTAATATATATCATTTCATAAAAAAATCATTATCTATATATTTAATATATATATAAATATAAATATTACTATAAATACATTGTCGACACGATAAGAGGAGATGACTACATTTATTTGGAATTTTTGTCGTGACTTCATATGTAAGATTCAACGAGTTCGTCACATAACCCTACACTCCCCTAATAATAATATAAATATAAATAATATAAATTATAATTATTGTTATAAAAATGTATTTGTTATGATATTTTTATCTATTTATTTTTTAATTTTAACCGACTATAACTTTTTTCCCGGTGTACATTTTCATACACTACCGATGGCACGGGCCTCGTCAATTGGCTGAGAATTTTCGTTATAAAATTCACAGAATTTCGAGTGCCATTATCAGTTACAGACGGCAAGCGGTGATTAGAGGGATCAGCAAAGTGGGGAATTCCAAGACCTCCTAGTTTCGGTATCGTCGTCTATTTTGGGCTGATTAAAACTAAAATACAATCTCTATTTCTGGCCTGTAAGAACCCATTGAAATGTTTCATGACTGATAATAAACTATAGGGTGTTTGGCCGATCGACTGGATTCCCGGACTGCATAATCTTTGCTTTAGTTTCTCGATTAGAATTGGAATTAGAATTAGTATTAAAATTAAAATAAATGCAGATGAGCTCGGGACATGCGACTGCAGTTTGCTGGGAGCTCGAGAGCCCGACTTTCTCAGACTCTCGACTTTGCGACTTTTTGACTTCCCAACGAGACTTCCCAATGGAAATGGAATCTAATTAGGTGACAAGTGCACCTTATCTGATCGGAACACACATCGATATGGTCTCAGTTGGAGTGGAATCGGAATCGGAATCATCTATAGACATTTAGACATACGTAGAAGGCAATGTGTGTTTTTTTTGTCGCTCGAGCCCCTCCCGCTGGAGGCTATAAAAGCAATTGTCACTTGGCTTCCGGCACTCAGTTCTCGTCGAGTTCTCGTCCAGGATGGGACGAACAGCGCTCAAGATGCTTCCGCTCCTCCTCGTCGTCCAGCTCCTGGTTCCCCCGATCCACTCCATCGAATGGTCACTGCCGGATGTTCTGGAGTCCGTCGGCAATATGGGCGCCAGCATCGTGGATCCCAGCCTGCTGCCGACGCCCCAAGGTCTCCTCGATGGCAGCAAACAGCTCATCGCCGGCTATCCCTTCGAGTTCGTCTCCAACTCCATCAATGTGATATGTGAGTATCTGTGACCCAGGGTGTTTTCTTTTTTGATCTAAAATATACATAGTGGTTCCTTGATTTTTTCTATATTTTAAATAGTAGCAGTAAAATTTAAATTTAATTTTAAAGCTATTATAATTATTTAAATAAAATTTTAAATGCTTAATAGCTAGTAATTGGTTCTATTATAAGCACAAGTCCTGACATGCTATCCAAAATAAATCGATAAATTAAATATCGATAAAAAATAAAATACCCCTCTGAATACTCTGACTATTTCTTAGGCTCCCAAGCGCTGGCCTCGAACAAAATCAAATCGAAATACATGCCGGACATCAACAAGATGAACTTCCAGCTTCAATCGGCCTGCACGAAGACCAACTTCCCGCTCACCAATCCGGAGGCCATGTGGAAGAGTCCGCTGTTCGATCCCAAGAAGAAGGTCGTCATCCTGGCCACCGGCTGGACCACCACCGTCAACGGATCGGATACCATCGATGTGTTCTCAAAGGCCTACAACTGTCGCGGCGATGTCAACTTTGTGGTGAGTACCGATTTGAATACAAGTGAAATGCAAACAAGTTTGTCGTATAAATATTTATTACCAATAAGTCAGGCAGCCGATAAGGTTTTAATCAGATTAGATTCGTTTACAAACCGGTACAATCCATTAGCCCTGGATTTAATCGAAATGTTTTCCGTATTTTATTAAATGAAAGTGTACCATCAGTTTAATCAACCTGACTTTAGGCTCTCTAATTTGTTTACATTAACTTTTTTTATTAAAATATTGCTATTAATATCTATTGTTCTCAGTAATCAGCTTACAAATATTTGCAAACTATTTTGGAAACAATACATTTCAAAGTCATGAATATATTACAAGTGTCAATACCCAATTTTAAGTAGTCGTACACTTGAAAAAATAGTGCTTTAATAATATTTAATTTATATCTATGTATTCATGGAGGGAAAAATAAAAATGGAAATTTAAATGAAAATAAAAACCAACTTTATATAAGAAGTATATTAAATTTTTAATATTTCACCTATTTCTAAAAAAATTTTGAACATAGTATATTGAGTCTAATTATTTGTTTAATAATTACAAATACCCTGTATTTTAATATTTGTGGGAATATTGGATTTGTTTCTATTTAAGTGGGGGAATAAATAAAAAGGAAAAGTTTTATGTAAATTTAGGTACTTTAGATTAGAAGTGCTTTAATATTTAATATTTCCCCTAGAAAATCCGCCATTGAAATTTATATAAATTTGAAATATAATTTATTTATTATTTCTATAAAATTTGAAATATAATTTATTTATTAATTCTAATAATTTAAATATTTGTAAAATAGTTGAAAATACCCTGTAATTGAGGGCGGTGGATTTGAATTTTATATTATTTAATTTGTATCTATTTAGAAATTTACTTTATAAAATAGTCAATTGAAATTTCTAATAAATTTTAAATATCATATAAAGTATAAATATTTTGAAACTGATTAAAACCACCCTCTGATTGCAGGCGGTGGATGCGGCTCGCTTCGTGGACACCCTGTACACGTGGTCGGCCTTCAACACGGAGGAGATCGGCGAGAACATAGCCACGGGATTGGTGAAGCTGCTGGATCTGGTGCCGGCGGAGAACATCCACCTGATCGGTCATAGTCTGGGCGCCCACATCGTGGGATCGGCGGGACGGCACCTGCAGCGCCTGACCAACCAGACGGTGGCCCGGATCACGGGCCTGGATCCCGCCAAGCCCTGCTTCAACGAGGGCGAAGTGCTCTCGGGGCTGATGCGCGGCGATGGCCGATTCGTGGACGTGATCCACAGCAATCCCGGCGTGCTGGGCAAGCGGTCGCCGATGGGCGACGTGGACTTCTATCCGGGCGGCATGGGACCCCTGCCCGCCGGCTGCTTCTCGGTGACCTGCGCCCATGCCCGGGCCTGGCAGTACTTCGCCGAGACCATCTATCCCGGCAACGAGCGCAACTTCCTGGCCATTCGCTGCAGCTCGATGTCCCGACTGAGGGAGCTCCGCTGTCCCGGCGGCGAGGTGCCCATGGGCTACGAGGTGCCCACGCATGTCAAGGGCAACTACTTCCTGGAGGTCAGCGGCAGTTCGCCCTACGGCGCCCACGCCTCCATTGTGCGGGAGGCGCACATGGAGCAGTGCGGCAAGTGCCCAGACTCCTCGACGACCACCGAGTTGCCCGCGAGCTCAGAGAAGTCGCGATCTTGGTTCTGAGCAGGAGGATCCTCCTAGTCCATACCATCCCATTCCGCCCTTTACACTATCCTAAGCTATCCTAAGTTTTATATAGTTTTCTCACTATTTTCCGTTTGCCGATTGTGCAATATACGATTTGCCTTCTCAGCGTTGACAATTCAATTAAATTTGTGTTTATTATGCTTATGCTAAGCCCAAAAAGCGACAGGCGGAGGCTCACGAAGTTGGAATACGCTTTACATGTGATACCGATGATGGCATAAATAAATCTGTACTTATGCAAATAAACCAATTAAATATTATTCTATTAATTTTTAAGAAAATTTTCTCTTTTATATATATATATTTTTTTTTTTATTAAAATACATTTTTTTTTATGTTTTTGGCAATACATTTAACATTTTTTTAAGGTCCCTATATTTGTTTACCCATTACTAAATTATTTCTAAATATTATTAAAATAACACTGTGTTACAAAGTGAATGCTTTATTTATTTGCCTCAATGGATGCCATAAAATCGTATAATCTTCTTACTCTAGGACCATTTTTGCACAAGTTATAGCAAAAAAACCAAAAGAAAAATTCATATTTTTGTCAAAAAACCAAAATACTAAAATTAAAAAAAAAAAAAACAAAACAGTTTTTTTGCTGAAACAATGGACATATTGATTTAAATATGGATTGTCATACCTTTCTGAACTCGTTATTAAATCTCCAATCGACTCACATTTAAACCTGGACATTTTAGTTTTTGACAATTTTTCGCAAAAAATCATAAAAAAAAGAAAATTGGCAAAAATTTTATTTTTTTTTAAATCACACAGAAAGTGTCATTTATTTAATTATTAGTTTGTAATCTGATCAAAACAGTATGTATTTTAGGTCTAGGACCATTTTTGGACAATTTATAGCAAAAAAAAAACCAAGAAAAAATTCATTTTTTTGCTAAGAACCAAAATCCCAAATTTTCAAAAAAAAAAAATAAAAACAGTTTTTTTTGCTGAAACAATGGACATATTGATATAAATATGGAATGTCATACCTTTCTGAACTCGTTATTAAATTTCCAATCGACTCACATTTAAACCTGGAAATTTTAGCTTTTGAAAATTTTTTGCAAAAAATCATGATGTACCCCCCCATAAAAAAATGTATTTATCATTTTATAAAGACTTCATATATTTGTATGTAGTATACTTTGTACCTATTCATTATATTATGGTCTCAAATTCCTGGCTAAAGCATAATACCCCTTGAGAGGAGACCGAAAGATAAATAACCTGTGGAAAAGAGGCCGCTGTGTCGCCAGTGCAATGCCACAAGCTTATGATTGTTGACTGTTGACTGGAGTTGGCTCTCTGGCTTTCTGGCTTTTATGTTGACTACTTATTACCCGAGTGGCGCCCGGGCACAGTGGGAAATTGGCAGTGGAATTGGATGTCACCTGGTTTCGATCCAGATGAGTTTTGTGTTTTATGGGCGACTAAGGTCACTCAGTTGGTGAATGTTGTTCAAGCGATGATTTCATCTCGCTGGAATCGATGATGATATATGCCTTTCTATAGAGGCTCTTTAATGGCCCAGATGTCCTAGATGGATTTGCATCTTTATGGCTGGAAAGTTGACTTTTCAATGCGGCTAATTGGTTATTAATAACGATTCGCTTTGCTCTATAAACTAGTTGTTTATAGGCCAAGTTATTACATATATTTAAACCATCACGCAGACATTGAGTGGGGCTTTCCCATGTCCTTCGGCTGACCATCATGATCAGGAAATGCCATCGCCGAGATCCAGTTGCAAACCTTTCGTTACAAACCCATCTCCCCACTGTGCCACTCGGATTTCAGTTTTTTGGCCCCTTCACCTGGGATCTGCATCTGCATCTGCATCTTTTTTACTATGTAGCTGCAAGTGTCTCTGTTTGCGGCTTAAGCTGCCAGTTTGACAAATGACTCACCCGACGCCAGCTTCTTGGCACGATCCCACCTCTTTTCCCGCACTTGTTGCGGTTTAAGCCAAAAGCTCACCGGGTGCACTGAGAAAAAGTGCTGGAAGAGGATTTCAATTTAGAGCAGCTCGTTTTGGAAACCGATTACAAATGATTTATAAATATATATATATATATCTTTTGAATAAAATAAAATATTACACTTAAAAATACGAATAAAAAACAGTTATATTTAAAGTTAAATTTCAATTTGTTGTTTCTTGAGACCTTTATTTAAAAAAGATATATTAAATAGGCAAACAAAATTATTTAGTAATTTATTTAAAATAAAAATGTATTCATTTAAATATTATTTTTTGATTTAATGATTTATTGTGATATTAAAAAAATCACTTAAAAATTATTTTATGAAATTCAAGGCGAAAATATCCTTTTTACCGGTTTTTCAATCTTGATTTTGTTCATATTTTCGATAAATAAATATTTTTTGACCAGACTTTACAAATTTCTTAAGGGGTTACATCAGAAAAATACTCGAAAAAAAGACAGTCCACTTAAACGGGGCAAATTTGTGAAGAGTGTCAGTGAAAAGGTGCATGATCAATCAAGTCAAGATCCATTTCCTATAAATCAAGAAGCCAATATCAATATTAGCAAGGAGATTAAAGCGTAAATCAAAGCTTTAACAGATAGTGCACATATGTCAGCCCCACTTAGATTACTTTGTATGCGGTGCAAATGCCAAAGTGCCAGCTTTCGCGCAGTGTAGCTCCGCTGCAGTTTCCGCCAGCAGCGAGGCGATGCGAGGAAATGATCCATCAAGCGTGTGAGTTATGTACGAATTTTGCAACCTGGCCACATGGTTGGCTGACTTGATGGCTTCTGCCCGCAAAGCGGTTGACCCTGGTCAAGAATCGGACGCTCAAAGTGGTTTAATAAACTGAAAATGAAACTGCAATTACCTGACCGACCTGGCCCAGCCACCCGCCGTTGGCCGGAGATTTATTTTGTGGATTCTCGACCAGATTAGTCTGGGCCACGCAGTTTGCGATAAATAGCGAGTGGCTATCCACTGGTTACAGCATTCGAGTGCCACACTTCGAGACGCACAGCGAGATAAGAAATCCCAGAAATCCAGCATCTACTCACCGAGTCGGGACTTGAAGCTATAGAATCCAAAATGAAGGTGTTCATCGTACTCTGCGCATTGGTGGCCTGCGTTTCGGCCGGACTGGTGCGATCCTCGGGCTGGGGTTCGAATCCTTGGGGCGGCAGCAGCAGTTCGGGATGGAACAGCGGCTGGACTGCCCAGCAGCCGCAGGTCATCAAGGTCATCAAGGTGGGCAACTCTGGCTGGGGTGGCAACTCTGGATGGGGAGGCAGCAACTCTGGATGGGGTGGCAACTCTGGATGGGGTGGCAACTCAGGATGGCGTAGCAACTCTGGATGGGGTGGCAACTCCGGATGGGGTGGCAACTCTGGCTGGAACAGCGGCAACTCTGGATGGTCCAGTTCCGGCTCCAATAGTGGTTGGTGGTAATGGAACCTTCGCTCCAGGCGTCCCAAGCCCTAACCCAACCCCAGTCCTCCAAATCCTCCCGCTCCCCAGCTCCCCTCTCTCCCTGCACCTGGTTCACTATTCACGATTTTGTAACATAGTTTTTTAAGTACCCTTTTTTTTGTGTAACAAATAAATAAATGAGCAATTCAAATGCATTAATTCAACGATGCTGCGTGTTAGCATTTTTATGATGCATCTCTGAATTATGGATCGTTAGCAATTAACATTCTAAGCTTCAGAACCGAGTCGATCTTGCTGGGCCATTATTTATATTTTATGCATTTTGCAAATGATTGTGGAACAGCGTTGCAATGGCCAAGGTGCCGATGCGATTGGAGTTCATTGGATGGATGATGATGATCATCATTTCGAGGCGGAGGCACTGTGGTTTTAATTTCAAAGTCACACTGAAATACCACATATATGTTGTTGAGGCCCAGTTTTATTTGAAATGAAAAATTACATTTTTTATCTATTTTTTACAGCTTTCTTAAATGCCATGAAACTACTTTTTGTTGTCTAGCCTTTATTATATTTTAGTAACTCAAGTTTGAATGCTAAAACATTCATCTTAATTAATGAACCCCTTTAAAATATTTTTTATTTATTATTTTATTTTATTTATCAGGTACATTATTTATTTTTTTAAAAGTATTTGTATTGCTAATTCGGCAATTTTTGTTTTCTTTCTCAACAATATTTGTAAACGTTTTATTTATTATTTTATATATTTTATTTTATTTATTAGGTACATTTATTTATTTATTTAAATTTTTTTTTCTTTCCCAACAATATTTTTAAACGTTAGTATTTT
Organism: Drosophila pseudotakahashii; assembly: GCA_035046095.1. NCBI lineage: Eukaryota > Metazoa > Arthropoda > Insecta > Diptera > Drosophilidae > Drosophila > Drosophila pseudotakahashii. Next base: position 11,251,634 of record JAWNOE010000105.1, read on the forward strand.
TAGGCAATTAATTTATACATTGTAGAATTTTTATTACTTTTCTAAAATCTTGTGTATTTATATAGATCTTCAAAAAGAGTTTTAAACATTTTTAAAAAATGCTTTTGTTCAATTGGAAGTCTTTATTCAATTTAAAGAAGAATCCATGGAGGACTCACCTAGATACCACTGTGTGCAGACAATATTCTTGGGCTCCATTGAGGTCGTCTTGTGGGCTAGACCTCCTAGTAAACATACATATTTGAGGCTTCCAAGAGAAGCTGTGTGGCCAGCACATTCACAGCCGAATCGATGAAATTTATGGTAAGTAATGCACTTGAGCATGCACCCAGCCATGTTTGCACGCCAATTGACATTGAACCAGTGTCTGCGGAGTCGTGTCTCGTACATTTAGCGATTCAATTGCGGCTGCTGTATAGATGAAGATTAATTGCCGCAAATATTGCATGGCAATAGCGTGAAACGAAGCCGAAATTGAGCATAAATGCGAAATGAAAATAATAGGAGAATTGCCGGTTTTGTGATCACCCTTTGGATGCTCTGCGGCCTTAGACTTTTCTCATTCTATGCTGGGAAATTAATTGGAGAAAGTCTTTAGATTAAATACATTTATAGAATATATTTTATAAGAAAAATACTGTTTTTCCTATTTATTTCCAATTTTTCAAAATATAAAAATTCGTATTCTATGTTAGGAAATTAATTGGAGATTATTAAAAGAATTAAATAAAATTTTTAAAATAAAAATACTGTTTCCCTATTTATTTCCAATTTTTCAAGATTTTTTATTTATAAATATATATTTTTATTATTATTAATTGTATTATTTTTAAAATAAAAATATAAAAAAAAACTCGCGCGCTCTACAACAGCGATAAATAAATAATTTACTTTGCCCCGCCAAGCGGCAAAGCTTGGAAATTCTTGGAAAAAATAATTAAGAAAAATTCAACAACAAATGGCATGGCCGGCAGAAAAAAAAAAAATATATGCTTAGAATTTCGCATGGAAATAGTAAGCTTGTAAGACAAATTGCAAGGCGTTTCGTGGCCAAATGTGCTATTCGCTGGCAATTAATGATGCAGCCATGGCTCAGCAGTTTGCAAGTGGTGCGCTGTTGCGGTGGCGTATACGCGATGTTCCCAGCGCAGTGCAGCGCACATTGCGTATCCGCCGAGTGCGCCCCGGCGTACTTGAGACTGTTTTTTAGTTTTTTTGAGGCAGACAAGCTGCTAGCCAAGTCGCATTGTGCCGACATGAAGTGCAGTTCTCGGTTCTCAACCTTCCTTTGGGAGCTGGCTGGAGGGATGGCAGGCTGCTGACTCAGCCGAAGTTTCCGCCTTTCGGGGGGCTATAAAAACATGCCTCGGTTCTGGGTTACTCCATCAGTGGTGTTGAGCCTCCAGCAGCGATTGGATTGTTCAGAGCTTCCGTTCTGGGTTCTTAGTTATTGTTCCATATTTTTTTTGAGTGATCTTCAAGGATGCGTCACGCTGTGATCCTTGTTTTCGTGTGCGGTCTGTTGATCGCCGTTGCCTCAGCCGGTTTGCTGGGCGGCGGAGGCGGTGGCGGTGGCTACGGCGGCGGTGGCAGTGGCGGGGGTGGTGGCTACGGCGGTGGTGGCGGCGGCGGAGGCGGTCAAGGTGGCTGGCAGAAGAACGGCGGAGGCGGTGGTGGCGGCCAGGGAGGCTACGGCGGCGGTAGCCAAGGTAAATTCATTGTTCTTACGATATTTATACCAGTGATGAGCTACTGAATATTGAGTGCAGGATTTCCTATATCCTGAATTTAAAATCCAAATCTATTTATATTGAATCCTTCTCTGAATATTCGACACGTCGCGATCAAATCGATATGCGCATGGTAAATATCTGGTATGGCATACGCATATCATTTTTACCGTCTGTCTCTCTCGGAAATGCTCTGACTTTGAAAAAGAGAAGAAGTTGAAGAGAGAGGAGTACAAACTCTCTCAATTCGAAAAAGAGCGAGACAGCGCTTAAAGTTACATGAGTGGAAGGGAGAAAGACACATTCGAAATTCAAACTGACCTGTTGGTTACATCTGGTGCCTGTCGAATTGAGCTGCCTGCATATCAAGTCAACATTGATACCACTTAACATCAAATCGATCATCGTTTCATATCAAGTTTTTTTTTTGGGTGTATCCTATTATAAATGATCTAAATTTTTTTTGAAAATCTTTAACGAAGGATAATCTATTAGTATGGTAGGCAGAAGGGAGGAAATACCTCTAATTTCGCATGAATGGATACAAAATCTTTATATTTATTACTATATTTTCTGTTCCTTTAGGTGGCCATGGAGGCGGTGGTCATGGAGGCGGTGGCCATGGAGGCGGTGGCCAGGGAGGCTGGCAGAAGAATGGAGGAGGAGGCGGTGGACAGGGAGGCTATGGAGGCGGCAGCCAAGGTACTTGAACATTCAAAGGGATTGCATTACATTTAGCCAATAAAACACTTGCTTATCGACCCCAGGTGGCCATGGACAGGGAGGCGGACAAGGAGGCTATGGCGGTGGCCAGGGAGGTGGCCACGGAGGCGGCAGCAAGTCCCTGGCCGGCAACCGCGGCAGTTCCGTGTCCTGGCAGGGCGGCAATGGAGGCAACAACAAGCACGGAGGCGGCGGAGGAGGCGGTGGCCTCTACGGCGGTGGCGGCGGTGGCGGCGGCGGAGGTGGAAAGCACCACGGCGGTGGTTGGTAATCACTTACTTGGTGATTCGCCCATATCAGCTAATCACCCTCCGGCTCGTGCTGACTCCATATTGTGTTCCATGGCATAGAGATAGAGATAGAGACAACCCCCTGGATCCTCCTGTTCTTTTTTGTATATCCAAAGCCCTTCTATTCCTGATTTTACTATTTGTTGTACTAATAAAACTATTTTATGCATTTTGTTAATCGTTTGGTCTTTCCTCTTTTGTCGCTGGGATTACTAAATTGTATTACTAAATATTACTGAATACTAAAGTGAATACCTGTAACTGTGGTTTCATAAAAATATTTTATAATAAATACTTAAATTAATAATAATAAAACATTGCAAAGATCCATAAAGTGTTAATTTTGTGTGTTAATTTTTAGGATTTATGCGTTAAAAAAAATGATGTAAGTCTGTAAATAACTAGATGATTTTAAAAATTATTTCACTAATAAAAGTAGGGATTGCATTAGAACACTGAGAATATTTAACTACACACAAAAAAAAGCATGTCGCCGTAAAATCGATATATGCATGTAAATATCTGGTTATGCAAACCCATATCGTTTTTACATGAAGTACTCTTTCCGACCAGGTCAAATTTACCTGGCCACATATTATATTAAAATTGATCTTAAATAATGTAAAATCGATCTACGTTTCGTATCGATTTTTTTTAGGTGTACTTTGCAACCAGAAAAAAATAATATTATCGAAAATGAAATGTGAAATATATAATTTTGGTTTTTGGACAAGAATTTAAGAATCTTAAGTAAATTATAATTTAATTTTAGAAAATAATAAATCACTTACCTTGAACATTTAAGAGAATACACTGTTAAAAATTCTTTCTCGTAAGATTTATTCACATATTTGGGTGCACAAAAAAAAAAGAGTTTGATTAAGTTTAGGGCAGAGAAATGTTATATACAAGTTGAGCAGTGGATTTCGGTATCGCCTCGTCGCCGGATTGCCTCGGTTGGATGTCGTCGCGTGTCCAGGTGTCCAGGATCTGTTTACCAGCTCCAGCCGCCGCCGCCGCCGCCGCTGCTCTTCCAGCCGCCTCCGCCGCCACCGGAGGACCAGCCGCCACTGCCACCTCCTCCGCCGCCGGAGGACCAGCCGCTGCTGATCTTGCTGGGCCAGGCGGATGAACCGCTGCCGCCGGAGGACCAGCCACCCGAGCCACCGCCGCTCTTCCAGCCAACGCCTCCCGAGCCACCGGAGGACCAGCCGCCGCCTCCTGAGCCACCGCCGCTCTTCCAACCGCCGCTCAAGCTACTCAGAGCCTGGGACTTCCAACCGGAGAGACTGGACAGGGCACTGGACAGTCCCGAACTGCCGCCGGACTTCCAGCCGGAGGAGGAGGAGCTGCTTGGCCAGCCAGAGGAACCGCTTCCGCCGCTGGACCAACCGCCTGAGCCGCCGCCGCTCTTCCAGCCGCCACCTCCTGAGCCACCGGATGACCAGCCGCCGCTACCTGAGCCACCGCCGCCGCTCTTCCAGCCTCCTCCGCCGCCTCCGGAGGACCAACCACCTCCGCCACCGCCGCCGGAGGGCCAGGCACTGATGATCACCTTGCTGCCGCCCGATCCGCCGCCGGAGGACCAGCCACCGCCGCCGCCACCGCTGCTCCAGCCATGTGGCTTGCCCTGGGCCACCAGGCAGCCCAGCGCCACCAGCAGACCGAGAAGGCCAAGTCGTCGCGTTGTCATCGTGGTTTGCATCTCCGCAGCTGCCGTGCACTAACTAATGCCCCACTGCAGCCACTCTCGGGTATTTATACCCATCCAAGATTCTGAGTAAGTGAGTTACTGAGTTACTGAGCCACAGCTTCGCCACAGCCGCTGGCTCGTATAATCAGATGTAATTGCCAAAAGTGCTTACAATGGCCAGTGGCTGGGTGCTTCGGGGCTCGGAGTGGCTCGGTTGGTCGGGTGGTGGCTCAACCTCAGCACTTGGGCCTCATTATGCCAACTCCCCGACTGTCGTAGTCGACTTTCGATTTCGTACGCCTTTGTGGACGCACGTAGGTCGGCTGTTCTGCGCCCAGCTGAAGCCTCCCAGTGGAGCACCTGACTTACTTTACAGGAAACACTGGACTACAGATGAGCTTCAGGCCTTTAGGATAAGGGATATCAGCTGGGGAAGAGATGATGATGGGATGAAATAGTTGATTACTAAGAAGTAGTAATTTTAAAAACATAATATATATTTAATAATTTATTTTAAAAAACAGATATGCAGCTGCTTCAATAATTTTGTATCGTAAGTGAAAATAAATTAAAAATAATTTCGTGTAAAAAAAATTATCTTAAAAAAATGGCTTGACTTAAAAATCTAAAAATAAAACCGAAGTTTGGAAATAATTAGTTTTAAACAATTTCACCATTATAAAATATATTTAGATTTTATTTTTTATTAAAGATTTAATATATTTATACAATGATGTAAAGAAATAAATAAATAATAAATAGCTTACACACAGAAAAAAAAATTGACAAAAGATCAGTCAATTTTATATTTTTTAAAGATCAAGTTACTCATATCATTTTGATAAGAACAAAGATTATGTTTATCTTTGTTCAAAAAATACTAAATTTGGTATTTTATTTGATATGATAAAATATCATGTTGATAAGTTTGAATCATAAATTTGATAAAAGTCATATTTCATATCATATTGATATGAAATAAGGTAGAATTGACCCTATTTCATATCGAATTTTTTAACAACTAATATAATACGAATATTAAAATATTTCAACTAATTCTTATTCTGTTGCATTACTTTTTTGTAGGCTAGTGCAGCCGAGTCAAACTGATACCGCATCATGATCATCGATCTATTGGCTCCCCATTTTTATGTGGCAACCGCAAAGTACTTAATTGAGTTCGCCTGCCGGCGCTCGGATGGCAAGATATAGGGGAGCAAGGGATCCAGGGATCTGGCGATCGGTTCTTTATGCCTGCCCATTATTCAGAATGGCGATGGCGATACAGATGGAATTGGTAATGGAATCGTAGATGGCAGACTGCAGACTGCAGATTGCAGGTGGAGGTGTCTCCATGGCTATTTAGATGGAGCTGCGTGTTCGTCTACTTGTGTTTTTGGCTACCGTGCTGCGGTTGCACATAATTCGTGCTGTCTGGCAAATCGGGTCGCCGGCAGATCAATCAATCAACCGATCGATCGATCGGTGGCCCGGGTCCAATTGTTAGCTTTGGTTTGGGTGCAACTTATGAGTTGACATAGAATCCAAACCCATCAGGGGCGATTGACGGGTCTCACAAGAAGGTGTCTCAGCCGATGTATTGTATTCTCCAAATTGCTTTTCTAAAGATACAGTTCGTTGCCTTGGGCCAACAACTATTGCGATTTCATCACTTACATAGTTTTAAACCATAAAAAGAAACTGAAGTTCATATACCCTTCATTAAATATTTTAAAATTTTTCCATGTTATATACATATAATTTTAGAATTTTTTATTATATTTTTTTGGAATACTATCTAAATAATCTTTAAAACCCTTTAACCCTTTGTTGTAATTAATTACCAGAGGAAAATTCTTTAAAAATTCCCATTTTCGAACCAAATTTATTCACGCAAATTGAACTTGAAGAACCAAGAATAGAATGAATATTTTACTAAAAATTAAAATCGGCCTATCTTGTCCCAAAATGCTAATTATACACGTTCGATCGGTTAATTCTAGAACCGAACCGCTGGAACCTTTTGGCTTTTGCACGTTTCCACCGCTGGCCGCATTTTAATTCATGGGCGGCATAAAAATCAAATTTGGCTCTTTTGTGCGATCAACTGGCTTCGATCAATCGATCGTTTGCGACGGAATGATCGATCGCCGAACGGGGGAAAACAATAAAATGCTTTTTCGTTGCGCAAGTGAAAAACCAAAAGAAAATGCCGAAAAACCTAAGTAAGTACCTGTCCCATTAACTTTGTATTTTTGACTGGCAGGTGATGACCTCAACCGTTTTGGTCGGTTCCATTGGGTCAGACAGTCAGACAGTCAGAGCAGGAAACTAAAATCGAAAAACTGGCAAACCAGTTCCCCTCCCAATCACAAAAAACGCTCAATTAAAAATGGAAATTCTTTTCTTGTATATTGCATAAATTCTAACAAACAAATACCGCTAAAAAGTATAAAAAAAAAAAATATTTATATCTATATTTAGGTTTGAACTATTTGTGGTTGGTCCTTGGCTGAGGATCTCTACCAGCCCTTGTTCCAGCCGCCGGAGGACTGAGCACCGCCGGAGGACCAGCCTCCCGACTGGGCGCCACCGTTGGAGTAGCCACCAGAGTAGCCGCCGGATTGACCACCGGAGTAACCCTCGCTGATGACCTTCACAATGACCACCTTCTCGACGGGCCTGGGAGCAGGGGCAGGGGCCGAGTAGCCGCCGCCGCCGCCGGAGTATCCACCGCCGCCGGAGTAGCCGCCACCGTTGGAGTAGCCACCGGAGTAGCCACCGCCGCCGCCGCCTCCTCCGCCGCCGCCGAGCTTTCCGCCGAGACCGCCGCTCAGACCGCCCAGGCCGCCGCCCAGTCCTCCGCCGAGACCGCCCAGCTTGCTCTGCAGCAGCTGTCCAATGCCACCAATGGAGCCACCGCCTCCGCCTCCGCCGCCACCGCCGCCGCCAAGAAGACCGCCCAGAGAGGCCTGGCCAACGGACAGGAGGGCGGCTAGGATCACCAGGATGCAGGCAAAGGGTTTCATCTCGAGCAGCGAATGGGATGGGTAATACAATCGGTTTCGAACAGCTGACCAAACTAATTCCAACAACGGCCGGCACACGCACCTTTATACCCCCGAAAATCGATGGATCGATGGATCGATCGTTTCGGGGGGCCCCAATTAGAAGCCATTGATGATGAGCAGCAAGCAGCCAGCAGCATCCATCGGTTCGGCTGCGATTTCATAATAACCCACATTCGGTTATGCTCAGTTCGGTTCTATTGTTTGCCTATGCTAATCTGTGCGCATGCGCGGCTTACTTCGGTTTACTTCGGATGAGGAACCGCTTCTCCGTCACTGGGCACAGTGGGCCGGGAGGTGTTAACTCTCTTTTGGTGGGGGGAGTTGGGAAATTCGATGATCTGATGAAAATGAAAACATTATCCGAGGGGTGATGAGAAGTGCACATATTTTGTCATATTACAAAGGTTTCAGGGACATGGCTCTGCTCTTTTGGGTCTATATTTATAAATAGTTATCATTATAATTGCTAAAATTTGTAAAATTCTCTACAAATTATTGGGTAACTATGTTTTTATGTTTAATCAATAAATAATCAATAAATTGCTTTTAGTTAGATTTAAAAACATGTAATTTTGCTATTTTTAAGCGGTTTTTTTTAACGAATAAAAAATTGTATTTAATATTTTTACAGTTGTTTATATTTTGTATTATTTTTATTTATTTTTTACTTAGTTTTAACTTTTGTTAGATTAAAAAAAAAATTATTTGCCTATTTTTTTTGTATTTATTTAAAAATTTTTTTTATTTGTTTATTTATTTTTGTATTTAATTTTTATTTAAATTATTTTATTATTATTTTAAATTGAGTAAATTTATTGGGTAAAATTCATCAATGTTTGCCTTAATACCTGGCGCCATCTACTTCTGAAGTTGCATTTATTTCAAAATTGCTTAACAGACTTAAGGGTTTTATTTTCATACATTTATATTTGTTATTGGCTGTTCAGTTGTAGTATACCTTAACCAAGTTTATAGCTTATTGAAAAGATTCCTAAGAATTAATTAGTAAAGTTTATTTGAAGAAACCCCCATCCAAACCACTGTGCCAATCGCCGAAAGCCAAACAAATTATCGGCATTTAATCACCGCGTTTGGCGGCGCTCAACAATGGGCTGAAAATCAACATTTATATCAATGTTTTGTCAGTTGGCCAGCAGAAGCAGAAGCTGAAGTGTCAAACTGACGAATGGCCAAGCTCGTGAGTTCTGCTCCAAGGTTTAGTTGGGGCTTTGAAGTCGGAAAACTAAGGCATCTTCCTGCTTTGGCAAGAACTTTTGTTGACTCCGAATCGCTGGGAGGCCTATTTAAGTGGGTGTTTGTATAGCCAATGCCCAATACTGAATACCCATATCCATAGCCGACATCATCGCTTATTAATACTCGATGGGTGGGGAGGGGGGGGGGGAGGGGGAACCGGTTCGGCGATTCTATTTCTATGCTTCAGTTTGGCATATATTTGCATAGTTGCTCGGCGGATATGGCTGATGGCCTGGGAATTTTCGCCAGCCCTCCAGTTTTCTAGTTGACTAGTTGTCGGTACTAACCCGAAAGATAAACACTCTGCAGAGAACTCTCCCATTGAACCCGGGGTTCAATAAACTCGGATATCTAAAAAAATATAATCCACACGAAAAGAGTGGAGAGTTTGGGCTTAGCTTTGCAAGTTTGTTTGGGTCTTTGGCATTTACATACTCGTTCTGGGGTCTATGCATATTCATAATCGCATTATTCGATACTTCGATACTTTGATACTTCGAGCCGTAAGCTACCGAACCGACGACAGATCGACAGCATTCGATGCATTATCAATTAAGTGGAAAACAAGTTGGCCGAGCACAAAGAAGTAGTCCTGAAGTGCTCTTCTCGGTTTTATAAAAATACGAGTGATGGGCCTTCGATCATGGGAAATATCAATTTTGATTGGATTTCCTCATTACCAATTTATTGACTTTATTAATTGACAGATATTAAATAGGGTAGTAAATGAAGAATTATGTAAATGACTTTATAAGCAATTTGATTATTAATCAATATTTTAAATGCGATTTACAAAGAGAATATTAATTGAATTTAGAACTATATAATTATACATTGAGTTAATAAAAAATTACTAATAATTATTATAGTTTGTATATTCATTTAATTAAGAATTATTAGAATTTTATCATTATACAAATAGGAGTTAGGAGAGTTCTTTTTTTTTTAATAATTTCTGGTTTGCTGAATAAACCACTAAGGACAGTTCCAACCTCCCACTTTATGATCAACCCATTGTTGAATACGAATACCTTACATATACGCAGTTTAGATCTGACTTACAATAGCGGCTATATTACCGGGCTGTAATGGCCGAACCCACAAAACTATTTCCCATCGCTTCGCCTTCGGGCAGCTGAAGGCTTCCATTAAAAAACAACAGAATTAACATATTTAATTGCGAGTTATGTACCCAAATGAAATTACCAGTGCAATAGCAAACACAAGGCGCAAATATGAATAGAAACCGAAAACGAAAACGGAGATCCGAGACCAAAAAGTGAATGGAGTTAATGCTGTTGGGGGAGAACTTTGGGTAGAGTCATCATCCCGTGGAAGGGAGATTGATGACACTCGTAAATAAGTTGGTAATATGTAATGATAATAACTAATATTGTGATTGTGCCGACGTTAATTCAATTCTAACTACGAATTTGCAAGCTTGCACATTTGGCTTTTCATGGGAAATCCAGCAGACACATAAATAACCATCGCACATCGCTCCTACTTACAAGTATATATTCATTTTACCTATATGATTGGATCATCTGATCATCTCGGTGCCGAGATCTCGTACATATGCAAAAGGCTAATTGATGGCAGGCAGGTCCACATAAATATAAGCTAATTACACTGCCTAGCCAGATCATGGCGATCGGCAATGGGGTCGTAAAACATCGATAGTTAATTGCGGGCTAAGCGCAAATCACTCAAATCCGCATAGGGCTTATAAAAGCCAGGATGGAATCATCCCCCGAAACAGGAAAAATGTTATAACAGTTTTATAACAGTTGTATAACAGTTTTTATAACAGTTTTATAACAGATTTATAACCTCTTTATAACAAAAACATCAAATCACAATTCTATTCGTTTTCTACTTAAGTTTTTTCCTAAAAACTCTAAATCTAATCTAAAATAATTTTATACGAAAGTAATTATTATTACTTAGTTTATTTAAGCATTAAGTCTACTATAATTGAGGAAGCACTTGATGTGTAAGTGCCATTAAAGCAGTTGAATGCTTTGTCCACCGATTAAAATGCCCAAGGCACTAAGAATATAAAATGTAGCATTAATTATTTCATTCAGTTCCATTGACCAAATTAGTTGCAAATAAATTTCCAAATCAAAGACACACCGCAGTGTTGGGGCTAATCTTTGAAATGTGCATCAAGAGTTAGTCAAATAACTACGAAAACCAGTTGAGCAAAATGCAAAAAACCGAAACAGGTTGGCACACACGCACGCATAATTTGCCCAGATCGTTGTAAATAAAAGTGAGATGACCGATGCCCGTTTGTTTATAAACAAACAGGCGAATCGCAGAGCGTTTGTTCAAGGCTCGGCTCCCTGGTGACCGAAAACTATAAACGGAAAGCACAAAGCCAAAAACACATGGCACATGGCGAACTCAGTCGAGACTCGTCGACGCCGCAACTTCATGATTATCGAATCAAAGACAATGGTGGGCAAAGAAAATCGGATTCGGATTCAAAGTCAAACAACGATTGCCAGCGGAAGTAAAACAAAACGAAATGGACAGAAAATACACAGAAAACACACAGAAAATACATAGAAAATACACAAAAACTGAAAAGCAAAGAAACTGATATTCGTATAAGTCAATGACAGCCAATAAACTGTTTAACTTCATGTTAAGTTGATGTTTTATGGGCCGGTGTCAAGGATTGGCCTTACCACACCTTACACCTCAGACTCCCCTCCCTGACCTTACAAATAAACGGTCTATTATGATCCAAGCGAAATCCTTTAAAGTTCTCAACCCTGTCTCCCCCCTGAATTAACTTTCGCCTTCGGTGGCAACGGCTGGAAATGACCTTGAACTTCAGTAATCCAATCACCTCGCAAGGGCAGGGAGCACAGCAAAGTTGTAAACTGGTTTCTTCATGCCAGCAAACGAAAGACTTAGGCAACGAACTTGGAAACAGCGCCCTCTGGCGCTCGAGATATGAAAGCTTGCAGCATGGAAAAGCTGTTAAGTGTACGTAAACTTGACTGAGTTTTTTTTTTAATCTGCATTTTTCTTAGTATTTCCCAATCGATAGGGAATTTAATTACGAGCTCAAAAAGGTAAGAAACTTCATATTCTGACAGTTATTTCTCATTTTACGACAAATACGCCAAAATATTTTATTTAATTTATTTTGATTTTTTGCGTTTTTTTAAGGGGTAGGGTCACAATTTTTTTCGAAAAAATTTAAAAATTTAAATTTCTATATTTGAATGCCAATCGATAGGGAATTTAATTACGAGCTTAAAAAGGTATGACACTTCATATTCTGACAGTTATTTCTCATTTTACGCCAAAAATACTGATATTTTTGTGCAAAAAAACACGATTTTGATTTTTTGCGTTTTTTTAAGGGGTAGGGTCACAATTTTTTTCGAAAAAATTTAAAACAGTTTAAATTTCTATATTTGAATGACAATCGATAGGGAATTTAATTACGAGCTCAAAAAGGTATGACACTTCATATTCTGACAGTTATTTCTCATTTTACGCCAAAAATACTGATATTTTTGTGCAAAAAAACACGATTTTGATTTTTTGCGTTTTTTTAAGGGGTAGGGTCACAATTTTTTTCGAAAAAATTTAAAACAGTTTAAATTTCTATATTTGAATCGACAGGGAATTTAATTACGAGCTCAAAAAGGTATGACACTTCATATTCTGACAGTTATTTCTCATTTTACGCCAAAAATACTGATATTTTTGTGCAAAAAAACACGATTTTGATTTTTTGCGTTTTTTTAAGGGGTAGGGTCACAATTTTTTTCGAAAAAATTTAAAACAGTTTAAATTTCTATCTTTGAATGCCAATCGATAGGGAATTTAATTACGAGCTCAAAAAGGTATGACACTTCATATTCTGACAGTTATTTCTCATTTTACGCCAAAAATACTGATATTTTTGTGCAAAAAAACACGATTTTGATTTTTTGCGTTTTTTTAAGGGGTAGGGTCACAATTTTTTTCGAAAAAATTTAAAACAGTTTAAATTTCTATATTTGAATGCCAATCGATAGGGAATTTAATTACGAGCTCAAAAAGGTATGACACTTCATATTCTGACAGTTATTTCTCATTTTACGCCAAAAATACTGATATTTTTGTGCAAAAAAACACGATTTTGATTTTTTGCGTTTTTTTAAGGGGTAGGGTCACAATTTTTTTCGAAAAAATTTAAAACAGTTTAAATTTCTATATTTGAATGCCAATCGATAGGGAACTTAACTACGAGCTCAAAAAGGTATGACACTTCATATTCTGACAGTTATTTCTCATTTTACGCCAAAAATACTGATATTTTTGTGCAAAAAAACACGATTTTGATTTTTTGCGTTTTTTTAAGGGGTAGGGTCACAATTTTTTTCGAAAAAATTTAAAACAGTTTAAATTTCTATATTTGAATGCCAATCGACAGGGAATTTAATTACGAGCTCAAAAAGGTATGACACTTCATATTCTGACAGTTATTTCTCATTTTACGCCAAAAATACTGATATTTTTGTGCAAAAAAACACGATTTTGATTTTTTGCGTTTTTTTAAGGGGTAGGGTCACAATTTTTTTCGAAAAAATTTAAAACAGTTTAAATTTCTATCTTTGAATGCCAATCGATAGGGAATTTAATTACGAGCTTAAAAAGGTATGACACTTCATATTCTGACAGTTATTTCTCATTTTACGCCAAAAATACTGATATTTTTGTGCAAAAAAACACGATTTTGATTTTTTGCGTTTTTTTAAGGGGTAGGGTCACAATTTTTTTCGAAAAAATTTAAAACAGTTTAAATTTCTATATTTGAATGACAATCGATAGGGAATTTAATTACGAGCTCAAAAAGGTATGACACTTCATATTCTGACAGTTATTTCTCATTTTACGCCAAAAATACTGATATTTTTGTGCAAAAAAACACGATTTTGATTTTTTGCGTTTTTTTAAGGGGTAGGGTCACAATTTTTTTCGAAAAAATTTAAAACAGTTTAAATTTCTATATTTGAATGCCAATCGATAGGGAATTTAATTACGAGCTCAAAAAGGTATGACACTTCATATTCTGACAGTTATTTCTCATTTTACGCCAAAAATACTGATATTTTTGTGCAAAAAAACACGATTTTGATTTTTTGCGTTTTTTTAAGGGGTAGGGTCACAATTTTTTTCGAAAAAATTTAAAACAGTTTAAATTTCTATATTTGAATGCCAATCGATAGGGAACTTAACTACGAGCTCAAAAAGGTATGACACTTCATATTCTGACAGTTATTTCTAATTTTACGCCAAAAATACTGATATTTTTGTGCAAAAAAACACGATTTTGATTTTTTGCGTTTTTTTAAGGGGTAGGGTCACAATTTTTTTCGAAAAAATTTAAAACAGTTTAAATTTCTATATTTGAATGCCAATCGATAGGGAACTTAACTACGAGCTCAAAAAGGTATGACACTTCATATTCTGACAGTTATTTCTAATTTTACGCCAAAAATACTGATATTTTTGTGCAAAAAAACACGATTTTGATTTTTTGCGTTTTTTTAAGGGGTAGGGTCACAATTTTTTTCGAAAAAATTTAAAACAGTTTAAATTTCTATATTTGAATGCCAATCGATAGGGAATTTAATTACGAGCTCAAAAAGGTATGACACTTCATATTCTGACAGTTATTTCTCATTTTACGCCAAAAATACTGATATTTTTGTGCAAAAAAACACGATTTTGATTTTTTGCGTTTTTTTAAGGGGTAGGGTCACAATTTTTTTCGAAAAAATTTAAAACAGTTTAAATTTCTATATTTGAATGCCAATCGATAGGGAATTTAACTACGAGCTCAAAAAGGTATGACACTTCATATTCTGACAGTTATTTCTCATTTTACGCCAAAAATACTGATATTTTTGTGCAAAAAAACACGATTTTGATTTTTTGCGTTTTTTTAAGGGGTAGGGTCACAATTTTTTTCGAAAAAATTTAAAACAGTTTAAATTTCTATATTTGAATGCCAATCGATAGGGAATTTAATTACGAGCTCAAAAAGGTATGACACTTCATATTCTGACAGTTATTTCTCATTTTACGCCAAAAATACTGATATTTTTGTGCAAAAAAACACGATTTTGATTTTTTGCGTTTTTTTAAGGGGTAGGGTCACAATTTTTTTCGAAAAAATTTAAAACAGTTTAAATTTCTATATTTGAATGCCAATCGATAGGGAATTTAATTACGAGCTCAAAAAGGTATGACACTTCATATTCTGACAGTTATTTCTCATTTTACGCCAAAAATACTGATATTTTTGTGCAAAAAAACACGATTTTGATTTTTTGCGTTTTTTTTTCGAAAAAATTTAAAACAGTTTAAATTTCTATATTTGAATGCCAATCGATAGGGAATTTAATTACGAGCTCAAAAAGGTATGACACTTCATATTCTGACAGTTATTTCTCATTTAACGCCAAAAATACTGATATTTTTGTGCAAAAAAACACGATTTTGATTTTTTGCGTTTTTTTAAGGGGTAGGGTCACAATTTTTTTCGAAAAAATTTAAAACAGTTTAAATTTCTATATTTGAATGCCAATCGATAGGGAATTTAACTACGAGCTCAAAAAGGTATGACACTTCATATTCTGACAGTTATTTCTCATTTCTATATTTGAATGCCAATCGATAGGGAATTTAACTACGAGCTCAAAAAGGTATGACACTTCATATTCTGACAGTTATTTCTCATTTTACGCCAAAAATACTGATATTTTTGTGCAAAAAAACACGATTTTGATTTTTTGCGTTTTTTTAAGGGGTAGGGTCACAATTTTTTTCGAAAAAATTTAAAACAGTTTAAATTTCTATATTTGAATGCCAATCGATAGGGAATTTAACTACGAGCTCAAAAAGGTATGACACTTCATATTCTGACAGTTATTTCTCATTTCTATATTTGAATGCCAATCGATAGGGAATTTAACTACGAGCTCAAAAAGGTATGACACTTCATATTCTGACAGTTATTTCTCATTTTACGCCAAAAATACTGATATTTTTGTGCAAAAAAACACGATTTTGATTTTTTGCGTTTTTTTAAGGGGTAGGGTCACAATTTTTTTCGAAAAAATTTAAAACAGTTTAAATTTCTATATTTGAATGCCAATCGATAGGGAATTTAATTACGAGCTCAAAAAGGTATGACACTTCATATTCTGACAGTTATTTCTCATTTTACGCCAAAAATACTGATATTTTTGTGCAAAAAAACACGATTTTGATTTTTTGCGTTTTTTTAAGGGGTAGGGTCACAATTTTTTTCGAAAAAATTTAAAACAGTTTAAATTTCTATATTTGAATGCCAATCGATAGGGAATTTAATTACGAGCTCAAAAAGGTATGACACTTCATATTCTGACAGTTATTTCTCATTTTACGCCAAAAATACTGATATTTTTGTGCAAAAAAACACGATTTTGATTTTTTGCGTTTTTTTAAGGGGTAGGGTCACAATTTTTTTCGAAAAAATTTAAAACAGTTTAAATTTCTATATTTGAATGCCAATCGATAGGGAATTTAACTACGAGCTCAAAAAGGTATGACACTTCATATTCTGACAGTTATTTCTCATTTTACGCCAAAAATACTGATATTTTTGTGCAAAAAAACACGATTTTGATTTTTTGCGTTTTTTTAAGGGGTAGGGTCACAATTTTTTTCGAAAAAATTTAAAACAGTTTAAATTTCTATATTTGAATGCCAATCGATAGGGAATTTAATTACGAGCTCAAAAAGGTATGACACTTCATATTCTGACAGTTATTTCTCATTTTACGCCAAAAATACTGATATTTTTGTGCAAAAAAACACGATCTTGATTTTTTGCGTTTTTTTAAGGGGTAGGGTCACAATTTTTTTCGAAAAAATTTAAAACAGTTTAAATTTCTATATTTGAATGCCAATCGATAGGGAATTTAACTACGAGCTCAAAAAGGTATGACACTTCATATTCTGACAGTTATTTCTCATTTTACGCCAAAAATACTGATATTTTTGTGCAAAAAAACACGATTTTGATTTTTTGCGTTTTTTTAAGGGGTAAGGTCACAATTTTTTTCGAAAAAATTTAAAACAGTTTAAATTTCTATATTTGAATGCCAATCGATAGGGAATTTAACTACGAGCTCAAAAAGGTATGACACTTCATATTCTGACAGTTATTTCTCATTTTACGCCAAAAATACTGATATTTTTGTGCAAAAAAACACGATTTTGATTTTTTGCGTTTTTTTAAGGGGTAGGGTCACAATTTTTTTCGAAAAAATTTAAAACAGTTTAAATTTCTATATTTGAATGCCAATCGATAGGGAATTTAATTACGAGCTCAAAAAGGTATGACACTTCATATTCTGACAGTTATTTCTCATTTTACGCCAAAAATACTGATATTTTTGTGCAAAAAAACACGATTTTGATTTTTTGCGTTTTTTTAAGGGGTAGGGTCACAATTTTTTTCGAAAAAATTTAAAACAGTTTAAATTTCTATATTTGAATGCCAATCGATAGGGAATTTAATTACGAGCTCAAAAAGGTATGACACTTCATATTCTGACAGTTATTTCTCATTTTACGCCAAAAATACTGATATTTTTGTGCAAAAAAACACGATTTTGATTTTTTGCGTTTTTTTAAGGGGTAGGGTCACAATTTTTTTCGAAAAAATTTAAAACAGTTTAAATTTCTATCTTTGAATGCCAATCGATAGGGAATTTAACTACGAGCTCAAAAAGGTATGACACTTCATATTCTGACAGTTATTTCTCATTTTACGCCAAAAATACTGATATTTTTGTGCAAAAAAACACGATTTTGATTTTTTGCGTTTTTTTAAGGGGTAGGGTCACAATTTTTTTCGAAAAAATTTAAAACAGTTTAAATTTCTATATTTGAATGCCAATCGATAGGGAATTTAACTACGAGCTCAAAAAGGTATGACACTTCATATTCTGACAGTTATTTCTCATTTTACGCCAAAAATACTGATATTTTTGTGCAAAAAAACACGATTTTGATTTTTTGCGTTTTTTTAAGGGGTTGGGTGACAATTTTTTTCGAAAAAATTTAAAACAGTTTTAATTTCTATATTTGAATGCCAATCGATAGGGAATTTAACTACGAGCTCAAAAAGGTATGACACTTCATATTCTGACAGTTATTTCTCATTTTACGCCAAAAATACTGATATTTTTGTGCAAAAAAACACGATTTTGATTTTTTGCGTTTTTTTAAGGGGTAGGGTCACAATTTTTTTCGAAAAAATTTAAAACAGTTTAAATTTCTATATTTGAATGCCAATCGATAGGGAATTTAACTACGAGCTCAAAAAGGTATGACACTTCATATTCTGACAGTTATTTCTCATTTTACGCCAAAAATACTGATATTTTTGTGCAAAAAAACACGATTTTGATTTTTTGCGTTTTTTTAAGGGGTAGGGTCACAATTTTTTTCGAAAAAATTTAAAACAGTTTAAATTTCTATATTTGAATGCCAATCGATAGGGAATTTAATTACGAGCTCAAAAAGGTATGACACTTCATATTCTGACAGTTATTTCTCATTTTACGCCAAAAATACTGATATTTTTGTGCAAAAAAACACGATTTTGATTTTTTGCGTTTTTTTAAGGGGTAGGGTCACAATTTTTTTCGAAAAAATTTAAAACAGTTTAAATTTCTATATTTGAATGCCAATCGATAGGGAATTTAATTACGAGCTCAAAAAGGTATGACACTTCATATTCTGACAGTTATTTCTCATTTTACGCCAAAAATACTGATATTTTTGTGCAAAAAAACACGATTTTGATTTTTTGCGTTTTTTTAAGGGGTAGGGTCACAATTTTTTTCGAAAAAATTTAAAACAGTTTAAATTTCTATATTTGAATGCCAATCGATAGGGAATTTAACTACGAGCTCAAAAAGGTATGACACTTCATATTCTGACAGTTATTTCTCATTTTACGCCAAAAATACTGATACTTTTGTGCAAAAAAACACGATTTTGATTTTTTGCGTTTTTTTAAGGGGTAGGGTCACAATTTTTTTCGAAAAAATTTAAAACAGTTTAAATTTCTATATTTGAATGCCAATCGATAGGGAATTTAATTACGAGCTCAAAAAGGTATGACACTTCATATTCTGACAGTTATTTCTCATTTTACGCCAAAAATACTGATATTTTTGTGCAAAAAAACACGATTTTGATTTTTTGCGTTTTTTTAAGGGGTAGGGTCACAATTTTTTTCGAAAAAATTTAAAACAGTTTAAATTTCTATATTTGAATGCCAATCGATAGGGAATTTAACTACGAGCTCAAAAAGGTATGACACTTCATATTCTGACAGTTATTTCTCATTTTACGCCAAAAATACTGATATTTTTGTGCAAAAAAACACGATTTTGATTTTTTGCGTTTTTTTAAGGGGTAAGGTCACAATTTTTTTCGAAAAAATTTAAAACAGTTTAAATTTCTATATTTGAATGCCAATCGATAGGGAATTTAACTACGAGCTCATAAAGGTATGACACTTCATATTCTGACAGTTATTTCTCATTTTACGCCAAAAATACTGATATTTTTGTGCAAAAAAACACGATTTTGATTTTTTGCGTTTTTTTAAGGGGTAGGGTCACAATTTTTTTCGAAAAAATTTAAAACAGTTTAAATTTCTATCTTTGAATGCCAATCGATAGGGAATTTAACTACGAGCTCAAAAAGGTATGACACTTCATATTCTGACAGTTATTTCTCATTTTACGCCAAAAATACTGATATTTTTGTGCAAAAAAACACGATTTTGATTTTTTGCGTTTTTTTAAGGGGTAGGGTCACAATTTTTTTCGAAAAAATTTAAAACAGTTTAAATTTCTATATTTGAATGCCAATCGATAGGGAACTTAACTACGAGCTCAAAAAGGTATGACACTTCATATTCTGACAGTTATTTCTCATTTTACGCCAAAAATACTGATATTTTTGTGCAAAAAAACACGATTTTGATTTTTTGCGTTTTTTTAAGGGGTAGGGTCACAATTTTTTTCGAAAAAATTTAAAACAGTTTAAATTTCTATATTTGAATGCCAATAGATAGGGAATTTAATTACGAGCTCAAAAAGGTATGACATTTCATATTCTGACAGTTATTTCTCATTTTACGCCAAAAATACTGATATTTTTGTGCAAAAAAACACGATTTTGATTTTTTGCGTTTTTTTAAGGGGTAGGGTCACAATTTTTTTCGAAAAAATTTAAAACAGTTTAAATTTCTATCTTTGAATGCCAATCGATAGGGAATTTAACTACGAGCTCAAAAAGGTATGACACTTCATATTCTGACAGTTATTTCTCATTTTACGCCAAAAATACTGATATTTTTGTGCAAAAAAACACGATTTTGATTTTTTGCGTTTTTTTAAGGGGTAGGGTCACAATTTTTTTCGAAAAAATTTAAAACAGTTTAAATTTCTATATTTGAATGCCAATCGATAGGGAATTTAACTACGAGCTCAAAAAGGTATGACACTTCATATTCTGACAGTTATTTCTCATTTTACGCCAAAAATACTGATATTTTTGTGCAAAAAAACACGATTTTGATTTTTTGCGTTTTTTTAAGGGGTTGGGTGACAATTTTTTTCGAAAAAATTTAAAACAGTTTTAATTTCTATATTTGAATGCCAATCGATAGGGAATTTAACTACGAGCTCAAAAAGGTATGACACTTCATATTCTGACAGTTATTTCTCATTTTACGCCAAAAATACTGATATTTTTGTGCAAAAAAACACGATTTTGATTTTTTGCGTTTTTTTAAGGGGTAGGGTCACAATTTTTTTCGAAAAAATTTAAAACAGTTTAAATTTCTATATTTGAATGCCAATCGATAGGGAATTTAACTACGAGCTCAAAAAGGTATGACACTTCATATTCTGACAGTTATTTCTCATTTTACGCCAAAAATACTGATATTTTTGTGCAAAAAAACACGATTTTGATTTTTTGCGTTTTTTTAAGGGGTAGGGTCACAATTTTTTTCAAAAAAATTTAAAACAGTTTAAATTTCTATATTTGAATGCCAATCGATAGGGAATTTAACTACGAGCTCAAAAAGGTATGACACTTCATATTCTGACAGTTATTTCTCATTTTACGCCAAAAATACTGATATTTTTGTGCAAAAAAACACGATTTTGATTTTTTGCGTTTTTTTAAGGGGTAGGGTCACAATTTTTTTCGAAAAAATTTAAAACAGTTTAAATTTCTATATTTGAATGCCAATCGATAGGGAATTTAACTACGAGCTCAAAAAGGTATGACATTTCATATTCTGACAGTTATTTCTCATTTTACGCCAAAAATACTGATATTTTTGTGCAAAAAAACACGATTTTGATTTTTTGCGTTTTTTTAAGGGGTAGGGTCACAATTTTTTTCGAAAAAATTTAAAACAGTTTAAATTTCTATATTTGAATGCCAATCGATAGGGAATTTAACTACGAGCTCAAAAAGGTATGACACTTCATATTCTGACAGTTATTTCTCATTTTACGCCAAAAATACTGATATTTTTGTGCAAAAAAACACGATTTTGATTTTTTGCGTTTTTTTAAGGGGTTGGGTGACAATTTTTTTCGAAAAAATTTAAAACAGTTTTAATTTCTATATTTGAATGCCAATCGATAGGGAATTTAACTACGAGCTCAAAAAGGTATGACACTTCATATTCTGACAGTTATTTCTCATTTTACGCCAAAAATACTGATATTTTTGTGCAAAAAAACACGATTTTGATTTTTTGCGTTTTTTTAAGGGGTAGGGTCACAATTTTTTTCGAAAAAATTTAAAACAGTTTAAATTTCTATCTTTGAATGCCAATCGATAGGGAATTTAACTACGAGCTCAAAAAGGTATGACACTTCATATTCTGACAGTTATTTCTCATTTTACGCCAAAAATACTGATATTTTTGTGCAAAAAAACACGATTTTGATTTTTTGCGTTTTTTTAAGGGGTAGGGTCACAATTTTTTTCGAAAAAATTTAAAACAGTTTAAATTTCTATATTTGAATGCCAATCGATAGGGAACTTAACTACGAGCTCAAAAAGGTATGACACTTCATATTCTGACAGTTATTTCTCATTTTACGCCAAAAATACTGATATTTTTGTGCAAAAAAACACGATTTTGATTTTTTGCGTTTTTTTAAGGGGTAGGGTCACAATTTTTTTCGAAAAAATTTAAAACAGTTTAAATTTCTATATTTGAATGCCAATAGATAGGGAATTTAATTACGAGCTCAAAAAGGTATGACATTTCATATTCTGACAGTTATTTCTCATTTTACGCCAAAAATACTGATATTTTTGTGCAAAAAAACACGATTTTGATTTTTTGCGTTTTTTTAAGGGGTAGGGTCACAATTTTTTTCGAAAAAATTTAAAACAGTTTAAATTTCTATCTTTGAATGCCAATCGATAGGGAATTTAACTACGAGCTCAAAAAGGTATGACACTTCATATTCTGACAGTTATTTCTCATTTTACGCCAAAAATACTGATATTTTTGTGCAAAAAAACACGATTTTGATTTTTTGCGTTTTTTTAAGGGGTAGGGTCACAATTTTTTTCGAAAAAATTTAAAACAGTTTAAATTTCTATATTTGAATGCCAATCGATAGGGAATTTAACTACGAGCTCAAAAAGGTATGACACTTCATATTCTGACAGTTATTTCTCATTTTACGCCAAAAATACTGATATTTTTGTGCAAAAAAACACGATTTTGATTTTTTGCGTTTTTTTAAGGGGTTGGGTGACAATTTTTTTCGAAAAAATTTAAAACAGTTTTAATTTCTATATTTGAATGCCAATCGATAGGGAATTTAACTACGAGCTCAAAAAGGTATGACACTTCATATTCTGACAGTTATTTCTCATTTTACGCCAAAAATACTGATATTTTTGTGCAAAAAAACACGATTTTGATTTTTTGCGTTTTTTTAAGGGGTAGGGTCACAATTTTTTTCGAAAAAATTTAAAACAGTTTAAATTTCTATATTTGAATGCCAATCGATAGGGAATTTAACTACGAGCTCAAAAAGGTATGACACTTCATATTCTGACAGTTATTTCTCATTTTACGCCAAAAATACTGATATTTTTGTGCAAAAAAACACGATTTTGATTTTTTGCGTTTTTTTAAGGGGTAGGGTCACAATTTTTTTCAAAAAAATTTAAAACAGTTTAAATTTCTATATTTGAATGCCAATCGATAGGGAATTTAACTACGAGCTCAAAAAGGTATGACACTTCATATTCTGACAGTTATTTCTCATTTTACGCCAAAAATACTGATATTTTTGTGCAAAAAAACACGATTTTGATTTTTTGCGTTTTTTTAAGGGGTAGGGTCACAATTTTTTTCGAAAAAATTTAAAACAGTTTAAATTTCTATATTTGAATGCCAATCGATAGGGAATTTAACTACGAGCTCAAAAAGGTATGACATTTCATATTCTGACAGTTATTTCTCATTTTACGCCAAAAATACTGATATTTTTGTGCAAAAAAACACGATTTTGATTTTTTGCGTTTTTTTAAGGGGTAGGGTCACAATTTTTTTCGAAAAAATTTAAAACAGTTTAAATTTCTATATTTGAATGCCAATCGATAGGGAATTTAACTACGAGCTCAAAAAGGTATGACACTTCATATT
This sequence comes from Drosophila pseudotakahashii, assembly GCA_035046095.1. Taxonomy (NCBI): domain Eukaryota; kingdom Metazoa; phylum Arthropoda; class Insecta; order Diptera; family Drosophilidae; genus Drosophila; species Drosophila pseudotakahashii. The sequence continues at coordinate 11,275,186 of JAWNOE010000105.1, forward strand.
CTGACAGTTATTTCTCATTTTACGCCAAAAATACTGATATTTTTGTGCAAAAAAACACGATTTTGATTTTTTGCGTTTTTTTAAGGGGTTGGGTGACAATTTTTTTCGAAAAAATTTAAAACAGTTTTAATTTCTATATTTGAATGCCAATCGATAGGGAATTTAACTACGAGCTCAAAAAGGTATGACACTTCATATTCTGACAGTTATTTCTCATTTTACGCCAAAAATACTGATATTTTTGTGCAAAAAAACACGATTTTGATTTTTTGCGTTTTTTTAAGGGGTAGGGTCACAATTTTTTTCAAAAAAATTTAAAACAGTTTAAATTTCTATATTTGAATGCCAATCGATAGGGAATTTAACTACGAGCTCAAAAAGGTATGACACTTCATATTCTGACAGTTATTTCTCATTTTACGCCAAAAATACTGATATTTTTGTGCAAAAAAACACGATTTTGATTTTTTGCGTTTTTTTAAGGGGTATGGTCACAATTTTTTTCGAAAAAATTTAAAACAGTTTAAATTTCTATATTTGAATGCCAATCGATAGGGAATTTAACTACGAGCTCAAAAAGGTATGACACTTCATATTCTGACAGTTATTTCTCATTTTACGCCAAAAATACTGATATTTTTGTGCAAAAAAACACGATTTTGATTTTTTGCGTTTTTTTAAGGGGTAGGGTCACAATTTTTTTCGAAAAAATTTAAAACAGTTTAAATTTCTATATTTGAATGCCAATCGACAGGGAATTTAATTACGAGCTCAAAAAGGTATGACACTTCATATTCTGACAGTTATTTCTCATTTTACGCCAAAAATAGTGATATTTTTGTGCAAAAAAACACGATTTTGATTTTTTGCGTTTTTTTAAGGGGTAGGGTCACAATTTTTTTCGAAAAAATTTAAAACAGTTTAAATTTCTATATTTGAATGCCAATCGATAGGGAATTTAATTACGAGCTCAAAAAGGTATGACACTTCATATTCTGACAGTTATTTCTCATTTTACGCCAAAAATACTGATATTTTTGTGCAAAAAAACACGATTTTGATTTTTTGCGTTTTTTTAAGGGGTAGGGTCACAATTTTTTTCGAAAAAATTTAAAACAGTTCACATTTCTATATTTGAATGCCAATCGATAGGGAATTTAATTACGAGCTCAAAAAGGTATGACACTTCATATTCTGACAGTTATTTCTCATTTTACGCCAAAAATACTGATATTTTTGTGCAAAAAAACACGATTTTGATTTTTTGCGTTTTTTTAAGGGGTAGGGTCACAATTTTTTTCGAAAAAATTTAAAACAGTTTAAATTTCTATATTTGAATGCCAATCGATAGGGAATTTAATTACGAGCTCAAAAAGGTATGACACTTCATATTCTGACAGTTATTTCTCATTTTACGCCAAAAATACTGATATTTTTGTGCAAAAAAACACGATTTTGATTTTTTGCGTTTTTTTAAGGGGTAGGGTCACAATTTTTTTCGAAAAAATTTAAAACAGTTCACATTTCTATATTTGAATGCCAATCGATAGGGAATTTAATTACGAGCTCAAAAAGGTATGACACTTCATATTCTGACAGTTATTTCTCATTTTACGCCAAAAATACTGATATTTTTGTGCAAAAAAACACGATTTTGATTTTTTGCGTTTTTTTAAGGGGTAGGGTCACAATTTTTTTCGAAAAAATTTAAAACAGTTTAAATTTCTATATTTGAATGCCAATCGATAGGGAATTTAACTACGAGCTCAAAAAGGTATGACACTTCATATTCTGACAGTTTTTTCTCATTTTACGCCAAAAATACTGATATTTTTGCGTTTTTTTAAGGGGTAGGGTCACAAAAAATTTAAAACAGTTTAAATTTCTATATTTGAATGCCAATCGATAGGGAATTTAACTACGAGCTCAAAAAGGTATGACACTTCATATTCTGACAGTTATTTCTCATTTTACGCCAAAAATACTGATATTTTTGTGCAAAAAAACACGATTTTGATTTTTTGCGTTTTTTTAAGGGGTAGGGTCACAATTTTTTTCAAAAAAATTTAAAACAGTTTAAATTTCTATATTTGAATGCTAATCGATAGGGAATTTAATTACGAGCTCAAAAAGGTATGACACTTCATATTCTGACAGTTATTTCTCATTTTACGCCAAAAATACTGATATTTTTGTGCAAAAAAACACGATTTTGATTTTTTGCGTTTTTTTAAGGGGTAGGGTCACAATTTTTTTCGAAAAAATTTAAAACAGTTTAAATTTCTATATTTGAATGCCAATCGATAGGGAATTTAACTACGAGCTCAAAAAGGTATGACACTTCATATTCTGACAGTTATTTCTCATTTTACGCCAAAAATACTGATATTTTTGTGCAAAAAAACACGATTTTGATTTTTTGCGTTTTTTTAAGGGGTAGGGTCACAATTTTTTTCGAAAAAATTTAAAACAGTTTAAATTTCTATATTGCCAATCGATAGGGAATTTAACTACGAGCTCAAAAAGGTATGACACTTCATATTCTGACAGTTATTTCTCATTTTACGCCAAAAATACTGATATTTTTGTGCAAAAAAACACGATTTTGATTTTTTGCGTTTTTTTAAGGGGTAGGGTCACAATTTTTTTCAAAAAAATTTAAAACAGTTTAAATTTCTATATTTGAATGCCAATCGATAGGGAATTTAATTACGAGCTCAAAAAGGTATGACACTTCATATTCTGACAGTTATTTCTCATTTTACGCCAAAAATACTGATATTTTTGTGCAAAAAAACACGATTTTGATTTTTTGCGTTTTTTTAAGGGGTAGGGTCACAATTTTTTTCGAAAAAATTTAAAACAGTTTAAATTTCTATATTTGAATGCCAATCGATAGGGAATTTAACTACGAGCTCAAAAAGGTATGACACTTCATATTCTGACAGTTATTTCTCATTTTACGCCAAAAATACTGATATTTTTGTGCAAAAAAACACGATTTTGATTTTTTGCGTTTTTTTAAGGGGTAGGGTCACAATTTTTTTCAAAAAAATTTAAAACAGTTTAAATTTCTATATTTGAATGCCAATCGATAGGGAATTTAATTACGAGCTCAAAAAGGTATGACACTTCATATTCTGACAGTTATTTCTCATTTTACGCCAAAAATACTGATATTTTTGTGCAAAAAAACACGATTTTGATTTTTTGCGTTTTTTTAAGGGGTAGGGTCACAATTTTTTTCGAAAAAATTTAAAACAGTTTAAATTTCTATATTTGAATGCCAATCGATAGGGAATTTAACTACGAGCTCAAAAAGGTATGACACTTCATATTCTGACAGTTATTTCTCATTTTACGCCAAAAATACTGATATTTTTGTGCAAAAAAACACGATTTTGATTTTTTGCGTTTTTTTAAGGGGTAGGGTCACAATTTTTTTCGAAAAAATTTAAAACAGTTTAAATTTCTATATTTGAATGCCAATCGATAAGGAATTTAATTACGAGCTCAAAAAGGTATGACACTTCATATTCTGACAGTTATTTCTCATTTTACGCCAAAAATACTGATATTTTTGTGCAAAAAAACACGATTTTGATTTTTTGCGTTTTTTTAAGGGGTAGGGTCACAATTTTTTTCGAAAAAATTTAAAACAGTTTAAATTTCTATCTTTGAATGCCAATCGATAGGGAATTTAATTACGAGCTCAAAAAGGTATGACACTTCATATTCTGACAGTTATTTCTCATTTTACGCCAAAAATACTGATATTTTTGTGCAAAAAAACACGATTTTGATTTTTTGCGTTTTTTTAAGGGGTAGGGTCACAATTTTTTTCGAAAAAATTTAAAACAGTTTAAATTTCTATATTTGAATGCCAATCGATAGGGAATTTAATTACGAGCTCAAAAAGGTATGACACTTCATATTCTGACAGTTATTTCTCATTTTACGCCAAAAATACTGATATTTTTGTGCAAAAAAACACGATTTTGATTTTTTGCGTTTTTTTAAGGGGTAGGGTCACAATTTTTTTCGAAAAAATTTAAAACAGTTTAAATTTCTATATTTGAATGCCAATCGATAGGGAATTTAACTACGAGCTCAAAAAGGTATGACACTTCATATTCTGACAGTTATTTCTCATTTTACGCCAAAAATACTGATATTTTTGTGCAAAAAAACACGATTTTGATTTTTTGCGTTTTTTTAAGGGGTAGGGTCACAATTTTTTTCGAAAAAATTTAAAACAGTTTAAATTTATATATTTGAATGCCAATCGATAAGGAATTTAATTACGAGCTCAAAAAGGTATGACACTTCATATTCTGACAGTTATTTCTCATTTTACGCCAAAAATACTGATATTTTTGTGCAAAAAAACACGATTTTGATTTTTTGCGTTTTTTTAAGGGGTAGGGTCACAATTTTTTTCAAAAAAATTTAAAACAGTTTAAATTTCTATATTTGAATGCCAATCGATAGGGAATTTAATTACGAGCTCAAAAAGGTATGACACTTCATATTCTGACAGTTATTTCTCATTTTACGCCAAAAATACTGATATTTTTGTGCAAAAAAACACGATTTTGATTTTTTGCGTTTTTTTAAGGGGTAGGGTCACAATTTTTTTCGAAAAAATTTAAAACAGTTTAAATTTCTATATTTGAATGCCAATCGATAGGGAATTTAACTACGAGCTCAAAAAGGTATGACACTTCATATTCTGACAGTTATTTCTCATTTTACGCCAAAAATACTGATATTTTTGTGCAAAAAAACACGATTTTGATTTTTTGCGTTTTTTTAAGGGGTAGGGTCACAATTTTTTTCAAAAAAATTTAAAACAGTTTAAATTTCTATATTTGAATGCCAATCGATAGGGAATTTAATTACGAGCTCAAAAAGGTATGACACTTCATATTCTGACAGTTATTTCTCATTTTACGCCAAAAATACTGATATTTTTGTGCAAAAAAACACGATTTTGATTTTTTGCGTTTTTTTAAGGGGTAGGGTCACAATTTTTTTCGAAAAAATTTAAAACAGTTTAAATTTCTATATTTGAATGCCAATCGATAGGGAATTTAACTACGAGCTCAAAAAGGTATGACACTTCATATTCTGACAGTTATTTCTCATTTTACGCCAAAAATACTGATATTTTTGTGCAAAAAAACACGATTTTGATTTTTTGCGTTTTTTTAAGGGGTAGGGTCACAATTTTTTTCGAAAAAATTTAAAACAGTTTAAATTTCTATATTTGAATGCCAATCGATAAGGAATTTAATTACGAGCTCAAAAAGGTATGACACTTCATATTCTGACAGTTATTTCTCATTTTACGCCAAAAATACTGATATTTTTGTGCAAAAAAACACGATTTTGATTTTTTGCGTTTTTTTAAGGGGTAGGGTCACAATTTTTTTCGAAAAAATTTAAAACAGTTTAAATTTCTATATTTGAATGCCAATCGATAGGGAATTTAATTACGAGCTCAAAAAGGTATGACACTTCATATTCTGACAGTTATTTCTCATTTTACGCCAAAAATACTGATATTTTTGTGCAAAAAAACACGATTTTGATTTTTTGCGTTTTTTTAAGGGGTAGGGTCACAATTTTTTTCGAAAAAATTTAAAACAGTTTAAATTTCTATATTTGAATGCCAATCGATAGGGAATTTAATTACGAGCTCAAAAAGGTATGACACTTCATATTCTGACAGTTATTTCTCATTTTACGCCAAAAATACTGATATTTTTGTGCAAAAAAACACGATTTTGATTTTTTGCGTTTTTTTAAGGGGTAGGGTCACAATTTTTTTCGAAAAAATTTAAAACAGTTTAAATTTCTATCTTTGAATGCCAATCGATAGGGAATTTAATTACGAGCTCAAAAAGGTATGACACTTCATATTCTGACAGTTATTTCTCATTTTACGCCAAAAATACTGATATTTTTGTGCAAAAAAACACGATTTTGATTTTTTGCGTTTTTTTAAGGGGTAGGGTCACAATTTTTTTCGAAAAAATTTAAAACAGTTTAAATTTCTATATTTGAATGCCAATCGATAGGGAATTTAATTACGAGCTCAAAAAGGTATGACACTTCATATTCTGACAGTTATTTCTCATTTTACGCCAAAAATACTGATATTTTTGTGCAAAAAAACACGATTTTGATTTTTTGCGTTTTTTTAAGGGGTAGGGTCACAATTTTTTTCGAAAAAATTTAAAACAGTTTAAATTTCTATATTTGAATGCCAATCGATAGGGAATTTAATTACGAGCTCAAAAAGGTATGACACTTCATATTCTGACAGTTATTTCTCATTTTACGCCAAAAATACTGATATTTTTGTGCAAAAAAACACGATTTTGATTTTTTGCGTTTTTTTAAGGGGTAGGGTCACAATTTTTTTCGAAAAAATTTAAAACAGTTTAAATTTCTATATTTGAATGCCAATCGATAGGGAATTTAATTACGAGCTCAAAAAGGTATGACACTTCATATTCTGACAGTTATTTCTCATTTTACGCCAAAAATACTGATATTTTTGTGCAAAAAAACACGATTTTGATTTTTTGCGTTTTTTTAAGGGGTAGGGTCACAATTTTTTTCGAAAAAATTTAAAACAGTTTTAATTTCTATATTTGAATGCCAATCGATAGGGAATTTAATTACGAGCTCAAAAAGGTATGACACTTCATATTCTGACAGTTATTTCTCATTTTACGCCAAAAATACTGATATTTTTCTGCAAAAAAACACGATTTTGATTTTTTGCGTTTTTTTAAGGGGTAGGGTCACAATTTTTTTCGAAAAAATTTAAAACAGTTTAAATTTCTATATTTGAATGCCAATCGATAGGGAATTTAATTACGAGCTCAAAAAGGTATGACACTTCATATTCTGACAGTTATTTCTCATTTTACGCCAAAAATACTGATATTTTTGTGCAAAAAAACACGATTTTGATTTTTTGCGTTTTTTTAAGGGGTAGGGTCACAATTTTTTTCGAAAAAATTTAAAACAGTTTAAATTTCTATATTTGAATGCCAATCGATAGGGAATTTAACTACGAGCTCAAAAAGGTATGACACTTCATATTCTGACAGTTATTTCTCATTTTACGCCAAAAATACTGATATTTTTGTGCAAAAAAACACGATTTTGATTTTTTGCGTTTTTTAAGGGGTAGGGTCACAATTTTTTTCGAAAAAATTTAAAACAGTTTAAATTTCTATATTTGAATGCCAATCGATAGGGAATTTAACTACGAGCTCAAAAAGGTATGACACTTCATATTCTGACAGTTATTTCTCATTTTACGCCAAAAATACTGATATTTTTGTGCAAAAAAACACGATTTTGATTTTTTGCGTTTTTTAAGGGGTAGGGTCACAATTTTTTTCGAAAAAAATTACGAAATTACGAGCTCAAAAAGGTATGACACTTCATATTCTGACAGTTATTTCTCATTTTACGCCAAAAATACTGATATTTTTGTGCAAAAAAACACGATTTTGATTTTTTGCGTTTTTTAAGGGGTAGGGTCACAATTTTTTTCGAAAAAATTTAAAACAGTTTAAATTTCTATATTTGAATGCCAATCGATAGGGAATTTAACTACGAGCTCAAAAAGGTATGACACTTCATATTCTGACAGTTATTTCTCATTTTACGCCAAAAATACTGATATTTTTGTGCAAAAAAACACGATTTTGATTTTTTGCGTTTTTTTAAGGGGTAGGGTCACAATTTTTTTCAAAAAAATTTAAAACAGTTTAAATTTCTATATTTGAATGCCAATCGATAGGGAATTTAACTACGAGCTCAAAAAGGTATGACACTTCATATTCTGACAGTTATTTCTCATTTTACGCCAAAAATACTGATATTTTTGTGCAAAAAAACACGATTTTGATTTTTTGCGTTTTTTTAAGGGGTAGGGTCACAATTTTTTTCGAAAAAATTTAAAACAGTTTAAATTTCTATATTTGAATGCCAATCGATAGGGAATTTAATTACGAGCTCAAAAAGGTATGACACTTCATATTCTGACAGTTATTTCTCATTTTACGCCAAAAATACTGATATTTTTGTGCAAAAAAACACGATTTTGATTTTTTGCGTTTTTTTAAGGGGTAGGGTCACAATTTTTTTCGAAAAAATTTAAAACAGTTTAAATTTCTATATTTGAATGCCAATCGATAGGGAATTTAATTACGAGCTCAAAAAGGTATGACACTTCATATTCTGACAGTTATTTCTCATTTTACGCCAAAAATACTGATATTTTTGTGCAAAAAAACACGATTTTGATTTTTTGCGTTTTTTTAAGGGGTAATGTCACAATTTTTTTCGAAAAAATTTAAAACAGTTTAAATTTCTATCTTTGAATGCCAATCGATAGGGAATTTAATTACGAGCTCAAAAAGGTATGACACTTCATATTCTGACAGTTATTTCTCATTTTACGCCAAAAATACTGATATTTTTGTGCAAAAAAACACGATTTTGATTTTTTGCGTTTTTTTAAGGGGTAGGGTCACAATTTTTTTCGAAAAAATTTAAAACAGTTTTAATTTCTATATTTGAATGCCAATCGATAGGGAATTTAACTACGAGCTCAAAAAGGTATGACACTTCATATTCTGACAGTTATTTCTCATTTTACGCCAAAAATACTGATATTTTTGTGCAAAAAAACACGATTTTGATTTTTTGCGTTTTTTTAAGGGGTAGGGTCACAATTTTTTTCAAAAAAATTTAAAACAGTTTAAATTTCTATATTTGAAAGCCAATCGATAGGGAATTTAACTACGAGCTCAAAAAGGTATGACACTTCATATTCTGACAGTTATTTCTCATTTTACGCCAAAAATACTGATATTTTTGTGCAAAAAAACACGATTTTGATTTTTTGCGTTTTTTTAAGGGGTAGGGTCACAATTTTTTTCGAAAAAATTTAAAACAGTTTAAATTTCTATATTTGAATGCCAATCGATAGGGAATTTAATTACGAGCTCAAAAAGGTATGACACTTCATATTCTGACAGTTATTTCTCATTTTACGCCAAAAATACTGATATTTTTGTGCAAAAAAACACGATTTTGATTTTTTGCGTTTTTTAAGGGGTAGGGTCACAATTTTTTTCGAAAAAATTTAAAACAGTTTAAATTTCTATATTTGAATGCCAATCGATAGGGAATTTAATTACGAGCTCAAAAAGGTATGACACTTCATATTCTGACAGTTATTTCTCATTTTACGCCAAAAATACTGATATTTTTGTGCAAAAAAACACGATTTTGATTTTTTGCGTTTTTTTAAGGGGTAGGGTCACAATTTTTTTCGAAAAAATTTAAAACAGTTTAAATTTCTATATTTGAATGCCAATCGATAGGGAATTTAACTACGAGCTCAAAAAGGTATGACACTTCATATTCTGACAGTTATTTCTCATTTTACGCCAAAAATACTGATATTTTTGTGCAAAAAAACACGATTTTGATTTTTTGCGTTTTTTAAGGGGTAGGGTCACAATTTTTTTCGAAAAAAATTACGAAATTACGAGCTCAAAAAGGTATGACACTTCATATTCTGACAGTTATTTCTCATTTTACGCCAAAAATACTGATATTTTTGTGCAAAAAAACACGATTTTGATTTTTTGCGTTTTTTAAGGGGTAGGGTCACAATTTTTTTCGAAAAAATTTAAAACAGTTTAAATTTCTATATTTGAATGCCAATCGATAGGGAATTTAACTACGAGCTCAAAAAGGTATGACACTTCATATTCTGACAGTTATTTCTCATTTTACGCCAAAAATACTGATATTTTTGTGCAAAAAAACACGATTTTGATTTTTTGCGTTTTTTTAAGGGGTAGGGTCACAATTTTTTTCAAAAAAATTTAAAACAGTTTAAATTTCTATATTTGAATGCCAATCGATAGGGAATTTAACTACGAGCTCAAAAAGGTATGACACTTCATATTCTGACAGTTATTTCTCATTTTACGCCAAAAATACTGATATTTTTGTGCAAAAAAACACGATTTTGATTTTTTGCGTTTTTTTAAGGGGTAGGGTCACAATTTTTTTCGAAAAAATTTAAAACAGTTTAAATTTCTATATTTGAATGCCAATCGATAGGGAATTTAATTACGAGCTCAAAAAGGTATGACACTTCATATTCTGACAGTTATTTCTCATTTTACGCCAAAAATACTGATATTTTTGTGCAAAAAAACACGATTTTGATTTATTGCGTTTTTTTAAGGGGTAGGGTCACAATTTTTTTCGAAAAAATTTAAAACAGTTTAAATTTCTATATTTGAATGCCAATCGATAGGGAATTTAATTACGAGCTCAAAAAGGTATGACACTTCATATTCTGACAGTTATTTCTCATTTTACGCCAAAAATACTGATATTTTTGTGCAAAAAAACACGATTTTGATTTTTTGCGTTTTTTTAAGGGGTAGGGTCACAATTTTTTTCGAAAAAATTTAAAACAGTTTTAATTTCTATATTTGAATGCCAATCGTTAGGGAATTTAACTACGAGCTCAAAAAGGTATGACACTTCATATTCAGACAGTTATTTCTCATTTTACGCCAAAAATACTGATATTTTTGTGCAAAAAAACACGATTTTGATTTTTTGCGTTTTTTTAAGGGGTAGGGTCACAATTTTTTTCAAAAAAATTTAAAACAGTTTAAATTTCTATATTTGAAAGCCAATCGATAGGGAATTTAACTACGAGCTCAAAAAGGTATGACACTTCATATTCTGACAGTTATTTCTCATTTTACGCCAAAAATACTGATATTTTTGTGCAAAAAAACACGATTTTGATTTTTTGCGTTTTTTTAAGGGGTAGGGTCACAATTTTTTTCGAAAAAATTTAAAACAGTTTAAATTTCTATATTTGAATGCCAATCGATAGGGAATTTAATTACGAGCTCAAAAAGGTATGACACTTCATATTCTGACAGTTATTTCTCATTTTACGCCAAAAATACTGATATTTTTGTGCAAAAAAACACGATTTTGATTTTTTGCGTTTTTTAAGGGGTAGGGTCACAATTTTTTTCGAAAAAATTTAAAACAGTTTAAATTTCTATATTTGAATGCCAATCGATAGGGAATTTAATTACGAGCTCAAAAAGGTATGACACTTCATATTCTGACAGTTATTTCTCATTTTACGCCAAAAATACTGATATTTTTGTGCAAAAAAACACGATTTTGATTTTTTGCGTTTTTTTAAGGGGTAGGGTCACAATTTTTTTCGAAAAAATTTAAAACAGTTTAAATTTCTATCTTTGAATGCCAATCGATAGGGAATTTAATTACGAGCTCAAAAAGGTATGACACTTCATATTCTGACAGTTATTTCTCATTTTACGCCAAAAATACTGATATTTTTGTGCAAAAAAACACGATTTTGATTTTTTGCGTTTTTTTAAGGGGTAGGGTCACAATTTTTTTCGAAAAAATTTAAAACAGTTTAAATTTCTATATTTGAATGCCAATCGATAGGGAATTTAATTACGAGCTCAAAAAGGTATGACACTTCATATTCTGACAGTTATTTCTCATTTTACGCCAAAAATACTGATATTTTTGTGCAAAAAAACACGATTTTGATTTTTTGCGTTTTTTTAAGGGGTAGGGTCACAATTTTTTTCGAAAAAATTTAAAACAGTTTAAATTTCTATATTTGAATGCCAATCGATAGGGAATTTAATTACGAGCTCAAAAAGGTATGACACTTCATATTCTGACAGTTATTTCTCATTTTACGCCAAAAATACTGATATTTTTGTGCAAAAAAACACGATTTTGATTTTTTGCGTTTTTTAAGGGGTAGGGTCACAATTTTTTTCGAAAAAATTTAAAACAGTTTTAATTTCTATATTTGAATGCCAATAGATAGGGAATTTAATTACGAGCTCATAAAGGTATGACACTTCATATTCTGACAGTTATTTCTCATTTTACGCCAAAAATACTGATATTTTTGTGCAAAAAAACACGATTTTGATTTTTTGCGTTTTTTTAAGGGGTAGGGTCACAATTTTTTTCGAAAAAATTTAAAACAGTTAAAATTTCTATATTTGAATGCCAATCGATAGGGAATTTAATTACGAGCTCAAAAAGGTATGACACTTCATATTCTGACAGTTATTTCTCATTTTACGCCAAAAATACTGATATTTTTGTGCAAAAAAACACGATTTTGATTTTTTGCGTTTTTTTAAGGGGTAGGGTCACAATTTTTTTCGAAAAAATTTAAAACAGTTTAAATTTCTATCTTTGAATGCCAATCGATAGGGAATTTAATTACGAGCTCAAAAAGGTATGACACTTCATATTCTGACAGTTATTTCTCATTTTACGCCAAAAATACTGATATTTTTGTGCAAAAAAACACGATTTTGATTTTTTGCGTTTTTTTAAGGGGTAGGGTCACAATTTTTTTCGAAAAAATTTAAAACAGTTAAAATTTCTATATTTGAATGCCAATCGATAGGGAATTTAATTACGAGCTCAAAAAGGTATGACACTTCATATTCTGACAGTTATTTCTCATTTTACGCCAAAAATACTGATATTTTTGTGCAAAAAAACACGATTTTGATTTTTTGCGTTTTTTTAAGGGGTAGGGTCACAATTTTTTTCGAAAAAATTTAAAACAGTTTAAATTTCTATCTTTGAATGCCAATCGATAGGGAATTTAATTACGAGCTCAAAAAGGTATGACACTTCATATTCTGACAGTTATTTCTCATTTTACGCCAAAAATACTGATATTTTTGTGCAAAAAAACACGATTTTGATTTTTTGCGTTTTTTTAAGGGGTAGGGTCACAATTTTTTTCGAAAAAATTTAAAACAGTTTAAATTTCTATATTTGAATGCCAATCGATAGGGAATTTAATTACGAGCTCAAAAAGGTATGACACTTCATATTCTGACAGTTATTTCTCATTTTACGCCAAAAATACTGATATTTTTGTGCAAAAAACACGATTTTGATTTTTTGCGTTTTTTTAAGGGGTAGGGTCACAATTTTTTTCGAAAAAATTTAAAACAGTTTAAATTTCTATATTTGAATGCCAATCGATAGGGAATTTAATTACGAGCTCAAAAAGGTATGACACTTCATATTCTGACAGTTATTTCTCATTTTACGCCAAAAATACTGATATTTTTGTGCAAAAAAACACGATTTTGATTTTTTGCGTTTTTTTAAGGGGTAGGGTCACAATTTTTTTCGAAAAAATTTAAAACAGTTTAAATTTCTATATTTGAATGCCAATCGATAGGGAATTTAATTACGAGCTCAAAAAGGTATGACACTTCATATTCTGACAGTTATTTCTCATTTTACGCCAAAAATACTGATATTTTTGTGCAAAAAAACACGATTTTGATTTTTTGCGTTTTTTTAAGGGGTAGGGTCACAATTTTTTTCGAAAAAATTTAAAACAGTTTTAATTTCTATATTTGAATGCCAATAGATAGGGAATTTAATTACGAGCTCATAAAGGTATGACACTTCATATTCTGACAGTTATTTCTCATTTTACGCCAAAAATACTGATATTTTTGTGCAAAAAAACACGATTTTGATTTTTTGCGTTTTTTTAAGGGGTAGGGTCACAATTTTTTTCGAAAAAATTTAAAACAGTTTAAATTTCTATATTTGAATGCCAATCGATAGGGAATTTAACTACGAGCTCAAAAAGGTATGACACTTCATATTCTGACAGTTATTTCTCATTTTACGCCAAAAATACTGATATTTTTGTGCAAAAAAACACGATTTTGATTTTTTGCGTTTTTTTAAGGGGTAGGGTCACAATTTTTTTCGAAAAAATATAAAACAGTTTAAATTTCTATATTTGAATGCCAATCGATAGGGAATTTAACTACGAGCTCAAAAAGGTATGACACTTCATATTCTGACAGTTATTTCTCATTTTACGCCAAAAATACTGATATTTTTGTGCAAAAAAACACGATTTTGATTTTTTGCGTTTTTTAAGGGGTAGGGTCACAATTTTTTTCGAAAAAATTTAAAACAGTTTAAATTTCTATATTTGAATGCCAATCGATAGGGAATTTAACTACGAGCTCAAAAAGGTATGACATTTCATATTCTGACAGTTATTTCTCATTTTACGCCAAAAATACTGATATTTTTGTGCAAAAAAACACGATTTTGATTTTTTGCGTTTTTTTAAGGGGTAGGGTCACAATTTTTTTCGAAAAAATTTAAAACAGTTTAAATTTCTATATTTGAATGCCAATCGATAGGGAATTTAACTACGAGCTCAAAAAGGTATGACACTTCATATTCTGACAGTTATTTCTCATTTTACGCCAAAAATACTGATATTTTTGTGCAAAAAAAACACGATTTTGATTTTTTGCGTTTTTTTAAGGGGTAGGGTCACAATTTTTTTCGAAAAAATTTAAAACAGTTTAAATTTCTATATTTGAATGCCAATCGATAGGGAATTTAACTACGAGCTCAAAAAGGTATGACACTTCATATTCTGACAGTTATTTCTCATTTTACGCCAAAAATACTGATATTTTTGTGCAAAAAAACACGATTTTGATTTTTTGCGTTTTTTTAAGGGGTAGGGTCACAATTTTTTTCGAAAAAATTTAAAACAGTTTAAATTTCTATATTTGAATGCCAATCGATAGGGAATTTAATTACGAGCTCAAAAAGGTATGACACTTCATATTCTGACAGTTATTTCTCATTTTACGCCAAAAATACTGATATTTTTGTGCAAAAAACACGATTTTGATTTTTTGCGTTTTTTTAAGGGGTAGGGTCACAATTTTTTTCGAAAAAATTTAAAACAGTTTAAATTTCTATATTTGAATGCCAATCGATAGGGAATTTAATTACGAGCTCAAAAAGGTATGACACTTCATATTCTGACAGTTATTTCTCATTTTACGCCAAAAATACTGATATTTTTGTGCAAAAAAACACGATTTTGATTTTTTGCGTTTTTTTAAGGGGTAGGGTCACAATTTTTTTCGAAAAAATTTAAAACAGTTTAAATTTCTATATTTGAATGCCAATCGATAGGGAATTTAATTACGAGCTCAAAAAGGTATGACACTTCATATTCTGACAGTTATTTCTCATTTTACGCCAAAAATACTGATATTTTTGTGCAAAAAAACACGATTTTGATTTTTTGCGTTTTTTTAAGGGGTAGGGTCACAATTTTTTTCGAAAAAATTTAAAACAGTTTTAATTTCTATATTTGAATGCCAATAGATAGGGAATTTAATTACGAGCTCATAAAGGTATGACACTTCATATTCTGACAGTTATTTCTCATTTTACGCCAAAAATACTGATATTTTTGTGCAAAAAAACACGATTTTGATTTTTTGCGTTTTTTTAAGGGGTAGGGTCACAATTTTTTTCGAAAAAATTTAAAACAGTTTAAATTTCTATATTTGAATGCCAATCGATAGGGAATTTAACTACGAGCTCAAAAAGGTATGACACTTCATATTCTGACAGTTATTTCTCATTTTACGCCAAAAATACTGATATTTTTGTGCAAAAAAACACGATTTTGATTTTTTGCGTTTTTTTAAGGGGTAGGGTCACAATTTTTTTCGAAAAAATATAAAACAGTTTAAATTTCTATATTTGAATGCCAATCGATAGGGAATTTAACTACGAGCTCAAAAAGGTATGACACTTCATATTCTGACAGTTATTTCTCATTTTACGCCAAAAATACTGATATTTTTGTGCAAAAAAACACGATTTTGATTTTTTGCGTTTTTTAAGGGGTAGGGTCACAATTTTTTTCGAAAAAATCGATAGGGAATTTAACTACGAGCTCAAAAAGGTATGACATTTCATATTCTGACAGTTATTTCTCATTTTACGCCAAAAATACTGATATTTTTGTGCAAAAAAACACGATTTTGATTTTTTGCGTTTTTTTAAGGGGTAGGGTCACAATTTTTTTCGAAAAAATTTAAAACAGTTTAAATTTCTATATTTGAATGCCAATCGATAGGGAATTTAACTACGAGCTCAAAAAGGTATGACACTTCATATTCTGACAGTTATTTCTCATTTTACGCCAAAAATACTGATATTTTTGTGCAAAAAAAACACGATTTTGATTTTTTGCGTTTTTTTAAGGGGTAGGGTCACAATTTTTTTCGAAAAAATTTAAAACAGTTTAAATTTCTATATTTGAATGCCAATCGATAGGGAATTTAACTACGAGCTCAAAAAGGTATGACACTTCATATTCTGACAGTTATTTCTCATTTTACGCCAAAAATACTGATATTTTTGTGCAAAAAAACACGATTTTGATTTTTTGCGTTTTTTTAAGGGGTAGGGTCACAATTTTTTTCGAAAAAATTTAAAACAGTTTAAATTTCTATATTTGAATGCCAATCGATAGGGAATTTAATTACGAGCTCAAAAAGGTATGACACTTCATATTCTGACAGTTATTTCTCATTTTACGCCAAAAATACTGATATTTTTGTGCAAAAAACACGATTTTGATTTTTTGCGTTTTTTTAAGGGGTAGGGTCACAATTTTTTTCGAAAAAATTTAAAACAGTTTAAATTTCTATATTTGAATGCCAATCGATAGGGAATTTAATTACGAGCTCAAAAAGGTATGACACTTCATATTCTGACAGTTATTTCTCATTTTACGCCAAAAATACTGATATTTTTGTGCAAAAAAACACGATTTTGATTTTTTGCGTTTTTTTAAGGGGTAGGGTCACAATTTTTTTCGAAAAAATTTAAAACAGTTTAAATTTCTATATTTGAATGCCAATCGATAGGGAATTTAATTACGAGCTCAAAAAGGTATGACACTTCATATTCTGACAGTTATTTCTCATTTTACGCCAAAAATACTGATATTTTTGTGCAAAAAAACACGATTTTGATTTTTTGCGTTTTTTTAAGGGGTAGGGTCACAATTTTTTTCGAAAAAATTTAAAACAGTTTTAATTTCTATATTTGAATGCCAATAGATAGGGAATTTAATTACGAGCTCATAAAGGTATGACACTTCATATTCTGACAGTTATTTCTCATTTTACGCCAAAAATACTGATATTTTTGTGCAAAAAAACACGATTTTGATTTTTTGCGTTTTTTTAAGGGGTAGGGTCACAATTTTTTTCGAAAAAATTTAAAACAGTTTAAATTTCTATATTTGAATGCCAATCGATAGGGAATTTAACTACGAGCTCAAAAAGGTATGACACTTCATATTCTGACAGTTATTTCTCATTTTACGCCAAAAATACTGATATTTTTGTGCAAAAAAACACGATTTTGATTTTTTGCGTTTTTTTAAGGGGTAGGGTCACAATTTTTTTCGAAAAAATTTAAAACAGTTTAAATTTCTATATTTGAATGCCAATCGATAGGGAATTTAACTACGAGCTCAAAAAGGTATGACACTTCATATTCTGACAGTTATTTCTCATTTTACGCCAAAAATACTGATATTTTTGTGCAAAAAAACACGATTTTGATTTTTTGCGTTTTTTTAAGGGGTAGGGTCACAATTTTTTTCGAAAAAATTTAAAACAGTTTAAATTTCTATATTTGAATGCCAATCGATAGGGAATTTAATTACGAGCTCAAAAAGGTATGACACTTCATATTCTGACAGTTATTTCTCATTTTACGCCAAAAATACTGATATTTTTGTGCAAAAAACACGATTTTGATTTTTTGCGTTTTTTTAAGGGGTAGGGTCACAATTTTTTTCGAAAAAATTTAAAACAGTTTAAATTTCTATATTTGAATGCCAATCGATAGGGAATTTAATTACGAGCTCAAAAAGGTATGACACTTCATATTCTGACAGTTATTTCTCATTTTACGCCAAAAATACTGATATTTTTGTGCAAAAAAACACGATTTTGATTTTTTGCGTTTTTTTAAGGGGTAGGGTCACAATTTTTTTCGAAAAAATTTAAAACAGTTTAAATTTCTATATTTGAATGCCAATCGATAGGGAATTTAATTACGAGCTCAAAAAGGTATGACACTTCATATTCTGACAGTTATTTCTCATTTTACGCCAAAAATACTGATATTTTTGTGCAAAAAAACACGATTTTGATTTTTTGCGTTTTTTTAAGGGGTAGGGTCACAATTTTTTTCGAAAAAATTTAAAACAGTTTTAATTTCTATATTTGAATGCCAATAGATAGGGAATTTAATTACGAGCTCATAAAGGTATGACACTTCATATTCTGACAGTTATTTCTCATTTTACGCCAAAAATACTGATATTTTTGTGCAAAAAAACACGATTTTGATTTTTTGCGTTTTTTTAAGGGGTAGGGTCACAATTTTTTTCGAAAAAATTTAAAACAGTTTAAATTTCTATATTTGAATGCCAATCGATAGGGAATTTAACTACGAGCTCAAAAAGGTATGACATTTCATATTCTGACAGTTATTTCTCATTTTACGCCAAAAATACTGATATTTTTGTGCAAAAAAACACGATTTTGATTTTTTGCGTTTTTTTAAGGGGTAGGGTCACAATTTTTTTCGAAAAAATTTAAAACAGTTTAAATTTCTATATTTGAATGCCAATCGATAGGGAATTTAACTACGAGCTCAAAAAGGTATGACACTTCATATTCTGACAGTTATTTCTCATTTTACGCCAAAAATACTGATATTTTTGTGCAAAAAAACACGATTTTGATTTTTTGCGTTTTTTTAAGGGGTAGGGTCACAATTTTTTTCGAAAAAATTTAAAACAGTTTAAATTTCTATATTTGAATGCCAATCGATTTTTTGCGTTTTTTTAAGGGGTAGGGTCACAAAAAAAGATTGTCTTCTTATATCATATCACCTACGCTACGCTCTTTTAGTTTTAAACACGAGCTTTAAAGCTTAGCGTAGTTCACAACCGCTGAAAATAAGTTAAAAGCGAAGTCAATAATTCATTTTGTGAAAACGAAAGACCTAAGAAGCGAACTATTTTTCAAATATTTTATTGGTCGGACTGGGTTGCACAAATTGGGTTACAATTATACTGAAGAGGCCATTGTTTAATCGTTCCACCAACCGGCACCGCCGCGGGAGCCACCACCGTTGCCATAGGCACCTCCTGCTCCACCGCCAGCACCATAGGCACCTCCTGCTCCACCACCGCCGACGGAAGCGTGGTTCACGGTGTAATCGAACTGGGCGGGATTGCCCCAGGCGTTGCCTCCAGCTCCACCAGCTCCTCCAGCACCACCCTGCCAGCCTCCAGCTCCTCCGGCACCACCACCGCGACCGGCTCCAGCTCCTTGCCAGCCTCCAGCACCGCGTCCACCGCCATAGGCAGCTCCTCCTGCTCCACCGCCATAGGAAGCTCCTGCTCCACCGCCATAGGAAGCTCCTGCTCCACCACCATAGGCGGCAGCTCCACCACCGTAGGCTCCACCGCCGCCAGCCGCACCACCGCCAATGTGGACCTTGGTATTGCCCTGCGACTGGGAGACGTGGGACACCAGACCCGCTCCAATGGCCGGGCGGCCTCCGAAGCCACCACCGCCGCCGCCGCGTCCTCCGCCGGGCAGATAGCCACCGCCAGCAGCACCGCCGGCACCACCGCGGAAGCCACCGGCACTGGCCAGAGCCAGGGAAGCCAACAAGCAGACAAAGACCTGAATGGGAGGATTGGATTCAGATCCTTGAGGCCTACTGATTTCGAGTTCTTACCTTCATTCTGGAATCGAAGTTTATTAGATTTGAGATTCTGATCGAAGCTGAGATCCAATGGTTTGTGATGTCTTTGGGCCAAGAAACACTTGAATTTATAGTCCAAATCCTATGGATCTTCTTTGGCTAATGATCCCAAGCCAAGAAACCAGCAACACAACAAACACAACAAAACAAAAAACGCAAAACACAAATTGAATTTTCAAAAAGCAAAACATCAATTTGCTGCGCTCAATCATTAGATTCTCCAGCCCTCTGAACTCATCTTTATGTTTAGCTTTGGCTTCAGCTCTTCGCTTTGTTTTCCTTGGCTTTAATTAAAAGTCACAAGTTAATTGCACGTCGGCAATTGGCCTGCGGGCTTCCGATTGCCCAATCCCCCCCAGCTCCGTCAAGCTGGCTGCCTTAAAAGCCCGAAAAGTGGACGCAGTGCGTCCAGTTTATGCCCAGGTTGCTGCGTGGGCGCCTCGCCTCCACTCCTGGCTCTTCCTATTTTTATTTTATTTTTTTGAAAGTGAACCATTTGTTTGTTATGCAAGCGGCAGTGCAGCAATGCAACTCATCAACTTGACAGAAATAAAGTGGAACTCTGGCCGGGCAAAAATGCTGTGAATGGGAAATATTTGAAATGGAAATGGGGAAGTCAAATATTTTGGCATCCTACGGCGGCGAAAACCGAAATTGTATTTCACCTGCCAGCGTGTGCAGAGTCACCTTTAATGACCCAGTGAAATGGGATGTTTTTTTCAAGAGATTTCGTGAACAGTGATGAAACATTCTCTTTTCTCTCTTTGTGCATTTTTTTTAGAGACATGAACATAACAATTAAACTATTAAAAGTCCTAAAAAAAGTGCCTTTTAGAATTATGTAATAAATCTTAAAATAATATTTGTATTTTTCCCACTAAAGACATTTTATAATATTAACTTGTACTTCAGTTACTTCAACGCATTTATTTATTTTCACTTATCATTTAAACATAAGTTTATTTATCTGTAAAATTTACCTTTTGGCTTCCAGATGTCTAAATAATTACTGTACTTCTAAGGAAATTATTCTTCTAGTGCTTAGGTAATTTAACAACAAAATAAAAAAATTAAATTAAATGAAAATTTCAGAGAATTACTAAAATAAATTCCTGTGAAGCCTGTAAATCAGACATTTTCACTTTCTAAAGCATCGGAAAAACATTTAAGTTAACATTATTTCTCCGTTATTCAAATTAGGCTGATGGGCTTATAAAGTAAGCGGTTAACTGCTTACCAAATGGTTTGGTTGCTTTAGTTGGTAAGTAGCCGATGATGAAGTGCGTCTGTCGGCCAAGCGTTAGCTCTAATCTCTAATGGGACAAGTTGGCTGGAAAAATTGGAGCTGCTTACTGAATGATCGCAAACGATGGAAATTGAAACAGAAGCCAATGGTTTGGTTCATAGATCACCTGCGATATGCGGGGTATTCAAAGCCATAGACTCTCTTCGGCTCTTTTCCAATTCTCCGCAGCCGGAGAAAGCCTCTCTCCTTGGGTTATTTTCTCAGCTCGCAGCTCGCAGCTCTCTGTTTGATTTGCCGGCTTTCGCTCTTTGGGATAATTTCGGGCTTCGTTGGGGCCGCTGCAGATTTGGCCAAATCATTCCGTTGCCAACGTTGTAACTGGAAAACGTGTTTGCCGCATCGTCGGCGTCGCGTCGTCGTCTTCGCAGTTTTCCTCCTCACTTTTCCAGCGCGACTCGCGTTCATTTTCCCAGTGATTGATAGCCCTTTCATCGAATAAATTCGTGAAAACTGAACCCCAAACCCCCGGAACATCCATCTCGATGTGCGTGTAGTGTTCCTTTGTTTGTTTTTTCCTGTTCATTTGTCACAATTGGCAAGCCAATCGAAAAAGTTCACTAAAAAGTACGAGGCAAGATTAATGTGTTGTGTTAAAGCTGGGGAATATTGCCAAAAGGAATACAGCGGCGACAGCTTGAATATCAAATAAGTCTAACGGTGAGTTAAAAGTAATAAAATAAAATAAATCGAAAATAAAATATAGAAAAATTAGTTGAATTTATTGTTTATTATAAATTAAATTAAAATAAAATAAAAAATACTTAAATAAAATAAATCGAAAAT
The DNA here is from genome assembly GCA_035046095.1 of Drosophila pseudotakahashii. Classification (NCBI taxonomy): domain Eukaryota; kingdom Metazoa; phylum Arthropoda; class Insecta; order Diptera; family Drosophilidae; genus Drosophila; species Drosophila pseudotakahashii. The sequence continues at coordinate 11,297,102 of JAWNOE010000105.1, forward strand.
AAAATATAGAAAAATGAACTTCATTTAATATTTATTATAAATTAAATCAAAATAAAATAAAAAATACTTAAATAAAATAAATCAAAAATAAAATATAGAAAAATGAGTTGAATTTATTATTTGTTATAAATTAAACTAAAATTAAAAATAATTTTAAAAAATAAATCATAAATAAAATATAGAAAATTAAGTTGAATTTATTTTTTATTATAAATTAAATTAAAATTAAAAATAATAGAAAAAAAATAAATCAAAAATAAAATATTGAAAAATAAGTTGAATTTTTTTTATTTATAAATTGCAAATTGAAATGAAAATCACAAAAATACCCAAAAATAAAATCGAAGCTTTAAAATATTCCCATAAAAATGCAAATGTTTTGGAATTTAAACAATGGTCTGAAAAGTGAAATAAAACATTTATTCAACTATAATTTTGCATACACAAAGAAATGAGGATCGTTAAAATCGTTAAATAATACATTTGCATTTATGGTTTTTTTTGCCCCCAAAGACATGCAATACTTATTTAAATACTAATGACTTATTTAAATGATTTTCACGAGTAGTTGGCAGCTAAATCACGCCACTGAAAGCTGCACAGAATGAACAAATAGAATGAAGCAGCTAGCCAAAAATAGACAAGATCCATCTCGATTAAATACATTTACTTATGGCATGGTATAGACTTTGGTCTTTAACTAGTTTTGCTTTTTTTAGGTCTCACTTGATGATAAGTGCGCATTAGTCAAAGTCAAGTTGAGGCTGGATTTAGTTTTAGTGCTGCTGCGCCGTTTTCCTTCGTCTAGCAAACGTTTTTTTTTTTCGTTCATGGTCTATTAATTGCCGAAGCAGCTCCTCATTTTCTTTTACACGTCGAGATGCGCACATATATTATGGCTTTTTATTTTGATTTTTAGTTTTTATGGCCTCGCGGGCCTCGAAAATTATATATATTAAAAATCGGAGAAGATCCCGTGCCAATGCCCCGCGGCGTTGGTTAGAAATTTTCCTCAATTGCGATTGCGATGGCGATTTTGATTGACGATTGAAACAGAAACCGAAACCGAAGCCGAAACCGCGATTAGGGCAATTCCCTACGCAATTCACCATGAAGCATCGCATCGCAAGTGGCAGAACAAAAGACTGAGGCAACAAACTTGAGTGCGCTTGCGGTTTCTGCGGGCGGGATGGTATATGGTATATGGTATATGGTATATGCTATATGGTATATGGTATCATATGGGATCGGCTTAAGTTGACAGCACAACACTACCTCTCCATCTCCATCTCCATGTGCATTCAGCTGGATGACTTTCTCCCTGCTCCAACTTCTAAGTGGCATTGCTAATAAGCCACGGGGAATTGTTATTTTGCTTTTTTGTCGCTGCACCTGTCGTGGGTTCCTATCGCATCGCCAACGGGGTAGCAGGGGGTATGCCCAGCAGGGCAAACATATCTTAGGGGAATTAAATTAAAATTTAATTCTATATTTATTACACACAAAAAAAAAAGCATGTTGCCGTAAAATCGAAATGCGCATGTCAATTTTTGGTTATGCCATACGCATATCGTTTTTACATGAAGTACTGTAAAATCGATCTTTGTATTATATATAATTTATATAATAATAATTTATTCTAATAAATATTAGTTTAAATTTAAACTACTTTTAACTTTAATTTCCGTAAATTAGATTTCAAAGAATTACAAAATGTATTTTAAAGCTATATTTTAGTATTTAGCAAGGAAAGAACCTTTCAACAGCTTATCCCTATCAATAGTTCTTATTCTCTGTTCAAAATCGTTGAGCCTAGTCCGCTTTTTAACCCTGATCATCGAAGGGTCTAACCTTTGGCCAAAGGCATTTCCATTTGAGCGACTCGCTCACTCGGAAAACCATCGCGGTGACTCTCGCATCCACATCCACATCCACATCCACATCCACATCCACATCCACATCCACATCCACATCCACATCCACATTTACATGCAACATCCACATCCACGTTGAAGTGATATTAATTGCCCTGCGCACTTATTGTGGAGTGGGTACTTAGGGGACTTTCATTGTCTTGACGGCGGCGGCTTATTATGCGGCAGGTGGGTTTTTTTTCTGCTGTTGTTGTTGTTGTTGTTTTCTTCTGTTTAATGCCCCACACACATGTGTGTGACTTTGACTGCAGCTCCAGTTTAATCACACTTTTAACTCCGTTTCACATAATACTAATTTCATAATTTGCACCACCCAACGCAGCACCACCACACTACAAACTCCATCGACTGCTGCTGCATTTTCACTTTTACACATGTGATTAAAGTAAATCTCGCCCGTTCGCTTTGCATAAGTGGTGATCTTTTTAAATATTTCTCTCTTTTTTTTATTTTTACCCACCATCGTCAATGGGAAATGCGAAGTGCCCCGGGAAGTGCTTCCCAGAATCCCGCAGATTGGCACCCAACTAAAAGCTAAAATCTCAAGACACAACGGCGTCCTAGGCGTTGACATGCCTTGTAGGCAATCCACACAGCTAGCGGATCATAATTGCAGGTAGATGGGCAGGTGGGCCAACTCAGAAGCTGGCGGAGATTGGGCAGGGGGTTCCTCCTCGGGAAGCAACAGCCATCGTGTAGAACAGCGATGCGGCCACTACATCATGATCATGATCAAGTTGTAGCTGTTGATGTGCTGCTGACTGGGTCGAGGGTCCAATAACTTGCTAAAGAACTAGGCTTTAGTTAAACTGAAATGGTGGAAACATGGTATTTTACAATATGATTACAATCATATGAGAAATATTTAAGGAATATTGCAGTTCTTAACTTTACAAAGTTAATAGGAATCTTCAAATTAATAATTATAATCATAATTCATGTTTAAAAATATATGTATGAATATTTAAACTTTCAATAACTTGCTTAAGAACTAGGCTTTAGTTAAATTGAAAATATCATTACAATCATATGATAAATATTTAAGGAACATAGGAGTTCTTAACCTCAAAAAGTTAAAAGGAATCTTTAAATTTAATAATTATAATCATAATTCATGTTTGAAAATATATGTATGAATATTTAAATCTCCAATAAATTGCTCAAGAACTAGGCTTTAGTTAAACTGAAAAGGTGGAAACAGGGTATTTTACAATATCATTACAATCATATGATAAATATTTAAGGAATATAAGAGTTCTTAACTTTAAAAAGTTAATAGGAATCTTCAAATTAATAATTCATATTTGAAAATATATGTATGACTATTTAAACTTCTTATAACTTCCTCAAGAACTTAACCTAGAAATATAGGATTTTAAAAATATTTTAGAAATATAGCAGTTCTTAACTTCAAAAAGTTAGCAGTAATCTTCAAATTAATAATTCATGCTTGAAAATATTTGTATATATATTTAAATGGCTAATAACTTGCCCAAAAACTAAGCTTTAGTTAAGTTAAAAAGCTAGAAATATAGCATTTTACTATCTTAATGCAAACATATAATAAATACTTTAAAACTATAGGAGTTCTCAATTTTAAATTAATATGAATATTACGGTTAATTTGATAACCCTAAAACACAGAGTGGATTAAAGTAGAGTAGAGCATTTTGCGATTCGCATAGCCTGGGCTCCAATCACCTCATCTTGAGGCCCTCCCCCTGGGATGTCGCTGGTTGTCTTGCGGCTGGCGGTTGTGCATCTTTGTATCTTGCAGCTTGTAGCTTGTATCTTGTATCTGTCGACGAACGAAATAGCACGTACCATATAATCAGGCAGGCAGCAACCCAAAAAAAACAAACGCTGGAAATCCGAGAAATAAGCCAGCAAATGAGAAGCAAGAAATAAGAAATAAGAAACGGCAACCGCCACAAATCAGTGACTAAGAATGAAAGTTAGCCAGTGTAATTGAACAATGCGATTGTTCCTCTTTTTTTTTGTTTGTCAACGTGAAAATGTATCTGTATCTTTCGGATACATTTCCCAGTTTATTTCTATATCTATTTATATTTCCTCTCTTCGAGGCAGGCAATTATCATAATTATCAATGCACTTTTCACACTTTTCACACTTTCCATGATCTTTCAGCTCTCTCGCCGCCGTTTTGAGGCATTTGTCACAGAAATTATGCATAAATTTGAGCGCCGCCTGCTCGCTTTCGAATTGGAATCGCTTAGTCTTGGCCTCCATTGTTACACTTCCAGCCAATTTCGATTCTATGGCCCATTGTCAACCCTTCACCTTCCGCGGAATGGAGTCAAATGGCCCGCCGGCCCCATCAATTTTCAGTTCTCCTCAGTTTCTTCGCTTTTCAGCTGAAAAGCTGCCCCTCAAATGCGGCGAACAATGACAAATCGATGATGACGACCATGGCGTCAACAAATAAATATTGTGCGACATTTATACACAAATTTGTATTTTTTTCGATCATAATTGTGGCTGGCTGGCTGGCTGGAAAGTGAAACCATCGTTAATAAATAAGCGGCGGCCCAATAACTCATCACAATGGCCTTTTTTTCTGAACTGGAAAACCTGTAACTTTCGAACGCCTTTCGATGCCCCGCACATAAGGCGATTAGCCCAAGATCAGACTGGAAAACAGTTATCGGAAATTATACAATTATTATACAATAAGCGGTTCGGTCGTCAAATTAACTCGACAGATTTGAATAATTTTTAAACCGATTTATGGTTTATATTTCATTGCATGTCGAAAAAATTGAGGAAAATATCGTACATTTCCCATAGAAACTATTGGTATAGAAGAGTAAAAGTTAGGATTTAAACACACATTTTTGATTGATTAATTTTAGCTTGAAACTCCTGACCCAGAATTCATTTATTTAAGGAACACTTAATTCCTTATTAATCCCAAAGTTTCCTCGCCTTTCTGAGCACTAAAAAAGCGAAAGAAATGCACAGAGACAGGGAAAATTAAAACTTAAGAGTTTAAGGGGGCTATATATCATGGATAGCATCGCATAATCATGACAGGCAATTCGTGCCTGGGACTAAGCCAGCTTTTAATCCGATGACCTTTTCCCCGGCCGGAGGAGAGGTACTGAAGAGTCCGGGAGGAGATCTTGACCAGACAACCTGTCACATCTCAATTGGCGCTTGACCAAAGCAGAGGCTCTTGACTTCTTCGGACTGTGCAACAAGTGGCCGCTCGAGAGTGCTGCTGTTGATCCTACACTCACAAAAATTTAACACAAAAGAGGACTTTTGGGAATATCATACCGATAGCTTAAAAACAGAGAAACTAGTTTGTGAAGAAACGGACAGACGGACAAACGGACAAACGAACAAAGGGATAAACGGACAGACGGACAAACGGACAAACGGACAAACGAACAAACGGACAGACGGACAAACGGACAAACGGACAGACCGACGAACGGACATATCTAGATGATGTGATCTAGTCTATTGACTACTTTCTGACTAAAATCATTGTATACAAATATTTTCATTTGAGTAAAAGTAGGATAGATGATAATAATAAATATAAAATAAATAATATTGAAAATTACCTAAATTATGTTTAAATATTTTAATCAATTAATTAATTAATTTTGAAAAATTAAACAACCCTTCCTACTTTTTTTTATGAAATATTTATTGCTTTTTATTATTATTTTTAAAATTATATTTGCGATTTACAAAGAATATCCTAGCACCCTAGTCATTTTTTGAACACTTCCTTATTATCAAAGATTTTTAAAAATTGGCTTTTTTTACATCAGTGTAGATGGTCTGGCTATTACACTGTTGTCCAGATGTGGATGTTGCCGTTGGAGGCTGGAGAGTGGAGAGTGGCTGATATTGCAGATGTTGCTGGTGTTGCTGCTGCGCTGGCCATGTTATCGCTGTTGCTGCCACTGATTGGCGCCGTTGTTGCCACGCCTCCGGCCATCCATTGCTGCACTGCTGCTGCTTGGGCAACTTCACGCCTCGGCTTACATAAACAGAGATATAAACAGCGATATAAACGAAGATATAAACATGGATTATCAGTTTTCGAGCAGTGGGAAACTGCCGAATATTTGCCATGGAGCTGGGAAGTTGGCAACACTTTGTGGCACTTTAATGACCGCAAAAAGAAATGGCAAGTGGCAAAAAATGATTCGGCCCGTCATTAGGTTGTTGTGACAAACGAAACAAACGAAACAAGCGAAACAAACGAAAAGGCAGACGTTACACCATATACTCGAATATTCGTGCATAAGTAATGATAGATCGGCATAAAGCCACCGATATTGATTGATTGTGGCGCCGACTTCCGGGGGTCACAACCTGACCAGATTTCCGGCTCCCGCTGTTTAATGTTGCTGCTGGCTCAAGTTGCTGGTTGCTAGTTGCTGGTTGCTGTTGGCCATGGCCAAATGCGAATCACGATCTCGGCTTGTTTTGCCATCACTTCACTCTCGTTTCGGCTTTTACTTTTCGGTGCCCCAAAGACTCGCACATGACTTCACTTTTACCGCAGTTAGGGTTCGTCATGGGTCGACGATATACAATATACGATATACGGTATACGGTATACGATATACGTTATACCCCTATCCCACAGCCTTTCCTTTGTATTTGAGTTTTTATAAAATCATACGCACTGTTTTCGTAAAAATATACAAAGATTTACTAGCTACTCCCATTTACATTTCTTATACAAATTTAGGCAAATTTTATTTAAAATAAATGTATAAGAAAATAAGAAGAAACACACTAAAATAATATGAAATACCTATATAGGACATACTTATAGTACCTAGTACCTAGTACAGTACAACAGTACACCCAAAAAAAAATCGATATGAAACGTAGATCGAATTTACATTGAGTAATATCAATTTTAACTTGATATGGGGCCAGGTAAATTTGAAATGGTCGAAATGAGTATTTCATGTAAAAACGATATGGGTTTTGCATAACCAGAAATTTACATGCACATATGGATTTTACGGCGACATGTTTTTTTTTTGTGTAATTTAAATATCAGAATATTTTTGAAAGTAATATTTTAATGCAAACTAAATGGGCGCTAAACTTCAATTTGATTATAATGATCTTATTTGCATTCAATAGATCATTAAATATTTTTTTTAAATTCTAATTATAGAAAGAACTCATATGGAAGGTAGCATCCATTATTAAAAACTAATAATGACAGCATACTTTTATATTTAAATTGAAATTGCTGGCCAGTTTCTTGCAAATCGTCGTTAAAAGGCGCACACAAAAACCAAGCGTTTTAATGACATAATTAGGCGTTGTTTTTGGAAAGGTGTTGCTCTCGAGAAAATCCCCGAAAAATCGGATGGGGGGGGGGTCTTGGGATTTTCGAGTGCCACCCAGACCGACTGAGAGTTCCCCAAGCGGCGGGTCACCGCCCAGCCTGATTGATTTGACCCCGCTAAAGGGGCAGACTTTCACTGGCGTGATCTCTGAGTTTTACCTTCGGTCCAATCCCTCCCCGAATACATATGTATGTACATATTCATGATAATATCCCCGTTTGGAATTTGGAATTTGGAATTCGGAATTTGGAATTACCGAAATGCATTCCGTGCTGCAGAAAATGTCTGGGATTATTGCAGATGTGCGATTATGTGAGATGATGTCATCTCTGGGAGCCCCGGGCCATGGGATCATCGGATCATCGGGACTGTATAGACTGCGGAGCATTGGGGGCAGCGCAGATCTGGCGGCAACTTCAGCCGAAATTAATTTGCTGTAATTATGTAACTGTAACTGGCGGCCCCAAAAAGACAGCCGATCATCAATCAGTCGAGGGCCCCTCGTCATTAGCTCACACTTCGTCGCCTAACTGCGGATGCGATCCAGTGGGATCGAGTTTCCATCTGTTAGCGGAGCTTGCGATGGAATGGTGCTATTACTTAATCCGCCGTTGGATGCTTCGAATACCCGTTTAGAAGGTTCTCAGGGAATCGGCTAGCCAGTACTTCAAATTTAAACAAATTCATAAGAGTTTTTATACCGAAAAGAATACGTAGAGTTGATAGGGAAAATATTAATATTTTATGTTTTTTAATATTTTACTACCAGGTTTGGTAAAACTTTAAATAACTAAATAATAAATAACTATTAAAATCTGATTTCGCTTGGTTAAAACTTAGTTAAATTAGAAAAGCTTGTAGAGCTTGAAAATTATCGATATTTTTGATATGTTGACAATATCGGTTCGATAATATGCTTTAAAGGGAAAGCACAAATTATTTATCGAGAAATAGCAATCGATATTTTTTAAAACTCTACTGTTTTGTACAAAAAGAAAATTATATTTATGAACAAATAGCTTGAAAAATTAACACTTTCTGATTGGAAGAAGTATTTATCATAGAAAAGCTCTGTAACTCAGGAATCCCTGATGTAATCACTGGCATCACCGATTCCGCCCGATAGTCTCCAGTCTCCGATCTCCAATCTCCAATCTCCGCCTCCCTGTCCGCGGACAATGACAAATACAAAGGCAACGAGACACCTGCCGAGCTGGTTGGCAACGGAGATCCGATCCGTGGCCAATTTAAATCGGAGTTGATGGCATTTGAGTCCGTTCAACTGGCTCAACTCCGCTCGCTTCCCCATGGAAGCCGGACCACTTGTTGGCCAGGTTTATGGTCGGATCCATTAGTGCTGCCTGCGCACCGGGCCATTTGACTTCATTTGATTTCGCGAGCAGATGCCAATTGGCGATTGCCATTCATTTGGCACTCAGCTAGCACCAAGCATCCCCCATCCTCGCCAGAGTTCAATGGCAGCCACCGACAATGGTGGAGTCATCTGGGAAAATTGATCTGTGGCTTTCTTGGTGGCCCCCATTTCGCATTTCTCATCTCTCATTTCTCATGGATTTATTGCGGAATTCACTGGGCAAATTGCGCAAAATTCGAGGTTGGGCCACTGTGATTTCCCGCAATTGAAAAGAAAAAATTGATGAGTTGCACATTCATGTGGGTCAAATTTCCATTTCATCATTATCCAACACAATCTTGAAAACCGTAATTTGTTCACTTCAAACGTCTAGTTCAATTTTATTCTTAAAAGCTGTAGTTGTAGGTACATCCAAAATATTTTACATTTACTTTTGTATTTTTGCGTAGCCGTAAATATGCATTTGAAAAATTTGTAGTATAAACATATTTAGCATAAATATACAAATTTCTAACTAGTATTTTTCAGAGTAAAAAAGGGATTTTCCAAAACTAAAAACACATAAAATGTCAAATGGAAGAATAATATCATTTGTGTTGAAATTATGAAAGACTTTTTGAGGCAAGGACGGATTTGACTAAAAAGCATTGGAAATGTCATTTAAATATTTCAAAAAGAAATTATGTGATTTAAAAATTTATGCACTTGGCTAGAACATTTTCAACACTTGAGACATTCAAAAAATACACATACATATATCTACATTTATATTATAATTAATTAGTTAAATACATTTTGAATGGTTTTCTCTACATACGGTAAACATTAAATTTCAAGTACTTTCATACAACATTTTGCACATATATGTAACACATTCTACGGGAGCGAATAAGACATCGAATTCGTAGGGTCGACCGTGGAGATTGGCCATGCTCTCTCTGGCAGCTTTCAAAGGCATCAAAGAGCCACAATCGACCGAAAAATAACAAATTAATTTCACTTTCTTTGTAAGTAAGCTGGTGTTGCTGTCTTTTCTGTTGGTGCTGCTGCTGCTGCTGTTGCTTCTGCTGCTGATGTTGCTGTTGCTGCTGCTCCGGTGTCTTTGTGGCCATTGTTGCTGCAGCAGCGACAAGCTCGACTTCAGGTTTATTGACTGCGTCGTCTGTGCAATTAACTCTTTTTTCCCATTTTCCATTTGCCCGCTCTTGTTTGCGCCTCAATGGGCAGTGGGAGGCAGGCGGCAGGCGGCAGGTGGAGCATAAACGCCAGCTCCATGACTCCTCCATGGCCCAATGCACCGCAGGGAACTGCCACGCCCACTATGTGGGCTCGCTGACACTGACACCGAGTCGCGATCTCCATGGCATTTCGTGGCATCTCGTGGCACACATATTTTCACCCGGCAATTAGGGAGTGCCCGCAGTTGCACTCTCCAAAATCATATTTTTGGCTTACATTCGTAATTCCCTGTGTGTTTCCAATTGCTAAAATGTGCATACAGTGCGTTTCAGAGCTTAAAATAGTTACATCATTAAATAGCCGTCATGGGAGACATGGAATAAAGTACAGAGGTGTAGATTTATATTCGAAACTATACTAAAACCATCTTCTGCTTTTCACCCAAAAGACACTCTATTAAATTCGATACATACATATTACCTAAGGTGACGATGAGTAGAATGAAGAACAGAGATCTCGTTGAATATTCGAAATTATTCTTAGGTTTAACGCTCGCACTAGCGACTTTCGGTATCACAACAATAAAGGAATCTAGTTTAGGTGTTTTGTCAATTACTTAAAGTGTACATTTACAATTAATAAGTACAATGTATGTTAGATTACTTAATAAATGCTCTATACATTTTAAAAGTCAGGCTCAAATATGGTTATCAACTCGGTTTTGTAAATTTTATCAAATTTAAACAAAATTTGATGTTGAAAAGAAGATTGAACGCTATAGTCGAGTACCTCGACTATCAGATACCCGCTACTCAACTAAAGGAAGTGCGAGGGAGATAGAGCTATGCATGAATTCCATTATTTGCTCATAACTTTTTAAGAAATGGTCCGATTTGAAAAATGTCTTCTACATTTCAATAGGTATTCATAAAAACAACAAAATTGCATTTACACTTATTCGTAAACTTACAAGACAAACGACAAAGGTTGTTTTAGGCGATTGTGGGCGCTAGAGTGGGCGTGGCTCTAAGCTGAAACAAACTTTGGCTGCGTAGGAAGCCCAAGAATATATGTGGTTAAGCTTTTGTAGACAGACGGACATGGCTAGTAATCCGGATTAAGAATATATATACTATATAGGTTCAGAAACGCTTCCTTCCACCTGTCACATACTTTCCGACGAAAATTTACCCCCTTACTCTTCGAGTAACGGGTATAAAAAGGTAAGGTATTTTGGAAATATTCATTAGCCTCTTAGTTCTGAACGTAGCTGCCCTAATCAGGTACGATAGGCTGTCTTAGGCTTTTGAAACGCACTGTACAAATATTAGTTTATCATTAGGTCGTGGATTTATTTCTACGGGTCCATCACTTCGCGAATACTGTGTTATTTCGTTTTTGGCTGATTCCTAAGCTTAAGATCTAACAATCGTTATCACAGTGGCCCTCGTCGGGCAGACCTCTGCCCTCGGCCAGGCACACGGACTGAACATCCGCCTGCATCAGTCGGCAGACTGCCTCCGGTCCAATCCACTTGGCGGCGGAGCTGAGCTTGCGCGTCTCCACCATCTCAGCCACCTCGCGATCCATTAGTATCCGCAGGTTCTTAAGTTTGCGCCCGAAATCACTGGGACACTTGAGGCGGACCCACGAGTCCAGGCATAGCAGCACCTCCGAACCGATTGATTCGAGGCGAAACTGCTTTCCGCCGGCCAAGGCCACCATTAGGCCACTCACCAGGCTCGTGTGCTCCAGCGACGACTTCTGGTCCGCGTTGCGGGTCTTCTCCACGAACAGGATCCATTCGCTGGCCAAGGTCTTCTGCTTCTTCCTGCCCAGCAGGCAAGAGGTGCGCGAGACCTGCACGAAGGGATCGCCCTCGGCCACCAGCTGGTGCTTCTTCTCGCGGTCCATGTACGCCAGCTTGGGATAGAGGCCAGCCGTCAGGGCCAGTCGGATCATGTTCGTGTCCTTGTCGTAGGCAGAGGCCAAACGCGCACTGGCCTGGTTGAAGCGGAAGATGCGGTGCACGGTGTCGCGCAGAGTGGACACCGCCGAGACGAACATCTCCATGGCGTGGCGACACACCAAATTGCGCTCGCAGAAATCGGCGATACTGAAGCGTTTCAGATTGACAAACTCCTCGTAGAGCTGGAGTGCGGCCAGCGAATCGCTCATGCCGTCGCCAGCGAATTGGAGCCGTGAGTTCTGCTGGCCGGACTTCTTGCCCCTGTCCGTGTTCAGCACGAAGGGATCGCGCACCGAGTGGTAGGCCGCAATGATGGTCATGCTGCCCAGGCAGCGATAGTAAATGGAGTACACCAGGCATTTGCCCAGTTGAACGCCCAGCGGCAGTTCGGCAATGATGCGTCCCAGCGGCGTGATCGTCTCATCGGCCTCCCTGAGCACACCCAGGAGCTGCAGCTTCGAACAGGCCTGCACCACGGCCTCCGGCTGCGGCGGATCCAATGCCAGGGCCAGAAACTTTTCTATTCTCGCATCCGGAGCTGCCACCTTGGTCAGCAGACATATCTCGTCGAGGGTGCGCCTCATGATCTCCGGAATGGTGTACAGCGGCATCCTGGCCAGGCGGTCGCTGTCGAAGAGCCGATAGCAGATGCCGTGACGTAGGCGTCCAGCTCTTCCCGCCCGCTGCTTGGCATCCGCCTGCGAGATCCATGTACTGCACAGCTGCGAGGCATCCGTGGTCGGGTCATAGGTTTTCATCTTGGCGCGACCCGTGTCGATGACGTACAGTAGATCCGGTATGGTTATCGAAGTCTGGCCAATGTTCGTACTGAGAATAATCTTCAAACGAACTCCCGGATAGACGCGGAAGACCTTGCGCTGCTCGTTGTTGTCCACCTGGCTGTGCAGCAGCATGATCTTGATCTGGTCCCGCGGCAGAGCATTGTCCAAGCGATCCATCAGCTCGGACATATCGTTGTACCCAGGCAGGTACACAATCACCGCTCCACTGTCCCCGCTGCGCAGTAATAGTTCCAGCAGCGAAACGATCAAATCGTTATCGATGTCGGGATCTATTATTGTCCGTCCACCATAATAGGCGGCCAGCAGTTCGCCGGGCTGTTGTTCTTCGTCGCCAATTGGCTCGCCCAAATACGTCTCCATTCTCGGCGTCATGTAGCCGGTCTCGCTGAGAATATCCTCCAGATGGAAGGTCCTAACCCCGAAGCTGCGGCCCTCCACGTCCATCACATTTGCCTTGCCAAAGTAGTCGGACAGCGCCTTCAGATCCATGGTGGCCGACATGAGCACCAGGCGGAGATGGGGATTTTTCTGCAGCTCCAACTTGGTGGCCAGCAGCAGGAAGTCCGTGTCCAAGTCACGTTCGTGTACCTCGTCAATGATCAGATGGGTGGTGTTCCTGAAGAAGGACTCGCCATCCATGGCCAGAGCACGTAGCAGGCAGCCGCTGGTGGTCAGCGTGAGAACCGTGTGGCTGCTGCATTTGCCTGTCACAAAATGGAGTATTGCTGATGGTTAAATCCGCCGGTTTTCGTGGCCCACCGCTACTCACTGTTCATGCGAATCTGATAGCCCACTGTACTGCCCGGCGTCTCGCCGCGCTCTTTGGAAATGCGCTCTGAAACGCTGATCGCTGCTATGCGGCGCGGCTGGCTCACCACGATCCTGACCGGAGCCCGTTGCTCGGCGGCCCATTCGAGGATGTACTGCGGCAGCTGGGTGGACTTGCCCGAGCCAGTGGCTCCCTTGATGATCAAAACCTGTGGGGAAGCATGAAGTATTAGCTAAGATCACATTGAATAGCTGGCAAATAGTAATCAGTAAGGCGAGGAAAAGGTCTTAGGAACAGGATAGGGCTATCCAACATTAAAAACAGCGTTTAAGGACTGGAAAACCATACAAGTTCTTAAATATTACAAGGATGGACTGTTCTTATCGTGTAAAACCAAGGATAATCCATAGGATGGGATGGGAATAGTACCTGTTCGCGCTGGAGACTTCCGATGATGTTCTCACGTTGCTTAAAGATGGGCAGGCTCCGTCGGTCCTGCTCTATGCCTCGGTTGCGGTTGCTTTGCGGCGGCGGGATCAACCTCTGGCCGACCAGGCCGAAGTTCGATGGCCGGCGCTCCTCCTCCAGCTGCCTATCGAGGCGCCAGAAGCCCGGTGGCGTTCGGTCGAGACGGCTTTGCACCTGCCCGTAGACCTGGCCGAAGACCCTGAGGAGCGCGGGACTTATGTGCAGCCGGGCGTTGTCCAGCATGTAGTGCTGCAGGCCGTCCGACTGCGGACGCGTTATGGTCAGGACGCGGTCCTCCTCGGGCCCCTTGCTCACCGTCTTCAGGCCGCGACTCTGGGCCAGCCGGTGCACGTGGCTGCGCTGCGCCTTGCTGAGTCCGCGGAGCTGCTGCTCCGGCTCGCGGCCCTGCAGAAAGTCGCTGACCAGCTGGCGCAGGGCCTTCTCGTCCTCGCCATTCAGCTTGTCCTCCCCGCCGGCCTTCGGGGCCTTGCCGCCGGCCCTCCTGTCCGGCGGCTTGGCGGAGTTCTTCGCCTGGCCGTTGGCCGCAAAGCCTCCCGGCGCATGTCCTGGCATCGGCGGCCCCTTCTTCCTGCCATGGCGACGGCCACGGCTTGCCTCCTTCCTGCTGTCCGCCATTGGGTATTTTCAATGCTTTCAATGATATTATATTCGCAAAAACACAACCGGCCTCTCACTTTTCAATGAAATGCGAAAATGTATTATTATTTTTGAGCTTGAGGGGTTTATCGATATCAGCTGACGGTTCGTAGACGATATATCGAAAGTAATCGACAAAGCGGTTCTTTTCAAAAGCTGTTCTGTTTAAACTGGGAAAAACTCTAGTTTTTGCAATTAAAACTTTTCTGCATTTACCACCAGCACAAATAAATACTTACCACAACTGTCGTTGTTATTTTGTGTAATTCTAAAAGGAGTAATGCCTAGACGAGAAATATTATTATTTGTAGTGTGACCGAAGTTTTCAGAGTTCAACCGCTAATCAATTGGCGGCAATTTTAAAAGTATTTCAAAATCTTGAACACCCTTCCGTTTTTAAGTTGTTATTGTTATTGCAAATTTGTTATTCTTTGCGCCGGCGTTCATCGGAATTCAAGCGCTAAATCTAATATTTTTTGGTATTTCCTTACTACTTTTAAATACCGCGGTAAAAAAAACCCCCGGTTATGTATTCTCTGATTGGAAAAATGTTAACACATTTTGCCATTACGATTGGCGATTGCGATTGTAATTCCCTAAATCCTCGAACTGGCCTTACCATTCCGGCCATTTGACTCTTCCCAACTTCTCAACTGACATTTCTCAACTGCACTACGAAAATGGACGGTCACGATTGCGCAGCGAAGACTGCTGGCCAGCCTGAAGAAGCCATGCAGACCGTTGAGGGAGACACCACGAAGGAGTTGTCGGAGGAGGAGCGGGCGAATCTGGAGACGAAGCAGAAGTGCAGTTCGCTGATTGAGGAGCAGATGCTTGAGTCGACGCCCGAGGACTTAATGCCACCGGCCGCTAAGAAGAAGAGGGAGGCGGAGAACTACGCTCCGAAAGGGATCACTTTCCGGGGCGTAGTCGAGGGACTGGATCCGACCCTGAGCACGGCTGCCGTCTTCTATGCGATCCTCCAGTTGGCCAGCGAGCAGAACCTGCGTCTCCTCCCGCACGAGAACCTGAAAGACTTCACCATCCGCCAGATCTTGGACGACAAGGAGGGCTAGGACCAATAGACCACAAAAATGTTATATTATTCTGCTAGAATTTTAAATAAACTTGTTAATTTGATAGCAAACACCATTATTATTACACCAGTATTATAATTTCAGTCAAACCTTTCCGACCACATAAAGTATATATATTCTTGATATTAGTTTTTAAGCTATTGCGATGAAACTTTTCCAAACATCTTATTTCTATTGCAGGTAGTATATCTCATGGCTCCCATAGGAATAATCAAAAAAGAATAGAAAAAACATTGTAACTTTGTGGGAACAACATTTTAAATAGGCAATAATATATATAATATTAATTATTTTTCATTCTCTGGTTAAGAGGTAATTACAAATTGCCTAACCTTAAGCTACGTTTGTAAAATGTGCTTTTTATAAACGCCTTTTTAACAATAGTCTGTGCTGAATTCAAAATATTTATTTACAAATAATTAACCAACAGAAAATATCGTTTAAAAGTTGTACAATTTAGTAGATAACTCTACCTAAGCTTTCCTAGTAATACGAGTTAAAAGCTGAGTAATATTAGTGCTAAACTTGAAGCTTTTAATATATTTCCAAGATTTTGAAACTATACAAACTGGCCATCTCCCTCACTTTGGCTTCGAGGAGATGAAACAAGCTCTTTAGCTTTGATGGGGTTCCTGGGATATGCTACTTCCTGCTCCTGTGGCTCCTACTCGCTGCTTGGCTTCCTTTTTGGGCCATTTAGCGCAGTTCATCTAGCATAAGGTTTGCTTATAAGGTTTATCCCTCTTCTCGGCTAAACAAAATGAGTAGTTGACAAAAAAAATAGGTTTATTTCGCCTTGGTGGGCGTTTTAGGGACTGGTTTATGTGGCTCTTCCTCGCTGCCGCTGCCGCTCTCGTCCTCGCCCTCCTCCTCCTCCTCGGAGTCGAACTCGGAGTCATCCTCGTCCTCATTCGAATCGAAGTCCGAGTCATCCTCGTCCTCGTCATCCTCTGCGGCGAGATTCAGCTGCTTGATCTTGTCCAGCAGCTCGTCGCGCGTGTGCGCCACCCGTTTGGCCTTCTCCTGGCTCTCCAGCTGCTGCTCATCCAGCTCGTCCTGCTCCTGATCGTCGCCCTTCGGCTGCTTCTTGCCCTTCTTCATGTAGCGCAGAAAGGCGCGACGCTTGCGCTCCGAGAAGGACTTGACCAGCCGGTCCATCTCGGACTGCAGCTGCTGCTCCTCGCGGGGCGTCGGCTGGGGCTCCTCGATGGCCACCTCGCTGGCGCTCTTCAGGCACTTGGCGCAGGCGTTCGCCTTGATGGCGCAGTCGCGGCAGACCACATGGTAGGCCTTCTTCACCGTCCGCTCCTTGCAGTGGGCGCAGGTCTTGGCCTGCGTCAGCGGCTTGTACTTCTTGTACTTGATCTTCCACTCGATCTGCTCCTTGCACCGCTGGCACACCGTGGACACGTGCATCGCATTCAGGCGCAGCTGCTGCGGCGTCTTGTCGTGCAGATCGTTTTTGAAGACATGTCGATTTTTGTGTTTCTGCGCACGTGTGCGACTCACATTGCCCCGCTGGCTGCTCATCTTTGGCTCCTTCGGCTGGCTCTGGCTGTTGGCACAGGGCTGGTTAGTTCTACTTTGTTTTGACACCCAGTTTTTTTGCTTATTTACCTGCTTTAATTGGGCTAATTTGTTATTTTGGTTAAAATCTAAATCTATTTATTTTGTCTTGTGGTGTTACCGTTCGCTGTTATTTGCAAAATGCCTTAAAGCTGCAGGCGAAGATGCCAACCGAAGTGGCTCTCAAACTGTTTAGCCAAGACTCCAACCAAAACCAACTTTAATTTACGTATTTTCAATAAATATTTACTTAAATTTTACTTACAGAAAACCCCATGTGGCCATGCGCGACCTCAAGCAGCGCCTCTTCGACCTGCTGCGCTCCAACGGCAGCGGCAGCAACAACAACAACAGCGGCGGCGGTAGCAACAGCAACACGAACAACAGCAGCCATTCGAATCCCAACAAGGCGAATGTCCAGCATTTGCCCGCCCAAAAGCCGAAGAAACTGCACGAATACACGGCCGCCGACTGCAATGCGGCGTTCCTGCGGAAGTACCATGATCTCAGCATTAGCCGGGATCGGGATCGGGAGATGGACAGGAGCAGGAGCCGGAACAGGGAGCGCGAGAGGGCGGGACCCGGACACGGATCAGGGGCTCCACCGGGGCAGTCGCCCAATGTGATCTACTTCAATGAGAACCTGTCGATGGCCAGCAAGTACAGCGTGCGACCCTTTCCGCTCACCCGCTACCCCTCCTGTCCGCTGAGCAGCTTCGGCATCTCGCCGGGATCACAGGGATCGCAGGGACACCAGCCGCAGGAGGGCAGTGCCGGCAGCAGTCTGGGCGAGGAGGAGGACACCGAGAGCGAGGAACCGTATCACTTTTGCTCCGACGAGGATCGCAGCACCAGTCACACACAAACGATCAAAATGCGTCGGCATCATCATCATGGCATCCTGGATATGGATCCGCCGTCGGCCAACGAGGAGGCCGACCTGGAGGATATGGAGCACCTGGAGCGGGCCGAGTCGCAGCTGGACTCGTTCTGCACCCTGTGCACCTCCACCTTCAGCTACAACAAGTGCTGTCGCTACTGCGAGAACTCGCTGTGCGGCTCCAAGTGCAACTCGGAGCGCGGCTCGCACGCCAGCCGGATGAGCCAGATCAGCCAGATGAGCCAGATCAGCAGGCACCTGCCCCCCGATCCGGAGTTCGATCCGCACCAGAATCGGAACCATAATCAGAACCAACTGCAGCCACACAGATTCGGGGGCAGCATGCGAATGCTGGCCAACCACCAGCCAGCGGCCATCAGGTTAGTTATTATGTCTATTATGTCTTGGTTTTAGGGATTGTTTGATTCTTATATCTCTATATTAATAAAAGGGAAGGCCTAAAAAATGTCCAGTAGCAAATTCCACCCAGAACGGATTGACATAAAAATCTAAAAAAATCACATTAATTCGGAGAATAATTAGGAGCCGCGTGTGAGGTATACATTATACTTTATATAATACTCTTTTAAGTTTTTAATGTTTTCGTAATTTAAGAAACATTTGTTTTGCCTTTCGATTTGTGAATATTTCCATTTCTTATATACGTTTTTTAAGATCTTAGAAATATTATATTATTATCATACGGATTTTTAATGTTATGAAATGTTATCATGCTTAAAGAAACATTTTTTGTTGTCTTCAAAAGCATTTTCTAGGATTCAAGATCTTTTTACAATCTATAAAATACTTTTTTTTGTGGATATTTTTATTTTTAGATTTAAGAAATATTTTCTACCGTGTATAAAGTTTTTTTTATGTTTTCATATTTTAATAAAGGTTGTGTTTGTCTTTGAAAGACTCTTTCTAAGGCTCAAGAGCTATTTACAATCCAAAAAATAATTATATTTCGGTTTTGGAAAGATCTAAGATCTAAAAAATATGTTTATTTTTATGCTTTCATATTTTAAGAAACATTTTTTTGTCTTTAAAAGCATTTTTAGAGAACTTTAAACAATCTATTTATTCTTTTCCTACAACAAGATAACAAGATCTTTCAAAATATTAACCTAAAGTTCTATATTTTAAGAAAGTGTTGTACAAATTGTGAAATTATTTCGTTTTTGCAATTTATGAAATCAATTTATAAAATTCTTAAGGACTGAAATGATCTTAAATGAAAAAGCTTGGTATTATATTTTATTCAGAAAATAAATATAATATTTAAAGATGGGAACATCAACTTTTTGATACAATTAAATAGTTTTTTAATCAATATTAGCGATTATGCAGGGTGATCATTATTATTTCTACCAATTTAAGTTGGTACTGTGACCAATTTTCGAGCTCCTAACTTAAATTTCTCCAATCTTGATTGATGGCCTCAAATCAATTAGGAAATTAAGCAATCTATCTTCGATTTTATTGATGTAGCCACACAATAAAGCGATAATGTCGATCGATTGCAATTCGAGGCACTTTGTGGCACCGCAGGGTTCAAAGTTCGAACTCGAAGTGGCCGGGCGACAAAGTAAACACGTCGTAAAGCGATGTTGCCTCATTAGTGGGCAATGGCATATCGCTAATGAAGTGTTTTCGCATTGCCATCAAATTGCACTGGCTAATTGGCCGTAAGCCATTGATTGATTGCATTTAAATGGGCCTCATTCTGCAGCGGTTTGAAGACAGAGATCCAAAGATCCGAAGATCCAAGAGCAACGAACGACTCAAGCCAAACAATTATGCACAAAACCTTAAACTGGCCATAAACCACCGTTAGCGATGAGGTTTCCGCGCATGACGCCCCACCAGCCAGCAGCTTGACCAGCACCATAAAAAAGCATAAATTCTATTGAATAAAATTATACCCACCACAGCAACAGCAACAGCAACAGCAAGAAAAATTCCAGCTACTGAGGCTACAAAAAGGCGAGCGAGAAAAAGTCTAGCAATGTGCAAAAAGCGCATCGAAAATCAACTAAACACAGGCGCATCACTCAAATGAGCCGATGTTTACATCGAAAATGTTTGGATACTACTTTCGAATACTCTTTAAAAACTAGTTTTTGAAATTTCTTGTTAATATACTTGTTTACATTCAAATTCATTTAAAATGCTTATAAATATTAAGCAACATATTTCGTAAATTTGATATTCAAAGTGTTTTTAATCTAATAATTATCTATTAATTGATTTTTGATATTTTGACATTGGATTATAGGCAAAAACTTTATTTCAAAAAATATATAGTTCTCCAAAATGCAAAAATAGATTTAATTTAATTTAATAATAATTTTATTCTTACTAAGTTCGCTTAAATTATAATATTAAAATTACTATAATGTCTCGTGATAATTATTAAAAAAATACGGAATAAATAATAGAATCATTAAAATAAATAATGATATTAATGAACTTATTCTTGTCTTTAGGTAATACAATTATTATTATTTATTTATTTATTTTCTTAATAAATGGAATACATACTAACTAAATATCCAAGATACCCAGTGATAGGCTATAGGGTATATCTATAAACACATAAACATCAGCGGCTACAAGAAGAAGGCCTGGCCGAGAGCTTTCTCGCTCGGCTCTTCTTTGGGGTCCGCTGCTTTCGGCTTTTACATTTCTTCGCCGACCGCTGGCCAAGCTGGTCCAAATCTCCGTCGCTCTGGCCGTCTCTTTCTCCGGCACTTGACTCCGTCTCTTTCGCCGACTGCAACGCCGTCTCTTTCGCCGATCGCCGCGCTGAAACCTGCGACTCAAACAAGCCGCGACCATTGTTCGCTCAGCACGTGCCGCGCTCCACGAGAAACACAGACTCTTTTTCCACCGTTTACCGCTAGCAAAACAAACGAATTGGGCAACGAACGAAGGGATTGGGTTTCCAAAAACTGCAGTTGCAAGTTTAAAACAATTTTGTTTTTTTCGACCAGTTTGTGAACCTATGTGAATAACAGAACATGGATAATTATCTTCTGAAAAACATGTGCTTTTCCTAGTGAGTGTGCTTGTGTGTGAATGCAGTCAATCAATCAATCAATCAATCAATTAGTAATCACTGGAAAATCTGGTTATTGCAGATCTCTAAAGGAAATGCCTTGCGGTAAGTTCTAAATGAGAGAGCAAGAAAGAGATCACATCTATAGTTATATGATATCATGATAAGATCAAAGAGGTTTCACAAAATGGAATCAATCATATCAATAAACTTAAACTCTAGCTTGATAAAGTTATTCAAGAGTAAATGAGTATAATACAAATTAATTATTTAATTTATTAAGATAAGGATAGAAATCTTTAAAAACCTGAATGTTAGACTTTGAAGAACCTGCCTTACCAAGATCCTAACTTTCAAAGTCTTGAATATTATAGATTTAAATTACAAAAATATTGATATTCAATTGTTTATTGATTGCTTATCGTAAACCCTCACTTCTCACTTCGGCGGGCAACTTTCTTATATAAAGAAAACCTTAAGAACAGGCTATAAAAACTCTTCCGTGCCGCTGGCCATGGCGAACGAACGGTCTTAAAATAGTCAATCCACGGATAGTTGATGACTTTCTCCGCCAATCGCGAGGCCATGTATCATATCATATCATTTGGCTGGATTTGCCTAAGTTATACAACCCTTTGGGCTGGCTCTGATTATACGATTATACGATTATACGATTATTATACGACTTGCTGCGATAATTACGAGGGGTGTTGGTGTTGTAACGTCTGTGTGCAACGTACGCTGCATGCCACATGCCACATGCCACCTGCAACTCGGTTCCAGAGCGTGTGCCGTGATAAATGAACGGACCAGCCTGGCCATATCCATATCCATATCTCCATATATATCTGTGCCCCTCTATCCATACCCCATACCCCATATATCCATATATCCACTGAATTCAGCGGCGTAGAATCTAAATAAAAAAGAAAACAAAAAATAGGTAATAATAAAACCGCATCAAATTCGGTTTTGTTTCGGAGTTGCACACACACACACACACCCCGATTTCCCCTTCGGAAAACTCGCTCATTATTGCATAGCAATCTTGCATTATATATGATACCCTGTACGTTTGAGGGTATTCTAAATGTTCATCACCAAAGTTTTAAATTATTTTTACAACTCGTATATAAATTGTTACATTTATGATGCCTTTTTAGTATTATATTTTAATTTTCTAGGGTATTGTATTAATTTAATATTATTTTTATATATATTTTAGGGTTATTTAATATTCGACTAGTCATGAAAAAATGTATTATGTCTATTTAAAAGACTATTTTAATATTCTAGAGTTTCACCTCTAATTTTAATTTTTCTAAATATTTTATGTTGATTTATTATTATTAAAAAAAACATATAATGCCTATATAAAATGCTATTTTAGAGTTTCTAAATATTTTAGGGTGATTAAATATTTTTAAAAACAATTTATTATGCCTATTTAAAATGCTATTTTAATATTAGAGTTTTACCTCCAATTTTAGATAATTTACCTAAATATTTTAATGTTATTTAATATTATTAAAAAAAATGTATTATTCCTATTTTATGCATATTTTTTTGTAATATTCTAGATTTTCATCTCTGATTTTAGATTATTTTTTCATTTTAATTATAGGATGATTATATGTTATTATTATAATTTATTAATATTAATATTTTAATATTCTAAATTTTTATCACCAATTTTAGATAATTTTTTCATTTTTATTATAGGGTGCTTTAATGTTCAACTCGCTTTAACTTTCTTTCCTTTTCGTTTCCACACTCTATTCACCATTATTATTTTGATTGTTTGTTGCTGGCACATTTTCGGTTAATTCGATTTCAATTTGGCTAATAATTCTGTGACTAATTCCGGGGGGCCAGAGCCAATCAAATTGAGATTATCTTCTGGACGACGGGATGATGTTTGATCATGATTTTCCCTGCGATCTTCGATTCATTTCCGTTCGTTCAACTCTTGCGAACTTTTTACAAGTATACAGGTATATCGCAAGCTGATCGCAATGATTGCCAGACGCTCATTATTTGTGGCATTATTTATTTGTGTAATTTGCGATTGCTTTAATTAGCAACGCTTTTGCCTAGCCGATTTCCAAAGGAGTCCAATAAGTCCAAAGAGTCCATCTAAGACAAGCCAAAAACTCAGAAACGGCAAAAGAAAAAGTGAAATTTCTGGGGGAACTCGTTTGCAGAGGGGCGAGTCCCCTTTTGCTTTCGTTTGCCCAGACTCAAGACTCCAAGGATATATAAGTATTATAACCATCGATGCGGTCAACAACCGGCTGGCAGTGGCAACTTTCCACCAATGTCGATTATTAAGGCAACCGTTTACATACGACATTTTTCGCTGTTCGCTGCATTTTCATCTTGCATCTTTCCATGTTTTCCATCGCCTCGAACGGGTTTCCCACCCATCGGCGTGGCTTTTGTGCCTTTGTGTGGTTGTCGCCAATCGTAATTGGCCATTTGTCCAAGAGCCGCACGCATTTGGTCATTAGCAGAGCGCAGAAAGCCACCGAGGGAGAGCCATAAATCCAGCAAGTTCATTGATGTTTGCACGAGATCCATTAAAGGCCACTTGAGCTGTTTAATTTATGCGCAATATTCGTTTAGTATTTACCTATATCAAATGGATTCACTGAGTTCAAAAAATGTTATTTATATTTATTTATTTTATCTACATATATCAATATATCTGTGTACCAATATTACGGTCAGTAGCCAAATTCACCCAGAACAGATTGACATAAAAATCTAAAAAAAATCAGATAAATTCATAAAATATTCATAATAATATTAATCTGAAAATAACTTAACTTTTATTATTTATTTCAGAAGTATTCGATTATTTAAAGTTCTGGAAATATTATAAATTTACTTAGATATTTTCTTCGAAAGATTAAAAATGGATTAAATGGCTTACAACCTCTAAAAGTAGAGCAGTCTCCATCATATTTCCACAGAGTTTGCAACCCAAAGCTTCGAGTTCAAAGTTTGGTGAAGGGTATTCTGCATATTCATATTTGCATTCATGTTTGCCCGGCTGTTGACTCACTTGCAGTCGCCACTCGACGGCAGGGCATTCACCGATCTCCTCCTCTTGCAGATTTCGTTTTTCCTCAAGGGGGCGGGGCTGGAGGGCAGTGGGATGGGGGGATGGACCACGACCTGTCACAACTCGGGTGAGTCTTCAGGTGAACGGACAGACGCAGATGTCTCGTCTTGTTTGTCCATTTGTTGTCGGCTGATTGTTGGACAAATGTTTGCTTCTCGGACTTTTGCCATGGCTTACTTTCACAGACGAACTTCATTTGAATCGCATGAATGAGTGATTGAATAAACGCTGTTTTGCATTTGAATGACACGGGAGATTCACCGAGGGAGATGGGCATACATGGTAGACAGAGACAGAGACAGAGAGAGAGAGAGAGAGAGGGAGGGACACTAGAAAAATAGAGAAAATAAATTACTCGCGGAAGAAATATTTTAAATTATAGTATTTCTTAAACATATCTACTAATTTATTTTTTTTTTTATTTTATTTTTCTCTTTTATAAATTTATAAAAATATATTTCAGCATTTAAACATATTATCTAATTTATACATTTTTTATACAGTTTTCATACAGTTTTTAAACATTTTTTATACATTTTTTATAAGTTTTTTATAAGGTTTTTATAAATTTTGTATACATTTTTTATACATTCTTTATAAATTTTTTATACATACTTTATACATTTTTTAAACATTTTTTATACATTTTTTTCCACTGCGCGATCAGATTGTCCGCTGATGATGTTCAAAAATTCTTAATAGATCAGCGCTCATCAAAAGTTCCATAGTTAGCATATTGACTTTTGCTTTCTACTTTTTCTCTTCCTCTTCCTCTTTCATTTCGTATTTCGTTTTTCCCCTCTGCCAAAAGCACGAAACACAAGAAAGTGAAAACTTCCCGCGTTTCGATTCTCGGCCGTTCAAAAATTTGAATTTGAATTTGAATTGACGGATGAGGCGAGATATATTTATGTTTATGTGAGATCTCGGATCCGATGGATAGATGCAAACGAAGCGTTTACCGTTGGATCGAAGGCTAGCGGATTGTTCTGCTTTTGATGGGCAAAAATAGAAACAAAAGAAGCGAAAACAAAAGATCGAAAAGTAAAAGTATGCGAGTATCGGAAGTCGAAGAATTTGGCGGCGGATGAAATTTAATTAACAGAAACACATAACATTTTTTTTTTAACATTTTACTCAGCACTTTGATAGACTAAATAAATATTTAAGCACTAAATACTTAAATTAATAAATGTTATTATTTTTTTCCCCAAAAATTATTTAAACTCCCTCAAAAATTAACCCCTTTTTTGAAAGTCATACTTTGATAAATTAAAAAAAAGTCAATTTTTATTTGTTCACCTAAAATTAATTTTAAAATATATTAAAAATTAAACCAATTTTGATGGTCATACTTATTTTCCACATATTCTATTTACCATATTGCGCAATTACCCAAAAATTCGTAATTAAATGGATCAAATCCGAGTGGCAGTAGCAGTGAGCACATTACATTTTCTTCTTTCGCTTTTATTGCCCCACCACACTGCTATTAAGGCTTTTGTTGTTGCTGCGAGTGGTGCTCTTTATGCTCATTTCCCATCCGTTGAGTGGGGCACACAGTTACCCACCCAGCAAACAAACTGTTTTCCACCAAAAGAAATTATTTTTATATTTCTTTTTTCTTTTTTTTTATGGCTTTACCCTTTAAAATCACTGGAGCATTTGTTCGCCGGGTGTTTTGTTCGGGTGTTTTTGGTTTGTTTATTTTCGTATCTCGAATATTTTGCTGATTAATAGTTTGGAGTGGGTCAGAGAAATTAATTTTAAAGTCAAATAGGAAACTCTTTAATTTATTCTTAATATTAATAAATACACCCAAAAAAAAATTTGATATTATGTGGTATCAATTTGACTTGCGGCATCTCAATTCGATATGTAAACAACATGTTTATTTTTGTGTATAGCTTAGCTTTTAATACACAGAATGAAATATTAAATGCAATGATATTACACCTTTTAGATTAGTTTATAATGTTTAAGATTATATATTATTTATATTATTATATTATATTATTATTTATATTATATATTATAAATTATAAATTTCACTATTGTACTCATTTTTCAACATTTTCGCCGAGAGAAATCCGCTAAAAACAATATTATTTAATTTCCTAGGGGAGATTAGCAGACAATAATCTTTATAGATATTGAGTTACGGTTCTGTGTTGGCCAATCCTTTATTATCTTTATGCTTTATGCTAATTTACCGAAACTCCAAACTTGCGCAATTTTTCGCCGAGTGCCCACGGGCAATGTGAGCCATAGGTAAATACAATACAATAAATATATTATCGATGATTGAGATGGGACATGGGATGTATGTCACACTACTTTGATGGACTGAATGGAATGGAATGGATGCGATTTGGCCAACCTTCGGTTCGTCCGAATGTCAATTTGAATTTGAATGGGAAATACGTGAAATGCGGATGGTCGGTCGGCCATTATAATGTTTTTGCTCTGTTATATTTGCATTATAGCTACGACTGCGACTGCGACTGCCTTTCTAAGTCTACTAACCTAATGGCTCTCATCTCTGGCGTTTTCATTTTCATTTTCATTGCCCTTTGTGGGTCGCATGGCATACCCTCTGGGTAAGATATAACGATATTACGATATTACGATACTGCAGAGAGGTTGGGTGCGTAATGATCGTATGTCACCCGCCAGTCGGAGCGCCATTGAACCAGAAATCATGGAAACTCTTCACGCCACCTGCACACACCGTTCATGACTCATGAGAAACCCTGGTGAAAAGCCCCGGGGGGGAAAACGCAGGTGGAGTTGCCCAATTGCCAGTCAAGAAGCTGCAGAAACGCCTCCAATTCATTCGCTTTCGCCACGCTTGAGTTGAGTCCGTTCTACGGGGGGGCACCGAAAACCATATAATAAATCTACATATATAGTATAGCTACAGCTATAGTGCAAAGCATTATTGATATTGGGCATGCTTCTTCGCTTAGCGAATGAGAACCCCAAGTAATAGTCGGATATTTTGCAACTTAATTGCATATTTTCTATGGAAATTAGTTAAACTTCGAACGAGGCTAACTAGAAACGATGATGAAATTGGATTTAATTGGGTATATCATTTAGGAGTTTACAAAATAATAATATATGCAAGAATATATCACAATATTACTTCTAAATAAATATCAAAATATCTAAATAAATATTTTTAAATTACATATTAATAATAGTAATAATATTTTTAATATTCTATTATTACTACTATTTATTTTTGTATATATTTTGTGTAAGATCTAAGTAAATAAAATGATAGGAATTATTTTTAAGGCTATGAGAAAAATGTTTAAGGCTAAGACCATGTTGTAATTATAGTTCTCATGTTTTATAATACCATAACAAATTATTATTGATTTATAGGAGACGCATATATGCATGATATAGGGGTTCCTTCGTGTTGTTTCCATTTCTGTACAATAAAAACGACTTATTTCCGATTGTTGTCTAATTTCGCCGCTACAATGTCAATTAGCCGAGAAGAGAATAGAATTGTGAACTCAAATTGTTGAATGCCCAGCAACAGCAGTGATAATTTCAACAGCGATGGAGTTTAGTTAATATTATTATGCCTGTTGCTTTTGTTGTTGTTGACGCGTGCGCAGCCAAGTGAAGCGACGTCGACGGCGACGCCGGCAGAGGGTTGCCCCAGAGCAGAGTTGACATGGCAGTGAGCGTGAAAAATAAATAAATAATACAATCAAAGGGGGCAGCTAAGCCCGCGACTCTTCAATGTTGAGCAAACATCATTGGTACACAGGAAAAAAAAAGAAAGGCTGCAAGACTTATAGAACTTAAATAAGGTGTTGTTAAGAAAAATGGATGCAAATAAAAAGAAAATATTAGTAATTTTTAAAAAATAAATTAATATTTTAGGACCTTATATTTTATTACATTTCAAAAAGCTAGCAAATAATTGTCTAATTATTAAATGTCTACAAAAAAATTGGCTTTAAGTTTATAAAATTTTGAGGTTTAAAAATACATTAAAATTTAAATTAATGTTGAATTAAAATGCAGAAAAATCTGAGAAATATTTGTAATTAAATATTTATATAATATAAATATTATTTTAAAATTATAATATAATATTTAAATAATATCAAAAGTGTAGCCTGCAAGTTTCAAAAAGCCAGCAAATAATTATATAAATATTAAATGTTAAATTAAAAGTAGGTTTTACATCTTTGAAAACTTTAAGGTGAACTATTTAAAAATACCTTAAAAATTGTAAATAATGTTGAAGTAAAGTGCAGAAAAATCGGAGTAATATTTGTAATTAAATATTTATATAATATAAATATTATTTGAAAGTATTATATAATATTTTTACAAAAGTTTCAAGTCTCAAGAAGCTAGCAATAATATTATAAATATTAAAAATACCTTAAAAACTAAATAAATGTTAAATTAAAATGTAGAAAAAATATTAATTAAATATTTATATAATATAAATATTATTTGAACATATTTTTTAAATTTTAAAAATATATTTTAATATTATTAAATGTGTAGCTAGTAAGTTTGCGATTTATTTTTACGCGTGTAACAGCGGCAACAAGCAGCAATATCAGCAAACAAAGCAGCAACAGCAACAACAGCAACAAAACAGCCCATAATCACAATAACAATAACAGAAAACAGAAAACTCTTAATCATGAGTGGCGTTTGTTGGCAGCGCAGTTGGCGCAACGTTTTTGCATAGGAATCGACTGCGTATTCGGATTCGTATTCGTATTCGTATTCGTTTTTAGAGTTAGTGTATATTTTTTTTGGCCAGCCAACATTTGCGTCGCCGGCGTCACGGAGCGCGGACGCGACAAACGCGACATTGCCGAGCGGAAACCGGAAAACGAGCGGGTTTTCATCAGTCAGAAGTTTCAGCAGAAAGAGGAACTTTCGGGGTGGGAACCTAGAGAACCTAGAGAACCCAGAGACCACATAGAACCCATAGAAGCAATGACCAGTTGTGCGCCGGTGATCGTGTGGAACGGTGCTCAGTTTACGGCCAGCAGCAGGGAACTGGAGCAGCTGCGTCGGGACTACGGTCTGGATGCCCGGATGCTGGAGGCCACCCTGGTGCCGCGTTACAAGCGCCACAAGCCGCAGGCGGCGGCAAGGAACAATCACGTGCGCGTGACCAAGGAGCAGGAGGAACGGCAATCGGATTGGATACTCCGGCAGGATCGCAGCACGAACGTCAGCCAGGTGAACTTCCATCCGGCGAAGGGCGGCGCCCATTTCGATTTGGTGCCCTGGCGGAGGACGCGTTCCGCATTGGATCTCACCTCGGTGGCGGACTACAATCAACACGGCCAGGTGGACGCCAAATCGCTCAAGGGTCTGGAGAAGCTCGAGCTGCGGCAGCAGCGCAGGAGGCTACAGCACGCAGCAAGGTCAACGCACCAGGGTCTGCGGCGTCTGGTGCGCGTGCGCCTCATCTTCTCCATCGAGCTGCGGCACAAGAGGATGGAGGTGCTAAGGAAGAGCGCGTTGCCCCTGCGGGTCTTCGAGCAGCGGTTCGCCCTCTCCGAGAACGAGAGCGCCGCCTACGAGCGCATCCTGCTGGACGCCAGTGCCGGGGTGGATCAGCATGTGGGCTACTTCAGCCGGAGGCAAGTGGCCAATTCGAACGAGGAGGTGGACGCACTGGTGGTGGACTTTGCCAGCGAAACGGAAGCGGAGGCGGAGGAGAAGAGTAACGAGGAGGATCTGTATGCCACGATAGCCCCTCCGCAGGAGGAAAAGGAAAGGGGAGGCAGTGCAGCAGCCACGACGACCAAGGAATCGCGCCAGGTGCCATGCATCAAGTGCCGCGACATAGCCATCAAATTGAGGTAAAAGAAATCGCCACTAAAACAACCAATACCAAATCACCAAAAGCAGAACACAAGTATTTAGCGTAAATATAGAAGCGCGCCAAAATCAATTAGTCACAGTGAAGTGTCGATTTATGAGACCACAGAGAATCGGAATAATATTTAAACATATTTAAAACAAGAGTGAAAAAGTTAAAAACATTTTTTTTAAGTGCAAGTTGATTGTGAAAATATTTAAGTATTTAATGAGGTTATAGTTGTACATCGATTCTCTCATCAAAAGTTATATGGAAATGGAGATATTATTGATTCATCCATCCTTTCTATCGCATTTTGTACGAACTCTTGCGAATTTCCCACCAGCTTTCCCACCCGGCTTTCCCATTCCACAAAAGTAACCCACAGATCTCAACGAGTATCATTTCTTAAATGATTATTTTCTTCCGTTCTCTGTTCTTCCATCTCTTCCAAGCTTTCGACTCTGGCACTCCCCTTCCTTCCCAATATATCTTTGCAAAACTACCGAAGACGTTGAACTAATGGATTTATTCAGATTAATGATGACTATTTGATTAGTATTTTTATACCCTTGCAGAGAGTTTAATGATTTCAGTCAGAAGTTTGCAACGCAGTGAAGGAGACGTTTCCGACCGAAGTATATATATTCTTGATCAGGATCAATAGACGAGTCGATCTAGCCATGTCCGTTCGTCTGTCCGTTTGTCTTTCCGTCTGTTGTCCGCCTGTCTGTTCGTCTGTCTTTAAGTCTGTCCGTCCGTCTGTCTGTTCGTCTGTCTGTAAGTCTGTCTGTTCGTCTGCCTGTCCGTTTGTCTGTCCGTCTGTCTGTCCGTTTGTCTGTCCGTCTGTCTGTCCGTCTGTCTGTCCGTCTGTCTGTCCGTCTGTCTGTCTGTCCGTCTGTCTGTCCGTCTGTCCGTTTGTCTGTCCGTCTGTCTGTCCGTTTGTCTGTCCGTCTGTCTGTCCTTCTGTCAGTCCGTCCGTCTGTCCGTTCGTCTGTCCGTTTCTGCGCAAGCTAGTCTCTTAGTTTTAAAGCTATCTTAATGAAACTTTCCCAAAAGTCTTATTTCTATTGCAGTATATAAGTCGAAACCAGCCACATCGGACAACTATATAATTTAGCTGAAGATTATTTAGTGCAATTTAATGATATAAGTTAGTTTAGCTCGCCTTGAAAGTGCATTAATTTATCCACTTAAATTGCGGTTTTATTTGCTTGGCTGCCTTCGATATATTTATAAATATTTTTTTTGTGTAAAAATAGATTGCATATAAATAGATTTCATATTTTTGAAATAGCTGCACGAAGCAATAAATAAATTCGTTTAAAATTCAATTTATTATGGTTAGCCATTTAGTTGGCTAGGGAAATTCGTCAAGAAATGGAATTATATCAGCGACTAGAGATCGCAACTCTTGGCACCCCTGAAGATCATCATTTTCCCAACCCCTTTTGCCACTTTGCCACTTTGGTTGACCAACTGGCCTGCAATGCGGTTGCCAAATCGCTTATTTCACTTTTCTTCTCTTTCTTTTTTGTTGGGTTTTTTGTCAGATTTGTTAGCTTTGTGGTTTTTTTTTGTGGGTTTTCTGGCGTTTCGTGGGTAATTCGTGGCACCTGCCCTGTTTTGTTGACACCTGCTACCGGCCCGCTTCCATTTCCCATTTGCCATTTGGCGATGCCATCGTTGATGCAATAAACTGGAAGAAAGTGTCGTCTTCGCGGCTTTCTGTTTCTGTTTTATGTTGCCACAGGTGGAAAGCAGCGACAAACGAGATTCAGCCTACAAATGCCCGGCATTTGTGCATTTTTTGCTTCTCAGCTTTCAATTAATTTGTCGCCGTGTGTATTGTTTCTCTTGGCTTTTAGATTATGATTATGATTGTTTTTGTTTTTGTTTTTGCCGCGGAAACGGCAATCAGGTGAGTCAGCAGCGCAGTCTTGACCTGGTTTAGTGATTCGGAAAAGGGCACCCGAATCCAAGTGAATCCAAGTGCACCCGAAGATTCGCAGACAGATGCAATCAAAGTTAATTGCCGGCACTTCCCCTGGCTAATTAATTAATTAATTAATTGCGGGGGAAATAAATGATTTGTACAAGTGTGGGCTAAGAAAAAATAAGTCCCTTAAATACGAGAGATTCAAAACGGAATTTATTCACTGAAAAAAAATATTCAAGCATAGAGTTATAAATAGAAATTAAACTAAAAAAAATCGAATTATCAACTTAGGATACACTTTTTTGAATTTTCTTCGTTTTTTGTTCAAGTTTGTGTCTTAAGTCTTTCGTTTTGCCCGCAGAAAAGTTGATTGAAATGTTTCTTTTCCTATAGGGATAAGAAAAAATAAGTCCCTTAAATACGAGAGATTAAATAGCGGAATATATTTACTGCATGGATATTTTATAATAAAAGCTTATATATTTAATAGAGAAATTAAAATAAATTAAATTTAAAACAATCTAATTATCAACTTTGGATACACTTTGTTGAATTTTCTTCGTTTTTTGTTCAAGTTTGTGTCTTAAGTCTTTCGTTTTGTCCGCAGCCCAAAAGTATGCAATAATTTCTTCAGAAAATTAT
The DNA here is from genome assembly GCA_035046095.1 of Drosophila pseudotakahashii. NCBI lineage: Eukaryota > Metazoa > Arthropoda > Insecta > Diptera > Drosophilidae > Drosophila > Drosophila pseudotakahashii. Next base: position 11,329,791 of record JAWNOE010000105.1, read on the forward strand.
TTAGTTTTATTTTTTGAATGCAAACCTTTTAAAAGGACCTAAAATCTAAGATATAAGTTATTTTATTTTATAAGAAAGTTTAGTCTTTAATTTTATACGATAGTTACTTATATTAAATTTATAAATTAAATGTAAATTAAATTACTAATTTTTTTTATTGTAAGTAAGTTACAAATACAACTTAAAATATTTTTTAAGACAAAGATTTTGAATGGCCTAACATCTTTAGTTTAATGCGATAGTTACTTAGTATTTTATTGTTGTAAATTACCTAATTTCTGCAAGTTTGTTTTAAATACAACTTTAATTATTTTTTAAGACAAACATTTAAAAGTGCCTAAAAGGTATAATTTAACTTAATTATTATTTTTTTCTGCAATGATATTATAAATATAGCTTTAAATATGGAGAATACTTGAGTAAAAAATAAAAGAAAATTAAGTATTCAAAAAGTATGCAACCAAAAATTTGTTCTAAAATATATATTACAAATTTATTAATTGTTTTTTGATAATTACCCATTCTTGCAGAACCATAAACGATTATGCGCTCAACTCGAATCTGCACCTGAACCACAGCAGCCGACTAAACAACCTGCAGCACAGCAGCAAGCTGCTCCACAACAACAGCAATCCGATCAATCCGAGCAGAATGCACGCCCACCAGCTGGACTCCTACCTGGGCGGAGTGGGCGGTGTGATGAATCTGGGCGGCATGGCCGGAATGGGGGGCATGGCCCCAATGGACCAGATGCACCATCCGGGGAGCGTTTCCGGCAGCGAAAGACCCAACGGAGGAGCACTGGCCCTTCACTATGCCGCCGCACGTGGCTGCCTCGATTGCGTCCAACTGCTGGTCGCCGCATCCGTGGATATTTGGTAAGTGCTCGTCCACTTTATGGTTTCCAAAAGTTGCATCGCGGGGTGAAAGCTCTTTTTCCATTTTTCCGTTCTTTGTGTTTATTTACCAAACGTCGGGGAAATCGAACGACGATCGATGGCCAAGCTCCACTTTGTGCTTTATTATTTCCCCCATTCGATGCGGTTTCTTTCCATTTACTTGCGACAATTATTCCCATTGGGGGTTTCTTAACTGGTTCGATTGAGCAAAGGAGCCAAGACAACCAGCTGATTTAGGAGTTGGTTGTAACATGATCTTATCAAAATCCTTTCTTCGAACGCATTTGAATTTTATAACCTTTATATGTTGTAAATTGGCATTTTGTACAAATGATACCTATAATTTATTGTTTTATAATCACATTAAACAAAAAACCAATCAATATGCTTTTAAAATGTATTAAATTGTTTAAAAAAAATATTAAAATAAATAAAAAATGCTACAAATGAAGATCATAACTTTAAATTAGAAAAGGTAAAAAAAAAAACTGGTGAAAAAGATTTTAGTAATCTTTTTTTAATATATTAATTCTGTAAAATGAAGAAAACCTTATTTTTCTGTGTTAAGAACTTATAATTACTTTAAAGTCCATTTAATTTGCTCCATTTCGAGCCAAGCTTTAATGGTAAATTCAATGCAGGTGTCCAAATCCTCCGCAACGATCTGATTATCATAAACTGAATCAGCGAAGAAGTTGATTTGAGAAATGAGCAGTCAATTAAATGCACTAATTAAAACTTATTAGCTTATCCAACAAAGTAGAAAGAACGAAGGGGGAAACTGGGGGGGAAACTAGGGGAAAACTAGGAAAGACAGGGAAAACTTGGAAAAACTGAACGCCAAATGGGTTAGCGATCCGTGGCCAGAGTTTGATTCACCTAAATTCCTGTGCCCCAACAGCAGCACGCGTCGAAAGCTGATTCATTTAATTGGGAACTGGGAACTGGACATCGGGAATTGGGAATGGGAAGGCCAGCCAGCCAACTCCATCTTTGGTACTTACCTTACCCCTCCTATCTTAACCCATTCAATACCATCTCATACCATCCCATACCATCCCATACCATCTCATACCATCCCATACCATCTTATACCATCCCAAAGCCATCCCATTCAATCCAATCCAATCGAGTCCAGGCCAGGTTCGGTTTTGGGTTCTATCGTGTGCCATTTTCAATTGGAGTCAAACTGGAAAACTCAGCCTCACAGCCTCACAAAGCACCGTTGCAACGAGTTTTCCCCACTCGCCACTCCACTCGAAGTGGAGCAACTTCGGACTGCCGACTGATGGCCAAGGAATCACAGAATCAGAATGAGAATCGCAGTCAGAATCAGTGCCACAGCCTGATCCCCAGATCCCCAGATCCCCGAACCCCGATCCCCAGCTAAATTCATATTTACAAAGCGCCAAGGCAGATCAATTGACATGACAACTGACACAGCGACACAGAAAGCAACGAGAGATGAGAGCGAGGGCAGATTCAAGTGTACAAATATTACAATTAGAGTACAAACCATTTTTATAAAGCCACAAAAATATATTTAGAAATTGAGAACATCGAAATTATTATTAACAATATTATATATTATTTTTTTAAAATTATTTTTCAAGTTATAACGGATTATTGAAAAAGGATGTAATAATAATGAATAATTTAAAAATATATAAATATCAATAAAGATATTTTTTAAGTACCCTTTAAATACTTTAAAAGTTTTCAATTAATATTTAATGAAATAAAAAATCAAAGTGCCAGAAAGAAATCTAAAATCCAATATATTTTTTCATTACATTCAATATTTTTCTTGCACACGTTTCTTGTACATTTATTTTGACAACATTTCAAACCGCCCTCGTCGCTAACCATTTGATAGTTTTGCGTGCGAAGACACCTCGATAAAGACAGCTGGTGCTTCTTGTCTTAGTACTGCAAAGAAGAAAGCGAGGGCGGATTCATTTCTTTTAAAAGAATGTTTTTTTGTTTTTCAAAAACCTTGTGAATGTTATAAAATTAAAAAAAAACGATTTACCCTGAAAACCTATTAAAATTCTTAATTATGTGTGATTTTCAATTAACTAGAACAAATTAGTTGTTGCATACTTTTTGAATATCACATTTCCCTCTGTAATGAACCATTTAACATTTAGACGAATCAAGTAAATCCCTTAAAGATTGGAACCCTTAATTGATTGGAACCTTTTTTTTCCCTTTAACTACCTTTACTTTAGAAATTAAGCAGAAGAAAATTTCAATGTTTATGGTTTATAATATATAAGCTTTATATATTTTTTTTACATTTTATATAAAAATGTTGACATTTTACTGTTTATCGATATTTAATATCGATATTATCGAATTGATATTGTGAAAATATCGAAAATATCGATAAAATTCAAAGCTCTTCTATCCGCCCTCGTCGCTGGGCATTTGATAATATTGCGTATGGCGACAGCTCGGTGTCGAGCTATCTGGTTTGCCCCCGCCACGCCTCCTCCTCCGCCTCCAAAAAAAAAAGAGAAGAGGAAGAAGAAGAAGAAGAAGAAAGAGCAGAAGAGGAAGCAGCAACACCGCCAGTGGTTCGCGGTGGCCACTCGATGGCGCTTGGCTATTCGCGTTTGGCTAGTCGAGGCGAACGGTGCTTTCGTTCGCGGGCCTCTGTCTTTTATATATCTATATAGTATATAGATAGTTGGTGTTAAAGTTGTTACCGTTTACCAGCAACCAGCAACCGTTATGCGCAGCAGCAACAGCAACAGCAGCAGCAGCAACATGCGGCCATAGAATGAATTTAAATTTTGATTTCAATGGTGGATTCAGTGCGGTTTCGGTTTAAAGCTCGATGCAGCAGCAGGGCCACGCCCCCGCCCCCGCGACTGTCCGTTGGTCAGCCAGCAGCAATAGCAGCAACACCAGCAACAGCAGCAACACCAGCAACATCAGCAACACTACGAGCAACGGCAAACAAAATTTCGCGCTTCAAAGTATCTCAAATGCAGTTAACGAATCGGAACGCGAATTAATTAACAGTTTCAGTGTACCAAAGAACTGCAGGCAGCAACATCATCTCCATCTCCATCTTCTTATCCCCCCAAACAGTAGCCGCAACATTTGGCTTAATGCCCAAGCCAGCAGCAACATCCGCAGCAGCAGCAGCCGCAGCAACCGCAACCATGAAAAGGTAGCCACGGCTGCTCTTGGCCAGTATTCAGTATTCAGTTGCCGCTAATCGATTGGCGAGGGCAGCGAGTGAATCGAATCAAATGGCCACCGGGACGCCAAGGATGCCTCCTAAATGCCAATAGCATATACCTTTTTTTTTGCCAGTGTGTGTTTGAGTGCGTAACCAAATGAATCGAATGCCTTAAAACTTGTGCTTGGTCCAAAGTGATGAATATTTAAACAAAACAGTGGAAACAGCTCATCGGAAATGGGAATAAGCCATTAATTATGACAGATTGAAGATTTACTGATTATAATCAATAATATTTTCGCGTGAAAAGGTTATTAAATTAGAGTGGAAAACCTCTTGGAATTTATTTAAAATTTTAAAAAAATATAAATAATTAATATTAATTAAAATTAAATCCAGGAATATATATTTCTTTGAGAAAAACAAAGTTATAATAAAAATTAAATGAGGTTGCTGTGGTAAATACATATACCATTATTAAACGGATAATATTTAGAACATGAACCGTTTTTTGGAAAGATATAAGAAGATATAACCCTTTAAATAGATCCCCTCGAAATAATTCCCCCAAAAAAGGCGTGATAATTCTTAGAGAATCCGAAACGAGAAGCGCCCACATTTGCAGGGGAAATCACTTGAAGATTTCTTCAGCTTTAAATCTGTATCTTTGTATCTTTGTATCTCTGTATCTTTTCATCTCCCTGGATTCCATTTGTGTCACTCGCGTGGCTTTCATTCTGCATTCTCTCAGCGATGGACAATCGACTGTTGAGTCTGCTGATCGTCCATCATTCGATTCGAGCACGCAAATGTTCAATTAAATAAACGAGTCTATAACTGTCAACTGGCATTTCTAACGAGGCTCCTGCTTCGCCTCAATTATTTCGCTTTTTAATTCCATTTTCTGCTCGGCCCCCCAGACACATTAAATAAATTAAAAAATAATTATTAAATTGCAAATAGAGAGAAGCAACAAGAAGGCAAAAAAAGAGGAAAAAATTGGGAATATATATCGTAGTATATATATATATATATATTTCTTACTGTATTTTCACCTACTAAAGAAGCCACAAGATATGAAAAAAAAAATCAAAATAATGAAAAATCAACTTTAATTGGTTTACAATTCATTTCTAAGCGAGAAAAGCTGGAAAATGTAACAAGTAGTCCGAAGTCGGACGAAGAAAGCCAAAGCAGCTGCCGTGCGCAATATCCATGAAGTCGTAAGCCAGTTGACTAAGTGAACAGATACTCGTATCCGTACCATATATACGTACTATACTATACTATACTATGCTATACTATACCCATCATCATCGCCGCCTCCTCCGACGCCTCCGTTTGGCCGACGAAAGCACAGTGGGTCATGTGTTAGAGGTTTTGGGATCAAAAGGAAATCCTATACCAGATTTATGGCAAAAATAAGAGATACATTTTCTATCGATAAAAAAATAGGATTTGGGAATTTTCATTTATATTTTATGAAAATTATATAATAAATTGGTTATTTGCTGAATAGATAATATTGCCAATAATGAACATCCTATAGCAGATTTGGGGAAAAAATAAGAGAAACATTTTCTATTAATTAGAAAAGATTTGGCGAATTTTCATTTACAATTTGGGAATTTTTATACATTTTTTTTGGAAATTAAAATGAAGAAATAATATTTCCTAGAATGAAATTTTTTTAACAGCTTTTCGGCAAAAATTAACATAAACTTTTTATTGATTTAAAAAAGATTTTAGAAATTTTCATTTACAATTTTAAAAATTTCATAAATTTATTTTTGGAATAATAATTAGGTGAAAAAATAATATTTCCTAGAAAGAAAATTCTTTAGCAGCTTTTCGGCAAAAATGAAAATGCACTTTTTATTGATTTAAAAAAGATTTTAGAAATTTTCATTTACAATTTAGTAAATTTCATAAATTTATTTTTAAAATAATAATTAGGTGAAGAAAAAATATTTTCTAAAAAGAACATTTTTTAACAGAAAATAAATTTTTTATTGATTACAAAAAGTTTTCGGAATTTTCATTTACAATTTAGTAAATTACATATATTTCTATTGGGAATCTTAAATAGTTCATTTGCTGAAGAAATAATAAATAATACAAAATTAAATCAGTATATCAAAACCATTTATTAACAATCGCAATTAAAGTATTTGGAAAAAAGTGGCTGAAAAAAAACATATATCTAAAAATATATATAATGATACACTATAGTGTTTTGATTTATTGCTCCAAAAACCATTTAAGATGAAGTGGTTTCGAGTTGGGTAACAATTTTAGTTGGGCAATCGTTTAGAGTTTGAAAAGTTTGAAAAGCTTGGCCTGCCATTTGGATGTCGATGGCTAAATTGCCGTGATCACGGTGATCAGTGGCCATTATAATTCTCCCGTTTGATGGGGCGGTCCACACCCACTCTTGCCCCACTGTGGCGTGTGGAAAGCCAGGCCAACCCAGCCAAGCTAAATGGTAACAGCAGCAACAGCAGCAACACCAGCAACATGTACGGCAGCAATACGAGATACACGAGCAACAGACAAGTGCAGATTTTAGACTGGGAGTCAGGCGTAACTACTCGCCGAGAGAAACCTCCTCCCCTTGACTTGCTTTTTTGTTTCGCTTTTAAGCGTTAATTTCACCTAAAAAGATTTATATACATATATATATTATATGGGTATAGGCATAAGAAGCAGAAGTTTGTCGAGCAGATCGAGCATCTGGGCTTTAATCACATCGCAGACACCGCAGAGAGCTGTCGAAAATAATGCCGACTTTCGGTTTCAGCAACCAACAACTAAATAAAGATCCATAAACTACAACTACACTAAAAATATAATAATACTAAACAAAAGACTGCAACGAAAAACTCGCTATGCAAATGCGAGGCATTTAAGTGATTTTTCCTAAACCAGTTCCATAAATCGAACCCCTTTTCCTATGTGCCTGTGTGTGTGTGTGTATGCCTAACGGTATAAGGAAAATCAAAGATACACAAAAACCGGAAAATCTCATAAAAATCAAGTGACAAACGAAAGTGAAAATCGAACGAAATTTCGAACGTGAACGGTAAGCTTTAATCAGGCGAATAAATTAAGGTCCACAAGCACCAAGCGCACTGCCATTCGAACCCTTAAAAGATAAAAAAAAAATCCAATAAATATCCAAAAATATTATATACCTATATGAGCAAAAGAAACCCACTCAAACACACACACATTCCCCCTCAATCAATCACCTGACAGCCAGCAACTGCCACTTCCTACTCCTCTCCTCCTCCTCTACCGCCAGCTACTTCTCCACGATCAACGTTAAGAAGGGCCTCCTCGGCCGCATGACCACAAGTCTGACCTCCTACCGCCGCAGCAAGCAGAAGTCCAAGTCGAACAATGACATCCACACGATCATCGCCACGGAGGTAACGGCCTCCATTCTGAGCAGCAGTGTCCACGGCAGCAGCAGCATCAGCACAGGATCGGAGATCGAGGAGGGTCACGGCACCACGAACACGATCACGAACACGAAAGCCACTCCACTCATCGAGGAGGCAGCCCAGGAGGATCACCAGGATAGCCATCCCCCCAGCCAAATGGAGACGCACCACCATATGCAGCACCACCAGCGAAAGGCCGCCGCGGAGGCGGTGCGCCAGCAGTTGGCCAACGAGGACGACGAGGAGGATCGCGACTCCAACGAGGACGACGAGGCCACGCCCATGATGAGCGGCGTGGGGCGCAAGGAGCAGAACAACCGACGCAGCGTCGTCAGGTGGGGCCAAAGTGGGGGATCTAGTGGTGGGGAACTAACTTAGGTCGCCATATTGCTTGTTCCTCTCTTTTTTGAAGTCAGAGAAACTCCGAGAGAGAGAGTTCGGCAAAATGATATTATTTAATATCAATTTTACCAGTATTGCACGGTTAAATCGGTATGTGTTTAAATAACAGAAATTTACCATGCGCATATCGATTAGATACCGGCAAATAATAATGGAAGGGAATAGGGGATAGGGTATCGGGTGAAAAAGAAAAGGAAATACGGTATTCAAAAAGTATGCAACAACAAATTAGTTGTTTGGTTTTTTCTTTTACAATTTATATTACATACAATACCATTTTATACAATTTACAATACTTTGAAATACAATTTTCATAGACCAAGACCTTAATTTTAATAATATTCTAATGTTCTATGCTTTTCATGATAATATTTAAGTAAAAGCGTTAAAGCAGTCATTAAAATCATAAAAAATAAACACAAATTAGGTTTTCATTTTCATGAAAAGTTGAATCATTTAATTTGTATCCTACATATTCTCTCTAAATTATAAGCATGGTAAATTTTAAAGTCCACATCGATTACGAGTTGATCCCAAAAGTTGTTACCCAATTTCCATCAATGGTAGCCAACACTTGATGGGAATTTAATCCCCTGAACAGCTTGACAAATCGTTGAATAGCTTTTCCCACACATTCTCTTCACAGATTACAGATTACCATTCCATTGATCGGTCAGTTGATTAATCTCGGCCTACCACTACCGCTCTTTGTAATCGATCGATCAATGATATATTCCCCATATTCCGCAATAATACATACAATACAACAAAAAATGAAAAAAAAAAGGCGGTGAAAAACCGGTCAAAGAAGAGGAAAGCCGAGAAGATTTTTCCAGTGACCCAGTGCGTTTCTAGTGATTAACTGCAGTTATTTATACCACACATCGTATCTTGAGTTGATTGCCAACGAACGATATAGGGGCTCGAAATGAGAGCACTTTTAGCCAATTTGATTTCGATTTTTTCGATGCAACTTTTTCGTGTTCATTATATTTCGTGCTCCCCCTTATTTAAGGCTTAATTGGCTGACAACTAATGAGTGTTCTCTTGCAGCGCCAATACGCAAATGGACAACGATGTCACGCCCGTTTACCTGGCGGCGCAGGAGGGCCACTTGGAGGTGCTCAAGTTTCTGGTGCTCGAGGCCGGCGGCTCTTTGTACGTCCGTGCACGCGACGGCATGGCACCGATCCATGCCGCTTCACAAATGGGCTGCTTGGATTGCCTCAAATGGATGGTGAGTGCTCCGCTTAGAGCTTCAATTTCGGCCTTTAACACTAACTTGGCTCGCTAGCTTGGCCAACAGCGGCAGGCAATGCGGGTCAATTGCCAGCTGCTAACTGCAAACTGCCAACTGCACTGGCTAAAAAATTAAATTAAATTAAATTAAAAAATCTTATTAAATGGAATACAGATTTCGAAACACTCAAACCATGGGCGGATCCACTCAAAAATAAAGGGAACCGTGGTACTCCAGAAGTATGCAACTAACAATTTCTTTTGAAATCAAACATGGGTTTAGTAGAAGTTCAAAACAAATTTCATTCAAAATGATATTATTATTGAAATTTATTTAATAATTTAAATTAATTTATAAAAATTTATCTAAATCTTGAAATAATTATAAATAATTAGATAAAATCCACAATACCAAAAAGTATATTTACAATTTGGGTAATAACCTTTAATTCCACATTAGTAAATATTATTGTTAGATTATTATTTAATTTTATTTAACTTAAATGGCAGAAAGAAGTAATAATCAAAGTTGCTAGGGATCAGCTTCTTATGGATTATTTAAAAAACAATATTCTTAACATTCTAATTCAAGCTAACATAGAAAAAATAAAATTGAAAAAAAAAAAATTTTTTTTTTATTTAATCTTTTATTGAAGTTAGCTAGGAATCGAATGTTTAGAATACTTTTTTTGCACATAATCTAATGTCTAGCTATAACATACATATATTTCACATTAACATAATAACTTTTCAATGAAAGTTCTTTCTCTCAGTGTGGCTTTGAACCCGTTTCTTTTTCGCTGGTTTCCATGGGTCCTGTTTTCGGTGGCTTTAACGGGGTTCTCAAGTGGGCAATGGGATTCCCGGCCAGTTTGTCGCCAGACCTGTGCCATTTATCACTCGGGGAATGCGTCCGATCGAACAGTCCGTGGAGGAGGCGATGGCCACGAAGTGGAGAGAGTGGGCTATGCAAAGCTCACAATGGCCTCCCGTTGGCCAGAATGCATTTTCAAGATCATCGCCAGAGGCGCTGGAAAACCACCTTTCTAAATTGAACTAAATAGTTGGCATTATATCCACCTAGCCACCTAGCAAACCACTTTCCACAAACACAAACGCTGTCTGCGATGATAGTTAACCGCTGAAAGACCGAGTTGAGTTAGTGGCCAAGGAGCCGCCAGTTGAGTGGACAGTGAGGAATGGATACTTCAACGTCTCGTCAAGAAATAAGTGAAGTACTCTGGCTTTTGAGATGGATTGGCCACAAATAGACAAGGCTGTGCTAAAGAGACATTAATAGATCAATTGTGGTGATGTAGCTTCTTTTTTTGTACAGAAAATGAAAAATTCGATATTTATTATACACACACAGAGAAAAAAAAATACCAAAAATAATCATCCATCGGGTATTTTTTCATATCAATTTTGGTCCCATATGTGTTCATATCAAAATGATATTTCCGAACATATGATTTTATACCATATTGATATGAAATCGTACCATTTTGTTATGGAAAAATTGATATGAAACAATATCAGTCCCATATTGTTCCGTTTTTTTCTCTGTGCACACACAAAAAAACACGGCGGTATCAAATCGATATGCGCATGGTAAAATTCTGGTATTTATTCGCATATCGTTCTACAATCATCAGCAGTGGAATTTTTTATTATTTTACCTTATTTCAATACAAAAAAACACGGCGGTATCAAATCGATATGCGCATGGTAAAATTCTGGTATTTATGCGCATATCGTTCTACAATCTACGTTATTTTATTACATATATTTGGTTTCTCTTTCGCCCAAAGGTCCAGGATCAGGGAGTGGATCCCAATTTGCGGGACGGCGACGGGGCCACGCCCCTGCACTTTGCCGCCTCCCGGGGTCACCTGTCCGTCGTCCGCTGGCTGCTCAACCACGGAGCGAAGCTGTCGCTGGACAAATATGGCAAGTCGCCGATCAACGATGCCGCCGAAAACCAGCAGGTCGAGGTGGGTTCTTAAGACTTGAAAAAATAAAACATTTAAAATTAAGAGAATTACTGAATAACCATATCGTTTGATTTGTCCAGTGCCTGAATGTCCTGGTCCAGCATGGTACTGCGGTGGACTACAATGGCAAGAGCAGCAGCTCGCAGCGGCACAAGTCGCAGCAACAGCTGCAGCACCACCACCAGCAACATCAGCAACAGCAACAGCAACAGCAGCAGCAGCAGCAACACCTGAGCAGCAGCTGCAACTCGAACTCGAACTCCTCGAAGCAGACCAGTCGCAGCAATACGATCAAGTCCAAGTCCTCCTCGACCCTGAGCTCCGATGTGGAGCCCTTCTATCTCCATCCGCCGGCCATAGCAGCTGGAGGATCGGGAATGGGCATGGGCATGGGAATGGCCATGAGCATGGGCATGGGCATGGGAATGGGCATGGGCATGGGGATAACGAGGAAAAACAGCGATGCCTTGTACTCGCAGCAATCGCGCAGTTCCTCCGAGAAGCTATACAATGGTTCGTCCTCCTTGGGTGGCAATCCGGGTGGCAATAGTTCATCGGGTGGCGGAGGCGGCGGAGGAGGCGGAGGAGGAGGAACAGCCCTGCTACCCAACGATGGGCTGTATGTGAATCCCATGCGAAATGGTGGCATGTACAATACCCCCTCGCCGAATGGCAGCATCTCCGGTGAGTCGTTCTTCCTGCACGATCCGCAGGACATCATCTACAACCGAGTGCGCGATCTGTTCGTGGACTCCGATTGCAGCAGCAGTGTAAAGCAGCATGGCAGCAAGAGCCACGCCCACTCACACTCCCACTCCCACAACCAGCTGCTCCAATCGAAGGCGGGCAATGCGATGACCATACAGGCGGATGTCCATTCCAGTTCGAGTGGCGCTGGCAGTGGCTCCGACGAGTCGGTGTCCATCTCGTCCAGCTTCAACTCGCCGAAGCAGCAGCAGCAGCTGCGCAGCCAGAGCTTCAATCGCCACGGCAGCAGCAGCAACATCAGCAACATTAGTGGCGGCGGCAACATCAAGAGCGGCAGCAACTACAAGCTAAGCAAGGGACTGATGGCGAGCAGCCACTCGCAGAATAATCAGAATGGCGGCGGGGATCATGACTACGAGGATATCTATCTGGTGCGCGAGGAGTCGCGGAAGCAGCACCAACAGCAGCAGCAGCAGCAGCAACACCATTTGCAGCAGCAGCAGCAACAGCAGCAGCAGCAGTTGCAACTGCAGGCCGTGCAGCAGCAGCAGCATAAGTACAACGTGGGACGCTCGCGGTCGAGGGACAGTGGCTCCCATTCGCGTTCGGCCAGCGCCAGTTCCACCAGAAGCACGGACATTGTGCTGCAGTACAGCAATCATGTAAGATGTTATGATTGTTTACTTACATATCTGTTTGATTTTTTATCTATTTCACTTTTTTTTTGTCTAATTATTTATTTATTTATTTTGTAATTTCTTTTTTTATTTGTTTAATTATTTAAATTTTTTTTTTTATTTATTTTTTTATTTTTTTAAATTTTTTTAAATTTTTTTAATAATTTTTATATATTTATTTATTAATTAATTTATTTATTTAATTGTTAATTTTTTGTTGTTTAAATATTTATTTATTTATCCATTTATTTCTTTATTTACTTATTTTTTTTATTTTATTATTTATTTTATTATTTGTTTAATTATTTATACATTTGTTTATTTATTTGTTTATTATTTTAGTATTTATTTTTTTAATATTTATCTATTTATTTATTTATTTTTTTTAATTAGTTTTTTTTTTATATATTTGTTTATTTATTCATTTATTTTATTGTTAATTTTTTTTTTGTTTAAATGTTTATTTATTTCTTTATTTATTTCTTTATTTACTTATTTTTTTTATTTATTTATTTTATTATTTATTTCTGCGTTTCATTATAGATTTATTCTTATTTTTCTTATTTATTTATTTTATTTATCTTTAAGTATATGTTTAATCGCCAATTCTTTTCTGGCTACAATTAATGAACTTATATCTACTTCTAAACATTGTTTGAGTACTCATCTTTTATTTTCGTACCTGCAGCACTTGAACAACAAGCGCAACATGAACAACTGCAGCAACATCAACAACAGCAGCAGCAATATCGCACTCACCAACAACAACAACAACAACAGCAGCAGCAACAACAGTCTGCTGAATCGCAATAAATCGCATTCGATCATCGGCTTGCACAGCAGCAAGTACGAGTCCTCGCTGAAGGACAACTACAGTGCGAAGAACGTGAATCTAAAGAATCAGCTGCTCAACGGCGGCATCAAGAGCGACACCTACGAGTCCGTCTGTCCGCCGGAGGACGTGGCCGAGCGGACCAAGCAGACGCACAAGAACTCCATGATCCGCAACAATCTAGCGGATGCCTCGATCGGCAACAGCAACAGCAACTTGAGCAACAACAACAGCGGCAGCATCAGCAACATCAGCACCATGAACGGCGGCAATCAGAGCAGCAGGAATCTCAAGCGGGTCTCATCGGCCCCACCCATGCAAAATTTGGCAGTGGGTGAGTTGGAAAAATTGGGGGAAAATCACCCTGAAATTATTTTTTTTCTTCTTTAAAATTGAAAAAAAAAATATCTTTAAAAATACGTATTTATTAATTATAATGTTTTTGACTAACCCTTCAGTTAATGGACCACCTCCACCACCGTTGCCGCCACCATTAAGGGCACCCATTCAGCAGCAACGCAACAACTTGAACTCCGAGCAGCCGAACAACATGAACAACAACAACAATGGCATCTACAAGAAGAATGTCTTTGGATCGAATCCGATTCCAACCACTGCCAGCGGAGCAGCTCCTCCCCCAGTTCCGGCTCCCAATCCCGTGGCCGCTGAAGCCGCAGACTCGGATTCCGGACTCGAGGTGGTCGAAGAGCCGAGCCTGAGGCCATCGGAACTGGTGCGCGGCAACCACAATCGCACCATGTCCACCATATCGGGTGAGTCAAAAAATTCTTTATAAATATTTCAATATAAAAGTGACCTTTTTAATGGGAATTCTAAACTTAAGAATTCGCGTTCTTAATAAATAGGGGTATTAGTAATTGATTAAAAAATATGTTAGCCAGTATTTCTAAACTGAAGAATTCGCGTCCTTAATAAGGAAATTAAAGGAAATTTAAAAAGATTTTAGTCATAATGTCTGAAGAATTCGCGGTAGCCCTAACTTAATATGATATGAAGTGATTTTTTTTTGAGAACTCAACTACGAAATTAAATGGCTTACAGTAGTCCCTGAAGAAAGTGTTATATCTCCCCCGACGTCTTACATTCGGTTAGTACAAATTTGTCTAAATTTTCAAATGCTCAATTCCCTGTGAGCAATATTGGTTTGATTTGGAGTACAGTACGATGAGTGTCAACGCGAAATGTGACCCCGATTCGGTGACCTGGAGCGAGAAGCTTCGGGCAGAGAAGCCGCCGTCGCCCGAAAGTGAGCCCAAAACGCAGAACACCTATATCATTTATAGCGTCGGGAATGCCACACTCTTTCTGGACTCCCTGGATCCCAAAAAGACATGCGAACGGGATCGCGATCTCTTGGACTGTCATCTCTCCCATGTGAAGGTGACCCCGCCAGGTGCTCCCATTTGGCCAAATCCCTCGGTTATAACGTTGGGAATGGAGGGCTGCCAAAGGAAGAAGAAGACGACCAGGGGAGAGGCCCAAAAGAAAACCAATGTTACCCAATTCCTTAGCCATCATCGCAGTGGGGGAAACTATTACTCCAGGACCAATATGTGCCGTCATCGCATTAAGAAGCTGGCGAAAACAAAGAAAGAGGCGATGTGTCCTCCTCCCCAGTAGTTATTAATTTATAAATTAATTAAAGTTCCACTACCATCAGCCAGTTCTTTGAACTCCCCGGGGAATATCGAGGGGGGTTCCGCATCGTCAGTGGCTTGTGACTGACTGTCCACCGTCCACACTGATTGATCAATCAGGGGAAATTCGCCAGTCATGTTTGCAGTTATCCAACAAAACGGCAGTCAGGTGCCCTGCAGTGCGAGAAGACGGCAACCAGTTGCCCGAGGAGAACCTGATCTCTCGGCGGTAGTCCGTCATCCCATCCATTGGCTGGGATAATGGTTACATCTTGATTGAAGTGTTGGCTTTTTGAGAAAATTGTGTGGTGATTGCCGTGTTAACATAGCTATTTGCAAAGTATGACTGATTGCGTTTGAGTTTCTCCTTATTCATACAAATTATTCAAACACCCATCTAAAAACAGCTAACGTTTAACTAATATTTTTTAAATTTTTTTTTTTTTTTGTAAAATGTTTTCAGTTACTTAATTATCTATATTTTTTAATAATCTAATTTTTTTTTTATATTTCTGTAAAATATTTAAAAAATATTACAAGACCTTTGACTTAAGGATACGATTGCTAATCATTACTTCGAAATCTAAATAGTCGTTTTCCTAGTCGATTTACAGCAATGTTAAAACAATAACCCTCATTATCACACAATAAATATCGGGTCTTTACTTAATTGCCACAAAAGTCGTAGCTACGCAGGAAAAAAAGTGAAAAATGCGAATGATAGCTGCCATGTTTGACATGTGTTGGCTCCGATTTTCCATTCGTTAATTGCCCATTATGTCCGATGAGGCAGGAGAAATGGAAATGGAAATGGAGAGAGGCTTTAATTGAGCCGACGCTTCGTTCACACGATAAGGCGGCAAAGATCCGTGGAAAATGTGGCCAAAACAAAGAAGTGGAAGTCGGGCTCCATGGTAGAAAAGTGGAAAAGTGAAAAAGTGGAAGTGCCAGCGATGAAAACAATCCCAGCCACTTGACTGCCGTATGAGCCATAAGTCATGGGATATCAGCTACACTCGGCAAAATTGGGTATGCACAAACAAAATACACAAAAAAAATACAAGATTGTGTTTAACAAATACGACGAAGAATCTCGAAAACATTGTTACAATTTTTTAATTTACCTAAATTTGTATTAAAAATATTAAATATTAAATTTGTAGTCCGAACTAAAAACGAATAATGTTAGGATATACATATAACTAAAATAATAGTCCTAGGATATTTTTCTGACAGAAATAGGGCCGTTTTTTCGACCTAACTTTAAACTAAAAGTAGGTTTTAAACATTAATTTTATAGTTTTAAAAACAGATCATGGTTTGATTAATTAAGGACCATTTTCTTGTCCGCATGTTAAATTTAAAGTATGCTTTAAACCCTGAAAACGTATACGAATTAATAATTTAAAGCTAACTTTAAATTTAACAAGCGGACGAGAAAACTATCAGATTTTTTTTATTTTTCAAAGTGCCTGAAACCAACATAATTGTCAATTGTCGTTGGGTTAGAGGCCTTCAAAGCTAAAAATGCATATACCATGTAACACATAGCATGATTGTTCAAGCACTGGACATGTGGCATCCCCGATCCGCGATGAGGAAGCAATTTGCCAGCGAATGTCCCACACTTTTGCCCATAATAATAATTGGCCGATCGGCGAACCACCACCCGCACCACCGCCCACACATGTGCCACGCCTCCTCCGCCTCCGCCTCCGCCTGCTCCATCTCCTCCTGGCAATCGGCAATCGTGGATCTGGAAACTTTTACCCACGAAAGTGAACGTGTTTCGCGAAGCGGTCTCTCTCGTGGCGGAGCTGACTTCAGAGTCGTCTTGGGTGAATAACTTTGGCGATGGCTTGAACCCAGTTCAGGCTGCCAACGGAGCTCGCCCAGGCAACATCGTCACCCGAAGTGGTAGCCGCGTCTTCAGGGTTTTCCAAGCACCGCGATAACCACGATAACCGAAAAAAAGCCACACTCCTGATAATGTGCCTGATAATAAAGTGATAGTATACCAAACAGTAATCACAATGAACATGCTGGGCTCGGTGAAGATGCACAAGAATTCGCGTCGCAATTATTTCACGCTCAGCTTTCATCGGTTCGATATTTTTCGGTGTAAGTGATAACGAAGAGAAAAACTGTATTTAAAGGATATATTCGTTTGTGAAGTGTGTTTACTTATTTTTTTTATGTTAAATGCTGATTTATTTAAGAATATACGTTTATTTGGTGATTAAAAGGCTTAATTTTTTTACTAATTTTTTTTTATTACTCCTATAATAAAGGAAAATTATAGGGAATTTTGTTGTACCATTTTTTATACCGAAACTAATCCAAGTAAATATTATTCGAAAATGTTTCCATCTTCTCCTCGAAGATATTCTTAATTTATCAAAAATTAATTAAAATAAATTATTTAAATATAAATATACAATCAAAATTATTTAACTCAATATATTTAAATCAAATTTAAAATTTAATCTTAAATATTAAAAAAATATCAACAATATTCTTAATTTATCAAAAATTAATTAAAATAAAATATTTAAATATATATAATCAATCAAATTTTTTTTAATTCAATATATTTAAATCAAATTTAAAATTCCAAATTAAATATTACAAAAATATATTAAAATATCTATCTGTACGATTTTTTTAAATAGGCAGCTTTAAAGCATTTTTAAAGCGAATCACTTAAATCAATTTGAACAGAGCCGTTTATATCTTACTAACGATGACCAGGCATTGCACTCGTAAAACCGCAATCGAAACCGAACTGGACATCAAATCCAATTTCGAATTTCACCGCGAACTTGACAAGTGCAAACTAAACCGCTTTTTCGGTTTGACATGTTTGACATGTGTTGGCTCCGATTTTCCATTCGTTAATTGCCCATTATGTCCGATGAGGCAGGATAAATGGAAATGGAAATGGAGAGAGGCTTTAATTGAGCCGACGCTTCGTTCACACGATAAGGCGGCAAAGATCCGTGGAAAATGTGGCCAAAACAAAGAAGTGGAAGTCGGGCTCCATGGTAGAAAAGTGGAAAAGTGAAAAAGTGGAAGTGCCAGCGATGAAAACAATCCCAGCCACTTGACTGCCGTATGAGCCATAAGTCATGGGATATCAGCTACACTCGGCAAAATTGGGTATGCACAAACAAAATACACAAAAAAAATACAAGATTGTGTTTAACAAATACGACGAAGAATCTCGAAAACATTGTTACAATTTTTTAATTTACCTAAATTTGTATTAAAAATATTAAATATTAAATTTGTAGTCCGAACTAAAAACGAATAATGTTAGGATATACATATAACTAAAATAATAGTCCTAGGATATTTTTCTGACAGAAATAGGGCCGTTTTTTCGACCTAACTTTAAACTAAAAGTAGGTTTTAAACATTAATTTTATAGTTTTAAAAACAGATCATGGTTTGATTAATTAAGGACCATTTTCTTGTCCGCATGTTAAATTTAAAGTATGCTTTAAACCCTGAAAACGTATACGAATTAATAATTTAAAGCTAACTTTAAATTTAACAAGCGGACGAGAAAACTATCAGATTTTTTTTATTTTTCAAAGTGCCTGAAACCAACATAATTGTCAATTGTCGTTGGGTTAGAGGCCTTCAAAGCTAAAAATGCATATACCATGTAACACATAGCATGATTGTTCAAGCACTGGACATGTGGCATCCCCGATCCGCGATGAGGAAGCAATTTGCCAGCGAATGTCCCACACTTTTGCCCATAATAATAATTGGCCGATCGGCGAACCACCACCCGCACCACCGCCCACACATGTGCCACGCCTCCTCCGCCTCCGCCTCCGCCTGCTCCATCTCCTCCTGGCAATCGGCAATCGTGGATCTGGAAACTTTTACCCACGAAAGTGAACGTGTTTCGCGAAGCGGTCTCTCTCGTGGCGGAGCTGACTTCAGAGTCGTCTTGGGTGAATAACTTTGGCGATGGCTTGAACCCAGTTCAGGCTGCCAACGGAGCTCGCCCAGGCAACATCGTCACCCGAAGTGGTAGCCGCGTCTTCAGGGTTTTCCAAGCACCGCGATAACCACGATAACCGAAAAAAAGCCACACTCCTGATAATGTGCCTGATAATAAAGTGATAGTATACCAAACAGTAATCACAATGAACATGCTGGGCTCGGTGAAGATGCACAAGAATTCGCGTCGCAATTATTTCACGCTCAGCTTTCATCGGTTCGATATTTTTCGGTGTAAGTGATAACGAAGAGAAAAACTGTATTTAAAGGATATATTCGTTTGTGAAGTGTGTTTACTTATTTTTTTTATGTTAAATGCTGATTTATTTAAGAATATACGTTTATTTGGTGATTAAAAGGCTTAATTTTTTTACTAATTTTTTTTTATTACTCCTATAATAAAGGAAAATTATAGGGAATTTTGTTGTACCATTTTTTATACCGAAACTAATCCAAGTAAATATTATTCGAAAATGTTTCCATCTTCTCCTCGAAGATATTCTTAATTTATCAAAAATTAATTAAAATAAATTATTTAAATATAAATATACAATCAAAATTATTTAACTCAATATATTTAAATCAAATTTAAAATTTAATCTTAAATATTAAAAAAATATCAACAATATTCTTAATTTATCAAAAATTAATTAAAATAAAATATTTAAATATATATAATCAATCAAATTTTTTTTAATTCAATATATTTAAATCAAATTTAAAATTCCAAATTAAATATTACAAAAATATATTAAAATATCTATCTGTACGATTTTTTTAAATAGGCAGCTTTAAAGCATTTTTAAAGCGAATCACTTAAATCAATTTGAACAGAGCCGTTTATATCTTACTAACGATGACCAGGCATTGCACTCGTAAAACCGCAATCGAAACCGAACTGGACATCAAATCCAATTTCGAATTTCACCGCGAACTTGACAAGTGCAAACTAAACCGCTTTTTCGGTTTTCGGTCCGCACAAATTGACAGATAAAATGTAAAATGTGTGGGGACATGTGGAAAAATGTGTGCACTCCGTTCGTTCGTCTTTGTTTTTCGCTTGACATCGAGTAAATAAATTCAATGCAAACTGGCTGGACTCGATTGCGAGTGGTTTTGGCCATAAGAGTGCAGCCATGAATCCGCACCGCCATCTCAGCATCTCGATCCTAACGTAACGATCGCCATGGAAACGGGTTACCAGAGGCCGTGAAAGTTGGGGACCCAATGCGATCGGGTTTAGATGGGGTTTAGATGGGGTCTGGCCAATTAACCGGCTGCCTGGAAAATTGAATATTGAATGCGAGCGGAGGAGACACGGGGTGATTGCGATGCAAACGGCGGCTAATTCAGTTTTTATGGGGATATACTCCCACGAAATTACGAGGGAGTCATTCTTCCGCGTGTGCGGATAATCATTCAGCCGCCGAAGAGATTTCCCAGGAAACTGGCAGCTCTCCATCAAGGGAAGCATTGAGGAAAGGCATTGGATAACATAATTGCAATCTGGAAGGGGGCTCTTGAATCTATGTAGAAAAACGTATACAAATATTTTAAAAATTATTATTATTATTATTATTATTAAGTGTTCGACTATAAATATTTTAAAAATATATAACAACAAACGTACAAAAATATATTAAATATAAAAATATACATAAAAATATATAAAAAAATATAAAGAAATATAAAAAAATATAAAAAAGGATATAAAAGTGTATAAAAGTGTATAAAAGTATATAAAAGTATATAAAAGTATATAAAAGTATATAAAAATTTATAAAAATATATAAAAATATAAAAAAATATATAAAAATATTAAAAATTTATAAAAATACATAATAATATTAAAAAAATATATAAAAATACACAATAATTTATAAAAATATTACAAATATATAAAAATACATAATAATATATAAAATATGTATAAAATTATATAAAAAATGTATAAATATATATACAATAATTTATACCTCACACGCGGCTCCTAATTATTCTCCGAATTAATGTGATTTTTTTAGATTTTTATGTCAATCCGTTCTGGGTGGAATTTGCTACTGGACATTTTTTATTATTCCTCCTTTATTAATATAGAGATTACCTACATATTTGAATTAAAATGTCTAATTTAGTTTCTATCGGCATATTGTATGGACTTCTAGCCGCAATCAAAGGCACATTTGAATGCTTATCTCTTGTAGACTTTTTCTAATCTTAAAGACCCTTAAGTTGTCCCCTTATCGCACCTCTAATGGAACTTTTTACCCTGTCTAATTCGAATATACGATTACCCATATCTGTATCCAATTAGTAATCAAATCTTAATCAGAGAATAAATAAATAAGTAATCATATCTCAAGTTAATGAACTTTAAAACGCAAATATCTGTGAGATTTGGGAATTGGAATAAATGCAGTATGGAAATATGGAAAATGATATTACAAATTGTTCATCTCTAGGAAAATAGTTTTCAATTATTTTGCCTCTAGTTTCTAGCACTTATTTTTGCCCCTTCTTGAGTCTGTCTAAATGTAATTCATTTGATTTAGTTGTGCGAGTGCTTTGTTTTTTTTGTTTTTTTTATTTTTTATATATGCAACTGGGGCTCCATTTTCCGTCTGGTGAAAGGCGCCTACGCAGCTGGGCTCCTCGTATTTTCTACTGTCTCCCCTGTATTTCATTTGCTGGCTGCTCAAGTTAGCATGACCAGAGTCAGACTGTGATAACTGCTAACCCACAAACTGCTCACAAGCTCATAAATAAATTGGTTCAATTCCAGCGAACAAGAAAGCCAAGCTGCTCAATGCCCAGAGCTGCACAAATGGAGTTAATGCTGCAGTTAATCCGGAGGATTCCCGATCGCCGGCGAATGGCAATGGTAATGATAATGGAAACAATGCCCACTTCTATGGGTATTCAGAGGGTCCGAAGGGAGGAGGTCAAAGGAATGTCAATGTGAATGGAAACGGAGGTAGTGGCAGCTACCAGCAGCCGCAACACTACCAACTGCCCACTGGCCAGCCCCATCAGTACACACCGAGTCTGTACGAGGACCACTACGAGCTCACCCAGCATCAGCAGCAGCAGCAGCAGCAGCAGCAGATCTACGGGGAGAGCCACTTGGCCAGCGGAGGACAGCGGACCGGCGGACCCAATCTGGTCAACAAGCAGCTGGTGCTGCCGTTTGTGCCGCCCAGTTTTCCCAATAAATCACAAGACGGCGTCACGCATCTCATCAAGCCGTCCGAGTATCTCAAGAGCATCAGCATCGACAAGCGTTCGTGTCCATCCTCCGCCCGGTGAGTGGCCATCTGCCCCTATATCTTGGATATATCTTAGATCCTACATACTCCATACTCCATACTCCATACTCCATCCTCCGACTTTCAATTAGCACATGGCAGCCGACAGCCGACAGCCGATTTAATTTGGCTGCACATCTCGTGCAGCGGCTTTTTATAATTAGTATCTCGGCACAGCGGTACAGTTGCCTCGCCTCAATTAGCCAAAATCCAAACGAAAAGCTTGAAAAAAAAAAATAAAAACATATAAAATAATATACATGGCTGCAAAGACGGTTGGCTGCCGCTGGGCAATTAGCAGCTAGCAGCTAGCAGATGGCTAGATCTCAGAGCTGCGGGGAAAGCGGGAAAATAGCTAAGAAAAATCTAACTGAGTTTTCCCGATTTACAGAAAGTTTTTTAAAATTTTTTCCAAGCAGGAAAATAGCTAACTGAATTTTAGTGATAAAAAATTATTTTTGTAATATTTTTATTTTTATTTTTATTTGTAGAAAAATTAGTAATAACTTTAATATCAAATTTAAAATTAATATAAAATATTATAAAAAAAGCTTATGATTTAAAGAAAATTATAACAAGACAGAACTAATTATTAAATGCATACTGAATATAAGTTAAATTTTAAAAAATAATATTTTTAAAAGGTTTTACTTGCTAACAAGTTCTATAGTAAACACTCAAATGTCTTAAATTGATTTTCATAATTTTGATTTTTTTTTATATTCATGTATCTAAAGACATTACCAAGAAATCTAGCATATAAATATTTTTTAAAGCCAAGTGGACAGCTCTTTGGCCGCGAGATTCGCCACTTCCTCTGCCGCTCAAGAGTGCATGAAATTTTATGCGTGCCACTTTGCGGCCTGCCACTTTTCTTGCCGCAGTTGCGATGTTGCAGCTGCCACTGCAACTCAGTTGCAATCCGAAGATGATACTGCGCACACGCCACGCCTGGCGCAGGTCCGCCCACCGCCCACTGCCCACCGCCCACTGCCCACTGCCCGCTAACTAGCCACCACCCACCTCCCGTTTTGCAGTCCACTTTCACTGAAGATCTCTCTCTGACTAATCCCAAACTCTTCTCCAACCCACAGCTCCACGGACACGGAGGACTACATGCAGATACAGATCGCCCAGCAGCAGCAGGTGCACCACTCGCAGCATCCGCAGTCGCATCCGCATCCACATCCGCACCACCCCCATCCGCATCCACATCCGCATCCGCACCATCCGCACCAGCTGCATGGAATGGGCGAGCAGCCACCGTTGCCGCCACCACCGCCGCCGCTGCCCCACGGAATGCTGCCGCCGCAGCCGCCGATGGGTCCGCCGATGGGCGGGGCACTTGGCCAGGATGCCACCATGTCCGGCAAGTCGCACAAGCCCAAGAAGCCGCACGGTTCGGCGCCGAACAGCCAGGACACGGCCTCCAGGAAGCAGCACCAGCCACTGTCGGCCATCTCCATTCAGGATCTGAACAGCGTCCAGGTGAGCAAAATATTCCATATCGAATCTACAAGAAATACTGGTATATGCATATCATAAATATCTATTTCAATGGAAATATTTCTCAGATAATAATAATTAAATAATAGAGAATACAAAATCTACAAGTTCCTAAAATTTATAAAGTGCCTTAACTTAGAACTTACTAAAGTTCCTTAAAAAAAATCTTTAAAAACAAAAAAAAACAGAGATGAGAGTTAATATGTGTTATTTGAGCCTTTTTTTTAGATATCACTATTATTTTTTTTTTATATTTTAAATTGTTTCAAAAAAAAAAATTCTAAAATAGGCATAAAAATAAAAGTAGTCATTTTCCAGGCAATTCAAAGTTTAAGGTCTCTAAAAATTACATATAGAAGCTGTTCTTTAATACCTTTGATTACTAAAATAAACTAAAAAAAAATTTTTTTTTTTTAATAAAAAAATATTTATAAATTTAAAGTCTGTAAAAATTTAAAGAAATTACAAACAAAAAAAAACAAAACTCAACAATCGCTTATCATCGCATTCCTATTTTCCAATTACCACATCCAATCCCCTCCAGCTGCGCCGCACGGACACGCAGAAGGTGCCGAAGCCCTACCAGATGCCCGCGCGCAGCCTGAGCATGCAGTGTCTGACCTCCAGCACGGACACCTATCTCAAGTCCGACCTGATTGCCGAGCTGAAGATCTCCAAGGACATACCCGGCATCAAGAAGATGAAGGTGGAACAGCAGATGGCCAGTCGGATGGACTCGGAGCACTACATGGAGATCACCAAGCAGTTCTCGGGCAACAACTACGTGGATCAGGTGAGTGTTTCGGAAAGATGATCCCCAAGAGATGGCTAAGGGTCGGATCAAAGATCTACTTGCAGATACCGGAACGGGACCAGGCCGGCAACGCCATACCGGACTGGAAGCGCCAGATGATGGCCAAGAAGGCGGCCGAGCGGGCCAAGAAGGACTTCGAGGAGCGCATGGCCCAGGAGGCGGAGTCGCGCCGCCTCTCCCAGATACCCCAATGGAAGCGCGACCTGTTGGCTCGACGCGAGGAGACGGAGAACAAGCTGAAGTAAGTGGGTGTAGTGGCTAGTGGGGAGTCTCCTGACCCCTGGCCTCAACTGTCTGACCTTCTTCTAGGGCGGCCATCTACACGCCCAAGGTGGAGGAGAACAACCGGGTGGCGGACACCTGGCGGCTGAAGAACCGCGCCATGTCCATCGACAACATCAACATCAATCTGGCCGGCATGGAGCAGCACTACCAGCAGATCCATTTCCAGCAGCAGCAGCAGCAGCAGCAGCTCCTCCAGTTGGGCAACAAGGAGAACCATGGCGATCTAAAGCTACCCAGTCAGGAGGATCAGGAGCAGGGCGGCGGCGCAGTCCAGGAGCCACTGGAACCTTCGGAGGGCAGTCAGGGACACGGCGAGGAGGAGCAGGAGGACAACATCATCCCGTGGCGCGCCCAGCTGCGCAAGACCAACAGTCGCCTCAGCCTGATCTAAATACGATACGATCTAAAATACGATCTTAAATACGTTCTAGACCCCAGAAGAAACCCATCCTATCACTCGACTCCTAAGCGGTGCATTTTTTTTTGTTTTTTTTTCGATTAACCTAAAGCATGTGCAATTATAACTGGAGAAATAGAAACCCTAAACATAAAAAGAAACCATAAAAACTACGTATAAGTTCTAGCTACTTACATTGTACTATATGCATTATCATAACCCCTATACTATTATTACACCTAATTGTAATCGAAGTGTTTTTTTTTTTATTCGGCAAAAAGAATATTATTATTGTTATTCCTAGGGGGCAGTATCGCATGGCGAATCTGGCGTATATATCTAATCTTAGCCGCTGTCCTTGAGTTCTATTTCGGTGTTGTATTTTTTTATTTTTATTATTTTTACTCTCCATTTTTTGACTATTTTTTTTTTTTGACTCGGCTTGAATTTACTAAGTAATGGCATTAATTTAATTGTCTCGATTAAGCATTTTTTTATTGTTATTTGTTTTTATATACGCGGCTCAAACAATATTATTATTAATTACCTAAATACATATTACATCTATGAATAAACAAGCGAACGAATGAATCAATAAATATATATATATATATAATTTAAAAAAATGTATTCAGTTAAAAATTCATTGTTTTAGATAGCTTGATAGCTTCTTCTTGCCCGAAGGTAAATCAATCATAATTTTCAATAGCGTCCTTGGAATTCCTTGGGATTTTCCTTCTAATTCTCAAAGTTTTAGTCATGAATTGTCTATCATCTATAAAGGATTAAAGGTGATTAAAGTGCTATTTTTAGCTAGCCCCAACCGAATGACCCCCAAATCAGAAGAAGTTCGTCTGTTTTGCTCATAATCTCATGGTTTTATTACCAATTTTTTTGTTTGGACCGCCTACGAGGTCATGTTGGCGACGCAGGACTTGAGGTTGGGCACGAAGGCCTTGCAATCAGCGACCACCGAGTTGGTGGCCGAGACGTAGCAGTTTGCGGTCTTACTGGGGAAAGCGGCGCCAAGGTGGATCACTTCCCTCGCTTGGCGGATCATCGACAAGGTCTTCACTGCAAGTTTGCCGGCGCAACTAGCGGTGTTCTTGGCGACGGAAGCCACGCTCCTGGTCGACGAGGCGCAAAGCGAGCTGTTCAAGTGGGTGATCTCGGTGCCAATAGTAATTATATTCTCGACATGCTTCAGGATGGCCTTCACGTCATTGGGAATGGTACCGGTGCAGTCGGCCAGGGTCTTCACGTAGCTAGTGCAGGAGAGCATGATGTCGGCCACCTGGTCGATCAGGCACAGGGTGCCGTTGACGCCCTTGAAGCCAGCCAATAGAACCTTATAGAGTCCCAACTGTTCGACGCCCATAAATTCGTCATCGCCCAGCTCGGCAGCGATCATCTGCTCGATCTCGGCATCGGTGTAGGCCTCAAAGTCCTCGAAGCCAGCCACGGCATTGGCCTAGAAAGGGTTGGGGGGTTATTACTATTATTTTTTACTTATTTTTTAGGCAATATTCGGTATAAACTATGAAATGTAAATGCCATTTAGTGGTCTTTATTAATACCTATCGAAATGTAATAGAACATTTTTCATTAAAAAGTTAAAAATAGTCCTACAAAAAAGCATTTAAAAAAAATTGGAAAAAACTAAAAATAGTACAAAAAATGTCCAAGTCTTAAAATATTTTTTATGTAAATGCACCCAAAAAAAATCGATATGAAACGTTGATCAATTTTACATTATTTAAGATCAATTTCAATTTGATATGTGGCCAGGTAAATTTGACCTGGTCGAAAAGAGTACTTCATGTAAAAACGATATGGGTTTAGCATGACCTAAAATTTTACGGTAACATGCTTTTTTTTGTGTGTAGTTTAAACAAGTTAAAGGTATATTAAAAAAAAAACACAGTAATATTATAAAAAAAAAAAAAAAAATTTTTTTGTTTGTCACACTTTTTTTTCTTAACTTTTAAACGTTGGCACTTGAGTCTCGTATTATTTTAGCGTTTTCTGGGATTCCCGACTTACGTTGGCGGCGGTCAGGAGGAAGCAGGCCGAGGCCACGACCAGAAGGCACAGGTTGATCACTTTCATGTTGCTGCTGGATGGTTTCACTGTCGAGTGTTTGCTGGCCGAACCGTGGACTTAGTTTATATAGAAGATCCGGCGGAGCCATATCAGTTGAGTGGCGATCCGGCTGCCGTTGATATGTGTGTGTGTGGTTTAGGTTTAATTAAGCCAACACCAACCAAAGTCCGAAACTAATTTGGCATTATCTATGCAGCGTGGACTGATAGTCAGATTGGCGGGGGCTTCCACCAGTGGGTGGTGGTGGCGATACCCACCGATAGCTCCGGCAGATCGCCCCCCCAGATAGCCGAACACCTCGATGCTGCACCTGCACAATCGCCGGTGGACTGTTGCTCCCAGGAAACAGGGAGTATTTAATTTTAGAGCCGGCAAGCAAAACAAACCCCTTGGAAAAGTCACCTATCTCCATCGCCATCAGACAGCTGTTCAATATGATGAAGTTGTTGATTTCAAACTTCGGAAAAACCTTTAACAAGAACAAAGAAAAAGCTGGCTTCAAAGAATCGATTGTCAAACAACTGAATGACACCAACATTTTGATCAGTTCGTATAGGCAAATGTGTGGAATAAGTGGCCCTAGGTTAAATTAATCATATCTGTTTGAAGAATTTTGTTTTTGTCACACTTCCATTTTTATCAATTTTCAAGTGTGATAGTTAGTGCAGAAGAACTAATATTTATTTGGAAGTCGAGATCAATGCTAATAATTATTTACTATATTTACTTACAGATATAAATAACTAAAGGTCTTGCGCTTTTGGGATTTAAGGGTTTACTAATTAAAACTTTTCTTAAAAAGTATTAATACAGACAACATATTTACCATTTGGGTAGTAAAATACAGGGAACAAATATCCCTCCGACTGTTTTTTCTTTCGAAAAATTACCTAAGCTAACGATTTCCATCACTTTTCCAAAAATTTATTTTCTTGACAATTTTCGAATTTTTTATAAGGGGTACACACAATTTAAAAAAAAAAATTTTAATTATTTAAATTTTATTAGGTTTGAATCCAAATTGATTGGGAATTTAACTACGAGTGCAACAAGATATGACATTTCATGTTTCGACCATTTTCAGCATTGTTTCGGCAAAAAAAACAGATTTTTTAGGACCAAAAATGAGGACCAGAAATTTAGATAAAAGTGTTATTTTCTTGCAGTTTTTCAGTCATAATTAAGTCAATTGAAGCCGCACAGCCAAACGATTGACAGTTTTGAGCAGATAATGACCTAAGCTAACAATTCCCATCACTTTCCCAAAAATTTAATTTTTAACCAAATTTCGCATTTTTTATAAGGGTTACATCACAATTTTTTGAATTTTTTTAAAAAAATTACATTTTCTTGGTTTGAATGCCATTTGATTGGGAATTTAACTACGAGTGCAACAAGGTATGACATTCCATTTTTCGACCATTTTTGGCATTGTTTCGACAAAAATACTGATTTATATGTATGCACATCTATATTAATAACATACCTACATTCACGCTTCTGAAACTAAGGAATACCCCCTATAAGTGTGAAAGAACTCAAAAAACCAAATTAAAAGCGCAAATCGATTTTGCCTATCAAAACGGTATCTTATTGTTTAATTGATCAGCAGGGCTGAAAGGCATTAAAAAAGCTGTAGATAGGAAATTGGCGATTCCAAAAATATTTAAAGTCAACACACTGATTTGGAAGATAGAGCACCAAACCAACACGATATTATGATATGGATGTCAAAGGTTTCTTGTGATAATGTTTATAATGTTTGGTTTTCTTATAAATAAAATGTAAGAAACTAAGGAACCTCAAAATGTATTTACAAGGATAGGAAATTAAAATGTAAGAATCGTGTGATTATGTTTATAATGTTTTCTTTTAAATAAAATCAAAAAAGACTCATAACGAGGTAAAATATCGTGACGATATAAAATGTGATATATAAAACAAATTTATAATTTTATAATTTGGTTTTTCCCTTTTGGTTTTTGACAAAGATAATTTAAGAATGGGATCTTGGAATTTATTTATATATATATATATAATAGATATTTGTGTAGAGTATCATCAATTTTTAACAAATTATTATATAATATATACATAATTAAAACACTAAAGTTGTAATCACTAGGGATTTTTTATTGAATGCTTGAATTGGTTTTTGGAAGAGAAACCCTCTAGGAGGTAAGCTGGGAGCAGGCGAGCATGTTCTGCGGAAAGGCGGTGTAGTAGGTGGTCAGGGTGCTGACGGCATCATTGACGCAGACGGCGGCATTCGGTCCGGTTTGGGGAATCTTCTTGGCCAGGCGGATGACATTCTGGGTTTGCTTCTTCAAGGACCACACCTTAAGGGCGGTCCTAACCACACAACGCTTGGTGATCTTGGGCTCTGCGTCGTCGTCCACTGCCTCGCAAATGTTGGACTTCATATTGATGACATCGTTGCAGGTGCTGATGATCTTGAGGTTGGCGTTGATCAGATTGGTCACATCCTTGGTGGCAGTGACGCCGCAGGCGATCACGTCCGCGTTGAATCCCAACGCACTGTCCTTAATGCCTGCCACCCACTTGATGATGCAATTGAATCCCTTGAGCGTGCGCAGGGTGGCCTTCAAGCCCCTGTAGGTAAACTTGAGCACGCTTAAGTCCTCCACATCCAGCTCGCCGTCGAGCAAGAAGTCCAAATCGTTCAGGGCAAGGTCCTGCGAAGAGTCCTCGCTGGGAGAGGGCACCACCACCAGTGCATTAACCTGGATTTTGATTATTTTTAATTATTATTATTAAGTATTAATATTTTTTTTCTAGTTGCCAACTTACGCAGACCAGGCAGAGGGCCAAGGCAAGAATGGTAAACTTCATGTTGTCGTTGTTTTTAACCAACTGTTAGCAATCTTTTCCGATATGCGCCTTTTTATATCGTTGGATACCTTAACCCTCTATTTGCCATCTTGGGTTTTGCTTTAAAAAATTGCATTTAAATAGCTATGCCCCTTTTCTATCTCTACAGTTTTGTTTCGATATTTAAAATTTTCAAAATACGTTATTTGGGATTTTTAAATCTTTAATTTTCTTGCAAAAAGGGTTAAAACCACAATCAACTTAAGCCAGTCACATTGACGCGCTGATAACGCACTAAGCCTATTGATCAATTGGACATCGAATTTATCTATCACAACATTAAAAAAAAAACCCACAAAAATAACAAAAACCGGCACTCATTAATAGATAAGGCTGTGTTCATTGAACTAAGTTTTAAAATCATATTGTTAGGCTCATTTTAAAATTAGAAAAGCTTTACCTTCACTTAAAAAATAAAATGAAAATTTCAATTGCCTACTTTTCGGCTTAAAAAATTTTTTTTTTTAAAAGGTGTATATTTATTTAACAATAACAGGTATACTGCTACCTATGTGGCAGCTTGAGCAGGTTGTAAATTAAAGGGTTTTAAAAAATTTTAAAAATTTTAAAAAAAAAACAAAAAAAACATTTTTCTACTAAAAGTTGAAAAAAATGTTGTATTACCCCAATATGTTTAAAATAATATTTACTTGATTTATTTAAAAATGTTCCTAATACAAGTTTGAAGTTGATTTCACTTTTTTTTATTATTTTTTTGTTATAGATTAATTTTGATATTTTTATTTACTGCTACTTGCAATCACCGACCATTCTTCATTTCTAGGTTTATAGCGTTATCATCGCTGGTCAAATGTAAGGCGATTTGATTTGAGTGCCCTTCCACTCGATTTTTTTTTTGCCACGTGAGAAGCGCCTTATCTGATTAGCCGTCCGATTAGAGGGTCCGAAATACCAAAAAGTCCATTATAGAACACCTTATCGACATGGTTTTTATATATGTACGCTTAGCCGTAAAAAGCTTTGGCTTTTATATCTCCCGTTCGATTGTTTCCAAGGAAAGTGGATGACATGAGAGCACATAAACACATAAAATATAAATCATCGATGGAAGGCGTTTGTTAGGATCCCTTATTTGATGAAACCCACAAATGATTCAGCTCTCTACTAAAGTTAAAAACATGCTTCGAGAACGATAAGACTCCCATGCTAAGTAGTGTCAACAATATTATGAAAATAAGCAGAAATTTGTTGGGTCATCAAGATAAACACCAAGTGACTAAGTTTAGTTTACAAAATAAAGTGGACGACGGATCCTAACAAATGGTATAATAGCATATCAAACCTTCAAGTGAAAGACCATCCATTTTGGTATTTTTTTTTTTAAGATTTACTTTATTGTTTTACTTTTATTATGCATATAGTATTACTTCATCTTTTTCTTATTTCGTTTTTTCCTTGGATTTGTATGTCGCCTCATTGCACTAAAAAATGTTTGTTGCCCTCTCATTCTACGCCATGTTGGCGCT
Organism: Drosophila pseudotakahashii; assembly: GCA_035046095.1. Lineage (NCBI taxonomy): Eukaryota > Metazoa > Arthropoda > Insecta > Diptera > Drosophilidae > Drosophila > Drosophila pseudotakahashii. Next base: position 11,361,645 of record JAWNOE010000105.1, read on the forward strand.
GCCTATTGCCACCTCGCTCTAACGCACTTAAACGCAAAATTATACAAATATGTAAAAAGAAATAGAACAAACACACGCGTTGGAAAAAAACATAAACAAAAGCGGCTTACAATTATTTGCAAAAAAATATATATTAAATACAAAATCATTTACTCTGCTTTTTTACGATATATTTTGTTTTTTGTTTCTGGATATTCCCCGATCATCGTTCGTTTTCGTTATCGTTATCTCCCTTTCAGCTTCAGGCAACGTATTTATGCAAAAATATATCGATTTATGTAAATATATGTTATGTATATAGGCGCATATCGTAATCGTATATAAATATATATGTATATATATTACAAAGTTAATTGTTTTCATTGTTTTCGTCGCAATATTAATATTCTCTTAATAATTCTCTCTTAATCTTGCACGCTAAACGGCCGCTTGTTTTTTGTTTCTTTCGTTTCCCGATTTCATTTGATTTTTAAGGATTTTTAAGCGGAAAAAGAAAAACCTCTATTTATAAAATAAGGTTACAGTTGTATAATTAAACAATTGTTAAACAAAACTAATAAAGAAACCCCTCGCCGGGCTCGGAAAACAGATGCGCGACACTCTAAAATCTGTTTGCTTAATTACAATAGGGGGGAAACTCATACTCATACTCATACTCAAGTATATGTATAATTTATAAATATATAATAAAAAAAAATTACAAAAAGTAATCGAAATAAAAAAAAACACACACACACACAAAATGTATTGGTAGCGCAGGAAGGAACGCAATCGAATAGAGTTATTAGTTTTAAGCGAATACGAATACGAATACGAAATGGATCTACGTAGTTCCCACTGTTCGTTCTTCCCCCTTCAAAATTCCGTCCTTTTGTTTATGTATAATTGAGTTGAGTGGCCATGGCGCCTAATTGCTGTTGTTGCTGGCGGAGCTGTTGTGGTTGTTCTGGTCCACGCTGTCCATGTTCGGCACGTAGTCGAGGGCCATCATGCAGGCGAAGACGGTCATCACCATCTTGGGCTTCACCTCGGTGATGTCCTCGGGCAGGGCGTAGACGCGGGCGCCGATCTTGCGGGCCATGGAGATGGCATACTTGGCATTGGCCAGGTTATCCTGCGGAATAAATGTTCGTTAGTTACGGTTAGATGCTTTTCTAATGCGTTCAGAACTCACCTCCTGCGTGCCGCTGGTGCGCACCAGCTCGTAGTTGATGCTGCCCTCCTTGATGGCATCGATCAGATCGATCACGATCTTGCCATCGGCTATGGCCGGGTCATTGAAGTTGCGCAGCTGCGACGTTTTGCCAGCATCCGTCAATCGATTGTTCACCCACTGGACGATCTCCTTCTCGATGATGGGGTTGCCGGTGTTGGCCAGGCGGGACAGAATCGACAGGGTGTAGGCGCGCATCAGCTGCCAGATGAGAGCTGCACAAATAAATGTATTAGACCATTATCGTTATTTTTTTAAAATTAAGTGAGCATAGGATTTAGAGCTTGAAAAAATATCTACAGTTTGCTATTTCTCGATATTTAATATGAGTTTTTCCTTTAAAACATCTATATTATCAAATCGATATTATTTCATCGAATCGATATCACCAAATTATCGAAAATATCGATTCTATCGAATCCATATGGTAAATTTATCGAAATTATCGATAATTTTCAAGCTCGTCTTAAAAAGCTAGTAACGCTTTAAATATTAATATGCCTACCCAACGTCAGCGTGGCATTGCCATCGTTAAGATCCTGGCCAGCGATTCCGACCAGCGAGAATTTCAGCTGCTTGCCCAGATCAACCGCGTAGTTGCAGTTCTCCAGCTTCTCCATGAACTTGCGCAGCGGACTGAAGCGCTTGTGCACCCGGCTCCAGTTGACGATGCCCGGCTTGATGACGTCGAAGAGCTGGAAGATGACCAGACCATCGGCCAAATCGGAGTAGAGCCAGTTCACATGCGGCGCCACGCCCATCGAGTTCATCCAGTTGCGGTAGGCTGGTAACGAGAAAAGTAATAATAAATTAGTAAATATAATAATAATAAATATAAGTATTAAAAGTTCTATAGCATGCACTTCCTGCTGAGCAGAGCTTTCTGATAAACTAGTATCGTTATAATTATAAGAAATGCTTCATTTAAGTTATAAATCGACGATGTTCTTAAAAATAAACTTTATGACTCACTCTTCTCCTCGCGCGTCTCCTCAATAGACTCGAGTCCCTCGATCTGCTCGGGCTTGTCCAATCCCGGATGATTGTTGAAGAGATTGGCAACGAAGGCCAGATTGAGTTTGTAGACGCCGTTGACGACATCCTGCGGCGTGAGGAAGCTGCGGCAATTGAGCTTGGCGGCCTGCTGCAACATAATCTCAGCCCGCGACTGCAGGTCCGATTCCCGGAGGGCATCCAGATTGACATCGGCATCGTTGCCGGCAATCTGCTTCAGCAGGTGCGAATAGATGTCGGAATCGACGATGTCCGACTGGAAGTTGGTGCACCGCCTCGAGATGCCGGCCCGCTCCAAATGATGGTTGACCCATCGCAGAAGGATCGCCTCCGGCGACATCTTCATCAGATCCTCGAGACGTTCGTTGTCGAAGAGGAGGCCGGCCAGTCCCGGACAGCTGTCCAGGGTGATGTGGCTGAACAGACCGATGCGGATGATCTGCCAGAGCAGGCCCAGCACCAGATGCGGCTTGCCCTTGGCCAGATCGTGGGCATCGATGTTCACAATGTTGCAGCCAATCGCCTGGGAGGAGACCAGGGCCAGGGTCAAGTTCTCGAACTCCCGGTAGACGGTGAGGTTCTTCTTGTTGATCGCCCGCTCGTCGATGGTGTCCGGGCAGGAGTGATTGATGATCTTGCACAGCAGAATGCCATCCTTGATGCTCAGATACAGACGCTTGCCCTCGCTGTCGATGGGCAGCAGGTGCTGCAGGTCCTTGTCGTGGCCCAGATTCGAGTTGATCCAGTCGGAGAAGGCCAGCTGCTCCTCGAGCCGCACCGAATGGGTGGTGCCCTCCGACGAGATGCTCGACATGCCGCCCAGGGTCTCGAGGTTCTCCTTCTTGGAGACGACGGTCTTGAATGTGCTGGCCACATCCTTGCTCTTCAGATCGAGACACAGTGCCTCGAATTCCTCCAGATTCAGCTTGCCCTGGAAGGCGGTCTGTTTGCCCTTGCCCTTGTACTCATCGATCATCTCGCGCACCTGGTAGCCGGCTAGCTTGAAGCCCACCTGGTTGAGCGCATCCTTCAGCTCGTGCAGGTCGATAAAGCCATCCTTGTTGGCGTCCAACTGGAAGTGGGAGAGGGATTCGGATTAGTATGCTTGCCAAATAAAATTTTATAAAATTACATTCTTCCTAAGAAATGACTCTGGCGATAAGTATAAACTTAAACATTACAAATTTCCAAAAAAAAAAAAAATAAATAAATAAATAAACAAAGTTAGAGCCAGTGAAACATACTTAAACTAAAGTAAACAAATGGTTCGAGTGACTATTGCGATAAGTAGTGCTTATTCATTAAAGTTTCGGTTAACTTTCGGTTAACTTTAAACCTTTGAATAGCTTTTCTTATTCATAACATAGCTTCCTGGCCTTCTCGGAACTGGAAATGACTTGAAAGGGCACACCGAACGGGAAAGAGGATAGATCTATGAGTAATCCTCGGTCATGAGTGAGTTACCCGCCGATCTACCCGATCGAACTGTGCTTATTCATTAAAGTTTCGGTTAACTTTCGGTTAACTTTAAACCTTTGAATAGCTTTTCTTATTCATAACATAGCTTCCTGGCCTTCTCGGAACTGGAAATGACTTGAAAGGGCACACCGAACGGGAAAGAGGATAGATCTATGAGTAATCCTCGGTCATGAGTGAGTTACCCGCCGATCTACCCGATCACCCCGATCGAACTGTGAGTCATCAATCAAATCCGATGGCCAAACACTCGGGGCCGCATTCCCGGGGCCCCACCTGTTTTATCTGAGGAATTCGGTATGCAAAATTGTAGTTCCCATCTCCCGCAGAACCAGCAACCTTATCGCAGAACAGTCTACAGTCTGTTTGCCGGTCTTATCGAATTTAATTTCCACTTTTCAGTTTCCCGTTCGAGAGTGGGGGGGGGGGGTTACAATCTTCCACCTGACTGACATATCGCTGATTATCGAAAATTGCTCGTTTCAAAAGCGTGAGTGGGCGCCGCAAGAAATAAGACAAAAAAAAAGTCCCGTAGTTGAAGAGTCTTTAAAAAAAAGAAGACCAAAGAAGTGAAAGCCTAAACAAATTTTTGTAAATCACCCGATGAATCAGTTGGAAAATACATAGGTACTCAAGAATCGGACCGTTTAATGAAATACCTCATTCGATTATTTCCTACCCAAATTTAATGACTAAGAGGCGCAACCGTTTTGAATACAATTTTTAATCCAAATATTTTCTTTACTTCACAAGTCTAAGGAATCATAAATAAAACCGTTAAGGCCAATCACATACATATAGTCATGATTATATAGGTTTCACGCGAAGCTTTAAATTTATTAGTCATATTTAAAGGTTGAACGCGATTATTGGTCAATATGCTGGAAATATCTTAGATAAGAACGAGCTTTGGCAAGCTTTGAAGATTTTGGTTTCAACATTTTATGAAAATAATATATGATTTTGGAAATTCAAGAAAATCCGATATTTTTAGTATAAACTATCTTACTAAACTTTTGAACAACTAACCTTACTCAATTATATTATGGTTAGATTATTTCAAATCATAAAAAAAGTATCCTATAAAAACATATATATAAACCCTAATCTATATTTTAAGATTAACTAGGATTTAACTATCCAACCCATACTATACTTTCGTAAAACCTCCTAACTATTGCAAATTACCTGGAAACAATTCGAATTTAGGGAAAAACCGTGTGCGAAATAAGGAAAATGGACGGGGAAAGGGAAAAGGGGCCAGGTGGATCGACTGATATACTGGACTGTGGAATTTATGGCTCTGTGGTTGGTAACTCGCTTTGGTAGTAGTGGTGCGTTGATTGCTCCGCTTTTGCTGTTTGTCGATAAGATAAATTTCAGTGCGCCAAAAAGCGAACATAAAATCGAAAACAGCACTCGATTACGTATATGGTAATGATATGATGGTCGGTCCGTCAGCGAGTTCTCGAGGGGAAGGGGGAAACCGTAAAGCCATCGAGGGTGTTTGTCCTTGGCCAAAAGAGGGAATATGACTGACATCGAACGGAAGTGATTTTGATTTTTGCTATATAATATATATTTTTTTTTTGGGGGGGGGGGGTCGGTGTCTACAATGGGTCAGTTTGGGGCGCGTGCTCTTTATCAGAGGTGTTCACTGTAAAGGCCCCGCTTATGGGTATTGGTATGCGTGTCACCTGTCGGTGTTATCGATTAAAAAGCCATAAAGTGCCCCGAGAAAAAAAATGATAGGGCAAAAACAGAAGAAACGCAGACACACCAAAATGAGAGGGAGTGATTACGTGAGTTGTGAGTAATAAAAAATGATATAGTTCGCCTCTTTATTTCCATTCAAGTGTCTAAATGTAAAAATTCTTCAGTTTGCAATTATTTCAAGAGCTCTTTTTCCAAATTTCTTCAATACAATATTATTTTTGCTAACAGAACCAACAGAATAATGAACACAAATAATAATAAATATTGAAAAACTTCTAAAATTCTTCTTCATTCATAAAATCTGACAGTTTGCTTTAGCGGTTATCCACTGTAGCCGCCTCAGTGGCGCCACCTACGTTGGGAATCAGCTCCTCGAGATTCTGCTTGAACTCCTCGGTCGTTTGGTGCTGCTCCACGTTGATAATATCGGCCATTATTCCAATGTATATATTTGCACGCGGAATTAATTTTATTATTTACTGAATTCCTTCTTGTTTTCGTTGCAAAAATAAACAAACAACAAAAAATTAATTGATTTGCACACAGATAGTACACGCACACACAAACACACACACGAACAGCACGAGAGGAAGAAAGGGAGGAGAAAGTAAATTGATCGAGAGAGAGAGAGAGAGAGCGGCGCGAGAGAGCGAAGGAGAGAGCCAAGGATGCGAGCTTTTACTTTTTTGTTTTTTATTTATTTTGAAACAACTCCTTTCTTTATTTCTTTTTGCTTATTCGCTTTACACGAGCTAAAGTTGAGTACTAATTGAGTATTTCAGTGGAACGGACTATTTATGCCTTTTCTTTTATCACAAAAAAAAAACAGAGGCAAAAAAGCACTCCAATCGAACGGTTTTCCTTATCAGTGAGAGAGGAGAGAGCAAACAACGAGAGAGGGAGAAAAACACCTTTTAAAAAACGCGTCATCCTGAATCACACAAAAAAACCACTTCATAAAGAGTTACTCATTCAGTAAAACTGCATAAAAATATAGGAAATCTGCAGAAAAGAATTAATAAAAAAAAACACTTTTTGACTGATTCTCTCCTGCAATTGATAAGGTCCACTCTTAGCTTCATTGCTTCCACTGATAAATCGATTGATAACTCTTCTTTTCCGCTCTCTCTAATACAGGGTTACCAGGTCGCCAAAAAATGCAGGGCCAAGGGAGGTCCCTCTAAGGATTGAATCCTTATTATTTTTAAGTAAACCATCTCATTAATCGCTTAAATTTTTTCTGAACATATATCCTATAAAGATACTAAATATTCTAAACGATATTATTTATTAGGGGATTTCGTTTTAACACTAAAACAAAACATGTAAATCCACAAAATGAAGACTGACAACAGTGAGTCATCCGTTACAGTTAAAAATATTATGCTTAGCTGGAATAAGTTAATTTAATCATTGATAGTTACAAATTTCAAATTGAGTCATCTTTGAATGTCCGGTTTCTCCAGTGACGTGGCAACCCTTTTTCGCAACATTCTCAAGAGTCGAAAATCGCTTACGCATCAAAAAGTTTTTGGTTAAATGCAATACTACCACTTGACGGGCCAAACTTATAGAGAGGTAATGGAAAAATGAGCACTAAAAACACCTGCGAGAGGGACACGGTATTTAAACGTAATTGGTTTTTTAATAGCCATTATATCAGCGAGTGAATTATGTGGCAATTGTCATTTCGGTTAGGTTATAACTTGTAGAACATAAATCTAATTCCACCAAGATAATGATAGTTCGCAGCGCGATAAGACGAGGAAGTGAGGCAATAAAAGTATAGAACTTCTCTTTTAAGGCATAAAATTGAATCAGGATTTTAGGTAGATTTCTAGAAAACTCAAGTTGTCTATGGGTGAAGCGATCACAGTGGTCAATAGTATTATCGATCAGTTACTTGCGATGACTAATCACTTCACATACAAAGACTTTTGTTGTCTGTTTGTAAGTGGGGGGGGGGCCACACCTCGACCGACCGATATATCGAACTAAATAGAATAAGCCCAGCTGAACAAACCGCATCTCTTGTTAGTATTTCCCGCGATGATAAAACAGTTGTCGTTACGTAATATCCACTATCTATAACCCAGTGTAAGTGCAGCTGGGTTTAGTAATATCCAGATTGCATACAATCTGTTTTTTTGTTTCGGAACTTCTTATGCTAAATAAGATCTCTCTATAATTCTATAATCCATTATTGTTTGTTCAAGAGATTAAGTAAATAATCAATTTTTGGTTGTATTTAAATATATCAGTCATTAACCTTATTAAAAAACGATACTCCCCTCGATAATTATCGATAATTACAATTAACCCAAATTGCCAGTTCAGAATGTTTTGATTTAATAAATATTTACCTCAATTCATGAGATGAGTTTATTTTCACACAATTAGCACCTTTAAAAAATGCAAAAAAATGTTCTTTAAATATTTAAATTAGTTAAAAGGCAATTGAAAGTTGGAGGAACATTTTTTACGGGCTGGCAAAAAAAATAAAAATTAAAGACCAGAACCGCACACGCCTGACCCCAAGCAACTTTCTTCTACGGGTTCACTTTTGGTGTCACCGATGTTTGCCAACCCTTCACCTGCCTCTTTTTGGTACACTCGAAAAAAAGTATATTAATATAAAAGTTTTTTATAACATTTTCGAATTTATATTAGATCAAAATCAAGATCAAGGAATCTTTATTAACACTATGTAGGTAAATAATAAAAAATCTTGAAAATTTCCCAGTTCTAGGGTTATTATTTTTCTCCGTGTGTAGGTTCTTTTCTTTTTTTTTCGAACCCAGAAAAGAACTTAGGCGGCGGCAATCATAATTATGACAAACAACGCGCGAAATTTTTGTTAATGAACGTTTTTCCTTGTTTTTTTTTTTCGTTCTGTTATTTTTTTTTTTTGTTCATCGTCAAATGTTTGCGCCGCTATTCGAGGCTTAGTCACTGTCATTTAAAGGCAATTTACAGCAAATGAAGTTCATTAGCAGCAGCGAAAAAATTCGAAAGAGGGAGAACCAAAAAAAAAAAAAATGCTAAGCGGCGTTTATAGTTTTTAAAGTTTTGTTTGCCCCGGCTTTTAAGGGGGAAAACGGTTTGAGTGACGTAATTGAAAATGTCACCTGGCCGAGAAAAAAGTATTTGTGTCACTTTTTTTCGCTTTCGTTGAACCGGTTTTTGGTTTTCGAGTCCAAAAACTGTCGTATCTCAATTCGTATTCGTATGCTTGGCACGACAAGTGGATTTACTTTACTAGCTTTTTTGCATATCAAGTAATGCCGTGCGATAATGCAACTATATATGTATTTCCCCTTTAACCCATTCCACCCACTTTGTCAGTGTGTCGCGACCTCGACAACAAAGGCAGCATTACATCAACAGTAAACCAAAAAAAAAGCCCGCTGATTGAACGTGAGTCAACAGCATTCGAAACATGTTAATCAGCATTGTTTGATAGATACTGGATACTCGTAGCGCTGCTTTATGCATATCAGAGACCCCACAACAAGTACCCGTACCCCCCTTTCTGCTCGTCGGAGGTCAAAATAAGAAATAGCTGTTCAAATACAGGCAGAGGAAATCAATTGAACAAAAATTAATAATGCGCCCATGCCGATGATGATATGCTAGATAGTTGTTTACCGTTGCACGGCCGTAAAAAAAAACACTACCATTGGATACTATATGAGCGTACACCCTACAAAAGTTTGAAAAACATTTATTTCAACTATTTTTGTATTGTATTCATAACAATCATTTGGGTCTACGCGTTGAAAAGTCTTCTTTCATAACATTTTTACATTAGAAATACTCAAATTGATATGAAATAATGTCATTTTGTAGTAAGATTTCGTGGTTTTACTGTTAGTATACTTTTTTCAAAGAGTTTTTATATATCTGTACTTTAAAATATATAAACAATATGAAAATATACATTTAAATATATTAGAAAATAGTTTAAAACCCAAACCAAATTCTACATAATTTAGGTTAAATTAAAAAAAAAAATTTTCTTTTAAAAATTTTAAAAATGTTTTGGAACAAGAGATTGGTTCTATTTTTATTATTTTAACATAAAGATAGGCCCAAAGTACGAACTTTGAAAGCTAAACCAGATAAGATCCAATAAACTGTTATATCATAAACTTTAGAAAAGCGAAGTACGAACTTTGAACGCTAAAGCAGATAGGAGCTGATTTTTTGGAAACTTCCGTTCCAAAGGAACATAGAAATCTCAAGTTCTTCCCCAGACCAAAAAAAAAACTTTACAACTTTTGTCGCCTGTCGTGTCAATCGGTGTCAGTGCGTTACTTTTCGTTTCTCTTGACGTTGTTGTGGTTTTTTTGTATTTGCTGCTGTTTTTCTGGTTGTTTGCCGGTCGTTGTTCGCATTCAACTTGGGCTTCGTTGTCGTTGTTGTTTGATTTTTTTTATTTTATTTATTTTTCCTTTTTGTTTTCGACGTTGTCGCAGTCAATTGAAATTTGTAACACGTAAAGCAAATTTTGAGTTTTCGCTTGTCTGCGATTACTCGCAACTTTGAGTGTAATAAATATTTATGTAGAAATTTGCAGTGCGTCCAGCCAGCACACGCAAAAAAAAAGAAAAAAAACTTAAGTAAATTGTATAATCAACAGTGACACATATCCGCCAGCTAGACAGAGAGACTCGCCAAGTAGTGGGCGTGGACCCAAAGACAATTGCTGGTAAAATAATAGTAGAGACTACTAGGGATTGGAATAAACATTGGAATAACTAATACAACAAATACTCAGTAAAATCGTATGGCCATTGAAATGCTTTTATAAGCCTTTAATGTGATCTGAAATAATATTTAGGTTCCCTTTGACGAACAAAAAATAATACCAATTAAATTTTGAATCAGATAAAGTTTTATAATATACTTTGGAATCATATAGATAAACTTTAAAATCTATTTTTAAGTTTTCAAAAATATTTCAACTGTTTTTAAAAATAGGAAAAGAATAGATTATAATCTATTATTATCTATTTAATATATATATTATATAGTTTTATAGTATTTATATAGTTTACACAGCTTGGTAACTATTTTTTTGCCCTCAACTATAGGTAGAAATGCATTAAAATGTATCTGGTGTTTAGTTTTTTCTTCTTCTTCTTGCCCCCAAAGCCTCGCCTTGTCGACTGATTACACTTTCGCGAATGATATATAATATGGGAGTTAGTCAGGGCCCAGGATAAATTACCAAGGCTGAGTCATAAAGGCCACTTGCTAATTAGGCAAGCGAACACCCCCCTTTTAATGAATTGAAACAGACGCGGCAACATATCGTATGAAAATGATATTGATAATTTGTGCGGGTTTCGTATTTCAAAGTTTAGCTTGTTTATTAGTTAGGATTTAAAAAAAAAACATGTATACCTTAATTTATAAGTATGCTACATCAAAATAAAAAATTTTAAATCTGAGGTGTCCCTACAAAATGTAAAAAAAAATTTTTTTTTAATTAGATGTGACCATTTTTGTCCACTTCAAGTACTCAAAAGAAAAAAAATTTTTTTTTTAATTTAATGTGACCATTTCAAGTACCTGAATATTACCAATTATTCTACCTACCTTAATAATTTATTTCGAATTTTACCCATAAAACAATATTGATTTTTTTCAGTGTTTTGCTAATTGAATTGCATCCACATATTGTGAGGAGCGTTTAGTTCGGCTAATGAACTAGTTCCCCGCTCGGTTGTGGGTGTTAATTGTATTGGCCGCGCCTCAATGATTTCCCATAACAAAGCAATGTTTCGCCAAGTGTATAGAGCACGCGACCACAAGCGATCTGTGAAAGTCAACGCTGCACTTCATTATGACAAATTTACAGTTAATCAACGACACAAAAAGCAATGTGGAAAATATCGGGGAAAATGCAGAAAGGTGGGGGGAGAAATGTGGAAAAAGGGGAAAGGAGGAGGGACGTTACAGTCCGGTAAATATTGGAAATGAGCCACTAAATCATCCGTGTCTCTGTGTGTTTACCATACCCATATCCATATCCCCCATCTTTTCCTTTTTTTTGTTTCTGTAGTGCCAAGTGAAAACCGAAAATGGCAAAAAAAAAAAAAAAAACTGATAAAAAGAAATGACAAACAATCCGACGCTGCCCCCAAAAGGTAACTGGCCAGAGTTCAACAAACCCGTCACGCAAAAAAAAAAAACAATCGGAAAACAACCATGGAAGGCGCCCAAAAATGGTACCCGTAATTTGAATACCCTGAAGGAGAAAATACCAATCAAATTTATCATCTATCGGAACTTGAAAATATTTCGTATATCGTATATCTCTGATATTATAATTCTTGGCCATGTACATATGTGTATATAATTTTCCAAAGTAAACAAATGATGCTTAAGATTGTTAAAGTTATTCTAGATTTTCTTATCTGTGTTTGTATTTTTTACAGGGGTTATCAAATGCACTAATAAAATGTGACATGCATAGAAAGATAATGATAATAATCTTCATATGTACATTCTTCAATTTATCATGATAATTTTGAAATTTTTGATTTAGATAAGTTTAAGACAACTTGGAAAAAGGAATTACCCGTAGCAAGGGTATTAAAACGAAAGGAAATAAAATGCGTCAGCCTGAGCAAAAGGACAACCAAATAAGCGAGAGAAAAAGTGGTAAAGTGAGGGAGAGGTTGTTGCATTAATGCAGCTGCAACTTATCGCACATAAAATGCAATCAACGCACTGCGAACACTTTCACTCTTGATGGCATTGTACAGTGTAAAAACTATGGGGATTTCCCCTATATCTTACATAGCGAAAAAATACCATCTTAAACGGAGATGATATATGTACACACAAAAGAAGCATGTCGCCGTAAAATCGATATGCGCATGTAAATTGCTGGCTATGCAATACACGCATATCGTTTAAACATGAAATACTCATTTCGAGCATATCGAATTTACGTGGCCGCATATCAAGTTAAAATTGATATTACATAATGTAAAATCAATCTTCGTTTCATATCGATTTTTTTTTTGTTCTATGTAAATTCCAAGGTTATATATGATTTATTATATATGTATATTATTTTATCTTTTTAACATGAAATACTTATTTCGAGCATATCGAATTTACGTGGCTGCATATCAAGTTAAAATTAATATTACATAATGTAAAATCAATCTTCGTTTCATATCGATTTTTGTTTTTTGGGTGTGTGTAAATTCCAAGGTTATATATTATTTATTATATATATTATTTTATCGTTTTAACATGAAATACTTATTTCGAGCATATCGAATTTACGTGGCTGCATATCAAGTTAAAATTAATATTACATAATGTAAAATCAATCTTCGTTTCATATCGATTTTTGTTTTTTGGGTGTGTGTAAATTCCAAGGTTATATATTATTTATTATATATATTATTTTATCGTTTTAACATGAAATACTTATTTCGAGCATATCGAATTTACGTGGCTGCATATCAAGTTAAAATTGATATTAAATATTGTAAAAACATAGATTGTTTTTTTTTTTAAGTGTATGTAAATTCCAAGGTTATACATATCTTATTTATTATATTTATTATTTTAACAACATTTTAAATGGCTCTCAAATAATTTCCAACACTCGATTTGTTTACACCCCAATCACGTAACACTTACGTGTTTCTTGGGCCTTATAAGCCACACAGTCTGCGGACCGATCGAATGATATCATCGCCGTTCGATCGCGACCCACTGTGCGGCACGACTTTTGATTGACACTGTGGGGCATTCAAAAATCTTTGGCATGTGCATTAAAATGACAAAGAAATCGAAAAAGGGAAATAAATAAAGAAAGCGTTTTTAGCGCTAAGTGCCCAAGTAGCCGGCACTCAAAATGCACTTGAAGGCCCGAAATGTTGATAAAGGCCAAGCTGCAGCTTGCATCCCGATGAATTATATTCGGAAAAGACTAACAATAAGTGTTGTTTTTTGTGTGAATGGGAGCATACACAGTAAGAGCAGGAAAAAAAATCGAGAAAGAAAGACCTAATAAACGCAGCCAAATGAATTATGTGCCTGCCCATCAACTTTGGAAAACAGCACAAGCAACATGCAATGCAACAAAGACAGCGCACAGCAGCGGCCGAGATATTAGCATCTAAAAGCGCATCTAAATGGTTTGAAATCAGAGCCCCACGATTCCTAATTTAAATGCATTTTACCTTGAAATTAAATTACAATACGGAAAATCGCATTGTAGTATACATATTTATCTGCTTTATTATTACTCATTCATATATTAATAAAAATGCTATAATTTCTACAGCCATTGTTTATCAAGTATGCATGCCCGATAAACCATAAAAACACATTGCATATCTCTCCTTCACATCGGGGCACTCAAAATGCGGGACTTTGCGGCAATTAACACTGACACTCCCACGCAGAAACAGAAACCGAAACAGAAACAAAAAACCAGAAGAATGAGAAAGAAAAACACAGAAACCGGAGAAGAAAACGAAAGACAAACAAAAGCAACGCTTTGTATGTGGGTGTGGCAACTCTGTCTGCTTGCTGCCGTTTGACATAAGCAAATGGCAACAATGTGCCACTCACATGCGATAAGCATTAATCCTGAAAGCAACCCTGATTCCGATTGTAAGAGCATAAATGTTTTGAATTCAAAGATAAATACAACTATAAATAAATAGCAATAACTTTTTAAATAGTCGTAGGGCTAGTTTAATATCTCTAATAAATAAATTTCCTGGCGGAGGAGAAATCACTGTATTACTTCAATAGGAATTTCAAACAAGGTTTCCGTGGGATAAACAAGTTTGTTTACTATAATTTCAATATCGTAGTATGCAACCTTCATTGAGAAAATATAAAGAGTGCGGAATTGTTTATCGTTTTCATATTTTTTTTTGTATTTTTTGTTGTTCATCTCAAGCTGAGGCATTCGGTATTAGTCATCGCAGCAGGGCAACAACAATAGCGGAATAACGAAAACAGATTTCAGCTTTCAAGTGTCAATCAGTACAGTGATTGTTTCCCGCCCACACAACCCCCATCCATTATGTATGTACATATATGTATGTATGCCAGTACTTATCCTGATCTCGTTTGGAATCTGCGATTTGCAGATTGTTCCGTTGGCCATGCAGATTCATTGGAGTTCCCCGAGCACAATGGACCCGTATTGTTCGACCTTAAGTAGTACACTCGGCAGAAGACTGGAAGTCTTAAGTAGATATAAATACTACAAACCGTTTTAAAATTTGAATTTGAAGAAGAAGGTTTACAAGTTCTGACATTACTTATCAAAATCAAAGGAATCCCTCTTCCGAACCCTTTGAATTTTTCCATAATATAAGATCTAAATAAACCAAATACATCCCAAAATTCGTCAATCTTTCTCCCTAAAAACTTTGAAAACCGATTTCTTTTTATGCCTGCACAAAAATTCCGTTCTTTCCCCTCCGCCGGCAATTGCAATCAAGCAAAGTCTTTTTTATGTCTTCCAGCATATACGGATTTTTATGGCCCTGCACTCGAAGCAATTGCAGCGTGGGCGTTTATTATTTCTCTCTTTTCGGTTCTGGAATTGCCGGGAATTACGAGCTCAGCGAAAAGCCAGCGAAAATGCCAAATACAGAGCGGGTTACAAGAAGTCAGGCGAGCAAGAAATCAGCAAGAAACAATTGTAAACTATTAAGTGTGTGCATAAAATTGAACGAAAATTGCTCGACTCTGGACTCTGGTTGCCCCTTGAACCAAGGTGACGAATTGCATGGTGGGTCGGAAACATTAAATTAGCTATCAAAAATCTCAAAAAAAAATTTTTTTTTATTTAAAACGTATTATTTTTAATAAAATCTAGATTGTTTTTATTATTTTCTAAAATAAAAGAACATTTCAGAAAGTAATTATTTAGGTTTCAACATCCTGAACCCATAAAAAATAAAAAGAAAAACCATTACAAATTTTAAATATTATTTTTAAAAAAATAAACATTATTTAGTTTGGTTTTACAAATGAAAGGGACACCCACTTCCTTGAAACGTATTTTTTCTAATAAAAAAAACTAGATTTTTAAAATAAAACAACATTTCAGAAATTATTTATTTAGGTTTCAACATCCTGAACCCATAAAAAATAAGAAGAAAAACCATTACAAATGTTAAATATTATTATTGAAAAAATAAACATTATTTAGTTTGGTTTTACAAATGAAAGGGACACCCACTCCCTTGAAACGTATTTTTTTTGTAATAAAATAAATTTAGATTGTTTTTAATATTTTGATGTTCTAAAATAAAAGAACATTTCAGAAATTATTCATTTAGGTTTCAACATCCTGAAACCATAAGAAATAATAAGAAAAACCATTACAAATGTTGAATATTATAAAAAATTTTTAAATCAAACTTTCTTTAGTTTGGCCTAAGAATTAAAGAGGACACCCACTTCCGAACCCTTTTAGGCCCACTGTGCCGACTTGTCTTGGCTTTGAGAGCAGATATCTGAATCTGAATTGAAGCTGCGGCCGAGCTGAGACGTAGTTTTTCACGCTCTCCCGGTGACGGGGCTTGTATATGTGTGCCTTGGCCTGTGATTTTTATATTTATTTTTAGTTTAAGCAGAAACTGGTTTTCCACGGTATTCCCCCCGCCCCCAAAAAAAGGGGTGGCAGCAGAGCGACTTTTACGTGGTGTCATGGTATGGAAATAAATGCACGTTATACGTTAACGTTATAACGCTGGCCTTGCCCAAATATTATTCTCGCGAAATTCACGAGAAATATTCGTCAAGTGTCTATCTCTTCTGTTTGCATCTTTTTTATTCGCGATTTTTTTAGTTTGTTTAGTATTAGTCACTATGGTAGGATGGGCAGCGGCATTGAACTTGCGCTTTTCGACGCATGCGCTGCTGCTTTTAATGATTTTCTTCTTGCTTTTGCAGTTGCAAAGGGCACCACCCAAAAAAAAGAGGAAAAAAAAAATTTTTTTTTTGTAAATATTTAAGGGAAATTCTCCAGCTGCGATAAGAAATATTTGCATACTTTATCAAGTGGGTAATAAGCCGAGTGAAGTGCTTACAGTGGAATTCGGCAATGGTTTATCTGCTCTTTATGTTGTAAGGTTTATAAACCATTTGATTTTTACTTTATTTTTAAGCATTGGATTTGGCGAAAAAACACAATAAAATGTAGAATTTAATTTATCATCACTGGTTTTTTTCTAAACAATTCAAAAATTCATAAAAATTAGAATATTTTTTTGTATGATTTTGAACTCTTGCTTGATAAAGTCTTTTCACTGTGCGAGCGAGAGATAAGAGATGCGGGAAAGGGAAACTTGTTTGCTCATCTGCTGGCCCCCTCCCCCTCCCACCCACAACCACGCACGCGCCCCCTCTCCCTCGCACGCGCACATGCAGCAGCGGGCGCAGCGCATTAACCGTTAGCTGGGCGATGCTTTGTCTCTGCTTCTTCATAGTCTTTTTCCAGTGGCGGGTCAAGGGGGGTATGGGGTTTACCCAGGGGAAAAATAACCACTTTTAATTAGCATATAATATATGTTATAAACAGCAAATACTAAATGTTGTTCTTCCTAAATTTGATTAATTGATATTAAATTTTAAACGTTTTTTAATTTTTGGTAATAAATTTACAAATTAGAATAAAAAATTGCACTAAATAATTAGACCCCCCTATAGCCGCCCCTGTGTTCCTCCTGCTCCTTCCACTCATTCTTCTTCTTCTCTTGAGTCCACTTCATGGGGGGTTGCTTTGCACTGTTGAAGGCCAGAGTCGCTGCCGGCGTCGCAGTCGGCGTCGCTGCTCCCCATTGTCAACGTCGACGCCCACATGCACCGCTTAACGGTTTTCTTCCTGCTCCCCGTGCGTGTGTGTGTGTGTGTGAGTCATTCAATTTGAATTTTAATAATTTGCCACCTTTTTCCTATTGATTGCTATTTGCCATTTGCCATTGCCAACCATTATTTCTTATTTCTTATTTCTTTCTCGCTACTTTTTGTCATCTTACCTCTGTGAATTTCTCCTTGATCTCGGCCTTTTCATCAATGGACAGCGTTTTTGTGAATTTGTTTAGTGTCGCCATTTCGCTGTGTGTGCTTTTCTTGTCGACTTTCTTAATTATTTGTAACTGCCGCCGCTGATTGGTTATTATTTTAAATAAATTATGCGTTTATTATCAATTTCACTTTGTCGCCGTTTTCGCAGTCGGCGTTTTTCCGTCTCCTTTCTTATTCTTCTCTTCGTTTTTTGTTTTACCGCGCGCTCCTTTTTCTATATGTATGTATCTGTGTGTTTGTGCGTTTGAGTTTGAATTTTCTTAATTTCCGTTGATTATTTCTTAATTTTGCACCCACACACCTTCGTTCGTGCTTGTGATTTTGTTTGTTACTGGCTTTCTTACCAAAAAAAAAAATACGTTGGTACGCGAACCTCTCTTGTTTATTTACAACTTCAGGCGTCCAAGTTCGAATTCGACCGGCTGCTGTGCGTGCGAGGCGATTTTGTTAACAATATTTGGCGAGTTTGTTAAGGCGACGCGACGAAGTGGGTGAACAAAACAACAATGCGCACTAGGGATGTGGAAAGTATATCAAAATATCACATACCGATATTTTTTGAATAAAAATATATACCGATATTTTTTGAATAAAAATAAATACCCATCGTGGTATTTTCCCTAGTTCCCTATTCGGCCGCAGTGGCGCCCTCAAATGCTGACCCGGCTAAGTTAGTGAAGACACGCACCGTTCGTTATTCAAATTCTAGGAACTCCTTTTTTTAATGTTTATTTAAGTTTTTTAAAAATAAAATTATAAATTGCTAAGACTCCCCAAGTTAAATAAGCTTAAATGCACAATCGATTTTTTTTAGTTTTAAATTTGGGTTGCTTAACCTAACATTTCATTGCTCAGCGGATAATTTTCAGTGTAAATTGTTATATTTTTTATCGGAATTGATAATAAAGTGGAATGGGTTTTTTTTAAATGATAATGTTGTATTTGGATTATTACTTTTTAGAAAATTCCATGTATGCATATACATAAGTAAGAAATTACATTTAATAATATTAAATAATCAGTAATGAATGTAATGATGTAATAAGATCAAAAGAATAACGAAAACTTTGCAGATTTATTATTTAATTATTTTGTTTTAAGTTTCTAAGACCTCTTGTTATGTGATCAACGAAAATCGTGCACTGCATGATGGCTGAATGGGCCGGTCGCACCGTGCAGAGGTGCCTCAGTCACGTGCACAGACCCCCCAAGTGAACGGCGTGCGAACAGCTGAAACCGCGATTTGATCCCCAAATCCATGCAATCCATGCGACTGCCCGTCCAGATCCTCAGGAGGTCCCTCAGCATGAAGACGCGCCAGAGGCTGGACTACCGCAACAAGCTCATCCTGGCGCCGATGGTGCGCGTGGGCACGCTGCCCATGCGTCTGTTGGCCCTGGAAATGGGCGCGGACATCGTTTACACCGAGGAGCTGGTCGATCTCAAGCTGATCAAGAGCATCCGCAGGCCAAATGGTGCGTAGAGCTCCTCGTCCATATACCCCACACTTAACACATCCCTTATCCGATCTGCAGCTGCCCTGGGAACGGTGGACTTTGTGGATCCCTCCGACGGCACCATCGTTTTCCGCACCTGCGCCCAGGAGACCTCCCGCCTGGTCCTCCAGATGGGCACCAGCGACGCTGGCCGAGCCCTGGCCGTGGGCCAGCTGCTGCAGCGGGACATCTCCGGCCTGGACATCAACATGGGCTGCCCCAAGGAGTTCTCCATCAAGGGCGGCATGGGCGCCGCCCTGCTGGCCGATCCCGACAAGGCGGCCCTCATTCTGCGCACCCTGTGCTCCGGCCTGGACATTCCCGTGACCTGCAAGATCCGCATCCTGCCGGATGTGGCGCAGACCATCGATTTGGTCCAGAAACTGGCCGCCACGGGCATTGCAGCGATTGGCATTCATGCGAGGACGCGCGACGAACGTCCTCAGCATCCCGCCCATCCCGAAGTTCTGCGCGCCGTCGCCCAGGCGGTGGACATACCGATCATAGCCAACGGCGGCTCCAAGGGCATGCACTGCTACGCGGATCTGCGCCAGTTCCAGGTGGATTGCGGGGCCGCCAGCGTGATGGTGGCCCGGGCGGCCCAAATCAATGTGAGCATCTTTCGGCCCGAGGGCCTGCTGCCCATGGACGAGCTGATCGAGAAGTACCTGCGGCTGTGCGTCGACTACGACAATGCGCCGCACAACGCCAAGTACTGTGTGCAGAGCATCTTGCGCGAGCTGCAGGAGACGCCGCGCGGCAAGCGGTTCCTGCAGTGCCAGACGCTGCAGCAGATCTGCGAGATCTGGCAGCTGGGCGACTACTGCCGGCGCAAGCAGCGGGAGCTGAAGACGCTGGGCAACTCGGGCCGGGCGGAGGTGGAGCCGCCGGAGGCGCAGGCCAAGCGCCAGAAGCTGGAGGAGCTGTCGTCGGCGGACGAGTACGCGGGCGTCATTTGCCGCAACATGCCCTTCCTGCGCTCCACCTATCCGAGCGACAATCATCTGCCGAAGACGCAGCTGTACGTACATGCCGGCCGGGCTGGCAAATCCCCGCCAGCCTACGAGACGCAGCAGTGCGACAAGCTGTTCCGTTCGATCTGCTCGTACGACGGACAGCGCTTCAGCAGCTCCTTCTGGGAGAAGAACAAGAAGCAGGCGGAGCAGGGCGCCGCCCTGGTGGCCCTCCTCCATCTCGGCCAGCTGGAGGCGGAGGCTCTGCGCGACAATGGCAGCCTGCTCAACTGACCGGCGATATAACGGTCGTCTATTTCTATTTATGCTAATGATACCTACTCCCTTTGATTGTTTGCCTTGAGTGTGGATGCTCCTTGGACCTACTTGGGTTCGCCGAATGTATATTTTCTAAATAAAAGAAGAACAGAAGGGTTACGCAGGTTGTGTGGTACAATGGTAGTCTAAACAATATGGTTTTCTATGTGTATACAGATATTTTCAATTAAGTAGCCAATTTTCTATATGTTTCAAAGCTATTTAACATTTTGTTAATTTCTTTTTTAAATCTAGCTGATTTCTAGACAAAAGATTCAATAATCTTCTTATATTTTCAATTCAACACTAGAAAAAATTGTTATTTTTGATTTGATTTTTAAAAATAATAATAACAAATAATGAGTATTTTCATTCCCTGGTTTCAATAGGCATTTAAATGGTTTTTAAGCTAAAATCGGACATAAATTACTTGAGATATTTGTGAATTTACGAGGCATTTAAATTCTATCATTATAAGGTATCTAAAAAGTCAGATATTCAGGATTTCTATACTATTAACTAGTTTTTAGTCATGGAACTAGAAGAAACTAATAACAACTAAGCCAAAAATACAGAAACAGATACACAATTCAAAGCGTTTTGTCGGCCAACACAGTGTTGAGTGTAATTCTCTTTTTGAATTATATTTATTGGGGGCTGTTTAATTTCCTAGTGTCGGGTTTCAGTGGTGAGTGTTGATGGAGAGATGAGGCGTGTGTGGTGCTGCTAGCTGCTAGCTGCTGCCTGCGCTTAGTGAGGCCGGCGCTGGGCGGGCGGTGCGCCGCCATGGTGGCCATGATGACCATGTCCATGGGGATGCGGATGGGTATGGGCATTCTGCGGCGGCGGCATCATGGCATGATCGTCGCGAAAGCCATAGCTCGCGATATAGTTTAGTAGATAGTCCTTAGTGATGGGCTGCTTTATGCTCTCCACAACAGCTAAAAAGGCATGGCAAGGTATATACAGTGAGTTATAACATATACGACTAGGGATCCGGCACTCACAGCGGGCTGTATTGAAGCTATTCGGGTGCTTCTTGTCCGTTCGCTCGCGCATAAACTCCCAGGTGCCGAACTGATTCATGGTGCACTCAACGATCCTGTTGTCCAAGTCTCTGATCTCCTTAGTCAGCTTCTGCATCCGTCCGTAGGGGGCATCGTGGCCGCCCACATAGAGGAAGCCCACCTTCTTGGTGAGCAGGCTGGAAGAAAGTAGGTTAGTAGGGTTCATGATATAACCTTCTTCCTCTTCCTCTACCCATACTCACCCCTCGCCCCGCTCCGTTATGATCTTGAGCCGAAAGTCCACCGAGTTGAGCTCGTGCGGCTTCCACTTGAAGACATCCGAGCAAACGCCAGCGGTATAGGGCTGCTGGGACGGCTGGAAGATGAGGCCATCCGGCTCGTGGGCCAGCGTGCGCGAGAATTTCTCGCCAAGCAGGCGGGCCGACATCCAAATGTCCCAGAAGTCCTTGCCGCGCACACTGAAGGCCTGCAGCCGCTGGTTGATGATGCCGTGCTTCATGCCCAGAATGCGCGGCCCAATGACCTCCTTCTTAATGTAGTCCAGTCGATTGGGATAGAAGGGCTCGTCGCGTACATCGCGATGCGAGAGACGGACAATATCGTAGACGAGGTAGCGCGGCGTTACGGTCTCGCCGATCTTGTCCAGCACCATTTCCTAAGGGATATTCACACAAGATTAGATGGTTTAAAGTGTGGGATTGCTGGGTTCGGGTTAGTTAGTTACCCCATCGAGGAGCGTGCCGTCGAGGTGGTCGTTCAGGTTCTTGCCATCCACAAAGGCCACGTTCTCCACCTGGAAACAGGAGTGATTGCGATCGAAGAAGTACACCTCATCGCGGCCATCGATGAGCATCATGTAGCGCGTGCCGTCGGCCTTCCACGACACCCGATAGGGAATCTCGCTGAGCCGCTTGATGTTGTTCCTGTCCATCGAGACGGGCTGGGAGCCGGGAAAGCCGTTCTTGTTCCACTGGCACCAGTCCTGCACCTTGCGCTGCAGGTCGCCCAGGCGCGGCTGGTCGCTCACCTGCCGCACGCCCGGCACGCCGGCCATAAACGCGGCATTCTTGACGACCATCTCGCGGCGCCGCTTCTTGCGCGGCTGCCCGTCCGAGGTGGAGGCATCGCCGCCCTCGCCCTCCGCCTCCTCCCCCTCCAGCTCCTCGCCGTCCTGCTCATCCTGCTGCTGCTGATCCTGCCCTGCGCCCGACGTCGACGAGCTGTTGTCGTTGTCAAAGTGCCGCTTGCGGTTGTCCGACGACAGCGAGCCATCGCCGTTGCTATCGTCATAGTCCAGGCACCAATTGGGCTGCTCGGGGGCCGCCGGTGCGTCCTCCTCGTCCTCGTAGCGCTTGTACAGCTCGTTGATGTAGTCCTGCTTGTAAATGCCCGGCGGACGGGCATTGGCGAAGACGGCCAGAGCGGCCTCCACGGAGCAATCGAGCCGCTCCACCATGTAGGAGACGATCAGGAAGCCGGTGCGATTGAAGCCATGCGTGCAGTGGACGGCGATTACGTCGAAGGGCCGCTCGTTGATGAAGTTGTCCACGATCTCGATGAAGCTGTGCGTCTGCTCCGGCGATGGCGTCTCGCCGTGGCCGCGGCACTGCAGCTTGATGTACTGGGCGCCGCGCTCCTCGACGGTGGAGCGATCGTAGAAGCGTTTCGTGTTGGTCAGGTCCACCCAGAGGCCCAGCTTGAGCTGTTGGGAGGAGGATGGGGATTCAAGTGGCTGATGGATACAATGCACCACGCATATAGCTTACCTTCAGTGTCTTGCAGTAGTCGAAGAGCATTTCGGGGCGAAAGGTGCACTCGATGGGCATTTTGTCCTGGAAGCTCTGGCTCAGCGGCGTCTTGAAGGCCAGGAAGCGCTCGGCGATGATCGAGTCGCTCTTGCGCGGACAGTAGAGCCATCGGTTGGGCAGTGGCCCGGAGCCGCGCTGCTCCCTATCCCTGTCCCGATCCCGATGAGATTGGGCCATTGTGCGGCCGCTCCTGCTGCTGCTGCTCCTGCTACTCCCGCTGCTGCTCCTTTGGCTGGATGATGATGACGACGACGACGACGACGACGGTGATCCGTTTCCCGGTGATCTGCTTGGGGACAGGGGCGTCACGGGTGGGGGGCAGTTGCTGCTGGATTCGTTTCGTTCGTCGCCTACTGAATTTATCGCCAAATGCACTAATTAATACCGCGCTTGGCTGGCATTTTTCGGCGCGGTATTTACTTAAATACCAAATCAACGGTTAGTGGAAATACCAGATAGGCTGGTCTGTTTTGTTCGAGTTTTTTGGCGCAAAATTTAAACTGATTTGAATTAAAAGAAAGATTACAAGACAAATGGACGGCCCATAAGAAATTATTGATCATTTCCACGCTAATTTATATATTTTATTTCTTAAAAGCCTGGTTGGAATTGATAAATAAATCTTGTAATGATCAAAAAATAAAATGTCTGGATGTTTGCCATCCCTTAACCACAGTAAAGGTAGGACACTGCGTTCATATTCTGACAGTTATTTCTCTTGTTACGCCAAAAATACTGATATTTTTGTGCAAACAAACACGATTTTTTTTTGCGTTTTTATAAGGGGTAGGGTCACAATTTTTTTCGAAAAAATTTAAGCAAGTTAAAATGCCCATATTTAAATGCCAATCGATAGGGAAATTAATCACGAGCTCAAAAAGGTATGACACTTCATATTCTAACAGTTATTTCTCATTTTACGCCAAAAATACTGATATTTTTGTGAAAAAACACGATTTTGATTTTTTGCGTTTTTTAAGGGATACGGTCACAAATTTTTACAAAAAATTTAAGAACAGTTAAAAAACACTATTATGATTGTTTTTTTTTCGGTTTTGAAATTATTTATTACAATATTTTATTACAATTTGAAAAAGGTTTCACATATCCGTATACCCCGGCTTCTTTGTCCGGTTTCCTATCGTCATCCTGTCGCTCAAAACAAAGAACACATACAGATCACCACGCATTTGAAAGGAACACACAAGATGCAAAGATACAGGTGGCGTACAGTAGGCCAAAGTTGTAGGGTGAAAACAGAGAGATACAGCTAGGTAGGTGATATCAGGACAAGAGCTGCTGTTCCTGCCTTTGCTTCCGATCCGTCAGCTGCTATTATTTAATAAAGTCCGGATTCTCTTGCACCTCTTCTCTTTTTGGTGAACTGCAGATGGTTGTCGATGATCTGGAAGAGGACCTCCGGCGAGGGCGAGGGAAAGCGTCCCGTTTGCAGTTTCGACCAAACGGGCACATCGTTGAGGGTGATTTCGAAGGCGCCCGACGAGATGAGCCGGCCCTCGAGCATGTTGCCTAGGAAGAAGATCATCATGCAAGCGTATATCTTGATCGTCTGCAGGTGGCTCCACCAGCTGGGTGGTGACCTGAATCTTGGTACTTGTACTTGTCGCCCAGCAGGCCCACGTAGTCCTCGAATGCCTTGCGATAGCCGCAGGAGTAGCACCGGCCACGTGTATCTCCTTCTCGCCCTCGGCGATCTTGGGTGAGCTGTACTCGAAAAGGTTCAGTATATCTCAAGCTTTCTAGCAGTTAACAAGTCATATTTCCACTGTTGAAAATATTCCAAATTTTTTTTAGTTATATCTTCAAAATGTTTGTCGAAGTGAAATTTACCCGACAACCCACTCGCATTGAGGTGAGTTTTTATCCCAGTTACTCGTAGAGTAGGGAGAGAAGTACTACGGGTACACAAAAAAACAAAATCTAAACATTTTGAGTAATTTTGACACTTGAATATTACTGATATTTTATTTTTCTATCAGGGTCCAGCAGTTTTTGAGATGCAAGGCAATTCAAAGGTCCAAAAGTTGATGGAATCCCTAGAGCCCTACTTGGGAGCTTGGTGGATTGTGCATACATGGAATGCATTCCAGATATGCACAATCAACCAATCTGTTGAAAGCCGCGTCCACCTTCGGGAAGCCGGGACCGTTTTACTATTATATTGTTTGGATTTTGTTTTTTTGTGTACCCGTAGTACTTCTCTCCCTACTCTACGAGTAACTGGGATAAAAACTCACCTCAATGCGAGTGGGTTGTCGGGTAAATTTTACTTCGACAAACATTTTGAAGATATAACTAAAAAAAATGTGGAATATTTTCAACAGTGGAAATATGACTTGTTAACTGCTAGCAAGCTTGAGATATACTGAACCTTTTCGAGTACAGCTCACCCAAGTTCGATTTGACAGTAGACCAAGGCACATTTGATCACAGAATTTGTCGCATTTGCTTGTACTGATATACTGATGTAAAGTTAAAATAAATTTAACTTTAGCAATAAGTGAATTATTAAGAAGTAACCATTTGTTAATGATCATCTATGAATGATTTTTTTTAGGTATTTGGTACAACAGAGACCACCGCGATTGGGTACGCGTTGCCGGACGATAGTACCCATTGTACCGCCCCACTCCCAGCATCCGCATCCGCACCACCACCCACAGTAGCAATACCATGTAGCCATGTCCGTCTGTCTGTCCACACATATTCTTGGGCTTCTTACGCAGCGAAAGTATGTTTCAGCCGAGGGCCACGCCCCCTCAACGCCCTCTATCGCCCTAAACGATTTGAAAGGTGTCTGGCGCCCACACCTTTATAGATTTTGGAAAAGTAAAAATGCAGTTTTATTGTTGTTATTAATACCTATCGAAATGTAGAAGAAATTTTTTAAATCGGACCATTCGTTAAAAAGTTAAAACCCTAAAGCGTTCTCTCTTTTTTTTTTTTTTATATTTTTTGAAATTTGTTAGGAAATCACATATTTTAGTGTTTTTTTCAAACCCTAAATCTAGGGGAAAAACCCCTGTTCTGAAAACACTGCTTTTGACAGTTTGTAAAAGAAAAAAAATAAAATAAAAATCCCCCAAAATGTTAACTTTACCGATAGATTAGATTCCAACATTTTTGGGGATGAGAACTGTACGATAACGCTATCGCGATAGTGACGAAACATCGATGGCTTCGCCGACCATCGATACAAAAAACATCGAGTAAAACATCGATGTTTCCGGAGAGCCGGTGTTACGTATAACTGACACTTACGTACAACTGACACTTACGTTTTTTTACCGTTTGAATCGCGGTTTTCCGTTTCGCCCGTTTATTAGAGGTGCACAAACATCGATGTTTTGAAAAAATGGAAAAACATCGATGCATCGATGTTTCCAATCGAAGTTTCTGCACCTCTACTGTTCATCCACGCGATGAATTAATACCAAAAAAATAATTCGCTGCGGGTAGGGTATTTTTTTTGTGTTTGTGTTATCCGATCAGGTTCGATCGTTCGTTTGGCGCTGCTCGGGATTTTCGTTCGTGTTGCGTTGCTGCGCTGTTGTCCGTGTCCACATGTCCACAAGGAAGAACAGTCCTATTTTTTTGCGCCTAGCTGATAATTGTTGCCGTGCAGCTGACCACTAACTTGCTGCCCTCCATTGTTAACGCCCCTGCGAAAAACCGAAATTGCAAAATAATCGCAACGGAAAAAAAGGAGAGTGAAGACCAACAAGTGCGCTCACACACACAGTGAAACAATTGCGAATGCTCTTTTGCACCAATTGAAAAAAGTGAATTGCAAGTGAAAATAGACTCAAAGTGGAACAATTTCAGCAAATTGTTGCACACGAAAATAACAAAATGGATCTAATGGGCTCCCCTTTTGTGCGAGTGAAGGTAAGTGTGAGTGTGCGGGAGGCGAAACGCCGTCCTTGTTGCACTCCAGCATCCAGCAACGAGTGCCAACCCCCACAAAGCAGAGATGCAAGTACAGCTGCGGCCGTAGAAATAGCAGTGGGCGGATTAAAAAAAAACATGCCCTAAAATTATCCAGCCGAAAAAATAGCAGGGGGCGAGTAAAACAAAATTTATTTTTTGAGGAGAATATAAGCATATAAAGAGATAAAAATGGTACAGCTGCGGCCGTAAAAATATAAATGGGCGGATGTAAAAAATAGATAAATAATTGTACAGAAGCGGTCACAAAAAAATAATTTATATTGGGGGGCAAGATAACAAATTGTACAGATCTGGTCGAAACCATAGCAGTGGGTGGTTGAAAATAAAATAAAAATAATATATTTTGAATGTATGTTTAAGTAAACATGGACAGCTGTGCCCAAAATAATATTAAAACCGTCTAGTCCAAGTTGAGCTATGTAAATCCAATAAAGCATACAATATAAATGTGTGTACGTCAATATTACTTGAAACAACAGCAGTGGGCGTATGAAAAGTTCTTCAGTCAGCGAAGTAAATCTAAAGTATTTATTTAAATCAAAAATTAGTTAGAAAAGAGGGAAATATACATAACTACTATTTAGCTAGTACATTTTTTATTTTGCTACATAGCCAAAAATAATAATTGTTAACAATCAAATGTGTCAGAGAACTATATTTCTGTCTGATTCCAAATATTTAAATATTAATAGAGCTAAAAAGAAAATACCTCGCTGCTATTGTGATGGCCGCAACTGTACTCAACTCTCACTTGTTGGGCCTCCTTGGGTTAATGGCCAGTCGTCGCTGGGCGGCGGTGATTAGCGCCCCAAGTTAACCGCAAGTGACAACCGATACGATATGGACTGCGATTGGCAACTTCGCCGCCGGATTCGTGGGGCTTCACTTGGCACTAAACCGCTTATGATTATGCTTATGTGTTAACCAGATAACCATATAACCATATGCATTTCCCATTTCCCCACTATTTTTCAGCTGGTGGCCTTTGTGCACTTCTTTTTCATCTCGAATGCCATGCTAGGCACCTGGGGCCATGGGGCGTATGAGTTCTACAACTTCCTATTCCTAATCGCCATGTTTTGGACGATGCACAGCAAGGACTCCATCGAAGCAGTCCAAACGGTGAGTCCCGAGTTCGATTCCGATTCCGAATTCGAGTTTGAGTCCCATCATTTGATATACGTTTTGATTGCCGCAATTGAATCAGCTCTTCAATTAATTCGATTTATTGACTTGTTATACCCTAAATAGGGGTAAAAACATTATATTGTCATTGATATATTAAAACGATTAAAGTTTCGATATTTACTGGTTTAACTATATCAATAAATTACTAACAGATTTTTTTTTATATCACATTTTTTAAAAATAATGAATTGAAATACAATTTTTAATAAATATTTCACCTCTTCAAAAAGTTATATTAAACCTACTGATAAGAAGGGTTCACCTACAGAACTAAAACTTTTTTTTTTTACAAATTATTATATTAAACCTCCGAAAAACGAAATTTTCCATATAAAGAAGAGTGCATTCCCCTTTAAGACTTCGACATATATAATATCTTTCCATTGTGACTCATGAAAGTATTGTGTGAACGGTCTGTTTTGATGATAAGGGTGCCTATAAGTAGTATGGTTACAAATCAAAATATAATCTTCCAGCACTTCCCCATGACAATTAAGCTAGGTTTTAATCAAATGCTAGACGAACTCACACTGATATCACCTCGAAATTTGCTAAATCGGCTAAACCGGTTGCTCGAAAAAGCGAAAAAGCGCCAATCGGCAATTAGCATACACATGCAAAATATAAATAACAAATGTTCTCACCGAAATAGTTTTGACGAGTCGAGTCGCAGGTGCCAGAGAAAAAATCAAGATTAAAACAATGAACTGCAATGATTGATTGCGATGGACGGTGATGCACTCACTGCATTTATTACGATTAATCATAGCAAATTACTTTGCAACCAGATTGATTGGGGTTATACTTATTACTATTTCGCATTTCCTTTAACTTAAATTCTTATTAAATAATATAATTTATAAAATAAAATTATAAAACTAAAGTATTTCTCCTAAGATAAAAATATATTTAAAAAGCAGGAAAGAATTCCTAAGATTAAAGTAGAAGAAAATAGAAAAAGTTAAATTCAGATGATACAATAAGAGTGGGTAGGCGATAGATAAGATAACACATTGGGGTTATCCAAGTACCAAAGTCTTTGTGGTTTCACAATGTGATTTACAACTGGGATTTCGGTCCTAGTCGCTGGCATACAAACTATATTATAATTTTAGAGGGAAAACTCTTGTTCTGTTTTGGTTAATGCCAAAAGTTGCGGCACATTAATGGCCAATCAATTTGCTCGCTTATGGGTTAACTGAGCCATAACAGGTTTCCCCGCGGCCCCGATCTTTAATATCTAATGTTCTGCTCCACCCCCAAACACCATCGAGTGGCATGGCCAAAATAATAAAAACAGAACGGAACCAAATCCGAATCTGAACGCGTGGAGGTATGCTAATAAAAGTGGATTTTGGTCGAATATACACAGTGAAAAAATGCGTATAAAAATATAAAATTCTCTTAATAAAAACGATTTTTTGTGTGAAATCTTTAAAATGTCTACAAATAGTATTATACCCTATTATATTATAAAGATAAATTTATTATTTTTTTTTCTGATTTTAAACCTTTAGTTTTTTCCTGTGCGCGAATAAATGAATATAAATAATTTCACATACAGATCGGGGTTCCTTGAGGATTGCGTGTGAAGTTTTTTGGGGGTATGCGTGTATTAATAGACGAGTTAGCTGTAAGTAAAGACGGTAAATGGCTCAACTTTGACCTTAGGCCGACCGAGAAGTGACCACCTCCACCGAAAAGACGACACTTCAGAGTCGCCCAAGTGCCATTTGGGTTTTTTTCCCGGCTCGAAGGACCAACCCAAAATGCACGCGATTGCCATTTCGGGTCACAGGCCCCTGAGTACTTCAGTACTACATCTGGGTATATATAAATCGGGCACTACGATTCCCATTTAACGAGGCTTCTAACGAAGCCCTGGCCAGGATTCCCAGCCTTCGTGGCTTGTTTTGTTTGCTTCCTTGGAAAGCCATTAGCAACGCCTCTTAATCAACCGAACTCAGTTGAGTTCGCTGTCAAATCCCTCGCCAGCCATAAGGCATTCCCATTGTTTTCTCCCGCGGTCTCTCTTGGCCAAACTGTAAATGAAAAATCAATGAACATAATTTATTTAATTTTTGAAATATGTAAATTGTTGTTCGCCACAACTTGGAGTTCTCCGAAGAGTTGTCGTTCTGGTTAAAGCCTGAGCAAAGTGGGTGAAGGACTTTTGCGGGC
The DNA here is from genome assembly GCA_035046095.1 of Drosophila pseudotakahashii. Classification (NCBI taxonomy): domain Eukaryota; kingdom Metazoa; phylum Arthropoda; class Insecta; order Diptera; family Drosophilidae; genus Drosophila; species Drosophila pseudotakahashii. The sequence goes on from JAWNOE010000105.1 coordinate 11,392,101, forward strand.
GGGTTCTGCGGTCTGGGAATTTGAATTCGAACATATGTTGTCTGCTTAAGTTTACCAACCTGTTATTATCGGTGGCATAAAATACGTTTTGCTATCACAAGACTTTGGATTTAATGTAAAATCGATTTTTTTTAATCCAAAATTTTTCCAAATGGTTAAATAAATTCTTTTTTAGGAAACCAAAAATAAATTAGATTTTGATTTTATGTAAACATTTTTTAATCAATCAAATGTGGCTGGAAATCGCATTCGAAAAATACGATTTCATATAAAATCCAACGTCTTGTAATTTCAAATGAATGTAGAAAACAAAGATGTTTTAAAATCGAATCAAAGGTTTTGATTTTCTAATATATTTAATATTTAATTTTTAATTTTTTTTTATTGATTAATTTTTATATTTTATTTTGAAAATTATTTAAAGTAATAATTGAATTATTATTAAAATATAAATTGTACAGCATTTACCACATATTTAGCTATTTAATGCTCTTGATTTTTTTTAATATTTTGAAAATTATTTAAAGTAATAATTAAATTATTAAAGCCTAAAAGTTTACTAAGAAAAAGGTGTTCTGAAAATAATTATAAGCCAGTTGTTTAAACAAACGAAATAAAAACTCTCTTTATTTAGGGGCATTAAACAGCTGAAATCCTTTATCCCCAATTCCAGCATTTCCTCCAAACTCACGTTGTACCATTCCATATCTCTTTGCAGGCGCTCGTCATCAACGCTTCTAGCATTTTCTTTGACATAGTCAGCATTGCTATTCATTATGGTATCATGAGTAAGTCATTTACCCAGCCCTATCGTTTTACTGAATTCGATATACGATCCTTGCCGGACCAGAACTGATATCGCCCTTATTTTCCCCTTATTTTTAGATGGCTGGGCCGTGGCGTTTAGCATCATCAATCTGATCCTGCGGCCGGTGAGCGTGGCCCTGCTCTATCGGGAGTTCAACACAAGGGGCGGCACCCTGCAGACGGGATCGGTCTTCCCAACCAGCCAGCAGCGCAGCTACCAGGACATCGATCGGCCCACTCAGCCGACACCGACCAACTCGCAGCCCGGCCCCAATGTGGCCAGCATCTTCTAGGCTCTCCAAGACCAGACCCTTCCAAGTACCTAGAGACCCATCACATCGATCGTTGGCACCGGAGGCGCAGGGATCGCAAGGGATCCCCGGAACGGCTCGGAACAGCAAAGACAACCCAGATATATAGAAAGACTCCACTAGTCAGTGTCGCTCTGCCTGCTAAAAACTACAAAATTCCCCGTGATCACGAATCAAAATTTTATATATATTATACATAAATCGGTGTGTTGTTTTCTCCCCTTTTTTTTTTTGATCGTCGAACGTTGTTTTGTTTGTGCAATATTGTGAGAGAGACAACGATTAAGGTTAAGCATTGTAGTTAAATATGGAATCGGAACTTTAAAAATCAAAATATGTGCGTGTTTTCCTTGTCCCATATATACATATAAATTTTTTTTACGTTGGTAACGAATAAAGACGGCTAATCAAATAAAAGATACATATATATATATATTTATATTCGTATTTGTATTTGTATAACAAAGATTGCAATTCTACATTATACTTATCCTAGATAACGCTAACGCTAATTGTAAACCGTAAACTGTAAACCCAACAGAATATTCGACAAAATAAAAAGCGGGCGTCATCATTTGTAAAACAATAAATAGAGCGATTCCCCCTCCTCTTACTCTCGCCTCCCCACCTCCTGTACAGTGAAACCCCCTGATTATCGGGTCTCTCCCCCACTTAGAATCCCTCCTTGGCCGCCCGGAATTTGTACTGATCGCTCCGTCCGTCCAGACAGGGCACCTGCACCAGGTTGAAGTAGATGGAGCCCATCAGCTGCGAGGCCGAGGTGTTGGTCATCTTCAGGCAGGAGAACAGCATATCGTCGCAGATGCAGTGGGATCTGTGGAGGAAGGAGCGGAATCGTTAAACTTATAACTGTGTATACTTATAATATATGTTTTAAAATTTTAGTCGTATGTTAAAACTAAATTAAGAACAAAAATGTATCAAACATACCTACATATATCATATACTTTTTTTCTTCAAAAGGTTCATGAATCATCATTATTAATGTTTGACTATACAACATAAGTTTATAATATCGTATGGTATTTTTAGTAATCCTTAAAACTAAACCTCTACTCATTAACCATTTTTCCCCACTCACTTTGTGTACAGAGAATCGTTCATCAGTTCGTATTTGTGCTGATAGGCTCGGATCTTAATGGGACACAGATCATGTTGGCGACAGCATCGATCCATGGCCATTTCGCTGCCCAGATCGCTGTATGTCTCTGCGATATCGCCAGTGCCACACCATTTTGTGCCTGTTAAAGGGAGTTATCTATCAGAACCCTATTTGGATCTCATCTTATAGGTGAATCAGTTACCTGGAATAATGCCACTCAGCAGGGAGAAGGGACTGCGCGGAAAGATATTGGTGGCCAGCTTGAGGGCGACTCCATCGTTGGCTCCACCCGTCGAGGATGAATCGCCAGTTCCGCCGCCACTGCTACGCTCATTGCCCTCCAATTTGGATTTGTAACGCGAGGCGTAGCTCAGCTTATCCACATGCTCACACTGATCCATCAGCTTTAGCATCTCGTCGAATTTAATTTCCAGGGGGCGATTATAGTGCGAGAGGCCCTCCAGCAGCATCTTGCCCTCCTTATCGTTGCTATCGATCAAAAAAGTACGCAGGAATATCATTTGTTGGAAAGCCTTTCTAAGCGCTTCTCAAACTTTCTAAGCACTTTTCTTAGTTATTACCACTAAAAATATTTTATATTAAATTACATCATTCAAAATAGTTGTAAAACTTTAAAACTTTTATTTCTAAAACTTTTTATATTTACATACACGAGTATAACATTTGTACTATCACAGCCATATATATTCGATTTCTATAAACGTGATAAATCATGTGCCTAATCAAATATTCCGGGCCATACCCTGTGATTTGCTGTTTGATCAGCTGTCCATGCAAATCACTCAAAAAACTACTTCCGGAAAACCTTGATTAATTCCACAAAAAATTTTAAAAATAATATTTTATATCAATCCTATTGATCTGTCACTATTGTGAATCATTTAATTCCGATAGTATGTATATAATTTGTTTTATTTTTTAATTTTTAAATATTACTTACTAGATTTCGATCAGCTCGCAGCCGAGTAGCAGCTTCTGGGGTCCCAGCTCCGTTACGGCTATGGTCAGATCATGATAGTATATCATAATGAGGGAGTCGTTGCTCACCCGCTTTCCGCTGCCGAAAAAGACAGTGCACAGAAAGAAAACAGCAGTTAATGTGTGCATTAAACAAGTAATATTGAAGCTGATATCAGCATTTAAATATATTAAAATGTCTAAATGTAATATGTACACTTAACAAAATGATAGAAGTGAACAAGTATTTTCAAAACGAGCTTTTGTTTTTTTCCCTGCATATTGTGGGAAGAGCTGTGAGTGAGAGCTTTAGCTGGAGCTCCGTGGGGCGGTTATGGGCACATGGCCAGGCGTCCAACCGTGCGGATACGTGACGTCCATGGCAATGGACTCGGCGGGCGAGTGAAACCCTCTAGTCGATCGTTAGATCGTTGCTTGACTGCTAATCACAGCCCGGATGGAATGGATCGCCACTCACTTGCACGTCTTAATCTGTCGCACGCTGCTCTCTAGTTAGCGCGCCTTTCTATGCGCTTCTCATACTTATTAGCTAAGCGGGGTGGGAATTTTAAATTCTGTAAAATTAATCTGGCCCTTCTATCAGCTTTTTATATTTGTTAAAAAAGAGTTGGAATAATGACATTAGTGGCCATATTTTTTAATTGCAGAGCCTAGTGAGCCCTTCTATGCGCTTCTCATATTTATTAGCTAAGCTTGATTCATTCACCACTCACCTGTACGTCTTCATCTGGCGCACACTGCGCTGCTCGATAATCTGCTGGGTGAAGGATTGGAACGACGGGAAACCCTGTAGTCCTTGCGGCAAGCTGAAGGATAACGTGGGCTTGGCCACCGCCTCCGAGGTCAAATAGCCCAAGAGGCCGCAGAAGAGCAGCGAGGCCAGCAGCTGGAGGCGCCGTCGCAGCCAGAGGTTATAGGGCATCTTGGCGTGGTGGTTTGCTACGATCTGGAGGAGCTGCCACTAAGGCATCGCCGGCTGGACTGAGCCGCTTCCCAAAAAAAACACCGACAACGTGGCCAACCAACTGTTCCCAGTGCGAAAGAGAATGAGAGTCGACTGTTGTTATTCTTTAATTAATCAGGTGGAGAAGTTCGCGCTGGTCAAGTGGTCTAGTGGTCTATTGGTCTATTGGTCTGGTAGTATAAGCACAGCTATTTACCGAGGGATAGGGTTTAGGGGTCAAGGGTTTGCTGTCTGGGGCTGCGTGTCAAAAGTTGAAGGCGTCGCCAAACGTTTTTGAATAATTCAATAGCTAATACGCCATACACAGAAGCAGCTAAAACATTTGTTATGCCTTTCATACATTTAAATAGTATTTAACATTTTAGGTTATGACTTATTAATTTTTTAGATTAATTTTTAAACAAAATATTGAATCTATCTATTTGACATTACAAAATCCTAGTTACCAGTAGGTAAAAGTAAAATTGTTTTTGAATTCCATTTTGTTGGGAATTTGAATAATGACGCCCTTCTATGCGCTTCTCATACTTATTAGCTAGTGGAAAGGAAAAAAATGTCAAATTTAATTTCCCAAAATTGTAAAAAGCTAAAGTAATTTATATATAAGCGTTATTTTAAATGTTTAAAAATTTAAGTAATAAATAAATAATTTTCCATTTGGCCTGGAAATTCCAGTTTAATCTGCTTATGTTCGATTTTTTTCTAGTGTACAATTGATGAGACCTGGAGGCCCGCTCGCCGGTTGGCCAACTTCCCAGCATTGCGGGCGGAACTACAGTGGCAGGTGCCAAAAACCGCGACTCAGGTGACCTCGTTCCCAGCGGCGGGTAAAAAAGCAAGAGGATCGAGTTAACGGCCCCAAAAACAATGGCAAGTGACGACACGCGCTTCTCTACTCCTCTCCGGTATATACATATATATATATATATGATATATCATATATTGCATCAGGCCGAGCCCTTGCCAAGAATCAGCCACGCCCTGCCATTAGCAGACAACCAACAGGGCGTATACGTGCAACACACATTACGTATACGCAGCGTTGACGACCAGACAATGGTCTATCATTGTGGCAAATAAAGTCGGTTGGTTGGTTGGTTGGCTGGCCGGATTGACAAATATGTTGCCAATTACTCGTTGGTGGGCAGGTGGGCAGGTGGGCATGGGAATACATATTGCAACTAATCGGTTTGCTAAGCGAGGCTGACTTGCAAATACACATATAGTGTATTATATTGCATTGTATTGTATTGTATTGTAATGTATTGTGTTGTATTCAATTAAATTGAGGCTATATAAATAGTGACTCTGAAAAAAACAGATGTATTCAATTTGACATCGTTGAATAGTTTAATAACTTTATATAATTCGTTATGACTTGCTAAATTGAGTATTAAATATAAATAAAATTATTTTAGGTTTTGGTTTAAACTTTTGTGAAAAGAAATTTGCAAAAAAGTCTAGTAACTTATTTGTTTTTAAAGGAAAGCATATTTTCTTAAGGAAAGCCAAACGGCAAGCTTTAAAAATAATAAATAATAATTTTTAAAATAATAATTAAATCATAAATTAAATTTGAAAAAATTATTTTAAGTTTTAGTTTAAAATTTTGTGAATAGAAATTTTTTTTAAATGTCTAAAAACTGATTTTGTTTTAAGAAAACTAGGGGTTTAGCATATTTATTTTAAGAGAAACCAAAAGGCAAGCTTTAAAAATAATAAATAATAATTTGTTAAATTATAAATATTATAATTAAATCATAAATAAAATACAATTATTTTAAGTTTTAGTTTAAACTTTTATAAAAAGAACTTTTCAAAAATGTCTATAAAGAGAACTAACTATTTTGCAAAATTATAATTATTATAATTAAATTGGTTAAATATTTGGTATACTTCCTTCGAATAACCTTTAAAGGGCTTTAAGGCAGCCAAAACTTTCTGATAGGCAATCTATTGGAAACCTTTTGCAATCTCGCCGCCAACTGACCTCATGACTTGTGTGGCGGAAGGTCATGGGCTAGTTGACCCTTGACCTTAGCGTGGCCCTTCAATCTTGGCCACTTAAATACGAGACTTTGGAGCAGCAGAAAGCAAAACATCCCTGTGAAATCGCCTTCTGAAACCCCCTTCTGAAACCCCCATTACTTTACGAATGGCTTGAACACACGCACCGAAAACCTGCTAATAAAGCTGCCAAAATGTCCCCTATAACACCTTTTTTTCCCTGCCTCCCAATCATTTTTTGTATACTTTTTACCTGTCATCGCATAAACATATTTTTTGTTTTGAAACCACGAAAGTTTACGCAAGTTTTTTGGTCAAGAAAGGAGAGGGGGGGGGGGGGGGTTTGGAGAGGCGGCCCTGTAGGTGAGCAAAGTGAAAGTGATTCCAATGGGGATTTCGTGCGATTTCAATGGCCACTATGCATACAGCCAATAAATGAGATGACGAAGCCGGCAAAAACAAAAAAAGAAGTGGCGTGTGTGGCAATGGACCTTGCGTGAAACTACGACTCCACCCACTCCACTTCCCTGCCCCCCCCCCCCCAGCCACGCCCCCTTTGGAATTACAAGAAAGAGAAGGCACCGCTAAAAAATAATAATAATATTTAACAAAAGAAATCCAATTACAAAAAATTTTTATATCTATGCTTTAACTTTAAAATATGTTCTTTTACTTTAAATAAGAAGCAATTACAAGAGAAATTCAAAGAAAATTCAATTTCTAATACTTTATAATCTTTCCTTCATTTTAATAATAAATAAAAAAAAATATAAATACACAAATTTAAAAAACTCAAGAATTATAAATTTGAGTAATTTATATATTTTATAAGAAAAAATAAGAAATTAAAAAAAATTATATAGAAATTCAAAAAACACAAGAATTATAAACTAAGTAATTTAAATATTTTATAAGAAAAAATAATAAATTAAAAAATATAAATATACAAATTTTAAAAACTCAAGAATTATAAATTGAGTAATTTGTACATTTTATAAGAAGAAATATTCAACACAATAATTTTCTATTTCAGCTTACATTTTTTTTTCATGGAATTTTCTAATATTTTTTTATTAATTTTTTTAGGTGTCTTCACAGATACGAAATATCACCAAGATATGTGTGTCAAGTGGAGCAGTTGACGACTGATCACCGGTTAGTTCAATGCTAAACGAAAATGCAAATAGCCGAGCCAAAAAAAATTTGGTCGAAACAAATCAGTCAAAAATTTCAAAAATGGCCAATATGTAATTGTGAAATCTCAAGTTCCGGCATCATTTTTTTAATTTTACCAATACTCACATTTTAAGTTGAGTTTTTTGTCATTTTTAAAATATTTAAATGATTTTTTCTCTTTACTTGAGCTCAGAATGATCATAAATCCGCATAAATGTTCTGGTTTTGGTTTAAATTAGTTTCAGTAACCATTAAAAGCGGACTTAGACCTTTGCTTCGGTCAGAATTTAAATGGTTTCCAAGCAATTACGAATTGTAGAATAAATTATTTATGAACTTTAAGAGCAGTTAATAAAATAAACAACCAAAAACAAAAATAGAAAAAGGTTATTTTTAAATTTGAACAAAGTTTCAGTCTAATTAGAAAATTTTACTAACCCTAAAAAACACTAAAAACCATTTATATGAATCAGGAAGTCTATTTCCTGAAGTGTTAATTATAGTTTATTATTATTATTTATGTTTAACCTCGTTTCTTAGTCACCCTAAAATAGTTTGTGAATCATACTGCTTTTCCAACGGGTTAGGATAGGTTTTTTGGCACATTTTTCTATCCTATATGTCTTATTTTTCTATAAACCCAATAAAAAGTGTCAACTCATTGGGTGCTCATTCCCAGTTCTTTGGCGGAAATGTAAAGAAATCAAAAGAAAAAGAAAATAAGATCAAATCGAAGTCAAATAATAAATGGGTTGGAATTACTCTCGAAATTTCTAGCAGTTTTCATCGCTGATAGCGGTTAAATGGGAGCCCCGAGATGAAAAGATGATCATCATAATGAAAGCGCTGGGTTTCTCGTTTCCCATTTCCCATTTCTCGTTTAATTTCTTCTGTCTCCCGTGATGGATCTGTTCACTCGGTCTGTGGGTCTTCGAGATCATCTCTAATGCGCTGAATCTTGCATTTTTAAGTGCCTCACGACAGAGACTTCCGGCGAAGGAGCTTCGTCGCAAACAAATGATACCATACCAAAAAAAAAAAACCCAAACGAAACTTGGCCAACTTGAACTTGGTCGGTTGTACGATTTTATGCGGTTTTTCGCCAAAGCAAGGCACTTTAAATGCCGGCGAGAGTTGTGGTCGAGTTCAAAAGTGCAAAAGAGAAGTGGGAATAGAAATAGAAATAAAAATAAAAAACGCGGCATCAGCTGCTCGGGGGCCTTGGCATAGGTCAGTGAAGCGTATTATGGCCCAAACCTACAAACCAAAAACAAAAAAACGTTTTCTTTTGTTTTTCAAATACCCTAAAAACTTAACTTCACTTTATTAAATTAATTGAATTTAAAAAAGATAAATGTTTGACTTTAAAAATGTTAATTTTAGTTCAAAAAGAATTTATTATTGACTCTAAAAAAGGGAAATTCTTCTTGAAAATACTCAACAAATTTAAGGAAAAGAACACCACAATATTAAAACAATATACCAATTTATTACCAATTCACTAAATAAATTTAATTCAATTCAAAATAAAGTCAATTAAATTAAACTTAGTTTTTGGCTCTGAAATTTGAAATTATTTTTGATGGAAAAATGCTCTAAAAAAAATAACACAAAAATTAAAACACTATACAAAACTTATTATCAAATTACTAATTACCAATTTAAAAATACTTTGTTTTTGGCTCTGTATTAAATTTAAGATAACAAAAAATAAGTAATGAAAAGATGCTCTTTAAAAAATAACACAAAAACCAAAACAATATACAAACTTATAAATAATTTTATAGAACAAATTAATTCAATTTGAAAAAAGAATAAATTTCGATTCGTAAAAGCATAAATTATGATTTTTGAAAAATACCCAAAACAATTAAAAAATAATATGATATTATAATAAATATTATATGTACATATATCATATATTAATATCATATCATTAAAAATATGGTACTTATTGTGAACCCTCGGATTTTATATAATTATTTTGTATTATAAATTTGTCTAATTTTCAGGGTATTCCGAACGTCGGTTTGCGAAGTTGGCCATTCTTTGGTTTTTTATTTTCTTGTATTTTTCCCGCGGCTGAGGGAGTGCAGTAAAAGTGGCCATGGCTGCAGATGAGCCACAAAAACGGCAAAACTAAAAAAAAACCACAACACCAGCGGCTAAATACAGAAAATAAAAAGAAGCAACAGGTTTCCAGCTGGTGTCTTCGGATCGTCGGATCGTCGGATCGTCGGATCTTCAGATCTGCCTTAACTTTCACATTGGGCACCTAATTGTGGGCTTTAATCTCGGTTAATTTGCTCCAGTTTTGATCTGCGCTTGTGGCGCACGGAAAGCTGAAGATGCGAATGAGTAGTGTGCACATGGATGGGCATGGTTTTGGACCCGTAAGCTCCATGGATTATGCAACTGTAAGGGGAAGGGGAAGGGGGAAGGGGGGAAGAGTATCCAATCCACCGACCTAGTCGCACTTCACAGCTGCCCGCTAATCCGTTCTCGTAAAGCCATTATAGCCATTCCCATTCGCATTCCCATTCCCAAAAGCCAATCCATTGTGTGCACGGCCAGAAAACAGTCATATTGTTTACGCCATATAGAGTGCACATTATAGAGCTGGCCTAGACGTAACCAAGTTTATGATCCGTATCATGGTCAAAGCCGAAAAATAGCTGATTTATGCTGACTTTTGTGATAAGCTAAGCCCTTTTTAATATCGCTCTTTCAATGTTTGCACAAGTTATGACCTTTGAAAACGAGCCGAGTTAATTAAATATTATTTTTAAGTACCATGATATTTAAATTTGGTTGCAAGTTTACTATTTTCGAAAATTCTATTAAGTAGTTTAGACCAATTACTTAAAAAATAAACAAAAATAACAAATAATTAATGGTTAATATATATAAATTCGGTTTTAAGTTTACTATTTTCAAAAATTCTATTAAGTAGCTAAGAAAAAAATTTAAAAAAAAATCATTAAGACTTTTAAATAAATAACAAATATTTAAATGGATTTCTCTTTAAAATCGGTGGTTAAAAAGTTAAAAAAAAAACAAAATGTAAATGCATTTAGTCTGCAATTTAACCAGTTTCAGTTTTATCTTTTTTCCTTTTTTTTTCTATATTTTCCAGTGCATAACTCTTCAAGTTCGGCCATAAATGGCAACAAACGACAACAACTCGGGGAATTTGCCACAGATCCTAAGATTGCGCGCCATTTTTATGGACAACATTAACCACGAATGCAACATCAACCATAAGAAAAAATAATCTTATATTAAATATTATATTAAATATTATAATAAATATTGTATTAAATATTATATTAAATATTATATTAAATATTATATTAAATATTATATTAAATAATATATTAAATAATATATTAAATATTATATAAAATATTATATTAAATAATATATTAAATATTATATAAAATATTATATTAAATAATATATTAAATATTATATTAAATAATATATTAAATATTATAGGAAATCAATAGCAAAAGAAAACTTAGATATTATATTAAATAATATATTAAATATTATATTAAATAATATATTAAATATTATAGGAAAATTATAGGAAATGATCCATCATAAAATGTAATTAAATACTTGCAAAACCTTTAAAAAAACATATACAATTTTTTAACTTGGTTTTTTTTTTGTGGCATATATGAAAATCATAAATTAAAGATATTGCGATATTGTGGGAATAATTTGAGCACAGCCCAGCAGCCCCGATTAACAATATGCACTCAGAACTGTCTGCTTTTTTCGTTTCTTGCACTGGTCAGTTTCACTTTTCCACACTCACAGTCAAAAAATATAGCAAATGCAAAGGCAGGCCTACTTTATCCACCGATTCCGACGAGGCGCATGCGCAACGATGATATATGTACTCAAGGGGATTCAGGATTTAACAACCGGCACAGCGCAATCGCAATGCAAACCGCTCGCTGCCGCGCAAAGTCAGCAACTAACTGATCGATCGGGCCCAAAACCAAAGCCAAAGCCAAAAGCCAAGAGAGCCGAGAAACTACAGACAACAGACAACAGTCAACAAAAAGCTGAAAATGAAAAAAGAAAAAATACAAAAAAGCGACAACTTTGAGCGTCGGCGGCAACGAGACAGCCGCGAAAATGTGTCAAAAGCAAAAGCTACGCACAGAACGCAGGTGGGTGAATAGGCACCTGTTGATACCCTGGAATGGAAATAAATAACCTTAACAAACAATACTACAAACCAAATAAATTAAAAAAACTTTTTTAAATAAAAGCAGGGTAAACAGAAGTTGAATAAATGATACCCTAGAAAAACAGTATATAATGCGCACAGAACGCAGGTGATCGAATAAAATACACTTGAATCAAAATAACTAACCATAAAGCAAAATATTTGGAGTTAAATAATTTTAAAAAATATTTAAAAAAAAAAGGAGTGGATAAAGCAGGTGAATCATTAAACACCTAATGATACCCTTGCTAAAAAAAAAAAATAAATAAAACCTAAGCAATTAAGGTTATTATCTAACCATATTACAAACCAAATAAATAAAAAAAACATTTGAATAAATAAACACCTAATGATACCCTAGAAAATCATAGCTACCAATTTACTAAAATATTAGAAACAAAAAAAATAAAACTCAACCACTTAAGATTATTATATATTTGAAAAAAAAATTTACCTATGTAGGTTTTATTTTAAATACAACTCCTTTTTTCAGGTTTTATGTCTTACTTTTTTTTTAAATAATTAGGTATATTCCACTACATTTCGAAAAACACTCTGTAATTTGCTTGTAATTTTGCTAAGATTTAAGATTGCATTTCGTGCATAAATTTTAAAGAAAGTTTTATTGTTATTAGCATGTTTTAATTATTTAATATGAATACTCAACTGTAGGAATTTGTAGAGCTAGTTTTTTATACTATACATATTTTTTCAAAAAAATAATTTTTCAAATATTTTTACAAAATTACAAAATTAATAGGTAGCAAGGCAGTAGAAACCACTAAAACCTACTGCAGCTTCAGTATCTGGTGAGTGGAGTGGGCGTTCCAAGGGACCAAGCTCTGCTGTTGCGATGTTGCAGTTGCTGCTGCGATGTTGCTGTTGACCCATTTTAGAGCGACTTCGCGGCAGACGGATTGGAATTGAATTGCCAAATGGCGAAGATTTCCCATCGCATCAGAGCGACGTTTGGGCCCCCAAGCCTCCAAGTCCAAGCCAAACCAAACGGTCCATCAATTGTGGTCGCTGGATACGAAGTGAAAACAATGGCAAACAACTTTTACAATGTCAGCGGCTGCAGAGCCAAAGAAAAGTGACAGTGGAGCGGGCAATTAAAAATTTTAAGTCTTACGCGCCGAAAGCGACACACAAAAAGGTAAGCACACTGCCCATGCTAAAGGTGCCGATGTGCAGGGGCAGTACAGTGAGCATTGGCTAAGCCCAACATGCGACACTTTACTGCTTATTTAGGTCTTTAGCCAAAAGCCATAATAAAACACATTATTGTATCAGAATCATGTAAAAAATGCTTCATCTCGGACCATTTATTAAAAAAATATTCATTAAAAGTTCAAAAATACATATCATTTCAGAAATACAAAATAGTTGTATAAAAAAAATATTTTTAATCATTCGACTACAATTTTATATGAAAAATATAGAATAATTGTAGAAAAAAAAATATTTTCAAAATATTCATTTAAAAGTTAAAAAATAAATTTCATTTCAGAAATACAAGATAATTGTAGAAAAAAAAATATTTTTAATTATTCAACTTGAATTTCATATGAAAAATATAGAATAATTGTAAAAAAAATAATACAAAAATATATTTCATTTCAGAAATACAAAATAATTGTATAAAAAAAATATTTGTAATTATTCGACTACAATTTTATATAAAAAATATAGAATTGTAAAAAAAATATTTTCAAAATATTCATTTAAAAGTTAAAAAATAAATTTCATTTCAGAAATACAAGATAATTGTAGAAAAAAAAATATTTTTAATTATTCAACTTGAATTTCATATGAAAAATATAGAATAATTGTAAAAAAAAAATACAAAAATATATTTCATTTCAGAAATACAAAATAATTGTATAAAAAAAATATTTGTAATTATTCGACTACAATTTTATATAAAAAATATAGAATTGTAAAAAAAATATTTTCAAAATATTCATTTAAAAGTTAAAAAATAAATTTCATTTCAGAAATACAAGATAATTGTAGAAAAAAAAATTTTTTTAATTTCAAATTAAAAAATATAGAATAATTGTGAAAAAAAAAATATTTTCAAATATCCGACTTGAATTTTTTTTAAAAATACGGAAAATTAAAAAAAAAAATGTGACAATGGGTGATATGTAAATGTAAGAAATGTTAAAAGTTCTTTGGTTCACTTTGAAAATTCATTGTCATTTTAGGCGCTATAACCATTGTTTCCGTTGAAGTTGCGGGCGGCTATTGGTGGGTGGCCAAAAGCACGGACCCGCTCCATATGTGACGATGTGGGGGCAACGGGTAAACGGGGGATACGACAGGGTGCAGCGAGCGGCGGCTGCCGGAGACGAGGATCCAACAGTCGCTGGGCCACAGGCTTCTTGTTCTTTTCCATCTCCTCCTGCTTGTAGAGCCCACGCATCGCGGAGGGCTGTGCCGTCATTTCTGTGTCACATGGTTCGGAAATGGCTTCGAGCTCGTCCTCTAGCCCATTCCAGGAAGCCGTCAGCGATAGCACATCGTGATCGTCGGATTCCTCCTCATCCTTCCCGACCGTCGACAGCTTCTTGAAGAACTCGGTGGTGTATTCTAGTTCCATGTCGATCTCGCTGGGCGTTTCGTTATCGAGCTCCTTCAGGCAGACGTCGATCTCCTTTTGTAAGTCAAAAAGGCCAGAATCGCTCATTGAATCCTGCCCTTCTTCAGTGGCGTCCACTAGCTTATCCAGGCTCATTTTGCTGGACCCAGGCACCAGTTGTTCCTGGTGCTTATTGTCCACCACCGACTTACTGTAGTTATGTTCCCTGATATGGCTGGGCTTGGATGAACTGATCTCTTTCGTTGACTTGGCGGTTTTCTGTGGCAATAAAGGGAAACGAGAGTTGGGCAATGACAGGTCTAGGAAAATGCTAACTGCGCTTACGCCTACGTGCGACTTGGTCCTCTTTTTGCGGGGCGGTGAGTTCAGCGCATTCTCTTGGCGGCGATCCTTGGATGGCTGCTTCTTTGCAGCAGATTTTGACAAGTTCTGTGGCTGCTTAGGGAGCCCGGAACGGATCTGCGGTGGTCCTTGGGGCGTCTGTTGTATCTCCTTCAGTGGCTTTCGGGCAGCCTTGGGCAGTGGCTTCTGCTCTTTGGACTTATGCTTATCCAGATTCAGCCAGTTCGACGAGGATGCTGCCTCCTGATCCAGCTGCTGGGCGTGTGCGTTCCGGAGCTTCTCAGGCGGCGAGCGGCGTCCTCGTTTGGGCTTCACTGGCGGAACAGGCGGCTCTTTGTGGTTAGAGATGGCCACGGGTACAGGATTCAGCTTTGTGTGCTTCTTCTTTTTCTCCCTGATCAACCATTCTGAAAGAGGCAGCTCGTCATTGCATGAATCCTCAGAACTTTTGGGCTGCCTGGTGGCGGCTGAGGACGACGACGAACGGCGTTTGGCGGAACTAGTTCCGAAAGCACCAGCATGCCATACTTGGATTTTGGTGGAACTAGTTCCCAAAGCCTTAGCACGTGGCACTTGGCCTTCTTTCGATTTCGATCTAGAATCTTCTCTAGAATTGGTCGAAGCACCTGCATCTCGTATATTTTTAGAGCCCGGGGCTTGGCGAGGCCTGTTGAGATTGGGGCGAGAACTAGTTCTTCTAGTCTTCCGATATTCTAACAGCATTTCTGGATATTCTGGCCATAGCGTAGGTAGCATTTCCTGGTGTTCAATAGGAAACAAGTGAAGTAGGATTTCTTTGGAGAAAACCCATTAACGCTTACCAAGATTCTTCGGTTGTGATCTGGATTGTCCCAGCTGTCCAAGAAATCCTGGTAAATTTCGGCCCATTCTTCTTCCGAATACGTATCGATACCGACTAAAGTCAACATCTGCCGCCAGCAGGATCTTTTCTGTTTCATAGTAAAACCCGAAGACATTTTTCACAAATTTTTTTACAAGAACCACGCGAAAAAAATTTTACTCAAGACATGCGTTTGCAAGTTTGACCAGTGTGACCATCAGATCAAATACTTAAGCACGCGGAAGGACCAGCGGCCAATTAGCGGCGATTGTGGAACGGAGGAACTGGGAAAATGGGGGCTATTTTCGCGCTTTTAGTGTTCTCTGTAATTAATAATTTGCTTACATACTTTCTAAATTTATTTTCTTAACCCATTTATAAGTTAATTTTTAAAGCTTTCAACGTTAAAATCAACCACTTAAAGTTATTTGAAGTATTAAGTTTAAATGTAACGTAAAATATAAATTTTTTAATATTTCCTATCGACATTTAGCGGTGTCAAACTCCACGTAACCATAGCTTAGCGAGTACATACACCTTTTTGTTTTTTAGTTGGTGTAAACACCGATAGGACCGATTGAACATCGATGTTCACATTGCAGTATTTTTTTGTGGGATCGTTTCTAAATGTAAATGTGAATAAAATAAAACATGAATATTTGATTGGGTGTTGAAATTATATTTGCCGAATTCTTAGAATTCGATAAACACTAAAACATGTGATTTCTTAAAATTGACACGCACAAAAATCACCGAAATATGGAAAAAATATAATAAAAATACTACACACGACCAATCTTAATATTTCTACAACGTCATATTGAGATATTTCTTATTTTAATGTTCGATTAACTGATTTTTTGAATTTAGGGGGAAACAGTATTTTTTTAGGGGGAATTATCGACTGTTTGAGATTTTTTAGGGGATAGCAAAATGTTCATCTGGCAACACTGCCAGATTGTTTACTTTTTTACTTAGCAGCGGAAAACCGGGTCGGATTCGCGCTCGAATTTTTTTATTATTTTTTTTTCGCCCTTGCCGCCGCCTGCTGCCGCCAATTGGTGTAAATAAAGGAACAGCGATCCAACGAAAACGAACGCGCGCGGTCTTTTCAGTGTGTGAAAATGTATCGAAAATGAAAGAGCTGCTAAAGAAGTGCGTGCCGAAGAAACAGAGCGGCAGAAAGTGCCAAAAATAAAACGAAAACAAAAGGAAAGGAAAGGATAGGAAAGGCGAACGAAAGCAGAACGACGGACGAAGAGAGAGGCGAAAGCAACAGCAACAAGTGGTCGAAAATGTGCAAATGACAAATTGGTCAAAAGAAAAAACTCCTGTTTCCCTCGCTCTCTCGCTCTCTCTCTCTCTCGCAAACTCCCAGTCGCACCCTCTCTCTTGCACACGCACATCCTCGCCATTTGCCATCTCACTCGCACGCGGTGGGAACAGGAACCGGAACGGGAACGGGAACAGTCAGCGGTCAAGTTCAAGTGGGAGCAGAAATAGGTAGTGGGGCACAGGAAAAATGCGGAGGCCCGTTACGAATTTGAATCGGAATCACTACTTTGTCATCGGCCTGATCCTGGGCCTCCTGCTCAGCTTCTACATTCCGCAGGACATTTGGGAGCTGGTGCAGCAGGAGGAGTGTCCCCAGGAGGCCGCCGAGAATCTGCTGATCGAGCGATTCGGCCAGGAGTTCGAGCCCCATTTGAACCTCATCAACAAGCCGCTGGCGGCCAAAAAGCCGGTAAGTCAACTGTTCCCAGTTCTAAAAAAAAAAAAAAAAAAGGAGAAGAGACCAAACAAGTGTACTAAAAATATAAGTCTGTAAATGTGGATTTTTTAAGGGTCATCTTATTGGTAAAAATCTGTAGATATATGTATATAAATTGTTAAATATATCCGTAGAAATGTTGAAAAATTTTACAAATACTTTTCAATATATTTGTAAAAATTGGCAAAAAAAAACCACTGGACTTTATAATGGAAAAATAGTCATATTTTATTATTTTTTTTTTTTATAGAAACTTTTCCAATAGAAATTGATTTATTAAAAAATGTCACAACTTTATTGAATTGCAGATGCAGAAATTTATCCTACATCCTGTTTCATATACGGTAAAAAAATAAGTGCTGTTGAAAAGCTAATTTCCGCATGAGAACATATGTAATAATATAATTAATATTCTTATACTTAGTTCAATATTGGGATTATTTTTAACATTTTTCAAAGGTTTTTTCTTTTTTTAATCTTCCTATTTTTGTTATTTTTAAAGCATTATTTAATACTTTGGAAATTTTAATGGGCTTGTGATGCCATTTAACGTTTTGAAGGGATTTAGTTTACATTAAACAAATTAAAACAAAAAACGTATATAAAAATTCGCTTCGACTTGCGGCGCCTCCTCCGCTTTCTGTGAAATGGTAGCCAAAAAAATCAAATGCAAATGTTTAGTCGTCCGCGCAAGTCTCGTATATCAGGCATCGGCCATCGGACAGTGCTGATAAGGCTTATTGACCTTCCTGCTTATCGCCGCAACGCCTCACTCGACTACCCAGAATTTCTTCGCTCAGGCATCTCAAAATCCTCTGTAATTTATATAAATGAAAACCGAAAATTTCATAGAGATACCCTATAGATCTCATTTAAAAAAAATTCTAAAAATGTTTTCATTTATTCTACAAATGTTAGCATTTATTTCGTTGCCTATTTCAACTTAAGATCACATCTTTTTCAGAATACTTATAGAACACAGTTTCCAACAGTTAAGGGGAAATATTCGATGCCATCCCACACATGTCGTAGAAATCTCCTTAAATCTTCTCTCCAACACGTGTGCCACATAATGATTATTCTAACTTCCAGAGAAACCTCTTAATCAACGAGTTATAGTTTGCTACACACAAAAAAAAACATTTTACCGTAAAATTGATATGTGCATGTAAATTTCAGGTCATGCAAAAAATTTTACATGAAGTACTCATTTCGACCAGGTCAAATTTACCTGGCTATTAAAAAAATTGATCTTAAATAATGTAAAATTGATCTACGTTTCATATCGATTTTTTTTTTTTGGGTGTAGCGAGCACTGTAATTAACACCGAGCATTTGTTTCACATATTGTTTAAAGTATTTCCCGGGTGCAATGACCCATTCCACACTGCCTACTATATAGAGTCGGCAGTGCTTCGATTTTCGACCGCCACCCTATATAGTATATATGCACATATATTATTCGGCTTGATTTATTCCGCTTATCGACGAAACCAACTCAGATTCGCACTCTTTAATTTTTATTTTATTTACGTATTTTGCAAAGCTCAACTTCTAGCGTGACTTGTGGAAAGGAAAGTTCTCAAATTGCCACTGGCTCACTTTTCCCAGTTTTCAATGCACTGTGCCTGTGAATTCCAGACGATCGGTTGCTCACTCGTAAATTAAATTGAAATAAATAAACGCATTGGAAATTATGACCCGCCGCAGCAAAAGTAAAGAAATGTTAACTGATACCCTGTTGGTTTGTATTTGGAATTATCCGATCGAAAGCACAATTTATTGAATTAAACTATGTGAGCGAAAAAACACGTGATATTCTCAAAAATGGTTTTCAAACGAGAAACATTATTGATAGTCTAAAATAATCACTGTATTTTATTTCAAAACTTAGTCAAAAGATCTAAGATCTAAAAAAATCTATAAATTGATACTATATCATTTGAATTTCAAAATTTCTTATATGAAATGCCTGAAACTTTTCAGAATAAGCTTAACACTCTTTGGAAGAGCATTATCCCGGCAATAATTTAAATCGATTAAATATTTTCTTATGGCATACGCTTTTTTCGACCTCATGTTCAGCAAATTATGTTGACTTTTTTTTTTTTGTATTCCTTATGCTGACGTTTGCGTTTTGTTTAACACGTCGGATATACCTAAACCATATATATAATTTTTTTGTGACGCCGCAGCTTAATAAAATGTTAATAATTTGTTGCACGTTTTTATGACATCGCAAACTGGATTGTTGCCATTATTTTGGAGGTGATGTAAATGTGTCGCCGAAGTTGTCATACATGTCTTAATTTTAATTGGAATTTTTAATTAACTGAGTTTTGTTGGGGATTTTTTTTTGTAGAAGAGGATTAACAAAAAAAATTTTTAATTAAATCAAAAAATATAATATAATTTAAATGTTCCAATAAAGATTATATACTAAACCGTATTATGAACTCATTTTTTATAATTGTTTAAATTAAAATTTTTTTTTAAATATTTTTTTTTATTTATACAATTAAAAAATTCAAAAACAATTCTTTAAAATGAATAATCTTATTACCTCACCGATGGAGACGATGCTGAAATCTATATTATTTTAGAGCCTCCTTCTAGAAATTGCTCTTGTCCAGTTTAACGATAATTTGCATAACTCTTATGTGTTTTATTTTCGGTTCGGTTTTTTGTGTGTCGGTGAAAATGGTCACTTATATCTTTATTATTGCCTTTTTATGAGGCGCACATGGCTCAAGAGTCACCATTTCTTTGTTTGTCTTTTAATGTGCGTAATGAGTGGATGTTTGTGGTGAGGTAAGGGTAGGTTGGGCAGTTGGATGGTCATAGAAAAAGTTTGTTGTACCCTATGTCTCTGATCTTCAAACTGCCAATACCCTAAACATCTTAAATATATATGAAAACTAATTAAACAAACTGGAAATTTTTTTATATATTTTTTTTATGAATAAGAATTCGTTGAACTTATAAAAATAATTTAAGTTTGTACTTTAGATCCTCTAAATATTTATAAATATTCTTAAGATTATTAGAATTTTTGGGATGATGGAAGTATTCTGTAATATCTACCTTTATTCTAATTTATTTAATATTTTATGAATATGTTTTATATTTTAGGGATATGAATTTTTTAAACATATAAAAATAATTTAAATTTGTACTTCAAGGAATCTACAATATATTTATTAATATTCTTAGGATTATTGGAATTTTTGGGATGATGGAAGTATTCTGTAATATCTACCTTTACTCCCAGTTCCAAACAGGTCAATACCCTGTGAAAGGGTATAACAAGATTATACTAAACTCGGACACAGGTCGTCTTCCATTCACTTAATAAAAGACAATAACTGCGTTTGCTTAGTGTGTCCGTGTTTGTGTGTACTTGTTGAAGTTAAGGCAAACATATCTGGACACAGATATAGGTATATATTTATATATACATACCTACATATGGTACATACGTACTGAGTGCGATTGTGTACACACACTATTGCTAAGTGGAAGTTAAGTGAAATCAGAGCCGGCAGCACTTTGAACTCCAACCCACAGCTTTTTTCTTCTTTTGGTCGTTGGATCAGCGAGATCCGTGATCCCGATGATCGATGTTGAAGAACTGGGGATCCGGAGATCAATGGGCCGTCTCCGATCTCTCGACACCTGTCCAAACCGACCCAGTTGGCATTCGGACATACTGTTTGTGCTTTGGCTTTCAATTCCAATCGTTGGGTTTCTAAATTTTCAAAAACAAAAAAAGTAAATATAAAAAGGAATTCGAAAGAAAGGAGAGAAGACATGACGTTGTGCTTCCGCAACATTGGGCGCCACATGTGCATGCTGATGCGTCAGAACTTTGCCAAAAGTTGCGAGAAGAAGCTGAACGACCAGATCAACATGGAGTTGAAGGCCTGCCACCAGTACCTGGCCATGGTGAGTGATCCTGGATCCTGGAGGATATCTTCAAGAAACCCAGTTATAGCAAAAAATATTCCTTTGGTATTTAGAGGATTTTAAAGATCTTAGATCCCAAAAAACATATACCTATGGTTATAAAAATGGTTTTGACATTATATTCAATTACACTGATAAAAAAACGTAGTAAATCCAAAGATTTCATATTTAATTGAAATATTTTTCGGTATGATTTTCGGAACATTTAACATTTATAGTTAATATAAATATTTTAAACTTAGATTTGAGTATAAAATTATTTTTTTTTATAAAGTAAAATATTTAAAGTAAATATTATTGACATCGAACCTAATATTTTCGACCTTAATTAAAATATGTTCAAATTAAATCATGAAATCTAAAATGTTATATATGAAATATTTTGATTTTATATTTATAGAAATAATTTAAAAGTAATTAAAAAATAAGATTTTTACCCGAACTTTGCTATCTTAGAATGTTATGATTGTTGGAAGATTGTAAAAAAATTCTTTTTTGTTCGAATATTAATGGTAATTTTATATAAAAAAAATATTATATAATTTTACTTTAAAATCTTATAGATTCGAATGTATTCCTTGACATTTATTTATTTTTATTTGATCTTGGAAAATATTTATTATTCGTATACAAAATACTGCAGGGGTACGATAGGCTATAGAATTACTATATTTCATACCCGTAGGCCTACCATTTCGATCGGTCGGATATCAGTTCCCCGGGACTGCACGGATTCTTCTTGAAGTCGAGCGCCGAGGAGCGGGAGCACGCGGAGAAGATCATGAAGTACATGAACAAGCGGGGTGGCCTCATCATTTTGGCCAGTGTACCGGAGCCGCAGCCCTGTTTCGCCAGCAGCCTGGATGCCCTGAAGGTGGCGCTGAAAATGGAACTGGAGGTCAACCGGCATCTGTTGGACCTGCACGCCCTGGCCGGAAAGGAATCGGATCCGAATCTATGCGACTTCATCGAGGCGAACTTCCTGCAGGAGCAGGTCGACGGCCAGAAGGTCCTGGCCGACTACATCTGCCAGTTGGAGAGGGCGCAGTCGGATGTGGGCGACTATCTGTTTGACAAGTACATGGGCTCCGGCATGCATTCCGGCAAGTGAAGCCCTCTATCCTCTGGACCACTAAAATCCGCAGTTTAACCTATCGCCATGTGTACTGAATAAAGATTCGTTGCCCCTTCGAATGATCGTCTTTCTGGTCGGTTTCGGTTTCGGTTTTTATGGGCCCCCCACTTATCGGCTGGCCAGCGAAGCACCTAGGTCTATAAATATAACCCCTTATCGGCTCTACAAGTTGCGCAAGATTCTAATTGAAAACGAAAACGAAACCGAATCCGATTCAAAAGCTAAAACCGATCCGATAGCTTTCCTCGATTGAACTTTAAGACTATATCTTTCTCTGGTGGCTAATTCTGGCACTCAATTGGTAATCCTTGTGACTCAATTGCTCTATGAGACCCAAGATATGATAATCTTGAATCTATAAAGATAAAAGCTAAAACAAGAATGACATAAAACAACGTTCGTTTCCCCCGATTATATAATCAAACAATTGGAACTTGATAGTAAAGAAGTATTGTCTATATGATAAGGATTTGTGACGTGTAAATAGGTTATCTATATGGAGGAAGATTCTCGAAAGATCAGCAAGACAAGATAATCTTGAATCTATATAGAAAATATCTATAAAACAATTTAATAAAGTTACTACACTCCTTAAAACTAAATCTATTAATTTTCAAACTAATTTTAAAATAATTATTTATAGAGATTTGTGTTTGCAATTTATCAAATATTTTGTAATCTAAAAAGCTAAGACTTAAAAACAAGTTAACAAAAAGTGAAATACAAATTTATTAGAACATATTAAAAAGCTACTATATACAGAAAAAAAATCGAAATGAAATATGGTCATTTCTACCTTATTTCATATCAATAAAAAGCCAATATGATTTATGTCAAATTTATTATTCAAACATATCAACAGGATATTTTATCATATCATAAAAATACAAAGTCTAGTATTTTTTGAACAAATAATCTAAAATAAGATTAACATAATCGTTAATCATATCAAAATGATATGAATTACTTGATCTTTCAAAATATAAAATTAATCAGCACACATCATATTATTCTGATATTTTATCAATTTTTTTTCCATACTTTACCATACCATACCATACTTTATAAGAAAATATTCAATGAAATCGTATTATTTTAGTTTAAACCCATAACCTGAGTATTAAATCTCTCTCATAATTACGCAAATTGAGCAGGCATTCGCTTAATTAATATAATTTAAAACTAACTTATGCTATTAGCAGAGGCTCGAATTAAGTTTTCCATGATCTAATCACCGAAGTCAGTCATAATAATGAACAGAAGCAGCGGGATGCGATCTCTATGGGTGTCGATCCCCTTGGGAGTGAAGTTTTTGTGGGGCATTCCCACATTTGCCACATTTGAACTCACCCAGATCGTTCAGATCGTACAGATCGTTCAGATCTGAATGGTAACATCTTGGCTGGGGCTTAATTGAAAAGCGCGTCGCATTTCCGGTCTGAAGTCTGAGGTTCGAGGCATTTATACGGAGGCAGACTGTACAGTTGCGATACAGTTTGCCGGCCCCAATAAATTGCCATAAGCCCCGGAGACTAGACGATGAGGCCTACAGCATATAGAGTCTATATAGTCTGTAGTCTACCCATAGTCTATGGGTATTCCTCCCCCGCGGGCGTTAGAAAAAGTCGGTGTGTCTGGTCGACGGCGCACTTGTCCCAATTAAGATTTCTGTCCAATCCAATACAATTTGCAGCTGCACAGCAGCTCTGCTGGCACATGTGGATAACCTAGAGCCGAGATTGCCAACTGTCTATATATATATGGCATATATGCCACCTGATCCGTATGCCAAATGTCTTTGGGCACAGCGAATATTTATATTTTCGATGTCGAAGGGTGTCGCCTTTGGATTAGTCAATCAATTTAAATCGCAAATTTTCAAAAAAAAAAAAAAAAAAGTTTTTTAGCCGAAACAATCTATTTATTGATTCAAACATGGATTGTCATACCTTTCTGAACTCGTTATGAAATTTCCAATCGATTGACAATAAAGCCTGGACATTTTATTTTTTTGCCATTTTTCTTAAAAAAAATGAAAATTCTCAAAAATTTCATATTTTCAAAATTGCGTTGAAAGTGTCATGGATTTAATAATTAATTTGTTATCTTCTCAAAACAGTATGTATTTTTGGTGTAAGACCATTTTTGGCCAATTTATAGCAATAAAACCACAAGAAAAAATTCATATTTTTGTCAAAAAACAAAATTGCGAATTAAAAAAAAAAAAACAGTTTTGGACGAAACAATCTAAATATTGATTCAAATATGGATTGTCATACCTTTCTGAACTCGTTATTAAATTTCCAATCGATTGGCATTTTATTTTTTATTTTTACCTTTTTTCGCAAAAAATCATGAAAAAAATGTAAAATTGGTGAACATTTAATTTTTTCAAAATCACACGGAAAGTAACATGGAGCGATTTTAGTTTGGATCTGTAAGATCCCTATCTGAAATCTACAACTAATCAGTTTATTTATAAGAAAACCTTTAGTTAAAGATATATTGAATTTAGAAAAAGTTGTAATTGTTTTATCGATACTAAAATCAGTTCATTTGAGCCATTAAAACTACGAACATATAATTACAATCCACTTGTGATTCCATTCATAATTGAATCAATTACCGAGGGGCAACCAATAGCTGATCTGTTAATTTAAATAATTGACTTTAAATGCGGTTCATTGACGTCTTTGAGAATGAAGTCGATTGGTTTGAGGGTAAAAAAAGAACCATGACAATTTTTAAATTAAACACAATTTTCAACTCACTTTAAATTGATTTTTGGAAAAAATTTCTTAGATAACGTAACGAATTTCCAAAGTATTTTTCTAATAAATTAAAAATATAATGCATGATTTAATGTCATTTTAACTTGTAAATATAATATAATAAAATTCTTTTAATTAATTCGCAATTAAATAGTCTAGTATAGTAATTAAATCATTTATAATAGTAGGTATTAATATCACATTAATTAATCTAAATCTGAGTTGATAAATTCCATGAAATCATTAAGAAAAGCTCAAAAAATCAGTTGTAACTAAGAAAACAAAGATTACTTCTTGTAATCGCTCTAAAAATATTAGATTTTTATTTATTAGCACAATATTTGCTTAGCCCGGGTATTAAATCTCGTACATGCTCCCGATGTCATCCGTTCGGCTCATTACACTTTGCTTAAAAAGGCAAACACACCCTAAGTAGTGGGCCATATAAAATAATACACCTCGCGGGCTATCTGGCGATTTATTACACTCAAATGCCGACGCCACAACAAGGGCCATATAATCACTGTGAACATTTTATCGCGTCCTAAGTTCAAGTTTAACCCACTCGCTGAGTCATCAAGCCGAAATTTAAACCAACATTCGTCTGTAATATTTTCTTGATACATACTTTTAAGATCTTGAATATTTTCACAAGGGTTCTTTATTGTTTTGCCAGGTATTCAATGGATTTCTCTGTTGTGCGTTGGAAATAATAAAAAAATTTCGAGAAGGGGCCATAAATTTCAATCAAAGTTGATTTCGACTGCTTGTAAATATTATAATTTAATATTTATGCTTCCAAGCAAAGCCACTAAAAATATGATGAAAAATATTGCTTGTTTAAAACCATAAACTTTATTTCAGACATCGAAACATACGGAAAAAGATTATATTAAATCTTAAGCTTGAAATAGAACCAAATCCGTATATCATTATAAATATTATAATAATTTCAGATATTTATGTTTTTTCTAAAAAATCAAACCCTACAGAAAAATATTATAAAAGATCATATATTGTCAGAAATAAATATATATATTTTTTGTTTTTTTTTTAAAGCTTGATATTGAACCAAATCCCTATATATCACAATCTATATCTCTATGATGGGGTGGGGCTTACAATAATTGTCATGGCGCTATTTTTTTATTTCCCTGACGAAAGAGCTGCCTTTACTGCATGCCACCGAGTAAACAAACAAACAACAGAAAATCCCTATCTTTAATTAAATTTTTGGAATGGAAAATGAAATTGAAAATGGCTTTGGTTTTGGCTTTTGTTCCCATTCCGATTCCCATTTGTTGGCGTGGTGACGTCGTCTTAGCCATATCTACTGATAAGACGGGGCCCTATCGATAAGCAGGTTAGCCAGTTGGCTCCATTTCGTTCGGGTCGTCAATAAATTCTCCTCTTAACACTTTGGCTCACTTCCGTTGTTGTCATAATTACGTCACAAGGTTGTTGGGAGCGCTTTTGCTTATCTGCGCCCCTTTCAACTTGGCCCACGTGCCCCAAAGAGATTTTCTCGATCTATCCGAGGGGGGGGGGGGGGGATATTTTACTATATTGGCGATTCGTTCATATGGAATTTGGATCAAAGATGCGAACTCATTGTTCAGGTGAACAAACCTTTTAGTGAATCACATTTTCGCCTGGCACGGCCTTGTTACCGAATTGCTAAAAGCCGACAAGTTTTTAGGAACTGCTATACATAGCCTGTACAGTGATCGCAAAAAGGAATCAGCTTGGAATAATATTTGCAGAAAAATGATCAAATTGTAGAATATAATTAAATAATGATATTAATGATATATCATGATAATAAATAATTTTAAAATGTATCTTGGAAATTTTATAAAATGCCAAATAAATTTATTTATATTTTAAAATATATTTTAAAATGTATCTTGGAATTTTATAAAATGCCAAATAAATTTATCTATATTTTTAAAATGTATCTTGGAAATTTTATTAAATGCCAAATAAATTTATCTATATTTTAAAATATCATAATCATACAAATTAAACTCAGAATACAATATAAAATAAAATATAATAAAAATCTCTTTTTTTTGCTTTATTAAAACAACAGTATGTGTTAACTCACAGCGAGCACTGTTTTGATGGTGATTTCTTGAAAAAAGTTTATTCATTGAATTTCCCCATGCATCATTCATATTTAGAAAAGCATTTTTATTTACCCAAAAGCGCTACAAAATATCCAAGCGAACAACAGACAAAACTCTAGAGCGATCTCAGCCGATCTCATCTCATCCATTTGGATGTTGTGTTTTTTTTTCGGTGTTATTTTTACCCGTGGTTTATCTTTCGGCGATATTTACACATTTGATGATTGGCAAATGTGCGTGTGCGTTCCGTCTTCTTGGATTATATATGTACCTAGATATATCTGTGGTATTGGCGCAAGGTCAGATCTTGAACCGATCCACCGATCGACGGATCAAGCTGTGACCCCAGCGTGGTAATTAAAGCGCCACATGGACCCATTAAGTGGGCAGCGATTGCATACGAAACGATGCGAGATACTCGCCACTGCATTGCATTGCCCGCAATTCAATTAAATCGAAATTGAAATTGAAATTGCTTTTCTCGATCGCCGCCTCTAACGCGACTTTGATTGCTCGCCCACAGAGAGAGAAACTGGGCTTTAAAACTGGGTGGGTATGCCCACATCAAGTTGTCATTTTAGCTAAATAACTAAAAAAAAACACACCCAAAAAAAAATCAATATGAAACGTAGATCGATTTTACATTATGTAATATCAATTTTAACTTGAAATGAGTATTTCATGTAAAAACGATGTGCACTCATAAAGAGAAAATAATGGGTTTTCCGATAGATGGCGCCACTTCAAGCGACTGCTTTCCCACACTCTTTTTAAGCTGAGTAGTCGAAGTATTTATTATATGTTTCTGAATAATAATATTATTTTCTGTAGTATTTAATACCATATTATATTTTTATATGTTTCTAAATAATAATATCATTTTCTGTAATATTTAATACCATATTATATTTTTATATGTTTCTAAATAATAATATCATTTTCTGTAATATTTAATACCATATTATAGAGTAATTTAAACTATTTTTTTTTTCTGTGCTTATTTCTTACTAATATTATATGTATTTACTTAGGCGATTACTGCTAATTGTTGCCGCAGACGAGTGTATTTGCTCATCGAGCTAGCAACTATTGGCCACACTCCATTCCGCATCCCCACTTCTCTGGTTTTCACCTCCAGAATCGCTAGCCACTTGAGTTCCATTCGATCCAAGGACTGTGCGAAACTCAACTTATATATTAAGTATTAATCGAACTCTTTGTATCTCCGTAAAATATTCTATTTGTATCATTGTTATCCTCAAATCGAACTAAAATATTCGATATTATTTTCTAGTATTCTAGTATTATTTTCTAATATTCTAGTATTATTTTTTAATATTCTAGTATTATTTTCTAGTATTATTTCCTCTCTTTTTATTCAATTTAAAAATCCTTTTTCGAAGCCAACAAATTTTGTAAGATCATCATTTGAATGTTTTTTACAATAACAATTTAAACTTTAGTATTTTTTTTTTAAGATTCTAGAAATTAGAGAAATACCCCACGTTTTCCTAGGGTGCTTGGAAAATTAAAACATGAAGTAATACCCATCGAAAGTGACCCTGGCCACTCTGTTCGCTTTACGATGCCCATATAAACAGCTTGTTTGCCGTTATAAAGAATCTATTAAGAGTGATTTTAAATTAGCCATAATTCCTGTAAACTGTTCAACCCGGCTAGTTGGTCCAAAGTGCTTGCACAACTGGCAATTGTTTACTCAACGAGCTCAGGTGGAAATCAAGGTGGAGTCAATGGGGGAGGGACCGCCTTGCACGCATCTCTTTGGGTCAACAGTGGGTTAAGATGGTCAGTGCCATAAATTACTCAGCCAGTTGCATGCATGCAAATTTCGAAGGGCGGCCAAAACGATCACTTAAATGCTAATGCTAAACGAAGTGTGTTTACCTATTTCTACGGTTTCTTTTCCAAATTACCCTGAACAGTGAGTCTCGAACATATTTCAGTTCTTCGGAATTCCGCCAATACTTGGTAGCATTCCATAAAATTCCCAGCAAAATCATTAAATATTCGGTGCTATAAATCTAAAGAGCATTTGTTTACAGCTTAATGGAAGTAAATACCTAAAAAAACAGTTGTAAAAATGTCTAAACATTTCACGAATGCCGCAAATAATTTATTAAAAAGTATCTATTTATTTTAATTTCTGGTGTTTTTAGCCTAATTTTATAAGCAAGTATTTTTATTGATTTAAAGAACCTTTTCCTTTTTATTCGCATAGCTAATAAGTTAACTAACCCGGAAAAAAACAAGTCACATGCTTCTCCCAAGACATAATAAATAATAATAAGTATTCCCATTTGACGTCCCCAGAGAATCTAGTTGTCAACTTTTAAAATCACATGGTATTAAATCCATGACCTGACACTATTATCATCGTGTCGTAGGCATTCCGAGAAACGCAAACGGTAATAATAATTTTTTTTAGCTCAGTCATACATGAGCACATGGAAAAGGAACAAGATAGTGGATAAAATTGCCTTTCGACGGGGCATTCCTCGTCACCGTGCCAAACTTTGAACAGTCATCTAATCGTAAAAATAAGAATTAAAACTTACCCTCTCAAGTGGGCAGAGGAAAATGGAACCGAACCACTTGAAAGAGTTTGCTTTACGAGGCAGTCCAGCCAGTCGTCTTGAGTACTTAAGCGTGGAGGAATAGATGTAATTGGGCAGATACAAGACCCTTAACGCACTTTTATTGGGTCGAGTGCATGTCAGAAGTTAAAAATAGTCGGGTGAATGCCAAGGAGATAATATTACTCATTTTGCTGGAAACTGGTCGAATCTTCGTGGGGAAATTGTAGAAGACAGATGGAGGATCTTTAACCGAAAACCATAGTTGGGAACTACTTACCTTCGTTTATGTATACACCGAAAAAAAAAAAAAATATGAAACGCAGATCGATTTTACATTATGTAATATCAATTTTAACGTGATATGGGGTCAGGTTAATTTGATATGGTCGAAAAGAGTATTTCATGTAAAAACTATATGGGCTTGGCATAACTAGAAATTTACATGCACATATCAATTTTACGGCGACATGTTTCTTTTTGTGTGTAACTATCCCATATTCGGGGAATGGTGATGGGTTTATAAATAAACCAGCTTTGCAGACTAAGTCACGTACCATGTTTGGTAATTAAAGATCCCAAGATCGATCTACTTAGATATCAAGAATTTTTCACCCTATATCATGGGAGATGTTTTCAAGATTGAATAGTTGAGTTATGAATACGATTCCCGGAAATGGTGAGGTTAGTGAATCCAAAGGTATAGGCATTCAACTCCTCCGATTATAATAATATTATAAGTCAGCTTGTGATTACCATCTATAAACAAACTAACGGGTTAAATTTAATTTAAATGTATAGTTTATAGAGTTTGTATTTTATTTATATTCTTTGGATGACCTGGGTTATACGCTAGATGTTACAAAAATATAATTAATTTATTTTAAATTATAAAAACCATATTTCAGGTGAAAAATGTGATTCGCCCGCGTTACTACTCCTCGGAGCTGGGGATCCGCGAGAAGCTCTTCATCGGGGTGATGACCTCGCAGGAGCACATCAACACCTTCGCGACGGCCTTCAACCGCACCACCGCCCACCTGGTGAACAAGATCAAGTTCTTCATTTATGCGGACAGTGTGAAGACCAACTACAAGCTGAAGAACATTGTTGGCTTCACGGACACGCGGGAGAGCCGCCGACCCTTCCATGTGGTCAAGTATATAGCGGATAATTACCTGGACGAGTACGACTACTTCCTGCTGGTGCCGGACACCGTCTACGTGGATGCCCGCAAGCTGGTGAAGCTGCTCTATCACATGAGCATCACCTTCGACCTCTACATGGGTGGCGCCCGCATCGGTCTGGATCCACCCGGTGGCAGTGCCTCCATGGATGGCCAGCCGTCGAACGAACAGCTGCCGGCGGGGAACGAGGACGAGGCACCGGGGGCCAGCGATCGCAACTACTGCTCCCTGGAGGCGGGCATCCTGCTCAGCAGCAGTGTCATCCGCAAGATGCGCAACAATCTGGAGCGCTGCGTCCGCATCGGAAGCACCAGCGATCACAGCGTCAATATCGGGCGGTGCGTCAAGTACGCCAGTCGGGTGGCCGGATGCCAGGAGAGCTTTCAGGTGAGTCCACCAGTCGACCAATCCCGCACAGAAAAAAAATTGACAAAAGATCAGATTGATATGTGCTGGTCAATTTTGTAATTTTAAAAGATCAAGTCATATCATTTTGATATGAATAGCGATTATGTTTATTTTACTTTACATTGTTTGTTCAAAAAATACTAAATTTGGTATTTTATATGATATGATAAAGTATCAAGTTGGCATGTTTGGCTTCTTATTGATATGAAATAAGGTAGAACTGACCCTATTTCATATCGATTTTTGTTTTCCGGAAAGCTCAGTAATGAAAAGATTTAAAATAAAAGCGGCACAATTTATTTCCGAATGTGCCAGTGATTCGAGAATAAATTGTATGGGCCTCAATTAATTTGCCGCCAGCTTTTTATGCTTTTCAATTATTTACTGTCGAGAAATCTGTATGCACTTCCCATATGTCGTTTTATTTGTTTAAAGAATTTTTGATATTGAGGCATTTAAACACACAAATATATCATAATCTTTGGCCAAAGAAAATTTTAGCCTTTTCCTTTATGTATGTATGTAGCTTCAGTAAATCAGATTGATGTATAGAAAAACTTGAAATTAAGAGTATTCCATTGTATAATTATGACTGAAGCTGTTTCGGTTCTTTCTGAAAACTCAACACTAACACTAGTGAATAGTGACCCTGAAAAGCCAAGGAAAATAAAAAAAAAAAGAGTCTAGCTCCAACAACAAGCAAAAGTGCTCTCGTAGACAGTGGCGTGCATGGGATTTCAAAAGGGGATCTTAAGTTTAAAATGAAGTTTGAGTTTACTTGGAAATAATGGGAATTTATTACAAAAACCAAAGCACATTTTGTTAAGTAAAATTAGTTTCTTGAAGGATTATTTTAAAAATCATCGATTAAAATTCTATGGCAGCCTTTGTGTTGATTACCAGGTCGAAATCCATATTTATTGATATTAAAATTTTAAAAAATATAATATAAAATATAAAATAGATATGTTTCTTAACAGTTTTCTTCCAAGTTACACAGAAAATCAATATGAAATAGGATCATTTCTACCTTATTTCATATCAATAAAAAGCCAATCATATCATATAAAATACCAGATGTAGTATTTTTTGAACAAATAATGAAAAATAAGATTAACATTATCTTTATTCATATCAAAGTGATATGAATAACTTGATCTGTAAAAATATTAAATTGACCAGCACATATTAATCTGATATTTTATTAATTTTTTTTCTGTGTTGAAAATTTATTTCTTAAACATTTCTGAACCCCTGAAAACTCTTTGTTCGCACGCCACTGGCCAAGCAAACACACTCGCATCGCAAAGAGCAGATGAGCAACCAAATTCAGAGCAAGACCAGAATTTCTCAGTTGATGGACAACACAGTTCAGTTTATTTAATTTCCAAGTAATCGTAGTCGATTAAGTGTGCGTAAGGGGGCGTGGCACTGGGCGTAGAGGCTGTGAATGTTCAGCTTCAGGTCGTGACAGTTTGAGAGCAACTTCTTAAATTTTTCAGATGTTTGCATTTGCTTTTTCCACTTCAAAAAAAAAAAAATTCTAATAAAATACCGAATTTTCTGCAGTAAACAAGTATTTTTAGTGTTTTTAATTTATGTATCCAAATCAATGGATTATAATTCCTGGGGATTATGATAAAAGCTAGAAGTTAAAAGCATCATATACCTTTTCATGGGTTTTAAATTCAATATCAACACTGTACTTCCTTTTATCCAAATCGCAGGTGGGTGTGTCTTACTCATTATCATTTCTGATTATTGCTCTATTTATATGAACCCGCCGTTTAGTTTGGCATAAACAGTCGAAGAGCCGCGAGTAAATGGAACTTTTTCCGTTGAGATGTTAGTTTCGCGTTCGTTTGATTTCGATTGGTTTGTTTGGATTTGCGTTTATTTATGCGGTGGGGCAGCATGGAATGATTTATGTCCTATGTGTGGTCTCTGCACATCAGCATACGGTTATAGGTAAATGAAATCATTTGTTTATTAAGGTGTTTTATGTCAACTTCCCTAGATACGCATAGCATGTGGTTTTCATTTTGAGAAAAAAATTGCATCATTTGTAATAATCAACAAGTTATTAGTTGTATTATACAATATTATAGAAGACCTTACTTTCTCTATCGATAGTATTGTATTGTTTTTATTTATCGAGTCCAAATTATTCAAGAAATATTCAAATTTAATGATGTTCTGTTAATATAAACAGATAAACGGATGCTTAAAAATTAGTATTATTAAATTTCAATTTATTATCGATAATATCGAGGTTTTGTTATCGATTATTCAATAAAATCGCTGTTTTATTATCGATTATTCAATAATATCTTCGATAGGCCCGCCAAAAGATTTTTTTAATTGTAGAAGACATACTTAATTTTTTTTATTCCGACTGCAGCTGTCTAAACAAAAGCGGAGATATGCAAGTGTGTGTTTGCCGGGGTGTTTTTTGCTTAATTAACTGGCCTAAGGAGTTTGCTTAACGGCATCATCAAAAGCTGCACATTTTGCTGGGGAATTGATTAATGTGCGCGGTCCAATTAAAAATGCTGCGAATGCGAAATAATGCACAGAATGGGAATGAGCAAATCATATGGGCAATCGAATGGGCGATCTTTGTTCCATTAGCGCGACATTGCTAATTTAATTATGCTCGGCTCTGGCAGCCTGTGGGGTTTTTTATTTTATGGATCGTAAAAGGGATCGCTTGATGCGAGCATGTGGCCCTGCAGCCGTGGGATCCCCAGCCCGACTTCCATTCCACGGAACCGAGCGTTGGCCCTGAACTCGACCTTGACCATGGTGTATATGCTATATATATATTTATCTTTATCTTTATTGCTTTGCAGGGCATGCGGCAATATAGCTACGCCCTGGATGCGCCGGGCCGCCGTCATCGCGACTTCAGCGAATTGGCCAAGGAGGAGGCCTTCCGCAATGCCAGCACCGTGTATCCCGTCCAGATGCCGGAGGACTTCTACCGCCTGCACGCCTACTACTCCAAGGTGAGAGATGACGGTATCGAATATATCGCATCGTTATAATTATCGATTGATACCAATACCGATAAAATATTTTACTGCTCAGTTTAGTTAATAGCTCTTAATAACAAGGAATTCCGAATTTTATCGAAAGTGTATCGAAAATATCGCTTCAAATCTCGATTAAAATATCGGTGAAATAAAGCTTTTAGTGTAATTATCCTTTTAAAATATCAATAACGTCTGGATATGAAGTAATTTATACATGTTTTAGATCTTATGCAAATTATCCCACATTTATTACTTACATTTCATATAATTAATTATTAACTTTATTAAAAAAAATGTAATTTAAAAAAAAACTTCCTATAAAAAGAAAATTTGCAATTTTTATATATCTAAATATGAAAAGAGTATTTAAAATTTTAAATATTAATTAAATATTTTTGAATATTGAATATTTGAATATTTTATTTTTTACTTAAATCGTTAAATAAAAATAGATTTATTAAGATATAGATAAAAATGTGTAAAAAAATAACAACAATTTGTTAAATGTATACTAAAAATCCCTCTGTTTTTTTTCAGCACCACCTGGAAAAGGTGCAGGAGCGGGGCTATGCGCTGGAGCAGAAGTCGTACCGCATCGCCAACGGGAGCATCTCGAACAAGATCCTGGAGATCCGCTGGCCGCTGGGCGTGCCGCCGCCCAGTGCGCCGGAGACGCGCCACGACATCCTCACGTGGCAGCTGCTGAACGGAACGCACAGCTTCCTGCCGCACGGCAATGCGGAGCACGCGGTGGCCCCTCTGTCGCGGATCGAGGCCCTCGACTTTGCCAAGGTCCTGGAGATAGCCCTCCAGTATGCGGCCCTCAAGCATCCGCGCCTCAGCTACCATAGCCTGCACAGTGCCTACCGGAAGTTCGATGCCACCCGCGGCATGGACTACCAGCTGCATCTCAGCCTGCAGGAGGGTTCGGGCCGCAGTCGCCGGCTGGTGGTCAAGAGCTTCGAGGTGGTGAAGCCCCTGGGTCGCGTCGAGGTGGTACCCTCGCCATACGTGACGGAGAGCACGAGAATCGCCATGTTGGTGCCCGCCTTCGAGCACCAGGTGCCGGATGCCGTGCAGTTTGTGGAACAGTACGAGAGGATATGCATGCAGAACCAGGACAACACCTTCTTGCTGCTGGTGAGATCACACAGATTCCAGATCACATGGGCATTTTCCCCAACCAATCCTCTTGCTATCCGCAGATCTTCATGTACCGCCTGGACTCGCCCAGCAAGGGCGACGAGGATCCCTTCAAGGCATTGAAGACGCTGGCCCTGGACCTGTCCTCCAAATACAAGACGGACGGCTCACGGATCGCCTGGGTGTCCATCCGGCTGCCGGAGCAGCTGAGCGAGCCGGTGGAGTCGCAGGACTGGCTGCTGCACGCCTCCATGTATGGGCCGCGCCAGCTGCTCAGCCTGGTGGTTGCGGATTTGGCGTTGCCCAAGCTGGGCCTCGAGTCCCTCGTCCTTCTGGCCACGCCGGGCATGATCTTCAAGGCGGACTTCCTCAATCGCGTGCGCATGAACACTATACAGGGCTTCCAGGTGTACGCTCCGATTGGCTTCCAAATGTACCCATGCCGCTGGGCGCAATTCTGCCGCGAGTGCGACACCTGCGACGTGAGCCAGAGCAGCGGCTACTTCGATCGCCACAACCACGACGTGATCGCCTTCTACAGCCGGGATTATGTCCAGGGTGAGTGGTTGGGATTGGGTTGTATCGTTCGATATGGTTCATATAAGAAGTAGCTATGCTATCCTATACAATGAAAAAAAAATGACAAAAGATCAGATTGATATGACCAGTTCAATTTAATATTTTTTAAAGAGTTATTCATATAATTTTGATATGAATATAGATTATGTTTATCTTATTTTTTTTTATGAATATCATTTTGATATGAATTTTACAATATTTGTTCGAAAAATACTAAATTTGGTATTTTAAATAGTATTTTTATAACTTTTATGAAATAACTGATATGTTACAATATCCAGTTGATATGTTTGAATCATCATTTTCACATTAATCACATCAGCTTTTTATTGAAATAATATACATATTAACTCATCGTTCTTCCACGCTTTTCTCTTTCCAGCCCGCAAGCTGTTGCATCCGCAGGGACTACCGATCATCCGCAGCGACCTGGACATCGACCAGTTGCTGCTGCAGCCCGGCGAGGAGACGCGACCGCCGGGCGTGGAGAGCATCCTGGATATGTTCGTGGCGGCGCAACACTCGGTGCACATACTGCGCGGCGTGGAGCCGAATCTGCGCTTCGGCCAGGATGTGCGGAACCACCTGGCTCGTGGAGGATCGCTGCCGGACAGCCAGCCGGAGCACTGTGGCCGGGAGCAGTGCATCCATTTGGCGTCGCGCAAGCAGATCGGCGACGCCATCATTCGCTACGAGGACAAAAGTATTCTGCACAAATAGCAGGGATCCCCGATATGGAAGAAGGCTACTATTCAGCTGCTGCTCCTGCTCCTGCCTGTAATATCATCAGTTCCTTTTTAAAATATTTCCATGTGTGACTGAAGTGAATGGATTGAATGTGATTGCATGTGTCGAATAGATCTTATACAGGACTTATGCCAACTCTTATACTCGCACCCAAGGCTTAAATTCCAACCCATTTGGAAGGACATTTTGGGACCCAAGTATATAAGTAACCTGTAGCGGACCTATCTCAAGTCCCACTTAGTGTTTAGGCCTAGGCAATTCCCGTTGTTGCTTGCTTTAAAGTGAAACTTTCAATGCTCAAAATGGTAGACAGCAATTAGTTAGTAGTTAACTGTAGGACAAATGTAGGACAGTTTCTTCGAGCCATTCAACTTTCGACTTTCGACTTTCAGTTTTCGGTTTTCGTTTTTTCAATTTTCGCATGTACATACCACACATATCTCTATTAATGTTTCCTAGTTAGTTAGCCAGGCACCATTGACTCCTATTTAAATGACTAGTTAAGCTAAGTGTTATACCACATACGACTACCATCTAAGTGAAACGAACGATGTGGCTGTACGACAAAATAACCAGATGCCGCCTTGCCTCAAAGTGTTACAATCCCCATAAATGGGCTCTCTCAAAAACGGTGTGCCAAAAAAAAGGAAATATTATACAAAAGCTGGTCTAAATTAGGGAGTGCTTACTTGGACCGTGTTCCTCTTTTATAAAAACTAAGCTTAAGATGTAAAGAACTAATTATGTCAGCTAAGGGAAAATATATTACCATCTAAATTTGCCAGCAATTTGCTTTTAAAACAAAAAAAGTATTGATAGGATTTGTTTATTCCAATAAAATAGTAACTATAAAACCTCTTTGTAAATAAACAAAACAAAAAACGGATATTTAAGTGCTTGCCAGTTTCCCTTAGCCGATATCCACTGTAGGTTTCTACACTTGACCATTTGCCAGCACATCAGTTTTAGCATCGAATAAGAAGTCTGCCAGTCAAATTCTTATCATTACGATTACGAAGGGAAATCCGATTAATTTATTAAACAAATTATTATATTTACACTCGCCAGGAGAAGTAATCCTCCTCCTCCTCCTCCTCCACCCTTCCCTTGTCCCAAAAAAAAAGCCTTTTTTTTACATTTAGTCATAGAGTAAAATTACTGTATCTGTACTGTTTACGTGTAGGAATTGTTGTTATTGCAGAATAATACAAAGTATGTATGTGCATATGTACAATAAATTTAAATGTTTTCTCTCTTCAATTCGATCGTTTGGGGTGGATCTCGGATTTATACGGATTATTTATGCAGCAGGAAGCTGAGATCCGCTTGGGGAGTTAGTTCTTCGGCGCCGCCATCACTGGAAAAAGGGAAAATATTATTAAATAATGGGAACTGGATAATATTACATTTATAGTTTATGTGTGTATAACAATTATTTTGATACTTTTAAGAATTTCAGAGAAAAATTATAGAAATTTCAAAAGTTTCAAAAGCTTTAGTCTTTAGTAAACTTGTTTAAACTCAACGAACAATGTTTCAAATAATATATATATTTAAAGGGTGACATCATGATTGTTTGCGAAAAATTGCCAAAAAAAATAAAATGTCCAGGTTTAAATGTGAATCGATTGGAAATTTAATAACGAGTTCAGAAAGGTATGACAATCCTTATTTGGATCAATATTTCCTTTGTTTCAGCGAAAATGCTGTTTTTTTTTGGATATTCGAGAATTTGGTTTTTTGACAAAAATATGATTTTTTTCTTTTGTTTTTTTGCTATAGCTTTTAAAAAAAATGGTCCTAGACCAAAAATACATACTGTTTTGAAGAGATTTGAATATAATAATTAAATCCATGATACTTTCCGTGTGATTTTGATAAAAATTACATTTTTGCCAATATGTTTTTGCAAATGGATAGGAATAATCTGCAAGGGTATATAAGCTTCGGTTGGCCGAAGATAGCTTCCTTTCTTGTTTAAATAACATGTTAATATAAAAAAATGAAGAGGTGATATTAAATTTTTAATGAGATGTTTAGAAGTTTGATGTGAATCAAGAAAAATGCGAAATGTCTTTAAAATATATCACGAACTATCAATGGAACCCATATGTATATCAACTTACGCCTTGAAGAGCTTGGCATTGCGATCGCCCAGGAGCGTGGCCTTCTCGCCCTCAACCCGGACACTGGTGCCCTCGCGGAGACCCAGGACGGGCAGGCCGTGGTAGGCCACGAACTCCTCGATCCGCTCGTCCCGCGTCTCGCCCTTGTGATGGCTGCCCGCCTCCGGATCCAGATAGTGCGGATTGATGTTGAAGGGGACGAGGGCCAGGGCCTCGAAGCTCGGCGGATAGGCCACCGGCATGTCGTTGGTGGTGTGGATGGACCGGGTGGCCACATTCGTGCCCGCACTGCTGCCCACATAGGGCAGACCCCGCTGGAGGACCAGTTCCCGGATCGGATCGAGCAGCTTCAGCTCGTAGAGGGTGCGCAGCAGGACGAAGGTGTTGCCGCCGCCCACGAAGATGGCCTGCGCCTCCTTCAAGGCCTCCTCCCGATCCGGCTTCGTGTGCAGTCCCTCCACATTGTAGCCCCAGGGTTCCAGGGCATCCCGCACGGTGGCCGTGTACTTGTCGTGATCCCGCAGAGCGTAGGGCACGAAGAGCACCGTCTTCACGTTGGCACTGCAATGGAAATGGATTTAAATTTTATATAAAAATGAAAGTAACAGTAACATAGTCTTTGAAGTGTTCATACAAAAAATATATCGTCGAATCAATTCACAAATATAAAATTATAAATTAATAAAAAAGAAAGAAATAAATTAAAATTAAAGTAAAAAATATTTTGGTAAAAATTAGAATTAAGGATTTATGGCAAAAACGGAGATTTTTCTGCATTTTGTCATTGTAATTTTATTTAAATAGATTAACATAAGCATAACATTCGGCTTAATTTCATAAAATATATCATTGGACAAATTTGTGCATATTTTATAAGGGATATTTGAAAGTGATTCGATGGGGAATTTTTTTCCAAAACTATCGGTATGACATTCCATATTCACACTTATGATATGCATAAAAAAATAATATTACATTACAATTTGTTTTTTTTATTTCTATATCTTAATAACTTCATAAACTAATGGATAGTATTTTTAAGAAGTGATTTTGACATCAGTATTACCTATAAAAACCAATTCATTAGGACTTTCCTACATACTTCCTCCATTTAAGATCATTTTAGTTCGAATTTAACTACACTTTATAAAGACGTGTGGCTGTCTTATTACAAACCATTCTCCAAATAATTACCTCTTGAAGAGATCCTCCAGCTGGCCACGCGCGTGCTCCAAATATCCATAGCCGTACAAACGCGACGAGGAGAGCAACAAAAGGTTCCGTGCACCGACCATTTCACAAGCAATCTAATCGTCGGATTGAATGGTTCCCCCAGTCGGGCAGATTAACAGAGTTTTATGACCCGTCGCTAGGGATGGGTACCAGAAATATCGAAATAAAGGCCTCCGATACAAAAACTTATTTGGTATAGAAACACATTAAACTGGGAACTTTATAGAATTTTGAAGGCATACTCTAGAATTTCTAATCAATTTTTTTTGTTGAATATTGTAAAATCACACACAAGAGCTGAAAATCTATCGATATAACGATATATCACGACCAAGGGATGGATTGCATTCGGTGCATCGTTGCATTCACAATAGACTGATATTTTTTTTAAATTTTACATGTCTAAAATAATTACATTTTTCTCTAAATTATACGGAAAAAATAAAGATTTCGGAGTATTTACCCATGCCTTAACAAATACTCATTGAAATTTCAACAATAATTAGCTTTTTCACGTAATATATATTTGTTAAACAATTATAATTACCATTACACTTTCTGTTCGGCTATTTTGGTGTTCAAAATGTTTACAATTTATGATTTAAGTTTAGTACGTTTTTACATTCATTGTTTGCTTGCTTGCTGTTCTGTTCTGTTCTGTTCCGTTCCGTTCTGTTCTTGTTTTTCGTTGACTAAGCTATTATCTTTTAAAAATATATATTAAAATGGTATTACTTCTTTTTAAGACAGCAGCATCGCATCGCCAGCTGGGGAGGCACGGTTCGGTTATCCATTTTTGAGCGTTGCAAGGCGAAGTTAGCATGTTGCAGGTTTGCTAGTAACGGTTATGTTCCTGTTTGCTGTTTGCTTCTCACTTAAATTAATAATTATGCTGTTTCCATTTGTTGAATCTTTAGATTAGCTGATTGCTGGCTGGTTTTCCTTCATATATATATTTGATTTCTTTTGTTTTTAGCTGGCACGCAGACGGGGGGGGGGGGGGGGACACACACACACAACATGTACGAAATGCATGCTAGAAGAAGACGGCGGCAATTTACAGGGGCACGGGCGAGGGCGCCATGGGTTAACCATTAACCAGCTACCCGGCCATCAACCTACTGCGCCGGCTGGTTGTCGGGCAGGTCCAATATCCTGGCCACGAACTCCGAGATGTCCGTGTTGCGCTGCAGGTGCTCCACGATGAAGCTGTGCTTGAGCAGCTGCTCGTAGTTGGGCCGCTCCATGTACTCCTTCTGCAGGCTGACGGCGATGAAGTCCTCGAACTCCGGCGAGAAGGTGCCCGCCGGCAGACGCGGCGGATCGTCCTCGACCACCTGAAAAGAATGATAAAGGAAAATATTACTAAATAAACAGTTTAGTCTTTTTATTCCATTCATTTTTTACAAAGTTATTGAATTTTAAATAATTTATTCTATTTTTTAATTTCTTATTTATCAAAATTAAAAATCATTCTTTTCTTATAAAAATCACAAAATATAATTTTTTTAATGGCAATCAAGTAAATTGCAAATTAGTTGAAAACAAATGTCTATAAATTTAATCAGGCTTGCTAATAAGTTACTTGTGGCCCAGCGAAATAAATTATGTAATGCAAGCTGGTTCCTAACGTAATTAATTAACAAGAAAATGAAGCTAACTTCGTCAAGCCGAAGTTCATATACCCTTCGAGGCAAAAACCACTTCAAATCATGTTATAGAAAGATTATATATAAGGCAATAGCTCCAATGTCTTAAAAATCGTAAGAAAGTATTATACAGCGAATTATATGTAAGATTGTATAAAGATTTTCCTTTCATTTTTCTTTGAATTTGTAGGTTATATATTCGTACGATTTTTATAAAACTTTATTCGTAATTTGTAAATTTTTAAAAAATTAATGAAAAACAACTTAGATTCATTTTATTTCCTGTTATTTACCCCATGATTTTTCAATGGTTCCTAAGATAGATATACGATAAAGTTGTAAGATTTCCATCTAGTTAGAAATTCTTAAATTAAAGAATTTTTAACCAGGGTGGAAAAGAATATGATCAAAAATATTATTTTTTCGATCATTCCTATGAGAGCTATAGTATATACATAGCTACATAGATATAGAATAAGCCGTTTAGACTTATAAACTATCAGTTCTGTACGGCCTTTAAAAGTTCTAGAGGAAATGGAGGAAATTCTTTTAAGGTTTATAAATAAAATATCTTTTTTAACCGAGTTCTTAGTGAAATTCCATCTGGTTGGGAATTTCCCGAGACAGATACGAGTTTTCGAATCCAACTTGAAAGAATGTGATAGCATTGGACTTATTATTCGACTTAGTAAACCCTAGGCTTTTTTTATTAAACCGCAAATGACTAATTTGTTCATTTAAATCAGCTGTGTTTTCCCCGTGAAAGGGTACAGATTCGATGGAGAAGATCCCTATCCCTGTAGAGGGACTAGATTCCGGCACTCACCTGGCGCAGCTGCTCGAAGGGCGTCCGCCAATTGTCGTACGGGTAGCGGCCGGTGGCCATTTCGATCATGCTGATGCCCAGCGACCAGACATCCGACCGGATGTCATACTGCGCCGGATTGCCCTGGGGATCGATGCGTTCCGGTGCCATGTACGGCTTGCAGCCGGCATCGATGGTCTTGGCAATGGAGTCCACGAGATAGCCTGTACGAGATTAGCCCAGAGGGCAAGATTAGGCAAATGCAAGAGCAGAGGACGAAGGAATGACCGCACCTGAGATGCCAAAGTCACAGATCTTGACCTGGCCGGCCCGATTGATCAGTATGTTCGAGGGCTTGACGTCCCGATGGATGACTTTCAGCTGGGCGTGCAGATAGTGCAGCGCACTGACCACGCTCATGGCAATCTGTGGAGAAGTTACTAGTTATAATGGAGGCCAGATTACCCGATTACCCGGTTTCCCCCAGCCCAACTGACCTTGCCCAGCACGCTCTCCTCCATGCGGAGATCGTGGCGGAAGACCTTCGGATAGAACTTGTCCAGGCTGGTGCTCATCACCTCCATGCAGATCCAGACGTCGCCCTCGCGATACATGGCCCCGTAGAAGTGGACCGTGTAGGGGCAGTCGCTGGACCTCATCGAGATGTCCAGATCCATGACGAGGCGGTGCTGTTCGCGTATGTTCACGGTCATGGGTATGCGTTTGACGGCTAGAACCGTATCGGTCTGCCGGTGGCGCATCTTCTCCACAATGCCGTAGGCGCCGCGTCCCAGATCGCAGATCTTCTCCAGGCTGTCGGCGTCGATGTCGAAGGTCTGGTCGCCAATCTGGATGGTGGCCCGCGAGTCCAGGTTGCGTGGCGGCACTCTACGGAAGGGATTCAATGGTATATGTATGACATATGATTTCTGGCGGGGATTCGGTGGAGCCGAACTTACATGGCTGGCTCCGGTTCCTTGGAAATGGAAAAGGGCGAGAGGCGCGGTCGTCGGGACATTTCGGCTATCCTTTCTTCTATATCCTATAACCTATGTATATATATCATATATCCTCCTCCTCTCCGCCACTTTCTCCGGCGTTCGTTCTCCTCGCGGCCTCTGCGAAGCACTCTTCGTTCTGCAAGTTCTGCAAGATCTGGATGCGGCTATTTTTATCGCATTGGGTCGGTTCAGTTGGGGATTTGGAATCGGTTGGCCACTGCGACTGGGTTCTTCGGTTCGATTTGGCTCTGGCTGTGGCCCGCTTTTTGCCGCCCAACTTTTTTTTTTCGCACTGTTTGCCGATCGCCTTTTTCGCTTCTCGTTTTTCTCGCTTTTCCCTAGGGATGAGAGAAATAATTCAAAATAGCAATGTATCGATATTTTAATGCGTGATTTTTTGTCACCTGATGTATCGAATATCGCTATTTTTTAAAATACAGTTTAGTTGTTTCCCATTTGGTCACACTATCGATAAATTGTACCCC
Organism: Drosophila pseudotakahashii; assembly: GCA_035046095.1. Taxonomy (NCBI): domain Eukaryota; kingdom Metazoa; phylum Arthropoda; class Insecta; order Diptera; family Drosophilidae; genus Drosophila; species Drosophila pseudotakahashii. The sequence goes on from JAWNOE010000105.1 coordinate 11,436,286, forward strand.
AAATATTTTAGAAAGCGGAGACACCCCCCTGCATAGTAATCTGATTTTGACCTAAAATAGGTATTATTCAGCCAAATTTTGTATATATAAACGATGTTATTAAACTAGGTTTACGAATATGAATTATAAGAATGATAAGTTATTTTGAGCAACATTTTGGATCTAAAATATTTAAATTGTATTCTGACATTTTTGGTCTTTCTCCCCTGAAGAATTCAAGGCACCATTTTCTTTGCTTTAAAAGGCCCAGCGCGAACTCTTCAGTAGAGAGTTCTTGTGCAATTTATGGAACATGATTGCCCTAATTTACCGAACTTTAAGAAAATGTTCAAATTTAAACCATATACCTTTAAATAAAATTTTGGAGCATCGACTATAAAAATGGTAAAGCAATAGCAATAAGTTATTCAATAGAAAACATTGGCAATTGTTGAACTAATATTACCTTAAAATAATTGTATATTAATAGTGTACCTTATTATTATTTTTAGTTAAGCTGTAACTGAAATTATATTTCTATATATTTTACAATAGAAAATTAGACTCTATATAAAGAGGTTTTAATAAGATTGTAGATTTGTACATTGTACACTTTTTCCAATTGTATCTGCGTACATTATATTCCATGGTTCAAGTCCCCGCTAACGTTACAGCCCATCTCTAGGTGCGGTATTTTTTCGGTATTTCCACCACATCCCCTGGCATAATTTGGTGTATTTGCGTGAGCAGCTCACACACTGTTTTGGATTTGTACACGATTTAGGCAGCGAAATTTTACAAAACCGAGTGTTCGAATTGTGCCAGTGAACCGCCGCCCGCGGCCGCCAAACGAAACGATCGCCCAGAGCCGAAAAACAACGCCCTCGAAAGGAAAACAGCCGTGGAAATCCTCCCAAAAAAAAACGGAGGAAAAATCGCAAGTTGTTGTTGCCGTTTGCTGGTGAAAAAGAAAGAGAGAGAGCGAGCGAGAGAGAGGGCGCTGCGTGTGTGTGTGTGTGTTTGTCTGTGTGAGGGTGTCTCTCTCTAACGCACAGTGACTGTGTTTTCCTTTTTTTCGATTTTGTTTTTGTGGCCGCCAACCAGCCCAAAAAATACAAAAAAAAAAACAAAGTGTGTGTGCCGCCAAACAACAACAACAACAACGAGAAAAAAAACCGCGCACAACAAAACAATTCACACACACGCACCCTCCCCCGCCAGCGCGCTCGCGCGTGTGTGTGTGTGTGTGAGAGAGAAAAATCGAAGAAGTGCTGGCCAAAAAAAAAATAGAAAAAAGAAAAACACTCACAAAAATACCAAAAACCCAATAAAAAGCAAATCAAAAATCGCAGAATCCAAAGGATAAATCTCGAAAATATGTCCACCATTGAGTTCGAGACGATCGGCAGTCGCCTGCAGTCGTTGGAGGCGAAGCTTCAGGCGCAAAACGAGTCCCACGACCAGATCGTCCTTTCCGGTGCCCGCGGCTCCGGCCCAGTCGTTTCGGTTTCCTCTGCCCGCGTTCCGCCCCTGGCCACATCCGCATCAGCATCCGCATGCGCAGCCACATCCGCATCCGCATCCGCATCCTCCCACGGTATGGGAATCGGATCCGGAATTAGCATAGCCCAGCGGCCAGCACCTCCAGTTCCTCATGCGATGCCCATCGCCAATGCCAATGCCAATGCCACCGCCTCGTCCTCATCCGCATTCGCATTTGCATCCGCCTCAACATCCGCATCTGCCTCATCCGCGTCCGCAGCATCGTCGACGGGGGCCTTCGGCGGAACATACACCCCGCCCACAACCAGAGTGCCGCGAGCCACGCCCACACTGCCCATGCGTAAGTCCTCTTGATCGAAATCGTAACTTATTACCACTCTTAAGCAAGGGTTATCTATAAGAATTTGGAATAATAACGATTAGGATCTAAAGAATTCTTAATATGTATATATATCTAAGGGTTATCTATTAGTCCTACTTGATATTTACCCATAAAAAATAAAGGGAATGAATAGAAAGGGTTTTCTATAAGGAAATAATATAGCCAATACTTATCTACAAGTCCCTTTAGATCCGTAGAAAAATACTTAGAAAGAGTTAACTATAAGATCTAAGAATTTGGAATAATAACTAAAGGATCTAAAGAATTCTTAATATTTATATATATTCCTAATTCACTAGATATATGTATCTTACAAGGGTTATCTATTAGTCCTACTTGATATTTTGAATAGAAAGGGTTTTCTATAAGCCAATAACAATAATAGCCAATACTTATCTACAAGTCCTTTTAAATCTGGAAAAAATACTTAATAAAGAGTTACCTATAAGATCTAAGATATATTAATATTTATACATCCCTGATATATTGGGGAATACCGTAAAAGTCCTATTTCATAAGTCCTGCATTCAAATCCCATTGAAAGTTAAGAGTTACTTTACAGAAACAAACCATTGATTTGTATACATCCCTTTTATATCCTATCTAGGCTGAAAAGATTTCTTTATATCAAATTCGTCACAATTTCCATAAGTAGTACTCATTAAGTACTTGTTCAAATTCGTATGTAGTTTCGATCTATAGACAAAAGTATTAATATTTTTATTACACATGCCGAATTAAACTAATTTATTTCCTATTTTTCAAGACCTACTATAATTTAAACTAAAATATATTTATTTGCGCGCCAAAAATAAAATTAATTTAATTATGAGCTTAAATTAATGAACTTAAAGTTCTTAAACGATCGCTCAATTCTTAATAATAAATTCATGGTAACTAGATTTTTATTTAAGTACTCCCCAATCATTTTTCTAGTAATTCCCAATTCCAAAGTTTCGATAATAATTCCCAGAAAGATCTAAAACTTTCCTTTTGAACTTTAGACAGGTGAAATCGTTGTTGAGCCCCCCATTTTGACACATGTCGGACTTTAGTGCTAATATCTTGACCGCAATTGTGGGACGCTTTGCGTTTAGTGGTAATAAAAGAGGGCTGCGAGAGATCGTGATACCCAAAAATGGTCACCAAAAATCTATATATATGTATATAGCGCCAACCGCAAGCCACAAAACCATCTTTTGTCCGCTTTTGTGTAAATATTTTGTTAATAAATTGTCATTGCCCAATAAGCTGTATGTGTTTGTGTTTAAATTGTGATAAGAGAAGTGCTCGTTTCTTGGCTTTTGCCTTTTAGCATTTGAATTCCGCCAACAAAGGGCAAGCGCTATCGATTCCCATTCCCGACTGCATAACAGCTGCTCATAATCCCCCCATCCACTGCCCATCAACCCCGTAGCCCCGTAACTCCCCCCGGCTTTCCACTTTTCCACGTTTTTTTCTGTTCTGTTTTTCCGATTGCATAGATAAGACAGGCAGTGCGAAAACCGAAAAGCAGCGAACACAACCCAACTTGTTTTCGGCCTTTTGTCAGAGGGCCCAAAAAAAAAAAAAAACAAGATAGAATGCTATAGTCGGGTGCCCCGACTATCAGATACCCGTTACTCAGCTAAAGGAAGGACACATAAAATCGTTTAAGGCGATTGTGGGCGTTAGAGGGGGCGTGGCGCTCGTCTGAAATAAACTTGCGCTACGTAGGAAGCCCAAGAATTTCTGTTGTTAATCCCAAATTTCTAGCTTTCATAGTTTCCGAGATCTCAGCGTTCATACGGACGGACAGACGGACAGACGGACATGGCTATATCGACTCGGCTTGTGATCCTGATCAAGAATATATATGTATACTTTATAGGGTCGGAAACGCTTCCTTCTCCCTGTTACATACTTTTGCACGAATACAATATACCCTTTTACTCTACAAGTAACGGGTATAAAAAAAAAATTTGTACAGTGGAATTAACAACCGTGCACTGCGACAATTTATTTTCGACTCGATTAGATTAACAATTCCTGGTAGAAACAATGTTTTCCATGAACTCTAGAAAATGGTTAATGGGTTTTTAAATAATCGAATACATTTCCAGTCGATTAGATTAGTTGGTAATAGTTTCTATGAATTTTGAAGCCTACAAAATGGCACACCGAAATTATAACAGAGTATTTTTCGACAATTTTAAAGAATGTACTAACAAGATCCGAGAATTGATTGCCTCACATGACGATTTTTATTCGATTATTATAAAATCAGGCAAAAGTTTTTTCGATTAGCAGATCCAACATTTAAATGGTTCCTTGAATAATAGAATTCATTAGCCAAATTAGTTGGAAACTATTGTCTATTATATTGTCTTACGTGATTGGTGCTTTTAAAATATTCAAAAATACTTCGAAAACTACTAGTTTTATAGTTTTGAAATGTTAACGTAGTTTATACACAGTTGGGTTTTAATTTTATTAAATTGTATTATTATATTTTATAATTATTGTAACAAAAAAACTTAAAAAAAAATACACAACAAATAAATGAAAAATTACAAATAAGTCAAAATTAAATAAGTTTTTATAATCTGGTTTCAAATAATGGTTTATAAAAATAAAAAAAATTAGAAAAAATTTATAATTTAAAAAAAAATTATTTTTTAAAGAAGAGATGGAGACATTTTATGTAATTTCTGCTATTATTTTTGGCCCAACTGTATGTGGGCCACCCACCACCCACCGCCCTTTTGTCCCTCTCTTTGGTCATATTTTTATGTCTCGTTTTGCTTATTTTTCTTATTGGATTTTCATCAAGTGTGTTTATTTTTTATTTATTTATTTACTTTTTTGCGTGTGTGCGCCTCTCTTTTCTTTCTCTCGCTCTCTCTCATTGGTTACTTTTTGGCATTTCCGGAGTAATGTCTTGATATGCCCGTTATTTTTGTTGTTAGTATTTTTGGGTCTCGCATTTCCTCTCCTCCGTCGCCGCATCCCCCCCCTTCAACCCACACTCATCGGCCATTCCGCCGTGTCTCCTCTTTCGCATGTTTACAAATAGCGTTATTTTTTATGACTTGCTGTTGTTGTAGTTGCTAATTGTTGATTTGAATTGCTGCCAGGGAAAATAACTTCGCAAACAAAAACAAAATCGCTCTCATTCACTCTTCCTCTTACCGAGCACACACACACACACACACGCACAATGGCACAGTGGGCCATAACCGTTATTTGATTACAGGCTCATTGGAAATCAATTACAGTTAGGTACAAAAATATATAAACCCTTTTCACTGTTATTAATTCTGAAAAAGGAATACCATTGACCAAGTCCCTAAAAATATGCAACAAAATTTGGCTTTTGCCAAAAATGTCGTTTTAAATTTTAAGTTAATTTAAAAATATTGATCTTAAATATCAGAAATATTAACATACATATGTATTGTTGTTTAATTAAATTTTTTAAGAGAATTGTTTATTCAGTTTTAAAGTTTAAATCATTATTGAATTATTGTGTTATGAATATAATTAATTTTATGTGTATTCTACCAAATAATGCAATTAAAACTCTTAATTATTAGTTTGAATTATAGAAATCCATTAGATATTTTAATTTAAATACCTTATGAGCCGCATGATGAATCTAAAGAAGTCTGAAATGTGTTGGATTTTTGTCTCCTGTCTAATGAGGGTTTAGTTTTAGGATCCTTTAGCTTAGCGTACAACAATATTACAGTATTTTAAAATATGCAACATCTAGTATTTTGTTCTAGAAACAAAAATATTTAGAACCTACATATTTAATAATAAGTAAAATATTTTATTAATAATCTATAATTTAAACAAAATTTAATTCCTTTGAAGATATGATCAGAAGAATATAAGCTTTAAAGATAATAACAATTAGGGAAATTTTGTAATTAAATTCTACAAAACATTTTTATTGTCCGTATTTCCTTGTCCGTATATGTACTGTATATGTATTAGCTATAGACTAAGGATTATTATCCCGATACTAAAAGCCTAATCATCTTCTTTCTCCCCCTGCAGTCTCAAGCGGTCCCGGTGGCGGCGGCGGACTCAATCGGACGCGACCGGTGATACTTCCGCTGCCCACGCCGCCGCATCCGCCGGTTTCGGAAACGGACAAGAAGCTGAAGATCATCATGGAGCAGACCGGCAAGCTGAACATCAATGGGCGGCAGTATCCGACGGACATCAATGACCTCAAGCACCTGGGCGACCTGGGCAACGGGACCAGCGGGAATGTGGTGAAAATGATGCACCTGTCCAGCAACATGATCATCGCCGTGAAGCAGATGCGTCGCACTGGCAATGCGGAGGAGAACAAGCGCATCCTGATGGATCTGGACGTGGTGCTCAAGTCGCACGACTGCAAGTACATTGTCAAGTGCCTGGGCTGTTTCGTTCGCGATCCGGATGTTTGGATCTGCATGGAGCTGATGTCGATGTGCTTTGACAAGTTGCTCAAGCTCTCCAAGAAGCCGGTGCCGGAGCAGATCCTTGGCAAGGTCACAGTGGCGGTAAGAGGAGGATTGGAAATTCCAGAGACGAACTCCCTAATAATAATATTTATTTTTCAAAGACGGTCAACGCATTATCCTATCTGAAGGACAAGCACGGGGTCATCCATCGCGATGTGAAGCCATCGAACATTCTGATCGACGAGCGTGGGAACATAAAGCTCTGTGATTTCGGGATCAGCGGTCGCCTGGTGGACTCCAAGGCCAACACACGATCCGCCGGCTGTGCAGCTTATATGGCGGTAGGTTCATCTCTGTGGAAACCATATTCAGGTTTTTGATAGGGAAACCCCTACACAGAAAAAAATACCTTATACCGATATGATTTATGTAAAATTTATGATTCAAACATATCAACTTGATATTTTATCATATCATATAAAAAACCAAATTTAGTATTTTTTAAACAAATAATGTAAAATGAGATAAACATAATATTTATTCATATCAAAATGATATGAATGACTTGATCTTTAAAAAATATAAAACTGACCAGCACATATCAATCTGATCTTCTGACAATTTTTTTTATGTGTAGTGAAAGATAATATTTTTGCAAAAAATTTATATATTTTTAGATCAGACTTTCCCTTTTTACACCATCAAACCCTTTAATCACTTGTTTCCAACTGCATTATCAAATTGCCTTGCTCCACAAGCTTAGAGGTCATTGAATTTCTTCGGAAAAATATAAGTTTGTGTAGATTAAATGATCGATGTCATGACTTGTGTGGCTTTTTTGAAATAATTAACGTGATTAGGATTTTTGCAGGTATTTTTAGGGGGGCATAATATAAATATATATAATACAAATATATATAATAGTAATTGTTATTTATAATATGTATTTATTATTAATTTACTGTTAAATATTGTTACTTACAGCCGGAGCGCATCGATCCCAAAAAGCCAAAGTACGATATTCGCGCCGATGTGTGGTCCCTGGGCATCACGCTGGTGGAGCTGGCCACCGCGCGATCGCCGTACGAGGGTTGCAACACGGACTTCGAGGTGCTGACCAAGGTGCTGGACTCGGAGCCGCCGTGCTTGCCGTACGGCGAGGGTTTCAATTTTACCCAGCAGTTTCGCGATTTCGTCATCAAGTGGTGGGTATTGTTTATTATTTTATAAAGCATTTAGCATGGAATTTACATCTTTATTTTCGCTTGCAGCCTCACAAAGAACCATCAGGACCGACCCAAGTATCCGGAGCTGCTGGCCCAGCCCTTCATACGGACCTATGAAATAACCAAAGTAGATGTGCCCAATTGGTTTCAGAGCATCAAGGATAACCGGCTGCGCGCCAATGGCGATCCCACGCTCCAGAGGTGAGCCCATCCGGTGATCCGGCGTCAGATCTAGAACCAGATCCTCCGGCATTATTCCCACGAACGAACCAACTGATGATGTGTTGTGCCTGTTGGATGTTGGATGTGGATGTGTGTGAATAGTGGGTGTGTCTGATGATAGTGTGCGGAGCGCTTTGTACTTTCCCCACTCTTTCGTTTTCGTTTCCGCTTCCGTTTCTGTTACCATTTTCCGTTCTCTGTTCTCTGCTTAAAGTGCTTCTCGAGTTCAACAGGTAGGAGAGGAAAGAAAAACATGAAAAACCAACTTCTGAACACCTAACCGTAGGATGGGCTTCCTAAGTACACGTTTTCGCTAGCCAAACTAATTTCAACTGCTTGTTCCTCCTTCATTATTTGTACTTTCCTAATTTATTTAACCCCTGCTTTTGGCTACTTTTAATTTTCTCTGGCCAGGCTAATTAACCCGATAAATCTACACTTAGTTTTTATATTTCTATCCTTTCCTTTTTCGGCATGTTTAGCTTCATTGTTTCATTTTAGACACAGTTAAGAAAAGCTAGATAACAAATCAAAAGAAGTAATTTAAAAAAAAAAATTAGCTAGCAATTAGTTTCTGATTTTTTGTACTACAATACATGCACTTTCCAAAGCAAATCATTTGATAATAATAATAATAACAATAATAATACATATTATACATATTATTTATATTATAAATAATGTTATGTAATTCTAAAAAAAATGCATTTAAATTTCTGGAACCCAAAAAAAATAATATTCTAACTTGTTAAAACGTTCTCAAGGTTGCTATTCTTTATAGTATGATTTCTTGGTGTCTTTATCTCTAATTTGGTGGAATTCTTTGGAAAGTGCACGTTAGTCCTTTTGTAATCTTGGTCCTTCGATCTATCTATCTTCTAGCAGCCTTTTATCCCCCTTACTCAGTATAAATAAGGAGAAACCAAAAATGTATTATGAAATAATTAAAAAAAACATTTTTATATATTTTTTTTTCTCCTTTTTTGCGTTTAATTGACATTTTTTAATTTGAGTGTGTGTGTGCGATGTTTTTATTTTCCTTTTTCATCTTTTTTATTACCATTTTTTGTAGGTTACCTAATTCCTAATACCATTTCTTAAACAATAATGACAAACAATAAAAGAAAAACAACCAATAAAAAACATAATCTAACAAAAGTAAATGCAAACGAAAAAGAAAATGAAAAATGAAGAAGACAAACTATAAACGAAAACCAAACATTAAAACCTATCGACATAAACTTAAAAAAACGAAACAAAACAAAAACAAAAGCATTCAAGTAAGACTTGCAACCATCAACTCTATATACAGATATATAAACCTAAATATATATATTACCTATATATAATGATAATGCCAACCAAACATAACTACTCAAAATACTATAAAAACTCCTCCCAATTAAAAGTAAAAATTCAGTAAGTACGACGAGTTTATTATTCTTATTATTAATTAGCCTTCTAATTATTGTTTTATACGTTAAGTGTAACCGTTATAAACGTTGTAAACACGCCACACGCTCTGCTAACTTTTATTTAAATGTTTTATTTATTATTTATGATTTATTACCTATCAATTTGCCTTGGTTGATTCTTCGGTTTTTTCGGTTTCGGTTTATTTTCGCATGTTTCTGCCTTTGAGCTTGGCTTTGGCATTGGTTATCGTATTTATTTAATTTATGCTCTGTTTATTTACCCATCTAGAAATGCTCATACACCAGAAAAGGTAATTTCACACTGATAACTTATTTTGTACTGCTAATCGATTTTTAAGTTCACTTCATTTTGCGTCGCCGACTCGCTGAACATTTTCATTATCATTTTTCATTTGTACAACGCTTGATTTTGTCCCCTTTATCTTGAAAATTAAGCTAGCTACTGTAATAAAATATTTAAAGGCCTGATTTTTATTTTAAGCATTCTATTTTGATATATTTGCATATTTTAAATTTTTTCCAGCTTTTTAGATATTTAAAAGAAATATATTTTAGGGTCCTAGTTCTTAGGGAATTCTATAAATTAAATTTTTAAAATTTTTTAAATACAAAAAATTTAGGTTTTTGAAGAAATTACTGGTTTTTTAAAATTCTTAGGTACCAGATTTTTGTTAGATCATTTTTGTTTTATGAAAATGTTTTTTATTTTCAAATTTGGGGGCCGTTTTTATAAAATTTACATTTTTTGAATTTTAGAAAAATGTTTTTAGGAAGACAAAATAATTCTCTGCAGCCATCTTTCGCTTTCGCTCCTTCTGTGACCCTTAACCCGTGTTTTCCACCTGTCGCTTACACACAACAAACACACCACACATTCGAAACACACTCATCAAATTGTATATATACAAAAACCACACACACTCCAGTATACATTACACACTCAAAATGCGATCACAGCTCATCTAAATGTGTTAGATATATGTTGCCTTTGCGCCGCCGTCGATCTATGTACATGAAACCAACCTACAAACCTCCACCCAGTTCCCAATATATCCCATATACATATATATGTGTAAACCCTATCTTAAAAACCTCCCCCCCTCCAAAAACACACAACACAATCCTTCCTGCTGCCACTGGCGTACATTTGAGTGTGCTCTCATTTATTGGTCATTTAGCCAGCATAGAAATCAGTAATTAATTACAACTTTCAATCGTTAATTTTCAGGACCACGGCGACTGGAAGTGGAGTCGGTTCTGGTGGCGGATCTCTCGCAGGATCAGGATCCGCAGGTGGAGCTATAAAATATGGTAGGACAACGGCGTCATATGCGGCGCAGAGTCCCACAAATCCGCAGAAGACAATAAAACCCACTCAGATACCGAGTTACCAGCAGCAGCAGCAGCAGCAGTCGCAGTATTTCATGCAATCAGCCACACAACTACCTCAAACAACAACAACAACACCAACGGCAACGACAAACTGTTTCGGCGGAAGCGGAAATGGAAGTGGAAATGGAAATGGAAGAGGCAACGGAAATGGCAGCGGTAGCGGCAGCAGCAGCAGTGCCAGTCCTCTATCGCCACCCAGCGTAGGCGGGGGAGGAGGAGGAGGAGGCGTCGGCGATCTCAACCGGCTGTATCGCAAATCGCCGTTTATGCAGCGAAAACTGAGCAACGGATCGCATCATCCGCACTACAAATACAACGACGAGAGCCCCAAGAAGGAGTCCATGTTCAGTAGCATCGGTGGGTTTTGGGAACTAAATAGTTGTGTGATCATTATTTATTTTATTTACAAAAATGTATATAATTTTAGAATGTTTTACTTGCCAGTCTTATGATTTAATTTACAAAAAAAGTATATAATTTTAGAATAATCCCAAAAAATTGTTATATAAACTGAATTTACTTGCAAGTCAAATGATTTAATTATTTTGAGATTTACTAATCGTTCTCTTCTAAGATCTATATAGTTCTGTGATCTATATGTGATCATTATTTATTCACCAAAAAAAATATATAATTTTAGAATAATTCCAAAAAATTGTTATAAAAATTGAGTTTACTTGCCAGTCTAATGATTTAATTTATTCACAAAAAAAATGTATATAATATTAGAGTATTCCCAAAAAATTTGTATATTAACATAATTTACTTGCCAGTCTTATGATTTAATTTATTTAATTATTTTGAGATTTTCTAATCGTTCGCTTAAATTGCAGGCCAATCGATACTACGCAATCTGACAACATCGCCCTTCAGCCAAAAGAAACATAATTCAGCAGCAGCGACTGCAATAACAATACCACTGCCGCACAACAACCAAACAACATTATTCACGGATGCAGCAACAGCAACGGCAAACGCATCAGCAATTGCAACAGCGACGGCAACAACATCGCCAAATATTGCAGCTGCAGCAGCAGCGGCGCCCACGACAACGCCAACAACCACGCCCACTTGGCGCCTGCCAGCGGATAATTCCCAAGCCTACGACAGCTGTGATAGTAGTAGTAATGCGACCACGACCCTGAACTTGGCCCTCTCCTCACCCTCGCCCTCGATGCCGCGCAAGCAGTTCACCACGGAATCGCCAACCCTACAGCTCGCCAGTCAGCAGCAGCAGCAGCAACAACTGCAACAGCAGCAACCACAGCGATTGCAGCCGGGCAATCAGAGCCCCATAGGTAAATCCCTTAAAATATTAGAATTAATTCGAAGGTTTTGCCATTTAATTTAGACTCTTGAGTTATAAGTTAAATGTTTAAGTAGAAAAACAAATTCCTAGAAAATCTGAATTTATAAAAACAAAAACCAGAATGCATTGGAAATATTACATTTCTGTTTGTAATCTATGAAAAGTAAATACTGAATTATTGAAAATATGATTTTTAATGTTTAGCTATTAACTAAGAACTCTAATTTAATTCAGAATAGACAAGTATTTGTCTTATTTAATGAATTATTTAATTTGGAATGGATTTGTTTGGATATGTTAATAAAATGTATCAGAACAAATCAGAAATAACTCAGAAAAAAATCAGAAAAATCAGAAAAAATCTAAAAAATATCAGAATAAACGTGAATTAATATTTAATTATTTAATATTATTACTTTTTCTTATTTATAACCTTTATAACATACATTTATATTTTTCAGTGCTGCAGCGCTTCTACCACCAGCAGAACCAGCTGCGCGAGAAGGAGGCGGCCGAGCGGTACCAGCAGCAGCGCCAGCAGCCGACCGTAGGAGTGACCAGCACGAATCCGTTTCACAGCAACTATGTGCCGCCGCCGCCATCGACGCACTCTACCTCTAGTCAGTCCTCCACGCAGTCGACGTGTTCGCAGATCGCCGTCAATCCGGCCAGCCTATCGCCATCGACGGGTTCTGGAACGGGATTGGGAATCGGATCGGTCTCAGTATCAGGATCAGGAACAGATGCAGCAGCAGCTGGAGCAGCTGGTCACTTTGGAGCCGGCGGCAGTGGCGAGCCGTTGCAGTACCAACCGCTGCCCATAGCCGCCGAGGCAACGGTGACGAGTCCCACGCTGCTGCCCAGATCCCCGGAACAGCAGTCGGACTACGGCGGAGGCGGCAGCTCCATGGTGGCCAGCAAGCTAAGCAAGCTGTACGCCCGCCGACAGCTTTTGGGCCAGAGCTCGAGCAGCGGGGCGAGCAGCAGCAGCCTGGATGGATGCTCCCGCGAGCAACACGATGCTGGTGAGCCACCAAACAATTCACTGATTACTTTTCATATATTCAGCAAGTAAATCGCCATATCATAGTTCACGATATATGTTTATTGTTTACTATGTCAAATTCTTATTTAAAAATGGTTTTTTAATCTAATTAAAATTACGTTTTTTTTAGTAGTTTTCTTTTTTAAGTTTAAAATATAATAATCAAATCGTTAAATTCCCTAACGATTGGCATTCAAATATGGGCATTTGACCTTGTTCAAATTTTTTCGAAAAAATTGTGACCCTACCCCTTACAAAAAACGCAAAAAATCAAAATCGTGTTTTTTGCACAAAAATATCAGTATTTTTGGCGTAAAATTGAAAATAACTGCCAGAATATGAACTGTCATACCTTTTTGAGCTCGTAGTTAAATTCCCTATCGATTGGCATTCAAAAATAGAAATGTAAACTGTTTTAAATTTTTTCGAAAAAATTGTGACCCTACCCCTTACAAAAAACCCAAAAAATCAAAATCGTGTTTTTTTCACAAAAATATCAGTATTTTTGGCGTAAAATTGAAAATAACTGCCAGAATATGAAGTGTCATACCTTTTTGAGCTCGTAGTTAAATTCCCTATCGATTGGCATTCAAATATGGGCATTTTAACTTGTTTAAATTTTTTCGAAAAATTGTGACCCTACCCCTTACAAAAAACGCAAAAAATCAAAATCGTGTTTTTTGCACAAAAATATCAGTATTTTTGGCGTTAAATGGAAAATAACTGCCAGAATATGAACTGTCATACCTTTTTGAGCTCGTAGTTAAATTCCCTATCGATTGGCATTCAAAAATAGAAATTTAAACTGTTTTAAATTTTTTCGAAAAAATTGTGACCCTACCCCTTACAAAAAACGCAAAAAATCAAAATCGTGTTTTTTGCACAAAAATATCAGTATTTTTGGCGTAAAATGGAAAATAACTGCCAGAATATGAAGTGTCATACCTTTTTGAGCTCGTAGTTAAATTCCCTAACGATTGGCATTCAAATATGGACATTTTAACTTGTTTAAATTTTTTCGAAAAAATTGTGACCCTACCCCTTACAAAAAACGCAAAAAATCAAAATCGTGTGTTTTGCACAAAAATATCAGTATTTTTGGCGTAAAATTGAAAATAACTGCCAGAATATGAACTGTCATACCTTTTTGAGCTCGTAGTTAAATTCCCTATCGATTGGCATTCAAAAATAGAAATGTAAACTGTTTTAAATTTTTTCGAAAAAATTGTGACCCTACCCCTTACAAAAAACGCAAAAAATCAAAATCGTGTTTTTTGCACAAAAATATCAGTATTTTTGGCGTTAAATGGAAAATAACTGCCAGAATATGAAGTGTCATACATTTTTGAGCTCGTAGTTAAATTCCCTATCGATTGGCATTCAAAAATAGAAATTTAAACTGTTTTAAATTTTTTCGAAAAAATTGTGACCCTACCCCTTACAAAAAACGCAAAAAATCAAAATCGTGTTTTTTGCACAAAAATATCAGTATTTTTGGCGTAAAATGGAAAATAACTGCCAGAATATGAAGTGTCATACCTTTTTGAGCTCGTAATTAAATTCCCTATCGATTGGCATTCAAAAATAGAAATGTAAACTGTTTTAAATTTTTTCGAAAAAATTGTGACCCTACCCCTTACAAAAAACGCAAAAAATCAAAATCGTGTTTTTTGCACAAAAATATCAGTATTTTTGGCGTTAAATGGAAAATAACTGCCAGAATATGAACTGTCATACCTTTTTGAGCTCGTAGTTAAATTCCCTATCGATTGGCATTCAAAAATAGAAATGTAAACTGTTTTAAATTTTTTCGAAAAAATTGTGACCCTACCCCTTACAAAAAACGCAAAAAATAAAAATCGTGTTTTTTGCACAAAAATATCAGTATTTTTGGCGTTAAATGGAAAATAACTGCCAGAATATGAAGTGTCATACCTTTTTGAGCTCGTAGTTAAATTCCCTATCGATTGGAATTCAAATATGGGCATTTTAACTTGTTTAAATTTTTTCGAAAAAATTGTGACCCTACCCCTTACAAAAAACGCAAAAAATCAAAATCGTGTGTTTTGCACAAAAATATCAGTATTTTTGGCGTTAAATGGAAAATAACTGCCAGAATATGAAGTGTCATACCTTTTTGAGCTCGTAGTTAAATTCCCTATCGATTGGCATTCAAATATGGGCATTTTAACTAGTTTAAATTTTTTCGAAAAAATTGTGACCCTACCCCTTACAAAAAACGCAAAAAATCAAAATCGTGTTTTTTGCACAAAAATATCAGTATTTTTGGCGTTAAATGGAAAATAACTGCCAGAATATGAACTGTCATACCTTTTTGAGCTCGTAGTTAAATTCCCTATCGATTGGCATTCAAAAATAGAAATGTAAACTGTTTTAAATTTTTTCGAAAAAATTGTGACCCTACCCCTTACAAAAAACGCAAAAAATAAAAATCGTGTTTTTTGCACAAAAATATCAGTATTTTTGGCGTTAAATGGAAAATAACTGCCAGAATATGAAGTGTCATACCTTTTTGAGCTCGTAATTAAATTCCCTATCGATTGGCATTCAAAAATAGAAATGTAAACTGTTTTAAATTTTTTCGAAAAAATTGTGACCCTACCCCTTACAAAAAACGCAAAAAATCAAAATCGTGTTTTTTGCACAAAAATATCAGTATTTTTGGCGTTAAATGGAAAATAACTGCCAGAATATGAAGTGTCATACCTTTTTGAGCTCGTAGTTAAATTCCCTATCGATTGGAATTCAAATATGGGCATTTTAACTTGTTTAAATTTTTTCGAAAAAATTGTGACCCTACCCCTTACAAAAAACGCAAAAAATCAAAATCGTGTGTTTTGCACAAAAATATCAGTATTTTTGGCGTAAAATTGAAAATAACTGCCAGAATATGAACTGTCATACCTTTTTGAGCTCGTAGTTAAATTCCCTATCGATTGGCATTCAAAAATAGAAATGTAAACTGTTTTAAATTTTTTCGAAAAAATTGTGACCCTACCCCTTACAAAAAACGCAAAAAATAAAAATCGTGTTTTTTGCACAAAAATATCAGTATTTTTGGCGTTAAATGGAAAATAACTGCCAGAATATGAAGTGTCATACCTTTTTGAGCTCGTAATTAAATTCCCTATCGATTGGCATTCAAAAATAGAAATGTAAACTGTTTTAAATTTTTTCGAAAAAATTGTGACCCTACCCCTTACAAAAAACGCAAAAAATCAAAATCGTGTTTTTTGCACAAAAATATCAGTATTTTTGGCGTTAAATGGAAAATAACTGCCAGAATATGAAGTGTCATACCTTTTTGAGCTCGTAGTTAAATTCCCTATCGATTGGAATTCAAATATGGGCATTTTAACTTGTTTAAATTTTTTCGAAAAAATTGTGACCCTACCCCTTACAAAAAACGCAAAAAATCAAAATCGTGTGTTTTGCACAAAAATATCAGTATTTTTGGCGTTAAATGGAAAATAACTGCCAGAATATGAAGTGTCATACCTTTTTGAGCTCGTAGTTAAATTCCCTATCGATTGGAATTCAAATATGGGCATTTTAACTTGTTTAAATTTTTTCGAAAAAATTGTGACCCTACCCCTTACAAAAAACGCAAAAAATCAAAATCGTGTGTTTTGCACAAAAATATCAGTATTTTTGGCGTTAAATGGAAAATAACTGCCAGAATATGAAGTGTCATACCTTTTTGAGCTCGTAGTTAAATTCCCTATCGATTGGCATTCAAATATGGGCATTTTAACTGTTTTAAATTTTTTCGAAAAAATTGTGACCCTACCCCTTACAAAAAACGCAAAAAATCAAAATCGTGTGTTTTGCACAAAAATATCAGTATTTTTGGCGTAAAATTGAAAATAACTGCCAGAATATGAACTGTCATACCTTTTTGAGCTCGTAGTTAAATTCCCTATCGATTGGCATTCAAATATGGGCATTTTAACTTGTTTAAATTTTTTCGAAAAAATTGTGACCCTACCCTTTACAAAAAACGCAAAAAATCAAAATCGTGTGTTTTGCACAAAAATATCAGTATTTTTGGCGTTAAATGGAAAATAACTGCCAGAATATGAAGTGTCATACCTTTTTGAGCTCGTAGTTAAATTCCCTATCGATTGGAATTCAAATATGGGCATTTTAACTTGTTTAAATTTTTTCGAAAAAATTGTGACCCTACCCCTTACAAAAAACGCAAAAAATCAAAATCGTGTGTTTTGCACAAAAATATCAGTATTTTTGGCGTTAAATGGAAAATAACTGCCAGAATATGAAGTGTCATACCTTTTTGAGCTCGTAGTTAAATTCCCTATCGATTGGAATTCAAATATGGGCATTTTAACTTGTTTAAATTTTTTCGAAAAAATTGTGACCCTACCCCTTACAAAAAACGCAAAAAATCAAAATCGTGTGTTTTGCACAAAAATATCAGTATTTTTGGCGTAAAATTGAAAATAACTGCCAGAATATGAACTGTCATACCTTTTTGAGCTCGTAGTTAAATTCCCTATCGATTGGCATTCAAAAATAGAAATGTAAACTGTTTTAAATTTTTTCGAAAAAATTGTGACCCTACCCCTTACAAAAAACGCAAAAAATCAAAATCGTGTTTTTTGCACAAAAATATCAGTATTTTTGGCGTAAAATGAGAAAAAACTGTCAGAATATTAAATGTCATACCTTTTTAAGCTCGTAGTTAAATTCCCTATCGATTGGCATTTAAATGTGGAAATTTAACTTTTAACTTTAATATTAACTTTCTTTTTTTTATTTTTTGTAAAAAATTGTAAAAATTTCTTTAAAAAAACGCAAAAAAATCATAATCGTGTTTTTTTTTTTTATAAATAAATATGAAACAAAGCTTTTTCTTATTCAATACATAAAATGACAGTTTATAAAACTTAAAAAATATTTAAAAAATGTTTTTAAATCTATATTTATGGTATCTCTTAAATATATATATATAAATATATTTAAAGGGTTATTTTAATTCCAAATATAGTCTCGCTTTTTTGATTTCGCTTTGAACGCTATTAAGTTGCGCTTGTATTTATACATTTTCCATTTCCGTTTCGTTTCATTCTTTCTTCGTTTTCCGCACACCGCACACCAAAAACCGTACTCTCCACAACTGCACTGCATCACCATGAAATCACGAACCACGTATCACCACGTACCACCACCACCCATCATCACTCAATTCATCTTCATCCAACGATAAACGAATCAAACCAATTGACCAGGCTGGTTCAACACCCTCGCCGGCGCCATGAAGCGACAGTTTGCCACCTATGTTAAAACCCAATTGAATTCCACAGCCACGTCACCGGTGGCGGCGTCGGCGTCTAGCATGGATCGAGATCGAGAGGAGCCAGGGCATCCGCAACCGCCGGCCTACAGGAGCATCGTGAGCAACAACGGCAGCGGTGGTGGCAAGTCCTACTACTATCGCACCCTGTCGGCGGCCAGCAGCAGCAGCAATACCAGCCAGAGCACCTCGCCGACGACGGAACCGCTGCCTGGTGGCGGCACCAGTAGCTTCCTGCGACGCTACGCCAGCAGCGGACCTGGATTGAGCAGCGGCGGCGGTGGTGGCAGCATCAGCACGCCGCCCAGTCCGCATATATTGGCCGGATTGGATCGAAGGCACCGGAGTCCGGATCCGCCGCCGCGCTACAATCGCGGACAGTCGCCGCTGCTGCTGCGAAAGAATCTGCTGGAGTTGAGTGGCCAGCCGCCTGGCTCGCCGCTCCTGCACCGAAGGTGCGTTCTGCCATCCTGCTCTGAATCATGTCTAACTCTTGGGCTCTCCCTCTCCATTTCAGATACGTTTCGGCCTCGCCACCGCTGCCGCCGCCGCGTCGGGGATCTGAAAGCGTGCCGGGATCGCCGCAGCACTTCCGCACCCGCATCCACTACACACCCGAGCCCCAGAGACGCATCTACCGCACAATAGATCAATGAGTAGCGCTGCAAATCATGGTCATGTGATGCTGGTACGGCTTCGACGACGATGCCGCCGGTGCTGCTGTCAACGACGACGACGACGATCATCCGGAGGGGGTAGAGCTACTGGAGCCCATCTCCTTGCCCGTCTCAGCGTCAGCGGCCGGCGACTCGCTGTCGATGCCGGCGTATGCCGATGGCCTGGGCATGGCCAGGTCGTCCGGGATTAACCGGCGCATCGGTATCGGTATCGGTCGTCGGACATGTTCGGCCAGCGGTTCGTATGCCAGCTTGTATTCGGATAGGAATGAATGGCCAGGAGGATCTGTGTCTGGATCTGGTTCGGGATCTGGAGCTGGTGCGGCGGGCGCATCGACGAGCAGAGCTGAATACCCATGGACATGTGATTGATGACAAACGAAAGTGTTCAAAAGTCTTATACGCGTTTAAGTGCTTGAGCCTCAGCGATTCATGTGCATCCGCCAAGCAATCTGCAAAACAATTAGATTCATTGCGCAGCTCCAATTGTACATAGACATATATATCTGAGGGGATCTATAGACTCTATATAGAGACATCCGATAATAGTGCAATAGTTGAAAGCAATTCTGTTCGCCCCCCCCCCCTGTATCCGAATCTATTCTCACTTATATACATATATCTCTTTATATGTGTCTGTATCTCCTTCGATGGTAACTCTGTAACTCTGTAATCAAAAGTTTACACTTTACACAACGTAAATTATTTAACCGTAACTCTAAAGAACAAGAACAACAAAATAGCTAAATCGATATATGGGAAAAATCCAATCCACAATCCAAAAGAAAAAGTATAAAGGAAAGAAATTCAAATGATTTGTAGCTTTGTATATAGAGAGGAGGCGAAGTGCAAAAAGTCGTTGCATTTGCTTTTGCTGTTTGCAAATTTGTTTTAGTTTATACATTTCATTAAACATCAACTTGTATGCTGAGTGGAAGGGAAACCAACAACAACAACAAACAAACAACATTAACAATGGAATTATTGTACTGATTATTATAATTGTTTAATTTATTATGTAAGCGGCAACAAGCAACAATTCAAATTCAATTTTCGTTTTGTTTTCTTATTTAAAAAAGGGGTGGAAAATATTGGTTATTTCTTCGAGAATATAAGCTATGAAAACCTGCAAGTCTGAAGATAAAAACTGCTCAGATTCATGGAATATTTCGAATGGCTTTTGTACGGGAAATAAAGGAAACAGTTCGAGTTTTTCGAAATATTTTCAATTAGCTTCAGGTGCTGAAATCCAAAGGCCCGAAATCATTTCTTCTAGTTCTTAGCTTCCACCCTTCCAGTTAAAAGAAATACAAATAGAAACAAAACAATAAATCATTATACCAGAAAACCAGAAAACTGCGTTTTAATTTGATTTCCGGGTTTGAAAACTTTAAACTTAAACTGAATGGAAAAAACCTCAGTAATATTTATTAATAACCAAGGATTTATTTTGAAAACCTTTTGTTCGCTTACCTCTTACCCATAAAATTATAAATGAAATTTGTAATATTTTTTTAATTTTTATTTTATTTTTTCCTGTTATGCTTGGCTCTGGCAATTACAACATTTATTTAGCATTATACCGCATTCAATTGAGTTTTGTTCTCCAATTAAACAAATGTATTTTTTTAGTATTTTTCGTTAGTATTTTTTGTTAGTATTTTTTGTTGGTATATTGTAGATATCGTCAGCTCAAAAGGAGTCGCGGCTTCACACTGAGTGGGTGTTTGTTTTTCGATTTCCTGCCTGTTTCTGTTTCTTTTTCTTTATCTTTTTCTGTTCAAGTTATCTGCTATCAAAAGTAAGCCCCATTTTGCACCACTCTGCCTGCCGGTGGTTGGGTGGGTTAATTACGGCAGAGGGGCGATTGTGGGCGGTGCTGATCGGAACAAACATATAGAAACAGCACTTATTGTTTATTTTCGGTATATCGGATATCTGCGGTAAATACATTTATATTAATCAGATGAGTACATTCAGTTCAAACAGTATATTTGAGTCGATAGGGCGACGGTAAAAATACAGCTATGCTTTATGCCCATTTAAACCTGTTGCTCTTTGCTATTTGGTAGATTAATCAACGCAAAAAAAAAACTTACAACTTTTTGTATAACTAACTTTAAATCTCGGTTGCTATCTCAAAATACTTCAAAGAGTGTTTGCATTCCAAGATTTCAAAACAAGTCCCTGTCACTATTTTCCAAGACCGTTATTTTAGTTTTCAGTTTATGATTTTCTTTAGTTGTTGTTTAGCTGCTTTTTTTTTGTTTTTTGTTTAAACATTAATAGTTATTCGGTTTTCGCACATTGAAAGCGTTTATTTATTGGTTTCCGGGGCTGTTTTCTCTTGGGGATTTAATATTTTAATTGCTTATACTTATGTTATGCTTATATATGTATGACCTGCCAGACACTTGATAAACTTGGTTGTACAGTACAGATATTGAATTTTGATATATGCGTCTTTGAACATTTAAGTGAAACCCTTTTGGAAATGCTGCCGTTTACATTTAGTTTTCTTGTTGCATCAGTTTTAGCTTTTGTTTATTTTAATGATCGAAAATTGGGCTTTTCTCACTTGAGTACGAGATTGGCAACTGAAGAATTCGCGCGGGGCAAGAGTTTGTCCCTAGACTAAGTATACAGAAATGAAATGCGGTTCAAGGCGGTAAAAGTAAGTACAAATAAAACTAAGAACCTACTTCCAAAGAAGAGGGTATTTGGTAATACGAAATATAGTGCAGGACTGACTGATTTCCCAGGGGATCTGTAAAACGATTTTGACTATGGATTTGGTATATTTTACTTAATACACGGTAAGGATCTTTTTTTTTTGGGTGTATATTCTGTTATATTGTGTTTTTTAGTTTAATCTATGGTTTGCTTTGACCTTCTATGGCCCTAAGTTGAATTTCTGTTCAGGTTTTCTGGGGTTTTTCGGTTCCAATCTTTAGGAAATAATCCATTTTGGCTGGTTTGCTCTTTCAGAGTTGGTTTTAAATATATTTCTTTTTGTTTTTTTGCAGGGACTGTTTCTTAGGTCGAGTACTTTATTGGCTATACAAACATACACTTAGATATTGCACTTATGTAACGGTTTTTCTGGTTCTCTGGACTCTCGTAATGGTAATTTTACAGTTTAGCATAACTATAGTTACCAGTATTTAATGTACAGGCCTTGAAATGTAGATACTTATTTATAATATTCTTCCTTGGCTTTTGGTAGTAACAAATGAACAGACAATACAAAAAACCAAACAGAAAAGCATTTAAACAGTTACACAGATTATGCTTGCAATTCTCATGAACATTTAAGTACATCGTATAGTATTTTCTTAGGTATTAAATTGGGTAACTTTGGGGTTTTTTTTGTTAAGTGTTTACTGAAGGAACTGGAATGGGGAACTGGAATGGGAGATGTGAAAGGAGTTCTTTTGTTCAGCTTACATTGTTCAATAACATTGATTAAAAAAATTCTTTTACCTTTTATATGCATATTAATTTGGTTTCTTTTTTTTTTTTTAAGTTTTAAGTCTTTGTTTTACATCAGTAAGCGTTTGTTTTTATTTTATTTTCTGGTTTTTCCTTTTTTTTTTTTGCGAATGCTTTTCCTTGCTGCATTTTATTACATTTTTTTTTGTTGTTATCTTCGATTGCGTGGGTATCAAAAATCGAATGCCACAGTGGTTGCTTAACAGACTAGTCAATCGTACGATCATGCGACGCACACATATACATATGTTGGATAATACTTGTAGAAAATTCTAATGCCGTTGACAGGATCTGGATCTGGATCCTCCACCATTATCTTTTGTAGAGGGGGGCGGGAGGGGGTGGGGTTGGGCCGCCGTCTCCCTCCGCTCTCTCTCTATATACCCCCCTAAAAATCGGGGGCTCTTGTCATTCCGGGGTGAATGTAAGAGTTAACAATGTCAGTTTCGATTTGGATGGTTCGGGCGTCTCTTCGAGCAATGGGTTAAACACACACGCACACCAAAAAACACACACACAGTGATCAGAAGTATCATTGCAAGTATAAATCGTTTCCTATCTAGGTATAAAAATTTAGTTTTAGAAAATTCCTTTTACAATGTTTTAAAAATTAAGATAAAAATGAAACGTCTCTATTAGAAAATCAAATAAAAATCCCTCTTAACGAGGTATATATTCCCCTTGCAGAAGCGAAACTTGAAAATGTCCACCCGCGGGCGCCAAATGATTAATACCCAACTTGAGGAAATACAAATAGTCAAGTAACTATTTTTTTTTAAAGGTTTTACTTTTCAAGGCAAGGTCTTAACAAAATTCGAATGCAAATAAGACGTAAAATATAAAAAAAAAAAAATATAATAAATAGGAAAAATCAAATTTGTACTAAATCGATTAGTGGAACCGAATAGTGTGCTATACAAACGTAGTTACTTGTTATTTAAGCTAAGGCATGTGGAGAAAAGAAAAGAAAACAATTTGCAAATGAAAAGAATAGTAAAATTCAGACCTATTTCGATTTTAATGTTATGTAAAAGATCAATATTCTTCCAATCACTGATCAGAATCACTCGTTAAGTAGATCAGAAAGATAACCACCAATGTTAGAATCCGCCATTTTTTTTTCAATATTTGTAGGCCAATTTTTGCAATACGATGCTATAATTCTCAACTGGTTCTAGCTGATAAATTCGGAATTACGGAAATAGTGTTTGTTTTTTTTTTCTTTGGCGAATTCCTGTATATTCGGTTTACATTTGGACTCAGTCACACGTATTGGGGGGAGGGGGGGATGACACACCCACACACACACACACATTTAGTAACGCCGACCGCTGCCGCTGCTGCCGCTGGCGCAACCGCCGTCCCCGCTGCTCCCGCTGGCCCCATCGGCCGCCCATCTCTTGCGGCGCGCCTCCTTGGCGGCCTGCATTTGGGCGGCCACCCGACTGGTGCTCGGCGCATTATCGAAGCTGGCATACAGCTCCACCTCCTCGTCGGCGGCATCGCGGATGGCCGGATGGGATTGGTTTTGCATTTCGAGGGCGGCGGCCAGGGAGGCCATGGCATACGCACGGGCATCGAGGGCGGGTGTCGGGTGGTTCTGATGATTCTGATGATTCTGATGGTGATGCTGTTGGTGGACAACTACATGGGCTACTGTGGCATCCGAATCCGATTGCTGCTCCTGTTGCTGCAACTGCTGCTGCTGCTGCTGCTGCTGCTCCAAATCGAAACTCACATTCTTACTGTCTCATCCACCCCGGTGGACCTGGACGGTGGCCTCGGCGGACTCCTGCTGGCGCAACTGCTGACGGTACGCATCCAACTCGGGCATCCGGTACGTTCCGAGATTCACCTGCACCATGAGCGTCTCCATGATGCGTTCGTTCTTCATCGACTTGGAGGGCAGGACGACGGTGAGCAGCTCGCTGGGCGAGATCCGGCACAGGTTCAGATCCCGCGTCAGCCGCTCCATAATGCACTCGAACTCGAATTGGGTATCCTTGTTCGGATGGTTCTTCAGCTTGCCGACCTTGTGCTGTGCCCACGCCAGCATCGCCTCGAACTTACGGATCTCCGGCGTCTGCAGCTCCCGGCACATGATC
The DNA here is from genome assembly GCA_035046095.1 of Drosophila pseudotakahashii. Taxonomy (NCBI): domain Eukaryota; kingdom Metazoa; phylum Arthropoda; class Insecta; order Diptera; family Drosophilidae; genus Drosophila; species Drosophila pseudotakahashii. The sequence goes on from JAWNOE010000105.1 coordinate 11,460,828, forward strand.
ATCTGGACCATCGATTCGGAGAGATGCAGGAACTCCGGGCACTTGAACAGCGAGTGCGCCTTGCTCTCCACGAACGACAGGATCATGTTGACCAGCTCGGAGGCGGATGTGTAGCGCCAGTAGTAGTTCTCCAGCGAGATGAGCATCGGGCAGACCACCTCGATGCGCAGGAACTGCTTGCAGTGGTGGAAGCACGCCTGCAGCAGCTCCGGCAGGTCGTAGTGCTCCGCGGCGCACAGCAGGCCTGAAAAAAAGCATATTTTGTTTAAACTATAACTTAATAATAAATTAAGGGTTATCAAATCAACGATTATGTTTTTTTTTTTAATTTTTTTATATTTTCAAACGAATTTTGACTGAACGTTAGAACATTTTTCTGAAATAAATAAGTTTTTACTTCAACGACTCTATAATTCTCAACTGGTTCTAGTGGATTTTTGTTTACTTGTTTTGGAATTTAAAGTTTTGACGATTTTATAGTATATTTAAATTCTAGTTTTAAGTATTAGGTTTTAATAAATTAAAGTATATAAAATATACAATATATATTTTATATTAATGGATTTTTAGTATCAAATTATTTTTATTTCGATGAAAAAAATTAGAATTTAATTTATGCTTAATATAATTATTTTACAGTCAATTTTATTTTAATTTTTATTTAACGTTTTGTAATTCAAGTCGAATTTTGTTGTTCCTATAATTTTTCATGTTTTCCTAATAGGGTATACAAAAAATAATATAATTCGATTATAATAATATTACAAGAAAAACGACCACCAGTAACATGTTTTCATATCAGGCTATTAAAACTCAAACTTAACTTCAAAAACTCTATTAAAAGAATGGTCAATAAACTATAACAAATATTTGTTTCATTAAGAATTCGCGGTAACAATTTTGTAAAATTCAAGCGGCCATTAAGTGCATAAACTTCTCGTAGAACCGTTCTCCTGAAGATCTTAAGAATTCGCGTTCACCCAAATGCTTCGATATATATATATTCACCTGGTATAGAGACGCAGGTCAGCGGACAGGTGCCCGTGTGCAGGTAGTCGAGCAGAACCCGGAACGTGTCCGGATCGAACTCGATGATGTTGAACTCCGTTTGGGCCAATTTGGCGCGATCGACCTTCTGGGCGTCGGCGCAGACGGAGAGGCGTGGCACGGCCAGCTGGTTGTTGCCCGGCTTGTCCTTGTCCTTGTCCTTGCTGTCCCTGTCTGCAGGCGCCATTGGGTGTTGGTGTTATCGAGTTATCGAGTGGAAGGGGCGATTGGTTATGGTCAATCGGTCATGGTTCGGCGTTTGTCGATAGTCATCGGTCAATTGGTGATCGGTAATCGTCGGAATTAACGAAATCGAAATAAATCGATTGCAAAGCAAAAACCGCAAATCATAAGGGCAAATCAAATCAAATGTCAGTCGGCAATTAAATAATTGGTGAAACCAAAAGCATTAATTTAATAAGTTGAGTGTTGAGTGGGTGAGTTTTTAATTTTTTTTTTTTAGAGTTTTGTTTGTTTTGGGAGAGGTGAGGCGGTTGGCGAGTCACGTGAGATGAGAAAATGACAAAATTTTGTTTGTTGTTTAATTTAAATTATTTCGTTTGTTGTTGAGATTAACAGAAGAAAGATATAGAGTACAGGGGTGTAGATATAGAAAGTAGTGAAAGTGTTAGAGGAAGTCGGAGTTCAAAGGAGAGAGTTCAAAACAGTTTGGTGTCGGATCCAATTGTTCAAAAATGTTACATAACAGTAAAAATGCAAGCAGTTGTGGTGAGCAAATGCGAAATGGCGTGGAATGCGGGAATGTTTTGTGGTGAATATCAAGTATACGCAAAGCAAACTCATTTTAATTATTTAAAGTATAACAAAAATAAGTAATTAAGTTAAGTAAATTAAAGAAAAAATGTAGAAAGGTATTTGGGCAGGTAAAATTAAATAGGCATTGGCAATATACACGTACAGATGATTTTTGGATGATGATATTTGGGTTTTGGGATATACATATTTCAAAATCACACCAAGTGCAGTATAAACAAAACCGAGAGTGGGAAGTTATTTGTTATTTGGCCAATTGTACAGGGGATGCAGTGTAAAAAATTTCGGCAAACGAGGGAGCCACGTCCAGAATATTTTATGCGATTAACCAAGGGTTAAAGAAAGAAACACAACAATGAGGTTAGGTGTTCGTTTCGATACAAGACATTCGATCGGGTGTAGTTATAGATATATATGTATATATATTTAAAAGTCAGTTGAGATCGGGGGATATTTTACGTGTGCGGCGTGCGATTTTTAAGTTGCAGGTTTGAGATTTTGTTTTTTTTTAATTTTAGGATGCAAAGTTTAGGTTTCAAGTTTTGTTTTTTTCAAGTAAGGACGCAAGGACGCAGACGGTGGGCGTATACGTAATGTGGGAAATGCGGAAAATCAACAAGTCAACACAAGTCGCACAGGAGCAGAGAGGAGAGAAGAGAACAAAAGAGAGAGCGGAGAGAAAAGAACACGCATCGATATGGTTGCATTGCACCGACTGAAAACCCTTACTCGAACAATCTGTCGACGATATCCACTTCTTCTTGTCGTCGGGATTCAGCTGGTTGGTGTTCTTGTTCCGTATCGATCGGCCCCATCCGGCCGTGATGGTGCCCAGCCGGGAGAAGGCCCGCTTCACCATCGGCGACGAGGGCACGCTCTTCGGCCGAATGGAGTCGGAATCGGGAACGGTCAGGTAGTTGTTGCTCTTCGGCTTCTGGTTCTGCGGCGAAACGAGCGACGGAGCCGGGCGGGCGAAGATCTCCGCCACGGGAATCTGCGGCGATCCGAAGCCCGTCTGGATGCCATACAGCATTTCCTGTCAGGAAAGGAGATTAAATATCTGTTAAAGATCTAAATATTTTGGAATAATTTTGTAAGTCAACTAAATACATTTGTTTAGTAATTTATTTGATAATTGGTTTTTAATAATACAATATTATTACATTTTTCGATTTAAATAATTCTTATTTTTTAAAATAAACTAATATTAATTTTAATATTTTTAATTGAAACAAAAAGCACTCAAAAATATTGAAAATTGTTTATTTATTTAGCTGTTTTTGAATTGCTGCACATTTTTAACAAAATCCCAGATTCAAAACAAAGGATTTACATACTAAAATATACCAAAAAAATGTTTAAGGTGATCAAAAGTAAAAGTTTAAAAGCCCTAATTTAAAATAAAATGAATTTAAAATATCAATAAATATTTTAGACGTATTTAAATTTTTAAATACTAGGCAATGCCTTAAAAACAGTTTTATTTACTAGAATAAACAAAGGTTTAACTTAAAGAAGGTCTGACTGGCGTCATAGTTTGTCTGACCAACGTTTGAAAAGGCTATAAAAAGTGAACACAAGGCGTTTGAGTGTCCTCGATTTCAAAAGTGGGTGATTTAGCTTTAAACAGTGGCAACATTGCGTATGAGCAACCTTGAAACAGCTATTTCATTACTCATACGCACCGTTGTCTGTCTTCCTTTTACTTTTTACAAGTAAGAGTTTTGTAGTCAAACTTTAGCTCTTAAATCGATGATACCAACCTGAAATACTCGACTCCGCACACCAAGGATGGCTCGGACCCCGATAAATCGAGCCTTCTGCTTGGACTGGCCCACCAGGAACACGACATCGAATAGATGGGCGTTGGTCAGGCACGATGGTTCTTCGTTTAGGAATACGCGGGTAAAGTCCTTGGCCAGCTGATCGTAGTCCTCGAATTGATCGCGAACGGAGTCCAAAAGTGGCGACGAGGGTCGCATGTGACCTGCGGAAAAAAGATTTAAAGGGGATTTGCTTTATAAGTCCGGATATCTTTTCAGGTATTTCTCTGTTCAGAAATCATTGGAAGGTATTCGCTGAAAGAAATTCGTTTTAAAAGCTAAAAATCATGCACATCATATGGAAAATTGTTTAAAATTATGTTGAAATAAACTTTTCAATAATATTTCATCCAAAATTGCGTACAAGGATAACACATCTCGTTGTGGGAAAGGCTTAATTGCATTCTGAGTGGAATTCATGAAGGTGAGTGCAGTAAACAAACACAATCAAATAATTTCAACTGGGAGACATCGGTTCAATAAAGTCTTCACTGACCAATATAATTGAACGGTTCTCAGGGGTATGCATATGTTTAAACAGCCATGTTCGTAGTTATAAAGCAATATTAAAAAAATATATGGATTTTAATAAATTAATTCTACAATATTTAAAATAACACAGATTTTAAATCTTTAATATCTTTATTTATTTATTTTTGTTGTCAATATTTATTATAAAAAATTCTAGAATATAAAACCTATTTATTAAAGTCACCGAATTTCATTTGATTATTTAAGAACTTAAGTTATTTTCTTGCTTTATTTTATTAAAGCATTTGAAAATATTATTTTTTGACCACTCCTATTAACTTGAACACAGCTGTATTTCTATATGCGTTGTATCCGGAATTTATGCAGTTCCCCAATCGCATTGAGATGAAAATGCCAAACTATTGAAGCAGTAATTTGCATAATTTCCATTCCGATAGTTCCCATTGGGGATCACTTCCGGCTTGTCTCAGTGTATCTGTGTGTGTAAGTGTGTTAGTGTGAGTAAGGGAGTGTGTGTGCAAGTGTGCATGAATAAATCAAATTAGATTTGTGTTGTCTAGTGCAACAAATAGCAACAAATAAATAACAAGAAATCCAAACAAAATCACAACAAACAAGAAACGACAAGCAGCAACAGCAACGACAGACACCACCAACAACAGCAACAACATCCTTGGATGGGTGGTTTTTTGGGTGGCGATGGGTGGTTGGAACAATAGATATCCCCCACTGATAAAATAACACAAGCATGAACAATATTTCTTGGCCGGACAAGTGTCGGTGTGTGTAGATAAAGGACGAGCAGATTGTCCTTGTCGGGGGGCCAAAGTTCTCAAGAGAAAGGGACGCAGAGAGAGTGAGAGAGAGAGAGAGGGAGAAGGAGAGCACTGTGATTGCCTCAAGCGACGACTGCACGTTTCCGGTGGCCACAAACACAGCAGGATGTGTTAATGGCGGAAACGGAAGTGTCAGTGTGTGTTTCTCCCTTCTCCCTTCTCCCTCTCTCTCTCTCACTCTCCCCCCCCCCCTCTCTCTGCCGGTGAAAGTTCAACCGAAAGCAAGACAAAACGATTAATCAAACATACTCGCACAGAAAACCGTGTCACAAAGGACCAAATGCAAATGTCCTTCTCTCTATTTCCTTTCCCTTCCTTTTTTTTCGGCTGCCAGTAATGCCTGCAATTTGTTCTCGCGATTTGTTTATAAATCTCCTTAAAGTCGCTAAAAAAAATATAGAAAATCCTGGCGATTCGCTTTAAGGATAGAAAAGGAAATAAACGAAGGAAGATGGCAGTGTAAGGGATATACCAAACAATGTCTTTACTAAACTATCTCTGTTATTTACAGTTCAAAATTTTAGGTTCCAATCAATGGTGTCATATTTACAAACTTAATTATTAGAGTTCCTAACTCATTTGACAGGTAAGAAGTAATTTAATCGATCTGAATCTGAGTTGGCTTTAATCAGTATAAATATAAAATTAATTTAAACTAAAATTAAGTAAAATTAGACATTTTTTTTGGTCAACAATTTCTTAAATATGTTTTTTTAGATAATAAAAAATCAACTAAAATATTTTTATAATTTTCTTATGAATATAAAACGCCGAAGATGATTTTCTTTAGAGAACTTAAAGATTTTTTAATTATACGGACAATAGTACGGACAATTATACGGACAATTATATGGACAATTATACGGACAATTATACGGACAATTTCTAAAATATATATTTTTTCGACATACGGACAATTATACGGACAATTATACGGGCAAATATACGGACAATTATACGGACAATTATACGGACAATTATACGGACAATTTCTAAAATATATATTTTTTCGATAATAAAACACTTACTAAAATAATGGAATGCTTTTTTTCTTGGCTTATGAAACCCCAAAGACCTTTATGCTCTCATAATAATATTCTCCGTAATAGAAAAAAATCCCCAAAGATTTGCCCCCCCCTTCGATTTTTTCATAATTTGCATTTGTGACCCTCTTTTTTTTTGGTTCAAGGAAAATGTAAATATTGAGGAGACATTCCTGAAAGAAAGGCATGCGGGCAGAAAGGAAAGAAGAGGGGCGTGTTCAAAGGCAAAGGGGGCGTGGCGCACATACTATGCCTCGCACACAGGTGCAACATGGCACAACACGACGTGTGTGTGAGTGACGATGTCGACAGTAGTAGTTGTTGCAGTAGTTGTTGTTGGCTCTCAAGTTGTTGTGGTTGTTGCTGTGGTTGTTGCTCTGAGTATTTGTTGTTGTGGTTGTTGTTGTGTCTGTGTGTGGTTGTAGTGTTGTTGTTGTCGTTGTTAATATTATTATTTATGTTTTGCGATTGCGATTGCAATTCATTCCCATTGTTATTGCAATAGCAGCAAATGTTGTGCATTGCCGGCAAATGTTGCATGTGCTGCAACTGCAACTGCTGCTGCTGCTGCTGTTCGTGATGTGTATTGTTGTCTAGGACTCGGGCATGCAACATTTTGATATATTCATCCTCACCGATCGGCCGCCAGCTGCCCCGTCGATATGGCTTGGGTATCTGTCCGGTTTCCGCATGATTCGATAGATTCATCACCAGATCCTCGAGCATCTGCGAACGCGTTCGCTCCTGCATTCGTGCGAATTTGGGTGCCGAGTACGAGGCCCTCTCCCCGTTGACGATCTTCGTCAGCAGCCATTCCCTGCAGGGCAGAGTTTAGAGTTTTAGGGTATGCGGACGGTGGGGGAAACTGGTTAACCAAGAGGGAAAGAGGTGGCGAAACTCACCGGAACATCGGTCCCTTCTCGAAGACGGACTGCTCCCACAGGTAGGGCTTGTAGGCGCCCACCTCGTCGCGCGTCACCACGGACACCTCGTATCTCGTCGGCTTGTGCTTGATCCTGGCCGAAACACGAACCTTTTTGCGAGCGGAGAAGAGATAATATTCTTTAACTATCCTAACTATGATAACTATATAAAATCGACTCTTACCAGGATGAAGGTGTGCAGGAAATGGCTCTTGATGCAGGCGGGACTAAAGCGGGTGTTATCCGCCTCCAAGAAGACCACACAGACGATATCGTTGCCGATGTGGCGCTTCCTCTGGAGCTTCTGCGGATCGTGCTTCTCGTATGGTAGCAAAGTGGACACATGGAACATGATCTCGATGTTGCGCCAGTTCGTGTAGACGGAGAAGAGACCTTTAAGGGGGTTTTCGGGAAAATTAAGTTAAATATTAATAAAAAAATACAAAAATACCATAACAGTATTTAAAGTATTTATAGTATTTATTAATACCATAAAGTATTTAACTACTCGTAATATTGGTATATTTTTATTGACCTAGATATATGTACAAAACTAACTTCAAATAAAATAATTTAAATATTTATCAAACCATCAAAATAAAATAGAAAAAAATAGAATATAACACGCGGTTTTGAAATATTTCTGAATTTCGTTTATTTTTTTACATTTTTATGTCCAACCGTTTGTGCTGCTCGCTGAACCTCCCGTTTTTTATGGTGACTATTTTATTAGTATAGATATATACCACTCACCTGTCAGGTCGTGCACCGTATCAAGGCCACCTTTGTATTTATCAAATCCCCGCAGCCGGACTCGATCGCCCAGCAGAGTGAGGAATTCGTCGAAGAGCGGTGAATTTTCATTATTGTCCAGAATTTGCTCTTCGGTATACTGATCCTCTTTGACAAATATGACGCCAACTTTTAACTCTGATTTTATAAAAACCTATTAAAAAAAAATAAAGAAAAGCTTGTACTTAGATTTCTCTAAGATCAAATAATTTGTAGTAATGAGTTGAAATACACACCTGATCTAACTTTAATAATTCCTCTGGCGTATCGGGTAATTGTCCTAACGTTAAAGGTGGATTTAAATTAACTTCTTTACCTAAAGATCTAACTACCTCCTCGCGATTATATCTGAAAAATGTTTTGAAATTATTTGATATTTTTGTAATAAATATTTTATATTTATTTTTATATCATTTATTATATTTTATTATAACTTAGATTACCTATCGGCAAACACACAGGACGCCGGTATCAGTCCATGCACTGTGTAGGAACCAGCCCGCACCAGGATGCGGAACTGATCCCGTCCGTTGAGCGTCTCCTGCTTGATGGACAGGATGACCGGACCCAGGTCCTCGTCGCTGGTAAAGTAGTTCCAGTGCTCGGTGCCGTAGAAGTACTTCTCGTACGTCTCCTGCTCCACGGAGATCAGCTCGAAGGCGCCCTGTTGGTCCCACTGCTCCTCGATGGTGGTCTTCTTGCGCGGACTATAAATACAAATTATATTATATATATAATCAAATTTATTTCAGAGGGTTTTAAAAAAAAATTTTAAAAATGTATTCATATTTACAAAAGTTCTTAAAAGTATGCAGTGAATAAAGGATTGTTGTCATACGGAGTGAATTGCTGCATATTTTTACACACCTGAATGTTCACATTTAAAAGTGATTTCGAAAATCTAGTAATATGGTTCCCATTTTTGATGTAAATATTCTTTAAAAATTATGATCTTTTTCTCCCAACAAAACTCACCTGGGCGTGGCCTCGGAGTCCTCGTCGTCCTCGTAGAGATCGCTGCACTCGCGCTCCAGATAGGCATCGCTGGCACTGCCCGCCCGGATGTCCTCGTGCTCCGAGTCGCTCTCATCCCAAATGGTGTGCGGGGTGGGCATGGTGATCTTCTGGCGGGAGCACTCGATCCAGTAGCCAGGTGTGGGCATCAGGTTGTGCGGATACTCCTCGCAGAACTCATCTGGCGTGGGGAGGGAATTCGATTTGGCTTAGTAAGCAATATTTCTCAAAATATTTAAAATAAATAAATAAAATATATAAAAAAATGTTTCTATAAAGGTGTCTAAAAGTATGCAACAATATATTTTGTGCTCTTAATTAACTGCATACTTTTAGACACCGCTATTATTCATTTTGTACCCAAATCAATCAACACTAGTCTTAAAAAGTTCTCATTAATATATTTAACTTGGCCTATAATATAGTTCCACTGCCCATTAACTTCATTCACCAGCTGCTTACTCAAAAGTGCATTCTTCTACATCAAACTTGTGCTTCCTCGCACTTTCGGCGACTTAACTCTTAATTTCGAGGTGGCACTTTGGATTTGAGTTTTGGGTAAGAATGCCGCCCAATCAGCCACGGCGTATAAGCCCCTCCATTAGAAAAGTTTCCTTAGAACCGCGGCACACCAACCTCCCAACCTCCCAACCTCCCAACCTCCCAACCTCCCAACCTCCCAACCTCCCAGCTGACAATCTCACTTTCTTCCTGCGGCCAGAGTCTTATGTCAAAGTTTTGCTCAACTTTTTAGCGGCTTGTGGCTTTTACATTTTCGCAAAACTGTTGCCTACTTTGGGGCTTTCAATGGCTGGCAATTCCTTCAACTCTAAACAAAATAATTTAGTTCAATTCAATTAAAATGCAAATACCGTAAACGCTGGCGAGCGGCGTCGCGTGAGTTGCCAGTCATAAAGCAGGCGAAACTTGCCATTACCCATTTCCCATTTTCCGTTTCCCGTTTCCCTTTTCCCTCCCTTCCTAGTCCATCAACTTCTCTGTCCATGATTGAGTTGGAAATTCGATGCGGCGCGTGAGTCAATAATGGGCCACAACTCTCTATTCGAGGGACAGTGGGTCAAAGAAATGATGAAGTATTTATGAGAGTTCGTTGAGCAACAAAATATATTTGTTAAAAGTCTTCAAACAATTTTTCATAATTATTCTAACTGTTTTTGGGAAAGTACTAAATATTTGAAAACATATAAAGGTGCTTAAAAGTATGTTACAATATATTTCACTGCATACTTTTAGACACCTTTGTAAGAAATATCTTTTAAAAATTTTGCTTGAGGTTTCGATAATAAAAAAAATCAGTTAATAACTTTGATGAATTTAAAAACCCATTTTTAAAGCTTCGCATTTAGTAAGCTATTTAAGTCATGGATTTCTCATCAATATATTCTCTCTGCTTTTAATAGCATCTGTTTGCCCTTGGCCCCACTGTGGAATGCTGAGGATGATGATGGCGGGCATGACGTTGATGGTGTTTTGGTCCCGGTCCTTCCACTTGGGCTCTTTGTGCTCTGCGAGATGGCAGTAAAACGCTGCCCTGCGCCAAGATGGGAACTATGATCTAATTAAGGAGCGCTCACCGTTGCCGTCACATGTGCCACACATTTTATGCCGCAAGTTTTGCTTGGCTACCACGCAGATGCTGCATATTTTTTGGGTTTCCTCCTCCCAAAAAGCACATACAGTATATAGCCACACAACGACCCACACACACATACAGACAGACAGTGAGAGCCATAAAATGGTGGCCATGCCTAATTCAAATTTGAATAACTCGCAGCGTGCGCCGCTAAGTAGGCTATGAAATCACTGGCTCGCGCTCTTTAACTGCGGTTCTGCCTAGACTTTGATATCCTATAATTTTATTTTTTCAAAATCTCGTTGAAAGTGTCATGGATTTAATAATTATATTTTGTTACCTGTTCAAAACAGTATGCATTTTTGGTGTAAGACCATTTTTGGCCAAGTTACAGCAAAAAAACAAAAAGAAAAAAAATCATATTTTGCCGAAAACCCAAATCCCAATATTCCGGAAAAAATAATTGGTTTTTGGACCAAAACAATGGAAATATTGATCCAAATATGGATTGTCATACCTTTCTGAGCTCGCTATTAAATTTGCAAACGATTGGCATTTAAACCTGGACATTTAATTTTTTTGCCATTTTTCGCAAAAAATCACCTTATAAAAAAAATGAAAATTGGCAAAAATTTTATTTTTTCAAAATCGCATTAAAAGTGTTGTGGATTTAATAATTATTTTGTTATCTGCTCAAAACAGTTAGCATTTTTGGTGTAAGACCATTTTTGGCCAAGTTACAGCAAAAAAATAAAATGAAGAAATTCTTATTTTTGTCAAAAACCGAAGTCCCGAATCTTCTAAGAAAAGCAAAACAGTTTGTTGGTTCGTTCAGATTTTTCGGGAGCGTTGCGTGCGTGTGTGTGTGCGTGTAAATTGCGTGCGCAGCGCCCGCGGATATGCAATATATTTTATTTTTTAAGGCCAGTTAAACCGCAGCCGCCGCATCTTGGGCCATTTAGGGTCACTTGGATTTACGCCTCACTTTCGAGCTTTCCCTTCTGTTTCCCTGGTCTCTTTTCCTTTTTCCTTTCCCTTTTCCTTTTCCTTTTTTCCCACACAAATAACATGCCGTCCGGTTCATTTTTCATTCTCGTGTTGCAGCTGCAGTTGCTGCACGGCAGCAACATGCAACACAAAACGCACGAAAACAAACACAAACACGGCCAAATTGATGGGCATCGTTTGTTGTTGGCCTCCCAGGAGGAATGAAAATGAAAGCGAGGAACCGGAAGCTGGCCGGCCAGCAACTATTTCATCTTGCCACTTGTAATGGCCACTTGCCAAGCCGGCGAAGGCAAACAAATCAGACCAACTGACACCCGGCCACACAATATGCACGCCTTTCGAGGCCGGGGAGTTGGAATATTGTGAATGGGCCCATAACCTGAGTAGCAGCGGGGAAATAGAACGCGAGAAGAGGTCCTTCGCGGCTGAAGATATTTAATGGCCTGCGCCACTAGAAACTGAGAGGAGTCGTCTTGAATACAAGTATATTCGTTTGTTTAGATGGCTGGAAATTTATTTAACATTTTGCTTTGACTTGGCGAAAAACTAAACCGAAGTGAAAGCAAAGGGAAAACCAATTAAATATGTAAAATAAAAATGTATTTTTTTAATTTTATTTAAATATGAATTATTAAATAAATGTAATATCCATAATTTTTAATAATTAAAGCATATTTAATTGGCTTTAAAATTTTTATTTACTTGTGAATAAAATTAAATGTATAATTAATAATTAAATTTTGTAAAATAAATTAATATATTTACAAAAGAATATTTTTTTAAAATAATATTTTTATTTAATATACCTATAATTTGCTTAAATATTTGCTTTTGAACTAGATCATACCAAATCAAATTCCCTAATGAATTTTAGTGTGATTTAGATATTATAATTTGAAAAAGAATATTTTCTTTATTTTATTTTTATTTAAAATTTTTGTTTATAACTCTGTTACATACTTTTTAATAAATTAATAATAATAAATCATATCCTAGATTTTGAAACAGGCTCTCACAACAATTGTGGTTGCAACTGCTGCTTGGTAAACCCTCATCATCGCAGTCCATTTGAGTGTTTAAGCAATATTGCAGCTGGTATATGATGATATGTTGTGTGGTTAGTGCAAACATTTTGCAATGCCCCAAATTGAGATGCGATTGTGTTGATTTGTGTGGCAGCACGCGCTTTGCAATTGAAATGCCATTTTCGGCCCACGAACCGCAATTGAAACGGATGGAATTGCAGGTGTAAACATTAAATGAACAGATTTCAGGCATTGTGGATTTATAGTGCAAACATAAATAAATACCCGTATACAACTGAAAATCCATCTGCTTCGAGCTCGATTTGATTAGTAAATATGGTTCATTTAATTTCCGATGGAAAATCAAAAATTCTAGAAGGTAATAGTTTAATTAAATTGATAGCTTTAAATATTTTTAAACAAGGAGTATTAATAATAATGTATTAAAAAAATAAAATGAAATAAAATAAAATAAAAAAAATAAAGGGAAAATAATACAAAATGTTTTCCGTTAATTTATAAACTTCTTTATATGATTTAATTATTTTATTATTTTACTTAATTTAATTTAATTTTATTATTTTACTTAATTTAATTTTATTTTATTTTAATGTAATCACTTTTTTGCAATTATCTTGTATTTTTTGTATTAAAATTTTTATTTTAACATTATTTTTTTGACTAATCAATTAAACTTTCAATGGCTAAATGACATTAAAAATTAACAACGTACATGGCCCCTCTTGAGGTTTTTAATTCTTTTTAGTGTTAATTATTAGAGCGGCTAATCCTGTTTTCAAGTCCTGCTGCGTCATCCACTCATCAGCCAACCATCCATCCATCCTTTCAAATTCTGGCCACAAGGATTTCCGCTAACACAACGCAACACAAAAATGCCTGTGACCCTGTACTTTTGGCCAACAATGCAGTTTGGGCCACATGCCTGGGCGGGATTTGTTGGCCCATTTAAATGACACGCTCGCCCACTTTCCACTTTCCACTTTCCGCTTTTCACTTTCCACTTGCCAACCAAACCAACTCATCTCGTCGCGCTTTTTATGTTTTGATGCGCCGCGGAAATCCATTAGCCATTAGCCATCGTCCTTCCTCTAACCCAAAGGAGGACCCTAACCCGACCCTAAGGCTCCAAACGATGACAATTCCTTCAAGGATCACGCAACATTGCATTAGCATAAAGTGCCGGCACAATGGCCTGACATTTGGCAAATGACTCGCAGCATAATGGACAGTCGGATCAACTGGGCAAAAAGGGCGGAAGGGGGAAACATATATTCAGATGTAAAAAAAAAAATGTTGTAAAAAATATATTTATAAAATTCGCGGAGAAAATGTTAGTTTTTCAGGGATCCAAAAAAGATTTAATAGGTTACTATCGTATCAAATGGAAAACTCTTTTTCTTCATTTTGAATTTTTCTGTAAATATTTTAAATATTTTTATATAAAGCAAATCTAACAGTTCATCTAAGTTAAATACATCTTTAAACCAATATTTTAAGTTACTTTTAAGTTTATTCAAAAAATAAAATATTTTCCTTGAATTGTGTGTATTAAAAAAATGTATCTATACTAATAAAATATGGTTGAAAAAATCGGGATGTGAGATCTGCAGCCAAAACGGCTTAACATAAAAATCTAAAATAAAAACCGAAATAAGGAAATAATTCCAAAAAGCTATTAGGATGATATGTTCTATACTATAATTTTCTATACTTTTTTTTTATTTTAAGAACATACGCTATTTGGCTTGACACCACCGATTTATTGTCGCCCTGGAGGACATCATTTCGCAAGTGACTAATTCATGGCTATTCTCGACCCTCACTCTGTTGGTTTTATGTATGTTTTATCCGAGTCCATGGGATGTCACTCTATATCCCAGCCGACCCTCCCCTTCCCCTCCCCTCCCCCCATTCAAGTGTCATTTTCCCTCCATTTTCCCGTGTCAAGAAGAACACTTGACATTTTTTTTCGTATCTTGCCATTTGAATTTGTTGCGCATCGTTTTTCGTTGTACTCGACTTTATTTTCTTCCTCCCTCTCTGTTTTTTTTTTTGTTGGCAGCTTCTTTTCGTTTCGTTTGGACTTTTCAGGCATTTCCCTTTTAGCCACGGCTATTTGCTTTGTATTAAGCCAAGACAACCCCCGAAAATTCGTCGTTTCGGCTTGTTCCGGCTAAATGGAGGACACTTTGGGTGTCATTAATGATGTCAATGGGGGCATTATGGGTCAAGTCGGATGGTCCAGGGGGGTGGAGGGAAACACTACACGACCCGTTCTCTTTATTTTTTATTTTTTCTATTGGTTTATTTGCATTCGATTGCTTGTTAATTGTTGCCAGGCAAAGAAGAAGAAGAAGAAGTTGGGAAATTGGTTTTGAAATTGCTTTTACTTTTCACTGCTACGATTTCATCTCGATTTCAGTTGCGGCCGAATTTCCCCCGAAACCCAGACTTTTCCGCAGCTGCCATTTGCAGAAAAGTCTGTTATCAAAGTTGGCCCTAGGTACAAGGAAAAAAAAAAGAAAGAAGAACGAATAACGAATAACAATAGATATATGTGTGTGGGGGAGAAAGCGAAAATAAACACGGCAGCACAATCGAGGCACAAGAACAAAAGTCCGGGGAAAGTAAAAGGAAACCAATTCCGCTAAGATGCAAAGGAATCAAACGACAAACGACAAGCGGCAAGCGGCAAACAAAAAAACAAATCAAGCAAACAAAAGCAAAAGTCGGGGGGAAATTCTCATTCCTTTTTCCTGTTTCCATTTGCCAGGACATTTGCGCACCGGCAATGCCCTCAAAATATTCGGCTTAAAAGGTACTTAAAATCTATAAAGCTGGAAATTAAACTATTTAGCATAATGCAAAAATGTAAAATAGAAAATTAATAATATTCGGTATATTTATTTTGTTATTAATAAATAATATTTTTACTGTTAAAATTCAATCCCCATTTTAAATATTAAGAACCAGTTTTATTCCATTTCCATGTAAATCTTAAAAAAAAATTTAAAATTAAAATGACTGATAAAGTTTTTTAAATATTAATAAAAATAAAAATATTAATAAAAAATATTATTTTAATTGATAACATTTTTGTAAAATAAACTACATTTAATTTTGCAAATTTAGTACCCAT
Source organism: Drosophila pseudotakahashii (assembly GCA_035046095.1). Classification (NCBI taxonomy): domain Eukaryota; kingdom Metazoa; phylum Arthropoda; class Insecta; order Diptera; family Drosophilidae; genus Drosophila; species Drosophila pseudotakahashii. Next base: position 11,476,359 of record JAWNOE010000105.1, read on the forward strand.
TTAAAATATTTCCAATGTACCAAAAGACTGATTAAGTTAATAGTTTTAGGTATAATATCATTAATATCATAAATGTTTTTAAATGTGAATTGAAATAATTAAATATTTGTTATTTTAATTAATAACATTTTCGTAAAATATAAATTTAACTAAAAAAAATTCAAGGCTTAAAAAATATTTGTTTTCTATTTCCCAGCAAATCTAAAATCTAAAATGAAATCACCGCTTTTTTAATTTTCTCTGGTTTCTTCAAGTCCCCGTTGAAAACCCTTTTGGAAATGTGCAAATTTTCACAAGTCACGTCGAATGGCTGCAACGTGACAGGCGTTGCCACGCCCCATAGAATTTCCAGTGTTTTTTGGTGAGTTTTCCGATTCTTCTCCTGTGTGTGCGTGTGTGTGAGTTAGTGTGAGTGTGCGTGTGCGTGTGTGCGTGTTTAGATGATGATCGCATCAGGGCGCCATTGCATTGCACTTCACTTTCACTTTCACTTGCACTTCCGTTGCCGGCGACGTTTCCGTTTCCGTTTCTGTTTCCGCTTCCGTTGACGCTTCCTCCTTCGCTTCCGCTCTTCAAATCAGATTCCTAGCTCAAAAATCGAACTGAAAATCAAATGCAAATACACTACCGGCCATTTTGGCAATACCCTTGCAGCGGGCAATATCTTTTTTTGATCATAAACATAAGTTCTTAATATTAATCTGTATATTTCTTAAATATTTTATTGGATGATTAAAAAGAATTCGAAGGAATGGAATGGGTTATATTCAAATCGGACTAGGAAATTGTATAATAAAGCTGATAAAATTAACTGATTTTTAGACTACCCGATTAAATTTAAATTCATTTTAAAGCTGATAAAATTAACTGATTTTTAGACTACCCGATTAAATTTAAATTCATTTTAATATTATTATTACATTATTATTAGATATAATTTTTAATAGGCTTTCTTTTTATACCAGTTCTATGAGGATACCATCAGCAGCATCCAATTCCGAAGAAAATATCATAAATCTGGTATAGATCTTATTAATTCTGCCTTTCCACTGCAAGGGCATACAAACTTTGGCCTGCCAAAGTTGGCTTTCTTTATTGGATTTTCGATTTGGTTTGCTTTTCAGGGGCTTCTCTTTCGCAAAAGGGTTTATTCTTTCCGTTTTTTCTTTCTGTGTACGGACTGGCACACTCACTGTAAGAAGTAACACCAAGCGGCTATGAGAAAACGCTTTGATGATTACAATTTACAGCGAGCGATGCCAGCCACGGAATTCTCTCACATGCAGCGAAACAACGCGGCGTATGCGTGATATTTACTTCGCGGTGCCTGTGAGCGATGGTGTGCGTGTGTATAGCTGTGTCTGTGTGTGGGTGGTTGGTTTTTGGCCTTGACTTCAAGTCGAGAAAAACAAATTTTAAAACGATTAAAATCTGTTGCCCAAAACATACAAGAAATGAAAAACTGAAGCGTAAGGGCAAAATTTTCTTATTAATAATTTAGCAAAAAAAAAAAGAAAATGAGAAAAAAATGGAGGAAGCCAAAAAAAGCATAGTCCGTTAAAAGAAATGAAAGCATTAAAATTCATTAAAGCGCAAATATCAAATAACACAGAGAGCGGATAAGATAATAAAGAAGACGGGGGGCGCTTTTCCCCAACCCCCCATCCCTTAGCTTTTCCTGACAAGGGGTTACCTGCAGATGGAAGCGATAGGACAGCCTCTCGGCCCCTGATCCTTGGCCACCCCGCCGTTAGATACGAGCAGTCAAATGGCCAACAAACTCTGCCTTCGTCATGCATTTGCATAAAAGCCAACTAATTTTTTCGTGCCACCCTGTTTGCGTTTAATCAAAATGAAGACCAGAATTTTGCCCCGGACGCCGTAAACTACGGTCCATGTTTGACGTGTCAGCAACTGGGGAATATTCGACCCCCCGACCCCCCGACCCCCTGACCCCCTGACCCCCTGGTTGTAAATTATAATTGGCCGCAGAACGCTTACCCAGCGGCTGGCAAAAGGATTTCAGACCGTGTTCACGGGGTCAGGGCTGACCTCTCTGCTGAAGACAGCGGCAAAATGTCAATTTCTTTCATTATTTAAACCATCCAAATGGAGGTTTTTTAAAATTTTATAAAAAATAAAGGCGAATTTTAACTATAAAAAAATCGAATATCCTAAAATTAATCCTTTTTTGCTTGAACAATTTTCACACTTAAAATTATTTTATATTTTATAATAAATAACGACAAATTTGAAATATTAAAAGATAGATAAAATCTTTAAATGAACTTTTTATAATTGTAAAATTTTCACACTTTAAATTATTTTATATTTTTTTTAATAAATAACGACAAATTTTAAATATTAAAAAAAAGATTAAATCTTTAAATTAACTTTTTTTTGCTTGTAAAATGTTCACACTTCACGTTTGATTTAAAGTTTAAATTATTTGTATTTTTTTTATAATATTTTATAATAAATAAATTCAAGAATATTTACATTAGCTGATACTTTCTTTAAAATGTGTGCGTTTAAAATTAAGATTATTTTGTAAAAGTCAGCATAACAATATTTTTAAGTTGAGGAAAAATTACCAATTATAATTAGGCTATATTTTTAATAAATTATTTATATAAATCTATTTAATAAAAATGACTTAATCTTGTTTTTATTATTAAAATCGAAAATAAAATTATAGCAAAAAAATACTATCCAACAAATATTACCCAATTCACGTAATTTGATTTCAGGTGATATAATTTTAATTCCGTGCAAATACTAATCACTTAATTATGTAAATTATGCCAAAGCCACAAATCGCTTAGCAGCTTTGCCACATATTTTTTCGCGGTTTTTTTTTCGTGCTAAACCATCGATTGAATAAGCATTTCATTGCCATTGAAACCGAATTCAAATGATTCGATTTCGTTCACATTTTCCCGGAAATGGCAGTCCATTGACTGAGCAGAGAAGCAAAACAAATTCATAAACGTGTTTAAAGTGGAATGCGATAAGCAAAACAAATAATTTAAAAATGCTTTAACTTAAAATTAATCAATTTCGAGGAGATCTTAACTACAAACAGTTTCTTTGATTCATAATAAGATTATGTTCGAATTTTGAAGACAATAGAACAAATGAGTAACTAATATCGTTAAATAAAAATACATAAAGTATAAATTGGTAAATAAAATCCAAAAAACATTAAGTAAATGATGCACTTTTGGTGTCAACTTGATTTAACCAATTGTGACCAGCTTATGAGATGATATACACACAGATATATGTACCTATATAAAAGCTGAACAATGCCTGCTTTTGGTATTTTGTATTTTGTATTTGAGAGTGGGAAAAGAGAAAATTGGAAATTCATGTTGACAAGTGGATGCTGCCGGCGTTCTGTACGTGAGGAAAATTTCAATTTTCAAATTATACGCCCATCCCCCGAACGAAAATAATAATCGCCGTTTGAACGGCAAATACCCTGTGCTTGTGATGGATTTTATAAGCTAATAAATAAAATGATCAATTTAATAATCTAGTTATTATTTTATTTTATTTAAAAAAATCCCTAAGACTTAGTTATAAAAAAATATTTAAGTATTAAAAAAGAATAGGGTTTTATAAAAATAAAAAAACCTTTATAATTTACTTACACAAAATATTTAAGTAAATAAAATGTATTGAAAAATAATTATAATTTACTTATACAAATATTTAAGTAAATAAAATGTATTGAAAAATAATAATAACTTAATAATTTACTTACACAAAATATTTAAGTAAATAAAATGTATTGAAAAATAATTATAATTTAATAATTTTCTTATCATTTTTAAAAGCTAAGCTTAAATTCTGCACTCAAAAATATTATATAAAATATAGAATTTAAACGAAAATTCCTAAGACTCGATTTTGAAAAATATTTAAGTAAATAAAATGTTTAAAAAAAACCTATATATATTTTTTAGCTACCTATTTGAGTCGCCGATACTCCTTGAATACGGCGAAATGGCTTTCAACAAAGCTGGCAAGATTATTGAAATATTTTCGCCGCCTTTTCTGTATGTCTGCGTAATCAGCAATTAAGGTTTATGGCCTTTAAAGTGCTGGCATTGTTCCGCCATTTTCCATTTGCCATTTCGAGTAGCACAAAGTGCCACTGTAGTTGCATAATGATCGTAATGATCATCGGCGGCATCGCTGACCTCATGCACTTTCGTTAATCAAGTTGCAAATTGGCCAATAAGCCGCAGAGAGTCGACAGGACACGTCCTAAAGAGCCATTGGCCAGCAATTTTGCGGTTGGCCAGAGTCCAAAATGCAAATGTTGGCCAAACTTACACATACACATACACCCATCGAAGGCACCCACACACACACCCACACACATTTGCAGTGGTGGTAGTCGAGTGGCATAACGATCCCCAATTGAGGGGCAGTATTATCGTAATTATATGCCGACTCTCAGGCACTAATATGCAATTTCTGAGAGCTCTTCAGGCGACCCAGATGGAACCAAAACATCTTTGAAATCCTCAAGAATTTCATTAGCTGGCGAATAATATTTTAGTTGTACAGCAGACCAATTATTTAAACTATATTTATGGAGTTTGTAATGGAAAAATAGCAATAAATATGTTAAATATATAATATTTGATATAAATTGTATATTTTGCGTGTGATAAAAACCCCAAATTATTTATATTTTACTTACTTATTTTCTTAAATTAATTTAATTAATACTTATCCTCTCATCGGTTTTTACTTTACACATTCCACTCAACTTTCCATTCAATTTACCTGCAAAGAGAGCAAAAACAAAACGAAAACCGATGAGTGAAACATAAATCACACATATAATCATTCATTGTATCATATATGTAAGTATGCAGGGGCTGTAATTTCAGGCTCTTTTCGGCAGAACAAAAAACTTTTGTTTTGGATTTGTGGAATTTTTCGAAAGAGTGGGCGACAGTAAGGTAAACCAACCGCACGAAATGTGTACTTTTGATGTCGAGATTCGTGTCATCGCAGGTGGAATTTGTTGCCACTGACGATTTTTCGTTGAAAGCATGGCATACACCGAAAAACAACAAATACTTGGATAAATATTTATGCCAAACAAAAGTTGGGTATTAAAAACGAAATTATGAAGCTTAAATAAATTGATTTATTACATTAGCAAAAATATTTTTAAATTTCTCTCCAATTTTACAAAATAAGTGTCTAAAAGTATGCAACAATTTATGTGAAGACCAAAAGTAATAAGAATTCATGCAGAAAGACGGCTATTATTTATTTATTGCATACTTTTAGACACTTATTTTTATATATTTTGACATTAAAAAGTGATTTAAAAAATACAGCTGTAAAATAATTCCTAAAAATTTATTTTTTTCCTTTTTGCTTTAATTTTTGCTTAGTGTTTATATATTTACGGATGGAATTTGCTGTCTGTTGACATTTCGCCCGGGGCATCATAATCACTTTGCAACCCAATGCCAGGCCATATCCATACATCTTTCACCTCCCCACAAACCCCCCCCCCCCCCTCCAAAAAAAAAGGAGGCGTGATTTTGTTGAAAACTTTTTCGCAGGCAGCTGTCGTGGTTTTTGCGCTTGCAAATGAAGTGCTAAATTATGCTAAATGTGTGACAAAATGCGATTTGAGTGCTGGATCAGGTGGCCCTTGGCCTCTTGCCATTTTATTTATGTATTGTATCTATCTAAATTCCGCACTCAAAGGCTTGGCAGTCGATAATCTATGGCCGTCATCCTTTAGAGGACATCTTCGCTGCCGTTTTGAATTAAACTTTTCCTTATGCTTATCCTTGTCGCGAACAGACTCAAGTCTCAAGTCGTATGAAAACAAATTACTTTCAAGCGAGTAATCTTGCATGGGTTCTGGTTCTGGTTCTGATCTCGGGGAAATCGTGGGGAAATCAAGGGGGGAAATCTCGGGGAAATCAAGGCAAGGCATTGAAATGGCGCTGGTTGCGAGTTTCGCTTGCGTCATGGCTTCAATTACAGCAACAGTGGCGAAAGTACGCAACAGATTCCGTGATTTTTCCTCGATTTCTCAACGATTTTCGCCCCTTGATGATATGCGAATTATGGGCGCCAAAAAGTATGCAACGAAAGGAGGAACTGGCGCAGACCAGAAAGGACCAGGGAGTAATCCACATAGAAAGGCGGGTCCTGCCAGCGGAAATTGAAAGCTTCCGTCGCGAACGGTCGGCGAAAGCCACCCACAAACCACCCACAAACCACCCCAAAGTCCAACCAACTTCGCCATTAAATGTGTGCGAGTGTGTTTGACGAAAGTGAAATCAAAGTTGCGGCAAAAATTATTCCATTTCATGTTATTCCCTGGAATGTTGGTAAAAAAAAACAAAAAACTTTTCAAATAAGTTGGCGTTTGAATTACAATTGGCAGAGGTAAATAAAATAAATACGTACTAGGAAATTAAATAAATAATTAAATAAAAAAAAGGTAAATAAAAAAATATTATAGAGGTATATTTAAAAAAAAATCAGGTTAATTGATTGTTGAAATTTAAGCTCCTTATAATTTCAAAAAAAATTTAAAAATCATAAAAATGCATAACATTTCATTATTTAAAAAAATTAGAACACTTAAAAAATATTATAAATATAAAACTGAATTTTAAATTATTTATTTATTTTCCCCCTTATTTTATAATTATATAATAATTAGCTCAACACAAAGAGATGTCAATAGGAAGTTAAATACCTACAAAAAGAAACTGAAATATTGCTTTAATTACCTTTTGATAATTTTATTCAATGGAAAACATATAATAACATCAATGTTTTCGCTTAAAAGGGGGAAATAAAGCCTTTATTTAAATGACTTCAATCAAAGTGAATAGTAAAATGAGAATAAATTCAAAAGGTGCTTCAAAATATTGCAGTGAAAACTTGAAGAAATTTCTTTTATTAAATAAAATAAAGTTTGAAAGCTTCAAGAAGGCTTAGTAATTATGCAAAATTAGCTCGTAAATATATAAAAATAATAAGGCAGCCAAAGAAGAAATACTAACAATGTAATTGATTGATCTTAAGGTTATCGAATCAACAGGAATGATTCATCATTGTGCTGCTGCCATTAGTCATTGCCTGCAATCTTAATAATTGCCCACGGCCACTTTCGTCCAGTGTATGAAATGATTTTGCTTTTTTTCCCTTCAGCTCGCCTTTTCCTTTCCCATTTTCCTGGACATTTCCCCGTCTCCCGTTTTCCCCGGGCTAAGTGAATGAAAACGAAACTTTAATTGAAACGAACGTTTGGTGTGCGTTTTTGGGTTAAGTGATTGATTATGTCTTGTTTGCCATACACATGTATACGTGCACATAAGTACACTGACCAAAAAATAAAAATAAAAATTAAATAAAATATTTCTCATGATTTTAATAATTTAACCATAATTCGTAATTACATATTAACATTTATATTATTTTATAAATTTATTAATTTTTTATTATTATCAAAATTATATATTTTCAACTTTATCAATGCCAAAGAAATTCGAAATCCTATTTTTTAATGACAAAATAACTTTATTACCAACTAAAAAATGAAAAGTTTTAGATTTGTACCCCATTTTGATTTATATAATTATTATATAATTATTTTCAATTTATTTTGCTCAGTGTACGCATTCAAGGAAACGCTCAGCGTCGCACACATAAATTTTTGCCTGTCTGCCGCTGTTATTATTTTTTTTTTTATTGTTATGCTGTTTCTGGGCGTGGCAGCCTCCCCCGCACACACACACACACACACAAACACACTTGCAGAAAGTGGAAAGGCAACGTGACAGACTGACAGACAGGCAGGTGTGTGCGTGCGTGTGCGTGTGAGTGTCTGCCTAGGGTGGACCCAAACTTTGACAATGCCGGGCGGCTACAATTCATTCAGACAAAAAGTTGCCCACAATAAAAACGAACCGCGCGCGAAATCGAATCAATAATTTAATGCAGGTTCTGCTGCCTACGCCAGGTTTACTTTTACTGCCATATTCCGCCGATATATGTGTGTGTATATATAGCCCATATGTATATATATATCACATTTCAGCCGACGGCCACTGCTTTTGTCATTTTGGCCATTGCCAAGTTAACGTTGACGTACCTACATAATAATAATAATGTCTTCAGCCATATCGAACTCGGCTTGTTTGCCGCTTGTTAAGGGCCACTCCCCAGACATACACCCCCCCCCCCCCCTGCCACCCATCAGATTGGCCACTTTTCCCAATACATGAGCAACTTAATCTGAATGAAAAGATTGCTGAAAAGCTGATGGAATGGAATAAATTGCACCTGCTTTTTATGGTTATTTCTTAAAGTATAAATACGCCTTTAAAAATAAGAAATAATACATTTAATAATTAAATAATAATTAGAAAATAATAGATATTTTTTTAACATTTTTTTTTTATTATTTATAGTATTTTTGTTTTGTAAACCAAGCAATTTTTAAAATATTTATTATAGGAAATTATTTTAAAAGGTATTGAAATTGAAAAAAAAAATTTTTTTGAGAAAAAACTAACAAGTTAAAGAGAACCCAATGAATTTCTGAATTTTCAAATGCTGTATAATAATTAACTCACATTTTGGCATATGCAAGTAAAAATACAAGCGGTGATATGATGCAAAACTACTTTTTGTGATAAGATAATAGAAATGGGTAACTTCTAGCCCAGTTAAAATAATATACAGCCGTAAACAACATTTTATACTCAGCATATATTCAGAGTTTCAAAGATTTTTTGTATTAACTGTCTACCACTAAGCAAATATAACCGTATTAGTCATTTAAAGGGGTCAACAACTGACCAAGATGCGTTGGAAATAAAAAACTTGATATTTGGCTAGCAAACTGCGTTTCTATGGAACTCTATTAAAAACAGCTGTGTAATTTTTAACAGCACGCCGCGTATTTTTGAGTACTTCAAATTAATACTTTAAATGTAAATTTTATAAAAAATGTAGGTATACTAAACCAAAATTCAACGTTTAATTATATAGTTTCAATAATTTTTAAATATTTCTTCTGCTATTCTGAATTTAAAGTATTTTTAATAGAAATTAAAATATTATAATAAATTAATTAAAAACAAATTTGGTAAAGTTAAAAATTATAAATTAAAGATAATGTTGAAAAATGTCTGATTAATTACAATTGTTATCAAATGTTATCAGCATATTACAGATGTATGAAAGCTACTGAAATTTCGACATGATGCTAATTAGTTGACAACGACTGTGAACGAAAAAAAATAAAACTGTTGGCTATTTGTGTTCCGACATAGGTGGCAGACCCCTGAATATCGATAGTTGGTTGCACTTAGTGGAATTGTTTAAGTAGCTAGTGCAACATTCAATTCATTTTAGTGGCCGATTTCGGGCGTTTCGCGATGGTTTACAATCAACTGCGAACCTATAGAACGCAACTACTTTGTGTGACGGGCTTTATTCTGCTCTTTCTGATCATTCAGTTTCTTCGATGGCCCCAGAAATCTTCACCCCCGCACAAAAAGGGTAGGCTTTATTTATTTATTTGAACGATTTTTCCATCTAAAAGTCGTAATTAAATATTTTTCAAAATACACAACCCAAAAACAAAATGGTGTTTTTAATGATAAAATAAAAAATTAAATAATTTATTATTTTTATTTTATTTGCAACGTTTTTAAAAATATAATATTCTAATAATTAGAAATTTTTATTGGACAAAGTAAAATTAATATAATTAAAATATTATAATATTATTATAAAATATATTATTTTTACATAAGTTCAATAAATGCAATTAGTTAAGTTTTGACACTTATAAAAAAATAAAAAACCAAAAATGAATTTATATGAAAATATTTCGAATGAAAATATTGCTTCAAAGTGGTTTATTGATTCCTTTTTATGCACTTAAAAATGATTTTAAAAAATCCTCCAAAACATTTTTAAAGAATAAAACAGAAAGAATAGAATAGAATATAGAATAGAATAGAAAATAGATATATAAATTTTTGATTATTTAATGATTTAAAAACAATATATATATTTTAGAATATTCAAATAATTTATTTATGTTTATTTTTCAGTTAGCTAATTATTTTTTTTTAATTACATATATAGATTTATTTATGTTTATTTTTCGGTTAGCTAATTATTATTTTAAATTATATAGATTTATTTGTTTATTGTTTCAGTTAGCTAATTATTTTTTTAAATTATTTAGATTTATTTATGTTTATTTTTCCGTTAGCTAATTATTATTTTAGATTAAATAGATTTATTTATTTATTGTTTCAGTTAGCTAATTATTATTGTAAATTATATAGATTTATTTATGTTTATTTTTCGGTTAGCTAATTATTATTTTAAATTATATAGATTTATTTATGTTTATTTTTCAGTTAGCTAATTATTATTTAAAATTATATAGATTTATTTATGTTTATTTTTCAGTTAGCTAATTATTATTTTAAATTATATAGATTTATTTATGTTCATTTTTCAGTTAGCTAATTATTATTTAAAATTATATAGATTTATTTATGTTTATTTTTCAGTTAACTAATTATTATATTAAATTATAGAACTAATGGTGTCTTTGCTTTGCCTTTGCCCCAGCCACCGTCCACCATGCCAGGCCGTTGAAATTGGACTCGGCCCAGGAGCTCAGGACCCCTGAATCCGAGTCCCAGGATCTGGAGACCCTGCTGCGCGGCAACGAGGACGAGGGCTGGGCCCGGGGGCCCGAATGCGCCCCCTATCCCCGCTTCGAAGACCTCAAATTTCCCGACAATCCGCACTTTCAGCTGGCGCAGCACGAGAACCTGAGCTACTACCTGTACGGTGCGTACTACGATCGAAGGCCCCGCATAGCCGAGGTGATGGTCCTGGCAATGGTGACCACCTTCGAGGGTCCCTATCCCCCGACCCATTTGCAGATGTGGTTCGATGGCGAAACGGTGCCCGAGTTGGTTGATCTCTACAGAACGAAACTGGCCTGGTACAAGGATTGGGGAACTCGACCTGGTATGGCCTATCCCACGCTCCTTACCTTTCAACTCAAATCCCCCCGGATCCCTCAGCTGGTGAGCCTGGTCTTCGGCGACCCGTGTGCGGTGCCGCAAAATGCTCTGAAGATAGCCCATCCCCCCGCCGAAGAACCAGCCCAGCCCAGTCGTCCCCTGAGAACAGGGATTTGTGTGAAGTATCTGAACTTTCCCGATGTCGATATGTCCGAGCGATTGGTCGAGTGGCTGGAACTGATGCGATTGCTGGGCGTTGAAAGGGTGTTCGCCTATGATATTGATGCCCTGATGCCGAATACCTCGCGAACCCTGAGGCACTACACCAAAAGTGAGGGGGACGGGCTGTTGGAACTGCGGAAGTTCCGATTTCGGATAACGGAAATCAAGGAGCATGCTCGCTTCCAGCGAATGCTCATCGAGGTGCTGCTGTACAACGATTGTTTCTATCGGAACCTGTATGATTTTGATTATCTGGCCATGATGGATGTGGACGAGGTGATCATGCCGGTGGGCGGTGTTGGGCCACCCAGCTGGCCAGCGATGCTGAGGGAACTGCAGGCCGGGGATGTTAACTGCACGGCGAGGAGTAGCTTCTGCTTTCGCAACGCGTACTTTCCCAAGGAGCTGCCACCGCCGGAGGACTCGAGCATTCCGCCGACCTTCCATATGCTGCGTCATGTGGTCCGAGTGGCCGAGCACCTGACTCCCGATCTGGCGGTCAAGTGTTTGCACAACACTGGGCATGTGACCATCCTGCACAATCACTTCGCCCTGCAGTGGATGGACGGTAGCTGTGGTCCGCACGATGTTCGGCCCGATCTTGGCCAGCTGCAGCACTATCGGCATGTGGACGATGCGAGGACATTGGAGGAACCAACGCCACGGCGGGATGGCAATATCCAGCGATTCCAGCAGCAACTCATCCGCAATGCGTTGGCCGTCCATCGACAGCTGGGCTGGGGGTCGGGCTATTGATTATATTTTAATTGCTTTTTCGGTACATTTAAGAGGCTTAAATTGGCGGCCACGTGTCCATCCGTCCAGCCGTCGAGCTTTGTGTACGTGTGCCACCTTTTGACCCCGGGGCCACGTCAGCAGGATAATAATTGCTTATTGCAGACTGGCCGCCGGTGTGTGTGTGTGTGTGCCCCACAAAAGTTTGCCTTTTCCATTTAGCTTAGCCGCATCACGGGGGCGTAGCTAGTAGCCACACTTTCACTTTCACTCTCGGTTTTGGGATCGTGGCACACACGTGGTCAATATAGTTAGAGTTAAGGTGGCTTGAATGGTAAATATATGTAACCCCATGAATGGGAAATATATTTAGATAATATTTATATTTTATTCAAATTTATTTATATTTTTATACCCGTTACTCGTAGAGTAAAAGGGTATATTGTATTCGTGCAAAAGTATGTAACAGGGAGAAGGAAGCTTTTCCGACCCTATAAAGTATATATATTCTTGATCAGGATCACTAGCCGAGTCGAACTAGCCATGTCCGTCTGTCCGTCTGTCCGTCCGTATGAACGCTGAGATCTCGGAAACTATAAAAGCTAGAGGATTGGCATTTTGCATGCATATTCTTGGAGTTCCTACGCAGCGCAAGTTTATTTCAAAATGGCGCCACGCCCCCTCTAACGCCCTCAATCGCCCTACACCATTTTTTGAAAGGTGTCTGGCGCCTACACCATTAAAGATTTTGGAAAACTAAAAATGCAGTTTTATTGTGACTATCAATACCTATCGAAATGTAGAAGAAATTTTTCAAATCGGACCATTCGTTAAAAAGTTATGCCCGATCAAAGATTTTATATATCTATCTCCCTCGCACTCCCTTAGCTGAGTAACGGGTATCTGATAGTCGGGGCACCCGACTATAGCGTTCTCTCTTGTTTTTTATATTTTTTCTACATATTTTTCATCAATTAATATTAATATAATATTTTTATTTATATATATTTTTTTTACATTTTTTCTCCATATTTTTCATCATTTTTTACGTGATAGTGCTCGTCAAATTACACAGAAGTAATATTTAACCGTTGTCGCTTGTAGGGTTGCCACCCTAAAATTAGGCCAAGTTTTTTGGTAGCTAATTTTGGAAAAGTTTTTGAACCAGTTAACCGATTTTAGGGGCTTTTTTTGTTAAAAAGATTTAAATTTTAAATTCTAAGAAATTTTAATTTTAATTTCACTAAGAAAAACTAAAAAAAATAAAAAAAAAATTTTTTAATCTGTCTCTTTTTTTATTGTGTATATATATATATATTTAATATATATTCTAATCATTGGGCTTATATATTTTTATATATTTATCTTACAAATCAACATAACTTTTAAATTAAATTTAATTTCAAGTTTATAGTTTATAACGCCTTTCCTCGTTTAAATTGCCTTCTAAACACTTCAGCCAACTAGACAATAAACACTTAATAAAGCTAGTTAATTGGGAGATTCCTTTTCTTTTCAGCTTAATTAAACAGAAATCCCAGTTTCGCCTCGATTCAATGACAAACGAAGCCGCAGCAAAGCAACCACTTCAGTTTCCCACCCCTCAAGTTTCCTCCGCCTTGCAATGGGCAAAAATTTATTTGCTTTGCATTGCAATTTTTGAAGAGGACCAAAGGAATTTATGCCAATCTACTTTGGTTAAGAGAGGAGAGGCAACTTTTGGTATTTGAGACTTTTGGATTCGGGTCATTCGGTGCATTCCATTCATCAAAAAAAGGAAATCCATCGAAATTTCCAAGAGATTTTCTCCAGACAACAGAGGTTTGCATCACATTGCGTATACGCCCAGTGGCCGCCACTTTTCAATTAGTGACGAATGAGCCTCGGAAAACTTAGGAAATTGAGCCTCTGCTGTGACTATTTCATCAGTCAATTGTCGGTTTTCCCGATTTGGCAAAAGAGCCTATTTTCTCAGTGATTTTGTGCGAGATTTTTATTTTCAAATATTTCCATTTCAAACAAAAGGAAAGCTGTAAAAACTTTATTTTACCGCAGTACCGTTATTTTGAATGCCTGCAAATAACTGCATATTTTTGAATACAAAATTTTGCATATTTTTCGGATTTTTGTATTATTTCGTAAAAACTCTTTGACTGCATTTATGAAATCGAAAAAATGTCATAGACCTGCTGCAGGATTTTTTCTGATTGATTTCATCCACAGACCTTTTTGCATTGAACGCTTATGGATTTTTCTGATTTTTGATAAAAATCTCTTTGACTCTTTAGCCAATATTTTTGCTGCTTTCACTTTGACAGCTTGACATGGCATTCGGATATTTTTTTTCGCCCGGCTAATGAAGCATACACATATTTTTCTTTTCTGGATTCAACAAACAGGAAAACAGCATTCAAGAGAGCTACACAATTTCCCATACATTCCTTTCGATATTGCGTATACGCCCTGTGGCGCTTTGAATCAAGCCTGCAGTATATATTTTCAATTAGTGCGAAGTGAGAGCCTCGGGAAGAATAGGAAAATAAAAAACTGAACCTAAGCCAGCGTTGTGCAACACACTTTCTTGCCTTTCCAACATGGCTTTTCAATTAGGCAACTATCCGATTTTCACATGGCACGGATTGATTTCGATTTATCTCCAGGGCGGAGGAGAAACGTAAACGAAAATATCAAAGGCCGGATTAAATGGCATATAAGCTCATAAATTGCCAACAGTACTTTTCGATTAGTGACAATTTGCACAAAAATCGTACAAAACACATTTCGATATTGATTTTTTGGCGAAAAATGCATTTCTGCATGTCTTGAAATGAAATTCAGTTGCTTGCAAAAGGAATATCTTCCATAAATTGAAAACTCTGTTTGGGATTTGCGGTTCCATTGTTGTTTCACTCTAATTGAAATTATTGCCAAAAGAGCCAACGGAATAAAAATGAAACATTTTCCCTTGATAAGCCAAATGGCAATCGATGTGAAAAAACCATTGGCCATTTTCCTTTCGGATTGGTCGTAAATTAATTTCCCATGTTTCCGACTTTTCGGGAGTGGCCATAACAAATCTATTTATGAAAATCCACACAACGAAGTCGCTGGCTAAAATTAAAATCATTTTTCACCAAAACAAGTGAGACGAAAATGCGTGCCAGGATATATTAAAATATTAAAAATGCCAGCCGAGCTGACAAATGAACGCTAAAAGTGCGCGACAATTTTCCTTTCCCTTTTCATGTCGCTGGGCCCCTTGAATTTATTATAACACAACTCAAATACGCGGGTAAATGGAAAATGGGAAAATGACAAATTGATGCGAGTCCTCCGCTTTTATGGCTGTCTATTCTTGGGCAATATTCCCAAACAATTATCCCGCTAATAATGCATATTAAAATGTAAATGCCCGGCCAGGTGGGCGAATGGGGCGTGGCCGAATTCATGGGTGAAAATTTATGGCCGAACAGCAGATGACAAGGCAGTGAATAATAGAAGATATACGGATATTGCCGGTGCGCTGAAGGCTCTGATTATTGCCAGCCATAACTTGGGCTGGAAATGAATGGCTAAACAGATCCTTATAGCGAATATTGCTGCATTAAATATGGCTCTCTTTAAATGGGTTTCACTGGAGAACTGAAGGATATACAACGGATTTATTATCATAATTACTTGAGTTACTTTTTGTTCTTAAGTTCTTTTTTATCCATTAAAATGATTACGCTTTATTAAAATATTTAAAATATTTATATTATGTAAATAATATATATACACAGAAAAAAAAATGAACAAAAGATCAGATTGATATGTGCTGGTTAATTTTATATTTTTTAAAGATCAAGTTGTTCATATCATTTTGATGCCAATCTTATTTTACATTATTTGTTCAAAAAATACTAAATTTGGTATTTTATTTGGTATATATTTTATATAATATCATGTTGATAAGTTTGAATCATAAATTTGACATTGATATGATTTTATTGATATGAAATAAGGTAGGAATGACCCTATTTCATATCGAATTTTGGTTCTGTGTATAATTGATCAATGGATTTTGTGTGTATAGTTGTTATTAAATTGCATTATATTTTTTAAATAACTTTTATGCAATTTAATGCATTTAATTGGATTTTTGGCAAATAGAGAAACATTAATTTTGTGGTTTTAATTATTTTAATGATTTATTTTATTATTATTTTTTTTTGTCTGGATATCTTAAGTATTTTTTATCTAAAAAGTATGGCTGAAATGATTGAGTGGCGTTTGTTTGGCCATACACATTTAAAGGAGGCCAAAATCCAAGGACCTTCCTCCCCGTCCTTCAAAGGCTATCATTGTATTGGCCGACTGCCGCTAATGGGCCAAACTTGCCATCATCCTGGCAACAGTCACGCGCCCATTTCGCAGCGATAATTCGAGACGCGTCGGTTGGCCCTTGAACTGAACTTTTCAACTCGGATTCGGATTTAGCAGGACCCGGGACTCGACGGCTTTTCTTTTTCCGTATATTTTTATAAATTTAATTGTCACGTACTCACATAGAGCCAAGCGTGGGCTCTTTCGGCTATTTGGGATGGCATATAATACGTGTTTATAACTCTGTTGCGCGATTTAGGCCATAAACGTGTGCTCCGTGGGCTACGTGGCGTATACGTTACTTCTGGCGCGCTAAATGATTTATTTACTGTATTTATTTAATCTATTTGATGACCCTGGCTCCCTGATCTTTTTGTGACCGGAAAAGGGAACCCAAAAAACTTTAAGGGGCTCGTTTTTTTCCTTTTTTTTTAATTCAGTTTGAAGTCTTCAGTGGCCGAATTTTCAATTTATTTCAGCTTAAATACGTTTTGTCAATATTTTACCATCATTTATATTTGCATTATGGATTTCATTGTATATTGCATATTGTTGACCAACAATTTAATACCATTAAAAGCGAAAAAAGTGTTATTTTTGAAAGAATTAAATCTGTTTAATTCAAAATAAAAACTTAAGTAATAAATTATTGAAAGGAATTTAAAATTAAAATATTTTAGAGAATAGGGGAACATTAGTTTTAAATTTTAAATAAACATTTGAGGGCAAGTTAAGAAGTTTAAGCAGTCTAGTTTTCCCCAGCACTTTTCCACACATTTTTCTTTCCCCTTTCTCCTTTCCCCTTTCTCCTGGCAGAATATGGAAAGTCGTTTCTAAGCAGCAAGTGCTGCACTCGAATGTGACACGCATCAAATCACTTTACTCGAGTGCACACTTAATGTCGCTTCAAATGAGCGCAGCTGAGCACTAATACATATACATATGCTAAGGGAAAGCGGATGCGGATGCGGATGTGTGTGCGGATGTGAATGGAATTTAGAGAAAAATTCCAAGCTAAATGCAGGCGAAACGTGTCAAGTTTGATGACAGTCACTCAACTGAACTATTTGCAAGTCATCAACAGTTGTTTAAACTGTTTAAAGGCCAGAAAACTATTTGTTATATAATAAAATGTAGAAAAAAAAGGGTAAAATTAAAACTAAATGTATTTTTAAATTCTAAAATAATCGCAAATTTTAAATATGCTTATAAATACTTGTAAAAATTATTTAAATACAATTTTATAGCATTTTAAATATATGCATAAAATTATTAAACGTATTTGAATTACTCCCTAGTTTTACAATCACTTGTAATATTTATAAAGGCGTTTATTTTCGTTTAAATAAAAGTTGTTAAGTTGTTGTTTGCTACTAATAGGGATTTTTAAGAAAGTTTTTATAAAGTTTTTTTTATAAAAAAAAGAATAAATTAAAAAAATATATTTTTATGCCATATTTTATGCAAAACTAATAAGATTTTCATTTCTTTTTATAAAACACTTTATAGCAGAATGTTTAATTGGTCTTTTCGGCATTGGCAGTTTGATTTAAAGGTCGCTTATTCCGAAAATCGCCCTAATTGGTCGTGAAATCATTGAATAAAATCAAGAAGGCCGGATGCCAAGTTAATTCCATCATCATCGCTGGACGCGTCGACAATTTGGCAATAATATTTAACCGATTCGGGGCAGCGTTTCATTTATTTCGTTTATTTTCGGCATATTGTATGTAATTAAAATGGACGCCCGAGTTCCAAGGGCCAAAAGTTTCGCAATAAAAATCCAGTTAATAAACTTTGCATTCCGTCTCGCGCTTGCAGATACAGAAATTCATATAAGGGAACTGATAAATAATGTTAAGAAATGTTCCATATCTCGCTTCCATTTTTTCTTTTTTTTTTTGGGGGGATTTTAATTAAATCGTTTGCAAGCGCAGACCAAATAAAAAAACGAAACGAAAGGAAATAAAGTAAAATGAAAACCGAATTGAAAGTTTATGTCAGCGAAAAATGGCGGTTCTATCTGTCTGTGTGTGTGTGTGTGTAGCGCTATGTGCGAGAGTGTGTGTGCGCAACCCGACGTCAAATATGTTTGAACAACTTTATTATGCAAAATGCCAAACATTCTCCAACTTGTAGACGTGGCGCTCTCGCCTCTCTCTCTCTCTTTCTTGCCCCTCTCTCCTCTCTCCACTTTCTCCGCTATGGTTGTGCGTGTGTGGGTGAGTAGATTGCTGTGCGCGCAAATCTCATTTGAATTATAATGATGACGCCACGCACACACAAACGCACTCGCACACACACACACACACGAGGCACAACGAAAAAATTGAAGTTTATGCCATAGAAGGGTTGTTTTTGCTTATTCGAATGGCTTATATCCTTATAATATCCTCTGACAGAATTTTTATTTTATTTTTAGGAATTTGTTTTTGTGGAATACTAGATAACACTGGAATATTTTTAATTTTCATTAATTCACATTTTAGAAATTTGAAAAAACTAATGGTTACATAATTTTAGATTTAATTTAAAAAATTAAAGGTTACTTTTTTTAAAATTTTTTTTATGGTTAAGTGATTTTTTTAATTCGATTTTATCATCACAATTACTGCGGAAATCCTTTAAAGACTGTTTCAAGATTATCTTAAATAAATAAATGTATTTTGTAGAAGGCCAAAAAAGTAAAGTGTTTCTTGTAATAATGATATACTTATAAAAAATTAATTTTAGGCCCTGCCAAAAAGAAAAATAATTTATTTTTATTTTTAAAATTTATTTTAAAGCGAATACTGAATAATTTAATTTTATAAAAAGTACAAAATATCTATATTTTATATCCAAAAGTAAGTTTGTAATGTCCAAAAAGTTAAAGAAAATTATTTAATTCTGAGAACAATTAAAACGTTATTAAACCTTGTCTAAAAAAGGTATGGAAATCAAAGGAAAATCCGATTTCTATCGCTAAGTTAATATTTCTCGGTTATTATGATTATTTTTAAGGATTACCCCGCCGAATATGCCCTCGCATCTGAATTCGCGGGGCAACCTCTGCTCAGTCCAGCAGACCCATTCCCGATTTGGCCATAATACCCGTGAAATGTGCCCACCGCCTGCCGTGCACACATATAGAGCACACATATCGCATATAGGGAGCATATAGTTGGGGTACATACCTGAGCAAGCTTGCGGTGGCAGCGGGAATATCAGCGTCGTGGAGCTCTTGCGCCTGGCCACCGCGCAGCCCAAGGATTGCGGCTTGAAGCTCCGCAGCTGCTGCATGAAATCGGAGCACTCCATTAGGGCCACGTCCGCGAAATGCAGGTCGCACAGGATCTGGTTCTGCGGGATGATATGAAGGAGGAGGCGAAGGAGGAGCGAAAAGTAAATCAGTAAGTTGCCTGGATTTTCACTGTATTTTCACTGGATTTTATTCCAGCCTTAAATGATTTATTCGGGGCTTTTTTTGTGTGTGTTCCCCTCGTATACTCGTGTGTAATTTTGATTAAGCCACTTGCATCCGTCATCCGTAATGAGTCCGCCTTTATGGGGCCAAAATGGGCGAATGCATTTCAGATGAGTTGGCGGTGGTCCAAACAGAAAAAAAAGCAGCAAATTAATGCGAGTTTACCTTCCGAATTGCCAATTATCTCTGCACTTTTTCGTCATTCCAATAATTAACTGTTTTATTTTGTAAAATCGCCCTTAAATGCTGGTTTTCATTATACTTTACTGTCTTTTTTTTTGTGTTTGGAATTTTTGATAAGTTGAGCCCACAAGCATGGGGAACATAAACCAAACTCATTGCTTATTTATTTATGTGTCTCACACAATGACACAATAAATTCTGAAAGCTTCTTTCTTATTTCAATTAATTTTGGATGAGAAAATAAAAGGAAAAAGTAAGGGCTTTCTGTTTGCAGATTGGCAAAACAACTCCTTGTCTTCTGGTACAATTTCAGTAATAGAAATAAGTGAAAATTAATTAAGATAAAGAGATTAGACAAAATTAAAAAAATATATAATATTTATTTTATTTATTTGTTTATATCCTTACGCTAGAAAAAAGAAACACTTTGATTTAAGAATACTAAAGAAATAACATTAAGTTTAATTTGAATTTTTGTATAAATTTACTAAGAGAAAAGAAGAAGAAATTATTAAATAAATTTGGAACATATTTTAATGTTTAATGGGAACTTTTTACCTTATCTTTGTAAGTTTGAATACATTTGTTTAATTTAATAATAAACTTAAATATTAAATTTAAATTGCTGTGTTTTTAAAATCTCAAAATAGGTGTCT
Organism: Drosophila pseudotakahashii; assembly: GCA_035046095.1. Taxonomy (NCBI): domain Eukaryota; kingdom Metazoa; phylum Arthropoda; class Insecta; order Diptera; family Drosophilidae; genus Drosophila; species Drosophila pseudotakahashii. The sequence goes on from JAWNOE010000105.1 coordinate 11,497,055, forward strand.
AAAAGTATGCAACAGTATATTTTAAACTCAAAATTCATTCAGAAAGACGACTATCATTTATTCATTGCATACTTTTAGACACCTATTTTGAGATTTAGTGATTTCTGTGGCCCCCAATAATTATATTTTTAGGTTTAGTTATTTTTTTCAATTTTTTTGTTTACCTTGAATCTTCTGGCCCTCTTCTGGTTGGGCCCCGTCAAGTTCAGGCCGCAGGAATTGCAGCGCAGGCACTCCTCATGATAGTGATTGTTGTCATAAAGCGGCGATGGTTCTGCAATGAGGAGCGGAAAATGGACAGGGGTTAAATTTGTGGAGAATCAATTCATTCGGGAGGCCAGAAAGCCAAAAACCGAACAGGGCTTCAACCAGCTGGCATGGCCATTAATTTGCATAACCATCTCGGCATAATGTGGGGCGTTTCCGGGGGGGCGGATTTCAGAATTCAGATTTCAGCTTTCAGTTTTCAGGGGGTGTAGCCTTCCACTACATACCACATGCAGATGCCACAGCTGGCAGCAGCGACTCAATTACAAACGGAAATTAGTTTCTAATACAAGCAAATTGCAAAAGGATAGATATGCCGGCAGAAGGGGAAAATTGTTGCTTGTCGAGTTGATGAATGGCCGTTGATGGTTGGAAGTTCGCCTCGCCCTCGCCATACCCTGCACTCTATCCTCAATCCCTTGATCAACTTTGGAGGCCAAAGCGGCAATCATAATCCATCTGTGGACCCAGCTGAGGAAAAGTTAAGTTAGAGCTTTTTGTGCCACATCTTCTACAAGCTTTGATTATTTTATTTCAGTTGAAGTAGATTTAACATTTTTTTAAAATTTTTATTGTGAGCAACAAAAACAAAAATACATGCATTTCATAAATATTATATAACATTTTTCTATTGAAAAATAAATATTAAAAATGCTTTAGTATTTTTGGTATTTTGCTTAGTATTTTTATGCATAGGTATATATTTAGTTTATAATTGTGCATTTATTAGTTATTAATATTCTATTGAAAAATAAATATTAAAAATGCTCTAGTATTTTTGGTATTTTGTTTAGTATTTTTATGCATAGGTATATATTTAGTTTATAATTATGTATTTATTAGTTTTTTATTGTTAATTGAAAAATACCATTTATATTTATTGTTGCCCCATCTATTGATGTGCCAGTTATTAATAATACTTTTTAAAATATTTTCCAAAAATCCCCTCACCACGAGTATTCGTTAGTAGTGTTTTCCCATGTCCCTGCCGTTTTTCTAGTGGGTTTTATGTCTTTTTTTTTCGACTGCCAGGCAGGACATGGCAATCAAGTAGCTGTAATAATGAGCACGTGTGCGTGGCTCACCCATCCTTTTGGCAGGACTCGGTGTTCGGTGCTCGGCACTCAGTTTGCCTCGACACCGGAAATCATAATTAAATGAATCAGGCAAGTGGAAACACATTATGAGCAGTCGACGAGTGGGGAAACGACCTGATCATCGCCGCCGCCATCATCATCATTTTCATCGTCATTAACTCATAGAAATTCGGTGGCTGTCCAAAAAGGTTAGCCATTTTGCCCGATTTATTGGTTTATTTTTGAGTGCATTGCGAAGGTTTCAATTCACTGGGCGTATACGTAATATGATTAATTAACTGGAAAAATATTTGTGATAATTATTTCATTTATTGGATTAATTTAATTATTAATCAAACTTTTTAAATAACCTAAAGTTTTAAAATTATTTTAATTATTTACATATTTAATTTCCATTTTTTTATAAAATTTGGTTTATATATCATTCTTTTTTTTGTGATTTTAGAGAGATGCATATATTATGCATAAATAAATATTTTCCAAAAATCGCTTAAAGATCATTTATTCAGATGAAGAAAGGCCAAGCAATTCATGGGAATTTAAATTCGCATTTTCCCATTTTCACTGCCCGCGGGGCAATCGTATTCATAATTCGCCAGGATTGTTGGCACGAACTTGAATTACTTTTGGCTCTTTGAATTTCCCCCAGCTTTCGATGGCAGGAACCCGCATTTCCTATTTCCACACTCGAATTTCGAAACCATATCGAGAGAAAGTTGGCCAGGAATGCGGGCCAAAAACTTTACGCATATTTTTGCATTAATGAACCGAGTGCCTCGGTGGCATTTCCATTTCCATTCCCATTTCCATTTGCATTTGCATTCGATGGCCGACCAGTCCACCTAATTGGTCTGCTGGCCCAGCCCGAAAAGCTAGACTGGCAAACTAATGCAATGAATGTCGAGATATCCAAGGGGGCTGGGCAATCTGAGGACCTGGCGATTCATAGCAGCAATCTGCAGACGGGCATCTGCCGCAAATTGCATTGTCAAGTGCAGGACAAGCGACCGAAATGAGCAACACAAATGGCCAGGATGGTCAGGATGGCCAGGACACTCAAAAGGGCTGTCATTCGGCTGGGCTGGGCTCATGGACATAGCTCACCTGGCCTGCACTGTGCGAAAAATTAAATAAAATTTGCATTTTTAGGGCATTTTCCACTTTACACATTTTTAAAATAGTTTTAAAAATATTTAAAAAAAATTTATTGGTTTCATTTATTTTCACCTGTTTTCTATATTTTTTAATATTTATTAATTAATTTTTTATTTTTGGAACATTTTTAATTTTTTATTTAAAATTGCTTGTTTATTATAGTTTTTATTAACATTTATCTACAACTTAACTTTGATTCAATTAAAATTTAAATATATACTTTATCAACTCAATTACTGAATAGAATTTTACTCATTTTATAATAGTATTTAGTTCATTCAGCTGTTAAAAAATAATGAAATTTTAAAATGTAATTTTCTCTTCTTTATAAATATATATTTTATTTTATTTTTAATATATTTTATATAATTTATTTAATTTCTTTCTAAATATATAAATATATTTTATTTTAAAGAAATATTATAATTTTATCGAACATTTTTGAATTTAGCTATGATTAAAATTTTTAAATTTCTATAAAATAAACTGTAATTAATGGCAGGTACTCCACCGATTCTCTCTGTGTAGAGTTTAGCACTTCACTCCCGCACTTTTCGACCCTCGATTGTTTGAGTTTAATGGTCCATTAAAATGGGTAAAAACTATTTACGCTGCTGGCGAATTTTAATCACAAGCGCGCTACAAATTTGACTAATTGAAAGACGACAAAATTGCTGGGGGAATCCCCCCACGAACAGCCATCTCTATGGTACTCTGATTCCAGTTTTCAGATCCTGGACGGGGGGGCTCTTCATGTTTTATTGCCCCGCCTTAAGTTGACTTTAGTCAACTTGACTTGACTTCACTTTACTTTTCTGGCCAGCCAGCTTCCTTCTTTTCCCATTTGCTTTTATGACAGCTGCCGCATTGAAAACTTTGCATCTGCACTTTGCAGCTGCCGAAAGGGGCGGTTGGGAGGTTGGTTGGGCGGTTTAGGGGCGTGGCAGGAAGACAGAAAGGCTGGGTTTATAATATAAATTCATGACTTTGATAAATTACCAACTAATGACCCAAAAGAATGGCAAACTTCTGGTTTTTAGTGCAGAAATCAAGCGTTAACTTTTGCGAGGGGGGGGGGGTTGCAAAAATAGGGGCAAAAGCTAGGGGTTGGTATCCGGAATTTGGATTTTATTGTATGACCAGCTTTTCGGGACCAGTCGCCAAAACAATGGCTGCTTAATGGGTCGTGAGAGGAGCACTTAGCCGTATTTTACAATGGCGGCCAAAACAATATATTCGGGTCTTAATAATTATTTTATAAATTTTAAAAAAATTCGGAAAAATATATAAATAAATAAAATACATTTTTTATTATTTAAGATATTTATTAAACTCCAAAATGTATTTATTTTCTTAGCAGAATAATTTATTTGAAATTTCTTTAATATTGTTGTTAACATAAATGTTGGTTAGTCACATTTTTATTTAATTTTTTCAGCCACATCTGTTTCTATAGCCCCTTTCTCAAGAACTGAGAAGCAGAAATTGACTGCAAATGCAATTTGTTTAGAGCAATAGTTGCATATAAGTAGCTCTCGCTGCGGAAAAGGGGAAAAAACTGTGAAAAATCCAGATGGCAAGTGGCTATGGGGGATGTGCTGCAGCTTAATTGAGCGTAAATAATATTGGACTAGGAATAGTAGATCGTAGATGGTAGATAGTAGATGGTAGCACATGAGCGGCCACGGATGCAGCACAGAAGCCAGTCAACTTCAGTGCACTTTCATTAAAATTACACAGTGTGCCGGGGCAAATGGCTGGAAAATACGAGGGAAGCTGGCTGGCAAATTTGCCTGTTGCCAGTGCAATGCCCCTGGCCGGGAAACCCTTCGATGCAACTGTACTAATCAATTTTTGCAACTTTTCCTCCGCCCCGACACATAATTAATTCGCCACGAAATTCGATGCCAGTTTAAAGTCTAATTAATGCAGAAAAGTCTTTAGATTTCACTACTGAAAAGGGAGAAAATAAAAATGGAAATAAATTTTTTAAAAATAAAAATCTAAAGATAATAATAAAGTCCCAATAAAGTCCTTATACAAATAATTTACTTATTTATTTCATTTAATTTATTCAATTTAATTCACTAGATATTTTTAATAATTTAAAGATAAACGCGATAAATAATTATTAAAAAAATATGTTTTGATAGAGTCTTTATAAAAATAATTTACAAAATTCACTTACATTTTTTAAAAATATAATAATAAATACTACTATTTAATTTAATTTTTAATTCAATAATTCAATAATTTTTTAATTCAATAAAGTTACTTTTAATCAGCTGCAGCTGTTCTTGAATGTCCTGATTTTTCAACAATTAGTATAATTAGCCGAGTTGAGGACAATTGTGGTGGCGCAGTGAATAAAGCTTCCATTTAGCCAGCCATTTATGAAACCAATTTGAAACTTTTGAAAAGTCATCTGAGAAACAGCATATGATATGAAATTAGACAGAAATGCATATTGCTGGTCTAGGAATAGCTCATAGCGTTCATTCCTTTGGCCATCGATCTTGGCCAACTGTGTGGTTTTGGCCAATTATCGTCGTGTGAGAACCGCAGCACGCAGTTTGCATGTCAGCCGGCGGTTTGTCGCATTTGGCTGATTAGTGCAGTGCAATTAAATGGAAGCATATCATTTGCGACCCCGGGTTCCTCCCCAGCGTGCAGCCCGCATTGTCACACGGTGGGTCACGCGGGGTCAACGGGGGGTCAACGGGGGTCACGACTGTCGTACGTGCGTATTTATGGGTCAACTGGGACCAAAGGACCAACCATTTCCATTTTTATTTCCACACACACGCGATGTGCAAGGACTATTATACTCACCCTTCAAAAAAAAATAAAGGAAAAATATAAAAAGATAAAAAACTGCAGCATTAGCGTGACTTTTTTACAACGCATGCTGGGCGAAATCTGTCAAACAGATCACACTATAAATCATCTGCAGATGTCTCTCACCAGCTTATGGAATCAATAACATTAAACAGTGCATGCATGAATTGCAAGGAAATCAATATTATCATCAGCAAATAAATAAAAATATTTAAAGGAATAAAATACATTTTATTTTATAAAAAAACAATATTAAATGTGATGGAATAGTTAAAAAAAAACAAATTTAAAATTTTAATTATTCCTTTAAAAATTGAAATCATTTTTACAAAGTGAAATAAAAAAATATAAAACAATTTTTTATTTATATAATAAACCAAAAAAAATATTATAAGATGATGAAAATATTAAAAAACAATTTTACTAAAATATTATTTTAAATTGTAGGTATCAGGAAAGAATTTTTTTTTTAAATAAAATTATATTTAGTTTTATTTTTAAAAATATTATATATAAAAATATAATATAAATATCATTTTGTTTTTAAAAATATGGGGTCCTAAATATTTTTAATTAGACATTTTTTGTATAAAATATAAACTAAATTTCTAAGCTTGAGCTTAAGTTTTCAATCGCTTGATTTAACCCAAGGCACTTGAGGGATTTAATTCTATTTTTTGTGGCATCGATATAGGCGTGTCCCTTTAAATCTCGACGGCAGAAAGCCACCGAAAAATAGGAATGAAAATAGGAGGCGAAGTATGCAACATAAATTCCAAAGTCGGCACGTAAAATGCTTTTTTGCGGCATCGCCGGGCGCGCATAATGCGGCTTTTAATGGAATTAACGTGCGCAAAAATGTTTCGCTGGCGTCGACTAAATGCTCCGCAGCAGCAGCCCCGCCCACTTTTCACCCCCCCAGAAACCCCCCCCCTTGAAACACACAGAGCACACAGAAGCACATGTGCCAAGGGGCCAGGAGAAGAGTAGACGACACCAAAATGGATTTGGGGCTCAGTGCGCACCATGTACGAATGAGTTGTGATTAATTTTTGGGCCCCGACAGCCAATTTGATTTATAAACATGAGCCGCACTGTTCGCACTTGTTGAATGGCCTCCTGTTGCCGGAAAAACGAAAAACGGTTGGTAAAACCGGAGGAAAGTTGCGTGCCAGGCGATGATAATCGTTAATGGATCGAGTCCACACATGTCAACCGGTTCGAAGATTCGAAAGTGGCATTGGTTAATCGAAGTTCTCGATGGATTTATGGTTGCTGGAAGGGTTGGAAGGCTGCTTTCAAGTCGACTGCCCATAAATAATCGTTTGGGGCATTAAATACAGTCTGTATTTTGTGCGGATTTCAAAGTTTAACAAGCTTGTGTTTATTAACTGGGAAATTTATGTATCTTCAAATTGGCATCTAGAACTATGGGGATCTTAAAGATGATTAGCCGAAAATATAGATAAGTTTTGTTTGCTTAACTTTCATATAAACGGAATGGTTTTTTGCTGTAACTTGGCCAAGAATAGTCTTAAACTAAAAATACATACTGTTTTGAACAGATAACAAAATAATTATTAAATTATTAAATAATTATTAAATCCATCCAAATCTAACGCGATTTTGAAAAAATAATTTTTTTGCCAATTTCCATTTTTTTTATGATTTTTTTTTGCGAAAAATGGCCAAAAAAATTAAATTTCCATGTTTAAATGCCAATCGATTACAAATTTAATAACGAACTCAGAAAGGTATGACAATCCATATTTGGATTATTATTTCCATTGTTTTTGTCAAAAAACAAATTATTTTTTTCCGGAAAATTGGGATTTGGGTTTTCGGCAAAAATATGATTTTTTTTCTTTTTGTTTTTTTGCTGTAACTTGGCCAAAAATGGTCTTACAGTAAAAACACATACTGTTTTGAACAGATAACAAAATAATTATTAAATCCATAAACTTACAACGCGATTTTGAAAAAAAAAAATTTGGGCAATTTTCATTTTTTTTATAAGGGGGTACATCATGATTTTTTGGTCAAAAAATAAAATGTCCAGATTTGAACGCAGATCGATTCTACGATGCTACGAGTTCAACAAGGTATGACATTCCATATTTGGGCTATTATTTCCTTAGTTTAGGCAAAAAAAAATGATATTTTAGGGTGGAAAATATGGATTCGAATTTTATACAAAAATAAATCCCCAAATGAATTTAATAAATAAACCACAAACGTATATTTATAAATTTAAGATTTTACCAATATTACATCCTTGGAAAATTATTTTAATTGGTTTTAAATAAATATAGAAATTTAAATATAAGAAATTAAATAAAAGGAAGTAGCTATCTTTATACCCTTGCAGAGGGTATTATGATTTCAGTCAGAATTTTGCAACGCAGTGAAAGAGACGTTTCCGACCCCATAAAGTATATATATTCTTGATCAGCATGACAAGACGAGTCGATCTAGCCATGTCCGTCTGTCCGTCCGTCTGTCCGTCTGTTTCTACGCAAACTAGTCTCTCAGTTTTAAAGCTATCGGGCTCAAACTTTCCCAAAAGTCTTCTTTCTATTGCAGGTAGTCGGAACCGACCGGATCGGACAACTATATCTTATAGCTCCCATATGAAGGATCGAAAAAAAAACGTAAAAAACGTAAAAAAAAATTCTAGCTTTGGTGTTTTTTGAAATATTATCTTCTACTTTTGGGAATAATATTTTTTAAATATTTCTGAATTTCGAATAAAATTTTTAAAAAATCGGATGACTATACCATATAGCTGCCATAGGAACGGTCCGAAAATTATATGGAAATTAATAGGAAAAAAATTATATCTTTGTTGATTTTTATTACATTGTCTTTTCCTCTAGGATATGGCTTTTCTTTAACATTCCAAAATTTGGAATAAAATTTAACAAAATTCGGACGGCTATATTATATAGCTACCATAGGAAGGATCAAAAAATTAATGCCAAAGTAATACGAAATCAGCTAAAATTTGGATTATTGTAACATACATATACGCAAGTTAATTTAAATGTAATGTTTTTGTAAATGAATAGGAATGATCTGCAAGGGTATATAGGCTTCGGCTGGCCGAAGCTAGCTTCCTTTCTTGTTTTTGGTTACTTTCTTTTGAAAGTTCCCCCACTGAAGTGTACATTTTCCTCGCTTTACTTTTTGGCCCAAACTAACTTGCTAGTTCACTTCGATCCCCGGACGCGAATTAGCAGGAGAATCCCCTTTGAGGAGTTGCCCTTGGCCCAAAGTGTCGAACGAGTGGAGATGTGTGTGAATCAATCCGCAAACCTTTGGCTTTACCCCAAAAAACTCCGCTGGCTGCCGGGCAATTTGCATAAAAACTTTGCTAGCCAAAGAGGAAGAATACATATTAAAAAGTGGAAAGTGCGCAGAGGGGGAAAACATGTGGATATATGTAGATTTTCGGGGCGAATTTTCTCCCCTAAGTAACCCAAAAGTGCAACAAAAGTTAATTCAGTTTTGAAATGGTTGTGAGCGTGCAAGTTTTTGGCCCGATATGAGAACCGCACACAAAGGATAAAGGATGTGCGTGTGAAAATCCTGTTTTTGCGTGGCAGCGAGGAAAAACTTGATCAAAAGTTTTCCATCTTTTTTTCTTTTCGGGGTGGCAAGGAATTTGTCTGCTTCTTGTATCATCATTTTTTCTTATATGGTATAAATATTATTTTCCCATTTTTTTTTTTTTTTTGGTGGCGAATAATATTCATGAGACCTGCGTGTGGCTGTCAGCAGCGGAGGTGAGTCCTTTTTTTTTTGGGGTCCTGGACATTAGTTGGCTTAGACCCATCCTCCCCCTTCCAATCCTGCCTCGCTCAATCAATGTCAGCTCCACATCGCCGACATCCTCGCTCTCTGGTTAAATCACTTGGAATTTTATTGAGTAAACTGTTTTGTAATTATTTTCATCTGATGCCACGTCATGCGGCTCCAACTCATCCTCATCCTCATCCGCATCTCATCCCCGTCCCCAATTAGCAAAAAGCGACAACATGTTGCGGTCCTAACCCCAGGAATCTCCATCAGTATATATATAGTATATATACTTGGGCAGATTTTTGCTGACAGTCGTCTGGCAGGGAAACCTCATCGATTTGACTTTTTGCGGTTGGCTTGATTCGGTTTTTCGGGGGGGGACCTTTGGCTTAGTTTGGAAAATTGGGCTGGGCCGAGGAATGGCAGTGAATAAAAGGAAAGTTGAGTGGAAAGGTAATCATTGGGATGCTTTATTGTCAAAACAAACTGAAAAGTTCTTTAATTCCAGAGTTTAGGCCACTTGAATTGAAAATAATATAAATTGTTGAATAAAGAAAATAAATATTGATTTTTAAACTTCTAAATAATTGCTATGAATCTTGGGAAATGTAATAAAATTTTATTGCTGATTTCTTACACACAAAAAAAAACCATGTTACCGTAAAATCGATATGGCCATGTAAATTTCAGGTCATGCAAAACCCATATCATTTTTACATGAAATACCCTTTTCGACCAGGCCAAATTTACTTGGCCACATATCAAATTAAAATGGATCTTAAATAATGTAAAATTGATCTGCGTTTCATATCAATCTTTTTTTTGGGTGTAGCTGACGAAATTAAATTAATTAATTAAATTATTAGAGTACAACCAACTATGACATCTAGTTCAAGGAAATACTTTAATCTTATATATAAAATGTTATATTTATAGTGATTTTAATAAAATCGAAAATTTCAAAGAGTTGGGATCCCCAAGCATTTAAGCATTGAATCGGCGAGAGTTTAATGAAATGGAATTAGTAATGGACCTTAAATACTCGTCGCATTTAAACGATGCCCACTGGCTGCTTGGCTTATCGTGCCAAGCCGGGAATTAATTAAATTCTTAGCGTCTGGGAAAGCAGCGACTACAGGGAAATGAAAGCAATAACTTCAAACTTCAGGAAAAAAGAGAGAGAGAGAGAGAGAGGGAGAACTAGGCGGTGGAAAAGGGACAGACAGGGAGAGAGAGAGGGACATTGTAAGCATTGCTGGTTAATGGGTCAGGTGATTTTCTATTGTCCTCTTTCCCGCCGGACTGCATGTTTAATCCAAATTACTAAAATACACACATACACAGGGGAGACGTCCTTTGTGTGTCATGTGTGTGTGTGTGAGGGTGTGAGGGTGTGGGTGTGGCTGGGTAGTAGTAGTAGTAGTAGTGGTGGTGGAGCAACTCTCCCCCCATATTGTCCAGCCTTGTTTGCCGTATTTTAATGAATCTATGAGTCGACCATTCTGTGTGCGGTGTTAATTGAGCCAAAGTCAAACATTCTGTCTGGCCAACAGCTAGCCCATCACCATCGTCCACCTTTCGTCCACCTTTCGCCCACCTCACCACACTTCAATTAGTGCCAAGCAGCATTGAACGTACTTCTTTCTTCCTTTTTTCGGCTCGCGTGCTTCGAGTTTTGTGTGTTAATTTGATTTCATGAAAATAGCCACAAGAAAAGGCCAAGAAAATGACCGATCTCATAGGTGCTAGGCTTATTTTTATGTTAATTTACAGCCAAAGTCCATTAGTTGTGGCCACTGCTTGAATTTAAACGACCTTAAAATGTGCCTGGCGCTCAAATCTTTACAGATTTTGTTAAAATGTAAATGCTATCTGGTTGTATTTATAAATACCTATCGAAATGTAGAAGAAAAATTTCAAATCGGACCGTTCATTAAAAAGTTATGTGCAAATAATGAAATGCAAGCAGAGCAAGCAGTTCAAGCAGTTCAAGCAGTCGCTTTGTTTAATAATAGAGCTATAATTGTGACTATTTGTCTATATAGCTGGGTGATAGATGAAAATATAATATTTATTACCCGTTTTGTGACCCACTTCGATGGATTAATAACTTATCCTGGCTGCTGATTGAGCGAGTTCGTGGACTGGCTGACAGTTTTTCCCCCCTAATAGCCGCCAAAGAGCTTTCCCTGAGTTTTCCCAGAGACCATGGAGCTTTTCTTGGGCGAAGGCGATATTGATTTCCTGCGGCATTAGGCTGACTTATAGCCAGCGGTGTCCAGGGGGTTGTAATGCGTACAACGGTGCGTATGATTGACGAAAGGCTCGCAGTCGGCTACGCAATTTGGATACTCCTCCAAGGAGAAAGTGACGGAGAAAGCGGAGAAAGTGGAGAAAGGGGGGGGGGGATATAACAAGGAACAGACGGCGAGGCGAAGGAACAACAATTGACAAGCATCTTGTTTGGCAAATAAACGCGAGCCATTACCACGAAACTAAAATGCTGTCTCAATATTATTATTATTATTATTATCATTTCTATGGCCTCCGTCCCGCTGTCTTTGTGGGTTTATGGGCTCCTTGTTATTTTCCTTGCCTTCTCTTCTCTTCACTTCTCTTCTCTTGTCTTTTTTTTCGCCACTTTTTATGCGACACTCGTGTTTGACTGTCAAATATTTCAACAGCCCGAAAGTGACAGCTGTTAATGGCATTATACATTTGTGGTGATGGTGTTTTGCCACGCCCACTTTTCCTTTTGGGCCCAATTAAGGTGGCCAGCGAAGGGAGTCCATCATCGACGGCAGGTCGAATAGGTTAGAAAATATACACCCAGTATTTTATCTTTTAAATATTATACACAGAAAACAAATTCGATTTGAAATAGGGTCAATTCTAGCTAATTTCATATCAAAAACATATCAACTTGATATTTGATCATATCAAATGAAATACCAAATTTAGTATTTTTTTAAACAAATAATGTAAATTAATAATTAATAATCTTTTTTCATATCAAAATGATATGAATAATTAGATCTTGAAAAAAATATAAAATTGACTAGCACATATCAATCTGATCTTCTGTAAATTTTTTTTCTGTGTATTATTTTGGACCCCAGCAATAACAATTTGCATTTTATGGGTCCCCGCGGTGATTTGAAAACTTTCGAGTTTCGAGTTTCCAGTTTCCAGAATCGATTTGGCGTCAGCTGCTAATTCCTTCGATTACGAACTGTTTTATGAGCGGAGCACACGGCCATTAGGTCAGCCCATCAATCAGGCGGCCATCAATCAAGGGATCGCAAATAGCCGGCCCCCTGTTTATTATTTTTGGCATTGGCATTTGACAGTCCCCCCACCGCGCCCTCCGGTATGCAACACTTTTTCGCGAAAAACAAACACATAAACATCCTGTTTTCGGCCTTCTTCGCGTTATTCTTGAATCAATCTTGGTTGGGTCAATCAATTAGGCGCCAAACTGTTTCTACTCTCCGTGTTTGTTATTGATGCGTTCATAAAAATACAACTTGACCTTGGCCAAAGGTGAGGAGGATCTGGGACAGTGCGTTTCATTGCTATCAAAACGGATCAAAGTTCATGGGAAAATGATTAATAAATAAAATTTAATTTTAAATTAAATTAAAACAGATCCAAGTTTACTATACAAAATTTAGAAAAATAAATATTTAGATATAATAAATATTTGTATTAAAATTTCCATTTATATTTATAGTTTTTATGAGCGATTTTAATGAAATCAATATAGTAGATATCATTACTCGGAATTTTGAATTTGAATTACTGTTTAAATAAAAGAACTCACTAAAGTAATAAATTAGCAAAAATAAAATTTACCCTCAATTTAAATGAAGTGATATTTATAATTAATGTTTAATTAATATTAAATTTAAAAAAATATATATAACGACTCCTTTCCGCACCATTAATTTTCTAGCAAAAATACTGAAATATAATAAACATTTGCTTCGGATTTTTGGGGGATTACGATGGTGCCTACAGTTGCGTTGGCCACTTCCATCGATCCGAATTTGGTAATAAAATTGTCCCCTTTTTTTTCTGTCCATAAATTAACATTAATTTCGTGACGCAGCCCCGAATCGACGACCTTCTGCGTTGTTTACCCTGCGCTTTCGTGTATATCGTAAAAACGCAATTATAAAAATTAATGTAATCGATGGGCAGTTGAGATACTAATTGGACTACACAGTCCGGCAATTGGCAATTGTTGTCGCGGGTAATCCTTTGAGGGCTCACTTTGATGAGCCACGGGCTTAATGGATTGGATCGAGTTTATATGAAATACGAAATACGATTAAAGTGTCCTCTTTCTGACTTTTTTAAAGATAGAAATAAAATTACCGCCTGATTGGCAATAGCAAACCAAGGACTAATTGCTCAAATTAAATCAAGTGCTTGAGCATTTTTCTCCTGCCGAGCTCACACTCAATATTAATTAGTGAGCGAACAAAGGACGACAGGACAGCAGGACATGCAGCAGCCACTTGCCGTAAATCCTTTGCAGGACACCAATTGCGCTTAATTGGCGAGCATGTGGGCCATGGTTCATAAAATCCTTGAAAATTAAATAATTCTGATATTTATAATATGAAAAAATTATCAAGCAGACGATAAAATAATTCTTATATTTAAGTTTAAGATCTGATATAAAAGTATAGAAGGCTTTTCGAAGCTATAAAGTTAAAAGATAATTATAACAGATATATTTAACTATTTGCAAGTCCCTTTAATATTATAACATTTTTTGTAATATTAAAAATTATTAACCTTTTTAATATATATTTATATGTAATAGACACAGTTTTGCTATTATTAGTCACTTTAATATTTTAACATTTTGTTTAACATAAATAAAAACGATTAAGCTTTTTATAATAATATTTAGAATATTTGTGACAAACTAATTTCCCTCAATTTTTCTCTCTTTTTTTTCCTAAAGAATATTAAACATTTTTAAACTTTTAATAATAATATTTAAAATATTTGTGACATGAAAAATGCAATAAGCAATAACTGTTTTTGCCTTTAAAATATTATTATTATAATTATTATAATTTTTAAGCAAACCTTTTGGCTTTTTTTAAGAATGTTAAAAATAATCAAGCTTTTAATAATTATATTTAAAATATTATATATGGAAAATGCAATAAGAAATAACTGTTTATGCCCTTAAAATATTTTTCCAGCTTTTATAAAACCTTTTGTAACGTTTCTAGCACCGGGTAAGGCTTCCTCTCTTTTGGCTAATTTAAAAAGAACTCCTGGCCTTTAATAATTTAAAACCGAAACTCAGGTTTTGAGGCCCTGACCTCGAGTGCTCCTGTGCTCAAGTGCTCCTGTGCTCAAGTGCAGCCATTCGATTGGCTTTGAATGTCGCCCGTCTGGCAACAAGTTGAATCAATAAATTTTGCATTTCAATGCGACCAAAGTTTTTCGCTGGCCATCGCGAAGGAGAACTTGTTGCACCGGCAGCTGGGAAATGCTGCAAAGTGCTGGGAAATGCTGCGAAATGCGCCGAGGGGCGTGGCGGAAAATGGGAAATAGGAAGTGGACAATGTTGTTGCTGCTGCATCAGTATCAAACTCGATTCGCATTTCATTCATAACAGAGTGAGAGAGCGAGAGAGTGGGCAAAAGTCAGCACTCATTCATTTCCCGACTGTCACACAGATACTCACACATACCAGCACACACTAGCTGGCACACACACACACACTCACCCGCAGACACTGCACTTTCATTCATTAAAAGCCATTTGGGGGGCGGAAAGAACGAGGAGGGGGCGTGGCGCCTTGTGCGGCTGCCAAAAAGGCAAAAGGTCGGAAAATTCTCGGAAAATTGAGCAGCTGAATATTTCTCAAACTCCGCACGAGAGGTCAATGTAAGCAGATACAAAAATTAGCATTAACACCAAAGAGAATTACAATTCTACTCCAATAAATTAGAAATATATTTTAAGACATAATAATAAAATAATAATATTTAATATATTCAGTGTTTAAATATTTTAAAAAAATATTACATGTTTTAATATTCTGCTAGATAATTTTTCTCTTTCGGAATTCATTTTTGCCTTTATAAGTTTGTATTAAAAACCTAAATAATTTTTAGGAACATTACAAATATTAAAATTTCGATGAGAAAGAATTAGGGATTTATTTTTTGGGTAAGTAAATATGTCTATTTTTAACTTGAAGCTTTTAAAGAGTGGGATTCCTAGAGACATACGGCTTTCAACATTTTAAGGATTTATTTTTTGGGTATGTAATTTTGTAAATTTGGCACTTGAAGCAACTAAAATGTTATAAATATTATAAAATTGGCCTTACAAATTTTTCACTAACTTAACGAATTTTTTTTTTGGCCTAAAGGCGGCCGAGATGTCTATAAATATGATTTCTAATTTCCAAAAAATAGAATTAAGTATAAATGCATATAAGAACTTGAAAGAGTGTTTCAAAAAACCAAAACTTTATTTTCTTTGTGGATTAGGACCATGTTTATTTGGCAACTCGCCCACTTTCACACACTTGTTCACATGCAACAAGTAAGCAACTTTCCGCCCGAAAGCCTTGCAAATATCTAAACGAATATATAGAGGGGATCCTATGGGGTTCAGATATGATATTTGGTATGAAATATATACAGGATATATACAGACCGCTGCGACTGCGATTGCTGCTGCTGCTGGCGCTGCTGCTCGACGGCTGCCGACGGCCACTGCGCAGCGGGGCGGGGACGCTGGCGGTACCGCCGCTGCCGCTGCCGCCGCCGCTGCTGCCGCCGACGACATCGACGTACTCGGCCACGTCGCTGCTGTTTTTGTGTTTGTGCCCTCAGCCGTTTATTCGGATTTATTTGGATCTATTTTCGGGGATGTTGCAGGCTGCAACAGGACGACAACAATGAAAAGTGTTCACACACCGCACGCACGCACAGCAAAAAAAAAAAAACGAATTGGAATATAAAATACAAGGCAGGATATGAAAAATACACACACGCACACACAGACGCACAGCCAACGCACACGCACACACTCGCAGGCACACTTATGCGCAATGGCGAGGTTCAGAGCTTCAGCGATAGTTGGCCAAAAATCGTTGCATAGTTTTCCGCGCTTCTGGGTCCCTGGGCTCCTTGAGTGTGCGACACTCGTATTTACTTTATATTTTCTCCTAGTCTTTTCTTTCGATTTTTCCCCTATTTGTTTCGCCGGCTGTGTTTTTTCTCTTTTTTCTTTTTGACTGGCTGCTGCGGTGCTTGTGGCACGTCTGCGACTTCAACACCAACTGAATGGCAGGCTGAGTAGTCGCATCGAATCGAGGCGAAAGGACGCGAACTGAGCGCCGAGTGGACAGGTCCTTGCCAGCCGGAACAGCTGTCCTGGCGCCCAGCAGCTGTTCGCAGCTTTTGCCCCCCGAAAACCATGGCAAATGGCTGAGAAACCGAAAGCTTGAGAGCTTCGCGCCAGAAGCGAAAGCTCTGAATCCGGTTGGCAGGACCAACGAGGGCGGTAGAAATTCGAAAAGGGACTCACCTGTCTGGGTGCTGGAGTCGAAGAACGTACTGGTCGTCTCCACGGTCATCGTGCCGATGGTACCATCGATTATCTGCGCCGAGGAGTCACGTCTGCCGCGATAACTGTGAATAAAAGGGTAAGATTATCACCATAATTATTAGTATTTTATTACAAAAAATATTTATATATGTAAGTAAGAAAATAATTGATAATATTTTTCAATCACTCACCGACAAACGTCGTCGCTCTGGGAGCTCTGCCGCCGGAAGTTCCGGCAGCGGATCATCTCCTCGGTGGTCGACTGTCGCCGGAATCCCCGGGCGATGAGGATCTCCTCGGTGGTCGACTGCCGGCGGATGGCCGGCCGTTGGTTCTGCTCGACGGTCGTCTGTGTCTGCGGCCGGGAGCAGGGACTGGGATCCCGCGAGGAGCAGCAGCTGTTGGAGTCCGGCGACCTCGGTGACCTGGCCGCCGAGCTGCTCTGCCGCCGCAACGTGTGTCGCCGGGGGCTTCCGTCCCTCTCGTGCGACCGATCCGGCGACAGGTGAGTCCTCGAGTCCCGGCGACCGCCTCGCGAAGCGCTGTCCGGCGAGAGGGAGTCCCGGCGAGAGGTTCGCCGCTCGCCACAGTCGTCGGGCGGATCGGGACTCAGGGCGGGCTGAGAGCCACGCCTACTGCCGCCGCCGCCGCCCGGTAGACAGCCCTCGTCGAAGGCCGTCGCCTGGCGCTGCAGCCGCTGGAGGCGTGGCGCCCGCTCCGGACTGACGCCCGCCTTCGAGTCCCGCCGATTCACCCGGCCGCACTGCGTCTGCGAGTCCCGGCGACCCTTCGGCGCCGTCGGACTCGTCGCCGGCGGCGTCACCGAGCTGGTGATGATCGTCGGCGGCGGGAGGGCCTGACAGGCGGAGTCCACCTGCTGTGAGTGGGTGGCCAGGTGGTGAGTGCTCGTGCTCGAGTGCGTCGAGATCAGGGGCATGGAGTGGTCGGAGCAGGAGCCCGCGGAACTGGTGGACGGGCGCTGCTCCTGCCGGAAGTTGGGGAACTCCGGGGCGGCCAGCGAGTCGCGCTTCTTGGCCATCTGGTATTTGCCCGGAGGCGGGGGCGTCGTCACCCGGCCGGCCACGTTGCTATCGCGCCGACTGCCGGACAGGTAGCTCTCGCCGGATCCGCGACGGGAAGCCTGGTGGTTTGCGGATGTGCGGTGGTTTTCGGAGTGTGGAGTGTGAAGAGTGGAGTGGTTGTTGGACAGACAGAGAGAGAGAGAGAGAGGAGGTCGAGGTGGTGGTCAGGTCGGAGTCAAGTCAAAGGTGCAGGTTACTCCTACTATGAGTCATCCGACAAGGACGCTCTCTTGACGATTTTCTAGCTATATTTGGTACCCATATCTACACTTAAAAAAGTATTAAGTTTTTTTTTTTAAAATTTATAGTCAACTTTACAAACACTTTTTGGCCCTTATCCAATTTTCGTTATTTGAAAGAAATGCGTTTTAGGAGGTTATTTTTGATTTTTTTCAAATTTGTTTTTCTACACTAATTTGAAAAATCGCCGTTGACTACGAATTTCTTAAATTCAGGTTGAATAATATTTTACAACATTTCAAACTTTTGTTCTAATATCAAGAAGATATAAAAAATGTGTTTTATGTATCTAAGAATATTTCTGAAAAGTATTTTAAGATACAATATAACTTCAAAACTAAGCAGAACTTTAACATTTTCTTAGATGTTACTTTAATAATTTCTTAAATATAAGTTTACAAGTTTGAAGATCAAGTAGTATGTTAAAATATTTTTTAAATTAATCTCAAGTTATTCTTGGCTTCTGCTTGATTTTTTTGAATTTGCAAATATTTTTTTTATTTTTAAGAAAATGTTTAAATATTTTAAAAGACAAGAAAAGTCTTTGAATTATTTCCGAATATCGGTTATTTTTGTTAGATTTTTATCTCAAGAGGTTTCGGCTGCAGAACTCACGTCCCGTTTTTTTGGACCCTAATTTTATTAGCCTAGATTAAGAAAAAACATGAAATTGAAATATATGCTTTAAGAGTAACTGAATAATTTTCCTATTAGTAAGAATATTGGCCAATATTTTTCATAACTGCTGGATTTGATTGGTTAATTCTTCCGTTGCGAGATGGTTTGCTCTTGATTTTTCGGGGGGGAATCTTAGGTGACCCATAGACAACCGTTCACCCCGATACTCACGCTTTTAGAGCACTCGACGACGACGGGGACGGCGACGCAGCTGCTGGGCTGCTCCTCAACTGCCCCGCTTTCGCGGCGATTCCAGTGCCTCACGAACTCGGCGGTGTTCGAGTCGCGGCGCGACCTCATGCTCCGGATGCCAGAGTCCGCGGACGACTCCCGGCGCTTGCGGGGCGCCATGTAGGTGGTGCAGGCGCCACCACCCGAGCCGCCGCCCCCGCCCCCGCCACCGGCCCCCGTGCTGGCGTCCGTGGTCGTGGAGGTGCGCCACGGCAGACTGCGGGCGAGGTCCGCCAGCGTCTCGCGGCGATTGAGCTGCGCCTTCGAGCGGGACGCCTGCTGTGCCAGCTGCTGTTGCTGCTGCTGCTGGTGGTGCTGCTGCTGCTGCTTGGTGGTGCCGCCGCTCCACTCGCGCAGGATGTCCGTCAGCTGGGCCAGCGAGCTGCGTCGCCGGCGCTGCAGTCCCGGCGGCGGCGACGTGCTCGGCGGGGTGGTGATCTGCGCCGCTGAGTCCCGCCGCCCGCCCAGCCGCTGCCGGATGGTCGACTCCTCCAGCTGAAAATTGAAAAAAAATATATATTTTTTAATTAAGAGAATATAATTGTAAAAATGTGTGATTTTCAATAATATTTAAAAATGCCCATACGTTAAAAATGTTATCTAAAATGTTAATGTTTTTCTTAATTTTAAAAAGTTTATTCAGAAATTTGTACAGGTAAACAGATCGATTAAAAGTTAATACTTTTAATATTTTAATATTAATATAATAATATTTTAAATATAAATATTTTAATATATATTATTTTTATTTCTTAATTTTAAATGGAAAAAAGTCGTTTGAAATAATATTTCCAGCTTTAGTGCAAAATTTATTTGAAAGTTTTAATTATTTTTCATTTCAAGACTTTTAAATGTGTAAATGCCATTTTGTTACGTTTATTAATACCTTTCAAAAGGTAGAAGAAATTTTTCAAATCGGACAATCCATTAAAAAGTTATGAGCAAAAAAGAAACCGACACTAGATGGCGCTAGTAGCTTTGAAGAGTACATATATCTATCTCACTCGCACTCCTTTCGAAGTAGTTGAAGTACTCGACTATAGCGTTCTTCCTTGTTTTTATCTAGTTTAATTTTTTTCACTTTTTAATAAAACCTAAAAAAACTCGCACTTCAAAGCTTTTTTAATGACCTTCGATGTCCAAGGGAGGTTAATTGTATAATTTTTTTTCAAATATTTAAAGGTCAAGCGGGTTTTCAGAGCCAGTAATTCAGAACTATTCCTATAGGGCACACACAAAATCTTCTAGCACTCCTGGATGTATTTATATATTTACTATTTTCTCCTGGAACACTTTAAATATATTTAAATAAACTAAGTTAATTTACAGGACCCACCTGTTCGCGCACAAGATCGTCCCAGCCGTTGCCGCCCTGCCACACCAAACCCACTTGGTGCGACATGATGGGCAGGTTGCACACGAAGCAAATGGCTGTCATAGTCCTGCAAAATACACAAAATTGTGGTTAGTAAGTTCGATATGGAGGAAACTCTATCAACAGCTTAATATTTAAGAGTTTTTAAGAGTTGGCATGCAGTTGAAATGGCAGTGAGAAAAATTGGAAAATAGGAAAATAGAAGATTCGACAGAGGCATGCGGAGAAGAATGTCTGAATGGCAGGTGTTATTTTTGGATCGGCGTTTAGCTGGTTGGGAAAGCTCTTCTACTTGAGCTTTCCTAGCTTTCAGAGCTTTTAGAGCTTTCAGAGGACATGCGAAAGCCCAAAAGGCTCAAAGTTTCCAAAAAGAAAAGCTGTGTGTGTTTTAGTGTTTGGCATGCGGTGAAAAGTTAGCAAGGATATGAAAGCTCCAAGGTGAGAGTCCTGGCTGCTTGGCGTGCATTATCATAGAGGAAAGCGTAGAGTAGAGAAAAGCTTTTGGTTTTATTTTTGCTTGAAAATTTTGAAAGCGCCGTTTTCCGCTGATTTTTTAAGTCAGTTGGGTGTTTTTTTTTTTGTTTTGGCTTGCTAACTTTTTGCGTATGACCACGCAGGTGCTGCTGCAGGGCTGATCCATGGACCGGTAATGCCGCAGTTTTGACATGGCGCATGTTCTGGTTTCTGTGGCAGCGCCCGCCGATCCTCGAAAGTGAGCGTTATCCTTCGGCTCCTGCCGCTCCGGCGGCCCTCCTCTCTCTCTCTCTAGTCGCCTATATCCTTCCTCTTTTTCTGTTTAGCCGATTTTCGTTTCGATGAGGTTTTCGGCTAGCCGAAAGTGCGGTGATTAGGGTATCTGTATGGTTTGGTTTTATTGGGGCTTTTTGGGTGGGGTTTTTGGGGTTCTGATGGGTTTGCTACACACACAGAAACACAGAGATACACTGGAAAAAAATCGAAGAAAAAAGGTATTCGGTGGTTTAAAACGCATTGGATGGGGCTCAAATATATCGAATGGTTGGCAAATCTCAATTAACAAACGGTTCTTGGGATTTACTAAGTGGGTCTAAAAAACTACAGGTTAATTATGGGGTCATATTATAATGGTATATGTAATAATATATTGTAAAATATTTAGTATTTTAAATATATGGTTTTTAATACTTACAAATTTAACAAGAAATAAAAGGAAATAATAATAAATATAATATAAAAAAATAAAATAACTAATAAATATAAAATGTGCTGGGGGATTTTTTTGTTGTACATTTTAATTTAATTTCAATGAAATCCATTTTATAGAATTTCATATTCCCAATTCCAATATTATATTCTATATTTAATCGCGTAATTGATTAAATACATCATACACACTGTTGCCCAAAAGAAATATATAAAGTAGAAAAAAATTGTATATATTTGAATTAAATAATTGATACACCAAGGGAAAATATTTCAAATATGATGTGATTGGGAAATGTCCCTAGAAACTTGGAAATATGTTGTAAAGTTTAAAACGAAACATTTATTAAATAAAAAATATTTATTTAAATATTTATTTAGACCCTATTAATATGAAAATTGATTATTATAGTTGTAGAAAAGATTAAGAAATCTGTAAAATACATTTATAAGGTTACGTTTCGAATGGAGAAGGTGCGTTTGGCCATAAACACCTGAACTACTTGTTAATCAACTGTACTTCTCTGTACTTGACTTCGCTTTCTGTTTGGCCTGCACAATTTCTGGCCAGCAGATGGCTGCACTTGAGATGCCAGCTGCCAAATGGAAACAGTCGACGCAGAATTCCAGATGAGTTATAATGCTCAGAGGCGGTTGTTCTGCCGAGGCAATCAAAACGGAGTATCAACTTATTTGGCCGCAAGTTTATGGCCATAAACTTAATAACTGCCAGGCGGCAGGACCACCCTCCTGTTTCAGGGACACCGCACCGGAAGTTGTCGAGTGTGTGGCGGGTTCATAAAAGTCCGAGTCCAAGTTTCACCGCCAGTCAATGAAACACTTGGCCAAAGTAGTTCCAAGCACCAAAGTTTCCTCGTCCCCACTCCTCTTTTTTTTCGCTCTGGCAAATGTTAAATGCTCGGGGAAAAGCAATTTGGAGACCAATAAGTACACACATCTCGATTGAAGCCCTGCCATTTGTACGTTTTTGAGTGACGCGATGATGTTTCATTTTCCACAATTACAAAGCACTTAAAAATGAAACTTTTTGTTTTAGCAGGGAATTATTCTACCTTCTTGGATTTTTTTGTAGTATATTAAATTTATGGATTTTTTTTAAGTAATTTAAAATTTTATAGAATATTTTAAGAGGCCCAACAATAAATTTAGATAATTGTTTTTAAATAAAAAATAATTAAAAACATTTAACCAGTGAAAAATTTAACTACTCTAATCTGTAACTCAGTTGCCTTTTTTATTTATTTAATATTTAAAAAAAAGTATTGTTAGGTATTATAGAAGAATTAAATAATAATAAGGTCCTTAAGTACTATTTTTAGTTCTTATAAAAAAACTATTATATATTTTATATTATTATGTATATATTTTTTTAATCATGAAAAAATGTTAAACATTATATTTTAAGTTTACTATTATTTTTAAAATTTGTATTCAATAACATATACATTTTTATGGCTCTTTTAAAATGTTTTTCCTAGTGCATTTACCTGCCAGAATTTTTGGCTTGTGGATTTTTGAACTTGAGGAAAGTTCGGGTCAGGGCTTAATCAATTTCAAGTGCACAATAGCAGCTGGCAATCTTCGGGCTCCAGAGGATCTGCAGGTTATGAGGAGGATGCAGGATGGGAGGATGCGAGGATGGGAGGATGGGGGAACCTGGCACCTGGCAGGAGGCTCAAGTGGGCGACCGGTTGATTGACAGCTGTCAATTTGCGTTTGCCTGTGAAGTGAGTGCCACGAACAATTTTCAACTCAATTTTCCCACTTTTCCGACTTTTCCCTGTGTGTCCTTCGGTCCGGTTTGCGTTTGCGGCTAAGCCGGAGCTGCTCAGCGTGGACACGGAGCGGAGATGGAGATGTGGAAGTGGAGAAGGAGATGTCGATGTCGATGTCGAGGTCACGGAAAAGCGGAAAAGTGAAAAACTGGCAATTGGAGCGGCTGCTGCATTTGTTTCACCTCCGTTTACGTTTCCAATCAGCACAGTTTTTGAGCAGCACTGTGAGGCAAAAACACATTTCCAACACCTGGCAGCCACTTTTTCTATTTCTCCCCTAAACCGAATGCAATTTTCTGCAAACTTCATAAACTTTCGCTGGCTGAAGAAGTGCTTACTCTGCTTACACTGCGGGCTAATTAAAAGTTTATTCCAAGTTAAAGCAATATACTGCTTTAACACGCTTTATTTGTTTGTATTAACAAACTATAATACTATACTCTAACTGAATGGAAATTTATATTATGTTCATTATATGCAGAAATTGAATTTCACATTAAATTAAATTAAATAAAAATTCTTAGTTGTAATCAGAAAATTAAATTTCACATAAAACATAATTTTCATAAATATATCAATAAAATATACATTTTTAAAAGGCCAAAAACTCTTTCTTTAAATATAAAAAAATTTCAGTTTTCAATAAAACAATAAAAGTTCACATAAATTTTTTTTTTTTTAATTTATGAAATTAAAATAAAAAAATTTTAAAAGGCCAAAAAAAAAAACGAAATTAAATTTCACATAAAACAGAATTTTTATAAATACATTAATAAAATATAAATTTTGTAAAAGGGCAAAAACTCTTTTTATATATCTAACAATATTTCAATTTTTACAATTATGTTGATGAAAAAATTAAATTACACATTAAACATATTTTTAATAATTATAGAATTTAAATATATAAATTGTTAATAGGCCTAATACAATTAAAATTAATTTTTTTTTAAATTTGTATAGAGGCAAAAATGGAATTACGCATTAAACGTATTTTTCAATAAATATGAAAATTAAATATAGTAAATGCATTTTCCTTTTTTTTGGAGTCTTAAATACTCGCCCGCTGATATATGGCATATTCCCCCCAAAAAGCCGGCCAACTTCTGTTGGATTTGATGAACCAAATCCCCAGACTCCATTAATCTGTATTATATTTGAGAACCCATTTATCTCCAACCCCGCTTCCCGCTTTCCACTTTGTTCCACCGCTAAATGAAACAATTTAGTTAAATGGTGAACATTTTACGTTTTGCCATGGTTTGCGGTTCCATTCAGTCCTTCCTTTCTACTTTTATTTATATTTTCCCGTTGTCCTGGCAATAAAATGCAATTTCTAGGAATAGAAAGTAGAGGTAAAAAAAAGGACAAGTTGGCACCTGGCGGACATTGGCCGTCTTTCTTTTGATTCCCCGTCTTCTAAGTGACTTTTCGTGTCCCCTTGGTGCGGAATGTTTAGCGGGATGGTTTTTCGGGTGGTTTTTGGGTGGTTTTCCCGGTGACTCTACCGTCTGCTATTTAGTTAATTTTAGAGCGTCTGTCGGCTGGCCAGCCCCCTTGAAATATTACTTGGGCTCTTTGCCAACGGTTTCCTTTTGATGTAATTGCGAAGGAGTCCTTGTCCAGCATCCTCTGGCAGGACCTTCAGGTGGAGAGAACGGAGACCAGGACACTTGGGTGCGGCTATTCATTGATTAACTGCCAGGACTCGCTGGAGACACGTGAAAAGTGACGGCTCTTGGGGCCATTTTCATTTTCATTTAACATTTTCATTTTCATTTTCGTCTTTAAGGCTTTATTTTTCGTATTTTTTTGGAATTTTTCTCGTTGTTGTTGTCATCTTGGGTTTCGTTTTAGGCATTCAAAGTTGAAATACCTGAAAATGCTTGGTAAATTAGATCAAAGGACGAAGAAAGTACGTGTAGGCATTTACCGCCCTAGCCTGTAAATTTGGTGTGTACACAAAACAGTGAAAACTTTGTCGACTGACCTTTAAAAATATTCTTATAAATTTTCTGTAGTGAAAAAAAAATTTTAGAAAAATTTCTAGAACCTTAAAGTAAATTAATTTGGAATTTTTTACTGTATTGATTTTAGTTTTAAACCTTATATCTATCTAATATATCTTACTGAATTTAAAAAAAATAAATGTTAATATTATCGAGAGCTCACTGTAAATATATAGGTATATATATATATGCAGTAAGTACTTGGAAAGTAGGATTAAGTAATTTGCGCGTGCCACTTTCAATTTCTTGCAGGAAACGTTTGGGGAAAGTTGGAAAAATGCCTTTCCTTCGTTTTTGCCTCTGCTTTTGCCTTTTCCCTGTTTTTCCACTTTTCCCCCTTGGTTTTTTCACCATTTTCCCGCCCTTTGTAGAAGGCTTTTCGGCTTAGAAGCCTGGCCAACCATTTGAATAAATAAATAATTAAAGCGAGTTTTATAGGGGCCACTCTCGCAAATATGCATATATCATTTGCGATATTGAACCATAACCGTAACTGACCGGTGCTTCTATATGTGTGTGTGCACTAACACACACTTTAACTCGTGCTGAGCATAATTTCCGCTGACAAAGTTGATAAAAAGTTGTAGCATACTTTTCAGGCGACCGCGGCGAGCATTATGCAAATCGGGTGAAAAGGCGCTGGCAAAAACACTTAAGCCGTTTTGTCCAACTGGCTAACACTCACACACACACAGATAGAATGGCACACCAAGGGGGCATTGTTGCTGGAAAATCTAATTTCCTTGGCAGGCGCCATGCTGCGCTTTCCTGGCGATGAAAGACCCCTTTTCCACCCGCTTTTCCTCCCCCATTTCGCCCACCAGCTTTTCCGCCCGCTACTGCTGTCTATGCATGCATAATTCAAATGGACAGCTCGGCCCTGGCTGCCGGGATATCCAATGATGATGATGATGATGGGCCATGCATATTTGATGGAATCATCTCGGGATCTCGGGATGACTTACGGACCAACCAACTGTGGCGCGGTTTCGGATCACGAACTACGGCATTTTTATTTACCCAACCAAGGTCACTCGCTTTCTACATACTTTAAATAACAATGTAACTGAAACTAAACTTGGTGGATATAATTTATCCAGGTATTTTTGTATTTCAATAGCAATTTATCTATTTTAAGTGGATAAACCGCTTTTCTCTTGGATTTATATAACAATAATAATTAAATAAAATTGATTAGAAATTATTAAAAAAAAGGGAGCTACAAAAAAGCAGAAAAAAATATATGTTTTTATTATATTTATCTTTATTTTAATAAAAATTTAACAATTTCAAGTAGGTTTACCTCTTTTTCTCTTAGATTTATTAAATATTAAATAAAATGTTTTAAAATTTATTGATTTTTTTTTACCAAGAGAGACCAAAAATATCATTAAATATTCAAAAAAAGTGATTTATCCAAAAGATGTTTTGAACAAAAACTTTTTTAAGCCTTAATAAACGAGCTTTATGCGGCTCTTGTTTTAGTTTTATGTTGTTCTTTTTTGTTCTGGGCCAAGGCAAATAACTTTCCATCTTAAATGTCAGTCTGGGAAAGTTGCAAAACATTTTTAGAGTCTCTTTTATGATGAAAGTTGTTTAGCCAGCGAAGTTTGGACAAATTTCGCATAAAATGATATGCATTTTAAGCCAATTTTCTGGCTAGTTAAATTTATTTTTTCCATTGTTACTGGAAAAATTATATTTTTCCATTTATAAACTATCATATTTAAGGCTTAAGATGTAATTTATTTTCTTGAATTTAAAACAGAATAATATTTGTTACCCTCTTTAAGTTATAGATTTTATTGAATTTTTGTTTTTCCATTTCTAGAGTGTCCTTATCAAGGCCTCCTAAAAAAAAGGGAAATTTTCTAACACTGACTAGCAAATATAAAAAAAAATTTGAGCAGCAAACGAAAGTTAATGAGTTCCGGGCGATTAGGCTGAGGAATAACGAGGAATGATTCGGCATTCAAGTTGAATCAATAATTTCGGGGATATAAAATCATGCCGTTGAATTTTTGACAAGGGTTGAGCGTCGGTTCGGTTCGGTTCGGGTCCTTCAAAGGACTTCAACGCTCGACAACCGACTCGAAATGAAAGCCCGCAACATGAGCAACAGTTATACAACAAGTGGGCGGTGGTCTGGGTGGTTTTTGGGTGGTTTTCGGGGTGGCACAGGACCGAAAGTTGGGCAGTCAAGTGCTGGCAAAGTGCAGAGCCAACAACATGGCAACAAGGACGATGTCAAAAATAGTGTCTCAACTGGCCAAAAACGAGCCGATGGTTTGTTGAGTGGGTGTTTCTGTTTTGGGTGGGTGGTTCGGTGGGTGGTTCTTCGTTCGGTGGAGAGGTGAGAAGTGAGGCAGCTAAACAAGCAGCCAGCGAACGAACCGCATCGTTTGCTCGTTTATTTGCTAACCAGTCTAAAATGAAATTAATTATAGTTACGCACAGTTTCCGTGACCCGCAAGGACCTCCCCCATTTCTCCAACCCCCCCTCCTTATAGGGTGTGTGTGTGTGTGTGCCACCCGCTTTTGTTTTCAGCTTTCGTTGGCTGTTCATATTTTTCTTTTTGTGGCTTGGGAAAGTCCTGCAGGAGACCTGTGCCTGATAAATGGCAAGTCAACTAGTGCAAAACGGCTTTTTTGGAAAATAACTCGCGTGTTTCGACTGTTAATACCCCGTCTGTACTTCCCTAAAATACAAAAATGTATCTCAGAAATTTAAAAATATTTATAAATGGAATATTATGTCAAAGAAAATGTTTTAGGAATTTCTCTTGTTATTTTCCCATGAAAAATATTCATAAATCCCTCGAAATATTTATATTTTAATTTTTGTTAATAACAAAAATGTAAGAAAAAATGACAAATAAATTTTCCATGAATTTGTATAATAATATTCCTTTAAATCCCTTTGAAATATTATATTTTTTTATATATTTTTTGGAATTTTTTTATGGAATCCCATTGAAATATTTTAAATTTTATTTTTTTATGACGAACTTTGTAATAATAAATGCTGTTAAAAAATTACAGGGTAGCACAGGCGAAGGGCCACGAACCGAAGCAGAAGAGTAAACAAATTATGCAGGAGCAACACAGAAATTTTTGACTAACATTGCCGGGGCAGGCTAAAAATAGACTTCCCCCCTTTTG
Organism: Drosophila pseudotakahashii; assembly: GCA_035046095.1. Taxonomy (NCBI): domain Eukaryota; kingdom Metazoa; phylum Arthropoda; class Insecta; order Diptera; family Drosophilidae; genus Drosophila; species Drosophila pseudotakahashii. The sequence goes on from JAWNOE010000105.1 coordinate 11,525,564, forward strand.
GCCCTAACTTCGCCCCTTTTTGACCAGCGTTTCCTTTTTTTCCCGACCCCCTTGTTCGGTTGTTCGGCCAGCTGATGTCTGTCTGTTGGCCTGACCCTGAACTTTTTAATTAATATGTGCAAGTGCGTGAGCATCGAACATTGAAAGGAAAGGGCTCGTTGGGCACGCTCTCTCTTACACACACACACCGACACACTCACACACCCATCCACAATGGCGGTTCAAAATGGCGGAAAAGGGAAACGGAAAAGGGGGAAAAGGGGCGGCGGAAAAAGGAGAAGCCGCAACAAAAACAAGCAAGCGAAAGACGAAACTCGTTTTGGCCTTTTGCTGGTTACAAAACGCGCCATAATTTTGAGTTGCCAGCACTGAGCGAAAAGTAGCTGAAGTTCAATGATTAAATTTTAGAAAATATTAAGAGAAATTCAAGAAAAATGTTTCAAAATATTAAAAAAAAATTTTAAGTTGTTGAAAATATTTTTAAAATTTTAATTTTTAATTATAAATATTTAAATATTATTTCCAAAATTTTTTTCCAGTATTTGGCGGCTGTGTGCTCTGCTCCCCGTGTCCCATTTCGTCTTTGTTTACATTTTATATCAAAAACTTTTACGAGCTACAAAATATGCTCAGCCTGAGCCGAGAGCAAACAAATGCGAGGCAAAATGGGCTCGTGGACGGGGAGTAAAATAAATAAAAATAAAATTGATAGCATGTTCTTGGGGGTCTTGTCGTCCTATATGCAGGATACACAAACACACGCACATTTGCATATGCGTCTGTGTGAGTGCGTGGTAAGTGGATATATGGCCGGAATTATTGGCGTCCTCCGGTCCCCCTTTTATATTCTTTTTTTTATTTTTAACTCAGCAACCGCACATCCCGTCCAATTGCAATTATCGCTTACGAGGGATTATTAAAGTGGTTTATCTTATGACTTTGCATTTTGGATTTGTTGATTTTTCACAGGCGGATGGGGAGGGAAAATCCCCATTAATATTTCAGCACAGTAAGGGCAATATATAAATATTAAAAAAATTATAACTGCGGACTCTTAGCCATTCTTTCTTTCTAAAGAGCTTAAAACTTAAAGTGTATCTTATTTATTTAAATTGAGGCCATTTTTAAACCTTTATTTATTATATCTAGAAGCCAGAAAAGCCCAAAATCAGGCAACTGTCAAAACAACATTGATTGAAGGCCCAAGTTTGCATTGCCCTGATTGCTAATTTCATGTCAATAACTTGGGCTTGAATTTCCCCATATTTATCTTATTTCACTTAATTAAAGAGCTTGGCAAATGAAGTTGGCTTGTTAGTAAATATCTTGAGATTTTGTGTAAATGAAACTAAAGTGTTTTATATTTTTGATAAATATTTTTATTAAATTATTTAGACTTTTTTTCAAGCGCAATAAATGGGCTAAAATATTTTCCATTTAAATAACTACCTTTAATTTAATCTCCCAATTCTTTTAGCTTAAGTTTTAATCGCAAAACAAAAATAAAAATATTTTCTTTGTTCATAAAATAAAAATAATAATAATACTTTTAATTTTAAAGAACCCCCAAAATCTATACAAACTAGTCAGGTGATTACAAAAATTCGTATTAAAAAAAAACTCTAAAGGCATCCAGTTACGTACAATTTATTGAGGCCCAAAGATCAGTTGACAGGTGTGCCAGCTTCCAATTGGTTCCAAGGTGGAGCTTCCAACGGCGGTGTAGCAGGTAATCGATACTCAAAGCGAGGATACTGACATGGCGGATGAAGGCTGACATTCGGACGACTGCATGTCAAAGGGAATGCGGAATGTGAAGCGCTCTTTCCTTTCACTAGATGGACATGCAGTCGATGGCCTTGTGGGCGGCCCGTCGGTAGTCGCTCTCCAGGAAGGGAATCCTGGCCAGCAGGCGACCCTGGCTGCTGCACACGTACAGCTCGTAGAGCAGCTCGTCCTGCGGCGCAGGATCCGTTTCCGGCGGAAGTCGCGCGCTGGGCAGCGTGGCCGTGATCTCGAGCCTCTCGCTCAACGGATCTCGCTCGAACTTTAGCTGAAAACAGCCAATCACATGCTTCGAGTGCAGTTCAAAGTGGGAGGAATCCTCGGAGCAGATCGACTGAGCTTGGTTATCTGCTTTTAACTTTCGCTGCTCCAGGAACCGCATCAGCTGCCTCCTGCGCTGCAGCTCCCTGCCACGAACTCTCTGCGAGGGAAAGAATTTGGTATAGAAAGTGGCTAGCTTTAAAACTGGCATTTCTGTTTTTTTTATTTCAAAAATACAGAGAGAATCTGCTGTGTTAGCTTTGTGGCAGCCTGCTTTTCATCATGGGAAAATCCTTGCTGTTTACATTGCTCATACGACCGGTGGGCGTATGGCAAAAACCAAAAAGTGACCCACAGCAACATGGGCTAAATCAAAATCAGAATCATCCATCGCCCGCGGCCAGCATGAAAGCCGCCCGAAAACTGAGAGAAAACCCAGGGAGAAAAAACGTGAAAAGTTTACCCAACCCCCCTCCCCCCCCCCCACGGCAGTCGCAAAGTTTGAGGCTGCGTCCTACAAACAACCCCTCAATCTCTTTTTTTTTGCCCTCTTCAAATGCAAAATCTAATGAAATTTTCACATTTTATTTCCCTGTTTTTTTTCTGAACTGCAAGTTTTCGCCGAATAATGTGGTGCAGAGTGAAAAATGATTTTTATCGATTGATTGATAACCGTTTTGAAGGTGAGTTGCGAAAGTATATTTATTTTTTAGGGGATTGTTTTAAAGATAAGATAATGAAATAATATTTATAATTTAAGATTTCATTACGCGGAAAAATAACAAGAAAGAACGCTATAGTCGCTGTATAAGCAAGCAGTCGCTTGAAAGTGGCGCCATCTATCGGAAAATGCATTATTCGCTCTAACTTTTAAATGAATGATCCGATTTGAAAAATTTCTTTTACATTTTGATAGGTAGTAGTAAGTACTTCTTTTTTAACTAAAAACTAACTAAAATTCCCTTTTAACCCAGCACCTTTTGGTTCTACATTTGTTTTAAAGGACACTAGAATATTCTGATTTTCAGTGAGAGCTACAAGATAAGTGGCTCTACATTTAAAATCCACTCATGCATTTTAAAATAAAATTCACATAAAGCCGATTAAACTGTTTACGCTGGAAATTTACCTTCGTTTTTCCACGTGCGTTTCTCGTTCCGTTTCGTTTCGTTCTTATTTGCCTGCCCTTCACATTTTTCACAGGTGAAAAACGACTGCAGTGACAGATGCGGACTATAAAAGGTGAAAGTGGTTAAACACACACACACACACACACACTCAGGCAGTGTAAATACTTGGGAAATCTGAGCAAATTGTGGGTGTACATGTGTGCAGCGAGCCATTTTATGTTAACAACTTTGTTGGCCCAAAGCGCTTCGTGTCGTCATTATGTTCATCATTAACAACTCGTCAGCGTAATGATGACGCTGATGATGATGTTGATTGAGATGGAGACTGTGAGCCGGAGTACCGAAGTGCCGAAGTGAGTGCCATATGTTAGCCTCGGAAAAGGAAAACTGAGCCGCAACAAATGGCTGAAATCAGCCAAAGCAGCCCAAAACAGCCGGCAACATCAAACGTTGAACGGGGGAGGGGGGAAAAAGCAGGGGGGTCGCAAAACAAATCAGTTTTTTATTCAACGTTCGCCATAAAAAAAAGGGCAAAAAGCACTCACCAAGGAGCGAAAGTTTATGAACCATAAAACAGAATGGAACGATGGATAGGCATGCGATTTTTCCCCCCTTCGCATTTATTTATTTTGGATTTTTTCTTCTTTCACCTGCTTGAGGTGCTCCTCACCATCACCATCCCCATCCCCCCAGCCATTTGCATATCGTTACGGGCTCTTTAAAACGCCGTTAGACGCCAAATATTTCAGCCATTTTTCAACTCAAGTTGAGTTGTAAACTGGACGGAGGGCCAAAGATTTTCCGAACGCTGAAATACTTGGGTGCTTTGCACTTTATTTATGGGTCGACTGACTAGCGAATGTCTGACATTATTTATGAGCTCTAACTGGGATGCTTTAGTATCGCATTGATTACGGCTATATGTTTACTGGGGAGCCAATAAATTTAACGTGCTTAGGGGAAACTAGAATAAGGCCGAATCTTCTATTTAAATATGGAATATTTTTTAAAAATCGCACTAAAAATAGCTTTAACTAGAGATATTAATAGGTTTATTGTATTATATTTATTTTTTATTTATTATTGAAAACATAAAAATATTTATCAGCTATTAAAGTTGTGAAAACACTAGTTTTGCTTATCGATATTATTGATAGTATCAAAAATTAGAGAAAAGAGATCTATCTAAATTTTACCTCGATTAAAGTGAAACAATGTTTAGGCTCAAAACGTTTAAAATACCGCTGTGTTCAAAAATATACTTAAAATACTTTATGTTTTCAAAATATATACCAAAAAATAAATGTAAAATTAAATTTGAAAACAATCGATGGTATCGATAAATGCTCTTGGCCAGAATTTAAGAACTCAATCCTAGAATCCGGATTTAAGTTGTAAATCGTTAAGGGTTTCCTTCGACCTAGACCAATCGACACAGTTTTTAGCCTTGGGGAAATGAGAAGCGGACATTTCGATCGGAAGAGATTAAACTAATGCAATTTCCCAGTTATCGAATGTCAAACGGTTCCGGGGAAAAGGGAAATGCAATTTGAGCAATGCATTTCGTGAGATTGCCGCGGTTATCTGGGAGTGGCAGGGATTCCTGGGAGACATCGCCGGGATGAGTGTGTCAACAGGTCCTGGAAGGAAGGTCCTGGCACCTTCCTAGAACCACTCAAGTGCTCAGTGGCACAGAACGCTCAAGTACTTAAAGCGATTAGGCAAAGTAAGGCTAGCTTTTGGCGCCGATATGCAGAGAAAAAAAGAAAAAAACCTTTTAGAATAAAATCAGAATTATAGGACATTTTAATGTTTGTTTAATATAAGTTAAAAAAAATAATTTGGATTTTATCAAAAAATATTCCAAAACAAAAATGATTAAATTTGAAATACAAATCATTTTAATCTTGGCTTATAATAAAATTTGTTGTTAATCGGATTTTCGGCTAAATCGATTTTTTCAAAGCGGAATTTGGTTACAAATTCTTTAAAAAAAAAACCGAAATTAGTTAAGGCTTAAATCTAATTTTGATTTTATAAAATAATTTATTAACTAATCAAATGTAGCTGAAAATGGTTTTTAAAAAATAAAATAAAAATAATAGTAATAATATTTTTTATTTTTTTTATATTTTATATTTAATAACTTAGCTATTTTTTAAACAGTCGAATAATTTCTCTCAGTACACAGTCGTGTGCGTTCAATTTGTGCGGCGAATAAGTCAATGTTGGCTCGCTGGTCGGAAAACCGGAAGCGCCAAGCAAGGCCAAGGAAGTCGCCTTGCTTGAACCGGAAAAAAGGTTAAACTTGTTGCAGTAACTTTTACACAGCCCCATTTCCCATTTCCCACTTCCCAGATCCAAAAATACCCACACACACAGCGAACAGGATATGTTTTATGGGTAGCGATAAATGTTATTAACTTGGCTGGCGAAACTTTTGTAATTGAACGGCTCGGCGCCTCGAAATTAGTTGGCAACAAGTCCGCCGAGAATTGACCTTAAGGATTTATGCTTATTTATAGAAAAAACTAAAACTGAAACTGAATTGAGTCCCAAAGGAAGATAATGGCTGATAAACTGGGCTAATTAAACAAAAAAAGCATTCGGCATTCATTTAAAGGTATCGCTCTTTGTTTTTACCAGTCAGTCCCATGTACCCAATTACTAATTAGGCTTCAGTCAAAAAAGACTGGCTTTTCGGACAGCTCCCAGTAATTTGAGAAGCTATTTGCCCATTTTCCACCTCATAAAGGCACGTTGCATGTCGGTTATCCGGAAATTCGGGCAGTTTTCATGCCGAAGAACAAAGGCAAGCATATGCAGGTATTTTTGGTCTGCCATTTTACATTTGGATGTTCCGGAATGACAGCTTTTTGTGCATTTTAGAAGGGTTTTAGGTTCCAGCTGAAATTAGCTGAATAATTTCACAGAATTTTCATAGATCTCGGGATGGTTGTAAGTCAACTTGGAGATTATCTATCTGAATTTAGTTTAAAACAAGAAATAACGCTAAAGAAAGATGGAGATATGCAAGCAGTAAAGCAAGCAGTCGCTTAAAGGTGGCGCCATCTAGCGAAAATGTGTTATTTGCTCATAACTTTAAAATAATAGGTCCGATTTTAAAATCTTCTTAAACATTTCGATAGGTATTAATAAGCACTAAAAAATGGCATTTACACTTTTAGAAAATCTGTAAAGATTACTGTACAATATATATATATAAAGAGTTGATTCTGCCCCTTCTTATCTATAAGAAGGAAGTCTCAGCAGGCAGATTATTACTCAAGATATGACCATGGCAATGCCTTTGTATTTTGTATTTGTATTTATTATGAATTCGCCTTTAATATGCGAAAGGCAATCGTGTGTACAAATAATGTACAGGCAAATAAACACGCACAGAAACGGAAACGGGGAAATCGGGGAAAGTGGAAAGCGGTCAAAGTGGCAGGTGGATAAACACCAGGGAGAATGGTTGCAAATGGTCACGGAAATGGAAACGAAACAAATCTTGATCTCGTTTTCGGGCCTGTCACTTTCGCCCCATCCTCGGGGATATATATTCCTATATATATCTGTGTATCTACATCTGTAGATGCCTTGCATCTCAATCTGCCCAATTTATATGCAGAACTGTTCGCAGTCAATTGCGATGTTCAAGCTGTTTTCGCCCTTTTCCCTGCTTTATTTATTTATTTTATTCTCGTTTCCACTGTTTTTGTTTTCGTTCCCCCAGCTTTGTTTTATTTGCTCTCTGGCTGAAACTCCATTTAGCATATTTTCGCGGCAAATTTCAGTTTCAGGGTGGTGAAAACGGGCCATGTTTTTTATCGCAATCGCATTGGCACTGAATACAATTGCTTTTTGAAGTTCTGTTTTTTTGTATATATGTAGTAATTATTTATTTATCAATTTTGTTTATCTATAAATTGTAATTTTTGTAATTTTTTAATGTATGTTGTATATATTTTGTTAATTTATATATTGAAAATGTTCTTATTTTTAAATGTTTTTTATATATTTATTTTCATTTTTTATCAATAGTATTTTTCATAGTTTTTAAATTTTTATTTTCTAAGTGAAAAAGATTGCTAGGTTTTTTTAAAACATCAACATTCTTCAACCATTTAAATTTGGTTGTTATTTTATGTACAATTACTTTTTTCGTTCTCTAATTTAATGATATTTAATATTCTATAAAATTTATAAAATGTGAATTTTATTCTATATTTTTCCTAAACTCAAATGCAGTTGATTTTCATGCCCTTAGTAAAGCGACCCCTTAATTTATTTTGCATTTGCAATTTTATTTACTTATTTTTAGCCGCCAAGATTTATGCAAATGGATTGCGAGTCTATTAAATTTGCATATTTATCAATTTGTGGTGCGTGTTTTTGAGCTTCAGTTTCGGTTTCGGTTTCGGTTTCAGTTTCGCTTCTTTTCGCGTTGTTCGTTGTTTGTTGTTTGTTGTTTGTTGTTTATTTTTGTTGTTGTCTGTTGTTGTTTGTCTTTGGCAACATATTTTAATTACATCCTCAACGCTGTGGCCCCGAGTTATTTCGTTATTTCGTTACTTTGTTATTTTGTTATTTCGTTATTTCGACTCGATTTGCATAGAGAAGGAAGGACGAGATGCTGTCAGATGCCGTCAGATTCTGCCATCCTGCCATCCTGCCATTCTGCCATCCAGCCGCCTAATTAATAAGGATGCAATCCAATTAGGAGCGGGCAACATCAAAGCGACTCGCCGCGCAGGACGATCAAATATTAAATAGGCGCAAAAACTAAACCAACTGCGACAACAGTCGCCATAAGGCAATTATCATAATGATAATTAAAATCTATGGCTAATTGTGATGGGACGAAGAGGGATAGTCGGTCCTCAGTCGGGCTTAATGCAAATAAATCTGCTCCTTCATTGCCTTCATCATTATGCCGAAGAGATGAGCCAAAGAGATGGAGGATGAGCTAATGGCATTCGGGGATGAGGCCGGGAGATGCCCAGATTATCCGGCCAACTATGCCGGAATTATTCCGAAACCACAGGCACAAAGTATCCCTTATAATTTCGTGATAAATATTCATGGGCGGTGGTCACACAGACTTCAGCGAAAATTCACTTTGGCCCTCGGATACTTTCGAGTAAAATTCCTAAGCCAAACAATTTGCTAAGATACTTTCCGGACTCAAGCTAAATTCATTAGCCAAATAAAGCTCAAGAAACTTGAGTTCTTACTTTTTTTTGCATATTTTTTTTAAGATTTGGAATCTGGATCTGGAAAAACACAGCACACTTTGCTTTTGGAAAATATGAGCGAAAAGAAAAGAGTGTCTTGTCATTTTTATTCAATTAAATTAAATTGAATTTGCAGATAAACTTTTTATAAGTTGTATGCACTTCTTTTAATAATTTAAATAATTATTCAAACATATGTATGCTAGACTTTTTTAGACATTTTTTGTAGCCTTAGAAATTTAAGAAAAAAAAATGGTTAAATGTTTTAAAAGTATTTTTGAATTATATAAACAACAAAAAATATGCTAGCATTTTTTAGAAATTTTTTGTTGCCTTAGAAATTTAGGGACAAATTGTTAAATGTTTTTAAAGTATTTTTTAATTGTATAAAAAATCAAAATATATACTAGATTTTTTTTGACATTTTGTTAGCCTTAGAAATTTAAGAACATTTTTTTTTAAATGTTTTTAAAGTATTTTTTTAATTATATAAAAAACTAAATATAAGCTAGAATTTTTTAGACAATTTTGTAAATCTTAGATATTTAAGAAAATATTTTATAAGAAATATATAGCTATCTATCTATCTTATCTATCTTTTATTATTTTTAAAGTATTTAATTAATTTCCAAGTTAATTGTAAAATGGTCGCACATTTCATTGCTCAAATTTCTGTTTCATGCCACCGACAATAGAATTTCCAATACGTTTTTCCTTGGTTCCAACTTTGTTGGTACTTTCGCCGAATTCGCTGTTTTTGCCGTTTTCCTTCCTGGGATTTTCCTTTATCTTAGTGTGCGTGGCTCTATGTACAATGCATGCAATTTGAGCTTGCTCTTGCTTTACGACAAATAAACATCTACGACAACGGTTTTTAATGTCGCCACGCTAGGGGCAGCATTTTCCCCGTCTTTATGGCCGCTCAGCTTTCCCTTTTCCTCAGCTTTCCCATTTCCCGGGCTTATCTGCATCTGTACGGCATCTGCGGGGGGAAAAGGGGGCAGGGGAAGAGGGGAAAACTAAAAGTCTCCCATTGTGGCGGGCCATTAAAATGCATTCACATGCGATTCGCACTGCGAGGAGCATTGTTTGACAGCTGTCAACTGGCAAATCCCCCTCCATTTTCTATCCCCCGGCGCTTTCCCGCGCTTTCCCAGAGGCCGGAAAATGGATAACGGCCAACGGGTCGACTGGATGCCACTTCAGGGGAAAATCGCCATTGCCATCGGGCTTTCTGGACTTTCTAAGCGGGTTTTCATGGCTGCAGAGGGTATACGATACCATTGGAAAAGCCGAAAATTGAAAGGAGAAAAAAGCGAAAATACTGAAGGACTCTTCGACATATTTGCTGTTGCTTTGTGCCAACCGAAAAGTGAAGCAGAGCCATTGGAACTTGAAAACTAGACAAAAAGTGAGTTTTCAATAAGTTGTGGAAATGAATGATAGATGCAAGGTTTATTCCCAAATAAATATTTATATTTTAATCAATTTAAAAAAAAAGGTATGCCTTCATACCAAAAGCGATAACTGTGGGTTTTATTTAATTAAATTTTTTATATTTTTTACAATTTTTAATTGTTTTTTTGTTTAAAAAATTAATTGTCTTTGACCCTATCGATGTTATTAAATACATTTGTTTTATAAATAAAAGGAAAATGATTTTTATTTGTTTTTTTAGGCAACAAAACGGAAATTCCCCCATTTGCAAAGAATTCGCGTTTGATTTATTTTTGATCCTTGAGTCTAAAAATATTCTCATATTTTTATAGCATTGCTTTTACTGGTTTTTACTTGTTTGTGATTTTCTGGCACTATTTGATTTTTTACTTTCTGCCATCGGAGCATCAAGGTATTGTGGTTTTTGTGGCAGATCGGTGGCGGTTGTTTTAATTGCTTAATCGATGGCCTTAATATTGCATTACCGTAATGGGCAGGTGCTAAGTGGCCTTAAATCCGAGACTGCAGGTGGAAGGCAATTAGCTTCGATGCTGAGGACTCCGATTTACACGGTTGCCATGACAAAGGATGAGTTTCCGGCGAGAGGCGGCAGAAACAACAACAACGACAGCGCCTAGGAAAAGCGGAAAAGCGACTGGTCGAGGGTTGGGGAAAAACAACGGGAAGCAAGGGCAAAATGAAGGAATCAGTGAAAACAGGAAGGAAATGCTTAAACGATATGAAAATCCCGATGTTGGCAAATATTAAACATTATTACTGCTGTCGCTGCTTTCGTATTTTCACCCACACAAGCTAAGCGACGCATTTCCATTTTCCTGCTCAAAGCATTTGGGTGATTTTGGCTCAGAATATATGCTTTACAATTATTTGAAGTTAACGAAGATTTATTGACTAAAGTAGGTCGTAAGTAATTTAAGTAAATAGTTTGGTACTAATTAAAAATACAAAAGGAGATGGGATTTAGGAAATGGATGCAAAGGAAAGTTTATTATTGTTAGATTGTTTAACATAGAAACTAATTCCTTTTAATTATTTCAATTTAATCATTTTCCAGTATTAAATTTGAATTTGTGAAAATCAGTCAGGAACGTTAGATAAGGACCTAAGTTGTTCAAATCTGTTATCCTTTCTACTGTGGGACCTTTTTTGGCCAAGCTACGAAGAAAACCGCGCAGATATTTTTTTTGCCAAATATTAAAATTTTTTTTTTTGCAAAAAAAATATCAGTATTTTTGGCGTATCAAGAGAAATAACTGTCAGAATATCAAGTGGCATACCTTTTCGAGCTCGTAGTTAAATTCCCTAACGATTGGCATTCAAATATGGGCATTTTAACTTGTTTAAATTTTTTCGAAAAAATTGTGACCCTACCAATTACAAAAAAACGCAAAAAATAAAAATCGTGTTTTTTGCACAAAAATATCAGTATATTTGGCGTAAAATGGAAAATAGATGCCAGAATATGAAGTGTCATACCTTTTCGAGCTCGTAGTTAAATTCCCTATCGATTGGCATTCAAATATGGTCATTTTAACTTGTTTAAATTTTTTCGAAAAAAATGTGACCCTACCCCTTACAAAAAACGCAAAAAATAAAAATCGTGTTTTTTGCACAAAAATATCAGTATTTTTTGGCGTAAAATGGAAAATAACTGCCAGAATATGAAGTGTCATACCTTTTCGAGCTCGTGGTTAAATTCCCCAACGATTGGCATTCAAATATGGGCATTTTAACTTGTTTAAATTTTTTCTAAAAAATTGTGACCCTACCCCTTACAAAAAACGCAAAAAATAAAAATCGTGTTTTTTGCACAAAAATATCAGTATTTTTGGCGTAAAATGGAAAATAGATGCCAGAATATGAAGTGTCATACCTTTTCGAGCTCATAGTTAAATTCCCCAACGATTGGCATTCAAATATGGGCATTTTAACTTGTTTACATTTTTTCGAAAAAATTGTGACCCTACCCCTTACAAAAAACGCAAAAAATAAAAATCGTGTTTTTTGCACAAAAATATCAGTATTTTTTGGCGTAAAATGGAAAATAACTGCCAGAATATGAAGTGTCATACCTTTTCGAGCTCGTAGTTAAATTCCCCAACGATTGGCATTCAAATATGGGCATTTTAACTTGTTTACATTTTTTCGAAAAAATTGTGACCCTACCCCTTACAAAAAACGCAAAAAATCAAAATCGTGTTTTTTGCACAAAAATATCAGTATTTTTGGCGTAAAATGGTAAATAACTGCCAGAATATCAAGTGTCATACCTTTTTGAGCTCGTGGTTAAATTCCCTAACGATTGGCATTCAAATATGGGCATTTTAACTTGTTTACATTTTTTCGAAAAAATTGTGACCCTGCCCCTTACAAAAAACGCAAAAAATAAAAATCGTGTTTTTTGCACAAAAATATCAGTATTTTTGGCGTAAAATGGAAAATAACTGCCAGAATATGAAGTGTCATACCTTTTCGAGCTCATAGTTAAATTCCCCAACGATTGGCATTCAAATATGGGCATTTTAACTTGTTTACATTTTTTCGAAAAAATTGTGACCCCTACCCCTTACAAAAAACGCAAAAAATAAAAATCGTGTTTTTTGCACAAAAGTATCTGTATTTTTGGCGTAAAATGGAAAATAACTGCCAGAATATGAAGTGTCATACCTTTTCGAGCTCGTAGTTAAATTCCCCAACGATTGGCATTCAAATATGGGCATTTTAACTTGTTTAAATTTTTTCGAAAAAATTGTGACCCAACCCCTTAAAAAAAACGTAAAAAATAAAAATCGTGTTTTTTGCACAAAAATATCAGTATTTTTTGGCGTAAAATGGAAAATAACTGCCAGAATATGAAGTGTCATACCTTTTCGAGCTCGTAGTTAAATTCCCAAACGATTGGCATTCAAATATGGGCATTTTAACTTGTTTAAATTTTTTCGAAAAAATTCTGACCCCTACCCCTTACAAAAAACGCAAAAAATAAAAATCGTGTTTTTTGCACAAAAGTATCAGTATTTTTGGCGTAAAATGGAAAATAGATGCCAGAATATGAAGTGTCATACCTTTTCGAGCTCGTAGTTAAATTCCCCAACTATTGGCATTAAAATATGGGCATTTTAACTTGTAAAAATTTTTTCGAAAAAATTGTGACCCCAACCCCTTAAAAAAAACGCAAAAAATCAAAATCGTGTTTTTTGCACAAAAATATCAGTATTTTTGGCGTAAAATGGAAAATAGATGCCAGAATATGAAGTGTCATACCTTTTCGAGCTCGTAGTTAAATTCCCCAACTATTGGCATTCAAATATGGGCATTTTAACTTGTTTAAATTTTTTCGAAAAAATTGTGACCCTACCCCTTACAAAAAACGCAAAAAATCAAAATCGTGTTTTTTGCACAAAAATATCAGTATTTTTGGCGTAAAATGGAAAATAACTGCCAGAATATGAAGTGTCATACCTTTTCGAGCTCGTAGTTAAATTCCCTAACGATTGGCTTTCAAATATGGGCATTTTAACTTGTTTAAATTTTTTCGAAAAAATTGTGACCCTACCCCTTACAAAAAACGCAAAAAATCAAAATCGTGTTTTTTGCACAAAAATATCAGTATTTTTGGCGTAAAATGGAAAATAACTGCCAGAATATGAAGTGTCCTACCTTTTCGAGCTCGTAGTTAAATTCCCTAACGATTGGCTTTCAAATATGGGCATTTTAACTTGTTTAAATTTTTTCGAAAAAATTGTGACCCTACCCCTTACAAAAAACGCAAAAAATAAAAATCGTGTTTTTTGCACAAAAATATCAGTATTTTTGGCGTAAAATGAGAAATAACTGTCGGAATATGAAGTGTCATACCTTTTCGAGCTCGTAGTTAAATTCCCTAACGATTGGCTTTCAAATATGGGCATTTTAACTTGTTTAAATTTTTTCGAAAAAATTGTGACCCTACCCCTTACAAAAAACGCAAAAAATCAAAATCGTGTTTTTTGCACAAAAATATCAGTATTTTTGGCGTAAAATGGAAAATAGATGCCAGAATATGAAGTGTCATACCTTTTCGAGCTCGTAGTTAAATTCCCCAACTATTGGCATTCAAATATGGGCATTTTAACTTGTTTAATTTTTTTCGAAAAAATTGTGACCCTACCCCTTACAAAAAACGCAAAAAATAAAAATCGTGTTTTTTGCACAAAAATATCAGTATTTTTGGCGTAAAATGAGAAATAACTGTCGGAATATGAAGTGTCATACCTTTTCGAGCTCGTAGTTAAATTCCCCAACGATTGGCATTCAAATATGGGCATTTTAACTTGTTTAAATTTTTTCGAAAAAATTGTGACCCTACCCCTTACAAAAAACGCAAAAAATAAAAATCGTGTTTTTTGCACAAAAATATCAGTATTTTTGGCGTAAAATGGAAAATAACTGTCAGAATATGAAGTGTCATACCTTTACGAGCTCGTAGTTAAATTCCCCAACTATTGGCCTTCAAATATGGGCATTTTAACTTGCTTAAATTTTTTCGAAAAAATTGTGACCCTACCCCTTACAAAAAACGCAAAAAATAAAAATCGTGTTTTTTGCACAAAAGTATCAGTATTTTTGGCGTAAAATGGAAAATAGATGCCAGAATATGAAGTGTCATACCTTTTCGAGCTCGTAGTTAAATTCCCCAACTATTGGCATTCAAATATGGGCATTTTAACTTGTTTAAATTTTTTCGAAAAAATTGTGACCCTACCCCTTACAAAAAACGCAAAAAATCAAAATCGTGTTTTTTGCACAAAAATATCAGAATTTTTAGCGTAAAATGGAAAATAGATGCCAGAATATGAAGTGTCATACCTTTTCGAGCTCGTAGTTAAATTCCCCAACGATTGGCTTTCAAATATGGGCATTTTAACTTGTTTAAATTTTTTCGAAAAAATTGTGACCCTACCCCTTACAAAAAACGCAAAAAATCAAAATCGTGTTTTTTGCACAAAAATATCAGTATTTTTGGCGTAAAATGGAAAATAGATGCCAGAATATGAAGTGTCATACCTTTTCGAGATCGTAGTTAAATTCCCCAACTATTGGCATTCAAATATGGGCATTTTAACTTGTTTAATTTTTTTCGAAAAAATTGTGACCCTACCCCTTACAAAAAACGCAAAAAATAAAAATCGTGTTTTTTGCACAAAAATATCAGTATTTTTGGCGTAAAATGAGAAATAACTGTCGGAATATGAAGTGTCATACCTTTTCGAGCTCGTAGTTAAATTCCCCAACGATTGGCATTCAAATATGGGCATTTTAACTTGTTTAAATTTTTTCGAAAAAATTGTGACCCTACCCCTTACAAAAAACGCAAAAAATAAAAATCGTGTTTTTTGCACAAAAATATCAGTATTTTTGGCGTAAAATGGAAAATAACTGTCAGAATATGAAGTGTCATACCTTTACGAGCTCGTAGTTAAATTCCCCAACTATTGGCATTCAAATATGGGCATTTTAACTTGCTTAAATTTTTTCGAAAAAATTGTGACCCTACCCCTTACAAAAAACGCAAAAAATCAAAATCGTGTTTTTTGCACAAAAATATCAGTATTTTTGGCGTAAAATGGAAAATAGATGCCAGAATATGAAGTGTCATACCTTTTCGAGCTCGTAGTTAAATTCCCCAACGATTGGCTTTCAAATATGGGCATTTTAACTTGTTTAAATTTTTTCGAAAAAATTGTGACCCTACCCCTTACAAAAAACGCAAAAAATCAAAATCGTGTTTTTTGCACAAAAATATCAGTATTTTTGGCGTAAAATGGAAAATAGATGCCAGAATATGAAGTGTCATACCTTTTCGAGATCGTAGTTAAATTCCCCAACTATTGGCATTCAAATATGGGCATTTTAACTTGTTTAATTTTTTTCGAAAAAATTGTGACCCTACCCCTTACAAAAAACGCAAAAAATAAAAATCGTGTTTTTTGCACAAAAGTATCAGTATTTTTGGCGTAAAATGGAAAATAGATGCCAGAATATGAAGTGTCATACCTTTTCGAGCTCGTAGTTAAATTCCCCAACTATTGGCATTCAAATATGGGCATTTTAACTTGTTTAAATTTTTTCGAAAAAATTGTGACCCTACCCCTTACAAAAAACGCAAAAAATAAAAATCGTGTTTTTTGCACAAAAATATCAGTATTTTTGGCGTAAAATGGAAAATAACTGTCAGAATATGAAGTGTCATACCTTTACGAGCTCGTAGTTAAATTCCCCAACTATTGGCATTCAAATATGGGCATTTTAACTTGCTTAAATTTTTTCGAAAAAATTGTGACCCTACCCCTTACAAAAAACGCAAAAAATAAAAATCGTGTTTTTTGCACAAAAGTATCAGTATTTTTGGCGTAAAATGGAAAATAGATGCCAGAATATGAAGTGTCATACCTTTTCAAGCTCGTAGTTAAATTCCCCAACTATTGGCATTCAAATATGGGCATTTTAACTTGTTTAAATTTTTTCGAAAAAATTGTGACCCTACCCCTTACAAAAAACGCAAAAAATCAAAATCGTGTTTTTTGCACAAAAATATCAGTATTTTTGGCGTAAAATGGAAAATAGATGCCAGAATATGAAGTGTCATACCTTTTCAAGCTCGTAGTTAAATTCCCCAACGATTGGCTTTCAAATATGGGCATTTTAACTTGTTTAAATTTTTTCGAAAAAATTGTGACCCTACCCCTTACAAAAAACGCAAAAAATCAAAATCGTGTTTTTTGCACAAAAATATCAGTATTTTTGGCGTAAAATGGAAAATAGATGCCAGAATATGAAGTGTCATACCTTTTCGAGATCGTAGTTAAATTCCCCAACTATTGGCATTCAAATATGGGCATTTTAACTTGTTTAATTTTTTTCGAAAAAATTGTGACCCTACCCCTTACAAAAAACGCAAAAAATAAAAATCGTGTTTTTTGCACAAAAATATCAGTATTTTTGGCGTAAAATGAGAAATAACTGTCGGAATATGAAGTGTCATACCTTTTCGAGCTCGTAGTTAAATTCCCCAACGATTGGCATTCAAATATGGGCATTTTAACTTGTTTAAATTTTTTCGAAAAAATTGTGACCCTACCCCTTACAAAAAACGCAAAAAATAAAAATCGTGTTTTTTGCACAAAAATATCAGTATTTTTGGCGTAAAATGGAAAATAACTGTCAGAATATGAAGTGTCATACCTTTACGAGCTCGTAGTTAAATTCCCCAACTATTGGCATTCAAATATGGGCATTTTAACTTGCTTAAATTTTTTCGAAAAAATTGTGACCCTACCCCTTACAAAAAACGCAAAAAATAAAAATCGTGTTTTTTGCACAAAAGTATCAGTATTTTTGGCGTAAAATGGAAAATAGATGCCAGAATATGAAGTGTCATACCTTTTCGAGCTCGTAGTTAAATTCCCCAACTATTGGCATTCAAATATGGGCATTTTAACTTGTTTAAATTTTTTCGAAAAAATTGTGACCCTACCCCTTACAAAAAACGCAAAAAATAAAAATCGTGTTTTTTGCACAAAAGTATCAGTATTTTTGGCGTAAAATGGAAAATAGATGCCAGAATATGAAGTGTCATACCTTTTCGAGCTCGTAGTTAAATTCCCCAACGATTGGCATTCAAGTATGGGCATTTTAACTTGTTTAAATTTTTTCGAAAAAATTGTGACCCTACCCCTTAAAAAAAACGCAAAAAATAAAAATCGTGTTTTTTGCACAAAAATATCAGTGTTTTTGGCGTAACAAGAGAAAAAACGGTCAGAATATAAAGTGTCATACCTTTCTGAGCTCGTAATTACATTCCCTATCGATTGGCATTCAAACATGGGCATTTTAACTTGTTTAAATTTTTTCGAAAAAATTGTGACCCTACCCCTTACAAAAAACGCAAAAAATAAAAATCGTGTTTTTTGCACAAAAATATCAGTATTTTTGGCGTAAAATGGAAAATAACTGTCAGAATATGAAGTGTCATACCTTTACGAGCTCGTAGTTAAATTCCCCAACTATTGGCATTCAAATATGGGCATTTTAACTTGCTTAAATTTTTTCGAAAAAATTGTGACCCTACCCCTTACAAAAAACGCAAAAAATAAAAATCGTGTTTTTTGCACAAAAATATCAGTATTTTTGGCGTAAAATGGAAAATAGATGTCAGAATATGAAGTGTCATACCTTTTCGAGCTCATAGTTAAATTCCCCAACGATTGGCATTCAAATATGGGCATTTTAACTTGTTTACATTTTTTCGAAAAAATTGTGACCCTACCCCTTACAAAAAACGCAAAAAATAAAAATCGTGTTTTTTGCACAAAAATATCAGTATTTTTTGGCGTAAAATGGAAAATAACTGCCAGAATATGAAGTGTCATACCTTTTCGAGCTCGTAGTTAAATTCCCCAACGATTGGCATTCAAATATGGGCATTTTAACTTGTTTACATTTTTTCGAAAAAATTGTGACCCTACCCCTTACAAAAAACGCAAAAAATCAAAATCGTGTTTTTTGCACAAAAATATCAGTATTTTTGGCGTAAAATGGTAAATAACTGCCAGAATATCAAGTGTCATACCTTTTTGAGCTCGTGGTTAAATTCCCTAACGATTGGCATTCAAATATGGGCATTTTAACTTGTTTACATTTTTTCGAAAAAATTGTGACCCTGCCCCTTACAAAAAACGCAAAAAATCAAAATCGTGTTTTTTGCACAAAAATATCAGTATTTTTGGCGTAAAATGGAAAATAACTGCCAGAATATGAAGTGTCATACCTTTTCGAGCTCGTAGTTAAATTCCCTAACGATTGGCTTTCAAATATGGGCATTTTAACTTGTTTAAATTTTTTCGAAAAAATTGTGACCCTACCCCTTACAAAAAACGCAAAAAATCAAAATCGTGTTTTTTGCACAAAAATATCAGTATTTTTGGCGTAAAATGGTAAATAACTGCCAGAATATCAAGTGTCATACCTTTTTGAGCTCGTGGTTAAATTCCCTAACGATTGGCATTCAAATATGGGCATTTTAACTTGTTTACATTTTTTCGAAAAAATTGTGACCCTACCCCTTACAAAAAACGCAAAAAATCAAAATCGTGTTTTTTGCACAAAAATATCAGTATTTTTGGCGTAAAATGGTAAATAACTGCCAGAATATCAAGTGTCATACCTTTTCGAGCTCGTAATTACATTCCCTATCGATTGGCATTCAAATATGGTCATTTTAACTTGTTTAAATTTTTTCGAAAAAAATGTGACCCTACCCCTTACAAAAAACGCAAAAAATAAAAATCGTGTTTTTTGCACAAAAATATCAGTATTTTTTGGCGTAAAATGGAAAATAACTGCCAGAATATGAAGTGTCATACCTTTACGAGCTCGTAGTTAAATTCCCCAACTATTGGCATTCAAATATGGGCATTTTAACTTGCTTAAATTTTTTCGAAAAAATTGTGACCCTACCCCTTACAAAAAACGCAAAAAATAAAAATCGTGTTTTTTGCACAAAAATATCAGTATTTTTGGCGTAAAATGAGAAATAACTGTCGGAATATGAAGTGTCCTACCTTTTCGAGCTCGTAGTTAAATTCCCCAACTATTGGCATTCAAATATGGGCATTTTAACTTGCTTAAATTTTTTCGAAAAAATTGTGACCCTACCCCTTACAAAAAACGCAAAAAATAAAAATCGTGTTTTTTGCACAAAAATATCAGTATTTTTGGCGTAAAATGAGAAATAACTGTCGGAATATGAAGTGTCCTACCTTTTCGAGCTCGTAGTTAAATTCCCCAACTATTGGCATTCAAATATGGGCATTTTAACTTGTTTAAATTTTTTCGAAAAAATTGTGACCCTACCCCTTACAAAAAACGCAAAAAATCAAAATCGTGTTTTTTGCACAAAAATATCAGTATTTTTGGCGTAAAATGGAAAATAACTGCCAGAATATGAAGTGTCATACCTTTTCGAGCTCGTAGTTAAATTCCCTAACGATTGGCTTTCAAATATGGGCATTTTAACTTGTTTAAATTTTTTCGAAAAAATTGTGACCCTACCCCTTACAAAAAACGCAAAAAATCAAAATCGTGTTTTTTGCACAAAAATATCAGTATTTTTGGCGTAAAATGGAAAATAACTGCCAGAATATGAAGTGTCCTACCTTTTCGAGCTCGTAGTTAAATTCCCTAACGATTGGCTTTCAAATATGGGCATTTTAACTTGTTTAAATTTTTTCGAAAAAATTGTGACCCTACCCCTTACAAAAAACGCAAAAAATCAAAATCGTGTTTTTTGCACAAAAATATCAGTATTTTTGGCGTAAAATGGAAAATAGATGCCAGAATATGAAGTGTCATACCTTTTCGAGCTCGTAGTTAAATTCCCCAACTATTGGCATTCAAATATGGGCATTTTAACTTGTTTAAATTTTTTCGAAAAAATTGTGACCCTACCCCTTACAAAAAACGCAAAAAATAAAAATCGTGTTTTTTGCACAAAAATATCAGTATTTTTGGCGTAAAATGAGAAATAACTGTCGGAATATGAAGTGTCATACCTTTTCGAGCTCGTAGTTAAATTCCCCAACGATTGGCATTCAAATATGGGCATTTTAACTTGTTTAAATTTTTTCGAAAAAATTGTGACCCCACCCCTTACAAAAAACGCAAAAAATAAAAATCGTGTTTTTTGCACAAAAATATCAGTATTTTTGGCGTAAAATGGAAAATAACTGTCAGAATATGAAGTGTCATACCTTTACGAGCTCGTAGTTAAATTCCCCAACTATTGGCATTCAAATATGGGCATTTTAACTTGCTTAAATTTTTTCGAAAAAATTGTGACCCTACCCCTTACAAAAAACGCAAAAAATAAAAATCGTGTTTTTTGCACAAAAGTATCAGTATTTTTGGCGTAAAATGGAAAATAGATGCCAGAATATGAAGTGTCATACCTTTTCGAGCTCGTAGTTAAATTCCCCAACTATTGGCATTCAAATATGGGCATTTTAACTTGTTTAAATTTTTTCGAAAAAATTGTGACCCTACCCCTTACAAAAAACGCAAAAAATAAAAATCGTGTTTTTTGCACAAAAATATCAGTATTTTTGGCGTAAAATGGAAAATAGATGCCAGAATATGAAGTGTCATACCTTTTCGAGCTCGTAGTTAAATTCCCCAACGATTGGCATTCAAGTATGGGCATTTTAACTTGTTTAAATTTTTTCGAAAAAATTGTGACCCTACCCCTTAAAAAAAACGCAAAAAATAAAAATCGTGTTTTTTGCACAAAAATATCAGTGTTTTTGGCGTAACAAGAGAAAAAACGGTCAGAATATAAAGTGTCATACCTTTCTGAGCTCGTAATTACATTCCCTATCGATTGGCATTCAAACATGGGCATTTTAACTTGTTTAAATTTTTTCGAAAAAATTGTGACCCTACCCCTTACAAAAAACGCAAAAAATCAAAATCGTGTTTTTTGCACAAAAATATCAGTATTTTTGGCGTAAAATGGAAAATAGATGCCAGAATATGAAGTGTCATACCTTTTCGAGCTCGTAGTTAAATTCCCCAACGATTGGCATTCAAGTATGGGCATTTTAACTTGTTTAAATTTTTTCGAAAAAATTGTGACCCTACCCCTTAAAAAAAACGCAAAAAATAAAAATCGTGTTTTTTGCACAAAAATATCAGTGTTTTTGGCGTAACAAGAGAAAAAACGGTCAGAATATAAAGTGTCATACCTTTCTGAGCTCGTAATTACATTCCCTATCGATTGGCATTCAAACATGGGCATTTTAACTTGTTTAAATTTTTTCGAAAAAATTGTGACCCTACCCCTTACAAAAAACGCAAAAAATCAAAATCGTGTTTTTTGCACAAAAATATCAGTATTTTTGGCGTAAAATGGAAAATAACTGCCAGAATATGAAGTGTCATACCTTTTCGAGCTCGTAGTTAAATTCCCTAACGATTGGCTTTCAAATATGGGCATTTTAACTTGTTTAAATTTTTTCGAAAAAATTGTGACCCTACCCCTTACAAAAAACGCAAAAAATCAAAATCGTGTTTTTTGCACAAAAATATCAGTATTTTTGGCGTAAAATGGAAAATAGATGCCAGAATATGAAGTGTCATACCTTTTCGAGCTCGTAGTTAAATTCCCCAACGATTGGCATTCAAGTATGGGCATTTTAACTTGTTTAAATTTTTTCGAAAAAATTGTGACCCTACCCCTTAAAAAAAACGCAAAAAATAAAAATCGTGTTTTTTGCACAAAAATATCAGTGTTTTTGGCGTAACAAGAGAAAAAACGGTCAGAATATAAAGTGTCATACCTTTCTGAGCTCGTAATTACATTCCCTATCGATTGGCATTCAAACATGGGCATTTTAACTTGTTTAAATTTTTTCGAAAAAATTGTGACCCTACCCCTTACAAAAAACGCAAAAAATAAAAATCGTGTTTTTTGCACAAAAATATCAGTATTTTTGGCGTAAAATGGAAAATAGATGCCAGAATATGAAGTGTCATACCTTTTCGAGCTCGTAGTTAAATTCCCCAACGATTGGCATTCAAGTATGGGCATTTTAACTTGTTTAAATTTTTTCGAAAAAATTGTGACCCTACCCCTTAAAAAAAACGCAAAAAATAAAAATCGTGTTTTTTGCACAAAAATATCAGTGTTTTTGGCGTAACAAGAGAAAAAACGGTCAGAATATAAAGTGTCATACCTTTCTGAGCTCGTAATTACATTCCCTATCGATTGGCATTCAAACATGGGCATTTTAACTTGTTTAAATTTTTTCGAAAAAATTGTGACCCTACCCCTTACAAAAAACGCAAAAAATCAAAATCGTGTTTTTTGCACAAAAATATCAGTATTTTTGGCGTAAAATGGAAAATAACTGCCAGAATATGAAGTGTCATACCTTTTCGAGCTCGTAGTTAAATTCCCTAACGATTGGCTTTCAAATATGGGCATTTTAACTTGTTTAAATTTTTTCGAAAAAATTGTGACCCTACCCCTTACAAAAAACGCAAAAAATCAAAATCGTGTTTTTTGCACAAAAATATCAGTATTTTTGGCGTAAAATGGAAAATAGATGCCAGAATATGAAGTGTCATACCTTTTCGAGCTCGTAGTTAAATTCCCCAACGATTGGCATTCAAGTATGGGCATTTTAACTTGTTTAAATTTTTTCGAAAAAATTGTGACCCTACCCCTTAAAAAAAACGCAAAAAATAAAAATCGTGTTTTTTGCACAAAAATATCAGTGTTTTTGGCGTAACAAGAGAAAAAACGGTCAGAATATAAAGTGTCATACCTTTCTGAGCTCGTAATTACATTCCCTATCGATTGGCATTCAAACATGGGCATTTTAACTTGTTTAAATTTTTTCGAAAAAATTGTGACCCTACCCCTTACAAAAAACGCAAAAAATAAAAATCGTGTTTTTTGCACAAAAATATCAGTATTTTTGGCGTAAAATGGAAAATAACTGTCAGAATATGAAGTGTCATACCTTTTCGAGCTCGTAGTTAAATTCCCCAACGATTGGCATTCAAGTATGGGCATTTTAACTTGTTTAAATTTTTTCGAAAAAATTGTGACCCTACCCCTTACAAAAAACGCAAAAAATAAAAATCGTGTTTTTTGCACAAAAATATCAGTATTTTTGGCGTAAAATGGAAAATAACTGCCAGAATATGAAGTGTCATACATTTTCGAGCTCGTAGTTAAATTCCCCAACGATTGGCATTCAAATATGGGCATTTTAACTTGTTTAAATTTTTTCGAAAAAATTGTGACCCTACCCCTTAAAAAAACGCAAAAAATAAAAATCGTGTTTTTTGCACAAAAATATCAGTGTTTTTGGCGTAACAAGAGAAAAAACGGTCAGAATATAAAGTGTCATACCTTTCTGAGCTCGTAATTACATTCCCTATCGATTGGCATTCAAACATGGGCATTTTAACTTGTTTAAATTTTTTCGAAAAAATTGTGACCCCTACCCCTTACAAAAAACGCAAAAATAAAAATCATGTTTTTTGCACAAAATTATCAGTATTTGAGCTCCTAATTAAATCCCCTATCGATTGGCGTTCAAGTTTGTTTCTGAAATTTCAGGATTTTGACTGCTCAAAAAATTGAATATCCAGAAAGTGGTGGAGATTGTAATTTTTGAATATTTAAAGCTGTTTTAGCTTTAATTTTTATGAACAGCTCGAGGCTTATTTCGACCAAGTGGCTTTACCACTCTTACTTCTTGGTAGCCAATAAATAAAATGAAATTAAATTAAATTAAATGCACTTTCGAAAGTGGGTCTTGGCGACATGATTGAATAGTTTCTGGGAGTTTCTAGGAGTTGCTAGGAACTTCCTGGACGACAACGAGGAGGGCGTTTCCAGTTCGTTGCTCGTAAAAATGTGCCGGCGACGTTTTTATTATTGCAGCTGGTGGCGTTGTCGGCAACGATGGGTTAATGCCATTGCCAATTTCGCCACCGGCTGTGTCCGACGACGCGCTTAGCACTTGTTTTCCTACATTTTTATTTTTATTTCTATTTTTCCGTTGTTTTTTGTTTTTGTTTTGCCGCATTGTTTCCGTTTCCGTTTCCGCTTGCCTTTGTCTTTGTATTTCAGCTTTCCATGGGGCAGTTTTTAATAACGCGCGTGGCCTGTCAGCTGGATCGGCCGAACATATATATATTATATACATTATATAGCACGGCATCCAGCGGCTTTGGCCTTAACTCCAGCGGCGCATCATCAAATTTTATGATCGCACTCAAACACTCAAACACTCACGTGCCCGGATGGCAATTAATGAATGCCGGGCCGCGTTTATGCCTCCGTCTTCCGACGGAACAATTCCGCCTTTTTTATAGTTGCCCCATAAAATTGGTGGCCGTGGCATTTCTCACACTGCAAAAAAAATATTTCTTTGGCTGCCAAAAATGTCAGTTAAATAAGAAGTCTTGATGGGATATTATTTAAATAACAGTTATAAATATCACAATAAAATATTTGAATTTTTGGTAATGAATAAACGAGAAATAGTGAATAGAGAAATATACTTTAAATATTTATAATATTATTTGTGTTCTGCAGCCAAAACGACTTGACATAGAAGTCTAAAACAAAAACCGAAATTAGAAAATAATTTGAAGAAGCGTTTCAACTGTGAATTGGTTCTCCAAAATTATATTTTCTTTTTTTATATATATTTTTAAAATATTTTTTTACATTTCTTCCAGTGTGCTCTGTTAGACAGCAAATATAATGGATTTGTATCGCCTTCAATTGCAATGCGCACAAAAGAAAGAAAGGCGAATGGATGGGAATTTTCATATTAATTCGAGTGCCTGCAACTGTCAGTTTAATTAATTTGGAAGATGTTTACAATTTATGCCCCGCCCCACACACCGAACGAACAACAATTAGTCTCAATTAAAGCCTAGGCCTCGTTTCACATTTGATTTTCCGTCTTTCCGCCTTTCCGGGGGCGCTTTTCCGGCCGGCCAATCCCAATCCCGATCCCATTTGACCTTTCTTTCAACTTGACGCCATTAATGGTAATGTCGGTCTTTGGGGCACATTTTCCAGCTTATTAACTTGGCCTTCTTTTTTGTTGTGTTTTTACTTTTAGCAGGACCCTCGCCTGTTGCTTGTTTGCCTCTCTAAATCCAACTAAATTTTATTTCAGATTTTTGCGCCTGCTATCAAATTTTATTTCCCCACTCGCGTGCTCTTTAATGTTAATTTTTGCTGGAGGGGGGATGGGGGGGCGAAGTACTGCCATGAAACTATGTCCAACAGGCGTCAAGTTGCCAACGATGTTTGCCAGGAAAACACCCCCTCCCCCTCTCCATCCCCATCCCTTGTAGCATTTTCCACCCCCCTCAAGCATTTTTTTGCGGTCTTTCATTTCGTTACTATACATAAATTGAACATTTTGCCGCAATGCCGCACACATTTTGCCTGTTGCTCGGCAGCCAGAGAAACAGAAACATGGGCCTGGAAAATGGGTAGGAAAATGGGTGGGAAAATGGGTCTGGGGGCTCGAACAGATGGCAAACCACTCGACGCAGACAAGGACGATGTAATAAAGTTAGAGCCTGTCAGGCGGTGTGCCACAAAAGAAATGCGGTTAGACGGAACGGGAAGAAGAACGGCGACCTATTCCCATTCCCACTCCCATTTTCCCCGCCCTTTTTCCGCTTTCTTAAATGCCATGAACATGTCATTGTCAAGGACTCGCTAACTCAAAAATACGCTGCACACACATCCTGGCGGCGGGCAATCAATAAGGAAGTAGCCCGGCTCATAAATAAGTGAATGCCTGACTGGTTTTGGATCTGGGGATCCAGAGATTCCTGATCCAGATCCCCAAATGCTAAATGCTGGACTGATGATGTCAGTCTCTGGACTTTGGGCCCAGATGAAAGCCCACTGCCGAAATCCGCTAACGAAGCAATTAGCATCTCAGCCAGGTGAGCGGAGCCTCCTTTCAGCTGCACTGCGAATTATCCTTGAGATTTTAATTGAAATAAATGGACTAAATAAATCTTCCATCAATTCAAGTCTCCTATTATTAATTAGCTACTTTAAAAACTATTTTAAATATTTGTTTTTATTTATTTAATTCCTGTTCTACTTAAAAAAATATTTTAAATATTTGTTTTAATTTATTTAATGCCACCTCTACTAAAAAAAATATTTTTTATAATTTATTTTATTCCTCCTCTACTACAAAAAAATATTTTAAATATCTGCTTTAATTTATTTACTGCTTGACATTAATTTGTATCAAGATTTTTAATGGTATTTTGTATTAAATAATGTATTGATTTAACAATTATATTAAAAATAATGTTAGTAAATAGAAGAAAAAAAACAAAGTGAAATATATAATGTATATAAATTAAATTATATTAAAGTTTTATACATTTTATTAGTGATTAAGTTTTAAGAAATATCAATAATCTTTTGAGGCTTTAGAAATATTTTTTTAAAAATTCCAAATACAGTTTTATGCATGATATCGATTTATTTTTTCAGTTTCATGCCTGTTTATCTTGTTTTTCTCACAGTGTGCCTATCAGACATGTGCTGTCCATTACAGTGCCGGCCATGGCAATAGGTCCGCCGACTGTTGGCCATCATTAGACGGATTTTGAGGCGCAGGATGCGCTGCGTTGCCAGGGATTAAATCGTGGACTCGAACTTCATTTCGTTTCTGCCATTTTCGATTGTTGCCATGACCATGGGGGTTGCGTTTACCGGAAGGCATCTGTGTATATAAAACTGCTGGCCTGGCAAACTGTCATTGAAAGTGAAAGTAGAAAGTGGAAAGGGGAAAGTGAAGAGCGGACCACAAACAAATTAGGTAGTTGGATATTCCTCTTATTCCGGCGAGAATGTAAACAAAATCCGCACTTAAAGCGGCTTAAGAGCGCCGCATAATTTTGCAGCCTCGTCAACAGCCTAATTAGTATATATATGTATATATATAGACCGAAAGTCGAGGAAGTCGGCGGCCATTTAAGCCCCTGAACTAGGCCATTACTTAGCCAGCCACCCGTAGCCTGCTGTTGTCCCCCGGCCCTTGCTAATTAATTATGTATAAAAATATTCCTTTCTCCTCTGCTTTTTTTAAGTTCCCTTCCCAACACAGAGCAATTAAAAACGACGCAAATCTCGCTTCCAGCTTTGTATTTTGTATTTTGTTTTTGTTTTTACTTAAACAATTTTTGGATTTTTTTTTCCGTTTTGGAGGAGGCTTTGTTTCGTAGATTTCTAATTACGACAGCCTCTTGGCCGGGGATTTTGTGGGCTTTCGGCAGAAGTTCTTTTGAGACGCGGCTTAATTATGTCTCCCCATGGCAGCCAGGAAAAAATGCAAAATAAATAGGGTGGCGAACAGGGGGAATATTTCAACAAATTGAAATTTGATAGAAATATTTATGTATGTATGGGGAGTCATGCGCAGCCCAGATTTGGATTGCTGCGATATTTCTGGGGAATTTTCCGGGGGCATTGGGTGGTGGCGAAACCCAGAAACCACCCAGAAAAGCTGTTTGCACAGCGTATGGCCTAAGCTCGAGCGTAAACAAAATTTCAAATTACACACAAAAACGTTAAAATGTTGCCGTGTCAGGTGAGTGGCGCACAGTGAGTGCCGAAAGTCTGGCCACGGGGCGCAAAAAAGGTGGAGCGATGCGGAGTGGAGCAAACAATTCAATTAGCCAACCGGCCTTGTGTGAGTTGCATTTTAATGCCCGGGCTAATTTGTTTTTATTTTTAGGCAACGCAAAATGGGACCTCTTTGGGTTTAGTTGGGGATTTGCCCAGTTTATTTCAAGATCATATTCCTAAGGGTCTCGAAAAACGAATGAAAATCATTTTTGTCTTGCCTGTAAAATTGTCTACAAATTATTTTTGAAAAATGATTTTTTTCAATATTTTTATTATTTTATAAAATTAAAAAAAAAAATGTAATAATAATTATTTTTTAAAATTCGATAATTTTCAAAATTTTTTCAAATATGTTGAGATCATAAAAGTATCTACAATTTTCAGCTATTTAAAGCTAACCTTCGGTTAACAGTGGTGTACAAATATTGCAATAATTTATTGGCTTTAACCTATTTAACCTGAGTTTTTTTCGCTGAATAAAAATAATCATCTCTCTCGAACTTGAGCAAACGTAGCGAAAGTGATTCTCAAAGTTCTGAGCGAAGTTGAGGGATCCCAAAAGTTTGGTCCACAAATGCTAACCTAAATTAAGAAAGCCAGAGAGAGACAGAGAGTGCGCGCGAGAGAGAGGGGGAATCATGAGGAAGAGAGACGGCTGGTTGGATGAAACTTCCTGAAAACTTAATAAACTGTCTAAAATTTGAGTTGCCTGTATGTTTGCGCCGGAATTTACTTTGGCTTCCATTGTTCAGGTAAACAAAGATTCCTCCCCAAAAACTTTCATTTGGAATTTGTTTGCCGAGTCGCTTCTGCGATTTTTTTGTTGTTTTGCCTCTGCAAATGTAGGTTTTTGGTTTAAGTGGAGCATGAGTTTTAGGAGACTCGCATCCAATTCGTCATAAAAAATCATATAAAAAAAGGAAGAAAAAAATTGAAAACAAAGTGGAAGCCCAATGAAACGCTCAACTACTAGGATTGGACCCTCGTCTCATATTTTGTGGACTTTGGATTTTTGCGTCATCTCCTCGGTTTTTCTTCCACCTTTTTTTGCGGTTTCTCCTGTCCAAACACACTTTCTATCTGGCTGCGAAAAACTTTTGCCGTAAAACTGTTCAAATATAAGTTGTTTTCGGAGGGCTTTCCCTTGTTACCCCCGCTTTTCCACCACCCCCCTCATATGTGTGTGTGGAAAATGGAAAATGAAAACGAAAACGAAAACGAAAAAAGGAAAAACTGCGGTCGCTTTGGGCGATTCTTGGTGGAAAAGGACGAAGGACGAGGAACGGGGGAAAAGTGCAAAGTGAAAGTTGGGCGAAAGTTTTTCAATTTGTTTATGCATCCAGCGCACAGATGAGTGAATTATTGCATTAGAATTATGAGTCGGACTGAGTTCAGGTCCAATCCATCAAAACAAAACCGTTTTAGTTGGCCAAACAGCATTTGAAATATATTTATGCAACAGCTTTGCTTCTTAGCCTGGATTTAAATTCATTATAGTTCCACAAAACCACTTAAAAAGCGATATATATTTTTTATATATTAAATAAAAATTCCCAAATATATGTAGTTAATTAAAATTCCATTTTCCCATCTTCATTTGGCGATTTAAAATTAACCTAATTCAAGCCAGCCATCAATTTTCTACCTTTTTCCAGCGGCGCCAAAAAAAGGAAATGTTTTAAATAATATTGATGTTGATGGCAAATAAATAATTAATTTATTAAGCGCGGCGGCTTTATTGACAAACAAAACAGGAAGAGCGAATTGCAAATATAATGGCGCATATGTACATATATTTTCGCATTATTCGGCTGGGCATTCAAAATTATGAAATGACAGCCGGGGCGATGATATTTCATTTACTTTCTGCTGCCTGCTGCGGAAATGAGAAATGTGAAAGGGAAACAGCGGGTGGTTGGGGTGGAAAAGTGGGGGTGGGGGGATGCTGTGTTTGCTGGCTCTCTTGTTTCGTCATCGTCATCGTCATCGGCCACTGACAATGATGGAGGAAGATTGATGCCTTTTCCCCGCCTTTTCCCAAAAAAGCGAGCACACCGAAAAACCAACTACACACACATGTGCCTCGGGATGAGATTCAAATAATACAGATAGAGAAAAAAAACATAAAGCAATATTATACGAAAAATATTCTGAATTTTGAAAAATTATTAATAAATATTATAATAATTTTTTAATATTTTTTTAAATAATTTTTTATACTTTCAAATTTTTGATAGCTAACTATTTTGTACTAATTTTAGTTGGCTTTCTCTCTGTGTATGCATTAAATTTGCCAAAGTTTTCTGCCAATTTCCCAGTGTCATTCGAGTTGAGCAAATTGTTGCATAGTTCGCTGCTTCAATTCCGGAAAACGTTATATTTCTTTTTTCTACTGGATCCACATGATGGATCTTTGGGAATTCCAAACAGTTGGGCACAACTAAAGTTGGATATAATTAACCATGTTTTTTCGACACTTTTTTCTTGTCACTCACTTGATGGGAATATTGTAAATGAAAATGTAAAAACAAAACCAAAAAATACAAAAGGTAAGAATTTTATAAGCATTTTCAATCACTATTTCTTTATGGGAAAAAATTCACATATTTTTTATTATATTTTAAGATATTTAGTAAACCTTATATTTCGATTTATTTGTTGTTGAACTGTATATATTTTTTTTAAATTATTAATTTATTAAATATTGTATTTCTTATTAAAAGCAAAAAACTGCAAAATTACTCTTTAAATTGCTGGTGAATAACATATTTGCGCATATGTAAGTCTTTCAGGTTTCAAACTCGGTTTTAATTTAACATGACATTCAATAGACTAACACATATAAAGATAGAGCCTGGTATTTTTGAACCGACCACTTTCCACAGCTCCCTCGAATGCACCGAACATGTTTTCTTTAATTATTTAACCTGTTTTCCCCACTGACAGACGCTTAACAACTCAAACGGAAGGACCGTGAATGTGGGTCCGACTCTCTGCGGCACACACACAGCATACAGTCACACACACACACACACACACACATATGTCCGTGACAAGAAAATGCAATTATGGAGCGAAATAAAACAATCAGTGGCAATCGCTTTGGGAAGCCCCTGGCCGCAGTGGTCCAGTGTGAATTCGAGTGGCTTTCCCAGCTTGCCCAGAGTCCTGCCGACCGAGGGTCCTGCCATCCGAGGCGACCTTGGTCCGGAGTTCACAGATCCCGCTCCGAATGTCCTGCGGCCACGTTTGGGCTGCTCGCCAAATATTAATCACTTCAATGGCAACGGAATCAATAATTAAAAGGCTCACCAGTGGGATGGCGAAGGCAAGGGAGCGAAATATCACGCATACGAGCCGTTGGCCGTGGAAAAATACCATTTGCAGGTGCACGGAAAAGTTATTAATGGTTTTTGGCGGCTTACGTAATTTGTGCTTGTGCTGTTATTAAAGTTGCACCGCCATTGTGGGCGGATGAGCCGTGCGGCAAGGACACGGCAAGGATGCGCCGCATTCGCTACATTATGCGAATATGTGCAGCATCTGTGTGTGTTTGTGTGTGTGTGTGTCTGCGGGGCAGGCTTAACTTTTCCAATGGCAAACGGACCGCGAGAAGCGGAGAAAGTGGACGCCGCCGACATGTCCTTAATGAGAATTCTCCGCTCCAATCAGGCGGAGGAGTCGAAAACAAAGCCATTCCCGTCGTGCAAAAGTGTGCGCGATAAAAATGTGCAGTAAATAAATACGTGCCACTAGAATGACGTTGATTTCCCATCACTTTGCAGGAAATTTGCTGGCAAAAACATAATAATAATAAGTAGAAGTGATTTTAAAGCACTCAGCAAGAGAACTCTCCTGTGAAACCACTTAAAATGGTATTAAAATATTTGAAACACCTTCAAAAAAATGTATTTCATTATTTAGAAAATATTTTAAAATAAATCTATAAATAGTTTAGCTTTTTAAAAAAATAACTAGTTTATTATAAATATTTTTATACTTTTTTTTAGACCTTTGATTACCAATTTAGTTGATAAGCCGTATATTTATTGAAAAAAACCTATAAATTATAATTATAAATAATGATTTTATATTTCTTATTAAAGAATTGTTAAAAAAAAATGCGAATATTATTATAATATTTTTTAATCCTTTGAAAATTACCAATTATGTTGATAAGCCATATATTTATTGAAAAAAACATATAAATTAAAACATGATTTTATTTTCCTTATTAAAGAATGCTTCCCAAAAAATGCGACTAACATTTTATTTGTTTAACTCTAAATTTTCTTTAGATTTTTGTGTTTTATAATTGAATTCATTTTGATAATGATTAAAATATTTTTAACCAATAGTTTTTCCTGCTTCTTCCTGGCTCAAATTGTTTGAAGAGTAGAACTGCTCATTTTCCTTGCCTTTATAAATCATTTTAAAATTAGCAAACTGTCCGAAACTGAAAAATTCTCCGAACCTGTGCCACAAAAACTCAGACAAATTCGATTTGCTTCAGTTTGCTTCTGCGATTCAAGCGAAGTCAATGAAGTTCTGATTTCTGGCCGGGATTGCTGTCATTCGGACAGGCAGCCTCTCAAATATCCAGAGAATGTGGCATTTTTGCGTTGGCCAAGTCAAGCCAACCCAAGCACATACCTTTGGCATTCCTGGGGTTAAATCGAACATAGATACGCACACTCACATTCACATTTACATCGGATTTGGCCTTGTCCGTTGTTAACGCATTATTCACTACTAACGCAATAATTCGCCGATTGTCGGACATGCCAGGGATTTGCAAACGAGTGCAAGTGTGTTCTTCCCACGGCATTCAATTTGAAGTTCACCTGCAGAAGGACGACTTAAGTCCATTAAGTCTATTCACTTCACATCGCCACTGTTGCTAAGCTCCTGCCAATCACATCAACACGGACCAATTAGGTGAACTAAATGCATTACTGCCTGCAGTTTATTGAGTGATTATAAGCCGAAAAGTCTCTCTCCTTAAGACACATTTCATATTTTCCACAGAATTTCTCCGAAACACACACGCACAGCTCGCTTCAAAGTATGCAAACGGATGTCATAATTGAATTTTCATTTCGGGCTTCATTTGGTTCGTCCCACGCAAAAGTCGGTTTATTCAAGTGGCAACGATGGGCTGAGCTTAACTGCACAGTGCAAGCAAATCAGTTGGAGGAATCCCATCCTCCTGATTTCCTGCAGACTGCCCGGGTCAACTAGCACAAACACCTCCAGATAATCCGTCACAATCACATACGGATCTTCAATGTTCTTGGGTGGCATGGGCACGAACCCCAGCACAATCCAGAGGTCAGTCCTTATGTTGCGGTTGCATTTTTGAAAGATGGGTAAAGCGAAATCTGTTAAGGGTTCATCCAAAATGGGTACCTCAATGGAAATGAGGTGCAAGTTGCTTGCGTCGCGAGAAGACGATCCCGGAAGCGGTGAGCTTATGGTTTCGGTTTGCTGGGTGGTGGACTGCTCATCATCCGGGGGCGTCGAATTCATTTCGAATATTTAATATACAAAATTCTGAGATCGAAAAAACCAATGTTGGAGTTTCAAAAATGTATCGAATTTGTGTACAAAGATTTTTATCAAAACTTATATATGGGAGCAAAGACACGTGTGTTCTGTACAACGAATTTTGGAAGAATGAGTTGGAAAGGTTCACAGCCTGGGCAAATGGACAGAACGCAAAGCTCACAGCCTGCTTTCTATAAAAATTTTGGAAAATTTACAACAAGAGGTAAAACTAGTTTTTACTCGATTTTATCATACATTTTGCTGTACCAAAATCCTAAAACTTAAGAATTCGCGGAAGAATTTTTAAAATTAGCTACTCTATCGACCAAAAATCAACAACAAAAGGTAAAGGGATGCTGTTTGGCTGGTGATTTCTCAAGATTAGCAGATCATCCATAATCACGCGAATTCTCGAGAAATTTTAAATAATTTTCTGATTTATAAAATTAGTGATATTTATTTCTAGATTTCTTCTAGACTTTATTTGATAATCCCACTACCTCTTTGTTTTCTGTTCCCCCTATTTTTTTAAGCAGAGTCAGGGGATCAGGAATCAGGAATCAGGTAGAAATGGCATCCAAGAAGAAGGGGATGACGCCCAAGCATGAAGCGGACAGAATGTCCGAGGCGGGCGCCAAATCGGGTAGCGAAAGCGATTTGAACGACAGCGAGATGCAGATCTATATCAAATCTGCGGAGGATCCGAATGTCCTGCGCATTGCGGTCATGGCTGATCCCGTGGGTTGAGGAGATCCGATTACTGATCAAAGGTTTGAAACATGTTTTTCTGCATCTTCCTTAGGAGGTAACACTGGGCTTTCTGCTGGCTGGCATTGGCTATCAAAGGGACAGGTTCCGCAACTATATGATGGTGGAAAGCGGTTGGCAAAGGGGAAAACCGCATCGATTGACCGCAACTAACTCGTTTTCGATCCCACAGAGACGCCGCAGGAGGATCTCGAGAACTTCTTTCTCACCGTTTACAGGCGTTCGAACATCGGCATCGTTATCCTCGACTACGATACGGCCAAGAGACTTCGCAACCTGATGCAGCGATGCCATCAGCTGCTTCCCGTTCTGGTCACCGTGCCCAACAAGTCCTCGTTGACCACGTATCTGGACAAGAAGGAGCGCAATCGCCGACTTCGCCAAAGGGACGCCTACTAGGATCTGAAGTTAGAGGGTACTCTTCTCCTGTCCCCTTGCTCTGCCACAAAATTAACGAAATAAAGTTGGGAATACCACATTTCTGGCTTTGAATATTTAGAATGCTGAAATTCATTTTTTATTGTTTCTATTTTGTTTTAATAAATTAAAGTTAGTAACCTACTGGAAACTTAGCAGTATAAATATTTTGTAAAGGCCATTTGCCAATATTTATATCCTGTAAAGAAAATATTTTTATTTACATTTAAAAAAGATTTTAAAAAAAATTGATTTTAATAAATATTTGAAAAATTAGATCACAATTTGTTTAATCCATAAATATTTTAAAAAAATGTAACATAATAATAGGCTTATGAATTGACAATTTAAAAATTAATTTACAATTTGCTAGGAATATAAATATATTTTTATAAGGGGTTACATCAGTACATCGGTTTTTTGACAAAAATATGAATTTTTTCTTTTGGTTTTTTTGCTGTAACTTGGACAAAAATGGTCCTACACCAAAAATACATACTGTTTTCAACAGATAACAAAATATTTATTAAATCCATGACACTTTCAATGCAATTTTAAAAAAATAAAATTTTCGCTAATTTTCATTTTCATGATTTTTTGCGAAAAATGGCAACAAAATAAAATGTCCAGGTTAAAATGCCAATCGATTGGAAGTTTTATAACGAGTTCAGAAAGGTATGACAATCCATATTTGGATAAATATTTAGATTGTTTCGGCCAAAAAACTGTTTTGTTTTTTGCCCTTTTTATACGCGGTAAATACATTTTTTTAATTTCCTTTCAGGATTATTCAAAAGGATTCCTTAAAAAAATGTCCTATAAAATCACAACTCTAACCCAAAAAACTTGATCAAGATTATTGTTTTTTTAAATAAAGAACCCATTAAAATAAAACCCAATCCATTTAGATGATTTATTTCATTTAGTTATAGGCTTTAAATGTGGACTTTTCCTCTATTGTATTTTAACGCACTCGCAACTCAATTTACTCTCGGTAACCGATTCCCGAAATAGTTTCAATTGGTTTTTTGGCCAGCATTAAAACCGAAATAGACTTTGTCGAAATAAAACCAACAATCCGGCACTCGGAATTTTATGCAGAGTAGAGGCATCAATGTGGCTTTCGGATTGCCGCTTTTGTTGCCATTTCAGCTTCAGTTTCATTTTCATTTTCAGTTTCTGTTTCAGTTTAATATTCGGTTTCAGCCGCTCTAGCAAATTAATTACAATTACCTTTGGCTCCGTTCGATTGCACTTGGCGAATGTTTTTGACATGGCCGCAAAGCATTTTCAATGCGAATGCTTTTTGGTATTTTCCCCCGAAAACTTTCTCTGTGTGTGTATCTGTGTGTGTTTTTGGGATAAGCCTGTCAATGGCAGAGTGGTAAAAGTCAGTTGGCAAATTGAAACAGACTAGTGGCCGTCTTCAAAGGGGCCTTTCTTGATATCCGGATTTCTGGATTTCTGAATTTCTGACTCCCGATTCAATGTCGGCGTAGTTTCACCTGTCCCGCGCAGACAGAAAAGTGGGTTTTGGGTTCTGGGTTCAGGGTTCGGGGTTCCGGAGGTCCTGACATCTCTCTTCTCTCCAACCGATTAGCTTTCGGGGCCATTTAATTGAATCGTTGGGCAGTCAAGCAGCCGGAAACTCGAATCGCCGTCTGCGTAATTTATGCGCATACATTTGAGTTTAGCTGCTGGCTAAATAAATATGAGGAAAATCGTAGCAGAAATCGAAACAGCAATCACGTATTGGCAAAAACTGTCAGCAATTAATTCGCTTAGTCGCGCCAAAGTGAATTAGCGCCAAATCTCTGGAGTGGGACAACTGCCAGACCCTCGTCGTGAATCGAATTCGAATTTGGATTTGGAAGAGGAATCAGAATCGCACCCTCCTTAATCGCTAAATCTAGCTGTCTGTCCTTGGAGTCTTTGATTTTAACGGCGTGCGAAAATCAAAGCGCTCTTTGAGGCCCCTTCAAAAATTGGGCCGCTTGGTTGGGGGATTTCGGGGGGAGAAGCACACGCTAGACTCACTCAGACTTAACTCACATTTCCGAGAGGCTGTGGCGGTTCACACATGCGAAATAAAGTTGGAAAAATTACAGTTTGAACAAAAAATGTTGGGCATTTCTTTTCTAATTAAGTGAAAAATCGGAATATTTTAATTCTGATTTTTTGTTGATTTTTTCTTTTATTTATAAGATCACTTAAATTACTAAAATTAAATTTTAACATTTTTATTTTTAAGAAAATTTAAATTTTTTGGGTAAAAATTAAGGAAAACCCAGATTTACGCCTTGTAAATTTTCCAAAATTTGTATAGAAAGCAGGCTGTGAACTTTGCGTTCTGTCCATTTGCCCAGGCTGTGAACCTTTCCAACTCATTCTTCCGAAATTCGTTGTACAGAACACACGTGTCTTTGCTCCCATATATAAGTTTTGATAAAAATCTTTGTACTAACTCCAACATTGGTTTTTTCGATCTCAGAATTTTGTACGTAAAGTATTCTAAATGGATTCCAAGCCCCCGGATGATGAGCAGTCCACCAGCCAGCAAACCGAAACCATAAGCTCACCGCTTCCGGGATCGTCTTCTCGCGACGCAAGCAACTTGCACCTCATTTCCATTGCGGTACCCATTATAGGTGAACCTAGAACACATTCAGCTTTAACCATCTTTCAAAACTGCAACCGCCATATGAGGACTGACCTCTGGATTGTGCTGGGGTTCGTGCCCATGCCACCCAAGCCCATTGAATCTCCGTATGCGATTCGGACGGATAATCTGGAGCTGTTTGTGCTAGTTGACCCGGGCAGTCTGCAGGAAATCAGGAGGAAGGGATTCCTCCACTTGGCTTGCTTGCACTGTGCAGTTAACCTCAGCCCATCGTTGCCACTTGAATAAGCGGACTTTGCATTTAGTTCTTAGTGAGTTTTCGATGAGGAAGCTATCTGGAAATTCATATCAAATTGATTCAATTTCTCCCGGTGCAGGGTTACCAGGTGCTCAAGATGGAGAGTTGAAGCGATGGAGAGATGGCGGGGCATGCGTAAATTTAATTACACTTATGCTCATGGGCAAAGTTTGCTTGGCAGCCAACTCGTGTCCCGATTCGGCAAAGTTTCCACCTCAAAGCGGCCCCCGGGCGACAGGAGCTGCCGGAGTGGGGACTTTATTAAAAGGGAATTCCGGCGATTGGCGGCCTCAGCTTTCTCCTCGAATAACACGGATTCGAGGAAAGAAAGAGGAAAATCATAATGATAATAATAATAAAAATAATAATGATGCTGCACGGAATTTATAATGTATACATAGTATTTATCGATTCTGCATTTTGCATTCCTTGAGGAGGCAGCCTTGTTATTTGTTATTTGCATTTCCATTCGTAATTGGCAGACCTTTTGCAGCACTATCTCTTTTTCTGAATTTTCCTTGGTATTTTTGTATTTATCATTTTCTTTTTTTTGTATTTTTTTTTGCGTTGCCTGTGTAGAAAGGTTTTTCTGTAGGCAATGCTCAGTTAATGCTGCACAAAGCTTCAACTTCAATTTCGTTCAACAAAAGACTCGGGCGAAGCAAACAAAGCTGCGTCAAAAAAAAAAGAGGGAAAAGGGAAAGGAAAGTCCCAGAGCAAACAATTACAGCCTTGAAATGTATATGCCAGCCACCTTTTTCCCTCCGCCCCACCAGCAATATTCCATATTTATTTTGTACATTTTCTTCTCGTTGCAACGGGAAAAATAACAGCAGAGTAATAATTTGATTTTTGAACATTCCGTCGGTAGTTCAGTGGTTCTTTGTTTGGCGTCGGCGAAACTACGTTGAATTTTAATATACTCGGGCGTATGAAAGTAGAATTGCGTATACGCCGTGTGCGCCGATATCAGTAAACAGAAAAAAGTATAAAAGAATAAAAACGCAAATCCAGCGAGTCAAAAAAAAAGGAAAGGGGGAAATGGGTGGATTGTTTGTGCTCCCCGGTGGTTCTACCAATTTTTCGGGGTTGCTCATCAGCTTTTTGGGCTTAGGGCTTCAGCCTCACGGGTTTTCCCGGGAAAATTGAAATACACCCACCTTCAAACGCACTCACACACTCACAGGGCCATTGATACGAATGCGGCTTAAGTGGCTGGTATTGTTTTTACATTAAAATATCATTAATTTTCATGCCTGCCTGTTTGCTGTGGCTCCATTTTCTTTCTCGGTTCCCCCCTCTGGGTTTTCCCCTCGGTTTTTCGCCTCGTTATTTTGGCACCCCGCCTCATAAGTGGCTGTGTGTATAGAGCCATTAACACGAGGCGTGAAATGAGCGCATATGTATGCATGAAAGGACGATCGTCCTTGCGATGTGGAAGGATGACAGAATCGAAACTTAGCTTCAGAGGGTTCCACTTGAAAATGTTTTCCAATACTTAGCCAATAGGAATAGCCACTAAGGAAATTTATGCAATAAATGGTATTTTCTATGTTACTTATTATTATTATTGTGTTTACTTTTAATTTAAATATTTTCTCTGAATAAAATTGAAACAAAATTATTCATTAAAAATTTTTCAATTTATTTTTTATTATTTTGTTAGCATTAAATTTAAAATATTTCTTCTAATAAATGATAAAGAATATAAATAGTTTTAAATTTTTTAATTTATTTCTTTATTTTATAATAATTTCAAATTAAATCTCTCTTTAAAGAGGTATATTAAGTTTTTCCCTGACCTTTATTAATTTGAACTCAACACTTAACTTCAACTTCTTGTAAATGGTATATATTTATATTCCCAATTTATCAATTTATCCTCCCCTAGGTATTCTGTATCATTTTCCTCCTCAATTGTATTACAAATTCTTGCCCCTGAGTGACAAATATACTTTGCCCCTAATCCCCCTGCGCAAAAAAAAAGACAATTTCAGTCGGTTTCTAATGGAGCTGACCGGAGGATAACGTGTGTCCGCTGGTCCAGTGGCCGCTTCAAGCCAAGAACACTGAAATCGAGAGCCTTTAAATGCCACACAGATAAGCTGACACACACACACACACTCTCGCATTTCAGCTGAATAAGCGTGGCAACAGCCGATGGCCCAATAAAAAATCAAGAGGAATAAGTTGTTAATATTTTTTCGATTTGTTTTTCGCTTTGCTGTGTGTTATTTTCGTCTGCGTGTGCGTGTGTTGCCTAAGCTGCCAATAATGACAAATACATATACATGTACTGAGAACACACAGAGGCAGAATGAACAGGACGTCACACACACACTCACACACACACACACAGTTGGCACAATTGGCTCTAAAGCTGTGCGACGTCTGAGTGCCTGGATCAGTGTCATGCGTGGGAGGTCCTTTCCTCCTTTCCTCCTGCCCACCCCTCTTAGTCCTTTTTTATCGCCTCCTCTTCGCCTGGCTTATACGCTCGGTTGCCCACCCGCACCAGCACAACACGGCGGCACACTCACACATATGCCGCTTACCTGTCAATGTTGGCATTAAAATTTGCCTTTCGTATGACAACCCACACGCGGAACATCCGGGGGCCAAAAAGATGGGGTTGCAGAGAGAAAAAATGCAAAGGGATATTCATATTTCACAGATAAATTCAAATTTAACATCTAAATCCCCAAATGGATCTTTACTTGGCTCTTGAGGTGTCTAAAAGTATGCAACAATATATTTATATATATTTAAAAGCATACTTTTAGACACCTTCATTATTATTTAAAAACACTCTCGATATATTTGATATTAATATCTATATCTTTTCAAAAAGATCCAATATTTGGTTCTTGAGGTGTCTTAAAGTATGAAACAATATATTTATATATTTAAAAGCATACTTTTAGACACCTTCATTATTATTGTAAACACTGATATATTTGATATTAATATTTATATCTTTTTAAAGGTAAAACTAATTGTGGCAAATTGTTTTATGATTTGAAAGTTATACCGAATCGCTGATATTTTAATTAAATACTGTTTTCAATAGAAATTCCTCCTACAGATATTCGTATGGCTCTTTATCTTGCTGTGTGTGATGACCCACCTTCAGTTTCAGTGGCCCGCAGTGAAACATGTTAACAACCAGGGTCAGGTGGGTGGTGGGTGGTGGGTTGGTGCCGGGATTTCTGGGTACTTTACTGACAGCCTCGCATTTTGGAGCCCCCCCACCCGTTTTTCCTGCTTTTCTTTCTTCCCGTTGTCCTGGAGTCCTGGATTCCTGGGGAGTGGTACTGTTGGTACTGTTTTTACGTTGACGCGATTTTCAACATGAGTTGAGGCGAATTGAATCAGCGGGGGGTTCGACCCCCCCGATCAATCACTGGAGGGCCAGAGCCACCCATGCTCCTCCATTTTCGGGGAAAAAACCACCCACCAGGTAACCACTGTGCACCCGTTAAAGTGACGCAATTTGTGTGAGCTTAATTTGCCGCTCGCCTCGCACCTTTTCCCCTCCCCTCCCGTTCTTCAGGCCAGTCATTTGTGTGTTGACCTTTTTAATTAGCGAACAAAACTTGTTTTTTCAGCACGCCGGCCGCAAGGAAAAACATTGTTCAAAGCCAAACAAAGCGGTGGCTACAATCCAAAACAAGCTAAAAGTTTCATAATTAAGTTAAGCGAAAAAATACGAGAATGAAAATGCAAGTAAAAAAAATAAAATGTGCATGGCACACAAAGGCCAATGGCATTCCGCAGCAAAGTATGCAACACTTTCGTCAAAGCAAATAATCGCTTTAGGCGTCACGCACACACACAGAAATCCTCGCACACAATTCGCCATGCCATTTGCCGTCACCCACACACACACACGACAAAGGT
Source organism: Drosophila pseudotakahashii (assembly GCA_035046095.1). Lineage (NCBI taxonomy): Eukaryota > Metazoa > Arthropoda > Insecta > Diptera > Drosophilidae > Drosophila > Drosophila pseudotakahashii. Next base: position 11,567,226 of record JAWNOE010000105.1, read on the forward strand.
CCTCGGAGTGGAACATTAAGTAATGTGAGAATCACTTGACACATCGCCAATCTACGCAAATAAACAGTTGCAAACAGCAACTTGTTATCGAGGGCATTTTAAATGTAGGTTTGCCATTTAATGTGAGGGGAAGTTATTCAAACATTTCGCCATTGCAGCTTAAAAATGGGTTTTATTGAATTTTACTTGACAATATAATATATTTTCTGGAATATTACATTTGAAATTCAGGTGTTTTAAACTAGAATCACTTTGAAAGGTGTCTAAAAGTAGGCAACAATGTATTTTAAGAGGTAAAAGATAGGACTTTAATTTTTTGGTAGCATACTTTTGGGCACATTTTGAAGAGATTTTAAATCTAAGAATAAAACTTGGTACAAGAAAAGTTGTTCTAGTAATTTTGGCACACGTTAATTTTAAGTATAAGCTAAATTTGAAAATGACATTAAAATTTTAGCAAAATGTATAATATCTGATATTTTTATTTAAATAAAAATAACATATTCCTAAAAGTAGGCAACATTTTATTTTGCAATTTATAATATTTTGGTACAAAGCCTCGTACCCTCTTCCGGAATTCCCACCGCTTTATCCGTTTACCATGCAATACGGCTTTATTGCATATCCAGTTGCAATTGCTTCCCGTAGCTGCTGCCCCTGTTTTCGGTGTCCCGTTGCCAAATGCGGGGCAGCAGTCAGTTGGATCCGGGGAGCCACTTTATTTCTCGTTATCGCTGGCATTCGATCCCGGCTGTCCCCGGGTCGTCCCGTAACCCAGTGCTCGCCACCCCGACCTTTGCCCCCAGAAGCCGAAGCCCGACATCGTTTCATATTGCTGTCACAATTTCTGCCATGGCATGGCAACGTTATGCAAATATCAGAGCAGAAGTGGAGTGGCAAAAAAACCAGCCAGCGACAACAAAAGCTGAAGCTGAAACATATACACCATATATATGTACAAGCGAGCTGAAACTGAAAATGAAACTGAAACTGATCCATCAATTTCACATGCATGTTTGCCTCGGGCGCCAGGATATGACACGAATGAAATGGGAATATATGTTTGGTATATTCCCACATGCTATGTACATATATCCCGCATCCCACCAACACGAACACGAACACGAATGGCAAACAATTTGGCACAAAGTGGTCCGCATTCCTCATATGTTTCGTTATTTATTTGTATACCTTTTGTACCTTTGCTAGTTGCCCGGAATTCACTAAACGACTCTTTGAACACAGAAGCCGAAATATAAAATCAGAAAGTGCCTTCGACATATTAATTAAATGTCTGCTGACCGAGGGTCAACACAAATTTCGAGTTGCCAAAGCCAAAACAAATATGCCGGAAAGTGCGATCGAGCGAAAGGCAGTTTGCATATGAATGTGATTTCAAATGAATACGACATAAATGCGATCAGGCGAAAGCGGATGTCAGCCTGCAACGATTCGCAATGTTCAAATAAATATTATTAAAAATGTTGCGATACAAAAATGCTGCTTTAATTTGCGGTCTTTTATTAAAAGGACTTTACTTTACCAGGAAAAAAACAGCGAGAAAGTGAGAAAAATAACAGAGATGCACAGAGAAAAAATTTGAGTGATTGTAGCATATCAATTTGATATTTTATCATATCAAATATGATTGTATCATATCAATTTGATATTTTATCACATCACATTTCATAAAAATGATAAAAATACCATTTTTAAATACCAAATTTGGTATTTTCTCAAAACACATAGAGTAATATAAAATATATGTTGCTGAATAATATCAAATTGACCTTCGCATATCGTTCAAATTTGTTTTCTGTGTAGCAGGCCAAAACCGAACGACTAAAAAAATATGCTCGCAAAAATATTTAAATCAAAATATTTCGTCGCAAAGCCGGGGACGCCGCTGCGATGGAAATATTTCCACGATGGATTGGCATTTTGCATTTTGCGGCATTTTGGCCAAGAGAGAAGAACGCCGCGTTCTGATAAAGAGAAGCGAAAAAAATGTGAATCGCCATTTTTTCGGACCATTGCATTTTCGTTAGTTGAATATATTAAATACCGCGAGTTCGGAAAAAAAACGAAATTAGCGAAATATATTTAAATTACAAGCATTTTGAATTGCAAAATTCGCTGAAACACCGCGGGCGGTATAAATACATAAAGGAGGAAGGAGCAGGATCACATGGGGAGTCCTGCTTTCGTCCGTCACTTGACCACCCGCCGAGTTCCCTTTCAATTGCTGATTGATGCCGCTTTGTCGGGCTGATTGAAATCACCGCACTGCCTTTCCTTCATTTCCCCCCTTTTGATTTGCCCGTTTGGCCATCGTTGTGAATTTAATTTACGGGGAATGCAACCCTTTGTTTGGGGTCACCATGGTGACGTTCAGTTTTTCCATTCAAGGAATTTATTAATTAATTTATTTAATTTACTAATTTAAGAGTAAGGATAAGAAGATATATAAAATAATAATAGGTGTCTAAAAGTATGCAACAATATATTTTGGAATCAAAAGTACGGAAGAAAAGGAATATCATTTATTCACTGCATAATTTTAGACACTTATTTTAATATATCAAAGTTATTTCAAAATAAATTCTAAAAAATATGATATAGAGAAAAAGTTGAGAATGGTACTTAGAATCCAGCAACCCCATTCAAATGCCGACAGGTGCAGACTCCACCACACATATTCGCACACATAAAATGAGATGTTTTACTGCCTGACATGTGACCCCTCCTGCTGATGTTTCGCAGCTGTTTCGTTTCGTATCGTTTCGTCTCCATTTTGTAATTATCTCAAGTGCCAGACACAGTATCTAAATTAACATCGAAGCCGCAACATGGCCACACACACCCACACACACACGCTATTAGTATTTTTGTTTACCCAATGGCTTCTGTGATGAGAGTAAACCCAAACCAAACCCCATGGCAAAATGTCCGTTGCAACATGAAAGCACTGGCTGCATTGCAACACCATCGACATCGACATCGAAAGGAAGGAAGGTTGTTGTTCCACCCGAGGATTATCGGGGAATTTGCGACAGGAAAATATTATAATTAGCTGTTGGCCAGCAGAGGAATGCGTTCTCAACACAATAGGGGATTAAGTACTCCTGCCACAAATACTTGCTGCTCTGCAACTATTTTTCATCACTTTTATGCATAATGCATTGGATGAACATATTTTTGGTCTGCAACGCAATGTTTGAGAGCTGGAATCTGGGGTGGGGAAAACAGAAAAGCAATTTGTGCTTTGCATTTTCCAGTTCGGTTTTAGGAACTCACTTCCTTTACAATTTATATACAATTCCCATTTTACCACTCAGCATGTTGTTATATTTTCCCAAAGTATTTTTATTCAGGCAAAATCCTTTCTTACTTGGAAATTTACATGCTGGCATTTCACAGGGCACTTTCATTTCTTTTTTGATAAATTCAGTAGGTAAAAGTTTACCAAATATTTGGGTTTTTAAATACAATTTGGCTACAAACTTTCTATTTAAAAAGTAATAAAATCACTGCCTAAACTAATTTTTAATTATTTAAAATAAATCATATATTTTCATAGATTTATTTACCATGTACATACAATTTTTATAAATCCCATTTAAATTTATTAGTTTTATGAGAATTTACACACACAAAAAATTATGTTTAAAAATCGTTAAATATTATTTTCAAATTTATATTTGTTTTAATAAATCCCATTTTAAATTATGAAAAATCTTTTAAATTGTATTGTAACCTGTATTATTTTTTATTATTTTTTTAGAAGTAGATTGATTACGTTATCAAGCCAAAAATGTCAATAATTTATATTTTTGAATGGAATGAGGAAAGCCCAAAGGCTGTGGGTTAAAGGATTCAAAGGGAGTTCTCCTTTCCAGTGGCCAGGGGCAAGAGTCCTTGAGTCCTTGGGCCGAATAAAAGTTAACAACACATATTGCGCGATTTTACTTTGCAGCTGTCAAGCTGGGATTTCATATGTAATTAGCCTTGGCGTTGGTCCTGTCATCGCTGGCATTGCTATTATTAAGCTGCCATTGATGACGATGACCTTGGTCCTTGGCCAGCCCAAAGGGGGTGGGGGTTGGGCCCCCACGAGGGGGCGTGGCAGGTGTGACGTGGGCAAAAGCCTTTACAATTCTTGACATGCATTCAGCCTGGCAATTCTATGCCACACACTTGAATACACCTTTTGTGACTGGTTAGCTGATGGGTGTGGTTTTCGGGTGGCTTTTGGGTGGTTTTTGGGTGGCATTTGGGGCGGCCTTCTCTGTGGTTCTCCGAGTGGTGCGACACCACCTGCGAAATGCCTTTGGCCGCGGCCTTTGTGCCGTCGAGCCTCGTTAATTCCACTGCGGTTTGCATTCTACTGGCGAATGGACGAATGATTCGGCACCCAAAGTGTGTCCTTTGGCAAAGGAGCAAGCAGTCATAGGTGGAAATTAATGTCAATTAAAGGAGCATGGAAATTTCGGCGGCAACTAGAAATTTATTATTGGGATAACCAATAAATAAATGTGCCCAAATGTACAGTTGAGTACAGTTGTAACAAGTACTTTTCAAATTTCTCGGTTTCTTAGACTTTTTAAAATTTTTTAATTTATATTGTTCCAAAATTGTTCTTATAATTTAAATAAATTTTGTTCTTCGAAATTTAAGAGAGATCCAAAGAATTCGCTTTCAATGGTGTCTAAAAGTATGCAGCGATATATTTTCAGTTCTGAAGTTTGATGGATTCGTTGCAAAATTCGACCGTTCCATATTTCACTGCATACTTTTAGACACCTTTAAGGGATTTTAAAGAACCAATAACTATTGAACCCGAGTCTTAGGCTCCCGTCACCATTAGAAGTCATTAACCGATCCTCCGTGGAGTTTCTACACTCACATTGGCTGCTCCCATTTGAGAGTTTAACCCACTCATGCCCCGCATGCATGTGCTTGTACGCGTCTCCCTGGTCGTTTATTTTCAGCATCCAATCGATAGGATTGTAACGCTTGAGTGCATCCTTTAGCATGTTCCGATGATGCCGAGGATGTTAAGGATGCTGGCAATAGGGTGGATTGATGGGATGCTGCCTCATTTGTTTATTTATACCAGCAAGGACCGCGAACATTACGAAAGGGACTTTGGGCTTCTCAGTTTTTCAGTTTTTTCGGGGAGCGCGCGAAAAGGATTCGTGTTCTCCGTGGGGAATACAAATGAAATTGCCAAGACAGCAAACGGTAGATGTCAATCAGATTTCAAATCAAAGTCAGGTAGTCAATGGCTTCAAATGGCATGAAATCTCCAGAGACTTGGTAACAATACTTTTTGGTGTCTACGACTGGGCAATGAGACATTTTGAGCAATCCATTGCCCGGGGGTATCGAAATGAAATATTTATTGCATTGCCTTCAGACACGAACAGTATTGTTTTCTAAAATTGAAAACTCGAGGGACTTGAATGTATTTCTCTTACAGCTTAATAATCCAGCTTAATTATATATTTAATTTCCGGAAATAAACTCAATTTAAAAGGGGCCCAAAAGTATGCAATAATATATTTTCAATTATTCCTTTTTTCTGTTTTTTCACTGCATACTTTTAGACACCTTTATAATTTAAATGCGGTAAACTCACTGAAAAATGACCCTTACTTAGATTAACTATTTTTAAAATCAAACATTGGGCACTGGGACTTAAGCTTTAAGATTTTTCCCAGCATGTCGGAATGTTGTGTTTCAGCTAATGTGTTTCGGGGCTTACAGTGCGGCTCATCCGACTGTTGCCGGGGATTAGGTTGCCGTGGTCTTCGGCTTCCCCTTGCACTAATCTAAGTCCCGATCATAACTTCCTTACAAACCTCTCAATGGACTTTAGCCCCCTCCCCCTCCGCCGCCTCCTCGAAGCCTTTGCAATCCCCTCGCCCATTTGCAAATCGAAAAGGAAACCATTGTGTGGCCACTGGACTTTGGCCTTGTCCTGCGACTGCGACTGTGCCAGTGAGGAGTCCTTCTCCCCTATGGCAATAATAACTTGTAAGTGCTGCGTGCTGCATGTGTCTGTGTGAGCGAATCTATTATGCATGTGCATGTGTGTGTGTGCGCCGCTTTAATGGGAATTGTTGAACCCAGGTCTGTCAGTTGCGGTAAATGGCCAAACGTAGTCCTTGCCCAGCTGTTGAATAAGCCAAAAGTGTTTCTCGGAGAGCTTAAAACAAAACGAAAATAAACTGCAGACACAGCGAAATCCCCCACGGATCGAGATCACTTTTTTATGGAGTTCTTTTGCTACATTTTAAGGTATGCAATTTTTCAGAGGATTTGATTAAATAGTAGGATGAAGATAAACATTTTTAAAAAATTTTAAATGAATGAAAAAAGTATTTTATGAAATTTGAAATAAATTATTCAGATAAAGACTTAAATTATAAATTAACTCATATTTTTAAAAGGCTTTTTTTTCTCTATAGTTTGAATACTACATCAAAAATTGTTAAACAAAATTGCAGGTTGATTATTTATGACAGAATTATTTTGAACATTTTTTATACCCGTTACTCGTAGAGTAAAAGGGTATATTGTATTCGTGCAAAAGTATGTAACAGGGAGAAGGAAGCTTTTCCGACCCTATAAAGTATATATATTCTTGATCAGGATCACTAGCCGAGTCGAACTAGCCATGTCCGTCTGTCCGTCTGTCCGTCTGTCCGTCCGTATGAACGCTGAGATCTCGGAAACTATAAAAGCTAGAGGATTGGCATTTTGCATGCATATTCTTGGAGTTCCTACGCAGCGCAAGTTTATTTCAAAATGGTGCCACGCCCCCTCTAACGCCCTCAATCGCCCTACACCATTTTTTGAAAGGTGTCTGGCGCCCACACCATTAAAGATTTTGGAAAACTAAAAATGCAGTTTTATTGTGACTATCAATACCTATCGAAATGTAGAAGAAATTTTTCAAATCGGACCATTCGTTAAAAAGTTATGCCTGATCAAAGATTTTATATATCTATCTCCCTCGCACTCCCTTAGCTGAGTAACGGGTATCTGATAGTCGGGGCACCCGACTATAGCGTTCTCTCTTGTTTAAAATTGTAAAGCCCAGTTCAAATCTTGTCCTTTAGGCATTTTAGTTGGCATTGAAACCGAAAAGCCCTGTATTCATTTAATCCAATCTATTGACAACCCAGGAAAAGCAATCAAGAGGTGATTTATGTGGCACACGTAGTGTATATATCTTTTGGAAAACCGCAAACTGGTGGTTTTCAGAACCATTTGACTGCCAATGCTCCGCAATTAAACATAATTAGTTTCTGCTATTCTATTTTTTGCCATTCAATTTTGGCGCTATTCATTGTTAACCAGACAAGTGAAAACCACAACTTTGCATGGCAGAAAATACTCCGAAATACACAGTGGAACTAAAACAAGCACACACACACACAGACAAGCAGGGGAGAAGCTTGTGTGTGTGTGTGTGTGGGTGCGTTAGCTAGCTGACTGAGTGACTGGCCCACTTCCGTTAACGACATTTGCTTCAATTTGGCGAATTAAGTCTTAAAGCGTAATTGAGTGAAAATTTTCATCGAACCATAAGTGTAGCTCGTTGGGTTTTTTATTTCCCTGCTTTATATGTGTGTGTGCGATTGTGTGTGTGTGGCCAGCGGAAGGAAGGGACTGTGTAAATCTACTTTCTGCACCGGAAACTCCGCCATGTACCGGAAATGTGACAGCCATTGATCAGTTTGCCATGCGTGTGAGTGTGTCTAAGCCATTCTGGCGAAAGTGCCCCGACACTTATCAATGGCAGTTAACCGGCGGCAAAGGAATGAGCTCGCCTGAATGGAGACCCAAAAGATACTGTCACTCGGAATACAATGCAAAGGGTCCGTTTTCGGGCAGTGCCGGTGAAGGGAAGCATCTTCTGTGGTCCCAAGAACTTAAGGAATTCGTTGGAAAAATATATGAAAATGAATGGTTAAAGGTATAATATTTTTTATATTTTTTAATATTTAATGGAACTAATTTAATAGGAAAGAAGCATCTTCTGTGGTTCCAAGAAGTTAAGGAATTAATTTGAAAATGGTATAATATTTTATATATTATTTAATATTTAATGGAACCTTTTCAATAGGTAGAAACAATATTCTGTGATCCAAAGAGGTTAAATTATTGGTTTAAAAATATATTATATATAATGGAACCTATTTCATCGGAAGGAAGCATCTTCTGTGGTCCCCAAGAACTTAAGGAATTGGTTCGAAAAATGTATGAAAAGTAATAGATAATGGTATAATATTTTGAATATGTTTTAATATTTAATGGAACTTTTTTAATAGGTAGAAACCATATTACAGAATATAGAATAGAAGCCAAATAATTGGTGTAAAAATTGTATAATTTTTTATATATTATTTAATATTTAATTGAACCTATTTAATAGGAATTACTTCTGCTGGATAGTTAATATAATATATTTTAAAATTTATTATAAAATGTATAATAGTTCCACCTTACATTTTTCTATTCACCTAACTTTTAGACTCTTATTTAATGGCATTTTTGGTTGCCTTAATTATTTCTGTTGATAACTTTTAAAATCATAAGAAGTATTTCAGTAACTTCAGGTTGTGAAACCCATTTATGAAGTGCCATTACTGGCACTTGTGGGTGGGTTGGAACATTGTCAGCCCCCCTGGAGAGTTGGATCGCAGCCACTTCCGTTTTTGCCATTTTCCTTTTCCGTTTTCCCCAACTGCATCGCCTGCGAAATGCAAATGTGACCGAATTCCCCGACGCACACATGTCGGATGCTGGGAATCGGAATCCGGATGGGATATGGGATACGTCATACGGGATTTAGAGGGGATCGGGGGACTACTGGCTATAACAAGCACGAGCAACAGTTATCATTATGCTTGGGGTAGTCAGTCAGTCAGGCAGCCAGTTGGACCGACGGTCCTTTGCACATTTGCAGCTAAATCACGTACTCGGTAAATGTGCTACTAATGAGCGCAGGAGAGAAGGCACAGCGAGGAGTGGCTACACTAAGAAAAATATGTATTATTTAACAGAATTTAAGGGGGATTATCTTGTGATTCCTGGATTTAAAGTTAAATATAATATAATATTTTGTATTTCTGTTGGCGGAACTTTAATTTCCACAACTAAATATTTAAAATTATTATTTAGCATTTTAAAAAAAATAATAAAAATGTATTTAATAATTTAAATTTATTTGAATTTATTTAAATTCTAAAAAATATCAGATTAGTGTACAATAAAATACCTATTTTCTAGAACTTAAGTAAAATATTTAGTTAAGTTTTTAGACCGTTAAATTTGAGATTTTTTTAATTATTGCAGAGAAAGTAAACATATTTTTTTTGCAGTGCCCCAAGCGTTGGCAGTCAGGCATCATGGAGCCTAATGTCCCTGATTTTACAAATGATTGTCGAACAAATACACCACCCCCCTCCAAACATTAACCCATGTGTGCCCACCTTGGCACTCGGCACCCACACACACCCACACATAGAAAGTCAATTCAATCATTGCGGGGCGTGTATATGTGTCTGTGTCTGTGTAAACAGGTTCTATAAATAAATGCTCATTTCTTTTTTCTTTGGGGGCAGGAACAATGCTCCCGTTGAGGTGGTTTTACTGGGTTAATGGCGCTGCTGCGACAAAAGGGACCCCCGCAAAGTTTTCAACAACTGGTCCAGCCTAAAAGCAGGCAGCACAAGGTTAACACAATAGTCTTAGGCCCACACACCGAATCAGATAACTGTACTCAAAATAACTAGACCTATACGATCTAATCAGTTGGTTTATTTTTGGAGACCAATCAGCTAATTGCGTTGCCTATTGATAGGAAGCATTTATTGAGCGAAGGAATTCTTTTGGAATTACTTAATAAATGTGATTTTAAGAATATTTTAATAATTTAAAAATATGAAATTTCCTAGAAACGTTTGTTTAAACTTGTAAATAGTATTAAGAAATCCGTTTTTTATATATAATACAAAATAAATATAAGTTCTTGTAAGCCTCAATTAATTATTATTCAAGAAATTCAAGAAATGTGTCTTCGAAGGTTTTTAAAATAATTTAAAATATATACAACTTCTTAAAAACATGTATTATACTTTTAAAATATTTATTTTTATATTCGTTTTAATTGGTACGAATTATTTAATGTAAGTTTTGGCGATTCGTCTTTTTTATTGAATAGTATTAAATGGAAAACTCTTTAAAATTAAATTTCTTTAAATATTTATGAAGTTCCAGGATGCTTCAAGTCTATGTTAAATATTTAGATGAACACAAAATGTTCCTCAATTCACTTTTGTACAACTTTAACATATCATTTACTCTGCTCGAATAAATCTAATTGGCCGCAGATATTTAAATACAGTTTGGAATTTGTACTTACCTGGAAGCCAACAAATGGCAAACAGAGTTGGCAAAGGCAATTGGAAGCTGAACTTCGCAGACGAGTCAAAACTATCTAAGCGAAATGTCGGAGACGTGTTTCCGTTTCCGTTTTCGATGAGTTGCCAAGTTGTTTCCAATGCAAAAACAAAGTTTCCCCAACTGGCAAATAAACAGCTAGCGGAAAATTGGCCCAACATTTAGGAGGCCTCACTGTACTTTTGATTTTCTTTTTTTTCCCGTAAAATTATACACGATTTCGAGGAAATGTTTCGCAAAATTGCCCTTGAGACTTAAAAGTTTACATCATTTTTTGGCTTTGAAGTAAAAATCACTTGGGGAGTTGAATTTTAGTTTAAGGCTGTTTATTTCGTGGAAAATGTTTTGGCCCCAAGGTTGCTTTAAGTCAATTAAGACGAAATATTCAATTTGATTTTTGGGGCAAAAATCTATTGGTAATATTAATTTTCTTTTGATTTTCATAAATAAATTATTTATGTGTGGAAAATTATTTAAATGTTATATTGGGGACTCCATTTCGATATAATAGTGTTATATTAAATATCTTAAATGTGTTTTCTCTGGGAAGGTGGTAAAGTGTTAAACATAAACTAAATATTAATGCCTTTGCATAACAATTAATCGTTATTGTAGCTTTTTCTGAGGCTAAATTAATTTAAAAACCAAAAAATAAATTTTAAAAAATATAAAACACGAAACTAAATTAGGGAAATAAAATTGGAAAAATATATACGTACTTTAGGCCTAAATCTAAATATATTTAGCATATTCTACAGAGTGCTTTCGCTCCACTTACATGATGAATTTGTCTTCTTAACTGGCTGCCGCCTCGTTGGAGCTTGGTTTCCTCGGTTTTGGTTACCTTTTTCGGCTTAAGCTTTCTTCTCCCTCGGTTTTGGCATTTAAATCTGCGGTTTCTCTTCCTTTTTCTTTATTTTGTTTCTTTGATCAATGGTTAAAGCATCGGTTGCTTGTCAGGTCCTCGGAGTAATGATTCAATGTGTATATTCGGTATTTTTGGTGAGTAGATCAGGTATAAGTATGGTCTCTGATTTGTTGTACTTCCGTGGCTGCTTCTGCTTTCAGGTAGTTTGAGTGATTCGATGGGGGTGCTCGGATAACTATTGCATTGCTTTCGGTACGCGACAAACAAAAATATTTATATATTTATACTCTTGTATATGTAATGTAAAGTTTAACACAAAAAACACACTTAATATTTGGCACTTTGAAAAAAATATGAGCGTATTGTCTGTGACTTGTTGCACGTTTGTTGTTGCTGCTGTTGATGTTGCTGTTGCTCCTGTTGCTGTTGCTCCTGTTGCTGTTGCTGTTGCGAGGGGCACAACCTTTTGGCTTGGATGTTGAACAGCATCTGTTGCTCCGCCGTTGGCCAACTGACGAAGCCACCTCGTGTGGCGGTTTCTCGGTTATCGGCTGTCGGTCCTCTCACTTCGGCTATGGAACCCACCCCCTCAAGATAGACCACCCCCCAACCCCCCGGGAACAACAAGTGGAAAGTGTGTAACTGTAACGACGACCATGACGACGACGACGGCGGCAGCAGCAGCAGCAACAGTCGAAGCAGCAACAGCAGCAGCAGCAACAGCAGCAGCAGCAACATCAGCAGCTGCGACAGCAACAGGCTTACGTGGCGCCCAGGTGATACGATGATACGATGTTACGATGGAGTGGCAGTGCCACTGCCAGTTCCAGTACCCAAACTACCCAATACTCGTCTCATTTTTTGGGGGTTGCTGCCGCCTTTCGAAGGGGAAACTGAATGGCAGCTCAGCTCGCTGAATCGCTGATTAGGGGAAATATTCTGAGGATTCTGATTGTGAATGTGATGTTGCAACCGATGTTGCTGTCCGAAAAGAAGAAGAGCTCTTTCTACCTTCTCGTAGTGAGGCTTTCGAAATACCCAAGCAAATGTCAAGGCAAACGATTACATTTAGATCTCTAAGTCTCCGACTTAATACGCAAATTTGCAATGGAAGTTTATATTTATTTTATGTTTAATACGAGTTTAATTGTTGGTCCTCCAAACTTTAATAGCTTAAATAAATATGATAAGTTAGGCAAATTATTAAATATAAATAGTATGACATTACAAATGTATTATGTATTTATTCTGCTTTATTTTCTTGAGTGCTAATACTTTTAACAAAATTTAACAAAAACAAACACCATCAAAATGTCCGGTTTAAATGGTGTGCACTCTGAATTAAGGACATTAATTATGTATTTTAAGAAAGCCATAGGAATAACCTTCTATCCGGTATTACCGATTGGTTAGCCATTGCCAAAAATAAATGTATAAATGTATTAAAATCAACAAAATTAAAATATATTATAAAAATTATTGCTTTAATACATTTATTGTATCAAAAATTTGATGAAACAAAATTTAATAAATAAGGATAATATTTATCTTAAGTATTTATTTGTGGATAAACCTTCATTTTAAAGGTTTATTTTATTTCCCATAAACCATTTTATTACAACATTGTTTTACCTACGTTTTCACCCCATAAAAGATGTATACTATTTTGTTATATGGTTTATAATATAAAGGTTTTAATAGCTATACAATTTTTCATTTTTTTTTTCTTAATGAGTTGATGTATTTATTAAACCAAGAATAAAAATTAAACCAAGAATAAAGTTTGTTAATCAATTTCTACCTTTTTTTGTAAATTAATTGTATAATATTCTCTTTAAATGCAAATACACTTGTTGTTATTACACATAAATATTATGTTATTTGTTTATTGGTATTTATTTATTTATTGTTATTTGTTTCTAGCTATTTATTTATTGTTATTTGTTTCTAGCTATTTATTTATTGTTATTTATTTATTGTTATTTACTCATTGTTTTTTTTGTATTGTTATTTATTTATTGGTATTTAATTATTGGTATTTAATTATTGGTTTTTGTTTATTGTTATTTATTTGTTGTTGTTTATTTATTGTTTATTATTTATTGATTATTATATATTTATTGTTATTTATTTATTGTTTATTTTGTGTTTATTGTTATTTATTCTTATTTATTTATTGTTTATTATTTATTTATTGTTATTTATTTATTGTTTATTATTTGTTTTTTATTATTTACCTATTGCTATTAATTTATTGCAATTTATTTATTGTTATTGGTTTATTTCGACCATTATCATTGGGGGCAATTGCTGAATGGGGCGTCGGGCTTAATGGCGTCGTTGCATCCAGTGCGAAAGTCGCTTGCAGCAATTCTGCCAGCGTGATTTACACAGATCATTGCCATTGGCGCCTTGGCAGCCTTGGTCCGATGGCCAACGGCAAGGTTGCGGGTGGTTGGGCGATTTCGGTGGGCGGCTGGGTGGGTGGTTCGACTGGTTATCCGAATGCGGAGACGGAGTCGGGTGGATGTGCAACGCCTACGCCAGCGGCTTACCTGTTGGACTTGTGCGCCGTACGGGGCGTATGCGCAATATGCACTTTGTCAACAGGTTAGCCTTGAGCCTGGTGCCCCAGCCAAGGACACCGATTACTCTGTTGCTCCTGCTGTTGCTCCTGCTGCTGCTCCGCACTCCCCATTTCGCTCGCACCCGGCGCACATTCAGCGCATGCCCCAGACGCAAAGGCGTCGAAAATTCAACGGAGAATCCCCGAAAGCGCCGCGATTGGCTCAGCCGATTCAGCACTTTCAGTGGTTGGTTTTTTGCCTTTTTTTTCCTTGGAGGGGAATCCCAATCCGAATCGCAGCCCGCGAATCCCGCGAATCTTCCCGAAAGCCAGTCTTTTGTGACGTCCGATTCTTTCAAAAATCGGTCCTTTAAAGGTACCAAATTTCTTAGCGGACTGGAAAATGCAAGAACGCCACAATCGCTTTTAATATAAAATATTTTGAAAGCCACTCTTTAAAGTCAAGCAGCTTAAATAAGTATCTTTCGTGGCTTTAAGTGTTTAAGTTAATTGATAAACTCAATTATTTGAAATAATAATATTTTAGTGCACGTTTTGATCTAAATAACATTGCCTAGGTATTTTAAACGAATTTAACACCGAATTAAGATAAATATAAAATGACCACAAAATATAAGTCAATTATTTTTCTTATTTCTTTTTTATTAGGAATATATTGGGAATGGTCAAAAAATTTACTTCACATTTATCATTTAATTATTAAATAAATATTAAATATTTAAAAAAAATTATTATATTATATTATATTAAAAAAAAATATGGCAATAAATTAAAAATTAATTAAAATATATTTCTCATTATAAGTATTATTAGTCAAACGGTATTTTGACTATTTCCAAATTCAAAACCATAAAAAAAATAAAGAAAATAATAAAGAAAATAATAGAATTAGTGTAAATATTATATCATATTCACTACTTATAATTCAATGTTATTTCTTGCTATTCATGGATAATATTTAGCCTAGCCAGCAACTGATCCAATTTATAAATGCCAAAGGGGATTTATCGCTTTAGGGGAAACGAAGAGTTGGGTAATGAAGCCTTCTGGCAGAAGGACTCAATCAATACGTGCGATTTTGCATTCGCCATTCAGTTTGGGCACTCATTCAAGAGGAGACAACATCGAAATCCGGCCCAGCTACACTCTCGCATTCACACCCGAAATGCCATGTAACCTATCCAATTAGGGAGTTGAATGGTTTTCAGCTGAGTTAGCTCCATGGGAGCTCAGGTGTTCTTCCCTTTCTATCTTTCTATCTTCCTTTCTTCCCTTTTTTAATAATTCGCAAGGCTTTAAGTGCGGTGCAGGCGACGGCATTCCAATCCAGTTAGCCCGGTACTCTGAAACTCTGATTCTCTGATATTGTGGCGCGGTGACCATCTCCTGGCCTGCCCTTTCGACCTGTTGCCATGGCGAGGACATACATTAAATTTAACATAATACCCGCTCATCCAGATCCCAAAACGAGGGAGCTGGGAGCAATGCAGAAAGTCATAAATTGCGTCAAGGTGAGGTTATGGTGGCAATGGGTCGAATACGTAATACTTGTGGAAGCTCTATTATCGGAATTTGTGAAAGGGGCTCAAAAAAAAAAGGGACGAGGTACGACTTAACTTTAATGCACTTTATTGTGTTAGTAATTACATGATATATTATCTGACATTTTTAAATTTAACGTTTGCTTAGCAAAGTAAGGGGTATCTGATAGTCGAGACACTTTTTAAATTGAATTTATACAAATTTCTTTATTTTTTTTTTTTTTATTCATCAAAGTATTTCAATCACTTACTTTAAAATAAAGTCATGAATTGCATTTAGTTAAAGTTCACGGACAATGGGTCGAATACGTAATACTTGTGCAAGCTCAATTTTCAGAATTTGTAAAAATGGATAAAAAAAAAGGAACAAAATACAACTGCACTTTGATGTATTAGTAATAATTTTCTATTCTATATTTCATGGCATTTTAAAATTGGAATTTTGAAATTAGTTTACAGAGTAATAGGTATCTGATAGTCGAGGGCAAACGTTATTCTTATTTTTTAAATACAATTTATATAAATTTCCTAATTTTTATTAAAAGTTCATCATAATATTTACATTATTTATTTCATGCAGTTAGTTTAAATCAAATAACCGAAGATAATTAATTTAGATAAAATCACTAAAGCACCTTTGTCTAAATTTGCGAAGCCTTGCCACACATTTTATTCCTTCAGTTGCGAAAACAGAGCTTTACACATTTCTAGTGAGAATCAGCAACGCATTAAAACCCCTGGCCATAAAACCACCATTATGCAAGGAAGTAACTCACGCAAATACCTGCAGATGCAGATACATTTACAGATACAGATTCATTTGCAGGTGCACATGCAAATAGAGATACAGATACAGATACAACACATGCCGATGCAAATGTAATTCGTTTTCCACTTTCCACTTTTCATTTTTCAACTTTCAACTCTTTCAGCCAACGGAAAGAAAAAATAACGCATTCGTTTTTCACAAATTGTGACCAGAAAGTAAATACAAATATTTTCATCTGCCCTTCGTGCGAGTGAAATAGGGGGGAAAAATTCGTTGAAGTGGCTCATCTGTTGTGCAAATATGTATGATTCGAAATGCGTTTCACCGCATGCATAACAAACAATTTGCCAGGTCAAAAAAGAAAAAAATCAAGGGTGCTTCAATTTAAATTCCAACCAAATAGAACAGCCTCTTAATTTGCGCTTCATTACTCTTTCTTATTTTATTGCACAAATATTATTTATTTATGACTTTCGACTAAAGACATCTCAAGACAAAAATAGCCAAAATACACAAAGTAAATTACCATAAAAATTAATTTTATAAACTATTTCATTTATTCTTAAGTTTTATTACGACCAAAAACCAGTCAGAAGCTTTAGCGAATTTTTGCTTGAAATTTTGACCAATTAATTTACTTATTTGGGGAGCCACGGGCATGGTTTTTCGTTCTGCGATTCCCGACTTGGACCCATTCCAAAATCTGCATCATTCAGCGGAACATCCTTCGAGGCGAAGGCCTCGCGAAGGGCCATCCGGTAATCGTCCCCGTAGTATCGAATGTGCTCCAAAAGGCGTCCCCGGCTGTCGATTACGTAGAGGAAGTGCGGCTCCTCCCGCTTCTCGCGAACATCCTCAGGGACCTCCTTCAACTTGGGTACCTCCATGCGGTCCTCCAGTCCATAGCCGCCCAGCAAACTGGGTTCCGGAAAACTACTCATCGGCGGCACATACACGTTGATGCTTTTCTGCTGGCGGAACATCCTTAGTTTATCGGAAATTTTGTTAGAACTGATCAAAAGAGAAACACAAACTATTGAAATGGCAGCTCGGTAGGAAAGTTTCGGTCGATTATAAGTATTTAACAAATTTCAGAAACTCAAAGCCTACTTTACAAGAATTGTGCTGCACAAAGTGACATGGATTTAATTATTATATTGCAATCTGTTCAAAACAGTATGTATTTTTGGTGTAACACCATTTTTGGCCAAGTTATAGCAAAAAAAAACAAAAGAAAAAAATTATTTTTTTGTCAAAAACCAAAATTGGGAATTTTCCAAAAAAAAAACAAAGCAGTTTTTTAGGCGAAACAATCTAAATATTGATCCAAATATGGATTATCATACCTTTCTGAACTCGATATTAAATTTCCAATCGATTGGCATTTAAACATGAACAAACCATAACATGAAAATCATAACGGGGGGGTACATAAAAAAATAAAAAAAAATTAAAATTGGTGAAAATTTTATTTTTTCAAAATCACACGGAAAGTAACATGGACGTAATTATTATATTGTAATCTTTCCAAAACAGTATGTTATTTTTGGCGTAAAACAATTTTTGGCCAAGGTATAGCCAAAAAACCAAACAAGAAAGTATTTTCCATTTAACTTTTGCACCCATTTTAATTTTTTAGCAATTTTAAATATTTCTAAATATTAAAAAAATATATATTTAAATAGTACAACAAAGCCAATAAAACTGTACTGGTTTCACAGTTTCAAAAATAAATTTCTCCAATTAAATTTTAACTAAATAAGGCACCTAAAATATTTTTTTATTATTCAACGTTTAGGTGGATTTCCCTTCTCCGCAAAATAAAATGCAAAAAATATAATTGTTGCCAATTAGCGAGTTTAATTATATTTATTTTCGCAAGCTTGCCCATTTTTCTGAGTGACATACAATTAGGCCTAAGATTAAATGATTTTAGAGGATTTTAATACCAAAAGCATATTAATTATGCTGTCTGCATGAGTTTGCTAATTTGACCAATATAAAAATGCGAAATTCTAGTAGCTGCCGCAAATTATTGATATGAATATTGACCTCCTGTTCGGTTTTAGCTGAAATTAATGAGCTGACAAATTTTGATTACAATTTCACTTGGCAATTATTTTTTCTGCGTTCTGCATTCAGCATTTGGCATTTTAATTAAAACTCCAACTAATTTAATGCCGCAATTTACCACGATTTTTTTTTTCTTTTCGCTGGCACATGGATATTTCAGGCTTATTTTTAATGTTGTTTCATAAATTATTCGTGTCGTTAATTAACGAGATATGATATTCTTTTACATCGCATTTGATCAAATAATAGGCACATTGATTGGCTCTGACAGGAGGCGTTGTCATAATTTGAATTCATTGTGTTTCGATGGCTCGTGTTTGCTTATTTCAATTTCTGGCGAAAATTAAACATTTCTGCCCACACAGCGAGGGTTGAAAGTAGAGTTTATAAATATATATTTTTATTGTATTTTATAAAGCCCATGCATTTTTTACATGAAGTAAGTAAAATACTATTAAGCACCTAAATTTAAATAATAATACCCTTCTTCCCATTTCTTAGAAAAATGTTTTTAATAATTTTCGTTCTTTTAATAGTATATATACATTTTTTTTTAATTTCTTAAACTTCTCCATCTGCCCTTATATTGTTAATTTGTGGGCTTTCAGCTTATTTGACTCACTCTCTTAACAAAAGGCACATTAGTTAATTCATTGAATTATAAATGACACAACAAAATATTAAATATTTTAAAGCAATTGCTCTGAAAACATTTTATTAATATTTTATTGTTTTTGCAATTTTATTTCAGTAAAAAACGAACAAAAATTTATAAAAAATCACTCCTAGGGTGGACCAGATGCCAAATATATTTTTTAATTTTTTACATTTTTTTTTATTGTTTTCCCAGAGCATGTCAGATTCGGCGAAGCTCCTGGAGTCACTAGTCAAATTATGGCCTGCATTGTGATAAACATGAATGGCAAACGGCAAATGGCAAATGCACAATGGAAATTGGATGCTCTTTTGAATCGCGCGAGGACAATGGCAAAACGCAGCATGTCATGCGGCCATGTCCGCCGACACAAGACAAATAATTAACTCCTGATCAAATTCCAGTGACATGTAGCAGCGAACGTCGAGTGGCCGTCCTGCGGCCCTTTAAAGCCAATCATCCGCAAAGGGGCGAATTTCTCGGCTCTCGAAATTAGCCAGCCTGCGCAGATTGGATGGCATTCGCAATTAAATCAAAATCAAAGCGGTCCTTCAAAGTGGCTTCCTATTAGAAAGTGTTGGTCACACAATTACAAGTAATTTGAGAATCATATGCAAGCGATTCTCACTCAAATTTATGTTGCCAAAGAACTGATCCTTTTCGTTTATAACTTTTAACTGAACAAACTGTACTTTAAAAAATTTTTTAAAATATTATTTTAATATTATTAGTATTAAAAAAAATAGTAAAATTAATATTTTTAATAGTAATAAAATAGTAAAATAATTTTAATTTTTATTAATATTAAAAATATTTAAATAAAAATTTAAAAATATTTTCCAATGCTAGTTATTTAATTTAAGAATATCAAAAACTCTCTAGCCTGCAAAATATTTAATTAAAATATAAATAATAATTAATTAAATAAGTACATTTTTTCTGTCCAAAAAAAAAAACTAAAAGAAAATCTCACAAGCCTCTAAAAAAATGTTTTCACCAATGTTATATATGTAATATTAAATAAATTTAAAATTCTGTAATGCTTACCATTTTATTTTGCCCAAAAACATAATAATTGGATTTGCAAAGAAAGTGTATAGCATTTAATTCAATTCAATTTAGAGGGAAATCCTAATGCGCACAGGTCCTTCAATGGCACCGGGCGAAAACCACGGTCAACGTTTCATCACAAAGCACTAATTGGACACTCTGTCATGGACAAAAGCACAAAGTCGACACCGAAACAACTACATCAACAACAACAACAACAACAACAACAACGGCAACGGCGAGGGTCATAATTAATTGGATTTCGTAAACAATTTGTACAGCTTCATTTTCGGGCTAAACTAAGTTAGTCGGCCGCAAAAGTTTTCGCAGAAACACCGGACGCAAGACCAGATAACACCAAAGTGCTACATTTTGCATTTCGCATTTTGCACTTATTAGCCACATTTTGTGCAAAATAATATGCAACTTGATATTGCCAGTGGTATTTATGGACATGGAGAAAAAAGTTTTAGGAGAGCCAAGATGAAAATAAAAACGTAATGAAACCACTTTAGAAAAATGCTAAAATTTGGAAAAAATATTCAACATTTTTACCAATTTCTGTTTCGAAATAATTTAGAATTTCTGTTATATTTTTTAGAAATTAAGTTATTAATGCTAAAGTTTTGGCAAAAGATTTAAAAGATTTTATATCAATTTAAGTTTCGAAATAATTCAAAATTTCGGTTTAGTTTTTTAGAAAATAAGTTAAAATGCTAGAAGGCGGCAAAAAATGTAAATTATTTTTTATCAATTTAAGTTTCGAAATAATTCAGAATTTCTGTAATATTTTTGAGATTTTTAAGCCCCACCGTTTTCGGTGCCTTTTCAACATCCCGTTTTTAATGGTCACTATTTTATTATTAGTAGATACTTGGACAAGGTTCTTTCCCTGTACCTTTGTTGTGTGTAATTGGGCCACATTGGCAACTTGTTTGCGTCGCTAAGCCTCTGACCCGTTCGTAATTGGGCCGAAGGCAAAGGTATCCTGTTTTCAATTCCGAGAAATGCATAATAAGAGCCTGCCCGTGCGTGCACTGCAATTTTTCGATGGCTGGGCATGTTCTGTTCTTATTAAAAGCCAGCTTCTGTTCGGATTCCTGGATCCGATTCCGAAATAGGAGTGCAACTGGATGCGATTCCAAAGAGCAAGTGAATTCGCCCCAAAGGCGTAGCAGCTCCTTTGTCGAAGGACCTTTACAGGAGCCTTCTTTCAGTCAACTTAAATTGAAAGCAGCAGTCAGACACTGGAATGCAGCAGCTGTCCTTCACCTGGCCATTCGATAAAAATGGCAGCTAGGCAACTTATTAAACAGTCGGCCAATCTAAGCCTTTGTGACGTCCGGCAATCATCAATCATTTGCAGAAAAAATACAGCAGCTGGGGAAGTTGCAGAGTTCTCAGTTCGGACGAAGTGTATTACTTACATTTTAGGATTAAATAATTACGAATTAAATATTTCAAATATTTTATAAAAAAAATTTAAAAATTAAAAATTTAAATTTTATAAACAAAAAGTAGGTTTTTGTATTTTTATTTTATTTTATTTTTGTAATTAATCTTTGTAATAAAATTTAAACCAACTGCTTGGATTTATGTAAAAAAGGGTATACAGCTGAATATTTTTTGAATTTATTTAGAAGCAGTTTCCATAAGTTCATCCAAGTAGTCGGATTACAGTTGCATTGGCCAACCGCCAAGAAATATCTCTATGAATATTCGAAAGACATTTTTGTTACACTTTTTGCATTATGCATAAAGGTCTTTCATTAATTTTTTCCAAGAAGAAGGTGGGGAAAAGCTTTGAAAAATTGAAAAAGCAATAAACTAAGTTAAGAACTTGAATTGGTTTAAATTTTTTCTTTGTTTAATCCTGAAAGTAGATACATTAAATCAAACTCATTGCAGCCAGGACAATATTAGTTTAAATTAATTGAGGCTCTTTAAGAGCCCAGCAATCTGGGCGTAAATGTGCCACAGACAATTTCCGAATACGGTTATTGGCCGTCGTAACTTTTATTCAACATTAATTTAAAGCATTTAATTGCTGCGACTTGTGCAATCCGCACTGTCGTCCTGTCGTCCTGTCGTCTGTCGTCCTGTCGGCTTACCGAGGTGTGCGACGGTTCACATGAGCTTTATGCCCGGGACAATAAAGAGAAAAATAATAAAAAATATGCGAATAAATTGTGACTCTGCTTTTGTGGCTGTGGGTTCCCCTTCCATCTGCCTTCCCCTCGCAAAACACACAATGTCGAGCACATTGTGGCGTTTTAAGCGGAAAATATGCCGCACTTCCGCTTGCCACACACACATACACACAAATATACACAAATACAAACACAGTTGACTTGGTTACCGTTATAAGACAGACGCCAAAGCCAAGATGGCTGCCACTGTATCGGTGTGTGTGTGTGAGCCAGAATTTACTGCCATTATATTTATATATTATTATAATGCCAGGATGGCAAACAAAGTGTTGACAGAGCTAAAGAAGAAGAAGAAGAGGGAGAGGGAGAAGAAGAAGAAGAAGAAGAAGAAGAAGAAGGATGCCACCGGAAAAGCCAAGCGACCACCAACGAATTACGTTAACCAAATAGCAAATACATTTGCGTTCCGTTTCACATTTAATTGCCTAATCGCACTTAAGACCGCCGATTCCGATTCCGATTCCAATTGCGATTGCGATTCCGTTTCCGGCATCGGTTTAAGCCCAAAATCTCAGAATTTACCCGCGGCCCCCAGGACCTCTTTAAAATTGAATTTCAAGCCAATTCCACTGGGAGGACTGGCTATTTACATTTTGAGTTAATTGAATACCGTTCGTTCGATGGGACAAACTCATTCCCCCATTTTAAAAATTAGATAAAAATATTCCCCTTCTAAAACCACTAATTATGAAGTCAAACAAAAAATGTAATCAATAAAAGTTACTTAAAAGTAAGTTGAAAATTCCATTTGGCAGTCGAAGTTATTTAAATGACAGTTAGTTAATTATGTTTATTTTTTAAAGCCACTTTAAATGCTTAGCTAATTTTATAAAATACAATTATAGTGCAGCAAAAAATGTAGCGTATAAAAATTATTTAAAATCTAGACGTAAAGTTCATTTGGCAATCAAAGTTATTAAAACTACAGTTAATTAATAATATACACCTATTAATTAAATATATTCAAATAAATTCAAATCGAAGTTATTTAAAAGACAGTTAGTTAATTGATTATTAGTTAAGAGCCCCTTTAAATGCTTAGCAAATTGTATAAAATAAAATTAAAGTAAACAAATATAAGTAAATAAAAATCACAGAAGAATTTAGCATTGAATTTTGACCTTTTAAATATAAATTATTATAAATCGCAGCCAGCTCGACCTCGAATTGTTAGCTTAATTGATTTGATTTTGAAAATTTAAGGGGGGCAAAAGGATTCATTACATGTTTTTGATCCCTAATTATCAAGCTGAGTGCAAAACGGTTTTATTTACCCACCTGGCCGCAACTTTTTGGGGTCTTTAATTGGATCTCGGGTGTTTTATGGGGCAAATTCAAGGGATATCTGTACATAAAAGTAAGTATATGTATGTAAATATGTAGAGTGGCAAAAGGAATCGAAATGAAATTCCCTGGCAAACAATGGACCAGTTGCGTTCATTATCATTCACCGCAATCGGAACGACACAACATGACACGAAACATGGACAAGAGAAAACTTTCAAAAGAAAATTGCAACAACAGGGATGGGTTTTTCCATGGAAAAGCGAGAGAGGTTTAGGGGGATTCGAGGGATCCTTCTGCCAGAAGGCGGAATAGTCCTGTGCCAAGGAGTTCCAACCGAGGACCAAAGTTTTGGTGTGAAATTAAAATTGGAATTAAAAGCACAATGAAGCCGGCAGCCTTCAGACAGGCGTAGAAAGAGAAGGAGAACGAGGCAATGGAAAGAGACGGCCTGTCTCTGGTGCAAAAGGGAGAGGGAAAGGCAGTGGGAGAGGGACAAGGAGAGGGCAAGGGCAAGCGAGACAGAAGGGACAGTCTGGTTTTGACCAGGGGTCTTAGTGCTAAATGATTTATGGCTGTTTGCATGCCCCGTCCTTATGCAAATTGTTTTCGAGAATCTGACAAAACGATGAAGTTTTCATTAGGGTGCCATTAGAAACTCCGTTTAAGTTATGGCAAAGATGTCCTCCCCCATTCGGTTTGACACACACACAAAACGCCATAAGCTGGACACATCGTTTACGGTTGATAGATCGTTGCCCAAGGACTTCAAAGAAATATTAGGGTAGGACCTAGATAGCTATGGATTATTTCTTTGCCACTAAAACACTTTTATTTAATTTGCCGAAATTTGTGGAAAATATAGCTTAAGTGGTTTATTTCAAAAGAATGATTTTAAAAGTCGTTCAGACCTAACATAGTTTATTTTTTAAATATGATTATATATATATTTTATATTATTTTATGTTTTTATATTTTATTTAGCCTTTTTGGTCTTTCAGTCGTGAGCTAAATTATCCTTTTAAATACTATTATTATTTTTTATTTATTTTTTTTTTTTAATTTGATGTATTTATAATTTTTTTATTTTATTTTTTATAATAACTGAAACATATATATTAAATTTTATTTTATTTTACCTTTATTTTATTTATTTTAATATATATTTTATATTTTATATGACTTTTTCGGTCTATAGGCCGTGAGATAAATGATCATTTTAAATACTTTTAGCAAACATATTTATCTAAATATCAAAATATGTTTTTAAAAAGTTTCCTGCAACTTTGCTAGCACAGCCTGCGAACTGTCATCAGTTCTTGGCCACGAATGAGGGATTCCTCTGTGAATTACTCATCACTCCAACTCGTTTCGCCGCACCTGTGGAAACTAATTTGAAAGTAATTTGCTTTCGCATAGATTGCATATTCCCCTGTCAGGCCACCACCGCACATCATAATCATAATCACATAAGCCCCATCCACACGAAAAATTGAAAACCCCAAGCAATCAGTCGCTGAAACTCTGAGAGCAACCCCCAAAAAAACACAGAACCAAAACCGAAACCGAGAAAAGAAAAACACACAGCGAGTCTTTCGGTAATCGATCATCGTAGGGGGGAAAACTCGGGAACATAACCAATTTGTATAAATTATTAAAATATTGATTTATTAGTTGAAAATTTAACATCTAATTTAAGACGAAGCGAAATTATGCGGGGAGGCTAACGAATTTATCATTATCCCTGGGCGCATAAATTGAAAAATAAATGCGGTTTCTCTTCTATTTATTATGTTTTTCATTTTTCCCCTCGATAACCCTTTGGTAAAATCTGAATACTGTTTGTGTTTGTGTTTGTGTAAATGAAAGTGCTGTACGAGAGTGTGTGTGTGTGTGTGTTGGCACGGTATCTGTGTGAGCTTGTTTGTTTACTCGTGTGAGTGCCTTTTGCGAACAGAGGAGGCCGTAACTCAAAGCAAACTCCCCTCCGACTTTCCCTTTCCCCTTCTCCCTTTCTCTCACGGTCAGCCTGGGGGCGGCTCAGCCACGCCCACCGTCAGCTTTTCCAACACACACACACATATACAGTGAAACACCCACATATGCTCACACATATAGGACACATTCAAAGTTTATCCAACGCCCGTTTTGCACATTAATTTACTGACCTTTTTGCACTTTTTCCATAGTTTTGCAACCGCACCTCCCCGCGCCGCCACGCCCCCTTCTTCCTTGTTACGCCCAACAGAGTGCACTCAGAAAAAAACGAGAGCAAATATAAATAGATTTTTAATAAACAATTTAGCTATGATGTAAATATATTTTGTTCTTACAATATTTATAAATTTATTTCAATTAAAAGTAAAATATATGTTTAAGCATTAATCTTTAATTAAAATAAAAAACAAAAAATGTTTACCAGTAATAATAATTTAAAATAAAAATTTTTATTTTTTATAATTTATTTCAAAGCAATTTTTACATTAAAAGCAAATATAATTTAATCAAAGATTAAAATAAAAAATAAATAGAAAAGGAATTTTAAAAAATAATATTTATTAAGTGGGCTTTGGCTTTTATTTTTATAAATTTTTAAGGAAGTTCTCAAGTATGTTGGGCTTCTGTTTTTTTCAGTGCACCACCGATAAGTTTTAAAAAAAATGTTTTTTCGCTTTGTATGTTGGTCTGGTTGGCAGCCCGCGATTGCCTGTCTTTGTCTATTTGCCCCCACCATCGCCATCTCTTTGGATTTCCCATCTCCCAGAGTCCAGAATCCACTAACCGGTGACCGGTGACCAGTGACCAGTGACCAGTAACGGTGACAGTAGCCAGTGACTGGCCAAGTCTGGCAGAAGGAGGGATGCGATGCAGGATGTTATGGCCCGGTCCACAGGCATATTACAATGTATGATGAATGTGTGACACTTTTGCAGCTTGTTTGTTTGTTTATTGTTTGGCCCTCACCCCCCATCCGAGCACTCAACCACCCACCAACCCACCAACCCACCACCCACCGTCCTTCGCCCGCTGCCCCGTCTCCTTCGCCCCCTTTGCTTTGTGCGCGACCAAAACAGAAGGCAAACTGAATGGCAAAATCAACAGTCAGCGGGGGAATAGCATCGAATTCAGCAATTCCCTATACAATATATTTAGCCTAAAATGTTATTAGTTAATTTTAATTAAATTTTAAATAATATAAACGGTATTTAATTCTTTAAAAATTAAATTATTTTGTTAGATTTATTAATTAATGATATTTCTAAGATATTTCTAAGATATTTCTAAGATATTCCTAAGGTATTTCTAAGATTTTTCTAATATATGTATTTCTAAGATATTTCTAAAGTATTTCTAAGATAATATTAAGATATTTCTAAGATATTTCTAAGATATTTTTAAGATATTTCCAAGATATTTCTAAGATATTTCTAAGATATTTCTAAGATATTTCTAAGATATTTCTAAAATATTTATAAGATATTTCTTTAAGAATGGTGACCCAAAACTAGACTTCTAAAGTCTATAACATGAGCAATCGGATCTCGAACTTTAAGTGGAATACCTTAAAAAATTGATAATAAGATTTACTCTCAAATAAAATTAAATTAACAATTTAGTAGTCCTTTTAATGGCCAAATTTTTAATTACTTACAAAAAGGTTACCCAAAACTCAGCTTTTAAAGTGTATAACTGCCGTCATCAGAGTCCAATTTTAAAATGGCAAACCTCTCCAACTTGCTGGTATAACTATTTAAAAATCTATATTCAAATTTCCTTCTTAACTATTTTCATCTGTTTTGGAGCGTGTTTACTCGATTTCTGTGATACCGATCGGGTTTTCCACTGCATTCTCATTTTCTTTCGGCTTCCGTTCGGCGACTTCCGTCTTTTCGTTTCGATTCCGAGCCATTGGACTGCATTGTTCGACCGCATAATGGATTCGAAAGTCTCAGGACCCGACGTCCTGTAAGGAAATGGGAAACTTTTGTTGTTTGCTTTGCCTATTTTTAGCAGTGCGAGTGTGTGTGTTTGTGTGTGTGTAAGGAGAGTTTAATAAATTGTATCTTCTGGTCCGCACACATAAGCATATGCAGATTACTCTTCGTGTGTGTGTGCGTGCGGGTGAAAGTGCGGAAAAGGATGTTGCAGGACATTCAAAGAGGGGGCTGGTGGCCGGTGGGCGGGGCAGATCGGACAGACGCCCTTGCTCTTTCATTTTCAATAACGGCAAAGCAATAAACTTGCCCAAAAATAAGTTGCCCGTTTGTTGACGCTCAAAACTTTGCAACACATCTGAAAATGTGCGTGAATTTCGGTTGGAATGGAGACCAGGATACAATCCCAAGGATATTTTGTAATATTTGTTTGTTTTTACACTTATAACTTTTTTTTAATTTAAACTTAAATTTAAATATTCCCTTTAACGCTTTATAAACTTTACGGCAAACCCATAAGCAACGATTTTATTACAGAACAACTCCTTTTTTTCTCAGTACTGAAAGAGATAAATCTTTACAAAATAAAGTCCAGTCCAATTTAAAATTTAAACAAGAAAGGAAGCTAGCATTTTTTAATTGTAAATATACAAGTATTTTTAATAACAGCTATATATGATTTCATTAATTGATTTCTTTGAAATGAATCATTTTCTTTTCTGCTGACATATGACATATTGTTTGTTTTTTTAAATTTAATAGGTCTTAAGCTAGATTTTTTTGGCTTCCCTATATAAACTTCCCATAAATTAACCTATCGTTCCAATGACAGCAATTTGATATATTAGTCCGATTTTTACAAATTAATATTAGGAATTCAAAAATTATAATGATATTCAATCCCCCAAAGTTAAAGAGAATATGATCAAAACAAAAAAACAAACAACTTTTTGGTTTCACATCTTGTATTTGGAATTTATTATTATTATAATTTTTTCGGTTGACTTTCATAAGTTTTGTTAATAAATGGATTTTAAAAGGAACTTCAATTTTAAAGCGAATTTAGACCAAAGAACTGTTAAACCATAAGGAATGAGTTTCCAAGAAATATGACTTATTCCCAAAACAAAATGTTTTCCCTATTATAAATTAAATTATGATTTTTTCAATAAATAAATTAGAAGCATAAATAAAATAAAAAGCTATTTTACTAAGAGCTTTAAAGCTAACTGTATTACATTGTATTGTATCCTTATCATACGAAATGAAATCCAAGCTTTTTCTTAGCTTTTATGTCCTTCGAGCTTAAAAGCTTTCCTTCCTCCAAGTAGAAAGCTTACACGGAATGCATGTACAAAATGATTGTTCTTAATTAAAGAAATCAAATGTAAAAGTTCAATTTATATCAAATTAAATTAACAATTATAAATACTCAAATTTTTTATATACATTTTGATGTCAAAAATCATATTTTCATTCTGTTGTACTGTTTGAAAATACATTTACATGATATGTTGGGAAATACTTAAAGGTATTGCCTCGTCAGCAGATAACTTGGGCCATGTTTCTCTACCAATCCGTGTACTTAGCCAGTACATGACCTCAGATTAGCAAACACGTGAATGACCCACAGTTCAGAGAGCGATAAGTAGTTGTGAATGGTGCTGCAGAGAGCCACCTGCTTATCGAGTTCGCCGAAGAAAGTATGCGATAAATGCTGTGTCAGTGGAAAAATGCAGCCACTGCGAGCGATAAGTCGCCCGAGATCCCCTATAAAGCTCCGGATCCGATCGACAGAGGTCACAAACAACTCGAGATGCAGTCGCGCACCATTACCAGCATTACGGAAATCACCATTATCGTGATCCTTGGGATCCTGGGCTTCGAAGGTGTGGCGGCCCAGAAAAACTCGCCCATCGCCAACTGGCACATGAGCGATCCGCACTACACCAGCGACCAGTACGCCAAGATCCTGGGCGAGGCGGGACTCGGTCAGGATTCCGACGAGAAGGACAACAACAAGGGCCAACTGGGCGCCATGCAGATCCAGTATGTGGACTACCAGCCGAACTGCCAGCCGGGCGGAGTGCCGGTCTGTGCCACGAACGGAACGGATAG
Organism: Drosophila pseudotakahashii; assembly: GCA_035046095.1. Lineage (NCBI taxonomy): Eukaryota > Metazoa > Arthropoda > Insecta > Diptera > Drosophilidae > Drosophila > Drosophila pseudotakahashii. The sequence goes on from JAWNOE010000105.1 coordinate 11,596,792, forward strand.
CTTCTACTTCGAGAACAACTGCCGCCTGGAGGCGGCCAACATGAAGATGCTCTTCCAGTTCGGCACAGGTGAGTTTGAATACTAAAAATATGAATAAAAAATTATTAAACACTTTGGGGATATTTATTAAACTAGAGAGGAGTACATCTGTGTACTTGTAGTATTTTAAATTAAAATTTTAAAACATTCACTAGAATGTTAGATTAAATATCTGGAATTATTTGATTTCTATAACTTTAAATTATTATTTATTTTATTAAAAAAGGTTTACCAAAATTGTATTTAATTCAAAAAGCATCAAGTCAATTATGAAAAAGTAAAAAAAAAATTTATTAATGGGGTAAATAATTATATTAGTCTTAAAACAAGTTTTTTTAAGCCCCCTTTATTTTATCAAAAAGATTTAGCATTATCTGCATTTTTATTTTAAATTAAATTTTTATTTAAAAGCCATATTTTTGTGTGTACATTTTATTTGCTAAACCGAATCATTATCAATTTCCCTGAGTGACTTCCATGCAGAGCTCGAGCCCACGGAAATGGAGCGATGCCTGCCCACCTGCCAGACGATGAAGTGCACCCAGGTGGAGCGACCCGTTTGCGCGCTGGCCGAGATCGGAGGAGCGCTGCCCCAAACCTTCGCCAACGAGTGCGAGATGCGACGACGCGAGTGCCACACCAAACAGGGTCTGTATATAGATTAAAAACATTTTCGATTTATAAACCATTAATTAATTAATTTAAAAACTTGTTAAAAATAATTTTCACAAAAAAATAGGATTTTCTATTCTAAAAATATTAATGAGATTTTAAAAAATATAATTTTCAACCGCGAATTCTTTAGAAAAAGAGGAAAATGTCAAAATTTATTATCGAAAAAGTGAAATTAATATTTATTTATAAAAACTTCTTTTATATGAATAATTTCGAATTGATATCAATTTGTTTATATATGGTTTTTACTTAGTCCTGCGAATCCTGCACCCGGGTCCCTGCCAAACTCCAACAAAAAGCGGTCGCAAGAAGAAGCTGCGCCGCAACAAACAACACAAGCGACCCACAAAGGCAGCCTCGATCTCAAAGTTCGCCAGCAATACGAAAAAAGTCTACCTAATGCTGGCCACTCCAAGTCCTGCAAGGATCACCAGCAGCAGCAGCACAACCACCAGGATCACCACGACCGCGAGGATGAGGGCCACCAAGGCCACCAGCACAAGTCCCTCGCCCATGCAATTCCAGCAGCTGATGAGCCTGGCCAATCCCATGGTCTCCGTCTCCCGGGCAGTGGACGCCTACAATGTGTACAATATTCCCGATGTGGGTCACGATTATGGCGAGATAACCGACTCGTCGCTCTCGATGTTTCTGCCCGAAGTGGGTCGTGTCACGGAGCCCTATTCCATGAGCACTAGCACTAGCACCACCACCACCACCACACCGACACCATTTTTGGCCACAATCAGGACTACAACTCTGCCCGAAACAAGCACCGTTAGAAGTTACTCCACAACTCTGATGCCCAGCACCACCAAGATTAGTGACGAAACCACCGAAAGCACGGAGGACTCGGAGGCCATGACCCAAGCAATGAGCACCACTCAGCCATCTTTATTCACATCGACAAAAAATCCCCAATCCAAGGCCACCTAACTTCAGCTACTTTATATTAATATTTATTAAAACTATTTATATAGCATAAACAATTAAATAAAATAAATTAAAAATTTTAAAGCTTCTAGTTTCTGAATTTCGTTTTCCTTTTAATTGAAAAAGAAAAAAATCTGGATAAATAAATAATTATTGAATTTAAAAAGTTTTAAATTTTAAATGTATAAAAATTAAGAGACCAAAAGATTTTTAACAATCCCATTTTTTATTACTTATAAAGTATTTTAGTTAAATATATAAATCCCAAAAATTTGGTCACTAATATCACCTCTAAAGATGGAAAAATACAAAAACCGAAAAAAAAACGATTGTATAAATAATTATTAAATAAATGATTGGTAATTTACAAATTTTGAAAAGTATTTCAAAACAAGCATAATTATAATTAAGGACTTATATGGTATCTTTGCCGAAAATTTGGAATGCTATCAGTTTTTTAAGAGTGTAAAGAATATACATATTTAGTTTCGATTTATCTTTCTCAATTTCTGATAACTAGTTTTAAGACCGAAAGTCCGAAGAATTATTTATTTAATTCGTAAATGATTCTACAATTTAATTAAATATTTTATTTATTTTCCATACTAGACATCCCTATCAATCGAAGGTTTTAGTTTCCAATACTATACCCAGTAAGCTGTCTTCCCTATTAATTGAATATTTCATTTTTCAATTCTAGACCCAGTCAGCTGATTTCTGACAGTAGGCTTTTGACGGCTGGTTGTGAAAATTACCTTATACTTTTGACTACGGAAAACCCTTAATAAGTATTTCCAAAACATGGGGTACACCAACTCAATGGTAAGAAACTTTGTGTAAAAAGAATCGCAGGTTGTATCTCTAACACTGGACTTCACCGCAGTTGATCTCGCTCTATATATATGGTTTAATTCTATGCGGTTCGATTTCGGCCTCTCGCGAACTTAAGTGCATGGTGAACAAGACTCGTGTGAAGAATTCGGAACCCAAGACCATCGCTAACCCTAAAAATTCCGCTACTCACGATGAGGCAGACGAGTTGCTCCCTTTGATAGCAGAATGGCCCTTAAAATTCCTAAGTGCTCATCTCAAGGAAGAGCTGGCAAAAATGGAGGACAATGTAGCCGCCCTCAGCGAGTTGCAACGTCGTAGCAACAGGCTCCTGAAGAAGAAGCAAAGCTTGGAAATCTCCAAAAAGAGTCGCCAGATTGGACATTCACCACTTCGCACGGACATCGACACACTCATGCCCGTGATAAGTCTAGAATCCTTGATGAAAAAGGAGGATGAAATCCATCACTTCAGGCTGCCCAACCAAACAATGGAGAAAAGAGAACCAGATTCGAACACAACATTGTATTATTTTCTAAAATTTACACTATTGGCATAAACAGCAAAAATATATCTTATGTGGTAAAAAGGATGAATGGATTATACAATATTTTTAACAGCCCAAAAATATGAAGTAAAGATTGCTACGGTTGTCGGAGCTTGAAGTATCCACCTTAAGTTTTTTGGTCTCTCGTTTGCAGGTCACCTCCAAATTCACCACAGTTCCGTTCTTACTGACACTTTCTGTCTTCACAATTTCTGGGATATTTTCCGATTCTTCCCCTCCTGGGGAAATATCGGATGTGGTCTCCGCGGGTGCAGTCGTTGCAGAGGTTGAGTTTTGGCTGGGTTCTGGCAATGATTCGTTTTTGGGAACCGAAACTGCGTTTATCTTTATGGCCTCCTCCAAAGGTCTTCTAGTGGATTCTTCGTCTTTATTCTTTGGAGCTTCAGTAGAGGCATGGACTGGATAAGTGTTATAGGCACTCGAGGACGGATAAGTTGGATATGATGGGTAAGTAGGTGACGCTTTGGTAGTGCTAGATTCCGAACTTGTCTGCGTCTCAGTGGTCTCTTCAGCTTTCTTCTCAGTACTGACATCCACTGCATTTACTTTGAATACCTTGTCTAGAAAGTCATCGGTAGTTTCTACATCCTCCGGAGATTCAGTAGAACCGTAGGCTGAATAAGTTGAATATGACGGATAAGTTGGTGAAGCTTTGGGAGTGCTAGCTTTCTGCGTGGTCTCTTCAGCTTTCTTCTCAGTACTGACATCCACTGCATTTATTTTGAATACCTTGTCTAGAAAGTCATCGGTAGTTTCTACATCCTCCGGAGATTCAGTAGAACCGTAGGCTGAATAAGTTGAATATGACGGATATGTTGGTGAAGCTTTGGAAGATCTAGCTTTCTGCGTGGTCTCTTCAGCTTTCTTCTCGGTACTGACATCCACTGCATTTATTTTGAAGACCTTGTCTAGAAAGTCATCGGTAGTTTCTACATTCTCCGGAGATTCAGTAGAACCGTAGGCTGAATAAGTTGAATATGACGAATAAGTTGGTGAAGCTTTGGGAGTTCTAGCTTTCTGCGTGGTCTCTTCAGCTTTCTTCTCAGTACTGACATCCACTGCATTTACTTTGAATACCTTGTCTAGAAAGTCATCGGTAGTTTCTACATCCTCCGGAGATTCAGTAGAACCGTAGGCTGAATAAGTTGAATATGACGGATAAGTTGGTGAAGCTTTGGGAGTGATAGATTTCTGCGTGGTCTCTTCAGCTTTCTTCTCAGTACTGACATCCACTGCATTTATTTTGAATACCTTGTCTAGAAAGTCATCGGTAGTTTCTACATCCTCCGGAGATTCAGTAGAACCGTAGGCTGAATAAGTTGAATATGACGGATATGTTGGTGAAGCTTTGGAAGATCTAGCTTTCTGCGTGGTCTCTTCAGCTTTCTTCTCGGTACTGACATCCACTGCATTTATTTTGAAGACCTTGTCTAGAAAGTCATCGGTAGTTTCTACATTCTCCGGAGATTCAGTAGAACCGTAGGCTGAATAAGTTGAATATGACGAATAAGTTGGTGAAGCTTTGGGAGTTCTAGCTTTCTGCGTGGTCTCTTCAGCTTTCTTCTCAGTACTGACATCCACTGCATTTACTTTGAATACCTTGTCTAGAAAGTCATCGGTAGTTTCTACATCCTCCGGAGATTCAGTAGAACCATAGGCTGAATAAGTAGAATATGACGGATAAGTTGGTGAAGCTTTGGGAGTGATAGATTTCTGCGTGGTCTCTTCAGCTTTCTTCTCGGTACTGACATCCACTGCATTTATTTTGAAGACCTTGTCTAGAGAGTCATCGGTTTCTACAGTATCCGGAGATTCAGTAGAACCATAGGCTGAATAAGTTGAATATGACGGATAAGTTGGTGAAGCTTTGGGAGTTCCAGCTTTCTGCGTGGTCTCTTCAGCTTTCTTCTCAGTACTGATATCCACTGCATTTATTTTGAATACCTTGTCTAGAGAGTCATCGGTTTCTACAGTCTCCGGAGATTTAGTAGTACCATAGACTGGATAAGTTGGATATGACGGATAAGTAGGTGACGCTTTGGGAGTGCTAGATTTCAGCGTCTCAGTAGTCTCTTCAGCCTTCTTCTCTTTTTCCACTGCATTGATTTTGAGGACCTTGTCTAGAGAGTCTTCGGGAGTTTCTTCATCCTCAGGAGTGGTGCTGTGGACTGGAGATGTCTCATAAGCATTTGGGGATGGATACGCATTAGGCGTGCTTGATTCTGTGCTGGTTTGCTGTTCAGTGGTCTGCTCAGCTTCCTGTTCAGGTTCCTTTACTGCGTTTATCGACAGAGGAGGTACTAACGGTCTTTCTGTGGTTGTTGCATGCTGTGGTGAAGCGGTCGTCGCGTATTTCTTCAGAGGCGGAGCAGTGACACTGGACTCTGTGGGTTGTTCCGTCTCTGTCTTCACTGTAGTTGCGGCTTCAGTCACCGGCGGCTTTTGAGTGGTTTTGTTAGCTGGTCTCTCGACCACTGCATTCACCTTTATATTTTGCCTGGGATCACTCGGGGCCTTCGTGGTCTCATCTTGCTCTGCTTTGGGTGTTGTGGAAGTGGTGGTAGTGGTAGTAGTAGAAGTAGTGGAAGTAGTGCTTGTGGACGAAGTCGTTGGCGTGGCCTTGTAGGTTGGATTTGGGTAAGGTTTGGCGGTTGCGGCGTAATCGGACTCGGTGGGCAGGTTCTCCCAGGAAATCTCATAGGGGTGATAGACTGGAGCCTCATAAGCGGGTTTCGGGGATACGAAAGAGCTTTGAGGATAAGCCTGAGGCTGAGATTGCGAGCCATAGGGACTGTAGGGTCCGTAAGGTCCAGGAGATCGTTGAGATCCGTAGGGTCCGTGAGATGCATATGGTCCTTGGGATCCATAGGGTCCTTGAGATCCAGATCCGTAAGAGCCAAACGATCCCGAAGATCCGTAGTTCGGTTGATAAGGGTTGATCGCATAGGGATTGTAGCTTTGAACGCGCGATGATTGTCCAACTGGATATCTACTCTCACAGGGGCCGTCGTGCTGCTTCCTCCAAGCTGCAATACAGAAATTGATGTCAGTCATTAAATTATGAAGTTTTTGAAGACCTTATATATAGATTTATATATTATTTAAACCTCTAAAAAGTCTTTGTAACTAAGACATGCTTTTACGTATTCCCTGACAAACTGTTTACTAAAACGTGCCATTTAATCTTAGGTAATTTCGCTTTCCGCTTAATTTTTGCGCATTTAATAAGCAGATGTTTTTAAAGCGGAGTTTAAATATTATATATATCTATTAAATATTTTTGAGATCACATAAAATAAATAAATATGTAAGGTAATGTTATTAAAACCAATTGGAAAACTTTAATAAATAATTTTAAATTCCTTAAAAAATATCTCTTCAGTTTTTAGTGCTCCATATTATAGTTTTTAGGCTAGGATTTCTTTATAAATACTCACGATGTCCTGTGCGGCACTTGACCAGCTGCAGTTCGCACTCGCTCCTGTAGTTTCGCCTGGTGTCCTTGTACTTGCCGCAAACAGGACTGTACTGATCCTGACAGTTGTCCGGGCAGACCTCCAAGCTTTCACACCTGCCCTCGTGGATGATCTCCCAGTCTGCAAAGGGAGGTTAAAAAGTAGTAAGGATGATGTTAGATTCCGGTGGTATCCACTTACCTATTCCCGTTAGGATTCTGAACCGTTGGACTTCGCAGGGACTGGGAAAGGTGGATGGCTGGGCACCGGAGGCACCGGCGCAAACCAGACTCTCCGGTCCCGACGGTAGACACGGATAATCGTAGGGCGGCTGACGATCGAAGTAGTGCGGTGCTGGATAGTAAGGAACTCCGTAGTCCCAGGACCAAACCGAACCGGCGAACAGGGCGACGAAGCCAATTGGAAGTAGTTGAAAAGCAGTCATATTGAGAACGATTCGAATGCGACTATGCCGTGACCTCCATCGATTCCAGTTTTTATACGTCCCGCTATCCTAACACTCGGTGCTCTCATACACTTGCAATGTACGTGTACGTGTTATTATTATATTATAATATTAATACTGCTGCCATAATTCTATATCAATCGTTAAAAGCCAGACGCCTCTTCTCCCACTTTCATTCTGTCTTGCAGTTCATTATGAAATATATAATAATTATTTTTGTTGTTATCATTGCGGTGGCTTAGCTCAACCTTGAGTCATGTGAAATTGTCTGCGAGCTGCAAGTTCTTCGGAAAGAAATGAGCTAAGTCATGAGTCAGCAGAATGCAGCAATTTATTGCTCTATAACTTGAACTTGATTTCGACGGCGGGTTGAAGGGCGGCAATACGCAGTTCACGTGTGGCACTCGCCAACCATCGAAGATCACGTTTCCTATGATACGAAACTGGAAACTCTAACGAAATTTGTATAGTATTTTGATTTCGAATAAAAATAGAAACGTGATCAATTTAAGTGGAATACCAATCACCAAAATGAAATACCTCTATAACTTTTTTTGTTTTTATGCTTATAATATATAGATTATAATATAAAGATTTCCAATGAGTTCTTGAATAGAAGAAAATATAAAATATTTTCGTGGGTCTTAAATTATCAGATTCTCTTTATTGGGTTCTAAATAATAATTTCAAACTAGTAGGTATATATGATATGAGATTGGGCATAGTCCGTGGATTGGCCATACCACTGGTAGTACGGAGCTCCATGGGTGGTTGTTGGTTCAGTTGTTGTGGTGGTGTCTTCACTGGTTGTACTACTAGAAGTCCTTGCCACAATGCAGCCGGAGAACTGAAAGACGATCCTTGATCCTGTGGTTATCAGGACATTGGTGATCTCTGTGCAATTTGGATCTCTCGTTTCCGCATCCGCCAAAACGAAATCTAATAGCCGTCCCTCTTCATCTCTGACTTCAATAGTGAAGCGTTTGCTCTGCCATAGAAAGTGGTAAACAATATTATTCTATTTGAATATATATATATATATATATATTATTTTACTTACAGACGCCGCATTGGCTGAAGATGTTGAGGCTTCTGTTGTTGTTGATGTCGTAGAGGGATCTGTGGTTGATATCGTTGTTGGGTTTGTTGTTGTTGTCGGTATCGTTGTAGAAGAAACTGTGGTAGGATTTGTCGTTGTTGTTGAAGATTCTGTAGTTGCTGTTGTAGAAGATATTGTTGTCGGATCCGTTGTTGTCATTGTAGAAGACGCCGTGGTTGTTGTTGTAGAAGGAACGGTCGTTGATGTTGTAGAAGAAAAGGTCGTTGAAGTTGTAGAAGGAACGGTCGTTGTCGTTGTTGAAGACGCCGTGCTTGATGTTGTAGAAGAAACGGTCGTTGTTGTTGTAGAAGGAGCGGTCGTTGAAGTTGTAGAAGGAACGGCTGTTGTTGTTGAGGTTGTTGTTGTAGAAGGAACACTCGTTGTCGTTGTAGAAGAAACAGTCGTTCTTGTTGTAGAAGGAGCGGTCGTTGTTGTAGTAGAAGATAATTCTGTGGCTTTCGTTGTGGAAGGCTCGGTAGTTGTTGTAACGGAAGATTCTGTGGTTGTTCCGGAAGATTCTTCGGTTGTTGATGAATCAGATGTTGACGTTGTTGGATTTGTAATTGTCGTTGTAGAAGACTCTGTGGTTGTCGTTGTCGACGGATCTGTCGTCGTTTCTGTGGAAGAATCCGTAGTTGTTGATTGTGTTGTATCTTTCTTTGCCGTAGTAGAGGGATCTTGAGATGTGGTCGTTGATGGGTCTGTGGTTGTTGTCAATTTAATGGTTGTTGTTGGCTCAGTGGTGGTTGTATCCTCTGTTGTTTGTTCTGTAGTTGTGGTTGTAGGCTCTGTTGTTGTCGTTGTTGTTGGATCAGGGGTTGATGTCTGTTTTGAAGTTGTCGTTGTTCTTTCTGTGGTTGATGTTGTAGAAGCTACAGAGCTAGTTGTTGTTGTAGAAGCTTCAGTGGTAGTTGTTGTGGTAGATGTTTTACTTGTAGATGTTGAAGGTTCAGTTGCGGTCGTCGTTGGCTCAGATCTTGTGGTTGTTGTTGAATATTCTGGTGCTTTTGTTGATGTAGGAGCCTTCGTGGTGGTTGTTGTTGTCTTATAACACGGTCGCTTGGTTGATTCGGGCCTCCTGGTCGGATAGTACCAATATGGAGGCCTATAGCTCACTGGGTTACTTCTCGGTGGTGTTTGAGGCCGCTTTAGAGCCCATACCGGATACGGAAGCACATAATCTACGACTGGAGAAGCATAAGCATCCGGTGGCGGCATTGTGCCGTATCGTCCGATAAATTCCGCATTTTGTGAAGTACTGGGCCTTGGAATGGGTGAAGAGTAAGTCGAGCGAGGCGGTTGAGCTACCATCAAACTTCGGTGATTATAATAGTAGCCCACATCTATGAGCTTTGGCCGCGGCGGCGGCTCTTGGCAATAAATTGGATCGGTCAAATCGAATTCTATGGGTGAAAAATATGAATATTAAAACCGGTTTTTATATATCTATTTATCTTATAAATATGTCTTACCTTCCTGTCCACTGAATATCATCTTTAGATTGTAATCGTTGAGGTCACAAATGCTCTCGAAACCGCGATAACAAAGTCCACTTTTGCCACAGACTCGGGGGCCGCAGGGACGTTGGTTATACCTGGGAATGTTTTTGAAGCGCGGAAATCCCGGGTAATCCTCTCGACGACCCTGGGCGAAGGTCAAAACTGACATTAGGACCAAACAGGCAAACACTCTCCACATTTCGAAGGTTGGTGTGTTACTGATGACTTCACCTTACCCTTCGACCACTATTTATATGTCCGACTTGTTCTCCTCTAAGGTAAATCTCTGGAGAACAAACAATGACTACATATAAGAGCACCAGACGGCGTCTGTCTATCGGAATTATACGTGCCAGAGCCCCATTTTCAATGTAAGTGCTGCCAAAAGTAAAAAAAATAAATTAAAATAAAAACCCAAAGCCATCAGCCCCTACTCGGATTCTCTTTCTCTGGTCTCGTCTCAGTTGCCTGGCCATTGCTCAGATATTCTCGGATCGGAGTATAAAGAAAAAGTGTTTAAATCAAAACCACGCAATCTGAAGTTCGAAAAAAATTGCTTGACTTGAACACCAAAAGCTCCAGAAACGTACACTGCTTGCTCGAAAAGCTCTGTTAAGCAGTTTAAGGCAAATGTTCTTGGTTGAAGAACTTGATTCAGCTATTTGGCATATTTTTAGTAAAATATTTTATACTTACTGTAGAAAATATTCAAATTATTAGTATTTATTTAGTAACAATTACATGTTTAATTATTTTAAATTTAGCTTTACAGATTATTATTGATTAAAGTGAATAAGTTAAGTCTCCTTTTTTAAAATAATTCTGTAAAATCTTTAAAATTAAATATGTACAATAAAAATTTGTTGAAATACAGCTTTGGAAAATCCTTTTAAAAATTAAACCACACTTAAGTTGAGTTAAGTAAAAATCTTAAATATATATAGATAAATCTAATATATTACCTCTTAAAGTTAAAAACTAAAGCAATTACAAAATAAAAAGGCTTAAATAGGTTTAAATATTTTAAAATAAATTAAAACTAACATTCTTCCAAACACTTTCGCCGTATAACAGTTTTCGGCAAGCAGTGCTTCGCGGACATTTGAATCCTCCGCGTCGGTTTCCTTGGCTTCGCCTTGGAATTTCCTATTCACTTGCCAATCGGTTGCTGTGGCGAGTACAACGTTGTCGGATTCCCGGAATCTGCCCACAATTTTCGGCTTTCGAGTGCCGCGTTTTTTGGCGCGTTTTTCGATCGTTTCGGTTTTCCGGCAGAGAATCGTAAACTTTGATCCCGGAAAAAATCGAAAGGCACAAAAGGCACCCCGTCGATGAGGTAAACAGAGAACATCAAATTACATTTAATTGCACGCGTCATTCGCTAAATTTGCTTAATTCCTGCGGCTTTCGCTGTGTGTGAATATTGTTTATTTAACGCGCGACACATATTGCTCATACGCCGTGAATGCCGGGGCATAAAAAGGCGTCCTGTCATGCCCACACACACACAAACACACATAGCGTATTTATTTTGGGCCGGAGTAAAAGCAAAATAAAAAAAAAGAAACCTCAATGCAAGGGAATGATTTATTCAGGAATCGCATAAATGTATGCTCCACTTTCTTTTTTATGTCAAAGGCCTTGCGCCCGGGGGATTTATCAATCTGGTCAGCAATCCTTTGCTAGGCTCTAAAATAGTCCCTTTTCCATTTCGCATTTCACATTTCACAGTCCACAGTCCACAGTTCACAGTTCGCATTGCGCATCCGCCGCGTGGGCCGTTCCGTTTGTTTGCTGATTTCATGCTGCGGTTTCTGATTCAATTAGCCTGTGCGCAGAATGTCTAGCATCCTTGTGGCATCGTCTCTGTGCCCATATTTGTTACTGCCAGGCTTAAGGCTAAGACCCAATACAAATTCCCCCAATGACTGGCGATTGTGTGTGGGAACAAACAATTGCAATATAGCCGCCTCAAAGTGTGCAATAAGTTATGCACGAAGCGCTGCCAGCTGATTTATGTGCTGCCATTTCCATTTCCATTTCAATTTCCACCCAGCCACACGAATTTGAAGACGTATTTGAAGCGTTCTTTCCGGCGAATATCTGTCAGCGTTAATAGTTTCGCATGCGATATGTTCATCATTGAAACTAATCCTTAAAATACTGATTTTAGACTTCTAATACAAATGCTAGCAACAAAATTAGTTTAATATTGTATTTAAATAGTTTTCCTATTTTTTTTATGTGTCTCTTTAATATTTTTATATTCTGTTATACTTTGGTTCAAAATTAGAATAAAAAAAAGATTTTATAAATTAAATAAATATATTACCTCTTTCAATCCAATAACAATCAAACACCTACAATTAAAAATATATTATTTTTGTAAATTTATTTATTCAAAATCAAATTTATTTCCTTAAAATTATATAAGACTCGTAAAATTGATATATAGCTAAAATAAATACATATATTTATTATTATATTACTTTATATTATATTTAAATATACTGTTCGCATTAATATCCTCAATATAATGCAAGCGTGGTAATTTAATTTTAAGACCAAGGGAATAATACCCAATACCTTTAGCTCACCGCCGTTCCACCTTTCTTTTCTCGCCTCTGTTGATTTTTATTTAAATCTTCCCCCGCTCGGGATCGTCGTCGGTTGAAATACCTACAGCTGCTAAACGAGGGCTCATTAGTTGGTGGCCATGTTTACATGGCTCACACAAACTCGCGCCAAACAAATGCGGTGGCTGCGAAGGGGTCAAAGGGCATCAGAAATGGGGGGGCACTTGTGTACATGACAGCTGACAGCCGAGGGCACAGGGAGTCGCGTCCAACCGCAAATACATTGATGACAGGTTCTTCATTAAAGGCCCTACAAGTGTCGACGGGGGCCGCCCAAATGTTAACTGGTGTTTCACTCAACTAATGTTTTACACCGCACCGGACAGGCCAATTAAAAGCGGCGGCTTTCCTCAACATTGCGGGAAGTGCTAAAAGTTAATTAAGACATAATGGAAATGGAATTTATGTCCATTATAACGGGACTAATGGATTTTGTAAAAATTACATTTTTTGCCAAAAATGGCAAAAAATAAAATGTCCAGGTTTAAGTCCCAATCGATCACAAATTTAATAACGAGCTCAGAAAGGTATGACAATCCATATTTGGATGAATATTTCCCTTGTTTCGTCTAAGAAACCATTTTTTTTTTGTGAAAAATTGAGATTTCGGTTTTTTGGCGAAAAATATGAATTTTTTCTTTTTGTTTTTTTGCTGTAACTTGGCCAAAAATGCTCTTACACCAAAAATACATACTGTTTTGAACAGATAACAAAATAATTATGAAATCCGTGACACTTTTAACGCGATTTTGAAAAAAAAAAAATGTTGCCAATTTTAATTTTTTTTTTTTATAAGGGGTTACATCATGATTTTTTGCAAAAAATGGCAAAAATATAAAAAGGTTAGGTTTAAATGCCAATCGATCACAAATTTAATAACGAGCTCAGAAAGGTATGACAATCCATATTTGGATGAATATTTCCATTGTTTTGGCCAAAAAACCTTTTATATTTTGTTGTGGAAAATTGGGATTTGGGTTTTTAGCAAAAACTCGATTTTTTTTTTTTTTTTTTGCTGTAACTTGGCCAAAAATGCTCTTACACCAAAAACGCATACTGTTCTGAACAGATAACAAAATAATTATGAAATCCGTGACACTCTCAACGCGGCTTTGAAAATAAAATTAAAAATAAAAATCGTATCTGGGGTATAAAACAAAGGATACCCATTAAAATGCAATATCTTTACATCACCCACCACTTTAATCCTATATATTTATACTTCATAATATCTCTAAAGTCGCCAAAATGTCAGATAGGTTTTTATTAATTCCAAGAAATAATTTACTTAAAAGCTGTTCATGTAGGTCAGGTAGAACTGCCATCGAAATGGTTACTTTTGTTATCCCGCACAGCGATTTCCCTTTTGAATTCCACTTGGGGCTGTCATTCGATAAGCCTGCAAATAAGTTATGACTGATTTCGGCCAAGAGGGACGCCCCCAAAAGCGAGTTTGCATATGCTTTGTTCCGGGTTTCGTTCGGTCTGGGCCATTTCAGATAGGACCTCTATAACTCACCCTCTCTATGGCCTCTATTCCTCTGAGTTTTTTGGACGTTTCGCCGGTCTTAAAGTTGCCTTGCCCACTGACCAAGACGTCTAATGAGGCGACTGTTTGTCTGTCTGTCTTTTTTTTTTCTTTTTTTTTTTGGTAAATGGGATCTCAAGTGTCGCCATTTGCTTGTTGTTCGCCACTTTTACAACATAATTTGGGCAGTTGCGAGGTCCGAGGCCCGTGGCCCGGGGATCATGGTTTATGATTCCACATTGAAGTTATGTACTTGCGCCACTACAACATTCTGTTAAGCATTTTATTGCAGCCGACTTCTGGGCGAATATTAAATTTTTATATTGCCTCCGGAACAGTAGAAAACCGAGAAAACCGAGGGAAAACAAGGAGGAATGAAAGCGAGAAAGCAAAAAACACGGAGAACAAAATGGCAGAGGCTGTGGCAGCGACCGAAAAAATACATGGAAATTGAATTCCATTTTCATTGCCACTGACACTGCTTTCGGCCACTGTGTTTCTATTGCCTTCTTTTTTTGTTTCTTTTTCTTGTTTTGGCCCAGTCTCTTGTCCTTGCCTTGCTTACAAATTAAATGTACCAAATTTCGTAATTGAGCGCTTTATGTATTTTTAATTTATTTTCCTTGCGACGCTCCCTGAGCTGTCAGTTGCGCTTTTGATTAATTTTGCAAACAAACGTATTCAATGGAGACCCCTGTACTTTTTTTTGTCCATTAGCCTGGGTCATTTAAATATTTTTAATACGGTGTGGAAGTGACTGCAGCCCCTGTCACTGGCTATTAATAACCAATATTCGTTGAGCTGAATAAACAAACTAATGATACCGCAGGCAGTCGACGAAAACTTCAAATAATATCTGTCGAAATGTGATAAATGTGATAAGAAATTTATTGGCACTTAAAAATATTAAAAAATAAAATAATAAAAGTCCATATTTACATAGGGGGAAAAATACTCAGGTAATTGTGTATAAATTTCCATCATTTTCCTTACATTCATTACATTTTAAAATAAAATAAATTATTTTAAAACTGCATAAAATCATTAGAACCAAGCTAAAAGATCTTTTAATATTTTAGCTTACCATTTCTAACAAATTCCTTTAAAAAATATATTTTTTTTCAAAGTTTTGTAAAATTTAAACATTTTTATTTACGTTTTTGATTTACTTTTAATGTTTAAAATCATCAAGTAAGCATACAAAAATGAAAATAAAGCATTTGAATTAAATATTAAATATAAATAAATATATTAAATATAAATATTTAAAAATAAAGAGTACATTTTTTGGTTTAGAAAGGTAGAAAGTAGCTCATAGTAATCCATTTAAATTTGACATTTCCCCCAATACAAGCCAACCTTAATCGAAAAGTAAACAACTCATTGGTATTATTGATGCTTCATTTATCTTTTCCTCATTTTCCCTGTGTTGTGATCAAATGAAAAGTTTAAATTAATCAGAGTTGAGTGACGGCTGCCTTGTAGACGAAAATAAACACAACAGAAGTTGAATGAACCTTAAAAATACCCTATTCGCGTAAATCAAAGTTAAAATTAATTAATAATAATTATATATTATAAAAATCTTATATAATTTAAAAAAATTCCTATTGATTAAAACAAACTGAGACCTGTATAAAAACCTTTTCCATGAGCCATTTATTAAACGCGTGATTAACGAAGCTTAATTCCCATTAATCGTCAGGTGGCTAATTAATTGAAATCTATGAATATTGGATGCGAGCTGTCGGCTAAGTGGAAAAGCTGGCCGAGATTCGATTCCCCCAATAAATTTAACGCAAATTGGAAGCATGTTTACTCGTCTGACGGAATCCGAAAATTCCCCCTCCGTTGTCTCTCTCCGAAAATTAACGCCCGTATATCATTCAATATTTGATTACTCTCGGGGGCAAATTGGTTTTTTGCTTTTTTTTCCGCTTTTTTCGCCAGGTTTTCGGCTTCCGGCAAAGATTTCTTGGCCAAGTTCAAGCACTCGCAATTAAATCCAATAAAAATAACCAACACATTGTTCTCGTCCGTTAAGTGCGATCTGATTTCGGGGCGATTCTCGGTTGAATTATAAACAACCCGCTGGCTTTTGTGTATATAGAGGCGATATGTGAAGTGGGTTCGGGGGAATGGGTAATGTTATAAGCCGATTTCACGGCCATAAATATCAATTCGAGCAGAGCGGCCAGAAAAAATATTTGTAAAAATAAAAAAAAAAAAGAAGGAGGGAAAAGATGAAAATCAAAAGGAACGGTATTTGATTTATGCGGCGAGGGCGTGGCATTACGGCATCTAAATAAAAAATTTGCCCGCGACTAAGCCACCACAAATCTTGTCCCGCTTCAAATTTATTAAAAAACCAGAGCCGTGATTTATTCGAGTGACGCAAACGCGACTGACAGATACTTTATACTCGATGTTTGCAAATCCTTTTTACTTGCAATTTCTCCAAACTGGATTCGACCTGTAAATAAAAAAATTCCTTTAAAAAAAAGTTACTGCCGAAGATGAAACATGAGTTTTTGAATAAAAATCTAAAATGTTGTTTGTTGTTAAAAAACATATATAAAAATATATATCATAAAATTAAAAGCATAAAAAAATTCTAAAAAAAAAATGATTTTTAATTTTGTATTAAAAAAATATTATTGTTTAAAAATAATTATTTACCCAATAATTTCAAATATGTACATTTTATTTTAAATTATTTTGTGGAATCAGAAAAAAAATAATGAAACAAATATTTAATATTTTTTGTTTAAATTATTGATTTATTATTTTTAAATTTTATTTTAAAATATTTGTCAAAATCAGGAAATAAAATGGATTACATTTTCGATGGACTCGCGAAATCGGCGAGTTCGCAGTATTTAAATCCGCTTAAGTACGGCCGATCCGAAACAGCTCCTCCAACTTAATCTCCTTCCCGAGTTTTTCCCGTTTTTCACCATTTTCCCCGATTTTCTCCGATTTTCTTTCGTGGGCTTCTGTGCAAATTTTGATTTATGCGAGCTGCCGCCAGAGAATGTCAATAATTGGCTTAGGATGCTGGGACTTGGGACTGCCATCTGCTATCGGCTATCAAAAGTTGAAGGGGCGGTCGAATTTTACGGGCAGCTGTCTTTCAAGTTTCACTTCAGCGCTTTGCATTTTTCCCGGTTCTGAGGGAACGGCGCCAGTTAAAAAAAAAACAAAAAACAACCACAAAAAAAAAAGAGTTCATTCAATTGTGCCGGATCTTTTCGCCTGCTCAGCACTTTTCGCACTCTCTATTCGCGGTGAAAACTTTTAATGAGCAAAGCGAAAACACCAAGCTGCCGGCGAAAAAACAACACTGCTGTCGGCGAAAATCAAATCAAATAAATGAAATTTTACAAATTATTTTACACAAAATATGCGCAAGTTGTGAAATGTTTTTCCATGATTTTGTGGGGGCAAAATTATCATTTCACAAGACGCCAGCTTTAAAATATACGAAAATGAAGAGAGATGCGAATATTTATGTTAAATTGATAGAGCCAGCAGTTTATCGTTTAACAAAGAAACACCTGTAAATCTCCCAGCTAAAAAACTCAGCTGAGAAAAGTTCAACTAATCACATTAATGCGATAAAAGCTTAATAATTCATAATCTGAACAGCACTTTTTCACTTTTTGGTCTGGTTTTGATAACAGATTTAAAACAAATCACAGAAAAATGTTACACTTGCTTACAAATATTTTTCACATTATTTAGTTAAATTAAATAATTATAGTTTAACATTTATAAAGCATGCAAATTTATTTATATGAAATTAGCACCTCTGAAAATAATTTAATTAAATAAAATTATATATTTGTTGTCCTAAAAATCCCATTTCACATTTTTCTTTCTAATCTTTTCACTCAAAACAAATAAAGTGGAGGCCCCAAATTAAATGTTTATCATTTAATTAAACAGATTTCCCCATTAAACTTTTTGGCCGCCCTCGGAGGCAGCAAAAAATACAAATACTGTCAAAAAAAATGCTAACTCGTGGGCACAAAAATCTGAGCCAAGTTAAGACAATTTGAATATAAATGGCTATTTTAGCCGGGCGCTTGTCCTCGTTGTCCTTGTTGTTTGGCATGCCAAGTGCCGCCTGGGGCATTTGTTAATTTCCGTTTCCGTAGGAGACCCCATCCCCCTCAACCATTTTGGCCCATTGTTTCGACCCTTCCGCCACCGATTTCCGACCCGCTCTTAATGCCGTTTTATTGTCAAAAGATAAGGGCGAGCACAAAAGCGGAAAACTGCTTAAAAAAATCTATTAAGCCGCAGCGAAAATTATTCAGCCAACAAACAATGGCAAACACCTGTTCGCATGTGTGCGCTGGTGGGCGAAAGGTGTTGATAAGTGCCGCCCACACCGCACCACCCAACCCAACCACCCAACAACCCAACCACCTCAACACCACATGGAAAAAATCTAGCAAAATCTCTTTAAAGTGCTTAAGAAACGCCAATATTTCTAAACCCATCTTATAGTGGAATACTAGGGAATTTGTAGAAGTAAATTCTTACAATAATTATACAGTAAAAAATGTAAAAATTCCATAAATGTATTCTGATGTATTCTAAATACCTATATAGGTACAGGAGAATTTATTCTTATTAAAAGATAATAAATTAAAAATAAATAAATTTTTAAATATTAAAAAAAGCCATTCAAAATAAATTTTAAAAAATTAAATGTCATACCTTTAAAATAAGTTACTTTTCCCTTAGAAACAAATTAAAAATCCAAAGTTATTGTTACAACTTTTTCTCAGTGCCCCAAAAAATAGCGAAAAACCCAGATGTGATCGACTCAACTTGTTTATGTGCTGGTATTGATTGCTTTATTGTGGCTAAATGGAACACTCTACATATTGCTGTTTTAAATTGCTGTTAAAATTATGATTTTGTTGGTTGATATCCTCAAGTGGTTTCTTGGTGGTTTTCAGGTGGTTCGTTCATTGGTGGTGCTTCTGATTTTGCCGCTTCAGTGTTTAGGGATTCTAAAGTTAAGGGATATAGAGAGTATTATATAAATAATGGTCTACAGATCGGTTTGGTGGCTCAAGGTTCTACTCACGGTAGGAGCTGCTGTGGTTGTTGCTGCCTTAGTTGTTGCTGCAGTGGTTGTTGCTGCAGTGGTTGTTGCTGCTTTGGTTGTTGCTGCTTTGGTTGTTGCTGCTTTGGTTGTTGCTGCTTTGGTTGTTGCTGCTTTGGTTGTTGCTGCCTTAGTTGTTGCTGCAGTGGTTGTTGCTGCTTTTGTTGTTGCTGCAGTGGTTGTTGCTGCTTTCGTTGTTGCTGCAGTGGTTGTTGCTGCCTTAGTTGTTGCTGCTTTCGTTGTTGCCACTGTGGTTGTTGCTGCCTTAGTTGTTGCTGCAGTGGTTGTTGCTGCTTTGGTTGTTGCTGCCTTAGTGGTAGCCGCGGTAGTAGTAGTTGTTGCCGCAATAGTGGTAGTTGTTGCCGCCTTAGTGGTTGCCGCCGTGGTTGTTGCATATTTGGTTGGATACCCCGGATATCTGTTGGCCTTTGTGGTGGCTCTGGAGGCTGTGGTGGCCGAGGTGGTGGTCGATCCGGTAGATGGCGCCTTGGTGGTGCCCGCATAGCTGTAGACAGCGGCATAGGCGGGATAGGATGAGAAGGGGCCGTAGGACTTGGCAGGAGGCGAGGGATACTTGGCAGGCGGAGAGGGCGGAGCGTAGGCAGAGGGATAGGAAACGGAATAGGAAGGAGCAGCCACTGGGTGCGGACCCGGTGCCTCGGCCGTTGCCTTCGCGCCATAGGGACCACTGGCAGCGGCATAGGCATACGAATTCTGGCCCGACGATGAGGAATACTGAACGGGGGCATAGCTCTGGACGGGCGAACTCTTGGGATAATAGCCGTGAGCAGGAGCCGAGGGAGCATACGATTGGCCGGGATACGAGGGACAGTACTTGAGATCAGTTTGGATGAGTTCTAAAAAGTGTGTAAAGAAGAAGAATATTTATAAATTTTTTTAAAGGTTTTTTTTTAAATTAAAATCTCTGATTTTTGAACAAATAATTTTAAATAATTTTTTTTATTTTTTTTTTAGTAAGGAAAATCTTTAAATATTAGTTTTAAAATGTTTAATATTTTTTTATGGAGAAAACATAAGAAAACTCTTCAAGAAATAATCCAAAAAAATAGGAAAAAATGCAGAAAACCCTAAATAAGTTATAACTAAGGAGACTTACCCTTCTTGCCGCCGAACAGCAGCTTCAGGTTCTGCGAGTCCAGGCGACACTTGCTCGCAAACGGATGGTAGTTGTAGCCATCGGAGGCGCACACCGGATAACCGCCCGGTGGGCACACGGCATCGTAGTTCGCATCCGCAAAGATGTAGTCCAGTTCGGAGCCCGAATAGTCGCCATACCAGTCGTAGTCACCTTGGACCGCCCCGATGGCCAAGGCCAAAAGGACGAGGGTGATGGCTTGCGACTGAGACTTCGAGACTTTGGGAAACATGTTGAACCGATGTGGAACTGATGCCGCCGACCACGGAGATCCCCGCTTTTATGGGTCAGCGACTCGACGGCCAAATGGGGTCTAGAACGTGCAGGTGATTGCGGTCTTTACATCATCACTCTCTAGTCTTTCTTTCGTTTTTTTTTTGTCGTTTTGCGTTTAAGGCCCCGACTCTCCGGGTTTTATCGCCCCGGAACGTGCGACCAAAGAGCGCTGTGCATTGTAGCATAGTAAAGTGGCATTACCTAACAAAAAAATCATTGTCTTCGCCGCAGCTTAAGCAACTGCAACTAACTGGGCTCAAACTCTCTCAGCTGGCGCCAGATTGGATTAAAGTCGATAGAGCTCGCAAATCAAGTCGAAAATGCGATGATTGGGGCGACAATTCACCAGTGATTCGCGATTTCTATACTCTGAATCACTAAGCGAATAAACGAAGCTAATTATTATTTAAAAGATATTTGCATCTAAATTCGTATATTAATATTATATTTATATTTACAAAAATTATTATTATTATTAGTATATAAAATATTCTGATAATTTTATTACTAATAATTATAGCATTTCAAAATATTAAGAAACAAGTAACAAAAACTATATTATTTATAAAAAAGAGTTTTTAAATATAATAATATTTCTAAAAGTGAAAATTCAAGAGTTAAATATATAAATGCATAACTTTTTAGTCCAGATCTTTATTCATTGCAATTTCCATAATGGTTTTAAAATATGTTTAAAATTATAAAAAAAATTTTAAATAATGTTTTATAATCAGTCAATTTTATTTATATTTTTACTCGAATTTTTACAAAATTATTTTTATATTCGAAATTCCACAAAATTTGATCTAGTTCATTGTATTATAATTTAATCCTTCAAAAGTTAAAAAAGAAAAGCGAATCCGAGGATTTTGCTATAAATGAAGTTAAGAAACAATAAATTAATAAATGAAAATACAAAGTTGGCTAAAACAATTACAGTTAAGCCACTTTAACTCCGAGCCAAGTAGCCAGAAAAAACCAAGTAACAAGAAACAATTAAAAAGGGTAAGCCCTTTTGTAAACTTTTAACCATTCTCTTGCTTTTTCCTGACCATTCATAAAAGTACAGGGTAAAAAAAGATAAGAGGCGCTCACATACACACACAAACAAATCTCTGGACATGTGCAGAAAATTATGTGGCAAAGTCAGTTTCCCTTAAATTTTCCCCCATAAGCCTAAGCATGAGTTTTTCCGAGCTAAACACTTTGAACTGTGCCCAAGTCCCTGGAATTTTCACACCACACAGAGTTCTGCTAATTGCCAAATACATTTTATATGAAATTCTCGTACATTTTGTAAGGAATTCTTTATCAATTCTAAGTCGAAGCCAATTTTCTCGGAAGAACGTCGGAGAAGCGCATAAAATATTTACACTCCTTCGCTATGCAGGACATCAGAAATTCAGGAATAAATTTTATGGAAATTTTGCGATGAGAAAGTTCACTTGCATTGGTGTATTGAAGTTGAAGTTGAAGTGAAACGAAATAATCACTAAAGCTGAATCTTAAAGGCTGCGTAGGGATAATAAAAAAGTTGTCTTGCAATCGCATCAAATGCCCGTAACTACAGTTTCAAAGTGAAACAAACACCAGTTTCTCAGTATTTGACGGGGTCTTAACCCTTTAATGCCCCGAGTGGCAAATCTGCAAAGGCATTGCTATTAAAAAAATATATTTTATTTAACTTTTTCCATTCATAACGAAATACATAAATTTTTATATAATTTGTTGATGTTATTTTTATAGTTTGTTTTTTCTTTTTATTCATATTTATTGTTTTATTACATAAATTAACATTTTTAATTCTCAAAACAAAAAAATGAAAATAAATATAATATATAATATATATACATATATAATATATTTAATACAATATATGATAGTTGGGCTAAATAAATTTTCCTCAACTAAATTCGAAATCTTTAGCCATTTGTGGGTCCCAGCTGGGTGGACCACGCCCACCGGGGAAACTGTTATATACGCCCACAACAACCAATTTACTTGGCACACAAAGCGGGCAAGCAGTGCGGCCCAACAACTTGTTGCTGACAAGCAGTGCTCAGGAAAACTGTTTTAGTGCACTGAAAAAAATGTATTACCTATTGTAATCTGATTAAATTAATCGAACGAAAAATATTAGTTAGCGCTTTAAATATTATGAAATATAAAATTAATTTTGGAAAATTATTATTTTAATATTATTTTAATATTTTTATATTAATTACTATATTTAATTTAATGTATATAATCACTGTTATTTTTATTCAACATTTGTAGTTTCTTTTACGTTTACTTAATAACTATTTATTTAATATAATTTTTAATTTTATTCACAACTTTTTGTGAATTTTTTATAGTTTTATAACAAATTCATTTTTTTTAAACACAATTTAATATAATTTTTATTTATTTTATTTTATTTATTATTTTATTCACAACTTTTTGTGAATTTTGAATCATTTTATAACAAATTCTTTTTTCTATAACACCATCTTAAGGGTTTTTTTCAGTGTGCTGTGAACGAAAGGACGGGAAAATGGTGGAAAATGTAAGGGGGCTCGGCCAGCAGCCTCGGCAGGCCATTTTCGCCGGATGCCGTACCATTTTCCAACGGAACGCAGAGCAGAGCGGTGCGAAAATCGGAGTGGAGCGTCATCGTTTAGCCGCCGATAACAAAACGCGTTCTATATTTCTTCTTTGTGTTTTGTTGTTGTACGTGACGAGCGGTGAACTGAAACAGAATCAATTGTTTAAATTCTCAATGAATGGCAGTGGCAAACGATTCAATGAACTAAATTGGCTGTAAGTGATCTCTTGGCACCTGTTCTTGGCCGATTCTTGAGTTCTCGACAAAAACTATGTGAATATCAGGTGAAAATATTTCAGAAAATATTTCAGAAAATATTTCAGAAAATATTTCAAAAAATATTTCGGAAATATTTCGTAAAATATTTCGCATAATTAGCGCGCCGCACGAGACTTAATTTTCGCTAATTTAATTAAGTAAACAAACGAATTAAATATTTTTGCGTACGAAGTACAAATAAATAATTCGATTTCTGGCCGCACTCACTAATTGTGCGTTGGTTTTATGCGAAAAGTTATTTGTGTTTTTGCCTACACAGGGCGAAAAAGACGACGGTGATTGGCGGGAAATGAGTGCAATAATTGAGCAAGGTTGGCAACTTTTGTGGGGATTCGAGAGGATTGGGGATTTCGGAGGATTGGTGGCCAGTCCAGCGTGCGTAATTGCATTTGGTGACCCAGACGCTGTGGCTGAAGTAATTTGTTATTATAATTGATCCGCCAGGAATGACCGAATAATATGGCATTATTTCGCCTGTCCGCTTCTGTTTGTCCGTTTTGTCCGTTTGTGCGATTGGGTGTGTGGGTGTGCTTGGCATTTCCGTTTCCGGCCTGCAAATGGCGCTAGCATCATTAACCGCATTGACGGCTTTTCTCCTCCGCCTCTATTAATTTCATTTTTTTTTCCTTCGGCCCGCTAGACAAAACAATTCATCATCAATATTCAGCATGTGTACATATAATTATTCCTCTGCCAGCTTTTTGCAGCCACCACTCCCATTGATTGGCCATTTGTATCCTATGCAGCGGGAGGTCCTGCTTTGCCAAAAAGAAAAGGGAATCCTCGCTCCTTTTCCCTCCCATTGTTGACAATAAATTTCAATTTCTTGCATAATTTATGCAAGCAAACGTTTTCCAATTATTTGTGTTTTATGGTCGCCTCAAGATGAGTAACCCAGCCCCCCGTTCCTAGGGCTTCCCTTCTTTCCCAAGTACAAGTATCAAGTATCAAGTATCAACAAAACTATGCAAAACAAAACAATTTGCCAAAATTGTTGCAGATGCTTGCGTATTTCGTGTAGGGTTTCCCTGGGCTTTAAGGGGGGGAAAACTTTGCCGTACACTGCGTTCCGGATTTATTTGGCTAAAATGTAGGAGTCGTAAAATAATATGGAGAGACGGAAATTCGTGTCTTTATTTTTTCTACAGCTGAGCAAGCAGTTTATTCTTATTTGCAGTTTTTCCTACCAGCTGTCTTTTTTAATAGCCAATTTTTTATTGGACGAAAGTTCTTAGTTTTAGTTAAAATTTAGCATTGAGAAACTATTTTTCTATTTATTAAATTTAAAAAAAAACACCTTAGTTGTTCAAGGCAAAAGCAAGCAGTTTCATATTTTTTTTTAAATTCTTAAATTAATAATTGAAATTATTTAATTGAAACTTTTTGTTATTAAAGATGTTTAATAAGTATGAAATTCAACAAAGAAAAATCTATAAAACAAATTTAAAACAACTAAAATTGTTCAAGGCGAAAGCAAGCAGTTTAATATATTTTTAAAAATTTTACATTAATGGTGGAAATAATTAAGTTGAAACTTTTTGTTATTAAATTTATTTAATAGATAGGAAATTCAACAAAAAAAATCTATAAAACAAATTTAAAACAACTTAAATTGTTTAAAGCAAAAGCAAGCAGTTTAATACATTTTTAAAAATTTTAGTTAAAACTTTTTTTATTAAAGATGTTTAATAAGTGTGAAATTCAACAAATAAAAATCTTTAAAATATATTTAAAGCAACTTAAATTGTTCAAGGCAGGAAGCAAGCAGTTGAATATATTTTTTGGAATTTTAAAAAAATATTATATATTACAACTTACAAAATACCAATTAATGAAAACTTTTTGTTGTTAGTGTAGTGATGACAGTATCAGATTTTAGTATCGCCTGCGACAGTTTGGCATGACAAACGGAATCTGATGAATAGGAGCGTAGAACTATGGGAACCATTTCAATTAGACTTTGTCTCAAAGGCGATGATAAAGCGGAAATATTGCAGTGGACTTAATTCAAAGGAAGGGGCGCAGGCCGTTGAGACTGTAAATGCAATTAATGCTCATTAGTGCTTCAGGACGGGCATTTGAATTGATGGCCAACAAAGGGGCTCCGCCTCCTCCTGCCTCCTCCTTTAACCACCCATCTTCCGAGGTCTTCCATCGTCCTGTCCTCCTTACCTGAGGACTAATTGCCTGGCCGAGACACTTGCAAAAATAAATAACATGCAAGAATGTTTAGCACAGGCGCCATTTCCATCATGTAAACTGTCCCAGTGTCCTGGTAATAAATTAATGCCGCAAATTAAAGTTTAGCCTGGCAAAATCCACTTACTCTCGTTTTGTGCAGAGAGGCTTCTGTGGAAACTCAATCAAGCGAAATGAGTTTTGATTAAAAATATAACCAAGTTAGGCAAGAACTTTGCAGCTCATCCCATTATTTCCCTTTTCCCATTTCCCATTTCCCACATGTGCCCTCGTATCCCCCATTTTCCGATCGATGTGCATTTCATTTGAGTTTTTGCCCCGTGGCATTTGCTTTGTCGCTCTGTGACGAAATGCAATTAAGTTCGCCCAACCACCAAGCTGCAAAAACAGTGCCACATTTAAGCATCGCCATTAATTAGACAATAAACTGATTTACAACATGGGAGAATGGGTGCGCACACAGGTGAATTGGCTGGCTGGCTGATGCTTCAATATATATGTATGTATATGTGAGTCCCATCCAAGGGATATGTATATTCCATTTCCTTTGGCACCATTTCCCCGCAGAGTACCAGAACCCAGCAACTCGGGCAACTCTTTGAAGCCTAACCAAATTAGAAATGCACACACGAATGGACAGCCACAAGCGATTAGAATCTCCTTCGTTATCGCGAAAAACTGCGAGAAATAAATATTTTAATTAAATTTAAAATATTTAAAAATATTACAAAATTTAAATTTGGCCTTAGAATTGCATAAACTTATTTTTAAAAAATTATTTTAGTAAATATTGTATGATAATAAAAATATATAATTATTTTAAACTTATATTTATTTATCTTAATACAGAAAAATAATTATTTATATTTAATTATATAATAGTAATATATTATTATTTTAAACTTATATTTTTTTAATTAAAAAACACAGAAAAATAAATATTTATATTTAATTATATATAATATATTACTATTTAAACTTTTTTTTTTTATTTATTTATTTTAATACAGAAAAATAATTATTTATATTTCTCAAAAATAAAAATCTATTTTTGTGCAATTTTAATTTTGTTTCTACCATTTTTTTTTTCAGCGCATTAACCCATGACACGAGTTAGTCACACTGAAACACCCACGATGGGAGCAGCCGTCTCGGATTCACAGCCACAGGAAAATGTGGAGGCGGCATCGCAGAGCCAAATGCAGGATAATCTGCGCATATTTTTAAAGCATTTGTATGCCGAGTGCGTGTACCGATACCAGAATGTCACATACGATACGGCGGACCCATCAGTTCCACTTGGGGCAGCAACAGGTGAGTGGCGGCCACCAGGCGTATACGTGATTTCCCGCATGCCGATGTGCACACAGTAATAAAAAAAAATAAATTAAATTAGTGCCCATCTGATTCCATTTAGTTCACTAAAAAGGAAAATATTACACATTTAATTTACATTTTAAATGTATTTAATTTTAACTTATTTAATTTTTTATTTAAACCATTTGATTTAATGTAAATTAAATATAAATTTAATAAAATAAACCTAATAAAGGTAATTTTTTTAAATTCAGTTCAAATTCCCCTGTAAAAATAGGCTGAAATAAATTACTTACAAAAATATGCGGTTACTTAAATTAGGTAAATAAATTTAAAATTACCTTTAATTTTTTACTTATAAATTAATAAAAATCCTTCAATCTTGTGATTACCGATTTAATTTCATAACTAATTCTATTTTTAAACTTTTAAAATATTTTTTAGAAATATAAATAGGTGTGTAACCTAAAAATTAAATTCCACTACAATCTGGAATATTTTATGTAGTACGTAATCCAATTTTAATGCGATTTCTTGCCGTGCACAGACTACGATTTCGATTTGCCCGAGAACTTCAGCCCGGTGCCGCGATATCTGGAGAACGCCGCCCTGAACGAGGGCGCCATTGACATGCGGAACGTGGACGCGGAGCTGGCGGAGAAGGAGGAGCTGATGGCCACCGTTGTCAGTGCCACGATGGCCACAAATCAGCGACAGGAGGAGGAGGAGGAGGACAGACGGCTCTTCTGCCCCCTGAACTTTGACGGATATCTCTGCTGGCCAAGGACTCCGGCCGGCACCGTGCTAAGTCAATATTGTCCCGATTTCGTCGAAGGATTCAACAGCAAATTTCTGGCCTACAAGACGTGAGTTAAATGCCCAAAATGCCTGAATATTACGCCCTGCGGGAGAGAATAGATTTTCATTCAGTGCATGGTTTCGCATGTTCAAATAAATACCGCAATTCGTATTATTCGCCTAAGCATAAATACGGAAATTCCTTGACTTATTTCGCATTTACTTAAATGTCATAAGATACAATGTTTATTGATGAAAGCTACAGTCATAGCGGATCCAGTTTTACATACTGAACTTAGATTACTTCCTTTTAAAAGGTCAACATTAAGGCAACATAATTATATGAATAAAAACATTTAACATATAAAACACCCATTTCAACAGAAATATCCATATAAAATTGATTTTACATTACACCAACGTTTCTCCAACAAGAACAGAATTTAATAAATTACTCCAATAACTCCAATAAAAACATTTTACCTATATAACACCCATTTCAACAGAAATATCCGTATAACATTGCTTTAACATTACACCAACGTTTCTCCAACAACAACAGAATTTAATAACTTACTCTAATAACTAACAATTACTACCTATTACCTCGCAGTGTTTGTAAAATTACTCCAGAAATACCTAAGCATTACTCCAACGCATGGCCGCATTCCTATTTCCTTAAGATCTTCTATTAGCTTTCGATATTTTATAACCTAACTTTGCACACCAGCTGGTCCCAGCTGCTTGTTCGTCAAGTTAAGTGACTTTTGCTTTGGCAGCACGCTTTGTTTAAAATCCCCCCGTACTCGCACTTAGTCAGTCACAATTATCGTAAGCATTTCGCATTCATAGCTGCCTGGAAAACGGCTCCTGGTTCCGTCATCCGGTGAGCAATCAGACCTGGTCCAATTACACCAACTGCGTGGACTACGAGGACCTGGAGGTAAGTGCTCGCCCCGTCGACATTGCAGGGGGACCACAGGGAACAGGGACATTAATCAAGAAAGTTGCCACTGCAGTTTCGCCAGTTCATCAACGAGCTGTACGTGAAGGGCTACACCCTCTCCCTCCTGGCCCTGCTCATATCGATTATAATCTTCTTGGGCTTCAAGTAAGTGTTTGTCGTCGGCGTCGCTCTATATGGGGCCATTCCATTCCATTCTAATACTGATGTCCGGATATCCCGTTCGCAGATCCCTGCGCTGCACCCGCATTCGGATCCATGTGCACCTGTTCGCCTCGCTGGCCTGCACCTGTGTGGCCTGGATTTTATGGTACCGCCTGGTGGTGGAGCGAGGTGAAGCCATAGCCGAAAATCCGGTGAGATGCAGAGAGAGAAAATATTTATGTTACAAAAATCAAGAAAAACTCCAATAACCTTTTTTAAAACCATAACAGTATTTCACCAATAAGCTAAAATTACTCCCACAGTACAATATATTTTTTTATAGTTCACCAATATTTCAACAATACTCCAACAAAACTCCAACATTAGAATATGTCCTCAACAGTACTTCAAAGTTATTTGATTTGTCTTTCTGAATAATTCTAATTATATTCCAACAATTCTCCAACATTGTTAAAAACTTTCTCCAACACCAAAATATAACTTTAACAGTAAGCCAACAACTACTTTGTTCTCGTCGGACCACAAAAATACCTTGGGAATAACTGATTTTGTTTCGTGTGCCCAAATGGCCTAACTAACTTATCACGTACTTTCAGCTCTGGTGCATTGGCTTGCATCTGGTGGTGCACTATTTCATGTTGGTCAACTATTTCTGGATGTTCTGCGAGGGCCTCCACTTGCACCTGGTGCTCGTTGTGGTAAGTCAGCCGGAATTGCCTTCAAGTCATCCGCTCTTCTCCCACATCGCCATGCAAATCTCTGTAATTGCCGTGTAAGTCTGCATTCTTTATGAGTGCGAGTTCTGTGCATGGCAGATGTGGTTTGTAGCAGCCGCTGACGTTGCATTGGTTTAGTCCCCCCTTCCAATTTGTCTGAGAGCAAGTCGCAACTTTGGCCAACTGCCCTCCGTCTCCGTCAAGCTGAGATGTCAAGAGTGTCCGGCGAGGTACTAACCAATCCCCTTCTATCCGTCAGGTTTTTGTCAAGGACACGATTGTGATGCGCTGGTTCATCGTCATCAGCTGGTTCTCGCCGATTCCCGTTGCCATCGTCTACGGATTGGCCAGGCATTTCAGCAGCTCGGACAATAAACAGTGAGTCCTAGTTGCGCATACGTTTTACGTAATCCAATTAGCAGTGCTACTGCTGAATCTAAAACAAGGTTTAATTGAAACGGAAAACGTGATCTCCACTTCACCAATGATAGTTACATATTATTTAATGTCCTTTAATTATTTCACTAAATCTCCACTCCAACATTTCTCTAACATTACTCCAACATTACTCCAACATTTCACAACCACTACTCCAGTATTACTCCAACATTACACAAACACTAATGCAGTGTTGCTCCAACACACTATTTAGTTTTATATTAATAATTACAATCAAACTTCTTACCTAAACTAACGATCTCCATCACTTTTGGGAAGGGGTGAAATCATTATTTTTTGAGTTTTTCTGGCAAAAAAATGAATTTTATCTTTTTGTTTTTTTGCTGTAACTTTGCCAAAAATGGTCTTACACCAAAAATGCATACTGTTTTGAACAGATAACAAAATAATTATTAAATCCATGACAATTTCAACGCGATTTTGAAAAAATAAAATTTTTGCCAATTTCTATTTTTTTTATAAGGGGGTACATCATAATTTTTTGCGAAAAATGGCAAAAAAAATAAAATGTCCAGGCTTAAATGCCAATCGATTACAAATTTAATAACGAGCTCAGAAAGGTATGACATTCCATATTTGAGCTATTATTTCCCTTGTTTCGGCAAAAAATCTGATATTTTAGGGTGGAAAATACGAATTCAAATTTTAGACAAAAATAAGAGTTTTTTTGCGGGTTTTCAGCCGTAATTTGGACAAATCAAGGCCGACAGCTAAACGACCGACTGTTTTGAACAGCTAACAACCTAAACTAAACTAAACTAAACTAAAATTGTTGCATAATTTAATTTCTTGCAGCTGCTGGATAAATGACAGTCTCTACCTGTGGATCTTCTCAGTGCCGATAACCCTCTCGCTGCTGGCTAGTTTCAGTAATATACGGAGGTCCCTTGAATATTCTAAGGATATTAACCCACTTTGTATGTCTCCCCGCCAGTTTTTCTGATCAACGTGCTGCGGGTGATCGTGCGGAAATTGCATCCCCAGTCTGCCCAGCCCGCTCCGCTGGCGATTCGGAAGGCGGTGAGGGCCACCATTATCCTGGTGCCGCTCTTCGGGCTGCAGCACTTCCTGCTGCCCTACCGTCCGGATGCCGGGACCCAGCTGGATCACTTCTACCAAATGCTCTCCGTGGTCCTCGTCAGCCTGCAAGGCTTCGTGGTCTCCTTCCTGTTCTGCTTCGCCAACCACGATGTCACCTTCGCCATTCGCACGCTGCTCAACAAGTGGCTGCCCAGTTTGGTGACCCCGCCGCCGGCCGGGAGTAATACTGGGCAGATGGCCACCACCACGCCCAGCCGCGAGTTGGGCGTTTAAGGTGTACAGCTCGAGGGTCGATCGAAATATTGAACGCATTGCCGAGCAAAGGTTTTGATCGCCTCTCGCAGAAAAGCAGCGTGTTGTGCCTACAAGGAATGAATTTGCTTTGCTCTTTAGGAAAGAATGCTTAGGCACTGTACAAGTTTGAGGTATTTTCATAGAGACAACTCTTCTTTCAAAACCAATAAGATCTATTTCACATTTTTGGGACTTTTTGATACGCCAAAGAGTTTATAAGAATTTAAACCAGTTTAAAAAAAAGTTTAAAAAACTTTAAGAACTTAAAAAAAAACCTTTCTTATAAATTCTTCAAAATATTTTCTCAAAACTATTTTTTAACTTTTCGAAAATTTTGAAAATTTTGTTAAAAGGCAATTTAATACCGTCTTAAAAGAAAATTGAATTTAAAATATGAAAAATACACAAAAACAACAACATTAAAGCATTTAATGTTTAAACATATATGTAAGCCATTTAAATTGTTAAACATATTTAGTAGATCCTGCGTAGAGGATTTCCCTTCTAAGTACTTAGGTTTCAGACAGCTATTCCTGATGGAACTAAAAAAACTATTTATGCCATATCCAGAGAAATTGCGGGAATCAAGCGTCAAGAATATAGTATACAGGATCCCCGAACGATTTTAATACAAGATACTATGTGTAATATTTGATGATATATGTTAAAAATATGTTAAAAGTCTAGAGAGGAAATGAGCACAGACGCAAAATGCAACATACGTACCCATGTACCTAATACATCTTTTTTTTTGTCTATCTCATTAAGATACATACTATACCATGATATTATAATATTTATATATAAATATGTGTAATGTTTTGATGCTGTACATGTCAGATATATATATATGATAATTATTCCACTTAGCCCAGCACACTTACGTAGTGAATAAAAAATGTTAAATGCAACCAAAGTGTTTGATTGCCAAATATCCAGGAAATAAAAACCACTTTCATTTTTTTTTTGTTAAATTTTTCATTCAATTTTATTATATTTTTTTTGTCGATTTTCTTTTGTCATATTTTTATTTTATTTTGTATACCATTGCTTGCCGGCTTTTTGTTGTTTGGGTTTAGTTTTTGTAATCGAGTTTCGTTTGGATTTCGTTTTGGTTTTTTTTTGTTTTGTTTTTGTTTATGAAAGAGCAAAAGAGTGTAGAACAAAACTAATACGTACAATAAAATACAAATATAATAATAATTTACATACATTCATATAATTTATATGTACGAGTATAGTAAAATTTACGTTTTCATCTTATCGCTTTTGTTTTCCAATATAAGTTATATAATAATATGCATCTAAATTTGAGTTTGAGTCACCTCGGTATCATTTCCTTTATTGTGTGTGTGTGAGTTGGTGTGATCTGTTTCGTGTGTCTGTGTTAAGTTGGCTATATTTATGGTAAATACATACAAATATGCGCCTATCCATTAAGAACTATTAGAGGCGCAGGGATTGAAAGAGGTTTAAATCAGAGGAAATATTTAAAATTTAAATATCAATGATATGAAATGGGAACTAGGAAATCGTTTTTTGCTGAAGAATTCGCGCTGTCTGATCGAAACCTCTTAGGATCCACTTAGGCCCCCAATACATTTGACTTATATGTATGCAATACATTAAGTTAGAGCTTCTTTCTTTTGTGGATTGTGTGACTGGGAGAGTGTACAAATAAATTGAAATAGTTCTACTCAGGGGCTACGAATACAATATCGAAATGTGAGTAAGTAAGCATATATAAAGTAAGGTAAGTACATGGGTATGCGGTATATGGTTAACTAATTGGATAAGTACGATCGCAGATCGCAGGGTAATGCATAAATAGGTGCGGCCCTTGGATTTGCACGAAAAAGTATATAAATATTTGTACGATACGCTATAGACAATAATAATTAGCATACACAATCGAAATGGATAATAATTAATTAAGTTTGAAGTTGAGTTCTGATTTTTTTTTTTTTTTTGGTTTTGATTCGTGATCTTTGTTCTTGCACACACACACATATATATATATAGTTGGCTTACATACATATATGTATATATATATATATATATGCATAACGGTTATCGATTTTCTTATGCAAAAAATTGATTTAAATATTTTTTGCGATTTCATTTTGTTTTGTTTTTTTTTTTAATTAAATTTAATTTTTATTTACTTAGTTACTTAGTTTTGTTTGGGCGCGTTCCGTCTGACAAAGCGGCTACGTATATTTTTTTGTCTTCTCCTTATTGTTTTTTTTATTTTTTAAACTATCTTCTTGAATTTTGCAAATCATTCAACATTTTCTTTCTTCTGTTTGGTTTTTTTATTTTTAAATCTAAAGCAATTTTCATTTTGCCAACTGCTTGTAAAAAGTCCCTCGACTGCTTGCACTGCTTGCACTGCTTACCGTGTCCTTTGCCTGAGGCGACCATTGAATTTGTCCAATTTCTGGTTTTCTAACGCTTTTTGGCTTGATTTCTCGCTTATTTCTGTATTTTTGCATAATCTGTCGCTCGTTTTCTCGTTGCTTAAACACTAAATTGAAGTTTCAGATTCGCTAATATGCATGCAATCTCGTCTTAGCTTAGATTTTGGTATCGATGAAATCGCCTTACGTGTCTAGATTTTAGTGTATATCAATAAAAATGTTGGAAGTTGATTTTCGGGTGTAGCTTCACTTTCACTTTTTTGGTTTTTTTGGTTTTTCGGTATTTTTTACGATTTCTATCTTCAAATTCTTCGTTTTGGTGTTGCTCTGTTACGGTTTTCGATTCTGTTATCGGGGCTATATTTTCATATTTTCGCTATCCTGGCCATACAAATAGACATGTACATTTATATATATATATAAATATGTATTTGTTGTATTTAATTTTTAAATGCATTTCATGCTTAGTTGATGATTTTCATTGTTGGGTTCAGTTTTAGTTTTGCATTCTGCTGTTTTTGTTTGGTAATTCTTTTATTTTTTTTTTTCGACTAAAATTAATATCGAAGAACCTTCGCCAACTGATCGGTGTGTGGATTTGCATAAATATGCATGTGTGTGTGTTTTTGTTTTCGGTCTTTATTTAGCTGACTTTAAACTAATATGCTTTGGTTAATATGGGTGTTTTATTTTTTTTTATTCGGGTAAATTGTAAGTGGCGGCGTAAGTGCCATGAATGAATGTGACCGAGTCGCTGAGTTGCGATTTGTACAACAGCGTTCCGTTCGCCTCCCTCCGTCCGATATATACGATATATATATATGGTAAGTCAGCATGGGCCAAAACAGCCAACTCGCGCCACATCTCCATATTGCTTTTGTGAATGACACACGCGCCTGCGCAGCAGCGTTGCGGCGGTTATTTTTGCGGATATTACTTGATTACTTGATTATTCCATATGCCATATTGAGTATTGAGTAGGTTAACTAGTCGCCGGGAAGTGGAAAACGAATCAGCCATCGATCGCAGATCGTATTTTCGCTTTGAGTCCCAACGGTTAGCCGTTTTCGCCTGCAAGCAGTTAACTGCTTGCGAGCAGTTCACTGCTTGTTAGCAGTTCTCATTCGAGAACTTCCGGTCCTCTGCTGATTTTCCGTTTTTAGGTAATTTTAGGTATTTTTTTAATGTATTTCACATTTCACTTTGCTCATATTCCTTTGAATTTCGTGATTCCGTAGTGGTTTCTCTTATCCTTGTGTATTTTGTATATGTCGTTATACATACTTAATACAACTATATATATATATATATATATATATATATATGTATATATATACTTTAATAAATTTTACTATAAATCTTTGTTTAAAAAATTTTACATCATTTATATTATATATTTAAAAATTTGGTGTTTTCAATTTGCATTCGCAACTTCCTCTTAACTTCAGTTTTGTTTTGCTTTTGTTTGGTTGTTCTTGGTTTTCCTAGTTTAAAGTTTTGTTTTCATTCCTTCTTGTATCTATTATTTTTAGTGTTTTATCGCCCCATTATGGCCGATTGCCATGTAGATGTGGCCTTGACCCTTAAACCCTAAATACATAAAAAAAAAATGTTTGCTTCCTAAAAAATGTTCATATCTCCTCACGTTTTCTCGCCATCCGTTAAACTACAGACACACACATTTGATTGTTGGTGGACTCTACTAAATGATCTCGGATTCGGAAACTAGAATATAGGATTGAGAATTCGAATTTATATAGATGCGCGTACATATAGATCGTGTGTTTGGTTAGATATTTATTCATATAGGCGTAAAACTTAGTTAAAACTTAGTCATACTTTATAGAGCGTTGAAACTTAGTTTGTATTTTAAATATCTTTGTATAAATGCGAGTGCTGTTGTTGTGTGTGTTTCGGTGTGGTAAATGGTCAGTGGTGTGTGAAGCGATTTGCACGGCTGAAGTTCCGATTTTTGCTGGCCATATTTCGATATATCTTCGATCCGATCCAATTGTTCAATGATCACTTCAACTGTGAAAGCGGTTTGCCTGCAATATTGCCAATTTTCAGGTGGGTAGAGATTAGAGCTGGCAAGCCATCGATAGTAAATGGATAGTGTCATCGAAAAAATCGAACTAACTATCGAGTTTTTTTCTTAATAAGAATTCGTGTGATTATCGACTTCTTTCGTCCGAATTTTATGTTTAGCACTCTTTCGATTACGATTGCTGGCTCCAAGGAACTCAATCGATACTATTAAGAGAACTATCGATATATTACCAGCTCTATTTCGGGTGTGTGTGTGTGTGGATATTTGAGGGGAAAAAAAGGAAACAAATTTTTGTGTTTTAGTTTTTTGTGTTTTTTTCTTTTTTTTTGCATAGTTTTTGGAATAAGTCACACATTTATTTAATAATAAATATATATTTTTAGTTGTAGTTATGTTGTTTTGTTTTTTTTTGGTTTGCTTTTGTTTGGTTTCGCTTTGTTGCATTCAATAAGTTATAATAATTATAAAAATGGAATAATAAGTAGGCGTAATAATATATAATTTAATATAATATAATAAGTTTTCTTGGTTTCATTTACTTTGGTTTGCACTTGACGAATACGAGAATACGAATCTTAGACGACGAAAAAAAGGTAATTAAATCTGGTTACATATATATAATAATGATTACGTGTGAGTGTGTTTTTGGGTGCTTGGGTTTTGGGGGTTGGGTTTTTTTTCTTGTTACGTTTGGAGGATATATCGCGGCTTTATCTTCGATTTTCGTTTCGTCTTCGAGTGTAAATCATGGCGAATCGAATTAAATATAAGAGCTGAATAGCACTAGAATTAATGTAATGTAATGTAATGTAAGGTAAGGTAATGTAAGTTAAGGTTGCAAAACGAACACAAAATACAATACAATACAATATATTTATGCATATCCATTATAATAAGTACTTAGGTAAGCTGAGAGAGTTATGTTGGTAAATCTTAAATCAATAGA
Organism: Drosophila pseudotakahashii; assembly: GCA_035046095.1. NCBI lineage: Eukaryota > Metazoa > Arthropoda > Insecta > Diptera > Drosophilidae > Drosophila > Drosophila pseudotakahashii. The sequence continues at coordinate 11,633,310 of JAWNOE010000105.1, forward strand.
CATTAAATCATTTGGTTAGCTTGTTTAAATACTTTGTTTAATTGAATATAATCGAATTGAATTACATATACATAAGTGTTTAAAAAAAAAATAGTTACTATATATTGCGACTTAGATCATTTTCGTTTTGTTATTCATATTTTTGCGGTTTTTTATTTATCGTTTTTTTCGTTTTTTCTCTTCTTTTCTTTTGTTTTTACCTCCGTCTCGTTTTTTACTCATTTGTCAATTTATAGACACTTGTCTTCCATCATCTTCCTTTTTCTAAAGTTTTTCCTTAGTTTCTGTGTTGTGTTTTTCGGTTGCCTCATTCAAGCTTTGTTTTTTTTGGTTTTGTTTGGTTTCTTGGTTTAGATAATTAAATTAAATTATACAGATGGAAATAAATCAATTTTCACTAAGATTTCATTAGAATTACAATCATAATAATTTCGTTTAGCGTACAAATCAAATGATATATGATAACATATCATAACTCGCGCTAATTTTTCGCAATTTCGACTATTGTCTCATATCATATCATATAAGATCAGATCAATCTATAGTCTATAGTGTCGTCAAATCAAACAGATCGTGGAGTATTGGAGAGGTCTAGTCCAGATTGGCGGGTTCGCCTAAGTGGTTTTGGTCTTGTTAGTCTTAAAGCTGACCTGGAGCACCCGATTGCCCAGGGTATAACCGTTCAGCGACTGGATGGCCACCACGGCCTCATCGTAGTTGGTCATGGTGACGAATCCGAAGCCCTTGCACTTGCTGGTCTGCAGATCGCGGATCACCTTCACCGACTGAACGGCCCCGAAGGGACCGAACAGCTGCCACAGCACATTCTCCTCGGTCTCCGGGGCCAGATTGTAGACGAATATACACCAACCGGAGCCGGTCATTGCGTTTCCGGGCAAGATGGAGTTGGCCAAGAGGTCGCCAGCCAGCGGTGAGTACCTAAAGTGCAGTTGCGATTCAAGCCGGCAATGAGACAAACAAATAAAATTAGTTAAGTGCATAATGGTGCATTGCTCTATGGTACATCAATATATCATATCATATATAGGCCCTCCTTTACACCTAATTATAAGTTCAGGATCTTTTGATTTCGGAATTTTCAAGGCACATGCTAAGTTACTTAGTTAAAAATCTACCTATCCACTCTTTATATTTTTCTTATAATACAAAAGAATTACTGGAAAAGTTGGTATTTTTATTAACAATCCTTATAACCATTTTTCAAACCTTTAAATTTTTAACAAAATTCTTTTATTCAAATAAATACTGATTTTTGAATACCATATTTTTCCCCACTTAAACTCAGATAAATATTAAATCTGGAATTTTAAGGGACATGCTAAATACACAGAAATTAAACTAACAAAATTTATTTTAAATTAAAAATAATTTCTGGGAATAAATTCCAAAAAAATCAGTATAATAAACTTTGTATTTTTTTTAAATTAAGGCAACTCTCACATGCAAACGAAAAAAGCAAATACAAATACAAATAAATTATAAATAAATCAAAACGAACTTTAAATATATACAAACGATGTATATAAGTATGAACATAATTTCTAGACATTTATATATATATATTTTAATATATTTCCATCATTTCAGCCAAATAAATAGAATAATAAAATAACAACAAGATCAATAAATTCACCTTCGCAGGCCCTTGTTAAACGCTAACATGGGACTCTTTCCAATGCTAAAAATGATGAAAAAAGTATTTTAAAAAGACAAAAAAAGAAAAGAAAGAAATAACAAAAGGGTGTGGACAATTAGTACAAATTAATTGGTTAACAAAATGGCAAAAGTATACGTATTCACAAACAGAAATTAAGTATTTCAGTTACCCTAGGAATTTTACTTAAAGTATATAAATATATTTGGGATCCCAATATTCTTAATTATAGGAAATAGTATTACTCGGTCATCTTTTAATATAATAAATAATATAATAATAAATCATTAATCTAATAATAAAATATTATTTTAGTATTTTCTAGTATTTTTCCTAGTATTTTTGGCTTTTACACGGATTTTGTAAGCATTAATGCTAAGTTCCCTATGTAGATTCGCTTATATTATCCTTATCTGGGGTTATAATACGAACCTTATGCGACCGGCGGAGGGCAGAGCTCCGGCCAAACGACGGGTGGCCGCTGCCGCCTGGGGAGTTAGGTAGGCGGTGAGGGGCGGGGCGATCTGGGCCTTGGCGCTATTGCTCGGATTATTGGCAAACTTAACGGTAATCGGTTCGGCATAGCCCTTCGGGGTCTTGCCATTCAGCTCCTGGATGGCTCGCTCGGCTTCGTTGCGCTGATCGAAACGGATAAAACCGACGCCCTTCGATAGACCTGTAAAATAAATGTCATTATTATTATGAACATTATTATCATATTTATTAAAAAAGTTATTACTACCATGTAACTCAAATATATTTAATAATTTACATATTAATTGTAATATATTACAAATTATAATAATTTTTTAAAATACTGAAAATACTAAATGCCATTATTATGATGAAAATATTATAAAAAAAGAACTTAACTATTATCATATTTATTAAAAATATTATAACTACCATGTAACTCAAATATATTTAATAATTTACATATTTATAGTAATATATATAAAATTATAATATTGTTAAAAATACTGTAATATTTTGGTCTATCTTCAATATAAAGATCTAGACTCACCAGAAATATTATCACAGAGTATACGAGATGTAATTATTTTGCCGAACGAAGCAAACATCCCCTCCAAGTCTGGTTGTGATAGATTTTTCGGAAGACCCGATACATATAAATTAGCACCCTTAATAGATTCTGAGCTTGGACGGGCGTATGATACTTTAATAACCTTATTCTGCAAACGCAGACCGTTCAGGGTGTTCACAGCCTTCTCAGCATCCTCGGCCCTTACGTAATTAACAAAGCCATAGCCCAGACTCTGACCTAAAGCGAAAAGGAAAGCAATTGTTAGTCGTTTTTGTTTTAGGGATCTGTTTATAGAGTCCTCACCTTGCTGCAGTGCCGGGTTGAGAGCGGTCAACGATGCTGGCAAGACTGAAAATAAATGTAAAATAATTGAATTAGTTGTGGAAAATTGATTGTGTTACTGATAAAAGGAATAGCCTATAAAAATATTAAACAAAGGCGAATAAAACATGCTTGGTGCTATTTAAAAATTATTACTACAATATTTGGTGAATTAATATTTTAAAATTTACCTAAAAAAAATATTATAATCTTTGTACTAATTTTTTATTTTAATTATTATTTTTTTTATTAATTATTAAAGTTTTATAAAATTTTTTTAAGAATTTGTTTTCTAATTTGTTAAAAAAATTCCTTAAAAATATATATATTTTGTACAAAAATTTTAAATTTATTAAGTTTTAATTTAGACACCAAAACATTCAATATTGGCACAAAAATGGTGGTAAAAAATATATTAAAATGGATGTACACGATGCATCAGCATTTCTGCAGGATTTCAAGAAGAAAAAAACCCATTTTGGATATTTCCATAAATTTTAGTATCTCTTGATGAAAAAATATTAAACAACATTTGAGATAGAGAGATAGAAAATCTGAGAGAATTTAGCTAAATTCTGCACATGCTGATGCATCGTTTACAGCCGGCTAAAAAAAGGGGCAGAAAAATTGGAAAGTAGGATAATAGTCGTAGAAGCATTGGTCAATATTTACCCAAATTACCTGAGACTTTATCACGCACCAGTTTGCAACTCTCGAGCTCACCGATGCTGGAGAAGAGCGATCGCATCTCCTCCTGCGTCATGGTTTGCGGCAGATAGTTGACGATCAAATTGGTGCGCGACTCATCATTGCTGCCATCGACGGAGCCATTGGCACTGCCGTTCTTCACAATGTCCATGGCGTTGGTCATCCTGATTCTGATTCTGTTTCTGATTCCGTTTCTGATCCTGTCCTTTAGTCCTTTCGGTTAGTAGTTAATCTCACTGCTTGGTTGGTTGCTTTTCGCTTATATATTATTCTTCTTCTCTTGTCGGCGACTTTCTGCGCTTTGCACAACAGCTTTTTACTTGGATTTATTTTGGTTTTGAGGGGGTTTTTAGATCAACTACGATCGCGAAAAAAATGTATTTGCTTTTTAAGTTAAGTTTAGAGCGTTCTCTGTCTAAAACGTTTAAAATTTTATTTATGCTTGAATTAGTTTTACTTTGATTTGTGTTTTTTGTTTTTTTTTTTTCGTTTAGATAAAAGAGTAAATTTTGCTAAATGTGTTTACTTTTTCGTTTTTGCTTCTCCGAATGTTTAAAGTTTATTATGATCTTTAGTTGTAGTTTTTTGGGTTTTTTCTTTTTCGTTTTCTTTGTTATTTTTTATAAAATTGCAAAAATGCAAAAAGATAGCAATAATTTGGTTTTTCTTGGTTTTACTTTATACTTTTACTAAATTTGCGCTGGTTTTTGGTTTTTGGTTTTATCTCTTTGACTGGAACTTAGCTTTGGTTTTTAAATATACATTCATATATCGTATATATATAGTTAGTTGTGTTATCCGTTATCCGTTATCCTCTTGTATATATATACCGCTTGAATATGATTATTCGTTTATTTTTGCTTTAAATTTATAGTAGTTGGTTTTATTTGGTGGTGTTTGGTTTTGGTTTACTTCTCCTTCTTTACTCCTCCTATTTTCTTTTGCCTCGTTTCTTAGCTTTTTCCTCTTCAGTTAAAAAATCTTCCTTTTTTTGCCGGTGATCCGTGTCTTTTCTCTGATAAATGATGGCTGTTCGATTGCTCGCTCGTTTTCACTCAATCTGCAAATAGTTAACAAAAAAATTAAAGTTAAAAAAAATTTTGGTACATTAAAAAATTCATTAAAATCTTATTAAAACATTTAAATTAACTTTAAAAAGATTTCAAAATTCAAAAAATGGCTATTGCTTTTTATATAATTTTTACAAGAAATTTAGAAATTATTTAAGTAATAAAAAAATTGAAAATCCCTTATTTATCTTAAAACTTATCTTAGAATTTAATTAAATGAAATGGAAATTCATTTTAAAATTTCTACCCATCGTTCTTTTAAGTTACAGTATGCCCTGAATTACTTTCGCCCGACTTCACGCACAAAATTTCCCAATTTAGCTGATTACTTTTCTAATCTTTTCCAAGGGTAAGGTAATAACACTGGCACTTTAGCACTTCTCAGTCGAAAGACCTTTTCGCAGACCCTGCAATTTGGCAATATGGTTGCTATCCCGGTCAAAAGTGCCCGATAAGCGCGTTTCACACACGAGTGACTACTGTCGCCGTAATCAGTAATCACCACCTTTGCCACTACAGTGCCCACCCCCATTGAAGTCCACAGCAGAAGCAGAAGCAGCAGCAGACAAGGGTAAGTCAACGCTGAAATCTGTTTATCAAACAACAATGCGACTCAACTTGATTTTGTTCTCCCGCTTTTTGTCGTCACAAAATATTCGCCTAATGGCTTGGAATTTAATTAAATCGCTGTAGGTACATAATGCTGAATGGAATCCCATGCGTAATGTCCCCTGATATATGATACGAATCGAAAGATGATGATCCCTCCATATCGCTGGGAACAATGGCAAATGGCGGCCAAATCGCATTAAAAAAGTACGTGTCAAATGGTTACTTGTGTTTATTACAAAACAGGGAAATTACATTTGTATCGGAGATTAAAGCTTTAATTCAAAGAGAATGTTATATAAAAATAAAAAATAAAATTATTCATGAACAACAAATGTTTTTTATAGATTTTAAAATTTTAAATAAACTAAAAATAATATTAAAAATTATTTTAATAAATTCTAAATACTGCACTCCATTTATAGGAAAAAAATCAGCTTTTTCTATAAGATTTCGGGCATTGTAATAAAATCATTTTATCATTTACTTTTAAAAATTGGCTAAAATTTAATGTAATTTAATTTTCAAAATGCCTTTTTAAGTTCGTATCAGAATAGTTGAATATCCTTCCAATTTGTATACGTTTGTTTCCAATTGGAAATTCGTTGGGGGTTGAAAGAGCAAAAAAAAGGACTTCCTAGATCCTGGCCTCCGGCATCTGTGCATGTGTGTGTGTGTGAAAGGACTGCATTGAAAATAGGGTAAAAACCTGACGCGAAAAACAAACAAACGGGCCGCATGTCCTGCCATAATGTCCTGTCCTGTCCGGGTTCATTGAACCCCCCTCGTGTGCCTGCCTGCGTTTCGGGCTTAGGCTTGGATTTTCCAGTTTTCCGCCCGTGTCTTTTCCACATTTCCCACACCCGTTTGTTTGCCTTTTTTCGCTCTGTGCAGGGATCGCGGCACGTTAAATGAGGTTTGGCTCCCAACAGCTGTTACTGCGTTCGTTGAACCCGACCAAAAGGTGCAATTCTGGGTTAAAAGCCAAGAGCACTGAGCGAAAAAATGTCGGAAATGGACTGTACTACTATTTTAATGTACATTTAACGAACTGTTGAACCTCTGGAAATTTTAGGATAATTAATACATAATGTTTCAATATTTTAAAAACATTTATTTGCAAGATGAAGTGAAAATAGATTTTTTCTAAACTATTATCACTGTATTAAACCAATTAAAAATGTAAACAACAATATTTTAATTATTAAAAAATTACCAAATTTTTTTTTAAGATCCTAACCATTTTTTCTCGCTGTGTACCTGAGGTGCGGTATTGAGATGAAAAGAAAAATGCACAAAAGGCATCGCGAACAAAAGGAAGTGCAGTGGAAATGCAAAAGGGCGGCTCCTCGCCCACAAGGATGCAGGATTCAAGCCGGGGACATCCTTTAATTTCACAGCATGGCGTGACACACTGGATAACGCCTGCGACCCCCCCTTGAAAACCCCCGTTCTCCCCGCGAACCCCTGAAAAGAAAAAGGAGCGAAGGAGAAGCGAAAAATGTGTAATTGACACTTTTGCGCCGATATCTGTGACCTCATTTGCGAATGTGTGTCGGTTGGCATTTGTCGAGGGCCTTGAGGAGGGTCAGGATACACATATGACTCCTCAAGTCCCAGCCACAGAAAAGGGGGGAGTTCTTCGGCGCAGTATTTATAAGGCAGACAGAATGAAGAAATGTGAACTAATTAATTTTTTTCCTTTTTTTAATTTATTAAAAATAAAAAATTATTTTTAATTTAGATTAAAAAAATGTATAAAAAATATACAAAATGTCACAGCTGATTTATGTTGCCTTTGAGCAGTCACAAAGTACCTAAACAACCACGTTTAAAGCAAAATTTGCCTTTCTGTCGTAAATGTTACAACCATTAAATACTAAAAAAAAATAGGATTTATTTTAAATATATTTTTAAAAATATTTTGTAAATATTTTAAAATATTTTTCATTATTTATTTGAGACATCTAAACTGCCTACGAGAACGTAAGAAAAACAAATAAAAGATGTCATGGAAATTTTCAATGACGCCGCCCCCATCTTATCGATTTATTTTGGCAGGCGTTTTGGGTAAGAGTAAATATAGATGGATAAACTTGATTAGATCATGGCATTTACCACTTACGTGCTTTGTTGGCGAGACGAAATCAAGAAGTTCTGGGAGCGAGGTGCGGTCGAGAAGTAGCACTGTCATACAGTGAGTTTTTGGGGGGGGGGGGGGGGGGGGACTATATAATAGATGTATATTGATTGCACAAAAAAACTTTCATTCGCGTCGACTCGTTTACTCGCTCGCTCGCTCTCTCTCTCTCTTTTCGGCCTGCACGCTCCTTTGTCCAACGATTTCCTGGCTATATAGTATATATATATAGCTTATATCTCGCGTAGTTGATAGTCAGACACTCGAGGCACACACTCGCAAAAAAATGCAAAAGAATTCGGGGATTTGACTAGGATCTGTTTGTGTGTTTGTGTGTGTTAACGATTGCAACTCTTCTCGACTTTGCCCAAGTGTTCTATAATATGGAATTATATATTGCACGATTATCGAAGTCGAGTCCCGGGAGTTGGTTTTTTTTTATTGCTTTGTTTAGTTTCTAGTTTTTAGTTGTTAGTTTTTAGTTTTAGGTAAAAAACCGAGAACACAACAAATTCGTAACTGAATATACATATATAGAAGTATATATACAACACAAAAACCGGTGCAGAGGAGTAAAAAATTATAAATGAATGTTCTCGAACGAGAAACACAACCGAATGGAATCAAAACCGAACGAAAGCAACGAACGAACACGTACGACTGAATCGAATGGAGGAATACGGCGTCAGGACTTGGGCCTCAGCCCGATATCTACACGTATATATATGTGTATCCTAGCTAGCCGTATCCCTGCATCCTTGCATCCTTGTCGCCGGCCCCCAAAAGCAGCGGTGGGTGCAATAGAGACGGAGCGATCCGGCGTAACGAAAGAGAGCGAAAGCCACTACCACCACCGAATATCCTTGTACACAGTATCCCCCTCTCTTTCACTCTCTCTCGCTCGCTCTCGCTATCCCTGTCCTTCTCTAAAGTCCTGCCGGTACACACCCTTTTTCGGGAGAGCGCAGGACACGCACACAGACAGCGCAAGAGAGAGAGAGAGCGGAAAATGGGTGGGGTGGCAAAGTGTGCGAGGTGGGGAAACCAAAGTCCTGGCACCAAAAAAAAATGTTTGGTAATGTTCACAAATTTTAAAAATTATATATATATTTTTAAAAACATTAACTAAATTTTTTGTTAAATAAATAAGTTCCAATATTTATCATAAATGATGTCTATTTATTTCCTTATTTTTATTTAAAATTATTTTAAATTAAATATTATTTTAACACAGAGTGATTTTTTTATTAAAAATAAAAATCATTACCAAAATAACTGGATTTTATGAAAATCTATATATAAAATTAAGATTTATTTTTTTTTCAAGGTATTTCTTTCATATACTTATGACTGCCAGTGTACTTTTAGCTGTTGGTATGATCGGGGGGTACGAAAACTTGACTCAATGTGAATGATGCAAATTATATCAGGCCGAGATAATGGGACAGGACTCTCACTCTACCATAAACTCGACCAATGTTTTTGTCTGAGCTTCAGCAAAAACATGAAAAAATAAGGGGATTTAATGAAAGCAATGTAATATTTTACAGATTAGCTTAAAGTAAAGTTTAGCACCCAATAAATTAGCCTGGAATAAATGAATTTGTAATATATTTAATATAATATTCCATTAAAAGGATCAAAGAATTTGTTTTTAACATATTTAAGCCCTATCAAAAGGGTTCTTAAAATAAAATCCTATATCGTAGATGTTCCTGTTCTCTTACTTTCTTTTTAAGAAACTTTTTGAATATATTTATTATAATAATATAAATAATACTGAAATTTGGTTTAATCAGTAGAAAGGGATTTTCCCTTACCATCTCTAGTTTGTAGAGACGTTTATTATTATATTATTATAATCTATATGACGTTTTTCGATCTATAGCATCCATATTTAAACAAAATTTTATAGACAACACTTATAGATAAATTCTGGAAAAACAGACTCTCAGACAGGCGAAAAAATGTTTTCCTCCTGCTGGGCTTTCCTCTCCCCTTTTCCCCTTCCCCCTTTTCCCTTTTATTTATTTATTTTTTGAATACTGAATGATGCAGCGGTAGAATGAGAGATAAAGAGAGAGAGAGTGAGAGGGACAAAAGGAGGAGGGGAATGAGAGAAAACTTTTTCGGGGGTTGAGGTGGGGAGGAAAAAGAATAGAGAGAGAGCACCTTGCAACCGAGGAATATTAATCAGGCGCACACAGACATACACTTGCCTCTCACACACACACATGCAGCATCTCACGCATACAAGCAGATTGAGAAAAATCCTCTCGCACACACACACACACAGCTTCCGTGTTATAAATAATGAAATTTCAACATTTCGCTTGACAACAGTAAAGAGAATTTTTGGGGGGTTTATTTTGCAAAGGGTGGGTGGTGAGTGGGTGGTTGGGTGGGTGGTTGGGTGGCTGGGCTGCTGCGGGGTTGTCCTTTCGGTCGAGTGGCAACCGTTTGCTTCGTTCCTTTTTTAAGGACTCTGTGTACTTTTTTCGCCCTATTCCTTATTTTCTTTGAATTTCCTTTTGGCTTGCGATTTTTTTCTGCTTTTTTTTTTTGCATAGGCTCTTGAAGATAATTCTGTTTATCCTCTGACCCAATTCGTTTAATTTGATGGGAGTTGATGATGATGTTGTTGCTTTTTTGTGCTCGCTATTTTGTGTTTTTCTTTTTTTTTGCCAGCCAAAGATAAACGGTTTCCGAGTTGAGTTGGGGCAAATATAAGTGGGCGTTTGGGCGTGGCTGGTCCTTGAGTTTTTCTCAATACAAGAAAACAGAATATTACACAGAATTAAGGTCAATTGAAACACTATTTTAATGATTTCAATGAATAGATCGAAAAAGGGAAAGAATTGCGGTAATAAATAAAATATTTGATTATTAAAAATTGAAATGATAATTAAAATGTTACAAAAATTATATTATAATAATCATTAAAATTTAAAAATATTTATAAGCCAAATTAAAGATAATTAAATAATGGAGAAAAATAAGCTCAAAAATTTCTGAATCACAAAAATATTTTTTTCAGTAAATACAGATAATTTTAAGTCACAAAATCTTTAGATCTCGAAACAATTTTTTTTTCTGTGCACAACACAGGTCAACCCTTCGTTATGAAAATGTGGCCATATGTCTTAATTTTTAGTAAAACATTTTCCAATTCTAAAGTATACAAGGATGTGTCAAAATGTTGTACAAATTTTTGGACAGCTCGGTGGAAAAACCTGAAGAACTCGTTTCGAAAGCGAAAGCTAACCCGTTTTTTATTCGGGAACAATAGGAAAAAATAGAAGAAGAAAAAAACCGAAACAGAACCAGAACCAATCGATTTGCATTTTCCCCGTTTTCCAACTTATGTAACACTTTCGGAGGGGAAAACGGGAAAAGGGGGAGGGCCCAACCACCACAGCTTTGCACCACCACCAATGTGATCGAGCATCATTATCCTTGCAGCTGCCGCTGTTCGAAAAGGATCTTGAACTTTGGTTCCGTCCGCTGCAATTTATGGCTCTGCCGACTTATTGACATTATTGTGATTTTGCAGGGTTTTTCCCCCTCCCCCTCCCCCCTCCGTCTAGAATTTCGCACATTCGTGCGTTTGGAAAATCAGTTCTGTTTTGGCACGCACACACGCAAACGAAACACTGAGAAAATGGTCGTGTAATCCCGGTGTGTAAGCCTCAAAAAGAGGGTGGGTTTGTTATGTCAAATTGTTCTAATTGGCAAGAAAAGGGGAGTTTTAAAAGTCCGAGATGAAGTATCTTAAACTTTTCTTTAATACGTTTTTATAATACACTTTGTAAGTAAATATTTAATATTAAGAAAATAACAAACAAAATGTATTACTTATTTAATTTTAAGAAGAAAGTTGAAATAAAACGCCAAACTAACATTAAACCGTAACATACGTTTAGTTATTAATTAGTTATTAATTAATTATTTATTATTATTTATCATTATTTATTATTATTTATTATTATTTATTATTATTTATTATTATTTATTATTATTTATTATTATTTATTATTATTTATTATTATTTATTATTATTTATTATTATTTATTATTATTTATTATTATTTATTATTATTTATTATTATTTATTATTATTTATTATTATTTGTTATTATTTATTATTATTTATTATTATTTATTATTATTTATTATTATTTATTATTATTTAATATTATTTATTATTATTTATTATTATTTATTATTATTTATATTATTATTTTTTAATATAAAAATGGTATATTTTCATTTATTTGTTTTTCCAATTGTTAAGGAATTTTATTGTAATTTTATTTGAGTTTTACATAATTTAATCATTATTTTCAATATCGAAAAAAAACAATTGCCATAAAATGTTTATGCTTATTGTTATTTTAGCTACAAAATCTCTGTTCGACAAGTATTTACCATGTTTACCATGATTTTCCTACACTCGTTAGCCCCTTTTGTGTGGCTTTTCCCTTTTTGAGGCGGAAAATGGGAAATGGGCGTAGGATTGCCACGCCCCTTTGTGTTGCACTTTCGATTGCCATCAAATTATTTTGCACCCCGAATTCGCTACAAATGATCGGCATTGTTTGAAGGGTTCAATGCACCCGGCATTCAATTGGCATCGAGATTGCAATTGGAAATCATCCAGTGACTCTTACCTCCGATTCTTATTGCAGTCAGGTAGCGTAGTTCGAGGTCCTTAAATATTTTGCAACTTTGTTTTTATATTACAAAATTAAAATGTTCCCAAGATTAAATACAAATGGTTAATCCTCTTTTTTTAATAAATATATTATGTTTCAATTGTTTTTTTTTATTATTAAAAAAATTCGTTAACATTTTTTGTTTGCTTGTATATTTTTTTAAATATTTTTCCACTAAAAGATGATGAATAAATCTTCGCATTAACTGCATAACTGAATATAAACTATTATCTTAAAGGCAATAGTTTTTCTGTCCGTTTTTCTACCCACTTTAAATAATTACATAAAATTGAAAAAATTTCTAACTTTTGTTTTTGGTAATTAGTTTTACCCCTAGACTATTCTACCTAGGCTTCATTAGTAGGTACGCCACATGTGTGCTGGTCGTGTAAGATAATATAACATATTCCATATCATACCCATATCCTATATATTCATAGCCATTATCCCGACGTTAAGGGTGGCCGGCAAATGAGACGTTACGAAAACCGCTCGTTTTATAATTAGACAAACGGACAGTCTGGGGTTAATTAATGCAACCAGAAACTGAGTGCAGTGAAAAATAAAATGTAATATAAACATAACCAAAATAAGTTTAAATTTATTTTAAATTTGTTGTTTCGTAACACTGATTATTCAATTTTTGTCCTATTAAAAATAATTTTAAAATGTTTCATAACAGTAATACTTAATTTTAACACAAAAAATGTAAATTTGTTTCGAAAATAAATTTTTTAAAAATCCTTTGAAAAAAATACAAAGAACTTATTTTTTTTTAGAAAATATAGTTCGTTTATTTTTTATAAAGAAATTTTATAAAAATCGTGTGCAACCTAAAATAGCATTTCCCAACTATAAATTAAAATATATCCTAATATATATATATCATATCATATATTCAGCTTTATCTATGGTGTCCATGTGCGTGGGCCGTTTTGTCACCTGACCGTAACGAGATAAGGGGAGCAGGAAAAGCGCAGCAGCCCACCACCACAGCGACAGCGAAGGATAACACACGTACGAGCACCACCTGCATGCTGACGCCCTCTCGCTCGCACTCGCCCGTCTCTTTCGCTCTGCATCTCTGCTGCTCTCCCTCTCTCTCTCCGACTTCCTATCCCTCTCCCTCTCTATCTCGCGTGTGTCTGTGTAGGATATTGAACTCTGACACAATGCTATATATACACGAACAACAATTGCCGGCCGGTGGCCATGTGGTCCTGCATCCTTCGCCACCCAGTCATACACTTGGCGAAAAATTGTATTGAGTTTTATTTGAATATTTTTGGGGATTGGTTTTAGGAATTCGAATTCACAAAGAATGTAACAATTGGAAATTTAATTTCCTTCATTTTATTTTATATGAATTATTGATTTATAAATTTTGTAGAATTCTTAAAAAGGATATTAATTGCAAATTTAATTTATGAAAGAAACAAAAGTCAAATCAAGAAAAAAAAACAAAAAATCCAAAAAAAAATTTACGAAATAAAAATATTCATAAAAAATTTGGTTTATAACATTTATTTTATAAAACTTAACTTCTAGTTTTAGGCCTAAAAAAAGAATATTCCTCTTTTATTGGTGCTAAATTCTTCAAATTACGTAAGACTAAAAAAATAAAAAGTAATTTAAAATAAAAGATCAAATTTTTCTCACTGCTTCAAGTTCTTTTCTCTCTCAAATACCGCCTATATTACGCTCTCCCCTTTTTAACCGTTATTCTCATTCTCTCTTTCGCCGTGTACGTGTGACTGGCCGCTTTGGTTGTGTTTGTGGGGCGTTGTTTTGATTTTCCTAGATTGCGCAATCCATGAACTCTGCATTTTTTGTATCCAACACCAGGAAATGCGAAAATCCAGAGTGAGAGAGAGAGAACGCGCGCTCTCTACTGCGCATGTATGTGTGCTCCCCTGCCTGCATGTGTGTGGGTGGGTGGGGAAGTGGGTGGTTTTGTGGGTGGCAAAGTCCTGCGCACAAAGCGCGGAAATTGAATTTGCGGCAGAAAAGACTAGAAAATGAAGCAAAAAAATCATAAAAATAAAATAATGCTCCATTGCATCTGTGTATATGAGTGTGTGTGTGTGACTCTCTTTTTAGGATTATTTGTGTGTGTGTGAGTGTGGGAGTGTGTAGCATAACGACCGGCTTTTTGCTTTTGCTTTGTTATTCCGTTAGCACATAAAATGGTTTTTGATGTTTTTCCCTCTTCTCTTTTTTTTATCATTTTTTTTTTTTTGCCATAAATTGCAACAGATATGTTTTTTTGTGCGCTGTATGTATGAGTTTGTTTTCGTGTAGGTGTTCACATACCATAACAAATGGCATTAGTAAGTACATATCTGTGTAAAAAACAGGGAAATAAAAGAAAACAAAAATGGAAAACAGCAAAATCAGCTGAAAAGAAATGAATTTAATTGTCCAGGCAGACATTAACAGCCAAGTGAGATTAGAGAGAGAAGATGAATGCCGAATAGAAAGAGACGGAGACAGAGAGAGAGGAAAAGAGAGAGAGGGAAGTGGATGCCCGGCATTAATGTAACAAAAGCAAGAGAAATTAAAGCTTAATTTACATAATTGAGACTGATAACGAGTCACCCTGTAAAAATTACGGTTGGCATTACAGTTCAAGAAAATATCCTGCGGCAAATAAATGTTGTATTAAAGGATTTACTCCTTTTATGTTTACGTGTTCAAAAATTATTATCTTTTTAAAGTTATATTTTTAAATAAATAAATCTTCTTGGGTTTATTTAACGAAAGTCAAGATCTTTTATTACTGACAATTTGAAAAAAAGTATAAAATAATAAATATAATATTGCATCTAAAAGTAATTACCATTCTCGTCATTTAACCATCTTCTTTAACATGTTAGATATTTTATTTTATTAAATGTTGTTAAAAAATAGTAAAGTGCTAAAGCGTTATAAAGTATAGATTAATTATATTTATATTTTAGATTTATATTTTCAAACTAATATTACAAGTCTTCTTGAATGTATTTAGGAAAAGTCTAAAATTAATAAAACTTTAGTACTTAAAGTGTCTTGTAAAAAATAGAATAATAAAATAAAGGAATAAACTAATTAAACAAAAATAATAAAATAAATTTGCAACTAAATATATTCAACATTCTTGACCTTTAACATTTTTTTTATTTATATTTTATTTTTTTATTTCCTCAATCATTAATTTGTATATCCTTATAACCAATCTCTAGATATTTTCCTTTTAAAATATTAAAAATAATAATTATTATTTTTTGAAGACTTTTTTAATATAACTAAGAAGCAAAAAGCATTAACTAATTTGCAAATTTTTGTCTGCAGCTGTGACCAAAATAAATAAAACTAGCGTTTCCGCCATGAAATTTGATCTCCCTGAAAGCATTCGTTTTTATTACGGGAATGGAACTGCTGTTGCAGCATTATTTCGCAAGAGATTACTTTAAGTAAACCTTAAATTTGAGTTTTTCCAACCACCCCCGAGTCCAAAAAAGAAGAAGAAATACAAAAAAGAAAGAAGGAGTTCCTTCACCCGCCGCCCAAAAACCAAATAAATGATGTTGGGTGGTGGCTTTTGTTTTTGTTGATGCTTGCCAACTTTAAAATTGCTTTTTACACAGCGACTGAGGGCGAAAAGAAAGCAAAAAACTTTTCTAATTAATTGTTTAGCACTTCATCTGTTCTGAAAAAAGTACCCACACTTTTTGCCTGCCTAAATAAGTGTAGGGATAAATAAGTAGATGCGATATACGATACTATACTATATACTATACTATATGGTATTGCTTTTTTAACCATTTCGCTAGGTAACACACGGTAAAAAAAAGAAGAAGAACTGGTCCTGTATACACATCGTCTGCTGATGGTTTGAAAAACCCCCAAAAATACCCCGCCCATGGTAATTCTACCCCTTTTTTTCGCTTTTTCGCTGCAACCGGATGCTGTCCATTTCAATTATCGTACGCGGAGCCCTCTGAAGTGGTGCTTGAATTTTGAATTTTTACATCCATTGTGTATTCCGCTGGCTGCTTTCGTTGTTTGTCAGTTTGTGCATATTTGATGCTCCCACAAGGCATTACAAAAACAACGGCGGCTTCGGCCAAGAAAAATGCTCTACCTGAACGATGATAATCCAGCAGCTTTACACTGAACAAAATCGATACGCTCCATTAGAACATCTCTCGAAATTTTTTTGTTATGCCTTTAAATTGTATATTAAATTTTAATTAGGTAAACAAATATTCGAATTGATGTTAAAAATATTCAATACATTTTAGACATTACAAAAATATTTTTAAATTCAAATTAGATTCGAACGGATTTTTTAAAATTATTCTAGGGCTATAGTTTTGTCTTTTTGTATTTAATTGAAAAATTTAATTTCATCCCATTTACGATTAATATTTTGCTGCATTTTTTATATATTTATTTGCGGTTTTTAGAAAATATGTTTGATGCACACTTTTGAATACCACATTTACTTTCACCCGATAATAAATAATAGCTATTAAGAATTTTGGATTTGGATTTTTTAAAGAATTTTTTTTTTTATAAAAAAAATAAATACATATTTTTTTGAGTGTAGATCATCGCCCAAAGCGTCTGGCCGAAGCTTAGCGGCAATTGAAATATTTGTTTATGGATTTCCATGTGGTCGGTTTGTTTTTTAGCAACTTTTTTCGGCCTTCTGGTGGTGGTTCGCTGCACTCCACTTTTTAGCTGGCCGACAGATGCACCGGAAAAAAACAAGTCACAATTGCCAGCAAAAAGTGAAAAGGATTTCTAATTAAGAATAAATTATACACACATTTTTATGTAAGTACAAAGAGATTACTTAATTTATTTTCATAGTTATTAAAAGTAAAAAATTATAGAAAATATGAGTATTTTTTTCTGTGTATTAACTGGACAGCGGTGGTTGCTGTGACGGTGGTGGAAACCACGCTTTTCCGAAGTGCACTTCAATTGCATTAATTAAAGAAAAGCAAAAGCGGCTGGCAAACAAACTTTTATACCCTTGCATACTTTTATGGGCGGGGTGTTTTTTTTTAGAGAAACTTCTCAATTTCATTTGCAGAATTCACTTTTCTGTGATGTGTAAATCCATGCTGTTTGATGTCAACCGAGGATTAGTTAAGTATTTTCCGGTTTTGGGGATGCCTTTGGATAGGTAAAACCGTACTTGAGTCGCTTTTGAGTCTCGAAAAGTTTGCCGTTCCTTGAAATTCTACACTAATGAATGCATTTTAGAATTTACATTAGATGGACTAAAAGCTTAACTTGTAATATAAAATATGAAATTGTTGTATAAAATGAGGAATTAAAAATTAAATTAAAAATAATTTGAATATTTCCTTAACTTAGGTTAAAAAAATCAAAATTTAAAATGCCAAAAACTAATTATTTATTATCTGGTTTTATAAAATATCAAATTGATTGTATAAAATGGGGAATTTAAAATTAAATTATAAATAATATAAATATATATTTTTTCTTACTTTCAAAAAATCGAAAAAAATATTTGTTAAATTTAATTTATATGCCATATTATTTTTTATAGTAGCCTTACTAATATTAAAAAATTCTGAGAATCCAACAATTATTTTCCCATACAAACAAAATAAATTTCAACCTTTTTTCCATCCAATATTTCCGCGAAAATGAATAATTTTCCGGAAAGTTTTTGTGCGCCCGCATCTATTTGCCAGCTGTGTGCAATCTGTGCCATTTGCCGCAGCTGCATTTCGCTTTTCTTCGACTTTTCCTGGCCATTTTCCGTTGGAGAGAGAGCAGAAAAGTGGCAGGAAAAACGCAGCGCATGCGTCATATTGATTTTACTTCCGCTGGCGATTGCCGATTGCAGATTGCCGTTTCCGGCTCGAAACTTCAAAGGGAAGCCTCCAATTTGCCAAAATGCAATATCCGAAATGGCCAACCATTTTCCATTTTCATTTTCCCCACCCACCCACATCGGAGTTTTCCTTTAATTTCCCTCAACTTTTCGACTCGGCCAACACATATTGCTCATACGCCGGGTTGTACCCAACAAATTGGCCACACAATTTAATTACGAGTATTGAAAATTAGGCAATCATTCAGTGAAATTCTCCATTCAACGTCGGAACGAAAAGGGGGATTAATGAAAACCCCGGCTAATGAGAGGCAATTTGGTTTCGAGAAAGCATTTCTCCACGCACTGAATGCAATTTGGCTTGCATACAAAAATTTAATTGACAAAGGAACTCAACAATAAGCCCTAAAGGAGCTCAAGAAAAATCGCAAACAGGAAAACAGAAAGACGAACAAAAAATAGTAAACCGAAAACAAAGGAAAATTAAGAAAAGAATGAGGAAAGGCACAAAGGGAAAACAGGAAAATAACTCTTTGGAAATTGAATTTCTCCCGCTGAAAGCCTTCATTTTCTTTGGACAAAAGTTCTAATAGAATTTCGCCTTACTTCAATGCAGCGACGGTGGGGGGTAGGCGGTGGGTGCGTGGGCGTGGCAACGCGTTTTAATTTACAGAATCCGCAAAAGAAAATGGCCAGATGGAAGAGGAAAAGGAAAAACGGAAAATGAAAACTCATCTCAAGACTTTTTCGCCAAGAAAAGTGAGCGTTGAATGGAATTTCTCTCTATTTCACTATGGAAGCAGCAGAGTGGAAAGAGGTAATTCAATTTCTGACAAGAATGAAAATCTGTTGGACTGCAGATGTGTATGTATGTGAAACCACACACACACACACACAGAGTTGCAGTAAACTAAAAAGTAAGCTACAAATAATGTGACAGAAAAGTTATAAGAATTTTCACAAATTTCAAAAGATTTCTTTTCTTTTTCTCAACTTGCTAAAAGTATGCAGTAAAAATAATAAGTTCCTGGATGTTATTGCCTACTTCTAGGCGTCTTTACTAGTGATTTCAGAAAAGTCTTTGGAAAGAACAAAAATATCGAAAGATTTCGTTTTTTCTTTTCTCAACTTCCGAAAAGTATGCAGTAAAATAAATAAATTGGATTTTAAAAATATTATTGCCTAGGCGCCTTTATTAATGATTTCAGAAAATTCTTTAAAATTAACAGAAATATCGAGAGATATCGTTTTCTTAATTCCCGAAAAGTATGCAGTGAAAAAATAACTTTTTTTATTTAAAACATTTTATTGCATACTTTTAAACACCTTTATTAGTGATTTCAGAAAACCCCAAAAACTTAAGTTAACTCAATGCCCCATTTTAGTGTCTGTTCATCCGATTTAGCCTCATATTTGATGAGGCCACATATCTATGTGGTGAGTCTTAAGGGTATTTCGTCAAGAGTCTCCTCACTAATCTGTGGAACTTATATTAAAGCTGATTTTGTCTGTCGAATTCAGTCAGCTGAGAGATATCCGATGGTGGGTGGCCAGAACCTGATGGGTGGTGGGGATTCTGATGCTGATGCTGGTATACGGACGATGCCGGTGGGGAATGTGGTGCTGGGATGATGGTGGTTCCAAACCACTGGTGGTGGCTCGTGGCCAGTTCCATCTGGTTTTGAGGGTGGATGTAGATGGGCAAGGAAACTGCAGGCACTCGTCGAAAGTTCTGCCGGCATTTACATGTTCTATATGCCGTACATATAATAAATTCTATATGCCGTTCGCAGGATGATAAACATAGACGGACAGAAAACAGAGGGAGATGCAGGCTGCATTTTCAATTATATATACGTATAAAATATGGATGCTACACAATATACACAGTATATATACATGCATTGTCAGTTGCCGTTTGTGATTTAATCCAGCCAGCTCCACCAACCCATCACAGTGCCCAATTTATTTTAATTTAATGTCATCGCAAGTACCGTACGTAACTCGACCCCCCATTCCATCATTTTTATCGCTTTTGTCATCGAACTGTGAACTTTCAGCAAAAGTTGCATTTAAATAATTGATTTTGCAGGTGGACGCAAAGGTACAAATTCGCCATTCCTTCCATTCTTTTATATAAAAGTTAGAACAAATGATATTATTTATTAATATCTGCCGCCACTCTTTTTTTATTGCATGAATCAGCCAGAATATTTCGGATCAAAAACAAGTACTTTAGTCTGACTTATAGTAAATGCTGAATTATTGCGATCACACTGAAAGTGTCATGGATTTAATTATTATATTGCTATCGGTTCAAAACAGTATGTATTTATAGTGTATGACTATTATAACAAATAATCCAAAAGAAAAAATTCATAGTTTTGTCAAAAACCAAATTTCCAAATTAAAAAAAAAAAACAGTTTTTTTCCTGAAACAACGGCATTTAAACCTAGACATTTTGTTTATTTGCCATTTTTCGCAAAAAATCATGATGTACCCCCTTATAAATAAAATGAAAATTGGCAAAAATTTTATTTTTTCGAAATTGCGTTGAAAGTGTCATGGATTTAATAATTATTTTGTTATCTGTTCAAAACAGTATGCATTTTTGGTGTAAGGCCATTTTTGGCGAAGTTACAGCAAACAAAGAAAAAGAAAAAATGCATTTTTTTGTCAAAAACGGAAAATCCAATTTTTCACAAAAAAAAAATTGCTTTTTTTTCGAAAATATGTAAATATTGATCCAAATATGGATTGCCATACCTTTCTGAGCTCGTTATTAAATTTGTAATCGATTGGCATTTAAACCTGGACATTTTAATTTTTTGCTATTTTTCGCAAAAAATCATGATGTACCCCCTTATAAAAAAAATGATGTTGAACTGCGACATTCAATATGCAATTTTCCAATGCGACTGCCAATCGCAAGTGCACAAATGCGATTTTCTCGATTAATTTGTGCCAATTTAAAAATCGATAAAATTGCCATGAAATCTGCGAGAGAGTGAAGAGTGTGAGTAAAATGGCGACCCGGCCATTATGTGATTGTGTCCCTGTCAGGATATCGAGGATACACATGTGTGTGTGTGTCTGTGCTCGTATCCGTGTGAATGCAATCATGGCAACGAGTGAAGAGCGAGGGAGAGAGGGAGTGATTGATTGAGTGGGCGGCGGCAGGGAGGCGGAGGCGGGGCAATCATCATCAATGAAACAACAATGCAATCAGCGAACACAATTAATGCACAAATTGCTTGTCGAAGAGCTCAAGTGTAAACAGCGATGCGAACAAGTGAAATGGCGGCGATAGACGTCGGACGGCTGCAAAATGGGGGAAAATGCAATTGCAAATTTCGCAATTTTCACAATTTCAATTATTTTTCGGGTCTATTGTTACGAATGAAAATTAAATAATATGACCGATTACATTTTCAACGGGCTCTCATTCACATAAACGAGCGTGAAATCATCTGTAAAGGTGTTTGAAAGTATGCAGCAATATATTTTGTATCAAGAAATTCCATACTCACTGCATACTTTTAGGCAGTTTTTATTTTTATTTACAAATTTAAAGGTTTTTTTAAGGTATTCAATACAAATGGGTAAGTTTGATTAATTACTTTTTATAAGCTTATAATTAAACAGAAATAAAACCTTTCATTGCCTGCTTTTGGGCTCTCTAGTTTAGTATATTCGTATTAAAAAACTCAAACTTACCTTATAAGTCGTTGTCCTTAACTGATATTTTCGGTTTTTATAAAATATCACTTTACAGCTGATCTCTGTTGATCTCGATTTTCCCCTCGCTTTTCCCCTATTTCCGCCTTTTGCACTTGTCCCTCTTTGTTCTCCTCAATTTCTTCGCTTTATTCCTGGTTTTTAGTATAAATTCTTGTAGCTCGACGTTCGATTTCCCATTAAGTATGCGTTAATTCCGTTTCCGTTTTATTTGTTAGACTTTTTGATTCATACATAGATTTGGCAAATATTTTGTTAACCGATTCGCATTGTTTTTGTTATCATAGTTTGTTGCAGGGTCTTTGCTCTAAAAATATTTCGTCGTATTTTGAAATCGTTGGAAGTCCGTTTTTTTTCTTATTTTTTCTTATTCTTCGCTTGTTCTTGTATAAATATTTATTTCTTTGAGAAATTCAAGTCTTTATTTTAATATTACTTTTTGTTTAACTTCTTTCCCGTCTCTTTCTTTTATGTGTAAATATGTAAATTTTTTTATTTGCGACAAAAAAACACTTGCTTATGGTATTTTTGTTAGTTTATATTGAGTTTTGGTGTTGATGCCTTCGATGCGCACTGCGCCCTCACCCAAAATTTTATAAATTCAGTATAAAACCTTGTGGTATATATGGTTCCTATAGGCTATAGATTGATTGGCTAGACACTCACCGACGAAGGTAATCAAATGTTATCCGACTATATATATATTTATATATATATATTTATGATTCTAGCTAGCGCACATTTACTCAAATCAAATTGATGTTTGAATAAAAACCAATAACTTTATACTCGTTTATTATTATTCGAATATACTTTGTTGTGTGGGAGAATTGCTTTTCCTTAACGATTTTGGTCTTTTTTATCTTTGTATCAGTCGACAACACAAAAATAGAAACTTTGGAAAATTGTGATGATAGTTGTATGTAATTTCTTCGTTTAACGATTTCTTTTTTTTTTTATTTTTTTTTAAAGATTTTGAATAATAATTTTGGCTTGAAGTTGATTGCTGCCAGCAGACTTTTGTGTTAATACGCTCTGAATGGGCTGCAAGAAAAGGAGAAGTAAAGGAAATGTTAAAATACGATTGAGAAAAAATTCGCTTAGCTTTTAAGTATCCGAAAATTGGCTACAGGTAATTGGGTCGTTGCCACACCCTTTCCACGCGTACACACAAAATAAGTCAAAATTAACCTAGATTTGGAAGTAGGCATCATAAATCAGAATGCCGTAGTTTTTACTTTGATTTTTAAACAGAAATTCGAATTTATTTTTGTGTTTTGCAAAACCAATGTTTGAATAATATTTTTAATTTCACTATAAATAACTATCCAATAACTAAGATTTTTGAAAATTTCAGGTGAGATTTTCTGAATAACATTTTAAGATTTATAATCATAATTTTTAAAAGTCAACAATTACAGTTATAAATATTTAGAAACGATTTTTTTTAACTTGAAATACACCCCTGGTGATCTTGAAAAATTATCTAAAATTAATTTAATATTCGAGTTTAAATAATTACTTCAAAACCAACAATTTCTTTGTTAAAAAATCTCTTTCAAACTAAAGTTAGAAATTTTTTAAATTTTATTTTAATTTTATATATTTTTTTGCTGAGTAATAGGGTGAGCATTTTGTACGGTGTACTCACTTTTCCTTGATCGACATTCACAATGGGCTTTTCTCTACCTTTTTTGGGATCTAACTTGAGCTTCAGTTCTTAACCTTAGCCTAAGCTTATCGAAGGTCTCAAAATGTGATGCGTATATCTTAGCGATCGCCGCTCTCTCTCTCACTCTCACACTCACACACATATACAAAAAGATATAAAAAAGTATATTTTAAGGACGTACTGACTGACTGACAGGAAGGACAACGGCCAGGAATCCTTGCCAGGAATATTTCTCTGTGTTTTGTTCGGTGCTCCTTCGCCTTCTTCTATGTCCTCCTAGTCGATCGTTAAACTTTTGCCTAATATTTTTTTTTTTTTTATTTATTTGATTGGTTTTTTTTTGTTAGGTTTTTGGTTTGGTTTTTAGTAGTAGTGGCTTTTCATACTACGGTAAATCATAGAGAAATCATATAGCGACGCAAATGATAAATCATATGAGTAGAATAATACGAAAACGCGCTTAAAAAAGAACCGCGTTTGCTGGATGCGCCGAAGACTGCTTGACTCGTACTGAATTTTTCCCGGAAAATGAGAGAGAGAGGCGCTTTTCCGACTGCGACGGCGACGCCGGCAGAGACGCCAACGCATCCTTCGTTTTCGAGGAGACTTTTCACGGAAAACGCAGCAGCAGCAGCAGCAGCACCTACAGTTCGAACAGTAGAGTAGAGTAGAGCTTTTCCACACAGCACAGCTTTTCCGACCCTACTTAACAACCTAGCAACCTACCGCCCTTTGATTTTCCCCACCCAGCTTCAAACTCTCCAGCGCCAGCGAAAAATTCTCTCCAAAAGCGCGGCTTCGAAATAATTTGAAAATGCATTTTCCTCGACATTTTCCTCCGGGGGGGCGGGGGGCGTGGCAAGGAGGCGCTGCCCGTAGAATGTGTGCCAACAGCTCGTCGTCTATATCCCTTGTAATCTGTGTAATTTCAGCTGCTCGCTACTCTCAAAAACAACAGGATAGTACACTTGCAAAATATCTTTGAGCTTTGGATTTTATTTAATTAATTCCAAGAATTAAGAGAAATTAAATCATGAATTTAAATGAAATACAGAATAAAATGTCAACAGCGGAGAAAAATGATTATATTGAAGTTAAGATCAACATTTTTTATATTTGAACATTTTAAATTGGTATCTTGGTTTTTTTTTCAATTAATTTCGCGAGTAAAAATTACATAAATAAAAAACTTAATTTCAATACAGAATCAAATTTTAATATTTTATTAATTTTATTTTTTAAAATTTAATTTTAATAAAGAATAAAATCTCAATATTTTATTTTAAAAATTTAATTATAATATAGAATATTATTTTATTTATTTTATTTTGAAAAATTTAATTTTATTACAGAAAAAATCTCAATATGTTATTTATTTTTAAAAATTTAATTTTAATACAAAATTAAATCTCAATATTTTTTTTTTCTTCCAATTTCCATTTAATATTGCTGAAACGTTCTACTTTGTTATTAAAAATCACCTACGATTTCTTCTAATTTTTAAATAAAATAGTTTTACATTTTTTTATGTGCAAAAAAGGTGGAAACGGTGGGGGAAGTTGGATGGTGAAAAAACAGTGGGTGGGAAATAAAGCAGAGCAACAGCAATAGCAGCGGCAAAAGCGATTTGAAATTGTGCAAATGTTTGCATTGAGCTTCGGTGCATTCCCATTTGAAATTAATTGAAAGACTTTGTCTCAGGATACGGGCACCGCACAGAGAGAGAGAGAGACGGCTAGATGAGTTTAGAAAGAGACAGAGGGAACAGAACGAATATTTGCAATGCAATTCATGTTCATATAAGGACTCAATTTGCCCAAATAGCAGCTCCTCAAATATTAATATTCACAAATGAATTTATAATGTGCCGCATTTTAACGGTCTCGCCGCAGAATATTGCATTTCGAAATGAATGGTGAAATATTCCCACAAAATAAATAAGAATTTGTTGGCTTTACGTAAATATCAAAATGAAAATAGCTGAAATCACTTTTGAATGCCTAAAAGTATGCAATGAATAGAGGATAGTCTTCTTCTTGTATGATTTCATATCACTTTTGGATTCAAACAATATTGTTGCATACTTTTAGACACCTATTTTGAGATTTAAAAGGGATTTTAAAAACCTAGATATTTTTATGATATTTAGTTCCGAAATATAAATGACAATTTAATTTTATTTATTCCCAAAATATATTTTATAACCTGAGGTAAAACTAAATTAAAACCAAGTTTATAATAGACTGGAAATTTTTGTTTAATTTTTATTGATTAAGTAGCCAAGCTAGTTAGTTTAATTAAAGTCCTCCACTCTCATCCACTTAAATATACAAATAAAACCCAAACGCCTGGGGGTGGTGAGTGCAATTAAAAGTTGTAAATTGCCCAACTACCAAGTGCTTAGCTCCGAAAATATTAACATAAACTGCATCCTCAGACAATCCACTTGCATTATTCCACTTAAAGTTGAGGGCTCCCTCGAAGTCAATTGCAATTAGTGAGCTTACTTGGCATTAGGGTCATCGGGGAGCCGCTGGCTTTTCAACAGTTTTCAATTAATTAAAATAAATAATGAAATTATATATATGTACGTGTGTATATACCATACCAAACGACGCCCACTTGGAAAATCGTAGTGATTATCTAAGCCAAGTCCCGAATTGGATACATAGCTGGGGATGGGATATACAATACAGGACGAAGGATGTGCAAGCGGCCCCATTCCCGAGGAAAGCTCTCGGAAAAGCTCTCGTAGGGGCGCTGGAGAATTTTCCCGGGGCCGTGTAGACTTTTCCGCCGTAGCGAAAATGGAGCAATTTCTGCATATGGGCGGCGGCACATTCGAAATTGTGTCAAACTGGGCGCCGTGAACACGCCCCAAAAGCCCGGAGACCGGCCGGCCGGCAGATTGTCCACGTACTCCGCTCACCCGGAGATATAGACATCGATATATGGCTATAGATGGTCAATAGGCGATGGAAATACTTGATAGAGATAGAGATCGAGGTGGAGATGGAGATGGAGGCACCGACTTTAAGACGACTTGGCCTTAAAGCCAAAATGAATAAGAATTCTGGGGGGAATACACACCCAGGAAAAATTAGTTCGCTTGGAAAATTGATGTATTACTTCAAGGAATTTTAAGAGCCAAAAAAATCATTATAAAGTTAATATTAAAAAAATATTAAGCATTTAGATTCTATATATTTAAATATTAATTTATAAATACTTACAACCAAAAAGAAAAATTCATTGACTTTTATTTTAGGAATAATGTAAAAGAGGAAAAATAATGGATTTAAAAAAATATAAATTTATGAAACAATTCACTTAAAATGGAAAAAATACTGTCCGTATAATACATTTATGTTTTGAATATAAATGTGTATTGTTTTCATGACTTTTTAAAATTTATTTATTTATTTTATTTATTTATTTAAAATAAATCCTGTCACAAAATTACCCTATATTTTTTTACAATTAAAGTAATTGTCTAAAACGATTGTTAAAATTATTCTAAAAAAAAAGTCTATAACAAATATTAACCAAATAATTTAAAATTAAGTTTAATTCCGATAAATCTATTTTATTTTTGATTTATCTGTTTGTTGATTTTAAAGCCAAATTTGCTTTTTTTAAGTTAGTTGGGAAGACGGCTACCTAAATTCAGTTATCCTGAATGAAGCAAATATTTACGCAAACAAGTTTCGAGTTTTTAAATAACAATAATAACTATTATTTTTTTGGGGTGTGTCGGCTGGGTAAATAGCAGTCCTTCGCGGGCGTGGGGGGCGGATTGGTTCGGGTTCGGGTTCTCGGAAGGACAGTGAGGGGCACTTGCAACCTCAGTCACGTAGTCGACCAACTCGTACGCAAAAGTTGTACCAAGTTCTCAAGTCAACAGAGGACTCCTCACCCACACACACACACATACACACACTTAATTGAGTGCATGGGGGCGTGGCACAGCACATCCTGCTGAGCTACGTGTGTTTGTGGTGGTGGTGTGGCCCCAGGACATTCACAAAATAGATGGAAATAAGAACGAGCAGTCACTTTGGTCACAAGGAAAAAGAAGGAAATGGAGGGGGAAAGGGAGAAACGGGCAAAAGGATTGCTAGATTAACCCAATAACAGGCGGTAACAAGGATCCCAAATATAAACTATTTAACTCATACCCCCCTTGAGTTCCTCAAGGCTCCCTCACCACAAACTTCAAGCTCCTTTAATCCGAACGCAAACAAAATAAATCAATAATCATACTCGATTCAAAGGACTCTTTAGTGTTTATACCATAAAGAAACCGTTTGCAAGTGAATTGTAATGCAGGAAAATGTTAGCTATTGAACTCGATTTGATTTATGATGAGGAAAACTTAATAGAAGTTATGCTGTGCTGTTTTAAAAATCTATTTTTCATTTTCTAAGTAATATAAGAGGCCGAAAATAATATTTAGAGTATTGAATCTCTAAATCTAATTATCTTATATTATTTTATTGCACCTAACGAAATCATTTTAATTCATTTTTTTAATTAGAAATCAAGAACCTATGATTTTTGTATATTTACATATACTTTCTTTCTCTTACTTATTTTTATTTATTAAAAATTATTTTTACCTATCTTAAATATTTCAAATTTATTTCATGTTATGCACTTAAATTTTGATTAAATTATTATAACGTTAGTTTGATAATTTTCTGTTATAGTTAATATTTTTACTATTACTTTATTTACAAACTTGTAAATCTATTTTTTATTTTATAATATTAAAAGATGCCAGAAAAGTTCAATATTTTGTTTAGTTTTTTGGGAAACCATTTTTATTTTGTTTTATTATTTCGAGTAAAATAGTAGGAAATAATTATTTTAAGACGATTTTACCCCAAACTAAGCGATGCACATATGTACATAAATATATATCTAAATAATATATCTGATTGTGAAATTCTAAAAGAGAGAGACGCTGACTTCAACAGGTGCTCGTTGAGCCGTGCACTTACCAATTAGCATATGCACTTCTGCCAGTCACCCCTTAACCCCTGCAGCCTCTTAGCCCCCTTAACCCCTGACATCCCCGAGTTCCGAGCAGTGTGCAGTTCCTTGCCGGGACCAAACATCCTCACTCAAGTGGCGTTTTAACGCTTCAAATGCATTACGAGGGCGGCTCAAAGGGGTTAAGTCACTCACACACACTCAAGCTGACGTAAGAGTACACTGAGGGAAATTTGTGTGATTTTTAGGTTTCAAAGATATTGTTTAAAATATTTTGAATGCATTGGTTTCATTTTTTTGTTATCTATTGAAATTTAGAAAAAGCTAAATAAAGTTTTAAATCAAATTATTTAAAAATTTTAATTTAAATATTTAAAATTTATTATCTATTGAATTTTAAAAAAAGCTTTATAAAGTTTTAAATCAAATTATTAAAAATAATATTTAAAAATGTGAAATATTATTTTTAAATATTATTTTAAAATGTATCAATTATAATAATATTATATATTAATATTTATTAATAAATAATAAAAATAATCAAATATAATAATATTTCTTCCAGTGCATGCATCTGTGTGAAAAAGAGAGGCAGGAGAGCAAAAAGGGATGGCGAACTAAAAGGATGGAGTAATTGCTTTAAGAGGCAACAACAAAAAAGGAATCACACATGTCGCTGCACATCAGCTAATTCCGCTCCTTCCCAAAAACAAGGAACAAACAGAAATAAAAGGAATAAAAGACAGAGAACGAGGCAAAAAAAAAGAAAAAACTTTTAGCAGCCATCGAGTGACTTCCGTTTCCGTTTCCGGCGCCCACCAACCACCCACTTGAATGCTAATCAGCTGAATGGCAAATCAGTTAATCTATATGCCACCACAAATCGATCGAATCAGTGGCCATACATAATGCGGCATTCGGATATTTATGCGTTTCGACACACAGACACTGTGCGAAATGAATGGTGGGTTCGAAATCCAAAGGGAAAGTAATATAAAAAGTATTTTATAATATTCCCAGAATTTTAAACAGTGTTTTTAAAATTAATTTTTTTATTAATTTCTAAATATTTGCCATTATAATGAGAAATCCCCTTGTTTTTTCTCTAATCCTCGCATCAAGTATACGCCCCGCATCTCCAACTATGCTTCAAGTTGTCTATGTATTTCCTCCCGTAAGTTAAAGGAATTTTGTTTTTCCAGAGAAAAGTCCTAAAAAAGTTTCAGAGAGAGAGAGGGAAACAGTGTACAAGGGTACACCCATCTCACTTGCATGAAAGGTATAAATAAAACGTCAAATCTAACGATGCGTTATGCGAATATTTGCATTTGAAATTGAGAAATTCTCTCTCTACAAATGTGCGTGGGTGCATGTCAGCTGAATACATACATACATACATGCAAACATATTCACACACACCCAAGAACAGACGCCCGCATACATGCATACATACATTACACACATACAAGTGTAATGGAGTCCTATGTACGTGAATTACATGCCAAATTTTATAAGGGGTGTTCCATTTTGCCAAATTTTTCAAACTAAAATTTTAGTTAAATATACAAAAAAAAATTTTAACAATTGCTTATGATGATTTTTTAGCTGTTTTTCTAAATAAATAAATAATTATTTTAACCCAATGATACAAATAATAATTAAATTAATTTTTTTATACTTGATATAAATATAAAATAATCTTATAAATAAAAAAATAATTTTATTAATAGCTTTTGATGATTTTTTGGTTGCTTTTTTTATTTTAATGAATTCAAATGATATTAATAAAACATTTTTCATAAAAAATATATAAAAACTTTGTAAAATAAATAATCAAATAATCCTTCTTAAATTTTGCAGATTAAATTAAATATAATTTTTGCAAAACATTAAAAGAACACCCTGTTTTCAGCATCCTCCGCTTGAAATAATTTCCACATTGCTCAAATAAATACGCCAAGCGCATGAAGTTCACCCAAAAGCAATCCTGAAGAATGAACAGCAGCAGCAAAAACGATGAAAAGCACCCGAGGTGCCCGATATTGTCCACATAACCCGGCACATACATATATATTTATATATATGTATATGTATATGGTGTGTATGTGACCGGCAGGCACCCAAAAAACACCGAAACTTTAGCGAAAACTGAAAACAAACGAAAACCAAACTCAGCATCCCCATTCCATACAACTCACCACCTTTTCTATTCCCTTTCTGCCTGTGAAAGGACTATCTCCATATGGAAGATATAAATATCTTCGGGAAAAAGTAAAATATAATCAAATTAAAGCAATGTCCAGAAGAAAACCCCTCAATAACCAAGTAAAGGCTCACTTTAAGTACTTCGGATTATATTTACAATTTTTAATGATGGCATTTTAAATTTTCTACTACCCCAGCGAAAAGTTTTAGCGATTTTAGTTCCTTTTTGTTATTGGATTTTATCTTTTTTTTTTGGTATTACACGTACGTCTACCTCTAATTTAATATAAATATACAGTCGCCGAATGTTATAGAAAGTCAATACAAAACAGGAAACGCGGGCTGCTCGAACTCAGATGTGGATTAATCCCAATGCATCTGAGCTTTAGCAGGGCTCTCTAACGAATATTATAGTAAGGACAACTTAATGTACAACAAATGTCAGCGACGGCGATTAACTGGCTGTGTTGCGGAATGCCTCCTAGTGGGTCTGATTGCCGGGGACGACTGCGGTGAGAACCGCCTGGGTCACTGCCTTCAAGGCAGCCGGAGCAGCCGGGGCAGCTGGGGTCGAAGTAACTACGGCCAGCGATTCTGGGGGATTGTGAAAGAAGTATAGCATGAATCCGGCAGCCAGCACCACATGGGCGCCCAGTATTCCAATGATGAGGAACAGCGAGAACTGCGAGTTACGCAGAGCAGGCGTCAGAACGGCAATCAAAACGGAGCCCGAGAGCAGGGCGGCGGTGATCACCAAGAGCCACTGCAGCAGAGAGATCTGTGGGGGGAATGAATTGGCATTAGTATGTTTAAATATTTAGATATAAATTATAAATATATTAATTAAATTAAAAACCTTTTCTACACTTGGAGTATTGGGATAAAAGTTAGGAGGTTCTATATTTAAAGGTTTGGGTTCTGCCTTGATTCTTAAATTATAAAATAAATAGATAAAATAATAAATAAATAGATAAATAAACCTAAATGCTAAATAAGATTTATGATAAAGAACAACTTTTTTCTTGTCTCTAATAATACAGTATTTAGGAAAACTCCCTCTCATGATTTACACCAAAATGAAGAGTAAAGATATAGGAACTTAACCGTCAACTGCCTAATTAGCATAACTAAAGGAAACTAATAAACAGTCAATTTAAACCTACGTTTTAACTACTTAAAATTAGACTTATAAGTAAAGTTTTCTTTAAAATAATATTAAACCTAAACAATTAGACAAGATAAGTAAAGATTCGAAATGCTTAACTGGAAGGGAAAACTAAGGCTAGATATTTTTAGATAATTTCCATATCAGGTTGTACATCAATTATCTTACATTGATCACCCAGAGAATGGACACTGGTATGTAGATGGCCAGACTGTAGCCGTAGATGCACATCAGCGACAAGAGACTCGGAGTGTAGGTGGCCTGCAAGTGGAATGTGTGCGAGTGCGAATGTGAGCGAGATGGATGGATGGATGCAAGGACCGCCTGGACTTACGCTATCCGTTTCGATGTCGTCCGCCGCATCCACGGGCTTCAGGCTGTACTTGAACAGGGCCCACAGGACGGCTGGCAAGATGTTGGCGTACAGGAAGATGCAGGTGGCCGCATACGAGACCAAATGGAAGTTGTAGTGCCAGTGGTAGCTGTCGCTGGCATGCTGCAAGTAGCTGGCTATGTTGCCACTGATGGCTATGGAGAAGATCTGACAAGAGAGCGAAAAGAAGGAGTTTACTATAGGGTATACATTTAAATTCAATAACCATGAAATGGTTTGGAATTTTCGTGTTTATGAGTGGGTTTCCCTTTAAAAATGCTTCAATTACAAGGAAGTACAAGAAATTTTAAGGATCTCCAACTAATCTCAGAATATTTAGCTTTTTGAAAAATCCAATCACCAGAAATCTTTACAAAACGGAATAATTTTGCAGAAAATCTAGTACATTTTTTAAAAAATTACCTTTTAAAGGTTAATAATATTTTTTCTATTTACTATTTCCATAAACTTTATAGTTTAAAGGTGATTTTGCTCTTTAAAATTACTAATTTAAGCAAAATCTTTAGATGATAATGTGAATTAAAGGAAGTAAGTAAATATTAAATAAATATCTGCCTAAAACACGACTTCCTAATAACTAGAAATCTGTTTAACAGAAGGGTTTTGCAGAAAATCTAGTACATATAAAAAGAAATGACCTTTTTATGGGTAATACTATTGATCCCATTGTAAACTTGTTAGTTTAGTATCTCTAAAAGTGGGTTTTCTTCATAACTTCACCAAGTTAGAGTCTTCTCAAAGAAACAAGAGAAACCCTGTTAACTAACCAGGGTGACGGTGATCCAGAAGGGTCCATACAGATCCGGATTCTCGCCGATGTTCATGCGCAGATAATTGCCCGCTGCCCGTTTGGGGATCATCGAGTTGGCGATCCGCTCGAGGACCATGTAGGTGTCCACGTTGAAGAACTGCTGGTAGTACTCAATGGTCAGGAAGGAGAGCTTAGCGCCTGCAGTTGCACCGGAGGATCCGTCCATCGAGGAGTTCTGCCCAGGGGCTCCTCCGCCCGGGGAACCGCCGACGCCACCCTGCGCCGAGCTGGTCATGTCGTAGATGAGATCGGCCAGCGGATCGCCGCGTTGACGCTGTGCGTTGGCATTGCCCGAACCACCGGAATTGCCACCAAATCCACCAGTTCCACCGCCGCCGCCGCCGCCCGATGAGTGGGTGGGTGAGTTCACGTTGATCTGGGCCGGGGCACCGCCGCCGCTGTAGTCGCGGAACTGCAGCAGATCGTCGGCCGTGGGGGTCTCCATTTGGGCTTTTGTTTTTTCGCTTATTTGTAAATATTACACGTATTTTCCACTTGGCCCCAAAAAAATATCTGCTGGCAGCGATGGCTCATCGGTTATCGATAGCAGGCCACACATCATCAGCTAGTGATGGCTAGTTTCAGCCATAAAAAAAAAAAAGCTAGATATAGCTAGAAAATATATTTGTAACTTAAAATAAATTAAATTGCCTAAATTTTCTGTTGAGTGTTTAACAATTCAGAAATTTAACAGTTCTGGGATTGCCCAAACATGTTCCTAATGAATTTTCAAAACACTGTTTTCTGAAAGCTTACAACATGTAACATTTTATTTTTTTTTACAGTAGCTACTAAAATTAATAATAAGTCAAGAATAACTACAAATTTGCTATTTTATCTGATTTTAAAGTAAAGAGTGCGTACTGGTCTTACTTAAATGTATAAACTTAACTGTGTTTTGTTTTTTATAACAAATACTATACTATCGTACATAAGAAGACCACATAAAGTTTTTACAAAACTAAAATAACGTGATTTCAGCTTGAAAATTAGCTGATAATTAATAGCTGCAGCTTAAACACGCTAGATTTAGTGGGGAAAAAAGCTAAATTTGCAATCGATAGCTAGTAATGGCAGTCTGGCTAGTATGACCGTGTGTGCAATATTATTGGTAGTTTACCATCTCTGATTTTTGCTACAACTCGCAGTTTGTGTTTTTCCACGAAAGTTTTCCACGATTTCCGCGCCCCCTGGAGCAGCAAAATAGGCAAAAACTAAACTAAGGCGGCCAAGTGCAGACCCTCGCCGCAAAGGAAAACCCCGAGAAGCCGCCGTTAACCCCCAGTAAACCGGTACAAAATGCCCGTGAAAAACGGCGACTCTGATGGCGAAGGCGACGTTTCTGGCGGAGAATCGGAGCACTCGAACTCCAGCCAGGCGCACGACACCTCCGACGAGGAGGAGGCCAACGAGTGCGATTCGGATGACTCCTCGGAGCTGGATGCCAGCGAAATAGAGCGCCGGCGGGCGGAGCACATGGAGGATTTGAGTGGGTATCTCAGAGGATCCTTAATCCTGTCCAGTTTCTCAAGAAGATTTGCTCTCTCTTATCTTTCAGTGAGCCTGGAGCGTCAGTTTAATACGCTGCGGGAGCAGTACTACTTCGAGCGCATCAATCTCATTGAACGTCAGCTGGCGGAGGTGCGTTCCGGCCGCTCCGAGGAGTTTGTGCAGCCGCAAAAGGAGCTGGACAAGGTCTACCGCACGCGGATCGAGGTGGCCGATGTGCTGCGCAAGTACCGGCTGCAGAATATCGAGCACAAGTTCCAGTCCGAGGAGCAGGCCGCCGTCCAGCACTTTGAGGTACACTTTTTGGCGCCAAAATGTGCGCAAGGCCAAATTGGCGATTATTGGGTTGCAATTGGAGGGGTTTTCATGGCGATAGGGTTTATCAGTGGTTTAAGCATGAGATTAGATTTTATGTAAAATTCTGGCATTTATTCTTAAGGTTTTTACTCAATTTTTGAGCAATTAAGTTGATATCTTTATTCTTAAATGGTATTTAATGATTAAGGCTTATGTTAAAAGTTGATTATCTTTATTCTTAAGTGCTAATTAGTGATTATATCATCATAGCTATCATGTGGTTAAGATTTAGTACAAGTTTTAACATGAGATTAGGTTCTATGTAAAATTTTAGAATTTATTTGTTGATATCTTTATTTTGGAATGCCAATTAATGATGAAGGATTGTTTATAATGATTATTATCTTTATTCCAAAAGGTAAATTACTGATTATAAAAGTTCAAAGAATGAATATCTGTTCAAGAATTCCATTTTAGTTTACCTTAAATGCGATTTGTACAACACAGTTTATTTAAAAACTTCAAGACCTTCGATTAGTGCATTATTTTATGTTTATAAACCATATATAATATATATTCCCCTTTTGCAGAGCGAGAAACACATGGCGGTGGACAATCTGCGCGAGGAGTTCGTCGATCGCATCCGCCGCCTGGAGGAGGACCGCCACAACGTGGACATCTCGTGGGCCGACTGGGGCACCGACAAGCGGCAGAGCAAGGTGCGCGGACCGGGCCGCAAGAAGGCGGTGACCGTCACGGGGCCGTATGTGGTTTATATGCTGCGCGAGGAGGACATCATGGAGGACTGGACGATCATACGCAAGGCCCTCAAGCGATCCGCCTCGTCGACGGGCGGCGGCGGCGGCGGAACAGTGACGCCCACTTCCGGTGGCGGTGTGGGCGTTAGCCTGGCCGGTTTGCCGGCAATGGCCGGGGCCAGCGGATAGCGGTGGGCCGTGGCAGCTGCGTCCTACGACCACGCCCACCTGACGCCGCGTACCTGACGAAGGAGGCAGCAGCAGATGTAGATGTAGCAGAAGCAGAGCTCCACAGAGCCCGAACCAGACTTATTATTATACTAAGTGCTAAGTTCGCCCCTCCTTCCTTCCTTCCTCCCCTCCTACTTCCTCTAGATTTTAGTCGTAGAGCCGAGCGCGCACCACTCTCAGAATAATTAATATCCAGACGATGTAATTTATGCTAAACGTTAAGTGCTTAATAAAAGCGAACTGCAGCCAAGTGGATGTGCGGTCAACAGAAATCGAAGGGCCAAGGTCTAAGATTCATTTAACCATCATTTTGCATTAGTTGTGGACATTAAGAGGGAAACTAGGTCCTTTTTCTTAAGATAAATCTATATAGAATCTACAAAAACATACTATATAATAGTTTTCCCTTGTATAATCCTTTACAGGACTAGAAAAGACTAGAAAAGTATCCTTCAAGTTCTTGAAGGATACTCTGCAGTTTTCTCTATGTTTATCCCTGATTTCAATCGAAAATCCATTTAAATCAACAGAAAATAGTTTATTGCGACAAAGGGCGGACCTCTTTAGAAGCCCTTCTCCTTGAGATAGTCCCGCAGGACGTCCACATGATCGCCGTGGAAGTGAATCTGTCCGCTCAGCTCGTTGATCCTGGTGGCGCAGAGTTTGCCATTGCGCGACTGCTCCACCACCGCTCGCAGATCCTTTTCCAGCGACCAGATGTCGCCTTGAACGCGGCGCACCACCGTGATGCGGCGCTGGCCACGAAACTTGGTCTGCAGATACACCGGCACCATGTGATTCTTTGTCCTGGCCACAAAATAGCCCGCTTGCGAGCCATTTTCCTTTTGCGGCCGCCAGCCGGACGGGTATTTTGGCCTTTCCACCGGCTGTGGCACTGTTTCCGCCGGCAGCAGGCGCTCCACGAAACGCCATTCGGGCGGCTGGGCCACCACCTCCACGTCGGGATACTTGTCCAGCGGCTGAACCTCGCGGGATGACCGAAAACTGGACAAAAGCGCCGGTTGCATGTGAAGCTGCCTGGTGAGCTGTGCGGATTTCATAGGATTTTAGTCGTTTATTCACTAAAATAGCTGGCGCTAACTGCTCACCTGACTCAGCTTTTGGCAGAGGCCGCTGTTCACCATCAATTTTCCGCTGGCTGCCATGTTCTTCGTGGGAATTTCGAGCGTTTTTCCTTAAAAATAAAAAACTCCCAATTGTTACATATGCTCCGGCCAACTAGAGATGCGCCAATGCATCGATATTATATCGATTACTTAACTTGGCGGGAAGCTAGCGGTCCTTTTTTCAAGCTAAAAAATATTTGAAGCTGTATTTTAGCCATTTTTTACGATTTTAGTTTTAGTTGAAAGCTTTATTTAAAATGGTTTTTTATCCCTTAATATCTTCTTTTTTTAATTTGACAAATAAACAAAATAACTAGGATTTTTTTTTGTAATTATTCTTAAAACTGTAAACAAAACCCCTGCATTAAGTTTAATATGTAATATATTAGAGATTTATAACAATTAAGAGGTATTTAAGGTTTAATAAAGAGGAAATTAATAATATTTTAAGCATGTTTTACACTAAATTTAAATTTTAAAATATTTAAGAGCTTGCTAAAAAAATTATCAAAGTTGTTTAGGGATTTTTTAAATTTCGAATTAGTTCATGATTAATTTATTTAAAAATGATGAGTTTTAATATGCAAGCAATCAGTAATTGGCAAATTTCATAAACAACTAAATTGTAGCCTCATTTGTGTTTTCTGCCTTTTGTCATTGATTGTTTTTGCGTTCATTACATTTGCATCGCATGCAACAAATGCAGCATGTGACGTCATCGCCAGAGCTTTTTATCTCACATCCACACATAAGCACCCGCACACACACACACACACACACACACACAGACGTTGCAAGTGCTGCATTTGAATTGCATTGCTTATACAATTTTTATTGCACTGCTGCAGCTGTTGTTTGTCGTTGATTTTTTCGATATGCGGTAATCGCAAAGTCATCGGGGTATATCGAAATAATCGGAATTTTTGTATCGAAATTTTGGACCCCCTATTTTCACTTATTTATATTTTTTATTAATACATAAAAACGGAATAAATTGAGATGGTTTAATAAAAACATATTTATATATTTTGCATATAAAATATTTAATGTGTGATAGGTTAACTTAAAAATATTTATCTTTTAAAATGATAAGAAAAAGGGAACGAGCTCCCTATTAGTCATGTATTTAGTTAGGGTTTCCAAAATACATGCATAAGTATGTAAATGCACTTAAAAAAATGAATCCAAAATAAAGACAAACTTATTTCTGAAAGTATTATCGAATTTTCAAACAGAAATCAAAAACGTTTTTATAGAAGAATTTATAAAGAAATGAAAGAATGTAAAATAAATTAAAAGTTTTGACTTAAATCTAAGTTTTCTTATAAAAACTTGTAGGATGTTCTCATTAAATAAATAGAATGTATATAAAATTTTACTTAATTTAGTAAACTTTTTTAAGCGTAGATCTTATCTAGATCTTAGCTTTTTTTTCTGTGCAGGGCATACGTTGGTCGTTAGATACCGTCGCCCCCCTCCTCGAAACCGAAAACTATTACCACTTGTTGTTGCTGCTGTTTTGTGCACAGCATAAAGTGTTTGCGCTGCAGCTTTTGTTGCTATTTGCAATTTGCAATTTGCGCGCAGTGGGATTTTTAACGCTCAGTTTTCGTTGCGCGGCCGCTGCGAGCAGTTGTTGCTGCTCCCCCTTTTTTTTTTTTCAGCGAACCCCCCTTCGTTCGTTTCGGCGCCCCTCACTCTTGTGTCGCCGCGGCCCCCTTTAACTGCGCCCCTGTGCATGTGCAGTACCGTTAGCGTGTGCGAGAGCGGGACGGAGGCATGTGCTGGGTCACAATGGCCCGCAAGGACGATCCCGTTTTCAACGTGCGGTTCGTGCAGTTCGTCGAGAATCAGCCATGCTTGTGGAATTACACACATCCGGGGTATAGCAAAAAGGAGGAGGTGCAGAGGGCGTGGCAGCAGGTGGCCAATGAGATCAAGGACACGGGTAAGTACACAATAAGAAATGGAGGAAAAAAAAAACAAATGATTCTTCTTCTCCTTCTTCGCCGCCAATTGCGTGCTCAATTCGCTGTGCGTGTGTGTGTGTGTATGTGTCTATGATGCAAGCTTTTGTGCGCTGGTGTGCGTATCGCATGCAATTGCCGTTGCTTTTTTTTGCCGATTTCTTTCTGTTTGTGTAGGTGTGTCACTGTGTCGCGCAGTTTGTACTCGCAATTTGTTGCTGCCTTTGCGTTTGCCTTTCGGCTTACCGTTGCTTTTGCATTTTACATTTGCTTTTGCTCAGCAATTGCTGCACTTTGCAAAAGTACACTGGAAAAAATTTGGAATCTATTTTAAAAAATTATATCAAGGTTTATTAAAAAGGTTATAGGGGTTATAAATTTCAATAGACTTGCTATTGCAGAATTTTTTAATGTTTTTTTTTAACTTTTTCTGTATTTATATTTTTTAATGATCAAGTTAAAATTAATTTTTTAAACAAAATTTGTGTGCTCATTTCTCATTCTCATCCCTTCACGTGTTAGATTAAAGTGCGCAAAAAATGTATTTAAAACAAATTTTTTTTTAAGATTTAGTCCTTGCGAAATTATTTATACGACAAGTATGACAGTTAGTATTTAGTCAAAAAAAATTCGATCTCCCATTTCCAACCCTGTCAAATTATAAATTTCGGTGGAATAATTGGTTTAAAACTGGGAGAGCAGGTAAATGTAAGATTGAACTCTACGCCACCTACATACATACATATGTCGATTAAAAAAACTTTTTCACCTAAGGCAACAGTGCGTATGAATGATAAACTTAAAAGACTCTTCGCAGAGCCTAAAACGTTTTTTTTTTTATTTTCCACATATGTGCATATATAAGAAATCCTATTTTAAATTTTAAAACAAAAAAAACACCGAAATTCTGAAATAATTCGAAGATTGTTTTATTACACTAGTTATAATAAAATGAAAAAATATTTCCCCTTCAACTTTTTCAGTGCGCAACTGTCGCGAGAGGTGGCGCACAATCAGGAGCAGCTTCCTCCGATCCCTGAAGCTGGCACGCACACAAACGGGCCGTGGAAAGCGCAAATACTACCTGTCCAAGTACCTGCAGTTCCTCATTCCCTACACCAAGTCGCGTTCCTGTCACAAGCAGGTGACCGGTGCCTCTGGAAGTCCTACGGCAGGCATGGTGCTCCGGAAACCGGGCAATGCCACATCGTCCTCCAGTGTGACCATATTTCCGGATCGAAATCAGCAGGAGGACGTCGAGGAGGAGGAGGCCAAGGAAAGCGACAACGAAATGCCGCTGGATGTGCAGGTTTCCGAGGTGGAGGAGGAGGCGGGGGAGGCGGTTGTGGATCATCCGAGGAGAGATCAGGAGCAACCCATCGCCTGTTTGCCGCTCCGCCTGCAGGCCATCAAGGTGGAGCAGCCCAGCCACAATCAAATCACCACGAATCACCAGCTGGAGAGGATGGTGAACCATCAGTCGCTGGTCACGGTGCCGGCCGCTGCCTTGGGTAGCCACCTGGACTGGACGGATCTGTCGCAGTGGTTCAAGGGCAACCAAGGCGGTCAGCACCTGAGTCACCTGAATCACAAGTTAGCCACCGACACACCACCGCCACCACCGCCACCGCCGGCCACGCCAGCCTTGGGATCGGGTGCCATTCCCCTGCCCATTCCATCGCCACCGGATGCCGACTACTCCTTTCTGATCAGCCTGCATCCGTACCTCAAGGAGATGAACGGCAAGCAGAATCGGCGATTTCGCCAGAAAGTCGTCGGTCTCATCGACAATATCCTGGATAACATAGATGTATAGTTGTGCGAGGATCTACACACGAAAAGAATGTATTACAATTGGATCAGTGATAGGCATTATTCAGATTTGCTTTAATTGCAAGCAAGGTCACATTGTGTCATTTGCAAAAATAAAAACAGCAGGTACATGAGGAAAATGTACACAACAAAGTTGTGATCTTTCTGGATCTAATACTGTTAGACCCATCATAAGATAAATATCTTTAATCTTAATGATAAAAGGCTTTTCTAGAATGATTCAAAATTGGCTTTAAGTGCAAGCAAGGTCACATTGCATATTTTGTATAAAATTTGTATCGGTTTCTGGATTTCTGAAAATATTTAAATGCTTACACGACAAAAGATAAATATCCCATATATATCAGTTTAAAATATCTTTAATGTCAAATCAAATCAATGTAAAATCTAATCTTTTTTGGTTTCAAATAATATTCTTGGGAAATTGCTGGCCATTCATATTTCTGAGCAAAACACTTAGTTCTTAATTATTTATGTCTAAGATAAGTGAATTTAAATGGGATTTGTACTGTTTTTTGCCTGAAACTGAATCAAAACTAAGTCGAAATTTTGTAACATTTAAAATATCAATTTATTGTTAAAGAACCACACGTTGATAAGCTGAAAACCCTGCAATTTTGTGATATTTTCTCTCTGTGTAGAAACCACAAGCCAGGACGAAATGAAAAGAAACACACACCCAGAGTAACGCCAACAGTGCCCATTTATTACATGTATAGAGCGCATTTTTATTGCGCTTTTTGTTGTTGTTAAACACATACAAACACCGATTTGTTGTTTGTAAAATAAAAACGAAACAAAAAGTTAAGATTTTTTATTAAAAAAAAAAAAAAGGAAATACTGCTATTATTTATAAAATATTAAAACAAGTCTTTTAAATAGTATTTGTTTTTTCCCCAATTTTGTTTTTTTTCCATTCATATTCAGAAACCAATTTTAAAAAAGTTTAAAATATTTAGCTTTTTTTTAAAATCTAGCTACTTACCGCTCTAATCGCGTGCTATCGATAGTTCCGATGAGAACAGCTGACCCACCGATAGTCCGCGAAGCTTCGAGCATTTGTTGTTGTTGTTCGCCGCCGTTCATTTGTTGTTGTTGTATTTAAAGAGGCTGAGGAAAAAGGGAAGGGAATTCACTGGCACGGAATAATAATTAACAAAATGGAATAATTGCATTATTGTCGCTGCGAAGAAAAAAATAGTTAAATGTGCCAGTAAATTGCCAAGGCAACAACAAGTATATGAGCCGTTGGGTGAGTGCGTGTGTGTGAGCGCCATGTGTTTCGTACGCATGTGTGTGTGTGAGTGCCTGAGGTTTTGGCTTTTTTTTTGCTTTTGTTTTTACTCTTTCGATACGAAATGTGATGTAATTTTTGGCTGGCTGATAAGCCAAATCAGTTGCACTTCAACCGCCGCAGCATTTAGCACGTTAAAACCGAAGTTTAAGTTAGTTTATTGGTTACATAAAATAGAGAACGCAACACAACCCTACAAGTGCACACACACAAATACACACAAACAAATTGGGAGAAAGTTTTTGATCGCTTTGTTTTTTTTTGTTTGTTTTCCTAATTAATTTCCTCTTAACTTATTTCAGCTTGTGACGTCATCGCTTTTGCTGGCCAGGACAAGGCCACGCCTCCTTCCACTGAGCACGATGAACGCCAGTCGCCAAATCACCTCACAAGTCAACAACAACAACAACAACAACAACATATCCATAATAACCAACAAAAAGCATTTGTTTGCGGAAAAACGGAGCATGTCGTCATCGTCGGGACATTCGAAGGACATGCCCGGATGCCAGCAGGAAATCTCACCCTCCGATCGACTGGTCATCGAGGAGCGGCAACGCCAGGCCTTCGCCTTCTTCGCACAAACCCTGCAAATCTACGGCGTCGAGGAGCTGATCTTCTGCTTCAACGGCGGCAAGGACTGCACCGTCCTCCTCGATCTCCTCATGCGCTTCCTCCGCCAGGAGAACATCTCCAGCGGCGACATTCCCATGCTGTACATCAAGTCGGGTGACTCATTCACCGAAATCGATCACTTTGTCGAGCGCTGCGTTCGCAATTATCGCGTCGAGCTGGTGGAGTACGAGGGCTCGCTGAAGGAGGCCCTCACCCACATGTCCGCGGACATGCCGCGCATCCGGGCCGTCTTCGTGGGCAGCCGGAACACGGATCCCTACTGCCAGCACCTGGCGCCCATGCAGGTGAGGAAAAGCCACAGAAATAATAGACTATCTTCAGAATTATCTATTCAACAATAATGCTTGTAAATGCCTATATTCAGGTAGTTTAAACTTAAATTAATTTATTTTCTTTGAAGAATAGTCGAATATTCGTTAACAGATCAAATCCATATTATTTATAGTTCAGCTTAGCGAAATAATGATAAAAATTAGACATTTTCAGGTGTTATATGTTGAAATCTTCAGAATTCACTCCTGAAAAACAATGAACTCAGCAAAATCATACTCACAAATGTCTAAAATCATGTAGTCTACAGTTAAATTAATTTATTTTCTAAAAAAGAAGCTGTATATCAAGAAAATTGATATTGAAAATTGAAAGTCAATGGCAGATACAATCCATGTTATTTTTATTACATTTTATTATTTTAGCTTAGCGAAATAATGACGAAAACCAGATATTTTCGAGTGTTATATGTTGAAATCTTCAGAATTAACTCTGGACAAAATTATAAAAAATAATATTCATGTAGTTTAAGGTATACATTTTTTTTCTATAAAAAATAGTATGATATCTAGAAAATCCCGATATATTCAATAGCAGATAAAATCGATATTAAACCATTTTCAAAAATCCAGAATATTCTTAAACCATTGTAAAATTCATATCAAAAGAATTACCATAGCTTTACCCTTTACAATTATCACTCTGATATGAGGTTTTAAATATCATGTCGCTATGCCGCAGATAAGGGCGTACTTATAACCGAGTTCAAGTGTGTGCGGTTTAATTACCTATGTATCTAGCACGTAAAATCAGCTCAAGTATTTTATGAAAAAGAAGTATGTACTTTTCACCACATTTTTGATTAACAACTAATTGATTTTTGAGAACCTCCCAAGGTTAATGACTTGTTTGTGGTTCCTTAATGATAAACCAAAAAATATTTTTACCTGTTAAAAATACAAAAGAAAATTTGTAAATCTAATAACAATCTCTTATTTTTTAAAATCCTTAAATATTTAAAATTATTTTACCACAAGGTTAGTAGTTTATCCATTGAGCAATCCAGATTTTTAGTTTTTAATACTAATTTATAATTTTTTTCTAGCTTATAGATTACTTTACCATAATATTGTT
The DNA here is from genome assembly GCA_035046095.1 of Drosophila pseudotakahashii. NCBI lineage: Eukaryota > Metazoa > Arthropoda > Insecta > Diptera > Drosophilidae > Drosophila > Drosophila pseudotakahashii. The sequence continues at coordinate 11,677,487 of JAWNOE010000105.1, forward strand.
AGAAATATTTAAGGCAATTAATATTTATGTATATTAAACATAAAAAATGTGAATTAAGTATTTAATTTCTAGGTAAACTAGGTAAAAAATAGTTTTAAGTATTTTTACATAAGGGCTTACTACCATTTAAAATTAGTATTTGGCATTGTTATTGGGCATTACGATTAAATTGAATGATAAACTAAATGTTCCTTCCGTTTCAGCCTACGGACAATGACTGGCCGCCGATGATGCGTCTGAATCCCCTGCTGGAGTGGAGCTACCACGAAGTCTGGCACTACATCCACCTGAACTCGGTGCCCTACTGCAGTTTGTACGATCGGGGCTACACCTCGATCGGTAATCGTTCCAACACAGTTCCCAATCCGCTCCTGAGACGCCCGGAATCACAGTGCTACTGTGATTCCGATTCCGTTCCTGCCTGCTCCTGCGATCCGGGTGGCTTTCGACCCGCATGGGAGCTCGAAGATCCCACCCTGGAACGTGCTGGTCGCCTGCCCAGAAAGTAGGAAACGTCGGGGGACCAGGGATCTGGGATCCGGGATACCAAAACAAATCGCTGTGCCTGTCGCGTGGCTGTAGTGCAATTTTATAGCTTAAACTTAAATAGTTAGTCACAAATTTGTATATAGATATGTTTATTCCCGTGTGATTTGGATTATCGGTATACAAACTTAATCTTATAATATTTTTTACGACCTAAACTAGGCTGCTGAATAAATGTGGGCTCTGTCACCAGGCCACTTAAGCAGGTTCGCAGTGTTTTTCTGGAGGAGTATTTAGTTTTTTACGCAATTAACTATTTTTGCTTCAATTTTCATCCATTGCATTATTTCATTTATCTTAAATAAGAATTTAATAATAATAAAGATAGTTTAGATTTAATTAAAGTATAAAATACTTTTTAATTAATATAAACCTTTTGACAAATATTGAACATAATATTTTCTCTTTTATTTCCAATATTTTAAAATTTTGTTGTATGAAAGATATTTTTTTTTTATTTAATTTAAATGTTAATTTATTTAAGCGCTAAAAAGCTAGAAATAGCTTGAATTCGCTAAGAAAAAACCAAAATAGAAACACTTTAAATTTGTCTATTGCACAAAACACTTATTTAACTTAACTTATAAAAAATATAATATTTAAAAAAAAAATCTAAAATAACTTTTTGCAAAATTAAATAGCTAGAAATAGCTGGAAGTCTCTACGAAAAAAAACAGCCACTCAGCTGGTTTTACAAAATACTCACATAAATTAAGTTTGGTAAAAGATCTAAGCACAAACTTTAAAATATAGAAGATAAGTAAAATATGTAAAATGTTATATTTTTTAAAAATTAAAAAAAAATTGATTAAACGTTAAGTAGCTAGAAATGGCTGGAGATTGCTAGGTAAAAAGCCAGAATGGCAACATTAAAAGGCGTTAAGTAGCTAGAAATAGCTGGAAGTAGCTATAAAAAAAGACCAGAATGGCAACACTGGCAACAGCTGATTTGCCAGCTGATTTTCGCCGCATAACATTGCGCGCTGCTTCTTGTTTTTTGGTGGTCGCTCTCTCTTTTTTTCGATCTTCCTACGTGATTTACGTAATCCGGAGACTCGGAGGCGATCGCCAGTGAATCACCCACGCGAGAGAAACCGGTATTTCCTCCTCCTCCTCCTCGGCGATGTCGCGATCCGCTCAAGAAACGGCGGCGCTGCTGCGGGGACTGCGGATTCTGTTGGAGGCGTGTGGGCGCGAGCATCTCGCCCACGGTCGTCATCTTTGGAGCAACTCGAGCATTCGTGAGCTCATAGCCACAAATGCGGCGCACACCGCACAGCTGGCGAGGAATTCGAGCAGAAATCCCACGGAGGAGCTGAGAAAACTGCAGCAATCCCTGCAAGAAACCGGCGAAAGAGGCTACGTGGTGGCCAAGGGCCTTTGCTCGCTGCTGGAGACCAAAATCCAGATGTCACGCGCGGATTCGGGCTCCCCACCTTCCTCGGCCACCGCTGAACCCGGGAAACCCTCAACGAAGCCACCAAATCCCGCCAATTGGGACGCCGCCAACCTGGACATATCCTCCATAACGCTGCAGGAGTTCGAGGAGATCCTCTCGCGCCGGAACAAGGATCGCAGTGTTAGCCTGCGCACCCCGGCCACCAAAAGCAGCCAAACGATGTCGGAAAAAGGCAAGGATCCCTCGGGAATCATCACGCAGGACACCGAGTATGTCAACAATGTGCTGCGCTTTGTGGCGGGAGCCAAGACGCAGGCGGAACCCGACACCCAGCCAAAGAGTACCCAACCCAAGCCCATCGATGTGCCCGAACTAAGTAAGGTGGCCAAGCAGCGAAAGGTTCCCTCCTCGCGCCTGGGCAGGATGGCCTCCTTTGGCGGCCTGTTCGCCGGCCTGGGCATCGGCACCCTCAACGAGCTGACCAAGGGTGCCCTCGGTCTGGGCGGCTCCACCAGCATGCGCGAGGCGCTGCTGAGTCCCGCCAACGCGGAACGCATCGTGGACACGCTGTGCAAGGTGCGCGGTGCTGCGCTGAAGATCGGCCAGATACTAAGCATCCAGGACTCGAGCGTCGTGTCGCCTCAGCTGGCCAAGGCCTTCGAGCGGGTGCGCCAGGCGGCGGACTATATGCCCGACTGGCAGGTGGAACGGGTGATGAACACCCAACTGGGAGCCGATTGGCGGCAGCGGCTGAAGAGTTTCGAGGACAAGCCCTTTGCGGCCGCCTCCATTGGCCAGGTGCATCGGGCCACGCTCAGCAGCGATGGCATGGATGTGGCCATCAAGATACAATATCCCGGCGTCGCCCAGAGCATCGAGAGCGATATCGACAATCTGGTGGGCATGCTCAAGGTGTGGGATGTCTTTCCGCAGGGCTTCTTCATCGACAATGTGGTGCGCGTGGCCAAACGGGAGCTGCAGTGGGAGGTGGACTATGATCGCGAGGCGGAATACACGGAGAAGTTCCGCCAGATGATCTCGCCCTACCCGGAGTACTATGTGCCGCGGGTGGTGCGCGATCTGACCACCTCCAGTGTCCTCACCACCGAACTGGTGCCGGGCGTTCCGCTCGACAAGTGTTTCGATTTGAGGTGAGTGAGATCCCTGATAACTTAGGAGAACACCCTACTAAAACACTCTCTCTGCCTTGCAGCTACGAGCATCGCGCCCACATAGCCGCCTCCGTGCTGAAGCTCTGCCTGCGGGAGCTGTTCGAGATCGAGTGCATGCAGACGGACCCCAATTGGTCCAACTTCCTGTACGATGCGCCCAGTCGCCGTCTAATGCTGATCGACTTCGGTTCGACGCGCTTCTACCGGCATGAGTTCATCCGCAACTATCGGCAGGTCATCATGAGCGCTGCCGAGGACAATCGCCAGGGCGTCCTGGAGATGTCACGGCAAATGGGCTTCCTCACGGGCTACGAGACCCGGCAGATGGAGCAGGCCCACGTCGATGCTGTGATGATACTGGGCGAGATATTTCGCTACGATGGCGATTTCGATTTCGGCAAGCAGAATACCACCGAAAGACTGGCCGCCCTGGTGCCCACAATGGTGGCCCATCGACTGTGTCCGCCGCCCGAGGAGATCTACTCCATCCACCGCAAGCTGTCGGGGATTTTCCTGTTGTGCGCTCGGCTGAATGTGCGCATGAATTGCGTTCCCTTCTACAAGGACATCGTGCTGGGCAAATTCAAGGACTAACGAGCAGTCCACTACGCCTCTTTGTTCTTTGCTTAATCCTTAGGAATCCAGTAGTAACCCTTAAGTGCGCTTAATTTGTAAATGCAATTTGCAATACGATTACTAATTTACTAATTTACTAATTTCATAACTTGGTAAACGGGGACTTTTTCTGTGCTAAGGATCGGTGGAATCATTAAATTATTAACCTATAGCCCAATGGACCAAGCTTTGTAGTTAAGAATATTGATGTATTATTTTTTTTTCTTTGGTAAAGAGGTATAAAATAAATCTGTTAACATAAAACTATATAATCAAGTTAGTGATTTGGTTTAGGAATTTCTTAAAAGTTAAATATATTTTTTAATCAAAACAAGAAACATTTCGGGGATGTTTAGTTTAAAGATTATTAAAAAAATATAATACTAATATTACGTTGGAATGATTTGTTTAATTTTTTAGGTTTTTTCTAAAGATTTTTTTTTTTAATTTTGATCGATCAAATAAATAGGTATTAAACGCCCAGTTTTAATCAAGAATATAATTTTATAGGTATTCTAAATAAAAAATTAATTTAATTATTATATCTGCTTTGTTTTTTATATATGTTTTATTCCTTACTCATAGTTGGTTGTGTTTATTAATGCCTATCGAAATGCAAAATAAACTTTTGAAATCGGACAATTCATTAAAAAGTTATGAGCAAAGCAAATAATAGAATGCAAGCAGTGCAAGCAGTCGATATCCCTCGCAATTCTTTTAGCTGAGTAACGGGTATCTGATAGTCGTTAGTAATGATTTTTTGGTATAGAAATGTTTTTTTGTTTATAAAATAATAATTTTTGAAAAAAATCTATTCCAGACTTTTTCTAAACCACAAGTAGGCGACCAATAAAACTCCCCACCATTTACAAATCATATATTTTAGTTACTTAAACTTAAGAAACATTCTTCCAAGACATTTCCATTTCCCTAAAGCTGGAGCATGAGGAAATTTATGAAAAGCAAGACGGAGGTCAAGGACAAGGACGAGGTGTTCCGTCGGGAGTGTGGGCCGGAAGTCGACGACGAGTGCGAGGATGCCCCCACCGAGGATGAGGAGGAGGAGGAGCAGTCATCGGAGGTCATCGAGGAGATTCCCTGGGCGGAGATGAGCGGTGAGATGGTGGCGATGAACCGAACGCTGGACGAGATGCAGGCCCAGCTGGCGGTCGATCCCTACGAGCGGGCCTCCCGAGCGGACCCCGAAGTGCAGGAGGCGGAGGCGGTGGGTCTGGATCCGGCGGACAGCCGCTGGATGATCCTCAACGGCAGTCGGGATGCGAGCGTCCGGGACTTGCAGCTGAATAACCTTCGCCTGCGCCGCCAGCTGGACGCCCTCGTTCGCTGCTCGGAGCTGGGAAACGGGCGAATGTTGGCCCTGGATCGCCTGTTCGTGCGGCAAAAGAAGGAGCTGGTCACCTGTCGCCAGCAGCACGATCGTGTCCTCTCCTTCCACCTGACCAAGCAACTGGAGGCGGGCAAATGCCTGCAGCGGTATCGCTATGCCCGCGATCTGTACGCCAGCTGGCGGGAGCTCTTCAAGATGGGGCGCAACCTGAAGGAGGCCTACAAGAAGATCCTGGAGCGCACCCAAACGCGCATGGAGTATGTGGAGTTCAAGAAGCGGGCGCTCGACGAGATCACGATGGTCCATGAGCTGTGTCTGGGCACGACGAGGAGTCTGCTGACCCGGGTGCGCGAGGTGGAGCTGGGCCTCAGCCCACTGGGCATCTCCCGGGCCCAGTCGATGATCTCGCGGCGCCAGGGCAGCCTGGCATCGACCCTGGGCGGGCGATTGAGTGAGCTGCATCGTTTGGAGGAGCACCGCAGCGGACGGCCCGTCCTCGTGATGGACAATTGCTGGCAGCGCCGCTCCTTCCGCACCGTGCGATTCGCCCGCGGTGAGCTGCTCCAGCTGCCGGTGGTTGTGCCGCCCGTGGAGGACACCTGGTACGGCAAAATGCAGTACATGCTGCTCAACCCACCGAAATCCATCTAATATCCAGGATTCCGTCACAAAATCTAAACGGGTTGTTTTTGAAAGCTTTTATTTGGCCACCGAAAAGTATGCAATTAAAATTTAAATTAGTTCTATTAATTATTTCGAATATTTGAAGTATTTAGAGAGGATCTAAAAATATTTTAAATTATATTAAATTCAGTGCTCAAGGAACTAAAATTATTACTATTATTTATTTAAGTATTTAGCGTTTTAAAAGGGAATTTTAATATATAACAAATAAAATTTATTAACGGAATCCAAATTAGTACTTTTATTAAATAATTGTATTTGGCATTTTAAAATAGAGCTTAAAAACTTAACGAAAATACGAATCCAACATTTTTGACCGCTGAAATGTTTTTAAAAAAGTTGTTGTACTACATTTATTACAATGCCGCAAAGTATGCAAATAATTAGTTTATCTCAAAAATGTAAATACCATTGACAAATGTGTTTAAAAAGGTAAAAAAAACTCTTATAAATTTTAAGAACATATTTGGAATATTTGAAAGATAACTTAAATTGGGTAATAAATTAAAAAGCATTACTAAATCACGCATTTACTGTTTATTGGTAATACACATATTTCTTAGAGCTCAAGGGTACTTTATTTGTTTAATTTTAACATGATTAGCAACATTTTTTTCCCTTTAGTTAATATGGTAAGGACTTTTTAACATGCTTTCAATATAATAAGGTATTTCTTTACATGTTTTTAACATTAATTACTTTAATTTTGATTAATTTCAAGAGTTTAGTTACTTTCCCATCAACTTAAGATGCTAGGGAACCTTTTAACACGCCATTAACATGATAAGGGACTTTTGAACCTGCGATTAACATGATAAGGGACTTTTTCACACGACTCACGTGACATGATCACATTACACGATCCTTCAGTCTAAGAGTGTATCGTTAGCCACAGCGACGACGCTTAAGAGCGCGCCAAAGAGAACCAAAGAGAGTGTGCGGCGATTCGGCAGAGAGCGGAAGAAAGAGCGAATATCATATCAGCGACGCACGCACGCTTCATTTTCATTTTCATTCTGTGTCGTCGGTTAGCAGCGTGAATATCGCACCGGAATCAAAAACTATAGCAAATATCGTGGATGAGGAGAACTAAATCGGAACTGCTACCGGGCGTTAATTATTTAATTGAGTAATAAAGTGCTGGTGATCGAAGTAAATCGGTTAATAAAGGTGTGCACTTTTGGGTATTTTTTTTTCTCTTTTGCCATGGCAAAACTAACTAATAAATCATTTAAACAATTGAATGGGCTTTACCAAAATGCCCTGTTCTTTGATATTGAGCGCGCGAGAATTTAAATATTAAATAAAATTTTAAATAAAATATTTAAGAAAATATTAAATAAAATTTTAAATAAAATATTAATTTAAATATTAAATAATATGTATTATACTTAGTATAATATAGTAATTTTTTGTTGTTTTTGTTGAGAGTGCAAGCGAAAGATCGAGAAGTGTTGTGTGTGTGTGTGTTTGTGAGGAAGTTATAGTTTAATGTTGGTTAGCTTCAATTGTCGAGCAACACAAAAAAAAAAAGGAAAAAATATACAAATTATACAGCAGCGCAGCAACAACAATAGCAAAAACAACAAAGTGATGCTGATTGATGTCACACACACACCACGAGAAACAAAAAATAAAGTAAGTAGCAGACAATTGGATTTGCATGGCGAAGAAGAAGAGCGAAGAGCCGAGTTTATCAATGAAAGTGAACTGTGGGAGTTGTTCGGTCTCAGTATGCGTGTGTGTGTGTGTGTGTGTGGCCAGTGGCGCAGCCCATTGGGGGGTTTCGGGGGTCAATGGCTCCCCCCTACAAGAATCTGTTATCGCTGCAGGGCAGTACATATATCGAAATTGCCTCATCACTATAGTTATCGATCTCTTCCATATCGAAGTATTTTATTTATCGGTTAAGTTTATACAATTTACCAAATAGCTATAAATATCGAGCTTCTACTTATAAAAGGATATTCAATATAACAATCAAATATATAATCTCAAATCCTATTGAAATATATCGATTTTATCGGAAAATCAAAAACAATTAGTCTTAATTCATTTATTTTTGAATGAATATGTAAATGACTAATACAAAATTGAGATTCCATTAAAACTAAAATAAAAATAATCCAAAATGAAGATCTGTTCTTTCTCCCAGCTATAATTAACGCTATTTTCTTGTTTTTTTAAAGGAACCCCCTTAAAAAATAGTTTCCACGTTAGTGCGTGTGTGGCATTAGAGGTGTGTCATTATTCCATTATTGTAACGATGCTGCGAAGTGGAAAACACAAGATTTAAAGTGGGGAAAAATAAAAAAATCCCTTTTCTTGTTATCCCACTAATCGAAGGGACCAGAAAGCAAAAATATGCAGACATTAAGTGTTGTCTACCTCAAGGCGCCGGAAATTAATTTATTGAGAATATTTCTATGAGTGCTAAAGTACTTGAAACTAGATATCAGACAAAATATCAGACTTTTTAAATATAGTAAATACAGTTTTCTGAATGATGTGCATAATATATTTTGATTAAAATTTCAAGAGCGTAGTATTTTTGCCCTTAAACTATTTATTTAAATATAGAAACTATATTTTGTACATACGTAATTTTTGACAATTAACATGCTTAGAGGTATTAGAAGTATTTTCAATATAATTATTTATAACAATTTTAGCTCAAACGAATATTATTTAATTATTTTATGTAATATATTATGAACTAAAAGCATTAAAATATATTTAGTAAATACAAAAAAAAAAACTTTAAATAAAACTTTAAATTAAATAAATAGATAGTTGAACATTTTTGAAAGCAGGACTATGTTTTAGGATGGGTTTTCATATTTTGATATTTGGCATAAATTTAAGGTAATATTTTTGATTATAATAATTATAATCACACTTCTTTAAGTATGTTTGTTGTCTGTTTTGTTTTGTGGGCGCCATCGAAGCACGTTGGAAACGTCTTGATTCTATATGGATTGGATGAATAAACTGTTCCGAATCCGCGTGTATATGTGTCCATATATTTCTTGATACATATACGATGGTGTACATATATATATGCTGAGAAATGCCGTTGCCAGCAGCCGCTGCAGCAACAACAGCAATGGGAAACCTTTTGATAATCATATCACGCAGTCCACTGATAATTCGCATTGTATTTGTTTGCTATTGTTGTTGCCTCCTGCTGCTTTATCAGCCCGCTCTCCTTATCGCTCTCTCTCTCTCTCTCTCTCTCTCTGTGTGTCTCTTTTTACTTTCTGTTGCCTCTCTTTCGCGATCGCCGACTCTCTTTTGAAAGGAAACAATAATAAATAAAAAGCACAGACAAGACAAAAAATGTCCAATAATTGTTTAATAAATTTAGACTACAGTAGAGCCTCCCTAAATATCCTAAGGTCCAAACCAAGTTCGATTATATTTCCAATTTTCTGCGATCTCGGCGCATTATTTCGACGTTATCTCCGATCCACCGGACTAATGGAAAGTTTCCAGACTGTGTTTACATCGGGCGGGATTATGGAGAGGAAATTATGGTCTTAGACCTCCGGAGTCCGGGGAAATTTAAGATCGTTGGACAAATAAATTTGGAAGCTCTTCGGGGTTTGTTTATTTGTTGATTATCTTATATATCTTCCTTATAAACGTATTCCTGAGGTGCCGGCGCCTAACGTTTTCGGTTTCTATGGAAATTTGAGTTCACTGTTGATTTCCATTGGCCCAAGGGAAATTTGAAATCATGGTTCTTATGTTTACATTAATACGAGCCCATCCTCTTGAGTTTCTTGAAAATGATTATTATCATAATTGATTCAGTTTAAGACTCCCGAAAGTTAAGTATTCTGTTACCTAATATCTTCTATACTTTCCATAAATGATGCAGTTATTTTCGATATTAAAATTGTAAAATTTATCGATTATTCAGAAATACAACCCTATATATTCCTCGCATACAAAGAGCTAGAGAAAAATGGAATAAAAAATTAAGTGCAGACGAAAAAAAAATGATTCGAAACTATTGTGTAATTTACATTAACGAGCGGATGTCGTTGGCTTCTACTATATAATGAACCAATTACCCAGTTTGTCTCTTGATTCGATTGCTCTGCAGGCACACAGATACAGATACAGCTAGAGATACAGATACAGATGCTGATGCGAAGATACATCCACATTTGTATCTGCATTTGTGTCGGTGCTGTTCTGTTTTTTTGCTTTTCGCAAAGTGACTAAACGAGATTTTTTTTTTTTTTTTTTTCTGTAGCCGCACTGCTGCTCTTCCAATTCTGATTCCAAATCCAATTCCATTTCATTCATGTTGAAGACACCCACTTGAATGATTATGAGGCACTGCAGATGCTCACCGCGAGATACGTATCCAGATTCAGATTCAGATTCAGATTCGGATTCAGATTCGGATTGTATATGAACACTTTTACAGACGCATATTTGGCCATCGTCAAGTGACGCTTCCGCATTTGCCGGTCACCCACGTGCCAAATGCTTCAGATATCTCGAATCTGAAATCTGCGCCTCCCCAAAAGAAGCGATCGCTCGTCAAGTGGCTGTGAGGAATGCGACGATCGCAGATAAGATATTCCAAATTTAGTCCGATTTATTGGGGGAAATATTCAAAAGTCTAAGCACCCGTTTCTTAAAAGATTTCAACTAATTATACACATATTTTCTTCATTAAATAAAAAAAGTAACAATGATTTAAAAAAGTTATTGTGAAAAATAAAAATATTTGTCTTACTTTATACTAGAAAAATCAAACTAAATTTTTAAAACAAATTAAAATAACTTTATAAAATAAATAAAGTTATGGCATAAATTTTGAGATTTTAAAAGTTTTACTTATCAAAATTATTGAAAAAAAAATACATTTTTCTTAGCAAATTATTGTTTTTTGTTGGGTGAAATAATCTTACTTTAAACTGGAAAAAAAAATTTTATAAATTAAAATAACTTTATAAAAAAAGTAATGACTTATCAAAATTATGGCGAAAAAAAAAATATTTTTATTATTTGTTGATTTAAAAAAAAATTCATTATTCTGAAAAAAAAATCGAAAAAAAAATGTAAAAACAATTAAAGAATTGATTTTAATTTGCAATGCTAAAAAATGAAATTTTTTTGAAATTCTTTTTTTAGAAAGAAAAAAATAAAATACCTTCAACTAAATGACATAATTTGATTGATTATTATTAATTTTTCAAATAATTATCTCTGTTTCGGAGATAAGTAAAACTTCTTGGAAACTTTTAACCCCAGCAGCGAAATTTTCCATGCAGCCGGAGGAGATCTTTGTTTATTTATTCTGGCTCTCGATAAAAAAAAGAGGAAATCATAGAGAAAAGTTTACGCATCGAATTGAGATGTTGGACGAGATATGATTGTTGTTCGCATTCGGACACAAATTGCCCATCGATAATTGCCGGGTCTTAAGATAAGAGGGAGATAGAGAGAGAGAGATCCGTAATTGTGGAATTCTTGGGATTGTGCAATGGCACTATATAATTGTTGGATCGGATCGGATCCTTGGGACCAGTATTAGTTTGCCATTGCTCAAACTATCGTTGCAATTTCCTCGATCTTCGAAAGGAACTCCTCTTGCATATTCATGAGATATGCGTACCATGCAAAATGATACCATCATCACAACCACACGTACTCGTTGGCCATATATGTATGTAGTACTTTTCGTTGTCGACGATGCTTGTAATTTTTTAATAACACTTAACAAACGCCTTGGACTTGGCATGTAAATTGTTGATAAATTATGTTTTTAATAGTGCGTTGCCGCTGTCGTTGTCGTTGTTGTTGTTATTATTATTGCTGTTGGTTTATGTGGTCAGATAACTGGCGCCAAAGATACGAAAAATAATTCTATGCGCCTGTCACAGCGACTTTTGAATACCTCTTAAAAAAAATTAAATATAAAATTTGAAAATAATTTATTTATATATTTAAATACTCTTAAATTTGGAAATATTAATAAAATATTTTTATTAAATGCAATAAATTTTATTAAATTAATAAATAAATTATATATAACATTTTTAAAATAACTTATTTATATATTTAAATACTCTCAAATTTGGAAATAATAATAAAATATTTATATTTATGCAATAAATTTTATTAAATTAATAAATAAATTATATATAAAATTTGAAAATTATTTGTTTTATATATTTTACTACTCTCAAAAGTTTTAAAAACAATACAAAAATATTTTTATACAAGAAATAAATATATTATTCATTGAAAAAAGTATTCATATTTTTCTACGATTAAACATTTTCAAGCAAAACCATAATTTTGATAAATTAGCTAATCAATTCTGCGCATACCACTTACCATATGTTGTCTAAATTTTACAATTTAATTCTCATAAATGCACAAATGTACGCCGATGTGTGTATGCTATTATATGTATACAAATATATCTGCTGATCTGTGCTGGTTAAATGGTAAATAAAAATTCATGTTTTGTTTGCATTTAACCGCACCAAGAAAAACAAACAAACGAAGCTGAAACAAAACAAAACGCGAAATTATTCTCGAAATATTACTTAGTAATACTAATAACAATAAATTCTGTTTCATTTTTTTCTCTTCGAACGTTTTGTTTCGGCCAATACGTTTTAGATTTTTATATTTATACTTTTTAGTTATTGTTTTTATTGGTTTTTTATTTTGTATGCTCCCTTTTTTTGCCCAGCCAAAAATATTGGGCAAATATTAAAGAATTCGCCACAGGCACGTAGGCTAAATCAACTGTTCGATTGCGTTGAAGTTCCGCTGGGTTGGGTTCTCCCATATAAGTAGTATATTCTTAGTCATCAGGAAACTCGATCAAATTTATATTTATGATTTTAATGTATAACTATTATGACTATAAATATTTAATATTTACAACAATTAAATATTATTATATTTCCTAAAATTGGTAATCGGTAAATAAACGTACCAATTATCTATTTAAAATTTTAATATATTACTATATATTTCTATATATTTCGATAAATTTCGATATATTTTGATTTATTTCGATATATTTCTATATATTTCCATATATTTCTATATATTTTTATATATTTCTATATATTTCTATATATTTCTATATATTTCTATATATTTTGATACATTTCGATAAATTTCGATATATTTCGATCTATTTCGATATATTTCTATATATTTCGATATATTTCGATATATTTCGATATATTTCTATATATTTCGATAAATTTCGATATATTTCGATATATTTCTATATATTTCTATATATTTTTATATATTTCTATATATACCCTATATATTTCTTTATATATTTATTTAAAATCAGTGTTCGAAATCACTGTTGTATCGGCGATTCGAACCTAAACCTGATTGCCCGCCTATGTACCACATAATTGACTGCATTAGCCTGCGAGCAGGCAACAGATGGCACATCACATGCAATCCACATACCCCCATACCGTACCATACCATACCATACCATCCTCCGATCCTCCGATCTTGGTGAACTTGAGCGCATTGCGATGTGCTCATATATTTCTGGCTCTGAGGATGGGAAAACTCGTTTCTCGTTTCTGTTGCATTCTTCGACCGGCGTCATCGATGATGCTGATAATGATAATGATAATGATAATGCCAATAATGATGATCATATTAAAGATGGTCATGATGGGGTTCCGTTTCCATTGGCATAAGCCCGGCTCGATGATGATCGCGATTTGCCAAAGCTGTTGTGCCGGTTGCCTGCCTGCCAGCTTTTATATGGGTATTATTTTTTCTTCTTCTTCTTTTATTTTCCTTGTCCGAACTCTTGTCTCCGGGGTTCCGTTCTACAGACGACCTTAAGAGGGGAAATTGGGAGGCCAGTCGGGAGACTGGAGCAAACCACATTTTGTATTTCGTACACTGGCCAAAAAAACGAGATATTTTCCAAGTAATTTAATATTAAAATGTGTAATAAAAGAAGTGCAAATTACTCACATAATTTCCATGATTACTTGTAAAACAAAGAACAAAAGACAAACAAAGAAGTGAATCACTGGATTGGATACTATCTTAAATTGTTTTTAATGTTCAATAACCCAAGGGAAATATTTATAAAAGTTCTTCCGAGTTTTTAACACACATTTAATGGGTTCAAAAGTAATGCAATCTAACTGGTTTTCTTTTCTCTCTGTGCACTTTATGCTTTTCAATCGCCCAGCTCCATATTGCGGACCTGTTGCCGCATAGTTTTTGGTTTTTTTCTCCTTTTTCCCAACCGGTTCGGTTTGGTCTGTTGCTATTTTCGTGAGTCTGGATCGCAGTGCAGTCTCCGCTGGAAATGCGACTTACATAAAGCGAATTCATATTTACACACGCTTCTAACATTTCCAGCATTTCGGCTTCGATTGTGATTGTGATTGTGTCCAATTAATGCAGGGGGGTCACTAATTTCGCTATAAAGCCTACGAAAGTTCACTTACCGCCTTTTAAGGTCATCCAAAGAGGGGGGCGGTGGGTGGTGGCTCTTGATTACGACGCCCGGTCGTCGCATATCAGTGCTACGTAATAAAAACAAAAAGCACAAGTATAAGTATAAAAAGTCAACCAGAAAAAACGTAATAAATTGATAAGCCCCGTCGAAGCGAAGAGATCAACAAATTTTCCAAAAAAAAAGAGAGAGCAAAAGAGAGATTTTAAAAATCAAGAGAATTGCTTCTTGAAATATTGAAACAATCACCCTTGGAAGATAAAGATTACAGAGATCAGAGGTCAGCGAAAATCAAGAGAACTTAAATGGTGAGACATTCACCAAAAAACTTTCAACTAGAAAGTAATATTCAAAATATGATAAGATCGTCGAAACTTTATGATTAAGAAATTATTGATAGAGTTTTGGATTTTAATTATTGGGGTTATAAAAAATAATGAAGAGGATATTATAGAAGATTGGAAGATATTTTTGTTATTTAACTAGTATCAAAATTTTAAGAATTTTTTAAGATAAAAAAAAAAATCCAAAGACGTGAAAGTTTACATTTTTTTTTAATTAATTGTAAAAAATACCTAAATAATTAAATTTTCACATGATTTTTAAGCTCTGCTTGGGGAGTTTCTCTTTTGTTTTAAATAGTGTAGAACAGTGTAGAATAGTGTAGTTCAAGTCGCCAATGAACTTTGGCATCACTCGGTGGACTTTGCCCGCGAGCGAGAATAACAAACAAGTCTGCTGGTCATGCCCATAAAAGAGAGTTGCCAAGAAGAGAAAGAGCCGAAGAGAGGATCGGGGAAAGAGAAACGCAAGTGCAAGTTGCACGTGCTGCGATTTCGAGTCGAAGAGAAGCAGAAGCGTTGTCCCCAAGAAGTTGGCTTAAACCAGCCAAAACTGGCTGCCAAAAATAGCAAAAAATATAAAACAAGAAAACAGAAAAAAAAAACAAAGTACACACAATCGTATTATCAACGTAACGCTACGATGGACTGTCAAAAAAAAAAGGTCGCTTCCAAATTTAGACCAACTCCATCGTCGTTTTCCCGCTCCATTCCCCAGACTTCTTCCCAAAGTAATATTATTCGGGTGTCAGAGACCCCCATTGGCCGATAACGTTTTATCAAACAAATGTTTTGTCGCCGACCTGTTTGCGAATCGAATTTGAACTAGATATATGTGTTCAGTCCACAGAGAATACCCATGTATATCTACGCCGTACGATCCATCCGCTTGGAAAGGCCTTCGCGATCTAGTGAATCCGAGTGATAAGTAGGGAAATATATATTGCAGATATTTTGAAGGTGTCAATTTAATCAGAATTCATAATTTGGCCTTAAATTTAAAATACGTAAATGTAAAGTAATACTGATTTATGATAAATATATAATATATATTTTAAATTATTTATAGATTTAAAAGATTAAATGCAATCATTAATTAAGAATATGAATTATCATACCAATAATAATAAGATTACTATTATTTTTCATATACTTTTAAATAGTTTTAAGTTACTAGACATACAAAAAATCCAAAGTGAAATATTCATTAGTTATTTTCGGTTATAATATATAATGTTAAATATATCTGTTGAGATTCGTTAGGATTAGGAATTGTCAAAACCATTATTATAAAATAACTGTTCTTTTGTAAATACCTACTTTTAAATAGTTTAAAATTAATATTCATAAAATAAATCCAAAGTAAAATACTCATCAGATATTTTCGGTTCAATTATATAATATAAAATATATCTCAATTAAAATCTGGTATCACCAATAGCGTCTTGAATTTTCATGTATTATCTTTGAAAATAAACCAACATTTTCCGGGGATCCGGGAAGATGACCAAATAAAGGTGTAAATATTTGCGGAATGTCACGAATCGTTGAAACTGAGATCGGATAGATGGGTTTTGTTTGATGATTCCTGGTGTTTGCCCCGTTTGCCCCGCGGCTTCAAAGCAGCCGACCCAGCGAATATCCCCAATAAAAAAAGATATAGTATCGTAAGATATCCGTATCCAGATAGTATTCAAGTGTGTGGGAGGTGGCAACAGGTGATCTTGCACTCTTGGGAAATGTTAGCGCTGTTTGCCCGCTGGCAACAAGTTGTCAACAGCTTTTGAATAACAGGTTCTTGAACGGTGTTTGAACAGAACTTAATTTGGGCCAAATGTTGGGGTTCTTATTTCTTTTTTTAATTCTTTTCCCTCTCTATTGTTTGCCCCACACAAACAGGCCCGAAAGATAATGGATTCGTCGGCCGAGAGATCCATGGTCTATCGCCTTACTCAATGTATCGAATCTTTAACCAACCAATTAGCGCCACAAAACGATTTTGTCGCCAAAAAAAAAAAAAAAAGGAACTGAACTGAAATCATAAAAAAATCAACCCAGAAGTCTGGATCACACATGCGGACATTGAATTTATTGTGATCATTAGCAACAAAATTGGAATTCGGCTGAGAGAGAGAGGGAGATAAAAAAAGAAGCTAACACCTCTACGCTTGCTTTATCATTTTGGCTTAATTTGTCAACGGCTGAAAAATACGGCACGAATAAAATCAACAAATACAAAAACACACTGACGTCGCTACATGACTGGCATTATATTTTGACTTTTTTTTTTATTCAAATGCGCAGGCGCAAAGTCGCGTGCCGCTCTGGAATCGAAGTTGTATAATGCCGATACCGATACCGATACGATCTCCAGATCTTTTGGCATGCACAACATGTTGCGACAAGTGCCTTGGCATTAATTTGAAAAAAAATAAAAAAATAAAATAAAAAAACGAAAATCGCAAACCAATTTTAAAACCCAATTGTCATTGCCAATAAAATGGAATTGCTGCCAAAAAAAAAAACAAGGGGAGCTTGAGGAAGTTCTTATTCGAATAAATCATTGAATGCTTTAAATTATAAAAATCTTTAATATTTATAATTAATAATTCTTAAATTAAAATATTTACCTACTTACCCAAAATTTCTGTGTGACAAATTTCCGTATTAAAAAAAGGAAAATTATTAAAAAAGATTTTTTGCTTAAGGGTTTAATTTTTTTAATATAATAATGAAGTTCTTAGTTAATTAATTAATCTATTAATTTATATAAACACATTTTCCACGATTTTAAAAATATTTTAAATAAATTAAAAAAATGTTTAATATTTTAAAATAGTTCTCAAACTTAAATATTATAATCACTTCAAAATATTAAACAAGATTTATTGGTTAAGGGTTTTATTATTTAATACATGAAATGTAACATTAAAGTTCTTTATTAATTCATTAATATATTAATTTATATGAACACATTTTTAATTTTTATATAATTATTTTTTTTTAATATTCAAAATTTTAATTTAAAAAAATGTTAAATATATAATAGTTTAAAATAGTAAAAAATTATTATTATATTATTCTAATTATTATTTATTATTTAATATAGGAAATGTTAGTTAAAAGTTCTTTATTAATTAATTAATTAATCAATTTATTTAAAATTAATATCACATTGCTCAAATAAAAAGTAATTAAAATAGTTTTCGCCTTGTTCACCCTTTCATAGACCCATCCGTTTATAATCCGAGCCGGAAATATACATGTCCTCTCAAATTCGCATAAATACACATGCCCAAGTGAAAGCGTTTACCATTCATTGGGCTTTGAATTAAATTAAGTATGCCACAATTCGCCCAACCTTTTGCACCCATTTATGCGATAAGTCCTTCAATAACAACCAGATGATGATAGTAATTATGGCAAACGAATACGAATACGAATTCGCATACAATTCGACTTGATCTCTCATGGTTTCCACGTTGGCCACAACAGGACTCATCGGAACAATGCCATGTCCTTCCTAAATTTTCATTTTCCCCCAGTGCAAGAGTATTAGTGTGCCTGTGCTTGTGTGTTTGTGTTTGTGTGTGTGAGTGGATGGGCTTGTGGTTTGTTGTTGCAGCCCGGAAATGGCAAGTGAAAACATCCAGCTCAATTTGCTAGCCTCGGGGATGCGACTGAGTTCTGAGGTCGGGCCAAAGACAAGGCTACTAATATTCCTCACTACATGGTGCACTGGAAGAAAAGCAATGCAGCTCCAAAAAAATCGTGAATCTCTTGGTCGATCCGAAAGATGCTTAAAATACATAATAGATAAATTGAAAATAAATTATATTCAATTTATTAACAAATCGTTATCGATAAATATTATTTTTATATAGTTTTATTTTTTCATTACATAGAGCAACTAAATAAAAAAAAATAATTAATAAATCCGTGACACTTTTAACGCGATTTTAAATAAAATTTTCGCCAATTTTAATTTTTAAATGGTCAAAAAATAAAATGACCACTTTAAATGCCAATCGATTACAATTTTAATAACGAGCTCAGAAAGGTATGACAATCCATATTTGGATCAATATTTCCATCGTTTTGGCCAAAAACCCCTTTTTTTTGTTGAAAATTGGTATTTGGGTTTTTGGCCAAAATATGAATTTTATTTTTTGTTTCTTTGTTCTAATTTGGCCAAAAATGGTCTTACACCAAAAATACATATTGTTTTGAAAAGATGACAATATAAAAATTAAATCCATGACACTTTCCGTGTGATTTAAAAAAAAAAATTTTCGCCAATTTTTCTTTTTTATATAAATAAAAAGTTATCTAGATCATCGATATTCTTGATATTGTTTGATATTAAAAAGCCTTGTATTTCAATGTTCAAAATATCGATAAATACTTCGATATAATATTTCTTATTATCAGATGCACCAAATGGATTTTTTTAATAACTGAAATATTTACAACTAATTTATTTTATAAAACTTTTTTCGTTTGGTTTTCTTGTTTGGAAATTGACATATTTTCTTCCGTGTATAGTTCGTGCGTATGTGTGGGCTACTTTACCTGGGATAAAAAGAGCGAGACAAACGTTATGATTTTGATTTGCATTTTGGGTGCTGGCATTTCAAATCCTAATTTGTGTCCTCAAATGCCTTTCCTGCAAACTGTAGAAATATTTTAAGCGATACGGGGGTATGAAATGCAATTTTGTGGAAGCTTTTAATCCGTTTTGTCGATAAATAAGTGGTTCAATTTAACTTGCTGGTCTGGAACTATATTGGTTTACATAATTTGGCTTTAGTTTTTCTAAGAAGCGCGCTGTGTGCCAAGTGTTTACTGTTATAAAAGGGGGATTTTTTGGGGTTTATCGATCTAGTCCCTCATATTTCGCATTTAGCCCCATAAAGCACAGTACATACATACAAATGTGGCCCCATATAAATGTATATACAATAGATATAGATACCTGAACACGGTACTTACTGTGTGTAGAATAAGCCACAACAATTAACAATTGAAATTGATAAGAATTTTTTAATTACGCCGGCATCGTCGCATTTGCTAAATGGCAAATGGGTTTTTTTTTATTTCTCTCCTTCTTCCTCATTTTATGTTTTTATTTTAAATTTTGTTGTATTTTTTTGTTCTGTTTTTTTCTGCTGCTTTTGTTTGGCCTTTATCTGTACTACTGAAATGTTGGTCTAATTACCGCGGGAATTATAGAGGTCTCACCGGAATTACCACCCCCAAAAAGCCCCCATATCGGAATGTGTGTGCGCGATAATCGAGCTGTTAACATATTGTTTACATTTTCGATTGTCTGTAACAATTAATCAAATAGAATCGATACCTATTTGCACACTTGTTGTTGCACATTGTAATCACACATTTGCCTTTCTTTCTTTTTTTGTATTTTTTAGTTATCACCTTGAAGGGCTTTATCAACTTTTGCCAGCACATAAAGATGTTATCTTGGAAAACCGTTTAGAGGTGAGTCAACCGTAAGACATTTGTGATTTAAGGCTGTTTTTAAATGCTGGGTGGGCACTACGTATTATATACTTATTCGTATCCGGCTCGAAAGACCAATTATTTTATATTTTGTACATTGAACATTCCCAATCGAACAAAACCAATCGTTATCAATAGTAATATTATCTGGGGTGCTACAGAAACAGTAAATTTAGATTATTTAAGAAATTTCATAGTGCACTTAAGTACCTTAACACTACAAACCCAAACATTCTCAATAGAAACTTTGCATTATATATCTGGTATTATATATCCGGCTCGAAGGACCAATTGTGAGTGTATTCCTTTCAATATTTTGTCAAGCAAAAACATTGTGCTTACTTAGCATTCATTACATTGTGCAATTAAATACATTACTTGAACATTCTCAAACCAATCGTTCGCATTAGAAACTTTCCGCTTAACTTGTCTTCGGTTTTGGTTCACCGCCTTCGACCAGCAGTTGAATTGAGTTTTGTGGTTGTGACACCCCCCACTAAACTGAACTGACTTTGTAATTACGCGCGGACAAAGTAATTAATTAAGTTCGGCTAATGCATACGTTAAGTAAGTAAAAGCCGCCGATTGACATAGTTGCGCCCACAATAACAGCAAATACATCGAGTTGTCTGGTGGTAATGCACCTAAATACACCCATTTATCAAGGGCGTTACGGAACTCGCTTTGAATATGTCCGATTAAGTTCGCACCTGTGACAGTGAGAGATGAAGGCCACGCCCCGTTGAGATAATAGATAATAGAAGGTGCGAAAACAGCAACCAATCATCTTAATTAGGCAAAATACGAAATACATTTTTTAATTGATTAGATTAAAAATTTTTATATATTTTAAAAATATTATGTGTCTTATTTTGAAGCAGTTCATTTTTTTGTATAAGTTTTTTTTATTAAATATGTAATTTTTGGTCGAATGAAAAGGGATGAAAGGGAAAACTTTAAGCGAAACTACAGTTTATATTTTTTCCATCCCCTTGCTTTTATTTTTTACTTTTTTGTGTCTTTTATTTTATTTTCCACCCTGGTATTTAATCATTTGTCATAGCATTGCACCGAAGTTTTGCCATTGTTGTCGCTGTCTTTGTGCGATGTTGCTGCTGTGTTGCAATTTCTGTTGCTGTTGCTGTTCTCGGCTGTGTCTGTTGCATTGTTGTCAGCGTGGGGTTGCGTGTTCATTGACGTCACTGGGGGGGTGGTGGTGTTGCATGTTGCACGCACACACAAACAAACGATATGACGGTGGTGGCCCCCACTTTGTGTCCAGCACTCAAGTAAGCAGGTCAGCGGTTCTTGCGGTTTAACTCACTTCGAAAGCACCGCCACCTGAACAGAGAAACCCACCCACAACCCACCCATCAGCACCACCACCAATACTCCAACTCGGTCAGCTTGCGGTTTTTAGTTCAAGTTTTCTAAACACAAACCCAATCCAAAAAAAAACACCCCGCGATTATGCAATTTAATTCGCAGACACTTTCCGTTTTCGTTAGCTGGAAACTAAAATTGATTTTTTTGTGAATCTCCTGCCGTCCAGGTGTTGGAAATCAATTTCAATTAACCAAATACATATGCCAGCAGAGAACAGCAAAGGCAAAGGCAAACAAACCAATAAATAAATAAATAAATATGCATGAAACAGAAGCTGCAGATGAAACCGGAGGACTCCAGGTGAATCCGCATCCGAATCCTTGCAGCGCAGTCGGTGAATTTCCCAAAAATCCGCAAGGTTCCCGCTTTCGCAAAGAGTCAATCGAAATGAAAATAAAATGGTTAACAATTTATTACAAAATAAACGACATTTAAATTAAATTAAGTTTTCTTTTAAATGTTTTCATTATGATGTTTACATATTTTATGTTAATATCTAAAAATAAATGAATTTAATAATTTATCTTATGTTTTAGAACAGATTTCCTTTGATTTTTTTTATTTATTTTTTTTTTTTTACTACTTTTATTATTTTTTTTGAATTTAAATATTTAATGTTTTGGAAAAGCGTTTTATAATATCCTTAAAATTTCTTTATTTTGTTTTTTAATCATTTTAAATAACCTTTTTTTTATTTAATATTTATTATTGAAGTTTAAAAATTAACCTTGATTTAAGTTTTTTATTTTACGATTAAACTAATAGTTTATTGGTATATTTTCTTTGTTTCATTTATTATTCTAATTGGGGATTTCCTTTATTCAACAGTTTATTGATATCAAAATGAGGTTTCCTTTTCTTTATTTGGTTGGAAATGAAAACTGGGATGCATCTGCGTTTTTTTTGCGCTGTGCGGCTTGTTGACTTGCCCCGCTAATAATTGCCAAGACCGCGCGCGGAAAGGCAAACAAATTTACAAAACTGGCTGGGCCGTCCGTCCGTAAGTCTGTCCGTAAGTCTGTCCGTAAGTCTGTACGCCGTAGTCAGCAAGTCTGGCAGTTAACGCCTCAGTCGACGGCTCCGGGAAAAGTCACGTTTTGCATTTCGGTTTCGGTTTTTGAGCCACCTCTCTTTCCCCGTGATCCCATCGCTCTTGTTTGCCTTGATTCGCTGCAAATGACAGATGCTAATAACCGGGGAATACAGTTGGGTCAATAGAGCAGGTCTTAAGAATCGAAAACGATCTATAACAATAATTCAACTACTTTGCAAAGTCTTTAATCATTATTTAAAATTAATTAATTAAATTAAATGGGCTTTCTCCTAATCGATATTTTTGCCAAAAATACTAATCGTGTTTTTTTGCACAAAAATATCAGTATTTTTGGCGTAACATGAGAAAAAACAGTCAGAATATGAAGTGTCGTACCTTTTTGAGATCGTAATTAAATTACCTATCGATTGGCATACAAATATGGTAATTTAAGCTTTTTTAATTTTTTTGTAAAAAATTGTGACCCTACCCCTTATAAAAATCGCAAAAATTCGAAAATCAATTTATTTTTGAAAATCAGCCAGAAAGTGATGAGGAACGTTAGCTGAGGACCCCAGTTGTTCAAATCTGTTATTCTTTTTATTTTGGGACCTTTTTTGGCCGAACTACGAAGAAAACCGCGCAGATAAAATCTATATTTTTAATAAAAAAATCTAACCGACATTTCTGGCAAAAATCTTAAAGGTTTTTTTTTGCACAAAAATATCAGTATTTTTGGCGTAAAATGAAAAAAAACGGTCAGAATGTAAAGTGTCATACCTTTTTGAGCTCGTTATTAAATTCCCTGTCGATTGGCATTCAAATATGGTAATTTTAGCTTTTTTAATTTTTTTGTAAAAAATTGTGACCCTACCCCTTATAAAAATCGCAAAAATTCGAAAATCAATTTATTTTTGAAAATCAGCCAGAAAGTGATGAGGAACGTTAGCTGAGGACCCCAGTTGTTCAAATCTGTTATTCTTTTTACTTTGGGACCTTTTTTGGCGAAGCTATATATGGATTAAAATAATAACAATTAAAATCATATATATCTGATATTAGAATTTAAATAATTATTATGAATTCCAGTTTTTAAAATTTTTTAAGAAGAATTTTTATTATCATAGTTTAAGTTATATGTTTAGTTCTCAATACAGGGTGTGCTATAAAGCGACTATAATATACTATACTCTTCATGCTTTTGTCTTGTTTACCTTTGCGAAATGTTCGCAGCGCCTACGCGAATGAATTTTTCCGTTGGCGTTGATTTCGAAAATATTTTATTGCACAAGTGAGCTGGTGTATGTGTGTGGGTGTGCTCATCATGAACAATTGAAATGCATAAATGTATACTATGGTTTGCTGATAGCTATCTTTGCGGAAAAATGCCAGTGACAACATTGCGTATGCGCAATTTTTGTGCCACAAGAGATTCAATCTCTCTATCCGGCCATTTGATTGTGACTGCTGCAGAAAGGATATTGCAGGATGGCTGTATATGTGTGTGCTTATGTGTGTGTGAACGGAGAAAGCCGTGAAAGTGGAAAAGTGAAAGGGGTAAAGGAAATGCAGGCAAACAGAACCCAGAATACCAAGCTCAAAAATGCTTTTGGCCCAAAAATGTTTTGACTTTTGTTTACTTAACTTGTAACAGTGTGTGTGTGTGTGTGTAACACTGCACCCCATTCTGTGTGTGTGTATTGGCCAAAAATTTGTAATAAGCCAAAGTCAATGAGCGTTTAATTTGGCATTTTCCTTGAGCGATTCTACGATTCGATTGACTTGCAAATACCGGAAAATCGGAATTAAAAGCCAGTTTTTGGGACTCTGACTTTCTTCTCGAATATTTTGCCCTACAAATTTCCTTTGACTAAGCTTCGCAAATATTCCGGAATTCGTTTTGCGGCTCTGTAAATATTCCAAATGTCTATATATCAGGTTTTTAATCTTTTCTTATTAAACGTATCAACTGCAAATGGTTTATGGAAAATATGTTTAAGGTAATGGCTATACAATTTTTTTTTTTTTTTTGGAAAACCTTTTTTTTGGTTAAATTGCCATTTTGTGCTGCACGCAAAGCAGGTGAATTGTTATGCGAACAACAATGACAGCATTAATTGCCGACACTCACACTTGCTCCCGAGCTCACATAGATACTACCCGTTCACACACACACAGATACATAAACTAATTCACTCACATTCACCTTCTCATTCACCTTCGCATTCAAGGAAGCGGCCCGTGACGTTGTTTCGGTTAATTTTCGCCGCCTGTCACAGGACATGCAAAAAGGTCTTTTAATACATGTCAATGTTGGGCAATTTGTATGTGTGTATGTGTGTGTGACGCCTATGTGTATGTTAATTGAGTTTACGCTATCAAAGATTTGCTTTGTTGTGGTTTTGACAGCGAATTTTTCGATACCTTCTCAC
This sequence comes from Drosophila pseudotakahashii, assembly GCA_035046095.1. Classification (NCBI taxonomy): domain Eukaryota; kingdom Metazoa; phylum Arthropoda; class Insecta; order Diptera; family Drosophilidae; genus Drosophila; species Drosophila pseudotakahashii. The sequence goes on from JAWNOE010000105.1 coordinate 11,702,460, forward strand.
CCTGAAAATAACTCATCTAAAATCATCAAAAAAAAAGGTGAAAATAACAGCTTTGATTGAAAATTATAGTTTCGTTAAAAATGTGCTTTAATTTCTAGAGCATTTTCCACCGACTATTTTCTATTTGTGAAACTCTACAAAAATTGTATGTCTTTTTATTCGAATTTTAAAAAATTAAAAAATTTTTTAAAGCGCTAATAGAAAATATTTTTTGCAAATTTTCTTTATCCATAAAATGTTCTTCTCTTTAAAAAAGATATATTTTGTTTTACTAAAAAAAATTTTTTTTTTTTTAATTTAGTTTTATTTTCTAGTTTAAAAGATGCTAATCATATTATTTAATGAATGCCCTTTTGGTATTATTTTGTTAGCTTAAAATAGTTTCCTCGATTTAGTTTATTCTCTAACAAAAAGTTCGAGTTTTTTTGAAGTTTTCGGCAGGTTTTTCCCCATTTGTTTTGGTCCGTTCTCTCCCTCTGGTAAAGATGTTGGCATACATGCAGTAGTTTTTCCTCTTCGGACATTTTCATAATGAATAATATTTTGTTGTTTTGGTTTCGTTTCGTTTGGCTTTGACATGGGTAAACATTTGGCCAAGTCAAACATTTGTGCGGGGTTTAAAGTTCATTGCATTGTGTCAGGGTTGCCTTTCCCCTCTTCCCCTCTTCCACCCGTTACTTTTCCGGCACTTTTCCTCCAACACAGAAAACCCTTTTTATTTGCCTGACCCATGAAGACACACAGAAAGTGGCCTTGTTGTTTTTTCTCCACTCCTACCCGTTATACATCTTCCTTTTTATTTTGCTTTTTTTTTTGTTGCAGTCTTTCGACTTTCTCGTATATATTTCGCAACTATCTGACCTCTGACCACCCACCACTCGGCGGTGGAAACACTCACATGTAATGCATTTTTAAATTTGCATGTGCTCCACCAGGCCCTGCAACAATGGCAGCTGTTAGTGTCTAACTAGTTAGTTAGTGCCACATTGAAGATAGTTGCCTCGCCGCACGCGACTGGCTGAAAAGAAAAATCGAAGAAAAAAACAGTGGACTTTACCCGAAAGTCAAGTATAACTCCCTTTAATATCTGATTAAAAATGTTTGGTTCAATAATTTATTTGATTAGTTGACGAGATAATTGGATATATCGCGTGAGTTGCTTGTTTTTCTTTTTTTCCCTAACAAGAGACAACAATAATTCATGAGATGTCACATGTATGATCTTTGTTCTTGACACAGTTTTTATAAATTTAAAAGGAAATAGGAAACTATTAAGGGAGAATTTTTTAAAAATTTAAAATAAATAAAAATTTAAAGAAATTTTGAATAAATCCAAATATAGATTTAAATTTATGGGATAATTTTCTAGAGTTCAAATATAAATTAACACTAAAAGAAATATTTCATTTGATAATTTTTTTTCATTTTAAAAAATAAATTTATAATGCCAAAAAATATTTAATAAATTTAAAAAAAATATGTAGATTTAAATTAATTAATAACCATTTTTCTAAAAAAATTATTCATGATATGGTATAAAGAAAAAAAAAACTGATGATGTCCGCTTTTTTTTTAGCTAAAGGAAATATTTAATAAATTTAAATTGAAAAAAATGTCTAAATTTAAATATAAATTACTTGTTATTAAAATACAAATTTTTTTAGCTGAAGGAAATATTCAAAAAAATTTAATTGAAAAAAATTTTTAAACTTAAATATAAATTGCTTGTTATTAAAATGTAAATGGAACCTTTTATTTAAATCAATACTTGCTTTCTAATTATGATTGTATGACTTTCATTAACACTTTTATTCTTTTAATTAATTTGATGTTTGTTTTGATGGTAATCACATACTTTCTATTTAATTTGAAGTTTTCGCCTTTTCCGATTTTCCCTTAACCTGATTTGTTTAAGTCCTCGGCCACATTATGCATATGAAAAGGAGAAGGGGACATTCCTTTGTCTGCTTTATGCATTTGCTGTCATTTGCAACCACTGTGTGTGTGTGTGTGGGTAAATATGGTGGTTGGGTGGTTCGGGGGGTGGCGAAAGTGTGGTGCAGATGGTGAGGATTGCATTTGTTACAGGCAGCAACAACATTGCACTTTGACTTTAACGCTGTTGCATTTTACTAGGTCAAAAGCAACGTCACCGCGTGCAAAGGTTGCCCCCTCTCTTTTCCACCGCTGCTACCTGTCTCTTTCGCGCTCTCTGTGTGTGTTTGTGTGTGTGGTGCCAAACATAAATATGGCGCAAAGGTGAAACTGTTGCACCATGCTCCTTTTTGCTCCTTTGGCTCCTTGCTAACAGCCAACAGCCAGGCATAAATCGGTATCTCTCCATGTGTTTGTGTGGCGTGCTAAATTTCACACAATCCCTTACACACACACACACACACACAGGCATACACAAAAAGCTAACTATTTCTAATTGGAGGTCCTTGCAACTTGACTTGTTGACTCCACTTGCGATCGCATTGCACTGCTGCAATATTGTCGCCGGAAAATAAATATAATAAATGGGGCTTCTCTTAACATTACTTATTTCTAAATAATTTTTGTATCGTCTTCTTGCTTGTGAGATTTTTGTTTCTTCATGATTATAATGCATGCTTCCTATAACTAGGCAACAAAATATTACTGCATACTTTTGGACACCTTAACAAATATTAACAATGTTCTCAGTTTTTTCTGTAAAAGAAAAGGTAGGAATTTTCTTTTTCCTTCTCTTTACATTTTCATTTCATCTAGCCTTTCGTAAATCCTGCGGCATGTGAATCCTTTTGCAGATTTCCGCCGCTTTTTCCATTATGGATTCCAGAATCAAGGGCAGCAAGCGGTCGAAGTTCGCGCAGCGGATTAGCATTTAGCATCCCGCATTTGGAATTCGATGGATCGCAGGCAGAGATTTGAATCAGGTATTCGTCGACAATCCCCCGCTGATGAATTTCGGTTCCATTTGGGTAAGATGCCACCTGTAGTGCATTTGGATCAGAGGCATAAATCTGAAAATGAGATTTATTTTGTGGGAGGTTCGACGCTTACAAAGGTGCACTTTTGCCAAACTTGGGTACTTATATGTTTTAAATTGCCAAACAAAATGAATCAATATATTATGATTTCAAAGTACCTATTTACATTTTAGAATTTATGAAAATTTAAAATAATAAATACACAATAGCCAAATTAAAATTCGAATTTAAAAATTCAAAGAAAACACAATCTAAGTCAAAAAATAAAAATATTAAAATATTTAATCCCTAAATAAGGGACATCTAAAATAATTTTTTTTAGTAATGATACATGTTAATATATTAAAAACGCTTGATAATAATATTAAATATTTTTTTTAAGTCTAATTTAAAATACATGAATCAAATATATATATTTTCGACAGTTTCTTCATAACAGAAAATCATAAACATGATCACGTTCCTGATTTTCACTTGTACAGATGACCGGATTATGGCGAATCCATTGTTTTTGCACTGAGCACTGAACGTTGGGCGCCATTCATTTAACGCAGCACTCGCGGCTCCCCTCGATTTTATTTTTGTCGCAGCGCATTTCTGGCCTTTCCTCCTCCATTTAATTAAATCGAAAATGCACTCATGTAAAATTCAATAATTTCCGCCGGCTAACTTAATTAAACCGCCATTAAAGTTGCAGGGGCAGCGTTATCTGACCATCGATATCGCATCAGAATAACAGAAAGGGAACACACATATTGCGAAAATGGAATATAAAAAGCGCCGGTGACCCATGAGTTGAGGTGCAGAGCATTCATTTGGACCTGGCAAGTGACAACACGGGAGGGGGGTGGTGGGCTCAAAATGTCAAAGGCTGTGGCATCCAGGATATGGAAAAATAAAAGCTTCCTTCACATTCATCTTGCCAGTTTTCCCAGTTTCCGCTGGAAGCTGCAAGTGATGTCAGAAACTAAAGGAATTTCAAGTTATAAGCAAAATACGATTTCTTTTGAGCATCAATTTTTTCTTGCCAACTTGAGATGACATCGAATTTATTTCTTTGAAAGTCACAAGATGGTTAAACACTTTTCGCTAGAATCGTTTTAAGTTTTTTGTTGCTCAATAAAGTCAAGGTAAGGTTAAGAATTCAAATTTTATATAGAAGTATAAACGGAATATTTAATATACTTATTTAATTATTTATAATTTATATATATTATATATTTTTATGATCATTAAATGTTTTACTCAAATTGAGACTCACAAATAAAAATTCGTAATTTAGATCAGAAATTATTATTAGTTAGAATATTTTAACAACGAAGTTATTTTAGTTAAAAAGCAGGCTTAAAAATAATTTATTTTGTGTATAACTCTTCTTTCTAAATCCTTAATTAGTTTTTTGTTTGTTTATTTTTTTAAATATTAAAATAAAAAGTAATAATAAATTGAGCATAATCTAACAACTTGTTTCCCCTTTCTTGTTACCCATTTCAACTTTTTTTATCCTTGCCATTTGGCCACTAATCCGATTCCTGTTTAAATCTGCAACTCGGCTGGTTTGTTGTTTGTTTAGGCGTGGGAAATGGAAATGGAAAATGGGAAAATGGTGGGGAAAAGTGGAAGAAGAAAGAGGAGGCAAGACACGATGTGTCACCAATCATTTGTCATATCAAAGTGCCACATATGCGAGGTGGTGTGAGTTTGTGAGTGCGAGTGTGTTGAAAGGAAGACGTGATAAAATGGCCGCTTAGGCACTGTCAGCGGTACAAATGCAAATACACACACATACACACACTGACAAATGGGACAGTGACGAGCAACAAATGTTGTCATGTAAATGTCTTCATTTTTTCAGCTCCATGGGTTTATTTTCCGCACCCTTCCTCCTCTTCTACTACTAACTTCCACCACACACATCGATCAGCCTATCAATCATATGCAAATAAGCGATTTAAGCCAGCCCCGTCTAATTGCCATCGATTAGAGAAAAAAGAGGGGTGTATTTTTACACCCCGTTCAACATCAACATCTGTCAATTCGACTTGTTAATTGTCCAGCATTGCCATCAATTTAATTTACAATCTCTAATTATGTTCCAGCAATTTGTATTTGCCTTTGCCCCACTTAATTGAAATGCTTCTTCATAAATATTGTATAGATTTCAAGCGTGTAACATGTTTATCTCCGGCGATAGTCAAATAATATGTAAAACGAGGCTAAACTAGTTTGAGATTTTATTTAATTTACCTTTATTTAAGAATTTATTGTCTTTCATTTAAAGAGAAAATTTAATTAAATGCTAACGAAAACGTAATAACGATTTCTTAATTACGAAATAAATTAAAATTTTTATAAATTATATTTTAAGATCTTAGAAACCAAAAGTTGATATATTTATTTATCTTAATTTTATGTATATTATTTAAGTTTATTTACCATTATTTATGAAATTATATGCAACAATCATTTACAACTTTAAATATTAAAATACAAATTATAAAATTAAACAAAATTGAAATTTTTATGATTTTTATTTTAAGATTTAAGTTTATTTAACTTTATTTATAAATTATTTGCAAGAATAAATTACAACTCTAAAAATTAAAATATCAATTATAAAACCAAAATACAAATTTAAAAAAATTTTTTTTTAGAACTAAGTTTTAACATTTTGATTTATATATTTTTAAAGTTTATTTTCCTTTATTTAAGATTTTTAAAAATTAAAATTAAAGGGATTACGTTTGTAAAAAACACCCGATCTGTTTTTTTTAGTTTCCCAGGTCATTAAGTCAACTTGAGCTTAATTATTATTTGCCATTATTGACTTTGATTTGATTTGATTGATTTATCGCCGATAAGACCTCTCCGCCTTAAGTTTTGTATTTTGCTCAATTTCGATTCGATTCGATTTGATTTGATTGCATTTGCGATAAGCCGACCGACAGCCCCTGCACTTTTCTGTTTCTGTTTCTGTTTCTTTTGCTTTTATGTCTAACTTAGTGATTTTTGTATTTTGCCTTCGATATCGGAACATTTGAGACCCATTGTCTTTTAGCTTTTCAGCTTTCCAGCTACCGTTGATAGTGGTTCTTTGATGGAGTGCCCGACTGGGTGGGACTTTTATTGATGACACTACTTAGATGGCCACTTGTCGTCAGCGACGGGACATTGCGTAATTTTCGCAGTCGTCGCTGTTTGATTGCCGTTGATTAATTGCCGGTTGATATGGGTCGAAAATGTCGGAGCGTCGGAGGTTTCCGTGTAATTTTCGGTTTAAATTCCGATGGAGAAGCGGATCGGAGCTAATTGCCAAAAACGCCCCAGCGTGTCGGCCATCCAAAGCATTCATCTTGCCACAATTTCCACATTTTCCGCAGCTTTCCCTCGCTCCCTTTTCGCACATTCTCGGCCCCTCTTGTTTTCTTCCTCTCCGCTTTATTGACATTGCCGTGCGCAAATATTTGGGATGAGCCGGAAAGGTGTCGACCACAAAACACTTGGGAAACTCGTGCGAAGAAATGGTGAATCGAGTGGATATCGGGTTTACCTCTTAGTTTGCTTAGCAAGGTGAAATACTTATATTTTTAATGTTAGAAAATATATATTTCACAATAAGAAAAGTAAATTATTTAAATGGATTTTTTTTATTAAAATAAACTGAAATTATAACCCTTAAATAACACTTTTTGTTTTGATGGGATAAATATTGAAATATTGTTAGAATTGCAAACGATTAAAATTAAATAAAATATAACAAAAGGAAAATTTATTTTTATAAAAAGTGAATTAATATGTTCTAACATTTTTTTTTGCTTTTCATGATTGCGGTTACTTAAAAGAGTAAAAAATCACTTTATTTTGATGTGATAAACATTGAAATATTGTAAGAATCCCGAAAAGTCTTCACCCCCACAATTTCCATATAATTACGGGCTAATTTAAACTGATATACCCTTTTTATTTGATGTACTTTTATATATTTGACAAAGAACCAAGAGGGTCGGTGAATGTGTTGAGTATTTGTCCAATATACATATTCACACATAGCCGTGCATAACATACACACATATACATACATATACATATAAACGAGAGTACCTGTGTGTAAGGGAATCCAGTCAATGAAGATTGGGGCGACTTTTTTACGGTTTCATAATCCAAAGGGAAACGCTTGAAGTTGTAACTAGACCGCGATATTTCGTGATACTTGCACCTTTCTGTGTGCTGTGATAGGTTGGGGGTGCCCCCAAAAATTGGGTTCTACGGAGGGACTTTTTCGACGAATTTCGACACCCCCGCGGGGCGAATGCCATTTGACATTTTTGCCACCCCCTCGAAATGCGTTTCGCGTTTCGTTTACGTTTTCGTTCGTCTGCCACTGTGATTTGCCTTTTTGTCACATTAAATCTTGTTTATGATGCCTAAGAACTTTATTTCCGGTCGATTAAATTGTCATAATGGGTATGGCTGGGTATGCTCTTTTTTTATTTTTGTTTCCGCTTCTCTTTTTATCCAACTTTTGAATTGTTTTTGGCCTTTTGCCATTTTGTGTTTAACCCCTTTAACCTTTTTGCTGCCAGAAAAACTGGTGGAAAAGAAAAAAAAAGAGGAATTGTGTGATTTGAAAATGACAGATTCTTTGGAAACTATCAAAAAAAAGTTTTTAAAGCCTTTTAACCATATTTTTACATTGACATTTTAATTTTACAAAGATTGGACCTATTGAAACTTGGTTAAAGTTTAATTGTTATAGTTAATTTAATTTAGTATATTTAAAACTAAGTTGGTTATAACAGTTATTTATTCGAAATCTGTATTTGGTCACACTAAAAGATTTTTATAAAGATTTAAAGCTAACTAACTAAACTAAAAACATTCCAAAAAGGCAGTAAAATATATTAAAGTATGAAAATAATATAATATAATATATATATAATATTATAAAAATAAAAGGAAGCTTTAAAAATGTAACCTAACCTGTGGAGAAACCTGAATTGAGTTTGAAGAAAATTGAGGGGAGCTGTCTGTCATTGTCGATTTCGTTCTCCCAGCTTTAGCTTCTTCTTCTTCTCCTGCTTTTGCTTCTGTGTTTCGGTTTCAGTTGATGTTTGAGGTCCTGTTTCCGTTTCCGTTTCCTCGGAAGCGTCAGAATGCTTCATTTGCTGCAATTCGTGCACAAAATTTGAGTGTGCACTCTTGCAGCTATATGCATGTATGCATGTATGTATATATGTATGTACTATATATGCTCTTCGATCCGGCCAAAATCATCCGAAACTACCCGTCGCCATAATCATTCGGCCGGCAATGTTTTAATTAAACGAAATTGCTTGTATCCCATTGATGGCTTAATACGGGTCACATGTACGCCTATCGGTGTACACGGTCGAGTGTGAGTGCCGTTGTGTGTCTGTGTGTGTGAGTCTGAAATATTCACTTAAGCGAACAGCAAGGAGGACACACGAGCAGCAGCACCAGGAGCAGCCAATTAATTTGGTGACAATGCGAAACAGCAGCGGCAAATTAACGAATTGGAAAAATCAACAAACAAAACATTCTGGCTGACATATAACATCTAACATACATCTAACAGATGCATCGTATCGGCTGGCAGACACTCAACTAAATTAGTCAATCATAATGGAGGCTTCGGCTGTTTCCATGTGAATTAAGCACAAAATTCGGTCTACTCTACACAAGAAAAATAAATGATGATGACGATGATATTGTGATTTATTTAAGCTTACAATAGATAATTTAAAATACCATAAGAAATTATTATGGTAGTTTACTTGAATTTGTTTATTTTGTATGGATTTTATAATATTTATATATAATAGGAATATAATTGGAATATAAATAAATATTAAACATTGAAATATTTGCCATTATTTTAATTTACTTAAATAAGTTTAAACTGTTTTTAGAAATATTTTTGAATTTTCCCTGGCGAAACTATTTTATTTATTTCCATTCTTTAAATTTTTAAAAATCTTATATTTTTTTTTGTGTGTATAAAATATATCCATATTTGGAAATGGAAGGCCAGCTTTTCGTTTGAATTAAAAATGTCAGTTGCAGAAATTTATTTTTGAATGGCGTGAATATTTCAATGTTTCCTGAACAACGTTAGGTACAAGTAAATTATTAAAAAGAATTAAATATTTTTGCCTATTAGTTTGTGAAAATATTGAAAATTACAAAACTTGCAAATCAAATATATTCTTTTTCATGGATTAAATATAATAAGGGTTTTTATTTACTCAATTGAATTTAGCAACTTATAGTTTAGCATTAAAAATAAAAATGTAACATTTTCTTACTTATAGGGATGATGATAAATTTTTAAAATATTCTTTTAATTTTTTGAAAAATATTTTATTTTTAATAAAGTGAAAAGTGTTGAAATTTTTAAAATTGGTTTTTAGTTTTTTTTCATCATAAAATGTTCAACCATTTTATCTTATACTTTTCAATAGTTTGAATGGGGAAAATAAACATTAAGTAAATAAATATGAATAAAATGCTGATACCTTCTTTTTTGTTTTCTTTTGCAGGCGAGCTTTTCAACATTTTCCAATACTACAGGTGAGTTTTGACATTGAGAGTATAAGCGAATTGCTTCGAAAGGAAGCTACAAAGTCAACAAAACGCTTCGGCCATTCATAATTTATGCATATGAACCATGAATTTTGCGTGAATTTTCCAAAGAGCGGAGCCTGCGATGATAAGATAAACTTCTACGCTCTTCGCCGCCCTTTGTTGTGCGTGTGTATTGTATACTTGGGGCATTGTTGTAATGCCATAACAATCAAGTGAAATTACGCTAAATGACACGCTCATTACGGGCCTTCGTTTTTTTTTTAGGGGTGGTTACTTGACAGCAAACCGAAAATCATTGCCTACTTATGAGCGCCTCGAACGAAACAGAATGAAAGGGGGTTGCGTTGCCCATTTATTATTTAAATAAAAACATACAAATAAGCGCTTGAAAAACGCTTTATAACACTTTCGCTCGCACAACCGTGTATTTGCATATAAAATAAACAAAAAAAAAAAAAATTGTTCATTATGTTGTCAAATGAACAATAAATGTCAATGGCGTCGCCTCTCAGCTGCTTTTCCTTATTTTCCCATTGTTTGTTTGCAAAAAAAAACAGGAGGAAAATTTGGGGAGAATCTGTGACAACGCTTTAAACGGTTTTATTGGCTTTTCAAATTGGCCAAAGGCCAAGAATATTGTACATAAACCGGCAGCAAAATTTATATTACGCAAAATATGCCAGCGCGGGCAAACTTTGCTTTGACCAGAAGCTTTTGAAGTTTTTCTCACCAAAGTCCCTTTCTCCGCTTTCTCCCCCCCCTCACCACACTTTCACCGCCACTTTCTCCCGGCTCCTGTTGCTGGCAGAGAAAGTGAAAGTAAAGTGTAATTAGGTTTGTTTTGCGTGGCTGCTGTCTGCAAATGAAATGCCTGATGGAGAAGGCAAACGGAGGAGGCTTTGCTGCTTATTATCATCATTATTATTATTATTATCATTATTATTATTATTATTATGACCCCCGTCCATCAACTTTAAATCAGACATTGGCCAAATATCTTAAATAATAAAGGAGACGTGCCAAATACCAATTGGACATAAGAATCCAATTTATTTCACTGGGACAAGATATTCATGTAATCCCAAAAGGTGGCCATTATTTGTATTATTTAATTATTTTATTAAATATAATATTTATTTAAATATTTTATTAAATATAATATTTATTTAAATATTTTATGATATATATAATATTTATTTAAATATTTTATGAAATATATTATTTATTTAAATATTTTATTAAATATATTATTTATTTATTATCTTATTTTTTTTTTATTTTTTTTTTTAATAACTGGCAGCAAATAAAAGTTAATGCAAATTCTTGACATATAAATTCATTTTTAAACACCAAAAAGCTCAATAAATAATAATATTACCATCGTTTTAATAGAGTATTTGTTGTTTTTCTGGTTATTAGCCCGTAAAAACATCAAGCAATTAAACACATACACTTTATAATACCTTAAATATATTACTTAATCGCCTTGGGTGAATCGCAGGCCCATGATTGAACCCCCAAGACCGGTGACAACCGATTCGCGCTATCGTTCAGATATAGATAAAGACATCAACAAATATTGAAATCCAGCGATGGCTCACCATTGTCTGTTTGCTGATGGCCAAGTGTCGACTGCCGACTGTTATCGGCCATAAATATAAGTAAGCACTCATTGCGCCTTCGATACCATCAAAGGGTATTAAAATCCAAGACCCAAGACCCAAAACAAAGGCACAATGCCGCCGCCCCTTTGCGAAATATAAATATATATATATATATATATATATATATATATATAGGTATAGAAAAGGGGGAAATTCAACCATTCAACCGAGTCAGTCAGTCAGTTAATATTGAGTGAGCATTTAATCTGTTAATAAGCATTTTATATGCCAAAATAATTTGATTTGCATGTTGGGGCCCCCGCAATGGATGTCGATTTATGTCACGAGGCCCACAAACGGGGGGGTAGGGGGAAAATTGTGTCATGCTTGAGTTCATGTAATTAACACGGCGACGGAGTTTACGGCGGGATCACAATTTTCTTATGTGGCTGACGGAACACTTGACGACGCTGCCTTATTACCGTATAACACTCATTTTCATGGGCCTCGACTATTATCGCCTTTTATAGAGTGTTCGAGTGTTGAGTTCATTGGCTTCATAAGCCAGTGAACAGATACTGATGGACGATTTTAGGGATATTTTCTTTTGTAGATGGAACTCATATATCTGTTATAAAGTATTGTATATATATTAAATGAGGGATGTGGAAAAATATTTATATAAAAAAAATTGTAGTACCTTACTATAAATATACTTATATAATATAATAATATACTTACTATATATAGGGCGTTTATTATTTTTCAAAAAATAATATATTTACATTATATATAATAAAAAGATAAAAATAAGATATATATTTTCTTATATATTTTGAGGTTACTGTAAATGTGAGCAAATCTTTTTTATATAAAATATTATATTTTTTAAGAGTTTTTTTCTAATTAATAAGTATTATTTAAAATTTCTTATTTATATTACTGTTTAAATACAAAATATTATAAAACTGGCATTTATTATACATTAAAGGCTATAACATATTTTTTTGAATTTTTTTTTGTAAGATAAGTAAGTAAACCAATAGAAGTGGTTTTTTTTTTAATGGTTTAAGATAATAAACCTGAAATCTGATTGAATTATTTGGAGAGGCAGCCAGAAACTCGTGGCTAAATGTTGCCAGGCAATTGGATTCTTCAAAAACCAACAAGTCTAAGGTCCATATTACTGCTTTATTAACCAGCAAGTGGAATTGATGAAATGGACACGACACAAAACGAAAAAAACCACAAATACTACAAAAAAAAAAATACGAAAAACCTGGACATGTGTGGGTTCAGCAATTTCCGATGAAAGCTGTTTTATTTGAGAGTTAAGCCGACCCCAAAAACCCAATAGGATTGTCATCTGCATGCCAAAAACTGACTGATTGACTGACTGACTGACTGACTGACTGACTGACTGAACGACTGACTAACTGACTAACTCACCAACTGAGTGAGTACTTAAAGCAATGGCAAACATTAGCATAAAGCTGGGCTATCATTTCTAAGTGCGTTCCTTGTTGTTGCCATGTCTAGTGTTTCTCCAGCTTTTCCTTTCTCAATTTTCCATTTTCTTGCTGTTGCTGTTGCCTGTTATTTTAGCTGTTGTTGCTGCTTAGCTGGGCTGCGGAGGAGTGTGGGGAAAAAGGTAAATATCAGCTGGCACACGAGGACAGTCAGCCAGCCAGCAGCGAGAAGCCACGAAAGCGTCCTCGTCCTCGGCGGCGTCCTCGCTAAATCACAGGTGTGCAACAATGGCCACAGAAGCGCCAGCAACAGCAACAACAACATAAACAACAACAAGAACAGCAGCCACAACACCAACACCGACCAAAAACCAAAAAGGATATTTGGTTGCGGGGGAACCGAGAAATACCCTATATTGGGATTCTTAAACTTAAACATAGAAGCACTTTAAAAATTAAAAAAAAAGCAAAAGCGATTAGTAAAAAAAAACATTATCTCTTGATGAATGAAATGAAGATATATACAGAATTATAAAAATAATACCCTATACCTAATAACTACACCCAATATCAGTTTTAACTTGATATGCAGCCATGTAAATTCGATATGCTAGAAATAAGTATTTCATGTTAAAACGATATGCGTATTGCGTAACCAGAAATTTACATGCGCAAATCGATTTTACGGCGATTTTACGATTTAACGATTTTTGATTTAATAAAAATTAATTCTCAAAAATTCAAAATTAGATTTAAGTTTAAACTAATTTTGGGAAAAATGTTTTTTTGACTAAGTTCGCTTTTTTTTATGTTTTTTAGTTCATTTTAAGAGAAGTGCGTACCTAAACTTAAATATAACTTGGTACTAATAATATTTTACAACAGCTGTATTTTATATCTAAATTTTATATATTTAAATGTGTGCCTATGAAAAGTTTAAAAACCTAATGGGATCCTTTGAAAGGGTATTAAAAAGCAACAAGAACAGCAGGGGCAAGAGCATAAGGAGCATAACGTGTGAAACATAAGCAGGCAACTACTCCACCGCCTCCCGTCCCCTCTCTCTCACTCCCTCGCCCTCTCTCTCTCTCTTTCGCGCAGGCGTCAAGAGAGAGCGGCCAAAGCTTTAGGTTTTCCGAAAATATTTTTTTCATATATTTTGTTTTTTTTTTTTGGCTAGTTTTCTTGAAATTTTTTTTTTTGTCAAGCATTTTATTTTAGTATGCATTCAACTTCCTTTTCGCCATTCTCAGCCTTGAAAGCTCAGGATGCGATGCCAAAGCTTTTCGGTCGCTCTCTCTCTCTCTTTCTCACTCTCTTTTGGCGGCTCTCAGCTGACTGGATAACCGTTATACGCCTGCCTTTCGCGATTTTGAAAACGCTCGGTTCGTTCAGTTGTTGCTTCACTTCAGTTCCATTCAGTTCGATTGAGTTTTGAAGCGGTTGGTCTCGAACAGATAGATTCCAGGAAAAGTGTTTTTCTGAAAACTGAAACTGAAAACAGCTATTGCGTTTTGTGTTTGCTTTCGTTTTGGCTCCAAGTTTGTGTGTGTGTGTTTCTGTGCTGGAAATTATTTTCAAAAATTCTAAGTAAATAAACTTTAAACGATTATTAAGGATTGTACATTTTTCCAGCTGAAAAAATTAGGGTTTTGTAATTCATTGAAGTAAAGTATTTCTTAAGGACCTGTTTCCTCCAAAAAAGTAAACTTAAAAAGTTGTAAGATTTCGAATGTTCCAATTTTCAAATCAAGTTCTTAATGTAGCGCCCAAGAAAACTGGTCGAAACTGTGCTACTCAGCCATGTGGTATAACACTCAAAAGAGCCAACAAGAGCCGGCTTTTAAAAAACAGTTTTTCAATTAAAGTTTCTATGAAATTTTGATATACTTGAATGTATTTTTTAAAGGGTTTTGAGAATATTTCTCAAAAAAACCCCAAAAGCCTTCGATTCGAGTGAAGATATTTGAAAATCCTTCAAGCTCAACAGCCAGCCAAGTGAAAGCTTTTCGAACAGTTTGGTCCGTGCGCTTAGGACACTTTCACTTGCCGCAGCTGGGAGCGAACTTTGCCACCTCACGAGGCTCTCGGACTTTCCACTTCGGCTCGGAATCGCCGTTCGGCTTTTGGCTTCGGCTGGGAAAATCGGTCTCGGGTATTGGATAGTACGTTTTTTGGGGTATGCAAACTCATTTTAGCTTTTGAACTCAGTCAGTTCAAATTTACCAGCGGATTTGTGCGGATTACAAAAACTATTCACACGCACACACGCGCGTACATCTCACATATATCAGTATCTCACACGAAAACGAATCATCAAACATACAAGCACACGCAAACACACATACAATTATTTACAAGGGAGCGGACCGAAGGTCCTTAAACGAAATCAAACAAAAAACAGAGCGTCGGAAACCAAAAAAATAAGAAAAATACAAAAAATAAGAAAAATAAAATGATAATGGGAAATAATAATTGATATTGTCTGGCAATCGTTGTTCAAATCGCAGTCATATCGGATATTTAAATTGTTCCACTTTTTTTTGCGAATTATTTTTTGGTGCAACCACAGTGCGTATGTGTAATATCTGAGCGAATTGAGTGCTAAAACAGAAAGTGTGCGGCCGGAAGTCGGTTAAAAAGAGACAGACAGAGATCATTGGCGGCTCGATCGAAATCTGCAGCAGAAACATTGATCACAATCATTGATCTATCCATAAGAACAAACGAAACGAACAGGCAAGTGACCATGCTGCGTATGAGTAATATAATATTGCATCTAACAATGATATTCCCACTTACTTTATGTCTATCGTTTTTATTTTTCCTTTCCTTTCCCTTCCCTTTTTTTTCTTTGGGTTTTTGTTTTGCTCGCTGGCTTTGTTGGCCCTTTGTTTGTTGGGGTTAAAGGCAAACAACAGAAATTAACAAAGGCGAGGGGCGCAAACACAAACGCAAACGAAAAGGAAAAAAAATATAAACGAGAACAAGAAATTCAAGTCAAGTGCTGCGGCAGTTCTATATTGTACTTAGTATATGGAATACATGGTATGGTATAGTATAGAATAGTATGTGTGTGGTATCTAGGTCTAGAACTAGGTCCTTTCCTCAGGCAAATCAATGCCAGTCTTTTGAAAAACCTGTGAAGTCTAAGATATACAAGTTTCACTTGTTATTTTGGTCTCACAAATTTATAATTCTATTCATATTAAAAATATAAACTTGAATATATGGTTGATAAGTTGATTCTATATCTTAAAAATAAAACCAAGAGCTTTACAATTTTTTTTAGCTGCATAATTTTCAGTTTAATTTATTTTAATAATATTAACTTGAATCTATAGTTGATAAGTTGATAATATATCTTAAAAATAAGACCAAGAGTTTTTAAATATTTTTTTTTTGCTGCATAATATTATAATTCAATTAATTTTTAAAATATTAACTTGACTCTTAAATTGATAAGTTGATTCTATATTTTAAAAATAAAACCAAGAGGTTTTCGATGTTGTAAAATTTCCTAGAAACTCTTTCAATATTTCCACATACATTTTCGTTGTCAAAGGTTAAAATCCTTAGACAAAGGACGTGGATTCACCAGAATGCCATTCGCTTTAGCTATTCGAAGCGCAAATAATTACAAATAATTTGCATTTTGACGACGGAACCAGGTTGCTCCCCTTTTATTCGCGAACTCTCTCTCTTTATGGCTGATGAGTTCTTCAAACTTTTTCATAATATTTTTAATGGTTTTTCCACACTCTACTGCTGCTGCTGCTGTCGCTGACAGGTCAAATGAATAAAAAACTTTTCGTTTTATTTATTTCTTTTTTTTTTTTTTTTTTACAAAATTGATTTAATCAGAAAAACTGAATCTATTATGTCTGCGCTTTCCATCCATTTTATATTGTTCGGCATTGGGTTGAGTATGTGGAAAGTATGAAATGCACGGCATGAAAGGCTGTGATTACGTTCTTAAATCCATGGAAATGGGGGGACATTTTGCGTGTTTCAGTGTGTGAGTGAGTGTGTGAGTGAGTGTGTGTGTGAGAGTGTGCTATTAAAGGCCGCAAATTGTACATTAAAATACACATCATCATTACACACGTTTTGGTTCATAATTCTTTTTTCCCTTGCAGCTCTTATATTTTTCCTTTCTTTTTTTTTTGGGTCAGCGCTGTCAAGAGCAATCAGAGACAGGCTGGGCTTGGCCACTAAATAATCAGAGCACACTGCAAGAAAATCTAGATATAAGAAGGTTTCTATTGTTGCTGAGGTGGCTGCTACATGGAAGAATTTTAAACAAATTTACCAAAAAAATATAAAATATACATTTAACCATAATGTCAATAAAATATATATATTTATTTTTAATTATTTTTTTGGACCTAGCTTTTTTAGCATAAAATAATTAATTAATTATAATAATTATTCAACAAAATTTAATTTAACATTTAACCGTAATATTAGGAGTCCCTTAATGTCAATAAAATATAAATATATATTTTTAAATATTATTTAGGACCATGCATTTTTCAGCTTATGATAATTTTTGTTTATAATAATATTTATTAATAATATAAAAAATCTCTTTAAAAATGGTTTATTATTTCTTAAGTGAAATACATATATTTCTTATTAATCGTTAAATTCGACTATGCATTTGCCAGCTTTACATAAATTTCCTTTATAATAATAATTAAAAATAATAGTTAGAATCTTTTTGTAGATTTTTGATAACATTTTTAGGTTCCTATTTTCTAAGGGAGCTTTTTATTGTAATATTAACCCGAGGTTTTTCTCTCAGTGCAGGTGCTTGTAAGCCCAACTGCCGAAACCCCTTGTAACACCCTTTCGAGGCCAATTTTATACCCCTTGCTTTTGGACAAGCCTTTGACAGGCATGTCATTTAATGTGCGCCTAAGTGTAGGCTATAAATTTTTTATATGCATTTTAACGCATTTCAAGTTATGATTTTCCGCCAGTGCCATGTCGCTCACACTCGCACAAACACACACTCTCACACACACTAGTATAAAAATTTCATTTTTGTAATGAAAATGAATATGCATATGCGCGTGTTTGTGTGTGTGTGTGTATCTGTGTGTCTGAGGATATGGCAAGCACTAGATTTTCTCTATTTAGGCTGCGGCTTAGTTTTCTTGTTTCAAATTTTCCTTCCACTTCTTTTTATTTTTTTTTGTTCAATTTATGGATGAGAAATTTTCGATTTGCAGCGACAATCGAACGACACAATTGTGGCGACCCAGAAATGCCAAAATTCGATTTAAATTGCAAACAGCCTTTTTTATTTCGTTTGCGTTTCACACACTCAATGTTGATTTTTCACCAAGAGTATCCGCAAAAATCAGGCAACTATAAAGATTTGAGCATTTCAATAAAACTTATAACGTTTAAAGATTTATTGAGGTTAAGTACGATTTAGTAAATAATAAATTAATCTAGTATCTTGTATTATAAAAATATTTAAAATTAATTCAAATCCAAATCCCCGTTACACGATTTAAAGTTCAGACGTCATAGTCGCCTCCGCAAAAATCCGTATAAAAATCTAAAACCCGGAATAGAGCGCACAGAAAACATAAAAATTTAATGAGACCAAGGCGGGGCCATAAAGTTAAATCCCCGATTAAAGGCAGCCCAGTAGAAAGTGTCACCTTAAGAGGGAATCCGATGCAATCAGCTGTTGGAATCTATCCCCTCTTCGCCTCTTCCCGCTCCGTCTTCTGCCGCCCGGTGGACACTTGCTCCTCCGGTTTCATTAACTTGACACATAAAAGCTTTCGATCTGATGCAATGATAGTTCTACTTTTCCGACCAGCAGCAGCGGCAGCTGGGGGAAAAATCGAGAGGGGAAGAAAAACGGGGATGGAATCCCTGGGCGAAAAGGTGGCTCGAAAAACGTACTCAACTGGATTTTTGGTGGCTGTTGCCATACACACATACATACGTACTGATGCGTACTTTAGCACCTATAAATTTTTATGCATAAATATTAAAACGCAAGCGAGTAGCAAGCGGAGAAGGTCCTGGGGACTGGGTATCCCGTATCTCCTTAGCCGTGTGGTTTCCGATGTTCTTGAAAATTCAACTTTACGGCCCAGTGTGTCCGTTTGTCCGTATGTCCGTATGTCCGTATGTCCGTATGTCCGTGTTGCTGGGAGCTTGTCAAGCCCATAAAATTATGGAAATTTTCTTGCCCTTTTCCGGCCATTAGAGCGAGAGAGCCATGCAGAGTGCCCCAGACAGGGAGAGCATCATCATCCTGACTGACCATTGAAATTGAGTAACTTGTTAGGCATTTAATGTTATGGCATCGTGGTGTCACTTTTCCCAGGCCGTAAACCGAAAATGGAAGGGTGTTTTGGGCATAAGGGGCCTCAATGCGGTTCAACTCTCCCCTTTTTTTGCTGTTTCTTGCTCCTTTTTTTTGCACCTGTCTAAAGTTGCGGCTTGCCAAAGTTTCTAAATTTCCCGGCCAACAAACAAAGGCAACTGCCAATCAAAAGTTTTGCATTTGTTTCTATTTTGCGGCTCACTTCGATTCGCCACCTAAACTATACATATTTAGGCACCGAGAGAAAATGGTAATAACACGGCTATGAAACATTGACCAAAAACTAATGATTTTTATTGAATTGAATTAATAACCATTATCCAACATTGGTGAATATTTTTATAGCGGTTGTTACAAAAATATGAAATTGTTGTGAATAAAACTCCTTACTTCTTGGAATCTATTAACAATTATCTGCTTTAAATGAAGTCGGAAGTCTTTATCAACACTGGTGAATTGGAAGCTTTATCAATTACACAAATATTTTAATTGCTATAAGATACGTTTGATATTTTTACCACCACAAGTAGAACTGTTGAATGCGAGAGTTCCTTAGCTCCAGTTCATTTCTATTATATATTTTCTTAAATAATTAATACATTATATTGCATTTTCCAACACTGGCCAGTCAACTGAGGCAACTTTTCCCATAGACGAGACTTTGATTGCTTGTCGAAAAGTAGACATTTTCTGCAGTGCCCTTCGTTTGAATGATGCCAGGTGTAGACACGCCCCCTGACAGGTGGTCCTCATCGTTCGGTTAAGGGGGCGGTAAATGAGGGGCGTGGCCGAGGGCGTTGAGTCGCATTGTCATAAACTTTCATCGCGACTGCGACTGCAGGACCTGTCAAGCGTGAATTTTCGTGCCAAAGATAATAAATGACAAAACCAATAAGCAAAAATACGAGAATACCAAAATACCAGAAACATGGGGAAACATTATAGAGGACAGGTGATGGACGACGACGAGTAGTGGGCGAAAGCGGTTAACTTTCGTGTGGAGCGCAGTCATACAAATACAAATACGAGTGTGCGTACAAAGTTTCAGTTTCGCAACTAAAATGGTTATTTGCAAAGGATGCTAATGGAAAGGCGAAAGTTTCCATTGAGTGGGTGCGAGAATGTGCGTTTTGGCTCCCAAATGAGCTGAAGAACGTAAAATGCTTTAATTGCACCCCAGCATATTTTGCTTTTGCTTTTGCCTTTGCTTTCATTTTCTACGTTTTCCTACCACTCGTACAAATTAATTTTCACAAGCTCTCGAATTCGAAACTTTTTCAAAACTAATTTATTTAGTGAGTAATTTAATAGTTTTTTATTTATAATTGCTTCACGAAGCACTTGATTACAAAGTGTGGTGGTTTTACTACCAAACATTGCAGTCAGGGAGGGGGTTTCCCTGGAAAAACTACAATCCACATGGTTGTTAGGATTTTAGAAAATTAAATGTTACTCTTGCATAGAAAAATTAATATATATTAAGTATTTTTTTTAATTCACATTTATCTGGGGTGCCACAAAATAAGTGTCTAAAAGTATGCTACAATATATTTTTGACCCCAAAGTGATATAAATTCATACAGGAAGACGACTATCCTTTATTTACTGCATACTTTTGGGCACATATTTTATTTTAGCTTTTTCTGTAAATGGCAAAAATTACAAATCAAAACCTAGACATTTGTGATCTTTGGCCCAAACCCACGAACATTTTCTTAGAAATTACAAGGACATGAGGCCTATCAAGCGCCCACACACTCTCGCATATAAAATGTATACATCATATTATATTTTATATATATTCACATACATGAATAGCCTGCCCTCACCTTCTCGCATCAGCATAGATCTACATAAGTAGAAGGCAAAGACCCGCTTCAAGTTAATTACATGCATCAAAAACAAAACAAAAATGGGGACTCGGCTCTGTGGGAGAAACATGCAAATTTTCATGACAACACACACACACACCCACGAACTAGCACACACTCACGCCCACACACACACGTACGTAATAAGACCTCTGTGTGTGTAGAAGGCGTCATGCTTACATTAATTTGTTGATAAATTGCGCAAAAATGGGAAAATAGGTTAAAAGCTCTCAACTGACGACGACCAAACCATAAGTTTCCCTCCTAAAAATTAAGCCACAAAAAAGAGCCAACGAAAGAAATAATAAAGCGGAAGATTGAAACCGAAATCCAGCTCAAGTCGGCCACAAAATACGCTCTCTTCATTTAATAATTAAATAAATAGGTCATTTAAAATTTAATGATTTATTTTAAGAGTTTAAAAAATGTTAAGATTTTAATTTTTTATAAAAATGAAATTTGTATTTAATTTTAAATAATGGAAAATAATTACCTTCAAAAGAAATAAAAGAGAAATTATATGTAATATTTTTTAAATAACTTTCATCACTTTAATTTAGAGTGTAATATTGAATTAGGCCTTAAATTCTCAGCCTTAGTATTTTAATTGGAAGTATATTGCATATTTAATTTTTTCGAATTTTTTTCAACGCACTTTTATGGGTCCTTGATTTAAGTGTGTACTTTTATTTGGTTTTAAGCGAGCTCAAATCTTCCATAACCAACATGGCCACCGCTTGGTTTATGTTTATCTCTCTTTTTTTATTATTTTTTTTTTCCTTTTGTTAGTGTAGGGCGTTTTTTTTTTGCTCTTCTTCTTGTTTTTATAATGCGCGAAATTAGCAAAATAATAAAAATGGCACAAAACAAGGTCGCGCATAAATAATGAGAAAACA
This sequence comes from Drosophila pseudotakahashii, assembly GCA_035046095.1. Classification (NCBI taxonomy): domain Eukaryota; kingdom Metazoa; phylum Arthropoda; class Insecta; order Diptera; family Drosophilidae; genus Drosophila; species Drosophila pseudotakahashii. The sequence goes on from JAWNOE010000105.1 coordinate 11,724,236, forward strand.
GCGCAAGTTGTTCGCTTCGCTGGCTCTCCATGTGGAGCAAGCTGCATGTGGTGGTGCAAAAGCGGGTTAAGAGGCGGGTTAAGGTGGGTCACACCGGTTCCGGTGGCGGTGGGCACTGGCGGGTTAAGGGTGTCGGATGTGGGATGTGGTATGTGGTATTGGTATGTAGGATGGATTGTGAACTCGCATGAAATTATGTCGATTGCGGATTAGGCGCCTTCCATTGTCTGTTTATTGCCAATGGTTTTTGCTTTTTTTATGTTTTCAATTGTGAGCTTGCCAAAATGTTTGTTTCAGTTAGCCAAACAAGTTAATGTGGTGTAGTGTTGGAAATGGAAAAAAAAAATGTTTAAACGATTTAGTAAGGTAACCTTTTTTATTAAATACACAATAACATAATTATTAGAAACTTATCAAAATAACTTGTATATTAATTCTTTAACTAATTTGTATTTTATTTTAATTTAACATAATTTCCTTAGCTCCAGTTAATTTCTAGTATTTATTTCTGGCTGAATTAATGAATCATATGGAATTTTCCTACACTGGCAAGTCAACTGGGCGAACTTTTCCCATAGATAGTTGTTTATTAAGCTTTCAGTAAGGTAAACCTTTTTATTAGATACACAATAACACAATTATTAGATACCTATAAAAATGTATTTTTAATTTTTTCTTTAATTAATTTGTATTTCATTTATGAAACCTAAAAAGTATGCTGCAAAAATGCTTCTTTCGAAGGCAATTATTATAAAGAAATGTGCTGATGGCGGCGAGTGGAGTGGGTCCTTGCAAATGGGATATGGAAAATGGCAAGTGGAAAATGGAAAATGGGCGATGGGCAAATGGCATTGCGTACTTAGTGGCGATCCCTGCTGTTCCATGGAATCCCATTCCGTTCCCGTGGCATTTCTTAATGCTAATAACATTTTCATATTTTACGCTGAAAGCATTTTGCAGGCCACACACACAAAGAAAAAGGGAAATAAACTTAAAAAAAAGAAGGAAAAAAAAACCCCAGCAGCACAACGAGATGAGCAAATAGAGCGAGATGGGGCGAGCGCGTGCGAGAGAGCAAGGAAGATCGGAAGTCTTTGTTTAAAATGTCATTAGCTGTGAATGGCAGCCATGTTGCCATTTTAGCCATTTCAGCCATTCTGTAAATAACGTACGGAACGTCATGCAAATGTTGAAACCGCATTTGCATTTGCCGTCTGTCAACGTTCAGGGAACACAAGAAAAAAATAATAAGGTGGTGCCCAGGAACTCCCTAAAATATTCTTAAATACACAGAGAAATAATCTTTATTTTATTATATTTATATAATTAGAATTTTTGAAGCAGCTAATAATTTTTAGAAATTAATAGTTTTGGTTTCCCAAAAATAGTTCAAAAAATTCTTATATATTTTTTTTTATAAATAAAAAAAACGGGGGTGGAATTTATTTTATTATATTTATTATATTTAGAATTTTTTAAGCAGTTTAATAATTTTTGGAAATTAATAGTTTTGGTTTCCCGAAAATAGTTTTAAAAAATCTTTTACAAATTCTTGTAAATTTTTTTTATAAATCAAAAAAAGTATTTTTTTTGGTGTGACCATTCGGACCTGTGGGCGTGGCATTGTTTATGTGATAAGCAGAAAAGTTGCCCCAGAAAATGTGGAAAATCCAATGCGAATGCGAGAGATGTCTCCACCTCCATTTGAGATGTGGAAAATGTAAGACTATTTGGCGTCTCGCTGGTTGCATCTGATTTCTTATGCACAGCTGCATCAAGAAGTGCATTAAATTCGCATAGCACACCGCACACACACTCACGCACCCATAATGGCATTGATTGTATGGGTGGAGAAAGCAGAAGGCAGCAAGGAGAATGTAGAAAGGCTCTCGCCCACATGCACGTGCACGTGCTGCGCTGCACCTGTCTGGGTGCTCGGTCTAAATTATTAAGCACCTTGGACGTATGCATGACAGAGGAGGCCCCAGAAACACTCAAATTGAAAGCCATAAACCCAACTCAATGAAGGCCAAATGAGCGGAGACACGGAGTAATGGAGCAAACACATTCGCAGCTTTCTTTTCTCCCAGGCGAAGAAAGTGAACTAATGGTCTCTTGAGCTCTCTTCAAGTTGTATATTTTGTATGATTTTAAAAACCATAGAAAAGTCCACGATTTATTTAAATATTTTTTAAGGGATATTTAATGTTTTAATTATATATATATTTAATAAGAATATTTAGCATAAATTTTAGAATTACAAATTGGATTATACTATATTTTATGTTTCTATAAACGAAGAAAATTAACTTATGGTTTTAAAAGCCCTCTTAAAATTGGTTAAATATATATTTGTACATTTTCTATCATTGCAAAAATTATACGTATTTATTTAAATATTTTTTTAAAGAATATTAATTTTTAAATTATAGTTTAGATTTATTTACATATTTTTTATTGAAATAAAGTAAACAGTTTAGAATTATAAATTGAATTAGATTTTAGTTTCAGTTGTATTTAATGAAAAATGTATTAAAAATAAAAATAAATAATAAAGATAAATAATAAATATAAAAAAAATTATTATTTAACATGGAAATATATATATTTATTTATTTATTTACTTATTTTATATTTTATGTATAAATTGGTTGTAATAAATGAATTCTACTTATTGCTAGCTGTATTTCCATGAATGGTTTAATACAGGCCTACATTTGAATTGCTCCGCAATTCCAAGTTGGATCAGTTCCTTTAAGTCTTTGGCTCGATTCCAATTGCTTAATATCTCCCGATAGTTTCGCACACCCAAATCAATTAGGACCCTCTGCAGGCCACCATAGTGATTAGACACCCATTCACAGTCACAATTACATTTATGGAGTGCAGTTCATCGCCTTCCGCCTTCTTGTTTATCCTTGAACGTGAAAACGTAACCGTAGCCGTATCCATGTCCGCCTTCATTTAGTTCAAATAAGCAATCAATGTTCATTATTTATAAATGTTTGTTTACCTTAGAATTTTACGATATTTCCCCAGCCTTCCTCTTTTCCTCTTTTCCATTTTTCCTGCCTTTATGTTCCTTTTCTTTTTATTTCCCTTCGTTTGTTTTGTTTTCACACTATTAGCCGTGGCCCATGTTTGCCTTGGGGCCAATGGAATTCACTCGAAAGGATTGGCTCGAACCCTTTTGGGGGCTTAGAAACAGTTAACTCCTTTAAAGGGTGGAACTTTCTTCAAGTACTGGGTTTTACAAGGCCTGAAATAAATGCTGTCTACAAGGAAAGGCAAATAAATAAATGTAAATGAAAATATAATTAAATAACAGAAAAAGTTAAATTAAAATAGCACTTGTTAACTAGAAAAAAAGGATTAAGTAATGTGTTTACTCTAGAATTATTTATTATTTGTATATTTTTGTATTTTATTTTTATATTTTTTATTTTTCATTTATAATATTTGCCAAAAAAATTAAATAAAATGTAGTAATTTAATTGTTGATAAGTATTTATTGAATTTATAATTTATAAACCTTTTTTTTATTTTTATATATTTTTTTATTATTTTATCTTTATAATATTTGCTAAGAAATTAAATAATATGTAATAACATAAAAAGTGAAATTAAAATAGCACTTGTTATCTAGGGAAAAAGGGGTTTACTCTAAAAGTATTTATTATATTTATAATTTATATTTTATATGATATATTTGATATATTTGATATATTTTTAATTTTTTTTAATTTTACATTTATAATGTTTGCCAAAAAAATGAATTTATAATGTATAAACATTTTTTTTATATTTATATATATTTTTTTATATTTTTTTTTTTATATTTTAATTTTTTTTTTTATAATATTTGCTAAGAAGATAATTAACTAAAGAAAATGGTTAAGTACAGTTTTCTATTTGGGCATTTCTCTTCCAATTATTCCATTTTCATTACCATTAAATAAAACCCATTGTGTATGAAATATTTGCCAGGAAATTAAGAGCACTAGCGGCAAAACAATTGGCATGAAAAATATGCACGGCTGTCAAACATAAGCCATAATTAAATCGAAAAATTCTCTGGTCGCAATGCATACGTTGCGTATACGTATTAGGCAGATATAATTGTCCCCTCTTAGTTAATTGAACTTTTATTTGTTGTCGATACATTCCGTTTGGCTTTCCACTTGTTCGACATGCATTTGCATGCCGCTCAATTAGTGAGTAGTACAATTAAGCGACAAAATGTTGGAAACGAATTGCAATTCGAGTGCAGAGTGCAGGGGAGGCAGAATGCAGTGTCGAAAAATCGCAATGGAAATTATGGTTTTATAATTGCCATCTCGCTATCTCTATCTCTATCTCTATCGCCATCCATCTGGCCGTCTCTTTCGGCTTTCTGCTTTTTTGCATTGCCATTCGGATTCGGACTCGAAATCGTGCGAGTGTGTAATTTAATTAATTTTATAATAGCCCTGCCAGTTACACAACCGAAAGCAATAAACCAAAGTCAATAATATTTATTTATTCCATTCGGTATTTTTGTTTTAGCCGCGTTTTAATGAGTTTTGCAGTCTGCAGTTGATTCTAAGGGCTCCCAGGGAGTTGCATTTCAATAAATAAATAAATAACATTTCACGGCGATATTTGACTTTTGTTCAACGATTTGCTGATTTGCAGAGAGATTTTTGTATATTTTAGCTTAAACTAATTGTGATATTTGATATTAGTTTTAAGCTAATAAAAAAATATTTTACTTTAATTAAGGAAACCCTAATCCAATTATAATGTAGAATAAAGTAACTGATTTTAATTGATATATTTTGCATTTTAGTTAAAATATTACTTAAACTAAATTTGATATTAGATATTTTTTTTGCAGCCAAATTGTATTTGAAATTCCCAAAAACTGTAAATTTAGGATTAAAACATTTTACTGTAGTTAATGAAACTTTAATCCAATTATTTTTGTAACTTAATATAGTTTTCATTTTTACTTTATTTGATTTTCTGATCGTATTTTCCCACATTTCTTTTTCTAGATTTTTTATTTTATTTAGTTGCTTAATATTTCACCAATATAAGGTTTTACTTAATATTGCGATTGACCCAAGTAAAAGTTGTTCTGTTGTCCGATTCATTAACAAAGTTAAGGTTAATTGCTGCCGAGCAAAGTCCGGGCGAAAGTTAATCGAAGTTTTCCTCGTAAGTTGATTGATTAGTGGCCTTTGGGCTTGGGGGTTGTGGGGTGGTTAAACTAATTTTGAAACAATAAAATAAGTTTGGACAGCGAGCACAAGCGATAATGATTGGCCAGCTGTTTTTCTGCTTTCTAGCTGTTTTTATTTCCATTGCTGATGCAACCGAAATCCAAGATTTTCTGGTCCCTTTTCTTTTTTTGCGAAACTTTTTTGCAACATTAACTAACCCGGCGATGTTTGTTTAAGCCGGAATGCAAATTGACTTGTTTCCGTTGCTACCCGTCTCTCTCACTCTCTCTCTCGCTGTCTCTTTCTGCATTCGCCATCCCTCTCTATTACTTCCTTGGGCCATCTATTATGTAGATGGTATAAAACAAAGAATGAGCCACCTTCCTTCGTCTGGTTTCGTGGTTTTGATTTTCCCTTTTGCACCTACATACATCCATACCCTCCTGTTGTTCTCCCCTCCTCTTTGTGCCTTTCCTTTTAGCCCCATTCCGTTTCGCCTTTTTTCCTCCTTTTCCTCGCCAGCATTTGGCTTAAGTTTTGCAATTTTGAGCTAATTCCTGCGACGACGAAGCCGCCTTCTCCACTTTCTCCCCCTTCGCCCCGATTTCTCGTTCAGTTTTTATCGTTTAGTTGGTGCTTAATACACTGGCAGAAATAGTTAACTAAAAAAGATAAGGTTATACTATATTTGGGGCTACAAAATATTACTTATTTTAATAGACACTTCAAAAGATTACGATTTTTATTACAATATTTGGGGCTAAAAAATAGTACTTATTTTAATATTTTAATGATAAGAATTTTATTACAATTTTGAGGAAAAATAAAATATGATCAAAAAATCTGTATATTTAATAAATCTTATTTATGGATTGTAAGATTATAGAAAAATATACAAAATATATAAAAATACTAGTTATTGCTAGTGAAAAAATATTTTTTTAAAGCTGATTGCAGTTATTTATAGAACAATTTCTTAAAGTTCTTAGACAAATTCCACACTATAGTAAGGATTTTTGGTAATACATCTAAAAACGTCTTAATCTTAATAGCTTAAGCCTCAGCATCTTTAAATTTTAAAAAGAGCTAGACAAAATAAAGTTTTCTACATTGATAGCTTGTATAATTGAAAGCTTATCCCTTTTTTTCTGTGTACCCAGCACACCATTTCCGGGAAATAAAGGGAACAGAGCTAGATTTATGCATTGCCATGGTGCTCCGCTGGCTTCCTTGGATCCTTGGATCCTTGAATTCCCGATTCCCTTCCCTTTCGTCATTGCAATTTAAATCCACGCACCGGCGGCAACGGAATGGAATTGAAACGGAAAATGGAAAAGGGAAAACGAAGCGGAAAGCGGAACTGAACGGACGGATTCGCCTATATTGAGATTTATTGTCTCATCGCTCTAATTACAATAAGGCAGTCCTGCTGCCTGCCTACAACTGAGCAATGTCGCCATGTCCCCGTCTTTATTCCAATCCCGATTCCGATTCCGATTCTGATTCCGAACCCGTTCCCGATCCCCGTGGAGCGTTGCCAAGAAATTCAATTTAAATTACTTTTTAATGTCCCAAGCTCACACACACACACACACAGCGAACAAATCCCCAGGGAAGGCTGGAAAATTGTTTAAAACTGCATTTAATTTGGGTCAAACGGCGTTCCTTTTCAAAACTGCCCGGCAAAAGGAATACCGAAATGGCCAAAGGGCAGAAATGTTTATTCAGAGATTTTCGTTTGACTCGCCGCCGTCCGATAAATATCCCTGCCTAATTCCCCTACTTATTCGATCAATAGTGATTACCTTGATGCAGTGGCAAGCTGGCTAAAAATAAGAGTTCATGCCCCAAAGCCAACTAAATTCATCCGAAAAACCAATAGCCAACCATAATTATTTAACTTTGACCGGCTAATTGCATGCGTTTGTTGATTAAATCAGTTTTAACCGAGCTGGCACTTTGCCATTGGCATTCAAGATCCCATTTCGATGTGGTGATTATTCCCTTCAGATGAGTAAATTAATTGATTTAATCAGTGCAATTTAGTTTATTTTCTAATATTCAATAATAATATTAATTAATAATATTTAACTAAAAAAAGCCAAGAAAATGTAGTCATTAATTTGTCCGATATGCATTTATATAATTATCGATATATTCCGATAAATTATAGTTCGATGTAATTTTGGCAATTATTAAGTATTTTTCAAATAATATTCCTTTTTTCACAATGGAGTATTCTTTTTTTTTGATGATATGCATTTATATTATTATCGATAGATTTCGATAATTTAGAGTTAGATATATATATTTTTTAATATTAAGTATTTTTAAAATAATAATTAGTCTTGTCACAATCGAATAATATATTTTTTGATAACGTAGACGATTTATTAATCGATTTTCGATATGAAAATACAACTCCTTTTGCCTTCGATCGAGCCGCCGAAGGGATTACGTTCAGCCCAGTCACACACTCACACTGACAAGCCAATATCGAGCCCGAAACTCAGCCAAAAGATAAATATATAAATATATACCCGAAAAGCCGGAAAGCCCGGAAAAGCCGATAAAAACATCATCAACCATGTCATCCAGCTGCAAGTCGAGAATTCCGGAGCGCGTTAAGCACTCGCTGACGGCGCTGCATGGCCCGAATTCGCGGATTTCGCGCGCCCGCAGCCTGGTGCGTTCGAATCGGTGTGCACTGTTCCGATCCCGGTTGCCGCTGCCGATCAGGACGCTGGCCCTGGCCCTGGTCAGCGAGATAGTGAAGCAGCCGGAAGTGCCGAAGCCGCGGCCCAGGGAACCGGAAAGGGAAACGGAAAGGGAAACGGACGCGGTGATCCGTTCGCTGGTGCGACGCTCGATTCCGCCGGCGGTGCGGGGCAATCGCACCTCCTTCCGTCGCATCCAATTGGCCCACAGCCTGCCGCAAATGGCCAGTGTTTCGCTGGTGATGAAGCCGGCCAGTCGGTGGGAGAGCCAGCAGAATCAGCCAAATCCGAATCAACAGCTCCCGCCGCCCCCCCTTTTCGCCGCCCAAGAGGATCGGCTCGGGGACGATGAGATTTCCGCGCGGAGCCTGCTCGAATTGGTGGCCGGCAAATGGCAGCCGGATATGCAAACGATGCGCTTCCTGTGCAGCGATCATCGGCTGATCAATGTGCCCAGCCGGCTGATGAACCGGCACTCGGTGCTGATGAATTGCCTGGAGGCGCTGGAGCAGCCCATCGAGCTGAGGTCCATCCGATCGGTCACCCTGCTCCGCGTGGTCATGTGGATGCATCAGAAGAGCTTGAGTGGTGAAATGCCGACTAGCAGCGATGATGCCGATAAACAGAGTTGCATTTGCGATAATCAAGAAAACGGAAATGAAGAAACCAATACTACAACCATGGAATACGATATGTGCGATGAGTACAGCGATAGCGAAAGTGAGAGTACCGACGACAGTTCAACAGAATTCAGCGAGAGCACTCAAGAAATCGTGACGAGCACCACGGAAACAATAGAAAGTATCAGAAATCAGATATGCAGTGGTTACACACGAAGCCGATACGAAAGTACCGATAGTACACTGAAAACGGAACGGATTAGGAATCGAATATATGGACCCTATAGTAGAGGGAGTGATGACGAGAACATCTGTGAGAATTACGAGAATGCAGAGAATCTGAAGTATAGAAAACTCAATGGCTACACTGAGGGCGCATATGAAAATCATATGCTCAATCATTTCAGAAGCGGAAGTGTCAGAGAAGAAAAAGTCGGAAGGCTGACCTCAAACTCCAAACTCAATAGGGCAAACGGAAATGGCAGCGGAAGCGACAAGGAAAATGCAGTTACCAATAGATATGCCAACAGTCAGCAGGATCGTTTTCAAATCAGTCCCAAGGATAGTGGAATTTTCAGGGAGAATAGTGGAAAAAACAACCATTACGGGATGGAGAATGGCAAAGAGAAGGGTTATATCGAGGGTGAACTAAGTGAGCATATATTTCGTACCACTAGCAGCCAAAGAAAGCCAAATTTAAGTCATCGCAATGTAAGTGTAAATGTAAATTTAAGTGAAAAAGCAAGTGTGACAGCTAACAGGAGGGAGGCAAGCGAGTGCGAGGAAAAATTGGCGCCCAACGTGGGGCAAAACCAAATACCGAGTGAACCGACTTCCTGGGAGCAGCAACTGTTGGGCAGCGAACTCTACCAGCTGGTGGAGCTCATCCTGGCGGCCCACTACATGGGCATCGATGGCCTAACCCTGCTGGCCACCCAACACTTCGGCCAGCTGATGGCCCAGCGGACGCGATCGGAGAGATGTCTCATGCTGCGCATCCGAACGCACTTGGCCGGCGTTCGCCAGACACTGGACACCCATCGCCCGCCGATCAGGGATAAAGTGACGCAGGAGGCGGCCAACAACTGGATGAGGCATCAACGGTCCGCAGGTCCTTTCCTTTCCGCCATAAAGCCACCTTTGCTGCTGGCCAACAATAGGAATCGCCACCACCAAAACTGTTTCGACACCAGGATGTAAACTCTTGAAACTCCTCAATAGAGCCTTTGTACTCACTCCCAGTGTTTTACTTCTCTCGGTTCTGTGGTTCTTCATGTGGTTTTTGGCCTCTGCTCCTCCTGTTCGTTTTGATGATTTATTTAATTGCGAAATAAATGCGAGGCCTTCTTGAGTTGGAAGACATACGTACACGCGTCAAAGTCGATTAATCCGCTGGTAGCAACTTTTTGCTCGGCAAAAGCAGCAAAGAACGAACATTTTGATTAAATATTGCACTGACAAAAAAAAAACGAAATGCGAAAGGTGCATATTGGCTTAGAAATAATTGAGTTAGTTAATTCAAAAGTAAATTCTATTTTTTAGTTCTGTTTAGTCTGTTTTCTACTATATAAAATTGTAAATTAGCTCAGAAATATTTTTACAAATTCTTTTAGAAATGCTCACTTTTTCAGAATATTTAAAATAAAACTAATTAAAAAATAAAGGTCAAATAATTTCAACTTATTTAAGTGGACTAACAGATTTTTTATTACACCAAGTTGCAAATTAGCTGAGATTCTTCTATAAAATTTAACATTACCAGAAAATTACAAATAAATTTTTAAAATAAATATAAATTTTATTTAGTGGACTAACCGATTTTCTATTAAATAAAGTTGCAATTTGAACAAAGTAGCAAATTATCTGAGAAATATTTTAGTTATAGTTTTTTTTTCTATAAATTAAAACAATAACAGAAATTTTTAAATTAGTTTAAAAATAAATATCAAATAATTAGGCATAAAATATTATTTTTATTCAATGGACCAAATGCTTTTTTAATAGGTTAAATTGCTCTGTAAGAAAGGGACATTTTTCTATTATATGTAATACCTTTAATATTAGAAATAATGTTTTAAAAGGTTCACTGACCTCTGAGGCAACCGATCCAAGCTTTTTCAAAAGCCCAGCATCCTTCTAAACGCGATAGTTTTGTTTTCAGTGTCACTGTGGCATAATTAAGGGGAACAGTGGCCAGGTTATAAGGATGCTGGCTGCTCGAGTGGGTGGTGAATGATGTGGACTTTACCCACGACCGATGGGCGGCAATTAAGCGATAAAATATGCAACAAGCCAATTATGCGCACATTAAATGGCCACGACCTCAGCTACAGCTCTTTCCGTCAGATCAATGGGCCGAAGTTCCAGGTAGTGGCCCATTTGTTTCACCAGCTCGGCTTTCTCCCATTGTCTCTCCCTCCCAACTTTCTATGCTCCTTTTCTCGTTCTCCTTTTGGCAAAAGAAAGTTTTCGTACAACTTGTTTGGCTTGCTGGAAAGGTCATGCCGCATTAATTTTAGATGGCATTGCCGCGAGTTTTCAAGTTTTTAGCGACTTTGCACATAAGCCGTTAAGCAGGAGAGGCCAAAAAGGACAACAACAGCAAACAGGACACTGGCCAATGTGGTTGGCACCTCGAAGGAGAAGAAGAAGAAGATTTCCTCGCGGCTAATGTTTTCGGAAAAGTGGCTAACTGGGAAACAAAGTTTTCCCACTGTCAATCGCACTGCGAACGTGTGGCCTTCTCCCGTTTATTCCAACTTGCCAGCAGTTTTCTTCTCAAATTGCATTTCTTGCCATTCGCTTAAATTTATAATGCGAAACTTTTCAAGTTTTCGGTTAGCTCACCGAAATTTTCAAATATTTTAAAGGTATTGTTTTCTCTGACCGTATGCATTTAATGCATTTTAGTTTATATAGTATGCATATTATATATTATTTATTATTTTAAAAGCTCTATCGATGGATTTAAAACTTACGACTTATCGATGGTTTGGTCCCAATATCGATAGTATCGCTCACCAAATCATTTAATTTTATATATAATTTGTGGTATTTTTTCAGAATAAAATAGTATTTTCAGCATATTTCTATAGATAGATTTAAAAAGACTTATTTTTCTTTAAGTATAAGTATATTTGAGTTTTCCTTTGTTTTTCCAATTCGTCGATTATTTTTTCAAATTTTCGATAGTATCGATAATTTCGATAGCCACAACTGTCGATGGTTTTACAACCCTACTTGTTACTTAAGTGATGTATTCCCAAATCTTTTAGTGAAAACTTTCCACAAAACAGCCTGCTGTCCAAAAATACCCATCAAATACTATAGATCAACTCCCCGCTGCTGAAGCCCCAGTAAAATCCAATTCCCGCAAAGTTCAAGGACCCGATCCGACTGTTTTATACGTAACTTAAATTATAAAGAGAACAATATAATGTGAAAGACGTCGGGCAAATGCAACAAAGGGAAATTTAATAGACCTAACGACGCCATCATAATGAAGCAATGGCAAACACACGCACATGTGTGTATGAGTGTGTATGTGTAGTGTGTGTATGTGAAGCAGCCATTTTTATTTCTGTAACACGCATACGCCCCGTGGTCTGGGTGGTTTTTTGTTGGTTTTGTTTTGTGTTTAGTGTTGTTTTTTTTTTGTCGTGGTCGTCGACGTCTCCTTTTGTTATTGCTGCCAAATCGCGTGAGCAACTTAAATGCCTGAATTTATTCGTGACCCGCAGCAAAAGTAAAGAATGAACTTCGATTACTTTCGGGGGCAACAGGTTGATCCAACCGCCAATTGGCAAACCGTCAGTCTATTTTCATTTCGATATCATTTGCTTCGTTTTCTGGCCATTGCCGTTGCTAATGAAAATCTACACGAAACTTGTAGACAAGTTGTTTATACTCATTACTCGCTCGTAAAGCTGTTTTGGGTATGCTGGGTATTTCTGCAGGCCGTCTTTGTTTTTTTACATCATCTTCGGGACTTTTTGTTTTGCAAAATGTACACGGGGGAGTCCTAAATGATTTAAATTTCAACTTTCGTATGTCATCAAATGTTTTATCTTATGCGAGTTTGAAGATCTAGATAAACTCTCCCTTTACTGTTTTTATTTTTTTAATTTTTCTGTCAACTTAAATACTTAATGGATTCGTTTGCAACATACTTATTTATTTTTGTATATTGGGGTATTTATTTGAGGTATTTATTTTGGTATTTTTTCTCCCTTTGGAGATTTATTGTTTTTTTTTTAATAATTATCTTTTTGGAGATAATTAGCTATTCTGTCAACATAAATATTTAAAGCATTTGATTTTAACATATGTACTTATTTATTTAGATATTCAGGTATTTATTTGATGTATTTATTTTGGTATATATTTCGGTATTTTTAGACATTTATTTAGGTATTTATTTCTGTCTTGGGAGATTTACTGATTTTGTTTAATAATTAAGCTTTTTAGATATATATCAACCTGAATATTTAAAGCATTTTATGATTTTTATTTCGCTTACTCTCGCATTTCCGTATCCTTTTGCCTAAGTCCTCGTGTGATCCACCCAGTGCTTTGTGGCATTTTCTGCAATTTAACCGTTGATATTTCTCGTTAGCGGTAATGTATAGCAGCTCGCTGCTATGCTTTATAACTGCCCCTCAGCCCCCGCGATTATTCCCGCCCCGATGCCCCCGTAAGCCGCAACTTTGATAAAGGAGAAACTTTTGTCTACCGCAAGCAAAATGAAAATCGTCCATTGAACTGTGGGCTTGGCCCAAGTCGTCGTCGTCGTTCCCGCTCTCCCCTGTCATTTAATCCATTTCAAAGTTTTCCGCTCCGCTCTGTTCTGTTCTGTTACATTCAACAATGTTCCGTCTGTCAGCGCAATGAGTTCGGTTGATTCATCAGAAGACATGGCCTCGCCTCGCCTCGGAATCGTGTTGGTTCCACGGGGAAAAGGAAAATGGAAGTGGAAGTGGCAACTTTGCCACATATCGAGCACCAAATCTAGTGGCTTTCCATTAGGAATCGCCGGATTATCCAGTTTAATTGATTAAACACAAGATTGGGCAAAGGGATATGCTCAAAAGTTTGGCTTAAGCTGTGACTACGGGAATCAAAAAGTTTTCATTTCAATGCAGAGACTAAACTTTTAATTAAACGCAAATATTCGAAGGGAAAGTGTTTGGCAATTAGATGAAAAAATGTTTAAAAATTTACGAAACTTTACAGAGTATTTTTAAGAGCGATTATAATTTTTTTTTTAAATTTTTTATTTATGAAAAATAACTAAACTTTTAATTAAAGGCAAATATGCGAAGGGAAATTCTTCCGCATTAGTTTGAAAAATGTTAAATTATACTAAAAATAATTAACAAATATTTTAAAAATCCGATTATAATTTTTTTGAATTTAATATTCATGAAAAATAACTAAACATTTGAAAAAATGTTAAATTATACTAAAAATAATTTACAACAAATTGTAAGAATGTTTTTAAATGCGAATATAATTTTTTGTAATTTTTTTATTCATGAAAAATAAAATGCCAGGTTATTTTGTGTGCTCTGTGAAAAATATTCTGATAAATTGTAAACTTTAATCCTCCCAACTGCCTTATTGTTCTGATACGGACTGTATGATGCCGGTGCTGTTTGTGTGATTAACGTGCAGCAAAGCTCATTCCGAATGATTTATTGAGTGCTGTCTTTCGCCTCTCTTCTTTCCCCTTTCCCCTTTCCCCGCACTGATAACTTCCATTCAGTGGCGCACATTAAGCATACGCCCCGTGCGACCACAGCAACAATTGCACATTGTACTTAATACGATGATGAATATACATACGTATGTAGATGGGACGAAAATTATGTATATAATGAGCGGGGAGAGGGCGGTCGAGCTGAGTTAAGTTGAGCCCAGTTGAGTTGAGTTGAGGGGGATTCATTGTTGAGCCTGGCCAAGTGGCACAAATGGAAGCAGTCGCCCAGTCAAGGAGAAGTACAGCAACGGCAATAATGAAAATAAAACAACAAACAATGAGGAGCAATAACAATAACAGAAAGAAGAAAAAAAAAACAACAAGTGAAGCCAATCAAACAGTCAGCGGTTGTCAATTAAACTTAATTATGTTGTATAGACTGTGAGCAGAGGCTTTGCAAGATGTTGGCAACTTGCCACGACAGCAGCTTTCGCTCCCGCTTTCCACCTCCCACATAAAGGGGCCACGCCCCACGGACTTGCCGCCCCCTTTTCCCGCTGCCAGGCCAAAAAATTGTGTGTAAATTGAAAGCTTTAACAAAACTAATTGAGCGCAGCTACGAAAATGGATGGAAAAACATACAAACTGATTTGATTGCGTGAACGGGGATTTAGCTAAAAAGCACTTGATGATTTCGTTTATCGCAGATTTATAGATGGTACTTGATTTTCTAATTGATTTTCTTTTTTTTTTTACTAAATTAATCAGCAAAATAAATTTAAAAAAATATTACTTGAATACTCAAAATGCCTGAACTCAGAAAAAAAATGTAAGAATTATAGTAATTATATTAAAAATATTAAAAAACAAAAATAGAAAAAATAAATTTAAAAAAAATAATGAATACTCTAAAAACCTGAAATAAAAACAAAAATTATAAATTATGGTAATTATATTTTTTAAAAATTTAAAAAACATTTTTAGGTGCTATTCGAATTTTTGTAAAATTTTATATTTTTTATCTCAATAAAAATCTATAAAAATCTCAATTGCTTTATAAAAAGCTCCATCATCATTTTAGTGTGTCATCGGGTTTAATGACTACTACTACTATTAGCAAAAGCAAAATTAGTTCAAATCGTGCTCCAATTATCCTATAACTGCTATTGACATTAAGCGATTTTAAATTGGCCACCCTTGCGAATCAATTTTTCATCCAATTTACTTCGTGGCTAACTCTTGTAGTTCTTTCCCATTCGCAGCCTTTCGATACTTTCAATAGTTACCTTCGTCTGTCTGTCTGTCTGTGACCAGTGTCCTGTTTTCCACCCCTTTTCCTTTCCTCTTTCCCCTTTCCCCCGGTGGAAATCCCGTTCAGTCGCTGGACAAGGACTCGCATTAATTAGGTGTGGGCGCAGTGCAAACAGGACTAAAGTGCCGGGGAGGGAAAAGTGCAGGGCAAGTGGGTGGAAAAGCGAATAAATAATAAATGGAACACACAAATCCAGGCGCATAGCCCCATATGCATTTTACATGCGATTGGTCACTAAATAAATAAATAAATTGATTTTATTCTCCGCCTTAATTGATACACACGTGCATATCGCATATAGCATATCGCATATCGCTTATATATGCTGGCCATATGTTTTTGATTTATTTATTCCATGGACGAGGACCCAATCGTATGCCATCCTTCTGCCACGATAATTGCCGTAATTGTATCTATAAATTAATTTAACCCACACTCTGCAGGAATTTATTGTTTTTGTTTATCCATTTATTTGCCAACACATATTGTTATTATTTTTTTTTAATTTGGAACGACAAAAAAGGCAAATGCTTTTGTAATTACCCATTCGAGCGATCTGTAATGCAAATGGACAAAAGATTTTATTGTTATCCGATTTGAAGAGATTTTGTTATCCGCTGCAAAAGGATTATTTTGCGACGACTGAAAGTCAGGATTTAAAATAATTCGTTATTTATTAATAAAAAAGTAATGCTAAAAATCTAGTTTTAAATTAATGATGTGATTTGTTATTAATTCATAAAAAAATTATAGTGATTTTGGGTAGATTTAATAGTTTTTAAAACCAAATTAATTTCCAAATATTTATTAATTTTTTATTGATGATGTGATATGAATTTAAAATGATTTTGAATTTATTAAAAATGATTTTGGGTAGATTTAATATTTTTTAAAACCAAAATAATTTCCAAATATTTATTAATTTGATGATATGATATGAATTTAAAATAATTTTTTATTTATTTATAAAAATCTAGAGTGATTTGGGGGAGATTTAATATTTTTTAAGATCAAATTAATGATTTTGCAAACTTTTAATATCCATTTAAATTTAAATTTCCTATTTACCTAATATATAAAAAATATAATAAATCTAATCCAAGCTCCCTCTTATTTTTCTTCCATTTTTTACAGGTAAGCGCCAGGCAATTGGAGTGGAGAAGACGAATAACAGCTCGAGTAGGAATCGTTAGGGCTCCGGGCTGGATGAAGTGTCAACCTAGTTAAACATCCGACGCTTATCCTTCAGACCGAAGGACCCAAGGACCCCCTAAAACCCACCCCCTCCCTGCAGAAGGCCACTTTATGCTGCCCGCAGGCAGCTTTCCCCGAATTAGCTGCCAAGCAGAAATTGACGTTTATTGTTTTTAGAATTTTTATGAGCTCCTCTCAAGCGGGAAAAACGGAGAAAAAAGTCAGAACGAAGGCGAAGGAGTAGGAGGTGGTCGGGCTGGAAAAGCCAGAGATCAATAGGCAAACGCTTGGCACGAGATTCGTTTCACCAAATCACGCATACGACTAGGTGGCCCAGCACAGTGCGTTTCATGCCTGCTATCTCAGAGCGTAAGTCGATTTAATTGCCAGCGGAATGGGAGTAGATAATTATGGTTTATGGGAAAACATGAAGATAAGAGTCGACAAAACAAATCCGACAATTACCCAAAATGTTTACACCAGCAAATGTGATTGAATTGTGGGAGATTATATATGTATCTTACCTGCTTATTTCATTTTCTACAATATTATATTATTTTCATTTTTACTTGGATTTTTCTTTAGCCAATCCTCGATTTTTTCAACTGTTAAATTTTTGAATATATTTTTGTGTGGCATTCATATTTTATTCATTCGGTAATGCACTTCGATACGGACTGTCGTCTGGTCCCAGAAGCCAGAAGCCAGCGGGCCATTTCATTTTTTTTAGCATAATTTTGCACTGGCAAATATCACGCATACGCAGTGTTGCCTACTTTTTTGGGCCCAGGCGAATGCACGGCCTTCGCTTTTTAAGCAGCTTTCTGCGGCAGCAGCTTTGATTTAGTTCACTCACATACTTACACACTCACACACTCACAAAAGAGAGAGAAAGACACGTGGATTTGCGAGCTGAAATTATATTTCATTTTTATTTGCAAGCGTTTTTGCGACTCCCATGAAGAAAAAAAAAGAAGAAAAAAAAGAAAAGGAAACCCTTTGCCGGGTCTGCTCTTTTTTTTATGATTGTCTTGAGGATTTTCGTTTTACATTTGTATGAATTTTTAATATGCCAAGGAATAAAACAACAATGCGAGCCAAGAAGCCAAGAAGCCAAGAAAGCATAAATATCAAACAGCCAAAAGCGAAAAGGAATCGGAATCGGAATCAGCATTAGAATCAGAAACCGACAAAGCGGCCAAGGGAAGGGGGCGGGGCAGCAAATATAAAGATAAAAAGGAATATCAAGCCAAATAAACCTTAAGGACATTGTAATATTAATTCAAACGGACATACACAAAAGTGAACCAGAAAGAGAGAAAAAATATACAAAAAAATACGGAAAAAAAAGGGAAGCATACATTCAGCAACTTGAAACGGTCTTAAGGCCTTCGTCCTTTTTATTTCTTTTGTGGCTTATAAATGCTACTCCCACACACACACACATGAAATTGGAATTGTGTTGAGGTAAAAGTAAAAATCTGGCAGAAATTTTACAAAGTAATACGCAGGCCAAAGATTATCAATGGGGGATTTCTCTCTGCTTTTTGCCAATGAAGCCCGAAAATCTTTTGTAAATTTCCCAAAATTCACTTGCTGTCAAATGAAATGCTCGAAAAGCAAAACAAAAAAGGAAGAAGAAGTAGAAGGTATCACACATTCGCCATTCTGAGCAAACAGAGATTTCGAAATGCCAGCAAACCGAGCTGAATTTAATAAGTGCATGGTGAATTCCTTTATTATTAGCCCCAGCGAAATGCGTATTTAAACGCTTGTGTCGTACATATTTTATTCTCCGCCCGATTTTATTTATGTATACTCATTCTCCTCGCAATTGTTCAGCGAATGTAAGCGAATTTTAATTGCCTCCCTGAAAAAAAGAGGCAAAGGCGGGACGATATCTGTTTTTTAAGCTGCTAAGAATTTTGCCAGAATTTGTTTTTAAACAAAGAGCTAAAGAAAAATATTTAAGAGCTAAAAAGAAAATTTTAAGACAATAAAAACTAATTGCTAATTATTTTTAAACGACTTAAAAAATCGAATTTATGTAAAAAAAATTAAAAATTAAATTAAAATAAGAAGATAAAATTTTAAGCCAATAAAAACTTATTGCTAATTTTTTTTGAACGCCTTTTAAATTTAAAATTATATTAAATAAAAATTAAAAATTGAAATTTTTTAAAAAGAGAAAATTTTAAGCCAATAAAAACTTATTGATAATTTTTTTAAACGCCTTAAAAAATTAAAAATTAAATTAAAATAAAATAAAAAATTTTAATAAATTTAATTTCAGCCCAACATTTTAAGGGCTGTTTAAATGCCCTTTAGCAAGAGTTTTGTTGCACTGAAAATGAATACAAATTTAAGTATGATTTAAGATTATCGTTGAGAACAAGACGACCATCGCCAGAGCCTCCAAGGCAACTGATATGCGACTTTTTTATACACACACATTGTTGCCAAAGTACGCAATAAGGATAACCATTTCCCCAGACGCTCAAACTGACCTTACTCAAGTGCCACACACACACATAAGAAGCTGGGAAAAGGCCTTGGAGCCACCCACTTCTTTTTGCCACCCCCCCTTTGGCGAAGTTTTCGTCTTTTATCTATAAAATTTTCATGCTGGAAATTCACGACCAAAGTCAGATGGAGTGGAAAGCATAATATTATTTACATATGCATATCCTTGCCATTCTGATTAGCTTTTATGCATCGAGTGTGAAGTATTTTTTGGGCTTTTATTATAGTTGTATTCTTTATTTACCGATAATTACATTTCCATTTCCTCACAACTCACTGCCTTAAATGCAAATAAATTATTTAATGGAATAACTTATTTTTTTTATTTATCTTAACATTAGCTAATAATTATGTAATTTTTTTTTACTAGCTAATTTATATTGGCATAAATTATTAGATGCCATTACATGTTTATTTTAAATGTAAATATCATAATATTTTTTTTTATTTATCATGATTCACAGGCACTCGAATATAAAATCCCCCTGTTTTTTTTTTTGCTATTTTCCCTATTAGCATAATTGAAAAATCAAATTTTAAATCAAATTGCAATGCAATCATTGGAATGTGTAACGCAATGAGCTGAGAATTGGCAATGGCATGCAAATGAGGAGAGTAAAAAACCAAAATCAAATAAACAACTGATTAACTGCAACGATCTTGATGGATATTTTTTTGCAAAAAATAAAAACTGAATCAGTAGATAAAGTGAGTGCAATTTTGCACTTTAGTTTCGCTCGCCTTTTGCGTTAATTTTTACTGACAACCCGCTGTTGTGGGTGTCACATTTATGGCACACATCACACACATTTGCGGCTCCTTTGGATCAAAGTGGTTTGTCGTTTGCACCCAGCTGAGTTTTCCGCACGGCCCTCCCCACCCAATTTTCCGCTTCCTCCCCGCCCGCCAGCCTTTAAAGTCTTTGCGGTTTTCCCACCAAAGCGAAGTTGAAGGCGAATCGATTCAAGTCACCCGCTGCGTTGAATTCTCACCAGCTTTTCTATGTCGACCTTAAAGCGAGCCACACATTTTCCAGGACCTCAAAGTGCCAATGCACTGGAAAAAATATATTTGATTTCTGTGAGGGCTTTAATTTTAAATTTTCAAATTATTTCACCTAACGAATTGATGAATTTATTGTTAACAGCATTATTTATTTGTATTTCTTAGGAGATTTTTTGTTTTAAAAGAAATTTAGTTCGATTATTCTAGCTATTTAATTTTTAACTAATTTTTAGATGAATTATATATTAATGGAAAAATATATAATAATTTTTGGAATTATTTCAATGAATTTTTAATAAAGAAAAATATTTATTTGAATTTCTTAGGAGATTTTTTGTATCAAAAGAAATTCAATTAGATAATAATTATTCAAGCTAATAATATTAAAACTATTTTTAAGATCAATAAAATTGATAGAAACATATATTTTATGTCTGTGAGTAACAAGAAGGCATTTATAATAATTTTTTAAATTATTTTAATTTTTTTATTTATTTTTGAAAAAAGTTACTCACTTTACTTAAGCTAATTAATTTTTAAATATTTTTAAAATCCGAAATATTTACAATTGTGATTATTTGTTCTCAGTGTAAACGCACAACTGCAGCTAGAAATCCTCTTTGTCCCGAATGAACTATAACTTTTAGTGCTGCTGGTGTGGCTCGCTTTTCCCCTTTTTTTGGAGCTCTCGACGTCTCGCAGCGAATTGATTTTCCATGTAAGCACATTAAGAGTGTTTTCGCAATTTGCCTGTGGCTCAGTTAGTCAGTTCATCAATCAGTCAATCAGCCCAGCCAGCCAGCCAGCCAGCCAGCCAGTCAGTCAGTCCGTCCGTCAGTTTGTCCGTCAGTCAAGCAGTTTCCATGTCTGTTATTACAGGACAACATAAAAACTTGTGTGCTCGGCCAGAGAAAAGCGCTGGGTGTACATGGAAAATCGTTTTTCCACCGCACAAGTGTGCGTGTGTGTGTGTGCGTTTGAGTCTCATCAAGTTAAATGGAGGATGGCAAAGACGCAAAGTATTCATTTCATTTTACTTTTCGTTCCTTGTCGAACTGAAAAACTGTAAAACAATCAAAAGGACATAATTGAATTGCATAACTTTTGGCGAGTGTGTTTTTGTGGGGGGCGGGTGGTGGTTAAAATCATTGGGGGAAAAAGGAAAAGCGGGCAAGGAAGTGAGAAACATCCCTGCCTACCGCTGGAAAACTTTTGTCATTTCCATATCCCCAACATATCCGCGACTGTTGTCGAAACTTTGTCTCGAAACTACAGAGACAAGACAAGAGGCAGGGGAAACATTTTAAATGATGCACTTTTAAAGTTTTAATTGCTGTAAATGTTACAGGTTTCAGACGTTTTTCATACTTTACTTGGCTATTTATTCATTATTTTTTGTAACAATTAATTATATAATGAAATCCAATGCATTATGGGCCAAATATATCAAATCATGTCATTTTTACATTTATTATGTTTTTTATTGTAGTACGTAAATTACTTTATTTGGTTAGTTACAATACTGAAGTAAATGCAAAAATCATTTTCAAAGAATTTTCATTGGCGTTTTTAGGTATTTTATGGCTTAAGAACGTCAAAAGATTGATATAATAAAAAAAAAATGCGAAACTTTGTAATGTATTTTAGAAAATAAGCAAAACCGAAATTTAACTATTGTTTTTTAAGTATAAATATAAAATTTAAAGTCTTTATCTTTGAAACTAGAGTTTTTGATATTAGAGATATTTGAATTTTTAAAGGCTTGGCAGAAAAACCCTTTAAGCCGCTAAGTTAATTTGGGTAACACGATCTTTCGCTGGCTTCTGTCAATAAAAATACCTTTCAACGAGTCCAACCACGTTGTGTGTTCCATTAAAAAGGCACTATTTTTTTTTTCCTCCAACTGAATCCAATAAAGTTATTCGCAGCCACTAAAAAGCACATAATACGGTTAAAGCCGCGGGCCATGGGGCTATTTTGATTCCTTTGTCGATCTTTTGTCATCCATAATTGAATGAGCAACGGCAACTGGCAATCAGCGCAAGGAATCTGGCAATATGCACTATTTATCGATGGCAAACAATGCATAAAGCGTGGATGTTGGATGTTGACCCGAATCGATTGTATAGAATCTATATTGAATTTCGAATTTCGAACGTGGCACATGCTGTTGTTATTTTTTCGCCTTCTCCGTGTAATTTTCACTTTCTTGCGATTTTTATTTTCGGTTTTCGTAACTTATTCACCGAGCTTATCTTCCTCCATATTTTTTTTTATATTTTGGTCTGCGTGTTTTTCATCGTTCTTTTTTTTTTTTTTTTGCGACAATGTTGCTGCAGGATATTGTGCGTTAAAATCTGTCAACAGAAATTCAATTACATTTTGCACTCACTGCTGTTGTTGTTGTTGTTGTTGTTGTGCGTGCCTCGTCTACGTCGCCTTCTTTTGTATCTGTCTCTTTCCGTTTCTCTGCTGCCGCCGTCTCCCTCTGGCCGACTATCGCCATCCCTGTCGTTGTCATTGTCAGCTTACAACTGTTACAACATGGCGGGTTGCCTTTTTATGGCTGCAACTGCTGTTCATCTCCTGCCTCGTTATGCGCCTCCTCATCCGCCTCGATTTGCCGTCTCTATCCCCTTTCTATCCCTATTTTTTTAACCTCTACACGGAAAAAAAAATTATATAAAATATTATAGTTTATGAATAAGCTATAACTATAAAGGCGAGCTATTATTTTTGGCATGTTGAATGTTTAGCAAAGACTGTTTAACATAAAAATCTAAAATCATAAACCGAAATTCGGTAATAATTAGTAGTTATGAACTAAGAAAGGATTTTACGATATTCGCCAAGGTACCTCAAAATATAAGCCAGTTACAAATTCCAAATAAACTGAATTATTTAAATATTAAAATCTGATCTAATATATATATTATTTTGTAACTTAGTTTTTTTAATTTGCTTAACATTTTTTTTTCAGTGCATACTGGCCACATTGCTTAGTGTTTTTAACTGCTTTCTGTTTAAACATCGCCACAGCCGTCGTCGGCTGGATTGAGTCATAGACTCCTTTACTGTCTCCATGTCGCCCTCGCTCTTCCTCTCTCTATCGCCCGAATCCTTGTAGGCGACAGGACAAGTACGACTACAGCTGCAACTACGAGTACAAGGACAAGAACAAGTGGCTGACACGAGCGGGCAATGAATCCGTCAAGTGCTTGGGCGGCATGGAGACATTTAATCTCTCTATCGATTTACCACAGATTTGCAGATGCCGAGAGCCAAGTTTTGCTTCGTTTCGGCCAAGGGATACTTCTGAGTCATTTGTGATTTACTTTTTACTGTGTTGCGAATTTTATCAGTTGGAATTTATTGGAGAAAATAATTACTTAAAAGAAAATATTATTTATTTAAAACTTTGGTTTATATAAATCTTGAAAAAATATTTATAATCAAGAGGTTCTTTTCTTAATGCATTAGTAAACTAAATTTTTGGGCAGTCCGAATATTTATTAAATTTCACTACATTTTGAATGATTCTTGTCTATTTTATATAGCTTAGATTTTAAAGTTTCGAAACCCAAAGTGGAAGCCCCTTAAACTTTTTCGGGATCTAGCTGTTCACCGTAATCTTTGGCTGGGGAGAAACTCAGATTTGCTTGTGGCAATCCCGAAAACAGATTTAATTGCCAACTTTTGGGCCACTCACAGTGAATGTGGCTTTGTGCTTTTGGATTCGAATGCGGATTCGAAGGAAACTTTTCGAAATGTGTACCTGGGCTGCGAGCGAGATAAGTTCCCGGCGACTTATCACTGAATTTGGCTTAAATGTTGCCATTTGTAACCCGACCTTTCTTGGCCATACTTTAAATTAATCCGCCATTTTAGTTGGCCCTCGCCAAGGAAACGGGGCCAAAAGGAGAAGCTTAGTGGTTTACAGCCTTGGGCGACTATGTACATATACAAGCGTACGTATACGCCCACCAATCCAATCCTCCAGTCCTCCGAATCCTCCAATCCTCCACCGATTATTTCCGCTAATAGCGAACAATGCATTTTTTAGCGGGGATTTGGTTTTGGATTACACGAGGAGAAGACAGGCAGGAAGTCGCCCAGCGATGACGATGTTCCTGCTGGATGGTGGATGGTGGACGGTGGATCGATGGTCGTTGGCGCGGTATATTGTGATTTCCGAGCCGAAACGCTATGCTCATGGCATTAATCGATTTTATTGCATTTTGCCTACCTTAGCTGGCAGCTAAGAGGATTTCACCCGGACTTCCTTCAGAGCTCGAGCTCTCAATCAACGGTCAATTCAATCACAGCCAGGGAATTTGATTTTTAATAAGCTTAAGCGCAATAAATTTCTCCCCTGTCCTTTGACTTTTCCCTTTCGTCTTTTTAAAGGCGCCAAAGTTCAACAATATGACAATGGCGGTGGGAATTATGGAAAATTATAGTAGGCATCACATCGAATCAGTCTATAGGGTTTCTCCAATCCTGTTGAGTTAATTCGTGGACATTCTTAAGACAAAGGGTTGGTGAAACCCGATTACCGATTTTATTAAATATTTTGTATTACATTATTTTAAATGTGGTTATATTTACTTTTATAAATAATTAATATTATTAATAATTATTAATATTATTATTATTATTTTTAATAAATGTTCAAATTCAATTAAATATATTTTTCATTATTCATTAAATATTTCCCATTACATTATTTTTAAATCTGGAAATATTTGCTTTTATAAATATAAAAAAAAAATTAAAAAATAATTGGTTTAATTAAATATATTTTTTACTATTTATTAAATATTTTTTATAACTTTATTTTTAGTGCTGGTAATATTCTCTTTTAAAAATATTAAATTATTCAAATGATAAAAATAATAAATAAAATATTATGTATAAAAATACATAATAGTATTCAATATAACTAGTAAGAAAAGATGAATTATAAAATATCTTTGCTGCAATTTATAATACAATTTACTGTTGGGAAACTTTCCGTCCGAGAATGACCTTAGATTATAATCGAGTCAGAGCCAAGTTCAGCTGCAAATTAATAATAAGCCAGTTAGCCGCTCACTTTTAGTTTGCTAAAGGCTTAGATTGATAGATTGAACAATGACTGAGGGAGCGGGGGCAGGACCGAGGGGTAGAAAGGGGGGGGGGGGGAAGCCTGGAAAATTCAATGAAAAGTTAAATTAATAATTGAATTTCAGTTTGAGTTTAGTCCCTTGCCGAAGTGCTTAAAGTTGGGCATTGGATTTATGTTCACACTTTGACTTTTCCACTTTTCCACTCCGCTTTCACCTTTCGCCGGTGCGGGAAAGGCGGAAAATGGTCGGAAAAAGGGGGGAAAGTTTTTAATCAGTTATGCAAATTTGTTCTTGTCTTCCTCTTGTCGCAGCTCTTGGCCAGTTTAATTGGCTTTCCCCATTTTGTGAATTGTGCAAATACACCAACGTATCTACGTTCGTTCGTTCGTTCGGTGGCCAATTCAACATTTCTGCATTTTTCGCCTGCAAGTGGCTGGCATATTGGCATATTGACAGATTGATATTGATATTGATTTTCCATTGCCATTTTCTTTTTCCTCCGCTCTCTTATCAAATGCATAATATTTTATACATATTTATGGGCAGATTAAACAAATAGCGGCCAACACACAACGAAATGCAACTTCAACGGGGCCGTAAAGCATTTTAATTGGAAATTGAAAATATCGTTGAGCGGGGCTTAAATTTAATGCCTGGCATTCTGCAGGACTTATTGATCTGGCGCAGGACGTCGTCCTCTTCGTCCTCATCCGGCATTCCGTGCCAGCGGTGCGATTATCCCAGTTATCCACCGCAATTGCCGGTTATCATCTGCAAGTGCCACAACTTGAGTTCCGATGTCCCGCTGCAGCTGCAGCTGTCACATCTTGTAGCTGTAGTTGTAAATAGTCCTGCCAAGTGTGCCAGTGTCAGTGTGCGTGTGTGTGTGTGTGTGTGTCGTGGAGTCCTGCACAGTTAAACAAAGGGACACTGAGCGAAGAGGCTATCCATATCTGTATCTTAATGCCATCTCAACTTTTACGGACTTTTCTTTGGATCACTAAATCGCTCATCACTGTATTAATTTATTGTTCATTACAAATATAATAAAGTTCCTGAAAAACTGAATTTTTTTATGAAATGAATGGATTTTTTAAAAATTTAAACATCTAAATAAATTATAAGAATAATCTACATAAACAACATTAATAATACGATTTATTCGTTTTTTTCTTATAATTTCTTACAACAAAAAAATGAAAAAGGTATATTTTTAAAATCACTTTTAACTGTCAAAAAGGTGTCTAAAAGTATGCAGCAATATATTTTTTTAATTAAAGGTTAAGGCACCCTCCATATATTTTAAAACTTATTTAGTTTTTGAAAGATATTTATTTATAATTTTAAAATCTAAAAAAATGAAATATACAAGTTGAAAGTTTCGTAACTTTTTTTTTCAAAATATGTTTTTTTTTTGGTGATATTTCTTCGCAGTGCCAGTGAACGCATACACACGCACGCGGCAATTAATTGCGATGCACACACTGCAGGGGTTTTCGGATGGTGGGCGGACAGGAGCTAGAGGAGGGGGGCGTGGTCGTAAAGGCCATATAGCAAGGACATTGTTGGGAACTTAGCTGGGAGCTTAACTTGGCTGAAAGCCCTGATTCGGTTAGCCAGGTAAACAGCTGCGATAACCCAAAGACATTTCATTAGACCATTAACTGTCAACTGCATGTGTCCTGTATGACCAGCGTGTCCTGCGTGTCCTGTCCGCGTATCGGTGTGTGCCAGTGCGCCTTTGTATGCGTGAGCTTCTGTCTCTGTGGGCGAGGAGGAGGAGGAGGCAACTTCCTCCGCCTGACAAATTGATACAAAAAATATTATTTATTGCACAGCCCACACACACTTTTTTAGTCCCCTCATCCTTCCGCCTCCTCATCCTCCATTTCAATCTCTTTTGAATGAACCATTGCTCCTGTTCGCTCTCTTCTCTTCTTCCTCTGTTTTTTTCGTCCTTTGTTTGTGCCGGCCTCACATAAAATAACAAATTTGTTCTTTCTTACACCTGAACGATTTCAATGGAAATTCATTTTTGGTTTTTTGCGCGTGTTCCAGTGTTGCATAATCAAAAAATGCTCTTCAAGCTTCCAAATTAATCGGGGGACTGGGCAGCGTTTTCCCACTCAAGTTTCATTCCAAGAAGAATTCCGAAATTAACTTTTAATTTCTAAGGGCAACAAACAACTGTGGTATATTTATTTTACTAATTTACATAAATCTTAGAAATTAAATATCAAATGGAACATTTGTAAATCACAAACTTCCATTCTTAGGTATTTGATGCAAAATGGTTGATGGTTTTTCAAATCCCTAATAAAGGTGCCTTAAAGTATGCAGTACAACGCCCTTCGGACTCAAAATATATTGTTGCATACTTTTAGACACCTCTGTAAGTGATTTCTATGGCATATACGAACTTAAAATATATTGTTGCCTACTTTTAGACACCTTTATAGGCGATTTGTATGGCATCTACGGCAAATTAATACCATTTTAATTGAATGCCTTTGCAAGAAGACATGTTTAATGGGTGGTGAGAGATTATTGCTGCACCTGTACTCACATAGATACTCATCATAATTGGTCTTTGAGCGATTACCAATTTAAAGCCGATATTAACAATACCATTGTCTTCGTGGACAATGAATTCGATGAAGGGCCAAGTATATTGGGCCGGCGCAGCCCAGTCATTCGATTCGATCCGATTCGAGCCCATAACAATGCCTTGTATTATGGCCTAAACAATAATTTAAATTGCCAGCAATTTCACTTACACACACGCACTTTGTGTACACTTCCCCATGTGCGCGTGTGTGTGTTTTGGTAGATGGCTGTAACTATGTTGTAACTGCTAACTGTCAAATTGGCTGACAGGGAAAATTGGGCGGAAAATGGGTGGCAAAGGGGGGTAGTGGGTTGGGTTGCACACACAGGCTGGCAAACAAATAGTTTGCTTTTTGTTGACTTGACTTGCTTTCTGGCCAAGACGTTGTGCGCCTGTCTGTGTGAGTGTGTGTGTGTCTGTGTTGCCCCCTTCTACATCTGTGTGTGTGTGTTTGACTGTGTTTGTGACTTTTGATTAGGCCGACTGTTTGCTCGGCGGTTACATCGTCCGACCAACGTCCTTGGTAAATATGTTTTTAACCCCATCCGCAGCCTCGGGTTTCCCTCTCTCCCGCTTTTCCACTTTCCACTTGGCTTTCCCCAATTTCTGGCTTTTGTTCGATTCCGATTCATTGCGTTTTCCAGCACCAGGAGAATATTTCAAAATATATACACAATATTGGGGGCCGGTTTATAAAGTTATTATAGAAAAATTATGCATTCGAATAAAGCTTAGTCGAGAATATTGAGATTGGAAAATATATGGGAGTGGATTAGGTTTTTTTAAAAAAAAATTTTTAATGTTAAAATATTTGCCTTAAAGTATGTAGTGAACAAAGTATAGTCGTCTTGCTGTATGAATTCTTATCACTTTTTGACTAAAAATATTTTGTTGCATACTTTTAGACACCTATGGTATTTTTGTTTTGGCTTTAATTCCCTTTTAATCGTTGAGTAAATGTTTATATTTTATTCATTCAAAAGTATGTATGTTAAATATCGGTAAATAATCACCAATTATTTTTAAATTAAATAGTTTTATAGTCATATTTCGCTCAGTGCAATAACATCTGCATCTTTACACTTTCGCAATTGTCGATGGGGTTCTTGGCTTTTAAGGATTGTATTTTCGGACTGGTTTGGGTTTTTGGGTTTGGCTTTGGGTCAGTTTCCGTATCCGGGTTTTCGCCAGTTTTTACTCTTTACACGTAAAAAAGTCCGCGTGTGTGTGTGTGTTTGTGTGTGTGCAAGTGTGCTTGACAAATATTGTCTTTATTTTCTGGCTGCTCGATTTCATGCTGTTATTTTTATTTTTTGCCTCATTTTGGTTCGTTTTTTTTTCTCTCGTTTTTTCCCCGGTTTGTTTTCCTCTTCTTGTGGACATTTCATTTGACTCGCAGTTATCATCATTTGTTTTGTCCGCTGACACCGAGTGAGTGCGAGTGTGTGTGCGTGTCCTGATTATTGTTATTTGCACACGTGTGTGCCCGCACACAAACGCAAACTGCTTACCTGTCATCTCCGGCCATCTGTCTTGCCTCCTTCCCTCCCTCACCCTCAATTCTCAGCCCCCCATCAGTGTCCTTTTTTTCCGTTCCTACCCCCGGGGACCTTTTGATTAATACTGCTTTTATTTAATTGAAAGTTTGCGAGAAGATTTACTTGAATTAGTTACAAATGCATTCAATATTGAATGAGCAAATGTGCGAGGATTTTCGGTTAAGGAAGGGGTCCAGGGATTGCAGTCATAGATTTATTGCATGGATATAATTATTATATTGTTATCTGTTCATTTTTGCATTTTTGGTGTAAGACCCTTTTTTGGCCAAGTTACAGAAAAAATCAAGAAGAAAAAAAAATCATATTTCTGACAAAAACCCCAATCCCATTTTTTACCAATAAAATCGTTTTTTTGGCCGAAACAATGAAAATATTTATCCAAATATGGATTGTCATACCTTTCTGAGCTCGTTATCAAATTTGTAATCGATTGGCATTAAAACCTGGTCATTTTATTTTTTTTGCCATTTTTCGCAAAAAATCATGATGTACCCCCTTATAAAAAAAATGAAAATTGGCAAAAATTTTATTTTTTCAAAATCGCGTTGAAAGTGTCATGGATTTAATAAATATTTTGTTATCTGTTCAAAACAGTATGCATTTTTGGTGTAAGACCATTTTTAACAAAGTTACAGCAAAAAAACAAAACGAAAAAATTTACATTTTTGGCAAAAACCCAACTTCCAATTTTCCACAAAAAAATTTGGTTTTTTGCCGAAACAATGGAAATATTTATCCGAATACGGATTGTCATACCTTTCTGAGCTCGTTATTAAATTTGTAATCGATTGGCATTAAAACCTGGTCATTTTATTTTTTTTTGCCATTTTTTGCAAATAATCATGATGTACCCCCTTATAAAAAAAAAGAAAATTGGCAAAAATTTTATTTTTCCAAAATCGCGTTAAAAGTGTCATGGACTTAATAAATATTTTGTTATCTGTTCAAAACAGTAAGCGTTTTTGGTGTAAGA
Source organism: Drosophila pseudotakahashii (assembly GCA_035046095.1). Taxonomy (NCBI): domain Eukaryota; kingdom Metazoa; phylum Arthropoda; class Insecta; order Diptera; family Drosophilidae; genus Drosophila; species Drosophila pseudotakahashii. The sequence goes on from JAWNOE010000105.1 coordinate 11,754,757, forward strand.
CCATTTTTGGACAAGTTACGGCAAAAAAAAGAAGAAAAAGTTCATATTTTTGCCAAAAACTCAAATTCCACTTTTCCACAAAAAAATTTGTTTTTTTTGCCGAAACAATGAAAATATTGATCCAAATATGGATTGTCATACCTTTCTGAGCTCGTTATTAAATTTGTAATCGATTGGCCCTTAAACCTGGACATTTTATTTTTTTTGCCATTTTTCGCAAAAAAACACGATATAAAAAATGAAAATTGGCAAAAATTATATTTTTTCAAAATTGCTTTGATTCAATAATTATTTTTTTTTATTTTTTGCTGTGTAACACACGCAGACGAGCGACCCCTCATTTCCATATCGGTGGCGGATGTAGATTGAAGTTTCCCAACGCGCTCTTGTTGTTTGCTAAACTTATTTATAGATTGGCCCACAGAGGGCTTTGCACATGCTATCAACTTGGCCAGCTTAATGGCAATGGCAATCGTCCTGACGTCAGTTCTTCAGTATTTCAGTCAGTCAGTCAGTCAGTCAGTCAGTCGGTCAGTCATTCAGCCCGCAAAAGCTGGACCAGAGTAATTTGCATATTCACATCCATGGACTACCTCCTCCCCCTCCCCAAAAAGCAAACAAAACGCGTGGCCATAGGTGAGGAATATTGTCACAGAATGCGATGGCGAAAGAACAAACAAAGAGGGTAGGAAAGAAAAGGAAAATGGAAAAGGAGAAAGCCGGCAGAAAGGTGGAAGGACGAAGGCAGAAGGCAGCGGAGGTTGCCTTTGATTTATCGCCATAATAATCGCCGAGAGCAATCCTTGTGGGTAACATTATTTACAACTATGTTGTCCGGGAATGATGAATGATTCCAAACTAGCACCAAGGTAACCAAGACACCCACACCCACACAGACACGTGCTGAATACGAATACAAATACAAGTAAAGGACGAAATCGCAGAGTTCATCAGCCCTCAAATTCTTAAACTTAACTTGTTGTTCAAGATCAGTCGACCTGAAATAATAATCAAAATATTCAAATTAAAACAGTAATGTCTTAATTTAAAAATATAAAAGCATAAAACGAGAAAATTTGGTTTAAAAGCTAATATAATAAAAAAAAAAATTCTATAAAAAAAAATCAAGTATTATGAAATGATATTTATAATATAAATATTATATTGTAAATTGTAATTTATGAAGTCTTTTAAAAAATATATAAAATGGACTAAAATAATTTCAAATTGACTAAAAAACAATTGAATAAAAAAAAAATCAATTTTGATTGCTTTCTGATGGCACGATCAAAGTTTTATTGACGGGCCATGAAAATTAAAATCACAATGGGCTCTCACGCACACTAAAGCACTTGGGGACACTCACTCACACACACATGTAAGCCCAAGCGGAAAATCTGAAAATCACTCGCTTAAGTAAGTTCTCTCGCTTTGTGTGCGTGTGTGTGTGTGTGAGGTGTCCTGGCGGCCATAACCCAACACCACGTGTCGTCTCGCTCACTCCCCATACTCCGTTCTCGCTCGCACTCACTGGAAACTCGCTCAGACTTCCCACGCTTTTGTTTATTTTGGTACGCTTCGTTGGCTTGATTTTCCGCTCTTTCGTCCTGTCGTCCTTTCGTCCTGTCGTCCTCTGGTCCTGTCTCATGTCTCTAGGCTTGTTTGCGCTTAGTTTGATTGAACGCTCGTAAGTATGTGGCTCCATCTATCTCTATCCCACCCCACTCCCCTCAACCAAGAGTTAGTGAGTGTGTGTGTGAGGGCTCCATTAAATCAAAGGATCAGACATTGCGTCTGTTTGTTGGTCATTGGCCAGCCAAAAAATTGCTGTTTCCTGTTGCTGAGATGCCAAAATAAAGTTTCAAAAATATCAATTTCATCTTAATATTGAATATTTAGTTTAGGACATTTTTTTTTATTTTTAAAGGAATTTTTACATTTTTTCAAAAAGTCTAGACCCTCTTAATATATATTCAACGGTTCCGAAGAAATAGCTATGCCTTTTACAAAGTTGTCTAAAAGTATGCAACAATATATTTTATATCGCAAAATCGTTCCAAAAGATAATTTTTATATTTTCACTGCATACTTTTAGTCAGTCTTATAAGTGATTTCAAAATCCTAGTGATTTCTGAGGAGAAAGTCTGTACAAATTTCCAATATTGAAATATTTTTCAAAAATAAAATATAGTAAAATATTTGCCCAAAAAAACTTACTTGTTTTTAAATGTTTAATTTTTATTTTCAATATAGAATATTAAAAGAAAAACAACTTTTGATGATTACTTAGAATTACAAAGGCATCTCTAATTTCTTCTAGTGCGAAAAATCTGCTTTCCCCAAATGGCAAATGTTGAATGTGCTTAATTAGGTTTACCGAAGAAGAGGAAATAGAGCAAAGGAAAATCAGGGGGCGGGGGAAGTATCGCTTCGTGAGCCAAAGGCCCAGATATTGACCATTATTTAGGGCTGTTAAGCGATTTCCGTACTGAAATTGAATGTTTTCACTGCCCCTACAAAAGTGTGTGTGTGTGTGTGTGAGTGGCATATTTCTATTTACAGTGCAACCCACACACGCACACACACATTCAAAGAAACGGGGTAAGGCAAAATGGAGTCAGAGGGAGAGGGAAGAAAAGGGAAGAGAAGAGAAGTACCAGAGAACGAGCAAATAAAACGTTGCTAGCCACACGCCATTTTCATGTTGCATCCTGCCATTACACAGACACAGGGATACTCACACACACACACAGACAGTTACACAAATACAAACACATTTACAGGGAAGGGAGCGAGAGCGAGAGGGGGATAACAAGTGGTCCTGGCGTTCGCCGCATGCAAAACTGCTCGTTTATTCAACAACATAAACATTGTTGTGCACATAAATTTATACAAAGTTCTAGTTTACATACCAGGCTGGAAAAGGGGGTGGGGCAGGGGCGGGGAAAAGGGGCAGGGAAAAGGGGGCGGCAAGCTGGCACAGTTAACGGGTCGAATCGATATTCATATCAACCGCAAAATGTGTGTCGCTGTCGTTGTTGCAGCCCTTTTTTATTTCCCTTCTCTGTATTGTTTTTGTGGGTAGGGATTTTTCCCTTTTTGGCCGGAAAAGGGAAAAGCGGGTGAAGGCCTAAAAGTAGGCTGCACATTTTGATGCATTTATGGGAGCAAAGGCAGGCAAAAGCAGGCTGCAGGACATGGACATGGCCAGGGACAACATGTGCTCGCAATTTGTCGACAGCGGCGTCGCATTTTTGATTTTATTTATTTTCCAACGCCTGCATCCATTGTGATAAGTCAACGCGCCAACAATGGCCAAATAAACCCCTTCTGCCTGCCCCCCATAAAAATTCCATAACAAATTCATTTTACGGCCATAAACACAACACTCGCACAAACACGAGTTGTTAGGCAGTCTCTCTGAATTTTTCAAATTAGTTCATTTATTTATGCCTGCATTTTGTCCATTTCCAATTAAATAATACCCAAAAATATATACTGCTTGCCTTAGGCTCATTGTTTTGATTTATTTTTGCCTCTGATTGAACCAAAACAATTGGACGGCAAAAATAAAGAAAAAAAGAACAAAATGTTGAAAAATATACAACAATTATTTAGAAGCAATTCAAGTATATTTTTTTAAATTTAAATTAATATTTAACAAAAATACTTTCTGTAAATTTATTAAAAATAGTATTTTTTAATTAATACTACTATATTTATATTTAAAACTTAACCCTGTTTTAGGGATTTTAAATTTAATTCTTATTTTTTTATAACAAAATACAATTGTGTTTCTTAAAAATATTTTTGCAATTTTTTTTATATATTATACATACCTAAAATAACCTTAATATTCCATTTAAAAAACAATACAGCTTTAAATAAATAAGCATAAACAACAAATCAATATGTAATTTAGTAAATTGTAACATTGATTTAAAATTAAAAAAAAAAACAAATTTTAAACAAATATAAATATTACCTAAAAAAAATATTACCTAAATATTTTAAATTAATAAAAATTAAACATCAAATAAAATTGTAATTTTATATGTATTATCGTTTTAGAATTGCTAAAATTGATTTGAAACTTTCCCAAAATATTTGTGTTTTATCTTTTAAATCTTATAAATAAAATTGCTATATTTTTCAACCTTTACATATAGTATATGTATATGCCAAGTACCTGGCGTACCAAGCACTTGTTTATTTCGCTTGCCGTCACTGTGAATAAATGAAATTCAGCGAATATGTTGGCCAGAAACTGTTGCCACTCATTCAACAGTTGGCGGCTGTCTTGGTTCGCTTCGATTCGGTCTGCGTTTCTGGGTATTTTCGTGGGTCTTTTTGGGTTGCCTGTTTTGAAGGGGTGGGGGGTGTGGAAGTGGGGTTGGGGATGTGGGGTGGTGGGGTGGTGGGGTGCTTTTTGGCGAGGGTTTTGGGACAAGGCCGCGGCGGTTTCTGTTTGCGTTTGCGTTTTGTCAGCCATGACAGCGTCGGCAATTGCGCCACCTGCGGCTCCATATTGACACTTGTATGGGTGTGTCTGTATGTGTGTGTGTGTGAAGTGGTGGAGGGGGGGTCTCGCATAAGTGTATATGTATGTGGCCTTGTTTGTTTATGAGCCCTAATCAAATTGCCCATAATTAGATGCAACAAAGTTGAATCTTTTTAAGCGTTTTCGACGTTTGCTTGGCCTCTTCAAAAACCAGTCCACCCACCCACCAACCCACCACCTTCCCAATTTCCCCATTTTCCCCATTTCCACTTCCTGTCGTGCCGGAATCGTCAGCATACCAGAAACGCACGAACGGATACGCCACGTTAGCTGTTCGCAATGCGTTCGGAATTTGGAAAAATCCATTTCAATGTGTGTATTGGTATGGGTATATATTTTTATGTGTGTGTATGAAACGAGGCTACGGTGTGAAACTAGCAAAAGTACAAGTGGAAATTAAGAATTTAGCAGGCCAGCAATTCGGGCAATAAGAAATGAAAGTAGGGAATTTATAAGGTCAGCGCGTCGGGCAATAAAAGAAGTTCAATTGATGTTTTAAAGTAAAGTAATTCAGGAGAGTAAAAAAAGTCTTTAATAAGTTTTTAAGAAATAAAGAAAGTGAGAAAATGGTTTCTTTTACTATTTTTTCTATTATCTAAATGGTATTTTTTTATTTTCTCAATTATTATTTTTTTTGTATGCTTTCAATCAATTTTGTATATTTTTTTCTAATATTTTAAAAAGCTTGGTGCTCACACCTTTACATGTTTTGTAAAAGTGTATATGCCATTTTGATGTGTCTATTAATACCTATCGAAATGTAAAATAAAATTTTAGAGTTGGACCATTCACTTAAAAGTTATGAGCAAATAATGGAATGCAAGCAGTGCAAGCAGTTTACTGTTTGCATAACTTCATCTCCCTCTTTGCATTGCTGAAAGGACTTGAGATTTATTTAATTTATTTAATTTCGATAAACACATTCCGGTTGATTATATTTGCTCTGTGGAAGACTCTTGGGAAATTGGCAAAATGATTTGGTATCAAATCAGCGGAATCTCTTCTCTTTCGATTTCGCAGCCTCACCGTTGACCATTTTGCAATCCTTTTAAGCCTGGCGACTCGGGTCGAGTGGTTGGATGGCAGTGGTGGAATTCCCAGCCAAAGGACATTGCTGGCCCGCCATCCAGCTATCCTACTGCTATCCTTTTGCTATCCTGGCAATGCCATTGCCATGTTGCAGCCCTTTGTCTCGGCGGCGCATTGTGGAAGTTGCACACGAGCTGCTGATGCCGCTGCTGCCGGACAAACAAAAGAGACAGATAAACTGATTGACAGATGAACGGAAGGAGGGAAGCGAGATGGCGGCGGCGGTGCACTTAATGGGGCGGTGGGTGGTCCAGGTCGAAAAGGGGGTGGTGGGTGGTCCAAGTGGAAAAGACTGTTTGACATTTGCTGTCATTGTCAACGATGGCGACAGTTCCTGATGTTGCTCACCGCCCGCCGTTGCTTTGTGCAATTGCCCGCTGTTTACCCAGCGCCACCCCTTCGACCACCCACACGACCACCAACTCAACCACCCACAGAGCCCACGACCAACGTCAGTGGGTCGCAAGGTTGACCGCCAGTGGGCAACGCCTTTGTCTCTGCGGTCGAGCACGTCTGCTTATTGGGATTGTCGAGTGACCACCCAAATCACCTTGCAACCTGGTCCACCCTAGTCCACCCTAGTCCACCCTAGTCCACCCTACTTCACCACCCCTTTCACCACACACACTCAGCTCTAGCTGCAAACTGCAATCGATTGTCACAACAAAACAGAACGTAGAGTGCCGAGCAAGTAGTAAAAATATTTCATAAAATATTTACATTGTTGTGTGGCTGCTGCTGCTGCTTCTGCTGCTGTTTTCCCATTTTCCCAGTTATCCATTTGTTTATTTGTGGGTCCTTGTTGCTTCTCTCTTGCCTTCTCTTCTCCTTGGCCGCTCGGCTGATTGATTTTGTATTAATTAAAGCCAGTCAGAGAGTCTAAAGTACACCGGATCCTTGACAAATACCCGGGATTAAGAGGCAACTTTTGGTATTTTTCTTTTGATTCAATCAGTGCACACTCCTATTATGTCGTTTATCTAAGCAAAAGTTATTGAAGCAATCAGCTTTGAAGGATTTTTGTGGTACGAAAATAAGGATATGAGGCATTTATTGCCTATTCATTGTTACGTTTAAATTGGCTTTTGAATTTGGAAATTTATAGTTGTTTCAAGAGGGCTAAACACTTTGAAAAATATACATTTAAGAAGAAAGTCCGTTTAACAGGTTTTATTCTAGGAAAAGTGTGTATGTAACAGGTAGAGGAAAGATTTCGGAAAAGTTTAAATGCAATTTAGTTGTGTTTATTAATACTTATCGAAACGTAGAAGAAATTTTTAAATCGGACTATAGGTCAAAAAGTTATGAGCAATAATTGAATTCAAGCAATTCAACCAATGCAAGCAGTGCAAGCAGTTGCTTTGCTGCATGCATATATCCATCTCCCTCGCACTTCCTTTCCTCTTCTCTAAACTAATGTGTTTATTTTGTACTATAATTATATTCTCCCCCCTAATTTTGTAAAATTAGCAAATTAATCTGTCGTCAGTTTTTCGCCTCGTCATAGGAAACACTTTCATTCTTACTTTCATAATTTTTCGGCAAGAGACTCATAGACCTACCCCTATTTTCTCTACCTTGCAGATTTGGCCGAGCACACCGAAAACGGAAACGGAAGTGACGCCCAGGGGAAGAGGAAGCAGTAGAAGAAGAAGGAGCAGCGCAGGAGGACAAACGGCTGAATAATGCAAATTAAAACACAATAAAATGTAAAACACACAAATGACAAGCAGAGCGAGAAAATAGCGAAAAGCGAATCGGTTGACATGCCGAAAAGAAATGCGAGTGGCGGCAACTTTTCCACTGAATTGATTTGATTTCAACGCAACGGCGGCAAACGGCGGCAAACGGCGGCATACGGAGCGTATGCGCGATACGTATACGCGATATATACCTATATATATATATTTATATAGAGAGAGAGAGAGAGAGGGATGGAAATTTGCATAACTTTGCTGGCGTGGCATAAACATCAAAAAAGCAAATTGCAAGTAACAAAAGGGAAGCAGCAACGGTCATAAAAACGGCGCCAGCCTCGTAAAAATACGTATAAAATCAGCGCCCTTCGTCCTTAGTCCTTCTTCGTCCTGTGCGTGAAAATTAATTTATGCAGCAAATCAAATACGAATAGGGAAGAAATATAAAAGTAATCGCCAGGCCGTAACAATTAAGACAGTTGCAGTCAAAAAAAAGAAGGAAAATCAAGAAAAACAGAGTTGGAAAACCGGTTAGCAAGGGTTGCTTATAAATGTACCAGGACAGCGGCTGCAGCAGCAGTAGCAGTCGACGCGGCAGCAGCAGTGCAGCAGCAGCAGCAGCAGAAGCAACAACATCTGCAGCAGCAGCAGCAGCAACACCTGCAACACCTGCAGCAACAACCAGCAGCAGCGACGAGGAAACGCTAGAAACTCTGACCATTATAACGACAACCATCACCGACAGCGATATCCATGCGACGACCACAACCACGACGGTTATAGCCAGCGGCACGGCGACAACAGCAACTCTAGTTGCCAGCAACGCCTGCAACACGTGCAGCACCTGCAACGCCAGCGACATCGAGGACAGCAGTCCGGTGGAGGAGAGCGAGGACAGCGAGGAGTGCTATCGCGAGTATATCGAGATCGAGGGCAGCTCCCCCAGCAGCAGCAGCAGCGGTGGCAATGCCGGCTTGCTGCAACGCAACAGCAATAGTAACCAACAGCAGCAGCAACAGCAACAGTTGCAACTGCAACTGCAGCAGGCGGACGTCCGATTGTTGCGTAAAATCGGCTATATTGCCTCGCGAGTTCGCTGTTTGGCCAAATACTACGGTGACTTTCGCCTGGTGAATCCCTACAGTGCCCGGCGGCAGAGGCGACAGCTGCAGGAGATCCTGCTGCGCCACTCGATCTTCGATCCCGGCAAGGAGCACCAGCGGGCGATTGTCTTGGCGGCGGCAACGGCGGCCATTGCCGGTCCACTGGCGGCCATCGATTGCGCCTGTGCCAGCAGCAGCAGCCTGAGCTTGGAGGCAGAGGTGAGCAGCCGGAGTCGCAGCAGTGAGGATCATCAGCAGGAGGAGGAGGAGGAAGAGGAAGAGGATCAACAGGAGGAGAAGAAGGAAGAGGAGCAGGAAGAGGATCCCCAGGATCACCAGGAGGAGCAGCCGATTGCCGTCACCACCACCACCACCACCACCGCAACGGCCACTGTGCGAAGAAAGTCGTCGAGCAGCTCCACACTCAGCGGCGGCACAGCTGCCGTTTCCGTTTCCGTTGCCGGCTCCGTTTCCGTCTCGGCCTCCGCCTCGCAATCCTTTTGCACCGGCAGCAACATCCATCTGCTCGAGGGGCTGCTCATTCAGTTCTACGAGGAGCAGGATCATCGCAGCAGCAATCTAACGGTCATCAGGCAGCAGCAGCATCATCATCATCATCATCATCAGCAGCAGCAGCAGAGGATCACCAATACGAATAATAACAATAATAATAATAATAACAATAACAATTGTCACAGCATACAGAACAACAACAACAACATGTCGAATCCAGGCGGAACAGCAGCGGCCACAACAGCAGTCGAACAACCGGCCACCTCGAGTGGTGTTGCTGTTACCACCCACTTGCAACCCACCGCCCTGCTGCCGCCGCCCCTGCCGCCGTTCTCCGAAGGAAACGATCGCAGCGGCGGCGGCGGCGACAATCCTCGCCGTCGGCGGGCCAGCGATTGCTCGGCGGTCCAGGCTGCCCTCCAGAATCAGCTGCACTGCATCACGCTGAAGAACAACAACTGCGGCAAGGCGGCGCTGCCCTTTCATCGCGGCAGCTGCGGTGCCGCCGGCGAGCACCTGTTGGCCGCCAATTCGATTGCCAACCGGGCCACGATCATCCTCAGTAAATCGTGCAGCAATGTCGATGGCGATGTAACGGCAGCCACCACACAGGCGGCGGCACTCGGCTCGTCGGCCCACAAGTTAGGGGGCAGTATTAAGATGCGGGCCAGTGCCACCGACATTGAGTCGACGAACAACATGACCTTGAATGGCGCCTCGAATAACGGGAATAATGGCAACAACGAGTACAGCATCCTGCAGCTGAACAACACGATCATCCAGTGCCACTTCAACGATGACGACTTTCGCGCGTTGGTCAAGGACCTCAAGCGCAAGGTCGAGTACACGGAGCGCATGAACTGGCTATGTGAGTAGAAGAGCTTTCATTCTGTTGATCAATTTGATAATTACTAGTTAGGCGATGTTTATGCGGTGAATTTCGTGAATTTTATTATTTATGGCATTGCCAGACTGTTCAAAAAAAAAAAAGGTGGTGAAGTGGCCTTTTCTCCTGAAATCAATGCATAAACTGTTTACTATAAGCTTTTAAATTCATCACTTCCGGAGAAGAAAAACATAAGGTTGAAAGCAAAGCGAACGGCGTTGCCACCTAATAAACAGAGTTGCCAGAGTGGCACAATTAGAGTCAAATTTCGTGTAAAAGCTAATTTTTTTTGTGAAATTATTGCGCAATTTGTTAACTATTTTCGGTTGCCAAGGAAATGTTAGGACTTATATCAGAAAATGTTAAAGATTTTTTTAACACTGAAAATATTATTTTACCATTCCTCTAAAAAACATTAGTAAGCTAAGTGTAAACCTTAATTTTCTGGGAATAATTGATCTGTAAAACATTTACTTTGTTTTCAAACAAAATTGAATACAAGACTTCAGCTAGTTCGCTGTTTTGTTAGCTAATTCGCTGAAATTCCTGGAACCCTCCTGCAGTGCAGAAGATATTTGTGCAGCCCTCATTTGAGCCAAATAATTCATGGTCTGATTTCGCGCTGACAAATGGCGGTGGCAAATGGTCAAGTGCTTTGCCCTCTGCCTCTGCCACCCCGCACTTTCACCCACTTCCGGTCCACTTTCCACTTTCCCCACGCTTTCTGTTGTGTGTAATCGCCTCAAATGAGGCATGAGCGAATGCAACAATGGGTTGGAATCAAATGGACAAATTTAAATGCAACTACAATGGAATGGAAAAATCATTTCAAAACGCTGCACAAATGCCACGCGACTGCGAAGGGTTAGGAGTTAGGAGGCCATTGGCTTTTCCATTTGCCATCCGGAAAAGTGTGTGCGATGTGAAATATTTAATTCAATGGTGCAGGAAGCATTCAGCATTCAGCATTTTCCCATTTTACAGGCAAAGCTCCCGAGCAAACAAAATGCTGTAAAACGTAAATGAATATCTTATGAATGCAGCTGGATTAGTAGATGATTGGTTTTCTGCTGAACTAAATATGAAATTTACATTGCGATTGCGATAAGTAAGAGCCTATTTTAGATTTACAAATGAAGTGTAAAACTATTCAGTGGGCTCTAGAAAAAAGCTTGTGTGCGTAACGAGGACGTGCTCTAAATATTATCGCAAGGACACCGGGCACACAGAGCTCATCAAAAGTTTCCATTTTCGACTGACTTTCTGCACTCTGCACTTTCCACGGCGTCTTGATTGCTTCAACGCCTGCGGCCTTTTACGGCAATCCGCCCTTTATGTGTACCCTGTGTCCTGCGTGTCCTGCAAAGGACAATAAAAAATAGAAAACAACAGCGGCTGCGACTGCGCTTTGCACTGAAAATCGAGATACGAAAATGGCCCTTTCAAATTTTTCAAATAAAATAAATTCTAACCAATATACATACAATTTAAATTTAAAAAAAATCGATATAAAACGTAGATCGATTTAACATTATGTAATATCAATTCTAACTTGATATGCGGCTAGGTAAATTTGATATGCTCGAAAAGAGTATTTTATGTAAAAACGATATGCGTATTGCATAACCAAAAATTTACATGCGCATATCGATTTTACGACGACATGCTATTTTTTGTGTGCAGTTATAATTATTTTTATAATATTAATATTTACTTTACCTAAATCTTACAAAAAATGTTTTTTTGTATAGCCGTAATTTCATTGAATATTTTTCCAGTGCAGAAGAAACTATCACAACTTTGTTGAATGGCATTAAAAGTTGTCTTTGTATCGACACCACGTTTTCCTTTTTGCCTTGCTGCCTTCTTGCACTTTATTTTTGTAAAGTATTTCGCCGCTTTTCCTCCGTTTGCCATTCGTCCTTGCAGTTCGCTTAGCATACTTATAAGCAGGGGTTTTCCCTGCGTGTTTCGGTGCCTTCTGGCATTTTTCCACACTGTCGCATTTTAAACATTTCAATTAAATGGAAGCCGGCCTGCCGCCATGTTTGGCCCACTTTTGGTCGCCTGTTGATTGCCTTCCGCTCAATTGGTTGCTAGGATTTTTCTACCCACACCCCTCACTTTGTTTTCTTACATCTTTCGAGTGGATTTATTTTAGGAAATTTAATTTCTACTTTATTTTTGTTAATTATACAACACTGCTTAATAGTAGCGAATTAGCTTTCATTTTACAACACTGTTTTGGGAAAAGGTTAGTACAAAAAGTTGATTGTGTTGCGTTTAAATCACATTAATAACCTGAAATACATCAATTGGTGATTTTACAACACTAGCCGAAGTAAATATAATTTTCCAACACCATTCTGATAACAGAAGACCTACAATTTGTTTTTTTTTTCCCTTTCGTGAGAGTAACATTTCCCTTCAAATGCATTTTTTCAACACACTTGCTCTATTTAATTTCGCTGACATTCGCAACACTATTTATTACCCGTCGTGCGTGCCCAACACTGTCACCTAGGAGACAAATGGCCTGACTTTGATTTTTGGGTGCCAACATTGCCGACACCGCCAACCTTGCCTTTTCCATCCGGGCAGTCGGGCATTCCGGCAGTCGGGCCTCCCATATTTGCGGATCGTAAATCAAAAGCATCGAGACACTGAGTAGAGGGTGCGCCAAAAGGCCAAGAATCATAAATTGCCCGAGCATTTGAGAAGGAGCCACAAAACGCAAAATGGTCATAAATTCAAAAACCTAAATGGCTTTGGCAATACCGAATCAAAGGCCAACAAAAGGAAACCAGGAAGGGAAAGAAGGAATGAAAAGCGCCGAACATAATACAAATGACATATAACAGGAGTCGGGAAATATGTCGGAAATCTACTCGAGACAGTCGCCGAAAACAGCCAAACAGCCAAATGGCCGAGAGCCATATCAGACTCGAAAGGCACTTAAGACTTTGGATAAGGGAAAGTTGGTAAGGGGAAAGGGAAAGTCAGAGCAGAGTCGGAAAAATCAGAGGAAAATCCAAGGGACCGCAAGATGCGAGATGTGACAAAAGGCAAATGGCAATGGGATTGCCGGGATCGGCGGGCAGGCAGCAAAAATCTAATAATAATAAAATACTTTATTGTTCAGTTAACAATTCAATTGTTTCACTTAACAAGAGCAGCCACAAAGGCCAAAGAAAAGCGGCAGACAGATTCTACGATGCTGGACACGTGTGCACTGCGCGAAAAGCTGTTTACTTATTTTCGCAAAAATTAAAAAAAAAAGAATCTAATTTTATGTGCAATAAAAATTCAAATAAAATTATACTGAAGTAAAAAAAAATATCAAAGCTTTCAAGGCCTTAACTTTGATTTATTTTAGCTATAAGTTTCAAAAAAATTTAATTATCATTAAATAAATTGCCGAATTTTCTATTTAAATACATTTCAAATTAATTCAAAGTTAAAATTATATATTTTTTATTATTTCAATGTAGTGTTTTTTAAAGGTTTCAAGTCGTTTGATTTATTTTAGAAAAAAGTTTCAAAAAATATTATTATTTAAATATTAAATCGAATATAATAAAATATTTTATACATTGAAAATTAAAATTTCGAATTAAATTAAAATGAATTAACAAAAAAAAAAGTTTTTGGAAATCGACCAGGATTTTTTTTCCCAGTGCAACCATTTTGGTGTGTAGATAAACCGGTATATAAAGAATAAATTGCCACAAACGAACATTAAGTGATAAAGTGTTTGCCAAATCAAATCGGTTGACTCGACAAGGCCAGGTCCTGTGGATGTGCCAGGATATAGCAGTCAGCAGTCAGAAGTTAGAAATCAGACATCAGAAATCAAATCAAAATTCGGCCAGACGGTGAAATGTTGTCCTGTCAGCTGGACATCATCATCATTCGCATTCCCATTCCCTTTCCCATTTCCATCTCATCCTCATCGGCTGCACTTGACATTTCGCATTGGCAGTTTTTGAAAGCCGAAGGTTTTCCATTTTATCAGTGAGATTCTCCTCGAGTGGATAATATCTGCCCAACAAAGGTGGAATTTAATTCACTTCTATTTCAGCCCGCTGCACGTGTCACTGCATTTTTTATTTCATTTTTTTCCTTTCGTCTATATCCGTCATGCTAATGAGGCGAGGTCGTCGCCTAATTGAAATTTCTGCGCCAGACTAGAGCAAATTTTGCGGTACCCGAAACTTTTCTTGTCCCATTAATTATAATAACTCGCTCGTCGTCAAGTGGACAGGGGGGAAAGGGGGGTGGGAAAAATCCAGGGGCGGAGCGGCTGAGGTGTAGTTATTGCCAAATTAAAGACAACTTTTGTGCACGAAACTGGCGAATGTCGTGGAAGTTTTGTATATATATATTTTTTGGTATTTTTAGTTTATTTTTAATTAAATTTTTTATAAATATTTAAAAATCTGAAAAATATGATTAAAAATAAAATTATTAAAAAAATGTTATAAACATTTTAAATAAAATCTAAAACCTTATATTAAGAAGCAAAATTAATACTATAGATCAAATTTACCATTTTTCTGCTGATTTTATTCAAAATCTTTCTTAAGCGCAATCAATTTAATTTCAAAAAATCAAAAAAGTACAAAATCGAATCTGTTAACTTCCAATTGTGTTCGAATTGCGTCTGACTTAGCAGCCTTTCAATGTCCTTAGACTAACGCATCCTGGAAGTTGAAGCGACGGGAATATTGGCCATATTGACAGATTGACAGACCAGACGAACGAGATTATTGGCCATAGGTACTATGCATTCGCAAATCGGGCAGCTGATGACAGACAATATCAGAGGTTCGCTCTCCGATTGACTTCTTAAACGCCATCAATCATGTTTCAATTCGATTTGCGCACTGCCTTGATTAGATCCAATAAGACTAATCCGTTTGGGATTGAAAGGCAATTGAAACAATTGAATGCTTATTGGGAATATTTACGAAATCAATCACAGTTGAAAGATAACCGCAACTAAATTCGAAATATAAGAACAATATTCGATTTTTCTGTAAACCTAAAGGTATAATAGTAATAATTTTGTTCTTGCAATAAAATTCCAAATGCACAATCAATTTTTGATGGACTTTATCCAAAAGTTAAATCACCGAATCTATTTTTTTACTTTCGACCTACTTATGTGTGTGTGTGTGGTCGTGTCAAATGCTCATGAGCACACACACTCAGGCAAATCCTTCCCCTATCTGTGTGTGCGTATCCGTGTTTAAGCAATCATTTTAATGAGCAATAAAGTGTTGCATACTTAAGAGGGCAAACGTGGGAATTTCGGCGGCTGTGACAAAAAGCAAGAACAGCGACCGCAAGGAGGTGAGAAAAATAAGGAAAAAACTAGAGCACACATACACGCGCATTTGTATATTTATGTGTGTGAGTGTGCGAGATGCTTAAAGCTCTAAACTTGCCAAACAAAAATCTAATTTTTTTTTTTTGGGATGGCAAGGAGCGAGTTATAATGCCTCAAAATATACAGAAAAAAAAACATTGTTCATTGTTTGACTGTTGATAAACAGGCATTTAACTTGAATTATTCCTGAAAAATGAGCAAACTTTTTCCAACTTTTTCCCTGTTGTTGTCGAGGAAGGGTTGCCGTTCGAAAAGGAAGGCAAAACCCAGGGCCAAGGGCCAAAAAGATAAGGCCTTCAGGTGAGCGGAGAACAAAAGGGGAGTCGGAGAAGGAAGGGAGTGGCACACACACACACAAACACATAATTCTCGAGTCAACAATTGCAACTGCAGGATGTGCGACGAACGAAGCTGGCTAGATAAATAATTATGTCAATTTTCCAGCTGGCATTTCACAAAGACAATTAAATCTAGCACCTGCAGATTTATCTCTTCTCATTGGACTCTGGGAAAAATATCCCTTACCATTCCACAAAAATTAAATTGAAAAATATTTATTAATTTTAAGTTTTATATTCATATACGAAATTATCATTAATTAAATAAAATTTATGTATGTAAGTTTAATAAATCGCTAAAATATTACAAAAATTAAAATTCACATATTCTTTAAATTTATTTATAAAAAAAATTGAAATGTATTAAAATTAATTTTATATATTAGTTTTGTGAAATCCTGTACAAATTATATGACAAAATATGACTTTTAGTTTCGGATTCCCTCGAAAATCCCCTGCAATCGTTCGATTTTGTCCGCCACAGTTTACTTTTACCCACGGGTGTATTCATATCCAAAGAGCCGCCCGAAATGTCAGTTATTTTTAATATTTCTGCCGTGTAATATGCGTAAAGTGAGTATTTATGTTATGCACGCACCTCGCCCCCTCTCTTTCGCTCCGACCCTCTGCCGTCTCCCTCTTTTATTGCCGTATCATGTGGAGTGCGGCTCGTTCCGTCTCTCTCTCCCTCTTTTTCGCTTTCGCTTTCCCTTTCTCTTACCTGCCACATTTCTCATGGCTCATACAACAAATTTTATTTATTATCATTTCGTTTTTTTCGTTCATTTCGTTCTTTTCTTGGGTTTTTGTTTTATTCATAAACACACATGACGTATTGTTGTTGGTGTTGTAATTTATACGTGTTGTTTATTTTATACCAATTTAATGCAACTATATATGCACGTGTGTGTGTTAGTGTGTGTGTGTGTGTGTGTGGATGTTTGGACTAAAACATTTGACATGTAGTCACGTTCAGATGGGAGATACACATACGGATACGAAAATATGTCGGTCAGATGAGGCAGCAGAAAAAGTTTTCCCATTTTTGGCTTAAAGTCAACAATGAGGATCTTGGGATACGACGAGCTTTAAAGATATCCGAGTTTATAAAGATTAATTACATATTTTTTTTTCATATTCATAACAAAAAACTAAACTAAAAAGTAAAATAATTTTTTTTTGTAGGGCAGACCAATGATATTCATATAGTTCCATGTTTTTCAATAAATTATTAGCGAATTTCGGTTTTTGATTAAAGTCTTGTAGGTCAAACAGTTTTCACTGCAGTCTCAACCTCCCCTAAAAAGTGTGCTTGCTTCTATTGGTTTAGATAGATTTATACTTTTAACTTTGTCTTAAACATGACATTTTCGTAGCCACTAATTAAATTTTTGGAAAATACCTACGCATGTGGAAATTAAGGTTTCCCTTTTGCAGCAATAATTTCAAGTATATGTCATTCCGGGAAATCCAGTAGATAAATGCAAACTTTACCTGCACTTCTCTGTCATGAGATCAGTCCACTTTCAGTGGCTCAAAGCATTCCATTTATCAGCATGGAATTCCCGAGCGTTCGGGGGACACATTTCCCGGCCACTTTTCCTGGGCACTTTTCCTGGACATTTTTAGCCACACATTTTAATTACCATTCCGGCGATGTCCTGGCAACCGGCGAAGCGACCCACTCATCCAAATAAAATGGAATTCAAAACACACACACAGAAAAATACAGAAAATTCTGAATATACAGAAAATACAGAATGTACAGAAAATAAAACAGAAAGGTGAAAAGAATCAGAGACAAACGAAAGCCAAGCCGAGCAGAAGCAATAAGGCAAAGCCGCAATAAAACTTGAAATTCGTTTCCGTTGCCTAGGTAAATGTAAATAATTAAAAACGCCCAGCCACTCATATCTTCCACAACCTTGAATTCTCCCCAAAATAAATAAAAAAAAGAAAAAATGTGGGTGAAAATAGAAAGACAACCTCGTCCATTGATATCAATCAAAAAGGATTATGAATCGGTAGAAAGCGAGCAAAAAATATGGATTGGCCGTTGTGGAAATTAACATATTTCCAAACGCTGTCCAAAACTTTTCGCAGCAGCTGCCAATTGCCAGTTTGCTTTTCCGTTTTCCCGCTTTCCTTTCTTCTTTCTGTCCCGAAAATCCCCCCAAAAAGATCCTGTTAGACACTTAGAAGATGTCAACGGCAAAAATTGTTTGCGGTCTCGACTTCAGGTGCTCGGCGAGCGGTTTTGAATTTAAATTTCGCGGACCCACCTCACCTCCCATCCCAACGAGCACAGCCAATAAAATCGTTTTAGTATATTAATTAAAAGCTCTGGGTAAATACAGAGAGAGCTCCTCCCCCCATTTTCACTTTTCCCAACGAAGTTCGCAGCTGCTGCTGCTGGATTGGATGTCTCGTTCAACGAAGTCCTTGCCAATTATTCAGGGTGCGTGGAAAGGAGCCGGGGGGAAAATCGAGGAGGAGGGTAACCGAGGAGTGTTGAGCCACCAAAGGGCTCGATGGGATTAATTCAGGTGCATAAACGAACCAATTCAAGGAAATATCGAGGGGAACGAAAGATAGAGGGAATGTGGAAATTATTAGAATAATTAGGAACTAACTTAATAAGTAAATAAAGTTGTTCCTAAAGAATCACAAAACCAAATCTTCTGCCAAAATAAGTATTTTATTATCATAATTATTTTTGTTCATAATCCTTTTTGCCAGGAAACTTTAATCTTTTTTTGACCAACAGCCAAAATTGTTTTTAAATTTATTTTGAAAGAATACTGTTTTTCTCTCATAAAAAAAATCATTCTTAATATTTGTATGGCTTTTAATAATTTTTAAAAAATATTTTTCCAAATATATTTTTATTTAAATACTAAATATTTTGAGTTTCCCCAAACTGATAAGTATTTGAAAAAAATGTAAATAATAAATTTGTGCTGCCTAGGACTTTCTAAAAAATCAATTTATTATGAACAAACCTATATTTCAGTTTACATTTTATTTAGCTGTTAAAATAAAAAACATAACAAAAAAATAAGAAAAAAAAACGGAATAGGATGAGAAATCAAATTTGATGATTTTTTTTCAGGTATTTACGCCACTGGCATTTTTCCCGCATATGTATTTGTGTTTCGCCTGGGTGTGCGTGTGTGTTTTCTGGGGCATTGTATTTTCTTTTTTTTTACTTTCAATTTCTGCACCAGAAACGTTGAAAATCGGGAGTGGCAAGCAAAGCAATGGAAACCCAACGAAATTCAAGCGTTCGGTGCGTGGCTTATGTATTTCTTTTTTTAATTTACTTCTCGCCTGCCACGCCCCCCTGCGACCTAACGCCCCCTTTTACACAGCCCGAGGGCAAGTCAATACGTTGCCAATTACCGTGCATATGCAAACAGGAGCCCACACACACACACACACGTGCGAATGGGAGAAAGTGGCAAAGGTGAAAGGCGGCAGGGGAATATGCAGATGATTGTATGCCCATCGAAGTTATCGATAACATATGCTGCAAAGTGCCATCGCTGGGCCAGAGATCAGAGATGGGTTAGGAAATGACTTACTCCGAAAGACCAAACATTATTAAAAGTTTTTTCTAAATCAAAAAAATTTGTTTGTAAATTATTCAATTTGAGTATTATAAAATTATTGTGGGCAAATCGAAGATATCGATAGAAATATGATTATTATCGATTTTAAAGTATTACCAATATCTATATAATATTAATTAAAAATATTTAAATAATAATAAATAATATTTGTATTAAAATTTTGTATATCAATAGATTGTATTTTAATTTATTAATGTATACAAATATATTTTTTCAGTAATTTTCAAATCAAATGTATAAATCCTTTAAAACCATCTAGTAAATAAATAAAATCAGCAATCTACAGAAATCTGCAAGAAAAACTTTAAAAGGCTTAGACCCAAAGAAGTCCTTGCACACAGTTGCCATTTTCGTTATGAGCCAAAAAATGAGTTCATAAATCCTGATGACACGAGATGAGCACAATAATGCCGGCATTTAGTCAGTCACATAAGCCGGATCCTCAACTTTTCTGTGTGACAAAAATATATCCCGGCCACTTTATCCTTGCCTGCTGTCCTGTTGTCCTGTTAGCCTGTTAGCCTGGCCGAGATGAGATGCTTTGGCAGCTTTTGCTGGCTCCGACACCTCCAGTTTGTTTTTATTAACTGCTGACGAAGGATTTACCAATCATCTGCCCTTTTGCACATACAAATTACGCCGAAGCGGAGTCGAAACGGGAAAAAATAATAATAATAATGCGGGCACGAAGCAAAAATCAGGCGAAATTAGGAACGGGCCACGCCCCTCGTGTATATATGTGTGTGCGTATTGATTGCCGCCGGAAGGACATTGCAAAGCATTGCGATAAAAATCCATTTAGATGCGCAAATAGGCAAAAATCAACAAGGAAATTGTCTTTGATGAGCAGCGAGACGAGCCGAGTGACAAAGGCATATATCCCAATATATATGATATAGAATATTCCTATGTATTCCCTTGTAATGCCAGAAATTTGCGCTAATTTTTTTCTCTTTTTTTTCCGTTTTCTGTCACGCTGCGAGAATTTCTAACAATTTAGGGATTTGGGAAGTGCAAAAAAGTATTTAATAAAACAATTGTTTTTCAACCCCCTTGTCCCCCGAATTTCAAATGGCGAATGGCGCAACACGAAATTTTGACAGCTGTCAAAACTTGACTGCACAACCGACTTCCCAGCAGAGCGTCAATAATTCATTTACTGACAGTTAAAGCAATTAAATTGGGTCCCCACATCCCGCGACCCCCACCAAATTCCCCCCGTTCTATTTGGGATTCGGATTCGGGGACTCCTAATACGTTTATTTGCATTAATTTCGATGTGATTGGGGCAAAAATGGCAAAAATCGGAGAGAAGCAAATTTTAAGATTCAAATTATTGGCGAAAAATAAATCTTTAACTTGTTTTTAATTGTTAAATTGAAAAACCTACCTCCATATATTTAATTATAAGTAATATAAAAATAAAACAGATTTCCAATTTATATTTTGATTTGTCTTATTTTATTCTACCAATTAAAATAAGTTCTTAAAATCTTTGAAACTTGTTTAAAATTATATATTTTCCATTGAAAAAAGTTTGATATTTTTTAAGTTTTAATAAATTTAAATATTTTTAAAGTAAGTGATATAAATCCTTAAATACATCGTCTTCAAAAATTAATCACTTTTATAACCGAATGATTTTTTGAGTCGACGTAATTGGAAAGGCAAGCTCAACTTGATATTCGCTAAACTATTTATTTACAACAAAGAAGACAAGAGGATGGGGAAAAGTCTGTGGCTAACCGGAAAATGTCAACCGCGCGTGTGTGTGTGTTTGTGTGTGAAAAGCGCGAGGGAAAAGTGCAGAAGCTGGTCGGCTGAACGCTCTCTAAACTCATTTAATCAGCACAAAGCGTTTAATCTCACTAGCTGTATAAAACGCACACGAGGGCCAAGGAAGCGAGCACATATCAATCAGCGTTAACCGTTTATATAATACATATGTGTGGCAACCCTGGCAACCCTGGCAGCCACCGTGCAAATTTAATCAGCTATAATGCACTTCATCATGAACTCGATGGACCCTCCGTGGGTCGAAGGGCAGAAGAGCCCTCGAAAGCATAGTGTGTGTGAGCGGAAGAGCCGAAAAGTAAATAATGACAGGCATGTAAAATGTATTAGCCCGGCAAGAGCAATTTACACAAGTCAATTGAATATTTACAAAGAAAAACAAAGAGGACGACGACGACGACGACGTCTGTAAGCCGAGGCATGCGAAATATTCTGAAAAACTCGACTGGAATTGGCATTCGAGGGATGCGAACGCTGCTGCCGATGACATCGCACAGTTCAAATTCAATCGATGAAATGTAAATCACAAATATTCCGAGCAAAAGGCGCGCCGACTGTGATAAATCAAAGGGCGAGGGCGAAATGAGAGCGGGAAAAACTGATTTTGAAACCAGAGAAAATAATAAAAGTGGCTTGGGTGAGGGTGAGAAACTATTTTCTTGTTAAGCATAAGGCAGAAAAATAATGACATATTTTTTATCATGTTTGCTAAGCAAATATTAAAGTAATTGCTTAGTAATTAAAGCAATTTTTATTGTTTATTTAATTATAAAAATAAAATATGTGCTTATAGCGACTTGAAAATATTTTTTAAAAATCTATCCTTGCACATTTACACCGAAGGAAAATAATCATAAAAACTAAACTATTGAGTTTCAAAAATATTAAATTAAACCTACAAAATATAAACTTAATAATACTTTAATATTTATTTATACTTGGTTGCAAATAAATATATATTTTAAAATATTTAGTAAATCAAAGTATCAAATATTTTATAATAAATACAAATTATTTTTAATTAAAATTAATATTAATTATATATATATTTTTTTTATCAACCTACAATTAAATTCTTATAAAGTTAAAAATGTAAACGCTCTGTTTATCGCTTTTAAGCCCAATTGCATGTTCTTTTAGTGACCCGCCCAGTTGCCGTTTAGTATACATTCGAGCTTGACCTGTCCCCAATTACCCAATAAATCGCCTACACTGCTCCCCTTGCCCCTCGACCTTTTTGGCCAGGGATCGTCCAGTTCGTCCTGTTCGTCCTGCTCGTCCTGTTGCCATCCCATGCCATTACATGACCCATTCCATGTCGTGACCTGGCCCCGTGTCACCCATTTAATCGGCCACAAATTTTTAATTGACCTCCGTTGACGTGTAATTAATATCTGATGTCGTTGCTGCCGGCTGGGTTGCCTTGTTGGTTGGTTGGTTGATTGTTTGTTTGTTCGTTTGTCGTCCCCACTGATGATCCCCATAAATGCCAAACGGCCCCTGTCATCATCACAGTCATAATCGAGAGAGAGATGGTCGAAATGGAATACCTTTGCCCCTTTATTTAGGCTATTTATGCCCCAAGACCGAAGAGCCCTCTGTATATTTGTGCTATTTATTTATAGCCACCCCCCATTTCCGCCGGCTTTCACTTTGTACATTAGCCGCTATGATTGCCCCGGCATATTTGCAGTTGCATTTTCGGGTAGCGGACGCACATTACGCATACGACACGTTGCCTGCGACAATCCGCAGCCAATTCGCTGCAGCCTGCAAAACCATTTCGTCTGCGGTCGGACCGTTAAAACCGTTTTGTGGTTCGAACAGCGCCCAAAAGGAGAGTGTAGCGAAGACTGGGCGACCTATGGGATACTCTACTTGAAATCTGTAATTTACCCCTTAAAAAAAACTAAAAAAATCATTTAAAAAATTCCAAAAATATTGAGCTGGTTTTTTAATAAGTAGGTATAATAAAAAATATCCATGTAAGATATATTTTAAATGGATTTAAATTGGATTAAATTTGTTTTAACGAATATAATATATTTAAAATTATTAAGCAAATGTTATGCAATCTTTTTCAAATTGGGAAAAAAAATATAAACTTAAATTTGAATTAATACTTGGTTAGATGCTTAAAATTAATATTTATTTAAAATAATTTATTTTATAAAAATTAAAATATTTTCTAAAACTAAACAAACCATATAAATGGTTAATTTTTTAAAAAATAAATTAGGGAAAAAGTATTAGAAATGGACTCCAAATTGCAGGGTATTTTCCCGCCCCACACACACACACACGCACAGCGCACTCATATGTACATACATGCAAACAGATAAGACAGGTGAGCCAAATTGATGGACAAACAGCAGCAGGCGAAGATGAAGTAGGAGGAGAAGGAGGCGAAATGACGGCTGAAACGAGGGTAAAAAGGAAACGAATCAGCATCCAACTACGATTGCCAATTTCATGGGTTTTCCCTCCCCACCCCCACCCCACTCCTTTCCCACCATTTTTCCCCTAATTGAAACTTGTCTTTGGCCTTTAAGCCACAGTTATGCGAGTGTATAGCCCATATATCCCACTCGTATATCATGCGTGCGCTCTGATTTATTTCCCATACATATATTCAAGTGTTTGGTGGCAGGAAAGGCAAACATATTGATCACCATTAGTGGAAAATCAATACGCGCTAAGCAGATGGCCATCGTTTGTCGCATAAATAAGTAGGAGATATTAAACGAAAATTAATAAAAAGTTAAACAAAAATCTAGAGATTATATTTATATTTCTTTAAATATTCTCAAAGCTATTATTTTTGTTTTCAAATTTCCTAAACTTTCCATTTTGATCAAAAAAAAAATATTTCCTATTTTCAAAAAAATGTTGTCATGTTTTTGAAAAATATTTCATGGGTCTAAAATGAATCCTAAACATTTCCCAATCAATTCCAATTAAATGGAAAAAAAAGGGAACCTTTAATCACCTTTAATGTATATACATATACCATAAATTAAACATATAATAATTTTTGTTTTTAATATTCCTTAACTTTTTTGTTGATTAAAAAATATATATTTCTGATATTCTCGAAAAGTCTGTACATTTTTAAAAAATATTGTTAAGGTTCCTAACATAATCCTGAACAATTCCCAATCGATTTATCCAAGATCCCCATTAAATGTGCCTCGAAATAAATTACGGGAAGGGAGCGAAGCCTTAATCATTTTGCCTGGAGATTACGGACAGCAGGCCTGTGAAAAATTAATTCACTCACTGCACTCGTCGCTGATCCTTTTCAGTTAATTATTTTGCGCTCAGTTCCTCGATTCCTGAGAGTATATATATATTCCTCTGTATATATCATCAGGTGGGTTGGGAATGGGGAGGGGATGGGTAAACGACTGGGAGGCACTCTCGTCATTAATCTCCCACTCCTTATTTGCATCCTCCTAATCTGTGTTCCCCAGCCATGCCCCGCCCCCTTTGGCGACGCCTTCGCATTTTCGGGCTTTCCGTGGATTGTCGACGTGTCGCATTGTGGCCAAAATTTGTCATTTGTTGTGCGTTTAACATGCATATTGAATGGGGGCCGCCCGATGGAAGAAGAAGAAGCAGAGGTCCCCATAAAAATGGGGCTTGTAGAACACGTACGCACGACTCCGGGAGCATTGTGTTAAATAATTAATTACAAACCATTAATTAATTAGACAACGCAGTGCGGGGGGGTTGGGTCATTAGGCTAAGCAGCGCCACGAAAACGGGGGCCAAGGGCCAAAGGACAAAGGACACTAGGAGAAACTCAGAGAGAAGTAAAAAAAACCAGTAGAGAAACAGAAAAAAACCGAGGGAAAAAAGGAGCATTTGATACGACAGCTTGTACACATAATGCGGCCATAATCAACCGCCTTTTGCCCCGTTTTTTACCCCCTTTTTTTATTGTGTCGCAAAGGGGCAGTACTCATATTTTATTGCCTACTCCTAGGCGTCAAATCATCCCCCCATTCAGCTACCCATAATTAATGGTCGGTTCTTGATTTATATTTTTGGATTTGACACCTGACAATCGGAATTTGGCATAGGTAAAAAAACTCTTGGTCACGATAAAAGAATAGGTTCTTTAAAACACCTGAAATCCACATTATTTTCTTTAGTTTATATTTAATAGGTTTGTTTTCAATTAATAGTATTTTTTAATGCCAAAAATTACATAAGAATAACTCTGAATAACATTTAATACAGAAATAGCTTTGAAATCACTTTTAAAGGTGCCCAAAAGTATGCAGTGATTAAAGAATAGCCGTCTTTCTGTTTAAACATTTATTGTTGCATACTTTTGGGCACCTATTTTAACATTTAAAGGTGATTTTTATCACCTTTTCCATTAATCTTTATAGAAATTCCTTGCCTGCAAAGCAAGCATGAAATTGCTGGCCAAACAACAATCATATATTCTCGTATGCACTTCCATCTAATTTCATTCGCATCGAATTGAATATTTATTAGGTTCACGAAAATACCTTCCTTCCTTTCTATTCGTCCATTGTTCATTATAAATTCATGCGATGCATTTTCACCTGGACATTTTCTCAGTTTCTCAGCGGCCACCCGCCGATGGCATTTTCCCCGATGACAGTTTTTTGTATTTTTGGCCCCGGCTTTCCACTCAGCATCTCTCGACTGTCGACTATCGACTATCGACTGTCGACTGTCCACTCTAGACTGTCAAATGGCATCGATTATGCATCAAAGCATAATTCAAACTGTCGCTTCGCTTAACGTTCGCCATGAAATTCAATTGGCAATTGGCAGTAGATGGTGGATGGTGAATCTACCTCAAAAAAACTTTTCGAAACCCACCGAAGGCCGCAGCCAAGTAAAAACAATTGAATTATGGGCATGGGCAGCCGGAGAATGTGCGTCACTTGACCAAACTGAAAACTGAAAACTGCAGTGGGCGGGAAATGGAGCGTCAGTCTGATAAATGACCATCAAGAGGTGGTCCCAGCGAAATGGAGTGCAGCTGCCCTGCCACATGCCACCTGCCACATGGCGTATGCGCAATGTGAGAACCCAAAAGGAGGACGAGGCAACAATTGCAATATTTGGCAGCAAATTTTATTGCCCAACACGGCCAGGCACAAAATATTGAGTTCATTTATCAGTTCCTGTTTGTGCGGCCAGCAAATTGGCATACGAAACTGCTGCCACCTCAGAAAAAAAGAACAAAAAACCAAACCAAAAGAAAAGAAAAGAACCACAAAAGATAAAGAGACAGTGGAGAGTGGAGTGTATTTTTCCACAATTTGCCTTGCACTCGGCACAATTACTTTGATTGCTAATCAACTGACAACTGCAAATTGACCAGAACTATCAATATGCATTACACTCATTGTCACTTTGCCATCAATCATCGATTTTTGCCCCTTTGTTGGGTGAGTATTTTCGCCAGGATATATTGAGGAAATGCACACATATAGTAATTGACAGCTCTTATAGTTTTGCATCTGCGACTATGGTGTGTCGGAAATGCATGAGGAAATGAGAGGAGAGCCCAGTGACATTTTCAAATTCATACTCGCATCCTCTCCTTCGATGCATCAAAGTTGCATTGAAAGACACTTCTTTTCCGGCGAAGGATTTTCGGAATAAGTCCCATGCAGAACTCATCGATCAACCTGTCACCTGCCGACGAACATGGAAAAGGACGAAAAGGGAAAGGAAAAGGGTTCCGGATATGGAAAATTTTTAATTTAATTTCGCTTCCCGTGCAAACAGAGATGGCAGGTTTATAGATTATGTCCCTGCGATGAATGTTTTTATATGTGCACACAAAGAAATATGTTCTTGGTAAACCAAACAAAAGTATGCAACAATAATTTTCAAATTTTCTGCAATGCATTACTTATAATTCCCAACTGGTTCTAGTAGTCCGCGCACGTAGATTCCCAAATCCGAATAATTGTAACTATTTAATGGGTGAAATTCACAATCTACTACTACAATTGATTCTGCTTATTCCACCTCAACAATTTCTGATCGGTATTTGTGATTTTTTCACCCTCATTAGCTATCGAATATCAGTAAATCAACATTTTTAATTGATGAATCTATTAATCTAGCACTGCACTCGTATTACCCCATCATCTTTTCCCATTTGCTGATGTTTATTGGCTCTTGAAAATTCACACGGCCAATTAGCCGATCGAATTACCAGGCAAATCTCGCATCACTCTCACTCACAATCAGTCATGTTTACCGTTTTCTTTTTGTTTCGCTTGAATAGCGCTTTCCTCGGCATTTGCAGAATTTTCCACCCGAATCGCTCATCGTGTGTAATTATCGGCTCTGCAGACGGAGTTTCACTGGCCATCTATTCCCCGGAACCTCCAGCCTCGTTTCTCGGTCTCATTGTAAATCAATCTGTCAGTTAATAACGAAGCAACCTTTCATTACCCCTTCGCAGATTCTGGCTCTGCCTTTCCCCCACACCCTCTCACTTTCTTCCACTTTCTCTTTCTGTGGGCGGGCAATAAGCGTGTGCAAATAGAGAGGCGGACAAACAAAAAGGACACTGCGAAAATTAAGGTGTGAGTCAATTTTAATGTTTCGAAAACAGTTTGTTAAATTCGAATCTTACACCCAAAATAAAAATCGATATGAAACGTAGATCGATTTTACATTATGTAACATCAATTTGTACTTGATATGCGGCCCCGTAAATTCGATATGCTCGAAATGAGTATTTCATGTTAAAAATTTACATGCGCATATCAATTTTAAGGCGACATGCTTTTTTTTGTGTGTAGAAATGTATCTTTCTAAAATCTAAATTAAACTTTATTTAATCAAAAATTGTCAAAAAAAAATTAAAGTTAATTTGGAAATCAATAAATAAAATAAAAATAAAATTGGCTATAAAAATATATCAAATATGATGAAAAATTAAAGTTATAATTCAAAGGTTAATAAAAACTAAAAAAAAAAAAAAAGCCACACCATTAATCAAATTTATAAAAACAAATTTAACTCGTTTTGTAAACCTAATTAAATTATAATAATAATAAACAAAAAATGTGTACCTACAAATTTATAAGACGTTAATGAAAAGCTTTACTAAATTATATAAAACCATCTTTTAAACTAAGCACAAAATATTATTTTGCAACCCCTTTTTTCGCTCAGTGTACCTGGTCTATACATACAGCATATCAGAAACGCGACGGCGGCTTAATTAAAAATTGTAAGTGGCAGTAAATTAATTATAACCGTTGCCCGCAAAGTGTTTGGCTTGCAGCATATGTGGGCGGTCGTCAGCGGGGGGGCGTGGCACAGCCACTACTTTGTGTGCGGAGCGACTATCTGTGTGTGTGTGTGATTGTGGGTGAGTCTGGGTGTGTGTGTGTGAGTGAGTGGGGGGATGTGCACTTCAAAGGGAACCGTTTTAATCAAATTTCGAAGAGTGGCACCGCTTGTGATGTGGGTGAAAACGAATAGAGGAAAATTTCAAGGCGGTGGCAAAGGGGAGGAAACTGTCGGAAAAGTCAGCTCTCATTACAATGAGATCTTTGCAAATTCTGGTCCCCACTTTCCCAACCCACGTAACCCGTAAGCAGCTGGAAAAGTCGGAAACTGTGTCCCTTGTCCTCTGTCCCAAAAACCAAGAGCGATCTATGTGTATAACCCAGGGTCCATGGATGGACGAGTACTGGTCCCCGAAATTGGAAATACGACAAATGAAAGAGGCCGGCAAGGAATGTCCTTTGATGGGGACCTTCCTTTGTCGCCCGATGGGAAGGAAGCAATTTCGAAATCACTCTGGAACCGCATGCCAAATTCCCAATAAATTTAAATTGTATGTACGATGCTTCAAAGTTTAAAGGACGCTTTATAAAGGTAGCCCATCCGTTGGTCCTTTTATTTCTTTACGTATATAAAATTCGTAAAAATAATAAATGCAAGTATTACAAAAGTTTTAAAGTAAGAGAAAATGTAAATATATGTAAAATTTAAAAATGAAATATTATTTATTTATTTATCCCAAAGGATAAATATTTTTCTGGCTACAATATTTAACTTAAGTATATTTCTAGAAATTATTAACATTAAAATTACTTTTAAACATTAGAGGAAAAGTTAATCGTACTTTTAGCTTAGTTAAATAAATAGCTATAATTCCGATACAGCCATTCCAGGTTGACCTCCTTTGGGCCTTTCCCCCCAAAAAAAACATAAAAAAGGATTGCTGGCCAACTTCATTAGCCGGCCAAAAGCATGATGGCTAGTTCATTTCCCTCTCAAGGGTGGCCCGCAATCATAAAATGTTTTGATTCATTTGCAAGCTAAATTGAGGCAAAACATTTCAACTTTTCCTGGATCGCACCTGGCCCGAGGGCGGCATGGTCGGCATGGGGGCGTGGCAGCTTCCGCCGGTAAAGGCGAACTATCTGGCACAGGTCCGCACAGGCTCAGTGCCTCGGTGCTTCATTTTCAGCCATTGAAGCGTGCCACCGATTGAAAATTTAATTTCCCGCCTATGGCGCTGGAATAAAAACAAGAAACCAAACCAAGAAAAAAAAAAAGAAAAAGAGAAAGGGGGAAAATGGAGAAAAAGGAGCAAAAGGAAGCTGCGCCACCGGTTTCGACCAGGCCAATGTATTTCCGTTCATATCCAAACCCCGGCAAGTGGATTTTGATTTTGATTCGTATTTGGATCTGAATCTGGAGTCGGGACCTGGTCCTCCACCGCTTTATTTGCAATAATCCAAATTGCCATGGGTCGAATCGTCAGACAGTATTTCCTGTTTCGACTGCCTAATTTATTTATTGAACCGCCGAGCAGCTCGACAGCTTTCCACTCGACTTCAGTCTCAGTCTGAGGTCATAAAAAAAATGTGAGGGTGCTTAAATACGCAGCAAACAGGAGAATTTGCCAACTAAATTTAAATTCAAAACTTAAATAAAGTCGTTAAAAAATAATTATTAATTTTAAGTGAGAACTTGAAGTCACAGAAAATATTTCAAATTTTGTAATTAAGTTGGGATTGAAAAAAAAAGATTTAAAAAATATAAATTGCATTAAAAAATAAAATTTAATAAAATAGAAATGATAAAGTATAAATTAAATATTTTTAACGCCGGGTAATCAAAATGTTATGTTGTTGAAAAAATAATTATCCTTTTTGAATACAAACTTTTAAGGTTTTTTTTTTGAATTGACAATATTAATTGATTACAAAATCTTATAAAAATTATAAATTAAATATTTATAACATTGGGTAACCAAAATGTTCTGTTAATAGTTTATTTAAAGGGATTAGAATTTAAAATGACCACTTTTATACTTTTACCTATTCTTATGACAGAATAATTTCCTGTTGCATAGAGCAATTTAGGCCCAAGATCACTTGAGTAAATTCCTACTAATGGTCGTAATCTCCATCTCCATCTCGTAGGTCTCTCCAAGCGACCGCTGGGCCCGCCGCATCGTAAAAGCAGTCTACCAAAGCATCAGGAGGTGAAGCGCCGCTTCCTGGAAATTTGTGATACGACCTTCTCGGAGGAGGTGAGGGCCGCCCTGCGCCTGCCGGCCTTCGACTCCTACGAGTGGGGCGACGCCGACGTCATCCACCTAATGCAGACCATGTTCGTCGAGCTGGGCTTCATCGAGAAGTTCAGCATTCCGGTGGACACGCTGCGCGAATGGCTCTACGAGGTCTACAAGCACTACAACGAGGTGCCCTTCCACAACTTTCGGCACTGCTTCTGCGTTGCCCAAATGGTGAGTATTATTTCGTAAGGTGTTAGATAGATTTTATGGTTAAATATGCACATGGGGCGGAAAGGTGTCTAAAAGTATGCTATGATGAAAGACCATCGTTTATTCCGAACTAAAAATAAATTGTTGCATACTTTTGGGCACCTTAACTAAACTTTTCCATTTCTTAACTAGTTAAACTTACTCAGTCAACTTAAAGTCATTAAAATACTAACACACATACATATTATCTTTCACTATTATATAAAATGTGACTCTTGTCTATTATTACCAATGCATTATGTTCGTATTTATCTTTCTTATTGATCATTAAAAGTAAAATAGTTCTTCAATCTGAGGGGTCTTCAATTTCCTAGAGCTCCCTTGTCTGAGCTTTTGTATTCGCCTGCGGATATTTTTTGCAAGCCAGTATCAATTGTTTGAAGTGAAATCGAATATGCGCTGTAGTTTTTCCTTAATGGCATTTCCTGGGGGCCATATAAGTTGAGATACGTGTCGCAAATTATTAATAAAATACTTGAGCGTAGCATCTACATATATGGAGAAAATGTATGCAGATAATTTCTATACTCATAATGATTGCATGTAAATGTGTGTAGAGGACCGAGGAACATGCAATCGATATAATGTGGGAATTTTTGTGAGGCGCCACACAAGTATTTCTATATCTGAATCTGAATCTCTGTGTGTATGCTGTGTGTGTGTGTGTGTGTGCCCACCATAAGCGGCGCCCAGTTGTATGCAATGCAAAAATAAACTAAAGCGCCAAAGGGCAATCCACCCAAAACGCTCGCATACATCTGAATATCTGAACATCTGAGCAGCTGAGCAGCTGAAAACACGTGTGAATGTGGCTTAGAGCAGGACCTATTTTTAGCTGCCAAGAAACGCCCAAGAAGCGAAAGATACAAAGAATTTGTTTCTCTTTTTTTTATTTATTAAATGGCCATGGAAAAAGGAAAATCAAAAAGGAGGGAGAGGAAGAGAGCGAAGGCGACCGAGTGACTGGTCACTCACCCAGCATTGTCCAAATAAAGGAAAGTAAAGGAAAACCCCCAAAAAAACCACCCACCTAGCACTTAGAACAGCGACCCACTTGGCTGCTCAAGTGCCAGCGGAACAATTTTTAACCTACATTTTTGGCAAATGAAAGTTGCCGGGTGTTGTTGCATCTCCAGCCGCGGGTTCCTTCCATTTACTTTCCTAAAAAATACCCTATGGTCCACAAAGATGGGGTATACCTATGAATAGGTATCTAGAAGTCACAGAAAATATATGCTGTACTTGAATAGTTGAATATTAATTAAAGATTATTGCAAAAAATAGTTGCTAAATAAAAACATCCTTATCTTTTAATTTTAAAATATTTTAATCAAAAAAATATTGGAATCACTTTTAAAAGTAAAAAATAAAGGTGTCTAAAAGTATGCAGTGCATAATGGATTTTGTTGCATACTTTTAGACACCTATTTTGAACTATGTGGCCAATTTATCAACTTCCAGTACAGGGTATTCCTCTTTCGCTACTTTAGCCGCCCAAGATGCAGCTCTATTTGCCTAAAGTATTTTTTTTACCATTCTTGAGGTCTCATTTCACTTTTTGTGCAACACAAATATAAGCTGAAATAAATTAAAATGCTTTGTCACTACCCAGCTTATTTCAATGGCAAACTTTGTCATAAAGAGCTGCACTTAGTGGGGCTCCACTGTAACTCAACTTTCGAGGAAACTAAGACAAAGACACATATAGGACAGGAAAAAAAGAAGAAAGAGAAGGAAGAAAGGCGAAACGAAAACTTTAATAAATTATTTTTACAGGCAACAAAGGCTAACAGGTAAAGGGCGGGAGAACGGGGAAAAGGGGAGTGGGCGTGGCAACAATGGCAGGCTGCAAGTTGAAGTCAACAATATGCGAGGGGGGAGGGGGGTGCAGGGGGCAAAAGGACGAGGGAAAGTCAGATAGTCGAGGCATCAAGTATACGCACGGTTGCCCCATTGCAAAATTGCTGCCACAAGCGCAACTATGACAATCGCATTATTATTTTTGCCGTTGCTGCCGTTAAATATGTTTGCCATAAACCGCATTATGTGGCAGACTAAAAAAAAAGCACAACAAAAACCATGGCCACGCAAACACAAACACGAATAAAAAGAACATTGGGGAGCGCCCATTGTCATCGTCCTCGTCATCGGTGTCCACGTCATTGCCGTTCACCTGCGTTTCACCTGTGTGCAATATTTATACGATTCTTCTGCCCACAAAAGACACTCGCAAAAAATATTCCTTAATCACTTAGGGCTAAGAAAATGCTCTAATGTACAGGGACTTCGAAGCGAAAATCCATTTTGGAAATCCTTTAAAATTATACACATTTATTTCGAGTTAGAAATATTTATTTTATTTGTAGGTAAGCTTACAATACTTTCAAATATTTTATTACATTTTTTCCCGATTAATTTGCTTACGTTTTCTGTAAATCTTACTTTTAAAATTTTAAAGCTTTATTAGTTTCAAAAAGATTATACTGCTTGTCCATTGGAAAAAACCCTTGATTAATGGCTTCAAGTCGTAAAGCTGCGACTAATATTCGTATTCACATCAGGACTCAAAAGCTTTTGGCATTATTGGCTGGGCGAAAATTCCACTTTTTATAAATATGGCACATCGAATCGATTGCAGAATATTTGAATTTCGAACTCCGGCTGGCAGATTTCCCTTCCCTCCGCCACCCTTTCAATTTTTATAGCTTCCCAGCGATCCATATGCGTTGTTGCGTATTTTACAATTCAATGGGGCCGCCCATTTGCATAGGCGGGTCATGTCCATCAGTACAGCAGCGGTGAATGCAATAGGAGTGATCAGACATATAAACAAAAATTAGAAAAAAATATATATATTATTATTAGAATGCAACCAACAATTATTTTATATTGATATTTAAATATTTCTAAAACTTAACACCATAAAAATATTTTTTAAATATTTCGAAAAAAAAAATTCAAAAATATATGTAAATTTAAAAATAAAAAAAACTATTAAAATGTTTACTGTTAAATTAGAAATACCATAAGATATTTATGAAAATATTTTACAATCTGGCCAATTTTCTAAATTTTCTGCCAAATCTACTAAATGAATTATGGTTTTAGCCACGACTGTAGGTACTTGTTAGTGCATATAGTGCGTGTAATTTGCCCTCGCTGGTGTGTGAGATTTGGCATGTGTGTGCGAGGACTCAAAAGCCGTTTGCAGGACACGACAGTCAAGCCGTTAAGCGGCTTTCGTTCAACCTACAAACAGGGGAAAAAAAATTGGGCATTAAGGCAGCGGCAAGAGCGTAAATTTAAATTATTGAACAGAAGCCCCCCGTGAAAAACCGCACTTTTTTTACGTTTTTTTTTCCAAACCATTTTCCTCGGAGAATTTCCCCGCGCTGCCCCCAAAGCGGGCGTGACCAAACACTTTGACTAATTTCCATTGGCTGCACTTTTCATCTGACGCTGCAGTTGATTTCCTTGGTGTATTTTTGTCCGCTGAAAAGTTTTCCAACAAGCAGAAAATGCACCAACAACTTGCCACCCTTGAGAGTGGGTGGTTCGGCGTTGGGGGGTTCGGTTGGCGAGGTTCGAGGGGTTAGTTGTCTGCGTCTGTTTGTTGACAATGAATTTAGATAAACTTGCGAAATTCGAAACGCAAATAGCATTTGCATTTGCATAAATTTATAGCACCCCCCGCGCATACAGCCCGCACTTCCCCCATAGAGATTTGGTTTTCACACCATATCCCCCCATATAGATATAGATATATACATCTGGCCCCGCTCTCTCTTTCTCTTTCGCTTTTACCATTTCGATCCCCGCCCCTTTCACTCGCACTTAATGCCAAAGTAAACGCAATGGCGGCGAAAGTTGTGCAACAACTTTTACGACCAGAGACCCCAAAGGCTCACCTCTTAGGAACCCACCCTTCCAGAACCACCCAACAACCAGCCCCTGCACCACCCCCTGCACCACCCCGCTTGCAACTTTGGAGCAAAGAGCTGAGTAAAGTTTGCGCTGCTTTCGTATTTCGAAGAGCTTCAATTGAACGCTGTTGAAATTCCTTGAGGGTCTCCGCCGCCTAGTCATCTTCATTTGCAGGTCCAACAGGCCAGGGAATTCTGCAGGCCAAGGATACGACTATGATACACCTAGTACTCAACGTGGATTTAAATATTTCAAGGCTGTAATACCTTAACTTTGCCATAGCTGGAGTCCCTTATCTAATCTATCTATATATATAAAAGGCGGGCCTTTTTTTCTGCGCGTTCAGACTGCAGCGAAAATGGCTTGACATAAAAATCTTAAATGAAAAACCGAAATTCAGAATTGATTTGTACAGCAGATTCATAAATATATATATAATATTTAGATAATATTTAAAATTTTGTAGGTATGTATGAATAAATCATATAAATACAATTTTTCGCAAACCCTTTCACGAATTCAATATGCCCACATGCTCAACAAGTATTAAAGGTATAAAAAGAGGGGACTTGAGTGGGGGGAGGTCCTTCTACTGGTAATTGCAAAGGTTTCGCAGCAGACAAATTAAGTTGGCACAAAGAAAGGAGAAAGAGCGCCAGGCGCGACAGGAACAGACGATAACGGTGTGAAGGAAAACGGGTTATAGACGGCAGATCGGATCAAATAGGTGGAAAAATAGGTAAAGTGAACCCAGAGGAAATGCGAGGCGGCTTTAAATCTCTAAATTGGTTTGGCTCAACGGCTAAGTTTAAATGTTAAAGTGCGAGGACTAATTGCTGGCATCAAGATAAATGGTTAGATCGATGATGCCTAAGCGGCAGATGATGCGGTGCATCCTTTCAGGGGTTAGAAAAATGGCGAATGTTTGCGGAGATGGATGGATTGCGAATCGAAGGGGGGAACAAGAAGCAGTGTAATTAGTCAGACAAGCGAGGAATGAAGCCATTAAAAATAGCGTCCTTTTATGGGCTATGATTTTCGAAAATAAAAAGGATCTTAAAAACTGTATTTTTTAGAAATTTTTAGTCATTTTAAGAATTAGTTTTCTTAAATGTATATGAATAATAAAATAAATATAAACAAATATTTAACTAATATGCTTACAGCTAAAATTAAAATAAGTTTTTAATCTTTCAGATTAATTTAACCTGAAGTATTTACGTTTTCTGAATGTGATGTTAAGTTAACGAACTACAAATCTTTACAAAGTCTGAGAAATTGCCTCTAGTTAAGATCAAATCTTACATGCATCTTAAACTTATATATGTTTTATTATACACTTGTTATTTCAATAGTTCCAAAAAGCAATGTACGATTAAACCCTCCACTTGCAGATGTATGCCATAACGCGCCAGGCGAATCTGCTCAGCCGCCTGGGCGACCTGGAGTGTCTGATCCTGCTGGTGTCCTGCATCTGCCACGACCTCGACCATCCCGGCTACAACAATATCTACCAGATCAACGCCCGCACCGAGCTGGCTCTCAGGTGGGTAAATTGGAGAGTTGGAGAGCCAGGAAATATATATACATATACAACATATATACATCACTTGCAGATACAATGACATCTCACCGCTGGAGAACCACCATTGTTCGATAGCGTTCCGCCTGCTGGAGCATCCCGAATGCAATATATTCAAGAACTTCAGCCGCGACACCTTCAAGTGAGTTCCACCTCGATTTAAGGTCCTATTTGCCGGGGATTTGGCTCGGTGACGGTGGGTCGGTCAATTAATTGCCAAGCGTCCACTTTATGCGCGGCACGTACCAAATGGCATTGCATTAAACGCTCGCCCCATTGCCGTGGTAATTAACAGCTACCAGCTGCACTGCACCGCCCATTGCCCATTGCCCACTGCCCATTGCCACCCCACTTGACCTCCAACCATCCACCCATTGTCCTGACCCAACCTGAAATCCATGCCAAGGCACGACTGCGAAATCCATCGATTTGGTATTTAAAGAGCGAGGAAATGAACTGAATTCTCCGAGAGCAGGGCAATGTTTTGACCCAGTGATACCCCCTCTATAAAGAATAATATGATAATGATTAAAAAAGAAATAGTGGAACTAATTTTTACATAAACAGGGATCTTTAATCTTCAATCAAGTTAGTAGTTACAGTTTTTTGTTAACCCATTATTTTCTAATATAATTGTTCCCAAAATATAATTTAAATAATAACAATGGTGAAAATTATTTATAATTTACGTTTAACCATCCTAATTGTTTATTATTTATTATTTGCATCTTAATTGAAGAGGTTCTTCAAAGAAGAAAACAATATACCCCGGGCACACTGATTTCTCTGGGTATAAAAATAAGTATCGCGGAAAAGTAAAAAAGTTGAAACAGAAACGGTTGTTGTTGCTATTGTTTTTCATGGTATTCCTGGTTTTTCCTGGGTTTTCCTGGCTTTTCCCGGGCTTCCTGCTTACAATATGCAGCCCGGGAATGCAAGGCAATGAAGATTAAGCTGTAATTGCCCCGGACACGACATAATCCCAGTGTTCAGTGTTCAGCTCGCTTATAACTTTACTTAATTCGAGAAAATGCGCCAATCGAGAACAATTGAAATGCAACATACAATTACGAATGAGCAATCGATATATCGAGTAATTAAAATAAATCTCTGGTGGTTTCGTTTGTTTTAAAATGCCAGTAGAGATTATAACGCGTGTGTAATCTTAGATGGGTAATTATATAAAATGAGTTTGAGAGCAGAAAATGTTCGTTGAGGATCATCGAAATATTAAAGTTAATAATAGTGGACATAGTTCGGACAGTCGATTTCTTCAGTTTATTTCTTCTTTAGTGATACAATTTTTGGAAAAAACATTATAAGAAGATTTATTTATTAGGTTGTTAGCTTTTAGCAAAATGAGCAACAAAGAAAAAAATATATTTTTCCAAAACTGCACATCCTGACTTTTCGGAACAAAAAATCCGTGTTTTGGCTGTAACAAAAGAAGTATTATCCCAAATATAGAATGTCATACCTCGTTGAACTCGTTCTTAAATTCTGAATCAATTGGCTTTTAAATCTAGATCTAAATTTTCCAATGGATTGGCATTTAAACCTGGCCTTTTTATTTTTTGCCGTTTTTCATGATGTACCCCCTTATAAAAAAAAAGAAAATTGGTGAAAATTTTATTTTTTCAAAATCATTTCATTGGCCGAAACAATAGAAATTTTGATCCAAATATGGATTTTCATACCTTTGTGAGCTTGTTATTAAATTTGTGATCGATTGGCATTTAAACCTGGACTTTTAGTTTTTTGCCATTTTTCGCAAAAAATCATGATGTTACCCCCTTATAAAAAAATGAAAATTGGCAAAAATTTTATTTTTTCAAAAACACGTTGAAAGTGTCAGAAATTTAATAATTATTGTGTTATCTGTTCAAAACAGTATACATTTTTTGTACACGACCATTTTTGGCCAAGTTATAGCAAAGAAACCAAAAGAAAAAATTCACATTTTTGTCAAAAACCGAAATTGCAGTTTCTTCGCTGAAACAAGGGAAATATTGATCCAAATATGGATTGTCATACCTTTCTGAACTCATTATTAAATTTCCAATCGATTGGCATTTAAACATGGAAATTTAATTTTTTTTTTTAATTTTCTGTAAAAAAAATGCAAAAATTGGTCAACAAAATAATTTTTCCAAATCAGCCAAAAAGTGGTTATTATTATTTTTTTAGGTTCGGAAAGGTATCTTTTGCACTTAAGACAATTTTTTCCCAAATTAATAACGTACATGCCTAAAGTTCTCGTCTAATTATTTAAAAGGTCAAGGACTAATTGGTACCTAACACGTGCAGTTTTATAGGCGAATGACCAAGTGTCAGATGAAAAACGAAAAGTGTTAATTGAATTCGCTTGCGATATCTTATTAATGCAACAATCGTGTTTTTCGCCTGATTTCCTATCACTTTTTGGTAGGATACATAGAATACCACTTAACTACTTTCGATTAGCTAATTAAAATTCTGGGGAAGAGCGCGAAGTTTGCTTTCCGCAGATTATACGTTTATATAATAAAGCTATTTGATGGCTTAGCGAAGCTTTTTCCGCGCTTAACTGACCCCCCGCAACTGGCTTTTCGCATTTTAAACAGCATTTTCCCCCCTTTCCACGGCTTTTCTCGCAATTTCATTTATTCTTCGTAGTTTTTTTCCTGCATTCATTGCATGCATTTTATATTGGAAAATATTCCACAAACACTAATTAAGTGGATTAGCCGGCGAAATGCTTTTCTCGACTTTGACTTGCGGATGCGCGTGGATGTGTGGGTGGGAAAACGCGAGGATATCGCTGGGAAATCGCGAGTGGGAGGCTGCAGCATCTTCATCATCATCCCGATGGCAAGCATCATTATGCACAAGGAACGCAATCAACGAAAAGTCGCGCCCTTGACAACATAGCAACCCCACGTCCCCCTCCCACCATTTTCCACCCACATTTTCCACCCACTCACAACCATTTTCCTTGGCAAGTTTGTGTGCATAAACTATTGGATACTTTTGGGAGTTTTTGATGGCAAAACTTGTCGGCAAATGCACACAATATGCCAGGCATCATCATCAACGTTGGGTGGTGGGTGGTGGAAAAGCGAGAGAGAGAGAGGGGGTTGGGGGGGAAATTCAGTGTGGTCCTAAGACAGTTGTCATTGCGATTATTACGCATGATTATTACCAGAGAATTGGATGGCATGTGCATAAATTTTCGGCCATTGTTCGTGTAATATTCGACTAAATAAGCAAATATTGTTATTTCATTTGACTTTCATGCGGTAATAACAAGAGTCCAATGAGAATTAACTGGGAAATTCTGAAATGCGAAGGATAAGTAACTGAAATGGCAGTCAAGATAATAGTTTACACTAACAGTTAGTAAATTAACTTCTTGTACAAATTATTTTAAAATGTTGCAAATTTTAAATGGAGATACTAGATTTTTCAGAAAATATTTAAAATTTCTGGCTGAGAATATAAATTCTAACTTAAATGTAAAATGCTATCTAATCAACAGGTTTCTAAAATGGTAAATTCATTTCTAATTCTAACCATTTAGATAGGAGATTCATTTAACCGCAAATGGAAATAGTTTTAATTGAAATACCCTAGAACTTTCAATGATTTAGGTGCTTAGCAATATTGGTTGCCTGTTGTTTAATTTACCCCATATACATATGTATATCTCAAACCCTTTTACGCTATTTCAAGTGCTTTTCACCTGCCAAATCCTCGATTTATAATTCCTTTTTATTTCGCCTGCTTTTTTTCCGTCCTGTTTTTCTTTTTTCTATTTTTAACTGCGATAAAAACAGCAATACTTTGGATTTTTCCCATTTTCATTGCATATTGCTGGGCAGTCTCTTCAATTTCTGGTGTATGGTATATGATATATGTATATTCATGTGCATGAGTATCAAAGTGGGCGGATGCCGGGGCTGTGGGCGTGGCAAAAGCAAAAAACCAAACCGTGTTTTGCGTGGTTGCATTTCATTTGATTGCGACGAAGCTCCAATTTCACAAGAAACCAAAACGCCAAACGCTTGTTTGTATTCTCTGGAAAACTAAAATGGGAAAAGGAGTGCAACTTTATAAGGTTGGCTAAAAAATCAATCATGGTAATTGAAAAATAAATTTAGCAACGGTAGACAAATAGGAAGAGAATTCCTTAAATATAAATAAATAATGAAATATTCAAATTTCATATTTATTACACTAGTTTAGAAATTTCAACTTTTTTCTATAATAAACTATGCACGTATTAAACTTAATTTTTAAATGGTTTTAAAAATTGTGAGCTAAAAAACCAAGAATAAATATTTCTTTAAACAAAAAAATAGTTTCCCATTTTATATTCAAATATTATATTGCAAAAAATCAAAATATGATCATAATCTAAAACCTGATATTTTAGGGTTATTTTTTTTGACCAACCTCAATGTTATTCCTTTTAATAAATAATATTAAAGTCCCTATTAACGCAACTTATAAACTAATACAAGAACCTCAGGCCGAACTCATGACTTCATACCGATAAACTAATCAATAAAACGCTTATAGTTTAAAAATAACAATAAAAAACAGTAATATTATCAAAAAGGCTTAGACATTCGGAAAGGTTATTACTAGCTTTTTATTACTATACACAAGCACCTTTAAAAACAGCTTTAAAATCGACCAAAAGTGTTCTATTTGACATGGGCCTCAATCATGGGGATATCAAGCTATATTAGTCGATGGAAATCCTCACCAAACGCGGCACTTTGTGGCGGGATTCATGCGGCTGGTGGCTTTGCAGTGGAAGGTCTCGCCGAACTCCGGCAGATTGCCAAGCACATTGTTCACCCGCTCGTCGTGGCCGGCATGTTGGCTAGAACCACCGCCCAAGCCCCCCTTTGAGCCACACCAGTTCCGGGCGAAGGCCACGAAGAAGGTCCTCAGATCTGGGACTCCACCACCTGCACCACCTCCTCCACCGCCCCTCCGTCGCCGTCGATAGGTGTCGAGGGCCAGACGCAGTCCCTCGCTATCGGCAATGTTCTCGTTGACCGTCAGCGTGGCATTACTGTACCGGTCGCCCAGATAACAACGCACTCGCAGCCCGAAACGGATGATGGCCCTGGCTGGCCACTGGTTGTTGTTGGCATTGTAGTTGATGCCATCGTAGTCGAAGGCATGGACCATCTCGTGGGCGAGTATGTAGCCCAAACCGGCGGCTAGTCGGGCATCCTCCGTCTCTTCGGCAGAGGAGGAGCACTGGAGCCCCCCGACAAGGGGCGTGGCCATCAGGCCGAGCGGCAGCTCGATGCGATTCAACTTGAGGCGATAGTAGGCATTCACGAGCAGCGGATCCGAGGGCGCCGAGGTCACGGGCTCCCCGAACACCTGGCGGAACTCGGTCCTGGCCTGGTCGAGGCTCAGCTGCATGAGGTTCTCATCGCAATCGAGGCCCAAGGTCGAGGTACCGCCCATGGGATCCTGCAGTCGCGGTGTCAGCAATCGCATGGCCCTCAGTTTATCGAGGGCTAGATTCCTAGTGGCCAGATCCTCGTAAAAGACCTCCGATTCGTTCAGCAGCAACTCGAACTGCTGCTTGAGGTCCCTGAAGAGGAGGGCCACCTGCTGCAGGCTTGTATCGTAGGCATCCTGATAGCCCTCGCCCAGCACCAGTTGCATTTGCAGGCGACCCAAAGCCCCGGGCATCAGTTTCCTCAGCCTATCCAGGCAATGATCCTGCTGGTTGCTCATTGTCTCGTCCTCGTGGCGACGCAACTCAAAGTGGAGCGGCAGCTGCAGCAGCAGCCAGGTGGATAGGTTGAGGGGATCCTGGTCCCTGGCCAGCAGGCTCTGCAGACCCTGTAGGTAGTCCAGGTCCGCCACTATCAACAGGGTGGAGGGATCCCAGTCCAGACCCTGGAGTACGATCTCAAAGTAACGCTTGAGTTCCAGTCCCGGCAGCAGCAGCTCCAGATCCCTCAGACTCTGAGGCTCCTTGAGCACCAGCGATTGCTTCACATCGGGATGGAGTCGCTGTAGACGCTTCTCGAACGCCACCAGCTTTTGGGCCAGGCCAGCTGCCCGACGCACTCGCAGTCCCAGCTCCATGAGCAAACCCTTGAGATATCGCTCGTGCAGAAACTCACTCAGCTCATCGTCCCAACCGATTTGCTCGAAACTCGGCGGCAGGATGTAGAAGATCTTCTGCTCGGCCAGCTGCCAGTTGTCCTTGATTAGGAGTCGCCAGAGACCAGGTGCTCCGTAGGTGCGCAGGGCGGCATTG
Source organism: Drosophila pseudotakahashii (assembly GCA_035046095.1). Lineage (NCBI taxonomy): Eukaryota > Metazoa > Arthropoda > Insecta > Diptera > Drosophilidae > Drosophila > Drosophila pseudotakahashii. The sequence goes on from JAWNOE010000105.1 coordinate 11,797,371, forward strand.
GCCAGGATCCAATCGAAGGAGCCGGAGTTGTTGGCCAGCAAAGGGAAGTTGGCTCCACTGCGTGACAGGGCATCTGTGTAGGATTTCACCGACTGGCCACTCGAGGACAGGCAGCTTCTGTAGAAGGTGGACAGCTGGGATGAGGAGGATTCCCCCTCTAGGTGACCGATCAACTGGAGCTTCAGCTTGGCCACCCACTGGGTTAGCATATCGTGGGCACCCATACTCTGCTGCCTTCTTGTGGCATACCAGTTGCCGCAGATATGCTGGTGGAAATTCTCGCACGGCTCCACCTCCGCCTCCATGTCGTTGTCCGCCAGCTGCCGACAGTCCTCGCCCTTCGCTGGGATCAGGAGTAGGGAAGTGAGGAGGAGAATGGCGCCCAACCAGGGGACCGAAGATGGAAGTAGCTCCATCCCTCACCAGCTACGTTTGTTGACTGCTCGCTGCACTCTCTCCCTGTCTCTCTGCCAAGTCCAAGTTCTAATTCGAACTTAGGTTCGGGGTGCTGATAACGCCGCCGATAACCGACGATGACATTCAACGTGAGTCCGGCGATGCCAGCTCAACGTGGGGTGTCATATGAGTATTTCCCACCAACTAGATTCCAAGAAAAAAATATTATACCTCAGAGAAACCCATCGATTATGCAGGAAATCTATCGAACTAAAAGTATTAACAAGGGATGTCCATAAGTATTACCCACAATCCCAAGAGATCCTGAGATCCAACGATTATACCGGGAATCTATCGAAATAAATGATTACCAATTTCTGATAATTTATAATCAATATTATTTAATTAAAGCTGATATTTATATCTTATTTTATATAATATTATTTTTTTTTGTATTATTATTTTATATTTTCAAAAACAATTTAAAGATTTTCTTTATGAAAAATAAATATATTACATGTTAATAAAGGATTAAAGTCATATCATATCATATTTTTTAAAAAATGCCTAAAATTCTACAAATTAATTAATAACTAAATGTTATTTAAATTTTGAATGAATCCCTTGCTCGGCGCAAACTTTAATTTCCACTCAGTGGAATCGAAAAACGTGTGTAGTAAATGAGCTCGTCACAAGGCCAAATCATTAAGATGAAACCGGAGATAAGGCCCCCCCCTCGAACTTACCCCCGATTCCCGAAAGTCACTGGGCTTAGCATTTACCGTTAAATCAGAGCCCACGCGTAATCAATTAATCATCTTACCCCCCAAAGAACCCCCCTAAACCCACTTTCCCGACTCGCATTCACTCACTTTGCCATGCAAAACCAAATTAGCCGGCCACCTTTAATGATTCTCACACAGACATGCAAGGGTACACTGAGAGAAAAGATGAGAAATTTTTTAGGTTCCTAACAATATGTTGTGCCTAAAATAAAAAATATTATATACTGATTTATAATGTCAGTGCAATATTTTACTTTTCTTTCTGATTAGATATAAACACATTTACCTAGTTACATTTTTTCAAAGATACATTTACCATTAAATAAATATTTATTTTAACAAGTTTGTTGCATAATTTATAATCTTATTTATATTTTCTTTTTGTGTTTTTGTATAAAGTTAATAATATATTATTTAAACTATATTAATCAGTACATAAAATAAATAATATTAAAATAATCATTTTTATGATAGTTCATTTTTATTTAGTCCAAATATTTAAATATATGTAAATATAGTATAAAATTTCTCCGTGTAGAGCGGCTGTCTTCTGAGTTTTGTTTCGATTGTGAGAAGCGAAGCTCGCTGCGATTGGGATTTTAATAATGTTGAGAGTCAAGTTTACACTGCCTGAGAAGGAAATAAAATGACACGGAAAAGAATGAAAGGGAAGAGCTGGAGAAAGGGAGACAGGGAGACGAGACGAACAGATTAGCTTCTCGATTGATTACAGTTCGATTGTAATTGTGACTGTGTGAAATTAAAGAATTTAAATAAACTAAGCCAAGTGGCCTTGGGGAAATTTATTCTCACCTAAATGGCTTACAATCTCTTGTTGAATTTGTGAGTAAAAAAAAGATGAAATCTATCTTCACATATTCTTATAAATTAAATACCGAAATAATCAAACTTTAGTTAACTAATAAATGTCATTAACTTTTTATTTTAATTTATTGTTGAATAAAATTAAATAATATTATAAATAATATATTTTAAATATTTATTTTTACAATTTATTAATCTTATTTATATAAATTGTATTTTTTTTTATTATTTGTTTATTAACTTTTCCTGTCTAAAACTCAACTAAAGAGCTTCCTCCTTTGACTTCTCTTTTTCTTTGAGGCAATCCTTAGTTAGTGGCTATTTGGTCAGTCTCAAATCCCATTGCAATCACTGGATAACATGCATTTAGAAATTGCAAGGGGACTGAGTGGAAAATGGGTTTTTCCATTTAGCCTGCCAGTTTCCCAATCGCCTAATTGAGATTTCTCCATTTGTTTATGGCTGTTTAGTAAGTAAACTATCTCGGCACCAGGCGTGTTTGCCAAGGGATCAAGTTCTGACCGCACGTCGCCGGTTTTGTGGCATATAATCAAAAAATAAAAATTCAATTAAAATTCAACAAACAAACTGATGAAGGATGTGCGAAGCAAAAATGTGGGCGCAATATGTATATGGGGGGCGTGGCGGGTTGGGCATAAACTTGAAACCAGCTGCTTCACTTGAACCAAAAATAAATCATCAAAGAGAACGCAGGCGTCAGAGGGAGAAAGTAAAAAAGACACTGAAAAAAATGTAAAATAAATTTGTATGTTTAGGGAAATTCCTTTTTATTTAATAACTTTTCTCTAACTGTTTGTTTTATTAATTCTTAAAAACAAAAATAGAAGTTATATTTTAAAGTTTATTACTATATAATAAAATAAATATATATGTCTGTGTTTAGATACAAGAAAATAATTGATGAAGAAATACATTTATTTTATAAATTTAAATAAAATCTTGAAAAATATTTTCTATTAAGTATTATAAGTAGACCATTCCCTATTATCTGTGAAAAGCCTACATAACTACCATTATTTTCTCCCAGTGCATAGTGTGAGAAGAAGGATCTGCTGGCGGCAGATTCGGCACTCGACGCTTTGCAAATTAGTTTCGAGTTGAGTTTTGGTTGGCGCTCGGCGCATTTCATGCAATTATTTAGTCATAATTAGCGCATAATAGTTGCCGTTTTTCGTCGGCGCAAAACTTTGCTCATCTGGCAGTCCTCTCGCCACCATCCACTTTCCATTTGCCATTTTCTGTTTAACAATTTCACAATTTCACATTTTCACAATTCATCATCATCATCGCGGAAGGCCAGCGGAAGGAGTTGCCGCTCCTGTGGCAGGATAATGCCGGCATTGGATAATCACTGCAGTTGCCACTTTAATTGGAGTGAATTTCGGGCAAACGGGAGCTGTCTGCTTTGCCAGACAACTCGAAACCGAATCCTTTCCCTTGCCGTCACAAATCAATTTGTAGATTAGTTTGAAAATTCCAGGTATTTGCATTGTTATTAATTAAATCCCGATTCGAGTGGCATACACGTATGCGTTAGAAATTAATCAAGTGACTGGCATTACATGATGCAGTGCATTCCGGGAATAATCCAATAGTGATAATTGTGAAGATTGGGAGGAAAATTCAATTGCCGCAAAGGAAGCCTACAGCTGCTTAAATATTCCATTAGGTTAACTGATTGTTGAATCCCGAGAAAATCATAATTATTTCTACGAACGATTAAACCAAAAAAGAAAGATTTTGAAACTGTATTTGGCGGCGCATAAAAGTATGCAATAAAAACAGAACTATGAATCTATCAGACTTTCGCATTGCATACTTTTAGACACCTTTATAAATTTTATTTCTTTTTTATTAATTAATGTGTTAACAAAATACATTTCTAGTCAGAAAAAAAGCCAATGCTTAATAGAAAACTCGACTATGACATGCTTGAGGCGCATGGGAAATTCATGGCTGAACTAAATTGGAGACAACTTAATTGCACTGAAAAGCATATAATTTTTATCCGCTCGTAACCCATTTTACTGTGAAGGCCTTCCCATTACCGAAGTATATTTTTCCAACAATTGAGAGAGACCACCTGAAGCTGTCAAAATGTCAGAAACTGTTTAGTTATTGATGGAGATGCAATTTTCCATTCAACTTTCAGCAAAATGTTGCGTTAATCCGCTTGGTGTGTCGCCTCCAATGGGAAAATAATAATAAAAATAAATACTACAAAAGAATATATATACCTATATAAATATATATAAAGTCGTGACAGACGGCGCTGCTCTATTTGCAGTTTAAATGCGGCAGGTGCAGGTGCTGAATTTTCCACCTGGAGTTTGGAGCATGGAGTTTCCACGTCAATGCAGCTTGACATGAAAAATTCAATTTCCAGCGCGCTTTTCCTCTCGCCTTTCCTTTTCTTTTCGCTGCACCCGACACTCTTGTCTTCGGGTGCCTCAATTTCGAATAAAACGAAATGCAATTTGATATTTTACGCGCTGCATTTGTCAGTCTCCCGGCCTGCTTTTCCGGGCCAAAAGCACTTCATTGGCCTTGTTTTCCCGTAAACACTTTCCGGTGCCCACACGAGAGCCACCTTTTTGGCCATGGAAAGCGCAATCTCGGCTCCAGTTGAAGAGTTTCAGTTCGCCCTGCCCCGCCGGCGGGCAAACCAATTTTCAGCGAAAACAAAAGGGCAGAACTTTTGAAATTGTTACAACTTGATTCCGGGGCGAAATGCTCGAAATTAAGATGCACTCTAGAGAAGTGAGTTTTTGTTTTATTCGTCGAATATTTGGCATTTCACAAATGGGTTCTGATAGTCCGTTTACGCAATTTAGTTTACACGTACTTAAATGAAAAAATTAACTACTTAAACAAATAAATAATTAAATATTATAAAAATTATTAAAAATATCATTTGAATATTTTTACATTTTTAGGGTTCTTAAATCTGAATTTGTCTTATTTTCTTGACCTCTACTTAAATATCGATTAACTAAGTGGTTTAAGTTTAAGAAGCGGTTTAGAAATTAGAGCTAGAAAATTATCGATATGTTCGATATTTCGACAAAATCGATTCGATAATATCGATGTTGTGAAGGAAAAACATAAAAATAAATAAAAGTATCGATATTTTCGATGTTTGTGTCTAAAAATATGCAGCTAATAAGAGATATACATTCGATTTAAGAGATTTTATGTAACATGTTTCTTTTTTCTATCTCCCATCTTTAGTAACATTCGCGAGGGCATCATCCGGTGCATTTTGGCCACGGACATGGCCCGTCACAATGAGATCCTCACCCAGTTTATGGAGGTAACGCCCATTTTCGACTACAGCAACCGTGCGCACATCAATTTGGTAAGAAATCAAGGGATCAGTTGGATCTCAAAGGACCACGATTAATCCACTGGTCTGGGTTTAATCCCCACAGCTCTGCATGATCCTGATCAAGGTGGCGGACATCTCGAACGAGGCGCGACCCATGGACGTGGCCGAGCCCTGGCTGGACCGCCTGCTCCAGGAGTTCTTCGCCCAGAGTGCCGCCGAGAAGTCCGAGGGCTTGCCCGTAACGCCCTTCATGGACCCCGACAAGGTCAGCAAGCCCGGCTCCCAGGTCCGCTTCATCGGACTCGTCCTCCTGCCCCTGTTCGAGGCCCTCGGCGAACTGGTCCCGGAGCTCACCGACCTCATCATCATACCCGTGCGCATCGCCCTCGAGTACTACAGGTACTGCTTATTGCTCATAAAAAAAAGAAGAGAAATCTGTAATTTCTACCTTTATTTTAATCGATTTCGATAGTAATACATCCAAAAATCCATAGTTAAACTCTATATATTTAATACTATATTATTACTATATACTATACTATATATTTAATATAAAATTAGGATATTTATTTAATTCTACATAATTTTAGATATTACTAAATAATAAATATTATTCTTAATTAATTCACAAATATTTAGTGGAATATACAAATATTTGTTGCATAAAATGTAAAACAATTTCGAGAAAATTCTAGAGAAAAAATTTAAAAAATTTGTAAATTATTATTTATTAGGTCATAATTTACCATCAATATTTTCATAGGTATTTTTATTGCCGTAAAATACTAAAAAATGAATTTCACAATTTAATTAAACAAGAGTTTAATAATTCAAATATTTTTTTATATTTTTAAATTTTATATAAAAATAAGATTTAATACTTTTGGATTTTCGAAAGTTTAAGTTTAATTTATTTATTATTTTAATACAAAGACCATAAATCTAGATTTTGCTATAGTTTTTTCTTTCTAATCTAAAACCAATTTTCAGGCGCCTCAACGATGCCCAGACGAAGACCCGCAAATCGGTGGCGGACAGCAACACGTCGGCGACCTCGGACAGCAACAGCGGCACCATCGACTCGAATGCGGCGATGGTCAGCACCCCGGGTGGGGCCAGCGACAAGCTGAGCCTGGACAAGGCCCAGGGCAATTCGCAGGGCTCCGGCGGCGGCGGGGGAGGAGGATCCGGCGGGGCTGGAGGCACTGGGTCAGGAGGCGGCGGTGGTGGTGGCAACAGTGCCGCCGGCAGCGTGTCGCCCCAAATGCCGCGATCCGGCTCGGGGATCAGTGTGAAGTCGCGACGCAGCATTCCCTCACAGAAGTCCGCCTCGAGGACGTCCGTCGATGAGCCCGGCGGCATGGCGGCGGAGCTCCATGATCTGCCCGAGGGCAGCGAGAGCGGCGACTCGGAAACGGCCACCGAAGTGGATGTAAGTTGGACTTTCATCTTAAATATTCAAAAATAAAATATTTTAATTTTTCAATTTAGAATAAATCTTGTTTCAATATAAGTAGTCATCGAAGTCGTATAGGAATTTTATTATCACTTTGGATTTTCAATACCTTTCTAGGAAAATAAAAAAAGTTGGAAAATGTTAAGTGAAATCTATTCTAGACCACAAAATTATTTTTAAAAATATTAATTGAATTGAAAATTAAATAGGAAGAAAAAAAAAGTATAATTTAATTTGTATAGTTTTTTATATCATTTTTTTTCTTCATATTTTGAGAATAATAATATATAATAGACAACAAAATAATTTTTTAAATGGTTTTAAATACACAAAAAATATTAATTGAATTGAAAATAAAATAGGAAGAAACAAATTTAGTTTTTTAAATTAGGTTTTTATTTTTATATTTTGAGAATAATATAGTTTCCTCCTCCTCTTTATGACAAACTATAGGTAGAATTGATTTCTAAATTTCCAATATATTTTAAAGGCTATAGATGAGAATTTGCTTTCCAATTTGCTAAGGCGCTCTATGTATACTGTACGTGTCGGCAGAGCGTCGGCTGAAAAAAGATCGTATCGCACAGAAAAGCATCGCTGAAATATTTTAAAACAGCTTACCCAACCGCATATCATTTGATAATAATTTTCATTTTTCTTTTCATCCTTTTCCGTTTTTCCTTTTCCTTTCTCCAGGTGGCCGAGAAGACGTCCAAGTTCAAGGTGGACACGGAGGGCAGCAGCAACCGCAGCAAGTCCTCGCACTCGACCTCCCGCAAGTCGTCGCGCGAGAAGCGCCCCTCGATGATCGGCGAGCTGTGCAGCAGCGGCGGTGGCCAGCGGATCCGCAACTCGTACGGGAACATCCACGGCTACCACAGCAACCGGTGTCACTTTGGCAACAATCGGGCGGTCAGCCTGGATCAGTACAGCAGTGGCGGGAACAATCGCCGCCTCTCGGACGGATTGCCGCAGGTCATCTCGGACAGTAATGTTTTCTACGGCCGCCACAATCGCAGCAGCATGGAAACCTCCGGTGGTGGTGGTGTTGGTGGTGCAGTGGTTGGCATTCCGCAGGACACCAATGCCAATACAAATCATCCTCAGCTGAAGGAGCTGTTGGCCCGCACCGAGGCGGATTCGGAGGGTGAGGGCGAGGAGGAGAACGAGAAGAAGATGATGATGCTGCCGCTGGCCGTGGCCACCTCATCGAATGGCAATATATCGCCGCCCCTGGTGGTCACCGAGCAAATCCTGCCCAGCAATGGCAGCACACGGAGCAGTGCCAGCAGCGCTGCAGTGCCAGGAGGATCTGGAGGAGGCGGCGGTGGAGGAGGTGGTGGAGGCGCAGGACCCTCGGCTGGCAGCTCCTGGAAATCGAGACTGCGCCAGTTCTCCGATTACTTTAGCTTCAGCTTCGATAAGAGCAACAAGCGCTTCGGCAGCACCCGCAGCAGTCCATGTCCCGGCTCCAATTCCAGTTCGGGAAGGGCCAATAACAATGCCAACGGCTTGGGTGAAAGTCAAGAGGGCGGAGGAGGAGCCAAAAAGCAGGGCATGAGCTGCGCCATCAAGGGTGAGACTGGAGGAGGAGGAACCCTGACCACCGTGACCACCGGGAATGACGCCCATCAGCGCCATCGCGCCTACAGCCTCGATGTGCCCGGCATGATGCGATACTCCTCCAACGACAGCAGTCGCCATCCCAGCAACAATACGCTGCAGAGTGCGGGAGGAGCAGCTGGAGGAGGAGGAACCGCAGGATTAGCCGGCGGATTAGAGGTTACCACCCAGCGAGTTCCGCCCAGTTTGAGTGTGGAATTGGGCCTGGCCAGCGGATCGTCATCAGAGGCGGGCCCAAAGATTTGACAACAGGGGAGCACCAGGGAGGATGCGGCGGGAGTGGCCATCAGCAGGGACGTCGAGGAGGAGGAGGAGCCGGAGGAGGAGCACCGTCAGCTGCATCATCAGCATCAGCAACAGCCAGACGCCTCGTCCAGCTGCGAGGTGTCCTCCATGTCGATGACCGTGTGGTCGGCGATTGGCCAACGTTTGAACGCCCTCGTTTGTCATTGCTGCGAGCGCAAATTGCCAGAACCGGAAAATGTCTAAGTGGAATAAGGGAAATATTGGGTTCGCTATGAAAGACCTCCCCAAGTTACTATAGACCCCCCCCCCCCCTATCCGCCCCCTCCCTTAGCAGCTGGGGGTTCGTTGGCATGGTAGCTAAGTTTAAGCCTAGCCCATAACTATTCGCATTAAGCTTCAGATTTTACTCTCTTGTTTTGTTTTTTTTTTTCTTATTTTATATTTCTCTCTTGTTTACCTCTTAAGTATTTTTATTTATGTACACGCGCATACACACACAAATATATACATAATATTATTATTAATTGCATTTATTTCGCGTGGATAGAAGCAAAGTATCAAGCAAATGGAGTTATTTATTATTTTTACTTATTTATATCAACATTTAAGGCGATCAAGGACCAAAGCCCACGGAATATTGTGGTTTTTATAAGGGGGCCCAAGTAATTTCTTATATAAAAAGATTAACGAGGTGAAAAACTAGTGACGATCGCACCTTCAACATATAAAAGTTTTGTTATAAAGTTTTGTGACAAAAAATTACATTTAAAAAGTAAATCTGTTCAAAACAGTATGTATTTTTGGTGTAGGACCATTTTTGGCCAAGTTATGGCAAAAAAACCAAAAGAAAATTTCCTATTTTTAGTCAAGAGCTAAAATCCTGAATTAAAAAAAAAAAAACAGTTATTTTGCTAAAACAAAGGAAATATGCAACCATATATGGATTGCCATACCTTTCTGAACTCGTTATTAAATTTCCAATCGATTAGCATTTAAACCTGGACACTTTATTTTTTTTACATTTTTCGCCAAAAATCATGAACAATTTTTTTTTCAAAATCACACGGAAAGTCTTATGGATTTAATTATTTTATTGTAATCTGTTCAAAACAGAATGTATTTTTGGTGTAGGACCATTTTTGGCCAAGTTATGGCAAAAAACCAAAAGAAAAAATTCGAAATTCTTTTTCGTCACAAATATTGGTAGAGAACTTTGGTATGCTAAAGGTGCGATCGTCACTAGTTTTGCTACAACGTTAAGAGGTGTTTTTTCTGATTCACTGTAATATTCTCTGTCAGCAGTCACTGCACATGGCGCCCGAACAGGGACTTTGCCGCAATAAAATTTCAAATACTATCGAATAAGTGTTCGAATTTCCTAAGGGAAATGCCGCTTAAGGAATTCATCAATATTAAATCAGGGAATCAAACCGAATCTTATTTCGGTTCCGGTTCCGGTACTGATCCCATACCGAATCTGCTTATTCGGTAAAGGGTTATATTTTGTTATTGATGTTTTGGTTCCGGTTCTTGTACCGGTACGTACCGGTACGTACCGGTACAGTTAAAAAATTCTATTAATACTTTGAAATGATTTATGTGTGTTTTATTTGGAAAAAAAACTTGAATGTAAAATCATTAAAATTAATCAGATTTTTTTTATAAAAATATAAAAAAAAAGATTTAAATTAGATTTTTAACTTTTTTACTTCTAATAAGAAATATATTCATTAGCTTCTTAAAAAAAATGCGTAGAATGGCGCTAAAAATGCCAGATTTACAGCTTCTTTAGACAAAGAGTGTTACTGCTACAGCGACATTTTCTTACATAAGCAGTACATGTGCTAAAAAGCGACGGGAAGAAGTCGATATAGCAGAAAGTGGGAGCTGATACATACATATGGGTATTATTTTATTCAGGATTTTTAACGAGTTTAGTAAATTAGTACCAAAACCGTACCGGTACCAGCAATACGGTAATCGGTTCGAAATTAAATTTTTATTTTGGTCTCGGTATCAGTTCCGGTTCTCTATAAGGAATCGGTTTATTTCGGTTATCGGTTCCGGTTCCGGTTATGGTTTTATTCCCTGTATTAAATCCACTTTTATAATCCATTTCAGAACCATGAGAGTGCCGAAAGTTAATGGTAAAATGGAAATGCCAGAGATAATTAAGTTTGTTGATAAGCCAAATGTTCCCGAGGAACATGGCGTAGATTTAGCTCGAGCCCAGGAATTCCTTGCCATTCTCGCTTCCCCCAAATCGATTTCCCATGCAGCTGGACGGGCCGGAAAGCAATGCGATTTGGATGTCAGAGTCGAAAAACCGTTGGCCTTCGCCGGTCTCGTTTTGTTTCGTTCCAATCCGTTCTCATGCGAAATTCACGTCTAATTACGCAAAACAAATTTCGCCAACTGCAATGCATGCATATATGCAACAGGCAGCAGGCAGCAGGCAGGGTGGCAGTTATATTCGCTGTTCGCTGGGTCCCAGTCGCCTAATTCCATTTGCTTGTCCTCCTCCTGTTTTTTGGATTTTTTTTTTTGCCCTCTTTTTTTTATTGGTGTCCGCTGGTTGGGATTTTTCCACGTGGGAGCAAAGTCGCTGCAGCGGGAGGCCCGCAGGAGTAACCATGTTCCATGGCCAGTCAATTGGATTTCGCCGCCGCAGCTGTGCTGATGATGACGCTGATGGCAGCACTCAATTAGGAGGCACTGTGCGAGCTGAAATTCTTTCGATTACGCGCGATTTTTCGGCTGCTATGGAGAGTGGGGATAGTTTGGGGGTTTTAAAATGACAAACGACAAATGAGAAATAAGAAAATCCTTCGGGATGATGAAAACAAATATCAATTTGCATTCGATAATAAAAACGAGATTTGAGGCCAACTGCATTCCACATATCGCAGAAAAGTGCAGTAAATATATAGGAAACCCAAGTTAATTATGATCAATGTAAATTTCTGTATGTAATTATGTTAAATATAGCTAAACTCACACACATACACTGAATCTTTGATAGGCAAGGGCAGAAGATTGATTCAATTACGATATGGCGACACACACACACAGAAAAAAAGAAGAGCCAAAATAACGAAGTTATGAGATATATTATATGATATAGTATGAAGAAGAGGCGAGACCAAGCTGGTCCTTGGAAACAGATAAATTTACAGATACAGTTACTGTTACATCTACAGATACAGATGCAGTTATAAAGAGTTGTATGTGTTTTTTTTTGAATGTGTGTAATTAAGCGAGCACTAATTGAGCGTTCAATTCGATAGAAGAGTTAAGATGAATACTTATTCGGTGTACATTTGGGTGTCTAGCAAATCGCAGCAAATACTCTTAAAACTAACTGTGCATTGTAATTGCAAGCTGCAGCATACAGCATATTTAGATGTGTACGTGTCCCTTTCTCTCTAAGTTGTAAGTCATTAAGTAATTTATATATATATATTATGGGATATATATAAACCAGATCGCATCTGTGGTGTATGCCCAAACTAATTAATTCTCTGCGTGTGGTTCCCCGCTCGTTGTGTGTTTTTCTGTAGTTAGATTTGAAACTAGCTGCCTAATGATAAGTTTATCGAATGCATTCGTGTATGTACCTTCCAGTCCCCAGTTACCCCGGTTTTCTGTCAGTGTAACTGCTTAGACTGAGCAGGACACTAGCTTAGACATGGCGCCCGAGCAGGGACTGCAGGTGCATATATGTGCACCAAGATCAACTAGCAAAATGGAAAATGATTACAAACTAAATCCCCTGATGGCTAACTCTTAGACCTAAGACTCTAACCTAAACGAACCACTCTAAATTAGCTAACACATCAAATTGATTTGTTGCCTTATGACACTACAACTACTGTACTGCATTCTGCATTGCAGCTGTGTGGGTTGGTTTTCCCCCCCGAGAAACTCATCCCCAATCGTCACAGCGTTTTATATTGTTCATGCCACCAACTTCCCTTGTTTGAATGACAAAACAAAAAGACTAAAACTTGAATTTAAACAAAATCAACAAAAGCAAAAAAAAGAAAAAGAAAAAGTAAACCAAACAAAGAACTTTCCAACAAAACCAACTATACATATACATTTAAATATATATATATATATACATAAATATTTATCTTAAAGATACTACAACTACAAGAAATCATAAAAAAGAACTCTAGGTGTTTTACAAATGTATAAAACGAAACAAAAAACGACAACTAAGCCCCAAAACCAAATGTAAACAATTTTAAGCATAACTAAACTAGTTTAGAGCCCAAGCTAAAAACAAAAACGCAAAGCAAGCCATTTCTTGGCCAAAACCTAAAAAGGATTAATAAATTTGACAGGCCGAAAATGAAAATGTCTCTGCAATGGAGCATCAGATATCCATAAGTTATTTAAATGACCAAGTTTTTCAGCCCAAATAACATTTTGAAATGATTGATTCATTCACTTGTTACAATTTATCTCAACATATTTCGATAAGATATTCTTTTAATAATAATGACGACAATAGGTGAATATCTTATAGACGATTAATATGTTTGGATCAGAATTTCCACCTAAAGCCATTCAACTGAAATAAAATTATATTTTTTAAGTCCGAGTTACATTTTGAAATAATCTGAACTAATACGATAGGAATACAATTTTACTAAAATGTTTTCTATTTTGTCAAGATAATACAAAAGCAACATAAAGTAGAATTCGAAGGAAGAAACGAAATAGTTTGGCTCACATTAGGATATCCAAATCGATATGTTATCGATATATTTGCCAAACATTGGGCGACTTGCAGGGGCATTCTTTTCGCTTTTCGGCAATCACGTAAATATTTAGTGTACTTTTTGGCAGTCAATTAAATGCATCCCCCTTACGAAAATTGGTTGAATATTATGTGGAAGAGATCGATAAATCGGATGAGATCCGATGGCAAAAGATCGATAGAGCGAACAAGTTCCAAGGACGAATGCTTGTTCGTACCTAATCAAATATTTAGAAAGGATATGAGCAATTTGGACCAACCTGACTAGACCCCAACATTTACCCCTTGCTTTCCTAGCCCCCTGAAGCTACATATTTATGTGTAAGTGTATGTGCAAAACGATAACGATAGCGATACCGATTACGAGTACGAATCCACAGACACACCGACACGGACACAGATACAGATACAAATACAAATACAAAAGTCTTAGTATGCAGTTCAACGTATGTAACAATCTCGTAGGTCTAAACCACAACTACCTGTCGACTTACCGATCTAGATCGAGATCACCAATATGAGCAAACAAAAATAAAAAAGGAAGCGGACTAGAGGAAGACTACAAGCGGGACAGTGGGAATGGAATAAAAGAAACGCTAGAAACGGAACCGGAACCGCATGCATCTTACTTTATACTTTTCTACGTGACTTACAAACTCGAGCTGGAGACGAGAAACAACTAGAAAACTAAATATAAACTTCCTAAACGGTTTCCACACAAACACAAGCCTACCACACACACACACACACCCTCAAACCCGAGCACACAAACGCAACTCTGTCAATGAGAAAGTCGCTGGGGAAAAGTGTAATTTCTTGCAATGGTAGTGAACAAAAATATTTTCACCACTTTATGTCGTACAAACTATTTGACCAAATATTTTCCTCAATTTGAACTCGAATTGGATGTGTCCAGTGTGACCTTGCACGCGAAAAAAATTCACACCAATGTGACCATGCACGCATCTGATTCGAAAGCTGAAAAGAAAGAACAGAACAGAAGAAAATCTCTAGGGGAATTGCACTCTTTCAGCAGCAACACTCTTTGACTCTGTCTGCCGATTAATCGAATGTCCAGGCAAGGCATCCAACCACCGATAATGGACCACACCCTGCACCAGATCGTTAACCGAAAACAACAAAAGATCCCGATTCCCGAACTGCTTAACCCCTAAAAGCCTTGGCCGCGCCATCTACACTTGGTAAACAGCGATTCTTCTACAAAAACTAAAATGCAACTATTATATGTGTAATTACTAGTGAACCTCCTGAACAACTGACAAAGCCTTTACTCCAAGAACACACACAGAAAAATACAAAGACTACAATTTTAATATACAAAAGCGAGAGAAGCGAAATTTTAAACGAGCAGTTAGCAGATAGAGAGAGAGATCCTTGAACGGCACTCTTCGGCAGGCCGAAGCTTAGATGCTCTTTCAAAGCCCACACAACACATGAGAACCTAAGAAAAGATCTATTATACATATATACATATATAAGCCTGGCCGCTTGCTCTTCAGTGTTTTCCTCACTGGAACTGTTTTTCTCTTCTCCAAAGTTGCGAGTCTTTTTTAAAAAGAGAAGGCAGCCCGAAAAAATATAGAAGAAGAACGGTGGAGATACCCTTGCAAAGTAGCGAAAACCCTTAAAAAAAAGATTCTTGAACTCGACCTTTTTGCAGGGGCATCAACATGCTATATAGTATATTTTCAAATTTTATGTCAATGGAAAGAAATCGATATATACATACATATATATATACACATACCAAATAGAATCATATTATATGTATACAAATAGTTATAATTTGTAAGTGACAGCAGAAATCAGAGTGCAAGCCCCGATATCATATGGATATTTCTTCACGCAGATACGAAATACTGAAATACTGAGAAAAATAAAAACACTTCCCGAAAGTAGGTGAACTCTTAACGATGATCAAATAGTAAGGATCAGGAAATATTATCGCAGCAGCAAAGTAAACTCTAGCAGAAGAGCAAGTATTGAGTGTATATTAAACAAATTCAAGCACTTGGAGGCACAGCAATCAGTTCCTCACCCTTCCTCACAGACCCCAAAGCCCCGAAAAATAATAATACTACCCCCTCACCATCCAAAAGTAAAAGTCTACAGTACATACATATATAGTAAACAAACCAAAGAGCAAGACAAAAACAAAGCAGAGCAAATTCTATGTGAAGTAATATATAGTTATTATATATACACACACACACACACACCTATACAAGCCTAAAACATATAGATGTAAAGAGCTCTTGGCACACCCTAACCAAAATAAATGAATCAAATATCGCTGAGCCACCCTCACAAAAAAAAAAGAAAGTAATGAAAAAAAATAACAACTGGGCATACAACTAATAAATCAGCTAAGAAACGAGAAATTCAATGAAACTTTTCCGAAAATGCATTTAAATGGTAAACAAATATTTAAATGAGATAACTCAACTTGTATTTAACACTTAGTTATGTCCAAACTCAGATTAATGGCATACAAACACAACTACACACGCATACAGACAGACAAGCAGACAGACAGACGGAAGGACTTCCCAAGGACACACCAATACCAACACCAATACCAATACCAATACAATACAATACCATACATACGAGACGAACAAACCAACCTAAGGACACACTCACACACAAGTATTTTTGTGTAAAAGTATAAAACAGAAAATATACTAATGAATGAATATGAAATATATTGAAATAAAATCATTTCCAAACTACTTATTAAAAAAAACACCGTCTTGATGTTTTTATTGGGTAGAGAAGGAAAATATTTTGAAGATCCATAACAATTTGCTGGGTAGAATTTAGATGTTAATACATAGAAATTTCTCCTGAATTCCGCCTATTAATTATTAATTCCGCCACTGCAGTTAAAAACAAAAACCAAATATTATTATTAAAAAAAAAGTTGAAAAATACAAAAAATATTGAAATATTTTCAAATTTCCGTTTTTGTTCTTGGACATTTAACTGCCGGTTAATCTTCCAGTTTATAATGGGGCCTATTTTATTATTAGTAAATAGATTGTGTGATATGACGTTAAATGTGTAGCATATATATTTGTATAGGGAAATAGAGCATAGACAAAATTATACAGATTCCCCACTCTTTTCTTCTAGAAGTTCATTTAACAATTGCGAGAATGATAACCTTCGGTTAACCCTCTTTCGTTCTCAAACATCACATCTAGATGGCGTTATTTTTGAAATATGTAAATCTGCCACATAGATGGCGCTGCTAATGTAAGTTAATTATTGTTTAAGCAAATGTAACTTAAAATAATGTCAGTTAATTAATGTTGAAACGAATTTAACTTAAAAATAACAAAAAATATTACATTTAAAGTTTGTTTTAATTTTTTGCAGACAATCTTTTTCTTAGTAAATTAAAGTTTGGTTTAAAAGTTAGTTGAATTTTGGTGAAGCTGTTTCCTAAAAAAGGTGTAGAACCTTTTGAAAAGCTAGCAATGGAAAGCTTTCAATCGGTTTAAAAAAATACTAAGAATGTTTTCGCAAAGCTAAGAAGTCGAACAAAAGCTTGCAACACGTTGGATTGCTCAGGCGATGTTGCAATGTTGCTATGTTGCCGCTGGGACAGCAATATTGCTGCTGGGTTGCTGCTGCTGTTGCGGCAACATCTAGTGGGGCGCAGCCTCAACGACGCCGTCAGTTGGCTCTAGACTCTCGGTGGTTCTGCCCGGAATCGGAATTCGGAATTCGGAACTCGGAATCGGAAACGGAACTCGAATCGGCATCGGAATCGGGATCTTTGCCCGGATTGCAATTCAGACCGAAAGAGAGTAGTTCGGCACGGTTGCAAGTTTGCACTTGCAGCAGAGGCAGCAGCAGTGGCAGTGGCAGCTAAAATCAACAAAATCAACAAAGGCAACAAAGACGGTGGGCAAAAAGCAATCAGCAAACAGTCGGTTGTAAAAAGGACTCGGAAAATAGGAAAATCGGGGCGAGAAAAAGGGAAAAGGGGGGGCTGCTTTGGCTGGGAAATTCGTGTTGTGCTTGTGTTTTTGTTTTCACATTTCCCTCTTTTTTTTTACAAGTATTTTTAGTGCTTGCGTGCGAAATTTTTGTTGGTGTCAAAGTTAAACATTTCACGTGAAATGTAAGTAGCAGAGCCTTGAAAATGGCAAACAAAAAATAGTCAAAATAGGAAAATAAAGAAAAGGGAAAATCAATGCGCGTATGCGTGTGCCTTCTGTGTGTGTGTGTGTGTATGTGCGAGTGTGGTTGTAAGAAGGAAAATCCATAAAACGGCGTGAAGTGAAACTCGAACTTGTCGTTGTCTATGCGAAAAATCCAAGCAAATAATTTATTAGATTCGAATTAAAGACGTACAAGTGTGTGCGTGTGTGGGTGTGTGCAATTTTTCTGTTTCTGAGCCAAAATCCGCTCATCTGTGGTAATAAAAAAATGAGAAAGAAAGAAGGAAAAGCTTTGTAAACAAGCAATTCGGCTGCCAAACACGGAACCGCCGAACAGCTGATCCGCCGCCCAGCCCACCCACTCACGCACACCCCCCCCCCCCCCCACACACACACACACACACGTATATATGCAAAGTTGAAATTGCTGCCAAAAACTGTCTGTCGACACAATGCAGAAGAACTTTTCGGCCCACAGAACAGTGGGCAGTGCTTGTGGACATTTGATGTAAACACTAAACCACTTAGATCTAACATTTTTCAGACAAAGTCGAATCAAACTTAAAGCTTCAGAGGACCAAATAAGACATTTTTTTCTTTTCTTTTATAATCATATTTATCCTACTTTTAAACGACTAGTTTAAATGAAAAAAGGTGTGACAGTAACAGTTAACAATTTGTTAATTTATTTTATTTTAATTCATACCCATACATTTAAATACAGGCATACTTTTATTTTAGATAAAAAGAAATCATATGAAAAATGATTGAGTTTGGAATTAAACGTTCGTATATTTTTGCTCCACTTTTCTATTAATTTAAAAATATAAAAAAATACCTATTTAAAAAAAAAAGGTTTTAAAATTTGTTAATTTATTTTACATATCTTATATCTTAAATACATTTAAATACTTCAAATAAATTAGGGTTTGGGTACAAAAGTATGCAGGGAATAAAGAATAGCCGTTTTACTGTACGAATTCG
Source organism: Drosophila pseudotakahashii (assembly GCA_035046095.1). Lineage (NCBI taxonomy): Eukaryota > Metazoa > Arthropoda > Insecta > Diptera > Drosophilidae > Drosophila > Drosophila pseudotakahashii. Next base: position 11,815,996 of record JAWNOE010000105.1, read on the forward strand.
TGTTACTTTTGGGTTTAACATGTGTTGTTGCATACTTTTAGACACCTAAAAAAATACAAAAAATATATATAGATTTCTTATAAATTCCCTTTGATCTATCGGCATAAATTGACAATAATTGGGTGTTAAAAAATACTTTCGAATTTCTTAAATTGTGTTTAAAGAGGTATTAGAGATAAAACTTAATTCCACTGCACAACAACATCAAATTGATTATGTTTCCAATGATCTATCACCTTTCTCCAAAACAAACACACACATATACACGAGCAGTGCAAGGACAGGCGAGCAAGAAGAAGCAGGAGCAGAAATAATTGCAACAGCAACAGCAACATTTGCTGCAAGTGCAGCTCCCACAGCCGTCGCCGCCGCCAAGTTCAAAATCAACGCCTGACAATGACAAAAGCAGCAACGTGGCGCCCACCAAGCCCAAAAATACCAACAATTGAAGCAAAAACAGCAGCAACATCAGCAGCAGCAATAGCAGTTGCTGCTACAACAGCAACAGCAGCAACAAGGACAGCAGCAACATCAGCAGCAGGAGCAGAAGCAACTGCAACTAAAGCAATAACAATCAATGGGCCCCAAACGACATGGCGACGTCAACGAGGCTGCACGCCAGCAACACCAAACATGCAGCAGCAACAGCAACAGCAACAATCGCACTTGCAACGCCTAAAGGCGGCCGGTCGACTGGGGGCGTGGCTGCCATCAATGACGTCGTTGTGGCTGCCAACCGACTCTCTTGCCCAACTGCTTTTGGCCCTCTGCCTGCTGGGCTGCCTCAGCCCCTTTACAGGTAATTAGCATTTCATTTGCAGGCCCCATTCCCTTTTGACTCACAAAAATATATATAGATATTTTCTGGCTCTAGGGTGGATAAATATAGATCATAAATCTTAAGCATTTTGGCACCCGAAAACTTTTCATATTGATTATGCTAGCAGGAATACTGATCGTAAAGTTTTCTGCCGGTTTAATTCTCATTCACCATCTATCTTAAAGATCCTTCCATAGTTCAGTAGGATTTTGGGGGTTTAGTATAAATTTTGTGAGATTTTAGAGAGCGTTTTAAAAATGCTTTGTACTGCAATCAGTGGTGTAGCCAGAATTAAGTTGAATAGTTAAGTAACTTTGTGTAGCATTCTTTTAAAACCCATATTTTACATTAAAAAAAAAAACAAAAAAAAAAAAAAATAATAATAATAAAATAAATACAAAAATACAACAAATAAAAATAAACAATGTTATACATGGTGATACCAGTGCGTATACGTAATAACTGGTACTTTTTTCCTATCTGAGGTGCTTACTACGGTCCACCCTAATAGATAGTCGCACTCATTTACATCTCCTCGTTAGCATCGTTTCCTTGTCTCAGCACCTAAATCGAATCAGTTTTAATGCCCTCTAATGACGCGATTATCCAGAATAACATTTGCAATTCGCAGCGTTTCACAGAGAATTAATTTCGTAGTAGATACCCGCTGAGAAAAAACTGTCAGAAATTTTCCCCTAACAATGTCAGCCAGCCTTTGGTTTGATATTTTCCCTTCCCTTTTCTTTTTTTTGCTAAAATTTGCATATATCGAAGGTTGCAAACACCGAACCAACACTCCACTTTCTAAGGCGCCGGTGAGTCGGCAATAAATCTGCCTATTACAGTGAATATTCCCTTGAATAAATGCCTAGATAATAAAGATAAATCCAAAGCAGAAGGTCATTTGGTTTACTATTATTATTCAATTATTCAGCTGTCCAAATGCACTTAGGAAAGGTCATTTGTTAACTGCAGGCAATATAAATTATAAATCAAACGAATCTCCAGAGGGTTAAAATCAATTCTCTTCGAGCCTTCAAGTAGGCAAATACAAGTAAGCGGGTGATTACTGTACCTCACCTTGCCAGTGCTCAATCAAATTTGATGATTCTGTTTTTCTTTTATGTGCCAGTCGGAGTCGAGCCATAAACAATTGCCAGCGGAAAGGGAAAAGTCTTGAGATTGCCAAAAAGGGTAAAAAACAATCCATAGAAGAGGGTTTACGGTCAGAAAAATAGTCACTTAAATAATTCAAATATTCGAATATTTTTAGTAATTTAAAAATTATAAAAGTAAATTAAATAGGCCTTTTAACATTTTTTATCGTAATATAGAATTATAAATTAAAAGGAACTTAAAGTGATTTCCCCATTAATTAATATGTAGAAACATTTTTTAAATACTGCCTATTTCTACGATACGAAATAATAATTTAGGCTCCATTTTCGTACAAAGCTAATGGATTTTTTCATAGCCAAGTATGTTCTTTCTATTGAGCAGTTTGGGTCGTTGGTAAGTTCGATACAACCTTGACTTTGCACATGCAACGAACATGGCTGTTTTAAGCCCGTTTTTCCACCCCAAAACACACACTTTGGTAACACAAAATTTGAATCTTAGAACAAGAAACCAGAAGAATGGAAGAAAGTGGAACATGTGAATGGCGCTTGAGTGCTGCTGATGATTCAACTTGAGCCAGATGAATATCGAACGATATCCTATCCGCCTCCATCAATCTTGAGGCATTCTATGGCACTCGATATAGCATACTTAGTGGCGCCGGGGTCTAATTAATAGCACGTTAGCCATTGTGGGCGCCAGGGGGTTAAGCTAGGGATGGATTATTTTGTATACGTATAGATTATATCTGCGCGGTTTTCTTCGTAGCTTGGCCAAAAAGGGTAACACAGTAGAAAGAATAACAGATTTGAACAACTGAGGTCCTTAGCTAACGTTCCTCATCACTTTCTGGCTGATTTTGAAAAATAAATTGATTTTCGAATTTTTGCGATTTTTATAAGGGGTAGGGTCACAATTTTTTACAAAAAAATTAAAAAAGCTAAAATTACCATATTTGAATGCCAATCGACAGGGAATTTAATAACGAGCTCAAAAAGGTATGACACTTTACATTCTGACCGTTTTTTTTCATTTTACGCCAAAAATACTGATATTTTTGTGCAAAAAAAAACCCTTAAGATTTTTGCCAGAAATGTCGGTTAGATTTTTTTATTAAAAATATAGATTTTATCTGCGCGGTTTTCTTCGTAGTTTGGCCAAAAAAGGTCCCAAAGTAAAAAGAATAACAGATTTGAACAACTGGGGTCCTCAGCTAACGTTCCTCATCACTTTCTGGCTGATTTTCAAAAATAAATTGATTTTCGAATTTTTGCGATTTTTATAAGGGGTAGGGTCACAATTTTTTACAAAAAAATTAAAAAAGCTAAAATTACCATATTTGAATGCCAATCGACAGGGAATTTAATAACGAGCTCAAAAAGGTATGACACTTTACATTCTGACCGTTTTTTTTCATTTTACGCCAAAAATACTGATATTTTTGTGCAAAAAAACACGATTAAGATTTTTGCCAGAAATGTCGGTTAGATTTTTTTATTAAAAATATAGATTTTATCTGCGCGGTTTTCTTCGTAGTTTGGCCAAAAAAGGTCCCAAAGTAAAAAGAATAACAGATTTGAACAACTGGGGTCCTCAGCTAACGTTCCTCATCACTTTCTGGCTGATTTTCAAAAATAAATTGATTTTCGAATTTTTTCGATTTTTATAAGGGGTAGGGTCACAATTTTTTACAAAAAAATTAAAAAAGCTAAAATTACCATATTTGAATGCCCATCGACAGGGAATTTAATAACGAGCTCAAAAAGGTATGACACTTTACATTCTGACCGTTTTTTTTCATTTTACGCCAAAAATACTGATATTTTTGTGCAAAAAAAACCCTTAAGATTTTTGCCAGAAATGTCGGTTAGATTTTTTTATTAAAAATATAGATTTTATCTGCGCGGTTTTCTTCGTAGTTTGGCCAAAAAAGGTCCCAAAGTAAAAGAAATAACAGATTTGAACAACTGGGGTCCTCAGCTAACGTTCCTCATCACTTTCTGGCTGATTTTCAAAAATAAATTGATTTTCGAATTTTTGCGATTTTTATAAGGGGTAGGGTCACAATTTTTTACAAAAAAATTAAAAAAGCTAAAATTACCATATTTGAATGCCAATCGACAGGGAATTTAATAACGAGCTCAAAAAGGTATGACACTTTACATTCTGACCGTTTTTTTTCATTTTACGCCAAAAATACTGATATTTTTGTGCAAAAAAACACGATTAAGATTTTTGCCAGAAATGTCGGTTAGATTTTTTTATTAAAAATATAGATTTTATCTGCGCGGTTTTCTTCGTAGTTTGGCCAAAAAAGGTCCCAAAGTAAAAAGAATAACAGATTTGAACAACTGGGGTCCTCAGCTAACGTTCCTCATCACTTTCTGGCTGATTTTCAAAAATAAATTGATTTTCGAATTTTTGCGATTTTTATAAGGGGTAGGGTCACAATTTTTTACAAAAAAATTAAAAAAGCTAAAATTACCATATTTGAATGCCAATCGACAGGGAATTTAATAACGAGCTCAAAAAGGTATGACACTTTACATTCTGACCGTTTTTTTTCATTTTACGCCAAAAATACTGATATTTTTGTGCAAAAAAAAACCCTTAAGATTTTTGCCAGAAATGTCGGTTAGATTTTTTTATTAAAAATATAGATTTTATCTGCGCGGTTTTCTTCGTAGTTTGGCCAAAAAAGGTCCCAAAGTAAAAAGAATAACAGATTTGAACAACTGGGGTCCTCAGCTAACGTTCCTCATCACTTTCTGGCTGATTTTGAAAAATAAATTGATTTTCGAATTTTTGCGATTTTTATAAGGGGCAGGGTCACAATTTTTTACAAAATAATTAAAAAAGCTAAAATTACCATATTTGAATGCCAATCGACAGGGAATTTAATAACGAGCTCAAAAAGGTATGACACTTTACATTCTGACCGTTTTTTTTCATTTTACGCCAAAAATACTGATATTTTTGTGCAAAAAAACACGATTAAGATTTTTGCCAGAAATGTCGGTTAGATTTTTTTATTAAAAATATAGATTTTATCTGCGCGGTTTTCTTCGTAGTTTGGCCAAAAAAGGTCCCAAAGTAAAAAGAATAACAGATTTGAACAACTGGGGTCCTCAGCTAACGTTCCTCATCACTTTCTGGCTGATTTTCAAAAATAAATTGATTTTCGAATTTTTGCGATTTTTATAAGGGGTAGGGTCACAATTTTTTACAAAAAAATTAAAAAAGCTAAAATTACCATATTTGAATGCCAATCGACAGGGAATTTAATAACGAGCTCAAAAAGGTATGACACTTTACATTCTGACCGTTTTTTTTCATTTTACGCCAAAAATACTGATATTTTTGGGCAAAAAAAAACCCTTAAGATTTTTGCCAGAAATGTCGGTTAGATTTTTTTATTAAAAATATAGATTTTATCTGCGCGGTTTTCTTCGTAGTTTGGCCAAAAAAGGTCCCAAAGTAAAAAGAATAACAGATTTGAACAACTGGGGTCCTCAGCTAACGTTCCTCATCACTTTCTGGCTGATTTTCAAAAATAAATTGATTTTCGAATTTTTGCGATTTTTATAAGGGTCACAATTTTTTACAAAAAAATTAAAAAAGCTAAAATTACCATATTTGAATGCCAATCGACAGGGAATTTAATAACGAGCTCAAAAAGGTATGACACTTTACATTCTGACCGTTTTTTTTCATTTTACGCAAAAAATACTGATATTTTTGTGCAAAAAAACACGACTAAGATTTTCGCCAGAAATGTCGGTTAGATTTTTTTATTAAAAATATAGATTTTATCTGCGCGGTTTTCTTCGTAGTTTGGCCAAAAAAGGTCCCAAAGTAAAAAGAATAACAGATTTGAACAACTGGGGTCCTCAGCTAACGTTCCTCATCACTTTCTGGCTGATTTTCAAAAATAAATTGATTTTCGAATTTTTGCGATTTTTATAAGGGGAAGGGTCACAATTTTTTACAAAAAAATTAAAAAAGCTAAAATTACCATATTTGAATGCCAATCGACAGGGAATTTAATGACGAGCTCAAAAAGGTATGACACTTTACATTCTGACCGTTTTTTTTCATTTTACGCAAAAAATACTGATATTTTTGTGCAAAAAAAACCCTTAAGATTTTTGCCAGAAATGTCGGTTAGAGTTTTTTATTAAAAATATAGATTTTATCTGCGCGGTTTTCTTCGTAGTTTGGCCAAAAAAGGTCCCAAAGTAAAAGAAATAACAGATTTGAACAACTGGGGTCCTCAGCTAACGTTCCTCATCACTTTCTGGCTGATTTTCAAAAATAAATTGATTTTCGAATTTTTGCGATTTTTATAAGGGGTAGGGTCACAATTTTTTACAAAAAAATTAAAAAAGCTAAAATTACCATATTTGAATGCCAATCGACAGGGAATTTAATAACGAGCTCAAAAAGGTATGACACTTTACATTCTGACCGTTTTTTTTCATTTTACGCAAAAAATACTGATATTTTTGTGCAAAAAAACACGACTAAGATTTTCGCCAGAAATGTCGGTTAGATTTTTTTATTAAAAATATAGATTTTATCTGCGCGGTTTTCTTCGTAGTTTGGCCAAAAAAGGTCCCAAAGTAAAAATAATAACAGATTTGAACAACTGGGGTCCTCAGCTAACGTTCCTCATCACTTTCTGGCTGATTTTCAAAAATAAATTGATTTTCGAATTTTTGCGATTTTTATAAGGGGTAGGGTCACAATTTTTTACAAAAAAATTAAAAAAGCTAAAATTACCATATTTGAATGCCAATCGACAGGGAATTTAATAACGAGCTCAAAAAGGTATGACACTTTACATTCTGACCGTTTTTTTTCATTTTACGCAAAAAATACTGATATTTTTGTGCAAAAAAACACGACTAAGATTTTCGCCAGAAATGTCGGTTAGATTTTTTTATTAAAAATATAGATTTTATCTGCGCGGTTTTCTTCGTAGTTTGGCCAAAAAAGGTCCCAAAGTAAAAATAATAACAGATTTGAACAACTGGGGTCCTCAGCTAACGTTCCTCATCACTTTCTGGCTGATTTTCAAAAATAAATTGATTTTCGAATTTTTGCGATTTTTATAAGGGTCACAATTTTTTACAAAAAAATTAAAAAAGCTAAAATTACCATATTTGAATGCCAATCGACAGGGAATTTAATAACGAGCTCAAAAAGGTATGACACTTTACATTCTGACCGTTTTTTTTCATTTTACGCCAAAAATACTGATATTTTTGTGCAAAAAAAACCCTTAAGATTTTTGCCAGAAATGTCGGTTAGATTTTTTTATTAAAAATATAGATTTTATCTGCGCGGTTTTCTTCGTAGTTTGGCCAAAAAAGGTCCCAAAGTAAAAATAATAACAGATTTGAACAACTGGGGTCCTCAGCTAACGTTCCTCATCACTTTCTGGCTGATTTTCAAAAATAAATTGATTTTCGAATTTTTGCGATTTTTATAAGGGTCACAACTTTTTACAAAAAAATTAAAAAAGCTAAAATTACCATATTTGAATGCCAATCGACAGGGAATTTAATAACGAGCTCAAAAAGGTATGACACTTTACATTCTGACCGTTTTTTTTTCATTTTACGCCAAAAATACTGATATTTTTGTGCAAAAAAAAACCCTTAAGATTTTTGCCAGAAATGTCGGTTAGATTTTTTTATTAAAAATATAGATTTTATCTGCGCGGTTTTCTTCGTAGTTTGGCCAAAAAAGGTCCCAAAGTAAAAAGAATAACAGATTTGAACAACTGGGGTCCTCAGCTAACGTTCCTCATCACTTTCTGGCTGATTTTCAAAAATAAATTGATTTTCGAATTTTTGCGATTTTTATAAGGGGTAGGGTCACAATTTTTTACAAAAAAATTAAAAAAGCTAAAATTACCATATTTGAATGCCAATCGACAGGGAATTTAATAACGAGCTCAAAAAGGTATGACACTTTACATTCTGACCGTTTTTTTTCATTTTACGCCAAAAATACTGATATTTTTGTGCAAAAAAACACGATTAAGATTTTTGCCAGAAATGTCGGTTAGATTTTTTTATTAAAAATATAGATTTTATCTGCGCGGTTTTCTTCGTAGTTTGGCCAAAAAAGGTCCCAAAGTAAAAGAAATAACAGATTTGAACAACTGGGGTCCTCAGCTAACGTTCCTCATCACTTTCTGGCTGATTTTCAAAAATAAATTGATTTTCGAATTTTTGCGATTTTTATAAGGGGTAGGGTCACAATTTTTTACAAAAAAATTAAAAAAGCTAAAATTACCATATTTGAATGCCAATCGACAGGGAATTTAATAACGAGCTCAAAAAGGTATGACACTTTACATTCTGACCGTTTTTTTTCATTTTACGCAAAAAATACTGATATTTTTGTGCAAAAAAACACGACTAAGATTTTCGCCAGAAATGTCGGTTAGATTTTTTTATTAAAAATATAGATTTTATCTGCGCGGTTTTCTTCGTAGTTTGGCCAAAAAAGGTCCCAAAGTAAAAATAATAACAGATTTGAACAACTGGGGTCCTCAGCTAACGTTCCTCATCACTTTCTGGCTGATTTTCAAAAATAAATTGATTTTCGAATTTTTGCGATTTTTATAAGGGTCACAACTTTTTACAAAAAAATTAAAAAAGCTAAAATTACCATATTTGAATGCCAATCGACAGGGAATTTAATAACGAGCTCAAAAAGGTATGACACTTTACATTCTGACCGTTTTTTTTCATTTTACGCCAAAAATACTGATATTTTTGTGCAAAAAAAACCCTTAAGATTTTTGCCAGAAATGTCGGTTAGATTTTTTTATTAAAAATATAGATTTTATCTGCGCGGTTTTCTTCGTAGTTTGGCCAAAAAAGGTCCCAAAGTAAAAAGAATAACAGATTTGAACAACTGGGGTCCTCAGCTAACGTTCCTCATCACTTTCTGGCTGATTTTCAAAAATAAATTGATTTTCGAATTTTTGCGATTTTTATAAGGGGTAGGGTCACAATTTTTTACAAAAAAATTAAAAAAGCTAAAATTACCATATTTGAATGCCAATCGACAGGGAATTTAATAACGAGCTCAAAAAGGTATGACACTTTACATTCTGACCGTTTTTTTTCATTTTACGCCAAAAATACTGATATTTTTGTGCAAAAAAACACGATTAAGATTTTTGCCAGAAATGTCGGTTAGATTTTTTTATTAAAAATATAGATTTTATCTGCGCGGTTTTCTTCGTAGTTTGGCCAAAAAAGGTCCCAAAGTAAAAAGAATAACAGATTTGAACAACTGGGGTCCTCAGCTAACGTTCCTCATCACTTTCTGGCTGATTTTCAAAAATAAATTGATTTTCGAATTTTTGCGATTTTTATAAGGGTCACAATTTTTTACAAAAAAATTAAAAAAGCTAAAATTACCATATTTGAATGCCAATCGACAGGGAATTTAATAACGAGCTCAAAAAGGTATGACACTTTACATTCTGACCGTTTTTTTTCATTTTACGCCAAAAATACTGATATTTTTGTGCAAAAAAAAACCCTTAAGATTTTTGCCAGAAATGTCGGTTAGATTTTTTTATTAAAAATATAGATTTTATCTGCGCGGTTTTCTTCGTAGTTTGGCCAAAAAAGGTCCCAAAGTAAAAAGAATAACAGATTTGAACAACTGGGGTCCTCAGCTAACGTTCCTCATCACTTTCTGGCTGATTTTCAAAAATAAATTGATTTTCGAATTTTTGCGATTTTTATAAGGGGTAGGGTCACAATTTTTTACAAAAAAATTAAAAAAGCTAAAATTACCATATTTGAATGCCAATCGACAGGGAATTTAATAACGAGCTCAAAAAGGTATGACACTTTACATTCTGACCGTTTTTTTTCATTTTACGCCAAAAATACTGATATTTTTGTGCAAAAAAACACGATTAAGATTTTTGCCAGAAATGTCGGTTAGATTTTTTTATTAAAAATATAGATTTTATCTGCGCGGTTTTCTTCGTAGTTTGGCCAAAAAAGGTCCCAAAGTAAAAAGAATAACAGATTTGAACAACTGGGGTCCTCAGCTAACGTTCCTCATCACTTTCTGGCTGATTTTCAAAAATAAATTGATTTTCGAATTTTTGCGATTTTTATAAGGGTCACAATTTTTTACAAAAAAATTAAAAAAGCTAAAATTACCATATTTGAATGCCAATCGACAGGAAATTTAATAACGAGCTCAAAAAGGTATGACACTTTACATTCTGACCGTTTTTTTTCATTTTACGCCAAAAATACTGATATTTTTGTGCAAAAAAAAACCCTTAAGATTTTTGCCAGAAATGTCGGTTAGATTTTTTTATTAAAAATATAGATTTTATCTGCGCGGTTTTCTTCGTAGTTTGGCCAAAAAAGGTCCCAAAGTAAAAAGAATAACAGATTTGAACAACTGGGGTCCTCAGCTAACGTTCCTCATCACTTTCTGGCTGATTTTCAAAAATAAATTGATTTTCGAATTTTTGCGATTTTTATAAGGGGTAGGGTCACAATTTTTTACAAAAAAATTAAAAAAGCTAAAATTACCATATTTGAATGCCAATCGACAGGGAATTTAATAACGAGCTCAAAAAGGTATGACACTTTACATTCTGGCCGGTTTTTTTCATTTTACGCCAAAAATACTGGAATTTTTTTGCGAAAAAACACGATTGAGATTTTTGCCAGAAATGTCGGTTAGAATGCCGATTAGGATTTTTATCAAAAATATAGATTATATCTGCGTGGTTTTCTTTGTAGCTTGGCCAAAAAAAGACCCAGCGCCAAAAAGACTGAACGAACCCTTCGCGCTTCCATTGTAAAAATACATTGTAGCGTACTTTTAGACACCTGGAAATCAGACCAACAGGTGTTTTCAAAATTCTGGCTTTATTAATCCATCAGATATCTAAATATTGCAAAAAATTGGACTAAAAATTTAAATTATTTTTTATATTATTATTACATAAAAAATCTAAGCTATTTCAAATTAAATTTTATTTACAGAGGTACATAAAATATACGAATAAATCATCACTAACCCATTAGCATTAGCTTACATAAAGTGCCCCGATCGATGGCGGAGCGTTGCGTTTCAGCTAATTACGATGGCCGTAGTGGTGCTCGCTTCCATTCTTTTCCTTCGTGATGGCGATGGTGGTGCAATCAATCGACCGTTGAGTGGTGACAAGAGTTGGGTGTGGTGCTAGTGCCAGTGCCATCGAGATGCCATCGCCAAGGGGTGATTATGGTCAACGATGCAATCGGCTGGCCAATCGATCCGTTTCCACGGCTAATCTGGGCCTGAAGCGCCCGGTCAGGGTCGTCCGGAGGTCCTCATCCTTGGCTCCTTAAATTCACATCAGGGTCTTCTCAAAACTAAAACGATCTGGAATTAAAAAAAAATTAATGTATGAACAGAAACTGGCTTTTTTGTGATTAAATTACATTTATTTTACTATTTTTTTATAAAGGCCAACTTCAATTATAACTTTTTACTCGAGTCAAAACGTGCACGTGCCGTTGTTTTGAAGCTCTACTTTCGAGCAATCCTCTTAGCCCATTACGCATACGACACGTTGACAGGCGAAACCAGGAGGCAAGTGCAAAAAGTGGCATTAGGTGAGGGAAAACCGAAAGGGAAATGGAAAATGGGAGGTGGGCAGCGGAAGGCGTCGACGTGACCGGGCTAATTACACTGCACCATGGCATTCAAAATGGTTTTATAATCTTCGCTTCCGTTAGCAATTCGCCGAGTCTCTCGACTTGGCCAAAACAAAATGTCCACAAATGTTTTGAGCCGCTTTTCATGAGCCATTCCATTTCCCATTTTAACCCGCACTTGGAAAATTCGCATTAGTGTCGGCCATTGATTGCAAAACCCAAAAAGCACATTAAAAATAAGTGTTTAAGGAATGAGAAGTATGAGTGATATAATTATAGTATTGATATAAATAATAACTAGATAATATCAAAAAAAAAAGTTCGGATTGGTCCTACACATTATTTCCTAAAATATATAATTTAAGCTGTAATATAAACCTAATTCTGTTGGTGATTTTCGGGAATTTAAACGATATAATTATTTAATTATTTCTTCTATAAGTTACTTTACATTTTAATATTATGTCATTATTAGTTAGCCTTTTAAAAAACTGATTTTACTTTTATTATATTTTTTTTCTGTGCATAGAGTGGCGAAAGAGAGCCGCAAAGCAGGCAGTAAAAGTGGAAAACTTGATGGCTGCACTCACTCAACGATGCCACCGTGACCCTGCCACTTTGCCAGCCCCTTCCCCTTCCGGCTCTTCCCGCCTTTCCTTCGCTTTTCCTTCGCTTTTCCTCCGCTAAGGCATTTATGAACTGCTTCGACACAAGGCTGCAACTGTGGCAGTGCGTTTCATTTAATTTTTTCTCTTTTTTTGCTGCCTGCAAAAGTGGCTCATTGTTGTTGGCCAGCCAGCATTTTGAATTGGCCACGAGTAGGAAAAGCGGAAAATCTTTTTAGCATTCTTCTAGTCGAGTTCTGTGGAGTGGCGTGTGGCGTTTGACATTGAAAGTTAGCTTCCCACATTTCCGCTGGAAATTGATAAAGGTTTTTCCTTTGACAGCTACAAATGAAAGCATCAAATATTATTCAGTGGGGTTTTAAATGAAATTCTATATTTTATAGCAATTACGCTTAATTTATTTGTTATACCATCACAAAAAACTTTAATATATTTTTTAATGCATGCAATATTTTATAGTAAAAACTTTAATATATTTTTATGGAATTATTTTGCATTATTTAAGTTAATTCCACATATCGGGATAATATTATTTGTTATTTATAAATATTATTTGGTTATTTCAATGAATATTGTCTTTTAGTTTTTGACGCCACATTTTTTATTTAGAAAAACTCGAAAGATATTTAATTCAATAATATTTGGCATTATTTAAGTTTATGCACATTTCTACTGAAAACATTAAAAGTAATTTAATTCTATTAATTTACTTTAAGTAATAACGAACTTTTACTTAAAGTCCTAACGTCACGTATCTATTATCTCATTAGTTATCCATTTTCCTCTGAATAAAAATAAAATTACGCACACAGAAAATGCCATCGAAATTCAACTGATTGTCATAAATTGCCAACGAAACCAAACGAAATAAAATGAAAACCAAGTGCTATTGACACATAAACATGCATTTCAATTTATACAAAATCTGCATTTAAATAGCTATATATATATATATATATATACTTACAACAGCGGGCCACGTCAATCGATAGATTAAACTCAATTGCAGGGCAATTGCAGCTGAATCGAGAATCGAGTGCACTCACTTTCATCTCCCTCAATTTACTCGTCTCCCTGGGAACTCTAATTATTTTGAAATACTCGTTAAATGCACTGCTAATTTGTCTAATTGCCAGTTGTCACGAACTTTCGAACTGCACAATTAGTGGGGAAATTTAAAGCGGGGAAAATTGATTTTCCCTGAAAATAGAAAATAGAACAAAGGACTAGACCAATTTAAGCGCATTTCGGATGAATTCCCGCGCCAAAAGCGGAAAAGAACACTTCAGCAGGATGTTTCTAAAGAGCTGGAGGGTCGCCTTGTGAAATGTCACAACAAAAGCTTTTTATAGGTGAACCACGGCCCTGGACTCACGCAAAGCCCCCTGAAAACCACCCAAAAACCCCTGAAAACCAAAAAAGAAACCCATGTCCGTCGACCGGATTCTCAACACTCGGGTCAGGTGGAAATGAAGAACACCAGGCATTAAAAAGTAATAAACATAATTGTAAAATAATGCTGGCGCTTTTATAAAATGCATTTCCCAGCACAAAGAGCGAACAGAAACTGAAAAAAATATATAAAGTAGTTTTAATATGGTAAAAAAATGTAGAAAAGTCATAAATCAGTTTTGAGATAAAATTAAATCTAAGTTAGCTTTTAAATACTTTTTTTAAAATAACAAAAAATAGCGTCAAAAACCAAAATACATTTCTTATTAAAATAAAATAACATTTTATTAATATTCCTATTTTAATATTTTCCTTCAATCTATAATCAAATAATATTTTTAAAACTTTTATTCTTCACTAAAATAATGTATTAATATTTTTAATGGTCAAAAAACAAAGTTTTTTTAACTAATAAATTTTTAATTTAATTCTTAAGCTTTTTCTATTTGTATGCCCACGCAATTTTCTCCCAGTGTGGTCTATCCACACTTAGAAGGGCGAAGGTTAAACAGAGGATGAGTGGGTGGAAAGGGGGTGGGGGGTGGCGTGGCCTGCTAAACTTTGACCCAGGACACAGCTAAATTGTTTGGGCGACAGCTGGCTCACGAAAGTTGAACGTTTGCTTTTAATTATTCAGCGATCTTAGAAAGCGGACTGCAGCGAATGAAAGAAAAAGGTGAAAGTAAAGAAGGCAGAAAATAGAATGGAGATGGCTAGGGGAGAAAGAAAAGAGCGAAAGCTGGCCAAGAAAGCGAGGAAAACCCGGCATGAGATATATGTAAGTACATATGTATAAAGGACAAGAAGCACGTGCTGCTGCAGAGGCAGAAAACCGTGGAAAATGGCAGAAGAAGGGCGGAAAAACGGAAGAGCGAAAAGGACGAAAGGACGATGCAGGGCAAACAAACACAGTGAACAAACAACTGCAGCTTCCGCCCAAGTGACGCCCCCTTTCCACCCACATTTTCCCAATGCTGCAACTCAACTCCCAAAAACTGAAAAGCAAAACTGGCAAAAAGGAAAATAGCTTGAAAAATATCGAAAGAAAACAATATCACTGAGAAAAACTAATCTTTTAAGAATTATTTCAAGCTCTAGAAAAATTGAAAGAAACAAAAAAAAAAGTATTTCAAGTATGCCCCATATATTATAAATAATTAAAATATAACATTATTATTATTATTATTATAACATTATTATTATTATTCAAAATTTGTTCTTATTTTTAGGTTCAACTGTTTTTACAAAAAAAAGAAAATGCTTATAATTCCCAAGTGATTAATCGTTAAAAAACATTTGTTTAGTTGTTTGGAATTATATTATAGTTATGTATTTGATTATAGGCACCCAGAATTCAGAATAACAGCATGTTGGGACATAAATATTTGTTTTCTGTGTAGAACGCGACCCACTAAAGACCGCATTCGCATTTTGCGGTATTGGGCTCGAACTTGCCTAAATAAACGTCGCTAACAGTTAAATGTTAAAATGTTTTATAGCAACATGTTGGATTGCAACCACTGTAAGAAAACTTTCCGTGTGTCCCAACAATGTTTCAGCAACATACTGAGAAAAGCTGTGAAACTTTGTTGTCAAACAATTTTTGTGTATTTGAAACAACAAATGTAAAAATTGTTTATTTTTAAATGTTCAAATTATTTTCAAAAGTTGAATTTTTAATTTTGTATTAATTTTATTATTAATGATTAAATTTATTAAACATTCGCTGGATATTTTTTAGTTACATTATCTTAAGTCTTAAGTGTTAATCCTTTTACATTTCACATTTCTCATAAAAGACAACTCCAAATCCATTCATTAATTTCATTTTGGACCTACGTATATTTTCATTCATAATATCAATTTATATTTCAATTGCCTTTACGGAATCAACTGACAGTTAAAATCAGGCGAATTAATACGAATTCAGTTCAGTGGCGAACGGCGCATAACACGTATTATCTGGCTTACGGTTCGAGCGATTTGGCACATAACCCCCGGTTCACTCGAATTGATAGTCGCTGATCTGGGGGATCAAGCGGCGGACTAGCCGGATTAAAGTGGAGCATTGGCAATTTACCAGGCGCCCATACATATAATATACCTCACATATACATACCTTTATAATCACTGCCCATCGAAACGACTTGAATATGGGAATTATATCGCCAATTAAACAACCAATTAAGTAACCAACTGTTTGTCTGGTCTTTCAGCTGCACTCGAGGAGGACTGCGTTGACTTTCAGGGCAACAAGGTGAACCACGGAATGCTGTACGTGCCAGGACCTGGGGTCTGCAGCCTATGCGTCTGCTACCACTCCGAACCACTCTGGTGCAAGGCCATCTACTGTGATCCGCCCTACGTGAGTCCCACGTCCAAAATATTTATATACCAGAAAAAATTTAAATATTAAAGATACAAAATATATATTTTTATTCAAAATTTATATTTGTATAGTTTTTTGTTCGGTATATCAATATAAAATTAGAAACAACTAATCTTAACTAATATATAAAAGTCTGGACAAAAAAACGGCAAGTAGCCTAAATCACCCAGAACGTATTAACATAAAAATCTAAAAAAATATAACGTAAATTCGGAAATAATAAATAATAAAACTAAGTTTAGAGCTTAAAGATAGCTGAGCTCAATAATAAAATAAAAATATTTTTGTAATTAAATGATTTTGATGATTTTTGTAGTATTTTTATACCCGTTACTCGTAGAGAAAAAGGGTATATTGTATTCGTGCAAAAGTATGTAACAGGAAGAAGGAAGCTTTTCCAACCCTATAAAGTATATATATTCTTGATCAGGATCACTAGCCGAGTCGAACTAGCCATGTCCGTCTGTCCGTCTGTCTGTCTGTCTGTATGAACGCTGAGATCTCGGAAACTACAAAAGCTAGAAAGTTGGGATTACCCACACATATTCTTGGGCTTCCTTCGCAGCGCAAATTTGTTTCAGACGGTGGCGACGCCCCCTCTAACGCCCACAATCGCCCTAAACCATTTTTTGAAAGGTGTCTGGCGCCCACACCTTTAAATATTTTGGAAAAGTAAAAATGCAGTTTTATTGTGATTATCAATATCTATCGAATTGTAGAAGAAATTTTTCAAATCGGACAATCCATTAAAAAGTTATGAGCAAAAAATGAAACAGCCACTAGATGGCGCTAGTAGCTTTGACGCGTGCATATATTAATCTCTCTCCCACTCCCTTTAGCTGAGTAACGGGTATATAATAGTCGAAGTACTCGACTATAGCGTTCTCTCTTGTTGTTATATATATTTATTTAAGGCAAAATGCTAGAAAAGCAAAAATAGTATGAAAAAATCTTTAAAAAACATTCTTAAAAATATTATAACTTGTAAAAAATAAATATTAAAATTAACTAACATTCTTTACTCCCATTTAGTTTTGCAAAAACTTTCGTGTTGGCGAACGATGCTGTGAGTTCGAATGTTTGGATCCGCCCGGCGAGGACAAACTGTACCAGGTGAGTGATACTGGAAATATCAATAAATATATTTATTATAATATATAACATCTCTCCATAGGAACGTATGCGAAAGAGGGCCGAGATATTGGCCGGGAACAGTACAGCCTCGAATGTGCAACTGGCCCCGATAGCCATGTCCACCATAATGCTGGGATTCCTGGGCAACAGCTTCCTCAACTTATAACTTGAAGTCCAATAGCAAGAGATGGAGATGCATCTAGGGCGAAGCTAAGCGAAGCGAAATTAGAACCTCCTCATTTTTGTTGCTCCTAAAGCATAGGACTCTCTCGAAAATTATTACAGTGTAATAAGTTAGACAAACGGAAAAGAAAACAAAAAAAAAAAAACAAAAACCATGCCAGATATTTGTAGTGATATGTCTGAGCATTAATTTAGAGGATGCAAAAGGCATCGTGCCATCGATGCGTAGGTTTTCACTTATATCCCCAGACTTATAATAGGTACAATAATAATTTCAAAGGACATGGAACAGGTTAATGGAAAGGTTATGGAAAGGCAAGAACAGTTAGGGCACCTCGAATACTTTCAATGTGATCCGAATCCGAATTCGAATCCGAATCGAATCGGTAGAGCCAGATATAGCATATACATTTACATCTACCTAAATGTACATGGGTAAGCAACACCAAGAAACCAGAACAAACTCATCAAGCGAACGTATAAGACAGTCTCTAGCTCCTAAGCCTCTATAGTAAACAAAATATATATATATACAGATGTGGAAATCGATGTAAGCATATATTGTACACAAGAGTATATAGCTCTTTGTATCGGATCTAAAATTGTTGATTAGTGTTTAGCTAACTGAATGAAGGCAACTTCGGCTAGGAAGATAGGTTTTTTTAATCCAATTAAAATGTTCACCATGAGTACACCACAGTTCACCACATTAGATCCTGCTCCCAGTAGATTATCTTTTAGAGCTGATCAATTTTAAAAACTGTTTACTTTCATTTAATTTTAAATCAAACAAAAATATTATCTGATTTATGGTCATTTAATTCTAAGCAATAAGAAATCGTTCAAAACGATATTAATTCTGGTAAATGTCAGCTCTATTCTCTTGTTCTACTTTTCTAACCACACCAAACACGTTAAATACTTATAAATACGACGGTAAGGTAAGGGGCAGTTCGATAGAAAATCTCGATCTTAGTAAAAGGTAGTAAATTACACATATCTTGGCAACATTTTTTCCAAAATATTGTAACAGACACAAAAAAGGACACGAATGAGTCAGAATCATTAACTCTTGCATTGGTGCTAATTTTATCGTAGGCTTAAATACACACTCCCCACTTCGCACATCACACTCCAATCATATTGAATCAAATTCTATATATCAATTAGGTAAAATGTAATCGAGAGCAAAAAAGGTCTAGCATATACACAAGTAGTTAACCAATTAAAGAGAAATTTGCCCAAGGTAAACCTGTTAAAGATCTAATAATAATAACTAATGACAAATTAAAAATTAAAAATTATAATTAAAACTAAATCCTATGTTCACTCGCTCGATAGGTTTTACATTTCCCGTTTGGACACATCGATTGCATAATCAGCGGAAAAAAAACAAAAATGGTAAACTGAAAACTGAAAACGTTCGGCAAAGCTTGGTAGATATGTAAGAAAAAGAAATATCCCCTTCAAGAAGAGTAGATCTCGTTTCAACTTTAGGCTAAAGACTCTGAAGCCATCTCCGTCTCTTTCTATACAGAATAGTAAACCTATGATTGTAGCAAATAAATCTAGAGATATAGCAGGACCAGCAAATCAAACCAAAAATATAAACTTGAAATAGAATCGATAAAAGTCAATATATATATATATATACTATATATAGATCAATCCAAGGGAAGTTGGTCAAATTTTTTTCACTTGACAGCACATCAAAGCAAAATACAATTAACAATAAATACATATATAAAATGCGGGAAAATCCGAGAAAAAAGTGGAGTACGGCTGTGAAAT
This sequence comes from Drosophila pseudotakahashii, assembly GCA_035046095.1. Taxonomy (NCBI): domain Eukaryota; kingdom Metazoa; phylum Arthropoda; class Insecta; order Diptera; family Drosophilidae; genus Drosophila; species Drosophila pseudotakahashii. The sequence continues at coordinate 11,835,217 of JAWNOE010000105.1, forward strand.
TATGTTTGCTTTAAAATGCATAAGCGCAACTGTAAATAATAAACGATTACTAAAGTATATTAGCCATAATATGGTAAAACTATTCAGATCCAGAAGAGAAATCGAGGAAGGCGAAGGGGAAGGGGAAGGGGAATGAGAGGAGAATAACTAATTAACTGAATGTACAATTCAATATGCCACAACATCTGACCAATTATGATCCATAACAGATAAAAGAATCTATATATATACAAGAAAATATGTATACATACATCAATCCAATTAACTAATAAGACAAATGACAAATTTTAATTAAACAAGATCGACAAAGATAATGATTATGATAATGATTGTGAGAAGAGAATGGCAGATTCGAAGCGCGCTTAACAAATTTTAACATAGAATCAACTAACAAATGCAAATTGGCTTTAATTAACGAATAATATCGAACAAATCACATGAATAATATTAATCCAAAGATGGTATTTAAAGACATATATATTATATGATTTGTTTTTGATCGATTTTAGTTATAGATAGCAGGGTTGTGAGACAACCGATAAACTCTTTCCTAAGCTTAAGCGCTTTGCCATTAGCAGGAACCCAAAGATCCTCGAAAGAAATGTTTTTATAACCGAAGTAGGCTATGGGCAGGATATATAGAGCTCCTTGGATTTTAAAATCTGAAATGAAAAAGCAAAAGTACAGGCAATCTTAAGCATATTCTCCTGGTTTATTTAAATCTATTTAGTTTTTTCATTATAAAATTTAAACGACGATAGAGATTCTTTGCACAACGAATGCGAAAGAGATGGAAGATCCCAGTGAAAAGGAAAGAGATGGCGTAAACAAATTATTCTTCGGGCTATATATCCTGCCCTCCAGACTGGCAATTATATATCTTTATTATTGTTATAAATTATCGTAGAGCAGGAAATATTTTACATTTCTTAAACCTTACCAACCAGAATCAAAATCGAAAACAAAACTATTAAACTTGACAATTTTCAACGTAATCCAAAACAAAGTTATAACAAGAGCGTCTAATGGAAAATCTTCAACAGCTAAATAAAATTATTATTAATTAATATGAACAAAGAGACAAAGTGTCATAAAAAGTTTAACGATAATTTAGCAAAAGAAGCAAATCCAAAATCATGTATGCATACTTTATAATAATAATAATAATTCTAAATACCAGAAAAATTTTAACAAAAATATACAAATATTTTCACAATAGCTTAAAAAAAATTGTGGTTGTTTAATTTTTTGGGGGCATTCCTATTTTATTGAAGATTTAATTTCAATATTATTTCGATGAAATATTTTCTGAAACTCTAAATATATTGTGACTTCCAACGATCATCTAGGTGACTTTCTAGATTAATTAAAACCATTTGATATCACTAATCAATCAACTTAAAAAAGGTTAATATACCTCTGGGTCAATGGACAATGTCCCTTCTTATCGGATCGCTTCACAAAAATACATTATCTCGATAGCCAGTTAAAATTGGTCCAATCAAAGGTTGCCTAAGAAAGTCGACGATTAGATTTTCACCGTTCATTTCACACGTGCATTACGATCTTTAAATTTTCGGCGTCATTGAATTTTAAATTTAGTTTGTTGCCCTGCAGCACCTGATAAAATTAGAGAGGAAGCTATTAATCAGCCCGATAAGAAGAATTCTCCAAGATCATACGTAGCCTAATCTCTAATGTTTAGAGTCTAAACTGATAGATTTACCGGTATCTCAAGCAAAATTGATAAGCGAAACACTTCTTTGATAACAATAAAGCTTTGAATTATAAAAGTAAGATATTAAAAATCATAATTTTAAAGTTCCAAAAAACTTATGAACAAAAATAACGAAAATGTAACTTTCAAAAGAAGAAGAAGAATTATAAATTGAAATCTCGAATCATTTTCACTGATTTTTCTGATTGTCTGTAATCTTTTCAGACCATCTGATAAGTCAAACGAATGGGCAAGGTCCGTGGGGAAATCGTAACCTTCCCAATTTGCCAATCAAAACCCAAACAAACAATCGTAAATATTTGAAAAAAAATATTTATTACACTTGTATTTAATTGTTTCCTTTGCTTTCGTCTTATCGCCTTTGATTTGTCTTTAAAGTAAACCGCATCGTATTTACAAAGTTAAGTTAACACTCTACCAGATAGATGGTATACAATTCACAATACACTTGAATACAACACATAAATAGGTGTTAGTTATAAAGATCCCTTAAGTTCCTTAGATGTCATGAGGTGATACAAGATACAAAGTAAAGCGGAATAGGGGGTTACAGTTTGATGGGGGCCCTAACCTAGTTAGGGAATGTCTAGTAAATAAAATACGTATGGTTGAAATAACTTGATTTAACTGCTCGTCCAGGGGTCGATTGTAAAAATCAACCATGTCTCGGCCTACATATGTAATGTCATTTGTTAAGATTAGTATATATAATATATGTAGGTATTTGGTTTAATCATCTAACAATTACACGCGGCAACAGGAAGGAAAGATCGGAAGCGATTACCGAAATCTAAGGAAAACCCAATCGAATTGGCTTGGATATTAATAAAACCTTATTAAAGACCCACTCACATTCTATTAGTTAAATCCAAATAATTTCGAGCTAGACAACTTCTTAAATTCCTGTTGCACAGTGTAGGTTAAATTTCAATTTTTTGGTTTTTTTAATAATTTTTTTTTTGGTATGTGTTGCCTAAGAAGAAGATAAAGTCTGACAGTCGAGGGTTGCAATTTTGTTGTTGCTGCTCCTAATACTCATTTTGGTGCCTGAATTAGCCAAACTATTTGGATGTAAGTGCTTTTGCGTGGGCTGTAGCCGGGTTACATTGTGTGGGTTAAGTTACATTTATCATTTTGCAGTTTTTCTTAAATGAAACACAAAATATTAAATAAATATCAAATTGATTAGACATCGGATTTTCGTTTTTTTTCATTTGTGGTTTTTTTTAGGTCAAAAAAGGTGAACAAAATATGCGGAACATATTTCGACCTATTTGTAAAGGTCTCAAAAGGTGAAAAAGGATCCAGTTTCATTTAAAATTCAATGATGTAGTGTTTAGAATATGCTTTTACCTATATTCCGATGTCTTAAGAGGATTATCATGTTAACTTGACAAGCTTTTTGATAAACAAAGCTGAATAATGTTCGAAAAAGTGTGTAAGATTTCTGAAATGAAAAGAACTTTTCACTTATAGACCTATTTGGGTTTTTAGTTCTCAAATTTATATATTATATATTAAAGGGTTTCTATTTTCTGCAATTGGGCTTTATGAAATTTAATATCTTATAATATTTTAATTACTTGGGTAAACACAATTGAATTTGTTATATTTAATTAAACAAGTTATTATTTAAAGTAATTCTAATCCTTTACATTTAATTTATTTTTGGAATTGAAATAAAAACACTGCTATACAATTTTAATACCCTTTGAAGAGTATAAGAAATACTTCAGTTCTATACAAATTGGTCTTAAATTACCTAAATTTTGAAATAAAGTAAGACATTTAATGACTAGCTTTAAAATTAATAACAAAACTTTGGACTTCACGTGGTAAAATAAAATAGGACAAATACTGTAAGTTTACGAAAATTGCATGTCTATAGATTATGTATACGAATCGAAATCCCAAATAGGCCTATAAATCTTATTGTAAACGATGAAGCGGAATCGCTTAAGACCAGCTTGACATGTCCACGTAATGGCGCCCATTGTGTCTCCTCAGCTACGCCAATGAGGTGTTAATTTTTTTTGGATATGAGTGTGTGTTTGTGTGGGGATTAAATTGCTACATCGCCTAAAGCGTCTTGAGCAAGCTGGCCTTTGCAGCACCGGCTCCGTAGCCCGCCGGCTGTCCGTAACCGGAACTGCTACTGGCTACGGCAGCGGCGGCGGCCACCGCGGCATCCGCGACAGGAGTTGCTGCCGATCCCGCTGAACCCACAGATGCCGTGGATGATGTGGAAGCGGGAACACCTCCCTTCATCATCGGTTTGTACCGCTGCAACGCCTCCGCGGACGTCAGCTTGAACGTCTCACTCATCTGGGAGCGGACCCGCTCCATCAGCACATCGATGTCGTCCTTGGTCAGACCCTCGGTGCTAACCGGCGGCAGCGTGGTGATCACAATGCGTCCCGCATTCAGGATCTTCTTCTTGTCGTTTAGGAATGTACAATAGGAGGAGAAGACCACCGGCAGGATGGGTATCTGCTGGTCGATGGCCATATGGAAGGCGCCCTTCTTGAACGGATGCAGTTCACCCGTGTTGCGACGCGTTCCCTCCGGGAAAACCCACAGTTTGATGCGCTGCTTCTTGATCCGCCTGTTCACATCGTTCAGCGTTTCGCGGGCCTTCTCGCCGCGCACCCTATCGATGAAGATCAGACCGGCCAACCAGGCGGCCAGGCCGAAGGGCCAGGCGTAGAAGAGCTCCCGCTTGGCCACCACCGTGCACTTGTTCATCACATGCCAGATGTCGAACATGCCTGCGAATGTAACGAGAAAGAATATTAGAATACATTTACTTTGAGTAAAGTAATTTATGTCCCATGGGCCTTATGACACCTTTGAGAATGTCATAACGCCCTTTTAAAAAGTGCCATTCTGTCCGCGGGCTTTATGATTATTACCCAGTACGTCCAGCGAGCTCTGATGGTTGGCCACAATGATGCAGGCCTGGTCCTTGGCCAAATGCTCCTTGCCACGCAGCTCCCAGCGCAGGCCAATCAACGTGGAGACGCGGTGGCACCAGGTGCTCGCCCACCTGCAAACACACAAATATTATAATCTCATTTGTTTATAATAATAAAGGGTATCTACATGTGATAGAGAAATCACCAGGGGTTTGCGAGCCAAACATCTGCCGCGAAATGTTCAATATGGAAACATTCTGTCACCAAAATGGCTATGAGATCATCTGAAATCAGCCCCGATTTAAAAGCCATTAAAACTTTTCCCACACCCATTATCGGGCGTAATGAATTGAACCAAAAACCAAGCCAATTGTGAATCCAATATTATTTAATCAAGTTGACAGCCATCGAGGCGTAGCTCTGATTCGGATGATGATACCCATACCCATATCCCACAGGGGGCTAATCGGCACGGTCATGACACGTAATTACTGCTTGGGAGCTCCGTATATATGATGATACCCCCGGGAGCAGAGGAGGGTGCACACTGTACAGTGTTTACTGAGAATACTGAGCTTAATTCTCACCTACAACAACGGATCGATAGACTGCATTAAATAGTTAGAGAGGCATAATTGATTCAGGTTGTGAGTGGTATACACATGTGCGACTACTGGACTTCTAGTAATCCGCCCCTGATATCAAATATTCATTGTTGTCTAATGCAAATGGTTATTTGAGTCGAGGAAAATCGCTGAGGTGGTGGTAAAAACTACTAGCAAGTGTACTAACCACATACCAAAAAACAGAAAAAAAAATAAAAAAAGCAACCGCATTGGGGACAAAGAAATCGGTTTTCTCTGGTTTTTCCATTAGCGTGCAACAAACAGCTCGCTTGCTCCCTGGCCGCCTTTACCCATATATCCAGCCACCTGGAAACCCGAACCCGAGCACCCAGCAATTCAATTCCCCTCGAAAACTTCGTCCTTGGCCTGACACCTAAGCGATAGCCGCAGTTAAAATTACAAACAAAAATCACTAGGAGCAACAGTCACGTACCTTGCAACGCTTACGATACCCATTACCTTTATGTAATAACTAGTTACTGCCAGTAGAACTGATAAGTAGGTATTAAAGAAATAGATCAGTTCTTAAAAAAAACCTTAACTTTACTAAAAATATTTGTTAGAAGTAGACCAAGTTACAACAAAAGAAAATCAACTCAACATCAATTTTTTTTCCAAAAATTAGAGTTTTTTATTTTCCACCCAAAAACAATCAGTATTCAGGAAATAATAGTCCGAATATGGAATGTCATACCTCGCTGAGCTCGTATTGAAATTCCCAATCGATTAGCATTCAAATCTGAACATTTTAATTTTTGAAAATTTTTTGCAAAAAAATGTGATTTTACTTTTTATCAAAAATGTAAGAATTGGTCGAAATATTATTATTTTAAAACCAGCAGGAAAGTGTCGGGGATCCATTTATTATGACGTAAGCTGTTCGACACAGTAAGTATTTTTCCTGAAGGACGATTTTTGACCAAGTTACAAAAAAAGAAAAAACTACTAAAAATCAAATTTTTTCAAAAAAAACAAGATCATGATTTTCCACCAAAAAAAATCAGCATTTTGGCCAAAACAAAGGAAATAAAACTCCGAATATAGAATGTTATACCTCGCTGAGCTCGTATTGAAATTCCCAAGCGATTGGCATTTAAGCCTAAACATTTTAATTTTAAAAATTTATTTGTTAAAAATTGTGATAATTTCATTTCATTTTTATTTTTTATCACTTGTTTTCTGGAACTCATAAATACGTAATTTATTTATTTCCCCCAATTGACTAAATTTCAATGGAAAATCAGTTTGCTTGGCTAGCAACAAATAAAGGAAACACCATGGGCCACACGAGTGCAATAAATGCCTTATCGCGCTTGGTGAAGTGGTAAAAAATTCGTCACAAACTCAATTTCCGATACCGGAATTGGTAACAAAAACATCATAAACCTAAATTTATCGAACAAAAAAACTATATCTTTGAAATAATTGATGGCATGCACTATAGCCCATTATTGGGAAAACGTTTACTTAGCAAGAATCATAAAAACTCAAATAAAGGATTTAATAACTTTGGATGCTTCGAAGATTTGGAAGTTCGGACGGTGAAAATAAAACATAAATGTGATCAGATTAGATGAAAATAATCCAAAATTTAAGGAAGGTTACTAAATAAATATAAACTAGTCCTCTACATTTATTAAACAATTTTTAAAAAATGTACATATATCCATAGATTTATTTAAAATATAATAATATATTTAAGTCCCACTTAAAATTGTAATATAAAGTTTCCAACTATATATGAATAATTTACAGTGCACTTTTATTAAAGATTTTTAGATATTTAGTAAAACGGGTTTAAAAACCCTTTTTCCTTTAATTCACATGTGTAAAACATATACTTTTTTTTTAGTGCACACGAAATCGTAAACAATCTGGGGCCTTGACATTCAGTTGGCCAGGAGTGCATTGCGGACACCTGCAGTCAAGTCACTCCTCCGCATTTGGGCCTTGTTAATATTGATAGCCAATTAAACTTGTATGTGTCATTGACGCAGTCGCCTTGGGACCTCAAGGAACCCCTTCCTTGAAGACAGGCGATTCGAAAAATCAACCGACATTGCGGGGTCTTCGGTGATAAGTCCTTTCTTTTGGTTTAAATTAAGTTGGTCATACTGCAATTACTCTATCTGGCTGTCAGGGCAATATAATGCATTATTTACCGGCAATTTGAGGGCCCCCACTTGATTGTCTAAGGTAATTTAACAGGTCATATCGGGGCGTGATGCCAGTTGAAGATTAAGAAAATTGTTTCATTAAGTGGATTGATTTAAGGAATAGGGATAAGGATTGGATCGATTGCCCATATATCATTAAAAGTAAACAATGACGTAAAAAAACATTTTAAAATATTAAAATATATAGTTACAAGTAAAGTTAAAGCAAATATATGATTTACAAATGTTTTAAACTAAATTATGTTATTAAAAAGGTTAGCAAAGTCATACCTTAAAATATTATAAGTGTCTTAAATCATATGTGTAAAGGTAAATGACATTACGAAATAAATGGGCCAAGGTTAAAAGCCTGCTAGCTAGCTTTAAAAAGTAGATATATAAATTGCCAGGTAATTAACTTGATATCACCAAAGGTTAGCTTCGCAATTATCTTAACGAAATTATATTTGAATTTAATAAGCAAATTAGCATTTTTTTGACAAAATACGGCAAACATCATAAAAAGTTGTAAATTAAATTTTAAATTCAAAAATGTACATTTAAATGCACAAATTTATTTTTACTGCCAATCGATAAGGTTAAAGAGTTTTGCATATTTTGTACTGTATCTCAAATATTACTATGCCTTCATTGACAATCAGACACTTGAGATCTTTATTGAAATAGATGAGTTATCAATCTATCGCCAAATCAAAATGTTGGAATTTTCAAGTAGAGTTGTTTTCTGATGGAATTCTATTAGTAAAAACACCATATCATAACAACATAGATTTTTATAACATAAATAAAGGCCCCAATTGTTAAAATATCATATCATATCATATATAAATTCACCTTTTGTTAAAAGATCATATCATATCATACTATATCAATGTTATAATATTGTTTTGGGTTACTCACAACAGATTGCGGACATCGCAGGGTCGGGTGAGGAAGGCCGGGATGAGGACGATCGAGTTGAATGACACGATGCCGTAGTACATCATGAATTTGAAGTAGTAACGAAATATGTGGTTGGTCTCGTACAGAAACGGCAGCATCAGCAGCAGGAAAAGTCCCAGCAGCTCGATGAACGAACTCATTGTGATCCCTATTTTGATTATGTTAGCGATGTCAGATTCAGATTCAGTTTAGTGGTGTCGACTCAGATCTACGAACTCGGACCTTCTCTCCACTCTCTTCGCTCGATTTCCTCCCCCAAATTGTATCTTTAAAGTCCCCTTTCTCTGGCTTTCCTCTGGTTAAGGCAGATTGCAGTCTTTTAGGTGTGAATTGTGTGTGGGTATGTTGGTTGTTCCTTTCGTTGTGCTGCAAAAGGGAATATATATTGATAAATTGGATTTTATTTCGATTCAAATTTTTCAAGGTCTTTACGAATACTTATTATACAGATTATGATGATATATTTAGAGAGGCTAAGTAAGAGGGTTTTTTCTATCATACATATATTTAGTATCAGTATGTTAGTCAAAGTCAAAGATTTTAAAGAGGAAAAAAACGTAAGATATTTTTGTGCTTTAAAAAAAATAATGTAAAGACGAAATATACTTTGAAATCAGACGACCGCATATAAACATTGTATTTACTTTTAATCAAGGGTTAATTTACATACATACACATACAGTTTTACATTTGATTAAGGGTTAATTTATACAGTTTTACAAGCACCGCTCTTTTGTTATGGTTCAACTTAATAAAGTGATAAGTGGCGATAAAGAGGGGCGAAAGGGAGAAGGGGCGATTCGAATTCGAGTTTGTTGCACGCCATTCTCCTATTCCTTCTACTTTTATTGCCCTTTCTTTTATTCAAAGCATTAACATGACAATTATGAAAGTGCAACAAACCACGACATCATACAAGCACACATACAGTTGGGGTCACAACAATAGCACTCGTTTAAATAGAAAACCCAAAATATCATAAAAATTAGATTTCGATATTGGTGTTTTGAAAAGTGGTTGAAAAGGTAATACAAGCATATTTAAATGTACATATGTACTTAATACTATAATAGAATTAATATTTAGGAAAATACCAATAAAAATCCTCGTTAATTTTTTTACTTTTTTACCAATTTAGAATATTGCATTTTTTGCATCAATCAAAAGGTCCTATTATCTTGACCGCAGCTGTGCATATGTACAGCAGCCCAGAAGAGAGAGAAAAAAATCAATTTAAATTTGCGCCCAGCGGCGAAAAACGAAACAAAACAAACGGGGGAAAACTGAAGGAAAGGGAATTTAGCATTTCATATGTGTTTTTGTATGGGTTTTATAGATACTATGCGATACAATCAATTGACCAGCTATTGAATTTCAATTTGAATGCTGCTAAATAAATGATCTGTTATGCGGGAAATTGTCTATTATTTTTTTTAAGATCCGATCTTCTTTATTTATCTGTTCCTATTAATTCTCTATCTATTCCCATTTACGTTCTTAACACTTGATTACTATTTTTTTATTTTAAAAAATTAAATTTTTGAAATCTTGAAATCTTTTGTTTATAACACAATCACAATAAAACAAGGGTCATTCTTGAAAAATTATTATTTAAATAAATAAAATACAATAGAATCTACAATATTGTCTTGTAAATAAATAATAGCAAACAAAATTATTATTATTATAAATAAAACTTATTGGCAAAAGTGAAACATATAGGATTTTTGCAAAGTAGGTCCATCTAGGGTTAATATTCTTCTTTTTTTACATCTGGCACAAAACAAAATAAGCAAAAAAAAAACAAGGGTAATAGAGGGTTGCGCGGAGAGAGCGGGCACAAGAGAGAGAAAGAGAGGGCAAGCGGCAGACAAGGATAATAGTAGCAAAAAAAATATAAAAAGCACTGCAGACACACACACACACAAACACGCGAAATAAACATAAATAAATACAATTTTCGCTTGCTTCTTTATGTTGCGGGCAAATCTTGACAATTAAATTAAACAATTTTGATATGATACAATTTGCGGCAGCGAGGAATTCACTGTCACACAAACAACAACTAGGCTCTCACTTTTTTTTTCTTCTGTTGTTGTCGATTTTAATAAAAGGGATCACGCTTTTATTTCTTCTTATTTTTGCTGCTTTTTGTTGTTGTTTCGGCGACGACACAACGCCGACGTCGACGGCGACGCGAAAACCGTTGCGTTTGGCGAGAATTTCTACCGTTACCCGTTACCCGTTACCGGTAGAGGTGGAGCAACGTCGATTAAAAACATCGATTCTAACACTTTTGAAATTATCGAACCATCAGCGTTTGTAACTTAGCGGGTACACACACCAATCGATTGCTGGTTGAAGCGGTAATTCAAATTCAAAAATAACATTTTCGTAATTGGAATTGTAATAAAAAATAAACCACAGCAGCTAATCAAATTTTTGGAGAAAAAATAATAAATAATAAATAAATTTAAATTAACAATAATTTTTTCTTTAAGTTGATCGATTTTTATTTCAAAAACCATAAAAAATATAAACTAAACAAAAACTAATTTATTGAGCAATTAATAAATATAAACATACATCTAAAGGCAACTTTTTAATTTGTTGTAAGGCCTTAACCAATTTTTTGAAAAAAAAAAAAGTTCAAAATGAAATATTATTGATTTGAGCCCTCAGTCGATTGCGATTTTAGTTACGATCTTTCCATATTTCCATATTTGGGTACTTTAATTGCTTTGATTCAGACTTATTTACTATTATTTTGGCGAAAAAAAAAAATTTGTTAGGTTTTTTCTGTTTAAAAATGTGTCATCTAAAAAGTTGAGAATGATGAAATGCTTTAAATTGATAATAAGTCCCAAAGATAGAGGGATCCAAAGGTATAGAATATAGCCGATCTATTTTCAATCTATATTCCCGCACTCGAAACTGCGGGCGACCTAGCTAGTAAACAATAATAAAGGTAAATAGGAATTCAAAATTTTAAAAACAAAACCAATTTGAACTAAAAAAGTAAATTAAATACAATCGAATTTCCGATTAAATTTCATTATTCCAAGTTATTTATGTGGTGAAAATAATAAACTTAATAGTACAAATCTTGTTTAAATCCAAGTTAAAGTGAAAAACAAGGCAATGCTTCTTGGCAGTCACTTCCCCTTCCTGGAAACAAAACAGAGTTCTCAGAACACTTGGCAAACTTGCTGACAGCCACAGAGAGATATGATTTAGATGCGATTTTTTGCAGTTGGCAACCGAAGCAATTGCGAAATATGGAGCCCTTTGGCCTGCGGAAAACGTGTATCAGGCGGCGAAAAAGGGGAAGGGGTGCTGTTTTTATTTTTATAAAGACAGTCTTGAAACAAAACAAAAACAAAAATATTTTTGTTTACATTCGATTTCGTTATCTCGGAACGATCCGTGTGGTGGAACTGAGGCCGAGACGTCCAAGCTGACGACTAGAAAAACGGACAGGTGGACGGACGATGGACGCAAAACAATAATATGCAATTGCAAATGTGGAAACTATTTTAAAGACACGGCTTTCGACAAACACTCTTTTTATTTCCAGTTAATGGTAAAAACCAAATTAAAAAAAAAAACAAAAAAAAAATCTACCTTTTACTGCTGACGGCAGGAATTGAACTCGTGCCTTTAGGTTTAATAAATATTTTTAAAATTGTTAAAAAACGTTTTATTAAAGAAAGAAATTTTGGAATTAAATAAAATGATATGATTAATGTTTGAAAATATAGATTAAGAATAAATATCTAGATAATTGTTTGCTAGTTTCAGGTTTCGCTTTATAAAGGAAACAAAGATTTCATACAAGCCAGTTAAATATTTAAAATCTAAATTAAATTTTAGAATTTGCTAAAATGAATGGTTAAAGAGTTAGATTGAATATATATTACATCTATAGATATTTCTTTGAAAATAAAAGTTTCCTTTAACTAACGAAACAAAGTTTTCCCCAAGGCCAGTAAATATTTGAAACTTAAATTAAAGTTAAGAATTTTAAAACTTAGAACAGATTTCTAAAGGTCGAAAAGATAGATCATAGCATAAAATCTAGATATTGATTTGCTCATTTTAAAGTTTTTATCAAGGCCAGTAAAATATTTTGAACCAAAACCCACAAAGTGATTTGAAAATTACAAGTTTCGTATCGAAATTCGCGAAAACCGTCTATCGATACTGGCCAATAAGAGGCTAAAAAAGGCCAAAGATGTTTACGATAAACCAGCGAACACATCGATACACTTGCAGAGCTGCGATATCGATAAGACCACCGCACAGATGTTTTGGATACAGCACTTTACTTTGAAACTTTGAAACTAGGACGCCGTTTCCAGGAAAAGCCGAATATTTCGAGGGCCGGGAGTCCGGGAATCCTCGCCCGCCGCCGCCCCAGGTGAGTGCCCCATAAAAATGGTGAAAAATTGAAATCAAAAACATTGGCCAGTGTTAAGAAACATTTTTGTGCCCCAGCAACCCGGGAATTTTCAATCACTTGCAGGAAACGTCAGTTCGGAATGTTCATACATTCATTCGTTGATTTCGGGCTAGCTTGTGTCATACAGCAAAATGGAACGACTCCTGAATCGCCAACGCACCCTTTCGCCGCTTCAGTTGAAGCACAAGTACAGCCATCTGGTGGACAAGGCTGTTCGCCCGATCGACAGCAACGACTTCATGATCCTCTCCCGCCAGTTGGTGATCAATCGGTTCGCCGTCGGCGGGGATTGGACATTCGACAGGCGGAGTGCCAAGATGCTAGTGGTCCTTAAGTGCGGTGAGCAGCACATCATCACCTTCACCCTGCCCGGTTCGCACTGCACGGTGAAGGACCTGCTCCGCCAGATAGGCGTCCAGTTTGACAGCAGCACCCTCATCGATGCCCTCGAACATTCCGGCGGCCGCATCCACGTGGTGGTCACCGTGGGCTTCATCATGAAAATCACCACCTTCGAGATGGTCGCCTATGCGGAGGCGAGTTACAGGGAGATGGTTGAGGGGATAAAGGATCATTCTCTTACTCCTCCGTTTCCGTCTCCTTGTGCTTCTCCTGCTGCTGCTCCTGCGGTGGACAACAATGGCAATCAGCCATCAGGTGCATCTGCCTCCAAGAGCAAGAAACGCAAGCGCCACTCCTCGAGCGGCAAAAGGGTCACCAATGGCTGCTCCCCGGAGGCTACTGGGTCTGCAGAGGCCACTCGCCAAGGCAAGAAGCACAAGAAGAGACGTTCCACCAGTGCAAAATCAAAAGACTCAATTGGTAAGGAACTCCGGGGAGCAGTGGGAAACGAGAAGAAGGCACCCGGGCAAGCTGCCGAGGCTCCCAAAGGCAAGAAGCGCAAGTCCTCCAGTGGCCAGCCAGCTGCTCCACGGGACAACACTGGTGGCGAGATGCAGAAACTCAAGGAAAGCACCGCTACAGAGGGAGAGACTCCAAAAACTGCAAAGGAGCCAGCCGAAGATGACCAGCCCTCCGTCTCAAAGCCCAGAGCCCGATCCTTGTCCCTAAGTCAAACCGCCACCAGCACCTGGAGTGCAGCAGGAGCAAGCTATGTCAGCGACTCAAAGCCCAAAGCCCAATCCTTGTCGCTAGTTCAAACCCCCACCGCCACCTGGAGTGCAGCAGGAGCTGGTAGGACACCCGAGGAAAGGGCCGAACTAAGCCGCCTGCGCAGGAATCGCAGATGGAACCTAAGCCAAGACTGTCAGGATGAGGAACCTGTGGTGCTGAGCAGCGGCAGCGAGGATGAGGGGGCCAAGGAGGAGGGCGTCAAGAACGGCGAGGCAGCCGATGGCAATCTGACTTTGGTCATGTATCCGCCCACGGGACCCGGCGGCCTGGCCATTAGTATGAAGGATTATATGTGCCTGGGTCGCGGTTCCTTTCTGAACGACATTATCATTGACTTCTATCTGCGCTGGCTCAAGGACAATGTCATACCCGAGGGTCAGCGCGAACGGACGCATATCTTCAGCACATTCTTCCACAAGCGGCTGACCACAATTACGCATCCTATCAACCTCAAGCTAACGGCGGCCCAGAGGCGCCATGAGCGGGTGCAGAAATGGACCCGTTCGGTGGATATCTTTGACAAGGACTTCATAATAGTGCCGTTCAACGAGCAGTCCCACTGGATACTGGCCATCATCTGTTTTCCCAGTCTCCGGGGACCGGTGGCCTTTGGAGGAGACGGAGACGGAACCGGAGCCGAGGAATCGAGCGGCGGCGTTGATGGGCCCATTAAGCAGCCGGTGATCCTGATCTTCGACTCACTGGCCGTGATTTCGCGCCATCGGGCAATTGCCGTTTTGCGGGATTATTTAACCTGCGAGTACCGCGCCAAGAAGCCCGATGGCGACGCTCATGTTTTCACCAGGGACAACATGCCCGGCTTTCGGGTGGATGTGCCGCAGCAAGAGAACCTTACTGATTGCGGCCTATACCTGCTCCAATATGCGGAGCAATTCTTTACACATCCGATCACAGACTATAGTCTGCCTCTCCCGGAGTTAGACGATTGGTTCGACTTATTGACCGTTACCAAAAAGAGGGAGGACCTCTCGATTCTCATCCAAAAACTAATGGATGAAGGAAACCACCACCAGCAGCGCAAAGTGCTGCCCGTCATTGACTTTCCCACACTGAATGGGGAATTGGTGGAGGAGAGGGTGAAGGAGAAGGTGGAGGAGAAGGAGGAGGGAAATGAGAAGGTGGAGGAGAAGCTGGACAAGAATGAGAAGGAGAAGCTGGAGGAGAATAAGGACTGAGCGTTTTCAACACATTTCCGATCGATGGGGAAATAAACCAACATGAAAACACATACAAGTGGTGACCCTATGAGGGGTTCATTTTGTTCAACGAAACTTCACGAGACACCAACAAAATAAATTTTTACACCTGGCCAAGGCAACTTTCAAAGACCAATAGGCCATACCTATCAGCATTATACAAATTGTTAAGTTACACCCTGACATACACAAAATGAATAAAGCACAAACATAAACACACGGTAAAGAATGAAATGCCAAATTGTTTTTGTTGCTGTGCGAAAAGGAAATACTTCCAATCGAATTGAAGGAGACCTCTAACCCGACAAACCAATCCAGAGATCAGTGGCCAGAAGGGTCACCAACAGCATAAGACAGATTTCCAGGAGAAGAAATTGGGTCACCAATCGGAGGAAAAGGGTCTCCAAGAGAAGAAAAGCAACCATGCAGTTAAGCCCAGTAACTAGCCCATGAAACGGGGTCACCCACAGGACAAAAAGGCTTCCCAGAAGAAGTATTTGGGTCACCAAGGAAAGAAAAATGACCAGAAAACGATCTAGGGGTCACCAACCTGAAGAGTGAGGTCACCCGTAGGAGAAAAAGGGTCACTAAGGAAAGAAAAATGACCCGAGAGCGATCTAGGGGTCACCAACCTGAAGAGTGAGGTCACCCATAGGAGAAAATGGGTCACCAAGGAAAGAAAAAGGAACAGATAGTGATGAGGTGGGGTCACCAATATGAAAAGTGAGATCACCATCAAAGAAACTGGGTCAACAAACCCCCCAAAAAAATCCAGTCATTTGCACGAAAAAATAGCTTTACATATTACCAAAAATGAATCCTTAGATAAGCCAACAACCCGAAAGTCGCAGGGTATAGCCGATCGGCATAATACCCGTTTCTAAGCCCACACACACACGCACACACACACACGTAGGCTAGCGTTTATACGATCTCTGTGTGTTGGTGGGGGTTTCGGCGATAAGAAAATCGAGCCATAAAGTCGCGCCGGCGATTCTGCTGACGCTCAGTTGCTTTGGAGCGATTCCTCGACGCAGACGACGAACGGCGGAGTTTACGGAACGTCAGAAAAAAAAACTGAGTGAAAAGAGCAAGAGCAAAGCACAAGCGAATATCGAGCACAAAGCGAAGCGCGCAACACGTGAAACAGCAGCCGTCAATTGGGTTTAATTTCGATTGCGATTCGGATTCTGAGAGACGAGCGACAACAAGAACGCGAAACGAGATGTCCACCGCAGCCACAACAACCACATCGAGTAAGTTCGCCAGTTTTCCAGGGATCTTAAGTTATCCCCGCCCCCAAATCCCAAAAAAAACAAATGCAGCATATCATATTTACACCATTCGGCGGTTCTTGGAACGTAAATGCTATCAAATCTCTGAGCCAAAGTCCCCAGGAGAGCCAAACATTTTTGGTTTGTAATCAAATTTATATTATTCTAAGACTTCTGAAGTCTTCGAACGAATCCAGAGACCCTCAATCCCAAATAAACATATGGAGCAAATCAAATTTTTACCATTCGACAGTTTTAAGAACGTAAATATTATCAGATAAAAATCTTAAAGTAAAATTCCTAAAAAAAAAAAGAGCAAAATTTGTTTCATTTCTAAGAATGTAATAAAAATAAATAACCTGTTTTAAACCTACAAAGGAATTGATATGTGAAATAGTTTATAATTATTTTAAACAGGGACTTATGAAGCTATGAAAACTTAGTATTTATTTAATTTTAGCTATTCATTTTTTTTATTTATTTAAAAATGGAATATTGTAATCTGATTTTTATAGTCATGTTTATTGACCTGTATTTTATGTAAACAAAAAATCGTTTAGCTTCTTAAACTCAAGATTAGAATTGTACAATACAAAAATAATATTTTAAATAGTATAGAGGTTGTAGGTGATTAATATGATTTTTCAATAGTATATGAACTGAATTAAATTTTATATATTTATCCACAGTTGAGGGCTACAAGCTCGGAAAGGTCCTCATCGAGGGCAAAACCAAGCAGGTGTACGATCTGCCCGAACAGCCGGGACTTTGTCTGCTCCTCAGCAAGGATCGCATCACCGCGGGAGATGGTGTCAAGGCCCACGATCTGGCGGGCAAAGCGGAGATCTCCAATCTGACCAATGGTCAGGTCTTTCGATTGCTGAACGAGGCCGGTGAGTAAATGTCGAAAATGTTTATTAATCTCTGGGTTTTAGTTATCCAAATAAGAGTAAAAAATAATATTTATTATTAGGTATATGTTAAAAAATTAAATAATTATCATGATAATATGATAATTGGGTAAAAGTAAATATATATTTTTTTATTGCTTTATATTTTATATATATACTGATTTTATGTAAATTAATGCTTTTTGGGTAAATATATTTTTTAATTAGAACTATTCAAATTAATTCAAACTATAGTAAAATTTCATTAATTTCGAATACAAAAAATAATAAAATAAATTAATTAAATTACTCATTCCTGTCAGATTTTTATGTTAGTTACTCCAGTAACAAAACATTTTGTCTAATCTATTTCCCAAATTTTCCACCCTGTTCACCAGGAATTCGCACCGCGTATGTGAAGCAGTGCGGCTCGAAGGCATTCATCGCCCGCAAGTGCCAGATGATACCCATTGAGTGGGTGACACGTCGCCTGGCCACCGGATCGTTCCTCAATGTCGGCGTGCCCGAGGGCTACAGGTTGGTATGGTAACAGTTGGTGTGTGGATCTCTGGATCTCTGGGGGTTATCACCCGATCCGAACCGAACCGATTCGATCTCTGTTATCTGGGGGCCCCCGCTTGCGGTAAACAAATTTAACTGCAATCGATGCACTGAGGCAGGGTCAACAATCGCTGATAAGCCCCCAGCCTAGGTATATTTCCCATTTCCATCCCCCCCTCCGTCGGAATAACATTGCTAAAGTCATCAAAATCGAATTGCGGGGTCTGTAATTCAAGCCGGATTTTCGTCAGAGCATCGCCAATCGATCCGTAAATCCGTGTCATTCGATGTCATTCCAAGGCAATGGGCCTTTTTATGGCTTTGATCGGGGAGCTCTGTCTCTTAGAGGTTTTCCCATCTGGTAATAGTGAGATAAATTGGCAATAAATTCAGAATGTTGGCTGGGAAAAACAAATCTGTTAAAATTGGATTCAAAAATATCTTTGAATTTGTTTATGCATAATCTTTAATTTCAAGTTAGTAAACTATTAATTATAATTCCAATCAATGCCTTAAAAGGCTTATTAATAACAGGTTTGATAAAAAAACAGTGTGCCCAATGCTAGATAGGCGTGTGACCGTAGGCAAAAAACAAATGTGACCCTCGCCCTTAATTTACGGGATATTCAAATCTACAAGTAAAACCAATAAATTAAAATCAAACTACATTTTTCAGATTCTCCCCGCCCAAGCAGGAGACTTTCTTCAAGGACGATGCCAACCACGATCCCCAGTGGAGCGAGGAGCAGATCGTCTCGGCCAAGTTCGAGCTGAATGGCCTGGTGATCGGTGAGTAGTGCGATGGATATTCCTTTGATAAATACCCAATTAACTAAATTAACTTTATTACAAACC
Source organism: Drosophila pseudotakahashii (assembly GCA_035046095.1). Lineage (NCBI taxonomy): Eukaryota > Metazoa > Arthropoda > Insecta > Diptera > Drosophilidae > Drosophila > Drosophila pseudotakahashii. The sequence goes on from JAWNOE010000105.1 coordinate 11,854,008, forward strand.
CAAATAGGCCAGGATGAGGTGGACATCATGCGTAGAACCACACTGCTGGTCTTCGAGATTCTCGAGCGGGCTTGGCAGACCAAGAACTGCGCCCTGATCGACATGAAGGTGGAGTTCGGCATCAGTGAAGATGGCAATATTGTGCTGGCCGATATCATTGACTCCGATTCGTGGCGCCTGTGGCCGGCCGGTGACAAGCGACTGATGGTGGACAAGCAGGTGTATCGCAATCTGGCATCGGTGACGGCCAGCGATTTGGACACGGTGAAGAGGAATTTCATTTGGGTGGCCGAACAGCTGGCCGATATTGTGCCAAAGAAGGATCATCTAGTCGTCGTCCTGATGGGCAGTGCCTCCGATACTTCGCACAGCGAAAAGATAGCCACCAGCTGCCGATCGCTGGGCCTCAACGTGGAGCTCCGCGTGAGTTCCGCCCACAAGGGACCCGAGGAGACGCTGCGCATTGTCCGCGAGTACGAGTCGGCTATGAACAACCTGATCTTCGTGGCCGTCGCCGGTCGTTCCAATGGACTGGGTCCCGTCGTCTCCGGCAGCACCAACTATCCGGTGATCAACTGTCCGCCTGTGAAATCGGACAACATGCAGGTGGATGTGTGGTCGAGCTTGAATCTGCCGTCGGGCCTGGGCTGTGCCACCGTTCTCTATCCGGAGGCGGCTGCCCTGCATGCGGCCACCATTTTGGGACTGGGCAACTTCATGGTCTGGTCGAAGCTGCGTGTCAAGGCGCTGAACAACTTTATCACCCTCAAGAAGGCGGACAAGGAGCTGCGCGGCGTGCGAAACGCTTAGGTGGGAAAATGCCTAACGCCGAAGAGCCATAAAGGGTATCCTCCGCACGATCATCATTCAACGATCATCCAGGGATCCCTTAAAGATCCTCCTCAGATCACATCCTTTGTTATTTCTTCTCTTCGGTTTTTAATTTTTTTTTTTTGATTACCAAACCCGTTTTTATTTTCGTAGTATTAAGAAAGCATGACTTGAACTAGTTGTATCCCATTCTGGATAAGGTAACTCGAAATACCTACTAATAAAAAAATCAAATATAAAAAACTACATATTTCTGATTATTTTATTTGCTACTAAAGAAGGAAACTTTTTACATACTTAAAAATATTTTAATATTTTTTATTGATCTCCTGCAGATTCTTTCAGGATTCTGAACAATGGTTCCCATTAGATCTTGAAGGAGTAAAGAAATTCTTTTTTCCAAAAAAAAATATAAAAAATTTATCTAATGCGTATGTAAATATACTGATTAAGAGATACTACCCTTCTGAAACTTAAATTTAAAGTTCCATTTAATAATCTTTTAAAGGGACGTTGTTAAAATCTTATGCTGGGAACTGATTATACCTTTATTTTGGACTTACATTTTTAATTGGCATACTTTTGGGCTGACTGGAATATAAATCCCCACTGAAGTGGGTGGCTAAGCTGTTGGTTGCAATTCCATTGATGCACCTATGTACATATTTTAACCGCGGCTCTTTCAGCAAAAAGGCCGAGGAAGAAGCTTACCATAATTAGTGCGTTATTCGTGCGCCACGTGTACGGCTTAAATATAATAATATCCACTTAACTTGTGCAAAACATGTAGCATACACCACAGTTATGAGCAATAAAATAGTAAATAAATTGGAGTAATACAAAAATAATATAAATAAATACAAAAATAATATAAATAAACAAAAATAATAATATTTCTTGACAATAAAATCTCTTTAAAACACAATAAAAATAGGAAAACTTTTTTAGAAATATTTAAATAATCATATATTGCAATGAGCGAATTCTTAAGTCTTTAAGATTGTACTAGATTAAATAGTTTGTAAGGGAACACACAGATAGATTTGAAAATATTTTTTATATATTTACTAGATCTTCAAAATTGTCTTGTTTTGATAAGTACATACAATTATCCAAAAAGATTAATCCTAAATCAAACTTTAGACAGGTATTTTAATGTTTTTGGGATTTTTTTTTCAAATCAAACTACTAAAAGTGTGACCACAAGCGTATGTAAAGCATTGACGTAGAAAGGAGATGGACTGACTATTTATAACTCCTTTAGTCAAACGATCTCCGGTTACCAAGGCAAATTAGCCATACATGGAGAAATCATATTGAAATGTGGATGGGGGAGAACCGGGGAAATATGTGCTAAAGTGCGCCGGCCAACCTCAGGTCAATTAATCATACTTTAGTGTTTGGCAGACACCACCACAAAAATACAAGCACAAACAACGAAATACACGGAGCACAATTCATAATAATAACAATAACTTAGCATAAGAGAGGGGGACGGGGGACGGGCGGCGGGGGAAGTGAGACGGCGAATGTACACATTAAAAGTCAGGGTCAAAGTGTGGCCATTGTATTTGCGTCTCTCTCTGGCGCCCTGGCTCCCCTCACAAGTGTCTGCTGTTCTTCGAAACAACAATAAACAAAAAGAAATATGAATGGCAAAGCAAATGTAACAAAATGTTAAGAAAAATAAAGAAAACCGAATAGAAGCGAAAAAAAAGAAATCAAAGAGCATACTCCATTTGGAAATACTCTACAAGGTTTTATGTATGTAACTTTTGAAAATTTTTCTTAATTTTAGTTCATACATACCTATACCTAATAAATAAACCTTTCATAAGAAATACCGATTATTATAGGAAAATACAGAAAAATACCACAATTATACGCTTTTCCATTAGAAATAAAATTTTTTTTAAGGTATAAAACATTAATTCCCCTATAAAAACGTCTGATTTTTTTTAAGTAACCTGTTTTCGAGCCTACTACAAATTTTTGGGAAATTTTAAGAGTGGCGCACGAACCGAAAAAATTGAACAAAGACTTTTTTAACTAGTTTGCATTAGAAAAAAATTTCTTTTTGTAGGTTGAAAACATTTATTCCTTACAATAACTTCTGGTTCTTTGAAAGTAGGCTGTTTTTGAAATTTAATTATAAACTCGTTTTTTTTTTCGAATGTTGAATTTGTCCTTATCTTTATTCGTGCATGCCCCTTTTCTTTTGGGGTTAAAGGGAGCGAAACAACAATATTGACTGCGACGTCGGGCCGCTGGGGTCGCAAGTACAACTACAACTACAACTACAACTGCAAATACAACGACAACAATAACAATGGCCGGCAATTGTTTTGCGGCGTCGCCTCTGCCGCTGCCGCTGCCTCAGTCGACGTCAATGACGCAGCGCTATGTTTGCGGTGGCTGTTGTTGCTTTTATTGCTGTCTACCCTACCTCTCCCTCTCTCTTTCTCTCTCTCTCGCTCGCCCCCATCCCCAAAAGCCGCAAGGGGTTTCTATATTGTTTTTCTTGTTTTTCTGTTTGCCGATTCGGTTTTTTTCTCTTTCGTTGTTTTTTTTCGAATAAAAACTGTTTTGTTACAAGCGAATGCCGATCGCAGTCGATCTTTCTACACGTTTTCATTATCATTTTACTGTCTGCCTCTCGCTCCCTCCGCCCACCCGCTGCCATCTCCCTCACTCTTTCGCCTACAGTCGATATTCTATAATTTGAATATGATATATGTTCTAAATAAATCTATAAATATAAAAATAAAAATATTAAAAATTTCGAATCTAAGGTTCAAATTGTAGGAATAACAACTTAATATGCATATGTTTGGATTCTTTTTTAGGTTTTCGAAAACCCAAACTGGGGAAAAAATGAAAAAAAAAAGTTATCCTCTGGGCGTTTTAGCAACTTAACATGGCACCCGAGCAGTCCATAATGAAAAAGTTTCTTATTTTGGGTTAAAACAAGTCTTTAAAAATGGTTTAATAGTTTAAGGTTAATAACTAATTTATTAAAAAATCACTAAAATAAAAATATGTACAAAAATAAAAAAAAGTTATCCTCTAACAGTTTTAACAATTACATTTAACATGGCGCCCGAGCAGGGACCTTTACGAAAAAGCTTCTTATTTCGTGGAAAAAAAAGAGGAATAAAAAAGTTTTTTTTTAAACTAAAAACTAATTTATGAAAAAATCCCTAAAATAATAAAATCAGCTATACCTGTAAGTTTGGCTTCTAGAGGCTTTACTGTACCCATTTGGCGAGGCAACTCTTTCAACTTGTTGCTAAAAATATGCAAGACAGTAAAAGGAAACCGGTTCCCCTCTTATATGTACATACATTCGTATATGTAGATATATATGTATGTGGATATGTCTATATATAACTGGTTGTTGCTGGGTGCCGAGCCACTGACCGAACGGGTGGATGCGAAAGGGGGTTACGGGGTACTGGGTACTGGGCGGTGGAACTGGAACTGTGACTTGATTATTCAGTCGGCCCAAGAAGCAAGCCGATCCGTGCTCAAATAAAGCCAGGGTAAAAAGAAAAACAACAGAGGGACGGGACAACCACATGCAAAACGCCAACACGTAATACAAGATCGTAAAGCGGTTGCTATATAGAGAGGGTTGGCGAAAGGAGGTGGGCATGGGCATGGGCATGGGGATGGGGATGGATGGGCAGCATCGATTACGCGCGCAAAACCGGCAAGCCGATGCCACTGTGGGCCCTGGCTAAAGGTTATTTCCCTTTGTAATTATCTATGAATATTAAAGATACAAAAAAGTTGTTGGGTGTCTAAATACTGTATGGAGATTATACTTCCGAAAAGCCCCGACCTCCGATCGTGGGTATTTTTCCCATCTTCATGTATTTTGGAGCTCTTATTAGGACTAAGTAAAATAACGTAGGGAACAAGACCGATTTTCCGGCAACTTCTATCATATCTACATATCTATCATATCCATCTATCTACCATATCTATCTATCATATCTATCTATCATATCATATCATATCTATCTATCATATCTATCTATCATATCTATCTATCATATCTATCTATCTATCATATCTATCATATCTATCATATCTATCATATCTATCATATCTATCATATCTATCATATCTATCATATCTATCATATCTATCATATCTATCATATCTATCATATCTATATTATCTATCATATCTATCATATCTATCATATCTATCATATCTATCATATCTATCATATCTATCATATCTATCATATCTATCATATCTATCATATCTATCTATCATATCTATCTATCATATCTATCTATCAAATCTATCTATCATATCTATCTACCATATCTATCTACCATATCTATCTATCATATCTATCTATCATATCTATCTATCATATCTATCATATCTATCTATCATATCTATCTATCATATCTATCTATCATATCTATCTATCATATCTATCTATCATATCTATCTATCATATCTATCTATCATATCTATCTATCATATCTATCTATCATATCTATCTATCATATCTATCTATCATATCTATCTATCATATCTATCTATCATATCTATCTATCATATCTATCTATCATATCTATCTATCTATCATATCTATCTATCATATCATATCTATGAACCATAATACCGAAAATTAAAAAAATTATAATTATAATTATTATCATAGTTATATTATTATTATTCCTTATCCTTTGTCTGATAAACATTTTCAAAGCCATTCGATTTTTTAAAATAATTTTGATTCATTTTTTAAAGATAATATATTGTTTTATAGATAAACAGTTTCCTTTCATAATAATCTTTAAAGGTTAAAATTTCTATAAAACATGAACCTTTTGTGCCATATTACTGGGATCCACTGTACACCGATGTTGTTGTAACCGTCGATTGTTGTTCTAGTTGTCGTTGTTAGTTGTTATTTTTATTGCTGTTGTTGTCACCGCAAGTTGCGCTACTTTGCGCTTATTCGGCTTCTCTGTCTCCCTCACTCTGCCTCTTTCCTTCTTCTTCTCTATTTCTTTATAATTCTTTTTGTGGTGTTTTGTGTTCATTTCTTTTCTTTCTTCTCTCGCTTTCCGCTTGTCTCCTGTCTCTTGCAATGTCACCCACCAGAAGAGCGAGTTGTTGTAGATTCGGATTCAGGTTAGGTTTATTGCTCTCCCTCTCCCGCCCCCCCCCTCCCCCCTTTCTCCCCCTTTCGAATTCGCCCTCCTCTCCTATCTCTGTTGATATGGCTTAACTGTGAATTGGCCGCGCGGCGAACAAAGATCACATCAACTTTAATTGTGGGTTAGGTCGAATATGTGTGTGTGTGTGTGTGTGTGTGGGGAAGGGGAAGGGGGAAGAGAGAAAAAACCGGGAGGTAGGACAAATGATAAGCCGAAAAAAAAAACGGCCGGCGATAATAAAAAATCTAAATAAAAACACATCAACAAAAATTAACAACAACACTCGAAACGAACAGACATGTGTTTAAGTGGGTGATCCAAGGGGCAGTACGAGGGGTTATAAATAGCAAAATGGGGGGGCATGCAGGGCGGGGAGGTGGGGTGACGGAACAGGGGCGAATGATCGCATCTCCAATGCGGTTGGGGGAATCACGTTCCCACCTTATCTATGTATGTGTATATGTTGTATATGGAACCTGGCACCGAAACCGAATGCAAACATAATTTATTTGGTACTCGGTATACAATGCAAAAATTCTTAAATTATTGTTTATGGCGATTCCGTAACTGATAGAAATTTTCTCTGTTTCGTTCAGTTTCTTAATAATATCTATAGTTTCATATATCTATGTTAATTTAAAATTAAATAAAGTATTACTTTTTTAAAATATTTGTAAATTACCCAAATGTATCTTTAATTCATTATAATTACATAAACACAGAACTTTCTTTTATAATAAGAACCAAAGAATTGAAACCTACAATAAATCGCTTACGTTATTTCGACCCTCCTACGCTGTTGTAATTAAAATATGGAAGGGTGGTCATGGGGATAACAGATATGCCAGTTTCGCAGGATGACGTCAAGCAAAACTTCCACATTTGTACTTAAAACCTTGAACTCGACCATTCGAGAAGAAGGGATATCAAACAATATTAAAATATGGAAAACCCCATTATCCTTAAGCTGTCTTAAAGGTTATTAGTACCTAATATTAATAGAAATATCAAGAAGATTTTTTCTTAATAATATGGAAAAACCCGTTATCCTTAAGCTGTCTTAAAAGTTATTAGTACCTAATATTAATAGAAATATAAAGAAGATTTTTTCTTAATAATATGGAAAAACCCGTTTTCCTTAAGCTGTCTTAAAAGTTATTAGTACCTAATATTAATAGAAATATCAATAAATCAAATAAATCAAATATCAATATCAAGAAGAATTTTTCCTTATAAATACTAACAATATCAATATTGTTCTTATCTACTGCAAAGTACAAAACAGCTTTAGGTTTCCCATAAAAAACTAACCCAGCATAACCTCACCCAAATCGCTCACGTTATTTTGACATTCTTGTGGGTTCAGACCGAAAATCGAAGGGAGGTCATGGGGAGCTTACGTAGTATGGATGGTATCCAGATGCACAGCGTGCAGTCGAAGGGAATAACTGGCAGGTAACCAGAACCAAAAAAAAAAAACCCTTAGCACGTGGTTAACCCCGCTGATGTTCGGTGAATCTTAAGCGGATTATAAGACGTTAACCCCCTCCCCCCAGGCACCACATTGATTGACCCGTTTTTTACCCCATCTCCCTTATAAACTCTCAAAAAACCCCTAAAAAAAGAAGAAAATATAAAAAAAGAATTGAGAATTCGCCCCCAACATTTTTGCCTCACGTCTTTGAATATTTTTTGCATGTCCAGCTTCGGGTTACGCCAAAATCCACCGCCGCAACCCCCCTCCCCCTCCACGCAGAAAACCCAAACCCCCGAGAATTTCGCAGTCCACTCTGCGTATGCTTTCATTTTATTTCGCTTTTCATATTATTATTCTTGTTATTTTTATTTGAGACCCTTGCTGGCGTAGCTGCACAGTGGAAAAATGGGGTACACTTCTCGGAATTCTTCTGTTTTTAGAAATTTACGTATTATATTACAGGGTTCTTTTTTTAAATATTTAAAATTTTTAAAAATTTACTTTTATTTTTTTTTATTTTGACTTATTAATAAAAACTTTTTTTTTTGGTTACACTAAGTAAATATTTTTGAAAATCCAAAATGATTATTGGTTTTCTCTCACTGTCCCTTTTGCTTTATTTATTTCGACGCGTTCGTTTCGTTTCGTTTTTCGTTTCGCTCGTGCTCTCTCGCTCGCACGCATCAGTCTCGCGTGTCATTCGTCCGTCCTTCTCCCTCTCTCCGCCGTCATCGTCATCATCCCCATCCTCCTCTTCTTCATCATCATCATGTTCTTCTTCTTCTTCTCCGTGTGTGAGAATGTTTGCGTGTGTGTGCCGAAGTTGAATGTGCCGGTTTGTTCTGTTTGCTTGTTGTTGTGTTGGTCGTGTCATGTTGATTTGTGAGCTCTCTTCCTCTCCCTCTCTCTTCTTTTACGTCTGCGCTAGTTATTTGGTATGCTACTTCTGCTTCATCTTCACATTCACACACACACACACACTCGCATATACAGACAACTACGCAAACAACATCAAGACAATGCGCAGTAGATAACAAATAGCCCTCTCCCGCTCTCCCGTAGCTTCCTCTCCCTCCCGCGCATACAAACATACATACGTACATGCGTATATATGAATTACGTGTGTTTGCTTGTATCTATGGCAACACAGCGTGAGATATATAAGATGTACATATGTATGTAATGAATGTACGTACGCTGTATCTGTGTACGTGCGTGTGTGTGCGGTGCTTATGCAGACAGCTGCTTTGTGTGTCAAATTGTAGCGAAAAAAATTGTGTTTTTTTTGTACCAACGCGAAGAGGAAGAGCGCAGCAATGGGCGGGGGCGAAGAGGGGGGCCAAAGAAGAAGAAGCAACCAAGCGGTAAACGAAGACCCAGTGGCGAATTCGGAGATGCAGATACGAGTATCTGTACAAAAAGATTTTTATAAATGAAATATTAGCACTTTTTCGATATATAATGAAATATGTAAAAATTAAAGTTTGCTAATTAGAATATTTTAAAAATTATGTTGTTAGTCCAGTGAAACATACAAAAAAAATGTGTCTTATCTGAAAATGATATTTGCGAAAACTAGTCAAAATTCCCACAGGGGCTGCCTGTGTTTTTTGCAATCCGCTCTTCTTGCTCTTTGCCCTCTCTTCTCATCAACCAGCTACTGGTGCACAGTGGAAAAATGTTAAAGTAAAAGCAAGAAATGTTTACTTAACAATGCACAGATGGACTAAAATGTAATATATTCCAAATATTTAAGATATATTGGTTAGGCATTTTTTAAATGGTAATAGAAAAATTACACCATTTGGTAGCTTTATTAAATTAATAATATAATAAAAAATATAAATAAAATAAGTTGTAATGTTAGATTAGATTAGTTTGGTTTCCACCTTTGACCGCTGTTTTGCCCCACTGTGCGCTGTTGCCGTGCGGCGCTGCGCAAAAACAACGCAGGCCACTCTCTGACGCACTGGCTCGCTCACCGACTCTCTCACCCGCCCCGCTCACTCACTCACTCACTCACTCACTCACTCACTCTCTCGCCATCTGGCGGTCTCACTCACGCGCCTGACATTCCTTACTGTTTGTTTTTGTGTCTGCCGGCGTCGCTTTCTGGCGACTGCGCGGTCCCAGCGCCGCGTTGCCAAACTTCACTTCGCCGCTGCGTGAGTGTATGTGTTTTATATCAGAAATTTCCATTTAATTTTTTATTTAGATTTCTTTTTTTTTTTTGCAAGGCTTGCGTGTGTATGTGTGTTTATTGGTATATAATTTGATGTGTGTGTATTTTAGTTACACTTTCAGCTGCTGTTTCCAAGCTTCTGGTTTTTTTTTGTTGCCATTTCTTCTTTTTGTTTTGCTTGTGTGTGTTTTGGTTTCTACGTCACACCTTTTTTCGGGCCAGAGAGAAAGAGAGAGAGAGCGAGAGAGATGGAGAATTACTGCATAGGCCTGCGAAAAATTGGCAGCAAAATCTCAGACGAGGGTTGTTTTATTTTATTCCATTTCCCCCCCCCATTTTTCGTCGACTTTTTCGCATAGCCACAGGTGTCGTTGTGCAGTCGACGTCGCCGTCGACGCCGGCAGAGGCCCGGACAGAGCGACTGAGTGTCATCCGTCAAGTTCAGCTCTCCAAAAAAAAAAAAAATGAAAAAAAAAATTACGCAAAAAACTTTGCACCTTTGTGCAAATTATTTTGTCGTCAAAAAGTTACCTCAAAATGCAGCCTCTGCCGGCGTCGACGTCGACGTCGACCGAGCCTGTTGAACGTGACTCACTAAAACTTAACTTTTCCCTCCAACTTTATTTAGTACCCATTAGTTACAACCTACAACCTACAAATGTAAGCAAAAAAAAAACATTAAGTTTTTATAAATAATCATTGCTTTGAAACTCATCTTAAGAACTTTTCCAATACTTTTCGTAAGAGTATTACAATTAAGATCTTTAAATAGCTTAGAAAAATACACTTCCTTGTGATTTAGAACAAAATCCAAACTTTCTTCCTTGCGATTTTAAACAAAATCCAAACTTTTATCTTAGATCATTTTTTAAATTTTTTTTTTTTTTTTTTTATTTTTTATCCGAACGCAGAAAGTTTACACAAACAAAAATGTTAACATGCTTTGTATTTTGCTTTACTCCTATTTATTTATTTTAATAAGTTGTACAATTACAAAAAAAAAACCAAAAAAAAAAAAAATTAGAAACATATTGAAAATATAAATTTTTTTAGTTTTAATTTTTAAGTATTCTTTTGGCTTTTTTACTTAGTTTATTTAGTAATTAAAAAAAGGTTTTTCAAAAATAATATCTTACAGATACATACATTGTACATACATACATATGTAAAGATGTACATATGTACATACCAGAATCTCAAGAGTTTTGCTTGATGAAAAAGTTTATGTGAACTTAATGTTTCTTATTTTTGTTTTATTTGTTTATATGTCGTTTGTGTGCGTGTGTGCACTCAAACAAACTTTGCTCCCTACACTTGACCTTGTTTTGCCATTTTCATTTTGTGCCACAAACACACACACACACACATGTACATACATACAAACATACCGAGATGGGGATGGATTATTGCGGTTGACTACGACCAAAAACTGTTTGCCAGAGGAAAAGGGCGAATGAGAGGGGTGGTCGAAGGATGCGGAGGGGGAGGTGAGGGGGGACAGCCAACATGTCAAAACCAAAGACGCTGAGAAAGGCAAATGGCGACACACACACACACACCAACACTCACACTCACAGCACAGTGGACATCTAAACTTTCAAACATGCGAATTTTCCAGAAACTACAAGTTTCATTTTCAATACACTCGCCAAAAAGTCTACTCAAAAATGGCAATGAAAAAATTATCTAAAAATATGCAGATAAATAAAAATATGTAAAAACAAAAAAATATATTACATAAAAAAAACTTTTTTTTTAGGGAAATTTAAATTTTGTTATATGTGACAATATAAATAAACCTTTAATTTTTTCCAGTGATTATCTTCGTGTGTGTGTGTGTGGAATAGAAGAAGGCCAGTAATTTGGCTAAATTTTGTTATTTTTTTCTGAGACGGCTTAAATGCCGGCTACAACAACTGAGTCGACATCAAAAGCGAAAAGCCCAAAAATAAAGCAGGCAAGGAAGAGAAGAAAAAACCCCAACGGCAAAATTGATACACAGAACGAAAAACAAGTACCTATAATGACATAGATAAGTGCATACTATTTTAAATATATTTTAAAAAGTGTTCAATAAAAAAAAAAATTGGGTATTGAACCCTAGCTTTTGTTACTTGTAGTAACTACAGTATAATTATTTTTCCTCTATCGAAATGGTGTCCTTATTTTGCTCTCTGTAAGAATCGACAGCAAAAGCGAAGGGCGATGGAGAGGACGAAAAGGAAGGGAGGAAGAGGAATACGAAGTAACGACCAACGGCAATAAAAATTCAGAGCAAGGCGAAACAAAAACAAAACAGGAAGGACAGGGCAACAAAGTTAAAGTTATTAATGACCTGCTGGCGGCTTTTATTTTTATTTTTTCTTATTTCCTATGGGTTTTTTTTTCGTATTTTTCTTGCAAAGCGGCAAACCAAAAAAAAGACGAAATCAGCAAGAATTAATCGTTAAGAAAGCGAATGCGAAAAATGAAAACCTTCACATGTGGCGCACAGAACTTAAAAGATAAGCGAAAATAAAAGAGAACTTGAGAAAAAGAAGCACGAAGCAGAGTCAACAAAAAAAAAACTAATCCGCAATCCTCGAGGAATGCGAACCGCACCTCTAATCGGTTTTCGAAAATATTAACCCCAGGGAAAAAAAAATTATGACCATAATAAAACTGGATACAATAGTCAGAACCCCAATAAAAGCAAAGTATTTGTAAAGCTTTCCTAAAAAAAACAAGTTCGTTTTTGTAATTTGTATTAAAGGGTGAAAACACGTTTTCCTAAATTTTTTAACGGTTTAGGTTAACAAAGGTGTGACCAAATGCAAATAACAGTTAAAAAATGTAATCATATACATACATATGTATGTATGTACGTGCATGCACAAATAATTACACACAACTAAATGTATGTAAATGTGTAATACATAAGATATATGTACATACACATATGTATATAGAGAATCCCTTATAAGACTACCCTCCACCCCACCCCTTTCTCTTATTCTTATTTTTGGCCCTTCTGCCATTTACCATCCACTTTTCGCACCACCTTGCTCACTGGCGGAAAAAAAGAAGAAGCATTAAGAAAGCAAAAAGAAAATAGAACCCGACCTAACCGAAAACTACACAGAAAAAAAAAACAGTATAAGTATTAGGTACTTTTCACAAATTTTAAAGAAAAATGTCAAAATATATTTTTTTAATTTTTAATAAGAGTTTAAAAATAATAAATAGTGTGACATTTATTGTAATCAACGTAGCACCTTTTTTTGGTAACAAAAGTCTGAGTTCAAATCTTACTGCTGTTAAAAAATTGTTATAACTTTTTATTTTTAAAAGATCATATCACGATTTTTTGCGAAAAATGTCAAAAAAATAAAATATCCAGGTTTAAATGTGAATCGATTGGAAATTTAATAAAGAGTTCAGAAAGGTGTGACACTCCATATTTAGATCAATATTTCCTTTATTTCAGCGAAAAAACTGTTTTTTTATTCGAAAATTCGGGATTTCGGTTTTTGGCAAAAATAGGAATTTTTCTTTTGGTTTTTTTGCTATAATAAATATAATAATTACATCCATGACACTTTCCGTGTGATTTTAAAAAATAAAATAAAAAAACCTAAAAATTTATTGTGAATAAAAAAATCATTGAAAAGTTGCAACTATTGTTTTCCGTGCAGCGATAATAGAGCAATGTGTAAAAGGGCAAGATAGAGAGAGCGAGCGATAGAGTGCGAGAGGGAGAGGAGCGGCAGTATAACGGCAATGGCAATGCCAACAAATTAAAGTTACTAAAGCAAAGGAAACGGCAAAAAAAAAAGAAGGAACGTGTGAGCGGAAAAGAGAGGGAGTGACGAACCAGCGGCGAGGCAAAGAAAGCTGAAATAAAAGAATAAAAGAATCGCAGTCGGCAGGCAAAAAATCAGAAGAAGGAGGAGAAGACAAAAAAGGAAGGGAGGCTGAAAAACAAGAAGTGAGTGGGGGAAGTGGTGAAGGGGGGGGGGGGATCCGCATGCAGAACCACTCACTCAAATTTAAAATGAATAAAAACCGGTTCGGTTCGTTTTTTTGTTTTATGCCTTTTTCCTCCCCCTCTCCCCGCCCCTCCTTCCTTCCTCTCCCTCCTCCTCTTTCGCCGTTTGCTTTGCATTTGCCATTTTTGCATTTTTGCGTCGCGATGCAGGCGGCTAAAATGTCATTTTTCGGTTCTTATTTATCGGTCTAAATTTCGCAAAAAATACAATTCTTAATTTTTTCACTTAAAAAAAAAGTGTATAAAAAGCTTTTACACTTTTTAAAGTATCTACTATAATTTAAGTATTTTTATTTTATAATAAAATGCTGCCTTTTATTTTCAAAAGTTTCTTTTAAAGTTTATTTACATTTAAATTAGAAAAAAAAATATTTTGAAATACAGTAATTTTGTTTTTTAAACCTGTTTAGAAATGACAAATAAAGTAAAAATTAGTTAATTATATTATGAAATGGTTTTCTTAAGCAGTAAATTTCGTACCATATAAACTATCCGTTGTGATTAAAGGTATACATTTATTTAAGCAATGATACTAATTTTATTACAAATTACAAAACTTATTTGAAAACTTTTTTCCTTCTAATAAATCTAAAGAATAAGCTAGAATCGTTGGACAATATAAATCTATAATGGAAATTTAAGTTAAGATAACGTTAAAAGGACTTTCAAAATGATCTTTCAAGTTTTATTGGAAAACGAGGTTAAGTTCTTAAGATGATATTACATAGCGCTATACCTATTTTGGGCCCGGAAGAAAGCGGGCCTCGAACGAAAGACGATTCATGCGGCCGTAGACGAGCACTTCGCTGATGATCCGTTCGGCGTAGAGTCGCTGATCGGGTCTCATGTGCCGGAAGTGGGTGGCCATCCGCCTTCCGATTAGCTCGCACTCGTTCTCGCTCTCACTTTCCCTGCTTCTATCTCTGTCTCTTTCCCTATCGCGCTCCCTTTCCCTCTCTCTATCTCTATCTCTATCTCTATCCGGAATCTCCTCCACCCTACGCTTTCTCGCCGTTTCGCCGTAATCGGTGTCATCGCTGCTACGTCTTCGCCGGATACGGATTCGTCGACCGGCCTTATCCGTAGCTATGGATTCCGAGTTATGTCGCAGATGGGAGGAACTCGACGGATTGGCATACGGACTGTTCTTGATATTCCCCTGATAATCGTTGACTTTGTGGTGTTCCCTTTTAGGACGTACGGATTCCGCTTCTGTTTCCGGATCCTGATCGTGCTCCGGTTCCGGTTCCAGTTCCGGTTCTGGATCCGCCTCGCCCTCGGCCACGGCCTCAAGACGCAGTGCATCCTCTTCGGTGTGAAAGGGCTCCGAAAACATATCATCGTCCTAAAAATAAATTTTAAAAAGTTAATATTGCAATAATAAAATATTTAGTTATAATCCTTAACAATAATATATCTTATATGCACTATGAATATTATTCATAGATGGTATTCCACAGTAACACTTATGAAAATTAAAAAAAAAAAAATTTTAATATTAGATATAGTTTTTACAATAATAATACTATATATTTAGGATATCCTGGGGCTTGATGGACTCACATCGCTGCCCATATGTTGGACCTCATCGTTCTCGAATTCGTCGGCTAGATCGTCGCCAGGTTCCTCACTCTCATCATGCTGCATATATCCCAGGGTTTCGTCCGATTCCGCGACGGGCTGGAACTGCGATATGGTTTCATGATCCTGTAGGAATTTCGTTTCCTGTTCCTGTTCTCGAGCCACCTGGGTAGTCGCACCTGCCTTGGCCAATCGCAATTCGCCGGTTTCCAGTTCGTAGAGAAAGTCGAGTTCTTTGAAATACCAAAGTGAGGGCACATAGTTGTTGTCACTTTCCAGGACCTTTCGTAGTTCGCGGCGATACGAAGTCCGGAAGTTGTTTATCTTTCGCTTCAGCGTATGGATATTGGCATGGCTATCGGAAACGCGCATCAGACCCAGAAGTCGACCGTACGATTCGTCCTTGAGCCTGCGATCGCGGTACAGCTTGCTGCGCACCAGCCACAGTTCCGGCATCGATCGGTACATCCGGAAGAACTGGCTCCAATACTCGATGGCCGTGTGACTGTGCTGCGACATGGCGAACGACCGACTGACGACGAGATTTGTCGTACGACCGGCGATTCAATTGTCGTACGACCGCCGTCAAACCGAATCGAACGAGAGAGAAAGCGAGAGCGAGTACTATCCCATACAATCTCAAACACGAAGCCTCTTTCCACGTTCTTTTGAAAATATAAATTTTTACTTAAATCTATCTTACATTTTAGTAAACTATAAAAAACAAAAACTATTATCTAAAATTAGAAAAATGTTACAAGGATTTTTAGATAGTCTTCTAGATCTAATAGTTTCATTTTTGGTAGAATATTTATAATATATCTAGGACTCTAGGTCTATACAATTTTGACATTTTGCGAGGCTTTTATAAAATCTTCTGAGTCTTATCTTATAAACCTGAATGTAACACTTACATTTTTTATATGAAAGGTATAATTTAATTCGAAAATAAAATATTATAAATATTATAAAATAAAATATTATAAATCCCTGTAATTTCATTTTTACTCACATGAATGCTTGTCTCGTCGAGACTATCGTCCATACTCTCCGATTTCACTCGGACCGGCGATTGGATGTTGAGCACCGGCTTGAGGAAGTCCATCAGATGGAACCACCAGAGACGCGGCTGATAGCCATTCAGGGAGGCCTGCACCTTCTTGATTTCCCGTCGATAGCAGCATCGCAGTGAGTTGATCTTGCGTTTGACATCCTGAACGGAACAGCCCCCATTGACGCGTCTCAGGATCTTCAAGAGCTCCTGGTAGCCGGGTTCCTTTTTCTGTTTCGATAGATAATCGGGACTGCTGCTGTCCCACAGGGCGGTGAAATGGCGATAACAGCTGATGAACTCCTCCATGACCTCGGGCTCATCGTACAAATTGTTGGCGCCCACGGGCGACATTTTTCTTACCAGGAAAAAAGGGTTTAATATATTATTTCGATCAAATTATAATACTATATTTTGATCACATTTGCACACCCCCACTTTTCGAAAGACTGACGTTGAATGATGGAGAATGACGGAGTTGTAAATGATATTAGATGTTTCTCGGTATGATGTTCTGTATGATGCGGTATGTCATGCAAGTGCAACGTGTGTGAGCGGCCTTCTCGTGCTGTCTCGCTCCTTCGCCCTGTCCTGCCCTGCCATCTCTTTCTCCTTCTATTTTTGCTTCTTTTATTTATTTATGTTTGTTATAAAATGTCGCTGCTGCAGCAGTTGTTTTTTTTTCTCTCGCGCAACGTTGCCGCTTTTCAGTTCGCTTCGAACATGTTGCGACGTTGCCGCTCTTGTGTGTGCTTGTGTTTTTTGCACTGAAAACCGGCAACGCAGCGTGGTTGGCGAAACGAAATGGAAAAAGAAAAAAGCGCTTAGAAAAATGTTGCAAGTCTTCCGCCGGCCGGTTGCAAACAACAACTAAAAGGGGCGGGGGGGGTGGAGAAAAGGGGGAAGTGAAAAAAGTAAAAAAAAAAAATAGATATTAGCGGAAAAAGAGGAGTAAGTCGGAGAAAGAGAGCGAGAGAGAGAGAGAGAGAGAGGGGGATAGGAAAAACGCGGGCTAAAAGACCTAATAATAACAAAGCAAACGAAAAACAACAAATATTTATAGATATGAAACATTAGAGCTAATTTAATTCTATTTTAATTCAAGTAATTTATTTTGCTTAATTACAGTTATTTTTTTAGAACTCTCTGTGTTTGTAAAATTAGTTTTTTTTAACTATTATAACAAATTTTTATGGTTCGAATAGCATTTCTTAGTTAAATTACATAAAACAGGTATTTTTTTAAACATTATTTATAACATGATTTTATAAAAATCGGTTAATATAAAGCACAGTTTTGGTATATGTATGTACATATGTAAATTTAAACATAGTCTATAAAAATGTAGATTCTAGAATTTGACATAAATTTTCTTGATTTTAATATCCTAAGTTCAAAAGATTTTACTAAAGTTGGTAAAATATAAAATTGATTAAAAATTATTATAAGACCTATTGTTAGTTTTTTAGTATTGTAATTTTCACTAATATCTCCTAAATAAAAAACTAAATAAAATAAAATAAAATTGAGACTGAAAATCAAATATAAACCACAAATTAGCTGCAACTAAAATACAAAAAAAAAACCTTTTGTTAGTTCTTAGTTTTGTAATTTTCACTAACATCTTATAAAAAAATATTTAAAAAAAATTAGAATTAAAATGAAATACAAAACAACAAATTAACTAACTAAATTAAAGTGTGTGCCATATAGATTCGCATTTAATTAGCGAAAAGCGCGACTAGAAAATTGGTTCGATGAGTGGAAGCGAACATGCAACCTGATTGAGTGATTGCAGGTAAATCGCACGTGTGTTCGTTTCATTTTCTTTTTTTTTTAGGCTCGGCCTACGCTGGCCGTTGCCCTCTGCACCCCCGCCCACCGCCCATCCGCCCACCGCCCTCGTGACCCCTCGTAACCCCGCCCCTTTTCGAACCGCCTGCGCTCAGCGCATTTCACTTTCACTGCAAATTGGCAAGTGACGAAAAAAACGCAAAAAAAAAAAAACAAAAACAGAAGGGAAATACAAAACACATGAACGCAGACGAATGAAAATTATCAAAGGGGCGACGGGAAAAATACGCAAGAACGAAAATTAAACCGCTGCAAATGCTCATTTTTCAATTTATCAAACGTTTTGCCAGGCGAAAAGCTCGGCTTTCCCACTAGATCGCTTTTCGTGGAAAATTTTTGTACATAAACATGGGTAACTGAAACCACCGAGCGAATTATGGATTTATAGAATGGGAAATGCATTGCGGGGAATCCATTAAAATAAACAAAAACCTCTGCTTGAAAGTAAGGTGATATCTTTTATAACTTCAGTAAGTGATCATATACCTTAAGAATAAAATTCTAATACTAATAGTTTAATAGTTTTGGTTAGATAACATTTATATTATTTAGTTAGTAGCCTTATCCAAAGAAAAAGAACCAAACTTTCATATTTTAAACTAAAATAAACATACAAATTTCATATATTTTTATTTAAAATTTTTTTTTATACCTATAGCTAACAAAAAATAATAATATAATAATAGTATTATTATCTATTCAAAGTACTAAGTAAAATATGTACAATAAAAGTTCTAAGAACACACTTACTGTTAAGGAAATGGTTTAAATAAATTCCTAAAATAATAAATAATAAATTTAACATTTATTTCTCAATAATTTCTTAATATTACTCTATTATTTAAATAAATGATAAATTATCAATTTATATGCATATATTATAAAAGGTGCTGAAATAATATTAATATTTATTTATTGATCGAAATATTTATTTTAAGATCTAAAAGACACTTAACTGAAATTTTATTCTCCCATTACTTCTACTATGTGAAATAATTTGGGACGCAACTGTGCTAGTTCGACGCCCCGTTCGAAACGGTTTGAAGCAGAGTTCGATGCTCGACGTCGAGCGAATTGTTCGGTCTAACGGCCATCTGTCTCGCTCGCTTTCTCTCTCTTTCTCTTTGGAAAACTCTGAATTGATATTATTCAGGAATTTTGTAGGAATTTTGCTTCTGTTTTTGAGGTTTCCCAGCAGCAGTTTCCACTGATTTCAGACCCTTTCCCAGGCCAAACATTCAAATTCGAAAGGGGGCGGGGGGAAAAAAACTAAGACGCAACTTCTGCCGCGGTTGCGGTTGCCTCGGCCGACGCCACTGCCGGCGTCGCTGCCCGCGAGCTGGCGCTGCGTTGTCGTTGTCGTTGTTCAATGGCTAAAAACTCGGGTGTGTGCTGCGCGCAGAGCATGTGAAAAATTGACAACGTTTGCGCCAGATAACATATACGTTGCGAATTTATTTATAACAAATTCACGAAAATTAACCGAGGTAAATGTGCAGCGCAATGCGTTAAATAAAAAGAATAAAAAGCGAAAAAAAAATACATATACATATATATATTATATTCGTGTGCGGTTTTCTCTGTGCATATGTGTGTGTTCGTGTGTGTGTCGGTGGTGTGCCAGCAAGAAAAGAAAGAAAAAAAAAAGAAGTTAAGCTGAAGAAAAAGCCAAGAGAATGAAATGAAAATGAAATATATATCAAAATTGCGTCGCGATTTTTTTTCTCGCTCTCTCCCTCTCTGTCGCTCTCCCTCCTTCTCTCGCTCGCTCTCCCATTAAAGTGGAAAAATTTCTAAATGTGCCTGTGTGCGTGTGTTCTAATTTTTTGTTGTTTAATACATTTAAAAAAAAAAGAAGTCGCACACACACATATACACACAACACAATTGGGGGAGAGGATTTGTTAAACGACAACAACAAAAGAAAAACACGAATTTTTTTTCCAGCCCGACAACGCCCTGTGCTAAAATAATAAAAATTATACCGTTATTTGCCTTATAACCCTCCCCTTCGCTAAAAAAAAAAAATAAGAGAAATATATATCTAAATATATATTATATATATTGCCTATAAAGTTAACTTTTTTTTTACTGTTACGTTACTGAAAATGCGAAAAATCAATAGGAAATAAGATATCGCGTTGTATTTGTGCCCCATGAAAAGGGGAAAAGTATTAAATTTAAACTAAAAATCATGCCAAAAACTGATTATCATGGATTCTCACGGATTTTTTCATCGCGGATTTAACCATCTTTCAAATTCCATCGGGTAAGTTTTGAATAAAATCTAAGTTAACTTAAGGGTTTCCAAGAGTTTGTTTTTACATTAAGCGATTCTAAAGGTTTTTTACTATTATATGGATTCGGATCCATTGGAATGGAATGTTTTATCTTATAATAACTCGTGCAAATGTGAAGGTCTGAAAATCATATATCATTTTCTAACATTGTTTTAGTTTGATTAACGAAAGTGATAGGATTTCATTAATGAAATATATGTGTTTTTGGTTTTTAAAGTATTCTTTGTGGTTTAAATAATTGAGAAATAAGGATTTGACTTTGAGATATATAATATATAATAATAAACTCATTTTTATAAAAACATAGCTTGAGTTTCATGTGAAAGGTTGCAAAGCAATAGTATTTTATATAAAAATAAGATTTTCGTAAAAGTTTTTTATAGATATTTGAAATCGTGTTTAAAATTCAGTTTTTTAGATAAATAAACTAGAATTACAAATTTTTCTTTCGTAAAAAATGATAAATAGTAATTTACAGTGAATTTCATTAAGAATTTTATAGATATAACAAAAAGTTACTAGACAACTTGAAAAGGTGAAGAAATAAAACCTCAATAAATATCCAGAAATTCCATTAGTTTAGATCTTAAAATTCATATTTCTCCTTTTGGATTAAAACTTCAAAAAACGGTTTTAGTTACTGTTTATTAATTTTAAATTTCTACAAATTTTAATTAAGAGAAAATAATATTTATTTTGCTATCCTGAACGGAATACTTTGTTTTCCCCAAAAAAAATATTAATGTAATGTTCATAAATATAGTTAAATATAATTAAAAAAACATATTCTTCTTGACTTTAATAAAATTACAACCCTGAAGTGGTTTTACTCTTTAAAAAAAACTCAACATTTTCTTCTGAATCTGAATAAAAGTATTATTTTCCTATTGGCTTAAACTTATTTTCCTATCATATCATAATAAATAACCCCAAAATTTAAGAATTTCCCTTAAGTTTAAACTGGTTTGAAAAGATCCCTGTTATAGAAATGGGTTTTTTTTGTAGACTTTCCACGTGAGTTTAAAGTCCGCGAGCTGGTTCTTCAACTCTGCTTGATTTAATTTTTGAAATTCCAGTTCCGATTCCCCATGACATGTGTTCGTCGTTCTCCTCCTCCTCTTCTTCTTCTTCTTTCATCCATACGTGTGGCGCCAAAAATATCAAGTTTTTTTTTTCTTTTCTTTATATTTTTGTGTCTATTTTTTGATGTTCCTCGAGTCTCCGCTTTATATGTGGTATATATTTCCATACATTTGTAGTTTTATTTATTTATACCTTTCTTGGCTTTGCCTTTGGAGCAACTTCTATATCTATATGTATTGCAATCTCCCATTAGCATTTAATTATGCAAATATTACTTGTGTTCTTTTTTTTTGTTTTATTTATTTTGTATTACCAATTTCTTTTCTGTGGTTTAAATGTGAATAGCTATACTATATATTTAAATTGGTATATTGGTAGCTCGGGGGATACGTGGCCTGAGTTTTTTTTTTGTCTCTCTCAAGTTTTTTGTCTTCTTTGCTTTCTGTTATTTTTTTTTTTTTTATATATTTTTCTTATAAGCCGCACGTAGAATTTCTTGTTGAACCGGTTTTGTTTTTTAGCTGTGCTTACCATATTTTATTTGTTGCCACACACTCAAAAAATATACATAATACAAACAAGTCAAAATGTATACGCAATAATAGTAGGTAAAGCCATTTACGAAAGAAGTTTGAGAAAGGGTCTTCAAAATAAATCACTAGTTTTAAATTTAAAAAAAAAAATATATATAAAAGTTTTTTAGAAAGGGTCTTCAAAATAAATCACTAGTTTTAAATTTAAAAAAAATATATATATAAAATTTGTATTATAATTAAGATTTTTCTATTAGGAAATCTGAAACAAAAAAGTTAAAAAAAATTTTTTTTTTTAAAAACCTACTTTTAGGTTTTGTTGAATGCAGTACATAATATTGTTTTTATTTTTAGCTTAAGGCAAAGCAAATACTATTATTTCACAGCTGTATATATATACAATGCATATATGTATATATATATATGTACATAGATTTTCTTGTTGTTTTGCTACTCCTTGCCGTTTTCTTGTTCATTTAAATCAGTGGTGGCCAGCAGAGGCAGCGCGCAGGGCCCGCGGGATAGGCAATTTCGCAGTCGCTGCTCTGCTGACGTTTCGGCGTACACGTACTCTGTGTATGTTCGTGTGGCTTCGGCTTGCGTCTTCGGCTCGTTTTTTTCATCTTCGGCGCGCTCTTTTGCCCGCCGCAGCAGAGCTTCGGCGTCGCCGAGCAGCAGAAATCCGATTCAACAGAGAGAGACCTATGCTGCTCAACTTTATGAATGCACACAGCGAAAAATGTTTCATGAAGATTGGGAAATTAAATTTTTCTTTATTGAAAATATGGATGGGGATGCGGAATGCCTTTTATGTAACTATATAAGTCCAGCCAAAAAAAAATATAAACTTAAAAGACATTACTCGAATCATACTATTTTCAAAGATTTTGTTTATTTTTGTTTGTTTAATTATTTTTAAGTTGTTGTGTTTTTTTTATTTTATTTGATTTTTATTGCTTTTTAAATTAAAAATTATAATTTTATTCGATTCTTTTCGATTTGCGCAGTGTAAAGCAGAAAAACGTCACGCATGCTGCCAGCTTCGGGTTTGCTCGCACTAATACAAACGCAATGCGCGCTTTCATTGTATGTGTGCTGCTTCTGCTGGCCACCACTGATTTAAATGCAATCGCAATCCGCATATTGATTTTTCCTCCTCCAGAAAGACAAAAAAAAAAAACCGAGTTGGTAAAAACAAAAAGAAATACGCAACACACACGAAAAATAAAAAAAAAAACTTCACGTTCGAATGAAGTTTGGCAACGTCGCTTTTTCACTGATGGCAAAAGGAGATGAAGAGCCAAAACGGAAAGAAATAAAATAAAATAATATAAAAGAAAAGAATATTGTAGAGAAAAAGAAAAACTGATTTCCAATAAAAATATATTGAATATAATAACTTTATAAATAAAAAAATATTTCAAAAATGTCCATTAATAATTATTAACAATATTTGTTTGCTATAAATTCTTAATAAAATACGAGGAAGAAATAAAAAAAAAAAAGAAAAGACCAAAAATAAAAATAATTTGTAGGTTTACAATTTGGGTATAAATTTGATAATTGATTAATAAATTACTTAAAAAATTTAATGCCATATTAAAGAATATTCAAAATTTCTTTTCCTAAGCTTGCAAAAAAATGAAACTGGAAATATGTATGAAATAAAAATGGAAAAAAAAGAAAGAGTCCACTAAAAACTGTCACTTGCCATTTTAATGGAATTTTTGTGTTTGCCAGCGACAAAAACAATAAAGCACAAATCAAAAATAAAAAAAAAACACAAAACAAAATAAAGAAAAAATTTAAAACACAAACGAAACAAAGCACAGCGCAAAAGTCAAAGTTTATATTAATAATTTGTATTTTTTCCCGCCAGCAAATGTAGATCATTCATTCCTCCTTCCCCATACATTTGCATTATATTTTTTTTCTATTTACTTTCTGGCCCGTCTGAAATTTCCGCTCATTATTCCATCGCAAACTTTGAACATGTGAAAGTAATTTAAAAGCAAATTCTTTGCTCTTGTTCTTATCTCGCAACTTTCTTATCTCTCCCTCCCCTTTTCCCTTCCCTCTGCCCCCTTTCCTACGTCCGTCCATTCACGCTCCTTCTCACTATCTCCGCCCCTCGAATGTTCTTGAACCTGAAAGAGGAGGAGAACAGACGAGAGGAGAAGAAAGGAAAAGAAAATAAAAGAAAGAAAAGAAAGAAATACCAGAAGAATCAGAAACAGTCTATATGGAACTATAAAGCTTGGAGAATCTGAATCTGTGGAGATTTCTTCGCTGATTCAATATCCATATATGGTTGGAATTATTTTTGAAAATTAATTTTGAAATTAATTAAATATTTCCTTAAATTATTTACATATTTTTGGGGATACATAATATCTAAAATAATTAATCCATATTACAAGTCTGGTTAAATAAATTCTTTTTTAAGTTACAAAGCTTCATTTGAATTTTAAATAATTTAGTTGAATTATAATACATTGATAAATTCAATTTAATAATAGGATTTGAAATATTATATTATATTATATTGAATATTATATATAAAGTTTGGAGAATCTGAATCTGTGGAGATTTCATCGCTGATTCAATATCCATATATGGTTGGAATTATTTTTGAAAATTAATTTTGAAATTAATTAAAAATTAATTAATTAAATTTTTCCTTAAATTATTTACATAATTTTGGGGATACATAATATCCATAATATCTAAAAAAAATTTATCAATATTACAAGTCTGGTAAAATAAATTCATTTGAATTTTAAATAATTTAGTTAAATTATAATACATTGATAAATTTAATTTATTCATAAGATTTGAAATATTTTAATTATTATTAAATCCATAATTATGTAAAAATTTCTAAAGAATTCGTAATAATTAACTAAATTTTTTTGATTTTAGTTTATAGATTTTTAAGGCATAACTAAATATTTTTTTTATTTTTGCCTGGTTTTAATTTAAAGAAAAACTGTTTTGAAGCTAAAAGATTTTTTTAAAAACATTGTTTCCATATATAGTATATATTATATACAAATTTCAAAAGCGATGTAAAATATTGTGAAATATCCAAATATTGCATTAAAACTGTTTTGTTAGGGAAATTGAAAACCCTTTTTGTGTTAATTTCGACTTGAATTTTAAACATATGCGAAATGCCATAAAGTTTCGTCGAGAATTCCGCGCAGATTTATTTAGCAAAATTACAAAAATGAAGAAACCACATGTGCGGCATATGTGTTTCATATTGCAATACATGTTTGTATGTTATTATTTTTTGCGTTGCACTTTTTGAAATTGCAACGTGCGTGTCTCTTTTTTTTTTTGGGTGGGTAGATATTTTCGTGTTTTCGCAAAAAAAAAAATATAGAAATACAAAAAAAAATACATGCAACCTACGGTGAAAACTTTTTGAGGTGGAAAACACGTTTTCCCAGGCAAAAACAACAAGCGCAGTGTTAACTGATAATGCACACGCACGCAACAAAAACAACAGGCAAACAACAACAACAACACTTTCAAGAAAAAAAGAGTAAATATATATATGTATGTGGACAGCTGCGGTTGAAATACCATTTCTGTTTAATTAACATTAATTAAAACATTAATTTAACGTTAACTCAGAGCTCCCAAAAGTTGTTGAATATTTATTTTGATTTTTTAAAGAAAATATGTATTGTTTTTTAAAAATTACAGCTAGGAATTAAGAATAGTCTTTTTAAATTTTTTTAAAATTTAAATAAATTATTATAATCAAATAAACAAATATTATTTTGGTATTTTAATTCCAAATAAAAATATTGAAAGTTTAAAATTAAATCATACAATTAATGCAAAATTTATACAAACCTACAGAAATTTTGTTGTCGACATCAAAGGCTTTTTATGAAAATTAACATTTATATTCCTAATAACTTTTTCTATAAAATGATAATAAAAATATTTTTTATATATATATAAAACCTACCAATAGAAATCGAAATATAATTCAGTTTCATTAAATACTTAAAAAAATATTAAATCCTATAATAAAAAGCCAAAAATGGCATTTTCAACGAAATTAAATTAAAGTTTTTTTGATTTTTATTGTAATATTTAAAAACTGAAAACCTATTGATCTCAATAGAAATCGAAATATGTATATTTCAGTTCTATTTTGTGAGCCTCCACTGTGTTTTAATACGCCCATATAAAATGCCCGAAAATAAAAAGCCAGCCGCGCACTAAATTAAAGCTCGAAACGAAACGAAAAATCAATACTTTACTTTACCCAAAACACCGAAAAGCGGAAAAGGGGGGTGGCGAAAGGGAAGGAGAGGAAGGACGAGGAGGAGAAGAGGAAGAGCCGGGCCCAAAGGCAGCGGCGTTGGCAGCGACGCCGGCAGCGGCGCTTATCTGAAATAAATTGCTTTCGGCCTACTCGTGATTTTTTGTTGTTTTTCCTTTATTTTTTTTTCTGCTTTTTTGGTTCATTTTTGTTGTACTTATTTTTGTGTCTTTACGTGTATTCTACACTGTATGTATGAGTGTATATTTTTCTGGCTTTTACCACCCACACATGTGCATGAATAAAACAGTCAAAAGCATGCGCCTCTGCATGTGTGAGTGTGCTCCACAATTATTATTATTATTATATCGCTCTCTCGCTCTGGCTCTGGCTCTGGTTCTCCTCCCCTCTCTCTCTCTCGTTACATGGGTTTTATTTTTTCTTTTGTACGTGTTTCACCTTGCGCGCCGTGTTTATTGCTGTTGTTTTTGTTGCTGCTGCTGCTGCTGCGTTTTACTCGTTAGACTCGTTTTTACCTCCACCCCCCCTCCCCCAGTCTTTATCATGCTCTCTTCTCGCCACCGCTCCTCTCTTTTCGTAAGTCTCCTATCATTTTTCATGCACAACAAACACACACACGCACACCGAATCGCTTTTGTTGCTGCACTTTGTGGGAGCCAAAATGCGATGTTGCCACATTTCACTTGGAAATTAAGCTATTTTCAGAGGAATCGAAAGGAAAGGAAAGATTCGGAAAATTCGTGGGCAAAAGTAAAAATCTTTAAAATATAACGTGTAATTTTTTCTTAATTGTTTAATAGTTATATTATTTTTCTAGAAGATAATTTTTGTAAATTTTGAAAATTAAACAATAAAAAAGGTTAATTTTAATATTGAAATGAATGTCTTAAATATTTATTTTTAAGTGCCAGCCATAATATTTTATGTATTCCAATCTTTTTTATTGAAAAATAATTTTTACTACAAATAGGTATGTACATATTACATAAAAATTAAATATCAAAAACTATTAAATTCCAAAACGGATTGTAAAATGATAACGGAACCTCCCAGAAGAACCATTTGATTACTATACTTACTCATTTCATATGCTTTTGTTTTTGCAAATAATGTCCCAATTGTCAGAAAAAAAGTTGTCCCAATAAAAATGAACCCACAAAAGCATGACCTTAGTACTTTGTATTTCCAATTCGATTCCATTCCATTCCAATGTGTTGTGTGTTTATGGCAAATATTTAATTTTTCTTCTCTGCTGCAAAATATTGTGCATTGCATTTGTCTGAACTTTTAAATTGTCGGAAAAAGCGAATGCAGAAAATAGCCCAAAAAGTAAAGCCAAAAATGTGCGCATCGAGTGTGTGGGGGGGGGGGGGGGGAATGTGGGGGGGTTAAAAGTACAAAATAAAAGCAGACAACAACAACGACAACTTGGCATGAGAGCAATAGCGCCCCGTCTCGCTCTCACTCACTGCCCGCCGCCCACCCTCTCTTTCCGACACTTTGCTTCGTTCTCTCTGGGGAATTTTGTATTTGTGCGAGTTTGTCGTTTTGCCGTTTTGTCGCGTCGTTCGTCGTTTAGTCGCTTGGTCGCTTTGTTGTCCGATTCGTTTTATGACGTTGCGAGTTTTATGTCTGCCCGAGAGTGTATTAGTGTGTGTGTGTGAGTGTGCGGTATTCAGTTGCCAACGGCTCTGCCGCCTTGCACTTGTTGTTGCTGTTGCGTCACCCGCACTCTTTTACCCACACACACACACACACACGCACACGAACGTTCCTGCGCACGATGTCTCTTCATCCCCTCCGCCCCCCCGTCTTTCAGTCCAGTCCAGTCCACCACCCTCTCTCTCCCCAACCACTTCCTCTTTCCATTCCATTCGCCACGCCGCCTACTGTTAGCTTTGGCGTACAAACACACTTTTGTACATACATGTGCATGTATGTAATTCTCTTTACAGCGGTGTTCGCAGTAGAAGCACCTGTTTTTAATTTCTTAAAAATTAAAAATAATAAAAGTAATTATTTAATATAACAAGTGCAAAGGAAAGGAATATTATATTAAAAAATATTAAAAAAAAAAATTATTTTTATTAACGTACATATTAAAAATTTAAAAAAAAAAAATCGTGAGATTTAAAAATACCTATTATTAGGGTCGGTTTTCCTAATTTCAAATCTTCTTAAATGACTGGCGCATTTTGTGAGCTAATATTTTGAGCGCCATTGTGCTGCCCCACGCTTGTGTTGAGTTGTGTTGTTGCTCTCTGTTTTTGCTCAACCTCAGCAGTGGCCTCTCCTCTCGGCTCCATCGTTTCCCTTTCATCCTTTGGCCTCCCTCCCGCCGCCCC
This sequence comes from Drosophila pseudotakahashii, assembly GCA_035046095.1. Lineage (NCBI taxonomy): Eukaryota > Metazoa > Arthropoda > Insecta > Diptera > Drosophilidae > Drosophila > Drosophila pseudotakahashii. The sequence goes on from JAWNOE010000105.1 coordinate 11,882,767, forward strand.
GCCCCCCCCCCTTTTGACTACTGTCTTCTGTGCTCCATTACTGCTTGCTTTATTTGTTGTTCGCTATCGCTATCGCTCTCTCTCTTTCGCCTGTCTTTTTCTCGCTCTGTCTTTCGCTTGACTTGTGCGCAGATCCCAACACTCCTCTCTCACTCGCTCCCGCACTCTAACTACCTCTCCCTCTCGCTCGCTCTTGAACATGTGCCTCGGCATCATTTTCGTCTTCTTCTTTAAGTTGGTTTCTTTTTTTTAGTGCGGTGCACACTCGATACAATGAACCCATGAGAACCAAAAATCTTTAGATAGAATTTTATTTAAAATCAATGATGTTGGTACAATATTTATGCATATAAAAAATTCCAATTTAATTTAAAAAACCATTAATAATAATAATAATAGGGTTTCACATTAGTTACTATTAAATTAAAAAGTATTTCTTGGATTTATAGTGTTCTTTAGAGAGGAGTGCCCACTGTAGTTTCTTTTGTATGCTGTTATTATTATTATAATGCTTTTGCTTGTGTTTCTCTTTTTGGTTTTTTTTATGCTTTTACGTTTTTTGTTTTTCCTATTTTCATTTATTTTTTTTTTTGTTCGTATAGTTTTTAAGCCTCTTTTTTTCTCGAACATGAATACATATATATTTTCCTCGTCTGCCGTTGGTATGTGTGTTGTTATTTTTATTAATTTGTTTGCGCTGGGGCTGTTTTCTGCTTCTCTGCTCTTTGCTTTTTGCCATGCTGCTTGTGAAATTTGGCAACGGCGCTGCTTTAATCTTACGCGTGCTTAAGTTTTTTTGTGTTCTTCCGTCTCCCTCTCGCCTTCTTGTTCGCCCCGTGAAGTTTGGCAACGTGCTTTCGTCTGCTGCTGCGACGCTTGGTTGAGTTTTTTTTCTTCTTCTTGTTTTTCTTCTTCTTCTATTTTACTTTATACTGTACTGGAATTTCGTGCTTAATTTTCGCATCTTAAATTCAATTCAATTTTCATAGTGTGAATTTAATTTACTATTTCGCTTCGTTGTTTGCATTCTCCTCTTTGTTTTATTTATTTGCGGCCGTGCAGTTTAATTGCTTTCATTAAAAAGCAAACACAGTTGCAAAATTGCTAAATAACAAAATAAAACAAAAGAAAAGAAAAAAAAAAAAGAAGGAGGAATAAAATCGCTGACTGCGACGCCGGCAGCGGCAGAGGCAGAAAAACATGTGGCCAAAAATATTGGAGAGTTTTTCATAGCAACGTTGCCGAACTTCAGCACCCATGATTTTCTACCAGGGCAGCTGTCTTCCTCGGTTTTTCATACACACACATATATCTCCTTTTATACATGTATTTGTATGTATGTATGTATGGATACCATACATACATATATGCTATCGAATGATAGATGAGTGGGCGAAAAATTATTGATGAGTTCTGCTTTTAAAGAGCTTCTTCAGTTCCATCGGGTGTTGAAATAAATTTAGCAGCCATACGAATACAAAAGAGTTTTTGGGGATTGGGTAAAAGTTTTTATAATAGAAGTGCGGTTTAAAAGAAAGAAAGAAATTAATAGGAAATACTCGAAATTCCATTGAAACTACAGTTAGAAATGCGGTTTAAATTTAAGAAGGCTTAAAGTTCGCTTATTCTGTTGTAAAACTTTTATTTTTTGCCTTAAAGACGGTATAACTCACTTGATATCTGCTTTTCCATATTTTTCAGTTAAATTTCGAGTTTTTCTGAGTTTTCTGATTATAAATATGTTAAAAAAATAATTAGTTTATTTCTTATATAATGTATGTAAAATATATTTATTTTTGGTATATTTTTTCTTCCCCAATTACCTACTATTTTGTTCTTAAATTATTAACAAAAATATGTATTTTTCATCTTCTGCAGTTTATATTTGCAAATCAATTTGGCAAAGCAATCGTTAAAAAAAATTAATGAGCATATTTCGGAATAATTATATTCTGTTGCCATTTTAGCGAAAAAAAAAACCATTCGAGTAGAATTTGTCGAATCATTTCGCTTAGCAGCTTGGAGTCTGTGAATTTGAATTGATTCATTAAATGCTTTTTATTCCAAAATAATTATAGGAATTTAATGGACAGTGGTTTGGTAATCATCAAAAACGCTTGTTTTTGACAATGAAAATGTTTATTAAAAACTCCGTGACCTTTAATTTTCCCATCTTGATTTTCATGGAAATATAGTAATGAATATTAGGTATAAAATATATATTTTTTGTATATTTTAATGTAGTCTTTTAGTTTTTTCAATGAAAAATGCAATATTTACATAAATTAATAAATCAAATTTAAATCAAAATTAAAATTTGTATTATCGATTATTTTGTGATGGAAAAAAAGAAATCCATCGACTACCAGAATATTAATATATATTAGTATATGTTTTGAAATCTGTTTTTGTTTATGCACCCGAATTATAATTTTCTTAATAGTTTCCTCCAATCAAAGCGAATTATTTGATTCGGTAATCGAAATAATCGATCGATAACCAGATTGCTTAGAAATGTGTCACTTATTTGGGGCTAATAATTTCTGTTGAAGTAGGCGGTGACTTGGCCGTGTTTTCTGTTGCTGCTAAAATGCTCGATCTGGAGGACTTTTGGCCGTAAAAATACCTTAAGCCCCCGGGTCGATAACAAAAGTCGGATTGCGATGGCTGGGCGGGCAATTCAATGACAGAAATAATCGCAGACGCGATAATGCGCTGTGCACTTCAAACCGGTATACCAGCGGGGTTTTAGGGTTTCGGGGCGGGGTTTTTGGGGTCTGGAATGGGGGGAACATTATCTGCTGGAATATTTATGGCCATTATCGATTTTCTAATCATCTAACCTGCTATGCCTGCTATCGTTTCTTTTCTTTCTATTTTTGCAACTAATCAGAGTGTTTCTCCTTCTTTCTTTTTTGCAGGTCGAAATGGACGACGACGACTGGATGATAAAAACACAAAGTAAACTTCTTTTGTTTTTGCCTCTTTTTTTTCGGTGTGTGCCTTGTGATAGAGCGAAAGAGAGGGGGCGAGCGTGAGCGAGCGAGAGGGCGAGAGGCGATTGAAAAAAAATGTGCAAAAGCTGTTAATTAATGGAAAAATTCGTTTCGTTTGCGTTGTCGTGTTTTTCGGTTCGGTTCGTTTAGAGGATTAAAAACAAAATTAATAAAAAAAAAATAATAAAAAAAAATACAAGATATTATTATATTAAATGCCACACACGCACACACACTCACATATCACGATAACTGGAGAATTACTTTTATCGAAAGTATAAAATGCTTTTTTTTCGATTTTTTTTTTATTTTGCTTAAAGTGAAGTGATTATATGAAAAATAAATCCAAGCGAGAAATGGAAAATAATATTTAGTGCCGTTTTTACTTGTCATTCCAGAGCAGTGTGTGTAAATAGGAAAAAAGAAAAAAATCAAGAGAAAAAATATAAAAAAATATATAATTAATTAATTGATTTATATTGTGCAAAAAGAAAAGTGAGGCCAAAAGAGAGAGAAAAAAAAAGAAAATATGCAGTCGCATTAAGGCAACTGTTGTTGCCCCAGTTGCAGCAACAACAGCAACCCGAAAAAAGCAACTTAAAAAGTTCTACAAAGTTAAACTTGAAGAGTTACAAATAAAAAATAAATAATAAATAAAATATATGGAATATATAAAATAAAATAAAATTCTAGTGCTAACTTTAAAGCGAAATTTTTTTGTGGGGCACTTCCGAGAGAATGTCGCAGTGCAATAATGTTGCAACTGTCGACAGCAGCAGCAACAAGAGCAACAGCAACACGTTAACACCAAACAAATCAATCAATTCTGCGGCCAACAACAAGTGTTTAAGCTAAAAGAGTTCGGCATGAAATGGAAGCAGCTATACGCTCCATTTCAGTGCAGGTCGGTGCTCCGCCGCCCACAAACAACAGCAGCAGCAACAACAGCAACAACAACAGCAGCAGCAGCAACAACAACAACAGCAGCAGCAACAACAGCAACAGCAACAGCAGCAGCAGCAACAACACACCCAACGGTGCGCAGCAGCAGCAGCAGCAGCAACATCAGCAGCAGCAACATCATCAGCAGCAGCAGCAGCATCACCAACAGCAACGGGTTGTTGCCAGCAGCAACCAGCAACAACAGCAGCTGCAGCAGCAACAGCAGCAGCAGCAGCAGCAGCAGCAGCATGATAATGGACCAACGTCCCATCATCATTTGCATCAATCATCTATCAGCATCTCTAATCAGCAGAATAAAGCAACGCAACAGCAACAGCAGCAGCAACACCAAAAGCAACAACAGCAACAGGCTGCCAACATGTCCGCGTATCAACAACGCCTGCCATCGAATGCAGCATCGCTTCACAGGTGAGTCTTGTTTTATTAATAAAAAAAAAAAAAAATTTTTTTTAACAAATTTTTTTTTTGTGAAAAGTAGGTATTTTTTAAAAAACAGTGTGAAAAAGGCAGAATAAGAAAGAAATTGTCATTTTAGAACTAAAGTATCGTCTTTAACATATTCTTAAATAAATTTGAAAGCGAAAAGTGCGTATTTTTCTCGTATTCACTTCGAAACCAGTGTGAAAAAGTCAGGTTTAAGACTTAAATTATTGTGAATGAGAAAGAAATGGAAGTTTTCGAACTTATGTATGGTCTTTGAAACATTCGAATATAATGTTAATAGTGAAAAGTTATGTTAATTCTTGATTATAAAAGTAATGGGCATTATGGATCAAAAAATTTCGTCTTTTACCTATTCGAATATATCAAAGTGATACTACAAAGATTTTTTATGAGTGTAAGGCGCACAAAAAAAGGAAGAAAATGGCATCCTAATACAAGTGGTGATCAAACGTACCCATTTCCAACCAGTAAATTTCCGCCGCAAAGCTCATTTCCTGTCTGCTGTCTTTTCCAGCCTTTTTCCGTTCAGAGTTGCTGGAAAAACAGAAAGTCATGAGCCAAGGCGGTGCAAAAAAAAAACCAGTAGATTGAGGGATAGGTAAAGTGTTTTCCTCTCTGATATTATCGTATTTATTTAACCGGGCCTTGAAAACAAAAAGTGCATAGATTATCTTAGTTTTTTATTATAAGAAAAGGTGAAAACTAAGGGTATCATTTTGATATGAGGTTTAGAAATTAATTTTATTTAGAAGAAAAGTAAAAGTAAGAAAAGTCTAAAAATTTATTAAATTCAGAGAAAACGTTCTCGTCCGCTTGTTAAATTTAAAGTGGGGATAAAACCTTGAAAACGTATGGTAACGAGTTTAAAGCATACTTTAAATTTAACATGCGGACGAGAAAACGGCCCAATGAAATAAAAAAAAAAAAGTATATTTAGGTTTTTATTTCCTTATTCTTGTCAAAGAGAAATAATTAGATTTTTCTATTTTTTTTTGACTTTTAGTATTATATTTACCTGCAGCAAAAATGCCAGTTTTAAACTGCATTTCGTTCGCTGTCATCAGAAGTTGAACAAGTGGCAGTTTTCCCAGGTATTGAATTTCCTTCGAAGGCCCTAATTATTTGCCATCAACCCATTATTCGGAGTAAATATATGTGGCTTCCCTTTCCCTGAACAAACTTATTCCTCCCTATCAATCAATTATTTAGCTTCCCTTTGTCCGGGGTTTAATGGTGAAAATGGGGAAAAGCGAGTGTAGGCTTTCCCATCATTATAGCCAAATTAATTTCACAATTTTCGATCAGCTAATTCAATGCACAGAAAAGGTTTTAGATTCGCTATGTAACGTTACACGTATGAAAACTGATGGGTTTTAAATTTATTTTACAATATTAGTTGCAACCTATTTCGAGTTATTGAGAGTTATTTCCTCCCACACACTATGAACATTTTTTATAATATACTTATTATTTTTCTCTATTTTCCTCTAATTGGCTAAAGCTTGGCCATTTTTATTCTCCTTGCAATCAATTATATGGTTTCCTTCGTTTTTTATCCTGCTGTGGGCGTTGGTATTATTTTTCCCCACCGTAATTGCATTTTTCCTGCGAGAAAAGTAAGGAAAAGCTGCTTTCTGCTGTTGTTGTTGTAGTGGGGTATTAGTTTCCATCATGTTTTCGTAGTAACTTTTTCGCAGCAATTGGCATTGGTTTTCATTTTTCTCTAAAAAAAATAAATTGCATTGTAAGGATTCGGAGAAATGATATGAAAGAGGGTATTTATTTATTTATTTATTTTTTATTTGATGATTGTTGTGCTGTTGCTCCACTCGAAAGGCCAGACTTGATTTTGTTTATCAGTCGACTTTCAATTAAAATTCCCAGAAAGTAGGTCCCAGTTTAGATAAGATTTCCGGTCATGAAAATAAACTTGCATCGAGTTTATTTATGTTTTTCGATTAAAACTCTCAAGTGGTTTCTTCTAAAAAAAAAGAAACCAATAAAAAATTAAACGATTTTGATAAAGATTAAAGATTAGTTGGTAGACAAACGTGTTCGAACTTAAGCTGCTTTTTTTTTATGTTCTGCGGACCAATTAATTGACCTTGACTCGTTTCAATGGCATTTGTCACTATCTTTTAAACCAGTTTTATCTTAAGTTATGCTAATTTTCCATTTTCTTTGTTGTTGAGGAAACAGGTGGCATTCGAATATGATAATAAGTATAAAAGTTTCATAAATTATATTAATAATATTTTTTTGTTTAAATAAAAAATGGTTTAAGATAGAAAAATATAGGATATGCTAGTTTAGAATACTTATTCTATCCATTAAAAATCTTTAAACATTTTTTAAAATTACTTTCATTGTATACATGACTAAAAAATTCAACCATTATTTCCGTATTTACCTATTTGTATTGTTTTTCTTTCTGAATTCTACTTTGGGAACCTTAAAAGTGCAAATATCATTTAGCCACATTTCGCATTCCAATTGATTTCGCAATTTGCACTTTCAACGCCAATTGGAAAATGAGTGAGTCATTGCAAAAAGTGTAAGATAATATGAGATTTATATATATAGTGTACCTATATATATAGGCATAAAAAAAGTGGTATAATAACTAAAAAAAAATCCGGAACACGTAACAAACAAAAACAGATGTTAATGATAATGATAATGACAATAACGATGATGATCATGAGGTTCGACTTCAGGTTTTGTGGTTTAGGGAGACAAGCGAAAAACAAAGCGGGAAGTGGAAAGCACTTGAAAAGACAAAAGACAAGGTGATGAAAATGGAAATGAGGAAAAGAAGAAGAAGAAGAAGCTAAAAATAATAATATGTAATTTGACACCATTGACCTGCCACAATGATTACAGTAAGGGTTAAAAAGCGAACAAAAAAAAAAAGGAGGATGGAATGGGTCATCTCCCTTTTTCCAACACTTTTTGTTCGTTCTGAGAAAAAGTTTCCCGATATATCCCATAGTTACCATAGAAACAATCGTAAAAAATAGAACAAATTTCGCTATTTTTGATAGGTTATGCTTGAAACTTGACAACCCTAATCAGGATAGGATATTTTAAAGCTTCTATCTGAAAAATAGGCTGAAATAGGTAAAAATGTGATGTTTATCGTAATATTTGCCTATTATATCTCGCTGTTTATGGTTTTATATAATTTTGTTACACTTTAATTCGAGTAATCTTCAAATCAAGAATTTTTACTATAGTTCCGCCGGATGTTTGATGTTTATAGAAATTTCCGAAAGGAAAACAAAAAAATGTCGTTAAAATATCAAGCTTTAAATGCCAATAATTTCAGATAACATTTCGACGCATTTTTCTGAAAGTTCTAAATTTTATAAAATATTTTGTTAGTATAAATACTGATACATTTGTAACCAAAACATTTCGTTTAACATTGATGATTTTGAAAAAGAATTGAATAAATTTTGAAATTGTTTTTAGGACACAAAATTATTTTAAATATTTAAATTGTATTGTGATTCTATAATAAATACTGTATAAATACTATGCGCACATTATAAAGCAGGGAAAAAAAGCTGAAAAATTGGAGGTAAGATAGAATGCTGATGACGATGGCCCAAAGTTATTTTCTTTCTCTTTCCTTGTTTGCTCGGTTTTTTTTTTTGTTTGTTTAAGGTTTCTTTTTTGCTTGTTGGCTAAATTAGAACGCAATTTAAAAGACAAGAGCCGTTGTGTCTTTCTCTTGTTTTTCTTGCGGAAAAAGTTCGGTGATTGATGTGTCTGGAGTACAGATTAAAAATAAAAATAAAAAAAAAAACTACAAAATGTTTGCAAGAGATTAGTAAAAGATAATGAACAGAACGCCAAACTCAAAGTAAACACTCTGAAAATCTGCATTTTTTGTATCTGCTTGGAATTTACGCCAAAAGCGAAATAAAATAAATAAATAAACTGAAAGATAGATATATAAATGAAATAAAATGTTTGAATTTAGATAGGCAGTTTCCTTGTTCTTGTTTTCGATTAGATTTCAATTAGAGTTATGTACCTTTTATAATATGGTGTTCTATGTAGTTCAAGCAAATATTCCAGGTTTCTAAAGGTGAGAATTAAAAGTGGGAGTTGCAATAATAAATGTGAACAAATCGATGTTAAGAGATGCAAGTCCCTCAGTCAGAATTTTATATTATTTTATCAAAAATATAGATTATATCTGCGCGTTTTTCTTCGTAGCTTGGCCAAAAAAGGTCCCAAAGAAAAAATAATAACAGATTTGAACAACTGGGGTCCTCAGCTAACGTTCCTCATCACTTTCTGGCTGATTTTCAAAAATAAATTGATTTTCGAATTTTTGCGATTTTTATAAGGGTCACAATTTCTTACAAAAAAATTAAAAAAGCTAAAATTACCAAATTTGAATGCCAATCGATAGGGAATTTAATAACGAGCTCAAAAAGGTATGACACTTTATATTCTGTCAAATTTTTCTCATGTTTCGCCAAAAATACTGATATTTTTGTGCAAAAAACACGATTATGATTTTTGGCAAAAATTTCGATTAGGATTTTTATCCGAATGGAGCAGAAGAGGAAAAAAGTCAGACAAAACCGAAACGCTTTCCCAATCAATTCTAAAGCATAATTATCGGAATTATCTACTGTATAATCGAGTGGTTTGTTCAGTACAACTAACAAAGATAACTATTTGCAATTTGATGTAAAATATATTGCTTTGATATTCAAATTATTTTATGTATCTATTTAATCGACACAATTATAATCGATAAAAAAAACTTTGTAGTTCTGAAATATTTCCTTAATTTTGTTAGTTATATGCTTGTTTTTAGAGGAAAGCATTTCATTGCAAGCATTTTCTTTAACAGTTGTAACCCAGTTTTTCCACCTCGCCCCCTTTTTCCCGGTTTATCTCCCATCGCTATCATCTGTGTTATCGATATGCACATTTTGTTTGCTTTTGGGGCAGTGTTGATTTCACATTTCTCCCATCTCCACCTTTCCCTATCCCCTTTGCCTACTTTTTCTTTTTTTTTTTTCTTCTGCTTTGCCAAATGTCAACAATTTTTGTTTCATTCACAAGGGGCACCACCCACAACTACACACACACATGCACACACACTCGCATAAATTCAAACTGCAATTGCATGAACACACACACACACACACTCGTACACATGCATTCGCATTTATACATCGCATTTTTAATCGCTTTCGAACGGTCAAGGTTGCAAAATATTTAATGAGTCAAATGCGACGTCGTCGACGCCCGCTATCAGCTGGCAGCGCAGTTGACGTCGACGCCGGCAGCGCTGCCATCGCTTCTTTGCTCTTTTTTTTATACATATATGTATGTATGTATATATTTTTTTTATTTTTTGTTTATCGACCCGGCACTTTGCACACACACATTGACATGTACGTGTGAGTTGTTGTTGTTTGCTTGTCACTCAGTCACTATTGCCCTTTCCCTCACACCTTGCGCCTTCTCTTTTCTTTCATTTGTCCATTTCCTCCTTCCTTTTATTTTTTTTTGCCATTTTTAACCCATGTTTTTTTTTAGAGGGTGCTATTATTTTTGGCTTTTTAAATTACTACAAACCTATTAAAAAAAAGGGTAATCAAAAAACAAAGTTTATAGCTCAAAAATGTGGATAATAAAGTTTTCATTTTTATAAAAAAAGAAAAAAAATTGTTCCTATCAAAAAAACTTTTTTTTTTATCAATTTAGTAGATTTACCAGGAATAAAGAAATATTAAACAAAGAAATATTTTTAAATTAATTTTAAAATATTGAAACAATTTCTTATCAAGCTGAAACAATTTATTGAGCGGCGGTTGGAATCGAACTCGGTCCGTTGTTAAACCAGTTAAGCAATTAATAAAGATACATTTGGAAAATTGTAGTTCTGGTTTAACAAACTAGTGGATTAAAACGTAAGAATGATAATAAAGTAATTGCAAAATAAATGGTAAATTTTTTAATAGGTAATATATTCAATTAAATATTTAAATATTGATAAAACCCATTGATTAAAACGGGTTAACATCTCTAACCCAATTTAAAATTTCCCTTTCTTCAAGCAATTTGCAAAACCTGAATGAAAATACACAGGCTAATGGAAATTGATATTGCTAATTGCAAACATTACAATTTCAAAGGAAGTTTACATTCGTGTCGGGTAAAAATAAAACCACTTAATTCTCGGGTTAAGTTTATTTACTTATGCACATTCGATATTGTGGCTGGCCTTTGTGGGAAGCAAATAATGGAGGAGAAGAAGACGGAGAAGGAGAAGTCGGGCTAACGCAGATTCAGATACAAATGTATCTGTATCTTTTTGCGTATTGCCTTTGTGTATCTGGTATCAGCGCCGCGAGGCCTTTGTTATTGAATATGCAGCTATAAAAATAAACAAAGAACAGGCCACAGCGACGCCCACTGCCCCGCCCCCATTTCCATTTCCATGCCGATTTCCCCCATAGACTTTTAAATTCATCCGAGGAAAAGTTTCGCCTTCGCCCATTTTAGTTTTTCCCTCTCTTTTTCTACTCTTTGTTGAGCCAAAACTATTTTGTAGTTTGTGTAACTTTGGCAAAAGTTTTGAATTTCCATTTAGAATATTTGAAGGGGAGTTTCTCTGTGCTTTATTTTTCCATTTTTCTATTTTTCTATTTTTGGGAAAGTTTTAGGAACTAGAGGAAATTGAAGGAGGGAAAAATGAAACTTCAATTGAAGATTGCATTCGGGGAATTGTAAATCAATTTGAACTTCCTAGCTGGAAAGTTTTTGGTCGATTAGAATTACGATTTTTTTTTAGTTCTGGAATTTTTTACGAATCTATTTCCACATGTTCGTTAAATGACTTTTATTTTATTTAGAACCAGAACCACCGGAATGGTGAATATTTTATTATTTCTCAGTTACCGTGGAATTGTGTAACATTCCATTGCCTAACGATCCAATCGAGTTTTAGAAAGGGAAATGAACACGGGCCACGGAGCTTATTAAATATTTAGAAGTCAAGCTGTTGCAGAAACTGTTTGACTTTGTTTTCGAATCAATAATCAAGTATGTCAGCAGAGAAGAAACTGTGGGTTTTATATGGTTTATTAATTCAATTCAATGGTTATTCCTCTTTTTAAATTTGAAACGACAATTTTGAATGGTAAATAATCCAAATGATATTTGCCTAAATGGTTAAATATTGAAATTGTTAAAAAATAAATTTCAATTTTGCATTATTTCTCTTTTTAATAATTACTATTTATTCTTATCTAGAATATAGCCACTAATTATAAAATTTGCAGAATGCCAAATCCTTAAAAAATAACCTTCGATTAATTTAATAAAAAATTATCGAACGAATATATCGATGTTAAAAAAGTAAAATCAATCGAAAATATCGATTACTAGAAGTTTCTTGCTTTTATTTGGGCGTCGAGTTGTTTTAAGTAGTGAAAGGAACAAAAAAGACTCAGTAAGTAAGAAAAGGATAAAATTCAACAATATAACGGTTAGAAGATACCAAAAATAATACTCATTTCTGTATATCAGAGGAATATGCATCCTTAACTGGAATATTCGGGTATTACGTGTATCGCAAACCCCCCAACCTATCCCACTAGTAAATAGCATTGGGGAAGCGTTTACAGTTGTAGTCGCGGCCGCCAGGGGGCGACAGCTAACAAAAAAACAAAAAAAACGAGAGGAAAAGGCAAAACACAAAAAATGCCAATAAAATGCACATACGTAATGAAATATAATTAAAGAAAACGAGGGGGAAAAAAAAAGAGAAAAGCCAAGTATAATTAACAATTGACGCGGTCGATGCCAACGTCGCAGTTCGCAGTCGCCGTCGACGTCCAGACAATGTCTATTTTTGCAAAAGCGCAACAATACAAAAAGTGCAGCGGCCCCAAAGGAAAAATGCAAAAAGCTATAATACAGAAAGAAATAGGGGCTAGTGGGGAGAGAGGGAGGGGAGGTGATCAGGGGGAGGCACTGGGTAAAAAAAAAAGTGAGGAGGACTCATTATGAAATCACCTTCAACTATAGTTTTGCACTGCAACGACCCCAAGATAGACAGAGAGGGAGATACTGGACGAGCGAAAGAGACGCAAGAGCAATCGAGATGGGGGCAAAAAGAGACCGAGAGATGTCGAAAAGGAGACGGAAAGAGAGAGGCAATGAGATGCTCTGAGCAAAACAGCTGTAGTCAATTGAATAGCTCTGCCAAAGGGGAAAACTATCGGAAATATCGATCGCAATTATAATTTCGATAATTATCGAAAATAAATATAGATAATAATAAATATGATTTGTTATCGATAAATATTATAGAATATTACATTTATTATATAATATTTAATATCGATATGTATTGTAAGTGCAAAATATCGATAATATTGGTAAGCAGGGAACACCTATAGCAGAAATTTAATTCATTATTTTTATAACTATTTAAATATAATTTAAAAATGAACTATATCTAAATCGTTAGCATTTTTACCCCTGCTGTATGCTGATAATGTATCTGTATCCGCAATACAATACCTCACACACACTTGTAGAAACGAGCGCACACTCGAGGCCACGTAAAACGGTTAAAGTTCTCTGAGTCATGCCAGCCCCACCCCCTTTCCGCTTCCTTTTCAAGACCCCCCCCCCCCCTCCCCTGTTTTTTTCCAACCCGTCTATACATATATCTCCATTGAGCAGTAGTTTTACAGTTAATCAGAGACAGAGACGCATGCAAACGACGACATTTGTTCGCATTCTCAGCGATTGAAACTTTAATGACCCCGCCCCCTTCTTCCGACCAGCCCCCCATTCCCTATTATTGAATTTTGATGATGATTGCCCGTTGAATTTTTGATACGTTTTTGCATAACCCATTCTATTCTTATAGCCGTCTATCGATTGAATTTGGGTTCTAGAATAATCATCGGTTATTATTTTGTGTTACGTGATTTATAATCGATGTTGATACAGAAGTATATAGATTTATTTTAAGGATTTTATTTGTTTTAATTAAAGTTACTTTGTTATAATCAAATATAGAATTTAGATATTACAATCTGCACAATGGAGTTCAATAAGCAAACCAAAAACTTAAACTTAAACTTATAAAAGCTAATTTAATTGGGTTTTTATATTAGCATATACATTTATTTTAAAACTATCTATGTATATTTTTAAAATTTCTTTACTATTACATTTAAAATCCTTGTTATTTTACTAACTTTTTGTCTAAGAACTTAACTTAAGAACTTACTTCTATGATCATCATAATGTTTTATTGTTTAATAGTATATTTTATATGAGGTCTTTAATTACTGTACGTAATTCTAAACTCTCATACTTTATATGCCCTTTTAATGATGGAATTTCTGGAATAATTCGATTAAATTGCTTTGTAGGTCGATTAATTTCCTAAAGAATCTAGGTGTCATTTAGCTCATTTCTAACTTGGCTACCTGAATTTGTCTTTCCATGGCGACTCCTATATGTATTCTATCCTCAATCTATCTATGTATATATTACTCCCTATCGCACCCTACCAATTCACGTTGTTTTTGTTCCTCTTCCGCGTTTAGTTGTCAATCGTCAATCGATTGCGATAACAACTGATAACGCCACGCACACACTGCGTTTGAGCAATGTCACATTCCTGTTCACACAACAACATAAACACACACTGCATTCCCACTAGATTATTAAATCGCGATAAGTTTTGTGACTTTTATTGTATATTATTTGTTTTACTCGGCATTCGTAATTGGTGTTCGTTCTGCTTTCAGATTAGATTAGTTGCATGGCCGGCTATATGACAGCAAAAAAAAAAACCTAAAAAAAGTATATGTACCTACAAAATAGGAACAACAACAAACAGATTAATTCATGGCCCCGTTTTGGCGCGCATTTATATTCGTTTGTTGTATAAAAGTAGATCGTCAGAGTGGAAAATATAGAGAGAGTGCCATTGCGCTGTGCTGCTGATGCATGGAATCATTTTTATTTATTTTTTCGTTTTACAACCCAGATTAGATAAGTCAATTTTTGTACACCTTCTCCTCTGTTCCATCCGCAGTGACCCTTGCGTTTAATGTTCAGACACTGCAGAGAAAAATGGGAAATTTAATTCGGGATTTAAAAAAAGAAAAACAAAATTTTTTTTATTGGAAATTTTGAATTTTTGTTAACGATTTACAGAACTATAACAAACTAAAGATAAAGATACAAATTTTACTAACAATTTAATTTTTATTATGAAGTATCCTTATCGTTTGGATCGCATTTTTGTAATAGGGGTTTCTCTCTGTGCATCTACATAACGTGGACTTGGATTTTTTATGGGGATTTCAATTGTTTATGAACGCTTGCCATAAATCGCACCTAATGCTTCTTTCCCCCGATATTGTAAAATATAATCTATATATTTATAAGTTTTTTTTTACTTTAAAAACCATGTGCTGGCAAAAGTTCAATGTACACCTATGAAAACGGAAAGAGGAGAGGTCTACGATAATCTCCTCAATATTCATAGAACCTTTTTGTTGTATTATCCATATAGACATGAAATTGCTTTCGCAACCTCATGTGAAAATTCGCAAGTTGGTGGAATGTTGTTACAATACATACATTTATTCCCAGAATTCATAGAGTTTGTCTACGAACTTGCTATGAATGATATTGCAAATATTATTTGTGTATAGATACATTTTAAACTCTTTTTAAATTTTATAGTTCATTAATAGTAATAGTATTTTTACCTTGGAGCTTCTCAGGTTCGGTGGATGTATGAAAAAGCATTGAAATTCTCCGATTTCTTTTCCCCCTTTTCGATATCACAATTTCTCCATTTCGCTGATGTCTTGTAATTTGAGTACATTTACTTGAATATCATAACAATTTCCATCGCTGACTTTGCGTATGGAATAAAATATCCCAAGGGGCTTAAATGGCGAAAACAACCTGAAGAGCGAACCAAAGAGGCCCCAAGGCAAATTGCTGACTATCGTTGGATGCGGAGAACAGCTGTCAAAACAGCTGGGTTAAATATCGAAAAAGAAAAACAGAAATAATGAAGGGGCAAAAAGTGGAAGGGAAATAATATACATTAAAGCAAGGGAAAAAATGTGCTTAGGTTCGCTTTTAACATTGCGCGTGTAGAGAGGAAATAAAATATCAAAAGGGGAGGGCCGTCGAATGAACGATTCTTATCAATAGTTATCGATTATAGCTAATAAAAAAAGATTTTTTATTAGTACCAAAATATATCAAACAATTCACAAATAAAGTATAAATATAATAATGATGTACAATTTATCTTGTTAAGGGATAAGAAAAACCTTCTATGTAAAAGAATCTCTATATAATTTAGCCATTTATCGATAGTTTGCCCTTGGTAAAAGATTGATAGACGATAGTCAAGAAACCAGCATTCTTTGCACTTTTTGCGAATAACAATTGCATTTTGAATGGAAGAAAATGTAACGCCTCAAAAGTCCAACCGCTTCAGTTTTAATTTCAATATATTTTTTTTGTAATTCATAATTTATAATATTACGCAAAGATCGGCAAATAGCTGCTGACACATGGGTGCTAAGGTAATTTACTCTGATTTTTAATAGCTATTTACATACATATTGTACGTGTGCTGGGCAAACGTAATTAGACACGGAAACAGTCAACAATTTATTTTGAAATTGCGCTAAAAATAAGAGGCATGCAATTGGAAATGTTGGGTAAATATATGTCACCAGATTATTTAAATTGTGCTACTGTAAAATGGGTGCTCTACTTTAAATTGCTTTCGATTATTTAATCTATTATAAATGAAATAATAAAATGATTAAAGAGATTTTATTTCATCTATATAATTTATTAATAAAATGTGAAAATATTGTATTGTATAAATAAAATATTAATTAATAATATTTTTAAAAGAAGAGGATAAGAACTATTTATATAACCCAGGATAATGCTCGATATAATACTTGCCTTTAATCACATTTCCGAAAATACTTGTTTTAAGGTATATTGCCCTTAGATTGTGCGATTGCGCTATCTATCAAGTGATATTAATACCCAAAGTTGTGACAAAGAGATTGTTATACGGAATGGGAATGGGAATGGAGGGGAATGTACGACGCCCACTGTCATAATAATAACACTAATCTGAATGGTCATGAGTCATTTGCGGTTTTTTTTTTCCACTACCACTACCCCTTCTCATTTTATTATACCCGTTACTCGTAGAGTAAAAGGGTATATTGTATTCGTGCAAAAGTATGTAACAGGGAGAAGGAAGCTTTTCCGACCCTATAAAGTATATATATTCTTGATCAGGATCACTAGCCGAGTCTAACTAGCCATGTCCGTCTGTCCGTCTGTCTGTCTTTCCGTCCGTATGAACGCTGAGATCTCGGAAACTATAAAAGCTAGTGGATTGGCATTTTGCATGCATATTCTTGGAGTTCCCACGCAGTTTGTTTCAAAAAGGTGCCACGCCCATTCTAACGCCCTCAATCGCCATAAACCATTTTTTGAAATGTGTCTGGCGCACACACCTTTAAAGATTTTGGAAAAGTAAAAATGCAGTTTTATTGTGATTATCAATACCTATCGAAATGTAGAAGACATTTTTCATCGGACCATTCGTTAAAAAGTTATGCCCGATCAAAGTTTTATATATCCATCTCCCTCGCACTCCCTTAGCTGAGTAACGGGTATCTGATAGTCGGGACACCCGACTATAGCGTTCTCTCTTGTTTTTATTTTCATTTCTGTTTTTTGTTCCTATTTTTTTTTTTACTTTGCTATATTTAGTATACGACGCTCTCTATATTCATGAGGTGTTTTGTGTGTGACAGGTGTGCGAGGGGAAAACCAAACCAACCGACGGCGGGATGATAACTCATCGATAGACAAGCTGTGTTGTACATTGAACTACTAAATGGGTAAATGCAAATGTGCAATTTCAGCTCATTAATATTCAAGTGCCCACTGTGTTTGAGTTTCCGTGCGAGTAATAGATGGTGGACTATAGATATAGATAGATATAGTTGGATATATATACAACTGACATGGTTGACGATAACAACATCCCAACTTGACTTGGTTGTCCACCGTTTACTTGATCGATTTGCTGCGATTTGCTACATTTAATCGATTGGCTTAACTGACCCTCGCATTAGGAAATGAATCACCCACTTAAAAATACACTGGGAATATCAACGAAACTGGTTCGAAAACTATTCATAAATATGCTAAAAAGTTGAAAGGCAACTCGATGGAAATTCAATCGCCTTGGTAACTAATTTTTAATGAATTTTTATAGGGATTTATTCTGTTACAAAAAAAAAATAACAGAAAAAGTTTAGAAAAAATGTAAACTATTTTTTAGGGACTTACCATATTTTTCAATACCTAATTAAGGGGTATAAATTCACTGGATAATCCTAGAAACCCCCATTAAATCGTATTAAATAAATGCACAGCACAGTGTTAGTGCTTTTCGCGTGCTTGGTTAACTATTTTAGCCGAGTTTTCCCCATTAAAGCCGCCCACCATCATCCATCGATGGGGAGGAAAAGTTGGCATTCCGGCTCAAAAAACAGCTGATCCAATTCGTGGTCTCTCCATCCCTTTCCCACCACCCATTCGACAGCTCTATCTCTTTCTCAGTATCCCTCGCTCTCTATCCTTCTATCTCTCTCTCTCTCTCTTTCTCTCTCGCTCTCAATATTTCCATCTCACTTTTTCCGCTTTTGTCTCTGTTTGCGTGGCTTTTCTTGTCTCGAGCACAAATTAAATTTCCAACGAATTTAATGGCACACAGACAGACAAGGAGGAAGAAGGTGGCGAGAAGGAGGAGGAGGATGGAAAGGAGGGAGAGGAAGAGGAAGAACAGAGACACAGATAGCAAAGGACGTTTTAAAGCTGCAGCTATCTCGCTTCAGCAACAGCGCAAAAGTTTAACGCCTAAAAGCAGGCAACAAAAAAGAAAAAGGATGTGAGAGGGGGTCAAATAATATACATACTTACTCCTGGATTTTATATGAAAAGCAAGGAAAACAGCAGGAAAATATGAGGCGAAAAATTAAAGGAAAATGGTGATGGATGGGGCGGGGGCGGGGGGTGGAAAAACCGGAGCCAAGAATAATAATCAGCATGCAAAATACGGCAGGCTTTCCTTCCAACCTACAACTCAACTCCACCACCCCACCCCGCTCCATTTTACCACCCCACCTTTTAGGCCCACTCTTTGGGGAATTCATAACAAGGCTGTCATCGCCCCCCTTTTCTCCTACGCCCCTGCATTTGCTCTCGCCCAAAAAATCGATAGCGAAAAAAAAAAGTTTGTTCTTTTTTTTTCTTTTGCTGGCTTGCTGCACACTACGCTGCAGTTGAAAAGGCGGGGAAATTGGGCGGGAAAGTTTGGAAAATGGGGAGGCGATAGCAGACAGCTATTTGGTGTATGTACACTTTGAGAAAAAACAGTTAACCTTATTGGTTTAAAAAGTAAAAAAGTTAGAACTAAGTTTAAATTTAAATTAGTTTATAATTTTGTAAGAGAGAAAAACCAAAAAAATTGGATAACCTACAGAAATGAAAAATTATAAAAGTTTTTAAATATTTCAATGAAATAGATTTTAAAACAAATATAAGGATATATTCTGAAATACCTGCCTTCTCTCAGTGTATGTACTTTTTTTTTCCAGATTCTGCTTCTTCTTGTTTTGTTCTCCTTTTATTTTTTTGCATAGAAGAATTGCGCTTTCCGTTTTAAGTTTTTTTTTCCTCCTTCATTTGTTTCTCTTCTTCTTTTTTCTTGGTGGTTTTCCCCTTGTTTTATGTTCCATCTCTTCTTTTGTTTTTCTGTTAGTTTTACTCTAATATTTTCGAGGTTTTCTTTTATTTTGCGGTGTATATACACACATACACATGTATACATATACATATGCATTACATATGTACAGACACAGACACAAGGCGTGGCTGAAAGAAGAAGCAGATGATAAAGGGGGAAGTGGGTGGCAATATGATTGTGTGGAGGTGGATGCTGCTGCACACATGTGTGTGTGTGTGTATATAAAACATATGGAGAGGATGTGTTGTACACATACGTACGTATGTACTGAATGCAAGCTTACATACATACATATATATGACTTACTGCGCACATAACGGTACATGTGTGCTTTCTCTCTCTTTCGCCCTGTGCATACCCATCCCTAACCTTTGATGCTCCCCATCTCTTTCTAGCTGCATGTTGTTTTCAAACTTTTTCAAACGAAAACAAAGCTGTGCGGTTTTTAATTATTTTCCTTTTTGTTTGGTTTTGGACTTTAAAGCGGAAAATGGAGAGGAAAACGAGGGAAATGTTAAAGGAATAAGCGGGGAACATGAAATGCCAAGCGAGCAGAAACTTGAAATGGAAATAGAACCAGAGGAAAATGTAGAAGAGAGCTTTTCATTTGACATTAATTTTAAATCTTTTCTCTTTTCCCTTAGCATTTGCATTTAAATTTAATTTCTTTTGTGGGTTGTGGCGCCCAAAAAAGGGAAATAATAATAGATGAATGGCGCCCAACAAAGGGGAAAAATGTGTAATTGAAGATACATTTTCGATTACTTACTTACTTTGTGTTTTTTCGTATTTATCTAGAATATATTTAGCAAAATTCAAGGGTTATTTTTTAAGTTATGCAATTAGAAAAGTAAATAAAACCTTCTTTTGCTTCACTAAAAATAGGGTGTTTCCTAACCAATTTTTTCAACTCAAATTCTATTTAAATTGTATACACTTTTTTTCTCTATATAACAATTGCTAATTTCTCTTTTTTCCTTTTTCTTTTCAGGTAAAACATCTCAACGAACATGTAAACCAGTGAAATCAAAAGCTAAAAGAAATAAGGAAAATACTTTGCATTTTTTAGCGAAGGAAGAAAGGAACAAAAGAAGGCAAAATATAGAGTAAAGTAAAGAAAAAGTATAGTAAAATATGGGAAATATAAAAGTCAAATTTTGTATAGGTATACCATATTCAGAAAAAATGTATTATAAATAGTAAAACAAATAAAAAATTAAATAAAAATGTGAGAAATATTAGGATGAACTCGGTTCTGAAAGGCAAGGTCAAAGGGAATTTACAAATGATTTATTTAGAGGAAAGTATACCTAAGTAGAAGAACGAGAAAAGCTTGAAGGAAACTTGAAAGGTCAAAGTGTACGTACCATATGAACTTACATATGTACAAATATAAAGCTTTAATAAGGCAAATAAAGGGAAAAGGAAGGCTAAGCTTATTTATAAGTAAATAAGGATTAAGTTTAAGAAGTATAATATATACATGGGATAAGAATAAGTTCGAAAATACAGAAATATGTATATAACAATTCATGAAATCAAAGCAATTAAGACAACTAACTAAAGCCAATAGAGAAATATGGGGAATGGTATAAAATAAGATAAATAAATGGCTATTCTAAATTTTTAATGATTTTCTACTTTTGACGATTTCGCATGGTTCCTCGTCGTCATTCATGATTGATGATTTCGGCTACATCATTGTTTGAGCTTTTCTTGGACAAAAAAAGCCTTGAATTTGATGTTTTCTAAATAAAAGAATGGTTCACTGTGAAGTTTGGCAACGTTGCGCGCCGGCCGCAGGCCATCTCTTTCGCACTCCCATTGAATCGTCTTTAATATTTAATGAATTAATAAACGGGTCCGAGTTTGTTTGTATGTTTGTGTGTGTGTGTGTGTGAAGTTGATGCATGAGGTCGCGACGCTGCGTCGACGTCGGCAGAGCCACCGGGCAGAGACGTCGGGTCAAACGCGTCGCACGTTAATCACAAAAATCACAAATTCCCTCAAATGTGTTTATTATTGTTAATAATAAAAGTAATCATTTTATTGGAAACTTTGCAAAAAGAAAAAGTTTTCATATTTATTTTATATATTTTAGTAAATTTATTTATTCATTTGTACTCTGCTTTTCTCACTATAGTTTTTAATTTATATAAAAAGGAAATATAAATTATTAATAAATGGACATTTTTTAAAAAATTTGATTTCTAATGTAAGTAAATGAGTAAATATTTTAATGTAGTTTTTAGAATATTTTTTCTTTACACTTGAGAGCAACTTTTATGAACTTTTCATGAAAATGCTCAGTCATACAATAATTAATTCAAGCTGTCTGAAAATGTAATAAAATAATGCCATTCTGAAAGTTTGCTAATAAATATTAATAACAAATGCAAAACTATGTTGCTAAAGTAGTTAGAATTGTTAGTGCACTTCAAGCAATGCTTATAAATATTAATAACGACGTTTTTTGTTGTTCTCTGTTTCTGGAAAATATTGCCTAACTTTTAAGAACCAACATAACTATTATAAACAACATTAAACAAAGCCCTAACTATTTATTATTATTCTCTATTATAGAATTTTCACAAATGTCTTATAAATTTTATTATCTTCAGTTTTTTTCCCTTAAATCTGCTTTAAAATTTTCAAATAAAGCCAAATTAGCCAATACTTTTAAGGTATAGCTAATTTTTGAGCCTCCACTGTGTGGAATAAAAGAAGGCAACAACAAAAATGTTGGGCCGCTGCCTCTGCCGACGTCGTTGTGCCTCTGCTCAAGCAGTTGCGGTTCGCTGCCCACATGGCTGACCGCCAACATCGAACATGTTTGAAACAAACACGCGGCTTCGAACAAGCTCGATTCGGCAGCACATGGCGCATCACGAAAAAGAAAGAGATGGCTACACCAGGTTCGCACCGACCCTGTCTCTCTCTCGCTCGCACAGGTTCGAAACCGGCCGGGGTTCGTGTCCCCAATAACAAAAATAATAATAATAAAGAATAAAGCCCACTAAACACTAAATCAACCGTTAGATCGTGTCCCGCTTATATCCCACTTATATTTATATATGTATATAGTATATATCATATAGCATATAGCAGCGTGGAGCCGTATTATGCAGATATGCTAAATTATATGATGCGATCATCCGATTATCTTAGATTGCCGCGAAAAATGGGGTCAAGCCTCAGTTGGTTCCATTTATTTCAGTATTTCTCGTTTCGTCTGTAAATGGAATTGCAGATCAGTCGGAATCCTAGAACTAGCATTACACGATTAGACTAGAAGATTTAGAATCTGAATAGAACCAGATTTGGTTAGAGATCGCTTTATTATCATCGTAACGGGTCAAGGTGTTCTGAATTTCCATATTTACGGTTAAAGAACCTCTACACTTTGTTCAGTGCGAATTTTATAAGAACTACTGCAGATTAGATTGCAAATATGATATAAAATAAGAAATCCGTCGAATTTGTTATCGGGCAATGATAAACTTTTACCGATAAACGACTAGTTTCTTTCCAGTTAACATTAGACTTAATATATCTATTTTTTTATAATTTTGTATATGGTTAATATTTATTTTTAAATTTTATATATACTGGGCTCGTAACATTTGTCTTATAAGTTAATTGTTTTTTACATACATAGTTTAAGGATTTTAAACTTTAAGGTAAATAATAGTTTCTACCTTGATTCAGATATTTGGCAATTTAATAACTTAATTCAATTACTAAATACTGAAGCTTGAAAAAATATCGACAATTTGCTATTTCTCGATATTTAATTTGTGTTTTCTTTAAAACATCGATATAATCGAATTGATATGGTCAAAATATCGAAACAATCGAAATATTGAATTTAACTCCCGTTAGTCAAACTTTTTGATTTGTGTATACTATTACACCATATTTAAATTATAATTTTGATAAGGTATAAAGACGAAAAGTTGGGTAAATATAGCTATGAGGAAAGTTTACTTTGCTATACATTTTTTTGGAACTTAAAATACAGTTTAAAAATTACCAAAAATACAAATAAAATATTCCGTTTTATAGTTTAGATTTTGTTTACAAAATTCAAGAGGTTCCTTTCTTCGCCTCGCAGCAAAGCATTATTGTCAACATGTTAAATTTAAAGTAAGCTTTAAACTCCGTACTTTAAATTTAACATGCGGATTAGAGAACGGCCTTTGGCTAGCCAATTTGGACCCAAATTTAATAATCTGCTGTGTTTTCTCTCCTTTCGCCCCCACTGGTCGTACAGGGGCCTCGAGCAGCAGTATGCCAAGCAGGTGGCGCAGCTACAGCAGCAGCATCAGTCGCACCACCAGCAGCAGCAGCAGCAGCAGGAGCAGCAACAGCGCACCACCCTGCATCCGCAGATCCACCACCACCACCAACAGCAGCAGCAGCAGCAACAGCAGATGCAACAACAACAGCAGCAGCAGCAATCCTCGAGAGCGGCGGCCAGTCCTTTGTCACCACCTCGTCCTGGAAATCCTGGCAGCGGCAACAGCAGCGGCGGCAGCAACAGCAGCAATGCAGCAGCGGCAGCAGCAGCAGCGGCAGCCGCAGCGGCGGCCGTCAACACCGGCTACGCGCCACCGCCCCCGCAGCATCGTTTTATCCAGAACCCGGGCTATAGCATTGCCCCGGCGCCCACCTACCGTGAGAATCCCTACTCGCGTCACACCCAAATTCAGCAGCAGCAGCAGCAGCAACAACAGCAGCAACAGCAACAGGCAGCAGCCTCGATGCCCGAATATCAGAGGGCAGCAGCTCGAGCGGCTGTGGCAGCCGTTTCGGCGGGTAAAGGCGGCAACGTTTCTGGCCAAAGTTCCAACAGCAGCAGCAGCAGCGGCGGAGGAGGAGGAGGATCAGCCGGTGGATCAGCTCCTCCGGGCGGCGGTGTCGTTCAGGTGTCGCAATCCAGCGGAGTTTTGGTCATGGAAGCCATGCCACACTATGCCAGCCAACCAAATAGTAATCCCTCCCAGCAGCAACAGCAGCAAGGCAGCAATCCCAGTGGCGCGGGAGCAACATCGGCCGCCTCATCCGGTGCCAGCAGCATAATGGTCGGGAATCTGGGGCGCATCCTGATGCCCCATCCGCAGGCTCTCCAATATACCAGCGAGTACCTGACCAATGCCACAGCGGTGGCCGTTGCTGCAGCGGCGGTTAACCAGCGACAGCAGTTGCAGCTACAGCAGCAGCAACAGCAGCAGCAGCAGCAACAACAACATCCGCCCGAGCCATTTGGTGGCCAGCAGCCGTACAAGAAGCAACGGCTTAGCGAGGCCAATGCCAGCAACATGAATCACCTGCCACCACACCCGCAGCAACATCAGCAACAGCAGCAGCAGCAACATCAGGCGCACCAGCAACACCAGCGATCCTCGCCAGCCCAAGTGCAACAGCAACAGCAGCAGCAGCAGATGAACAGCAGTCGGCAGAGTCACAATGACATGTGCCGACAAGTGGTCACCACGCCAATGGGAATGCAACTCAAGGTGGAGACACTGCCTCAGCAGCAACAGCAACAGCAACAGCTGCAGCAGCAGCAACAACAACAACATGCCTCACAATCCCAGAGCCGAAACCAACCAGCGGTGAGCAGCATGTCCTCCGGTGTAAGCCAACCCGTGGGCACCATTACCGTTTCCACGGCAGGATCGTCGGCAGGTCACAGCAACAGCGGCAATGTTGCCGGCGGAACGGGCTCGGGAAACAGCGGATCGGCCAGCACAGAGGCCTACCATCCGCAGGTGAGTGAAGGCTGTGAAGTTAGAGAGACCCAAGAAGAGCACTGCTTGAAGTCTGAAGTGGGAGAGATGGAGATTAAAAGTGGCGCCATCTATCGGAAAATTCATGATTCAATATTGTCATCTCACGTGTTTTAAAGATGTAAAAGTTATGAAGAAGAAAAATATATTTGTAAACTTCCTCTTCTACATTTTCAAAATATTCTTGAAATTATAAAATAATTTCTTTCTTTCCGATCATTTTTAAATTTAATTCTAAATTCTGAAATATCAAAAAAATGGCAAATTCCAGAGTAGGAGAGAGTATTATATAAATCAACGAAGCTATAATTAGCTTTTTATTAACTTTCCTATTACTTATTCGATCGTTCCTATGGCAGCTATATGATATAGTCGTCTGATTTCGATAAAATTAAATTCAAAATTCAGAATTATTAAAAAATGTTATTCCCAAATGTTACTTTTGATTATTTTTCCGGGAGCTATAAGATATAGTTGTCCGATCCGGCTGGTTCTGACTTATATACTACTTGCAATAGAAAGGAAACTTTTGGGAAACTAAGAGACTAGTAAGCTTAGAAACGGACAAACAATCAGACGGACAAACGGACGGACAAACGGACGGACAGAATAAAAATTAAATAATCAATAGCTCTTGAGATTTTATTTATATTTTTATATTATATATTTTTTATTTTATATTTTTTCATTCAAAGATTTATTGGTTTGAAATATACAATAAATAAGAGATTTTTATCCCCTAAAAAACTAGTTTAAAAATGAAAATAGGGATGCTCCCAGAGAGGGCTGTGCTACTTTTCAGGGTTGCTACCTGGTTTTCTAAACCTTTTTCCTGAACAAGGCTCCCAACCCTACGCCTTATAACCTCTCAAAGTTTGCCTCACGTGACTAGCACTTGATTCAAGCAGAGTTCTTCTCCATGTCTCACCGTAAATCGCACCACCAACTAAATACAACTTTTCCTAATCCCCAGGTGGAGGCCATTTCGCCCACGTTGCCCAGCGACAGTTCGATCGAGGAGCGCGGACGGACGAGCGCCAAGGAGGACCTTCTGATGCAGATCCAGAAGGTGGACAATGAGATCAAGTCCGCCGAGACGACAATGGAGACGCTGCGCAAGAAGGAGAAGAACCTGATGGAGGAGGCCGCCCTGGCCAAGGAGCAGAAGGCCGCCAAGGAGGTGAACGTTGACAACAACAACGGCGATCAGCAGGCGGAGGAGGTCGTGGAGCTGGCCTGGCGCAGTCAAATGCTGGCGGAGAAGATCTATGCGGCCAATCGGAAGACGGCCAGTGCGCAACATTCCATGCTGCAGAATGCAGCGGCCGAGGAATCCTCACCGGGCTCCGTGGCCGGACGTCCCTGGCTGCCGCTCTACAACCAGCCACTCGATGTGGAGGCCCTCACCCTGTTGATACGCCAGCACCAGAGTCAGGTGCGAGCCCCCCTGCTGCAGCACATCAGGAAACTGAAAGCGGAACGCTGGGTCCACAACCAGGGACTGGTGGAGAAATACCTCAAGGAGCAGGCCGATTGGCAGCGACGATGCGAACGCATGGAGGCGAGTGCGAAGAGAAAAGCACGCGAGGCCAAGAATCGCGAGTTCTTCGAGAAGGTCTTCACGGAGCTGAGGAAACAGCGCGAGGACAAGGAGCGCTTCAATCGCGTCGGTTCGCGCATCAAATCCGAGGCCGATCTCGAGGAGATCATGGACGGTCTGCAGGAGCAGGCGCTCGAGGACAAGAAGATGCGTTCGTATGCGGTGATACCGCCGCTAATGCACGATTCCCGCCAGCGTCGATGCGCCTATCACAACGAGAACGGACGCATCGAGGATATGGTGGCGGTGCATCAGCAGCGCAAGGCCCTCAATATGTGGACAGCGGGCGAGAAGGAGACGTTCAAGGAGAAGTACTTGCAGCATCCGAAGAACTTTGGGGCCATCGCGGCCAGTTTGGATCGCAAGTCGCCCCAGGACTGCGTACGCTACTACTACCTCAGCAAGAAGACCGAGAACTACAAGCAGTTGCTCCGCAAATCCCGCCAGCGGACGCGTAGTTCGCGTAATCCGGCCAAGGCCCAGGCCGCTCAGCCGCAGTGCATCATTGATTCGATGACGACGGGCGTGATGACGCGACTGCAGCGCGAGCAGCAGCAAAAGTCCGGCAATCGTTCGTCCGCCGTCGCCGAGCGTGAGCGCGCCGAAAGGGCTGCCGAGCGGGAGCGTGTGGCGGAGAAGGCAGCCGCGGATGCTGCAAAAGCGGCTGAAAGTGCCGCCGAGAAGGCAAGTGCGGCCACCAAAGCCGTTGAGGCGACGGCTGCCGGTGAAAAGGTGGCCAAGGCGGCAGCAGCAGCAGCGGCAGCGGCAGCAGGAGCAGGAGGAGCAGCCGCCGGAGCAACAGCGGCAGCAAATCCAGCAGCAGGAGCAACGGATAAAACGGAAGCGTCTGGCAAAAGCGAAAAGAATGCGGCGACAGCTGGAGGAGCAACTGCGGCAACATCAGCAACACCTGCAGCATCAGCAACAGCAACAACAGGAGCGACAGCAGCAGGAGCAGCAGCACCACCACCAGAGATCTCAGCGGGCGGCGAGGCGGGGGCCAAGAGCAAAGCCGCCGAAGAGGAGGCAGCAGCGGCCACGGCAGGAGCAGCCACTGTGGCCACAGCGGGCACACCGGCCAGCGGAGCCAGTGCAGCGAGTGCGGGAGAGGCGACAACGGCAACGGGTGCCACGGCAACGGCGGCGGCCAAGGGAGCCGGGAAGCCAGAAACAGCGACCGAGCCGGCGGGTAGTGCGGCCAAGGGAGCGGATTCCCGGTTAGAGGCCAACAATGATCCGCTGGCCAAGACAACTGGTCCAAAAGCAGTCAATGCCGAGGGCTATAACGGTGGGTTACTACCTCTGACTACTAAAAAATATATTTTAATATTTAAATATTCTCTTCCAGCCACCGGTGGCAGCAACACCAGCTCCAGTGCTACGACAGCCGCTGCTCCGGGCGTAACCTTGAATGGCTTCAAGCCGGGCTACCAAACGGTGGTCATGGCCAATGTGAAGGCCACGGCATCGGGTGTCGAGGATCCTGCGAGCGTCGGAGGTGTTCCTGGATCTGGATCTGCAGTGACGAATGCAGCGGGAACGACGACGGCGACGGGCGGCGGTGATAAGATCAACGTCAAGACAATGCCGTCAACCAGGGCCACTCCGAATTCAACATCCTCGACGGCAGCGGGTGAAAGTGGTGGAGCCACAGGAGTTCCCACTTTTGCCCACACCGCCACCACGGCGGGCAACTATCTGGGCCAAAAGCTGAAGGCGGCCCAGGTCGAGGGATTGGGAGCTGGCAATGATCTGCACTCGGATGTTAGGTGAGCGAATCAGTCAGAGATAGAAAAAGAGCGTTACGATGTGATCTTAATATTATATGTTGATTACCTATTTATATTATACATTTTTATTCAATTTTAATGAAATATACATTAAAACGTTTTAAAATTGTTAAAATTATTAGCAATGAACGAATATCGATATCTTTCAAACATCGATCTCTATCGAAAATATCGATCTGTTTACTAACGCTTTATTATTGTTTTAGATTTGACTTTTTTCTTCGAAAACAATATCGATGTTTGATTCAATAATGTGATTATATCGATATTATCGATACAATATTGTTCGATATTTTTCAAGCCCTATTCTTGTGTCAAATTCATATTTTTGATTAATTTCGATTGCATATACTATAAATATAACTAACTATTGCCATCTCACTCGATTTTGCAGTGAATCCAAGAGGAAGCGCTTCGAACTGAATTCTGGTGAGGCGACAGGAGGAAACGCATCATCGGCCAATAGCAACAGCAACATTAGCAACAGCCACAGCCTGAAGGCCAATGCCAAGGATCAAACGATGGCCAAGACATCGTTGCCATCCGCGTCATCGGCATCGGTTGTCACATCCACGCCATCGGCATCCTCATCCTCAGCCGGCTCCATGCTGCTGATCAGCGCCGCCTCCATCATGTCCACCGCATCGGGAGCCACATCCTCGAGCACGGCGACCACCACGGCCACCGCTTCGGCGATCTCTATGCCCCTACTGGCCGATGGCGGCGGCAATTTGATGGTCAACGCCTCCGAGCTTCTCGCCCTCGATGGCAAAGGTAAGTGCCGGAATTACTACTATTTATTACTATCTTTGTTAGAAAGGATTTGGCAAAGATCTGCTGATATTATTAGCCAAAAAATATATTTAATCTTTCAACTATCCATTGGAATAAGTTTGTAGATTTCGTAGGGTCTTAGTAATGTTTATAGGATACTCCTAAATTGAAAAGACTTAAAACTTTATGGAACGTCAGATAAATTATCTAGTATCTCCTATATATTTCGAAAATATTGTTATTGATTTCCAAGATGGAGGTTTTAGATCCTCAATTGAATATTAACCATTTAGATTGGTGAATGCTTTATTGGAAGGAAGGAAATCTATTATCCTAGATCCTCAATTGAATATTATTCATTGCAAGACAGGAAATTTATTAATGAACATATACGAATCACAAATATTTATATCATTTGAATTTTCCAACTTGTTGTAAAGCTTTGCTAAATCGGTTAGCTTTCAAGCACCGATGTCCTTTAGTTTAGAGCTTTTGGCCTATCGAGCTTTTATCGTGCTTCTTAAGGACCTTTGAGCTTTTCAACTTGCAAAAGTTTCTCACTGTCTGCCAAAAAGCTTTAACAAATTATCCTCTGGCAGCTTTAAAGCTCTCTGTTAACCAGTTAAAGCTTTTATTTGATTTTTTCCTGCCTTATTAAGATTTAACATTGATATGTTAATGTACTTTTTTGGTCCTTTATCCCTCAACGGGGCTTATGAAAAATGCATTTCCCGCCATTGACAACTGCAATGTGGTGCAGTCTCCTTTGGATCTCGTTTAATCACACTATCCACCGCCCATCCACCCAACCAACCACCCACCCATCCCCACAATCCAATCAAAACTGGCTCCATATCTCCGTTTCTTTAGCTTCTGTTTGCCCTGCTGCCAGCGATTTCGATTAATATTTCATCAAAAAAGAGAAAAAATGAAAGAATACAAAAAATATATGGCCTCAAGTCAAGTCGCCGAGAGTCACAGAGTCCAGGGCCGCCAAAAAGAGTTGACAGAAATGAGAGAGAGAGGGTTAAGAAAGAAAGCCCCAGAGGAGGTGGAATGGAAGAAGAAGAGTAGCTCAATTGGTGGCTTCTCACATTTTCCTGCCGCTCGGCTCAACGTTTTTCGGCCGCTTGCGGTTTTGTTTGCACCACCGCCCATCCGACAGTCGCCACCCACTTAAATCCACCCACCATCCAAGCACCCAACCACTCCCACCTCCCCTTCATGCTCATCATCATCTTCGCTTCGCTTCGTTTCGCTCGGCCTTGTTGGCTGTCATCTCCCTGGCGAGTTAATTAAACTCAATTAAATTAAAGTCTTTTTTGTAAACGTATTTTTTATTATGCAAGTGATTTAATTTAATTATTAAATTGCGGCAAGGATTGTTTACCTTAGTACCACCTACCACCCACATTGCCTTTCCAGTCGCATTTCAATCTCTGCTTCGCGGAGAGGGTGGAAAAAGTAGATCAAGCTGCTGTGGGAGACAGTTGGGGATGTCGATAAGCTGGAATGGAATTCGATTCAGTATTTGCAATAAATTTAGAATTACGATTATTTCGATAAATTTAGAATGTCGATTATTTCGATTAATTTCGATAAAGAAAGAAAATGAGTTTATCATAGCTTAGTTCATAATGATATTGACTAAAAGTCCAACAGAAATGCTGTCCTAAAATTCGATTAATTAGTGCAATCTTTCGTTTTGATCGTTTAAGCAATCGATGATGTTACAGGCAATCTTAATTTATAAAATGTCTAAGATGTATTCCTTAAAGTGGAAAGTTTGTTTATCAATGTTCTCGATTTACTTACTTATTTCAGTTATCGATAAACAAAAATACAAATTGGCCGATTATTTATCGATTGTATATTTTTCAGATTGTTTCACTTGATTATTTAATATTTTGTTATTTGGAACCCTCTGTCTTCACCAAAATGTTCTCTCCTTCATTGTGATTTTTAAAATACTTTTTATTTATTTATTTGCATTTCTAGGGCGACTAAAAAAAAAACATTTAGCGTGTGTGTGTGATGATTGCTGTATATAAATTCGTAGATTTCGTTGCTTTGATTTTGCCAGTGACTTTTGGGATCTTAGGATATCTTAGGATTGTGCCTGCTGATCATCGGCAGTTGTTGTAGTTGTGGTTGTTGTTGCATCCGTTGCTGTTGCGTCGTTGCGTTTAGTGTTGTTGCTCGAACTGATGTTGCTGCTGCTGTTATTGCTGCTACTGCTGCTGCTGTTGTTGTTGCTCGTGGCAGTCGCTTCGATTTCATCCGCATGGCACATTTTCCGATGCTTGTGAACAAAATAGTAGCTGGGAAACTTGCTGCCGCACGTTTTGCATGGATAATATTGGACATTCATGTCCAAGGGACGCACTTCGCGTCGCAACAATGCCGCTGTTGCTCCTGTTGTTCGCTGTTCCGTCGCAGTTGTTGCACCCTGCTGATGTTGCTGTTGCTGTTGCTGCTGCTGCTGCTGCTGGTTGCTGCTGTCCATTTCTGTTGCTGGTTCTCCCAGCAATTTCTTATCCGCCGCCGTGGTGGTCAAACTCAATGGATTCAAGTGTCGCTTGGCATGCTTCTGATAGCAATATTGTGATTTAAAGGTGTGCTTGCAATAGACACATACATAGAGTTCCTGCTGATTGCCTGCTGTTGAAGTGGACGAAGCAGCAGAAGTAGTAGCTGCCTGCTGTGGTTTCCTATTGCCACCTAAAGTTGACGATGATGATGATGATGCAGTGGCTCCTCTGGCGGCTGCCTGTTGCCTTCCACCACCACCACCATCGCCACTATTCTCGCTCTCCTCCTGCTGCTGATGGCTCAACTGTCGCTGCTGACTGCTAATGGCCCTGGCCATTTGCTGGTGAAACGAATAGCTGACGCTCTGTTGGCTGCGTAGCTGCTCCTGCGAAGAAGTTGCTCCTTTTCCTCCCTCTGATGATCCTCCAGCGACACCCGATGAACCCAATTCCTGGCTCTCCGGCTTGTGGCCATAGGCTGTGTTAAGTATTCGACGAAATCTCACCGGTCCATCGCAACTGGCCACATCGATGATGAATTTCGATGGAGTTATCGGTGTGGCAGTGGTGGCCATTTCCAATTGGGCAGCTGGAACTGGAGCCTTGGCCACCTGTAGTCCACTGGTCTTTCTTGATCTCGACTTTCCGCCTGCTCTACCCTTTGATTCTCTTTTGGATTGAAGACCTTTTGCCTGTAGGTTTTGAGTTGGCTTTGGTGCAACAATGATTGTGCTGATGCTTGGTACCGGAGTCGGTGGCTTCACATCCAAACGCTCGATGTTCAGGCTGCCGGCACTGCTGCCGGCCAAAGAACTTACCACCGACACATTGCAGTCCATGTCCACATCCGGCTCGGGATCAGCCTCGTTATCCGTCACCGTATTGCTGTCTATAAATACCTCCACATCTTCATCCTCTTCGTCGATATCCTGAATGCTCACCGAGTGTTCGTTATCCATGAAAGAACTAAGGGATGCCGAAGGAGCTACTGAAGCTGGCGGAGCAGGAGGATGAGAAGGATGAGCAGGTGGAGGTGGAGGAGGATGAGCACTTGGCATGGGCAGAAAACCAAAATTCGGCATTGTGGCCTTGCTGGGTATCGGTCGGATGACCTTGGCTGCCTGAATGCCGGGAATTGCTGGACACAGCTGGGCTTGAGGATTGCCGTTTAAATAGCCTTCGGTTTGAGCTCGCGCCAAAAAGGATCTAAAAAAAAAAAAGAAATTTATAAAAAATTTCTGCATGAAAATTCCTTGTTACTAAGAAAAGTAATCATTGGATTGATGTGAACTGCTGTAAACTATCTTTCGAGACCTTAAACTATAAGAAAATGAATGAATTCCCGCCGAACCCAAACGCACCGGCAGATTTCCAGGGCCCTCGGCATATGCAGGACATGGGTGGCCAGCAGAACGGCAAAGATATTGTCGACGGTCAGGTCCAGATAGCCCGTGTACATGTACGTGAGCAGCGGGGCAAACTGATCGGCGGTCACATTGCTCAGATACAGTAGCAACTCGCCCGTTGACGTGGTGGCCGTGGAGTTGGATGAGCTGTTTGGATTGGAAGCTGGGACAGCCGATGATGATGCCTCATCCAAACGGATGGCGGATCTCAGGTAACCACTGTGCATGCCCAGCACCAAAGAGTGGGCCACGAAGCGCACACTGCTGGGCGCCGGGCCCACCTCCAGGATGACATCCGGTGGCGAACTCATCACCAAGGCGGAGGCACTCACTCCGGAGGCGCTTCCGCCGGCTCCTCCTCCCATTCCGGATGAGGATGCTGCAGATGCGGAACGGGTGGCCGCCGTGCTGCTGCTGCTGCCGGTCAGCCAATTGGTGAACATGGCACACGTGCACAAGTCAACAACAACAAACAAAAAACAAACAAAAAACAAACAAAAATATTTCGCTGCGAGAGTTGCAAGGACAAAGGACTAAGGACTAAGGACGAGAACGAGAGCGAATGGACCAGCGTCGCGTGTCCAAAGGGAAATCGGCTGGATAACTGATGGCCGACAGCCGTGCGTCTCTGGTATTTATACTCCCCGGCAGCCAAAAGCAACATGCGACGCTCGTCCTTCGTCCTTCGGGGGATTCGTTCGGATTCGTAGTCGTATTCGTATTCCACTCGTTAACTGTGCCGAAACACTGGCTGTGTTTGAAAGACCTCAGCTCTCGAAATCAGTTGTACGCCACTTTTAACTGGTAAATCTGATTATTGGCGATTGGAAATTCTGCGAAGAAGTTTAATACATTCTGCTAACTGCTAACTAACTAATTAAAAAAAATAATTTTGTATAATAATGGTAAAAAACTGTTATGATTTATATAGTTTTTATAAGCAGTATAGATGCCTTTAGCAAAGGTGTATTTGAAATATTATTAAAATTGAAATTATAAAAAAAATATCTGCGATAAATTTAGGTTTAAAATTGGGATTATAATTATTTTTAAAATTGAAATTAATAAAAATGCATATAATAAATTAAGGTTTAAAATTCGGATTGTAAATTATAAACTATTATTATTATTCACATTTTGTATATTTGTAATAAATCCCTTTTGAAAAATATTTATGTAAAATATTTAAAAAATTGAAAATAAATATTTATCTGCGATAAATTTAGGTTTAAAATTCGGATTGTAAGGATTGTTCAGATTTATTCAGATTTATTCAAATTCTTTATATTAGTAATAAATCCTTTTGGAAAAGATGCATGTAAAATATTTTAAAAATTGAAATTAAATATTAATTTCTATAATACATTTAGGTTTAAGATCGGATTGTAAGCTAGTGATTTGTAAATATATATTTTATTAAGCTATGGTCTGTGACCAAAAGATGCCAGCACTACTAACCGGAAGCTGAAAAGTGATTGCTTAGTGGGTCTGTTTAATTGGCTTGTGGAGGATTTGAATTGCTTTTTATAAATTATCAAATATTTAAGATGGGTATTACGCTAGTTCTTATCCATAGAATTGCATACATTTTTGGGGCTCAGTTCTGACCTTTTTGCATTTTGACCCGAATGCACTAACGGTGGACTCGACTTCGCGGTTCTTTTGAGTCCTTTTCCACCTCCGTTTCCTGTGTCCCCTCTTTTGCATGTGTCATTTGAGCGCTTAACAACTCTTTACCGTTTTCTTGTGCGTGTGTGTGTGTGTGTTACCACCCGAAAATGTTGCCTTAATCGACTTAATTGATTTGTGGGCATAACCAACACATATTTACATACAGTATGTAGCCGTATGTGTGCCTTCTCATGTTGATTTACTGCTTACATATGCGAGTATATGTGCTTTTGCCTTATCTGACTTGGAATGTGTGTGTGTGTGTGTGTGTTGTGGTCTTGCAGTTCGAATTCTCAATTAGCTATTAGCGTTTACCCTGAAATACCCTGGAATTTGATGGAGATCCAAAAAAAAATTTTTTTCGGGATACTTAGAGAGGGATTTTTGTAAAATGCTTTCCTGGTAAACACCTACGAATTATTCCCGAATTTCGGTTTTCAATTTTAGATTATTATATCGAACATTATTTTTAAGATACTGAACTTTTGTAAAAAAATGAATGTCTTTTTATAGTTATAGATAGTTAGCAAACAATTGTATAATAAAGTTGGGAATTTTCTGAAACCTTAAGATGTTAAAGGATGTTACCCTATACAATAAAATCCTTGTTAGAATCGATTTCTTTTAGAGAGTACCTTTTGCTTCGACTCCTTTTCGTAACCTGGGGGCTACTCTGTATTATTTTTCTAAGATTTCCATCAGCAAACACAGAGGTCCCTTTTACCCATTTCTTTTTTTGGTGTGGCTTATTTGGTCATTTGGTTGGCTTTTAATTACCGTTACTGCTGATCGGTTTATTTGAGCAACCGCACACTCGACCTCATATGGAATGTCCTCTTTTTCGAACCGGAAACACTCCTAAACCTAAAATACGTGAACCTCTCGGAGCGACAGACTGATTTCGGTTGGCCGATATGGCAATTGGTCAGTTTGTTGGCATTTTATTATATTATGTCCCTTTTATTGATGGGCTAATTTAATTAAGTCGCTTTTGTAAGGACCTCTCACACCCGCTTCCTGGCTTCCTGTATCTGTCCCCTGTCTTGTTCGATTCGATTTAACTTCAATCAAGCGTTAACAATTTTAATTAAATTATTTCCAAATGTAATTATAAATGTGCGTCATGCATAAATTGTGTTATTAATTTATTTACCCACCCACTGACAACAACAGCAACAACAATTGCAATTACACTGAGAGAGAGAGAGATAGAGAGGGTCCTTGCTGCAGGATATCTGCAGATGGATGGTATGTATGATGTGGTGGTGCATGGATGGATCCGCCACCAGACGCTGGCCGAGGCCAACTTTTTGAATAAATAATCACAACGTAGGCAAAAAATAAATTTCATAAATTGGCATCAGCGCATCGGCGGCGAAAAAAAAGAAGAGAAAGCATGTTTAAAAAAGTGGAAAATTGGAAATTCAGGAGCACTTTTCTGTTGTCGTCAATCTCTGACATGTTTTTAAACGTTGCATTAATCCTTGTCCGTCCGTCCGTTCGTCTGTCCGTATGTCCGTCCGGCCGTCCGTCCGTCGGTCCTGCTGCTTCCGCATCCTTATTTTCCCTGGTTTGTTCTTCAATTTTTCAATTATTTCCGGGAAAAACGTAATCTCTCATTCGTCGGCTATCGATCTTCTGAACGCCCTTAATTTTTAATATTTATATATTATTTTTTGTTTTCCAGTTTTCCGGTTTCCCAATTTAATTTTTGATGTGAGAAATTAAGGGGTTTACTAAGGAGAATAATATATCGACTTGGACTATATCTGTAAATCCTAATCTCCTATTTATCGGTTATCGATCTTCTGATCGATCGCTCTTAACTTTTAATATTTACATTTTTTTATTATTGCATAGTTCAGTTGAAGAAAAGCTATTTATAGCATACTTTTGCTAAGGAAAATAGTATGTCGATTATTATCGATATATTATGGTTGATATAAGTGGATATAAGATGGACTTTTATTTTGTTATTTTTGTACATATTTCTTGTTACTATCCCACTGTCCTTTTCAACC
The DNA here is from genome assembly GCA_035046095.1 of Drosophila pseudotakahashii. Classification (NCBI taxonomy): domain Eukaryota; kingdom Metazoa; phylum Arthropoda; class Insecta; order Diptera; family Drosophilidae; genus Drosophila; species Drosophila pseudotakahashii. Next base: position 11,919,642 of record JAWNOE010000105.1, read on the forward strand.
GCACAGTGGAAATGTGTCACTTGCAGTCGCCATGCAATTCAATTCAATTAATGAAACGTTGTTAAAGAAGCGCAGGGAAATCCTGAAAACCCCTCACCCCCCTCCCCCTCCCTCCACCCATCCATTGCTTGCCGTTGTGTCACCTTTGCCCTCTCTTTTGTGTGGGTTACACTTTGTGCTGATCTTTGCAGTAAGTTGGCAAATTGCCTGACAACCGGAAAACCAAATCGAAGCAGCAACATCTCGCACTCACACACACGCACACTCACCTGTCAACTGGCTTACGCACACACTCACACACATCCAGCTTTGTCCATGTTGACAAGCAACTTCTGTTCCGCTCGCCATCTTCCCTCTCTTTCGCTCTCTGTGGCAGCTTATCCCAGTTGGATTTTATTGTTTGCATACACTCTACTCACTTACACACACACACACACAAATGCAGGAGGAGAGATATCCTGCCGCCCACCATAAACCCCCTCCCCCTTCCCCCTCGCCCACGCTTTTTATCCTCCGAGTCAAAAGGGACAAACCTTTTATGACAATTAAAACATAATTGACGGTCAACATTAATAAACCAAACGCACACCGAAAAACAAGAGAGCAGGAAAAAAGACACAGCAGCAGGCGAAGCAAAGAGCAGAAGGCAACAAGAGGACAGCCAACGGACAGGATATGCAGGATATATGTGCACTGGCGAAAAAAAGTGTGGTAGTAAAGGTGCACTCTTAAAATAAAACGAGAGAGAACGCTATAGTCGAGCAGTAAAATCGACTGCTTGCACTGCTTGCTGCCTTAAATTATTTGCTCATAACTTTTTAGTGAATGGTCTGATTTGAATATTTTATTCTACATTTCGATGGGTATTAATAAACACAACCAAATTGCATTTACACTTTTACAAAATCAGTAAAGATGTGGGCGCCATGCTTTTTTTAAGGTCCTTTGAAGTCCTTGTTGATATGAGTTTTATATATTTAGAAAATATATTTCTCACTGTGCATTTAGGCTTTTAAAAAAGTTTATTATTTCAAGAATAATATTTATGATATTATCACTTTCGGAAACCTTAAAAACAAAGCAGTTTTCTTTCCTTCACTTTCGATTAGTTTCCCATTTTCGATTTTTCCTAGTGCCGGCTTGAGGGGAAAGAGTCGGTGAGTGAACAATCTGCGTTTTTCTGTTTTGTGGTGTGTATTTACCATTTACCCCGCACAACAGCAACATCGGCAACAAGATTGCAATTGAACTTTGGGCAAAAGGGTGCGATGAAACCGAATAACGCACTAATCCCCAGCCAGAAACCCAAAGAGTATATGTATATATATAGTACATCCCATTCTTGTTTCCATTCTGTTCACCTGCCACGCCCCCCTCTATTTCGCCTCCCCCCTATTCTCATACAAATCAACAGCCATTTTGTGTTAGTTAAAAATTCTTTTTGTGTGTTAAACAACAACCCGAAAACACGGAAAAAAGGAAGGCAGCCGAAAGAAGCCAAAGCACCAAAAACACAGAAAAAAGCGCGCCAAAAACTAAATTTGAAAGCATTGCCAAAAGGGGAAAGAGTGTGGAACGTTTACAGTTGTCAACAAAATAATAGTTGTAGTTCCCATTTAATGGGCTTAGAGTAGAGCTTAAAAATATTGATATTTTCGATATTTTCACAATATCGATCCAATAATTTTGATGCTTACAAGGCAAACCACATTAAATATCGAGAAATAGCAAACTGTTGATATTTTTTAAAGCTCTAGCTTAAAGTTAAAAAAAAAATAGTTGCATACTTTTAGACACCTTTAAAAAGAAATTTCAAATCCATTGTGATTTCTGTGAAAAAAAGTAATAAAATGTTTTTTAAGTTGATGGCATGGTATGATAGGTATTTTTTTTATATATTTTTTTTAACTTTATTTCTTCTTAATAAAATATATTTTTTTTTAACTTACCGCTATGGTTTTACCCCCCGCTGTACATATACATATGTGTGTGTGTACTATCCTCTTTGGGCAATTAAACTGGTGACACGCTGTTATTGTTGTTGTTTATTAATTTGTTCATTGCATTTTAAGTGATCGCTCTCCCTGTTGCTCTTTTGTGCATTATGCTGATGGAAAGTAAACGAAGTAAGAAGTGGTTGGGTTGATTTTTCGGTTGGCTTTTGTTTTTGTTTTTGTTGTTTTTCCTTTTCCACCGGCCGAATGCAATTTGATGTTTTGCGCCATTTTTCTCTTTTCGGGTTGACTGTCAAAAAGCGGCCAAAAGTATGCAACACGCTGCAGCACGGCTTAAATGCCCAATGTCCCAGGGGCGTAACGCAAAAAAGGGGAGGGGGATGGGAGCGGGGGAAAAAAGGGGGTGCACTGCAAAAGTCACTTGGCAAAGGAGACTGGCCGCCGTTTATGAAATTTTGAACAAAATTGAAATTACGCTAATTGTTTGGACTCGCGTACACGCTGGCTACACCCCTGCCTTTTTTTTTTGCTTGTCAAAAAGGGGTGGAGGGGTTGATGAAGGGGGGCGGGGATGGTTGTGTGTTCTGCCTGGCCAAAGCAAAAACAATTAGCGAATTTGATGAGCAAATCCTCGTTACACGCGTTACAGTGACGCAGGGTGAAAAAGTGGGTTGGAGGGGGCTACAGAACCCCCCTTTCACGTTGGTGCAGCTAATTAATAGACTTTTGTGTGTGTGTGTGTGTGTCTCAGGCTTGTGGCTCCTCTTCTGTGTGTGTGTTTCATTTTTGTTTGTCCAGCGCATTAGCCGCCAATTCGCTTTCGTATCCACATCCGCGTCCGCATCCGCATTTTACCCCCCTTTAGCAACATCCGCAACCAATTTGTTTGCCTGGCAGTTTGTCAGTTTTGCGGCTCTCGCTGCGAGTGTGTTTGCTAATTAGTAAATCATAATTACTCACTCGCATTTCACAATTCGTAAGCTCCGAACACCCATCCACCCACCCGCTTTATAGGCCCTCCATTTTCGAATCCGATCCATCTGTCCAATATCACATCCATCCCCCAACTCCCAGTCGCCAATATTCGCCATTCGTTGGCCAGGTCGAGAGTTTTTCGGCACTCTCAAAATGTGTCAGCCACGGTGAAGGACACATGGAAAAAAAAATCTATAGTTTTTGCATTAATTTCAATTTATAGGGGATTGAACCCTACGTTTATTGAACATTTATTCATTGTAGTTGTTGCTTGAAAAAAAAAAAATACAACACATAAATGTAGGTCTATCTTTTCTCTCAGTGTAGCGGTAAACGCGTCTTTCTAATTGCCCCGCATGAAATGCATAAAGGGAGCACAGGTGCAATACGGAAATGGATGGGATAATGGGGTCTAACTGCTCGGCTTTGATTGCTGATATCCCCAAAAGAGATTAAAAATGAGATGGGGGAAATATTAACGAGCCATTTCTCAGCGTTGGTTGGATTACCGTTGTCAAAAACGGAAAAGCTAACGGCTTATTTAAGGCTTTTCCCTTTTTTTGAGGAAGTATATTTATATTGCCAAAGTAGGTTGGAGTTTAAAGCAGGTAAAAGTAACTAAAAAGTTAAAAAAAATTTTTTTTAAAACATTTTTATAAAAAATGTATAATTAAAAATTATTAAAAAATTAAAATAATTAAAAAAAATCTAAAGTATTGACATTTAATTAAATGTTTAAGTACTAATTGCACATATGTAATATCTGCCATAATATACATCAAAGTAAAATAAAAGTAAACTTTGCTTTTTAATTCCTGGTAACCTCTTAAACCTAATTTAAACTCAAAGAATAGAGTCGAAAAGTTACTAAAAAGGAATAAAAAAGACTGTTGCTTGCTTTTAGGCGCTGACAAACTAATTACCAACTTCAACTTAAACTTAAACTGACAAAAAACACGAAAAAGCCCCAAAAATAATCCAACAAAAAGCCGAAGAGTCAACACCTACACATATAAAGAGAGAGAGAGAGATAGGAGAAAGTAAGGAACGGAACAGCATCTGCTAATTATGTGTGTATGTGTGGCTTCCTCTCTCTTTCACTCGCTGCTTTCCCCTCTCGTTCTGGCCGAGACTTTTGCTTACATATGTAATTAAATTGCTCAATTAAAATTGCACACCCTTTTGATTATCGCTGGCGCACTCTCTTTCTCTCTCCCTCCTTCTCTCTGCGATTCTCTCAGTCTGTTATTAATCAGACAAAATCGTTGTCCAAAAAGCAAGGATTCGCATACAGAGATAAATATTTTATTGGTATTTATGTCATATTATATATATTATTTTAATAAAGAATTTACTAAAGAGTAATTTTTCCTTAAAATTTAAATCCTTGTGATTTTTTAAAAATGTATAATAAGATATTTTTTTTGAAAATCGAGAAACCAAAAGCAAAAAAATTTTGAAACAAAAATAAAATTTCTTTCCATGAAAATTTTGTTTTGATATCAAGTACATTTCATGTATTTGCTGATTGTTTATTAAAGGATAAATATAATATACAAATTTAAGGTAATGCTTATTTGATTTTAACATAATTATCTTATTTTCTTCAGTGCATTCACACGCACACACACACATGTGTACTTTTAGGGCTCTAGTGAAATGACGGCCACAATTGCCCGGAATAAAATATGCTTTTTCTTTTTTTGTTATTTCAATTTTCTTTTGTGCTGCGCTGCCGCTGATGCTGGTTTCCCCCCATCCGCTTTCCCTTTTTCCACCGCTTTCCCGCCTTTATTTCGCTCCTTTTTCCCGCTCTGCTGGCGTTTCTCTTGAGCCAGTGCCGCCTTTGCCGTTAAATCAACACCATTTCGTAAATTAAAAGTGCCAAGCAAAGCGTTTGCTGCCTCTGCCGCCGAGCGACGTTCATATTAACTGTATTTACAATTATACGGTGCTCACTATCTGCTCGCTTTGCTACACTGTAAAAAAGTCGATGGTTTTTAAATTATTTACATAAATAAATATAATTTTGTTTGGTATTTTTAACCAACTGAGAATACCTAAAAAACCTACTAATTACTCTGTTTAAAAGCAAGTAAAAATATAAAAAATACAAAAAATACTGCAAATACCAGAAATTAAAATATCATTATAAAATATACCAAAGCTATCATAAAATACTGAATTGATGATTCATAAAAGTATTTTTTCTCCGTTCTCCTGAACTACTTCCCCCGCCCCAACCCCTCTCACTTACAATCCCTCTGCATATGTGCATGCCATAATTCCTTGTACTCCCCTCCTTGTACTCCTTCTCTCCGCAGCCCCCTTTCCGCCCACTTTCACCCACTGAATTCGCTGTTCTTTGATGTTTGCACAAGTTGGCAGCTCGACTTCTTGTGCTTACGCAAGTTGTGATGTTACTGCGGCTGCTGCTGCCAGCGCTTCTTCTTCTTCTTGTGCTCTGCCAACAACAAATTCCCCATGGTGCTAATTAGCGGTGGTGTCCTGCGTCCTGAGTTCGGCCTCCTTCTTCATCCTTCGTCCCCCTTTTGTCCTGCCAACGTTTTGCTTGCTCCGGTGTTCCGATTCGCGTATATTTTTTAATTGGCCGCTTTCGGCATTTCCATTGTTGTTAGTTTTTACTGTGGTTCCCGTTGTTATCTCCAAATTGATTGATTGTTGTTGTTGCGGCAGATTTGATTGGATTTGCGTTTTTGATATTTTGCAAAAGGAATGTGTGTTGAAATATATCATTGTACGTAAAAATAATTATTAAAAATTATGTTTTTAAGAAAACATTAAAATAAAATAGATAATATTATTGAAATTATGATACTGTTCAAGGAAAATTATTCTAGAAACCACCTTTTCTTATAATTTTAGGTAATGAGAAATCGAAAAATCCGATAGACTCATTAATTCACCTTGAATTTGATCTTTCCTTCAAATTTCCTGGCCCTGTATTATCGCTTTACCTGCCCTCCCTTCTTCTTCTTCATATTCATCAATTGTTGTTTTCAATTGTCTAATTGAAAGTTAAATAAATTTTTGGTAACTTGTGCAGAAATTTTGTGCTGCTGCAGCAGAGTCCACAATCCAGTGGGAATTACAACGAGTGCAAAAAGGACAGGAAGGTTGGGGTAGAAAAGAGAGGGAGGGGGCTATAAGGGGAAGTTTGGGTTAATTTCTGTTTTCTTATTTTTGTTGATTCGCCAAAACTATTTGCCAAAATGGTCCAAATTTAATTGCACAATTAATGCGGTGGATAAATGGAAGTGAGGTGGTGGAAAAGATAAGGAATCGAGAAGGTAATGGGTTTGGTAATGGGTTCGGTAATGTATCACTTGGTTTTGGTAGAAGTAGTGAAAAAGGATTTAAACAGAGAATGCAATGCAACTATATATAGTTAATAAAGTGGTAAAAAATGCGTGGTATTGGTTATAAGCGGTGGGTAGTTTGTAAATGCGTGTCTTAACCATTTAAGGAAAAGATCAATTCAGTGGTAATCAGCGTGGTAATGCGTTGGGTAATCTGTGTGTAATGCATGAAAGAATACAGCATGCTAATTGGGGAGTTACTTACTGGGTCAGCAGCATCACACACACAATCTCAAACGCAAATAGAGACATTAGGCCTACACACACGCACACAACTCGCCATTCCAACCACCCTATCGTCCACCCCTCCTCCCTCTTTTCATAGACCTCCTCAATATTTACTCTTTGTACTTGCAAAAGAAATTGTACTAATGGAATTATTTCATTTTGGAGAGCAGAGCGAAAGAGACGGAGTAAGGAAAATAGATAGAGAGAGGGAGAGAGAGAATGAGGGGGTGTGCGTTGCGTCTCGTTTTGTTTTGTTTGTCGTTTTGATTTACTTTTGGTTTTCTCTTTTTCCCTGGTTCTGATATTTTTTATATATCTTCGCTGTGCAAATAACTCGCAATGTTCCACGTTTCATCTGCTTCTCGCTCTCTGTCTTCTTTCTCTGTCTCCAAAGTCGCGACTGCACAAATCAAAGTAGAAAAGTCACTGGGAAATGAGAAAGAAGATGGATACACGTAGAAAAAATGTGTTATCTGAAATATACATGTTTTCTCAGGGTACAAAAACATTTCTAACTTTTATTAAAATTTATTTTTAAAAGCCTAGAAAGTTTTTGTAATTATTTTTGAAAAATACGATAAAACCTGGTATTTTTATATTATAATAACAAAGAAAAAAACTTTTTTCGTGTGCTTTGAGAAACCAGCGAAAGCCCAAACCAAACCTCAAGCCCAATGCCAACTTCCTCTTTCCTCCTTTCTCCGTACTTTCACCGCCTCTCCCCTTCCCCATCTCGTCCATATTTCCTCTGCTGCGGCGTCGAAACTTTTTTGTTTTCCTTTGGGGCGGTTCAAATAATTTTTTGACTGATTGAATTATTAATAAAATTGATCGAAATGCAAAGAGAGCCGCGCTGACGACAACGAACGATGCTGGTCAGCAAACAAAAAAAAAAATAATAAAAATGAAATAAAATAAAATAAAATAAAATAAAATAGCTGAACGGAAATTCATATCACAGTTTTCGATTTTTCATCTTTGCTTTACTTATTTGTTGTTATTATTTGATTGAATTACTTTAAAGCGGCGGAGTGCCATCTTGTTGCCCATATAAGTATGCTTCGCAAGCATGCTTTCAAGAGTGAATTTCGTGTTGTAGGTCACATTTAATTAACACAAATTTCCATTAATATGCATTAATTACACCTGACTTCATTTTGTCGAACTGGCACGTCTTCATCGGTGTGTTATTGCCAACGACACAGGACATCAATTGTGCCTGACATTTGATGGGTCGACATGAGTTTCCATCATCAAAATCTGAAGGCCAGTTAATTATTCCATTATTTGTGGTTGGCTTTTAATTGAATAACTGATGGCACACAAATCCAAAAAAAGCTAAAAACACCATTTAATAACTTATTATCATGTTATAATGTAGCATTAAAATTGAAAAGGGATATCGTCTCGGCATAAGTACGGCTTAAAAACCTATTAAACTGAATTATCTTTAAATCGTATTCGTAAATATGAATTCGTATTCGTTTCTTCTTTTCTTTCGTTTTATTTATTCTTCTTTTTTTTCTTCTGCCATCGCCGAAGTGTATTAAATATTTACAGAATATTTTAAAATCAAAATTAAATAATAAAAAACGAGGTTTGCTCTGTGGCACTCGACCCCCTTGCCCTGCTTCGCAAACCTCAGCGGCAAGCCCATTTTCCTGTTTTCCCCTTCGAAGGGTTGGGGGTTCGTCGACCAATTGGCTTTTTATTAATTAATTTATTTGGTGTTGCTGTTGTTTTATGGCTATTTTCAACGTCGCTCTCTGGCATGTGTGCTCCAAATATTGATGTCCTAGGGTTTCAATTCGATTTTATCACAAATATTATTTTAATTTATGTTTTTCTTTTTATTTGATGTCGATAAAACATTTTATAAAATTATTAAAAAAAAATCCAAAAATTGATAAAGAATTTTTTTTTAATGATATAATTAAATTTAAGTAAGGGGAGTCACTAATGTTTTAATTTAATTTTCTTTAAATTTAAAATAGAAAAATATATTTTTCAAGAACAAATAATCATAAATTTTAATACTCTTGAAATAACAACCAGAGTATTCAAAAGTCAGTTAATTCCACTCTATTAAATCTCAACTTCATTTTGATTTACAACATTTTTTTGGTTGCCCGCTATTTGTTGATCTCTTTATAGTTTGTTATTGTTGTTACTGTTATTAATATTAAATATTTATTTTGTGATTTTTATTTAATTTGCAATCTATAATTGCAATTTGATTGAGCTTTTTGCAATGAAGACAAAAAAATAGGGTTGCCACCTTTTTTGCGGACTCACACAGTTGAGTGGGTGAGTGTGTGGGGTTAAAATGGCAGCCCACCTGTTCTCGCCCACCACCTTCCGCCCCTCGCTTAACAATCAAAATTAAAATGAGTGGCTTATTAAAATTTTAACGCTCAAAAAGCATTTTTACTCATCATTTTTTTTTTTTTTTGTGCTCGGCTTGGACAGCGTAATAAAGTTGTGTGGGGGGTTGAGGAGGTGGCGGCGGCTACTTTGATGTATTTTCATATTCCACTGAGATTCGCGAAATACGCAGGGTGGCTGGGTTTTTTTTTTGAGCCACAAGGACGCAAAGGACTCCTCTCTGTTTGGTCAGCAGCCAGTCGTCGTCGTCGTCTCACTGGCATTTAAAACGCTGATTGATTTCACTTACAATTATTCTTTATTTCCACCACCCAACCTCCTCCCTCTTTTTCCCGCGTCCTTTATTTTAATTACATTGATTTTGGCTAAATGCCGCAATTGTGTTTTCCCGCCCTATTTGCACATCATTAAAATTGTAAAATTATTAAAGTGGCAAAACAAAAACTAAGACAAACAGAAATTGCCACCGAGTCAGGATTTTTGAATGGGTGGTGGTTGGTTTTTGCCTTTTCCTTTTTTGGTCAGGGGTGCGTTTCCCTTCCTACGATAATCCATTTGCTGCTAACTTGAGGGTATATGTATTATATTTAACTTGAGATTTGATCAAAAGGGTTTAAAATTAATTTCAATGTTGAAAATAAATACTAAATAAATACCAAATAAATACCAAATAAATACCAAATAAATACCAAAGCAATTATTTAAATTATTATTATAAAGTGGTGAGAAATATAAGTTTAAATATTATATTTTTAAATATTTAAACATTTAAACTGTTCTAAAAATTATAATTAGCATATTAACTTTTTTAGCCTGTTCTAAAAGTAATCCACCTTGTCGACAGGGATTCATTTCACTCCACCTTATCCCTTCTCAAAGCATCCATTTCCATTTATTGCCATCCCATCTATCCATCCATCCATCAGCAATCGTCCTGAGTCGCATCCTTGCCGTTTTTCCCATCGAAAGCGGCTGGGTGGAAGGCGTTTTAAAATATTCAATTGGCTGCTGCTCATTATTTGTTAAGTGGCTTAATGAAAGCGATCCCCTGCTTCTCCGTTCCTCCCACCGACTCTTCTTCCCCTTGGCCCTCTTTTTGCCTGACCAGTGGCTTTAATTAAATCGCATTTTTTAATGTGTTTGCATAACTTTTGCCTGCACTCTACGAAAATTTCATATCGCTTAAGGAGATAATGAATTTGAGAGTATGAAACTCTTTAAGCTTATTTTTTAAAGAGTTATTGATGATAATAGTAATACCCATTGAATATTAAGAATTAAAAAGATAATGTTAGAGCAAAATTGTTTGGTTAAGGTTTTATCCTTATAATTCTCAACTACTTTTTTTGCTACCATAAATGAACTCTTTTTTGAATAGCTAAGTAATTATTTTGGACTAATTTGAATATTGTAACTTATCTTGAAATTTTACAAAATTGTTGGAGAAATTATAACAAATTCTTGTGTTTCTTCAATATGAAATACAGTATGCTTATAATTCTCAAGTACTTATTCTGTTACTATAATAATACTCTATTTCGAAATATAATCATATTTATTTAATTATTTAGGACTAATTTGGATAAAAGAAAATGCCTTGAAATATTAGAAAATTGTTAAGGAAATTATGACCAAATCTTGTTGTTTTTCAATATGCAACACTGTGTGCTTATAAATTCTCAACTACTTATTTATGCTGCCATAATTTTCCCATATTTTTCAAGAAAATTTGGAATACATTACATTTATTAGAAATAAGAGATTCTCTTTAAGAAAAGTTGAAAGATTAGATAGAAACGCAGATCATGTCCAATTTTTTCCCAGTGTATAATATATATTCCCAGATAATTTTCCGTTTTTTCCCACTGTAGTAGCCACTTACTAACCTTGGATTTCTCTCCTCCTTTCCCCAGATAAACTCGCCAGCTGCTTTGTGTGCAAGGCGGAGGCGTGTCCGCGCACCCGCCCCCTGAAGAAGGGGCGTGGCCAGCAGTACGGCATCCCGGACGACTCAATTCCGGCGGGAGCGAGGGTCTGCAACAGCTGCCAATGCAAATCGGTGCGCAGCCGCTATCCCAACTGCCCGCTGCCCACGTGCCCCAATCCCAAGGATCGTGCCCAGCGCCTCCGGAACATTCCCTCCCGACTCTTCGAACTGGCGGCCGAGGTGCGCGATCCGGTGATGGCTGAATTCCAGATACCGCCGCACGCCACGCGCTGCTGTTCGGCCTGCCTAATGCGTATCCGCCGCAAGCTGGATCCCCAGCTGAATCTCACGGACGGCTCCGGTGGCGGAGGAGCGGGCAGCGGCAGCGGTGGCGACGAGACGGATGTCTCGACCTCGTCGTGTGACGAACGTGAGCCGGGTGGCTCGGATACGGCATCGGTGGAGAGTCCAGAGAATCTCCAGCGGCACAAGTCCTTGACGTTGGTCAAACAGCAACAGCAGCAGCAACAACAGCAGCAACAGCAGCAGCAGCAGCAGCAGCTATCGCAGCCCCAGCCACCGCCAGCTCCGCAACAGAAGGTGACTCCTCGAGGAGGCGACAGTGCGCCACTGATTATCACACCCACACGGATGAGCAGCAAGGCGGGATCGGCCACGCCGGCGGGTGACAATGATCGCCTGCTGCCCCCCGCCGCTGGACAGGCACCGAAGAAGCAGAAGACCAGCGAGGAGTACGACTCGTCGGCCACCGAGACGGCCGATGAGGAGAATGAGAACTCGCCAGCGAATCGCCAGAGTCCCAAGGTTCTCTTCCACGGCAGTCATGGCGGTCATGTGGCCAACAATGTGGCTGGCCTCCAGCCGCCGACGGTGGCCAATATGGTAGCGGGTGGAGGAGGAGTTGCAGGAGGAGCTGGAGGAGGAGGAGGAGCACCTGGCCAACAGGTCAACGGACCGATCAGTATGCGACGCGAGGCGGTCAACAATGTGCAGGACTGTGTGTTCTCGGTGATTGAGCGTTCGCTGAAGCACAAGGGACCGCAGCCCAAGGGAGGACAGGGTCAACAGGGTCAAGGTCAAGGACAAGGACAAAGCCAATCCCCATCCCAGCAACAGCAACAGCAACAGCAACAACAGCAGCAGCAACAATCTGCTAATAATCTGGAACGCAAGGAGCTGACCATTGTGCGAGAGTATCGACAGGATCCGACTGGCATTCTAAAGCAGCAGCAAGCGGCCGGCGGAGCACCAGCCCCAGCACTGCCCTCCGCGGGCGCCAGTGGCTTGCCGCATGGTACCTCCGTGCAGAAGTTGCCATCGCGGCCGGCTGCAGTGCCGCCGCCACCGCCGCCGGCTCATCCACTGACGCCGACGAGCGTGGGCAGCGGGAATGGGAATAACGGAACCAGCGACAGCCTGGCCACCCTATCGGTGGTCAACTCTCACCTGGGACAGCTGGGCGGCCATCCGGCACTGATGGCCCATTCCTCCGCCGCCGGAGGTGTCGCCGGAATCTCTGGAATCCCCGGAATCGGTGTGGACAAGGCCACCATTACGCCGGTGGTCAAGAGCGGATCGAGCGGTTCATCAAAGAGCGGTGGCGGCACGTCCAGCCACTCGACGCCCACGCCGCCAGAGACCATAATATACAATGTGCCAGCGGCGCATCCGCAACGCGGAATTCCACCGCCGCCGCAGCACTCGGTGCATCCGGCCCATCCGTCGCATGGCCAGCATCCGTCGCAGCATCCGCAGCAGCATCCGTCGCATGGCCAGCATCCGCAGCATTCGCAGCAGCAGCTGCAGGTCCCGGAACCGGAGCCCCAGACCCTCGACCTGAGCATCAAGAAGCCGCCGCGCGATGGCCATTCGCCGCACACAGGAGCCGGCGGTGGTTCCGGTTCGGGTGGATCGAGTGGAGCCAGCTCTTCATCCTCCTCCTCCGCGGACCGACATCACGGACCACCGCCGCCGCCAACGATGTCGATGAAGCACATTGTTCGCTCCGCCGGCATGTATCGCGGCGAGACAGTGACCGTTCCCTCGCTGGCGGCGCCCAGTTCGTATCTGTATTCCACACCGCCGCACGGAGTGCTCAAGGCCACCGGCGGTGTGGGTGTCGTGCCCCCAGGTGTGATGCCAGGTGCGATACCCGGTAGCGCTCTATACCTACAGCCCGTCCCGGTGCCCGTGCCCATTTCGATTTCGGGCCAGGGCCAATTGCCGCCGAGAGCTGGACAACCGCCGCCGGCGCAACCGCCATCGGGCCGGGGTGGTGTGGCCAAGGCGCCGCCCAAACTGAGTCCACATCACCTGCAGCATCACGGCCACTCGCCGTCGCAGCAGCAACAGCAACAGCAGCAACAACAACAGCAGCAGCAGCAACAGGCGGCTGCCCAGCAGCAATTGCTGGTGAAGAGCGGCTCCATCACCCATGGAACGCCGGCCAATGCGGCCCAGCAGCAGATACAGATCGTTCATGCAGCAGCGGCGGCAGCAGCAGCAGCGGCATCCTCGTCCCTGCTGAGTCCCAAGTTCGAGGGACTCGTCAGGCAGACGACGCCCGAGGGCGTGGGCTCCGTACCCGGTGGCAGCGGCAAGCACGGCTCCATCACGCAGGGCACACCGCTCCACCTGCCGCCGCATCATTTGGAGAGCAAGCGGGCCTATGAGAGCTACTACAAGACCTCCCAGCGTCACAGTCCCGCCCAGCAGCCGGGCGGCAATCAGCAGTTGCCGCCGCCGCCGCAGCAATCGTCGCCCCAGGCGCCACCGCCCCAGGGCTACGGAGTGGGCGTGAGCTCGCCGTACGCACGATCACCGTTCAGCGGAGTGGTGGAGCAGGCACCGGTCCTCAGTACGCGCCAGATAGTGATGCACGACTACATAACCTCGCAGCAGATGCAGGGACAGCAGCAACAGCAGCAGCAGCAGCAGCGCAACATGTCGCGCGGCAGCAGTGCCAGTGGCGGCGGCGGAGGAGGGGGCTCCGACAAGGAGTCACCCTCGCCAAGGAACAGCGTGGGCAGTGCCGGAGGATTCGCCTATGGCGGGGACAAGGAATCAGCGCCGCGCGGAAGACCGGAGTACTCTAGTCGGGCGTCGCCAGCAGATCATGCCAATAGGTGAGTGGGAATGGAGGTTTACTGGAGGTTTACTAGAGGTTAACTGGAGGTTTACTGGGGGTTAAGAAGCCAAGTTTGTGTATAAAGGTATTTGGTATTGGTAAGTGGAAAGGGGAACTTATTTCCACTTATGGGTATTACTAGAAGTTAACTGGAGGTTTACTGGGGGTTAGGAAGACAGGTGTATGTATAAGGGTATATGATAAAACTCCTATGTGATAACATATTTGTAATGCATAGACAAAAACGAATTCAAATTTAAATTTTTTGTATGTTAAAATATAAAGAATAAGTTAATCTTCCATTTTACATACCCTTCACATGTAGAAAATGTTTCAAACAATTTTTCAACTTATTATCCAAGAAGACATCTTAGTTTAGCTTCATAAGGAAGGTATTGGAAAAGGGTTAAACTGTATTTAAGATATAAAAGAGGAACCCAACTTTATCAATATGGTCAGAAATAAATTAGTCAAATTATTAGTCTATTATAAAATAAGTAATTTTATAAAAAATATTTTTAGTATGTGGTTTTTATAGGAATCTTTATAAAATATAGTGCCCACATACAACATTTTAAAAAATCAAATAATTTTTGAGGGATAGATATAAATATCTATATTTATTTTGATGCATTTAAGTGTCAAACCATCAAAAATTCATTGAGGTGAAAACAAAGAAGTACCAATGCCATTTGATATCAACATGATATCTGTATAAAAACATATGCAGCGATGCCAAAAGCTTTTGAGATTCCACTGGCCATTGGCCATCCAGAGCAACATTTCAATTATGGTCGTATATATTTGTGCAGTGGGTTAAAACGGTCAGCTTAACAGCACTTGACCCAATTTTAACTAATACAGTGGCTTCCAAGGCCAATAGATTGCGTTTTACGCATAAATAGGCAAAATACAAAGTATCGAATTCGAATCACCATATCGAATGGGCACTGTAGTATACGCACTAAGCCGTACATATCTGCGTCATAATTTTCCACATTCGGGAGAGCTTGTCCGATTTGGTTAAAATCATGTTAAACGCTATCCTGTAAACAGGATAAATGAGTGAATGTAAATGAGAGCAATGCGGAAAAAGTTGCGACTGCGAGCAAAAGCCTCGATTAAAAGCTCCCGAAATAGAAAAAGTGGACAGTCCGAAAAATAACCTCCAGTTTTAATTGGAAAATTTACAAAAGCTAAGCTAAAACTTCAAAATTAAGAAGTTTATTTTAAATAGATACGAAGAAGATGCGAAGAAGTAATATTACTCGTCATTAAATTAATAATTAATTCGTGTTGTTTGCTGACATTTGGTAAACCAAATTAACCGAAAAGGATAACACCTGTTGAAAATGATTAAAAATAATATAAAATATAATAAAAATAGAATCAACAAATATTTTATAAATTTTAAAAACTATAATGTGTGACTAGTGCATTAAATTGGAAGTAAATAAAAAAAAACACGTTAAAAAAAAAAAACAAAAAAATAATAATAAACATAAAAAAATAATAAACATAAAAAAATAGAGATACAAAAACTTTAATTACCGAAAAGCTCGATTTTAAAAGTGATTTTAGGAAATACAAAATTTTAAGGCCATTTTCCTGAAGAATGTTAAGAACGTCCATACATATATATATTTATTTCCACAATGCTAACTTATAAAACAAATATATAGAATTTTGGGATTTTGTATTTAAAGAAAGGATACCATTTTGAAACATTTTAGGTAACTCTTAGTAAGTTGTGTAGGCTATAGATTAATCAAACCATTATAAACCTGGAATGTGTAGATTTCCTAAACACAAAATCTTAAACCTTTGGATTTAGTATGTAGTTTTTGAAAGTTAACCTCGCTTCCCATCTATTTTTGCCTAACTACTTAATATATTTCATAATTGTTGGACCTTGATTTATAAAACGACCACTAATTCCGTTTTTCTCCTAAAAATCAGCACTCCAAGTCCGCATCGCACGCCGCCGCCGCAGCGACAGGGCGTAATCCAGAGGCACAACACGGGCTCCAAGCCGCCATCTCCGGCAGCTCCGCCGCCGAGGAGCATGCACATTGTGTCCCCCTATCAATATGCTCCAAGTAAGTTGGCTGAATTAATTGATGCAGGCAATCTTGAAGAGAAACTAATATCCTTACCTTCTGCTACAGGTGGTCACGATGCCCTGGCCTCGTTTGTTGACGTGGCCGTCCAGCAGCCCCAGTTGCCGGTGCCGTCGCAAAAGGATGACAAGTCACCCGGTGCGCCTCCTGGGCCGCCGGGACAACTAACCGGACCTCCTGGATCCGGTCCACCGCTGGGACCGGCACCCGGACTGCCGCCACACGCCGTGGTCGGCGTGGCCCAGCCACCGCCGCCGACCGCTCACCACGACCAGCGGTACCGCGACCTGGCCCTGCACCATCACCACCACAACCTGGTGCAGCAGCAGATTGCCCAGCAGCAGCACTACCACCGCAGCCTCAATGTGGCCGCCCAGGCTGATATGCAGCGACAGATGGACCAGGCGAAGCGCGTGATGCGCCACCAGCAGCATCAGGCGCAGCACCAGCAGGCCCAGCAGCAGCACAACCATGCCCTCGTCGAGCGGGACAGGGAGATTCTGCAGAGCCAGGAGCGGATGCGCGAGCGGGATCGTGAGCGGGAGAGGGAACGCGAAAGGGAGCGGGAGCGAGATCGAGAGCAGCGAGACAGGGAACGAGAGCGAGAGAGGGAGCGGGAAAGGGAGCGAGAGCGACGCGAACAGGACCGGGAGCGGCGGGTGGTGGCCGAGGAACGGGAGCGGGACAGCAGGCGCATGGAGCGCATGTTCGCCGGTGGTGTGGTCACCGCACCAGGCGGTCCCGGCGGCGGCGGAGGACCCCCGCCCGGCCAGTTCCTGCGTGCCTCGGTGCCAGAGACAGGTCCACCACGCTCCATCCCAGATCGCGAACGAGAATCGTAAGTTTTTGAATAACTAAATAAAAAAATGTATAATTATAATATGGAATTTAAAAAAATATTATTTTGGAAATGTTTGGAGAGTCACTTGGGGAGAAATTATTTCTTAGAAAAAACCTACACTATACTAAGAATAATTACTGGTTTGGGCTCTGCATTGATTCTTCAAATAATATATATACAGTAGTTGTATGTCTTGCTCAAATATTATTTTTTTTTGCTAATGGGAGTCACTTAAGGATAAATCATTTCTTAGAAAAAAACATAAACTATTCTAAGAATATTTGGTAAAAATATAAGCGTTGTAGCTTTTCTGGTTTGGGTTTTACATTCAACCTCCAAATTTTTGAAGGCAGTTATATATATGTATATATTTCAAAACTTGAAAAATACCATAATTAAAGTACCATAAAAATACCAAACAAAGTAATTTAAAAATATATGTATATGCAATAAATATAAAGTCCCCACCTAATCATATTCGTACCTCCGCAGATACTATCGTCAGGCACATGGAGGCCCAGCACCAGAAGATACCCCCGGCCAACTGAGCGCCCAGAGTCTGATCGACGCCATCATCAAGCATGAGATCAATCGCTCCAATGATGCGACCGCCGGACCGGGTCGCGAATTCCCTCGGCCCACCTTCGTCCATGCTCCGCTGCCGCCGCGCGGATCGGGATCAGGTGGGGCCGGAGGCACTCGCTCCTCGCCGGCCAATGTGCTGCATCAGATGTACGTGCGCGATCATCGCCAGCCGCACGAGGGCGGAGCGGTCTCGCTGCTGACGGCCGAGAACAATGGCAAGTCCAGCTCCTCGGGATCGCCCAGTGTGATCAACATTGACCTGGATCAGGAACGCATCTCAGCGGCAGCCGCAGCAGCAGTTGCCCAGCAGCAGCAACAGCAGCAGCAACAAGCGCCGCCGCCTTCTTCGCAATCGTCGCAATCTAGATCCGTGCATGGCCAGCTGAGAACTCCTACATCCCAGGCGGGCGGCTCAGCTCCCAGTCCCCAGCAGATCCACACCAAGAGCATCACCTTCGGGGAGCTAACTGATTCGATAATCACCAACGACTACGTCACCAATCCGCATCTGCGGCCAACGCCGCCGTTTATGGCCTATCTGCAGGAGGCGCAGTCCATCCTGCCACCGGATCGCTGGAAGCAGAACCGCCGCATGCAGCAGAAGGCAGAGGAGGCGAAGCACCATTCGCAGCAGCAGCAGCAACAGCAGCAACATCATGCCCAGCAGCAGCAGCAGCAACACCATGCGCAGCAGCATCATCCGCAGATGCCGGGCAGCGGCTCCGGTTCAGCTCCCGGAGGCGGAGGAGGAGGTCAGGGCGGAGGAGCACCTGGCGGACCCGGCGGCGGAGGAGGAAGTGGCGCCGGCAGGGCCAACACGCCCGGCGAGGATGGACGCAACATAATCCGAATGCCGCAGGCGGTCAGTCCGCGTAAATACAGCCACGAGATGATGCTGCATCATGTAATGGGAGCTGGGGCGCCGGGCGCCGAGGCGGGACAGTTCTTCATACCCAGCCGCGTCGTGATGCCGGAACAGAGGGGAGCGCCCGTCGGCAGCGGCGGCAGCGGAGGAGCTCCTGGCGCCGGAGGGCCGGGATCCGGAGGCGGTGCCACCACCATCGACAACTATGTGAAGAACCGCATCGCCGAGGTGATGCGCGATGATATTAGCTACGGGAAGAACCGGACGGTGGAGGTGCGAACGGAGGAGGACATGGCCGATATGGTGGCCGCCCAATCGCATGCCGCCCATGTCGCCCATGCGGCGCAAATGGCCCATGTCGCCCACGCCCTTGAGCTGCAGCATAGGAGCAAGGAGCAGCAGCAGCCGCCGCCACCGGAGATCAGTGTGTCGCGCAAGACGCCCAATCAATACGAGGTGGTCGATGCCAGCGGACGGCGCTCGGCGGGCAGTGCCGCCTCCGTTTCGGTCTCCGTGTCGGGGGCCAACAGCCACCACTCGCCGTACCACCCGCCGGCGGCGGTCTATGCCCCCAGCACCTATGCCTTTCCCTACAGCGCGCTGACCGTGCCCAGTGCCGCGGGAGGATTGCCGCCGCCCCAGCCGCTGCAGCTGGCCCACCAAGCGCTGGCACCGCCCGGCAGTCTGAGTGCCAAGGCCAAGGCAGCGCATGCATTGAGTGAACTGGGCGCCGTCGGAGGCGGCGGCGTGTCCCTGGTGGTGGGCGGTGGCTCGGGCGGCATCGCAGGCGGCGGACCGGGAGGCGTGTCGGTCGGAGGCGGCCCGGGTGGCGGCGGCGGACCAGGTGGCGGAGCTGGCGGCGGAGGACCAGGCGGCGTTGGACACAATTCTATCCAGCATTCCGCATCGGCAGCTGCTGCTGTGGTGGCTGCTGCAGCAGCAGCCGCTGCGGCCAGCGAATCGAAGCCGCTGCTGTTGTCCAAGTACGACGCCCTCAGCGACGAAGATTAGTTGTGACTGCCGGCGTCGTCCTCGGCGTCGGCGTCGCACCTGCGGCCAGGAGCAATAGCAGTAGCAGCAGCAGCACTGCCCCCCGGCAGCAGCAGCAGCACGAGCGTGGTCTACGGCTATCCTGGCTACCGGCGACACTCCCAGCATCAACCGCAGCAGCCACCACCACCGCCACATCCGCATCTTGTCCAGCAGCAACCGTCGCCGCACCGCCAGCAGCAGCAGCTCTACCAAACCACGGTGCTGCCGCCGCCGTTGCAATCCCAGCAGCAGCAACTCCAGCAGCAGCAGCATCAGCAACTCCATCAGCAGCAGCAGAGGAGCCTCTACTATGCCAGCGAGCATTATCCGGGAGGCAATGGGAGCAGTGCTGCCGGCGGCAATCCGGGCTACTATTGACAGCAGCAACACCAGCAACAGCAACACTAGCAGCAACAGCAGCAGCATATGTAGGTTACTAGGATCACTAAGCATGGGCAATTGAAAACCCCTCAGCTAAGCAAACAATATATGTATGTAAAAAACGAAAAGAAAATGGCTTTAACACTATAAAAACAAGATTAAAATATAAAGAGGAGGTAAAATCAGCAGGAAATATAAAAAGAAAGAGAGAGAAGCTGAGAGGAGACAGAGTGGGACGGCATCTACACTTGACAACAACCAGTTGAAGTTTTGATCCAAAAACAAAAATTATTTAGACATTTTCCAAACAGTTTAGACAAACTATTGTGACTGCAGGCAAGGGCAGAACTATTTAAAAATTGTAAACAATATTTAATTTTAGCTTAGACATACAAAAAAGGACTTTTAAAAATGATTTTTCGAGGTAATTTTAAAAAGAGATTTTGGTATTGTACATAATCTAACTTTGATAGACTTAACCTAAGCCCAACCATCCTTTTTTTCGCCTCGAATCTCGAGACACATGCAACTGAATTCGTGTCCTTTTTGTCGCCTAAATGTACTAATGTGTGTGTCCCCCTGTTCTTTCGTGCATCTGTAAATGTTTCCTCCTCCTCCTCCTCCTACTCACGCAGCTCTAGCCTCAGCACCCCGAGTCAGAACGTAATGAAATTGGTAGTGACCACAATATAGATATATACAAAACTAGAAATCACACCACACACTTATATATACAATACACCTATGATTATAAGGAGTAAACAAAATAATAAAAACACACTGTTGGGCTGTTCTTAGAAAAAAAAAACAAAAACGAAAAGAAAAAACAAAAACCTAAAGAAAGAAAGTAAGAGAAAAGAAAACAAGTAAAACGAGAAACAAGTAAATAAATATATATATATTACCTATAGAACACTTTAAACATTATTTAAACGACTTTTGTAAATTTCATAAAAACTGCGCATCATTTTAATGAGCATCATTTAATCAATCTTATCGATAAATTTACAATTTACCACTACTATTATTCGTTTTTTTTATGCTATTTTTATATGCAAAATCTAATTTATATGGAGCATGATTGTGTTTTATTCTCTTCTTAAGCAAACGCTATTGAATTATGTACGTTAAATTGATAAGCTAATGAAAGTTTCGATGTAAGTAAAATAAAAGTAAGCCCAAAACATATTAATATATATGGGATATACATACGCATATTTTTTTATATAACACTTATGTCTTACGAAACAGTTTTAGTGTTTAGCTACTTTACTGTTTAATTCGTTTTTTAACTATTTTTTTTTTGATATGCAAACGCGAAACAAACGTGAAACCAATTGAGAAACGTGAAAACAAAAAATTCAATATTTTTAATACATAATGAAACTAAAAACGAAACAAAATCTATATAGTAAATATATATGAAGTAAACAACAAACGCTAAGACTTATTCAACAAAACAAAACAAAAACTGTAAAATATTAAAAGATAAATGATAAACGATATATATATATATATATATGAATGTAAAAGCTAACGATGCAGATATTCGCAACCGAAAACCGAATTAGGCGGAAACGGAAATGGATATGGAAAACCCAACACGCAACTCTGGCCGAGCGGCGCGCGCAGCAACGTTTTAGTTAAGAGCAGGAAGCGTATTTTTTTTTATAAATATATATAAATATATATAAAAAAATTAAATTAAAAATAAAAAACAAATTCTATATATATACAGAAAATTTTACAAAATATATATATATATACATATATATGATAATAAATGTATGTAAAGCGGCAGCATAATAACTAACGGAATAAACAGCGCCAGAGGTTCGAGCCGAAGGATCGGGTGGGGCGATGGCGGCCGGGACTGCACGGACGGACGGACTCGCGGACATGGACTCGAGGAGCCGCCTACACAACGAAACGGCTCGCGTCGCCGCCACCCGATCGCCCACAGCCTCGATATCCTCGATAGAGAGCACTTTCTACACATATAAATATATAAATTAATACTGTATGAATAACCGAATTTTATAGCCGGGCGAATTACAAAAACGCCGGCTGAATTGAATGGATGTAAAACAAACAACAAGCAACAAAACAATGTGTATGCACAAGGCGTGCCCTGAAAATGATTTAAGCAAATTGCAAATCACAAAAAACAAATTCAAATTCGTTATATTGAAGGACCTTTTATTGTTTGGTTTTTCCGTTTTTTTTTCCGTTGTATCAATTTAAAATCGATATAGTTGTATGGAAAACGAAATAAAAAAGAACGAGTAAAGGCGGCTTTCGGATGCATAATGATAACAATAAACACAAATTATGAATGAAGATAAAAAAGATAAAAAGTTAAAAGGGAGGAGTGAAAAGTAAACAACAATATTATGTGGAGTATATGCATATAATGTGCGCCGAGTCGCAGAGCTAGAGCCGATTATGATCGATACATGATAATGATGTTTAGCCCTTAAGTTTTAGTTGTAACTTTATGCCTTAAGTTGTAAGCTTAAAAATAATAATATAAAATTAAATACAACATATTAAAAAGCAAACAAAACAAAATAAAAACAAATACAAAAAAATAAAACAAAAGAAATGTATAACAAAATGTTCTTGTTTTTTCTTTGTGTCTTAATGGGTTTTTCAGCCAAAAAGTGGCCAGGAAAAATAGATCAACCAATCATACTCCCAAATAAAACAGAGTTACCACATTGCAACGTCTAATAATTTCCAGGGTCAAATGCCAATCAATTGGGAGTTTAACTAAGAGCTCAATATGATATTCCATATTTCGATCATTTTTGCCAGTGTTCCGAACAAAAAGGTATCATTTAATTACGAGCTTAAAAAGGTGCTCACAGTTATTTCTCATTTTACGCCAAAAATACTGATATTTTTGTGCAAAAAACACGATTTTTATTTTTTGCGTTTTTTGTAAGGGGTAGGGTCACAATTTTTTTCGAAAAAATTTATTAAAGGTACATTGACCACATTTGAATGCAAATCGATAGGTAATTTAATTACGAGCTCAAAAAGGTACGACACTTTATATTCCGACAGTTATTTCTCATTTTACGCCAAAAATACTGATATTTTTGTGCAAAAAACACGATTTTTATTTTTTGCGTTTTTTGTAAGGGGTAGGGTCACAATTTTTTTCGAAAAAATTTAATAAAGGTAAATTGCCCACATTTGAATGCAAATCGATAGGTAATTTAATTACGAGCTCAAAAAGGTATGACACTTCATATTCCGACAGTTATTTCTCATTTTACGCCAAAAATACTGATATTTTTGTGCAAAAAACACGATTTTTATTTTTTGCGTTTTTTGTAAGGGGTAGGGTTACCATTTTTTTTTCGAAAAAATTTATTAAAGGTAAATTGACCACATTTGAATGCAAATCGATAGGCATTTTAATTACGAGCTCAAAAAGGTATGACACTTCATATTCCGACAGTTATTTCTCATTTTACGCCAAAAATACTGATATTTTTGTGCAAAAAACACGATTTTTATTTTTTGCGTTTTTTGTAAGGGGTAGGGTCACAATTTTTTTCGAAAAAATTTATTAAAGGTAAATTGACCACATTTGAATGCAAATCGATAGGCATTTTAATTACGAGCTCAAAAAGGTATGACACTTCATATTCCGACAGTTATTTCTCATTTTACGCCAAAAATACTGATATTTTTGTGCAAAAAACACGATTTTTATTTTTTGCGTTTTTTGTAAGGGGTAGGGTCACAATTTTTTTTCGAAAAAATTTATTTAAGGTAAATTGACCACATTTGAATGCAAATCGATAGGCATTTTAATTACGAGCTCAAAAAGGTATGACACTTCATATTCCGACAGTTATTTCTCATTTTACGCCAAAAATACTGATATTTTTGTGCAAAAAACACGATTTTTATTTTTTGCGTTTTTTGTAAGGGGTAGGGTCACAATTTTTTCGAAAAAATTTATTAAAGGTAAATTGACCACATTTGAATGCAAATCGATAGGCATTTTAATTACGAGCTCCAAAAGGTATGACACTTCATATTCCGACAGTTATTTTTCAATTTACGCCAAAAATACTGATATTTTTGTGCAAAAAACACGATTTTTATTTTTTGCGTTTTTTGTAAGGGGTAGGGTCACAATTTTTTCGAAAAAATTTATTAAAGGTAAATTGACCACATTTGAATGCAAATCGATAGGCATTTTAATTACGAGCTCAAAAAGGTATGACACTTCATATTCCGACAGTTATTTCTCATTTTACGCCAAAAATACTGATATTTTTGTGCAAAAAACACGAATTTTATTTTTTGCGTTTTTTGTAAGGGGTAGGGTCACAATTTTTTCGAAAAAATTTATTAAAGGTAAATTGACCACATTTGAATGCAAATCGATAGGCATTTTAATTACGAGCTCAAAAAGGTATGACACTTCATATTCCGACAGTTATTTCTCATTTTACGCCAAAAATACTGATATTTTTGTGCAAAAAACACGAATTTTATTTTTTGCGTTTTTTGTAAGGGGTAGGGTCACAATTTTTTTCGAAAAAATTTATTAAAGGTACATTGACCACATTTGAATGCAAATCGATAGGTAATTTAATTACGAGCTCAAAAAGGTATGACACTTCATATTCCGACAGTTATTTCTCATTTTACGCCAAAAATACTGATATTTTTGTGCAAAAAACACGATTTTTATTTTTTGCGTTTTTTGTAAGGGGTAAGGTCACAATTTTTTTCGAAAAAATTTAATAAAGGTAAATTGCCCACATTTGAATGCAAATCGATAGGTAATTTAATTACGAGCTCAAAAAGGTATGACACTTCATATTCCGACAGTTATTTCTCATTTTACGCCAAAAATACTGATATTTTTGTGCAAAAAACACGATTTTTATTTTTTGCGTTTTTTGTAAGGGGTAGGGTCACAATTTTTTCGAAAAAATTTATTAAAGGTAAATTGACCACATTTGAATGCAAATCGATAGGCATTTTAATTACGAGCTCCAAAAGGTATGACACTTCATATTCCGACAGTTATTTTTCAATTTACGCCAAAAATACTGTTATTTCTCATTTTACGCCAAAAATACTGATATTTTTGTGCAAAAAACACGATTTTTATTTTTTGCGTTTTTTGTAAGGGGTAAGGTCACAATTTTTTTCGAAAAAATTTAATAAAGGTAAATTGCCCACATTTGAATGCAAATCGATAGGTAATTTAATTACGAGCTCAAAAAGGTATGACACTTCATATTCCGACAGTTATTTCTCATTTTACGCCAAAAATACTGATATTTTTGTGCAAAAAACACGATTTTTATTTTTTGCGTTTTTTGTAAGGGGTAGGGTCACAATTTTTTCGAAAAAATTTATTAAAGGTAAATTGACCACATTTGAATGCAAATCGATAGGCATTTTAATTACGAGCTCCAAAAGGTATGACACTTCATATTCCGACAGTTATTTTTCAATTTACGCCAAAAATACTGTTATTTCTCATTTTACGCCAAAAATACTGATATTTTTGTGCAAAAAACACGATTTTTATTTTTTGCGTTTTTTGTAAGGGGTAAGGTCACAATTTTTTTCGAAAAAATTTAATAAAGGTAAATTGCCCACATTTGAATGCAAATCGATAGGTAATTTAATTACGAGCTCAAAAAGGTATGACACTTCATATTCCGACAGTTATTTCTCATTTTACGCCAAAAATACTGATATTTTTGTGCAAAAAACACGATTTTTATTTTTTGCGTTTTTTGTAAGGGGTAGGGTTACCATTTTTTTTCGAAAAAATTTATTAAAGGTAAATTGACCACATTTGAATGCAAATCGATAGGCATTTTAATTACGAGCTCAAAAAGGTATGACACTTCATATTCCGACAGTTATTTCTCATTTTACGCCAAAAATACTGATATTTTTGTGCAAAAAACACGATTTTTATTTTTTGCGTTTTTTGTAAGGGGTAGGGTCACAATTTTTTTTCGAAAAAATTTATTTAAGGTAAATTGACCACATTTGAATGCAAATCGATAGGCATTTTAATTACGAGCTCAAAAAGGTATGACACTTCATATTCCGACAGTTATTTCTCATTTTACGCCAAAAATACTGATATTTTTGTGCAAAAAACACGATTTTTATTTTTTGCGTTTTTTGTAAGGGGTAGGGTCACAATTTTTTCGAAAAAATTTATTAAAGGTAAATTGACCACATTTGAATGCAAATCGATAGGCATTTTAATTACGAGCTCCAAAAGGTATGACACTTCATATTCCGACAGTTATTTTTCAATTTACGCCAAAAATACTGATATTTTTGTGCAAAAAACACGATTTTTATTTTTTGCGTTTTTTGTAAGGGGTAGGGTCACAATTTTTTCGAAAAAATTTATTAAAGGTAAATTGACCACATTTGAATGCAAATCGATAGGCATTTTAATTACGAGCTCAAAAAGGTATGACACTTCATATTCCGACAGTTATTTCTCATTTTACGCCAAAAATACTGATATTTTTGTGCAAAAAACACGAATTTTATTTTTTGCGTTTTTTGTAAGGGGTAGGGTCACAATTTTTTCGAAAAAATTTATTAAAGGTAAATTGACCACATTTGAATGCAAATCGATAGGCATTTTAATTACGAGCTCCAAAAGGTATGACACTTCATATTCCGACAGTTATTTTTCAATTTACGCCAAAAATACTGATATTTTTGTGCAAAAAACACGATTTTTATTTTTTGCGTTTTTTGTAAGGGGTAGGGTCACAATTTTTTCGAAAAAATTTATTAAAGGTAAATTGACCACATTTGAATGCAAATCGATAGGCATTTTAATTACGAGCTCAAAAAGGTATGACACTTCATATTCCGACAGTTATTTCTCATTTTACGCCAAAAATACTGATATTTTTGTGCAAAAAACACGAATTTTATTTTTTGCGTTTTTTGTAAGGGGTAGGGTCACAATTTTTTCGAAAAAATTTATTAAAGGTAAATTGACCACATTTGAATGCAAATCGATAGGCATTTTAATTACGAGCTCAAAAAGGTATGACACTTCATATTCCGACAGTTATTTCTCATTTTACGCCAAAAATACTGATATTTTTGTGCAAAAAACACGAATTTTATTTTTTGCGTTTTTTGTAAGGGGTAGGGTCACAATTTTTTTCGAAAAAATTTATTAAAGGTACATTGACCACATTTGAATGCAAATCGATAGGTAATTTAATTACGAGCTCAAAAAGGTATGACACTTCATATTCCGACAGTTATTTCTCATTTTACGCCAAAAATACTGATATTTTTGTGCAAAAAACACGAATTTTATTTTTTGCGTTTTTTGTAAGGGGTAGGGTCACAATTTTTTTCGAAAAAATTTAATAAAGGTAAATTGCCCACATTTGAATGCAAATCGATAGGTAATTTAATTACGAGCTCAAAAAGGTATGACACTTCATATTCCGACAGTTATTTCTCATTTTACGCCAAAAATACTGATATTTTTGTGCAAAAAACACGATTTTTATTTTTTGCGTTTTTTGTAAGGGGTAGGGTCACAATTTTTTCGAAAAAATTTATTAAAGGTAAATTGACCACATTTGAATGCAAATCGATAGGCATTTTAATTACGAGCTCCAAAAGGTATGACACTTCATATTCCGACAGTTATTTTTCAATTTACGCCAAAAATACTGATATTTTTGTGCAAAAAACACGATTTTTATTTTTTGCGTTTTTTGTAAGGGGTAGGGTCACAATTTTTTCGAAAAAATTTATTAAAGGTAAATTGACCACATTTGAATGCAAATCGATAGGCATTTTAATTACGAGCTCAAAAAGGTATGACACTTCATATTCCGACAGTTATTTCTCATTTTACGCCAAAAATACTGATATTTTTGTGCAAAAAACACGAATTTTATTTTTTGCGTTTTTTGTAAGGGGTAGGGTCACAATTTTTTCGAAAAAATTTATTAAAGGTAAATTGACCACATTTGAATGCAAATCGATAGGCATTTTAATTACGAGCTCAAAAAGGTATGACACTTCATATTCCGACAGTTATTTCTCATTTTACGCCAAAAATACTGATATTTTTGTGCAAAAAACACGAATTTTATTTTTTGCGTTTTTTGTAAGGGGTAGGGTCACAATTTTTTTCGAAAAAATTTATTAAAGGTACATTGACCACATTTGAATGCAAATCGATAGGTAATTTAATTACGAGCTCAAAAAGGTATGACACTTCATATTCCGACAGTTATTTCTCATTTTACGCCAAAAATACTGATATTTTTGTGCAAAAAACACGATTTTTATTTTTTGCGTTTTTTGTAAGGGGTAAGGTCACAATTTTTTTCGAAAAAATTTAATAAAGGTAAATTGCCCACATTTGAATGCAAATCGATAGGTAATTTAATTACGAGCTCAAAAAGGTATGACACTTCATATTCCGACAGTTATTTCTCATTTTACGCCAAAAATACTGATATTTTTGTGCAAAAAACACGAATTTTATTTTTTGCGTTTTTTGTAAGGGGTAGGGTTACCATTTTTTTTCGAAAAAATTTATTAAAGGTAAATTGACCACATTTGAATGCAAATCGATAGGCATTTTAATTACGAGCTCAAAAAGGTATGACACTTCATATTCCGACAGTTATTTCTCATTTTACGCCAAAAATACTGATATTTTTGTGCAAAAAACACGATTTTTATTTTTTGCGTTTTTTGTAAGGGGTAGGGTCACAATTTTTTCGAAAAAATTTATTAAAGGTAAATTGACCACATTTGAATGCAAATCGATAGGCATTTTAATTACGAGCTCCAAAAGGTATGACACTTCATATTCCGACAGTTATTTTTCAATTTACGCCAAAAATACTGATATTTTTGTGCAAAAAACACGATTTTTATTTTTTGCGTTTTTTGTAAGGGGTAGGGTCACAATTTTTTCGAAAAAATTTATTAAAGGTAAATTGACCACATTTGAATGCAAATCGATAGGCATTTTAATTACGAGCTCAAAAAGGTATGACACTTCATATTCCGACAGTTATTTCTCATTTTACGCCAAAAATACTGATATTTTTGTGCAAAAAACACGAATTTTATTTTTTGCGTTTTTTGTAAGGGGTAGGGTCACAATTTTTTCGAAAAAATTTATTAAAGGTAAATTGACCACATTTGAATGCAAATCGATAGGCATTTTAATTACGAGCTCAAAAAGGTATGACACTTCATATTCCGACAGTTATTTCTCATTTTACGCCAAAAATACTGATATTTTTGTGCAAAAAACACGAATTTTATTTTTTGCGTTTTTTGTAAGGGGTAGGGTCACAATTTTTTTCGAAAAAATTTATTAAAGGTACATTGACCACATTTGAATGCAAATCGATAGGTAATTTAATTACGAGCTCAAAAAGGTATGACACTTCATATTCCGACAGTTATTTCTCATTTTACGCCAAAAATACTGATATTTTTGTGCAAAAAACACGATTTTTATTTTTTGCGTTTTTTGTAAGGGGTAAGGTCACAATTTTTTTCGAAAAAATTTAATAAAGGTAAATTGCCCACATTTGAATGCAAATCGATAGGTAATTTAATTACGAGCTCAAAAAGGTATGACACTTCATATTCCGACAGTTATTTCTCATTTTACGCCAAAAATACTGATATTTTTGTGCAAAAAACACGATTTTTATTTTTTGCGTTTTTTGTAAGGGGTAGGGTTACCATTTTTTTTCGAAAAAATTTATTAAAGGTAAATTGACCACATTTGAATGCAAATCGATAGGCATTTTAATTACGAGCTCAAAAAGGTATGACACTTCATATTCCGACAGTTATTTCTCATTTTACGCCAAAAATACTGATATTTTTGTGCAAAAAACACGATTTTTATTTTTTGCGTTTTTTGTAAGGGGTAGGGTCACAATTTTTTTCGAAAAAATTTATTAAAGGTAAATTGACCACATTTGAATGCAAATCGATAGGCATTTTAATTACGAGCTCAAAAAGGTATGACACTTCATATTCCGACAGTTATTTCTCATTTTACGCCAAAAATACTGATATTTTTGTGCAAAAAACACGATTTTTATTTTTTGCGTTTTTTGTAAGGGGTAGGGTCACAATTTTTTCGAAAAAATTTATTAAAGGTAAATTGACCACATTTGAATGCAAATCGATAGGCATTTTAATTACGAGCTCAAAAAGGTATGACACTTCATATTCCGACAGTTATTTCTCATTTTACGCCAAAAATACTGATATTTTTGTGCAAAAAACACGAATTTTATTTTTTGCGTTTTTTGTAAGGGGTAGGGTCACAATTTTTTTCGAAAAAATTTATTAAAGGTACATTGACCACATTTGAATGCAAATCGATAGGTAATTTAATTACGAGCTCAAAAAGGTATGACACTTCATATTCCGACAGTTATTTCTCATTTTACGCCAAAAATACTGATATTTTTGTGCAAAAAACACGATTTTTATTTTTTGCGTTTTTTGTAAGGGGTAAGGTCACAATTTTTTTCGAAAAAATTTAATAAAGGTAAATTGCCCACATTTGAATGCAAATCGATAGGTAATTTAATTACGAGCTCAAAAAGGTATGACACTTCATATTCCGACAGTTATTTCTCATTTTACGCCAAAAATACTGATATTTTTGTGCAAAAAACACGATTTTTATTTTTTGCGTTTTTTGTAAGGGGTAGGGTTACCATTTTTTTTCGAAAAAATTTATTAAAGGTAAATTGACCACATTTGAATGCAAATCGATAGGCATTTTAATTACGAGCTCAAAAAGGTATGACACTTCATATTCCGACAGTTATTTCTCATTTTACGCCAAAAATACTGATATTTTTGTGCAAAAAACACGATTTTTATTTTTTGCGTTTTTTGTAAGGGGTAGGGTCACAATTTTTTTCGAAAAAATTTAATAAAGGTAAATTGCCCACATTTAAATGCAAATCGATAGGCATTTTAATTACGAGCTCAAAAAGGTATGACACTTCATATTCCGACAGTTATTTCTGATTTTACGCCAAAAATACTGATATTTTTGTGCAAAAAACACGATTTTTATTTTTTGCGTTTTTTGTAAGGGGTAGGGTCACAATTTTTTTCGAAAAAATTTATTAAAGGTAAATTGACCACATTTGAATGCAAATCGATAGGCATTTTAATTACGAGCTCAAAAAGGTATGACACTTCATATTCCGACAGTTATTTCTCATTTTACGCCAAAAATACTGATATTTTTGTGCAAAAAACACGATTTTTATTTTTTGCGTTTTTTGTAAGGGGTAGGGTCACAATTTTTTTCGAAAAAATTTATTAAAGGTAAATTGACCACATTTGAATGCAAATCGATAGGCATTTTAATTACGAGCTCAAAAAGGTATGACACTTCATATTCCGACAGTTATTTCTCATTTTACGCCAAAAATACTGATATTTTTGTGCAAAAAACACGATTTTTATTTTTTGCGTTTTTTGTAAGGGGTAGGGTCACAATTTTTTTTCGAAAAAATTTATTTAAGGTAAATTGACCACATTTGAATGCAAATCGATAGGCATTTTAATTACGAGCTCAAAAAGGTATGACACTTCATATTCCGACAGTTATTTCTCATTTTACGCCAAAAATACTGATATTTTTGTGCAAAAAACACGATTTTTATTTTTTGCGTTTTTTGTAAGGGGTAGGGTCACAATTTTTTTCGAAAAAATTTATTAAAGGTAAATTGACCACATTTGAATGCAAATCGATAGGCATTTTAATTACGAGCTCAAAAAGGTATGACACTTCATATTCCGACAGTTATTTCTCATTTTACGCCAAAAATACTGATATTTTTGTGCAAAAAACACGATTTTTATTTTTTGCGTTTTTTGTAAGGGGTAGGGTCACAATTTTTTTCGAAAAAATTTATTAAAGGTACATTGACCACATTTGAATGCAAATCGATAGGTAATTTAATTACGAGCTCAAAAAGGTATGACACTTCATATTCCGACAGTTATTTCTCATTTGTGCAAAAAACACGATTTTTATTTTTTGCGTTTTTTGTAAGGGGTAGGGTCACAATTTTTTTCGAAAAAATTTATTAAAGGTAAATTGCCCACATTTAAATGCAAATCGATAGGCATTTTAATTACGAGCTCAAAAAGGTATGACACTTCATATTCCGACAGTTATTTCTCATTTTACGCCAAAAATACTGATATTTTTGTGCAAAAAACACGATTTATATTTTTGGCGTTTTTTGTAAGGGGTAGGGTCACAATTTTTTTCGAAAAAATTTAATAAAGGTAAATTGCCCACATTTAAATGCAAATCGATAGGCATTTTAATTACGAGCTCAAAAAGGTATGACACTTCATATTCCGACAGTTATTTCTCATTTTACGCCAAAAATACTGATATTTTTGTGCAAAAAACACGATTTTTATTTTTTGCGTTTTTTGTAAGGGGTAGGGTCACAATTTTTTTCGAAAAAATTTATTAAAGGTAAATTGACCACATTTGAATGCAAATCGATAGGCATTTTAATTACGAGCTCAAAAAGGTATGACACTTCATATTCCGACAGTTATTTCTCATTTTACGCCAAAAATACTGATATTTTTGTGCAAAAAACACGATTTATATTTTTGGCGTTTTTTGTAAGGGGTAGGGTCACAATTTTTTTCGAAAAAATTTATTAAAGGTAAATTGACCACATTTGAATGCAAATCGATAGGCATTTTAATTACGAGCTCAAAAAGGTATGACACTTCATATTCCGACAGTTATTTCTCATTTTACGCCAAAAATACTGATATTTTTGTGCAAAAAACACGATTTTTATTTTTTGCGTTTTTTGTAAGGGGTAGGGGTCACAATTTTTTAATTAAATTTTTTAATTAAATTAAAATTTAATAAAGGTAAATTGCCCACATTTGAATGCAAATCGATAGGCATTTTAATTACGAGCTCAAAAAGGTATGACACTTCATATTCCGACAGATATTTCTCATTTTACGCCAAAAATACTGATATTTTTGTGCAAAAAACACGATTTTTATTTTTTGCGTTTTTTGTAAGGGGTAGGGTCACAATTTTTTTCGAAAAAATTTAATAAAGGTAAATTGCCCACATTTGAATGCAAATCGATAGGCATTTTAATTACGAGCTCAAAAAGGTATGACACTTCATATTCCGACAGATATTTCTCATTTTACGCCAAAAATACTGATATTTTTGTGCAAAAAACACGATTTTTATTTTTTGCGTTTTTTGTAAGGGGTAGGGTCACAATTTTTTTCGAAAAAATTTAATAAAGGTAAATTGCCCACATTTGAATGCAAATCGATAGGCATTTTAATTACGAGCTCAAAAAGGTATGACACTTCATATTCCGACAGTTATTTCTCATTTTACGCCAAAAATACTGATATTTTTGTGCAAAAAACACGATTTTTATTTTTTGCGTTTTTTGTAAGGGGTAGGGTCACAATTTTTTTCGAAAAAATTTATTAAAGGTACATTGACCACATTTGAATGCAAATCGATAGGTAATTTAATTACGAGCTCAAAAAGGTATGACACTTCATATTCCGACAGTTATTTCTCATTTGTGCAAAAAACACGATTTTTATTTTTTGCGTTTTTTGTAAGGGGTAGGGTCACAATTTTTTTCGAAAAAATTTAATAAAGGTAAATTGCCCACATTTAAATGCAAATCGATAGGCATTTTAATTACGAGCTCAAAAAGGTATGACACTTCATATTCCGACAGTTATTTCTCATTTTACGCCAAAAATACTGATATTTTTGTGCAAAAAACACGATTTTTATTTTTTGCGTTTTTTGTAAGGGGTAGGGTCACAATTTTTTTCGAAAAAATTTATTAAAGGTAAATTGACCACATTTGAATGCAAATCGATAGGCATTTTAATTACGAGCTCAAAAAGGTATGACACTTCATATTCCGACAGTTATTTCTCATTTTACGCCAAAAATACTGATATTTTTGTGCAAAAAACACGATTTTTATTTTTTGCGTTTTTTGTAAGGGGTAGGGTCACAATTTTTTTCGAAAAAATTTATTAAAGGTAAATTGACCACATTTGAATGCAAATCGATAGGCATTTTAATTACGAGCTCAAAAAGGTATGACACTTCATATTCCGACAGTTATTTCTCATTTTACGCCAAAAATACTGATATTTTTGTGCAAAAAACACGATTTTTATTTTTTGCGTTTTTTGTAAGGGGTAGGGTCACAATTTTTTTCGAAAAAATTTATTAAAGGTACATTGACCACATTTGAATGCAAATCGATAGGTAATTTAATTACGAGCTCAAAAAGGTATGACACTTCATATTCCGACAGTTATTTCTCATTTGTGCAAAAAACACGATTTTTATTTTTTGCGTTTTTTGTAAGGGGTAGGGTCACAATTTTTTTCGAAAAAATTTATTAAAGGTAAATTGCCCACATTTAAATGCAAATCGATAGGCATTTTAATTACGAGCTCAAAAAGGTATGACACTTCATATTCCGACAGTTATTTCTCATTTTACGCCAAAAATACTGATATTTTTGTGCAAAAAACACGATTTATATTTTTGGCGTTTTTTGTAAGGGGTAGGGTCACAATTTTTTTCGAAAAAATTTAATAAAGGTAAATTGCCCACATTTAAATGCAAATCGATAGGCATTTTAATTACGAGCTCAAAAAGGTATGACACTTCATATTCCGACAGTTATTTCTCATTTTACGCCAAAAATACTGATATTTTTGTGCAAAAAACACGATTTTTATTTTTTGCGTTTTTTGTAAGGGGTAGGGTCACAATTTTTTTCGAAAAAATTTATTAAAGGTAAATTGACCACATTTGAATGCAAATCGATAGGCATTTTAATTACGAGCTCAAAAAGGTATGACACTTCATATTCCGACAGTTATTTCTCATTTTACGCCAAAAATACTGATATTTTTGTGCAAAAAACACGATTTTTATTTTTTGCGTTTTTTGTAAGGGGTAAGGTCACAATTTTTTTCGAAAAAATTTAATAAAGGTAAATTGCCCACATTTGAATGCAAATCGATAGGCATTTTAATTACGAGCTCAAAAAGGTATGACACTTCATATTCCGACAGTTATTTCTCATTTTACGCCAAAAATACTGATATTTTTGTGCAAAAAACACGATTTTTATTTTTTGCGTTTTTTGTAAGGGGTAGGGTCACAATTTTTTTCGAAAAAATTTATTAAAGGTAAATTGACCACATTTGAATGCAAATCGATAGGCATTTTAATTACGAGCTCAAAAAGGTATGACACTTCATATTCCGACAGTTATTTCTCATTTTACGCCAAAAATACTGATATTTTTGTGCAAAAAACACGATTTTTATTTTTTGCGTTTTTTGTAAGGGGTAGGGTCACAATTTTTTTCGAAAAAATTTATTAAAGGTACATTGACCACATTTGAATGCAAATCGATAGGTAATTTAATTACGAGCTCAAAAAGGTATGACACTTCATATTCCGACAGTTATTTCTCATTTGTGCAAAAAACACGATTTTTATTTTTTGCGTTTTTTGTAAGGGGTAGGGTCACAATTTTTTTCGAAAAAATTTATTAAAGGTAAATTGCCCACATTTAAATGCAAATCGATAGGCATTTTAATTACGAGCTCAAAAAGGTATGACACTTCATATTCCGACAGTTATTTCTCATTTTACGCCAAAAATACTGATATTTTTGTGCAAAAAACACGATTTATATTTTTGGCGTTTTTTGTAAGGGGTAGGGTCACAATTTTTTTCGAAAAAATTTAATAAAGGTAAATTGCCCACATTTAAATGCAAATCGATAGGCATTTTAATTACGAGCTCAAAAAGGTATGACACTTCATATTCCGACAGTTATTTCTCATTTTACGCCAAAAATACTGATATTTTTGTGCAAAAAACACGATTTTTATTTTTTGCGTTTTTTGTAAGGGGTAGGGTCACAATTTTTTTCGAAAAAATTTATTAAAGGTAAATTGACCACATTTGAATGCAAATCGATAGGCATTTTAATTACGAGCTCAAAAAGGTATGACACTTCATATTCCGACAGTTATTTCTCATTTTACGCCAAAAATACTGATATTTTTGTGCAAAAAACACGATTTTTATTTTTTGCGTTTTTTGTAAGGGGTAAGGTCACAATTTTTTTCGAAAAAATTTAATAAAGGTAAATTGCCCACATTTGAATGCAAATCGATAGGCATTTTAATTACGAGCTCAAAAAGGTATGACACTTCATATTCCGACAGATATTTCTCATTTTACGCCAAAAATACTGATATTTTTGTGCAAAAAACACGATTTTTATTTTTTGCGTTTTTTGTAAGGGGTAGGGTCACAATTTTTTTCGAAAAAATTTAATAAAGGTAAATTGCCCACATTTGAATGCAAATCGATAGGCATTTTAATTACGAGCTCAAAAAGGTATGACACTTCATATTCCGACAGTTATTTCTCATTTTACGCCAAAAATACTGATATTTTTGTGCAAAAAACACGATTTTTATTTTTTGCGTTTTTTGTAAGGGGTAGGGTCACAATTTTTTTCGAAAAAATTTATTAAAGGTACATTGACCACATTTGAATGCAAATCGATAGGTAATTTAATTACGAGCTCAAAAAGGTATGACACTTCATATTCCGACAGTTATTTCTCATTTGTGCAAAAAACACGATTTTTATTTTTTGCGTTTTTTGTAAGGGGTAGGGTCACAATTTTTTTCGAAAAAATTTATTTAAGGTAAATTGACCACATTTGAATGCAAATCGATAGGCATTTTAATTACGAGCTCAAAAAGGTATGACACTTCATATTCCGACAGTTATTTCTCATTTTACGCCAAAAATACTGATATTTTTGTGCAAAAAACACGATTTTTATTTTTTGCGTTTTTTGTAAGGGGTAGGGTCACAATTTTTTTCGAAAAAATTTAATAAAGGTAAATTGCCCACATTTAAATGCAAATCGATAGGCATTTTAATTACGAGCTCAAAAAGGTATGACACTTCATATTCCGACAGTTATTTCTGATTTTACGCCAAAAATACTGATATTTTTGTGCAAAAAACACGATTTTTATTTTTTGCGTTTTTTGTAAGGGGTAGGGTCACAATTTTTTTCGAAAAAATTTATTAAAGGTAAATTGACCACATTTGAATGCAAATCGATAGGCATTTTAATTACGAGCTCAAAAAGGTATGACACTTCATATTCCGACAGTTATTTCTCATTTTACGCCAAAAATACTGATATTTTTGTGCAAAAAACACGATTTTTATTTTTTGCGTTTTTTGTAAGGGGTAGGGTCACAATTTTTTTCGAAAAAATTTAATAAAGGTAAATTGCCCACATTTAAATGCAAATCGATAGGCATTTTAATTACGAGCTCAAAAAGGTATGACACTTCATATTCCGACAGTTATTTCTCATTTTACGCCAAAAATACTGATATTTTTGTGCA
Source organism: Drosophila pseudotakahashii (assembly GCA_035046095.1). Taxonomy (NCBI): domain Eukaryota; kingdom Metazoa; phylum Arthropoda; class Insecta; order Diptera; family Drosophilidae; genus Drosophila; species Drosophila pseudotakahashii. The sequence continues at coordinate 11,957,050 of JAWNOE010000105.1, forward strand.
AAAAACACGATTTTTATTTTTTGCGTTTTTTGTAAGGGGTAGGGTCACAATTTTTTTCGAAAAAATTTATTAAAGGTAAATTGACCACATTTGAATGCAAATCGATAGGCATTTTAATTACGAGCTCAAAAAGGTATGACACTTCATATTCCGACAGTTATTTCTCATTTTACGCCAAAAATACTGATATTTTTGTGCAAAAAACACGATTTTTATTTTTTGCGTTTTTTGTAAGGGGTAGGGTCACAATTTTTTTCGAAAAAATTTATTAAAGGTAAATTGACCACATTTGAATGCAAATCGATAGGCATTTTAATTACGAGCTCAAAAAGGTATGACACTTCATATTCCGACAGTTATTTCTCATTTTACGCCAAAAATACTGATATTTTTGTGCAAAAAACACGATTTATATTTTTGGCGTTTTTTGTAAGGGGTAGGGTCACAATTTTTTTCGAAAAAATTAAAACAAGTTAAATTGCCCATGTTTGAATGCAAATCGATAGGTAATTTAATTACGAGCTCAAAAAGGTATGACCCTTCATATTCTGACAGTTATTTCTGATTTTACGTCCAATTTCAATTATTTCTAATTAAAGTGAACATAAAACAAACACCGATTATTGTTAGTTTGAAAGAAACATCTTTATTAATTTGGGCCTGTCCCAGTTGCAAAGCCGACTAGAAATCTGGAAATCTGTGAATCTGTGCATCTGTGAATCTGGAAATCTGGGAATCTGGGAACCGCAGGTCTGCAAATGGGGCTATCGAAACGCGAGGCTCGGGTCACAGGCAGATTTACAGAGCATATGTGGACTTGTTGGGGCTCATCCTGCGCCTCCTAGGAGCAGGTTGATATAATGGACGTAATGCTCTCCTGGCGGCCGTACTGATGAAAGCAGTCGTACAGGTAGCCAAGGTCCTTTGGAAGTTTTTTACAAAAGAAACTCCGCTCGAGGGACAAGTAGAGCTTCTGCTGGAAGGGAGACCCCTCTCCTTTCGCAATGGCCGTATTCATAGAACCGCAGCGAAGCTATTACTTGATCACCTGCAACGACAGTTAGTCCACGGTTGCGATTCCTTGCTGTCTCCTGGACATCTTTCTTTCGTAGGACTTCCCTAAGGTGGACGCCGCTTTCAAGAGCTTGATTGGTTGAGCGTATCTGGATTGCACTAAGCGGTAGGGCCACCACAGGCTCTAAGCATTGCATCAACTTTAGGACCGTTGAATTGTCCTGCAGCTCAAAACAGGCTGGACCCTGTCAGAAAAATAAAATATCAGTAATATTGAAGTGTCAAAATTACTCAAAATGTATAATTGCGATGATTCGTGACCGTTTTACTATTATATTGTCAGGTTTTGTTTTTTCGTGTACCCGTACTTCTCCCCCTTTACTCTACGAGTAACTGGTGTAAAAACTCACGTCAATGAAAGTGGGTTGTTTAGTAAATTTCACTTTGATATACATTTTGAAAACTAAAACAATTTGGAATATTTTCGTCAGTGGAAAAAGTACGAGTTCACTGCTAGCCAGCTAGAGATATACTGAACCTTTTGGACTACAGCTCACCCAAGTTCCATTTGACAGTAGACCAAGGCACATGTGATCACAGAATTTGTCGCATTTGTTTATACTGATATACTGATGTAAAATTAAAATAAATTTAGTTTTAGCAATAAGTGAAATATTAAGAAGTAACCATTTATTAATGATCATCTATTTATGATTATTTTTAGGTATTTGATAGAACAGTGAACACCGCAATTACCATTGTGCCCATTGTACCCTGTGAAAGGGTTGAGACCATCATCGCTGCGCAAATCATCCTCCGCCAGCAGCAGCACTCCGTCCCACTTCCAGCATCCGCAAACGCATCCGCAAACCCATCCGCATACGCATCCACATCCTCATCCGCACCACCACCCACAGTATCAATACCAAAACCACCAGCACAGGCGCAGCAGCACCAGTATATCAGTATAAACAAATGCGACAAATTCTGTGATCACATGTGCCTTGGTCTACTGTCAAATGGAACTTGGGTGAGCTGTAGTCCAAAAGGTTCAGTATATCTCTAGCTGGCTAGCAGTGAACTCGTACTTTTTCCACTGACGAAAATATTCCAAATTGTTTTAGTTTTCAAAATGTATATCAAAGTGAAATTTACTAAACAACCCACTTTCATTGACGTGAGTTTTTACACCAGTTACTCGTAGAGTAAAGGGGGAGAAGTACGGGTACACGAAAAAACAAAACCTGACAATATAATAGTAAAACGGTCACGAATCATCGCAATTATACATTTTGAGTAATTTTGACACTTCAATATTACTGATATTTTATTTTTCTGACAGGGTCCAGCCTGTTTTGAGCTGCAGGACAATTCAACGGTCCTAAAGTTGATGCAATGCTTAGAGCCTGTGGTGGCCCTACCGCTTAGTGCAATCCAGATACGCTCAACCAATCAAGCTCTTGAAAGCGGCGTCCACCTTAGGGAAGTCCTACGAAAGAAAGATGTCCAGGAGACAGCAAGGAATCGCAACCGTGGACTAACTGTCGTTGCAGGTGATCAAGTAATAGCTTCGCTGCGGTTCTATGAATACGGCCATTGCGAAAGGAGAGGGGTCTCCCTTCCAGCAGAAGCTCTACTTGTCCCTCGAGCGGAGTTTCTTTTGTAAAAAACTTCCAAAGGACCTTGGCTACCTGTACGACTGCTTTCATCAGTACGGCCGCCAGGAGAGCATTACGTCCATTATATCAACCTGCTCCTAGGAGGCGCAGGATGAGCCCCAACAAGTCCACATATGCTCTGTAAATCTGCCTGTGACCCGAGCCTCGCGTTTCGATAGCCCCATTTGCAGACCTGCGGTTCCCAGATTCCCAGATTCCCAGATTTCCAGATTCACAGATTCACAGATTTCCAGATTTCTAGTCGGCTTTGCAACTAGACAGGCCCAAATTAATAAAGATGTTTCTTTCAAACTAACAATAATCGGTGTTTGTTTTATGTTCACTTTAATTAGAAATAATTGAAATTTGGCAGAGCAAGAGTATGGGAATGTCTACCAGTTCCACATAAAGCGACTCCGATGGAACTAATTTCCGATCCATTGATTAAAGTGGTTCTCCCTTCCTAATTTACTTCTGTTGCTTTAGCGCTGTAGTCCTTCATCCAAATCCCAGGAAACAGTCCTAGAAGGACAGCGACAGCTTGACAACAAATCTCCGCTGAGTTAATTTGCCAGCCTAATGCCATTTCCCATGGTAATCGTGGGGCCCAATCACAGGACATAAGGCGATTACGCAGTGCCCCGCCCACTGCCACTTCAGCTGAATGGACCTGTGTTCGCCGTTCTTCATTAAGTATTTTTTATTGGTAGATCCACTCCACTTGGATTTAAAGGGTTTACCATTTTAGGGAACTCAATTCCATTAAATCCGCAAAACGTAATTATTTTGAAAATATTGGATTGGTTTTGATTAAAAAAAGGGTACTTAAAAAATTGTCAAACTTGTCTTCGTGAACTAGATTTAAAGATATTTAATATGTGGAAAAATATAATATAAAAAAAATGTAATATAAAAAAAATATAATATAAAAAAAATATAATATTTATTTGATGGAGTTTTTAGAAATAAAAGTTCAGAAACATCAAATACACCAGCATTCAAAATTCAAATTTAAGTTTTGTCCGTTTTTTCTCATGTTACGCCAAAAATACTGATATTTTTTGTGCAAAAACGATTATCTAGGTTTGAATGCCAATTGGGAATTTAACTACGAGTGCAACAAGGTATGATATTCCATATTTGGACTATTTTTTGGCATTGTTTCGGTCAAAATACGGATTTTTGGGGATCGGGGATTTTGGTAAATATGAGATTTTCCTTAGGACCCTTAGGCCAACCATTGGTTTATCGCGGTATATATACATAGTGCTAAAGTAGCGTCACTGCCATCATCCAAAGTTCCGTTCCAGAAGCTAAGAAGGAAAACAAGAAAGCTCTCTCGTAGCGCCGACGTAAGACCCCAAAAAAGCGAAACTAGGCGACGTCACGTCGTCGGTCCGGATAGGAGTGAGATTAGTGATAACCTCTGTTATCGGGGGCAGCGCAGAGCTCAGAGACCTTGCTGCAAGAAACACAAAGTATTCGAAATGAAAACGACAGCCAGATTGTATTTATTTTTTCATTTATTTTGTAACGTTTTTCTTTAGTTGCTATTTAACTTAAAATTTGCCATAAACTAAATTGTTTTCACTTTAATTTACTATATAAAAATACGCACAATAGTGTTGCAATGGAAGCATAAATAGGCATGTTTCAGCATTAACAAAATTCATGTACAATTGTGTTCATTTCTAAGTTATTGTTTTGTCTTTTTCGTTGTTGTTTTTTTTTTCGTTTTTTTCTTGGTATCTTTTTGTTTTTCTGCATTTGTTGTTGCCAAGGCGGATATCTATGAAATATTATGGTATATGGTTATATAAATAACGAACAAAGTATATATAAATAGTGTATAATTCAACTGGCATTACATTTCTTGTTCTTCTTTGTTTATCGATCATTCAAGAGTACCACATATAGTTCAGTTTAGTTTAGTTCACTTAGTTTTTCTTAGGAGGAAGACGACTTGGACTTGGGTAAGTGTTAAGTGTAAGGTTTTTTAATTCCGATAAGGCCACACTTGCTTCATGCGGGGCACAGTTTCTTGTTGTTTTGTTTTTCTTTGTTTGTTGTACAAAGGGAAGAACGCGTTAAAAAAAAAATCATTATAATAATCATCATGATGACATCCAAAGCTCAGGTTTAAGTTAGGTGTTTAGGTGTTTAAAAATTAAATAGAGCAAAAAACAGTATAATATATATATAAGTATGTTAAATGTAGGCATTTTAGTTAACCTTTGCACGCTGCCGTAACTCTCCATTTCGATCAAAACAAGTGCTTGGGAGTGGGAGTAAAATCAAATCAAATCGAGGGTAAAGTAAAAAATAAAATAGACTTTAAAATATAATAATAAATAATTAATATTCCTTTTGCACTGCGCTTCCTTTTCCTTCTCCTTTCCTTCTCCTTTTCCATTTTCACAAGACTATACATAATTTGTGTTTTTGCGTATATATAATTTATATATAATATTAATGATAAGGCACTTTGAGAATTATTTACCCCCCAAATTGATAAACACGCGTGGAATTTGCTCTTTCCTCGGCCGCCGGCTTTTGTTTAAGTCATGCTTAAATTTGTTTCTGCTGTGGCTGCCTTTGCTGTCATTACATAATTATAATACGCCGAGTGAAGAAGGTAATAAATAGGAGTAATTAAATATTTGATTTAGTTTGATTTGAATTGCGGTTCAGCGCAATTGTTTCGATATAAATTATTTGCACAAAAAAAGGTCTCAATAGATGTAGACTAAAGTCGCTGTATACAGGTTACAGATTATATATTTATATGTTTGTATGTATATATAGTTTGTATGGGGCAAAAAGTGTGTACAAAAATAATTTAAATATTTCCTTAAGTTTTGCGCATTTGCATTGCGTTTTGTATTTTGTTTGCTCAGTTTTCTCGCTTAATTTTACATGTCTAACACTGTACTCAGTTTGTTTTTCCGCTTTTCGGACTTTTCTGATTCGTTTTTCTCTTTTTTCCGGCACATACAAAGATCGACAATCGGTTGGTTTTCCCTACATAAATATTTTAAATAGGCTTTTTTTTTTTGTTTTTGTTAAGGCTTTTCCTTTGTTTTTTTCCGTTTTTATTACATATGCATGTACTTCATTATCATCGACATAAGCATAATTATAATATGGTTTTATATAAGTTGTATATAAATTAAGGGTTTCTCTCATAACACTAAAAATTATATAACTGCACCCAAAAATTGAAGAAATCAAGAAAAATGTTTGTAAAATAAATTAAATAAAAATAATATATAATAAACAAAATGATCTGTCGCATATACCATATAAAAAACATAAAATTATCAATGGTCAAAATATATATATATGTGTGTGTGTGTGTCTGAGTGTGTCGCGTGTGTTGTTTTCATAAATTATTAACATTAATTGCATATAAAATATATCTGGTATGTTTTATGTAAATAGATGTGAAAATAAATTATGGTGTTTAAAAATCAGCATTTCCATTTCATAGATCGATTTAAATAGTACAAAGAATCGTAGTCATTCAAACAAAAAAAAAAAACGTAAGATCAAATCAATGACAGAATTCCATTATTAACTTCTTCTCGGAAACGAATTAATTGTTTGTTGCACGTTGGTTGTTGTTTTGTTGTTGTTGGTTGTTTGTTGTTGTTGTGGTTGTGATTGGTTGCACGAATTGCAGAGGTATATCATCAATAATATTCATATCATCCAAGATCATCATTGTATAATCGTAATCGTAATGTAATTGGTAAATATATAATTTATAAACTTTATCAAAATATTAACTCTCGTATGTACACAACGTTTTCTATTACATAAATTTAGCAAAAAATAATAAATTAAAGATTTTCCTTAGCTCCGTTTCTCATCGATTGATTGATTGGCTTGGCTTGGCTTGGATTGGATTGGAAGACATCAGCTCAGATCAGATCAAATCAGATCAACTCTATACTCTCTCTTCATCCACATCAAGGGATATATACAGGAGCTGGCCATATATCATCATCTGCGTGAATATATATATATACCGATAATCAATTTTTACATAAGACTAATCCAAAGTGCGTGGCGTATAAATATTGAACAAAAGCGACAGGTGCGTTGTGCTGGGGTTCTAATGGGTGCACTGCAGTAGGTCCTATAAATGCAGGAACGATATTCACGTTCGTCGTTGGCCGTTTGTTGACTTTCGATTTCATTTCGATTTGAGCAACATTCGCTGAAGATTCCCATTTCGTTTCGTCCTTCTTGTCCAGTTTTAAAGAATGTTTCGTTAAGCTTTCCTTCTTTCTTTGTTTACTTGTTGTTTAGTTTTAGTTTCAAGCGTTTAGCTTTTAGTTTAAGATCATCGTTTGCTTGGATTGTTTGTTTGTCATTTACGTATCTATCTACCTAATCGTCCCGTAGTCTGGCGTTTCGGTTCTTCGGTCCTTCGGTCCTTCTCATATTTAACGATAACGATTGACTGTCACAGCATGAGAGAAATCATATCAAAGATCGTTTCACATCTAGGGGATGGTTGGGATGTTGTCCTGGCAGTGGCCTGCTCCTTCCGGTTTCCAGTTGCCCGGCTGAATTGGAATTTGGGTTTTGAATTTGGATTTCGAAAGTGTTGGTTTGGTCCAGTTTCCATGGATTGGTCGTTATTGAGATTTTGTCAAGGATGCTTTGTTTGTTGTTGCTGCTGCTGCTGATGGAGGGATGCTCTTTATGGATGGCGTGTGTGAATGGATGTTGGATAGTGTTTCTCTTTTTGTTTTGCGGACGGCTCCTCCTCCTCCTCCTCCTCCTTAGAGCACCAAATTGGACTGCTGCTGGTAGGCCTCCACCGCGGAGCTAAGGCGATTGAACACCGGCAGCCTGGGCGTAGAGTCCTCCTGCTGCATCGGTGTGCTGACGCTCTTCTGCAGCAGCTGCTTGCCCGCTCCGGATCCGGATCCGGGTCCGCTGACCACCACATCGTAGGGCGGCGGCGTGTGCACCGGCGAAATGGGTACATTGGGGCTCTCGGGCGGCGTGGCCGGTCCATGGTGGCCCATGGCCATGCCCATTCCCATGCCCATGCCCTGGCCCATGACCATGCCCATGCTCATGCCGAGGCCCAGGCCCGAGGTCGAGGATGTGGACGAGGCGGAGCTGTTGCTGGCGCCGCCATTGGAGGCCAGGATCGGCAGGGCGTCGTGGAAGGGGAAGCTGGTCAGCGAGTTGGTGGGGCTCAGGGACAGTGATCCGGTGGGCGACTCCCTATCGGATCCCGTGCTCATGCTCAGCGGTGGGCTCAGCGGCAGGTAGAACTGCTGGCTGTTGTTGCTGTTGTTTTGGTTGCTCTTCGACGGGAAGCTCTGCTGCTGCGACGAGGAGGACGACGACGACGACTGCTGCTGCTGCTGCTGCTGCTGCGACTGCGACTGCTGGGAGGAGGACGACTTGGCTGCCTGGGCCGCCTGCTGGGCACGGGCCTCGTCCGCATTGTGGACAAAGTGACAGCGCGGCCCGTAGGGACAGAAGCCCACGCTGTGGAAGGTGCGGCAGTACTCGGTCTTGTACTTGGGATGCCGCTGCAGGTTGCGCAGCTCGTGGTATCCATGGGCGAACTGGCACTTCTCGCCGTACTTGCACTCGCCGGCCTCCTCGAACGGGCGGCACAGCTCCGTCTTGTACCTGCGGCGGGGATGGGAGAAAAGAGCAGCCATTAGTCGTGAGTTCTTATGGAGAGAGTTGGTTATGTACTAGGTAACGCCCTCACCATCTGTTTTTTAAAATGAAATACCAAACCATCGCTAATGTCGCTGCCGTAAAAAGCCCTTTGTGTTTTGTGTGTAAAAAATGTTTATCCCTAAGCTACTAAATACGATTAAATTTTGTCGACCTCAAAATCACAGTGAATTTATAGGGAATGTATATTCCTAAAAGGCAAAATACGTTTCAATTATGCTGACTTAAAAATCTCAGCAACTATGCATGAGCATTTTAAGAGGTAAGTAAAATTCAGAATATGAATATTTATAAACGGATTGTTTGAGAACGAAATCTAGGTCTAAGATTAAATTGTTTTCTTTATAAAATAAAGATTTAAAATAAATATCTATAATAGATATCTATAGATTTCTAAAGATCTATATTAAATATCTATAATAAATATCTTTTAAAATATCTATAAGAATATTTATACAAAATATCTTTAATAAATATCTATAATAAATATTTATAAGAAATATCTATAACAAATATCTATAATAAATATTATATAATAAATTTCTAAAATAAATATCTGTCTTAAATATCTATAATAAATATGTATATCTTTCTAATTAAATAAATTCAGATATTATGAATTAAGAAAAGATAAAGAAAAGATTTACATCTAAATCAGCAGATGATATGATTTTTTTTATTTAATAAATATCTTTAATATACATACATAAGAAATAACTTTCATAAATATGTATTAGAATTATCTTTAATAAATATGTATAATACATATCCATATCATTCTAAATAAATAAATTTAGAATATTTGGATTAACTGAAGATTTAAATCGAAATCAACTGATTGAATGATTTTTTTTATATAATAAATATCTGGGATAAATATTTATAATAAATATCTATAATAAATATTTAAAAGAAATATCTATATCTTTAATAAATATCTATAATAAATTTCTATAATAAATAAATATTTTAAATATCTACATATAATAAATATCTATAATAAATTATCTATAATAAATATTTATATCTATCCTAAATAGATCCCTTGATACAATTGGTCTCAGTTGAATTACTATACACATATCCCTACTTGCGCTTGAATTTAGATAAGGATCTTCCTGAGCTCCCTGTCCTTTGTTGACCTGACCGACTGGACACATCTCTTCCCCTTTGATTACTCCATGTTATTTCCCTTACCTGGAGGTGTTCATCGGCTGCTGTGGCAGTGGCTCCGACTGCGTCCGCTCCAGCTTTCGGTGCAGGTTCATGTTGCCCAGGTTCTCGATGATGGTCACCAGACTGGCCACCGGTGGCTGTTGCTGCTGCTGTTGCTGCTGGATGAGCTGGTGCCTCTGCTGGGCCGGCTGTGAAATGGTGCGTGTGAGGGCGCCATGGAGGCGATGTGGCTGCTGCTGGTGGTGCTGCTCCATGTTGTTGTTGTTGTTGTTGTTGTTGCTGCTGCTGCTGCTGTTGTTGTTGTCCAGGACGAGATCCTGAAGTTGCTGCTGCTGCTGCTGCTGCTGGAGATGATCGCGATCACGGTCGCTGGCCACCTGTGAATGCAAGAGGCAAACGGCCAAAATCAATTTCTGTCTCTGTGTCTCTCGGGCGTATACGTAACGAGCGAATATTTCGCAAAAATCCCAAAAACATGAAATAAAATAGAGGGGAGGCCGAAAACAAAGGCAAAAGGCGAAAAAGCAAAAAAGCAAAAGCAGCACAAAGCCAAAAGCCAAGCTCACTTTTACTTTTAACTTGACCTATAAGCAAAAGCAGAAAAAGCTGAAAAAAAAAACTGAAAAAACCCAACCAACACACACAGAAGAGCTGCTAGACGACTGAGGAATATTGCAAAAGGCACACAAAAATGTTATAATTTTCCAGACATTAAACAAGCGCCAAGAAAAACCAGCTACCTCTCTTTTTTTTTAGCCGCTTTTAGCCACTCTTTGCCCCTTTTTTTTACCACTCTGTTACCACTCTTTTAATACCCCCCCAACTCCCCTCGTTTCATGTCGTCATCAGTTTCGGTTTTGTTTCTTTTTTTTTGGGAACGCAACGTCCGACTTGGCCTGTTCATTTTCGTGCGATGCTGTAACATGTTATGCAACCAGTTAACACACACACACACACACACGCGAGCGCAGACTGAGTCGGCACTTAGCCCACTCCATCGAGCGTGGCCAAAACTAACAACAACCACTACCAATTACATATGTATGGAGCTCAAGTTCAAGCCAACAACACGAAAGGCAGAAAGGCAGAAAAGCTGAGGCTCAAAAACGCCAAGCTCAAAAGCCGGAGCTACGAAAAAGACAACAACAACGAGATTTTGGGGCCCCCCAACCAGTAATCAACCGCCTCAGCACCCCCCTACATTTTTTATTTTTATAGCTCCCCTCGTCGACAAACCCAACTCAATTTGCCACTCTCCGCAGACGAAAAACTGGTTGGCTTGCTCAACAAGTGGGAAGGAAAGGGAGATATTGAGGGTGTGTGGCGATGCTGAGGGAGTGGGAGCGAGACAGCACGAGGCGGTGGCGCATGCGCACCTATTGAAAAGACCAGGGTTGCCAGGGTAATGCTAATAACATAAATACAAAATAAATGCAAAACAATTTTAAAAAATTTAAAAGATATTTAGAAAATTAAACAAAAAATGCAAAAAAAAAATTTAAAAAAAAAAATGCAAGAAATTAAAAAAAAAAAATCAAGAAATAAAAAAAAAATTAAAAAAAAGTGCAAGAAATTAAAACAAATCTAGAAATTAAAAAAAATCTAGAATTAATAGAAATTAATTAATTAATAAATAGCTTGAAAAAAATTTAAACTTTCATTAAAAAAAACATATTACAATTTATTAAATCGTATTCCCTTGATATACAATACAAATTCTTACATCCCAAGTGTTTACACTGATATATTTCAATTGATTAAATCAAGAGATAGAAAAATAAAATTAAATTTAAAAGGTTTAAACTTTAAAATCTACTACTTTTTTCTTTATGCTAGTGGGAATATAAACTTTATTGACCACAAATCACAGGATTTAGATTTGAGCTGTGGACTCGCAGATGTTCAACTGTACATAGAGAGCCAAGCCAAAATGCGATTACAGAACGATATAGCCCACTTAGAGCGTCGTTATCTCGAGAGATTGGGTTTTGAATGGGGAGTGGGGAGTGGTGGGGGGAATGTGGGATGTCAAGACACATAAAAAGTCAGCCAGACATCAGATGAGGCACATAACAAATAAATATTTATACATATATGTACATACGTATGCACTTCGTTTAGGTTATCTTTGGCCCGATTTCAGTTTCAGTTTCACCATTTAGCATTCAACAGCACACAACACATTCCTTGAAATTTCATGAGTAATTCCAGAACAGGCTGAACGGGCCAAACGAAACGAAACAAAACAATTTAAATGTTCAATTAATTAATTTGCCTGCCCAATCAGTTTAGAAGCTCCATATACCATATACCCTATACCCTATACCATATAGCCGATGTTCTTGTTCTTGTCGTCGATCGCTTATCTTATCTCTCGTCCCATTTGGCATCGTGTTGTCTTGATTTCTGTTTCTGTTTCACTTTTATTTCACCATTGGCATTGGCATTGAAGGGTGAGTACCACTTTTCTACCTTGGGTACTTACAAATTACACCATATTATTCCCAAGTACCTATGTACCTAACCCTTTGAAGTAATTGTAAAAAGTGATATAATTGTGAAGTTATTTAAACCCTGGTTAAAAAGCTCTTTAATAAAGCTAAATATATTTACAAAAGTACTGAAAACTATATGAAATCAATAAATATTTAAAAATATTTTAAAGGATGTACCTGTTTTTAGTATTTTGCAGTACCTTTTTTCTTTTTTATTCAAGGCAGTAAGTCTTGAACCTAGATTATGTAGTTATATATCAAAGAAGTAACCTGTTTTAAATAAAACTCTGTACAAATATCTTTATCCAAATCTAATCAATGGTTTTTCCTCTCGTTAAATAAAAACGGAACTTCCTGAATTGCATCGTTAATTAGTCGACTGACATTGACGACCACCTGGCAACCCTGTTTCTCAGTTTCCCAGTTTCAGTTTCAATTTCAGTCTGTGTAACTCTGCGCAGACAGCAGAAAAAGGAAGAAAAAAACATGAAAAAAAACAACAACAAAAAATTAAAAACATTAACCAGCAAGCGCAACAAGTTTAGCAAACCTTTGGCGCTGTTTTATTTTTATTTTTTCTCTTTTTTTTTTGACCAACTTCAACGCTTACGGCATCTTTGCGACTGCGACTGCGGATACGGTTGCTGCCTCCTGCTCAAGCTTTTGATTTTGGCTTTGGCTTGCACCAAGTACCATAAATAAGATCCAAGTTTATGCCTGGTAATTTACGATTTCTTCATTTGAAAAGCCCATAAAAATCCAACAGAGGCCACCCTTGAAGAATATTACTCATATTCGCTAGGCAAAGGTAAAAAAAGTGGGTAATCTTAAAGTTAAACAGCACTGATTAACTATTTGGATATATCTTTTAATACCTTCACTTTATCCCCTAAACATTTGTATTTTCTTAAACAAATATTCAAATAATATCAGTGACCAAACATCCAAGAAGTCGAAACGGGTTCCCACCTAAAATATATTAATTTTAGGTTTATCCTATATATTCTATAATCTTCCAAAATATTATGAATCCCTCAACAGGCATTTGACACAACCCAAATACCGCATTGGCAATCCGAAACTCGGTTGAAAAGTGAAAATCGGTATCAGTGAAGAAATCTCACTTCCGCAACGAAAAACCCAAAGATAACCTTCAAACACGACGTTTCTTTTTTTTACGATTATTTGTGATGTCAATTAGTTTTGTTTAATTTTGCACAGCTGTTTTGGGGACGACGACGTTGAATTCATGGTCAAGTTATGACTCCGATTCGTGAACTGATTTCGCAAAGAGAGGTTCGCATAAACTCGCCTTGTGTGGGGTGAGTAATGGGTGATAAAATGGGGTGGCAAGGGGACGGGCCGGGGGGCCAAGACGAGGAAAGACGGTGTTTTTTTGTGTTGTCTCCTTTGAAACGTGTTCGAAAAACGACTTCAAGACAATCTACCCCTCCTTTGCCCCTCTTTCTTTGGCGGGTTTTGTGTAAAAACAAGATTAAGACCCATTTTGGCGAAGAGGAGGAGAAGATGGGGAGTACGAAGAGCTAGATTTGCGGTTCGTTTCAAAACTCTTGATTTTTTTTTTTTCCTGTTTTGCGACCGTTTTTCCATGTGTTATGTATTATGCCTTGCTCTCTTTCTATCGCCAACTCGCCGTCTCTTTCTATCGCTGCTCCACACACACACACACACATCTCTCTTTCTTTCCTTCCTTCTTCGTCTAGGTGAGAATTTCCCTTTCATTTGAAAATGAAAATAAGTTTACTTTTCTTTCAGTCATGCGCGTTGGCTTATTTTTCAAGCTCCTCTTGTTTTCTTCTACTTGCTGGTAGAAGACTCTCTTCTTGCCACTTGTGTTTTGGTCGCCTGGTTTTTCTGTCTTTCTGTTTTCCGTTTCATTGTTGCGGTGGGTTAAGACAACAACAGAAGACTAGACAGGGACAGAAGGAGAGAGTGTTTGTGGGTGGGGAAGAGAGCGAAAGAGAGGGAAGAATGGGGAATATGCGCTATTTGAGTAACGGACTATAGACCTTGAAGTCTTTTTTGGCAAATTTTATTCATTTTTGAAAATTCCAGGCTAATTATAAAAGTACTTGCTCCATGCACTTGTATTACTTCATTTAGTAAAGCCAAGGGTGCTACTTTGGAGCACTATTAAACAAGTCGTAAAGTCTAACTACTTGGGTCGTTATCAAATTGTAATCACTTTAAATGCAATGAGGATAATTAGATAATACCAGTTTTGATTTCTCTTCGGAAGCTTTACCTATTTCGGATTTTAGGATATGGTACATTTTCATATCAATGAATTTAGTAATGGTATTGTAACTATAATAACTTTAATTCCAAATATTTGAAACTTTAAATGATATGCAGGTTTATATCATAAGGTTAAATGGAATTTTTAAGATATATTTCTTTCAATTTTGGTTATTACATTAATCTATTAATCTTATACCATCTTATAGAAACCATATTGGGATCTGCAAGCTCAGTTTTCGGTTCTTAATAGTTTTGATATTTTGTAGGTTTTTGGACAACGCATGGATTACACATGGAAAACTTCAGTTATGCAGATGTGGTATATGGTTTATATGGTATATATATATCTCTTATCGAGTGTGTGTGTTCAGGTCTTGGCTCACGGGCTGTTAGGTAAGATCGGCGATTGTTGTTGGTGCTGCTGCTGCTTACTTGTTTGTGTCTCATAAACACGTTCACACAGACACACCGGACTTGCTGAGAGTGTGTGCGAGATGCTGAAGACCTGCTGTTGTTGGTTTTTTTTTTGTTTTCTTTTTTTTTCGGTTGGACTAACTGGTTTATAAAGCCGTACCAATAAAAGCAACAACAACATCGCGATGACGACGACGCAATATCCATAACCTCGATGAGCTAACACCAATACAATGGTAAAAATAAAATTAAAAAAAAAATACAAAAAAAAAACAGAAAGAGAAGAAAAAAAAAACGAAAACACACACCCAGACAATCTTTATTCTGTTCATATATATGCGAATTGAAAATGAATACAAAGTTATTATTGAGTGTTATTTATAATACCTGAACAACCTGCACGAACGGCTAAAAAGAGATGGAAAGAGGCGAGGGGGCGTGGCGCTACTATATATTATGTATCTGTATACAGTGGAGGATCGAAAAATAGGATTAAAATAAATATTTACTAAAAAATTAAAGAAAAGTGCTGCAAAATACACCTAAACTGGAATATTTCTGGGTAATATTTTTATCAACCTAATAGATTGTATTACTACTAATATTTTGCCCACCACTGTCGCTGGTTATAATTCGCATCTAGTATTAATCGACTGGGGGAATAACATTAGCAATTAAAGCTGGCTATTTTACATTTAGCTAGGGATGGGAATACTCGGAATGATGATCGATCGAACCGCACAGATAAAGATCTGATAGATATACGCACCTGATTTGCATATTTACACACAAACACACGCACAAACACACGATCTTTGCGGTTCAATTAAAGTTCAAGGTAAGCCTCAAATTTTCTATGCAAAGTGCGAGATTTCTTTCAACGAAATTTGATTAGCAGCCAGACGCAGATCAAATTAAATAAAATTAAATAAAAAATCAAAACAGAAATCGTACCCCTTTTAAACCATTTCTGTTTTTTTGTTTCTGTTTTTTAACGAAAACAAAACCTTGCATCGATTTTAATTGTTGGCAAATTTGAATTGGTAATTAACACATGCGGCTGTCATGCGAGCTTTTCATTGCTTTTCATTTTCATTCTCATTCAAATGCATTCCATTTCGATTTCCATCTCCATTTCCATTGCATTTTGCATTGCATTTTGCATTGCACTTCCCCCTTTCCCTCTTCCCTTTCCCTTTCCCCTTCCTTTCGCTGCCGCTGATCAGTGATCACTTTTGATCGATTGATGGCCTGAAAGCACACAACAAAACAATCTAGAACAGACGATCCCCCGGCCCCTTTTTTTTCTGTTTTTCTGTTTTCCTTTACCCCCCCCCCCCCCCCCCCCCCCCCCCTCCAAAACACGATCTACAACTGATAAAGCACAGAAAGCAACGTGCGGCACTGAACGAAAATGGTTTGTAGTTTGAAATTGATATAAATAAAATATGAATAAAATATTAAAAAAAAATATCTTAAGATCTCAGTTCTTTTATAGGAACATAAACCTGTTTATCTATCATACAAAAGTTTCCTTATTCTTTTTAATTTTTATAAAAAACTCTTTATAGAATATGTTAACTAGTATAGATAATTGGAACCCCATCATTTGGATTAGAATACATATAGTCTTTAACAAAAACTAGTTGAATTGTTTGCATAATAAGGTAATGGATTAATAAACAATAAGTTCCGGCTAAACAAATGAAAGTTCTAACTTTTAAGAAACTGCAGCTGTTTCGTAAGATATGTCTATTATATTATTATCGAACCTCACAACACTTAAGATACATATGTATATCATTTAGTTTCTTACGATCAAGGAAAAGAAATACATAATAATTTACATAATGTGTTGCCAAAGTTTTTCGGTTTTTGGTTTTCGGTTATTTGGTTATTCAGTTTTCGGTTTTGGGTTTGGGTTTGGGTTTTGGTTTTTGGGTTTGGGCCATCCATCGATTGAGGTCTAGGTCGAATCGTCGAATGGAGCATTTCACATTTTCGTGGCGTTTGCATTGTCCATCCGTTCGTTCGTTGTTAATATTTGGTAAGCGAAATAACAAAGCATAGATAGCGAGAGTGTTTAAAGGGGGAGGTGGATGATGAACGGGAGGGACAAAGAGGAAGAGAAGAGGAAGAGCAGACCAAGACGCATGCGCAACTGCCGTGCCAGTTTCGTTTCGTTTCATTGCCAAGCGTCCGTTGATGTCGATGTCTCTTCCTCTTCTTCTTTTCGCTTCGTTTCGTTTTAGCTTTTTGTTGTTTTCTGTTGTTTCTTTTTTTTTGTCGAACCGGCTCACATAATAATAATTGGCAACAACGAAAATCACATAATAAAACACAATAAAAGAAAACTTCACAACGACTTGGCCTTGCTAAATTCGGAGCACAAGAGCCATAAAAACAAAGCTTACAAAAAAAAAAAAAAAAAAAACATATGAAGTACAGTGAACACTCTTGCAACATTGCTAGGAAGTAATAAAATGTATATCTCTCTCTCTTTCTGTTGGTTATTTCAACTACTTATTATTTTTTAAAATAAAGGAAATACAAAGGAAAAGGTCTTATGGTTTACTCTGTAGAGAGTTTACTGTACTGCCACAAAATCCGGCACAGACAACAACAACAAAACCGAATCCCAATCACAAAACGAATTTCGTATCCAAGAGAGTTCCGTCTTTAATCGATGTACATACATACATATGTACATAAAAATAAACTAAAATAAAATAAAACATAATAATCATTTTCTTCTTCTTCCTCTGTCGCAACGCGTTGCGTTTGCGCAGTTTCTTTTATTGCTTTTTCTCTCTTCTTCTTCTTCTTCTTTTTTTAGCGAAAAGGAAGGGAAATACATTTTAAATGTTGCAATTGCCGTTTTTGTTTTGCTTAAGCAAGCCAGTCAAACAAATGCAAAATGAGCGAAAGAGAGGGACGAAAAGGGGGGAAAAGGGGGGAGCCAACGAAAAAGTGGTAAAATGGAGAAAGGGAGATGGATGATGGAGACCTTTTGCACAAACACACACACACACAAGCGAGCAGAAAAAAAGAGAGAAAGAGGGAGAGAAAAAGCCACCGTTATGCAATCGAAATGGAGAGTTTCGAATGGGAGCAAAGTGGGAGGGAGAGGGAGAGGAAGAGGATGATAGAGATAGAGATTTGTATCAGATAGTAGAAAGAAAAAGTGGAAGGTATCATTTTCAAGGTAATCTTAAACGCAAATTTATCTCATATTACTTACTATATAACATGAAAAACAATAGGAACTACAGGAGGCATATAACACCATATAAACAACGCAATCTTCGAATGCTTTACTTGCATTTTTTACTTGTTTCCATACTTTCGATATATTTAAAACCCTATAATGTGAAAATTTCTATGTAACTGCTCCAAAACTATCTTCAAATTGAAGACCAGTAAATTCAGGAAATTATTTTCGGAAGCAAAAATACAAATTGCCTTAAAAAGTGATTTATAGCCGGGAAAAGTGAAATGCATTTTCTGCATTTCTTTTTAACAACCAAAAACTGAACTCTCCAATTACATACATATTTCAATGGATCGGATTACCCAGTTTCTCTAGAGGCTACCATGAACATCTCTCACCCAAAACAGTGATCCTAATAACGATATTTTCTTACTACTTTCAGGAGCTAGGAAATTCACAGGAGTTCCGTTTATAAAAGGTCTTTCTTCAAGAAGCTAAAAATTTCACACGTTCACAAATCAGAAGTTATTATCTCTTCAAACTCTGTCTATCTTGAAGAATTCTAGATAGCAAATTGTTTGGTTGTTTGTACAGATAAACAGGGAATAAATAACCAAATGTATTTACTTATGGAGCTAACATTTTTCGTTTCAGGCTCGGTTTTGTAGGCTCGGGAAATCAAGAACCCAGAAGTGGGTATCAGACTATCACCCCGACCCCTTTTTGCCCTTGCCCTAACCTCTGCTCCGTTCCACTTGCAACCCTCTACCTCTTTAGTATTTCAATATCCCCCTTTTCCAGTGAACAGACTTGGTCTCCTTATCAGACGACGGGGTGTCCGGAACGTCGAACCTTATCGGGGGACTTGTTTTTTTCGGTTGGGTTCCCTCTGATTGTTAAATGATGTGTGTGTGTGTGTGTGTGTGTGTGTGTGTGGTGGAGTGACTTTTGGTACCCCAATCACAATCCAAATCCAAATCCCAGTCCCCCAACTCCAAATCTGCTTGTTTGCCCCTTCGGGACAAATGCCATAAAATAATTCCCTAACCGCGACCCGAGAACTCGATTATATACGATCCAAAACAATGCGATCCGCTTCGATTCGAGCGCAGAGCTGAGCTTTAATGTGACTGCCGAGCACCACAAACATTTCGAAATTGATTTGTGTGTTCTTTACTCTTTCTTTATAATGCTCGAATTACGAAAAATATGTTTACGGGCGGATATCACCAATAAATATATCTAGAGACACACAAATCAGATTGAGCATTGTTGATAAAATGATGAAATTTACACTAAGCGTCACTTTAGTGTGCCCGTTTCCCAAACATGTTTGCCAATGTGGCTGTGCTTCAACATTAATGGCGTTAAGTAGGAAATTATGAATATCATCTTGTGATAAACGTAAGCCTAGCCATTTTATTAGCTGGTCGTGTGCATGTTCTCTGCGTTGTTATCCACTCTCTCTCTCTCTGTTCTTGGGCGCTTATCAATCGGGCCGGCGAATGTGTATGCCTGTGTTTGTGATCGAGCACAAGCACATGGCAGTGGCAGTGACCCCCTCCCAATCTTTCACCAAAACCCCCCTCTCAACTTCTCCTATCTGTCCTATGCACACTTGTATGTGCTCTTTTCTCTCAGTCTCAACAAGTGCAGGGCAGGCACGTAAATCATAAAAAATAAACGAAGGAAAAACACACATTTTAAGTATAGATTGAGAAGAAACGACGCTCTTTCTCTGTTGACACACGCGCGTTCTAAAGTGCAGCTATCTGTGTGTGTGTGTGATTTAATGTGATAAGAATACTTATTATTGGGTTAGTTAGTTCATACAGTAATAATCTTTCACTCGCTGCTGTTTTTGTTGCCACTCAAAAGCGATAAGCAAAGCGCACAACTGATATATGAGTACTAAACTAACAAAACCGGAGAGCAACAATAACTGAACTAATAAAAGAAAACATCGACTACAAAAACTGCATGTTGGGCAAAAATAAAAATAAAAATAAAAACAACAAAAAAAACGGCAGATCATCTTAATTTCCAGCTCAAAACACCGGCGATCACTCGAAAATCGGAGATTCCATTCCAAACGGCAATTGGAATTTTCCAGAAGTTACAATGAGACGTCAGAAAGTAATGATTTGATAAGCCCCTCTGAGTATTCGCGCGGTAGAATTCCGTTTGGAAGATTTGTTTGGATCATCAAAGTGACGGCACTAAAAAAAAACCATCTAATAAACAGCCAATAAATAAACAAGTTTGTTATTTTTGACAGCTTTTAAAGCACTTGATTACTGTTCATAAAAATCTTTGAAATGGTTTTGTTTTTACTTTAAGAGTCTCTAATATTGGAAATTCAAACATATTATAAAATTTAATTATTTTTTTTAAAACTTGATTAATATAACTTGTGATTAATATGTTTACGATTAATAACTATGGAAAAATAAAAAAAAAAACAATTAATAATACCAACTAAAAATAGAAAAAAATATAAATATATATTAAATTAAATTTAAGTAAGGTAAAGAATGAAAAGTAAAAGATCGAAGGCATAAATTCAACAAAATATAAAGAAAATCCTATTTATTTTTATTTTATCCAACCTTTTCCATTCTTCCCGACTCTTCTCTTCTCATTCCATTTTCCAGTGCCAATAATTTATCGGCTATTTAATAAAACAAAACAAAGAGCAAGAAGCAAACAATAAGGTATGCACCGGAAAAAAAGGTACACATACTTATACATATGTGTGATGATATGATATGGATTGTCAAAATTATATAAATACATTTGTATTACATTTTATTGTATTAAACTGTAGAGTTTCTAAATTGTTGAAAAATCATCAGAACGATCCTATAAAAATATAGAAAATCCTTGAAGTATTTGGTTACAATCTCACGTGCATTCATCTTCATATCACACTATTCGCTTATCAGGCATGTTGTTTTTTTTTTTTCTTGTGTAGTCAGAGAAATAGAGAGGGAACAAAGGATGGAGAGCGAGATCAACATGTTGGGAATGTGGTAAACACGTGGTTGTGGGTCTCTCAGAAACAGAAATCCGATCGAAATCGTGATTAAAATAAATCGGGGGTTGCTTAGAACAGGAAAAAGCAAACAAAAACTCACATGTGTTGCTGCTTTTGTTATCTTTGTTGTCCTGCAAAACCAGTTGTCTGAGTGTATGCCAGACAGAGACAGCGCTATCGGGCAAAACCCGCAAAACAAATAGGCAAAAGCAAAAGCAAAGGCGCAAAGGCACAAAGCAAACTGCAAAAGCAAAAGCAAAAGGCAAAAAAGCAGGCGATCAAAAAGCGACAGTAAAATGTGAATGGAAATCTACTAAACAAACGGGGTTCTCTGCCAACGTCGACGTCGACTGCGACTGCGACTGCGCTGCCAGCGTCCGCATTCGATCGCGACTTTATTATATAATAGATTTGATTGGATTGGATTTTTAGGTGGATTTCGTTTTTGTGTGGATTGGCAATCAGAAAAAAAGCAAAATAAAAAAAAAATGTTGCAAGCCGCAACTTTTTGTAGGGTGGCCCGCATGAAAAGCGTGAAAAGCAAATGCCAGCCAGCATAATGGAAATATTATTAACGAAATTAATAAGCGAAGCAAACAGTAAAAGGGAGATGGAGATACAGGCTGTTATATGGTTTTCTGCGAATAACAAGCCGTACAGAATATTATTTTCCACACATTCCCAGAACTCGGGGAAAAATCAAACTTAAGATCGATTCTAAATGCAAATAAAACCGCCTCCGAGTACACAGAGAAAAAAAATATGGCTAATATTGATCAATAATAGGTATTAAAGGAAGCTAGAGTTCAAATCCCATTGTGTAATATTTTAAACTTACTCATTTAAATAGTGAAATGTTTCACAATAATTAATTTTACAATCTCGGGTCTTAAAACATGTATGTACAGATGTAAATTCATCAAATTAATCATTGTATCGCATCTATTTTCTCTCTGTGCATGCAAACAACAAACAAACTGATGGGGGCGAAGGAGATGGAGAGGAGAGGAGAGGAGCAAGGGAGAGGGAGAGGCGAGATGTACTTTGGCACTCAATTGAGCGGCCATTAGCAATAATACCAACAACAACAATGAGCACACAGTACAGCCAAGACAATTTCAAGATTACAACAATAACAACAGCAACACAAATGACAATAGAATATGAAGTGTCTTTGCCTCTATTCTCCATCCCGTTCTGGCCAACGGCAAATGGCCCCAATGCGCACGCCTGCCTGGCTCGCTCGCTCTCCCCACCACCATCTCCATCACTCCCCTCCCTCCATGGAGCTAAGCCAGGCGAGAGCGAGAGAGCTGGAGAGTGGGGGCCGCCAGGCAATTGCGTTGGTGTGGGCGAGATAGCGAAGCGACGACAAAGGCGAGAGAGCGCGGCGAATATCCCACACAGGCACACTCACATATGCGTACATGTTTTGTATTTTATTTGTGTGCATGTTTTTTTATTTGTATTTTTTACAACTGCACGATAAGAGGACAGCACCAGCAACAACAATAATACCAATAATAATAATAATAATAATAAGCAGCCAGTAGCACTGCACGCAAATAACTTTATTTATAATTTTTTTTTTTTTGCGCGACGGGGGAAACAAAGAATTGACGAACAATTAAATTTCAGTAAATTGCTATGTGGAAAACGCAATATTTTCGATGTTTTTTTTTTAAATATTTATCATTCTCGAAATATAACTATTCTATAAACTTTTTTTCAATGTTATAATACAAGTATACAATCTGAACTGTAAATCTAATAAACGTGAAGGGATTTTAATTATTATTTTGAGCACAACTGTGTTGTAGGGATCCTTTATCTTTCTTGGGTTTTAAAACCAAATCGTTTTTGAAATGTTTCGGGGTTGTGATCCCTAATTTCAACCCCCATCGACGGTTAAACTCTTGACGAAACTGAGGATCCCCTTCTACTTCTCCATCTTCCTTTGCCTCTCCTTTCCCTCTCGCTCACTCCAAGGGCATCTCAAGGGTCAGCCAGTCAATATGCCGACAATGTGTTCTTGTTGTTGCCCCGGCCTCATGTCCTCATCCGTTTCATGAGTTTAAGTGCCCCGTTGAGTAGTGAGTTTAGATGAGGTGCCCATTCTAGCCTTTTCATAGCCAAGTTCTAAAGTGAACTGCTAGAACTTAACAGTACAGGTTTATATTTTGGAGAAAACATCATTTATATATCTTCAGTACCATTACATTTCAAAACCAAAACGGAATATATGTACAAATCGTATTAAAGTGTATTTTTAGTAAAATATTTTTTTAGCTACTTTTAAAAAACCAAATTAATAAACATTGGAAACATGTTTTTCCATTTCATTAGCCTCTGGATATTACATATATGTAGATGTTTTAGGTAGTTTTCAATATAATTTGGGGCTGGCAACACTATCGCTGCGCTTGCATTGTGCGTCAGTGTGGGTGAGTGTGAGGGAGAGGGAGAGCGAACGAGTGAGAGGTGCGGGGACTTGAGCCTGGGATTTTGATGGGATGGGTATGGTTATACGCGGTATTGGACCTGGACTTTGGGGATGGGGCTGCATATTAATCGAGTCGAGTCGGATCGAATCGAAATGAAATGACGTTCGGCGGAGTTGAGGGTTAACAAAGGAGGAGGGGGAGAAAAGGAGGAGGAGAGTGAGGATTGAAGATTGAAGAGTTGCCTTTTTTTTAGGTAGGTAGCGGTGGTCGCTGCTTCACTCGCTCTTCTTCTCCTCCTCCTTGTACTCCTACTCCTACTCCTACTCCTTCTTCTCCTCCTCCTCCTCCCCCGCCACTCGGATTCTTCTTCTTGCTGCAATGGCGTCGGGACAAACACACACAGAGGAGAAAAAAAAAACACAGATCAAAATAAAACGACGACGTTGTTGTTATCGCCTTGGCAGGAAATGGAATTATATTCGTAAAAAGTAGTCGCCGTTTGTCGCTTGTAAGTGTAAGTGAGCCTCTCAGCAGGAGAGGTAAGCGTGGAGAGGGGAGCGGGTAAGGGGATCGGGTAAGGGGAGGGGGAAGGGAATGGGAATGGAGAAGGAGAAGGTAAAGCAAAGAGTGGAGGCGGAGGAGTTTGTTGAAACGTAATACCGCTGATTACGTACGAGGATTTCGATATAACAAACTAAGCACATTTTACACATTTTACTTTTCAGCCTGAAAACAGAGAAGCAAAAAGAAAAGAGACGGGGCAAACAACTACAAGTACAGTGGGCCCAACTTTACTGTAACTTCATGGCCAAAGCTTAATTTAATTTTATATTTTAGAGGGAATGAAAAACTACTATTGTTTTAAAATTGTTCTGTAATACACATAACTTTGAATAAAGAGCGTTAAAAAAAATCATAAATATTATGATATTAATAGCTGCCTTTTATCTTCATACATATGTACATACATATGTACATATATCGATGTACAAACATAAATAAAGGTTTCCAGTCATTCGATTCCACTGTATCGAGCGTGGAGTGCAAACTGCATATACTGCACACATGGTAATATGTATACATTTCATAATAAAATCAAGAAGAAGCCAAGAAAAACGAGAAATTAAAAGTTATGCGAAAAAATGAATTTTAAACTTGGCGCTCGCTCCCTTCTCTCCTCTTTGGGTCCTCTATTCTCCATTCTCCCTTCTCTCCGTCTCTCACCCAACCAAACAAACCATATTTCAACCGACCAAAGTGGCGCAAGCAATGTAACAAAAGCCGAAACACGAACTCCATACAAAATGTTTTTATAAATCCACAACAAGCACTTCGATTGCGACACTTGTGCCGCCTGAAAAAATTAGGAAACAAACTTTTTTTTTTTTTTGCGATAACATGAATTTGCCTTTCCATCTTCCAAATCCATTGACTGCGTACCCGACAAAAGTTTTTCGTTTCCTACAGGTATCCTGATTTGGAAATTATTTGTGCATTTTTTAATGAGTCAGTAGGTTATGGCAGCCAAAAACCGAGTTCAAGTATCAGTTATTTTAATATTTTTCCGCCAAACTTAGGTATTTAAATATGTAGATTTCGATTTTTTTTTAAGTTATAAGTTAAAACTTTTTTCAAAAGAATTTTTTTTTGTTTGCACAACGAGTTTGACCATTTTGTCGCCTGAAAAAAGTTGCGCTGCTGCAGCAACAGTTTTTATGTATATATGTGTGTGTGTGTGTGTTGCGCCCTTTCGCTTTCGGCAGCAATTTGTTGTTGCCTTTGTATCTGTCGAAAAGCAAACACAAAAAACGCAGCGTAATGACAAAACAAAAAAAGATCAAAATGAATTTTCCATGCGAATAATCGCTGCTGCCTGTCGATAATCGATAACACGGCGGCAAAAGCAAAGTTCATTCAACAAGTATTTGCAACTTTATCGGACGTCAACCTGCCTTGGCCCTATTTGTTATTGTTGCCGCTTGTTTTTCTCCTTGCTCTCTTGTTTTTTTCCCCCCTTTTTTGTGGTTCTACTTGACCCTTTGGCTTTGCACTTTAGTTTACGCAAATTGGCGAAAGGAAGAACAAGAAAATCAAAACAAAAAACAGTTCTGCTCTTTCTCTTTCCCCCGTGAGCTCCTCCACCTCCTCCGCCGCCCACTCTCTTTCTCCTCTCTCTTTCACTCAAACTTTGCACGTAATCGCAGCAGCAGCAGCAGTAAAAACCTGGCTCATTTGAGAGCAACTTCCAATGCGGACACAAAACCAAAAAAATAATATAAATAATACAACAGAAATCACTAAAAACACAAAAATCCAGCCAAAGCAAACCCGGAACTTGAGTTAATCGAATTTGTTGTCGATCAACAGCTGCTCTGCCGACGTCGCTGCCAATAACACGCACACCAGCCAACACATTTGTTATGTATTTTGTGTATATATGTATATACGAACAGTAAATGATCACGAGTGGTGTTGTTGTTGTTGCTTTTAATGATGCTGCTGCGATGACGCCAATTGTAACAAATAAATGCGAAGAGGGAGAGAGGGGGTGTTGGAAAGAGAGGGGGGGCCGAGCGGAGAGCGAAGGATGCCCCGCCCCTTCTTCAATACACTTATCAAAAATCCTTATCAGACAATTATTTAGACCACTTTACAGTCTGTCGTTATTTCGCTTCTTCTTTTTTTTATTGTTTTTTTTTTTTGCTGTGAGTTGACAAACCGAAATAATAATTATGAATCAGCTTTAATAATGGGGAATAACAAACAGCAAATGCAAGTGTAACGAAACGGAAATATAACGAAATGAAAAAAATGAAAAAAATGAAAAACAAGTTATCGAATTTGAGCAAACGCTGCACATTTTGCTTTTTAGCGACACACAAAAACAAAAACGGCAAAACGCAAAATGCAACTCCGAAAATAAATAGGCCCAAAAACAAAAAAACATGTGGTTTAGGCATGTTTCAAGCTGTCGACCTAAAAATATTATAAGTGTTTTTCACTCGAGAGACAAAAATTGATCACTTCAAATGAGTACTCCTAAGATCTTTGGGTATTTTATAAAATCGAAAATACATAGATCATATTTTCTGAATAATAGTTGGATAGCTGTTTCATAAAAAACACTTGACTATCTTTTATAGGTTAATTTTAATATTTTAAATCGAGTTCTTAACTATTTCGACTAAAAATCACAGATTTATATCCATATCTCTTTAGTTTCTATATGTATATTGATTATACATTTAAAACTTTTTTATAGTTTCAAAATTCGTGGACTTGGTTAAAAATGAATCATTTTTTAATAGTTTCAGTTAATTTAAGTTTTCTAATTTTTAGCCAAAATTGTTGTTTTCTTCCTTTCTCAAGAAACCTAAATACGATTCCCTTTAATAAACCGTTCTCAGGATTGGCATAACAGAAATTACGAAAAATAAAATAAGAAATAGAAAAAATGGGCCCATTGTGAAGAAAAAAAAATTTTTTTTCTTCATTTCTCAAGGAACTCATTACAAAGGGTTAATAATAAAATACAAACATTAGACGCTTCCCCTAGAGAATGTTTAATTTTAAGTTTTTTTTTAAAAGTACCCAGGAGAAAGAATCGCGAATTCAGTGGAAAACTTACCGCTTGGAATATATCGCTGCACTCGAAAAAATGCGAATTAGCCACCGTCGTTGATTTCTGCACTACAGTAGCAAGCATTTTGTTGTTCTTGTTTAACAGATATTGAATTTGATTCCGCCGTTGTTGTTGTTGTTGTTGCTGTGCTTGATTGTTGGTGTTGTTTTTTTTTTCTATATTTTCCACTGGACAAGACTGAAAAAATATTCGATTTTTTCGGTTTGTTTTTGCTATATTTCTTAATATTTTCTTTGCTTTTTTTTTTTGCTTGATTTGTATTTGCTTTGCACTTGAATGTTGAGTTATGTGTTGTTGTTGTTATTGTTGTTGTTATTGGTTCCGCGAATATTGCATTGCAACAATAAAAAAAATCAGCTAAAAGAATGAAGAGAGCGTGTGATTAGCAGCGAACGATGGAAGAGAGAGAGAGAGAGAGCTAATGAAGAGCGGCGAGAGGGAGCAGAAATTACACGTGCTTAACGTACGAGCGTCTAGGTGCGTGTGTGTGTGTGTGTCTAGGACATTTTTCACGCACATGTGTAAGACGTCTTTTTCCCTTATTTTTTAGATCTCTTTTTTCTTTTTGAAACAGCAACAGCCGATGTGTGTCCTATGCATGTGTGTTTGTGTTGTTTGCTTTGCTTTTATCGTCGTCTTCGTTCGCGTTCTCAAAAAGCGGAGATAAGCTTGCGCTTTGTCCCTTTCCCTTCCTGCCCCCCTCCCTCTCGCCCTCTTTGTTTGCCCGTGTGTTCTGTGTGTGTGTGTGTGTGTGTGTGTGCGATCTCTAGTGGTGGTCGTATCTCACATGTATTTTATTGCTGCGCCAGCAAACTCAAAAACAACAAAAACAAAAAAAAAAGTAAATTAAATAAGGGCAGCGATTGCGCTTGTTGCTTTTGGCCTGTTGCTTCGCTCGCTCCTGCGTCTTCTTCTTCTTCCAGAGGTCCTTGCAACTGCACACATGCGCACGCGAAATGAATCGAGTGTTTTGCTTATTTGAACATGTTGCTCTTTCGGAAATTCCCGTTTCTTCTCAACACCTTTAAAAAAAGGGGTAAAAAATATTTGATTGTTCCCGTATTGTTACTAAAAAAAACAAAATAAAATCAAAGTTTATGTTTCCCGGCACTTGAAAAAAAAAAAACAGCTCCACTCGATCGATCGCACAATCACACTCGCAGCACAGGGAAAACACACAATTTGAATTGGCTCGCTAATTACTTTGGATACGGGCGCAGAGGTCCTGTCGCTCCTCGCTCGTTCGCAAAAAAAACACAACAAAAGAGACGCAGCTCGTCCGTGAGACAACCAACCAGATCAAAATCGAAAAACTTACTCGAACTCGAAACGGCCGTCAGTGTTGCCAGATGGACATTTTGCGTTCCCCCTGAAAAATCCCCAGCAGTCGATACTCCCCTAAAAAATCCAGCATAGCGAATACATCCCCCTGTCATAGCCGATACATGCTCCTTCCATAGCGAATACATCGAGGCAGCAGATTCGAATTTCGAAACTTGCACTCGAACTCGCAACGGCCGTTGATTTTTTGTGCCAGTGTGACCAGTTTGCGGCGGCTATCGGTGCTTAAACATCACTAAAATGTTACAGCGGGTAACAGAAATGTTAATTTACAACGTTTTATATTTTTAAATAATTTGTTTTTTACTTTAATTTGTTTATCTTTAAAATAAGCTTAACTAAAGATAAATGGAAACAAAATTTCTTTCTTTCGCTTATTTAATTACTACCAAATAAAGAAACATATAAATAAAATATTGCCAAAACCAATTGTGAGATTGAGATTTAAAGGCTTAACAATATAATAAAATAAGGTATTTTTTAAAATTAGGCTAAAGAAAACCAATTAAACCCTTTTGCCATTCTAAATATTTATAGGATAAAACAATATGACAAAAATTAACTTTTTTAAAATGCATTGTAACTAATAAAAAAGAACGATTTTTTAAAACTGTAACGGATGGAAAGTTTTAATGTTTTGGGGTAGTAATCTACAGGTAAAATCCTTATAGATTTTGTATCTTTCAGTTTTGGGCCAAGAAAAAGTCCGGACTTTGTGGACCTGTGTTATAGGAAGAGTGTTTACTAGCAATGTATTAGTACCTATTAACTAATAAGTGAACTTGTTCTTATCAGCACTGCAGTTCTGCTGGGAAACGGGTTGCTGATTGGGATGGTTCTGTGGTGCAGTCCCATCGTAGTTAATAAATAAAATCAAAAGAAGAAATCGTAAACAGACAGGTTTAGTCAACAATGACGAATAAGCAAAGAAATGAAGAGGGCCTTATAAATATACATATTTCACATGCGTGTTGCAAAAGACGTCAGCTAAATTTGTCTTAGCTCATAAAAAGGCCGTCTGAAAAAAAATTAATCATTTCATTTGTGTTTCGCAAGGAAATAGTAACTGAAACACCTTGAAATTTCACCTGTAAAACGTTTTCCATTTAGATTTCAAGAGGTCCCTTTCTTTCTGATTTCTCTAATCAGAATATAAATCTAATGCTGTACATAAATAATACTTTTTTAACAACCTAAATATCTAAATATCTAATTACCTGCTAGGTTTTTAAGCTTTATGCTGACTACTTAATAAAATAGCCACATTTTTAAAGATCTGTTCTTTTTTCCAAAAAGGTACCGATAAAAAAATTATAAGTTATATAAGTCACGTTTTAGTTCTTATAACTTAACTTGTATTATCGGACACAAAAGGTGGTTCTTTTTAAGTGCGACTTTTAGATCTGAAATCCCAGTATGATATTCATCTGAATCTATTCTCAAGCCAATAAAAAAATCATAAGGCAATTAATTTGTCTTATTATTAAATAAAAATTAAAATATAGTCAAAAAATCGTTTTTTTTTTAATTGTATAGTTTAATAAAAAAAACCTAATTATATGCTACATCATTGAATATGGATTAAAAATCATAAACTTTGATAAACAAGGCAAAGAAATTAGATAAGTAAATACATTTTACTGCTCTTCTCTCCCTTTTCGTTCGCCCCATCTCTGTCTAATGCAGATGTGAACAGCTTGGAGTCGAAATTTAATTTCAACATATTTATTGATGTAATTCAAAAATTAAATATAAGTTATGTTTATAATTATTACTGCTTACTATGCAAATTTACTTTGCAGTTTTGCGTTCTGTTGTTTGTTTTTCCTTCATTATAATTATTATTTATTTGTTTTACTCGCGTTGCTGGTTGTATTTTATTACTTTCCCCCATCTCAGTTGGCTTTGCTTGGTTGTTTCTCCTCTTTCTCCTTTTTCTCCTTCTCCTCCTCATCCTCCTCCACTATTCTGCATAATTTTTTTGTTTGCTTTTCTCAGTGTATTTTATTAATTTTTTTTATTGTTTATTCTCGTTTTTGTTTCTTATTTATTCCACTTTAATTAGTTATTGAGTTTTGCTTCGCTCGATTCATAATTAAGCATTGGATTCGATTTGACGTGAATCAAATGGGATATATGCATACATATATTGTGTTTATTCGCTTATATATATACATATACATATATGTAGGTTTAGTTTTCCTCAGCATTACTTCTCCTTGCTCCTCCAACATTACCATTATTATTATTTCTTGTAATTTATTAGGCTAAGTGTTGATTTCTTTCTTTTTCATTTAATTTTTTGTTTTTTTTTCATTTTGGGCAATGATGTTTGCTTGTTTTGAGTGGGTTTATGAGAGTGGGTGTTTTGTGTTTTTGTGTTTGTGGGTGAGTGTGAGTGTGAGTTTGGGTTGCGAATTGATTGAATCGAATTGATTTGTTATAATTTGTGTGTGTTGCTATCGATCGCAGTGATTCACTTGTGAATCACATTTGCTGGGGTATCATTTTTGTATATTATTTATGTGTGGTTTGCTTCTGCCTTGCTGTTTGCTGTTTGTTGTTCCTTATTTGTTTAGTATTGAATTTAAATTAATATTAAGAAACATCCTAACGCCCGCTGCCAACGTTGTTCAATCCTCCGGCTGAGGCTGTTCCTGCTCCGCATTTTCTCCTCCTTCGCTTCTTGCCGGGCCTTTCGCCCACATCCACATCCTCCTCCGCCTCCGCTCTCTTCCTCCTCTTCTTCTTCTTCTTCTTATGGTGCACTCCCCGTTCTTTCTTCGTCTTCAACCTCGCCGCCAAGCTGATCCCCAGCCTTTAGTCCGCGATCAGGGGCTTGCCGTTCTGCTTCTCCTTGTCCTTGTCCAATTGCTCCAAGAGTATAGCTGGATTGGGCTGACCCTGGTGGGTCTTCTGCTTCAGCATTGTCCAGTCGTAGATGTAGTCATACTGATGGTTCAGCGTCCTGAACAGTATGCTGTAATGTAGATTGTAGGGGGAGAAAGTTCCGATTAGTCTACCATTAGATCATCGAGCAACAAAAGCCTATGACTAAAGTGAATATCATCATAAACATAAATATTACTAACAGATTACCATATAACCAATTTAACAAAGTTATTAAGAAAAAGAATATTCTAAAAATAATTATTAACAATATCGATAGTGACTGATAATAAACACTAAATACCTAATAATTAAAACTTTTACATAGGATCTATTGATAAACAAGAATGATTTCCCAAATATGTTAAAAATTAACACTTTTACCCTTTGTTTTTGTAATTAACTTGTATCACTATGATGTTCTCATTATATAAAAATAAAAAATAAATCCTCCAAACAAAAATGGAACTAGTTTTTTAATATTGAAGGAAAGTTTGTAATACCCTTGTAATTCCTTTACAAATTAAAATGTGACTAAAATAGTATAAACACAATATGTGAAATATTATTACATATGAATATTATTTCATATTATATGAAAATATTACAATAGTAAGCGTTATAATCATATGAATATCCAAAATAAATCTTGATTTGAATTGAAATTATAAGACACCACCATATAAAATCAGTGTGCATTACTAGCCTGATCATTAAATAGCATTAAGTAATAGGAATAAAAGGGCCGATCCTCAGCCGCACTACTTACCGGAACAATTGACGTAGGTACATGTAGTCCGGCTGCTCCTCGAAGCGCAGACTACGACAATAGTTCAGATACATGGAGAACTCGGCCGGCGAGCCCTTGCAGAGGACCTCGATGGGCGTGGACATCTTCTTCTCGGAGATCTTCTCGTACTTCTGCTGCTTGGTGTTGGCCTTCATGCCCTGCCAGGGCAGGACGCCGCGATTGAAGTACATCATCACGTAGCCGAGGGACTCCATGTCGTCGCGGCGCGACTGCTCGATGCCCAAATGGGCGTTGATCGACGCGTAGCGGGCGGTGCCGGTGAGGTTCTTGTCCTCGCGGTACAGGATGTGATGGCGCGTGTGCGGATCGCGGAACTTCTTGGCCAGCCCGAAGTCGATCAGGAAGAGCTTGTTGCAGTGCCGTCCGATGCCCATGAGGAAGTTGTCCGGCTTGATGTCGCGATGGATGAAGCACTTGAGATGGATGTACTCCAGGCGTCCGATCATCTGGTCGACCAGCATCAGCACTGTCTTGATGGTGAAGTGGCGCGTGCAAAAGTTGAACAGATCCTCGAGCGAGGGTCCCAGCAGGTCCATGACCAGGGTGTTGAAGTTCTTCTCCTTGCCGTGGTGACGGATGCGGGGGAATCCGACGCCGCCGCTCAAGATGCGGTACAGCTTGGCCTCGTACAGCAGCTGCGGATGACGGGCGTGGGCACTCTCCATCTTGATGGCCACCTCCTCGCCGCTCTGGATGCTCATGCCCAGGTAAATGTCGCCAAAGGAGCCGCTTCCTGTGGGTTTTCATAGTGGTTAGTGCTATGGGCCATCGATGCAATCCCACTCGGCTACTCACCAATCTTTCTGATCACCCGATATTTGCCACCGACGATTATCTCGGGGCGACTTTCCTTCAATATCCTCATCTTGTCCATCCTGGCTATCTGCTCCTCCACCTAGGGGCTTCTCGTCAAAAGCAGTTGTACGGGCTTCACTTCAAATACTGCAGATTTGCAAGGAAAAAATGTAATTTAATAGCTTTTAAACTGATGTAAACATGTGTGTTTTGATGGAGGTTTGAATGAACAAAAGCCAATGATGATCCCTTGGGTTATATTGGTTCTTGAAAAGCCCTAATCAGCTGGAGTTCGCGGAAAATCTATTGAAATAAACAACAGTCTCATATAAAGAATAACAAAATATTTTTGATACTAACAGTAAATAGGGTTTCGATGAAGTGTCACCTAAAAGGGATCTATTACAATGGAAAAACAGGTGTTGCGATCCCTAGAAAAACTGAGATACAACTTTTGTTTATGTTAAGGCAACAGAAAACCTTAATATACTACCTCTTTGAGAGTTTTTTTTTCCTAAAGGTTATTACCATTTACTTATTGAAGATGGGTTGACCTTAATATTGTAAATGTGACATTTAGAGTACGTTTTTCAAGAAATTCAATTTCAAAAACCTTTCAAAAATTACAGTTAGCATTTTGATTTTTTATATAGTAAATAGTACAAATTTTATAAAATTTTTTTTAACGATTTATGGGCGACTTTTAGATAAACCCCCTCTACAAAAACTGCGAGGGTTAACAATAACAATCGGATTAGGGATTTACGGACCTGCTGACATTTACCTAATATTATTAAATCTGTTTTTTTCGTTGTATGCTCTGGCAATACTTTCTTTTCCACCTTTCTTCCTCTTCTTTCGGATTTGTTTTGCTTTTTTTTCACCAGCTTGCAGTTTACGTGTTTTCCTGCCCAGTACTTCGTCTAATCGATATATCTGCATTATCGATTACACTTAGCAGTCGATCCCCATTTTGGTGTATGGTGTATGGTGTACGGTGGGAGAGGGGCATTTTCCTGGGGGCGGGGGCGGAGGGATAAATAAACACAGACAGACAGACATCGATAGACGATAGATTGGCGACAGGTACTGCTTCCTCTTCCTCCTTACCCCGTTGGAATGCATATTACACACACACTCATTGCTATGACGCACAACAACAACAACATCAGCAGCAGTCAGTGTGATACACACACACGCACACAGCTGCAGTTGCACCTTACAAATGTTTTACACAAAAGAAAATTTCGAAGGCACACATACAAACAGACATCGCTCAACGAGACACGCACACTGGCAGAGACCAACACACACTCACACACGTTTGCATATTTAGCACGCATTTGGAACTGGACGAAATGGGGAAAAAATGAAAGATCCTCGCGGATATTTGGCAATCACGTTCTGGCAGCTGAAAATAATTCTTACCCGCAGACGAGAAAACGAACAAATTACTGCCCTGCTGGGTGTTTTTCCTCAAGGTTGGGGCTCTTTTTACAAATATATTCGCTGCTCTGCTCTCGGCTGCGCTGCTTTTGCTCTGCTGCTGCTTCTGCTGGTGGAGAAAAAAAAACGGAACGGGGAAAATTTCGTCGCAGATCCGTTTTCTTTTCGCTCTTTCCTTCCACTTCTTCGTTAAATATTGCACGTCGGACGCGAGGCCTTTGCAGCTGTTTCGTACGCGCACAAACGGAACAAAAAGAGAGGAAATATATGTATTTTATTAACTAAAATAAAATGGTAGACTCCAGCAAAAATGCTTTTGCATTAGTCTGGTGTGTAGAGTAGTGGTGGAGAGACATCGATACCCACATCGATGTGTTCAAAGTATCGATAGCTTCGATGTTTGGCAGGGAATCATCGGTGTTTTTAAAAATTTCTACTATTCTTAAAAAATTATTTATTAAATTGAAGGGCAACAAACAAACTTACATTTAACATACCTTATATACACACACATATGTATTTCTGGTTTTTCATTTGGTATTCAGCTTGTGAGATGAAATTATTAATTAAAACCAAAATATTCATAAATAATTGACTATAATAAAATATTCACAAAATACGTTTCTGCTATTAACGGAGAAAGGATTTGATTTTACATTTTAGGATTGATGTTATCTGCATCTTGAGAGCAGCATGGAAGACCTAAACTTCTCCAAAGGCTGTCTTCAAGCAAGTTCTTATTGAAACTGGCCTGGCCTTCAATATTGTATTTTTATTTCAAACACCGATTAAGCAATAATGATTTTCTCAAAAAAACATCGATAGTGGGTATTGGCAATTCACGATAGTTTGCTGCCAGCACTATCGATTGCCGTTTTTCAGCACTGTTCCGTTGCCGCTATTTTCAAATGGCCAAATACTTTTGCGTAGATTTCTTATCTGCACTTTCATTTCCATGGTTATTTCCAATAGTTTTAACGTTTTCATGTTGGCTTATATGAATTCTGAGAAATTTATGAATCCTTTTTTTTAATGCAACAGTCAATGGAATTAAATAATTAATTATTTTATCAAATTTTTGCATTTCTCATGAGACATATCCCCCATCCATTTCCATAGGAATTTCCTAAATCCATTTCCGTGGGAAATTCAGAAGGTCTGGGCCAATATAATATCCCATTAATGTCAGCCTAAAAAAATGTTTCGGATTTAAAACC
Organism: Drosophila pseudotakahashii; assembly: GCA_035046095.1. Classification (NCBI taxonomy): domain Eukaryota; kingdom Metazoa; phylum Arthropoda; class Insecta; order Diptera; family Drosophilidae; genus Drosophila; species Drosophila pseudotakahashii. The sequence goes on from JAWNOE010000105.1 coordinate 11,992,621, forward strand.
AAAAATCCCAAGTATTATCCAATAAGACGCCATAGTGCCTGTTTTTTGGTCTATATATTTTTATTAAAAACAGTTTTTTTTGTTGGTTTTTCTCTTTCAGTTTTTTTGTTTTTGTGAATTTTCGGTTTTTGTTGTTTTTTTTTTGTTGGTTTTCGGTTTTTGTAAATAACGTGACGACTTGAAAACAGAAATTAAATAAGTGTACTTTACTCGTAATGTAGTAGAAAGTGTTATAAAAGCAATATTACAATAACTGTGGTAGAATTGGCTCCTAAAATAGATATTTTACAACTGATACCACTTCTTGTCTTTATATTTAAGCATTAATTGATGCGCAGTGCCGCTGAAATCTTGAGCAGTGTTGGCCATGCGCTCAGCGCGCTCCTCCAGCAAATTGAGCTTCTCGCCGCGCTCCATGGCCAGCTGGTGCGCCCGGCTGATCTCCGATGCGGCGGTGGAAGCCCTCGCGCCGAGCTGCTCCAAATTGGCCCCGGGTATGTGCCGGGCCACCGATCGGTTAGGCTTCCCGCTCTGCTCGCCAACTGCAAGAATTAAATAAAGAGTATTAGCACGGTTAGCAGGTCACATACACAGAAAAAAATTCGATATGAAAGAGGGCCAATCTACCTTATTTCATATCAATAAAAACCCGATGTATGTCAAATTTACGAACCAAACATGTCAACTTGATATTTTATCACATAAAATACCAAATTTAGTATTTTTTGAACAAATAATATAAAATAAGATAAACATAATGTTTATTCATATCAAAATAATATGAATAACTTGATCTTTAAAAAATATCAAATTGACCAGCACATATCAATCTGATCTTTTGTCAATTTTTTTTTTGTATATGCCATCTGTCGGGCCACTCCACTTACATAGCTCCTCGCGATCCAGGAGCTTGGCGCCGCCGCCAAAAAGACCCTTGAAGAAACCCTCCTTCGGCTGTTCGGGCATTTCGTGTACCGTATATAGTTCACCCATCATCTCCAAAATAAATTGACTAAAAATATTGAAGCGAATTTTAATTAGTATCATATAAGAAAACTTGAATAATATAAAATAAAGTATGAGAAAAATTGAATTCGGAAAAAAAAACTAACTCCATTTTCATTTAAAGGCTTACCAAAATTCCGATGATATCGTGAATTTTTGAATTTCGGTGGGCGATGCCATGTACAATCCATGACCTTTATGACTAAAGCAAAATATTTTTGATATTCTGTGGAATAGAAAACAGAAAATATACAATATACAATCATAATTTTTAAGTTCCAAACTTACTGAGTTGTATCTTCATGAACAATGATCTGTTGACCCCATATCGAAAGCATTGGATCTACAATTCCCTGTTTACATTTTGTTTGAAAACTGAGCAGAACAGAAGGACAACATTAGTCCGGGGAAATGAAATGGGCAAATGAGTTTAGAAGTTGGTGATCTCACCTTAGTTCCATAAGCGGTAAGAAATCAGTATCCAGTAACAGTTTTAGACTAGGAAGACTATGTACCATTAGATGGCCATTCGAAAGATAGGTTGCTAAGCAAGAGCCATCTGAAATGGAGGAAATGTGGATTAATTGAAAAATTTAGTTTAGAAAATATACATTTTAATTGTAATTTTAAATATTCTTAATAAAATTAAATCAGGTTCTTATAATAATGAATATTTTGTTCTTATTATTTAAACATATATTTAAATGGGGAGTAAAACTGTTTGTAGGCCGAGCAGCGATAGAATTTAAAAGTCCGCCGCTGCACCGTTTACACACCTTTCATCGTGATAGTTTCTGCCTTGACTGCAAAATCCATTTCCGATAATTGTATGCGGTTAATGCAGCACTGGTTGGCCACATCGAAGACTTTTGTTTGCTTCTCGCTAGCGATAACGATGTATTGTCGATCGGTGAGAGTTTCCAAGCCGGTGCTCACACTTCCGCTGATGCCGCTGCTGCTGGCGCTGCTGCTGCTCATTCCACCGCCGCCGGTGGCTCCGGCACCACTGCCGCCGGCCGCTCCCGCCGATGCCCCAGCTGCACCACCAGCTGCTCCGCCAGCAACTGATCCTCCACTGGCCGCACCACCGGCAGCACCACCTCCACCGCCGACAGATCCGCCGGAGGACGCACCACCCGCCATGCCGCCAGCGACCGAAGTGTTTGATATTGTATTGGCAGTGGTCGGTGTGAATGTGGGACTGGTGCGGCTGCTGCTCTTTGTGGGTGTGCCTTTAAACGGTATTTGAGAAGCATACAATGCGGATTAGTCAGGTGGTTTGCCCTCGATTTTCAGTTGGCCGCCCTTACGGTCTTTGTTGTCCCTCTTCTCGTCACGCCAGGTCTCAAACGTATAGGGTATGATCGAGCCGTATGAGTCTAAAAAAGACATGGAAGTTATGGATCCTTTGAGTCGTACCACGGGGCCACCTGGAAAGTGAATAAACATATAATATTTCATTATAGATATATAATATAACAAATAATATTTGAAATATCTAAACAAATAGATTATCTTGCTCTTTCATACACGTGCCTCGTATGGTTTGAACAATTAGAAGTATAAATATAAAAATATACTAGAAATATAGCTCTATTGAACTAATTCTTAAAGTGTTTAATGAGTTCTGAAAAAATTCGGAGGTCCTTTAAGATTTCTAAAAATACTGATATTTTTGTGCAAAAAACACGATTTTTATTTTTTGCGTTTTTTGTAAGGGGTAGGGTCACAATTTTTTCGAAAAAATTTTAACAAGTTAAAATGCCCACATTTGAATGCCAATCGTTAGGGAATTCAACTACGAGCTCAAAAAGGTATGACACTTCATATTCTGGCATCTATTTTTCATTTTACACCAAAAATACTGATATTTTTGTGCAAAAAACACGATTTTTATATTTTGCGTTTTTTGTAAGGGGTAAGGTCACAATTTTTTCGAAAAAATTTAAACAAGTTAAAATGCCCATATTTGAATGCCAATCGTTAGGGAATTTAACTACGAGCTCAAAAAGGTATGACACTTTATATTCTGGCATCTATTTTTCATTTTACACCAAAAATACTGATATTTTTGTGCAAAAAACACGATTTTTATTTTTTGCGTTTTTTGTAAGGGGTAGGGTCACAATTTTTTCGAAAAAATTTAAACAAGTTAAAATGCCCATATTTGAATGCCAATCGATGGGGAATTTAACTACGAACGCAAAAAGGTATGACATTTAATATTCTGACCGTTTTTCTCATGTTACGCCGAAAATACTGAGGTGGGGTATTCGAAATATAGCTCTATTGAACTAATTTTTAAAGTGTTTAATGAGTTCTGAAAAAATTCTAAGGTCCTTTAAGATTTCTAAAAATGTTTGAGTATGCATATTTTTAAGTTTTGACCCCTCCAATGGCTACTTTGTAGTACTGTAGTTGGTATTTTGGTCACTTACCATTTATTGTTATCAATACTGGCTGAGATTTGCGCACATCTCGCTCCGGCATGGTGATGAACAATGTCAGTATCGAACCGAAACTAGTTCCAATCCACAAAGTAGGAACAAGTGTCAAAATATCTGCATACATATTTATATGATTTAAATTATATCAAAAATAATCGATATGTATATCAATCAATCGATCTTACCATTTCGTTTTGCATAACTCTCGATAAAAGCTAAACAGGTAACAGATTCAGAGGAAGACATATCAATGCTGGACATTGACGATGATCTGGACCTTGAGAAAGTTCCATCCAATTTATCTGTAATTTATTCGGGTTTGGTTTTGGGGATCAGAAATTGGTTTTTTGATGGATGGCAGGTACAGATAGGAGAAAGAGAGAGAGTTAAATAAAAGAGTTACATCAAAATCGTTAAATATTTGTAATAAATATTGTGAAACAGAGACAGGCGGATATAGAAATAGAGAGAGAGATAGAGTGATAAAGAGAGAGAGATAGAGAGAGAGAGTAAAAGCGGCGGGCGGTAGTAAGCAAAACTTTTGCTTAGATATTTTATCGAATTTTGCTTTATTTTCTAATTGAATTATTATAATTGCGATTTTTGCACTATGTTCTTTTTGCGCTGGACAACACTAAAATTACCGCTAGGCTGCCTAATTATTGTTAGTTGCTCTATGTGTGGTTTGCATGTGTATGTGTGTGTGTGTGTTTTTTTTTTAATGTTTCAATCAGCCGCTCGCATGATTTAAATATTCCTTTCATGGGATTACCAACTGGTACGGGAAAAGTGGTCCATAGTATTTATGAAGCTACATTTTCAAAGCAAAAAATTATAGCATCAAGAAAATTATAAAAATTACGATAGACTTTAGCAATTTTTAAAATCAAAAAGATATGCAATTATTTCCATTTGCAAATTTGTATATTGTTTGCGATAATTGTAATATTATTTTTAAAATTATTAGAATTATTTTTATTGTTAGTGTTTGAACTTGAAAAAGAAAAAATTCCCATTTAAATTAATTGAAATTGGAAACCTTGGTCTTAAGTTTTTATATCTGCGAGCGACTTTTATATATATTTTTTTGTTTTTTCATTGGGTTTTCTAATTTTTTCTTAGCTGTGAGTGCAATTTTGAAAGCAGCAGGCGTCTGACTAGAAACGAAAAAAGTTTTTTAAAAAACTCACAAAAAAAAGGACAAGTGAAACTTTCTTGCATGTGTGCTTAGCTAGGCGTTTGTATGGGTGTGTGTGTGTGCGTGTGACAGTATGCAGTATGTGTGTGAACTATGCAAAAGTTAAGTTTAGTTTAGTTTTTGCCAATACAAAATCGGATCTTGTTGTACTCTTTTTTTATTTGTATCTATGTATATATAAATATATATAGAAATCCGTTTAGTCTAATTCTTGGTTTAGTTATTCGGTTTTAAAGTTCATATTCATATTTCTGGTTCAAAGCGTGCCAAATGCAAATACAAATACCGAGAGAGAGAGGGAGATAGAGACACAGAGCGAAAGAGACAGATATAGTGGGAGACAGTGGCAAGAGGATAAGAGGAAAAGAGAGAAAGTAGAAGTATAGAAAAAGAGACAGCGAGCAGAGAGCGAACGAGCGAGCGAGACAGATTGAGAGAACATATTCATATGCACTGTTATTGTTATAACTAGATTGTTTTCTAGGGCTAGAGAAAGACAGAGAAAGAGAGAAAGAGAGAGAGAGAGCGAGCGAGCGAGCGAGCGAACGAGCGAGAAAAAGACAGACAGCTCCAGCCATCGCCCCCCCTCAAAAACCCCAAAAACAAAAAAAAAACAAACTGAAAAACACAAAATAAATCAAAACGAAAATATATCGAAAATTTCCAAAAATTCCAATTTCAGTACACACACACACCAAGTTACCCAGACAGACACGCACACATACAGAGGAAGGGGGCGGGGCCACAAGCAACGTGCATCTCGTCTGCTGTCCATATTTAGGTGTGTGTGTGTGTGCGTGTGCTTGGATGTGTGCGTATGCGGTGTGTGTGTGTGTGTGTGCAAAGAGAGAGAGAGAGAGAGACACACACAAAGTCAGCGATACAGTCGAACTTCTATAAGTTGGTCCATTGAAAAAAGTTCGGGCTAAGGGATTATTACCCGCATTTCCCAACTACATTGGAAATACCACTTGTTGGTATAACAAAATGGGCCAAAATAAGGACAGTTCGCGATAGAGAAGTTCAACTGTACATAGAATGTGTGTTGTGGTGTGTGTGTGTGTGTGTGGTACACTTGAAAAAAATGCAATTTCTTGTTCATGACTAGAGGTGCAATCTGTTTTCTTTGTTGGTTGTTATTGGTTGCTGTTGTTGTTGTTCTTGCTGTATTTGTTGCTTGTATTTATTGCTGTTATTTTGTTGTTGTAGTGGTTGCTGTTAGCTTTTGTTGTTGTTGCTGTGGTTTTTTCTGTAGTGCTCTGTTGTGCTCCCACCTTGTGATTTGGACTTTTTTAGGGACTCGTACGATGTCACTGACTGCTGTTGCTGTATAACGGATGTTTGATGCGGATACGGATGCGGATGCGGATACGGATGCGGATGCGGATGCTGATATTGATGTTGTTGCGCACCTGCACCGCTTGCAGCACCACCACCACCGCCGCTTGCACCACCGCCGCCGCCGCCACCGCACTCGCCGCCCCATGGATCACAAGACGATTGATCAAACGATTGCTGCTGTTGCGATTGCTGCTGTTGCGGCACCACCTGTTGCTGCTGTTGCGGCTCAGCCGCACCACCGCTAAATCCAACGCTAATCGCACTGCTAATACCACCAACACCAACACCGACACCGCCACTAGCAACACCCGCACCTGCATCGTCTGCACCGTAAATCCCGGAGGATCCCGCCAATGTCGCTGCCGCTGCTGCTGCTGCTGATGACGATGTTGCAGGATCACCGGAATCAGGACCACCACCCATCGATTGTTGCTGCTGCTGCTGCTGTTGCTGCTGTAGCTGCTGCTGCTGTTGCGATTGCTGCTGCGATAGCTGCTGCTGCTGCTGTTGCGGTGCTGCTGTTGCAACTCCGCTGCCGTTGATCTGGGCAATTGCAAAATATACATAAACAATAATTGTGGGAGACACGGGAGAGAGAGATAGAGAGATACACACACATAGTCAGAGATAGAGAGAGAGAGATAGAGAGAAAGACAGAGAGAGACAGAGAGATAAATGCACTAAATGATTGAATGGCCATCTCTTTCACATTTCGTTGGTTTTTTCGAGTTTTGTTTCCGTTTCTTTTTGCAATTTCTTCTGTTGTTCTATTTTTTGTGCCGAGTGGGAGTGTACATATTCGTGTGTGTGTGTGAGAGAGCTGCGTAGGTGTGAGTGTTGGTAATGGGAGTGTAGCATACTTTTCAGAGACGCTCAACAAAAGGATTAACTGAACTAGTGTGCAAATTAAGACAACTTTTGGTGAGTTTATGTACAGTGAAGGCTGGCTAACGTTTAATGTGAAATTGTCAAATTAAGCCTCTTTTTATAAACAAATTGTGAACTAAAAACAACTTAAATAGGTGGCTAAAATTCAATTTGCAGACTTAAGGTTTGGAGTGAAGTTTACAACTGTCTCCCAAGTTGGAAGTTGGTTCAAAAAAAGGCAATATGCCTTATTTTTACGAATAAATAGTTTATTCAATATTCTACATACTCTATTTTCTCTACAACTTTATATATCCTTCAACGCGAAATGCTTTTAACGCATTTAAGTATAGCTCGTCTAATGGATCAATAAAAGTAATTTTCTTACAAATAATATTTAAATAAGAAACAAAATTATAAAACTTATTTTTTGAAAACAATAATTCGAATTACAAATATTTTAATTTTTTGATTTTTATCCTATTCTTGAATTAAATTATAGTAAAATAAAAAACTTACTTTTCAATTTGATCAGTAAATCAGTCTTTTTAACTCGTTTCTTACTTGACAGATAGATCTTCTAGATAGGAAAAGTTAAAGATACATAAGTGTATTTAAATTAAAATAAAAATGTAGGCATATTTCGTCCTGACTAGCAAGCGATCACTTTAGTTCCGAGTGTGTTGGTGTTATTTAAGCAATTTACATTGGTGTCCGCTAATCGTTATTCGTTTGTCGTTAATCGGTTCTTTTTTTTAGGTGCAAAGCAAACAAGAATGTAATATTTTTGATTGAATTGTGATAAATACAGAAGCGTTGGATGACAATTAAATTTTGGTGATCAGTGCAAATTGTATGTGTGTTTATACTTAATATTCGCTTAACAAGTTATCGATTAATCGAGTATTCGATCACAACACAAATACGATTACACAGCGAGAAACGGAGGCGTCGTTGCAGTGGTGGTGGGTGGGGTGACATTGATTGGGTGGCTTGATTGACAGTGATAAACAAAAGACACAATAAAAACACGAGAACACGATAATAGTTATTTGGGTGATCATAGCAAGGATAACATTAGAGTAGATTACGTTGGCAAATGTATGATATGTTATGAAATATGGGTAAGTTTCAAAAATTCGAGCGAGACAGAGAGAGAGATTGAGAGCTGGAAATTTGACAGATATATAGAGCGAATAAACGTTGGTGGGTCTTTGGTTAGAACGAGAGGTAGACATATAGGTAGACATGTAGTTATGTGGGTGGAATTTTTAGCTGTTATTACATGAATAATCGATATAAAAGTATTTAGTTATATATATATATATGAGTTTTAGCTTAGTAAGTAGATTTCTCTTAATCACTTTTCAATAGCTTGATTTGGTTGGTATTGTAATTATGTACAAGTGAGATATTGTGAAGTTGGGTAAAGCGCTAAGCAAAATCGGTAACAAAAATAAAGGCATAAAGGCAACGGTAAATTTGCTTATCGATAGCGAAAACACACATTCAATGGAACATTCGAAACGAATATATAATTTTTAATGGAACATAGAAAAAATAATGGAAATAACCTAGATTATCGATAGCAGAAAATACGACCAGGGGTGTTGGGGCGCGGGTCTTGAGGAGGGGCGAGAATCGGGACGGAAATAACATCGATGGGAGCACAACGATTGAGCTTAACCTCACAATCGAACTTGGTTAACAAGTAGTTCGAAGTGGCATCGATCAACAAATTGCAACCAGAAGGCATTGGGGCAAACCACTTAATTGCGTACTGGCTTTTCTTTCAGTGTGTATGTAAGGTGAGTTCGAGTGGTGAACTTACAAACTAACACGGGTCACAGTGGTCAACGTACAACAATCAACAATTCCTTTTTTTAGGTTTTTAGATTTCGATTACATTTGAAATGCACTTTCTCTTTGCACAGTGCATTCGTATGGAGTGTGGTGTGGTGTGGTGAGTTGAGTGGCTGGTGATTGGTGAATCTTTCAGTGTGTGGTGTGTTGGCCTATAGCACCCGCTTTACATTGATCTCTTAACTTAAGATTTATACATATAATGTGGTGTTTTTTTTTGCATACTGAGTAGATAGTTTTGGATTTAGAGCTTTATAGTTACACTTTGTATGTGGGTGTGATGGTGCTTGTTAGTGGTTGTTGTTCTTGTGTTTTGGGTGACTGGTGAGTAGTGGTAGTGATGGTGGTGTTGGTGTTGTTGTTGTTGTGGTGGTGGTTGTTAAATGATTTACCAAAGAACTTCCACACAATCACATACAGGCAGTTGTATTGCAGCTCTTCTGCATCCGTTGCCTAGGTATTGAGGAGAAGAAGAAGCATAGATAAGAAATTTTTGGCAAAATTTGTACTCTTTGTTAAGTTTTCTAATTTCTATTTGTTGTTGTTTTTGTTTGGGTGCGTATGTGAATTTTTTGTTGGTTGCTGTTGTTATTGCATCACGTTGTGGTTGTAGATTGCTGTTCTAGTTGTTTTTTTTTGTTTTTGTTGGTTGGTTTTACATTTATATATTTACTGTTACTTGATTTTAATTTGTTGTTTTGTTTAGCTAACTCTCTACAAAGTAAGCTCTATACACAAAATGCAATTTTGGTTTTTGTTTTCGTTTCAAAAATCAACAAAACAAGCATCATCGGAATTTTGGTTATCGTTTCGAACTCATCTCGATATCCGATTTTGGAATATGCACATCTCTAGCTGCTTTATTTTAGGGGGGGCAGGGAACAGGGGTTTTGGGAACACGGGCGGGGGCAGGGGAGCGGGGGTGCTAAGTTTACAGTTGTATCTCATTTCGTTTGCTATTTTCTACAGCTTGCAGCAACTAAAAGCAACAAAAAGCAATAGCACAACACAAAAGGGAATAGAGAAAGTGAAGAACCCAAACAGAAACGACGACAGAACGCCGATTTTTGGGGGGGGGGGGAGCAGAGAAAGAGAGACAGAGTGGGAGAACTGGGTGGGGAGAAGGTGTCGAGAGGAGGGATAGAGAAGATATCACTTGCAACGTCGAGGCCGGAAGTACTGCGTTTATGCGGGACTTATACTTATACTAACAAAAATAATAAACTAATATCCTGTTCTTAAGGTAATGAAATCTTCAGTTCGGAATAAGTTAAGTTAAGTTATAAGTTATTAACATAAAGGTTGTTGGGGTATATTTATAATATGTTAACTGCCCCTATCACAAATCTTCTAAGGATATTATAAGGGCCCCAAAAGTAGAATAAACATATTTGTCCCTGTTCGGGCGCCATCTGTAAAATTCCACTTTAACGATACATACACCGCAAACCATCGCATAAACGCAGTAACATAGAACGATATTACATATCCGAACCTCCGATTCGGATTCTTGATTCACATTCTGTCTGCCTGCCTTTGCGACCACTCAGTAAAAAGTTCGCTCGCTCGCTCTGCATATGAATTTTAGGGAAAAGGGGATTGATTGATTAACTGCTGCCGTTTTGGATACTTAAAGCACTCTTAATCGGGTAAGATGGGTTGTGATCCTTCGCCGGGGCCATACTTACGTATCTTCTTGCCTCCAACTCCTCCGCTGCCGCTGGCAACGGCTCCTCCACCGCCACCGCCGCCGCCGCTCATCAACGGCGAGACATCGTTCTTAAGGGTGCGCACACCGCCTCGCAAATCTCGCGGCTGGTACTTGATATTCGGAACGGACAATAGCCGCTGATCGCGCGACTTCTCCTTGAACTTTTGGCGGGCGGGCTTTAGCGGAGCTGGTGCATCCGCCAGTGGCAGATTGTTGGGTCGCTCCACCTCCACCGCAGCCGGCTGTTCAAAGTCAACCCGTCGAATACTGTTGCTGCTGCTGGCGGCGGCCCCCTCATCTGGCGAATCGGTGGTGGAGGATCGAAATTTGCCACGAACTGCCGGCGATGGTGATGCTGCTGCCCCTGCGTTGGGCGCCATTTCGGCATCATCCAACGACTCTTCCTCTCTGCCCTCCGGTGTCGCCTCCTCTTCGGTCGCCGGCGGCGTGGCTCCCTCCGGTGACACCTCCTTGGGTGTGTAGAAAATGGAGTTATTCTTTAGCGACTCCATGTCGGTGTTGACATTCAGACCGCCGATTTTCATATTGACTTTCGATAATTGACGCTTCAAATTGAACGTTTTCCAGGACATTGACTTTCGTCTGTCCTGCAGCTCCTTGGGAGCCGCATCATCCCGCTGGGGACTCTTGGCCATCATCATGGCCGCCGATGCCGCTGCAGCCGCCGTTGCCGCCGCCGATCCGCTGAGCAGTGTTTCACGGGCACTGTTCACCACCGGATCCGGTGAACTGGGACGTGAGCTCGTCGCCGTCGCTACGCCGTCGTTGGCCGTTGATTCGCCGGCCGCCTCCGGTACAAATTCAAGCGACGGACTGTCCGGACTGGTCGTGTCGTTCAGCTAGATGAAGATCGGGATTTTTGGGGGGTAGGGGGCAGAGTTTTAATTTTCGTTTTTCTTTTTCTGTTCGTTCAGGCAACAATAAGAAAAATAGTAGTGGTCTGTTTCGACGGACAGAGGAATTGGTGGGGCTTTGGGTAGATTAAGGGATTAACATTCACATCTTTTTAGGGTTACTGGGATTTTTGTTCTTTGTAGGTTTTTGTTTTGGTTTCTGTTTAATTTGTTCTCTTTTCATTTCTTTTCTTAGCAAGTCCAAAGATGCAGAAATATAGCAGCAACAATTAAAGGCAAAAGAGTTAAAGGTGAAAGAATTTAAAGGTGAAATTTACACAAAAAAAATTATAAAGGATCACAGCACCAGAATTGGGGTGAAGTAATAATATCAAAGCATTTTATACATTTTTTTTGCTATTTTCTTAAAAAAAAAATTTTTTTTACGATTTTTTTACACTTTTAATTTATAAAATGGTATATACATAGGTTAATTTTCTTAGGGAAAAAGAAAAGGCAGGTATATTTTTCTTATTTTCTTTATCTTTACTAACTTCAATTGAGATTGAGCTTGTGAAGATCGCTGTTCGGGCGCCATGTTCATTTTTTCTAAGGTACCGAAATGTAGGAACAGCCAAGAAGTATAAAACCTATTGTCCTCTTTTATTTATACTAACAAACTCTAAAAATGGAAGTTCTCTAAAATTTTACCAAAGCCTCTATGCTTTAACTGCCCATTTCGTTTTTCTGTGCTTTCATATTGAAGTATGTAGGTCATGGAGTATAAATCATGAAAAGCGCGAAAGGGTTAAAATGAATTCATGAGAGAGGGGGAAATAAATTTAGACATGCTTGGCCGTTTTATCCCCTTCGCTTTTGCATACCGAGGGGATGGAAGCTGCGCACTCTTGTTGCTGCTATTTTGCGTTTTTGGTTTGCTCCAATTTTTTCATTTTCTATGGAGTATGTTTGGTATGTACTTGGTTTTTACAAGGATAAACAGGGGTTAAACTTGGTTTAGTGGGGTTGGCTAAGGGGGAATTTATCGGGGGATCAACAATTTACAATTTAAACTTGATTTGTACTTGATTTGTACTTTATTTGGTTTCATTTGGTTTTTTGTTTTATTTTTTTTTGGTGGGGTTAACAAGTATCAGATGAGGATTTAACTTTAGGCAACGACTTAGTTAGCTGTTATACTTGAGGCGTATAACAGTTTGATGCTAGGTGTGGGTGTGTACAACAACACACACGCACACATACACATACGCAAACACATACGCATTGGCAAAACTCAAACACAAACACACACACACACGCACAGGCAATACAACGTTTTTTTTTTTTGTTCGGATAAGCTTAGATTTAGAATAAAAATTTGTAAAACTGAACTACAATCATTAAAATTTTCGAATTAAGTAAAAAAAAATGTATATTAAACATTGAATAATTTGTTAGCTGCATTGGTGGTGGGTGGTTTGGGTGGTTGTTTGGTTATGTTACAAAGTGTTTTGAAGAAAGGTGACAAAGTAGGAAAAAATCACACACATACACTTGATCAATCTTCAATCAATCAATGAGTTGGTACACAAAGAGACGGAGAAAGAGAGACAGGTACAGGTACAGGTACAGAAAGGCAGAGAGAGGAGAAACATATTTTTGTTGTTGCTGTTGTTAATGTTGTTTCAGTTGTTATTGTTTATTGGGTGTTCGCTAGGCTCTTATTCAGGCAAAACTCAGATGAAATCAACTCAAATCGAACCAAACCGAATCCAATCGGAGGGAATCGAATGAAATCAGAGCAAATCGGTATCGGTATCGGTATCGGATCATACCACACATGTACATGTACAACAATCAAGGCGATCAATCGTGTCTATGCGATGGTCTTGGGCGTGGCAATCAAAGGAGAAGCACGAAAGAAAAACACCAATCCATCCAAATCAATTAATCAATCATCATACCGTAGGCAAGCTTCGTGCAAACATAAAAAAGTTAATATCAATGTAAATATGATTTTTACCATGCTCCATTTAGTGCGTTTTTCACTTAGAGAGACAGAGACAGATATAGGCAAGGAAACGGAGACAGAGACAGAGATAGAGAGAGAGAAAAGGATGGCCAGATTTAACTAGACCTAAGATACTAAAAGAAAATAACGAAATTTAAATATAAATCACAGCCAATTAAAGGTAAGATCAGGATAGTTAGTTAGTTAGTTAAGTCTAGAGAAAACTATAGCAACATGGTATAGAGTTAGAGCGGGATGGTTGGTTAGTTGTTTGGAAGAGAGAAGAGAGCTTTTTTGCTGGGAAGGAAGGAACATACTTGATAGCAAATGCCAAGCTATACTATAGCTAGTTCGATATAGTTTTATAATTTCTTAGATATTCCGCTATATATTTTGGTTATATATATGCTTGCTTGCTTGCATGTGGGTGTGTGTGTATATGTATGGGCGGGGGATCTAATTACTGGTGTGGGATTCAATTGGATTCAATACGAAAATTCCACAAAGATGCAATAAGGTGACAGCGAGACAGAGAGAGCGATAGGTTAACTAAAGGGAGAACGAAAACAAAAAACACAAACCAAAACAAAAGTTTCATTGGCTACAATTTTTTAAAGTTAGCTCATACATACGAGTATGTTTAAATATATATATAGATTATAATGTATTTATCAATTTGGTAGTTTTTGTTAGTATGCGATACGTAATTAAAATTTCGTTCGTTATGTAATAAGTAAATATCGGTATGCATAAAAAGTTCAAATATATGTAAGATGTCTAGAAAAATACTGAGTATGTATAACATGTTTAAATGAGCTGAGCACTTTTTGGTCGGTGTGGGAGTTTCAGCATACTTTTCGGTCTGTCAGTGTTCTCAGTGTTGCTGTGTTTCGATTCAAATCAATGGCTAATTCGAATTATCTGGTCTGTCTGTGTTTTCAGTGTGGTTGTGTTTCAATTCAATTCAATCAAATCAATTGCGAATTCGATCTTCTGGTCTGTCGTTTGTGATTTGTTTGTTTTCTGTATGGGTTCGAGTGTAGGTTTGTAGGCGCGCGGTTCACTGCGATTCGGTTATATAATTAGTCTCAGTGGCAAAGAGAGACAGAGAGACTGACAGACAGAGAGAGAGAGAGAGAGAGCGCGGGCACTTACCTGATCTGAGCTGGGCGATCGGCTTTGCTCCTCTTTGTTCTCAATGCGTTTTGGACTTTTTGGTGTTCGCGAGTAAGGATCATGTGCGCCATACAGATCGGGGCATGCAACACTCAATAGGCAAATTTTTTGGATTATATCAATTATGACAAGTCCATATTCGGTACCATAAGCCATTCTAAAAACAGAAAATATTCATATATATTTCCAAATCAACTGCATACAAATCAACGTCACAAAACAAATGCGAGAAAACAATTTCATGTCGGGATAAAAACCGAAAAAGATAACAAAAAAAAATATTATAAAAATTTTTAAAAAGTGATACAAACAAAGAAAATGAAAAAAGGAAATAAACTATAATTAACAAACATATCAAATTATAAATAAAAAGCTGTATGATATACCAAAATTTCAATCGATTATGCTTTACTTAAAAGAATACTACATATAATTCAATAAAGTTGTACTATTTGTTTTACTCTATTAATTTATGGTATTTACTAACCGAAATCTGCAATTAAATCTTTAATATATTTGAAAAATACTAAAAAGAGCATAAGAAGTGTGCTTAAGAAAAAATGAATATGAAAGCAAACTACAGTGCTTAGCTAAAGTAAAAGAAATTGGAAAAAATACCAAAATACTAGTTAGCACTAATACGAAAACGAAACTTTAAAGTATATTAATAAAGAATCGAACTCAATAAATACCGAAACACAAATACGAAATACGAAACGGTTAAAAAACGAAAACTGAAAGACAAATGAATTATTTTGATGCGCATCATCACTCTCACACACGCGCACACACCAGGCACTAAAATACGGATCGGTCCGGTTTTAAGTGAGTCTTGAAGTTAGTCGTATATCGTTTTTAAGGAAGGGGGGTGGTATGGGTCGTTGGTATAATCGGTTTTAAGATCCAGGAAGACAAGAGGGTTTTTTTTTAAAAAGGTCACAAATCGGGACTTTGGGACGTTGATTTTCAAGTTAACGGTCTGCTTGCAACTGTTGCATACTACGGAATACACAACGCAAACAAATTCAACAAAAGCGGTGCTCCTTGGGGGGCGGGCTGGGCAGAGGCGTAGGCGGCAGGTGGAGGGGCAGGGGTTTTCTGGGCGGGCTAAAACACTCGTCGAGCGTTAGCGGCTACGTCTCAGGCGCTTTTCAGAGAACGTCATGCATATACGAATACAAACTAGACTACGTCTAAGTATTTTTATTATTATTTTTTTTTTTTTTGGGGCAGGGTTTCGGGAGCTAGTATCTTTTAAGTCCGCTTTCCTGTGTCCTTTGTCTGGTGGGTGGTTGGGTGGCTTGGCTCTTTTGGCTGGTTCTTGTTGGCGGTTGGGGGCTGCTGGGGCATTTGGTGGTGGTGTGTGTACGTGTGTGGCTGGATCGATGGGCAGATGGACAGATGGACAGAAGATGGATCGCTGGATGGTCGGTTGGTCGGATGGATCGAAGCGAGTGTCTCGGGGATGATGGGATAATGGGATGAGCGGTGGCTAGCAGCAGCTACGCTACTTACAGTCCGTAACTGGAGCTGATGCACAGCGAGGTGACCTGCACGTTCCGGCGATTGGGTCCGGTGGTGAGGCAGACCAGCTGCGACTGGAAGCCCGGCGGCTTGCGCTGCGCCCCAAAGCGCACCTTCAGCGAACACTCGGTCGTCTGTGTGGATAGGTCAGGTAATAGGATACTTGTTAGATGATCTAATACATCAATAAGGTAATATATTTACCTTATCCGAATCACTCGACTCGGCCTTCTGCACTTGATGGCCCGTTAGAAAGTCGCACTCGGGACTCGTACCATAAATGTCATCAAAATTCTCATAGAGTATGGGTATCTCCAGCACCAGCACCTCAGACGTGGACTCCACCTTGCGGAACTTGAAGAGCATCACCTGGCCCATGGCGCCGGCCACACAGAGGCGTCGCGACTCCGAGCAAAGGAAGATGAGGTGCACCGCCAGCGGATTGTCGCTCTCCGGATGCGAGTGGGCGACGTGGGAGCGCGGCTTCTCGAACATCTTGGCCGTCTTCAGCTTATAGAGGATCTGCAGCGTGCCTGCACCGGAGTCCCAGAACTTGAGGCTGCCGTCCTGGTGTCCGGTGATCACGATCTCCGAATAGCTGCACGACGCCGGCGACCACTCGCCACCGGATATCGGCCATTCGCGCTCCGAGAAGCAGCTCTTTTTACTTGTCGTTGTGCGACCAACCTGAGTTGGCAATAAACATAAAACGAGATTAGTCAACTGATGGAAGCTAAAAACTCAACTCAAAACTCACTGAATAGAAAGCAGGAACCAAATCCGATGGGCAATCGGTTAAATATGTGCAACATGTAACAGGTGATTCGTGTAAGTCCATTGGATAAGGCGATTCAAAACATGGAAAACCGGGTGTTAATAAGTCTATTAATACTAAGTCGTATTGCAGCAGCACTGCAATAGCATACGGCTCCTGGGTCTCTGTGGAGGCAAATAGAAGAACCAAAGTCAGTAAGTCTTTAAGAAATATCAAACAGAAATTTGAGCTCTATGTTAGGTTAGCTTATAGTTTTAGCTCTAAGATAGCTTTAAGTTAACACATAACTAAATATAACTGAAATAAAATTACAAATACTATGATTTTGACATTTTCAAATTATTATTAGTATTTATTTACTTTTTTTTAAATTTCTATTAAAATTACTAGGTGTTATATTTCTGTTAGAGCTCTATGTTATGTTAGCTTATAGTTTTAGCTCTAAGTTAGCTTTATATACATAAATAAATAAATTTAAAAAAATTAACTGAAATAAAATTAACAAAAAAAAAATTGGTTTGAGGCCATTTGTAATTGCTTCAATACCAGAACATAAATAAAAAAATATTTATTTTACTGGGTATTATATTTCTATTAAAAATATTTGTTTTTATTTTATAGGTATCTTTCTATTGACTTGTACCTTCTTCACTATATCTTTTAACATATTTAATTTTTTCTGTAGTTAATTTATATTATTATTATTTATTTATTTTAGCAGGTATTATATTTATGTTAAACATATTTGTTTGCTTTGTTTCTAATGACTTGTAATTATTAATTTATATTTTAAATAATAGTTATTTATTTTATTGTGTTATATTTCTGTTAAAAATATTTGTTTTTATATGATATGTTTCTATTGACCTGTAGACTTTTCTTTATCTTTTAACATATCTAATTTGTTCTGTAATTAAAAAACCTACCGCAGGGCCAGGGATTCTCGCAGAGTGTTATGAAATCGCATACGGCGTGCTCCATCTCCAGCACCGTGGTGGCCTTGCCCACCATCACCGTGATGCAGTTGGACTTGGAGCCCTTCTCCGAGGGCATGCCGCCCGAGAAAATGGTGAAGGTTTCCCTGCAGCAAAAGCGAAAAACAATTATATGAGTATATACGAGTCAAGTTTTTATTAATCATTTATTATTATATTTATCGTGCTTCCGACAATGAGTCTTATTGTTCGGATTTATGGTTATTACTCAAAAATAAAGATAATGACCCCATTATCATTATCGGATATATAATGAAAATAGAACCCAACAATAAATGTTAAAGTGATTATTACTCACCCAGTCGCGCTGGACTTCAAGTCTACTTTGTAAATCGGTTTGCATTTCTCCGCATTGCCATCCTTGTTGATTTTAGCTGGGACAAACAAGATATACAAGATATGTAGATTGTACAACATGGAATCGAGGGGCTAGGACTGGGACTACTTACCATGCGGACAGACCTGCGACTGCGGCTTGGCCTGCGGCTTCGTGGGCCAGGAGCAAATGGAGCCATCCGTGTGCGAGGACACAAAGTACTTGCCCTCGTAGTGCCAGGCCAGGGACTTGACGGCCTCGGCAGCCTGCCATCGCAATTCAGCGCATTTCGCCTTCAGATCCCACAAAACAAGCAGCCCGCACTCAAATGCAATAAGCAACTATGCGG
Source organism: Drosophila pseudotakahashii (assembly GCA_035046095.1). Lineage (NCBI taxonomy): Eukaryota > Metazoa > Arthropoda > Insecta > Diptera > Drosophilidae > Drosophila > Drosophila pseudotakahashii. The sequence continues at coordinate 12,011,053 of JAWNOE010000105.1, forward strand.
AATAGATAGTCAATAATAGTTATAGTTATAACTTATTATCCCCAATGAAGGGACTCACCTTGTTTGCATCCAATGGATTATCACATAACGCAATCACAGCACCTGGATGACTAGTTCTAACCCTGCATTTGGGGTTAAGCACACGATTAGTATCCCAAATTGTGGGTTCGTTCGTACACTTCACTTACACTTCAATTGCTTTATTCCAGTTAATAATATAACCACTAAGTGCAAATGTATCTATGTGAACAACGTGTATGTTTCCCTTCTCGGTGCCCACGTACAGCCATTTGCTGCCCACGGGCAGGTGTATGCAAGTCACGCTGCAAGAAAGACGGAGAGATTATGTCATCGGGAGATATATATTTGGATATGTTCCGAATTAGCCCCAGTGATAATCCGTTTTATTCTAATATCTTTTATGGGAACTTAGCATCTTAAATAGGAAACGAGCTATTAACTTGAATGGTCTTATTTTTATGTATTCTTAAATCCAAGTTAATGTCTAATTTCGAAAGAATTAATCTTTGTCCATATTTAGTGTCCATAATGTGCTTCATTTACTTGATTTCCGATATTAAAATATTTATTAATTTATTTAATTTAATTTATTAATATTATATATAATATATATAATAATATTATAAATAAATATTTATTACTATAATATATTATAAATAAATATTTATTATTATAATATATTATAAATAAATGAATTTATAAATATATTATAATAATAGATATTAAATTATTTATTATTATTGTATATTATAATATAGTATAATATTTATTATTAATGTATGTTATAATATATTATAATATTAAATCACTCCATTTAAAGTAAGTTTTCATCTATTGCTGTACTATAACTTACCGCTCCCGCTGAAATTTCAGACTCTGCACAATGCGCGGTGTCTTTTGGCGAATACTCCACAAGTGAATGGTGTCATCGGCGGTGACGGTGACCAAGGCGCCCTCGTTGACCAGGAACTGGGCAAAGAGCACGGCGCACTCGGATTCGCCCTCGTGTTTGGCATGGGCATCGACGCCAGGTCGTCCCAAACTGAAGTAAATATAATAATACAATTAAAATCATAAATCAGTAGATCATAAATAGTATATGCAAAAAATCCACACTTACATGCGAATGTAGCCCGATTTGTCGCCAATCGCTAGTAGCTTTTGTACAGGATCGAAGGCAAAGGATGTGGGCGAGTATGGAAAGCCATGGCGAAAGGTCTGCGATAAGTAAAAAAAAAACAGAATGGATTAAACGAATTTCCCACCTATATAAACAGAATATCAACTTGATTATCACAGAAATCTTTAGCGATTTGAAAAAGAACAACAGCCATACTATCGCTATCACTTTTGACAAACTGATAAGTATTATCATATCATTCTAGACACTTCAATTGTGGTCTTAGTCTCCTTTAAGACTCTTAAAGTACATATATGAAATATTTAAAGACAGCTTTCGATATGATTTTGATTTACAAATTAAGCTAATAATATTATTTTGGCAGTAAACTGGGTTCGATGGAGTTTGCGACGTCATTTAACATCGGTCATAGCCGCGTGTGTCTTATGATAGATTTAAATCATTACAGCTACCAAATAAAACACCCGCTAGCTGCAACAGATGCCTCTGCATATTAGCACTTTCTACATAGAGAGTTAGGATGCTGATGCTGATGCTGAAGCTGAGGCGGTTGCTTACTTTCTTTAACGTAAAATGGTCGGCCTTGAGTTGCTCCTGGATCTCCTGCTCCTGTCGTGTGGCTTGGGGCTGAACGCTTTGTCGAAATCCATCTAGAACTCCTTTGAATGTGAACTTTTTCATTTTTGTAACATGAGTCGTCCTCGTGCTCCGGCTGCTCTATCCACAGTTATGCGATGGTTATGCTCCCTCTCAAAATGGTCTGGCCAAGGAGGAATAGTTTACCAAATAGTTGTATCTGTAGTTGTAGCTCTAGTTGTAGTCGTAGTTGTAGTTGTAGTTGGGTGCGAGGAGTGACGGAGTGGACAGAATGGATGGTTCTACGGGGAAACAGTGCCGGGGTCGGGATGGGGGATGATCCTGGTCCGAGGAGAACCGAAAAGTGTGGGGATTGGTTTCTTCCTCTGCCCACGGCGAGTCTCTCCCTCGAGTCCTTGGTTGTTTTTGTCCTTAGATAGTGCTTGAACTGTGCGTAATCGAAGCCAGAGGAGCCAGCGCTGCTCTGAACTCGTCCTTGTTGTTTGATTTATTTTTGAGATGTGAAACTAGGTTAACAATAGTCGAATTAATATCTGCAAACAAGAAAGAAGAGAGTGGCAAAAAAGAATATGTAATTAGAAGGGGGTGGAAACTATGTGAAAGCTTAAATTATAATGTTATACACTCTGTACTGAATCCTAAGTGCCCCCTAGGGTCCTGTTACGACACATAGTATTCGCTTCTCTTTTATTTCATCAAGTTTTACTTTGCATTTTTTTAAATCAAGTTTTTATAATAAACCCTAAGCTTTAGAAGTAAATTTTTAAATTTATTTTAATCTCAGTAAAAATGTTTCTTCTATAGGTACTATTTTCAAGACTCTAGTATAGCAAATTATTTTTAAATGGGATGTGCTTTAGAAATCACTAGGACTGGAATTAGATGCTAGTTTTAATAAATGAATCTAACATTTTGATATCAAAAATTTAATGTTGCATACTTTTTGACACCTTAAGAGATGCTTGGAAGTGATTTTAAAACCTTAGTGATTTCTGTGGCACTTCAATACGTATTTAAATGTTAAACACTAGGCATCCAACTAAATTATTATAAAATATAAGTGATTTACAATTAAAATATAACACAACAACAATTGTAGCTACTTGTATTGAAATGTTATCGATTAAATTGTACTTAAAATGTAAAATCGAATTGCTATTTATATTTTTCAAGAGCTTTCCAGGAGCAATTGGCATATGCTTCTCTCCATTCTTTCTTTTCTTTCTATTCACCCACATTTACAAACACTTTTTTGACTTCTGAGAAGCGTTGGTGTTTCAGGTTAACTGATGGAATGCCAATTTAGATATCGATAACAGCTGCCAATATTAAATCGTCTTCTTTCGTTTGTTTGCAATTCTTTGTTGCTTTGTTTTGCTTGCTCTTGTTCTTCTTTTTCCCGTTCTTTTTCCCCCACTTCTTTTGTTTTTCGCTTGGCCTGGGGGATTACATAAACCTTGATTTCTATTCAGCCTTTGACAATGGCACACGTAGATTAATTAAGAGCCATCAACTCGTCGACCCCCCTACCCCCTGCTGGGTGCGAGAGAGGGACGGCGAGAGGGAGAAGGAGAATCAATCTGTACAACGGGATATTGCGATTGCAATGGCGGATGTTAAATGTTAAGCGATTGTTTCATGTTAATTGAAAATCGTTGCTGCCACATTATGTTGCACAACGGGGGGGTGGGGGATGTGGATATATGGGTTGCCTATATATGCTCTTTTTGATGGCACACAAATCGATTTTTTCGCACACTCGCACATCGCAAATGTCGTGTGTTGTTCGGCTTTCCTTTTTTGTGTGTGTTCTTGTTTTATTCTATATTTCCTTCTTGCTTTCCACTTTTTTGCTGTCGTTTTTTGCTTGTTTTATTTGCAATTGTTTACGCTTTGACAAACCTACATACATGTACACAAGGACACAAACACACACACATATACATATGGGTCGTCAGGACGAAAAACGCGCAACAGTGGGGCAAAAAAAAAAAAGATGGAGGAGGGGGAGGGGGAAGAGGAATGGGGAGAAGGACAAGCAAATCGTTGGCATACTTTAAATTTAATTCCCGCAAACAAACATTGCAGAGGGGGGCGGGAGTAGGAGTAGGCAGGAGTGAGAGAGAGAGAGAGAGAGCAATATGGAGGGTGGCGCCTGCAGGACAACGGGAGGTGTGTCCAAGTGTGCGTGTATGTGTGGTGTGTCTGTTGATAATGACAGTGTGCTGTCCCCCTTCCACTCGTCCTAATGATGATTAAAATGCCATTGCTTAAAAAAGAGAGGAGAAAGCGGAGAGAGAAAGAGAGAGATGGAGTCGCAGGATGCTGCCCAAATCTGTGTATGTATATATGTGTACGTAAGCAGCTCCCATCTCGCTTTCTCTCCCTGCTCCCCCACACATAAATCTATACACATGTGTGTGTGTATAGATAACCTCGATTTACAGATTTTTCACACACATATGCACTGCTTGGCCCTGCTTGTTGCTACTCACATGTTAGCTACATCTTCTTCTTATGCTGATGCTGCTTCTTCTTCACTTGAACGTATGAAAAAATACAAAAAAAAAATGTTTTTTTTCTTTTAATTTTTGAATTTGTTTTCTTTTGCAATTAGATCATGGTTTTTTTCTATTATTTGTTCAACTTTGGTCTTTTCACACCATGACGCACACACACAAACACACACACACACACTGAATAGGCGCGCTTTTGAAATGTCTTTAGATTTAAGCTTCAGATTTTCACACTTTTTCGAAAAAATGTTGTAAAATTTTTGAAGGTATTCGCTTTAGATTTTTTTGTTTTAAGAGGACAACAAGAAATATGCTAGTGGTTGGATGGTCAGTTGTCGACTGAGCTTCTGCTGCTGCTCCAACTTCTGCTGCTGCAAAGGGGAGAACGAGAGCGCCAGAGAAAAAGAGCAGGCGATGCTGCTTCCCAGGACATCTACATCTGTGTGTGTTAGTGTGTGTGTGTGAGAGAGCTTTAAACACATACGCCAACTCTCACTCGCACTGCTTGCAATTTATGCTTATTGGAAATGTAACGGAATCAATCGCAGCTCCTTTTTAGCTTAGCCTACTTCAAGGCGTACTGCTGATTTCCCTTTGATTAATGCGAAAAAAATCTCGGTTGGTGTGTGCCTCTGTGTGTGTGTGTGTGTGGACAGCTGCCATGTGAGCGACTATTGCGCAGGCTTACGCTATTTCGCCCCCCAAAAAAACGTTTTTCGCGTACACGCTGGGTATCCTGCAGCAGCAACAACAACAGCTTGGGCAAAAACAATGCAAAATGTTTTGCGCGCGCGGTCACATGACACGAGTTACACACACATACACACACACACATGTACAGCACTTATACAACTGTAAAATTTGTTGAGGCAGCGCAGGAGCAGCACAAATACTCATACAGCTTTTAAAGTTTTTCCTTTTTTTTTTTTTAATTGTGTGTAGCTTTTCTTTTCGATTTACTTGACCGAAACATCTGGAATGGATTTTTCCTTTTATTTATAGATCTTTTTGAATTTTTGCACAAATTTTGTGGGATTTTTTTTGCGTTTTTGGGGGGAAAAAACAACGCGTGCGAACGCGTCGAATGCTCTGCAGCGAAAAACTGAAACTGGGAAAAACTCGAACGGCAAACGGCCGAGTTTTCCGCGCAGTTTCCACGGCACGTGTTATACATACACGGAGAATACACACACTTGCACGTATATCCTGGTGGTTATGCAAAGCAGCAAAGAGTCGTAGGGTTGTCGCTGGCTTTGATTTTGATTTCTGTCGCAGCCAGTTGGCAACCCTGGCCGAGATTTCCTTTTCCCAGGAATCGATACTTGTTGTTGTTGTAGGAAAGGAAAGGGAGCCTTTTGTTTTTTTTTGTTTGAGGAAGGGAAGTAATAATCCCACATGCGAGTACATACTAAAAAATGTAATCTGCTAAAATGTAAATACTTGCATACTCCCACAATATATAGGCCCTCTCGCTCTAGCACACACATATAAGTATGGCCGTATTAAATTTGCATGGTAATGGTAATGAGTTATGTGCCGTTATGCTTTATCCTTTTTGTGTGCCCATTATCAATAACTCAGCAAAGTAGGCAATAAAAAGGAGGCCCAAAAGAAAGAGAGTGCGAGGGCGGGAGAGGGGTAGAGGGGAAGAGAGAGTGGGAACTCTTGCGTCATGTTGGTTAATGTAGTCCAATAAGAAACTTGTTGGCCGAAGAACAAGAACAATAAAGATAGAGCAGTGACTTTCGCTGCTCTGATAAGAATCTGCTGGGGCCAGCGAAAGACAGGGAAAGGGAGAGGGAGAGGGAGAGGAAAGAGCGAGCGAGAGCTCAAATGATTCATCTGGAGCGAAACGAGCAGCAACAATAAGTTAACGGTGATGTGATGGGTGATGATATTAAAAAGCAGCTCGCAAATGCAAACATGTTGTCATTCCAGCACACACACTCGCACACACAAGCCGTTAGAATTTGCATTTCGACTTGACACACTCACAAACAAAGGGGACATAACATCATCGTCAGCGCAGCAGCAACAAAAACGAAAACGAAAACAACAGTAACAACGCATTCCGCAACACAACACCCACATCCACCCACAAAATACCAGCCCCCCCGCCCGCAAACCACAAACCCCGCCCACCTGTTTCATGGCGATTTTCTCCGCTGCTTGTCACACTTGTCGCGCTTGACCAATCCACTTGGACGGCGGATCAGTTCACCACGGGGCGATAAACAAAAACACAACGCAATGTTTAAACAAAAAGCACGACAAAACAAACGACAATTCTCAAATGTTTCAATTGGAGGTGGAAAAACTTCGATGGAACCATCGATGGGTCGATGTTTTTTAGGCTTAGGAAACATCGATATTCAGTGACGACTATCGTTAAGTCTGCACAAATCCTCGCTGGGATTAGCCGCGTCACCCTCCCAATATTTTGGTAGGGCCAACAAAAATTCCCTAAAGCATAGTGCGTACACACACCTTCAGATTGTATCTATCGAGGTTTGCCCATCGCTAGAAATGTTGTAGTCCGCGCTTAGCTAATACACCCTTTTTTCGGAGCGAAGACACACTCCTATAATCGCATATTTTTGCAGTATTTTGCGAGCAACGGCGATAACCGACAGCGATAGGCTGCGTTTGGAGTGGGATTTTTTTAGTGCCGTGCCAAAAAAAAATGCCCATGAAATTGGTCAAATAGTTTTATTGGGATTGCCGGGACAAATAACGAAAAGATCGCTGCCCAAGTGACGCATTGTGCACGGCGGAACGGAAGCCACGAACCCGAAACGAAACCGGCGCGGTGCCAATCCATGCGAGCGAGTCGGCGGGCAGCGGAAAAGTCATCAATTATATTGGCCAACCCTCTGTAGAATCTGCATCTCGGGATCGGGAGCTTAGGGGCCATGAAGAGCGTGCTGATGGTGGCCGAGAAGCCCTCTCTGGCTGCTTCGCTGGCGGGGATTCTCTCGAACGGACGCTGCGCGGCCAAGAGGGGTGAGTCCTGGAATACCCTAGAAATCTATATTAATCCCAAACCAATCCCCTCCAGGCACCGGCAACGGCTGCTCCACGCACGAGTGGACCGGCAACTTTCGCAACGAGGGCAGCGTCCACTTCCGGATGACCTCCGTGTGCGGGCATGTCATGTCGCTGGACTTCATCAGCAAGTACAACTCGTGGGACAAGGTGGATCCCGTGGAGCTCTTCGGCTGTCCCACCGAGAAGAAGGAGACGAATCCCAAGCAGCACATGCGCACCTTTTTGGCCCACGAGGCGCGCGGCTGTGACTACCTGGTCCTTTGGCTCGATTGCGACAAGGAGGGCGAGAACATCTGTTTCGAGGTGATGGACGCCGTCCAGCATGTCATCCACAATGTGTACAGCAAGCAGGTCACATACCGTGCCCACTTCTCGGCCATCACGGACAAGGACATCAAGGGGGCGATGGAGACGCTGGGTCATCCCAATGAGAACGAGGCCAAGTCGGTGGACGCCCGTCAGGAGTTGGATCTGCGCATTGGCTGCGCCTTTACGCGCTTCCAAACGAAGTTCTTTCAGGATCGCTATGGCGACCTGGACTCCTCGCTCATCTCCTACGGCCCCTGCCAGACGCCCACGCTCGGGTTCTGCGTGAAGCGGCACGACGACATCCAGACCTTCAAGCCGGAAAGCTTCTGGCACCTGCAGCTGCTCGCCGGCCAGCCGGAATTCACGCTGGACTGGGCGCGCGGTCGGGTCTTCAAGAAGGACATCGCCATCATGCTGCTGAATCGCGTCAAGGAGCACAAGGAGGCCACGTAAGATTGCCACCGAGCAAGGGCACTAGCCTCGTTGATCTATCCAATAGGCTACATGTATTCATGATTAGCGAGTCTATATATAAGCATGCACTCATGTTTTTTCGCCCATCTGTTTTGTCCGATTATCTTTCTTACCATTAGTTCCAAATTGGGATGACTACATCATGCCGCTGTCATAGAAAAGATCATGCCGAATTAGCATAATGATGATAGAGATAGTCTCCAACTTAGCTTGCCATCTATTAACCTCTGTAGTAACTCTTTCCCTTTCCTGCTTTTCAGCGTGGAGAGCGTGGGCAGCAAGGAGGCTTTCAAGAGCAAACCGCAGGCCCTGAACACCGTGGAGCTGATGCGGATCTGCAGCTCCGGGCTGGGCATCGGCCCGTTCCAAGCGATGCAGATTGCGGAGCGCCTGTACACGCAGGGCTACATCAGCTATCCGCGAACGGAGACCAATCAGTATCCGACTAACTTCGATCTGCCCGCGGTGCTGCATGTGCTGAAGCCATCGGGGGATTTCGGCGAGGAGGCGCGCACTATTCTGGGCGACATGCAGACGCCACGAAAGGGCAAGGATGCCGGCGACCATCCACCGATAACGCCGATGAAGCTGGGCAACCGCAGTGACTTCGATCGCGACACCTGGCGCGTCTACGAGTTCATCTGCCGTCACTTCATGGGCACGGTGTCGCGGGATCTCAAGTATCGCGTTACGACGGCCAAGCTGCGCGTGGGCATGGAGACCTTCAGCTGCACGGCGAACGTGCTGATCGATGCCGGTTTCACCAAGGTTATGACCTGGCAGGCCTTCGGCCGCGATGAGCCGATGCCGCCGTTCGTTCAGGGCACCCAGGTGGCCATCAACGATGTCCGACTGACCGAAAGCCAAACGGGGCCGCCCGACTATCTCACCGAATCGGAGCTAATCACGCTGATGGAGCAGCATGGCATCGGCACGGATGCCTCCATACCGGTGCACATCAACAACATCTGCCAGCGCAACTATGTGCATATCGAGAATGGACGCAAGCTGATACCGACGACGCTGGGCATTGTCCTGGTCCACGGGTATCAGAAGATCGATCCCGAACTGGTGCTGCCCACCATGCGAACGGAGGTGGAGCGGATGCTAACGCTGATTGCCCAGGGCTCGGCCGATTTCCAGGATGTCCTGCGCCACGCCATCCAGATCTTTAAGCTGAAGTTCATGTACTTTGTGAAGAACATCGCCAACATGGACGCACTGTTCGAGGTCTCCTTCTCGCCGCTGGCCGAGTCGGGAAAGGCGCATTCGCGGTGCGGCAAGTGCAGGCGCTACATGAAGTACATACAGGTGGGTTGTGGGCTATTTAGGTCTTAGCAACCGTCCTCTAATCTCTTGACCTCTTCTCTAGACCAAACCCGCAAGGTTGCACTGCTCTCATTGCGACGAGACATATGCCCTGCCCATTGGCAATGTGAAGGTGTATCGGGAGTTCAAGTGCCCGCTGGATGACTTCGATCTGCTGGCCTTCTCCACCGGCGTCAAGGGGCGTTCGTATCCGTTCTGCCCGTACTGCTACAACCATCCGCCATTCAGCGATATGCCCCATTTGGGGGGCTGCAACACCTGCACGCACGCCACCTGCCCGCACTCGCTGAACACGCTGGGCATCTCCGGGTGCGTGGAGTGCCCCACCGGGGTCCTAGTGCTCGACTGCACGCTGGCGCCCACCTGGAAGCTGGGCTGCAATCGCTGCGACGTGATTATCAACTGTTTTAAGGGAGCCACCAAGATCACAGTGGAAGGTGGGGGCTCTATAAACCATACTATAACATATTATTCCATACTATATACTATATACTTATGCCGTTTTGTGTGCTCCATTTCGCAGAGGCCAAGTGCCAGGAGTGTGGCGCCCAGCAGGTGAACGTCGTCTACAAGTCCGACAAGAGCAAGTTCAAGGACGGCAGCGAGGAGAAGAGCGGCTGCATCTTCTGCTCCACGGACTTCTCCCACCTGGTCGAGAAGCATCGGGCGGTGGCCTCGCGACCCGTTCGCAGTGGCGGCGGTTCCCGGGGCGGCAAGGTTGGTCGTGGCGGTGGCGGTGTCGGTGGACCGCCTGGTGCCGCCGGTGGAGCGGTGACGGCTGGCGGCGGACCTGGTCCTGGGGGCGGGGGGCGTGGCGGACGCGGCGGTCGACAGCCCAAGGATAAGATGGCTCAGCTGGCGGCGTATTTCGTTTGAAGACCCTAGATTGCATTTAACACAACCACAGAACACACAAAGCCGAATAAAATAAACGAAATTTGTATAAAGAATTTTGTCTTTTTTTCTTGGGTCGAAGGTTTCTGTTCAGAAGAAAAGTTAATTTATGAAACAATAGTTTTAGTGATATGGGTACATAGATGATCAACTTAAAGGTGAAGATTTCAGAATTTTCTTGATTTATTTTTATTTTAACTACTGTAAATTATAATTATAATACATTTCTTGAATCTTGATAAATTTTTAAGAAGTAATTTCTGAAAGTGTCTCAGAAATCGTTTTCAACCAAAATCTCGTATGTACATATGTTTCTTACGTACATCAATACACAAAGTTAAAAGACTGGTTGGAAAAAATTTCGGTGAAAACCCCGATAATCCATTTATCAAACAAACAAGTTTGTTTGTAAATTAATAGTAAATTTAAATAAATTTTGTATATGTATCTAAATAGATATAATGGTTTTTATAATAGTATAGTAAACATATGTATGTACATTTAATTTCTCTAAACCCTTACTTATTGGAAATTTGATTCATCTGCAAACAAAGAGCCCCCATTTATTTTCGTGACTAAGGGTTTTCTGTATTAGATACATACATATGTATGTACCATTGCACATATTAGATCCAAGAGTTGTTCTTATGAAAATGTCCCATGATTCACTTGGCTCTTTGTATAACTTACATATACATACTTTCTATACCTTTTATAATTACTGGTTTATTTTTCTGGCTAAATGGTAATAATTTAGAAAATTCTAGTTATTTGACCTTAAAAATGAATCATCAAAAAATTATACATATGTTTATGCATACATATGTATGTACATATTTAAAACATAATTACATACACATATTACTAAAAACAACGGAATTCTATTTAAATTACATACATACATACATATGTATATATTTTGTGAAATATTAAATAAAAAAAATAAAAACATTAATTCTTCGTTGATTAACTATTGTAAGGGGAGGGGTTTAGGTACATCAAGGGTTAAGGTGCTGACATCAGTCTACATCCGATTTCATCAGCCATATATACATTCCAGGAACTTTCCAGATGCACGCACACCGACATGCAGGTGCAGTAATGTACATATGTATGATAAAGTGGGGAAGTTGGGGAAATCATTATAGCATTATGTGTGCGTGTGGGGCTCTCTTGTCTAAAGGCTGTTGACCAAAGCGAAGACAAATCTTCCCAGAGGCGTCAAAACAAACAAAGGTCGTTTAACTCGCCAAACAAAGAGCGTCACAAGATGTCCATGCATATATGTACATATATACATTTGTACATATAAATTTACACACCCTCCCCAGCTAGAAACACACAAACACACACACTCACGAACAGCTGCGACCAGTGCTGGAAAGCGATAACCAGGCTATCGATAACTCTGCCATCCCCGCCCATTAGAGCGAGCGAGACGGAAGCACTGCACTAATGCAATACGCATTTTGTTTTCAATGCCTAATTTTGCATATTGCAGCTGGCCAATTGGCTGTCCTTCCTTACTAACTAACTCTTGGCGAGGCAAAATCTTAGTCTTGATCGCTCAGACAACGCAAATACCCCTACTAAAGCTAGACAAAGCCAAATAAATCGAACTACCACCCGAGAGTGAGCGAGAGGGCAGGCGGCGACTTTCCAGTCAAACTGCCTATAAATACGAGCGCGCGGACGTCAATCGGAGCATTAGCTGTGAAAAAATAGTAGAGAGCGGTCGTGAAAAGGCGAACGAAAAAAGCAAGTTTTTGAACATCAAAATATTTTATTCAAAAAGTGCAGAACCCAAAAAGTTTGGAGAAAGAAATTCAGTTTTTATTGTGCGGCAAAGAAATCTAAGGTGAGTTCAGTTTGCTTACCTATCCAAGTTGCAGTCAAAATGGCGACGCAGCTGAAAAAGTGCAGCGAAAAAGAAAATGGTGTTTTCCATGTGTGTGTGTGTGTGTATGCGCAGTTCCAGGGGGCAGTTTTTTCTTCCACTAAAATTAGAGATTAGTCACTTAAACTAAATTTGCCTTCTCATTGCGAAATTATTCAAGTTGTGAAAACATTTGGGGGATAACCCAATAAGATTGTGTGTGTGTATGCAAAAATACTTTTTCTGGGTCACGGGAACTGGGTCACTACGCAGAAAAATCAATTGCGCACTTTCCTTCCCATTTTCCAATAACTAAACTTAATTTTTTTTTTTTCTCCCTCAGCCAAAATGCAAATTTTTGTGAAGACTTTGACTGGCAAGACCATCACCCTTGAGGTTGAGCCCTCCGATACCATTGAGAACGTGAAGGCCAAGATCCAGGACAAGGAGGGAATCCCCCCAGATCAGCAGCGTTTGATCTTCGCCGGCAAGCAGCTGGAGGACGGACGCACTCTGTCCGACTACAACATCCAGAAGGAATCTACTTTGCATTTGGTGCTCCGTCTCCGTGGTGGCATGCAGATCTTCGTGAAGACCCTGACTGGCAAGACCATCACCCTTGAGGTTGAGCCCTCCGATACCATTGAGAACGTGAAGGCCAAGATCCAGGACAAGGAGGGAATCCCCCCAGATCAGCAGCGTTTGATCTTCGCCGGCAAGCAGCTGGAGGACGGACGCACTCTGTCCGACTACAACATCCAGAAGGAGTCCACTCTCCACTTGGTGCTCCGTCTCCGTGGTGGCATGCAGATCTTCGTGAAGACCCTGACTGGCAAGACCATCACCCTTGAGGTTGAGCCTTCCGATACCATCGAGAACGTGAAGGCCAAGATCCAGGACAAGGAGGGTATTCCTCCAGATCAGCAGCGTTTGATCTTCGCCGGCAAGCAGCTGGAGGACGGACGCACCTTGTCCGACTACAACATCCAGAAGGAGTCCACTCTCCACTTGGTGCTCCGTCTCCGTGGTGGCATGCAGATCTTCGTGAAGACCCTGACTGGCAAGACCATCACTTTGGAGGTTGAGCCTTCCGATACCATCGAGAATGTCAAGGCCAAGATCCAGGACAAGGAGGGTATTCCTCCAGATCAGCAGCGTTTGATCTTCGCCGGCAAGCAGCTGGAGGACGGACGCACCTTGTCCGACTACAACATCCAGAAGGAGTCCACTCTCCACTTGGTGCTCCGTCTCCGTGGTGGCATGCAGATCTTCGTGAAGACCCTGACTGGCAAGACCATCACTTTGGAGGTTGAGCCTTCCGATACCATCGAGAATGTCAAGGCCAAGATCCAGGACAAGGAGGGTATTCCTCCAGATCAGCAGCGTTTGATCTTCGCCGGCAAGCAGCTGGAGGACGGACGCACTTTGTCCGACTACAACATCCAGAAGGAATCTACTTTGCATTTGGTGCTCCGTCTCCGTGGTGGCATGCAGATCTTCGTGAAGACCCTGACTGGCAAGACCATCACCCTTGAGGTTGAGCCCTCCGATACCATTGAGAACGTGAAGGCCAAGATCCAGGACAAGGAGGGTATCCCCCCAGATCAGCAGCGTTTGATCTTCGCCGGCAAGCAGCTGGAGGACGGACGCACCTTGTCCGACTACAACATCCAGAAGGAGTCCACTCTCCACTTGGTGCTCCGTCTCCGTGGTGGCATGCAGATCTTCGTGAAGACCCTGACTGGCAAGACCATCACCCTTGAGGTTGAGCCTTCCGATACCATCGAGAACGTGAAGGCCAAGATCCAGGACAAGGAGGGTATTCCTCCAGATCAGCAGCGTTTGATCTTCGCCGGCAAGCAGCTGGAGGACGGACGCACCTTGTCCGACTACAACATCCAGAAGGAGTCCACTCTCCACTTGGTGCTCCGTCTCCGTGGTGGCATGCAGATCTTCGTGAAGACCCTGACTGGCAAGACCATCACCCTTGAGGTTGAGCCCTCTGATACCATCGAGAATGTCAAGGCCAAGATCCAGGACAAGGAGGGTATCCCTCCAGATCAGCAGCGTTTGATCTTTGCCGGCAAGCAGCTGGAGGACGGACGCACTCTGTCCGACTACAACATCCAGAAGGAATCTACTTTGCATTTGGTGCTCCGTCTCCGTGGAGGCATGCAGATCTTCGTGAAGACTCTGACCGGCAAGACCATCACTTTGGAGGTTGAGCCTTCCGATACCATCGAGAACGTGAAGGCCAAGATCCAGGACAAGGAGGGTATTCCTCCAGATCAGCAGCGTTTGATCTTCGCCGGCAAGCAGCTGGAGGACGGACGCACCTTGTCCGACTACAACATCCAGAAGGAGTCCACTCTCCACTTGGTGCTCCGTCTCCGTGGAGGCATGCAGATCTTCGTGAAGACCCTGACTGGCAAGACCATCACTTTGGAGGTTGAGCCTTCCGATACCATCGAGAATGTCAAGGCCAAGATCCAGGACAAGGAGGGTATTCCTCCAGATCAGCAGCGTTTGATCTTTGCCGGCAAGCAGCTGGAGGACGGACGCACCTTGTCCGACTACAACATCCAGAAGGAGTCCACTCTCCACTTGGTGCTCCGTCTCCGTGGTGGCATGCAGATCTTCGTGAAGACCCTGACTGGCAAGACCATCACCCTTGAGGTTGAGCCCTCTGATACCATCGAGAATGTCAAGGCCAAGATCCAGGACAAGGAGGGAATCCCCCCAGATCAGCAGCGTTTGATCTTTGCCGGCAAGCAGCTGGAGGACGGACGCACTCTGTCCGACTACAACATCCAGAAGGAGTCTACTTTGCATTTGGTGCTGCGTCTGCGTGGTGGCGCTCTCTAGATTTTCTCACCTTTATAAAAGAAATCTCATCCATTTGATCTTGCCAAGGCAAAACACAAGTATTCATGCTAAATTTTAGTTAATCGGCTTTGAAAAAAGGCTTCAAGTATAATCACAACATATATTGGTATTCTAAAAATAAAAATTCAATTTGTGTGTTCAAAAGAAATACGTTTTGTGTGGTTTATTTGGGATTGCAGAGGGCTTATTTTGGGGGCAAAGTGGAATTATTGGAAATCAAGTTTAGTTGTCCGTCTATCGCTCAAATAATATAAGGAAAGCTACAATTCCTAAAATGAACGTTTTAATAGATCTAAGTAAAAAACCTTAAACATTTGTATATTTTTATTTTCAAATTTAATGTGAGTTTCGGAAAGGTATGATACTTAATATTTGGATCAATATTTAGATTGTTTCGGCCAAAAAACTGTTTTGTTTTTTTTTTTTGAAAATTCGCAATTTTAGTTTTTGGCAAAAATATGAATTTTCTCTTTTTGTATTTTTGTTATAACTTGACCAAAAATGGTCTTACACCAAAAATAGAAGCTGCTTTGAACAGATTACAATATAATAATTAAATGCATGTTACTTTCCGTGTGATTTAAAAAAAATACAATTTTCGCAAATTTTAATTTTTTTGAAAGGGGTAGCATAATTTTTTGCAAAAAATTAAAAAAAAATTAAATGTCCAGGTTTAAATGCCAATCGATTGGAAATTTAATAACGAGTTCAGAAAGGATCATATCTGGATCAATATTTCATATTTGGATCAATATTTAGATGGTTTCGGCCAAATTCGCGATTTCGGTTTTTGACAAAAATATGAATTTTTTTCTTTTTGTATTTTTGCTGTATTTGGCCAAAAATGGTCTTACACCAAAAATAGATATTGCTTTGAACAGATTACTATATAATAATTAAGTGTATGTACTTTCCATGTGATTTTGATAAAAATAAAATTTTCAATAATTCTATCCCTTTCTAATTGACATCACATTTGATTGTTAAATAAATAGGTACAAAGGAAACAGTGGCGGATCTAGGATTTTGTTGTGGGGGGTAAACAAAACAATTTATTTTGTTGCATACTTTTTGAATACCAAAATTAATTCCATTTTTCACCCAAGGGGGGGGGGGTATGTATCACCCGTATAACCCCCCGTAAATCCGCGCATGATAGGTACATTCTTATTTAATTTTGTGGTACTTTAACTGGAATGGGGGCTAATTTAGTGGATTTTTCGGGAGCTGCTGGCACATTCGAACGGTGGAGTCGGCCACACTTAAGGTCGGGGCACTTTTTTTCCGAGCACAACAGGTTCACAGTTTTTTTGTTGGCGAGGAGAACAGGCAGTTAGGATGAGCAAGGAAATCTATTTGGCCACCGTGAAGCAGCACAACAAGGCTAAGGACCTGTGGATTGTCATCGACAACAAGGTGTACGATGTGACCCAGTTCCGACTAGAGGCAAGTTTCGATGAACCTCTCTATTCTGGATACCCTGAATCCAATCCAATTCCATTATAAACATTACAGCATCCCGGTGGCGAGGACTCCCTGGTGGATGTGGCCGGTCGCGATGCCACCAAGGACTTCAACGATGTGGGTCACAGCTCGGAGGCGAGGTCAGCGAGTCCAGCGGTTCATCCAGTTCACCTCCGGCTCTTGTCACTATCTCCTCCTTCTTTTTCTGTTTCTTTCAGGGAGATGCTGAAGAAGTACTACATTGGCGACCTGGCCGCGGTTGATAGGGTCAAGAAGAGTCCAATTAGGTGAGAGTCCCGTCCTGGTTGAAGGTCAACATCCATCTGTAAATAAAGAATCCCTGCCTGCTCTCCTCACACGGAATCTCGATCTCATTATCTGCCTGGAGAGAGAACGTGTATTCTTGATAAGACTCTATATTATCATCATCATCTTCCGAAATCACTCTACTTTTCGAATGCATGACGTTTTTTCAACCGAAACCGGTTTCGCATGAGCTTGGCCACTTGGCCATTTTTTTAGACTGTAATCAATAGTCCATTAAGCATTGAACAATTAGCCAACTGTTATGTAATCCACTAACTGCCTGGAAGCCACCAAAGTGTTCCGCTTGACGTGTCCTGAAAGTTTGCCCTTACTTTGCTCATTCTTTGAATGGTTAAACAGAATTGGTAATCTATTACCAATACCAAAAGATATAATAACATTTAATGTTTAAAACTATGGCCTCTTCTTAGAGAATACTTACATATAAATGTTTACTATTTCCTTGTAAATATCTGGCTAACAAAGACTAATATTATTTTATTATTATAACCCTTACAAAATACTGCTTGTGTAATACTTGTATTTTATAACCAAAATCGCCTACGTCTTCCAAGATTTAAGTCGTTCTCGAGCACGAAAATAAGGTTCTACAAAAGCTAGTTGGATTTGTAAGTCCTGATTGACCAGCTGTAAATATCTTATATGCAATATCATAAATATTCAAAGCACTTAAATCACATGGAACTTAATCTGGTATAATAACTATGCACGCTGTAATTTTCCACCGTTTCTCGATTAGTTTCTATTTTGAATTGCCTCTTTATTTTGATTCTTGGTTTTTTGTGCATCGCCCACTATAGTGCCACGCCTACTGAAGTCGCCGCCCCCAAGCAATGCTGCATCTTAAATTAATCCCTCCTAATCCGTAAAACCTGCTAATTAACCAAAGTCTCCTTAGTTTGGTCGATGGAAACTAGTTTTCGGGACTGTTCTCAATGCTTTTCACCCTATATTCCGTATTCTTATTATCCAAAATAGCTGCCGACATATCGCATTGGCCCTGGGCGCCGCCGCAATTGGGATCGCGCTGGTCTATGTGATCCGACGCGGAGTGGCCAGGAATTAATCTGTGGCCGGGGGACCTGAAAGCCAGCTTCATTCCGAGATTCCAGAGATATATTTCCAATTTTCCAACTCAATAAATAGTTTTTCAAACATTTGATACGAAATAAACTGTACAAATTGCTTAAACAAACGATTCTAGAACTTTATTTGGGGCGAAAGAAAATGAAAAAATACAAAAAAAATTAAAAATTATATAAAAAAACATAAAAAATTATATAAAACATACAAAATATATTAAAAAATTTAAAAATTATAAAAAAATTTTTTTTTTTTAAATATATAAAAAAAATATATAAAAAATAATATAAAAAATAATATAAAAAATAATTCAAAAAAGGTAAAAAAATATTTATATTAACAAACTTTAAACCAATTTTGCTTTGATAATGGATTTCGGGTCTCGGAAACCTTTTCAATCGCAATTAAACGCGAATTCTTTAGTTTCCATAATATAAACAATGGTCTGCGGATCATTAAATCCCCGAAAGTAAGAACAACTCGGATTTCTGGTCAGAAAAAATTCAAATTTATTTTTCGTCCTTCCGTCGTCACAAACCTGATTGCTCCTCCCCCTCCCATCCTAGCTCCTCCGGGTCCCGCCGAGCCGTTTTCGTCCCTCGGTTGATGACTCCATCGACGCCGAACGGCAGGCGTCCCGCGATCTTCGATTATATGTAGGTGTGTATATATATATATATATTTATATATATATATCAATATATATATATATATATATGCGTGTACCGCGAATCAGTTATAGACTTGCTCTTAAACGTAAATATCGTTGAGGATCAATGCGAAATCGCACTCCAACTTTCTAAGATTAATGCAACTGCTTCTCCGCCAGCTGCGCATGTTTGTTTCCTTTCTGTTTCTGTTTAATTATTATTGTAGGCTGTTCTGTTCTGTTCTGTTCTCGACTTGTTTTTGTTTTTGTGTTTTTTTTTAGTTTAGTTTATGTGTTTAGCATAGTGTTCTTTTGTAGTTGTGTGGTGGTTCTGTCCGCCGCCCTAGTTCTCGTCGTACAGGGGCGTGGCATCGCCCAGATTCATGGAGTGGGGTGAGGTGTTGGTGCGCGGAGTGCTGCGCACGGATGCCTTCGAGGACATGGAGGAGGATCCGCCGCCAGGTGGTCCGTGGCCTTGGTTCATGCCCATGCCCATTCCCATTCCGCGATTGTGTCCACCGCCTCCTCCGCTGTTGTAGTCATTGCCAGGCGTTGATCCATAGCCTCCTCCTCCTCCTCCATCTCGTCCCATGCCCATGCCCATGCCCATTCCCATGCCCATGTTCATTCCCATTCCCATCTGCTGTTGCTGCTGCTGCGGATGATGATGCTGCTGCTGCTGCTGGGCATGATGCGGCTGTTGCTGCTGCTGCGGCGGTGGCCTGCGCCTGGCCCAGGCATCGTTGGCCAGCTGCCAGTCGAGGTTCTCTTTGGCACGTTGCTGGTGATGTGGCGGCATGTTGCCACCGCCCATGTTGTAGGCATTGGAACCACCACCGCCGCCGCCTCCTCCCATATCGTAATACCTGGGTGTGCTGCCCGTTCCTGAACTGCTGCCGTAGTGATGCCGCTGGCTGCTTGAGGATTGTGAGCTAGGACTCGGCACATTGTGGCCGTAGCGGGGCGTCTGCGAGGCATGCGGCGTGTATGGCGTCATGAAGGGCGTCTGGCCACTGGGCGTGTACGGCGTATTGATGATCGCTCCAAATGACGGCGTCGATGAGCTGCCATAGTGCGAGGCAGCCGCAGCGGCCGCCGCTCCCGAGCCGCCGGACGAGGAGCTGTAGCCAACAATGGAATGCGATACGGAGTAGGCGCTGGAACCGCCGCCGCCGCCACCGGAACTGCTGATGCCGCTACGTGGCGTTCCGCCGGTCACGCTGCCAGTGATGCTGTAGGGCGCCTGGGAGCCCAGCGATGCGGCCGAGGACGAGGACATCGCCGGCGGCGGTCGCATCGAGTGGAGGGGCGTTGAGTTCGAGGCCGTGGAAACGGTGGCCGGCGAGGCCGTCGGATCCAGCCAGTGCTCCTTGAACCAGCGCAACAGACTGTTGACCGAGTCGAAGATTTGGCCGCGAAAACGATAGCCCTCCGGCATCACCGTCACATACTCGTGGCGCACCTTCGTCTTGGGCAGATAGGAAAGCAGGAATTTGCCCGGCATGCTGCGCGAGGCGGTGAAGAAGTAGTGTATCTTCTTTGGATCCTTGGTCTTTTCGTCGCGCAGCACCTGGTCCATAAAGTCCCGCTCATTCGCATTGGCCGCCGCCGTATTGGGTTTATAGTACTTGTACTGTATCAGTTCGCGGGCAGCCAGGGCCATGGGCGTGATGTGACGGGCGATGATCTCGTCCAGATCCTCGAACTCCTCGGTTCCAATCCACAGGCTCCGGCCCAGGCTATACTCGTTCTCCTTGCCCTCCTCGCGCACATCGATGTGCTGGAAGATGTCGTCGGCCACCTTCCAGGTGGCTGTCAGGTGATCCTTGGACTTGCTGCTCGGCCGCAGGGCCACCTCGCCCTGGTCGGCCTCGGCCAGCATGGCCACCACCTCCGCATACGACTTGTTGAAGAAACTAGGATGGGCGATGACGCGGCGCGCGTAAGTCTTGCGCTTCAGGGCTTTCGCCTTCGCATCGCTCGCCTTCCGGTTGTCCTGCTCCTCGGTGACAAAGTCATAGAAGTTGTCCCGTCGCGGCCGCCACTCGTTGTTCACATCCTTCAGGTCGGCCGTCTTCGAGGAGCAGTCCACCGAGAAGCGGTCAATGTCGATCTTGATGATGCGCACATGGATCATCTGGGAGACGCGGACACGCTCCTCCGGATTGCGCACCTGCTTGTCGGACAGATTCTTGATGTGTATAAAGCCGGGCAGGCCGTTCTCCAGCCGCACCCGCACCCCAGAAGCCTGACCCGGGCAGGCATTCGCATCGAAGTGATTCCACACCTCGGACAGCTCGGGAAAGTCATCCTTGTGGCAGAAGGGACACTGCCAGCTGTCGCTCGACTCGATGCGCACCGGATTCGCGTTGTCCAGCTGCTCGCCCTGCGGCCGGCGATAGGTGAAGCCGGTGACCATGGCCGTAACGCACTTGCCCACGTAAAAGGAGTCGGGCGTCTCCTTGGTCAGCATGTCGAAGAGCTCCTCCGAACTGGGCTTGGCATACGGCGAGCGGTAGTCCTTGTACAGGCAGCTCAACTCGTTCCGGATGTCGTACAGTGTGATGCTCTTGCTGCCGAAACCCTGACGCTCCAGCTCCACGGCGAATGCGTCCAGATCGAGATCCTTGAGGCGCTCCGGCGACTCTAGGATCTCCTCGAGAGCGCCAGCCGGATTGGTCTCCTCGTCGTCGTACTCCATCGCATCGATGGCCATCTTCCTGGCCCATTCGTACGTCTCCGGATGGACGCGCGACCCGTCCAGCACCTCCACATACGCCTCCGTGCTGTCGCCCAGCGATGAGGTGTCGATCTTGATGAAGCCGCTGCAGTTGATAAAGACCTTCGGCCCCAAATGACAGACGGTGACCAGCTGGGTGCGGTTCTCAAGCCGCTGGTTGCTCTGCTTGAGCAGTTTAAGTAGAGCCTGCCCTTTGCGCGGACCCAGACCGCAGGTGTACTGCAGCAGGTTGACCGTCCTCGAGTTCTGCACCATCAGGTTGATATCGAGGCCCACCTCGCTGGTTCGGTTAATGAACTGCAGGCTGAGCTGCTCCAGCAGCTGTTCGCGAGGCACTCGCTCCTGCAGCGGATGGTAGCGCAGGCAGAGTATCTCATCGTCCGCATCGCACAGCTGCGAGTATTCCACCAGCGGATCCTGCATCTTGCGGGCCAGTGAAACGGCCTGCTTTAGCAGCGCGGGATACTCCTTGAAGTCGGACTCGCCCTTCTTCGAGTTCGCATAGATCTTGGCCAGCTCATTGTCGATGATCTCCACCTCAATGGGCGGAAACTGTTCGGAAGACTCGAGCTCCTGCAGTATCTCCTTGATGTCCGTCTGGATGTTCTGGGCGTCACGCGATTCCGCTCCAATAACCACAATGTGTGGCTTTTTCATTTTAATGAAATCGCTCAGCTTTCGCAGATCGGCCAACTTCTGTGCCTTCTCCTCGGCGTTGTGCGAATTCTTGCGCTTTAGGATATTTGGCAATCGCAGGTAGTCTGAGATGTCGCCCTCGACGGTCGTCACCGCACAGAAGGCGGCCACCGACTGGTCGGGATCGTAGGCCAGGGACAACACCCGAATGCCCCGCAGCGTGCTCCACTCCTCGTAGCCATAGTCGGTGGGCAGCTCCGGCTTGTAGGGCGCCACCTTTAGCCACTTGTACAGCTTGCCGGTGCAGGAGCGCAGCACAAACTGTTGCGCCTCCTCGTGCAGTGTGGAGCGCAGCTCCTTGATCAGATCCGGAATGACCCACTTCTGCAGCGCCAGCTTGACGCACTCCGCCCGCAGGGCATTCCACTCGAGCACATGCTTGGAGAACTGATCTAGATGGTAGAGTGCCTTCGATTCCTCCACATAGTCGCCGGGTGGCCCGTTGGCATTCGCATTGCCCTCGAACTCCTCGAGGAATGTGATCTCCAGCAGCTTCTCCTCCTCGGCCATCATCAGCTTGATGAACTGGTCGCCAAAGAGATCGCCCACCGGCTTCTTGGCCACGTACTTCATCGAGTAGACCGGCGAGTTCTCGTCGATGAGCACCATGCCGTTCTTGGTGGGCCGTATATTGAGACGGGCTCGGTCGAAGTAAACCTCGCGCATCGTCTTGCGGAGCAGAGGCTCCTGGGCCAGCTGGCGGGCCACCACATATTTGGCCGCATGCAGCACCTCCTCGGTGGTCATGAAGCGCGGCGACAGATATTGCTTGGCCAGTTCCGTGGGACCGAGACTCTCCTGGGTGACCTCGTTACGCTGGTAATTGTCGCGCAGGTTCTCGGCAAACTGTTCGGGCGTGAGACCGAAGTGCTTGGCAAAGCCACAGATGCCCGCCTTGCGGAAGACCGCATAGGGACTGCTGTTCGGGGCCTGCTTCAGCTGGTCGTCGATCAGCTCCGGATCGTCATCGTCCTCCGGCTCTGGGATCACTATCGCCGCACCCTCGGCCGCATCGTCGCCGTTCTCAGCGGCGGCGGTGGCCTGGCGACGTGCCTTCGCCTCGCGACGCTCCTGGATCACCTTGCGCCGCTGTTCCGCCTGCATGCGCGGCAGTTCGTGCGAGTAGTTGAGCAGAAAGTACATGTGCACGTCCTTCAGTTCCTCCATCGACTGCACATCGTCCAGGCGCTCGAAGTCGCTGTCCAACATGAGTCGCACGTCATCCGGAATCGGTTTCTCGGGGTCGGCGCACAGCGTGTCCAGCTGGAATTGGCGCATCTTCTCGAAGAGCACCTTTAGCTTGCGCTTACGCTCGTTTAACTGGCACCAGCGCTCGTCGAAGTAGTACACCTTCCACAGATCGTCGATGTTGAGCTCGGGCTTCACATACTCCTTGCGATAGAAGGCGATGAAGGGCACCTCCAGCTGCTGGTTGCGTATAAACTCGAGCGTCTGCTTGATCTTGTTCACAGCCGTCGGCGGTTTGCGCAACTTCTCGCGGTTCTCGGCCTTCTCCTGCTCGGAAACGGTTTGCTTGCAGAACGCATACTTGTAGATCCAATCGGCCTCGAGGTCCAGCTCGTGGGATCCCTCGGGCACCGGGGTGACGGGCACCTGGCGCAGCTGCATGCGCTCGGGTATGTCCGTCTTGCGGATCTCGTTGTCCATGTCGGTGAAGTGGCCGCGCTTCAGCTCGCTCGGCTCGTAAATGTCGAAGATCGTCTTCTTGGCCACCTTCTTTTTGAGCGCCTTCTTCTTCTTGACGCGCATATCATCGCCGGCGCCCAGCTCCTCGTCGTACTCATCTCCCTCGGAGTCATCCTCGTACTCATCCTCCTCGTACTTGGAGAAATCGTCGTAGTCAAAGTCCACGCCAAAGATGTCCTGGCCCTCTTGCAGTGATCTAAAGAGGAATTAAATGTATTTTCGTTGGATTTATCCTATAAACTTAGATAAACTTACGCATCTGTAAAGATGGGACGACGCTTCTTTTTCTTCTCGGCTATGGGACGCCCATTGTCGTCCACAATGAAATCATCAGCATCCGATTCCGAGTCCTCCTCGTCGAAGGCATCCGCCTCCCTGGGACTGCGCTCGCTGCGATGCTCAACGCTCTGGAGGATTAGACAATGTTAGATGTGTTGGTCTTTAGGTTAGGAGTTACTGGCTACTGCATACCTCATCGTTCTCGTCGAACAGCTGCTCGGCGATCTGCTCCCGGGCAAGACCCTCGTCCACGTGCTGCTCCTCGCCATCGCTCTCATTGTCGTGGATGCGACGCAGACGCTTGAACCGCTTCTGCAAAGGTAGATAGTGATGAATAGGGGGAAATGGAAGGGAAAGTGTAGTCTGCAGAGCTCTCTATTTAGGATTTTTATGTTTTTATGTTATTATTGGATATATAAATGGGTTATGTGGCTCTTAAGAGGAAATCTTTGGAAACAACTGAGTATAGCACAATATGATAACAGTTGAACCAATCATATGGATTCTATATCTCCTTTGGGGAACACCTACCCGTCTCTCTACTTTGACGCCCAAGTTCTCCTCAATCAGATCATAGTCATCGTCCTCCAGCCGATCGTCCAGATCGTCGTCCTCGTGCTTTTTGCGCTTCTTGCCGCTGCCGCCGCCTTCGGTCTCGCCACCGCTCTTGGTGTCCGAGTCATCACCGCTGCCGTCATCCTCCTCGATGGGATTGTCGTCGATCAGATCCTTGAGCTCCTCGCGCAGGCGCTCCTCGTCATCTGAGGAAAAGGATTATACTTTTTTAGTCAATCGAATAATAGTTCATTGAAATTCTAGGCTAGTTCTGAGTTTTGGAGTTCTAATATATAGCAATTTCTATTATATAGTTATGAATAATAGATTTTGGTTCATCTAGGAGTTATAATGGACTTCAAACGAGGGTTAGGATATTACCTAGATTTTGGATTTTTCTATATGAGATTTGGGGTTTTAAGGGACCTATGATGAAACTCGAACGAAGGAACCCCGTACTAGATTAACTTCCATTGATTATTCCAGTATCTCGAGATCGATCCCCCCATTATTCGGAAATGCAGTTCTCTGGAAAAAGGCGCGTTCTTCCAATTCGCCGCACTTGTTCCATGTTCCACTTACTGGAACGAAAGCCGATTGTTGTTGTTGCTGCTCCATGGCCACGGTAGCAGTAGCACGGTAAAAACACAAGACCTAACCTCAAAGTTGTAAACAAAAGTGCACATCCCGAGTTATTAGAGGCATTATCCCCAACTTTCCGATACCACGGTGGGCAGCGAGGGGCTGCGGGGGGAGGGGAAAAGCCCGCCAGCGATCACCAACACACACACTTTGTTTTCGTACGCGCGCTCTTGGCGGCTGGAAAAACTCACCTTCTTCTTCTTCGCTGCTGTCCGAGACGGCGGCTTTCAGCTTCTTGAGCTTCTTGCGCTCGTTCACGTCCAATTCTTCCTCCTCCTGCGGGAGAAACAGAACGAGGAAAGGCCATTGGATTTGGGAAAAATGCAATCTATATATTATAATGCATATATATATGCACGCAACGCGCACCGCACACATATACATACATATACACACAGTACGCGCGCCTACAAACAGAAAAAAAAACGCAACGCGAAAAATAGTCGCACTCGCAACACACATACCTCCGATTCCTCGGCCTCGGAGTCCAGAAATTCGGCCATCACAATAAATTAAACAATTAAACTATAGGCTTAAAAACGAATCTAACTAAAAGTAATGCACAAAAAACGTCGCTTGCAGAGTCACAATAAAAAAAACCAAGAAGACGAAGAAGCAGAAGTGTCAAATAGAGCTGGATGTTTATTCGATTCTATCGATGTTTCGAGCGGACTGGCAATCGATTAGCTACGCTATCGACCGTTCCGTATTTCAACTATTGCTAAATGTTAAATTAAATGGGCATTGAAACGTTAAAAGGGACTATGTAAAAAACGTTTACAAATAATAAACCGACATAAACATAAATCATAGTCATCTTTAGTATTTTATAAATTCCAAATGAATTTTCAGAAGTTTTAGTAGTTCAAAAAACTAGAAGTAGATATTTAAAAAAATTTAAAACAAAGAATAAATTTTTACCAAAATGATAAAATGTATATAAAGATGTATCGTGCAGTAATTCTTCTTCGCGTATTTATTTCGTAATTCCCATATTCAAAATAATTTGATTATTGTTCTAAAAAATCTTGTTGCATACTTTTGGCCTTTTGACGAAATGTTAAAGTAAACAGAAAATGTTAAGCAAAAATTCTCTCCGACAGATGGCGTAATTCCTAGCAGTTCTGCCAATGTAAGAGCGCCATTGCGGCCGAAAAGGGCAGCAGTGCAGTATTCCGGTATTTTATTCTTAGTTTATATTTTGCTTGCCCACTCTGCGGTCATTTCTTACTCCGCCGGCTCTGGGCCCACTCGCATGTGTAAAAAATTAGTATTTTTTTTTCGTTCATCCTGAAAGTGCTAGTGGACGCCCACTCGATCCCCTTTCCGAAATTCTCAAGTGTATTTTGGCCCGGCCCCCAGGAACGGTTCCTTCAGTAAACACTCCGAATACAACCTGCATACATTGGGCTAGAGAGACACAGCAACAACAATTCAATATTCGGCGGTTTGTTTTTTGCCAGTGTGTGTGAGTGTGTTGTGCGAGTGTGTGCATGAGCCGCGGCCCGGTGCTCCGGTTGTTGTTGTTGCTGTTCCAAGGAGCGCAAAAAAAAAACACACTTGAGAATATTTACCAAGGCACAGCATACATATATATATAAATATATACCAAAAACATACATATATATGTGACAAGACAACAAACGCCAGGGAAAAACTGGAAAGGAAAGGAAAGCCGAGCGAAAACAATTGAGAAATTAAGGCAGCAGGAAAACAAGGAACATGGACCTAATCAATAAGTTCAGCGATGCATTCTGGAGTACGCAAATTTGGCTGCCGCCGAACACGACCTGGGCGGACATAGCGCCCGGTTCGCGGCAGGATGTGGTGCACGCGAACTACAAGGACCTCATCTGGCCCATTCCATTCGCCGCTGTCGTCATGCTGGTCCGCTACACGCTGGAGCGGTAAGTTTCCCGATTTCGGTTTTCCATGCCCATTCCCATTCCCTTCCCGGCAACTCCATTCCATTCGCCTCTCTTTAACCCCATTCACTGCCTCTCCCACTCTCTCGCACACCCTCTCGCTCTCCCCACCCACGTTTGTTGCACCATGTACAGTAAACTTTATTCATAATTCCTTCTTTCATTTCTGTTTTTTTTTTTTTTTTTTTTTTCGACCAACATAACCTCACGTGGAAACGCCCAACATTCTGCAAGCGTATGTATATGTGTATATGTGTGTGTGTATGGGTGAGGCGGCGCACACGCGTGCACAGTGTTGTTATTGTTGGTGCAACTCTAAGTTTTCCCTTCCAAGAGACGCCGGCTGCAGTTTCCATTTCCAGTCAGCCGGTTATGAATTTCCCACAAAATAAATTCATCCCCCTCCACTTGCGAGTTCTTACTAATTGTTTAGTTAAAGGGAAAACATATATGTATGTATGTAAATATGTATGTGTATTTGTTTATAGTCGGCAACACCAGCTCCATGCGGTGTTTTTTATGGATATATGGATGTATGCACCAGTAAGGAAATGGGAACAAACTAGAAACAGTGGGGCAAATACTCATTTTTTTTGCAATAATAAAAATATAGATTTTAATATTTTTACTCAAAAAATGTACCTATTTAGATATTTATTATTTATAAAGATAAAAAATATATCTTATATATTTATATAAATATATATATATGCTTAATTAATTGATAAATCGGATATATGTATGTTTTAAAATTTTTTTTATAATTTTGCATTGTCTAAATTTCAAATAAATGTACAACTGTGAACAGATTAACCTAAACTTGGGTACATTTTTATGGTGTCGAACGACCTCGATAGAAATCCAACACTCATATTTATTGACTTGTCAGTCCTAAACGATAAGAACGCTATGTTTACTCAAACTTTTGATCGATTCCAATGAAAACCTCAACTCCACTTGTGCAGAAGCAAAGCTTAACATCTGAAACCCTATCTGAAAAAACACCTATTTTCACTTTATGCACTTGCAATGTAAATATAAGTAAAGCTAATCTAGATAGGATTGTTTTACCCATATCGTTTTCAATATTTATTAAGGATTTAACTTCCTGGGGATCATTTCTGATTGTATTGTACGAAAATATATGTCGGTAATTCTCCTACATTTATAATTTTCGAGATTAGATAAATTTTCTTTGGACACTTGACCGATTTAAAAAATCTAATTTTTCTAAGATTAGATACATATTTTCTAAAATATATGTATATATTAAAAATAATGAATTGTAGTAAATGTTAATATTTCAAGATACATCGTTATGCAATTTTTTTTTTTGCTGATAACACGAATAAATGATACTTAGCTTTAGGTTTATAAACAGGCGACTGTACTTGGACTGGTTATTTCCAAGTGGATAGTAAAAACCTAATTACTTCCCTACTTTAATTCTCACAAAAGTGAATTTCAAGTGCAAAAATGTTTCCAAACTCTCCATGAATTCCCATGACTTTTGACCCACTGTGGGCCAATAGCATTTTGGCCGCTTTTCAGGCCAATTAACCTGAGCGTCGTTTGGCTTCAAATATATATGTGGCTGTGAATTTGTGGTCGTTGTTTGCCGTTCGTGTGTGCGGATTGCGTGCACTAGCATTTGCATGTAAAAAAGTTGTAATTCTCATATTTTTGCAATGTTTTTGGTGCCCTTAATTTGGCATAAATTGCAAATAGAGCCCAAGCGCAAGCTCTGAACACATCTGTCCCTTAAAAAAAAATAGTGCATATATCAAGCGAGCCAAAAATACAGTAAAACCTGAATAATTTCAACTATTTAAACAAAAAAATAAGTAAATATTTTCATATGTACGTAGATATTTACCAAAATATTGAAAAAAAATAATTTTTTTTTTTAGTAAAATAATAGATTATAAAGTTCCAAGTTCATTTTGCAGAATTTCCACTGTAGTCTTTGGTTTTCATTCCATTTTCTGCTCTTTTTCGGCGACTTTTTTGCATTCGAGTTTGAAAATGAGACAAAAACCAAATCTGTTTCATGGCGGACCACTTTAGCTTTTGTATTTCTTCTCTTCTGCCTTCTTAAACGAGAATTGGTCTTCAAGGTCGAATTGGAATTTTTTTGGACGCGTCTCTCTATTAACATTCATTTAATGGCAAAAGTCATCACGATTCGATGGGATTGAATTCTCTCCAAAGTGCCATCCATAGTGGGCCATAATGGAGCCACCTTGGGCATTACTAGCACCACCGATACCACCGGCACTCCACAGCACTGCCCCGATAAGATTTGTGCCAAGATTTACGTATAAACCTGATAACAGTGCTCAGTGCCTCGATTGTTTTACGCCGAATTCTCGAATGACTGTTCCCATTGAGGGTGTGTGGGTACAGGCAGGGGCGTGGGGTTGAAATTGGGAGGGGTTGGTTTTTTTTTACGAAAGGTGTGTGTGTCATTAACATTTTTTTTGGGTCAAAAGGGTGCATTTCAACTTTCATTGGTTTGTGACATCGGAAATAAGGAAAAAATGTAACAAACTCCAAACGCGAATTCTTTATGTTACTTTAAGGAATTTGCAAAAATAGCTCATTCATTGTCTTAAGATTAACCATAACTCTCCTATGTGTTTGCTTAAAGCAAAGATAAGTAACTATCTTATATTTATTCTGTACTTTTTTTTTCTATACTATCTGAGCGGCATTTGTGGCGGTTTAGTCCATGATTCGTCAACCGTTTTTCTTTTGCGGGCCTGGCCAAAATCACTTGGCCAGCCAGTGAGTCATTGACTCGAGAAGTTTTTCCAAATATGTGCGCACTTTATGGCCCGATTGGCGCTTCCCTTATGGCCAGTATACTATTACTATTACTATTACTATGCCAGATACAAACACGCTTTGGAATGTTGTGTGCATTGGATTGGGGTTTATGTTTATGTTTATGCTGGGGAGGGAAGAACTAAAACAATTCAAACAGCTGGGGCTAAATAAATAGTACTTGTATTAACAAAAAATTTAATAATATCTTTAAAAAATATGATGTAGGTCTCAGGGAACAGGAAACTATTTTCATTTCAGTTTCAGATAAGATAATAATATCCATTTTTACTATCATATCTAAAAAGTTTTTTTTTTAAAGCGGAAATTATTTTTATTTTCTTAGTGTTAATGTAGAATATAAAATATGATCTATATAAGAAGATATATGAGAAATTTACCATCGAAATGGGTAGCCTTATACGTACAATTCCAAGAGCCCTAAACCATCTTGGGATTTCCAAACTTTCCTAGATTAAAGATATGGGATATAGTTCAAGTGGGATTTATGAGTGCTATTTGGTTGGACGCAGCTGTGTGTGGGGGGCATGTACTATTTGTCCGCATTTATGCTGAAGCTTTTGTGATACGTAATCGCCAAGAGGCGACCCTCGAGCTTCAGCGCTCTAGTGCGATAAAATTTCAGGTTAATTATTTTAATGGCTCACATGCACACAGCAATCGGATAGTGGGGGAATATATATATATATGTATCTACCGAATATACATACAGAATCAGTACAGTAGTTGCTTCTCCATTTCTCCATCTCTTTCCACCATCTACCTCTTTATCACCGCGAGAAACTCTAGATTGGCAATAGAATTTCTTGGAACAACAATCCCGAAACCCAAAAACCAATCCGTAAACCCGTTTCCAAAACTTTTCCGCCGTTTCTTTGCGAACGCGGTCGGTCAGTCGAATTGCTTATCGTGCCGATTGCCCAATGGTAATGGTAAAAAACAAAAGCAAAATGCCATAAAAACCAAAAAAGAAAAGAATATAAAAAACGCACGTGCTTTACGCACCAGGTGAGAATGGAATGGGAATCGAAATGAGAATGAGTTCGGTCAGGTGGTACTCCATTTTTCAGGGGAGAGCGGATTCGGACTTAATGCCAAGTGCAATTCGTTAAATGTCCAATTAGCACCTCTCATTCTTCGCTTTCAACCCTTTTTTTCCGCACTTTTGCCTTGGGTTAAAATATAATACTAGTCTTTAGAAATGAGACATACATACATATTTCTTTTTTAGGATTTTATCATTTTCTCAGTAGTCTGACTTATGATTTTCTAAGAATTTCCTTCAAAAAAAGCTCGTATCATAAATGAATAATAATATCCTCGATTAAGAGTACTTCCGTTGAAAGATTTTTAAGTTGGGCACTTGAGAAACACACCCAAAGCTGGAAATACTATTTTCTAACCCTAAAACAAGCGATAAGTGTAATTTCTGCTTAAAATTCATGTCTTAAGTTCACAAACCGCAGAATGCGCGAGGGATCGTAAAGCAAATTGAAATATCGAGCATGCTATAAAGATTAGAATCACAGCTAGGTCGATCAATTATTAGCTGACTAACGGCGCTTATGCTAAATTCCATCTGGCCGTGAGTCAGACCGTCCGAAAGTCGGGCCACATATGTGTGTATATATAGGATATAGCACTTACTTGCGCTAATCGCACAATCGCCGGCTTTTGCCTTGCCTTGCGTGCTGTATTATCGCCGGACAAGCGCAAGTAATTCGCCAAACAACAGGCGACATATGTGTACTATATGTATGTATATATTTTTGCTGTATATTCCCCTATACAGTGGGTTCCAAAATTTTAGTTGTTACGCCGATAAGACCCGAATAATTGCCAGTGCATTGCACTTTGGGCGCGATATTTGTGAAATTTAATAATAAATGCGCATTCTTATCGCAAACTGTCATCGAGTTGCAGCTCGAATCAAAACACATTCATTACTCGCACGCAGCGAAACCAATTTGATAATCGACATCTAGCGTTTTAACGGAAAATGCAGCTTTAAAACGATTGGTACTTAATTTTAAAATTGACAAATGATTCTCTAACTATAAACAATAGTTGAGATGGTCTTAAAAATGGCTAACAAACAGTTGAACTTCCTTAAAGGTTTACAAATAATCGATTATAATGGTTTTTTCTTTGGATTTTTATTATTATCATAGTTGTGCTTCACAAAACTAAGCATTTAAATGCGAAATGGGGTAAATATAAATTTGCTACTTGAATTCTAGGGCACATTTCGGTTAAATAACTAAAAAATAAATGATTGAATAACCACTGACATTTTGTTAGTTGCACAGTGATAACTTTATTGCCATAACCATAACTTTAATCCCTGAACTGCGGCAGCAGCCAACGTTGTTTGGAGTCCTCCTGTCGCTGGCCCTGCTCCTCCTCGTTGAGGACCAGGAACAGCTCGTGGTCCGTCTGCAGATGGCTGGTGAGAAACTCGAGGAACTCCACCTCGGAGCCCAGGCAACGGGGCTCCCGCAGCTTGGAGTCAAGATTGTAATAGCTGCCATCGATGCGACGCAGGGCCAGCCAGTGGCGCATATGGAAGGGCAATTGGATGTAGTAGCCGAGGTTCATCTGGGCGGGCACGTTCAGGATGAACCCAAAGATGGCCTCCAGATTGAGGCAATGCGGATCCCGACGACGGTCGAACCACACCGCCTCGCAGTTCCTCTGCTGCAGGGCGTACATAATCACATTCACATCGTAGTTGCCCCAACCGATCCACGAGCGGTGCGGATTCAGCCAGTTGCGCGGGGTCAGTGTGGTGCAGTAGTGGTCCAGTTCCGACTTGGAGAACATGTCGGGGCTCTGGAACAGATTGTTCAGGGCGTGCAGGCCGCACAGGTGCCGAGTCTGTCTCTCATGGTAGATGATGGATCCCAAGGAACCCTGCATCATTGTGCTGTTTCCATTCCCATTTCCGTTGTTCTCGTTCTCGTGCTGATTCTTGTTCCCCAGAGAGTTCGAGTTCGAGGTTGAGTTCCCGAGTGTCCCAGAACTGGGAGATTCCATTTCGGAGCTGTATAGGCTGACAGATTCCGGTAACTGAAATAGCTGGGCAGCTGGAAAATGTCACTAGATTGGGAAATTGCAAATTGCCTTTTTGTTTACAACAAAATTCTCGATTTTGCTTTTAGTGATGGTTTTGACAATAGCGATGGCAAAAAACTATCGATATCTGTGCGAAAAAGTTGGGCTGTGTGTTTGTGCGCATATCGATATTTTAGTAACGGTACTTGATTTAAAACGAAACTTGAGAGATTTTAAACTAGAGATATCATTAGCTAATGAAAGTAAAAAAAAGTTCAGCAAAATGCAAGTCACTTTTAGAACTTTATTAATAAAAATAGTCTGTTTCAGTCTAGAACTTTCTTAAAATCATTTTAAAACCACTAATACCTTGAAATTAAAGACTTTTTAGACGTCCTTGTTCTTTAAAATTATCTCACAAACCAAGAAATAACTAAATACAAGCATTAATGGTAGAAAAAAAAGAGAAATGGCTATTTTAAATAGAAAACACATCAATTATTTAAAGCTAAATGGTTTGAGTACGTTTGAGTTATGAATTCTCAATAAGAAATGCTATAATTATGAATGGCCTCTATCGCTGATAATAAAACTTACACAGTGCGTCACTCTTAATGACGCACTCCCTATGTATTTTCGATAAAACTTGAATAGTCCAATTTATTTTCAAACGCCCTGTTCTGTCGCCGTTCTATGGACACGCACTTCTTTTGGAGGGATGCCTCCAATTACCGGGTTGATTTTGTCTAACCCCTGGTCATTGGGAAGCCACAACTTGTCAACGAGTTAGGGGCAGCTATGATATGATATGGAATGATATAAATCAATATCCGACAGCGAATGCGGGTCAATCAAATCCTTCGCTTTGTGCGTTAATTGAATTACGTACGTACTACTACTTGAACTTGAACCCAACCCCCAGATTCGGAATTCGGAATACGGAATTAATTCAAATAAATTGTTATAATTTCTAGACGACCATAGAAAATCTGATATTTCCGCGTTTCTTCTTTGGCTCTACGCCATGCGGTTGGCCTACGTAATGAGGGTTACTTTTAAAAACCCACTTGGTATTCCAATTTCGATTTCATTGGCAAATTAACTTCCGAAATGAGATATAGTACGGTGGTATATACTATATAGTATATAGTACATGTAAGTCTGGCGTGGTGGTGATGATGTTTTTCATATCCCCATGTTTGGGCGGGCTAATTATCCATGCATGTGGGCGTTCGGAGAACCCAAAAAAACCCATCCCAAATCCCAGTTGCCATGCTCCACACGTGCCAGACGTTGGGGCGACGACAGGTGTGTGTGCAAAATAAATATAAATAAAATAAAAAACAAAGTAAAATCATAAACAAAATATCCAGAAACGTTTCCGCCATGGGTGTACGTCCATACATACGTACCTGAATAATTTGAGATGTGGTCGTCAAGCCCAATGGAACTTTTATGGGATATGTTGTCAGGTTTCAGGGATAGGGAGTTTCAGGTTGCCAAGATTACAAGCAGTTCCTGAATACTATTTCCCCATTTTTTCTTATGCAATATGTCCCAGTTGAGGACGACTTGTACCCAACTTTATCTGGCCAAACTTTATATGGCCCACTATGAAAAACCCATATTAAACCTGTGCCTCCAACAAACTGCTCTTTATCTACTCATAAAACATACAAAAAAAACCTTTAA
This sequence comes from Drosophila pseudotakahashii, assembly GCA_035046095.1. NCBI lineage: Eukaryota > Metazoa > Arthropoda > Insecta > Diptera > Drosophilidae > Drosophila > Drosophila pseudotakahashii. Next base: position 12,045,804 of record JAWNOE010000105.1, read on the forward strand.
AAATAGCTCTTTATAATTATGATCTCTATATCTACACTATTTGCAGTTTTTGGATATCGCCCGTAGGCAAATCACTGGGCATACGTAGTTCTAGACCTAAGAAAGCGGCAAATGTTCCTATTTTGGAGACGGCCTATGCCAAATCGACGCGATTGGACAACAAATGGGTGAGTGTGGGTCATAGAATACTGAAGAAACCCTTGACTGATCCCTAAATTTGTGATATTTCCTTTCAGCTGGGTCCGCTGTCCAAGCAGACGGACATGAGCGAGCGCCAAATCGAGCGCTGGTGGCGCCTACGAAGGGCCCAGGACAAGCCGTCGACGCTGGTTAAGTTCTGCGAGAACACCTGGCGCTGCATCTACTACCTGTACAGCTTCATCTTTGGCGTGATTGTGCTGTGGGACAAGCCCTGGTTCTGGGATGTGAAGAGCTGCTGGTACGGCTACCCGCATCAGGTGAGAATCTACTCTCAATCCTCTTATTCAAAGACTAGAAGACTAGATACTAAAACGATTTATGATCTGCAGTCGATCAGCAATGACATTTGGTGGTACTACATGATTTCGATGTCATTCTACTGGTCCCTCACCGGCACCCAGTTCTTCGATGTGAAACGCAAGGACTTCTGGCAGATGTTCATCCATCACATGGTCACCCTGCTGCTGATGTCGCTCAGTTGGGTATGCAATCTGCATCGCGTCGGTTCGCTGGTCCTCGTTGTCCACGATTGTGCCGACATCTTTTTGGAGGCCGCCAAGCTCACCAAGTATGCCAACTACCAGAAGCTCTGCGATGCCATCTTTGCCATCTTCACGGTGGTCTGGATTGTGACGCGCCTGGGCTTCTATCCACGCATCATCTACAGGTGAGTAGAGACCCTCCGGTTTGATCTGTTCAGATCTATTCGATCCAAACCAATCCAACCAAAACCACTGACATCTGCCATCTTCCAACCCACACAATATCCTGTTAACCCGGCAGCTCATCTGTGGAAGCTCCGCGCATTCTGCCCATGTTCCCAGCCTACTACATCTTCAACTCATTGCTTCTGATGCTGCTCGTCCTGCACGTCATCTGGACATATATGATTCTCAAGATCGTTGTCGACTCTCTGCAGAAGGGTCTGGTAAGTGTGGCGGCATCTAGCTATTCCCCTAACTGTGTCTTTAAACTCCTTAATGTAAACCTGTTAACTTAATAAAATAGTTTATATTTCTTTAGTTAATTTTAAACCTCTTCGAAATTATTAAAATACCTTATTTTGTATAAATTAATACCTAAAAATATTATTAGTTTAAATTGTACAATACCATATACCATCTATGTGTATTGTTATAGAATATTGATAAAATTGATAATTGTTAAAAGTTCAAAGTTGGCAATTTCATCATATAATCGTTTTATTTTTCATCATATTATACCAGTACTTTATTTAATATATAAAATACAGATTTTTTCAATAGAACCAGTTAAAAAAAGACTACAAATTATATGCCAATGTAACATACCAATATTTCCTTATAAGTACCAGATTTTTTCACAATTAAATATAAAGTTCTATAATATTGTTTGAAAAATAAGATATAACCTTTTAGTTTTATATATTACAAATATTGGTATATTTAATAAATAATAATACTACTTAGTTCTACATTTAACATAAGAACTACGTATTATCTACTTATTATCTACATATTATTTACATATTATCTACATATATCCCTTTAATTGCCATCCCTTTGCAGATGTCCGGTGACATACGTTCTAGTGATAGTGAGGATCTCACAGACAGTTCGGAGAATGCACGTCTGGCCAATGGGTCGGCGCGCTCCAAGAACAAGTCGAACAGCGGTGCGCCGTCGGGAGGATCTGCAACTGGAACTGCAGCGGGAGCAGGAGCAGGTGGTGCCACCCAGCGCAAGTCCAACAATGCCAACAACCACACGACCGAGGCGGCAAAGTAGGCTGGGATGCGGGTGACTGAGTGACTGGGGGCGACGAATGGCGAATGGAGTGCGAATGAGGAGGAGCAGCCGGTGGCCACCAGTGGCTGGGAACAACACCAGTACCAGTACCATCACCAGTGGTAGTGGGCACATTTTCCGAGGGGCAGGAGCAACAACAACAGCAAAACAAACAAAATCAACACACACACACACACCCCACACCAACACCAACGCGAACGCAAACACACACACACATACAAAAACCAAACCAGTTCAGAACGTTTTTATGTTAATTATTATTTTTTATATATAAATCATTTTTTTTTAAGATAAACAAAAAAAAGAGCAAAACGAAAACCAAAAGAAAATTTCAATAAATGCGAGAAAATTTATGCGTAACGATCCACTTGTACATCGTTATCAATTAATATTTAATATATATATTATATAAATATGCCTCACCGTTTTTTGTTGTTGTTTGTCTTGCTTAACCAAAAAAAAAATAAAACCTAATTAAATGAAAAGAAAAGAAGTAATGAAACAAGAAAATAACGTTAAAAGTAACCAATTTAAACGTAAAGCTAAAGTTAAGTTATTTTACCAAACGAAATGGAAGATAGCAGAGTGGGACTAAACCAAATTCGCTTAGACAAGAATTCAATAAACGAAGAGTAACGAGTAATGCGTAATGAAAAAAGAATAGTAGTCAAAACTATTGTAAATATTGTACTTGTATGTTTCCCATATTAATAAATTTATGCAAAACAAATTACAAGACCCAAGCAAAGTGTTTCGAAAACAAAAGGGATGGCACTATCGGGGGTGGAAAACTAGTGTAAGGACATTGTGGATAAATGAGCAAATAAAAACAATATGCCTTTAATTTGGAGCCTCAAGAATCTTAAAAATATCGAGAATTATTTAGTTCTTGTGCATTTAAGCATCAGTAATAGCTTATGTTTTCATGAATAAATGAGCTACGGATCTTTAATCATTTAAAAAACAATAGTATTTATATTGCCCTTAACTTGGAGAGTCAGGAAACCAAAAAGAATATCGCGAATTCTTCAGTTCCGGGGTCTTTCAGCATCAGTTATGTATATCTTACAATTTTATAGGTAAATGAGCGATGGATCTTAAGCCCTTAAACAAAACTCGTATTTGTATGCCTTTAAGCCATAAGGAATAACGCGAATTCTTCAGTTCTGGGGAATTCAGGAAAGTTGTAAAAGTTAAATCAAAATTTGCATAGACTGATAAACTATCCTCAAAAAGTTTCAGTAATATAAAATCAAAATTAATCTGATCTTCCCCAGTAATTAAGAACTTAACAGTTTTCATTTTTTTTCAATCCCTGATATTTTTTGTTTTTATTTGGTAATTTTCTTTTGTTCATATTATGAAAAATAGACAGCTGGTAGAAATCATGTATATCATATATCCCTTTATAGGGTTTATTTTGTCTCGCCTAAATTTGTATAAACTACAAGCTAGTTTCTATACATTTTTCGAAATATAGTTATTAAATTAAATGCATTAAAAGGAAGAGATTTACGCACTAGTGAAATTAGAAACCCTTTTTCAAATTTCTCAAATTGTTCGACTACTAAAAACTAGATTTAGTACAAATGGTTTAGTGGCTTTTCAAATATTTTGCAAAAAGTATACTAGAATTTTGACTGAGTTTGTATTTATTAAGAATAAAAATTGTATAAAAAGATCCGGGCATCTCTTTCGTTTATAAATCCTTTAAAAATTAATTTGGTGCCGCCTTGAATTGTACAAAAATGCATTGAAAGATGTGGAGAAAAAAGGATTGATTACGTTTTCGTACACATTTCGGGTGTAAAACGACCAGGATTAAAAAACGGAAGTAGTCTTAGCCTATACCAGAGAATCTTCCATCCTCCATTGATAGATCCTATTACAATTTATTTCGTCTCGTCCAAAGGGGCATTACTCTACACACAAGTCTTAGTACTGGTAGCCGTCGGGTTGATAGGGCCGTGCGAAGGGCGCGGGGGCGAAGGGCACGGGCGGCGGACGCCAGTTGGTGGGCGGCGGTCTGGGCGGCGGAGCCGGCATGCCGGGCGGTGCCCAGGCGTTCGCCTGCATCATGCGCGGCGGCGGCGGAATGCCCATCGCTGGCGGCAGCGGCGGCTGACCGCCGGCCATCGGTGGCAACGGCGGCGGCGGTATCGTCGCCGGGAACGGCGCTGGCTGTGGCACGGGCGGCGGTGGGGCAATCATGCCCATGTTGTTGTTCGAAACGGGCACCACCGGCGGCGGTGGCGCCATCATCGGTGGCGGCATCATCTGGCCCGGCATCTGCGGCATCATATTCTGCACAGGCGCATCGGCGAACAGTTGATGCGGACGATCGGCGTGGGCCGATGGATTCTGGGCGGCCAGCAGACGCTCCGCCGCCGAGCCGTGACGCTCGCCCTTGTGATCCTTCTTGAAGGCATAGGACACGGAAATCGGCCGGTTGCACAGGTACTGCCCGTTCATGGCGTCCATCGCCGCATCGCTGGCCTCGAAGCTGGCAAAGTTGATGAAGGCGAAGCTCTTCGACTTGCCCGTCTCCGGATCGCGCATGATCTTCGGCGTCTGCAGGATGACGCCGAAGGCGGAGAATGTATCGTACAGCAGCTTCTCGTCCACCTCCACGTCCAGGTTGCCGATGAAGATGTTGGCGCCGACGTCCAGGTTCTTCTGGTGCGCCGACGCCTTGTTGACGCGTATCGGCTTGCCATACAGCTTGATCATGTTCATGATCTTGATGGCATAGTCGGCGTCCTCCTCGCTGAGGAATTCCACGAAGCCGTAGCCCTGGTGCATCTGGGTGACCCGATCCTTGGGCATGTGTACGTTAACTGTGGGTTGGGGATTGGAATTGGGATTAGATTAGCTTAGCTGATTAGGGGGATGGGCCATCCTGCTGCCTTACCCACGGGTCCTGCCTGCACGAAGAGCTCCCAGAGCAGCGTTTCCGACACCTTGTCGTCCAGGCCGCCGGCATAGATGGTGGCATCTGTGGGGGATCGGAAAAGAGAAAGCGGGTTTAGTTAGAGGAGCCCCCGGTTCGATGCCCGCTCGAGAACCCACCTTGGTTGCGTTCAGCAATGGGTCCGGCCGCCATTTCGTAGCTATTTTTATAAACAAAACCAGAAAATTAATTTTCGGCTCGCGTTTTTGACATGCAAACGGGGCAGCGTTGCCGGATCGGTCACAAACGGTCTCACTAAAAACGTTAGCCAAGGCACCCACCCACCGCGCATAGCGGAGACACGGCACTGCCATCCCTAGTATCGATAGGCCGATAGGCCCCTGCTGGCCAAGAACTCAACTCTAATTTTTATGTAATGTCACTTTGTTGTCGTTTGTTACAAGAAGCAAGGAAAATTCGTGCTAGAAACCAAAGAACCAAGCCCCCAATATCCGTGCGCTGTGATGTGATAATCAATTGTGTGTAAATTATGAATTGTCATCAGATTTTGAGCGGCGCCTGCAATGCGGGCGACCGGTGCTTCGCCATTGGCTCCGTGGAAGGAATACCATTTACAGTAAGCGAAGAAGAATCTTAAATCGAATTGATTGGGGAAAATCGGAGGAGGAATCTTCGTCTTCAGCATTGATTGCCTGTCTCCTGGATTCCGCCCTCCCCGCCCCCGGCCGGCCACGCCCCCTCCCCCGATTCGTTCGATTAGTTTGCCCCGTTTTTTCAGTTTCAGCACACAATCCAATTCCACACTTCCAATTGGAAACGGGGCATCGTCGTCATTCCAACCAGAACCGATCGCAGCACGTCTTTAATGTTTTTATTTACATATTTGCGTGTGTGTGTGTGTGTGTTTTATTTTTTGCCACACTTGGTGGTCAATTAAAAAATCAAATGCAAATAATGATGAGATAGAGAACTTTTTTGAGTGTGTGCTGTGCAAAAATTCGATAACAACAAAACGCAGAGTGTGTATGTTATGTGTGTGTGTTTGTGTGTGACACAAAATGTTTGTTTTCACCTGCATTTACATACTTGGCCAGCAATTAATTACATTTTTTTTTTAAGGTCAAGTGCTGGCAGTAAACAAGCCGCACGCACACATGCGTAGGCTGCAGTGAGAGAGTGTGAGTGTGTACGGTGTGTGTGTGTGTACCCTTCGATTGGTCAGGTGGCCTTTGATGCCCTAATTTCGCAGCGTGCAGGTTGTCCCCCTCCCACTCGCCCGCTGGCCCACTCTTCCTCTCCCGCACTCCCTTTCTCTCCCTCTCTTTCTGCCCCCCCATCTCCCTTTCTCCGACACTTCATTGGCAAATTGGAATTATAAACGGTCATAAAAAACGTGAGCACGCATTTATAATGTGCCTTTTCGATACCTATACTATATATAGTACCATATATACTACATGCAATCTGGGCATTTACGAGCTAACCAGCTAACCGGAAAAAGTATTCTCTGAGTGTAGATTTTTCTAACGATCACAAGAAGTTCCCTTGGAAACCTTGAAAAACGATCAAACTTGATATATGTGATCTGTAAAAAAACGATATATGGTTTTCTATACAATAGCATTTAACCTGAATGTTTATTCGATCTAAAGATCACAAGAATTTCCCTTGGAAACCTTGAAAAATGATCCAACCTATCATCTGATACCCTCTACATAACGAATATCCATAAAAAAAACTTATTATTTACCCCGAATGTTTATCCGATCTTGAGAACAAGGTCTGTGTTTTCCTTCAAACCCCGAAGAAGCATAATTAACTGTGCACATTTCGCCATTCTAATGAGAGGCCCCACGGGGCGTATGTGTACATTCTATATTCTGCTATATCTATATTCTATTCTGTAATCAGCACCGCTGTTGACACAGTCCCCCGTTCACAGACACCGCCCACCCCCCTTTTTCACCACCATATCATTTGCCATCGTTTCAATTTGTTTAATTTCTAGTGTATGCATATGTTTATATTTATTTAGTATATAGTACTCGGCACGAAGACAATCCCCTGGCGCCATCTATCGGGGAAGGGATAGGGGGGAAACCATGAAAAAGGAGAAACCCATTCAATACCATGTTTATAATAGTAATCTAAAACCTTGGTTGCGAGTAATATTGAAAGGTTTATGGCCAAGTATCCCCTTAATATCAAGAGCATCGTCGGTTACAGTAAAATTCTAAGCTATTTCTAGGGAACGAAACCTTTTATATAAGGTAATCTTATCTGTGCGAAAACTAATGAGTCGGTAATCGGAAAGGCGGTGGGAAAACCCTCCATAAAATGTATCTTTTTTATTAGTTAATGGTTAAAACCGAAACGACTTCTAGAGGGCTTTGAGTAAAGCTCACATTTAAAACCGTAAAATAGAGCAGTGCGTCAAAACAAAAAGTTAAAAATAAAACTGTCACCGGAGAGTAGTTGATACCCTCTTTTTTGTATGATACCTTGGGTATCATGAAAGTACCTCTGCATTGCGAAATAAATCTCTATTAATATTCCCGCATTTATCGCGGTTATAACTGAACAACAGAAACTTAATCTCTCGAATCAATGAACCAATAATACGATAGGTGATATGGGAAAAATGAAAAACATTACTGATATTTCTTAGCCAATAGAGAGGAATACCAGTTTTCCGTAGAATCACTTGACCGCACAAGCCATAAAATAGATAAAATGAATTACTACCAAACTATTTATACTATATATAGTTTACCCATACCCCTGGGCACTTAAAAAGCGTAGCAGGGTATTCAAATTTCTGGCCACGATAATGAGCATATCAGCGAGACAGCTCAACAAATAAATCAAACACACTTTAGCTAACCAGGTAACCAAACATGATGTGGCAAGAGCCTTGTCAGCCGGCCTGATAAGACAGTTAACTGGACAGTTGGGGTATTGTTATCGATATACTACCTACTACCTACTACCTACTACCTACCCATATACCTATATATAGTAACATACATACACTTGAAAACAAGAAAACTAAGATTAATTATAACCTTATTCTCGTTACCCACAGGCCTACGCCGCTGGCTGCAATGTGGTCATCCTGGCGAGCACCTTCGAGCGCGTCCAGATCATTCCGGGCGCCAACCATGGCTACGTCAAGATATCCGCCCTGGACTGCAGCACCGATACCGGAAAGATAGCGGCGGCCTATGAGAACAAGATATGCATTTTTGAGCCCACGCCGGTGATTGAGTCCAGCAAGCACAATACCCACTTTCTGGATTACAGGTTGGGTTTTATAGCAGCATCCTAACTGTATCCCGATTTCCATTACATCATATTCTCTATCATCATCTGCAGATGGGTGCAAACGGGCTCCTTTACCAGCCAGTCGAGCGTGGTGACCCTGTCGTGGAACCTCGAGGGCACCCGTCTCCTCACCGGCGGCACCAACATCCAGCTGTGGAAGAGCAAGTCCCCCACCCACCAGCAGGAGGAGGAGCACACGGGTGAGTCAAGGGGGTAGCCTCTTTTTGTTTTGCAGCCAACTATCGATTGGCGTGGGAGGAGATGGATGATTCACAGATGCAAAGTGGATGAAAAGGTTTTTTCGATTTTATAATAGTTTTTATGTCGTCAGTGGGGGTTTTCTTATATATTATGCATTCGAATTGTAGATTCGAGTAACTATTCCTTAAATATTTACTTGCTCCTTAACATTTACTTCTTTTGGTTTCTATACTTAGATGGGTTTACAATTTATAACATGTTATAATAGTTATAATAGTCGTCAAAGGGGTTTTTCTGATATGCTTATACATATGTTCATTAGTATTCTAGATTTAAAGAACTATTCCTTAAATATTTACTTGTTCGTTTTGGTTTCCGATAGTTTTAGGTTTTGGTTTACGTATATGAAAGCCGCCTGGTGGTTCAGTTACTATGTTTAGTCTGGAATTTGTTTATGATATGGTACTGATATTTGATTTTTAATTATTTATTTGCAACTTAAATCAAAGTGATGTGAGGGAAATTTCAAAGGTCTGTTGGTTTTGTTTTGTATATTGTATATCATTTTGTTTCCAACTTGTTTATGGAACCATCACAGAAAGGTACCGATACTGAAATTCCACATTAGTGTAACTTCTTTGAAATATGTAGTTCAGATTGCAGAATTACTAGATTTTCATTAGTATTGAATGGTACCTATTAAAGCTTGAAATAATATCGGCAGTTTGCTATTTCTCGAGATTTAAAAGGAGTTTTCCTTTGAAAACATCGATATTATCGTATCGTTATTGTGAAAATAATATCGAAAATATCGATAATTTTCAGGCAAGAATTAAATTTGTCAGAATATTAATGGAAATCAAGATCAAAGTGATATGAGGGCAATTTCCAAGGTCGGTTTTTTTTGATTGGATTATAGAACCATCACGATATTTGTGAAACTCCATTGAAAACCCCAATATAATCCCTATTATCGATTAAATTTCTAATCACTATCCCCCGTTTCTCCCCGAATAGGCGTCAAGTTCGAGATTGGCGAGAGCAAGGAGCCGAAGCAGTCGAACAACGCCCAGTCGGAGGATGTGTCCACGTGGGAGAACATTTGGAGCTGCCAGACGGCCATACCCATATACCACATGGCATTTAGTCCGGACGGAACGCTCTTCGCCACCTGCGGCCGCAACGATCGGCTGGTGAAGATCTGGTATGAGAACAAGCAGGTTCTCTTTCCGGCCAAGGGCACCTCCTCCTCCGTCGGCGGGCCCACTTCATCTGGTGGTGGTCATCGCCATGGAGGCGACGATGCCACCGGTTCCAGTTCCGGCGGTGATCTGAACTTCACCTACGTCTACATCGCCCATCCGCGGGCCGTCTCCAACATTGTGTGGCGCAAGACGAGCAAGTACATGCCCAAGGGATCGGTGGCCAACATGCTGGTTACCTCCTGCCTGGACAACATCTGTCGCATCTGGATCGAGACGGTGCTGCCGGACGATGGGATGGTGAACATGACCCAGTTCGATCCGATGGCCTCGCAGAATCCCAAGTTCCGTACGCACCGGCACAAGCATCGCTTCATGCAGCGGCTAAAGCACATGAAGACCTGCTTCCACATCCGTCGCCACATGAAGGCCGGAGCGAATGCCGGTGGCCCGGGTGGCCATGGCGTCCATGGAGGAGCAGCATCAGCCATGGGAGCAGCAGCTGGCGGCATCTCCAGTGGCGGCGGCACCGGTGGCAATATGGGCGCCATGGGCAGCTCACCGGCCAGCTATAGCAACTATTTGGGCCCCATACCATCGCTGCCTTCGTCGTGCAGCGTCCATGATTTTCACTCGTACGGATTCCAGGGATCGGGCGTAACGCCCGGCATGCACTTCCATCTGGCCGCGTCGATAAACGCCGAAACGGACATACCGCTGGTCCCCTCGATGCAGACCAGCGATCCGGCCAATCAGAATGTCTTCATCCTGCACTGGCTGAACAACAAGGAGATGCATTTCACCCTCCAGGCGGAGGCCATACTCCAGGAGCTAACCAAGAAGGTGATCGACGAGGAGAACGGCCATGGCAACGCCTCCAGCGGCGGCGTCGATCTACCCGATGATGCGGCCGGCCACGGTGGTGGTAGCTCCCATTCGCAGGCGCATGCGCACAAGAAGTACCTGCGCTCCTCCAAATCCGTATCCGTGGACGATAGCGGCGAGGAGTACAGCCGCTATTCCCAGCACACAGCGGGCGTCGGCGGTGGTGGGCCCACCGGTCTCCATCTGAACTCCATGTCCAATACAACGTCGCAGAACTCGCTGAACAACGAGCCGGCGCATCCGATTACCCAGCTGGTGGACTCGTTGGACAACAAGATCGAGTGCCTGCTGCGCGACTGGCACCAGAGTCCCGATCTCCTGTTCGCCATCCACCCGGTGGACGGTAGCTACCTGATCTGGGTGATCGAATGGCTGGACGACTACTATCCCGGTTCGTTTCGGCAGGCGCAGGTCTCCTTCTCCACGCGCATCCCCTCGGCCTTTCCGCTGGGCGATGCCATGTCCATGTCCACCACGGTCAGCCTGTTCAATACGGGCACACATCCGCTGGCCTTCCGCGACATTGCCAACAATGTGCGCAGCAAGGATGAGTTCCACAAGGGCAATGCGGATGACTCTTCGCTGAAGAGTGACCAGCACTCGGGCCAGACGTTCGAGCGTCACGACGAGGAGCAGGAGGATGCGGCGGCCGATGAGAATGATGAGGATCGGGATCGAGAGGGCGATGCCGATCAGGAGGAGAGTGCAGCGGCCAGTGGAGGAGGCGCAGGAGGAGCTGAGCACAGCAGTAGCTCGCAGGATTCGGCTGCAGCCGGCGGCAGTGCTCTGCCCCTGAATGTCTCGCCATCGGTCTCCATGGTGACCAAGCACTCGAACGGCACCCTCAATCTGTGGCAACTGACCTTCGCCTTCAAGACGAAGTTCACCCAAGTATTAAGCATCGGCCATGTGAGCCGTGCCTCCGGCCATCGGTTCCGGGTGAACGACATTACCTGCCATCCGGTGCTGCCGCTGCTCGTCTCCACCTCGCATCACAACCTGCCCGATTCGGAGGCCAAGTCACCGATGTCGCCCTTCGAGCAGCCCTTAAGTGGCGGTGGACTTCCTGGTGGCTCTGGAGCTGGTTCTGGAGGAGCTGGCGGAGGTGGAGGAACCTCTGCTGGCTCCAATGGCGGCGACAAAGATGTATTTACGCCCACGGGTTTCTGCTCCGAGCTAATCTTGTGGCGCGTCGACTCCGTGGGACCGCTGTGCCATTCGGGCGGCGTTAGTGAGCTGGCCAGGATCAACTCGCCGGAGATCTCAGCGTTCAGCAACGTGGCCTGGATACCCACACTACTGCCGAGCACCACGCTGGGCAGCTACAGCAACTCGCCGTCCGCCTGCTTTGTGGCCAGCGACGGTGAGAATCTACGCGTCTACCAGGCGGTGATCGATGCCCGCACCCTGCTGGCCGAGATCTCGTGCTCGGAGAACCTCAATACGCTGCACAAGTCGCACTCGCTGTCGTCGATGATCTCGAATGCCTCGTCCACGATGCGTGCCCAGCGTTCGGCGCTGCACGACAAGCTCAAGGTTGTGTCCCAACAGTCGACAGCTCGTCCCGGCTGCATCCTTCAGCTAGATGCCATTTCGGATGCCAAGCACGATTGGCAGAACACACAGTTTCTGCACGTGTTTCAGGCCCAGCTGATAACCGGTGGCCAGCGGCAGACGCCCCTCTCGGATCCCCATGACCTGGAGGAGCCGCGACTCAACGCCCTGCTCGAGTCCGACATGGACGCCATTGTGGATCTGCAGCGGAACGCCGACTTCGAGGAGCCCTTCTACATTGTGAACATCGAGAAGACGCTGCGCGGCAGCACCATTCACATGTGGCGCATCGTGATCAGCTCCAAGCAGCAGAGCTCGTTCCTCTCCGAGACGGCCATGTATGTGCCGGATAGCAACCTCACCCAGGAGCCCGACGACGAGGGTAATCCCAACAGCAATCCCAATCCCAATCGACGAATGTCGCAGGGCGCCGAAACGCTGACCGGTGCCGAACACTTTGGCCCCCAGGTGGAGGCGCCGCACATCTCGATTACGACCAAGAAGGTGTGCACCCAAGAGTTACCTTTACCCGAGGGCGTGGACGTGATCCATGCCTCGCCAGCCGCTGGCCACCTGAGCAGCTCCAGCATTTATCCGGCCTGCTTTGCACCCTACATCATAGTGACCGCCTGCTCGGATTCGATTTCTCGCTTCTGGAAGTGCGAGCCCATTGGTGGAGGTGATGCCGAGGATGGGGAGTCGCCCGAGGGCGATGCCTATCACTGGAGCGAATGGAAGATGTTCAGCCGCATCCAGCACTCGGCCATCGAGATACCCGGCCAGCCGCTGAACATCAGTGCCGCCTACTCGGGACGCATTGCCTGCGCCTACAAGTACGGCAAGAGCTTCACGCGACCCAACAAGGGACCCGATCCCGATTCGCGCTACGTCAACCTGTGCGTCGCGATCTACGAGTGCGAGAGCTCCGGCGGCAGCGAGTGGGTGCTGGAGGATACCATCCATCTGAAGAACGTCCATTTGCCGAGGATCAACATTGGCCACGGCATCGATTTGAGTTACCTCCACGACAGCCGGCTGCTGGCCAAGAAGCAGCGCCTGAACCAGGTGCTCCACACCTTTGCCCACGATCCGGAGAGCCGTTCCCCCAGGAGTGGCGAGACCACGCCGGAACTGGCCGTCGGCACCAGGCAGCCATCGTCGGCCGCCGCCTCCGGTTTGCTAACCGTTCCCAGCTTTAGCACTTTGCAATCCCTGAGGAAGAGCATCGCCGAGAACGGCAACACCTGTCCGCTCACCCAGAAGCATCTGGTTCAACTGGACTGGGTGAGCAAGGAGGATGGCTCACACATCCTGACCGTCGCCGTGGGCAGCAAGATACTGCTCTACACACCCGTCAGCTCGGACATTGCCCAGGCGAACATCAAGGCGATGAAGGAGTCGCGCTCGGTGAACAGGCCCATCCTGCGTAAGGCTAGCTCTCTGGCTCAGCCGAACTTTGTGGACGAGATCCGTTGGATGAAGCTGCGCCAGATCGATCTGCAGACTGCCGACGGTCTGCCGCCGCTGCCCATGCAGATCTCTTGGGTGCGCGACGGCATACTGGTGGTGGCCATGGATTCTGAAATGCATGTGTATTCCCAGTGGAAGCCCCACTACTCCTCGCACTTTGCTGCCGCCGCGGCTGCAGCTGCTGGTGAGGATGTGCCCGATACGCGGAATCTGAGGGACGAGGATCTGCGCTCGCTGGCCAACGAGTCGACGCAGCTGCGGCTGAAGAACGTGGCCTCCATGCCGCTGATCAGCAAGGTGAGCACGGCCAATCTGCAGCTGCTGTCGCACGACAAGAAGCGTCGTCTGGGCAACACCAGTATGGCCAATATGAATGGAGGAGCAGGAGGAGGCGGCGGTGGAGGAGCAGGAGGTGTAGCAGCTGGCCCTTATGGTGCTCCTGCCGATGATGGCGGCAACGATGACTACATGACCGACTTTGGCCTCTTCCAGGCCTCGCGCATCGCCTGCCCGGTGCTGCCGCAATACCATCCCAAGCAGCTGATGGAGCTGCTCAACTGCGGCAAGATCCGCTGGGTGAAGGCCATCCTGGCGCATCTGGTGCGCTGCATGAGTGGCAACAGCTCGAGTCTAGCTGGCCAGGATGAGGATGGCTATGCTAGGCAGCGCAGCTGGTCGCGTTCCCGCACTCTTAGTATTAGCTACACGGCGGATCAGAACATTCAGGCCGAGCATCGCGGAAGTACCACTCAGATACCGGAGGAACTGATGCTCGACTATGCGGAGATCAACTCGATACCGCCGCTGCCGCTGTGGGTACTGCTCAACGCGGATCGCGAGACGCCCGGGCAGAGCAACAACTATGCGGAGGGCGACAAGGACTACGATGAGCTCTTCGACATGCACAACTCGGAGGACAACCTGGACGAGCTGCTGAGCGAGGGTGATGAGAAGAAGCGCCAGGAGCGCCGCCTTTCGCTGCCCGAGAAGCATTCAATTTCGCACTTTGGTCCGCGGCAGGGACAGCTACTGTCCCGCCTGCTGACCCACACCCATCTGCCGGGCCTCTCCTCGCTGGACCAGATGCATCTGCTGGCCCTGGCCGATACGGTGGCCACCTGCAATACGGATTTCTCCGACAAATTCGCCGCCGATCAGAGCAAGTCGGGTCATGGAGGAGGAGGAAGTGGCGGCGGAGGAGCTAGCTCGGGAGCCGTTAAGGATGGCAGCACCAGCACCGACTCCCTCGACGACTGCGGCCTGCGCTTCCTGCTGGCCATGAAGCACTTCACCTACCTGCTGCGCTGCCTGCCGCTCCAGCAGCGGGCGCAGTTCCAGCGCCAGGGCGTCGGCACCTCGAACATTGTGTGGGCCTATCACTCGGAGAGCGAGGAGGAGCTGCTCAATCTGATACCCAGCTACACCAAGGGCGATCTGCGCTGGGCCACGCTGAGGGATCTCGGCATGGGCTATTGGCTGAAGAACATCAATACGCTGAGGAGGTGCGTCGAGAAGCTGGCCAAGTGCGCCTACCAGCAGAAGCAGGAGCCGCTGGACGCGGCCATCTACTATCTGGCGATGAAGAAGAAGTCGCTGGTCTGGGGACTGTTTAGGTCGCGTCGCGACGAGAAGATGACCGCCTTCTTTGGCAACAACTTTGCCGAGGATCGATGGCGCAAGGCGGCGCTGAAGAACGCCTTTGTGCTGCTCGGCAAGCAGCGGTTCGAGCATGCGGTGGCCTTCTTCCTGCTGGCCAACAGTCTCAACGATGCCATCGAGGTGTGCATGAACAAGCTGGAGGACTTCCAGCTGGCCCTGATTATAGCCCGGTTGTATGAGGGCGATGCCGAGGGCTGCTACTATCATCATCTGCTGCACGAACATGTTTTGGGCACCGACCCCGAGACCGGTCGCTGTGACCTGAGTCGCGCCCATCCCGATCCCTTCCTGCGCTCGATGACCTACTGGACGATCAAGAAGTACCAGGAGAGCCTCAACACCCTGCTGCTGAACAACGTGGGCAGCCTGCACAGCAGCTACCGGGAGGAGGATCTGCTGCGTCCCGAGCCGCAGGCCACCAATCCGAATGTCTTCAACTTTTACATCTATCTGCGCACCCATCCGCTGCTCATCCGCCAGAATATCGCTTTGTCCGCCCAGGAGAAGCGCATCGCCCATGTGGTGCTCTCCGGCTTCAACTATGCCGGCGATGCGGCGCCCAGTGCCGTGGCCTGCGACAAGCAGCTGCAGCTGGAGGACTCGATAACGCCAATCGAACGGCAGCTGTACTTCACCACCGCACACGGTCACTTCAAGAGCGGCTGCCCGGCGCTGGCGCTCGAGGTGCTCAACAAGCTGCCCCAGAAGATCAGCGACGACGCCGGCGGCAGTGTGGCGGGCAGCAGCCTGGCCCAGGAGCGTGCCCAGGCGAGCAAGGAGGAGCTGATCAACACGGGCATCATGGACCAGTGGGGAGCGACGGCGGCGACTCCTGCCACTCCCGCCACGGCAGATGCCTTTGACTGGGGTGCGCCGGTGTCCAGTGAACCGGAGGCCAAGTTCGAAATCAAATGGGATGACGATGAGGAGGATGAGGTGGTGGATCCGGATCTGGAGCCCGATCTGGCCACGCCGCAGCCACCGCAGGCCAGCGCCTCCATTTTGGGCCGAGGCCAGCGGAATGGCGGCGAGATCAAGATGGACATTATGGCCCAGCAGCTGAAGTTCGTGGCCTGCCTGAAGATCCTCATGGAGGAGCTGTCCACGCTGGCCACCGGCTTCGAGGTGGACGGCGGCCAGCTGCGCTACCAGCTGTACATGTGGCTGGAGCGAGAGGTGGAGGCCCTCAAGCAGCTGTGCAACTACTGCAGCCAGGCGGAGCAGTCGAGCCATGCGGACGGTGAGGCGGATGCCGAGGCCAGGGACAAGGAGATGAACGCCAGCATCTACCCGAGCACGGAGCGGCCCACGCTCCACGAGATCCTCATGCAGGACAAGCAGGACTTTGAGGCCAAGGTGATGCGGGCGGCCAAGCGCAAGCGATGGCTCAAGGGTAAGCTTAGGTGAACTTGATCTATGGATTATAATTAACTAATTTGGTTATCCCCTTCCAGCCAATGAAACCCTGCTCCGGACGCTGCTCAGCTATTGCTCCCTGCACGGCGCCAGCGGCGGTGGCCTGGCCTCGGTGCGCATGGAGCTGGTGCTGCTGCTGCAGGAGCTGCAGCAGGAGAAGACCCAACAGCAGCTGCTCAGCCCGCTGCCCTTCCCCACCACGCTGCCCCTGCTGAGTGCCTGTGTGGCGGGCAACAAGACGGTGATCGCCGATCCCATCAAGTACCTGCAATCGCAGACGGTGGACATGCTGCAGAGCATCATCAAGGTGCTGCCCTTCCCGGGCATCGAGCCGAGTGCGCTCAGCGAGATCTTCGTGCTGCGCGACCTGGCCGTTGCGCTCTCGTCGTGCATCTACCAGTCGCTCTGCGATTCGGAGAGCTTTGTGGTGAACAACTCGGCCTTCAATGGTTATCCCAGTCCCGGGATGGAGAACATAGCCAAGATAAACTCGTCGTTCGAGTGCAGCTATCTGGTGGGAAGCCGGAATGCCTATGGCCGCAGGCGCAAGTATTCCACGGACGAGCCGGCCGGCGTGTGCACCACACCGTCCAAGTGGCCGGGCGTGACCAATCTGCGTGCTCTGCTGGCCCGCGAGAAGGACGAGGATGTGCCCAAGCTGAATGTCCTGCTGCTGGAGTCCTTTGTCTCCACCTACATGGCACTCTTCATCTACTCGCTGTCCACCTGCGACAGCCGTCTGCTGTACCGCCTGAGTGGCCAGAGTTTCAACAACGACACCTGGTCCACTCTCTTTGGCGGCGGAATGAAGAAGCTGCTCATTAAGCCAGCTGCCGCCCAGCCTTCTGGCCAAATGGTTGCCGGAGGTGGAGGAGCGGTAGCGGGATCTGGAGGACAAGGAGGAGCCACTGGTTCCACGTCCGAAGAGCCGGCGGATGAGAACAGCGTTTGGAACACGGTCACTTCGATAACCAAACAGCGCATGAAGCTGAACATGAAGATCCTGGGCAGCTTTAGCCAGAACAGCACTTCCAGCAACATGAAGGAGGACAAGCCGACGTACCGGGAGCAGTTCATGCCGCCGGAGACGTCCATGCTGTCCTACTTCCTCACCAAACCGCCCACAACCGGTAAGGTTATCGATCGATCCTCCAAGTGTTCTAGCTAACTAAGCATGTCCTTGCAGAATGCGATGACTATGATACGGACGACTCGCACGAGTCGGACAACGAGGAGGAGGAGGAGGATGACGACGATGTAAATGTGAGCCGATCGCAGCTAAAGGCCAAGGACAACACGGAGCACACGAATCCCACATCGTATTCGTGGAGCATCCTGCGCCTGGCGCTCATCAAGATCAGCACGCACAAGATCCAGGAGCTGGTCAAGGTGGCCGGCATCGAACTGCAGGGTAGTTGTAGCCTTTCATCCATCCCCCATCGACATCCCATCCACTAAGCCACGCATTCTATGCTTATTGTCTCGTTTCCCGTTCAGATTTGCCTGTGATCAGTCCTTTGTCGCACGAAGTGCTGAGGACGCTCAATCGCTGGAATGACTTCGCCCTGGCCGACCTGATAGCCCGCGGTCCGCCGTCCCGCAACTATATACCCGGCTGCTATGCGGAGAGCGGCATCAATGGACTGGCCATTCACAAGTACCGATCGCTGCTGAACAAGGACAACACTCCGTTCGTGTCGGGCTCATCGGCCGGTCCCATCCGGCGGCTGTGGAACTACCTGGTACGCCAGGAGCCAGCCCAGGAGGTCTTCATCAAGAGCATCTTTGGCAAGAACATGGAGCCGAGCGCTCGGGGATCGCATCATACCCACAACGACAACGAGACCGATGAGGGTGAGTCCTCTTGTGTCCCTGGGATCAAATGGATATTAAATAAGTATTAATTACAGGTCAATCCCATTCGACCAACGAGAACACCGACCACATCCGGATCATTCACAAGGACCACGAGTCGATATTGTCCTTCTGCCTGAAGAACAACAGCTCCTCGATGATCGCCTTCGCCAATCCGCGCGAGATCCAGGAGTTCGACATCTCGCTGCTGCTGGAGTCGCCGAATTGGTACGAGGATGAGTGCGACTACGACATGATGAACCTGTCCAAGGATGCGGACACCAACAGCTCGTCCTTCCTGATCATCCAGACGCAGGAGCAGTAAGTCAAGCCATGCACCGAAAAAAAGAACTTGATATGCAACGATGATCGATTTGATGTTATGTGGTATCACTTTTGAATTGAGAGAATTTAGTCGCCATATTGCTTATTGCTCTCTTTTTCGAAGTCGGAGAATCTCCAAAAGAGAGAGAAAGCGGTATTGCCTGTTAAAATTTACCATGCGCATATCGATTTGATCCCGGCGTGTTTTTTTTTGTGTGTTTTTATGTGGATAATCTGATTGCTTTTCCTTGCAGAAACCAATTTGGAGGCAACAGCAATGCCTACAGCGAGTCCAATGCCAGCACACAGAGTGCCTCGCAATCGGGACGCGGCACATCGATGGTGAGTGACGAATGATGATCCTGTCCAGCATTCCGAGACTAATCTATTTCAATTGTCACATCCAAAACAGGTGCTGCGCCACAAGGTGGACAATGTGAAGCGCATGAGCGCCCATCCGCTGATGCCGCTGTATCTGACTGGTGGCCAGGATGGATCCGTGCAGATCTGGGAGTGGGGCCACCAGCAGCCCGTCTGCTCGCCCCGCACCTCGGGCACCTTTGCCAAGGTGACGCGCTGCCGCTTCTCGGAGCAGGGCAACAAGTTCGGCATCGGCGATGGCGACGGCAAGCTCAGTCTCTGGCAGGCGGGCATCGCCTCGCAGAACAATCGTTCTTTCATAGTGAGTTGGCTCTGAGTTGGTCGGCTCTGAACCTGCTAATCTGATCCCCTAATCCTTTATGCAGAGCTACCAGTGCCACAACAAGGCCCTGTCCGATTTCGTGTTCCTTGGTTCCTGCAGTCTATTGGCTAGCGGTGAGTTGTGAAGTGGTAACACCGCCCGTTTCGCCCCCCGAGTCCTTGCTATATGTATGTATTCCCATCCCTATTTGCAGCTGGTCAAAGTTCCGAGAACAAGAACATCAACATCTGGGACACACTGTTGCCCCACAAGAAGTCGTGTGTGTCGGGTAAGTGTGATTGAGATGTGAGATCTAGCCGTTGATTTCCTGACTGAGACTATATACTTCCTGTACAGCCTTCACCTGCCACGACCAGGGATCCTCCTGTCTGGTGTTTGCCCCCCAGCACCAGGTGCTCATCTCGTGCGGCAAACGCGGCGACGTTTGCGTCTTCGATGTGAGACAGCGAACGCTGCGCCATCGCTATCAGGTGGGTTCCTTCGCATATCTCTAGAATGAGTTATTAATCCTTGATTATTTAACCCGTCGACAGGCCCATGATAGCACCATCAAGTGCATAGCTCTGGATCCGCACGAGGAGTTCTTTGTCACTGGCTCCATTGAGGGTGACATTAAGGTGGGTTGTGTGTGGACAGCTTTTCTCTCATTTCATTAATGCTATATATATATATAACTCATCTTGCAGATCTGGGACATGAATCAGTTCATGCTGATCAACACGTTCCCCCATGAGCATGCCAAGAACGGATTCTTCAAGCACACCGGCCAGGGCGTCAGCCAGGTGTACGTGGATCCCTTCGGACGGCTCTTCTCCTGCGGCTCCGATGGCTGCATGAAGGTCCGCCTGCTGGTGGAGAAGGACAATATTGTTCACTCCCTGTATTGAAAGCTGTATTCTATCCGTAACATTTCTGCCACGGATCCCAAAACCGTGTCCGTGTCCGTTTCCGAATCGGTGTCCATTTGCCGCAGCCAAGTGTCGCCGATTCGAGCGTCCTACAATATATATGTGTATTCTTTGTTAATCGTTGATTATTGTAACATTTTTAATTGTATTTCAATTTCCTACGCGTACACATATACATATACATCTATCTATATATATATATATATTTTATTATACCTTTATTTCCATAATTGTATTGTTTATAACTTCTGTCCTCTGTCTTTATTTTTTTTTTCGCCCGTTTCCGTTTTGCTATTTAATGTTTTTCCAAACGACGAAACAAAAATGAAACTTGTGTCTGACTCGATTCGCTTGATTCGTTGCATGTTCTTTGAGTATTTCCTAAACAGACTATATACTATACACTACTATACAGATACAAGATATATATATATATACACACACATATATTATATACATCTATTATATGCTTTAAATCAATTAATTATTATTATACGATATACAAGACATTCGACAGTATGGTAATTGATATGCTTACGAATATATATTACGATCTATGTCCTTGTGTTGAGCTTTGTGCAAAAATTTGTCTGTTGTTGAATCAATCAAGATATATGTATACCTAAAACGAAACTAAATGAATTAACTAAAAATAAATAAAGTGCAAAATGAATAAAAAAAAAATTAAATAAACCGAAACCCGTGTTTTCCAACTACCTTGGAAAAAGAATATTAAAAATGGCAAAAAAAATTATTTTTTTAATTATTGCAGATTAGGTGTGATGATGGATAAGTTTTTCGTAAAACATTAACTTGATTTTCCATCCAACCGAAACCAAAATCTTTTAACAACATGCCTTAAATTTTTGGTATGTAAATAAATAAATATTTATTTCCAATTTTTGTCGTCAACAGGATGTTTCCAGCACGATCACGATGGTCATATGACCATATACGGTTCCATCCATTTGCCCACTAATATACACATCAACTGAATTGTTCCATTTCCGTTTGCCATTGAAAAGTGTTTTTCGTATTTCATCTTTATTATTTCTTTTCTGTGTTTTTGCTTTTATTTTTTTTCATTGTTAGACAATCGAACAAATTAAACGCTACGCCTCTTATGGGCATTTAATAATAAAACTAGGAAAAAAAAATAGGTTGAAGAGTTCACATGGGAGACAGATACATAGAGAGGCAACAAAAACATAGATGGTAGCCAAAAGAGGAATTATTATGGATCGGATCGGGTCGGATCGGCGGATCGAGCGGAAACGTTGGCATCCGTTGAAAACAGCATTATGTGTAATAGTATACAGCGAAGTAGGGTAAGATAAAATGGGTAGAACCGAATCCGGAGTGTGGTGGTCGTCTAGGGGGGGCCCGTTCATTTCGTATCGTATCATATGGCATCGCATCGTGGATCTACGACCTCGGCGGCTTAATTAGCTTGCTGGTGGGCGGTGGCAGCTTGCAGAAGCCAGCCGCATCGAAAACGGGCAGCAGTTCCCTCACCCGTCCGGGAATCGAACCATCGAGCATTCTGCGAAAGCAACAAAAAATTAATAGAAGTTCTCTATAAGACTATTTGCTTATAACTCCTGGCAAATGGTGATTCAAGTTATGAAAGATTATATATTTTCCTAAACCTGAACCTGGGAAATTTTATCAGAGATTTTCTAGTTCTTGTTTTCACCTATCAGAAAGGTGACCCAAAACATCATCCATCTGAAGCCCATAACTTCATTAATCTAATTCCGATTTTGAAGTGGGATACCTCAAAAGTGTCTGGCTTCATTTCCTAATCAGTTGTAGTCAAAACTATATATATTTTTGATTTTCCCCCACTTAGTATAACCTATTATTATATCGTTTTGGTGACCCCGAACCCATACCTGCGCTTATAGTCAATCTTGGCGCCCTTTAGCGAGATGTTGGCCTCAGTGGGAAAGAACGTGGCATCGTAGAAGTTGAGTCCGTTTTGCAACAGGATGTTGTACTCGTCCATGGAGGCCAAAGTGATCCGGATGACGGCGGGCGGCAGTTCCCGGCGCTCGGGCCGCTCAGCCTTCTCGATGGCATCGCCCACCACGGAACCCACGCTCTTCGAGGTGCCTGCAAAATGGTTAATCCAAGAGTTTTGAGGACAATGAGTGGTATTTAAGGTTAAGTTTTCAATATAGGGCTTCCAACTTCAAACTCTGCTTAGTTATAAGCTATTATATCATTTTATAGATCGTCTTGGAAGACCTTGAAGTCGTGAATAGCCCCCTGGCTGAAAATCGGGCACCTTTGCTTGAACTTTTTTCACAAGACAGGGTTATAATTTCAATATATTTTCGCATGTTACCAATTGGAGGGTACTTTACTTCGAAGGGCCGCTCGGCGCAGAGTCTGGGTCGGCGTGTGCAGCAGCTGGATCTGCTCACCTTCGACGCCCTTGTCCCCGCCGGCGGAGGAGGAGCCGGCGGCGACGGAGGAGGAGGAGGCGTTGGCGGCGTTGCTGGCGAGGCTCGAGTAGATGTGCAGGCGCACCACCTCCACCACCGAATCGAACTTGTACATGGCATGCCGGATGTCCTCCACGGGCAAATCCTCCGGCACATCGAGCACGTACAGGGTGAACGTCTTCCTCGGCCGGCACGGAATGGCTATCTGTGGATCGCAGAGGAGAACGAAGGGAGAACGGAGAGTGACTGCTGCGCATGCGCATGGTTAAGAAGTTAAGAAGCTATATATGGGGTTTCTGAGCTGAGGGTTATGACTGTGTAGTCTGTGTGATGGGTCAATCC
This sequence comes from Drosophila pseudotakahashii, assembly GCA_035046095.1. NCBI lineage: Eukaryota > Metazoa > Arthropoda > Insecta > Diptera > Drosophilidae > Drosophila > Drosophila pseudotakahashii. The sequence continues at coordinate 12,068,995 of JAWNOE010000105.1, forward strand.
CAATCTCTGTGGAGGAGGGTCATCAGTCGGTATGGATATTTATATGGATATACTCACGCTGCGCGAGAATGTTTGCTGCAAAATGGGGGAGATAAAATTTGCATATTTCACTTGTCGGTTGGGTTAGTCTGGCAGAAGGTGCTCGATGATCGATGGTCTGACGATGATCTGGCGGGGATCTGATGAGGTGAGTGGTGGCGCTGTGGCAATGGGCAGTGATGGGAAGTTCTGGCGTGTGGGCTGTGGTCTGTGGCTTTGGGGGTTTCTTCCCAGGCAGGTGCAACGAATGTCGAATAGATCATATTGGAAAAATTTTGAAAAATGCTAAGTTTCTGATCTTTTATCACAACCATCTATGATTTTGAAGATTTATAAACGGATATTTGAAATAATCTGTATATAATATACCAATTAGTTATAACAAATAATAAGAAAGATAATAAATTGATTTTAAATCTATAACTTTAATATTCAAGACATAGGTAATATGAAAAATGGTATAGTAGTTCTTTAAAGTCTTTTAGATAGTTTGGATATCAATTTGGAAGTGCGAGAAGCCTCTAAGCGATTAAAATTGCCATCTTTGATCATAATTTGGGATCTGTGTGGTCACGAATATATATAGATTTCTGCATTTAGTCACACTTAGGATACTTATGATCGGGACACGACATTCCAACTTAATTGAGAAGGCGTTGCACCCTCGACCTCACTGCTGTGGCACATACCTTGTGCCCCATAATGCCCTTCCAATCACTGGAGATGTGGGTGTGGGTGGGTGGGCTCACCTTGCGGTAGAAACGCGCCCCGGTGACCTTGTGGAAGCCCTTCTTGAACACCGCCTGATAGTCATCTGGGTGTGAGAATTTAAACAGAATGCCTGTAGCGGTTTTCGTCAAGCTGAAGCATCCCTTGAAGGCCATCTTCTCGCAGATGAGGGCCGCCCGCTCCATGGACAGCTCGTAGGATGGGGTCAGTAGGAAGGCGCCTGTAAGTACGATTACGCTCTGGTTAGGCTACGTGGTTAGTCTCTCCAGCTACCGGGTTAGTTTTGGTTTAGAGGTTTGGATTTAATTTTCATGCACTACGCGAAATAGCAAAGAAAGATAATCCAACTTTGGCAGGCCCAAGTTTATAGGTGTACAGTCTTGCAGTTGAAAAGTCGATTTAGCCTGATTTATTCCTATAACAGATATAATACCTATATGGATAAAAGTTTTTCCTGATAGCGGAACTCTATCTATATTTTCAAAATTTTAAAAATTTTTAAATATTATTTTTTTGATATTATATTCTAACCTCTAAAATAAATTAAAATATTTAAGGTTAGAACAAAAAACTTTTATTATTATTTTTTAGATATTATATTCTAACCTCTAAACTAAAATAAATGAAAATATTTTAGGTTAGAACCAAAAATCTTGTATTATAAATGAATATATATAAGGTTAAAACCAAAAATCTTTAAATATTATTTTTTAGATATTATTTTACAACCAAAAATCTTTTCAAAAATGTATATATGATATACACTTCTTCATTAGAAAAGTAATTTTTGGGAACTCTTAACTATGAAACCGTCTTTGACGAATTGGAATATACTTAGATACTCAACGGGGTTGGACAACCAAAAACAAGTGTACACTAAAAGCAATTCCCTTGGGATTAGGAACTAGGGGTTAAGGGTTACGGTTAGTGCTGGGCCATGGCCACCTTTGGTCAAAAAGTTATCCGGCGACGAGACCTCCGAGTCGGAGTCATCCTCCCGCTTGTCCGTCCACTTGGGCTCCGCGGATAGCTTGTGGGCCGCCACCTTGGTGACGATGCCCGTGGAGCGCTGCCTCGGGAACTCGTTCTTTTCGCACTCCAGATCGGATGTGTTGCCCAGGAACGACATGTTCGCAAGAGAAGGGTTCGAAACAAAACAGAAAAAAAAACAGCAGACACTTGATACTCGAAAACGATTCGAAAACGGTTTTGGAAAATTCAATAGCAATTCGCTCAGGCGGCAGGCGGTTGGGGCGATAATTTTGAGGCAACTGAAATGTAGCTGCGCTTTCGAAGCGCTTTTATACGGTCCGCTGGGCCCGCTTCGCATCGCATCTTTGGCTTCTAGGTTTGGGCACCGATCAGCGGAAAGAAAGTCCCACACACTCATACAATTCGGGTCAAAATGGCAGCATATTAAGTATTAATGTTCGATAATTTAATTAAATGAAAGAAAACCTCTTAAATCTCACAGTTTATTTGGAAAATGCAATGTTTCAAATATATTTAAATATATTTTAAGTTTAATTAACTTATTTAACAATGACAACAAGTGGTATACGTGATTTTACAAGTTCCTATGCAAAAATCACGTATACGTTTACGTTAAATTAGTAGAAAAACCTTAAAACTTACTTAAAAAGACTTTTCATACTGGCTAATAATTTTTATGTTCTTAAATTTAAATTCTAAGTTACTACTATATATGAAAATACCAAATATTTCGATATGAATTAACACGTCGTATACGCAATTTTTTAAGTTCATCTTCCAAAATTAAGTATACGTAAAAATTAAATTGGTATAAGAACTTTTAAATTTTATGATCATGACCTGGGATACTAGAAAATAAGTTTTTAGTTCATAAATTTGATATATTTGTTAAAACCATAAATGATTTTCATGGTTTCATGGGTGCCACTACCTTTTTCACCGGCACTGTGGCCCCGGGTTATGCGATCATGTCGGATGTCTCTCAAATTGGAAGTTGGTTCTTACAATTAGACGACGGCGCATTATTGTTTGTTATTGATCCTCTCCCGGTGGAGTGGGCGACAGCGACCCAAGAAGATGGGATGGGATCGTATGGGCTGGGATCGGATTGGTGCTCGATGGGTTTGGATGATCGGGTGGTCGGGTGGCCGCAGGTTGACGCCATCGACATCGCTATATAGCCAAGATCACGCTGCGGCGGCGCCAACTGTTGCGTAAAATTCAAGAACACGGCTGTCCCCCCAAAAATGGTGCCATATAACGACCCGATCGCTTATGGGCAGTGGGATATCATCAGCTGGCGGCAAAAGGAGTCCAAACGGGATCAAGGGCGTCGAGAACTTCGATTCGGACCTTGGGACTTCAAGGTTCCCCGCATAAACTAACCCTCGGCCTTGAAAGAATCCCCTATGGACTTGAAAACAGATCGTTATCGTATAAGGCATTAACCTTAACATCAGTTTATGTCATCCTGTTGTGTTATATGTTCTCCCAATCATATATTTTCTAAAATCATAACCAAACATTTGTCATTTTATAATATGTGGTTTATTAATAAATTATTTTATTTAAATTAATTTTCTCAGTTTTCATTTTTGAATATTTATAATATTTTGTTTGCTTCTTTGTTTGCCTTCTTTCGTTTAAACAAAATGTGTCCTTCGCTTAATAATATTATAATAATCATAGTAATAATAATAATAATAGACTACTAAAGTGTTTTACATGGCAACATTTAATTTCATTTCGTTTCGATTCGATTCGATTAGGGTTTCGACTCGCTTTTGGTTGCTCTGGATTGGATGGATGGGAAACAAGGTCCTAACGATCGGAAGGATCAGCTTTAACTGATTGAGGGAACTGAACAGCAAGCAAATGTGTACTTTCTTTAGATCTTTTCTTCTTCTTCTTTTTCTATATGATGAAAGGGGGGGATTGGATTGGATTTCATTGCTCGAAAATGTTATACAATTGGTATGATTTATATATATATATATATATTTGTTTTTGTTTTATAATCTTTATACGCTGTTTATATATGGGTGTGTATTACACTATATAGTAATATAAGCATTTTTGTGGAGATCACTCTGAGTGTGTGTGAGTCTGTGTTTTCTGTGTGTGTGGTTTTGCTTGCTAAAAAAAAAAACACATCTGTTTTCAGGGGGCGGGGGATAAATCATATATCACTAGCTCTTAAAAGACATGCGCTGCCAATAACAACAAGAATTGAGTATTATCTGCTCCGTCTTTAACTTTACCGTTTACCATTTACCGTTTATCGTTTACCATTTACCGTTTACCGTTAATCGTAATCGTTATTTTCTGGGGGTAAGCACACATTTACATACTTACATACATACATACACAACAACTACGTTAATAACCGATACAAATGTTAACAATTATGCGGCGGATCGATCGAGCTATGTAGATGTATATATATCGCTTATCGCTTAGAGTTTTATCTTTTTTTCTTTTCTTTTGGAGGGGGCGGTGCAAATCAGCGGGGTTCTGGGGGAGCGGGGGCGGGGGGCAACTAGGCATTATCTCGAAGCGGGGATTTCAGGCAGGTGGGACATTCATAGAACTTACATGGCAAAACATTATATTCGTATAGTACTTCTCTCCGATTCCTCTCGCATGTAATTTTAGCTCTCCTTAGCGTAATTAGTTTTTTTTTTTGGATTGTTTATGGTTTTGGTTTACTTTTTGTGCCAAGCGTACACACTCATATATATTCAATTTAAACATATATGTATTTAATTTGTATGTATATTTAAGTATAGCCTAATTTATCATGTGTTTTTTTTTTTGTTTGTAATCCCATTTTTGCAAAAAGCAGCATAAACAACTTTTGTGATCTTTCATTTTTCCTTGCTTTTGTATAATTTTTTTTCGATTATATTATATTATATGAATAGTTTGGTTTTCTTTTTTTTGTTGTTGCTTGCATTACACTTAGCCGGCGATATATAGGTAGTAATTATTTTCCAAGTTTCAATGGGTTCGACAAAAAAAATCAGAAGTTTCATTTTCATATTTTAAGTGCATTTTCTTTTTGTATTTTGGGTTTTTTTTGCATTTTGCATTTTTCTTTTTTGTGTTTGTGGTTCGATATTACATACAAATACATACAGCTTAGGTTTAAGGGGGCTGGGGGGCGTGGCAGGGGTAAAAGCTTGCCTTGACTATATAAAACTATGAGTGTGTGTGTGTGTATGTTTGTGTGTTTGTATGGTGGGGGTGGCAAAACGAATAAAAAAAACGCTTTGAACTGACTAGAGAACATCTAAATTTCGCCTTAACTTACGGTCGAAACATGCTAAACAATAATGTCTAATATAATATATAGGGGTGTATATATTTAGTAAAAAAAGGTAGGTATATAAAAGTCTTTGCATTGGAATCTTTAAACACATACAAGAAGAATTTAACCGATCCGCGAATTGAAGCCAAGCATTTGTCTAGGTTAAAAATCCTGCCTCACCGATCAAATTTTCCTAGTTTTTTTTTGTGGTTTTTTTTTGTTGTCTGGTCTGTTCAGCTAAGATAAGACTAAGTTTCTTAATGGAGGGAGGCTGTTTTCCTTTGTCTTACTGTCCTGTCCTGTCTGTCTAACAAGCTAGCTTGGAAGAAAGCTTGTGCTAAGCTCGATGCTAGCCGAAATCGAAATCAATCGCTGGATTGATCAACGTACTTCAGGGCGTGTGGGTAGTAAAGTTATATAAAGTTATACATATGGCACTGGTAAATGCTGGAAGCTTCAATAGGCCTAAATCTCACTTTCACTTTCACCAATGGCAGTGCAGCTCGACTAAGAGTGGGGGGTATAAATGTTTCGTTTCTCGTTTGTGCGGACTAGGATCGGATAGGATATGTCATATATAGTGCGCTATACTGTTACTGGGACACAAAGAAAGCCAGGGGACTGGGGTTTAAACAATTGCGTCTAGTTCTATATGCTAATGATATTACAGGTCGAAATCAATAGGATTGTGATGTGTCCTTTGTGTATGCGTGTGGTTCTGCAGTCCTTAGATCGATAGAGAGCAACTCAAGTATAAGTTTAATAATATATGCACAGTGCGTTGGCGAGCTATAAAGCCAGGCCATAGTTTGTTTCTTGTTTTAAGATCATATTTGCATCATAATCTCGGCCACAACTGCCTATAGCTGCGAAACGCACTGCACTCCTAACACGTTATGTACAGTACAGTGCAATAAATGTCCAAAAGTCTTTTTAAGGACCACAAATTTGGTTTACAAACAATGCTTTCTGGGCCTTTTGTTTATAGGCTTACAAAAAATCAGATATAGATTGCTTAATTTCGTTTTACAATTGTTTGCTTTGCTTTCGTTTATCGTTTCATTCAGCTTTGTTTTCGTTTTTTGTTTTTCATTTCTTGTTTTTTTTTTTTGGACGGAACAATTTACAACATATGATTATGAAACAATGGGGGAAACGAACATAATACTTAGATGGCCTCTAAAATATAAACTAATCGGATGAGACACTTATGCGTACAGATACAGATAAAGTTACAGATACAGATTAGAGCTTACAAACGAAATTAAACAGACTTACACGAAAACGAAAGAAGACAAAATACGCGATTAGTGGCTACAAGTATGATTTGCTAATGGAATGAAGTAGCTTTTGGGTGCTATCATATATGGGTACATATATCCGTATAGTAGCCGTATATATCGATAAGGAAAACGAACAGATGCAATTACATATAGATACGTGTGGATTGGCTTAGAAAGAGAGCGCGCGTGCGACACACAAGTGAATGAATATATCGTAATATATCGTAATCTATATATCGTTATATATCTCTATATAGGTAGAGGGGTACGTTAGCCATTCTAGGAGGGGGGAGGACCTGGCGTATCCTGACGGCATTTGATTTAGATTTAGATTTATCCTTGCGTGTTACTCTGTGTGTGTCTGTGTCCTAATTTCGCTATTCAAAGTATGGCTTTTCGAATTCGAATTCGAATTTGAATTTGAAGTAATTTTGCACTTGTTCCTTTTTCTCGTTGGTAATAAATACAATAATGATAATCATAAGACAAGATAATAATAATCGTAATAATAATAATGGTAATGGTAATAAATATGCACGTATGCTATAAATATGGTAAATTTGTTATATAAAGCTTGGATCGCTCGGTAATATCATATAATATTTGGTTACACATTTCCCCTATTTGTGATTCGGTTCGGTTCTGTTCGGTTTTTTTTTTTGGGGTTCTGTTCTGCTCTCTCAGCTTCCTTTCCTTTTCAATGCAATCGATCAAATAAAGCTCATAAGCGTCTATATATTATGTGAGTTGTGTGTTTTTTGTGTGTGTGTGTTTCTCTTTTCTAGTTTAGATTTATGATTGGTATTAGGTATTAGGCTTCAATAACCAACTTATAAAGCGATGTTTTCTGTTCAAGTTTTCTTTTCGTTTTTCGATAATGCAGCATTTTTTGGGTTATCCTTTCGATTTTCTTTAAATTTTAGCGCGCGCTTAATAATCATTTGTATATAGCATGTATGTATATTATTCAGTTTTTAAGTTCTAGCGACTTTTGGGAGCGGTGCCCGGCACATTTTGGAAACTCTCCTCTTTTTCTCTAATTCTCTCTGTCGCTATCTCCCTCACTTTCGCACCACTCGCCTTCTCTCTCTCTCTCTCTGGCGCACACACACACGCACACAAAATGCACTCACATGCACACACGAAACACACACAACAGAGAGAATATATAGGATATGCAAGATCGGGCCGAGATCGTGTGAATATATAGAGAAGTTAAATGGAATCAGACAGATCAGATGGGACGGGACGACATTATCTAAAGATGCGCGTGTGTGTGTGTGTGAAGCGAAGAGAATTGAAAATGGTAAATGGAAAATAGAAAATGGGAAAAATGTGTGGACTAAGCTATGCTTTAGATGGCTGATCCTTAACTACACCATAGTACTTATGCAGATACTGATACAGATACAGTTACTGAGATATAGATAGTTTGTATCCTATATAGGGTTGCCCGTCGATTCCGATTGTGTCAGGCACGCGCTCCTCGAGATACACTTGGATTATCTCCACGTTTACATATGCCTATAGGTGTATGCTTTTTAATATGAACTTAGCCTAGCAATAAATATGTTTCTCCTCCGACGTATTTGCTTTCTCTTCTCTTTTCTTGCCTATATGCCTGCTGCTCGGTTGATTCCGTTTCCGTTTCCGGTTTGCCTTTCTCGATCTCAGCATGGATTGTATGGTTTTTTCTTAGTGATTGGAGCGACCTCATGGTTTCCGTTTCGAGTACTGGGGATATTGCTAGAATTGCGTTTGCGATCGCTGCTTAGAACTGCCTGCTCTCGATGTCCAGCGCTCCATCGTAGGCATCGAATGCATCATCTGCTGCTACTCCTTCGTCGGCTGCTCCATCAGCTTCGGCCAGCGGCGAGGATGTTGGCTTCGTTGCGGTGATTGCCGTGGCCGTTGCCACACCGGCGACCAGCTCGTCGAGCAGCTGCATCTGCTTGCGAGTGGGCGAGTTGAGGGGCGTGGCAACCGTCTGATATCGGTGATGGAACGTGGACAATATCTCGCGAATTTTAGCAATGATCTCCTGTACTCAGGCATTTGACTCCTGTGGAATGCGAAATTAATGGATTAGAATTGCCGGTAATAACATATGGATTACATTCCTTAAAGAAAAAGTTATAAATATGGAAGAATAAAAACGCGAATTCTTTAGATCTCTAGATGATCAAGCAAAACAATGAATAAGGAATACAAATAAACATATAGATATGTATAAAGTTATAAATATAGAAAAATAAAAACGCGAATTCTTTAGATCTCTGCATGATTAAGCATTAAAAATGCTATAAAAATCTCACCTTTAGGTTGTCAAAGTAGTGCATGATCTGCTCGTAGTCCATGTCGAGGTCGTCCAGCCCAAGACGCTCGCCGGGAGCGACGGACTCATCGACGGTGGCCGAGAACATCGGATTGCCCACCACGGTGGCACGTTTGACACGCGACGATTTCGTGGTGGGCTCCTGGCTGACGGCGCTGGGTGGCAGCCGCATGATCTCGTCCGTTCCATTCGAGTTGGCCGCATCCCCAGTGCTGTTGGCCATGCTGTGGTTTTCTGTTGGCATCCAGGAGTCGTTAGGAGGTGGCTCAATGTGTTATTACTTATAATCCTTACCCTTAGCTTTGCCCTGGACTACTGCTGATGCTGCTGCTGCTGCTACTGCTACTGCTGCTGTGGACGGCGTTGCCGGCGAGGACGCGGCTGCTTTGGTAACTCTCTTTGGTGTCAGCGAATCGAACTGAAATGCGTTCTTCTGGTGCGGATTCGTGTACTCCACCAGCTTCTCGGCGTTGTGCAGCTCCTCGTGTTGCTGCTGCTGCTGTTGTTGCTGCTGCTTGATTTTGTTGTGCGCCGCCTTGATGAGTGGCTCCTGGCTGAAATTGTGGCTATGGCTATGGCTGCGCTGATGCTGGTGCGGATGGGGATGGGCAAGGGGATGGGAAAGGGGATGGGGCATAGGTCCATGGGCCGGTGGATGAGGGCGTTCGGGTGGCGCTTGCTGATTCGGCTGCTGTGCCGGCTGCTGTTGGTTGGCATTGTTGTCGCTGCTGCTGCTCTGCAGATGTTCACGCTTGTACAGCTGGCTATGTCGCTTGTTGGGCGCATCCTTGACGGATCCTCCTGAACCGGGCAGAGGCTGAACCGGCAGACAGGCGCGTGAGCCCACATTTCTATGCGGCGGCACTGGCGGCTTGTAGTCCAAGGCATTATCCCTGCGCTCGTTGGCCAGATAGCTGCAAACGAATCCCGGATTAGAGCGGGCTGATTGGTGGTCCCTGCAAACACAATACTCACTGGTCGGCGGCGTGCTGCTTGTTCAGATTGGAGGCCGGCACAATGTGCGTCTGCAGCTTGGGCTGTTGGTCAAAGGAGCTCACGCGTCGTCCATTGTCGTAATTGACAATGGGATTGCTGGTGATGCGCATGCGGGAATCTAAGGATTCAGATTTAGTATAAAGAACGATGTGTGTCAAATTAAATCCAATATTACCGCGTGGATTCAGATGCGTGTTGGTCTCCGCCACAATCGACTGACGGTCGATGGTGGAGCGCCCCAGCCAGACCCAATCGTGGGCGTTCGTGGTCGACTCCTTCAAGCGCACATCCCGGAAGCCTCCGCCCCCTCCTCCTCCTCCCGATCCATTGCCCTTGCCCGCCGACAGCGGATCCAATCCCGATTCAATCATGGCCGGTCGGAATTTGGATGCGTAGACCACGCAAGAGATCACAAAGACAATGATGGCGAAGCAGAAGGCGGTGAGCAGGACGTACATGCCCAGTTCCATGGTGGTCATGGTGCCAGTGCCGCCGATTCCCTTGCCATGATGACCCTTATGGACAGCTTGGATGCTGCCGCGATGTTGGCGCGCCTGAACGGTGGGCTCATACAGCTGGCTGGAGTCCCGCAAGGGAATGCCCACTGGAAAAGGTAAGATTAAGGATAAGTATTACACTAAGAAGACCATAATAAGCAGCCCCACCCACCTATAATGTCAGCCAGATCCCCGGTTTGCCTGTAGTTCTTCCTCTCCCTGCCCACAGTGCCATCGTTCTGGATCGCCTCCTGCTTGCTCACGATATCCACATTGTTGAAGTCCACCTCGATCGATGCCAAGGCACTGGCCAGCGGCGCTGCATTCGATTTGTTCTGCTTGGAGCTGCTCAGGGTGCCGCGTCGCTGGCGGCACTCCTCCGAGAGCAGCAGGGTGACGCGCAGCAGGTTGCCATTGCCCTCGCCCACGGCGATGACCCGCGGATGGTGGGAGGCCAGCATGGGGGCAAAGGCCACCACCTCGGTGTCCAGGCTCTCCACCAGCAGGAAGTAGTCCTCCACGGCAATGTCTCTGCGGGAATAGTTGAGTTTTTAAAATGAATATCCATTTCTTTTAGTGCTTTTATCATTTTCTATAAACTTAACTAACCTTAAAGGCGTCTTGGAGCCATCAGTGAACTCCAGATCGATGTCCAGCAGTCCCTCCTGATACTGAGCAGTCAGCTTGTGGGTGACCGAGGTCTCCGCCAGGTAGCCGTTCTCAATCGTGTTGTCCGGACTGATTGTCAGCTGCAGCCCCGAAATGACGCGCACAATGAGCTTGGAGAGGTTGACCTTGTCACTGCCCACGCGGATCTCCTTGGTGCCAATCACACGACCCGTAATGGGTGACAGAACCTGCACATCGGTGCGTCCCATCGACTTGCCCTGCAGAATGCGGCCCTTCAGGGAGGCAATCTTGGGATCGGCCACCCGGAGCAGCGGCTGCACCAGATCCGTGACCCTCAAACCCGTGCGCCTGGAGATAAAGTAGCTGGTGCGTCCAGAGTTCTATTTAAAGTGGAAGAGAGCACAGGATTATAATATATTGTGATTATAGTATGGAACCCAGAAAGTCTCACCTGATCCACTGCCAGGAATTTGGCGTACACTTCCACGGGACTTTGCTGATAGCGCGCCCGACAAACCGTCTTGTCTGCCCCCAGGTTGTTGTAGTAGTTGGTTCCATGCTGACCCCAAACATAGGATCTCTTCTTTCTTCGCCGCGACTGCTTGTTGTGTCTTTAATGTGGTGAATAAGGAAGATTGGTGATATAATATTAATATTAAAATATTGTATAAATATAAAACAACTAAAACCATATAATATTAAAATATTGTGTAAATATAATACAACTAAAACCATATAATATTAAAATATTTTAAAATTATTATACAACTAAAACCATATAATATTAAAATATTTTATAAATACAAATAAAACTAAAATATGATATATATATAAATAATAATATTGCATAAATATCCATATGATAACTTTAAACTTATTTATAATTAATATTTAAATATTGTATATAGTTAATATAACTAAAACCGTATTATAATAATAATATTCAAATATTATGTATAAAAAATAAGTTTGTTAAATATCCATATGATAACTTTAATTTGCTTTAGCTGCAATGTAACAATATTATATTTATCTGAAATTCAACTAATTATGAACAAAAAAACTTTATATCACTTAGGAACCTATACCAGCACAACTGAAAACCCATTAGTTTGCTTTAGATCATAATCTTAAGTAAGCTTTATATATACAATAAACTAAACAATTACTAACAAGAAACTGTTAAATCTTTTTTCCTATTTTTAGGATATGTATTACAAATTGAATACAAACTGTTGTAGTATTTTAATTTCTAAATGAAAAAGATCCTTAGGTAAGGTAATATCATTAGACTTAAATAGCTAGTAAATATTTTGGTTTCTAATTTAAGGAATTTTTCATGAGCTATTAAATGTACTAATAAAATTCACAAATGATGCATGAATAAGATTTTTAGGCCAAAGATATAGTTTTACAGATATAGTTATACATTTAGAGAGGTAACAAGACTCACAGATAGTGATTGTCATCGGTTACTTTCCATCCCTTGATTTGGGAGAGACGGAAGTCGGATATGTAAACCTCCAAAGGGAACTCGGGCATCCAAACGATGAACTTGGCCACGCCCACATAGGTGCCGTACTTGACAATAACCGAGGCATTCGAGGAGCCACGCTGCTCGGAGCCATCCACATAGACAGAGCTGCAGGAGGAGGAGACCTGAAAGGAGTTCATTGGTTGGTTAACTAGGCAATCAATCTATTATCTAAACTAGGAAGACCGAACCCACCTTGATCACACTTTCGTCTTCGGCGTGACAGGAGCTCTGCAGCGTCACATCGGCCACCTTGCCCGCCTGCGAAACGATGAAGACCTTCATGGCCTGGGCCACCTGCCTGCCGGTCAGCACCGCCGTGTTCATCACCTCCCAGATCTTGGCCATCGGCAGCACCGCCTGTATGTCGTCCTTGTTGATCTCCAGCTTGGCGATCAGCCGCTTCTTGTTGTCATCGGGTATCACCAGTTCGCCGGAGTCCTTGTCCTTGGGCGTGTCATAGACATGGGTCACGGACCACACAATCTTGCCGCCGTCCACAATATCGTTGGTATCCTCGGCCACCTCGAGCAGCCACGAGAACACCTCGAAGACCTCGTTGGTCAGGTTCACCCCGCTGCTCGCCTCCAGACTAGATTCGGCCTCCTTGCGGAAGGCAGTGACCCGGGCGGTGGTGTGCTTTGGGTTCTCCTTCTCCACCGAGACGCTCCACTGGTCTGTGGAGGCGGTGGCGCCCAGTATCCGCAGGCCCGCCTTGACGCGGGCCCTCACCGTGAAGGCGGCCACTCGCTGGTCGGGATACTGATGCAGAAAGACGGGCACATGGAGGCGGGACAGCGGATACAGCGGGTGTTGCGGCAGCAGGAAGGTGACGGCATCATCGGCGCGCAGCATGCGATAGGGTGTCCTGGCGGCCAGCAGGGGCACCTGGGCAAATGTGGTCAGCGGTTGGATCTGCACCTTGGGCTCGCATTGCTCGGGATTCCTTAGCGGCGGTTCGAAGACACTGTAGGAGACCTGGGCATAGCGTTGCGGCACCTTGGGCGGCGCCTGGCCACTGCCGTCCTGTGTCGGCGCTGGGAGCTGTGGCCACCAGCCGAGTGGGACCACCACCTCGGCCACGCACACGCCGTCCTCGCCTTCGGGCATGCAGCGTCCCTTAAGCGGCTGCTCCGAGCCCATGGCCACGTGCAGGAGCACGCACACCTTCTGGCGCTGCAGGTGACCACCCGGATCGGCGCCGGCATGGAAGAGCACCCGCAGCACAGGGGCATCCTGCGAGACGCTGTTGCGCACCAAATGGGCCGAGATGTCCAGGTGCATGTTGGGCTGCTGAAGCTCCAGTAGAGTGGCATTCTGTTGGGTATTCAAGTTGGGGGTTAGAGGGGGTCTCTTTGCTGGCCAGGCCAATCCTGGATTAGGATAACTCACGCTCATGTAATCGCCCGACTGGCTGTCCATTGTGTCCGGCACAATGTAGCGGGCTGGCACCGTCTGTTTGGTGGAGAAGGGTCCGTAGCTGGCGCGTATGGACACCGGCTGCGTGGTCTCCACGACGGTGAATCTGTCCAGGGATAGCACGGAATCGTAGGAGGATCGTTGCCGCAGCGGCGGAACCGCCGAGGATGTCTGCACATTGGCGATCTCCGGCGTCACAGGTGGTTGGCGGGCGTGCTTCAGGAAGAAGCCGCTGTCCGGGGCCTCGAAGTGCACCTCCACGGCGTCTGGAGGAGATTGGGTGGGGATTTCCCCAAGGGTTGGGGGTAAATTAAAGAGCGGATTAGTTGTTTTGTGATGGGCTAGGATCGGAGGAGGGGTGGGTTTTCTTTCGGGGCGGGGGTCACCTGCTCCTCCCCCTCCCCTCCTCCAACTCCTCTACTTTTCCCAAACCAACCCCCAGTGTTTTTATTCCCTTATTTTTTACTTACATGCCAACGACAGCTGCAATGCAATTATCAGGCAGTATCTCATCATCTTGCTCGTGTGCAGGAATCCAAAATGTGGCGAAATCCTGAAATCCTTTGGCCACCCACTCGCTAATTTGCTAATTAACTGGGTACGCACTCTCGTTATTTTCAAAAGTTCTATTGCTCGCTCGCAAGCCCTCTCGTTGGGCTTTTTTAACCGTTATTTAGCGTTAATCGGGCCAACAGTTAACCGTTAATTCGCTCTTTTCGTCCTTTTTTCTCGCTCAGCAATCCGCAGCACATCCTTTATTGATTCTTTCCAGTGTGCCCACACACCATCACACCCACACACGCACGCACTCACACTGCCGTGGGCCTCCTCGCACACAGATACACATGCACATGCAGGTATAGACACATCTTCTTCTCCTGCAAATCGCGCAGTTCGGATTTAATTGGACTGTGCCGTGCCCACTGATTCGATTTTCACACTTATCCGCCCGCTTTTCACGCGCTGGCAAGGATCTGCTGGGCTGGGAAATCCCTCTATTGACGCCCTAGTGCATGCCCCTTTTTCATTCAGGTCTCAGAATTTTAACACAAATTCGATTAATTTCCAAACACTAGAGGTGGCATCGATGGCGACGTCGATGTTTGCGATGGAATCGATGGTTGGCAGGACATCATCGCTCAGGAGTTATCGACTGTGCTTAAAGGACACTTGAGATAATCGAATATTTTTTAAATTATGATGTGTCGTCAATAATACGCCATACCCAGAGTGGAAGAAAAGAAAGTATGGAAAAGGTAAAAGAAGCTTTAACTTAAATTGTATTATTTCTAATCAAAAAAATAATAAAAACAACAAAAATTGAAGTGGTAAAAGTAGAGTTCTTTCAGACAATTCAACTTTCTGGTTAACATACTATCTTCTTGGGCGTTCCCTATTTTTAAAAACAATTAAGTCGTTATTTTTACATTTGAATTAGCTTTCCAATTAGCAATTAGAGATGTGTGCCACAAACGGCTGTATCGGCTAACTTAGCGAGGACACACTCCTAACTGGAGTGACAAAAACATGGATGTTTCCAAAACTTATTAACTAGTAGGCTTAAAAGAAATTATAATTAAAAATTATAATTAATTATAAAATTATCAGGGTAAGAACACGTCGTATCTTAACATTTCTGTTAGAAAATCTTCAATCTAACATTTGAGAGCGCCACTGCGGCCGAATAGGGAACTAGGGAAAATACCACGATAGGTATTTATTTTTATTCAAAAAATATCGGTGATATTTTTATATACTTTTCACATCCTATCACCCATCTCCGAAGTTCGAACATTTATAAAAGACAAAAGTGCAGCTGTAAGTTGCATTCACGAAACTCCGAAAGTATTAGACACTCCACATTCGGCAGCTGTGAGTATGAATCGATTTGGTGGCAAGGCCGCAATCAGGCGGAAAACTGGAGTAAAATAGGAAAACTTGAATCCCAAAGGGCGCTGCCCTTTGTGGGTGTGCGTCTGTGTGAGTGTGTGCGTATGAGTCAGCGTCCGGCAGCGCGCAAAGGAAAACAATTGTTTTTGTGGTTAAAAGGCCATTTGAATGTTCGTCGGAAAGTGTTGAATCCATAGAGCGACAAACATTTGGCTGCTCGAGTGGAATCGGGGTCTTCAGTTGATGTTTTTTTCGGGCCTTTTAAGGCTTTAATTGAAAGTGCTGGTGTGTGTGAGAATGTTTTCAATGAGCCAAAATCGTGTTGTTGTTTTTGTTAACCGCAGTTCAGCATTCAGCAGCATCGAATTGATAAACACCCATACAACTGCACTCGCAATCGCGGAGAGAGAGCAAAACTCCCATACGTGTCATTTTTGGTCGGCGCGAGTGACTCAGAGAATCTGCGCATGTGTGCGTGCATGAGTCGCACACACAGTGCCCACTCGATACAGTGGATCGATTATTATCGATCTCAACCGATAACTTTAAAACTTTTAACGTTACGTTGCCGAATAACTTGCTTTGAATCCTAAATTTTATTTACAAAGTATCTATCAGAAGGTATCTTTATCAAAAACTCTTTAATACCATCATGTACATATAACTTTGGATGTAATTATCTTACAGAACAGATAAATCTTTCTTATACATGTAATTACATCTATAAGACATGGTACTTCGAAAAATCTTCTGTCTCAGACGACGTTTTACCATATAGAGCGCTCACTGTATGTTGACACAGTTTGTTTGGGGAGCAATGAAAATCGGTTTCAGCGGAATTCACTGCAATATGTCTATATATAGCCATAAATACATACCCGTCCAACGAAATGCTAATGTGAGTCGTCGTTGTTCGTTTTCAGATCCACGCCGCACACACATCACTCCAGCGCGATCCACTGGTTCCACTAGCTCCGCCGGCTCCATTTATCTCCATTAGCCTTACCAGAACCACCAACCAACTAGCCATGTCATCCCGTAAGACCGCCGGACGTCGTGCCACCACCAAGAAGCGCGCCCAACGCGCCACCTCCAATGTCTTCGCCATGTTCGATCAGGCGCAGATCGCCGAATTCAAGGAGGCCTTCAACATGATCGACCAGAATCGCGATGGGTTCGTGGAGAAGGAGGACCTGCACGACATGCTGGCCTCGCTGGGCAAGAACCCAACGGACGACTACCTCGATGGCATGATGAACGAGGCGCCCGGCCCCATCAACTTCACCATGTTCCTCACGCTCTTCGGCGAGCGACTGCAGGGCACCGATCCCGAGGACGTGATCAAGAACGCCTTCGGCTGCTTCGACGAGGAGAACATGGGCGTCCTGCCCGAGGATCGCTTGAGGGAGCTCTTGACCACCATGGGCGATCGGTTCACAGATGAGGATGTAAGTTGTGGGCCATTGGACTTACTCAAAACCTTTGTTTAATAATTAGGGTAGTTAAGAACCTCTCACATATGTATGTATGTTTACCTAGTTCACTTATTCACAGCTCCAATTGAGAGTGATTCCGCTTTTTGTTGATACTTTCAAAGTAATTGTTGACACTTAAATTGTTTAATATTTGATGAGAACGTTGAACCTAGTAGAATTTAAAGCTTAGCTGGGTTTGGTGTAGGTTTACTAAGGCTGTGAACTAAATGGCTTTCCATTTCCCCCCCCCAGGTGGACGAGATGTATCGGGAAGCGCCCATCAAGAACGGCCTGTTCGACTATCTGGAGTTCACGCGCATCCTCAAGCACGGTGCCAAGGACAAGGATGAGCAGTAAGATCGCCAGGAATCGATCGCTCAGCCAGCTGCCTCCAATCAGCCTGTCCAAACTATCCATCATGAGTTTCGTTTTGATAATTTAATATATATATATTTTTTTTGCTCTCGCGCCCTCTGTTCTTTGATTCCTGATATTCCTATTCCTGTACTTACCTGTGCATTTAAATTAAACAAAAAGTAGCCAACGCCAGCGAATGTTATGTACGATATTGTAGTGTGTGAAGTTGGAGCCCGATAACACGATTTCCCCCAAAAATCCCCCCTTTCATAAGTATTAACTCATTGAATATACATATATATTACCTATATACAAATACATACTTATACAAGAATGTGGCAATAAAAGTTTGTTTTTCTTACACCCAAATGTGCGCAAGTCGGTCTAAATAGATGTCTGCAGAAATCCTTCACCTAACCACAACTGATTAAACAAGCGAAACTTTGGAATAACCAGTGCAAGCTAACTGGGTGATATATCTTTGGACGTATGTAGGTGGAAATGAAAGAGAAGGCCCGGTTAGTCAACAGTTTCTTGGAAAGTTGAGTTTCTCGAGGTCCAAAAAACTCAATCTTCGGAGCACATATCTTATCTGGTGGCTGGAATTCCAAATATTTGAGTCACATCTTTCATTTCCGTAAACATGATGAACCAATTAAAAGCATGTAAGAAAAATAGCTTTTAAACCATAAATATAATATCCCATTACTTTTAGATAAATTCAAGCAAAAATTATAGTTTCATATTAAAGAATTTATTTAAAAAATCAATAAAATAGATGGCTCGCCTCTCGAAACGTGGTATATTACAAACTTTTGGACAAAGATTTATTAAAAAAAAATATAGAAGAACAATTAAAAATGTGTATTCTCAGGGATTACAAACCAGACAAAAAGAGGAGTTTACACACTAAGCGTATTCTATGTACAAACAAGGCGCTACGACTACAAACTAATGGCTAATGGCCTCTGCAGCAGGATCCAACACAGCCCGCGGGGATTACTCCACCTTCTTGGCCAGCGGAGCGGTGTCGAAGCGTCCCTTTCCGCTCGACTTGGCCCGATAGGCGTCCCTCACCTGGTTGATCACATTGGCAAAGAGTATGGTGCCGAAGAAGACCAGGATGGTGCCCAGCCAGTGGTTGAGGGTGAAGGGATTACGGAAATAGATGATGGAGAACAGCAGCGAGACGAACTTGCGCAGCGTGACCACCAGGGTGACGGTCAGCGAGGCACATTCGGTGGTCAGCACGTAGACGGCGCTGATGCAAACGTACTGGGTGACGACGTTGCACAGCAGATAGAACAGCATCAGCGGGAACTTCCACTCCAGTCCCAGGGCACCGACCAGGGGCACGGCCACTGGTTCCGATGACCAGGCAATGCCAAAGTGTTGGACTATATTGCCCGCCATTATCAGGAATCCGGGCAGGGGCAGCATGTGCGTGAAGAAGAGCGCTTCGCTGGGATGCTTGCCGTACTTCTTGTATATCACCTCCTGGTAGATGCCCATATAGGCGGTGACCAGCAGGGCAATGGTCAGCAGGCCAATGCCCACCGACCACCAGAAGAAGTCCGAGTACGAGGTGTCCACCTTGAGGCTGTGATGTGTGTTATCCTTGACGTCGCCGCTGGAGACCAGGGTGCACAGTATAATGCCCGCCGTGATCATGGCCACGGAGCTGTACTGCCGCAGGTTATAGCGCTTCTTTAGCAGCACAATGCCCATTATCATGTTGGCCATCAGGGAGCCGCTGCGGAAGATCATGTGCAGCGGCATGGGTATATTAAAGTTGAACGCATAGTTGTTGCAAACGTTCGCCCCGAAGAACAGGGCCACCAGGATAACGTAGTCCTTGAGGGCTATCTTCGGGCGCACCGTAAAGAACTTGGATGTGAAGACGAGTCCCTCCAGAGCGATGAACAGGAACTGGGCGAAGGTGATCAGGTTACCGGCTCCCGGATCGATCTGGATGATAAGCTCCAGGAAGACGACGTTGCTGCAACAGCCGATGAACACGAACAGCATGCCCAGCAGGGCCTTCATGTTTAAAGCCATATCTGAAAAATAGAAAAATGTTGGGGATTAGGAAAAGTTTTTAAAAAGTGTAGGTATCATATAATATTTCTTATATCAATACAAAATTATTTTAAAAATAGTTTAAATAATTTTAAACTATAATTTTAAAATCAAGACGAATCCACATTAACTAATTATTACTTAAACTTAGATATTGTCACGCTTTTGGATTATATTCTTGCTTTTATGATAATGTACGTGACAATAAAAAGTTATGGGTTTTTTTATTGCCTAGCCTTCACTTTAAGTCTTTACCCTATACTATTAAGTATTATTCACCGAAACTATGATAGAATATTAAATAGATCTTGAGATACTAAAGTTAACCAATACTCAAAAAATCAATGTAACATCCGCTGTTTAACTTTGATTTTCTGGGCATTTTTTCAAGTGTTTGTTCTGATTTTATCTCGCATGTAAAACATTCTGTTCTCAGTTATGTTGAAGGGGAAATACAACATGGAAGTGAAGTGTATTTATATAATAGATTCGTAGAAAATCACTACAAAGCAAATAACTTTGAATAGAACTTGGCTCTGATTATGTTAATTTATTAAAGTAATCTAGAACTAGTGATTGATCTTATCTACATATTTACGATCTCTTGCTTTAAAAGACATATTCCCCAGATATTACTCCAAATATGCACTGCATTTGCTTTCTGGACTCATGCTGTTCCTATTAACTGATAAAAATTCATTTATAAATTAGTCTTATCAAATGGCTTGATAATGATGAAATTCAGTTGCTAAAAAGTTGTTCATCCGCAAATGGAAACTAGGCAGCTCGAAACCAATTAATGGTTACTGATATGTGCTAAGCACAAGGTGATACCGAAATAAATTGATACTCCGAAAGCGAAATACATTAACATAAATTATAATTGTTATTCTTTTCGAATCGGGTAGACTTTTAAGACTAATATTAACACATGTAAAATAATATGGAATATAAAAAAGATGTACATATTTATGCCTCTATAATATTTAATTATCATATTACCCTTTTTGGTGGAGTTTAGAATTTGTTTTATTAGGAAAGTTTTACTATTTTTATTGATATCATGCGTTACTTACAATTTTATAGAGACAATTGTGTAGATTTTTAAATAGTTTGTGGCAAATGTTATTTTCTACTGATCAATTGCAGCACCCTTTGATAGGTGAATAATGCATCTCTGATATTTCAAATCCTAAAGTCTTTCGATAAATAAGTGATCACTGATCAAATCCCCGATTTCAAAAGTGATTTCAGTGATCTTTCTTACAAGGTCGCTGGGTGGGTGGTTGTGGGTTGCGTTGCCCGTTCAGCGTTAGTCGACAAAACGGTCGATTGGCACGTTGCCGATAAGAACTCCGCGGATTGTTTGATTGCTGGCAATCGTTATCGGTATCACTTACCTTACTAAATAGGAGATATTCTAATCCGCGGGAGATACAAGATGCAGATGCTGGTTAATCCGGTTTGGTGACGGATCTCAATTTGTTTGGTTTTTGCTTCGTCTCGCTGGCGGGAAGTCAAGAATCATGATTGATTATATAGTTATAATGCTGAGTAAACACGCACACACATACATACACCCGAGCGGGTAAATCGAACAAGAACAGCACACCAACACCAACCTGCGAATCAATTATCTCGCTCCGTCTCTCTCTCCCTCTACCGCATAGTACTCGCCGCGCGACCTTCACCGTTTTTCTATCCCTCTCTATGGGCTCTCCTTGAGTTGCTGGTTACCGTTCGTTGGGCGCATTGGAACTGCGGCGATTTTTTTTTTGGTAGCTCGCTAATAACTGTTAACAGCTTGATTACAATCTAGTTGTTTTGTTGTAGTTCTGGTTGTTGCTACCGCCTGCTGTTGTTGCTGAACAGCTGATAATATATAATTCTGAAAGCCCGATAGCTTTATCGATGCTTTATCGATAGTATTCAAGTATTTATGCTATCGATATAAATACTGAATATTAAAGCCCGATAGCGGCAGCTTTAAGCTTACGGATATCGATTGGCGGTACAATCGCCTATCGAATTTGAATAGTACAAATGGTAACCTCACTTTTAAGATTTCATTTTTATTGTTGCGAATGATTTTATCTGAATTCTGGTCATTTTCACATTCATTTGGACTTATCCTTTTCTTACAACTAACTACTAAATTATAAATTGGCAAGTAAAGTTAATTACAAACCCCCCATTAAAATGGCACCATAATCTCGATTTATCAGTTTATGCCTCAATAAATTGCTATCTCATTTTAAATAGTGGATTCGCTTAAAAAGAGAAGCATTAACCCCACCTTGATGACTGACGTTAATACATTGCATGTGAGGCGGCTGAGATAAGAGAAATAATTGGAGGTCTTATCGGCCAAAATAAATAATCTCGTCATATCCGTCATATCTGTGGCCCCGTAAAATGATTTGGATATCATAAGATATTACGATCTCGTTCTTGGCCCTGCACTTGGTACTTAGTTTTCGTTTTTGGCCAAGATCGCGATGGTTTGGCAGTTGGATTTCGGCCGCGGTCCCATCATGAAGGCCAATCAATTGAGTTTTCTGCTTTTGGTCTTGTTTTGTACAAGTTCTTATCAGGTAAATCGATGTATTTTCATATATATATATTATTTTAACAGACATGGACTTTGAAATTCTTCTGTTGGCTTCAAACAATAGCATAATATTCCTAAATGATATATTTTTAACTTCAAGGAGTCCCAACATGTCGGATACTTAATATCCAGTAGTGAAGCATTTTTTATTAGGAAGTTTTCTTTATCTATTCCACAAAAGGTAGTAAATATAATGTATTTTTGGTTTTATAAGGGTATACAGGATAAAAATGTATAATATACGATATGAAAATCTCTAAATGGTGTTTATTTCCCCTACAGCTTTCTAGGCCCGAGGATCCCACCTACTGGGCCGCGGTGGTGGAGCACAAGAACGCAGAGGGTGATTCTGCCCGGAAACGCACCACTTTAACCTCGGATTCCTTCCAGCAAATCATCAGGGATGCAGGCGATATAGACATCATTGTGTTCCCCGAGCATATTCTAAATAGTCGCGAGACAGCCACCTTTGTGCCGCACGAATCGCAGAATGTAACGCCCTGCTACCAGGCGGACTACGAGCTCTTCCTCATCGAACTATCCTGCTCGGCGCGATCGCGTGGCCTGTATGTGGTCATAAATGTGGTGGAGAAGGAGCTGTGCGCCCATGGATCCGGTTCGGATGCTCTCAATCCCTGTCCCGCGACCGGAGTTCGGTACTTCAACACCAATGTGGTCTTCGATCGCCGGGGCCGGGTTATCTCGCGCTATAGGAAGACCCATTTGTGGCGACAGGAGTACGTGGGGACTTCGGTGCTCCGTACGCCCGATTTGGCCACCTTTACCACCGACTTTGGAGTGACCTTTGGCCATTTCATCTGCTTCGATATGTTGTTCTACGATCCGGCCATGAAGTTGGTCAGGGAGCTCAACATCACCGACATCATCTATCCCACCTACTGGTTCTCGGAACTGCCCTTCCTGGGCGCCGTCCAGCTGCAAGAGGGCTGGGCCTTTGGCAACGATGTCAATCTCCTGGCCGCGGACGCCAGTCAACCGGATGGACGGACCACGGGATCGGGTATATACGCAGGTCGGGGTGGACGCCTGGTGGCCGAGATTTTCGAGGAGCCCACCACAAAGCTGCTGATAGCGGAGGTTCCGAAGCGAGAGCATGGTCGATTGGCTCCCAGTTTCACACCGCTGTTCGAGCCGCAGTTGAAAACGCAGCGATTCACCGGGGTGGCCACGTACAGGGATTACAATGTGGATATATTCGAGAGTGAACTGTTGCCCGAGGATTTTCTGAGTCTGGAAAGGCAGTTGTGCCACGGCAGCTTCTGCTGTTCCTTTGTTATCGAACGGAAGGCCACGACAATCGGTGGTGAGGTGATCTCCAGTCCAGATCCCCGGACCTATCGCTATAGAATAGCCGCCTATTGGGGCAATGAGACGGCTGTGATTCGCGTGGATCGCACGGAGCAGGCCATTTGTGCCCTGTTCACCTGCACGGATGAGCAGATCAGCAGCTGTGGCTACATCTTTCCCGCCGCCGAGGAGGTGATCAATAGGCA
The DNA here is from genome assembly GCA_035046095.1 of Drosophila pseudotakahashii. Taxonomy (NCBI): domain Eukaryota; kingdom Metazoa; phylum Arthropoda; class Insecta; order Diptera; family Drosophilidae; genus Drosophila; species Drosophila pseudotakahashii. The sequence continues at coordinate 12,092,686 of JAWNOE010000105.1, forward strand.
CCACTTCACCAAGTTGAATATCTCTGGCAATTTTCCAGCTGCACCCCGTGGTCGTCGACTGATCATGCCCAGCACCCTGAATGCGCTCTTCCTGCCCGTTGCTGTTTCCGATTACGATTGGGTCGAGTCACCCGAGGCGGCCGCCAATCCGGATAAGCCCGTATTTGTGGGCCTCAACCTGGCGAAGGCCCAGAACGACCTGCTGACCTTTGCCATTTGGGCCAACTATTTCACCGAGCTGCCCAGCACGCACAACTTGGATCACATGCAGCCGAATTACACCAGTCCCTCGACTTCTTCTTCTTCTTCTCCAGGTTCTTCTGCCATTTTAACCTCCAGTTTGTTGTGGCTCCTAGGCTGCCTTTTCTTTGTACTTTAGAATCTATAGCAGGGTCACACTGGTTTTTGTTACGTCACAAAGCAAGCCTGCGGTCACACGTAAATCTTGCATTGGTCACACGTCGATTTTCTTGTGTGTCTTTTTCGTGATTTTATTTCAATTGTACTTGGGAAAGCTTATCTTTAGTATAAATTTTTTTTTTTTTGTTTTTTTTAATGCTTTTACTTTGGCAGACACAAATTGTTTAAATGCTCAGTGACTCATTTTTAATATTTAACCATATCTTTTTTTTTTTGAATCTTCAGATAACAGCGTGACACTTACTTGTTTATATTTTTGTTGGCTACATATTTACAGAGCTTCATTTAAATGCGTTTTTTTTATTGCTTCATAAGCCAATAAATAAAGGAATTAAAATCTCTGGCTAAAAGGTAAATAGCTGTCTTCTTTACAATGGGATATATTTTCATTATTGTATTATTGCCCCAATAAATCTGAAAAATTGCAGAAAATACCCAGTGTTTCATCAGCTTTGCAATTCCTTTGAATTGGCTCGAGCTCTCTAGAAACTGACCGTAACTTTTAGCGGGCATTCGTGAGTCTCCAAAAAAGGAATCGGGAAGCGTTTGAATCAAAGGACGACCGCGCCCACTGCCTGCCGCCCTAGTCGCCCACGTCCAGCCGACGACGACGACCTTGTGGAGATTTGCTTCCAGCGCCTGCGCTCCAAGGACCTCTGCCAGCGTTGTTTGCATTTCCAACAGGTAGCGACGTCCTCGTCGTCATCCTCCATGCAACAGTGGCCGCCGTTTATAATGAGCCAAGGACGAAGATAAGGGGGTGGTTGGGGGTGGGTTTGGTGCTCCTGGGTGTCCCACTCCCACAAACACACGCATCTTCAATGGCAACGACGACGACGACGACTTCTCCGCGGGAGAATCCTGCTGGACAGGATTCACGCTGTGACTTTCCGTGCGATTTAACATCATTTGCTTGCTGATGCCACACCGCCTCCAAAGTACCGCCCCCAGCCTCCGCCTCCACCCCCTGACCTTCCGCCCTTCGAAAAAAAAGAACCAAACCAAAAAACAATAATACTTTGAAACTGAAAAGGTGTCCACCAGCAACAAGGGTATAAGTTATCCCCAAGGAAAGGGCTGCTCCAAAGTCAAATTGCCTAGAAAAAGTCAAGATAACTGTTGAAAAACGTTCAAAATTTACAAATATTTAATACATTTATTCAAAAAATTAAACAAATAATCCGAAAAATTAAAAAATATTCCAAATAAATATTATAAATGTTTACACTTCAGTAATTACCCAAAAATTCTAAAAAAAAATGCCTATCAATTAAAATTGAAATTAAAAGAAATATAAATAGTCGATCCAAAATAAAAAAACCTAACAAAATAAGTAAATAAAAAAAGTCTGACATAAAATATGATTTTAGTGCAGATGAGTGCTTTAAATTATTGTTTATTTATTATTATCTTATATTATTTATCATATATGATAATTATCATAAAATAGTTCTTTAACCCAGAAAATGAGAATAAAATGTTTTCAAAAAGATGGTGTAATTTCCCTCCATTTATCACTCCCCCTCTTGCCATTCAATTCGATTCCCAGGCCTTGGTAAACATTTATTTTTTTGCGCAAAAATCAAAAACTTTGAGCTCTCTCCGCTTGCCCGATTTTTAGGGGGTGTTTCGGGGTGGTTTCGGGGTGGTTCTGGGGTGGTTTTGGGTGGCGGGATGCTGCTGTGGCACCTGCCACTTGAAAATTCCGCACGGCTTCTGTTACATTTTGATTTATTTGCTGAAATTTATTGTTAAAGTGAATGGAGGCGCAAAGTTGCCAGTGAAAAAGAGGGCGGAGTTCGAGATCGAGTGGGTGGTTGGGGCGGCTGGGGGTGGCTGGAAGGGTGGCGGTTATGTATAACAGGTGGTGAAGTGTAGGTGAAGGCCGCCGTCGCGCCCATAAAATATCTGGCCGTGCGAAAGTGTACGGCTTCATTTTTTTTCTACCCGATTTCCGTGTGGCCCAACTCCCAACCCCTTACCGCCAATTCAATGGAGAGGTCCGAGGACGAGGAAGGATTCTCAATCAGAATCAGTTCCAGCCATTGACACACACACACACACACAAAAGGGCCCCCGTATTAGCAACTAACCGCATTCGGAACTCGGAAGCATTTCGATTCCCTTTCTCCTGGCCACACAGTGAGGAATTATCGAGGATTTTAAAGTAAGAAGAAATCTTAGACGCGCGAATTCTTCAGAAACGCGCTTTGAGTGAGTCGTAGTTACATAATCGGACAAAAAACGAATTATTTTTTTGTGCAAAATTGGAAACTGGGTTTTTGGTAAAAATTTAAATTTTTTATTTTTGTGTTTTGGCTTTAACTTGGCCAAAAATGGTCTTACAACAAAAATACACACTGTTTTGAACAGATAACAAAATAGTTATTAAATACATAACACTTTCCGTGTGATTTTGAAAAAATAAAATTTTCGTCAATTTTAATTTTATTTTTATAAGGGGTTGCATCATGATTTTTTGCGAAATTTGGCCAAAAAATAAAATGTCCAGGTTTTAATTCCAATCGATTGGAAATTTAATAACGAGTTCAGAAAGGTATGACAATCCATATTTGGATCAATATTTCCTTTGTTTCAGCGAAAAATCTGTTTTTTTTTTTGGTAATTCGGGATTTTGATTTCTGGCAAAAATAGGAATTTATTCTAGAGAAATGGAAAGCATGTATGTATTTAAATATATTTCTGGGTAGTTAAAAGATTTTATCTTTTATAGTTAATTTAGCTATGATTGTCTAACATTTTCCTAATATTTTCTGACTGTGCAGTTGGTTTCTTTTCGCCACGTCCATCGCCAGTGCTTCAGTCACTTCCCTGAGGTCTCAGGCAGAACTGATTGAATTGAATATCAGTTTTCAGCTGCCACAGCTCCCCAGATTGCCACGCCCCTTACGTCCCAACCCCCGCCCACCATTCACTGTCACCATTCCGCCCCTTAAGGAACCCTTGCCGTTCTGGCTTGCCATTTGAATTTGAATGGAAATGATTTCACTTGATTTTCATATTTTTATTATGTTCCCTTCGGGCTCACCTGGCATATATACATATATTCGGAGTCATCTACCCGTCTCACTCCCTTGCTGTATTGCCCTCTCCTTCACACACACCCGGACGCCTTTTTGACTTTATTAAAATGTATTGTAAACATGGCTCTGAGGGGAAGTATTTTACCTTATTTACCCGACTTACCAGGCCGCAACTTTTGGTCGCAGGCAGAATGCAATTCTCGGATTCTCTAATTGTATGTAGAGTGCGGCAAACATTTGCGGCTTTTAAGGGGGCAAGCCATCCGGAAATTCCGTTGGGTACAATTTAAAATCATTTGTTTGGTATATTTGTAGGCTAGGCACTGTTCTTTATTTTTAAAACACATCATTTATTGTATTCAAATCCAATTTAGCTAATAGGGACTTAACAAAAATCAAGGGCGCTTTGAAATCATTAAGAAAGGTGTCTAAAAGTATGCAGTGAAAAAAACAATATTTATAAAAAAGAACAAATTTAATTGTATACTTTTAGACACCTATTTTGGTGATTTCAAGTGGTGGTGAAGTTAGGTTAAATATTTCATTGCATACTTTTATACACATTTTTTGATGATTTCCAAACCATATTTATATTAGTATGAAACATTTTTTCAGTTCCAAAAATGGCAGTTTGAATTTTTAATTTCCTATAATTGCTTAGCATTACCCATTTAACCAGAAAGTGTTTTTTTTATTTTTGTCATTGATTTGGGGGTCGCAATTTTTTGGCCACTTGTCCACGCAGCCAGAATTCAACCACCCTGCTCAGGTATATATATAATAATATACATATATACCAGCACAAACATATATACATGTATATTTGTGCATACAGATGTATAATTTAGCAGGAGCTGGGCAAACCGGGGCCGAAACAAAAATATAAATAAGAAAGAATATGATTACGTATACGCAACGTGGAACTTCTTTAGCTTCAAGTGCGTGAGATTGTGTGCTGGTGTGTGTGTGAGTGTGCTGGTGTGTGTGTGCCTGGTCATTACGCACGTAGCATTTGTATGAATGGAAAACCCAAGACCAACCACCCACTCCATTTTCCTTGCCGCATCGCTGAGCACATAAAAATAAATCAAGTTTTTCTTCATTTCCTTTGCTGTTCGTCGACTTTTCCCCCCCCCCCCCCCCTCGATTCTTTTTGTGTTCGCCGTTGTTGCTGCCATATGCCTTTTTTAAGATTTTAACTTTATGTGGCATACTTTAGGGGGGCCTGGGCCCGGGAAACGCAACGCACAGGTGGAAAAGCTAACGACGCCGCTGACCGCGTGCGTTCTTAACGCGTTTTTTATGCTAAAACTAAATGAAGTCAAACACGGGCAGGAAACGGCAGAGAAAACCGAAAGTACAGAACGAACAGGTAACAGGTAAAAGCCAACAGGTAACGGGCAACAGGAACAACATAAACGACAACACATGGTGATAAAAGCGACGGGGCAAACTAATATCTAAAAAATATTAAAATGCCACGGGCAGCAGCCGCAGACAAGCGTTCAACAGCAACAGGCTATATAACCACAAGTGTTAGCAGCATCGAAAAAATATCAGTGGCAGAAAACTATAACGTACACTTCAAAGTTGTGAGTTCGCCTAAAAGTATGCTGTAAAAATCAGAATTGCTCACTTGTTGAATTAAAATTTATGTAAATATATAGGGTAGTACCTATTAGGTACATTATATCTTAAAATCACAATAGTTATTAAATATATATTTTTAACAAAGTTTAGAGAATCACAAAATTCCATTCTAAAATCGTTTTCTAATAAAACACAAGCCATAGCATACTTTTAGTCACTATTTTTTAAAAGTTTTGAAATCTCTATTTCTCATTTAGTGTTTGAATTTTTAAATTAAAGTTTAGATAGGATTTAAAAATATAAAATAATTATAATACCTTAAGAAAATTTCATAGCAAAAATATGATAGCTTTTTTTTAAGATTTTCAGGTACTCAAAGATTTTAAATACAAAAAAAACACTATTTTTTTTCTGTTATTAAATGTTTGCTTTTTCCCTTTCAGTGTAGACAAAAAACAAAAGACTGTGTCCATAACAAACAGTGAAAAAAAGCGTTAAACCAAGTGAAACAGCCGCAGCGATGCCAATAAAAGTATTTATATAACCGCACCGCGCCAACAGACAACAAAATCTCAATTAATTTACATGAAAACCGCAAAAAAACGGCGACATATTAACCATAACCAGAAGCAACAGGCAATAACAGCAATAAAAATAGCATTTTTGGATAACCAAAAGCAACTATTTGGAAAAATATCACAAATTAAAATCAACAATACCAATTAGGGATTGTCAATCAGTCAAAGCAACTGCCCATAGATGGAGCCAAAAAGCCAATAACACAAACGCATTTTTCAAGGAAACTCCCCCATAATATGCGGAATATTATTAAGTTAATCATACATTTTTGTTGCGTCCATCAAATGTGTGGAAATTGAATTGAATAGCATTTTATTGCCAAGGCAACCCACGATTTTCACCGATTCTCAACTGTACACACATACATATATGGCCCACCTTTTGAATGTCTGCTATAATTTTCAGCATTTTCAACACGTCAACGCTACGTGTTGATAATGCTAACAATTTTCCATTTCCATTGCAGCAACAAAAAAGTATAGCGCGGTGGGGGGGGGGGGGGGGGGGGGTTTGGGGAATTCATTCAAACTGCAAGGGAATCCAGCGCTATAATAATGCCATTGCCAGAACTTACACACGATTGCACTGCGAGCGTTTATATTTCATTTCCTGTTGCATTTTATTGCTGACTCCATTACTGGGCGACGACGGGTCATGGGTGCAGGGGGAGGGGGGTTTGAGGATCTAATCGAGTTATGCCACTGGATGACTGGGTGCATCTACAGTGACCACGGATGCCAGGGATTGGGCTTATTCCATGACGCCTAACGTTAAAATACTTTCAATTTTTATTTACATATTAAAATAATGTTCTATAAAGGTGTCCAAAAGTATGCTACATTATATTTTAAACATTAAAGTGTGAGGAATTCATTTATTCGCTGCTTTGAGATTCCATAGAGATTCGTGATGTAAAGAGAAAACGTGCATAGTTTCCACTTTCTTGAAATCTTGAATAAAGGTGTCTAAAAGTATGCTATACAATCTGATGGATTTGTCTTTTCGCTGCATAGAGATTAGAGAATGGTGGTATTAGAAGTTGAGTTATTACCACTATTTTAGCCCCATACTAAATTTAAGTGGAATTTTTTAAATAATACAGTTCGGACCAAATCTGACTTTAAATCCTGCATAAGAAATTAATGCAGTAGAATTGAATTCTTAATGGTGTATTCATAAAAATTCCTCTTAACATTTTTCCGATTATCCCTGTTTGAAAAATATGTTTCATGGGGCTTTCGATCAGTTAAATATGCATGGAATGCGCAAATTTACCACACATTAAATATAGCATTTTAAGAGACCCCTGCGGAGAAGGCAGCAGTCGATTGAGCCATCGATTTGAACTGTCTGTTATTACTTTATTGTTCTATATTTATGCACATGCAGTGGCTGAAGTGTCCTTCGAACTTCGCACACACACTAAAGCACACAGATGCCGAGTTACACAGATACACAGCCACAATGCAGCGACGTCCTTGCTCCTTGATGGCAATGGATACCAACAACCCATCGACCGCCCATCCACCCCGAAAGCAACCCACATTATTTTCATATTAGTTTTGAAAAGCGCATTATGTGCGGTTTGCCCCCATTCCGCATTTAGCCCGCCTTTTTTGGCATGTGTAATGGCTCGCATTATTATCCTCATTTCGGTGTCCTGTGGCCAGGACCAAAATGAAAATATGCAAATGCCAGGCGGTTGCAAATTCCTTGATACGGATACAGATACGCCGCTAATCTCTGTCTGCAAAGCCGACTGCAGACATATTTCGAGGACATTGCAAAAGGCCAAGGATCAAGGACCAACGACCAAGGACTGAGAATCCGGCGGGACTGCAATTGAGTGGGAGGCAAGGCAAGGCAAATAAAAAGGGAAGCAAAAATGCAAGTGCTAATTTGCTGTTTAGGTCGAAAGGGAAAGTGTTAATGGGTTATTTCAACTATTTACGGAGTTCGCTTTATTTAAGTGTTAATGGCCTATTTCAACAATTTCTTTAGTTTTCTTTATCGCAAAGATAATTTTTTTTAATATTTCACTACCATTTAACACTTTTAAAGGTGTCTAAAAGTATGCAATGAAATATGCCGCATTAAACATATTTTGCTGCCTACTTTTGGACTCCTTTAGAAGTGATTGCAAAAAAAATACCAGTGCTAATGCGTTATTTCAACTATTTGCTATGTTTTTTTTATCACGTAAACACTTAAAACGGTGTCTAAAAGTATGCAATGATTTAAAATATTTTTCTGCCTACTTTTAGACACCCTATAAATGATTAGCAATTTGGTTTAAATTTTATTTTCTAAAACTATGCAACATGTTCCTAAAATATGCATCTACCTTTTCGGCCATGAAAACCCACCTTGTTTTCACAGGACTCCCGTTCGAGATGCCGAAAGTTGTGTCATCGGGCCTTCACATCCTGGGGCCACACTCCATTGCACAGGCCATCGAAAAGCCCACAGCAATCCCAGAATGTTTTCACATAAAAGTATAAGTAATTTTCGTGCTTAGCCTTTGGGTCAAATCAAGCGTAAACTGTCCGATAAACCGATAAACAAAACAATTAATTGCATTGTGACTGGACCATGTCCTTTTTGTGGACCCTTTTTAATGACTATTTTACACACACGACTTGTCTTTCGGCATACGATTTATTATGATTGGGGTTTGGTATTTGGTTCTTGGTCCTTCGAATTGGTTATGGGCAAACACCATTGCCTGGGTCACTGACTTTTCCTTTGGGGATGCAAATGTATGTATGTCCCTCTCGGCCAGAAACAGAAACTGCTTCGAAAGTATGCCATAAATAAGGACGAGAGCGAAGTGCACGGCATATTTGGCTCCTGAATTGTTCCTCCGTAAATATATACAATATATTTACCATACAAAAAATATTTCCAGAGAGCGAGTGAAATGTTTAATAACTGTGGTATGCCCCCAAAAAAATGTTCTTCAAGTAATTCCCGACGAAAAAAAACTCTCAGATATTTTGTTGATTTTTGTGCAGCATAAAATCAAATCTCGCGAAAATGTTGCATGTGCCTACAGAAAAAAACACCATCGATTCATCTCTGAGTTAAGTTTTTCCAAACTTTACGATTGGCTTTCGTCCTTCTGACAGATAACCAATTATGAATTTGTTTTGATTACAAAAGTTTAGTCTAGATGTCAAAATCAAAGTTTACATGGCAGCAAAATAATTAAAAAGATAATTGATTTCACAAACTTTTAAAGAAACTCAATATTCGGTTGGGAATCGTTTTTATGTGGCAATGCAATTTGTGTGGTTTTTGCTTAACTGACTAAACAAAGCAAACTAAACAAATTTGTTCATTTATCAGGTTTTTATTCAATTTAATAGTTAAATAAAATATATATAATATAATGATTTAAAAATATTTTACAAATTAATATATATTCCCTGGAATTTGTATATAACTTTAGATAAACATTATCTAAAAAGTTTTAAATAAAAGACAAAAAAAGAGTGTATATAACTTAAGCAAATAAAATTTTATGATTTAAAAAAAATATTTAAAATATTGGATATTTTTAAGAAGCCAACCAAATATTTTAAATAATGTATTAAAATACTTTTTTAAATTAATATTTATTCTCTGGAATTTGTATACAATTTTAAACAAACATAACTTAAATTATTTTATATTAAAGACAACAAAAGAGTGAATTTAATTTAAGAAAGTAAAATGTAATATCATAAAAACCTTTATAAAGAAATATTTAATATATTTAAGATCTCAATAAAACATTCAGGATTTTTAAAAAACTCTTATTCAAAATATTTTCAATATAAATTTGATTTCTAAAGCATTAGATTGGATTTAAATCCCCACGAAATATATTCACTTGAACTACAAGTCGATAAAAAATGCCAGGCAAATAGGAGAAAACGAAACGAAGGTTGCAAATTGAATAAAGAAGTGACACAATCGACAAGGATACTGGCGCTGATACTTCCTGCCAAAAAAATGAAGAAGAAGAAAGGCATAACTGCAACTAGTCTTCATCTGTCTGTGCATCTGTGTGTGTGTGTGTGAAAGATTTTTCCACCCAGTTGTGCACCGATTTTCCTCAGCTTTCCTCTCGATTTCCCACCACCACCACCACCCACGTATTGCCTATAACAAGCCGCCAATTACGATAGAAATCTAGAGAATGTGCAAAATCGAGCAAAAAATTTGCGACTATAAGGCGAAAACAAATTTACATGCAAATCCATTTTAGCCATGGCAAGGACACGCCAGGAGCCAAAATGGCGACACGCTCCCTGTCTGTGTGACTGCCAGAGTGTGTGAGTCTGTGTGTGTGTGTGTGGGTGAGGGTGTATTTCAGCCAACAAATTATCTCAATTTAGCATAATATTTACTGAACTGCATTGAACCTTTTTGCCAGACGACAGAAGCATCAAAACGGAGGTGGAAAAGCCAGTGGAATGCGGAAAAGTGTGCACTAAGAATTGGATGAGAGTGAGGTTAGGTTTTTGGTTAGGGAAAGGAGAGCTGTGGTATTCAAAATGTGGGTAATTAGAGCTGCACGATCATCGTGATTGTAATTTTAATTGTACCAATCAAGTTCCCATTGAGCTTAAAGCATAATAAAAATAATTATGAGTGATATTAAAATGGTTAGGTATTTAAGTAAAAGGTAATAAACAAGTTAATTTTAATAAAATATTTTTAAATTTTGTATCTTTTCAAAACAAATAAAATTGTTTGAAATAGCTGGGATTTTGAAATCACTTTTCAATACTTCGAAATATGTGTATAAAAGTATGCAGTATTTGGGTTAAACATATATTGTTGCATACTTTTAGACACCTATTTTGAAATTTAAAAGCGATTTTAAAAAACCCAGATATTTCTGTTAGTTAAGTAAAAATAGTAAATATTTAAAAAAAAAAATCAATCCAAAATGAAATCAATTGAATGAAGCAAATATATATATTTGAGAATTCAACTATTTATTTGAGTGATTTTTTTGATGGCTGATTTCCATTTTGGTTTTTTGCCCAATGCATAAATCCAATTCGCTGTTAATAATTGCATTGGTTTGCCATTCAATAAAATATCTTATCGTATATATTGGCCATATTTGGGGTATGTATACATATACATTTAATCAAGTGTGTTTTCGTTTTCGTGTTTTGAACTGCGTCACGATTGCAGCACAGCGGGTGGAGAAATGTCGCGGCTTTGGCGCCGTTTCATGAGCTAAGAAATTGAATTGAATTTCAAGTCCTTGTCGTCCTGCTCCTGACTTATGGGTCTTGTATCCCGCTAGGTGAGCTCCTTTGGCTCCTCTTTTCTTTGGCTGATTCACCTTGCTGTCCTGGGCATCCATTTCATGCATGGCGCTCTGACATTCCATTCCATTCAATTCGATTCCATGGCAGCCCAGTCGGGGGCTGGGGCTCCTCCATTCGATATCAGTCAAACTAATGGCGCTTGATTCTGTCTATTGAAAAGTCCCATTGCTGTCTTCTGGCAACCGGGGGGTGGAGGGTGGCTGAGGGGTGTTTTGGAAATTGCAAACTTTCTTTTTGGCTCGCTGCATTTCGCTGACATTGAAAAAGGTGCACAAGACACGGGGTAAAGTCGATGCAGCCGGATGAAAAAGGAAAATTCTCAGGGGGATGCCACAAAATTGTCTAGTGTTTTCAAGACTTTTGAAAAGCTGTCTAAAAGTATGCTGTACAAAGTTATAGTCCCCCGAATTCACAAGCAGTACTATCTTAAAATAACTTGTATCATTATTACTATTTTAAATTTAAATATATTACTTACTGCATTATTTTCCTTGAAAAAGAATATTGAATAAATCAGGTGTCTAAAAGTATGCAAGAATATATTTTGCATTCTAGACTCTTATGAAAGTAATCTTAAAACACTTATTTTACTTATTATTATGAAGGGTTTTCCCTAGAAAAATAATAAATAATCAATCAAGTGTCTAAAAGTATGCAACAATATATTTTGCATCTCTTTTTTTTCACTGCATACTTCTAGACACTTGTGAAAGTGTCTTTAAAAACACTAGTTTGGTAAACTAACCAACCATTATAAACGAATTAACTTGTTTTTAGCTTTTATGGGCGTTGATGCCATTTGTAACCCATTTTGTTCGTACGGCAATCAAGATGGCAACTGCAACTGGGGAAATTGGTCAACAATTTTGTGATCTTGCCAAATTGCTAACCCAATTAAGCAATTTGCCGTGTGCCCAATCGATTCGGGGCTTTCAATTATCACAAATTGATGCCCGCTTTACACAAAATCCTAATCCGACAAATAGAATATATTGCTGTCGAGGTGTTGTCCTGCCAAAAGGATTCACTTTCAATTTAAGTCGTCTTCTTTTTTTCCTTCCCTTGCGTACCACACTCTCTTTTTTTTTCGCCCCCAGAGCTTTTTCAATTTACTAACGGAAATCCAGGCAGTAAAGCGCATTCAATCAACTGCTCCTAACTTTGTTGTGAGGTGGGATTGGAGGATCGGAGGATTGGAAGGATTGGAGGTTGGGGATAGGGATGGGGATGGCCGGCATTAAATTTATATGTCAATAAATCTCGAAGAGCAAAAGGCAAACGGCAAGTCATTGGCTTTTGCGGATGTGCGAGTAGTGCAGTATTCCTGTATTCTCGGCTGGGAAAACTTATTAGCCGTCGCGTTTAAGGCTATTAAACCAAGTCAGGTGGTGGGAGGTCGTGCCACATACACAGGCACATACAGGGCCATAAATCAGAGGCCTGACATGGCCAGCTATAACCCACCGATAGGGGATGGTGGGGGGGAAAATCCAGTGACAGTTTCCCGATACAAAGGATTAACATAACAGCTCAATAATACTGAACACCAACACACTTGTCCTTAAATTTGACAAATTCCCATGGTTAAACAACACCTGTAAAACAAGATTTGATTAAGTGCTTAAGTTTGTCACTTGACCAGCCCTTATTTTCTATAAATAATGATAATAATAATGGGTTCTTTGGAATCCTTTAAGCTTAGTTAACACTTTAGTTACTTACATAATTCCTGATTTCAACAATATTTCGCTTAAACTTAAATTTTAATTTTAATTTTACTTAGAATTTTACTTAATTATTTTGGCAATTTAAAGAATATTTTATTACACTTTTAAGATATATTTTCTTTTACTTTTATTATGAAGTTTTATTTTAAACGTGGTTAGTTTTGCTTTAATATTACTCATGATTTCATTAATAATAATTACATAAAACATAATATATTAGTTTAATTTAAATTAAAATTTACAAAAGATTTTTACTTACTTTGTATGCCAATTTTGAGCAAATTTAAATTTAATTTTATGAAGTATTTTATTTTACTTATATTTTTATGTTTTTTCTTTTTATTTTACATTAGTTTTACTTTAATGTTACTCTTGATTTCTTTTAATTTCTTTATTTAATTTAAATTTAATATTTATAATATTTTACTTTCACTTACTTCAGATTCCTTACCTAACCTCACTTAAGTCACATTTCAATTATACTGCAATTCCACTTGAAATACACATTTAAAGTACACTTCGCCGCAATATTACTTCGATTCCGATGCATTTCCACTTTGTCCTTGGTTATTTGATGTTGCCACAGCAAGCGGCTAATCGCACACATGTAAACACATTTCTCAAGCTTTTCCGCACACTTGCCCGCCCAGTTTTCCACCCACTCATGTGGACACAGTTCATTTTCCGAGTGCGTATGCGTAATAATTCGTCACTGGTTTTTGTGGCTGCCTTGGTTGTGTTGTGTTTTGTGTTTGCCGGATTTAAGCGTTCGTTATTAATCAGCCAGTCAGTTTGCAAGCCACTGACCCACTTCACACCCTTTTCGGCGAATCCTGGCGAAAAGTCCTGGTCGTGGCATAAATCTCAGACAACGCGTCGTATGAGCGATGTCAAATGCAGGCCAACTGACTACTGAACAGTGCCGTTTTGGCCCGCTTCTGAGCATCATTAATAATACTTTTTAGTTAGCATACGCATACGCATACGAACACACACATACGCATTCTCCTTTCCGGCTAACAAATTGCCCGGCTCAGGGCATAACAAAATTGCAATTAATCAAGCAGACAAAAATCTGCCCCCAAGTCCCGAGGCCAACCTACCATATACCAAAATAATATACATATAATAATACATATATGTATATTATTTCGTGGCCTGACTAATCAATGATTGAGAGATTGGAGAGTATCGATAAATGGCAGTCGAGCCGAGTTCTGGCCCGATTATCTGATTATCCGGCAGGAAAGAATGGCCAGGACTAAACCGAAATGGCTAGAAAATGGCAGCAAGGAATATACATAAGTATAAGAGACGACCCAAGAAATTAAATTATTTGTTAGCCGAGGCAAACGGGAAAAAGGCAAAAAGAAAAAAGATATAGGAGTCCAGGAAGGAGATCTAAAAACGAGCCTGACAACAAGGCCATAAGGATAGCACACACATGTGAACACTGTGAGAAAATGTGAAACTTTATCCTAAAAAATTTAATTTCTTAAGAATTTTCTATTATTGATGATAGTTATTTTAATATATTGAATAATAAAAAAAATAATAATAATATAATAATAAAAATAAAAAGCAAATAGTTATTAATATAAATACATAAAATATATTCCAAATTTGTTGTTAAACATTTATTAATATTTTACAATAAAATATATAAAAGTTCAATTTATTGTTTTTTGAATATTTTTATAAATATTTTTTCTTATATATATTTTGTTTGTTTTTTTTCCAGTGTATGTACCCACATTTATGTGTGTTTGGTTGTATGTGATGGCTTCGTTCGTTTGGCTGGGCAACAAGTGAAAATCCATTTGTTAGAGGAAATCGTGCAAAAAGCTTAAATACGAAGCTTAAACATAAGTAGCAACGAATGCCGCACACACACGCAGACACACACAGACAGCCGCCCACAAGCACCCCCTGAGATACACACATACCCAGCAAGCAAAAGGGCGATAATTCTATGGCCTCTTGACTAGAATTCATTTCTTAGTAACTTCTGGAAGATAGAAACACTATAGAACACATTTTACAAAAACAAAATATTTATTTATCGCGAAGAAGTCACTTCTGGTTGTCACTCAGAAGTGCCTTTTGCGATAGAAAATGCTTGCTGGGTATATGGCCACATAAGTATATGTATGTATATGTATATGCATATGTGAAGCAGGCCAAAAACTAAATGAAGCTGCCGCCGTTTCACCATTCTAAAGGAGTTGCCTTAACTTTTCTCTCAGTTTGTCATATATTTTTAACAATTTTTGATTTTATTTATCAGTTAATCGATTAAAAAGATTTTTATAAATTTCGATAACCAATTGACTGATAAATCGTCAGTTGTCAAACATTGTTTATAAGGATAATTTACACAAATCTGTGCCTTTGTAGCTGAGGTGCTTTCGTGATAGGGTTAAAAATGTGAACGATTAATTTCTGAGTTATGATATATCATAAACTTTAGGTATATCAAATTTATTGGGCGGGGTATATACATTAATTGGTTTATTGACAATAATCTTTACACTGGGAAACTAACAATTTGATTATTTTATGTTAAGTTGTAACTATGGATAATGGTTTTGAAATTTCTAAAACTTATCAATATTATCGATTGTCTCAAAATGTAAAAAGAAAAATAATAAAAAAAAGTTGGAAACAGTAAATATTTCATTATTTTAGTTTAGGATGATATTAAAAATATCATTTTTTATTATTATTACTATTATATTATTCATTTTAGGAAGAGTATATGGTTATTCTTGTTGTAAAGAGGCGATTTTCTTTTCTACCTTTTGATGCTTTTGTGCTCCTTTCTTCCCATTCTCCTTCGTTCGCTTTTGTTGTTGATGTGTTTGTTGTTGTTGTTGTTGGGACCTCGTCTTAGCTTTTAACGTGTTTTACCGTTCGTTTCTTTTTGCGCATAAAATGAGCAGGTAACAGGATTGTATGTGTGTGTGTGTGTGTGTGTGTACGGTTCGACTCCCTTGGGTAAATTTTCGTATTTAAAATATATGACCAAGAAATTTTCAAACATTATTTTTTAATTTTATTTTTTCTGCCTCTCTTTTTCCCCACAGCCTGGTTTTCAAGTTTTTTTGCGTACTTTTCTTGCCGCAAATCAATTTGCCAGGACGAGGAGTAAGTGGAGCAATGTGGGGCAGGAAAAAAACGGTAAAGGAAAGGAAAGGAACGGAAAGGAGCCGAGCGGAAAGGATTGCCAAGCTGCTCGAATGGAGCAGACTTTGTTAGGGGTGTTCGCCTAAATTTATGTTGCATCCACACCCCGAAAAGACGAACCACTCTCTTCTTTTCGGGGGCTTCGAGTCTGCAGTGGAGCGTATGGAAATGCATTAAGTCCCGAGATGACTGCACGTTTGGGATCTGCGGATGGGATTATCTTCGCTCCAAAAATATATACATTTACATATACCTAAAACCTAAATATACATACCTATACAAGGGAAGGTAGGGAAAACAACAGAAGAAAATCACAAGAAGAGAAGGAAAAAACCCGATAATGCTCAAAGTGGGGCAATGATGTCGACTTAAGGCCCAGTCAAGTGCCGGCTGAGAACTTTATGGGGCAGATTGTGTCCTGAATTAGCCGGTTGATGGATCTGCCACTTATTTCCTCGGCTGACGGATAACTTTGGATAACACTTAGTGCAAAAGAATATATAAACATAAAGATAAAGATAAGCTGCGGAAGGTTTGGTAAAATGGGGGAATAGACCAACTATTCGATTTTATTTGATTTTTTGTGAAATAAAAATATGCAAGAATTAAACATAAAAAAGCAAGAGAGAACGCTTAGTCGACCATCTCGACTATCAGATACCCATTACTTAGTTTAAGGGAGTGCGAGGGAGACGACGTTATGCAGGTAGTGAGTCCACTGCTTGCACTGCTTGCACACCATTATAATGCATTAGTTGCCCATATCTTTTTAATGAATGGTCTGATTCTAAGATTTTCTTCTACATATAGCCTAAACATTTTCTTTAAAAGCATTTATAAAAACCAAAATCATTTAGCAAAACAATTGCTTATCTTGTCGACCAATGTTATTGAACAAAAAAGCTACAGGTAATTGAAGATAACATCGAGAGTTGGAGATAACATTTTAGATAGCTGTATAAAAGGTCTGACATTAAGATAAAGTCAAAAATGTCAATGGAAACGTATGTACGTAATAAATCACCGATGAAAATGGATAAATTTAGATAGCTTCCGATATATTTAATACATCGAAAACTTAATCCAGCTCCAAATCAGCGAATTTCATCAAAACATTTATGAGCGACACGTTTGAATAATAAATTCCCCGATAGAAGAAACCTGTCTATGCAATAAAGATAAAAGAAAATCAAGGAAATCAAAGAAAACCTAGACGCACTAATTACGAACGTTGGCAGCCCAGCTCTGATTTATTTCACCAATTGTGGTAATGGATGGTAAACATTTAATGAGGGCAAATAAAAATCAATGTTTTAGTAAGAATCGAGAGAAATCAACTGATTTATTTGCAGCGCAGTGATAAAGATGTTAACGTCTAGTATATTGGTGTGTCGTAGTGGCATAGTACAGTTGAAATGGTAGAGAGAACATCGGACTTGGATAGTCTGGGGTGCGGCGATAAGGTTGGCGAAGCTAACAAATAGTTGGCCCAAGCGCAGCCAGTCCAATGTACAACGCAGCGAACCCACTAATCATGCTCACGGTTGGCGGACATGACTCCCAGAATAGCGTGAAAGGCGAAATAACCCACAAAGACCATCAGAATTAAGCGATTTAGCCGATCTAGCGATGGCTATTGGTCTTTATCTGGCTTTTTATTTGAGGAAAATAGGTTAAAAACTCCGAAACTACCAATTTATTCAATATATTATCTCTGAAAGATATTGTTTTGCCTTTCTTATAAGCAAATGTGTAATCGGTTTTATCTATAAAAAATATATTAGTATTATTAATTGTTTTTTTTTAATAAATTTTTTTTTTAATAATTTTTTTTTAAATAAATTTTGTTTCTTATAAAGGAAACTATTGCATTATTATTTTACCCTTTTAAAGCCGTTTTCTCAACCACATGTTAAATTTGCAGTAGGCTTTAAACTTTGAAAATAGGAAATATGGGAATTAAGAGTTTAAAGCATACTTTAAATTTAACACACGGGGGAGAATACCCAGCTTTTTATACTTTTTTATATTATATTATTTTTATATTACATCTCCTTTTTCTTACAATTTATTTTAAAGGTGACATTTAAAGTATTGACAGCACTGGAAAGAGCGAACCATTCGGTGTTCGCGGACCAGACCTACAGATAAGATTAAGTAGTTCCCGGTGTACGGTCGCCACTCCTACGGTTCTCCTATAAAAGCCTCGATGCCTGAGGCTGTGCCATTCATTGGCGATTCTCAGACTCTCTTGACAATGGCGAAGAATTGGTGGCGGCTTCTCCTCTCGGCGTTCCTAATCCTAGGCCTAATGCCTGGCATGAGTCAGCAGGTGGGGTCTCTAATCGTCGTTTAATTAGTCGATTGGTTTTTGATGGGTTCGCTTTCTTCTCCTACACTTTTGCAGGCGGCCCTGGCCGATTCGGATTACTATACGGCCGGAGTGGTGGAGTTCCGCCAGTCGATCCTCAGTCTGTCGGCCTGGTCGGACGCCCTCGAGGGCTATGTAGAGATAATAAACTCGGAGAATGCCAGTGCCACGGACATCATTGTGTTCCCCGAGAGCACCCTCAACTCGGTGGGCTCCACTACCTTTGTGCCCAATCCCGAGGATCAGATAAATCCCTGCCTGAGTGACCCCGAATTCAACGTCTACGAGACGTTCCTGGTGACCCTGTCGTGTGCGGCCCGCAATGCCAGCAAATACATTGTGATCAATCTCACCGAGAAGCAAAAGTGCGAGGATGTGCCAGAGGATACGAGACCCTGTGCCTCCAACGGACTGAATGTCTTCAATACCAACGTGGTCTTCGATCGCCAGGGAGTGGTGGTCTCCAGATACCGCAAGGTTCACCTGTACGGTGAGGCCAAGAACAACACCTATCTGCCGGAATTGAGCACCTTCGAGACGGACTTCGGGGTCACCTTCGGGCACTTCATCTGCTTCGACATCCTCTTCTATACGCCAGCGCATCAGCTCATCGTGGAGCAGGGTATCACGGATTTCGTCTACCCGGCCATGTGGTTCTCCCAACTGCCCTTCCTTACAGGTGAGACATGTGTACGTAGATAAGGAAAGCGGTAGCTAGTTCATTCATATGTGTCCCTTATCGGGGATCCAATCGATTGCTAATTGATGACTTTCGCAAATGGCTCTCGAGATGAAGTGCCTCGAACCGATTATACACAGCGAGAAAATAATCAGGTACTCAACCTGATACAACGACTACAAAGTCGTTAATGGTTGGCAATTAGTCAGTAATGGCTTGTAATTGCAAACCAAGTCTTATCTCAGGAGCTGCGTAGTAAAAACGGGCATAAGTAGGTGTAAAAGTGAACAGAACAATGGCAGATTATCTGGCTATCAAAATGACATCGTATAACCTTTTAAACATTATCAGCTAGCTACTCATTTCAGGCGAATTCTTTAGAATACCTAACTCTAAGAAACGCGAATTCTTTAGAAAAGTACTTCATTCAGCTAACCAAAAAATTAAGAACGCGAATTCTTTAGAATAGTATTTAATTCCGCTACAATGGTATATTTTAGTATTTTTTGGGCCATCAAAATGATAACGCGAATTCTTTAGAATAGTATTTCATTATCATTTCTTTTGAAGAGTATTTTATTCTGCTACGATTGTATACTTTAGTATTTATGCGAATTCTTTAGAATAGGATTATATTTTGCTACCATGCTATATTTTAGTATTTTTTTTGGATTATCTTACTAAGTTCACTTATTGTTCGCTATCTTTTCTTTATCAGCTGTTCAGACCCAACAGGGTTGGGCCTATGCCACCGATGTCAATCTCCTGGCCTCTGGGGCCAGTCGTCCCTCGATTGGGAATAGTGGTTCGGGCATTTATCATGGACGCTCTGGCACCTTGACCAGTGTTATGAATCAGGATTCTGGTGAGAGGGCCATCTATGTGGCCCAGGTGCCCAAATATACTCGCAGTAGGACTCTTGAGAAGCGTGTGAGGAGGAGTACGCCGGAGATCAAATCGCGCCAGGTGGCCTCGTCAACGAGTTTCTACATGAAGCGAGATTATGTGCAGAACTACGAGTCGGAGCTGCTGCAGTTCGGCGAGGGAACTAGTGGCGCCATCAATAGAACCATCTGCCAGGGAAGCTTTTGCTGTAACTTCGATATAGCCTGGAGATCCCTGGGAACTGCGGTGGAGAACGGCAGCTACTATAGCTATCGGTTGGGAACCTACGATGGTTGGCGCAACGAGCAGCAGGTGGATGCCAATTACCTACGCAATTGTGGAGTGTTCACCTGTTCTGGGGACTCCATCGATGATTGTGGCAAACTGCTGCCCACCGAGGGCGAGTCCCAGCAGTCGCGTGTGACCTTCACGCGTCTGGAGATCGGGGTCACCTATCCAGAGTCCCGAGAGTTCCTACTGTTCCCGGACACCCTGCTGGATAATCTGCTGCCCCTGGAACCGAGTCAGTTTGATTGGTCGCAACAGAAGCCCACTGAAGATAGGTAAGAAAGATCAGAATGCTAGAAAAATAGACAAGATCCTTAAAACTAAATGTGTTTATATCATCCCTAGCTATGTGCACGAAGTTCGCTTCGCCCTCAAGGAATCCCAGGAGGTGAGCAACCTGTTGACCTTCGCCATCTATGGCAATTACTACGACAACGAGTGCACTTTTGGCGTTGGCACTGCGGAGGAGCAGCTGGCCTGTGGCTACCGAAGCGGATCCTCGAGGCTTAGCATCCTTGGGGGATGGCTGATGATGCCGTTGGTTATCCTGGCTATTGCCTTGACCGGCGCTCAATAAGATCAAAGTGGAAATTATCTTAGGACCCACAATGCTGGGATCACATTTTTTTTGTTTTTAACACCTATGCTCGATACTAACAGTATTTTATAATAAACAACTAATAAAAATCACTCTCGACTGGTAAATAATTTAACCTCGACTATTAAACACCCGTTACTCAGCTGCAAGAGTGTGAGAAAGATGGAGATAGGCAAGCAGCAAAGCAAGAAGTCGCTTGAAGTGGCGCCATCTATTGGAAAATCATTTTTTGCTCATAACTTGTTAATGAATGGTGCGATTTTAAAACTTTCTTTTACACTCTGATAGTCTTAACACTATAAAAAATATAGTATACAAAATTAATAAGAAAGTCATTAATTTGGTTGGGTACGTATATTACAAAAGAACAGCAGAGATACGCGTCTAAATATAGTTCTATAATAAGCACTCTGCTATAACAAATAATGAAATAGATAATATAAACGAGAGGGTAATGTTAATGAAATAAATTCTATATGCCTTTAACGTAACGATTTACGGAATTTTGCAGTTAAGTCTTATCTAAATTCAAACGTACTCAGTTGGTCTAAGCTGCCTTTATATATAAAGCCCTTGTGATGGACTGAATATCATCAGTTATTGTTTTGCAAAGACTTGTGATTCTTGAAACTGAACAAAAATGTCCTGGATATGGAGCCTTTTTCTCTTGAGCCTTGTAATCGCTCAGGGATCATCGGAAAGTACAAGTATAATTTAATTTTTGAGCCCAGAAAAATGTATATATATTCAACAGGAGGCCTATGACGAAATCAATGCAAATGTGACGAAAACGCTGAAGAGTTATCTGGAGAATTTTACGGGTCACTGGAAGGACAACACTGAGTTTCTCAACTGGATTGCGAAAATTCGGTCGGCGGTGAAGAATAATAACACCCTTCTGGCGGAAAAGTTTCAGCTGCGATATAACTTCGATAACTACAATACTGAACGCTTGATTTTGGAACAGAATATCGCCGATCGTATCGAGGAACTGGATAGCATTATTCCCCACCAGAAGCAGCAAAAGTGCTTGCAGTTCTATGTGGATCAAAGAAGCGTGCTGAAAAAAGCTCTCAAGCAATCGAACAAGCAGAAAATTGAAAAGTATGGTGAAAATTCGCTACATTGTCCGTACTATCATTTTGATATCAACGAATATCTAAAACTAGTGGAAGGTATTGCAAATGGGCAGAAGGTGCTTTAAGAATCTATCTATTTGTGATCGGATTTAGCAATTTCACATTTTTTGGCCCCTTATAAAAATCACATAACTAGTGATTTAATAAATTTTGAGCAGATATAATTTTTATAGTTTTCTTTATATTTCCAACTGCCTAAAAGTTTGCTATGCGAAAAGCTTAACCCCTTTTGCTTGGAAACGCTTAACAAGCTCTTGCGAACTTTTTGATTAAAAAAGAGCAGGTAGTTTTGCCTATCGGCCATCGAAATTTCACGTGTCATCGCTGATAAGGGGGTCACCTAGTCGATAAGACCGGTCGATTGAAGTGATATGTGTATACTTGTAGGCTTGATCTTAAGTGGGAAAAAATTAAATGTTGTTGAACTTATTCTTATTTCAAAGTGTTTGAAGTTTGCACCATTTTCAGCTAGCTATTTATAAACTAGTGCTTTTTTCTTACTATTTTTGAAGCCTAACCAAAACCATAAATAATATTTATTTTTGTCTACTAAGTTAGTAGGAGCGTCTAAATATGAGACCATTTAATCGAACCAGTCCAGACGAACATTGTTTTCGACATGTTTTTCGGGAGATAAGATTAACCCATCTGCTTCTTGGGATTGCTATAAAAACAGCAGAGTCGCGAAGCCAGCAAGTCATTCGCCAATATCTGACTGGGCAAAGAACATGGCTAAGAATTACTGGGGGTTTTTCCTAACCCTGGGGTTAATGTTCGGATTGAGTCAGCAGGTGGGTGTGTTAAGATCTCTAAGATCTAAGATCTATTTTCTGTTTTCTTTTTTTCTTTCTTCTATTTAAGGCTTCACTTTTGAGCAGAGATTACTATACGGCTGGTGTGGTGGAGTTTAGACCCTCAAACCTATTGTCCGATAATCTGAACGCCTATGTGGAGATCATTCTCTCGAAGAATGCCAGTTTGACAGACATCATTGTGTTCCCGGAGAGCACCCTCAACGATGCGGGCTCCACGACCTTTGTGCCCAATCCCGAGGATCAGTTGAATCCTTGCCTGAGTGACCCCGAATTCAACGTCTACGAGGAGTTCCTGGTGACCCTGTCGTGTGCGGCCCGCAATGCCAGCAAATACATTGTGATCAATCTCACCGAGAAGCAAAAGTGCGAGGATGTGCCAGAGGATACGAGACCCTGTGCCTCCAACGGACTGAATGTCTTTAATACCAACGTGGTCTTCGATCGCCAGGGAGTGGTGGTGTCCAGATACCGCAAGGTTCACCTGTACGGTGAACCCAAGAACAGCACTTATCTGCCCGAGGTGAGCAGCTTTGAAACGGACTTCGGGGTCACCTTCGGTCACTTCATCTGCTTCGACATCCTCTTCTATACGCCAGCCCACCAGCTGGTGGATCAGGGAGTCACGGACTTTGTCTACCCGGCCATGTGGTTCTCCCAACTGCCCTTCCTCACAGGTGAGTCGGTTAATAAAAGTTCATTGACATGAGTCCGAGTGCCTGCTAATTGATGGCTCTCACGAACCCTCGAGATGAAGAGCCCTCCAGGCGAAATATTCACGTGGCTGGTGCTTATAATCTGCACTTGGAATATTTAAAGCGAAATCAGTGAAAATGTAATAGTTATTATTTATGGTTGCCAGTGCCGAAGCCACAAATCTGTGGTTGCATACTTTGTTAATACCAAACTTCCTTTCTCTTTTTAAAATTTGTTCCTTAGCTGTTCAGATCCAATTGGGCTGGTCCTATGCCAACGATGTGAATCTGCTGGCCGCGGGGGCCAGTGATCCCAGCGTGGGGAATAGTGGTTCGGGGATTTACCAAGGACGCAGTGGCTCCCTGAAGAGAGTGATGCGTCAGGAGATTGGAGAGCGGGCACTGTATGTGGCCCGGGTGCCCAAACATAAGGCCAGAAGGCGGCGCATGAAGAGGGATCTCGGCCAGCAATCGGCGACCAGTTCAAGTTTCAACATAAAGCGTGACTATCTGGAGAACTTCAGCAGCGAGGAGCTGCCCATAGAGGCTGGAAAGAGCGGCAATCTCAGCAAGATTCTGTGTCACGACGGCGGCTTCTGTTGTCACTTCGATGTGGCCTGGAGATCCCTGGAGAAGCGGTTGGGAAACCAGAGTTACTATAGCTATCGTCTGGGTATTTTCGACGGGTGGCGCAATGAGAAGCGACTGGATGTCAACTATGTGCGAAATTGCGGTTTGTTCGCCTGCCGTGGCGATTCGATAGATGATTGCGGTCAACTGTTGCCCGACCTTCGGCAGCCTGAGGTGACCTTCAGCCGACTGGAGATTCGGGTCACCTATCCGCAGTCGCGGGAGTTCCTGTTGTTCCCCAACTCCTTGCTCGATAATCTGCTGCCCCTGGAGCCCAAGCAGTTTGAATGGTCACAACAACAGCCCGCCGAGGAGAGGTGAGTCAGAGGATTAAAGGATTATCAAAGGATCTTACTCTCTTCTTCTTATAGCCAACAGGTGCGATTTGCTTTGGGGAAATCCCTGGAGGTCAGCCACCTGTTGACCTTTGCCATTTATGGCAACTACTACTATAATGATTGCACCTTTGGCGTGGGAACCGTTGAGGAGCAACTGGCCTGTGGTTATAGCCATCCAAAAGTATACTAAATTCTATAAAAACTCTGTAGAATTTTATAAAACATTATTTCTGATTTTCTGTATTTTTTTTAGATTTTTACATCAAGCCTTTTTCTCTGGCGACTCTACTTCCCGTTTTTTGTAGGCCATGTTTATATTGATATAGATTGGGAATATTTTTAGGTTATGTTAATTTTTTGGAATTTATTGTTTTTTTTTTACTAAAAGCCCAAAATTCTACTTCATTAAACCAATTAGAAATAGGAATGCACGCGCAAATCAGCTGATTACCGATTTAAACGATAAGATAGTAAATCTTTACAGACAGTTAACAACAACGAAAGAAAACAGGCAATATATATACAGGCACAGCTAGATCGAAAGGTGGAAAACCGGTTGGGATTAGTCGGTTTGCAATCGTTGGATCATAAGCATCATGTTTAAGCTCCACTGTTTATTTGTGTGGCTCTTTGTTGGATTTTTTCTACCATCATTGGTGGTGGCCAGCGATGGTTTCCATGGATTCTACACAGCTGGTGTGGCCGAGTATCGACCGGCGATAATGGGCGGTACTTCGCAACAACTGTTGGAGGCGAATCTGGCCGGGTATCTGGAGCTCATGGCACTGGGTAACGGCACTACGGACATCATTGTCTTCCCGGAGGCCACTCTAAATGGGGTGCTCACCCTGACGGCGGTGCCAGCGACTACGAAACTAAGCCTTTGTGAGGAGCAACCGGGTGATGATCCGGAGATAGCTCCATTTCTGCGACAACTTGCATGTGCCGCCAAAGAATATAACACCTATCTGGTGGTCAATGTCAAGGAACGGGCAACGGAGAAGTGTCCCGAGGACTCGGGCTGTTCCCCGGGCGGCTATGTGATCCATAACACCAATGTGGTCTTCGATAGACAAGGAGCGGTGATTTCGCGCTACAGAAAGTGGAATCTCTACCTGGAACCCTCGACCCAGCGATCTGAGGAGCCCGAGCTGGCCACCTTCCAAACGGACTTCAATGTGACCTTCGGCCACTTCGTCTGCTTCGATATGCTCTTCTATACTCCGGCCCAGGATTTGGTGGAGCGACTGGGCATTCGCCATGTGATCGTCACCAAAATGTTCAACTCGGAGCTGCCCTTTCTAACGGGTGAGTGTGTTTATACGGTGGAGTTTTGAAATTATACACACAAAAAAAGACATGTCGCCGTAAAATTGATATGTGCATGTAAATTTCTGGTTATACAAAACCCATATCGTTTTTACATGAAATACTCATTTTGACCATATCAAATTTACCTGGCCCCATGTCAAGTTAAAATTGATATTACATAATGTAAAATCGATGTACGTTTCATATCGACTTATTTTCGGTGTACAAAGAAATTAAACATTTTCGTCTTATTTTGTTGGGAAATCTTTTTTAAATGTTTTTTTTAAACTGAAAATATTGTTTTTAGCCAAAAATATATTGAGGTGTTTTTTTCTACAGTGTATTGTTGTATATATATGAATTTCAAATGTAATAACGAAATAATAATAATAATAATTTGTATTTTAAAGAATAAGTTGTTGTAAGTTCTTGAAAAAAAATTTTTAATTTTTGAAAGTGTTTTAAAATTATTTCAAATTTTTTTTTTTTGCATTCAAAGTTGAAAAATTTAAAAAAAAAAAATATTTAAAACCATAAAACAATGATATTTTATGACATTTTATTTGGATAAGTTATATAAAAAAGTATGTAAATTTTTCTATTGTAAGAATACATTTTGTGGTGACTGTACTAATTTAGGAACTCATTTTGCAGCCTCTTAAAAAATCTTTAAAAATCCTTAAAACCATAAAACAGTGATATTTAATGACATTTTATTATTTATTATAAGTTATAAAGAAAAGTATGTAGATTTATATATTTTAAGAATACATTTTGTGGCGACTGTACTTACTGGTTTAAAAACTCATTTTGCAGCCTCCCAGTTTCAGCAGGGTTGGGCCTGGTCCAACCGGGTGAATCTCCTGGCTGCCGGGGCGAGTCTTCCGCTGGCGGGAATCAGTGGCACTGGAATTTATGCGGGTCAACAGGGCGCCCTGGCCCGACTCATGATGACGGATGAGACGGAGGGTCAACGCAAGTTGCTCCTGGCTCGAGTACCCCTAGATCCCGACGAGCCCTTGGATGCCACGGATGAGCTATTGGAGGCGGAAGAGACGACTGCCATTCGATTGAAGCTGCTGCAGCAGCCGGAACTGCGAAAGTTTGCCAGCTGGGAGCTGCCCATGATTGAGGGAAGTTCCGTGGACAAGAGGCTGTGCCAGGAGGATCTGTGCTGTGAGTTCCGGATCAAATGGTCTCCAGTAGATGGTGGTGGTGGACTGGCCGGGGGATATGGCTATCGCCTGGGGGTTTGGGTGGGCGAGAGGCGCTACGAGGAGGAGCAGTACAGTGCCATCCGGCTATGTGGTCTGTTTGCCTGCAGCAATTCGAGTGTGGAAAGTTGCGGTCTAATCAGCGAGGAGCAGCAGCAGGAGCAGGAGCAGGAGCATCGAGTGGTGTTCACCGAACTGCAGATCCTTGGTGAGTTTGTTCGACGACCCAGACGTCTCATTATGCCCAGCACACTCAGTTCCTCGCATCTGTACGCCCTGCAACCCTCCCAACTGAACTGGTCGATGGAGGAATTGGATAATCTGACCAGGATTAAGATGGAACTGCGACAACCGCATGGCCAGCTAATGACCTTCGCCATATATGGTAATTATTTCGATGAGTATGCGAGTGGTGGAGCCAGCAGATTGGGAACCCAGCTGGTTATGCTAATCACGACCCTAATGATGATGCATCTCATCTGGGAGTAGGTATTCTATATATATCTATAGATAACGAACGAACCCAAGGTGGAGAATATTCAGGATGCTGTATAATATTTAGAGATATAATATAATAATAATAGTCTACATTAATCTTAACTTTATAGATGATATAGGTATTTTCCACTTATCTATAGAGAGAGAGAACGAACCCAAGGTGAAGAATATTCAGGATGCTGCATAGTATTTAGAGTTATTATTTAATAATAATCTATATTAATCTTAAATTTATAGATTATATAGGTATTTTCCACTTATCTATAGATAAAGAATAAACCCAAGGTGGAGAATTATCAGGATGCTACATAATGTTAAGAGATATTATTAAATAATAATCTACATTAATTTTAAGTTTATAGATGATCAATATTTTAGATTATTTTAGAAGATTTCCTTTTTTTTTAATGTTCTAAATTAAATAATAATCTACATTAATCTTAAGTTTATAGATGATCAATATTTTAGATTATTTAAGAAGATTTTCTTTTTTTTAATGTTCTAAATCTTTTAATAATATGGCATATTGAAAACGGGCCCATTATATTTACATTAATTACTCAAAGGCAATGAAAACGAGAGTAATGAGTCAGGCACCACGTAGTTAATATTAAGTGCTGTAAAACTATTAGTTTGAACAAGTCTATTAATTGCCAGTCGTTTTTCACAAATTCACTTTAATGTTCGGTCGTAAATCAGAAAAAAAGCTACTTCAAAAATGCTGATTTATTCGTTGGGGCTGTCAAAACGATTTCGTTCTTTTTGTCGGCTGGCAACTCATTAAAATCAATGCGTGCATGCGTGAGTGTGTGTGTGACCGTTTCAGGGTGTGTGTGTGTGTGTGTGTGTATGTGTGTTGCATTTGCTGCGAACTGCACTTTATATTTACCGTTGTTTGTGTAGTTGCCCTTAAGCTGGCACATTGTAATTAAGTGTCGCTCAAACAGAGGCACACTGAAAAAAAATACTCCTCTCGATTCAAAATGGTTCGGAATTCGAAAGAGCTTAGGATTTAGTTGGGATTTTCCATATTGCCAGTAAGCAATGTATAATAGTAATTTTAAAAATATGTGTAATATTTTAAATATTATTATATATATATATATATATTTTAATAATTTTAAAAATATGTGTAAAGACACAAAAACATTTTTTTCTTTTTTTTCTTACTAAATTATTTTATTATTATCATACAATTTTATTTTTCTTAATCCTATCTATTTTTATTTTTTAACTTTATAATTTTTATTACAAATTAATCATTAAATAAATATGAAACATTTTACTTACTGTGCATCACGTTGTCTATTTGCTTGCCTAATTTATGGAAATCGAGGAATCGCCAATGGAATGGTGTCAAGTTCATGTCATTAAGGTGTGATTAACAAAAATTAGTTGCTGCTTAACGGGACCGAGAGCAATCTACCCCGAGAACCCCCAAAAAAACCACCTACCCCACCGCAAAAACAGAAAAGAAGGAAAAAGAAAAGGAAAACAGACGTCTCAGCGAGAGCAACAGTGTGCTGGCTGGAAAAAGCAACAGCTAACGGAAAGGCGACCTCCACCCAACCACCAACCACCACCCACCACCCACCGCCCACTGGTTTGAGCAGGTGAAGCAGGAGAAGCAACACATGAAGCTGGCGTCGCTGCAGGCGTCGCTGCCGGCGCCTCTGCCCGCGGCGACAGCGAGAAACGAGCAGCTTCGAAAGTTTTCATTCATTTCAACTGTTGCTTTCCACTTGTTAGCACACGAGGCCGACTGGAAAACGAAGGGAAGTCCGACTGGAAGGGCAGCAGCCCAGCAGAGCAACACACTCTCCGTGGAACTCTCCGCTCTCCACTGAGAACACCTGAGCACAGTGGGCGCTTTGAACAAAGCAGGTGTAAACAAAAAATGATGTAAATATTATAGTATGTGATATTTTTATACAATCAATTTTGGTTAAATAAATAGTTGCTGAGGCCAAGGAATTAAAAACAAACTTTTTAATTAATTATTTGATTTTTATATATTTTTGTATACTTTAGATTATATCTCTCAATTTACATAAAAAACTAAATTAAAGAAATCCCCACCAAACGAAGGAATATATACAACTATAGTTGATATTACTTTGCAAACATAAAAGTTATAGAAAAAAAAACTTGAACAGAAAGTTCTTAATTAATTGTTAGTGTTATGTTGATAAAAATCATTTATAATTAAATATTTGCTTTATTTTGAAACATATGTTTGATATTAAAAGAGTTCACTATTTATTGTAAAAGTCCCACTGTGCGAAGTGCGTGAGCGAGGACGTGTAGAGTTTTCGTTTTCATTTTCGTTTTCGTTCTCTGTTGGCGGCGTGTAGACTGCGTTATATTTGCCTTGAATTATTCAGGCAGATATGTTTTATGGATCAGGGCGGAAGGCGCTGCGCTTTTGGACGTCCGCGCTAGGGAAAATGCAATTAACGGAAAAGGCCAGTCAGCTGGCCGGATCCAAAGGGCCAAAAAGATCGTATAATTATATTTTTAGGGGCTTGTTTTTAGTTTTTACCTAAAACTTTTTAATTCATAAATTTTCAAGCAGTAAAATATTTATTTAAATATGTGTGGAGATTATTTTTTCATACATTTTGTTAACGGGTCTAAAAATTTCTTCTTTAAGTGGCTTTTAAATCTCTGGCACATGCGCATTGAAAACTCAGTTTAATTCTTAAAGTCCTACTGAAAAATATTTTATAATTTTATAATATTTTATATATATAAATAAAAAATCTAAAAGTATGTCCTTCTGTTTAGTCCAGAATTTTTGCCCTTCTTTTACCAAAGCTTAGTTCAGCTTGAGAGCTACTATTTAAAAATGTTTTAAAGGCTACAGAACTTAGAGCAAAGCTCTTACTCCAGAACCTCTTTTCACATTTAACTAACATAGAGTATAACGTTTTGCAGAGGAAAATAATAGTCAAACTATTTAAAAATTGCTCTTTTAAGTTTGAAATTGTACTTTCAAACAGCCAGATTGGCGAAATCTCCCCTGAGTTTCCGAGTCCAGTCCGGTATTTCGCGGTCGTGACCGTTCGTGTTCGGTCGTGTTCGTTCGTGTTCGCTCGTGTTCGTGCACGTCGCTGCTAGCGACACCGTCGCCGCTCTGCCGACTGCGCCGCCGACGCGTTGCGTGCTTTGGCAAACGTAACGGCACATTCTGCGGAAGCTTTCGGCGCGTGCAACATCCAAACATCCAGTAGGCGTTCAGCCTCCGAGCGGATAACACTGCGTTGTTGTAGTTCTTGGAGTCCCAGCGATACGATATACACACCACCCCACTAAAACACATACCCACTAAATGAAAAATACCAGAGGAGCAGCCATACCAAAATCAACACTAAATACCGTTGGCATTCAAGTTTTGAATAATTCAACCGAATTCGTGCGTGACAATATCAACAAATAGAGAGATTTCGAAATTTTTTTGAAACTTTTTTTGAGTTGCTAAAACGTCTTAAAGTTCTGAACATTCTTAAAAAAGCAAAAAATGTTTAAAAGTGCCTGACAATAACACAAGCGAAAGATCTTTGAAAAATGTTCTAGAAAATTGTACCTAAGCCTATGGAAAGTTTCGACGTTGTTTCTTGTTTTTTGAAATTCATATTTTGGAAGTAATATTAATAAAGTGTCTTAATTATTTTCGTTATATTTTTAATAACATTTTGAAATAAGTTTATATTCTTTATTTTTTTTTAATATAAAGTTAAATGTTTTAAATTTTATTTCGTGGAATGCAATTAGTTTTTTCGCAACCTTCAATTTGAAAATTATCTTATAAATAAATGATACAGTCTGTGTGTTTTCTTTTTAATATTCACATTTAACTTTTTATGATTGCTTTGGTTTTTCTGTTAATTTTTGTTTAAGGAGTTTTTGTATTTGAAATGAAATGTGTTTTTCTTTCGATACCCCGAGGTATTTTGGCATCGAACGCCGACGGGCGATTTGCAGCAACAACAATCAACAATCGTGGACTTCCTGGGCGCGCAACTTTTGTTTTGAAATTCTATATAGTTCTATATATATATATGTCGATCTCTATCGCACACATGCTCCCTCACACCCCATTAAAAATACCATTGTTTGTTGTTTTTTTTTCGGTTATTGTTGTGACTTTGGCAGAGACACCAGATAAAAGACAACATTAAGCTGAATGCGAATTGAAAATTCGAGAAAAAAAGAAAATCTAAACCAAATTTGAATTTGAAATTGAAATTAAAACAAAGCAAAAGTTTTTGGAAAGCGAAGCGGAAAAGGAGAAAATCCAAGGTAAACAACAACAGAAACCAAGTAAAAAGGCCTTCGGAGCGATAAAAGGTGAGTGAAAATGCTGATGGAACTTGAAATTTAAAGAATATCGCGCATACGCATAGTTGCACGTGGTGGTTTCTTGAAAGAAAAGTTAGGTGGGAATAATGTGTTTAATTTATTTTACAGTCTGTGTTTTTGTAAGAGGTAATAGGATTTTCTTTAAAGACTTCAAAGCAAAGATTTTAAGGTTTAAAGGTCTTTAGAATTTTCTGAAAAAAAAGGTTCCGTTATTACTTAAAACTTGGCCTTGAAAATGTAACAAAAATCGGCAATAATTTATTTAAAACGTAAGCGTGTTTGTATTTGCAAAGAGTGAGCAAATAATTGTATGTAACTTAATGGAAAGTAAATAGAGATTTAATGAAAGAGGCATGCTGGAAAAAGCGGGATAAAAATAGAACAAGAAACAGGAAAAGAATAAATCCCTGCGAGACGCGGGTGCTGAAATATTTTAAACCACAGCCTTGGATTTCACATTTTTTATCGGCCCTTCAGTTCGGTTCTTCTTTTGCCTTTTGTTTGTCCGATGCTTTCTTAATGGTTTTCCTTGGGCTTTGTGTGCCATCATCATCGAACACACTGTTTACAATTCGATTTTGCATTCTTTTGCCATTCTGATTCTGATTCTGATTCTGATTCCCATTCCCATTTCTCACTCACTTCTTGCCCAATTTTTTCCCACATTTTCTTTTTTTTTCGGAACTTGTCTTCACATTAATTGTTCATTGATGTTTGTTCTCTCATTCTCCAACTGGTTTTTCCTTGGTCGCTTCCTGTGATTCTGAGATTAAATGGAAATAGAGATTTCTTGGTTTCTTCTCCTGCATTTCCCTTTTTTTTCTTGCATTTTTTCGGCGCGTGTACTTTAAGTTTTTCATTGAGTGCGAATCTGGCGAATCAAAGCTGACAACGGTGCGTATGATTAATATCTCGAAATATGCGCCAGATTGTTGAGCGAATTATCAAAAGAAAACGTTTTTGGGGGGGAGAAGGGGAGGTTCGGGTATATGGGGTTATTGGAAATGTTTTTTCCTTAATTATTGGCCAAACGGCATTAAATTTTCAAGTATTTACTAAAGCTTAACAAAACACAAACAAAGGCGAACACATTTTCCTCGATTTTCCTCGATTTTTCACTAAATAAACGGTGTGTGTGTGTGTGTGTGTGTGTTGTACAATGTACAATGTACATATACATAAGATTATCGAGTACTGGAGGCATTTGGCAATTGGCAGCTGTTCGATCTGTATCTGTATCAATAAAATCTCTACCTCTCTCTTTCTTTCGATTTATTCTCTCCGATTTGCTCATTATTTACTTGCCCGGATTTCGCACATATTTTTTTATGCACATATCTAAACAATTAGTAAACTGTTTTTGATTTTTTTGGGGGAAGGAGGACTTTTCTTGGGTTTTTCCTTTTCTTTCAGTAAATTGAATTAACGCTAATTGTAATTGTGAATGTAAATGTAATGCGCGAACATCAAGCGAGATCTAAAAAGCAAAAACATATATGAACCCGGGCACACAGACACACGTATGTAGTTGGGTATATAGAAGATACGGACGGACAAACGGACAAGCGGACAAACGGACAAGCGGACAGACATGTAAACAGAGGCAAGCCAAAGGTAACAAATGGCTTTTCAAATAAATTAGCGGGCGGCAATTGTAAACAGAGACAGACAGAGAAAGAGCAGCATATATATATATATATAGAAAGAGACGGGCCGACAGAGAAAGAGGGCTAGAGAAGACTAGAAAGAGAGGGGGGCAAACACACTGGACACGGCCAAATGGAGATGGAATTTGTGACCAGCGGGTTGCCCAATTAATTACTGCATTTCGCATGGCCAGATGAATCGAAAATAGTTTTAATTGATATCAGGCAAATATTGAAAATCATTTGAAACTTTTGCCATCTCTCGTTTTCTTTCATTAGTGGCGCATTGTCATTGCAGTTAAGCAATTATTTTTGCGATTCAATTAAACGAGATTCCGATCAAATAATCACACATGTCACTCGTACACAAGTTTTTAATCATTTTGCTGACCAAATCCTCATCCCATATCGTTTTATATGGCTTAAACCTGAGTGTCAAAGAGGAAATGTTGTATGTTGTATTGAAAAGCTGGCAATAAATGTTGCCATTAAATGAAGGCATAATTATTCAAAGGCTTTGTGATATGGTAAATAAATTGAAACCGATGCTTAAAGTAACACTTTTTTATAAAAAATATTTTAGGGATTTCTTCGATTATAATAATAATATATTTTAAAGAATTTTTGTAATTGAAAATTGAATTTTCCCTTAAGATTTTAGTAAGGAGTTCTATTAGAAACCGATGGTTTAAAGTAAAGGTTTTTATAAATGATTTTATTGGGTTAGTTAGGTACTATTGATAATAATATATTTTTGAGTTTTGGGGAGAATTTAGAAATTGAATTTTGTGATTTGAAAAGAACTCAAGATTTCTGAAAGTTCTTCACTCTAAAGGATGCATTTTGTGTTTGATACTTTTGAAGGTATCGTTGCTATTGCTTTGCCAACCCTCGTGAAAAGGGATTGGGGGTTGGGGGATTTTAGCAGCAGATTCGACCGGTTGTGAGCGGTTTTTGAAATTTTTCGTTTTTGGAAACTATCCGCACCGCACCCCAAAAATCCGCCCGAGTATTTGCATTAAGCGTCCATCGACGGCGGGCAGCGTTCATTAATTATACAATTACAGCTTGCAGTGGCCATTTAGGGGGGTGGTTGGGGGGTAGTTTGGGGGGTGGTTTGGGGGGTGGCTGCACAGACAGACCATTTTGCGTTGCACATGGCTTACGGGGGAGCACTCAGCTCATTCAACTGCAAAGCAATTCGTGGAAAACCCAACTGAGTGTGTGTGTGTGTGTGTATGCATTGGTATGCTAGTGTGCATTAGTGTGTGTGTGTGTAGGAGTGCTCTTCTTCTTGCCACTCTTCTTTTGTGCTGTTTGCTTTTTGCTCTGCCCCGCGTTTGATATGCAAAATTCAGAATGTTTACCTTGAAATATGCCATGTCACTTTGCAAGCGATGCGAGTTGAATACTCGATGGAGCACAGAACAGTACAGCACTGAACAGTCCGGCCAGAAAGAGAAAGGGAGATAGAGAGTGAGAGAGACGGTGACACTGCGAAATACTCGTGCACATTGTGCACATTATGCTACCTGACAGCTGAACTGAAGCAAAGGACCCCAAAAAGACCAACACATTGAAAGAAACTAAAAGTCTACTTTTAAGCTCATTAAATGCATATTTTTGATACAAGAATACAATTGAGTTAAAGAAAGGGCTACCAAAGGGTAAGACATACACAAACCAATGGAGTGACAAAATACTTTTCATGTACTTTTAAAATTAATTTTATTTTTCCCCAAAGAAAAAAACCATAAATACAATTTATTAATGATTTTATTTCTATCAGAAAAAAATCCAACATTTTTTTTAACTTCTAAATATTTTTTTACCTATTTATTCTGGAAATAAATTTGAACACATTTTATTTCTCCCCTAAAAAAAGAAACAAAAATAAAATTTATTTATAATTTTATTTTTATTCGATTAAAATCCAAAATTTTTTTTTAAACTTCTAAATATTTATTTTTACTTAATTATTGTGGAAATAAATTTTAACACATTTTATTTCTCCCCTAAGAAAAACAAATTTTATTTTTATTTGACATAAATTTTAAGTTTCCTCATTTTTTGCTACATTTTTACCAACGAATTTTTAGTAAACTATTCGTGAAATAAACCAACATTTAATGTTCTATTAACTGAATTTATTTTCGGTTAGTGAAAAAAGGCTTTAGGACCATTTATAATTCATTTTATTTTTATCTTGGAATACATTTTAATACATTTTATTTTGCCCAAAGAAAAAAGTTTATTGACAATTTATTTGTGATTTTATTTTTATAAATTCTATAATTTTTTCTACATTTTTACCTACTCTCTTTCATTAAACTATTTGTGAAATTAAACCTAGATATTTTGTAATTTTCTCACTCTGTAAATTGGTTAGAGCCGAGCAACTTTCAACGGGGCTTCAGTCGAACGGCAGTGGTTAATGGGAACGGTCCGGGAATCGTGGGATGGGGCTGCCACATTGATGAGCTCCACTGCCCGGAGTTCCGAGTTCCGAGGTCGGAGGTCACCGGAGTGGCACCAGGGAGCTGCCCACTCATTACCAGATATGGCCAGAAGTTGGCAATGTTTGCCAACGTTTGTTACCTGTTACTAGTTTTCCGTTTTCTGGGCCAACTTCTGTGTACCTGTCATTTAACCCAGAGATCAGCTTTTGTTGCAGCTGGAATTTCTGGGACTCCACTTGCAAAACGATAGTTTTAAGAGCCCTTCAAACTAATTTTTTTAAGAATGAAAGTATAGTCAACGTGAAGTTCTTGAAAAAACATTAGGAAATTAGAGCTTGAAAAAATATCTCGATATTTAATTTGTGTGTTTCCTTTCAAAACATCGATATCATCGATTCCATATTGTCAAAATATCGAAAATATCGATAATTTTCAAGCTCTAGTTACAGTGCCTCAAATTTAATTTTAAATTTTAAATAATATAAAGCATATATATTTTATCCCCAGACTCCTTGCCACAAATCCCAAATTCAATTAAACTGCCAGCTTACCTTTGTGTTCATGGCTTTTTTAATCTGATTTATTCAAACGTCAATAACTCTTAGCAATTCCAATGGAATTGTCCTTTAAATTGTTATCTTATAATTGATTATAACCTTTGTTTGCTTATGCTCAATGGTTTTCAGATGATAACCAAAAGAGTTTACCCCTTACTTACTTAGTTAATGGTAGTTGATTACCTCAAACCCTATATGCATAGCTATAACTAATTGCGCCTGCAGCTGTTTGGGATTGCAATTCGGGATGTTTGCAGGTGCAGCATTCCAAATACTCGTAGATATCGTATTGCCGTTGGAATCCATCTATGGCACATGCCACGCCCACTGTGCCCATATGCCCATGTCCTGGCACTTAACCTTCGAACTGGTTGCAATCGCAGGACTTCAGGCCAGACATGCATATGCATGCACGAACATGCATACATACCTTCCCTGTCCGTCCGTTTGTCCGTCCGTCCGCCTGCCACTTTGGTTCAACTCCATTTCCGGACAACAGCAACTTGTCTGGGGCAAGTTCAATATGGCAGCAGCATTTCCGGCTTCGGGTTGCAACAAGCAGCTGCACTTTTGTCATTGCATTTTCCAGGATCTGTTTTCCCTTCGGCTTCCCCTTTTCGAATTTCCCTCCAAATTACAGCATGCAATTACATTTTCTGTTTATTTGCGGCTTCATCTTGATGCGAACTTTCCTTGCCTTCTCCTGGGTGGGAAAATATGGACTAAAAGGAGCTGGGGAGTCGCGCGTTTTCGCTAACCGCGAATACATTTTAATTAGCAGCTAAAATATTCAAACTGAAAATTGCCCTTTGCCTGGATGGCAGCAAAGCGCCCAAAAACTCCCCATCTGCCAGGCTCTCCAAACAGCCAAAAACTACCCAAGCCCACCCCATTCACCCAACCACCCCATTCACCTGTGCCTGTGTTTGTTTTTGTGTGAGCACCCAGGTCCCAAAAAGTTTGCCAGCCTCAGCAGCAACAGCTTCCATGCACAAAGAAAAAATAGGGGTATAAATAAAAACAGAATATTTTATGATGAACTTTTAGTTGACCTATAAATTATAGTCTTATTCGATATGAAATAGGTTCATTTTCACCTTATTTCATATTAATAAAAAGCCGATATGATTTATGTCAAATTTATGATTCATACATATCAACATGATATTTAATCATATCATAAAAATACCAAATTTAGTATTTTTTGAAAAAATAATGTAAAATAAGATTAACATAATCTTTATTCATATCAAATTGATATGAATAAATAGATCTTATTTATCAATTTTTTTTCTGTGTATAAATTAAAAAACCTCAATTAGAAAGTTCTTAAAAATAGAAAGGAAATATCACAAATAAAATAGAAAAATATAAAAAAAAATGTATTTCTAATAAATACTTTTCTTGCAGTGCATCCCCTTAAAAATGGCTATGAATTTTACAGTTTAGAGAGAGAGTGGCTTTTGGGCAACTTCTCTCCAAATACTTGTGAAAATATGTCAGCAAAAGTTGGAGGGACAAAAGAGAAATTCAATATATATACAGAAGTATATTCACTCGTGCATATATATGTAATAATAATTATCATAAACATAATTTTTAAAGACTGTCTGCAGTTTAAAGTTGTTTTTTTTCCTTTCTTGAGGCCATGAAAATGAAATTTCAAAGTCGTTGACTGTGGCTCCTCATGAATTTTAATTCGAAAATCTTCTCATTGTGAAAACTTTTGGACCTTTAAGGAAATTGCGTTCGAAATTCAAGAATTCCAATGGCAAAATTGCGGTGAAGTGGGCGGTGAAGTCTGTCAGTGTCAAATATGCTAATTAATTTTATCTGCTGTGCAATGAATAAGTGACAACAATTACCACCCCCACCCTCCCAACAAAAAAAAAGAAAGAAAAAATCCCACACATTCGTGTACGAAAATGATATGGCAACAATGTCAGCGACAATCGACATTGAGCCTATAAAATATGATTAATTATACAGATGTAAGCGAATGACGGGGAAATGGGCATTATATTTAATTTACACACTTATCCGATCTGGGTTAACATATCTTGAAAATTAAAAATAATATTCGCAAACAGCTTAAACATGTTCTGTATTGTTGAAATAAATTCTGTAAAAATACGTATACGTAATTTTCTAGGTTTACCTAAAATATCACGTATACGTAGTTCACTGTTTTTCATTTTTGAATTGAAAAATCATTTTAAAAAATCCTTTCTTTTTTACCATCCCATAAAAAGCAAATGCAATGGTTAAATGAAAATTTCAAAATTTTTTTTTTCAACTTTGGGGCCAGCAAAAAAAAGGATTGGTCTTCCTGCGCCAAAATACGAAGCCTTGGTCAAAAAACTCACAAACATACAGAGACATTAGCGCTGGTTAAAATTGCCAAAAAACAAAAAAAAAATTAAAAAGTAAGGAAAGCAAAAAAGTTTGCAACGGAACAGGAATTTTTGTGGAAGGATGGCAAGCAAAAGTTCCGACAACAAATAACCACAAGTGGATGCCACAGCTGGCCAAGCCGTTACTTCTTTTTTTTCCAGTTTTTTTTTTGGTTTTTGTTTTTCCTTTTTTCACCCCCTTTGATGCCCCTTTACTCGCCACGTTTTCGTTTTTTTTTTTGCGAAGCTTTTCTGTTGGTTTTCTGTTTTTGCGGTAACAGTTGTCAAAATATGGTTAGGACATGAAGTGAATTGAATGCGAGCATATTTCATTCCCCTGGAATCCGGGGGAAAAGTGTGCAAAAAAAAAGCAAAACTGTGCGGTGGACAAATGGGCGAAAAAGACCGGAGTTTTCCTCATGAGGTTCTCGGCTCTCTAGCCTTATTGAATCAAACTTTCACTTGGCCGGATTTATCTGTGTTTGCCATTTGGGAAGCTATTAAAGTTAAATTTTGTTTGGATTTGGATTCAATAGAGCAGTGGTTAATGGGTGGCTCTTATCCAGTACAAAATGCAAGCAAATCAGCTTGACGAAGGGTCACACTTCTTAACTCTAACAGTGGCATGGTCACACTGCTCATTTGGTGTGAAACAAAGCAAATTGAAGTCTTTGCACGAACTACTTTCATTGATTGGAATTGATGGTTTGGCAGCACGACCAGTTCTAGGATAGTTAAGGCGTATCCAAGGAAAATGTGCGACACCCACTCAATCAGGAACTCCCATCCACACACCCACACACCCCCACACACACACACACATTTTGGCAGGCGGTGCGATTCAATTTCCGCTGTCAGTTGCTGTCTTCATTTTGGCATTCGGTTTTGTTTTGACTGTGGAATCTTTTGTGGGCCAACTGTTGCCATGTGGATGGATTCCCACACCAGGCACTGAGAAAAACTATGATTTATCTTTAAAATGAAAAAGGAATATTAAATATTAGAATATTTAAAAAATCCCTAATAATGTTTATAAACGTATGAGAATCTAAGTGAAATATTTAATATATATATTTTCTTTCTGTGCATCCTTTATGCATGTGGTCCTTGTTCCTCATCTTTCCCTTCAGCCATCAGCCTTCAGCCTCCATCCTTCCCAATCACTTGCCATTTTCTTCAATGACGAACAATTCAATTTGCCGCCGAAGTCCTTTCGATAGTCCTTCTCCCCTCCGCAATCTCCCCCCTGTGGCACTTGGCCGAGGTGTCCTTTTTGGGTCCAAGTGCAGTTTTCCAATTCTGTTTAAACCCTTCGAATCTCTGGGCTTTGAATTTCCCTCGCTCGACAGAGGGAACCTATATTTCTGTTGTTGTGTCTGGCACAAAGATTTATTTTTTGCTCTTGTATTAGTTGTTGTTGTTGTTGTTTATTACCTGTGCATTTCCAAGTGTTTTGTTTATAGAGATTTCCCTTTTCCTGAGTGGGCTTCGTTCTTATGATGCCGTAAATTATTCGATGTCTGTCGATGGGCAAACTCATAAATAACAAATTTTTTTGAGGCATGTGAGGCAAGTGCGGAATTGAAAGATAGAAAATATGGCAGAGGTTTCAAAAAACAAAAACAAAAATGGCAAAATGTCAAATGGAATTTTCCTTTTAATTGTTTGGCCTTAGCATTGCCACTTCTTGTTGTCCTTTTGATTTAGCAACTATTTTGGGGGAAAAAAAAGTCCCTTCAGTTGTAAATTATATAAATAAAATAAAATAAAAAATTTTCCATATAACTGTGTAAATTTTATAATAATTGAAAAGCCTCTTGGGAATATTTTCCCAATAAATTCGACACATTTTCCAAATTATATTTTCCCATTTCCATAACAATTGCCAGCTTTACCCACTTAGTTGGTAATTTATTGGCCAAAATAAAATTTTCACAAATGCCATCAACATAATTTTAACTTGTTTTCCAATTGTTGCTTTTCCGAACGTATTAACGTCTATTTTTATTGTATTTATTCTTTTCATCTTTTCCGTGACCTCCTTTCACCAGCCATTCATCCATTCGCCCATTCTCCACAGCCTTATAAATTTCCCCATGAAATTTCGCCCTAAATGTTTGTCTCGCTTTCAGCAATATTTACCCATCCCATTCCCATTTCTCCTATTACCCCGGGAGAATACAATTTCCAACGCAAACAGCAAATGCGAACAACAATTGTAATTGGGCATTAACATAAGCAGGCACCAGCAGAATGAAAACACCCACAGCCAGCCAACAATTCCCAATGTTAAACATCAGCGATGAATCCTCCAGTGAAACGTGAGCTTGTATTGGGGAACAACCCAACCCAACCCATCCAAAACCCATCCAAACCCATCCAAAACCCACCCAAACCCATCCAAGGATCCGTATCACAGCTCCCTCAGCTCCCATTTGAATGTTTCCATTTCGGGGCGTCAATTTATTGAATTTTAATTAATTTTATTGCCCGGCATTGTCGTAAAGCCCTTAATGATAGCATCGCTTGCCACCTCGATACAGTGAAGCCAGCGAAATGGGGATTTTATTTTATAACCCCTGGCATAAGCCCAGCAATATACTCAAGGTTTACCGTCACAAGGTGTTATTAAAACCCAGTAGATTGGCACTCAATTTAAGGGTTTCTACGACGGCATAATATTTTAAATATGGTCACCCTAAGAATTTTCTTCTGCCGGCAGGGTCACACTAAACAGTTCAAATGCAACTCTGACTCAGTTACTAGATTGGGTATCTGGTTATCCATTTAATCTTTCCAAATAGTGAAACTTTACTGTGTTTTTAGACGAGTTTTATACAAATGCAGAAATTATGGAAACTGCGTTGACGCTCTAACATAAAAACAAATGTGCCAGGTGGACC
This sequence comes from Drosophila pseudotakahashii, assembly GCA_035046095.1. Taxonomy (NCBI): domain Eukaryota; kingdom Metazoa; phylum Arthropoda; class Insecta; order Diptera; family Drosophilidae; genus Drosophila; species Drosophila pseudotakahashii. Next base: position 12,134,343 of record JAWNOE010000105.1, read on the forward strand.
ACTAGGCGGATGGGTGGTGTTATGGTGCCACACTGCCCACCCTTTTAGGCAGATGTCAAGGCCAGAGCAATTGTAGACGCAGCTCATTATGCCAAGCGGATGCCACTTGGCATACATTTGGCATGGAGATGAATCTCCGACACTCTGGCCCCAAAAAAAAAAACACTCGGGGTCAGGTGCAAGGTCCCTCCCAAAAAGGGTAAGCAGCGGGTAAACAGGTTGGTAAGTGGTTCCCTGGGTGGTGAACTCAATTTGTCACCATTGCGTGACCAATTAACACGCAGCAATCGGCCAACAAACGGCGAAAGCTAATCCAAAAACAGAAAGGAAAACAAAAAAATGGTAAATAAAATGTCGGCCCGTTATGAAAGAAGGGCAGTTAAACCCGAAAAAGCTATAACCGAGCATAAATAGCAACACGTTCCCCGTTTTGCATGTCGAATGGTCATTCCAGCGAGTCGCCGGCACTTCAATCACTTCATCAAATTATCGCATCCAAGTGCTGGCCCAAGTTCATCCCCCCCGTTGGAGAAAATAGAATCCCAAAAAGGGAAAGAGAATACGCAAAATGGCAACGAGAATGGCGTTGCCTGTAGGCATCCTAACGGCCAAGAAAGGAGCCCCCCATGAATGGGCCCCTTTTATTGCATTGCCAACATGAAAATAACGAATAAAAATTGAGTGGATTGCCCCCGGACTTGAGGAGAAGGAGGAAGAAAAAAACAACAAGTAGGTTTCGGGGAGGATTGGAATGGAACTTCGGGCAGTGGGGGGCTAACGAGGTGCGGCAGTTGAAAGCGGGTTAAGGGACAAGGACCTGGGATAACCGGGATGGTTGGATCCAAATCCTCCGCCATAAGTCCAGTAATTGAGGAGCCGAGCCTACCGGGATGTTGGATTAGTCGGGGTCTTCAATCCCCCGGATCTTTTGGGATGAGATGCAAACAGTTGGATTTCAGGATAGATAGATGGATGGGTTGGTAGCCGAGGTAGATCCTGGGATCCCAGGGAGGGGGAAGTATAAGTACTAACCAAAGGCTAAGAAATAGGCTGGATAAGGCGGCTTGCACGGAAGGAGATCCAAAACAAAGAAGGAAAACGCTATTAAATGAAAAAGAATGAAACATAAACCTTGAAATTATCCCCTGCTTAGGTGGGTTACTTTTATTCGCTTAAAGGGTTTTCTATTAATATATTTTATTTTTTAAATATATTTTTAAAATTGTTCCTGCTCTTCTCTGAACCTTTCTTTAAGTTAAAGAAATGAATAAATCACTTCATAATGCAAGCAAATCGGCTTGACGAATGGTCATACATGTTTACTCTAATAGTTGCGTGGTCACACTGCTTAGCTTGTGTGAAACAGCTGATGATCAGCTGGTCCACTAGACCAAATCATTTCTTTATTTATTTGTATTTCTTAAATATAATGTAAATATTTACTTTTCTTCGCTCTTTTGTTACTTTATACATTCAAAAGGTTTTCTTTTTATTTATTTTAATTTTTTAAATATAATAAGAATACTTACTCCTCTTCTTTTAAAGTTTGTGCGTGTTAATCAATTTCTTGGTCCCAAGGAATCAATCAGTTTGTTTTGCCACAAATTATACGCAGTTCATTGCACCATTTTCGTCCTTTTTTGGGATCGAATCGCCATTTTCATTTGTATTTTTTCTGTTGCAGTGCCAAGTCCCTGGGAAAATTGCATTTGTCGTCGGCGATTGCAAACAGTTTCATTCCGCCTTTCATTTCGGCTCCCTGTCTCCGTGTCCCCGTGTCCTGTGTGTCCTGCGTCCAAGTATGCCATGGCTTCCGGCATTTGGCACTCGTTTCTAGACTTGCATCAACTTCCGTTCCGTTTCCGAACCGCCCACTTTTCCACCCACTCTTTCACCCTCTTTTCCACCGCCCCACTTTTGCACAGTGGACATGCCGGCAATTTACGCGAATTTCCGCTTGACGGAAATGCACAAAGTGAAAGCAGCCAAGGCAAACGAAAGGCAAAAGCAAAACAACGACAACTTGAGCCTGTCATCACATGGGCAACAGTTTTTCCGGGGGACTCCCCCGCTTTCCCTCCTTTTCACCATTCACCATCGACCTTTCACCTTTCTCCTGGCCATTTCTCCTCCACCGTTGTTTGCAATTGGTTTATTCTATTAGATTCACTCGGGGAATGGAAATGGGAATGGGAATGGAATCGGGGCCATATCGATAAGGTAAATTGAGTCAGTCGCTGCACTCTCTCAATGGGCATGGCTGAACAGTCGTGATGGAGTGGAAATCCTTGAGGGATTGCAGCCAGAAATAGAATGGAAATGGTTCAATTTGCGGCAAATCGGAGAATATTGGAATATACATTCGTATGTAGGATGGAATTCTGGATGGAATTGGTGTTGATTAATTTATGGCTAAGTCCTGGAGCGGTTTGTTTTTAAATTGAGTAATTTTGATTATTTTAGATAATATATATATGGTTATTACGATCTAAATATCTTAGTTTATATTGTTTTCGTGAGAAAGTAGAATGTTTGGTTTAGTGATTCATAACCAAAATGTTTAATCGCACTACTCCTTCAAAAGTTATGAGAAAATAAAGCATTTTCCGCTAGATGGCGCCACTCCTTGCTTTACTGCTTGGATAACTCCATCTCTCTGACACTCTTTTAGCTGATTAATGGGTATTTGATAGTCGAGGCACTGAAATGTAGGTCAAAGTCAGATTCCCCTATTAAAAATCCTTTGATGACTTGGTCAACTGATGAACCTACCGTCCATTAATTGAGTCTAAGGAGTGAGGGAGATTCAAGCGAGAACAATCACGCATAACAGGCAATCAATTATTTGCACATTATGTAGCCTACAAGTACATTTGCCGTTGGTAAACGCCTTTTGTGTGTCGAGTTGACCGCTTATTAGCGTTCAGCTGGTAAGTATGCTACGCAAATTGGCCAAGTGGCGCCGCACGTGAGGTCAAAAGGTCCACCAGGTGGATGGCCAAAATATCCTGGGAAAAACAAAAAACGGGGGTTGCTCAAATTATTCGCGGCTAATGAGAGTGTTGCAGAGCACCGCATTCCCCATGCCAAAAGGGGGAAACAAAACTATCCGAAAGTAATCCGCTGAAGTAGTTCTTTAACCCCCCCCTCCATCTTACATATACACCCCAACAAAAAAGTGGGTTTGAAAAAGGGAAAGAACTGCCAAGATTAGTTTCACAGCTTACAGCAATTTGTTGTGACTACAGCAGCAGCAACAAAAAGTTGCTCATATTGCGCTGAGAGGGGTACACTGAAAGAAATTGCATACAAAATATATAATTTAGCAAATTTATCATATTTTATATTATATTTAAGACTATTTTTGCTCTTTACTCAAACATGATTCTGTATTTTTCTAAATAAAATTAAAAATAATTTATTTTTTACTTTTAAAATACAAAATATATTTATAAAATAATATTTAACTGGTGCTAATACTTTAATTAATAAACCTGTTAATAGTTAAAATGCAATTTAATTGTTTCTAACATTTGGATCTAATACCTTTTTTTCCATGTGTTAAAAGCTGTGTTTCTGTATTTTTCTAAATTAAATTCAAAATAATATTATTTTGAACTTTTAAAATACAAAAGATAGTTAAAAAATAATACTTAAATTGTTTCTAGCATGATTTTCGATACAATACTTGATTTTTTGTTCTAATACCTTTTTTTTCCATGTGTAAAAAGCGGAAAAGTAGAAACGAAGCCAAAGCCGAAAGCCAAAAGCAGCAAACGTCGTCGTCAACATTTGGCTTAGCTGAGTTTCTGTCGCAGTGAGGAGGGGGAAGGGGTTGGGGGCAGGAGGCGAGGAGGCGTGGCTGGGGGGCTAGGGGGCTGGCAACTACTGTAACTGTAATACTTTAAGCCTTTACGCAGACGACAACCAGCAGGAGAGTTCTGTTCTGGGTAACGCGACCACAGTGGCAACCGCAAAATGCAATGATCCCCACGCACAGTGGTTCAAAGTTCATTATTTAGGGGGAGTGCAATAAACCGAACCGTACAATTTATTAACTTTGGATTTTGAGGAGGATCAAAAACCACTTTTTTGGTTATTCTACTGGTTTATTAGGAGGCAAGAGATTTTTAGTTAATATACAAAAGTTCAGTTAATATAATTCCAACCTAAGGATTGGATTCTTGCATACAGTTTCGAATGTTTTGACGTAGTTTATAAATTTAAACATTGAGCACCGTTGAAAAATATTTACTTTTAAATAGTTTTATTTTTTCCTCGAATTTCGCCCCTTCCGCCCACTGTGCCATATGGACTAGTGCTGTTTTTCAGTTGCTGCTGTTCTATTTTTATGCGACGTTGGCTAAACACTAAAAGTAGGCAAACAAACAGTGAGCCAGGGGCGGTCGGCAAGGGGGGTGCGGGGGTTAGAAGGCGAGGGAGCAACCACAACAAAAACAAAAGCTAAAGCAGAAGCAACAAGGACATGGCATAAAAAGGATATACCAAACTGAAACTGAAACTGAAATGTGCGGCGTCTTAGCAACTTTGTTTCGCGAGCGAAAGGGAGAAAATTCAGGCGTACATCTGTTCGGATATGCTGCTACATGTGTTTTTGCCTCAAAAAGGTTGGTTAAGGGGAATGGAATGGAATGGAATGGATAGAGGGGGGTAGAGCTAGAGAGCACCTGCTGCCCGGGAACTTTACCCAGTTTCACCGTTTCGGCCACTTGCCATGTGCACTAATCACATTTGGGGGCCATTCGCGCTTTTCCGACTTCGGATTCGGTCTAGCTGTCTGCCTCTTGTTTTTCCACTCCACATTCCGTTCTTCTTTGGTTTCACTACACTTGAGGAAATACCATATGAAATCACTGATTTTGTCTCGATTTCTTAGGCCAACTATGAGGATGTATTTTCATTCGGGTTGAAAAAATAATAATCGCAGTCACCTCCTCTGATTAAATGGCAAATACCTTCAAAGTAGGTATACATAATTGCAACATCATTCATTGGTTACGTACTGAAATTTCTCTGGGGACTTGTGACTCTTACACCAAGTGTCCTAGTCCCAAAATAAAAGCCCCACGTTGGGCGCCATAAACTTAAATCTGATGTGAATGAAGCAACAGCTATGTAGCTAACCGAAACTTCGAGGAGAATGCCATATATTAGTTTTCAAATTTAGGTTTAGACTAGTTTTTCGCTCAGTGCTGGTCGACCCGCATAGTTTCAGCAACTTGTTAGACATGCGCTTCCGCTTACGTTGTTTCCGCTTCCGTTTCCCGCTGCCTGCCGCAGTTGCCACTTCATTTTTTTCCTGCCCAGCTCTTGTTGCTTCTCCGGCACATTCCCCATCTCCTCCTCATTCTCTGCCTTTTTCTGGGCAGGATTTATGCGTGTCAGATTTTCATGGACACGCTGGCTGGAGGGGTGGATGAAGAGGAGTCGGAGGATAAAGGGGCATCCCAGCAGCCACATGTGCGCCATAATTCAAACTTAACGGTGCTGCCAGAGACGAGTGACTTGCAGCACCTGTGCTCGCAGATCGGGTGGGATTAGCCCCGGGCAGAAGAAGATTCCGGGCCAAATATGTTGTTGCCACGATTTATTCTCTTGTTCTTCTCCCTTGGCCAGCGGTGCGGCAATGGGCATAATTTGCTTAAATATTCATCTCATGGGGGAACTTCCCTGGCGCATGGAGATTCAATTTACTTGGGCTAGTCATAATGCACTGCTTGCAAGTGGGTAACTGCTTACGGCAAGCAGTTTTTGGTTATTTGAAGAATTTCGTATATGTGTGTTTAGAATGAGTCTAATATCTTGCGTTTTTTGAAGAAAATCGTATCTATGACATATTTAAATCAATCAAGAAATTCTTCGGAAAATTGGATTGCCATAATATAAGTGCAAATTCCATTAAACTTTATAATTTATTATTATTTACTAATTATATTTTTTATAATTATTTTACTTTTGTGCCCTTTAAGCTGATTAGTCGAGATGGTCCTACAATTTTCTACATACTTTTGTGCGCCACTTGAAAGGGGATTTTGTTGGCATTTTTCAGAGTTCGCATACCCAAAATTCTTGGGATGCGAGACAAAAAATCCATTTCGAATTCCACTTGGGTTACCGGGTTACCGCATAAATCCCGGCCATAAAAAAAATGAAATAGCTAAGAAAAACAAATGCAAAGCGACTTACGTCGACAATTAAAATCAAAAAAAAAAGGGAAAAGGGTGGGGGAAAAAAGCAAAAGAATCTTTTGATTAAGTGCTGTTGTCTGTCGCCGGCAGAGGGCGCTGCGGTGGGCGGTGCTACGCCGTCTGTGGGCGTGGCCAGACAAAGGGCGTCGGCAATTAATTTATGAGGCCCACTCAACGCACACAAACACCCAGGCATATTAATTAATTACTGTGATTTCTTTTAGCGCGTTTGCTTTTTTTTTTCACTCTCGCCTTCATTCTTTTTTCTTTTACGCCCCCCGATCCGCCACGCCCCCTTTCCTTCATCCCCTGATTTATGGCCGTCGACTGCGCTGCTCTCAGCGTATTTACTGCTTATTACAGCACGGCAGCAATAACAACAAAGTGGAAATAAGAGGGTAAGGGGGTGGTAAGGGGGCTGGTAAGGGGGGTGGTAAGGGGGCGGCAACGGGAGCAAGTGGGCGGAAATTGTGGGTCAGCTGGCTGCGAATTTTTCCCGCAGAGGTCGCGGTTACAATTTCTTTCCCCCGTTGTCATTGCCGTTTTGTTGGCTCTACTTTGTTTTGCTTTTTAGTACCCGATAATCGTTGCGATCGGCGGGGTATATCCATTAGCCTCTAAAATTAAAAAAAATTCATAAATTAAATACCTACGTTATTGTAGTCTTGATATTTAATATAACATGTATAATTATTATTATTATCTAATGCTATCTAATACTTAAAACAAAGGGTTTATTATAGAGCTATACCAACAGAGGGCCTTAGAACGCTTAAGATAAGTTAGGTTAGGTTATTATTATTATGTTTTACAGTTTTATATGTCTAATTTGGTATTTGAAAACTATTCGGAATTAATTATCTTTATTACAATTATCTTTTTTTTTGCAGTACAAAATTTAATTTAGTATTTTAATACTAAATTTTACTTAGTATTTAGTATTTTAATACTACATTTTACTTAGTATTTAGTTTTTTAATACTACATTTTACTTAGTATTTTAAAATAATTTAGAAAGAAGATAATGTTCTGTTTAATGTAATTTAATAAAGGATACCAAATAAATTAATAAAAAAATTCTTTTTTATGTCTTAATTTTGTCTTTAATTTTTAAAAGCTTTAAAACACATTCCTTAATTCAAAAGAAAGTTTATGCTGAACAGGAGATTCTCAGCTAAGGCCATAGAATTTTATAACAATTCCTCGACATTGGAAATTCGAGAACAATGGCTTTTGGTTGATTTTCTTGTAGTTTCGCTTGTAGTTTCCATTAAAGACCAGGTATCTTCTAGTCTCGAAACTTGGCCAAAATGTAGCAGCTAGCAACTTGTTTCTTTTTGTTTGCTCTGTTGCTCTGCCTTGTTGTTTTTCCCACAATGCGCTTTGTGTGCACGTGGCGCGCCTTCGAGTGTCCATTGTCCTGCCAGCCAGGCAGCCAGTCAGCCAGCCACCCACCTTCCGCCCTCCCTCATTGCTTTTCTCTGGGGCCAATTGTCAACTGGCCAAGAACAACAGCAAGCGAGTTGGCGAGAAGAATGGGCACGAGAGCAGGAACAACAATCAGTTAAGTTATCCTAAATAAACACATTTTCCGAGCACGCAGCGCCAGCATTTTCCACTCCATTCCTCCTCTCTCTCTCTCTCTGTTTCTCCCTTGGAAAACTGAAAGGGAAATTTGCTTTTGGTCTTTGCACTAAGCAAACTGTTGCGTTGGCCAAGAGACCGAAAAACCAGGGCTAAGATGCTGTTGTCCAGGTTTCAAATTAAACTCGAAAGAAAAACAAATTAGGCAAACGCCGGACACAAAGCATTCGTCTGATGTGTTTACCCAGTGAAAAAAGTGAGGAGGGGGTTTTCTCTTCTTTCTTTCAAATTAAAAGATGTCCCTCCAGAATGGTAATTTCCCGAGGACTGGGCCCTTGACTTATGACCTGGCATTAACATGGATTCCCAGACAAATTCCCACTCATTTTCCGCCACTTAAAGGGGTTTCCATTTCTATTTGCCGCCATCAATCATGGCCAGGGCTTTAACCTTGCACTTGGGACTGGGACTTCGACTGAGACTTCACTTAACCCGATAATCAATCGATTCATCGATCGATCGATGGCTGCAATCAGAGGTCTTTAAGGGGGCCCAAGTGGAGAAGTGTAAAGTGCAAAGGGGCAGGTGGCCAAATGCCACAAAGTGCCAGCGATTTTGTGTCATTTGCATATTTCATAAACACACTGGCTCATTGCGCTCTTTTAGCCAAGTTATTGCAGTTATTGCAGTGCAGTGCGTCAAGTGCAGTTATCTGTTGCATATATTATATGCGACGGGAGTACAGTGCGTTTCATAAATGCAGAAATGGCTAAGTTTTAGCTATAGGTGTCTAAAAGTAGGCAGTGAATGAGGCACAGTCCTCTTTCTGTATGAATTCGTAGCACTTTTTGGTTAAAAAAAATATTGTTGCATACTTTTAGACACCTATTTAAACATTTTAATACTACCCACAATCTTTAGAGGGATTTTATAAATTTTTTGGACAATAAAGGTTTTACAATCGATGGCTTTATGGTTTCGAAACGCACTATTCCGTTTTTATTGCATACTGGTGTCCATATATATTCAGCTGTATATAGGTCATCATAATGCTTCAAGTTTGGTTGAAACGCTTGGAAAAACCTGGCAATGTGCAAAGCGTATGCAAATGAAAATATCTGTGGGGAGATATGAACGTATGAAACTCATATATAAAACACACTGAGCTAAATAATACAAATAAACAAAAAAAAACAACAACAACAAAAACAAAAATGTCCTACACTTGAAACAAAACTGTTGTTGTAGATGTGACCACTTTAAAGTATGTGGAAAAACTTTCACAGCGGAATAAAGGTTTTAGTGGTGAAAGTGAAAAACTTCAAGAGTCTTGGCTTTGTCTAACTTTCGAAAAAGTTGGCAGCGTCATGGGAATTGCATAGATGGTTCTTTATAATTTTCAAGTTTTAAATCTGCACAGTTTTGCATTGTGGAACCAATTTAGATAAAAGGATAAAAACAAGAATAAAAAGTATTGTTGCATACTTTCGGGCACCTTGAAAAGAGATTTCGAACCATTGGACAATTTTCTTTGCAGCGTGTATGCGTATGTGCTTTGCTGTATATATATGCAAGGATATGAGTAAATAGGGAAACACCCCGTGTCCTGAGACCCCTTCTCCAACCACACCCATGTCCCTGGCCCCCCTTCTGCGTGCTTATATGCATTATGGATGCAAAAGGCCGACGGCGGCATCGTCTGTGAGGCCCACTGTCTCATTGCCCACTGTCCATTGGACAAGGGTGAAGGAGGGGGGGTGGTGGATATGCTTCGGGGGCGGCGAAAGGGGGGGGGGGGGGGCGCTCTCCGCACAGCCCATTTCATTTTTAATAGTTTCAGTCGTCGGCGGCGGCATTTCATTTGCCGTTTGTTTACTTTGCAAACTGGGTCTCGTCTCGCCTGCAAAATCCCCACCCCCCCCCCCCCCCCTACCCCTCTTTCTTGATACCCCCCGCCGCCCCTGTCTTACGTTCTCCGCAAATCAAACAGAAAACGCAGCCAAAAAAAAAACACACACACAAAATTGTATGAAATTTGCTTTTCTGTTTTGCTTTTTTCCCACACTTTTTGTTTTGCTCTTCAACATTTATTGTTGATTTATGCGCCGCAGCGTTCACTTTAAACCAGTCACGTTTTTGATGAACTTTACCTTTTTGGAAACCATTTTCGCTGACCTGTAATAGGGCAGGCCAATTAGTTTGCACATGGAAGTCCGCAGCTCGGGACAAAAATTTTCAGTTAAATATAAAAGGCGGAAAAGTTGAGGGAAACAGGTGCATACACAGAGTGCAAATACAGTGGAGCTTCTATAAGTGGAGGCCTTTTAATAGATTTTTGGAGGACCAAAACAAAAATAGTTCTATTGCTAGCATGTTCCCGAAATTCCCTTTAAGAACAAGATAACACTTTCACAAGAAGTTCGATGAAATATTTTTTCCCGTTATAGAAGTTCTACTGTATGTACATGTGGGAAACTCACTGCGTTTTTGTTTACAGCTTGCTCAAGGCGTTAACCCAAAAATAAAAGAAAAACCTTAAAAGAAACAGTGCTGAAAAAAAGAATATATATATAAACAAACTGTGGCGGCAAAGGTGACAAGTAGGGGAAAATGGTAGAAAAGAAGAGAAGGAGGAAAATTTCTAGAAAAGAATCAGGCATCGCTTCACCTTTAAAGCGAGTTGATAAGTTCGCGCCGTCATCGTTATGTCAATTGAATGATGTCACACGAGGCGATGTGGCATAAAATAAACAACTGACAAGCGCCACACACAGATACACACGCACACACTGATCACCAGACCACCAACACACACACACACACACACACACACACACACACACACACACACAGACAAAAGATTTTCCCAAAGGCAGCAAAACTGAAGAAAAAGAGAGAGGAACTAAGACCTTTGACACACAGCCAAAGTCTCAGGAATTAAATCAAGCGTACGGGAAATCCTGCCGCACCCTTCTCCGCGCTTCTCACTCTTTACGCCTAAGCTGCTCTGCAAAAGCATTGCCAGATAATTTAAAATCCGCATAATTTCATTTAACTTTTTTAAAATAAAATTTAAGTTAGATGTGCTCTGAATTCTAATTTGTTTTCATATATATATGATTTTTTGCGAAAAATTACCAAAAAATAATTTTTTTCTTTTGGTTTTTTTGCTATAATTTGGCCATAATTGGTCCTACATTAAAAATACATACTGTTTTGAACAGATTACAGTATAATAATTACATCCATTACACTTTCCCTGGTATTTTGAAAAAATACAATTTTCGCGAATTTTAATTTTTTTTTATAAGGGGGTACATCATTATTTTTTGCAAAAAATGTGAAAAAAATTAAATGCCCAGGTTTTAATGCCAATCGATTGGAAATTTAATAACGAGTTCAGAAAGGTATGACAATCTATATTTGGATAAATATTTCCTTTGTTTCAGCGAAAAAAATGTTTTTTTTTTTGTTGAAACTCGGGGATTTTGTTTTTTTTTTGTTTTTTTCTATAACGTTTCCGAAAATGGTTTTACACCAAATATACATACTGTTCTGAACAGATTACAACATGATAAATATATCCAGGTAAAATAGATAACAGTAAGATAATACTCTAAAGCAAAAATCTAACTTAAAGCTTGTACAAAGTATCTGTGAGGACGTCGAAGGATTAAATAGTGACACTTTTGTCGCCTCCTGCTGCATTGTGCATATCTGCGTGCGACTGAGTGCGTTAATCCATTCATATTTTATGTCCATCGTATGCCATAAAATCAAAATAAAAGCCCCCATAGCCAAATCCAGAGCCAAAGAAGGAGCTATATAGTCCATGTAGCCGAATAGATATAGACCAGACCTCGGTCTTGAGCCAAGCACGCATATACAGCACATTTATATATAGTCGTAGTCGTAGTCGTAGTCATAGTCTCGTGGCTGTAAAACAGGATTTGCATAGCATCCCGGCCAGATTTGCATGCAGATGGCGATGACGATGGCGATGGCGGCAGTAAGTTTGACATTGTTGCTCATTGCGACCAACGAGCTGCATCTAATGCAAATGCACAAATGCGATTTATGACAAGCGAGAGGCATCAGCTGGGATATATAGTTGGGAATGGGGCAGGGCGGGGAACCCAGTTCACTAGTAGTCGTCATATCTGGCTAAACTTACATACAGCGCCTTGTTTTTGCCCTCACACTCGAACACGCATAACTCGTATAGAGTATCCCCCCTCCTGTCATGTCATCCATCATTCGGCCTGTCTGTCAGTTGGCCCATTAACGCCCCGGGGACGGGACCCAGAATAACCTGGGCCACGGTCATGTGATATGGCTTAGTTCAACATTTGTCCCCCGCCAGCTTGACTCTCGTGGAAATTCAATGAAAAAATATTTGATTAATTGCCCCGAAATGGGAAATGTTTACCTAGTTCTTGGTTTCGTTTACCAATGGCTTACGCATCGAAAGGACTGGATTAACACTTGATAAACATTCGCTTGATAAACATACTGTGATTGGGGTTGTCATGAATGGAATACAACAACGGGGATTGTGGATACATTTTAATTGTTCTATATATTTTACAAATTGTTTACAATATATCTCAAATTACCTTTGACCAGACCTAATTTGATTTGGTTTATCTTTACAGGGTCCATTTCAATTCTTGAGCTTGACAAATGTAAGTATTTTGGATTATTAAAATAAGTAGGTTAAGCTTAGCTGCGCTGAGTGAGAAGCGCGGAGAAGGGTGCTAATATAAAATACATTATCTAAATTGCTTCTGCTGACAGACGCTTGAGCACAGCTTAGCTGTCAGGGATGAGAAGCGCGGAGAAGGGCGCAAATGAGACAGCCCTAAGATAATAATCTCTGCGAGTAGCGCAGTGGACAGGCGATCAACGTCTGCAGTTTTAAAGCAGACTCCACTCCAATGTTTCCTCCCCCCATCTGGCAAAGTATTCGATTTAAATATTTTATTGGTGAAAGTTTGCCTCTTTTTTGGGTTACCTGCTACATCACTTCGGAGACCCCAAACCCCCCCGCTCCAGCGAGAGAGAGAGAGAGAGAGAGACTGTTGCATTATTCATTAGGGTTGTTGGAGGAGCACTGGGCGAAACAACATGGCCCTGGCCCGTCTAACAACTTCCGGGTGGGGAAATCGGAATCGGGAATATAATGGAATTGGATGGGCATGGGGATGGGGATGGTTGGGCAGCGGAAATTGCAAGCATGGCCAAATAATGACTCACACAGACAATTCTGGGTGGGCTGCTCAGCTCCTTGGAGTGAGGTGGCCAAATCAGCGCACTTGTCAAACATGTTGATGGACACTTGAAAGGCGACGACGACGACGGAAAGAATCGGGAGTAGAAAGAAGAAAATGCCAGTGGCCGAATTGCTTTTAAAGATACGGTTTAGTTTTCTTTTTCTTTCATGTTTTTTGTTTTTCAAAAATGGAAATGCCTAAAAATAGTTTTTTTCCCCTGTGTGAGTCATAAAAGTGCCAGGCGATATGAAATATGTTTAGTTAGTGTGTGTTCGTTCCGCTGGAAAGAAAAAAACATATTCATAATCGTTTGGGGTGGCATATCGAGCATACGCCATGTGTGCCATTTTCGCGGAGGTGGAGGACAGGCAGTCAGCCGATTTGGCGCCGCCTGCTGTCAACGCAGTCAAGTTCCATTTCCTCCGCCACTTTCAAGTGGTGTTCATCCATACATTCCGTATACCATATACCACATACCATATCAATTCCTGGCCATATCTGCGATATATATCGCTGGCTATGCACACAAATGATTTATTTATTTATTAGCTTATTGCCCAATGCCAAAATGACGCAGCTGCCACTATATCGTACTCTCGTACTCGTACTCGTACTCGTACCAGTCCCTCGCAACACAACCTTTTACCCCCTCTTTTTCCCATCCCCTCTGGATCCATTTTTCAATTGGGCAAAATGCAGAATTGGATACGAAAATGAGAAAAAAAGAGAAAAAGAAAATGCAAAGGCCGATGCCAAAAGCAACAGCAGTTTTCCCGCCAAACAACTTGATTGAGCGGCGAATAGAACACATGTTTGATGGATTTTCCGGGGGTTTTCACGGGGGGTCGAATGTGTGCACCAATCAGTGACACATGCAAGTTGATCACTTTCGATTCGGCTGAGTAACTTACAATTGCAGGATTTTTTAATAAACTCAGTGGATTTTATTTAGATTTAAATAAGTGCTAACGATTTTTTTGAAATTTTAGGGTTGTGTAAGTATCGATAGTACCCACTATCGGTTGTATCGATATTATCGGAAATTAAAAAAATAAGCAACCAATTTAAAAAACAAAGGAAAACTGAAAAATAAATAACACTTATGGGATAATAAATCTATATTAATTTACAATGTTCAAGTAAATAAAAATAATATTTGTATCTTTAAATATACTAAAAATAATAGAATAATGATGTAATTATATTACGCACAAATTACATAAAAAATTCCAATTATTTGGCTAGGCGATACTTACGATACCATTGATGTTTCCCAAATTTTAAAACAATCGAAAGTATCGATAGTGATATCGATAGTTTTACCAAGTTTACCCTGATTGAGTCAATTAAATAGCTCTGTAAGTTTTTATCCTCTACTAGAAAATTGTTGTCATCCCAACAAATGGTTAATCAAAGTCCCTTCCAACTAGATCACCTGCCATTTAGAATCCTTTTGAAGAAATGGATTTGCAGTAAGTCGCAATTAAAATGCCATATCTGAGCAATAGAGATTAATAGCCTGCTGGCCATGCATATATCATTCGCACAATTGGATCCACATTGGATTCCCTCCGGACAATTAGGGAATCTCTATTTGACAGACTGAAGAATGAACTCCCGCCGCTTCTCAGCTCAAAGTTCTCAGTTCTGAGTTCTGAGTTTTGGGAAATTGCCTCATTTCCCAGTGCTTGCCGGGAAAGTTTCCCAGCCATTTTCCCCAGCTGTCCCCCCCGTTTGCCTTTGCGTTTGCCATTAATTACGAGCTGAGCCAGAAGCTCGCCGGTTTCGGTAGATCATTAGTCCACTTGCTAATGGCCCGCAAAACAAAGGAAATTCTCGTTTCTCCCTGTCGATAGCTGTTTCTCTCCCTCTCTCTTTCTATCAGTCTCCCCCTCTCTCTCCCCCTCTGTCTTGTGCACTTAATTATGAAATTATGTCTTTTGTCATTTACTTGGTATTTGCCGCAAAATGCGTTTTACCAGATTTTACCCAACAAATTCATTATGGTTGCTATTTTTATTTGTTGAATATCAGGGTGTATTGTGTTTTTCAGAAGGTATGTGATGCCAGTAGGGGTTTTCTTATCCAATTAACTAACCCTAATAACTTTACTTATTGCAATTATTAATATCTAATTAATTATGTCATTAAAAAAATTATTTTTATATTTTTATTTATTATTTTTATATGTACAATATTTGGTTAAAATAAAAAAATACCTGAATAATTATAAATAAGTTAATAAAATAAATTATTTTTATATACAAAATATTTGGTTTAAATAAAAAAAAAATATTTGAATTTTATTGTAATACCTTTTTGATTTCCAACATATTTACCAGGTATTTGCTATTCTTTGTTCCCATTTTTCTACCGAATCAGTTGCCAAAAATGTGGGGTTTGTTGGTGCGGTGGAAAACTGGAAACACATGTTGCTAGCGGAAATTGTTTGAGGAGGGTTTACGATTCGGAGGGGGGTAAAAATGGGGTTCCCTCGTAGACAAAGTCCTCTGACTTTCGCGCAACAGCTGGTAAGTGTAATTTGGCACCGCCAACACTGCCACGCCCACACAGCCGCCTTCTAATTGCGTCTTTCGGCTTTCCATTTCCCATTTTCCATTCTTGCGGTGGCGAAAATTCACCATCTTCAGGCTGGCAAATGAAATTTACATTTCTGACTTCATTTAACTTGGCAACCCTGGCTGAGTGCTGCTGCTGCATTTGTGCTTTGTGTGGCACGCTGACATATGCCAATTGACTTGCCACTTGGAAATTTAATATGTGTGTGCTCTCAGTTCACAGCTCTCACTTCTCAGTTCTCAGCTTTCAGGGGTTTGGGAAGCAAAACCAAAATCGTTAATTTTCATCCCAATGTTTTGGCCCCAAGCTGCCAAGGACACCAAAGCCATTGTTCATTCATTCTTGTCACAGAACTGGGCGGGCGGCAGATTGTTCAAAGGGGAGCAAAAGGGGGCCAAATCAAAGTGAACATTTCACTTGGCCAAAGTCCGGAGGAGAACGCGGAGGAGCCATTGTCCGATGGCCTTATGCAACTTTAATTGAATTGCACGCTAAGCCGGAGGGCCAGCAAAATGGACATGGGCAAGGACATGGTCATGATCGTGCACTGCGCGAAAAGTTCTGGCCAACAAAGTGCGTAAATTTGATAAAGGGAATTCCAGATAAACGAGAGTTGAAGTTATGTTGTGCCTTGATTCACTAAAAATGTCTAGTTATTATAATCTCTGTTTTTTTTTTTGGGAAATTGTAAGTAAGCGAAAGTTAAAATGGTATAATTTAATATATATTTTGTTGGTTATAATTATTCACTATATTCAACATTTAACAGTTAATTTTTTTTACAAATTATAATAACTGATGCCCACATCTTTACAGATTTTGTAAAAATGTAAATGTCATTATGTTGTGTTTAATAATACCTATCGAAATGTAGAAGAAAATTTTCAAATCGGACCATTTATTAAAAAGTTATAAGCTAATTATGGAATGCAAGCAGTGCAAGCAGTTGATTTGCTGCTTGCATATCTTCATCTCCCTCGCTCTTCGGGGTTTCACCTAAATTTGTTAAATAAAATGTAATTTTAATTTTTTAAAGTACTCATCTTCCTGTAACTGTGTTTTATTTTTTTGCTTCCTGGCCCATCAATAAATTACATTTTGTCTCCGATAAGATTTCACTTAATGAACCATTTGACACTTTTTCGAGCCGAAACCTAAGATTTTTGCCAAGTGTAGTCTAAGGACAAGTTCGATTTGTTGACAGGCCGAGGCGAAGAAATTTTCATTAGATTTATTGATTGCCCCAAAACGATGGAGAAGTGTGGGCGAAATGCTAAAATTGCCTCAAGTGGCAGAACATTTTGCCGAAAATTAAATTGCCGTGGCGTTTTGTGGGATTTTGTCGGTTTTTCCGGGCGCGGGGGGTGTGGCAATGAATTGCCAGTTGTTTTTCCTGCGGCTTTTGCCTGGTGTTTTTGCCCAATTTGGTTGACTGTAATTAGCATCGAAATAATGTCATTATAATGCTGATCCATTAAATATGCATTGCTGGCCATTTTGCTGCATTGGCCGGCGAAAGCGAAGTGCACATTAGATGTCAATTAAATTCTGATTTATTGCCAAAACAGGCAGAATTTCAGTTCGAATGAGAGGGAAAGGGGAAAGGGTTGCCCAACCGTTTTGTCAACAGTTGTGCGGTCAATGCGGCGTATGCGTGATATTCAATCGGCTAATTATCGATTTTATTCGATTGACCTGATGAAACGTGTCAACAAATGGCAAAGTGCTTTTCTAGTTTGCCAGTTTACTGCCTTTCACTTCTCATCAACGCCATTTTGGGCAGAAAAGAGCACTTATTTTCAATTAAAACTGTACAAATTCAACTAAATGCGCATAGAAATGGAAATGTACAGTGATTAAGATGTCAGTTGGTTTGACAAGTGATTTATTGGCTGGTAAAATAAATAAAAAAAATAAAATAGAAATAATACAAAATATTTTATTATTTTTTTTAAATCATTTTCTCTAAACTTATTTACTTGTTGTCCCAATAAAATAAGTATAAATGTTTAAATATAAATATATTTATTTTACCCCCAAAGCCAATTGTAAAGTTGGATCAAAATTTCAGTAGAATACCTCAATGGGTTTTAGGGGCAGTAAAAGCGGAAATTGGCGATTGCTTTCCATATTCACCAGATATTAAATATTTTCCGGGTCGCACAAACACACACTCAACAGAAATACCCCCCTAAGCTGTATATATGCATGCGATTCCAGTTTCTATATGCATATATAATCCGATTTTGGGCTTCGTTCTGGCTGGCAGTATGTTTTTTCCAAAGGGGGTGAAGGGGATGTCTTTAATAAAACATTTCACTCTCGATGGAAACATCAACGTTTGCCCAGTTTTCGAATTGGAATGACGACCTGTGATGACGGAGCTTTCTGCTTAAGTTGTTGTTTTTCGTTCTCGACCTGTTTTCAGTTTGTGTTTAGCAATTTTGTTGTATTGTTTTCTCTATTGTATTCTCTGTTATTTTTTTGTTGTTGTTGTCTAAGGCCAGGGCCAAGAGTACCTGGGCCATTGTTTCTCCGGGCCAAACAATGCCTAGTCGTCCAAGATCCAAGATCCCAGTGGCCCCAGGCATTAATTACAATGTTCGCATCGGGACTGGCCTGGCCATACAATTGGCCATTGTCTCGCAGGATTCAGATTCAGCTGTAGATGCAGATGCAGATGCAGATACAGATACACCTGCAGAATCAGACGAAGGTGCAAGTGCAGGGCCAGGATTCAAGGAGCAGGAGGTGCCCATTGTTGGCCGAGAGACAATTGCAACTGCGCCGAGTGGCTGCCAAACTGCCGGAAGTTAGCTATTACACAGGGGAAAAATGAGGGTGAATTTGATGCTAACCTCGAAAATTCAGCCAAAATCTTATTTAAAAGAAGATCCTGAAAAATATCGATATTTTCGATATTTTTCCAATATAGATTCGATAATATCGATATTTTTAAGGATAAACACATTTTAAATATCGATAAATGGCAACTGTCGATACTTTTTCAAGCTCATTTTATTATTTTTATTTTTTTTAATTTTAAAAATAAATATTTAAGTTTATGTTTTCAAAGTCTTAGTAATATAAATTTTGAATTATTTTAATAAATATAACAAATAAATATAAATAAATATATAAAATCTTTTAAAATGATGTCTAAAGGTATGCAGTGTCTTATTTGGGTAATGCAGAATATATTATAGCATACTTTTATGCACTTTTATAAACGATTTTAAAAACCTGGTGATTTTAGTTCACCTTTTGATCCTGAGTAGTAAAGAAATGTGTATTAACTTGATTTTCTCTCTCTGTGTCGTGGTGGCTGGCTCTCTGTTTGTCCGTGTCGTCTTTAGTTTGTTAGCCATCATTGTTTGGCCCAAACGGCTGCTCTGCCTTGGTCCTCCGTCCTCCGTCCTCCGACCTCCGTCCGTGTCATATTGTGTCTCTTGGCCGGCATTGTTGGCATTTGCGCTGCGGGGCTCAGCTAAATTGATAAATGCACCTGGCCAACTCAACTGTGTGCCCCCCGCCATTTCACCTGAATCCGAGTCAGAGGCTGAGACCAGAGTCCTGGATCCTTTTTGGGTTCCGGGCCATGGAATGGTGGGCTCTTTGTGCCCGGGGCCATTTGTGCCATTGATTTGATTGCTGGCTGCGATCATCTAATTGATGCGATGTGCTCTCACAGCTGGGAAATGGAAAATGGAGGAGGAGGAGGGCTTATATGTATGTGCATTTGTGGGCCAATTAATTTCGAAACTGACACGGCACTCGGGGCTTTGATTGGTCGACCACCTGATAGTTGGGACTAATGAAAGGCCAACAGAAGCTATTACGGTAAATAACGATTGGGGGATATGAAATCTACTAAGATAGGATTTGCTTATATTGGGATTGCAGAGAGAGTATCGATACTGTATCGATATTAACATCGATATTTAAATGTTTCGATATATTTTCGATAAATTGAAATTATGTTTAGTTAATCGGAGCAATTTCTATTTTCAAAATAATTTTTAATATTTAAATATTTTCTTAACTTTACAATATTTTCGATACGATATCGAGTTTGATATTTTCTTATCGTTATATTTACATCTTTAGCTTTAATATAAAACAAGGAAACTTAAGTTATGGATAACTTATCCCAAAGGAATTTAATTATTTAAAGCTCTAAATATTTATTATATTTCTTGAACAATTTTCTGCCTGACAACCTTGACTGTGATCCCCTCGTGGAAAGCTTTTCAGAGCCCTTCAATCCAATCACGGACTCCATTTTTGGGCCACGTGTGCATGACAGTCGCGGCCTTGAGACCGCCCTTCGATTGCAGGGGTGGGGCTGTGGGTAGTGGGTCGAAGCCGACCCCCTGCCTGCATCAACAGATGGCCTGAACCCTTTCGCCAAAGCCCGCATTTCTCCACCAGTGTTGCCTATTTCACAGTGCCTCCTCCCGTGCGACACGGCCAATTGCCTTGAGAGGGGGTGGGTAAAAACAGGGTGTTTGCTTGGTTAGTTTAGTAGTTGGAAATGGTGTAGAAAATAGGGGGTGGGGGTGGGTGGTTGGGCAAGAGTGGCAAGCTCTTGATGTTGTCAGTTGGCTTAGAAATGCTGCATAAAAGGACAAAGCGACGCGGAGCCCGAGGAAGCGGGCCGGAACAACAACAGCTGCGATCCCTCCCACTCGACGCCCTACGCCACCCACCACCCACCATGGAAAAAAGGGTGCTCCAAATGCAACTGGCACATACACATGCACTGGGCAAAACACTTATAACTCAAGTAAATGTTAAGGTTAAGAAAAAGTTAGGGAAAGGTTAAGTAAAGATTAAGTAGGGGTTAAGTAAAGGTTAAGTTAAGGTTAAGTTTCATAAATACACCAATTATCTTTATAGTTTCTAAATCCGTTTTGGATTCAAGATATTGGGGTATATTTTTTTCCCACTGTACAGACAGCCAACTTTTACCTTTTGCGGACTGAAGTAGATTTGGCCCGCCTTTGTGCTGCACGTGCTCTTTGTTTTTCCTCCTTGGCCCCGCCTCCTTTTTGGAAACACCTGAAACCACCGCCCATCGGGCAAAATGGTAAGGTCGTGGGAATCGCTGGCTGCGTTTTTGGAAGCGTACTGCGCACTTGCCGCGTTTAATGAAGGCATTTAACAATATGCCGCGAAAAAAAACGAAAAAAAAATGAAGAAAAATAACAGAAAGATGAGTGGCGATGGCAAATTGCTAGCGAATCGTAGTTGCACTTGACCTTTGACTTGCACAGAGGTGAACAGAGAGGTGGGGATGAGGTGAGATCTCTGGCGACTCTCAACCGACTGGTAGTCGGCGACCTTCGAATCCTTAAAGTTCCAGAAATAAATATTTTACTAAAAAATTTTGATAAGCAAATTAAATTAAATCAAATAAAAATTTAAAATATGTAATGAAAATATTATAAAGATATTATAAAGACAAGTATTGAGAATTTTTCTAAAGCAAATAAAAAGCTACACACAAAAAAAAAGCATGTCGCCGTAAAATTTATATGCGCATTTAAATTTTTGGCTATGCAATAAGCATATCGTTTTTACATGAAAAACTCTTTTCGAGGATATCAAATTTACCTGGCCGCTTATCAAGTTAAAATTGATATTACCTAATGTAAAATCGATCTACGTGATATATCGATTTTTTTTTGGGTGTAGCAAAGAGAAAAATAACACAAAAACTTGTCGTATTTCTTATAGAACTGAGTGTTTTAATAATGAAAACCAAAAAGAGAGCTAAACTTTCGGTTAAGTGCCATTGAATTGTATAATCTCTGCTCTGTTGATGGACCAATTTCGATGTGAGCACTTTAAAAGCTCTGCGTTTTAAGTGGCTACATTTGCATCCTGCTGTCGATTCTCATCCTCCAACCCCCTTTTAAAAACCAGCCCGCCTCCCCTGCCCCGAAAAAGTGTGACAACAACACGACACCTAAATGAAAATCAAAGTCTAAATTGCAGAGCAGCAGCTGAAAACGGAGCTCAAGTGGCCGGCGGCCATGCGTGGAAAAGCCCGTGAAAAGTGGGTGGTAGAGTGAGTTGGTTTTTCTTTTTTTTACACTTTCTCTCTCTCTCTCTCTCTCTCTTTCACTTGGCATATGGCAAATGACCCGCGGCCCGGACTGTCCAAAGTGGTGACCCCGACTGTCCAAAGTGGTGACCCCGACTGTCCGATTTCCACCGAAATGCGACTGGAGTGACATGCGCTAATTGATTTCAAGAGCCCCGGAGGCTGGCCAAAAACGCGACGACAACTGTCCGAGAAAAACAGCTTAATTATATTTCGAGTTTCGAGTTTTGTCAATTGTTTTTCTCCAAGGAGCAGCAAGGGAAAAAAAAGAGGGAAACTTCCTTTCCGACCAGGTTAATTAATTTTTCCGTTTCTTGAGCGTCTTTCTCCTCTCCTTTCCCCCGACAGGTGGCAAAGTTTCCATTCAATCAAGTGTGCCAAGTTGGCCGCCAAAAAGAAGAACTTTGAACTTGAAGTTTTTTGGCACCACCACCTCCATCAGCTGCACTCCGCTCCTCATCTTTGGCCGCCTCCAATGCCAGCATTTTAATTAGCCTAATTAATTTTTGGCACAAAAACCGAGAAAACCCCAGCCAAGAGCCAAAACTTTTCACGGTGTGGGTGCCTTTTATTTTATCCGCTGTGTGATGGTGGTTCTTCGGCAGGGAAAGGAATGGAATGGATTGGATTGGTTGGGATAGGAAAGGAAAAGTTGGAAAGGAAAGGAAAGAAGAGGAAATGCAGTGGCAAAAGTTTCGAGAAGCTAGCCAAGAAAAACGATGTGACGGTGCGAGTTTCATAAATAGTTCATAAAAAGTGAGTGGCTGCCACAACAACAGGTTGATAACATACATATATTTTTACCCATTTTATATGTACATATAAATTGGATTTATGAAATAAGATCAGATTAGATAGTATGTGTACTTACATTTGTAGTGCTTGGATTTTCTGGCAGGGAATATTATAGGTTTAGTCAGAAGTTTAATTGGAAATTATTTATCAGATTAAAATAAAAATCACTAAAATATACAGAAGTAACTATTTTTTAGATTTTATAAAATTAAATATAATTTAAAACTTTAATTACCAAATTAAGCGCTAACTTATTACTAATAAAATTGTTTTAAAAATACTGGGAGCTTTTTTTTAATGTCGATATAGAGAATTGTTTGTAATAAGTTCTCAGCGAGCAATTGAAAACATTTTCTGAACAATTTTCCACTACTTTCAACATTTGCTTTCCAATTTCTAGTGCATCGTAATTAGTTTGATAAAAGCGATGAACGGAAGCGGAAATAAACCGATAATGCTCGCATCACAGCAACATTTCCCTTGCTTAAATACCAATAATGGCGTCCATTTTGGGCCCAGTTATTAAACATAAGTTTGTGGGTTAGGACAAAACAGGACAGGACAGCTTGCCAATGGGCCAGCAGGACCAGATGCTCGTGCTCCGGATTCCGGATTCCGGAAGTATGCAGGCGAGCTGACAAACCCGTTTAGGAAGTTGAACGGCCTGCGAACTGCGAACAGAGAACCGAGAAGGGGGAACAGGGAACAGAATGCCCGGAAGGAAGGCGGAAGTGTGTAATTTAAGCTGCGGGCGGGGGACGAGGGGTGAAGGACCAAGGACACGGGACGGAGCCACAGGACGGAGGAAATCAGCAAGCTTGCTAAACCAAAAATGCAACAAGCAACTGGCTAACAAAACGGGCCTCTTGGTCAATTTAGTATTAAAAACACCAGAGAGAACATTCGAGTACCTCGACTATCAGATACCGGTTACTCAGCCAACGGAAGTGCGAAGGAGAGGGAGATATGCAGGCAGCAAAGCGAGAGGAGCAAATCAACTGCTTGCACTGCTTGCATTTTATTACATACTCATAACTTTTTAATGAATGGATCGATATTAAAATTTTCTTCTACATTTCGATAGAAATTAATAAACACAACCGAATTACATTTACACTTTTATAAAAACTGCGTTTAAGGCGATTGTGGGCGTTATAGCGTAAACTATTGAAATTCGACTAGTTATCGAAATAAAGACTATAGCACATTAAATATGATTAACATGTTTAAAATAGCTTTGTTGTTGGCAAATTACCAATTCATATTTATTTATTTTTTTTTTACTCTTTTTATTTATCGCTCAACTACAAATAAATGCAATGATATTTGGTTCGCATCAAAATTCTATGGTCAGCAAATGAATATTTAATATTGATGGCCAAATGTCATTAAAAATGTTTGTATTGAAAGTGATATTGTGGGTGGGGAAAAAATAAATGGTATGGTAGTAGGCAGAATGTAAATTGGTGACCCCAAACAAAAAAGGAAACTAGCTTAAATTTTTAAACACTTTTTTACACGGCTTGTTTTTTAAGGTGAATAGAGTTTTTTATGGTATTATGGGTTGGGAAAAAGTAAATGATATAGGAGTAGGCAGATTATAGTTTGGTGACCCTAATCCAAGGTGAAAACTAGTTTATATTTTTAAACACTGCTTTACACTGCTTTTTTAAGGTGAATAATGTTTTTTTTGATGGGCTGGTTGATGATATAATGGGTTTGGAAAAAGTAAATGATATAGGAGTAGGCAGATTAAAGATTGGTGACCCCAACCCAAGGGGAAAACTAGTTTAGATTTTTAAACACAGCTTTACGCTGCTTTTTTAAGGTGAATAAAGTTTTTTTTGATGGTCTGAGTCCAGACTCTAGTGGCAAATATGCAAAACGGCCAAATGCACTTAGTCGATATGGCTGCTTTTAGCCAAAGTTGCTGCCTTTTGTTGCCGGAGTTGCACATAAATCGTGGCAAGTTGTGCGCTCAAAGAGCCGAAAAATGACATCCAATGGTGGCATTGGCACTCCTGGCAGAAGAATGAGCCTGGCGATGTTGCTCCTCATTCAGGACGAACTAGAACAGGACTAAACAAAACATTTATGGCCGAAAGAGAGGAGCCGAGGGTGAAGAAGGGGGCAACAAATGGCAGCTTTGGCATCAACTCAAGTGGCCATAATGGCATAGACGATGTACAGGAAGCCGCTGTTGTTGCTGTTACTCTTGCTGTTGCTGTTGTTGTTCAGCGGGGAATGTGGGGAAGTGTCACAGGAAACAGGAAGTGCGGCAGATAGCAGTGCAAAAGTTGGCTACGTCCCAGTTTTAGGACAACGACACCACCAGAGAAAGCCATCATCATCATCATCGTTATGACTATGAATATGATTATGATCAAAGGTCTGGGTCTCCTCTCAAAAAACAAGAAATGTACATAGAACTCAACTTGAACGCATTCATCATCATCATCATCATCATAATCATCGGTTTACATTTTTTTCCACCTTAATTATGCGCTCATTAGACGACTGCCTTTGTGGCCCACGGATTTTTCTCCCCTCCGTTCAATTGAATGCCTTTCATTTCATTTCACTTCCTTTGATTTCTTTTGATTTCATTTGATTTCATTTCATTGCATTTCATTCCATTTCGTTTGGCTGCACTGCGAACTGACAAATTTCTTAATTGCAAGGCAGCTTTTGGGAATGCCTTTTCATCTACCGAAGCGGCGGTAAAAAAATGCAAACAGAAAGATTGCAGGCAGCAAAAAGCGAGAAAGTATCAACGGGAAAGAAAAATGGGCCAAAATCCAAAAAAAAAAAATTAAAAAGAAAATGAGAAAAACTGAAAGAAAAAACAGATTGCAACTATAAAATATGGGGTACTTTTTTATGATATAAAAACATTATTTTTAACAAGTGGTCTAGGAAATATTCATTTGATTGACTTAAAAAAATATATTAGTTATATAATTATGGATTCTAAGTGTTCCTATTTCTGATCTGATAATCATTTTATCCCATTAAACATAAAAATTAATTAATTTATTTATTTTAGTCCAATAATATATGAGATCTATAAATAAAATATGAGAAAAGAGTAGAACTTATAACCCTAACTGCCAAATTCTAAAGCTGCTTAGTGATATACTTTCTGATCTTATAGCCATTATATCTTGGAGATGGTATAACGAGTTTTATGTACCTTTTGTTAGATTATAAAATATGATTTCAAAAGTATTAATGGTTGTATTATGGGTATAACAATGAGTTCCAAAAATGCTCAGTGATCTTTCTTCCGATCTGATAATCATTATGCCCCTGCTGATGGGTATTCAAAAGCAGATGGAGGGGAATCAGGCCAGCCGAGCGTGGGATCTGTTCAAAAACTGGCCAACAGAGGGCGGCAAATGCGGTGTGCACTTGCATCTGTATCTGTACTTTGCATCTGTATCTCGGTATTTCGTATCTGTATCTCGACTAATGGCCGCTGGCAAATGCAAAAAGGCTGTTGCCTGTTTGTAGCTGCTTGGTTGGATTGCCAACCTTGAAGTTGCACAGAGGAATGCGAAATAAAAAAAAAATTGAATTTAATTCAAATTGAGCTTGCGCTGCCACACACACACAGCATACACACATACACAGTCGGGCGGCGAACAAAAGAAATGAGAACTGGTCTAAAAAGAGCTCAACAATGTCTTGGCACAGTTACCCCCTCAAATCTTCTTCTTCCATCGCCCATCGCCCACCTTCCATCTCAACCCCTAACCTTATATATCTAGTCGTCTCTTTTTGTGGCATGTGCTTAAATAGACAAGTTTATTGCCAGTTTTGGGGCCTGTGGGCCAAACAATGACGAGGCCAAAAGGGTAGACAAGTGCCGGGCCATGTTGTTCTTATATCCTTATATCCATCCAACATGTATGTAAAGGTCAAAAGTGTGCGTTTTGTTTTGTGTTTTGTTTAGCACTAGGTCAAAATGCTGGGACAGTTGTCATGGGGTCTCAAGGTGAGCAGCTCGAGTCGCAATCCCTCGGCGGTTCCATATTTCAGCTGCAAGTTTCGGTTCCAAGTTCCCAGTTTCTGTTTCTGAGTCTGGCTTAGGGTTTTTCTGTCATGTGTCACAAATTGTACATATCTTCCATATCTTTCGGCTGCAGTCTCAGCACATTTGGGTTCCAGTTCTGTGTTTGTCTTTGGTTATTCATAGAGCTGGACGGCTGGCTTTCTCTGAACTCAGAGCTCTGAGCTTAATTGTCATACATTTTTTTTGTTTTTTTTTTTGGACTTGGTGCAGACTTTTTATGACGGCCACCGAAACTGGGTTAAAACGACCGAAGCACTCTAAACTGTGGACGGTAAACCAAGGGTCAAGATGGCCAAATTTGCCAGGATATTTTTTGCTCAGTTCAGGGTTGCTTTGGGTTGCTCTGGGGAAACCTCACAGTTTTTATTAAAGGGTTGGTTGATGTAGTTGGTAATATAATATCATATATAATATACACTGATATCCTATCGTATCAAATCAAATCATATCTAATAATATTAAATCATATAAAATCATATCTAATAATATCAAATCATTTTTAATAATATCAAATCATGTAAAATCATATATAATCATATCAAATCATTTAAAATCATATAATATCATATGAAATCATATAAAATCACATTAAATCAAATCATATTAAATCAAATCACATTAAATCATATCATCAAATCATATCTAAAAATATCGAATTATTTTTATTAATATCAAATCATTTAAAATTATATAAAATCATATCTTATCATATCAAATCATATCTAATCATATCTAATAATATCAAATCATATAAAATCATATCAAATCATTTAAAATCATATCAAATCATATCATGGACTTTTAAATATAAAATCTAACTAAATAAAATATTTCCAGCTGTTCCAGTAACTTGCCATAAAAACCAGCTGGGTAGTCTAGGAAATAAAATTTCACGATGCAATTTGCAGAGCCGCAGAACCACTAACCATTTTCCAGCCGCATTGTGCACCCACTTACTTATTCATTCGGCTCAATTTGTGAATTTAACTGCCGCATTTTCTCGCCGCCTTTTCATTTGCCAAACATTTCTTTTTACGAGCGGCGGAAAACTTTGCCATGGCACTTTCTTCTTCTACTTTCTCCCCTTGGAGACGTGGCAATTAGGCAAGTTTTTTTGGGTGGGCGGGGGGTGTGCCCCAACACCCATCGTCCCATTTTTCCGGCCTAATCAACATAAGACCAGCGACGAATAGGAATAACAGCAGGACGGAAAGTAAATTATTTGGCAATTTCAAAGGTTGATGCTGACCCGATGACGGCCAATTAAAAGCCAAGAATTGCGTCAACTGACAAAGCAGACAAAAATAGGCGAAAGGTGGGCCAAGTTTAATTGAAAATTATCAAGAACAGCAGACGTTTGGCTCGTAATAATAAAGGCGGGGATAAATTTTGGGGTCAGAGGTCAGCCACCCCGAAGACAAGTGTCGCCGCACAGATCGCAGCATTAACTGCCCTAGGACAGCTACAGATACAGATGATTTCCTTAACAAACTTCACGGGGCTCTCGAGGTACGGGCACTCCATTTTAAAGACATTACGGCCCAATGCTCTGCGGCCTAGATACACGGAGAGAAAAATAAGGTCTTTACACATTTCTATAGATTAATGAGTTAAATAGTAAAAGGTAAAAAAAAAATAAAGAAATAACTCCTTAAAAATTAAAAAAAATGTAATATAATAATCTAAAAAATAAGTTAAATTAAAAAAAAAAATTTAAATGGAAAGTAAATTTTGTACTTTTTTTTAAACCTGTTTAATTTAAAACAAAAAGTAATCATAGGGTTTTAAAAGCATTTATAAAGGTGTCCAAAAGTATGCAGTGCAAAATATAATGTAAAATTGCATATTGTGGCATACTTTTGGGCACATTTACAAGTGATTTTAGTTAAGAATTGGGGATTGGAAATTGTAAATCACATTGTAAACCACTTTTTCGCTGTGCACCCGAGTGTGTACCTTGAGTGCGAGCCGACACGTTTTCATTGTTTGATAAAATGAAATTTTATGGCACACAGCACCGGGACTCGGAACTCGGAACTCGGGACACAGGACACTCGCACACGGAGATAAAAAGCGAAAGCGAAAGGAAGAGGATGGAAATGGAGATGGAGAGGGGGAGGAGGAGGAGGACAAGGACAGGACCTCGACTGACCGAAAATTGAAACAGAGCGGCTATGAATTTGCAGCCAAGACAATGGCCTCAACGTGCTCGGCCTTTGGCTTCCTGCCCGTCCTCTTAGTACTCGGAGTTCTGCTCGTCCTGCTCGTCCTTTCTGGTCCTGCTCCGAACAGTTTCGGGGCTAGTTTCATTCCCCAGACGGGACAAACAAACAAACAAAACCCAAACCCAAGCCAGCAGACTCGGGCGAATGTTCAAGATAATTGAATGAAAATTCATTCGTGTGCTTTTCGATTTGGGAGTACGAAGAAAACTTTTGCCCGGGCACCCAGCCTCTGGCTTTTTGTCAACAACCAAAAATTCGTTTTTCTCTTCCTTCGTCGTTTTTCGGTTGGTATTTTGTGTATTTCACATGTTTTTCTGTTCGGGGTTCGGGCAAAAGTATTTACATGTCGTTGTCATTTCCGAAATTTTCCCTTCGGCGGGGAAAAGGGAATGGGAACTTTGCAGCTCAAATCGAATTAGAGCTTTGTTTTGTCCCTTGTTGTCTTATTTGTTTAATTTGTGTTAAGGCTGCCGTCTACCCATTCTACCCATCCCCCAAAAAAATTCAAAAAAAAAAGAGGAAAAAGCAAAGCTGGTGGCATCCCTTTGGCTCAACAAGTTGAACCCGTAAACCGTAAAGAATTTGCATAAAAATTCATGGGGTTCTTTCGTTTGCCCCACATATTTATATCTGTATCAGTTTCCTTACATGTGCCCTGCATATATAATATATATATATATATTTTTTATATTTTTTTTTGGTATGCTCGCCTAGGCGGCGATTAGTTTGGTATTCCCCAGAAGCATTAAATCAGTATAATTCCTTGATTTGGCAAAGGGATTGCGCTGCTTTGTTTTTACCTTTTAGCTTCTACCGTAGGAATTCTCAATGTCAGCCGAAGCGGAGCAAAAGTAATTTACAATATCGATGCGACGATGCGACATGGCCGCAGCCTTGGATGGCTTTCCATTTCCTTGGCATTTCCCAACCTTTCCCAAGCTTTTTTTACCTTTTCCGCCCTTCCATTTCTGTATTATTTAACAGATGCTGCCAATGAGGCGGAGATGAAGGCGCCATCGACGTTCTCATTACTTAAAAGCGAGAAGCGACGCCCAAAAACGTTGATTGAACGACGATTCGGGGCGTATGCGCAATAATTTGCAACTGGAATTTCTGCAACTGCAGGATTGAGGTTGAGGAAATGCGGTTAAAAGTCAATAAAATCAAATAAGAAGGAGCATTTAATTCGATTCGGGGTCGAATTTCCACTGAAGTCATCGCAACGCAATGCAAAATGATCGAATTAAGTCGTCGGCAATCGTTGGGCGAATTCAATTGCAGCAATTCCATTAAAAGCGTTTCGATATTGATTGTTCGATGCGCCTGGGAGGCCATTTAATATAAAATGCATAACGATACTGATAAGCTTAAGAATTTAAGGACCCGTTCTTTTTTTTCCTCTTTTCTGTGTGATTAAAACGAAAAATACTGTAGTCAAAGCCCGAGGACGATAATTACGACCATAAACCAAATGAAGAGTGTATTTTATGGGATACTTACGAGAGCAAACGATGCGAAATTATAATCGATAAAAATGGGCGAAATGCGAGTGTCTATGAAATGAATTTAAACAATTATGACTAATTTATGAAAAAAAAATTATCGAAATAATCGATTAATATCATGGAGATGTGCTATGCGCGATAGACTCGGTCATAAATCGATTAAATCGATAAAAATGAATTTACAAAATGTTTTGCCAATGGGTAATAATCATAATTATTCCTTTCGATTAAGGACTGAATAATCGATTAATGACATGGAGATGAGCCAGGCTCGATAGACTCGGTCATAAATCGATTTCATTTCATCGATTATGCTTTCCATTACCAAATTGAATGGCCCGGCCCTCAGATCCCATTTGGAACACTCAAGACGTGCATTTCGCTCACAAGCTGAATATTTATCGAATAATGAATAAGGCACACGCATCCACGCACAGATTCCATTAACCGTATTACGTAAAAGTTGCAAATAAAAAAGTGCGGAATTTATCGAACTGCCAAAAAGGGGGTTGCGGATATGGATATAGGGTATATATGTATGTGAATAGAGAGGTAAGGGATTCCTTGGCTGCCTTACTGGCAAATTTACGGTTGTGCTCAAATGACTGCGCCAGGTGGATTCAGGATTCAGTATTCAGTAGTCAGTACTCAGGATTCTGTTTGCTGGAAACTGAAATTTCGATTTTGGATCTTCCCAGCGGCTCAGTGGCCGCCATTCATTGGCCAATAAAAAGTGAGGCATAAAAATATGAATTTTATGTTTGCGTATTTAAAAGGGACAATAAGCAATGTGTGCTTGTGAATGAAAGGAATGAAAGTAAAGCTCAAAATAAAAAGAAACGGAAAAGCAACAAATGCGCTCAATGAAGCTGAAAAGCAAGAAAAGCAAGAAAAGCGCTGGAAATCGGTGGGCCCACTTGGATTGGAAAATCAAATGGAAACACAAAAACCTCGAGCTCAAGCAGGTATATAAAATATATATATATATTCTGTCTGTGTTTCTGGCAGCTGCTGAACATGAAAATGAGTTTTCTCCTTCAACTGCTTTTTATGCCAGTCAAGCCAAATAAAAATGAAAATAATAATAAAATCAGCGCAATAAGCAAGCAATGAAAGCGAAAACGAAAGCGAAAGCGAAAGCGAGACTGAGCATCGATTTATACACAGATGAGCAATCATAAATATTAATGTTAAATACAGCAGAGCCCCGAAGATGACAGAATTTTGGGGGGTAAAGCCCTGCTACTTGACCATTGCCATTGCCTAATGGAATGGCAATCGGAACGAGCATTGATAACCGAAAGTTAAGTTGTGTTCTTGCCTTCCCAGCGTTTCTTCTCACTTCTTTTTTTGTTTTTTTCGGCTTTATGCTAATGTCGCCGACTTTCCCTGACAGGCGCTGCCTCATAAAGCAGGCGGTGAGCATAAATCTTCTCGAGGAAGCTCGAGGAAGGACCCCTATGAGCAAAAAAGGGATCTCCATTCCATCGGGCGACATCGAGGCGCGCTGCCTCTGATTTATTTGCCAACGTGTGTACCACGCTGCGTATGCTTATTTCTCGGAGTTCCCTGCCCCGACTTTTTTCCTCTTTTTTTCTTTTGCTCCTCCAGAGACAGCTATCAATGACAGCGGCTTGATTTTGCATTTAAAAGTGAATTATATATGCGCAGATTCCCCGACAGCCGCAAAAAAATAAAAAAAAAACAGATATGCGGGCCACGGAGAACTGTGCAAATATCTTGCCACATAAGCGACAATTTATTTGCATATTTTCATGCCACCGACAGACCGAAGAGTGAGTTGTCCTGGCTGTTGTTTACATTAACCCGCCAGCGAAAGGGGCTAAAAATAGCACGCACACAACTAGGGGCAAATAATGGCTAAGTTGGGCGAAAAGAGTGAAAACTTACAAGACACCGTGGAATTATAACACATTTTTCTAGAGACTATTCTTGATTTTTTATATTTTTTTAAATTTGTTTAAATTTTGCATATTTGATTAAATTTTTTAATATTTGTTGGAATTTTTGTATATTGTTTGCCTTTTTTATATATTTTTGTAAATTTTGTTATATTTATTTACATTTTTTATATTTGTTTAAATTTTGTAGTATTTGTTGAAATTTGGTATATTGTTTTCCTTTTTTATTATTTTTTTGTATTTGTTTAAATTTTGTATATTTTCTTAAATTATTTAATATTTTTAATATTGTTTTCCTTTTTTTATATATTTTCTTAATTTTTTATATATCTTAAATTTGTTATATATGTTTAATTTTGTTATTGCTTTTTTTTTACATTTTTTTATATTTGTTTAAATTGTTTTATATATATTCTTAATTTTATTATATTTTCTAGATTTGTTTAAATTTATTTCATGTGTAAATGGAATCGATAAAATAATTTTATACTACAACTAGAATTTTTTTCACCCTCTCTTAAATACTTTTCAATAACCATTGGAAAATCCATTCGAACCGTTTATGGGCGATATATTTGTGCACAATTTCGGGTCCACTTACAACATAAACTCATGTTGCGCTCTGTGTTGACCCATTTCAAATTGTTATCGCGTTAATATCTGACATGTTCGAATGTCACATTGATCCCGTTATTCGGCGACAAACACACACATACAGCGACTTTCGGTTTGTTTGTATTTTTACTTTCCCTTTGACTAATATCAACACCAAAGTTTCCTTTCCCGCGCTGTTTGTGTTTAATTATGTATATCTGTGTAGAGCACAAACACACACACACTCACACCAGCACAGCCCACACAGACACATTCACAACCCGATTGTATGAGCTTACATGGGTGCCATGTGTTTTTGTACAAGGCGCTTACATTCGCCTTCCCCAGAATAGTTTTCCCTGTCTATATGTACATATTATATCTCCCTTGTCTGCTTAAGCCTGCTCAACATTTTCCAAATAATATGCTAACTTTTGTATTGTCACGTGCCCTTCTATGCGTGTGTGTGTGTTTGCTATTGTTTGTCCTGGCGCTGACTTCCGTTTCCGGCTGATAAACAAATGGCGCCAGAGAACGATTAATTATTTTGATTTCTAGTCTCGAGGTCCACGTAGAAATAGCAATAGCAACAAAAGCGGAAAAGGACACGTGTCCTGGCGGAATCATAAATAGTCCAGCTGACCAACTCAAGATTGAAGGGATCTATGGATTAAAAACAAGTGGGGAGAAACATAAAGTATGAAGGAGATTTATGGAAATTATAATGGAGATTTTTTGTAAAATTTTTTTTAAAAGTTTTTAAAGCAATTAAAGTATTTAAAAAATATCTAAGAAATGACTAAAGTAACTGAATATGAATAATAAATAAAGGAATCTATTAAAACCTCCCACATTTCTTTCGTATCTCATTAAACCTCCACGCAATTAATTGATAAACCCGCAAAAAGCCATTTATCAAATGCGTTTACTTAAAATGTCATGTTTGTTTCCAGTTTATCTGCGGTTTTTTGATGAATTGTTTGATGAACTAGTGGTTAGTTGTTGCCGAAATTCGAAATCCAGTGTGCTGTTTGCTCAATCGATTCCATAGATCCGCACAAATATCTCAATAGCTTTTCAAAAGGACGTCTCGTCCTTTGTGGCCTTTCTTTGGCAGCCTATCAATGAGCCAATTTTCACACAATTGCAAGAATTGTATGTGTGTGTGTGTGTGTTTGGGGGAAACCACAACGAAGCACTTTTTGGCACGTTAATGTGTTAGAGGTTCTCACCCCAAAGCAAGCACACACACACACACACATATACACGGAACGTAATTAATGATTGAACGCACACCTACGCACAAGGGTCTCCCCCAAAAAGTATGCTACGTTTCTCGTTTCTTGTCTATACGCACAGAATGTGTTTCTCATTATTTTTACGTACTCCACAAATACACATACACTTACACACACATATATACTTATATATATATATATACCAAAGTTTTAGAAAAAGCAACGCACGTGCGTATAAATTATGTTTTTTGGCTTCAGGGGAGGGATAGGGGGAGGTTGAGGGGCTGAGTGGTTTAAGGGTAGGTGGTATGCTGCCCCTTGCTGACGCCAAGTATCGCATTAAAAATCAATTCCCGCAACTTTGCACGTACACAAGAAGAAAATTGTCGGCTCCGAAATTGAGTTCAAATGAGCTCATTAAAAGAGCCAAACAAATAAGTTTCTATTTCGTAAGTGATGTGAAAAATAGTTGGGCAAATCATCGCTTTACGCTTAAAAGAGAAAATGAGAAATAACTTTATACATCAAGTAATAAAATTAGTTTGCATTTTTTTTTGGCGAATTAAGAAATTTAAGGAATAAACGAACATCATTTTTGGCAACAAAAAAAAAAAATTTCTATCTTAAAACTAAAAAAAGTTACCAATTATTTATAAATTAATAATCATTTAATCTTTGGGCAAATTCTTGCCAATAAAAAATATATCAAATAGAAAAATTACTGTCTAGCTTAAAATTAAAAAAAAATTTCCGTTTATAAGGTTCTATCATTTAATTTTTTTAATTTATCATAATAAAAATAATAATGATTTATTTTGGCGAATTCAGGAAATATAAACACCATTCTAGCCAAAAATAAAAAATTTTAAATTAATATAAGTAAAAAATTATTATTATTTCTAGCCCAAAATATTTCTTAAAAATCCAAAAAAAAATTCAAAAATTTAAGGTTTTGTTACAGAGGTTTTCTCTTCATAGACATATCATTTAATTTCATAATTTACCATTTAATATTTATTTTAATGGCCCTCTTCTCCTCTTTTCATTTGCAGCAAACGGCAGGAAGATGGAATGACCAAAGTTCGCTCAGTTGGCCCCCCCGGAAAATGCTGCCACAGCCAGCGGCAGCAGCAAATCAATCAGCAACATCGGGAGCAGCAGCATCTGCAACAGCGGCCACATCAGCAACATCTGCAACAGCGGCAACATCGGCAGCAGCAACAGCAGCTAGGAATGGCCAGCGACGTCGCGTGGCAGCAGCAACAGAAGGCTGCAACAGCAACAGCAAAAGCAACATTGGCAACAGCAACATCAACATCAGCAACAGCAGCAGCAACATCAGCAACAGAGTAAGTCAAATGCATTCCAACGAAGAGCCGCCCATGACGGTGATCGTCGATGGTGGCAGCAACGTTTCCGTTTCCGGTGCGAGTGGCCATCGGCGGGGCAGCCAGCGGTTGCGCAAGGCCAGTTCCTCCAGTGCCCAAGCCAAGTCATCGGCGAGTCCGGCGGAGAGGACATCGCATCATCGCCAGACATCGAATGCCTCGGGATCGGGAGGCGATGGCGGAGGCAGCAGGCGTCGCTATAAGGATCGCCAGGATCGTCAGGATCGCCATCGCGAGCAGCAGGCGCCACGTCGGCGGACAGGACGCCGCCACAGTGGAGCCTCCTCGCTGAGCGACGCAGCGGCAGCAACAGGAGGAGGAGGAGAAAGAGGAGAACGAGGAGGAGGAGCTAGAAGATCGAGGGGGGGACCGGTCAGCTCTTGGACCGCCTCCAGTTGCAATGGCAGCTGCAGCTCCGACGACGACGGCTCCTCGCACACCTCGTCCTCCTCGTCGTCCAGCTCCTCCGGCGAACCGAATCTGCCGTATCCCGGCTTCCCCGAGATCTCCATGAAGGCACTTACGCAGTACACGCGGCCACGCAACTGGTGCCTGATGCTCATCACCAATCCATATCCTTTGCACAAACAAAAAAGAGAGAGAGATGGCTGGATGCCCTAATTGCCATTGTCCTTCGCTGGCAATTTACCCCTGGGTGTATGTATGTCTGTGTGTGTGTGCCTGAATGTCCTTGTCACACATTTCGCAGGATGGGTGGTGCGTTGTGAGCCTATTGATTATTCTCTGCTCTTTTTTTTTTTTTTTGGTGTCCCCTCGATTTTCTCTCCATTTTTTGTTGCTTTTCTTTGGCTTTTTTTTAATGGTGCCTAAGGACACTCGATGCGGTACAGGTTGAATGCATTTTGTGTCTGAATATCCCTGAAGGATGAAGGATATGTGAATGTATAATAAGTGTACATTACTATCTGTTTGATAAGGATTAGGAATTTGAACTTAGTAAGGCTTATTTAGAGCAATTTTTGATGTTGCATACTTTTTGAATACCACATTTCCCTTCAATTTTTAGGGTACAAAAGGTTAAAGGTTACAGAATATTAGAAAATCTCCTCCATTGAAGGAGCTTTCTAATCCTATACTCTAGATTTTTGTCCTGGAAAGTCTTCTTCGAATAGTGGGTACCCCAAGTTCGATGGGATGGCTGGAGTATTTCAATTTTTTTCTCCCTCTGCCTGTTGCAAAATGTATGCCACAATGTCAGCAGTTGCAAAAGGTAATGTGTAAGCGAGTTCGCTGGGCATAAATAATAAATATCTGAATGGGCATCATCATTGAGAGACGGAACCAGTGGATACATGTATGTCCTGCCAGTCCCAGTGGCCGGATCCTTCCGCTGCCGACTTGTTTTCATACTTCGCCGCATCCCCAACCATTTTGCTGGGGGATAATGTGCGCCAATCAGAGGGATGTGGGATGTTGGAGATGGGATATGTTATATGGGATATGGGATATGGCAAAGGCGGAGGCGGAAGGAAGAAGATGACAACCCTGGCGATTCGATGTTGTTTATCTGCCTGTGCCAGTGGCATTTCTTCTCCATCTTCAGCTTCAGCTCCTTCTCCTTCTTCAAGTGGCATGTGGCACATGTGCATGAAAAATCGCTTTGCATACTTCTCGTCACTTGGAGCGAAATTAAAATTGACTGACGTTGATATTTATTTATGCCCGTGGTTCGCGAGGGGGGCTAAGTAAATTATGATAATTGAGTTTAGGACGTCAAGTCGCTTCTCCTGTGACTTATCCCCTTCTGAAGTCGTGGGAGTGCTTTTATTTTTAGCCCAAAAGCCGCGTTGATGGCTGCGATTTAGCCACTTGATATGCTCTCCACTCTCCACTCTCCCATCTCCACTTGCCTTCCTTCAACAAAACGTCCCTTTTCAAGTACGTAATCGCTCTCTCGATACTTGCCACTTAATTGTTGGCCATAAATCTTGATTTGCCCCATTGTTCGCGCTTTTCAAATGTCGTGGCTGCCGCAACCCAAACCAACCAATTTGTTTTCTATATCTTGCTGACATTTTATGGATTTTATTGTCAAAGTTTACGATGTGGCTGCCTCCCCCAGCGCCAATTATTTTGAGCTGAGCTGTGAGCCAAAGTGATTTTGTGGCTGAGTTGCGGTGCAACTTCGTCCAGCTTGCATTTCGATTCGATTTGCGAAGCAATCAAACTGCTTTGGCTAAACTAATTTAAGTTCAACTTCCTTGAGCGCAACCCCACATCCACATCCACAACTACATCCACTTCCACTTCCACTTCCGTTTCCTCTTCCGCTGGCGACGCTCGTCTCGCCCGTGTCTTTGGTGACCCAGACGTGCCTTCGGCTGCAGCTGAGGTCAGCGGTGCCATTTGCCAAAAAGTTAAAGCCGCCGCAGCGTCGCCAGCTGGCCTTGCGTATCAATATCGGATGCCATACGCTCCTTTCCTGTTTGTAACCCCCCAGCCACTCCTCCTCACGAGGTCCTTCGATGGAGCCACCCTGAAAAGTGTAATCAAATGGCACGCAGAGAAAATTAATTATTCTACTTGGAAACTTATTTTCAGTCCTAAGTCACTTGTTAACAAAATCAACAAATTATAGACGCATTTAGGATAGCATGGTCACACTACCACAATTTAACCAGAAGGCAGCTAGCATGGTCACACTATTTTTAATATTATGTAGCTTAAAAGTAGCTTCAAAGGCACAAATACTCATAATATATAGAGGTTTTCGTAAATGATGTCAATTCTCAAGATATTTTTCTCTGTGAAATGACATTGGCCTTTTGCGGCATCCGGTCGTCTTTGCAACTTTTAAACCCAAATTAGCGATGCAACTTTTACCACTTTTACCACATCCCTCATATATGAGACGATGCATTTTCGGGCAGCTTCCAGCAAAGTTGTCTCCTTCATTTTACGGCGCTTTTAGCGTGAAATGTGCGCGGCACGTGCAACATATGCAGCAGAAGAGGGAAGGGTTGAGGGTCAGGAGGCTACCGGAGGCATCGCCATCACCAGCTGGGCTGCATCCTTGTGCGGTCGCCATTAGGACCACATCACCGCACCACAGCACACACGACCATTCGGACACGCAGGCATCATTAGCATGGAGTGCGGGGCAGTTGGACTCGCTCCTTGGATAATGTGAAACCGCTGCCACGCCCATAACTAATTATGACAGAGAGCTGAGAGCTGGGAGCCGGTAGTGTGGTGTGGATCCCTTCTGGCCAATGCCCATTAGCCCCGCTGACCGCCACTCAGTACGTGCATTGTATTCATTACCCAAATGCTCCTCGCGTCCTCTGTCAAAAGGACGAGGTCGAGAGGACTCGGTTGATGGACGGAC
Organism: Drosophila pseudotakahashii; assembly: GCA_035046095.1. Lineage (NCBI taxonomy): Eukaryota > Metazoa > Arthropoda > Insecta > Diptera > Drosophilidae > Drosophila > Drosophila pseudotakahashii. Next base: position 12,173,189 of record JAWNOE010000105.1, read on the forward strand.
AACAGGTCGCCCCGTGTTCCTCTGAGGGAATTGTTAATTTCCGCCGCTGGCTAATGCTTCAAAAACGAGACAATCAAATAATCGCAGCGGTGGCATTGTGACCCTTCGGTGTTTCCAGAACGCATTCCGTGCGATTTAAAAGAAAAAGACATTTTCGCCAATTTTCATTTTTTTTATAAGGGGGCTAATCATGATTTTTTGCGAAAAATGGCCAAAAAATAAATTATCCAGGTTTGAATGCCAATCGATTGGAAATTTAATAACGAGTTCAGAAAGGTATGACAATCCATATTTTCATTGTTTTGGCAAAATAACTGATTTGCTTTTTTCAAAAATTCGGGATTTTGGGTTTTGAGAGAAAGAGGAATTTTTTATTTTGGGTTTTTTGCTATAACTTGGCCAAAAATGGTCTTACATCAAAAAGACGTGCTGTTTTGAACAGTTAACAAGTTAATAATGAAATCCATGACACTTTCCGTGTGTTTTTGAAAAAATTAAATTTTTCCGAATTTTCATTTTTTTTTTTAAGGGGGTACATCATAATTTTTTGCGAAAAATGGACAAAAAATAAAATGTCCAGGTTTAAATGCCAATCGATTGGAAATTTAATAACGAGTTCAGAAAGGTATGACAATCCATATTTGGATTAATATTTTCATTGTTTCGATCAAAAAACTAATAACTTTTTTGTGAAAAATTGGGACCTGGTTTTTTGGTAAGAATTTGAATTTTTTCTTTTTGTTTTTTGGCTGTAACTTTTCCAAAAATAGTCTTACACCAAAAATGCACACTGTTTTGAACAGATAACAAAATAATCATTAAATCCATTCCGTGTGATTTTGCAAAAACTAAATTAAATCGATGAGAAATGCAGGAATCTGGTCAAAATAAGCCTATTTTGTAGGGTATTTCCGATATTACACGAAATATCCCCTTGAAACGGTTTCGCTTTACATATCTCCCTACAGACGAGTATTCGATTCCTTCAATGGCCCTCTGATGTCATAGAAGCAATTAAATTGATCGGCTTTCATTGAGGAAACTTGTTCCTTGTCGAAGCCAATTTATCTCAAGTTTTTCACTTCTACTTTTTGGCATTTTCTTTTTTAAATGTTTGTTTTTCATGTTTCGTTTGCCTCATTCCGATTCCCATTCTCGCATTCGTTATACGTTATTCGCCATTCAGCATTCTCCAGACCCTCACCCCCCCCCAACGCCCAGTCCCGCCCCCAATTTGGCATGTTCAGTCATCTTATTCGGCTTTTGCTTTCGGGGCACTCGCTTTTGTTTGTGGCTCTTTTAATTTGTTGCGATTTCTGCACGCTTGCATGCGTCCCCAATCCCCCTTCCCAGTGCCACGCCCCCGTAATGGCCCCGCCCCCCAGCCGCTGGCCGACTTTACGCTCGACTTAATTTGTTTACTGTTGGTTTGGGGGCCATCGCTGTTGCCAAATCAAAAATAATGCGCGCATACCGGGGGTCCCGACCTTACCACCCATTTCACCGCCCACGCACACCTGACTAGGGATGAAAATATCGAAACAATTTATGGGTTTGTTTTTTAAATGCTTATATAGAGGGTAAATTACATAAAGTACACCCATATCTATATTAAGTTATTAGCAATTTAATAAAATATTCAAAGACCCTTAAAAAATATATACTTCTCACCAAAAGAGCTCTTAACTTTGAAAAAATATCCTCATGAATTCTTTACAATACCCATTTAATTTAATTAATATTTAGTAATCCAATAGAATTTTTCAAAGAACTTTAAGAAATATATACTTCTCACCAAAAGAGATCTTAACTTTTAAATAATATCGTCATTAATTCTTTACAATAACCATATCTTATAAATTGGTTAAGTAATTTAATAAAATATTTTTAAAAATTTCAAATATATATACACACAAAAAAAAGTATTTGGCATTATCGTTTTAACATGAAATATTCATTTCGAGCATATCGAATTTACGGGACTGCATATCAAGCTAAAATTGATATTTCATAATGTAAAATCGATCTACTTTTTCTATCGTTTTTTTTGGGAGTATATATTTTTAATAATACCCCTTTCCTTTAAAAATATTTAGTACTCCAATAGAATTTTTCATTTTCCTATATATCGCACGACGAAAAAGGGAAGCTCAACTTGGAAACAATATTTAGATATCGTCATGAATTCCTTGACATCCCTATAGCTGGCTCTTTTGCCTGCGAACTGAATGAAATGAATGCGCCAGGGTCGATGTTGCTGCCTGCTACTGCTGTCGCATATTTGTGCTGCTGCTGCTGCAGTATTTATCCAGGCGGAGAAGGGGGCGTGGTCCGAACCGACCCGCCCCGCCCCCGTCCGCCCCCGTCCGCCCCCTTTTGGACCGCGGCCTTTTGTGCCGCCTGTTGGCCTGTTCACATTTGTTTTTATGACACGGCCCCGCGAATCCAACCGAACTGAATGGGAATGCGAATCAGATTCAGAATCTGAATCCAAAAACAAAACCGACCATCTGACCCTCAGCCTGCATATGCTCCAATCTCCTTTCGCCTCCTAATGAATTGCCCTTTTTGTGGCAGCTTTTCGTCCCTAACCACCCAGGACCACCCAGGGATATTTTGTTTGCCTGTGTGTTTCATTTCGTTCTTTTTTTTTTGGCCTGGACCCATTGTGCCACGTTTTATCTTTAATTGTGCGTTAATAGCGTAAACATTTTTGCCATTTTGCGCGTGTGTTCTCGATCCTTAATTGCTCCGTCGAAAGAATGAGTCCTTGGCGCTCATTTGGCCATGCATTAAGCCGGCTCGAAATTCCCCCTTCGCCAACTTACCAACTCGCCAACTTACCAACTTGGCCTTGTGCGAGTGTTTGTGTTTTTCAGTTTCAGTTTTTTCTTTCTTTTTCTTTTTTCTGTTTCTGTTTCTCCGCCTGAGGCCCAAAAACCAAAGTGCAGCTGCGAGGCTTTTAGGCGACAAGTGGCAAAAAGGACGTGGGTTTTAAGGGAGGGGAAAGAAAAACGGAAAAAAAAAAATCAGTTAGTAGAGCAGTCGATTCAGTTCCATTTGATTCATATTCGCCAGGAATTTTCATGTGATTTCTAGAAATTTGTACTTAAAACTTATGGCTTTATCTCTTTTGTTTAAGTAATCTAGTTATAAAGAACTTTAAAACACATTTCTTGTTAGCCCTACGGCTTGCAAACTTAGCTCATTGTGGGTTCATCTTTGTTTTCTCTAAAATTTAACCAGAAACTTGAAGAACTCTTGTTGACGGGGCGTATGAGTGATAAACCTTAAGCACACCGAGTAAACTTGTATAAAACTAGCATTTTACAATGTTGCATTCTCAGCTGTGGTCCTGCAGGAGCATGTCCTTGCTGCTGTTGTTTGGCCAAACGCATTTAGATCGAGTGTTATGAGCTGACTGCCAACTGTCATCAATTTGCTGCATTTGGCTGAAGAGCAGGGAGCTGGAAGCAGGGAACTGAGAACTGAGAACTGAGAACTGAGAACCAAGAAGCGGGAATCCACAAGCCAGGGGCCCCCGAGAAACAGCCCGAAACCCCAGAAACCAAAACCGAGAGCATACCAAACGAGACCGACAAACGGCAACCGCAGGAGGTGAGCGGCAGACGGGGAATGTGGGTGGTTCTCAGCCAAGTTGACAAGCACTTGAGTGCGCATTAGAGGCAACTGCAAGTTGTTATCCACCCACCACGCCATCCCTGCCCCTCGTCGCTTCTTTCGCTCGACTTGTTTCGCCTTCAATCAGCGCAGAAATGTAGGCAACGACTATGCTATACTATATACCATGTACCAGCCCCCTCTCCTTTGGCCTCGTCCCTGTTCGCCTTTTCGTTTTTGGTTTTGCCCCTTAACTTAGCTATGGACTCGACTCCATTTCGGGAACCTTCACGTGGTTCGAGCGCGTCTCCATCCTGGTCATCCTGCTCAACTGCATCACCCTCGGAATGTATCAGCCCTGCGTGGACGACGCCTGTGTGACGAACCGGTGCAAGATCCTTCAGGTGAGTCATCTGTGGGACTACATTTCAGGTTTCAGAGATTATTTGTAAGACACCAAGCAGAAATAAGTGAAAAAAATTTTATTTTAGGCACTGAACACATGATATAAGTATAGATTTTAAGACAATGTCTTTAAAACATTGAAAAAATACGATAGTATTCTTAAAGCAATTCTAAAGGTTAGCTTGCTAGAAGGTATTTCTACAAAATAATAGAGGATAAAAGAAAGATACTTGTTTACTTATATATAAACAATATTTTAAGGGATCAAAAAGATTTAAGTTCTTGAGAAGAGACTACGAAATTCTTAAACCAACCCCAAAGGCTTATGTCTTACATTACCTAGACCCATTCGAGGTTTATAATATCAGATATTTTCCAGAAAACAGCACTTAAGCCCATTCAGCTTCAACGCATTACAGTTATCTGTGGAACATTTATAATTGACATAATTATGGATCCATCCCGGGGGCTTAAGGTTAATTTGATAGCAAAAAATGATGTGAAAAGTGTGGACAGGAGTGGCATTGTTGGGTCTCCCTCCTTCGCTGGATATCCCAGGCTCCCCAGGTGGGCCTGTCAGCATCGGTGTCACATTAAATGCCATTTATTTAAGCAATTTTTTGGCTCACTTCCTGGCTGCCACACTGATGACACCCAACGAGGCACTTCGGCTCATTAGGCGCCACCACCGCAGACTGCTTTTTCTTTTTTTTTTGTGGTCCTGGGAAGTGGAGTGTTCAGTGGGGCAATTACAGGGCATAGAGAAAATGCCGGGCTCAACGTGCGAAAATGTTTGTAAATGATATGTAAGTCAGGCTACATTTTCGGCCGCAGCCAAGTGTAAAGTAACACGACAGCCGGGGCCAGGACCCCTGGAAAGAAAGAAAGGAAGCAGGGGACCAGGGCCAAGACCAAGATTCTGGCAAGGACAAGCAGGAGTTTCGATGGTGGTGGATGTGGATGAGGAAACAGGACGGACAAGACAGGGCAAGACAAGACAAGAGAAGGCATCGCCAAATTGGCACACAGCACAAAGTCAAAATGACAACGACAGCCGCAGTCGCAGTCAGTGACATAAGTGGGCGTTACCACCGCCCCTGTTTCAACCCCCAACATCCCAACCATATATACACATATCCCGACCATCCCCATCCCCATCCACCCGAAGAACCCAAATTACTTGACACAAGACGTTGCACGGGGCACAAGAAAAAGATGACGACGACGGGGATGACGATGATGAGGATGATGTCGCCAAGGCAAACTCATTTCGTTGTGCATGTGTGTGCGACGCCCGATGTGTGTCCTCGCCATAAAGAGGGTTTGCTAATTTTAATTTGATCAACTGTCGTTAGTTCGTTAGGTTTAGGTCATTAATCGAATGGGATTTGGGGTGCAGAAAAGCTGCTATACACTTTCTTAAGAAGAAAAAAGTCCTTCGTAAGAACGGAGATCAAAGGAAGTAAACGAGTTAGCAGGGAAAGGGTAAAACCTACAGGTAAAAAGATAGGTACGAATAAAATTTCAAAAAGACTCTACCCCTAAGATACCACTTCGATTTTCTGGTTACCCCACACGCCGAGAATATCAAAAAGACTCTACCCCGAAGATACCACTTCGATTTTCTGGTTACCCCACACGCCGACAATTCCAAAAAGACTCTACCCCTAAGATACCACTTCGTTTTTCTAGTTACCCCACTCGCGGACAACATCAAAAAGACTCTACCCCTAAGATATCACTTCGTTTTTCTCATTACCCCACCTATTAACCCCCCAATTGCCATCCTTTGCAGATCTTCGACGACATAATCTTCGCCTTCTTTGCCCTGGAGATGACCATCAAGATGGTGGCCATGGGCATGTGCGGCAAGAACACCTACCTGGCGGACTCGTGGAATCGCCTGGACTTCTTTATCGTCCTCGCTGGCCTCCTGGAGTACGTGATGCATGTGGAGAACCTGAATCTGACTGCCATCCGGACGATTCGTGTGCTGCGTCCCCTGCGGGCCATCAATCGAATACCCAGTAAGCATACTTCGGTTTAACTATGGACGAGTAGTACCAGCTGGTAACTCCATCTCTTTAGGCATGCGAATTCTGGTGATGCTCCTGCTGGACACCCTACCCATGCTGGGCAACGTCCTGCTGCTCTGCTTCTTTGTGTTCTTCATCTTCGGGATCATCGGTGTCCAGCTGTGGGAGGGAATTCTGCGGCAACGCTGCAGTCTGATGCAAACCGAAGGCATGGTCTATCCCCTCACGTAAGTAGAAAGTCAAAGTAAATAACCGATTCTCAAAAAGAAAGAACGAAAGAATTAAGTATGACCAGGTCGTATGGGAACTATAGGCCTCTGTCTGCCGGCGCCTCCGGGTCTCATACATAATCGTACATACCATACATATATTCCTGGGCATACACATATATGTGTGCTGTACATATATCTAAATATATATATACTCGTATCGTAATTGATTTTTTTTTTATTTCTCGGCTTTGAGTGTTTTGGTTTTGTGTTTATTCTTTTTCTGATTTTCTCGTTTTCTTTCTCCGCGTCATCCAAATCGAGCCGAGACTTTGAGCCGACTCTTCCACCAACTGAACTGCCTTGGCTGCTGCTTTCTCAATCCTCTCGCTTTTGGCTTTTTTGGTTCCATGGCTTAGCATTTGGTTTTTTGTTTAGCCTTAGCCTTAGCCTTAGCCACAAGACACAGGCGCATATGTACATACACAGCTCATGGCTCACAGCTCATGCTTCATACCTCGTACCACACAAACAACGCCATAAACGTCCTCATCCAAAAGCAGTTGAGATCCCGCTGCTGCATCAGTGTCCCAGCAATTTGCATACGAAATCCAAGGGACCGTCTAGTTGATGAAGTCCGCTGGTCCTTCGCATCCTGGCCCGTTTGCGGCACCCAAAAAAAAAAAGAAAAGGGGGAGAAAATAGCCTTCATGTGGTCCTGACAGCTGGAAGAAGTTGAAAAGAGACCACACAGTGGGGTTCGGGTGTGAAATACCTGCCAGATTTTCCTGTAATTAAAGAAAAGCGAAGGGAAGTACTACTAACAAGATATTAAAAAGGCAGAGAGACCTTACCCGTTGTCTTCTATGAACCAAAATATGTTTCTTTTGTGGTCTGACTTCAAATATTCCATATTACTTACTTACCTATATCAGAGTTAAGATGGTCAACTTTGTTGGAAAGTCCTTTGAGAGTCCTTTTTTCGGTGCTTTGGTGCCACTGTGCTCGCCTCGTTGGCAGCTGACAAAAGATTTTAAACTTGGCAAAAACAATCATTTATCATTGGCATTGTGTTTGCGTCTGTGTTTGTGCCACGGCGGCTTTATAACGTCACACGCAGAACAGAAAGGACACGCGTGCTCTCTCACCCTCACGCACACACACACAGACATCGAGAAGAACAGAAGGACTCACCCGCACATAGACAGCGCAGCCCTTTAAAGTAGGCAACGGAATTTTTGGGTCGCTGCGCGCTTCGCTCAAGAAACTTCCTCTTTTTTTTCGGTGGCTTTGTTTTCCTCGGTTTTCCTCGGTTTCCCCGCTTATTGTTTGTTGTTTGCCTTCGCATGCCCAGCTGTACAAACTGTTTGTTTACACATATGTACCTTCATATATATACTGTTCGCAAAATGAATTTATTTTTGCGACTGACTTTGGCTTTTGCATAATTATTCTACATAATTATGTGCAACTGGCAGTGCATAGTCAAGCGCATTTAAATCTTTTTGATTTTGTCTGGCAAGTAAAAATTCGAAAAGTGAGGCAGACATATTTTCGATATTTATGTTGAAGGCCTTTTTCGAGTGCAGGGTTTTTGATGAAAGCTTTTCTATGCTGCAGCTCCCTTTTTGAGTTGAAATTATTTTAGTTTGGTTTTTTTCTTTTTTTTTAAACCAACTTAACTCGCACAGGCAGGAATTGTACCATACAATCAACGTATCTGTGATTTTGTGAGCCCTTGAAATCATGCTGTAAATACATCCACACCCACACAACACACACCCACACCCTCACACTCACACTCACACTCGCAACCACAGACAAGCCTGTGAGAATGGCAAACAGAGTATAGATATATATATATGCATATATGTTCTTTTCCAGTTTTTCGTTTCTTCGATTTGTATTTAGTTTTTAGAGACGAAAAAAAATAAATAAAAATATAAAAAAATGAAACCAAAACAGAACAAGAGAACAAATTATATCCAAATTGGCAGCCAAGCAAATCCAAAATCCAAATTCCAAAATCTGACATCCACCTATCTCTTTATGTTTTCGAGTTTTACGTTTTTTCTTCTCCTTAGAAGCAAACAAAAACCAAAAATAAATTTCCAATACCAACAAAAGCAGATAATATGAAACAAAAACAAAAATCATACCGGGAACAAATTTTTTGTTTACAGGATACCTGAAGTGTACAGAGTTCGAGTCCGTGTTAACTCGTAAGATAAAATGATTTATTTCCCCCCTAACTTAACCCACACACCGACACACTCCCACACGAACACACACCAAAAGAACACACACTATTACACCAACAGAAGACCTACCTCCCCCCCGCTAAGTGGACACACAAACAGATTCTAATAGCCGTCTACTAGCTAGTCCACAACTAGATTCTGTCTTTAAATACTGATATCAATGTAACTCTCCACCACTGCCTCTAAAAATATCTCTAACTATCTCTGTCTTCGCGCTACCGCTAGCCTGCTAAGTCCTTAGTCCTTACTTCTTATTCCTTTCTTTCCCGAGTCCATTGCCTTATCTGATTAGTATCGGTATCTAAATGTGTTCTATCCCCAATTATTTCCAGTGCGATGACCACTCGATCCATTTTCTCTCGGTGGTGGCATAGAAATCTCTTTAAAATCAGCCCAAAAGTATGCTACAATATATTAACTCTGGTCAATAAATTCCGAAGGACCAAAGCTTAAACTTTTTAAGTTTCCAGTGATTTCTGTGGCACTCTCGTATACCATTTTAACAAATATTATCGAGGAAAGGGATAAAGCAGTGGTCATGGCACTTAAAATGGGCAGAAAATGGAATAAATACTACAAAGTCCAGGTGCCCTATTTCCCTCTCTATCTCACACACACACACACACACAGTGCTCTATTTAGCCATCACCTTCCCACACACGTTCGATAGTCGCCACACAACCTATTAGTAGATGTGCATATCTATATACTCGTACTAGTAAATATACTTGGCCATACGATAATAAGAAATACGTTTTGTTTTAGCTCTAACCAGTCTAACCAGCTAACTGTCTCTCTGTCTCTTTCTCTTTGTCTAAGTAATATTTGAAGATATATGAATATATATACATATATATACTATATACGAAATACCAAGCTATACTAAATATCAATTAAACTAAACTAAACTAGACAACCACTCAGCATCCTGTTCTCTCTCACCCTCCGTCTTCCGCCCGACAAACACTCTATATACTCACTCTATTGCCCAGCCTACACAACTGTACCAAAAGCAAGAGCCCCTAGTTAACCCGTCTGAGGCCACATTTTATTTGCCACCTAGTTTAACCCCCCCTCGCTCGTTTCATGTACAAGTATATTTTTAGCCTAGACTTGATGTACGTTTCTTTTTTGTGTCTAGAGTTGTTGATGTGGCACCACTTGAACCTGATCTCAACTGCTAACTAAACCACACATATATATATATATATATATGATATATGTATAATATATATAGAATCGGGGTCAGAGAGTGTCGCCTTTTCGTTTGTGTTGCATTTGCCAAATTTTTGGTTTCGTTTTGCAATTTTCTGCTTTTGTTTTCATCATTGTTTGGGGCTCGACACACAAATATGTATATGACATGTTTAGGGGAAGCCCCTGGAAAAAAGCATACAAACAAGCGAAATAACAAGCATTCCAATTAGCAACAACACACGTTATATGTATATGTACAAGCCAGAAACATGTACCGTTTCTCCTTTCATTCAGTTCGAATATCCAGCCAAAGGAGTATACGATCCTATCCCATTTCAGTTCATCTGGTGAACATCAATGTCCGTTGGTCAGTCGGAATAATAGTTTGGATCGAAGTGCAATTTAATTAAAAACCTGAAATAATAACAAATATCCAAAATAGGATGGGATAAAAACGATATAAATAAGTACTTATGATGGGTATCTTATAGTCGTCATTCTCTATATTTCTCTAGTCTTTTTTTAATTCTTGTTTGTTTGTTCACCAAGTTAAACAACATTTTGGGGTCCGCAAACACACACACTCCAAAAAAACACACACACACACACAAAGTGCAGTGCAATATTTAGTAAAGTAGAGCGGAACACACACACACACAGCAGCACACTCCCCGCACTTACACACACACACGCTGTCTGTGTGCGCCTATGTATGTGTATCTCTTGTAAGCTGAACTCTTTTTACAGGAAAAATCATCAGTTTCTATTGCAAAGGTATTTAAAGCTGCCCCTGCTTCATACGACCCCTCTCGCTCTCTCCTATTCACAAACGCACACACATGAGAATCAAGTCTAACAATTACACACACACACACACTCACATATACATGAACAACTCCATAAAGTTTTGCATACGTTGGAGCGTGCGAATTGTTGCGAAATGGGGGGTTTCAAAAAAAATAAAAGAAGAGAGAAAGCGAGCTGGGAATATTTCAAAATTCACTTGCGATGTCGCTCGCAGCTCGCCCCTCGTCCTCAAATGTCATTGCCGTGCTTGCACGTGCATATTAAACACATTTTATTGTCACACGCACACGACAACACTCTGCAACACACTCACACACACACACGCTCTACGGTTGACACTTGGTTGAGGCAGACATTTTTTGAAGTCGCGAGTTTCCGGCGCGTCGGCCATTTTGTGGCAACATTGCGCGTTTAATTTAAATTGCTTTGGCGTTTTCATTTCCTTTTTTACGAGTGTGTAGTCCTCTTCCTTTTTGCTATCCCCCCACCTCTTTCTTGCTTTTGTGCTTTTTGCTGTTCAGTTGGCGCTTTGTGGCTCGCTTTTGTCTCACTCGCACACTCACTTCCGGTACAGTTGTGTCCTTCTGTACATACGCTCAGTGTGACCAGCTTATACTATGACTCACTTCCTCTCGCTAGCTTGCTTACTCGCTCTTACTCCAACTGGCTAGCTAGATCTCTCTGTGTATGGGACTCTACTACTCGCTTCTCGCTCTTTCAAAACGCTACTCGCTCTGTGTACTCGCTTTAGCTAATCGCTCCTGCCTCTCGCTATCGCTATCGCCGTCTTTCACGCTCTCCCGCTCACATTCTATCTATCTGTCTCTCTTGCATTGGTCAACCGTGTCTCACTCTGTTCAGTTCTATTTAGCTCTTTTGTTTCGCCTCACGTATACTCGAATTGGCATTGTCTATCTCACTCTAATTAGTTGAATGTTCTCGCGGACCAAACGCGAAACTCAGCACCAGCCAAAATTTACTTATCGAAATCATTTACTTGCTTTATTTCGACATATCTCTCTACGTAAATCTCGATGTAAATGTTTACGATACGCATTGAACATACAGATTACTTATATGGAACTACGATTACGGATTACGATTATTAATTGTTCTCTTTGTGCTCTCTCTTTATCTCTCACTCTCACTTCTTCCTTCTCTCTCTCTCTCTTTATATATATATATGTCTCGATCTCTCTCTCTCTCTGTTTCTCTCTCTCTCTGGTGTGAACTTCTCTTTCGTACACTTTGTTTCTTTGTGTGCTGGATGTTCTTCCGATCTAAACTGACAATCGCATCCCATGACTCTCCTAATTCTCTGTACACATCGCACCCCTAGCCTGTCGCAGTACTACGAGTTCTCCAAGGATCAGGACTACATCTGCTCCACGCCCAACGATTCGGGTATGCATCTCTGTGGGAACTTCCCGCCCTATCGCGTCGGTTCGCTGGTCTGTAATGGTAAGTTTTCATCCCCAACCCCGTTTCCAGTCAACGTCAATTACATTAACTTTAAAGCTAAATGAAGTGCAAATTGCGCTGTAATCAAATTTGATTGCATTTTTAATTGCCCTCTCGCTGTCGCTTAATGACAGCCAGAGCCACCGAAGCAATCACAATTACAAACAATACACTTTCCGTTCCATCTTTCCATTCCGCATTCCGCAATCCGCAGAGGAGGCCAAGCTGTTCGACTTCAATGAGCCGACGAACACGTCCTGCGTCAATTGGAACCAGTACTATACCACCTGCAAGCAGAGCGGCGAGAATCCCTTTCAGGGCACGATTTCGTTCGACAACATCGGCATGGCCTGGGTGGCCATATTCCTGGTGAGTAGCGTCGATGCACTGGAAAATTCGAATTAGAGGATCGAAAACTTATATCTTTATCTTATATCACTTATAACTTTGGCATCATCTCTTGTTCAAATCTCAGAATAATTAGGTTAGATTTCAATTGAAAGCCCAAACTATAGTATATTTTTTCCTTGTGTAGCCAATTAGTGTTCAACTTTGTTCAACAAATAGCAACAGGCGAGGAGCTGCGATAGAAACAACAAAATGTTGTATGCTAATTCGGTGTCAACTTCTGCCGCGAGTAAAACTCCCAGCTCAGCTTTCCCTAAACCAACAAAACAAACGCCAGCAATTTGCATCATCCCCTTCCGTTTCGTTCCGTTCCGAACGGGGATAAAATGATGGGGTGATGGTGTGATAGTGTCAGCTAAAGTGATAGTGATAGGGATGCTGATACCGAAACCGAAACTGATGCCAAAACTGAACTGAGGAATGCTCCCCCCCCCTCCCTAGTTCACTCCGCTTCAAGTGCTCTCGTCCTTCGGGGCAGGCCTTAATTGATATGCCAATTACATGGCGCACACCGCAAGCGAATCTATTGATATGCAGGTCAAATGATGTAATTAAGCCCAAATCAAGTGCACATTAGGCCATGAAACCAATAGCGATGGCTATTCGCGATGGTTATGAAGGGGCTCTATTTGTATATTTAATGGCCCTAGGGATTTAAATCTGAATGGAAGTGGTTTTATTAGTAATATATTCCAAATAAGCTGGTAAATGCTCAATGCAAATCTAGTTCAAAAGATAGTTTACTTATATCCGTGATAAAGTTTAATTTTTCAAAAATTTCTTACTGATGTCCCTGTTCGGGCGCCAGTGGTAAACAAAGATCTTCCAAATTTTACTTTATCTATAACATTTATCATACATATTTGAAACCTACAAAATGTGATTTATTTAGAATAAGCCAGTTGTGTATTCAAATTGTCTTGGAAATAAACTAAGGAATGGTGAGGTCCCTGTTCGGGCGCCAGTGGCAAATAATGATTTTAGTTTATAACACTTACCGCACACAATTATAATAATCCACTGTTAGCATGCGTTAGTAAAGCACTTTTTAATAGGATTTAAGATCAGGCAGTGCTGAATTGTTCGCGTTTCATTGCTTAAAGCCGCACATTACGCATACGTGACGTGGTCCGCGTCCAAAGGGCTATCCTAATTGCTCTGCCCACAACCCTTTTCCCTTTCCAACAATGGCGGGGCGTGAACAATAAAACACCAGCCATCTGCCTCAACTTTATGCCTCGTTTTCTTTTTCCCCCCCTATATATATTCGTACATTTATATTTGTGCAGAGAGCGCACGCTAATTACGGTGAAATATTTGCTGGATTTGCAGGTCATCTCGCTGGAGGGCTGGACGGACATAATGTATTACGTGCAGGATGCGCACAGCTTTTGGGATTGGATATACTTTGTGCTGCTGATTGTGGTGAGTGTTGCTGTGTTTTTTTTTTCGGGGGCTTCAGAGGGCTCAGTGGGTTAGCGGGTCAGGGGTCATGGTGTCTGGCGGCCACTCGCTTTGATCACGAATTGAATATTTAATTTTTGGGAGACGGCTTAAAGGGCCTCGGACTAATTGAGCCAAAGTTTACAGGCTAGGGCAATTTGGCAATGCAAATAAGTAAATTACTTTTAAACTATAACCACACACACGCGCAGCAGGTTCGGTGCCCAGGTGGGCGACCAAACAAAGCGGCAAAGTTTGTCTGGGAAAAATCCTATGAATTTCATGAAGCTAGCTGGCAACATGTTGCAACGCAGACAGCAGACCTTTCCATACCCTCCATCTACATACCCTCCCCTTATCCATTTCTCCACTTTCCATTTGCCACTTTCACATTTTCCCACTTTCACATTCGCATTTTCCCAGCCAGCGACTGTCCACTTGCCCCAGTGCCATCTTCGAGTGGACTCCAGTCGGTTGTGCCGTCATTTGCATGGCAGGATTTGTGCTCAGGTGTCCTTGGACTAATTAAAAGCCTTTATGGCTCACAGACACTCGCACAAGTGGACTACGGATGCACAGCTACAGATGCAGACACACATGGCGAAATTTCATTATTTATGTTTGAAGTTTACTCAACCTTTCCCTCTGTCTCTCTCGCTCACTGTATCCCCCTCTCTGTCTTTGTCGCTGTTCATTTCGTGAGCAAAATGATTTTGCTCTTGTTGCCAGCAACTTTTGGTATGCAAATAGTTTTCAGTTCCCACCTAAAACTTACTCCAAACCCAGCTCGCCATGAAGGGAAATTGCTTATTTATGTTTTATGCATTTTCTGCCAAGCCCACGAGTTTCGAATTCGAAGCGCTCTCCTTGTTTTTGAAATATGTTTTCAATTTAAAGTTTACCAGCGTTTCGATTTTCGTCTCTCGGCGGGAGAATTACTACTTACGAGTTGTTCATGAACTTCGGAAGGATGCACAAATCCCTGCACAGCGGAACATTTAAATGGGAGAATTGAAGATAATTTAATGATTTAACCTGTTCGAGTAGAAAATTGGTATCTCAAACTCTCGCGACAAGTTAAACCCTACATCTTTTTGGTTCAGATAAGCTTAAAGCGATAGTTTGAAACTTATTTCGCCAAGTTTTTCAATAATCCATAAGCCCAGCTTTCACGAATTCAGGCAGACAGTCAGCGGATTGTGAAGTTTTGCGGTTTCAAGTTTTGAGATCGGCATCTTGGCCGCCTTGTAATCCCCCCGTTGACCACCAGGTGGCGTCTGGCGATCCCCCAGCTAATTGAATTTAAGTGGTTGGCTGAAAAGGTCCTCCCAAAGGAGCTGTTTGCTGTGTGTGTGTATAAACAAAGGCGGGGGGAAAACTTTCAGTTTGCATTTGTCGCTGGCAGCAATGAAAGTGAAAACTTTTAAACGGAAATGCGAAAAGTTTTTCCAGCGACTACAGAGCGCCACCTGCTGGCGCGAACCAACCTAACCTTTTATTGCATTTCTTAGATGGAGGTTTTTCAATGAATCCAATTACTAATTCATGGGAATCTGCCTTTGTGATTACAGATTGGTTCGTTCTTCATGATCAACCTGTGCCTGGTCGTCATCGCAACGCAATTCTCGGAGACCAAGAAACGCGAAATGGAGCGGATGCGACAGGAGAGGGCCAGGTACACCTCCACCTCGACCTTGGCCAGCAGCACAAATAACTCGGAGCCGGCCACCTGCTATGCGGAGATCGTCAAATATATCGCCCATCTGTGGCGACGCTTCAAGAGACGAATGTTAAAGAAGTACAGATTATATAAGTATGCTGCTTGTACCTTTTGATTTCATTCAATTATGTCTTCCGTTTGTTATTTTAGTTTCCGGTTTCCGTTCCCTTCCCCAGTCTCACTCTCTCTCTCTCTCTCTCTGCCTCTCTGTCTCTCTCTCTGTTTGAGTTTATCGAGGGAACCGACCCCCTCGAAGTAAAAAGAGAGGTCCTAGAAAGCTGTAGGCTTTAGTCACTTGAAACTTGATTGATTACTAACCCCTTAAAGCGACTAATTAGCTCACAAATCTCCCGGCAAAAAGCTACTGACAGGGGAACTCGAGCTGCGAACAAGGACTTTGACCCAATCACCTGTGATTTCCTTGAAAATTCCGAAGATTACTTACTTATTTTTAGGTTTGCCCTTGAAATGGGCTCCTCTTTTAATCGAAGATTATTCGGTCTTGCATATTTAAAGTTAAATTTCTTATTCCTCTGGTCATTTTGTTTCTGACTAGTTTGTGTTTAAGTATCTTTTCATTTTCGTTTGGATTTTTCTTTAAAACCCATTGTTTTAGGATGGCTTGAAGTTATTTATGGTATTATTTAAAATTTCCTTTTTATTGAGCTTCCTTTCCTTTTGGTTTAGCATCTGTTCGAGTGTTTCGCAACATGCTTATAGCAAATAGTATATTGATTAACTTTAGTCGAGTTTAGTCGCCAGGGCATGAATGTGTATAGCTAGAAGTTTCAAGCTAGACGAGTTCAAATATACTAAGCAACGCATCCAACACTTATTTAAGTAATGCTGGTTTCCCCTTCAGAAACATAATTTACAAAAATCAGTAATGTTTTTATGATGTCAGACCATCAATTTGATATTACTCTTTAATCACGAGCTCCTAAGATATGAAACTCCAACTTATTTTCGATTCCAGCATTATTAAGCTGATTGATCCTTGACTTTTATGGTCAGCCAGGCCATCTAATCAAAGCTAATCCCATTGGTGACCCCGATCTCTCTTCAGCAACAACCCCATCCTTCCATGTGCTTTACACTATACAGCTGCCACATTTAGAACAGAGTACAGAATACAGAATACAGAATACCGAGTTAAGCGAATGGCACTGAATCCGCAGATGGGACTCGTGTTAATTTGGATCATTTGCATTTTTGTACTGTCGTTGTCCTCAGTTCATTTGATTGAATTATGTAATTGCGATTGTTGTCTGTCTAATGGCTAAGCACACACACACACGACATGGCACTGACACTAATGAGAGCGCACGTACAAATGAAAACCCCCTACCCTGTGGAACCAAACCAAACCAACCAACCACCCCCCCTTTAGACGATGCACGTGCAACGAAACCATCCACATCTCCGTGTGGGCAAACCCCGACCCCCAATCGACCCCAAAAACAGAGAACACGATGTTTTGTGTACAGACATGAGTGTGTGAACCCCGCGAACTGTCAGTTGAACTTGTCGCTAATCGAATTGTTATTCCACCCACTCTCTGCCATCCTGCCACCATCCAAACCATCGAAACCACCACAGGTACCAGCGACAGCAGCGCAAGGAGGGCCTACTGCCCAATGCCGACAACCTGACCTTCTCACCGTCGCGGATCAAGTGCCATCATCCCAAGTGCCCCAAGTACAGTAATCGCAAGCCGTCCAGCATTCAGGATCAGATGATTACCGTCATGGTGCCGCTCAATTCGGCGGCTGGCAACAATAATAATAACAACAACAACAACAACAGCACTAGTAGCAACCACAACGGGGGCAGTGGCAATGCGGCAAGTTGCACCACAGTTGCCCTGGTCAATGGGATAAACGGTAGTGCCGCCAGTGTGACCATGTCCTCGGCCCACCACCAGCAACATCAGTTGCTGCAACAGCAACAGCAACAGCAACAGCAGCAGCAACACTCATCGTCCGACAATACAGA
Organism: Drosophila pseudotakahashii; assembly: GCA_035046095.1. NCBI lineage: Eukaryota > Metazoa > Arthropoda > Insecta > Diptera > Drosophilidae > Drosophila > Drosophila pseudotakahashii. The sequence goes on from JAWNOE010000105.1 coordinate 12,190,752, forward strand.
GCAATCGCTGACCGCAGAGGGAATACCCCGAAGTTCATCGCTGAAAAAGTCCACAGCTCATCATCAGCTGAAGCCCGAGGGCAGTGCCGCCGAGCAAAAGACCATATTGCTCAAGTTCCCACAGCAAATGATCGATTCCGAGCAGCTAATTGTGAGTATTGCCGCCTTTACATCGATCAGCCCAGTCCACAAAAATAGACCATCCAAAATTCAGATTCGAACCGAAAACAGTAAAGATAAACCAGCTACAGAAACCGAATCGATATGTATATATTTCCAAATTGCCAAACCAAAAAACAAAATAGCCAGCTTACAAAAACAGACAGCAGTCACAAACGAATGAAATAATAATAATATTAATAATAATCTCTCATATTTGTTATAAACCTCGCTAAATCGCATAGCTGCAGTTGGGAAATTTGGGCAAGGTACTAAACACTAAATAAGTAAAAATAATATGTATAAATGCCAGCATAGTTTATTCGGTGATACCGAAGTCTGAATTTCCAAGCGAAATACAGAGAGAAAAAAGGGGAAAAAACATTCACATAAAAACCAAATGGATAAGGGAAAAAGCACTTACAAATTGTAGATATAAACGATATGTTTGCCTATTACGTGCAGTTGGAATAGTTTCATTTTTTTTTCTCCGTTGTGTGTTTGCCTTTGTGTTTATAAGCACATAGCGAATTGATTGTCCCATTGATAAATTTGCTGCCCTTTGTTCCATGGACCCATTGTCCCGCCGAAATGCCCATTAATTATTTATATCATTTCGTTTTGTTTGCGCATGTAAATGCCGTTTGAAAGCAGAGACAATAACCACCCATCCGACCCTTTTTTATATACATATGTCTCCCATTAAAGCCATTGTAAATGTTAGGTGGGTTCGTAAAAAATGGCTAAAGATTAAAGTGTGTATTGAAACCCCACTAAAATTAAGTGTAGCGCTAAATTTGGTCACTAAAACCCGGAGAATTGAAAAACTTGCCAAAAAGAAAGGTGTGAACTTTATATTTTTATATAAGATGTCCTCTTGTAAGGTCTCCACGACCATAATCCTTGTATAATAATGATCTACGATCTATATCCCCCAGCCCATCTTAATATAGTTTCGTTACTGGAGCTTGCTAGTAGTTAGTTCTAGACCCAGTTGAGCGTTATCTTCCATTTCATTCCCCCCCTAAGTCCGCGGCAATTCCGTACAGTTGTAATACCGTTATTTCTTGTACCACCCGCACACCCGCAGAGCCACCCGTGCACCTCGGGCTTCCTCAGTCCGCCCACATCGGCCAGCCGACGACCTTCGGTGATGTTCAACGAGTACGTCCTGCTGCACACGCCCCCCGCCCTCAACGCAGATCCTGCGGCAACGGGCACGACCTCAACGGTGGCCACTGTGGCAGGAACGGCGGCGGCAGCAGCTGCTGCAGCAGCGGCCTCTAATGCCGGCGGTAGCAACAACAGTTCCGGCCTAAATAACCACCAAAACGGAGCAGCCAGTGGCGGTGCCAGTGGGGCAAACGCCGGCGGAACGAATGAGAAGAGCAACATCTTCTCCACGGAGAAGATGACCCAAGCCGGCGATGGAAGCATCTGGCAGGTGAGCCAAGTGATAGCTGCCTCCCATTGTGCTGCCATGGCGCCCGAACAGGGAACGTCCCTCCTCGGGCGCCATGTCAATTTTATCAAAAATTCCTTTCAAATGTACCTTAAACCATTCGAAAAATGATTTCCCCCTTCCAATCAACAGGTTAATCTACCGCAGAACATGGGCACCATTGCCAATCCCTATGCCGATTGCTCGGAACTGGGTATACACGATGCGATGACCTGTCAAGAGCTGTTAGCATTCTCTGTGGCCTTTTCAGCGGCCTTGCCGACGGGCCAGAGTACGCTAGAGTCCTTCTACACCTCGCTGGCCCGCTGCGATCCCCACACCGCCGAGGCCCTGCGGGCACACCACAAGCCGCGTGCGGTGCCACCGACTGGGGCAAACCAAACGCCGCCAGGCGCCGAAGGTGCCACCGTAATGGTTGCCTCAACGGCCGGTGATCCCGGCCAGACGCTCGAACCCTCGACCGTATCGGCTGTGGTGGGACCCATACCAGACAGTCAGGCGGCCAATCACCATCGCCGCAAAGAGCAGTCGCACCACCAGCAGTCGCACCACCAGCAGGCGCACCACCATCACAATAATAACAACACCACCAGTCACAGTCGAAACTATCGCTCGCGGCAGGGACAGGGCAATTCGCGAGTGCGAGAGCCGCGTCCGCCCACTGGCAACTATATGGAGGACTATGCCTGCTGCTATGATCTCTACCAGAACGCCCTGTCGCCCCTGGACGAACGACCCAGGCAGCGGTCGCCGACCACGCGCTGCCTGATTGCCGTCTATCGCTGCATGTCACGCGCCTGCAGCTGGGTGCGTCGCTACATTAGGCGATTGGTGGAGCACAAGTACTTCCAGCAGGGCATCCTGCTGGCCATCCTGATCAACACCCTGTCCATGGGCATCGAGTACCACAACCAGCCGCCGGAGCTGACCGCCATTGTGGAGACGAGCAACGTCGTCTTCTCCGGCATCTTTGCCGTCGAGATGCTGCTCAAGGTGGTGGCCGAGGGACCATTCCGCTATATAGCCAATGGGTTCAATGTCTTCGATGGCATCATTGTGATTCTCAGGTGAGTGAGGGTGTCCAAGAAAGCCCCGAAGAAAATGTCCCCGATAAAAGCCTTGATAATCCACCCCCTCCACCTCCCTGATACTAGTGCCATTGAGATCTGTCAGACGTTCATGGGCAACGGAACGGGGGGCGGTGGATCCGGTCTGTCCGTTCTGCGGACCTTCCGGTTGCTCCGAATCCTCAAGCTGGTCCGCTTTATGCCCAACCTGCGACGCCAGCTATTCGTGATGCTGCGCACAATGGACAATGTGGCCGTATTTTTCTCCCTGCTCGTCCTGTTCATCTTCATCTTCAGGTGAGTTCGATTGCCGATAGTCCACCACCACCACCACTCACAAACACACACGGGCACACAACACACCAACAACTACACTAACACACACACAGACAGACTCACATGCACAAGAGAAAAAAAAAGACACCAAAACCAACACAACCACACACACACACAAGAAGAATGCGGAGATAACAAAAGTAATGATGATGAAAAAGAAAGAAAATTCAATATAATATACAATCGATAAGTTATCGAACGCGACCCTACAAACAAAATATGAATGTAAAGAAAATGAGTGATTAACACAAAGAACCCGAGCCACAGAAACAGAAACAGTTCAGTTTCGTTAGCCCATAGCAGTCGTCTTAAGCCTAAACAGTTCCTAGCGCCTCACTAGCTGCTTACCACATAGATAAATGTCCCACAACTAACCCATCCAGCCAGCCAAGTAAAACCCCTCCCAGCCATTAACCCATCATTCTACAAAGTCCATTACTTTCTCAGAATTGTCTACCTAAGAACCTTTCAAAAGGCACTCATTGCACAGAGAGAAAAGATTAAGTTACCTTTTAAAAATTAACTACTGTAACACCATACTTTAAAGCTTAGAAGTAAAATGTAGCCAAACAACTTTCCAGCTAACTTCTTGTGCAATATGCCGAATCAAGTACTGAAATCTAGACCTTCTGAATTGAACCCGAATTCAAATTGAAACTAAGTAGAAAGATTTCCAACTTTGCTTATTGCCTATAACTGCAGAACCTTCGACCATTTGATAGAGGTCTCTCTTCCATCCATTCTCTATCATCTATTCTACAGGATCCCAAAGGCCTCTACCCTTGTCCACCGCATAATCATACAATGACTTACACGTATCTCTTGAACCCCTGCCTCTCCAAGTCCCCGATCTCATTTATGTGCTTCTTCGACACGATCATTTCTACTGCGTACCACTTGAGTATTGCCTAATTGAGTAAAGATTTGCCTTAATGTCTCTCCAAGCGATTTCCTAACGATTTCTCTATTTTACACTACTTATTCTTAAGCTCTATCTCTTGGTATCTTTCTCACTTACTGTCTCTGAGTAACATTTGAAAATTATGGAAGAATTGTAGTTAGATGCCGTTACAAGTTGTGTAACTTTTTAAGCAATCGATCTCGTATCCGTACCAGCAAGAACTGTACCCGTATCACTTGATATATATATCTCTCTCTCTCTCTCTCGCTATATCTTTCCCGATCCTCTTTACCCTTCTTTATGTCTCTATCCAACCCCCAAAGTGCCGTTAGTTGTCGTACACTTTGAGTCCCAGCTCGTTCACTTTGCATTACTCTTACACACACCTTTTCACAACTCACTTACACGGACAAAATTTCTACGTCTCTTTCTCTCTCTCTCTCTGTAATCTCTGAACTTCTCTGTTTCTATCACTTTTTCGCTCGGTTTACACTCGATTTGAGTTCAATTTCAAGCACCGACCAAGTCGCTGCCTTTCCTGATCAACTTTTTTTGGGATATGTTCATTGTTCTCTACTTCAATCATTTACAAATTGTTTTCCAACACATAACATTCACGCTATATTTCTTTCAAACTCTATCGCTGTCTCTATCTAATTCAACGACATCCACTCATTTGAAGCTCATTTGGTTGAACACACCTACAACTACAGCAATAACAGCCACAGAAACAATTAGTTAGCTTAGTTAGTTAGCCAAAAACGCTTTATTCCATTTCAAATTAACTAAGTGTGTATCCTAGCTTCTTTTAGCGTTAACCAACACTGCAACACTTACATATATATATATACACTGCCACACACCCAAAAAGCTCTCGGCTTGGCTTGATGCATTTTCCAGAAAATGCTTGAAAATGCGGACTTGAAAGCTTTGCTGCTCGGCGCTTTTCACACAGACACGGCACACGCACACTCACGCTCAAAAAGACACTCGACAAAAAAGTATTTGGAAAAAACTAAACTTAAGAAAATACTTAAAAAGATCGTACGCTTACTTATTGTGTAGTTGCAGTCGCTGCAGTTTGATACATACCTATATATACCCGTACTCTCTTTCTATCTCTATAATATACCTATATATGATTACTTGTAATTGATATACTCGTATAACTATGAATATTCAGTATTCACACACAGAACGACAACAGCAAAAAGAACAACAAGAACACACACAAACACATTAGCTAGCCTAGTTGGTAAAGTAAACGTAATCGAGTTTGTGTAGTTAGAATAGAAAAAACACAACAGCCACACGAAACATCCGACTAGACTCAATATAACCTCACAAACTCTATATTAACAAGCGAATAATGAACCGAACGAACTGTAAATGGAGCTGAACCCGAAAAAGAAGCCTGCCTCACCACCGATAAACCATCTCGATAAATGCCCCGTATAAACTCGAAAGAGAAAACTAAAATAAAGCAGAAAACAGAAAAAAGACTATCTAAACCAGACCAAAAAAGAAAACCAAGCCAAGGACCAATTCTTCCCCATCAATCGCAAGGCTTAAGCTTCTTAGTTTATCTGGAGCGAACTGTACCCTTGTTTCGTTTCCATTCTGTTCCGTGGTCCGATTTCAGTCGTCTAGGCGGGCCTGGAAAGCCCTCTTTCTCACTTTCTCCCTTCTTCCAAGTGTTTTCATTTGTTAGCTTTCGTTTGCCGCTCACTTCACTTACAAGAACACTTACTAGCTCTAGCCATATCTCCCATGCTCTCTCTCTCTATCTCTCTCTACTAGTCTTTCTGTATCATTCACCCACACTCTGTCTCTTTCTTTCTTAACTATCTCTCTCTCTATATATATATTTTGTCTCTCTCTCTCTCTCTCTGTTTCTCTCTTTGTCACACTCCACACAAATTAAAAAAATATACTAAAAAACAATCCAATAATAATCGAATAAAATGAAAACCGAAAATTAAAATAAACCTAAAAAAAACTATTTGTTAAACACAACCCAAAAAAATACCCTAAAAAACCAAAAACACAAAAATATATAAGAATATATATTTAAAAAAAAAATCGAAAACGAAAAACAATCAAACAACAAAAAATATATATATATCATATTATATATCAACAAAACCAAACCATCACTTTAGTATACTCGGCATGAATCTGTTCGGATGTAAATTCTGCGAGAAAGTTAACGGAGAGATGATTTGCGATCGTAAGAATTTCGACAGCCTGCTCTGGGCGCTCGTCACAGTGTTCCAGGTAGACCCATTGCTATCAGCCTTATACCATACGTAAACCTATATATGTATATATCTATACTACTACTACTACTATTACTACTCCTAATGTTACGCCATAATCTGCTACTGATATGATTACGATAACCTAACTGTTCATGAAACCGAAAAAGAAACAAAAAAAGAAGAAAAACCCAAAGAAACCCATTACGAATTCCCAGTGAAATACGTTCTGATACGTTGAGCATTTAGCTATCTTTCGTTTTTACTTTTCTTTCGATTTCGATTACGATTTGCGTTTCCGTTTCTTTCCCATTTTCGTTTCTGTTCCGATTCGATTAACCGTTTGTTTTCCGCTTCAATCTATAACTGTTGTGACGTTCTATCGCTCTCTCACTCTCGCTCTGTGTCTCTGTCTCTGTCTGTCTGTCTAACCATGTGTTTTTTGAGTGGGTGCAAGTGATTTGGAGATTCAAAATCGAATCAATCACTCGCACACACAAAGCTTATGATTTGTATCATTTGTTATCCAGCATTTCGATCGCCAGACATCGAGATCGACTAGCTAGCTAGCCGTCTTGCTCGCTCGCACTAATTTGTGGTGTGCCCTTGATTGAGTGTGGTATTCAGTTCAAGACTTGATTTCATCTTTATTAACTTCGATTCCGATACCGATTACGATTACGATTCTTGATTTGGCATGCATGCGTTGACCGTTGCGATTACCGTTAGCTAACCGTTAGAGTTAGTGTTAGAATTACCGTTACCGTTTCCATTACCGTTACGAGTTCCATAGCAAGCAGCGCGCATCCGCATGTCGTTCGGAGTATTCTTATGTATATGGGAATGTCCATAAGCCATGTGTTCATAAGATCCTTGTATGTGTGTATGTATTTGTGTGATGTACATTGATGCACCAGGTAAGCATTTCCGTTCGAGTTTGTTGCGCTTTCGGCAAGCGATATGAATATGAATATGATGTACATATACAACCGATTAGAACTGAGTTTGCATCCAGCATCTCGAACACTTTGCATACACCTCTCGAAAAGACACCCACACATTATTTGTACACCACTCTGTCTGTCTCTCTATCTCTCTTTCGCTCTCTCTCTCTGTCTCGCTCGTGCCTTCTTTATGTACTATATATATGCTTCGATTTTTGTCTCACACACTTTGCTCTATGTCCTACGTTTAAGTATATACCTATCTATAGACCATATGCTATTCTAGACTCTAAGTTGTATAGATCTCCACCCGAAAACCCTCTGAAAGGAGAACTCTCTCTGTCTCTGTCTCTCCCACTGTCTCGCACACAGACACAGCCACACATACACAAGCATAACCAACCAACCGATCTCCCACTGAAACTATCTGTAATCGAAGTCCCCCCTTGTTACTCAGACCCTCCAGGCACACATAGATACAAAATACATACATCTTAAATGTACGTACATGCGAAACACCTACAGATTCTCCAGTAATTCGTAGAGTTTTTCTGGTCAGTTCAAGTTGCCACTTCAAAGGACCCAAGACCAACTGTAAAATAAAAAGAAAATAAGAAAATACCCTTTCACAATAGTCGAACCTTTTGCACAGCACACATTTCTAGGAGGTATATGTAAATATGCAAGCATTGAGGCCAGATCGAGAACTACCCACCAACCAATCAACCACTGTGTATATAGACAGACAGAACTCACCAAAAACGAGGTAGAAAAGATCAGAAGAATCCAGGCCAGCAGAGAAATCTAACTAATCTCTATAGAATCACAAGTATCCCCGAATAACACCAAAATCACATGCATATATACATATGTACAGGGACCACTAGATGAACCTACTACTCGTTTTTATCCCTAGACATATAAGAATCGCAACTATATAATATATAAATATATATATATATATATATACGAACCCAGCTCTCTGTCTCTCTATACCTATGAACCAGTTTATATAGCCATTAATGAACTATGATAACAGACACACATCTATGACTCTATAAATAAATACATATGTATACGGTATATATAAAACATATATATAAACCTGCAGCATACTCGGCATGTATCTGTTTGGCGGTAAGTTTTGTAAATTTTTGGACGAATCCGGACTCGAACGCGAGTGCACGTGTCCCGAAATAATCAGCCGGCATCCGCAATGCGAGTGCGATCGCAAACACTTCAACAACATTTTGTGGGCCACAGTCACAGTTTTCCAAGTAAGAACAATAATACAGCAATAAACTACCTACCATCCACTTACCCACAACCCACAACCCGATTGCCCCAAATCCCACCACCATCCAAAGCTGTACCACCCACAATCCCAGAAAAAAATAAAAGCCCACTTTGAACAACAGCTACAACAATACCCACCTATTAATACCAGTCTGAAATTCTTGTGATTATGACAAAGTATTTAACGATCTTACGTATAGCCACGAAAGTTCCCAGTTCCTAGTTTCTGCTCTCTTTTACCTCCTTGTTTGATATTATTTACATTATCCAGCTCCTAGCCCTTATCTAAGTACTCACCAGTTGGTTGTATTCCTTGAGTTCTCTTCTATTCAGCTTTGTTTCCGACTTTCATTTCGATTTTGTTTCAATTCTGATGCCAGCAAATGTAGACGTAGAGTTCTTCACACACCCAAACACCCACAAACGCTTTAACGCATAGACACACGACCATTGGGTAGGCTCAAATGAAAATATAAATGAAACCCTGTAAATATTGTGAATGGAAGGACAATCAACTGAACTTTACGATCCATATGTGTGTATGTGCTTCCTCCTTGGAACTTTTCCTATCTGTCACACAATCAGTTTCAGTAGAGATGTCAAGGATTATTCAGTAGGTTTTGATTCCCAAGAGGATTATTGATATTTCCCTAAGTTGATATTGATTAATAAAATATTAAACGTTTTGTCATTGGAATTCCACAAGTTTATTATACGATGCATAATTCATATTAAGCAAAATTAAGAATTTTTATTATAAATCGATACTTATCGAGAAAGTTATCAGCAGCGTTGACATCTCTAACACGCAGATTTGCGCAACTGTACCAAATAACCGAAGGTCCATGGAAAGGACTCACCATCGGTTATCTCACATCAATCTTTTTCTCTCTCTTTCCCTCTTCTCCCTCTCTCCCTCTCTCTCTCTCTGTCTCTCTTTTTCCCCTCTCTCTCGCTCACACACACATACGACATAATCCAAGCAAAAACCGTTAACGCTGATGCTCCGAGTTTTGTTGCATGATTTTTGGGATCCTCACCTTAATTTGCCCTCGGCTTTTGGCTTTCGGCTTTATAATTGTATGCCAGACCCGAATCAACCTTCGATTGCGACCTCCCAGAACCCAGAACCCGATGAATCAACCATCTACAGCCACACTCAGACAAACTGTATATATTTGTTTCAAAATCTTTTGTTTGTTCGTTGGTTTGTTTGTTTGTTTGTTGGTTCGTTGGCTTGTTTAAACCGAAACGAAAGTTTTTATTTCTCAATTTGCTGCTGCTGCTTTCCTCTCGATCTTTGCCTCTTCTATAACTCTTTCTTTCACCTAGTCGATCCATTTAACAATTTGTTGCCAAGCAAGCTGTATAAAAAGCGTTCTTAATACATCTATATATTTTTAAAGTTGCTTATGCGCAATACAAATGTACAGCCACAAGAGTTTAGAAACAACAACAACAAAACCAAAATCAAATTAATTCGCCTCCCATATATAAACCGCATTCGTATTGTATAGCAAAAAAACCAAATAAAAAAAAACCAAAACTTACTAAAATCGAATAGAAAAACCCATTGGCACTCTGTGTACAAAGCAAAAAAAAACAGAATGGGCGAAATGCTCGATGAAAATTTTAAACTTTTTACAAATTCCTATATGCAAGAGTTATCTGCGCTTTTTTGATCTTTGATTTAGTCCGAGAGCCTTTGCCGCTTTTCTTAAATTATTTGCTTTTGGCTTTGCTTATAGCGTGCTTTAAATATGCTTTCATTTTGATTTTGATTTCGATTTTGACTTAGTTATGCTTTTGGTTCGTTCAAAATGCCACACCACGAATTATTGTTTAAGAAAAGGAATCACCTTGAGCAGCTTCTTAACGGGCTGTCCACAGATATTTTGAGTCAAGCCACCGCCACTGCTTGATCTCCCTCAAGACCCCATCTATAGCTCTCTTCCAACTATCTCACCTTCTAAGGCTTTACCTATATTCGAGTGTTTCTAGACAATTTGAAAAATCTGGCAACACTCTGGATAAATGGTCCTCCAAACTTTCAGTTCTGTTAAACTTAGTTGCCCCTTGATTGCATATTTAATTTATTTCTCGCTTGACCACAAAAAGTCAGGGCTCTATCCCACTTTTGGGGCCAAGAGTCCCATTAATCGCTGATGATATTTTTAAGTTTTACGCTTTTTTTGATGTTTGCGCCTGAGTTACCAAAAACCAAAATGAACAAACTGCTAGTGTTTCAAAGCTCACCCCGTGTGTAGGTTCATATAATATAATATAATATAGTATATGAACCTATAGACAAATATAAAAACAAAAAAAAAGATAACACCGTTTGCCGTTTTGATCTCGCTCTCTATATCTGTCTGTCTTTTGTCTGACCTTTGACATTGTTTCCATTCGTTTTCCATTCGTATTTCGTAACTACTTACTTCCTTACTTACTTACTCACTTACGTTCTTTGCCACCCACCACAAAGAAAAAATTACAAAATTTGTTTATTGGTATTTCGTTCTTTTTCTTTCGCTTCTTACGATATATATTCCGATATGTGTGTCACATACATACATATATATCCATGCGTATGTATGTTAATCTGCACCACGTTTGCCGCCCCCGCCACTGCAACTGCCAAAATTGCCACCGATCAACAACTCAACAACAACAACTCAACAACTACAACCCAACAACTACAACTCTAATCAACAACTCACCATAAAAAAAAACCAAACGAAACGAAACGAAAACCAACAAATGTTTTTAGATACTCACCCAAGAGGATTGGAACGTCGTCCTGTTCAACGGAATGGAAAAGACAAGTCATTGGGCCGCATTGTACTTTGTGGCACTAATGACGTTCGGCAATTATGTGCTATTTAATTTATTGGTGGCCATTTTGGTTGAGGGATTCAGTTCAGAGGTAGAGTTTTGCCAACAACATTCCCCTGTCCCTTAAAAAAAAAGCTTAAAATTCAAAAAACAAAATCTTCGATTGACTTTGCTATATAAAATAAATGATTTCCCAACTAAACGCATGCGACGCTTCAAATTTTGATCTTCTAGATAATTTAGTAGGCGAATTCTTCTTTAAAATCAGTTGATATTTGGTTTAAAACTTTAGAACATTTACTGTTATTTAAAAAAAAATGTAAGCCAGAAAACAGTTTTTTTTTAAATTTGATTAAAATATATTTGATAAATTATTATATTAAATAAATAAATATTATGAAGAGGACTTTAATTCAGTGGTGGCCAGTAAAAATACAATATTTATGTTAAAAAGGTCCTAAAATTTAATAATTTTTTTTGCCAATATTATAACTGCAAGTACAGGCGAGCGGATTCTTAGTTACAATCAAAAAAAAAGCATAGCGCCGTAAAATCGATATGCGCATGTAAATTTCTGGTAATGCAATACGCATATCGTTTTAACATGAAATACTCATTTCGAGCATTTCGAATTTACGGGGCTGCATATAAAGTTGAAATGAATATTACATAATGTAAAATCGATCTACGTTTCATATCGATTTTTTTTTGGGAGTAGTTTGTTAGTTGGTTAGTTGATCAAGTAAAAATTTTTTTTTTTGCATTTTGTAACACAGTGAATTGAATGAATAAGAAACTTAAAGTAACAGAAGCATTTTTTAAAAACACGATTTCTTAAATAGAATAGAAAGAAACCCAGATCATAATATGAAGCTTCGGGTGCGTCGCGACCCCAATTTCCCACCATTTCCCCCTCTCTTCTTCGTCCACCGGCTGTGGATGAGCGGAAGTGCCGGCCGAGCCAGGCGGCCAGCGAGGGAGCGCCGAGCCATTCCAATGCCATTCCAATGCCATCCAATTGCCACCCGATCGCCACCAAAATCCCGAACCCTCCGCCGGTTGACGAGAAAGTCTAATTTTGAAATTTTGATTCCCTCAGCGAAATGAACGTCGCGAGCGCGAACAGCGCGAGTTGGTTAAGAAACTGCGCGAGGAGACGCTGGCCGAGAACTACAGCGATGGTATGTACGATGAGTCGCGGAGCGAGGCGGACTCCTCGACCACCAACGATAGTTACTACGAGGTGCGCAACCGCTGGCGATCGGCGGAGGATGTGCGCAAGGTAAGTGAGCTCGAGCGGATCAGGATCAGGATCCCCCCATCCCCCAAAGACCAGGTGTGATTGAATAAAAAAAAAAAAAAGAAAACCAAAAAAAAGAACAAGAGTGTCTGATAGCTGCATGCTGCATGCGAATGTATGGGTGTCGGTTTGTTTGTTTGAGTGCCTTGTGCTGAATCCACGGTTTGAAAAATCCCCCCGCAGCTGCAGGACTCCGCGGAGCTGATCATCGAGGCCAAGAGCAACATGCACCGCCAGCGCCTGCTGCAGCCCACCCACGACTACCAGATCAACGAGCTGCCCGCCTCCTCGGCGGCTCCCTCGGCCTCTGGCACCTCCGGCGCCTCAGCCTCCGGCGAGAGAGACAGAGATAGAGATAGGGAGGCGGGCGGCAGCAAGGAGGAGGGGGCGCAGCATGCCAAGCCGCGCGGCGGCCTCAAAAAGGTAAGAGCAGCCCATGGACATGAACACTTGACCACAACACCACCTGCCTCCACCCGTCGCACACAGACATACTCGATCAAGGAGCGGCGCGGAGAGCGAGAATCGTCGCGCCTCTCGAAGATCCGGCTCGTCCGGGATCCGCCCATCATCACGACAACGGCGGCCACGCCGCAGGACTCGCCCAGCACCACTTTGGAGCCGGGCATGAGTTTCCGCCAGTGGGGCGACATGGAGGTGAGTGTAGGGGCGGAGTGCAGTTAAATGCCCTAAACGATGCAGCGGTAAAAGTATTATTTCACGAACCAAATTAAACCCTTAGCCACCCAGTCCGCCGTCTCCGTCACTGTTGCGGCCGCCGAACATCTTTACCGGCGGACAGCGGAGCCTGGACGAGGGCATACCCTCCATCGATCTCATCCCGCCCTCGCCCGTGCTCTCCCACAAGCCCCTGAACATCCTGAATGCCAGCCAGCTGGGCGTGGGCGTGGGCGTGGGTGTTAGCAGCACTGCCGGCAGTTCGGGCAGTATGCACAGCGTGATCATCGACGACATCTCGAAGAGCTCCAGCTCGACGGCGGCGGCCACGCCTATTTATGTGCCCACCATCTCGTCCTCGGCGGAGGCGCAGAGTCAGAGTCACAGTCTTAATGATGTCAGCGTGGGCCCTGCTGATATGATGGTCCCAGGAATTGTGGGTAGGAGTAGTGGCAACACTGGGGCCTCGACAAGTGGCAGTTCGTCCAGTGAACGACTGCCGTTGGCTCCGCCGCCACAGCATCAGGGGAGCTTTAAGCACCGATTGAGGCGCGGCAGCTCCAAGAGGCGACGATCCTCAGCTCTGGCCCTGGGCAACGATGATAATCCGGCTCGAAGGACCCAGCAGCAGGAGGAAGAGGACGAGCAGCAGCAGCAGCAGCAGCTGAACAATGGCGGCGGCGACAACAGCTTTTTGCTGCGAAGTGGCAACGCTGCCAGTGCCAGTGGTCCCCCAGCGGGCGCCAAGGAAACGAACCGCCTGAGCCCACAGAACTCGATTAGAAGGCTTTCAAACACTCTGAGCATAGGCAGCGGGCCCGTGGGCAGTCGTCGGGCCTCGGCCTGCATTTTCAACTCGCAGGTCTACCAGAATCTAAACCAGCCGCCCAAACTGCGACCCGGTTCCGGACAGCGCCGGATGAGCTCCATCGAGCTGGCCTTCAGCAAGACCTCGCATCTGAATCTGCACAACCTGGAGGCGAACCGCAAGTCGCTCTCGTACACGAACTCAAAGATGGACCTGGACAAGTGGAACAAGTCGTACGGCAATCTGAACGAGCCGGATAACATGCTGCAGCAGTATATGGAGGCGCGGGACAAGCGCAAGAACTCCATCAGCCACTACAACCTAAAGAAGCGGCTCGAGGAGAAGGAGCTGCAGCAGCTGCAGCAGCTCCACCAGCAGCAGCTGCTCCAGCAACGGCAGGACTCCTTCTCCTCGACCACCCAGCAGCAGCAGCTGCAGCAGCACCGCCTGTCCAAGGACCAGCAGCAGCTGGCGATGCAGCCACATTCCATGGTGCCAGGAGGCGGCGAGCGCTACTCGAAGCTTAAGATGCTCATCGAGCAGCTGACGCCCAAGCACTTTACCACCGAGCGCGAGGACTACTCGCTCTACATATTCCCAGAGGACAACAGGTATGTGGCATCAGGATCTTAAATTGTGCAACAAGTAACTATATAACTTATAAATCATAATATGAGATATGGCAACGCTGTTAGTGACCGTGGTCCCTCTGCGGGCGCCAAAGAAACGCAGCCAGTTTGTCCATTGCATCTTCTAATGCTTCCCAACTAATAAACAACCTTTTAAACAGAGCAAGTTAATTTGCAAGTCTATTGACTTTGAAACTGCTATTTTGCTTCCTCTGTTTACTCTGTTTCTGTTTTTTGCTGAGGGTAAAATTCAATTTCAACTTTGTCTGCGAGCTGCACATTTCACGTATTTGCATTTCGACACCCTCCGTTTTTCAGGTTCCGGCAAATCTGTACGTGGTTTGTCAACCAAAAGTGGTTCGACAACGTGGTCCTGCTGTTCATCGCGCTCAACTGCATCACCCTGGCCATGGAAAGACCAAACATCCCTCCAAGCAGCACCGAAAGATTGTTCCTGGCAACAGCCAATTACGTGTTCACCGTCGTCTTTACCGTCGAAATGTTTATCAAGGTGAGTTGGGTGTCTCTTAAACAGAACATAACCAATTATGATATGTTATATTATATTATTATAACCACAGGTGGTGGCCACGGGAATGTTTTACGGCCACGACGCCTACTTTACGTCCGGCTGGAATATCATGGACGGATCTTTGGTTACCATTTCCATAATTGATTTGTTAATGTCCCTGATTAGCGAATCGAGTCCGAGGATATTTGGGATTTTAAGGGTAAGTACGGGCTCGCGGCCCTTTTGGACACTTTGCTATCCGAAAGCAGCAGCAGTACCAGTAACCAGAAAGCCAGAAAACCGAAAACCTGAAAACCGAAAACCTGAAAACCAATCTCAAGCGATTAACAACAAGCAGACGATCAGATCAACCAGAACAGCTACTACCAAGAACCACGCCCAGAACCGACCACGCCCATTTCAATGGCTGCTGGGCTGCGCACTCGGATCAGAAAAGCTATCGCTAAATCGCTAATCGCTACTTTAAAGCTAAAGCTAACTCAAAACCACAATCAAAGCTCGCTATATCGCTATCTCGCCCCAAACAACACACAAAGCTCTGTCTCTGTCTCTCTGCTGATTGGCCATCTCTGTCTTTTTATGTGCTCTTCCTTTTCTTGCGCACACCCCACCCACACACTCTTACACACACACACACACACTCACACACGATCCGAAATTCTTCAAGAAAACATTATATCAAATCTCTTCAATTTTAATTTCACCTTCTATTTATGTACACACATCTCGTGTCTTTCTCTATAACTACTCATGTATATAATGTATACTTATATATATTGTATATCTCTCTCTCTGAAAACTTCAGGTAAATTTCCGCTGCTATATGCGTTAATCAGCAAGAAAATCCAATTTGTTTTCACCATTTTTTATGTGTGTGTAGACCCCGCTCCCAAAAACAAAAATATATAACTTTAAAAAGTACCCCCAGAAAAAACAAAAAAAAAGAAAATCTAAAATTCAAGTAATCCGTTGACTCACCTCCATTGAGTTCTGTATTGTACATAGTTGATTGTTTACCCTTTCCTATCGACAACCTCCAAACGATAGGGTTATGACACTTGAAATCAAAAGGCTCTTTCGAAGGATCTATCGAAAGTAAATTGTTCTTGATTTAATTTCTATATTAATTACGAAAATGCTTTCCAAAACTCTTTCTCAACTTTTGTTTGGTTTGGCTTGGTTTTAAAACCTATTCATTGAATTATTTCATGTGGCCAGTAGAACTGTCAGTTAGTGTCATACCCCTATACCAGTTAAGCCACCATTTGAGCTGACCCACTAAACCCAAAACATCTCCATCTAGCTATAAATGCAATCGTCCCATCTTGTTGTATTTTCACCAATCAGTCAGTTACCATCGCCTTGCTTTCTTGTTCAAGCAATGTTGCCATTAAAGTATTATTTAAAGGCTCCAGTTTGATTATTAATTAACATCCTTAAAAGTTATTTCATTTGTTGCAACACACCAGTGCGGTCAATGTTTTTGGTCCTTTTCCCTAGTGTCCTATCAAAAATAAATTATTTTTCATATTGGCACCCTTTGATTATCAAGATATCACATATAAAACAATGTATTAATATCAGAATTCATAATTTATTAAGGTAGCTTTGTATATGTTTAACCCTGAGCCATAGCTGGTGTGTTTTGTTGAGACTTTCGATTATGTTGCCTTCATCCTGAGTATATCTACATGGTATTTACTTCATGCTTTTACTACATATATGCCTGGCGCCGCCTGGCGGCCGCTAGCCGAAGCGGCGCAAAGCAAGCGGTGCAAGGGCGCCGCCGATAAAGCAGTTTAGCCGATGCACCAACCACAATCACTCTTCTCTTCTCGTCCTTTCCGTTCTTCTCTGCTCTCTCCCCCCAAAAATACTGATGTCCTTGCAGGTGTTTCGACTACTCCGATCCTTGCGGCCGCTGCGGGTGATCAACCGAGCCCCGGGTCTGAAACTAGTCGTGCAAACGCTCTTATCGTCCCTGCGTCCCATCGGCAACATCGTGCTGATCTGCTGCACCTTCTTCATCATCTTCGGGATCCTGGGCGTCCAGCTGTTCAAGGGCACCTTCTACTACTGCGAGGGCGAGAACATCAAGGGCGTTCGGAATGCGGACGAGTGCCGCCGGATACCGGGCAACGTGTGGACGAACCGGAAGTACAACTTCGACGATCTCGGCAAGGCGCTGATGTCCCTGTTCGTCCTGAGCTCCCGTGACGGTTGGGTGAACATCATGTACACCGGCCTGGATGCCGTCGGCGTCGACCAACAGCCGATTGTCAACTACAACGAGTGGCGGCTACTGTACTTCATAGCCTTCATCCTGCTGGTGGGCTTCTTCGTGCTGAACATGTTCGTGGGCGTCGTCGTGGAGAACTTCCACCGGTGCCGCGAGGAGCAGGAGAAGGAGGAGAAGATCCGGCGGGCGGCGAAGCGGGCTCTGCAGATGGAGAAGAAGCGTCGGAGGATGCACGAGCCACCCTACTACACCAACTACTCGCCCACGCGGATGTTCGTCCACAATGTGGTGACCTCCAAGTACTTCGACCTAGCCATTGCGGCGGTGATCGGCCTGAATGTGGTCACCATGGCCATGGAGTACTACATGATGCCCAGCGGACTGAAGTACGCCCTCAAGATCTTCAACTACTTCTTCACGGCCGTCTTCATACTGGAGGCGAACATGAAGCTGGTGGCTTTGGGATGGAAGCTCTACCTGAAGGACCGCTGGAATCAGCTGGACGTGGGCATTGTCCTGCTCTCGATCGTGGGCATTGTGCTCGAGGAGCTCGAGACGAAGATCATACCCATCAATCCGACGATCATACGGGTGATGCGGGTGCTCCGGATAGCCAGGGTGCTGAAGCTGCTGAAAATGGCCAAGGGCATCCGGGCCCTGCTGGACACCGTGATGCAGGCACTGCCACAGGTGGGCAACCTGGGCCTGCTCTTCTTCCTGCTCTTCTTCATCTTTGCTGCTCTGGGCGTGGAGCTGTTCGGGCGGCTCGAGTGCTCCGACGAGATACCCTGCCAGGGATTGGGCGAGCACGCGCACTTCGCCAACTTTGGCATGGCTTTCCTCACATTGTTTCGCGTAGCGACTGGCGACAATTGGAACGGCATCATGAAGGACACGCTGAGGGATAATTGCGATGACGCAGCCGATTGCGTGCGCAATTGCTGCGTCAGCTCGGTTATTGCTCCCATATTCTTTGTGATATTCGTGCTGATGGCGCAATTCGTGTTAGTGAACGTCGTCGTGGCTGTACTGATGAAACACCTCGAGGAGAGCCACAAGCAAATGGAGGATGAGCTCGACATGGAGGTGGAGCTGGAGCGCGAACTGGTGCGCGAGCAGGAGTTCGCCCAGGAGCAAAAGTTGTGCCAGCAGCTGGCGGAGGCGCAATCGAAGGCGGCCGCTCCCCCGCGCCCCCTGGCCAAGGTCAAGTCGCTGCCCAAGAACTTTATCTACAGCACGCCCTCGCTGGACAAGAAGTTCCCCCTGCCCATTGCGGGTCAGGCGGCCACGGGCACGGCCAATCCCAGCTCGAGCATGACCAGCTCGGTGGCCATGGGAGTGGCGACCGGAACGGCGACCACCACCGGTTCGCCCAGCGGGGGTGCGGGATCCGGAGCTGCGGCCGCCGCTGCTCCGAGTCTGTCCTCATCTGGAGCCGGTCAACGCAGGCAGACCGTCCAGTACTTCCAGCAGCCACCACAATCCATGCTCGGCTTGAGTCTCGCCGAAATGGGCGGCACGCTGACGCCTCAGGCGCTCGGCGCCCGGCTGGGCGAGCCCTTCGGCGGCACATCGACGGCAACGGGAGGCGGTGGAACGGGCGAACCGCTGGCTGTGGGCGTGGCCGGCCTCCCGCTGCCGCCGCTGGACAATCGCCGTCGCGGGCGTCGCGCCTCCGCGGCCGCCGGCTTCCGTAAGCGCGGCGTGCTGTCCAAGGAGCGATCCCTGGACGAGCAGGCCCTCCGGAAGAAGAACCTGGAGGCCAAGCTCACTAGCTGCGAGTCGCTGCCCTGGGGCGGTCAATCCTACTGGGTAAGTTCCGGTTAGCCGGAGGTTAAAGTTTGTCACTTCATATCGTAGTTTCTCTTGATTTTTCTTGGTATTCTTTTAAAAAAAGGTATAGAATATTTTTTAGGAATATTTAGTACTGAGATTATAGGATTAAAAACAATTATTTCTATAAGAAATAAGTAGATAAATATATTTATCATTATCTATTCCAATTTGATGATATTATCGCAGAAACTATTACTTTTAAACAGTGTCGTAGCCAGGATTTGGTAAAGGGGGAAGTAGAGCTTGAAATATCGACAGTTTGCTATTTCCCTTCAAAACATCGATATTGTAAAAATATCGAAAATATCGATAATTTTCCAGTTCTAAAGGGGAGACTCTTGCAAACTCTTGCGTATCCAGGATTTGGTTGTAGGATACATTTTTAGATAAAATGTATTGTTGCATACTTTTTGAATATCACATTTCCTTGTACTTTTTGACTAAAGGGATTTTAATCTTGATAATCCGATCATTTATTTGTATCCCCATGATCAGGCAATCCGACGTCGAAATCTGGAGGCCAAGCGCACCAGCTGCGACTCGCTGCCCTGGGGCGGAGATGCCCTCGACTGCCGGAGGGGCACGATCTTCGAGAGCCTCGAGTCGGATGGGGGCGGAGTAGGTGGTGGTGGTGCTGGTTCCTACGACATACGGAGTGTGCGCAGTGCCGGCGTGGGCCACTTGGAGGAGGCGGAGATGGGAGATGTGTCCACCGCCCTGTCGGTGGTCAGTGCCCTGGTGCCCCCGCCCGTAACGACGCCACTGCCCCCGCCCCTGTCCCTGCCCATAGCAACGCCCACGCCCATGCCCATGCCCATGCCCATGGCGCATCCGCCACGGAGACCCTTCGGATGGTCACAGTCGGTGGACCAGGGATGCAGCCTGCGGAGCAGCCTGCTCCTCTCCGTTCCCCGATCCATGCCGCCGCGCAGTCGCAGTGGGAGCACCAAGCAGCTGTTCAAGCAGCAGGCCCTGGACGAGGATGCCGACATGGACGAGAGTTCGCTGCTGTTGCCCACGGCGGCAGGAGGATCGGCTGCCGGTTCGATCATGCCAGCCATAGTCGCCTCCAGTTCGCTGGACATCCCCGAGCAGGGGGGCAGCTCGAAGCTTCAGCCGGATATCGCAGCGCAGGCTGCGGGGGTCACCAAGTCCGACTCCTCGGACATCCTGCGGATCATCAGCGAGCGCAGGCGCATGGATCAGCGGGAGCAGAGGGAGCCCGAACAGGATCAGGACAACGAGGCGGAGGACAGGGACAGCGACTACAAGGAGCTGCTCCTGGTCAAGTCCCCGCAATCCTCCATGGACTAAATAGAAACACACACGAACACACACACACACTCTCTCCCTAGATCTAGATCTTATAAAGTAGTTATCTCTAACTAGGGCCAGGCTAACACTAATTATAACGATAGCTGTAGAGCTGATTAAGAAGGACGATAGCTAGGATAGCTGCAGAGTATCCTTGAATGGGGAAAACCCAGAGTTCGGCTATCCTGTAAACTGGATACGTGGAAGGAGCTTACTTTCAACCCCCCAAAGGTCTATATATTCTCTATAACGTAAGCCTGGCCGCCATTAAAGAATACTTTAGGGAATTTTCTAAAAACCATAACTATAACATTAGGCTTTAGGCATTAAAGATCGAAGAGTGTGGTGGCAAGCACACGAAAATAATGATTAATCGATTAATCGATAGCAAATATGCCATAAACGATGCATGGTAAATGGTAAACTCTTAGCCAAAAAAAAAATCGAAACTAAAAACCAGTAAAATAAAACTGAAAGCAAAGTTAGGTAAAGGAAAAAATAATGAGGAGAAAAGCTAGTAAGCTAGTAAGCTAAATTGTCAACTGTTTTTAGTGCAATCCTACGGTTTTCATAACTTTAACAAGCAGAACTTATAAGAAGAACTAAAAACTAAAAAACAGTCATAACGATAGCTAAGTTTCAAGTTGATTAGAGTGTTTTCCGTTTAAATGTAGCAGTCGAAAACAATGATTACCCAGATGACGATGGATTATATACAAGTGTTATATGCGATTTACATATATATACGGTTATATTACATATACAGTTACTTATAGGGATACTGCATTCGAAACAAAAATGATGGAAATTTGTGAACAAAGAATCATCAACTCTGTGATTAGCTCTTAAAGTTTAAACGTTTATGTATGCGTATGTATGAGAATATGAAAAGCCATGCAAGTACACCAAAAACAAAGAACAAAGAACACACCACAATGCTATCTGTATATATAGAAGGCCTGTATGTAAACATATGTATTCGAGTGTATTTTACGTAGCTAAGCCAAAGGAAAAACTAAGAAAAAAGAGCCATCTGAGCGAACCCATTGATAAGCAATAGATAACTGTAGAACTTAAGATCCTAACCTAACCTAAAAACGAATAAAGCTGCGTTGTTCCGGGGTCAGGATTACCTTGTCCAACAAAAATAGGATTCGGAAAAAGGGGAAAGCATAAAAAGAAACAGAAACCGAACAAATAATAAGAACTTTGTGCAAACGAATTTACTTAGGTACTTAAACACACACACACACACCACATACAAACCCATACAGATAGCTATTACGATCTGGTCGACAATCTTTGCTAAATCTCCCTTGTCTGTCTCTCTATCTCCCCCTTAAAGGCTTCCAAATCTTCAAGAACCCGCCCCCCCCAAAGAAAAGAAACAGACATCCGAAAAACAGTGCCAACGCAGAAAGGGTATTCAGGATGCTTTTTTTATAAAAATAAAATTACTTTCAAACCTAACCAAAAAAAAAAAAAAAAAAAAGCAAAAAGCAAGGCAGCAAGAACTACAAGAAGAACTTTAAAAAGTAGCATTTATAAAGAAAAAAAAACAAGAGAAACGTAGTAGAAATTTAAAGATTAATGTTTAATGACTATATATAGTGTATATATGGAACTATCAACGAATTACAATAGAGTATCAAGATATTTCTTCAGAAGGCATAACTATGTAGAACAAGACAAGGAGCGAGGAGTCGAGGAATCGAGGAATCGAGAAGAACACTAACTTAACACTGTCAATTTTTCAACATGGTCTAAGCTAATTTTTCAAGGAAAACCAAAGATCTAAGAATGAAAACAATTTTACACTCTTTGTACACACTGTAAAAACCGAAGTGAAGGAGCTCTCCAGTTTAGATAAACTTTAAAATCAAACTTAGCAAGCGGTTCGGGCGAAAGCGAGGAAAAGAAGAAGCAACAAATTTAATTACGATACGATAATTTCATCTGTGCCTTTCTCTACGAATATATATACATACATATATACACATTTATACATACATATATGTATACATGACGAATGTATCAGATACTGTCTCTATCTCTTTCTAAGCTCCCACTCCCTCTCTCTCTCTCTCTCAAACACACACAAACACAAACACGCCACACCAACACAGACACCGAGCAAGCAGTGCGAAATGGAACGGTGATGGCAAGCAGTGCCTCGCGTAACTAAAAATGCAACTCTGAAAACTATTTTCGAGGCAGGAGGAAGGACGAAGGAATTATAACGAAAAACAAAGCAAAACAAAATAACTACTTAAGCCTACTAATAAATGGAAACCGAAAATACAAAAATACGACATGGAAGTAAGAATACAAATAAAATTAAACGAAAGCATGAAGTTTATAGGTTAATGCGCTAGTAGTTTTGAACTTTTTTTTTGTAATTTTTTAATGTAGCCGCTTTGAAGTAAACCAAATGAAACTATATTCGTTTTTGGTTTTAGTTGTGTGTGTCTGTTTTTTTGTGCGAAGCGTAAAGCAAAACTATAAAGAGCGTTTCTTCTTGTTGATTAATAATTAGGTAAACTGCTACAAAACATAAGTTAATAAATGAAAAACCAAAGGTCAAGATAAAGCAAAAGCAAAACGCAAAAAACCAAAGCCAACAGCAAAATTAGAAAAAGTGAGTTAAATTTAAAATGAATGCCATAAAGGCCAACGAAATGCAAACCTAAGCAAATTTGCTTTTAGCTCCATGCAGGTACAAGAGAACCCCTCGAAAACCATCAATTCTTTGCAGACTAAAATAAGCCAATTAAATGTGAAATTGTTTAAGCGAGGACATAGAAAACTAAGCACTATCCTCTGCTGCAAGGCAAGGAACCGAAACTCTGTTAGACAAATAGCCAATAGCCAAGTTGTAATCATTTCGTTGCGTGCCCTTTGCGTATAATTTGAATGGTTCGATTGGTTCCACTAGATACGTACATATATACTGAGAACACATACTATGTAAAGCAGCGAACAAAAACAAGAAGCATTATAAATTAAAGAGAATTTGAAAAAAAAAAACATTGATAGATCAGTTCTACTTATCCATTGATTTATGGCCGAAGGAAACATCTAAGAAAACATTCGACTTCCGTACTTGTTCTTTATTCACGAATATAATGCCGGTAAGAAGGTTGGTGAGAAGTGCGGTCTCAGGGCGTTTTTTTGTGGGCTACTCCGCTACAAACACACTATAAATCTATATAGCCAGGTATAAAGTACATATAGGAGTAAACAAAAACAGGAAACTACACAAAAAATTGTAACAGAACAGAACAGATCAAATCAGATCAGATCAGTTCCTTAATCGCATCGCATCCCATCGTAGCTGTTGTTTGCCGCAGGTGGTGATCTACAGTACTCGTAATGTGTGTGTACATAGGTATGTATATACTAGTATAGTATGCAATATAAATATATAAAAAAAACATCAACATCATCAAAATCAAAAAAACAACGACGGCGGACTACCACACGCTGCACTTCTCCGCCGGATGCATGGTGCTGCCCATCGGGCAATTGTAGGCGCTGGCGAAGTCGTGCGAATTCGAAAGTGGCCCCAGGACACGGACGAAGCCCGGCGAGTGGACCGCCGACCGGATCTTGGTCAGAGCGTCCTCCGGCCGCATCGATCCGCACCAGATTTGGGCGTAGTTGAGAAAGAAGAGCTGGTCGTGGGTCATGTTCAAGCCGGGCAACAGCTGCTCCTTGCCGTGCAATGTCTCCCATTTCTTGTAGGCCTGTGAGAGGGATGATGATAAAGGCGTACATATTAATTACTACTTAATAAAATGAAGACCATTTAAGGATCTAAAAGAAAAACTTCAATTCGGAAAAAGCAAAGGAGAAAAAGAAGATATTATTTTCGGCCATTTTTCGCAAAAAAAAAACATTATAAAATAAAAAATGCAAAAATTGGTAAAAAAAAAAAAAAAAAAAAAAAATTGAAACGTGATGGGTATTTTTAGCTTATATTCTGAGCTTCTAAAATGATAAATTACAAAAAAAATAATAAAAAAAAAATATAAAAAAACATAATAATATAAAAAATGCAAAAATTGGTTAAAAAAAAACAACATTTTGAAACGTGATGGGTATATTTGGCTTATGTTCTAAGCTACTAAAATAATAATTTAAAAAAAAAAAGATAATAAAAAAAAAAAATAATAAAAACATAATGATATACAAAGAGCCAAAATTGGTAAAAAAAAAAAAAAAAACATTTTAACGTGATGGGTATTTTTAGCTCATGTTCTGAGCTACTAAAATGATAAATTAAAAAAACAAATAATAAAAAAAAAAAAATAATAAAAATAATAATAATAGGTGGCATTATAAAGACGTACCCTAAAGGCCTGCTTGAGCCCGCCGTTATCGGCGATATTCTCGCCCTGCGTCATCCGACCGTCCATGAACATGTCCACCTCGTTGATCTTGTAGCGCGAGTACTGATCGATGACGCACTGCGTCCGCTCCCGAAAAGCCTCGATGGTGGCGTTGTTCCACCACTGCATCATGTTGCCCTTCTTGTCGAACTGCCGGCCCTTGTCGTCGAATCCGTGGGTGATCTCGTGGCCAATGACCACACCGATGCCGCCGTAGTTCAGGGACTTGGGAAAGTGCTGGCTGTAGAACAGAGGCTGCAGGATGCCAGCGGGAAATACTATCGAATATATCGAATGATATGAGTAAGATCGATGGGATACTAGATGAAGCACCCACCTATATCGTTTTTATTCGGATTGTAGAAGGCATTCACCACCGCCGGCTCGGTGGTCCACTTCTCCTTGTCCACCGGCTGGCGAAGGAGTCGCAGCATCTTCTCCGACTCCCATTGCAGGATGCTGAGGACATTGTTGATGAAGTTGTCGGGGACAATGGTTAGCTAAAGAGGTGTTATACGATTAGATAGGATAGATAGATAGATAGACTAACCACAACTATACCCACATTCACATACTCCTGCTCCAGCTCGGTGGCATTGGTCAGCAGCTCCGGATAGCCGATCCGCTCGTTCATCGAGTCCGCCTTCTCCTTGGCCACCGCCCGCGTCTCGTCGTCCATCCAATCGTTCTCGGCCAGCAGCTCGTTGAAGGCCGCCCGTATGGTGTGTATCATCTCGAGGGCCACCTCCTTGCTCTCCTGATTGAAGTTGTCCCGAATGAACAGGGCCCCCACGGCCACGCCCAGCTTCTTGTTGGTCCACTCGACGCACTGCGACCAGCGCGTCCGCTCCGACTGGATGCCCATGAGGATCTTGCGGAACTCCACCCGCTCCCGCTGATACTCGTCGATCATGTGCGACATGAGGGACATGACCAGGCGCCACAGCATGTAGTTGTGCACCACGCGTCGATCGGTGCGCGCCAGTATTTTGCCCATTTCGGTGAGATACTGCAGGCCGTAGGTGACCAGCGGTTCGTCCTCCTGCAGCCGGATGCCCGTCCCCAGGGCGGCCTGTAGATACTCCTGCCACTGCACCTCGGGCACCAGTTCCTGCAGCTCCGGCAGCGACATCTTGCGATAGACGAGGCTCGTGTCATGGCGATCCGCCTCCGGCAGCGAGACATTCACCAGCTGCGTCTCGAAGAGCACCACCTTCTCCAGTTCGTCGGCGGCGGTAGCAGGATCGGCTCCTAGGAGCAGGGACACCTGCGTCATGTACCGATGATAGGCCCTGCGGTCGTTGGCGCTGCTCTCCTTCAGATAGTAGTCCCTCGAGGGCAGGGCGTACTGCAGCTGGTCCATCTGCAGGATGTTCACCGAGCTGTTCTTGTCATCGGCGCCCACATACAGCTCGATCATCACCGGTTCGCTGTAGTTGAGTCGCAGCTGGCCCATCAGCCGCTCCACGGACAGATCCGCCGGCGGTTTCCAGTCCCTTTCGATGACCGGCCAGCCGCCGAGGGAGCGCAGCACCTCCCTCAGTCGCCCGGTTCCGACCTTGCGGATTTGGGCTGCGGGTTATGATGATGATATAGGTAACTATTAATCACTAACCCCCATGGGGAATTCTAGATATGAACTCACGTATATCCATGCAGCTCTTGAAGAACGTTTTCGCCTTGATGGTGGCCCTGTTGTCCCTTTCGTCGATGGGCTCCTCGAGTACCGCACGCAGGATGACCTGCTGCTGATCGGAAAGAACCTGCGGGGTATCAGAATGATCTTAGCCCCTGCAATCGAAACTTAGAGCCCATCGAATCGTACCTCAAAGGTGCTGATGGAGCTGCGGTCCTCGGGAATGGGATGCATCTTGTTCCAGGTGCCGCAGGCGTACTGGAAGAAGTCCTCGCAGGGATCGGAGTTGAGGTCCATGGCCGAGAGCAGGGAGGCCGCTGAATTGGATTTGTGAGTATTGAAAGCATATCGAACAGTAAATCAAGCCCCAGGCCACCTGGGAAAACCCTCAGCTGGCCTGCAATTAGTGGTTCAGCCCGTTGAGGCCATAATTTATGCCACCCTTTGATCGCACCGGCCATAAACTTGGCCCACAAATCATCGCAGGCCGAAAAACTTTTCTTGATAAGCGATAAAGGCGATGGAAACTTTTCAACCGAAAGTTGGGAACTAATAACTAATAGCTTGTAGCCAAGAAGGAGCAATTTCCCGAGATAGACCTGCATTCCAGTCCATAAATCAACGTCCTCCTTCAGCTGAAATTCATTATCTCGTCGAAGCAAGTGCGAAATTCATTAGCGTGTCCCTCACCTTGGAGACTTCTCACTTCCACTTCGCGAAAGGCCAAATATTGATTTATGCTCAAGCCAAGTAAACCAAAGGAATATTAGGGCGAAAATTGCATTCTAGAAATTATTACTTTCTATTTCATATATAATTACTTAACGGGGACTTAACAAAGAAGTCTAATAACTTCCAATCAAGGTTTTGGGGTGGACCAGTTAATTGAGGGGTTCTCGTATTCGTAGTTTACTCCAAAAAGTATGCTAAGTGGAGCACTAGAATCGATTGCATCGCCTGGTAATTGTGGCCATGTATATTTCAGGAAGTGTCCTGCACCCGGACAGGTGTACCTATCTATGTATCGATGTAGCCATATCCAACGGCATGCCAACCAGTCAATCACTGGGGCAATTTCCTTGGCAAGTGACTTTGAGGTGTTGCTGGCTGCCCGCATTGCTTGACATAAGTGCATTTCGAATGGACATGTTTGTGGAGCAGATGTTTCGGTCCCCATCGACGGGTTGAGTATGCCCCATTACCCCATTATTCCATTTCCCCCTTCACAAACGGGCACTTAGCTATCTTAATAGCTGATAAATAATTTACAACTCGAATAAAAACCGCACACATTGGTCGGTTGTGTAAGGCCCTGACACCCTTCGCTTTCCCTTAATTCAGCCAGACCATCGGAACGTCTGAAAGTACAGTCGAGCTTCGTATAGTTGAACCCTATACCAAGCATATAACAAATATTGTAAGTTATGTAAATGCTAGCTCTATTTGATATATTAATATTGTTATTCATTAGTTTATATGAACAGGGCAGATGGCATTAATCTACTCTGGTCACACTAAGCGATATCGTGAGAGCGGATCTCCTCTCTCGAGAGAGCCAATTGAGAGATCAGCGAAGGAAGTTTTGTGAACTAAGAAATTGAATAAAAGACTTGTGAAATCATTTTGGAAATCCTGATACAAATAGAACATTGGATCTTAAGAACGTCAGAATTCTCTCTGTAACGTCTGTGTGAAACCTAAGCCTCCTTTCATTGCGCTCGTTTACTCTGTAAAATAGCCGTGTGACCAAAAGCATTCTTTGTGACTTTACGAAAAGCCTTAACCCTCAGTTTATTTCATCACAACCTTAAGAAGCTCTACCGTGGGTAGTCATCATAAGTATTGCATTGTTCGTACCATTTCGAATGCAATTTATTTGTCTCTTCCAAAAGCTGGATTTGCGTTCCCCCGACACTTTCAAGTGGATCTCAGCTTACCTGTTCTCACGCACTCCTGGGTCATGCAAATGTTCTCCTGGCCCTCGTGGGCGGATCCCGAGTCCTGGTTCCACCTGCCATTCGGTCTGTCATCGTTGCCTGCAATTAGAGTTGGCAGACTCTTTGAGTATTGAGTGTTCAGTATTTCCAATTTTCCAAACCACCGCAGGCACACGTGGCGTATTTAGGGGGTTGAGGAGGGTTGAAGGGCTGGGGGCCAAGTCGAAAAGCTTATCAAGACAACAAGCGATTCGCGGGCCACTCAAGTAAATTGAATTTGAATTTTTCATTAAAAAGAGGAGCATCCCCCCGGCTTGCTTGGCATTATTGAATTAAAATAACGAAATGCTTTCCACCCCCCCGAACACCCCGCCCATGGGCCATCGATTGCCGCCTGGACAGGACACATGTTGCATGTCGTCCTTGTCGAGGCTGTCAATAAAAATGGGATGTTCGTTGGGGAGGTCGAGGCTCTTCGCGTTGGAGATGGCAGCTTTAGTTATTAATTAAAGCGATTCACCCAACAACCCAACCCAAGCGAACCGAACTAATAACATTTGCCCCGGCGTTAATAGGTTTAAGTGGACCGCAAGTGGCCAGTGGCCAGTTGGTTACTCGGGTTGAATGTCCAGGAGCTGCAGCAATTATATTTCACTGGGGGAATTTCATTATGCCATGGACTTGAAGGAAAATCGGAAAAGGAAAGGCCATCGATTTGGATACCCTTGATTTGTCATCAAATATAGTCGCTAGGTTTTATTATTTCATTAGGGCTTTTATTTTTATAGCCGTTACTCGTAGAACCTTTACAGATCTTTTAAAAGTTTAAATGCCATTTTGTAGTGTTTATTGAAACCCATCGAAATGTAAAAGAAAATTTTAAAATCGAACTATTTGCTTACAAGCTATGAGCAAATAATGCATTTTTTTATAGGTGGCGCCACTTTCAAGCGTATTTCTATCTCTCTCTTACACTCATTCAGCTGAGTAACGGGTATTTGGTAAATAAAAGCCATCTTAGCAAAATATAACGAAAATAACCATATTGATCTTAATTTTTCCACAATTATGGTATCAACTCACTTTAAGGCTGAATGCAGAAGCCAGGAGAAAATCGATGGGTTGAAAGGGGGTGGAAGTGGAGGGTTGGAGGGGCGGGGGAGAAATCATAGTCAAGGCCAGAGGCCTACCACAAGTTGCTGTTGCCCGAGGATGATGATGATGATGCTGGGTATTTACAGAGATGCCGCCAAAGAGATATTTTTAAATTGTTATAAAAACGGAATAGGCTTTGATGGTGCCGCCCATCCGTTTTCTGATTTCGATGAATGAATTTTTGGCGCAAAATATCGAAAACACGTTTTATCACGGTAAATATAAACAGGATAATGGTCGACATGGTTGTGGGTGAATATTTTTTGTGTTTGTGTTTGTGTTTGTGTGCATATTCAATTAGCATAAGGAGCCCGAGGAAGATGACGCGATCGATTGGAACGGCCGTTAAAAAATTCATAGGCATCCCTGCGCAATGCCGATTGATTGCTTTTTGTTCGTATTTCTTTTTGGTTTCTATTTTTTGGGGTTTTTTTATTTCTATTTTGGTTATTTTTTTTGTTTTTCTGTTTGCAATCGAGGGAGCACATGAACATGTAAATTATGCCAGGACAGACACATCCTTCGAAGGAGCCACCCGGTTCGCAGCTCTTAAATATTTCAGTTGCTTTGAATCGCATTATTCCATGTGCTCCTGTGTACGAATGCAGAAGGGAGTCGAAAGTCTAGCGCAACACCCAACCAACCCAACCCAACCCCACAATCCACCATCCACAGATAAGACAAGATAAGAGAAGAACGGGCAGACAGTGTCCCATTGTCCCAAAGAAAATCTTTAAAATGTTATACCTTAAAATGTTAATACTTGTTCGCCATTTAATATTAATTTTTATTTAAGGATTAAATTGAATATTTTGATATTCAGAAAATGCAATTAGATCTTAAAATGATATTTAAGAATTATTAATAATATTTCACTTTATCACCATTTAATAGTCATTTTTGATTTTTTTAACTACTTTTTATTTTAAGATTAACTTAAACATTTTGCAAATAAGAAAATTCAAAGAGAGCTTTAAATGATATTTAATAATATTTATTAATATTTTACTTTTTTATCATTTAATATTATTTTTGATTTTTATACTTTTTATTTTGGGATTAAATTGAATATTTGGATTTTCATTTCGAATAATACTTTTTACTTTTCCGATAAAAGGAAAATTCAAATAAATCTTTAAATGATATTTAAGAATATTCAATAATTTTTTCATCATTTAATTTTAATTGTTTAATTTTATACCTTTTTTTTTGTTTTGATTTTCATTTCTAATAATATTTTTGTATTAGAATTAAATTGAATATTTCAATAATAAAAAATTCAAAGAGATCCTTAAATGATATTTAAGAATTATTTATAATATTTTACATGTTTTTATGATTAAATTGAATATTTTGCTAATAAGAAAATTCAAAGAAATATTTAAATAATATTTAACCTTAAATTTGTGGTCTTTTATTCAATTTTTTTTTAATCAGCGATTTAAAAACCAAATATTCTATTTTTTATATCTCAAAAATTTGTAATAATAATTTTGCCGATAAAATAACTATTAATTTCCTTCTTTAAAGCCTTTAAATTTGCACCACTGTGTTGAGAACAACTGGCGCACCACAAAATAAAAGGGCGAAAGCAAAAGCAAAAGCAAGGAAGTGAATGCTGTCATTGTTGTTCTTCCCGCTGGTTGTTTGACATATTCTGTAATTGAATTTCAAACATGCCGCATTACGGGAAAGGAAAGGGAAGGTAAGGAGGGGTGGGGAGGGGACAGGACGGAGATTACAACACCCCGGCAGATCCACAGTCCACCGGTGGCATCCTTCAGCCTGTTGCGCTCCTTTTTCCCCCGAGGACAGTGAAATTGAGTTTTTGCTCCATTTGCTCAAATCACCAGCGGCCAGGCGCTAAATTCAGTTAACAGGCGAGCAGAAGGGCAGAAAAGCAGAAAAGCTGGGGAATCGGAAGCACAGGATGCCTGTTGATTGCCCGCTGACCCACTAAGTCCCAGTTCCACCTGCCAACAGGTAAGCAGGGAGACAACCTCCAAGACTATTTTACTTTATTTCATTATCATGTGAACACCACTGCCATTCAACTCTTCTAGCAGCCAGATAGAGATATTGACTCAGTGGCTTAGAGTCAACGTGATTGATGACCCAAGTTCTTCAAACCAGAAGCGAACCAATGTCAATCGTCTTGGATTGACAGGTGTCATGTACTAATAACTCATGCTTGAGACGAGCGTAATTCCCGCAGTCTTATGCAAAGATTTCACTTAATTCGGAGCTTTCGAATTCCATTTTGACACCGGGAAATTCTGTTAGGAGAATCATAATCAAATACCAGTAGATAGCAATAAATTGAGTGGAATGGAATGCAAACTCTTGTACTATTTAAAACTGAATATTTTTTAATTTTTAGTTATTTTTTAATATTCAATATATAATAGCTTATTTTTTTTAAGTTGTATACTTGTATAGAACCCCAAAAACATCCTTTAAAAAATCTATTAAAATATTTAACTTATTTCAAAAATCTTTAAGACTGTATAGATTCATTTGTTGAGTTTCCTAATTTAACTTCACACAAAAAAATGCATGTTACCGTAAAATCGATATGGGCATGTAAATTTCAGGTCAGGCAAAACCCATATCGTTTTTACATGAAGTACTCTTTTTGACCAGTTCAAATTTTCCCGGCCACATATAAAATTAAAATTGATCTTAAATAATGTTAAATTGATCTACGTTCATATCGATTTTTTTGGTGCTTCTATTGAAAACAGTAGTTTCATCCGTTTGAAAAATAAAAGGAAATGCGGTATACAAAAAGTTTGCAACAACGAATTTGTTATAAAATCCCCCACAACCAAATCCTGGATACGGTGTGTTATACTCGCTTAAGCCTTAACCCTTAACCCCTAACCCTTAACCCCTTACCCTCAACCCTTAACCCCTTTCCCTCAACCCTTAACCCTTACCTGGTTCCAGGCGGTACAGCTGGCATCGCTGGTGGACGCTGGCGAAGTAGATGGCCAGTGCCCCGATGGCCGCTCCCAGAACGGTGAAGGCGATGGCCAGGACGAGCAGGCGGCGTCGCTGCTGCGACTCCTTAAGCAGCCAGTCGCTGTGGTGCCCCGTCCCCGCCCCCGCGGATCCCCCGCCGGGATTGGGATTCCCCGGATTCGTCGGATTGCCACGCTGGATTCCCACGCCGCCACTGCCGTCGGGCGTTAGGAAAACGACAGTGGGCAACTTGTTCTGTTGCTGCTGTTGCTGTTGCATCTGGTGTGGCGGCACCTGTTGCTGTTGGCCCAAAAGCGGCGACACCACCGTGGCACTCAGCTCCTCCAGCGGCACATTCGCCTGCAGGTAGCCATTGTTCAGATTCAGCGGCTTCTCCAGATGCAGCGGAATCTGCGGAGCTGCTGTTGCTGCTGCTGCTGCTGCGTTTACTGCTGTCTCATGTTGCTGCGACGACATTTCGGCTCGTCGGTCGCCTGGACAGGTGGAGCGGCTCAGTGGATTAGCAGTTCAGCGGTTCAGCGATCCGTTCGCAGTTAAAGCGACAACGGCGGCGACGCTGGCAACATCAGCGGCGATGGCACTGGTGAGAATCCAAAAGAAAGCAATCCAAGTTAGGAAACATCAAAGATATAGGCTTATAATGGTATGATATTATACAGGTTCTGGAGTATAGTTAATACATTTATGTATTCTGTTACGTACGCCCTCTCCTTCAATTTATTTGATGGAGAAAGATGCACGTAGAAAAACAACATCGAATCTCGAGGCAAAGGGAGGGGGGCAATCGACACATTTACTCACCGAAAACAAGCAAAGGAATGTGCAACTTGACGATCTTTGAGTGGCACACGGTCAGAACAACGACCGTAACCCTACACCAGTGGCTGGCAAAGTGCACCAGTCGGGCATTGACACTACCGATAGGGGAAATCATAGGTGGGAACACCTAAATATGCAAACCTATCACGGGGGCCGAGGAAAAAGCTCTATACTGGTATAAAAGACCGTAGCCGGATAGAGAAGGTAGACAGAATCTAGTCTGGTCTCATACTGACGGAAACCACTAGCTCCGAGGAAGGACGATTTCCCCCATGGGCTTCGGGCATCTGCCCACGGAGTCCAATGCCACCAGTAGACAGAATTTATTCTGATCTCGGGGCAATATAGTGTAAGCACTATATTCCCCGAAGCCATCGAAGACTGAAGCCAAGACCGAAGTGCTAGAAGGAAGTCCCTGAGCATTCCATAGGACTGCGATTATCCCGAAGGAAGTGCTTCCACGAAGCTGGCAACGATTTCCACTAAGAAGAGGTCCTAGTATATCCTAGCTCTGAGAAAGACGAGCGTCCATTTGTGAACATATAAACAACAAGGACTTCGCCATGGGTGTAACTGATTCCAAAGTGGCCCATAGTGCCGCCAACGTGATTATTACTGTTAAAATAATTGATCACAAGGACGTCAATCGTAACCTTAAAATCGTCATCGGTATCTTTGTTTTCGTGACCACCCTGAAAGTACTCCAGATGTACAAGCGATCCGTGCAAGGACGCAGGGACCAAGAGCACGCCATGGAACAGGCAATATGCCGCCAGGTCTAACAAGACAATAAAGTGCAAGAAACAGACCCAAAACCCATAACAAAGTGACAACAAAAAAAATAAAGGCAATTAAATGCCTTAATTACAGACAAACGTAAAGTGAAGAGAACATAAACAAATTGTGAACTCAGGGATTTATGAATGCAAGTGCAACAACAACAACACAAAGTGAAGTGAGCAAGACATCGGAAACGAAGCTGCCCGCAACTCATCAAACCAGACGTGTGCCGCCGTGGGATACACCGACATACCTGCATAAACATACATACATAACTGCATATATATATATATATTCAATAAGTGATTGTGTTTAAGAACGAGCTTTTTTGTTGTGTGCTTTATCGATAGTGTTTGCACGTATATATATATATATATGTTTCTAATTTCTTCAAAAAGCCCAGGACCCAGCGCGTCGAGATCTCATCGCCCAGGACCAATAAAGGGGTAAGTTTGTCGGAACACGGTTCCTTTATTCACTATATATATATATATCCGTGCCTTTGATTTAAATTATCTAACGTAAATCCTCCAACTTAGGCCTCTTCAAGGCAATATAATATTTTTATAATTAATCAGTAAGCTTTTGTCTTACTTTTTATAATATAATAAACATTGACTTTTCAGCGGCGAGTATCAGCCTTGTGTTTGTATGAACAATCACAAGTGTCCTCAGAGCGACGTTTGTAGTCGTAAATAGTCAGCAATTCTGCTGACGTGTGCACCTTTGTACGGGTGATAAATTCGATACTCTCCGCTAACAAATTTTGTTGGTCAATTAAAAATTAAATTCATATGTATTCCTAAACATAATATTACTCATAAATGGCACTAGCCAATATCTTATCCAATAAAATTGTAATGTGAAAACGAACTTAAAACATGAAGTGCTAAGTTTTCAAACGGGGGTTGCTGACGCGATAAGTGGAGTAGGTGAAGAATAATGACATAACTTTTGACGAACAACCTTGACAATAGGGGATCGTATTGCGCGGCCCGCGACGATCCATTTGGCACACCATAGTGTGAAGGGGAGGGAATGTGGCCGAAACATTGCCCGATCATATTACGATCAAGCAAAAGCTTAGCTTGTGGGGCAATGTAGACTGACGACCGACGGACTTTACAACTTTTACTATTTTTAGGCATCTTTAATATTTATTCTCGTTATGTTGGAGAGGAGAAAGGCTTACCAAGAACCCACCCCATCCGGCGAGCTTATGCCGGCAAAATTGGTGCCTGAACATCGGATGTCTTTCCTTCGGCCCAAGTCCTTTCAGGACTAGGGCACTAATATGCCCACGTAACAGAATTGGCGCCCAACGCAAGGATATTTCATACTTCTTAAGGACAAAGGTTTTAAGTAGATTAGCACGCGTGTATTAATTTGTTTTTGTTTTTAAACGATTAAATTCAGAAGTCCCCAACTTCTGCGACAGTCAGAATTGAGAAGGCCTCTCAAGCAAGACTTTGTCTCAGAATAGAGGTATGACTTTAGGAGTTGCCATTGTATTTTTAAAATCATAGATATCCTTTGTTTCTTTCATAAGAAAAATTGCTAAAAATTTCCATCGGGAGATATGAGGTTTTCTTTTATAATACTATATAATTGTATGCCGACTGACCTTTCTATTTTTGGAAATTAACGTAAAAACAATTTAGATGTGCTTTTTGGCCGACGCTACACGACGTACTAGGGGAAGCCCGGTCGTTTGATAGGCTCGAGTTCAGAAAGCGCAGGAGCGCAGACGTTACGGTAACGCATTTAGCCATTGCGGTGCGGATCTATTGTGCGATTGTCGATCCAGGACAGAAAAGGTGGGTGGGGGAACTGACAGGAAACGTAAAGCCGACGCTACACGACGTACTAGGCCAAGAGTCTGGTCGTTTGATAGGCTCGAGTCTTTACGGCATCCTTTGACATATTTGGGCGGGGGACGTATTTTAGTTTCTCTAGCCGACGCTACACGACGTACTGGGCTAGATGGTCCGGTCGTTTGATAGGCTCGAGTCCAGAGAAATAGGAAAACTGCTGTGGATCCCGAGAATGATCGGTCAGATAGCAGCAGGTTGTGGAGCCCGAGAATGATCGGTCAAATAACCTGATTTCCGACGACTGGCGGGAGGGGGATTTCGGACAGACTTTTCTTCTAGGCGCAGCTAGTTCCCGTTGTGAACGTTAAAGCTGACTAGAAGGGAAGATGAGCTGTTAGTTCAGTGGAACCCAGTTGTGTAGAAGCTGCTAATACCTCTAGTTAGGGATATTTGTTTTTCTTGTTTGTGGGGCTTAAATATCGGACGGATTCTTCACCAAAGAGATACTTAGTAATAGCAAAACAGCACCCCCCATTATCTTTGATTTATATTCGCAAACCTTAGTCAGCAGTACTTGGCTGATCGCGCGAGTGAACGAAAAAGAATAAGACAAGGGTTAAGTGTGTGTCATTGCTCAAGAGCACAAGCGAAACACAAGTGGAAAAGATATTTAAGCGACTAAAAGAATCTTTGGCCCAAATGAAGGGGACAAAGAAGAAAGTGCTTTTCCAATCCACGACGGGAAGAATTACCCGATCGGCAACACGGGGAGCAAATCATGCACACAGGAGTGCAAGTGCTGACGCCACGCCACGGAGAACCAGTTCGCTCGACAGAGACAACCTAAGTATCTTCCGCGAATCGGAAGAGCAAGAAGAAAGTAGATCCATTGAAGACAACATGGACCAATTAGACGAAGGAGCTGTAGGGGGAGAAAATTTTCCCCTGGGTCACCCAAAGGGACGCTCAAGTATGCTTCCGCAATATGAGCCCAAGCCGACAAGCGGCTTAGAAGCTGCCGAGAGAAGAGAGCAAATAATGCGATCGGTGATAAAACAGAAAAACGAAACCCAGGTAGCCCTGCAAGCGCAAATAGAAGCATTAAAGGCGCAAGTAGTGGAGCTGCTAGCCTTGCAATCTATGAGGGGGGGACAGGCCGTATTACCACCACCGCAGCGGTACCCGGCACAGCCATCTGACAGTTTCTTGTGTTACCAAGAGACGCCGCCTCTCGAACCGCTATCGCAGGAGACTCTCAACAGCCAGAGGCATCGGCTACGAGATCACCGGCGCCCCGACACATCCCAACACCACCAATTCCGAGATAACGGCCCGGACACGAGTTATCCACGACACCCCGAATATGACCAGAGCCCCGGCTATCAGGCACCAAAAGGAGTTCGGCTGGACAAATGGAATTTAAGGTTTGACGGAAACAGCCGCGGTATGACCGTTGAGAGTTTCTTGTTCCGCGTTGAACGGCTACAAGTACTTTATCGGATAGAGCCGAGCCAAGTTTTTCGCGAATTCCATAGTCTACTGGTAGGAGCCGCCAGCAAGTGGTATTGGCAGTTGATGGAGGATCGAGCGGACGACTACAACTTCGATTACTACTCACTAACGACGGAAATGAAACGCGCTTTTTCCTCATCCGGGAGTGACCTCATGAAGATCAAGGAGCTGATGGAACGGCGACAAGGACAAAATGAATCTTTTAGCGACTATGTATCCGATATGCATAACTTGCATTTCCGGTTGCAGAACAAGCTAGAAGAGGACAAATTCGTTGAGCTCATCAAGGACAATCTAAATGCCCAGTTGGGAAGCTTGTTGCTGACATCCCCGATTAGGTCGCTAGCGGATCTGAAAAAGGAAGGACTTAGAGTGGACCGCTGGTTAAGGAGTAACGGCAGGGCCGCACGTAGCAGGCCGGTCAGTGAGCTCGAGGATTACCAGACGCCGCAGGATTTTCCAGACACTGTGAATTTGGAAGAGTTTAACCGGAAGCGAAGGGGTTAGAAAACGGACATGGATGCCGAGAACCGCTTCACGAATTAGTTTGCTATAAATGCGGCAGGGCAGCGGATTTTTATCGAAAGCACCCTGAAGAAGATCCCTGCCTTACTAGATTCCATGACGCCACTTGTAGAGTGTGTGAGAAAATAGGAGGCGATGACGACGCTAACCCAGCGTCCTTTCCGCGAAGTTCGACAGGCCAGACCGGGACAGCCTGGCGGACCAAGGCAGTTACATTCCCGTAGAGACCACCATTCCCAGACAAATCTCTCCCCATAAGAACCTAGAACAACGAGAGAGGGAGTATGATCTAGCAAGACAGCGTATCTTCCACGGTTCAGAGGATACGGGCAACACCACACGGGACATTCGAAAGATGCACAAGCTATATGGCACCAGAGCAGAATATCGCAAGCTTAAGCAGAAAGTATTAGACACGGTAGTAAGCATACAAAACGATAACCGTTTCTTTGCCAAAACTAAAGTCGACGGAGTAGAAATACTAGCGTTACTGGATACAGGCGCTAGTGCGAATTGTATTGGCAGAGGAGCGGAAGCCTTCTTAAGGAACCGGACGCGGCTCATAAGAAAGCTCAACGAAGAATGTGTGCGCACCGCTAGCGGCGGCGAAACCCGAGTAGTCGGAGCCATAACCCTACCCGTGGAATGGGAAGGCGAGACTAAGGATCTGGAATTTTTGATAGTACCAGGTCTGACACAACGTTTTTATTTCGGAATCAATTTCTGGGATACGTTTGGCCTAACATTCCTTGGTAAGGGCGGAAACGAGTTTGCAGCCATCGAAGCACCACCGGAGTACGACTTAATGACCGGAGACTTGGATATGAACGACCCTCCTAAACCCGAAACCGCGTACACGCCTCATCAGCTATCCCCCGAACAACACAGTAAGCTGAGGCAAGTAATTGAGACATACCCATCATGTCGGGATAAAGGTTTCGGAAAGCCGGTTAGAGCAGTCGGATGCACATGAGACTCTTGGTGCAGGAGTGGGTCGAAGCCACACGTTTAAGGGCGCCTAAATAATAGAAAAGAAAAACAAAACCAGCACTAATTCGTTGGTCGTACGAAAATTCCTTTTTGCGAAGTCATTCCATGCGTGTCCGTATCGATCACTTCGAGCCTGTAACGTACGCCCTCTCCTTCAATTTATTTGATGGAGAAAGATGCACGTAGAAAAACAACATCGAATCTCGAGGCAAAGGGAGGGGGGCAATCGACACATTTACTCACCGAAAACAAGCAAAGGAATGTGCAACTTGACGATCTTTGAGTGGCACACGGTCAGAACAACGACCGTAACCCTACACCAGTGGCTGGCAAAGTGCACCAGTCGGGCATTGACACTACCGATAGGGGAAATCATAGGTGGGAACACCTAAATATGCAAACCTATCACGGGGGCCGAGGAAAAAGCTCTATACTGGTATAAAAGACCGTAGCCGGATAGAGAAGGTAGACAGAATCTAGTCTGGTCTCATACTGACGGAAACCACTAGCTCCGAGGAAGGACGATTTCCCCCATGGGCTTCGGGCATCTGCCCACGGAGTCCAATGCCACCAGTAGACAGAATTTATTCTGATCTCGGGGCAATATAGTGTAAGCACTATATTCCCCGAAGCCATCGAAGACTGAAGCCAAGACCGAAGTGCTAGAAGGAAGTCCCTGAGCATTCCATAGGACTGCGATTATCCCGAAGGAAGTGCTTCCACGAAGCTGGCAACGATTTCCACTAAGAAGAGGTCCTAGTATATCCTAGCTCTGAGAAAGACGAGCGTCCATTTGTGAACATATAAACAACAAGGACTTCGCCATGGGTGTAACTGATTCCAAAGTGGCCCATAGTGCCGCCAACGTGATTATTACTGTTAAAATAATTGATCACAAGGACGTCAATCGTAACCTTAAAATCGTCATCGGTATCTTTGTTTTCGTGACCACCCTGAAAGTACTCCAGATGTACAAGCGATCCGTGCAAGGACGCAGGGACCAAGAGCACGCCATGGAACAGGCAATATGCCGCCAGGTCTAACAAGACAATAAAGTGCAAGAAACAGACCCAAAACCCATAACAAAGTGACAACAAAAAAAATAAAGGCAATTAAATGCCTTAATTACAGACAAACGTAAAGTGAAGAGAACATAAACAAATTGTGAACTCAGGGATTTATGAATGCAAGTGCAACAACAACAACACAAAGTGAAGTGAGCAAGACATCGGAAACGAAGCTGCCCGCAACTCATCAAACCAGACGTGTGCCGCCGTGGGATACACCGACATACCTGCATAAACATACATACATAACTGCATATATATATATATATTCAATAAGTGATTGTGTTTAAGAACGAGCTTTTTTGTTGTGTGCTTTATCGATAGTGTTTGCACGTATATATATATATATATGTTTCTAATTTCTTCAAAAAGCCCAGGACCCAGCGCGTCGAGATCTCATCGCCCAGGACCAATAAAGGGGTAAGTTTGTCGGAACACGGTTCCTTTATTCACTATATATATATATATCCGTGCCTTTGATTTAAATTATCTAACGTAAATCCTCCAACTTAGGCCTCTTCAAGGCAATATAATATTTTTATAATTAATCAGTAAGCTTTTGTCTTACTTTTTATAATATAATAAACATTGACTTTTCAGCGGCGAGTATCAGCCTTGTGTTTGTATGAACAATCACAAGTGTCCTCAGAGCGACGTTTGTAGTCGTAAATAGTCAGCAATTCTGCTGACGTGTGCACCTTTGTACGGGTGATAAATTCGATACTCTCCGCTAACAAATTTTGTTGGTCAATTAAAAATTAAATTCATATGTATTCCTAAACATAATATTACTCATAAATGGCACTAGCCAATATCTTATCCAATAAAATTGTAATGTGAAAACGAACTTAAAACATGAAGTGCTAAGTTTTCAAACGGGGGTTGCTGACGCGATAAGTGGAGTAGGTGAAGAATAATGACATAACTTTTGACGAACAACCTTGACAATAGGGGATCGTATTGCGCGGCCCGCGACGATCCATTTGGCACACCATAGTGTGAAGGGGAGGGAATGTGGCCGAAACATTGCCCGATCATATTACGATCAAGCAAAAGCTTAGCTTGTGGGGCAATGTAGACTGACGACCGACGGACTTTACAACTTTTACTATTTTTAGGCATCTTTAATATTTATTCTCGTTATGTTGGAGAGGAGAAAGGCTTACCAAGAACCCACCCCATCCGGCGAGCTTATGCCGGCAAAATTGGTGCCTGAACATCGGATGTCTTTCCTTCGGCCCAAGTCCTTTCAGGACTAGGGCACTAATATGCCCACGTAACAATTCGCTAAGTTTTTTTATATTTTTTTTTAGAACACGCTACACTTCCGAAAATAAAGTTTCAGGAATATTAAAATATATTAAAACTTATAATTTTAAAAAATATTAGTTCTTATACTGTAATATCAATATCTTGAATAATTTATAAAATATTTTAAAAAAATGGTAGTAAATATTATCAACCTCTAAATCGATTTTTTATCCTTTGTTTAGATTTGTTCATCATATAAATGTTTCCATATTTTTGCATATATTTTGCATATTTTTGACATTTTTTAAACATATTTTATGACATTTTTTTACATATTTGATGCATATGCATTTTATGCAAAAATGTAAATATTTGTCTATGATAACAAAAGATATATCTTCCTACAAAACTATGCTAAGTTCGAGGTCCATTTATAAGGGTTTCAAATAACAAAATCGTAGTTCAATCTATTGAATAAAAGTAAAAACATTATTTTAAATATTACTTTAAGCAAAACAAATAATAAGTTAGTTTTTCAAAGTTTCAAACATTTAGTGATTTTTGTTATCTTTCTCTTTCGTTACATTACTTTTTGTTGACTTTCTACACTTTTTACTCCACTGTAGGCGGTCCTTTTATTTCTTAAGTTTCTTAAGATATCTGAGCAGACTTAAGAGCAGACCGGCCAACACCGGACTCAACCAGATCTTAACCAATTGACACGACCGCAGGCCGTTCATGTGGCGAGTGCCCACTGTGGCTGCGCTGAGGCGCCAAAGGGGGGCGGCGAATTGAAGGGGGGAAAGAACACCAATTCGCTTGTCAGAAGATCGAGATTCGAATATTTTGACAGGTCTGCTGATGATCTTCTGATATCATCTCCTTTCCATTATTGTTGTTCTTGGTTGATCTGGTTGATATGGCCAAGTTATTGTTGTTTTTGCTATCGTTGTTGTTGTGATTGGTGTTTCTTTGGTGTTGTTGTTGTCGTTGTTGTGACGTGCGATCAGGGCCAACGTGTTTTTCGCGCAATCGCAGCCGGCAACTCAGCAGGGGATGCAAAGCCAAACAGTTTGTTGTGCCGTGGACTACAGTGGACACTGGCTATAGTTAGCCATTTGAATTTGACAAAAATTCACCAAAAAGTTACGTTTTGGGTCACCTTTTTTTGGAATTAATAAGATTTTTTAAATTGCTAACGTAAAAATCGGTAAAAAAATATTGGATATTTAAACACAAACTTTTAAAAGTATTCTCCTTTTTGAAATGGTGTTAAAGTGGTTTAAAAGTTTTAGATTAGAACCAAAGGTTTGGGTCACCTTTTTGCAAATCAGCAATTAACTAATAGTAAATCTACATAAGTAAACTAAACGAGCGAATTAAGTTGGAATTTATGGGACTGTAAGGCTTATAACTTTTGAAAAAGTACTATTTAGCGAAAAATATTTTTAAAAATGATATATTGGCCTCCTATTCACAAATCTCATCTGATGTTCTGCACATGCGATCTTACTTTCTAGCCAATATCCACTGTGGACTTAAAGCTCGGATTAATGCGCGGCAAATTTTGCAAAACTCGAAACTAGTTAACCCAGCTGCGGTCGACAGCGACGCCGACCGAGGCAGCGGACAATATCATCTATAAGTTATGAGCATCATTGTCTCCAAGCCAGGTGGATCTGATCTGATTTGATTTGATCTGATCTGATTTGAATTGAATTGATCGAAAGACGATCCAAATCTCGTGACGGCTATGAATATTTAATGTTCACAATGTTCGAAACTCGCGATCGTCGGCAGAACGGTTATTAAAATTGGGTACTTGGCGGGGCCACGTGAAATGCGAAACGGCCTGGCTTTATACTATATGCATATTGGATATTTTTCAAGTGAGGAGAAGATAGAAACTCGAACGGAGCGGGACAAACTAAAATAAATTAATGCGACCGTCGTTAAATTCGCATCGTATTACCGCAGCTGGTTCACAAAACACAAACTAAACGCAAACTTTGAAATTTATAATAGCACAGAAAAAAATATAGTTTGGTGTTTCTTATATTTTAATTTAAAAATGTATTTCCTAATATTGGTTCTTAAATATTTCATGATCACTTAAGAATAGTTGGGATCGTATAAATAAATCTTATCATAAGCACAGAAAAAATATTTGCTTAACACACACAAAAAAAAACATGTTAACGTAAAATCGATATGGCCATGTAAATTTCAGGTCATGCAAAACCCATATCGTTTTTAGATGAGGTACTCTTTTTGACCAGGCCAAATTTAGCTGGCCACATATCAAATTAAAATTGATCTTAAATTATG
Organism: Drosophila pseudotakahashii; assembly: GCA_035046095.1. NCBI lineage: Eukaryota > Metazoa > Arthropoda > Insecta > Diptera > Drosophilidae > Drosophila > Drosophila pseudotakahashii. The sequence continues at coordinate 12,234,536 of JAWNOE010000105.1, forward strand.
TAAAATTGATCTACGTCTCATATTGATTTTTTTTGGGTGAACTTATTATTAGAAGCACTTTAAACAAAATTTTAATATTTTTAAATTTTTTTCTGTGCACTTTCCGGTTTTTTTGTATACTTTTTATAATATTTTAGTGCATTACTTTTTGTTGTTGTGCTGCTGGTTTTAGTGTTATTGTTATTATTATTGTTGTGTCGCGCGTTTTTGTTTTTTTTGTTTTTTGGTGATACTATTGTTTTTATTATTTATGTCTTTTACGACTTTCACCGCCTTCGTTTTGGGTTTGAATTTGATTTGTTTGTTGTTTTGAACTAACCGCTCGATGGCATTTGCGATTCGCCAGCGAGTGCGAGTGGGTGCGCGCTAGTCGCTCTCTCTCTCTCTCTGTCGCTTTGGTTAGTACTAAGTAATATTTTATTCTATTTTTTGTTTGCCGCCAAACGCGCGAGGCGACTTCTCGATGCCAACTGAGCGTTCTCAACGCGTGTCCTTAGCTTTTAAGCAGTCGCTGTCGCGGTCGCCGTCGCTGCCAGCGTCGCAGTCGGCGTCGGCGCCAGCAGCAGCAGCAGCAGCAGCAAAAACAGCAACAACGAAATGAACAAAGTATTGCCAATGGCAGTGACACCCCAGAGGTTTATATTAAATTAATGCTAAGTTGGTTACAGAGCCCCAAAACCAATAAAATAATACTGCGGCGGGGGGGTTGGATGGTCAAGCATTAAAGTATCGGAGCATCGGAACCCCAGAATATCCCTGAGTAATATTGGTTTACAAGTTTCTACGCTTCAAACGGGATCTGATATAAAGTAATGGATCCTAAGATGTTATGTTATCATATAAAGTGTGTTGTGATATAAAATAATGGATCCTAAAATGATATCGCTAGTTTTGTGTCTACTAAATGAAACCTTAACAGATTTCGGGATTGCAAATATAATAGCATACCTAACCATCCTAACTTATAAACAGATTTATTTATTATATTTGTAATCATATTATTATTCACTTTTAAATGTTTAAAGGAACCCGTATTACTCCTCCTTATAGTTCCTAAAATATAGGGCTTTTCTGGTTTAACTTAATTGAGTCTTTAATGATGAGGTTTTAATATCCCTACATTTTAAAAGGGTTCTGTTATAAAACCTTGGATCTTAAAATACTTAAAAGTACTACATGAAATCTTTTAGTATTTGTAAAAGATTTCTGGGTTACAAATATAATAACATATCATTATGAATACAAAGATATTCATTTAATTATTATATTTATAATGATAATACAATAATTCAAGTATAAATTGTAAATAGGATATCATCTAGCCCGTCAGCGAGTGTTGATGGATGCCCGCCCCCCCAATTGTGGAGCAGACACCGTTCTCCGGTTACCTTAACTCATTACTATTACCACTACATGTACTGCAGAACCATGCGGATGGGAGTCCATTTGGCACGTTCCGCACACAAAGCGTTCTAATCGCGGCTCTCTTCTCCTAATTTTTTGTACGTTTTTGCGGTTTTCCCCCGACTGTCTGCGCCAGCCAGCATGACGCTGTAAACCACCCACCCACCCATCAACCCATGGGAGTAGCAGCCAAAGAACCACCCGGAGAACCCAAACCCTTCCAACCACTGGACACTGGCGTTGGCATTATCAGTGCGTGATCATCGTGTCATTGTCAATGGGTTGTGTTCCGAAAAAAAAATTAATTACCACCCTGTCCGATAAGTACAGAGATTAGGGAGTGAGAGTTCTCCCCCTTGTCCACAAGACCACATTAAAAAAAAATACAACCCAATTTTTCGCCCATCTTGTGTTCTGACCGCGGTAATCGTCGCAATTGAAATTGCGTTCTCCATTCAAGTTCGCTGATTGATGGAAGACCTGTCCAACCTGACCAAATTCCCCAGCGATCATATATTGGCAGCTCTGTCGAAAGACCCCCTCCCCAAAATCCACTGTAACGTTACCAGGCCACCCTCGAAAACCCGTAATTTGATCGATTTTCGTTAGCTGATTGTTATCCTAGCTCACGAAAATAGATTGAAAGTTTCCAAACACGCGCTTTAAGCTCGAAAAAAGAAATATTATTAATATTTGGCGCCCAACAGGTGGCGTAATTACACGGCGCGAAAGGGGGAATAACCTTTTGTTTTAAGATAATTATTATTATAATTCAACAAAATTTCTTTATCATTTTAAATATTCCACAACGAGTTAGAGTAAAAAGAGTTGTTATTGATTTTATGGCAAAATAATCTTTTGAGCTCTAGACATCGGTCGTAAATGCTTTAATAACTAGCTACTATCATTTTATGATTTTATGATAGTATCGAAATGATAACTGCATTTATAGCTCGAACAGAAAAAGCAACTATAGTTAGGGGGTTTATAAATTATTTATTGGATTGAAAACTTTTTATAATAATTTTTTTTTTTTGCCGATGAAAATTCGTTGCCTACTTTTGCGCACCCTGAGTTTAATTGCATTTTTACCAGTGCACTCGCGTGCGCTGCTACCACAAATCAAAGTCGTACGTTTCGAATGTTCCTGCCGCGATCCATTCTTAAAATTGAGAAAGGACATTGACCCCAGGCTGCCGGTTACCTGGGTTTCTAGTTTTGGCGCAAAACTTTTCGCGGCACGTGCGTTGCGGCTTTTCCTCTGGCGACTCCTTGGGCGCCATATGGCAGCCAAAAATCAACTAAGCAGAAGGATGCACAATTTACACCGAAACTCGTAAAAAAAAAGAAAATTAAATTACCAAAAAATAAATATTTATTTCAAATGGAATTTTGATTTTTTAAATTTTTAATTTCGCATTGTTTTAAATGTTTTTCTCTATTTGTTTTCACGGCAACCGCTTTATTCGTATATTCCTTTTGCGTGTTTGGCGTGCGACTAAAATTTGGTTAAATCGCTTAGTTTACCGGGCCAGTTAAAACAGAGCTTTTTGTGACGGAAAAGCTCGAAGGGAGAACACTTGTTGAGCGAAAAAGGTGCTGAACTTATATTTTTCCCAATACAATGAAATGACTGATGAAGAAACAACCTTGAAAGCAATAAATTGAACTTTAAATCGACCAATAAAAATCCCTGTTTAAAATAACCGCCGGGTATTTTTGTCAGCCCTGGACCACAACCAGGGTTGCCACACCGCACACTTACAGTGGGCACCCGCCAAGAAGAACCGAACATGTGTTGTGACGCATAACAGTGCGGTCTGAGTACAGTGAACACTTAGGAATCGGTGTGTTTTTAAACGATTGAATTTACAAAAACTTTATATGAAAAAATCTGAAGAATTTTTTTTTCATATGAAGTTTTTGTTTTTGACGACTTTTTGGTAGGTTAGAGTACTAAATGGCATCTATTATCTATTAAAACCCTAATGTATCGATTAAGTTGTATTTTTTGTTTATATTTATATGATATTAGACACTTTAAAACTCTAATTGCAATTTAATTGTTTAATTTTGACCAATTAAATAGTTTGTAGGACTCATAAATGATCCGAAAACTAAGATCCCATAAGAAAAAAGCCATCAACCTTTAAGGTAATGTATAGTTATCTTATATTTGACAGTCATAGACATAAACAATTTTCTTTTTAGCGATATACAAAGTTTGCACAACGATTTAAAACAAGATTAGAGTAGAACAAAACTGGTCTTTGGATCACATTGTTCAACCCATCGAAAATTTAGATAAACTGCAGGTTTTCTGCACACACAGATGACCAAACTCCTAAGTTTATGTACTCTAACGAGCGAATATTACAATGTAGTTACACAAATTCGTATTATTTGAACAGGTTGAACCATTTAAAAGGTATAGTTTCCTTATTTGAGACAGTCGAGGTCGACATGAGCATTTGTTATGGTGATCTTGATGGTGAATAGATTTGAAAACATTAAAAGGCTATCGCATCGATTACATTTAATACTTGGCTTGGACTTAGGATCATCGTTCGGCATTCAGTTTCCGCTCTTGGGATTATGTTACAATTAAACTAGACACAAAATACAGCGACTAATCTCGGGATTAAACCTATTTACAGTGACAAAGGGCACCTCCTCCCAAGGATCGATCGCAAGCAAAAAACACACACTCTTCGCACACAGGCACACGATCACAGGATAACAGACAGACGACAGGCGGGGGTCCTTGGGCGGATTGGGAGCAGCCAAAGAGAGGAGGGGGAGTACAAGATTCAGCTAGGCGGGCGCGGGCGCAACTAGGATCAGAGGTTCACCACATTCTTGAGATCCGGCGGCAGCAGCCCCTTCATGCACTCAATCTGCGCCCGGATCTGCTGCTGGGTGCCATTGATCCCATCCAGCTGGGTGCCTTGCTTGTCGCCATAGAGATTCAGTTTCTGCTTGAGCTTGAGTATCATGTCGATGATCTCCACCTCCTGCTTGTCGTGCGCCCAGTGCTCCAGATTCGCTTCCGACAGCGCTTGCAGCTGCAGATCCTGCAGCGTTAGCTGCAACTCCCGGTGGCGCGCCTCGTACCAACCGCGGAAATTGGGCGATCGAAAGAAGCGCCGATACAGCCCCTTCCAATCGCCCTTCAGCGGCGACGTGAGCTGCGGCCCGGCCGTCTCCAGCGTGGCCAGGAAGTCGTCCAGCTTGAAGCTGCTGGCATTGGGCGCCGATTTGAACGGACTGATGTCCTTCTGCAGCGGCATCAGCGATGCCATGTACCGCTCCAATGGAATCATAAAGCTCTGCGTCAGCTCGAGCAGGTGGCGCCGTATCAGCGCCGTCTGCACATGCTCCGGCCGCTTCGTCTTCATCCCCAGCAGCACCTTCTTGATCAGCGCCTTGTCCTTCTTCAGATACGCCCGGTATTTGCTGTGCAGCCCCGCGGCCGAGGCATCGCCGGAGCCGTTCGAGGAGCTGCCATTCAAGCCGGAGCCGGACTTCAACGATCTGCCAGCCAGCTCCGCGCTGCTGCTGGAGAACGAGGTGGCCGAGGCGATGTTCCTCGCATGCTTTTGACCCATCAGCAGTTGCTGTTGCTGCTGCATGTTCTTCTGAAAGTGAGCGAGATAGAGATAAGTATTTGTGAGTATCTCTATCCCTGCCATCATCTCACCTGGTTGTCCACCAGCCGCAGCATGTGCGGCCAATCCTTGAGCAACTTGACAAAGAACGGATTGGTCACGCCCAAAATGCAGGCGGGCAGGGTCGTCTTGCTGGTGCACTCCTGCGTGAACTCCCGGAACTCGCTGTCGTGGATGGTGAAGTAGGGACGCGCCTCCGCGCAGTACTCCAGCGGGGCGATCAGCGCCAGGAGGGTCTGGACCATGTGGGAGCAGTCGGCGGGCGAGGTGCCCACCACAACGATGGGCTCGGCGGTGATGACCAGCTCCCACAGCGTGTACAGCTGCTCCATGCAAAAGTCCAGGGAGTGGAAGAGCTCGATTTCGTTGACGGAGGCCAGTACTTTGGTCGTGGCCGCCAAAGCCGGTGGGGATTCGCCCGAGCTGCCTCCCGAACCAGATCCATTTCCAGATCCCTCTGGCGCAGCGGATTTCCGACTGCTGCTGGTGGTGCGGGGAATGCAGATCTGATAGCTGCACTCCAGCAGGGGCAGCTGGAGCGGTTGGCCCACCCGCAGGCCGGGCCAATGCCTGTTGATCTGCTCGCTGGCCAGCCGGAGGACGTCGGTGCCCTCCTCGAAGTAGCGCGGCGCCAGCTGGGCGAGCAGGTCGTAGTAGAGATTGAAGAACGGCAGCCGTGTGATGATGATGAAGCTCTTCTGGAAGTAGCCACGCGGCAGATTGGCGTCCCGCTTCTGCCGGAAGTAGACGAAGCCCCAGTAGTGCGAGCCATCCTGTCGCAGGGCTGGCGAGCACTCGGCATTGTAGCCTGGCAGGGATTCGCGACGCGACGTGCAGCGCAATCGCATGTGAAACTTGGTGTCGCCCATGCAGCCGGAATTCGAGTCCGGGAAGGCCATGTAGCAGATGTTGCTGACCTCCTGGTCGCTGGGCATGAACTGCGGCGGATAGACGTGCTCCAGGGCCTGGCCGAGATTCAGATCGAAGGTGACAACGCAGAAGCAGTGCATCCACTGCGAGAAGTTCAGCCAATCGCTGGCACTTGGCCGCGAATTCGAGTTGGTGGCATCCACCTCCGCGTCGCAATCCTTCTCCTTGTCCCGCGGTGGCGCCATGATCTCCCTGATCCTTGCATCCGCGCTCATTCTATATCCTATATATATGTATTTTGTTGATATTTATTTGCCTGCGACATTGACAAGGGGAATCAGGGATGGGCAGTCGCATTTGCTGCTACCTGTTCACCGTGACCGTTATCATCGCCAGTCACGGTTTGTCCGATTGATTAAATTGTTTAGATAAAGCCGAGTTTTATTTACTCATTAGTTACTCTCTTTTCAGTTATTTGTTTTAATCCCTTAAAACATTTAGTAGTTCTACCTTCGTGTCTTATTTGTTGGTTTTTAAAACATATTTCTCGTATAAATTTTTTTGTCACTTTGTAATAATATTACTCATCACTATTTTTGTATTTACCATTTCAAAACTTTCACTTTTTTTGTTATTCATTTTTGCTTTTCTCTGGTGCTGCCATTATGGCGAAAGAGAGAGAAACCAAAATAACAGTTGAACTTGAAAACTAATTAATATTCAAAAAATAAGAAAAGAATTATTGAATTTCTTAATTGAAAAGTTCAATATAATTAAAACATCACTAAAACTGTCACAAAAAAATTAGAAATTTTAACTTAAGTTAATTTTATTCAATTTATAAATAAATTAATATAAATTATATAAAAAAACTTTGACTTTCAGCACTATTAGAGATGTTCAATTAGCCTAAAAAATAGATTTCAAGCTAACTAGCTAGTTTCTAACTGTTGGCTAATAAAAGGCAATTTCTAGCGATAACTAGCTAGCCTGCCAGCACTACTAGTGATGTGCGATTAGCGCAGTGTTTTATTTTTAAAATATTCATCAAAACAAAAACATAACTTCCTGTTTACGTCGGTAAATTCAGGAAAACAGATAAACAAACATTTGGTTAGGTTGCCTTGATATTCCCCCAGCCAAAAGAACAAATCTATTTGCTTAAATTCAGTGTATTACCAAGAAGTTGGCCCAAGGAATTTCCCGCCAAATTAGCGGCGTCCGAATTTCGATTGATGAGATTGCGAAATGCCAATTGCGGTTTTTAAGTCCGTACGCGAAGTGAGCAGCGAAGATGCGGTGAGTACTGATCCTGCATAGATTCCGGATATGTATAGTCATACTTTCCACCGATCGCCAGGTGCACGGGGCCGAGAATCTGCTGAGGGAGAATGCCGGCAAGAAGTGGCGCACCAAATCGCCCGGCGAGAAGTCCGCCTATGTGATCCTGGAACTCGAGGAGCCGCAGCAGATAACCGGCATCGATATTGGCAACGAGCATGCCGCCTTCATTGAGGTCCTGGTCAGCAGGACGGGCTGTCAGACAGACGATTTCCGGGAGCTCCTGCTCTCCAGCTCGTTCATGACTCCCATCGAGAGCAAGAACTCGAGCAACCAGAACCGGGTGCGTTGCTTCAGCGGTCCCGCCCTGGCGGAGAGTGTGCTGCCGGAGAAGTGGAAGCTGCTGAAGATCGTATGCACGCAGCCCTTTAATCGACATGTCCAATATGGCCTGTCCTTTGTCAAGCTCCATGTGACGGCTGCTCCGGCCCAAGCAGCTCCTCCGAAGGTCAAATCCCTGCTGCCCCAGGGCATGATGCAGTTCGGGGCGTTCAAGCTGCGCGAGGAATCTCCCGACTCGGAATCGGACAACCAGGTCAACCGATTTCAGCGCTGGAAGAAGGAGACTACGACGACGACGACGACACAGCACCAATCCACAGCGGCTGCCATTCGGGATGCGGGCTCCACAGCCCTGCGGAGATTAAGCATTGGCAAGGTTTCCGTTTCCAGCCTGGCTGCATCGCCCTCGCCATCGCCCAAGCCCTCACCGGCTCCATCGCCTGTTCCCAATTCCCAGCGGTCAGGATCTCCCCCTCCTTCGGACGCCAAGCCCCTGGATCGCAATCGAGCCTCCCTGTTGTTTGGCGATGATGACGAGGACGAGGCTGCTGATGAGGGGAATGCCAAGAAGCAGCGGCTAAGCAAGCATCTGGAGGCGGACAAGGATCGTCGACGATTGGAGCAGGAAAAGGAGAGGGAGAGCAAGAAGAACAAGTCCAGCAGGCATTCCTTGGATAAGTCCACCAGTCGAGAGGAGAAATCTTCGTCGAAAGAACACAAATCCTCATCAAAGGAGCACAGATCCTCCTCCAAAGAGGAAAGATCCAAGACGAAAGACGACAAATCCTCAGCAAAGGAAGACAAGACATCGAGAAAAGAAGAAAGGTCAGATAAATCGGTCAGGAAGGAGGATAAATCTACTTCTAGACATGACACGACGAAGGCCAAAGACAGTCCTCGTTCATCTGAGGATAAATCTTCCTCTAAACATCCGGATACATCGAGGGCCAAGGAGAGTCCTCGTCCATCTGCACAAAAACGCCATTCATCGCCCACCGCAGGCGCTGCCACACCCGCCAAAAAACAGAAGGTGAAGGACACACCAATCCAATATCGTCCCTTTAATCAGCTGCTAAAGGGCGTGCTCCTGGTCATCAGCGGCATACAGGCAAGGAAAATTTAGTTCACACTGTATAAAAGGTTTTACTAAAACCAATCTTTTGCCCTTCCAGAATCCCGATCGTGCCGATTTGCGTTCGAAGGCCATCGCTTTGGGTGCCAAGTATAAAGCCGATTGGGAGCCGGGCTGTACGCATCTCATGTAAGTGCAGACCAGTTCAAACTTATTTCCCTAGCTAACTCCAAAACTATTATGCCCAATCAGATGCGCCTTTAAAAACACTCCCAAATACAATCAAGTGAGGGGCAAGGGAAAGATTGTGACACGCAGCTGGATCGAGAAATGCTACAGTCTGAAGAAGTATCTACCCTGGCGACGATACGCTCTAGATACCAACGATTTCGGTCAGCCGGAGAGTGATGAGGAGGTGTGCGACGAGGCGATGAAGCCAAGTTCGCGTCGCGAGTCTAGCGAGGATGATGTAGAAATGCTGCCGGACATCCGGCTGAAGACTACCTACGATGCTGATCCAGTGGATCGGAAGAAAGTGGATATACGTCACGATGCCTCGTCGGGCATCGATACGGAAGATGAATTGGAGCGCGTGAAACAAGGTAAACTTGCTACTCCATATTCCACTCGCCTCTTAAATATCCATAGTTACATCCCTTAGAGAACGACGCTAAGAAGACCAAACTTAAGACTCCGCCAAAGACCAAGTCTCGTGATGTCTACGATGTTAGCACAGATGAAGAGGATTATCTGGTGCTAAAGAAGAAGCAGATAACTTCTGTCGATTGAGTTCCATTCGTAATCTCATATTTTTTGTATACCTCTATATGTTTAAATTGTTCGTAAGTCTTACATTCTGAGGAGTCCAGTTTTTGGTTCTGTTTGAAAGTTCCAAGTAATATTCTTTAGTTACTAGAACTGCTTAAAATATTTTCATTACTTCAAAAGAAATCCGACGAATTCAAAATATGTTTGTTATAACATTCTTAAGAGATTGAAGACCTTTTTTTGTTTCGGCTTGGACCGTATTTAATAAAACCTACACAAAAAATACCATTTCATTGGTTGGTTTTTATTTCCTTGACCATTTACTTTGTAAAATCTTTGCTTTATTTATTACTGAAATGTGTTATAATATTAAAAGGATTTAATAAAATTCTAAGTCTTTCGAAGTGTGTGTTTCAAAACTATCGAAAAACTATCAACCTGCCTATCGAATAAGCTCATCTCTAGCCTAATGGTACAGTCCATCTCTACCAGGAATTCGATAAATATTTCTTAACGGTATTTTCAAAATTTCAAGGATTGCTAACCAATAAGTATGCTATAAAAAGTTGTGAAAAACCGTTTTAACCCCTAAAAATATGCTTTATAATTAAGAAGGAAACGAGGTGGAAAAGTGCAAAAACAATTTTCAACCCTCGAAAAACAGGTGGAAAAGCAACAGCTGTCTGCATTTGACAGCTGCGCTCTCTGCGCTCTCACTTTTGGCCTTTACCTGGCTCTCTACGCGACACACACGCACACACACACATGCAGGTCATCCGAGTTACTGGCGAAAAACTCTCTCTTTCGTCCACAGTCGTGTATTTGCTGTCGAGCGGGTAGAGAGCATCTTTTGGGAGTTTAACCAGCCAACGGTATTGTTTATTTACGGTAAATATCTATGGGTACCACTAGGAATCCTTCGAAGGACATTACCCAAGCTTCTCGGCCATCGCTGGGCATCCGAAAACGGTTTCTTGCCCGAAATTCCACTCCCTTGCTGAAGCGGAATCGAGGGACGAGAAGTGAAAATCCGTGGAAATTTGGAAAATCGATACGATTGAGCCATAATTAAAAGTATGCTGATAACTCTGGCACTCCCCCCCTTTTCTTTTAGAGTGTGTCAGTCGTTGGAAAATTAAGAGATCGAACGCCACAGAAACCTCCGGAGACCAAAAGCACAGGTAAACTGTCGTTCCATACACGCAGAGAAAAAAAGGCTACCAAATCGGTTTCATATCGAACTTAATTCCTTTGGTTAAAATAGGATAAAATGTTTTTTTTTGCATATAAATTTAAATTATAAAATTTGAATCAATTAGCTTGGATTTTTTGTATTATATCAAAGTATTAATCTTTAAAAATAGTTCCAAAACTAATGAAGTATTAAAAATGTACCTTTATATAATTAAAATACTAAATATAAACTATAAGTATGGTAGTTTATATATCGACTATCAAAGTTATCTTGTCTTTATGATCTATGTATTAAGACTTTTGGAACTATAAGTACTTTATATACAGAATATCAAGGTTACCTTGTTGTTATGATCTATGTATTAAAACGTTAGGAACTATAAGTATTTTGTATACAGACTATCAAGGTTATGTTGTGTTTATGATCTATGTATCAAGACATTAGGAACTCAGAAGATTCTCCTGGATCCAATATTAGCATTAAGATATATTCTAAAACCGATTTGGTTGTCTTTTTTTCTAAGCAAAGTTGAAACTAGTGCCACTTTAACGATTACCTTTTCCAGATCTAGACCAGAGAAGTAATTAACCGAAGGCCAACATGGGTAACGAGACCTCCCTGCCCATGGACATGTGCTCCAACTTCGATGCGGACGAGATCCGGCGATTGGGCAAGCGCTTCCGCAAACTGGACCTGGACAATTCGGGGGCACTGAGCATAGATGAGTTCATGTCGCTGCCGGAGCTGCAGCAGAATCCGCTGGTCCAGCGGGTGATCGACATCTTCGATGCGGATGGCAACGGGGAGGTGGACTTCAAGGAGTTCATCCAGGGTGTATCGCAGTTCAGCGTTCGCGGCGACAAGCTGTCCAAGCTGCGATTCGCCTTCCGGATCTACGATATGGACAACGATGGCTACATCTCGAACGGGGAACTCTTCCAGGTGCTCAAGATGATGGTGGGCAACAATCTGAAGGACACACAATTGCAGCAGATCGTCGACAAGACCATTTGCTTTGCGGACAAGGACGAGGATGGCAAGATATCGTTCGATGAATTCTGCTCGGTGGTGGGCAACACCGATATCCACAAGAAGATGGTTGTCGATGTCTAAGAGCCCACAAATGCATGCATACATTTATATATAGTAGGATTCCAATAATGAGTGTGTGTGTGTGTACCTCTCTTCCCTTCCTTCGAAACCTGTTCAGCTTTATGTAATAAATGGTCGGTCTGTGAGTCTGTGAGGGCGTGTTTTTGAGGCGTGCCAAAAGCGAAGCAGTTTATTCGATTTATTGATACCTACCTATCGCAAATAGTACACCTAGAACATACCTAGTACACCTAGAATACCCAGTACACATAGTACACAACCCAAACCTGATCGATCTCTCATCCTCAGAATGCAATGAATTGTGTCTTAAACTCATACTTGAAACCACCGGCAACGGACCACTCACACTACGAATTCATCTCTCCTACGAAGCATACCTTCTAGTACTTTTCCCATACGATTGCTCGCATCATATTAAACTAGTTTGTACTATATCCTAACTCTACGTTCAATTCAAGCCTAACACTTAAGTTCATCTCTCGACTAAATGTTGTGTATAAGATATGTAAAAAAAACAAAAAGAACAAAACTACGACTACTATTAAACACTGTTTATCGAAAAGCTAAACTAAAAAACCCCAAACACGCGTTTACCTGTCAGGCATTTATTAGTTCGTTTATTTGGTGAAAGTGGGTGAAAGTGCGCTGGGTTCTTTGGCCGGCAGGCAGATGTCCTCGAGTCCTTGGGTCCGCGAGTCCTTGGACGAAAAACACGTGCGTGTCTCTCAGCTCGTCTCCCAGAGCTCCCGAAATTCCAAACCACCCAAAACAAAAAAAACCGCCACCACACAACTAAAAAAAATAGAAGAAAACCACTAGCCGAAGGCAACCGAAAACTTTTTGGCCGCTGGCAACGATTAAATGTTTTGTAGGTCACCGATTTTCCAACTGCTCGTGTATGTGTGACGTCCCTCTGGAAAAAATACTCTCGAAAAAAATGATATCTCAAGAAAACAATTGAGTTCTTATACGTATGTATTAGTATTCAGTTTGGACTTATTTATAATGTTGGTCTAAACTTTTTCATAAATATTAAGATGGCGTCTTAATTTCATTTAATTTTTAACTTTTTGTATAGTTAAACTAAAATATTTATATTTTTATTTTTAAGTATTTAAAGTATAAATAACATATGGGCACTTCCAAAAAAAAGTCCACCAAGCCAAAAACCTTGAAACTTGAATAAAACATATTTCCACATGATTTTGCCCCGATATTAGTTTCTAATTAGTTGGATACTGAGCTTAACTACAAATTTGGAGTATAGTTTGATTATTTTTATGACAAACTCCACCAATATACGCAAAAATCAGTTTTTGGCTATTTTTTTGTTATTTTTTGGACCTGTCTTCTGTTGTTAATATATCCTATAGGAATGCTAATATGTGACATTTTTCCGTTCTGAATGCTTCATTCACATGCTAAACTATTAAGTTAAAAGCAAAACATCCAGCAATTGAGAGATAGAGGTAAAAAAATATGCTTTACAAAACAGTCGGAAAAAATGTCCCGAGCGACATGTCCCGAGCGAATGTGTTTGAAACTGCATAAAAAAAAAACGGCAAAGAATTTTTGAGTAAAACCAACAGCATTTCACAGCGACATGTTTGAACAACATTCTAAAAAAATCGCATTAAAATATTCCATCAGAATTCGCTAATTTCTGGTGTTGTACGAACTTCCCCGAAATCCACTTCTATTTTTGTCCCGAGCGAATACGGCAGTTTTTTACCGATATCTTAAAAACTAAAATTGGTACAAAATCAAGATTTTTACCAAAAATAGAACTTGGGAAGAGTGAAAAGAAAAGCCCATAATTAAAATTAAAATCCATTGTTTTACAATTTTTTTTCAACTTTAAAGGTGTGCAAATGTCCCGAGCGACATTTTGGAAGTGCCCATATGTTTTTTTTAAGATATTTAACCTTTTAAAATAGGTAACAGGTATTTCTAAGAAAAAAGAAAATGCTTTTACAATATCCAATTAAATTTTTATTACGTATACGCCCCATTGTTCAATGATGGTTAAAAAAATAATATTAATATAAATTTTACTGATATTATTTTAGCCCTTACGCGGCGCCTAATTATATTACAAATTTATCTGATTTTTTTAGATTTTTATGTCCATCCGTTTTGGGTGAATCTTTCTACCGACCGTTTTTTATAGTAAGCTTTTTATAGTGGTAATAGATAATAATATTATTATAATAATACAAAGAATTCTTGTCCTAATTTTCGAATAATCAAAATAATCTCGATTTTCTTCAAGTGAGTTTTGCGATTTTCCAAATCAACTGGATTTTCTTCGAGTGCAGGAACAGGAAGCCAGCCAACTAGCTGTTGGGTCCGTGGAGAACTTGTACGGCAACAGAGCCTTGACCACGGAGTCACCTACTGGGCTACTGAATTACTGAGTTCGGGAGGTCCTGCGAGGGTCCTTTGTGCGGGTGTATGGGTGTGCGAGAATGCGTGAGTGTGTGCCTGGTATCAATAAATTATTATATGCTGTCTGTCGCAAGCTGGTTCGTTAATCATTTTCGCCCAGCGCTCGAAATGAAGGCATTTCCATTTTGAAAATTAGTAGGGTTAATGCTTAGGGGTAGCCCCCCAACCCCAAACCCAACCCCTAACCCCACTAATTTCGCTCCTGTTGCTGCGTCACGAGCCCACGGCTGACCTTTTTCCTTTGGTATTAATTGGCTTGATTAATGTGCTCCAATTTTCGGATGGTACGTAACTGCGCCGGGCCCCAATAATCGGTATTTTCTCGATTTTCTATTTTTGATATTTTTTTTGGGTGAAGCAGCAGGACGTTTTTTCTAAATTAATCGATGCGACAGATACAATTTGTAACTTTCGATGGTTTTTTTTTTGGGAATTAGACAGGTAATATGATATTATGATATCCCCATTATCAGATCTAACATTATTTCATTTAAAAACCGTAATACATTTTTGATGTCATCTGGCATATATATTAAAACCCCGAAATCTAAAAGACACATCTTGTCATAAGCCTTATTGATTCTTTTTGGCTTCGTTTATTTTTGGAAGACTTTTTTTTGGTTGTTCTTGTTTTTGTTTGCCAGGGGGGCCTCAAACTTATTTCGCTTGAATAACTTTGTTTCGGAGGCAACTATTTAGTCGAAAGGCTTTTTATAAATTATGTACAACAATTCCCCCAATTTTAATGGGTAGGTTGAGCAAAAAGGGGGAATAACTTGGTTCCCTTAAACACAAATCAATATGCCTTATACATATATACGTATATGAAATGAAGTTTGGACAGGTAAGGGATATCGTATAACCTCAAAACGAAATTGTCAGCTTTTATTCTTTATATTCCTTTGCCGACCGGAATCTATGGGTTTAACACAGATCCCATTGGCTCTGGCATTAGTTTTTCGATACCCACACCCACCTGGGGAAAAATAAAAGCTTTTTAGTTTATGTTGCTTGCTTCGGCGTTTCTGTTTTCTCTTCTGTTTTTTTCCCCCTGTTTTTCTTTTGGGTTGTTGTGTTTTTGCCATAATAATCGCGGCATTAAGTCAAAAGCGGGCCTGCAAAAACAAATGCCAAATCAATGTCCATGTGTGTGTCTCCCGTTGACAGTTGAGGTCAAAATTCTAGTTAGCATTGGTCTTAAAAAGCTGTACATGTATTACATATATGTGTAAGAATAGCATTCCAACAATTAATCAATGTTTTTGGTATTAAAATATATTTTTTTTAAAATGCATAATAATCATTATAATAATTATTTTAAATTTTTTTTATTAAATTCAACAATATAATAATAAACTATTATTAACAAAAAAAAATATTTTTTAAACTACAAATAATCATATAAAACAAGTTAAAGGATATAATATGTATATAAATTTTTATTGCTTAGTTAACTTACTTAATTAGCCATTTCTATAATTTCTCCCCCAATTGTGCGTGTGTGTGAGTGCGGTTGAGTGGCATGTGTGTGTGTGTATTGTGCGATAAAAGTTGACTCGTGCCAGTTTCGAGCTGTAACCGAAAACGCATACAAAACAAAAAGCGGCAAACGCAAAAACGCGGAAGAATGGTAAAAGGGAAATATACAATGTGAATGGGAATTACAAAAAAAAAAAAAACAAGGCATCAACAACCACCGTTAGCGCCAAGCGCCAGGAGCGTTCTTTCCTCTCTCTCTCCCGCGCCATTCGCTTCCATCTGTTCCCGCCCACAGAGTCATAAATTCACCATTACCACGCAGCTACCTCAACAGTGCACCGCCCCCCGCCGCCGCCGCCGCCACCGTAAAGACGCCCTTTGACCCACTGAACCACCAACCCACCAACCCACCAACCCACCAACCCACCAACCCACCAACCCACCAACCCACCAACCCACCAACCCACCAACCCACCAATCCACCTATCCACCAATCCACCTACCCACCAACTCCCCCCATTAAAGGTGGCAGCAAACAAACGCCGGTGACGCAACGGAACTCTGGAGACCCCGATTCCGAACCCGAATCCGAATCTGAATCCGAATCCGAATCCGAGTTCGAGAGCGAGGAGTTGAAAACAGAAAGACACGAATACGAATACGAATACGAATACGACTACAAAAACCGACTACCAGGGCCGGACCTGAACCTGACCCACTAACCCTTCGAATTAGAGGCAGCGATTCCAGGTTCCAATGGGAATTCCAAAAAAATATATACCTAAAACTGGAATTTAAATAGAACAGAGCACAAAAAACCTAAAACATCTATTTAAAGTCATTATTAGTTAGTAATATCTATTATTGTATAATAACTTTCTAAATATCAAATATACTTTATTAATATCTAATATAATAGATACTTTAAATCTGTTAGCACCAATGGTTAGGATCACAAAACGTAATTTTTAATCATTCGAAAGCTGTTCCATTTGCATTTAAACTTGAACCCCGGGTCTAAACATCTTAAGGTCAATGTTAAGTGCTTTTTGGGCTGCCATCTCATACTCTCGTAAACTGAAATGTGGCAGTAAAACTGACAAGTGCCGAGGCACTCTAATGAATTTAATGGATACTTACAGCTCAACCAGAGCATACGAAAATGGGCAGTTGGGTTCTAATCTTCTATTCAGTTTCAGTTGATCCAACTGTAATTAGGTTAATATTTGTAATTCCCCGACTTAAATAAACCGTTAAATGTGTTGAAATTAAATAAAATGTGTCACAAAAAAGAAGGTATAACTTAATTTTAATTAGGAGTAAGTTGGATAATTGGTTGGAAACTTACGAGGACAAAAAAAGCAAAATGGTATAACACATTTCGTAGAGTTCTTTGGTAATTATCATCTAATTATTCCGCTCCTGTGGGTCTCGGGGTTCCAACCTCGAGACCGATTTAAACTCTGACTCCATTTCGGTTTCCATTTTCGATTCCGAATAGCGACTCCCGATTCCCGATTCAGTTGCCCTGCATGCACTCAACGAAGTGTCTTTATACTTGTATGCTGTTTTTTTTTTTGCGTTTCGGGGCACAAAAGTGGCAAGTGTGGCCCAGTGGCGTCGTGGGGAGTTCGCTGCAAGGGGGTTGGTTAAAAAAAATCTCTTATAGTATAGAACCAAGCCGAAAACTTGACATTTAACTGTTAGTTACCAAAATATTACGTATACGACATGTAAGCCCATCTTTTTTTTCGTTACTTTTAAAGTCCTGAATTTTTTTTCACAATCCTTTTTTTTATAAGTTTAGCAACTTCCTTGTTTCCTTATCATTATTATTCGTTTAACGTGATGAAATGTAAGCGTTATTGGTTTTTAGTTAGGGGTTTTGAAAGTTGGAGTCTAAAATTAGCATACCTTTAGGGGTTCTTCCTTTCCGAACGAACACATAAACCAAACTTTTTCACACCCCCTACCGCACCTTCCCCCCTTTCCCACCCCCTCAAAAGACAATGTTAACTGTCGCCGCCGCTGGACGGACTAAACGACTTCCCGCCCCACAAGTGCGACAGAGAAAGCGAGGGGGTTCGGAGGCGAAAGGGAGAGAGTGACTGGGCGACCGAACGACCGAAAGACCGAACGACAAACCGACCGACAGCCGAGCGGAGAGAAAGAAGCAGAAGCAGAAGCAGGAGGAGAGCAAGGGAATGCCGACGAATGCTATATACACGGTGCCGAGCAACAAATTGAGTCAGTATCGCACAAACAACACTAACGGAAACATCAACGTGAAAGCGAGACGGACGCCCTCCGTCCCGTTATATGCTGTGTCTGTCTGTCTGTGTGTTGAGAGTTCTACGTCGCGCACTCCAAAAAAAGAAGAAGAAGAAAAACAACAAAAAAATCTAAAAACTTTAACACTCCCATACACACTGGCACACACAAGCAAACACACACACACACGCAGTAAGGTGGAATAATCAAGAATAGCAGCTTCAGGTGCTAGAGCAACAACAGTCAGCAAAAGAGAGACAAGCTAAGATCCCAAAAGGGAGTAGGATAAAGAGAGTGTGATCTTAAGCCAGAGAGAGAGAGAGAGAGAGCTTGGGGAGAGAGCAGCTTAGGGCCTTTGTGCACGACCAAAGTTCTCATGAAACTTTCGAGATTCCAACTTAAATGTTAGTTCAGCAACTAAGAGCCAACTAAGTTAAACAATTCTTTGTAATAATTTTCCGTTCTTAATTAATTATTTAATTTGACAAACTCCGATCGTGTAGACAGGCCTTTGAAGCAACAGAGAGCAGGATCGCCAGTCAGTGGCTTAGACCAAACCGTTACTTTCAGCGCAAGAGAGTAGAGAGAGAGAGAGAGTTTTCAACGTAGTTTTGCTTTGAACTCGGAAAAAGTATGTTAATTTTAAAGACAGGACCAGAATAGACAGGCACAGATGCAAAGATCCAAAGAAAAATCAAATAAAAACCCGTAAAATAGTTCAAATTCGACAAGCGGTGGAGTTGAATGCTCTTCGTTCGTTTTTCGTTTGTCGTGGGTGTCGTACACACATAAATATATACTTACATATATACAAAGATGCCTGCCCATCTATATATAAACAATATATGTATCTCTATTTTTTTCTTGTTATTCTATAGTTAATATATATAGTTAAAACAAAAAAATTATATATAAAAAGAAAAGAAGTGCAAGAAAAATAAGCGCCCAATGCGGCCAATGGAAATGCCAAAGAAAATGCAGCAGCAACAAATTCGACAACAAACGCAAATTCTACAGCAACAACAACAACAACAACAGCCACAGCCACAGCAACAACAACTGCAGTTCCCCAATACATAAGTCCACCGATTTTCCGTCTTTGTCGCGCGCGTTCACACACACACACACCATACACACACACATACACTGGGACACATGCATGTGCATAAATGGCAATATGGACGAACAGCAGCAGCAGCAGCATTTGCCTTGTATTGGTATACCAGCACAGTGACACGCGCGTGCCAAATATTGCCGATTTTATCACACGAACAACAACAACAACAACAACTGCAACAACTGCAACAACAGCGGGACCAGCTATTAACTAAAGGAGCCATTACAACAACAAGAACAACGAGAACAACGAACATTGCTGGAAGGCGTCGCAAAATATCAAAGTGGGTACCACAACTACTATTTAAAAATATACTGTTAAAAAAATATGTATGAAGATCAATTTGATATGCATCTTCGAATATTATATTATAGTATTTTTTCTCAAAATATCACAGTGGGTACCACAACTATTTAAAAAAAATATGATAATGATGATATGATAAAATATTTATGAAGATCAATTTGATATGCATCTTCAAATATTATATTATAGTATTTTTTCACAAAATATCACAGTGGGTGCCACAACTACTAAAAAAAATATGATAATGATGATATGATAAAATATTTATGAAGATCAATTTGATATTCATCGGTTTGATTGATTAATTAAAAACATTTATCTGTCTTATTTCGAATATTATATTACTGTTTTTTTTCCTATAAAAGTAATTTCATGAAAATAAGTAAAATTCTATATAACTTTTTTTTTTATCGGTGTACTGCAACTCCAACAAAGATAGCATATTTACTAACACACGCACACACCGCCTGCACTTTCACACCAACACGCACACACTCAAACCCAAAACTTGGCATACCAACACGAACGACATTAACTGTAACCAAAGTGCAAGCAGCAGCTGAAAAGGACAAAAGGGCAGGGGAAAACAGGAGCGAAAAGGAGGAGCAAGAGGAAGAAGGAGGAGAAGGAGGAGGAGGAGGGAGCGAGAGGGAATGCTAAATGAGTTATGCGTGCACATTCCTCAACTCACAGCTGCAGTTGGCCACTCACACACACACACACACACACAGGCACACACACTTGTACAAACGCACTGAAAGAAAGTTCCTGGAAAAAACGTATAATAATCACAAGAGACACATCCAAGAAACGGAAAGGATAAACCAAACAACAAGTACTAAAGCCAATTAAAAGTTAAGAGCTTTTCTTATAAGTATAGGCTCTTATTTCTGTCTTATTTGTTTTAAGTTGAAAGCTTAGCTAATACAATTTATCATCTTAAGAACTTCCACATGCTTAATTAGGAGTAAGTAAGAGTAAGGGTGATAATGCAAAACGGTGTTGAACTTGATAAAAGGTTTTAAAAACCGATTTATTTTTAAAATTAATATATGAATAGTTCGAAATTCAGAAATTAATGTCTAAATTATCAGATAAGTTATCCTTCCTAAAGGTCTGTTTCAAAGTAAACTGTTTTTTTTATTAACGATACTTCTTCCCCTTTCATTAAATCGAAATAATTACAACTTTAGACAACTTCTAAAATTACCCACTGAACTAATTAAAAACTTAGCAAATCTAGAAACCCCAAATGAGAACCAAAATTGCCGAAAGACAAACTTTAAAGTGGCCGCAATCTCATAAATAAATCAAAATCCCTCTTGCTATGTTAAATATTCCCAAAAATGGTCTGAGGCAAAAGTTCCGTTCGTAAAATGAGTCCAACTTGGCATACCGACAAGGGCTCAAATAGATTTTCGGCCCCAACAACTGTCTATTAGGTATATTTTTCTTTTGGTTGGTGGAAGGAAAGAATGGAATACTTGACATTTTTGCTCTCCGTGCAGTATATGCAGATTAGGCCAAGTTGGCTGAGCAACCAAACCGCAAACCGCAACCGAACAAGTACGAACAGGAGCTTTCAAGAGCTGTGCAATCAAAGGAAGGACCTCAAGGAACCCAGCACAGGACCAAAGAAAACCGTATCCGAAGAAGGGGTCATGCCAATGCATAAGGATTAGTCCCCAAAAAAAACGCAATATGAGATTCTTTTTCGACTTTCCGACTTTCAGAACGTCCGAACCTGTAAAACAATGACCCCATTTTCCCGCTCCCCTTTGATGCACATGGAAAATTCATGAAGAGCCAAATTGAGTTTGTGGTCGAACCCAAAAACATAACTAAAAATAAATTATTGAGTGCGAGTGTGGCAACTTTAAGACCATTCGGGGGGGGTTTTGAACTTTAAGCTGAACTTTATGCTGAACTTTTTACAACGGAAATTGAAAGCATGGTGAATGGGACAATTACCGGAATTGGGTCAGTAATTGAATGCAATGGCTTTGCCATTTCGAACAGGACAATTAGAAATTGTTTAATAGCTCTTTTGGTTTTCAATTTAAGTCATTAAATGAGACTAAAGAGTCTGAAGATGATTATATTCTATTAAAACGGAAAAGAACTGTCTCAAATAGTTGTTAAAAAAATACATAAAAAATATTCTGTACAAAAATAAGCCAAAATCCCGAAAAACACTTTGATCTAAGGAAAGTTTTCTTAGCCCTACCATAAGCCGAATTTGTTAATAGCTCTTTTATTGTCTCGAAAGGCACTAAAACGGATAGTTGCTCGCTTCGAAATCATTGTTAATTGCCCATCGCCAAGCAGTACACACAGAAAACCAAAACCCAATTAGGCATTCCTTGTTTTTAGTGTAAATAACAGAGATCATAAAGCCCGATGTACATAAATACACATATATATACCACTATACTATACTGCTACCATTGTAAATAGAATGTCAATTGTGTTTATTTCCCAGCCTATTATCCAAAAATACATCAAATAAACTTTTCTGAACAGAAAACACAAACATTTTTACACTTTTTCCCCTGAAATTTCGATTTCATTTCGGTTTTTCTGTTAATTTTTGCCTCTTTTAGTTTTTTTTTTTGCAACTCATTTCATCTGGATGTCGCCGTTTTCGTTTTCGCTTTCACTTTCTATGCGTTGCGATGCCAGATATCCCAGCTATATATATAGATATATCTATCTCGATGCACTTGTATATGTTTTCATTATATTTTTTTTTTTCGGGAGCGATCGTGTTGAATGTGAAATATGTCTGAGATGTGGGAATTTGCCATAAATAGACCCGAGATCCCGAGATGCCAATCCCGAAACTCGGTGGCTTTGCCCAGAAATATATCTCGAAACAGGAACCAGCATATCATCTGTCCCCCGGGAATCTTAAGTAGCCCAGCTAATGGAAAATTGCATTCTTCTCCCCCAGCCCGAGGTCTCCAAAATCCAAATCGAATCTTGATTTATTTCGGTTTCGGTTAATCTTTTGAATTTTAAAAGTCGTCACCCTGCCTGCCGCCCCAAAGTCGAATGGTTAATGACCAGAAAAGCGAGCAAAGTGAGCGTAATTAATGGAAACTGTAATCAATCATGCGCTCCAATTAACCGACCCATCCCGTCCAATATTCTTGATATTCTTGTCGGATGTGGGACTGCATATATATCCACCTCCCCCAGTACTTTTCTCTTCGCTTCTCTTCTGGTTCCTCCTGAACTGAACTGAATGCTAATGGCTGTGAGATGGGGGCCTCCCCCGTAATGACACAAAAGCGGTCCTGGTGTACATTTCCAAACTCATTACGATTCACTCACTCGACGTCAGCGAGGGTGTACTATATAAGTGTATCTTGATATATATACGATGCGTGCGTATAATGATATATGTCTGTGGTCATAGTCGCCGAGTCATCATCTCTGATTTCTTAATTTTCGCGTTCCCCTTCAATGAGTTCCATATTTTAGTATTTTTTTTTGCTTTTCGGGGAACTCGAAAAGTTAATTATTCGTATGTGGTTGCTTTGATTTGTCTTATTATTGAATAAATAAGTTTATGGATTGGTTCTTATTGTTGGTTTTTTGCGCCAGATTTTTTTAAAAAATATTTTCTTCTTTTTTCAATTGTTTTATCTCAAATACTTTTTATAAAGTACGAATAATATTCCCCAATAAATGCCAAACCAAATGCAAACTAGATGGTTTATTGGCATTTCCCAGTCGCAATAATTGCCTGTTGTAATAAGTTGGTTTTTCGTGATTTTCGGATAACTTATCGGTTGAAGCATCCATAAATATTGGCATTAATTTAGCTTGTACATTGATAAGAAAAGAGAAAAAAACAGACCACATCGTTATCTCGTTATCGATAATTAATTCAGCCAAGCAAAAAGCACTTGAGTCTCGACTTTGGCCTCTTTCACTTGGCCACTTGAATTCATGAATATCGAGAACTTTGTTTGGAGGGCTACTTTTTCGTGGCGACCGGTCCTCCAATAAATTCCCACCGAAAATTCAATGCTGCTCAAGATTGCTATTCATAAAAATCGGCAGCGAAAGCTTGCGTCTTTTATTCATATCGATAATTGTTTGAACAATTTCGGTGAATACCAAGAATGAATTCATCGATTGCCTGCGGCCTTTCCCTTTCCCTTTCCCTCTTCCTTTTCCTTTTTCGCCTTTGCGTTTTTCGCTTCCTTTTTTTCTTTCTTTCTTGCGCTTCATTTACTTTCGGGTCCTGGGGGGCGTAGTGGCCAAAAGGGGGAGTGGCAATCGAGAGGAGCCCAGAGGACCCTCATAACCTTTCACCTCGATTGGACCGGCATGTTGTGGTGGGTGAGTATTTCACATTTGCTGATTTCTGACGCGTCCATTTACTGTTGATTGATTTTGTTTTCACACTAAAAAAATATTCTTATTGCTTTTAAATTGTATTTTATTGATACAAAATGAAAGGAATTATTAGAAGCCTTCTAAAAACAATATTTGGGTTCCTATAAATGTACTTCATTGTTAAAATCGAACCATTTTCAACAATTACTAAATTGAAAACCTTAAAAAAATATATTTCATCTCTTCTTAAACCTAAATTGAATTGGAATACTATTTGTAGACTTTTCTTGCAGTGTTTTTTTATAATATAAAATCCATATAGCTGCATGTGTGAGAGTTGCGGCTGCATCTACTTAAAAATACATTTATTTTTGCGGCTTACATTGCGCGAGGAGACATGGAAATTGATCAAATATTTATACAGTTTGCATAGTCAATTTACATAAGTCCAGCTGCATGGGTGTGTGAGTGATTTTCCCCGAGTGTTTTGTGGGTTCTAGTGTGTTTGTTAACCGCACCTCCCCACCACCACCCACTTTCCATAACCTTGTCCGTTGTGTCCGCTGTGTCCGTTGTGTCCGTAGTGTGTGTGTGTATGTCTAGCCTTGTCCTGTCTCATCAATGTCAAAGCAATGAACCCGAATATCCATATTGCCAACGCTTCGCTTATTCAATTTCCCCGTCTGTCTATCCAACTGAATTTTCCCCGATTTTCCCCGTGGCTAATACCCTTTTCAAAAGCCTGGCAGCTTAACAAGGGCGGCGACTAAGAGGGGGAGTTAGGCGGCAGGGGTAAAGGAAAAGGGGAAAGGGGGGGGGGGGGGCTTAGGGTATTAACAGCTTCGACTTGGCCCAAAGGAAAACAGCGTTTTTGTTGTTTGCCCAACAATGTTAATGTGTCTATATAAGCATGCACACAAAGGCACACAGTTGCGGACAGGATAATAGCAGTGCAAATTAACCTTTGTCGTGTGTCCACATTTTCATCGCACATTGCCTGAATGGCTGGCAAAACAATTAGGCACTCTGGTTTCGTAATTATATTTAGTTTGCCTTCTTTTACACTGGCTAAAAAGGAATTAACAATGAAATATATGATAATATATGATAATATACGATAATATATGATAATATATGATAATATATGATAATATATGATAATATATGAGAATATATGAAAATATATGATAATATATGATATAATAATTTACATATGTTACAGATAAATAGATAAAATTAAAAAAAAAAATTCGAACTTATAAGGTAAGAAATCCTTATAGGCAATACTTAAATTACAGGGTATTTATATACTTTCGCTGCCCTAGTTTTTTCCCCTGGACTGTATGCTCTGCATTTGTTAAGTATATACGCACTCAATTAGAAAGGAAAATGTGGAAAATGGTAGAATCGTTTATGACTCAGCATAGTGTGTAGTGCGTACCGCCCCCCGACTTCAGAATTCAGATTTCGCTTTTCGGTTTTCGGATTTCAGACTTCTAGACCGCCCGCCCGCATTGGGCCATTAAAAATGTTCAGGCATGTGTAATTGTTTTACACACAAGATGCCCAAGATATTGAGCTCAAGAGTCCCCGGTGAAGGGACGGGGGTCTTGGATTTAGATGTAGGTTTTAGGTTTTAGGTTTTGGGCATGGAGTGTGCGTTTGATGTCTATATGGTATGCATATAGTAAGTACAGGCTAGAATGTAGATGTGGGTATATCGGTGGCATCTATCTTGACAGGTGCCGACAACTTTCGGATAGCAATGTCAATTCTTGTCAAAACAATTTCTTTTTGCGGACTCGGATTCGGATTCGGATTCTCCACTGGGTCGGCAAGTTAGTTATATATAGCCCATATAGCCTGACACATGGATTGTAAGTAGGGTTCCCGTTCGTCGTCGTTGATGGCTTCATTAACTTGGTTGGCTTGGCTTGCCACTTTTTTTTTTGCTGTTTTTCCCCGCTGTCCATCATCCATTGTGAGCTTGCCTGTGTTCTTTGGACACTTTTTGATGGACTTTCGGAGGATAAGTCAGACCCACATCGAAAGTGTCAGGGACTCGCAACTACGACAAGTAGATTGTGTTGTCAGGTTGCAAACGGTGGAGCTCCAGGCAAGTGTTTCAATCAGTTCAAGTTTTGCCGAAAGTCTACGACTGCAAAGTGGCTTAACATCCTTTTGTGCTGGGAATGAAGGGTGGCAAGACTCAGCTTTTCACATCCCCTCAAGGGATTTTGTTAACTTTCCGTAGTTGTCTTGGCCCTGCCAAGTTATTTCAGTTCGAATCGATTAATAACTTGTTAAGTGATTCGAGCAAGCCAATTGAATTAGCTGAACTAATTGAATTATTTTGCAAATATCCAAATTATAGTTTAAGGAATATTTTTATACCCTTGCAGGGGTATTATGATTTCAGTCAGAAGTTTGTAACGCAGTGAAGGAGACGTTTGCGACCATAAAGTGCATATATTCTTGATCAGCAACACTAGACGAGTCGATCTAGCCATGTCCGTCTGTCCGTCTGTATGTCCGTCCGTTTGTCCGTCCGTCTGTCCGTTTCTACGAAAACTAGTCTCTCAGTTTTTAAGCTATCTGGATGTAACTTTCCCAAAAGTCTTCTTTCTATAGCAGGTAGTAAATATATATCGGACAACTTAATCTTGTAGCTCCCATAGGAAGGATAGCAAAAAAAAAATGTAAAAAAATTTTACCTTCGGTGTTTTTTGAAATATTACCTTCTACTCTTGGAAATATAATTATTATTGGCAAATTAAACTGTGTTTTTTTTTTTGAAATTCGGGATTTTGGCCTTTGACAAAAATATGATTTTTTGTTTGTTTTTCTAGTACAACTTGGCCAAAAATGGTCTTACGCCAAAAATACATACTGTTTTGAACAGATTACAATATAATAATTACATCCATGACACTTTCCGTGTCATTTTCAAAAAATAAAATGTTTGTCAATTTGTATTTTTTTTTATAAGGGGGTACATCATAATTTTTTGCTAAAAATTGGCAAAAAATAAAATGTCCAAATTTAAATGCCAATCGATTGGAAATTTAATAACGAGTTCAGAAAGGTATGATAATCCATATTTGGATCCAAATCTAGATTGTTTCGGCCAAAAAACTGTTTTGTTTTTTTTTGTAAATTCGCAATTTCGGTTTTTGCTAAAATATGCACTTTTTCTTTTTGTTTTTTTGCTATAACTTGGCCAAAAATGGTCTTACACCAAAAATAGATACTGTTTTGAACAGATTACAATATAACAATCAAATTAATAACACTTTTCGTGTGATTTTGAAAAAATAAAAATTTCGATAATTTTTATTTTTTTTATAAGGGGGTACATCATATTTTTTTGCGAAAAATGGTCAAAAAATAAAATCTCCAGCTTTTAATGCCAATCGATTGGAAATTTAATAACGAGCTCAGAAAGGTGTGACAATCCATATTTAAATCATTATTTCCGTTGTTTCAGCAAAAAATCTGTTTTTTTTTTTTTTTTTTTTAAAATTTGGGATTTTGGTTTTTGACAAAAATAGGATTTTTTTAATTTGGTTTTTTTGCTATAACTTTGCCAAAAATGGTCCTACAAGAAATGTACATACTGTTTTGAACAGATTATATAATTATAATTACAACCATTACACTTTCCGTGTGATTTTCAAAAAATAAAATTTTCGAGAATTTTAATTTTTTTTTTAAGGGGGTACATCATAATTTTTTGGGAAAAATTGGCAAAAAATAAAATGTCCAAGTTTAAATGCCAATCGATTGGAAATTTAATAACGAATTCAGAAAGGTATGACAAACCAATCCATATACAGAAGGTAATTTATATAATACTGTTATTTCCTTTGCAATTAGAATTTTCAAGAAATCATAGTCTCTGCTTGATTGCTACAGTAAAACCCTTTGTAATTCCTTTTTTCCGGTGACATTTTGCAAAAATCCGGTGCTTTCGACTGAAACTAAAACTGAAACTGAAACTGAAACCTTTGGCCGAGTTAAAACTGTCAAAAGTCAAAGCTAAGAGCCAAACCGAGATTAGAAGTCGGTTTAGAGCGACGGCAAGTGTGGAGATGCCCAGAGGGAGCTGGGAGCTCTATCAGGGTCAGAATTTTAGTAATCCCCGGGTTTCCGTGCAATTAGAGGGTGACCCCTCAACTTTGGCCAGCCTGTGGCATCCTTTCCATATTTTCCACTCGTTTTTCGCTCCATGAAAAAAGGTGCTTTTGACGAATGCAACGAGGTCGTTGTTGTTCAGGTGAGTTTTCCGGGGGGGGGGGGGGGGGGGGGGGGGGGGGGAAGAGGGAAAAAGGGGGGAGGGGGATGGCATAATGTTTTGTGTGTTGGGGACTCCTGGCACAGGATAAAACCTGGCCAAGTTAACGATTTTCTTGTTGTTTTTTTGTTGCCCTGCAAATGAAATTTATGTTGAGGGTCCTGCTCCTGTTCCGGCACGAAAAAGAAAGAAAGAGAGAAGCCAAAGGACTCCTCGGCCAGTCGGCCACTCGGCACCCTGCCTCTGATTTTGAGTTGTGCAATAAATTTTTATCTGTACATGCGAACGTCGCCTCGTCCTGGTTACCAGTTACCAGTTACCCGTCAGCAGTCAGCAGGAATCCTGCGGATTGAGGGGTCTCCAGCCCCTTTGGCCATTAAACAACGCTGTCAGGTCTCAATGGCCACGGAGCCCGAAAGCCCGAAAGCCTGAGAGCCTGAAAACCAGAAAACCTGAAGCGGCCGTTACACAATAGAATTCTCCTGTCCGTGTGTCGCTCCAAATTATTTGTATTGCCTTCGCTGCAGTGTTGCCCGGTTATTCAGGGTATTAAAAAGGAGGTTAACTGAAACTGAAGAGAAAGCCAGAGGAAAATCGCTTGATGTGAGTGGGTTTAAGAGATCTTTAAAAGCGGTTTCTTATTTTTAAAAGAATATTTGTGATTTTTTTTTTAAATATGTTTTCAAAATTACTCAGGTAGTTTTTTTAACCTTGGTATTTTCTTTGCATTATATAAGTTTATTTAAATATTTTAAATAAATGGTATTCTTTAATACAAGTTTATAGATATTTATTTTTTAGATTTTTTTTAATAATATTTTTAATATATTTGTGAAATTTTTTTTAATTTTTATAATAATAACAATTATGTAAATTTTTAAATTATTTTGTAATTGTATTTCTAAGTATTATATTTTTGCAAATATATTTAAAATAAATTATATTCTTTAATATATTTTTATAGATTTATTTATTTAGTAGATTCTTTTTGTAATATTTTTATTATATTTGTCAATAACCCCTTATAATCGTAATTTCTTTTTACATTTTTTGTAAATTTATATTTGTTTTTTTTTTTAATTTTTATAATTAATTGTATGCTTCAATATATTTTTATAGATTTATTTATTTTGTATATTATTTTGTATAATATTTTGTATAATATTTTGTATATTATTTTGTATAATATTTTGTACAATATTTTGTATAATATTTTGTATAATATTTTGTATAATATTTTGTATAATATTTTGTATAATATTATGTATAATATTTTGTATAATATTTTTTATATATTTGTCAATAATTAATATTATTCGTAGAAATATACCCAACTATTCTTTCTTTACTCTTTCATTAGAAACTCTTTTAGAAACTCATTAGAAACTCACTTCACTTATATAATTTACCCCATTGGCTGACGAACAGATTGATTTCAAAGAACGAAGCACATTTAAAGTGAGCCACCTATCTAAGCAGAGTTAATAAAGCCAAACAATTGGCACTTAATTACGGAATAACAGGTATTTCCACTTCATTCGTTTCAAGAAAAAAGGGGATGCCGGACAATTGATGGGATACGGATACAAGCCGAAACGACAGCACTACAATTCGATTGTAGTTCGAGGTCCTGTGCCTGAGTCCTTTTGCTCCTTTCGGCATCCTTTATTGTTATTGGCCAAGCTGCGTTTGCGGGTGATGTTTTAGCGCTGAGTGCTGAATGACATCTGGGTCACCTGGGTGGCCCCGACCAGCCTGCATATATACTATTATACGATCCGGCACCCGTTTAACTTATTCCATGCCCATTTGGTCCCTTTCCTCTGACCATCGACGAGGACATTCACACCCGGCCATCTCCTTAGTTTGTGTCCTTTCTGGTTCCATCGGTGCATGGTGAATAGGATTTACGGGGTAGCCGTACAGTGCGTCCCCCGGCTGTAAGGCGATTGATGGCTTAATGCCCCATGTTGCGGTGGTGTTGTAACAAGGCGACTTGCGTCCGTCCGTCCCACCTTGGATTACCGTGATTTGTTGTCCTAAGCAATCGAATTTGATTGGCCATTGAACAGGAGAAAAGTAAATTATCAATTTAAGTAGGTGAGCTTATGGTGGCCATTGCATACTTGAGGATAAAGGAGAGTTATTGATTTGTATTCATGTCTTGGTTGTGGTAACTGAATTGCCTTTCGTCCCTAGGAACTGTAGTTACTGCCCTTGGTTTTCTAATTAAATAATAGTTTCTAGTAGTTGGTAGTTAAAAGGTTCGAACTATTTACTTACACACAAAAAAAACACTTCGCGGTCAAATCGATATGCGCATGGTAAAGTTCTGGTATTGCATACGCATATTCTCTGACTTCGAAAAAGAGAGCAATTGGAAAAAGAGCGAGATAGCGCTTAAAGTTACATGAGTGTTGTTTACATTTCGAGCATATCGAATTGAGGTGCCCGCATATCAAGCTAAAATCGATACCACATAACATCAAATTGATCATCGTTTCATATGAAGTCTCTTTTGGGTGTAACTTCATAGATTTTTCCAGTTCATAGTTCATAATCCTATAAACCGATCGAAAAACATTGTTCAATTTTCAAATATTTATGAGGCGATTATCGCCGGCCAATCCAAATCCAAATGAATTACACAGCTGGGCCGCACTGTACGTGCCTGCTTGCGATAAAGCAATCATTTTAATGGCGCGATTAAAATTTCATCACTTCGACTCGAATCGAATCGAACGAAATCGAATTAAAGCTCGGCGCATCGAAAGACGAGATGTTTATCAATTATTCCAGATTTCATCTATGAATGGATTTTGGTTTTCTTTTTTTTTTTTTGATGATTCATCCTTTTGGCTTCCCTAAAAATATATATATTTCTTTTTGTTTGGAATAGAGTGACTGACTGGCGGACAAATTAATCAATAGGCAACGTGGGGATATTTATAGAATATCCCATCAGAAGAATGGCTCATAAACAATTGAATTCATTTGCGACCCCAAAAAAATGCGATTGCATTTGCCGTCGTTGTCGGGAGAGAAAAAGAATTTTAACCCAATTTGAAGGAAAAGCGAAAGACGTCCGTCCCTTTTATTTGAAGTCAGTGGCGTTCCAAGGAGGGGTTATAAATTCTTCTATTAAAAGATTAAAATTTATATTCTACAGCAATCAATGTAAGATAAATGGTATAGGGGGATTTACTTCTCGAGATCTTTAACCCCCCCTTGTTATAACTCCTGCGTACGCCACTGCCCCCATCCGTATCTGTATCTATGGCATTCTGCCTGGCACGGACTCCTCTGATATGGTCTTTGGTCTATGGTCTATGGGCCATGGGGCCCCCAACTATTATTAGCGGCACGCTCGACATGCAAACGTATAATGGATTCATATATAGTTCTGGTGTGTGTACGGTGTGTGTGCCTCTTGCACATGTGGGCCATACAATGTCGGGGATATATATGGATATATATGGCCATGCCAGCCAGTCATCCAGCAGAATTCATTACTCTGCAGGTGTTCAAATTTTCACATTTTTCGTCCAGCTCCCCGAAAATGTCCTTTTGTCCCAGTCCAGCGTTTGCCGTTGCCCCAAAAGAACACTGGGAGAAAAAGTCTTGGAAAACATTGTAAAATATTTTAAATTAAAAATATTTAATTTTCAAATCTATTAAGTAGGTTTAGAAAAAAATAAAAATAATTATGCTCTTTTTTTATATTTTTTTTATTTATTTTAATTTTAAATAAAAAATTTTATAAAACAAAAAAAATTTTTTACATTTTTTCCAATCGATCAAATAGGTTTAGAAAAAAATTAAAATTATTATGCTATATTTTTTTATTTCTTTTTATATTTATTTTAATTTTAAATTAAACTCTTAATTTTTTTCTAAATGTATTTCTTGGTTCATTTACAATTCTCGTTCATATTTATGGCTAAATTATTGATTTTCATTTGTAACATTTTTCAGAATTGTTTCAAATTTGTCACTCTGTTTTTTCTCCGCATTTTCTTTTTCGTTTAGGTGACTTGCGGTCAACGAGCTTTCCATTTCCCGCATTTTCCGCTCCATCCTGTCACATATGTGAGTGTCCGCTGGCTTTGAAGCTTTTGTGGCTTATCAGTTCTTTGTCACCGAGGTCCAACTTCTTGGCAAATAGTTTTCCCGGAAAGCTCGGCCACAGCTTTCGAACCGGTCTTTCATTTCATTTTCCATTTTCTTTATGGCCTCGTAAGCCGCTCCTTTGTCTTTTCCCTCCCCTTTCTCTTTGTTTTCCCGCACTCACTTCACTAGTTTTCGACTTTATGACTTGTGATTCCTTTTACCTTGACTTTCAGTTTCTTCAAGATAAGTTGATTATCAAATTTCCATAAGAGTTTCCTTTTGCCTTGGCTTCGAAACTCGTCAATTAAACACGCATACGCCCAGTTGCCTTTGCTCAGTTGTTTTCCTTGCATTATTAATTAAGTTCGGTTTTTAATGATTCGATTCGCATTTTCTTAAATAATGCAAAATCAAATGTGAAACGATGAATGGACCAGTATTCAATTTTCAATGAGCTTTGTCTTTGGTTTGTATTCAATAAAGTTTATGTTATTGGCATAAGAATTAATTGACCTTGAAATAGTTCATCAAGGTTATAGAGTTGTAACAACATTTATTAAACTAAAGTTAAGGTGTTGTTTATTTTAAAAAGACTTTAAATTATTAGTTTTTTAATCTTTCACCAATTTAAGTAAGTATTGTACTTAAATAAAATACCTAATATAAAAGAATCAAGGTCATAAAGATAAGATACAATGTCATATTTACATTAAATATGTTACGTCATTATAAAAAAATGATTCCATATTAATATCAAAGCTGAAAACTTGTAAATAAATAATTATAAATATATATAATTATTGAATTGAATATTTTCATATTTAAATTAAATATAAAATCTTTGGATTTTATATGGTTATTAATTTTACTATCATTTTACCAGATAAAATTTTGTGTAAAATGTAATGCAAATTTTGTTGCCTCTTCTCCATTATTCCAGATGTCAATTCAGAAGCTAAACGACACCACCAACTCGGGCTACGTGAGTTCCGAGGAGACGGACTCGCTGCTGGTGAGCAGCTCGAATCCCTCCAAGGGGGGCGGCCGGACGGCTCTGCTGCGCCAGGTGAAGAGTAGCTCCACGAATGGCCCAACGACGGGGGCGTCCACCTCGTCGTCGGGCTCGGTGACGGGTTCGGGATCGGGATCGGGAACGGGAACAGGAGGATCTGGATCTGGATCGGCATCGGGCTCGAATTCGACAGCCGGCGGTGGAGGAGGAGGAGGAGGAGGAGGAGGAGGAGCTGGGGCTTCCAAGCCAACATTAATGCGCCAGGATCGCACTTCCACATACCTAACGAGCCCCCAGCAATCGCAGCATGTGCGAATGGGCTCCGAGGAGAGTATGAGAGGTGGCAGTGGAGGAGGTGGAGGAGCAGCCACCGCTCACGACGAGGATGTGGAGCAGGGCCTGCAGGTCCGCAGCAGCATAGTGCCTGACATAGAAGTACACGAAGAGGACCAAGAAAGGGGATCGACAACGACCACGACCACGAGCACGACCAATAACCAACAGCAACAACCGACCATATCAATTATGAATTTAAGCCTAAAGCCCGGCGATAGCCATAGCCATAGCCACAGCTCCAGCCCGGGCAGTCACCCCAACTTGGGCACCTCATCATATCAGAACCTGGCCTCGAGCATACCGCCCAGTGTGCCCAGTCGCTGCCGGGCCTGTCGCAATTGCAGCCGACGTGCTTCCACCACGCCCACCACCCTCATCGATCGCTCCGCCTCCCGCGACAGTGTGAAAAGTGCCTTCCAGCAGGGCAATCTCAGTGGCTCGATGGCCATTTGCATATCGAATTCAGCGCTGCCGCAACAGCAGCAGCAGCAACAGCAATATCACCTGCAACAGCAGCAGCAGCACTATCAGTTGCAGCAGCAACACCTGCATCAGCAACATCTGCAGCAGCAGCAGTCGCAGCAGCAGCAAGTGCCGCCCGTTCTGATCACTTCATCGCCCACGAATGGTTCGAGGATTATACGGCAGAGCTCACAGCCGGAATCGAGCAGCACGGCGATTTGTTGCGGACCCCATTCCGCCTGCGTCGGCCACGCCCACTCGCATTCGCACACGGTGCCCAATGTCTCGCTGAAGCAACTGCGCGAAAGTTCCGGCGATGGAATCGCGGGCATTGCAGCCGACTCCCTGCGGATCAATGGGGGCATGCGGCCCTTCAAGCAGGTGAGAATCAGTTTTGGTTTACCCCCAAAAAAGTGAAAACCCCCCCTACCCGTGACACCCGACCTCCGTCCCCCTTTTTTTCTGTAAAGGAGGAGGCAACCTTAGCCACCAGCACTCGAAAAAAAATAAGGCGAAATTCGTCTTGAAATTATTTTTATTACCAATTGTTATTGCTACAAAATACCAGTATTAAAGTAACCATATTTATTTAAAACATGAAATAAAATCCAAGGTGACCAGCATTGTGTTATAAGCAGGTCTATTCTGTTACAAAGCTGGTCACATTAAAATGTAAATTTGTTAAAAAAGCACACATGAACTTCTTTAATACAAATCAAAGGCGATTTTTTAATCTAAACGAACCTGATTATTTTTTCGAGTGCCCCCAATGCCCTGAGCCCCTTGTACATAATTCATTTATGTACATAGCCCATCTGCAATCGCCCAGCTCATAAATGTCCGAGTGGACGCCACCCAAGAGTACCCTTAGCGCTCGGTGTGTACACAGACCTCTATGTATTATCCCATATATAGTATATCAACTCGGCATATCCCTTCGCCAAACATAAGTATATACCCGTAAATTGGATGTTATGTAGCCACTATCGCACTAGATGTTCTGTGTGTTCATCAAGACTCCCAGATTCCCAGAATATTCGATGTATTTCAAACTATAGTCGGATATGTATAGGGATATTACATTTTAGTGGGACCAGATTTTGGAAAAATTAATATATTTTTATAAAATGTAATGAGCCTAATTATGAATTATTAAACTAAAAATGATATTTAAATTTTAATGAGACCAGTTTCGAAAACAGCCATCATAGAGTGACCAAAGTTAATGTAAAAGCAATGGAAAATATTGGATTTTTAGTTATAGACTACTATTAATGATGTTTTTATGCTCAATCACATTTGATGTCCCACTCAAAGAAACTATGAAAAGTTTACCGTACTCCAGTGTTATTTCCCAGATGAATCCATCACCGACAGATTCACTGCCCATAACTCATCTACATAAACACAAGATGCTTTTTTTTATGTTCAGTTCGGATTTCTTTATTTATGCCATAGATGTTTTCTAATAATCATAAAACGGTGGCAATTTGTGATTTGCTTACTTTGTTGCTGTTGCTGTTGCTCTTTCGGTTTTGTTGTTTTCGTTGAATTTGTTCCTTCTTCTCCTCTCCTTCTCCTTCTCCTTTCCCTTCTTTCGGCCATTTAACGTTTTTCGCGCGCCAAAATCCAATTAGTGAAAATCAATATTGCTCATACGCGGCGTTGGCTCAACAATTATTTTGTTCATTTGCCAATCGCATTTCGTACACCCATATAATTCTTATAATTTTTTTTCCCGTTTCTTACTTTCGGTGGGCATGATTAAAAATTTTGTTTACACGCCATTTGATCGGTGGAAGGGGAATACGAAATGGAAATGGGGTCTTAGTAGGTGGGCCTAAGAGCATTTAGCATTTAGAATTTTAGCATTTTACCATTTAATGGTGGATATCCAGCAAACGCAATTAAGACTTTTCTTTCCTTTCCAGTCGGCAAATTGATTATTCATGTGGCAATTGAATTGTTAAGTGCTACGGAA
Source organism: Drosophila pseudotakahashii (assembly GCA_035046095.1). Taxonomy (NCBI): domain Eukaryota; kingdom Metazoa; phylum Arthropoda; class Insecta; order Diptera; family Drosophilidae; genus Drosophila; species Drosophila pseudotakahashii. The sequence goes on from JAWNOE010000105.1 coordinate 12,270,415, forward strand.
ATACCATTTCTAGTCGCGTTCTATCTATATCTTTCATCTCTCCCTTATAATTAATATCAATTTACGCCCAACGTGTCTGAACTTTGGCCGTCCATAAATATCTAAAAAAAAAAAGAAGAGAAAATGAAAATGAAGAAGAAAAAACGAGAAATAAATATATATATGTATAGAGATGGGGAAAATGATATCGCTTCTTCCTTCATGCTGGCAGTGACCTTACCATGATTGATGAATGTTTTCACTCTTTGACATTTGCCGTCGCGTTTTCCTATTCCCCCCCTGGTTTTTCCATTCTTTTTTTCCAGTCCTCATAGATAATTGCGTTGGGTTCGCTGTCAGACACTTTCGGCAATAGTCGGGGGGATAAGAAGTGGTAGTAGTCCTTTAAAGCGGTAGAATGGGGAAGGTAAAACATTTATGGAAGCTTCGGGGCACTCGGAAGCTTTTCGTTTTCAAAAAACTAGCGGCAAAAAGATAGCGAAATGGGAAATGGGAAATCCCCCGCATTTAACGGCTCCCCAAAAAGCTTTCAAGCCACATTTAACACGAATAAAAATGAAGACAACAAACAATTTGTATATGCAATTCCCCTGCGGTCACCGTTTTTACACTTAACCCCCTCGCTTTTCGAGAGCTTTTCGCAAGGAGCTTTCCCTTTCGCAGGGGTTAAGTGGCAAGCGAAAGCTTCAGCATATTTCAAGTTTTCAATTGTCTTCGGTTTTCCGCTTTTCCATTTTCTCGTTGACCCCCCCCCCATTATTGTTGTTTTTATTGTTTAAAAGCTCTCTATTTAATTATGCAACATGCAATGAACTTTTCATCCATTCCACACTCTTTTCCTCACACTCACACACACACACACACATAACGTATATGGGAAAAAAAAACTTGTCAGTCCCCAAAGGATCACACACGTGCCGCGAAGGCCCGTCATTACTTTTCAGGCATAACCCAGACCGTATATACATATGATATTTTTCCCGTAGTATCGCATCAGCCCCTTAGGATCAGATAGATATATATATATATATCCCGCTATTACCTTTGCCACATATCTAATATTTCATTACTATCTCTACCATATGTATGATATCTTTGTAATCGATAAATAACCTTTAGTCATAATACCTATATCGATAATATCTATGTAGTCTCGACAGTATTCTTAAATAACCTAACTATTATATACTCTTACCTGTATTCGTGTACAGTGCGTTTCATAAGAGCAAGTTAATTGATTTTGTTAAAATTTTTAAAATTAAACTAATTGTAAAACTTCCTTAAGTAACCAGGAAATTATAAAATATTGATTTACTTAGCCCAAAGATTTGCCTGTTACTTACGCAACGCACTGTACTCTATGTCTAACTTCTAGGTATTTCAATCGCTTTCATCCCACCAGACCCCGAATCCTACGTCTAAGTCCCCGCCCAAAACCCATGAGAAAAACGAAAAAGTAATCTCCACACAAAAGTAGCTTAGCTTACCTAACTAACTAAGATAACTTAAACCATCTGTACTAATCGCTGTCGCATCAACTCTCGCAATCTCTCCAGGGCGTTCTTCTAATGCCTCGCACATTGTCTGATAGCCGAAAGCTGCGCCTTCGCAGAGCCTTCACCGAGGCCACTAACGAAACGCTCCAATGCTCCAAAATGGTATTTAACAAATAACAAATAACAAAAAAAAAAAAAAAAAAACTACGAAAAAACTACAAAACAAAACCCATTTGCCAAGACTAACAATTTTGTTTTATGTGTACATAAATATTTAGAATGAACCAAAGTAGTTCCAAAGTTCCAAAACAAAAACCAAATAACCCAAAAGTTCATTTTCAATGGCACCGCAATGACCTTTCCGCCCCCCAGCGGTCAAGTAGCTTGTTATCGATAACATAATGCATTATGCTGCAAAATGCTAAATGCCCCCGTGCAATCGGTTTGCGTTTGGCATTCGTTTCTTCCTAGCTTGCACTGCGTCAATGTCCAATACTCAATTTCCCCATAGAAAATTCACCGAAAAAAAGAAAAGAAAAACAAAAACAATAACAATAACTCAAAAATACCCGTTTCAAAACCGTTTTGAGCATTTTGGCCGCTTGTAGCTCAAGTTTAAATTTCCGCATCCCATAATCTCGCATCCACTTCCAAATCCGCTTCAGCATCCCGTTTGCCTTTGCATCCGTTTTTGAGTGTAGATCCGTAGTTAATGTATCACCCCTAATTAGTTTACGTATAACATAAATCGATGATTTATCGACGCAGGTAAGAGATGTTGTTGCAAATGCTTCGATTAATTTAGCACCGATTGTCGTTGTTTGTGATGAAAACAAAATGCACCGATTAATTTCTGCCATATTGATAATATAATCTTCTATTTGGGGTGATTAATCAAAGGGTTATATATTTGCAAACAAATATCGATATATATCGATATTTCAAATATGAGATTAAAAATATATCTTTATGATAACTACAATCATTTATATTTAGTAAAAAAGTTTTTTTTCAAAACATATCTTGAATACATTTGAATAATAATGGGTATTTAAGTTATTATACAGGGTACTCTTATAGTTTATCATTAGTTTCTTCTTAGGGGCAGCAATTAAGTGCCGAGCGGAAGCATTTAATATTTCCCTCAGTAAAGGCTGCAACATTTTCATTTCCATGACGTCGACGCGATCAGGTGTTCCCCGTTTCCATTCGCGTCCCCCCCTCACTTTTCCCCCGGTTTTCCACACACGGATATTTCTCTCATCGCTCTCTAAAATAGTTTCTCTCATCTGGGCCATCCACCTGCTGCTTTTTGTCCACTTGGATCCCACCTTCCAATCGCGATCCGCAATCCACACGCAATCGAAGCGAGATGATCGAAGAAGTTGTTCTTTAGAATCGGTACTATCAAGGAAAATTCGAATTTTAGTTTGAGATATAGATTTTTCGTTTTTGGGTTCGGTTTTCAGGCTTCAAAGTACATAAGATTGGAAACTTTCACATCATTTTTGTAATTTCTGAAATTAAAACAATCTTAAAGGATTATAATAACTTCTGTTACATTAACGAACTGGGTTCTTAAGTACTGGGCATCGAAAAGTCGTTACTCAAGATCTGGTACATTAATGTTCTCCTTGGTTCCGTTATATTGGCGGAACCAAGATGAAAAAAAAGGCAGGAGCGCACCAGATTGGAATATAAATAAAACATTCGGTGGGCAGGCCATTTGTGCGGCGTCGTCGGTAGGGATCGCTCTCGATTGGGGAACTCTCGTTCTCTGTCGCTCATTCTCCAGATCGGTTGCGGATCGTAGCCGATCGGATCGGTCAATAATGGACATGAACGGCTTGTGGAAATGCTGAATTGTGTCTGCTTCCCCGATTCTGTTTACATTCTGGACAATTACGCAGTCGAAAGTTGGCCAGAAAAAATCCCAAAATCAAATCAAAATTAAATCAAAACCCATCGGTTTTTCGTCGGTTGCGGTTCATGGTTCATTTACTTTGTGCATTTTTTTTCTGTGCCTACTCGATAGTTGGTTGACAAAGTGAAATGTGAAATATATAATGGATTCCAGGAAGAAAGCGTATAAATATCATTGTTTAAACATTGTTTCGGCTTTAACCTGTAACCGGCAAAAGATCTGAGAATTGCTAATTAAAATAAACAATGTACTTGTTGCCTTGAAAATCTTTTGAAAATAATTAAAGGCAAAATGTTTGTATGTACTTGTAATTTTCTTGAAAACAAAAATATTTGCCTTCCATTGCGAAAACAAAAGCAGTGAGGTTAGCAAGGAAAACGGTTGCCCAAATACGTTTCTTCAAGTTAAGAAATACAAAAAACAAAAAAAATACAAAATTAAGTGAACAAAAAAACTGATGATCCTATTAAATTAGGAATTATTCTTTGTGGGTTGCCCCGAAAACAAACTTTTTTTTGGATCTTGAGGACAGGCAGAGCATGTCGCCGGCCTTCTGCATGGATAACGATTGTAATCAGGGCGCTCTCAATAGGAAATGCCAGGCCACGCCCCCACCGCCCATGCCGGTGGTTGTGTCGACGACGTCATCAACCTCCGGCACCCCCTCCCCCACCGTAACGCCCTTCCCCTCGCCGACCCCCTCGCGGTCACCGTCGCTGACGCTCGCGATGATGCCGCAGATGCCGCAGATACCGCATTCGCAATCGCAAATGTCGCAACAGCAACAGCAACAGCAGCAGCAACAGCGACTGCCGCTGATGACGCGAACGGGCAGCGTCGGTGGCGCCACGAGTGCCGCCCGCAGGAACTCCCTTTGGCTGGAAACGCTGCGCAACACACGCAAGCTGTCCTACGCCAACGAGCGACCCATTCTGGTAAGACTACACGCAGAAAAAAAAAGGGGGGTTTCAATGCCAGAATAACCAGCGAAAATGCCTGGCAAAGTGAGCTGTAAAAATTCTGATTATGTCATTTATTAGCAAATATATTGGCGGAATTAATAAATAGATATATATTATCTACATGAATATAAATAATAATAAAATCCGATAAACGTATACTTTTTAAATGTTTTGTCTAAACCAAATTTATAGCTTTTTATTTTTATTGAGATATTTTTATTATCAGCTCATAAGTCATAAACAAAAAAACAATCGAAAATGACAGTCATAAAACAGTTTTATTTATTAAATTGATTATAATGATAATAAATTCATCTTTTTCATATTTTTAAATAAAAAGTTTGGTTTAATAACTTCATACCCTAAAAGTAAAAGTAAAACACTTAAAAAGCTGCTTTAAAGTATGCTACAAAAACACAGCCAACGTGTCGTATACGTTTTATTTTCTTGGTTTCTAGTTACTTTAAGAAATAAGCATACGACCTGTTGACCATGAGGTATATGAACAAATGAGAAAAAAAATGCTATAAATGCAGCCGTTTTTTTTCTCAGTGCTGGCTAGAAACAATGACGTATCCAGCTTATCTGCTGCCCATTTGTATGCCCATTTCCATTCGCCATTCCGTCGGCGGCTTCCACGTGTCCATTTTGCCTCATAGTCCAAACTATAAAAATAAATAAACCGCCCGCGTTTCTTCGTTCTCTCTCTTTCTCTCTCTCTTCTTCCCTCCATTGCTTCTACACAGAAAAAAAATTGAAAAAATATCAGATTGATATGTGCTGGTAAATTTGATATTTTTTAAAGATCAAGTTATTCATATCATTTTGATATAAATAAATATTATGTTTATCTTAATTTACATTATATGTTCAAAAATACTAAATTTAGTATTTCATTTAATAAGACCATAAATCATATCGGCTTTTTATTGATATGAAATAAGATAGAATTGATACTATTTCATATAGATTTTGTTTCTGTGTACTGTGTCTGAACGATCCGAAGTTATTTTCAACCCAAGCATCTGCAGAACAAAACAAAAACAAAAACAAATCGCAGACACACGATGGAGCTCTTGGGGAAAAGGTTTGGGCAACGAAACTTTTCTACCCTATATAAAGTGGCGAAAGTTTTTCCGAATTTCCAATTGCGAAATTTCAGTGGTTTTACAAAAAGCTGAAGCAAGCTAATTTTGCAGAGAAAGTACAGCCACTGGGAATTTGTATAGATTTTTATAGATTCTATAAAGATAGAACTAGAACTTTACTATATACATAACTAAATAATATCAAAGTGATACAATTTATGTGCTACTGCCTATAAAGGGCATTAAAATTCTGTAAAATTGATGATTCCCATATTAACGACACTTTAATTGTTTAATTTTCCACACAATATTCTAAATATAGGATATACATTTCCCAGCTATACTATGGTAATGCCATAAAGAGTGACCAATTGAAAACACCCTTGTGGAAAAGATAATGGCAGGATGTTAATTTTGGGAGGGGACTATAAAGGCAATAACACAAAACAAATGTGGGAAAGCAGGCACATCACACAAAGGCGGCTGACTATTCCATCATCAGTGTTCGAAAGACGAGGGAAAACCAGAAAAAAACGACCATTAAGACATAAAGTTTGCCCAAGTGTTCGGATCGTATCGCCCGATTCGGGCGTCTGTATCTATCGCTTTGATATATTGTTTACAAGGCAGGCGATTTCGATTTCGATTTCGATTTGGAATTGCATTTGAATTTGGATTCTGATTCTGATTCTGTTAACGATCGCATCATCATCGTCATCTCTATAATGTGCGAATCGCAATAAAGTGGATTCAGGGTCGGAAAATATTCCGGTTAAAGATAAAGTTCATAAATTAGGACCACTGACTTCTAGGCATATATAGTGGGGCTCCTTTTGATATACTGCAATTTAAACAATGCCAATCGCCACGTAATTAATGGCATATGAGCAACGAAAGTACGGAACCCTTGGGGGAAAACCCGGCGGTCCTTAGATCGTGGACATGAATTATCGATGAGTGTCCGCCATACCGCATATAGTACATATCCCCATGTAAATGGGGCGGAACAACACATGCGTGCATATTTAGATGATGATAAATATTATATATATGCACTCCCAATGGGTATTACGGGGTGTCATCTAAAATATTTAAGCCATTTGCTTTCCGACTTTTGGCTCGATGTCCATATGTCTGCATTTCGAGGACTTTCAATCGACCAAAAGTCAACTTTGTATGTCAGTGGGTATTTCTCTTTATTTTTTTATCGTCTGTTGGGTTTACTTTGGAGGTGGCGCAGAGGTTCTCCTCCTTTCTACTTTCTACTTTCTCCATTCTCCTTTCTATTCGCCGCCACTCGACTGTGAAAAATGTTGGCCCAGGTGGCCTCAATAGTCCAATAACATATTGCCTCGGCATTATGCGGCGAAAAATAGTCGAGGAACTTTTTAAAATTTCATGATAATAGTCTTCGACCGCGACTGCAGTTTACATGTACATACATACATATATATATATATATATATATCTATAATATATATCCGTTTAGATGGATGTGCCCGGTGGCGAGTGCCCAGTGCTGTATATCTTAGCAAGTGCATGCACGCTGTTTGCCCAAGTGTCCATCAATAAAATATGACAAGAGGCACTTTCAGCTTTCAGCTTTCAGCTTTCAGGACTGTCCCCGAACCGAACCGTAAACGGTAGACGGTATAGAAAGTATACCGCACATTGAACGGACGGAATGGATGGGTCCGAAATCGTCGCTGAAATCGTTTAAAGGTCGCGCCATACGGCGACTACTGAGTACTGAGTATCGAGTCCCCTTGCACAGCTGTTCTGAGTCATTTGCCAAGGCAAATGTGGTTGCCTCACTTCGCCAGATGTCCAATGTCCGATGTCCGTTGTCCGTTGTCCGTTGTCCGTTGTCCGTTGTCCGATGTCCGATGTCCGACTGTCCGATTGTCCGATTGTCCGATTGTCCGGCATTTGAGGGCATACACCTGTGCAGGTGCAGCGACAACCTAATTGATCTATGACTCACACATTTTCCCCTTCAAACAATGATCTTTTTTGGCTGCTTTTCGGATTTTCCTTAGTGGGTTTAGGATATTAAGTTTTTAACTTTTTTTAACTTTTTAAAGAAGTATGTTCCTCAATTCTCTACTTACAGAAAAATAAATATTATAGAAATAAAAATATAAATAGCGGCATATATTGTAATCAAAATTGCATAAATGAATTTGAAAATATTCAAAATACAAAATTTCATATTAAAAAAAAAGTTGAAAATCTTTAAATTTACTTATTTATTACCATATTTGAAATATATAAATAAAAATTAAAATATAAATATTTTAAAAAAATAACAGCAATAGATAAAAAATAGTGCAAAATATTTAAATTTAATATAATAAATTTTCAATATTTTTATAAATTAAATATTTTTGTCTCCTAAAAAATATATACAATTTTTTTTTATTAAATTTACAGAAATTATTCACAATAACCTGAGTTCAATAAGCAATGATTAAAGCATTTAGTTAGTCATTTATGATAAACCCATTGAAAATATGGCGTTTTTTAAGTGTATATGCAAGTTTAGCAGCTTATAAACCAATTAGCAAGCATTAGTATAGCTATTAAAAAGTATTAAATATTTGTCAAGTTTCCAACTTGTTGTTGTGAACAAATTGTGCAACATATAATGACTTAAACTCAAACTACTTTAATCAGGAAGAAGAAGGCAATGATTTGGCGAATCCTTCGCCAAGAAATCGATGGACAAATAGAAGAACAAAGATCTTCAGATTCCGATTCCGATTCCGATTTTGTGTGAGTCTTTTCTTAGTCGCATTTTACTCGTTTTTGTTGGCTAAGCCACCGCTGAAGATGGATCCCATCCATACCGACGAATCCCGAGTCCCGAATCGCCGCATCGAAAATGAGCAAAGTGGGCGGCGAATGGCAAATGGCTGACAAATGCATAAAGTTTTCATTTCAATGAATTATTCAAAATCCGACATGACAACATTTTGACTATCTGTCGTTTGCGTTGACATTTCCATTTGATATCTGGGTCGAGTCGACGATTGTGCAAGGGGAGGTGGCTATAAGGAGGGTATGGGATGGATTCCGGACTTCGGACTCCGGAGGTTTTAGGATTTAGGTGCGATGTCCTGTGTGCACGTTAACGTCTCATTCTCAAGTGATGGACACTCGAGACAATTGCCGTGTGGAGCTGCACAAAATGCATTAATTTATTTAAATGAGTGGTACTTTAATCATGCTCTGCAGTACCACATGCATTAAGTGGTACTACAAGAAGGGATTCCCAGGCTGAGTTGTTGATTGTTTTGCCCTGGCAAGCAAAGCGGCTTAATTGCACTGAGGAAAAAAGTGTGGGCTATAAAATTAAATATTATCTTATTTGTGTGGTAACTTTTTTTATTTAAATTTTAATATTTTCTAATGTATAAAATTATATTTTATAAAAGTAAATATAAATCTCTCAAAAATAAAATATTTGTTAATTTTTTTAAAAACCATGAATGAAAGCTTAATTAAAAATAAATATTTTTTAATATTTAAAAAAAGTATAGACACTAAAAATAAATATTTCCTTATCTGTGTGTTATTTTTTTGTTTCTAACATAAATATTTTCTAATATTATATTAATCTTTTAAAAATAAAATATTCTTTTACTTTTATTAACATGAATGAAAGCAAAATTTAAAATAAATAATTTTTAATATTTAGATAACATTTTTCGCATAACATTAATATCCAGTTTAGTTGGATCTTAAAGATTACCGAACGGTTTAAAATTATAGTGATAAGTTAGGTCCGTTTTCCCTTAGTTTATAATACTAATACAAAAAGGGTCCCCGATCCTAATTAGAAGGGATAAACAGAACAATGCAAATGCCCATTTGCATTAGGTGCGGATGCAATACGTTTTGGATTTCTCCATGGCTCGAGTGTGATTCCTTATGATTCCGGATGCGGAATTAAAGGCTTAAAGAGAGAATAAAAGGAAAGCCGAAGTGGGTGGATTGCGAGGACTGCCAGGTGGTGGGGGGAGGTGCGTTGCTATGCCATCAACTTCGGTTGCTAGGCCAATTCATTTGTCAGTTCATCAGCGCCAAAGAATGCATCCGCGTATCTGTGAGAGCGTTATTTAAGTGTGTGCCTGTGCGGGCGTATCTGTGTGATGTATGTGAGGTTGTGTGTGTGCGTGCGTGTGCTGAAGCGAGGTGGGCTAACAGCCAGACCTCGCTAAAGCGAACCACTACGTAAGAGGTGTTATGCTAACGATATTAAGAATACAAATTTAAATTCTTATTTTTCACCCTTAAATATCAGTATTTTGGCCAAAACATTGGAAATAATGATCCAAATACGGAATGTCATACCTCGTTAAGCTCGTGATTTAATTCCCAATCGATTGGCATTCCAACCTAGAAATTTTTAATTTTTGCAAAAAATTATGATGTACCTCCTTATAAAAAATGCGAAAATTGGTAAAAAAAATTTAATTTTCCGGAAAGTGATGGGAATCGTTAGCTTAGGTCATTATCTGTTCAAAACTGTCAATCTTTTGGCTGTGCGCCTTCAATTGACTTAATTATGACTGAAAAACTGCAAGAAAAAGAATACTTTTATCCAAATTCCTGATCCTCGTTTTTGGTCCTAAAAAAATCAGTATTTTCGACGAAACAAAGCCAAAAAAGAGTCAAAATATGGAATGTCATACCTTGTCGCACTCGTAGTTAAATTCCCAATCAAATGACATTCAAACCTAAAATTTTTATTTTTTTTCAATTTTTTGGAAATTTTTTTTTGGAAAATGTCAAAATTGGTAAAAAATTAAATTTGCTGGAAAGTGATGAGCATCGTTAGTTTAGGTTGTTAGCTGCTCAAAACAGTCGGTGGTTTAACTGTCGACCTTGATTTGTCCAAATTATGATTGAAAAACCGAAAAAAAGTTTCTTTTAGAATTCTTTTAGACGAAGAGAACGAGTTTATCTAATTTAACTTTGAGATATTGTAAAATATATTGATTCGTTATTAAAGCTATGATTTATGCAAATAACGAAATTGGTTGGGAAGAAAAGAAAACAAATATTTAATTTCAACGACTGGAATAAAACATTTAGTATTTTACAAGATTTCGATTTCGTAGCTCCATCTTATCGAGGCTCCAATGTATATCCTTTGCATGCACAAAATATAGCTGAACAACGTGACTATAGTCGAATACGACTGGGGCAGTGGCAATTGCCGATGACAATGAAATCGCGTAGCTGGAACTTTGAATTGAGCATCCATTTGGGACTGCCTGGATGTGGGGGAGTACCAGTGTAGGAGGCGGGCGGGGGCCAAAGATGGATGAGGGGCGGTGGGAGGGGCCGCGGAGACCATCACCTTACGCAAATCGGAGTTTTCCAATGCGCAGGACCAACCGAAGGCCACGGACAAAGCCACTCTCTCTCTCTCTTTCTCGCTCTCACTCTCTGGCTCACGCAAATAAAAAAAAACAGTTCTCAGGGGCTAGAATCCCCCCCAAGAATTTGTGTGTGCCAAATTAGAGCAATAAAGGACTTTTAAATTTAAAATTATTATTAAAAAATAATAAATAAAGAAATAATTCTCAAAAAGTTTGGAAATTTTATTAAAATTAACGAACTTTGTAGAATTATTTTAAATCCTTACTTAAAATTATCTAACTCCTTTCAGAGTCCTTGTATATTCCAATTTAAAGAACAAAATTTTATAATAATTCTTTTGGAAAAAACTCCTTTTATAACCATTTACCATAAACAATTTTTTTTATTATTTCAAGATCGTTTTCTTGAGGTTTCGTGAAACTCCGCCCTCTGCCTACGCCCCTGTCGTTTTGTACTGCTCCCTCTCTCTTTTTGATTTCTAAAATGTAGTTTTGAATGTCCCGAAAAGGAGTATCTCTCGACGTGTGAGTGTCTGTGTGCAACCGCAAAAGGATTAACTTGTAAAGTTCAATTTTGATTTTCGTATCGCGTGCCAACCGACCATTATGCTATATAGTTAACCGAAGAAGAAAACAACAACAACAAAAAAAAACACAACTCAAAGTCATAACCAAAGCTCAAAGTTCAATGGAGAAGAAGAAGCAGCAGCGGCAGCTTCTTCTTTTCAATTCTATTTCTCTTCCTCTGCCGCCGTCGACGTCGCTGCCTCTCCTCAAAGTTCCCTAGTGTGCGCCTGTGGGTGTGCTACTCCTGCTGCTTTGTGCGTGTATTCGTGGGTGCGTGCAAGCGAGATAGCCATAGCACACTCCCACAGAGAGGGACAGAGAGAGAGAACAAAAGTTGAGTGGATTGGAAATCAGTCAAAAGAAGACAGAGAGAGAGAGGGAGAAAAAGAGAGAGTGAAAGGCGAGGCGGCGCCGACTCTCTCTCCGACTTTCTCCAACTCTCTCTCTCTCTCTCTCTCTCTCTCTCTCTCTTTCTCGCTCTCCCTCTGCCACCTTAGATTTTTGGTGCTCCTCTTAGCGTGCCGCCAAATTAGACACACATGACAATGCCAATTCATTATGGCCCAAAACGAAATTGCAATTGCAATGGCAGCAGAAAGTAGAAAGTAGAAAAAATAACAAACCGGAGGCAGCGCTGCCGCTGAGAGCAGCGACTGCGACGGCGGCAGTGACAGCTGATAAAGACAGTTTGACAGGCAAATCTGGGTCTAAAGAAGAAGAAGACGTGCAGCACCCACACACTCACACCCCTTTTGCACGCTGCTCACTTCTTACAGGTACAGGTGGAACCTGCACGATGAGAATTTCCTTAACTCTTTAATATCCCATCCTAAAACTGTATCCAAAAAGTATGCTATACTGGTTGGTAGACAAAAATTCAGAATCCTACAATGATCTGCTTTTGAAGATATATCCCCCTTCCAAACCTTGTTTCTATTCACAATTAGATTTCATGACATATTAAAAAAGTTAAATTTTTGACTACTTTTTTTAGTTTCTCCGATTTTACTCCGTAAGATAAACCCTTAAAGGTTAATATTATGGTATAATATTATGATCAGCTGTGATTTTGGCTTTCGATTTCCTTAAACCGACTAAGAACCTTTTGAATTATATAGTTAGTATTATTATTAAGCAATTCCGAAGGCTTTACACTATAGAATCTTGAGCCAAGATAGAACCTTTTGATCGGGGGAAAATAAAGACACATCCTTTGAACAATTTGTTATCCATTTGGTTACCATTTCGGAGGCCTCACTGTATTGCTGGGACTATTTATCAACCGTGGCTTGGTAACGGGATCTGGCAGCGAAGAGATCGGGTGTTCTGCTCGCTCTGCTCCTGCTCCTGCCTCTCGTCTCGTGTCCTCTCTTCGCTCTTCGCGCTTTGCTCTTGGCTCTCTCCTTCGTAACGGTAAAATTGCGGTCGAGTTAATTCGAACTGGCTCTCGCTGCCGGCGTCGCTGCCAGCGGCGACTGCGACGTGGGCCGCTGGCGTCCTCGCCGCCGCTTTTGAAGATTCCGTTTCGTTTCGTTTCATTTTCAGTTCTCGGTGGGTTTCTGTTTCAGTCTGTATTGTGTTTACACCCATGGCTGACGTAGCGAGCGCAGAAGAGCTAAACCTTCGAAGGCGAAAAATAATAATAAAATAAATAATAGCAACAAACTAAATAACTAAAACGATATCTATACATAAAACCAGAAAAAGTATATGTATGTATGTATATATACATAGCAGATGAAACGAAAAACGACAACAACAATAATAGAGGCATGAACAGCAGCAACAATAATATTAATAACGATAATAGCCACAGTTACGATTACAATTACAATTACAATTACCAACAACAGTTATCGTTCAAGTTACCGTTGTTACACTTACAATTACGTTCACGAGTCCCGTTTTTTTTCCAGTGCGTGCGTGTATGTGAAAATTGTTATTATTAACAACAGCAACAACAACAAGAAACAAACAAAAAAATAGAGAAGAAATAGCGTTACTTTTCTTTTAACCGGATTCCGGTACTTACACACACACACACACAGACACAAACAGGCACACGCACACGCACACACACACACACACACCACGCTCACACACAAACGAACACCATACACCCGCACTGAAACGGACAAACATTGAAAATGAAAGACGAAACAATGCGATAACGGGATAACGGGATAACTAACTAACAAACAAATCAAACTAAAGAAGAAGCAGAGGAAGACTAGCGAATAAGAACAAGAAGAAAACAACGAGCGAATCAAGGTGAATAATTAACAATATTTACTAGAAAATATTAGGAATACACAGAAAACAAATAAACCAAATGAAATGGCGGAGCCAAAAGAAACGGGAGTACCGCTGCCAACGTCTCTGCCGGCGTAGCATCGCCTCGGGCCAAAAGAAAGTAAAGGGAAATAAAAAAGAAAACAGCCAGCGAAGGCATACACATAAAAGACTCATAAAGCAGAAGAAAGCAGCCAAAAAAACACAGTAATAACAAGAAAAAAGAGCTGGGAAAACCGCCGAACAAAGGCACAAGTAATATATCACAATATTTCCCATCCATAGATAAATATCTCGCCATACTCTCCATAAAGATGTTGGCCCACGAAATGGGCAAAAAAAAAAAAGAAAGTTGAAGTGGAAAGGAGAAAGAGGAACAAAGAAAGTTACCATATAGTTGAGTCTATTGAGAGGTTTCGGAAGACAAGTACATCTTGTCCTTATAGAGAGTGTTTATATTCCTTTTAAGCGATATAATAAATTAAGAATTAGCAAGTTAAATAAATCTATAATGAATTGAACACATTAATCTATTAGTTTTTATTTTATGTAAAAAGTAAGATACAGGGGATACAGCTTTATAACTATAATATATACAGAATAAGATTAGAATTAATAGGAGTTAAGAGGGAAAACCTTACCGAAACTAATAGAAAAACCATCGTGCACTTTACTATTGGCAAATATCCCTATAGAATATATTTACCATCAACATCATATAAAAGGACAATTGACGATATTGAATTTATACGAAAATCTATAGAGACCTCTTATCGTCGCTCCACTCTTTCTGATGGAAAGCATAGCATATTTATTGGCGCCCGCTACGCGGCGGAAAAAACGCGAAAACTTTGAAACGAAGCGGACGGAGAGTAGGCAAAATTTATGATTTTCCCGCATATGTGTGGGGATATATATATATACAGATACAGATACATAAATATATTGCAATATGTGAGTAATGGAAGGGCGCAAGCGAAAGCGAAAGAAAGAAGCCCAAAGAGTGATTCAAACTTTTTTGCTTCAACCATAAACTTTTTTGCGCCTTGAATGTTTTATGAAAGGCAGATGAAGTACACAAGTTGGAGTAGAGTCCATCATTAAGCGACCAATATATATTGGACTATATAAAACACCATGGAACATCTCGCGTGTAAATTTCAAAGTAAAAGTAAGAGGGATAATATTAATATAATTACAATCTCGGGAGGCAGAGGGGCCTTGGCTGTCATATCTCTTCAGCATTACGGCTAAGAGTTACGACACATTTTTGGCCATACTTTCATCTGCTTTCCTTCCCTTTCTCGGTATTTGGCACCCCCTATTTGCTCCTCTTGCTACACTTCAAGTTGAGTTATCCTAGTCATAGCCCTTGGAGACTGGAGAGTGGAGACTGGAGACTCAAGTCAACCCATTTAACTGGCAGCACATGGACACATTTTGCTTTTTTTTCGTTTTTGCGTGGCCATGTCTTACCTGATTCCCGTCTAACTGCTTTATTTTTCCAGCTTTTCTCTTGGTTTTTCTCCCATTTCCCTCTTGTTTTTCCTCCCCGTTTTTATGACATTTTCTGTTGCTGTTTTTGATGGTGTAGAAATTCCAAGCCGGTTGCATTAAGTTTCAGTTCCGGCTTGTTGATTGACATTTCCTCTGCTCTTTCTCTTTTTTTTTCTTCTATTTCCTTTTTTTTGACTTTGTGTGTGTGCGTTATCCTTTAGCCGGCTGACAGTTTTGGCCAAAAACCAGAAGAACGAACCAAAAAAAGAAAAAGAAGAGAGAGAAACACACAGAAAGAATGGCATTTTTTCGTGTGGCAATGGCCATGGCAATGGCAATCTTATGCAACTCGCTTCGTTTGATAAACCGCAAGTGGCACTGAAAATGTGTGTGTGTGTGGGTGACTTGGCGATTGTTATGTAAGGCCGTGGATGTAACAACAATGGCCAAGATAAGAGCATCGAAGCGCCAAGCAAACGAAATGAGCAGCGAAACGTGAAAAACTCCAAATAATCTACAATAAAACAAGAGGGGAAACGCAGAAAAAAGCAAAAAAAAAAATGAAATGGCAACGGGGCGGATGGTGAATGTCGGTTATTGCGTATACGTCATGTTGCCAGCGCTCGCTGCTGCCGTTGTTATTGTTGTTATTATTAGGCAGGCGTGGCCAAGTGGGCGGCTGGCTCTCGAAAGATAACGCATACGCCGCATGGGTCCACGTTTGCCGCCTAAAAAGATGCAAATCCCAATGAGGCCCACTGGCTGCAAACAATTCTGAATTATTAAGTTACTCAATCAGGCTTGGCCCTAAGACCTTAAACTCACTTGAAATGGGATTTGGTCGAGGGTTTACGTACGTCTCTGCTGTTTGCTGGGATTATATATCCCTCTTTTTCCGCCTTTTTCCTTTTGGTCCTTACAATTGAAGGTGGAAAATAACAAAAAGAAAAATAAACGAAATGAAAAAAATTTTCAATTAACAAATTCGCCTTTCGAACGTTTGTTCGCGTTATGGGCGCACGCATAAACCAATCTACAGCGCAAAAAGTTCCGGGCTGAGGAGAATTTCTTTAAGGGATTAAATTTCCATGCCTCAGCACACACAAACGCTCATACACAGGAAGAAAAATTGTAATTTTTAAAGGAATTTATTGAAAAAAATATTATTATTTTTTTTAAATATTTTTGAAACGATTCTAAGTAAGAAA
Organism: Drosophila pseudotakahashii; assembly: GCA_035046095.1. NCBI lineage: Eukaryota > Metazoa > Arthropoda > Insecta > Diptera > Drosophilidae > Drosophila > Drosophila pseudotakahashii. Next base: position 12,286,839 of record JAWNOE010000105.1, read on the forward strand.
ATTACACTAATAATATACACTAATAATAATTCTAGGGAAAACTAAAAGTATAGATTAGTATTTTTCCAAGTGTATATTATACAAACATACACATAAATAAGGAAATATAAGGACCGAGAAATACATCTTAAAAAAGGTTTGACTCCAGTTCTGGGGGCATTTGACGCAGGAATTTGGCCAAATCCCTTCTTAGCCACGACATAAAAGGACATTTTGGTATACCCTCTCCCTCTCCCTCTCCCTCTCTCTCCCTCTCTCTTTCTGTTTTTTAGGGATATTTAGGCCAAGCCATTGTTATTTCCTGCAGTGTATATTGTATAATAGATATACAAACGTGGAGGGACACGTGCCCGAGATGGATGGATGCCTGTTTCTGTTTCTGTCTCATTTCTGTTATGTTCTGTCTTCCCTGCGCTTTTCCCCAACCGCCTGTTAAATGTTTTTTCGTATTCCCCTTTCCCTTTTTTTTATTTTTTTGATATTTCCAACCTTATTACACACTTACCTGCCCACGTGTGTGAGCTTAAAGTTTTGTTATTGTTTTCGCACTGGCCAAAAGGGAGAAGCACGTGGCCATGACCGCCATATTGGCCTGTTCAGAACAAAAATCCTTAAAAATAAACACGCACAGGAAAATCAACAGCAAATTGAACTTCAATTCCAATTCCAATCGAGTCGAATCAAATCAAACCTACTTGGGCACTTGGTCATTATGGCGGAAGCAAATCATTGTAAATGAGACCAAATTGCCCCCATTCCCGAGTTTCGAGCCACCTGCTATTTGCATTTCAGTATTTCCCTCTGGATAATTGAGCGAGCATGCGACCCTAACTGGGTCTAACCTTCAGCTAGCCCTAGACTAGCTGGTCTAGCTGGTCTAGCTGGTCTAGCTGGTCTAGCTCCAACACCCACTTAGACCTTAGACCTTAGCGGCGCCATCGAAATATCCACACACCCCTGGCGGCTCATCCAAAAGTGAAAACATTCGAGTCAAGGCCAGGCGAATGGCTCTGTCTATTTGGTATCGTTTGTTTATTAATTATTTGGTTAGGCTTTTACCCGCCCCCTTTTGCTGTGCACTGAGCGAAAATGTTGTGAGGAAAAAACATATACTTTTTCAAGAAAATAATTCCCTTATTAGTTGCATAACTAAGATTATGTTCTAAAAAATATTTCACACAAAAATAAACATTAAATTTAAATAGTTTTTTGATTATATTTTGCAATGTATAGAAAAAATTTTTATTGATTTTTTTTAGATACTTTTAAATAATAATATAATATTTAAAATAAATATATTTCATTATTCCTTATATAAATACGATTTAGGTATTATTTAAATATACATAATAATTTTTTTGTACTATTTGTGAAATTCAATTTGCATAACAGCTTGAAACGCCTAAGGATTGAATATTAAAAATATTTTTGGATTTTTCTTAGTATGCCTTTGGCTTTAACCCCGTTTTCTAGTTGCCCTCCCATTTTTTTTTTTTTTTTTGACCCCATATTTACCTTTTGGTTTGGCAAATATTTGAGTTTTTGCCGTATTTTTCTGTTTGTTTGTGTTTTTTGTGTGACTTTTTGCTCTCTTTTTTTGTATTTTTAATATGTTCCATTGCCAGTCGTTTCATTATGCAGTCGCTAAGTGTGTCACAAGTCGAAAGTAAACAATTTTCAGTTCCTCAACAATTTATATTATTTTTTCGTGGTTTTCGTTTCGTTCGCCCCTAATCCCCCCCCCCCCCCACTGCCACTTGAGTCACCTCAACGATTCTTGCGTTTGTCTTTTCGCATTTCAATGGACTGCGGGTATATAGATGTGTGTGCGGTAACAATAGGGTTAGATATATTGATTTTCGATCATAAGAACCTGCAACATGCAAAGTCCAACTAACACCTTGCCCATTATATACCTACTTATATATATATATATATATCGGCCCAGTGACACGCCCCGCCCATTGACATTAGCCATATTCGAGTCGCCTTGTGAGGAAAACGTCTCCCTGTCATTGTCGAGTTATCATTATTATATTTAATATAATGCGCCGCTTTGGCACGCTCCAGCCTCAGTTCCTCAGAGCCTCAGAGCCTCTGTGCCTCATTTATCCCCCTATCCGATCCGCCACGCCCCCCAAATTAGGGCTTCTTGTATATGCGAGTCGGTGGTTCCGGCAATCAATCTCCATCTAGGGCCTTATGGCCAATGGAACCGATTTGATTAGTGATGAAAGACCAACTACAAACTAACCGCAGTCACTCCCGAAAAGGAAAAACTGACCAAATTGTGCACTCAGGGTGAACTAATTGTGTAATTCAAAGTTTTCAGGTCCCAAATACACAACACACATATAAGTGCACTGGGAAAAAAATCATAATTCTATGTGACAACTTATTTTCAACAGTATAATGTTTATAAAAGATAGATTAAATGCTTAAGAGATTTTTTTAAATAAATAAATGTAAATAAAGGGAAGGGAAAATTGCTGGGTGTCCAAAAGTAGACAACAATATTTTTTTCAATATGAATTCATATTAGTTTGCTATTTCTCTATACTTAATTTGTGTTTTCCCTCCAAATCATCGATATTATCGAATCGATATGGTCAAAATATCGAAAATATCGATCATTTTCAAGCTCTAATATGAGTTAATACAGAAAGACGACTATTTTTTATACACTTTCCCTCTAAATCATCGATGTTATCGAATCTATAATGTCAAAATATCGAAAATATCAATCATTTTCAAGCTCTAATATGAATTCATGCAGAAAGACGATTATCCTTTATTCACTGCATACTTTTAGACACATATTTTGGAATTTAAAAGAGATTTCAAAATTACTAGTTATTTTTTCCCTGTGCCTGAAAAAGAATTCTTAAGGGTGCGCTGCAAGGCAGGGCAAAAATATTACTTATCCGCCTAATTAAGCTCCAACAAAGCGAACACTTCATTATATATTTCCTGCACTCCGGCAGGCAGAGATTGTTTGGGGGTGAGTTATGGGAGGTGGTGTTTTGGATTTCCTGCCTTTCCTGGTGCCGCAGAAAGGAAAAGAAAAGAAAACGTAACCTTAATGTAATGTGAATTACGCTAAATTTATTAGGCAAAGGCAGCGAGTGAGGGAAATGGGGAAGCGGAAACCAGGGCAAACTGAAGAGCGACGGGGAAAACCCCAAGAATACACACACACACACACACACACATGAGTCTGGGCCTAATCGGTATCGTTAACTCCAACTCCAACTTCAGGACCTCTCTTCACAGCCAGTCGTTACCAATTTCGTCGCTTATTTTGTATTATATTTTCTCTCCTAGTTTCGTTTCCTTTTGCCACTTTCACTTGGTTTTTGCGTGCTGGCCGCGTTTTGTATAGGAAACTCGATAATTTCCACCAATTTCCTTTCGCTGCACATGTGTGTGTGTGTGTTAGCCCTGTTAGTCCTGGCAAAGTATGCGTGTCCATGCGAAGCTCATAAACTGTGTGTCGGCAATGAGTATGTTAATTTGGTTAGAGGTGAGAACGCAGGTGAGAAATAATTTTGGGGCGTGGCATCGACTAAATGCCAATGCCAGCAACAAAAACCACCAAACATCTCTTTTGTGTGCGTGACCGTACAAAAAAAAACAACAACAAGAACAAAAAATATCCAAAAAGAAAGGAGACAGATAAAATTACTGGAAGAAATTACTTACTCAAGTAGTTGAAAAACTTGAAAAGTTTGCCGCAAAAGGCGGAAAATTACCCAACAAAATTGCACTTTCGCAATAAACTTTTGAACCCGTTAATTCCACTGTTTGTAAAGTTAGTTCGCCAAGAATTGCTCAAGTGTCAATTTATCGGGGAAAATAAGATTTTGTAGTTTGTTTTTTTTCCCAGAGAAATTCACGTATGAAAATGGTTTAATTTGTTTGTACATAGAAAGAAAAATCGTCAAAATATCAAATTGATATGCGCAGGTTAATTGAATCAAGTTATTCATATCATTTTGACATGAATAGCGATTATGTTTATCTTATTTTATAATATTTGTTCAACAAATACTACATTTAGTATTTTAAAACAGTATTTTTAACACATCTTGAATCATAAATTTGACATTTACCATATCGGCTTGTCATATCAATATGAAGTAAGGTAGAAATTACCCTATTATATGTTTCTGTGTAGGAAATATATCAGAAAAATAAATATGAAATACATTTGTTTAAAGGGAAATCAAATATATTAGCATACTTGTTATTTGGCGAAAAAGCCAACCATATTGGCCATTTGAATTGCATTAATCTCATCATATTGATTGGCCCCTTGGCTAATTTTATTTAGTGACCTCTATTTATATTCGATTGTATAGATTTTAAAATTTGATTATGCTTGTTTAAGCACACATGGATTTTCCATGGAATTAATTGAATTCCACGACAAGTGGCGAATAATATGTTGTTTTGCGTTTTCGATTCGAATTGTTGTATTGTTGAAATGCCATCAACGTTTTTCGGTTTTATAAGTTATCCTATTCATAAACATTCCGCATTTGAAATTCCGTGTAAATTGAATTTCTCCGCTATTTTATTCTTCGATGGCTTTTCATTTCGCTCCACTTGACTTAAATGCGTTTAAGGTTGAATTTATGCTCGGTGGTCTAATACCCTCAAAAAAAAAAAAACACAGCCTATTTTCTCGCTCCAAAACTTGCAACATTTTCAAGTTAAATGACTTCCTTCGAGGCATTTATTTAATCTGCTGCTGAGTTGTCTCTCCTCCGTTTTTTTTTCGCTTTCCGTTTCGCTTTTCAACTTAATTAAGAAATCCAATTAACATCATTGACATTAGATGTCCTAGAATATGCGCAATTTGTTTTGTTTTTATATAGTTTTTTTTTTTTTTTCGTTGGTATTTTCATGAGCACATGGCAGCCAAAATACAAAAAAAAAAAACACAAACACACGCATCTGCCGAAAAAATAGATTTTTCCCTTTGCATATGTATGCGTGTGTGTGTGGGGGTGTAGGTGAAGGGGTGGAGTTGGCTGAAAGCAGGACCTTGCTGGCCACCCCCGAAAATCCACACCCTTTGCTGACAAGTAGGCGTTGATGTTGATGTTGACGTTGGTCTCGTGTGTGTCCCTCCCACCCAAAAAACTTGTTGGGGGGGGGGGGGGGCTTTCGCCCATCGCCACCCCCTCGTTGCGTGAGTCCCGAAATTGTGCGTGTGTGCGGCTTTTTCGAGGGGGGTGGCAATGTGGGTGGTGGGCGGTGGGCGGTGTGGGTTTGCCGGCTGGGCGCCTGTTCGTCCAACACGCAACAAACAAACGATAACAAACAATTGTGGCAACGACATTCGGATACTCAGTGTCTCCATTTCTCAGTCCCCCCCCCCTCAAGTTTTCCAAGTCCTCCATTTGTCTTTTCCTGATTTCGGTTGGGAAAGTCGGTGGTCCTCTCATCGTCGTCCTCCAAATGCTGATTGTAAAGGCAGGGCTGGAAATCGTGTTTTAAGTCGTGTTTACTGGGCTTCAATTGGGAAATGTCCTTGAAGAGGTTTTAGCAAATTCAAGTGCCCCTTCGTTTTGGCTTACATTTGGGTTACACTCTATAATAATTGGGGTTATATGATCGAAATAATGCATATACTACTTAAAAATAGATGAAACTTTAATGAAATTCAAATGTTTATATAAAATATAATACCTTCAATTAAATTTTTTAAAAATATTCTATTCTTAAATATTCTAAAAAAAAACCTTTAAAAATAACCAGAGTCCCAAAGAGAATCTAGATCTAAAACAAATTTATATCACTTCATTATTAGCTCTTTATTTGTAAATCTTCTTCCCCTTTGACTTTGGCACTCAGTCGAACGAAAACCAAACACTTGCAATCCGATTTGTCGTTTCACTCAATTATGATAGCACTGCCGGGGTCAAAGGGCAACCGTCCACGCCCACGAATCTGTCAAATTATCCACATGATCGCCCCCCCCCCCGTATGTACAGACCTCGGGAAATCCCATTCAAGTCGGACAACTTTGGCTCATCTCCTTTCAGCTGGCTTAAACAGTGACACAAGTAACACAACTGCACGAGGAGCAGGAGCGGTTGCCACATTCAAGCAAATCTACTTAGCATAAACCAATTCACACACAAACACACTCATACGCAGGTTGGGGCAAACACACTCACACACAGACAGAGAGATGAGAGAGAGAGAGAGAAAGCAGGCAGCTTTCATTACAGGGGAGTGGCTGGCTTTCACCGAGCAGCTGACAAACTGGGAAAGCCAAAAACTGATTATGGCTTTACCCATTCAAAGCGACAGCACTCTGCACTTGCAAATAGACAAATGTGTGTGGTCTAGTGGGAGGAAAACGATTTTAAGACCATCTTACTCTTTGAACAAAATTATTTTAAAAGAAAAAAGACATAACACAGCTGGCAGGGTCACACTTTAATCGTAGTGTGGCTTCGCACACTGTGTTTATTGCCTCTAAGGCGCGACCGGTCACACTTAACCTTTTGTTTCTTAAAAATAAAATAGTAAGCATAATTTGAAAATTGTTTTTAAAGAGCATTAATGTATATAAATATATTTAGTACACTTGCGGTTTTTCAGTGCACCTACAAGTACAAGTTAAATGAGAAATAATCGGAAATGGGCTGCAACAAAGTTCAATTCCAAGTGAAAATTAAAACATGTGCAGAAAGTGAAATTAAAAATGATGCTATGTGCTTAGCACTCAACTTGCTTGCTTACTTGGACCCCGCGCCCCTTCTCTTCTCTTTTCTTTCTTTTTTTTTTCTTATTTCTCCCAAGATCCCGTAAGTGAAGCCCGAGCCTTGTCGCCCAGTCACGTAGTCTTTTTTGCCCATAGAGAAGGTGCCTTTTTTGAAAGGCGAATGAAAAGGGGGACCGAGCTGTTCTTTATAAACAAATATTTGGATTTAGCAACTGAGTGAGCAGTTGGAGGGCCAAGGAAGCTTAAACTCGAGCAGAAAAAAGGAAGGAATTTTATTTCCTAGCTGAATTTTAGGCAGTCCTATGGGTCCCTTTCTCTCTTTCTCTCTCTCTCTCTCTCTCTCTCGGCGGGTGTGTGTGTTTCTAGTTTACGACTTTTACTACTTTCTTTCCACTTTCTCTATCTAACTCGCTCTCTCTCTCTCTCTTTACCGCCCTCACTGCTTATGCAAAACCGCACCCATATTGGAGGACAAGTAGGAAAGCAGATTACTTATCTTTTAGTTTTCATTTAAATATGAAGACCAAATTGTACACACACGCCGCTTTTTCCATTTCACTTTTCTCGGCCATTAGAGGGATATATACATATATATATACATATATTTGTATGTTAAGGAACTCCTTGGGTGTTTTGTTTTCACGCAAAACTCTATCTTTTAGCCAGATAAAGATGGAGCAAAAAGCAAGTGGATTTCTTTTTATCTACCGCCCGCCCTTTCAATTCCGCTTTTCATCTCGACTCGGCGTTTTTTTATCTCTCCGTCTATTTTTGGTTAGACGAAAATAATTGGATTTACACCGAATCAAGGAATCAAGATGAAAACTAGGGAAAGAAATGAGAGGGATGTGAGGATAGGGATAGGGATAGGAATAGGGATACGGATAGGGATGTGGCATATGATGATGTCGTCATTCCGGAGGATAAAGTACGGTTGGCAGGAAGATGGGGATTCCATGCCGGCTGTGGGCTGTAAAGGCAACTCAAATTGGAGATATTCATAAGTGAAATTTGTTATTCCAATGGGGAGATAACTTTGGGTTTTTTAAATGAAAGCCATAATACCATAAAGAAAACGGCAACGTTTTAAGAAAAGAGTAAGCTATACATTAAAGCTATCTTCAGGTTAGTTGGATTCCTTTAAAAAATAAAATATACAAATGGTAAAGTATATAGATTCCACTTAACTTACATAGATTTTCACCCAATGCTAGTTGCTTAAGCACCAAACACAAACACTATTTGATTACCTTGTTCGGAAACCAATCTTGATAATTGCTCTGTAAATACATAAATTCTAGCTCCGCAAACCGGCGTCGACACTCTCAATTCCTGGCTCGATGAAAACACCTTCCATTGCGAACCGGGAACAGATCTCATCTGGATGCAACGAAGAAGCGGCCGAGGCACTAGTGGGTATCCACTCAGACTACCCTAGGTATGAAATGTATGTATAGCCCGATCCGATCCGCCAGTAGAGTATGTATATATCAGCAGCGTTCAGCATTCATTGACCCTCGAACCTCCCCCCCCCCCCCTCTACCTTCGCCCAGTCGACAAACTCCTCCATCTAGAGATCGTAGTCAAAACTGATTAGTTGTTCCCACGCCTTGAAAAGAAACAAATCGATTTAAAATAACCATAAAGTTGATGTAGGATGATAGGTTTACATTTTTTTGATAAGTAATTAATAATAGTGAAATATTTAAATGTAAAATGTAAATTACCGGTAGCATGGTCACACTACATTCACAGTGTGACCTTGCACACTGAGTTTATGGCATCTAATATAACTTAACAGATTAAATAACAATATATTTAGCACAATTGTAGTGTTCTAATCGGTATAGATAATTTTTAAAAATCAAAATGTTCAAATTTCGCTCAGTGTGCGATTTACAGAAGGTGCACTGCCACTAAAGGCCGACATTGAGGGATTGAGGAATTGAGGGAATGGGAATATGACTGGTACTGGGAAACGGTAACCGTAACTGTGGGCAAATCATTGACTGATGGATGGCCCGGGGACAGTAATTAGCTGTCAATGTCAGGACAAGTGACCCCGGGATGAAGATGAAAATGACGATGATGATGATATTGCGAGGGCAAAAATTGAAATAGGGCAAATGTCCGGGGTAATATTCATTGGGGAGCGCTTGAGAGCCGGCGCGATTCAATTTGAGCACTCTAAAGTGAATTCAGCTCACGAATGGCTGCTGGGTTGGTGGTCCGTTGGTCCGTTGGTCCAGTGGTCTGGTGGTCGTCTTCTGGTGTCCACATAAATCTCTATGAATGTCGTCGATGGCAAGATATTTTCCTGCAATCACGTTGGCAATTTGGCACAGTTCAGCAGTTTATAGAGGGGGCAGCACACACAAAAAGGCCAGGGGATGGGATATATGGCTATGACTACGACTACGACTTAGACAACGATTGTGACTGTGACTATATGGGCATCGAAAACGAAAACGAGGACAGCCAGCTGTGTGTGTGTGTGAGTGTATGTTTTCATTTGTCAGCAAAATTTTTATTGGCCATCTTTGGCTCATCCAAAGAGCAGGGGGTTTGTCCCCCTCCCCACCCCCTTTAGTCATCGGTGTCTGTGTATCTATAAGATACAAATTGATATGACACATTTAGGAAAGCCGGCGCAAAGCGAAAACACACAAATCTGTCATTCAGGCTGTAAGATTTATTAAGGTGCCGACTAGAGTTGAGCGGAGCTCTGAGTTGGATTCGCTCGACTTGAGTTCCGTTGAGTTGAGCTGGGTTGACTTAACCCCCGGTAACCCCCCCTCCCCCCCCCATCTCAGCGGAGAAATCTCGACAGACCCCCATCCAGCCACTTAAGCATTAGTCAGCGATCTGGGAAAAGAACTTAGAGGGGTTTCAACCCCCTGGGAAAATTGCTACACACAAAAAAAGCATGCAATACGCATATCGTTTTTACATGAAATAATCTTTCGAGCATATCAAATTAACGTGGCCGCATATCAAGCTAAAATTGATATTACAAATGTAAAATCGATCTACGTTTCATATCGATCTTTTTTTGGGTGTAGGGAAATAGATCAGGATTTAATGGTTAATCCATTTTGGTTTACTTAGTACTAAAAAATAAATTATTGATTTTATTTTAAAAATTAAGGTAAATTCCTTTGAATTCAACGATATTTCCAACGTTCTTTCTTAGTAAACCCCTGTTAAATGAAAATAAATCAGCTTCTTTGTTAAAATACAATATATATAAAGCACTACCCATCCCAATTAGATAGAAATTCGCATTAGTTAAGCTCATTAGTAGCCTATAAATAAATAGCCACATCACAAGTAGCTTTAGATTTCCATCCATAAATAGAAACATTCATGGCAGGGAATTAAAAGAGCTTAACGAGACATACTTGGATATTCCTGCCGCAAACAAAAACATATGCAATTAATAAAAGGGTTGGACTATGGAAATCGTAAAAAATAGAATTGAAAGGTCAGAGAATCAAAGAAATCACAACGAATGAAACTGCAATCGGAGCACTGAGAGAAGATTAAATAATTAAATTGTGTTTCAAAAGGATTAGAGCGAAGACATGAATCGTTAAAGAGAGTAATAATAAAATTTATCAATTTATTTAAATAAAACGAGATAGAAACAATAGACTGTAAGTGCTTGATACTGTAATTACAAACCCAAACACATCCGTTAATTAAAGTAGTTAACAATCGATTTATTCGGTAGTGGAGAGTGTAGCACAAGTGTAGAAATGGATGGGGAGTGAGTGGAGAGTGAGTGGGTAGTGAGTGTGGACCCTGCAGAACCCATTGGCAATCTGATTGAACTCCGTTAACCCCGCAGGTATATGGAAGAACGTGCTCTTACTGGCGGCAATACGTCCAGGAAGCCATCAACAAACTCGGCCAAACACAAACCCAATGTGGGCTATCGCCTGGGCAAGAGGAAAGCCCTCTTCGAGAAGCGCAAACGGATCAGCGATTACGCCCTGGTCATGGGCATGTTCGGGATCATCGTGATGGTAATCGAAAACGAGCTGAGCAGTGCCGGTGTCTACACAAAGGTGAGAGTCGTTAAGAAAATGAATTCGATATGAAATAAGGTCATTTCTACCTTATTTCATATCAACAAAAGGAAAACATATCAACGTGATATTTTATCATATCAAATAAAATACCAAATGTAGTATTTTTTGAACAAATAATGTAAAATAAGATAAACATAAACTTTGTTCATATCAAAATGATATGAATAACTTTAAAAAATATAAAATTGACCAGCACATATCAATCTGATATTTTAACAATCTTTTATCTGTGTAATAATACATAAAAGGTTACAAATATTTTTACCGATTCGTTTCGTTATTTGAGATATGAAAAATCTGTGATAAATATTAAAATCTCATAACCTCAACCTTTACTTATCTCCTTCTTTTGCAGGCATCGTTCTACTCGACAGCGTTAAAAACCTTAATATCTGTTTCGACTGTGATTCTTTTAGGACTTATAGTAGCTTACCATGCTTTGGAAGTGCAGGTGAGAGTGAGTGCAAATTGTATTCTTCTCTTCCAGATGTTATTGATGTTCTTGCTGATGGTCGTCATCGTTAACTGTTTAACGTTGCCGTCGTCACTGTCGCTCACTGTCACCATATAATACCCCCGATATAGTCCCTTTCCCCAACCAACCAACCAACCAACCAACTAAAAAAAAAAGAAAACCCACCCTCTATGGTCATGCTAACCCCTCGAAATCCCCGAAAAACCCGAAACCCCCCCGGTCCAACTGTCATCATCGCCATCTCGGTTTGTTTGTTTGTATGTTTGTTAGTTAGTTAGTTTGTTTGTTTGCTGTTGGAAAACGTTTTCTTGTATCCGGTTATGATTTCGATTTACTTTCTATTGTTTTTCCTTTTACTTTCAATGTGTTTCTCGCATATTGGGAGCGTGAGCAAGAGTATGGAAGAGCGATGGAGAGTGCATGTGCAGTGAAAGTTAGTTGAGTGAGTGAGAGAAAGTGACAACCCGTTTCCGGTTCCGGTTCCGTTTCCCATTTGCTCATTCCACAACCCACCTTTCCACGTTCCCCTTCTTACCTCGCTCCATTCCGCCATTTCTCCGGACATCTTTCATCTAGTCCCTCTACAAAAGAAAAGAAAAAGAAAAAAAAAAGAGTTTCATTCCACCACAAAGAATCTAAACCGAAAAAAAAACAAAAAAAAAAAGTTATAAAAGCTGAAACACTGTACATAAAGCTAACCATTCTCATTCACCGAACTCACCTTGACCACCGTCACTCTGTTCACCACAGTTGTTTTGAAATCCAGATCCTCGCTTTTAAATTATAGTTAAAAAAAAACATTAAAAAAACAAGTTTCTAAAACTATGCTAACGTATTGTATTAACAATTTAAAAAACAAATAACATTTTGCATTTTTCAAGTTTTATCAAATTGTAAGAATACCCCTAACAAAAATGACATCCTCTGTGGTGAAATTTTCGTTATCGATCAATCGATTTTAAGCAGCCCTGTTTTTTCATTTTCATTTTAATTCGTTTCATTTCCATTCAACGCAGATCCTCTAAACATGATCTAGACCGGAACTTTTTGACAATACCAAACATTCCATACCAAAATCGTTTTCGTACTCGTTTACCTCCAATATGCGCTTCAAATACCAGTTGCATGTACAGCACTATAATTTGTTTCATTTGCTCAACATTTTTGATATATATATGATCCATATATATACCTATATATATATATATTTATATATAATCTATACAATTTCCACTTCTACTTCCTCTTCTTCAACTTATTGGTTTCGTCTTACTTTTCTCGTTTCGTTTACCTTACAATTAAAAAATACAAACCACAAAAAACCAGTAAATTTAGTTAAGACATGTGTTAAAAATTATCGTTGGCATGAGTTAAACACATATAGCTAAATATATATCAATAGAGAAAAAAAAACCCCAACCGATTTGAAAACAAATGCGGTTGGGGATCATTTCGTTTGGAACTTAGAAATATGTAGAGAGCATGGGAGCATCAATTGCCTAGTTCGTAATTCTGTTGATTCTAACTTAAAACATAAACAAAACATAATTATATACAACAACATGATTGATAACAATATTATCTATTAGCAACATACTCGAATAAAACCGAAGAGAAGTGGAAGATACTCGAAAACCCTGAACTTTCGTTAGCTTCATCGAATCAAACTGAAATACTGATGTTTGTAGGGACAAAGTCCTGTGTTCAGTGATTGAATTTGGATTGGTAATTGAAGTCTCCATATCGATAACTCGATATGGCTATCGATAGTCAGCAAATCAGCCTCGTTATCGCAATAATCGCAATCGAAAAAAAAGAAACCTTTTACCCCAAAACTCTCACAACTGCATTCAACCATTTCCATGTCCATGATTCAATCAAGTCAGGTCATTGATCAGTCGTCTGTCAGTCAATCAATCAACCAAACCAGTCGTCAATCAACCAGTCAATCAATCAATCAGTCAGCTGATATACTTTCTATATATATATACAAAAATCCCCCTCCCCCCAAAAATCTCATAATTCGTAATCTCTTCACACAATTTGTTCTCTCTCTCTATTATATAATAATATAACTCCGAATAAATGTTTATCCCCCCAAATTAATGTTGATGTTTAAGAGTAAAATTTTAATATGTAATTACCTTCCATTATGCTTTGCAGAATTCAGTAAGTAATACTTATTATAATGTCTACCATACATACTTCAATATTTGTGAGTAAATCCAAATTAAAACCATGCATAGTGTTATGTACCATATACGGAAGCAACCAATACCAATACCAAAACCAACTCAAATCAAAAACCAAAACAGAAACCAAAAACTATAAACTGAAAAACTGAAAACTGAAAACTAAAAACCCAAAAACCAAAAAAACCGAACCAACAAAACATGCCTAGAGTAGATAAACCATAGATCGTACTTAGACTTGGGTATACGTATAGACATACATATATATAGCATATGTGTACCCAAAAATGCATACTGAAGCCAAAAAGCTGAAACCAAGCAAAAACTTCAAGTCGATGTTTAGTTGAACCCGCGTCTGTACCTTTGTGATATCGTGTCTAGTGTATATATATATACAATCCTCCTTTTTTTTGATTTTTTTTCAATATTTTCCATGGAAACTAAACCAAAAAACTGCAGATACAGATACAAATAATACTGTCACACGCCATCCAAGATCAAAGGCAACCGCTTGGCTGTTAAATAGCGAAAATTGTGGCTTAGCTTTGCACCGAGACAACCACCCGAACCACCCAACCGCAATCTCACCTTGTCTTGCAGTACAGTACGTACGGTATACAGTAAACACTGGCCATGTGCGAATCGATTGTGGAAATGTTTGACCTTAAGAACTGAAAAGGTGGAAGGTTCGTGTAATTAAATAGAAAGTTATTACTAAAATATCTCACTTTTAAATTAAATCGTATCTAAAATTTCCACAGAATAAGTTAGTTCTTTGAGAATGGTTTTTCTTTGGTCTTGGAAAAAATGTAAATATAAATAATAAACAAACCTTGAAACCCTTTTGTCGTTACAAAACTTGATTGAACCTTCATCTTTAAGTGGCAAATTCCCATGTTAGAAATTCCGTTAGAAAATAAATTATTAAACTCAAAAAATAAAATACTCTGTAAATCATTTATAAAACATTTTCCAATCGGCTTGCATATAAACAAAATAGATGTACATTTGCACAACCTACATACAAGCATATCCGCATACATATGAGCATTCCCATTGCTAAGTCGATACTGAATATATATATGACTATATAACATATATATGTTAATCGATATATGTACTATCAAGCATCAAACCCATCTATCACCAAAATTAGGTTCAAAAACATCGAAGTTTGGCCAAACCAAAAGAAAAAGAACACAGGACTTTGTGAATGCGAGCTAGGAGAGACCTTGTCGTAAATCGATAATCAATTAATCAGTCGGCTTAACTTGCGAATGGCTCATATGCGATTAAAAAACGAAAGACACACAAATCAGAAGACCAAGCCCTTCCTCAACAAAAAGGGGAAAATGCACATCATTTAGCTTGTTTTGCGAAATATTACTGTCTATCGATTGTATCGCGATTGCCTGCAAAACCATCGATAACTTGGATATTTCACCATTTCCACTACCACTTCGCCTAGATGTTATATGTGATGTGATATTTGATAGATGTTTGTATATATGGCCTAATTGCACTGCGAACTTTAGATTAATGCAGTTTAATGGTTAGGTTTCTTCCGATTACCCCCGCGATTAATTATCCAGTGAGTGGGGTGATTTTGAACTTTAGAAAAATTGATTTGATAACGAGAAAGTAAAGAAAAAGAAAGAGAAAAATAAAAAGGATAAAGGTATAACAGCAACCAAGAAAACAAGAACGAAATCGAGTGAAATGTGCTAATTACACGAGAACACGCACGCTGCTTTCTAGTAAGTACTTGCACTCACACATGCACCGAAGCACTCACACACACACGCAGACGCACAACACACACACACACACCTATACCGAAAGAAATAAAACATAAGACACGAAATGAATTTCAGAGGAGATTCCATAGCCTACGATACTTGAACTTGACTCGGGAATTGCTTCCACCACTAAAACAAAAACCATTAACACACACGTAGGCACACACACACACACACACTCAAACACTCGCACACCCACACCCACACACACACCCCATTGACGTTGTACTTGTCAAATAATTCATGCTCGTATATTTGAGTGTAATTCATTTTTGTTTAGTCGCAAAAAAACCAAAACCCAATCAATAAATCTCCAATTATAATTAATAAATTATATACTTGTTCTCCTTTTCTTTCTCCCCCTCTCGTTTCCTTTTCTTTTTTGGCACACACCAACGAACTAAATCGAATCGTATCAATATCCTATATGCGATTATATAATACCAATCCAAAAACCCGAAATCGAAATTAAAATTAAAATTAAAATCGAATTCGAAAAACGCAGTTATTCATGATAGATAACTGCGCCGACGATTGGAGGATCGCAATGACATGGCAACGAATTAGTCAAATAGGGTTAGAACTTTTTATATGCGCTATACATCCAATTCCTGGCGAATACTATTTCCAGTGGACGACGAAATTGGCCAATAAGAATAAAACAATTGGCACCGAAATGGTGCCATATGACGTAGCTTTATCATTACCTATGTTCCTTCGATTATATTTAATCTGCCGCGTAATGCTGCTGCATTCAAAGCTATTCACAGACGCATCATCACGGAGCATTGGCGCTCTCAATAGGATTAATTTTAACACAAGGTGAGTTGAAGTATATAATCTATTATGGACTATCTATAGAACCCCCCGTATTATATTAATATAATATCATTAGTTTTAGTAAAACAGATATCAAAAGGTGTCCAAAAGTATGCTGTAAAAATAAGAGTGTGATAATAAGTGTTGCCTACTTTTAGACACCCCGATTGGGGATTTCAAAACCCTGGTATTCATCTTAAATACTTCCCACTAATTCCCCTATTTACTCCCTTTTAGATTCGTTTTAAAAACTCTAATGACAATATGCCCGGGAACGGTTCTATTGGTCTTCATGGTCTCGCTGTGGATCATCGCATCCTGGACGCTGCGTCAGTGCGAAAGGTAATGACCATATTCTATTATCCGACTTATGATATGATATATATTTCTACTTACTTGTTGAGAATTACATTTTACTTTATTTTTTACGTTTGATTTTTGATTGTACTTATGCTTTTGTTCCTTTTTTTGGTCTCAATGGTTGATTGGTTTCCTTAGTTTTTCGTTTTTCGCTCTTCCGTTTCCTTATTCCGTACTCCGTTTTGCGTTATCCGTACTTTCTTGAGTTTTACTCTGAACGCCATTTCCGTTTACCGTTCTGATTCAATGTGTTTGCCACTAATATTTAATATCAATGTATGTATGTACATAAATGTATGTGCCAAGCATTACGTAATGTCTTCTCCAAGAAACTTAAAAAATAAACTCCAAACTCGAAATTTATAACATCTTCGTCACAAGTTGTATTTGCTTTTTTTTTTGTACTCTCATGTAAAAAAAAACATATTTTAAAGTTGTTGAATACCATTTAAAGTACGGAAAAAGGGACAAAGGGGGAGTTAAGCACAGCCACAGCTTACAACATACACAATAAAAAACATAAAGCGAATGTGCATTGTTGCTTATTCATACGTGCTAAAGAATTTACATGTAGCTTGCATTTTATCCACATATGTACACACAAATGAAAACGAAATCCCCGACGAAGTACCGAAACTGTAACGAGTTCGAATGCGAATCTGTAACAATCGAAATGCAATTGTCACTGTCACGTAGCAAACGATTGGATAATGGATAATGCTTGCATGTGTTTCAATTTATTTACATTTGGCATTCGGATTCGCTTGTTTTTTACCACCTCGCCCCATCCCCACCAACCTCCAAAGAACCCTGATTGCTGATTGCTTTTTTACATTTATCTTGCCTGTACTTTTCCCCTTTTCTGACAACTGACAACTTATCGATATATTCGATGAAAGTTGATTGAAGTCCTGCACTTATCCGGGGGACGGGGGCAACAACAACAAAGCAAAAGACACACACACACACTCTTATAGAATTGGAGAGTGCAGTAAGAAGAATAAGAGAAACAAGATGGTGCATGGTCACACCGTTCTTCAATTATAGCTGCAGTCACACTGCTTGCTTTGTATGCATCTTAAGCAGCATACAACTAATAACGGTTGATCCAAGCCCATCTTAGTTCTCTGTATCGCGCTTTTACCGTATATACATGCATATTTATTCCTAAGCCCGTATTATACCATTTGAAATTTGACATTTTCTATAGTTTTATTAAACTTTGAATCTTTGTGTTTGAACGTTGTATGCCTAGCTCTGTCTATCTTTCTCTCTCGCTCTCTTTTGCTCTTACTTATCTCACTCCTCTTCAGCAAATTCTTCAGCAAATTCTTTTTGCTTTTCGAAGGAAAACCATGTATTATGACACAGTTTATGATTGAATTGGCGCACCATATATTCCTCTCGCTCTTTCTCTCTACTGATCCCCAGTCTATTGGCCTTCGGTATACTGTTTCTGTCCTCTTTCAATTTTCTCTGCTCTCTCTCACTCTCACATTGATCCATTTCAGTTGATCTTGCGATTCTTACATTTTTCTTTTTAGTTTTATTCTGGATTTACGACGATTCTTATGTTTTTCGTTGTCGTTGTTGTTGTTGCTGTTTAGTTTTGGGAAACGAAACATAACAGAAAAGAAACGAAAAGAAAACCAAATATAACATTCTTACATCGCCTATTTATTTAATCAATTAAGCTTTAAATTGTGGATTGAACTGCGCCTGCATTGCTGTAGATCATATCTAAAACATCCTTATATATGTAACCATAAATAAACTTGAAACAAAAGTGTTAACTCAAATCCAAACAAAATCAAAAAACGAAAACGAAAACAAATGCCCAACCCCAACCCCAAATACATATTTAATGGTAATAGGGATCCTAACTATTTAGAGCCAACCGAAAAATCCAACAGCTGTGTTTCAGTCTAGTGACGAAAGCATATACACCTCTCCATAAGTTCTCGTTGTTGCTGCTGTTGTTGTTGTTGTCGTCCTTGTTGTTGCGTTGTTTCCATAGCCAAAATACACCCTCCACATGTCTGTGCAGCTTGATCTATAAGGTTATATATAAAAACATGTTTATTAGTTGCATTCGCTGCACGGGCATGTCGAAAATCGGACAATAACAGCCCAGAAGACAGAAAAGTAAAAGAGTGACAGAAGCACTTAAACATTCCTCCTCCTTCTTCTTCTTCTTCTTCTTCTTCTACAACTACTACACACAAAAAAATCATATTGTCGTAAAATCGATATGCGCATGTAAATTTCTGGTTATGCAATACGCATATCGTTTAAACATGAAATACTCATTTCGATCATATCGAATTTACGGGGCCGCATATCAAGTTAAAATTGATGTTACATAATGTAAAATCGATCTTCGTTTCATATTGATTTTTTTTTTTGGGTGTACTACTACTTTATGCCATTTTATTTTCGCCTTAGATGAGTGACACGTATTGATTTGCGTGCAACATCCTCCGCTCGATTTGTTTTCTGATTTTACCTTTCCGCGTTTTCATGATTTTATATTGTTTTTGGCACATGGCGTTATGGACTCTGGACTGACTGGTTAACAAACAAATGAAAAAGCTCAGTGAGAAATAAATGAAAAATAAATACAACGAATATGTGTATGTCCTTCAATCTCGAATCAAGAAAACCAAACACCCAAACTCACACAGCCCACGTATACAAGCATACATATGTATTTATCGTAACGATGTTGAATTTTGTTTCGAAATCCATAATTAATTCGTATCTCGATGTTATTTTCCGTAGAAATTGGTAGAATTGGTTCTGAATTTCCTAAAACCAAGTTTTATGTTTCGATATGTCTGTTTTTTAGCCGGGTCCGCCTGTGGTCCTATCTTTAGTTTCTGTTTTAATCCATTTATCTATCTGTGTCTGTATGTGTGTCTGTATGTACGTGTATGTGCGTATTGTTGGAGATCCCCGGAAAACGTATCTTAACCAACCAACCAACCATGCATGCTCTGCTCAGCTCGGATCAAAGCTCTGTGAGTTAGATATTAGGGCAGGGGGATGATGTAGGGGGAAAATGTGGGCGAAAAACCAGGAGAAAATATTTTGTGAGGCATTAAAAGGGTATTTACAAACACTGAACAAACAAACAAAAGCATACACGAAGGAAACAAATTGAAAAGCTAGAATATTTTATTTAAAGTATTTAACAATATGAGATTTGCGTAAGGGATTTATGAAATTTTAGTCCGAGTGCATGTTCACACTGGTGCCAAGTGCGCAGTGTGACCATGCACCGTTGTGTGCATTTAAAGCAAACCGTTGATAAATCATCGTTTACAACCTTAACAAATATTTCCAAAGTACGAACTCGTTTTTTTAGTGTACTGCCTCTTGGCATTCATTATGATTTTTCCTTTGCAAATTGCTTAAGCCCCCCATTCACACACAAGCCACCTACACCCACACCAACAGCCACAGCCTACATCCACATCCACCTGCCCTTCGAAAAACGGCACCCAACGGAGCTGTGCCGGCAGGCATGCTTCAGCATTTAGTGGCCACATCTCTAGGGCTTCAGGTGGTGAGCCTCTTCAGGTAGAACAGCGGGGTATTATGGGGCGTACATAACGCTCGGATGGGCCATTTTAGTCGATTTGCATGTAGTCACAAGTGTGCGCCGTTTTGTGTGAGTGCGAAGTATGTACATATATGTATGCTATGTGCATCTGTGCCGTTCAGATCAAGAGTTATCAGTTGGAAGACGAAACCCAAGTCCCAGGCCCAATCCCAAACCCAATCCCAAGCGCCTTTCCAATCAGACTTTCATGCCCCCGGCAGGAAAAGATGATGAAGGAGCAGATGAAGGAAAAGAAAAAGAAGAAGGAGGAGCAGGAGCAGGAGCAGGAAGAGGATAAAAGGAGTGTTAATGAGAGGAAAACAGTTTTTGAACCGATGCCGAAGCAAGTGTTGTAATCAAATTGCCAAACTACCATCCAAACTATAATTATTCAATATTATTCATGTCATTGTATATTCCAAAATATTCCCCCGCAGCCCTATTTACAAAAAAAAAAACCTATCTACCTATCTCTCTATCTGTATCTTTCAATCTATCTTACTATCTCGCTCTTATATTCTATTGAGGACTTTTAATTCGTTGCCCAAAAAGAAAAGAAAACAAACCTAAAGATAAAGCAAATTATTTCCTGTTTCATTTCATTTAATTTCCTTATTTTTTTTTTCTTTCCCTTATCCAATTTTTCTTTATTTTTGCGTTTTGTAATTCTATTATTTATTTCTTTACTTTCCGTTGTATTTATACGTATTCTTTTAATACATGGAAATTTTCTAAAAATATGAAAAAATTTACCAAATTGTATTCTTAATTTTTCTGGAGAACAAAAACCAAAACCAAAAAAAAAAAATTAATAGAAAAAATTTAAACAAAAAATGTTCACATAATTTCACATCTGTTTATTTGTTTACTCCACTTCTCACCCTACTTCTGTATCCACAAATTGCAAAAAAAAAAAATATACCAACAAAAATGTATGAAATCGAATATATTTATGAAAAATACCAAACAACAACCGAAAAAACAACCGCAACTTGAATACGCATACGAAATACGCACTACGCATCTGAAATACCGAATTCTCAATATATATTTTTGTATACTGAAAACCGCTAACGAAAAAAAAACGAAAAAAATCAACAACGGCAAAACAAAATCCAATAAAACCAAACAAAAACAAAAACGTATCATAAATGAAAAAACCAAAACGAAATGACTGAAATTCGTTCCCTCATATATATATATATATTCCCACAATGCCAAACGCATGCCGATCAAATTCCAAACCAAAACCGTTTTACGATCCGAACCGATTCGATTCGCAAAAAAAGGTTCCACGATGAGGAGCACGCGAATTTGCTAAACTCCATGTGGCTAACGGCCATCACATTTCTGTGTGTCGGCTACGGCGACATTGTGCCAAACACGTACTGTGGACGCGGTATCACCCTCACCTGCGGCATGGTGGTAAGTATTTCCTCAAAAAACCTAAAAAAAAAAACAAAAAATCAAAAACCTCAAAAGAAAATACCAAAAAATACAAAGACTCCCAAAAACTCCATTTATGATACCGAAAATACCTTAAATATACCAAAAACAAACTAAATCAAAATAAATACCAAAAAAAGAACAGTACAGAACAGAACAGTTGCAAAGAAAAAACAGAACAGAAAAAAAAAATTACATCTATCTATTTATCGAAACAATAAAGAAATCCTATAATAAGATAAACAATAAAACTACAACAACAACAAGTACATACATCATCATCAACAAAAACAGCAACAACAACAGCAAACAGCAAACTTTCATGCATAAAAATATGAGAAATCAAAATCCATCGCAAGCAGAAGAGAAGTAGTATAAAGAGGAGAAGGTGGAGAAGGAGGAGGTGGAGGAGAAAGATGTTCAAGGGGAAGGGGGTGGTGGGGGCCCAGAAAAGTAGCCGCCATTGAGGCGCCTCCGAAAAAGAGAAAAAGATAACAAAAATCCCCGCTCCGCACAAAAGTACATATATATAGTATTTTATAGTAATTGTACCTGCCAAATCAACCGATACAAACGCACGCACACACACACACATCTCTGTACACAGAAAAAAAATTTGTCAGAAAAAATCGCCAGAGATTTAAGAATTCAATTCCAAACCCGAAAAAGGCAGTAAAAATACTTTTTGGATTTTATATTGAAAGAAAAAATTTGTAATAAAAGGTATATAAAATATATTTTATATATTATTAATATTTTTTATAGTTCTAAGTAAATACTACAAATATTCATTTTTATAGAGAAAGAAATTACGATCAATTTAATAAAAATAATTATTTGAAATATCAGAGGTGCTCAAATGTAACCCACTTTTTTTCTGTGTACGTGTGCGGGCGTATTCCCTGACCTATCTTCTCGAGTTCCCCTCCCCCTTTGTCCTCGCCCCCACCAAGTTATAAATTCAAATTCAAATATCCAAAATCCGTTTTGATGGAGGCTCCACCCACACAAACAAGAGAAAAAATAAGAAGAAAAAAACACATATCCATTTTTCGTAGCATACATTTCAGCGCACATATTTTAGATGCCGTTTTGTCTGCCCAAATCGTCGCCAAAACAACAAAAGAGGAGAAAAAAAAAAGACAGAAAAGCCCAAATAAACTGAAAAAAGCGGAAAGCAAATGTCAAGCAATAGTTTCATATCTGTATGGCCATCTCGCTCTATCTGGTTTTTGTTTCAGTCAGGCCGCGATTAATACAAACACACATACAAGCACATGACATTCCCACATACACCAACCCACCCAAACACACACACACACACTCTGGCAATCTGTTGTAAATCATCACCAAAAAAAAAAAAAACACCCACATGTGTGTGTGTACTGTATTATAAACACAAGCATACATTATATATATATTTAAATATATGTACATAATCACCATGTGTGTCTGTGTGTGCGTGTGTGTATGTTTTTGCAGCATTAAAGAGCGGAGATAACAATGTAACTTTTCTTTTTGTCATTTTTTCTGCCAGCAAAAACTAAAACAAAAAAATCCCGACACACACACACACACACACACACACAGGCAGATGTATTTTAAAGAGGAAGCAGAGGAAAAAAACGAGAAAAGTTTTTGCTTCCTGGCAAAACAAAACAACAACAAAAACAGAAACAAAAACAAAATCATAACAAATCTTTTCTGACAGCTCCGGCAAATTCTATTAATGTGCACATTTAACTGTCTGGGTGTGAGTGTGCTCGTGTGTGTGTGCGTGTGCTCGTGTGTGTGTGTGAGAGAGCCTTGGAAAAATTAAATTGAATTGTTTTCTGCACCCTAGAAGCTCCATTCTTAAGAAAATCAAAGTCACTAGATTACATAAAAAACCCAAATATATCTATTTTTCAACTCTCACTTTTGTACAGCAAGCTTTCATTGGGCTAAAAAACCAAAAAAAAACCCCATGGTTGTACATATATACATACATATATATATTAACGGTTACGTCCATAACTGTCAACATTTCAATATATCCGAAAACCAAAAAAACCTCCTACCCCCAAAAAAAAATACCAAAAACCAAATACAAACCCCATCAAGCTCTTTTTGGACCACTGTATTGTGTGCGCTCACCCGTTTACTCGTCCATTTGTTGTTAATCTCGTTTTCCTATATGCAGAATGACCATTCTAACTTTTACTTTTCGTTTTCACAATGGTTCCTTCTCGTTTTCGTTTTCGTTTTCGTTTTCGTTTTCGTTTCCGTTTTCGTTTCGTTCCTTTTGTTGTATCGTTTATCGTTATCGTTTATCGTTACTCTTTTTGGTTTCGAGTTTTACGTTCAACTAATTTTACCTGTGCCAATTTAGTTTTTAATGGATTCTTATGGTTTCTTTTTTGAACATTAAGCCAACAATACGATATTTTTCTCTATCTCTCTTTCCCTTTCATTTAAAAAAAAAAAAAAAAAATACGCGTGTATTCAATTTGACCCCTGAAACTGAAACTGAAACTTCAACCGATTAAATCCATAAACAAAACCATAATTCAAATATATATTCTATATATATATATATATTTCGAACAAAACCAAATCAAATATGAACAAAAATATCTGAAAACGAAACAAAATCGCGTGCTGGTTTATGGAACAGATTTCATGATGAAGAACATGCGAATCTTTTGAATGCAATGTGGCTGATAGCGATAACATTTTTGAGTGTTGGTTTCGGTGATATTGTTCCGAATACGTACTGTGGACGTGGTATCGCTGTCAGTACAGGAATAATGGTGAGTTTTTAACAACAAAATATTACCAACAAATGCACACAACATAACAATCAAGAAATATATATGTTCAATTAGCCAAAAAAAAAAAAAAAAAAAAAAATTACAATCAAGATCTTTCAAATAGAACAAAAATCACGTGTAAATAATTACATAAACTGCATACGAATGTTTACCCGCCCACCATAACCGCCCCTCGCCGCCACTTTTAACAAAACCACAACAACAACAAAAAAAAAAAGATTAAAATCTAAACTCACCTGAATTGTAATATTTCTAGTCAACTGTACATACATGTATCCAAAAAAAAATAATAAAAACCTAGTTGAATCACCAAAACGAGCCTAAGAACCTTGAGTTTAGGAGCTAGGATAATCGCATGTTTCTATGCAAAACTGAGATCAGATCGAGCAACTTGCCAGCCAAAATGTTCGTTAGTGAAGAAACCCAGCGTAACTATCGTAATCAAGCATAGAAATAGCGCTTATAACCGAAATAAATATATATTTTCCATACTTCTATCTTTCTCCACTTTTTATCCAGTTCTGCTTTTGTGTGGCTTACTTTCCATCTTTCTCTCTACTCTACATATAACTATTATATTTCAACTTTCCCACCTCTACCAGTCGTCTGACTATCCGCTTATTTCTTAGACTTTTTGAGATATTTATCATGTCGTAGTGGTAAACAAACAAAAACAAGAAAAACAAAAATATTTAAAAATATTTAAAAATAAATATAAAGCTATGATAGATATTTCCACTCCTAACTTGACTATGAATTGTGATTTATGGTTTCAACTTTGTTCCCTAGCTAATTGTTTCGTACTTATGTGTGTATGTAACTCTCTGCCAGACACCTCTAACTGTTGTATTACATATAGACCTGTGACGAACCCGAATCCATTAACTATTTTGATATTACTCCAGCCCGAATCTTAACCAAAACCCACATCCAACTCCGTATCTCTAAATTCTAACCGAACCAAAAGCGTTGCTGCATTCCAATCTATCCACCAATATCGTAATATCAATTAGAAGGAATTCATCCAATCATCCATACTCACTCAGCCCACTCACCCATTAATCGTTCAACAAACGAAATAACAAAGTGAAAAAAAAGAAAAGAAAAAGAAAAGAAGAAAAATAGAACAAACTGAAACAAAACATATATACATGTTGTAACATCCATAAAATTACTATATATCTATTGTGAGAGCAACAACAAAAGTTCTGGACTATATAACTTGATGATAAACAAAAGCAACTTTCATTTTGAATGCATAAACCAAAAGTGAAAATAACCAACTGACATTACAGATGGCCGGGCACCCAACCCCAGAAGCCCAGAAAACCCCAAAAACCACACCCCAAATGAAGGGGAAAAAACTAAAGAAAACTAACATCAAAGAAAATGAGTGCAATTGTGTCACAATTAAGAAAATTGCCTTCGACCATTCGCCAATTTCAGCCAATTTGGGGACATTCTTTTCTTCCTAAGGCTATTGCAAAAATTTTCAAACTTAATTATCTATAATTCGGGTCCGTATGGACTAGTTGTAATTATACACTCTTGTGTGTGTGTTGTATTTTACATTTACTGGGGGGAAAACTAACTTCGAGTTTGTCTTTAATGTAATAAAATTGAAAAACCCGTTTGAAACATATTATCTACACAGAAAATTGATAGAAGATCAGATTGATATGTGCTGGTCAAATTTATATTTTTTAAAGATCAAGTTATTCTTATCATTTTGATATGACTTGTTAAAAAGATACTAAATTTGGTATTTTATATGATATGATAAAATATCATGTTGATATGTTTAAATATCGGCTTTTTATTGATATGAAATAAGGTAGAAATGACCCTATTTCATATCCATTTTTTTTCCTTTGTATGAAGAATATAAAAATAAATATAAATAATAATATTAAAATCTCATTTTGATATTAAGGCAATTTTCTGTAATAGACCATCCAATTAAAATGCACTTACGGAGTTGGGTGTCCGGGTCTACCAGATCTCAGATCTCAGATCAGATCAGGCGAAACTCACCTCAGTTGCGCGCGCTATTCGAAAGTCAATGCCCAAACTCACCACTCTCCACATCGTCGTTACAGGGTGCCGGCTGTACGGCTCTACTAGTGGCCGTAGTTTCCCGGAAACTGGAGCTGACCCGTGCCGAGAAGCATGTGCACAACTTCATGATGGACACGCAGTTGACCAAACGGGTATTGATCGTGTTCCAAGTGTTCTCAAGTCTCTGATATGATCTGATTCGATGATTCGACCGACTGACCCAACCGGCGATACAATCGTACTATCGTATATATACTTAAAAAAAAAAAACAAACCTTATACCATGTACATACCATGTATATCCATATTGCATTCTAATTACTTTGTATACCGTTTCTTCTTTGGACCAAAATTTAGCTGAAAAATGCTGCGGCGAATGTTCTGCGTGAAACTTGGCTCATTTACAAACATACAAGACTAGTAAAACGGGTTAATCCCGGCCGTGTAAGAACCCACCAAAGAAAGTTCCTTCTAGCTATATATGCGTGAGTATTTTTAGAGATCTATCAACAACCAATCAACCAACCAAACAACTAACCAAACCAACCAACAAAAATACGAATGAAAAAAGATGATAATAACTAAAATCGAAAAGAGTGCCTAATGATAATGATATCAGATCGAAATAGTAGTTTTCGGGTCCTTGGATTGGGGAAATCATCGATCGTTTCTGTTCGTTGTTTATGTTCTGTCGCTTTCTCGTCTCTCTATCTATTTTCGTACAACTAACTCTCATTTGTCTGTTCCCTATATGTTTGTCGGATTAGTTGAAAGACAAAAGAAAAATAAAAACATATATATACATCAGTTCCCTGGTTCGTAATACTAACCCTGTCCTGTTTTCCCGTCCCGAAGACCCATTTCATAATTAGAATCGAATCAAAATCAAAATCATCCTTGTGCCCATCAATCGTAGAAAAGCTTTTGGGAAAGCCATCCATCAGATATCTGTATATACATCCGTAAACATACGTAAAGAAAGTATAACCTAAACGAAAAGCCAAAAACGAACTAACCAAAATACTAAAAACGATAATTACCAAGTACTAAACTGAAATGTTGAAACCACAAATGATTGAACTCGTTTTACTAGCCTGTAAATAGGTTGTAAAGCCCTGTTTTTACGTTATGCAATAACCGAGACTAGCCACATAACCTAGCATGCTGCGTTAAATATTCTAGAATCTCGTATCTAAAACTATCGCAATATCATCTGTGCTTTTGCCTAGTGCCCATATAAATCATCATATATCATCCATTTACTTACTAACCGCCAAAAGAGGTCGAAGAAAGTGATCAAAATGCCATCACAGCATTCCATTGCATTCGTAACACCCGATTCTTGTACTCTGTCCAAAACTTCTGATCCCGTCCCATCGAATCCTGTGTATCGTCCTAGTTCCATCCATGTTTATCGCCCGGGGATTGGTCAGGGATCAGCCGAATGATATGATGATACTTTCACGATACGATTTTCTGCAATTTTAACGCCCGAAAAGAAATATGGAATTTTTTTACTTACCTACTCCTGTATAATCTTTCTATCAACTACGGCACAACGAATGATATACACACCAACAAAAAAAAGAATAATAATAATAACCATATAAATGACATTTTCAGTGAATCTTATCTCTTAGCAGTGTGATTCGAACATAAAGAAATTTATTTTAATTTTATATAATTTTATTTGCTCGACTTGAAAGCTAATAAAAACATATTTTCCCATCACACCTCTTAAAGATTCAAAACACACTGCTACGTTTTTGTCCGATATGTTGACCATATTCTATTTGAGTGATATTTCTGGATGGAAAAGCGAGTTTTCGGCTATACGAAACGAACTATCTTTTCCACCTATAAAAATTAATGGTGTGCGATGTATTTTCATTGTGAGAAAAGCCTCAATTATTTTTTACGCGCTTAGTATTATGTGTTGGCGATCTTTGCTATTGTATTTAAATAATTTTCTCTGTAATATTGATGATTCTTCCGCTGCGATGCAGGTTGCGAAAAGTTAAAATGGATCAGCGCAAACTAATGGATAATGCAAACACAATAACTGACATGGCCAAGGTAGTTGGAAAACAGAAGAAAATGCAATCGAACTTCGATTGAACTCACTTTTAAATTACTGTATCGATCAACATTCTATGTCAATCGATAACTCATAGTCATTTTTGCTTTGCAAGCAAGAAGTTTTGAATTTTATCGATAGTCTATCGATAATAGTTAATTTCAGTTTAGTGGATTAATCGAAGTTCGACTGTATTGCATGAATAGAATACACTTGAATTGTGAACGAGCCGATGTGCAATGCATGTTTGTGATTGTGTGAATACCATTCGCAGACACAAAACACGGTCTACGAGATAATATCGGACATGTCTAGCCGTCAGGATGCCATCGAGGAGCGCCTAACCAACTTGGAGGACAAAATGCAGAGCATACAAGTATGACAAACAATCGTTGGTGGTGTAATTCAGTGGTGATTTACTAAAAACCTCTTTCGCCCCCTCCTCGTTTGTTTGAATATTTGCTTGCAGGAGCACATGGAAAGCCTTCCAGACCTATTGTCTCGATGTCTGACCCAGCACCAGGAGCGGATCGAGCAGCGGCGGAACTTTTTACATCCAGACACAGCTGCAGTTGCCCCCATTCAAGCGCCAACGCCCCAATCGATGTTCAATGCGGCGCCCATGCTGTTCCCCCATTCTAGGTGAGTCGCCCCCTTTCCGACCCCCCTCTGTCTCTCTCTCTCTTTCTTTCGCCTCTTTCTGTCTCTGTCTCTTTTTCTCTGTCTGTCTCTGTCTATCTCTATATATGTCTATGAGCCATGCCCATTATCCTCATCCGAAACACACACATGTCTTTATCATTAAAGCGAGATTTGTGCCTGTCATTTCAATTTGTTTTTGTTCGTACGTCTGCGAGTCGTTTGTCTCCTTGCCGGAAATATCGGGGTCCCCAGAACCCCTAGAACCCCCAGAACCCCCCCGAGAACATCCATACAGCCATTCTATCATCTTGCGTACTCATTTGTAAATATATATTCCGTAGTTGTCCATTGCACACCACACTTGATTCCTCGAAATTACAAACCCAACTTCCTGTGGCTACCCCAAAAAAAAGATATATATGAAAAGAGAAACCTATTCCGTCTTCTATGCAAGATTCAAGTGATTTAAGACTGTGATTGAGGAAATTATTAAAAACAAATCGTTGAGAAAATGTTACTATTTTTCTTTAAGCTATAATTTATATTTTACTATCTGGTTGGCTCTTCTAAGCGATTATACCACTTATTAGTTTGAATACAAAAAGATTCTACCTTTTGGACGAACACTTATTTAACCATTAACATTTTTTCTTAATTAACTCTTCATGGCTTTCCATCTCTCTGACATTTCATGATTTGCATCAAATCAAAACATCGCCATTAAACAAAAAAAAACAAAGAAAAAACAGAAAGAAAAATTTGATTTATTTTTGAAAGCGTACTTGATAACGACAATTAACATACTGCTTTTTGCATAGAAGTGTTCCCTCATCCAATAACGCCGCTGCTACTTACCATTGGCCAACAAGCCCTATTTTGCCACCTATATCTAGTAGAACACCACATTTAGTGCCTGATACTCACATGCCATCAAATGGATCTGCAGTTAATAGCTACGCATCTTCCAACAAATACGGCAGCTGAATATCAGAAAGAGAGCGCTCCAACTCCGTGATTAACATCGAGATGCTAACAATAAGGCCGGATCGATGCTGGCCAACATCCTCATCGACATCAAACGCACCCCAGAAATCAGCATTAACATCAACATCAATGTCTACGTCAAAGGCAAAGTCTAAACCCGAATTCGAAATGGCCGAGACAGCGCTCAGGCAACGTGTGCTATCGCCGTCGTTATCGTTATCGAAATCGAAATCATCGTCTCAAGAACCCAATTTGCATCAAATAAGTGGCCGGGAAATGGAAATGGGAAGAGAGTTAGTAGCAATACCAGTGATACCTGAAGATGCCGAATCGAATAGCAACAGTTCGCCCGATCAGCAAAATGTGCAGATAAGTACAGTACCGCCGTCGAGTTCAACGCCCGCATTCGGAACTAGCGGTGGCACTAGCGATGGCATTGTCAAATCGATAACGATGAACGAACCGATGACGACGGAGAGCGGCAAGCCGATTGCCTCGAATAAGTTTACTAGGAAAAGAGAACGTGTATGCAATAATAGTAGTTAATAGTGCTAGGCTATAGTGATAGTAATAATAGAGGTAATAGTAATATTAGTAATTCTACAAGTCGAATTTCGAACTCGGCCTTTTGTAAATAAGCCTCTTCGAGATGAGAAAAAAAGTCAAATGTTATCATATACATATAACATACATTAAAACACCCACACCACTACCTATATATCTGTATAACTGTATGGATGTATAGCACTCCCCGAAAAAAGAAACCTCCTCAAAAAATATCCCAAAACAAGAAAACAAAAAAACAATAACAGAAAACAAAAACAGAATATATGTATACATATATATACAATTGTGTAAATTTTTTTTTTCTAAGTTTTAGGCTAAACGTATTTGTAATACTTCACCTTGGGCCAAGGCAGCCTGTACTTGCATACTAAAATACATTATAACATAACATAGCATAGAGTGTGTGCGTGGGTGTGTGAATGCGAGTGTACAGGGCGAGAATGGAGAGTAGAAAGTAAGGTGGTCATAGGACCTATATACATATATAGATCGTAGGACACCAGCATGTACGAGTAGAATCGAAGTATATAAACGAATAACGCTCAGCAAGGCAGAAATAGCAATAGCGAACCTGGAGAATCTGGCACCATCCGTATATCCCTTGTAGAACCGCAATCCCAAGTCAAATGGCCCCAAGAGATCCCCGGCACTTCCCCATCCGGTGCATAACCAGCAACCAACTGCAATACCATCCACAAACATGGCAAATTCTAGTGTCCGTCTGTCTCAAATTTGTGTGTAAATCTATATGCATATATGGAAATAGTTATATGTATATGTATATGTCTGTATCCGTATCCGAAGGATGTGTGTCTGACCCGACTGTGTGTGCAAGGCAACCCATTCGAAACCACCACCCCCAACAATTATATACAAAACGAGCAGAACGAAGAGGAAAAAACAAAAAAATACCCAAACCCAGAACAATGAAAAACTATCTAACTGTAAAATGTATGTTACGAGATTTAGAAACAACAGCGAAACCAGAAAACCAAATACTAAGAGATAGAAAGTAAAACCGAATAAAACAAAAACTGTGGAAAAAACCCAAAAAACCGAGGATAATGAAAAACTAACACACAAAAATGAGAGTTCTTACTTAACATCTACTAGCTCTGGCTTTAACTAAACTTACGAAACATGTTTAAAGGAAACAAGTTTGTTGTTGTCTTCTTTTTCTACGCATATATTACGATATATATAGTATATATACATATATATTTTCGTTGTTGTTGTTTTTGGCCTATTCTTTTCTACCAAGAATTATGAACTCAATTAAGAACCTGAATAGCTTTCGAAGGAAGTTGAAGACGACGACGATATAATGATATAGTAGCGTAGACAAAACCAAGAAACAAATGATAAGAAATCGAAAAACGAACTATTTAGTATAGTCTACATACGAAAAGTGAACAATTTTAATTGAAATTTTGTAATATATTAAAAGTAATTCGCATTAATTTACAAAACTAGCTGGTAAATGTGTAACAACGGAACAAACTACAAGCTCCAGATGGAAAAAGAATATAACCGAAATGGAGAGAAGCGAATTGAAATTGAAATGAACGTGGAAGTGGAGGTGGAAATGGAAATGGAAATGAGTAGAGCAGAATAGTGTAGACATAATAGCAGAAGTGGCCGAGCTACGTAAAGATTTTCTAAAGATTCTAAGAGGAACATTATATATACTATATACTTACTATAAAGTATTAACTGAGAGCATCGAAGTTATTTAAAACCAAATGAAAAACCAATGCAAAAAAAAAGAGCAAACAATTAGGTAATATGCAACCTTCTAACGCTTTGTTAGGATCCCATCCCAAATGGAAGGCAAAAGAGATATACAACTGAATTCCCCGAATAGTGCCCCCACCACCCGAGATTTCCCCGTTCCTATCACGCCCCCCAATCCCCCCAAAAGTCAGCAAGACAAACTCTGCATATTATACAGAACCAGGGCCAGAAAGGATCAAAATATCTGTAAACTATAGATTATATAGCCGTAGGATTCAGTCCACTTAAGCCAACTAATAAAAGTATAGATGTTTTGCCACACTGATTTACCACATCTCCAAAACCCCTGGCTTCAGTTTGCTTTTATGAAAATTAAAACCCCACAACCATAAAGTTTCCCAATTGTCTGATAGATCTTAACATATATACATACAATGAAAATCCCAGACAAGCAGAGGATTCAAAGGAGAACAAACAACAAACGAGAAACAAACAAACCAACTAAATGAACCCTTAAACAAATGTGTGTATACCTATTTATAATATTGAATATTTAAATTGAAAAGAACGTTCAAGACTGCTGTCAAAATAGCTTTATCACAATAAATAACAAAGAACTACACGAGACGACAACACACCAAACAGAACAGAACAGAACAGAACAATAATACTAAACTGATCGATAAGTATCGGTTATCGAATCGGAACAGACACCCAAAGACACACAAACAACACACAGATTCTGATACGAGATATGGAATGCGCCCAGCTTTAACGTTTATGTATTCGTGCATATTTGGGTTTCAACTCTACAACAACTTAAAACGAATACGCAAAATAATACCGAACAAAGATCGATATACGATTAACGATTAACAATTAACGATATACGAGTCAAACCAAATCAAATCGAATTGAATTGAATAATTGGTACAAGATCAAATTCCCGTTTGAACTGGTTTCCTAAGCCCCACAAAATACCTTTAAACACGAGATAAAAACAAAACAACTTTGATATGAGGGACCGAATTTCCAAAGACAGGTCTTTATTATACAAAAAACCGAACAACTTAAAACCAAAAGCAAAAGCAAAAGCAAACCAACTAACGAAGAATTCCTACAAAAAGCAAAAACCAAAACCCATAACAGTAACAATTTATAATACCGAAGATTTTTAGCCGCTTTTCAGCTGGATTATGAAAAGGAAAAGAAAAAGAAAAAGAGAAGGAGAAAAACACAAATAAGGATCGTATTGCACAATGTCCTTGGTTGACTTTCGTAACATCATACATACACAGGTCCGAGTCCCACGTCCAGCTTTTGTGTATATTGTGTATTTCTGTTCACCTTAATCAGAATTGAATCGAAAAATATATCAATTTTCTTTTCTTCAGCGAATCATAGAGCTCAAGGGGTACTTCGAGAATCACGCTTCAACCGAAACTCTTCTAGCCAAACCAGGTCCAATAGAACATACATACATATAGCCCAGCCAATGCCAATGCTACAAAGCAAAAGAAAAACTGGATTCGAGTTTCGAAAACGTATCGAACCGGATTATGACGACAAAGGCAGCCATTTTGGTGAATTTACACGCTAGGAACTAGAAAAGGGTCCTCCCAAACACCAAATACCAAATACCAAATGCCACCATACTCCATAACCCCTCCCCCTCCCCGTGCGCCCAACTAGATCGAGGTATGCGAAATATATAAGGTTACATATACAATATCTAGATATACAACACACATATACTCGTATATACATGTACAGACGGTCTATGAGGTATATACCAAGCCCAAAAAAGCCCAAAAACCAAAAAACTAAAAAACCAAAAACCCCACACTAATAAGATCATATTTGACTTTATATGTATTATAGTAATGTATTCAGTAGCTAAATCGAAAGCCGAAGCAAAGACCAATTTATTAACAACAAACTAATAAGATAACCCCCAAAATGGAAAACAATTATTATGTTAAATTAAACAATAAAAATCTAAGAGGGAGGCAAAACAATTTTTTATTGAAAAAAACCAAAAAAAAAAAACAAGAAAAACAAAACAAAAGAAAGTAAACTAGAATGCATTGCATGAATTAAATAAAGAGAAGAAAAACTAATAGAAACCCAAAACTTAACTAACGAAGGTCAACTAAAACTAAACCTAAACTAAACCTACACTAATGCTAAAATTGAATTAAAATTAACTTAAAACCACTAAAAGGAAAAAAGATTTAATTTCTAAAAGAAATAAAGTAAGAAACTAAAATAAAGTAAACAGAAAAAAGTTCAGTGGCTAATGAAATAGTTTATTTTGAATTTACTGTATTGTATATTTAAATTAAAAAGAAAGGGAAACCCCAAACAAAATATATTGTTATATCTTATCGAGGAACCGTGTTTTGCAAAAGCTTTAATATTTAGGGTGCCTACATTTGCTAAATTAGTATTTTACGATTTAAAACTTAAAGAAAAACCAAAAACCAAAAACAAAACAAAAAACAAAAAACTAAAACCAACACCTACATACACGAAATAGTATAAAGCTTGATCGAAAAACGAACCCAAAAAGTTAGGAACGTCGATTCCCAAAACGAATACACTGAACAAAAGGAAAACCAAAACAAAAACCGATACCAAAACAAATTAAGAACAACTAACAGCTAAAGCAAATATTGTATTTGTATTTGAGATATGAATTTTAAGAATGTTTATTAGACTTACGATTTGTTATTTTGTATACATATATATATTATATGTATTATGTATGTAGTATAAACTGATCTGATCTGACGACGATTGTAATTGTTTTTTTTTTTTGCTCATTAAGCATTTACCTCATAAGAATTCCCACTATTTATAGCAAATTTACCATATTACATAAAATCAATTGCTGTACTGTTATAATGTACAACCCCAAGGAAACGATAAGTAGGACGAGGAAGAACCATAACAAGAGCGAGAGAGATCGATAAAAGTCGAGGGGAAAGAGGAAAACTCATAAAACTGTAAATTATTAATTAATGAAGAAAAAACCAAAGAGAATAATTGAAATTTTAACAATAATAAAGGGCTTTGTATGAAAGAAAAACAAACAAAAACTGAATAAAAATGAAATAAAAGTAAAAATTGAGAATGTCTTCATTTAATTGGTGGAATGGGATTTCGTGGAAACATAAAGTTTACTTACAGATAAATGCCAATATATTATCGCCCCTAGTTTTTTACCTCATTAAGAGGTGTTTTTATTTGATCTTGTAATATTAAGAAAAAGGCAGGCTTCGGTAAAACCATCAGTATTTAGTTAAACATCAACATTCTCACATTGAAGCATAACCAAAATTTGTGTTAAGACTTGTATAATATTTTGTAGAGAACTTTCCAAAACTCAAAGATAAATCTTGTTTGCCAAATTCCGTATACCATATACTATAGTTAATCAGTGCCATGGGAGCCGCGAATGCAAAACCCTATTCGGAGGCAGAGTCCAAGGCCCTTAAGAAGTTCATGAGAAGTTATAAGAAGCTTCATCCTGACATGGATGATGACGAGCTCAATAGAACGGGCGAAAATGAATGGGGAAAGCTAACCCCTTATCAGAAAACGTTTTTTGAAGTGAGTTTTTGTCACTGGATTAACAACAGAATCTATATAGGCAGTTATGCAGGTGAAACCAAGAGTTACCAAGAAGAAACCTACGGCTAGGGCCAGAGAAGCTTCCCCAAGTCCCTAGATGAGCTCCGCCTTCATAAACTTTTTGCGCGAACACCAGAAGCGAAATGTCAACGTAGATGTTAGGAAAAGGCTGCAAAAGGCCGCCAGAATTTGGTCAACACTGCCAAAACAACAGCGATGTCCATTTCGTCCGGTAGTAAGTGTTTAACTTATATGATTTTTATTTTGTTAAATATTTCTAAATGTATTTAAAAGGGAGCAAAAAGGAAACAGAAGTAACAGAAGACCTCTGAAACTGTGGGCTTTGATTAATTAAACATCCAGAAATAAACTATAAACCCTATTTTAAAATTCTAATATTATGTAAATGATTAAATAGTTTGATACTACTTAGAAATGTAAATAAAATCTTTTTAATAAAACGTAATGCTAATAATAATCCAATTTGCAATGAAGTATCGTATTGCAATGCTTTTGATACCGTCGATAAGAAATTTTGTTACAAGCTCTCATGTTACGCTAAAAATACTAATATTTTTGTGAAAAAAACAGGATTTTTATTTTTTGCGTTTTTTGTAAGGGGGGGTCACAACTTTTTTCGAAAAAATGTAAACAAGTCAAAATGACCATATTTGAATGCCAATCGTAAGGGAATTTAACTACGAGATCAAAAAGGTATGACACTTGATATTCTGTCAGTTATTTTCCATTTTACGACAAAAATACTGATATTTTTGTGCAAAAAACACGATTTTTATTTTTTGCGTTTTTTGTAGGGGTAGGGTCACAATTTTTTCGAAAAAATTTAAACAAGTTAAAATGCCCATATTTGAATGCCAATCGTAAGGGAATTTAACTACGAGCTCAAAAAGGTATGGCACTTGATATTCTGTCAGTTATTTTCCATTTTACGCCAAAAATACTGATATTTTTGTGCAAAAAACACGATTTTTATTTTTTGCGTTTTTTGTAAGGGGTAGGGGTCACAACTTTTTTCGAAAAAATGTAAACAAGTCAAAATGACCATATTTGAATGCCAATCGTTAGGGAATTTAACTACGAGCTCAAAAAGGTATGACACTTGATATTCTGACAGTTATTTCTCATTTTACGCCAAAAATACTGATATTTTTGTGCAAAAAACACGATTTTTATTTTTTGCGTTTTTTGTAGGGGTAGGGGTCACAATTTTTTCGAAAAAATTTAAACAAGTTAAAATGCTCATATTTGAATGCCAATCGTTAGGGAATTTAACTACGAGCTCAAAAAGGTATGACACTTGATATTCTGACAGTTATTTTCCATTTTACGCCAAAAATACTGATATTTTTGTGCAAAAATCACGATTTTTATTTTTTGCGTTTTTTGTAAGGGGTAGGGTCACAATTTTTTCGAAAAAATTTAAACAAGTTAAAATGCCCATATTTGAATGCCAATCGTAAGGGAATTTAACTACGAGCTCAAAAAGGTATGACACTTGATATTCCGACAGTTATTTCTCATTTTACGCCAAAAATACTGATATTTTTGTGCAAAAAACACGATTTTTATTTTTTGCGTTTTTTGTAAGGGGTAGGGTCACAATTTTTTCGAAAAAATTTAAACAAGTTAAAATGCCCATATTTGAATGCCAATCGTTAGGGAATTTAACTACGAGCTCAAAAAGGTATGACACTTGATATTCTGACAGTTATTTTCCATTTTACGCCAAAAATACTGATATTTTTGTGCAAAAAACACGATTTTTATTTTTTGCGTTTTTTGTAAGGGGTAGGGTCACAATTTTTTCGAAAAAATTTAAACAAGTTAAAATGCCCATATTTGAATGCCAATCGTTAGGGAATTTAACTACGAGATCAAAAAGGTATGACACTTGATATTCTGGCAGTTATTTTCCATTTTACGCCAAAAATACTGATATTTTTGTGCAAAAAACACGATTTTTATTTTTTGCGTTTTTTTTAAGGGGTAGGGTCACAATTTTTTCGAAAAAATTTAAACAAGTTAAAATGCCCATATTTGAATGCCAATCGTAAGGGAATTTAACTACGAGCTCAAAAAGGTATGACACTTGATATTCTGGCAGTTATTTTCCATTTTACGCCAAAAATACTGATATTTTTGTGCAAAAAACACGATTTTTATTTTTTGCGTTTTTTGTAAGGGGTAGGGTCACAATTTTTTCGAAAAAATTTAAACAAGTTAAAATGCCCATATTTGAATGCCAATCGTTAGGGAATTTAACTACGAGCTCAAAAAGGTATGACACTTGATATTCTGACAGTTATTTTCCATTTTACGACAAAAATACTGATATTTTTGTGCAAAAAACACGATTTTTATTTTTTGCGTTTTTTGTAAGGGGTAGGGTCACAATTTTTTCGAAAAAATTTAAACAAGTTAAAATGCTCATATTTGAATGCCAATCGTTAGGGAATTTAACTACGAGATCAAAAAGGTATGACACTTGATATTCTGATAGTTGTTTTCCATTTTACGCCAAAAATACTGATATTTTTGTGCAAAAAACACGATTCTTATTTTTTGCGTTTTTTGTAAGGGGTAGGGTCACAATTTTTTCGAAAAAATTTAAACAAGTTAAAATGCCCATATTTGAATGCAAATCGTTAGGGAATTTAACTACGAGCTCAAAAAGGTATGACACTTGATATTCAGTCAGTTATTTTTCATTTTACGCCAAAAATACTGATATTTTTGTGCAAAAAACACGATTTTTATTTTTTGCGTTTTTTGTAAGGGGTAGGGTCACAATTTTTTCGAAAAAATTTAAACAAGTTAAAATGCCCATATTTGAATGCCAATCGTTAGGGAATTTAACTACGAGCTCAAAAAGGTATGACACTTGATATTCCGACAGTTATTTTCCATTTTACGACAAAAATACTGATATTTTTGTGCAAAAAACACGATTTTTATTTTTTGCGTTGTTTGTAAGGGGTAGGGTCACAATTTTTTCGAAAAAATTTAAACAAGTTAAAATGCTCATATTTGAATGCCAATCGTTAGGGAATTTAACTACGAGATCAAAAAGGTATGACACTTGATATTCTGATAGTTGTTTTCCATTTTACGCCAAAAATACTGATATTTTTGTGCAAAAAACACGATTCTTATTTTTTGCGTTTTTTGTAAGGGGTAGGGTCACAATTTTTTCGAAAAAAT
The DNA here is from genome assembly GCA_035046095.1 of Drosophila pseudotakahashii. Lineage (NCBI taxonomy): Eukaryota > Metazoa > Arthropoda > Insecta > Diptera > Drosophilidae > Drosophila > Drosophila pseudotakahashii. Next base: position 12,326,103 of record JAWNOE010000105.1, read on the forward strand.
TTAAACAAGTTAAAATGCCCATATTTGAATGCAAATCGTTAGGGAATTTAACTACGAGCTCAAAAAGGTATGACACTTGATATTCAGTCAGTTATTTTTCATTTTACGCCAAAAATACTGATATTTTTGTGCAAAAAACACGATTTTTATTTTTTGCGTTTTTTGTAAGGGGTCACAATTTTTTCGAAAAAATTAAAACAAGTTAAAATGCCCATATTTGAATGCCAATCGTTAGGGAATTTAACTACGAGCTCAAAAAGGTATGACACTTGATATTCTGTCAGTTATTTTGCATTTTACGCCAAAAATACTGATATTTTTGTGCAAAAAACACGATTTTTATTTTTTTCGAAAAAATTTAAACAAGTTAAAATGCCCATATTTTAATGCCAATCGTAAGGGAATTTAACTACGAGCTCAAAAAGGTATGACACTTGATATTCTGGCAGTTATTTTCCATTTTACGCCAAAAATACTGATATTTTTGTGCAAAAAACACGATTTTTATTTTTTGCGTTTTTTGTAAGGGGTAGGGTCACAATTTTTTCGAAAAAATTAAAACAAGTTAAAATGCCCATATTTGAATGCCAATCGTAAGGGAATTTAACTACGAGCTCAAAAAGGTATGACACTTGATATTCTGGCAGTTATATTTTTGTGCAAAAAACACGATTTTTATTTTTTGCGTTTTTTGTAAGGGGTAGGGTCACAATTTTTTCGAAAAAATTTAAACAAGTTAAAATGCCCATATTTGAATGCCAATCGTTAGGGAATTTAACTACGAGCTCAAAAAGGTATGACACTTGATATTCTGACAGTTATTTTAAAAAATTTAAACAAGTTAAAATGCCCATATTTGAATGCCAATCGTAAGGGAATTTAACTACGAGCTCAAAAAGGTATGACACTTGATATTCTGGCAGTTATTTTCCATTTTACGCCAAAAATACTGATATTTTTGTGCAAAAAACACGATTTTTATTTTTTGCGTTTTTTGTAAGGGGTAGGGTCACAATTTTTTCGAAAAAATTTAAACAAGTTAAAATGCCCATATTTGAATGCCAATCGTTAGGGAATTTAACTACGAGCTCAAAAAGGTATGACACTTGATATTCTGACAGTTATTTTCCATTTTACGACAAAAATACTGATATTTTTGTGCAAAAAACACGATTTTTATTTTTTGCGTTTTTTGTAAGGGGTAGGGTCACAATTTTTTCGAAAAAATTTAAACAAGTTAAAATGCTCATATTTGAATGCCAATCGTAAGGGAATTTAACTACGAGCTCAAAAAGGTATGACACTTGATATTCAGTCAGTTATTTTTCATTTTACGCCAAAAATACTGATATTTTTGTGCAAAAAACACGATTTTTATTTTTTGCGTTTTTTGTAAGGGGTAGGGTCACAATTTTTTCGAAAAAATTTAAACAAGTTAAAATGCCCATATTTGAATGCCAATCGTTAGGGAATTTAACTACGAGCTCAAAAAGGTATGACACTTGATATTCTGGCAGTTATTTTCCATTTTACGCCAAAAATACTGATATTTTTGTGCAAAAAACACGATTTTTATTTTTTGCGTTTTTTGTAAGGGGTAGGGTCACAATTTTTTCGAAAAAATTTAAACAAGTTAAAATGCCCATATTTTAATGCCAATCGTAAGGGAATTTAACTACGAGCTCAAAAAGGTATGACACTTGATATTCTGGCAGTTATTTTCCATTTTACGCCAAAAATACTGATATTTTTGTGCAAAAAACACGATTTTTATTTTTTGCGTTTTTTGTAAGGGGTAGGGTCACAATTTTTTCGAAAAAATTAAAACAAGTTAAAATGCCCATATTTGAATGCCAATCGTAAGGGAATTTAACTACGAGCTCAAAAAGGTATGACACTTGATATTCTGGCAGTTATATTTTTGTGCAAAAAACACGATTTTTATTTTTTGCGTTTTTTGTAAGGGGTAGGGTCACAATTTTTTCGAAAAAATTTAAACAAGTTAAAATGCCCATATTTGAATGCCAATCGTTAGGGAATTTAACTACGAGCTCAAAAAGGTATGACACTTGATATTCTGACAGTTATTTTAAAAAATTTAAACAAGTTAAAATGCCCATATTTGAATGCCAATCGTAAGGGAATTTAACTACGAGCTCAAAAAGGTATGACACTTGATATTCTGGCAGTTATTTTCCATTTTACGCCAAAAATACTGATATTTTTGTGCAAAAAACACGATTTTTATTTTTTGCGTTTTTTGTAAGGGGTAGGGTCACAATTTTTTCGAAAAAATTTAAACAAGTTAAAATGCCCATATTTGAATGCCAATCGTTAGGGAATTTAACTACGAGCTCAAAAAGGTATGACACTTGATATTCTGACAGTTATTTTCCATTTTACGACAAAAATACTGATATTTTTGTGCAAAAAACACGATTTTTATTTTTTGCGTTTTTTGTAAGGGGTAGGGTCACAATTTTTTCGAAAAAATTTAAACAAGTTAAAATGCTCATATTTGAATGCCAATCGTAAGGGAATTTAACTACGAGCTCAAAAGGGTATGACACTTGATATTCAGTCAGTTATTTTTCATTTTACGCCAAAAATACTGATATTTTTGTGCAAAAAACACGATTTTTATTTTTTGCGTTTTTTGTAAGGGGTAGGGTCACAATTTTTTCGAAAAAATTTAAACAAGTTAAAATGCCCATATTTGAATGCCAATCGTTAGGGAATTTAACTACGAGCTCAAAAAGGTATGACACTTGATATTCTGGCAGTTATTTTCCATTTTACGCCAAAAATACTGATATTTTTGTGCAAAAAACACGATTTTTATTTTTTGCGTTTTTTGTAAGGGGTAGGGTCACAATTTTTTCGAAAAAATTTAAACAAGTTAAAATGCCCATATTTGAATGCCAATCGTTAGGGAATTTAACTACGAGCTCAAAAAGGTATGACACTTGATATTCTGACAGTTATTTTCCATTTTACGACAAAAATACTGATATTTTTGTGCAAAAAACACGATTTTTATTTTTTGCGTTTTTTTTAAGGGGTAGGGTCACAATTTTTTCGAAAAAATTTAAACAAGTTAAAATGCCCATATTTGAATGCCAATCGTAAGGGAATTTAACTACGAGCTCAAAAAGGTATGACACTTGATATTCTGGCAGTTATTTTCCATTTTACGCCAAAAATACTGATATTTTTGTGCAAAAAACACGATTTTTATTTTTTGCGTTTTTTGTAAGGGGTAGGGTCACAATTTTTTCGAAAAAATTTAAACAAGTTAAAATGCCCATATTTGAATGCCAATCGTAAGGGAATTTAACTACGAGCTCAAAAAGGTATGACACTTGATATTCTGGCAGTTATTTTCCATTTTACGCCAAAAATACTGATATTTTTGTGCAAAAAACACGATTTTTATTTTTTGCGTTTTTTGTAAGGGGTAGGGTCACAATTTTTTCGAAAAAATTTAAACAAGTTAAAATGCCCATATTTGAATGCCAATCGTAAGGGAATTTAACTACGAGATCAAAAAGGTATGACACTTGATATTCTGATAGTTATTTTCCATTTTACGCCAAAAATACTGATATTTTTGTGCAAAAAACACGATTCTTATTTTTTGCGTTTTTTGTAAGGGGTAGGGTCACAATTTTTTCGAAAAAATTTAAACAAGTTAAAATGCCCATATTTGAATGCCAATCGTAAGGGAATTTAACTACGAGCTCAAAAAGGTATGACACTTGATATTCTGACAGTTATTTTCCATTTTACGACAAAAATACTGATATTTTTGTGCAAAAAACACGATTTTTATTTTTTGCGTTTTTTGTAAGGGGTAGGGTCACAATTTTTTCGAAAAAATTTAAACAAGTTAAAATGCTCATATTTGAATGCCAATCGTAAGGGAATTTAACTACGAGCTCAAAAAGGTATGACACTTGATATTCAGTCAGTTATTTTTCATTTTACGCCAAAAATACTGATATTTTTGTGCAAAAAACACGATTTTTATTTTTTGCGTTTTTTGTAAGGGGTAGGGTCACAATTTTTTCGAAAAAATTTAAACAAGTTAAAATGCCCATATTTGAATGCCAATCGTTAGGGAATTTAACTACGAGCTCAAAAAGGTATGACACTTGATATTCTGGCAGTTATTTTCCATTTTACGCCAAAAATACTGATATTTTTGTGCAAAAAACACGATTTTTATTTTTTGCGTTTTTTGTAAGGGGTAGGGTCACAATTTTTTCGAAAAAATTTAAACAAGTTAAAATGCCCATATTTGAATGCCAATCGTTAGGGAATTTAACTACGAGCTCAAAAAGGTATGACACTTGATATTCTGACAGTTATTTTCCATTTTACGACAAAAATACTGATATTTTTGTGCAAAAAACACGATTTTTATTTTTTGCGTTTTTTGTAAGGGGTAGGGTCACAATTTTTTCGAAAAAATTTAAACAAGTTAAAATGCTCATATTTGAATGCCAATCGTAAGGGAATTTAACTACGAGCTCAAAAAGGTATGACACTTGATATTCAGTCAGTTATTTTTCATTTTACGCCAAAAATACTGATATTTTTGTGCAAAAAACACGATTTTTATTTTTTGCGTTTTTTGTAAGGGGTAGGGTCACAATTTTTTCGAAAAAATTTAAACAAGTTAAAATGCCCATATTTGAATGCCAATCGTTAGGGAATTTAACTACGAGCTCAAAAAGGTATGACACTTGATATTCTGACAGTTATTTTCCATTTTACGACAAAAATACTGATATTTTTGTGCAAAAAACACGATTTTTATTTTTTGCGTTTTTTTTAAGGGGTAGGGTCACAATTTTTTCGAAAAAATTTAAACAAGTTAAAATGCCCATATTTGAATGCCAATCGTAAGGGAATTTAACTACGAGCTCAAAAAGGTATGACACTTGATATTCTGGCAGTTATTTTCCATTTTACGCCAAAAATACTGATATTTTTGTGCAAAAAACACGATTTTTATTTTTTGCGTTTTTTGTAAGGGGTAGGGTCACAATTTTTTCGAAAAAATTTAAACAAGTTAAAATGCCCATATTTGAATGCCAATCGTAAGGGAATTTAACTACGAGCTCAAAAAGGTATGACACTTGATATTCTGGCAGTTATTTTCCATTTTACGCCAAAAATACTGATATTTTTGTGCAAAAAACACGATTTTTATTTTTTGCGTTTTTTGTAAGGGGTAGGGTCACAATTTTTTCGAAAAAATTTAAACAAGTTAAAATGCCCATATTTGAATGCCAATCGTAAGGGAATTTAACTACGAGATCAAAAAGGTATGACACTTGATATTCTGATAGTTATTTTCCATTTTACGCCAAAAATACTGATATTTTTGTGCAAAAAACACGATTCTTATTTTTTGCGTTTTTTGTAAGGGGTAGGGTCACAATTTTTTCGAAAAAATTTAAACAAGTTAAAATGCCCATATTTGAATGCCAATCGTAAGGGAATTTAACTACGAGCTCAAAAAGGTATGACACTTGATATTCTGACAGTTATTTTCCATTTTACGACAAAAATACTGATATTTTTGTGCAAAAAACACGATTTTTATTTTTTGCGTTTTTTGTAAGGGGTAGGGTCACAATTTTTTCGAAAAAATTTAAACAAGTTAAAATGCTCATATTTGAATGCCAATCGTAAGGGAATTTAACTACGAGCTCAAAAAGGTATGACACTTGATATTCAGTCAGTTATTTTTCATTTTACGCCAAAAATACTGATATTTTTGTGCAAAAAACACGATTTTTATTTTTTGCGTTTTTTGTAAGGGGTAGGGTCACAATTTTTTCGAAAAAATTTAAACAAGTTAAAATGCCCATATTTGAATGCCAATCGTTAGGGAATTTAACTACGAGCTCAAAAAGGTATGACACTTGATATTCTGACAGTTATTTTCCATTTTACGACAAAAATACTGATATTTTTGTGCAAAAAACACGATTTTTATTTTTTGCGTTTTTTTTAAGGGGTAGGGTCACAATTTTTTCGAAAAAATTTAAACAAGTTAAAATGCCCATATTTGAATGCCAATCGTAAGGGAATTTAACTACGAGCTCAAAAAGGTATGACACTTGATATTCTGGCAGTTATTTTCCATTTTACGCCAAAAATACTGATATTTTTGTGCAAAAAACACGATTTTTATTTTTTGCGTTTTTTGTAAGGGGTAGGGTCACAATTTTTTCGAAAAAATTTAAACAAGTTAAAATGCCCATATTTGAATGCCAATCGTAAGGGAATTTAACTACGAGCTCAAAAAGGTATGACACTTGATATTCTGGCAGTTATTTTCCATTTTACGCCAAAAATACTGATATTTTTGTGCAAAAAACACGATTTTTATTTTTTGCGTTTTTTGTAAGGGGTAGGGTCACAATTTTTTCGAAAAAATTTAAACAAGTTAAAATGCCCATATTTGAATGCCAATCGTTAGGGAATTTAACTACGAGCTCAAAAAGGTATGACACTTGATATTCTGACAGTTATTTTCCATTTTACGACAAAAATACTGATATTTTTGTGCAAAAAACACGATTTTTATTTTTTGCGTTTTTTTTAAGGGGTAGGGTCACAATTTTTTCGAAAAAATTTAAACAAGTTAAAATGCCCATATTTGAATGCCAATCGTAAGGGAATTTAACTACGAGCTCAAAAAGGTATGACACTTGATATTCTGGCAGTTATTTTCCATTTTACGCCAAAAATACTGATATTTTTGTGCAAAAAACACGATTTTTATTTTTTGCGTTTTTTGTAAGGGGTAGGGTCACAATTTTTTCGAAAAAATTTAAACAAGTTAAAATGCCCATATTTGAATGCCAATCGTAAGGGAATTTAACTACGAGCTCAAAAAGGTATGACACTTGATATTCTGGCAGTTATTTTCCATTTTACGCCAAAAATACTGATATTTTTGTGCAAAAAACACGATTTTTATTTTTTGCGTTTTTTGTAAGGGGTAGGGTCACAATTTTTTCGAAAAAATTTAAACAAGTTAAAATGCCCATATTTGAATGCCAATCGTAAGGGAATTTAACTACGAGATCAAAAAGGTATGACACTTGATATTCTGATAGTTATTTTCCATTTTACGCCAAAAATACTGATATTTTTGTGCAAAAAACACGATTCTTATTTTTTGCGTTTTTTGTAAGGGGTAGGGTCACAATTTTTTCGAAAAAATTTAAACAAGTTAAAATGCCCATATTTGAATGCCAATCGTAAGGGAATTTAACTACGAGCTCAAAAAGGTATGACACTTGATATTCTGACAGTTATTTTCTATTTTACGACAAAAATACTGATATTTTTGTGCAAAAAACACGATTTTTATTTTTTGCGTTTTTTGTAAGGGGTAGGGTCACAATTTTTTCGAAAAAATTTAAACAAGTTAAAATGCTCATATTTGAATGCCAATCGTAAGGGAATTTAACTACGAGCTCAAAAAGGTATGACACTTGATATTCTGTCAGTTATTTTCCATTTTACGCCAAAAATACTGATATTTTTGTGCAAAAAACACGATTTTTATTTTTTGCGTTTTTTGTAAGGGGTAGGGTCACAATTTTTTCGAAAAAATTTAAACAAGTTAAAATGCATATATTTGAATGCCAATCGTTAGGGAATTTAACTACGAGCTCAAAAAGGTATGACACTTGATATTCTGACAGTTATTTTCCATTTTACGACAAAAATACTGATATTTTTGTGCAAAAAACACGATTTTTATTTTTTGCGTTTTTTGTAAGGGGTAGGGTCACAATTTTTTCGAAAAAATTTAAACAAGTTAAAATGCATATATTTGAATGCCAATCGTAAGGGAATTTAACTACGAGCTCAAAAAGGTATGACACTTGATATTCTGGCAGTTATTTTCCATTTTACGCCAAAAATACTGATATTTTTGTGCAAAAAACACGATTTTTATTTTTTGCGTTTTTTGTAAGGGGTAGGGTCACAATTTTTTCGAAAAAATTTAAACAAGTTAAAATGCCTATATTTGAATGCCAATCGTTATGGAATTTAACTACGAGCTCAAAAAGGTATGACACTTGATATTCTGGCAGTTATTTTCCATTTTACGCCAAAAATACTGATATTTTTGTGCAAAAAACACGATTTTTATTTTTTGCGTTTTTTGTAAGGGGTAGGGTCACAATTTTTTCGAAAAAATTTAAACAAGTTAAAATGCATATATTTGAATGCCAATCGTTAGGGAATTTAACTACGAGCTCAAAAAGGTATGACACTTGATATTCTGACAGTTATTTTCCATTTTACGACAAAAATACTGATATTTTTGTGCAAAAAACACGATTTTTATTTTTTGCGTTTTTTGTAAGGGGTAGGGTCACAATTTTTTCGAAAAAATTTAAACAAGTTAAAATGCATATATTTGAATGCCAATCGTAAGGGAATTTAACTACGAGCTCAAAAAGGTATGACACTTGATATTCTGACAGTTATTTTCTATTTTACGACAAAAATACTGATATTTTTGTGCAAAAAACACGATTTTTATTTTTTGCGTTTTTTGTAAGGGGTAGGGTCACAATTTTTTCGAAAAAATTTAAACAAGTTAAAATGCTCATATTTGAATGCCAATCGTAAGGGAATTTAACTACGAGATCAAAAAGGTATGACACTTGATATTCTGATAGTTATTTTCCATTTTACGCCAAAAATACTGATATTTTTGTGCAAAAAACACGATTCTTATTTTTTGCGTTTTTTGTAAGGGGTACGGTCACAATTTTTTCGAAAAAATTTAAACAAGTTAAAATGCCCATATTTGAATGCCAATCGTAAGGGAATTTAACTACGAGCTCAAAAAGGTATGACACTTGCGACAAAAATACTGATATTTTTGTGCAAAAAACAGGATTTTTATTTTTTGCGTTTTTTGTAAGGGGTAGGGTCACAATTTTTTCGAAAAAATTTAAACAAGTTAAAATGCTCATATTTGAATGCCAATCGTTAGGGAATTTAACTACGAGATCAAAAAGGTATGACACTTGATATTCTGTCAGTTATTTTCCATTTTACGCCAAAAATACTGATATTTTTGTGCAAAAAACACGATTTTTATTTTTTGCGTTTTTTGTAAGGGGTAGGGTCACAATTTTTTCGAAAAAATTTAAACAAGTTAAAATGCCCATATTTGAATGCCAATCGTAAGGGAATTTAACTATGAGCTCAAAAAGGTATGACACTTGATATTCTGTCAGTTATTTTCCATTTTACGCCAAAAATACTGATATTTTTGTGCAAAAAACACGATTTTTATTTTTTGCGTTTTTTGTAAGGGGTAGGGTCACAATTTTTTCGAAAAAATTTAAACAAGTTAAAATGCCTATATTTGAATGCCAATCGTTAGGGAATTTAACTACGAGCTCAAAAAGGTATGACACTTGATATTCTGACAGTTATTTTCCATTTTACGACAAAAATACTGATATTTTTGTGCAAAAAACACGATTTTTATTTTTTGCGTTTTTTGTAAGGGGTAGGGTCACAATTTTTTCGAAAAAATTTAAACAAGTTAAAATGCTCATATTTGAATGCCAATCGTAAGGGAATTTAACTACGATATCAAAAAGGTATGACACTTGATATTCTGATAGTTATTTTCCATTTTACGCCAAAAATACTGATATTTTTGTGCAAAAAACACGATTCTTATTTTTTGCGTTTTTTGTAAGGGGTAGGGTCACAATTTTTTCGAAAAAATTTAAACAAGTTAAAATGCCCATATTTGAATGCCAATCGTTAGGGAATTTAACTACGAGATCAAAAAGGTATGACACTTGATATTCTGTCAGTTATTTTCCATTTTACGCCAAAAATACTGATATTTTTGTGCAAAAAACACGATTTTTATTTTTTGCGTTTTTTGTAAGGGGTAGGGTCACAATTTTTTCGAAAAAATTTAAACAAGTTAAAATGCCCATATTTGAATGCCAATCGTAAGGGAATTTAACTATGAGCTCAAAAAGGTATGACACTTGATATTCTGTCAGTTATTTTCCATTTTACGCCAAAAATACTGATATTTTTGTGCAAAAAACACGATTTTTATTTTTTGCGTTTTTTGTAAGGGGTAGGGTCACAATTTTTTCGAAAAAATTTAAACAAGTTAAAATGCCTATATTTGAATGCCAATCGTTAGGGAATTTAACTACGAGCTCAAAAAGGTATGACACTTGATATTCTGACAGTTATTTTCCATTTTACGACAAAAATACTGATATTTTTGTGCAAAAAACACGATTTTTATTTTTTGCGTTTTTTGTAAGGGGTAGGGTCACAATTTTTTCGAAAAAATTTAAACAAGTTAAAATGCTCATATTTGAATGCCAATCGTAAGGGAATTTAACTACGAGATCAAAAAGGTATGACACTTGATATTCTGATAGTTATTTTCCATTTTACGCCAAAAATACTGATATTTTTGTGCAAAAAACACGATTCTTATTTTTTGCGTTTTTTGTAAGGGGTAGGGTCACAATTTTTTCGAAAAAATTTAAACAAGTTAAAATGCCCATATTTGAATGCCAATCGTAAGGGAATTTAACTACGAGCTCAAAAAGGTATGACACTTGCGACAAAAATACTGATATTTTTGTGCAAAAAACAGGATTTTTATTTTTTGCGTTTTTTGTAAGGGGTAGGGTCACAATTTTTTCGAAAAAATTTAAACAAGTTAAAATGCTCATATTTGAATGCCAATCGTTAGGGAATTTAACTACGAGATCAAAAAGGTATGACACTTGATATTCTGTCAGTTATTTTCCATTTTACGCCAAAAATACTGATATTTTTGTGCAAAAAACACGATTTTTATTTTTTGCGTTTTTTGTAAGGGGTAGGGTCACAATTTTTTCGAAAAAATTTAAACAAGTTAAAATGCCCATATTTGAATGCCAATCGTAAGGGAATTTAACTACGAGCTCAAAAAGGTATGACACTTGATATTCTGGCAGTTATTTTCCATTTTACGCCAAAAATACTGATATTTTTGTGCAAAAAACACGATTTTTATTTTTTGCGTTTTTTGTAAGGGGTAGGGTCACAATTTTTTCGAAAAAATTTAAACAAGTTAAAATGCCCATATTTGAATGCCAATCGTTAGGGAATTTAACTACGAGATCAAAAAGGTATGACACTTGATATTCTGTCAGTTATTTTCCATTTTACGCCAAAAATACTGATATTTTTGTGCAAAAAACACGATTTTTATTTTTTGCGTTTTTTGTAAGGGGTAGGGTCACAATTTTTTCGAAAAAATTTAAACAAGTTAAAATGCCTATATTTGAATGCCAATCGTTAGGGAATTTAACTACGAGCTCAAAAAGGTATGACACTTGATATTCTGACAGTTATTTTCCATTTTACGACAAAAATACTGATATTTTTGTGCAAAAAACACGATTTTTATTTTTTGCGTTTTTTGTAAGGGGTAGGGTCACAATTTTGTCGAAAAAATTTAAACAAGTTAAAATGCCCATATTTGAATGCCAATCGTTAGGGAATTTAACTACGAGATCAAAAAGGTATGACACTTGATATTCTGTCAGTTATTTTCCATTTTACGCCAAAAATACTGATATTTTTGTGCAAAAAACACGATTTTTATTTTTTGCGTTTTTTGTAAGGGGTAGGGTCACAATTTTTTCGAAAAAATTAAAACAAGTTAAAATGCCCATATTTGAATGCCAATCGTTAGGGAATTTAACTACGAGCTCAAAAAGGTATGACACTTGATATTCTGTCAGTTATTTTCCATTTTACGCCAAAAATACTGATATTTTTGTGCAAAAAACACGATTTTTATTTTTTGCGTTTTTTGTAAGGGGTAGGGTCACAATTTTTTCGAAAAAATTTAAACAAGTTAAAATGCCCATATTTGAATGCCAATCGTTAGGGAAATTGACTATGAGCTCAAAAAGGTATGACACTTGATATTCTGGCAGTTATTTTCCATTTTACGCCAAAAATACTGATATTTTTGTGCAAAAAACACGATTTTTATTTTTTGCGTTTTTTGTAAGGGGTAAGGTCACAATTTTTTCGAAAAAATTTAAACAAGTTAAAATGCCCATATTTGAATGCCAATCGTAAGGGAATTTAACTATGAGCTCAAAAAGGTATGACACTTGATATTCTGGCAGTTATTTTCCATTTTACGCCAAAAATACTGATATTTTTGTGCAAAAAACACGATTTTTATTTTTTGCGTTTTTTGTAAGGGGTAGGGTCACAATTTTTTCGAAAAAATTTAAACAAGTTAAAATGCCCATATTTGAATGCCAATCGTAAGGGAATTTAACTACGAGCTCAAAAAGGTATGACACTTGATATTCTGGCAGTTATTTTCCATTTTACGCCAAAAATACTGATATTTTTGTGCAAAAAACACGATTTTTATTTTTTGCGTTTTTTGTAAGGGGTAGGGTCACAATTTTTTCGAAAAAATTTAAACAAGTTAAAATGCCCATATTTGAATGCCAATCGTAAGGGAATTTAACTACGAGCTCAAAAAAGTATGACACTTGATATTCTGGCAGTTATTTTCCATTTTACGCCAAAAATACTGATATTTTTGTGCAAAAAACACGATTTTTATTTTTTGCGTTTTTTGTAAGGGGTAGGGTCACAATTTTTTCGAAAAAATTTAAACAAGTTAAAATGCCCATATTTGAATGCCAATCGTAAGGGAATTTAACTACGAGCTCAAAAAGGTATGACACTTGATATTCTGGCAGTTATTTTCCATTTTACGCCAAAAATACTGATATTTTTGTGCAAAAAACACGATTTTTATTTTTTGCGTTTTTTGTAAGGGGTAGGGTCACAATTTTTTCGAAAAAATTTAAACAAGTTAAAATGCCCATATTTGAATGCCAATCGTTAGGGAATTTAACTATGAGCTCAAAAAGGTATGACACTTCATATTCCGACAGTTATTTCTCATTTTACGCCAAAAATACTGATATTTTTGTGCAAAAAACACGATTTTTATTTTTTGCGTTTTTTGTAAGGGGTAGGGTCAAAATTTTTTCGAAAAAATTTAAACAAGTTAAAATGCCCATATTTGAATGCCAATCGTTAGGGAATTTAACTATGAGCTCAAAAAGGTATGACACTTCATATTCCGACAGTTATTTCTCATTTTACGCCAAAAATACTGATATTTTTGTGCAAAAAACACGATTTTTATTTTTTGCGTTTTTTGTAAGGGGTAGGGTCACAATTTTTTCGAAAAAATTTAAACAAGTTAAAATGCCCATATTTGAATGCCAATCGTAAGGGAATTTAACTACGAGATCAAAAAGGTATGACACTTGATATTCTGTCAGTTATTTTCCATTTTACGCCAAAAATACTGATATTTTTGTGCAAAAAACACGATTTTTATTTTTTGCGTTTTTTGTAAGGGGTAGGGTCACAATTTTTTCGAAAAAATTTAAACAAGTTAAAATGCCCATATTTGAATGCCAATCGTTAGGGAATTTAACTATGAGCTCAAAAAGGTATGACACTTCATATTCCGACAGTTATTTCTCATTTTACGCCAAAAATACTGATATTTTTGTGCAAAAAACACGATTTTTATTTTTTGCGTTTTTTGTAAGGGGTAGGGTCACAATTTTTTCGAAAAAATTTAAACAAGTTAAAATGCCCATATTTGAATGCCAATCGTTAGGGAATTTAACTATGAGCTCAAAAAGGTATGACACTTCATATTCCGACAGTTATTTCTCATTTTACGCCAAAAATACTGATATTTTTGTGCAAAAAACACGATTTTTATTTTTTGCGTTTTTTGTAAGGGGTAGGGTCACAATTTTTTCGAAAAAATTTAAACAAGTTAAAATGCCCATATTTGAATGCCAATCGTTAGGGAAATTGACTATGAGCTCAAAAAGGTATGACACTTGATATTCTGGCAGTTATTTTCCATTTTACGCCAAAAATACTGATATTTTTGTGCAAAAAACACGATTTTTATTTTTTGCGTTTTTTGTAAGGGGTAGGGTCACAATTTTTTCGAAAAAATTTAAACAAGTTAAAATGCCCATATTTGAATGCCAATCGTAAGGGAATTTAACTATGAGCTCAAAAAGGTATGACACTTGATATTCTGGCAGTTATTTTCCATTTTACGCCAAAAATACTGATATTTTTGTGCAAAAAACACGATTTTTATTTTTTGCGTTTTTTGTAAGGGGTAGGGTCACAATTTTTTCGAAAAAATTTAAACAAGTTAAAATGCCCATATTTGAATGCCAATCGTAAGGGAATTTAACTACGAGCTCAAAAAGGTATGACACTTGATATTCTGGCAGTTATTTTCCATTTTACGCCAAAAATACTGATATTTTTGTGCAAAAAACACGATTTTTATTTTTTGCGTTTTTTGTAAGGGGTAGGGTCACAATTTTTTCGAAAAAATTTAAACAAGTTAAAATGCCCATATTTGAATGCCAATCGTAAGGGAATTTAACTACGAGCTCAAAAAAGTATGACACTTGATATTCTGGCAGTTATTTTCCATTTTACGCCAAAAATACTGATATTTTTGTGCAAAAAACACGATTTTTATTTTTTGCGTTTTTTGTAAGGGGTAGGGTCACAATTTTTTCGAAAAAATTTAAACAAGTTAAAATGCCCATATTTGAATGCCAATCGTAAGGGAATTTAACTACGAGCTCAAAAAGGTATGACACTTGATATTCTGGCAGTTATTTTCCATTTTACGCCAAAAATACTGATATTTTTGTGCAAAAAACACGATTTTTATTTTTTGCGTTTTTTGTAAGGGGTAGGGTCACAATTTTTTCGAAAAAATTTAAACAAGTTAAAATGCCCATATTTGAATGCCAATCGTTAGGGAATTTAACTATGAGCTCAAAAAGGTATGACACTTCATATTCCGACAGTTATTTCTCATTTTACGCCAAAAATACTGATATTTTTGTGCAAAAAACACGATTTTTATTTTTTGCGTTTTTTGTAAGGGGTAGGGTCACAATTTTTTCGAAAAAATTTAAACAAGTTAAAATGCCCATATTTGAATGCCAATCGTAAGGGAATTTAACTACGAGCTCAAAAAGGTATGACACTTGATATTCTGTCAGTTATTTTCCATTTTACGCCAAAAATACTGATATTTTTGTGCAAAAAACACGATTTTTATTTTTTGCGTTTTTTGTAAGGGGTAGGGTCACAATTTTTTCGAAAAAATTTAAACAAGTTAAAATGCCCATATTTGAATGCCAATCGTTAGGGAATTTAACTATGAGCTCAAAAAGGTATGACACTTCATATTCCGACAGTTATTTCTCATTTTACGCCAAAAATACTGATATTTTTGTGCAAAAAACACGATTTTTATTTTTTGCGTTTTTTGTAAGGGGTAGGGTCACAATTTTTTCGAAAAAATTTAAACAAGTTAAAATGCCCATATTTGAATGCCAATCGTTAGGGAATTTAACTATGAGCTCAAAAAGGTATGACACTTCATATTCCGACAGTTATTTCTCATTTTACGCCAAAAATACTGATATTTTTGTGCAAAAAACACGATTTTTATTTTTTGCGTTTTTTGTAAGGGGTAGGGTCACAATTTTTTCGAAAAAATTTAAACAAGTTAAAATGCCCATATTTGAATGCCAATCGTAAGGGAATTTAACTACGAGCTCAAAAAGGTATGACACTTGATATTCTGGCAGTTATTTTCCATTTTACGCCAAAAATACTGATATTTTTGTGCAAAAAACACGATTTTTATTTTTTGCGTTTTTTGTAAGGGGTAGGGTCACAATTTTTTCGAAAAAATTTAAACAAGTTAAAATGCCCATATTTGAATGCCAATCGTTAGGGAATTTAACTATGAGCTCAAAAAGGTATGACACTTCATATTCCGACAGTTATTTCTCATTTTACGCCAAAAATACTGATATTTTTGTGCAAAAAACACGATTTTTATTTTTTGCGTTTTTTGTAAGGGGTAGGGTCACAATTTTTTCGAAAAAATTTAAACAAGTTAAAATGCCCATATTTGAATGCCAATCGTAAGGGAATTTAACTACGAGCTCAAAAAGGTATGACACTTGATATTCTGGCAGTTATTTTCCATTTTACGCCAAAAATACTGATATTTTTGTGCAAAAAACACGATTTTTATTTTTTGCGTTTTTTGTAAGGGGTAGGGTCACAATTTTTTCGAAAAAATTTAAACAAGTTAAAATGCCCATATTTGAATGCCAATCGTTAGGGAATTTAACTATGAGCTCAAAAAGGTATGACACTTCATATTCCGACAGTTATTTCTCATTTTACGCCAAAAATACTGATATTTTTGTGCAAAAAACACGATTTTTATTTTTTGCGTTTTTTGTAAGGGGTAGGGTCACAATTTTTTCGAATTTAGGGAATTTAACTATGAGCTCAAAAAGGTATGACACTTGATATTCTGGCAGTTATTTTCCATTTTACGCCAAAAATACTGATATTTTTGTGCAAAAAACACGATTTTTATTTTTTGCGTTTTTTGTAAGGGGTAGGGTCACAATTTTTTCGAAAAAATTTAAACAAGTTAAAATGCCCATATTTGAATGCCAATCGTTAGGGAATTTAACTATGAGCTCAAAAAGGTATGACACTTCATATTCCGACAGTTATTTCTCATTTTACGCCAAAAATACTGATATTTTTGTGCAAAAAACACGATTTTTATTTTTTGCGTTTTTTGTAAGGGGTAGGGTCACAATTTTTTCGAAAAAATTTAAACAAGTTAAAATGCCCATATTTGAATGCCAATCGTAAGGGAATTTAACTACGAGCTCAAAAAGGTATGACACTTGATATTCTGGCAGTTATTTTCCATTTTACGCCAAAAATACTGATATTTTTGTGCAAAAAACACGATTTTTATTTTTTGCGTTTTTTGTAAGGGGTAGGGTCACAATTTTTTCGAAAAAATTTAAACAAGTTAAAATGCCCATATTTGAATGCCAATCGTTAGGGAATTTAACTATGAGCTCAAAAAGGTATGACACTTCATATTCCGACAGTTATTTCTCATTTTACGCCAAAAATACTGATATTTTTGTGCAAAAAACACGATTTTTATTTGTTCCGTTTTTTGTAAGGGGTAGGGTCACAATTTTTTCGAAAAAATTTAAACAAGTTAAAATGCCCATATTTGAATGCCAATCGTAAGGGAATTTAACTACGAGCTCAAAAAGGTATGACACTTGATATTCTGGCAGTTATTTTCCATTTTACGCCAAAAATACTGATATTTTTGTGCAAAAAACACGATTTCGAAAAAATTTAAACAAGTTAAAATGCCCATATTTGAATGCCAATCGTAAGGGAATTTAACTACGAGCTCAAAAAGGTATGACACTTGATATTCTGGCAGTTATTTTCCATTTTACGCCAAAAATACTGATATTTTTGTGCAAAAAACACGATTTTTATTTTTTGCGTTTTTTGTAAGGGGTAGGGTCACAATTTTTTCGAAAAAATTTAAACAAGTTAAAATGCCCATATTTGAATGCCAATCGTAAGGGAATTTAACTACGAGCTCAAAAAGGTATGACACTTGATATTCTGGCAGTTATTTTCCATTTTACGCCAAAAATACTGATATTTTTGTGCAAAAAACACGATTTTTATTTTTTGCGTTTTTTGTAAGGGGTAGGGTCACAATTTTTTCGAAAACATTTAAACAAGTTAAAATGCCCATATTTGAATGCCAATCGGAAGGGAATTTAACTACGAGCTCAAAAAGGTATGACACTTGATATTCTGGCAGTTATTTTCCATTTTACGCCAAAATTACTGATATTTTTGTGCAAAAAACACGATTTTTATTTTTTGCGTTTTTTGTAAGGGGTAGGGTCACAATTTTTTCGAAAAAATTTAAACAAGTTAAAATGCCCATATTTGAATGCCAATCGTTAGGGAATTTAACTACGAGCTCAAAAAGGTATGACACTTGATATTCTGTCAGTTATTTTGCATTTTACGCCAAAAATACTGATATTTTTGTGCAAAAAACACGATTTTTATTTTTTGCGTTTTTTGTAAGGGGTAGGGTCACAATTTTTTCGAAAAAATTAAAACAAGTTAAAATGCCCATATTTGAATGCCAATCGTTAGGGAATTTAACTACGAGCTCAAAAAGGTATGACACTTGATATTCTGTCAGTTATTTTGCATTTTACGCCAAAAATACTGATATTTTTGTGCAAAAAACACGATTTTTATTTTTTGCGTTTTTTGTAAGGGGTAGGGTCACAATTTTTTCGAAAAAATTTAAACAAGTTAAAATGCCCATATTTGAATGCCAATCGTAAGGGAATTTAACTATGAGCTCAAAAAGGTATGACACTTCATATTCCGACAGTTATTTCTCATTTTACGCCAAAAATACTGATATTTTTGTGCAAAAAACACGATTTTTATTTTTTGCGTTTTTTGTAAGGGGTAGGGTCACAATTTTTTCGAAAAAATTTAAACAAGTTAAAATGCCCATATTTGAATGCCAATCGTAAGGGAATTTAACTACGAGCTCAAAAAGGTATGACACTTGATATTCTGGCAGTTATTTTCCATTTTACGCCAAAAATACTGATATTTTTGTGCAAAAAACACGATTTTTATTTTTTGCGTTTTTTGTAAGGGGTAGGGTCACAATTTTTTCGAAAAAATTTAAACAAGTTAAAATGCCCATATTTGAATGCCAATCGTAAGGGAATTTAACTATGAGCTCAAAAAGGTATGACACTTGATATTCTGGCAGTTATTTTCCATTTTACGCCAAAAATACTGATATTTTTGTGCAAAAAACACGATTTTTATTTTTTGCGTTTTTTGTAAGGGGTAGGGTCACAATTTTTTCGAAAAAATTAAAACAAGTTAAAATGCCCATATTTGAATGCCAATCGTAAGGGAATTTAACTACGAGCTCAAAAAGGTATGACACTTGATATTCTGGCAGTTATTTTCCATTTTACGCCAAAAATACTGATATTTTTGTGCAAAAAACACGATTTTTATTTTTTGCGTTTTTTGTAAGGGGTAGGGTCACAATTTTTTCGAAAAAATTTAAACAAGTTAAAATGCCCATATTTGAATGCCAATCGTAAGGGAATTTAACTACGAGCTCAAAAAGGTATGACACTTGATATTCTGGCAGTTATTTTCCATTTTACGCCAAAAATACTGATATTTTTGTGCAAAAAACACGATTTTTATTTTTTGCGTTTTTTGTAAGGGGTAGGGTCACAATTTTTTCGAAAAAATTTAAACAAGTTAAAATGCCCATATTTGAATGCCAATCGTAAGGGAATTTAACTACGAGCTCAAAAAGGTATGACACTTGATATTCTGGCAGTTATTTTCCATTTTACGCCAAAAATACTGATATTTTTGTGCAAAAAACACGATTTTTATTTTTTGCGTTTTTTGTAAGGGGTAGGGTCACAATTTTTTCGAAAAAATTTAAACAAGTTAAAATGCCCATATTTGAATGCAAATCGTTAGGGAATTTAACTACGAGCTCAAAAAGGTATGACACTTGATATTCAGTCAGTTATTTTTCATTTTACGCCAAAAATACTGATATTTTTGTGCAAAAAACACGATTTTTATTTTTTGCGTTTTTTGTAAGGGGTAGGGTCACAATTTTTTCGAAAAAATTAAAACAAGTTAAAATGCCCATATTTGAATGCCAATCGTTAGGGAATTTAACTACGAGCTCAAAAAGGTATGACACTTGATATTCTGTCAGTTATTTTGCATTTTACGCCAAAAATACTGATATTTTTGTGCAAAAAACACGATTTTTATTTTTTGCGTTTTTTGTAAGGGGTAGGGTCACAATTTTTTCGAAAAAATTTAAACAAGTTAAAATGCCCATATTTGAATGTTAGGGAATTTAACTACGAGCTCAAAAAGGTATGACACTTGATATTCAGTCAGTTATTTTTCATTTTACGCCAAAAATACTGATATTTTTGTGCAAAAAACACGATTTTTATTTTTTGCGTTTTTTTAAGGGTCACAATTTTTTCGAAAAAATTAAAACAAGTTAAAATGCCCATATTTGAATGCCAATCGTAAGGGAATTTAACTACGAGCTCAAAAAGGTATGACACTTGATATTCTGGCAGTTATTTTCCATTTTACGCCAAAAATACTGATATTTTTGTGCAAAAAACACGATTTTTATTTTTTGCGTTTTTTGTAAGGGGTAGGGTCACAATTTTTTCGAAAAAATTTAAACAAGTTAAAATGCCCATATTTGAATGCAAATCGTTAGGGAATTTAACTACGAGCTCAAAAAGGTATGACACTTGATATTCAGTCTGTTATTTTTCATTTTACGCCAAAAATACTGATATTTTTGTGCAAAAAACACGATTTTTATTTTTTGCGTTTTTTGTAAGGGTCACAATTTTTTCGAAAAAATTAAAACAAGTTAAAATGCCCATATTTGAATGCCAATCGTTAGGGAATTTAACTACGAGCTCAAAAAGGTATGACACTTGATATTCTGTCAGTTATTTTGCATTTTACGCCAAAAATACTGATATTTTTGTGCAAAAAACACGATTTTTATTTTTTGCGTTTTTTGTAAGGGGTAGGGTCACAATTTTTTCGAAAAAATTAAAACAAGTTAAAATGCCCATATTTGAATGCCAATCGTAAGGGAATTTAACTACGAGCTCAAAAAGGTATGAAACTTGATATTCTGGCAGTTATTTTCCATTTTACGCCAAAAATACTGATATTTTTGTGCAAAAAACACGATTTTTATTTTTTGCGTTTTTTGTAAGGGGTAGGGTCACAATTTTTTCGAAAAAATTTAAACAAGTTAAAATGCCCATATTTGAATGCCAATCGTAAGGGAATTTAACTACGAGCTCAAAAAGGTATTACACTTGATATTCTGGCAGTTATTTTCCATTTTACGCCAAAAATACTGATATTTTTGTGCAAAAAACACGATTTTTATTTTTTGCGTTTTTTGTAAGGGGTAGGGTCACAATTTTTTCGAAAAAATTTAAACAAGTTAAAATGCCCATATTTGAATGCCAATCGTAAGGGAATTTAACTACGAGCTCAAAAAGGTATGACACTTGATATTCTGGCAGTTATTTTCCATTTTACGCCAAAAATACTGATATTTTTGTGCAAAAAACACGATTTTTATTTTTTGCGTTTTTTGTAAGGGGTAGGGTCACAATTTTTTCGAAAAAATTTAAACAAGTTAAAATGCCCATATTTGAATGCAAATCGTTAGGGAATTTAACTACGAGCTCAAAAAGGTATGACACTTGATATTCAGTCAGTTATTTTTCATTTTACGCCAAAAATACTGATATTTTTGTGCAAAAAACACGATTTTTATTTTTTGCGTTTTTTGTAAGGGGTAGGGTCACAATTTTTTCGAAAAAATTAAAACAAGTTAAAATGCCCATATTTGAATGCCAATCGTTAGGGAATTTAACTACGAGCTCAAAAAGGTATGACACTTGATATTCTGGCAGTTATTTTCCATTTTACGCCAAAAATACTGATATTTTTGTGCAAAAAACACGATTTTTATTTTTTGCGTTTTTTGTAAGGGGTAGGGTCACAATTTTTTCGAAAAAATTTAAACAAGTTAAAATGCCCATATTTGAATGCCAATCGTAAGGGAATTTAACTACGAGCTCAAAAAGGTATGACACTTGATATTCTGGCAGTTATTTTCCATTTTACGCCAAAAATACTGATATTTTTGTGCAAAAAACACGATTTTTATTTTTTGCGTTTTTTGTAAGGGGTAGGGTCACAATTTTTTCGAAAAAATTTAAACAAGTTAAAATGCCCATATTTGAATGCCAATCGTAAGGGAATTTAACTACGAGCTCAAAAAGGTATGACACTTGATATTCTGGCAGTTATTTTCCATTTTACGCCAAAAATACTGATATTTTTGTGCAAAAAACACGATTTTTATTTTTTGCGTTTTTTGTAAGGGGTAGGGTCACAATTTTTTCGAAAAAATTTAAACAAGTTAAAATGCCCATATTTGAATGCAAATCGTTAGGGAATTTAACTACGAGCTCAAAAAGGTATGACACTTGATATTCAGTCAGTTATTTTTCATTTTACGCCAAAAATACTGATATTTTTGTGCAAAAAACACGATTTTTATTTTTTGCGTTTTTTGTAAGGGGTAGGGTCACAATTTTTTCGAAAAAATTAAAACAAGTTAAAATGCCCATATTTGAATGCCAATCGTTAGGGAATTTAACTACGAGCTCAAAAAGGTATGACACTTGATATTCTGTCAGTTATTTTTCATTTTACGCCAAAAATACTGATATTTTTGTGCAAAAAACACGATTTTTATTTTTTGCGTTTTTTGTAAGGGGTAGGGTCACAATTTTTTCGAAAAAATTTAAACAAGTTAAAATGCCCATATTTGAATGTTAGGGAATTTAACTACGAGCTCAAAAAGGTATGACACTTGATATTCAGTCAGTTATTTTTCATTTTACGCCAAAAATACTGATATTTTTGTGCAAAAAACACGATTTTTATTTTTTGCGTTTTTTGTAAGGGTCACAATTTTTTCGAAAAAATTAAAACAAGTTAAAATGCCCATATTTGAATGCCAATCGTAAGGGAATTTAACTACGAGCTCAAAAAGGTATGACACTTGATATTCTGGCAGTTATTTTCCATTTTACGCCAAAAATACTGATATTTTTGTGCAAAAAACACGATTTTTATTTTTTGCGTTTTTTGTAAGGGGTAGGGTCACAATTTTTTCGAAAAAATTTAAACAAGTTAAAATGCCCATATTTGAATGCAAATCGTTAGGGAATTTAACTACGAGCTCAAAAAGGTATGACACTTGATATTCAGTCAGTTATTTTTCATTTTACGCCAAAACTACTGATATTTTTGTGCAAAAAACACGATTTTTATTTTTTGCGTTTTTTGTAAGGGTCACAATTTTTTCGAAAAAATTAAAACAAGTTAAAATGCCCATATTTAAATGCCAATCGTTAGGGAATTTAACTACGAGCTCAAAAAGGTATGACACTTGATATTCTGTCAGTTATTTTGCATTTTACGCCAAAAATACTGATATTTTTGTGCAAAAAACACGATTTTTATTTTTTGCGTTTTTTGTAAGGGGTAGGGTCACAATTTTTCGAAAAAATTTAAACAAGTTAAAATGCCCATATTTGAATGCCAATCGTAAGGGAATTTAACTACGAGCTCAAAAAGGTATGACACTTGATATTCTGGCAGTTATTTTCCATTTTACGCCAAAAATACTGATATTTTTGTGCAAAAAACACGATTTTTATTTTTTGCGTTTTTTGTAAGGGGTAGGGTCACAATTTTTTCGAAAAAATTTAAACAAGTTAAAATGCCCATATTTGAATGCCAATCGTAAGGGAATTTAACTACGAGCTCAAAAAGGTATGACACTTGATATTCTGGCAGTTATTTTCCATTTTACGCCAAAAATACTGATATTTTTGTGCAAAAAACACGATTTTTATTTTTTGCGTTTTTTGTAAGGGGTAGGGTCACAATTTTTTCGAAAAAATTTAAACAAGTTAAAATGCCCATATTTGAATGCCAATCGTTAGGGAATTTAACTATGAGCTCAAAAAGGTATGACACTTCATATTCCGACAGTTATTTCTCATTTTACGCCAAAAATACTGATATTTTTGTGCAAAAAACACGATTTTTATTTTTTGCGTTTTTTGTAAGGGGTAGGGTCACAATTTTTTCGAAAAAATTTAAACAAGTTAAAATGCCCATATTTGAATGCCAATCGTAAGGGAATTTAACTACGAGCTCAAAAAGGTATGACACTTGATATTCTGGCAGTTATTTTCCATTTTACGCCAAAAATACTGATATTTTTGTGCAAAAAACACGATTTTTATTTTTTGCGTTTTTTGTAAGGGGTAGGGTCACAATTTTTTCGAAAAAATTTAAACAAGTTAAAATGCCCATATTTGAATGCCAATCGTAAGGGAATTTAACTACGAGATCAAAAAGGTATGACACTTGATATTCAGTCAGTTATTTTTCATTTTACGCCAAAAATACTGATATTTTTGTGCAAAAAACACGATTTTTATTTTTTGCGTTTTTTGTAAGGGGTAGGGTCACAATTTTTTCGAAAAAATTAAAACAAGTTAAAATGCCCATATTTGAATGCCAATCGTTAGGGAATTTAACTACGAGCTCAAAAAGGTATGACACTTGATATTCTGTCAGTTATTTTGCATTTTACGCCAAAAATACTGATATTTTTGTGCAAAAAACACGATTTTTATTTTTTGCGTTTTTTGTAAGGGGTAGGGTCACAATTTTTTCGAAAAAATTTAAACAAGTTAAAATGCCCATATTTGAATGCCAATCGTTAGGGAATTTAACTACGAGCTCAAAAAGGTATGACACTTGATATTCTGGCAGTTATTTTCCATTTTAAGCCAAAAATACTGATATTTTTGTGCAAAAAACACGATTTTTATTTTTTGCGTTTTTTGTAAGGGGTAGGGTCACAATTTTTTCGAAAAAATTTAAACAAGTTAAAATGCCCATATTTGAATGCCAATCGTAAGGGAATTTAACTACGAGCTCAAAAAGGTATGACACTTGATATTCTGGCAGTTATTTTCCATTTTACGCCAAAAATACTGATATTTTTGTGCAAAAAACACGATTTTTATTTTTTGCGTTTTTTGTAAGGGGTAGGGTCACAATTTTTTCGAAAAAATTTAAACAAGTTAAAATGCCCATATTTGAATGCCAATCGTAAGGGAATTTAACTACGAGCTCAAAAAGGTATGACACTTGATATTCTGGCAGTTATTTTCCATTTTACGCCAAAAATACTGATATTTTTGTGCAAAAAACACGATTTTTATTTTTTGCGTTTTTTGTAAGGGGTAGGGTCACAATTTTTTCGAAAAAATTTAAACAAGTTAAAATGCCCATATTTGAATGCCAATCGTAAGGGAATTTAACTACGAGCTCAAAAAGGTATGACACTTGATATTCTGGCAGTTATTTTCCATTTTACGCCAAAAATACTGATATTTTTGTGCAAAAAACACGATTTTTATTTTTTGCGTTTTTTGTAAGGGGTAGGGTCACAATTTTTTCGAAAAAATTTAAACAAGTTAAAATGCCCATATTTGAATGCCAATCGTAAGGGAATTTAACTACGAGATCAAAAAGGTATGACACTTCATATTCCGACAGTTATTTCTCATTTTACGCCAAAAATACTGATATTTTTGTGCAAAAAACACGATTTTTATTTTTTGCGTTTTTTGTAAGGGGTAGGGTCACAATTTTTTCGAAAAAATTTAAACAAGTTAAAATGCCCATATTTGAATGCCAATCGTAAGGGAATTTAACTACGAGCTCAAAAAGGTATGACACTTGATATTCTGTCAGTTATTTTGCATTTTACGCCAAAAATACTGATATTTTTGTGCAAAAAACACGATTTTTATTTTTTGCGTTTTTTGTAAGGGGTAGGGTCACAATTTTTTCGAAAAAATTTAAACAAGTTAAAATGCCCATATTTGAATGCCAATCGTTAGGGAATTTAACTATGAGCTCAAAAAGGTATGACACTTCATATTCCGACAGTTATTTCTCATTTTACGCCAAAAATACTGATATTTTTGTGCAAAAAACACGATTTTTATTTTTTGCGTTTTTTGTAAGGGGTAGGGTCACAATTTTTTCGAAAAAATTTAAACAAGTTAAAATGCCCATATTTGAATGCCAATCGTAAGGGAATTTAACTACGAGCTCAAAAAGGTATGACACTTGATATTCTGGCAGTTATTTTCCATTTTACGCCAAAAATACTGATATTTTTGTGCAAAAAACACGATTTTTATTTTTTGCGTTTTTTGTAAGGGGTAGGGTCACAATTTTTTCGAAAAAATTTAAACAAGTTAAAATGCCCATATTTGAATGCCAATCGTTAGGGAATTTAACTATGAGCTCAAAAAGGTATGACACTTCATATTCCGACAGTTATTTCTCATTTTACGCCAAAAATACTGATATTTTTGTGCAAAAAACACGATTTTTATTTTTTGCGTTTTTTGTAAGGGGTAGGGTCACAATTTTTTCGAAAAAATTTAAACAAGTTAAAATGCCCATATTTGAATGCCAATCGTAAGGGAATTTAACTACGAGCTCAAAAAGGTATGACACTTGATATTCTGGCAGTTATTTTCCATTTTACGCCAAAAATACTGATATTTTTGTGCAAAAAACACGATTTTTATTTTTTGCGTTTTTTGTAAGGGGTAGGGTCACAATTTTTTCGAAAAAATTTAAACAAGTTAAAATGCCCATATTTGAATGCCAATCGTAAGGGAATTTAACTACGAGCTCAAAAAGGTATGACACTTGATATTCTGGCAGTTATTTTCCATTTTACGCCAAAAATACTGATATTTTTGTGCAAAAAACACGATTTTTATTTTTTGCGTTTTTTGTAAGGGGTAGGGTCACAATTTTTTCGAAAAAATTTAAACAAGTTAAAATGCCCATATTTGAATGCCAATCGTAAGGGAATTTAACTACGAGATCAAAAAGGTATGACACTTGATATTCAGTCAGTTATTTTTCATTTTACGCCAAAAATACTGATATTTTTGTGCAAAAAACACGATTTTTATTTTTTGCGTTTTTTGTAAGGGGTAGGGTCACAATTTTTTCGAAAAAATTAAAACAAGTTAAAATGCCCATATTTGAATGCCAATCGTTAGGGAATTTAACTACGAGCTCAAAAAGGTATGACACTTGATATTCTGGCAGTTATTTTCCATTTTACGCCAAAAATACTGATATTTTTGTGCAAAAAACACGATTTTTATTTTTTGCGTTTTTTGTAAGGGGTAGGGTCACAATTTTTTCGAAAAAATTTAAACAAGTTAAAATGCCCATATTTGAATGCCAATCGTAAGGGAATTTAACTACGAGATCAAAAAGGTATGACACTTGATATTCAGTCAGTTATTTTTCATTTTACGCCAAAAATACTGATATTTTTGTGCAAAAAACACGATTTTTATTTTTTGCGTTTTTTGTAAGGGGTAGGGTCACAATTTTTTCGAAAAAATTAAAACAAGTTAAAATGCCCATATTTGAATGCCAATCGTTAGGGAATTTAACTACGAGCTCAAAAAGGTATGACACTTGATATTCTGTCAGTTATTTTGCATTTTACGCCAAAAATACTGATATTTTTGTGCAAAAAACACGATTTTTATTTTTTGCGTTTTTTGTAAGGGGTAGGGTCACAATTTTTTCGAAAAAATTTAAACAAGTTAAAATGCCCATATTTGAATGCCAATCGTTAGGGAATTTAACTATGAGCTCAAAAAGGTATGACACTTCATATTCCGACAGTTATTTCTCATTTTACGCCAAAAATACTGATATTTTTGTGCAAAAAACACGATTTTTATTTTTTGCGTTTTTTGTAAGGGGTAGGGTCACAATTTTTTCGAAAAAATTAAAACAAGTTAAAATGCCCATATTTGAATGCCAATCGTTAGGGAATTTAACTACGAGCTCAAAAAGGTATGACACTTGATATTCTGTCAGTTATTTTGCATTTTACGCCAAAAATACTGATATTTTTGTGCAAAAAACACGATTTTTATTTTTTGCGTTTTTTGTAAGGGGTAGGGTCACAATTTTTTCGAAAAAATTTAAACAAGTTAAAATGCCCATATTTGAATGCCAATCGTTAGGGAATTTAACTACGAGCTCAAAAAGGTATGACACTTCATATTCCGACAGTTATTTCTCATTTTACGCCAAAAATACTGATATTTTTGTGCAAAAAACACGATTTTTATTTTTTGCGTTTTTTGTAAGGGGTAGGGTCACAATTTTTTCGAAAAAATTTAAACAAGTTAAAATGCCCATATTTGAATGCCAATCGTTAGGGAATTTAACTATGAGCTCAAAAAGGTATGACACTTCATATTCCGACAGTTATTTCTCATTTTACGCCAAAAATACTGATATTTTTGTGCAAAAAACACGATTTTTATTTTTTGCGTTTTTTGTAAGGGGTAGGGTCACAATTTTTTCGAAAAAATTTAAACAAGTTAAAATGCCCATATTTGAATGCCAATCGTAAGGGAATTTAACTACGAGCTCAAAAAGGTATGACACTTGATATTCTGGCAGTTATTTTCCATTTTACGCCAAAAATACTGATATTTTTGTGCAAAAAACACGATTTTTATTTTTTGCGTTTTTTGTAAGGGGTAGGGTCACAATTTTTTCGAAAAAATTAAAACAAGTTAAAATGCCCATATTTGAATGCCAATCGTTAGGGAATTTAACTACGAGTTTAAAAAGGTATGACACTTGATATTCTGTCAGTTATTTTGCATTTTACGCCAAAAATACTGATATTTTTGTGCAAAAAACACGATTTTTATTTTTTGCGTTTTTTGTAAGGGGTAGGGTCACAATTTTTTCGAAAAAATTTAAACAAGTTAAAATGCCCATATTTGAATGCCAATCGTTAGGGAATTTAACTATGAGCTCAAAAAGGTATGACACTTCATATTCCGACAGTTATTTCTCATTTTACGCCAAAAATACTGATATTTTTGTGCAAAAAACACGATTTTTATTTTTTGCGTTTTTTGTAAGGGGTAGGGTCACAATTTTTTCGAAAAAATTTAAACAAGTTAAAATGCCCATATTTGAATGCCAATCGTAAGGGAATTTAACTACGAGCTCAAAAAGGTATGACACTTGATATTTTGGCAGTTATTTTCCATTTTACGCCAAAAATACTGATATTTTTGTGCAAAAAACACGATTTTTATTTTTTGCGTTTTTTGTAAGGGGTAGGGTCACAATTTTTTCGAAAAAATTAAAACAAGTTAAAATGCCCATATTTGAATGCCAATCGTTAGGGAATTTAACTACGAGTTTAAAAAGGTATGACACTTGATATTCTGTCAGTTATTTTGCATTTTACGCCAAAAATACTGATATTTTTGTGCAAAAAACACGATTTTTATTTTTTGCGTTTTTTGTAAGGGGTAGGGTCACAATTTTTTCGAAAAAATTTAAACAAGTTAAAATGCCCATATTTGAATGCCAATCGTTAGGGAATTTAACTACGAGTTTAAAAAGGTATGACACTTGATATTCTGTCAGTTATTTTGCATTTTACGCCAAAAATACTGATATTTTTGTGCAAAAAACACGATTTTTATTTTTTGCGTTTTTTGTAAGGGGTAGGGTCACAATTTTTTCGAAAAAATTTAAACAAGTTAAAATGCCCATATTTGAATGCCAATCGTTAGGGAATTTAACTACGAGCTCAAAAAGGTATGACACTTGATATTCTGTCAGTTATTTTGCATTTTACGCCAAAAATACTGATATTTTTGTGCAAAAAACACGATTTTTATTTTTTGCGTTTTTTGTAAGGGGTAGGGTCACAATTTTTTCGAAAAAATTTAAACAAGTTAAAATGCCCATATTTGAATGCCAATCGTTAGGGAATTTAACTACGAGCTCAAAAAGGTATGACACTTGATATTCAGTCAGTTATTTTTCATTTTACGCCAAAAATACTGATATTTTTGTGCAAAAAACACGATTTTTATTTTTTGCGTTTTTTGTAAGGGGTAGGGTCACAATTTTTTCGAAAAAATTTAAACAAGTTAAAATGCCCATATTTGAATGCCAATCGTTAGGGAATTTAACTATGAGCTCAAAAAGGTATGACACTTCATATTCCGACAGTTATTTCTCATTTTACGCCAAAAATACTGATATTTTTGTGCAAAAAACACGATTTTTATTTTTTGCGATTTTTGTAAGGGGTAGGGTCACAATTTTTTCGAAAAAATTTAAACAAGTTAAAATGCCCATATTTGAATGCAAATCGTTAGGGAATTTAACTACGAGCTCAAAAAGGTATGACACTTGATATTCAGTCAGTTATTTTTCATTTTACGCCAAAAATACTGATATTTTTGTGCAAAAAACACGATTTTTATTTTTTGCGTTTTTTGTAAGGGGTAGGGTCACAATTTTTTCGAAAAAATTAAAACAAGTTAAAATGCCCATATTTGAATGCCAATCGTTAGGGAATTTAACTACGAGCTCAAAAAGGTATGACACTTCATATTCCGACAGTTATTTCTCATTTTACGCCAAAAATACTGATATTTTTGTGCAAAAAACACGATTTTTATTTTTTGCGTTTTTTGTAAGGGGTAGGGTCACAATTTTTTCGAAGAAATTTAAACAAGTTAAAATGCCCATATTTGAATGCAAATCGTTAGGGAATTTAACTACGAGCTCAAAAAGGTATGACACTTGAGTTATTTCTCATTTTACGCCAAAAATACTGATATTTTTGTGCAAAAAACACGATTTTTATTTTTTGCGTTTTTTGTAAGGGGTAGGGTCACAATTTTTTCGAAAAAATTTAAACAAGTTAAAATGCCCATATTTGAATGCAAATCGTTAGGGAATTTAACTACGAGCTCAAAAAGGTATGACACTTGATATTCAGTCAGTTATTTTTCATTTTACGCCAAAAATACTGATATTTTTGTGCAAAAAACACGATTTTTATTTTTTGCGTTTTTTGTAAGGGGTAGGGTCACAATTTTTTCGAAAAAATTTAAACAAGTTAAAATGCCCATATTTGAATGCCAATCGTAAGGGAATTTAACTACGAGCTCAAAAAGGTATGACACTTGATATTCTGGCAGTTATTTTCCATTTTACGCCAAAAATACTGATATTTTTGTGCAAAAAACACGATTTTTATTTTTTGCGTTTTTTGTAAGGGGTAGGGTCACAATTTTTTCGAAAAAATTTAAACAAGTTAAAATGCCCATATTTGAATGCCAATCGTTAGGGAATTTAACTACGAGCTCAAAAAGGTATGACACTTCATATTCCGACAGTTATTTCTCATTTTACGCCAAAAATACTGATATTTTTGTGCAAAAAACACGATTTTTATTTTTTGCGTTTTTTGTAAGGGGTAGGGTCACAATTTTTTCGAAAAAATTTAAACAAGTTAAAATGCCCATATTTGAATGCAAATCGTTAGGGAATTTAACTACGAGCTCAAAAAGGTATGACACTTGATATTCAGTCAGTTATTTTTCATTTTACGCCAAAAATACTGATATTTTTGTGCAAAAAACACGATTTTTATTTTTTGCGTTTTTTGTAAGGGGTAGGGTCACAATTTTTTCGAAAAAATTAAAACAAGTTAAAATGCCGATATTTGAATGCCAATCGTTAGGGAATTTAACTACGAGCTCAAAAAGGTATGACACTTGATATTCTGTCAGTTATTTTGCATTTTACGCCAAAAATACTGATATTTTTGTGCAAAAAACACGATTTTTATTTTTTGCGTTTTTTGTAAGGGGTAGGGTCACAATTTTTTCGAAAAAATTTAAACAAGTTAAAATGCCCATATTTGAATGCCAATCGTTAGGGAATTTAACTACGAGCTCAAAAAGGTATGACACTTGATATTCAGTCAGTTATTTTTCATTTTACGCCAAAAATACTGATATTTTTGTGCAAAAAACACGATTTTTATTTTTTGCGTTTTTTGTAAGGGGTAGGGTCACAATTTTTTCGAAAAAATTTAAACAAGTTAAAATGCCCATATTTGAATGCAAATCGTTAGGGAATTTAACTACGAGCTCAAAAAGGTATGACACTTGATATTCAGTCAGTTATTTTTCATTTTACGCCAAAAATACTGATATTTTTGTGCAAAAAACACGATTTTTATTTTTTGCGTTTTTTGTAAGGGGTAGGGTCACAATTTTTTCGAAAAAATTTAAACAAGTTAAAATGCCCATATTTGAATGCAAATCGTTAGGGAATTTAACTACGAGCTCAAAAAGGTATGACACTTGATATTCAGTCAGTTATTTTTCATTTTACGCCAAAAATACTGATATTTTTGTGCAAAAAACACGATTTTTATTTTTTGCGTTTTTTGTAAGGGGTAGGGTCACAATTTTTTCGAAAAAATTTAAACAAGTTAAAATGCCCATATTTGAATGCCAATCGTTAGGGAATTTAACTACGAGCTCAAAAAGGTATGACACTTCATATTCCGACAGTTATTTCTCATTTTACGCCAAAAATACTGATATTTTTGTGCAAAAAACACGATTTTTATTTTTTGCGTTTTTTGTAAGGGGTAGGGTCACAATTTTTTCGAAAAAATTTAAAGAAGTTAAAATGCCCATATTTGAATGCAAATCGTTAGGGAATTTAACTACGAGCTCAAAAAGGTATGACACTTGATATTCAGTCAGTTATTTTTCATTTTACGCCAAAAATACTGATATTTTTGTGCAAAAAACACGATTTTTATTTTTTGCGTTTTTTGTAAGGGGTAGGGTCACAATTTTTTCGAAAAAATTTAAACAAGTTAAAATGCCCATATTTGAATGCCAATCGTAAGGGAATTTAACTACGAGCTCAAAAAGGTATGACACTTGATATTCTGGCAGTTATTTTCCATTTTACGCCAAAAATACTGATATTTTTGTGCAAAAAACACGATTTTTATTTTTTGCGTTTTTTGTAAGGGGTAGGGTCACAATTTTTTCGAAAAAATTTAAACAAGTTAAAATGCCCATATTTGAATGCCAATCGTTAGGGAATTTAACTACGAGCTCAAAAAGGTATGACACTTGATATTCAGCCAGTTATTTTTCATTTTACGCCAAAAATACTGATATTTTTGTGCAAAAAACACGATTTTTATTTTTTGCGTTTTTTGTAAGGGGTAGGGTCACAATTTTTTCGAAAAAATTTAAACAAGTTAAAATGCCCATATTTGAATGCCAATCGTTAGGGAATTTAACTACGAGCTCAAAAAGGTATGACACTTCATATTCCGACAGTTATTTCTCATTTTACGCCAAAAATACTGATATTTTTGTGCAAAAAACACGATTTTTATTTTTTGCGTTTTTTGTAAGGGGTAGGGTCACAATTTTTTCGAAAAAATTTAAACAAGTTAAAATGCCCATATTTGAATGCAAATCGTTAGGGAATTTAACTACGAGCTCAAAAAGGTATGACACTTGAGTTATTTCTCATTTTACGCCAAAAATACTGATATTTTTGTGCAAAAAACACGATTTTTATTTTTTGCGTTTTTTGTAAGGGGTAGGGTCACAATTTTTTCGAAAAAATTTAAACAAGTTAAAATGCCCATATTTGAATGCAAATCGTTAGGGAATTTAACTACGAGCTCAAAAAGGTATGACACTTGATATTCAGTCAGTTATTTTTCATTTTACGCCAAAAATACTGATATTTTTGTGCAAAAAACACGATTTTTATTTTTTGCGTTTTTTGTAAGGGGTAGGGTCACAATTTTTTCGAAAAAATTTAAACAAGTTAAAATGCCCATATTTGAATGCCAATCGTAAGGGAATTTAACTACGAGCTCAAAAAGGTATGACACTTGATATTCTGGCAGTTATTTTCCATTTTACGCCAAAAATACTGATATTTTTGTGCAAAAAACACGATTTTTATTTTTTGCGTTTTTTGTAAGGGGTAGGGTCACAATTTTTTCGAAAAAATTTAAACAAGTTAAAATGCCCATATTTGAATGCCAATCGTTAGGGAATTTAACTACGAGCTCAAAAAGGTATGACACTTCATATTCCGACAGTTATTTCTCATTTTACGCCAAAAATACTGATATTTTTGTGCAAAAAACACGATTTTTATTTTTTGCGTTTTTTGTAAGGGGTAGGGTCACAATTTTTTCGAAAAAATTTAAACAAGTTAAAATGCCCATATTTGAATGCAAATCGTTAGGGAATTTAACTACGAGCTCAAAAAGGTATGACACTTGATATTCAGTCAGTTATTTTTCATTTTACGCCAAAAATACTGATATTTTTGTGCAAAAAACACGATTTTTATTTTTTGCGTTTTTTGTAAGGGGTAGGGTCACAATTTTTTCGAAAAAATTAAAACAAGTTAAAATGCCGATATTTGAATGCCAATCGTTAGGGAATTTAACTACGAGCTCAAAAAGGTATGACACTTGATATTCTGTCAGTTATTTTGCATTTTACGCCAAAAATACTGATATTTTTGTGCAAAAAACACGATTTTTATTTTTTGCGTTTTTTGTAAGGGGTAGGGTCACAATTTTTTCGAAAAAATTTAAACAAGTTAAAATGCCCATATTTGAATGCCAATCGTTAGGGAATTTAACTACGAGCTCAAAAAGGTATGACACTTGATATTCAGTCAGTTATTTTTCATTTTACGCCAAAAATACTGATATTTTTGTGCAAAAAACACGATTTTTATTTTTTGCGTTTTTTGTAAGGGGTAGGGTCACAATTTTTTCGAAAAAATTTAAACAAGTTAAAATGCCCATATTTGAATGCCAATCGTTAGGGAATTTAACTACGAGCTCAAAAAGGTATGACACTTGATATTCAGTCAGTTATTTTTCATTTTACGCCAAAAATACTGATATTTTTGTGCAAAAAACACGATTTTTATTTTTTGCGTTTTTTGTAAGGGGTAGGGTCACAATTTTTTCGAAAAAATTTAAACAAGTTAAAATGCCCATATTTGAATGCAAATCGTTAGGGAATTTAACTACGAGCTCAAAAAGGTATGACACTTGATATTCAGTCAGTTATTTTTCATTTTACGCCAAAAATACTGATATTTTTGTGCAAAAAACACGATTTTTATTTTTTGCGTTTTTTGTAAGGGGTAGGGTCACAATTTTTTCGAAAAAATTTAAACAAGTTAAAATGCCCATATTTGAATGCCAATCGTTAGGGAATTTAACTACGAGCTCAAAAAGGTATGACACTTCATATTCCGACAGTTATTTCTCATTTTACGCCAAAAATACTGATATTTTTGTGCAAAAAACACGATTTTTATTTTTTGCGTTTTTTGTAAGGGGTAGGGTCACAATTTTTTCGAAAAAATTTAAACAAGTTAAAATGCCCATATTTGAATGCCAATCGTAAGGGAATTTAACTACGAGCTCAAAAAGGTATGACACTTGATATTCTGGCAGTTATTTTCCATTTTACGCCAAAAATACTGATATTTTTGTGCAAAAAACACGATTTTTATTTTTTGCGTTTTTTGTAAGGGGTAGGGTCACAATTTTTTCGAAAAAATTTAAACAAGTTAAAATGCCCATATTTGAATGCCAATCGTTAGGGAATTTAACTACGAGCTCAAAAAGGTATGACACTTCATATTCCGACAGTTATTTCTCATTTTACGCCAAAAATACTGATATTTTTGTGCAAAAAACACGATTTTTATTTTTTGCGTTTTTTGTAAGGGGTAGGGTCACAATTTTTTCGAAAAAATTTAAACAAGTTAAAATGCCCATATTTGAATGCAAATCGTTAGGGAATTTAACTACGAGCTCAAAAAGGTATGACACTTGAGTTATTTCTCATTTTACGCCAAAAATACTGATATTTTTGTGCAAAAAACACGATTTTTATTTTTTGCGTTTTTTGTAAGGGGTAGGGTCACAATTTTTTCGAAAAAATTTAAACAAGTTAAAATGCCCATATTTGAATGCAAATCGTTAGGGAATTTAACTACGAGCTCAAAAAGGTATGACACTTGATATTCAGTCAGTTATTTTTCATTTTACGCCAAAAATACTGATATTTTTGTGCAAAAAACACGATTTTTATTTTTTGCGTTTTTTGTAAGGGGTAGGGTCACAATTTTTTCGAAAAAATTTAAACAAGTTAAAATGCCCATATTTGAATGCCAATCGTAAGGGAATTTAACTACGAGCTCAAAAAGGTATGACACTTGATATTCTGGCAGTTATTTTCCATTTTACGCCAAAAATACTGATATTTTTGTGCAAAAAACACGATTTTTATTTTTTGCGTTTTTTGTAAGGGGTAGGGTCACAATTTTTTCGAAAAAATTTAAACAAGTTAAAATGCCCATATTTGAATGCCAATCGTTAGGGAATTTAACTACGAGCTCAAAAAGGTATGACACTTCATATTCCGACAGTTATTTCTCATTTTACGCCAAAAATACTGATATTTTTGTGCAAAAAACACGATTTTTATTTTTTGCGTTTTTTGTAAGGGGTAGGGTCACAATTTTTTCGAAAAAATTTAAACAAGTTAAAATGCCCATATTTGAATGCAAATCGTTAGGGAATTTAACTACGAGCTCAAAAAGGTATGACACTTGATATTCAGTCAGTTATTTTTCATTTTACGCCAAAAATACTGATATTTTTGTGCAAAAAACACGATTTTTATTTTTTGCGTTTTTTGTAAGGGGTAGGGTCACAATTTTTTCGAAAAAATTAAAACAAGTTAAAATGCCGATATTTGAATGCCAATCGTTAGGGAATTTAACTACGAGCTCAAAAAGGTATGACACTTGATATTCTGTCAGTTATTTTGCATTTTACGCCAAAAATACTGATATTTTTGTGCAAAAAACACGATTTTTATTTTTTGCGTTTTTTGTAAGGGGTAGGGTCACAATTTTTTCGAAAAAATTTAAACAAGTTAAAATGCCCATATTTGAATGCCAATCGTTAGGGAATTTAACTACGAGCTCAAAAAGGTATGACACTTGATATTCAGTCAGTTATTTTTCATTTTACGCCAAAAATACTGATATTTTTGTGCAAAAAACACGATTTTTATTTTTTGCGTTTTTTGTAAGGGGTAGGGTCACAATTTTTTCGAAAAAATTTAAACAAGTTAAAATGCCCATATTTGAATGCCAATCGTTAGGGAATTTAACTACGAGCTCAAAAAGGTATGACACTTGATATTCAGTCAGTTATTTTTCATTTTACGCCAAAAATACTGATATTTTTGTGCAAAAAACACGATTTTTATTTTTTGCGTTTTTTGTAAGGGGTAGGGTCACAATTTTTTCGAAAAAATTTAAACAAGTTAAAATGCCCATATTTGAATGCAAATCGTTAGGGAATTTAACTACGAGCTCAAAAAGGTATGACACTTGATATTCAGTCAGTTATTTTTCATTTTACGCCAAAAATACTGATATTTTTGTGCAAAAAACACGATTTTTATTTTTTGCGTTTTTTGTAAGGGGTAGGGTCACAATTTTTTCGAAAAAATTTAAACAAGTTAAAATGCCCATATTTGAATGCCAATCGTTAGGGAATTTAACTACGAGCTCAAAAAGGTATGACACTTCATATTCCGACAGTTATTTCTCATTTTACGCCAAAAATACTGATATTTTTGTGCAAAAAACACGATTTTTATTTTTTGCGTTTTTTGTAAGGGGTAGGGTCACAATTTTTTCGAAAAAATTTAAACAAGTTAAAATGCCCATATTTGAATGCAAATCGTTAGGGAATTTAACTACGAGCTCAAAAAGGTATGACACTTGATATTCAGTCAGTTATTTTTCATTTTACGCCAAAAATACTGATATTTTTGTGCAAAAAACACGATTTTTATTTTTTGCGTTTTTTGTAAGGGGTAGGGTCACAATTTTTTCGAAAAAATTTAAACAAGTTAAAATGCCCATATTTGAATGCCAATCGTTAGGGAATTTAACTATGAGCTCAAAAAGGTATGACACTTCATATTCCGACAGTTATTTCTCATTTTACGCCAAAAATACTGATATTTTTGTGCAAAAAACACGATTTTTATTTTTTGCGTTTTTTGTAAGGGGTAGGGTCACAATTTTTTCGAAAAAATTTAAACAAGTTAAAATGCCCATATTTGAATGCCAATCGTTAGGGAATTTAACTACGAGCTCAAAAAGGTATGACACTTCATATTCCGACAGTTATTTCTCATTTTACGCCAAAAATACTGATATTTTTGTGCAAAAAACACGATTTTTATTTTTTGCGTTTTTTGTAAGGGGTAGGGTCACAATTTTTTCGAAAAAATTTAAACAAGTTAAAATGCCCATATTTGAATGCAAATCGTTAGGGAATTTAACTACGAGCTCAAAAAGGTATGACACTTGATATTCAGTCAGTTATTTTTCATTTTACGCCAAAAATACTGATATTTTTGTGCAAAAAACACGATTTTTATTTTTTGCGTTTTTTGTAAGGGGTAGGGTCACAATTTTTTCGAAAAAATTAAAACAAGTTAAAATGCCCATATTTGAATGCCAATCGTTAGGGAATTTAACTATGAGCTCAAAAAGGTATGACACTTCATATTCCGACAGTTATTTCTCATTTTACGCCAAAAATACTGATATTTTTGTGCAAAAAACACGATTTTTATTTTTTGCGATTTTTGTAAGGGGTAGGGTCACAATTTTTTCGAAAAAATTTAAACAAGTTAAAATGCCCATATTTGAATGCAAATCGTTAGGGAATTTAACTACGAGCTCAAAAAGGTATGACACTTGATATTCAGTCAGTTATTTTTCATTTTACGCCAAAAATACTGATATTTTTGTGCAAAAAACACGATTTTTATTTTTTGCGTTTTTTGTAAGGGGTAGGGTCACAATTTTTTCGAAAAAATTAAAACAAGTTAAAATGCCCATATTTGAATGCCAATCGTTAGGGAATTTAACTACGAGTTTAAAAAGGTATGACACTTGATATTCTGTCAGTTATTTTGCATTTTACGCCAAAAATACTGATATTTTTGTGCAAAAAACACGATTTTTATTTTTTGCGTTTTTTGTAAGGGGTAGAGTCACAATTTTTTCGAAAAAATTAAAACAAGTTAAAATGCCCATATTTGAATGCCAATCGTTAGGGAATTTAACTACGAGCTCAAAAAGGTATGACACTTCATATTCCGACAGTTATTTCTCATTTTACGCCAAAAATACTGATATTTTTGTGCAAAAAACACGATTTTTATTTTTTGCGTTTTTTGTAAGGGGTAGGGTCACAATTTTTTCGAAAAAATTTAAACAAGTTAAAATGCCCATATTTGAATGCAAATCGTTAGGGAATTTAACTACGAGCTCAAAAAGGTATGACACTTGATATTCAGTCAGTTATTTTTCATTTTACGCCAAAAATACTGATATTTTTGTGCAAAAAACACGATTTTTATTTTTTGCGTTTTTTGTAAGGGGTAGGGTCACAATTTTTTCGAAAAAATTTAAACAAGTTAAAATGCCCATATTTGAATGCCAATCGTTAGGGAATTTAACTACGAGCTCAAAAAGGTATGACACTTGATATTCAGTCAGTTATTTTTCATTTTACGCCAAAAATACTGATATTTTTGTGCAAAAAACACGATTTTTATTTTTTGCGTTTTTTGTAAGGGGTAGGGTCACAATTTTTTCGAAAAAATTTAAACAAGTTAAAATGCCCATATTTGAATGCAAATCGTTAGGGAATTTAACTACGAGCTCAAAAAGGTATGACACTTGATATTCAGTCAGTTATTTTTCATTTTACGCCAAAAATACTGATATTTTTGTGCAAAAAACACGATTTTTATTTTTTGCGTTTTTTGTAAGGGGTAGGGTCACAATTTTTTCGAAAAAATTTAAACAAGTTAAAATGCCCATATTTGAATGCCAATCGTAAGGGAATTTAACTACGAGCTCAAAAAGGTATGACACTTGATATTCTGGCAGTTATTTTCCATTTTACGCCAAAAATACTGATATTTTTGTGCAAAAAACACGATTTTTATTTTTTGCGTTTTTTGTAAGGGGTAGGGTCACAATTTTTTCGAAAAAATTTAAACAAGTTAAAATGCCCATATTTGAATGCCAATCGTTAGGGAATTTAACTACGAGCTCAAAAAGGTATGACACTTGATATTCAGTCAGTTATTTTTCATTTTACGCCA
This sequence comes from Drosophila pseudotakahashii, assembly GCA_035046095.1. NCBI lineage: Eukaryota > Metazoa > Arthropoda > Insecta > Diptera > Drosophilidae > Drosophila > Drosophila pseudotakahashii. Next base: position 12,366,119 of record JAWNOE010000105.1, read on the forward strand.
AAAATACTGATATTTTTGTGCAAAAAACACGATTTTTATTTTTTGCGTTTTTTGTAAGGGGTAGGGTCACAATTTTTTCGAAAAAATTTAAACAAGTTAAAATGCCCATATTTGAATGCCAATCGTTAGGGAATTTAACTACGAGCTCAAAAAGGTATGACACTTCATATTCCGACAGTTATTTCTCATTTTACGCCAAAAATACTGATATTTTTGTGCAAAAAACACGATTTTTATTTTTTGCGTTTTTTGTAAGGGGTAGGGTCACAATTTTTTCGAAAAAATTTAAACAAGTTAAAATGCCCATATTTGAATGCAAATCGTTAGGGAATTTAACTACGAGCTCAAAAAGGTATGACACTTGATATTCAGTCAGTTATTTTTCATTTTACGCCAAAAATACTGATATTTTTGTGCAAAAAACACGATTTTTATTTTTTGCGTTTTTTGTAAGGGGTAGGGTCACAATTTTTTCGAAAAAATTAAAACAAGTTAAAATGCCCATATTTGAATGCCAATCGTTAGGGAATTTAACTATGAGCTCAAAAAGGTATGACACTTCATATTCCGACAGTTATTTCTCATTTTACGCCAAAAATACTGATATTTTTGTGCAAAAAACACGATTTTTATTTTTTGCGTTTTTTGTAAGGGGTAGGGTCACAATTTTTTCGAAAAAATTAAAACAAGTTAAAATGCCCATATTTGAATGCCAATCGTTAGGGAATTTAACTACGAGCTCAAAAAGGTATGACACTTCATATTCCGACAGTTATTTCTCATTTTACGCCAAAAATACTGATATTTTTGTGCAAAAAACACGATTTTTATTTTTTGCGTTTTTTGTAAGGGGTAGGGTCACAATTTTTTCGAAAAAATTTAAACAAGTTAAAATGCCCATATTTGAATGCAAATCGTTAGGGAATTTAACTACGAGCTCAAAAAGGTATGACACTTGATATTCAGTCAGTTATTTTTCATTTTACGCCAAAAATACTGATATTTTTGTGCAAAAAACACGATTTTTATTTTTTGCGTTTTTTGTAAGGGGTAGGGTCACAATTTTTTCGAAAAAATTTAAACAAGTTAAAATGCCCATATTTGAATGCAAATCGTTAGGGAATTTAACTACGAGCTCAAAAAGGTATGACACTTGATATTCAGTCAGTTATTTTTCATTTTACGCCAAAAATACTGATATTTTTGTGCAAAAAACACGATTTTTATTTTTTGCGTTTTTTGTAAGGGGTAGGGTCACAATTTTTTCGAAAAAATTTAAACAAGTTAAAATGCCCATATTTGAATGCCAATCGTTAGGGAATTTAACTACGAGCTCAAAAAGGTATGACACTTGATATTCAGTCAGTTATTTTTCATTTTACGCCAAAAATACTGATATTTTTGTGCAAAAAACACGATTTTTATTTTTTGCGTTTTTTGTAAGGGGTAGGGTCACAATTTTTTCGAAAAAATTTAAACAAGTTAAAATGCCCATATTTGAATGCAAATCGTTAGGGAATTTAACTACGAGCTCAAAAAGGTATGACACTTGATATTCAGTCAGTTATTTTTCATTTTACGCCAAAAATACTGATATTTTTGTGCAAAAAACACGATTTTTATTTTTTGCGTTTTTTGTAAGGGGTAGGGTCACAATTTTTTCGAAAAAATTTAAACAAGTTAAAATGCCCATATTTGAATGCCAATCGTAAGGGAATTTAACTACGAGCTCAAAAAGGTATGACACTTGATATTCTGGCAGTTATTTTCCATTTTACGCCAAAAATACTGATATTTTTGTGCAAAAAACACGATTTTTATTTTTTGCGTTTTTTGTAAGGGGTAGGGTCACAATTTTTTCGAAAAAATTTAAACAAGTTAAAATGCCCATATTTGAATGCCAATCGTAAGGGAATTTAACTACGAGCTCAAAAAGGTATGACACTTGATATTCTGGCAGTTATTTTCCATTTTACGCCAAAAATACTGATATTTTTGTGCAAAAAACACGATTTTTATTTTTTGCGTTTTTTGTAAGGGGTAGGGTCACAATTTTTTCGAAAAAATTTAAACAAGTTAAAATGCCCATATTTGAATGCCAATCGTTAGGGAATTTAACTACGAGCTCAAAAAGGTATGACACTTGATATTCAGTCAGTTATTTTTCATTTTACGCCAAAAATACTGATATTTTTGTGCAAAAAACACGATTTTTATTTTTTGCGTTTTTTGTAAGGGGTAGGGTCACAATTTTTTCGAAAAAATTTAAACAAGTTAAAATGCCCATATTTGAATGCCAATCGTTAGGGAATTTAACTACGAGCTCAAAAAGGTATGACACTTCATATTCCGACAGTTATTTCTCATTTTACGCCAAAAATACTGATATTTTTGTGCAAAAAACACGATTTTTATTTTTTGCGTTTTTTGTAAGGGGTAGGGTCACAATTTTTTCGAAAAAATTTAAACAAGTTAAAATGCCCATATTTGAATGCCAATCGTTAGGGAATTTAACTATGAGCTCAAAAAGGTATGACACTTCATATTCCGACAGTTATTTTTCATTTTACGCCAAAAATACTGATATTTTTGTGCAAAAAACACGATTTTTATTTTTTGCGTTTTTTGTAAGGGGTAGGGTCACAATTTTTTCGAAAAAATTAAAACAAGTTAAAATGCCCATATTTGAATGCCAATCGTTAGGGAATTTAACTATGAGCTCAAAAAGGTATGACACTTCATATTCCGACAGTTATTTCTCATTTTACGCCAAAAATACTGATATTTTTGTGCAAAAAACACGATTTTTATTTTTTGCGATTTTTGTAAGGGGTAGGGTCACAATTTTTTCGAAAAAATTTAAACAAGTTAAAATGCCCATATTTGAATGCAAATCGTTAGGGAATTTAACTACGAGCTCAAAAAGGTATGACACTTGATATTCAGTCAGTTATTTTTCATTTTACGCCAAAAATACTGATATTTTTGTGCAAAAAACACGATTTTTATTTTTTGCGTTTTTTGTAAGGGGTAGGGTCACAATTTTTTCGAAAAAATTAAAACAAGTTAAAATGCCCATATTTGAATGCCAATCGTTAGGGAATTTAACTATGAGCTCAAAAAGGTATGACACTTCATATTCCGACAGTTATTTCTCATTTTACGCCAAAAATACTGATATTTTTGTGCAAAAAACACGATTTTTATTTTTTGCGATTTTTGTAAGGGGTAGGGTCACAATTTTTTCGAAAAAATTTAAACAAGTTAAAATGCCCATATTTGAATGCAAATCGTTAGGGAATTTAACTACGAGCTCAAAAAGGTATGACACTTGATATTCAGTCAGTTATTTTTCATTTTACGCCAAAAATACTGATATTTTTGTGCAAAAAACACGATTTTTATTTTTTGCGTTTTTTGTAAGGGGTAGGGTCACAATTTTTTCGAAAAAATTAAAACAAGTTAAAATGCCCATATTTGAATGCCAATCGTTAGGGAATTTAACTACGAGTTTAAAAAGGTATGACACTTGATATTCCGACAGTTATTTCTCATTTTACGCCAAAAATACTGATATTTTTGTGCAAAAAACACGATTTTTATTTTTTGCGTTTTTTGTAAGGGGTAGGGTCACAATTTTTTCGAAAAAATTTAAACAAGTTAAAATGCCCATATTTGAATGCCAATCGTTAGGGAATTTAACTACGAGCTCAAAAAGGTATGACACTTCATATTCCGACAGTTATTTCTCATTTTACGCCAAAAATACTGATATTTTTGTGCAAAAAACACGATTTTTATTTTTTGCGTTTTTTGTAAGGGGTAGGGTCACAATTTTTTCGAAAAAATTTAAACAAGTTAAAATGCCCATATTTGAATGCCAATCGTTAGGGAATTTAACTACGAGCTCAAAAAGGTATGACACTTCATATTCCGACAGTTATTTCTCATTTTACGCCAAAAATACTGATATTTTTGTGCAAAAAACACGATTTTTATTTTTTGCGTTTTTTGTAAGGGGTAGGGTCACAATTTTTTCGAAAAAATTTAAACAAGTTAAAATGCCCATATTTGAATGCAAATCGTTAGGGAATTTAACTACGAGCTCAAAAAGGTATGACACTTGATATTCAGTCAGTTATTTTTCATTTTACGCCAAAAATACTGATATTTTTGTGCAAAAAACACGATTTTTATTTTTTGCGTTTTTTGTAAGGGGTAGGGTCACAATTTTTTCGAAAAAATTAAAACAAGTTAAAATGCCCATATTTGAATGCAAATCGTTAGGGAATTTAACTACGAGCTCAAAAAGGTATGACACTTGATATTCAGTCAGTTATTTTTCATTTTACGCCAAAAATACTGATATTTTTGTGCAAAAAACACGATTTTTATTTTTTGCGTTTTTTGTAAGGGGTAGGGTCACAATTTTTTCGAAAAAATTAAAACAAGTTAAAATGCCCATATTTGAATGCCAATCGTTAGGGAATTTAACTACGAGCTTAAAAAGGTATGACACTTGATATTCCGACAGTTATTTCTCATTTTACGCCAAAAATACTGATATTTTTGTGCAAAAAACACGATTTTTATTTTTTGCGTTTTTTGTAAGGGGTAGGGTCACAATTTTTTCGAAAAAATTTAAACAAGTTAAAATGCCCATATTTGAATGCAAATCGTTAGGGAATTTAACTACGAGCTCAAAAAGGTATGACACTTGATATTCAGTCAGTTATTTTCCATTTTACGCCAAAAATACTGATATTTTTGTGCAAAAAACACGATTTTTATTTTTTGCGTTTTTTGTAAGGGGTAGGGTCACAATTTTTTCGAAAAAATTTAAACAAGTTAAAATGCCCATATTTGAATGCCAATCGTAAGGGAATTTAACTACGAGCTCAAAAAGGTATGACACTTGATATTCTGGCAGTTATTTTCCATTTTACGCCAAAAATACTGATATTTTTGTGCAAAAAACACGATTTTTATTTTTTGCGTTTTTTGTAAGGGGTAGGGTCACAATTTTTTCGAAAAAATTTAAACAAGTTAAAATGCCCATATTTGAATGCCAATCATTAGGGAATTTAACTACGAGCTCAAAAAGGTATGACACTTCATATTCCGACAGTTATTTCTCATTTTACGCCAAAAATACTGATATTTTTGTGCAAAAAACACGATTTTTATTTTTTGCGTTTTTTGTAAGGGGTAGGGTCACAATTTTTTCGAAAAAATTTAAACAAGTTAAAATGCCCATATTTGAATGCAAATCGTTAGGGAATTTAACTACGAGCTCAAAAAGGTATGACACTTGATATTCAGTCAGTTATTTTTCATTTTACGCCAAAAATACTGATATTTTTGTGCAAAAAACACGATTTTTATTTTTTGCGTTTTTTGTAAGGGGTAGGGTCACAATTTTTTCGAAAAAATTTAAACAAGTTAAAATGCCCATATTTGAATGCCAATCGTTAGGGAATTTAACTACGAGCTCAAAAAGGTATGACACTTCATATTCCGACAGTTATTTCTCATTTTACGCCAAAAATACTGATATTTTTGTGCAAAAAACACGATTTTTATTTTTTGCGTTTTTTGTAAGGGGTAGGGTCACAATTTTTTCGAAAAAATTTAAACAAGTTAAAATGCCCATATTTGAATGCAAATCGTTAGGGAATTTAACTACGAGCTCAAAAAGGTATGACACTTCATATTCAGTCAGTTATTTTTCATTTTACGCCAAAAATACTGATATTTTTGTGCAAAAAACACGATTTTTATTTTTTGCGTTTTTTGTAAGGGGTAGGGTCACAATTTTTTCGAAAAAATTAAAACAAGTTAAAATGCCCATATTTGAATGCAAATCGTTAGGGAATTTAACTACGAGCTCAAAAAGGTATGACACTTGATATTCAGTCAGTTATTTTTCATTTTACGCCAAAAATACTGATATTTTTGTGCAAAAAACACGATTTTTATTTTTTGCGTTTTTTGTAAGGGGTAGGGTCACAATTTTTTCGAAAAAATTAAAACAAGTTAAAATGCCCATATTTGAATGCCAATCGTTAGGGAATTTAACTACGAGTTTAAAAAGGTATGACACTTGATATTCCGACAGTTATTTCTCATTTTACGCCAAAAATACTGATATTTTTGTGCAAAAAACACGATTTTTATTTTTTGCGTTTTTTGTAAGGGGTAGGGTCACAATTTTTTCGAAAAAATTTAAACAAGTTAAAATGCCCATATTTGAATGCAAATCGTTAGGGAATTTAACTACGAGCTCAAAAAGGTATGACACTTGATATTCAGTCAGTTATTTTTCATTTTACGCCAAAAATACTGATATTTTTGTGCAAAAAACACGATTTTTATTTTTTGCGTTTTTTGTAAGGGGTAGGGTCACAATTTTTTCGAAAAAATTTAAACAAGTTAAAATGCCCATATTTGAATGCCAATCGTAAGGGAATTTAACTACGAGCTCAAAAAGGTATGACACTTGATATTCTGGCAGTTATTTTCCATTTTACGCCAAAAATACTGATATTTTTGTGCAAAAAACACGATTTTTATTTTTTGCGTTTTTTGTAAGGGGTAGGGTCACAATTTTTTCGAAAAAATTTAAACAAGTTAAAATGCCCATATTTGAATGCCAATCGTTAGGGAATTTAACTACGAGCTCAAAAAGGTATGACACTTCATATTCCGACAGTTATTTCTCATTTTACGCCAAAAATACTGATATTTTTGTGCAAAAAACACGATTTTTATTTTTTGCGTTTTTTGTAAGGGGTAGGGTCACAATTTTTTCGAAAAAATTTAAACAAGTTAAAATGCCCATATTTGAATGCCAATCGTTAGGGAATTTAACTACGAGCTCAAAAAGGTATGACACTTCATATTCCGACAGTTATTTCTCATTTTACGCCAAAAATACTGATATTTTTGTGCAAAAAACACGATTTTTATTTTTTGCGTTTTTTGTAAGGGGTAGGGTCACAATTTTTTCGAAAAAATTAAAACAAGTTAAAATGCCCATATTTGAATGCCAATCGTTAGGGAATTTAACTACGAGCTCAAAAAGGTATGACACTTGATATTCTGTCAGTTATTTTGCATTTTACGCCAAAAATACTGATATTTTTGTGCAAAAAACACGATTTTTATTTTTTGCGTTTTTTGTAAGGGGTAGGGTCACAATTTTTTCGAAAAAATTTAAACAAGTTAAAATGCCCATATTTGAATGCCAATCGTAAGGGAATTTAACTACGAGCTCAAAAAGGTATGACACTTGATATTCTGGCAGTTATTTTCCATTTTACGCCAAAAATACTGATATTTTTGTGCAAAAAACACGATTTTTATTTTTTGCGTTTTTTGTAAGGGGTAGGGTCACAATTTTTTCGAAAAAATTTAAACAAGTTAAAATGCCCATATTTGAATGCCAATCGTTAGGGAATTTAACTACGAGCTCAAAAAGGTATGACACTTCATATTCCGACAGTTATTTCTCATTTTACGCCAAAAATACTGATATTTTTGTGCAAAAAACACGATTTTTATTTTTTGCGTTTTTTGTAAGGGGTAGGGTCACAATTTTTTCGAAAAAATTTAAACAAGTTAAAATGCCCATATTTGAATGCAAATCGTTAGGGAATTTAACTACGAGCTCAAAAAGGTATGACACTTGATATTCAGTCAGTTATTTTTCATTTTACGCCAAAAATACTGATATTTTTGTGCAAAAAACACGATTTTTATTTTTTGCGTTTTTTGTAAGGGGTAGGGTCACAATTTTTTCGAAAAAATTAAAACAAGTTAAAATGCCCATATTTGAATGCCAATCGTTAGGGAATTTAACTACGAGCTCAAAAAGGTATGACACTTGATATTCTGTCAGTTATTTTGCATTTTACGCCAAAAATACTGATATTTTTGTGCAAAAAACACGATTTTTATTTTTTGCGTTTTTTGTAAGGGGTAGGGTCACAATTTTTTCGAAAAAATTTAAACAAGTTAAAATGCCCATATTTGAATGCCAATCGTTAGGGAATTTAACTACGAGCTCAAAAAGGTATGACACTTGATATTCAGTCAGTTATTTTTCATTTTACGCCAAAAATACTGATATTTTTGTGCAAAAAACACGATTTTTATTTTTTGCGTTTTTTGTAAGGGGTAGGGTCACAATTTTTTCGAAAAAATTTAAACAAGTTAAAATGCCCATATTTGAATGCCAATCGTTAGGGAATTTAACTACGAGCTCAAAAAGGTATGACACTTCATATTCCGACAGTTATTTCTCATTTTACGCCAAAAATACTGATATTTTTGTGCAAAAAACACGATTTTTATTTTTTGCGTTTTTTGTAAGGGGTAGGGTCACAATTTTTTCGAAAAAATTTAAACAAGTTAAAATGCCCATATTTGAATGCAAATCGTTAGGGAATTTAACTACGAGCTCAAAAAGGTATGACACTTGATATTCAGTCAGTTATTTTTCATTTTACGCCAAAAATACTGATATTTTTGTGCAAAAAACACGATTTTTATTTTTTGCGTTTTTTGTAAGGGGTAGGGTCACAATTTTTTCGAAAAAATTAAAACAAGTTAAAATGCCCATATTTGAATGCCAATCGTTAGGGAATTTAACTATGAGCTCAAAAAGGTATGACACTTGATATTCTGACAGTTATTTTCATTTTACGCCAAAAATACTGATATTTTTGTGCAAAAAACACGATTTTTATTTTTTGCGTTTTTTGTAAGGGGTAGGGTCACAATTTTTTCGAAAAAATTTAAACAAGTTAAAATGCCCATATTTGAATGCAAATCGTTAGGGAATTTAACTACGAGCTCAAAAAGGTATGACACTTGATATTCAGTCAGTTATTTTTCATTTTACGCCAAAAATACTGATATTTTTGTGCAAAAAACACGATTTTTATTTTTTGCGTTTTTTGTAAGGGGTAGGGTCACAATTTTTTCGAAAAAATTTAAACAAGTTAAAATGCCCATATTTGAATGCCAATCGTAAGGGAATTTAACTACGAGCTCAAAAAGGTATGACACTTGATATTCTGTCAGTTATTTTCCATTTTACGCCAAAAATACTGATATTTTTGTGCAAAAAACACGATTTTTATTTTTTGCGTTTTTTGTAAGGGGTAGGGTCACAATTTTTTCGAAAAAATTTAAACAAGTTAAAATGCCCATATTTGAATGCCAATCGTTAGGGAATTTAACTACGAGCTCAAAAAGGTATGACACTTGATATTCTGTCAGTTATTTTCCATTTTACGCCAAAAATACTGATATTTTTGTGCAAAAAACACGATTTTTATTTTTTGCGTTTTTTGTAAGGGGTAGGGTCACAATTTTTTCGAAAAAATTTAAACAAGTTAAAATGCCCATATTTGAATGCCAATCGTTAGGGAATTTAACTACGAGCTCAAAAAGGTATGACACTTGATATTCCGGCAGTTATTTCCCATTTTACGCCAAAAATACTGATATTTTTGTGCAAAAAACACGATTTTTATTTTTTGCGTTTTTTGTAAGGGGTAGGGTCACAATTTTTTCGAAAAAATTTAAACAAGTTAAAATGCCCATATTTGAATGCAAATCGTTAGGGAATTTAACTACGAGCTCAAAAAGGTATGACACTTGATATTCTGTCAGTTATTTTCCATTTTACGCCAAAAATACTGATATTTTTGTGCAAAAAACACGATTTTTATTTTTTGCGTTTTTTGTAAGGGGTAGGGTCACAATTTTTTCGAAAAAATTTAAACAAGTTAAAATGCCCATATTTGAATGCCAATCGTAAGGGAATTTAACTACGAGCTCAAAAAGGTATGACACTTGATATTCTGGCAGTTATTTTCCATTTTACGCCAAAAATACTGATATTTTTGTGCAAAAAACACGATTTTTATTTTTTGCGTTTTTTGTAAGGGGTAGGGTCACAATTTTTTCGAAAAAATTTAAACAAGTTAAAATGCCCATATTTGAATGCCAATCGTTAGGGAATTTAACTACGAGCTCAAAAAGGTATGACACTTGATATTCTGGCAGTTATTTTCCATTTTACGCCAAAAATACTGATATTTTTGTGCAAAAAACACGATTTTTATTTTTTGCGTTTTTTGTAAGGGGTAGGGTCACAATTTTTTCGAAAAAATTTAAACAAGTTAAAATGCCCATATTTGAATGCCAATCGTAAGGGAATTTAACTACGAGCTCAAAAAGGTATGACACTTCATATTCCGACAGTTATTTCTCATTTTACGCCAAAAATACTGATATTTTTGTGCAAAAAACACGATTTTTATTTTTTGCGTTTTTTGTAAGGGGTAGGGTCACAATTTTTTCGAAAAAATTTAAACAAGTTAAAATGCCCATATTTGAATGCCAATCGTTAGGGAATTTAACTATGAGCTCAAAAAGGTATGACACTTGATATTCTGTCAGTTATTTTCCATTTTACGCCAAAAATACTGATATTTTTGTGCAAAAAACACGATTTTTATTTTTTGCGTTTTTTGTAAGGGGTAGGGTCACAATTTTTTCGAAAAAATTTAAACAAGTTAAAATGCCCATATTTGAATGCCAATCGTTAGGGAATTTAACTATGAGCTCAAAAAGGTATGACACTTCATATTCCGACAGTTATTTCTCATTTTACGCCAAAAATACTGATATTTTTGTGCAAAAAACACGATTTTTATTTTTTGCGTTTTTTGTAAGGGGTAGGGTCACAATTTTTTCGAAAAAATTTAAACAAGTTAAAATGCCCATATTTGAATGCCAATCGTTAGGGAATTTAACTATGAGCTCAAAAAGGTATGACACTTGATATTCTGGCAGTTATTTTCCATTTTACGCCAAAAATACTGATATTTTTGTGCAAAAAACACGATTTTTATTTTTTGCGTTTTTTGTAAGGGGTAGGGTCACAATTTTTTCGAAAAAATTTAAACAAGTTAAAATGCCCATATTTGAATGCCAATCGTTAGGGAATTTAACTACGAGCTCAAAAAGGTATGACACTTCATATTCCGACAGTTATTTCCCATTTTACGCCAAAAATACTGATATTTTTGTGCAAAAAACACGATTTTTATTTTTTGCGTTTTTTGTAAGGGGTAGGGTCACAATTTTTTCGAAAAAATTTAAACAAGTTAAAATGCCCATATTTGAATGCCAATCGTAAGGGAATTTAACTACGAGCTCAAAAAGGTATGACACTTGATATTCTGGCAGTTATTTTCCATTTTACGCCAAAAATACTGATATTTTTGTGCAAAAAACACGATTTTTATTTTTTGCGTTTTTTGTAAGGGGTAGGGTCACAATTTTTTCGAAAAAATTAAAACAAGTTAAAATGTTTTTGGGGGCCCATATTTGAATGCCAATCGTTAGGGAATTTAACTAAGAGCTCAAAAAGGTATGACACTTGATATTCTGGCAGTTATTTTCCATTTTACGCCAAAAATACTGATATTTTTGTGCAAAAAACACGATTTTTATTTTTTGCGTTTTTTGTAAGGGGGGTCACAATTTTTTTCGAAAAAATGTAAACAAGTTAAAATAATGTCCATGTTTAAATGCAAATCGATAGGGAGATTTAATTACGAGCTTAAAAAAGTATGACACTTCATTATCTGACCGTTTTTGCTCATGTTACGCCAAAAATACTGATAGTTTTGTGCAAAAAAACACGATTAGGATTTTTGCCAAAAATGTCGATTAGAATTTTGTATTAAAAATATAGATTTTATCTGCGCGGTTTTCTTCGTAGATTGGCCAAAAAAGGTCGCAAAGTAAAAAGAATAACAGATTTGAACATCTGAGGTTCTTTAGCTAACGTTCCTCATCACTTTCTGACTGATTTTCAAAAATATATTGATTTTCAAATCAATTTTTTACAACAAATTTAAAACAGCTCAAAAAGGTATAACACTTTATATTCTGTTCGTTTTTTCTCATGTTACGCCAAAAATACTGATATTTTTACGCAAAACAACTCGATGAAGATTTTTGGGAAAAATATAGATTTTTATCGTTAGGAGGTGTTTTTATTTGATCTTGTAATATTGAGAAAAAGGCAGGCTTCGGTAAAACCATCAGTATTTAGTTAAACATCAACATTCTCACATTGAAGCATTACCGAAATTTGTGATAGGAGTTGTATAATATTTTGTAAAGAAATTTCCCAAAATTAAGATAAATCTTGTTTGCCAAATTCCGTATACCATATACTATAGTTAATCAGTGCCATGGGAGCCGCGAATGTGAAGCCCTATTCGGAGGCGGAGTCCAAGGCCCTTGAGAAGTTCATGAGGACTTACAAGAAGCTTTATCCCAGCATGGATGATGACGAGCTCAAGAGAACCGGCGAAAATGAATGGGGAAAGCTAACCCCTTATCAGAAAAAGCTCTTTGAAGTGAGTTTTTGTCACTGGATTAACAACAGAATCTATATAGGCAGTTATGCAGGTGAAACCAAGAGTTACCAAAAAGAAACCTACGGGTAGGGCCAGAGAAGCTCCCCCAAGCCCTAGATGAGCTTCGCCATCATAAACTTTTTGCCCGAACACCAGAAGCGAAATGTCAACGTAGATGTTAGGAAAAGGCTGCAAAAGGCCGCCAGAAATTGGTCAAAACTCCCAAAACAACAGCGATGTCCATTTCGTAAGGTAGTAAGTTTTTGATTTATATGATTTATATTAAATGTATTTATAAGGTTGCAAAAAGGAATCAGAAGTAACAGAAGACCTCTAAAACTGTGGGCTATGATTAATTGAACATCCAGAAATAAACTATAGCCCTTATTTAAAATTCCAATATAATGTGAATGATTAATTATTTTGATACTACTTAGAAATGTAAATAAAATTGTAAAATTTGTTTCGATCGAATTCGAATATAAATAAAGCACCAATCCGCATTTCTTGAATAACAATAATTTATTTTTTTTTCTGCTCAATATTATAACTTTTATAAATAAAGTTTGTACATACATACATACATAGAATAACAAAAAAAAAAGTTTTTTATATTTTTATAGATGCGATATATTCGGTCGAAGGATTGCTTCGCATTTGTGATGGCTTCATAGAGGCTGACAATGGCGTATATGTATGTATAAATAACAAGTGGTTATGGTTAATCGTAATCTCTGATATCCCCACGATATCCCCATCTCTGCTCCCCGCTCTATATAGATGGTCTTCTACTTGTTGCTGCCGCAGAAATTTGTCAGTTTCCGCCAGAAGAATCCGAGTTTGGACGTCTCTTTCTGGGCGGCTCTTTGGGCGGCCTTCTGGTTCTTAAAGATCACCCATTCTCGTTTTATATCTGGATTCGCAGGGCCCCATCGATCACTGGGCTTCAGCGAGGCCTTGAAGGACTGTAATTAAATGGGATATATTTTTTTGTTATTCTGATAAATTCCTTTTTAACTCTTATTAGAACACAGAAGTCTTTAAGTACCAGCAATAAAATTAAAATTAAAGCATATGAGAGCCAATTCATAAATATTGAAATATTTTCATTAAATTTCCAGATTATCTTTAGATATTTTCTCATATATTTTCCTAATGTATAGTCTTACCTTCCACAAGGTGCCCTGTGAATGACTGGAGATATACCAAAGGCCCCACAGTGGAAACTGGGCAGCTCCGATGGCAAACAACAGCCAGCCTGCAACTAAAATTAAAAATAATAAAACATAAAACCAATTTAACCCCAATCCAATTACTAGTTTTTGAAATATCAACTTACTATTGGCGGCTTCAGGGAAATACAGATCGCTGTATTTTATTGGCTCGATGGTGGCCATCGAGTAAATGAATATGATGATCATCATGACCGGCGTGAAGAAGGACCAGCACATCCGCCAGTACAGTGAAACCCGACGGTTGCACATGAACTCGATGTCATCGCAGAAATTTTGCAGACCTATGGGGATTTTCATTAGGTCAGCAGGAGTGTGATAATTGTTTTCGCCTAATAAGTTTACACTCACCATAAACCCACACGATTCCAGCCAGTTCGAAAATGGCCAGAATAAAGACCACATAGGTTCCGCCATAGAAATCCACCAAAGTGAGGATCCACTGACCTCCCTGAAAAGTTAAGAACAAATATATTATAAAAAGAAAATTTAAAAAAATACTGTTTTAAACCAAAAAATACCAAAAACTAGCCAACTTACCGGCGTTACGTAGACCAGACCCATGAGGAACCCGCACACGGAGGTGGCCAGCGCCACCTTCCAGTATTTCCAGCCCTTGAACTGGTCACAGATGATGGTCACAATCGTGCTCTGCAGGGCCACAATCGAACCGATTCCCAGGACGAAAAGCATGAAGAAGAATAGAACCGAGAAGAGCTGCGGGACCGCCTGGAACTTTGAGATGGCATCCGGATACGAGATGAAGGCCAATCCGGTGCCACTTCGCACCACATCCTGGATATTCTCGATCTGTAGATTGTGCGCCAGATTGCCCAGTATCGCAAATATCGTTATTCCACCCAGCAGACTGGTCAACGTGTCCAGTGTGGTCACGATCATGGCATCCCTGTAGATCCCGTGATCGAATCGATTGTACGAGGCGAACATGATGATGGGTCCAGAGCCAACGGCCAAAGAGAAGAAGCACTGCACCACGGCCTCCTTCCAGACGGTGGGGTTCAGCAGTTCACCCCACTGGGGCTCCAGAAAGAAGAGGATGCCGTCGCGGGCTCCCTCCAAGGTCACCGCCCTGATAAGAAGGACGAAGAGCACCACGTACGGGAAAAGGGCCAGGAAGTAGGCCGCCTTGCCGGAACTCTTCACCCCGCGCATGATCACCAGGAAGATCACCACCCAGGAGACGAACAGGGCCAGGGTCAGCTTCCAATCGGGGTCACCAACGCCGTCCGAAATGTCCAGCTTCTCCTTGATCACTACATCCCTAAAAAGGAAGAAAAAAAAAAGGAGTTACAAAAAAAATAAACAAATTATTTTCTGAACATTTTTTTTTTATTTTTATGGAAAAAAGTGGAAAAAAATAAAAACTTTCTGGTTTCCATGCCAATCGATAGGGAATTTAATTACGACCTCAAAAAGGTATTACACTTTATATTCTGACCGTTTTTTCTCATGTTACGCCAAAAATACTGATATTTTTGTGCAAAAAAAACACGATTAAGATTTTTGGCAAAAAGTTTGATTTTTTCTCGTTGGGAGGTGTTTTTATTTGATCTTGTAATATTGAGAAAAAGGCAGGCTTCGGTAAAACCATCAGTATTTAGTTAAACATCAACATTCTCACATTGAAGCATAACCAAAATTTTGTGATACATATTTTGTAGAGAACTTTCCAAAACTCATAGATAAATCTTTTTTGCCAAATTCCGTATACCATATACTATAGTTAATCAGTGCCATGGGAGCCGCGAATGTGAAGCCCTATTCGGAGGCGGAGTCCAAGGCCCTTGAGAAGTTCATGAGGACTTACAAGAAGCTTTATCCCAGCATGGATGATGACGAGCTCAAGAGAACCGGCGAAAATGAATGGGGAAAGCTAACCCCTTATCAGAAAAAGCTCTATGAAGTGAGTTTTTGTCAATGGATTAACAACAGAATCTATATAGGCAGTTATGCAGGTGAAACCAAGAGTTACCAAAAAGAAACCTACGGCTAGGGCCAGAGAAGCTCCCCCAAGCCCTAGATGAGCTTCGCCATCATAAACTTTTTGCCCGAACACCAGAAGCGAAATGTCAACGTAGATGTTAGGAAAAGGCTGCAAAAGGCCGCCAGAAATTGGTCAAAACTCCCAAAACAACAGCGATGTCCATTTCGTAAGGTAGTAAGTTTTTGATTTATATGATTTATATTTTGTTAAATATTCCTAAATGTATTTATAAGGTTGCAAAAAGGAATCAGAAGTAACAGAAGACCTCTAAAACTGTGGGCTTTGAACATCCAGAAATAAAATATAAACCCTATTTTAAAATGTAAATGATTAAATAGTTTGATACTACTTAGAAATGTAAATAAAATCTTTTTAGTAATATGTAAACATTAACAATAATTCAATTTGCAAGGGAGTATCGTATTGCAATGCTATTGATACTATCGATAAGGAATTTTATTACGAGCTCAACAAGGTATGGCATTTTATAATACCCCTTTTTTAGGTTTTTCAATCAATTTCCCACGACTTAAACTCATTTTATTTTCCCTAAAGTCATTTTTATAATAGAACTACAAATACTCAATGGCGAAATTTGAACTACCTTATTCTCAGTAAAAAAGTTATTAAATTGTTCAGGTGCGCCAACAGAAAAAAGTGACAAAAATGTAAGCTAATTTCTCGTTTAAGTTGTCACTGACTGCATTTAGCACTTAAACAACAAAACAAAGCCAAATAAATAAGTATTTATTATTTTGCATCACCAGTGAGTTTAATCTGTTTCACAGATAAGTGACTCGCAAATGTGATAATGGAAAAAACTAGCTTACTAGAATCAGGAAGAGAAAATGAGTTAATTTGCTTATGAATTCTGTGTAACACAATATTTAATTCCATTTAATTAATGGTTTAATATTTAAATATTTATTTGCACTCACAGGAAGTAGAGTTCGGAGCTGCTCTGCAGTTTGGTTGTTGTATTGGTGGTGTCCGCTAAGCTGCTAATGCTGCTGATGGCTGATTTATTGGCCGAAGACATGCTCGCCAGCAGATTCTCCAAATACTCCTGAGGTCGCGAGTTCACGCAGTTGGTCCACTCATCGCGGCAATAGGACCACGGCAACTCCGATTGGAAGGACACGTAGAGGTAGTAGAGGGTCAAGGCCAGCAGCGATGAGTAGTACGAGATAATGCAGATGGTGCCGAAGGCCTGCCCATAGCCCACGCCCACAAATCCGGGCACTACCGACCAGATCTTCACTGTTCCCTGACTCGTAAACTGCCCAATGATCATCTCTAAATAGTACATGGGCTTACCTATGAAAAAAAAGAAAAGGAAAATAAAGAAAATAATTTATTAAATAAAATTAAAATTCAAATAAATATAAAACTAAAATAAATATAAATAAAAATATTAAATTGAAATAAATATAATATCAAAATAAATATAAAATTAAAATAAACATAAAATTAAAATTAAAAAAAATATATAAAATTTAAATAAATATAAAATTAAAATAAATATAAAATTAAAATAGATATAAAATTAAAATAAACATATATATAAAATAAATATAAAATTTAAATAAATATAATATTAAAATAAATATAAAATTAAAATTGAAATGAACATAAAATTAAAATTAAAATAAATATAAAATGTAAATAAAATTAAAATTAAAATAAATATAAAACTAAAATAAATATAAAATTTAAATAAAATTAAAATTTAACTAAATATTCAATTTAAATAAATATAAAATTAAAATAAATATAAAATTCAAATAATTATAAAATTAAAATAAATATAAAATTAAAATAAATATAAAATTAAAATAAATATAAATATAAAATTCAAATAAATATAAATATAAAATTAAGATAAATATAAATATAAAATTAAAATAAAGTAATTAAGATCAAAATATATTCTTCGTAAGTATTATGAAAATATTTATCCTGCTTACCGATCAAAAAGAGCACTATGATGTAGGGTATCAGGAAGGCTCCTCCTCCATTCTCATAGGCCGTGAAGGGGAAACGCCAGACGTTGCCCAAACCCACGGAAACCGAAATGCAGGACATGAGGAACTCCAGGCCATTGCCCCAGTTGGTACGCTCCACTGTCGCCTTTTCGGCATCTGTTTTCTGGAAATTAACAACGAATTGACAATTTTGTTGAGCAAATGCGTGTGTGTGTGTACCGAGTGCTATCGCAATTCGGGGAATACAAGATTTAATAGCACCCAAAAAGCAAAAAAAAAAATACCAGACACATGACTAAATATTTAAGCATCCATCAGGCCAAGAGCCTTGGACTCTTGGACAAACACGAGCGCGTCATGCGTGCGGCATTTCCAGATCCAATGCCAGATAACCCATGGTTATGTTCTAATAATGCGCCACCAGACTTCACCTGATAGTGCATATATACATTATACGTTATGGAATATTTATCTTAGTGCGCCCAATTATGATTAGATTAAAATCACTTTGAAGTAGACACTCAAGAAAGGCGCCCCAGTTATCGATTTAGTGTTATTGGACTACAAGTACTTATAGATAAATAGTGAGATCTTTAAAATGTATATTATTAAGTGCAATGATGATTAATTTCTCGAGCGACATGAAAAGATGTAAGTTTAGAACCATGAATCATCTCGGTAGTGAGAAAATACGGGTTCTAATCATTATAATCTCTCCCTTTAATCTCGCCTACAAATTTATTTAGAATAGTCATAAAGACGTTTTACGTTGATTGTCTCAGTTCTCTATTCTATTAATAACAATTACAAATTACAAATTTATGGAAAACGAAATTATTAAGCTAATTTAGGCGCAGCTATTAAAAAATTTCCCAACCAAACTTTTTATTCATTCATAATGATTGCATATCTTAACTTTAAATTGCTTAACAGAATAATAATATTAATATATAATATTTAAAAAAAGGGAAATAAAATATACAAGTAAATCTGGAACTGTTCACACCTTAATTGGACAATTAAATTCGAGTGAGTGACTAATCTATGAAAAAAAGTAATTTGTTTTGGACATAAAAACCATCTGTCGTTTACAAATGAGGTATGCGATTAAAAAGAGGCTAGAAAAGCATTACCGAGCCATACAACTTGTTAATTAAGAACTTTTAAGGGTTTCTGTTATATTTAGTTCTTAAAATATTATTAAATTTTAAACCAATAGGATGAAAATATCTTAAAATCTAACCTATAACTTATATTTCTGGAATACCTTGCAACATTATTAAATTATAACTTTACTATTATTATTTGTAATAATATGATTGCCCATCTATTTGCACGGCAGCAGCTGTTGGGTAGCTGGGCTATTGTTTTTTTTTCACTTTTTATCAGAGAGTTGGGAACGCGAGAACTGTTTTGCCGCTTACATATTTGTACTATTCTGGCAAAAAGCTGTTTAAATAAAACAATAACTCAGCCTGGGGGAGTGGGCTGTGGGGCGGGAACGCCAGCGCAATTACGGAGGTAAATGAAAACGAAACTGCATCATCGAGACATATCTACAAATGGGGGATATCTATGAAATAGCCGGAGCCCAACTGTTTGCCTATCCACTTTTATCTTTAATGGCAAACGGTGTTACAATCTGCCCATTACCTTTCCATTTTGAATGCCTTACAAAGGTATTATATATATATATCTATATATTATATGTATAACCCACAGGCCGATGATCCGATGTTTCTTTAATCCAATGCTTAATTTACTGGTTTTTTCTGCACTCTGGGAAATTATAACTTGGGAATTACCTCATTTAAACTTATGCTGACCGCAATTTAATGCCGCTTTTGTTTCGGACCGTCAATGTCGGGAACTTTCCTCTTCTGGGGGAAAACCCTATTATTTAAATCAATTAGTTCTATTCAAAACCAACGTTAATGATCTGCATTTGGCATGCAATCCAGCTATGACTCTTTCAGGGGAAATACCTTAATTTAGAGATGCACTTGCCACTCGGGAATTATTTAAGATTTTATCTTTTGATTTCTAATCGAGAAATTATTCAAAAACTGATACATTGAGATACAAAGAAGAAAAGAGAAAACTTAGGATCTATAAAGTTCTTCATATGATAGATTTGTACACCCAAAAAGAAATCGAAATGAAACGTAGATCAATTTTACATTATTTAAGATCAATTTTAATTTGATATGTTGCCAGGTAAATTCGACCTGGTCGAAAAGAGTACTTCATGTTAAAACGATATGAGTTTTGCATGACCTTAAATTTACATGGGCATATCGATTTTACGGTAACATGCTTTTTTTTGTGTGCACCCAAAGGATTCCAAGAATTCAAAGTTTGATATCTCAATTGCTAACTTTGGAATCGTTTATAGGAACCATATATCTTTTAATATCTTTTTTTATAATGCATTTCTGGGAAATGTTGTAATATATAATAGAAAGGGAGGCGAAAGGGGCGAAGTGAACTTGTCACTTCGTAAAACACTCATCTATATTATTTGTTCGTCGGTTTATGGCTGCTGCAGTGAAAACGGGTTTCCAGCTCTTCGGCCATATAGCACATACGGTATATGGTATATGGTATACTACAGTATATACTATATAGTTTTTGCTGATCTAAAGCGGTGCGCTAGTTGCCCAGATAACTAACGGTTTTAGGGCATTATTGAGCTCTAAATAGAACAAAAGACGTCGTACGTCGGATATTTATGTGGCGCATGGGATCGTAAAGCGTATAAGATATGCATATGGTATATATATCCGCCTGACAAAGTCTTTTAGCCCCGTTTTTTTTCGGGGTGGACCGTAAATCGCATTTTCGTTTGTCGGTCGATTAGCCTGCAATTAAGCCCTAACTGCCTTAATGATCACAATGATCATAAAGTCATTCGGCGATTGTAAAGAGCACACTGAGCGAAATGAGTGGGCAGGTATGAAGCGAAGGGACTGTAAACTAAATCTTAGTTGTGGGCGAAGCTTTATCTATAGTTTTTGAAAGTATGTGAAAATTTTTTGGAAATTTTTGGAAACAATGGGGCGTATACTTAATTTACGAACTGTTGTTCCGTTGTTTCTAATCTGATATTCTAGCCACTTGAGTTCGTCGAGTGCCACTCGAAAGCAATTCCATTAGGGACATTATTAGTTCTTTGATTTTTCTTCACTTACTTCCGGTGATCCGTTGGCTGGGGTGTTGGTGGTTCCATTTGCGGTGCCATTCGACGGCTGAACGCCTTTCAACTCCATTTTCGTTTCCAGTTAAAAATACGACTTATAAACAACTGTTTGCGTTTTGCTGTTTAATTGTTGGTTTTTTTTTTTCGTTTTTTTAATTAGCACATTGCATTGACCAGCCCTTGGTTATGGTTGGTTTGGCAACTCCAACTGCAGTTTCGTATTTATTATTTTTTTTATTATATTTTTTATTCAATTTTCTGTTTCGGTTTCTGGGCTGGAGGCGCGCTTGTGGTGCCGTGAATGCCGCGGCTGGAACTGAGAATTATACGAGTGCTGGCCGCTTTAAGAACCTCCAAAGTCAAGCAGCGTTTTTTGCTTTTGCCAGCGCTCAGCAGGTAATAAGCGTGAAATTATTCACATACATTCACACTCGCTTAGAGGAAACCTACGGCAGTTACTCTGTACCAGGTAATACAACTTTCAGGTAATTTTGGTGTCGTGCTCTCGTGTGCTCTTCGTTAGGCGATCGTAGATCGGCCAGAACGGGGGTTCCATTCCACGGATAAGGAAGTACCCACCGAAAGGCAGAAGAAATCCGTATGGGATAACCTAAAAATGTGTCGGCACTTGAAAACAATATTAACTATTTGATGATTAGGCCATAAATATTAAGATGACAACTCAAATTTATAATAGTTAAAGATTTTTTTATATTTAAGATATTTTCTTTTTAAAAATGTAATGTCATCTAAGAGTTTCTGATGATAGAAAATGACTCCTTTCAAACCATTAAACAGATCATATATATAATATAATGTGGATTATCCTTTAGCCAGCAAAATAGAGACACGCAAAAAAAACCTGTTACCGTAAAATCGATATGGCCATGTAAATTTCAGGTCATGCAAAACCCATATCGTTCTTACATGAAGTACTCTTTTCGACCAGGTCAAATTTACCTGGCCACATATCAAATTGAAATTGATCTTAAATAATGTAAAATTGATCTGCGTTTCATATCAATTTTTGATTTATTACAATATAATTACATTATAAACTCCACCACTTGTTGAGCTTGCGAAGTTAGGAGTATAAGTATTAAAAATCCTACCCGTTAGAATTGCAAAACTGTCCAACTGCTGCCATAGTAAAGGTAAATAAGTCATTAGGTAAATGTTTTTACATTTCCTAATTAACTTTTAGCGTGCCATTCATGTTACCTCAGAGATAAACTGGGAATTCCGCCTTTCCATATTGTAACGTGAAAAGCGAGTGGTATATAATGTATTTATCACGAAGTTTCTTAAAGGTGAGGAATATTACCTTTTTCTGGTTGTAAGGAAACCCCGAATCAGAAGATGGAAGATAAGACAGCAGATACCCCGATACGGAGATAGATAAACATGGATCCACCATGGAACAACATAGCCAGGGCCCACTGTACGCGGCTACGTAGGAGAACACTTGGCTTAGATACAAACCGGCAGGCCAATATAAGCCCTAAAACGGTCAGCAGTAGTAAATACCTCCCGATAGACGGACCCGCAGACGCAGACACAGTAAAACCACTTTACGAACTTATCCGAAACGGCCGGTCGTGACTGGACACTTTCGATATAGATTAAACAGCCGGCGGAGAAATCACCCCAAAATGACCAATCAAAAAAACCAAGGAAAACAGAACTGCAGACAAAACCAATTAGATATCGATAATCGTAACATACTTATAGATTCGGAGGAATTCCAATCGTTGGTCAATGAAAGTTGTGTAGTTTTACGAGGTCCTCGGATCCGAAGACCGGACCTCACCGGTTCTAAAGTTTGAAGCAAATCTTTGACCCACTAGTTAAAAGTTCGATATCGGTTCGCAATCGTTTAATATCCCTCATGATATATCATAACGCAATAATGCGGCAATGGCAGGTTCCATTTGATCAATTGCATTGAATCATCGGGAATCTAGAATCGGGAATCGGGTTTCGGTGAATTGGAAATCGTTATTATTGGGGGATCGCAAACCATATCGGGGACTAGGACGATGACTTCGACTTCCTTATCGGGCGCCATAACGTCAATCCGACTTTTGGATAAGAACCCTTGACACCGGTCGTCGGGTAAGTACATAAATAATAAAATTAGATTGTACGTTTAGCATTGAAGGTCATAAAATGTAGCGATATGATATACCATTTCCTAGGATAACTCCTTGTATAACTGCTATAAAAACTAACTCGTCGTGAAAGTGAAAACGAGAGGAGCTGAAAAAGAAAAACGTATCCAACCCAACCCAGCCCACCAATAAAAACACTTTTCAACACATTCAATTCCTTTTCAATAATGTTTTATTTTAATGTACTTGCATTATATTTAGTTAATAACTAGATTTGTAAATTATTCTCACTTTAATGCGTCTATAAATTAAATCTTATTCGTAACTCTTGTCCTCTCAGCATTACTAGATAAGAAAAAAAAAATAGAAGTACCACACACATACGATGATCTTTAAGGGAGGACACTCTTCTCGCTATCCACTAAGATTAGTTTCAATATGTGCTCTACATCATGTCTGTTGTGTTTGCATTTGCATTATCTCTATGTCAGTTAATCAGTTATCAGTTAATCAGTTTATCAACAATTGTACAAGTGACAAATCTACAATGAATTCGATAAAACACCGAGAACGTTGACAACTCTGGCGAATACAAATTGAAATCAAGACTTTGACCTAGAATAATGTTTAATGTTTTTCATTTAAAAGTAACCAATAGTATAAGTAGTGTTCCATAGGCTAAAATGTATTTTTCTCTCAAAAGAATTTTCAAAGGCGACACTAAAACAAGGATCCATTAAACGAATTTGCACTACAGTGTGGAAGGCAGCGGGAGGGGGCGAAGTGGGGGACTTGGGAACTTGGGATCTTGAGATCTCGATTTCCTCCCACCCCCCTCGCCAAAAACCTCCTTGGCCCCTCCAAAAGTTGATCAAGTCAATAAGGTTTTAAGATAACAATAAGAATGAATTACTTTAAATTAGCAAGTAAATGGTAAATTAATTACGCACGAAAGAACTAGAAACAAACAGCAAAAAAAAAGAGAAGTAATAATAATAATAATGATATAATGATAGCGATAATAATAATAGTAGTAGTAAACTATCGTAGAAGAAGGATAACACGCCAAGTCTTTCATGTTGACAAAATAGATATATATATGTATATATGTGTGTGGATCATCACTTGTACGTTAAATTAACTAAGTTATTTATTTATGACGATGACGACAATGAGAACAATGACGACGACGACGATCAAGCTGAATTATGCTCTTTACGATCTTGAAATCTTCATAAATGATTTATATATTGTATCCGTTGCTGCCGATCTATTCTCAATGTGAAATACATTTTTTTTTTGAAATAAAACTCTTTTCTTCTGAACAAAATAAATATGGTTAACATGGTTGGTTGGTTGGTTAGTGTGTTATTGTGTTATCGATGTGTTGTTGTTGTTCTTGTTTTTGTTGTTGTGGTTGTGCTGCATCTTAGAACAATTCTACCTAAAATTGCTGCTAGGCTAGACACCCAGAATTGGTAACTAACTGGTAAGCGATTAGTTTGCAACAATTTCCCTTGCCTGTTTTCAAGAGTTAGTTCTCGTTGCATATACAAAATAATTTTGAAAGAAAGGCATTTAGAGGTTTTCACTCCATTTTTCAATAGGCTAGTTTTGGTAGCAACAATTATTGTTTTTTTTTTTGTTTTCTTTGCATTTCTTTGTCTGTCAAAATGGATTTTATTTACAATGGGTGGTTGGGAAAAGTATCCATTTCTTTTTTGCTTAATAGGTTTTTCTGTTTTTTTGTTTTTACTTTGTTTTGTTTTATGTTTGTTTGTTGACTAACAATGGCACACACGCATATATAGATATTTAGAATTTGTAACGTTAATTTGTCTGTTTTTTAAGTGGTTTCTCTTAGTTAGGCATTCTGCGGCTTTAGTGCGGGTGTTGTGGTGAGGTGAGGTGAGGGGTTGTTTCTCTTCTAGTTTCCTTTCTAACTCCCTAACTCCATCATCTCCATCTTACTTTCAGCTGTTCGAAGTAATCTTGTACTTTTCGCGGTTTGAGTAGTTTCAATATGAATACAAATTAAACAAAAGATATATAATGCATGTAAATATATAAAATGATCGTTCAGATATTATCAGTTTAAAAAAAGCCTATTATAATATTTACAGATCTCAGCAAATAGCAACATAAAATTTAAATTATATCAGGTTTTTCTCTACTTTTGCCAAGATATACTTTGAAATTAGTTTTTTTTTATTATTTTTTTTTTTTCGTTTTTGTTTTATTTTTCTTTATATCTGATGAACGCTTGATATTTTACGCTAAGTTTATATTTAGTGTATTTTTGTTTTAGCATTTTGTTAAATTTATAAAAACTATTTACACTAGGTAGTACTGCCTACTTATAAACTGAGTATGGTAATATCTTAAGCGGTTCGTTCTCAAATCCGACAGTTCTAGCCGATCCGTAGGATGCCCGTCCGCCCGTTGGTGCCGCCAATGTGGTCACAAATCATACCCTAGCTAGCTGATCTCTCCCCTTCCCCCCCATTTTGGTATCCAATCCTGGGCAGTCCACAAACAAACGTTTGCCTGGTTGTGTATAATGTGTGTGTGTGTGTGTGTGTGTGTGGGTTAGTGAGGTGTTAGGTGCTCTTATTCATATATGCGTGTGTGTATTTTGCGTTTGGGTGTTGTTTGTTATGTAATGATTAAGGGGCTTTCCCTCCTAGGCTCAGTCGCATTCTACAACTTAACGAACGTGTTATCTTTTGTTTTGTTTGGGGCCTCTGCAATTTGGCAGTTCTTTTGCAATCTGCCATCTGCTATATATGCTATGTGCTACATGCTATCTGTAAAAGCTGCATCTGCAATCCGCAATCCGTGATCGGAATTCTTCTTCACCTTTTGGAGCCTGTTGCACAAGACTCAAGCATTCCTTTGTTGCACTGCCAAGTTGCTTGATTTGGGTTTGAGTGATTGTTGTTTAAGTTTGCTTTTAGATTTCATATAGTTCTTGGTTACTAGTTGAGTTGTTCACGAAGGCTGTTAGTCACGCATCTCCACCCACTTCGCGAGGTTTCTGGCGACCAGTTCCTTATTGATAAAGATTACATTCTGAAATTGGAAAAGCGAGTTAGAAATTTGCTGTTCAATGTTGATTGGCTAAAATAAATCAAAATTGTTTTATAAACCAAATAATTTCTATGCTTTTTTGATTTTTAAGGTCAAAAACAATTGTAATCTAAATCTATGCATATTAAAATATATTATACATTTAAAAACAAGAATAAAAAATTATAAAAAAATATTAAAAAGATTGTTATATTTAAAAAAATTAAATGGGAATTTTTAACACACGAAAAGAAAATTGTAAAATAAAAACCCCTAAAATACGGGTAAAGTAAGCTTGAAATCGGTTTGCCCATTATGTCATGCGCTGTAACCAGCCATCTCCCTCTTTTTCAACATGCCGTCTCTCTCTGATCGATGGCCAATACTCACATTGGGACCTAGAGAAGCGAATAAATAGATTTCTGGTATGTTGTGACTATTGTAGCCGGCGACTTGTGCTTGCAAGACAATGCCTTTGGTTAGTTGGTTGAGGATTTCGGCCGCTTCGATGGACCAGGTCTCACCTGCCACAAAAAGAAAGGAATAAATGGTAAATATCAAGAATAAATCAAGAGCTATAGACAACAAATCACTCACCGATGGGCTCAATGTTGGACAGGATGCATTCGGTGGCCTGGAAGGGCACACTCATGAAATCGGTGCGGATCTGGCGCAGTGTGCTGAAGCCGACATTCATGTAGCCACCAAAGTCGAGGAACTTGACCAGGCAACGCTCCTCGTCCTCGGCATCCGTATCGACGATCTGTACGCGATACCACACCCCATTGATGGGTATCACGCACACGGCACTGATCTCCAAGCTGGGCAGCTGGGGCGACTCCATGGTGGAGTAGCTATCGTACAGCTGCTTCTGCAGCATGGGCAGCGATGGATGCGAGGGATGCAGCGGGTGCTGGATGAACACATGCGACCCGGACAGCACCGCACTCACCACCACATCGTTGTTAATGCCCTCGATCAGTTTCAGCTGCGGGGGAGGAGTTAGCCAAGGCATTAGAGATATATAGATGTTTTGGTTTGGATTGGTTTGTATGGATAGATGGATGGGGACTCGAAATCTAAACTTTCCGATTGCGCCGACACGACAGGAACAGTGAGTTGTTTGCTATCAACCACTTAGAGAATTACAAATACTCTCTGCGTATTCATCGGTGAGGAAGGAATACTAGCATAAAATCATCAAATCAAAGCTAAGTCAGCTTATTAGCTATAACCATGTCGTGTCGGCGGCATCGTCACTATTGTCATTGTCATCGTCACACCATCACTCACTTGTAGATTGTAGAGGCTTTCGGTCGAAAGAGGAACTATGGTCTGGGGAAGCGCAAAGTGGATGCGTTGCATGGTGAAGTTGGGATACCGCTTGGCCGGCAAACGTTGACGGATCATGGCCAGTGCGGCATCGATTTCGCTCTCCGTTCCCTCGATGGTGCAGATGCGCACCTTGCCCGAATAGGGATTCTTGCTCAGGGTCACGCTGGCCAGGGTCTTGGCCTTGATTTGGTTAATAAACGCCCGCTTGCGGCCGTACAGGTGACCAATCAGGCTGATGGGGAAGAGGAACTCGTAGCTGGTCTTCACGCGTGTCGCCTCCGAGCGGGGCAGGCTTGATCCCTTGCCGGAATCGCCCGATTGAACGCTGCAAATGCTCAGCGATGGGCTGGCCGCGTCCACATTGCGCTTCTGATTGCCATTGCTATCCACAGCTTCCTCCTTCAGCACCGTCTGCTCCTGATCCTGCTCGTGCTGTTCCTCGGTGGTCTCCGCATTGGAAACCTTATCATTCTCCTTCTCCTTGGGCTCACAGTTATTGTTCTGCTCACACTCCTCCTTGGTGGTGTAATTGGTGTCCAGGAAGGAGTTCTCCGGCGATATCTTGGGCGTACGTGTGGCCTTGATCACCACCGGTTCCACTGTCTTTTGGCTGGCTTTGCGATTGTAGAAGGATACACGTGTATTTACCGAATCGGGTAAATCACGCGGCGACGATAGATTCTCGAAATCCTCGTCGATGGAGCAAAGCTTCTTGTGCTCGGCATCTTGTATCTTTGACTTGAGCATTTCGGAATCGATCTGCTGCTGATGTTTGCCATTTGAGGTGCGTCCATTGCTTTGGATTTTGATGGGTGCGGATTTGCCATACAACATGGTAGTGGGACTATCCTTTTCATCACTGCCACTTCCGCTGTTACTGCCACCACTTCCACTTCCACTTCCGCTGCCATTGGCTATGGTTCCATTGATGTTCATCGACTTGCTGGCCGGCTGTTGCGGCAATTTGCCATTCTGCAGGACTCCATTGGCCTTGCGCGCCTGCACAGTGGGCTCAATCGACGAGTCCTTGATGGCCGATGTGTCCTCGTCATCGGGCTTGTCTAAACGATTTTTATTTCTACGCCGAAACCAAAAGACGCCGAGTATAAATGCTACACCGGGCAGTGAGAGGTATAGTAGAGGACGACCGGATACCATTTTCGCTGAATATTGAAGGATCTGAAACGATGGACAGGCTTTATTAAGATGGGATCAGTAGTTTATACTTTTTGTATTTATACCCGTTACTCGTAGAGTAAAAGGGTATATTGTATTCGTGCAAAAGTATGTAACAGGGAGAAGGAAGCTTTTCCGACCCTATAAAGTATATATATTCTTGATCAGGATCACTAGCCGAGTCGAACTAGCCATGTCCGTCTGTCTGTCCGTCTGTATGAACGCTGAGATCTCGGAAACTACAAAAGCTAGAGGATTGGCATTTTGCATGCAGATTCTTGGAGTTCCTACGCAGCGCAAGTTTGTTTCAAACAGGTGCCACGCCCCCTCCAACGCCCACAATCGCCCTACACCATTTTTTGAAAGGTGTCTGGCGCCCATAACTTTAAAGATTTCGGAAAAGTAAAAATGCAGTTTTATTCTGTTTATCAATACCTATCGAATTGTAGAAGAAATTTTTCAAATCGGACAATCCATTAAAAAGTTATGAGCAAAAAATGAAACAGCCACTAGTAGCTAGTAGCTTTGACGCGTGCTAGTAGCTTTGACGCGTGCATATATTAATCTCTCTCCCACTCCCTTTAGCTGAGTAACGGGTATCTAATAGTCGATGTACTCGACTATAGCGTTCTCTCTTGTTTTCAACTAACTTCCTTAGATCTTCAATACCTATTGAACTGTGCTAGTAAATGAAAGGTTTATTGAGATGACATTTAAATATCTGGGTTCCTAAAGTCAAAATTTTATATTTTAAATCATTTTTTATATTTTTAGTCCATGATTATTGAAAAACTTGGACGAACAAATGGAAATTTAAGCAAAACTTAATAAATATTATAGTTCCCTTATATTATTTGATTTCAATATTTTCAGAATAGCAATCTTTGCAATCTTAAAAATATATAAAACTACAACTCAAGTAATTTGTTGTTTAATTTATAATCAGCAAATATTTATGAATTTTTATCAAGACCACAATTTACAAATTAAGTAGCGTCGTATATTTATATTTAAAATGCTTGTCATGACAAATGATAAGAACAAGTACACAAAATCGTATTTTTGTTGAATAACTTTAAAAACTGAATGAATTGGTGTGCATTTAAAAATGCAATGTTTAAATGTATTTTATACATTTTGAAGATGTAAAACCCTTCAAACACATGACCATTAAACCTAAAACAAAAACTATATTTATATTTGAAAAAACCTATAAAAAGGTTTTCAATTGTTTTTGAAAATCACGAGACCCGCGTGCATGTGCTTGCTTGCATAAGTGTGCGTGCGTGTGTGTGTGTGTTTGATTTTGGCTTTTTCCTTTCTGAACTTTTGCGTATTAATAGCAACAAATAAATACATAAATATAGACAACAACAAAAATGTCGAGAGAGCGAATAAGGTGCAAAGTGATTTTTTGAATGCCACGCGGAAGGGAAAAATACAACGATAGAGAGCGAGAGAAAGCGATACAGAGTGACAGAGAGTGTGAGCAAGATCGCGAGAGAAGAGCGCGTGCGCAAGAACGCGAAGAAAGAGAAGGAGAGAGTGCGGGAGCGGAGCACAAGAAGAAACCGTTACGTTTACGTATGGCAATGGCAAATGTTACGAAATCATTACAAAACAAAACTAAAAGTTACGAAAACAACAGTTTGCCAGAAATTCTTCACCTTTTAACCAAATTGTATATCACTATTGGATATCACTGATTCGATAGGTGGCCCAAAAACTGGTTCGTTGTTTTTTCAGATTTCGTTTGTATTTTTTTTTTGTCGTTTTATGGCATCAATTCGTTAGGTCTTTTTTTTTTGGAGTCTGTTTTTTGTTTGTTTTTTTTTTTCTTTGTTGTTTTTGCTTTTCTTCGGTTTCGAAATGCCGGCGAAATGATTCGAGAGATTCGAGATATCGACTGCTCGATATAAGAAGGGAAACTACTTTGCCCGCCTTCTAATTGCCATTTCTTCTGGCGTTTTATTTTTTTTTTTTTTTATTTCGGCACCGATTCTCCGCTCTTCACTCCATCCGCTTTTCTTCATCTTCCTTCCCCACCAGCCCGCGAAAAAAGAGGGGATGCGTGTGGTGGCAAAAGTTTTTTTTAGCGCCCCTTGCCACCCACACGAACACACATGCCGCCCAGGGGGAAACAGAGAGAGAGAGAGAGGGGGAGAGAAAAAAAGAGAGTGGAGAGCTGATTAGAACAAAGAAATCCGAAATCCGTTATTCGAAATCCATCCAAATGAGTCGTAAATGCACATTCAAATTTTGTCAACATTTCCGCACAGTGGGCTTAAAATGAGCAAGTCATGCTGATTTGAGCTGTATTTTAGTTTGGGTCCCTAGAAGACGGCTTAATACTTTTTAATATTTCCTTTAATTTATTTATATTTATTAATCCGATTCGTCCCACTGTACTGAGCTTCCCCTTTGTCGATTTCGTCACTTCGTTAGGGCCCAAAGGTCCTCCTCGCACAGTGGACAGATGATAAGCCCAATCACCGAACAACCAAACAACAAATAGCGACAGATCGCCGGGGTGGCAAGGAGGGGGAGGGGGGGGCCTAATGGGGTGCTATAAAATGCCCATGGAAGGGCAATCGGCCAGACAGCTGTGGCATTTCCTAATCGTAAAAAACCGGGTGACGAGTATTTTTTCCGATTTAGTTTTATACCCTTTTTGCCGATATTATTATAACTTTGTCTTCCAGTTTGCAACTAATATGCACAATTTCAATAACATTTTCTCGGAACTCACATATTGCATAACTTGTTTAATTTTAAAGACGTTACATTTTTAAATCAAAGTGTATAATTTGATTTTTAAACAGAAAATTGTTGTTTTTGCAGCTATCCATAAAACAATATCTACAAATTGCAGGGTATTCAAACGTCGTCTTGCTTTTTTCAAGTTCCCTTTTGATTTCTTCTACTGTAAGCTTGTTTACACATGAATATTGATGTGTGTGCGTGCGTGTCTTGGCATGCAAACAAACATGTTTAGGCATGTTTTTTTTTTTTGTATCTTTCTGTTAGTTATTTGTGACTTTGAACTTGCGTGTTGTTGTTGCTCGAAACTCGAATTTCCATGCGGCCAGAAGAAGAAGAAGCAGACGAAAGGGGAGGTGAAGCAACAGCCGAAAAATTTGAAATTCCCCTTTCAACTCCAAAAGAGCAAACGAGCGAGAGAGAGAGGGGAGAGGGAGAGCGGCATCAAAACAACAACAAGCCAGGTGCAACAACATTGCCAGCAAGCCGAAAAGTCCACATTGTTATAATCTTGGCAACGTGGTTTCCGATCATATGGTGGCCAAAAATGGGCGGGGGTTGTATAATCGGGTAAAATATATATATATCTATCTATATATTGTGGGAGTGGCTGCTCCTTTTTGGCTCTCTTTCTATCTATAAAAAAAAAACCCAAAATTAACGGTGAAAGCTGTGAAACACACACACACGCACAGATAGCATACTTATGCTCGGTGGACTGTGTGTGTGATTGTGCGATGGCATTGTGTAATCGTCGATTTAACTCCAAATTTTTCCCTTTACCACCCACTGTCACTTTGCCGGAACAACAATAACAACAACAAGAGCGGCGGCAGGCGGGCATACACTTGAACAAAAACTTGAAAAAAAAAAAAGCGAGGGGAGGAGCCGAGAGAAAGGAGGGAGCAGGAAGGAAAGTGCGAAATGAGCTCGAGATCCGCCGAGACAGTGGAGCAAATCCGCTCGGGACAGAACATGACACCATTTTCTTCCACCATCTCTCTGTTTTGGCACACCAAACACACACACACACAACGCACTTTTTGTACTAGGTTATGTTCCGCGTGCTTCGATTTCTTACCTCTCGCCACCGCCTGGATAACTTATTTTGCCCACTGGTTTCGGGTGTTTTCAATACAATACAATGCACTCGCGAGTTCTGCGTGGTCTTTTTGTGTGTCTGCTGGCGATTCACTGGCGATTTCTCAACGCTGGGCTGCCCGAATTAAACACGTGTCTACGTTCCACCTTTTACAAATCACAATAACATGGCCGGCGTGCGGCGGTGTTGCCAGGCCTCGCCGAAACCTGGCCGATTGTCTGGCCCACGGGGAATCGCGATTCACGACTTGCAGTTGGCCGATTTGGAGGCGCCGCGCACGTAACAAGGGGTTTTCGGTCGGAATCTGGGAATTGCACTCGAATTGTTTGCACAAAGCCGAAAAAAACGTGTGTCGAATGGCAGCTCAATCACGGCCAGCGTTGCAACCTTTTATCGATAGCTATCGACTGCGTGCGAGCAACTCTGAAGTGGCAGCCGATGGTGCTGCGTTGCCACTGGGTTGTGTTGGTAAATGCTATGATTTTGTATTGTATTTTCGTTTAAAATTTTAATCCGTTAATTTCATGTTCTTTCAAGCCCTTTGTAATAATAAATCTTTAATTGATTTTTAGGAAAACTATTTAAGTTATGTAAGGGGTAACGATTTTTTCAAGTAAGAAACCTCAATGTTTTTTTTTTTTTATCTATCAATATTATTATTTAATTTGCCAATTCTAACATATTTTTAGGCTTACATCACGATTTTTAAATATTTATAATGTTATTTATTTTCCAATTTGTTTTAATTTTTTT
This sequence comes from Drosophila pseudotakahashii, assembly GCA_035046095.1. NCBI lineage: Eukaryota > Metazoa > Arthropoda > Insecta > Diptera > Drosophilidae > Drosophila > Drosophila pseudotakahashii. Next base: position 12,399,295 of record JAWNOE010000105.1, read on the forward strand.
TTTTGATACCTTTCAGCTTTTTGACCGGGAAATTTAAAATAAAAATGTGTCTTCGCTATTATCAGGCAACTCTGCCACAAGCTATCGATACTATCGACTATCACAACATTTGTGTTGTTTCGGTTGTGGTCTCGGGAAATTGCAGGGATGTGTTAAAAACATCGATGATTAATTAATGTTAATAAAAATTCATTACAATAAATTTAAAATATTTGTTTATTTGACGTCACTTTATTTATCCAAATTGTTTTTTTTTGCCCATTAACACATTTATGTTATCAACGTTAAAATGTTTCATAATGTTAGATAATAACAAAACACAATTCTGCCGCGGCTCTGCCAACGCTGTACCTTAACATTTCTGTTAGAAAAAGGATGTTCTTTAACATTTCTGGTGTTGTGGTTGCGGACTCGGGAAACATCGATAGAACATCGATGGGCAAAAGCTTAATCGATGGATCGATTCGACTCGGTACATCTCCACCACTATTTCCTTTCCACTTTTTTTCGCTCTTTTCTTCTTTTAACAGCAACTGAGGTAGAGTGCTACGCCGTGGAATTCGTATAGATTTAATATAAGGCTGGTGAAATGTGCCAAATCATCCGTTATAGCGGCTGCTAAACTCAATTCGAACTATTTTTTCTTGTGTGTGTGTTATTTTTTGAAGTTTTTCGGCGCCCTCGTGTTTGTGGAATTCGCCGTTATTTGTGTTGCCAGTGTGCGTGTGCGGCTATGTTCCTCCAACTAAGTTCCATTCCAAAGCCCGAATCCACAGACCCTTAAAGACGCACGTGGTGTTGGAAATATACACAAAATGAATTATCTTGAATATTATAAACCACACACACACAAAAAATAGTTCAGTTCCTTCAATTGGCATTCCTCAACCGCCTAGAAACTGATTAACAATATAATAATAACTAATATATTACCCTTTCCTACCCACAGTGAAGATGGCAGTGCGCTACGAGCTGGCAATCGGTCTTAACAAGGGCCACAAGACCACCAAGATCCGGAATGTCAAGTACACCGGCGACAAGAAGGTCAAGGGTCTGCGTGGATCTCGCTTGAAGAACGTAAGTTAGGATCTCTCTTTTGTTTACATGGTTACTTACATCTTCCTTTTACACGATTACAGATCCAAACCCGTCACACCAAGTTCATGCGCGATCTGGTGCGCGAGGTGGTGGGCCATGCCCCCTACGAGAAGCGCACCATGGAGTTGCTGAAGGTGTCCAAGGACAAGAGGGCCCTGAAGTTCCTCAAGCGCCGCCTGGGCACCCACATCCGTGCCAAGAGGAAGCGTGAGGAGCTGTCCAACATCCTCACCCAGCTGAGGAAGGCCCAGACCCACGCCAAGTAAACGGAAGGCAGCCGATGATTCGGAATTCGGAATCGGAAAAGCATTTGGAGCGCCGCGTTGTGTTTTTTATTTTTTTCCGGTGTGAAACACATATATATATATAGACCAACAATACCATATATGTCGACGTTACTTGAGAGCGAGTCTAAGCATCCCAGAATTAAACAACAAAAAATCTTTTAAAAATCACAACTATCATGTGTTTATTTTTTTCGAGTGCCGAGGAAGCTAACCTCAAACAAATGGCCAAGAAATTGTGCGCCAGCAGAGCTAAGAAAGTGAAGTCCTTAGCCTCAGAACGGGTAAAAAGGATTTAGAATTGGTTCCCTATAATAAATAGGGTGTAAATATATAGGAGAAACCTTCTTTATAGCATTGTTGAAAAGCTTTACTTATAAGAAAGATCTTCTATTAGCTATTGATACATGCATATAATAACTTATTTGTATAGTTTTGTTAGTAATTTAATGATTTCCTTCCTATTAGCTTTGTTATATTACTTATTCCATTTAGAAAACATTAACAATTCTGCTAAGAGGTTCAATACACCTAGCCTTATATTCCCAAACATTTAATTATCCTTATCTTTATTATCGTTAAATGGTTAAGAAGCCATTTGACATTTTTGTATCTTTTATAATAAGGAAACTTTTTTAGAGGGAAATAATTTGAATAATTTATTTAAACAGGCAGTTTTCTTCTAGGCTTTGTTTCTTTATTAGCTAAACACACCCTAAACAATAAAGTTGCTACTGGAAACTGTCAAAATGCTTAGGACTACATGACAAATGGATCCCGATCCGGGATAGATAATGCCAACCACTCACAGACATTTCACACACAGAGGGGCAGACACGCACATACAGTCTAAAATAATAATAATGGTTTGGAGATATGATTGTACAGAATCAATGCATTTGCCGGTGATGACATAGCGCCCAATTTTGATATAAGTCCAAGTGTTTCAGGTTCAATTTACGAAGATTTGATTGTGCAATCCGTATTTAAGAGGATAAGTTTAAACAGATATTGGACATATTTTTACTTAATGGGGAAAAGGCATCTAAAGTTTTTCATTAAAAAAATCTAAAAGTTATGTGTTAAAATATCAATAAAATATTAACCTAATTTGATTTTAGAACAGCTTAAGTTACCTATGTGTATATTTTTTAGAGAACATTTTGAACTAATCAAGAAAAAGTGATTTCCTAAATGATTAAAAGCGAAACAAAAAATAAACCCTAGGTAGAAATTTTTAGTAGGTATTGAAGATTGAAAAATACCTACTTATAGGGTAGTTATACACAAAGGCAGTTGATTTCCTTAGTTGCAGAGTGGCCTTGGCCCTCGATTTTGATTACTTGCTACGGATTAATCTTGTCATGGATATTGCGTCCCTGGGCGTTATAACATGTCACCGCATTCTATCGTATTTGCTACTTAGGTCTTAAGGCTTATAACTAAAATGGGGGGGCACACGAGATCAAAAGTGTTAGCTGCCGTTGGTTCCGCTTTCGTTCATCCTCTGCATTCCTCACAGCTCCTCCGTCAGGCTGGGCAGCGAGATGATCACCTCGCCCATCAGCTGCGCCTCGTGCGGATCATTCGAGACGATGATGCGCTCGAATTCGGTGTTTGTGGGGTCTACGATCTCGTAGCAGGTACCGGTGCCCGGCTTTAGGTCGATCTCCAGCGAGACATTCACCTGCGGCGATAGGATTTGCTGCGTCACCTCCAGACTCTCGATGCGCGTCGTCTCCAGGCGATAGAATCCGTTCTCGTCCACCCGGTAGGTGAATCTCTTGTGGCCGGATGGCAGCCGAAAGCCGTGCTTTTTGATCAGATGGGCGGACAGGGATTTGCCGCTCTTGAAGAAGCGCTCGCAGCAATGGCAGGCGTACAAAATGGGATTATTGCCGTGCACCTCCAGAAAGTGCTGTTAAAAAACAGGGGAGTTATTGGAGTTATTTCCCTGAAGTTGTACAAGTAGCTTTTGCTCACCCTTCGCATCTGCGTGTAGGTGCGCACGGAGTAATGGCAGTCGGGATGCTCGCACTGATGCACCGTCTTCGAGTGGACAATCTGGACGTGCTTCGCGAGATCCGATTCCCGGACGCAGCGCGTATCGCACTCGCTGCACTTCAGTGGCTTGTCCTTGAGATGGCGATACCGAATGTGGGTGGTCAGCGAGCTGGCCGAGCTGCAGGTCATGTCGCACATGGTGCACTTGTAGCAGTTCACATGCCGCACCACATGGCTCTTGAGCAGCTTCTTGGTGGCGAAGAACTTGAAGCACTGGGCGCACTGAAAGTTGTTGGCTGTAAATGGATGGATTGTTAGATTTATCTCTATATTATTTTAATTACTTCTTTAGATGGGGGTTGCACATCCTCATTAGGAAATGACATTTACAGGGGGTGTTTTGAACAATCAATAAGATGCTTAGCAAACAATTCACCCCCATGGATGTGGTTTAATAGTTGGGCGATTGCTATCAAAGCCGCAACTATCTATCCCTTGAAAAATCAATGCTTGCAAAATGGAGGAAAATAGATAGACAGCCGAAATATATGAAAAATGCTAGAATTAGGACTAAAATGTCATTACTAAGGATGGTATCCTAACTAAACTGAACTAAATCACATCAAAATATCCTAGAAAAGGATGAACTATCCTTCAGACATAGGGATCACTCACTGTTGTTCTCCGGCTGGCGACGCAGGTGATCGAAGAGCGTCGTCTTGGTGCGGAACAGCTCGCCGCAGTGGAAGCAGGCCACCTGCTTCTTGTTCGAATGGGTGCTGATGTGCTCGATGAGGCGGTACTTGTTGCCCATGTGCTTGTGGCACATGGTCCAGTTGCACATGGTCTTGGGTCGCTCGTCCTCCGGCGTCTTCTGTATGTCGTACTCGAACAGGGCGTGCTTGACGATGTGGTCCTGGAACTCGACAATCGAGACGAACTCGCGCTCGCAGTCCGTCCAGCCGCAGCGGAAGTTCTGCCCCAGCTGGGGCAGCTTGTCCGCGAGGCGAGCGGGCGCAGTGCAGGCGGGGATCTCGGGATGCAGGTCGCACTCCAGCTGGCCCTGCAGCAGGAGGTGCAGATAGTAGCCGTGATAGTACGAGTGCCGTTCGAACTCCACCAGATCTGCGGTGGCAAAGTCGCAGGCTTTCCAGGTGCACTGGTGCTCGACCTGATCCGCATCCGCCCGTCGGTCCTGGTCGCGGGCATACTGCTCCAGATGCTCGGCAATGTGGCCATTGAGGCTCCATTCACCCGTGCAAATCTCCAGGCAGCCGCGCCATCCGCAGGCCAACTGCAGTTCCGCGGGCTTTTTGCGCTTCCCGGGCGGCGGGGGCAGCGGCATCGTTGGCTGGGGTCTCAACATGGCTGGTTCTGGCGATTCCGTCGATTCTGGCGGGGATTTGGACTCCTAGTCCCGCTTAAATGGAAATCTGGCTCAATTTTTGTTCCCGAGTACGGTCCTACTGAGCACAGTGGACCACCTGATATCGGAAGGACGCAAGTCGCCTATCGTCGGCGTGCGGTCATACTGATATCGATTGTTAAATTACAATTTAAATTTAATTTATTGCCAGTTTTTACCTGATTTTTGATTTAAATGCAATTAATTTGATATTTTTGAGCTATGTATTATTTAGAAATAGCTTAAATTGAAATTAAATTTTATATATTATAAACAAAATCTAAGGTTTGCACACAATTTTTGTACACAAAATAATTTAAAGTTTTGAAAACCATTCTAAAATACATTTTGGCTTCCACAGTAATTTAAAAGTTTAATGGTTAGCAAATTAAAATGAATTTATATATAGATCCAATGATTTCCAGTCTAAACGCTACAAAATCTGAAAGCATTTTAGCTGTAGATTACTGAACATCCTTGGAAACTTTTGAGAAAATCGTGGTCCTTCCCAAACCAGAGACACAATTTAATACTTTACCTATAATACACGTATTCTTCATTTCCAAATTAAGAACAAAACTCGATTAGAGGGTGACCTTCCGATCTGGCATAGATAGTTTTACTTATTCAAGATCGAGATGCTTTAGCTGCTTATAACTAAGGATATTTAATGGATAAATTTAAGTTTTCTGCTTGACGGCTAATTCTTAATTAACATATATATCCGATGGCGATTTTAGCCCCCCGTTGGAAGCTCAGCTGCCTGGTATGGTTTTACATATATGTGTATGTGTAGGTATGGTTATTATGATATCCCGAAATTAGAGTCCCATTAGAGTCCCGGCATTACGTAGGCGATATTGTCCAGGGTGTCGGCGAGGTTTTTGCTCAGCTCGACCTTGTTCTCCAGTCCCGGAATCTGTGTGGTCATGCAGAGCAGCGGTCCCATGGCGCACAGTAGACTGTCGAGGAGTACGGACAGACTACCCGAGAGGGCTACGTATCCGTTGTGCTTCTTGAGGCGCTCGCCGATCACCGTTAGGCTTTCGCCCAAGAGCTTTAGGTGGGCCGCCGCATCGATCACCTCGATGCTGGTCTTGTGCGACTCCTCTTGCCTCTGGTGACCACTTCCAGTCCGACTGCCCACATCCGCATCGCCGGGCGAGTGCTGTTTCCCCGCCCCACTCGTCGAGGCCTGCGACCTGCCACTCCGTGTGCTAATGCTGCGCCTCTGCGACGACGTACTCGCCCCTGCTGCTGCTGCCGCCGCCGCGTCTAGAGAGGATTGCTGCCGATCGGCGGCCAGTTTGCGAGTACGACTCGTCGTCGCCCGATTCTGGAAGATGGTCTCGTGCGGCGAGGGTTCGGCCAAAGCCGTGCTGCTGCCATTACTAGCCGCCTGCGGTGCGCCATTCGGAGCGGTCCTGTCGCGCGATCTGGCCCTGGACGCCTGGATCTTGGCCTTGCGCCGCCAGGCGTTCTTGTCCCGATTGGACACGTTCGCCCACATCTCGCTGAGGCGTCTGGTGGCGCTGGTAAAGTCTAAAATAAATGGAAAATAAGTATATAAAGGAAATATTTAATTAAAAAATAAAACAGAAGAAGGGGTCTAAAGAATTCGCTTAAGAACTTGTACAAATAACTTCTGAACCAACTATGTTTAAGTTAGTATTTGCTTTAAAACTAAAGCAATATACGAAATATACAAAGTGGCTGGCTGAAAAGTTGGAAATGACATTGAAAGTCACAGAAAGAAGCTGAAGAATTCGCGTTTGAATTTAGAATTGAAGAAAAGAAAAGTTTGAGGGTATCTCAATACTAAACCGACTAGAACCTTTAGGTTTCAGGTTCTAATACCAAGATTTGAGGGCTGGATCTTAACTCTAGGATATTCCAAAACCTACCCAGATCCTGGAGGTCCCGCTTGCGCGCCTCCCTTGCCCACAGGCTGTAGGCGGTGTAGCGCTGCTTGCCCTTGTCCTTGCGCTGCACCTTGGCATTCACCACCTTGCCGTCCTTGAGGACCTTGCGCTTGTTGGCCTTCTCGCGCATGTAGAGACTCTGGCGGACGGTTGGCGACGCCTGGTTGGTGGCCTCCGCCTGGACGCCATCGACCAGATCCTGCACCAGGTTGTCCAGCTCGTCGTCGGAATTCAGGATGGCCGCCGTAGTCGGCGTTTCCGGGTGGAACTCCTCGCCATCGGATATGTTGGGCTCATCCACGAGCATCTCCTGGTCGAGATCGAGATCACGCAGCGCATTCGATGGCCGCCCGCGACCGGAATATCTAGATGTTTGCCTTCCGCCACTTTGGCGCCTCGTCCGCTTCTCAATCTCCTCCGGCGATTCGAAATCCAACAGTTTCGACGACTTTTTGCGTACGCGTCCACTGCGCGAAACGCCTGTCACCTGGAAATCTAAACAGGCGCGCATTGATGACCCCGATTCCACTGAATACCAGCACTTTTGGGGATTACTCACCTTTGGCCACCAGGTGCGAGGTGGGCGACTCCATTTTTGGGCCCCCGATTTGGAAGATTCGGATGCAATTTGTTGTAAAAAAAAAACAAATTAACGACGCAAATGGAACAGCTGTTTGGTGTGACCAGAGCTTAATGAGGCGATTTATCGGAGCCGATAGTTGGAAAAATATATATTTTTTGAAAATTTATTAAACTAATTAGGACTTGAAAAAATTGCACAAAAAGGGGTTAAAAACTTACTTTTATTTGTAAAAAAAATTTAGTTTTATTTCAGATTATAAAACAATCAAAATACACAACACACAATGGTATGCCTTGTAAAATTGAATAAATTGTTATTAAAAAACTTGATTTAATGATAAGAAACTTCTGAAAAGTTAAGTTGGTTAAAATAAAATACAATTTTTTATTTCCACTTTTAAAACGGGATTTTGGAAATGTCTGTTATATAAAACTTAATGTAGCTGTAGCTTAGATTATAAAACAATCCATAAATTATAATAGGTATTTTTAGCTGACCCTTTCAGCTAGTCTATAATTTAATTATAAGTCAGGACTTTATAAACAAATTAATGATCTAACGATACTATCGCAAATGAATTTGGTAAGAACAAACGTGAGTATTCCGCCGTTAGCCAGCAGCTGGTCACACTGCCGCACCTTTGTTTTTGTTTGGGTTGCCTTGTTGTTGTTGTTTGTGTGGATTGAAAGCGGCTTTTCGGTTTATTGATTTGATTTGCACCTGGCTGAGTGAAGCGCCCCATGGCACGCGATTCTCGGCGACTGTGAGCAGCCGGTGGCCCCCAACCCAAGGACATTTCGTCCCCCCAGCGCCCACCGCATTGTACTTGTATTTGGCAATCCGCACCCGTTTTTTTTCATGACCAAAACGGCGGCTGCGATTCAAACGAAGTGAAGCTCAACCGCAAAAACATTCGCACGGCGTCAATCAATCGAAGCGGTGTGCTTAATCAGCTAAGTATATACAGTGTTTGGCCATGTCGGGGGATAGCATGGGAATGACCAAGAGCAGAGGAGGATCAGGATCGGGTCTGGCACCCGGATCTGGAGCAAGTGCATCCGAAACGGACAATGTGACCGCCCTGGAATTGCAGTCCAATAAACGCATGCTGTACTTCAGCGATGGCGTCATGGAGGAGCTGTCCTCCGGCAGCGAGGACGAAGCGGATGCGGAAGTGGGCGACCGGAGCTACGACGTCCATTTAAATGAGGTGGGTCATCTGGGGAGTTACGGTAGTGGCCTCTAAAAATCGTAGAAGTTGTACCATTTCCGTTTTTACTCAGATATCTGTATAATACATTGAGGGTCGGTGAGAATTTTCAAAATATTCCAAGCGAATCTCAAGAATTCGCGTTAGTAACGCGTTTGTAACGTTTCGATTGATAGAAATATACGTTTTTTACGTTACGATTGAATGGGAAAATTAATTAAAATTGATAAGGCTAATAATCAATCATTAAAACATTGAAAAAAAAATCTATACTATTACTATTTATAAAAATTAATTATATTATTAAATAGTAAAAGTAGTAATAATAGTAGCAATATCACTATTTTATAAATATTAATTCAACTAGAATTTTTAAATGCTACCTTTTTAACTCATACACTTATGTATTTGTTAGATAATTCCTTTTATTTTAAGCTTTGTAAAAGTTTTATTTGTTTGATTTTTTAATAATTGATTTATTTATATTACAAACATTATGGATAAATTATGACAAAGTAAAAACTTCGTATCTTTTCAATGAAAATATATGGCTTTGAGCATATTAAGTAAACAAGTTGAGATAAGAACATGGTTACAATCGGCTGACTGGCTGACCATTATCGTGACTCACTCAACCTTCTTTCTCTCTTTTTCCAGAGCGAAATGGCGCTGGGGCCGCGCCTGCGGTACAAGGCCAGCAGGATGGGCAACCGATTCCTGGCCGGTATCGACTATGTGGGCGGCGGACTGGCCTCCCTGCTGGGCATCACCAGTAGCAAGTATGCCAGCGAAATGGAAAACTACCAGAGGGCCAAGGAGAACGGCGACGAGGACCTTGACAATTGGCAACCGCAGGTGCCCTTGTCGGGCAGCAACAGCAACAACAACAACAACAATAACCGTGGCCAGAATGAGACCATCGTTTTGTGCGGACCAACACGCAGTGAGGCGACCTTGCCACCCACTCGGCAATAGGCGGAAATCCAACCCGTTGACGTTTTCTTGGCTAAATCAAAGAAGGAGAAGAAGAAAAGGGGGAACAAAAATGCTCATGGAGTACTGGCGACACTTGGAGACTCTTTTTTACTTGGTAAAATCCACGGGAAACGAATCAAATCAAAACAGATCTTAACTTTTCGACACTTTATTCGCTAGCAAATAAGTTACATATAATAATAAAAAAATACACAATACAAAATACACATATATACTGTTAGATCGGATCTATACGATTCCGTATAGTCTCCAGTTGTAAAAAGGTTAAGTTAAAAATAGTCCTTGTTTTCCGTTTTCCTCAGGCGAATCTTTGGGGCATTGAAGTTGTAAGGTTTTTATGGAAAAACAAATATAAATGTATTAGAAATTCTAAGGAATCTTTAACAATTTCAATACCACAAAGTTCTACTTCATAAACGGACTTCTCAAGGCGTTTTTGTGTTTTCCGACTTGCTCTTGTAAGTCCCTAAAGCTAATGGCACACTGAATACAATTAGGCATTACGGCTAGGATTGCAATTGCATTTGTTAAGTACACTTGTTTCGGCTTTAAAATATGAAAAAGAAGACAGCAAAGTAGTACCCATATTTCAGGGCTAGTTTTTGTTTTTGTTTTTCGAAGACATGAACATGCTTATCACAGTATTTGGTTGCTGCGTGTTTCTCTCTCTAACTCAAGAACAAACGAAAAAAAAAAAAATGGTAATATAAAAATGCACAGGCGATTTTAGGGCTAAATGTCTAGAAAGGCAAGAGCGATTATTGAATTTGGTTACACCAAAACGGCAAAAGGGCAACTAATTAGGAGCAACATTAAGTACACACCAAAAATAGGATATGATGGCCCATCTGGGGCAATTACAATACATTGTGGGGGTTGGTCAGAGGACCGGTGACCTATGACCTATCGTTAAAGGCCTAAACTAAGCCATCGGACATTTCCCGGGTTATATACACAGTACATAGATGGGGTTCCCATTGTTTTGCTATGGAAGGGGGCAAGGCGAACTAAACAATAGCTGGGATATGGTTAGCTTACGATCTTGGCATACAAACAACTATATAATCCCTTTCCGTTTTCAAGTTGCTGTGCCGTTAAGATACCCTAAACCTAAGTCCTTTTTACAGCTAGTAAACCTCATTTAGCGCAGGACTGACTTTGGCACACAGCAGCTGCCGCAGGAACATTGACTGGAGGGATTGGATGGGGCCCAATCCCATTTAGAGCAGCGTCTCATCGCCGTAGTGCTGCAAGTGTGGATAGTAGCTGCCATGCTGGCTGTACTTCTGCGAGGCATAGCTTCCCGGTGGATAGTACAGGCGATGCGAGGATGAGGAGTGATGGTGGTGGTGATGGTGGTGCTGCTGCTGCTGCTGGTGATGATGATGCGGCGAATGGCTGTTGCGCTGCTGCTGCTGCTGTTGGTGGTGCTGCATGCTCCTGCCGAGCGAATAGTTGGACATCTGATTCAGCGATATGGAGCCGGCACCCGGCGAAGTCTTCAGCTTGTAGGGACTCTGCGGCAGGGGAGCACTGGCCATCGATGGCCGCACTGAATGATAGGAAACGACCGTACTGTTGCAGGCCGCATGCGATCCCCGCGAGCTGCTGTGCCCGTCCAGATGTCCGGCAGCTCCTACTCCTCCACCTCCAACTCCGGCGGTCGGCTGCTTCACCATCTTGCCATTGCCCACCACCTGGCGTTTGTAGAGCGTGGAAATGCTCGGTCCGAGAACCCAGGCAAAACAGCAAATGCCCAGCATCAGTTCCATAAAGGCGCGCAGCAAGAAGGGCCATAACGGCGTATCCGTATCGCCCGATCCCAGCCAGACATCGATGTTGGCGAACTCGTAAATGACCGCCAGCAGTAGCAGGGCACAGGCCAGGCCATAGATGAAGAGGAATACACCGATGCCCGAGCTACTGTGAGCACTCAACTGTTGGAGCTGCTGCTGCAGGCTCAAAGTATTGCTGCTCCGCAGGATCTCCTTGGTGCGACAGTGCACCAGATAGCCGGAGATCAGGTTCATGGAGCCAAAGATCCAGTAGCAAAAGACGGGTGTGGCCACCAGTATCTGGAGTGCCTTATCCGACTGGTTGCCCACGAAACAGCCGCCTAAACAGAAGATAGTGTGTGTCAATCATTGTAATCGCTGGATTATCAAAGGCAAATCTCACCCAGCAACTCGTCTGCATCCACAAAGCGGGCCACGATCACAGCCGCCGTTTGGAAGGCGGGCAATCCCCAGGCCACGAAGCACACAAAGTTGTTCTGGCTCAGATCCTGCTGGGCGCTCTTCACATTGCTTCTCTTCGACGGACTGCCTCCAAAGTTCGCGGGAATGGCCACATGGCCCTTGGCGTCGGGACTGTGCCGACGAATGTCGCGGTGCCAGCCCAAACAGAGCACAGCCCACCTGGAACGGGTAGGGGAAAGGTATGGGATTAGAATTTTTCTTTAGCATTTCTGTAGTAAAGTAATCTCACCAAGCGCAGGCGGCCATCCCGAAGTAGTAACGCATGAGGAAGACACTGGCGCAGGAGGCATTGGACAGTCCGTCCACGCTGAGCAGGGACTCGTTGGGCGCCTGGGGATCGGTGCCGCAGGCGGTGCCCGTTCTGCCCACCACAAAGCGCACGGCCCAGCCCAAGGTGACCATGTTGTGGCACCAAATCAGCGGCGAGAGGAGCCTGGACCATTTGGCACTGGCCAAACGACTGCCATCGCTGGCCAGCAGACAGACGGTGGCCACCAGGGCCAGACCGCAGGCGGCATAGGCCCAGGTGGAGACCCAGATCTCGGCCAGATGCTTTTCGGCCGGTGTGAACAGTATGTCCGCCTCGCACAGCGGAGCACATCGTCCCGATCGCGGCAGTCTCACATACAGATGCGATTTGGCCAGACCCGAGCAGTCCAGCGGTAGTTTTCCCCCCAATCCACCTGGCAGTCCAGCACCTAGGCTTTGGCCTGGCAGCCCATATGGATCCTGATCCTGCTGCGGCTGATGCATTTCGCCCGGACCCTCCATGCACATGGTCTCGTGGTTATTCTCCCGCGGAAAGCGCTCACAGTCCAGGGCCGGCGGCCAGGGGAAGCCGAATCCCTGCAGGACCGGGTGACAGCGTATCCGCACCGATTCGCAGAGGCTGCGGCACGGACCTATCGCATGGACGGGCGCCTTGGGCGTGCACATGGGCACATAGGCGGCGCACAGGAACAACTTTAGCTGGGAACTGCAGTCGTATTCGATCAGCGGAGCAAAGGTCTGCAGCGTGTACTCTACGTCCGTTTGCATCTCGTGACCCACCAGATTTGGCATGGAGGTCTCGTTGTAGCCGATCTTGCGGCACATCTCGATGCGGATGGTCTCGCACTGCCGGAAGGCGGGGATCTCGGGCGGGGAACTGGAACTGGCGCTGGGACTGCCGCTGGATGTCGCCTGGGCACAGCGGGAATGGAGCAGGATCATCACCAGGGGGTATATTATGTGGGCGGGCTTCATTTCTTCGGGTTTTGTCTACTTGATCTGGTACTTTGTCTTCCGAAGAATTCGATTTGGGAATTTTCGGAGGTTTCTTCACTGGGCGTTTCTTTTCTTTTCTAACCGACGAATTCGATCTTAGGGATCCCCCTTTTTTTCCTCTTTGCTTTTCTCCGCTTCCCGGAGAATTGCTCCGCTCTTCGGGGGTTTCTTCCCTTGGCGTTCCCTTTCTTTTCTACCCGAAGACTCCGATCTTGGAGATTCCTCTCTAAAGGTTACTTAATTTTTTCTTCCCGAAGAATTCGATCTGCGCTTCCCGGAGAATTGCTCCGATCTTCGGGTGTTCCACTTCTTTTCTGCCCGAAGAATCCGATCTTGGGGATTTCTTCTTCGCTACAGGTAAACACTTTTCCTACCGAAGAATCCGAACTTTATGCAGATTCTGTGGATTCTTTGGTGGATCGCTGGAAGGGGTAACCTGTTCCAGGTTCTCGCCCTCTCGCTCTCTCTCTCGCTCGCTCTTTCCAATAATTTCCAGCTCTCCAGCTTGTTATTGTTGCTTCGGCTTGTCAACTCCAACTCGTTAACTACCTTTTTTTCGGCGTCGTTCTTGTTATCGCTTCGCCTGTCTCCCCACCTCGTTCTCCTTCCCCATCCGCTCCCCTTACCACTGCTCCACCTCGCGCAGCCCCCCGCTGCTCCAAGTCGACAAACGGGTTTTTCCTACGGGATTAACGCGAAAACACTTTGGCAAATCACTGAATCTTTCATAAATTTCACTACACTCCCTTCGAAAACTTAAGAAAACTAAAATAAATGTTGTTTTGAAACAAAAATAAACAACTAGTTTACTTCGTAATTCATTCAGTGTTGCCAGATGCAAATGTTGCTTTCCCCCTAAAAAATCTCGAGCAGTGGATATTTCCTCCTAAAAAATCCGGTTTCCCCCTAAATTAAAAAAGTCAGTTAATTTCGAACATGTACATTAAAATAAGAAATATCTCAATATGACGTTGTAGAAATATTAAGATAGGAAATCATTAAATTTAATCAAATTTTCGAAAAAAAATCTCTAAACTTTCCTCTTAAAATTCCGCCTAGCACGTCAAAAAACCCCTAAATCTAGCGGGAAAACACTGAATTTTTATTTTTCGGCCCTAGCGGTGACACACACCCGATGCTTGTATTCCAATTAGCCAAAAAATAACGGCGCCTTTCCCGCTCCAATTCGATTGTCCAATTGTCATGGGAACTTTGTGATTTTGTCTCGTTTAAAAGTAATATTTTTCGTTTATTTCCGCGTTTCGTGTGTTTAAAAACGTAATAGAAATGAGTATCCAGGACGAGAGCTTTCCGGCGGACGAGCTGTTCGACCAGCTGAACAATCTGAGCAGTCTGGGGGCCAGGAGCACGTGGTTCGCGGAGCACCATCAACCCGCCGCCTTTGAGAGGAATACGGCGCAGTTCCTGGATACTTGCTACGCGGATGCGGATGAAGATGGGGATGCGGATGGGGACGCGGATGTGGCCAATAAAAGCGCCAAAACGTGCGTCAGCGATCCCGCCGGTCGCGACCAGGAGGACGAGGATGATGTCGATGACGGTAAGTAGTCGGCTCCTTACCCCTAACAAACCTACAAGAAAAAAATATTTCAGTTACATCAAAACAATTTTAAAAAATGTATACAAAAAAACCACATTAAAAAAAACTTTAAAAAAATGTATTTAAAAAAATATTACAATTACATTAAAAAACGAATAAAACATATATTGGTTTAATACATTTTTTGTATGTTATTGTAATATTTTTAAGTGTATTTTTAAAAATTGCAATTAGAAAATAAAAACATTTTAGCATCTGTGGTAAAAGTTGCAAATATATGTACATGTTCTAAAATATTCCAAGTTAATTAAGCAGAAAAACAATTTTTTTGTCAACGGTGTATTTGAACCTGTATTTCTGAACTTGATTAATTAAGGAGAAAAACAATTTTTTTGTCAACGGTGTATTTGAACCTGGATTTCTGAACTTGATTAAAGATTAACTGTAGAATTATTCTTATTATAGTATAAATATATATTATAGAAAGACGTAGGCTATTTAGGAAAAAAAGGTAGAACTCTTTTGGATTTTGGGCAGTTACCATTCCAAATTAACTAAGGGGAAACACACATTTTTGGTCAGCGGTTCCTCAATTTGTAAATTTCTAATGGCAACTATTCCCGTTCCTGGTTCCTCGGTTCCTCCAGGCAATGGCAGTCAACTGGGCGGCGGGGAGGGTCCCTTGGGCAGTGGGCGTGGCAGCAAGGCGGTGTCCTACCAGGACATCCACTCGGCCTACACGAAGCGCCGTTTCAAGCACGTGAAGAGCAAGGTGGCCCAGTACATAGCGGACATCCAAGCGGCGGACGAAAAGCGAAGCAGTGCATCCGGTCTGGCCATCCAGCGGCACAGCTCCATGCCGGAATACCTGACACCCACATCGCGGCGGGAGTTCAAGACGGAGATAGACACCTCCCAGTCGCTTTGTCAGGGTCAGGCCCATTCGCAGACCAACAACTCCAGCTGCAGCGAGGAGCATTTGCTGGCGGTGATCGAGAACCTGCAGGAGGATAAGATGCGCCTTCAGGCGCGCAACGATTACATCCAACTCAGCCTGGACAAGAAGAGGACCGAATACCTGCAGATGAGGCGCAACTTCGAGACCTTGCGCACGGAGCTAAGCGACTGCCAGCAGAAGCTGAGGCGCCACCAGAGCCACTCGCTGAGGTCCCTGAACTCCTGGCCGCCGGCGGGCATGGCCAAGGCCACCCAAACGGACTCCGGTCTGGGCTCCACTGAGTCCAATGCTCTAATCACACCCCTTCCGATGGGCGACCTCACCTACAACAGCAGCGAGGGATCCATCGAGATGGCTCTGCTCAGTGTGGCGGCCCCAGTGCCCAGAATCCAGCAGAATCTCGGCCAGACCATCCATCCGCAATCGCTGGACTTTAGCAGTGTCAGCACGGAAGCCGATGGCAGTGGAACCATAACCGGTAAGGATCAGTTATAACGAAATAGTAGTCTCCTTTATTTCATAATGCTACAAGCTGAAAGAGCCATCTTAAGATGTATCTTAACTTTGATCACATGAAAAGACGCGAATTCTTTACCTTTTTGAGATCATAATTAAATTTCCTATCGATTACAAAAAATTTAAAACAGTTTCCATATTTGAATGCCAATCGATAGGGAATTTAATAACGAGCTCAAAAAGGTACAATACTTTATATTCTGACAGTTTTTTCCCATGTTACGCCAAAAATACTGATACTCTTGTGCAAAAAAACACGATTAAGATTTTTGCCAAAAATGTCGGTCAGAATTTTTTATTAAAAATATAGATTTTATCTGCGCGGTTTTCTTCGTAGTTTGGCCAAAAAAGGTCTGAAAGTAAAAAGAATAACAGATTTGAACAACTGGTGTCCTTAGCTAGCGTTCCTCATCACTTTCTGGCTTATTTTCAAAAATAAATTGATTTTCGAATTTTTGAGATTTTTATAAGGGGTCACAATTTTTTACAAAAAATTTAAAATAGCTAAAATTACCATATTTGAATGCCGATCGATAGGGAATTTAGTTACGAGCTTAAAAAGGTATTACACTTTATATTCTGACCGTTTCTTCTCATACAACGCCAAAATTACTGATATTTTGGGTGCAAAAAAAACGATTAAAATTTTTTGCAAAAATCTCGATAAGAAAATTTTATTGAATATATAGATTTTATCTGTGCGGTTTTCTTTGTAGTTTGGTCAAAAAAGGTCCCAAAGTAAAAAGAATAACAGATTTGAACAACTGGGGTCCTCAGCTAACGTTCCTCATCACTTTCTGGCTGATTTTCAAAAATAAATTGATTTTCGAATTTTTGCGATTTTTATAATTTTTTACAAAAAATTTAAAAAGGCTAAAATTACCATATTTGAATGGAAATCGATAGGGAATTTAATAACGAGCTCAAAAAGGTACGACACTTTAAATTCTGACAGTTTTTTCTCATGTTACGCCAAAAATACTGATATTTTTGTGCAAAAAGTTAGTTGTAAAAGTGAGGTTATACAAAAATGTACGTATTTATTGTAAATTTTGTTTACCCTTTTAAAGGCGAGGCTCGTGGCAACTCCTCGACAAGGGCCCCGGCAAGAAGAGCACCGGCACCCAACAACTCGGAGACCAGTCAGCCGAGCAGCAACGACTCGGCCATCGAGGTGGAGGGTCACGAGGAGGAGCGTCCCTCGTCCAGGCAGTGGATCCAGCGAAATCAACGCGGGGGCATCTTCTACTTCGACAAGCGCAACAATCGTGTCATCGAGGTCATCAGCATCAGCCAGAACCATCAGGATCACAATCAGTGCCAGGACACGAGTCAAAATCAGAGCATCAACGATAGCCAGGCCCAACTGCTGGTCCACTCGATGTCGCAGTCCCAGGTCCACCCCAATGTCCACTTCAGGAGCAAGAGGAGCTCCACTTCCCTGGGCAACCGGGTGCTCCGCTTCTTGGGGCCCTGTGTTCGGTGCAGGAATGGTGGTGACCCATCGGTGAATGGCAGCAATAGCAATGCCACATATACGTTGGATTTGTCCCTCATGCAGGAGGGAGGGTTCAGGGACCCTAGGAACCAGCGATAGGATGATTCCCCATCCATTCCATTTTATGTATTCTTTGTAGCCTCATATTTTGTTATATTTTATGTCGCGTTAAGTTTATCCATATGTAGTCACAATTTTTAATGCCGCTGTATGTAATCAACCCAGTATGTGCATGTTTAGCCAAATTAAAAAAGAAAGAAATCGAGGTATTGTAAGAGAAATGTTATATTTATTTCATTCCCATTATATTTGCTCGTTTTAATAATAAATTTTCACATTTGCAGTTATATCGAAAATCCTCCTTTGATATTCAGTTTTTGAAACTGTACTGATATTGCTCATGTGACCATGTCCATGCAGCACTTACAGCTTTGGTCACACTGGCAGTGACAATCGATCGGATCGGCACTCGTCACCGACTTCTTTGCACTCTTTCGCCGTGAAAATATATACACACGATTACGATTTTCATCTTCAAGTTTGCTACGATTTATTGTGGGTTTGCTTTCTCGAATAAACATTTCGATTGTCCAATTGTCATAGGAACTTTGTGATGATAAGTAAGTACCTAAGCAAACCTACAAAAAAATATTGCAATTACATTATAAAATAAGTATAATAAGTATAATATTTTCATAAATGTCAATCACAAAATTAAAACATTTAAGCTTGTATGGAACAAAGATGATTTATGCTTAAATATATTTACTAAAATATTTACCAAGTGATACTAATTAGGCGGACAAATTTTTTTTTGTCAGATTAATTTTAGATTGATTTAAGATTATTTGTAGAACTATTCTTATTATAAAAAAAAAATGATTTTTTCTTACCAGATGTACCAGATGTATACGTAGGCTAGGAATTTTCCTAAGGGTGAAACTCATTTAGATTTTACACAGTTACCATTGCTAAAACATTCCAATCATTCCATTCTATTACTAAGGGGAAACACACATTTTGGTTCAGAGGTTTCTCAATTTTTTCAAATTTATAATGGCAAATACTCGCGTTTCTGGTTCCTCGGTTCCTCCAGGCGGTGGCAAACAAAAGGGCGTCGGGAAGGGTCCCTTGGGCAGTGGGCGTGGAAATAGACCGGTGTCCTTCCAGGACATCCACTCGGCCGCCACGAAGCGCCGCTTCAAGCACGTGATTAGCCCGGTGGCCAAGTACATGGCGGAAATGAGATCGGAGGACGAGAGGCGACGCATCGAGCGGCTCAGCTCCATGTCCGAATCCCAGAAACCCATATCGTCCCAGTCTGAGTCTGAGGCCCATTCGCAGACCAACAACCCCAGCTACACCGAGAAGGAGTTGCTGGCGGTGGTCAAGATCCTGGAGAATGACAGGATGAAGTTTCAGGACCTCTACGACGACGTCCAACGCAGACTGGAGAAGAAGGGGCGCGAATTCCTGCAGACGAGGGGCCAAGTCGACATCTTGCGCATTGAGCTAAGCGATTGTCAGCAAAAGCTGAAGCGCGAACAGAGCCGCTCGCCGAGATCCCTGAACTTCTGGCCGCCGGCGCTCATGGCCAAGGCCACCCAAACGGACTCCGGACTGGACTCTACTGACTTTCGCAGTGCCGGCACGCAAGCCAATGAAGGTGAAATCCTAACCGGTAAGGATCAGTATATTTCGAGATCTTATCTGTATCTGAAAGATCTAACACATATGTATCTTAACTTTGATTATATAAAAAGACGCGAATTCTTTAGCTTTTTAGAGCAGGGACTCAATTCATAGCATATAGCACAGTAAATTTCGCGAATTCTTGAGCCTCAGACAAACTAACATGGACCTAATTAAGTTCCAACTCAAACAAGCTCATCTTTACAACATTTTGAAAGCGGTCCATATAGGTTAAAAATATAGTTTCTCATATAATCAATTTTTTAAACAGACAAACATTTTCTTTATGGTTCGGTTTGTTACATGGTTGGTTACTTGTTGAAAACTAACATCCTTTCAATTTCCTTTTGTTTAGCTTTAAGTTACGTATTTATTTTAAATTTTTTTTCCTCTTTTTAAAGACGAGACTTATGGCAACTCCACGCCTAGGGAGCCGGCAATAAGGGCACCGGCGCCCAACAACTCGGAGATTAGTCAGCCGAGCAGCGACGACTCGGCCATCGAGGTGGGGTTTCATGAGGAGGAGGGTCATGAGGAGGAGAGTCCCTTGTCCAGGCAGTGGATCCAGCGACATCAACGCGGGACATCGAGGTCTTCCAAATCAGCCAGAATTACCAGGATCACAGTTAGTGCCGGTGCACATGTCAAAATCAACGATAGCCAGGCCCAACTGGTGGTTCACTCAAATGCCAGCGATGGCACATATACGTTAGAGTTTACCCCAATGCCGGAGGAAGGGTTGTGGAACCCATGGGACCAGCGATAGGATGATACCCCCAATGCATTTATTTATTCTCATACCTTGTTATATTTTATGTCGCGTTAGGTTTATCCGTATGTAGTTACAACTTGTAATGCCGCTGTATGTAATCAACCCAGTATGTGCATGTTTAGCCAAATTAAAAGAGAAAGAAATCGTAGGAGAAATGTTAAATTTATTTCATTCCGATTATATTTGCTTGATTTAATAATAAATTTGCACATTTGCAGTTATATCGAAAATCTCCCGGGGGGCGAGTAAGAATCTGGTGTTAAAGCCCCAAAATCTTTGACTATTCAGTTTGTAAAACTGTACTGATATTGCACATTAACCATGTCCATGCAGCACTTGCGGCTTTGGTCACACTGGCAGTGACAATCGATCGGATCGGCACTCGTAACCGACTTCTTTGCACCCTTTCGCCGTGGAAATGGACACACACACGATTACGATTTTCGGTCTTCAAGTTTGCTACGATTTATTGTGGGTTTGAACGAACGCTTTAGCAGTTTCCACTGGTTTTGGATAGTTGGCAATAACTACTCTCTATGCTTTATATTATTTATTGTTCTCTTTTTTTATTGAGTTTTGTTTTCGTTTTTTTAATGTATTTGTTGGTTTCTTTACACTTGTTTTTATGTATTGTATTTCTCTCGTTTGTATCTTGTTTGCATAATAAATTATAGTTAAATTAAAAGTAAAATGTTATCAAGTTAGTAATTTTTTTAGGTTTTCAGGCGGGGTGGTGGTGCTGGTGGGTCGGGCATTTCGGGCATTTCGGGTGGTTAGTCGATCGGCTAAGATGAAAACATAACAAACTAAATATATAGAGTGGGGGATCGATTTTTTGGGTGGGGATGGTGGTGGTGGGGGAAATGCTGAACATAAACAATAGGCGCAAACATTTTTCTCTCTGCCTGTCGTCCCTATATATATAGTCAATCGTGTATGTATATATATAGCTTATACAATTAATTATGTGGTTGCTTTTGCTGGTTTCTCTCTTCGTTAATTATTTTACTACTAAAAATAAGTTTCTGCCTTATTTCCAACTTATTGTTTTGCTGTTGCAGGTTGCAGTGTGTTGCAGTTTTCTTCTGGTTTTCCTATTGGTTCGTATTTGGTTGCTGTTCTCCTTCTCCTTCTCCAACTACACATATCCAACTCTCTCAATATCAGCGTCGTCACATCGATATCCAATCCAATCGAATCGAATCTCCCTCTCCCTCTCCCTCGTCAATTACAATCTACAGCTTCTGCATCCATCGTCCATCGTCCTCTGGCTATAAAAGGTTGAACACTCCAGCTCTACCCGCTCCTCCGGCTCCTCCAGCTCATCCAGCTCATCCTGCTCCTCCAGTTGCCTCTTACTTCTGGACCATCTTGACCAGCAGATCGGTGGAGAAGGACTTGGGGCGCTCGATGGGCAGGCCGAGGGCGCGATCCCAGACGAGGGAGGCCAGCACGCCGAGGGCACGGGACACGCCGAACAGCACCGTGTAATAGTTCATCTCCTTCATGCCGTAGTACTGCAGCAGCACACCGGAATGGGCATCTACATTGGGCCAGGGGTTCTTCACCTTGCCGGTCTCGGTGAGGATTGGGGGCACCACCTTGTAGATCTTGGACACCAGCTGGAACGTCTCGTCCTCGGGCAGGTGCTTCAGGGCGAACTCGCGCTGGCAGGTGTAGCGGGGATCGGTCTTGCGGAGCACGGCGTGTCCGTAGCCGGGAACCACCTGGAAAATTAATTAAAATTCATTTATTAATCTCAAATATTATTATTTAAATTTTAGATTAATTTTATGTTATTTAAAAAAAAATCTAAATAAATGTATAACATTTTTTTTTAAGGAATTTTATAAAGAATAAATAAAGAAAATAATAAGAATTATAAATAATCAAAACGATTATTTTATTTTGACCATAAAATAGACTTTAGGCGTTTCTAAAAATACGATATTATTCATGCCAGACAGAAAATATATGCAATATATCTAAGATGATGGCCATTATTTTTGTTTTGAATGTTTTCTTATTTTTTGCTAATCACAAACATTTCTCTGAATTTTCATCTTGCATATTTTGCTGTTTAAAAAAATACTTTTCACACAAAATAGGGAAAGGAAACCTCACCTGTCCGGACTTGAGGGTCTTCCAGATGTACTCCTTAAGCTGCTCCTCCGAGGGGTTGTTGCCGGCCTCCTTCTGCAGCTTGCGCAGCCACACGAGCACCTCCTGGTTGGCCAGACCGTGCAGGGGACCGGCAAGACCGTTCAGGCCGGCGGCGAAGGACAGGTAGGGATCGCTGAGAGCCGAACCGACCAGGTGAACGGTGTGGGCGGACACGTTGCCACCCTCGTGGTCACTGTGGATGGTCAGATAGAGACGCATCAGCTCGGTGAAGGGGGCATTGTCGTAGCCGAGCATCTTCACAAAGTTGGCCGACCAATCCAGGCTGGAGTCGATCGAACGGGAGCCCTTGCCGCCGCGATAGGTGTTGCAGTAGATGGTGGCCGCCACGACGGGCAGCTTGGCAATCAGATCCATGCTGTCCTCGTAGACATACTCCCAGTACTTGCTCTTGTGCACACCATCCGAATAGGCCTTGGCGAACTTGCTGTCGTGATTGAGAGCGGTGACGGCGGCGGCGAACTGCGACATGGGATGCAGGGTGGTGGGCATGTTGTTCAGCATGGTGACCACGTGCTGGGGCAGGGCGGCACGCTCGGCCCATTCGCGGGACAGCTGCTGGACCTGCGACTTGGTGGGCACCTCGCCGGTGAGCAGCAGCCAGAAGAGACCCTCGGGCAGGGGCTCGGTGCCGCCATCGGCGGCGGGCAGAACCTTTTGGCACTCGGGAATGGAGAGCCCGCGGAAGCGGATGCCCTCGTCCGCGTCCAGCACCGAGGTCTCGGTGACCAGGGCCTTGATGCCGCGCATGCCGCCGTACATCATGTCGATGGTCGTCTCGCCCATCTTGGTGGCGCCATGCTGCTTGCGGAAGTTCTTCACGCGCTCCTGCTCCTGGGGCACCTTGGCGGTCAGCACGTCGCGCAGGCTCTTGCCATCGGCGGAGATCATGCGAACGTAGGCTCCCACATTTGGCAGTTTCTGGAATGGATCGAAACGGGCGAAATCTGGATGAGTTTCGGGCTTTCGTTTGGGGGGTTTTGTTCATAAGAAGGCAGTGATTCAGTTGGGGATGTAAGGGGGATTTATTCTGGGGGACTTTACAAAATAAAATAATGACCACGGATTTCGGTGGTTTTCAAAACAATAAAATAACACTTTGTTAATCATTTTATTTGGTTTTGCGGGGAATGAATCAATAATGATCTAAACAAAGAAACCTCTTGAAAACAAACACACTTTTTATATTTTCTGACCAAATTAAATACGATCTTAAAGCAAACATAGAAACAGTGTCAAGTAAACCAAACAAAATATGAGGAAGACTGTAATATTTTCTGTTCAAATTAAACAATTTCCCATAGCAAACACAAGAACAGTTGAAAATAAACAATAAAATGACACTGTTTTCCAGATCGGTCATCAAGTCAACGACCTATAGTGTTTTCTTTTTAAGTTTAAACAAAAAGATTCACTTTCAGTTCGATATCAAATGAAAATAATCGTTAATTGTCGTTAGGAAATATTTAAATTTTAAATGAAATCGGAATCATGAGAACTTTATTGAAATAAATCGATACTAAACAAAAACAATCGTTATCTGTATCAAAGTATCGATGCTATCGTATGAATTTTTAAGAAATCTAAGAAATTTTAAAGTAAATCGGTAAAGCATAGAAATTGCTAGCCCCACAGGGCACATACAAAATCCCACTAATTACCCAAAACCTGCCCTACAAGCTCACAAACACTTCCGATCAATGCTATCGATTGCAATCGTACGTTTTTTGCCCGTCATTGAACGGCGCTTTCAAGTACAAGGCGAAATGCAAATTGCACGTATTCCTCGTCTGTAAGGCAGTCTGAGCTCAGCTGATAACGTTGCACTCGGTCGTTATGTCAACATTTCAGCATTTTCAACCATGACTCAACTTTGATGGTGCGTCAACGAACTAGTTCCCCGGGGGTTTGACGAACTTTGCGGCACAAACAACTGTTTGCCGGCACTTAATTCAATTCAACTTGATTGCCGGTTCACTGAACCACCCACAACACCTGAATCAATCACTCACAGGTTTTTTTTTTCTTTTTTTTTTCAGAACATTTTCAGACATCAAAAAAAAAATTCATTTAAGTGTCTATTTACTTTGGACCTACATAAGTTAAGGGGGCTCTTCAATATCATATAATATTTCTGTAATCTTAAGATCATAAAGAAAAATAGTCCTTAAGTTTTTGTAGAATAATATTAATTTGCTATAACAAAGATAGCAGCAATATTAATTTTTGGAATAAACCAAAAAAAATTCAAGTTTTTAGCCCCAATTTTCCCAGAACGCCCCTGCCGCCCCTGGTGATTTTTTGCCACGCGTTGGCATTTGTCAAATAAAACGAAACGAAATGGAAATGGAATTCCGAGCCGCGTTTCGATCCCCAACTCGAGAGTCCAATTTCAATTCCCATTCCGCTCGGCAGGCGCAAAGTGCGATTTTTTTTCTGATTGACAGCCCCCTTTTTTCCCTCTATATATGTATATTTTTTTTTTCCTTTTCTTATGGTTGCTCGGCCAGTGGGTCAGCAAATTCAATTAACCAAGTGAACTTGTGGCGCCGCCTGCAAAATTGAATTGCATGATTTGCGGACCATTTGATTTGTGAGCGATCCGAAAGCGACCGGTTTTGGTTTCCTCTCTTCAGCATTCAACATAAAGCCCCAAATTCATTGATAAAAAGTATTTTCGAAGTATTTTGCATATTAATTACCCGATAATAGCCGAGAGTAGCGTACCGAAAACAGGTTGATATCGTTGGAAAAAAAAAAGAAGGGGCGGTTTGGTAAGTAAAGTTGGTTGCCAACCGCAAGTGTAGGTTTCCGTTACCACGAAAGAGGCACTGGGAGAAAAATGGTGTGTAAACTAACTAAGCTATTACACCCAAAAAAAAAATTTTATTTGAAACGTAGATCGATTTTACATTATCTAATATCAATTTAAACTTGATATGCGGCCCCGTAAAATCGATATGCTCGAAATGAGTATTTCATGTTAAAACGATATGCGTATTGCATTCTTTTTTTGTGTACATATCTAACCTATCCATTCCTAATGAAATTATTTTAAATATATTATAGTTATCGACCAAGAAAACAATATAGAAAAATCCCCATTCGTTTGAAATTTGCAATATTAATAGTTAAAAACACCTAATATTTTTTTCCAGTGTAGTGTGAAATCGGAAACCCATCAAATCGCGAAAAACGCCGTTTTGTTGCCGGTGGTAAGCCGTAAACCACAAAGAAAACGACCATATATCCATATATCCCACCGAAGGAAATGCTAATTGAGCTGTCAAGTGTGCGGTTGGTTTGTGGAGAAAGGCTTGCATAACACTTGACACATCGAATGGAAACCCAATGACCGCGAATCACTGTGCACTGTGCATACCATACAAAGCCCTCCTCTGCTATCTAATCATTATGCTTTATTATTTATTTTTTTTTTTTGTAGGAGGGGTACTTCAAAATGAGCCTCAAGTTGGGAATGCGAATACATTTGTATACAATTTGAGAGCTCATTATCTGGCGCAGAGGCGCGCGTTCATCTGCTGATAAGTCGAATGGCAAGTAATCCAAATGAGTTTCAAGGTCTCACGCGCCGGCAATTATCGCATGTCTAACTAGTCGTAGTCGTAGTCGGTAGTCGATAGTCTTACACTTAGTCGTAGGTTGCGTTGTCATCAAGGAAGCGAATGCGGAGTCGCGTGTTTTGACGGCGCCGGCAGACTTCCTTTCGCCTCTTTCCGCCCCAAATGATCGAATGTTCCAGTGGTTATGCAACAAGTACTATATACTATATATAATACCATATATTGTAGGAACGTAGAACCTTGAAAAAAGCCGGGAAAGCCTCGAGAACAGAGCGGCAGAGTTGTCATCGAGGTGAGCCGGCGATGACCCTGTGTCGAGATGGAGATGGAATCGAGTGTTCTCACACCCCAGACTTGTACAGTGATGCCTCGGCAGTACGACTACTTAACTGTACTTTTCACTGAAAATCTTACAGAATATTTGTAACAATGAATTTTTTAGGTTTTAATTAAACCAATAAGCAATTATGGTTTAAATAATATTTTAAATAAATGTAAAATAGATATTGAAAAAAAAATTTTTTTTTTCTTTGTTTAAAAATAATTGCTATTGTATAAGGGATTTGAACAATATACATTCCCAATTAACTCCATGCAACTGAACTATCACTGTACTTCAATTTAATGGCTTTCGAATGATCATCACGAAAACGGTTTGATCTCACTGTGATGGGATTGGGATGGTAGGTGGGGTGGGGTTTTTCAAAGGGGTAGAACCTTGGGTTCTCCTTGCCTCGCGTGACGTTTTCAATTCGGTTTGATGATTCCTGCTATTAGAGACCGCTTGTCAGTTGTCTAATAATTGCACTACGAGTTAATCGTCTTAATTAAGTTTGCCATTCTCTATACTTTTTATTGTGTCTCCCGCCACAGACGCCGAAAGTAAACAGAAATCGCACAATCGCATCGCATTGAAAGTACCGCGTGACGTAATCCCGGCATTCAACTCAAATCGGTTCGGTTTTGGTTCGGATCAGTTGAACCAACAGACTTTAAAACGACGACTCTTGTTGCCGGGTCGGATTTTTTCCCTTCAGTCATTTAAAAGCTGTAAAATTCTGACTAAGCGAAGATCATAATGGGGCTTTTACGAGAAAATACGGGGTATGCGTCGTAAACAGACACTAATTTGCACATTACTTTGGTTCGATTCCGGTTCTACAAAAAAAAAAGTTGTTATTTTTAAAAATAACATTTGGGTGTTTTTTGTAGCCCCTTGTTTTAACTTTTTCCCACTCCATCAATCATTCAGGTACATTTGTATCTTTTAGGCTCGCCCTCAAATCAGTTGTTTATTTGTTCTCTGGCGACAAATTTGCAAGTTGAGCAAATGCTCATTTGCGCATTGCGAAATCGCCTAAATATAAACACAAATATTTGGCCGTGTTTTTATCACAAACAAAATAATAATAATAATAAAAAAAAAGAAGAGGAGAAAAAAAAACTACTGATTGAGTTAACACCTTATTCCCACCAGTTGGTTGGGGGGCTTTGCGTGTCCGCTTTATCAGCGATATGGCGACGTCTACCGATAATGTGCCCAGCAGCAAATTTGTCACGCTTATCAGGTCGAAAAAAAAGGGGGGTTTATACATATGGAGATAGGGGCGGGGCGTTTTCGGATCGAGGCGGTTAAGGGAAAAGAACAATAAATTATCAGCAACACTGATATTTTATATTTTCGCCATTCACTTAAGATTGTTTGAAATATGTATGTTCATTCAATAGATGCATTTTAACAATGGACTGTTGTCCCGTCGACAAGGTGACATTTATATTGAGCCACTTGAATTGCATAACTCTGAGATTAAAACATATTATTGTAAAATTAATGGGTATTGCAATCGTTAGATTATTAAATTTAAGTAAATTGTTTAGCATATAATAAGTACAGTGTATATAACATGTACGTTTGCCTAATAAAGTTTTTATTGGTGAGAAAAACCCTATGCTGATAACGGAAAGCATAGTTTTATTGATGCGAAATGGTAATATATGATGGTATTTATTAATTATTTACGATATCGAGGATATAGTTGGAATACACTCTCCCATAGGGTTTTATCTATTTATATAATGCCTAGACAGAGTTAAGAACAATTGGTAGATGAACGATGGACGTTTTGTGGCGAAATACCTCACGTGATAATGCGACCGCCCCCCCATCGATGCGATGATTTGGGGACCCTCCTTCTTTATCTCGCGTATCTCGGGACCCTCAAACTTTCCATGACGCCCGTTTAAGCGGCGTTATCTCGCCGCATAACTAGAATTCTGGATTGGTAATCCGACCAGGTGGAAATGGGTCCACTTGAGCTTTGCCCGCTGGTCATAAAGTCCCGATTTAGAATCCCTAATCAACAAAAAATCCGCTGCGGCCGTAAAACTCAATATACAAATGATGTGTACATACTTATACAGTGTATAAATTATGCATTTTCACTTATGCAATCGCTTGATCATCTGTTTACTATTTCCTTTTATTTTTTTTTGTGTTTTTTTTTTACACGCCCTCTCTATCTGCACACTCTCTTTACTTTCTTTACACTCTCTCTCTCTCTCTTAGTTTGTTTTGAAAAAAGGGCCGTGGGCGTTACGTAAGAATCGTCACGATTTGTGACGTATTAGCGAAGAGGCGATAAAAAATTTCGCGTGTTGCCATTTCGTTGCGCTACGTCAAACGCGAATAAAAAAAGTTTTTTTTTGGCCTGAACACTGAGCGAAAAAAAAGGAAAGCCTAAATATTAAACCATATACAAATTAAGCTGATTGCCAAAAAATCCTTATGTAGTTTAACATTTACAGCTATTATTTATAGACAAAACAAGTAAAAGACGAAAAAAAATTAACTAAAATGCCTCTGCCGACGTCAGCGCGATTTTTTTTTTTGGCACTCTGCCAGCGTCGGCAGAACAGGAAGAACAAGAATCGGGGAGCGTGCATAACATTTGCCAAATCTACACGGTGAGAAATTAAAGTTTTGTTTTCATTTATTTCAAATATAATAAAAAAATTTGTATTTTTGTTCTTTATGTTATTTGTTATGAAAGTGTAATCGGATTAATATTTCCAAGACTTTTTTTTTAAATTATAATATATAAAAATTATGAAAAAACAACTTTTTTTTGTTTTTCAAACTTAAACTTTTGTTTAAAGCATAGCTTAAAAAATTTATTTCTTCATAGTTTTGCGAAATGACCTTAGTTTTTTCCCGGTATAAATATTACCCAACGCGGGTCAAACAAAACGAAAAGCAACCCCGAAAAAAATCAAAAGGAGGCTCGTCCTGCGAGCCCTTTTTCGTGTGTATGTATGTGTGCAAAGCCGACTGCGTGTGTGTTATATTGATTTTTCAATTATCAAATCGCAAATTCCTTCTTTCGGTCTCTTGTTTTAACATTATGCAATCCACACACATTGCAAGTGTGCATCATTGCCGGTGGGTGGTGGGTGATGTTGAGTGGAAGTGGGCGTGCTGCTCCTCCTTTTGCTTTAAGGTCATTCGGCGGACACTTCTCTTTTGCCAGAAAGAGATGCTTGTTTTTTTTTGGCAACAACAACAATAGCGTGACACGCATGGGAAATACGGAACAGAAGAGAGCAGAGGGGAAAAAATGTTTCTCTTTTGTTTTTTTCCTCTCTCCGCTCTCCTCTCTCTTACTCTCTTTTCTTTTTTTTGCTCTGCGCCGTGGCATTTGTTTTTGTTGTTGTAAATTTACAAGAATAAGGTAAGGTAAAAAAAAGTCTTAAGCCGGACTTGTGGAAATTTACCAAAAAAAATCTAAAGAAATTGGGCGGGTCGAAGAGAAGAGTTCGTTAAACCCGAAAAAAACAGAGAGTTTTATTTATAGAGGCAGTCCGATGTTGCCAAAAAAAAAGAAATTGGGCGAATTTGATTTGGCGATTATGTAATGTATTAGAACAAAACACCCATACAAATGTATATACGAGCACACACTGACAGGGGCACTTATCATTTGCCAACAACAATGAAGCGAATAAAGTTTCTTAATCGCAAGCACATGGCTGGAAATTCTTCTTTTTTTTTTATTCCAGCGTGACGTGCGTGGAAGAAGAAGAGCGGGAAGGAGTAGGAGTAGGATAAGAAGAAGCAGCAGGAGAACGTGTTGACAACAAAAACGACACACTTTACAGTTATCAAAAGGGGATAGGAGGGGTGGTAAGGAGAAAAGGAATCTCAGGAATATACACTGAGCAAAAATACTACTCCAAGGGGAAACTCACCTGTGCCTCGGTCAATTTGCGTGCGGAAATGCGGTAGAGCGACATGGCAATGCGATTACGTACGGTACTGCGAGTAGAAGAAAAACACTTTCGCCTTGGCTAGAAGAAAATCCCTCTCTCGCACTGAGAAAAAACACAGACACACACAGAAAAAAATTGCCTCCTCCTTTTTCCTGGAAGTGAAGTGTTCTTTTCGTGGGTTTCTCGTCTAGCAGCTGCGCGGCAACTGAATGTTGCCCGCCAAGCGCGCATTTCCACGGGCTGTTGAGAAAGTGCACACACACCCGCTAATTCCCCCGCAACGGTGTTTCGGGCCAACCGATGCAAGGTCACACTAAAGGTGGGCTGGCATTCAGCACACCCCCGCCGTAAATTGAATTACCCTGTTTACTAAGCTGGCTTACTAATTTTTAAGCTATATATTTGTAAGTAAGATCAAGGGTTTACTCTGGCCAAAACAAATTGGCTATTTTCATTCAAAACTCGAGTTTTAACTCTTGTCCACACCCCCAATCAGTGTTGACAACTCGGCTATTTTCAAGCCAAACATTACCGTTATTATTATTCCTGGTAAACTATTGCCTTGATCAAAATGTATTTTAATCAAAATATGTAGATCAAATTAAAACACTTTTTTTATGTTTTGCGACCTTTTAACCTCAAGCTAATATTTTACGAGAAAAAGGTTACAGACTCAAGAAGTTGACCTAGTCCTTTCGCTAATTTCGACATTTGTACAATTTTCCTTTCTGAGCCCCGAAATATATGTTCTTTTGAAAAAACTCACTTTAGCTTCCGAGACTTTTCCCAAGGATTCAGGATTCGGCTGCTGCTGTTCCTTTAGTTGGCCTGTAGTTTCATCTTCCTGCTTGGAGCGCAAACGTTGGAAGCCAAAGGGTTTGGCGTCCCAAATCGACTTTTTGGCCAAGGAACGACGTTGCATCAAAAAATATTGCCTCGCAGAGGCGTTTACAAGTCGAAGGACAAACATGAGTCCTCGGATTGTTTAAAAAGTGAAGAAACTTTTAATTTTCCGACTTTGCTTTGCTTTCCTTTTTTTTAAAGGAATATAAAAACTAGTGATGTAAGAAATGGAAATACTTTGACAGGAAAGTGAGTCCAATAAAACTAGGTATGGCATTGATTGATTTATTAATAATCGTTGAAAATTCGTTGACAAAATTCAGAACTAAAAATATATTAATTTCGTATAAATATAAAATAAAAAATTCAAAAAATTAAGAAAAACGAAAACGAAAATTCTACTGAAATTTTAATAATACAAATGTAAATTTTGAAATCTATGAAAACTAGATTTATTTTCAAATTTAATTAGCGAGTACACCTACCACAGTCAGCGGTGGTCAGCCCGCGATATAAGCGAACCGATAACAACGAAAACTGCGAGAAATCGGCACACTCACATCACTAGGTGTTATGCAAAATACGTCATTTTTTTAACTTTTCGACAGGTTTTTTCCCTTTAATCGAGCGTAAGTGCTGATTTTACCAGGGCCACAGCCGACCTATATATCTGATAATCCGCAGGAGGAGTCAACATGGCGACGGCCGTGCCGCATTGCCCCCCAAAACAGGACCTGCCACCGCCGGGCGGCTACAAGAAGATCCCCTTTGCCCGCGTTCCGCCCAAGAGCTACTTTACAGGTGAGCTATACGCTGGAATATCTGTATAATCAGGCCCTATATGTCTGCCCCTCGATATGCGAAGGCTTCACCATGATTGGCAGCTATGTGGCCGTAACGGCCGTCGGCCTGGGAATCTACTATTTGACCGCCAAGAAGGTGAAGCGCGACGAGATCGAGATGCGTTCCGCCCAGAATGTGATCTTCCCCATTTTGGTGGCCGAAAGGGATCGCGAGTTCCTGCGCCAGCTGCGCCGCAACCGGGACGAGGAGGCCGAGCTGATGAAGAACGTGCCCGGCTGGGAGGTGGGCACCTGGTACGGTGAGCCCGTCTTCAAGACCCTGCCCGAGGACACCCTGGTGACGCCCATTTTCAAGGAGTTCTACGCCCACTCCGACTGGAAGTCGTACGCCAAGCGTGCCCACCTGAAGCTCTGGTCCTAAATCTAGTTAATGCCTAAGCCTCCCCTTCTTTTTTTGTTAGTATATTCGCTGCCTAAGTGCTAAAATATCACCCAATTATAATGTCAGATTGGCTGTATTTCGTGTGTTTTGTCCTTTTTGGCTTGAAGCACCGAAGTTACCAGAGGTTTCGTCGACCAGTGCTCAAAAATGGCCAAATATAGTGGGTTTTGCGGGGAATCCCACTGGGTTTGTTTATGGAAAAAGATATTTAATTGAAATTATAAGCGAAAAATCCAAACTTCACAATAAATGGAAACTTATTACTCAAGCTTAAGAAGGTAAAAATGGTAAAACAATTTGGTTTTTATAAAAAAAAAATATTTAATTGAAAAATAAGCGGGTAATCAAAAATCTTGTTTTTTTTTACATTAAATTGAACCTTAGCATATAGGTAAAAATATATATAAATGACTATATATAACATTAACAAATTATACTTAATTTGGGTTTATAGAAATCGCAATAGCAAGGTTCATGATTTAGTGTTTTATTGAATTCAACATCGATTTGACGCGCGTTTTTGTGTGCCAGCATTTGGGTTTTTGTTTTGTTTTGTTTTTTGGGTTATTACACAATAGCGGGTGGTTTGGGGGCTCTATCATTAAGTAGTCGTAATTAAAAGTAAGTAATATATATCTATACATTGGCCATAATCGCCATCCGTGTGTGTGTCCAACGACCGCTGATCATTACATCTCAATCATCTTTCTTTTAAAGCCATAAAGGTGGCCGGAAAAATCAAATTATAACATGTGGGTTGTGGGTTGTGTGTGTGTGTGTGTGTTTACAATTAGGTAAAAGAAAGGCGCTCTCCCTTGGAATTGGTTGAAGAAAGATGTTGAGGTCCCAAAAACAAAGCGTGTGTGTGTGTGTGTGGTGTGGTGTGTAGATGGCCAGCAGCTGCTCCATCTGGTAAAGTGGATACTCCTTCAGGCGATCATAGTCAGATGCTCCTGGTGATCCTACTGCTCCTCATCCTAATCATCATCCTCCTCCTGCTTGATAACAACGTAACGAACTGGCGGCGGCGACTCCTGCTCCTGCTGCTGCCGTCGCCGCCAGTTGGCATCACGCTGGGGCCGCCTCTACTTCATGTCCCGGCGCCGCTTGATGCTGCCATCGCAGGTGGGCAAATGGCGCTGCAGGAAGCCCTCGAAGACGAACTTGCGGCCGCAGCGTTCGCAGCTAAATTCGCGCTTCTCCTCCACCTGCTGCTTGTGCTGGCGCAGTGCCTCCGCATTGGAGTACTTGTCGCGGCAGGCATCGCAGGCATACCGACGCTTCACCTGGCCCACATCGAAGACGACCGTAAAGTTCTGCGAGCAGAAGGCGCATTGGAATTCCTTGACCACCACCTTTTTGCCGCCATGCTGGGCGGCCAGGGCCACCGCCTCGGCCTCCAGCTTGTCCTGGTGCTTGTGCGACTCCATGTGGGCCGTGTACTTGGTCTCGTCGACGAACTTGCGATAGCAGCGGGTGCAGCGGAACGGCTGCTCGCCCGTGTGCCGCATCATGTGCTCCTTGAGGTAGGCCACCGAATTGAAGACCTTGCTGCAGACCTTGCACTTGCGGTCCTCGGCGGACACCTCGTTCCTCTGGCGCAGGCAGGCGCGCATGTGGAGCTTCAGCGAGCCGGCGGCACTGTAGCAATTGCCACAGTTGGGGCAGTAGAAGGTCTTGTTCCGCGAATGCGGATCCTGCTCGGCCTGGTCGATGGTGCCCTCGAAAACGATCGAGCCCACCTCGTCGTCGTCCTCCTCGTCCACCTCGCCCTCCTCGTGCTCCACGGTGACGATCTCATCGTCATGGTCGTGGTCGTGGTCCAGCTCCTCGCCGTCCTCCAGCTCCTCCTCGTCCTCGTCCTCCACCTCCTCGTCGTGGTGCATATTGGGCACAATGTGCAGGATGGTGTGCGTACCGTCGCCCTGTTCGATGGTCTCCACCTCCTCGACGGTGCTGTTCTCGACCAGCTGCTGCAGGGTCACCGCATGGCCGTTCTCGTCGATAATCACCTCCTGGGCATTGGCCAGGGCCTCGTGCTCCCGATCGCTGAGGGTGACCACCGCCGTTTCGGTGTCATCGTCGTCGGCGGTGGCGTAGGCATAGGTGTACTGGGTCTCCTGGCCATCGTCGTCGTGGTCGTGGTGCTCATGGTCGTGGTGGTGCTCCTCCTCATCGTGCTCCTCCAGCTGGTGCTCCTCCTCCTCCTCTTCCACCTCGGGATCGTGCTGAATGAGCACGGTCTCCTCCTTCACCGTGGCATACTTCACACGCTTGGCATTCATTTCGGTTTGGGATTTCGGCTGGGGACCTATGTATGTGCGGAGCGGAGTAAGTACGTCCGGCTGCGGGAAGCTGCTGAATTGAAAAGAACTTTGACAGGACAGGTTCGTCCCTTTTCACTTTTCCACCTTTCAGTTTTCCCGGCTGACAGCTCCTCTTTCCACTGCCCTCTCCTCTTGTCCAACACTCTCGCCCTCACGCGCTGTCTCTTTCGCTCCCTTGGAATCTATGGGCCACCGTCGCCTGGAAGCCGAGTTCGAAATCCAATCCAAATCGAATCCAAGTCCAATCCCCGCCTGCTTGCTCCGGCAACTTCGTTTTGGCGGCTCTTTCGCTCGGGGTTTTTTCCACAATAGTCAACACTATGCGATTTTAATATAAAATTTTTGGTGGCAACTTCGGCCAAGATGGTGGAAAAATTGTACGTCAAACTAGCGACGAGTCGATAAATTAGCAACGAAAGTGGAACGGTGGAATATGGAATATTGGGACTGTTTTTATTTTTGAATTTCTTCGCTTTTTGGGGGCCGAATCGAGAAATGTTTGATGCAAAATTGTTTAGAATAAAAATATCTATCGATCTGGATGGGTTGGTGCCGAATCCGCGGTCTTAAAGTGTTTTAAAAATGCTTTTTCCCAGCGAGACTCCTCACAGCCATGACATCAACCATCAAAATATAAGTATTTAGTGCATTTTTGCGTTTTTGGTATTTTTATTTATCGCCGGTGCTATCGGAGGGTCATCGATTATTTTCGACGACAATTGAGCGGGCATTTAAAAAAGTGGTTGCATTTGAAATGTCTGTTAAACGTATTTCTTAGATGCAATAAATATATTAAAGAATTAGTTTTGGTTTATAATATAAAACTTTATGTATACCAAAAATGGAAGCAAGATGTTACAGAATGTTTTTTTTCAGTTTATTATGATTTAAATCTGTAATATTGTAGAAAAATATTATGTGAACTCATTGTTTAAAAGACTATAAAATTATCAATCTAGTTAAAAAAAACCCCTCTTATTCTTAATTTGATTGGGCATAGTTAAGTTAGTCAAGTCGCATGAGGAAATGTTTGTATAAATCTAAATCACTGGGTAAACCCCATTTCCCCCGCTTTGAAGAGTTTAAGACGTGCCCTGTCGTGAGGAAGATGTCAGGGAAATCGGCGAGACTATTTTCGCCACTGCATTTGTCACGTCGCCAAGCAATTTTTGCTTTTGGCTGCGATCAGTGGTCACTAAACAGTTCGCCAGCGCCTCTCGCATCTAAAATTAGAGCTGCTAAATGTGGAAATGGCACTCAGAGTTCAAGCGATTCGGCTGTCAGTTAGCCATTGTTTTCTCGTTTTCTCGTTTTCTCGCGTGATACCCCCCCTAAGACGACCTTGAACCAATTATCGCCGATTGACGATCGATCGGCGATGTCGGAAAAGCTCGTAACTGACTCAGCCGACCGTCAATTGAAGATCATTCAGCGAATTCCCATGAATGGAAAGTTTTTGCCCGCTTAACCCTCTAGAAAATATTTATTTAGCCATTTGTAACTATTAACTTAAAATAAACGAATAGAAAATGTTTTCAAACTTATCCTATATCAGTAAATATCTGCGAAATAAATATTTCAAATAAAATATTTAATAATTCCCTATTTTATTGTGAAATTGCAATAAACGAATCAACTAATTTAAAGCACATTCTGGCATTTAAGATACTCAAGTTATCTACGTAAACACAGATAGTTGGGTTAATGACGCACTATCACATGAGAACCAAGATTGCAATCTAAATATCCCAAGTCGATTGCGTCAGAGGAGGGTACAAAATACCAAAGTAGTAGACTTTATATGGGGGCTCCGTTACCGTCACCCATCCAATCATCGATTTCTGCTCGGGGGAAGGAAATGGGTAAATGTAAATTCAAATCTGTGACAATCACGTTTCCGTCCAGATGAATGAATTGCAATAACATCAGAATATATTACAGATTATTAAGGTTTTCCAATTAAAGTTGTTAAGAAAATATACAGTCTCAAAATAATTTTAAAATTGATTTATTCTAAATATAATTCTAGTTCCAACTTTACAAAAAACACTTAACATAAGAAATTTCTATTTCTGTTATAAACGAGATAGCCAGCTGGTATATGAGCAAATATTTATAAATTGATAGGAAAATTGCGGTAGGTTAATATGAGTGCCCATTACCATTACCGTGCACTTTCCGCGAATTACCCCATAAAAAGAAGGGACTTCAGATCATCAGTGCGATCATCGATGAGTTGGGAATGGATCGAAAAGCTACAGCTATGAGTAATTTTCTGTTTACACATAAATGAGCCGTTAGCTTCTTGAAATTTCCATTGTTGTAACGGTTTTTATTTCAATTTTCTAGGGGAAGACTTACCGAAATAGCCAAACGTGCCTCAAAGAAGGTCTTAGTTTGGGTTTATCAATGTTAAGAATATCCGATTTCCAAGTCCCCTTGATCTACGCATCACATTTTTAACCCCTTAACACTGGTTTAAGGAAATACAAAGCTCAAAAACATAAAAAACCAAAAACCATCTATTATATTTTTTAAAAAATTCTTGAATTCCTTTCGGTTTTGAATAACAGTCCTAAATTGCTTTCCCATGCAGCTTTAATTTAATGATTGCCTGAAATTGTATTGTTTCAATTTGATTGAAACCCATTTGAATGCATATAGGCAAAAAGGCTACCAGAAATTTCTGGAAAATTCCGCTCATTTCGAAATGCTCAAATTCAAATGGAATGACATAGTATTTTGGGTGGCATTTATGACAATGGTTCCCCCGGGAAAACACCTGCTTAGATTTTGCTTTATTACCCAATCCCGCAAATTGCAACCGTTCCAAACGTTTCGTCATTTTACAAAAGTTTTCCCCGCGTTTCTCGCCTTTCATTTTCCGCCTCTTATCGATCAAATTCACTGGGCGCCGAGGTTTCAGCCAATGCAACAGCTGTTTCGGGGGGGTTTTGGGGGGGTTGGCACGCAATCAAAAGACACTCATTCACGAGTGGAAATTTCCATTGCAATTTTTCGTGTAATTGAAGCGGCGTCCCTTAACCCTTTACTCCCTTTTTTAAATTCATTTTCATATTTATTAGGTGAAACTGAAATGTAATGACCATAACCAGTTGGGAATTTTAGTATTCTAAAATCTATATTAAATAAATAAATAATAATAGTTTCGAAATGGTTGTAATATTTTGTAACTCACCTAGTAGTAGTATGAAAGTATAATTTTCTAGCGCAGGCCCATTAAAAGCATATGAATTACAGCGTTACATTTCGATTTGCCGAGGCTAATTGATCTGTTGGGGTTTTTTTTTTCTGATTTTCACTTTTTTGGCGCACCCCGATTGCCAGCGCACCAGAACGACCCCCGCGGGCATGCATGGGTTTAATTGCACTGCTCCCCTCTCCCTCGCACCCTCGCCCCCCTCCCGCTGCCACTTGCTTTTTGTGATTTTCGTTAATGCTAATGGCATAGTGATGAGCGAGCGGGTGCACAGTGGGTGTAATAAATGCATAATTGTGTATGCTCTTTCAAGTATGAAGAAAACAAAGCATTTCAGGGAACTTACCTTTATTTAAATTGACTTCATTTTTCTGATTTGTGTTCTTCATATAGAAAAATCGCTCACAATTCCAAATCAATGGCAAACTTCTAAAACTCTCCGCGAATATTTTTTTTTTGCGTGTATAAATACGATATTTTTGCATTTCATTACACTTTTTTTGCCCACTGTGCGCCAACGAAGTGACTGACTGACTGTCTGACTCACTCGCTCTCGCACTCACCTGCCTTACTCACCTACTCACGCTCTCTTCTCCGCCTTCCCCCTTCTCCGCCATATATTGTCCTCTCCCTCGCACACGAAAGTGCAGTGGCATCGACCGTTGATTTCGCTTTGTTGTCGTAAATTGTTCGCTTTATGCTGATTGTTATTGTTTTTTCTCCTCTTTTCCTTTTTTTTTTTTGGGTGTAAGGAAGAGGCAAGGAAAATAGGGAAAGGAATGAAAAAGGAGAGTCCAAAAAAAGATTGCATGTCAGGCTTAAGTTTTATTTTAATGGGTTTTCTTTCGCTTAAAATTATGTACAGAACAAAACTAAAAAAAAATTTGTAAGAGTATTGAAAAGCTAACTTCGAAAACCGAAGACTCTGATACCCTGGGAAATGTGAAGTGGTTGTCCAAATTCTTTAAATTCCAAGTTTATATTGAATATGTATTTTAGAAATCATATGTAACCTACATATTATCAGAAATAAACTCACTTCGAGCACATCTAGTATTGAAATCTTTAAATAATTCAATGGGAGAGTATATTTTGGGATATGAAAAGATATAATAGTAAAAAAAAAGTGTTTTTAATATTTCTTCACCAGAAAAATCAGAGACCTCATTGCGAACTCGACTTTCGATTGTATATGGGCTCTTTTCCCAAGGGTACTTAAGCACGCAATATTATTGGGAATAAATTAAGAGCGAAGGTCTGCACTGTGTTGAACCCTTTCCTCAAGGACTTTTGAACTACGACTACGAACGATTGACCACCACCGTTTCGACGGACTGCATTTCCCGGGTTCCATTTTGGATGCCATTTTGGGTGGTAGTACCATTACCGTTTTGGGTTGGGTTTTGGTTTTGATTTTGATTTTGATTTTGGTTAGTTGGTGGTGGCTCTATGGGCGGCAGACCCACCAGCTTTTCACTTTCCCGCCATAACCAGTCGGCGGTCTCCATGTTGCGAGCCCAGGGAACCAGGGGCCAGCGCATGCAGTCCGAATAGTAGCCCCCCGTTGAGGTCTCCAACTTGGGATCCAATGCCAGTCTCAGCGAGGTTTGGGCGCCCGCCTTCGGGGACTTGAAAAAGTACAGGGATCCCGTCTGCAGGACGCTCTTCATCCAGCCGGGACCCGAAAAATGCCGATTCAGCTCGGTTCGAACCACACCCGGATGACAACAGTTCACCGTCACGCCCGAATCCTTTAGGATCGTGCTCAACTTCCGGGTAAACATTATATTGGCCAACTTCGATTGGCTATAGGCGCCGAAGAACTTGCCATACTTCTTCTCGCTCATCAGATCCTCGCGATTAATCCTGCCAAACAGATGGGCAGCCGAACTGACCACCACAATTCGACTGGGCGAACTGTGTTTCAGGCGATCCAATAGCAAATTGGTTAGGAGAAAATGCCCCAGGTGATTCACTCCGAACTGCTGTTCATAGCCATCGGCCGTTAGGGTTCGCGGACAGGCCATTATTCCGGCATTATTTATCAGCAGATCCAGTCGGGACTCTTCGGCCTTGAAGCGCTCCACGAAATTCCTCACCGACTGCAGGGAACCCAGATCCAAGGTGCGATTGAATAGCTGTTGGTTGTGACTGCGATCCATGATCTCCAGGCGGGCAGCCTCGCAACGCCCGGCATCCCGACAAGCCATATAGACGCGGGCACCTCGCTTGGCCAATTCCAGAACCGTCTCCTTGCCAATGCCCGTATTGCAACCGGTTACGATCACCACCTTGCCATCGATTCGATTGGCCTTGCGGTAGGCCGGTCCCTGGATGCACTTGCGCAGAAGCCACATGAAGATCGCGACGCCAAGGACTATCAGGAGAATCAGTACTGCCCAGGCCCAAAAGCCGCGGAAGCACAGGGTTTTCTCGGCCGATTCGGCGATGGGATCGAAGCCAGGTGGAAATACTGATCCTGATCCTGGTACTGATCCTGGCGGCGTGGCAGCCTCCGACATAGCTAGCTAAACGATCAAATCAATAATGATTCGATAGTGATTCGATGCTGATTCGATGGTGATTCGATGGTGATTCGATGCTGATTCTCTATGGCTTATGTGGCGCTCTCTTCGGATTCCGTTCAGATTCTACAAAAGAGTGAGAGAAGAGAAAAGAAAGTTTATATTATGGCTTGCTCCAAAAGGGATAGGGTACAAAAGAAATAATTCCAGAGTGAAGATCTCAAGATCTCAAGAGGGGAGTGACCAAGTGAAGGCCCCGCTGACCCCGAAATCTCGAGTGGTTTTGCACCTGAACAACTGGTTTCTCGTAATTCACTTAAATTGCTCGCTGCATCGCGCTTCTAGCAAATCATTTTCGTTTCAAAACTCATTAAATTTTATGGCATTACAATGCTGTCTAGATTCTACAATCAAGCATTTTAAAATGGCTCAATGAAATTTAGTGTTACCAGATAATTTAATGTCTAAGTAATGATTATTAGACTTCGGATACAGGTCCACTAACTTTAATTACAATTTAATTAAACAGTCTAAGCTTGTTTCTATTGAATAAAAAAGATTGTTAGCACCATACTTAATTATGACTGGTCAATCTTGATCTTTTAATCTCTGAATATTTAAGAGAATTAATAAATAAAAAATAATAGATATAATTGAATTAATGGAAGGTTTGTAAGTCGGTCAACGCTCGAGCTTAAGAACTTTCTCTATGGTAATGGAATTAACACCTGAACTTTTCCTTATTAAACGTAGCCAAAAAATATATTATATTGATTTATCGATATAAAGATTACAATGACATTGGATTTGCGAATTTTTTATCTTACAGATTGCCATTTATGATTTATCCAAATCTGTTGTGATAACCATCCTGAAAAAAACCGACTTTCATTGACAATTTTGACATTCTATCAATGTGAATTACTCAACTTTCTTTTGTCGGCCAAAAAAGACTTACCAATTTGATGTGGTTGAGTGCTGGGAGCTCTGATGTTGCCTCGATATTACCACACGAAAAACTTTTGGGATGTCAGGTGGTGATTTCGCACATTTCCCAGGGTTCGGTTCACTTTATATTTACTCGATCAGTTAGTGCGAACGATTTGAATCTGTAGTCACTGAGTTACTGGACTACTACTGTCTGTGTGTCTAAGCCTCTCGCGCGATCTTGGCCAACTGACTTGCCGTGGAGTCCAATTGCTTCGACTTCCAGTGGTTCCGAGCCGTGTTAACGCGTCAGAAATAACCTGAAAAAAAATTATTTCGAGGCGTCTGTTATTAACATGCTGCCTCTGTCTCTGCCGCTGTTGCATATGCACTAGAGTGGACCCTGTTAATTTAGCACATTTAGCATAATATGGTTTATATTTCAGCCCATCATTAATACATTATTTATTTAAATTTAAAGATTGTTTAAGAAACTGGGAAAAATCACTCATACGCAGTGTGGACGCTAAGTTTTTATAAAATGTTGGCATAGGTTTTAATATTCAGATCAGCTCAATGGTTTTAAAGTTTATTGTTTATATATATTTTACTATATATTTTAAATGTTATTTAGATATAATATGTATTAATTGGGCTCACTAGGCGTATGAGTAATTTCTTTGCTATCTTATTGAATTACTTTTACTTTTTTTGGTGAATATGTATTAATTTTAATTATAACTTGATCTTAATATTATTGTTTTAAAGTTAAAAGGCATAAAGCGATCTTACGGCAAATGCGTTCTGCCTATGAAGGTCCACCCTAAATGGCTACAGTGGTTCTCAGTCGGCGTCGCAGTCGCTGCTTGTTGTTTTTGTTTTTGCTGCCAGCATACCAAAGAAGAGCAACTTGGCTTCAATTTCATTTCTTACCAATTTGCTGTTTGCCTTCTCCTTCTCTTTCGCCCCCTCCCGCTGTCTATCCTCTTATGTTTTTGTGTTCGACTTTCACTTCAAACGTTGTTTTTTCTCTTTTCCCTCGGCTCGTTTGTTTTGCTCACTCGTTCTTTAAGCCGCGCTCGCTTGCGGTCTCCTCCTCCACCTCCTCCTCCGCTTCGTCTATCTCTCTGCTTTGGTATTCCAATTCGTAGCACGTTTTAGTTTTCGAGTCGATTTTGTACACAGAGACAATATCATATGAAGATCAAATTATTTTATATATGTTTCAAATTTTAAATGGATTTTTTAAAAATAATAAAAAAAATTATCATTATAAATTAAATGTATAACCATTTTTCGTAACAATTTAAATAGATTTATAGCTACATATATATTTTGAGATGATATTTTTTAAATGAGAAACAATACGAAGTAAAATGAAACAATATTTTAATAAAATAAAAAGAAAAGTTAGGATTTGAACCCCGTCTTTTGCTTTTAAATTCCAATTTTTTTTCTGTGTAAAAGAGACAACATTCCAGTCCCCTGATGACTATTTTCAGGGGGGTTGGTGATCACTGACCCCGCCTTTAAGCCAAGGCCAAGACTTTGTAAAATTCATTTTCACCTGGACAATTATATTTTGCACTTAAGAGCCGCACTCTGACTGCAAAAAACTGAAACAACGAAAACGCCGGAAAGTCAAGTAGCACGGGAAAATTACAACATGATGGAAATCAATAAATGCCGTTAATCGAAGGCAGGCCGTGAGTTGAATGTCCTTGACACAGGCCAAAAGCCAAGTCGCAGGGGTCACGGGACCAAAGCCGGCTTACATTTTCCTCGTTTTCCCTGCTTTTCAGCATTTTCACCATTTTCAGCTACGTGCTGCTCTACACGTTTCCAAAAAGAAGAAAGAGAAAAGAGGGCAGGAGAGTGAGGAACGCGAAAAAAGGAGGGCAGGAAGGCAGGGGCGATGAGAGAGTAGGATAACGGGAGTGATATGGGTGTAGATTAAAAACCCTGCCAAGGGGTCCTAAAAAATATAGCAAAGAATCAGCTTTAATTCAAAAATCACTCACTTTTTGTCACTTTCAAAATGTATTTATATCTCTGTATTTGTTTTTAATAAAACATCGTATTTTCTGAGAGAACTGCACAGCAAATATTTACGTACTTAAGTCACTCTTCTTTTTATAGACAATCTCGTTATATACGTAGCTCAATCTACTCTAGTTCTTATCTGCTGCAAAAGCTTCATCCACAAATTAGGTTCCACACAAGTT
This sequence comes from Drosophila pseudotakahashii, assembly GCA_035046095.1. Taxonomy (NCBI): domain Eukaryota; kingdom Metazoa; phylum Arthropoda; class Insecta; order Diptera; family Drosophilidae; genus Drosophila; species Drosophila pseudotakahashii. The sequence goes on from JAWNOE010000105.1 coordinate 12,442,661, forward strand.
TGACCTTTTTGAAAAAAATACACTGTTCCGTTTTACACCCATTAAGAATAAAGCATGTTAATTTAATTATTTGGCAAGTTTTGTCAATATATGATAATTAATTGAGTGCCAAAAGGAATTTGTGTCCACTAAACATGCACTTTCATTTTGCCATAATTAAATTACTCTAATGAAGTTTGTCAGAAGTTTACAAAGGGTGTGAGCTGAGTAGCCCCCCTTTTTTCACCCTACTCTACGCTTATGGCGAGAGAGCAACAAAGAGTAAATGTCACTGCGTTTTTTGGGAGAGCGAGAGCGCGAGAGAGAGAGGCGAACTTTGACTAGGTCAGGTCCTTTTCGCGTCCTTTTCCTCTCCTCTTGGCCGCCATTCGCGTTGTTTAATCGATGAGAGGAGAAGAGAAAGCTGCGCCCTTTTACACCCTGACACGCCCCCCTTTGCACCGAACACCTCCCGCCACCCACCGCGCCCCCCGTAATCCTTGCTCTCTCACTCGCCGTCCCTTTCTTGCGAGTTTTTGGGAATTTTCCACTGACAATGCAGATGGGCGTTTTTTTTTGGGAGGTTTGTTCAATTGAGAAGATAAATTATATCCCTGATTGAGTCTCATATATTTCAATCAGTGATTGAGTCAACCAGGAAACTAAAAGAAGTGAGAGAAAAATGATAAATAAATATGTTTATGGGAATTTAATTTAAATAAAATGGAATTTCACTCATTTTTTATTCGATATGATATGATATTTAATAATTATAATTCTTAAAATACATTCACTATATTTTTTCATTATACATTCACTTTGCGGATTATGAAGGATTCTTTGTTATATGCGATTCGTACGCTTATCTCTTTTTCCACATTCCGTCCGTTTTGCTGTCGTCAGTTGGTCGCTAATTCCCGCCCACGCCCACCGCAAAAACCAAACCTCAACTCACCCTTGACCCCTGGCAGCGGGATAAGCCTCAAACCCGGTCCTTCGTTGCCCCTTAAAGGCCCCCCACGAATCGCGGTGACGTCAATAGAATTCGGGGGGTTATACAACCTCACCTTGATCTTGGGCTAAACAACAGATCGGGGTAAACAATCGGGGACTGCCAAAAAAGATTAGCAGGCGAAACGTAAACAACCACTAGCAACGCAGGGGGCAACTGTACCAAAGTGATTTTTGGATATTTTCCTGGTAAATGTATTAAATTTAAAAAATATATTGTTATTAAATGGAACACAAATAATATCTGTAGTATCTCTTATCTGTTTCCAGTTCAAAAACTTCCGAGAACATAAATAATATCCTTAGTATATTGAAGTTTATAATCTATTACCAGTTCAAAAACTTCCGAGAATTGTAACACTTCTGCAATTCGATAATCACGGAACTGACCAACCGCAAAAACTTAGCACACGTAATTGAATTATTATTATTGCTTAAGGAAGAAGAAGGGGTAAAAGGGGTTAAAGGGGGTCGAACGGGGGTTAAGCACAACAAAGCATTTCATTGTTGGCGTCATTGTATCGCGACCAAAAGAGGATCGAACTGGAAATTGTTCAATAAATGTTCAATTCAGCATCACATTGAATGCGGCACGCGCAAAGCACAAAAAAGCAAAAAAATATAAAAAAAAAGAAATAAAAAAAGAGGGAGTAGGGGCAGCAGGGGGTTAATTCCAATGAAAACCTGTTGCCTCGCATAAACATAGAAAACACAATAGTTGGCGCCCCTCTCTCCCCCTCGTTTTTTCCACCGCCTGTCACTCGTCCTCAAGTGATTCGTAAATTAGCAAATAGAAAACGAAAAAAAGAACAAAAAGTGGGGGTAGAAAAAAAACTATCACAGAAAAAAAACGGAAATTCCTAAAAAAAAAAACAAGAAGAACCAAACAAAAGCAGAAAACAATAAGAACAAGGGCAAAGATAACAAGCATGTTACAATACTAACTAAAATAATACAAGGACCCTACTTAGGAATCCGAATAAATGTACATAACTGTGAAGAAAGAAACAAATAAATACCAAAAAATTGATATGTGATATGATATAATATATGATATGATATAATATATGATATGATATAATATATGATATGATATAATATATGATATAATATAATATATGATATGATATAATATATGATATGATATGATATAAACATATAATAATATAGAACCTCTTTCAAAAACATTTGAATACTATCTAAAAAGAGACTCAGACCCCAAAAAAAGAGTCCAAATACCATCTAAACCTCTAGATTTTTAGATCACTAACCCACGACATATCTAAGTTGTTGTTGTTTTGACGATATCTCGAGTGAGTTGTTTATGCTGACAATGGAGAAAACAAGAAAATAACTGCGAAGGGGGCAAATGCAATGGCGAGGAAGAGATATAGATACATATATAGATGCAGTATTCGATTGACATCGACCAAAGGAATTGCACAACCACAGACCAACAACAATGGTGATATAACCGATGACAATGCATGGGGGCATCTCATCTGTGATGCTTATGTACGTCACATCATATAACATAATCATTCCATCTAACCGAAAACCGAATGAGGGCTATTAAATCATCTAGTTGACATTTATGAATGCATAACATTAGTTTATCTGCGCTGTTTACCCCGATATCTAGATGGTTAACTGCGTATGGGCTTTTATATAGGCGTGTGAACTTGAAAATCTGCCAGAGGGCCAACTCGAACCGGTTTCAGAAACCGCCGGAATATCAAAAAAAAAGATATCAACTGACTCTGCAAAAAAGAGCGGGGGATAAACAGACAGGCCAAAAGATAAGGGGACAAATTGATGGGATCTCCAAAGATGAGGAAGAAGAACCCGAGCTGCTATGATATTCTGATATTATCTGACTAAAGGTTGGATATAAATTGTAAAAATAATGATTTAATCCAAAAGGATCTGTAGAGTTCAAACCATATCATTCCAGTTCTGAGATTCTTTCTACATACTTCTTTAGAAACTGAAGTCATACAACCTAGTATTATCATTTTCGTAGAGATACTTAATAATATTTAGTCAAGCGCAACTGTGTTTGCATTTATCTGTTGCTATTACGGTTTCAATTATAGTTATATTTCGTTACGATTGGATGGGAACAGCTGTTCATTATACGAATGCCCTGTTTAGCATGCTAGAATTTCGATTTATTTCCGCTAATTTGCTGCATGCGCAAAATCACAACAAATTTTTGATTTGAAAAGAGATCGACTGACTCACACATAAAACTAGGTACCAATGAAAAGTCCACATTTTGAATTTCTTTGCTCGATCGACTTTTGATTTATTCTTCAATTGAAATTGAATGTTAGAAATTTTCTAGGCTTCGCCTAGATTTAAAATGTGTGCCACAGTGGATCCCCACAAGTCCCCCGGTGAAAAACCTCCCTTTGTTCCCCAACCGATTTTAACAGTATATGACACACACGCCGAATTGTTTCAGGCAATTCAATTCAATTCGCTGCTGCGTCCAAAGGTCAAGGTTGCTCCACCGCCATGACGCTCTTGATTCGGGTATACGAGATTGGGTGTGAAACATGCCAGAAGATACTTTGTGTCCCTGCCACTGCGCATTGCAGTCGTAAAAGTAAAGCCCCCATTTGGCTTTCGGATGGTTTTGAATTTGGGGGTTGGATTTTAAAAGGTTTTAAGTTTAGCGCTCCTTTCATTGTATATAGTTGGGAATATTTAGGAGGGGCTAACTTAATTGAGTTTTTTGTATTACCCAACTACTGTTTAACTATGTGCTTTATTAGCCAATAACTTTAAAACCAAATGAAGACTTACGAAACAGAACAAATAAGTTTTGAATTTTATTTCCGAATTTCATGACTCAATTGATGGGTTTGTATTTTAAGTTATTTTATTAGATATATTTATGTATGTATGATATTAAATTATTAGTATTAAATAAGCAAATACATTTTAAGATTCATTGTAATATTATTCGGAATTTCGGTTTTTGACAGAAATATGAATTTTTTCTTGTTGTTTTTTTGCTATAACTTTGCCAAAAATGGTCTTACACCAAAAATACATACTGTTTTGAACAGAGTACAATATAACAATTATATCCATGACTTTTACCGTGTGATTTAAAAAAAATTAAATTTTGGCAATTTTTCATTTTTTTTTTGTCATCATGATTTTTTGCGAAAAATGTCAAAAAAATAAAATGTCCAGGTTTGAATGACAATCGATTGGAAATTAAATAACGAGTTCAGAAAGGTATGACAATCCATATTTGGATTAATATTTCCTTTGATTTAGCGAAAAAACGGACTTGTTTTGTTATGGAAATACAGAATTTCGGTTTTTGACAAAAATATGAATTTTTTCTTTTTGTTTTTTTGCTATAACTTTGCCAAAAATGGTCTTACATCAAAAATATATACTGTTTCGAACAGATTATAATATAATAATTACATCCATAACACCTTCCGTGTGATTTTGAAAAAATAAAATTTTTGCCAGTTTGAAATTCTGTTATCTTGGTTTCAAACCTCCAAAAGAAGACCGTTACTTTGCGAGGGATCACTGTACTCTTATATCTTTCTTCTGCTTTTGCCTTTCTTCGCTTTTGCGCTTCTTCTGCTTCCGCATGCCTCAATTCCCATGAAGAGTAGCGTGTGCGAGGGAGAGAAAAAGGGCGAAAGAGCGGGATGGCAAGAGTGGGTCTAATTGCGGCCGAATTGGGGGCTTCCCCTCCCCCACGAAACGCATTTTCTGCGCACTTGGCTGCAGCTGCAATTTCTCTCTCTCTCTCTCTCTCTCACTTTCTCTCCCACTCTCTCCCCCTCTGCTGACATTTAAATGTTTTCGCGTGCAAATGAAATTACATAGTCTTTGGGTTTTTTTTTCATATACTTTTTATTTATTTGTTTGTTTTTTTGTCAGAGTTTTATCAGTTTTTTGTTTGCCGTGTATGTTTGTGTAATTACAAAATTACTAGCTATGAAAAAAAAACGAATAACATTAATTTGTTGCTTAAAAGTAGCTGTCGTCTAGGTACATTTTTGTATATATATATATATATGTATATCTTTTAATACAAGTACATGTGTGTGTATATGTTATACGATATAATATTAAGTCTGTTTTCAGCTGCTTCGTTTTTTCGCATTTTTATTTTTATTTTTAGTTTTCTGTTTTTATTTTGTTCACAATGCTTTTAAACGTATATTGTCAATTGCGTTTCGTTATTATGCAATTACAAAATGAAAGGGTAAAAATCCGTGGTTCTTTTTCTAGTTAGTTTGTTATTTTGTCAAGTGTTTTGTTTGGTTTTTTGTTTTTGGGTTGTTGTTGCTGATGTGGTCTTCGTTATACAATGCAATTGGCAGTTGCAATTTCTGTTTTCCTCTTGTCGCGAAACCGCAGTTACAAAATAAGAAAGGTTATTTATTTTTGGAGAGGGTTTTGGTTGTTCTAGGTTCTATTTTCTATATTTGGAAGCCTGGCATACATAATATACATATAATTAATGTAATTATACATTTGGGACTTTTATATCTGGGTATTTTTATTTTTTTTTTATATATATATAGTTAAATAGTTTGCATATGTACACCGAAATTTATATAGATAATGTGGATTATGCTCAAACAAATTTGCACCAACAACTTGTCAACTTTTCTGTTTCCCGCCAATAACTAGGTTAAGTGGCTTTTTGTAACCCCCTTTTTGGCTACGCCGCTGCATCTCTCTCTCTCTCTCTCGCTCTCTGTAACCCTCCTCACTTCCAGTCTAGTCTCCTATCTCTCTCGCACCGACCTAGTTTATAGCTGGCCATCTCTTTCCTATCCTGGCGACGAAGTGCATCGTCGCAGTCGCATCTTTAGCCGGCTGCTGGCACTTCCAATGCTGCTGCTGCGCCGACGCCGACCGCGACTGCGACTGCTGCTCCTGCTGCCGGTTAGTTGCTCCATGGAGCTGACCTCCTCTCCCTCTCCATCAGCTTCGTCCTCTGGGGACGCCGCCGTCGCTGCTCCGTGAGAGGTGGCCAGGAATTTACAGTAACGCCGGAAGCGTCGCCCCAACCGATTGACCATGCCTCTCTCTCTGGCTGCTCCAGCTGCTCCTCTGCCTCTCTCTTCCCTGCTCTCGCCCATGGAAGTCGGTGTTCGCGCTCCTTTCTTCCAGGAAGTAGCTTCACCGCTCTCTGGTCGCTCTCTGCTTTCTACTTCCTCCGTAGCTGCACTGCTCTCACCCGCATGGCGGCCAGGTGATCTTCCTCTGGAAATGGATAAATCCCCGCTAGCTTCGTCTCTTTCTCTTTCACTATTGTTGTTGTTGCTAATGGAAAGGAGCGCCATGCTGCTGCTGCTGGCATTGTTGTTGTCGAAGTTGTGGTTGTTGTTGCTTTTGCTGTTGCTGTTGCTGCTATTGTGATTTTGATTTTGTTTGTGTTTGTGATGATCTCATGACCGTTTACCGCTATCCTTGCGAAAGGACTTACGCAGCTTGTCGACCAAACGCAGATGGAATTTCGTATAGTCATTGGAGGATTCCCCACCTGTTCCCGGTGCTCCTGCGCCCTGTTGTTGCTGCTTCTGATTTATGGCCGCTGCCTGGGCGGCCGCCTGCCTTTCCAGTGCGGAAGCGGTATGCGAACGGCTGGGCGGACTACTGCGCGTGGGCGACACAATTTGTTGCATCGAACCGCCGTGCGAGCTGCGCGATGCGTTGCGCGGAAAGGCCCGCGAACTGTGGCAACGCTGCATTTGCATCCTCTGGTGGGCGGACGCAACGCCCAGTTGGCCATGCGACGGTGAGGTGGCGAAACTCTCCGATTTGCATTCGGACACCTTGCGACGCCGCTGGCTTTGTTGTTGCTGCTGTTGTCCCTGAGCGGGCGTTCCAAGAGCGGTGGCCATAGCCGAGGTACCGTTACTACTCGCATTCGAACATTCCGACGTTTTGCGGGAACGCGTGTCCTTGTAAATATCGTAATTGTTCTTCATCACGGGCATCATGAACGCCATCTCGAAGACTCGATCACTTTTTCGGCTCTCTCTTTCGATCTCGAAAATCGGCAAATCGCAACTCTCTCCCTGCCTCGCTCTCTCGAAAAACACAAAAACAAAAAGAAATAAACTGTTGTTGTTGTTGTAGTGTTCGCTGGTTTTGTTTTGGTTTTATTGTTTGTTTCGTTCTTCACTTTTTTTTTTCTTAGTTGGTTGGGCGGTTTGTGGGGGAGAATCTTGGTATGCGCGTACACCTTCACCGTTCGATGGCTCTGTTCGTTTTGAGGCCGTCCCGCTTTGGCCGCCTCTACTTATACGCTGACCGGCAGGCGGGAGAGTACACTGGGAGAAATCATGCAATAAAAGAATATTTCAAGTCATACGCACTGTTGTTATTTCAGCCAAATTGAAATAATAATTTTCTATTGAAAAAAATACGAATACAAAATCAATAACAAAATAAATAACTGCTATTATTGGTCCCTTGATTTAAATAGGTTTTAAAATGCCTTCCAAAAAATATCACGCATACGCACTGTGGGACACTAAGCACAATAATATTTTATTATATTTTTATACATTAAAAAACTTAAAAAAATATGGTAAAGCTAAATAAAAATATAAAATGTAAAAAAAATTATTTTACTTTACTTTTATTATTTAGATTAAAAATTTTGTTAATACAAAATCTAATAATCTAATAATAAATACAACTTGCCTTGACAATTTCTCTAAGTGTGTGGATGATGCTCTCACTCTGCCACGAAAAGAAGAGAGCGCGCATGCGCAGTGAGAGCAACGCTCAGTGCAACACGTTTACACGTGGCGCCAAAACGCGACAAGGGTAATGTAATAAATATTACAAAATAACGCGAATAATAAAATAAGAAACGATTTTTTGAAATAAAAACTCTCTGTAAGTTACCAAAGAAAATATACATTTGAAAATTCCAAGCTTACCATTAATTTAGCAGGAAGTGCAGATCCACAAAAAGAGTTCGTCAGCACTTGACGTGCAAAATAGTTATCTGATATCGTAAAGCTGCCTTACGGCTAAGCCCTATATGCATGTTAAATAGCCGTAATCATGATCGATTGCCAACGGTGGGCTGTTTAAGCCTCAGATTGTGATAAGAGTCCAATTCTCATGTCCAAAAGTCGCATGCTAACGTGCGCGATTCGATAAACCCCGATGATATCCGAAACGAGGCCCAAGATAAAAAGGCACACAGATTGTTTAAATATGTTTTTGTCACTTTAATGAATAGTTTTCAATTAATTTTCTGTCTGCTCCTCATTCATAATCATCATTTTCGCCTATATGAAATCGTTAAATAATGAAAGTGCATACATATATATTTATTAATTTATTTCCTTTTGCTCAAAACCATCTGGCTTTTCTTTTTCGTATGAATGCATACATTTTTGGTAACAATTTTTTCATATTCCATTTCTTATTTAAACGCTCAACTCTCGCATCTATTTTTTTTTTTGTAATGTAAATGCATTTTTCAACAACAATTTTTCGTGGTTTCTCTAAGTTATACAAAAAAAAGTGTATTCGAAAACGATTAGAAAAGTATAGAGAACAAGATTCGGAAACTGGAACGCAACTTATGTTTAAATGCATATACATATAGATTTGTATATATATGATAATATATATATTTATCCTCACATAAATGTATTGTGGAAATTATTGTACAATTTGTTAAGATCTTGCTTGAATTCGTCATTACGTCTATATATCGTATATGTCTCGAGTGCATTTTGTGCTTCACCGCTTTTGCTACTAAAAAAAAATACAAAAAAGGTTTCCATTACGTTTTTACCTTATTTGGGACTACGCCTATGGGGGCACTGAAATTCTTTCGGTAAACTGGTAAAGTTCTCTGATTCAAGCTCCCATTTATTCTGACCCTTTGCATTGCACATTTTCAATGTAGTTTATGTATTGTATAATTTACCTATAAGTTTTTCCTTAAGTTGCATTAATATAAATTTAAATTTTATTTGCTTGATTTTGCTTCAATTCAATGAATGTCCGTTGTCCGCTAAGTTCAATAAAGTATTTAGGAATTTCAAAGACTAGCTAGTGGGTGATTTTTTTTTACTTCGTATGATAGTGAGTGATGGGAAACATCTTTCGGTTAAGCTAGTTTTTGGATCGTATTCGTATCGTGATTTCTTGGGGCGCATATACCGAACGGGGTCACCAAACAAGTTACCCCCGAGAAAACGAAAAGTACAGAAGGAACTCCTCTTATGGCAAGTGTGTGTGTGCTGGCAGTTTGTTGGCTTTATAATAATAATCATGTATATATAATAAACTCATTTAAAAGTTCACAAACTTTTGGCGGAAAAAAAAAATGCCAAAAACCCTTTGTATCGAATACTGTAATCTAGTTTAGACTTATGTATTTACAACACACCCGGCAAAATCGGGGCTGACTAACTAACTAACGCTTCGAATTCGAACTCAACTAAACTAAAGGCTATGCATCAGGCTACTTTTTGTGATTTTTGCTTTGTTTGACTTTGACCAACTGAAAACGATTACAACTCGTTTTATAGATCGTGTTTCAATGTGTTTCATTGTAAGAGATCCTAGAGATATGGGTCGAAATCGCGAAGGTGGTGCTACAGAGAGATATATCTAAGTATACGTCTCCAAAACACACACACTCACACACACACAGACGCACGCAGCTATATAGAAACGGACACAGACAACTAAGCCTAGGGATTCGGGATTCGGGATTCTGGTTTCTGGATTCCGGATTTGTCTGAGCTAGTTAACAAACTACACACAAATACACCGACTTACAGCTAGAGAATCCGATCGGATGTCCAACACTTTATCTGAGATCACATATAGTAAAAATTGCCAGCGAAATGTCAGGATTGCTATATATGTATGTAGAGTGTTTGTAATTGTTGCTATCAAAAAAATTACCCTAACCATGTACATTCATGAGCTAAATATGTATCGTATGAACCGAGTATCATATGCATATTATCGTATGTGTTTTTTTTTTTAAGTATATTCCTTTTGTTTTGTATATAGAGTTTCCATATAGAGTTTGTTTAGCTTCGAGTAATCGAGTCGAAAGGTAATACGCATCATTGTCTAGCGATCATTGTCCCTCGGCTTCTGAACGTTTAACAACCACTCTGCTTGAGGTACATTAAGGATATAGGCCAGGAGGATAGGATACCCATGGCTGGCCCTTAGTTTAGTGACTCGACTTACATAGAGATAGATTACCGGTTTAGCTACCCTGAAGATCTATATAAAGAACCGATCCAGTCCGCGAACCAAAATGAGAGAGGTGGACTGCTTACTTTCTGTCGGGGAACCGGCGATTCCTGGGACTTGTTCCGTCATCCCGACGAGGAAACTCATCGTGTTGGGTCTAGAAATGATGTGTTAGTTTAGTTAATAAATAGGATTTCATCTTAAACTGCAAATACTTGGAAATAAAACCGCTCTTTCATCTCGAAATAGAGAGAATTGTCTTAAAAAACAAATTCAAGAGTATTTTCTCCTCGAAATCGAATAAGTGATAAATTTGATCTTGGTTTTTTTTCCCTTCTCAATTTTTGTGTGGGTTGACCTACCCTGGGATTGGAGACACCCTTGCCAGTGTGACGCACTAGAGGCGCCTGTTCCTCGTCCCCGTAAATCCTGAGGGATCAAAAAGGATCAAGTATGTCGGAAGTACTTTACATTCTGGACTGCACTCACCTGCCCTCCGCCGAGGTGTCGGGTTCGAGTAGCGGCAACATGTCCTCGCCCTGCTGCAGTATCTCCACGCTGGCCAGGGATTCACTGCCCGTTCCCGTTCCAGTGCCCGTCTCCGTGCTGGTATCTCCGCCAGCTCCTGCCGTTCCCGTCGATGACTCCCCGCGCTCTGCCTCGTGACACTCGCACTGGCAATCCTCCGGCTTCACATAGTTGTAGTGCAACTTGTCGCCTCCCTCGGCATTCGTTTTCGATCCCTGCTGCTGATGGTGATGGTGATGATGGCCGGAGCGGTGATGACCACTGCCGCAGGCGGCGGAGGAGGAGGTGGTGGCCGTGGCGGCCACACTGCTCGTGAGCGTCTCCTTGGGCAGGGTGGTGATCCTCTTGGCGGGCTTCCTCTTCTCGGGTATGTTCTCGAAATCGATCCAATGGCCGGAGAGCTTTCGTTGGGTCGATGCCTTCGGCTTGGGCTCCTCCAGATTCGATGGAGCGCTCGATGGAGCAGGTGGCGTGACCACCGGGAGCAGCTGCTTGGCGGAGTCCTTGCGCTCCAGATTGTTGTTGTTATTGCCGCCGCGCAAACCCTCTTCGGCGAACTCAAACCAGGACTTGCCACTGGTGTTGGAGACGCGACGCGGTGACTTGGAGTTCTGGATGCGCTCCTTGCCGATGGCCTCCTTGCGCGGCAGGCTGATCCGCAGTTTCTCGCCGCGCACTGGAGCTCCGGATCCTGCTCCCGGTCCACCCAAGCCTCCGATTCCGGTGGAGCCACCTCCACCCAATCCTCCTCCACCATCGAGCTCCTGGGGCTGCGTCTCCTGCGGCGTCATTATCCCCGTGCAGTACTCCTCGAGATGCGAGGGATTCAGCGGCGTTGTGGATCGCGGCCTGTCCACCGGACATGTCTTTAGCTCCATATTGGCCCGCTCCCGCATCGGGATGATGGGCACACCCTGGGCCCGCTCCTCGGGCAGCGTAGTGGGTATGTAGGGCAGCTCGTCCTCGAAGGACTCCTGGGACACCAGGCCGGTGCTCTCGTGCTCCTCGATGACGCACACGTTGCGCGGAAAGTTGTGGTGCCTCCGGCCAGCCTCTCCGCCCGTCGGCACTGCCGTGGTCACCGAGGAGCTGCCGGCCATGTCCGAGTCCCTTTCGCTCTCCGAGGACTCAATGGGCTCGTGCTCATCCGTGGACAGCGAGTGACGACGTTCTGGTGGCGGCGGGGAGCCGGTCAGCATGGCTTCCGGTGGAGTGGTGGCGGTCAGAGGATCGTGTTGGAAAGCGATTGGTGTGGGTTGATCCCTAAAGGATGGCTCCTTGTAGGCGAAACTGGGTGGATCCCTGTAGGAAGTGCTGGGTGACTCCTTCATGGTAGTGGAGGTGCCTGGAGGACCCGCGAAGGATGTGGAAGCTTGAGCAGTGCCGGCGGCGGGTGGAGAGGTCACTGGACCTCCAGGGGCTGCGGTTGGAGTGGTGGCAGAGCTCGGTGGCTGCTTACCTGGACCCACTGGACCCATTGGCGTAGGTGTGGGAGTGGTGGGCGTGGCAGTGCCAGAACTATAGCTAGTGGTTTCACCTAAAGGGATGATTCACAAATTAGACGGTAGCACATAAATAACAAACAAATCTCCATTTAAAATCATCATAGATGATTCAAATCCTAAATGATTTATAAGATTTAAAATCATCTAAATGATTCGAAATAACTTGTGATGATTTGAAATCTCATAAACGATTTGAAATCTTTGCTAATCGATAACAAATGGTTTCACCACTTACGTCTTGATTCCGGGACACTCTGACGCTTTGGCTTCCGGGGTATGGTCACCTGACCACCTGGCAGCTCGGCCACGCGTCCCATCTCCGCCTCCGTGAGATTCTCGTGCAGCTTGCGACGCACATCGAAGTTCTCCAAGTAACGTGAATGGCGCAGATCCGCTGGGGCCGCCGGAGCAGCTTCGTCCTCTGAACTGGGACGCGATTTGTGCTTGGAACGCATCACCACAGCTCCTCCTCCTGATCCTCCTCCTCCTCCGCCCTGTTCCTCCTCCGAACTGCAGACTCCGCGTGGCGGTGGCGGCGGAGGTACCGCGGAGGAGGAGGTCTCCATCCTCCGGATTACGGTTCCCTGGCGCTGCAATCCGTCCGTTGTCTCCGAACCGGAGTGCTCCACCTGCTCCGACAGCTGACTGGATTGGCTCTCCGTCTTGGAAATACTAAACTGGGTGGAGAAGAGCTGCTCCTGACTGCCGGAACCCAAGCGGGTGGCGAACAGGAGGCGCCTGCGCTCCTTGGCGGCTGCCGTCTCCAAGTCGGGATTGGGATGGGGAGCAGGATTCACGGTGGCCACCGTGTGCACCAATCTCGGCTCGCAGGCACTCTGCGTACTCTCCACCGAGGGCAAACGCTGCATGGCCTGCCCGCCGCCGGCCTGTTCCCGCTGCTGGGCGAGATTGGCCGCCCTGGCACTGACCACCGAGCCAACGGACTCCGCTGTCGTCTCCTGCGAGTCCTGCGAACTGTGGCGTTGCACCTCCAGGCTCCAGTTGGCCTGCTCCGGCTGCTGGAGCGGCACCGGCACCTGCTCCTCGCCCGGTGTCATGCCCGGTGGCTCCTCCTGGCTGGGCAGCGATTGTATGGCATCCAGATCGGGTCTCTGGGCCACCTGCCTGCGCTGGGCCACCGGACGCAGTGCAGCCGCCGCCGCCGCCAGCTGGGTGGCCGTGATTTGGGTGCCCGCCTGGGCGGAGGAACTGCTCGGTGCAATTCGGTGGGTGGGCAGCGGCGAGGGATCCATGCTGGCCTGCGCCGCATGGGTCAGCTGCTGGATGCCCTGCAGAAGGGTTCGAGCCTCGCGCTCCTCCGGCGGCGTATGCAGTGGTATATGGATCACCCCCTCCACGGGCTCATCGTAGTAGCGCAGACGCGATCCTGGCCGGGATCCGGCCGGAGTGCGACTCCGATTGGAGGAACCGGGAGCCGGCGGCGGTGGCGGTGGCGCCGGCTCAATGCTGCTCTCTATGGGCGATGAGCTCTTGCTGCTCTGACTGCCCCTCTTCCCTGGCTTGAAGATGGCCAGCACGGACTTTTGCTTGCTGGGCGTTACATTCTGGGAGCCACCGCCTCCTCCGGTGACGCCTCCACCTCCGCCCAGTCCCCCCGAGGCGGTGGCTGGTCGCTCTTTGCTTTTGCTCCTTGAACGAGCCGTTTCCCTGGGCGAATCCGGTGAGTCCTTGCCCAGGCGAAAGAGGCTGCTGAAGGAGCTCTTCCGGGAAACGGAGCCACCTCCGGCTCCACCGCCTCCGCCAGTGGCGGGGGAGGGTGACCTGCTGGTCAAACGCCTGCCCGGCTTGGGACTCGCAGTGGGGGTCAGGCGGTGCTCTTCGATGCCACCGCCGGCGCCCTGCAGACTCAACGAGGCGGGCTTGGAGTAAACCGGTGCCAGTTGATTGGGCGCCTCCACCACCCGCTCGTTGGAGGCTATGCCCTTATCACTGTACATGTGATCCGGCCGCAGATTGATCCTTATGTACTCCGTTCCGCTGGCCGTCTTGCCCACAACCATTTGCCCGGGACTCTTGGTGCTCCTGCGTTGGGCGCCAATTGTGGGCTTGTGGGCCTTGGGCTCCTTCTCCGCCGCCCGTTGTTCGCCATTCGCCAGGGAACTTGTGGCTGCTGCTGTTGGTTGTCTGCTCCTGCTGCGACTGGGAGCGGGGGGCAGGACCTTGATGCCCTCGGCCAGGACCGCCTGGGTGGGATCATGTTTTCGGGCCAAAAGTAGTTGCTCCAATAGCGCCGCATTTGCTGCCACTGTACCAGCACCCGGCATTCCATCCGCCTGGCTGTGGGAGGAACTGGCCGCCGTGGAGGCACCACTGCCACCTCCACCTCCACCTCCAGTGCCCCCGCCACCACCGGCAGTGCCCAGCTCCACGGGCTTGGGGCCACAGAACGAGGTCTCCAGGAGCATGCGATGGGGGGAGGGTGACCGGGAGACACCCGATATGGCGGACAGGCGACTCACCGCCGATCCCTGGCTGCCCACGCTCGAGATGCGGCTGGTGCGACCAGAGATGCAGAGCAGGGCGGCCACCTCCGAGGAGGCCGAATCCTTGCGCTGGTGCTGCTGCAGGTAACTCTGGTGCTCGTCGAACTTGAAGATGTGCGGCGAGGAGCGCTTGGCCTGCAAATAGAGAGCAGGGCGGGTCAAAGGATAGTAGAGATGAGCTGGAAACAGTGTCACTTCAACTTAATGAAATACCTGGAATATTGTGTTTCATGATTTATAATCGCAACGTGAAATTCTAGACGTTCAAGTAAGCAATAAACCAGAAAAGTGGGACACTACTTGAGTTAATAAAAGATAGTTCTAGGGATCTTTACTTTAAATTAGGACAAGAATTTCTAATTACACCTTCTTTATTGAGGGTTCTTCTGGTCAGAAAAGATGGAGAAAGGTGGTGAAACTAGGAGAAGTCTGTCAATAAGTAAGGTAAAGAATTTTAAAGGAGTGTGCAATATTGGCATATAATTAAAACGTGGAAATATGCTAATAGTAAAATAAGAAATTTGGACCACTACAGAATAAAGAAATTACTTATAATTTATATGCACGATATGAAATAGGGTCGTTTCTACCTTATTTCATATCAATAAAAAGCTGATATGACTTATGTCAAATTTATTATTCAAACATATCAAAATGATATTTTATCAAATCATTTAAAATACCAGATGTAGTATTTTTTGAACAAATAATGTAAAATAAGTTAAACATAATCTTTATTCATATCAAAATGATATGAATTACTTGATCTTTAAAAAATATAAAATTGATCAGCACATATCAATCTGATCTTTTTTCTAATTTTTTCCTGTGTACTGTTAAATGCTGTTACCATATAACATATCAAATCGAGAGTTAAGGAAAGAAGTGCAGTGTAATTGCATTAAAAGAAGGGGAAATAGAAGCAGTGGACACCGGTCCGCCGGCAATCATGGGATTCCATTCGGCTCGACGTCAATCGCGGCTCTTCAATCTGGACTCACTTCCCGCGGCTGCCAATCAAGCAAGGCAAACAGAACGAGAGCACAAAGGAAAAGCGAGTGCGAGTGGAAAATGGGGAATGGGAAAAGCGGCGAAAAACGAGATAGAGTTGCATTTCGGTTGCCATTGGAGAACGGGACTTCAGATTTCGAACCGCTACCTAATTAATTAGCTTTGGTTTTTGAATAGTTTTTCCTGGGTCTCAATACACTATTAGATTTCCCCTGTGTCACATTGCACATGCTAATTAGGGAGATAATTATACCATCAGATTCTATTACCTAGTTCGTTTGAAGAGTAAAAGGCGGGTGCTTAAAAGTATGCTATGAAATATATCTCATACTTTCAGGAGGCTTTTTAAAAGGTTTTCTAAACCCTTTTAGAGATTTCATTTTATTCATTCTATATAGATATTTTATTTTATATGAAGCGCTACAACGGCCTTCTAATAATTACAGCTTTCCTTGGGCGCCAATTAACGCAGTCACGCGTCCAACTAATCAATTGCAACTTTTTGCAATTAACCAGGAGAATTCCACTCCACCTCAACCTCGTACCCGGTTGGTTTTCACAACAGCAATTGATAAGTTGGACGCCTCTCGTCCAACTGACAGAGTTACTCATTTCTCCCGGGGAAAAACTGTTCCGGGGGGTACAAAAATAATTCCCACTAACTTTTGCGCCCGAGCGCAGGAATAAACTTTTGCCAAACAATCGCAACTAGGGGGGGGGGGGGTAAATTGAGGCTGCAGTGGAGTGGAAAGTGAGTGAAAAGGGGGTGGAAAGGGGGTTGCAAGGGGGGGACTTTGGGTTTTTGTCGGGTGGCTACACTTGTCAGCTGTCACTCGGTGCTTACTCGTCCATCCGACCCCGCCCATTTGCCCGTTTACCCATTTCCGTTGATTTCACTACTGCTGCTGCACTTCCCAGCCACTCGAATGCAATTTTGCATTATTAATTCAACTTGCGATGCGGTTACTGTCTCCCATCCGGCCAACCCCCCCAGGAACCTTTGCCACCCCGTCAATGTCATGCCCATCCGCTTGTTTAATAGGAAATGTCGAAGCAACTTGAAAAAATAACGAGCTTCCTCATTGCAAGTGTGCTCAAAAGAAACGGTTTCTTTTTGTAGCGAAGGAAAGGAGGTATTAAACAGACGTTGTAATATCTTTAGAGGTCTTTAGTTGATAAATAAGGTGTCTTAAGGACCAGAAAACCCTATCTACTGGCTTAGTTTTAAACATATGTGTGTTGGAATTTGAAATAGATGTCAAGTGAACTTTGATAGTGTATCATTATACCATCAAAATCGGCTGTTATTGAATTTTTCGTGTAACTATTGTGGGAACTTCGATAAATATCGATGCCAGAGCGAGGAAACAAATATTTGTAAAGTTAGTATACTGTTATCGATTTTTCGTGTGTATTTTTCGTATGATTTGTAATAGATATCGATTCTTTACCAAAAAGTAACTACTTCATCGGCTGTTATCGATTTGTTTGTGTGTTAATCGTGTGCATTTCGATAGTTATCGATGCTGAAATTGTCATTTTCTTGCGATCCCCGATCTCTCTCACCTGCTGCTGCTGCTGCTGGATCCGCTCCTGCTCCTCCTTCTTCTGCTCGGGATCCATAAAGTACAGCTCCTCGGTGGAGCTGCGCAGCTCGAGGGCGCCCTCCTCCCGAAAGCCAAGGCCAATCGTTTCCTGTAGGGTGCCAGTGCCGACCTTCAGAGCATTAGTTCAACCACATAAACCAGCCAGTACACACACATCGAGTCGAGCAGTTCGTTTTGTCAGAGCGATAGTTTGTTTGGTTTGATTTTTTTTTTGTTTTTCGATTTGTTATATTCGTTGGGGATTAGGCCAGGTGAGAGGATGAGGAGGTGGTTAGGGTTTAGGGGTTAAGAAGCATGCACGATGGTTAAGGGAGTGGAGCAAAAAGTCGAAAACAGAAAACAGAAACGAAATCAACAAATCAACAGCCAATTTGTGTGCAGGATTCGTTTTGTGGTTCGGTACGGGATTTTTTTTTGTTGTTTTTCGGTAGGTAGGTTTGGATATGTGTTATAGGTTATAGGTCAGGGGTTGGGGGTTGGGTGTGTGTGTGTGTGCAAGGGGTAGCGAGCGCATCACAGAGTGTTACAGACAGAGAAAGAGACAGATGGACACATATATATATAGGATGATATACATATCGATGAATGGTTAAGATAGTTTGATTGAAGTTTGCAATGGAAAAAGCGGCAAAAAAACAGAATCACACGAATCCAAAAGAAGCAAACGAGAGCAAAGTACAACATAATTAGCACCAGATGATACTATCGCCTCCCTAAAAACCAAAACTTAGGCCTAAGCCACACACTTTCTAGTGAGGATATATCAATTTGTTTACCTAGATGTGGGGCATAAGGTATTACCCAGTCAATTAATTTAATTAATTTGGAGTAAAATTCTTTATGGCCTTATAACACTTGCATAAATTTCGACTAACTGATTGGATTTATTAAAAATTTATTTATTTATTTATTATTCTAATTTATTTATTACACTAAACCATTAATTTTTAGGGATTTCCTATAGATTGACATGCATTTTTTGAAATAAACCCCAGTCAGTTAGTCAGTGTCACATGGCTATAAGAACTTGAGGTCTTTAAAAGGACGCCATCAGAAATTTCCGGTACCCATACCTTATGCCCCATCCGAAAGGAGTCACCGCAACCCTCGACTCACCTGCTCGAATACATTCTCCGGACTGCTCTCCCGGCTGTCCTCCTCGTGATGCGACGAACTGGAGGCGCGACTTAGCTCGATGCGGGGCGTTGAGGGCGTGGTCAGGGTGGCGGCACCGCGATAGCTGGCACCACCGCCCCCGGGACCACCTGAACCACCTGGACCACCACCCGAATGGGCGGTGGGTGGTATGGGCTGGCCGCCCTCGCTGCTGCTCACCAAAGTGGTGGTCACCGTTGTCGTTGCCGTTTTCAAAGGCGGAGGTCGCTGCTTTGCCTGGACAATCGTTGCCGAGCAAGTGGCCGATGAAACCGATGACGACGAGGAGGAGGATGCGGATGCTGCAGAAGCTGCACAAGCTGCGGATGCTGCGGATGTGGGCGCGGAGGTGGTTGTACTTCCAGTTGCGGATGCGGATGCGGATGCAGTGGCTATGCTGGGCGCTTCTATGCCGCCAGCGGTTCTATTGCGATTCGTCGTCGTCGACATCGTTGTCTGATTTCGCACACCTTGCTCCATCATCTAAAAACAAAATATTAGATCAATTTAGTTGAACAAATTAATCATAAATAATGCACTCTATAGCACACACAGGATAATGGTAGTACCGAATTTAAGAAAAAGGCTTTGGAGTGAAAAAAAAAGTTTTTTAAATAAAAAAAAAAAAATTTTTTTCTTTACTTTATTTGAAAAATTAAATTTTTTATTTTTTAAATCTAGAAAAAATTTCAAACTATCACTATACTATTTTATTTTTTACTTTTTTTGAAAAAATAAAAGTTTTTTATTTTTTAAATCTAGAAAAATAACCTTAAACCCCAAGTCTTATTTCCAACTGCCTTTGGTCAACCACAATTTGTCTGCAATGTAGTTGAAAAGCTGTACAAACTGTCACTTTGAGCTGCCAAAAAGTGCGTTTTGCAATATACATACATACATAGTTGCAACATCAATTGACAGTTTGTTCAGTTTCGATTATACTTTAGTTGCAAGTTTCTGCAGTTTCTGCAACTAAATTGCGGATCTGCCTAAAAGTTGCAAAATTTTGCAAGCTTTGCATACAAAGTAAAGTGTAGGGAACTTTTCCTATATAGTAGGTACAAGAATTAGGCTAAAGAGGTTAAATCTCTTGGCTTTTTTGTTGTCCCCAAGTTAATATAGTTCTAGTAATTTACATTTGAATGCGACCAATGTGAAATCTAATTGCTCTTCGCAGAGATATCAAGGGACCCTGCATTAGATTAGGGAAAACTCTGGGGAAACGAAGTGGAATAGAAAACTGCTGGCTCATTTTCGCCGCCACCCACTGGAGTCTCCCCTCGGATTGCATTTCGCAAATTGAAATCAAACGCTTTTGACACAGTTTCCGCTATATACATTGTATATGCGATGATGTGCATATATGTGGATGTGATGTGAAGCTGGAACGCGCGGCGTTTTCTCTGCAGATTTTCCTACATTTCGCTTTTCATTCTGGCTTATTCCCACATGTGAATTTTAAATGAAACGCTGATTTGCTTTGTCTTCTTGGTTTTCATGGCCTTCACGGCTATCATAATTGAAGGGTTTGGGTTTTGGTTTGGGTTTTGGCCTTTAACCTTTGGTTTTGCATAGAACAACACCCGAAACACGACCATCTGGCCAAAGTCCCAGGAACTCGAGGAGGTCTTTGGCAATTTTCCGATAATAGAATGACAAATGGTGTTTATTTCAGGAATTATTCAGGCCACCTAAATATATATTCCGTTTTGTGCAGAGTCATCTAGGTAATTTCAGAAGTAAGAAACGGTCTATAAACCTCTTGAAAAAACTCTTCTTATAGGAAATATCATCTAGGTTATTTAGAAACTGTCTATAAGCCTCTTAAAAACTCTTTTTATAGGAAATATCATCTAGGTAATTTCAAAATACAAATAAGAAACTGTCTATAAGCCTCTTGAAAGAACTCTTCTTATAGGAAATACGAATTTCCTGCCCGTCCCTTCTTGCAACTCCTTTAAATAACTCCAAATCGGAGGTGCGGGATAATAAGTGTCAGCAGCCAGGCGACTTTATTTGTCGCCTTTCTCGTCTGGTCCTCAAGTCTTTGGCTAACACCATTAGCGGGCTTTAAGTTTTCAAGCTGTTTTGGATGGTAAATGGAAATGCGGAGTGGGGTGGGGTCCTAAGTTTACTGGAGCAACAGTCGGTAGGGGTTGGGGGATTGAGGGGTTGGGTTTTGCTGCAGTTTTTCCTGTGATGCTGCTGCACTCGCATTAAAAGCGCTCAAGGAGAAATCCTTTCACACGCAAAAAGTGGGGTTTTGGGTTGCCTATATATATGGGCGATAAAGAGATATATGTACAATGTACATACATATATAGATATATAGTTGCTGGGGGCGCTGGGCGATGGGAAATCGTATGATTGACACATGGCGCCCAAATAGGGGGGTTTTGGGCTTTAAGGGTTGGGAATACCGTTTATTGTCTCTGCGGGACCTTGGGGCCACAAATTAATTTAAAGTCGGCGCTGCTGCTACTCAACGATTTTCGAAATTGATGCTGTGCATGCTGTGCGGCAAACACCCCAGAAATACCCAGTCTATAAGCCACAATAAGAAGTTCTAAGCCTGCAAATGCCTTGTAATGAACAAATATCCCTTAAAACGCTAAGAAATACCAAAAAAATGTTTAAAAGTTATTTCAAGAATATTATATTTATCAGTACCCGTCTTATACGTGTAAATATCAGTTAACCCCCATTAAAAACATGTGATTTCTCTAACCACCGTACAATTCAAAACTTCCCAAAACTCCGAAAGACCCAAAAAAAAAACCCCTGCTCCAAAAATGTTGGCCTTTTGTTTTTGTGGTGTACAGAAAAGAAAATAACGTACATTTCTTCTTTCTTTTTTTTTTTTGGAAGGCAAGGCAGGAAATATGGGCAAGTGTTTTGGGACAAATCGTAACATAATTCTAGGCATAAGAAGTGAAAAAGGAGAGAGGGGCAGAAAGAGAAAGAGGGCTAAAACGAGACACAGAGAGAGAGAGAGAAGCCAACAGAGAGGCTGTCACACAAATGTGTGATTAAATTAATTAAAATTTAAATAAAAAGCAGCTTAAGAAGAAGAGAGCGAGCGAGAGAGCAGGCGAGGAGGGGGGAGGGGGAGGGGGGTTATGGAAAGAGGATAAGAGAGAGCCGCGTGCTTTGCTTTCTGTTTATTGTTCACACACACCCGCACCACACACACACACACTCACCGCGGTCCCAAAAAGTCCTCTCCACGTGTGCCTATGTGTGTATTACTTGTCCTTATTAATTTTGCATCAATTTGCACACAAAAAAAAAGTTGAACGGTAAATGCCAGCAAGTGTGATTTCTGCTTCTCTTTTTTGGCTGCCTCTGCCTTCTATCATTCGTTTTTTGATTTATCTGTGTTTGGCTGCTCACTTCAGCTTGCTGCTATCGCTATCTCTGTCTGGCTGGCTAACACACACACACACGCGCTCTCTCTCTCTCTCCCTCGCAGGAGCACCGTTTACCGTTAGACCGCACGCACGCAGCGCCAGCGTCGAACTGCCCCGAAAAGTATGCTAGCGTTAAATGTGAATGGGAATGCGACGAAAGCTTCGTCGTTTTCGCTTTTCCTTTGCCTCTCCTCCTTCCCCTTCGTCGCGTCGCTCTCTCTCTCTCTCTCTCTCCTCTCGCTTCAGTTCGCATCGAAAGCTTCGAGCAAAAGGAAAATAGAGGAGAGTTGAGTTGGGTGAGAGAGGAGCGAGAGGCCGGAAAGCTCGAAGGACTCAGCTGTGGCGCCTGTGAAGCTTCAAGAGTCAACTTGCCATGTGAGCGTGGGGGCGACTGCGACGGGGAATACACCGGCGGTGAAATAAATAGTTACATTTGGTGGAAAGATGCTTGGGTACAAAATAAACTCTATTAAATTAAAATTAAATATGTATATCATTTTTTGAACATATTTGTGCAATTTATTTTATTATTTTAACAAAAATTAACTTTTAAAACTGATGAGTATTAAAACAGACCCTTTCCAAAATCGTATACAAATTGCTTAAGTTATATATTAAGTTTCATAATTGAAATTTTGGGTCACAGGGTAACAAGAAATATGTAACCAGTTTTAGAATACATTTTTCTGGAGATTATGGGAATTAAACCAACATCGAAGGCTGTTATCTTCGTAATTAAAGTTCCAATAGTTCATGTTCCTAACTATATCAAGCAAGGACATCGCCTAAATACCTTGTTCTATAGCCTTTTCCCTCACTGTTTCCCCATTTCGACTTTTGTCCCTTTTGCCGCTGGCTCAATGACATTATTTAGAGCACTTCACTTCAAAATACTAACCAACTCAGGCCAAAACTCAGGGGTTTTTTAGTCTGCGACCGATCTGCGACGCGTGTCTCCGGATATAGCTGTCGAATTTTCAATATTGTTTTCGCCGTTTCTGTTGCTTTCTTTTTTTTTTGTGTCGTTTAAGGTTCATTTTGTTTATTAGCCACAAGCGTTTTGGCCTGCCTGCCTTTTAAGTGGCCATTTGCATGATTGCGGCATACATCCCCCAACCTTTGAACCCTCCCTTCTTCTCCTCCTCCTCATTGCCACCCCCATTTGTACACCCATATTTTTGGAGAGCGGAAAGCTTTGGCCAAGCTTACGGCGCCCAGTAACGCTTTAGTTGATTTCATGTTTTGGTTAATTAATTTAAGCCCTGCATTATGTGCATGTGACATGAGCCAGTAACACCTACGGTGGTCCCTCGCTAAATGATCCCGACCAATAGGAAAGCTATTTGCTTTCATAAGATTACACCATTCATAAGAAAATACAAACTAAAATTATGAAACTAAACTTAAGTTATCTTGAATGACTTAAAGAAATGTTAATAAATCTATAATATTTATTTGTTATATTATTAATTTCAAATATATGTATATTGTTTTAAGTATGGGTATTTAATCCTTTTAAAGTTGCAATTAATATATAATATTAGAATATTATGAAAATGGCCTATGATTTGTTTTTTAAGAGGAGTGTTCACTGTATATTGTTGTAGTGCGTTTGGTAAATAGGCTAAAGGACTCACCGCTGCATGGCCAGGATGCTGATGGTGATGGTGATGCTGTTGCTCCTGTTGGCTCTGTTGGCTGTGTTGTCTCTGCAGCTGTGCAGTCGTCGTGGCATTGTCCTCGAATGACTTTTCGAAGGATGCAATTGGCGCTGGGCCAAGTCGTTTCTGCCGGCGCGCGTCCATTCCGTAACCGTTCTCCAGTACCAGTACCGCTCCTCGATGCTATTTATTCCGGCCGGAGCACCACGGCATCGGCATGGAATATCCTTTAAATGGAGCACCGACTAAGGAAAGGAGAACAAAGAAAAAAAAAGGGGAGAGACACACATTAGAAGGCCATTGGCACGATTTCTCTCTTGGTGTGGCTTTTCATAATTGCCTGTGGCAACAATATTGCACTGAAAAAAAACAATAACTGGTATTGGTAATAAATCAGAAATATTTGGGGATCATTTTTGTTCACTTTTCCATTTTTAGGTCTAAAATATTTATTGAAAAAAAAATGCACTATATTGTTAATATTTTTTTAGTAATAATCAAAATATATTGTTGATCAATAGAGTTTTAACCGATAATTTTATGATAATTATTGTTCATTATTCGATTGTCGGGGCTGAAAAATATGAAATTTATTGATAATATCGATATCTTTCTTAGTAAAAATCGAAATACAACATTGGTCACTAGAAATGTACGTTAGACAGAAAATAAAGAAAGCTACCAAAATCTTTAAATTTAAAAAAAAAATCAATTTAAGTCAAAGCTATTTTTTGCAGTGCATCAACAACTACAGCCAAACGGTTGCAATCACATATCACTTGGCTTTTACTGTTGCTCGCGTTGGGCCCCATCAATCATTGGGGAATCATTTGGAAAAAATAAGCCAAACTAAATATATATGAGGCAATACGTGTCTGCATTGCCAGCGAATTATTCGCTAGTGCGAGCGAGCGAGATAGCTGCGCAGAAAGGGAGAGAGAGAGATGGAGGTGAAAGGGGGTTATATTCCGTGTCAACAGTTCATTGAACCGCGCGGCAGCCGCAAGCGAACCGGAAGTGAAATAATAACATCAACAATTGATGAATATTTAAAGAGTCGGCCATCCAGGGTTGTCATGTAATTCTATGAAATTCCCTATTAAATATTCAGCGCTATTATTCTTACACCGGGCAGCGAGGATTACAGCACTTTTGAATTTCGTAGTGCCACTATATCTATTTAACCATGGGTCTAAAACTTTTTTAAATAAAATTAAATACTTTTGGCAGGGTTGTCACTTAACTATAAGCTCAAGCTATAAGCTGTAACCTCCAGAACTAACAATCCCATAAATGAAACCTCATAAAAACCCCGAAAATGCCATCGTAATATTACCCAACAATAGTTGTTTCGCTTTCTTTACCACATTGTGTCACTCAGATGACGCAGGACCAAAGTAAATATCAACAAAAATCCATTTTCTATGACTTCATCAGCTCTCTGTCGTCTGTGCTCAAACTTTAATCAAAAGCCAATAAGAGTTAATATTTTTTGATTTTCAAATAAGTGAGGACTTGAAATCTGTTATTTCGGATTTTCCGAGAAGCACACAAGCAATTGCTACCTATCATTTTAACACGCAAAAAGACAATATTTCCTTTCTCCCTCGATTTTCTGAGGCCACAAAAAAAAAACACGAAATAGGACATAAAACTCGAGCATCCTTGAACCACGCACACATATATATATATATACACACATCCTGACGCAAACATGATTATTGCAGCTGCCTGGTATAAAGTTTTATTTTTCCTTTTTTTTTGGGGGGGGGGGGGGGGGGGTGTATCTTATGTTGAGAACTTTTATTCTGCAGTTTGTTCTGGTTATTGGGGCAGTGAAAAAAAAATAGTGCGAGTGGTAGTGGAAGTGTGTCCTTTGGGGAATGCATATTGATTGGGGAGCTGCGAATCGAAATGAATTCGGTGCATTATTCATCGACATGCGGCTATATATATTGTACAATATACAATATCCACGGGAGTTCGATGGCGAATCAAAGGGAATTGTTTGATGTTCGTCTAAGCAAATGTTTCAACAGCTCGAAATCGAAATCGAAAAATCCCTGAAATCTCTAAATTATTCACTCAAAACTTTCACTCACTGACTAAATTGTTGCAACCATAAAATCTATATGATTTCGGGAACCAAAAAAGAGTTAAAATCGCTAGAAAATATAAAAAATTTTCTACGTTAGGAAAACTATCGAGATATATCATTTGTCTTGACCTTCTTGCTCACCAAACCTCTCAAAGGGTCTCGATATTTATAGCTAGTGTTTTCCATTGGTTTGGCAATGCGATTAAAGTCAACCTCAAACACGAACACACGAACACACGAACAACACAAACAACACAAACACCCAATTCCCATTCCAATGTTGACGTAGTTTTTAATAAACTTGTCAGCGCCCTTTTCCGCAATCCAATCCCACCCAACCGAACTCCTCCCAGCAACCCCTTGCGATAGCCTTGAAACAACCCAAACCCCCACCAATCGACCCCCCAATTTGACCTTCTGCTAGCGCGGTTCTAAATTTAAAACGTTTAGTAGCAATTTTTCGTAATTTGCCCATAGAATCCATAGTATCTAGGCAATGAATACAAATGAGTGCACTCATCACTGTCAAGTTGTGATAAAAACGCTGAAAAGCTAAGGCCAAGTACTTGGTTCACCTATATGCATACATAATTCAGTCGATTTTTAAGGGTTTTTACCTGGGGCAAAAATGCAAACATGAAACTAATTAATTGCAATGCAAATACGTTCGAAATTCCTTTAATTAATTTACCAGCCTGCATTTTTATGAAATTAATCAAACTCATAATTGACACAAACAGTATAAAATTGATTGCAATTATTTGTATTTACATATAACTGCAGTGTTTGATGAATAAAATTAAAATGATGTTTCCTTAGTTTACAGAAAGCTTTATTAACTTTTGCATTCCCCAAGGGAAAGTTATCCCTTAATTCTGTCAAACAATATTGAATTTATTCCAATTAGTTGCACATATGCAAATAAATTATATTACTTTACTTTGGACTAACTGCAGAACTAAAAGTAAAATATCCCCCATTTGTGTGATTAAATCTGAAGTCAAAACTTTTTGTTATTTTCGGAAAACCTCCTTCCTCCACTTTAAACTACTCGATGGCCTTTAACACAGAGGGAGCATCGAAAATCGATGGAATCAGCGCCAGAATGTGGAGGAGGGTGCACAAAAGGCGACAAGGATGTCAGCATAAGCGCGCAACTTTGGCAAACAGCTTAAAGAACCGTTCTCCCTGGCGATATTGTATATAAGACTTCCCCCCTAAACAATCCACAACCCACCACCCACACTTTTCCCTCCCCTTTTCAGTGAAACTTTGCCGCTCTGCAGCTAAACTATGAAACGAAGAATTGGAGTAGGAAAACAGAACTTTGTCCGGTCGAACATTAAATAAACATTTACAAATCTGTACAGCATACTGGGAACCGGACTTCGATCTCAATAACCTTTAGTCGCTGTCTTTACTGCAAGAAACTTGCGAATTCCTGCCTTTCATTGAGTTGCCCATGAGTAAACTTGTATTCACCCTTACTTACTCATTACTTACTCACATTTATAAACCTGTAATTTCTTAATCTCATTTAATTTTTGAATATTTTAATCCCTTTTTTTTAAGGGGTTTTCCCTCTAAAAGGCCTTTTCTTTTTACTCGCCATCTGTGAATTGGCAACTTCGGCTGAAAATGGCTCATGGCCTGCGGCCAAAGGCAATAGGCAAAAGCCTTTAGACACATTGCCCCCAATGACATTGATGGCCCACCGGGGGAGGGGGTTTTCGGAGGCGAAAAAAAAGAGAAGAGGGGGGAGGCAGTTGGAGACGTCGCCGCTGTCGTTGCTGGCAGAATTTCCCACAGCGAGCGGCGGGAGGCGCTCACCAGGCGGGAAAAGCATTTCATTGACCTCATAAATTGTCCAAGAAGAGGCGCACAAAAAAGAAAAAGGGGACAAAGAGACCAAAAGGGGGGGGGCCAGTGGGGTTGGCGGCACCGCAAACCCCAAAAACAGGCATCCAAAAGACGACGGCGGCCATTTAGTGTTGGCTGCACAGAAAACAATCTTTTTATAGTTTAATAAAAATCCGGCTCGAGGGACCAACCCTATGAGCTTAATATGATTAATTAATAATACTTTTTCTATCAGAGGTTTTTATCTCAGCATGAAGATCCGAAAAAAAATACAATTTTTAATTAAACACACTGGTTTAAATCCGGCTCGAAGGACCAACTTTAAAAGCTCCCCAGGAAAAAAATCTTTAATTAATAATACTTTCCCGAAAGTCAATAAGACGTTTCTTTCACTGCATGAAAAAGCAAACTATAAATACAACAACAAGAAAGTTATTAATGCCTGCTCGTTGCTCATCGCTTCCCAGCTAAACTGTTTGTCATTGAGGATGGGGAGCGAGGGGTCGATGGCTTTGGATAGTGGGTGGTGGAGATTAACAGAAACGGGAGAAAACCAGACGCCAATGGGAATAAATTCAATGTATGTATGTAAAGGATGTGGGCACTTTCTGAGGTAAAGAAATAGAACAGAACAGACAGAGGGAAATAGAAGGCAGACAGGTAGACAGTGGATACGATCGTATTCACTATAAGCACAAATAAAAAACTAAACTTTTCTCTGGAGATTTTCAAGAAAAACCATTTATAAATGGTATTCATTGTGAACATAAAACGAATGATAATTCAAATCCAATACCATTTATGGCCCACTGTGCGGTTTCCATGAGGTTTTCCCGATGCTTATCAGTTTAGGGGAAAGCTGAGGCAGACAGGTGGAGGCGAGAAGCAGAAATGGCAAAATGGAAACAAAACGCTGCTGCTGCTGCCTTTGATCGGTGGCTTTTGATAAGCGTCAATGACACAGACACTGTGCACTGAGCACCGAGGATATGGAAAGGAGGACCTCCTTTGCTGCTGCTGGCAGTGAATCAGATTTCGTCACTCTCTCTCTCTTTCTACCTCTCCCCCTCTCTCACTCATTATGCATTATACATTGTGCATTGTAACCAAGTTGAGCTGACTCATTCAAACTTGTCGCCGGGAATTTGGGCCACCGGCAGAAAAAGGGCTCGAAGAACAGGTGACTTTTCTTTGTCTAGCCGCAAAAGTGGAGCACCGACGATGCTGACCAGGCAGCCCCAATCCATTCCCATCCGCCCCCAGCAGTAAACAATGCACTGAGCAAAAAATATGGGCTCGGAGGACCAATGTGTGTCTTTTTATATTACGGTAAGGCTAATTTAGAAATTTGGATGCAGTGGCGGATCGAGGATTTTGTTTTCGGGGGATTTTAGAAAAAACGTTTGTGTTTCATCCTTTTTGAAATACCGGATTTCATTTCATTTTCACCACCAGGGGATCCGCGCATGCTTGGATGTAAGGATAGAAAGTTGGAAAGAAGGA
The DNA here is from genome assembly GCA_035046095.1 of Drosophila pseudotakahashii. NCBI lineage: Eukaryota > Metazoa > Arthropoda > Insecta > Diptera > Drosophilidae > Drosophila > Drosophila pseudotakahashii. The sequence continues at coordinate 12,471,742 of JAWNOE010000105.1, forward strand.
GAGAAGCTAGATTCTCTGATCTTTTAGATTTAATTTCAAATTCAAATCCGGCTCGAAGGACCATTACATGGAGACTTAATAAATAACTTAGTAACTATGGTGCAAGGATAGTTATAGATTGCTGATTTCTGGGCTACTTTGTAGTAACCTTTTGGTGTTTCAAGGATGGCCTTGTTTTTTTCTCTGTGTGCCAAATGCGATTATACCTCTTCCACTGCATACTTTCAGGCAGTCACAGGAAAATGACTTCTTGAAAGGCAAAAGCCAAAAGCAATAATGTGAAAGAAACGAGAATTCGAGTGAGGCACCAAGAGACGAAGAGAATTAGCATGCAATAACAATGATGTGGGGGGGGGTTCTGTTCTGTTCTGTTCCATTCGGTTGAGGTCTCCAAAAAGAAGGCGTGAGGTCGTCGGGCCGGGCATGACTAATATGGGTCTCTCGCCTCTCGTTCTTCGGCGAGGTTAAAGTCTTTTGGGGGTAGTTCAAAGCCGTCGGGCCCCCTCCCCCGTTCTTCTCAGCGTTTTTATTCGTATTCCCCCATATTCGCTGCCTTTGCTGTAATAGTGTAATGGCGTGCCGACTGGCGGCAGCTTGTAGGTGTTAAGTAATGGCACACATACACACAGTGGGTTAAGAGGGGGTGGCATTAGGGTTATTCGCTGAGGTCGCCAATTATCGGGGACTGCCACAACACGTATGGGATAAGTCCAAAAATGTAATGGCAATTACGGACTAATTGGAAATCATTCCGAAGGAATTACCAATACCCCGAAAGTTTCGTTTTAATTAATGGCTAATGTGTAATGTAAATAGTAAGTAACTTTTCCTTTACAGCCTGAAAAACCTGAGATGTTTATTAACCTTTTTACAGAAATTTCAAAAAAATTACCATTAAATATTTAAAACTTTGTTTTTCCGAGCTTATAAAATATTTAAGGCTGTCAAAACTTTTTACGACCTTTTCACAATAACTTTAGGAAATGAGAAAACGGTTTTTGGTATAGTATTGCTAATTATTGTTAATACTCTTAAGAAACAATATTGCAAATAATATTCCAAACCTTTTATGTAAAAAATAATAATATTATCATATTATTGACATTAAGACCTCAGACAATTCTCCAGGAATTTAGAAATAAAGATTGAGGTGATAATCCTTTCAGAGCATTCAAAACAGTTCTATTGCATCGCTCTTAGGTCCTCAGCGATTAGAACGAACAAATAGGTGTAAAGGTATTTAAAGTTAAGCCCCAGCCCTTCTTTGCATTCTCATTTATTATTTTCGCCAGAATAGCTGGTGGTCCCCTGGATTTTTATGGCCGTCGCCTGGTAACAGGCTGTGCAGTCATGAATTCCACCTTACATAATTGAACAAGCATTCGCCGGAACAAGGATATATATCCTCCCATAGTTTTGCAGAGCGCACATGCAGAATATGTAGTTATGCACACACGAGCAACAGCTAAAAGCTAAAAAAAAGCCGCTCACCAACTGCAGGCGAAATTCATTGCATACCTCCAGGAGTCCGGGAATTCGGAGTCTGGAATCCGTTGACGAAGGTCCCCGCAGAGAGCCAAAGTTGTTCACTTGCCGGTTCTTACACTCGAACAAAAAGATATAACAATAACATTCAGGGGAAAAACATCTATCGGTGGACTTTGGTCGGACTCTATTCCGCGAACTTCTGGTTTTTCCAGCGACTTTCCACACAGCCCGATTATTTGCCTGCGAACTTAAGTCAAATTCGATTAGACGCGATAACCGTTCTCGGCGCCAAACGAACGCCGACTGAACTTATCAGTCACTCAACTGAACAGCGACCCGGCCAACAACTACAGCTGCAAATCCCTATATACGTATATATGTTTTGTGTGCGTGTGTGTCGGTGTTGCGACGACAACGAGCATGCAACAACAACATGTCGGACCTCTCGCACACACACGCAACTACAGTGGTAGCTGGCTATAATGACTAGCTGTCTCTATCACATGCATAACATTAGTCTTTGAAGCTTACTATTTGTGATTGGGGGTAAAATGAATAAATTGGGGTCACCAAAGTCCAATTTGAGTACGTAAGTGGGCTAGGAATAGATTATAACTATAACTCATAATCACTTTTAAAAGTCTTTGGAGTTAACTAATCACCTAAGAAAGGTCTCTGATTGGAGTAAAATTAATAAATTGGGGTCACCAAAGCCCATATTGAACACATAAGTTGGATCATCGGGATTTATTGGTTTCAAATCTCAGCTCATACAGTACTAACGTACGACAACAATAGAAAGTTTTTTCTTAAAAATATGTGGAATAAATTGGGGTCACCAAATCCAAATGTGAGTAAAACTTGTCCAAACATATCCCGACCAAGCTTAAGATCCAAAATATAAAACAGTTCTTCTTTGTGGGGATCACTGTACTTCACACACACACTAGGAAGAGACCCGAACCCGGTGGACAGGCGGACTATTGTTGACTGCACATTTCGTTTATTGCTTCTGCTTCTGTTTTTACCCCTGCCCCGCCCCTCTCTGTCCTCCGCCCCCAGCTTCTGGCTCTTCCTCTTCCGGCAAAACCGAAGGGGAAGTGCAGGAAAAGCCGGAGAAACAGAGAGAGAATGGCAAAGGAACTAACGGAGGAGCCAAAGGGGAAATCCTCGGCCAACTGCAGTCCATATATAGAGTGCAGCGTAAGCTTTTTGGGGGCTTGGGCATGTTAATGGGGTCACCACCGCCACGCCCACTCAATTCGCCCCCGTCTTTACAGCTGCGATTGTTGTGGCAAAATGTAAAATTGATCAATTTGGGCGTCAAGTCTGGCAGGGACTCTCGCTCTCTGTCTTTGATGGCCAGGAAAAGCCCCCGCACCCATACCATACCATCCCCCACTTTGATTTTCTTTCCGCCCATCATGTGCAAATATGTATAATTTATGCCCACTTCCCGGGGACTTGAAAACCCAGACTGGGACGAGGTTTTGGCCATCGCCGAACGCCCTAATTGTGTTGGCAGTCATAATGCAATTGAAGGGTTGACTGCGGGTCATCAGATGGTGATGATGTTCTTACTTTACAATCTCTTCCGATTTGGATTTAGAAAATATATTTAAAAAAAATAAAAAAAATATAAGGAATAATAATGTAAAATATAAAATTGATCGTAGAATTCTTTTAGGCACCTTTAGAAATTGTTAAAAATCTTTAAGAATTTCTGTGGCAAAGTTAACAAGGTTTTAAATTTAAAATGAAATATGTTTTTTTTATTATATTATTTATATTATATAGAACATTTTGAAATTTTTGAAACATTTTAAAAGTATTTGCGCCTAACTTTTTGAAATAAAGGGTAGCAAATAGTCCACACTCATTCAACGAGAGCGGATCGACAGAAGCCCACCCACTTACTCACCCACATCTATTGTGCTCGTGTGCAGGCATCCTCCCCCCACCCCTTTCCCTCTCTGAAAAAGGCAGAGTTGCCACATAATTCGATTACCATACATATATGTACATGCATGCAATCGCATGCAGTGCACATCTGGTTTTGGATAAAAGTGTAAGTCACACAGCAACCACCGCCCACCGCCCGCCGCCCCTCGAAATGGGAGTGGCACGCACCACACTGATGGATGAGTCGCAGCGTTAAGTGGCGTTAAATCGGGGAATTCGGAGCGGGGAGACCATCGTGTTTGCATATAAGGCAAATATATGTATATAGAAGCACATGCACAGCGAGAAAAAAGGAGAGTTGTTTGCAAAATGATTATCTTTTAGCTAAAACGAACTATATAGCTTAAAAAACACCAAAAATACACTTTATTAAAAAGTTAATTATTTTTTTATTGCATACTTTTTGACATCTTTTAAAAATCTAATAATATTTGAAATTTTTTTGATAAACATTTGTATTATTTTAGATTTGTTCAACAGTGGATCTGCTTCACTTGTAAACCTATTGTTTTCCGTGTAGCCCGGCATTAAGACTAATATGTCATGGGACTGGACAGCAATGGCCAGCTAACCGTGGAAACGGGGAGGTAGATACATATACAGATGATGGAGAATAGGATGTAAGCCCACTTTTTTTACCAGGCCACACTTTAATGTGTCAGCCGCACGACTCCAAGTGTCACTGTGCGAATTGCGAATTGTGGATTGTGGGAGTCCGGATTGCGAATTGCGGATTGGGGATTGGGGATTGCAGACTGGGTATTTGGACGACCCAGTGGCCAGGTTGGCCAACCGAACGGATGTGTCGATATGCGCATTATGCCTCAAGGGTCCTTCGGCCTCCACTTTCGGTGCCACATTGCTGTTGTTGTTGCTGTTGGTGTTGCTCCACTTCTACTGCCTCTTCCACTTCCTGAACACCCATACACATTCATTCACTCACACACCTCAGCCACTCACCTCACCCACTCGACCAGATCACATACAGATACGCACACTCGCATAATATACCATCCATCCTGACATACATATATGGTATTTGGCCCGATTTTTAGGGCAGTTCTATGCACTGATAAAGATTCTATTCCGTTCCACCTAAAAATGGATCTTTATATAACATAGTAAGTATCAAGTACCAGATCTTACAGATCGTAATCCCCTTAATATATACGTTAAACAAGTTACTTAGCTTAAGGTAGTGCGAGGGAAATGGAGATAAGTAGCCAGCAAGCGCCATCTAGCGGCTAGTTACATTTTGCTCATAACTTTTTAATAAATAGTCCGATTTAAAAAATTTCTTCTACATTATTCTACTCTACGAGTAACGGGAATAAATATAATTCGAATGGCAAATTATCGAAATTTGTAATGGGAACTAAAAACTTTTTCGTCTCAGTGTAGGCCAGCTACATTTTCCCTTCGCCTGCCGTTTTCTCGTTTTCCCTTTTTGTTGCGAGTTAATTGCATCAGTCGCAGGCATCGGCATCGAATGCACCGGCAGTGATTGGAATTATGCTGCTGCATTAAAAATGGAAATACTGTGCGCGTCATAATGCCGCATATACCCCATATACACCGTCAACTTATGTATCTCCATTTCCCTGGCCATCCTGGCCGTCCGTTCGCCTCAATAGAGCATTCAATTACACGAGTTGGGGAGTGTGAAACTGAATATGAATATGAATACGAAAGTGGAGTGTGGAATATGGAGAGCCTGCTCTTTAAGCATAGCGTATATTTACATAGACCCATAGCCCAGCTGGGAAATGGAACGAGAGCGGAAACAACAAAAAGAAATACAATAGATGGACGGGCCTAATCGGATTTTCACATTCACCAGGATTCGTCAAAATTGCCTCTAGGCTTTATAACACTATAACTCAAAGGTATATGAGGGGAACTCGCGAAATCTTGAAGAATGTGAAAACATATTCCCAACGATTAAAGTACAGTTGTGCCCACAGCGACTAATCAATTTCAAGGGCTCGAAGACTTTGTGTGACGCCCGAATCACTCGACTTTCGCTGACCATTCTTTTTGGCCTTGTTTATCTGCCAGTTGTCCACATCCATCAGATAGTCCCTGGAAAAATAAGAATACATATGTGAATAAAGTCCTCAAAAACATGTTGTAACAGCACCCACCTCTGCTCCTTGAGCAACTGCATCCACTGGAGCTTTAGGTCGGACATTTTCCCAGCATCCCCGCCGTACTCCTCGGGCAGCATGGAGCGCGGAAAGTGACGATACGGGGTCTCCGCATCCGGCACATGGAAGTGGATCAGCTTGAAGACTTCGCTCTTGATGAAGGGCTTCACGACGGCCATCACCTTGTCGACGAACGAGGGGCAATTCAGCACATGGATCTCCTTGAGCCGCACGGGATGCGCCTCCTGGACGAACTTCATGTAGACACGCAGGGCACCCAAAGCGGTTTTGGTCAGGTGGCGCAGCGTATAGCCGGCCATGTCGAAGACGGGTATCTCCCCATCCGACAGCCGCTCCTCGTCCTCCGTCGCAAAACGGCAGTCGGCCACCATGAAGAAGACCTTGATCGCAGCCGTGAAGTTGAACTGTCAGAGAGAATATGCCTCATGAGAAAGTAAGCTTGATAAGTTTTATTTCCATCTCTTGTGATGGGATCCAAAAACATGGTAAATAAAAAGTTTTAAAAACTCATAAAAATTTAATAATATTCACATATCAAAATAAAGAATTTTAAATCACTTATAAACATGTCTAAAAGTATGCAACAAGATTTTTGTACGCTCTCTGTATCACTTAGACGCTTTAATAAGCTTGTTTAAAACCAAAGAAATTTAGTTATTGAAATAAAAATAAATCACTAAAATCACTAGGATAAAAAGCATTATTTTTCATAATTTTTTTATTTAATATTTTATTTGTATTTTTTTTTTTATCACTGCATACTTTTAGACACTTTTAAAAGTGATTTAAAGCCTCTAGTGATTTAATTGATTTGCTTATGTGCACAAATGGCTTATAATTTTGTTTGATTTTTAGTTTTAAACTTATTTTCCACCTTGTCTTACTCACCTTGTCCGCATCAAAGTCGATCAGGCGGTAGAAGAGCAGCTTGTTGTTCTCCGGGGTCAAACCGGGCAACGGCACCAGATCTCTGTAAGTGAATTGCGACAGGGAAACGGTTAACATAATTCTGGGTACCCCATTATATTATCCATCCCAGCCAAAAACCGGTTGCTTCGATATTGCAAGCCAATGCACTCTGTGTACACTGAGCAAAAAGTCAACATTGCCAGATGCAAAAATCACAGTGGTTTCCAGGAATCTCAGCTAATTACAAGTTGCCTGGACTGCCGCCACTAAAGTCTCAAAGTCTCAATCAGTGCTTAATGTCTGTATTAAAGCGTTTATCTGCCAGTAAATTTCTGTTATGGCCTTTTTTTTGCCGGTACTCAGTTTTATTGATTTTCTGCTGGAGATTTTTAGTAGACTGTAAACTTGGTTTGATTCGTTTCGTAGCAAGTTATGATTTTCCGGAACCAAACATTGTTAATTGGCTACATTTCGGTTTGTTTTTTGTTTTTAATTGTAATTTTTGATATTTTTTATTCGACTAATACCTTAAGCTGATAAACACGTCTAACTTGGTAATAAACATTTTTTTAAGGTTTCAAATTTATTACTTAAGCGGGCAGTTTAATTTTCTTTTTGTTTTGGCAATTAAGTTAAGCACATGAACAATTGCTTTTTACAAAAGCATTTATAAATCATACTTTTATTTGTTGGTTTTTTTTATTAACTTTAGGATAACTTTTGGTATACCTAGTTCTCGTTTCTGGTATCGTATTATATCTTTTTTCACATTTATAATAGTTAGGATCAGATCATATTTTTAATAGTTTTAAACATAACACAGAAATTATTTCCTATCTTGAAGATAGTGATCCTAACTTGCTTTTTGGCGTACTTGAGGGAACTTTATGGCATTTCCACCGATCCTAACTACCGAACCCTACATTGTGGTACTCACGCGACTTGCAGCAACTGCTGTGAGCTGTCGTCAAGAGGATCGCGATCGATGAAGATGTGGGCATGTTTGTTGCGCAGTCCATAATTGAGTTCCAAGAGGCGCTGGGCGGCGGATGGATCGCCACGAGTCGTGTGCAGAAAGCGTCGCAGAAGCAAACGGGCTGCGGAGAAGGAGGATTCGGATAATATTCACATGGTGGTGAGTTCGGGGGAGCTGTACAGGGGTACAGGGGTACAGGGGTACAGGTGCATTCATAAGTCACTGCGGTGCGATGGTTATGCAACTGGCTGCGGTTCCCATCGCTCAGGCAATTGACCTATAAACTAAGTTGGCCAATCCCACGATAGTCACACAGTGCAAAATTGAGAAGAACTAATTACAATCACTACTACATTTTAAATAAAATATTATATATCTCTTACATTACTATAAAATCCAAAAAACATGTTTATCACTTTAAATTAGTTAAGCAAAGCATTTGATATTCTGTTTTAAACTGTAATAATAATAATAATATCAAATTCAGGTATCAAATACTCATTATACGATCAGTTCTTTAAGTTAAGATCTAGAACTTTCTGATATCACTTTATAATTTTTAAAGTTCTTCAATTTAAGATCTATACCTTCATGTTTATAATAACTTTCTGATAAAAAAAATCACAAGAAAAAAAGTCACTTAAAATGGAACTTTTTATAGGAGTATCCGAAACGATCGCAATTTCTTTCGGTGCTTTCTTCACGGCGAAGATGAAGACTGGACTTTTGCGATCCAGTGACCCACTTCCATTAAAACTTCACGAAATACGAACATATATTCTGCGGTAATTGCGGCTGCGACTTGAGCCACTCCTGAAGATCCGAAATCCGTTTGGCCATCAGTTGATCCTCGTTCTTCTCGTTCGACTGGACCATTTTGAAGCGCTATCGTTGCCACCCACAAGAACTATCGGAATTATCGAACTTCCGGGAGGGAGCGAGACGGAGTCGTGTATTATTTCTAGGCGAGACAGAGCGCGTCTGTGCGACGCTAATTCGCGACTGCAACTGATTGGAACTTGGATTTTTTTTGGCTTTTCGTCGACTGGAAGTCTGCCGCTGCCGACGTCGCTGCCTCCGCCTCTGCCTCTGCCGGCATCGCAAATAATAAGTGCTTGAATAGCGGCGAAAAGGGGAGGAGGACATGGGGGATAAGTCTGGCAACATGCTGTGCGATCATGCAACGTATTTGCCTTGTGGCGTTGCCATCTCGCTGTTAAAAGGGGTCTACTTATAGGAAAAAGAATCCTTAAAAATAAATAAAGTCATAAAAAGAGAAGATGATTGATAATGATGATTTAACTTTCTTTTGATTTTCTGTACTTTTCTTTATTTTCTGCTGACTCAAATCGTTGATCGTTGAAAGCAAATCTAGCTTTCATTAATTTAGTTTTAGTTTAACACCTACGAATGCTAATTTTTGTACACACAAAAGAAATCTTATATCTTTAAAAAATATATTACACTAAAATTTGATATCATATCTAAAATAAAACATTTACTTTGCCCATATGTTTGTTATTCAGTTGATGTTGAGTAATTTCCACTATGTCAGAAGGCCGAAAACCGCCAGGTGTTTTTGTTTTTTTTTTCTTTTTTGCGTGTGCGTAATGCGTGGGTGCTGTGCGGTTTTTCCGGCTTTCCACCCAATGGTTGAGGCCATTGCCGTATTGCCATGTTTGGCGGCATTTTTTCCACCATTTACTCGTTCGGTTTGGATTTGGATTTTTTTTAAGTTTTTTTTTCCTTAGCTTTATCGCGACATTGGCAAACAATTTTCGGCAAGGCGAAGTCGCGCTCCACTTGTTATGCTGCTCTGCTCCCGGCTGAACTAGCCAACTGAACTGGCCAACTGAACTGGCTTCGGACGTGTTTCGCAAGTTAAGGCCCAGTCCAAAAGCAAAGCCAGAGCCAAAAGCCAAACTATTTACAACCGACCACGTTGGAACGGCGACAACAAAGCATGAGCATGAATTAAAACAAAACTGTCAAAAAGAAGCAGCAGCGGCGAAAGCGAATTTGGATACCAATTTTTGTTGGTGGCCCACAGAACACAACAAACTCACCTGTCTCGCCTGCGATCGTATTTCCATTCGAGTTTTACAGTAAAAACTACTGAACATAGCGCTAAGGTATACTGTTCAAAAACTATTTTTTCAAAACTTGTATTCTACTTATAAACTCTAGATTTTTAGGTATAATTTTAGTTAAATTAATATTTTTATATCTTAAAAAATGATAACACAAGAATCTTAAATATTCTAGTTGAATATTAATAGTTTACCTTTAATTTTCCAAATGGTTTTCTAGATTTTAGAAAATTGCGTATACGACATGTTGTTCATTTTAAATATATATTTTATTTTCTATACTTTTCTTTGACAAAGTAACCAATTAGTTTATCTTAAATTTATAGTTAAACTAAGTAAAAAGTGATTTCAAATATTTTAAGATGACTTTTGTAGCCTTCATGGGTTAAAAATTAATCATACGACACGTGGCTCGTTAGAAATAGATATTTGTTTAAGTTACGGAAGTCTGACTGTATCTTTCGGTGGCCAATTTAATGCAGTTGTAAACTTATTAAGCGCAACAGCAAAAGCAAACGCAGCGAAAAACACGCACAAGTTCACATTTATTCGAGTCTCTTGAAAACAGCTGAGTGGCCTTGAAAATGGAACTTAGCCGGCTCATAAATGTTTTAAAATAAAGCTAGAGTCGGAGGTTTGGTAAAAAAGTGCTAACTGCCAAATTAAAATGGTCAACGTACCATTCAAATTATACATTTGTGGAGTTTGGGAATTATGGTCATGTGAATGGTATATGGTACGACTTCGACTTTGTTCTTGGCACTTTTCAGCGACCTTAGCTATAGGGTTGTGCACTGGAAAAAAAAAATCACAATTTTAAAAAATCTGGTAAAAACTTAAACTTTAATTTGGGAATAATTACACTATGCAGCATCAAAAATTTACCTCGATGGATGCTATCTATTTGGATTCGTTACGAATTCCCAAGTTAAACTGCGTTTCCCCGACGCAAGGATTCTTAGCAAAAGGACCTCAAAGTTCGAAAAATGCTGAAATTGGCCAACTTTCCAGAGATCTCAGAGGCAAACGGATGGATGGTTTGATTCGATGTTAAAGTTTTTTAAAAGGTACACTTTTTATCTTTCAAACCCCATACTTAGAATAATTTTAGGATTTTTTTTAAGGCAGAAAGAAATTCTAGAAAACATAGTCCGTCGGGGAACTTTTTGGAAAACGCAGTTTAACTTGGGAGTTCGTAACGAATCCAAAAATATAGCATCCATCGAGGTAAATTTAAAAAGCACTAAAAATGCTGCACGGTGTTATAGATCACTTATAACAATATATAAAAAATCATAATAATTTATTCTATCATAAATATTTATTTATATTGAATACCCTAACACATACAAGATAACTATTTAAACTATACACCCGATTACTATTTTCTATAAATTTTAATGCCCATTTTTAACTTTAAATAGCGAAGTACTATGATCTTTACTACATATTATTACTATTTACTTACTTATTATTTTCTTCATAAAAATGCAATGTCTAATTATTTAAAATGGAAAATCTAGACGTTTATTTGGGAGTGGAAAATTTGAATTCTGATCAGACAGAGTGTGTCAATCGCGGCAAAGTGCATTTAGTAATAATACACTTGCTGTTTGCCAACTTTGCTTGCATAATTTTGCAAATCAATTAGCTAGAATATTCGCACTGCCTGCTAATTGCAGTCGCAGCATCATCAAAACGAAATACGAAATACAAACTACAAACGGTCAATACAAGTCATGCAAATAGGTTGCATTTTGGCCAAGCAAAGAATGATATATGCATTTTCAGATAAGGCAAAAAACTAAGCTCTGAAAGCTCCACTCACACAAATCGTTGCTAAAATCCCTCAGTCACCAAAAAGAAGAAAAATTAATTATCATTGGACATGGTGTAACTTGTGGTCAGTCGAGAAAAGGTTTTCGGCAATTTACCATTTTAACTGAATAAAGTACCGCTCATTACTTCGAATGTTGCAACTCTTTTGAAGTTGTTAAGTTGTTTCTCAATACCTACCCCTTAAGTCAAATGTTTCTACACACATCTTGGGACATCAATCATGAGTCTGAGTTTTCTATTCTTTTACGCCAATTCACTGCAATTGAGTTCACTTCACCCAAGTGCAACTTTCTAAAACAATCTAATGCAGTTCACTGTTTTTAATGTTTAGAAACTATTATTTAAGATTGGCCTATTAAAATTACTTAAATAAAATTAATAATTTCATTTGTCAAGTTACAGCAAAAAAGAACAAAAATCCTGTATTTGCCAAAAAACGAAATCCTGATTTTTCACCAAAAAAAAATCAGTATTTTGGCGGAAACAAAAAAAATAATAGTCAAAATATGGAGTGTCATACATCGTTGAATTTGTTATAAAATTCCCAATCGATTGGCATTCAAACATGCAAATTTTAATTTTGGGCCATTTTTCGCGAAAAATTGTGATGTAACCCCTTACAAAAAAATTAAAAAAACGGTCGACAAATTTATTTTTCAAAGTCAGTCAAAAAGTAACGTGGATTTATTTATTGGTTTGTTAGTTTTTCAAAACAGAACGTATTTTCGATTTGGTACAATTTTTGGACAAATTAGAGCAAAAATAGTAAAAAACAAAAATCCTGTTTTTGCCAAAAAACCAAATCCTGATTTTACACCAAAAAAAAATCATTATTTTGGTCGAAACAAAAAAAATAATAGTCAAAATTTGGAGTGTCATTCATCGTTGAATTTGTTATAAAATTCCCAATCGATTGGCATTCAAACATGCAAATTTAAATTTTGGCCCATTTTTCGCGAAAAATTGTGATGTAACCCCTTACAAAAAAATAAATAAATAAAAGGTCGACAAATTTATTTTTCAAAATCAGTAAAAAAGTAACAGGGATTTATTTATTGGGTTCTTAGTTGTTCAAAACAGTACGTATTTTCGATTTGGTACAATTTATCGTTATTTAATTTCCAATTAATTCGCATTTAAGCTTAAACATTTTCATTTTTAACAATTTTTTTGGTCACGATATTACTTTGAAGATTTTTATTCGCATTTTTTCTTGGATTTTTATGCCCTTGCATTTGGTATTATTATTATAACTTAAGTAAGAAGTTTATAAAATCTATTAATTTCCTATTTGAATTCGACTTAAAACTAACGGTTTTTGTTACGTTTCACGTTGCGTAACGTAAGCTTCGCGCTAACGTCACGGAACACAAACGGAACAAATCGATAAGTGAGTGGGTGTGCCATCGCTGGGCTAGTGTGACCGTGCGATCGTGGGTAACACAAACCAATGGAATAAAATAAACGAATAAAGTAAAACTTGATCTAACGGAACAGAAGGGAATAAAATGATCTGTCGCCTGTGTCTGAACGCGCTGGACGAGCAGAGCGCGGTGCTGCTGTTCGGCGGCTCAGTTGGCTCCTCCGCCGCAGCCGGTGGTGGAGCGGGAGCCAGTGCATCCACTCCGCCGGAGGACGAGGACGATGGGGGAAAGGCGCTGCCGGAGAGCTACCTGGTCCAGCTGATCTCGATTCACTTGTACCTCTGCGTAAGTTGCCACTGCTGCCCTCTGGAATCCACCTGCCCCTGCTGCTCCTCCTCTCATTTGCACCCATACTAATCCGCCCGATCCCCTCCAGCTCTCCCGCGACGATGCCATCTCCACCTGCATCTGCACCGAGTGCTGCTCGCAGCTGGAGAGCTTCCACAACTTCTGGAAGCTGGTGGAGCTCAAGCAGACGACGCTGTGCAGCCAGTTTCTGGCCATCGATTGCGATGTCAACTGGTCGGAGGAGGGCTCCGAGCTGCTGGACGCACAGGCGGAGGCACAGCCTCTGGTGCCGGCGGCGGAGGTGGAGCCCAAGGTTGTCACACCCACAACGGCCAACAAGTTCCCCTGCATGTTTTGCGAGAAGTCCTTCAAGATGCGCCGCTACCTGGAGGAGCACATAGCCACCCATACCGGCGACAGGCCCATTGCGTGTCCCTACTGCGAGATGGCCTTCCGCTGCCGTTCGAATATGTACACCCACGTGAAGAGCAAGCACACCACCCAGTGGCTGAAGGCGCGCGAGGAGCGGGATGCGGCCAAGTCGGGACAGAATCACACGGCAACGGAGGAGGCAGCTCCAGCTGTTGCTCCGCCTGCCGCTACTCCTGCAGCTGCTCCTTCTCCACTGCTCTCCCCACCCACTTCTCAGCCACCGCTGCCGCTGTCCGTCATTCACAGCCAGCCCAGCGAGGCGGCCATCAACCTCACCATTGCGAAGACCCCACCATCCGCTGGCTCGCGGAGCTCCCGCAACCGGGCCAGTCGCCGCAAGACGCACTCGCCCAAAAAGGTCCAGCACACGGAGGGCAGCGATGCCAGCGACGAGGACTCGCCGCAGAAGCGGCTCAAGGAGAACGAGCTGATGCTGGCCAACTACAATGCGGTGGCTGCGGCCGTGGTGGCAGCCGCCTCCCTTTCGACGGGAGGCAGCAATCCTCCGGCCGGACAGCCGGCTGATAGCCTGCAGCAGCGCCTGTGCGCGAGTCTCCTCCAGCAACAGCAGCAGGATCAGCTCTTTGCGGTCATGTCGGCCACGGCGGCAGCAGCGGCGGCAACGGTGGGAGCGAGTAGTGGTGTCCCAGCCAGCGCAACGACGACGACGATGCTGATTCATCCATACGGGTGAGAAGTTTCCTGTGGCTTCCTCAGCTGAATGTTGCTTAATATCACTTTACCCTCCAGCAATCTGCCGGCAGAGGCGTCTTCCGTCATCCATGCCGCACCCGTTTCCCAGGTGATTTGTCCCAATTGCGGCGAGTTTCCGGGACAGAATCATCGTTGCCTGAGCAAGCCCAAATATGCCTGCGATGTGTGCGGCAAGTGCTTCAAGATGAAGCGCTATTTGGAGGTGAGCTGTCGATTTGGGATTTTATCTTGCTTGGTTACTAACTTCACTTCATTTTTCCCCCTTAGGAGCACTTTGCCACCCACACGGGCGTCAAGCTGCACACCTGCGCCTTTTGTCCCACGGAGTTTCGGTCCAAGTCGAACATGTATCACCACACCAAGCGCAAGCACAAAGCGGAATGGGAGCGATCGCGGGCCACACGCTCGGCGGCCAAGGCGTCCAGCCAGGGTGGTGTTCAGGATGTGCAGGATGTGCAGCATGCCAGTCCCAGTCCGCAGCCACAGGCTCAGCCGGGACCGGCGGCCGCAGCTCTCTAGGAGGCAGGCCGGAATCTAGAGGATTCGAAGGAAGTGCAGTCGTAGTCTTAGACCTTTACAATTATACACATACATTATATATATATATTTTTTGCATATTAGCCATACCGAATACCGATTGTACTTACCCCCAAGTTTCGTGTACTCCACAAAGTCCCTCGTGGCGCCTCTATTGTGTATACTCTTCTCGTTCTCTATAATGCCTTAACCAGCTAGCCAGGTTTGGATCTGGTTATAAAGTAAACATTCATTTTAACTAACTCAAATTCTAATTATTGGGAGTTTCTTTCCCTAGCCAGTAAGAGGGTTTAGGTTCTTAAGTGCTATATTAACCGGAAAAAATAACCACTGATTTTAATTCTTACAATTTTATTTCAATTTAGCAATTTATACAATTAGAAGTACAATTAGTGGGGTCCATGGACACAATGCTTAGTTCAATAACTACAGAGCTTTGGGGTCTCCAGTCTCCGGTCTCAAAACCCCCACAACTCCATACCTATTGCAATGATCGTAATCCCCTTAACGCTACGATGGGAGGATTTAGTGTGTGGCGACGATTGAAAGTGTGAGGACAAGGAAGGTAAGTCTAGCAATGAATGATTGCTTGCAATGATGATTGAACTGATTGATTGCTAACTGATCTTAATCCTAAGCCTGGCTGCTAGCTGCCCCACTGAGATTGGTGCTGCTCCACTGGAGTTGGCCGCGTGTCTGTCTGTCTGTGTGTGTGTTTCCTTAAACTAACTGCTGGGGATGATGTCTTGGTCTTGGTCTCGGTGTTGATCCTACGATCGCTTGCTTCGCGCCTGCGCCTGCAGCAGGTCCACCGACGGCACCGAAAATACAAAGGACAGGCAGCCGAAACGCAGCAGGCTGCCGTGGGCCAGCACCGCCGATCCCTCCCAGGCGCCGGCCACCATGGGCACGGGTCCGCCGTTCGTGCAGCGGCAGGCGGGCTTTACGATGGGAGCAAGTCTGTCAGGGATAAGGAATATACATTACTTTCATTCAACTGGATGGGCCTAAACTATACTCACCGCTCTTTGCCGATCCTCTTCTGCTCAAACTGACGATGGATGTGCCGCCTCTTGTCCAGCAGATCGTCGACGCGCCTCTTCAGCTCGGCATCATCGGGTCGCATCCGCTTGCCGGCATGTGTGGGCATCCTGTCGGTCAGGTCGCAGGCGTAGAGCTGACCATTGACCTCCGTCCCGAACTCCGAGTAGTTGATAAGTTCGTAGGACTTGGAGAACTCGTCGTAGAAGATGATGGCGTGCTGCGGCGAAATGCGACAGCAGTAGCCGATGGCCGACAGGTCCACCGTTTCCGTTTGGGCCAGCGTGGTCGACGGCGAGTAGTGGCCGCCGTAGCCGATGTACAGTGTGCGGTAGCGCATGAATATCGAATGGTCCAGCCCGAGCGAACTGAACCAGCGGCTGTCCTCGAGCATATCGCCCAGCGGGGTGATGACCGCCCGCGCCTGCACCTTGCACTGGAGCAGCTTGAGCTCTAGTCGCGAGGCCAGCTCGTAGGCCTTCTCCGTGTCGCTGCGCGAACGCGGCACATAGCTTTCGGCAGCCGCATCCGCTGCTGCGATGGCCGCCGCCGTGGCCAGGGCCGGATGCAGGGCCATGGCGGGATCCTCGTCGGCGGCATTCCCATTCTTTTGCGCCAGTATCGAGGACGTTTCGCTGGTGAAGAGCAGCGAGAAGCGGTTCATGTCCTCCGGCGCCAATTGGCCCTGCAGGGCACTCGCTTCGGCCGATCCCGCCTCCGATGCTCCTTCAGCAGCCGCCAATTGACGCAGCCGCCGGGCAGCCGTACGATTCTTGTACTGCGTCACAATCTCCGGATGCTCCTCGACCAGCTGCAGCAGACGCTGGTGCGCCAGCTTCTTGATTATGTCCACGTCCAGGTGGAAGAGGTCCGCATCGATGATGCCCGCCTTGCTGTCCTCCTCGTCCTCCTCGAAGCTGATCTCCAGCTCCAAACTGGCCTTGGACTCCACCTTGACAACCGACGGCTGTTCGCTGTTCGCCTGCCCCTCCGTTTCCGTTTTGGTGGGATTCTCGAAGTCCACCTGGCCATTTACTTTGTCGCCCGGTGGACTCGGATTCTCGGACTCCTGTTCCTGCCCCTCGGGACTGGGATCGTCGCTATCGCTATCGCCCTCCACCGCCGTCTCGACGGTGCCGTATTCCCGCTGGATCTCACGGAACTTGGCGCGAGCCGAACGCAAGGCCTCCAGATCCTTCAGCAGCGATTCGGTGACCGATTCGCGGGATATCTCCTCGACCTCGGTGGGCAGATTCTTGCGACGCTTCACCCGATCGTAGCGCAGCGTCTGGCGCATGGAGGGCAGCAGAGCGGGCGGATGCTCGTAGTGGTAGCGCACAATGGCTGGCACCTCGATGTGGGCACGCGGACGCACATTGGTCTTGGTGCGGAAGGGCGGATGGCGGGTGTTGACCCGCCGGAAGAACTCGAGCTTGACATTTTCATGATCCAGCGGCTGGTGGAAGCGGTTCCACAGGCGCACCCGCTCCGTGGCCGAAATGCTGTTGGTCATATTGGCATCCTGCAAAGAGATAGCCTAGTTTAAGTCCAAGAAAACCTCTGCTTAGCGGCGGTTAACTTACAATAAAGTTCTCGGCATGATTGGGGCACATCCACAGGCCGGCTGGCAGTGCCGTTAGCGGGGGATCCAGGCAGTCCTGGTGGTAGTACAGCGGACAGTAGTCGCAGGAGATGAGCGGCGCCCTCTTGCAGGAGCGCGTGCAGTAGAAGCAGGTCTTGGCGGGCAGCGGCACCAGGCCCTGGGCGTCCAGCTCGAAGGGCTTAGAGTTGCGCCGCTGATTGCCGGCGCACTTGCGATGCCCGCCGCCACCGTTGCCGCCACCGCCGCCGCCGCTTGGCGGATGCGACTGCTGGACGGGCTGGACCTTGCCATTGCCCGGAAACTGGGTGTGCAGCTCCAGTTCGGGCGGCAACGAGAACTGCTGCGGATTGAGCATGCTGGCCGCCCTGATGACATCGTCCAGCGGCGTCGGCTTCTTGTTCGGATCGAGGGCACGCTGTATGGCCAGCGGCATTTTGGCCAGCAGCTTCTCGGTGCTGTTCCTTTCGCTGTTGCTGCGCTTGCGCAGGTTGCGAATCTTCAGCGGTATGGACTCCAGATCGCCGGAGGAGGGGGTATTGGCCCGGGAGCCGCTGCCCGCCGAGGGGACGCGCTCCACGGAGCTGGCCTTGGAGGAGGAGGCCGGCGGCTGGGAGACCTTGGCCATGCGGCAGCTGTGGCACAGCCACTGGCCACTGGGAATGTCCTCCTCGCTCAGCGGAGGATCACTGCGGGGCGATGAGGGAGACAGGACGAGAGGATGAGGCACTGGAGGAGGCACTAGATCATTCGCATACTCACTGGCACTGCAGGTGGAAGCTGGAGGGGCAGCGGTCGCAGCACAGCAGATTGCCGCCCTCCTCGCAGGCGTCGCAGTAGTCGTGGTTGTGGCCCCTGCCCGGCCGCCTGTAGTACGGATGCTTCGTGTTGGTGCTCCGCTGGACCAGCTTCTCGTCCTCGTTGGGCGGCGGGCGGATGAGCTGCTTGATTTGCTGTACGCGGTGCAGGCAGAAAGAAGAGGGAAGCGGATTAGCGTGCTTTGTAAGCTAATGTGGCATCTCGAGCAGCAGCAGAAGCAGCCCCGCCAATAGGAAATTGGAGCAGGAAGCTCGGCATCCGCCCGGGGGCGTCACGGGAGCTGGAGCAGCGGCTGGCGATCAACTCACCTCCATGATGCTCAGCGAGGCGTTCGGGTCCTGGTCCACTTTAGACATCTTTTTCGCTGGCTCCTCGTATCCGGTGTACACAATCAATCTCGGCAAGCAACTCTTCACTTTCTTTGGAGGCGGAGGCGGGCGACGGTATTCGGTATTTTCCGGTATATTCGGTGTGCAGCCCTGCGCATCCCCCGGGCGGCTGGTCACACTGCAGCCTATCGATAGTCAGGTCCATCAACGGCTAGCTAGTGCTGACGCCATTCACTCCATAACTAGCTAGTTTTTAATTAAATATAACTTTTTTTTTAATATTTATAAGTTGTGTTTTTGACTTTTCTAATAGGATGAGTACTTAAAAATCCACTTAATAATTTGGTTGCAGTACAAACACACATTTGGCTAGTAATTAAGTAAATCTCATTCACGCTAATGTAGCTAATAGTACAGTTAATACAATAGTGCTAAAGTTAAAATATAAAACAATAATAACAAAAAAGTAGGCTAGTTGATAAGATCATAAATACAGCTTAGTATATAATAAACAAATTCAAAATTGCCACACTTTGCAATAGAGCAATTCACATACTTGGCTAGAAAACCGCCAAACTAGCAGCACTGCTGGCAATCGACGCATCTCAGCTGGCCGACGACGCAATTTGCCAATTTACAAAGCAATAGAATAGAATTAAATAAAATAGTGCAATGTTCTCGATCTTTGGGAAGCGCAAGCCCGCGGAAACGCCCACGGAGGATCAGCCCATCCAGGGGCCGGCGGAGGGACCGCGGCCAGGAACCAGTGGCGATGACTTCGTGTTTATAGAGCGGAAACCCGGGGCGGATGGTCCGCCGTGCTCCGCCTTCGCTTCCGCGGGCCCCATGTATCCGCCCATGCCGCCGGCGGGCTACCTGCCCTATCCGCCAATGCCTGGAGCCAGGGGAGGACTGGGACCGGGAGCAGGGACCCCGGTGAAGTTGCCTGCCCAAGGACCCGTCAACTACTTGCAGGACATTCCCTTCGAGCTGGCACCTGGCTTGGCCACCAAGGACCGCTATGCCAGCACCCAAATGCAGGTGGACAGCATCCTGGCGCTCCTCACGCGCCAAATGTCCGTGGACGAACTGGCCGAGGAGTACACATTCGCCCTGGAGAGATCCGTGCAGAACGAATGCTTCTAGCCTTAGTCCATTACTAATTTCACTGGTTATTATAATAAAACGTTGCTTATTTAATTGTAAACTCTATGGAATATCCTTTTTCCTGCCTGTTAACGTATGTACTTCAATCGTCAAAGCATATAGATCCTAACATTTTAACAGTATTCTATAGTTAAATATGTTTTAAGGGAATTCCCGGTTTTATATAGATGAATCATAGAAGTCTTATTGTCAATGTAAGGTTTTTTATGGAAAAGAAGTTAGTTATTTTCTTACTTATATTTTATACATTTTATTTAACTTGTTCCCAAGTTTACATTTCTGGAACTCCAGATTTTATAATCTTATTTAAATTAAAAATATTATTTTTATATATTATTATTTTATTCCATCCACTAAACAGTTTTAAAGCCAATAAAGTATACCATACAAATCAGAACTATCTGTTTAAATACAAAATGGTATTATAGTTAAAGAATAAATATTTTTGTTTAAATTTTAATAACACCAGGTAACTTATGTTCCTGATTTTTTAGTCTTTAATAGAATTTTCGATCTTGTAAAAGAAATATTTCATATTGTTATTGAATAAAAGATGTGTATTTTTTGAAAAATTATCCTTATTAGTTAGCTCATTAGATATTACTATATTTTCGAAGTCCCCGATGGAATTCCCTTCCAGAACCTCCGATCTAGTAGTCCGGAAGATTCCCCTCGCAGGCTTTTCAACTGGGACTGCTCATAAGGTGTTCAACTTCCCCAACGTGAATACATAAAATTGTTAGTGCTCTCGTTTTTCCAAAATTTTACGTAGACAAAAAGTTTCAGAAAATTTTCCGTTTCAAACACACACTTCAGAGAACGAGCAAAATTCTCAATCGTTTAAAATCAATTGGGCCACCTTTAGTCCTAAACCATGGCCAGCTCCAATGTATCGGACTGGGATGAGCCGCTGCCCACGTCGACGGACTCGCTGCCCGAGGAGGAGGATCCGGATGTGTGCGCCGAGGAGAATGTGAAGCGGCGGCAGGAGGAGAACCTGGCCAAGCTGCAGTCCTATGTGCGTCGCATGGCCTACCAGCCGGCCATGCCGCCCAAGGTGAAGCCCTACGATGTGGCCCTGTCCAAGCCGAAGCTGCACACGCTGATCGACAACTACGAGCAGTTCAAGGATGTCTACGATCCCAAGCTGCGGGCCAAGCGGATCAAGCGGATGCTGGGCAAATACAATGCCATCACCACGGAGTAAGTAAAGCCAGGTGCTCCTGCCACTCACTTGCACTCATTTGTCCGCAACCAACAGACAGCTGGAGGAGATACTCAAGAGCAACAAGACCAAGGAGCGGAAGAAGGAGGACTTCCTGAAGCGCAAGCAGGAACTGTACTACAACATGCTGACCAAGCTGGAGAGGCAGTGCCGCACCCAGTACCTGAACGTGCTCATCAAGAAGTTCGCCAAGTTCATTGCCCATCTGGCCACCACGATGCGGATCCCGCCGCAGCTGGTCGATCCGTATGCTCGCATGCAGCGGGGCATATTTTGCAATATCCTCCTGGCCATCGGTGTCCAGCCCACCTCGCAATCGGCCATCTACTACACCAGCCAGGATGCCATCGAGTACGATGTGTGCCATCGCCTGGCCCACGCCCTGCTCAGCCTGATCATCAAGGCCCTTGACTCGGCGGCCACAAGGGATCCGAATGAGCTGGCCAAACCGGCGGACATGGACTTCGAGATGGACAACCACATCAAGCGGCGGCTCATGTGCGCCGCCGAGAAGAAGCTGATGTACGAGCGCAGGCGGAAGAAGCCCCAGGCGCAGGGCATTGGTGCCTTCGAGAAGTGCACCCGCTACGATTGCGATTAGGAGTATGGGTGTAGGACTAGGATGGTTCATCCAGTATATTTGTTAACCTTTGGCTATCATTGCTTAACCTTAAATGTGTTCCCCGGCAGTCATCTCTTGGCCTTTCCCTTGGGGGTTTCCTTCAGCTGGAGGCACAGCCAATTGGCGGGCACCTGGAAGCTGTCCGTGGGATGCTGGGTGTACACCTCGCAGTAGGGCACATGCCAGGTGCCGCCCCCGGCCACTTGGTGGGCACTCAGCCGGTGGCGAATGGGCTCCTTGACGATAATCCGACCCGTTTGCGTTTGGGTGACCAGCGAGAACTGGTGCTCCTGCTGCCAGCGTCGAAAGATGGGCTTCAACTCGGGACCCAGGTGGAAGGCATGGCTGCGCATCAGGTCGCGGGAGAAGAAGTCTGTGTCCTGGCCGCTCCGCAGGGTGGCATAGAGCAGGAAGGGATCGTCGTGAGATCTGTGTGGGTATAAACTCTCTAGTTACTCTGTCTCTTTCTTTCTGGTGAAGTAAAAGGCTTACAGATTGTTGGTCAAGAAGAGGCTGGCATTGCTCTGGACATAGTGCATGGCCTGCTTGGACCAGTTGCGCATGTGGTCGCGTCCCAGGACCAGAACACGCTTGTCCTGATCCCGAAAGTGACGCACCACGGTCGCCACCAGCTTGGCCAGCTGCTGGGGTGACTTCTTGGTGCCCGTGGAGTAGGCCACATTGAGGCCATCGATCACACAGTCATAGGGCGCCGTCTTCTCCACGTACTTCTTGAACCTGCTCACCTCCTCGGGCGTGGATCGCTGGAAGACATCGCGCCGGATGAGCACCCGCTCCAGGAAGCACTCTCTGAGTTGCCGGAACTGCTCATCGCTGATGGCCACCGGCTGGAGGTGTTGCTGGCATCCCTGGCACCTGCCCAGTGGTCCCAGATTGGTGGCACTGGCCTTGAGGAGCTGCGGCACCTGCTGGGCCAGCTCCTGCATTCGCTCCGCCACCCGTTGGCTGACCAGGATCTCATGGCGCTCGAGGAAATCCAGGAGACGTTTCAGCTGGGCAGGTAGCTTATTCGTTTCTCTGCCCAGGCGATTCAGGAGGGCCAGGTAGACCTCGCATTTGGGCAGCTTGCGGGCCACGGCCATCTCCTCCAGCAGGCGCCAGGCCAGCTCCTCATCCTGATCCTCCTGCTCCACACTGAAGGCCTTCTCCGCCAGCGCCGAGTAGGCGGAAACGCTGGGCGCACTGGTGGTGACCTTCATCATCTCGAGCAGCGGAAGGGCTCTCCGCCAATCGCTGCCCCCAGTGGCCACCAGTCCGTGGATGATGTGCTCACAGCTGCTGGCGTCAAGGGTTTCGTGCTCCGCCTGAAGATCTCTGCAAATCAGCAGGATCTCGGCCTGCTCCGCCTGGCTTAGGGGTCTCTCGTGGTAGGCGGCATTGTAGACCCTAAGCAGGCGACCCAACGTGGCTGCATTCGGCTGGGAGCCCCTGCTCCGGAGGAACTCCACATAGTTCTTGGCCAGCGGCAGTTGCTGTGGGCCACTGCACACGCCCAGGATCACGGCGTCCACGTTGTGCCCGTTGATGTGCTTGTACGTGTCCACCAGGGACTGGCGCACCTCTGTCCACTCCTCGCCGCTGAGCTCCTGGCGACGCTCGAAGAGATCGCTGCGCAGCTGCTCCAGTCGATCGGGTGGCAGGCTGCCCGGCTGGGGGCGCCGCTTGTGCTGGCTGGCCAGCCAACGTGGGCGGAGGTGGGCGTGGCCGGCGCTGGGCAGGATCTGCCGCAGCAATCGGAGGTTATACATTATAATGGATTTATTTTGGCTATAAGAATTTTGCCGGTTTCCATACCTTTTTGGTATATACCAAAATATAGGGTAGTCGGATATTTAGGGCATTCTTTAAACTGTTGAATTCCTAATTACCAAATTATTAAGTATTATATAGAAATAATGATAAATTACTATTAATAAGAATAACTATACCTCACACACTTATCAAATGTAAGTTGTATTTATTTTATAATGCAATACATTTTTTAAATAAGTGGTATTAAATTGGTATTTCTTAAGATTAAAATGGAATGTAAAATGGTATTTATTTTGGGGCCGGTTGGTATTTTTATCGCTAGCACCACACTGCACTACACAAAAAACTGCAATTCACTACCGAAATTTTTAGCGTTGAATTGAATTGAATTTAAGTAAGCAGCTGAAAGTAAATCCGCGAGCAAGATGACCGTGACCGCCACGCCGCTGCCCGACAATCTGCGGGTGAAAGCCTTCTCCGACTACAGAAAGAAGCTGCTGGAGCACAAGGAGATCGAGGGACGCCTCAAAGAAAGTGCGTCCATTTGCCCAATCTCTCCGAGAAATCGCCATTCAATGCCTATTTTCAGAGCGCGAGGAGATCAGGGAGCTGACCAAGCTGTACGACAAGTCGGAGAACGACCTGAAGGCCCTGCAGAGCGTGGGACAGATTGTGGGCGAGGTGCTGAAGCAGCTGACTGAGGATAAATGTAAGATTCCAGGGGATTCCTGGTCGCAAATTCAGATTTCCCCTACTCCAATTGCTCCTCCATTCCGCAGTCATTGTGAAGGCTACCAATGGACCCCGCTACGTGGTCGGATGCCGTCGCCAGCTGGACAAGGCGAAGCTGAAGTCTGGAACCCGTGTGGCCCTCGACATGACCACGCTGACCATCATGCGCTACTTGCCGCGCGAAGTGGACCCCCTGGTGTACAATATGTCGCACGAGGATCCCGGCGATGTCACCTACTCGGCCATCGGAGGCCTCACCGAGCAGATCCGCGAGCTGCGCGAGGTTATTGAGCTGCCCCTGCTCAATCCGGAGCTCTTCCTGCGCGTCGGCATCACACCGCCCAAGGGTTGCCTGCTCTACGGACCACCTGGCACAGGCAAAACCCTTCTGGCCCGTGCCGTGGCCTCGCAGCTGGACGCCAACTTCCTAAAGGTTGTCTCATCAGCCATTGTTGACAAGTATATCGGCGAGAGTGCCCGTCTCATTCGTGAGATGTTCAACTATGCCCGCGATCACCAGCCCTGCATCATTTTCATGGACGAGATCGACGCCATCGGCGGCCGGCGCTTCTCCGAGGGCACCTCCGCCGATCGCGAGATCCAGCGCACGCTGATGGAGCTGCTCAACCAGATGGACGGCTTCGATTCGCTCGGCCAGGTCAAGATGATCATGGCCACTAATCGGCCGGACACCCTGGATCCCGCCCTGCTGCGTCCGGGTCGCTTGGACAGGAAGATCGAGATTCCACTGCCCAACGAGCAGGCTAGGTGAGTTGTCCTTTAAGTCGTATGCACTAGCCATACTGATTTATCTCTCCTTTAAGGCTGGAAATCCTCAAGATTCACGCTCTGAAGATCGCCAAGCACGGCGAGATTGACTACGAGGCCATTGTAAAGCTGTCGGACAACTTCAATGGCGCCGATCTGCGTAATGTGTGCACGGAGGCGGGTCTCTTTGCCATTCGGTAAGGTCTAGTCCCTTTCTTCAATATGCTTTTCCTAACTCTCCAACTTTTCCACAGTGCCGAGCGGGAGTACGTCATCCAGGAGGACTTCATGAAGGCGGTGCGCAAGGTGTCCGACAACAAGAAGCTGGAGAGCAAGCTGGACTACAAGCCCGTCTAAGAGAGAGAGCCACCCACCCATAGCGATAACCATAAACCACAAACCACTTTTTACACACATATACAGATATATATATTATGCCAACAACAGGCCTGTCACACATAGTCCGTTGCTTGCTGCTCCATATGCTAATTAAATGCTATGTAAAGATTAGGGTTCAATGTAATTTCCTTTTTGGATTGGGGGGGTTGGGTGTTTCTTCCTTCCGAAGCTTAGCCGCACTTTTGCTGCTGCTGCTCCTCAATGCGACGCTTCTTGCGCTCCAAATAATCGCTGACGTTGTCGAATCGCTTCTTGAACCAAACGGACAGGTCCTCGGGAACGAACGGTGGTCCGCCCTCCTCGTTGGCACCTAGCCCGTCCAGCACCATCTTCAGCCAGCCCTCGGGCACTCCGCTCGTGGCCCGCTGGCCCGTGGCGATGTCGTAGACCCGCAGGCTCAATCGCTCGTCCTCGGCGCCGGTGACGTAGATCCGGTCGGCGGTTAAAGTAAAGTTGCTTATATTCCAGGAGCCCGCCTCGGCGCGCACCAGCTGGGTGGCCGTGACGCTCCACTTGTCGTCGTCCGCGGAGCTGCGCTCCAAGCGATACAGACCCAGGGCGTCCACATGGTCGTAGAAGAGCACGGCCGCCTGGTAGACCTTCTCGGGCTCCAGTTGTCGCACCAGCAGACGCACCGCCGGAGCCGGAAGCTCGTGCTGCAGCAGCTCCTTGCCCTGGATAAAGTTCCACACGCGCAATGTCTTATCGCCCGACGCCGAGGCGATGTGCTGATCCGTGAGCAGGGCCAGCCCGGACACAAACTCCCTGTGGCCCAGGCAATAGCTGTGGATGTCGAACGTGGCGGGATAGTTGGTCACGCGTATCTTGTCGTCCCGGTCGCAGGTGATGATGTGCTGCTGGTCCTCCGACCACAGGATGTCGTACACCACGCTCAGATGGCCGAGCAGGAGGCGCGGGGCGGCCTCCACCTCGACGCAGTCGTACTGATAGCAATCTCCGGTCTTGTCCGTGACCAGGAGGGAGCTGCTGTCGCTGCAGAAGCGCAGCGCGCTGGCCGCCCGAGCGAGTGGGCGGGCGGAGAGCAGGCGGGCGTTCTCCGGCCGCGTGCGGTACAGCAGCAGCGCCTTCTGGCCCCCGCTGGTGGTCACGGCGAGCAGCTGTCCATCTGGCGAGTAGGCCACGTTCTGCACCAGGGCGAGGGCTCCTGTTCCTGTTCCAGATCCCGAGGCTGCTGCCTCCTTGGCGCCACCGGCGGCCAGCTGTTGCTCCTTGCCGCCAGCAGCCGAGGGGCCAGCGGCTGGACAGGATTCCCGGGTCGACTGGCTCTTCAGGCCAAGGTCGGGCGGCAGCTCGATCTCCTTGAATATCTGCAGGTCGTCGGGGTTCACGAACAGCACCCTGCGGCCGTGGCCGAGCACCAGTTCGGGTTCCGCGAAGAAGATAGTTGCCGCTTCCCTGACGCACATTTCCGAAAACTCGCTTGGTCCGGCGCAGGAAGGTGAATGATTAGAGGTGGAGGAACGTTGTGCGAATGGAGTAGTGACGAAGGCCGAGTGTTGGGGATGGGCGATACTTAGCGAGGGCATGCTCCTAGTGGACTTTAGCGAGGACACCCTCCGATAGAAAACATCGATACATCGGTGTTTCCATTGATTTCCATCCGATTTCCACTTCAGTTCTCGCACACTGTTAACTTTCCACTCCAGTTCTTGCGCACTGTTAATTAACGGCTCTGCTGTTGGCGCCTCACCAGTGTTAACCTAACAGAGGAACAGCCAAGACAACAACCAAGCACGAAACATCGGTAAAAAAATACAAAAACGATGTTTCATCGATGTTCCTCCATTCCACTCCGCCACCTCTAACACTGGCACAGCCATTCAACGCGTTTTGTTGTTGTGTTGCGCGTTTCGAATTGTTATTTTTTGTATTTTTTTTTGCCTCCAACGGGAGTTGTCTTGAACGCCGGCCAAAAAGTGCGAATTCGACTGGGTTTTTAGTGAACATGCCAGATCGTAAACTTATTTAGATGTGTGGCTAGAGCGAGACGGGACGCAATATCAAATAAAAAATACTGTACTGTGTGTGTGAGCGATACCAACACCAACAACGCGGGCGGAGCACTGAAAATGTGCGTGTGAGGAGGGAAAGAGAAGTGTTTTTTTTTTTTGGTGTTGTATTTTCGGCCATGGCGAAAAAGGAGAATGAGCATTGCCCGGAGGAGAATCTGTGAATCCTGGCGAAAACAGACGGCCCAACGATGAATATACTGCAGAAAATCGGTTAGTACTATGAACAACTCTCGCCTGCGCTCTCTCGTTTTGCGACTCCTTGGCTTTTCATTTTCCTTCCAATTTCCAATTTCCACTTTACCGTTTTACCGTTTGCATTTGCCTTTACACACATTCCTTCTGCTTCTGCTTCGGCTTCTTCCTCTTTCATTTCCTCCTTCCTCATTCTCCTGCTCATCCCCATTCCCATTTCCATCCCCATCCTCCTCCCACGCCTTTTGTTGTTGTTGTTGCTGCTGCTGCTGCTGCTCGTTTTGGGAGCTGTCAACAAGTCTATTTTTAGACTTTTAGATGCTGCAGTTGCAGTTGCGCCTCTTCCAGAAGTGTTAAACACTGGAGGAGAAACTCTGGCGGGGCGCAGGCAAACATTTTCATTTTCCTCTTCCACTTCCACATCCTCTTGCTCTTGCTCTTCCTCTAGCTCTCCCTACATTTTCACTCCTAATCGCCGCCCACCTCCTGAAATTCCTCCTAAATTCGCTTGGCTTGGAATTTATCCTATTGTCCTGATTTCATTATCAAATGGTATGGTATCCCTTGACTAATTCCCCGAATCATTCAATTGCATTCGAGCGTTGTTTACCTTGGATTAATTAAGTGCAAGTTCCAGGAAAATGCATTTTGCCATAAGACCGGTGGTTAAATGCCATCATAACTTTGTCTTGAATTATTTACCTTGATTTGATTAATTCCCAGAAATCTGCTCTTGAAATTCCTCATTGTTTGCATTCCTGTTCATATTAATCCTGTGATTATTGGCCTTGGTAATCAACTATAAATTGCCTTGGGGTTTTGCCAGAAAGTAGGCAAGCATTTTATAATATTTCAGTAAATACCACAATTTGCATATCCACTATATAACTCTATAACTATATTTCCTTATTTATTGGAATTTGCATTTGTAGGACTCTATATTCCAGGATCTCTAGTTTGGTATTTTAGTATTTCATCTAGTATTTTTATTATTAGTTACTTTCCCATTTAATCATAGTTATAATTCTGTGGACCTCTTTTTATAAAAAATAACTTTTGATTAACCGAAACATGTTTTTCCTCGAAAGGAGATACTAAATGTTAGGTTCACATTCTAGTTGAATGGACAAAAATTCGTCAAATATGCGATTTCCGGGAAAAGTGCTCCCCTGTGCTGACTATATTCATGCACTTTTTCAACCACATAGAGAGTCATAATTACTTTTCCACAAACTGCTGGTTTCGGTTTTAGCCGGCTCCCCAAATCATTTGTGCTTCGGCCAAATGAAATGGATATGCCATGGTCATGGTCCTTTGTCAGTGGGCGGCAAAGCGTAGTTGGTTACCAGGAAACTGTACAATCCAAAGTTCACCTTTCTCACAAATTAATTAAATTCTAATAACTGCAGCGCTTTCATTGGGTCCTTTGTTTGGATTCACCCTCATCTATTAATATCCTGCTGATTCCGATTCCGTTGAAAACGAGGAGAGAGCTCTTGATTTCTGTTTCCAGGAAAATGCAATTGCAATTGCAATTGCGATTGCGCTTCTGAACTCCTGTTTCGCACTTAGCTGGCCACCTTAATTAAATGCCGAAATGATGAAAACGCTTTGTTTGATTTAGCATTATCCTGTTGATTCCGCATAAATCAAGTGGAAACCGAGACTTGCAACGCATATTGAGTTTACAAATTTTAATTGGTTCCCGGAATTTACAGCTTCACCTTGGCATTATCATTATCCTGTTGATTCCGACTAAGTGGAAGTGTAAGCAATACGATGGACTCTCTAATTATTGTTTGCAAAGTGCGTAGGAGGTATATGTATATGTAGTTGGAAATGCATATTAACCTTGATGCCACCGATTTTCTTATCCCCTATCCCCTATCCCCTACCCCCTTTCCATTTTAATTAATTCCGGGAAATCGCAATTCCTGCCGCTTCTAGCTTCCATTTTAATTGGACTTTTGTTTGCTTCACCATTATCCTGTTGATTCTGGTTCAATGCAACTCGGCAGCTCAGCAACTCTTTGCTTTTAATTAATGAGCAGAGCTCCGATTTCGATTAAAATGCATTCAAACTTGTTGCTTAGCTGCCTGGTTAAAAGTGAACTTGCCCTTGAAATATTTTCCCAGTACTTAGTTCAGCTTATCCAAATCAACAGGATGTTACAGAGCATTGAGGGTAATAAATAGTTGTATTTTTCAATTTAAGGATTTTCTGTATTTTATTATTAATATAAGATAAAGATTCTGGAATCTATCTTTTGGATATAGATCCATACAAAATGCTCAAGTATTTTGGGTGTGTGGTTTCGATTGTTTCGACCTCACTGTTGTTGCCTTTTTTTTGTACTCATTTCAAAAACCCCACAAGTTTTTGGACAACGTCTGTCATTCTTTGTGTGCTCGGTTGTCCGTTCGGTGTTTACCTTTTTTTTAGCGAGTGCAAAATCTAAGAGTCGCCAGCTGACTTGAATGTTTCCATTGGCCTGATAAGAACCCCTTGACGATGATAACAGTCACTGGGTGTCACACTCGCGTCCATTTGGTAGAGGCTCTTAAGTAGCTGACAAAAAAAATTTCATTAGTTTCTAGGGTAATAGTTAAGGTGCTAAAAGTTGCTAAGTAGAAATAACTAATATGATTTAATAATATCTTTATTTTTAGAATTTTTAGGCTTAAGATGGGGCTGTATAAATATATTTAAGGTATTCTAAGGGGAAACTCTCACTTTTCCTTGTACACAAAAAAAAAAACATGACGCCGTAAAATCGATATGCGCATATTTCAGGTTATGCAATATGCAAATCGTTTTAACATGAAATACTCATTTCGAGCATATCGAATTAACGGGACCGCATATCAAGTTAAAATTGATATTACATAATGTAAAATCGATCTACGTTTCATATCGATTTTTTTTTTTTGATTGTAAATGAATCAATTTTCTATCAAATGAGAGGTGAGATGAGTTTAAAGATATATATATAAAAGGGGGAATTCCCAAGTTCTTAAGCATAATACATCTCAAATGATATTATAATAATATAAATGGGGAACTCTCACTTGTCCTTGTAAATGAAGCATATTTTATCAAATGAGAGCTAAGATGAGTTTAAAGATATATAGTTAATATCTGATATGATATTATAATAATACAAAAATAGATATTATTATCACTTTCAGAGCTTTTGAGAGCAGGTGGGGCTGGGAAAGTAGCCAGACTGTCAGCTCTTGCGACGACTGCTCTGCCTGCCCAGTGGTCGTGCGATTAGATTGTAAAAGTTGTACGCTCGCAGCTCATCGCTTACCGCTCGCCGAGCGCCTCGTACCGCCGCATACCGCATACCGCTCACCACTTACCGCTTACCGCTCAGTGGTTCGTTCGGTCGCTGGGTTTCGCTGGGTTGGGTTGAATTGTGTTGAATTGAGTTGGGTGGCTCAGCTCGGTCGGTCAGTCGCACGCGAAATTTTCACAACAACGGTGTGTGGCTGCGGAAACAGAAACAGAAACCGAAACAGAAACGGAAAACGAAATATCAGATATCGAGTCAAGTTGTATAAATGAAAAGCTCGTGATTCGCATTCGCATTCGCCCCACACTCTCGCACACAGTGTGTTGTGATATCATATAGGGGCGATCCCCGATCCCCGAAATCATTGATTCATTCAGTTTTTTTTCGAGTGCTTGATTGTTGTGCGATCAGATCAGTGATCAGTGATCGAAAAGCGATCGATGCGGGCCACAAATTGAGTTGGAGTCGTTGATGCGTTTGCTCCAATTCCCAGTTAAACAATAACAAAAGGCCCGCCCAGCAAGAGCCCCTCTTTATAGAGGAGGGGTGTGTGATAGTGTGTAGCATCTATTTCCATCTATTTCCGCCGTTTTCACCGTCAACAAAATGCGAGTTCTCAATACGGAGCTGCGCCTGCGCTTCAAAAATCGCAAACCGCGACCCTTTAATCGTGCTGCCAGTGCCGATGATGCGATGCTGGACATGGGAACGGGAACGGGTACGGGGATTGGAAATGGTATGGGGGCTACGACACCCCCGACGCCACTCGATCAGCGCCTGAATGGAGCCATTAGTATGCGTACGTATCATGAATGAGTGGGCACTGGGAAAAAAAATAGAACCAATATCATAGGAAATCTTGATCCCCAATATCAGAATTAGAAAAATATAGATTTTAAATACAAAACAAAAAAAAAAATCGATATGAATCGCAGATCAATTTTACATTATGTAATATCAATTTTAACTTAATAAGGGGCCAGGTAAATTTGATATGAGTATTTCATGTAAAAACGATATGGGTTTTGCATAACCAGAAATTTACATGCACATATCGATTTTACATGCTTTTTTTTTTTCGGTGTATGTATGTATATAATACTTTTCCCCATTAAAAACCCATTTTCTGTAAATCTGCAATGATGACTAATGAATTTTAATCGCTTTGTCTATCTCAACTTGCAATTGTATTTTACTACCATCTAGTGGCTTAATTATGTTTGCATATAGTAAAATAGTAAAATAATCCCAGGCGCTAAGTAACAAAGATTGAAGAACTGCAAGCTTGTTATCTGGATTTACGAATAGCTAGATAAGGTGTATGTTTAAAAATACACGGGTTCCATCACCGCGCTTTCTTTATAACTACTATTTGTCCCCACCGACTTAACTAATGTCAAACGTGGGATTTGAATTTCTTGCTTTAATAAATTATTATAAAGAGCCGAAATTCAAGGGCTAACAAACTAATTTATCAATTCTCTTATCACGAGAACTTGATAACCCTTTTTAAGACAGAGAGCTTATGTGGATAGGTTTCAAGATCAAAGTCATGAAATGGGATCTTAACATAAATAACTAATAGATCTCTGCTTATGATTACTTTTTGTTTCATGTGCATTTTTGTGTGCAATTTCAACAAACAAACAGAACAATTTTAGATTTCAGTTTTCCGTTTCCAGTTTGCCAGTAGTTTTCAGTTCCAGTTGAGTGTGTAAATGGCCTTGAGCCCGGGACAGAGACAGCTATACCTATAAATATATATAGAGATAGCTCTGTGGAATGCCGATGTGGAATGCGATCGTTGGTCGAGATAATAGAATAATGGCCACGACGGACAAATCATCATTTTTATCATTCTCATTCTCGGCTAGCTGAGCTGCAATTGCAATTGCCTCAAATTAGGCGAGCATAATCGCTTAAATTGCCAAATTGATCAGAATCCCAGGCAGAAGATGAATCAATTGCCGATAAATTGGGCAACAGATAACTTATTGAGATATATTACTTTTTTACATTAAATCGGAAGAGGGAAGAGATTCAGTTGAAGTAGGGGATGCCTATCATATGTTTCATAAAGGAAAAAAGTATAGAAAGTAGTCTTACTTATTCTATTATATCTAGATTATATTTTTAGGACAGTTTAAAGATAATATTATATTAAAAATTGTTTTACAAAAAATCTATTTTTTATAGAACTTTTCCTGTTCCTCTTTTATATCTAAATTATAGTAAGGATAGTATGCATTTTAGTGGTTCCTTCTAGTCTAGTTGTTAGTTTTATACATTAGATAGAGATATTTGATTGATTAGAACAGGATGCTGGGCCATAAAATCGACATAGCTCGACTTTCTGGCTCCCCAGATATTATAGTGTAGATATTATACTGCGGTCGTTGGATGTTCCTAACCCGATCGGATATCTCGCCCACCTCGTCAGTATCTAATCTAATCGCATGTCTCCAAGTCTGCGTCAACACATGTCCACATTGTTGGGACTGCCAGCATTTGGGATATATACATATATATATATATATATATACGATGTGTGTTTGCCTACGACATTTTGGCATGCCGCAAACGAATGAAAACATTCTCCAACTGGCGAGAGATGTATATGTAAATGCAAATGTAAATGGGAATTTTGTATACATGAAAAGGGTTTTGTTTAATTGTTGTTGATTGAACAATTTCGTGTTGGCTTTCACTGCACTTTCTAACTGGGAAAGGGGAGAAGGCCAGAAGGGAGAAGGTAGAAATGAGGAGAAGAGGAAGAGGAAGAGGGGGAAGCTGTTGACTAGTCACCTGTTGCCGCAACTCGAATTTAGATAAATTAAGGCAGCTGCACAAGGAGAAAAATGGTCTTGAAATTTTTTTGTTTTTACTTAAATTTTTGTATTCTAAATAAAGGATTTTATTTTTAAGGAAAATAAAGAACATAATATAAGGGCTGAAAACATATTCTATGTTCTTTCTAGTATTTCTAGTATTTTTAGTATTTTTCTTTAAGTTTTAAATCCTTTAAAATTATGGTTTATTTATGATTAAATTTAGGTATTTTTTCAATCGAAAAACATCAAGCGTCAACCAGCTGTTCAAATATTTATAAATAGTTATAAAAGCCGCAGGAAATAGTAGATTATTTCCGTACATCGGGGACGCCCACCACAAATCAATAACTCCTTCTCATTAGCACTAGAAAGTCCCTATAAATTTTACATATGGTGTGTGGTTCCATGATTCCAGGAAAAGTGCCTTTTTGTTGAAATAAGTTGAGCTTTTAGTGGGAATGAAATGTGAAAGGATATAAATAAAATAAAATATAACAAGCAGAAAAGTTGCACTTACCACTTTTGTATTTTTTTTTTTACTACTTACTGTTTTTATACCCTTGCAGAGGGTATTATGATTTCAGTCAGAAGTTTGCAACGCAGTGAAGGAGACGTTTCCGACCCCATAAAGTATATATATTCTTGATCAGCATCACTAGACGAGTCGATCTAGCCATGTCCGTCTGTCCGTCCGTCTGTCCGTCCGTTTCTACGCAAACTAGTCCCTCAGTTTTGAAGCTATCGGGCTCAAACTTTCCCAAAAGTCTTCTTCCTATTGCAGGTAGTATATATGTCGGAACCGACCGGATCGGGCCACTATATCTTATAGCTCCCATAGGAAGGATCGAAAAAAAAATTCTAGCTTTGGTGTTTTTTGAAATATAACCTTCTACTTTTGGGAATACTATTTTTATAATATTTCTGAATTTCGAATAAAATTTCTAAAAAATCGGTTGACTATATCATATAGCTGCCATAGGAACGGTCGGAAAATTAAATGGAAATTAATAGGAAAAAAATTATATCTTTGTTGATTTTTATTACATTGTCTTCTCCTCTGGGATATGGCTTTTCTTTAACATTTCAAAATTTCGAATAAAATTTAACAAAATTCGGACGGCTATATTATATAGCTGCCATAGGAAGGATCAAAAAATTAATGCCAAAGTAATACGAAATCAGCTAAAATTTGGATTATTGTAACATATACGCAAGTTAATTTAAATTTAATGTTTTTGTAAATAAATAGGAATGATCTGCAAGGGTATATAAGCTTCGGCAGGCCGAAGCTAGCTTCCTTTCTTGTTTTCCTTTGAAAATATACACATATGCCGGGGTTGAAGAGAGATTTTCACAGAACAAACATTTTGCCGAGCGGTTTGTTTGTCACATTCGCAGTCGCATTCACATTCAGGCCACATAAAGGGGGAACAAGTGTCGGGAATTGATGGCTTTGTGGCCGGGACACCAAACGGAAGCGAATGGAGCATGCAGAATGGAGGGTATCCTGGTCAAAGGAGAATACCCATTCCGAATCCGATTCCGATTCCGATTCCGATTCCTGGGAATAATATGCGTCCGCTTGCGGCTGATAGGTGACATGCGATGCGAGATGGCAGGTCAATGGCTACCGGGAATTGGCTTGATTGCCTCCTGACCCTGACCTTAAAGAAAAGTCCATGGGGGCGTCTCTCTCTCTCTCTCTCTCTATATATATATATAGTACAGTTCGTTCTATTCAGTTTCAGTACAGTTCTGTTCCATTTTTGCCACAGAGCGAGCCAAGAAGAAGGGCACAAAAAGCTCTTAATTGACCAAGTGAGTGTCCGCCGACAGATGCCTTTATTTCATTATATATAGGTACATATATATATATATACACAGTCTTTAGACTCGCTCGAGTTGAAAATTATTTAATTGAAATGAGCAGCGATTAAAAGAGATAGCGGCCGAGTCAAAGGGAAAATGGCAAGTGGCAATGTTTGAGTATAAATAGAACTGTGCCTGTGTAGTTGAGTTATTCAACTAATGGACCCATGTTTGGTTCCAACAAATAAAGGTGGTAAATCTATTTGTTTTCTAGACTACAGTCCTACTTCTTTGGGATCAACTTATGGAGTTACTTCATTTTATACCTCTAACATGTGATCTTGAAAAATCTGCAAAATTCTGATAGATTTTAACTGAAAAGTTATGACAATTCTGAATTCCACTTGGGGAAGCTGGAAACGAAAGTTAGAAAATGATCTTATTAATAAAGGTGGTGAATCTTTTTGTTTTCTGGGCTACTTCTTTAGGATCAACTTATACAAGTTATACCTCTAACATATGATCTAATAAATAGTTGATGTAATATTGAAAAATCTGCAAAATTTCGATAAGTATTAACTGAAATATTATGAAACTTCAGAATTCCACTTGGGGAAGCTGGAAACGAAAGTTAGAAAATGATCTTATTAATTCGGGGAAAAAAAAGAAATTCGAATTAATAAAGGTGGTAAATGTATTTATCTAAATCATCATCATTTATCATATGATCTAATAAATAGTTGATGTAATATTGAAAAATCTGCAAAATTCCGATGAGTATTTACTGAACTGTTATGAAACTTCAGAATTCCACTTGGGGAAGCTGGAAACGAAAGTTACAAAATGATCTGATTAATTCGGGAAAAGAAATGCTTTCGAATTAACAAATCCCTTTGGGGTCAAAGTTGAATAAAGTTGGGAAAGTCATCGTATCTTGGCCGGTCTTTAATGGATTTAATCTCCATGTGTCGGGGCCACAAGTGGTGGGCAGATGGTTTTCAGTGGCGCCCGAGTGAAATCTTGACTGGGTTTATGTACCTGTGGTCGGTGGCCGTTGGCCATTGTTGGATTTGTTGGATCTATGGTCACGTATGACATGGCGCTTTCCCGATTCCCCGCTTTCCCTCCTTCCCCCCCAGGGGGCAGCCCCCACAAATGTTTGTTTATGTCAACTCGATTGTGGGCTTCTTTAAACTGTTTAGGGTTTTGTGTGCTTTGTGCTTTGTGCTCTGTGCTCTCTGCTTTTCACTTACACAATTGCCATTCTGCACTTTTGCTTTCCTATGGATTTCATTTCGTTTTCTTACATCTACTTACGAGCGTATATTGTCGTCAACTCAACGCTCTATGTCATAATTGTTCACCTGGCCGCCCAATCTCCCCCCCCCCCCCTCTTCTCTCTCTCTTTTTTTTTTTTGCTTTCTTCTCGGGTGCAAAACTTTCATTCTTCTATCTTTCTGTCTTGCTTTCTGACCAAGAGTATCTGAAGCGTGTCTATTGGACAGTTACATTGTTGAAGTTGTTTTGAATTGTTTGTAACCCCCCCCCCCCCCAACCATTTTTTTTTTTACTTTTATTGTAACAACACAACCACCTGCTTGAATTGAATTGAAGATTTCATTCAGCGGCAGGCCATTCCATTCGAAAGTGAAAGAGTTTTCATTGAGAATTGAGAAATCCAAATTAATTGGAGGGTATTCACCCCGCCCAATCACTTTTAACCGTTTCCCTTTAGTTGATAGCCAGATTTATCGAAGCGATTAATTTGCACAATTATCGGTATAATTACGAAAGATATTAAATAGTTTTATAGTATAATATAAAGGTTACTTTTATGACTATCTATAACTTGAAGTTTGAGAGATATCATAAAACGATTTATGTTTGAAAGTCTATGTATGCTATAAGCTTATTTACAAAAGTTCCATAAAAGATTCGAATTCTTAGTTATTAAGCAGTATTTCTTGGGTAGTAGGGATAATATTTTTAATAGTATTCAGTATATAGAAATAGATATAGAAATAGAAAGTAATCCCAGAACTTCCTATACAATATTTCCTGATTCAATGGAGTTACTACTTAGTTAGGAGGTCCCTAGTTCATCCCATCTAGTTTTTAAAGTAGTGGGTGACACCACACCCACACACACACCACCCACAAACACTCACGCACAGCAGTTACACCAGGCGACATCGTCATCGCCGTGGTCACCATAATATAATACCATCATACCGTCATCGTCATCGCTCCCAATTCTCCATAGGCTTCTCAGCTTCGCTTCGTTGTCGCTCGTTTCTCTGTTTATGGAGTAGGCATTCAAAAAAAAAAACAAAAAAAAAAGTGGGAAAAAACCCCATACACCCCTTCTACACAGAGAAAAAGAAGTCGTTATGAAAGGTAAACAAACGAGTATCGAAAGTTTAAAGTATTCGGTAGGTATTCTTATTCTTACATCAACAGAAAATCTTTTTGTATATTCTGTAAAGGGGCAGCAATAAGTAAAATAGGTCACGCACTCTTCTACACGGCGAGAAAAATCTTTTCCTTTATTCTGTTCTTTCAGTAAAGTAAGGAATGTTTAAATGTTTAAGAAACGTAAATGGTATTTCCCTATAAGGTTGCATTTCTATTTTGGGAACTTTGAATATTACTTATTGCGTTCCCTAGAATGAATCATTATAGTTTTGGAAATAATTTCGAGCATACATACTCACTGGACCGATTATGTGTAATATGTAAATTCGTCATAAGTTGTGTACATAATGCTTATCGGCTTGTGAGTAACACTCTAATAAACTAGGATCCAAAAGGGTAATATGTTTTAGTACGACTTGGATTCTTGATTTGAGCAGAGCTTTTTGTTCTCAGTGCGCCAAAAAAAAAAAATTTGTAGTTTCGTTTTCGTTTACGCTGCGTTGAGAGTTTTCTTTCTGTTTTTTTTTTTGTTCGGTTTTTGTTTTTTGTTTTTTGTTTGTGCCATCCCTTAGTTGTTGTCGCTGCTTTCTGGCTGTTTGTTTGCAGCGCATTATTAATTATGACGACGGGCTGCTCAAAAGTTATCTAACCGTCGCCGGGAACGGACGAACGGACTCCATCTGAAGAACCAAAAAAAGAAACAAAAATATCAAAAATATATGTACATATATATTTATAAAATCGGAACTCAAGTGCCCAACTATTAAGGTGTGTTTTTGTTTCCATCGCTTGTTTGCGCGAGGTGAAAAGTTAAATAATAATCGGCAATTGGAAAATTAGCTACGATACAATACAAAAAGGGCGAAGCGACAATTCTTGAGTGAGTAATCGAATGGAAAAGAGAAGAGAAGCGAATTGAATGGCAAATATTATAAGCAACACGATGATGTATAATTCAGCAATTCAATGGGGAAATAATACTCATTGAGTGAGTTCTCTCTGCTGCGAAATGAAAACAAATGCACATACTTGCCCGATGACAGCACCTGTGAGTGACGTCATCGTCTGTGGAGAGGGGGAGTGAGGGGGGGGGGGGGGGGGCTGGGGTCAAAGGGCAAATGGTAAATGGTGAAAGGTAAAAGGCAAAAGGAGTTCCGTTCTCACACCCACCACATTAGATCGCACTGAGAGAAATCATCTATATACATTACCAGTTTTGGTATTTTATTACTGAGGTATAATACAACTTAAAGATCCTATAAGATCTGAGTACACTGTTTTTGTTGATATTATATTTAATACGACTGAAATTGTAATTTATTTTGTAATATATTATTACAGAAAAATCATTCAAGACACTTTTCTAAAGTTTAAAAAAAAACAATTTAATTTCACTGTGAAATTGTATTATATTTAATAATATTATATTATATTGTCACAGAAAGTAACTTCACTATTTCTCTCAGTGCACCCACATGTTGCCCACTCGCGTAGGTGTATGTGTATTATTATGCGATGCATTTTACCGGCATGAAAACCTGTCGTGATCACTTGATGACCCATGCCCATGCATAAATCAGAGACTGTCAAATGAAATGGAATCCACATGAGCCCTTTACTCCAGACACACCTGATTGTCAACTGCACTGAAAGAAAATGTGGTATAATTTAAGCAAAAAAAAAAGGCTTATAAATCGATCTTAAAGATATTAAATTGTTATTTAAATACCACTGGATTATGAACGTCTCACAAATAAAAGCTCTTGTAGTGTGAAATTCAACCGATTCGATCACCAAAATAGGTAATTTCGCTTCTCTTTGTATAAATTAGCATGTGTTCGGCAATGTTAACAGCTGAGATGTTAACATATGGCATTAACAGGGATCTGCTGTTTTTTGCACAGCAGTGGTTAAGATATTAGTTACTTTTTAAAAAAGTTGCGTAAAAAAAATAATACAAAAATAAAAATAGGTGATTAAAATGAAGAGATTAATTTATATAATAAATATTATACCTATTATTGTGACCACAAGTGTAAAGGTCAAACGAGTGGCGGGGTTCATTGAAACATTGCTTAAATGACTGCTTAAATTGCTAACTACTAACTACTTACTCCCCTGCACACATTTCAGCCTCAATCGTTTAGTTTATTTCACTACTTGACTTGAGATTGTTTTTTAATGGGCAATTTGCATGAAAATTTGTCGCTTCTGTTATTTCTGTTTTTTGTTTTCCAACAGATTATGTCATTTAGTTGATTTTTATTGCTCTCCGCTCAATGTGGAGCAGATTTTTCCTTATAATTATTTCATTGGGCACCCATGTGCGTGCAGGTCTACATTATATATATGTATAGAGTATAGTACACCCATGTGTTATGTGTTTATTTGTTCAGGAACTATCGCGATCGCGGCAGTTAGAAAGCATAGCATTCCAAAAAGGCAAACAGAAAATTCCTCGGCTCTTGCTTTATTTATTTGTTGTTTCTGTGTGCTCATTCAATCGTCATTTCGCATTTTGTGCGGTTTTGGTTTTATTTTCGTTTTACATTTCGCGATTTCGTGGCTGCTCTCGCTAAATAGGCTTACTCTCGGTCTCTCTATCTTCAAATTGGTTAAAGATTAAGATACACGGTGAAAATATGAGTTTCCTGGCACATATTTAGAAATTTTGATCTGAAGAATTCGCGTAAAATTTTCTCACTAAATCATGTTATTTGTCCAAATCCCAAAGAGGTTTTACTAATAGCTAGTTTAAAATCTACGATCTCAAAACTTGTTTTTATATTCATCTCGATTCGTGTATATTTGACATTTATTTATAATTCTTTCCGCATTTAACTTTTATTTGTGACATTGAAATGTGCAAATATTTGTTTTCACTGCATAATAACAATAACAGGCAACATTGAAACTGGTCGGGAAATGGGAGAAGTAATCGAGGGGGGCGACACTGGCAAATATTGGTCAAGTTTACAGGCCCGCGAGGACTTTGCATACACGATCTTACGAGCCAACGGCATTGCGATGATGATGATGCCTCCGATGATTTTATGAACGATCTTCATTATCGTCGTCTTCATCGGGTGTGCCAATTACCAATTTCGGTTTGACAGTTGCTTTAAATCCGCCTAGCCCAGTTTGCGGCTCTGTTTAGCTACAGTGGAACCTCGCTAATAAGCATTACCTGCAATTTGGAATAATATATATATGTACCTTTCCTTACAATCTGTAACTGAAATAATGAATCTTCACCGCGTATCTATATATATCTATAAATATCTATATATATCTATAAATATCTATATATATCTATAAATATCTATATATATCTATAAATATCTATATATATCTATAAATATCTATATATATCTATAAATATCTATATATATCTATAAATATCTATATATATTTCTAAAGAATTCGCGTAACTCTTTGGTATTAGATCATATTATTTATGATGCCCAGATTACCTTTTAGTTTATCAGTTTGTTTTAGGCAAGACCTACTGTGTCAATTCTTTTGGTGTGTGCCTTCCTTTTGGTTTTTTTTCTTCTCTTTTTTGGCCAGAACCAGAATTGAAATCACCTCTTGATCGACTCCAACCCGTCCAACCCGCTCGGCGGCTCCAAACTCGCTGGGTCCGTTGCCTGATCCAATTTCCTAATCATGCAAAGTGGCTCTCGACTCTCGACTCGATATTGCAGTCGCCTCCCAGTGATATCGGGTTTGGTTTTTGGGTCTCCGTCTGCTCTTTGCATTTCCCCATTTCTGCGGTGTGCCAAATTAATTGGGTGAACGTGACTTCTAATGCTTGTAATGGAGTGGGTGCTAATAGGGAAATGGGAACGGGGGACTGTGTATAAGTAATGCCCATTTCGGGCACTAGGTCATTTCGAATTTGAAATGTTATTATGTTTAGTTCTTGGAACTTTTGTAAAACCCTTCTTGATAAGCTCTTTATTCGATTCTCTAGAACTAATATTTGTTTTCTCATTATTTTTAAAAACTTTTGAAGCAAATTTACTGAAACAGTTTTTGATAATTCATAATAGATTTATTTTTCGTTTGATTACCCCGAAACCCTAAAAATGATTAAATTTGTTTTCGTTGACTTATTCAAACTCTTTAGACGACTCACTGGAATTCCGTATGACTTCACTTTGGATTAACATTCCGACATCATTTGTTTTATGGATCAACCTTATCAGTCCTTCTAGTATTATCTTAGATTATAACTTACTTTATTGTTAACAATCAAAGCCCAATTATAATTTTATTTCGCCTTAGATCGGATGAATTCCGGTCGGAAATTAAAAAATGGGAACAAAGGCGTATCTATGCGTATCGTAAATATTTCATCACTCGATTAAAGCTCTATTAAGGGGCAACAAAATACGCTTTTGATAAGCGAGAGCCACTGACCTTGGTATCCGGAACACGGAACAGAACTTCCCACTCCTTAGTCCATTGGGTCGAGATTCCGAAATCCGCATTTAGGATAGACTTTGGGTTTGGTCACACACCCACAACCTAAACTCACTGACCGACCGGCGACAATGATTACCTTTCTTTTCAGCCGCTAACCCGATCCACTTGGGTTTTTTCTGCTTTCCATATACATTTCGGTTACTGGGGATTTTTTTGTTTTTGTATGCTTTTGCTTGCGATATTTTTTTTTTGTTTTCATTATATTTTTTTGTTGTTTTTTTGTATTTACTTTTGGCGACGCCTTCGATTTTCGCCCATTTGCGCAGCAGCTAGTTCATTTCCAAGGCAAGTCACGAGCGGCACTTGCAAATTGAAGCAATCCGCCCAGAGTCGTCTCTTGGCCCCCTTAACCGCCCCCAATTACCTCCGCCCGCCCTGCCCTGTGGCTCCTTCAGCTCTTTCTCAGGTGAGCCAGCTGATTGATAATTGGCGGAGAGCTCGGCAGATGGAGAGCAGCCTCCCAGGCGAAAGAGCCGCAAACCGCTTGATGCACTGAAAGAAATCTGCCGTAAACAAATATTTTTTTCAATAAATCAAAAACTATTTTCCATTCTAGATGTTTCAAATAAGTCTCTATCATATTAATTGAATCAGTCTTTGCAAATATCGAATCCTTAAAAAAAATCGAATCATTATTTTAAAAGATATAAAATTGATTATTTTTAAATAAATAAAGAAAAGAAAATAATATGAGATTTTATATTTATCAATTAGTCATTGATTAACATATATTTAGTATAGTGTTTCAAATATCGAATCAGTTTTAGAAAGGCAATAAATCGCTATCGCAAATATCGAATCCTTGAAATATATCGAATCATTATTTTAAAATATATTAAATTAATTATTTTTAAATAAATAAGGAATAAAAAATAATAGTATATTATAAATTTATCATTGATTAACATGTATTTAAATAGAATCGGATCTAACCTCAAATTAATCAAAATTGCTAATTAACGATTCAATTGATTGAATCTTTTATTGAACTGATTTGTTTTAAAATATAATTTTCTGTACAATTACATTTGTACTACAAATTTTGTAGGCTACATGTATTAATTTTGTTTGATATTGAATATTGGACGGGAGAGAAAGAGAGATGTGGTGAGAGCAGGAGAGATCAGGAGAGATGGCGAGAGGGCGATGGTTAGGTGGGCAAGTGCCATTTGGGGCTCTTTTTCCTCGGCGGCTCTCGTGTTGCTGCTGTATCTGCTAATGTTGCTGCTGTTGCTGTTGCTGTTGCTATATTGCTATTGCTATATTGCTAATGTGTTGCCATTGCCGTTGGCCGGTTAGCGGGTCTCCAAGTCTCGGACACTCGCTTTTGCCTGGGTCTTTTGCTTTTGCCCGTTTGCGGATTTTCATAGTTCAGTGCGCTTTCCAGTCGACAACGACAACGCGAACGGACGACGACGACAACGGCGACAGCTGACGACAGCAGCAACATCACATCGGCATTACCATCACATCGGCGTCACCATCACCCAACAGCATCGTCTAAATATAATCATTTTTATTTGTGATTTATTTAATCAACATCTCACCCAGAGGCCAACCAGAAAGATTGGTGACTTGCGGGGGCGGTACGACGACGTAGACAACGAGATAGATGGAAAAATCAAAGAAAAGAGCGGCAAATTGCTCTTGAAAGTGAAGGAAATTGCACAGAAAGTGCAACAAAGTGTTTGCTTATCGGCTATCGGTGATTGAATCAATCAGCCTTTTAGCCAGTTCATATTAACAAGGCCAAAAGTGTGCTGTTGGTGTGAATGGAGAGTGATTAGAAATTGCAGTGCGGAAATTGCACTTGGTGTAAAGAGGGAAAAAGGCTCTTGTAGTGGATTAAGTGTAGCTTACCACAAACAGGAAATGTGGACTGAAAAGCTCTTGAAACTTCAGAAAACCATAAAGGATATGTTTTATCGGTAATCGGATAAATCGACAATCGTTTAAATTGCTTATCGGTTTATTTTTG
Source organism: Drosophila pseudotakahashii (assembly GCA_035046095.1). NCBI lineage: Eukaryota > Metazoa > Arthropoda > Insecta > Diptera > Drosophilidae > Drosophila > Drosophila pseudotakahashii. The sequence goes on from JAWNOE010000105.1 coordinate 12,516,092, forward strand.
TTTAACTCTGTATAAAAGTGAAATATTTAAAGAAAGAAAATAAACGTGATTACAAAATATTTCAATCAGTAATCAGTACTTATCGTATATCGTTTTTATCGGTGGCTAAAACTTCCTTAAGCATATACAACCGATTAACGAATGGAAAGTGAAATAATCAATGTAAAACATGCCCCAAAAATGATGTTGTAATCGACGGCAATCGCTTAAATCAACAAACTTATACGAAATTGATGTTGCTGCTATCGCTTATCGGAATTTGGTGAAATCACGTTGTGCTGTTGTTGCTGTTATTGCTATCGGCACATTCGTTTTGGCCAAACATTTTAACCACAACAAATTGTTATGCGTGTGGTTGATGTTGTTGCATTAGCTGCTGGCCATTATGCAATATGCCGCAATTTGATGAATCTTTTTTGAGCGACTGTGCGCTGGCCGATCGCTGGCGTTTCTACTCGTACACGGTCAAGCAATTGCCACCGAAACTGAATCTGAATCTGAATTCAAATCCGCATCCGCATCCGCATCCGAACCTAAACTCAAATCCAAGCACCAGCCAAGATGAACATCATCACCATCGCTGCCTGTGGAAGACACACCGGCAATCGTGGTCACCGCGCGACGGCAACAATAATCACAGTCCGAGTAGCAACAGCAACAGCAACACCTGCAACATCAGTACCGGCAACACGTTGCATAGCATCAAATTCCACAGACGCCGCAAATACAAAAAGCTGGCACGATTGGCGCTATCAACGCCAGCGATTCCACAGCAGATGGATATGGATGTGGCTGTGGATAGGGAGTTCGATATGGAGATGGACGCAGACAAAGACACACCTGTGCCGCTCAAGAATGCGGTGTGCCGTAAGTGAAAGCTACTCATTCGCCACTCGCCGGGGGTTTTTTTTTTCTTTCGCGGTGGGTGGTGGTGCACTTTGGGTTTTCGGCTTTGGCTTTCGGCTTTTACTGAACCAAAAGTTCCGAAAAAATAAAATGCTTGGGTGGAACGCATGAACGATTGCGATACGGGAATGTTGGGAATTTTTATGCACATCAGTTGTAATTATTACACTTTTCATTAATCCGTTGAGTTAAATGGGCGCATACAGAAATTCCATTTGGTAAAAATCTCTGTAAGCCAATTAAAAATCATTTTATTTCTTATTAAATTTAAAATGTAATTTTTAAATTGGCAAATATTTTTATATTTATAGAACTTCTCCCATTTTATTTTATCAAAATTTATTCAATGCCTTACAAATATTCACTTTATTTAACCAAATGAAGAAAAGCATGAAAAAGCATCACCTAGTATACGACCACATATTGCCTTATATTGCAGAAGATTGTGGTTTATGAATGTGGCAACTTTTGATTTTCAGTTTGGCATTCAAGAATGCTGCTCAAACAGGAAAGATTTTATTTTTGCACACCAAACAAGGCATGAAATCATGGTGCAAAAATACAAATAAACTAAATGAGTCCATATTATTTATTTACAATTTTTGAACGCTTTGAAAGGGTTCGGCTTCAGAACAATAAACAATTTTTTCCAATTTCAGTATTTTGACCGAAATATTGCAAAAAATGGTCGAAATATGGAGTGTTATACCTTGTTGAGCTCGTAATTAAATTACCTATTAACTGCTATTCACAGCTAAAAATTTTAATTTTTTAAAATTGTTCGCAAAAAATCATGATGACCACTATGAAAAAATACGAAAATTGGTCAAAAATTTAATTTTAAAGAAACTGGTGGGAATCGGAAGCTTAGGTTGTTAGCTGCTCAAAACTGTCGGTACTTTAGCTGTCGGCCTTGATTTGTCCAAATTACCATTAAAAAAACCAAGAAAAAAAGGAATATTTTTGTCTAAAATTCGAATCCATATTTTCCACTTTTAAAAATCAGTTTTTTGGCCGAATCAAAGCAATAAATTGTCGAAATATGGAATGTCATACCTCGCTGAGCTCGTGATTTTATACCCAATCGATTGGCATTCAAACCTAGAAATGATTAGTTTTCGTAACTTTTTGCAAAAAATTGTGTTGTTACCCCTAATCAAAAATGTGAAAATTGATCAAAAAATAAGTGTTCCCAAAATTGATGGGGAACGTTAGCTTAGGTTGTTAGCTGCTCAAAATTGTCGGTACTTTAGCTGTCGGCCTTGATTTGTCCAAATTACCATTGAAAAACCTCGAAAAAAGAAGATATTTCTGTCTAAAATTTGAATGCATTTTTTTCACCCTTAAAAATCAGTATTTTGGCTGAATAAAATCAAAAAATTGTCGAAATATGGAATGTCATACCATTTTGAGCTCGTATTTAAGCTCTTAATCGATTGGCATTAAAACCTGGATATTTTTATTTTTGACCATTTTTGGCAAAAAAAAAAAGTCAAAGAAAAATGGCAAAAATTGGTCGAAAATTCTAGAGATAAAATTTAAATTGAATGTGTCTTTTCTTAAAAGTATATTATCCCCAGACTTATTTTAATTAAATATTATTACCTCTGATTAACGGACTCCCATCTTTTGGCTCTCCTTGCAGACGGCAGCATCAGTTCTCCATCCACGCCCGGCACCTGTTCCAGTGGCATCGGAGTGGGCGGTGGCGGCTGCAGCAGCAGCAGCAACAACAGCATCAACAGCGGCGGCTATTCCACCGCCTGCACCCCGCCACCACCCACGTCGCATCACCACCATCAGGGAACGCCTGGAGGATCTAGTCGGGTCGGAGGAGGAGGAGGAGGAGGAGGAGGAGGAGGAGGGGGATCGGGAGGAAGTGCAGTGCCACCACCGGCACCGCCCAGTGCCGGATCGTCGGGCCACAAGAATAGCCTAAAGGGCACCAAATTAGCGCGCCGGGCGCGCTCCTTCAAGGACGATCTGATCGAGAAGATCTCCCTGATGCGGACCACCAACAACACGCTGGGTCGCTCCCATTCGCCGCACAGTCCGCGCACCAAGCACGGATCGAAGGCACCGCCGACCACCGAGGAGGTGCAGCGCTCCACCCAGACGCTGGAGACGCATGTCAAGGACATTTCGAATGCCCTCAAGCATTTCCGGGATGTTATACTCAAGAAGAAGCTGGAGGTGTTGCCGGGCAACGGGACAGTCATCCTGGAGACCATAGCCAGCATGTACTCCGGTGGGTAGCTCTCTTAGGCCTTCAATTCTGATTGATTGATTGATTGATTAATCCATCCATCTGTTTAAATCGTAGTAATCCAAACCTATACACTGAACGAAAACAGTGCCATCATGAGCGGGGCCACGCAGCAGGTCTACCAGAGCCTGGGCAAGCTCATCAAGCTCTGCGACGAGGTGATGCTCTCCGAGGAGAGCGGCGAGTGCGCCTCCCTGAGCAACGAGAATGTGCGGGAGGTCATCGATCTTCTGGAGGATGCAGTTAGGGTGAGCATTGTCTATGGTCTCCATGATGAATCCCATTAATCCTCTTTGTCTTCTCCCACTTTAGAATCTCGTTACGCTGGCGCAGGGAAAGCTGAAGGAGCAGGATCAGTGCGCGTTTCGCTACAGTGGCACTGGCCTGGGCGGCATTGGAGCTGCGGCCGAGATAATGGGCAAGGTGACGGCCTCGCCGGGCGTCATGAGTCATGTGCCCGGTGCCGGGATTATGCGCGTCTCAGCCGCCGAGGCGGCGGTTATCGCACAACGCACCTCGCTACCGGACATTGCACTCACGCCCAAGGAGCGCGACATCCTGGAGCAGCACAATGTGAATCCGATGCGCGGCTCTCACAGCACCGAAAGCATCCTGCGCGACACGAGTCCACCGCCAAAGCCACCGCTACCCAACCGGGCCAGCAATCCGCCACCTTTGCCCCCCAAGCGACGCAGTCAGCCGGGCAATCCCTCCGGCGCCATGGGTCTGGGCCTGGGCTCCTCCTCGTCGACGACCTCCACCGCCAATCAGTCGACGAATATCAGCATCAACTCGGACCTGGACTGCAGCTCCAATATCTCGCTGCTGAACTACGGCGTGGATCGGTGAGTTAAGGAGTTTGGGGATTCAATTCAGCGCTAACTGATTGCCACACACACAGCCTATCGGTGCGTTCGCGGTCACCGGATGAGAATAGTCAGTGCTCCTTTGACTCGGCGTTGAATCACTCGCGCGAGGAGGAGGACCACCACCAACAACAGCAGCAGCATCAGCAGCTGCTGCAGCAGAGGCAGTTTCCAAAGATGCCCGGAATGATGGACAACGAGGACATGGACAAGCTGGTCAGCTACAGTGAGTATTGTCCCGCGCCGCTTCCCACACTCCGCTCAATTCAAGTGGTGGCCCCCAAACCAATCAACGAATTTCGTACAGGCGCCGCCATGGAGGACAAGGGGCAGACGCCGCTTCCGATCGGTGGTGGTGGTGGTAGTGCTGGTGGAGCTGGTGCTGCCGCTACTGGAGGAGCAGCCGAAGGCGGCGGAGCTGCTGCTGCAGCGGCGACTGGTGGCGGGGAAACTAACAGCAATCGCCACTCAAACGAATCGGGTACCCAAAAAAACATCTATCATCGTAGTTACAAGCTTCGCTTTATGCTTTATGTTTTGTAAATCCCCCTTTAAGCATTAAGTTTTTGGTTTTAAGCTTAATCCTTTGGGTTTTCTGCTGTATATATACATATATTGTTTATACACATCGTTAGGTGCTGTAAATAGTTCCGCACAGAAAAAAAAATTTAAAAAAGATCAGGTTGATATGAGCAGGTTAATTTAATATCAATATGAAGTTATTCATACCATTTTGATATGCATAAAGATTATATTAATTATTATTTGTTTATAAAATACTACATTTGGTATTTCAAAACAGTATTTTTAAAATTTTTATGAAATGATAAAATATCAATTTCATATGTTTGAATCATAAATTTGACATTAATCATATCGTCTTTCTATTAATGTGAAATGAATTGAATTTTTTTCTGTGCGACTTGATACCCACCCTCTTCCCAGCTCTCCCTGTGTATATTGCTTAATTTCCGCTTGGTTTTGGCTCCCTATTCCCCCATCTCGAGTATAGCCTATTTTTAAACCAGTCTCCTCCTTCCAACCAACAGGCTTCGTTTCGATGCGCGAGTTCCAGAGTGTGCAGTCCTCCACAAAGTCCTCCAGCAGCAACTCGGAGATTGCGATAGGAAGCAGCAGCACCATCGAGTACCAGCAGATTAGCCAGTCATCATCGTCGTCGGTGTCGCACAGCCAGCGGCAGATCTCGTCGAGCAGCAGTAGCTGCACCACCACCACCACGAGCAGCAGCACCACCACCGGCTATGGCAGCAGCAGCAGCGAGCAGCTGGAGCAGTCGGCCGGAGGATCGGCTGAACTGGCGCCCGCCCTGCCGCCGAAGAGCATACAGAGGAGCAGCCTGACCCGCCATGAGTCGACGGGCGGTGGAACTGGAGTGGGAGGAGCAGCTGGAGCTGGAGCTGGAGCTGGAGATGAGTTGGATGAGGCGCACAGCGGCTGGGCCAGCCACCGGATCAGCCATTCGGAGATGCCCGAGATGCGACAGCAATCGCCGCACCATCATCTCGGCCTCATGAGCCATCCGCATGCCCAGCTGCAGCACTGGCCGTCGAAGCATCGCAGCCTGATCGAGGGCAGCGGCAGCTGCAGCGCCTTCGATCAGCGCCACCTGGATTTGGAGCAGGAGCCGCCGCCGCTGCCGATGAAGAAGAAGCACAGTAAGTCGGTTTGCCCACTGCGCACACATAACTTACATCGATTTTCCCCTTTATTTTCTTTCTTTATATTTTCCGTTTCCGTTTTTCCTTTTTCGGTTTGGTTGGTTCTTCTGCATCTCCTCGTAATCGAACCGTGTGTGTGTGTGTGTGTGTCTGTTTGTGTGTACTTTCTTGTGTATATTGTGCATATTATTTTGTCTATTTTTTCTTCTTTTTTTTTTTTTTTTTGGAACCGCTTAGGCCAGGCCGAGCGGTAAGTTAATGGGTGTTTTGTTGAGCGCATTTCAAGGGTTTCCCATTTTTGTTGTGCCATCACACATCACACATCCATCGAGTAGGTAACTCCGCGTCCATTGTTGAAACAAACCAGAGACAAAATCAGACGAACCACACTCCTCCACAATAATCAGACCTCCAATCAGTCAATCAGTCAGTCAATCAGCCAGTCAGTCAATCAATCAATCAGTCATCACCTTCTATTGGTAGCCGTAGTGTGAGATTCGTTTCGTTGTTTCCTTAAGACCACTTTATTTATAGCACATGTAGTAACCACCCGCATTATCGCAAACCCCTTAGAAATGCCGGCGACAAGAAAGTTTGCCAAATTGTTGTACGCAAGAGTCTAACCCATCTAAATTATCGTTCCAACCAACATCTAGTGTTTCAAAGTGTGGCCTTTTCGGGTAAGTCTGTGTGTGTTACTAGAGGACCAACACGAAACAAAAACACTAAGCGAACTTTTGCTGCCAAATGCCAACAGCCAACAGCCAAAAACCAAATACAAAAAACCAAAAACCGAATACCAAACAAAAACGAAACAAATTCACCCACAAAATACAACATTTTCAAAGCACTTGGAGAGCTCGCAATGCTCTTTTTCAGTCTGAATAATAACCTATTTTCGTACTATAGATAATATAGGATACTATAGATTAGTGATTACCTTGGCTTACCAAAAAAAAAAGTGGAAAGTTAATAAAGCTTATAATCGTAGACTGAAGAAGCATATCTTTTAAAGATTCAGTATATTCAGTATATTCGGTATTTTACATTCAGTATATTACATTCACTTAAATAGTTCTAGATGTTCTCAAACCTACTGATTCTGAAAAGAATTTTTTCCGATCATTTAAATAATATTTAGATTTTTTGGATTTTTTCTAAAGTTTATTACGAAAGTTTATGAATATTTAATGTTAATACTTAGGTATTATATACATGGACCTTTTAAAATTATTAATATATGTAATATATATGTTTTAAGAACTTTGATAGTTCCTTATTTTGTAATCGTATATTTCGTAAAAAAAAGAGAGATAGAGCATTTCGAGTTCCCTGCAGGCTTTCCGCTCCGCTGTTAATTTTGCTGCTGCGCCGCTTTGGTTTTTTACATGGCGCCCGAGCAGCCACCTGTTTGCAGTTTCAGTTAATAAGCCCTAGTCCTAATTTCTAGTCCTAGATTTAGTTACAGTTCTCTGGCTTCCATTTCGCTCCGCCTAACCCTATCCATCTGTCCATCTGTCCACCGTCCCGCCTATATATGTCCCAACCTCAGAAGCCCACCCGCTCTATATATATCCCGCTGTGTGTTGTTATCCTGTTACTCCTGTTGCTCCTGTTACTCCTGTTCGTTCTTGTTGTGATGCGACTCCTGTAGACCTGGTGAACCCCGGTAGACAAGACCTTCGGTGCATATTTGTATATCTATATCCCACCTCTGCGCGAGGGTCCCAGGATCCATCCATCGATCGATCGGCTTAGTTTTGGTTGCTCTTCACCATTTGCCGAATGAAAATAACTAATCACTCATTATCGACTACCCCACACAGTTCTGGCCTACATGGAGATCTGCTCGGCGTCCACGCGATCAATTGAGCAGCACCGCCACACGATGCATGCCTACAACATTAGTCGCAACATCTCGCACAGTCAGACCATGAAGTGAGTAAAGTTGTATCATCCGAAGGGGGGAACTCCTCCCTAAAAGGCATTCTTTAATAACACGACACCTTCGATACCCTCTTGTAGCAGCATGCCCATGAGCAAGGAACTGTCGCCGGAGCTCGAGATACCGCCTGCGTTGCCGCCAAAGAACTACAAGCAGCGCATGGCGACAAGCATGGGATCGTCGCCCTCGCTGCAGCCGATCATAGTGACCACCACGCCGCCGCCGAGTCCGAAGCCGACGCTGGCCGAGAACGGATCGGCGACGGGCAGGCCGGATAGCCGGATGGCCACCGTCTGCGAGGAGCTCAACGATGGTCTGGCTAGCGAGGATGCGATGCCCGAGCTCCGATCGCCCGTGCTGGACAGCAATGAGAATGTGAGCGATGGCCAGACCTTCTACTGTCACTCGCATCAGCTGCCGGGCGAGGTGGTTGTGGGCGAGGACAGTGCTGGACAGCCGATCAGCACGCCACAGGTGCTCGAGGAGCCACTGCTGGAGGAGGAGGTGGAGCCAGCCACGATGGTGGAGGAGCCAGGAGTCTCGGCCAATGACAGCGAGACTCTGGCCGCCAAGCCAGAGAATGCCCCCGCCGAAGATGAGGAGGAGATGCTGATCAACATGCTGGAGGAGGTCAACATCAAACGGTACCTGATACTCAACAAGCGGGAGGAGGATGGGCCCGAGGTGAAGGGCGGCCACATCGACGCACTCATCGTCCACGCCAGCCGTGTCCAGAAGGTCGCCGACAATGGTAGGCATTCAGCGGCATTGCAGCGCAAGCAGCAGAAGCAGCTCATGCATAAATCCAAATCCCATTCGCATAACCATTTACCCACAACCTCTGTTGTCTCTGTCTCTGTCCATTTCCATTCCGTGCGTGCAGCATTCTGCGAGGCCTTCATCACCACCTTCCGCACCTTCATCCAGCCGATCGACGTGATCGAGAAGCTGACCCATCGCTACACATACTTCTTCTGTCAAGTGCAGGACAACAAGCAGAAGGCCGCCAAGGAGACCTTTGCGCTGCTGGTCCGAGTCGTCAACGATTTAACGTGAGTCCAGAGTTTGGGATATAATAATATATATCTTTTATTAAATGTTAAAACAACACTATTCTTCTAAAGAATTCGAGGTCTTATTTTATTCATTAATTAAACTATGTCTCTTTATAATTAAATCCATTAAAAAAATTAATTTTTTTAATATAAGTACCTCTTGTTCTGAAGAATTCGCGGTTTCCTTTTTTTTAAGAATTTTTGTACGATAAAACCATAGCTAAAACTATAAAATATTTGATATAGTTCTGAAGAATTCGCGTTTTTTTTTGTTTAAAAATAGTAAAAACATAAATAAAACGTTTGAATCTACACCACACATATATCACACAGTCTATTACACACCTGCTAATTCCTTATGCTTACCTTCCATCCAGGTCGACGGATCTCACCAGCCAGCTGCTGAGCCTGCTGGTGGAGTTTGTCTATCAGTTGGTTTGTTCTGGCCAGCTCTACTTGGCCAAGTTGCTGCGCAACAAGTTCGTGGAGAAGGTGACGCTTTACAAGGAGCCCAAGGTGTACGGCTTCATTGGGGCCGAGTTGGGTGGAGCCGGCGGTGGTGGCGCCGGAGCGGGAATCGCCGGTAGTGGTGGAAGCAGTGCAGCAGGAGGAGGAGGAGGTGGCGCCAACCAGCCCAGCCTGCTCGACCTCAAGTCACTGGAGATCGCCGAACAGATGACGCTGCTGGACGCCGAGCTGTTCACGAAGATCGAGATACCAGAAGTATTACTATTTGCCAAAGATCAGTGCGAGGAGAAGTCGCCCAACCTCAACAAGTTCACCGAGCACTTCAACAAGATGTCCTACTGGGCGCGCTCCAAGATTCTGCGCCTGCAGGATGCCAAGGAGCGGGAGAAGCATGTGAACAAGTTCATCAAGATCATGAAGCATCTGCGCAAGATGAACAACTACAACTCGTATCTGGCGCTGCTGTCGGCCCTCGATTCGGGTCCCATAAGGAGGTGGGGTTTAAAGTCCTCTCAAATAGCCCAATAAATGCTTTAATACCTTCGTTTCTCCTGCAGATTGGAGTGGCAAAAGGGCATCACCGAGGAGGTGCGCTCCTTCTGCGCCCTCATCGATTCCAGCTCCAGTTTTCGCGCCTATCGCCAGGCCCTGGCCGAAACTAATCCGCCCTGCATACCATATATGTAAGGAGGCTAATCTTTCACCAATATCACGATACAAAACTAACAAACTCTATACACTTTAGCGGCCTAATTCTTCAGGATCTGACGTTTGTGCATGTGGGCAACCAGGATTACTTGTCCAAGGGCGTCATTAACTTCTCCAAGCGCTGGCAGCAGTACAACATAATTGACAACATGAAACGTTTTAAGAAATGGTAAGAACAAGCACCTTTTTCCACCCACTAATTCTCACTCTTTCTTCTTACGCTTACCAGTGCCTATCCATTTCGACGCAACGAGCGCATCATACGCTTCTTTGATAACTTCAAGGACTTTATGGGCGAGGAGGAGATGTGGCAGATATCCGAGAAGATCAAGCCGCGAGGCCGCCGCCCCGTTAACTATTAGTCTTCAAGCAGCAAGAGCAAAACACCAATATTATATATTACATGAAATATATACATATACAATATTAATTAAACAGTGCAAAACGGTTGCCGCGTCTTGGAGGATGGAGAAGCATCGTCATCGGGAGCAGCCGACAACTATTCTATTGGGTCTGAGCAATAACGTTCGCTATTCTCTGTCTATATATATATACAATTATACAAGATATCTAGCTATAGTTATCAGCCGCGAAGCCGGATCAGAAATACATATACCTACATAAGATATAGCGAAGCAGATACGGATACACGTAGCCGCGTACAAATAACGAGCCGATCTGTAGTTTAACTATTAAGCTCTATGCCAATTGGGCCGAGGGGCCCAATTGCAGCTAACAACTCCCCACCAATAATCGAGTCCCTATCTATACGGGTCCCTGAATTTTCATCGGGACCTTCGCCAGCACTACTAGAACACCAAACTTAAGAACCACCAGAGATAAACAACCAATCAAGAAATCAGCAATTTTCGCTTTTGTTTTGAGATCTCTTTTTACACAAGAACACAACGAATTTTTGGAAACAAGCTACGTGTGAACGTAGAGGCCAACCGACAAACTATATTCGATGATATATATAGAGCGATATCTCGGACTATGACTCGATGCAATCCACGAGCAGAACACCAAGCAACCAAGCACAAAGCGCGTATTATGCAATTCTCTCAAAACACCCAAAATATAGAATACCCTACCCTTGTGTGTTAGAAGTTGTTGAAAATCAGAAAATCAGAAAATCCGCAAATCAGAAAAACGGAAAACAGAAAATCAAATCAGAAAATCAAATCAATCAAAAAAAATTATTTCGCGACTCAATTAATCGAAGAAACTTTTAAAGTTACAAAAAAAAACCAAACAAAAAAAACAAAACCCATGGGAGATTACCTAAATTCAATTTGCTTTTAAATGTACGACTAACATAAAAATATTTATGGGCATGTAATAATAGTTCTAAATATAGCTTTTGACTCCTCCTTTCGATCCTGCAAGGAATAAATTTATTGATATTGCGTGTAAAAATAATAAACAAGAGAAGAAACCTGGAGCAGAGTGAAAACTGAATGAAATCGAAATTAAATCGACCTCAAGTTAGTTGTTTTTACTAAGCACAAAGCAAATCTCTGTCTCGTCTGAAAACTGAAAATATTGTCTTCTTATTTAGAAATGGAAAAAAGAAAAAAGGCTGCTTATTTGAAGAATTTAATTCCCGATCACCATAGCCATCTTACTTGAGAGTAAATAAATTCATTTGTGTTGTGTGAATTCGGTCTTCTTTTTGCTGCTGCTTCCGCTGCCGCTGGCGCATAAATTATTTTTACTAAGCTAACGAACCTAAGGATAACAATTTATTCGTTTTTTTTTCTCCTATTTTTAAATTAAATATTTTGTATATGTAGAGAAAATTTTCAATTGTAAATGTATTTGTAACTAAATGTTATGCGTGTATTCGTAAGAAGAATGAAAATAGCTACCACAATCAATGTATTTTTCCTTTACCCGCAAACTGACTTTTTATTGGGGGATATTGGCTGCAACAGAGGGGATTTTCCAATTTTCTGCACTATAACTTGGAAAATATTGGGATATAAATATGCAGGGTCTTCAAAGTCGAGAAATCCAATCAGTAATGCTGAAAAGTATGCTACATTTTAATGGCCTTAAATGAAGAAATTCCCCTGTTATCCCAGAAATCGGACCCAAAAACGGCTCAAAACCGATCCAAATTTACCGTAATCTTCAACTTGTCCGTTTCAATACGAATTTCTTGCTCTCTGACACCAGGCGCACAGAATCAGCAGGAGGTGGCTGCTGGTAATTCTGACTGAGCTCACATAACGGTGCTTTTTCAAGATGGCTGCCTGGAAGCCGTGTTTCCCCACCCCCACTGACCAATAGGAGTCGAGCTTACTGGAAGACAACCGTTGGTTAAAGGGAAAGCGCAAATTAGAGATGGGCAACAACGCTGTTCTTGTGCTCGTGTCACGAATTTGGCACGACAGGCACGAGTTTGTATGGAGCGTGCACAAAAGAGGCCATCTCTAAGTAAGGGCGTGTTAAACTAGCCGTACACCTGCTATCGCTTCTGTTCGCCTGGTATCTGAAATCCAGAAATCCAACCATTTGACCGAGAAAAATGTCGCGGAATGCTAACGGAAATTTAAAAAATCAGATTTATTTGTCTAATTTACGAAAAAAGGGAAAAATTACAAACAAATTAAATGTTTTAAAATCAGCCAAATTATAATTAATATTATGAAAAATTATATTTTTACTAAAAACTCCAAATTTTTCATCCAATAAAATCAGTATTTTGCCCGAAACATTGGAAATAATATTGGCAATTTGACACTTGCTCGAAAGTATTTTATATGTATTTTATTGGCATGAAATCCAGAAATTGCCCCGTCGTCCCACAAATCTGACCAAATTTCAGCTTCAAATTTGCTGTTTCAAGGCAAATTTCTTAATTTTTGACACCAGGCGCTCATAATCAGCAGTAGGTGGCTACTGCAGTTCTGACTCAACTCACATAACGGTGCTTTTTCAAGATGGCTGCCCTTTGCATGTTTCCCCTCCTCCACTGACCAATAGGAGTCAAGCTTACTGGAAGACAACCGTTGGTTAAAGGGAAAGCGCAAATTAGAGATGGGCAACAACGCTGTTCTTGTGCTCGTGTCACGAATTTGGCACGACAGGCACGAGTTTGTATGGAGCGTGCACAAAAGAGGCCATCTCTAAGTAAGGGCGTGTTAAACTAGCCGTACACCTGCTATCGCTTCTGTTCGCCTGGTATCTGAAATCCAGAAATCCAACCATTTGACTGAGAAAAATGTCGCAGAATGCTAACGGAAATTTAAAAAATCAGATTTATTTGTCTAATTAACGAAAAAAGGGAAAAATTACAAACAAATTAAATGTTTTAAAATCAGCCAAATTATAATTAATATTATGAAAAATTATATTTTTACTAAATACTCCAAATTTTCATCCAACAAAATCAGTATTTTGCCCGAAACATTGGAAATAATATTGGCAATTTGACACTTGCTCGAAAGTATTTTATATGTATTTTTTTGGCATGAAATCCAGAAATTGCCCCGTCGTCCCACAAATCTGACCAAATTTCAGCTTCAAATTTGCTGTTTCAAGGCAAATTTCTTAATTTTTGACACCAGGCGCTCATAATCAGCAGTAGGTGGCTACTGCAGTTCTGACTCAACTCACATAACGGTGCTTTTTCAAGATGGCTGCCCTTTGCATGTTTCCCCTCCTCCACTGACCAATAGGAGTCAAGCTTACTGGAAGACAACCGTTGGTTAAAGGCAAAGCGCAAATTAGAGATGGGCAACAACGCTGTTCTTGTGTTCGTGTCACGAATTTGGCACGACAGGCACGAGTTTGTATGAAGCGTGCCGGAAAAAGTCCACCACTAAGTAAGAGCAAATTAAACTAATCAGCTGATTGTTTTACACCTGCTTGACGATTCTGCTCGCCTGGTATCTGAGATTAATAAATCCAACCAATTGAATGAGAAAAATGGTGTTAAATGTTAACGGAAATTATAAAATTCTGATTTACTTGTTTTGTTAACGGGAAAATAATAAAGAAAATTAGTTGTTTAATTTAGTTTGTTCTTTGGCCAAGTTATAAAAACAAAAATATAAACATTGCTATTTTAACCAAAAACCCGTAACAATGAATATAATGATCATAGTTTTGCTAAAAACCGGACTCTGCCAACTATTTGTATCCTTTTTTTGTAATAATGTAAAAGCGGATTTAACAAGAAACTTTTCTTTTGCAAACATAAGTTCAAAATAATATTGACAATACGAACTGATAGAGAATCTTCCCTTAATAATTAAGAAAACATTTTTTAAGAGCGAGGTTGCGGTTGGAAGAGGTTCGAGAGAGCATCAAAGAGGCTTGAAAGGTTTGAGAGAGGCAGCGAGAGTAGTGTTGTTAATTTAGCTATTTTCTTTGTACAATAAATATATATTTTAGGCAACATTTTTTAATATTTAAAAAAAATTTCCATGTTGCTTAAAGTGTTTTAATTGTGTAACATTGAAACGGCTAATTGCAGAGTGAAATTTATGCCTCAAGAAGTTTAGGGCTATAAAAAACTATACATTAAACAAGTAAATTTTAATTAATACAATTTAATGAGAAATGTTCGTCTATCTTAATTAAATATATTTTATGCCATTTAATAATATAAACACTTTTCAAATTTAGAGAAAATCAAACGCTTTGCTTTTTCTGGCGTTTTTAATGGTGATCTGACTGAGGAGCAGGCATCACTGCCATCCGATCGAAACGTTCCCCGGGTTTCGTTGGATTGTCCAGATCAGCTAAGGAGCTGCAGCGCGACGGTCGCACCCCGAAACTCAGCGCGATATTGTATTCTCAAAGGCCAATTCTGTTCGCGTTTGTGTCCAAACAAAAAAGCTTCGACGCTACGGAATTTGTGAAAACTCGAAGGCTCAAGGAATTCGGCAAATAAAAGTGTATATATAATTTTTCTGGATTTGTCAACCATTTTTGATTTGTCAACCGACTCAACCGCCAATCCAAACGAACCGACTGTTTCTTGCCTTTTTTTTGGGTCCGGCGACGGCCAACGAGTACGTAAAATGTGCAAATTTGAAATTGAAAACTAACCTGCGATCTTAACTTTATGTGATTGTTGTGAATTTTGCCAGACATCCAGGGTTAATCGCGCACAAGCGTAATTTAGCGATAAGAACTAACTAACTAAACCGCCAAAGAGCGAAAACACTTGCAGTTTTTTTGCCATATCAATTGGGGCGATTGTCCGTTCGGTTTCAATTAACAATTAATATCCCTCCCCCTGCGCTGTCAACCTCCTCGAAAATTGAAGTTCAGATTGAAGACTTAAGTGCTGATCGATCGTAACGGAAATTGAAAACGAGAGGCTTCTGGGTGAAAAGTGCACCGAAAAAAGATTGTGGTGATCCATAAAATACAAAAATATAATACACAATGAATTAAAGCAGCTAGAATATCAATAAGAAAACTGTCTTTTCGAGGGGTCTTCGAATAATATCAAATAAAAGTTCCTGATTCAAATGTTCCTAACAATAATGAAAAGCTTCAATTGGATGTTTGCAGTAAAATGCTTAAAAGATTAACAAACTATTCAGAATTTCGAGGCAAAAGATATCATAAAAATTAATAATCCCATTGAACTAATAAAAAAATATACTTAATAAACCTCGATTAAAGTAAATTCAAATAAAATTTGAAATGGAACTAAAAACATTGAATTGGCCAACAGTCAGCTAAATAAGGCCCTAACTAGGTAGGTAGTTAGGTAGGTAGGTAGGGTATCTGGGATGCCTCTTGGCCGCCTGTACTTGACTTGTCCGTTTTGGCGCGCTCGAAAGGCGTGAAAGTCATTGTCCAACGTTGGCCATTTGATTGCCAGCTCCTGGGAGCTGGATGGTAGATGGTAGATGGTGGATGGTGGCGGTGGATGTTGGATGCTGGAAGCGGCGATCTGCGAACTGGTAATGGAGTGGAATGGTGGCTGTGCGACTGCGCGTTGCCTGGCTCTTCAGCATGCATATAGACACACGATCGCCTCATCGGAATCGGAATTCTGTGGCTCTCAAGTAGCTTCTGCTTCTGCTTTTGGCTTTTGGCTTTGCTGCTTCAGCTTCTGCTGCCGTCCGTTCGTCTCCTCCACAGCCTGCGTGTCTCGCTGCCCCTTCTTCTGCTCCTCCTCCTTCTCATCCTCCTCCAACTTCAATTCCTGCGGCACTTGAGCCCACTTGGAGACAGGCGTTGTTATCCGCCTGTTGTCTGGCTCTCCTCCTTCTGCTCTCCCTCCTCCTCCTCCTCCTCCTCCTCCTCCTCCTCCTGCTCTTTCTCCCACCCTCTTCTGCCACTCAATTGGTGATCGTTATCATCAGTAGGAGTAGCAGCCCGGATTAATGGGTTGTGCCAGTCTACCGAAGTACGAATGGACCAGCACCCTCTAGGTCAGGGGTCACAGGTTGACCTACACAGAGAAGAAAAATAGGCAGCATATTAAAGCAAAGGCATACAAGTGTTATATAGTCAATGGTTGATCTAGGTATATCTTAAACTACAATTATTTTTAAAGAAATGATTCGTGAAAGAGATCTTAAAAGTCTACTTGTATGGAATATTCTACACTGTGTGATAACATGATTTTCAAAATACATTTTAGGATTGGTTTTAATACCTATAGTACTTTTAGATACTGCTATCTATACTTCTAGTCTTACTCTTAGAAACTTTTTTCTCTCTATGCAAATCAAAGATCTCTGATGGTCAACGGATCGACCTCCAATTGGCCAAGGTTAGAGCGGAGCAGAGGATCGGCAAGTCGACTGTTGCCGTCCTGTCTGCTTTATTTGCCCAAGGTGTTTTTGTTGGTGTTTCACAAAGGCTCGTTGGTGTTGGGTGTAGGGTGTTGGTGTGTGTGTTTGGGTGTGTGTGCGACTGTTGTTTCATTAAACAAACAGAGCTGCAAGTGCCACTTGTTTTTGTTGCTGTTGCTGTTGCTGTTGAGCACTGGACATCATTCAAATCGGTAGCCGGGAAAGTGACTCTCCCTCTCCTGATATCACTGTCTCCCTCGCTCATCCTTTGGCTCGCTCTTTCGTTTGACATCCTTTTAGCCGTTGACTTTTTATTCAGCCAACAAATTGTTGGTACTCTCTTTATATAATACACTTGGGGAAAAATATAAGATTGTTATTGAATGACGTATGGCAAATTCGAAAGATCATTAAAATCTTTTTAAAGCTTGTTTTAGAAGGAGCTAAAATGGTATTTTAAATCACTTAATATGTTTTCTTAATGAAATCCTTTTGAAGTGATTTATAATCTCTATCATTTTCTGTGATTACCCTAGTTTTCTCTTGGTGTATATCAATTTTTTGTGTAGAGGTTGTTTATGAACTGCTCACCTCTCGCTTGCACTTGCAGTACACCGTTTATGGGTGTGCGAGAGTGGCTGTGAGTGTGCGATTTCCAGTCCCTCCCCTACCCACTCCCTTTTCCAGTCTCAATTCCGATTCCCACTCCACTCTCCTCCACTCCACTCACTCAGTCCTCTCCACTCCACTCCACTCCAGGTTTAGTCCACTGCGAAGGGGCAGCTTCTTGTTCTCGGCTATGTTGCCGTTGTTGTTGCCTTTTGTTGTGCCTTGTGTGTGTGTTTTTCTTCTTTTTTTTTTGTATTCTTATTTTCACGTCTCATCGTTGCGTATTTGTTGTTGCCCCTGTGGATGCTGCTTCTTTATTTTCTTGGTAATAAGGTGTGAGAAAGGCAATAATCGTAAAGAGCTAACAAATTGTTGTTGCTGCTGTTCCTACTTTGATTGCTACTGCTCCTCCTTCTCTTTCTCATCCTCATCGTCCTCCTCCTCCTCCTCCTCCTCCTCCTCCACCTCGATCGCCATCTCCCTCTCTCCTCTTTCTCCGGCTGTTGTCTTGTCGCCGGTTTCACGCTAAAATGTTAATCTGTCCCTTTTTCTCAAGTTGAAGCAATTATATCGTTGACGACAGCAGCAACAACAACAACAACAACAACAACAATACATGGCCTCATCTTCATTCCATCGACCTGATATGGAGTTTGATAATAATGCTGCCCCAGACGGGGCTGAGCCCCACCTCTTCCTCTCCTACTGCACCTGATCTTCCAACGAAGACAGCTACACTGAGAACAAGAAGTATTCACAAAAAACGCGAATTCTTCAGTCATTAATTCTTAAGATGAAATCTAGGCAAACTAAAGTACTACAAAGAAAGTTTGAACTTTGATTAAACCTTAGGAGATCCAAACCTATTATATTTTATATGATTGGAATTGCCCAATTGTATTGCAAACCCACGAGAAATCTCATCTTTGAACTTTGCAAATCTATAGTAAAAGCGGGTCATCATTAGGTTAGGTTAATATTGTGTTGCATCGGGTAAATCCCAAATAAATATTATCCTATGCTCACTGCTGACTAAGCTCGATTGGCTTGGGAGTGCGATACAGCTGGAAATTCCAATTCAGATTCGGACTTAGATTTGACCATGAGTGGGATTATCTATGCGCTGGAGCCGTCTATCGCCATCATGTGCCCGCTTATCGGTGACCATTAATTAGCACGAAATAAAAATAATTTCAAAACAAAGCGTGAACGCTGTATTTATAGGAATTTGAGGTCTGGCCTGGTCCCGATCCCGAGATCCCCACAGCGGTCCCGATTTCGGTTCCAATCTCAAACGGCCATATGACGTTCCCGTTTTGTGTACTATAGTCGTACCATGTATTGCGTTGTTCCATGCCAAAGGCAGTACTTCCGCCTACGATCCTCTGTCCTCCAAACCACTGATTCAATTACAAATCGGTTATATGCACGTGGGAGCCTTGGAAGTCCAGAAGTAGCAATTAGTTCACTTGACGAATTCGTTTCCCAGGCCGTTTTGCAGAGGAGTTTGAGTTGAAGTTTGAGTTCTGCCGATCTCCGATCTGCGATCTCTTCACTTCCACAGCTGAGGGCAGAATCTTCGAGAGTCTTTTGAGTCGCTCTGGCCGATGTCATTATCTCCAAGTAATTCCTCATAATCGCCATGTTTGATCTTATTAAGACAGCTTAACTTGTTTTCTGGCCCATCATCGTCGTTTGCCCTGTCCCCGGATCTCAAAGCAACCCATTCATTCGTGATGGACGGACAACAACGTCGATCGATGGCTTGTCCAGCCTACAGTGATGCCAAAGGAGCTGTTTCTTAGCGGGAAACTTAAATTTCAACTGCATTTTGAGAGACTCGTAGCTAACTGAGAGCTATAAATATTTGCACTAGTATAAAACGCGAATTCTTCAGTTCATAATGCTTTGTAAAAGATATTACCGCACATTGAAGAGCTAAGATATATGCAAACTGACAAAACATTTCTCGTCCGCAAGTTAAATTGAAAGTATTTTAAGGTTTAAACTCCACTTTTAATTTACTATAATATGTATGCCGTATACCACATACATTTTGTCCTTAACTCTCTATTAATGTTACCCCATCTTTTATTACCCAATCTTAAAATACCGAGTATTAAATTAATATTGTACTCACCTAAACTGAGATCCACTGAAGTTTGTGAGTTGAAAAAGAAGCTTAAAAGGCAGCACTGAACGGCTGTCCGCTCTTTTGTCCGTTCACTTGTTGGCCGTGTTAAACGTCTGGCTTCTGGCTGTCCGGTCTGCCGTGTAACAAGGCTGGCTGGAGATGGAGATGGAGTTGGAGATGGAGATCGCAGACTGGGCTGGCCCTCGTTGACTTGGGTAACTTCACACCAGGCAAAGTGCTAACGACTTTGTACCTGCTCTCCCTCCACCGCTGCCCCTTTGCTCGAGCGACTGCCCTTTACCGCTTCAATCTGGCTGAGCTGGCTGAAGTTGCGGGTTTTCGCCGAGGGCAGGGGATGCACCGGAATGGGGACACTTCAATTTGTGGCTGGCATCTTCTCGTTTCGCTTGAGCAGGGTAGCCAAAAGGAGCTGAAATGATAAATGGGTAAAAAGTTTAGATCAGATTAAGGCAAAAACTGCAGTCTCTAAAAATTGTTTTTATAAGCTATATGGGTTTCATTCCGAAATTCCTCAAGGGATCATCAGTGAACAATCAAAACTAATCAAAAATATGATTTACAATAAAAGAAAACTAGTTTTAAACATTATAATTAAATAATAAACATGTAATATTAACATTTTCTGATATGATCTGGAATCACCGCATTGAGTATTCTTTTTTAGGTCTCACAACAAATTTCAAGATATTTTTAAACACTTTTCCTGGAATTCTAAAGTCCTAACACTTAAACCACCCCCAATCCCCTCTGGCAAATAGATAATACCCGCGATACGTCGCGTCCAGAGCAGCGAAACCGAATCGCAAATAGATCGAGGGTCCGCAAATATGGCCAAAGATAAACAAACTGCACGGGTGTGGGATTGGCAATCAGTGATCGGCAATAAGCAATCAGATATCCGATATCTGAAGGGGATTGGAGACCGGGAAGCGGCTGCAATGCATACAGCCGTCGTTTATTTTTAATTTCGATCTCCGTTTCTGTTTCTGTTTGCTTTGGCAGCTGGGGAAACTATGAGCCATCAGGGCATCGGCTGCGTGGTCAAGTGGTTCTATCTGGTGCTGATCGTGCACACGCTCCTCTGCATCGGCCAGCTTGAGTGTCGCCAGCACCAGCACAATCGGAATAATAACAATAACAGCAACAACAGCAACAACAACAGAAGATCGGACTCGTCCAGTTCGGAGGAGAGCCACGGCAACGCCAGCGATGGCCTGGACAACTATGCGGACCACGACATCGGTGGCCCTGGCCCCCAGCCGCGACGGGGTCAGCGGAAGAAACACCAGGGCGGCGGCGGAGGAGGAGGAGGCGCTGGCGGTGGCAGCGGTGGCGGAAACGGAGGAGGCGGTGGCAACCGGCACAACCGCAACGAGGAGAGCGGCATCTCGCTGTGGATCAACGAGCAGCAGCTCAAGATGCTGACGGGTAGGTGGTCAAATCTATAACTAGGGGGGATATTAAGTATTGAATAACTAGTTTTACTTACTGGAACTGCTCCTCCACAGCGCTCTACTTCCCGCAGGGCTACTCGGAACGCCTGTACGCCATCCACAACAGCCGGGTGACCAACGATCTGCGCGACACCACGCTGTACAACTTCCTGGTGATCCCGTCCGAGGTGAACTACGTGAACTTCACCTGGAAGTCGGGGCGACGCAAGTACTTCTATGACTTCGATCGCCTGCAAACTATGGACGAGAGCATCCTGAAGGCGCCCACGCTGTCCATCCGTAAGAACGGTCGCATTCCGCAGGAGCAGAAGAGTGAGTAGAGCTCGATTCCGGTTGAGATTGGGTCCGTCCTTGGTGATAACCAGCCAGCCTCATTCCAAGCCAGATTTCAGCATCTTCCTGCCCTGCACCGGCAACAGCTCCGGCACCGCGTCCTTCAACGTCGGCCTCAAGATCCAGACGCGCCACAACAAGCCGCTCTCGGGCACACCCATTCGCCTCAACTTCAAAAAGGAATGCGCCCACAGAGGTGTGTATGATATAGACGCTTCCAACCCTACTTCACTAACAACTTTGCAAGGTAGTGTATATGAAATATCAAGCAATGCTTTTATCTAGCCGATAGTAATTGTAATTTAGCATCTACATGTTGTGCACAACACTCCCTCCACCTTCCATCCAGCATGCCGTCCCCGCCCATCCGAGTCCCAATCCCAATCCCATTCCCATACCCATACCCATTCGCCACAATGTAGTCGCTTTTCACGGCTTTTTCGCACCCAGCTTTCCACTTCATCCCCACCCCACATTACAAAATGACTGAAAGACAAGCCTTCAAAACGGAATTTACAAACTCTGACTAATTGCGATTATCTAAGACGTTGGTTTACAAACAATCAAGTGTTTTCAAACATGTTCATGTGTGTCCCATAAATTGCTTATACTATTTCCAAAAGGGTGAACGCTATAATCGAGTACTTCGACTATCAGATACCCCTTTACTCTGCTAAGGGAAGTGAGAGGGAGATGAAGATATGCATGAAGCAAAGCAACTGCTTGCACTGCTTGAACTCCGTAATTTGCTCATAACTTTTTAAGAAATGGTCCGATTTGAAAAATTTCTTCTACATTTCGATAGGTATTAATAAACACAACAAAATTGCATTTTTAATTTTCCGAAATCCGAAATGTTCCGGGTATAATAAGCTTTAGAGTGTGTAACATACTCACATATCAATGTTTTCTTTGCCAGTTCCATTCAATCATTACTTCGAGCTTTCTTGAAATGGGTTCCAATAAGGTTTAGCACTATAAATTCGTGATAGCCCCAGCGATTAGCTATATCCTCCTTCATTCCAACCACGCCAACCGCTTCTCTATCTATCTGCCGATCTATGCATCACGTATCCACTGTCCACTCCAACTTTCCCCCTCTCTGTGGTTCCGATGTGCTCCGTTTAGTGTGAGTCTAGATGTGACTGTACTGTGTGTTGTTAAATGAGTGTTAATGCCTCGTTTTGCCTGCGAACGATTGAACTAAACTAAAAAAACTTAAGCTCCCGATCCAGAATGCAGTTTGAAGTGCGGCAAGAACGGCTACTGCAACGAGCACCACATCTGCAAGTGCAACGTGGGCTACACGGGCCAGTACTGCGAGACGGCCTTCTGCTTCCCGCAGTGCCTCAACGGGGGCAACTGCACGGCGCCGTCCATCTGCACCTGTCCGGAGGGCTACCAGGGCACCCAGTGCGAAGGTGGTGAGTAGACTGTAGACTGTAGACTGGACACTTAGCTCTCTATCTTTAATGCTTAATATGGTGCGTGAACAAATAGTGTTTTCGTATATACAGGGGGCGGGGGCGGCCCAATCTTCCAGCCTAGATCTTCTTCGAGATGGCAATGGCCGTCTTGCAGCCGAACTTGATCACCTCGGTCATGGCCTGGTAGAAGGGAGCCTGCTCGGCCCCGTGATCGATGCCGGTGTCGTGGTGCTCCTGCTCCTCGTCCCGGAACTTGGTGATTGTGGCCAGCAGCTCCTGTAAAATCAGCTAGTTAGACTGCCTTTGGGGAAGGGGGGGTGTACCTTGTACCTTGTCCGGATTCGGTGCCTCCATGATCTGGCGCAGCTGGTCGTTGTAGTGCTCCACAATCACTGTCTCCACGGCCACCGTGCACGCCATGGCTGCCTTTTCACCCATCAGCGCTGTTCCGGCGCCCAGCACAAATCCGGCCACGTTCCACAGCGGCGTCATGATCGTGGGACGCACGCGATGCTGCTGGATGAGCTGCTCGAACTGCCTGCGATGCTCCTTCTCCTGCTCCCACATGTGGCCGATGGTCTTGCCCAGCGGTCCGTTGCCCAGAATGGCCATTTGGCCGGCGTAGATGCGGTCTGCGCCCAATTCGCCAGCATGATCGACGCGTATTATTTCGTCCGTCAGAGCATTTGGACGTGGCCGCAGGGGCGTGGCTCCTGGACTGGCTCCTTCCGTGCTACCAGAGCCTCCAGCCGCCGAGCTGAGGCAACGACGCATGGACAGCAGACGCGGCTGGGGCGCACAGAGGACTCCTCTCAGCATTCCGGCTGAAAATAGGAAGAGGGTATATGATTAGTGATGCTTTTGCACAAACCAAAGGGAATACAGGGTATTAATTGGGCTGTAACAGTGTAGACCTTAGAAATCCCACTGATACCTTGGCCATAACCACTAATTCCTCTGCACTCCACAGGTATTTGCAAGGATAAGTGCTTGAATGGCGGCAAGTGCATACAGAAGGACAAGTGCCAGTGCTCCAAGGGATACTACGGCCTGCGCTGCGAGTACTGTGAGTAGCCAAGGTCCTTGGGATGGGGATGGATTGCCTGATTTATCGACTTCCTCCACAGCCAAGTGCGTGATACCGTGCAAGAACGAGGGTCGGTGCATCGGGAACAACATGTGCCGCTGCCCGAATGGATTACGGGGCGATCACTGCGAGATCGGACGCAAGCAGCGCTCCATTTGCAAGTGTCGCAATGGCACCTGCACCTCCCACAAACACTGCAAGTGCCATCCGGGATTCTATGGGCGCCACTGCAACGGTCGTAAGTGGAAACCCCGATCCTGATTGTGGGCTACACACACACACATATGCAACCTGATCCCTTCCAGGCAAGCGGCGACATGTCCACCGCAACGACGACTCCAAGTTCTAGGCAAATCGTGACGCTGCGACCTTCTGCCCAAGGGATTCCCGCCGCACACGATCCATTGTAATATGCATTCAACTTAACACACTTTTCTATTAAAAAGCACAACGACAACAACAACAACAACAGCGGCAAAAGGATGAAACGAAAATAATTCTAATTGTGATAAAATTTTTTTGTAATTTAACATAACATTCTTAAATAAAACACGAAATCTAAGAGTTGATGGGCCCTGGATCTAGCCAAGATACTAAAGGTCACGTTGGGTGGTAATCCCTCTACTTACTCATTACAGATCTGCAGCCTTTGCACGGGTATTATTTAATAAATAAACAATAAATAAATTGCAATCCAATTCGGCGAGCGAAAACAGTTCTGTTCTGTTTATTTTTTTTTTTTTTGCGCAATGCAATCCAGGGATGGACACGCACTTGGGAGCCGGCCGCCGGTCACAGGAAAAATCACTTGTTGCGAATCACGATCGTGAGTCACGGCAAGTAGTGAAAGTGCGAAATGAACACCTATTTGACTTAGAATTTTGATTTCAAATTGGTAACCTGTTGAATTTTAACCTGTGTATTATTAGCTGTTTCAAGAAATTTCATTTTTCGCACTGTGACCGATTCACACTGCCAACCGTTCGGCAGCCCTGGTCGATCAGCTGTCGATAGTTTGACACTCACGCACATGGTGGTCTCGTCGCGATAGCTGCCCTCTTTTGAGGACGTTATTTGTGTAATTAATAATTCTAATTTACTAATTATACAATAAAGGACCCATTTCGAACATAAAAATTACAGTTTACGAAATATCAAGCACATTATTTTATTTGGATTATATTTACTTAGATTCTAAGATATCAATATGTCAACAAAATATTGTGTGCTTTGCCGGTCTAAAACTCTGGAAAAGACTTTTGTAGCCCCAAAGGACGAAGGCAAAAGGGAGTTATGGTCAAGGAGCACCGGCGTACAATTATCTAGTACAAGTACAGTTTGTGGCAAGCATTTTAGTCAATCCGACTTTTCCGGAATTGCAACTAAACGGAGACGACTACTTCCAAATGCTGTGCCCCAGAAGAAGCCAGAAATTAAGCAGGTGTTCACAGAACACATACCGTCGTCTTGTGCTAAAAGTACTTTTGACTTTAGCTCGCAAACAGAGTATGTTTTAATTTTTTTTATTTTTTATTTTCTTCTTACTAATATGATTAAGTTGCAGACAAGAAGTGGTTGATTCTGGCCTTGCCATAGAAAATTTGCGTTTGCAAAAGAGTGTTGCAGAATTGAAAAAGGAAAATGCAAATCTTCTTGACCAACTCCAAAAAATGAAGACGCTGTATGAATCCCTAAATGAAATTTTTACCACAAACCAAGTCAGAAAACTTGAGAACGGCAATAGAAGAGTGGAATGGAATCGAGATGACATTTCGAATGCAATTTGTCTCCACGCGGCTGGTCCCCGGGCATATCGCCATTTGTACAAAAAGGGGTTTCCACTTCCGTCTTTACCCACTTTGCATAGGTGGTTGCACGCATTGGACTTACAGCCAGGCATTATAGGATTTGTAATCTCCTTGATGGAAAATGCCGTGGACTTGGATGAGGAGGACAAAATATGTATTTTGTATTTCGACGAAATGAAAATGAATGCTTCTCTGGAAGCAGGGCGAAAGCCACGGGAAAGCTACGTTCAAGTCGCAATGGTTCAAGGGTTGCGGAAGTCTTGGAATCAGCCGATATATTTTGACTATGATATGCCAATGACCAAATCCACTTTGTACCAGCTCATCGAGAGGCTCTACATGGTAGGATATCATGTCGTCGGAATCGTCAGTGATATGGGTACCGGAAACCATAAACTGTGGAGAAGTCTTCGAGTCTCGCCTGGTAGGAAGTTAAAAAAATATAGTACTTCTTAGATTTATTTATATACTTTTTTTTAAACAGAAAAATCATGGTTTGAGCACCCAGCTGACTCAGCTATGAAAGTTTTTGTGTTTGCCGACGTACCGCATCTTGTCAAGCTGATTCGAAATCATTTCCTTGATTCAGGGCTTGTTATTGATGGCAAAGTTCTAACCCAGCAATCCGTAAGGCAAGTTATGCACCACGCTTCCTCGTCCGATCTTTCCATCATGTGGAAAGTAACAGATGACCACCTCAACGTGCGCTCTGCAGGACGACAAAAAGTCGAGTTGGCCACTCACCTTTTTTCACATACAACAGCCAGTGCAATTAGGCAGTGCCTTTCATTGGGCCTGGACGTAGACAACGCATCCGAAACAGCTGACTTTGTACAATTGGTAAATGACTGGTTTGACGTTTTTAACGTTAAGCTGTCAACATCTAACTTGATTCCAACAAAACAGCCCTTTGGAAATAATCTAGAGGTTCAGCAACAGGTTTTAAGTAAGATGACCCAGGTTATGTCCCAAGTTATTGTACCAAATAGCAAAAAGAGCTTGCCTTTTCAAAAAGGTATTCTCGTGAGTAACAGCTCTTTAAATGAATTGTATAAGTATCTTGCGGATAGGTACAATATGAAGTACCTTATCACCAGTCGGATATCGAAGGATCAGCTGGAGCACTTTTTTGGTGGAATGCGGGCCAAAGGGCATGGCCATCCATCACCTCTTGAATTTGAATTCCGTTTACGCAAATACCTGATAGATAACAACTTTATTGTTGGTAGTAATTGATTAGATGAATTAAGAGTTTGAATAAAAAGTTAAAAGTCCAAAAACAAAAACGGAGATTAGTTGGCCAAAAAAAAAATGTTCAAAATATTACTGTAAATAGTTTTTTTCTTCACCTTATTTAATATTTAAGTAATTAATTTTTAAACAACTTTCTGAAATATAAATTGAAATATAAAATATTGCTTTAAATATTTCGTTCTATTTATTCTGTATTACTATTACTGTAAATAGTTTTCTTTGCCTTATTTAATATTTAAGTAATTAATTTTTAAACAACTATCTGAAAAATAAATTGAAATATACAATTTTGCTTTAAATATTTCGTTCTATTTATTCCTGAAACATATGTATTCTGTCGAATGCAAAATCAAAAACGAAGGGTGCGAATGGAATATTATTTCTATCTCTCTCTAGCGCTTGTCTCTCTGAGAGCGGAGAGAGAGTGCTGAAAAATAACGTCCTTGGCAGATGTGATAAGACCACCTATATAGTTTCAAAATGGGCCATATGATCGGACTCAGATTAAACGGTTCCTGGGATGTCTTACGTGGATCTTGATGAATTTCGCCAAGATAATCTTAGATTGCCATTACATGGAGAGGGGCAAGTGCTCTATATAAGAGCCGACCACCAATAGGCCCCCAAACATTCGCCGAGATCACAATTAACGTAGTAACTACTTGGTGAGCTGGAGGAGGGTCGTTAACGGGGATTGGGGGACACATCAACGCCCCACTTGCTCGTGAAAGCAATCAACTGCGAATTCAACTGCAATTGCAACTCTCTTCTCCATTCGCCAGAGCAAAATGTCGACGCAACAAGAGCAGTTGTACTTCATCGAACGGAATCTCGTCTACGAGATCTTCAAGTACTTCGGATCGGGCGTCTCCCTGGCGGGCCACCGGGTGGAGTGCTCCAATGGGCTGGACGGCTTCATGTCCGCCCTGTACACGGTGGACTTGGATCTGGTGATCGGCGAGCGCAAGCGCACAGAGGTCGTCCTGGTCAAGTTCATGAAGGGCGACGAGGAGTTCCGCGAGCAGAGCAACTCGTACATCCAGTTCGCCAACGAGGTGTTCGCCTACGCCGAGATCCTGCCCGCCTACGAGCATCTCCTGCGGACTAGCCACCTGTCCAGCGAGCTGGTGGCCAACTGGGTGCCGAGCTGCTACTTCGCCAAGTTCGGACTGGTGAAAGGTGGGTAGACAGTGATTTCCCTTAGCTCCACTAATCTCTGGCCTATTCATTGCAGGCCTCGGGAACGGGCGCGAATCCGTCCTGGCTCTGAAGCATCTCAAGGGCTATGGCTACCAGCTGGGGCCGCGTTTGATCCTCCGTCGGGATCAACTGGAGGCCATGGTGGGCCTGATTGGGCCCTTCCATGCCCTAGGCTATGCCACACGCATACTCCAGCCGCAGGTGCATGCCCGCCTGCGTTCGGGCGTGGTGGACATGTCCTTTGTCTCCAGTTCGGGCAAGACCGGCTTCGATGTGCTCTATCGCGTGGCCTTCGATCGCTTCTACGAGTTCTATGACCGCCAGAAGGAGCAGCTCCTAAAGGATTCGGACGCTGGCTTTGCCGTCGCCATCGAGCGTCTGCGCGAGAAGTACTTTGCCGAGCCGACGCATCTGCTGGAGAGGATTCGCACCACGTCCTATGCGGACGATCAGCCGGATAGCTACTTTGCCACCTTCCTGCATGGCGACTACAATCGCAACAATGTGCTGTTCCACTACGGCGACGATGGCCAGGTGGATGCCATCAAGACCATCGACTTTCAGGAGCTGCGCTTCAGCACCACGGCCATTGACCTGAGCTTCTTCATGTACATGAACACGCCGTCCGACAGCAGGGAGGAGATCTTTGCGGATCTGCTGAGGAAGTACCACAAGCACATGATCGAAATGCTGGAACTGGTTTTGCATCGCAACCGGGACGAGCTGAGCGATGAGCGGGTGGAGCAGCTCTTGGCGGACTACAGGTGGGCAGGCGATATATGTATATTCGGTTAATTTGATACTCATTTCCTTTGTTTACCCAGCTTCGAGCGCTTCGAGGCCCACTTTAGGCGATACGCCTTTTACGGGATGATGGTATGCATGCACTTCATGCCCTGGCTGCTGGTCAGCGAGCCGGATTGCGCCGAATTGTCGCGACTCTTCGACACGGACATGCATGGCCAGGCCTTCCATCAACTATCGATGGACATTGGCGGTGACGTGGCCAACGTGGAGATCTTCAAGACTGTGCGCCACGCCTACGAGCATGGCTACATGGACGAGATATAGATTATATCACATACGAACACTCTTATCGGTCGTTAAACATATGTACACTTCCAATGGCATCTGCAGAATCCCTTGTGTTATGCAGAGCTCATAATAAACAATCCGACCGTTACATTCCCAATCTCTGCCTGATTTGGGACTGGGCCAAGTGCTGACTTTGAGTCGCAGGTAAACTTTTGGCTTGTGGCCTTGATTCACATTTGAATATTCATATTATTCGGTTGCTCTATCAATGGTGATATGTGGCGTCACTTCAAAAGCACCAAAAGAACGGAAGTTATTTGAACAACTGTCGTCGCTGGGGGGGGATTGGTGTTGGTGGCACACCGTTGTCTATTTAAGAAGCTACGGCTACGGGGTCGCGACGAATCCAGTCGAGCATTGGGAGCGGAAGCAACATGCGTCATATATTCGTGACCCTTCTATTGGCCATTATCGTCCAGCTGTCCGCCGGAGTGGAGGTGCGAACGGAGCACACCATTGTCGAGGAATGGAGCTGGCGGGACAACCAGGGCAACGGAGATTCCGGTGGCTATCAGTACTCCACACAGTTGGACGGCGATGAGAATCTAGATGAGGATGACGATGAAGATGAGGAGGAGGAGGCGGATGCAGAGGACCTGCTGGCCCAGGTCGAGGCCAGTGCGGCCAACTTGGACGAGGATGAGGAGAGCTGCGAGTACAGCTGTCCACGGTACTATCGTCCCGTCTGCGCGCTGCGCAACGGACGCCAAGTGACCTTCGCGACGCCCTGCGAGTTCCACAACCAAGTGCGTTGCGCCAGCGTGCAGAGGAGTCGGGGCCAGGGGCAATCGGTGGCCATCTTTCAGTACCAACATGATGGTGCCTGCTAGATTATAAATTATAATTATTATTATACAGTTTCAAGATGATAAATCCATTCTTTGTGCATATTTAAAACGATATCTTTAATTAATTGAAGCCGACGTACGATCATAGTCTCCAAATCTATCTCTCCTGCTCTTACTCCTTAATATCTTCGCCCCCATGTTGTTTTGCTCTTACAAATGTAGTAAATATATAGTCTTAATTAGGTTTAAAAAAAATGTTTTTTCAATGCATAATTAGTTTGGAACTAGCACAAATAATTGTTTAAACATAATCATAATCAAAGGCTGCGAGCCGATTAATAGTATCCAAAGTAAAAAGTAATAATGATGTGGTCTTAGTCTCGCTAGTAGGTTTTTAGGGTCCGGAACGGACCACGTGGCTGTTGCGGCGCTTAAGAATGCGCACCTGGTTGCCCACCAACGACACGGTCGGAATTCCCGCCGGCAGACGACTTGCAGAAGCCGGCGACGAAGTTGAGGAAGCGCCAATAACGGCAGGGCTACGATTGATCACTCTGTTAGCTTGAGGCGGCGGCGGCTGCTCCTGCTGCCCCTGCTGCTTCTGCATAGCCTGATCATCCTGACGGGATAGCCGCAGCAGTTCGTCCGGGTTTAGCGTCTTTCGCCGTTTTGCGATTCGCGCCAGCGGCTGTGGTCCCACCACCTCCTGTGGCCCCACCACTTCCTGTGGCCCCTCGCCGACCCCCGTCGACTTGAATCGAATGTGCAGCCGGGGGATCGGAGGACGCTGGGCCTTGGTCATCAGCTCATGGTCCAGCCTGCGCATCATGGAGTCGGAACTGTAGCGTGTATAGCGCAGGCTGCTCTTTGTGATGATTAGGCCGTTCTGGAATTGGTAGTACACCTGCATGAGGAACTTCTTGAGATCGCTGAACGTGTGGACGTCCCGAAAGCGATGCACATCATCGCGATGGCGGTCGTAGCAGTGCTGTATGTACTGATCGAAGCCGCCCGGCTGGTGACTAGTGCAGAAGTGGCAAACCTTGAAGCGACTGTAGTGATCGATCATGTGCCGCAGCGTGGTCAGCTCGTCGGTGGAGGTGAACATGCACCTGAAGCAGTGGTAGATCACCTTCGCCTTCAGCTGTCGGAAGCAGAAGCGCTCGCCCGGCTTACTGTGCTGCACCTGGCCGTGCTGGGCAATGGCCGCCATCGTGGGCATCACCACGCTGCACAGACCGCACTGGAAGTACTCGTTGGGGGCGCCGCCCTTCCCACTGGCACTAAGGACCATCAGGGCATCGAGCTCATCGTTGGTCACGTGCTTCAGGTCGTTGGGCATGTGGCCCACACTGCTGATGTGCTGCGCCAGGTCCTGCCAGTGCCTGTAGCGGTAGTCGCAATAGGCGCATTCCGACGGTCGGCGAATGTCCGCCGCCACAAAGTTCCGAACGGAGTGCACCTTGATCAGGTGATCCTCGCGCAGTTTCTTCGCGTTGGCCTTGTAGTCCTTGCACTCGGTGCAGAGCAGCTGCGGCTGCACGCGGAAGTAAAACGGCTGTTCGGGATGGCGGCGGGCATAGTGCTGGGTGCGCAGATCCTGCAAGTTCATGTAGGTTTCGTCGCAGTGCGTGCAGGCGAACTCCACGACCTTCTACGGGGCAATATCATGGGAATAATAAGTAACTGCGATTGCGACAGAGAACTGGGCAAACTTACCGGTTCATCCTGACTTTCTCCCGACTCCTCGGACTCGTCATCGGAGGCCAGCAGGTCCACCACCTCCGTCACGATCTGTGGCTCCGGCAACGGTCTTTTTCTCGATTCTTCTACTGATTTTCCTGCCTGACCCAGGGTCAAGAACACGCCCTTCTCCGCCAACGTCAGCGGCAACTTCACCTTGACCGGCACTGTGACAGGTAGGTGCTGCTGCTCCTGCTCAGGCTCCGGCTCCTGATCCTGCTCCATCTCCTCTTCATCCTCCTCCTCAGGCGTAGGTTCAATGGGCTGGCCCAGCTCCCAACTCAGGTCGTCGGGCATTTCGTTGCCCACGCGTTCGAACTGCATCACCGACAATCCGACTTCCTGCGGATGCGCTGCTGTGATGTGTATGGCGACGTGACGCTCCTTCAAATGCCCCACATCGCAATGCGGACACTTCCAAGTGAAGCGCGACTTGTGCTTCTCCTCGCAGTGGGCCGAGATCCTCTGGAAGGTGTTGGCCGACTCTTGGCAGAGGCTGCAGAAAAAGCCGATGGTCTGCTTGTTCTTGCACACGATGCGCTGGTAGACCTGCACCGGCTGCACCACCTTCCCCGGATGCTCGCCCCGAATATGATCGATTATCCTGGAGGCATCGTTGCCGCCAAAGGGGCAGTGGGCACAGTGGTACTGGTGGCTCCGCTCGTGAACGGATGCCGCATGGGCCATGATCTGTACGGCCGAGGGAAAGTACAGAAGGCACAGATTGCACGTGTATTCCATGAGAGCGTGGCGCGCCAGTTTGGCTGGATAAAAAGGAAGGGAAAAACGTTTTATATTGGTATTTGGCTTAAGGATTGGCCTTACTGCTTCACTTACGCGTCTTTAGCCAGCGGGTGGATATCGTGTTGTCATAGCTACTGTGGCGATGCACCACCACGTCCACGTTCTGGTTGTAGTGACGGTCCTGGATGTGCTTCTCGATGGCCACGCGCTTGCTATTGTGGCGATTGCACGCGCCGCACTGGTAGACATGCCGCTTGTGCATCAACAGATGGGCCAGATACTTGTCCACGCTGACCTGACCCGGCCGCATCTGGCAGTGCGGGCAGTATATCACCTCGGAGTACTTGTGCCGGTCGATCATGTGCTGGCGCAGGGCCGTCTCCGTTGTGAACAGTCGGACGCATTGGATGAAGCCGCAACGGTAGCGGGCTGTCGAGGGCACATATTCGTAGGGCGGTTTGAAAATCCTGTGCTTGCCCGGAACTTGGGGATCCGATTGCTGTGGCACAGCTGCCTGGGAGCCTCCTTGTCCGGAAGTGCTTGCCGACTCCTCGGTAGGCGCCTCGTATGCTTCTGGCTGAGCTGCTGGCTCCTCCGTTTGGTAAGCCTGGTTAATGGCCTCCTCCTTGTGCTCGTACAGATGCACCTGGAGGACTGACCGCACCTTGCTGACGAAGGGGCACTCTGCACAGCGCAACTCTTGGGCAAAGATCGGGACACGGGGTAGCAGACGCACCTCAGAGCCGCGGAAGACCGTCTTTGTGCCGTCACGCCGCAGGGCCAGCTCCTCAAACAGCTTGCGCTGGAAATTGTGCATCTGGTAGGCGCCAAACGGCTGCTCCACGGCGGCCACGTAGCAGTCTACCTGCACGCTGCCCTTGGTGACAGCGTCGGGCTTCATGCGCAGCTGGATGAACTGCAGCTGCCGGTTGACCAGCTCGTAGGCCTCCGGGTGCTCGTTGCTCACATGGTAGAGCATGAGGCGCTTGTTGACCGCCGTGGCCAGGCAGATGCCGCAGAAGATGGTGTGGCGGGCGTGGGCCTGCTGCAGATGGGTGCGCAGTGCCGGCGCCTGCATCTCCTTGATGCAGTACTTGCACTTCACCTGCTCGCTGCCCTGATGGGTGCTGCGGATGTGGTAGCGCAGGTGGTTCACAAACTGGTCCTCCGACAGCCGGCCGATGCATCCCTTCTGGGGGCAGGCATACAGTTTGTCCTCTGGCGGAGGGGATTACAAATGGAGGGATTAGCACTTCGTACATCATAGTTTACTACTTTGGTTCAGTTTACTCACCACTGTAACCCGTCGGTCTGAGCAAATCTGTGATCGCAACAGATACGGAGACCAGACCATTCGAACCGACAGCTGCCGATCCGGCTGATTCTCCTCCTGCCTCCGAATTACTGCTGCTGCTCTGCACGGAGCTGGGCTGTTGGGCTCCCGTTGCGTTGGCAGTTGGTAGACGTCCGCCGCTCCGCTGATTAAGCATATCGCGGATTTGCTGGCTCACGGAGGGCGGACCAGAGTCACCCTCCAGATCGGAGCGCGGTGCCAGGTCGTGAATGATCACGCCGTGACGCAGATAGTCATCCACATCAACGGCCACGTGAGAGCACTGGGAGCAGTTCAGGTAACCGGTACTGAAGCTAAAGCTGTGGAACTTCATGTGATCGCGCACAAACATAACCTCGACGGCGGTGAAGGAGCAGCCGGTGGCCATGCAACGGAATCGATTACGATTCGCCTCCTGAACTGATGGTGTGCCCAACTGCTCGGGCTGATGATCCTCTACGGCTGGCGAAAGCACTGGGTTGGCGCTCATCTGGGCCCTGCTGTAAACCTGGCTGATCGACAGTCCCAATCCACTCTGATAGTTGATTATCACGGGCTGTTCCTCGGCCGGCCTCGTCGCTTTGCCCGCCGGCACGGAAGTTGGTTTGGCGCACAGGAACTCGCCCAATCCGGCTGCATTCAAGTCCACCTGCTGGCTAGGTGGCCGTGGATCTGCCGCCAGCAGATGCCTCAGCATCCCATTGGGCGTCTTGCTGTTGGGCTCCTCCACTGCCGGTGGATTTAGTGTCTCCGGCTGATTCTGTTGCTCCGTTTGTAGTGACTCTATCAGGCGATCGCCGGTGAATCGACGAACCCGCAGCTTGGGAAGCACGGGAACGGGCACGGGATCGGGCACAGGATCGGGAGCTGGTTCGGCAGCAGGAGCGGGAGCGGGATCTGAAGCGGGTAAAGGTTCGCTATTCGAAAGATCAATCGTCGGGTTTTCTATCAAAGGTGCTGCGGGAGGCAGGATGGTTTTGTCCACCATATGCTCGTCCCTCATGTGACGCAACTCCTCGGAAATAGTGAGATCCGATCCCATTTCCCTAAGCTCCGGACAAATGGAGCATTTACCGCTCCACCGAACCAATGGATGTTCCCGCGCAAAGTGATTCTCGAGGCCTTCCAGTTCGTTGGAGAAGAGAAAAGTGCAGCCGGGCCGAACGCAGTAATAGGATGCCTGCTGATTTTGCTCTTCATCTGAAGGTGACTTTCGAAAGGCTACATTCTCCACACGTTTGGGTGGCGCGATGTGACGCGCGGCAGTCATGGGAGCAGCCACGCGAGGTACTCCTAGAGCCTCCACAAGAGCTTCCACAGGAGCTTCCACAGGAGCTTCCACAGGAGCTTCCACAGCATCAGCGACAACCGGTTGCTCCGATTGCTCCGCCGACTCAACCGCCTCTGGCTCCAGTGGTCGCATTCGGGGCATTAGCTCGCTGGGATCGGGTGCATCGTTGCTGCCATCGCTGCTGTGACTCGCATTGGAGGCCACCGGCTTGCCAGTGGCTCGGGCTGCCTTGTTCAGGCGCGAGCAGAAGCGATTAAACTTCTGGAAAATGCTCTTGGTGTTTTTGGAGTTCTTCATCTTGGCCGTCTCCAGGTCCACCCACTCGTCGGTGAGGGCATCATCATTGTCATCATCATAGTAATTTGCATCCTCGTCGTCATCGTCGCCATTTCCATCCACAGACGCTCGCCGTTCGTCTTCAATCTCCACGTCGGAGCCATCGCTGCCAATGCCATCGAGTAGATCCGCGTCCAACTCGGCCAGGCTGACTGCCCGAACCGTCCGAGCAGCAAGCTCAACAGAAGGTGGCCGCGGTGGAGTCACTTGCTCCACATCCACATCTTCATCTTCTTCGTCGGCGTCTTCTTCCATTGGCGTTGGTGCAACGGGCTCTGGTTCTACAACGGTTGGCTGTGATGACTCCACTAGGTCAGCGAGCAAATCGCGCAGCACGACTGGCTTTTCGTCCACCATCATGCTCTTGCTTTGAATGGCCTGTTCCTCGTCCACCACGCCATCCAGTTCCGTGTCCATTTCGACATCGATCAGACACTCGTTGACCACCAGCACGGGCTCCTTTTCGGGCGGTGGCTGCGGCAGCTGCGGCGCCATGTCCAGATCCACCTCCATTTTGGTTACCGGTGCTTCTTGCTCCTGCTGCTCTTCCTCCTCTGCCTCTAGGGCCTCCTCCTCTTCCTCTTCCTCTTCCTCCTCCTCCTCCCGCTCTTCCCTTTCTCGCTTCACCAGTCGCATGGATTTCTTGGCCATATTCTTAAACCGGATCTTGATCTTCTTCTGTTGTTTACTTTGCTTCTTGGCCACCATGGGTGTGCTGGGAACCCTGGCCGAGCCACTTGGCTTGGCAGTGCCCTCCTGTTTGTCACGCAGGATGGCGTTGCCTTCCTCCCTTGTCTTGACAGATGGCACATCCGTGGTGGAGCAGAGCAACAGCTCCTCCCGATCCACACTCTTGAGCTGCTCCTTGGTCAGGCCGTGCTGTTCCGACAGATGGCGGTCCATGTTCTTCCTGTCCTGCTGAATAAACTGGCAGAGATGACAAACTTGCACCTCCATCGGCAGGCGGCCACTGGTGGGATAGCTCAGGGGCTTGGCATTCGGTCCACAGGTGGCGGTATGCGCCTGCAGCCTAATGAGGCGGTTCTGCGGGAAGTGGCAGTGGGAGCACTGGAAACGCGGCTCACCCATGTGGTTGGCCAGATGCTCGCCCAGCTTCTGGCGGGTGAGGAGCAGTGCCTTCTGGCAGAACGGACAGGTGAAGTGCAGTGTGTGCAGGCCGCGCTGTGAGATGCTGTAGTCGGGCCGATTGCCGCGTCCGGTTCGCAACTCTTCCAGCACTCCGGGTGGCAGCCGGGCGGCGTAGTGCTCCTCGTGATTCAACAGATAGTGGCACAGGGGGCTTCGGCGCACGGGCTTCGAGCAGACGACACACTTGATGGTGGCCCTCGACTTGGCATGCCATTCGGGATTTGCGTTGCGCACCTCCTGTTTCTTCTTTTTGCCCCTTTTCGCTGGTTTCTGCTGCTGCTCCTTCTCCTTCTCCATCTCGTCCTGCTTCCTTATCATCTCGTTGAGTTCCGCACAGCGCATCATCTTCACTTCGCAGCGTTTGGCTTTAATCAAAGGTGCCTTCTTGAACGTCCGAGTTATGCCGCTGCCAGGCTTAAAGGCCTTGCCCCTTCGCGCAACATTGCGGATGAAAATGGGACTGTCAACGGAAACGCTGGAGATGCTGTCCCCGGCAGGCGAGGCTCGTGACAGCGAGGGAGTTCGCGAACGCTGGCTACTGGAGCGCCGGCTACTGGAACGCCGACTACTTGAACGCTGGCCAACGGATCGCGTCTGCGAGGGAGTGCGGGAGCGCCTGGTGCAGGCCCTGCGTCCGGTGGCCCGCAGCACATCTTCGCCGTAGTACATCTGGGCAATGTCCTCGTTCAGCTTGTCCAGCTCGTTGCGCTTCTTACGGGGCTTGGTGCGCGGTTTCGGGGGCGGTTGGATCACGGGCTCTGAGGAGTTCTCGTCCGTGTCCATAATGGTGATCTCCTCGGCCGGCTGCTTAGAAGGTGTTTCCTTGACAACCCGAATCTCCTCGCCTTCCAGGCGCGCCTTTTTGGGCTCCGCCTGCTCATCCGGAGTTTCCTTGTAGGTGGTTCGTCGCCTGCGCTTGCGAGTTGGAGCAGGTATAGGATCGACTACAGTGGCATCAACAGCCGAAGAATCTTCGGATTGCTTAGCAGAAGGAGGAGCAGGAGTCTTTGCCCTAGCCGCTCTGGTCCGGGTGATCTGGCCCAAGCCAAAGCAGCTGCGGCTTAGCTGCACCTCGTTGAAGGATGCCTCCACGCCGCGGGTGCGACGCTTGCCGGTGATAATGTTCTGCGTGGACACGCTGCAGTTGTCGTTCGTCTTCTCAAACATATTGGCCAGACTGCGGGCGTTCTGAGACTTGCGCCTCTGCTCCTGCAGGTCCTCGTAGACAAGGCTGGGCGTAAAGATGTCCGCCTTGTCCACCAGCGGCTTACTGGCCGTGGGAGCCATGGAGTTGCGTCGCTGCATGATCCGGCGCAAAAGCTGAGGAGACGGGCCGGGCACCTCTTCGTCGTCGTGCTCCTCCTCCAGGGGCTTGTAATCCATGATCTTTTCCTTCTTCTCCAGGTCGTCCTTGCCTGGTTGCACAATTAGGGTATGGGCGTTGGGACCAAGGACTATCTTTAACTTGGACAGCTTTGGCGGTTTATCCTCCTCCTCCTGCAACGCATCCGTCTTTTTCTCCTCGACTCCTTTTTCTGTTTCCCCATCATCTTTATCCGACTTTCCATCCGCCGGCTTTGCTTCTGAAGTGCTGGACACCGCGCTTATCCTAGCTGTCGACTTTTTCGCCTTGTTCAATGAATCAAAGATATCCTCATCTTCATCTTCATCATCGTCCCGTTGCTTTGTCTCAAGGCTGGCAGAAGGCGTTGCCTCCGGGATGGAGGTCTTGCTTCCGGTCTGACCTGTCTGGATGTCGAGAGTACTGGCAGCTAGTAGCTCTGAAACGGGCGAGGAGTTAGCCTCGCTGACGGGAGGCTCGTTCTCCAGGTTGTCTGTATTCTCCGAACTGTTCACACTGATCACGCTGTCCGTGTCCACTAAGTCACGAGATTTGCCCTCCACCTGTGCCTTCTTCACTTGCTCCTTCTCCTTCTCCAGTCTCTTCTTCTCCTTCTTTTCGGACTTATTCTTCGCCTTCTCGGACTTCTTATCCTGCGACTTGTGATGCTTCTTGGGCTTGTCTGCGCTGCCCTCCGACTTGTCTTTGCTCCGCTCCACCTTGTCCTTATCCTTAGCCTTATCTAAATGCCTATCCTTATTCTTATCCGTATCTTTATCCTTTTTGGCATCACAGGATTTGCTTGTGAGAGAAGTTGAGGAGGAGCTCAGGCTGTCACCTTCCCCAGTCGCTGAGTTTGCCGTTGCTGGTGATGCCTGCGCTGCTGGGGGGGTTTTCTTCGGTATCCGAAAGTCTAGCTTCTTTGTCAACGGACCGAGCGTGACGTTGCGATAGGATGTGTCCAGTTCCGGCACCGGTGCTGCAGCCGCCGCCGCAGCCTCACTCTCCTCCCGCATTCGCTGCTTCTCGGCGGCGAGCGCCTTGCGCTTCTCATCTGCGTCCAACTGTCGCTGAATGTCCGCTATCATTTGGCGTTCCTCCTCAGCAGCCTTGGCCTTCGCCTCCGCCTCAGCACGCGCCTTGGCCTTGCGGTGCTCTCCATAGGTGCGAGGCACATCGTTGGGCCGGTCGAAGCGGGTGCCCGGATTACCAAAGCCCCGGCTGTTGTGACCTCCACGATACCCGCCTCGATAGCCGGCCGAGCCATTAAAGCCACCTGCATTTCCATTAAAGTTTCTTGCATTGGCCGCATTGTTCCCCTTTTGACTGCCATTCCAGCTAGACTTGTTGTAGGCATTCCCGTTGGCGTTAGCATTATTGTTATTGCTAGACGACTGCCAGCTGTTGGCGGACTCTTCGTAGCCGCTGTAGACGCTTGGAGCGCGACGTGGATCAGCGGAATGCGAAGGACCTTGAGTCTGTTGTGGCGGTTGTAGCTGCTGCTGCTGCTGCTGCTGTTGCTGATGTGAATGGGAGGGGGTCTTGTTCTGCCAGATGCGAGGATCACGTGGCTCAATGCTGGGCTCCCTCGACGAAGCAGCTCCCAGCGTTTCCAAGCGCTGGACATTGAAGCCAGTCTCCAGGGGAATGTTCGAAAACGGGGCCCAAGTACCGATCCTCATGCTCGGTGGTGGCGGAATGGGCGAGGGAGTACGAATCATGGGCGGCGGGGTCACCAGTGGCGGCGTAGGCAGTGGCAAGTTGAGATTAATGTCGTTAATATTGCTCGGCATGGGCAAGCTCTTCTTGCCGCGCGGATCGTTGGTGTTAGATGACAGGGGCGGCATCTCCGGCACGATCAATGCTCCTCCTCGCAGGGCCGCCAGCTTCTTTCGGGCTTCCTCCAGCGAAATGGAAGCTGGTGAATCCGCCTTCTTTTCGGACTGCCGAGGGCAGGCTTCCTGATTGGAAATGACAGGCACAAATGGTGCGCTTCGACGCACAAAATCCGGGATGTCCGTCTGCACCGGCTTGTCCGGCAAACGGCGGCTAAACTGCGGCGATGCTGGACCGGATCGACGCGTGAAGTCCGACTCTGGCGGAGCTGTAGCGAACGATTCTTTGACTGGCGATGCTTGTGTGGAATTGGCCCGCTGCTTCTTCTCCTCCATGCGAGCCTCCTGCATGGCAGCCAGAACTCCGCGATTGAGAGGAGATCCGGATGACTTAATTGAAGAGACTCTTGGTAATGCTGCTGGCTCTGGTGTGGCAGGTGGATTTACATCCTGAAGCTTAACCTGAGCTGTAGCTTGAGCCGAGTCGGGTAATCCCAAGACAGTGTGCTTCTGCTCATCTGGTGGCTTGCCACTGGCGGACTTTGCGTTGCTCGTAAAGAAGTTAGTTGGCTTTAAGTCTCGCGTCTTTGTTGCAGGCAATGAGCCCGAAGTCTTGTTGGTGGCCAAGGAGCCGCGTTCCGGCTCCCGTGCCTTTGGGTTCGCTGGCTTGGCCTTGGTGGCAGTTGGAGGCGGGATGGGTGAGCCGTTCGATTTGATGCCCGTTCCCAAGGGCTTAGGCTTTGGGCCATTTGATAAGGAGTTGGGTAAGCCGTTCGGCTTGGAACCCGCAACCGAAGGCTTGGCCCGCTCGGCCGCCGGCTGAGGCTGTGGCCGTGATCCGGGACCCGACTTTATCCCTGAGGTCCTTGCTACGGGCTCAGCGTTATCGTTAATCTCGATGACTTCATCCGATATCCTCTGCAGATCCAAAATCAAGGGTTAGGACATGAAGATGTGGGCCAGTGTATCCGCACTCGACTTACCGGTTCGAACCTGTTCTTTAGCTTTTCTACGATCCGCTCGATCTTGTTTAGCGTGTTCATGGATACATTGCTGAAACGGAGGATCATAGGTTGGATGACCAAGTTCGATATCAGGCGGTCGGGTTCCCTATAACTTACTCGCGCTCCAGCAGACCAATCAGGGAATCCAGCCGATGGCCCTGTACATTGGAGAGAGTCCTCTGGTACTCCATTCGCACACGCTGGATGAAGGGCACAAACGAACGGATCTCCAGCAGCTTGGCCTTGACCTTCTCCTCGATCCCGGTGGTATCGCAGCCCACCTCCACCACGTCGTCCTCGATCTCGTCCATTCTGCAGGCACTGGCGGTGGCTCGATCCGGATCCGACGACGACGCCTCTGTGGGATTGGCGATTGAGGGTTAGGGATTATTACGGGGGTTCAACTCTGCGGCAGGACAGGGGGTTCGGACTCCTAACCGTCCAGATCTCGCATCACCAACTCTCTCACCGAATGACAACCACTATTGTGGCCTTAATATCATGGAGACTGGAGTCTGGAAGCTAAATGCACATGGGAACGGTTACGGTTTCTTCTCCATTCCATTCTTTTCGCAACTCAATTAACCGTTGGATGGAAGGGTAGGCACACATGTAAAGTTCACGGCGTCGTTAAAACGAATGACAACAACAACTATGGCGCCGAATCCGAATTCGGGTGGATGCGATAACAATCGATAGCATGGCGTTATTTATCTTGTATCTTTCTTAAGGTTCTTGCACATACGAAACGACCCGATTTAATACAAGACGATACGTTGTTTACTTATCCCCTTATCAGCCATTTAAATGCTGTAAGCCTTTAAAAATAACAATCAAAGTCGCAGTATTTTTGCCCGCCGTCTATCGATAGTGCGATACTGCGATGCGTGTCATCGAACTCACGCGCACGCTCTAAATTGTATTCATTAAAACCATCTAAGCAACAACACATCGCGAGAACTTTTAAGAATATCTACGAATAAATAAGTGAAGGAGAGCGACAAGGAGAAAAAGAAATGCGCATTTAACTGCGGCGAAGTGAATTCGCCGCAAGCTGCAGTTGTGTGCGTGTGGCGGTTGCCAAGTGTCAGTGTATTAGTGTCGCTGGGCGATCGATATTTTCGCTGTTGTTGTTGCTTTTGCAGAGAAAAAAATCAGACGGTGTTGCGATCGGCAACGCAATTAAAAATAGGGCAAATGGAAGATCATGCATACATACATACATCCGTATTTTACAAATCCCCTACCTGAACGGCGGTTTGAAACGAAGTCTGGAGCACAACAAACGAGTGCATAATACACACTTAAACATGTGTGCCCACAGCTGGTCTTCGCAACAAGTCTGTTTGGAGTATATGGAAAACTAGCCAAATCAAATATCAAACGAACGGACGGCACAAAGAAAACACGTATTTCCGTTGATACGACGTACAAACTTCAGACGACGCCTGGGCTAATCTAAAAGTCCGAGCAAAGCGGGAATTCTAGATCGACGTGGCAGTTCAGATCAAAAATATAGATTATCTATATGTACGATCGGAAGTTGTGAAGGAATTGAAATCCCGATTCTTACTGAGCACACCCGACCTAAAACTGCTGATAATACCAAAGTATTTGCCCAGCATTATCATAAATAGCTTCAAGCTTGCTGATGTTCCTTACATTTTTGCCTTTTTAAAATGTATTCGTCGATTAGGTTTCGGAGGTTTAACCCTCTAAACAATCACTCACTCAATAGCAATCATATTTAGCAAGCTAAATTATACTGTATTGCGAAATACATACGTCTTTTTAAATCCGCCTTCTTGCCTGATTGAAAGATCGGAGAATACCGGATACATAAAGACGAACTGTGTGTATACAGCGAAATTCCTAACTAGTATACACACAAAATCAAGAAGGCCAAATATTTTGAAATGATCGCAAAAAAACGAAAAGAAAGGAGGGTGCCGTTTCTTTTCCGAGGGGTTGTTACGAATGAAGAAACGCGACTCGGTTGTACAACAGAAATCAGGAACCATCTAGAAAACTGTAATGGAGTTTTTCATCAACAGCCATAACTGTTGCTATGCAACCTATTATCTCAGTTCCCATTGAGTATCAACTTTTTTAAACCCTTCTTATTCTAGTATATACATTGGATGTACAAGAGGACACGTCATGAAAGAGGCCAATACAGTATGAAGAATGATTGAAAAAGAATTGTATAATTATGGATATGAAAAGGTATTGTTTTTAACAGTTCTATTAGAATGGAAATATCTTTCGTTTAAAAGGATCCAAATAAATAAAAATAAATAATAAAAATATTACTACCATAATGTTAAAGGATGCCATTGAACAGATATTATAAATTAACGAATAATTCGATAATATTGGATATTAAAAGGTACGATATAACGATATGGAAATTGGAAATTTATATCTTAAGTTGAAAAATAGCTTTGTATTAACAAAAAATAAATAAATAAAATGATAAAGGCTCTGTGTTTTCTGAAATCATATTACTCTTATTCAAGGATGGCAATGGCTATAAATGAACGACAAACTAATAAAAACAACTATCAAGGATGTTTATTTTCTGAAATTATACTCTCTACTCGAAGGATGCAATTAGATTATAAATCAACGGAAAATTATTTGATATTTAAAAACATCTCAAATGTGATCGACCTAGATTTGTAGGCGTTAGATGGATCGTTTGATTACAACGTTGTCCAATTTGCATAGTATCCGAGATCTCGAAGTGAAGGTTTGCCAACGTCGAATCAGCCGATAATCCAGATAAAGAATATAGAAGAGTTGGAAAATGTATTCTTTTACCAGTAATACATTAACGAATACAATATTCTTTTTTACTCTACTAGGTGCGTGTATATTCCAGACATTAAGCTGTAAGAAGAACACTGCAAGTCAAGAACTCGCTGAACTATTGAACTTTCTAGTTGTTTTAGTGGGGCGACTCTTCGTTTGAATCATTACATAATGACAAAAGAATCGTTTGTAACGTCTCTGAATTCGGAATCTAGTATTGTTTCATTAAGTTTGTAGCAAAGATGGGTGGCCTGTCCAACTCCCTTAAGAATAGTTAACATATTAACACGGTTGGTTTTAAATCGCCTACTTGATTTCGGGACGCTTTCTGTGACCCCGAGACTTGCTTTTAGGGGGATATTTGGTTGAAAGAAATTTCTGTTACACTCTTGGCATGAGTCTTATGGGTAAAATAGTTCGTTTAAAGAGATTTTTATCAAATGCCAGATGCTTCATTGAAACTGTATTTTAGGGAAACATCATACTTTCCTTGAGCGATTTTTCCATCACTTTCTCATACTGAAATGCTTCATATGAAGCGAAGTGGTAGCGACTTTTTTTCTTCTCTTTTTAGCACGTCTACTCCTTATGGAAGAAAGTAAGTGAAGCAGAGTTTGGTCGCTGATGCAGAAACACCCTCTGACTGATTGATGTATTATATTGAAAAGTCAAAAGTACGTTTCTAATAGTTTGTTTTTCATCCAGTGTGACCGTACTGTGTAGAAACAGCTCACGAAATGCTACACTGAAATCCCCAAAGTTACATGTAGAGTAAAAGGGTATATTTGTTCCGTGAAAAAGTATGTAACAGGTAAAAGGAAGCGTTTTCGACCCTATAAAGTATATATGTTCTTGATCAGGATCACTAGTGAAGTCGATCTAGCCATGTCCGTTTGTCCGACCGTATGAACGCTGAGATCTCGGAAACTAAAAAAGCTGATAGTTTGGATTAAACACATATATTCTTGTGCTAACTAAGCAGCGTTGCTATGTTTATTAATACCTATTGAAATGTAGAAGAACATTTTTAAATCGGAAAATCCATTAAAAAGTTATGAGCAAAAATTGAAACAGCCACAAAATGGCGCTGACGACTGCGTATCTCCATCTCCCTCGCACTCCCTTTAGCAAAGTAACGGGTATCTGATAG
Source organism: Drosophila pseudotakahashii (assembly GCA_035046095.1). Lineage (NCBI taxonomy): Eukaryota > Metazoa > Arthropoda > Insecta > Diptera > Drosophilidae > Drosophila > Drosophila pseudotakahashii. The sequence continues at coordinate 12,560,709 of JAWNOE010000105.1, forward strand.
TCGAAATACTTGACTATAGCGTTCAGTCTTGTTTTTATACCCTTGCAGAGGGTATTATAATTTCAGTCAGAAGTTTGTAACGCAGTGAAGGAGACGTTTCCGACCACATAAAGTATATATATTCTTGATCAGCACCAATAGCCATGTCCGTCTGTCCGTTTCTATGCGAACTAGTCTCTCAGTTTTAAAGCTATCGCGATTAAACTTTCCCAAAAGTCTTCTTTCTATTGCAGGTAGTACATATGTCGGAGAGAGCCGGATCGGACAACTGTATCTTAAGGCTCCCATAGAAATAATCAAAAAAAATATAATAAAATTCATTGTAACTTTGTAGGAAGTAGGCGTTTTGATTTTTGACAACTTAAAAACAACTTTTTAAATAGGCACGCAGTATCTGAAATCCCTGGAACTGCACCGATCGAGTATTAAACTATAGGAATTTATTTTATCTGCAAGGGTATATAAGCTTCGGCTGGTCGAAGCTAGCTTCGTTTCTGTTTTTTTTTATACCCGTTACTCGTAGAGTAAAAGGGTATATTGTATTCTTGCAAAAGTATGTAACAGATAGAAGGAAGCATTTCAAAGTATATATATTCTTGATCAGGATCACTAGCCGAGTCGATATAGCCATGTCCGTCTGTCTGTCTGTCTGTCTGTATGAACGCTGAGATCTCGGAAACTACACAAGCTGGAAAGTTGGGATTACCCACACATATTCTTAGGCTTCCTACGCAGCGCAAGTTTGTTTCAGACGATGGCCACGCCCCCTCTAACGCCCACAATCGCCTTAAACGATTATATGTGTGTGTGTGTCTGTGTCTGGCGCCCACACCATTAATGATTTTGGAAAAGTAAAAATGCAGTTTTATTGTGTTTATCAATACCTATCGAAATGTAGAAGAAATTTTTCAAATCGGACCATTCGTTAAAAAGTCGCACTCCCTTTAGCTGAGTAACGGGTATCTGATAGTCGGGGCACCCGACTATAGCGTTCTCTCTTGTTTGTACTAAATTTGTAGCAAAAGTACCGTTCCTAACCAAAACCCTCAATCATCCTTGCCGTTTATCGAAGGTAAGTTATCGATAAGTGGGATCGATTTATCGATAAGTCCAATCAGTTCAATCGATTTATCGATAAGTCAAATCGATTTATCGATTAACCATCAATTGGTTGCGAATGTTCTTTTCGTCCTTGCCTTGGTCCAAAAAGGCTGCAATGTTGGGCCATGTTCACATTTTAAGCGAAATAATTTTTCACGATAAGTTCTGCGCGAAACTTATGCAGACACACTTACACAAAACACACCCGTAAAAGCTCAAACACATACGAAGCAAACACAAACGAACATAAAGGCACACGAGAGCATGACGTTTTGTTGCTGACCTGTACAGTTGTTGTTCTTTTTTTCTTTTTTTTCTTTGTTTTCTGCCGCTCACTTCCCGTTTTATGGACAACTTAACTGGCGTTACAAACAATAATAGCCAACTGTACTTACCTCAGCTCTGCCCCTTTCGTTGTTCCGTTATTCCTGTGCAATTTGGCCGTGTGACTTTTAAAATCACGCGTCGATGTGAACACCTCTATAGTTGACGCTAAAATGGCTGTCGCCGAGCACTAAATAATTTGCCGGCGAGATACGGGGCACCCACACAGCCTTGGATACAGCTGAATCCGATACACGCACGTGCTCACACCGACACGCCTACGAGTTCAATTCGCCGCGTCGAATTGACCGCAACTATGCTATCGCGAGTATCGCTACCAGAACAGCGATGATCACTACAGCTCTTTCAACGGTTTTCTTTTTTTTTGTAAGGTATGTAGAATGGATAATTTGTTTTAGCTCTCGTTTTCTATGTGTTTCCGTTCGGGCAACAGTTCAAGAATGACTAAAACTTACATTCTAGCCTTCAAGTAAACTTTTTACAAGTGACAGAACAGATCAAAGGTTACTTCGATCAATAAAATTCAAACGTTTAGTTTAAGACTTTTTCATTTCTTATCGATACTTATCGATAGTGGTAGGCTTATTGTGGATACACAAACGGATACATAACTTTATCAATTAATTTTTTCTAGGCAGTTATTTTAAGACATTACAAATTGATGGCATTTTTAAGACAATCGATTGCGAGTATTTTCGCCACTGCCCGGATCGGTCATACCGAGAAAGCAGTGAAAAAGGGAGTATGATAGCCGCAGCTGCGGACTTTGCCACACATACAAACTCACTGATTGCATTTGGATAGCTAAGCAAAGAGCGGAACTAGACGACATAGTGGGTCCTCTACAGTAGGTAACTATATTATACCGCGAGTGTTAGTCAATAAGTTTATATTAACAAAACAGCACTTTATTAAAGTTGTACACTTGTCATCGCCTGCCGAATTAAGTACACATTTATCGCGCTAAAAATACAGTGTTTTGAGGGAACCTCACCCCTCGCTTAGGACTATGTTTAGGGTGTCATATCACCCTAAAATAAAAATTCCATTAAAGTAATTAATAAAAAAAAAACACACACTCTGGACTTTAAGCTAAACTATAGTCTACTGCTCTCGGCGCCGTTCTGTCGCGGCGGAGAAATCTGGGACTTGTCGTAGCCGTTGCTGGACATCTGCAGATGCTGAGGCAATTGCGCGGGACGTCCATTGGAGGGCAGTGTCTCGTCCACGGAGAACACGGAATTATCATGTCCGTGCATGTGACGAGCATTGAGCACGGCGTCAGGATGGCTCTTCGGCGATTCCGGCTGCTGCGCCTCGTCCGCCTTTCCTTCCAGCAGGAAGCAGGTGATGAAGAACAGGATGGAACCTAAGAAAAAAACAAGTGGACGATGAGTAACTACCTTTGGTATGTAAAAGTAACCATCTTAACTTACTGATGCCGTAGAATCCAGCGTAGAAGATCATGATAGATCCGCGGTAGCCCAAAACCTTGGCAACGGGATCCACCAGGATGGGCAGGTTGCCCCCGATGTTGTTCATCACGAACAGGAAGACGCCAATGGTCGAGGAGCGGACGCGCAACGGCACAATCTCCACCACAATGGCAAACACAATGCCGAACCACATCTCGGCGAAGAAGTAGCTCAGGCCCAAGGTGATCATGGCCCACAGGGGATCGAAGTACACCGATCCGAAGGCCGGCAGTGTGGCAATCAGCTGGCTGACAGCCAGTACAAAGGCGCGTGACCGAATGCCCATCTTGGCGACAATCTTGTCGGACACAATTCCACCGACAACCACGCCCACGCTGCCAATGCCAATGGTGACGCCGAATAGCCACCAACCCAAGTCGACATCGGGAAAGTAGGTGTTGTAGTAGAGATCGGCATTGTAGGCAAAGGTCATGCCACCGCAGTGACGGATCGAGGCGGCTATCATCAGCATGATCATCGCGGGACTCTTGATCACCTGCCACAGGCTCACCGGCTTGCCGCTCGACGTCGTCCTATCGCCCTCGCCAATGGCCTTGCGTTCCGGCTCCCGGAGAGTGGTTCCCGTCAAGGCTGCCATAATCACAGTCAGCACACCGGCGCCCAGGTAGCAAACACGCCATCCCAGATTCCAGAAGTTCAGCTTGGTGATGTAGCGGCCCACGGGGAAGGCAATGCCATAGCCTCCATAGATGCCCCAATTGAAGATGGCCATGACCAGGGCTCGCTTGTCCTCGGGAAAGATGTCGGACATGATGCCCGTGGCCAGGGGATTGCAACCCGACTCGCCAGCTGCCATCACCATTCGCAAAAGGACCAACTGCCAGTACTCCTTGACGGTTCCCTGCAGGATCATGGCAATGCCAAAGATCACCGTGCACACGGTCAGCATCTTGACGCGATTGTACTTGTCGGCCGCGAAGCCCATGAAGACACCGGCGATGGTGAAGATCAGGATGAAGGTGGGTCCCGCGAGGATCTGGTAATCGATGCCCAAGCCATTGTAGTTCCACTCACAGTAACCGGTGCCATTGAAGTCCAGGGCATAGCAGCTGGACTCATTGCCGACCGCCGAGCACTGGGTGGGCAGTTCGTGGCGATTGAACATAGAGGTGTTCTGCTGGCAGGCATGATCACCGTAGTCCAACTCAATGGCCGTCTGCTTGGAGGTCACACCGATCAGATAGTGTCCCAGCTCACCGAGGATATATCCAATGGTTAGGACGCCCAACACATAGGAGTTGTAGAACCCACTCAGTTTCTCCAGAACCGGTATCATCTTGGGGCCGTTGACTGCGGACGTGAGATAAGGAAATCGCACGATGATTAGTATCACTGCATTTGCGTACTATAAAGGCAATTCAAAGCGACAAGGAGGTACACAAACCCAATTGGCCAGCTATCTACCCTGCATTTCTCATTTGTACCGAGAATGTTGAATAATGAAATGAAAGCACACAAAAATTCAAAATCAAGTGGCTCGACATAATGACAAATAATCTGCGGGCATTCAATTAATGAGTCTACCAGCCTCACAGGTCAGCTGCATAATGCAATCTCGCAATAGCACTTGACTGATCGGATCAGTGTCGTGACTGGAATTTCGAAAGGAACTGGGGAACTTGGAAACTTGGCACAATGTCCATAATTCTCCCTCGCAGCGTAACGAAAGTGAAGGCAATTACGCGTACGTGATACGAGGGGCGGTCTGTATCTATATCTAACGAGCATTATCCGGATACTTTGCGGGCATAATGATCTCCAATTGGAGTAATGCAGGTGGTGACAATTAAGTTAAGATCGAATACATTTCACTATAAAATGAATAAAGTACTTGTATTGATGATAAATCAGTTAATGGAATGATAATGGAAAGGCGGTTTTATTGTTGAATTAATGGGCTTCATGATTATTATGAAATATATCAAGTTGAGGAAGCGATTTGTGCCTTCTTGGCGACCTTAGATTTAATATTTCAAGCTCCAAAGCTTTCAAGGAAATCGGAAGAGGGAATGTGGTATATTCATGGATACCTATGGGTTCCCAAGCCCAACCACTCGGTTGGAATACCTAGTAAAGTGCCTAAATCAATTTGGCTTCTTTCCCATTCCCTCCATTCTCGCAGGCGGCAAATTATTTTTGGCAAATCGCCATTAAGCAAAGCTTCATAATAATCGTTGTCTGTGGCCGATCGCACATGGCTAAGCCCGGCAAAGAGAAAAAACAAAACTTCTGACTTTTGACAGTCAAACACCCGCCCCGCCAACATGCGTACCGAAATTCCTTTAATCAATCAAGTTAATTTGCTTTTGCTGTTCTTTGTCTTTCTTTTTTTCGAAGTTTTTCTCATTTTTGGCCATGTCTTACAATTGCTGTGCTGTCAAAAGCACCAAGGTCAGGCCCAAGAATCCCAGAGAACATGGGTGGAGAAATAGTGCTCTATGGCCATTTGCTATCCGACGGATATGCGGTGGAACAAAAGGTCTCGAGAATGCGGATGCTCGGTGTATTGACCGCTTGACTATTGCAAAGCTGTTCTCTATTTACCATTTAGGCATTCGCTTGTATGCTCATTGTCTGGGCATCGATTCATGTTCATGAATCAAACTCTAAATGTTTACAAAGATCCGTCTTTGTCTTCCGAGTTCGGAACTCTAGCCAGCGAGGCGGGTTTCGACATTTTTGGCCTAATGTTCGTTGCAATTTTAATAATAATAGCCATTAAACCATTGTAAATATCTCAACCTTGATCGCTTCGTGATGCGCGTTGACATTTATCGAGCTATAAATACGAGCATCACCGTTTTGGCCATACATACATATATAGGTATTAAAGCTCACACGTGAGTATTTGTCTGGTCTAAAGTCTTATGCAGATTCGATGTAGGAAGCGGGGCATTATTTGTGATTGTTGTCGGCTTAGCGAAATACCAAGACAGAACCTTGGCATTGGACTATTGTGCGGAGTGTTCGAAGTTTCCTATGGCGATCCTATTCGGAACTGGACCTTGTGGCAGCTGTCCCAGCCCATCATCATCCATTACAGCCACATCCGTTATAAGTCTGTAAGTTTTTATAATCTTGTTTTCTATTTCCAGTTCAATGTCAAGGCTCCTAACGTAATACACCGAAAACCGGACTCCCGAGCGAACGTGACTGGCCCAGTACCCAACCCCCTTCGCTTGCCTCCTCGGAAAAACTAGCCTCTTTCGCTTTCTTTGGCAAGGCCATCGGATTTACAGTTCGTGCATTAACTATCGAATATGGCCCACACCTATTTGAGTCGCTGTATAGAGGGGCTCATTGAAGCGTTAATGCTTAGAACCTACTTCTAGGAAAAATATATGTCTTTCGAACAATGAAATTGGTGGAAAATGGAATTGTACAAAGCATAAAACTGATAATTTGCATTTAATTATTGCCCTGGGGGCAATTAATATTGCATTTTCGAATCAAGTCAGTGCTCCGCTTTTGGAACTTATGTCTATGGGTTCCAAATTTCAAACACTCCACTTTGACCTCCCATCGCCCCCCTCCCCAAATCACGCAATGCGAAATTACAGGCCTCTGTGAGAATGTCTGAACGTCTCGGAGCCCCCATATTACAGCATTACAGACTTGGCTAATGTTCGTGACAAGATTAGACCAAGAACGGTCAGGCTTGGCTGCCTCGAATCGAATGGAGACATGACTAACTAATGTGCGAATATCCGATTCTGATTCGGATTTGGATTCGGATTCGATATGTGGGCGCACCACGAATGCTGAGTTTGACTTTCAGAGGTGGTAATTCCACAGACTGCCGCCTTAAACTGTCATTAAAATCTCGTTTAATTTCAATGGGCCCGGGCAATTAAAGCCAAGTACTTCTGGGAACTTTCTAGCTGCGGTTAGGGTGTAGATATAGAGATATAGAGATATAGAGATATAGGTAAACACAAGTCATGTTTAACCCCGATTCGATTAGCTCGCGACTAATAAGCCTCTTAAGTCGTCTATGCAAAGCACTTTGAGCATCTGACAGTCAGACAGACAGACAGACAAATGGCCGGCACTCAAGCATGCCCATTACACATTATGCATTATTGTATTAAGTTGGCTTTAAATGCGGTTTATCAGCCCGACTTGTAACCGCAGTCAAGGTTAACCTGGCCACCAATTATGATTGGGCTGTATGGTGATATATTCGCAGCCGAAGTCAAAGCCAGATGCTGATTTTATAATAAATAGCGAATAAATATTCTTAATTTATTGCCTAGGCAGGTGTCTCTGGTTTTTCGCCCACAATTATCAGCCACTTAGTGGAATTGAATGGATTGAATGGTTGGTTTGTGGGTGGGAGATCTTTAGGGCCACTTAAGCTTGCGTGACGTAGCCAATGGTTCGACCTTGACACCTGTCGGTGTGAACATTTCAATTCTGCAGTTGGGTAACGCCCCTTTTGGCTTCTGATTCAGAATCTGATTTAGATTATGAATGATTTGATTTATTCACGGCACAAGTCATCAGCTGGCGAACTGCAATTGAGTGTGGTCAGTTAGCAACCGCTAAGTGCCGGGCGTATCACATGGTTTGCATTGCCATTATGGGCCAGGTGTTAAGTGCTACCGACGCCACCTGAAGAAATGCCGGATGTCTGTGGACCAGGCTTGCATAAGTGTGGGGATCGATCAAAGGAAAGTCGGGGTAAACAGAAGTGTTTAGGGGGGAATGTGTGAGTCACTCTAAACTAGTAGATCATATATGAACTATGGAACTCAGTGAGAGATCGATGATCTGACACTCCCCCAACTGGAGACCGAGGATATGTCAGGTCGAAGATTAACTGCCCATGAATCAGGTTCGGTAATCAGTATTCGGTATTTCTCCGGTGCTTCACGCCAGGTGTTCGGAAACTGAACTTAATGAATTACAGACTGTCATCTGCGATCGCACCTGGCAACTGTCCCCATCCCGAGCCCAGAGAGATGCTAAATGCAAATGCCGTTTCATCGGATCGGCAAATCGTGATCCCAAATGAACCTGAACCTTTAGCTAAAGGGCTACCGATGCGATCGATCTGTTCCGTTCCGCTATTAGCATTAATTAATACGAGTATCGATCGGCTGGTCAAACCAGTGACCATGCACCATACTCTATAAACTATAAACTAACCAGTGCAACAAAAGCAAACTTGCTAATCATCATCATCGTCTCGTTTCGGACTTTCTGTTTGCTCAATCTCGAGGGGCTTTGGGTTCTAAAATGACTGACTGCCGGACTGTATAACCCGAATTACGGGTAATTACGTCGTCTCCGCTTGTTCGACAAATGCAAATCAAGCGGACGACGATTAAATGGAGATACAGGCCATCTGGTCTCGACCACAGAGTTACCCATCAATGGTGGTGATCTACTTGCAGTCGCAGCAGAGGCATTAGTCAACCCAGTCTCTAATTAGTGGGTCGTCTATTAGACTTAATTACACCGGCCCTAGTCATACAGATTGGGCCATAAATTACTCATTAATATCTCTCTCGGGCTCTCAAATGCCAGATGGCCGGACTATCTTGGTTCTGCGGCATAATTAGAGTGGTCAAACAATTAAGCGATTCGCGAACTTGATGCCAACGAGAGTTATCAATTAAAATTAATTATCTGCGACACCTGAGAAACCTTTCTAATTGCTCAACTAAAGATTCTGACATTCCGACATTTCGCCATCACATATGGATCAGGCTATTATAGAAATGTGCTCAAAGAAATGATGTGATACGTGATACTGGGGAGGAGGCGATTTCCCAATAGGGAATAGGTAGATCGAACGACCTTCTAGGTGCATTACTAATATTGGAAAAAGCTCATATAAATTATAGAAAAGGGAATGTTAATCAAAATCAGACACACTTATGCAATTGCCAGTGTTCATTAGCAATTTGAACTTTTCCATAATATATTTCTAGATTTTTGCATTCCGTTCGGATCTCGGGTCTCGGATCTTCGTGACTGCCCACAACAATATGACCTCCCATTCTAAAGGGGGGAAGGGGAAGGGGTTTGGGGGTAAGAAATCAGGGGAGGTAGGGGCTTTTCAAAAGACGCCCACCAGAAATTCTGCTTGCAATATGTGAGAACAAATACGAATCGTGTCGATGTCGAAATTAAATGATTGCCAGAATTTGTTTAATAAATTCCTATTTAAATCGAGCTTTCAATTTTTCGAGATAAGGCCAAATTTATACAACACGCTCGAACAAATTGCCCGCTTGCTACCTTATTCACTCATTCGCCCAATCGATCGATGGATCTATTTCGTCTGGAACTAAGAGTCTGTATGCTTCATTTCGGGGGGGTTTTCCTTCCTGTTCTCCGCCGATAAGATAGTCCCAACTTCGGGCTTCATTAGCTTTCGGATGTGGGAGTGTCGCTTTTTGTAATTTGTTGACAGGCAACCGAGTTGCGTCAATATTTTGTAGCTCAAACAGACACTTTTAATGGTTTGCGTTGTATTTTGAAGTGCCTGAAGTTCCCCGCAATTCCCCCGAAATCTTTACGAACGAATATGGAAGCTTATTGCCGTTTATCAATGACAAGCAAATCTTTTTTGCATAGAAGCCTAATCACGCTTGTTTACTTTTGGGCACTTGGCTTTCACTGGTTCGTAATTCGTAATATGGGTGTATATTTGGCGGGATCATCGCTTTGAATGCAATCTCAATGGGACTAGTGGGTTTCTAATGATAGTTTTTGAGCTTTATACGGCTAGTTAGGAGGTGATCGTTAAGATATCTTGGTATTGTCTTTGATGAAGCTTTAGAACTAGTTATTTTTACCTATTTTACTGTGCATTTTGAATTACTAATCTTGTTCATGGGATTTTTTCGATCTTTTTCGATTAATAAGCCTGCGGTTTCTTGGTCTTCCCCCTACCCAAAAACCCACTGATACTGATTCATTTGCCCCGGCTAACTTACACTTTCCCACTTAGCGTCGAGATCTGATGGGGTAATTCTCTTGTTCGATCGATCGATCGATCGCTTTGGCACTGACACAGAAAAACTCTCGAGAATTGGAATTATTGTACCCCTCGATGGATTTAAATTCAAATTAATTGCACACAAGCACGCGTCGGCGAGCAATTGGGTGCTGTCAAGGCGTTTTTAATATTTATTATTTAAAAATATCTCAACAGTCTTTATAGTTTTCAATTAGCAGAGAAGATAGCGCGACACGACATACGAAAGGCGAAAGACTCAAGACTCAAGACGACACTTACACTGAACAAACAATTCGAAAAAATATCACTGGACTCCAAGATCGCTGTTTATTTTGGGGCACGTCCAAGTGATTGCGTTTTGCAAACAGAACTAAAACACGGCTCAGTCCATCGTCGTTTTTAAAAAGGAAAACCGCCCAAACGGCGACGTCGACAGCGCTGCCATCGCCGGCTAAACAATGCAAAGTTTCAGCTTTCAGCTCGAGAGAAGTCCAAAAGCAAGGCAGCAAAGCAAAAGCAGTCGGGCAGGCCGAGAGCAAAAGCAGAAAGAGCGAGCGCTCTTTGTTGGCTTTGAGTGCTTAGTCAAGAACACAGAACATAACCCTTGCATCCCGAAACCGAAACCGAATCGCATACCCATACCCATACCAAACCCAGTCCCAAAAATAGTATCTGTATCTGTATCTGCAGTTCGAACAAAGGACTGATTAATCCGAATCCCCGATTTTCATCGGCCGTGCCTCCTTTTTTCCACTGGCGGTGCATTTGAACTGACCGCAGGTGCTCTCCACTTGTCAACTCATCGAATTTGTAATAATACTAATAATATAATATTAAGATCGAACCAAATAGGATGTCATTTATATTATAAACTTTAATTTGAATACCACATGATATTGGTTTACTCTAACAATTAGTTTTGTTTTAAGTTAAGATCATAACTGTTATAAGATCTAAGATTTAAGGCTTGAGAAATATAAATTTAACTACCTTTGCTACTCACTCATAAAATCAGTACTAATATTTTATAAAATATATATAAAACTTAACACCCGAGGTTTTTTTTTAACGCTTGTAAAATATATATTTAATTAGTTAGCCCTCCTAAATTACAGAATCGGTACTTAAATTGTTCTACACTTGTGGTTACATTTTGAAAATTTTCTAAACAACTTTTGATTGGCTTGCAAAATGAATTTTTGAAATAGATTCTTGAGCTGCATGCTCTATGATCATGATCGTCATGCTGCCCTTGATCCATCCTCAGAGATTTGTTTATGATGTGTTGTTCTCTCGAAAGGCAGCGAAAACAAACGAATCACCACAGAGAAAACCAGTTGGCAGCGATGGAAAATCCACGCATAATCGAGACTGCGGTGGAATCCCCACTCTGCCGTTCCTCCGATGTCTACACCTTTCGGCTAGTCTCTTTGCTTTTCTCCCGAGAGATCTCCGATCTGATCCGAGAATGCCGATGATGAGTGGTGCTTGTCTGTGCCATGTTGTGTTATGTTATGCGGACGATCCCTGGGACCTGACCGCCAAGTTAAGGTTGGTTAACCCACATCCCTCACATCACTTCTTAGCTACCTCTATAAATTCCAGGTCTAGAACAACAAAACAGTTCTTGGAAAAGGTTTGTTTTTGAATAACCAAAATATTATTAAAATTTCGTATTATCAAAATTAATTTTTATGTTTTAACCTTAACTTAACCTTAACCTTAACCTTAACTCAAGTGAATGCTTCCCAGTGGGTTAAGTTCTCAGTTCGATTCTTGGATTCGGGGAACCCATTAAAATTCGCTGCAAAATCCAGTTGCCAGCGAAGCCTGACGTCCAGTCCAAGACTGCAATTTGGGGGAACTTTTTTCGCCGGTTCTCGCGTACGTAGTCAGTTGCCTCCTCATCCTATCATTACCAAGGAAACTCATGTGCGTGTCATAAATCGGTGCATATGATAGGCGGCTGCTGACTCACGGATCTCCGGTCTCCAGGCCAAACAACACCCCCTATGGCCCCTCCATCCCCATCTCACTGATCTCAATCTCAGCTTCCCCTCGGAACCAGTTTCCATGGTGGTTTTTGTACGCCTCTCGAGTTGTTTGTGCTTTTTGGCCTGCAGGTGTTTGGTGTTTGGTCTTTCGGGTAATTTTTTCGATGCTAATTTAGCGCGGTCTTGGTCAACGGAACACCACACGCTGTGACGTCAGGTGGTCGGTTGTCTTGGGTGGTGGAGTGGGTGGTTCGGCGGCTCTAGGAGTGTCAAGTTCGAGTGCACATAGAAAAACCAGATCATAGTCGCACTTGGAAAAAGTGACATGTTTTGGCTATTTTTTGCATTATGTATGCCGTTTTTTACCGGAAAATTTCTAGGTGTTTTTGACCATAATTTTGATAAAAATAGTGCCTTGGCAAAAATAAATAATGTTTAAAGCTCCTAACAACGTATTCTAAAAATCCCCAACACTTTTTTTAAATTCAAATTTTTCACCAATTTTTATAGCGGAAAATATTGAGTACGAATTTGGACAAAAAATCATTATTTTTTTGAGGTTTTTCGATCATAATTTTGGAAATCTAAGGCGCACAACCAATAGACCGACTGATTTGAGCAGCTAATGACCTAAACTAACGATCCCCATCACTTTCGGGGAAATTAATTTTTTCACCAATTTTTTCATTTTTTATAAGGGGTTACATCACATTTTTTTGCGAAAAATGGTAAAAAACTATAATTTTTAGGTGTGAACGCCAATTGATTGGTAATTCAATTGCGAGCTCAAAAAGGTATAACATTCCAAATTTCGACCATTTTTTGCATTATTTTGGTCAAAAAACTGATTTTTTTGGTTGAAGACTCACAACATTTTTGTAAAATCGATCTTTTTCAAAAAAACGATACTGAATTTCATCCAAACGAGTATAATAATTTCTTGTATTATTTATGATATTGATTTTCATAGATTTCTTTCTGTGTAGCTGTGCTGTGGGTGGTTGGGCGTCGATTGCTTTGGTTTCGGCTTCGGTCCGATTCGACTTGGTTCGTTTACATTTGGTTCTGGGAGTGCTGGTCTTTTTGTTCGCTTATGGTCTTGCTTGAACGCCCACGAACCACGATCCCAAGGCAGCCCTCGGTTGGCAGCTCCAGTTAAGTACCCCCGTGTGTGTGGAACCGGATCCTTGGGAGAAGGGAACGATCCGATGTGGACTACGGCACGTGCAACGGCTACTCGCGAGTCGCGACACTTCAGTTCCTCGACACTTGACCTCAAGAGATGGAAATTCAAATGATCGAGACACCTGCAATTAGGCGTGAATCATGAATAAATTGAATGGGTACACGGACTCTAAAAATACTCGAGTTTTAAGTTCGCACAAATTACAAAGCAATAAAGGTTCGTTTCTTGCTTGACTGCCCAAAGAACTCGGAATTGTCGCAGGATTTTTTGGGAGAGTGGTGAGTGGAGGAATACCTTTTCGTCGACCGGTTTGATCCGCTTTCTTTTTTTTTTTTTTGTGATCTCTGGCCGATTAGCAACAGGCACTTTTACGGTCATGTCCAGAACGGAGTCGCTAATAAATGAGTAACAGAAAAGGGACAATGCAATGCGGTTAGTGTCCAGCTAATTTTATGGCTTCCACTTCCACCTCGATCGAATTTATCGGGTCGCTTAATTAAAAAGCATTGCCCCCAGGCGCTAGTTATTTTCCATATAGCCGAAAACCACAAAGCACTGGAAGTTTCCCAGGCTTAAATGCGTTGGCTCCATTTTTTACTCAAGTAATTTAACCAATTACGGTAAACCACAAATTCGGAACAGCACTTCTTGATAAACGAACAGTTTCCCACTGTTTAATATAGACCAATATAATTTATACGAAATATTTATGATTTGACTAAATTTATTTGATTTTAAATCTATGAGAATTCGTGGTCCAAGTGAACGGCTCCATTGTTCATAAGTAAATTGATTAATATATGCAGGGGCACTGGGAAGATAATATAGCTGAATAGCTGATATGACTAGAATGAACTTAGCTCTTAGATTCTATTAAATCAGGATTAGTATTCCCCACTGCATTTCTTATTTTGTGATGGTCTAAAAGACCATAATCCTCCAAGTGCCGAAATAGCTCAGTTGGGAGAGCGTTAGACTGAAGATCTAAAGGTCCCCGGTTCAATCCCGGGTTTCGGCAATGACCAATTTTTTTTTATTATTTCGCTGACATCCTTTTATTTTACTAGCTTATTTTACTAGATTAAAGTTTGTGTCTATATAAATTTTAATTGCAATTTGTATTTAGTTTTTAATCATCAGTAAAACATGCTGCCAGACCATTGCAAATACATGACTGGTGGCAGCCCAGTGAGGTTGGTGCACCCGCTAAACAAACCACTTTGTTCAAAAATATCAACCGAAAAATATCGATATATCGAGCATTTTTGATATTTTTTTAATTTCAATTAATTTTTGTAACTCCCTAAAAATAGGTATTCTTTTTTCAATTCCTTGCATTTATTACATGTATAATGGAAAATATAAACAAAGCCACGTAACAGAAGCGCATGAAATCACAAACGAACGAAATGGTACTGAAATGTACAGTGTATAGTAGTTATACAATTTATAAACCTTGCGCGGTAGGCTTAAAAAATTATGATTATCCTGTACTCCATTAGTTTGTCGCTTTCCATCTACTGGTTGCGCCTAGCGATATCCGATAAATCAGGGGAAAAAATATCACGATATAAATATTTATTTTTATTCAGAAAATATCGATATATTTATACTTTAATATATTTTTCACATCCCTAGAAGACGGCCATTTCCTTTCTTTTTCGTTCCACGTTTTTGGTGAGTGCATGTGCCTTAAGACTTATTTACCGAAAACTGCCAGTTAAATTGTATTTTAATTTATTTACTTGTAGCCCAAGGCACTGCGGTACGTTTGCGGTCGTGTTATTAGTGTTTGCAGCCCAAATCTTCTGGCTGGCGAAGGCGAACCAACACAGCCGATTGGCCGGCCAGAAAATGCGGCCGAACCTATTTTTTTTCTTACATATTTTTTTACTGTGACAAGAAACAAGTTACCAAGTTTACGCCATGTAAACAAAATCCGATTTACGGATCATGATAATATATGTCTGAATGGCATATTTACATATGTATTTTTTTTCTGTGAAATATTGTGGAAAATGTACCAGAAATACCGTGTGTACCGTTGTGCCTGTGTATTTGTGTGTGTGTGTCTGTGTGAATGGTGCAAAAGTGTTTCCTAAAACTCTTCAAATTGTTGAACTCAATTGTTTTCGCAAGAAACTGGATAATTTGAAGGAGTTTTTCGGGTATTTTAACTCAAAAATCACCCTGAATTGTTGTTGTTTACAGGAGCTCACATGCACACACACGCACACATACAGAGGCAGCTGGTTAGGTTTTTTTTCTCGTTCATTTTGCACGTGTTTTGGGTTTTGCGCCTCTTTTGCGGCGTTTTTATCTCAGAATCAGACTTTATATTCGTTATATTCCTAAAAATTGCACGATTACACGACCGCAGCGTAATTAGCGTACAAAAAGCCGGGCAAAGGGTCTAAAATTCAGGGCAAATCTTGTTTTTGTAGTCTTTAACGTACAATGGCGGTCAAGATAATAGTATCACTTATGAATTCCAAAGAGTTCATATACTGGTTCTTAACAACTTGTAATATTTTAAAATAAAAATCCTCAAAAATATGAATTTAGGAAACATTTTTAGAATGTTATTCTTGGGAACTGATCCTAACTTATAATAGAATTTCCCATTCAAAACTAGCTTATATTTCCCCTCAAGATCACAAAATAAATCAGTATATAGCATTACCCCAAAGAAATACTTTTATCTTGACCGCAAATTGCCCATTTTGTTCTGAAGACTTAACTAATTTCCAATATTTCTTGCAGATATTGAAAAATGGGCCGTTACTCTCGCGAGTCAGACAACGTGGCCAAGTCGTGCAAGGCGCGCGGGCCCAATCTACGTGTGCACTTCAAGGTGAGAATTGAGAACTGAGAGCCCCCGAAAGTCCAGGATTTCGACTTAGATATAGAGCCCTGTGCAGCTTAAATCAGTGAATGCCAGCCGATTGTGCAGCATATCGCTTTTGCATTGCTGCTAGAGGAATTCCCCAAGTGGACGAGTTCATCAGCTGAGTGCTGTCCCAAGAGATCTCTGGACGCCCTCTTCTAAAATCTCGACTACATCTTTGAAATTGTCCCGGCATACCCATTTATTAGGTAGTTGCTCCACCCGTGGACAACCACTGACGATCCGTGTGCCCAAAGAGAAGCCAAAGCCTTGCTAAAACAGCGGCCTGCTGCTCGCCATCAGCTAGTCTCTACCTGTAGCCTGGCACAGATCTTCAAAGTCCCATAGAAATCGTTTAGGGAATCGTTACAATCCGAATCATATCACTAGTTTGTCTACCAATAATGCAAATCTATCAAATAGAACTGATAACAAAATAATGTTAATTGTAATTCATAGCATTTCTGTAGATATCTTCCTCTTATGTTAATTACAAGTTTGTTTCACAAGAGTTTCTTAAATATCCTGCCAAATCTCTCATTTAGTTTAAGTAGCAACAATAATACCACTATGATATGCATTTGGCTTATGATTTCCCTTTTATAGGCACAGTTTTAAAACCAGGTGGTTTTCCTCCATGGAAGATCACTGCTTGAAAGCTGTGCCCAAAGCAAACTCCAGCCATTGTAAAACAGCGGCGTGTTGGCCCTCGATGCTCGCGTCTCTACCTGAACTTTGGTATAATACTACTTAATAGCATCTATTCCTAGCACTTACTTCCGTCTATAAAGTAACACAAACTAATGAGCTTTTTGTTTCGCTTGCAGAACACACATGAGACCGCCCAGGCCATCAAGCGCATGCCCCTGCGCCGTGCCCAGCGTTACCTGAAGGCCGTCATCGACCAGAAGGAGTGCGTGCCCTTCCGCCGTTTCAACGGCGGCGTGGGCCGTTGCGCCCAGGCCAAGCAGTGGAAGACCACGCAGGGTCGCTGGCCCAAGAAGTCCGCCGAGTTCCTGCTGCAGCTCCTCCGCAACGCCGAGGCTAATGCCGACTGCAAGGGTCTGGATGCCGACCGCCTGGTCGTCCACCACATCCAGGTGAACCGCGCCCAGTGCCTGCGTCGCCGCACGTACCGTGCCCACGGTCGCATCAACCCCTACATGTCGTCGCCGTGCCACGTCGAGGTGATCCTCACCGAGAAGGAGGAGGTCGTCTCCAAGGCCACCGACGACGAGCCCACCAAGAAGAAGCTCTCCAAGAAGAAGCTGCAGCGCCAGAAGGAGAAGATGTTGCGTTCTGAATAAAGTGTGTGTTCTGGGCCCAGCCGCCCAAGCCGGTGACAACAACTGAAGCTCCATTCTTTTTTTTATATACCCTAAAGATAATACCTATTACTTAGAGAAGTTTAAAGTGTCTGCGAGTTGAAGGCGCGGATGTGGAGAATATAGAGCACAGAAGCCCAGAGATTTGACCACCTGGAAATTGTCTTGCGTTTTGCTTTTAACCCTCTACCAATTATTCCTTTTTTTTTTGCTAGGCTAGGAGAGCAATAAAGTTGATTGCTATTTTCGTAAATCTGACTTGGATTAGAAGTGGGCTTTAGGCTTTTATATCGTTATCTGCCGGGTGTTAAAATATGAAAGTTTGTCAAGACATAAAAATATTACAGGTTTATAAAAAAGAAACTATCTTTTTCTTTCTCTAGTTTATAATTAGTAGAGATTAGTCTGCTTAAAACTGAAAGTTACACTTTCAACATAAGTTTAAGGTTGGTTTCTAAATTAGTTGCTTAGTGGGAGTCTTGGCTAAATATTTAGTGCGAGTTTCAACCGAAAATAGATCCACCCTAAAATAGCAGGGACACGCACCATCACACGCGACAATAAAGTAAAGACACGACCCTTGATCGACATATTATCGATCATTGCTTGGCCTATCGATATTTTAGCTAGCTGCGCGCGCTTTTAATTCAAAATTTGAAAAACGTTTTGCCGAACGAATGGCGACTAGTTCTGTGTTTATTTCCTTCCGCAGAACGCTCTTGTGGAATGTTCGGTGGCTTTTGCGCGCATTCACTTGCATCAATTGCCTTCGAGTGGCCACTTGGCATATTCATTTAAACTGATTTCATTGTAGCGCACTCGTTTATTTTCTTTGATTACAATTCAGCCGTACTTATACTTACAATGCAAATTAATTGAATTATTTCAATTTGCCTCTGTGATTCTGTGCTTCTGCTTTTGCTTCTGGGCTCTTGCCAGCGTTTCGTATTATTTTGGTTTTGGTTTCCCTGTTTTTTTTTCTGGGCGAACCTACTGAATCTGAATCACTGCCTGGAATGCCACGCCCACAAAACGGCTTGATATCAATTCCCTAGAAAAGATCTAGAAAAATAGGAAAAAACAACTAAATGAAAATAAAACGAAAACGAAAACTCAACGAAGAGTCACTTGAGCCGGAATAATGCAATAAATGCTGGGGTTTTGTTTTTTCGGTTTTTCCTCTGGGCATCTTTAAGATCTCTTGAGCTTGGATTTAGATTCGGATTCGGGTTCACGTCGTGTATTTCGTATTTCGTATTTGGTATTCGGCCACCTAACGAATAAAACGAACGTCGCCTGAAACTGAAAAACTGAAAACTGAGACAAATCTAATTTACATGATCGCTCGCATTATCTCGTCCATTGTATTATAATCATCTGCCACCGACGACGTCGACATCGACCTCTGCCGCCGTCCCCAGTTCATTTTTTATTTTTTATTTAATTTTTTACTTTTTTCTCTACCTTTTTTTTCGGTACTGTTGTGGCGAGTTCAGTGGTTGGCGCTTCCTAAGTGGATGACACTCAAGCTCATTGAGCGCTCCATTGTGGGGAGACGGTCGATGGGTTCCACGGGCTGGGGGGAGGGTTTTGGGGATCGGTGGGACTCGGATTCGGATTCTGCCGGCGTCGCTGCCGTGCTGCACCTAGCCAGTAGTAAACATAATACAATAACAACAACAACAATAGAGCTCTCACAATGCGAAACATCTGAAATTCGTTCGTTTTCAGTTTTAAAGTTCAAGCCGCGACATTAGCACACGAAATCTGCGATTATCCGATACAAAATACAAAAAATAATTAAAAAAATAAAGAAACCAAATAAGCGTAATAAAAATTACACATAAAATAAATCGTTTAGTGATACCCATTCCTATTGCGATTCCCAGGCGTTTGCCAAATACCAATTGAAATTTCTAGAGCGTGAAAAGCGATCAATTTGAATGAATTACAAACTAAAAGGCTAAACAAAAAATATATACAAAAAAATTAACAAGCATTAACCAAGCAAATAAAAGGAAAATCGAACCACTAAAGCACCTGGCAAGAGTCCAAATTATAAACACACATTTTGCAGCGTCGAAAGCATCAACAAATCGTACAAGTTGGAAAAAACAGCGGAAAACTTTGTTTCCAATTCCGAACATCAATAAAAAAAACCAGAAAAATCAAAAGGAATGCGAGTTACGTTAACCAAAGTGGAAAAAAGCCAGAAAGTAAGGATGCCAGACCGAAATTGCGTAGTGTAGATGGTTTATCGTTCTCAGAGATGCGTAGTGTAAAAGGCCCACAACCAAAGGGTTATCGTTATCGCAGCATTGAAACTTCGCCTTGCAGACTGTACCTCCAGCGATCGCGTTTTGCTCAAAAGAAAAGGGCGTGCGGCGAACTGTTCTACTATTTACATATAATTTGATTGATAAATCATTTCATATTCAGCATGGAAAATAACACAAGTAAATATTGTGTGCGCCTGGTTTTGTTTACTCGATATTTGCATTTAAATTGTGGGAATGTTTTCACTTGGACGTTGTTTCTCCTCTCGCATTTACATGCTAATTTTGAATTGGAACAGCGCCGCCTTTGATAAGTATAAGCTGTTTTAGCAGGGGAAGTACTTTCAAGTCGCACGTGTCCGTCCGTCCGAATCAGGAATGTCCGAATCCAGCAGACTGACTGGGCTAACTCATTTGGCCCGACATTGGTCGACATCACGCAGCGATCTGGTGGATATGCTCGGCATATATATAGGCTATAGCATTTGGCAAACACCTACGATTCGGGGGAGACGTCATCCAATGTCAACGTCAGCATTTCGGAACCCCCCCTCCCCTAAAAAAAAAAGAGTGTTTATTTTTACCCCAGTCTCATGGCGGTCTGGTCCATTCCAGACCGAACAGGTCTGGTCCACCTTCCGAACTCGAATTCTCAATCTTCTCTATCCGATCATCTCTCTGTCGGCACTTTCGGAACTTTCGGCACTCTGTCGGCAGACCAACCCCCATTGACCTCCCATTGGCATCAGAAGGACAGACAGATTTCCCGATTCGATTCGGCTTTGGCTATAAATATTATTATATATCATCCTTCCGAAGGTGCTGCGTCATTCGCCCAAAAGTCGGCGGAAAAACCTCTCGGCAACAGTTGAAAAACCTCATAGTTCCAGGGATTCTGTTCTATTTGCAAACCAAACGAAAGTTTCGACACTCTGAACCGGTTTAACCGGTTGCAACGGGTAACGGAAACGGGTACTTCAACCGCTTGTGCTGTAGGAAAATTTTAGCAATACCTTGGATACAAATTTCAAATGGTTCACATAATGGCTTGTCAATAGGGTGAAATGGAACCGCGGACTAAGCACATTTTCTGTGCGTAAGTAACGGGAAAATTAAAAAAAAGAAGAAAAACATAAACAAAACGGAGCCTAGTATATGAGTACTAAAAACGATCGAAATAACAGGCAGACTCACCCGCTGGCTGTCCGAAATAAACAAGTTAGAATCAGTTTTTCCATTTTCATTTTTGGCAAAACAAATTTTCCTCTCGTTCCGTCTCTTTCTCGCCCCGCCAGATATTGCCCACTCTTTCGCACAATAGACTTTCGCTTTCTTGCTTTTTGGGGGCCACTTGAAGATCCACGATTTTTCGATTCACGTGTGGCGGTATTGTTTATATTTTGGCTCTTGGGTAGAAAATTGGGTGAAACGTGCCGATCGTGTGGTTGTGGATCTTTCGATCGCCTGTGCACATCCGGATGCTAAGATAAAGATGAATTTGGATTAGTCTTATGATAATACTTGATTCTATTCTATGGGTTTCAGCGCCAATCAATTGCCTGATCGATAATATTTCGAATATAGGAAAAAGAAAACGGCGCCCGAGAGCCAAAAACATAATCTGCGACACCAAAAACCAGCGATAACTATTTGAATGGAAGCAATATCGCAGCTCAATCGGCCACAAAACGATAAAACCGATAACAAGGACGTGGAAAAAAAGGCGCCGATAACGAGACTTGTGCATTGCCACGCCCACCGCTACCGAGAAGAGGTGAGTTCAAAGTCATGGTGATTTTCAATGATTTGGGTTTTCATTTCATTCATTTGATTTTGGTAAAACCTTTTTGTACCACCTATAATAAATTACGTATACGCCCAGTGACACAAGAAAACAACTTTTTCTGAAAAATCAGTTAAAATTTTAAAAAATAAATATAAAAATCGATTCAATTTTTGGGAATTTATTATTGAATTTTAAGATCATTACAATAATAATATTACAATAATATAGAAATATGTTTTTTTAGTTCTTTACCTTTAATTTTTCGACCTAAAATAAAATTAGTGACAGAAAATGGAGTAAAATTTGAATTTTTATTTCTTTTCCATATTTACTCTTTGGATTTCCTTATCGATTTCTCGACGCTCACACCCAATTGGCCCTTCAATCGCTTCTGATTGCATTTGATTCGCCATTGTGCATCGAAATCGCATCGAAAACATGAAAAATTGCATTTGATGTGTCGGCAATCAAACAAGTTAAGTCACATATCTTACGACAGAAGAAGATGTAACAGAAATAAAACGGAATCGTTGGGAAATTACAATTAAATCAAAATATTTGCACGCAGATAAGACAAGAGAAACGTGTCGGCATTTTTAGGGGGGAGAATTTCATAATGGTTATGGGGTTTTGAGGAGGAAGTAGAAAGGTCAGACAGCTGGCGCCACATTCTCAAGTGCTAGCAATAATTTTAATAGTGCCAGGAAGTGCCCAAAAATTCGTATAAGTGAGGTTAAGATATACAATATCATCGCTAGATAAGTGGAAAAATTATAATAGGTACTTTAAAGTTAATCATTAAGTGGTTTCATACATATCTTTCATGTAAATGCATTCTAAGGCGACGCAGAAATGTTCTTGAAACTGAAACGCGACCAATTTGAAATTCGAAAACTGCGAGCCGCTTTATTTTTGGCCGCTCAATGGGCAAACGGCAAACATTTCCTTCGAGTTCGAGAGGCTCTCCGCCATAATTATTTATTTATTTGTTTGTTTATTTTCTGCCTTGCCCTCGCTCTTTACTGATTCTGATTCTGATTTTCGGGGGGCGGCTATAACCAATTCGAATTGGTTTGGGTCAGCGCAAAGTTCCTCGATAAAGCGTCAGATATACACGGATATTCGGATTCGGATTCCGATTCCTATTCCGATTCGCATTCGGATGTTCAGATATTCGGATATTCGGATACAAATGCAAATACAGTCTGTGCTGGCAGTGCAGAGAATTCGGTTTTGCTTTCTTTTTTTCTTTTTTGAGAAAAGCAAGGCAACTACAACTGCTTTAATTGTGCAATTAGCTGCATAATTGCAATGCTCTGCATGATCACAGATTCCAGGGGGGCTTTTAAAGGGTAGAAAAGCGACAAACATTTACTAAACAGACATGTATACTTTTTTTTAATATATTTTTGCGTTTTTCTCAGTTTTATACAAAAAGAAATGACAAAAAATAATAATCACGATACAATTGTTTTTTTGGAATTTCCCTAAGTTTTTTTTGCAGTAACTTGGCCAAAAATGGTCCTACACCAAAAACACATACTGTTTTTAACAGATTACAATATAATAATTAAATCCATAAAAAATAAAATTTTCGATAATTTTAATTTTTTTATAAGGGGGTACATCATGATTTTTTGCGAAAAATGTCAAAAAAATAAAATGTCCAGGTTTAAATGCCAATCGATTGGAAATTTAATAACGAGTTCAGAAAGGTATGACAATAATATGTTTGGATCAATATATTCATCGTTTCAGCAAAAAAATTGGTTTGATTTTTTCGAAAATTCAGGATTTTGGTTCTTGACAAAAATAGGAATTTTTCCTTTGGTTTTTTTGCTATAACTTGGCCAAAAATGGTCCTAAATCAAAAATACATACTGTTTTGAACAGATTACAATATAATAATACATTTTATAACACTTTCCGTGTGATTTTGAAAAAATAAAATTTTCGATAATTTTCATTTTTTTTTATAGGGGGTACAACATAATTTTTTGCGAAAAATTACAAAAAAAATAAAATGATTAGCTTTGAATCCAATCGACTGGGAATTTAATTACGAGCTCAACGAGGTACGACACTCCATATTTGGTCCATTATTTCCTTTGTTTCGGCTAAAAAATTGTTTTTTTTTTTTGGTAAAAAGGTAAGAACTGTCTTTTTTTTGTAAGAACATGATTTTTCTTAAAATATTTCTGTAAAAAGCCAATTGTTTCAATGGACTCCTTACCCTCACCCATAAAGGATTCCTATTCTTTTTTTAAGTTTAAAATAACCAAGTAATAAAAAGTAAATAAATAAAAAAAAAATTGATTTATCTCAAACGAGATGTGCGAAAATTGAGTAGTCAACATCAATATATCGCCATTGATAATGTTTTTTCCTGTGCATTTAGCAAACAAATAATAAACGAAACAGGGAAATCTCATAAAAACCTGCCACGTAAGCACAATTTCAGGCTGCTCGGGGTCACCAATCTGACACTTTCTCTAGCACCGCCGATCTCTCTTCTCTCTTCTCTCTTTCACCTTCACCCTCCCCCTCCCCCCTTTTGATTTTTCCGTTTTTGCTTTTGCCCACCTTATTGCCAGTATTTAGCAAACAAATAATACATTTAAGTGGGAAGTCTTATAAATACATTATTTTTTTGCCTGCTCGGGGTCACCAGAATGCAAATATCTCTAGAGGTGGATATACAATAAATGCATATACCTATATATATACCCCCTTAAAATATTTTGCGCCGAAAGTCATCCAGTTGAGTTGAGGGACTCGTTCGTGTGTTTAACTCTTTATGGCCCTTCGTTTGGCTCGTGTCGCGCCATTGTTGATCCAGTAGCTATATCAAGTAGTGGCTATATAATGCCTCGATTACATTAGCAGCCGAAAGCCCTAATCCAGATAAACATTTTAAATCAAACTCTACACGAGACAGTTGGACAGAAAAAAAAAAAAACAAAATAATAATAAAACAGGGAATACAAACAAAAGCCGCTTAGAACTAAACAAAACAAGTGCCTTTCGGCTTCTATTGGCCATATCTATTTTGCATAGAGAAAAGCGAACAAAGAGCCCCTAATTGTTGTCATATCCATTGTTGTACCTGCTCGGGCGCCACAAACCTGTTTGCGAATGGAATTAAATCAAAGTCACAAAATCAAAATGGAAATTAAAATGAAAAACGGAAAATGGAAAGAATCTCCGCAATGGAAAAGGCACTCAAGCAGACAGTTCCTCAGTTCCACGAGATCGTCTTCCAATTGATGCGATGCAATAACAGCTTCCGATCAACTAGAGGAAACTAGAAATATCTAGGTGCTTTTATAGGTAGGGATCTTGAGAAAGTAGTACCCAAATTCTTCAAAGAAAGCTAGATAACAATTAAAATGGTAATCATATATGTAAAGATATCATTTTACTACAATAAAACCCATTTTGTATACCGTAGATTTACTGGTGACACTTTTATATGTAGTATAGTATAGTATAGTATATACATATATAGTATAGTATAGTATATACATATATAGTATAGTATAGTATATACATATATAGTATAGTATAGTATATACATATATAGTATAGTATAGTATATACATATATAGTATAGTATAGTATATACATATATAGTATAGTATAGTATATACATATATAGTATAGTATAGTATATACATATATAGTATAGTATAGTATATACATATATAGTATAGTATAGTATATACATATATAGTATAGTATAGTATAGTATATATATTGTATAGTATATAAATAGCTCAAAGTGTTTTTATTTTTCGGTGCAGTCAATATTCGACCTTAAATAAAAGGAATACAGAACAACAATAAATAATCCAACTTAAACTAAGATAAAGTAGTCTGTATACATATATGATTGAATAAAGAATGAAATGTTTACAAAACGGCAATTGTTTATACCGGAGAAAATGCAATATGAAATCGAGACTCATTATTTTCCACATTTCCGAAATGATATAATTTCGATTTTGGGAACTTGTACTCTTGATTTATGAACAATGTGTGTTTTGTGGAATAAATATGATTTTTGATATGGAAAATGGATGGGGAAACTAATAAGCAGGTATATAAATGGAGATTTCTTCTACTTATTTGAAAAACATATTCGAAATTCTTTAAGGGTTCAATCCCTTGTCTTGATCATTGGTTAAAGGTAGTATTCTATACTTTGGAATGATGCGAGGTGCCGAACACATGCCTATATCCAATAAAGACGCTTCTCTGGAACAACTTCCGAATGGATCGCCCCTTTTTAATTCCGATGACGTAGCAGCCTTAAAGGTTCTTTCGGGTTGATTGGCATCGGTTCTAACCGGTTCGCACTGGCGACACTGTAGACTGTAGAATGCAGAATGTAGAATGTGCCGCACTCTCTTCGCCATCCGATCTCCGATCCAGTCCCGATCCATCCCATCCGATGTTGTTGTTTTCGTTTCTTTGCCGATTGTTTTGAAATTGGACATTGAATTGATTTCTGCTTAAGCCCATGGTTAGTCATCGGTCATGCTTCTCCCTCTCTCCCTCCCTCTCTCTTTCTATCCAATTCTCTCCGGTCTTCGCCCTCCCTTTCTTTTCATTTAGATACAGCCCCCCCTTTTGGAGAACCCATCTTATATTTTTCCCCTTGTCTTAATTGATATTGAGCATGCAATGATTAATCAAGCCCGCGTTCATTTCGGTTTCCATCTGATTGGAGAGAAGGAAGGGGTTTCTCAAGGAGAGTTGAGAGGGGCTTCCGCAAAGGGGGTTACAAAAAACCGAAGACCAGTTGGATCCATAGACACTGCGTAGCCAAAAGTGACTTGGCACTTTCGATTCACGTGACCCAAAGAGTTCCTCTGTGCGTCAGTGGAGCTCTCAAAGAATTTAAACAAGCGCCTTAGGAAAAAGCCCCCGGTTAAGCCAATTATAATGTTGATGTTTTGAACGTTATAATGTTGCGGCTCAGCGAAATGGCAGGTCGTAAAGCTAAAGATAGACCATCAAAGTGGGTGATAAGCCGGACTAATGGCCGAGATTAGTTCAAGATCTTGTCTCTGAAGGGTTGTTACTTGATGGAATCCAAAAGAAAACCCATATAATACCTATAGAGACTTTTTCACCTATTTATTGAGTAGGAAAAACAATCAAGAATTCGCCCATGATCTTGAATCTATTTAGGTGTGGAGAGTTCAAGGCAGGTTCGGTGCAGTGCATAACACTAGAAATGATTGAGATTCCTGTCTTCTTCGCTATTAATTGAGGGGTATACATGGGAAACTCTTCAAGATCTTCTCCCCCGTTGATACATACATACATTCTGCATACTTTTGATCTAAAACCTCCGGGGAGAGAAGCCAGATTCCGTCGCAGAAATGCCAGAGTAGGCTGATTTATGCCTCCGTTTATCAGGGTATCTGGTATCCCCGATAAGCGTAATAAGCGTAATATCTCCGTGTGGGTGGCCCATAAATCCCCAGTGGCAGCAGTCACAAAAAAACATCAACAAACTTTAAGCCGCAGCCTCATAAAGTCTACACAAATTTCCACTGACGTCAGTCGCACATGAGGAGCAGTGTACATAGAGATCAAGATCAGGAGAAGAGGCGAAGAGGAGAGTGATGACATGGGATGGGCTTCGTTGACTTTGACTTTGATGGCGTTTGAAGACGAGTTAAGACGAGCAGGGCCTTGACAGTCAAAGGATAGTTGGTTGTCCGAAAAACACCGACTGCCTGGTCACGAGGGATGACAGCCAAGTGGAAGTGATGACAGGCGGGCAAACATCACTGAACTTGGGCCACTGGGCCAATATTTGCCTGGGGTCCACTCCGAGTTGCAAAAGACGAGAGATGAGTGACGAAAATAAAAAAGTCGCTTATTTTTAGCTGATCCACATTGCATTGGCCACCGAGTCTACACGAATGCAATGGATTATAGGGCAGACACCTTGAAGTACAAACCTTCTTTAAATTGTATTTGAATCCTTGAATCCTGAAAATAACTTGATTTAATAATGAAGAATTCTCAGTATGAGGTTTATCTAAATAATCTTTAACTTAACATTTAAAATTAAGATTAATAGATTTATATTGTTTTATAATATTGTCTTATCTTAAGCTTTCATACTTCCTAAGATCTAAATACTGATTTTTAAAATAATAATAAAGGCTCTAATTGCTTAATATGCAACGTAAATATTTACTTGGAAAGTCTTCTAAGTTAACCCCATCTTTCTCCTTTATGACAGGATCTTATATTTCCTATTATAATCCTTCTTAGTATCCCTAAAATGAAAAAATCAATTAAACCACCTACTAATCCAACCTTATACCCCAAAAGTCTTTAAAAATTCTTTGCAATCATTCAGCGAAAATCTATAAGATATGGAAAACTGTCTAGCATTCGCATTTTGTAGATCTTGGACGGTCTCTCGATTCCGTTTCATGTCTGTGGGCTGTGGGCTGCGGAAAAAACCTTTGCACACACAAAAAGATATTCGTTTTTTTTTGTATGGAACTTAAAAAATTACGTAGATCTTTGCCGCCGCCCGGGGGAGCGGGAGGAGGAGGGGGAGGGTGATGCTTCAAAGGGGCTCTGGGGGCACTGAGGAGGCGGAAGACCAGCACGCAAATAATTCCGACACATGCGAGGCGACAAAAAACGCGAGAGAGACACTGAATTCGCACGCACACTTACCATATGACCATATATATATTTAATATATACATATATTCGCTCGGAGATCTATTTCTGTATCGCCTGGATATTTGTTGACGCGTGATTCTTTCTTGGACCCTGCAACGATTTCGATTGGCTTTTAACCGCGTTATTTGCGGCGACTTCGTGCAGCATCTTATGGGACTTATGAGAGGCCAAAGTGCATTATCAACCCCTAGCTGGTCCATACCGATCGCCCAACCGGTTCATTCCCGTTTCGAAATCGTTCTCATAGCTGGACTATGCAGCTATGCCCATGACTAAGCGAAACGCTCGGTTCGCAAAACAATGTGCAACCAATTCATAAGCTATTTAATTATAATCCCTATGATCCTCACAAAAACCATTGCGGTTTCGGTCTAAAATTATGATTTAATCTAAATTATTTTATTTAGCCGCTACATACCCGATGATTAACCTTGTTGTCATATAAGCCTGGGCTATCCGAGATCCAAACCCCTACCCGCTATTTACCGATTCGCAACCGATCCGGCGCGAAGGACCAAGAAGTGTGTGCAGATTACAAGCTTTACAATCGAGGAAGAGCATTGCATTCGAAGCCAGCCATAAAGATTGCAGGTCTTGTGTTTTTGTCGTGTACCCCGCACACTTTGTTGCGATTACGAGTGGAGCAGTCGGAAGATAAGACCCGCTGAGAGCCAAGTGATAAGCATCGCAGGGCGACATCGCTGATGCTGCCACATCTCATCTTTATTATTATTTTTTTTTTGTTTCCGATCTGTAGGCGATAACGTCAAGAGCGAACAAAAAAAAAGGAAAAGAAAATATAACAAGAAAAAAAACAGAAGCAGCTGAGTGTACACAAGTTAAGAACCGAATGCCCCCGAGAGTGGCAGGCACACGCAGATTGTGGCGATCGCGAAAAGAGCGAAACGAAAAGAACAGTCAGCATCCCGAGAGGAAAAAACAACAGAAAAAAAAAGAGGGGCCGCCGATGATCGCAGGGTAAAATCGCTTATAAAAGCTGCGGCCCAACGAAACTTGGAACGCATTGTCCAATCGCTCTTGGAGCCGCGTGGAGCTCCTCCAACCAGTGATATACCGTATCGTGATCTATAATATCCCGATCCATCTTCTCGCCGCGCATCGAACTTTCTTCGCAAAGCAACACTCCTTCGAACACCGTCGACATCGTCGACAAGGACAACAGTAGTAGGTGCGTAACCCCCCACCCCAGACCTCCTTTTTGTTTTTTTTTTTTTTTTTTTGAATGATAAACCTCCCCCTGCCCCAAGGATAAAATACAATGGGCAAGGTGATTCAGCAGGCAGCGCAAGTTGTCGTCTTCCTGTTGCTCATAAATAAGATTCAGATTCGGGGAGGCACAAAACAAATTATTTTCTGCCGCCCAGGGGCATTATTCCACATTCTTTATTCGAATATTTTGTTTGCGCTTTTTTTTTACCGCTCAAAATACGGTGTAACAGCTGAAAATAACAAATACGCATAAATTAATTATGCAAACTAAATTGTCGCGCGCCCGCGAATCTCTCAAAAAAATAAAAAAGAACAAGTCGAATAAGCAAAAAGTAAGAAATCGCAATATTAACATTTTGTTCGTTTGCCAAAGTGAATATCAGATCAGAAAGCAGAACAAAAAACGGAAGGCAGACAAACACCTGTACCAGATTAATGCAAATATTCGTAATCCTCGAATTCCAGGCCCTCTTTTGGGTACTTCAAAAGATTCTGGAATTTTTCAAGAGCACTTAAGTGATCTTGAGACAAAAGTTCTAAAGGATATGTTACAAAAATATCTCCAAAATTTCTGCTCGAAAGGCTTCCAAAAGTAGCTATCCAAAAGTTTTTCAAGTAATGCTACATTTTTTTATTAAATAAAAATGTTATAGATAATCTATGAATTTTTTTCCCCAAAAGAACTCCGCCAAAAATTCGTGACGAAACTTCGTTCTTATTCGGGATTATTCATCATTTAGTAACTGTATACTAGGTCCGCTGAATCATACAAATCGGGAATAGCTTAGCGATCTTGTTGCTGGGTCGTTTCCGGAGAGGGTTCACTGTGGCTCACAGTCGCACTCGCTCGACAACAAAATCTCCAGCCATCTCTTAGTCATATTTATTTGTTTTGAATTATCAGTCATAGAGCGATGTTGTTCATTGGATACCCAATTCGGAATTCGGAATTCCGATTTTTTCGTAATTCCTATTCGTTATATTCACGCTCTCTTCTCGACTTTTGTTTTCGTTTGGCACATTGTCTTTAATTGAAAGTGGTCAATTAATTGAAATGTTTGTGCAGCGATCGCGAGAGCAGTACAAAAATGCTGGTTTCTTCAATTGAAGATAAACTGAAGATGTGGAAATATGGAAAAAAAGAAACCACAAAAAAAACCGATTTGAACGAGTTTCGAACAGACGCAGTTTGATTAACATTCAGCAACAATAGCCAGTACATATATGAACAGATAAATATATATATATATATGTTCCTGTCTACTATACATATATGTAGGAAATCATTTTATTTATATATATATATGCGCATCTGTGTTCATCGGCTCCGTTATTGTTTGTAGATTAAACTCACCCATGGCCACATACGCCCCAAATTGCACTTAGCAAGGGCCGCAACCCTTAGCCTAGACACAACCCTTAACGGTACTATTTTGTATTCATTGAATTCTATACCATTTGATTCTATAGTTAAGGGGTTTTTTTTTATTATTATCACGATCGTAATTAAGCTGTCTTTCGGCTAGCATAATTTTCAATTAGCCGTGTTCGGTTTCGTGACAACAATGTCTAATTAAATTAATTGTGGGCGGCTTAAACAAACAGTTAGCGAAATATTAAGCGAAAATGAGAAGCGAACAAAGAACACGTACACGTACTGCACCCCATTGACATCCAATCTTTTTTGTGCGGGTCTCTTTTGTGGGTCAGAGGTGCGATAATTTCGCAAATGAAAAAACCAGAAATTAGCGTCAAGTTACGACTACCTTCTGAACTAATCGCCCATTACGGCAAGGCCTTAATCTGAATTTGCTAATAACTCTGGAGAGAGTCACGTCGTCTTCTTGGGAAGCGACCATCTGGGTTTTCCTTTGTTCGCGTTCTTGAGGCCCGCATAAACAGCCCAAAAGCAGATGACTCACTGAGCGAAAAACTCCCACCGAAATGCGGCTAACAATTAAGCAATTAGACAGAAGTCGATCGACTTTATGGCATTTTTTCGCATCACATAATATAATGATAAATGAGCTACCCTAATTGCATCACTTTGGAATCGCTAATAGATCGTTTCTTTCTTAATATTTGTTTTGAAAATCACTTTTTTGTGTGTGTTTATTTCGCTTTTTTCGAGGATCACAAGTCACATGGCCAGCTTACACGATCATTGCTCGCTGCAATCGAGTGGTAGTATCAGTAATCGCCATGACAACAATACGTATAATCCATATATACGTATATGCGCTCTCGCTATATGTAACAAGATCAACAATAATAATGATAATGCCGCTATTAAGTCTCAAGTATAATTCTTTTGATCACTTAAGCCGACGCCTGTTGCCGTTAATTGTTCGCAAAAAGGGGATCCGAAGTCGAATTTTGAATTCTCATCGGGTTTGTCAACCGATCGATCGGAAAGTTGCGTTATGCGATCGTTGATCATACTGAACTTGACTCACCTGAACTGTTTTCACAGGGATCAAGGTAGATCACGATCCGTAAACGATTTTAGGTTTTCTCAATTAATAATACTTAGATCTTTTCGAGTCATGTTTTGTTATTGTTTTTAGTTAAAAACCCTTTATCATAATTCCAGTGAATTGACCAAATAACCCCCTTTGATTCATTCAGAATTACGCAAGGCCTTTTTTATCGTTAAAAATTATTTAGAAGAAAACACTCAGTTAAGAAACAGGAAAATATGTTTTTTGCGCTGACAACTTAATAATATTCGAGGTCATAAACTTGAGTTATGAGACATTTTCGATTTTTTGAGTAATTTTGGCCCTGAGCCAAACTAGTAATTTATTTATTTAAAGATTCAAATTAAACATAAACAAAATTTTCGGAAATATTTTAATAATAATTATTAACCAGCTTGTAAGAGGATTAATATTATAATCCTATGGGAAATTCTGCACAGTGTTCAAGAGGTCGTTGTATGATAAGTGGGTTCCCTGGGATCCTGATCTCTGGAGGAATTCAATCGAATCGCGGCCACTCCCCGCTGATCGCTGATCGTTGATTATTGATCATTGAACATTTCTTGTTTTGATTGGCTTTCTTCGGTGTTATCATTTAATTGATTTGCAATTGCTGGTCGCACTTGCCAATGATGATCGCAATTTGAATTTCAATTAGTGAGCGGGCGCGCGCGCGCTCCAAGGGGAACGAAGTGGAATGGAACGCCGATCAGGCGGTGGAGAAAACGGTAAAAGGGGGTGGTGAGCTGGGCGCTGAGCGGCTGATAAGCCACGTTCCATTCCCGCCCGTTCCGCGGATGCGATTTCTGTGTATTTAAGCGGACGCGAAAACGCCGCTCAGATACTTTCCACCGCTTGAACTGCACGAACGTTGATCGAGAGACAGAGATCGCTCCAAAAGTAACGCCGACCTATATCTCTACCGCCTGAAATAAATCCCGAAATTTTGTTTATTGGTTCGACCATTTTTCGATTCGATCGATTTCGATGTGCCCCCCGTGTGCCAGCCAACGGTTTTAATGTTTCCGCCAGTCGTTTGCCACAATCCAAACCGAAACTCGCTGAGAACCAAGATCCACTACAAGCAGAAACACAAACAGTCCACCACTTTCAGCTGACGAGCAATTTTGTTCAATTTTGATCCACAAACAAACAAAATAAACAAACAAACACCAAACAAGTGCAAAAAAAAAAAAAATATTAATAATAATACAGGGCGTAAACGCGCGCAGTAAAAGCAAATATTTAACGGTGCAAAAAGAATACATATTTTATTTTTAACAAAACAAAATAACAAAAGTTAATTGCCTCGAACGAAACACAGGTGCCAACATACCCCAAAAGATCTCCAGGCCAACAATCCCAAAAAAGAAAAAAAAATACAAGAAAAAAAACAGTCAACAGGTAATAATGGAATGCCAATCATCGAAAACAAAGTTGGGGCAAATTAGCAGACCTGCCAATTAACAAACTCAATATTTTGCACTACAAAAAGTAGAAGAAACCCGTAGGAAAATTATATAAACTGCCATTTTTTTGTAATTAAAATTCTAAAATCTAAGAAACAAAAAGGAAAATACTGAGGACGGAATGTTTTTGCCATATTTCCACAGATAATTTTCCATACGAATTATTAAGACATTCTAGGCAGTTAGAAAGGTTTTACATAAACTTGGAATATTACATTTCAGTATCTTAAAGGGCCTCGAACTTGAAATACTGTGTGCTGGGAAATGTTTTGCTTACATATACCCATTTTTTTTTTTTTTTTGTTTATGAGAATCTAAACAATTTTTGTGAGTCACTTTTTTTCGCACTGGTTTGGTAATCGATTGAGTTTCTCACAAATGTTTTGCTTAAATCTGTAGTTTTATGGGTTCATTCAGACTTCGAACTATTCCGAACTATTTCCGATATATCATCTGGCTGAGTGCCCCGAAGTCTCGGTCTCAGTTTTATGTGCTAATTAATCTGAGATATGCAAAGGCGCAGAAAAACAAAGCACTGTACAAGTAGTGTTCACCATAAACGGAACGAAACGGTCCACTCGATCCCCATACCATTTTCTATAGCCTATAGCCTATAGCCTAGCCCCCCTCCCCTTGGGCAACCGATCCGATACATATATATTGTACATGCATCGGAATTGGAATCGGAATCGGATGACATTGAGGCCCCGTGTATAAAGTATAAAGTATAAAGCTGGGAGACCAAGTCAAGTCCGGGGTATTTCATTCACACGCAGTTTTTCCAGTTGCGCTGCTTTAATTGCGCTTGAAAAAGACAATCAAATGTATAATATGATCAGCACAAAACTGGAAACAAGTGCGTTTTTTTTTTATATGGCGCCAATATACGTAGCATAGCAGAGTTAAACAGTCGTACTTCTATGGATAGAACCTTTTTCAATAGGTGAAAGCAAAACTTCATCGAATGCCTTAGCTTTTGGAGGCGGGACTGTACTTTTTATGCAGGCGAAATGGTATGGGAATGGGAATGGGAATAAGATCGGGAGTGGAGTGGAATGGAACTGGGACTGGTACGAAGGCCAGGTGAAGGGCCCATATAACTCCGGACTGCGGAAGTGTAGGCGATTACCTTACGTTTACTCATCGTCCAGGGCATAAATCAGCATAAATCATATATTCATAATAAAACATGGCTAATTGCTGGCGATAATCTTTAGCTTTCGAAGAGGGCGAGTGCGGAACGGAACGCAGTGGCAATGGAACACAACCACCCACGAGTGAATACACTAAACAAAAATGCATTGTGGGTTGTATATCTACCAGGAATGGATCTTAAAACAAAGGATCTGATATCATATCATAGGAACATTTTTGTTACCCATTCAAATTCATTAGGAAATATTACTTAGTGCATTCTTTATTCTTCACTTGGTTAATAACCATAATTTCTCGCAGTGCATTTGCCGTTGCGCTTTTGGTTCCTGTTCTCCTTCATTGCGCATGCGTACGGCTGGTTCAGGTTCAGGTTCAATGCGAATGCGAATCAAATGATTTCTGATGCACATTTTGCAATTGTTGTTGCTCCTGCCTAATGAATAAAGTGAAAGATTGCCGCTATAAATCACGAATTGAATTTGAAATTTGAAATTGGAGAGGGGAGCGCAAAAGAAAATCGCAAGTCTCTTAACAGAAAAAGAGTTTTTTCCTCTCTTCGATTTATTTTCTCCACTTCATTTAGATTATATATTGTCCCAAAACAATTACTTTTAAAGAGAGCCTCATTACTTTTAATGCCTAAATATTTTTGTAATATCTATATATTTAACCCCCACCCCTGGTGACATTCAAATATTCGACAAATTCATCTACCCCAATTATTTATTAATAAAAATGTCGACCCGAAATGGGGGTTTTTTGACGCCTTCAGCACTTTC
The DNA here is from genome assembly GCA_035046095.1 of Drosophila pseudotakahashii. Classification (NCBI taxonomy): domain Eukaryota; kingdom Metazoa; phylum Arthropoda; class Insecta; order Diptera; family Drosophilidae; genus Drosophila; species Drosophila pseudotakahashii. The sequence goes on from JAWNOE010000105.1 coordinate 12,595,914, forward strand.
GGTTAATTTCAGTGCTCGCTACTATTTCGGGCATAATTTTTTATTAATCAATTACGATGTTGTTTGTGCGCGACGAGCAGATCGTTCATTCATTCAGCTCAATTGCCGCCCAATTGCGTTAAATTAACCCACTTCCCTCTGCTTTTAGAAATGTCGAAACGATCGATCGATCAATCGATGTATATGTATGGTTAGCCAATCGATAACACCCGCTTTCTCTCTCTCTCTCTCTCTCTCTTTGCAGACCGCTAAGCGAGGCAGACACAACTGTACCCATCTAAGCAGAGCTTAGAGCAAAAAGCAACCAAAAAACCCCGCAAGATAATCCCAATTTCCTTTTTGCTACGCGCACAAGAAGCCAAAAAACCCCTGAACTATAGAATGGTAGAAGGTGATTCCGCAAAGGGCAAAAGCGAATGTAAGTACAAGTTTTGGATTTAAATCGTATGTATGTTGTAAAAATTTAAAATTTTTTAAAAATTTAAAGATCTGAAATATTATTAATCTTGTAATTTATTGTTCTTGTATTTGTTTTAATTATAAAAAATCAAAATTTAATGATACTAAAATCGTCTTATGTGTTAAAAATGTTCTTAAAATCTTTTAGATCAGTTTTCCTAATTTTTATAAATTCTTCTCGTAATTTTTTTGTAACATTTTGTTAAAATTTAGTTAAAATCATTAATAATTTTTACCATAAACTTTCGCTAAAAAACCCCCATTATAGCCTATAATGTAGAAGCTGGACTACAACCAAACTACAACCAGAGCGCAGCAAGCAACCAAGCAAGCAACCATCCCACTGGCCAGGCTAACTCGTCAGCCACCGGCAACGCGATCTCGCACATCGACAACCGAGCGATCATCCAGCCGTACTCTTTGGGCCAAGGAGCCAAGCAGCCGGAGTATCAGTTCGCGGCGGACAATCGGGGATACGAGCCCGATAGCCATGCCAGCAATGGCAAGCAGCAGGACGTAGAGCGGGACGCCCCCGATAACGGGGGTCACGGGGGTCATGGGCCACCCGGCGGCAAGGCCGGCAAAGGGGGCAAGGGGGGCAAGGGCCGCAAGAAGTCCATACCCCTGCCGGAACCGACCGCTCCGATATGCGCCAATTTCGAGAGGGCCATCGAATTGTGCGGCTATGGCAAGTTCCATTATATACTGTTGGCCATCTGCGGATTGGTCAGCACATCGGAGGAAATGGACGTCATCTCGATGTCCTTCATCCTCCCGTCGGCGGAATGTGATTTGAATTTGAATACGGAGACCAAGGGATGGCTGAACTCGATCATCTTCATCGGCATGATGGTGGGCGCCTACTTCTGGGGCAGCATCGCCGATAGCTTTGGTCGCAAGAAGGTCCTCATCGTCATCTCGTTCATGAACGCCTTCTGCATCGTCGCCTCGTCCTTCTCGCAGTCCTACACCTTCTTCATGCTCTTCCGGTTCCTCAATGGTGCAGCGTAAGTAGTCCATCCTGATACCTCAGAAATACGTACTTTATGTTATCCTATTAGTCTTCAGTTCTTTATAATATCTTTGTTATATCCTTAGTAGTCTTCAGTTCTTTATAATATCTTTGTTATGACCTTAGAAGTCTTCAGTTCTTTATAATATCTTTATGATATCCTTCAGTTCTTCATGATATCTTTATGATATCCTATTAGTTTTCAGCTCTTTATGATATCCCATTAGTTTCCAGTTCTTTATAATAGCTTTATGATATCCTAATTTGTATTCCGAATGGATAATCCATTAGTTATTATATAAGTTCTTTATGATACTCCACTTTTTTCCGAATTTACCACAACAAGAGCCCCATCGATGAGGTGATCTTACCGCTCTATGCTCTGTAGCCATGGATCATCGCTCGGTGATCGATGATTTCGAGTGACACACGGGCCGGGACCCGGGGCAAAGTGTTAATTCAATTACCTCTGTTATAAATAACAACAAAATATTTGAGCCTCAATATCGTGACTGTTTATGCTAATTAAAGGCTCGAATCCCCCAAGTCCGATCGAAATGCCCCGAAAAATGTAACGAACGAACGAAAAAATCGTCAAGAGTCAAGCCAAAAGCACCACAAGCAAATGGAAAATCTCAGCTCAGGCCTTGGCCGCCCGGCTTTTGGGTTACATTGACGCTTAGTCACCGGTTTCCCCTCAAGCTCACCCATATTTTTTAACATTTTTGCCAATCGTTTGCTAATTACCCCAGCGAACTGACAACAATTATTTCGCAATTGCCATATTGCTTGTTGTTTGTATTGGTTTCTACTGAGTTTTTTGTTTATAATTATCGAAAGGGATTCAGAATTTTCAAATAATTTTTTGTTATATGTGGCATACAATACGTATACTCAATGTATATCCTGAAAAATAGCGTATACGCACATATAGCTGTGAAAATATATTTGAGAAATCAAGTTTAGTAAATTGTTTTTGAAATGAAATTAGGAATTTAGGAAATAAATGAATTCAGGCTAGGCAAATAAAAACGGAACAAATATCAGATATCGATTTAATCGATAGGTTTAATCCTTTTTTTTCAGCACTATATAGTGGTATTTAGGACATCAAATCCAAAAATTCCTAGATTAGGCTCGATAAAATAAATAACTTCGATTAATTTTCGATATTTACGATTACAAATCGATAACCATTTCTCCACTTTCTTGCAGTTTGGGCGGCAGTGGTCCTGTGATCTGGTCGTACTTCGCCGAATTCCAACCGAAGGCGAAGCGCGGCTCCATGTTGAGCTTCATGGCCGCCTTCTGGACGTTTGGCAACCTGTTCGTCGCCAGCTTGGCCTGGCTGATCATACCGCGAACGATTGGCGTCACGACGCCGTACTTCACATACAACTCATGGAGGATCTTCCTGTTGGTCTGCTCACTGCCCTCGTTCCTGGTGGGCTTCCTGCTCTTCTATCTGCCCGAATCGCCGAAATTCCTCTTGACGCGCGGCAAAAAGGACCGGGCCCTGGCCATTTTCCGCGGCATTTTCGTCACGAACACGAAGCGTCGCCCCGACGAGTACATGGTCTACGACCTGGAGGTCGACGAGAAGCTGCTGGAGAGCAATGGCAGTGTGAAGAACAAGTATAGCCGCATGATCACCGGAATGGTGGACCACAGTCGCGCCCTGTTCAAGTCGCCCATTCTGCGTTTCACCATCGTCTCGATCACGATCAACTTTACATTCCACATTGGCTACTACGGCCTACTGATGTGGTTCCCGGAGCTCTTCAATCGCTTCGAGGAGTACGAGAAGGCCTTCCCCGGCGAGTCGGCTGGCGTTTGCTCCGTCACCGACTATGTGGTCAAATTGGGCCAGGAGCAGAGCAACAACGGCACCTGCGTATCAGATATTCCCCAGTCGGTGTTCATGGAATCGCTGATATCGCTGGCCTCCGCCCTGCCCGCCAATCTGCTGGCCATCCTGGGCATGGACATGCTGGGCAGGAAGTTCTTCCTGATTGCCGGCACCATGACCGCCGGCATCTGTTCGGCGCTGATGTACTTTGTGCGCAGCTCCGTCCAGAATCTCGTCGTCTCGGCCATCTTCAGTGGCGCCATCTCGGCGGCCAATGCCGCGCTGGACTGCCTCATCACCGAAGTATTCCCCACCAAACTGAGGGCCACCGGTGTGGCCATCTCGATGGTGGCCGCCCGTTTGGGCGGCATCATTGGCAACATCGTGATCGCCCAGCTGCTGGACAACTACTGTCCGTCGCCCACGTTTATTGTGTCGGGCCTGCTCATCGGCGGCGGTCTCATGTGCCTCCTATTGCCCAATACGACGCGCAAGGAACTCAACTAAATATGCCTAAATAACTAATGATAGCCCCTCCCCCCCAGCCTACAAGAAATCCCATAGAATCTTTCTAAAGAACTTCAAACTAGAGTTGAGATTTTGATACTTTTTCATTTCACAAAAAAAAGAAAGTTTTTTTTTTTCAACCTACAAATATCAACTTAAACCAGGTTCAAAACGTGTTGCCTTCAAATAATCAGCAATAGAATACAAAATAACCCCCGCCCCGCCCCTCAAGTAATTTCCATTCGCCCCAATCCCGCCAGAGGATCGGGGTTTATCTGTGTATATATGGTATGTGTGTGCTACAATACACGATTATTTGTATCGTCAGTAATTATTTAACGATAGCGATAACGATTTTCTTTGTGTGTCTAATTTTAAACGCCCCCTCTCCCCCCCCCCTCTCTCCCACAACCACTCCCCTACGAAAATATCTATCTATCTATTTGGAATTTAAACGAACCAACAACACAAAATCAGAGTCAGAAATGGGCAAAGGAAGGGCCTTATCAAGAGAGATGGAAAAGCGCTATTGGATTGGCCTTCCTTCGCCCGATGATAAGCAAAGAAAACCCCAAGCCAGCGAGAAGATATAGCAGGTAGGATCGATGGAAATCGATGAATATGTTTATGTACGATATGTAGAGAGTAATATATATTTGGCAAGCGCCGGCGCCGGCTGAAGCAGCAGCAGAGGGGCTGAGTAACGGTAAAGATAAAGATAAAGATCCGAGAACCAGAACATTACCAACCAAAAGAACATTACGGGAGGTCTACAGAATCGCTATCGTTCTCGCCATTCTGCTGTCCGTTATTGTTGTTATTATTGCTATTATTAATGCATCCAATGTAAAACACATACGTATATAACTTTATCTATATATTAAACATATATCAAAACCAAAATTTTTTTTGTTTTTTTTTTTTCGTCATGTAGGACCAAAGCACAGGAAGTGAAAGAATATTTGTAAAATTTAGTTACGTTATTACAAGTTACGCTACATATATACAACAAAAAACTAATAAAAAAAAAGAACAAACCACAAATAAATCGTTTTTCATTGGAATCTGGGGGATTACTAAATATCTGACTAAAAAAAACAAGATGTGTCCTAAGTTCGAATCCATTCAAGATCAGTTGAATCAGTCGCACATCTGCGGATTTCGAATAGAACACGCGACTTGGCTAATGTTTATTTGCTCAATGAATGAAAAATATTGACGAGGACCGAGGAGCCGGCCAACAGGCCAGAATTAGCGTTAATTAAATAAATACATTGCCCAGATCCGCAGACTCACAGATTCAACAAAAGTACAAAGTACCCAAGTATTTATCTACCTAAACTAAACAGAATTGAACGTGCATGTCTCAAAGAAATTCGCCGACAAATAAATACAGCAAAGCAACAAAAAATATATAATACAATGTATAGGATTCGAGATGGATCAACACGTGCACAATATCTAATAAAAGAGGAACCATAAAAATAGATTAGCAATGTTGATTTGCGTCATATACATATGTAAAATATTAATAATAAAAAAGTCCCACTCTCCAAATTGAAATGCCATAGATAAAGAAATTAGTTTGGGAATACAAGAGATTTTTCTGGTGTCACATAAATCTTCAAGGAAAATAGCAAAAACGATTGGAGAAATGTTTTGGGACAAAGTTTCTAGATGTTTCTATAGAGGCTACTGACTTATGGATTATAGATTTCTTATTTTTGTTAAGGTTCTTTGTTTTTACAAAGGATTGGCCATTATATTGGAGTGCTTTATTAAAATAATTTAAATAATCAAAATTATTTACCAACAAACAGAAAATTGTCCTTCTTAAATTTTTCGACAGCTGTGATAATTGAATCGATGGATAAGTACAAGTAGAACCTGCTAAAAATAGATTGCAAAAAAAATTTCGAAAGCTTTTCGTTTGCTACGCAGTTCACGAAAATATTGCCTTCTTTAACAAAGCAAGTTCCCATTTGTGCCAAAAAATAAACCTAATCAACAAAGAAGCCAAAACTGTGTTTATAAATAAAGCAATCGCCAGACTTTTGCACCTTTGCACAAGAGGGATCCCGAAATCGCGTGAATTTCAAAGGCTATCGACCAGATTTTATGGCTTCAATTCCAGGGGGCCCTAACTCTTTTTATTCCAAAACCGAAAACCCCCTGATTATAGATGCCAGTTGCCTAGGCCTGATAAATATCATCTGCTGGTTTTTTTTCGGTTAGTGCTGATAGTGTAAAAAACGATATGTTAACAACGTAATCAGAGAGTCAAGTGGCATTGGATTTCGATGTGTGTGTGTGACTGTGTCACCACGGCGTATGAGTAATTTGTATATATCAGTGCCTCAAACCTCTTCGCCTCTAGCTTATTTTTTCGCCGCGAATTGGCCGCAAAACTGGAAAAAATTTGATGCAAGTCTGGTCACTCTGAATTCAAATTTAAGTTTGAAAATGAGGAAGAAGAAGACAATTGTGGGATCTGGCTTCGGACTCGGAAAAGTCACAAGCTCTTTCCATACAAGGCAATTAAATATAATAATATTATAACAATTTGAACAAAAGCTTAAAAATATTAAACCAGCCAGTTCTTAATCATAACTTTTCCCCAATCGAATTAAAACTTCAACATTTTCTTGAAATATTATTTATTCATTTAAAAATATATAATGTTGCTTGTTTTTTTTTCGTTTCTTTTCCTTCATATGACATTTTGGAATGATTATTTAATGCATTACATCGGCTTGTCTCTAGGTGTATGTGTGTGTGTGTATTTTGGGTGTATCCGTGTGTGGGTGTTTAGTCAGATTTAATCGCTACATAGGCACGTCAGTTCTATTTGTTGATGCTGCTTGCAATGGATCCTTACTATTATACGCTTTAAAATATATATATATATTTATGTATAGTAAATTATATTTCATAGACATCATTCTTTGCATTTCATACAAAAAAATTGTAATCCTTTTTTATTTTTAAAACTATTTTATAAGCTGCGGCTAAATATTTATGATATAAAAAAAAAAACAAAAAAAAACTATTTCATAAATTTAGTTTCGTATGCGTTTAAATGTTACATATTTATATATGGATATATTTATATGTAATGAATATAGAAAATACTTTGCACAGTATGCGTGTGTATGTGTGTGTGTGTGGGTTGGTGGAGGGAGGGAATCATTCATTGATTGATTGATAAAAAGCAGTTACAATTTCAAATTGTACAAAAATATAAAAAAAATACTATATCAACCTTCGCTAGCGCTCACTCACTCGCTCTCGCCTGCTATCTCTTTTGCTCTAACTTCAGACCTTAAAAGCTATACAAAAATAAATCGCAGACAAATTAAAATTTATCCACAACAACAAAAAAATAATAATAATAAAATAAATGTTCCTAAAATTGGCTGTAAATAAATACAGTTCTGAGTCCTCAGCTTGTCTTCATATTTTTTCTTTTGTTCTTTTGTGTTATTTAGTTTTCTTCTCATTTTTAACTAACAATTTGCTACAACGTTTTCAAAAATTGATCGTTTGTCTTGCTTCCATAACTTTCTTACATAAAACGGGGCTTGGTTGGGAGGATGGATTCGGAGTAGCTGTCTATATGGAAAACGACCAGTAGAATGAAAAGGAGGAAAGTTGGGGAGTGAAGTTTAATCCTTAAATTGGTTTTCCCAACCAAAGTTATTAAACTAATGGCTCAACACCACTGTAAACACACACAAAAAACAGAATTTTTGTAAGGGGATTTTGATTTTCAGCCTGGTTAGTGCTGAACAAAATTTTGGTATGTCTTTGGGAATGTATAAAAGTTGTTCTAAAGATAAAACTAAATGTTCTTTTAATTGACCTAAACTTATTTTAAAATTGAACATTTCTTTCTACACTTTTAACCAAAAAACACAAGTTTTTTATAAGTTAGCGATTTCGAATGAAGATATCTTTAAATTGGATATCTAAAGATATGGTAAAATCTTTCAGTTAAAAACATTAGCATAAGTTATGATAGTTGGTTCTAAAAAAAAGTTCAGTGGTGCTTAGGCCTTAAATTGGATAGGCAATTCTCCCTCTCCCTCTCTTTCTCCCCTCCTCTCACTCTCCTATCTTCTATTTCGGTCACACGTAAAACTTTTTACATTCTTCTGGTTTTTTAGGTTTACATAGTTTATAATTGCACTTATGTTGCTAGCTTTCTTAACTTTCTCTCTAGCTGCTGTTTGTTCTGCTTCCGTTTGCTTTGTTCTGATTGTTATTTCTTCGTTTGATGCATTAATTTAACTAAATTAAAGTTCAGTACTGAATAATTGCTTAAATGTGTGTGTGTATGCGTGAGTAAAATAAATAAATTAAAAATGCTGAAAATCTTTAAATACATTTCTCAGTTAAAGCACACACACACACAAGGACATGCGATCAATAAATATGTTAATTAAATTATTACATTATCAGCTAAGTGTGTGTGTTGGTGTCGTGTACATGAGCGTGTGTTTGCATGTGTGTGGGTGTGTGTGGATGGAGGAAGAGGAAAAGGAAGCTACTGAACTTAAAGAAAGGAAATTATTTCCTCGCTTGGAATGGGCGTTTTTCTTTTTTTTTGTGTGTGTGTGACATTCTAGGAATGCTTAGCATATATGTATATTGGATATATAAATCTAATACAGAATCATACAATTTATGCTATCTCATATCGATTACAAATACAAATACATTTCAAGCGCGCTCTCTCTCTCTTTCAAATACTATATAAAAAATACACGTTGTTGTTGCTGTGCTGGTCTATGCATATGGATTAGGGTGGCTCGAGAAAAAAATATATATTTGTATTGAACTCATAGTCGTAATTGTGGACAATTTCTAGGCATTTCGTCTGGGAAATGGTAGATCTGCAATGAATTTTTCAATAACATTTAACAGAAAATTAAACAGCTGCCGACTAAAAATCAAGAAAACCTTTTTTATATTAGCTACTTATATTGTTTTTTTTTATAAAAAAAAATGTTTCTTAAACCAAAATCATTTACATTTCCTTTGAAAGGTTTCTATAGCTTAAAACTCAGCTCTTTAGACCTACAATTTCCTAGTCGAATGACCTCAACAAAAATGCCATCAATCTTACGATTCTACGATCCACTGTAGTATTTTAATCTAGGCCTTGATGGGAAGGACTTCTCGTCGATCGGGTCTAGCGCGTAAAGGCACTGAGAAAGTGCCCGCCCATGTCGAACTGCTGCTGCTCGTAGCCGTCGTCTGCCAGGCCAAAACTGCTGCCGGCCAATCCGGCGCTGCCGCCGACGCCGGCCAAGCCAGCTGCCGCTGCTGCGGCCGCCACAGTGGCCGCTTTGAGCTGACTTATGGCCAGCATGGGTGGCTTGTCGCCCGGCTTCCAGCGCCGGTGGATGCCCATCGACTTGAGCTTCTGGCAGACGGACGAGGGCGATATATTGATGCCCTTCTCGGCCAGGCGAGCCGACACCTTCCAGTATTGTATATTGCTGTCCTCCTTGATCAGCTCGAGTATTTCGCGTGTGATCTCCTTGTCGCGCAGCTCACGTTCCGCTGCTTTTAGACGGCGGCGAGGATGAAGCAGCTTTGGCGCCGCCTGTTGCTGATAGTGTGATGTGTCCGCTGGTGTGCTGTGATGACGCAATTGTTGTTGCTGCTGCTGCTGTTGGAGTAGCAACTCCTGTTGCTGCCGCTGCTGTTTGATTAGCTCCATTTGCTCCATTTGCTGTTGCTGCTGTCGCTGCATCTCCTGCTGGCGTTGCTGTTGCTCCTGTTGTTGCTGATGTTGTTGTTGTTGTTGTTGCTGTTGCTGCTGCTGTTGCTGCTGCTGCTGCTGCTGCTCCTTGACGGTAAACTCATCCGAATGCCTGCCATCAGATCGCTTGTTGCGATAGGAGAGCGGCACTCCCTTGAGAATGGCATCGCGCACCTTCCAAGCCGTCATTTGGGATACATTGAGGGCCCTGGCTATCTCCATGGTGGAGGAGTTCTGAGCCACCAACAGCTTGGCCATGGCATACTTCTCGTCATCGATGAAAACGTTCGGCTTACGGGGCTTCTTGCCAGTCGGCGTGGCGCCAGTCGAGGTGGCTGCCGATGAGCCAGGAACGGGCACTGGTGCCGCCGTGTTGCTGCTGGAGCTGCCATTGCTGCAGGAGATTAAGGTATTATTGTTGGTATTATTGAACTAAGTAAACACTCACCTCTCGTTGCTGTTCATGTGGGGCATGGAGCGCAGGGACAGGTTGACGGGCAGGGCGTGCCTATTGTATATGGAATAATATAAAATCATGATAAGATTTGCAAAACTAATTTAAATTGTATCTTATCTATAATATCATTGTCACGATTGAAATAATGCTGGCTTTCTCTAGGGTTCTTCCATACAAAATATTCAATAAATAAACTAAACAGTTAGTCAAATTCAAAAATATGATAATCAGGCAAACAAATCAGATGATATGTTGATTGGAACTCTTGCTAATTGTATTATAAATAAATTGTTAAACATTTTCTGGCTGACCACGTTTGCGTTCATACATATTTAAAAATATTTTTGATAGGAACGATTGCTAATCATATTATTTAAGCTGAACTATTTATGACTAATGGTTAGATAAGAGTATTTATACATTTATGGTTGCTCAAATACTGTATAACACTTAAATTTTAACGATTGCCAGTTGTTAGTGTGGCAACTATAAAATAACCTGTTAGCCTATTTAATCTTAAATGTCCTTGATGACCGAAAATAAACTTACATGACGGCGGGCGGATAACGAGTGAGCATCGGCATTCCACCGTTGTGGACCTTCTGCTGCTGCAGTTGCTCCCTCTCCCTTTCCCGCTCGCGATCCCGCTGCTCCCTCTCCCGCTCGCGATGCTGCTGCTGCATCTGCAACTGCTGGGCGTTGACGATGTGGGGAAAGTGCTGCGACTCGGCCAGCAGTCGCTTGTAGACCTCCACATCGGTCCGAGCAGCGGCGGCGGCAGCAGCGTGGACCTGAACCGGCACCGGGACCCCCGATGGCGGCACAAGTTTCGCTGCGGGCGAAACGGAACCGTGACGTCTGCCATTCGAATGATGCTCGTGGTTCTCGGTGCCCTCGAAGGGATCGTGCTCAATGGGATCGGAATCGGGATCTGGGTCGTAGCCATTGTGGAGCAGGCCGCTCACGGCATCCTCATCGCCCATATAGCCAGCCGTTTCCTCGGCTCCAATCTCATCCGCTCCGCACTCGTCCACCAGACCGAGTGAGTGATGGTGATGCTGTCGCTGCTGCTGCTGCTGCTCCTCATCCTCGCTATCCTGCCGCTCCTCTTTGATGAGACCCAAGCCGAGGTGGCTGTAGGGAAGGCTGCTCAAATGATGATGCTCCCGTTCACGTTCCGCTGCCTGGGCTGCCTGCTGTTGCTGCTGCTCCTCCTGGTGCTGCAATTGCAACTGCTGGTGATGGTGTTGTTGCTGCTGCTGTTGCTGTTGCAGCTGTTGCAGGTGCTGCTCCTCCTGCGAAGGATCCACCACGCGCTCATGCAAACTGACGCCATTGACCAGGCTTTTGCGCAGGCGCCAGGCGAAGGTGCGCGAGATGTTCAGCTCGTTGGCAATCACCGTGGTGGTGGCCTCGCGCAGTATCAACTGCTTGGCCAGGGCAATCTTCTTGGCGTCCAACTTGATGCGAGTGCGTCCCTTTCGCTTGTTGGCCAAACCAAGTCTGCAGCAAGAGATACGTTAGAATTACATAGTTTAGCTATAGTTTCCTTAACTTAAATATATATAATATTTATAAAAACCTACTTGCGATTGTTGATGTGCAGCTCGGGAGCCGTTGGTTTGCGTGCCGCTCCTCCTCCGGCGGCAATCCGCTTGGGGAAATTGTTGAACTGCACAATGTTCTGCTTGAATAGCTGCTGCAGGGGCCTAAATCGGGTGCAATAAATCATATAATCAGCATTTGTTTAGGGGTTCATCAATCCATCGAGGAGTAACTCACATTTTGGCCGCCTTCGAGGGACAGCCGGTGCGCTTATGCCAGCCCAAATGGTGGCCCGTGGGGAAGAGGACATGACAATCCGAGCATTGCATGGGCCGCCTAAAATGGAGATCAAATGAATATCTGGGATCTGTAGTTAAGGGAGCGAACCCCACGCCAAACTTACGTTTGATTGCGACGCTTCTTCACACAACGACCACGTCGTATGTGCTTCTCCAGGAAACGCTTGTAGAAATAGGTCTTGCGGCAATTGCTGCACTCGTACACCGGTCCCGGTGCTCCATGGACACTCTGCATGTGCGCCTTGAGGATCTGCTTCATCTCGAAGATCTGATAGCAGTGGGGGCACTGAAAGCCCGGTCCCCGCATTCCCTGGACCACGCCAACGCCCACGCCGGCTCCATTGACCAAATCCAAGTCATTGTGATTCGAGGGATCCGCCGGCGCCTCATCGCCCGGTGTGATCAACTCGATTTCGGGTATCAGCGGCAGCGACATGTCCTCGTCATCGTCATCGTCGTGTTGATGATGATGATGATGCTGCTGGTCGAGATCGAGCTCCATATCCGGATGACCCGGTGGACCGGTGGCGGAGCCATTGGGAAACTTGTTCATCTGGTGCTGCATGTACTCCTGCATCAGGCGAATCGAGTTGAAGTCGAAGGGCTCCTTGGGATGCCCGCCATGGCCGGTTATTTCGCCATCGTCGTCGTTATGGTGGTGATGATGGTTCATGGGATTTATCTCCTCCACATCATCATCATCATCCTCATCCTCGGGATTGGCCTCCGCCAACTCCAGCCCATTCCGATGGTGATCCTGCTCATCCTGTTCCTCCTCTTCGTGTCGAGGTTCGTGATGGTCATCCATCTCCTCCTCCTGAACGACATCGCCTCGATGGCCATTAATGGTCGGGCTATGGCCATTCTGCAGCCGCTTCTGGCCAGCCTCTCCGGCCTGCACTTCATTGTGCTGATCCTGATCCTGTTCCTGATCATTGTCCTCGTCCTCGTCGTCGGAGGAGGAACTGCTGCTGGAGGAACTGCCGCTGCCACTTCCGCTGGCGCTGCTGCTCCCGCTGCCGCTGCTGCAGCCGCTGCTTTTGGCCTGGTCGGCGGCAGAGGCGCTCGTCTCCAGCGGATCCGCGCCCTCGATCTTTTGGAGCCTCAGTTGCTGGCGGTAAAAATGATCCGCCTCCTCGCACTTCTTTTTGAACGCACAGGCCGATATAGCCGTCTTGGCACAGCCGACGCACACCTGATGCGGTAGAGTGTCGTTTTTGCTGATCTGCACACAAAAAAAAAATGCCACAGTTCTTAATACTCGTTGTTTTAACAATATACCAGGTATAGTATAAAACTATCGTATTGATGTATTACTAAATAATATAAAGTCTAAACACTTTAGTATTAATTTCATACTAATTCTACCGAAAGTTTCATTTAAATACTTCCGAAAGTAATAATTTAATACTCATCTTATTAAGATATTTTTGAAACTCAATAGATTAGAATTAAGAATGGTTAAGCTTCAATGAAAGTTTTAGAGTAAAGAATGGTTTTCAAATTCAAAGTTCACCTTGGCCAAATGTAACGGCTAGCAATATTGCCATATCGGTGAAAAAAGTCACCCATAGTTAATAAAGTTCGTAGTGATTCACTGTGATTACTCATAGCCTCATAACGGATCATAATTATAGTAAAAATTCGACATTTCAATTAAACAGCCATTGTGTTTTTTCATCTTTCCCAAATAACGGTTTCCTGTTTTCCGAGCGTTGCCAGACTGCCACAAGACAACATAAAATTCCTTTAATTGGCAACATAATCTACTCAAGTGGGAAAATTGCAGAAATAAACCAGAAAATTGCAGCATTTCAACGGTTGAGGAGGAAAAACACATAAGGAGAAAATCAAATTGAAATATGCACATGAATTTGTAAAAACAGCAATGCGAATATAAGGGCGAAGACACACGGGCGAGAAAACGAAAACACACAGAGCCACCCCATTCACATTCACGTGCCACCTCCAACCCCTTACTCGCCCCCCTACTTCACCCCTTACTTCGCCCCAGAATGGAGGGGCCAACGAACGTCTAAGCCGAACATAAAGTGGGAAATGGGCAAAGAGCAAATACACAGAAGAAAAACATGAAATAGTGTGGCACCATTATTAAATCCAAATGTTCATCGTTTGTCATCATTTCAAAGCTCGAGTTCAAATCCCACTACTCCCCCGATGAATTTTTCAGTTTAATACCATTAATTAAGATTGAGAATAATGATAATTTGGTATGTATGTAATTTTCACATTATGTTATCTGTTTTTCTTTTTGTGTAAGAGAGCGACAAAGATTAGGAGGAGCTGGCAAAAGAGAGTCAAGAGAGCCAAGATTGTAAAGTTAAGTAAAGGAAAAATGTATGGAACTAAGCCAAGCACATATATACATACATACATAAATACCGACATAACGACAAGAGCAACAAAAACAAACACTTCTAAACAGCAATTCAAACGGTAAATTATTTTACAAAAGCCAAAAGAAGCAGAGAAACGAAATGAAATGAATAAAGAAATACAAAATGCGAAGTAGACAAGGGAGCTCACAAGAAATTCCATCGAGCGACGATGGAAAAAATATGAAACGCTCGTTGGAAAAAATTGTATACACAATACACAATATGAATAAAATAAACTAACCAAAGCCGAAGCCGAAACCATTCCACCGAACAAATAAACAGAATAAATGGCCAAAGAGGAGTGGAGCAACAAGACAAAGCAATGAAAACTGATTCCAAATTACACACACATATGGGATATACAAGATATAATAATACGTACATACATATGTATGTACGGCGAATGTGTATGAAAATTAATATGAATAATAAATACGCAGAGTTCCTCTGTGGTGGTGTGAATAACTTTCATGTGTTTGCTTCTTTTTTTTTTTTTAGTTTTAGTATTCCACGAAGAAGAATACAACAATAACAATCTTGGATTACACACCAACAGTGGGCTCAAATAGTCTTCGACACACCTCGTTAAAAATAAATATAGACCCCCTACCACCTAAAAAGATGTTTCACTTCAGGTCCACCCATTCAACTATGTATTTGCCAAATAAGATAAAAATAAAAAATTAACTTCCTGCCATAGGAGAATGTGTTTTGATATATTCTAAGCGCTCTTGGAAATGTAGACGGTTTGTATGGAATACAAATTAGGATCGATTTTATATGCAAACAGCTTGCAAAAGCTCTTCAGAATCAATGGGATAGAAAAGAAAACAAGCCATTCGCAGCTAAACATTAAAATCAATAAGTACAGTGGTCGCTAGCTAAGTTCCTTAGCTTTGTAAAGAACTTATTTTTAAACAGAAAATTTCCATGATTTTCCAAGTACTCAGCTGTACTAAAACACGTGCTATTTTATTATTATAACGTATATTTTAATCAGCCATTATGAAAGCAACACTACAAATTTCCTTATCAAAGAGATGGTAAACGTTCTCAAGATGATAAGAGGGCTATGTAAATGGAGAGACCTTCAACTTCTGTTCTACAAACCCAATTAACTTAAGTAAGTTTATTTTGACTAAGTTGGGAAATTTAAATTGCTCATTAATAATATCTAAGAATGATTATGAACAAAATTGTTCAATACATCTTGTATCTTAAACTATATAATTCTTGTGTTGTTTTTCAGAAAATTGAATATGTATAGGTACTAGTAATTAAAACGTTCGACTGTATGTTGTATTTTTCGAATGACCACTGTATGATAGTCTGCAGTTCTTGACCTTCGGTTCACCCGCTTCTTCTTGCCACCTATTCAAGCTATTCGGTTCCGACTTCTTAATGCTAGGATTGCTTTGATTTTCGCTTTTTCGATTTTCCACTCACCTTGACGTTGGCCAGCGTGGTAATCTTCTGCCAGAGCGCATCCTCACCGAAGATGGGTATCATTGGCAGGTTGGCTGGGGATGCTGTGGTATTGTTGGTGTTGTTTTGCTGCTGATGGTGGGTGGTGATGCAGATGCGACACAACGGTGCACTTCCGCCCACAACCTCCTGCTGTTCATCGCTCTCCATCGCGAGAGTTTGGAACGGAGGGAACTGGAACTGGAACTGAAGGAGATGGAGCTGCTGCAGGAGTAACCGCTGGCCCTCAACTGCATGCCTTCCAATGGTTCAGGCTTCTACTGCTTCCAAATCTCCGCCGGTAGTGGGTGGATCGAACGGATCAATCGGTAGTTATCGTATCCGTATTTCGATGGAACGATGGAATACGAAGAGAGAGAGTCCCCAAGCCGAGCCGGCAACAAGTGGCAACACTCTCTCTCACGCGAGAGAGGAGCGCGCGGAACGAACGGAAAGGAGAACGCGCGCAGTACGGGGAAAAACAGAAACGCAGGAACGGAACGTTCCGATTGTATCGACGACGTTTGGTAAACTGAAATGGGAATGCAGAGCAGAAACAAGAAAACTATTTATTAATAATGGGGCATAAACGAAAAATGTGTGTACGGTACGGGAAAAAAAAGAATATATACATAGACGTATCATACGAAGGCAGAGAAACGCTCAAGACGCAAAGAAAACTAAATAAGAGTTAACAAAACAACGAGCGAGCAAACTAGAAAATAAATGTGAAAAATAAAAAAAAACATACAGACAACACAATGGCACACGGATACAAACATACATACTCCTTGCCCGTTCCGTACAGACAAACATGCATACATACATACATATATTTATTGTGTGGATTTCAACAAAAACAACAAAACAATTCTTACTGTCGTAGTCGCCATACAAAAGTTATGAACTTGATACACACACACACAGGCACATATAAAAATAAAATTACACAAAAGAAAACAAGTCGAAACTAAAAAATAACATTCATACACACACACACACACAGTTACAGGGGTATCTCACAGATACAATGACAGAGAGACACGAACAAATAATAATAGCAAAAATCGTAACGAAACGAAATGAAATAAAACTTTATATCTACAATAGTTTGGAATGGTGGGAAGGGGGGTAAAGGGGGTCTACAGAGGAGATAGGGCGGAAGACAAAGCACACAAAGTACGATAAATTCATGCTCGCTCTCTTTCGCTCATTATGGAATGGGAAAAATTGCTGTAATTTAGTTGAGCAATTAAGTTTCAGTTTGCCATATTCGCTCCATCGATAAACGCATCTCGATCAATAAATCACCAGCGTCATCGATAAGCCAGCGGCAAAAAGTCATCGAACTATCGACGTTACCATTCCATTTAACTCTATCCCCCACCCACCCCCCTCCCCTTACAACTACTAGAAAAGAACAAGGTGAACGAACGGAAATGGAAAATGCGTGGAACACACAGCTCTGAGAACTACGAACAAATTCCAAATGCAATTCAAGTTCAGCAACGGAATGCAAAAATTCTCAACCAGTTTCTTCTCCCGAGAACTTTTTGCAAAAAATTCATATCCAAAAAAAAAAAAAAAAAAAAAAAAAGGCACGGGGGGGGGGGGAATGGTTTAAGAATCCTAGGCACATGAGTTTGCAAATTGAAATTCTGTTTTGATCTTCTGCGCGATCTCTCTTTTTCCCCCCACCCCCCATCTGCATGGAAAGAGAACAAGAATAAGCTCTCGCATAATGATGCACAGAGAGCGAGAGCGCAAAAGAGAGGGGGATAGCACCTGGAAACTGGAACTGGTAAAAAGACCAAAGCAATTTGCAATACATATTTGTACAACGAGTACTAAACCCCTCCCACTCCTTGAAGAAATATAAAGCATATCTAGATATGAACACAGTCAAACTTCTGTAACTCCAACCAAAGTATCTTTAATATAAGGAATACGAAATTCGTAAGATTTTAAATCAGATCTTAATTGTGAATAACCTTTTAAGGTTCTATAGATCTATAGACTTATGTATATGTAACATCTAAACCTCAGTTTATAAAATTCATTGCATACTGTTCGACGTACTACTGTAAGGAAACTAATATTTCTCAGGCTAAAGTAATATTTGAAAGTCTTCGCTTAACCTTAATTGAAATTTATATTTAATTCTGTAACACAAATGTCAAAGTCAAAACGTTTGTATACTATTAAAACTGGAACCACTTTTTTATTACAAATAATTCGAGAAACAAAACTTGTTTGCGTTCCATAAATAATCTTTAAAAGAAACTTGAATTTTTATGAGACAGATGGCGATGGTGGTTGGAATTATGGAAGTTCGACTGTATATGAATAGTTTCCATGTCTGTAAGAGGCCCGCATATGGAGCTACCCCTCTTGCCACCACCTCTATCTATCAATTACCATTTCAAGTCAGAGCCAGACATTGTTTAAAGTTTAAAATAAAAATTAAATAAAATGGAACCCATATAAAGGCGCGTGATGTTCGAATGGTGGTGGGAAACGTCGCGGTTTTACACACATGTGTATGAGGAAATATACGGAATACGGAGCAAAAAGAAAAAACTTTATAACAAACGAAATGCTTATTACTTATGAGAGAAGGATGGTGGTGGGGAGGTGGGTAGTGCGTAAGAGTCGAGCGGAAAAGCAGGCAGAAAAGTCAAGAAACTCGAGATTTCTGTTTCTGCACACAAGACAAGACTAGGAGACTAGGAGAGAGAGAGAAGATTTCGTAGAGCAGGCAGAAACGAAGCTCCAAACGAACCGAGGCGAGCCCCAACACGAACCTTAAAACGAACCCCAACGAACCCGAACCCGAACCCCAGCCCGAACTCGAAACCGAACCGAACTCAACTCAACTAAACTGAACTGAACTGAACGACTCTACTCTACAACTATTCAAGAAGTCGCGTCGAGAAAAGCAAATACACACTGCTTATACTTACACTTACTATCCCATATAATATCCCAGAGAAAAGAGACATGTGTGTTGGTTTTGGTTGCCTTTGGCTTTGCTTGTTGGTTTACCTCCACTCACACTGTGAGACTTAAAACTTTGTTATTTCTTTTTTATGATTATTTTAGCTATTGTACAGTTCCACAGAAAATTTATACACCGCACACGAACGACCCAACTTACAAGAGGGCGGTGGGAGGTGGGAGGTGGGAGGTGGGTGGTGTATGGTGGATGGTGGGTTTTTACTATACATACAGACATACCATACCATACAGAATTTAATATTTGTGAGCATATTTGCGGAGGGCTATGGAATGGTATAGAATAGAATAAAAGCAGAAGCAGAAGAACGCTGAAGAAGACGATGGAGCACATCTAGAAGAATTGAAGACACAACGCGCGATGACAAAGTAAACTTTTATGTATCGGTATTCGTGTACCGTGTGTGCGCAAGTACTAGATAAATTCTAAATGCTGTCGTTGACTTAGAAAGTATTCCAAATAATAAAAGAAGCACACAAGAAGCGGGCAATTCTTCTGTCAGCTTAACAGCATTCTTTTTTTTCCCATTCTTAAGATCACAGATCAAGAACCCCAAGCAGTGGAGAAAATGTGCAAGAAAACCTTCCATGGCCTTGCATAACAAATTGCTGTGTTCATAATTGATTTGAGCCTCCTGCATGCAACAGTTTTGGGGAAAGGGGGGCAAAAAGAAAGATAGAGAGCAAAAGAGGAAGAGAGTTGAGTTCGAGAAGAAAGCGGAACAAAAAAGAGGGGTGCAAACTGAAGAGATTACACTGATTATGCAATGGCCCCAAAAGAATATCATTATTCGTATCTACAACGCTCACAGACATAAGTATGAACATGCCACAGTGATCGCTCCCAAATACTCCCATATCAAAGATATTCGATTCAAGTTTTTAAACCCCAACAATTCTAATCGACTATGCTCATCATAAATTAGCAAAAACATTCCTATAAGTACGAAGTATCGTCCAGAGTGCTTGTTTACACTAACTCGTTTTCTGACTTTACAAGTGGAAATTTGTTGATGAAACTCACACTATTAATAAATAATGATATACTGATCGCAAGGCCCGATTTCCAGATGTTATTTTTATAGCTGATACTTTTAGAGAGGGGGTATTATATTGTATAGATTAACTGGAAGAATAAGTAAATATTTTCGATTATGTTGGAGATCTTTAAATACTATTTTATCGAAATGTTAGACAAGCCGAATCCTAAATACTGCCTATTTCCACCTACATCATCTCGAATATTTTAGAGATCTTGAAAGATATGTAGTTACAAAAACGTCCTACTCCTAATCGGGTTATTTCACTTAGCTAGCGACCACTGTGCTGCATATTAAGACCTCATATGAACGATGGTCGGTGGAAAAGAAGAGAGGTGGGAGATCGAGGTGAGGTGAGGTTGGTAATTACAAACTCACGACAATGTGCGACGTGAACAATAATTTTACGTGTACTTGCAATAACAATAGCTCCGGAAGAAGACACACCAGCACACACACACACACACACACACACACACACACACACACACGAGTGATTACAGTCGCCTCTCTGTCTGTGTGAGGAAATGTACACTTACAAACATCTGTAAGTTCAACCATAATAATAAAAAAAAAATAAGAGAAGATTGGAATGTGTTTGTTTGTTTGGTTTGTTTGTTGTTTCTTTGCCGCCAGTTGACGAGATATTAATTTCGATTGTCGCTCGATATCGATAGCTCAACCCGGTACCCGGTGGTATCTGGTTTATCTGATTATGTAAACAATTTGCCCAACTACTATATATGCCCCGATATTAAATGCTCACATACTCAGAAATAAAACCTAGATAAACGCTGAGGTTTTCGTTTCGCCGAAATAACCGAATAAATATTGCAATTAAAATTTCTACAGAATTCGAAAGAAAAAAGAAAAGAAATTGAAGAAACAGAAGACAAGCTGAGAAGACCAGAAGAATGCGTACAAAGAAAAGCTCAAAGAAAACAAATAAATGCTCGCTCTGATAATGAAGATTGCCGCAATGATGATGATGATGGAGAGCGGCGAGGATATTAAGTCAACAATAAAACAAAAACAAAAACAAAAACAACAACCTAAACCAAGTCAACCGACCGCTTCCACAAAAGGAGATGCGTGTGGGCGGGTGGGAGTGCCGAGAGAAGAAAAGGAACTGCTTGAGAAGACCAGAGGACCGGAGAAGAACAGGAATATCAAAACTGGGAGCGACGGGGGAAAAGCCAGGCCAAAAACTAGATGAAAAACTTGGCAATGGCCAGAGATAAGCCAAAGAGAACCGAGAACTGGGAATCTAGAGAACTGAGAAAGAACCACGAACCCAGAAACGAGAAGAAACGAGCCAGAAGAAAGAACCAGCCGCGCTCAATAGACAAGTTTCATATCCAGCAACTTGCCCATAAAAGCATCAAAGATGCAGCGCCCTCACTCTCCACATCTCCATATCAGCGTTGCAACAAAAAAACAGATGTGCACAAAAAAATAGGAGCCCAAGAGATAGGCCATAGTGCTTTCATACCCAGAAGAATTCATTCCCAAAAATAAAGGGATGTAGAATCTGTAGAATCTCAGGAGAACTAAAGAAGATCTTTCGACCTCTAATGTCTATGGTTGTAGCCCCCAAATGTGGTTAGCAATTGAATAATATTTTTAGAAGAATTACTTTGACACTCTTCTGGAAGAATTTAAATATATATAAATTCAGCAAATTGGATCGACAATGAGAACAGGGTTACTATTATTTTGACCTCATTTGTAAGTCGTACATAAGTCCCAAGGGGAATTGCAGTGGCAGTGGAAATCCTCCAACCACAAGAGCTCGCTTGATTGATACCCTGTAGTTGGGTAGAAGAGGGGCGGTTTTGGGTGGTTCGGGAGGAGGCAGATCGTTTGGTGCGGTTTGGCGTTTGGTCCGTAGTCGGGAAAACCACAGAAAGAGAAAGAGAACCAAAAGAATAAGAAACTGTGCAGCATAGAAAAAGAATATTTTTATGGCCTTACATTTTGTGCTTGACTCTTGAGTGCGAGAGAGGGAGAGGGAGGGTGAGACGGGGAGACGGGTAAGTGCAAAGGAGATAGCAAGAGCACGTGCAATAAATGCAATTACCACATTCAAGCTAGCATCTGTCTCCATGTGTGTGTGTTTGTGTGAGTTTGCGAGTTTATGGGTTCAAGTTGTACATTTTCTACAGACTTTTATAGACGATTCTGATATAAGGGGTACCAAGGGTAGATTGGTTATTACACCTAATCAGCATAGAATCTTGAAAAATGTATTTTAGATTTGAAGACAGAGGATAGTGTTCCTTGAAATGCCGCAAGTCTCTCTAATTATCTTGCATTTGAAAAATGAAAGGTTCTAAATCGATACATATTTAGTTTTCTGTAAGCAGTAACTATAAAACCAGTTTTTAGCACACGTTAGTATAAGTTATTATTGTATAACCCAAATGATATGCCATGATAAAGTATACTCGAAAAAAAAGAACGTGATTTGAGATTTAAGCTAAAACCGCTAAATGAATCTGGAGAATCCTTTCAAAATTTGTTCTAAGAGGGGGTATCCCATAGTCTAATTCTAGGACACTTTCCAACACTACTTATGTATTTTATGCGTTCACCAAACTTGAGAAGCAAAAACAAATAAAGAAAAGAAAAGAAAAAAAAAAACTTGGAACTTGAACGACATTTGACTTTGCACTCTGTCTTTGCGTTTTCTTTGCCTTTGCTTTTGATTTCTGTTACTGCACTTACATTTGTCGTATATTTATTTTTTTCTTCAAACATACCTACATATTTTTTCTTCATATGCATTTTTATGTGCGTGTGAGTTGTCTATGATTGTCGAGTGTGTGTGTGTGTGTGTGTCTGTTAGTTTTATGTGTGTGTGCTTGCCTCGGATCAAATTTGTTGAATTGTTTATTTAGTGCGCTGCTCTATTGTTGTTGCTGTTTCTGTAGCTGTTTATTGCTATTGCCGTGTGTGTTGCCTTGTTGTTGTTGTTTTTTCCACCGTCTGTTTTTCTCTCTTTTTATTATATTTTTTTTTCTTCGTTATTGTTATTATCGTTAGTTGGCTGCAGCAGTTGCATTCGCTCTCATCGTCTTTTGTTTCTTTTTTTTTTTTGCCGTCTCCTTCGTTTTTGGTATTTGTAAATTACATAAATTGTCTTGGACTATAAATTACGGGAAGATTATTATGGATTGTTGTTGGCTGTATGTCTTGTGTGTCTTGTCTGCTTGTGTCTTGGTAGCGAAACGAAACGAAACGATACGAATAAATAAAAAAAAAAACAAAAACCGCACTCAAAAGTCACTTCTCCGCTTCGACTTCGTTTTTTATGCTTTTATAGAGATCTGCATTTAATGATACTCGAGTAGTTACATATGCATATCGGCAACTCTTTGTTTTTTTTTTTTTGTTTCTTTGAGTGTACCTGTGTGTGTGTGACACCACCTTACAGCTATGTCCGCAATAATAGTATTATTTTCAGATTCTTCAAAATGCATTTCATTACCAATTCGAATATTATATATAAATATCAATTAAATTTAAAAAAAAAATAATTGGGAATAGAAAATCATAGTTTTTTAAAATTTTAATTTTCTGCAAGAACGTATAAGCTCTTATATTTATTTTTTAAAACTGAATAAACATCATTATTTATAGTGTTACAAGGTGTATTGTTTTAGAAGAACTACTATTCTCTTGAACACAGCTGTAAATAGGTGTGTGTTTCTTCTTATTGTTGTTGCAGTTTTTATTTAAGCTCTGGTTGTTGTCTCTGTTGTTGTTTCTGAGTCACAGAGAAGCAAGCTTGGAAATTGGAAATGGGATATGGTAATGGTAATGTTAACAAATATGTGCAGCTCCACTCGTCTAGTGGGTTTTTGTCTTCTTTTTCTGCAAATGCCAGCTAGGCAGCTATAGAAAAAAAAAGGGAAGGGCCAAAACACAGGCACAGGATCACAATAAAAGGTGTAGGTGATCATCATTCGCATAAAACAGGAATCTGTTATCTGTTTAATGGCAGAATATCAAATTATCGCATATTTCTACAGCTTTTGAGAAAGAAAATAAAATATTAGACTGCGATTTATACTTGAATGCAAATTTATGAAGCTACATTCGAAGTTCTCTGTTCGGTATTTAATTAATTTACAATCAAATACTTAGATAAAATTAAATAATATTGCAGAAAACAGATTAATTTGGAATCTGGGCAATGTAACTAAATACTAAGCATTAGATTCGAAATTGAATACCACCTAAAACATTCAAGTAGTGTAATAAATGTTTATATAATATATATAAGAAAAATGATTCTATTCTCTATTCAATAAAATAAAATAAAACGTGCAAAAAATATAACGAAATGGTAAAAACATTAATGCGACAATCACGATATGGGGATGTAATTAATTTTCGAGACTTGGGATCTTTTCGAGAGCTCTACATCTAACAAATGTTGCATAACAGCCGAGATTCCAATCAGAATTGGTCGAACATCAAAGTAAAAACTTATCGGAATAACCGTTATGCATGCGTGTGCGTGTTTGATTTTTAGTTCGATTTTTTAGTGATCGACGAACATGCGGTGTAGAAATTTCCGCTGGCGAAAACAACAACAACAAATTTCACTTAATTCAATTTATGTACAATGCAAACGCACACACATACAGGTGCATATGCGAGGGCACTTACAGATACAAAACATACAGACTTCGGACGTTTTAACCTGACTTGTTGTTTTTCTCTATTTTATCAAGCGGGTGATCAAATACGAAAGAACAATAAACACACACATTCTCGGTTTCTTAAACATTTTCGTAGGCATATTCAAAAAGTAGAAAAAAAAAAAAAAACGTAATCTTCAGACATACGGATACACAGATACTGACATACATACATACGGACACCAGCAGACATACACACAAATACAAGTTAACGCACTGATTTAACGTAACTATTTTAATAAGAACTAGCAGCGAAGGAGAGGGCCAAGAAAAATGAGAGAAAATGACAGGGAGGCGGAGAGCGAGAGAGCAATAGAGAGAGAGAGCGGCGCAAGGAGAGCGAAAAAGGGGAGCACAAGGAGCGTGCGAGCGGGACAGGGATACTGGGCAATAGCAATAATAACAATAATAAATTGAAGAGTTAAACTAATAATGAAAATATGTGTGAATGTGTGTTTGCCTCTGATTGTATGTAGTGGATGTATGTATGCTCTCTCTCTCTCTCTCGCTCTTGCTCTAGCGAATAGTATAGTAATAATAAAGTCAAGTAAATCGTCGTCGCACATACCTTTATTTAGTCGAAATTGCTATGTATTTATCTTGCTTCTTCTTCTTCTTCGGTTTTGACGTTGACTTCGCTGCTTTGCTATGCTGCTCACCGTTGTTGTTGTTGTTGTTCTTGCTGTTGTTGTTATTGTTGCTGTTGATACTTTTTGTTATTTGCCGTTGGTTTGTGTTGTTTTTGTTGTTTTTGTTGTTTTTCTCTTATAAGTTTTTCACACACAACAGAATCAAAATGGAATGTGAATGTGTAAAATTGTATTTATTACTGCTTTTTTTTTAAAGTAGTTGCATTGAATGTCTGTGGTTGTCGATGTGTGTGTGTTTGTGCGAATAGTAAATTATGTTAGTGCTTATATAAATTTTAATACCGTTGCTCTGATTTGATTTGTTCTTTGCTTTAGCTTTAGCTTTGCTTTTCTTTTCTTTGCGCCTGGCTTTTCTTCTTGCCGTCGTTCTTTTCGCTGCACATTCCAATTGAAGGAAAACCCGAGAGAACAAGAACCAAAAACAAACAAACAAAAAGGAGGGGGGACGGGGGGGAGAGCGGAGACGCGACGACACACGCACGCAGTCAAATCGCAGTTATAAAATGTATGTTTATCTCTGTGAGTCTGTGTATGTAACGCTGGCGAATGACAATCAAAGGTAAACACAATTAAGAATGCGCCTATTGTTGCAATTGTCGTTGTTTTTCTTGTTGTTGCTGCGATTATCGCCGTCGCCGTCGTTGTTGTTGTTGTTGTTGCTATTATTGTTATTTGACTTTTGTAGAGCGGCAAAGGTAAACTACGCTACCTGTACCGTACCTGCCAACTGGCGCCGCATCACACGAGCACACACGTCCGTTCACGTCGAGAACCAAAACAAAAATGCGGTACAACATGGCATTCCCACCAGCACCAGCCATTC
Source organism: Drosophila pseudotakahashii (assembly GCA_035046095.1). NCBI lineage: Eukaryota > Metazoa > Arthropoda > Insecta > Diptera > Drosophilidae > Drosophila > Drosophila pseudotakahashii. The sequence continues at coordinate 12,621,912 of JAWNOE010000105.1, forward strand.
ACTCGCCTGCAGTCGAACTTCGATGGCACGAACTTGGTTAGAGTGGTCATAGTCGTTTCTCTTGATAAAAATATATTTTGTTTTCTTTTTACATTTAACACTGTTTAATTAGTTGAAAGCATGGAATCAATTATTATTCAAGAACTCGCGGGGCAAACATTTTATAGAAACTACAGTTATGGAATGAAGACTGTATTGGAGATGCGCCCGTGAGACAACATCGCCGCTCGTGTCACGATACATCGATTGGTTCATAAGGACATTATAATTCAAATTAACAGAATCTTGTATGTACATTGTAAATAGCTATAATTCTATATATGTACATAGCTTAACTAATTTAGAAAATGTTAGGTCTATGAAAGTATATTAGAGTGAGAAAAATATACTATGTATCTACTGATATTACAATAGCTAAATAACATAAATCAGTGTGTTGTAAGCAGCTATAAATAATCGCTTATTTATTTTTGAGATTAAGTTTTGAATATAAAGTTTTATTATTGAAGAAGGAACAACCAATTTTGTAAATTAATGTTCATGTCCATACATAACGAAATGTTTTTTGTCAAAAAAATTAAAGCTTAAAACCAAAGCATACAAACCGTAATAAATAATTGGTTATTTTAATTGGTTTACTTTTTAATAATTTATTTAATTGTGAAACTTTAACGCGTATTGTAGCTGAAATTCAAATCTTACCATTTAAGACCTGAAGAAATGATTTTTAAAATATTTCTAATTTTTAAAATCTCAAAAGTTTTAAAAAAATATTCAAATTCCCGGAGTGTTGAGAAACGCTTAGGGCTCCAGTGCAAGCTCTTCGATAGTTTGTAACGAAAGGGGAATAGTGGAATTTGAAACGTGGGGCTGTTTTTGTTTTTCTAAGTTCTTTGCTATTTTGAGGTACTAAAGAAAAAAATTACAAGTGCACTGTACCCCAAAGGGTTAATGCCAAGGGTGGGGATATTAGATGATGGTTCGTGTCCTTGGTGCCCCCAGTGGTTCTAGTCTCGGGGTTGGCGCCCCTTGTTCCGCATTCCATCGTTCCACTTTCGACGCAAAACATTCGTCGCCAGTGTTGGGTAGAGCTTTTCGGCAGAAACCCAATTGGAGCTTTTGCGGACCAGACCATTTGCAGCTTTTTTCATATTGATTAGTTATGTCGCTTTTGTTGTTTACTCGCCACATTTTTTTTGCCCAGGCCAGTTAATTGTGTTAATACCCGGTGCGCGGGAAAAAGAGCCCAGTCGAATTGTCGAAGGATAAGGGAGCGAAAGGATAACCAGCAGCCCAGACCAGACCCGACCAGACCAACCCACAAACGGATCCCAAAGTCGAGTCGCTTAGCGAGCGCACAAATATCCCCCGATGTCCGCGGGTGTGGGTGGCGGAGGGAGCATTACCACCGAGCACCACAGTCGCCTCTACTTCCTCAACTCGCCAACGGCCCCGCTCACCGCCCGCGATCCGTTCTTCATCAAGCCGGAATATCTCAGCTATGAGAGTCCCATGCACCATGCCCTCTATCCGGGCAATCGGGGGCTCCTAGAGTACAACAACTACACCAGTTCGGCGGCGGCGGCGGCAGCCGTTGCCTCCTCGGTGGTCACCTCCTCCTCCTCGGTAGCCGTAGCGGGCGGAGGAGCAGTGGCAGCTGGAACAGCGGGCTCAGGATCATCCGGAACAACCGCAGCCTCTGGTGCCTCTGAGAACAGCTTCCCCCAGCAGCAAGGCAATCCCCACCAGCAGCAGCAGCAACAGCAGCAGCAGGGTGGCAATCCCCACCAGGAGGTCCTCCAACAGCAGCAGCAGCAGCAGCATCCCCTGCATCACCATTTGTCCGCTGGCGTTGTGGTCGAATCGAGCCAACTCGGTGGCATACCCGGCCTGGCCAGCCTTGGCGTGCCGCATCTTAGCAGCAACCAGCAATCGGCCAGCAGCACACAACCGGGTGGCAGTCAATCCTCGAGGGCGCAGAAGGCGGCACGGAGGAGGAGCAACGAGTCGATCGAGGCCAGGGAGAGGCGGCTGGAGAGGAACGCCGCCCGGATGCGGGACAAGAGGGCCAAGGAGTCGGAGGCCGAGTATCGGGTGCGTTTGGCCAAGAATGCGGAGGCGAATCGAGTGCGGCGGCAGAATGAAACGGAAGTACAAAGAACCCTAAGACTGATGAAGAATGCGGCGCGACAGCGACTGCGACGCGCTTCGGAGACCAGCGATGAGCGCAAGAAGCGGCTGGCGAAGGCCGCCGAAAGGATGCGGGTGGCCAGGGCCAGTGCGCCCAAGGTCATCAAGCCGCCGCTGGCCGACAGGCTCAAGGGTTACTAAACGGTAAAGGAAAAGGAAAAGGAAAACAGAGACAGAGGATCAGGATCCTTAATACCCGGAATAAAGGGCGAAACCTTTTTGGAGCTGGCTCTCCGGCGAAAAAGCTGGTCAGGTTGGATCCCGATCCGGATCCGGATCCGAACTTTCTTTTGCAAAAGCGAGAAACAGAGAGACACACACATCCCCATAAATAATATATATTGTATACAGCCTATAACAACAACAAAAATCGGAAGAAGAAGGAGATAACCAGGATTAGCAGATGAATAATGGGCAGCAGGCACTCTAGGATTAAAGCCAGGCAATTTTTTTTTTAAGTTTAACTTTAACACGAAGAATGGATGAGGAGATGAAACGTAAAGTAATCATAAAGTAAAGTATTTTTATAGTGCATGCATTATATTCGTACGATATGTATGTATACACACACGACACACAAAAACACATACACAGTCACACACACACACACACACACATGTACTAGCATAGTCATACCACACATATATAGAGAGCCCCCCAAAAAAGGGCAGTAATGCCCCTCACCACCCTCCACCCACCCCACCCCAACCCGGGGAAAAAGGAAGCTTACACCGCCAGGGTGCCTCACTGTAAATAAAAATGGCAAAACGACTGAGGAATACCAACCAAAACCAACCCAAAACCCAAATGAAATTCGCAGATGGACGAGGCAACAAGTGCCTTTCCAGCAAATCCTCGGGCGAAACTTGCTACAACATAATAGCCGAAAGTCTATTAGTATTTTTCCAAAAACAACTGAGGCACCCTGGCGACAATCAACCCCCATATGTGTGTGTAGTTGGTAAAAGCATGTAACCCAAAACGGACAACGCCACTCACATAAGGATATATGTATGTACATTGTACACACTCGGCAGCCCCCACATATGTATGTATATATTCTATATATATATATATATATTTGGAGCATACACACATGATCCGTTGCCAGGCACATAACGCAATATTTGTTATATCACGCAATCCTTCCTCCCCCTAGACCATATCCTTATCCCTATCCCTATCCCTATCCTTATCCCCTTATCACCCTCCCACGCCCATGTCCTTAAACGCGGGCCCACATGATATATATTTATACCTATATATATATTATGCTAATTATTATTAATAAAGAGTAACCATTAAGTTCTAGTCGAAATTTCAAATTGTTTTTTTCCTGTCTAAATACGTTTATCAATTGTTTTTGCCTTAAGACTTAAGATTGAGATACATTTTTGTGTATTGTAATATTCGTGTACACTAACAATAACAACACACAACAACAACAACAACAAAAAACACAACACCAACAAAACGAAACAAAAATAGGAAACATAACAAGCGAAAAAAAACGAGAATAACAAAATGAATATACTTGAATAAAGTTGCATTCACAATTTTTAAATGTTGCGCTTTGAAAATGGGCGGGAAATAAATGTAAAAAACAATCTCGATGAGAAGGGGAACTTCTTATCAACCGAAAGCTCAGCTCACTCCCCTGACTTAGCTTATTTTTCCCGCTAACAAATAGATGAAACCACCTGCAGGACTCCAACTAGATGATACTTTTTGGATCATATGTATTTTCAACTGATTCCAAACGCAAGTCCTTTTTATGGACAGGCTGTTTTGAAACTATTTAAAGCATACAAAATAACAATAAAACTACACTACATTCAAGTTATATCATTTTCATTTAATAAAAGTCAAGTTTTTAAGTTTATTTTATTTCAAAAAGTTTAGTTTTTAAACTTTCCAGTAAACTTTCTGTTAACTTAACAGTCAACTGTTAAATGCAACTATCGATGTATCGAACGCACAGCCGCTTCTACTATCGATATATCGATATTCTCACTCAATGTTAACTTAACCGAACTGCTGTACGCTTCGATTTGGCGGGAAATGTAATGTAATGTAATGTAATTTTCAAAAACGAATATATATATGAATAAATAAATATGCATTTAGGCAATTTAAACCAAGTAGTAAAAAAATTATTGTGAATTGTAACGAAACATAGGTAAGATACACCTTAAAAATTATGCACATATAATTTATTACCAAGTGGTATTTCTCATAAGGTTAGGATTGAAGCCTCGCTGTCATCAGTGGGTGCGGAGTTATATGGCATTGAATTGGCTACTGAAATCTGCAAAAGAAGCAGGTTTAATCAAATCTATAAATCTATAAATCTATTCGACGTTCTCTACATCTACATCTACCTTTTGGATTGAGACAAAGCTATACTTCAGCTTTTCTTACCCAGGACCGGAACCAATTTCGCGTTTATCGACGTGTGCATTGTCTCGCACATGCGCTCAAACCACTAGCATCTGGCCAATGCGGCAGTGTTACCAACGCGATGAATTAACACAAAAAAAAAAAGAAAATGAAAACAACTGAAATAAAACTAAGTAAATTCAATTAAAAGAACAGTGCCACGACTTGCGAAAAGCCAACAAAATAAAGTGAAAATCAAAGACAATCCGATCCGGTCGGAAGCGGAAGATATACGCCAGCTGTGTGGCAAATCCCCGCTATTTGCAGTCAAAGTCGGTAGCTACGAGCGATAGAAGCGCCGCCACTCCACATCCACTTCTTAACCCACTAAGGCTGCAAAAACAACGCTTAAATGGATCTAAACAACAGAGGGTTAAGGTTTGTGCGAAAGGCAAAATAAGGAGCGGAAAAAAACTCGCACACACGTACACGCAGCGGCAGCGTATGTGTGAGTGTGTGTGTTTGGCAGTGCGTTTGTGTGCGTGCCGCATGGGTGTGTGTGTATAATCATGTGAAAAATCGATTGGCAGCGCAGCAGCAGCGCGGCGGCGGCGCCAATTGTCACTTACTCGAAAGAAGAAGCACGCTTTTTTAAAAAAACGCACGAATTGGCGAGAAAAGCACCCAGAAGAAACGGAACTAGAACGCATATCAAAGAGCAAGAAAGAAATGATCGATTTAACAAAAGTCAGCGATCGGATCGCCGCAAAATCCGCCTGAGAGAGAGGGAGCGAGAGAGGAATAACGGCGCCAGTAGCAGCAGCACACACATATTCAGCAGCACATATTTATATAACTTGTGGGCATATTCGAAACGAAACAAAACAAACACAAAGAGGAAACGCCAAGGAGCAGCAAAAGAGCGGGAGAGTGCGAGGGAGAGAGCAGGAGCGCGGCCCCTAGATGTTATCGAAACAATCGGAAGGACTGCGCTCATCCTTTCGATAACCACAACTACAAATACAACACACACTACTCCTGAAGCCACCGATAGACGACAATTTCGATTGTTGTTGCCCCCGGCTTTTGACCAAGAATATGGAACCAGATCCCAATGGGATAAAAATAGAGCCCTCACTTGATCAGCAGCAGTACGCCACCCATGTGCTGGCCATCAATGGCTCCAATACCCGCCTCCTCATCGAGCATCCCTCAGCATTGTTGGTACCCCTCTCCTCGCATCACCAGTTGCAGTTGCAACAGCAGCAGCAGCAGCAACACGTGCAGCAGCAACACCAGCAGCAGCATCAGCAGCAGCAACAGTTCCAACAGCAGCAGCAGCATCTCCACCAGCAGCAACAGGATCAACTGCAGTTCCAGCAGCAGCATCTTCAGCTTTATGCCCACACCCCACTGAAGCAGCAACAGTTGCAGCAGCAGCAGCAGCAACAGCAATCGCAACAGCAACAACAGCCGCCCACTCCCTTGGGACCCACGAGCAGTGCCAGCTCCGCGTCGATCACAGGTGCCTCCACCACTGGCCACCAGCAGCGGTGGAACGAGAGTCCCGAGGCACGCCAGCGCCGTCTGGCCAGAAATGCTGAAAGGATGCGGGAGCGACGGCAGCGCGAGAGCGAGGACGAGTATCGCAAGCGACTACTCCGGAATGCGGAGGCCAATCGACAGCGGCGGCAGAACGAATCCGACATAGAGCGGGCCATGCGGCTGGTGAGGAATGCGGCCAGGCAGAGGCTGCGCCGCGCCATGGAGTCGCCGGACCAGAGGGCCAAGCGGCTGGCCAAGCTGGCCGAGAGGATGCGCATGTACCGGGCCAGCGAGACGAACGATCAGCGGAAGCTACGACTGGCCGAAATGGCTGCGAGGGCGCGCCAAAGGATCGCGAACGAGTCGCCGGAGGAGCGCAAGGAAAGACTGAGAAAGCTGAACGACTATGCCAAAAAGGTCAGAGAAAAGAAGAAGATACTGAAGCATGTTGTGGTGCACGGTGGTTCGTCGTCGGTGGTCGTCTCAACGCCGACATCCTCCTCGTCGTCAACGGACCAGCAGCACCACCACCAGCAACAGCAGCAGCAGCAACAGCAGCAACATCAGCAGCAGCAGCAGCAACAACAGCAGCAGCAGCAGGTGCTCGCTGTTGCAGCAGCGGCCGCAGCAGCGGCGGCAGCCAATTGTACTAACGAACACACTATCAATCTAAACCAGGCGGCCAACAACGCAGCGACGACGACGACGACAACAGACGAGGCCGGGACCCCGCAGCCGACGGAGGACCAGCAGCAGCATCTGGTGACGGCAGCCGCCTATCAGCAGCACCAGGCACTGGCCGGGGTGGAGTACATGGGCTCAGGCATGTTCCTGGCTCCCGGCTCCCTGCGCCCGCCCATGCAGCTGAAGCAGGAGCCCCAGACGCCGCAGCAGCAGATCACCCAGCAGCAGCTCCAGCAGCAGCAGCAGCATCAGCGATACACCATCACCGGGCAGCAGCAGCAACAGGTCACGGCTGCCCTGCTCGAGGGCACCGAGCCGGGCAGCATCTTTGTGCAGCAGATCTACGGCGATGACGGTGGCAAGGGCACCACCAAGCTGCTCCAGGCGCATGTGCCCCACTTTAGCATCGCCGGCGGTCAATTAGAGCTGTACCCGCACAAATATGCCGCCAAGAAGCAGGAACTTCAGGTGCGTATGCAGCAGCCGTAGCGAGGAAAGAGTGTAATGGTCTCAAAAGGTGGCAGCGATAGCAACACACACACCGTTGCGCAGCGAAGGTTGTCCAACCACTTCCCACTCCAATTTCCAAATTCCCCAGGGCATTCTGTACACATTCTATCGTATAAATTCTGTTTGTAAACGATGCAGCGGCTAAGTATGTGGAATCTCGAAATATTTCATATGCCGCTGCATCGTTTATCAACTTAAAACACCCAGAAGTACAGTCCTTTTCACATTTCCACAACTTTATTGATTGAGAATCCTATCGTAATTAACATTTCGTACTTAAAAAAATGCATTTCGATAAATCGATTTTAAATCATTTTCAAAATATGTAAATATTGAAAATGTTTGTAAAATTCAAAATGACATTTTTGATTGGTTTGTTAAGTTGTATAATAATAATAACCATAAATGATTTTTGCAATTGCAGAGAAATTTGGAATCGAAAGCAAAATCTTAGCACTGGTAAAATATCAAGCTTTTGCAAATACTCATAAACTTCAAATATTTTCCTTGCAGTTGAAGAAATCAACTGCCTCAAAGGGAAAATGATTGAAACCGGAAAGTAGGATTTTTGAAAATGGAAATGGGAAAAAGTTACGGCTGTTGGACATTTTTTTTGTTCGTACCTTAGCTGAAAAAAATTTTTTTACCACATCCATTCATTTTTATTTATGTTTTTGTTATTGTTGCTTTCTTTGTGTTATTTTAGTTACTTTGAAAAGAATTTAATTTAATTAACCATATTAGAGTGTAGATATGCATATGTAGTCATGTAAATGTTGAAAGCGAAGAGACCAATTAAGAAACTTTTACCAACAAGAAACAAACAAAAAAGTGGTTTTAATTCGCAAAAAAAAAAATTCAGTACCGGTGTGTGTGTGTGTCCTCTTTCTATCTCTTTCACTCTATCGCACGCACTCGCTTCTTTTCAAAAACCGATCTATAAACCCAATTTAAATATGTAGCTATTCTTGGTTAAATTATTGTTGAAAAAAATTAAGCAGATATTTTCTATAATTACAAAATCACTGGCTTAAATGTAGACTAACTAACTGGATTTATTTTCAAAAGTATGACAATTATAATAAAATTAATAATATAAATTTCTAAATTCTAACCACTTTTCGTGAATTTAAATATTTTTCAAAATTAATCCAGTCAGTTAATCAATATTTAAACAATTCAAAAAAAATAACAAACAAAAATTTAAAATATAACCCATAACCCATTACCCGCCCAAACCAAACCGACTCACCCGTTGGCTTTCCAATCTCCTCTACCCTTCTTGCAGTCGGACAGCGATGCTCCGGGATCGGCGGGCGGCAATGATAACAGCGGGTCTGTTAGTCTGGGCCACAACGAGACCAAGGTGATCGTGACCACGGCCAGCGGCGAGCAGAAGCTCCTCAAGGCGACGCCCGGGCAGGCCCAGCAGCTGTACAACCAATTCAACTACCTGGCCACCTTTCCCAACACCACCAGCAGCAGCGGCAACAGCACCACCGGTGGCCACGTGGGCGTCGTGACGGCCGGGACGACGACGGGAGCCGGCGGCACCACCACCACCGCCTACTATCCGATGTATCACAATGGCTTCCAGATTGGCATCGGACCAAACCCGGTGCCGCCGCCCTTTACGCCAGTCAACTTTGCCAACGCCAGTGGCGGCGCCAATAGTCCCTCCGGCGGCCAGTATAACATCCTGGCGGCGAATCCAACGCTAACGGTCACCGGATTGGGTCAACAGGAGCAGCCAACGGTGGCGCCATCGCCACAGATTGTCACCACCACCACCGTGGGCCGGGGCAGGCCGCGAAAGAATCCGCTGGGCAGCGAGGATCAGCTGAAGGTGAACAGCCTGCTGGAGCAGGAGCTCAATCAGATGCTGTCGGCGCCACAGCTGGCCACCAGCACTCCGCGTCGCGGCAGGCCACTCTCATCGCAGACGACATCCCATCAGGAGCTCAGCCAGATTCATGTACATTCCACGGCCGATGGCGACAGTCGAACGCCAGTGACGATGACGACGCCGCGGCGCAGCGGTGCAAACAAATACGAGACGGAGGAGGAGAAGCGTCTGCGGCTGGACAAGATGGCCGCCCATCAGCGGGCCGTGCGGGCGAATGAAACGCCCGAGCAGCGGGCCACGCGTCTCCAGAAGCTCAGCGAACGGGCGCGTCTGAAGCGGGCGCAAATCCGGGCCACCGAGAATACCGATGAGCGCAAGGAGCGTCTGTCCAAGCAGGCCGAGTATGCGCGAATGCGGCGCATGCGCAGCCATACGCCGCGCAGCAGCAGTGCCACCAGCACCGAATTCCGGGCCAAGACCGAGGAGGAGGACGAGGACGAAGACGAGGACACCAGCGCCGAGCAGCAGTTGTACGAAAGTGAGGCCGTTTCGGTCACGGGCACGGGCAGTGATGGCGGCTTCGTTACGGTGGTCAAGGCGGATGACGACGACTCCCCGGGCGGCGTCGGCGATGGCTCTAATGACCACGAGCACGAGCTGCCGCCGTTGCAGCTGCAGCACCACGAGCTGCAACAGATTGCCGGCAGCCTGCAGCAGCAGCAGCAGCAGTTGGTGCAGCATCCGCATCACGAGGCGATTGTGCTGAACCAGCAGCACCGCCTGGTGACCATCAGTCAGCACCAGCAGCAGCAGCAGCTCCACCAGCAACAGCAGCAACAGCAGCAGCAGCAGTCACATACCGGCTTCAGTAAATTGCAGGTGGCCGGCGGCGGAGGAGGAGCTCCTGGCTCTGGCGGCGGCAACGGAACCGGAGCACCCGAGAACAATGACATGCTGAAGATACTCGAGCCAATCATTGTGATGAAGACCAAATGAGGATCGCGGAGGCGTCACAGTCGCAGCACCAATCGCTAGAGGGGATTAGTGGATTAGTGTGGTAGCCAGGCCGTCCCGAATCCCGCCGAGAAACCAAGAACATCGTCGGGCGTTGGACGCACACACGATTGAGAGATGAGATCTGCAACAAGAGAGCGTGTAGGGAATGTCTATAGTTATCAATAAGAGTTTTTTTTTAAATATGTTTTTTAATATGTGACGCGAGGTACTTGAAAGATAGATTTTGTAAAAAGTGGGAGGAGAGTAAGCGGAGATCAAGGATCAAGTGCAATAAGATGGATGCCTGGCAGCCCTCCGAAAAGCCCCCTAAGCCTCCTAGGATAACGAAACACTGTGACGCCCCTAAAAACCACTGAAAAGTCGAGGAAATATGCAGCTAACAACTACGAACGAGGGACGAGATCAACTAAACCTAATCAAGAATATGTAGCGCGTAAACAGAGCACTAAGTAGTTGTATGTATTAACTATTAATTTTTTAAATTAGCAAAAAAAGCGAAAATAACAAATAAATCTAATAAGAGATCAAAAAGCAACGGTCGATTGGCGGGGAGCTGTATGCAGAAGAAGAAGCCCTGGCAGCTATCGACTACGGCCGATAATTATCGATAGACGACTGCAATCATGTTTACAACGCTCCACAGCGAGGATACGGAATACTCGGCGGATTCCGTGGAGTTCCTGCCCCAGGATGATCCGGAGGAGGGTTTCTTTGCCTGCGGCACCTATCAGCTGGTCCAGGAGGAGGAGGCGGAGAAGGCGTCACCCAAGTGTCCACGCAAGGGTCGCGTCTATTTGTACCATTTCGTGGACTCAAATACCAGCCTGGAGCGGCTGCAGTGCATCGAAACGGCGGCCATACTGGACATGAAGTGGCTGCCAGCCTGGAGTGATGATGGAAATCCCAGCTTGGCCACGGTCAACTCGCTGGGTCAGCTGGAAATCTATGAATTCCTACGGGATGAGCAGAAGCTAGAGAAGCGCACGTGCTTTTGCCTGGCGGAGGGGGAGGAAGAGTCACCGCCGGAGGAGGAATCCCCCTTGGCTCTTGCTCTGGACTGGCGGCAGAATGCGGGGCAGGATCAGGATGTACAATTGGCCATCTCGGATTCCAAGGGCGGCCTTCATCTACTTAAGTACTCCCCAAAGGGTGAGATTGTCCGGGAGCGTTCGTGGTCATCTCACGGCTTCGAAGCCTGGACCTGCGCCTTCGATCGCTGGTCACCGCATCTTCTGTACAGCGGTGGCGACGATATGCTCCTGATGGCCCACGATTTGCGCACGGAACAGCGCGCCTGGACAAACCGGGCGCACATGGCCGGCGTGACTTGCCTGCTAAGTCATCCGAGGCACGAGCACCATCTGCTAACAGGTAGTTATGATGAGCAGCTGCGTTTGTTCGACACCCGTTCGATGAAGCGAACTCTGGCCGAATTGGACTTGGGCGGAGGCATCTGGCGACTGAAACCGCATCCGCTGGATCCCGATCTCCTCCTGGCCGCCTGCATGTACACCAACTTTAGTGTGGTGCAGTTGGACGCCAGTGTCCCCGGCTTGAGTCTACTGGGCGCCTATGAGGAGCACAAAAGCATCTGCTACGGCGCCGATTGGGCTCCGTTTCGGAGCAAGGACGACGGCTCCTCGACCATGGCCACATGTTCCTTCTACGATCACAAGTTGTGCGTCAGTCGCGTGGAGATTAGCAAATAAGTTGGCATTTTTCATACATTGAATTTATATAAGTATAGATTTAAAAATAATGGTTTTTGAAACTGATTTGTTTAGATAAAAAAACAAAACTGTAAACAAAAATTTGTAAATAAATTTGAATGTTAATAATATAAACAGGAAATTTACAAAAAGAAAGTAAGTAGAAGTAGTTTTACTTAAAAAAAACTGTTTTTGACGAAACAATGGAAGTATTGATCCAAATATGGATTGTCATACCTTTCTGAACTCGTTATTAAAATTCCAATCAATTGGCATAGACATTTTATTTTTCGCAAAAAATTATGATGTACCCCCTTACAAAAAAAATGAAAATTGACGATAATTTTATTTTTTCAAAATCACACGAAAAGTGTAATGGATGTAATTATTAACTTGTTAGCTGTTCAAAACATTGCGTATTTTTGGTGTAAGACCATTTTTGGCCAAGTAACAGCACAAACTCAAAAGAAAAATTCCTATTTTTGTCAAAAACCAAAATCCCGAATTTTCGAGAAAAACAAACCATTTTCTTTTGCCGAAACAATGGAAATACTGATCCAAATATGGATTATTATACCTTTCTGAAATCGTTATTCAATTTCCAATCAATTGGCATTAAAACATAGACATTTTATTTTTTTTTCATTTTTTAGCAAAAAAATTATGATGTACCCCCTTACAAAAAAAATGAAAATTGACGATAATTTTATTTTTTCAAAATAACACGAAAAGTGTAATGGATGTAATTGTTAACTTGTTAGCTGTTCAAAACATTACGTATTTTTGGTGTAAGACCATTTTTGGCCAAGTAACAGCACAAACTCAAAAGAAAAATTCCTATTTTTGTCAAAAACCAAAATCCCGAATTTTCGAGAAAAACAAACCATTTTCTTTTGCCGAAACAATGGAAATACTGATCCAAATATAGATTATTATACCTTTCTGAAATCGTTATTAAATTTCCAATCAATTGGCATTAAAACATAGACATTTTATTTTTTTTCATTTTTTAGCAAAAAAATTATGATGTACCCCTTACAAAAAAAATGAAAATTGACGATAATTTTATTTTTTCAAAATAACACGAAAAGTGTAATGGATGTAATTATTAACTTGTTAGCTGTTCAAAGCAGTATGTATTTTTGGCGTAGGACCATTTTTGGCCAAATTAAAGCAAAAAAACCAAAAGAAAAAATTTAAATTTTTGTCAAAAACCGAAATCTCTAATCGTATGATTGTTATTTTTATTAGATTTAATAAATTAAATATTCTTATCAAATAATGTGAACAAATATTTTAATTCTAAATAATATTCCAAAATTACTTTCGAAATTTCACCATCCCTGGCAGGCAATCGATTACTGAATCCCTGGCAGAACAATCGTTATCGCAATGCGCGTACAGTAAACAAAACATTCGAATTTGCGAAATTTTAAAGGACACTTCAGGAATTTTAGTCATGGTAATTGCTAGTCAAGGATGTCCAAAGCTTAGCTTTAGCCAAGTCATTCCATAAATCGCTCATCTAATCCTCTCTAGCATCCTCAACTGAACCATACCCCCAAGATGGACATGGAGCGCGATGAACGAATAGATCAAGCGCGAAAGAGTATCGAGGAGATGAGCCAAATTGTCGAGATCCTGATGACCGACTTGAAGGATGACCCCGACGAAGCCGCCCAGAATTTGCCTCTGGCCATGAACGAGGCCATCCTGCAGTTGCTCAGCGATTACGAGGACGCACTGTCCGAGGTGCAGATGCTCAGCCAGCAACTACAGCGATTCCAGGATCAATAGTCAAGGGTCGCGGAGAGCATGCGGTTAATTTTGATTTGTTTTATAAATACATATGTAAAATATAGGTATCACACGCTTTTCCATTTGATTTTCTCAGAGTAACAAGTAGATATACGTCGCCTACGCCACCGCATTCTGGATCCAGTTAAGGGCACCGCGAATGCGGCGCAGGCGGGCGCGTGCCAGGAAGCTGCAGATGAGCAGGTACTCCACGTAGGCGCGTCTGCCCGTGGTAGCCACTGGCATCAGACCAGCACCCAGCTGTGGACGACCCTCGCACATTATCTTGGTGGTCAGCGAGAGCAGCCACTGGAGGATCTGCAAATAAGATAGTTCGATAAATAAACTGCGAAAGGATGTAGCTGACTTAACACCACCCACCTCGGAGCTATTGGGCATGCCGCCCGCCTTGAGCCAATTCGAGGGGGCCCACAGGAACAGCTGCACCACATTCGCCGCAATATCCGGACTGACCCGCTTCGACGGGTTGGGATTGAGGATGTTGTGGACCAGCTGCTGCAGCAGCGGCGGGCAGGCGTCGCTCATCGGCGGCAGCTGCTCCTGCCGGTAATCGCTGTTCCTCAGCGATAGCGTCAGCTCTCCGCGTTCACGTGCCAGGCCGCCGCTGTTCGAATAGAATGGATTGCGGCTGCCGAAGATCTCGTAGGCCAGCGCACCGCAGGCCCACAGATCTGCTTTGCCGTAATTGAGGACGGCAAAGGGACCGGGCATCGTATTGAAGATCTCCGGCGCCATCAGAGCCGCATTACCGCCCTTGTCGACGTCGTGCGAGACGTACGGCAGCCGCAGGCCGTGCACCTTGTCCGCCAGGCAGCAGCCAAAGTCCGAGAGCACCAGCACCGGCGAGGCATCGTCCTGCAGCTCGATAAGCACATTGTCCGACTTAAGATCCCGATGGGCCACCCCATGACGACTCAAATGGTTGACCGCCTCGAGCATTTGCGCCAGCAACAGGATGCGAGTGCGCGTGTCCAGCTCCTGGTTGTCCAACAGTCCGCGCAGACTGTGATCATAGCGCTTCATCAGCAGATACAGCGACATATTGCGGCCATAGCCCTGCGGATTGATCCTTTGCGGCTGGGCCACCGGGTACAAGAGATGGCCGTCGGGAAAGTTTCGCACCTCGTCGCAAAAGAAGCCGAACATGCAAACGATATTGGGATGCGGTGGCAGGGCGACCGTTTGGTTTTGCAGCAGGCGTTCCCACTCGTCGGAGGCCTCGTTCATACCTCGCTGACGGGCCGGCACCGTCTCCTTGTACATGGCGCGCAGGATGGACAGAGCGTTGCTCTGGATGTCGTAGTTAAACATCATCTTCAGGGCCAGCGGATAGCTGTCCACCGTGCTGTTTGAACTCCCCGGGGAATTCTGCAAGGCAAGAGGATTAATATCAAAGCCAAGGTTACAAATGTATGTGTATTTTATTTACCACATTAAAGGCACTGCTTTTGGGATCCTGTTCCAGTTGCTGCTGCTCCTGCTCCCTCTCCTGGGCGCCAACAAAATCACTCGCCGCCGAGGGCTGGCTGTAGTGAAAGATATTGTCGACGGAGCCGCCAAAGTTGTGGACAAATCGCGACATGTTCTGCAGCGGCGACATCATCTCGTGGGCACTCCAGCTATTCGGAGCAAAGGCTGGGGTAGCCTGTGGCGTCTCCATGTTAGACGGATGGATGGGTATATCTGCAGCACCAGCGTCATCCTTCTTAAAGCCTGCTGCATAGACGACAGCGGCACAACCTTTGGCAATGGGTGGCCCGATTTCCAGGTCATCGATGCTGAACTTGCTGTCCAGCGTCTCGGAGATGTCGTCCTGGTTCCAGGCTCTCTGCAGTCGGCCGGCGGCCTCGCGAATCTCCCAGCACACGCCCTCCAGTTCATCCTCCTTGCTGAGGACACCGGCGCCAGAGGCCAGACTAACACCGATTAGGGCGAAGAATGGAGCCGAATCTCCGAAGAAGAGTTTGCGGGTGGCCCGCTGGCGAAGATCCTCCGAGTAGGTGGTGGTCACCCGGCTGAGGATGTTGTCGATGAAGAGTTTGCGGGCATGTTGGCCCACGCGAAAGAGGCCGCTGGAGGAGCTGGTGCTGCCGCTCAACGGTGTTCCCGCCGGGTTAGTGGTGCCTGTGCGGGGCACTACATTGACCACCGATTTGGCCGCCTGCTGGGGCGTTGTCTGGCGGGGATTGGGGGCGGATTAAGTGGGATTACCGATAACAAAAGGGATTACTGATAGTTACCCGCAGCACATGGGCGGCGGAGGAGGGTAGGGGAAAGCCTCGCTTGCTTCTTGTCTTCAATTGATTCTGGTCCAAAATGTTGGCGTGTATATCACGTTTACAGTAGCTGCGCAAAATGTAGCGACCATGTTTGATCAGTCGCACGGTCAGCAGTCTCACAGACATCTTTCGGCCCACAAAGACCTCGGCTACCAGTGCCTGTAACTGAAAACTGGCTAAAATGCGTCCTTGGCCATAATTTTGTGTTTAAATATTAAATTACGTTATTTTTTTAGGTTTCTTGCTGCTGTTGCTTCTTCTTCTTCGCCAACGTTGCTCATGTGTGAGATCGATAGTGCGGATCGATAACAAAACAGCTGGTGCCCCGATTCGATTGTTTTGTTTTTGCGTCGTAAATATATTTTATTTTTTGTTTGTGGGTGGTGGCGCAAGTGGGTGGAACAGGGGGAGGAGTGGGTGGCAGGGTCCAACTACAAGGCAAAATCCGTAAATCGAAATGTTTGTTTTCCTCTGACTCGAAAGTTATATCGCCTTTTCGATTCCTGTGTGGGCTGTCTAGATTTTGATCTTTTTTTTAACTGGACGGAACGGATAATTTACGAAGAAGCCAACTTGCCTGGCTGCCTTATTTTTATTATCTCCGCCTACTACTACACCGCTCGTTTCGTTTCGATTTTGTCGTTAGATAATCGCTGCCAGCTCGAATTTTTTTGGACCACAAATAAGGCCGACGAATTGAACACTTGTTTATCTGTTTTTAATGCTTATATTCCGCTCTAATTCAGCAGCTAATTACGCTGGAATTTACGATAAAAACAAAGAAATGGCTAAAAACAGAAAGGCGCCAGTGTGACCGTTACAATTTGCGATATATTTGGTTTAAAAATCGATAACGGTGACCCAAACCGAAAGGGTGATTAGCTAAGACTCGAACCATTTATTATTTTTGAAAACTTATAACCGAAACTATTTTTTAAGTTTTCGTTTTGATAAACACTATACATGATGAATTTATTACTTTTAACTGACAACGTTGATTGAAACTATATATTTGTATAAGACTATGATCACTTGGGCCCCAGCATCTCCTTGGGATTGACCCACTCCTTGAACTGCTCCTCGGTGATGCCCGTTTTCAAGGCCTCCTCCTTCAAGGTCGTCTTATTCTTGTGGGCCGTCTTCGCTATCAGGGCTGCCTTATCATAGCCGATGTGGGGATTCAAGGCGGTGACCAGCATCAGGGAATCGTTCATGATCTTGTCGATCATCTCCTTGTTGGCCTGCAGTCCCTCCACGCAGTTCTTACTAAAGGTCATGCTGCCATCGGCTAAAAAGAATGGTTTTATCAAGATAAATATAGCTAAAGAACTGTTTCTATACGCACCTAATAGCCTTATGGAGCGAAGGACATTCGATACTATCAGCGGTTTGAACACATTCAGCTCAAAGTGCCCGTTGGACCCACCAATGGTGACGGCCACCTGGTTGCCCATCACCTGGGCACACAGCATGGTCATCGATTCGCACTGCGTGGGATTCACCTTGCCGGGCATAATGGAACTACCTGGCTCGTTCTCCGGCAGCATCAGCTCACCCAATCCGCAACGTGGACCCGATCCCAGCAGCCGGATATCGTTGGCAATCTTCATCAGGCTAACAGCGATCGTATTGAGCACTCCGTGGACCTCCACCATGCAATCCCTGGCGGCCAGAGCCTCGAACTTATTGGGAGCCGTCACGAAAGGCAGGCAGGTGAGCTCGGCAATCCTCTTGGCCACCTTCTCGGCGAATCCCTTGTGGGTATTCAGGCCCGTTCCCACCGCAGTGCCGCCCAGGGCCAGCTCGTAGACCCTCGGCAAACAGCCCTTGATCCTGTCCAGGCCATAGGTCAACTGCTGCGTATAGCCACTGAACTCCTGGCCCAAGGTCAGAGGCACTGCGTCCATCAGATGCGTGCGTCCGATCTTGATAATGTCCTTGAACTCATCCGACTTGGATTTTAGGGCATCCCTCAGGTGGGTCACCGCCGGAACCAGCCGCTCGTTCAGCTCCATGCCCACCGAGATGTGAATGGCCGTGGGAAAGGTGTCGTTGGAGCTCTGCGACTTGTTCACATGGTCGTTCGGATGCACCGGCTTCTTGCTGCCCAGTTCGCCACCCATCATCTTGATAGCCGCATTGCTGATCACCTTGGAGATTAGTTATTTAAGAACATTATTTTAAAAGAACCCTAATAAGTTGCCTTTATTTTATAGCTCCTAAAAAATATACGTACTATATATTAAATCCAAACTTTTATAGCACATTTTGCAAAACAATTTTTTTCAAGGGGTTATCACAATTTTCGGCAAAATGTGGTCAAAAATTAAAAATTTCCATGTTTTAATGCCAATTGACTGTTAATTTATGACAAACTCAAAAAAGTATTGCTTTCCATATTTGGATTAATTTTTAACTTATTTCGGATAAATAAGTGATCTTTTATAGCGGAAAATTAAAATCTAATTTTTAGAAAAATATATTCATTTTTCGTTTTTGTTTTTTGCTGTAACTTGCTCAAAAATGGTCAAAAATTAAAGATACGTACTTATTTGAGCAGCTAACTATCTAATTAATTGATCCCCACACCTGTTTGAATAATTTAGAAAAAAAAAATGTTGCTATTTTTCACATTTTTGATAAGGGGTTACATCACAAATTTTTGCAAAAAAATTACAAAAATTAGAATTTCCCGGCTTTAATGTCAATCGATAGGAAATTTGATTACGAACTCGGGAAGGTATGACAATCCATATTCTGGCCACTATTTGTATAGTTAAGACCAAAAAATTGAGTATTTTTAGACGTAAAATAGGGATAAAGACGATACTGAGATCAAAATGATCTTTCAAATGTGTTTTCACCTCGTTGGTGTTCATGTTGGACTGGGTGCCGGAACCGGTCTGCCAGATGACCAGCGGGAAGTGACCCTGCTTGTACAGCTTGCCGGAGATGACATCGTCGCAGGCGCAGGAGACGGCATCCGAGATCTTGCTGTCCAGCCCGTAATCCTTGTTGACCTCGGCACAGGCCTTTTTCAGAATGCCCATGGCCTGGATCACCGGCATCTACGTGAGTGGGAGTTTAAATTTAGGATTGCGAGCTCTTAGTCCCTGGCCAATTTAAAATTCAATCCCAATTCCTACCGGCATGCGCTCGGCTATATCGCCAATGGGGAAATTCAACTTGGATCGCATCGTTTGCGCGCCGAAAAGCATATCCGCTGGCACTTTCAGCTCCCCAAAGGTGTCCTTCTCCATGCGAAACTTCTCCTTATCCTTGCCCCTGCCCTTGCCTTTGTCGCCCTGCAAAAGCGTGCGTACTACACAATCGATCCTCGCACAGGACTAGTACTTACTTCCTTGGCCCGCAGGCCACCGCAAGCCACCCAGAGATGGCGCCTAACCAGACTTAGGCCCTGGACTTGCTTCAGCATTTTCGGTTATTATTGATTGATCTCTGATTCCGAGCGAATTCATATACAAACGAACGAACTTAAACCCGACAGGCTAGACGAAATCCCACTGGAATTCCCGGCCACGGGTTGACAGTGATGGGTGATGGATGGCCTACTACACTTTACTTGGGTCCCAGCATCTGTTCGGGTCGCACCCAGTCGTTGAACTGCTCCTCCGTGAGGTAGCCCAGGTTGATGGCCTCCTCCTTGAGGGTCGTTCCGTTCTTGTGCGCCGTCTTGGCGATCTTGGCCGCCTTGTCGTAGCCAATGTGGGGATTCAGGGCCGTAACCAGCATCAGGGATTCGTTCATGATCTTGGCAATGTTCTCGCGATTGGCCTGGATGCCATTCACGCAGTTGGCAGTGAAGGTCCTGCTGCCATCAGCTGAAAAATTAAAGGATATAACTTAGAAACAGGATAACAAACAAAGAAGTAATCCCAAGCTTACACAACAGCCGAATGGAGCGCAGCACATTGGACACGATCAGGGGCTTGAAGACGTTCAGCTCAAAGTGTCCATTGGACCCGCCGATGGTGACGGCGACCTGGTTGCCCATCACCTGGGCGGAGAGCATCGTCAGCGACTCGCACTGCGTGGGATTCACCTTGCCGGGCATGATCGAGCTACCGGGCTCGTTCTCCGGCAGCGACAGCTCACCCAGGCCGCAACGTGGACCGGAGCCCAGGAAGCGGATATCGTTGGCAATCTTCATCAGGCTAACAGCGATCGTATTGAGCACGCCATGGACTTCCACCATGGCATCCCTGGCGGCCAGGGCCTCGAACTTATTCGGGGCCGTCACGAAGGGCAGGTTGGTCAGGTCGGCAATCTTGGCCGCGCACTTCTCGGCGAATCCCTTGCGGGTGTTCAGGCCAGTTCCTACGGCAGTGCCGCCCAAAGCCAGCTCGTAGACTCTCGGCAGGCAGGCATCAATACGCTCCTGGGCGTAGGCCAACTGCTGGGCATAGCCGCTGAACTCCTGGCCCAGCGTCAGGGGCACCGCGTCCATTGTGTGGGTGCGTCCGATCTTGATGATGTCCTTGAACTCCTCCGACTTGGCCCGCAGGGCATCGTGCAGCGTCTTGATCGCCGGCTTGAGGTTGTTGTTCAGCTGCAGGGCCACCGAGATGTGGATGGCCGTGGGGAAGGTGTCGTTGGAGCTCTGCGACTTGTTCACATGATCGTTGGGATGCACGGGCGTCTTGGAGCCCAGCTTGCCGCCCAGCAGCTCGATGGCGCGATTGCTGATCACCTGGTTGAAAGCGAAGCAAGGTCTTATAAATAAGTTACTATTTATTATTTATAATAGCCCACCTCATTCACATTCATGTTGCTCTGGGTGCCGGAACCCGTCTGCCAGATGACCAGGGGGAAGTGGTCGGCGTACAGTTTGCCGGAGATCACATCGTCGGCCGCCTTCGAGATCGCCTCGCTCACCTTGCTGTCCAGTCCGAACTCCTTGTTCACCTCGGCGGCGGCCTTCTTCAGGATGCCCATCGCCTGAACCACGGGTTTCTGGAATTTCAAGTGAACCACATTATTATCTTATAACAAATTTCTTTTTAGAGTTGGTCTTCAATAAAATTATTTCCCTCATAGTACTTGACCTACATTTTTTTTGTTTTCAAACTCTTTTTAAACTATTTTACATAAATTACAATGAATTGCAGCTTTTTTAGGCCTTGACTAAACATATTTAATGAGAATGTAGTGAGAAGTTTTTTTCTTTTGTAAACAAAGCCAAGTTTCAACATTATTATTATACTTTGTAATTAGCTTAACCTCGCTACTTTTGCAGCCTTGAATATATTAAATTGAAGTCAAAGAAGTATATATATGCCCATTAAAACTATCAGTCGAGAATTTGTTTTAAAATATAGGGGTTTCATAACATTCTTAAATGAAAAGACAGCCTATATAAAATATTTAATTAAGAAGGTACTTATTAAAAAGATATAGAGTCATTGAAAATGTAATTAAAATGATTGATACTTGTGTTTTCCATTTGGGGTCTTAAATAAAAAGGCAAGCAATGAATTAGAGATTTTAATAAGTAATGATAGCACCCATTTGTATTGCAAATCTTCTGTCACGTTAACCAAACAACTTTTAATTGTCTAAACGACGTGAGTTAATTACTTTTTGAGAGTTACGATGGGGATTATTGTTTGGAATACTTACGGGCATCCGTTCGGTGGCTCCGCCGATGGGGAAATTGATCTGGGATCGCATCGTCTGGGCGCCATAGTATTTATCCGCGGGCACCTTCAGTTCGCCAAAGGTGTCGCTTTCCACGCGAAATTCCTGGGAGGCCTGCGGGGGAAAATTACCAGATTAAAAGAGGGGCATATAACGAATGGGAAGCGGCGGCCATCTGACCATTTCAAGTGAGATAGATGGCAGATAAGTTGCTCGGGTGAAATCAGAACGGAGCAATCGCAATTGAGAAATCCGAAATCAGAGGACTCGACACTCGACGACGGCTGCTGCTCAAAGTTAACTGAGCCGATAAGACCGGGCGACGACTCTACTCTATAAAATCAAACTAAAACCCGAGTGTGAGATTCTTGAAAGAGCGCTCTCAACGAAAAATACATGGAATTGTGGAGGTGTAAAAAGAGGGCGCTTCTCGAGGGGACCGAAGACCGCATACGGAATGCTGAAGACCCTACTTGGCATGGGGTGCTTTGCTAATCGGCTGCGCTTTGGCACACAAAAAACAGCACAGAGCACACAAATAGCACTAAAAACGGAAAATTAGCCCAGGAGATTTCATAGATCCGTAACCTACTAGCCATAAATCTTACTTTCTGGTAAACATGCTTGTTATAGAATTTCATTTAATAAACTCTACATCAAGTAAATACAAATATTACAGAACTTGGAAACTTTAAGGACTCCAATACCTTAAATAAGAACACTATAAAAAAATCCCCTTAATTAAGCAGTATGCATATTTAAGGAGGTAATTTAATAATAATCTCTAGTGCTATTATTTTTACCATCAGTGTGATATTTCTTGGGTTTATGGGTGTAATTTTTGACCGACTGTCCCTACTATCTAGTTCTACCACATATGTTTATCTGAATAATCAAAAGTACCAGGGGAGTGTATTACAGTGGTCGTCAAATGGATATTACCAAGCCTACGAATATATAAAAATTAACCGGTTTTAATTGAATTGCCGAAAACAAGAATTTGCTGAGCAGCACAATTTCTTGAATTACAACTCGTTTCGTGAGTTTTTTTTCGCGGTGTGAGTTTGTTTTGGTTTTCTTCTATATCATGTGATTTGAGAGTGAGTTTTAAAAATGGAGTGAAAAAATCAATGAAGCGGCTTCCAATTGGAGTTTGTCCACAAGTGGTCGAAGTTGTGTCCAATTGGTATTCCAGTGCCAGTGGCTGGAAGGCGGTGACTTCCACTTTCCATTGTATAACGACGATTACGAAACGCCGGTTTTCGGTTTTGTGCATTTTCCTTTGCACTTCTTTTTGCCGTTTGTTTTGTTTATAAATAAATGCATTTTTGCAGTTTTTAGGCGGTTTATAAACGAAACAAGGGTTACATAAGGCACATTATCTGGCATATCCAAGGGAAATATATATCCAATGTATATTTTTTAATCCTTACCAGGCGCAAACTTCCAATGGCAGCCCATGGTTTCGTTATTTGCTGGACGCCGCGAAGGCTGGAACGCTGCAATAACGGTAGCACCATCTTTATGCTTATTTCTTAGTCGGCAATTGATAAATAAAATAAGTTTGCCAAGTGATCTTTCACGGACGAGCCCACCACAACAACACCAACAACAAAAACAACAACAAAACCTCGATGCGCGGGTGCACATTACGGCTATCGATAGCTGTTATCGATAGTTATTAAGTTGAATACCATATTTTTAAAAAGTCTAATTTTATAAAAACAAGTTTTTTAAATTGTATTGAAAAATAAATCAGCATTCTAAGTCATTTCATGAAATGTACATTAATTTATGTCATAAATCAACGGAAAACTTTAAATTCACATGTATTTTGGTGTAAAATACCTGAGAACACGAAGATTTAACTGTATTCAAAATTTCTAAACCTGAAAATTGGAACTCTTGCTAATATTTTCTGCACACGCCAACTATAGCTATCGCTGGCCAACTATCGATAGGCAGGCTAACGCTGACAAGCACCAATCGATTGTTTAGCATCCGCAGGCAAACAGCTGTTTCTGCTGAAATCGAAAATAAATTTGGAACTTTTTTTTGAAGCGAGCCAGCAATGTCGGCGTTTGTGAAAACCGTGGCCCTGGCCCAAAAGCTGTGCGCCGCCAATCCCGCCGTGGCTCGCCAGGCGGTCAGGAGCAGTAAGTGGCGGGGAAAAGCAGGAAACCAGCTATCCGGTGAACCTGCTCCCCTGTTTTGTTTACGTAACTTTTGCATGTAGCCAGCTAAAAACTCGATTTTCTTCTACAGTGGCTGGCTGGAACAAGGACTACAAGCCGGCACCCTATCCACAAACGGAGAAGGAGCGTCTGGCGGCGGCCAAGAAGTACTACCTTCTGCCGGAGGAGTACAAACCGTACGCGGACGATGGTCTGGGCTACGGAGACTATCCCAAAGTGGGCGGCGGCCTGGGCGTGGAGGCCAAGGACAACTACTATCCCTGGGATTATCCGGAGCACAAGCGCAACCAGCACGAGCCCGTAAGAGGATCATCCAGCTTCCGGCTGCCTAGATACCTATTAAGTTTGCATTCCCATTCCATAGATCTCGGCGAATCACGATCTGTACAGCGAGGATCGCTATTCGCAGGCGGAACAGCCGCGCTACAAGAACTCGTACTACTTTGTCTGCTTCCTGGGCGTCATGTCCGGCTGCCTGGCCCTCTACTACTGGCTGGAGGACAAGAAGATGTACCGCCCGGTGGCCGCCAAGCAATATCCTGGCGATGGCAAGAAGCACTACACCTTCGAGAAGTAGAATAACACCCTCGATCGCGATCTGCGGGCCTCGTTTTTATTTCATAGGCAATTTATCAACGCATCTGTACAATTAAAATGAAAAGAAACCAAGCTTAAACATGGATTAGTTACAATCTAACATTCAAAGTGGGTTTAGGATATTGATTAGCAAGCTAATGGTCCCAAAAAATAAAGGAAACAACTGCATCTGCCCAACTTCAACTTTAAAAACATGGATTATTTGGAATTAATCAATTCCAAAGCAAGGATTTTGTTCCCGAAAATAACAAGAAACCAAGCTTGAAACTAAACTTGAGATGAACGTTTATTTTGGCGAAAACATGAATGATTTGGAACGTAACTTGACCGCCGAAGGGTCAGCAAATCCCTAATGGGTTTTGAGTAATGTCTTTAGGCTCTAAACTTACAGCTAAATACAAAGATAAGGTGACCAAAAAAAGATGTGGAAACAGAAACTTAACTAGTTAGTTTGGGGTGTAATAAACTGTTGTCCGGCGACCATTACTCCACAATGTAGTTGGGATGGACGACCAGCAGGGGATCGTCCTCCGTCTGCTCATCTTCCTGGTTCAGCGACTTGAGCTTAGGCTTCAGCGTGGAGGTCTTGAGCGGAATGATAACCTGATCGTGATAGATCAAGCGATCGATCAGCTTCTCGATGAGGTTCTTGCGCGAGATCAGCTCATCCTCGGACTCGATTTGCTCGGCCACCTGCTCCAGATACCAGGTGACCACATCGCTGCGCTTGATGCCCGTGTCGCTGCCCTCCACCTCGCAGCGCGCCTCCTCGCCGCGCATGTGCAGCACCAGCATGGTGGACAGGTTCTTGTAGTCCTCGAACGAAAGCGTAAACTTCTTCTTTTGCACGGCAGCGCCGTCTGCGGCGGAGGTGTCCATGTTCTCATCCACATTGGCCGCTGCCCCATTGTTCTCCATATCGATGTCCGGCTGTATGCCATCGTCCATGTCCAGACCCTCGTCGTCGTCGAGATGAATGTCCGGTTGCTCCACGCGTATGATCGACTTGTTTAGCAGGCGGAAGGCCTCCTTGACATGCTTCTCGAGCACACGATTCGAGCACTCCAGCTTGGCCATGGCCTCGCTCAGCCGGATCATGGACTCCAGCTGACGCACCGTGATCCTCCAGGTGCTCCGGCCCGATGTGCCCGTATCCCGCTGCCTTAGATGGCCGTAGTTCTCGACCAGCATCTTGCCCGCCTCCTGGCTAATCACCGGCTTAAATTGCCGCGCAAAAGTCACATACCGCAGCACCTCTTCGCGGGTATAGGCCCGCTCCACCGACTCCTCGATGTTCGAGTGCAGATCAACGATCTTGCGGGCAATGGCATAGTCCACCACCTCGTTGCATTCGTCCACGAGTATGAAGAACAGATCGAAACGCGACATAATCGGTGCCGATAGCTGAATATTCTGCTGCAGACTCTTGGAGCGATCGTAGCGGCCATTGATGGGATTAGCGGCGGCCAGAATGGAGGTGCGGGCATTCAGAGTGGCCCGAACGCCGGCGCGAGCTATCGAGATGGTCTGCTGCTCCATGGCCTCGTGAATGGCCACCTGATCGCGCTGATCCATCTTGTCGAACTCATCGATGCAGCAGATGCCATTGTCCGCCAACATTAGGGCTCCGGCCTCAATGACGAAGTCAAAGGATTCCTCATCGCGCACGACGGCTGCCGTCAGGCCCGCCGCCGAGGAAGCCTTGCCCGAGGTGTAGATGGCCCTGGGCGAGAAGTCCGAGACCTGTTTTAGGAACTGCGACTTGGCCGTACTGGGATCGCCCACAATGCACACATTGACATCGCCACGCAGCGAAGTCTTTTCGGTTGTGGTCTTGGCAACGCCACCGAATTGCTGCAGGAGAATGCCTCGCTTCACCTCATCGTTGCCATAGATCGAGGGAAAGAGGCTGCTGATCAGATTCTGGTAGAGATTGCGATCCTTGGACATCTCGTAGATCTTGTGCCACTCGCCATCGGTCATTTGCTTCTTCATATCCTCCGCCGTGACCTCCGACATGGGCAGATCGGTGCCGCCGAAACGGGCTGTGGTGGCCTGAACGCTGCAGGCGAGGAATGCCATCCTGTAGTTGAGTTCCCGCATGCCCAGCGCCTTTAGGCCGGTCACTCCCTCCATTCCCTCGCCTGGCTTGTGCCGCGAACTGGTCTCCGCTCGCGTTCCCACGCCTCCAAGGACGCTGACATCGGGCACGACGATCAGAGTGCCGGTGAAATCATAGCGATCGCCAGCCTGAACCGTCTCAACCAGCTCCGAACGCAAAATGATCTCCACGGCGCGGGGAATACAGCCGCGGGGCAGCTCCGCCTGGGTTTCCTGGATGCGAATCTTTTGAAAATCCAAGAACAGACTCTTCTCCACATCCAGCATGAAGCGCCGGCGATTCGAGCACACGGGATTGCGGCAAATCGTCGGATTGGTGAACTTGAACTGCTGCTCCACATTCCTAATCTCCGTTTGGCAGTCCAGGCACATGAAGACCCCGGAAACTAGCTCCGGATGGACGGGATGGGTGCGCACCACCTGGCCGGATATGCGGATGAGGGTGCCGATCTTGGAGGTGGTCAGATCGCGAACCTTGTGGCGTGTGGGCACCTCCGTGAAGGCCACATAGCAGTCCTTCTGGGTCTTCAGCCCAATCCGGTCCTTCACATAGTTCGAAACGGATTGGCAGAGGAACGGATAGATGTGGTAGTACTCCTCGATGATGGCCGTGGCCAGATTCTGGTCGTACTTCTCCACATCCTCGAAGCTGACCTCCAGGGTGCAGCGATCCGGCGATTCCAAGCTGGCGGCCGGTCGCGTGTACTTGATCTCGCCATCCTCCTTGAACTCCTCAAGGAAATCCTGGAATAGCTTCTGCGCCCGAATGCCCACCTCGTCCTTGACGCGCAGCTGGCCAACCTGAGCATCTGCCACATCCATTTTGGGTCACTGTTTGATTTAAACTGGTAAATAAACGCTGGGAAACGCGGTAGTTTCGGTTTGGTTTTTGCGAATGTTTACAGCTGCGTGCTTGGCCAATTTTTGGCGCCTTTTTCTGACAGTTGAAAGGGGGTGGCAACGCCTGACGGCGGGGATGCCACTTCGCTAATGTCACAGTTACGTATTGGTCACCCTAAAATTAACGCATTTTCTTTATTTCATTTATCTTGTTTACGGTATTATTTACCTATTTATTTATTTAGTCGCCTTTTTAAATTCTGTTTTCAATAATAAGTACCTACGTTTTTAATCTTATAATTTCATCAAGCTCGGCACCAATACATTTGACAATAAGTTTAAATTTGAGTGATTATAAGGATATGTCTTTCAAACTTTAAGTTTTGGTCACATAAGTCTTTTTAAAAATCCAAAACAAAAATCTAACATTTCTTTAAATAACAAAAGCTTAAGGTAAATGTATGTGAGTATAAAAATATCCATAATGATACTTTAATGAGCTTTTCTTAAAAATTATAGAAACATTAAATTAATTATTTAAATAGTAAATTGGTTGGCGCTTCTTTTGAATAGCTACTACCGATAGGTCCGCCAAATAAATTCCTCATGGTATCGGAAGACCGATTGGCCCGATAGGTGCTGGCAAAAAACGCTGAAGAGCTATCGATAGCCCACGAATTTTGTGAAATAATTTTATTGATTCTATTTTGGCGAATTTGTCGGTTAAACAGCTCAAACACGTGTTTCGCAACGCTGCACGTGCGTTAAGTGACTGCACCTGTCCGCCGGCACCGTCTCCAGGCCAGGAAAACCGGTGTGCGGCACCCCTGGAGTCGCTGGAGCCCAGATTCTGTGGACCACTTTTGGTGCACCCCCCTTTGGAGTTGAGTTTTTCCACCGCAAGTTGAAGGGCAGTTCGCCGTTCCGGATATGGTGGACGCCGCCAGGCAAATGCTCGACGAGCTGATGGGCAGGAATCGAAACCTGCATCCCTCGGAGGCGGGCGCCAAGGTCAACTGGGAGGATCCCGAGGTGAGTTCGATGGGATACCGCATGGGAAAAGCCCCCCCTCAATAATCTACCTATTTCACCCGCAGTTCTGTCAGTTCTACAACGTAAAGTTCTGCCCGCACGATCTGTTCATTAATACCCGCGCGGATCTGGGTCCCTGTGCCCGCATCCACGACGAGGAGGCCCGTCACCTCTACGAGGATGCCCGCCCCTCGCAGCGGAAGCGACAGTACGAGGACGAGTTCCTGCGCTTCTGCAATGTCATGCTGCACGACGTGGACCGAAAGATCCAGAAGGGCAAGCAGCGTTTGCTTCTGATGCAGCGGGATCAGCCCAATACTCCGGCTCCGCTGAGCAGGCACCAAGAGCAGCTGGCCAACCTGAATGCCAGGATCAATAAGCTGCTCTCCGAGGCGGAGGAAGCTGGCATACGGGGCGATGTGGACCAGGCACAAGATCTGATGACCCTCTGCGAGGAGCTGAAGGAGGAGAAGGAGCAGCTGGTGCAGCAGTACGAGGCCAATCACAAGGCCATCAGTAGCATCAGTTTGACCAAGCCGCCAGAGGACGAGCTGCCGCACAGCAGTCCGGGGGCCTCGAGTCCCAGCGAGGAAACACCAAGCACCCCACTTCCTGCCACCACCATCACCACCGCCAGCGCCACCAGTGACGAAGCTCCGGAGGCTGCTCCAAGTTCTACCGCTGCAGTTGCAGGAGGAGGTGAAACATCTCCGGCGGAAGAGGGCGAGGCAGCTGGCACCGGAACTGGAGCAACCGCCGAGGATAAAACGGACAAGACCGACAACAAGACGGCTGGCTGGTCGCACGACTCACTGCCCGAGAAACAGATGAAGGTGTGCGAGATCTGCGGCGCCTTTCTGATCGTCGGCGATGCCCAGCAGCGGATCGAGGACCATTTGATGGGCAAACAGCATTTGGGCTACTCCAAGCTGCGGAACGCCGTTGCCGAGATCAACGATGCGCGACAAAAGGAGCGCGAGCAGGAGGATCGACGTCGGCGCGAGGGTCGAGTTCAGCGCTTCCACTCCTACGACAACAGACGGTGAGGATTTACAGCTTTAAATAGATATATAATGCTTTAAACTAGTGATATGTGTAAGAAACTTTTGTTATATATGTTTGTAGCATCTCGGAATTGTTTGGATTATTTGCTACATAGTTTTCAAAAGATTAGACAGAAAATCCAGTACCATTTCCTCTTGTTGGCACTTTGCCCTTTGCGCTAATCCAGCTATATCCTATAGCCACCTTGCAAATGATCGAAAACAAGAACTCGTTCGTTTTCTTTTTCTAGTTAATTACAACAAAAGTTGGCATTCTGCCGTTCAATGTGACTATGAGTAATGCTGCTAAGTTTGTTTACTTGCGTTTATTTTATCACTTGGCTACTGAAATCAAATTGACTACATTCTATTGCAAGACAATATGATGTCATAGCATGTTCTATATTCCGTTCGGTCCTAAAGATATTGAATAATGAAATGTAGTATCCAATTACTTATTATCTCTTTTGAAATCCTTTCAGCGAGCCACGCAACGAGTATCGAGAGCGAAGTCGCGACTATGTCCAGAATCGCCAGCCCTCGGATCGGCGTCACCGTAAGTTCCACCTTCCCCGCTTCGTTTTCGTGCTTTGCAATTGCACACGGCACTCTAGACTTGATTTAACTCGGCCTTTTTGTGTTCCAGATCACCATAAGTCGCACCACAGCTCCCATCACTCGTACTCGCGGAGTGGCGGTGGCAGTGGCGGCGGCGGAGGAGGAGGAGGAGGCGGCGGCGGCGGCGGCGGCGGTGGTGGTGGCAACCGAAGCAACCGGAGCCATCACAATCATAATCACTACCGCCACGACAGCCGCGAGCGACATTGCCGCAGTCGGAGTCGCAGCCGCTACTAGAGACCAAAAATATAAGAAAACCAAGTGAAAAATAAGCACCACAAGTAAATGACGCATAGAAGCATAAGCAGAAAGTCAGGAGCAGTTCCCAAAGCCCCGCAAAATGAAACCACACACAACTATATCTATGATCAAGATCAACACGAATCATCAACAGCAATCCTCAATCTTCAGTAAGCAGCAGCTGCCTTGGCAATAAATGGCAGCATCGAGGTACCCCCCCCAAAAAAAAAAAAAAATCATTAACACAATTTCCAAAATAATATGTATCAAAAAACAGTTAAAAAGAAACAGTATCTGAGCTGGCAGATCGAGTGCGCTGAGGTGAGTCGAACACACTTGATAAACCCGTAAAAAGTAACACTCCGGCGCCATTGTGCCACTCCACATTCCGTAGACATACTCGTTTTCGTACCATAACCATATATATATATTGTATCAATCTCTATCTGTGTACACACACGCCCCCCCTCAAAGTGTGTACCCAGTTGGGCTGAGATCCATCGAGGATTTCACGAAGGTCAGGTCCTTCAAAGACAGACGGACCAACGAAATGGGTCTATAAAATGTATATAGGGAATGGGTTATCAAAATGTATTTGAAATTCTTTCTAATGGTATATTAAGCTTCAGTTTTTTCAAGACTATTTCATTGACAAAGGGAAGATACACCTTATCTTATACTAATACTTTTTTTTGTTTGTATCCAAGTCTATAACTTTATAGCAAAAGCGAAGTTTTTACTTTAAATAAACATTTGAATAACACAATATTCCTCTTAGAAGTTTTTGCAACTACCTATAAAGAATAGCAAATACCAGTTACCATTTAAATAAATATTAGAGGAGTTGTACAATTTGAATAGGTAATCAAGCTTTATTCAGTGGTGACATGTTCCATTCTTTATAGATCGAATAGTTGATTTAAGTCTACTATTACATTTTAAAGTGGTTCCATTCGAAGATTAGTTAACATCAGATAGTTTTTAGATCAATAAAATTTGCAATATTATGTTTCCAAGTGTTCAGAAACACGGTTTCTTTATATACTCGCTAAGACCAAGATATAGTTAGAGGATTAGGGCGATACGGGGCGTTCCTTGGACGCTACCCTTGCAATTGGGAGTGGGACAGTGACCGAAACAGGTATTTACCAAGCCTTACTGTTATCTCTATGCGCTTAACTAACCCAACAGAAACAGATCCACGCATTTCATGCAATCCTCAATCCGCACACCACACCACACCAACCCACACACCTATCCACACACTCAACCTGAAACACAAGAAAACCCCCCATAAATGGTAAATGTATACATATATAGTAATATATATAGTGACTTAGAGAGAGAGACTCCTCGTACTGCATGCGCTTTTTGGCTTGGCTTGGCGACTGGGTTGCTGGGTCATTTGTGTGCGATGGGATGGGTTTCGAGTTCCAAAGTTCCAAAGAAGAGGTACGTAGTCGTAGTACTTTGTAACCGAAAAAACGAAAACCCGAAAGAGAGTGAAAGTGACGGACTGTGGGAGTGAGAAAGAGAAAGGATCTATTGATGAGTGACAGATTGCAGGTACATTTGATCAATCGATGAAACCAAACAACCGAAAATTCCTTCCCAAGGACGGAGCTTTAAAAGATAGCTATCCCTAATTTGAGTCCGATTGTTAAAAGATTTAAGTCATTAAATCCCAGTTCATTAAAATTTTAAATAAATTTAAAAAATCAAATTAAATTTCTCGATTTTAGATTACGAATTCATGAGTTTAGACTTCTCTACTATTCCCTTGGAAGGGGATCTCGAGGCTTCGGCTTGCCGTCGTAGCTCTACATATTCCTTTTTTTTTGTATCCTTCTCTCATTGTTGTGGTGTTCTGCCCCTCCCATCCCCCCCTGCACTATGGTATTTCTTAAGATAAAAAACAAAAACTAACCCCAGCGAAATCTTCAAGCCAAGATTCCAAGACACCCACGAAAACCACGAGGTAATTGAATTGCTAAATCAAATTAAATTATAATCAATAAAAATATAAAAAAAAAACAAGCATAGGCAGAGAGCAGAGGGAGACAGCAAACAGAGCACAGAAAGAGAGGGCGAGAGAGTTCGAGTTCGAGAGTTCCTAAACCCATACACAAGTGTATGTTCATGTTCCCCCTCCTCTTCACCAACAGGTAAATTGTGACTGACCCCCGACCCCGAAAACTAAATAATGATATTGATTAAGCCTATTTTTGCGGTTGAATCTCTGTTCAGAGCTAAAAGAACCCCTCGTAGATGTATGTTCTCAACTGTTCGTGCCACACAAAAAAAAATAAAGAAATAAACCACACACTCAGATGAACTCTGAACTAATATCTAATACACGATCAGCTCGAAATTTAGACTAAGATGCGCTACCCACTTTTCTACCACCTCGAACTTTTGGTCTGGCTCACTTAACTAACTATTTTCTTTCCGCAAACACATTGCAGGAGCCGCCAACTGAAGAACGGAACCCGAAAATATATGGAAATGAATGAGAGGGATATATATAAAAGGAAAGAGAGAGAATGAGAGATGTTTATATAGAGAAAGAAGAACCAACCAGGTAACTTCTATGCCACACCTCCCCACATAAATGTTTCTTCACGACAGACAAGGCGAAATCCGTTATCCGATATCCAGAAATCAACGATCATCAGCACTCAGCAATCGGCGATCAACGAACGATCAGTGATCAGTGATCAGAGAATGAGAGAGAGAGAAGAGTGAAAGAGAAGGCAGAGAGAGACACTCGTATAGAACTGTATTAGCCATGATACAATACAAACGAGGTGAATTTCCATTTCTCTCATCTACTTATAACTATATATTATATAACTCCAATATCCATTACCCATCCTTCGATCTGTCTTGATATCGTAATCGAACGAACACGCGCGGGTTGTCAGTTAATAATATTTAACCATTCGAACCGTACATATATATGAATGTATGGGAAGCTTTAGTTTTGTGTCCTCGCAGGTTAAGCTCCTTTTATACCCCTTGCTTGCGAGGACTTCGTATACCCTCTTAGTAACCCCCAGTTCCTATCCACTAATCCCCATCGCCCCCCTATTTTGTTTACTACGATCACCTAGCAAATTAATCAATTGAATTGAACTCCCATCGGGCAAGCAAAAGTTAAAAAAAAAAAGTTTACAAATGCAGAATTAAGTATAGTGTAACCAGTCAATAAAATTTGATCGATCGCCTGTAGTCATGTAAAGATGTTTTTAATTATGAATTACGATATGAGTAAGGATATAACATTCTATTGAGAGACTCGCAATAATTTTCTAATAAAGATCAAAGTAAATTCCGAAAACGAAATCGAAAGTGTTGTTTTCTTTACTCTTCCTTGGGTAAATAAGTAAAATGTGTTAAATTCGGGAAGTATGATTTTTTAAGACTTTTTTACAATCTTAACTAGATATTTAATTTTTAAAGATCTCTTTAAATTAGTTCATTTTATTCAAACACCTTGCTTAATTTCCCAACACTTCCCGTTTTAAAGTCAATTTTCGTTTCAGTTATAACAATATTCTGTTTGTATATTTATTAATGTATAGATAGATTTAATATTAATAATATTTATAAATTTGTTGCCGTTTTACTGTATGTATTTGCTTTAATTTTAATATCTACAACATCTATTTATGCATGCTGATCGAGCGAGTGAACATATGCTAGATACAGTGCGTTTCGGGACAATAAGGCAGTTTAGGTGGCCGCTTTGGAAGTCAGTTTCTATAGTTTTGGGTGGACATCCATTTAGGGAAGAAGTTTAAAAGGGCCATTAAGTTGAGCAAAAATGAAGTGAGCAAATCGCCTGTTTTTGCATACAGTCAGTTTGAAGAACAGATAACAATTAAAAGTGAAGTAAAAATTAGCTAAAAAAGGTCTTCGACTGAAACAATTTTCGGGCCTAAAGTAATATCAGTTGTTTAAACAACACGTAAATGCAAGCATAAATCAATGCCAACCGTGTTTGGATTTTTCTTGGGGCTTACAATCTTTTCCGTAACCAAATTACACTTGTGAAACGCACTGCTGAAGCACATATTCAAACCTTACAACATTCGCGGCTGGTTCAACATTATTTCACAAGAAAGCCAAATTTAACAAACATGTTCATTTTTGTGGGGCTAACAAAGATAGGGGTGACATGTAAAAAATAATGGATTTTATTTACCGAATAATAATAATCATAATCGTATAATAAGGGGATACAAAATGGTGTATAATAATAATGATAAAAAAAATATTTGCTTTTCGGGGAATCCTGCGAACATAGACTGAGTACTAACAACAGATTGCATTGCTTAACTTTATACAATTCGCTCTCCAGTCGCTCAATTTGTTCTCTTGTATACTTTACACTTTCGACTTAAAAATCCTACCGGGTTTCGTACCGTTTACATAGTTGATCTTGATGTCGGGACTTAAAGATGACTGTAAACGGTGCAACGGTTGCCGCTGCATCGTTTACAACCAGTTTAGGAGTTAGTTATGGGCTAGTGCCTAGAGAATAGCAAGTGGCAGGGGGTGTGTGTTGCAGTGTGTGGGGTTTTCTGTGGGGCTGAGAGCTTCCGGTAATTCCAGCCTAGCACCAATGCCTCCGCCTTCCGTTCAGATGGACAGCTGCTCCGCCTCCTCCGCCGCTGCCTCTGCCTCCGCATCCGTGAGACATCGCCGGCTGAGGCTTCCGTTGGTCCTCTGTTAGTGACAGTGCTCGGTGACGTCCACGATTACCGATTTCTTCCAACAGAAAAGGAAGTAACCGACGGCTGCGCCCAGGACGACCATCAGGCAGAGCCACACGTTGTAGGTCATGAAGATCAGCATGAGCAGGAAGGATAGGGTCACCTGAAGCACGTGCAGCAGCGTCTGGAGCAGGTGGTTAACCGACAGCATCGAAGGTCTGTTTACCGAAAGAGTTTCATTGAGTTATAGAATACTATATTGTTGTAATAATATCAAGTACATCGGACAAAATTAGCAGGACAACAGAAAGTACATAACTGAACGTCACAAAAATAAGAACAGAACAGAACAAAACGTTATAGAACATAAAGATATAGCGCTGATCCTTCGGTTTCGCAGTGTGCGGTTGTCCTGCTCTAAGGTTCAATTGTTAGATTAAACTACTAAATATATAGATATATAAATTAGGGTTAGACTCTAGACTACTGATTTCAACTACTGTGTGTACTGTTTACAGGTGTGTAACCAAGTGTAATACTATATCTTTTGGTCCAGATATCTGTACAAATTACGGGGCAATTTGCCAACCGATACGCAAATGGAGCACAGGTGTTGCAAGTTCTCATTAACTGGGCGGATGGACGGACATATCGGATAGCCAAACGTCGTACAAAAATTAACGCAAACTTAAGTGAGGCATACAAAATTATACAGAGACTGGGTGGGCAAGTAATCAAGTGGTCAGGTGGTCAAATGGTGGGGATATGGAGCGATACTTACGGTTGCTTGTGCACAACTTCGCCCACGTATCTAAAAAAAGGTTCGATCGAAGCGTGCCGGGGAAGGTATCACGATTGCGATTCGCGGATGCAGATGCAGATACAGAATCAGATTTGAGTTACAATATATGTATATATATATATGTATGTAAAGAGTTTCAATTACGATCGCGTGAATCACAGAATCAATTATACAAAAAGGCAGAGCGGCGTAGCGTTATGAGATGGATCAATTTACAAATGAAGAGCGACGCGTTGTGATGATATGTAGATATATATTCGATAGTTGATGGAGAGCAGGATATGGGGCGGTAGCGGTAACGATTTGTACGATTTAACGGGTAACGGCATAACGAAAACGAAACGAGAGAAGAAAGAAGAAAGCATTAAGATTAATATATACAGAACGGAATACGATAGAGATACAAAGCTAAAGGCGGGTTTGGTGAGGGCAAAAAGCATGCAGTAACTCTTTAGGGGGTTCTTCATCTCCCTGGGTTAGCTCTTAAACAAATCTCCACAACTCACTGCACGGGCGAGGGAGCTGCTGCCGCCGGCGAGGGAATCCGTGGCGCCTCCGGGTTCCTCTGGGGCCCCGTCACCGGGCGATATTCCAGCAGATTGTACGTCTTCCAGAACAGATACTCCCGATAGTACTTCAGACCCTCGTACATCAGGGCCAGCAGGAAGATGGCGATCATGGAGCCCACCAAGCCGGCCACCGTTTCGATGTGCCACCAGGAGAAGAGGATCGTCTCGTTGTAGCCAAAGTGGAACTGTGTGTGGTTTTGAGAAAATCAAGTGACTAAGGACACCCACAAAGGTATATGTATATCTTACCGCCATGGGCATCATGTGCTCCATTCCCGTGCCGGAGCCACCGTGATGAGCCATTCCGTGACCCATGTGCTCGTGACCCATACCGTGACTCATGTGATCGTGACCGCCGGCCAGAGCTGCCTGCAAATCACTGTCGTCGGGAATCATGTCATTTAGGGCCGTGCTCGGCGAGGTGGTTTCCATCGCTGCAGCATGGTGCATATGATCTGTGGATCATAAAGGATTATTAGAGGTCAGCAGGGGGTTTCCTGTAATCCGAACCCACCGTGATGATGGGCGTGGTCCATAGTTGCTGGTATAATGTCTTCCTACTGCGATCAACACTTCTGCGAATCTGCGATTAATGACTGCGGAGGAGAGAGAACGAAGTGAAAGTCGCATTAAATCTTTGCCACTGGTAAGTGAACTATAAAAACAATGATATATACATATATAAGTGATATGAATGGCTACAATGGCGGTCAAAATAATAGCTTCAAGGGACAGTACTTTAGATATATATACATATGCTTCAATTTGAACTTATAATAGTTGAAACATACATAGGTAAGGATCCCATGAATGAAGGAAACAAAAAATCTCATTACAATTTTTTTTCCCCCATTTAACCATTAAAATTTCTACTGCAATTGTTTAACTTTTTACGTGTGTTTTGGGTCAAGCTGCCCAACCCAAAAATCCCATTCAAAGCGATATTTCAATTAGAAAGTCAATCTCTCAATCCAACCTCCGCCCTTTCCCTTTCACATCTTCGAGGGGAATGCTAAATGCGAAATACGAAATACGAACTGTGAAATGGGGAATGCGAAATGAAAATACCAGACATAACTCTGCGTGCCCCACCCACCGGATAAAGAGGAAACTGCGCCGCCCACTTCCCCCCCCCCAAACTCACGCACGTCTGACCTTGGATTAACCTGGATTGTAATGGGGTGCTTACGACTCCTCCAACTGTTGTTCCACTTCTGCAAATGGGAACACTGCGAACCTGAATTAAAACAGACGAATCGAGCTGGGAACTTTAGCAACTTCTGTTTTTTCATTTTTCATTTTTTTTTACTTTTGTTTGTCTCTGTGGTTCACCGCATTCAGTTCATATCGTAGTTGAGTGATAAGGTGGTGGTGCGAGACCACATATTACAAAGTAATCAGGAAAATATGTTCGAGTCGAGCCACTTGTGGCATGCAAAGTTCGAAAAAAGCCAGCTGATATCGCGGGAAGTGCGGTCGAGGGTCAAGAACTTGGGTTACCACTGTAAGACCTCAAAAGGATCCTAAGTGATGATAATAAATATAATAGGTATAGGTATTATAACCGGATATTGGGTTGTTCGCGTGCATTTTGGTAAAAACCCAATTGTCACACTATATAAAATCTCAAAATACAACGTAATCTTGTTTTTCATAACATTTCCAGCTTGAATTAACATTGTATTTTTGTCAGATAATTAATAATATATAGAAACTGAGGGAAAAAACGCAAACAAACACACGCGCAGCTTTCATTGAATAGTTAAAACACGTACACCTCCCCTTTTTTTGTAATTAATCTCATCCGTAAAAAATAAAAAACAAATCCACAGTCGAGTGCCTTAGAAACAACCGCGATAGAAAACCCGTTTTGCTGGAATTCTTCGTATTCTAAGCGGCGAAATCTTTATGAAAATAGGTAGACAAGTGCACAGTTAAAACCTCTTGATGTGGAGATCTGGTGAGGAATGGTGTGCTTTAGCCTTGGAGCGATGGACTCAATAGTTATCCAACTGAACTGGACTGGCACAACTGGTTAACTGGTTGGTTGGTTTGCCTCTTTTTTCGTATTTGGCCCAAACGAAAGGAAAATTAGCTTTGTTACGGTATTTCTAGGCAGCCAAAGATCGATACGGAAACCCGCGGAGACTTTCAAAATAACCCATTCAAAGAGAACATACAATACATAATTGCTACTCTTGGATGCAGCAATAGTTTTTGGATTTTGCAATACCTATTGAACATCGGCGGGGCTGATAAAATGGTAATGGGGGTTTTTGATGAGATATGAGGATTTTATCATTTCGATAACCATGTTTTGTTATTAAAAATATGAATTTTTTATCATTTGAATTAAATTTCTTTGTACAACTAATATGTGTGTAAAATGTATGCAGATTAATTAATAATCTCTTTGCTAAGTACATTTGCTTCTAGATAACATTGTTTTAAGGGTTGTAGAAACCGAACATTCTTTGAAACACTCCTCCTCCTTTATAATATATTTAGGGAGTTCTGGGGGTGGTGTGAATTAGACCCCCTTGACTGCGCCTCTGATAAGCCAGCAACAAAAACTAGCGAACAAACCGGTTGGGCCTCTATCTCTGACACTCTCGCTTTTAGTCGCCTGCATTATGACTACACAGAGAAAAATAAGCAGGGACTATCCATTCTCCTTTTTTTAATTTGAAGCTAGGGTTACACGATGAATCAGCAATAATTTGAAAAACTTATTTAGCTCTATTGATCAGCGAGCACTTAATCAGCAAAATATCTGCGTAATAAATTATTTATAATTAAATGTAATTTTAGGTTCACCATGCTGAGACACTACTGATTATTAATTTTTAAAATATGTTTGTGTTTCTTGCCAATTTTAAATAGAGGCATAACAAAAAAAATCAATTCATTTTTTCTCTCTGTATATTTGCATGGACATATGGCATTAACCGTTGGTTTAGTTCGTCAGCTGATCTCAGCAAAGAGAGCTCCATCCTTTTCTTTGGCTCCACACACACACATTTGCAGGTTTACGAAATGTCAAATCGTGATTGTCGTGTATTACAAAAACAAATAGGAGTGCGTGCGAGAGTGATTATTTTCGTTTAGTGCGTGTGTTTTTTTAAGGGGCCGGGGGAGCTGTTATATCATAGTGTAACAGATAGAGAGGGAGAGTTTGTTGATCTAAATTCGTACATATATCAATCAAAGCGCACCGACACACACACACACAGATAGTCGGCTAATTGTGCTTGTAACGGTATAATTGACTGATAAGCGATTGGCACTGATAATCGCAATCGGTATGCAATCGCTGATTATCGATAAGGATGGTTAAGCTTTGTTTTTAGTTTAATAATAGTATTTCTTGCGTTCTTTGCTTAAGTTTTCGTTGTATGTTCATACTCACTGCGATTGGGCGGGCGATTTGTTGCAACAATGTTGTAATGCCGGTTTTAGTGGCGAATTCAACGGAATGTCTGGCTAAAAACAGAGAGTCAACAATTAATCCCAATAAACCAACGATTGTCATTTTGTACAATGGTTGCAGCAGCTGTCCCGCTCCCTCTGTCTCCCCTCCCGCTTCCTTCTCCACTCTTATCCACAATCACAGTTTCTGTTTATTGCTTTTTGCATTAAATCACATCACACACACACACGCCTTAAATATGCTGAGCTTTGAGAGCGAGAGAGACAGCCGGCTGCAGCATCTCCGTTGCAATAAAAAAAAAAATAGCAACAAAAACAATCACGGTAATAGCTTGAATCGTTTTTGCAAGTGTAAAACCCGATCTATTTCACAGTGTTATCCAACCGCACATGTGTGTGGGTGTGCGCCGCCTTTGGCACTCCTGTTTTTGTTTTTGTTTATCATTTGCCCCTTATCGGTTAAAGTTTATAAACTTTTTGTTTAATATTTATGAGTGCCAGGCTTACGTTATTTGCTAAATAAAAACAAAACAAATGTGCACCACGTCCGCCCGCAGACAACTTGTTCGCACGATTGTTGGTTTGATGAATTAATTGGGAACATATGTTTTTTTATTTAATAGTGTAGTGCACGCAAAAAGGTACTAAGAAATGCCAGAAAAGTTATCGCTATAACGTGCTCACACTGTTGTTGATTATATGTTCTAAAACATCGATTTCTGATGTCGCTTAGCACGTACACACACCTATCGGTTGGCAGCTCCCATTTTTCATTTCACTGTTTCATCGCTCCAGCCCTGTTCGCTTGTTAAAATGAATGATGAAGCATCGAGGAATTTCAGCTGTCAAACTGCGAGCATCTAAGTTAATCAAACGTTCGGGATACCGGCCATATCGTTCTTGATTTATCAGTATTAATATGCACGCCATGAAGAAGGACTCGGAGCCGAACAGCAAACGGATTCGCATCGAAAGCGTGTGCAGCCTTGGCGCAGAAAACGATCTCTTGGTTGCCAAGATATGTGGTATGTTTGCAGTAATTGTACAGGAGACACCTAATGTTACATATATCAAAATCCCTTTAGACCTCCAGACCGAAGTTTTGGCCCAGCGCGCTGAAATCCGACAATTGACAAAGGCGGTAACTACGCTTACGGCCATCGTGAAGCAGACGCTCAAGGCGATCAAACCAGAATCAGTGGACAATCCAGATGACGACTTCCCCATTAAATCGGAAGAGGAGCTAATCGAAGTGGACGAGAAGATAGGCCAGGATTCCACGAGCTATGTGCGTTCTCACCTAACCTCCTAAAGTACATATTTATACCATTTTATTTTTCACATTCGTAGGTCAGGTCCATAAAGAAACTGTTGAGCCGGGGTAGGACAAGCCGCTGCATAAGACTAATTTTCGGCGATCAAATCATTTTAGCCTATAATATTGACGGAGCGAAGAACAAGAAAAGACTGAAAGACTATGCACACCTGTTTCGCGCCCTGATGGGTAGGTTTTCAGGCCTAGTTAATTATATTCTTTAAACACTTGTGTCCATTCTAGATGCCATCGGTCAAATTGAGACCAAGGAGCCTTCCGAAAGAGTATTGTCCAAAGCAATGAGATGCGTTAAAAACTGCGCTAGCAAAAATAAGACCAGGGTCGGTGAGGAGGATCCTCTGTCCTTCTTGGACATGGACAATTAATTAGTATAATGTCTAACAATAATCGTTTTGTTTGATGAATTACTGAGGAATCCAAAATGTAGATGCAGAAGTTGTTGATGAATCATCACGTAAATTGGAGGATCTCAAATATGTATTAGCAAAGATATTTTATTATACTTGTAATTTTATATTTATAAATATACATATATCGGTTCGAGTAGCTTGGTTACAGTCACGAGGCCATCGCTAGCGGCGGCTGGCATCAAACTATCGACAGAGTGTCATCTCTAATTTGCGGATTACAACTTCCAGGGAGCCGGATTTTTGATTTCATCAGAGGAACTGCCAACAGGTGGCAGACGAGACTCCATTCGCCATTGGCTGAACGCGTGGGAACGCTAGAGGAAACCATGGCGCTGGCCATCAAGAAGCGCTTCGGCTCCTACGTGGAAACGGTGGACGGGGCGCCGGCGGTGAAGAAGCTGCGTCTGCAAACCCTGGCCGCCGATGCGAAGGCCGGGAAAGCTGGAAAATCGGGAACTGCGGAGCGCAAGCTGACGGCGCTCAGCCAACTGGACGCCTATGTGGGCAATCTGCCTTCGGGTCTGCCCCCGGGGCCACCGACCGCTACCACTGCTCCCGCCACGACCTCCTCCTCCGCCGGTGCCGTCGCGACGCCAACTCCCCAGTTGGCGGCCGGGAATAGCAGGGAACTGCTAGAGCTGCTGGTCAAGATCACCGACGAGATATCCTACGAGGACGTCGAACTGGCCGAGCTGAAGGAGGTGGCCAACAAGATCTTCCAGCTGTACCAGCTGCAGGAGCGCGACAGCGACACCTCCATCCGAGTGAAGCTGCTCGAGCTGCTGTCCGGCCTGGGCTGCGAGTGCGCCACCGAGCAGGCGGTCACGCTGATCATCGACTACTTCATCTTCCTGCTGCGCAAGGAGGTCTCCCAGAAGGTGCTCGCCCAGGGCATGATGTGCCTGTTTCGGATCGGCGAGCGCCGCAAGCACCTGGTGCCCATCTCGTACAACACCCAGGTGGCGCATCTGGCCAAGGAGCAGCTGCGCTCCGGCTCCACGCACACGCAAAAGAACGCGATGCTGGTAATCGGCCGGTTCGCCACCAAAATGGAGGGCGAACGGCACTACGTGTGGAAGCTAGCCTTCTACATCGACTCGCAGGACTCGGGTGTCCGCGCCCAGGCTCTGCACGCCCTGCTGACCCTCGGCGAGCGGGGATCCCAGCTGCCGGCGGTGCTCTACAAGCGGGCCGTCGAGGCCATGAAGGATGACTACGAGTGCGTGCGCAAGGAGGCGCTGCGCCTGGTCTTCATGCTGGGCAACCGGCATCCGGACTACATAATACCCTCGGACCGCCGGCAGGAGGAGCTGCGCATGATAGACGCCGCCTTCAGCAAGGTCTGCGAGGCGCTGTGCGATCTCTCGCTGCAGATTCGAGTGCTGGCCGCGGAACTGCTGGGCGGGATGACGGCCGTCAGCCGGGAGTTCCTGCACCAGACGCTGGACAAGAAGCTGATGAGCAATCTGCGCCGCAAGCGGACGGCGCACGAGCGTGGTGCCCGGCTAGTGACCAGCGGCGAGTGGTCATCGGGCAAGCGGTGGGCGGACGATGCGCCGCAGGAGCACCTGGACGCCCGCAGCATCTCGATCATAGCCAGCGGAGCGTGTGGCGCCCTCATCCATGGGCTGGAGGACGAGTTCTTGGAGGTGCGCACAGCGGCGGTCGCCTCCATGTGCAAGCTGGCCCTCTCGCGGCCGGACTTCGCGGTGACCAGCCTGGACTTCCTCGTGGACATGTTCAACGACGAGATCGAGGACGTGCGGCTGAAGGCCATTTACAGCCTGACGGCCATTGCCAGGCACATTGTCCTGCGCGAGGATCAGCTGGAGATAATGCTCGGCTCGCTCGAGGACTTCTCGGTGGAAGTGCGCGAGGGACTGCATCTCATGCTGGGCGCCTGCCGCGTGTCCACCCAAACGTGCCTGCTGATGGTGGTGCAGAAGCTGCTGGATGTGCTGGCCAAGTACCCACAGGATCGGCACTCCACCTACGCCTGCATGCGCAAGATTGGCCAGAAGCATCCGCATCTCGTGATGGCCGTGGCCGTTCACCTGCTCTACGTGCATCCCTTCTTCGAGACGCCCGAACGGGATGTCGAGGATCCGTCGTATCTGTGCGTCCTCATACTCGTCTTCAATGCGGCCGAGCACCTGGTGCCCATCATCAGTCTGCTGCCCACGGCCACCCATCGGCACTATGCTTACCTGCGGGACTCGATGCCGCATCTGGTGCCCCAGCTGCCCATTGAGGGTGCCTCCTCGGCCAGTGCCACCCACAGAATCGATTCGGCCATGCGGCAGGCGGGCAGCTCGGCGGAGTATCTGCAGATGATTCTCAGCCACATCGAGGAGATCTTCACGATGGCCGACGAGCGGGTGGAGCTGCTCCAGACGGCCCAGTCCAACCTGCAGGTGGGTACCTCACTCCCTTCCCTTTTCCTCACAAATAATAATGTGTAATATTGTTTTTTCAGCGCCTCGGAGCCATCGATGCGGGCATGTACGGCACCTCGAACT
The DNA here is from genome assembly GCA_035046095.1 of Drosophila pseudotakahashii. Lineage (NCBI taxonomy): Eukaryota > Metazoa > Arthropoda > Insecta > Diptera > Drosophilidae > Drosophila > Drosophila pseudotakahashii. The sequence goes on from JAWNOE010000105.1 coordinate 12,666,016, forward strand.
TCCTGGAGACCTTCCTGGCGGCCCAGATCCAGATCGAGCAGATGCAGCGCTGCGCCAGCACGCAGAGAAGCCGGGTGCCGCTCAAGGAATCCCTGGCGGCACTCATCCGCAACTGCCTCAAGCTGCAGCACACGTTCTCCGGCCTCAATTACGGCGACATCCTGCAGGTGAAGCAGCTGCGCTTGCGGGCCTGCGCCCTGCACCTGGTCCTTGTGGTAAGGGATCGCTCGCAGAGTGCCCTGGGTCCCTGCCAGATGCTGCTGCAAACCGCCGGCGACATCAGTGAGTTCATCAAGGCGAACACAAAGGACGAGGAGGATAAACCGCCGGCGGGAGCTTTGCCACTGATAGAGCAGCCCGAGAAGACCAAGAAGGATGCCCTGGCCAGCAGTAGGGATGCCCAGCCGGACAGCTTCACCCGCCAGTTGCTTAGCAAGCTGGATGCCATTTCGGATCCCAAGCCGGGTCGCGTCTTCCGCGAGATTCTGCCGCTCGTCCAGCAGGCTCCGCCGCTGGCCTTGCCACCGGCCAACGAGAAGATACGCCGCTGTGTGGCCAACATCCTGGAGCCGTGTCCGCTGCAATCGCAGGATAATGTGATCAAGGTTACGGCCGGCTTGATTGCCGCCGTTCCCTTTGTGGCCGAGATCGATAATCTGCTCGAGTCCCAGAAGGCGGACATGAGGATCAAGATCAAGTACCCGGACCAGCACATGCACACGGTGGTGCCGAAGCGGAGCGACTTCAAGCCCATCATGACGGAGCAGGGCGAGCACGAGACGAATGTGCGCCTGCGCACCACAATTCTGCTGTCGCACAGCGTCTGGACGGAGTCGTCGCTGGTGGAGATCCAGCTGTGCCTGGCCGTTCGTCCCGGCAGCGAACTGGAGCTCTGCAAGCCGGCCAAGGTGCTGTTCGCCCCCAAGCCAGTCAGACGTGGCATCTAGCCTGACACCCTGGGGGATGGGTTGGATGATCTCGGGGCGGAGGTGCCACAGCTGGCCGATGGAACTGTGAGTGGACGGCGCCGGCGGCGGAGGAGCGGATTGGGAAGCTGACAAGGCCACACAGCCGCTGGAAAAGCAGATGAATCGGGGGACCGAGCACCTGTTTAAGTAAATATGTATATCATTGTCTAAGGAAACAGTTGGCTAGCATATGTATTTTTGATCGTTTAAGGCATCAGGCGTGTAGCATATATCATATGTATGTATTTTTTTATTCAGTTTAAATAAAGAAAGTAATAAATCAAAATATTCCTTCAAATGCAAACGGTTGTATTAATTTAAAAATCAGCAATGCTGAAAAGTATGCTACATTTTAATGGCCTAAAATGAAAAAATTCCCCTGTTATCCCACAAATCGGACCCAAAAACGGCGCAAAACCGATCCAAATTTACCGTAATCATCAACTTGTCCGTTTCAATACAAATTTCTTGCTTTCTGACACCAGGCGCACAGAATCAGCAGGAGGTGGCTGCTGGTAATTCTGACTTAGCTCACATAACGGTGCTTTTTCAAGATGGTTGCCTGGAAGCCGTGTTTCCCCACCCCCACTGACCAATAGGAGTCGAGCTTACTGGAAGACAACCGTTGGTTAAAGGGAAAGCGCAAATTAGAGATGGGCAACAACGCTGTTCTTGTGCTCGTGTCACGAATTTGGCACGACAGGCACGAGTTTGTATGGAGCGTGCCGGAAAAAGCCCACCACTAAGTAAGGGCGTATTAAACTAGCCGTACACCTGCTATCGCTTCTGTTCGCCTGGTATCTGAAATCCAGAAATCCAGAAATCCAACCATTTGACCGAGAAAAATGTCGCGGAATGCTAACGGAAATTTAAAAAATCAGATTTATTTGTCTAATTTACGAAAAAAGGGAAAAATTACAAACAAATTAAATGTTTTAAAATCAGCCAAATTATAATTAATATTATGAAAAATTATATTTTTACTAAAAACTCCAAATTTTTCATCCAATAAAATCAGTATTTTGCCCGAAACATTGGAAATAATATTGGCAATTTGACACTTGCTCGAAAGTATTTTATATGTATTTTATTGGCATGAAATCCAGAAATTGCCCCGTCGTCGTCCCACAAATCTGACCAAATTTCAGCTTCAAATTTGCTGTTTCAAGGCAAATTTCTTGCTTTCTAACACCAGGCGCTCATAATCAGCAGTAGGTGGCTGCTGCAATTCTGACTTAACTCACATAACGGTGCTTTTTCAAGATGGCTGCCCTTTGCATGTTTCCCCTCCCCCACTGACCAATAGGAGTCAAGCTTACTGGAAGACAACCGTTGGTTAAAGGGAAAGCGTAAATTAGAGATGGGCAACCAAGCTGTTCTTGTGTTCGTGTCACGAGTTTGGCACGACAGGCACGAGTTTGTATGGAGCGTGCCGAAAAAAGCCCACCACTAAGTAAGAGCAGATTTAACTAATCAGCTGATTGTTTTACACCTGCTAGACGATTCTGTTCGCCTGGTATCTGAGATTAAGAAATCCAACCATTTGAATGAGAAAAGTGGTGTTAAATGTTAACGGAAATTTTAAAATTCTGATTTACTTGTCTTATTAACGGAAAAAAGAAAAAAGCTATTTAATTAAGTTTATTTTTTGGCCAAAACCTTATAAAAATTTATATTTTATAAAAAAAAAAAAAAATTTTTTTTAAATCAGTATTTTGACCGTAACAATGAAAATAATGATCCAAATATTGAATGTCATACCTCGTTAGGCTCGTAATTGTATTCCCAATCAATTGGCATTCAACCTTAGAAATTTTTATTTTTTTAATTTTTTTTTCAATAAATTGTGATGTACCCCCTATAAAAAATGAGAAAATTGGCGAAAAATTAAATTTTCTGGAAAGTGATGGGAATCGATAGCTTAGGCTTATCTGCTCAAAACAGTCAATTTTTAACAATTTTCCTGCTTTTTCTGCTTAAAAAATACATCATAATGCATTTTAGAACTTTGTTTTGATTATTTTCATTTTGTAAATTTCTGATTTTGTTTAATTAAAAAAAATAAGAATTATTTTAATAATAAAAACACAAATACTTGTCTCCTTTTATATAGTTTCTATAGTTTATTTCTCATTATAGGTTTTACAGCTTACACGGTTTCTGATCGCTTTGGATAGCACTTTCTCCATTTGCTCATTTTGATTTTCCTCGGCAAATCAGGAGAGTTTTCTCCTGCTTTTTCTTTGATCTGGATGTGTTTTTATAGATGCTGCTTTCTTTTCTGCTTTCTTGTTTTATTGTATACGAATTTTTTATTCTTAAATTTATATTTGATTCGCTAAAAACTCATTTTAAAAAAGTACTTTGTTTTCTTGTGTTTTTTTTTGTATTCATTTGCTTTCGATTTCGTTCTGCATAATATTTAATTTGTTGTTAGGCCATTGGTTAGCAATAATAATCGTAATAATCATATGCAAGTAAATTGTTCAAGTTGGATATTACTGAGTGGTTAGATAAGTAGTTCTTGTTGTAAACATTTTGAATATGCTGTGAAAAATATACATACAATACAAACACATCAATTTTCAAACCACACACAAGTCGATAATTAATCGTTTATCGTTAATTGTTCATCGTGTCTTTTTGTTTCTGGCTAGGAATCACAGTATTGTGCAAATTACCTTTATTAATTTCGAACATTTTTTGCATGGGATGTTTGTTTGCCTTCGGTTTTCTGAATTCCGAATTCCTCAAGCGGCGCTTATTGAAGTGTGTATATGTTTATGATTCTGTAAATGTAAATGTTAATGTTAATGTAAAATAGAACCCGACACAGGCAGTGCAGTTGTTGTTGTTGTGGTTCTCTCGCTATTGACAGCGATATCGATATCGCTTTCTCTGGCTTTGTCATCGAAGACGAACGATTATTTCGATAATTCCACTGATGAACACTTTAGTTTTAGTATACGACAAAAAGGGGAAATATTAGTTTAGTTTCATTGGTTTACTTTTGCCTTTTCGGCTTTCCACATTGTTATTGACTATTTTGAGTTTTTGTTTTTGGGAAATCACAATATCTATGCAAAATCTTATACATCTCTCTATATGTTTTGTGTATGTATACATATATATATATATATATATCGCTTTGTCATGAACATTAGATTTAGATCGTTGTCCTCTATACTGTAAATATATATCATATATCCATATATATACGTTTGTATAGCAAGTTTTGTTTGTATTGTTTTTTGTAGTTATTTTGTCTTGTTGTCCTTGCGTGTCCTTTCTGATCTAGTTTCCGTTTCAGTTTCCTACTCCCCTCCGCTCTATATCATATACCTCCTCGTATATCTGTTATATCAATCGTTGGGATATGCGTGGTGCAGGTGAATTGTGTGTGGATCGTTCGGTTGTCTCCCAATTTTTGTGTGGGTTCGGTTTTCGGGGAGGTATGGGTGTTGGGTATTGGTATTCGATTCGATTGAAAGCTATGCTGAAGCCGGGGATTATAGTTTATTACAAGTAGCTAATTGAAATAACAACAAACAGAACGCACAAAATATTAGTCATCAAATTACACGCCTCTCCTCTATCTTTTTTTTTTTCTTTTCTTGTTTAAATCTATGCAAAAATTTGACTAAGCAACCCTGTATGTTCGTTAAAGACCAAATTATCATAAGCTTATATAACCACCTAAAGTACTTAATATACTGCCTAATTCGCAACTAAAACTGAACCGATTCGAATTAAAGTTTCAAAAACAGAGTCCGTTCTGGGGATTGTGTTAATTTTGGGGTGTCGACCTAAGCGCAGTGTGAACTCTAACAAATATACATTAGTAGATATATTCGGATCGAGTTTCTTACAAAGTTCAAAGCGTTTCTTCTCTCAAAGCGGCAAAGAAGATTTTGAAAAAACGAAAAGGGTGTTTTTATGTCTTGGTTTTTCATTTATTTTATTGTGTTTGTTTGTGTTTAGATTCTAATGCCACTTTGTGTGTTTTTAGTTTTTAGTTTATAAAAAAATTATGAATATATCGTTATTATTACAGATATCTGGATTAAGTGGTTTCAACATTTTCATTCAAATAAATGAGGGAGTACTTGTGGAACAATTGTGGGATATAGGTTTTTAGCTGCATATTATAATAAGTAGGTTACAATGACCGCCACGCGCCAGTGGTTCGGGTCAACTAATTTGTTAATTAACTAATTTGCTTTACTTAAAGAATTAATGGACAAAATGAGGGGATTCTGTTTAAAGTTTAAACACTATACGCGAATACGAAAGATTGCATTAGACTATGGACGAAAATCGGAACTTATACGATATATAATATATACAAATTGCCGACGAACTGGCCTTGGAAAATCTGCTCTGCCCTAGAAGTCTTTGATTGTGGCGAAAAGTAATCGAGGTCAAGTTGAACATTTGACTTGCTGCTAATTGAACACATCGATATTTGTATTTTGTATTTGTTTTTGGTTAGTCATACATTACTGTACTGTACTGTACTGTAAATTGATTGCAAAATAGTCAAGGCATTATCTTCGCAATTCAGTCAGTCATTGATCGAAGCTGCCCGATGGTTCTTGTTTAAGCCTTGGTTTTTGTACATGTTGAACAGATCTTAGTTTAGTTTAGACTGGAATCGATGATATATCCTGAATATCCGTCGCTATTGCCTCCATTCCCTCTCGATCCCTCGGTTCGCACTGCTCCTTGGCTTACAAAACTCGACTTTCATGTAGATATAATAATCCTTGTGCCACTAACAACTAAAGGGTATTTTCGTAAAAAAAAATTATTACACAAACAGGCTTCATTATTAATGGTTCTTCTCCTTCCCCATACATGTTTTAACGTTTACATTCATTTTTGGTTTTCGTTTTTTTAAGCTTATACAAAAGTTTTTTGTTATGTTTTTTTTTTGTTTTCTTGAAAAGGCGTTCAACTGTTTGCTAGATTAATTTTTTAAGCCAAAAGAAGCAAAATTATATGCTTTAAATTCATGCGAGTTTTTTTACTTCACTTTACAATTGTTTTCGTTTTTTATATAATTATAATCATTCATTATTTCATTTTTAGCAGACACTTAAAGCAGTTTTCGTTTTACACATAGAATTACACAAAGTTTTTTTGTTTTTTGTTTTAGGGGGCGTTTGAATCGTTTCGAAGAAAATCAGGAGAACAGGGGGCAAATGATGAGTCCCGGCCACGTTAGCCTCTTAGACGTAGGTGGCCACGGCTCCGGCAGCAGCTCCTCCATTGCTGGCCGAGGCTCCTCCTGCAACTGCTGCCCCTCCTCCGGACGAGGATCCCGATGGGCCGGCTGCCTCCGATCCGCCTCCTCCTCCTCCGGCAGTTGGCGCCGGCTGGTGCGCCGCAGCGGAGTTGTTCAGCGGCTGTGGACTGACCGGCGGCTGAAGCTTTCCAGGAACATACTGGCCAATGAAGGAGCCGTCCTCGGTGAATTGTCCTGGGGTGATAGAGTAAGTTACAATATTATTATCCATTTAATTTCGACATTCTTCAAAAGGTATAGTTTTCTTAGAAATATAATTCCAGTCCAATTCTTGAGCTTATCTAAGGTGTTTAAATTGTTAAGGTTGCCATAGAAATCTCTAATAATTACAATTTTAACAATATTTTGATTATAGCAGCTGGTAAATTTAATATCATTTAGTTTAATTCTTTTTAGAGATCTCGTTGGCACTCTTAACGCATCATATTTAAAATGTGTAAGTGCAAAATGATATGTAAAAATTATGAAAAAAACTTCAAATAGTGTTTTCATTGGGTTAGTTATTATATTTATGATTCATGGAAGACCACAACCAACACCAGTGGAATTTTGTATTATTTTTTATCGCGATTTAATATTATACGTTAGTTTTGTTATCATTTTTATCCCGGTTTTTTTTTTAGAGGGTTTTAAACTACAGGAAGCTTGTTAAACTAAAACTACTTTGGCAAGCAAACTACAAATATAACTAAATATAATAAAAAAATACTTGAGAATTTACTCAACTTTACCTTGCAAACATGTCAGCTCAAAATGAAGATTAGCCAAAAAAGAAACCTAAGTAACTGCAATAAGAAGCTTACTATGGGCATGCTTTTCGATTTATAATACTTCAACTGCGGCCAAACGCAAATTTTTGAATAATTCCAAAGTCTACACAATTGTCGTTGTTTATTATTCGGTTTTCTTTATTTCATTTGATTTTCTTTCTAATTTAATATGCGAAAGTACATCAACATATGTAAAAAAAATTATATTTTCATATAATCATGATGTTCTCTTCATTCATTCTTTAATATTAAATACACTGAAAAAATCGACTTCTTTTTGTTGCGGTTCCCGGTACAAACAAGGAAAACAAACAAACAGGGAAACTTGTACATACATCTGTGGTGTACACTTTTTTAAACACTGTTTCACTGTCCAAAATTAAAGCAAAAAACTCAAAGTCATTACACAAACTAAAAAAATAAAATAAAGAAATAAAAACAAAATACACACAATAGGCTTAAATAAAGTAGTAAACATGTAAGCTAAAAGGGTTTCATTTCGATTTACGATTTACGGCCAATCTAAAACGGAGATTTTACATTCGATTGTTGTTTTTATAAAAAAATTATTAAATTATAACTTATTTACGCTTTATAGTTATAAATATATATGCATTACAAGTAGAAGAGGGGAGAGAGCGGGACAGAGATATACAGAGTGCCGGGGGACAGAGTGGGACAGGTAGACGTGTGCGCAATATAGAGATTTTAAAAGCGAGCTTCAATTTCCTCATAGTTTCTTAAATTTCTTAACAAAAAAAATTACACGCAGCTGCTGCCCGATTATTTCCGGAAAAATATATGGTTCTTTTTCATTGATTCGCATGCATTTTCTTTATCTTTATCGATTACTACTTCTTCCGATGAAGACTTGTATTGTGTTAATAGCCTTTTTGCTGCATCCTCGTTGTTGTTGTTGTTGCTGTTGCTGTTGTGTTGTTCATGTTGTTTGGCAGTATTGATTTGCGTTTTGTTTTTTACATATTTGTAAATTTTTAATTTTAATAGCTATATATAAAACCTCTAATTTTATATATACTTTAAAATAATCGTGGTTCTTTGCACTTAATCGAATAGAAATTAGTGGATACCCATTTTATGGTTGGGTAGTATTTCTTGAATGGTTCCATTCGTGTTTTTTTCTTTCTCTGCTGTGATGGTGTTTGGTCTTGTTGATTTTTGGGGTTAAGGGCTCGGTTTCGATATTTTTTGAGTTGCTGTTGCGGCGCGCTGCTTACTAATTAAATCAAAGTCCTTTGCGTCCATATTGGCCAATAAAGGATCCATCTTCGTTCATGCCTGGATATTGGTTGTCGTTGTCGATTTATTATGGTTTTTGTTTTTATTTGTTTTACGTTTTTAGGAAAAAGAAAAAAATGATACAAATATAATATAAATAAATTATTGTGCAGTTACAAATAATAAGTAATATGAAACATATAAACAAAGAACACATAACAAGGAACACAGAATATGTAAATCGTCTGAAAATGTTTTTTTTTAATCGACTATCAAAATAACGATCGCATTCCCATCGATATTTCCGATAGTTTTGCACCACTTCTGGATATGAGGACTCTCTTTTTTAAGAGATAGGGGTTGTTAGTAATAAAAGAGAACAAACAATCAACGTCGTGCAGAGATCAATGAATCAAATCAATTAAGAGAAAGCAAAAGCGCAGGAGCGGCTTTACAACGGCAGAGGCTCTCTTCGGTTGCCTGGAAGGAGTTGGGCAGAGCCTTGAACTTCATGCAGCATCTTGGAAGCGGCAGAAAAGTGACAGAGAGTGCGACACTCACAGCTGCGGTCAAAAAAAGCACTGGCAAAAAATGTGTACAGAAATGAATTTTAATTTTGAATTTAATTGAAAATAATATTTGAAATTATTTTAATTGCATAGTACCTGAGTAAATGAGTGGTTAATGCAAATAATATATATTTTTGTAGTGCTATTACAATGACCAACACTGTATTGGCATCAAGCTCTCTTTGAAGCGCAAGGAAACGAAAGAGCCGCTAAGGAAACAGGACAGCCAGCAAAACGAATAAAGGGAGAGAGAGCTACCTGACTGATTGGATAACAACAACGGCGGACTGGGGAGAGAGAAATGGAGAAAGGAGTCGGAGCTCTCTCTTTCTTTTCCCCACACACTCTTTTAGGCCTTGCGGGGCTCAGCATCCGCCATGCACAGTTCGTAGGAGGGCGGGGCGGGGGAAGGATTGGATGTGGAAGTGGTTGATGAGGAGGCCGAGGAGAGTGATTGGAGCAATGGAACGGTTGACGCCGACGTCGACGGCGACTGAGGTAGCGACGGTATTTGCAGTTGTTGTTGCTGCTGTTGTTGTTGTTGGTGCTGGGAGGACGTCGACTTGTTGCGGGCTGCGGCAGCGACGCGAGCAGCGGCTGTGGCCACAGCTGATCATTATCCATTATCATTTGTCCATTGATCATATATTATCCATTTTTCATTTTCACATCCCACACACAATCGTCATCAATGGTGATAAAACCAAAAACAAAATGCAGCAAAATAAATCAAGAGAGTGAAAAACAACCAAAGAGAGACAACGAAAACATAATGGGTGAGGGGGTGCTAGACTTAACCCTACAAATATAACTGTTACTGAATCCCAATAACGGTAATGCAGCTTCTTTCAAAATCAAACACTATACATCTCAAATTTCATTCTGTACTGTAAGGTTCAACATGCTTCTAAATAATATTTTAAGAGGTAAACTGAGGTAAAAAAAATAGTTCAAAAATCATAACAAATATTCCAATATTACCAATGGAGTAACCAATAATCAAAGAAGATACTATTTAACATTTCAAAAGCAGCATTACCGTTTTTAGGGATAATCAGATAATAAAGGGGAGGAGCACTAGACACTAGACTCCTATGATATATGGATAGCTGGTTCGATATTTAGTATATATGTAGATATAGGAAGGACTCTAACCTGTGTCACCATCACCGTATTCGGCCATGGAATCGGTGTCGCTTTCCACGCCGGGTTTGTTCGCTGAACTCACGGATTGGCGACCAGCGCTCTTGTTATCCAACCTGTAATTTAGTATGAAAGAAACATTAATCGATTTGTTATCGAAAATAATCGCAATTATAAATGGTCAAGTGGCTATGATACCGAAACTTAAATGGATTATTTGCATTGGTTTTTTTTTTTTTTAATTAATGAGTTTTTGAACAACTTTAAGAGAGATCAAATCGATATCCAATATCATTTCGGTATTATTCCTCTGTGCATGCAGATATGTAGGAACTTACGGTTGCGAGTACTCGTGGAAGCCGCCCTCTTCGGGATAATCCCGCCGGCCGTTGGCCAGCTCCCGATCGTGAACGTCGTACTTGCCGCCCCGATTGCGCCGGATGATGCAGATGATGATGAACAGGATGATGATGAAGGCCAGGGCCAGCATCATGCCGATGAACCAACCTGCATTCGCCACCTTCTCTTTGGGCTGTATTATCGGTCCCTCGACGGTGTTCGTGTCAATCTCCTGCGTGGCACTCTCCGTATTGAAGTGCCCATCCACGGAGACCACACGGAACTCATAGGCGGTCTCTGGATCCAAGCCGCTAACCTCTTGGTAGTCGGAATTCTTCTCCTCATTTTCGCGCAGCCACTGTGTTTCGCCCTTGATCCTAGGGATTGGGTAAAAAGGTTTAAATATGTAACAAAATATATGTAGAGATATATTTGAATCTTACCTGTGCATTGTGAAGAAGTGAGTGCCAGGAGAACCCTCCAGACTTGGTTGCCAGTTGATGCGGAATTTGGCCAGTCCATTGTCGGAGGGCAGCTGTTCCCAGGAGAATGAGGGCGTGGCGGGGGCCACATTGATGGCGTCCTTCAGCGTCGTCTTCTCGATGTAGTGCCTGTGGAAAGGGAGAGGTATGAATACAAATATATATCCCCATTATATCATCCCATCTCTACTCTGTTCGTTACTTACTCTGAACCCTCGCCCATTTTCGTGGTGGCCGTGATGGAGATGCGATACTTGGAGTTGGGCTTCAGGCCGGCCATCTTCATTCGCGTGATCCTGGGATCGGTGATATGGGGATCGTACTCACGTCGCTCGCCCACATAGCTCTCCTTCACCTCCTCGTAGTAGATCTTGTAGCCGGTGAGCTTGCCATTGGGATACAGGGGCTTCTTCCAGTGCAACATGAAGGCCGAGGAGCCGAGCGGATAGGCATCCAATCCCTGAACCGGCGACGGCACACCCTCGGGCGTATCGAAATCGATGACGGCACTTGGCGGCCCATTGAAGCGACCGTTGTAGGCCAGAATACGGGCAAAGTTCTTCGAATCGGGCTTAAACTGGGTGACCAGCGCGTTGTGGGTATCGCCCTTGACATGGATCTCCCTCAGACCCTCCTCGCCCTCGTTCTCCGTCCAGGTCTGGATCTTGTAGCCCTTGAAGTGACCCCTCACCGATTCCTCGGTCACCGGCGTCCAGGCCATATAGCCACTGGTCGACGAGGTGATCTGTCGCATCGTAAAGTTGGTGGGGGCGTCGAGCGGACGATCCTCGCCGGAATAGCCGATCACCTCCTCGGCGGCCACATTCGATTCACCCTTGTCGTTGATGGCCACCACCTTGATCAGGTACTTGACGAACGTCGGCTGATCGCCGATCACAATGTTGTTCTGTCGCCAGTCGAAGATGTTGTTGTTCTCCCACGAGGCAGCCGGTATGTCGCGCTTCCAGCTGACGTAGTAGTGGAAATTGGGGGCATTGTGCTCGATCTCCGGCATGGGTGTCCACGAGATGACCAGATTGTTGGGCTCGGTGCCCTGGCCGACGACATTGTCGGGATTCTTGAAGGGCACATCCGGCTGGGTGGTGCAACTTTCGCTGTGCGCCGACGGCGGCGAGGGTCCGATCTTGTTGAAGGCGATCACACGGAACGTGTAGTTGGCCCACGGTGACATTTGGACGACGAAGGAGGAGTCCGTATTGGGCACCTTCTCGAAGGCAGCATCCCAGGAGGCGGGCGTAAAGGAGGTGTTGAACTGAATCGTGTAGTGCAGGATGGGCGAGCGGTTGTCACCCTGGGGCTCCCACTGGATCTCCGCCTTGTCCTCTTGACAGGTGATGCCCGTGAGTTTCGGTGCGTTCGGCACATCTTGGACAATCAGATTCGCCCTGGCCGTGGCCTCATCCAATCGGGTCCTGGCCACACACGTATACTCGCCCGAGTCCAGCTCCATTGTCTTGGCAATGGTCAGCGAATTATCGTTGGTCTTCACGAATCGCGGCTGGGCCTCGAAGTCGATCGACTGCCCGTCCTTCCACCAATCGATCTCAATATCCAGCGTATCGTCGTGAGCCTCATTGCAGCGGAATGTGGCGGACTGTCCGGCGGCCACCTCGTAGTTCTGCGGCTCCTGGGTGATCCGTGTGTGCTCCTTGACCTCCAGCGAGCCATCCGCTTCGATCTCACCGAACTTATTCTGCGCAAAGCAGGTATATTTGCCGGCGTCCGAGAAGGTAACATCCTGGATCTCCAGATCACCGTTCGCCTGGACATTGTAACGACCGCCGGTCAGCCAATTGGCGCCCCTCAGCCACTTGACCAGCGGCTTGGGGGATCCCTTCACGCGGCACTTGATGGTGATGTTCCGGCCATCCACACTGGACACGTCGGCTGGCGGCATCTCGATCGTTGGCGGCTCGGCCTGGACATTCAGATAGACATCCTTGTACACATAGCCCAGCGAGTTGGTGGCGTTGCAACCGTAGTTACCGGTATCGCCCTTGACCAGATTGATGATCCTAATCGAGTTGTCGGAGACCGTTCGTCGGGGATTCGGGGGCGTCTGCTCGATGGGCTTGCCATTGTGGATCCAGCTGATCTTCGGCTCGGGCACACCGGCGGCGCGACACTCGAAGACGACCTCCTCGTCCTCGGCGGCGGTCTGGAAGTCGGGCTCCTTGGTGAAGTACGGCACGGAGTTGACGTTCAGGATGATCGAGAAGGACTGGGCATTGCCGACGCCGTTCGAGACGTCGCAGGTGTAGGTGCCGGCATCGTCGAAGTTCGTCTGCCTGATGACCAGCGACTTGCCGTAGTGTCCCTGGGTGATGCGATCGCTCCACTGTATTCGCTGGCCATCCTTGCTCCAGACGGTCTGGGGCAGCGGGGTGCCGCCGTAGATGCAAAACAGTTCCATGCGCTTGCCGCGCAGCGCCAGCGATTGGCGACGCGAAACGTACTGACGGACGGGCTGATGCTTGTTCTGGGATGCACTCACGCCCATCTGCTTGACATCGAGGAGCACCTTGTTGCCGATCTTGTACTCGCTGCGAAAGACCGAGGTGGCCGAGCAGGCGTAGTAGAAGTCCGAGCTGGCATCCTCGCGGGTAACGTTCGAGAACCAGAGATTGCCCTCGGGATCGAGGGTCATGCGCGAGTTGTTGATCGACTTGATGCTGCCATCGATGGACTCCTGGATCATCCAGTTGACCGTCGGACTGGGGAAGCCATCGGGGGCGGCACACTTGAGCATGAAGGGCTCTCCCTCGACGGCCTCCAGGGTCTTGGGCATCTCGTCCTTGAAGGCATTCAGCTCCGCCTTGCGCACATATACCGAGTTCGAGGTGGCCGTTCCGAATTCGTTGGACGCGAAGCACTGGTAGTGGCCGCGATCCTCGTCCTTGGGACTGGTGATCACCAGGGTTCCGCGGCCCGGCTGTCGCAGCATTCGGTCGTCGTACGCCTGCCAGTCGAACTTCTTGCCATTCTTGACCCAACTATATCTGTATAAGGAGGAAGAACGAAGAGAGAGGAGGTAGTTAGTAAATGTATTTCTAATGTTGGACGAAAAGAGGTTCCCCAAATTGTGGAAATACTAAACTTGTATAAATAAGTAAAAACCTAAACGGAATTTTCGATTCTTAGGAACTATCGGTATAAAAAAAAAATAATTAATAAAAAAAAAAAAAATAATAATAAATAAATTAAAAAAAATAATAATAAATAAATTTTAAAAAAAATAATAATAAAAAATAATAAAAAAAATAAAAATAAAATAATAATAAAAAAAAAAACAAATAAATAAATAAAAAAATTAATTTAAAATGTAGTAAATTCAAAAAACACTTTGAAAAAACAACAAGTCATTCCGACATACTTAATTCCACAATGAGCTCACAATAAATAATGAGTCAATCAATTGCATTTTGTGGTAATTAATAGTAAATACTTTTCAAATAATTTCATTTAATTCCGAATACATTTTGTAGCCTCGACACATTCACCATTATCGCGCTCTCTGGGACAATCTAATCCCCTTAATTGTTTATTTCAACATAAACCCCATTTCCCGAACCGAACCCACAGTTTTCCGCATTTCCTCACTGGCAATCGACTCGACTCATTAAGATCGCATACTCTCTAACAACTTAATTTCCACATTTAATTTCGCTTAATCAACATTTCTGGCGGCGGCTGAGGGCAAAGAAGAAAATTAAGACATTTTTTATGCACAAATTATGACAACTTGTTTAATTTCCAATTGCGAAAAATGTGGACTGATGGGGGGATTTGTGAGGGGGTGGCAGATTTCAGCTTGTTTCATGTCTCAAGTAATTGCAATTAAGCGGCAAAAAGGAAGTCAACGAGCTGAGCCCATTTTTTGCTTGTATATTAGTCAAGTTTGTATCTTATCTTGTATCTTGCTTCTTTTTTTCTGCGGTTCTGTTTGTAACTGTAACTATGCCAGAAGTTATAGATACTATACTATATATGGATTGCAAGAAGGGTACAGTTGAGGGTAAATGCATAGCAGTTGGTTTATATTTTTTAAAAATATAATAAATAATTGGATTTAAATTTTTAAAGAGATAACTCTAAATTTAAGTTGAGCTTTTTAAGTATAGTAATTATTATCCCAATATCAAACAATTATTATTATTATTAAATTTTTTTTTTATTATTTTTTAGTATTCTTTTTTTGTATTATTTTGTTTTATTATTTTTTTTATTATTTTTTTTATTATTTTTTTTTATTATTTTTTTTTTATTATTTTTTTTTATTATTATTTTGTATTATTTTTTTTTTACTTTTTTTTTTTTTTACTTTTTTTATTATTTTAAAATATTTTTAAATTTGAAAGCTTAGTTAACTTAAGTTACTTAGTTTATGATTAAAAAAAACCCTTAAATTTATTATTAATTTCAATTCACCCAAATCCCACTATTAATTTCGCCGCAATTGTGAATAGTTGTAGACTTTTGTATATAAGTATAAAACTCAAAAGCTCGAGTCAATTATGCGGACAAGCCGCGCTGCTTGAGCTTGTTAAGCATCTTTTTTTATTTACTTATATTTTTTTTCTGTTTGCCATTCTTTAGCAGTATTTTCCCCTCGAACCCCCCACTTTTCAGCTCTTTCCCATCGGATCTTTTGGGGCTCGGTCTTGACGACGGGTCATGCAATAGGTCAATCGTTTGAATTGTTTTTAAGTGTTGTAAGTTGAACTGCGAAGAGAACTCTGGAGCATTCGGCGGGTTTGTTGAACTGCAGAGTGCAGAGTGAGCAGTGAGTGAGTCAACTGATTTCATGGGATGCAGATTAAGAAGTTGCCTTTTAATTGGCCCTTCAAGTTTTCAGACTTAAATTTAATTAATACGAAATTAGTTAAGTTTGGTGTTAAAGTGTGTCCGACCCTCTTTTCCGGGGTCAAAAAGTCAACGAATTGAGACGGAAAAATGCCAGGATTTCCATTTCCAAAGGCCACGTGCATCGAAGGTGGGGGATTCCCCTCTCAAAATAGTTACCAGTGACACATTAAGACACGGCACTAAACTATGCACCCAAACAAACTGGTCGCCAAATGGCTAAAAGGAATAGCAGGATACGAGGATACAAGGATAACAAAATACCGGGATAGTGGTGCATATGCAGTCAAGCGTTTAAGCACAACGTCTGTCGCCATCGCTCGACACCATCAGAACTTCCCACCTACTAGCCACATACCATTTTGGTTTTTTACCAGCGAAGCGGTCACCTGAAACGGTTGCCAAAGACAACAACTAACTAGCCAGACAACAGCTGCCCGGCCACGCCCACACAGTCACGCCCCCAGGAATTTGTACATTTATTCTTATGACTTTTTTAGATGGTATCTGGATTCCTTGAGGGGTATGTTGAGATTTTCCTTGGATTTATAATATTTATCTAATTTAAAAGGAAAAAAAATTGATAAAATATCATATTGATATGTGCTGGTCAATTTTATATTTTTTAGGGATCAAATTATTTATATAATTTTAATATGAATAAAGATTATGTAAATCTTATTTTACATTACTTGTTCAAAAAATTCTAAATTTGGTTTTTTATATGATATGATAAAATATCATGTTGATATGGTTCAATCATAAATTTGACATAAATCATATTTTTATTTTATTGATATGAAAGAATTTTATATTATTTGTTTGAATTCTAAATAGAACAGAAATAAAACTAAATCGACCCATTTTATATATATTAACACAGGGTATTCTAGGCCTCCTTATCCGCTCTCCTTGTTGTCTGCCCGTTTTTTACTTGTCTTTTGTTTTTTTTTTTTGTTTTAAGCAGCTGCTAGCAAAGCTCCTTCACTTTACTCATTTTTCTAGCTAGCCACCACTTAACCCCAAAGTGCACTGATAGTTTTAGGGTTGACTTGGCTTCACTTAACTTCGCCACCCCCCTTTTGCCAGTGCACAAGCACCCCCTCTACCCCCTTCTATCCCCTTCTATCCCCTCCACCCTTTTTCCTTTAGCTTTTCTTTGCCTTTGCCAGCCTTTCATAGCGATAGAAATCTGAAGGGAAAATGCGCCAAGAAGTGCCAGGATATGGCTGCTGATGACTCATCAACCCGGCTAAAACACACAAACACACACACACACTCGCTGCTTTGCATAATTGTGGGTGGGGAAGGTGTGTGTGTGTGTGTCTGTGTGTTGAGCTCCATTTCTGCATTATTTTTTGGGGTTGCAAAATAACAAAATGCCGTAGCATACTTTTTTGCGCGCTCGCTGACGAAGGAAAGTGGACACACTGAGGGCAAATATATACACACACATACGTATGTATGTATCCATAACCCAGTTATATACATATACTCAGCAGACATACACATAACAGCATTTAACTAGGATCTTCGCAATGATAACACTAATAAATAACTACAAAATATATGACGAATTTATTTTTAATTTATTTGTAAAATTTATAAAATATTTTTAGATTTCTATTCCCACTAAAAATTGTTTTTTTATTTAGTAGTATAGATTAATCTTGTAATCTCATATCTTTACATGTATTTAATTTTAAAGAAAATCTTTTCTGCTTTTTTATCAATTATTTAGATATTTTTGTTGCATACTTTTTGAATACCCAAATTCCTTGAATTTTTCCTTATATCCCCCCGTGGATTTTTGCCTCAAGCTTTATTATTATGACCGCAATTGTGGATTTTTCATGCCAAAGAAAAGGAGCCAGGCTAAAACCGCGTTTAGCCAAAGGGAAAACTCTCAAAGTGGGGAGAAACGTGGCCAAAAGGGGAGGGGCGGGAGGAAGAGTGGGGAAGACGGCGAGACAGTGGACAGAGTTTCGGATAGAAGGCGCTTTTTCGAGGAGGGGAGCAGACCAAAGTTAAACAAAAAGACCAACAAAGGGGCCAAAATGGGTATTAGGTCTAAGAAAGCCGCATCCTGCACTTAGCCGCATATAATTATACCCTAGGCAACAGGTTGAGGGCCGCCCTCTTTATTAGCCATCAGAAAATATTGATCCAACAAAATGAGCACACACACCACACTCCGGAAATATCCCATTGAGACATCAATTTATACATTGATTTCTAGCTAAAAAAGCTACTTCATTTATATAATTTATTATAGAATAATTAAAAATTATTTCAATTTATTATTAAACAAAGAAATACTATATTAGATAATATTTTAGTATAATTAATTTCATCAATTTATACATTGATTTCCAGCTTAAAAAGTTACTTGATTTATATAATTCATTTTGGAATAATACAAAATTATTTCATTTTTTTATTCACCAAAGAAATACTTATTATCTAATAAATAAATATTTTAGTATCATTAATTTACACCTACTAACAAGCACATAGGTGCATTTATTCTATTTTATACATTCTTTTTATGGCTCTCCATGGTATTTCGCTTAGAACATTTAAATTAATTAGACATTTCTTGTATTTCATTACCCAAATTAGTCACGTTTTCCACATTCCCCTGAGACTTTAGGGTACATTGCCTTTTGGCTCGCAATTCTTTCAGAATTAATTCCCTGAATTTTGTCGGCGGCGGCGGCCAAATGGCAAAAAACTTTAAATGGCCTCCGGGTTTTTTGTTTTTGTTTTTTCTGGCCGGGGGTTTTGGGGTGTTTCAGGAAATAGAGGGTTGGCCCAAGGACCAAAGTCCATTGTAGAAAACAGCAGAAAGCTTTTTCGGCGTAATACCAAATCGTGAAAAGCAGCAGGAATTGAAATTCGCAAGAAACTGGGCGTGTTTGCCCATCATCATCGTCAGTTTTGTTGACATTTTGTGCATGTCAAACGTGCAATGACACCGAAAAACACTACAGTGGAACTACTTTAAGTTGAACAAGCATAAAAATGAGAAACTATTATGTAACCCAAATAAATAACAAGATCTCTTTTGCTTTGTGTAGTCATTCTTTTGGAATATTGCCTGCATTTCGTAATAAAAAAACAAGAGAGAACGCTATAGTCGGGTGCCCCGACTATCAGATACCCGTTACTCAGCTAAGGGAGTGCGAGGGAGATAGATATATAAAATCTTTGATCAGGCATAACTTTTTAACGAATGGTCCGATTTGAAAAATTTCTTCTACATTTCGATAGGTATTGATAGTCACAATAAAACTGCATTTTTTCCAAAATCTTTAATGGTGTGGGCGCCAGACACCTTTCAAAAAATGGTGAAGGGCGATTGAGGGCGTTAGAGGGGGCGTGGCACCATTTTGAAATAAACTTGCGCTGCGTAGGAACTCCAAGAATATGCATGCAAAATGCCAATCCTCTAGCTTTTATAGTTTCCGAGATCTCAGCGTTCATACGGACGGACAGACGGACAGACGGACATGGCTAGTTCGACTCGGCTAGTGATCCTGATCAAGAATATATATACTTTATAGGGTCGGAAAAGCTTCCTTCTCCCTGTTACATACTTTTGCACGAATACAATATACCCTTTTACTCTACGAGTAACGGGTATAATAAATAAAAAACAGGACAGCGGGCGGAAGTCGGAAAAGCGGAAGCGTCTCCAAGGTATCAACATACTATAACAACAATACGAAACACGAAAATAGGACATTGGGCAATCCGAAACGGGGGGAAACCACCGCTCATTAATGGCCGACAAACATGCAAGCACAACAACAACAACAATGTTCGTATAGTTCGATGGTAGTTCCGAAAAAGGAGCAGCAGAGCAGGGAAATGGACCCTAGGTGGCACACGACCTGCGACCTGTGACCCCTGGCATGGCAACAGTTGATGGATGGGCCCAAAGGAGCGAGCGAGTACGAAAATTAGGTGTGACAACGACCCCAAGGGAAAGGAAAAAGAAAAAAAAAACAGGCGAATTTTGTAACTTGGGAATCTCATCTAAAACCCACCCTAAACTGTCCACTCTAATAACGTTAACTAAATCATTCCGCTTATTTTGGGACAAATTAGGTAATTCCACGAACATTCCACGCGCGAAATTAAACCATCAAACATATTACTTTTATAAAAAGAGCGCGAATTCTTAAGTTCCTTGCAGCCCAAGTTGCATGAACTACTTGAAAAACAAACTAAAGTAGAGTAAAAACATTTTCATATCATGTAAGCCCAAACTTTTGCGTGCTCATTGTGCTTTTCTTGTGCTTTTTGATCAAGCATAAGATTAAAACGAAATAAAAAACAATTGACATTGTCGTGCCCTTCTGGTGGATTGCCCAATCTGTTCCGTTCTCTTCTGTCCATCCGCCGAAAATTACAGCAAGTGAAATAAAGTAAAATTACAACAGACACGCAGTAGCATTGAAGATGAAGATTGGAACATTGGGGAACCGCCGACTCAACTGAATCACCGGAACATTGGGGCAATCATCGAGTAGTCAGCGAGTCCGATGAAATTAGCTTGTGGCGATCGGTAGCAATTTTTCAGTTCTTTTTTCATTTCGTCGAGGTTGCTCAAGTTCAAGTGGACTTCCCCCCACTCACCACCTATTTATGTATAGTTCCCATATATTGCGTCTCCCACTGATTTCTGATTTTACTCATCATATCAACGATGTCAAATGTCAGTTATGTGTCTTTGAATGCGTTTTCAATTGCAATTACAGCACATTAAGAGCTTAAAGGGTGGATAGTATTACAGAGAGAAATTTCCTTACAGAACTATTATATTTTTGGATGAAAACTCTTTCAAACGTTGTGAATTTTGGTATATGAATAGGAAAGGGCAAAATATAACTGCATACCAAAAATAGTCATTATATAGAGTTCTTAACCGCAATATATTTAATGTTATATCATATCATATGGGTAATATATTTTCTCTGAGTGAATAGAGAAACTCCTTTTCTATTGATTCGCAGAGCGAGAGAGAAGGAAGCGAAGGGAGGCAAAACCAGATAGAAAAGGATTAGGCGGGAGCAACAAACGCTTTTAGCTAAAACAAACAGCAAAAGAGTTGCCACGTGCCACGTCGGACTCAGTCTAAAAGGGGGCTTTGATGGCCAGGAGTTGGGGAAAGGGAAGGAACGGAACGTAACGGGGCAGGACGATGACTCATCCAGCCAGGCATAACTCCACTGACTGAATTGAATGAAAGCGCAGCCACCAAAGGGGCCAAGCAATGTATATAGGGAATGGTGGCACACCAAAGTTTGTACTTAACATCTGACATGAAAAACAACACGAGACGACTCAGAGCTCCAAGTACAGTGGAAAGATTAAAGAACATTTAAATAAGATTTCTTAAAGCATAGAAAGATTTATTAAGAATTCATTAGCATATTTATAAAATTAAGATAAATGTTTTTTTTTTTAATTTGAATTGTGACTATTTTAGTATAATACCAATATGATCGATTCCACTGTGCAGCAGGAGAGAAGGGAGTGTGGAAAAGGGGAATCCCCTTGAAGGGTTGCACCCGCATTCCAATGCACACACACACATACTTGAATCGACTGAATGGAGTTCCTTCCTCCTGAAGTTGGGTTCTATTTTTTTTTATGTTGCAACAGGATGCCGCAGCATCTAGTGAGGGAATGAGTTCGAGTAGACGTCTAACGACTTGCAAATATTGTCTGTATGTTGTACATATTTAAAAAGCCGTTTTTGGTTTTACGAGCTATAAAAGATGATGACGATGATGGTGAGGATTGTATGGGAATTTGGGGAAAGGCTTAAAAGTTTTGGTTTAAGGGGGAGTTGAATAGGCAAAGGTTTTTGCTTTCGTCGTTTATAGAGAAAATGCCATTACACTTTGGTTTATTTACTTTTGATGTTTTACTAATTAGTAAAGTTTAACTACCAATGTATTTGTAGTGTTCAATAATAATATGCTCATATACCTAATGATGCCTCAATACTCAAGCATTTTTGGCCCTCTGCCCAGCATATGTACATACATTATATGCAGGTTGGCCAGTTAACTACCATTTTAGCCCCCAAATTTCGATAGCAACAACGTTTTCCGCCCAAGGGGCATCCCCCAAAAGCACACTTGCCATCCCTTTTGCACACAAATCGATGGATACCTTTTTTGTTGGCAAAGGAAATGTGCACTGAGAAATGAAGTTGGTACTGAAATAATATATTAAAATTAATTTTTACCAAGTATTAGGAATTTATAAATAAATATATACTGTAAATATATTTTATCAATATAAGTAACGTTACAAATGACTCTCAAAATAAATGTACAAAGTTATAAATAAATAAAATATATTTTCATAAATGTTTTCCTGTGTGGCTTTTATTTGTTTTGATAGCATTTTAGATGATATGCCTCTGTTTTTGACAGCGGAATCAATAAACCAAAACATTTTGTTACTTGAACGGAAGGAATTCGTGTGCGAAAAGAAAAAACCAGAAAAAAATGGGGGATAGACGACTGAGGAAGACACCTGTGGACACGGAGTGTACGAGTGAAACACCTGAACCGGAAGTGGCGAGGTCTAAAAATATGTTGATATCATTTTTGGGTCTCCATATATTTAAATTCCCAACGTTAGTGCAACGTCATTAAAGTCACGAAGTCCAAAGAAGAACAAGAAAAACTGAAACTACTTATTCCGTTCGTAATTGTTATGTGCGTAATGTTTTTTCTTTTTCTTTTTTTTTTGTTCACCGTCTTTGGGTCGGTCCACTTCATAAAACCATAAAAGGGTTAAAGAGCCACCGTTAGAAGTTGTCGGCGAAAGAACACAAGAAGGCGGGAATAAATCGGAGGGAGTGGGGGAATCATGATCATGAATGCAATACGCAACGTGAGAAAACTTTGGAAAAAAAAGTTCTTAACTTTATTTTGGTATTTTTTGAGCACTGGTTTGACTTGACTTTAATCTTGGTCCAGAGATCTGAGTGCAAGTTTTTATGATTTATTTCATCGTGAGGGGAATTTCGACTGCAGAATAATGTCGAAATGGAGCAAATCTCGAGATCTTCCGAATTACTTAGGTAGATAAGCAGTTTTACGCATGACAGATTCATGTTATGGTTTAATTGCGGAATGTATAATGCTCTTCACGGTTTCGGGCCTTTACGTTTTTATAATTTGAACATAACTTTAATCCCATATGAGGGTTTCTTTTGGTATGGTAGTTATATATATTTTCAGCAATACTAAATCTTTCTAATTGCATTTTAAGTACCTCATCGATTACCCTCCTCCAACAATGAGTCACATTGGGTTTGATTAATGAATAAGTAATACTTCTCTTGACTTTCCACCCTCCCAAGAAATACAAATGATATATAGGAAGGAAGCCCTACTCTTATTACTCGTTATGCCTTATTTTTTCCGCTGTCGCAGTTCATTGATTTTCTTCATTTTGGCTGCATTAAATATGCCAAAAGATAGTCCCCCTCCGATTTCTGTGACTTTCCCCGATTCTTTGTTAATTCTTTATATGCGCAATAGCCAAAATAAGCTGAAAAACGGGCGGAAGAGAGACGGCTATATGGAAGCCGAATAAATGATGACAAAATGGCAAGTCGAGACAACAACACTGGAACGTGTCGTCATCAGTTAACTCCCACCGCCCCATATAACCTTTCACCCCTCAACCTCTTTTTGTCCTGTGCCCAAAAAGTATGATTGATACGCATGAATCATGCTTCCGAAGGGGCGAGATACCACAAGGGAAGTACAGTCAAACGAGGCAAAGTTCAAATACTTCAGTCAGAGTTGCATTTCAGACTGGAAGTGTGACCATGCCATATGTATATTTCGTTACATATTAATTAGTATTTAGTAGATCTAATCAAGTAATTATGATCTTAGTAATTTATCGTGTACAAATTCTGGTTCGTCTTAAAGAGGGTTTACTGTTTTTGCCGTCTTTCACTCAGACATTTGATGACTCCATCTCTTTTGGGGTTGCAAGTTCCGGATTTTAATCGGACTACTTAACGACTGAATTGTTCAGTTGCAGTTTTTTCCTTTATTTCGTGATTTTTTTGGTCCTTCTCCCTTAATTTGTATTTTTTTTTTTTTTTGGGGTGGCAGAAGTAAAGTTGGCGCCAAGCTGACGAGACAAAATCATTAGGGAAACATGAAGCTAAAATAACAAAATTAACGAGGGGGAGATAGAAATGGCGATGGAGGGTGGGCCACCAAATGGAGGAAAATAACATTCAAGGACATGAACTAGTAGCGACAGCTTTTGAAGGACTTTGTGTAACGTGGTGTGAAAAATCAATGAGCCTTCAACTCCACTCCTTTCTCCATGCTTTTATCTCTATTTATCTTTCGGCGACAGCAGCTGGCAGCTGTTGTTGTCCTACACTGCGTATGTGGAATATTCTGGACCACAAGGATAACAGTCTCATTGCCTTGAACAAAATCTATGAAAAATATTATAAAGTTCCAAGTTTTTTTTTTTGGATTGCTTAATATTAAAGTGTAGTTTTAAACATGTTAACGTCATCTTAAAGCTCTGCTTGAGTTTTGAATCACTCTGCAAAGCTTCAAACACAAGAAAACCCAACTATTTGTAGGTTTTAAAGTTAATACGATTGTCATGGCTCCCACACATGCATAAACATAAACAAAAACCCACTAAACAAGTTTTTCTTCAAAGTTCAAGCAAACAACTTTTCAAAACCAAACAGCGTATGTCGTTTCTTCCTCCTCTTCTTCTTCTTCTTCTTCTTTTCTTTCAAAATCTGAGCCTAAAAACCTTAGCAATTCAAGGGCATCTTGAAGAATATTTATTGTTATTTTTGTACATGTTCAAAGTGTTAAGAAAACATAATTGAGCGGTTTAAACAACTGAGCTTTAGCCCGTTTCAATTGAACTGTTCAACCCACGACTGTCACTTAAAAATAAAGTAAAGAAAAGAAAAGAAAAGGCTTGGCACAAACGATATGGAAATATTTTCATTTGAATGAAAACAGAAAAACAGACAAAGAAAAAGGGAAAGTAGTACTTTGTTATAAACGTATATATCCCTAGGGGGAAAATTTGTAACACTAAGGTAATGATAAATGATTAGAAAACACGTTTTTGATTTCATTTCGCTTCATTTCTCGGTTTCTCTCGGATTATTCATCTTTCGATGCGTCAGTTGGGGTTCTGTTTTGTACTCGATGACCAGATGTGTCTGCACATAATATAAAATGCAATCAATTGAAATATGTATGGCTAAGTTCTGACTCACACTTCTATGCCGTCTTAGGGCAGCTGAAATAATATAGATATAAAAAAAAAATTCTAGAAAATTATCATTGATTGCCGCAAGACCAAAATATTTATGAATCAGCGGGATATATCAATAAGTAGAACTCATAAAGATGTTTATCGCAGTAGGAAAACTACCCAGCAGCATAAATATGATGATTGTAATTATTGGATCATAACCATTGGATCGTTTGATCACAATCAATGGATCACTCTGTGTTGGAATCTAAAAATAAATTTGCAGTAGCAACATCAACAGCAAAGTAGCAACAGCAGACATCGGCCAATGACAACAATAAAAGTATGTCAGGCTGAATCACGGAGGCGTATAGATAGATATAGATGTGTAGATATATAGATAGAATGCACCACACAAAAAAAGACCAAATAAATAAAAATAAGAGAAAATTTAGGCGCGCGACTGATGTAATGCAAGCACAGAAAAAAGTCCAATATGAATGTAATTTATGCGGCCTAAATTCAGATTTTATACACTTAAACTAAAACTTTAGAAATAGTAATATTAAATTTGTTTATTTTTTTATTTAAAAATATTTCTACTGATTAAAAAAATCTTAGAAACTTCCCCTACAATATAATAGAAATACATATCTATCTATCTAACTACCACAGATTTTTCTCTTCGTGCAATTGAAACCAACGCAAACCAACGAGCATAACCGAATAGTTATGAATTAAAAATGAAATGAAAAAATGCCTGTAATTTAGCTTATTACATGCCTTAGATAAAATATGAAAATTGGCCAGCAATTTCCGTTTTATCCCCCACACTGTTGGCTTTGTAATATACATATATATCTTTCACAAGTCCGTAACTATGTTGCAATTACAAAATGTCCATAGACTTTCGATTTATTTAATTGACATGAATAGTTGGCTTGTGAATTTATTATGGTGTAATCAATTATATCTGCAAGATATGATTTTATAAGATACATATAAACAGTGAAATCCCAAATTTCACTTAGATATTTTATCATTAACTTCTAGTTATGTCAAATATTTAACTTGAGAGCTTTTCCCAAAGAACAAACAAAATTTTGTACCCATTAAGTACCTAATTCTCTTTCATTTCTCTGTGAAATTTCGGTAAAAATTGTCCCGTAAAATTACGTAATGCCTAGCCGGCATAGGTGAGTTAATTTCTTCTCTCTTTTCTTTCCCCTATACTTTGTTTCCATTTCGTTTTGGTTAATATTCTCAACGTGCTTGGCCATCCGGTCAAACAGGTTTTTTTGACTCTGATATTTTTTTTTTTAGTTTTTTTTATTTTAATTTCTAACACTGTACCTAAACCACTTGCTGTGCTAGAGAGCAGGAGGGCAATAGTGCGAGTAGGCGAGATGGCAATAGAAAGGGGAGGTTGCAGAGAGAGAGAGAGAGGGCCAAAAGAAAAGCGCACACATTTCCCACTATTAACCCATTTTAGTTTTGTACGTGTAAAAATAAACAACACACGATTTTCCCATTCCTTCTGCTTCTTTTTTCCTTTTTTCCTCTTTTTCTTATTATTATTCTTGCACATTTCTCACGTTCTGCGTGTGTGAGTGTGGTCTGTGTATATTTGTGTGAGTGTGAGTGTGCCTGGCATTCGGCCATCTGTTGCTATTCTGCCGACGCCAGCAGCGCTGCAACTGCGCTGCCACTGCACTTGTGTTGTTGTTGCCAATTTTGTACTAGAATACAGTAAATATCCATTACAAGGCACCAAATTGCATATTATATTATTCCCATTAAAATTATTCATTTAATTTTTAAATTTATTTGTTTTTTTAATATAGTTGGTTTTTTGTTTTTATGCAATATTTTAAAAGGTACCATTTGTATTCATATCATGCCATATTTCAAGTAATAAAATATTACAGCTAATAAACAACTAAGGCATTAGGCTCTTAATTTATCTAAAATTAATTTGCTTTTAATTTTTCTCTTCGAAATGAAAATGAGAGGAAAACTATTTTTCTTTCATATTTTGTTCTACAACACAAAAATATTTCACAGACACTTTGGAATTTTTTCGTTGGCACGATATGCTTATGTTCTTCTCCGTTTTTTCGATTCACACCCCCACTCCCTGTTCTTTGGCAATGAGGTCATACCATCACCATACCATCATCATCATCATTATCATCAGCTGCCGTTTTGCCCTCTGTCCACAAAGTTTTTAACTTCAAATTCCGCATTTTTCAACCGAATGACTCAATCCCCCTGCAATGACGCCCAAAAGTACACGCTCTACTAAAAAAGTGATCAAAACCTACATATGAATAAAACAACCGAAACAAAACGTGTTTAGGGAACAGGTTCAAAATGGATTACTCAGAGAAACAAATATCGCTCACTTCCTCAACGAGACTTGCATCATCACAGAAATAAGACAAGAAGTATTATAAATCGGGGGAGCCAGAGTCAAATCAAACTTATAAATACATTTAGAAATATATTTTTGGACAGTTCGACGACAAAGATAGCTAAGCCACTAGAACATGGACCCAGATGTTTGGAATTCGGATTATTAAATACTCTAAAAAAGTATAATTCACTTGAAAGTTTCCATCTTTCTTATTATCTAAAAAGTTAAAGCTATCATAGGTATTATAAAAAAAAGTTATATTTTACTGCCTATTTATATATATGAGGTATCTCCAATTAGTTTCGCTCTTTTAAACACCAAAAACTATTTTTTTAGGCCAGACTATATCAAGTTGCCTTAAAATGTGCTTCCTGCTGTTCTCGAATGAATTAAAAATACTTGTGACGACGCGAAATATTTCGTAAAAAGCAACAAGTCTTAGGAACAACAAGGCTGAAATAAATAAACAAAAAAAAACCGATTTCCTAAACGACTGCTTAAATTTGATTTATGCGAATTAAAATAGAGGGCAGAGTACATAAATGTTCAGACACGCAGAAGAGATATAAAAGAGATATAAAACCTATAAGCTTTTTCCACAATTTTTCGAAACCATCTTGTATAGATTATAAAGATTACAGATCTTCAGTTAACTTACTCTGGTTCGGGTTGTGCATCGGCTTCGCATTCGATAATGAATGGATTGTCACTTTCCTTATTCTGTTGCGCTACTTTGAAGAGCAGTTCTCCGGGTGCCGGTTGTTTGGTGATTCTTGGTGGGGAGTTGCCTAAAGATATTACGAAGGAAGTGGGAAGAGACGGGGGGAAAGATCGATGAGCATTGGGTTCCATTTCTAGCGTACTAATTGATCGCATAAATTGAAGATTTCCCTCACAAAACTCCGGATATTTTTAGCATTGACTAATTTTTAAGAACAATATGGAGTCTGGGGAGTTCACTTAAAGGCCGCTCGGGGTTATAAGTTTTGCTAGGGAAATCTCAAGTGATCTATGATCTAAGTTTAAGTGATCTAAGTGATCTGTTAACTAAAAATAAAGACCCGAATGGAATTTTCTATATTGATCAGGATTTATTTACTTACTTTTGCCTGCTGCACAGCCCGTTAAAAGAGCCACTAATAACGCGGCCAGTATCGTTGACTGCCGCCACATTTTCGTCGTTTTTGGCACTCCGCTCGCGCCCTCGAGTGTGTGTTTCGTTTGGTTTTGGTTTGTTTTGGTCTTAACTTTTATTTTTTTCCTATTATTAATTTAGTTTGGAATGTGTCTGTCTGCCTGCCTGCTGCTGCTGTTGATTCGGTTTATTCCTCGGTTGCCTCTTAAATATCAAACAATTTTCCCACTAATGAAAATTGCATGCGAGCCGAGCTTTTATTACTTTCTGCTGTTGCACTGCGAAAATGAGATTATGACAACGATGATAATAATGGTGTGTCTAGAACTTTACACTTTTCAATTGCGAAAATTGCGAAAAAAAAAAAAAAAACGCGACGCGCCGCGTGTGAGCGTAAGTGCGAGCGGGATGGCATTATTAAGTGGGTGGTGTGGGTGGCGGTAAAAGTTTATCACGTCTCTTGTCTGCAAAGAAAATGGGGTAAAAGAAGAGGAAAAATAGCCGTGAGTAATGCGATTATTTTAACTTGATTTCAACGAGAAAAGTGTTTACTTAATGACTACCAGATGTCTCCCCAAAGAACTCTTCTTTCACTTTATAAGTATTTTATAAAAATATATATGGTAACTTAAATATAATAAACATTTTAAGAACTTTATGCATGTATTAAAGATAAGAGCAAGATTTGAAACAAAAGTTGAAATAAGAACCCTTACAAAATGTTTTAATATGGTATAGTATAGTATAGCGCCCAAATTTAAGATAAAACACATTTTAAGCTAAAGTAATTTTACAGAAATTATTAAAAAAAACTTTATCAAACGTTTTTTTCAGAAATTAAAAAAATATTATTATACAAAATTTAATAGCACTGATATAAAATAAAAATGTTGTAAAATGTACAACACATAGCAAATGAAATTCGTACATTTAAGATAAGAACCACAACCACATCTTAAGAAAAAGCATTGGGATAGAGATAAGAATAACCCCAGAAGTGCAAAATTTCCCACCTTTTTGCCTTGACCAGCGAGAGAACCCACAAATTCGATATCGAATACTTTTAGCCATTTCGAATCATTAACCGCAACAAAGGTAAACACACAAAAAAAAAAACGGGGGTCGAAAAAACTACAAAAAAAACCAAACAAACGCAGACGAAACGAGAATCGATTATTGTAAATTTATTACTTTTGCGACGATATTTGCCTTGGAATGGTGAAAACAAACGCGGAGGAAGTGGCCAAGAGAACTGAGACAATTGGTGAACGCAATGCAACAGAGGACCGACAAACTGAAGACCGAAAGTCAGACGTAGAACCGTCAGTGAATCAATATATAAGTAGCCACATACATATATGTAGATATACATAGATGTAGGGGGACAACAGTACGAGGTAACGTCATAGACCTGGTTAGAAAATGTGCCAGGGCAGTTAGCAGTTGGCAGATGAAGAAGAGGAAGAGAAGGAAAAACAAGTAAAAACGAAAAAATACCACTCATTTTTTAAATTTTGTTACGTTTTATATAAGTTTAGATTTAAAAGTTAAGATTTGAAGTGCTTTAAATTTCGGTATTATTCCAGATATTATTTTTAATATTTATACTACCATACTCTCTTTTTTCAAAAAAAAAAATTATATGTAAAATTCTACAAACATTTTCATAGCATACTTTTAGACACCTTTTTCTAAAAGAGGTATTACTTCTCTTGGGATATTATAAGATATACCCTAGATATACCCCTTACTTGTATCAAAACAAAGGGTTGGAAAAGCCCCCGTGTGTGCTAATTGAATTAGCGATTTTCCATTGACAGGTGCCAGGTGAATCGGCCGTAGTCCGTGTTTTTCTGCGCTATTCTCCGCCGGAGCCTCTTCAAATTGGCTAAAATGCTGAACTGCAACGGACGTTCCAAGTTTTTCGTTTTCAATTTCGGTTTCGATTTCGGTTTTTGCCTTCCAAACGCATTACTATAATCTTAGGGTGATGAGCCACCAGCAGCAGCAACAGCAGCAATTTCATCATTACCATCAGCACATCCATCAGGTGCAATCGGAATCGCAGTTGGAACGACGTAACTCCTCCGATTTGGAACCAAATAGGAATAGGAATACGGATCGCATTGGCTCCTCTATGGATTTTCGGAATCTATGCCAGCGCATCGATGTGGAAAGTTTGAGAGGTGAGTGGGGAGGATTTTTAAAGACCTTATTCTCAAGGTCTTTTCGGAAAAATCCCTAATCAAGAGTGTTAAATTGAAGGTATTTCTATGTACACTAATTCTAAAACCCAAAAAATAATATTTATAGTGGTTTTAAGCTTGGAAAACACTTTCGAAGCTTCTTTTTTGGTGCTATTAATTTTCGTGGATTTTTTCCACCCGCAGCCAAATTGCCCCAACTGAAGTTGCCCAAATCGCTGCCCAAGTTGCGTGGTCGCAAGATATTTCGCAGCTCCCGTAGTGGAGCTGATGCAGCAGGCGAAGGAGGAGCAGGAACAGGAGCAGCAGCAGGGAGATCATCCAAAGATGCAGGAGGCGGAGGAGGAGGAGCAGGGCATCAATCGCAGCACCACCTTCAAGTGGCGGCGCCCCAATCGCAGCAGTTCATAAACCGAACGCCCCAGAGGATCTCCACGATCAGTTCGCTGATGTACGAGGGTGAACAGGAGGAGCAGCTGGGCAGATCGCAGCAGCAGCAACAGCAGCCGGGAACCTACAGAAGTGCTGGCAGTCTCGATGATGATTACTATGCTCCAGGCAGCGGAGAACGGGCATCGCGACCCATTAGTCCCATCAAAATACCAGCCGATGATGATGCCACCTCGCCCAATGGGAAATCCCAAGGCACCACACTAACCCAACGATTGCAGCGGGGCTACAAGAGTCTCAGCGAACTGAGGATCAAGCACATCTTTGCCAAACAGACGACGGTGCGTAGGGACCAAATCGAGGTGGATCGTTATGTGGAGCAGTATGAGCGGGAACTGAAAACGGAGAAGTTGGCCAGGGAGCGCAGGGATCGCGAGATAGCCGAGAACTATGACATCAAGATCAAGACATTGGCGGGCAGTCGACAGAACACCTTCGACGACGACGTGGAGGTGGAGCACCGACAGTTCGACCACAAGAGCAAGGTGGCTCAGAACCATGAGACGGACGAGAGCGGCATGGAGGCCACTCCGCCGAGTCTGCCGAGTCGCCGGAAGCCAGGCATAGCTGCCACCAGGTTCGCCAAGGTGCGGAAGCCACCGCTGGAAATGGAGGAGCATTCGGCGGATCTGGAGGAGCCACCAATAAACCGAGAGGCTCCAACCCAACGTCCCAGTAGCTACAAGCAATTGCTCAACAAGTTGCCACATCATCTGCCCAGTCTACCGAATCTCTCACAGTTTTCCAGGAGCAAAGAGGATCCATCCAAGCCGGCGGAGAATGAAGTAGCTGGAGCTGGAGCTTTGGAAACTACTACCAATTCCAATTCAAAGTTTGGCATTAGGCAAAACATCAAGAGACTAAGAAAGTCCATCAAACGACCGGCCAAGATCAAAGGCAAGCCGACTGCAAATCCGCCAGATTCGGATGAGGAAGAAAACGAAGGAGAGGAGGAGGTGGTGGTGCCACCACCACCCAAGAGCTCCTCAGGAAATCTGCGAGCTCGTCTCAGTCGCTTTGCCTCCACGGACCAACTGCAGCAGCGATGGCGCAAGAGCTTCAAGGAGAGGGCGGCTCCCAATAAGGATGAAAGCAAAGAGGATGAAACGAAAGCCAAGACATCGGGAGCAACTGGAGGAGTCCTTGGCGGCCTGCTGCTGGGCTCCCAGCTGGAGAAGACCCTGGCCAAACTGAACGAGCGGATGCACCAGCTCAAGTTTTTTCAGCGACACTCCTCCAATGAAAATGCATCGAAAGCGAAGGAGCAGCAACCCAAACCGAATACCGTGGGTCACGAACCGGTGGAGATCGATGATGATGAGGAACTGGCGGCCACCTACCATCGCAGCGATAGCCTCGAGGATGAGAACAACGATGACAGCGGCGAGGATATATCCGCTGAGGAGGCCTTTGGCCAGATCCAACCGGAGAATGAGGAGGAGGACCAGGAGCAGACATCATCCCTATCGGGAAATGCGACCACCCACGCTGCTCGCCAAATGGCAAAGCTGGCGGAAATTCAGGCGGCGTCAAAGAGCGGAGCGGCCGCCTGGAGCAGCGAATCGCTGGAGGAGATCGCCGACGAGGACTATCCGCGAGTGCTCATCCATCAGGAGCACTCCGATGCCTACGAGTCCACGCTGATCATAGCGGTGGCCTCCTCCAAAGGGGGTCATCAGTCCAATTCGCCTGCTCTTAGGAGTGGAATAAAAACTTCTCCCTATCCGGAGATTAAAATCTCAAAATCTGGACCCCAGAGATTGTCCTATTCTCCTCCTCCTCCCCAGAATCCTCCTGCTGCTAATCGCGATTATCCTGAGCAATCGAAATCGCAATCGAAATCTCCATCGCCGGAATTCAAGACCCCGAAATGCGATTCCAACAACGTTTGGTTGCCCAACGAACGGATCATCGCTGGCTTCAAGGAGCAGACTAGCTCCTCCTCGGCCTGGCCAGCTCCCGCCTTGTACAAGCCCAAGAGCATTGATATCTTCGAGGCCTCCGCCGGAGGATCCTCCTCGGCCTTTGCCGACTTCGATGAGGCACTGCGCAATGCACCCGTTTTGAGGATCAGTGCCGGGAGCAGCATCGATACCAGTGGCGAGGAGGCGGACGACAGTAGTTCCCGGGTGACCAGGATCCGAGTGCAGAGTCCACAGATTGGGAATAGTAGGGAGAGTCTGATGGCCCAGGAAGAGGAGGAGGAAGAGGAGGAGGAAAATCGCTATTCGGAGGGGGAGGAGGAGGAGGACGAAGAGGAGGAGAGGGATGCCTTGGAGCGACCTCCTTCGGAGTCACCACCTCCGCCGCCACTCCCACAACGACGACCGCCGCCCAAGCGACCAGCCACTCCCCCCATTTACGATGCAGTGCCTCCGCCGCTGCCCATTAGCAAGCCACCAGCAGCAGCAGTGCCTCCTCCTCCACCGGCAGAAGCACCTCCTGCTCCTCCTTCTCCCTCTCCCACTCCCACTCCCATTACAAGGACCATTCCCCAGAGAAGCGCCTCCATGTCGAGACCGGCCAAGCCGCTGGTGAAGACCAGTTCCCTGCGCCTCACCTACAGGGAGCAAGTGCGTCCCGGTGATGTGGGCAAGGTCAACAAGCTGATATCCCGTTTCGAGGGCGGAAGACCACGCCTCTGCCCGCGGCGAATGCACAGCGAGGGGGAGGAGGAGGAGGAGGAGGTCGATCTGCCGGAGATGGAGCAAATCCTGGAGCTCCAGATAAGCGAAAAAAGAGCCGTGGACTCGGTGACACCAACGAATCGAGCTGTGGTCATACCACAAATAACTCTCAATAACAATAATAACAATCAGAATAATGATCATGATGATGAGATCGCCAGGAGTGGGAAAAAGAAAACCATGGAACTGTCTCTGGATCGCCAGAACTCCAATTGCAGCCGATCCGAATACGGTTCACCGTTATCCTTTCCCAGCAGCCGGCGAAGTTCCACGCCCACCAACATTTCCATTCCGAATCTCAGTTCCAATCCCAACCAGAATCAGAATCCAAATCCCAATGCCAACCAAATCCTGCAGCACCAACGACGCAGCCGACGATCCATGACCCGCGATGATGACAATTTCTATAGCTTCGATAGCGACGAAGGTAATAATTAATGTATGAATCCTATATAACATCATATCATATTTTCAAGATCACCTAAATTTCTTTCAATACCCCTTATTTATTATAATCCATAGACCTTCCTACATATTACTAATAAATTTTTATATTATTTTTTTCAGAGAACAGCTACTACTCTATAAGTCCCTCGGGCAGCAGTCGCTATGTGGTGGAGATCTGATCGAAAAAATAGGATTAAATATAGCTAAACTAAGAAAAACATGTATTAAAATAAAATGAATTATTAACTATTTAATCGAGAGTAGTTTCAGTGCCCAAAATAATTTTTTAAATTCCCAAAAAAAAAAAAAAAAAAAAAAATGTTATAATCTAAATTGGCATACTTAATTCCATTTTTTTTTTCTCTAGCCTAAGCTTTTATTTAACAAATAAAGTACAACTTGTATAACTTGAAAGTAAATACAATAATAAACAAGCGATATCATGTATCGTATATATAATGGTAGCTTTTTTATCGCATTTGAAAGTTAATTTGGGGAATATAAAATCCAGCACGAGTCGGTTTTTATTGGGGTTGGAGGATGAGGGCTCGCTCGGAAGGAAGTTGATTAATAGCGCTAAAATGCATCGGAAAACGGAGGGCTGGGATACACTTAGGTGCCAGCTGACACTCGTATTCACCACCATATTATACATGTATACTTCTATATATTCGGGGTGGTGGTTGCAGCGATCCTGAAAACAGAACCTGAAATTACTTCCCCTATTTCGCTGTCGGCGGCTGACTGGAATCGCTGACTGAGCGCATTTTAATTGATAATTTATGCTAATTAATTAATTTGGAAATGCAGCCAAGCCAAAGCCAAGGGTGGAAATAGAAATGGAAATGAAAATGGATGTCAGACATATAATATACATTTTAGTTTTCGTTAGTTGGATGCAACATATGGCGGCTATAAGGATAATGCCCCGATAACCGTAAAATGCTAAAGATCAGGCTGGAACTTGAAACATCTGTTGGATCCCTAAGGTTTTAATATTAATTTTACTTTCTATTATGATCTTGAACTTAAAAAGTGTTAGTTTAATATGAAATTAGAGATGGGGGTAAGTAATTCTTAAATATTTAATTTAAAACCAGTTTTGTTAAATTTCCCTTACAAATTTTTTTGTTACCAGCAATTTCCCCCAAAGTTTCGCCTTCAATTTCATGTTTTGTTTGCCTTTTTGACTTGGATTTTGAGTGGCCTTGGCCCTTTGAATTCGACTGCAATGCGGTGCCCATACATGCCCCCATTTCCCCTCCTTTCATTTTCACAGCTTAGTCATTTTCCGGGGGGCTGATTCATTAGGCGGCTTAGAAAGCTCCTCCTTCCTCTCGCTTTTATTTCCATTGCCTCATCAGAGTGGCGGAGTGGGGAAAGGCGAGCGATTGAATGACTCTTGCGGGGTCATTTTGGGCCTTTAATCAGAGCAAATTAATAAGCACACAAGAGAAAAACCCCACCCACCTCCACTTTTTTGATTAATTAAACTTTGCTTGTGTGACTAATTTTTCCGTCGCTCCGGAAAATGCATTTTTTATTACATTCGACGTCTTAGTAATGTTTTTCTCGCCCTCATGCCATCGCATTAAATGCCAATAAATTCTATAAATTACGAACGGCGATTGCTACCAGCATTTCTATTTCTCGTTTCTCATTTAGGAACTGTTGACTTTCGGTGGGCAATTAAGAAAGTGGAAGTTCGGGGGCCCAAAAGTAAATAAGTGCAAAATTGCTTGATTTAGGTAGCGGGCAAACGGCAAACACAGGAACAGGAACAGGAACCCACTGAAAAAAGGACAATGAATCCACATCATATATGTATGTACTTTCCACCCCTCTTGGAGAAAACAGCTGCAAGCTCAGTTATTTGACACGCGACCAAATAGCAACCAATGTGCAGCCGAAAGTATCTACAAAGTTGCAAAGATACGGATACACACGCTGCTGTTAACCCCTGAAGAGATCCGATCCGAAAAATCCAAAGCCACCCCAATCAATGTGAATGAAATGGAATGATATGAATTTCGCTTTTGTCTTTTCTTTTCTTCTTTTGCTTATATATTTTTTTGTGTGTGGTCAGCCTGGGAAATGGATTGAATGACTGACCAAATATAGCATTGAAACATTACCTCTAACAACTTCTTTTTTTTTATATATATATTTACAATTTTAATTAGTAGCCCACACACGGCGCCTAATTATTTTACGAATTTATGTAATTTTTTTAGATTTTTATGTCAATCCGTTCTGGGTGGATTGTGCTACTGACCGTTTTTTATAGGTCCTGTTTTATTGGTATAGATATATTAACCTTATACTTTGATCACTTAATTAAACCACTTTTTAACCCACTAAAAAGTATTAACTTTTCTACAATCAATCAATCACACCAACAATTTCCACCGCGTGTGCGGAAAATTCAAAGGAAGTGAGCAAAGCTGAGGAAAAACTTTTAACCAGAAGGCTGGCGGTTGGTTGGTTGGAAAATAGGGGGCACATTTTCCACCGGGAGTTGCTGTCAGGTTTCCGGACCACAGACGAGAAGTTCAATGCTCCTCTGGCGGTGGCAACTTCAATCCATTCCCCATTCCCCCACTTTCCACTTCCCATTTTCCATTCGCCATTCGCCGGCAACATAATGCAATTTATGAAACGGGAGAGTTCGGCTTACTTGCCACTTACCACTCCATATCCACAATTTAGCCACATTTAAACGGAAGTTTTAGGCCCACAACTACATAAGCAAGGCTGGAAATGAACTCTTTAATCCCTAAAAAAGTATTCATCAAATTAATGGATTTCTAACAAATTCCCCAAGGTCAAAGAAAAAGCTGTAAAAGGCAATGATTTCACACAGTTAAAAATCTGGACTCCAATAAGATTTCCCATTGATTTTTATACAAATTTAATGATTTAGAAAATAATAATGATTTTGGAAAAAAATATTGAATAATATTGAAAAATTAAAAAAAATCTTTTTAAAGTTAGTTAAAGAATAAATGGAAATATCCTTTAACTTTCTCGATTATGCACTAAAAAAAAGTATTCGACCCTGAATTTTAAAAAATTGCGTCAAAATTAATTTTTTTAAATAATTTTTTTTAATGTACATATAATATTTAGTAAATTTACTTTATTTAAACAACATTTTCTTTGGGAGTATATAATGTTTATAATTTTATTAGTACTTCTAATTTTAGTAGGTCACCAAAAAACGCCCAATAATCACCCGTATTCGGTACTACTATTCTATTACCACTTTGAAAATCTTACAAGCTAGCCGTTGGCCACGCCTTGGTTACAATTCAAAAATGAAATAACTTGCCAACATCAATTGTACAACTCAATTTCCCACCAAAACTGATGAATAAATAAATAAAAAAGAGAGAGAGACACGAAAAAAGAGGCTCAAAGCTTGTCATACACAAATTTTTTCTCACTGGGTGTGTCCGATAATATAAAACCTAAATACCTGAATAAAAGAAACAGACATCGGGAAAGATATATAAGCTTGAATTGGCTTTGAGTCACGTCACTCGGAGACTCTGGAGAAAAAAAGCTTCCTCTGAACCGGCAAAGCTTTATTTGTTATTTGTTATTGTTTATGGCAGAAAACAAATGAAATGACAACTTCGATCAAATAAAAGCCGATAAAAAAAGGACTGTCTGCATCGGCGGGAAACGAAACTCGATCGCTTGAAGATCTGGCAAACATACATAAATAAATATAAATAAAAAAAATAACGATAAAGATAAAGTCATTTTATTGTGTGGTGTGTTTTTAAGTGCAGCTTGTTGATTGTTCAATTAAATGGAAGGCGGAGATTGCAAAAAGAGTTCAATAATCTGTAATCGTTCGATAATTTTTGAAAGCAGTTTAACCTATTTACAAATATTTTGCAAATAATTGCATAATTTGAATTTAATTTTATAATAATTTATTTTAATAATTTTTTAAAATATTTTAACTAAGAATTCACCAATGAACTTTGAATTTTTCTCCGTTTAATTAACCAAAAAGCCATGCCCCTTTTTTTCTATGTTTGCACACATTTAACCCAAATGACAAGAGGGCCCAAGTAGCCCCATTGGGCATGGAAAATGGAAAAGCGGGAAAAAGAAGTTGGAGGTGACTGCACAAGAACTAAAACATAGCGAAAAGCTAATGCAAATTGCAGTCGCCACTCCTGTCTGTCTTGCTTTTTTTTTTGTTTTTGGTTTTGTGTGCAACTGTGCCACATGGGGTTTTTCTCTGCTGGCTGGCTGGCTGGCGTCTTTTCCCGCTTTCCGCGATTTCCCAACCCGAAAACACTTAAAAGTGCAATGCACTCGACGCCGGCAGAGCAACGGTACTCGCACCTAGAGCAGCCGCAAAAACGGATGATAAAACAAGCGAAACTAACAAATGCACAGTGCGAAAAATATAAAAAAAATTATATATATATAAATATAATTTAATTTTGAAATTAAATGGGAATTTCCTCATTAAAACTACCTTTCTACTTGATTTTAATGATTAGATGGCTTAGTTCCAACTCGATATTATCATATTTTAATAAAAATGGAAAGTTATTAACATAAACAATTACCTTTATTTACTTAGTTTCACGTTAAAATTATTTTTTATTTAAATTTAGTTTTTTTTTGTGACATTAACTGGGTTCACAAATATTTTTTTTCTCTGTTTAGGCCACAACTAGGCAACAACAAACCGAAATAAATAAAAGTAAAACAACAGACATCTAAGTGCGGTAACCGCGAAAACCGCGAACCGGCATCGAATCCCCTTAACCCACAAGAGCACTACGCCCCCCCGCCTCCTTAACCCTTGTGCTTTCGACTAGGCCATACAAATAAAACGAAAGATCTACAAAATTTTGCTAAAAATAAAATGTGAAAGAAAGTGGCGAGAAAATTTAAATAAAATGTTTAGTAAAAAGTAAGACTTGTTAATAATTAATTTTCGATGATTTTGTTGAAATATTAAATATATAGAAATATATAGAAATTTATGAAAAATTTTGATTTATTTTTGTAAATATTTGTTTAGTAGATTACTTCCTAAAAAAAATGGTTTTTAATCATTTATGGTTAAATGATAAAATATAAAATCCCAAGAAATTAGTTCGCTGTTGACTTTGTTTTGTGGTTTCAAATTTTTTATTTGTATACTAATCGTACGTATGTATATTTCGGTTTGTAAACAAAGAAGCCTATTTTTAATGGCAATTTTTGGACCTAGCATTTCAACGCAAATTTTTGTAGGAAGTAAAGTGGAGTGGTGTTCCGTCGTCGAATAAAAAGAGTGAGACAACGAACCAAGAAACGGGCCCAAATTGAAGGCAATGAATGATGACATCAGCACACGCTGTTTTTGTTTGTTTGCCGAGTGGCAGAAAAAATACAGAATTTCCTGGCTTACTATTGATTTTGTGGCGGCAAAAAAAAAAAAGAAAACAAAAAAAATAAAGGATTTCTTTCGGACTGCGACATGCGACATGCAACATCTAAAATGACATCATAAAAGGATTTTGTTCGTGGACAACAAAATTGGATTAAAAACTGGTCGAAGAGAGGGAAATGACGCAATCGCCAGCTGTTTGAGTGCGAGAGATGAAAGACCAAGACTAAAAATGAGATCCGTAGAAGTCCACATGGTAAAGCTCTGAAAAAGATACAGATCGCGGCGGCGATGATATCAATATATACATATATCCAACACCCAGCGCACAGCACACATTCTCTCTCGCTTTAGAGCGCATAAATTTATAGGTATACATATACACATGGTAATATATACATACATATATATTATTTATCCACTTGGAACGCACAAAATTTTTGGTTCACTCAATTTTTTTTTGGGCGTTCCATTTTAATTATAACAAATGCCAGGCAGGCCAATTGCAGGCCAAAAATGAAAATATCAACATAAATCTCCCATAAATTGTGCGGGCGGTATAAAAGGGGTGAAAGGGGGAAAAGATATCGATGATATCATATAATGTATATTCAGCAGCCGTCAGAAGTGACAAAAGCCAATAGAAAACGCCAGAGTGCCAGAGTGTGAATCAAAATATGATCGAGCCAAAGCGAGAGATAACGCAAATTACAAAAGCCCCTGGAGAATTGATAAATAAATGAAAAGTTCCCTCGTTTTCGTGTTCAAGAACAATTCAATTACGAAGGAAATCACCCAAGATCAGTGCTAGTCATCAGAACAAGGGGGATATATTTGAGGTTTAACAGCCAGCCGAACTAAAAGGAATTCTCCGATAAATCTAGAAGAAATAAAACAGCATTTTAGACCGAAACTCTCTAGGGATTTTAAATAAACTTATCAGAAAAATGGCAAACCCAAAAAATAGACATATAAAATTCTGAGGGTTCGATCATAACCGATCATTTGATCCATTACAAGTCTTCTGAAGATTCCTAAACCTTGAATTGTTATTGCCGACAAATTGCAAATTTATTTTCCCGCAGAGAGAGAGAGAGAGAGCGATGGGAAAATCGCCAGAGAGGTGACAATAACAAATAGGCGAAGCATGACCAAAAAAAAACAACAATAAAACTATGCCTTGTACATATTCAAGTGGCCCTGAGTGTGATTCTCCATTTCCAGTACCTACTCAATTAATGAACTGCTTTAATTATGCTTGACTTTTCCAATTGTTCGTGGCATAAATTATATAGGGGATGGTACTCCTATCGATAAACTTTCAATGTCCCGTTTTCAAGATCTTCGCTTATCGCCTCTCATTGAAAGCGATCCCTGTTATTGGAGGTTATCTTGCATTGCACGGGAAATTACGCAAGACTTTATAAGTTAAAAATATATCACAGTAATAAAAAGACATTTTAATGTGAAGTTAAAGGTTGCTATAAATATGACAAAAAATTATATTTAAATATGATTGTCGTTGTCTGGCAAGAAATACGTATAAAAAATTGCGATTGCATATCAGCAACTTGACTTTGGAATATAAGTACAGCCGATTTTGGATTTGGTAGTCGGTTAAACTAAATAAAAACTTGATAAAAAGCCTCACATTTTTTAATCTTTTCCAAACTAAACTAACATTTTTAAATGT
This sequence comes from Drosophila pseudotakahashii, assembly GCA_035046095.1. Lineage (NCBI taxonomy): Eukaryota > Metazoa > Arthropoda > Insecta > Diptera > Drosophilidae > Drosophila > Drosophila pseudotakahashii. Next base: position 12,707,451 of record JAWNOE010000105.1, read on the forward strand.
TTTGATAAATTTTCAAATATTTTTAATTCCATTTCATTTTATTCCATTTATAACAAAAAAAAATGTAATTCAAAATTCTATGCTCAAAATCCATTGTTCCAACAAAGTTTTAGATAAGTTTTGAATCTTAAAAAATAAAGTTTTTTGGAGCTTACAAAGTATATTTCTACTAATCCCAAAATCCACTTTTCAAAGGCCATCAAGAGCATTTATCAGCCAACTGGCAGGCTAATTTTGTATGCTGCTTCAGTTGGCGTAGTTTCTGTTATTCCTTTATTTATTTATTATTATTTTTTTTTCTTTTTTGGGTCGATTCGGGGCGGGGGCATTGCTGTCGACGGCGTTGCTGGGGCGGAACGAACTGCCGTATATTCAGTATTCACAACGATGACGTCGTCGCGATGACCGCATGGTCAAAAACAGCAACAAAATAGAGTCGAGAAGCAAAAACAGCACATCTACAGTCGAACTTGCTTAGTTTGAGTTGACTTAAAGCCATAGGATCGTTGTCTATTCGAAATATTTCAACTTTCAAATACAAAACCGAAAATATTCAAATAAGAAATTCGGGTTTACTTTTCGTCCTTGACTTGGTTAGAAATTACAGATGAATTTTGTAAGATATTTAAGATCTGGAAAAGTTTTTCAAATCTATCTAACGAACTAGAGATCAGCATAAAAACTGACGATTCAACTTTTTTAAAAAACCTTTTTTTGAAAAGCAGTATTTTGAAATATTTCAGATGGCAATTGGAAAACCCGTTATCTCTCTATTTTCCAGGTATCTGATCGATAGAAGTTAGAGAGAAATCGCTTTGAATATGAAATATACATGTGAAACACCAGAAGAGCGCCAAAGAGACGAATATTGAGGGAGAGGTGAAACGAAAAAAAGAGCTCGAGCTCAAAGTGATCTCTTGAAGCTGCCCCACCTTATACACACACACACACACACACACTCATATACGTATAAATGTAGCCGTAATTCGCGCTCATTGTCTGCGCTCTTCTTCTTCTTCATCATCTTTGCTAGCTGCTAGAAAACCTGTTTTAAAGCCACTAAAAAAAAAAACGGTGTGTGTGACTTAAGATTACGCCCTTGGACGAAAAATAATGCTTACCTCTAATCTATGCACCGAAAGCCAGGAACACAACAAGTCAGGAGTCAGGATTTGGCCAAAAAGCGCTCAAGAACCCAAAACTCAGGTGAAAGAGAGGGGGCAAAGAGACTGGGAGAGTAAGAGAGCGAGCTCAAAACTCGATTACGAAGTTTTGGCTTCGTGGTAAATACAAATACAAATACATATGTACATCCAGCTTAATTTTGAGTTTTGAGCGCTTTTTGGTCTTGTGTACAGTTAATGTCGCCTTTGTTGTTGTTGTCTCTATTTCATTTGGCTTTTATCTGGCGTCCTCCGACATGCTCTCCTTCTCCTTTTTTGTTGTCATCGTGTGCTTCGCACTTGGCGTGCATTTTGCACTGCCCTTTAATTGCATTCGCCATTCATTGGAATTGGTCAGCGAAAAACTATTAACTTTTTTTGGGGTGCGGCAGCGGAGGGCAACAAAAAAATAGGTGGAAGTAACGCTCTCTTAACAAACAATTTTGTTATGGTTTTTGCTCTGCGCCTGGCGATTTGTGTCCGAGTGCCAGCTGCCAATTTTAAACAATTCCCAGACAAGCACGCCCGCACACTCACACACACGAACGCACACTCGAAAAAAAACCATAGACAGCTAGGACTAATTTATGTGTGCCAAGTAAATAAGACAATTTTCAACACGGCGTCAGTCAATTTTTCTATTTTATTTCCAATTCCCGGCGCTCACTAACACCGGCGCACTCCAGCACACACACACACAGCGGTAGCGGAATAACGGACGCGCGCAACGAATTGTTAGGACAAAAAAAATAAGTGCTTAGGCATCAGCATTTAGCCTCCAATCAACAAAATATATTCGGCGCATTCGAATATGTATCGCGGATTCCAACTCGGTGGTCGGTAAACACCAGACGGGACATACACAACGGAGCACAGCAGCGCGAGTCGAAATTGAAAAATTGAATGAAAACGAACGGGAATTTGGCCTGGGGTGTACCTCGGCCGATACATCGGGCGGTTTCGTGCTAATCGGTGTTTCTTCAAAAAACATCGATTGGCTGCAATCGGGGGTTGCCCACCACTCGAACTGTTAAGATGCAACGTTCTTTAACAGAAATGTTAAGATGCAACGATTTCTTACATTAGCGAGGACACCGAGATTTTAATACAACATTTTTTAATAAAAAAAAAAATAATAATAATAAAAATAATAATTTAAAAAAAAAAAAAATTGGTTTTTTTTTTCGAAACAATGAAAGTATTGATCCAAATATGGAATGTCATACCTTTCTGAACTCGTTATAAATCGATTCACATTTAAACCTGGAATTGCCAAAAAAATGGAAATATTGATCAAAATATAGATTGTCATATCTTTCTGAACTCGTTATTAAATTTCCAATCGATTGGCATTTAAACTTGGACATTTTATTTTTTTTCCAATTTTTCGCTAAAAATTATGATGTACCCCCTTACAAAAAAAAATGAAAATTGACAAAAATTTTATTTTTTCAAAATCACACGAAAAGTGTTATGGATGTAATTAATAACTTGTTAGCTGTTCAAAACAGTATGTACTTTTGGTGTACGACCATTTTTGGGCAAGTAATAGCAAAAAAACCAAAAGAAAAAATTCATATTTTTGTCTAAAACTGAAATTCCGAATTTTCGAAAAAAAATAAAAACAGTTTTTTGCCGAAACAATGGAAATATTGATCCGAATATAGATTGTCATACCTTTCTGAACTCGTTATTGAATTTCCAATCAATTGGCATTTAAACTTGGACGTTTTATTTTTTTTCAATTTCTTGCAAAAAATTATGATGTATTGGCAAAAATTTTATTTTTTCAAAATCACACAAAAAGTGTTATGGATGTAATTAATAACTTGTTAGCTGTTCAAACCAGTATGTACTTTTGGTGTACGACCATTTTTGGGCAAGTAATAGCAAAAAAACCAAAAGAAAAAATTCATATTTTTGTCAAAAACTGAAATTCTGAATTTTCGAAAAAAATAAAAACAGTTTTTTGCCGAAACAATGGAAATATTGATCCGAATATAGATTGTCATATCTTTCTGAACTCGTTATTAAATTTCCAATCGATTCACATTTAATCCTAGACATTTTATTTTTTTGCCATTTTTCGCAAAAAATTATGATACTTTTATGCTTATCGATTGGTTCACATTTATAACAGTAGCACTTACCAAATACACGTTCCTAACTAGCAGATACAACCTCCTGTTTCTTACACTTATAGGCGGCAGATTGGAATATTGGTTAGAAAAGTTTTCCCATTATTAAAAAGTATTTACTTACCTTTTGCAGAATGGTTCTTCTCCTTAAATTTCACATTAAATTTTGTTGGGTAACCTGCAAAAATGAATGATCAACATTTTTTTTAATTTTGAGTACTAATTTATTCTGATTTTGTGACGAAAATTACACTTTGTGCACAATACCTAAATCTACACAACCCTGGCTTTTTTAAAAGGCCTTGAATGCATTTAAAAAATTTAAGACATATCCTTTCCGGGAATGTCCCTAATAAATATTCAAGGAGCTGTGCCAAAGAGGTATTTTCCCACAGCCACGGCTGGTCACCCTAACCGCATTCATGCCGCGAATTTCCCGAACAACTACGAACTTTGCGAACAGCTAAGAACTTTGCGAACTCGGAGCCAGCAGTCGAGTGAGTGGCCTTCGCCTCGCACCCCCCGCAGAAGAAAACCCCCTCCCGCCGAGCCACCGGTTAGTTGGCCACCCGCAAGGAGCTGGGATCGTGAGCCATGATCCCATCCCCGCACAGTTCTCGTTACGCGCACCCGCATGAGCGAGGCGACTTACTCTTTCTTTCTTTCAGCCCAGAATTGCCATTGCCCGGATCACCGACCGAATTGGCTGCAAAATGAGGCAGTCCGCGATCAGCGAGGAGCGCAGGAGCAGAAACCAGGAAACGGGCCACTAGCTGGACACAGGAGCAGCAGCAGGATAAGCAGGATTAGCGAGGAGCAACAAGTCCCTCTGCACGCAACAAGTTATCACAGGCGAAGACAAATCGCCTCCAAGCACTTAACTCTACTCCAATCATTCATCCATCCATCCATCACATCACATCACTTGACCACCCAATCACATAATCACGATGAGCCCCTTCGGCTCCAAGAAGAACCGCTCCCTGTCCGTGCGGGTGAGCACCTTCGACTCGGAGCTGGAGTTCAAACTGGAGCCGCGCGCCTCCGGCCAGGACCTGTTCGATCTGGTGTGCCGCACCATCGGGCTGCGCGAGTCCTGGTACTTTGGGCTGCAGTACGTCGACACGCGCAGCAATGTCTCCTGGCTGAAGATGGAGAAGCGGGTGCGGGACCAGCGCGTCGAGCTGCATGCCAGCAACAATGTGTATGTGTTCAGCTTCTATGCCAAATTCTTTCCGGAGAACGTCAGCGAGGAGCTGATCCAGGAGATCACGCAGCACCTGTTCTTCCTGCAGGTCAAGCAGAGCATCCTCTCGATGGACATCTACTGCCGGCCAGAGGCGTCCGTCCTCTTGGCCTCCTATGCGGTGCATGTGCAGTACGGCCCGTATGACTATGAGACCTACAAGGATGGCATGCTGGCCGGTGGCGAACTGCTGCCCAAAGGGGTGACCGATCAGTACCAAATGACGCCCGAGATGTGGGAGGAGCGCATCAAGACCTGGTGGGTATCAAACACTTACAGAATTCCATAGCTTTATTCCTGATTTCCTGTTTTCCCCTGCCCCAGGTACATGGACCACGAGCCCATGACGCGCGACGAGGTGGAGATGGAGTACCTGAAGATCGCCCAGGACCTGGACATGTACGGAGTGAACTACTTTCCTATTACAGTGAGTAATGGACACTCTAGCGAATCGTTTCTAAGCCCAAATTCCTCTCCCCAGAATAAGAACAAAACCAAATTGTGGCTGGGCGTCACCTCCGTGGGCCTGAACATCTACGATGAGCGCGACAAGCTAACGCCAAAGACCACGTTCCAGTGGAACGAGATACGGCACGTCAGCTTCGACGACAAGAAGTTCACCATTCGCCTGGTGGACGCCAAGGTCTCGAATTTCATCTTCTACTCGCAGGACCTGCACATCAACAAGATGGTAATGGTGGTAATCGCTAAACCAAATGACTTTTATATTAATCAAAGGCTTCTCCCCAGATTCTCGACCTGTGCAAGGGCAACCACGATCTGTACATGCGGCGACGCAAGCCGGACACCATGGAGATCCAGCAGATGAAGGCCCAGGCCAAGGAGGAGAAGCAACGGCGTCAGATCGAGCGCAAGAAGTTCATCAGGGAGAAGAAGCTGCGCGAGAAGGCGGAGCACGAGCGCTACGAGCTGGAGAAGAGCATGGAGCATCTGCAGAACGAGATGCGCATGGCCAGCGATGCGCTGGTAAAACGCTTGCCTCGCATGCCTCTGGTTTTCCAATGTACTAAGTGTTCCCTCCCTTGCAGCGCCGTTCCGAGGAGACCAAGGAGCTGTATTTCGAGAAGAGCCGCGTCAACGAAGAGCAGATGCAGCTGACCGAGTGCAAGGCGAACCACTTCAAGACGGAAATGGACCGTCTGCGCGAGCGACAGATGAAGATCGAGCGAGAGAAGCACGACCTGGAGAAGAAGATCCGCGATGCCGACTTCTATGTCCACCAGCTGACGGTGGAGAACGACAAGCGGGAGGCGGAGACGGAGAAGCTGCGCAAGGAGCTGATCTGCGCCAAAATGGCGGAGCGCGAGGCCACCGCCCGGCTGCTGAACTTCCTGAACAGCGGACGCAAGTCCTCCACGGACAGCCTGCTGACCGCCTCCAGTGTCTCGCATGTGGCCAATACGGCGGCCATCAGCACGCCCTCGCTGACCACCAGCAGCTCCACCAATGACATCGAAACAGCCGGTGGCGCCGAGCTGACCACCAACCACTCATCGCACTATCTGGCCCAGGGCGACAACTCCAGCGGCATCTCCGACGACTTCGAGCCCAAGGAGTTCATACTCACCGACAACGAGATGGAGCAGATCACCAACGAGATGGAGCGCAACCATCTCGAGTATCTGCGCAACTCCAAGAAGCAGGTGCAGAACCAGCTGCAAGTGCTGCGCTCCGAGATCGCGCCGCACAAGATCGAGGAGAACCAGAGCAACTTTGACATACTCAGTGAGGCGCAGATCAAGGCCGGCGAGAACAAGTACTCCACGCTCAAGAAGCTCAAGTCCGGCTCAACGAAGGCGCGCGTGGCCTTCTTCGAGGAGCTCTGACCACCGGGTTGCCCCACGATTGACTAGCTGTACGATATTTGGTGTGTGTGCCTGAGTCTGGAGCGTGCTAGAGTGTGTGAGAGTGTCTTAACCGTAGTTGTAACATACCTATACTATATTAAATGTTTTTCGATTGTTTACTCAAGCCGCTGCTGTAATAAACCAATTGCAAGGCCTCTAATCAGGCCGAAAGATACATATCTAATAGGTGTGAGTGATTCATTGGGGAGGGATGTGAACCATGTCAGCCAGAGAACTCTTTGTGGAACTTCTAGGGATGGTATGACTCATAAATGTGAAGAGTACGCTGATATCTCTTTATCTTGCTCTAAACCAGAGTTTCTTCGATTCAGCGCTAGTTGAGGTAGTCCCATACAAAAGTTCAAGATCATATAATATCATATTGAGATTGCTGAGCCATTATATAAGCAGCCGACGACAATAAAACAAAGAGGAATATAATCTAAAACCAAAGTAGCTTTATTACTGTTTTAAAACATGTGATCATTTACATTTAATTACTTAGTTTCACTTCCTTTACTAAACAAATAAACGTAGTTCCGATCGCCTTCGCATCGGTCCAGCTCCAGTACCTGCCCACCCACCCAATCCCCCCGTTGAAGTTGGCTCACCTGCATACTCTTCGCATATATGTAGTAATAGTACTTACAGGGTATACATTGAATTCATACTTTATATATATAGACAGTGAGCGCACGAAAGGAAACGTTTCGAAAGTGTGTGTGTGTGAATTGAGGGATGTGATCGAGGGACCGGACCCCCCAGAAGAACCAAAAGAAGGTCCCAAAAAGTCGGTTATACGCATACTATAAGAATGCCTACAGTAAATTACAAATTAGTATTGGGTTTGGATTCTCTCTCTTTTACTAAGGAATTTTATATAGTTTTTTACGTCTTTTGTTAACACCATGGAATATTTTGATATATATACTATATACCCTATGTACACACCTATGAACCTACAGTAGATATCGCTGACATGCAAATCGCTAGAGTGCAACTTTATACATTTTGATTCTCTTAAACGGATGGGTTAAAGTTAGATAACGCTTGGAGATTACTCTTATGTATATTAACGAATCGATAACCATTTTGACTACTTGTATTGCTTGTATACATATTTTAAGCGAGCTTATTCCTCTTCTTATTGCATATAGCCGATATCTACTGTAGTTGTGTCATATTCAGAACATTTTCCGATTGCGAGAAGTGGGGAGGGGAGGGGAATCAGAGGGACAGCGGCGTTGACCAAGAGCACACAATGGGAGCCATAAGAAAAGAACCCAGTATCCTTAGAACCTCTGCACCGATCGATTGGATTCACACAGCGTTTGTTTCTTCCTCAAGCACACAACTGGAATTTACATCGAGTGTTTATGACAATATATATGTAGTTACATCAATAATGACAAGGGAGAGCACCAACCTGTTCGAAATTTATTGAAAAACAATCAAGTGTTCTCATCATTCTCATTTTAGGTTGAATGCGCAAAGTGTTTCTGTTCAGGAATTGTGTGCGTGTGTGTGTTTTGTCTCTGTCTGGGTGTGCAGATATATAATATATGCTTCATATCGCATATTTAAATGGGGTTTCGTCTAACACATTTCCGCTTTAAGGGTTCTCAGGTGTCTTACAGAGCTTTCACATCTCTCTTTCTCTTGCTTTAGAGCTCTCGAAAAGTAAATAATTAAAAAAAAATAATGATATCAACTACTCAAGTGCCGACACTTTGGTATGCGATCTCTATCTATACTCTCTTAACCGGCGACATATCATATCTATCCATAATATCTCTCCGTTCTCTAGGCTCCTATGCTCGTGTGGAATAGTTGTTCTTGTTGTTGCTGTCGTCTGTGTGTGTGTTTGGTGTGGTCTTCGTGTAGTATGGTGTTGTATGGGTATGAAGGATTCAAGATATTTCCGGCTTAATGGGGGGAATAAGCAATCAACAAGCGCTGACCGTGGAATTTTTGTGTGTGTTTTTGGGGGGGTCCCCGTCCCGTTCCCCTTTCTCATCATCATCATCATCATCTTGTATCTCGTATCTCGTGTGTTCTCATTCGCGTTCTCCAGGGCTATAGTGGTAGATATAGATGTAGTTCGTAGATATATAGACAGGTTGTGTACAGTTTGGAAATGGCTTAACGTTGTTAACTCAGGGATAACTGGTTGAGGGACAGTAGTCGCTCCACTGCCGCATTGATGTCCCCAAAGGTGGCGATCAGAGCTGTGAATGGGATGATTAGAATCGCCTCAGGATTGTGAAGCTAGCTAAAGAATATCTTACCCTGCAAATTGGCATCCCGATTGCCGAAGCCCATCGCTGCCAGCTGTTCCAGCTGCGACTGATAGCGCACCTCCGGCGGCTGTGTGCTGTCCGCGTTGTTGGACATCCCGTTGAGCATGCGCATCATGAAGTCGTTGAAGAGCTGCGCGTTGGGACCACCGCCCGGAGCCAGACTGGGGCCGCCGGTGACGGGATTGCCGGCGTTCAGGCCGCTGCTCGGCGAGACGTTGTTGGTGGTGGCGCCGCTACCACTGTTCCCACCGCTACCATCGCCGCTGGCCGGATCCGTGGCCGAGCTGGCTCCCGGCGGCGGCGGCGGAATGCCAAGGGTGCCAACGAGACCGGGGGCCGCGCTGCGCAGCTGCTCCATGCCCTGCTGGATCTGCAGGATGGCGTTCATTGCGTCCGGATTGGTCAGCATGTTCATCACCTCGGGATTCTGCATCTGGGCCATGAACTGCGGCATCATCTGGCGCACCTGCTCCTGCAGGGCGGGATTGTTTGACAGCAGCGGGCTGCTGCTCAGCAGGCGCGATGCCATGTCCGGGTCCTGGGACATGGACTCCATCATGGAACGCGTGTAGGGGGCGTTCAGCAGGTTCTGCATCATGGCCGGATTGTCGGCCATCTGCTGCAGCAGACTGCGCATGGCCGGCGTGTTGAGGACATTGTTGGGCGGCAGATCTCCCGTCCGGTTGCCGGTGCCGGCACCTGTGCCGTTTGTGGCCGAATTGGCGCCGCCGCCGCCCCACGGATTGGGCAAGGGATTGCGGTTCTCGGTGCCCTGCTGCGGATTGATGCCCGCGCCCAGACCGCCGTCGACCAGGCCGGCGAAGGGATTGCGCCCGAAGGACTCGGTGGCCGCGTTCATCATCGGCTCCTGGATGTCGCGGTAGATACGCTGCAGGGCGCTATAGCCGCCCGGCACCGACTCCAGGTTGGACATGGCCCGGTCGTGCGAGCGCATCAGCTCCTGGAGCATCGAGGGATTGCGGGCCAGCTCCATGGTCTGGCGCAGCAGGTCCGGGTTGTTGAGCATGTGCGAGATCTCCGGGTTGCGCTGCATCAGATCCTGCATCTGCGGGTTCGAGGTGATCAGCTGACGCATCGTGTCCGGATTGTTCATCATCTGCTGCACCAGCGGATTGTCCATCAGGGAGCGCAGCATATCCCCGTTGTTCAGCAGCTCGTTCTGCATGCGCGCCTGCAGATCCATGAAGGTGTTAGAACCGGCACCCAGTGCCTCCATGCCCGCCAGGCCACCGAACTGGTTGAGGCCGAAGGGGGTTTGGCGCACATCCGCCGGCTGGCGGGCGGGCACCTCGTTGTTGCGCGTCGGCGCCTTGATCACCAAATGCACCGTCAGGTTGTCCTTGATGTTGTGCATCTTCAGCGTGTCCGTGTCCTTCATAATTTTGCCGGCAAAAATGAGCACCAGCTGCTCGGGCTCCGCCTCGAACTTTTGTGCAACCAGAATTTTGAACTGTGGGGCGAAGGTGATGTGATATTATCATATTATAGGCTTTTTTTCGGTTCCATATGTGGGTTAATGGTACGTACACACCAGCCAGCCAGCCAGCCGGCCAGTAAGGGGTGGTTGCCGCGTACCTGTACCTAGTTCGGGCAAAGTGCACTGTACCTGCACACCGTTCCTTTTTTTCGGTGCGGCTTAGGCAAAGTGCACTGTACCGCGATTACAGGCATTAATTGCCCATGATGATGGTGGTGAGGGGTTGGAAAGGGGATGTGGCGGGGCGAATCAATGGGAATGGGGGCCTGGGACTCGGAGCTTGGGTCACGCGCCTCGTACACACCTCTTTTATTCCAGAATCTTCGTCAACCTCGACCGTCTTCTTGTCCTTTGGCGTTTTTACAACCACGTTGATGCGCTTGCTGCCGCCTTCCGCCATTTCGCTGGTGTATTGGTCGCGTTTGCCGTGTAGTCTTTCCTGCGCCGATTTAGCTTGTGCTCTCTATCTAAATTGTGTCACAACTGTAATTTTTGTTGGGTGCTCTGGATAGATACGTGTTTTCAAACTAAATTATTTCCCATTTGATGAAAAGTAATTCGTCACTTTCTCACTCACACACACACACACGCTCGTTCGCTCGCACACGTACGCTGGGTTCGATTTTCGCCAGGGCTACTGTGCAGCAGCTGTCATCGATATATCGGTAGCCTGTCAAGTGCGCTATTATCGGGTATAATGCAGTGCGCACTGTTTGAAAACGCGTTGCAGAAGTGCATTTACCTTTAAAGTGCAGAAAGAAATGGAGCACAAAACAGAACAGCCGATACAAGCAAGAAGTAGCCCAGCCCTTGTCATATCGTCCGATACTGCGATACCCAGCTAAGCGGTCACACTGACACGGACCAGAAAACATCGGTATCCAAAACTATAAAAAACATCGGTGCTTGTTTCCATCGATGTTTCTCCACCGCTAAACCAAACCAAAAGCAAAAGCAAAAAAAACGCGAGCGGGGGCAGGGAGGAGAGCGATCGCCGTCCTTAGCCAACTGAGGATTCGAATCTGCAAGCGACAATAAACGATAAATAAGCCACGCCAGAGGTGCCCAGTTATTGGCCAGGAGCGCATATTAACGGTAGTCAGTGAAAAGGGCAGCCCACACCTGGGCAGTGAAATGTTTAAGAGCCACTTCCAGGAACGCAGCGTATAAACGGTTTCCGAGAACTGTCCACCAATACAGAGCCAACAAGTGCCACGGCCAGCAAGGTGATTTTGTGTGTGTGCGAGAGAGCGGCGTGTCGGTGTGCGCGTGTGCCTGCCTGTGTGAGTGAGAGAGGAGAGCGAGAGAGGGAGAGAGGGAAGTAGAGTGGACCTTGACAGCGGTGCAGCGGCAGCTGGAGAGGATTAGGATTAGGATTGGGACTAAGATGATGCTCCAGGCGCAGCTCGTCCTGCTGCTGATGCTCACGCTCGCCGGCTGGGGCGAGGCCAAGTCGCTAATCGTGGAGCCCGGCTGGATGATACCCGACAAGGTGGAGCAGCTCATTGGCGGCGATCTGAACATCAGCTGCACCCTCAACGAGGAGTACTTCCGCACCAGCATAGACCACTGCCTCGTCGACCAGCTGTACGTCAGAGCCGGGGCCAGGGTGTACAGCGGTCCGCAGTACATCAGGATCCTGAACAACACCACCATCCTGTTCACCGTCACCAATGCCGCCGAGCAGGAGCACGAGTATCTGTGCATGTGCGGCGAGTATGTGATCAACAAGTCGATGGTCTACGTGGGCACCAGCCCGCTCCTGGTGCGCGACTTCAATTGCCTGGACTACGACTTCCAGTTCATGGTCTGCAACTTCACCCAGCCGCCCAACAAGGTCATCACCAAGTACAACATCAGCTACAACACCAACAACGACTGGCGCTACAGCAACACGCTCGATTGCAACTTCGATTCGGCCCCCCTGGTGACCTGCAATCTCACCGATGATAACTACAAGCGCTTCAGCGAGACCTTCTACTTCCGTCTGTACATTGTGAACGCCCTGGGCCACGAGACGCAGCCCATAACGATCAATCACTTCGAGCGCCTGGTGCCGGCGCGGCCGGGACAAAACCTGACCATGGTCAACCGGACCGAGAGTTCGGTGTGCCTGTCGTGGGAGATGCCGCGTCGCTCCAACTACAATCGCGGCCTCACCTGGCAGGTGGCCGTCGATCCGCAGAACTTTGATACCATCAGCCGGCCCAGCTGGCTGAACAACAGCTCGACGATCAAGGATCTGCTCTGCCTGACGGAACTGCCCTTCGCGGGCTACAATTACACGCTGCGTCTGCGCGTGCGCGCCAACCAGAACAACACGCTGTGGAGCGAGCCCCTGATCTATGCCTTTGCCACCGCCCCGGCGCGACCACGTCGTCCGCCGCGCGTCACCTACGGCAGCTTCTATGTCTACTCCTCGGAGACGGGCATGCGCTTCTACTGGGAGGCCCTGGCGGCGCACGAGCTGAACGGCCCGGACTTTCGCTACATCATCAGCGAGTATCGCATCAATGGGACACAAGTGTGAGTACTTGGGGTCTTAACACCTAGTTAGTCACTGACAAACCTGTCTCAAGTCACCATAGTACCCAGTACTATACCATATAGTATATAGTATACAGTATGTGCCACGGCGGATTGATTCGCCGGAACGACAACGACTTCTTGCGAATACGTCAGACAAGACATACGGCGTAGTATTTGCACGAGAGCACACACAGAAAACAGAAAACAGAAAGGCAGAAGAGCAGAGAGGAGGAGAGCCACATTTCCATTGTAGGGGTTCCATTCCGATGAAAATGTTTATTTTTAACAATTCGTCCGAAGTGCCGATGTGCCGATGTATGATGGTACACATGCACACCATCGCCAGTATTTCAGTACTCAGTACTCAGTACTCAGTACCCAGTACTCAATGCCCAGTAGCAGAATCAAAATCACAAGTGGGGGCAAAAACACGTTCATTAATGGGAAGAAGATGGGAGGCGTTTTACGCGAATGCACTTCCACAGAAATCTTTCGGAGTAAAACCCGTCCGCCAGCAGATAGATAACCTCATATGTGCTAGCTATCTCATCTGACGAATCTCTGCCTCTCTGACGCCACTGTTTATGTCTTTGGACTGGGCTAAAAAATCTCCCAAATTATTAAGTTATCTAAGGGAACAGAACCCTATAGTTACAATATATTTTAAGGCTCGCAATGAGATGATTTTTTATCAACAACTAAAAAAAAAAGGAAAACAAAAATATATTACCTGTGCCAAAAATAACCTATAGATACGTCTAGCTCAGACCTAGAGGTCTCTGCCTTCAAATATTTCTAACAATAACACCTCTTGGTGAGATAAGAAACCGGTGACAAGAGCAATTTCTTTGATATCAAATTTGGAAAACAAAAAAAAACCTTCAAATATTTTCATTTTTGACTCTCTGCTAGAGAATTTAATTGGAAGAAGTTAAAATAACATAAAGTGTTCATAATATGAAAATATAAGAATGTTTCTTTACACGTAAAATATAAAAACTATATCCGCCTAAATGTATGCCACATAAAGAAAACTCTTTAAAGTACCTATTGAATTCATTTAATCAGAAAACACACAATCTTTGCTGCTACACACAAAAAAAAAACTTGGTAAAATCAACTGTAATAATTGTCAATCAGGCCCCAACCACAAAAAATAGTCAATTCTACTAAGTAAATAGTTACTTTTACAACAACAAATACACACAATTAGCAAAGACACACACCTATATCCATGACAAAATTGACAATTTTTTGTGGTTGGGGTCTTTTTGACAATTTTTTTTTTGCGTGTATGGATGATTTTGGGAAGCTTTTTGTTTACGAGAGCATTTTAGAAAACATATTTCACCCCAATTTCACTGAATTCCAAAACAATTTTTCTTTCTAATTTATTTATTATTATTTAATTTATTATTTTTATATTAATTTAAAATTTCCTAAAATATATATATAAATTATTTTACTGCTGCGTGGAAATCCCGACTAAACGTAATCTCGCTTTATGGAATGATAGCTATTTTTCCAGTTAATGTGCGATTCCATGAACTCGATTTGTAAGGACTCTTCTCAGAAATGAGATAATTTACAATTATCGGATCCATTGAATAAGCAATAATCATATTGGGCTACATTTCGCAGAAAAATATACCATTAGTCAAAAAAAATTAAATAATGACCGTGAACTTAAATTACCAGTTCATAAAAATGTACTTGTCAGAATATTTTTATTAATTTGTCAAAAAAAAAAAAGTTTTTTTTAATGATACCAATTCTCAGAATACTTATAAATAAAACTCAGCTGATTTGGTAGATTTTCTGGAATTGCTGTTTTTTTTCCTTTCTGGAGACGGTGTTATGAATCAAAGACGGATGTTTTTAATTTGTTGATTCACGTCACAGACGATGATAGAAATTTCTAATAAAAAACCCACTTCCAATGAAAAACAATAAGTTTGCAAGGTTTTTTTTGTAAATCTAAACGTAAAATCACAGAAGCTCAATGGCGCATCCTCAAATTATAATCTATTTAGTTAAGTATATTGGAACAATACGATTTAAAAGACTGATAAGAAACTAAGCATTTTTAATTCTCATGCACATGCAAAATAATAATATAAACAGTAGTTTGATTTAAAATATCTTTATCGTATTATTATAGTCAAACATTTCATAATAATGATAATAATCTTTATCGTATTGTTGCTATACTATAGTATTACAAAAAAGAACCACTTTAGTTTGGAAAATATTATATTATTTGACCTACATATACAATCTTTTATCCATATAGTTGTAAAATTTGAATTGATCTTGTTATCAAAAGATACATTTTTAGTTCCCATAATAGGTATTATAATGGAAACCAGCTAATAATGAACATTTCTTCCGTTTATCCCCTTCAGCGATCCTGGCTTAATCAAGGTGGAGTCGAACTCGGCGATAATTGATCACTGGAACATGAGCGCCGTCCACACCTTCCTCATCCGCAGCTCCAATAGCCAGGGTATGTCCGTGAATGCCACCACCATGACGATCGGGCCCATTAGCAACCGGGACTGGCAGCGCGTGCCCAGGAATATCCGCGCCGAGTACCATTCGAACAACAAGAGCTACACGCTCAGCTGGCAGCCGCCGGAGGATTGGGTGGAGCTGCAGAACTACACGGTGTTCTGGTGCGTCCAGAAGCCGGGCCTGTTGTCCGAGTGCGAGGGATCGATCCGCTTTGCAGAGGTGCCCACCGGCCAGCTTCAGTTCACCACGGCACGCGACCAACTGCCAACGCTGCACATGGCCGTGTCGGCCAACTATCGGACGCACAACACGGGACTGCGGTGGGTGAGCTGCAGCAGCGACAAGAAGGACGATCTGGCCAAGATGGAGCCCTCGATTACGGTGGCTACCGACACCACGCTGACGGTCAATTGGGACTCGAAGAACGTCTGTCCGGTGATCCTCGCAGGCTACAATCTGACCTACTGCCAGCGATCCACTGGAAGGCCAGACAATTGCACCACCTTAAAGATCGATCGGTACACCACCAAGCACAAAATCCAGAATCTGGTGCCCTACACTGACTACAGCGTCAAGATGCTCATGTACTCGGAGTCGCGGGCCAGCAAGTACAGCGACGAGCTGGTCAACCGCACCGGCGAGGCGGCGCCCAGCCAGCCGCGGGAGCTGCAACTGCTCCGGGTGACCAGCGCCAGTGTGGAGCTCGCCTGGAAGCCACCGCTGCTGGCGAACGGCATTGTCCGCTCCTACGAGGGGACCTTCCGTTCGCTTCGCGACAACATCACCGAGACATTCCGCGTGAGTGCCGACGCCGAACATCTGGTGAACATCGAGAAGCCCGTCAACTACCGGCTGGGCAATCTCACGGCTTTCACGCAATACGAGGTGAACGTGAGGGCGAGGACAGTCTTCTCCTCGGAGCCCAGCAATGTGATCTTCTTCAGCACGGCTATCGGAGGTAAGTGCGCATGGAGTTTTCAATGATTTTGTACATTTTTCGGAACCCCTTAGGAAGAGCGATTAATTTAATTAGCTTATTATATTTGTTACCAGTTTTTTACTACATTGTTTGTTTTGTGTTCTTGTGTTGGAAAATAGGAAATGATCTTTAATTTTATTTCTTCTACTTTAATGGTATTTTCTTTCCTAAGAACAAAAAAAATCGAAATATTTATGTCGACTTTTGTATATATTTTCTATCTGATTAGTTTTCAACGTTTGATATCCATATCCGCAGGAAATGTATTCTTTTCTAACTCCCCAAGAATGTCGTCAAAACACAATTCCATTTAATTAGCTTACTTTTCAAACTGACTAAGAATGTCGTTCTAAACAGCATTGCGTACGTATTTCGATGTGATAAGGGGGCAACCAAAACTCAATTGATTTATATAAACGAATTTAAAATCCAAGATTTTTTCCTCATAACTGAGTTATAAGGGAAAAAAGTCCAAATATTTAGTATTTTCTTTCCTAAATACAAAAAGGACTTTTAAAAAAGCCTGGCGCCCACATCTTTCCAGATTTTGTAAAAGTTTAAATGCCATTTTGTTGTGTTTATTAATACCTACTGAAATGTAGAAGACATTTTTCAAATCGGACCATTAATTTAAAAGATATGAGCAAATAATGGAATTCAAGCAGTGCAAGCAGTCGCTTTGTTGCATGCATATCTCCATCTCCCTCGCACTTCCTTTGGCTGATTATAGTCTGATAGTCGAGGTACTCGAATGTAGCGTAATCTCTTGTTTAAAGCTCCTTTTAAATTGATTTTTTTGTTATTCATTTAAATAAGCTATATACATTGTGTGTGTGACACTAAAGCATAAACTTTTCCGCAGTTCCCTCGGCGCCAAAGCTTCAGGTGACCAACGACAAGGACCAGAGCTCGCGACTTGACTGGGAGCCGCCGCGGATGCCGGCTGGCCGCATCGATTTCTACGAGATCTCGCTGCGCGACAACAACGCCAGCTGCCTGATGAGCACCATCCTGCCGGGCCACAATCGTTCCTTTGTCATGGCCACGCCGCGCTGCACCAGCCACAATCCCTTCCAGCTGGCCGTGCGGGCCATCAATGTGGACCAGCATCCGCAGTTCGACGGTTTTGATGGTGCCGATGCCGGTGGAGCTGGTGGTGCGTTGCTACTCATGTCGTCCACCGGCCAGGGATGCGAGGCCAAGACAGACGCACTCGGCGACGAGGAGCGTGCGCAGTTCGAGGCCTACGCGACCAACATGACCGCCTATCGGCTGTACCGATCCGACTGGGACGTCTACGGGTTCATCTGCACACCGGACACGCACAGCGTGAAGGCCATGTACCAGACGATCGAGGTGACCGTGGCCATCTTAGTGCTGGGCGTCATCTTCTATCTGGTGTACAAGAAGTACCGCAAGATGTCCGACATCGATCTTGTGCTGCCGCAGGGAATTATCGAGACCCTGAAGAAGCAGCCCATGGACATGGGTGGCCTAGGCCTGAGCCTCGGCCCCGACTCGTCCGTCAGCGGGGGAATCGGGTGCACCCGGGTCGATAATTCGCCACAGTACACGCCCCAGGATCTGCCGCACGACTTTAGCAACTTTGGCAGCGAGAGCTCGAAGCTGCTGCTGCGCACAGCCTCCTCCTCGGGCGGCGGTGGCGGCGGCGGCGGCGGCTGTATGGATCGCGATGGCTACGACGACCACCAGGATGCGACGGGAGCAGCACCGGGACCACCGACCAGCTACCTGGCCATGCGACACGGCCTGCTCGTCCAGAGCGACATGGAGCGGCAGAGGGAGCGTGATCTGGCCCGGGAACGGGAGCAGCAACAGCAGCAGCGAGAGAGCGATTTGGAGAGGGAGCGGGAACAGAGGGGCGCCGCCAGTGGTTACATCAAGCCCACGCAGATGAAGAGCTGGATAGGCGGAGGCGGCGATACGTCTGAGAATGATCATGCATTTTCAGTTCCCGCAACGACCATGACTCCTTCTCCTGCTGCTCCGCCGACGTCCTTGCCACTGTCCCAGATTCCCATAAGCGGCTACGTACCGGTGCCCATTCCACAGTCGCGCCTCAATGCACCGCCTGTTCACCCCTTTGCGCCAGCACCACCCACCGCCACCGCTGCCGCTGCGTCCACCTTCTTTCCGCCAGCCCATCTTTTCAATATGGACAACTATGTGCAGGCCTCGGATCTGCATAAGCTGAAGCCCCTGGTGGCCGCCCCTTTGCCGCCAACCGGAGGAGCAGTCTTTGGGGGAGCTTCGCCAGCAGTACCAGCAGCAGCAGCAGCAGCAGACTCGCCACCAACGCGCCAGCTACCGCCAGTCCCGACTGCTGCTGCACCGGCGCCCAAACTGGCCGACATCGGCTACACCACCATGGAGCAACTGCAGCGCACCGGGCTGATAAAGCCGCCGTTAGCCGCCGCCGTGGGATCACCGACGCACGCCGCCGCCGGAGGAGCGTCAGCCGGCGGCAATCCGCACTCGCACTCTCGCCTCCAGCCGCAGATCAATGGCTATGTGACGCCCCAGGATCTGAACGCCCTGGCCCACAATCGGCATGTCCTCTAAGGTGTTTGGAGCACCTCACCCAAGACGTGTGACATTTTAACAAAAAGAAAAGAAGAAAGGAAACCCTCGCGTTCGCATCCATCATTCAACACTCTCATCTCCAACCGCATCCCCTTCCAAGGCCATGTCATCGGATCACCCCCGGAATATTCAGAATCCAGAATCCAGGACCCAGGACCCAGAGCAACCTGGAAACTTGAACCACTGTCGGGCAGCTGTTTATAGTAATTAGTGAAAACTCCTCGGACGAATGTAGTTCTTTCGTTTGTAATTTATTTTATATTCTTTGCGATGCGTGTGAGGCAGAAAGTATTTGTAACGCTATAGTATTTTTTTTATATATATTCGTACTGTACACTTACACCCAACTTAACCATCCGCGCGTCGAGCAGATCGAGCTTATAATATTAATAATAATATTAATACTAATACCCTATGTACACCATACGCACATCGCGGCGCTGTATGTCAACATAAAAGCTAATTTTAAATGAAATTCCTGAACCGAGTCGAGTCTTTGGGTTTTCCGCGGGCTTTTGCTTGACGATAAGTTGGTTGGTCGCCCGGCCGTCCGGCCGTAGTCCCTATCGATAGCCGCCAAGCTGCGATCAGTCGGCCGTTCAGTCGCAACGAGAGCTTTGGAGCGATCGGAACCCCCATCTCGCTCAGAAGGTAGGCCTGCTTTTAATTTTGGCTTCGGTTTTCAAACGCTTATCAGCATTGTATATTTCGGGGAGCCGTAAAGTTTGCGTTCTACTTTATATATATTTTTTTTAAAATTCCGAGAATTTTCTATGTAATTAAGCCTTATCCCATTATGTATTTCCAGCGTTTAGCTAACCCGTAAGTGATAAGGGCCACACAGTGTAAGGAAAGCAATCAATCAAGCAAAACCTATGGGCTGGAGGACGTGGAGCAAGTGCCGGCTAGTTTCGCTGACCTTGCTGGTGATGCTAATGGCCTCTGGACGGGCGGAGGAACCACAGGATAACCAGAACGTGAGCTGCTCCATTAAGGTCGCCGACATGAGGGTCGGTGACGTCGGAGAGGCATTGTGCTTATGTGTCGGCGCTGAGAAGAGGTCCTTGGAGATTTTTGTGGAACAAGAAGGGCGTTTCGGTAAATCAAGCAACGGCACCGCGCTCTACAGGAATCGAAAGACCATACAGAAATGCAAACAAACATTCGAGTGCCTTGTAGATGAGCGCTCCTATGCTCAGGCCACAGTCAACGTGTATCCCCTGCTGGAGGTGAAGGACTTCAGGTGTACCCACTGGGATGACAAGTACAAGTGCCAGTTCCAGCAGATGGAGGAGCATTTCTTCGTGAACGATACCCACTACCAGCTGTCGAGGAACACGGGTAAGCCGGTCGACTGCACCAGGTCCGAGAACTACCAAGTGCTGTGCCAAGTGCCTGCCAATCGCGGAGATCTTCCCGGAGGGACCTTCAATCTGCTTGTGAGCGACAAATTGTCCAAGCAGACCCAGCAGTTTCCTCTGAGTGAAACCGATGTGGAAGTGCTGGATTGGCCGGTGGGTAGAGATGGAACCCTAAGTTCAAGAACCAATGCAGCGACTAACGAAACCTGCTATCGGTGGAACGGTCCAGTGGCCCATAGGATGGGTCAGATGGTGGAATGGAATGTGATATTGCGGCACGAGGATCCCGGGCTATCGAAGAATCTGACGGTGCACCAAAAGCGGATAGGCGCGATGCAGGAGGAGATTTGCTTTGCCAGCCCACCTGAAGGCAATCAGAAGTTTCATGTGAGTTTCCGGCGTCGTTTTGAGATTCCGAACGCGCAGTGGTCGGTCTTTTGGAACCTCGAGAAAGACTTAGAAACGAACATAAGCTTGCCCGATCGTCCGCCCACCATTTTGGCCAATGGCTTCGCCTATGACCCCAAGAAGAAGGAGCTGAGGGTTCACTGGGAGCAGCTGAAGGACGTGGAGTTCAACGGACCCGACCCGAAATACCTAGTGACGAGCGACAATGGGTGAGCGAAGGCAAAAGACAATGCAATTCTAACCGAAAGTTAAAACTTGATCTTCGACAAAACACTTCAAATGTATTTAAAAGAAAATGTAGTCCTAGGAATTTGTTTTTCACCACGTTTTCCAAACGTCTTATGAGTTTTCAAAGATAATACCATATATTATTATAATTATTTTGAATACGCGAAATGTCTGTGATAGGTATTTATGTAAAATACTTAGGATACTCAATGCTTATAAGTTTAAGAGTCCGAAAAAATGAGCTAATATAGAAAAGCAGAAGCGTAAATAAGGAATAGGGCATTCTGAAGTCGCTCCTAACCATCCTCTCCATTGTTCCAGCAAAGTGGATAAGATCTTCAAAAGTTCTGCGATCATCAAGAAATGGGATGACGAAAAACCGAGCACTGTGAATGTGTGGAGCCAGAACGTCAAGGGGAGATCGAAGGACAGCAGCCGGCTGGAAGTGCCCAGGCTGAGCGACGTCGAGGAGCGACAGGTTGCCCAGTATGGCTACAACGAAACCAGCTACATCTTCACCTGGAACGAGCCGAAGGAGAGGGAGAATCTGAATGGCTACATGGTCTATTGGTGCCAATTCTCCGCGGAGATTGAAAACGATTGCAATGACAACGCCTCCATTGCATCGCAATTCACCCGGGAGTCGACGTTCAATTTCACCAACCGAACTTCGGTCGGTTACTTCCGCCGGGGTGTGTCGACCAACTATTCGGACGGCCCAAGCGGCGGAATCGCCTGGTTGCCGGGCAACCACAACAGCCCCGAGAAGGAGTCCGCGTACATGCGGTATGTGGAGGGCAGCATCGCCCTGTTGGTGCTCCTGGTCATCTGCCTCGTGGTCCGGAAGCTGCGCAAGATGGCCGACATTCACGTGGAATTGCCGGATATGAGTAACGATATGATGAACTTTGTCGATTTGGCACACGAGAAGCCCAAATATCCGGGCACAATTCCTGCAGAAAAGTTCTATGAGCCACCACTGAAGAGCGTGACATTCGAGGAGCCAGACATCGAGCTCCAGGCGATGCCCAAGGCACCGACACATCCACCCGCCGCGCCATCGAATCAGTATGTGTGCATGAGCACCATCACCGCTCCCAGCAGCGATGGCTACATCAAGGCAGCTCCTGTGCGATGACATCTATGAGGGGTATGGTATCCCTATCCACACTCTCGTATCGCCTCGCTTTGTGCCATAATGTGACTCTACTGCACTCTATACTGTAAATACTCGGGAGTCACAATTAGTCATTAGTCGTCATCACTCAGCCACGGAACCCAGGGAACAGGAATCTCAATTGCCGCCTTATACTATTGTATTATAATTGTAGTTAGTAGTCGATGTTTATTCGATATTGCTCGATATTGAATTTGTGTTTTCGCGTTAAAACATCAATATTATCGAATCAATATGGTCAAAATATCGAAAATATCGATAATTTACTTTCAAGTGTATTTATTATCTTTCTACACTCCCCAATCATTTCAGAAAGAGCCACACCTCTAAAGGTCCATACCATTTGGGCTAGTTTATGATAAAGCTTCTCTCGCTTTATTGTTTTTTTTTTTTTCTGTACTCCCAAAGTTACGGATGCTTGACCTAGTATATGGTTAATTCATAAGCGCGCTTTGTTCCAGTTTAACGCTATTTCGTATATTTAATAAAAAAATTCTTGTACAAACCAAAGAAGATTACAAATAACCAAAGAATACATATATTATTATGTACATGTACGTAAGGACAGAGAGGTGGAGAGTATCCTGTATGTGAACCCAGCCCGTGTCGGTCCGATCCGATCCGATCCGATCCGATTCGATCTTTCACAGATTGGATGAGGCCGCCTTGCCGCCGTGCCATTTGTAGGAGCCGGAGTACTTGAAGTTGTTCTCCTCGCACTTGCGGTCCGCCTGCTTGGGACCCCGAGAGCCGTACTGGTAGGTGATCGGCTTGACGCGCTCCCGCTCGATCTTGTGCAGAATGGGCGTGAAGATGCGCCACGCCTCGCGCAGCTCGTCGGAGCGGACGAAGTGCATCTGGGAGCCGCAGAAGACGTCGAGAATGAGCCGCTCGTAGGCGTCGGGCAGGTAGGAGTCCTTGTAGCGATGCTCGTACGTCAGATCCAGCTCCGTCTCCTCGATGTCGAAGGTGATGCCGGGGCTCTTGGTCATCATCTTGAAGTACAGGGCCTCGCCCGGCTGGACGCGGATGACCAGCTCGTTGCGCTTGGTGCTGCCCTCGAAGATGTCGCCGGGGACGTCCTGGTACTGGATGCGCACCTCGGCCTTGCGCTCGTTGAGCGCCTTGCCGCATCGCAGGATGAAGGGCACGCCCTGCCAGCGCTCGTTGTTGATCTTCAGGACGCCGAGGGCGTAGGTGGGCGTGGTCGAGTCATTGTTAACCGTTGGATCCTCCAGGTAGCCCGTTCGCGCATCCTCGTTGGCGCCCTGCGGATTGCCCAGATACTGGCCGAGGACCATGTCATCGAGGGTCAGAGCCTCGATGCTCTTCAGGACCTTGACCTTCTCATCGCGAATGTCGTCCGGATGGCAGCTGACCGGCTTCTCCATGGCCACCAGCGACAGGATCTGCAGCAGATGGTTCTGCATCACGTCGCGGATGATGCCGAACTCATCGAAGTAGCCGCCGCGTCCCTGGGTGCCGAAGGGCTCCTTGAATGTGATCAGCACCGAGGCGATGTTCTCGCGGTTCCACGTCGAGCTGAGGATCTTGTTGCCGAAGCGAATGGTCATCAGGTTCTGGACCATCTCCTTGCCCAGGTAGTGATCGATGCGGTACAGCTGCTCCTCGTGGAACAGCTTGGCCAGGTGGTCGCTCAGCGCCTGCGAGGAGGCGTCGTCCCGTCCGAAGGGCTTCTCGACGATCACGCGGTTCCAGCCGCTTTAAAAAAACAGGGTATAATACTATTATAGATCATGCATTTAAGATGTAATAATGTGTTATGAGATATTGATATCTAATATCGTATTATATGATTATCATTTCAATATCCCATCACTTTATCATACTTTTCAGATATGTACAATATGATATAATATTTAAGATCGTACATTTCTGATATAATATCGTTTTATATCATTATCATTTGTTATATTTGATACGATACGATATGATATATGTATATTTGATACTCACCAGACCGACATGCATATCTGCTTGATGTTGACCGTCACCTCCTCGAAAACGCTGGGTGGCAGAGCCAGGTAGAAGATGCGGTTCGCCTTGTTCTTGTTCTCCATCAGCTCCAGCTGCTGGTTGAGCAGCTCGAACCCAGTGCGTCCATCGTAGCTGCCGGAAACGTATTCATTGAGCGCCCAGAACTCCTCGTACTTCTTCTGCTCGTGTTGCTGGACCTATGGGATCAGAACTAATGGATTAGAATCCTCTTTGAAATTCTCCTTCGAAACCCACCTTCATGTACGGCAGACACTGCTCCTTAAGGCTAGCGATCGTCAGCTTGGAACGCGCATAGCCGCAGAACTTTGTGGGCTTGGGCAGCAGGTCATCGCGGTATAGCCACCACAGCGTCGGGTAGATCTTCTTCTTGGCCAGATCGCCGGACGCCCCGAAGATGACGAACGTGTGCGGGATCTTGCCGTCGAAGTGGGTGCCCTCGCAGACCATCGTCGGGGACTTGAGCGACTTTATGATGAGATCCAGGGCGGTGTGATCGTGATCTGTGTGGAAAATCAGAAAAAGGGTCTAATAAGCCTTCTGTTGATTCTGATTTTGTTTTTTCGAAAGGTCCTCTAACTAAAGTAGATCAAGGAAATATCCTTTTTAGATATTGAAAATAAAAGTTTATTTACAATTTTTAATCTTTTTAAAATGAGAGTCCTCAAAAACTGTTATTATTATTACTTACAAAGGGACTTTGGAATTACTATGGTTAGCACATAAACTAAGAGACATTAAGACCTTTGCTCGACTGTCAAAACTGCGCTAGGTCTAAAAAATTTATTAAAATCGTTTGGGTACTATTTCAACATGTTTGTAAAACCCTCATCAAAAGGCGATTAGATGGTAGGTTTAAGTACAAAGTTTTCAACGGTAAATAAAGATCTGTGATTCCACAACATGTTCAATTCCAATTATCCAGCTCTTAAAGTTCCCCATGTCCCCATTCGGACATGGGTTATATCGAAATCTACATATATGTTTTTCAATAACCTTGCACTTAGACTTTGTTAAACCCGCATAGATGCGCTGGAGACTTTCGGCGATCGGAAAGTCCTGATGAGGATGGTGAGGTGCGTGCGAACTCACCGAGGACCTGGAGGAAAGTGTACGTCCACGGGTGGTGTGCGCAGACTTTATGGGAGTTCGTCAAAAGAGAGTAAGGGCGATAAGCACTCGATAAGACCTGGATCCGTTGTCTAATCACCGCACCGCTCTGTCGATGCCGATGACTAGTCAAGTAATCCGCGAGGGAGCACTGCCAGAGGTCACCCTCCGTGGTGGATGGTGTGTGGTGTATGGTGGGTGGGTGCTAATGGGTGGCCAGATCGATCGGAGCAGACCAGGTGGAACAGGTGCGGAAGCTTCGGCTTGGCCAGGTGCGCTCGCATACGTATCTTTCGATGCGGTTTGCACAAAACGAATAAATCGCCGTACTGCGGTCTACACCTTTAACTAGGTGTAAGTGTAAGCGATGAACTGGGCAGCGACGTCGGCTTCGACGCAAACGTCGGCACAAAGTGCAAGCAACATGTAATAGGTGTATAGCTCTATAGATATAGATATATCCGAACTTGGCTTTGGAACAAAACCCGGCAGTGTGCGACAGCAGCCTCAGTCGATCGCATGTCAACGGACGATCCCATAAGAAAAAATTACTGTGATCTTAACTTACTAGGAACTCTAATCGCTTTAATCTCTCCAAAAACTGTCCATCCAAGGTCATGGAACTATAGAACTTCCCTGACTATGAACTTGTATCAATATAATTTATATTTCAACTGGTTGAAATAGGCTTCTCATAACCTATATCTCAGATAACTTCGAAATAAGGAGGAGGACTAAGCTTAGGGATATAAACCCTTAAGATCCCAATCCCTCAAAAGGTTTGTCCAAAAACTCGATAACACTGATGGACACATGAACTTCCTGGTTAAGTTTTAAGGTGGAATAATTGAAAAGTGGCTAATAAAAGAGCAATAAAACTTTAATGAAGGCAATGTACGACTGAAATGAAATAGATTTTATTTTGTTTATAGATAATGTGAGCTTCTGGAAACATCTCTTAAGTAGAAGTGTTCACTACTGAAAATCATCGTATGTCGTTTAAAAGTCAGACGACTTGGATGAGTTTCGCCGAATCACGTGATTTATTCTTTAAAGATGGGATTTGACCAAAGTTCCAGGTAGATCTGTGTGAATCGAGGAGTGCATACTTTTCGGCTTTAGAAGATCTGGTGAAGATTTGCGAACCGGGGAAGCAAGAGCATGCCAGATGGGGCCGTGAGGATGGTGACTAACTGGCTGTCGAGCTCCTTCAAATGCCGAGATTGTGAGTCAGAAGCCCATAAGCTTACAGTCGAACTTCTGTAAGTCGGACTTCTATAGCTTCTGCAACTCGAATTTATAGTACTTCCACTTTCTGAACAGATAGCAAGGATTGAGTTTATGAATTTGATTTATTTCTCTCCTGTTTAGTGGTTCCACTTATCGAAGCTCGACTGTAATCTCGGTCGTACCGTATCGCATTTGACATTGACACAGACGAAGGCATTGGGGCAAGGAGAATGGAGAATGGAGAGTGGTGAGTGGTGAATGGAGAGTTGGAGAGCGGAGAAAGAGAAAGAGAAAGAGAGGGCGAAAGAGCGCGCAAGGTAACGTGTTTGAATATTATTAATGCCAAGCGGGTTCGTTTTGTTGTTTTGGAAAGGTATTATACGCAGGTGGGCTAATTATTTGTGCGTAGAATGTACATACATATGCAGGTAGGTAGGTAGAATCATGCATGTTCCAATGTCATTGCCACAGAGTGGAGAATGGAGAATGGAGAACGGTGGAGCTCTCTCTGCGTCCGAAAGGTTATTGCCGGTTAGTAATCTTTGGGGAATTGGAAATGTCTGTTATTGAGAATTGGGAATGGGATTCCAAACGATGGCCAAGAGCGGGTCAGCCACACGTCATAGTCGTCGGCGGTTGGTAATTGTGGACGGGGGAGTGAGAGCGAGAGCAAGATTGGATTCGAACTGAGAGGCCTGTGATAAGACAGGCAACCGGGCGTCCGTTGCTTTTTGTAGGTGACCCCAGGCGAAGAGCACATTTGAAGGGCGCAATCGCAATCTCAATTTCCCACCTGACGCGACAGTGATCGCGAAAAGTATGCGCCCGAAAATCCAATTGGTAACAGATATTATAGCAATTGAAAAATCAAACAAAAGTCAAACAGAACCCCATTCGAAATATCAATTCCCCACAATTACGTTACGATACTCACCATCCTTTTGCGTTGCCATCTTGACCCGAAACCCGAATGGATTAGCACACTACAAATGTGACTTTCTTTGACAATTTAGCCAAGGGGCTTTTTTGTTTGGCTTGGAGATTTCAGTTTTCGGTCTTCCGACTAAGATTTCCAATTTCCGATTTCACCAGCTTTTATTTTTTCGAGCAACAGCAACCTTTGCGGCTTTGGCTTTGGCCCACTGAAGGCAACTGGTAATTACGAAGAGTTGTGTCTTATGTTTGGTCTCGGATCGTATTGTTCAGTTGCGCGGAGTCGCGGAGCCTCGGTGGCGCAGTAATATAAATATAGTAATGGAGCTAAGCACGATCATTCCCTGACTGACTGAAACTGAACGGCAAAAGCAAAAGCAAAGCAAGAAGCGGCACAGCAAAGCAAAAGCACTGCCAATGGCAAGACAACAACACCAACACCAGCGGAACCGACGCTTTGTAACCCCGACTGCGCCGCCGATCGCAGCCAGGAGCGGACTCAAGGGGCTCGGGTCTAAGCGGACCCGAGTTCGATTATCTAATTTAAAATTTTTTTTAATGATTTTTGAAAAAATTGTTTAAAAGCCCCGACCTCTGATAACTTTTTTAATTTCAGAATCCATGTTTTTTTTGGGACCCTAATAACGAATATTTAGGCCAAACTTGGGGATAAGCCGTATTATTTTTATTTTATTTTATTTCTAGCTTATTTGATACAGAGGAAAAAATAAATCAAGTTAAAGTACTTATACAAAAATAAAATATATTTTAGTATGAAATAAAAATGTTAGGATTAGGAGCAAAAACATGAAGTAAGACAGTTTTACGGGAAATGTAATATATTAAAATCAATTGAAAATATTTTTAAATTGGTAATTTTTCTAAAACTTTGAAACTAGGAAATTCCCAGAAAAAACCACGTAGTTTTTTTCCAGTTATATAGTGATAAGCTCCCACTTACAGATTAAACCTTCGATTATACCAACATTATGGCCGAATTCTCAGCAATATATTCGGATATTTCAGCATAAACATCGAAAAATCGACCTTTAGTGATGTGAATAAGAAACCCGCCTTAATTATCGTTTGATTTTTATTCCAATCGCGATTAGTGAACACAGTCTAAGTAGTCAACTGCCTTGGTTTTTATTTAGTTTTGTGTGTTAGCGCCCGCTGCGGGCCTTTGGCTATTGTTTGAAACGCACAGCCCAGGCCTCAGTGGTCTCTAGTTACCCAAATGGGCGATGCGAATGGCAGGCGGGTAGCCCTGTCTGAACAATTCATAAAAATACATATGTAGGATTAAAAACTACGGCCCCTGGCCACGGAGGGCCCATCCCCAGCGATCAACGGTCCACGATTCCCGATCCTAAGTCCGAACCGCCCCTGGCTGGCTCTCTGGCGTGCATGCTCATTCACACACGCATTTTCTGTTTACATATATGTACGTATGGATTGGACTCGGAAACGGGCGAAGAGAGCGGGAGAATGGGTCGTCGGCTGGGGTAACGGATTACGGTCTACGGATCACAAAAAGCCAATGATAAAACCCAGAGTCGACGAGCAGAAGTACAAGGAATACGGACATGTACACATACTACATACGAATACGAAGGATTTTCGGAGCCGCCGTTTGTTGTGTGGTTTGATATCATATTCGTGGGCCAGGTGATGTCTGCAGGTGTAGTGAGGATGTTGAGTGTGTGTGTGTGTGTGTGTGTGTGTGCTTGGGTTTCGGGTGTTGGTTGTTTTGGTGTCTGTTTCGCTGCAGCGATGGCCCCTCTCTATTTACAAAATTCTTATATGCTAGGCTCCCAGTCCGTGATCCGGGTTGCGCAGCCCTGCGTTCCACCTGCCACGTCCTACGCTCCGCGATCCCCGGGGGACGATAGCGAATCTGGAGTCGCCTGTAGTCGGCAAGGAGCCTACGGGATTCGGATATTGGAGCTGCTGGTGCTGGTGCTGGAGCTGGACACGAACGGTTGGCGGACGTCGGTCGTCAGTAGAAGAGCACCGAGTGCAGAATGACCCGGTTGCGCCGCTCCTCGAACTCCTGGATCATTTCGTCGATATCGTTATCCAGGTCCGTGGACTTGGCCATCTGCAAAAGGGTAGGGTCACATGGAATTGATCGAGTGGACATTGAATGGTCGTCTCGCGGCGCAGCGTACCAAGTTGATCATATCGGTGATAAGAAAGGCGCCCATTAGCGCATCCTCTGCGTTGTCCACCACATCCACGTTGAGGACGTGCACGGGTCGATTGTCCACCGAGTCCATGGACTCCATGTGCAGCACGACCAGGTCGTAGACGCGCTCCTCCACGGTGACAATGATGTCGAACTGCTCCTTGGTCTCCTGGAACCGCTCCGGGCACTTCTTGATGCGCCGATTGCGGTCGAGCATGTGCAGCAGGCCGTTCTGTGTGTAGCTGGGAAGGAATGCATAGCGATTAGCCAAGATGGGTGGCGGCTGGATGGCACTACTCACAACTCCTTGTCCTTGCCCTCCAGGTCGCGGTAGATGTCCTCGTAGCTGGTGCCGAATTCGTAGACATTCGGCTTGTCGAACGCCATGCCGGGCAGCTTGACGCGCTCGCCGGTGCCGTAGGAGCGCACATTGAAGCCCTTCTTGGCCAGGAAGTTGTGCGCCTCCATCGAGCGGTTCATGTTCGAGGAGCAGACCACGGCCACCGAAAGCTTGCTGGGATCAGTCATGTCTCTTTCTCTTTGGCAGTGCGTTGCAGTCGGGGCAATCGGATCGGATCGGATCGGCAAAAAATATAATATAATATGTTCGCCCGATGTGGGGATGGCAAAAATATATAAAAATATATCGATATTTTTTGAACAAAAATAAATACTTATCGTGGTATTTTCCCTAGTTCCCCACTCGGCCGCAGTGGCGCTCTCAAATGTTAGATTGGCGATTTCTAACAGAACTGTTAAGATATTGGCAGAACTGTTAGTCCTCTGCCGCTGCTCTGCCAATGTAAGAAAGCGTTGTATCTTAACAGTTCTGTTAAATCTTTATCGATAGTTTGTTTTATCGATTATAAAAGTTCGCTGTAGCGATATATTGTAATTTACCAACACTGGATAATAGTTCTTATTTTTGAATTCCAACCGAAGCGATTCGACCAGCGCCAATTCGAATTAAATAAGTTAAATCGCGACTCGTAAAAGACGGAATGCCAAATCCTCCGTAATCTGTGGCGAATTTCGCTGGCCCAGTGTCAAAACAACAGCCGCATTTCTTCGAGGCAAATAGCAATAACCGCCAGTTGACAATCGACAACAACCTTCCAGTTCGGAGCTCGTGGAATGCGGCTCAGCAAGTTGGAGCCGTTGCCGTTGCCTCCATTCTTTACCTGTGTGTTGTTGTGGTTTTGTATCTTGTGGAGTGAGGCAGGAGCAGCAGCAGCAGCAGCAGCCGCCGCATCGCGTGTGTTGCGTGTGCTTGTGAGTTGAGCAGGTTTGCGGCACAGTGGGGTGCATTGCTTGCTTTCATATCAAAATCGGTGGCAGGATCCAAACTCAACCTACAAAAAAATTCGAATCTCTTGTGGTTTCAGTATCATCTATCATCAGTTAAAGTATCATCTAAACTATAAGCTGGTTCTAAAGTTTAAATAAACATAAGATTTCCAAGTTCAAAACCTACTTTTAGTTGACCATGAAGACGAGAAAAAGTCTTTTCTGTAGTATATTATTATTATAATATATTTATGAACACATTTCAGGAATTCGCTTTAAAATATAGTTTTGAATTTTATTTTCTTGAAACCAAACTTGTGGGTTATTTGAGAAAAAATTGCATGCAATTTTTTCGGTTTTTTTTGTGTTGATTTTTTTTATTTGCTCAATATAGAAGTTATATGATTATAAATAAGGTATACCTATTTAACCTGCAAACACCTAGTCAAAATCGATTGTTTTCTCTCTGTACAATCGGGAAGCCCGCTCCTTTTTGCCCTTTGCAGTTCCACTGTGGCAAGTGGCGTTTGGAATGGAAATTGGCTCGTTCCTCTGCTCTGCTCACCTGTCCCACCTGAGTGGGTGAGAGCGGGAAACGGAGAAAGAGATAGGTAAAGAGAGAAGGAGAGAGAGTGAGAGAGAGCGAGGCAGAGAGAGGATCCCTTCACTTGTTAACTGGTTGGGCGAATAGCTGCCGGCGGCCAGAACCGAACGAGCCGAATGAACCACCAGTATCCGAGGTTCGAGATCCGATATTATATTAGTCGTATTTTGTCACTCGATCGGTCATCGCGTCCACTTGTCGCCCGCTCTGAGAGATCGCTGAGATCGGATTGGATTGTTTGGGCCCGGGACTTGGCGTTGGACTCATCCAGTGCGGATGAGGCAGGGCAGCAGGGGGAGGAGGAGGAAGGAGCTGCCGCGGCATTTCGGCCCGCGCCCCATTGATCCGCCAATTATCGATCTTTATCCGGCGACTACGACGACGACCATGTAAAGGTCACAGGTCAAGAACGGAAATTAAAGTACCAAAAAAGAATCCGGAGGTAAACCCGTTTTACAACCTGCCAATTGCAATTTGTCTTTCGTTTTTTTTTCGGTTCGGTTCGGATCGGTTTCGGTTTCGGTTTATTAGCTTTTTGTTGGAATCCGCGGCAAAGCCAGGTGTTTTCGGATATTTGTATATCAGAAACATTAAGATTGCAAGGGAAATGCATTGAGTTCCCAGCAAAAGCAGTGACTTGTGTACCAAACTATAGAAATATAGACACCGTTCCCTTTAAGTGGACTCAAACCAGGTCAAGTGTCATTAATATTGGAACAGCTAAGAGTAATTTTTAATTTGTTGACACCTTTTGACTTTATTTTCTTTTGTGCTGTGAAAAACCGTTGGATCAGCGAAAAAAGAGTTTCCAAGCAACCAAGAGATTTCCGCGGAATCTGCTTGGGGACCCTGGGAACCAAGCTATCGTACTCTGGGTCCTTGAAAATGTAGATGATATGTATAGAAAATAGTATAACAGAAGCGTTTTCCTATAAAGTATATTCGATCAAGAAGAAAATGAACTAAAAACAGTATTATGTTCAGCAGAACTCTTATCTACCGATCCTAAAAGTTTTTTATGGGAATAATCCTCTAATTTCGCAAAAAGCTTTTTGAAAAATGCAAATCTTTTTTGTGTAAGCCTGATCTTACGATCTGAACTTCGGTTGCTTTTGCTTTTATCCCCATAGTCTGGTGCTGGTGAAAAGTTCTTCACCATCCGCTAATTACACAATGCATGCGAGGCAAAATACACATAATTGATGGGAAAGTTTTGTTTTGCGCATGCGCAGCAGCCAGTGGCGAAATGAAAGTGCCCATGAGGCGGTGTTTTTTTTGTATTTTAGTAGTCAACTACCGTTGCATTTAGCAGTTAGTTAATATACAGTACTGATGATCTGATCTTCGGTTTTTCTTTTCTTAATGTCTGTTAGAAACTAACCTATAAATAAAAACTAAAAATAAAACTATTTTGTTTAGCTAGAAAAAACCTGATCAGATTATCAATAGTGCCAAAAAACATTAATTTTCTATGATCTTTTAATCTAAATTTACTATTTTAAGGTCGAATTCACCCACCATAGCATTAAATTGTATAAAACCCAAAGGATAACCCAAAAAAATGACATATATCATGGTTTTTCTGATTCGCAGATGGATTAGTTCTGTTCTATATTTAATTTTTATTAATTTAATTTTTTTAATTTTTTAATTTTTTTAATTTTTATATTTAATTTTTTGTAGTACATATCTTTAGAAAACACCCAATAGATATTATCTTGAAAAACGAAAACTATTGAGTTTAGTTTTATAAAATGTCAAGAAGTCTTAATTTTATTTTAACTTTATGATCTTTTAATATTTTTTAAATGTATAAATTTCTTATTTGTAGATCGATTTTACCCCACCCCAGCATTAAATTCTTTATAATCCATAAGTGTTAAACATATATTATTATTATTTTTGCAATTCGCAGATCGATTCAGCAATAGCACTTGGTCCTGGCCAGCCAGTTCAGAATGTGACCGGAGCGCCGGACCGGAAATGCTGAAGCACGCCTCGACGACGAGCAGTAGCGCTGCAGCCGTCGCCACGGCAGCGGTGGCTATCAACCCGCTGTCCACTTTACTGG
Source organism: Drosophila pseudotakahashii (assembly GCA_035046095.1). Lineage (NCBI taxonomy): Eukaryota > Metazoa > Arthropoda > Insecta > Diptera > Drosophilidae > Drosophila > Drosophila pseudotakahashii. The sequence continues at coordinate 12,740,903 of JAWNOE010000105.1, forward strand.
GCGGCCAGCTGCTGCGCACCGCCGCCAACAGCAGCAGCAACATCAATTGCAACGGCAACAGCAACAGCAACAGCAATTGCAATAGCAACACCAACAGCAACAGCAGCAGCAGCAACAACCAAACTGGAAGCGGCGGCAGTGGCCACAACACACCCCCAGTTCCACTGGTGGAAGCGGAAGCGGGAATTGGAAATGGAAATGCAACCACCACTGCCACCGCCGCCAATGGTGGCTCACCGACACCCGCAGCAGCTGCAGTGGCAAGTACCGCGCGCAACATCCACCTGCGACCGCCGCAGCCGCTGAATATATCCGCCCTGAATGCCTCCGCCTCGAGCACGCTGCTCAACGAGGGAGGATCTGGATCGGGAGGTGGTGGTGGGGGACACAGGGGCTGCCTGGGTAACTCCTCCACGCTGCTGAATATCGCCACCACGCCCAGCACGCCGCTCAAGCCGCTCACCCCGCTCACGCCGCTCACCCAGCTGACGCCCAATGGACACTTTCTGGGCAATGGGAGTGTGCACCACCACACCTACACCAACCAGCACATCCTGGCCAGCAGCGGCAGTGGCCACCAGCAGCAGCAGCAGCAACAGCAGGCGCAGACGCAGCAGCAACAGCTGCCACATGCGCCGGCGCAAACGCACAATCTTAGTCAAGTGGCGCCCAACTACAGGAACTACAGCCACCTGACGCCCAATCCTGTGCGCCACAAGCTGCCCAAGTCGGGTCCTTCGCCACGCGAGGCCCTCACCAGCCTGGGATTGCTCTGTCTGAGTAAGTATCGCTCTCTATTATCTATCTTGCAAAAATACTAGAAAAATACTAGTTTATATGGGAAACCTTTTTATTATCATCCGATTCCCAGTGATATTGCATTGCTTATAAATCCGTTTCATAATATTTTGATAAATATTTAATACTAAAAACATATTAAACTGCATGATTTAATTAAAAAATGTTTGAATCAAGGTGGAAAATATTCATTAGAATTTAAAAAATGTAAGCTTAAAAAAATAGATTTTTTTTTAAATAAAAAAGTTGCATAATTGAACTACAAAATATTTAAATCAAAACAAAAAATATTAATAAGGATTTTACAAATTTTTTAAGTAAAAAAAGTTTAATTTTTATAAAAAAGAATTTTATTAAAAAATTAAAATGTAAAATCCTTAAATTAACTAAATTTGTTAAAAACATGGAATATGAGAGGAAGGGATTTACTACGGTTTTTTCAAGATATATTTTTTAGTTATTAGATTCTTATTAGATAATCTATTCTTTTAGATATTGTAAAGTTTTTAAGATATTTTTTTTTATCGAAAGTGTTTCAAAAATGTACGTATTGTACATAGAAATTGATAATAATAATGATCTTCAGATTAACTATTGTTTCTGGTTCTTTGCAGTTTCCCTGCTCCTGGCGCTGCTCTCGCTGATCTTCCTGCTGAGGATCTCGCCAAATGGACGCGAGGACGCCGTGGGTCGTGGCGCTGTCGGCGAGGACTTCATTGTCGTCTACGACGTCACCTTGGCTTTGGGTGCCCTCTCGCTGTCGCTGAACCTCTGCTGCCTGCTGGTCTGCGCCATCCAGTTCCTGTTCGCCGTGAAACTGCGCGAACCGGCCTTCGAGGGGCGGGAGAATCAGTACCTGGCCAAGTCGAGTGCCAGCCGGACGTGCGCCGTCAGTGGGTTCTTCATCTCGATACCGGTCTTCCTCACCGGCCTAATCCTGTACACCTTCAGCCACTTCCATTCGACGCCGGCGATCGTGACCAGCCTGCTGATCGGCGTCGGGATCGTCTTTTGCGGCGGCGCCATGGTGCACAACGTCTTTGTGTGGCAGCGCGAGAAGACCATCAGCTATCGCGGTGGAGCAGCGCACAATCTGTCGGTGATCTCGGCCGCCCAGCTGCCGGTGACGCTGCCGATGCCTCTGCCACTGCCACTGCCGCTGCCACCGGGTCCGTACCATGGGTACCACCAGGGTGGTGGTCACCTGGTGCCGCCCTCCGTGACGGCGGTCTCACCCAATCATTCGCATGGCAGCTTCAACCCGCTGCTTCTCGGCGGCGGCGGAGGAGGAGGCTGCTGCGGCGGAGGAGGAGCAGTGGGGGCCGTCAACTCATCCTTCTTGGTGCGTCCTGCCACGGCCACGCCCCCCACGCCCACACCGAGGAATCTGGCGAACAGCAGCTGCTTGACGACGGGTCGCGAGGCCAGCGGATCGGTCAGTCCTGGGATTCCGCCAACGCTGGACATGAGCAACATCACCGTCCTGCTGCACGAACTATCCACGCTCGTCTAGACCCTAGACTCTAAATTCTAGCTTCTAGACTCTAGACCTACTAAGTAGACCTAGCATAGACTTGTAGTTAGACGATATCCACCGCCCAACGCCCTCATCTTGCCGAATTGTAGCCTTAAGAACGCCTTTTGTAAATATCTGTACATATGCCTCCCGACTATCGAACGAATAACATCCATTGTAAGCTAAAGTAAAGTATGCGACTGCATTGCCATTTTAATTCAATTAAATTTACCGGCTGGCAAAATTTAAACAAATCTTCCCTGGTAAATCATCTCTTATTTTTAAAAGGGGGTTCATCATAATTTTTTGCAAAAAATTGAAAAAAAATAAAATGTCCAAGTTTAAATGCCAATCGATTGGAAATTCAATACCGAGTTTAGAAAGGTATGACAATCTTTATTTTGATCAATATTTCCATTTTTTCGGCAAAAAAAAACTGGTTTGTTTTTTTCGAAAATTCAGGATTTTGGTGTTTGACAAAAAAAACAATTTTTCTTTTGGTTTTTTTGCTATAACTTGGCCAAAAACGGTCGTACACCAAAAGTACATACTGTTTTGAACAGCTAACAAGTTATTAATTACTTCCATAAAACTTTTCGTGTGATTTTGAAAAAATAAAATTTTTCCCAATTTTTATTTTTTTTTTGTAAGGGGGTACATCATAATTTTTTGCAAAAAATTGAAAAAAAATAAAATGTCCAAGTTTAAATGCCAATCGATTGGAAATTTAATAACGAGTTCAGAAAGGTATGATAATCCATATTTGGATCAGTATTTCCATTGTTTCGGCAAAAAACTGTTTTTTTTTTTCCAAAATTCGGAATGTTGGTTTTTGACAAAAATATGAAGTTTTTCTTTTGGGTTTTTTGCTATAACTTGGCCAAAAATGGTCGTACACCAAAAGTACATACTGTTTTGAACAGCTAACAAGTTATTAATTACATCCATAAAACTTTTCGTGTGATTTTGAAAAAATAAAATTTTTGCCAATTTTTATTTTTTTTTTGTAAGGGGGTACATCATAATTTTTTGCAAAAAATTGAAAAAAAATAAAATGTCCAAGTTTAAATGCCAATCGATTGGAAATTCAATAACGAGTTCAGAAAGGTATGACAATCTATATTTTGATCAATATTTCCATTTTTTCGGCAAAAAAAACTGGTTTGTTTTTTTCGAAAATTCATGATTTTGGGTGTTTGACAAAAATAGGAATTTTTCTTTTGGTTTTTTTGCTATAACTTGGCCAAAAATGGTCGTACACCGTACATTTCAAACCATACAATTTCTTTTGGTACTGTTAATAATTTTTTTTTAACTTTTTATTTTAACTCAAACGGATATATTCAAAATTTTAAACTTATGCCAATTAAAATTGGTATTTAACGTTAACAAAATATAAAGTGAATTATGTGTTTACAGCGATTGGTTGACGGTGCTTTCTTGGTCTTCCCTTGGCCTGTTGGTTACATTTCGCATTGCTTTTAACTACAATTATGGTGTTTCAGTTTCGATCGGTCGACTTCCATGCAATCCACATATCCCTCATGGGTTTTTTGACTACGGTAAACGAGGGAAACGAGTCCGCCGGCAGCGGCTGGCGGCTCACTGGTGCCGCGCACGGATCGCCGGACACTGGGACTCTCGGTGGCGGGTGCCAGCGAGGTGGCCCGCTTGCTGCGCGCCTTATTGGTCGGCGTGGCCGGTCGGGAGCTGGGCGCCTCCGAGTCGACGCTGAGGCGCGACCGTGATCGGGTGCGCGGCAGCGAAGCGTCCAGGGAGCTCTGCTCGTCGATCACCTCCAGCAGGTGCTTGTGCTGCAGTGTGCGGCGCTTGGGCGTCGACACGGGCGGCGTGGAGACGGCGGGCGATGACGATGTGGAGGCCAAGGCATCATTACTACGCAGCCGCATCCGGCGTCCGGCCAACGGAGCGGGACTGTCCTGGTGCTCCATGGAGGCGCGACGCGGTCGCAGGGGCCGTGGACTGTCGCGATGCTCCGAGGAGCCGCGACGCGGACGCAGTGAACGAGCTGGTGCCGTGGTAGCTTCAGCCGGCTCCTCGTCCTTAGATGCAGGGGCTTTCACTGGCTCCTCCTCATCCTTGGCTGGAGTAACTTCAACTGGCTCCTCATCCTTGGCTGGATTAACTTCAACGGGCTCCTCATCCTCATCATCGGACAATATCAGCGTTAGACTCTGCCTGGAGTCCTCTTCTTGGACCGCAAGTGGCTCTGGTTCCGTAGGTTTGTCTTCTTCTCTGGCCTCCTCTTTCTCCTCCTCCTCGGGAATCTCCTCCAGCTGCTTTTCCTCCACCACATCTATCTCCATATCCGTATCGTTCTCAACCAGCGGCTGCTTGGTCTCGCTGAATGCCACCGTGGCCACCGAATCATTGCTGGCTGCATCCTCTTCCATTGGCCACTCCTCCTGCTGCTTCTGCTGCTCCTCCTCCTGCTCCTTAGGCTGGGGATCCCTTGCTGCCTTGGGCGACTCCTCATCGCTGTCCAGCACAATGGTTTCGGCCACCTCGGAATCGCTGTTCACGGTGGCGCCCATCGAAAGGGAGGGACACGGCACACCGCTGGCCGCCGCCTCCTCCTGCTGCTGCTGCAGGCAGTCGTCCTTGAAGGCGAACAGCTCCGCACTGCTGCAGGCCGCCGATTGCTGGGGACGCGCCACATAGCCGCGCACCTCGGTGCCATCAAGTGCAATGACGCAGTCATCCTCATCGTACTCCTCCTCCTCCTCCAGCGAACCCTTGGTGGTGTCCAGGTCGTCGACCGTTTCCAGGCTATTGGCGCGATACAGCGAGATGGGTGAGCCGCCGTCGCCACCGTCCACTCCGTGCGGTGCCCGTGGACTCGAGTTCTGCGAGACGTTCGTGTCGCTGGGCAGGAACGAGGTGGGCGTGTGCGTCACCGATCGCGAGGTGGTTATGGAGCCCGTCGACTCCACGACAATCGAGTACATGGGATCATCGTTGTGCAGCGGCGGCACCAGGGGATTCCGGAGGCCGGCCGAGGAGGACAGGTCGGACTCCTCGCTGCTTAGGCTGTAGGTGGGCGAGGAGAGGGGCTCCTGGTTGGGCGCCTCCAGGTATTCCAGCATTCCGTCAATATCCGTAGGCTCTTGCGCCTGATCCTGCGGCTGATTCTGTTGCTCCTGCGTATCCTCCAGCTTTAGTTCCTCTTCCTGATCCTGATCCTGATCCTGGTTGTCGGGCTGGTCCAGCGAAGCCACATCATAGGTGGACATGCCCAAGGTGGTGTCCATCATCCGGTGTCCACCCTGGACGGCAGGTCGTGCTGCTGGCAGGGACCACTGCGAGCTGGGTGCGGCCGTTAGCTCCGATCCCAGATCCGTGGCTTCCATTTCGCCGCAGATGGTGGTGCGCTCGGATATCCTAACCACACGGCTGGCGCTGGCGAAGATCTGCGACTGGGCGGACTCGCCCATCTTTGAGGAGCAGACGGTGGGCACAAACTGCGAATGCGATGTGGTCTGGGTCGGACCCACTGCGGTGGCAAAGCTGCCGAATCCACTGCTGCTCTCGCTTCCACTTGCACTTCTAAGTTCGCTTTCGCCGGTTCTCCCTTGGAGCAGCGAGCCACGTGGCTGTGGCCCAGCTGGCGGGGCCAGGGACAGCGGAGATGGACGCGGTGGCACCGTCAGGTGGTCCACCAGCGACACATTGGCCGAGGCCAACGGGGAGAGGAACTCCTCCTCCTCATCCTCATCCGAATCGACACTGCCGGCGCTCCTCGGCTCGCTCCTTGACTCGATCTCCACGATAATCTCGTCGGTTTCCTCTTCCTCCTCCCCCTCCTCCTCCTCGACCGCATCCTCGCTGCTGTCCACCTCCATGGAGCCATCCAATCGCAGGGGAATGGGCGGCATAAAGCGGAATCTCTTCGTGCCCGCCAGCGTGGTGGACGTGGCCACCGGGGGAGCACCTCTGCCCACGGCATCCAGGGTCGAGTGCCGCTTGAGGATCGTGAGTATCGCCTGGGGCGAACTGCTCCTCTTTCGAGTCATTGTCGTCGCCGACGTCGTCGTTGGTGGATGGCGCGCCTGAAGGAAAGTTGGCGGCTGCAGCAGATCGCTGGCCTGGTTGCGCTCCGCCTCCTCCAGCTCCGATCGATCCGACTGATGATCGAGCAGGGATCGCACATGGCCCTTCACATCCTCGACCAGCTGCTCGGCCAGCAGACGCCGCCGTTTGCGTGGCTGCAGTGTGTACTGCTGCCTACGTTCCCGCTCTTCGCGCCGCTGCTCCTCCTCCTCTCGCTGCCGCTTCTCCACCGCCTGGTGGGGCACTGGTCGCACCTTGCGCCGCCTGAGCGGCATCTCCGCCAGTCCGTATTGTGCGTGCCGCAGGAAGGGAATGTTGGTGTAGCCCATTTTCGGGGGAATCGAAAGGGGCGTTGCCGGCGGCGGCGTCTCGAAATGCGTGGCCCAGTGGGCGCTGACCGCCGAACTCTGGAAGATGCCGCCCACCTGGCCGCTGGCGTTCTGCTTGACCAGCTGGCAGCTGAAGGGCTGCAGCGGACCGTCGCCCTTCTGGCCGCCGCCGCCGCCATCTTCCAGGCCATCGAGGGTGTCGCGGATGCGGAGATAGGTGCCGGCAATGTTCTGGGCCACCGGCGCCATGGTCGAACGATAGGCCGAGATAATGGTGCTGGAGGAGTCGTCCTCGCGTTCCCGCTCGGCGGCCACCTCGTCCATAAAGGAGACGGCCTCGATGAACTTGCTCTTCTGCAGCAGCAGGATGAGGTGCACGCAGTCCGTCTGCCGGGAGCGACTCTGGCGCAGCAGGCGGTAGAGCAGTCGCTCCTCATCCTCGCTCAGGCACAGCTCGGCCAGAACCTTGAAGCGTCCGCGTGCGATGCAGTGGCGGAAGAAGCGCTCCAGCAGCGGCTGCCCGTCGTCGTCGTCGTAGAGGCGGGCCATTAGGAAGGCCTCCGGCATGCTGCCGTTGGCCAGCAGGACGGTCATGTGCAGCTCCGAGGAGAGCGGACCGGGCGGTTGGCTGGCCACACGCATGGCCGCCTTGACGGCCCCACCAGCCAGCAGGGTCTCCAGCAGCAGGCGCATTTGCCAGGGCTCAAAGTTGCTGGCCGGGAAGGGATCCTTGTACAGCTCAATGACGCATTGCTGAAAGTAAAGAGTTTGCGATTCAATTTGTATACATAATAGATGATCTAATCGCAGAACCCACCTCGTAATCGCCGCTGTCCAGACACCAAAACGAGCGCACCGACTTGGCCAGTTCCTCCTTCACCTGAAAGGCTGTCTGAAAGCGTCGGAAGAGCTGTGCATCCAGATCCATCAGCAGGTACAGGATGAGGGCGTGCTTGTGGCACAGCTCGGTGTCCGGGGCCAACATCACGTGCAGCAGGGCATGCAGCGAGTCCGGCGGATAGGCAGCCGATAGTGAGGCCAGCTTGGCCAGCCGGTCGATGTACAGGCTTGTTCGCTGCGCCCGCCGCTCGGCGTAGAGGTGCCGCAAGCGGACCAACGGCTGCTCCCTGGGCTCCCGATGATTCTCGTGCTGACCCTCCGGCAGGAGACCGTGCTCGATGAACCAGTAGAGCACCCGCTGGTACTGGTGCACCGTCTGCAGCGCCCGTTCGTTTGCCTGGCACTCGGCCAGCACGGAGGGCGTCAACCGGCGGCGACCAAGCTCCACAATGTAGGACTGCAGGCGCACCAGCTCGCGCAGCTGGGCGGAGAGCACCTGGAACTCGCGACGCTCCCGCTCGTCCAGTGAGTAGCCGCCGTAGTCGAAGATGCCCTGGCACAGTTCCGAGCAGCGCGTCTTGATCTGGCCGGCACGCTTCACGATCCAGCTGGTCAGTGTGGCGAGCGAGAGGTCGGTGGGGTCGAGCATGTTGCACAGAAAGCTGCCATCCAGCCAGCTTCTAGCGCAGTCGTTAAGCAGGGCACCGCACTGGTGTTCCAGGGCCACCGACAGAATCACTTCGTACATGGCTGTCTTGGAGAACGTGGCGTCCGGGTTGAGCTCACAGAACTGCGGCAGAAGTCGCAGGCGAACGATATCCTCGTGATAGGACTGCGGACGCAGAAAGAGCGTGGCACGCTCCCAGCGCAGGGCGTTCAGGAAACGATGCTGCACTCCGTCCTGGGCGTAATATCGGCTGCCCGTCGGCGTCAGCAAGGTGCAGTCGAAGGTCAGTGAATCGGGATAGAAGTGCTCATCGTAGCGCTGCAGCGAGACAAAGTGCATGATGGTGTTGGCGCGCAGCTGCAGTCCCAATCCCGTGGGCAGGCCACTGAGCACGTAGCCGGCCAGATAGTGGGGCGTTTCGTAGTGACGCACGCAAGGCGGCATCTCCTCCTTGTACCACTGGTTGATGTCGAACAGGACAAGCTTGTTTTTGCGATCCGTGGTCGAGTGCCAGGATATGATGACCAGCAGGGTTCCGCTGTCGCCGGCAAAGCTGAAAGTGGAGGCCGTGAAGCAGGCGTTCACCGCGCAGACGCCTCTGTCGAAGATCTGGTGGTTGCGCACCGAGCTGGAATGGTATTGCTCGAAGCGAATGATGTCGCCTTGCTCCTGCTCCACGTAGGAGCGCCTGTAGCTGACCGAGTGCAGCAGCATGTTGAGGCCGTCGGCGCCCTGGTACAGGGCGCAAATGTAGAAGCAGGGCTTGGGATCGTCGGGCGGCATGATGAGGCACATTCGCTGCACGGCGCCGCGCACCCGATCCTTCTTGCCCGGCGGCTGCAGCGAGGTGGTCACGTGGAAGTGGACCAGGTCGTAGATCAGCACGCGGCCATCGTCGAGGCCAGCGGCAAAGCCGGGCGCCAAGCTGATGCCCATCAGGCACTGGATTCCGCTGGTGGCCACTAAAAAAGGAAGAGAATTAGCATGGAGGCGCATTTTTCATTTCATTTTTCAGCACATCTACTCACCATCCACCCGCACGGCCAAATGGGCGCCCTTGGCGCGACAATCGTCCAGCAGGGAGTCGATTTGAGGTCCCAGCTCTTCGCTGGGAAAGCTGTAGAGCTGTCCGTACGACGGATCTCCCTCGGAAGCGGGAAGGCAGAGGCTTCTCCCGTCCTTGTGCTTCGCCAGCAGGCTGTCCGTGTTGAGATCGACCAGCAGGACAATGCCCTCCTGGGTGGAAATGGCCAAGCAGCCGTCAAACCGGGCGAGTCGCGTGCCCCCGCAGATGCGCCGGTCCAGGAAGGTCAGCGCGCTGCAGTAGAGGCCATCGGCCAGGTCGAAGCGGCGCAGCACCTTGCTGCCCGGTATCGAGTAGATGAGCACCTGCGTCCGGGCCAGGCTGCAGTGGTCGGGGCGGCGCTCCCCGCTGTCCCACGACTCCAGGCAGATGGCCAGCAGCGCGGTGCGTTCCGGTTCGCCCGGGAAGAGCTCCTCCACGCAGCGAATGCTGCAGCGCTGCTGTCCGCCGCCCTGTCCCGCGTCGTCCGCGGACTCGCTGCTCCAGAAGCGATGGTAGGAAACGTAGTCGCCGGTGGTCATGCTGCAGACGAGGATTGTGGCGTCGCTGCCATAGCGCCAGGTCACCCAGCCCAACTGGCCGCCGCGTATGATGCCGCCCAGGTAGTCGGCTGGAAAGTGGGACGATCCCTTGGTCAGTATGGGAATACCACGCCGCCGGCGATGCAAACGCCCCCGCACTTACCGGAGTCCACTTCCGTCGGCTCCTGGCCAAAACCGGGTACGGCGCGCTCGGGGAAGGCCGCCGAGCGGCTGCCGTCGAGCTCCACTTCGTGCCACTCCATCTAGTCTAGTTCATCCGTTGACCAGGAGGCCGGGAAATCGAAGAATCAGGCAATGTGAGGATTCGCGCAAAAAAAACACTGATTATTCGATAGAGTGTGTGAGAGTGTGTGTGTGCTGGCCGGCGCTGCCGCTTCGATTTGATTTGACATTTGAAAACGGTTGTTTTGTTTGCACGCTGCCTGACAGGTCGAGCGATCTGGCAACGCTGCAGGATTGCGAAAATATCGCGCGAGTTTCGTAAGAAATTTCGCCGGTTCGCCGCAGTTAAGAGTGAAAACAGCAGACAGTCAATAGAAGGCACTGAATTTAACTTAAATAGGTAGTTATACAGCTAGAGCAAAAGTCGTCTAGGCAAACTCCAGCCGTGCGCTCCAGATCTGGCAACTTCCGCGCGCCGCCTGTCAACCCTGTCCCGTGCGATTTGTGCCTGCACATTGTTCTAAAACAACCCAGCCGGAAAAGCCGTTTCAGCAGTGGGCTATTTTTCTATATGCGCTTCAGATGTGAGACACCCCGACTCGAGGCTGTGTTCTCCAGGCAATAGGCGCTACTCAGGCCGACCAACCGCGATACCCAGCAGAAGCAATCCCGACCAGAACTCTTGCATTTCGCACACGGAGCACAACACACACAAGATACAACACACACCGCACACACGCACACGCAGGCAGCACTCCTAATCTTTGGATACGTTTTGTGTCTGGCTGGCTCCACAGGCGCATTGGCCAGAGACGAGGCACGCGGGGATCGAGGAGGAGGAGATCGAGAGGCTAGGCGAGTTTCGGAGCAGAGCGTAGAGGTGAGTGGTGATTACAGAGGGGGCAGGACAGGGGGGACACCATGTGCTCTTCTTGCAATTTAAATAAATATCCACATCATCCTTCTCTGCATCCCACAGGCAGGCAGGTAGTAGGCCCCGATGGCCCAGCACGGAGGCACCGAGGCCCTGGCCGCCGAACTGGCCACGGCCGTCGACCTGATCATGCATCCGCACACCCAGCAACAGGCGCGCCTGGAGGCCTACATGGCCTGCGAGCGGTTCAAGGAGGAGTCGCCGCTGTGCGCCCAGGTGGGCCTCTTCCTGGCCAGCTCGCCGCAGTCCAACCAGCAGGTGCGCCACTTCGGCCTCCAGCTGATCGAGTACACAATCAAGTTCCGCTGGAACTGCATTACGCACGAGGAGAAGGTGTACATCAAGGACAATGCCATCAAGATGCTGAATGTGGGCGTGGGCCCGGCGGAGGACCGCACGCTGTTGCCCACCAAGGACGCGCTGTCGCGCATCATCGTCGAGATGATCAAGCGCGAGTGGCCGCAGCAGTGGTCCGATCTGCTGCCGGAATTGAGCCAGGCCTGCACCAAGGGCGAGGCCCAGACGGAGCTGGTGCTGCTGGTCTTCCTCCGGCTGGTGGAGGACGTGGCCCTGCTGCAGACCATCGAGTCGAATCAGCGACGCAAGGACATGTACCAGGCGCTGAACAACAATATGAACGATATCTTCGAGTTCTTCCTGCGGCTCGTGGAGCAGCACGTGACCGCCTTCCGCGAGACGACCCGGCAGTGCAACTTCACCAAGGCCAATGCCCATAGCCGGGTGGTGGAAATGGTGCTGCTCACGCTGAGCGGCTTCGTCGAATGGGTCAGCATCCAGCACATCATGTCCAGCAACGGCAAGCTGATGCACTTCCTCTGCATTCTGCTCAACGACAAAGCATTCCAGTGCAATGCGGCCGAGTGCCTGGCCCAGATCACGAATCGCAAGGGCCAGGCGAAGGAGCGCAAGCCGCTGTTGCAGCTGTTCAACGAGGAGCCGCTGCGCTACATCTACCAGGCCAGCCAGATACCGCCCGACTCCAGCTCGTCGCTGGCCATTGAGCAGCACCACAACTTCCTCAAGAAGCTGCTGCAGGTGCTGAACGGCATGGCCCAGCAGCTGGTGGCGCTCTGGGGCAAGGACGACGCCACCCAGCGGCCGGTGCATCTGGAGGTCCTGCTCGAATGCCTCCTGCTCCTCGTCCAGCATCCATCGCTGACCGTCTCGCACGGCTCGGCGCTCATCTGGCAGCTGCTGCTCAAGCACGAGCCCTGCTCGAAGGACTTCGCCACGGTCAACTACATTCCCAAGCTCATACACACGATTGCTCCGCGGATCGTGAAGCTGCCATATCCTGCCTCCACCAGCTCGCCTGCCAGCCTCTCCACGGAGGCCTACATTCGACTGGAGTACGACAGCGAGGAGGAGTTCGCCCTCTACTTCTTCCGCTGCCGCACCGACTTCCTCGAGATCTTCCGACTGGCCACGCTGGTGCAGCCGCTGGTCACCTACGGCTACTGCGAGCAGTGGCTGCAGCAGCGCCTGCGCAACGCGGTGGCCGAAGCGGACGCCGAGGCCAAGAGCGGCAATGTGTCGTGCAGCGTGCTGGACCCCATATACCTCGAATGGGACGCCCTGGTTAGTGTGCTGGACGGCGTCCTGAGCCGCATTCTCCTTGTCGCCGAGCGTCCCTCGGTGCCGGCGGGTCTGCGTCTGTTGGAGGAGTGCCTCAAGCTGGAGACAATCAATCCGCTGATCTACTCGATCCTTCTCTCCTGCATCTCGGCCCTGTTCGTCTTTCTAAGCATGTCCGCCTGCCAGATCACGGCCACCAACTGTGTGGCGATGAGCGGCGTCAGTCTCTTACCTCGTGTCCTCGACAAGATCTTCCGAGCGCTTGTGCTGAAGCCCCCGAACGAGCTGGAGAAGGTGCAGGCCAAGTCGGCGAAGAATCTACGGCGCCACGCCGCCTCGCTGCTTGTGAAGCTGGCCCACAAGTATCCGCTGCTCCTGCTGCCCGTCTTCGAGCAGATCAACGGACACGTGGAGCTGCTGCTCAAGGAGCCGGGCCAGCATCAGCTGTGCCGCCTGATGCGCACCACGCTGCAGGAGGCGCTGATTCTCATCTCGAACCACTTTTGCGACTTCGAACGCCAGACGCTATTCATCGAGCATATCGTGCAGGACAAGCGGGCCGAGTGGCTGGCCTTCGGCGATGCGCTCAAGTCGCCGCTGGACTTCATGAGCTTCGTCGGCCTGGACAAGCCGCCGATCTTCGCCGTGGAGGGCGCTCCCACGCTCCAGAATCGATCGCGCCTTCTTGACGCCCTGCATGTCGTACTAGGGGTCGTCAAACGCTGCACCTGGCCCGACGATCCGGATCGCGCCCAGCGTGGCGGCTTTGTCATCGGCTGCACGGAACTGGGCAATCCCATCTGCCGCAATCCGGCCACCAAGCACGTGGTTCCGCTGCTCTCGCACGTCCTTAGCCTGATGCGTGTGCTCAACGAGCTGTTCGCACCGGAGGCACTGCTCGCCTTGTCGGAGGGTTACCGCGGCATCCACGGCATGCTGGAGCACGAGAAGAAGCTGCTGATGGGCATCTGCGCCCTGCCCACCGATCCGCTGGACACCACCATACGCAGCGAGCCGACGGCCTTCGAGAAGATGCAGACCTTCATGATGATGGTCACCGAGGGCTGCTACCATCTGATGGGCTCGGCAGGGCCGTCGCTGGGACGCGATTTATACCAACTGCTGGGCTTGTCCGACGCCATCATAACGAATGTGTTCAGCCGCATGGACCTGGTGCCCGACTACCGACTGCGCCCGATCATCCGGGTCTTCTTCAAGCCCTTCGTCTACTCGTGCCCGCCCAGCTTCTACGACAGCGTCCTGGTGCCGCTCTTCGCCCACCTGGCCCCGTTGATGTGCGAACGGCTGACGCGCCGCTGGATCTACATTGCCTCGCTGTACGAGAGCGGCCAGCTAAACGGCGAGGTCAACGACACGCAGGAGGTGCTGGAGGATCAGCTGAATCGCACGCTGACGCGCGAGTACCTGGACGTGCTGAAGATTGCGCTGGTGGGCGGCCAGATTGGAGCCGATCATGTGGCGGCCGGCGCCAATGCGAACAGCAACTCGGTGGCCATGGAGAACGAGGAGCACTCGATGGACAGCGCCCCGCAGTCGCGGGCCAGCCAGTCGGCCCTGCTGTCGGACATCATCAGCGACTTGGGCGGCAAGCTGCTGCGCAACGGACTCATCGGCAACTATGTGCTGATGACCCTGCTGAAGGCCATCGCCTGGAACGACGGCATGTGCAGCATGAAGGCGGTGAATATAGCGGCGCCCGTGATGCGCTTCCTGGCCGCCGAGAAGCTGATGGACGAGAACAAGGCCGTTACGGCCTTCACTGCCGTTCTGCAGGGCATGCAGGTGCACGGACAGCACGAGGCCAATCAGTCGGGCCTGGTGACACTGGGCGTGCAATTCTACGAGCTGCTGCGGCCACAGTTCCCCATCCTTAGCGAGGTGCTGCAGCATATTCCGAGCGTGAATGCGGCCGATATACAGAAGTTCGACGAGAAGATCGCCGTGGCGCCCGTCAAGGGCAACAAGGTGGACCGGGCCAAGAAGGACATCTTCAAGAAGCTCACCGTCCAGCTCGTCGGGCGCAGCGTGAACCAATTGTTCCGGCACGAGGTGCAGATCGCCAATCTGCCGCCGATGCAGTCGCACAAGGCCAAGGGAGCCATGGGCACGACCGCCGACATCATGGATAGCAATCAGAATGCCAGTCTGGCCAGGCTCTTTGGACCGGAAAAGTGACAGGGACCTCAGGAGATGCAGAAGCCGAAGCCGAAGCAGAAACACACACAGAAACAGAGGAGGAGCAGGAGGAGGCGTCGCAGCGGAGGCGGCGCCACCAGTGACAACACGACCTCGGTCTTGGTCGAGGACCAGGATGAGGGCGAAGTCGAGACCACGGCCACCTCAGCTGCCAAACTAGCGACGACTGAACTTAAAGTAATTGTAAACTAGCTTAGACGATGAGTGCCCGTAGCCCACGTCCGTGCAAACGAATACCTACCTGCCCACCTCCTGTCGATGGCCCATGACCCCAGTCCCAGTCAAAGTTCCAGTTTGAATCAGATCTTAAAATTATTAATTTATTTATTTTACACACTAAATTTAACACCCCGCATGAAACGATTCTTAATTTTTTTTTTTCTTTGAATTGGTCTCCGTTTCTGTCGCTCCGTTTGGATCGAAACGAAACCGTTTCACCTGCAGGAAAGTGGTGAATCGTGACCTGTTACTGCTTTGTTATTTATTATTCGGAATTTGTTAAACTTGTTTGCACAAAGGAAAAGTAGAACCATCGATAATTGCCAATACTCCGACCTCTGATCCTGACCCCTCCCTTGGTTCCTTGCCCCTGGTCCCCCAGAAGCAGCAGCAGCAGCGCCAGAAGTCCTTTTTATACATAGTTAATTAATTAATTAATGAATCAATGAATTGTGCTTTCCCCCGTTTTGTATAGTTACCTATGCGCTGGCATACTGTAATTTATATACATATATGTATGTACACATTTATCCTTTGAAGAAACATTTCTGAAATTACGCTTAGGCTTAGTTGATAGGCAACGAGTTATTATTATATAATACATCAATCTGTATATGAACACACATCCCGCACCGCATATGCATATGCATATATGTATACCCAACAAAAACCCCCCCTCCCAAAAAACACATCGGGATTCTAAGAATTAAAGTTGCGTGAGTATGTAATATTCAAAGTGAAATTATATACTACTATTTATGTATAACTAAATGAAATCGAAGCGGGAAGTCCCCGCAAAAACACAAAATCGAAATAAGCTAATAAATTTGAAATAAATTTACAAATTCGAAATGAATTCAAACAAATGGATTTTTTGATGGGAAAATTAATCACAAATAATACTATCATTAAATGGTTTAAATCCAAAATTTCAATCTATAAAAATACACATTTTGTTCGAATTTTTTAACAATATTTTTGTTCAGTGTAAGAACCTTTGGATGCGATGGCTCCTCAGTGGAAACAGGCTGTAAGCTCAATTCGCGGTTATCGATAGACCGCCTCGTCATCGACGGCAGCTGCTTACCATTTTGGTTTGGCTTGGCCAAAATTAACCGATTAGAATAGAATAATAAGTAAATAGTTTGGTACCTCGGTTCCCGGAACACCTAGTAGCCAACATGCCCATCTACGAGAGCGTCATGCAGGAGAAGCCGCCCATTGTCCTGGACATTGGCACCGCCTACACAAAGTGAGCGAGCACAAAAACAACTGATGCACAAGGTGAAGTCATCACTGACCCCCTTTTTTCCAGGCTGGGATTCGCGGCGGAGGCGTATCCGCGGAAGATAATGCCCACGGAGGTGGTGATGACCGCGACGGGGATCAGGAAGCGTCTCTTCGACTACGACACAACGGAGGAGCTCTACGACCAGCTGGTGGACTTCCTGCAGACGATCTTCTTCAAGTAGGTGTTGCTCTCTACAAAGGTGGTGCTCTTTATGACATCCCTCTGCTTTCAGACACCTGTTGGTCAGCCCCAAGGAGCGCAAGTTCGTGCTGGTGGAGAACGTATTCGGGCCCACTGTGCTGCGCGAGACCCTGGCCCGTGTGCTTTTCGTCCACTTCGACGTCTCCTCCGTTTTGTTCGTCCCCGTCCATCTCATTGCTCTGTCCACGCTGGCCGTGCCCACCGCCCTGGTGGTGGACATTGGCTACAGCGAGACCAGCATTATGCCCGTCTTCAGTGGGGTGCAGATCATGGCCGCCTTCAAGGACCAGAGCTACGGCGGGCGGGCCATCCATGCGGAGATTAAGCGACAACTGGTGGAGTCGGGCGTCAAGGAGAAACTGCTCACGGAGAGCGTGCTGGAGGACATCAAGGTGCGAACGTGCTTCGTGACAACCATGGAAAGGGCCCAGGTCCGGGCAAATGGTGGTCAGGAGCAGCCGACTCCGGCGCCAGCCGTGGACTACATTGTCAGCGACAACGATGCCATCATCCAGGTGCCCGGCGAACTGCGCGAGACCGTCTACGAGATCATGTTCGAGCCCAGCAACGAGCGGGACAGCCTGCCGCATCTCATCCTGCGCTCCATTCTCGATTGCACACTGGACGTGAGAAGAGCGCTGGTCGAGAGTGTGTTCCTGGTGGGCGGTGGCGCCATGGTCCAAGGTTTGCTGGCCCGACTCCGGCAGGAACTGCAGCATCTGCTGGCCAACGATCCGTTCTACGCCGAACGCTTCCATGGCGAGCTGCAGTTCAAGTTCTTCAATGCCATTGGCAAGCAGAACTTCACCGCCTGGCTGGGCGGCGCCCTGTGCGGTGCGACGGACCTCATTCAAACGAGATCGCTGGTCAAGGAGACGTATCTGAAGAGCGAGCATGTTCCCGACTGGAGCAACCTGTGCGACAATAGGCCGACGGGATCGTAGATTTTATAAAAAACCTCGAAAGGGGAGATGCATGCTGCAGCACATACTAATTTACTCATGATTGTAATGTATTATATAGGTTTAAAGTTGACTGCAAGTATAAAATATAGTAAATATCTAGGCAAACATGTTTTGAAGTGCTTGGAATTAAATTCTCTTAAACTCTCCACACATTTTATTTAAATATACCCACTCCCCCAGTACAAAGAATGTATTTTTTATATGGAAAATCGGTTCAACATTTATTTACGAGGGAACATCCCCCAACAAATGCTACAAAACGGTTTGTTACCTCATTTTTACAATTGTCTCTTATTAAATAACTTGTTCATGCACTTCAACATAGAGTTATGAATGGAATTGGGAAATTTACAATACGTTTTCACAAAGGCATATGAAAATTCTGTAAGAAAGACATTCGCTGAATGCACACATAGTTTCTCTAATCTATATATCTAATGCATGTTAACTAAACGAAAAAAAAGTTTATCAGACGAAGTATGCTATAATGGATGATTTGAATTTGTTATAATCCCTTGTTGTGGTTGTGGTTCTCATCTGTATATTCCACTTAGGAGCCCACGATGATGTTGTTGATGGGGATGTGTATCAGCTTGACGAAGAAGCCAATGAAGCCCATGATGCAGAAGCCAACGGCGGTGGCGATGGCGATCTTCTGGAACTCCTTGCGGTCGGGCTTGGTGCATCGCTTGACCAGGCGAATCGAGTCCTTGGCGAAGGCGCGTCCAGGCTCGGCGAACTTAACAACTTTGTCCATGTCGAGAGTGTCGAGTGTTTCGGGTGCTGCAAGTGGGAAGGGGGAGGAGAGAAAGTGGGGATGAGTACAGGCACTTTCACAGCAACGTCAGCTGTGACGTGGCAATCGCAGGTCGACGTCACAGGTGAAACATCCAGGGGCCCATTTCAGAGAACTTTTAGTTTTCCTGAGATATTTAGTTTTTAAGCCTTTATAGGTCAAAGGTTAATGATCTATATATCTTTAATAATCCCAAATTGGATTATATGAAGGGCAGAAGGCTAAAAACTGACAGGACCGACAAAACGCAAACCACCCGGGGAAATTAAGCCTCCGTGGGCGTTTGGAATAGGGATCTTTGTTGTTTCACTTGGTGTTTTAATTGATGAATCGCAGCCGAGCAGCTGGAAAACAAGCACACACACTACACACCTCCGGTTCAACTGAAAATTTCCAATCAAGTGAAGTGCAATCGCTTAATGCCGCGTCGACCGAATTTCAATGACAGTTCCACGTCAAAGTGTCAAGCGCCAGGGTTGCATTGCAGCTGTCACTGTCATTGGCCAGATTAGGCTATTTGTAGCCAGATTTGGCTATTTGTAGCCAGACATTAAATATTAGTGCTGCCAGTCCCACCGATGTTTTTTTACCAGGTTCGATATTATTGCGATGGTACGTGAAAAGAGCTAGCAAGCCACTTAAAATTGTACTTATATATACAAAAATTAATTTAAAAAAAATTAAACAAACATTTCAATGTATTTTCATACAAAAACATCGAAGCAATGATGTTTGAACACGTCGATGCTCTATCGATAGTCGCCAAACACTGATGTTTCGTCGTCTCCTATCGATAGTCGCCAAACACCGATGGTTCCCAAAGTTTTTCCATCGATGTTTCTCCACCTCTACTATCCACTCGAAAATCACATCGGAACGAAATCGAGTGGAAAGCGGAGCAAAAAAACAAGAAAGTAGAGTAAAAACACACAATTAATTAATTGTAATTTGCCCGAAAATGCAAAACAGTGTGTGCGCGCGCGATCGCAGGGTTATCAGTTAAATTAAAGTTAACAACGTAAGTGCAGGCGACAACAACAACAAACGTGTGGCGTGAATTTTTTTCTTGTGAAAATGAAAAGGCAAAAAGTGTAATAAAAAAAGTGAAAAGCAGGAACAGGAAAACAAAAAAAAAAGAATACAAGAAACGAAGAGAGGCGAAGTAAAAATCGGCAAACTCCACGATTTTCGCTAGTTAAAATAACAACAATTTAGTTTATTTGTTTGCTGCCGCCGATGACGCCAAAAACAACAACAATAAAGAGAGCAACAGTCGAAAGAAGAAGAAGAAGAAGCAGAGGCGGCAGCAACAACAAAAAGAAATGCAACGTGCAACGTGCAAGAAATTAAGGTTTTTAATTGTATTAAACATTTAAAAATTGTTGCGTTGTGGTTTTATCGCTGCCTCTCTTTCGCGCACGTTGCAAACCTTAAAGAAGAAGCAAAAGTGCAGAAAGGAACAAAAAAGAAATGAAAAATAAAAGAAGCTGTGTAGGTGTGGGTGTGTGTGTGTGTGGTGTGTGCGTGTGTGTGAGCGCGCCACATGAGGAAAACAAAAAAAACATAAACCCAAAAAAATAATCCACAAGGAAAACAAAAAAAAAACAGTGGAGGTCACCAAAGTAGCATAAATGAGCTAAAAAAATAAAAATAAAAATAAACATTACAGCATTATATTTGTTAAAATAAAGTGCCTAGGAACAATGTAATTTATTTTCGCAAATCTAATATTTTAATATTTTAATTGTGAGAATATCATCCAAGTGCTATTACTTTGACCGCAACTGTTAATTATTTGCCTGCCACTGACTCACGTTTCATTGATAAGACGAAGAAAAACGGGGAAAGAGGGGAAAAGAAGCTAGAAGAAGAATATAGGAAAAGGATTGCGGAATGTCCCAAAATAAACAAACAATAATAAATCGCCTTATCAGCTCTATAAAATGTTTTTGTGTTTTTCTCTAGTTTGCAAAATTTAAACGATAACGAAAATATACAAAAGAAGGAAATCAACGAGGAAAATAATAATAAGTACACAAAAATCCAGGAAAACAACAAGAAAATAATAATCATCCTGTTTTTTTTTTTGGTAAGTATCATACCACTTTTGTTTATTTCCTAAAACAAAAATGTATAAATTTAGACTGTAAAACCGTTGAAGAATCCCTACTTCTTGTGCACTCTCTTCATCACTTTCTTCCTGTTCTCGCTACTTCCACTTCTTCCATTTCCCGTTGTCCGCAAGCAGCGAAAGTTGCCTTCCTGGTATTTTTTTCCCGGCTCCCTTTTCTCTTTAATTGGGTCTCTTTCTTCTCTGTGTACAGAGAATTCTTCCGAATCGGGGAGAATTCGCAGAGAGAAGAGATCATACATATGTACATACATAAAAAGAAGTTGTTAACCCAAAATCTTCAGAACTTATTCGGAATTTTTTCCAAATAATTACGAGGTCTAGGAATAAGGTTTTCCATTCATGAAACTTCAAAGCCGATAAGCACTCTCATTCACAAATATTCCACAACTTTCCGATTATACAATTCATAAATCTCAGACTTCTGAAATATTAAAATTAATCTTGCTTTATAATATATAACTATTATTAATAATTGTCTATAATTACGGCAATAATCTTGATGGGAAATAAAGTGATTGGAAACAAATTATGGGAAACTTTTCGTGTAATTTTCATTCAATACCCAAGAGGTTGCAATTTTCCAATTTTCGAGTTTTAACCGAGTCTTTACCTTTAGCTTTTTACCTTTTTACCTTTGAATTTAGTTGACATTGCCCTGAACTTGAGGACAATAGGCAAATAAACAGGTAAACAAAAGAAGAAACTCACGCACAACTGCTGCAAATGGTAAAAGTCAATAGATAATTACGTATAATGAGCAAAGAATAACGTTGCCCAATTGGCAATTATTGCAACAATAGTTAAATCCATTACGTGTTTTCTACCTAATAATAACGGGCATTTCGAACTCGAACCGAATCACGAATTGTAAGAAAATTCAACTTTATTCGCCGGACTTTGGTTACTGTTACTGTTATTACCACTCCATGGGTTAATGTTTTTTTTTTGTATTTTGTTTTTCTTTTTTTTTTTTTTTGTGTGTCTTGGTCAACACGCAAGAAGCAAAAGTAACACAAGAAAACCAGAGGGGAAAAGAAATAAAAACACCAACAAACTGAAATTACATAAAACCTTGGAGTGGCACTTGAAGAAATTACATATTGGTTCGGCTATCTGTATATCATAATAGATCTTTCTTAAAAAAGGTGTGATAAATATTCTAAAAAAATATGAAGACGGTTGTATAAACTAATACAGACGAAAGATCTTAAAATCCTCCAGATTTTTCCCATTTTTACAAGGGTTCCGAATCCTAAATCGACATAAAAGTATGCAACTATATATTTTAAGTTTGGAAAGACAGAATATAAATATTCAATATATGATAATATATGATAATGATATGATATGATAATATATGAGAAATATTTAAGAAAATTATAAAGGAAGTTGTATAACCTATTACAGACGATAGATCTTAAAATCTTTCAGATTTTTCCCATTTTTACAAGGATTTCGAATCCTAAATCGACATAAAAGTATGCAACTATATATTTTGAGTTTAGAAAGATAGAAGATTTTCAATTATTTGCTGCTCTGATCGAAACCTACAATGTTCGCGCAGTGTAGGGACGGGGTTGCGACGCCTGGGAACCGCTGTCTTCACCTTCTGCCTCAACTTTAAGCCTGATGGAAGCGGTCCGAGCACGAGCCGCCTTAACCCAACGCGGGGCAAACGAACTCAGACTCTCAAGTCCGAACCAAGCCGCTTGATTAACCTTCTTTTTTATTACAATAATTTTTGGTTGACTCTTTTTCGTGTGCTTATTGCTTTTGTTTTGGTCGTGGTTTCAAGGCGGCCACGTTCGGGATGGCAAATTAAATGCACTGCAATTACTGCACCCAAAAAGAGTAAAAAAAAAAATTAAATAAAATAAAAATAAAGTGAATGGATGTCGGGGGCCTAGATAGGATCTCGGGGGCCAAAGCGAAGAGAACCAGAGTTCAAGGGAAGAGAGTCGAGTCGAGTCGAGTCGAGATGTGGTTACAGCTGAATAGGCTTCACTTTTCCAGTACAGTGGGCTTAAAGGAAATCAGGTTTTAATTGTGGAATATTCGGGGAGCGACTGGTATTCCAAATTAAACCGTAGATCATAGGGATTTTTAATATATGATGATACTGTCTTTTGTTTTTTTGAATAATCCACTGTACACACAAAAAAAGCATGTTACCGTAAAATCGATATGTCCATGTAAATTTCAGGTCATGCAAAACGTATATAGTTTTTACATGAAGTCCTCTTTTCGACTAGGTACAATTTACCTGACCACATATCAAATTCAAATTGATCTTAAATAATGTAAAATTGATCTACGTTTTAATAGATTTCTTTTTTTTTTTGGGTGTAAGAGGGTGCATATCATAAAATTTCTTCGTACTATGCATTTTTAATCAAATGTTATTCAAGGTATTCTTGATATTGCAACACCCCATGAGTTATACACTTGGCTTTTACTTATTTTCTTACCTTTTTTTTTATATTTTTTGCAATCTATTACTCATTTGTTGTTGCTGGTTCGTCGGTTAATTAAGCTCAAACATTTGTCAACAGCTTGTCGTTGTTCTTTTTGTTGCTTTGTTTGGCTTTGTTGCAGGTCGCGTGAAAATTACAACGTTATACAATTTAAATACTAGAATTAAGCACTTGTTATTGTTGTCGTGCTTGTTGTTGCATGACGAGAAAGCGGGAATGGCGGGAAAACTGTCAAGATGACATAACCCCAAGCATAATACTAATATCATACAGATGAGATCAGAACGAAAGTTTACAGAAGGGTTTTGATTATTTTTAGTACCTTCAGATCGTATTTACTCGGGATCTGATACTCCTATACCATTAACTCAAGGTTTTAAATCATCAGCGATTAAGATTAATATGTTCAACGATATCAGTACATTTAATACATTTTTATTTGCCCTACTCCAGATTTGTTATTATTCAAAAAAATAAAAAAAAAGAATGCCAAGGTCGCCGCTGAATATTATTCGTCTATCTTCGTTCTGCGAGCTCTTGTTCTTCTCGTTTCGCGATAACAGAAGAGTAAGTAAGTTTCTAATGAAATGACAAAAACTTGGGAACGTGGAAGTACACAAGAAAAATAACAAGTGCGACGGAAAGCAATCGAATTTGGTAGAGTAAACGAGTTACCGCCCAGTACCACCCTCAGCTTTTTTTTTTTTTATTTTTTGTGTTCTTTAAGAACCGGAAATGGGGCCAACAAGAACAACTCGCTAAGCGTTACACAGAAATATTTAACATATTTCGCTCATGTTGATTTTTGCGCTGTATCTGAAAGCATTTTATCGGTAGCCAAGCCGCATTGCATTCTATAACTAAAAATATATGTATAAATTACTACAGCTGTGCTTAAGATATATGTTATATGATATCAAGGTAACTATTAATATTTAAGAATTTATTTCCTTATTATTTATTAATTTTCTTTCTGATATTTCAAACTAACCTAAACATACACAAAAACCCTGGAAGTACTCTATATTCCCGAGTAATTATAAAGTTCTCAAGAAATATAGGGTTTGTATTCCTATCCCTAGTAATATTACCTTCGGGGGGGCGGGGATTTAGATCAAGGTTTCCGGGGAATCGGCCAAACAAAAGGCAATTGGAGTATTGCGTTGATCTGTTGTTATTTGTCGCCCCTCGAATCGCTTAATATTTATATTAATATTAATCTTAATATTGACCGACAAATGGGAAGTGCAAACAAATTGAAATCGTCGTCGTTGGCGCAATTGTCTTGCCTTATCATTGCCGCCTGGCCGAAAGCAAACAAAAGCCAATTGCAAAAACAGACGGACGACACTTGAAAAATGAATTGAGCAAGCAAATTGCAGGGGGAAACGAGAATTCGAAATACGAATTCAAATGGGTATGGAAATGGAAATGAAAGGGGTGCCACTCTGATTGGGATTCGGTATTCGGTATTTGGGGATTGGGGATTGGGTTGGTTGCTTGTTTACCAGTTACCAGAGTCGAGTGAATCGGACACCTTTCGTGTGTCCTCGCATTTTTCAGGTGCCCTGGGTAGAAGGGTGTCTAGTGATTGGGCTTTGTCCACCTTGTGATTACATTTCACGCCCCAATCGAAAAGCCAAAGGCCGGAAGAGTCGGAAAGGAAATGCAGCAGGAAGCAGTCAGTCCATCAGCCAACTGCTGGCATTGAATCACTGAAAGAAATTGTGTGACTTGGTGGTTAAATACAATGGCAGGTGGAAGACAAAATGAATATGTACCTATTTTAAAACTATTAAATATAATTGTTTATTAAAAGTTTTTAATATGAGTGTACAAATGAATTTAGAAATGAATAAAGATCTGAGTTTGGAAATAAATCTCTATTAGAGATTGATAATGATCGATATTTTCGATATTTTCACAATATCGATTCGATAATATTAAATATCGAGAAATAGCAAACTGTCGATATTTTTTCAAACTCTATTCTCTATACTAATAAAATAGGACTAATAAAAAAGACCAGTAGCAAATTCCACCCAGAACGGATTGACATAAAAATCTAAAAAAATCACATTAATTCGTAAAATAATTATATACAATAAAATGAAATAAAAAAAAAAAATGAATAAAAAATAAACTCTGAAATGAATATATGTAAATCCGATTTTTGAGATGAATATACAAATGGATCTAGAAATAAATATTTAAATACATTTTTAAATAAGTATACAATTTAAATAAAAAATGTACAAAGGTATACAAATATTTTATTTTTTTAAAATTAAATAAATATAATGAATTTAGAAATCCTAGAATTAAATATATAAATGAATTCACAAATTAATTTACAATTATTTCCCTTTATACTTCGCTTCATTTTAAGATGCTCCCAGAGATTGTACACTTATAAATATTTGCCTCTTGTTATTTATTAACGTGCAGACGGAATCCAGATTCAACTCAGGTTTAGACTCATCAACGTCGCCATTATCAACTCGAGCGTTGTGATTATCCTGATGATTGTGGCCCTGCTGCTGCTGCTGTCATTTTATCTCTGGCCTCTGTTTTAGCTGCTTCGGGTTGCCGGGTGGTGGGTGGTTTGGGCTGGCTTCTGTGCGGCGTGGTTAGTGGGTGGTGGGTGCTTTCGACACGTGCGACGGGCGCTAAGTGGGCGGCTATGTGCTATCTTTCGGCCTGCCAGCCGTTTCCTCTTATCATAAAACAAAGGCGGGAGCATAGGGAAAAACAACAGCAGTGTCTAAGTTTTCATGAGAAGAACTTGGTGAATACACTACCATTTTGTATTCCAAACATTATGCATTCAAGAGTTCAAAAAAGAAGAGCATTTTTAGAAATTTTCTAAAAAAAATATTTTTTAAATATTTTCGAAAATTTGTTTTTGGAATTACGATTTCAATATCTTTAAAAAAAATTATAATAATAAAAAATCTAATTTTTAAAAAGTGACAACAAACCTTGTAATAAAAACCATAATAAAAACGAATTATTCTAGGGTATATAAAAAAAACCTAAAAAAGTACAACACTCAGACAAACTGAACAAACAGAATATCGTGGAAACAGCGAGGTGAACCGGGGAGGAGAAGGGGAACGGAGTGTGAAGTAGCATTGGGCGATGATAGCGGAGAACAAGCAAACGTAAATGCGTTGGAGGACAGCACTTGACTACAACAACTAAAGTCACACAAACAACCCAGGTGTGCAGTGTAAAAAACGAATTAAAATATGTTTTGAAATATTAAAGTAAACTAACAGAAATTAAATGGAAAAAAAAGTTAAATCCATTAAATTAATTTAAAAAAAGGCAGAAATTTTAAATAGTTTTAAACCTCTAAAAAAAAGGTGTTGAAAAGTATGCTACAAAATGTTGAGTGGAAAAATCTTAACGATAAATTCATACAGCTGTTTGTTTTTGAATTTATTACTTATCCCTTCTCAAAGGTGTTATAAACATAAGTACAATGAAATCAAATATTACCACAATATTATTTCTCAATATTATATTATATTTCAAATAAATGATAATAGAAACCATATACAGGGATACAATGTATCAATTAAATTATATGTTTCAGATAAAATCCTGAATTTATATAAAACATTCCACGAAATCCCTGTAATCCTATTACACTTTTCTCTGTTACTTTCGCTCAGTGTATGCTTAGCGGCGACAGTAGCCGTCTCTGTTAACTGTTAATGCTCACCGGTGACAACGAGCGACAGTAGCAACAACAAAAGGCGGTAAGCACAGCTGCAGGGCAGTAAAATATCGATCGGCATTGTCAAGAGCAGCAGGAAAATACGGGGAAAAGGCGGTGAAAATTCGGTGGAAAGGAGGGTGCGGTGCGCTACTTCGCAAGGCTGACATTCAAATTAGAGGGCGGCCAAGGGGGGAAAAGCTCCGCCCAAGGAAACGAGCCAAGCGGTTCCAGCGAGTGAATGAAAATGAAAAAGCGAAAGGAATTATGAATGAGTTTTCGAGAGCACAGCTAAATTAACTTGTGAATATTACTAAAATATTTTATACAGCTTAAGTGACTAAAATGAAGTAAGTGAGGATAACAGATTAACTATTAACTAGAGTTTATAAATAGAAATAATAATAATTACAGTGATGACAGCATTCGTTAGGAAATTAAGATTAAGCCCTAAAGTTAACACTCGGGGAATTTCGATTGAGTCATTTGAATCCCCTTCCGATATTTCCACCTCATTCAATAGTCTCAATTCGATTGCAGCCAAGTAGATTGCATTCATTCTGCAAGGATTGCATCTAGCAGATAACTTGATTTCCTTCCTTTCTTCCCTCTCCCTCTCCCTCGGATGCCCCCTTCAAGTGCACAGGAAATTGCGTTTAAATGAATCAATAGATAAAAGCTTTTGCCAATTGCATTCGCATCCATTTCAGCGATGCGGGGGAATCCCTTTGTGCACAGTGCAAAAAAAAAATGGGGCTAAACACATATAGCTCTTGTACTTTGTTGCAATCTAATCAAAGGAAAATCTTATCAATTGTCAGTAGAATGTAGAATATCTCACAACCTTACAGCAAATATCATTGTAGACAATGCTTAACAATATTGTGCAAACTAAAAATAGATTGTAAGTACTAGACTAAGCAAACATGACTAGAAAATATTGAAAATATAAAGACGAATTATCATAAAGAATACGCGGTGTTAATACTTAGAAATACTCTTAAAACGCGAATTCTTTATGACACTCACACTATTTTTCTCCGAGCGTAGACTTGAACTTGGCTTGGTGGGAGCGAGATGGCGAGAGGGTGGGAAAGAGAGGGAACATCTCTTTATGTGTGCAATTTCCGTTCCTTCTGCAGGGCTTTCTGCTCCTGCTCCTGCTCTTCTCCCTTCTCTATCTCTGTCTCTGTCTCAGTCTTTCTCTTCGTATCCCTCTTTCTTCCCTATTTTCGCAATGTAACGACTTTTGCGGAGGATGCGACAGATAACAATAACAACAACAACAATGACAAGTCAAGGAGCCTTGAAGTTGCAGCTCCTGCTTCTTCTTCGTCGCCTTCGTCTTTATGTATGCACTGAAAAAAAAAATTAAATTGAAAAAATTAATTTTTAAAGGAACTTTGAACCTTACAAATTTTTTAAGTATTACTGCATCTATTATTATTTTAATAAATCATTATACATTATACTTAAAATAACATGCTAATTGTTTTCGGTGTAGCTGTGACTTGGCAGTGACTTGATTTCAAAGCTGAAACTGAAGCCGGTTTGCGATGCTTTTTGCGGCCTGTTTTGTGGCCTGGTCCTTGAACTGTCTCCCTCTCTCTCTGTCCCTCGTTTTCTCCTTGATTCTCTTTCTCTCTCTCTCGGGTTTTTTTTTTGGGTCTTCCCCTTGTGTAATAACAAATAATAAAAAAAAAACAACTAAAAAGAGAGGAAGCCAGGGCTAAAAAGCCAAGAAGACAGTGAAAGCCCGCTTTAAAGCATTATCACAAATTGTTCACGGGGAAATGAAAACCGAAAACCTACAAGTTTATCTATTGCATTCGCTCAAAAAGTTTTGATAAACCACTTTTCCAACGAATGCATAGTAATACACCTGTTCATTTTGATATCGCAATGGACAGTTATCGGGAAATTTACAAGATATCATTGTTTATAAGATGTTAAAGCTTAAAGAGTAAATATTTAAAAAGTGCGCACACCTGGTTTAAAGAAGCTAAATCTCTTTGTAAAATTCTGCGAGACTGCATTTTCATTTCTCTCTCCTCCTGCATTTGCAAATTGCATTGAACTGCAGCCAAGCGATTGCAAGTGAAAGAGACAACGGCCGAAGGAAAGAAAGAGAGCGTGAGATTGGGGTAAAAAAGACGGCGAGTTGCATCCAATTTATTAAATGCCCCGCAGCTTTTTACTTTACATCTGAAACTGTACCAAATTAGACATTAAAAAATAAAATAAATACAATAAAGACCTGTAATTGCACTGAGAAAAAAAATTAGAAAAAATCAAAATAATATTACTACAAATAAATAATATCTTTAAAAATACTATTATAACTTTTATGACTTTTTGCTCTTCTAAAATACCATTATTTTTCCCTTCAAAACTAAAAGACATAAATCTTAGATGCATTTAATTTGATATAAATATCTTTGGTATTGTACTTTTGTCGCTCTGCATAAATCCTTCGGATTATGCATATGGTTGCAACCCTCGAGCGACACATATGCAACCCTCTTCCTGTTTATACCACCCCCCAACCGCCAATATCCTCCGCATTTTACCCCCCTTGAGCCATGCTTTTACCCCCCACATCTGTGAATTGCATTTTGAATACTCATTATGAAGGTTTTCAGCTCCGGGGGATTCCCAGTCCCTTTTCCTTTTGCATGCGTGAAATGAGCAGGGCAGGGATATCCCCGAATCCCCTTCTTCGGGTGGGTGGTGGTGGAACCAACAACAACCCTCGATCCCAAAAAAAAAAAAAAAGGAGAAAAAACCCCAGAACTGAAAGCTAAAAGTCCAAACCGCCACCCTTTGTTGCTTTTCATTCATAAATGGATTTTAAAGTGGATGCAATCTGGGCCCGAAAAGTGGGTGGTTGGGCGTTTCCAGGGGGTGGTTCCCCGGGGGACGGGGCGCGAGTTCGGGGACCGCTGCTATTATTAACATGAGTATGCACTTGGAGCCTTCATTATGAAATTAAATATATACACCAGCGCCACCCCCGCACTCAAAACATATGTACTTGTATGTTTTCCTGCCAAGAAAGATTTTCATTGTTTTTCCTTCCCTTACAGTAACACACTCGAGACGGCAAAGTTTTCCCGGGAAACTAATAGATCAATTTCATTGATTCGAACTAATAAAAATAAAGTTATTGAGAAGTACTTAAGTACTTCTTTCCTTAATTCCCTGAAATGGTTTATTTAAAGTCTACCCCACCAATAAAAAATCCAATTCTTAAGTTAATAAGCTAAGAACCAAATTCAATCAGGCTGATTAGCAAAATCAACCCCGAACCAACCCTGGAATCGAACACTTTTCGGATTACCACATCGGTCAGCAGTAATCCTTGGAGAGTCACCGAAAACCATCCATCAAGTTGTCAAACCAGGCGGAAGATGAATGGAAGCCAGTTAAGGGATTACTTTCGGGATTCGTAACTGATATGATAAGTGTGGCGGATAAGTTAAGGGTTTTAGCGAGCGATTCGCAAGTGATCTGATAATAATACCTATGAAACACCAGCTGAGCTTCGGTTGGGGGAATACATACTCTATAAAGTTTGGAGTGTGGAATAATTATTTGGGAATTTCAGGAATTACTTCCAGATCCAATTAAAGGAAATATTTTTAACAATTTTAGTTCTATATTTTAATTGTTTTTCCCCTTCACACTTTACGCTCTTATGCTTCCGCCAAAACTTCAAGTCATGCTGTAAGCCATTAAGTGGAAATCTTTAATCTCAAGTTTAGCCAGCCCCTCCATCCAAAACTTTTAACCCACACCAAAGTTTCGAAGGTTCAGGGCCTAAAACTTCTCACAAATAAAATTGAAAAAAAAAAAAACAAAAAACGATACAATGGAAAATAATGAAACTCCTCCCCTTTAATTGAGTTTTGTGATGCACCGAAAAATGACTTTGCAATTTACTAACTAACTTTCGGTAATTTAGTTTTCTATGGTTGTTCCATAATTTGAATTCGAAACTTTTTAGAAGAAAAAAAACAGAGAAATAGAGGTCATAAAGTGGGGGGCATTGCGATTGCAGCATGCAAATGGTCACGTAACAGGAAAATAAAAAAACCAGACTATTTCCAATTAAAAGCCCAAATCAAAACCAATGAACTTTGGGAGTCAACAAAATATAAAAGAGAAAACAGAGATTGTAATAACACTACAATCTACAATCAACGGGGGAATATTCTCCAATAAACAAAGTCAGTGCAAAGATCTTGTTTCAGCGATAATTCGACATTTAAGTTCGCTTCCAATTGAACCCAAGGAATCCATGTCAATGAGCAACAGAGACAAAAACCCATCCAAGAAAAATAAGAAGAAAAAAAACAATATCAAGTATCGAGTTAAGTATTTTCTCCACTCACGTTTTGGTTCATTTTTTTTATACTCTAAAAGAAAGTATGGTTATAAGTATGGGTAGTTTATACGATCTTATTATCTTAAACGCAAAAAAAAAACGATATGAAACGTAGATCGTTTTTACATTATGTAATATCAATTTAAGCTTGATATGCGGTCATGTAAATTTGATATGCACGAAATTAGTATTTCATGTTAAAACGATATGCGTATTGCATAGCCAGAAATTTACATGCGCATATCGATTTTACGGCGACATGCTTTTTTTGTGTGAAAATTTTAAATACCATTTAGAAAATTCATATTGATCATAATGAAATAAACTTTTATATTATAAATCTCTTGATCTTTCAGCAAGTGTGCTAAAAGTTTCGTTTGAATTCTGTTCTCTTTCCTTCTTGTTTTCCTCTGTTTTGCTTGGCGAGTTCTCTATTAAATTGGTCAAAGGCCTGAATAATTGCAAATTAAATGCTGCCAAAGAGAGCGGGGAATTGCAATTGTGGGGCAGGTCATTTTGCATAGTGCTCCCCTTTAATTTAAAAATGTTCCCCGTCTCTGTTTTTCTCTCTCTTTTTTTTTTCTGTCGTTGCCAAGGGTCGAACCCCCCAATACCATCGGATCCCAACTTTAGTTCTTATATCAGCTACGCGCGCGTACAATATCATTTTCTGCCATTGGCGTTTTATATTTTTTTGTTTACTCTAAAACTGTTGGGTTTGTTTATTCTTTCTGGGGCCGCTTTGGTGTGTGCGTTTCTGTTGTTTTTATATTTATATATATAATTTCACTCTTTGGCTTTGACTTATTCTGGTTTCTATATGGTTTCTATATGGTTTCCATTCGAAAACGTATTGGAATTGAAGAAACTTCTTTTTTCGGCGGCTGTAATGGGAATTGAATATTTAGTTTTATATCATCTAATACTTCCCTTGGGGCACTGGGACCTATAGTATTCTTCAATGACACAATCTCGTGACAAAATCTGTGGGTTTATTCAAATGTTTACGTCATTGAATACTCATGGGAAGACGACAATGTTTACACGAATTTATTCGCTTAAATTACATTTGTCAAAGAGCCAGAAAAGAAAGATCTACACGGAACGATCATTAATCATACTCGAAGAATTCGGATAATGATTAAAAAAAAAAAAATAATACGTGTGGCTTAAATAAATAAACACATATAGATGCATCTGTGTGGGATCTCTGAGTTGAATTAATCATTAAAATGTGTATTAACTTATTTTCGACTGATTTTCATCATGCTTTGAGAACCCATATTTAGTGGGTTCTAATTATCATAATACAAGGTCAGTGATTTAACCCTCTGTTGCCTTAATCTAAGCCCACGTGATTCTTGCACTTTGACAACATTTTCGAAAAAATTCAGTTCAAGTTCATTCTTTGTCTATCTGTTTCTTTTTTTTTTTTGCTCTCTAACATTCCGCGAAATTTGGTTATTTTACTTATGCTGCTGCCCAAATTGCTTGGCACATTCTGTAATGAACATTCCGGGGCTCCTACTTGGTACACTGCGGAAAAAAGCGTACAAAAATCAATTGATACTATAAAATAGAAGAAAAATAATATATCAAAATTTATATAAAAATAGTACCTATCTTAATAAAAATTGTACAATTAATCCATGAATTAGTTAGAACTAGAATTTTAATTTATTCCGTTTAATCTAGTGAATTGCCTTGAACTAATTCTTTTGTTTAGCTTTTCTTCGCTCTTTTGCTTGATTATTTTGTGGGCTATTTTTCAGGCACGTCTATTTGTCTTTCACCAATTGACAAGTGGAAGTGTTCTTGAACTCTTTGTATTTTCCTCTTTTTTATTATACCCGTTACTCGTAGAGTAAAAGGGTATATTGTATTCGTGCAAAAGTATGTAACAGGGAGAAGGAAGCTTTTCCGACCCTATAAAGTATATATATTCTTGATCAGGATCACTAGCCGAGTCGAACTAGCCATGTCCGTCTGTCCGTCTGTCCGTCTGTCCGTCCGTATGAACGCTGAGATCTCGGAAACTATAAAAGCTAGAGGATTGGCATTTTGCATGCATATTCTTGGAGTTCCTACGCAGCGCAAGTTTATTTCAAAATGGTGCCACGCCCCCTCTAACGCCCTCAATCGCCCTACACCATTTTTTGAAAGGTGTCTGGCGCCCACACCATTAAAGATTTTGGAAAACTAAAAATGCAGTTTTATTGTGACTCTCAATACCTATCGAAATGTAGAAGAAATTTTTCAAATCGGACCATTCGTTTAAAAATTATGCCCGATCAAAGATTTTATATATCTATCTCCCTCGCACTCCCTTAGCTGAGTAACGGGTATCTGATAGTCGGGGCACCCGACTATAGCGTTCTCTCTTGTTTTTTGTTCTAGCCAGTCAGTCAGGATTGTTGTGGTGTTGTGTTTGCTTCCAGCCTGATGTTCTCATTCAGCTTGTGTTTTTCTTCTTGGCCCGTTTTTTGGCGGTAAACCATTTAATGATGATATAATACAAGCCAACTAAGGCACCCAAAATGAAAATACGCATACACAGGCACACTGCTGGGAAATTGCGAAGAAGAAGCTTAGCACGCAAGCAGTGTTTTCCCTCAGAAATTCTTCTTTTACCCATCTCACCAAAAATACAACTAAAAAAAAAACAGAAAAAGGTCGTTGAATGAGGTCAAGGTAGCACTTGCTCCCTCTCTCTCTAGTTTTCTCTCTCTTTCTTCGATGGATTTTCCATCTCTTTCGGAGGAGAAATAAGAAGAAGATGAAGAAAATGTTTCCATTTTCCACTTCATTTATTGATTTGCCCGTCAGTTGTCAGAAATTAGATTATTAAGGCGTTCGCTCCGCTCAGCTGGACCAACAATTTTCCCGTCACTCCCCCTGCTTTTCACCTCCAAACGCCTACCGCCCATCGTCGTACCCCCCCCACTCCGCCCCCCCCGCTGGCGGAAGGAAAGGCAGGGAAAAAGAAAGACATAAAACACATAACACAAACAAACAAACGACGCTGCAAGAACATTAAATAAACAATTCGAAAATAAACGTAACAACAAAATTAAGTATCGAAAATAGTCGAGATTTTCGACTAGAATATTACCCTGTAGAAATATGGAAATATTATAGAGGTATAGTACATCTAGGTATTATAAAAGATATGGTGGGATATCAATAAATATAGTTGTTCATATGAAATGGTATCAAAATCATGATGCTATGAGATCCCGAAATCCCCTAGAGGTGACTGGTACCAATACGACCAGGATCTTGAAATTTCCCAGGGTAAATAAAATGGAAATTGAAATTGTGAGTGACGCCAGGCCAAGACACATGAATGCCTGGGTACATTGCCTTTTCGGTGTGTATTTGTGGGTTGTTTCGCCTTTTTTCTGGTTTCTTTTTTCATATAAGTGTATGGCTATTCCGATTCCGAAACGGAATCGGCGGCAGCGACACTTGGCAACAAGTTGAATGGCTCTCGCTCATCAGCACCTCAAAGGGGCTGTAACCCCCTGATAACGAGGGGACAGATCAATATATATATATATGGTATAGTATAGTATGTATTTGGACAGGTAGGGGTATGTGTACCCTATATCGCCATATATAATAGCTATATGGTTGTGCATAAAACACGGGCGTGATGTTTGTCGAATCCGATCGCATCGGCAATCGGTCTTTGATGTGCGTCTGCCACAATATTTTTCATATTCTCCGACTCGACTTTCTCATGTTACCCCGTCTTGTATGTATTTTTTTTTTGATGGATTCCGATCGGATTTGTGGGGCGAGAGGTGTGAACACGCCGCAGAGATAACCTTTGATACGGTTTACTACAGAGTGTGTGTGATTCAATTGGGTTAGGTCGGCTCTTCAATGGGTTACAGATCGTGCAATATATGTCTTTGGTACAGCAACCGACATAACAAGACAACTTTTCGATATTAAAGTTTCCCTAGACCCAAAAAAAAAAAAATCGATATGAAACGTAGATCAATTTTACATTATTTAAGATCAATTTTAATTTGATATGTGACCAGGTAACGTTGACCTGGTCGTGTAAAAACGGTATGGGTTTTGCATGACCTGAAATTTACATGGCCATATCGATAACTATCGTAAATTCAATAATAATATTTAAAATATTTGATATAATAGATCTTTGAAATAAAGATATTGTATTATCAATTTAAAGGCCTAATATCTGCCCTGATCGGTGCCAGCAATCTGATCGACCGATTCCCAGCTATATAGGTACAAACGTACACCATATATATAACGCAAGTGGCCTGTATATAGATCTAGCATATGAATGATTTATCGCTGATATCGCTGTTTGTTTGCATTGTACTTTTGTTTCGCTCTCGTGTCAGCTTTATGTACAGACACATATATCGCCTTTTTTTTATCGACTTCCATTCCGCGAAATTGATAGACAAAGAAATAAAAATGGAGTCAATACGTATAGTCGTATTTATCTATAATTTCTTTTTGTTTTTTGTTTAATGTGGAGAAAGAGAGGGGGAGACAAAAAAGCGAAGAAATTTTATAAATGTAATTGCACGTAATTGGATGCCCCCGCGTGTGTATTTCTCGGTTTCTGCTTCGTTTTTTGTTTATCGATTCCAAGTTGGGCATACGACCCAGCCATTTATCGGTTATCATATATGTATGTATATGTACATATGTAGGCACAAACATCATATCATATGTCTCTCTATATATTTTTTCTCTGCCTCTATCTGCCGAACGGGAATGGCTATCGCCCAAAAATATTGTAATGGCAGGTGAACAAAAATAGAGATAAAGAGGCAAGAAGCGATAGAAAGCTGGCCTTAAGTGTAGGTGAGAAAATCAATTTTGATTTTATAATTGAGAAATTGAGAAAATAGGAAAGACCTTAAGAAAAGCAAGATTAATTGGATTTATTTTTAGCGAAAAAATAAATTAAAAATAAATATTATTATTAAATATTAAATAGATATAATAATAGAATAGGTAATACCCATATACCTGATTTATTTTCTAATCCATGTTTAATTTGTGCAAATTCATTCATATTTATTGTTTATAGGTTAATACACATAAACACCTCTTAACGATCTGAGGATCTTTACCTTATATGTATACTTCCCATATCAAATTTTATGACAAAAAAGGTTTATAAGTATACAAATCAAACGCATGCACCAAAGTTGTTTAGATTTCTGGGAACTCATTGAAGTTTGTTTTAATGAATGAACCATTTAAGCCAGTGCAGCGTGGTTTATTGCCTCAGTTGGTTCAAGGAAGCCAAGAGAAAGGGTTTATTGAAAGAAACAGTTCTGATCAAATAATATTAAAAATCAATTAAGATTTCTAGTGAGTAAAAAATAATATGGAAAATATTCAATAAAATAACTAGTGATAAATGTAGTAAGTGAAATACTTTTAAGCAAATGAGGAACATTTTTCGCCCACCTTTTGTGCTTC
This sequence comes from Drosophila pseudotakahashii, assembly GCA_035046095.1. Classification (NCBI taxonomy): domain Eukaryota; kingdom Metazoa; phylum Arthropoda; class Insecta; order Diptera; family Drosophilidae; genus Drosophila; species Drosophila pseudotakahashii. Next base: position 12,777,334 of record JAWNOE010000105.1, read on the forward strand.
CCGATAACAATAAAAGAATAAAAAAAGATGATATCACGACGAGAATAAAACAAAAACGATTCGGTTGCCAGCTTTTTATTGACTATGTATACTTAACAATTTTGTTGTTGCCTTTTACTTGGGCTTCGTGTGATAACAATTAACTTGATTGTTTTGCACTACAAGCGGCCGAGAATTGAAATCGAATATAACTGAGAAAAACCGGGTGAAATACAGTGAAACGAAGAAGATATAAAGAGAAACAAATTCGTATCGAGGCAAGTGAGATAATAAAAAAAATCAAGATTAAAGACAGAACATGCGTGTAATGAGCCAAGCAGCGGTAAAAGTATTAAAATGCTGTTCGAACAACGCCAAGAAAAAAAAAAGAACAAGCCACAGAATTACATCAATCAAAGTTAATTTTTTTTTCGTTTGGGGGCGTTTCGACTGCTGAAACACAAATAAAATAATAAAAAAAAACATTCCGAAAAACAAGAACAAGTTGATGGGAAATTGAGAAAAATATAGGTAATGAAATGTTATTAACGAGAAAAAAACATGTGCTAAAATAACCTATTAAAATATTATTAATAAATAAATTAAATATTAAAATATAGTAATAACATATAACATTTTCCCCTCCGGAACCTACAATTTTATTTATACTAAAAAAATATCTTCATGTTTTTAACTATCGCCTAACCTTCGGTTAGACTATCGGGGTAGCACTGCTGATAAGTTGATATAGGTCGTTATATGATGTTTTTCAATATAAATGACCGACTGGCCAAGGTCTAACAGTAGCCAAACAGAGTGTTTTACAATCATCATTCATTTCGGTTTGTTATTTTTTACGATTTACCATCAAAAAGTTTAACACATTTTCGGTAATCTACAGCCGAATCGGTTTATCTATCGCCTTGAGTGACTTGACACACTCGAGTTGCCCCCCCCCCCCACTTTTGCGAAAAGAAACTACTTTGACAATGCAATTACAATGGGGCAATTATAGAGACCAGTATATCTGAACAATCTGTTTTTGTCTGTCTATCTGTTTGCGGGTAATTACATGTGTTTTGGCTCAAATTATTATGGCGGCTGTCGTTTTTGCCTTCTCTATGTTGTTTAATTGCGTTTAAACATTACAAAAAAAAAAAAAAAAATTAAGAAAAAGTAATCACAAAAAAAATATATGCCATATAAAGTCTATTAAATCCTTTGATTATTCAGGGACATTTTCCTTGGGGTCTTTGATCTTTGACCTTATCGCTTTGGCATTTAAACGCAACTCTACGGGTTTCCAATTGTATTTTTTGTTTTTTGTATTTTTGTTCACAAAACAATAAGCTAAAAATCACAGGGGGCATCCACATTCGAACTCTACGAATCCGCAGCTAATTAAGAACTTGAACTCGGGGGATGAAGTTATTATAATAGATTTTAACAATGGAATTATGAGGTTTCCTTTTTTGTCGGTTAAAAACGAAGTTTATTTAGTGCCTTTAGTTAGTCCAAACTTAAACATTTCAGTTTCAGTAAATGTTTTAAACGAACAATAACTTTTATTGATTGTCCCCGCCCTCAAAGCGATAACTTTTTGAGCAAACAGAAATGTCAAAGTAAAGAAAGGCGAAATAAAAAGGGGGCATTTTTAATACCTTTCTTAGTTTCGAAAAAGCCCGGGGAGTGTTGGAATGTGTTTTAGTTTTATTTTTCAGAAAAAAGTGTGGTAATAAACGGCATTATATCATCATCATCCCGGTGTTTTTTTTTTTTTGATTATTATGATCGACCCAAAGTCATCGCATATGGCCAAGTACAGTTAGTTAAGTGCTTTTTAGTGCCCAGTCCAAACACACACACACACACACACACACACACAAATAAAACAAAGGCTTCAAGACACAAAAAGCCACGGAAAAACAAAACAAAAACCTTTTTTTCAGCTTTAATTACAATGCATAAAAAAATACAGTAAAGACCCGAAAACAGATTCAACCATAGCATTTGTGTGTGTGTGTGTGTGTGTGTGTGTTGGACATTGACCGTCAAATGAGAAGTCTGAAAAGTGTAACACGCTTGGTCGCAATTTAACCCTACTCCGTTCGTCTCGAAAAGCTGATACCATGGGGTTAAGAGTGACTCAATGACAAGAACATTTGATGGTTTTTGGGCCAAGTTAAATGAATTCTGAGGAACAAGATCTTAAAAACATTTTACTTGATGTTAAGGTACTTTAAAACGATTTGTTTCTAGTCTTTGGATAAATAATTTGAGTTTTATCCTTGATTTAATTAATTTTAAAATAAAAAATTATTAAAAAATACATTTTAAAATTTTGAAATAAATAAAACTAACTTAAAATCTCTTTATTTCTTTTTTTTTTGACAGATGATTTCCGTTTACCCTTCGATCGATCGGCAAGAAGATTCCGTAGCATCGGTACTATGGTAATATCGATCGGTACGATGGGCCTCGTTGGGCCGCAGCCTCATCGAAAATTTGCAACGTATCGCCGGCTGTAAAGGAAAATTCCCTCCCCTCCACACACAAAAAAAAAAAAACTGCATATCAAAATTGCAGTTGGAGGATAAGATATTTAGCCGATAGAAGAGGAAAACCAGGGGTGAAGCACCACCCCCACCCACCGTCACACAAATGAGGGTGCCACCAACAGGTTGACCACCAAAAACAGAAACAGAAAAAAAAAGAGTGAAGAGTAAATAAAAAATAACAAACAAAATAACATAGTAATAAAAAAAAGCCAACCGCACGACAAATAGAAAAGGCAATAACAACAGAAACCACCAAGCCACCAAACCACCAGCCACCGAAAGAGATAGAGCGCCTAAAACAAAGCGAGAGAGTGTGTAAACAGAAGAGGAGAAATACAAAATAAAACATACGAAAAGTTGGAAAACCCCCCCCTGGAAAACCACTAAAGGCCCGCTACAAAATGTTACAAAACTCGAACGCCGCTGCCGCTGCGCAGGCGGCCTCAGCGGCTTCAGCGGTGGCAGCTGCAGCGGCCAACAATGCGGCACTGGCGGCCTCCTCCATCCAGCCCAAGCTCATCGCCATCCGCCGGCGACCGAACCAGGGATTCGGCTTCACGCTGCGCCACTTCATCGCCTATCCGCCGGAAGATGACCAGGCATCGGCATCGGCATCGGCATCGGTGGCAGCAGCAACGGCGGCATCGGCATCGGGAAACTGGCCACAGGTGAGTTAGGATGATGATAGATTCATGATATAGGATAAGGGAAACTAAAGTAAATGACTAGATAGATAGATGGATATATAGGATAGGATAGTATATACATATAAGATAGGATAGTATATATAGGATAGGATAGTATATATAAGATAGGATAGCATATATAAGATAGGATAGTATATATAGGATAGGATAGTTTATATAGGATAGGATAGTATATATAAAATATAATAGTACACAGAGAAAAAAAATACCAAAAATAATCATCCTTAGGTTATTTTTTCATATCAATTTTGGTCCATTATGTATTCATATCAAAATGATATTTCCGAACATATGATTTTGTACCATATTGATATATAATCGTACCATTTTGTTATGGAAAAATAGATATGAAACAATATTAATCCCATATTGTTCCGTTTTTTTCTTTGTGTATATATAGGATAGGATAGTAAATATAGGATAGTTTAGGATATACTGGATACATATGTATGTACATGAGAGAAAATTCATGTTAGATAATTATCTAATAACTATAATATTATAATACACGATTTTTTAGATAAAGTATATATAGTTACAGTCATAAAAAACGGGATATTATCCAAGTCTGCATACATATTTTAATAATTTAATTATAATTATAATTATTTTTCGTATATATTCTAAATATTTATGTAGTTTAACCCACAAATACGAAAAACGAAAAGAAGCTTTACTTTTTCTCTAGATTTAAATTTTCCTTCGAAGTTCGAACTCAACTGATTCTCATTACTTCAAATTTAGAATTATTTTCAAACCTTTTTAATTTTTATAAATATTTAGTTTACAATTAGTGAAACTATTAAATGTTCATTACTTGCAAAATTTTGCAAATGGGAGTTAATTGCCCGCAAAGGAAGTGCAAGTGAGAGAGCGAGAATGACTTTTTTCTCTTTTCCTCTCTGGCGCTCTGCTCAGTCGCTGCCGCTGCCTCTGCCGCTGCCTCAGTCGACTTCGACGTCGGCGTTTGGCGTTACGTGAGCGCTGCGCACGCGCGACTTATTCAAATTGCCGCTTTTGCTTTTTGTGCTTTCTTTTTGCTTTTCATTTGTGATACCCAGCACAGAAAGTTCATCAAGGGTATTTTAAATGTACTCGCAACTTGTTCGAGGTCAAAGAAAAACTTAAAATTAAAAAAAAAAACACCATAAAAATATAAAAATAAAAATAATTTGAAAAAAATGTTGTCAAAAGTAGTAATATTCTAGAGAAATAATATTCTAATTCTAATTCTAATATTCTAACATTCGAAAAACAGGTAGTACAATTTGAAACTTTTAGGTGTTTTAATTAATGCATAATTTATAAATACGAATAAAGCTTATGACTGCTGTAATAAAAAAATAAAATCTTTTTTTTAGGGTATTCAAATGTCCGTAGAACCTCCCTTCTCTTTCTCTTTTATTTTTATTTTGCACTAATTTGCGTTTTGCTCACTTCACTTTTTTGTGCCCGTTTTATTTTTATTTTTGTTGATATTACAACCACCGCTCGCCGCTCTCATTCACTCTCACACTCTCTCTTCGTCCTCTCCTTGTCGCTCGCACTTCGCCTTAATCCAATCTACACTCTCCTCGCCAAATGTTGTTTCACGATCGACAGTCACGTTCAGACAAATAGGTCTAGGCAGTAATTTATTTGCTTTTAATATTTTAAATTAAATTTCTTATGTTAATATATTATATAAATTAATAGCTATATAATTTATTATGAAGTAAACTTATAAATAGGCTAAAAAATAGGCTTACTTAAAATATTTATTAGTGGAGGAAGGCTTATCCATGAGAGGTTTGTAATCTAAATTGGGAGCATACGTTTATATATGTATATTCCTTATAGCACTCACTACTTAGTTGCCTTACCACAATCGTACATCTGACTAACTATTTTCTATTTTTTTTAAATTTTTTTTCTTTCGGTTTCGTTTGGTGTGTAGGAAGCCTCCAGTATGGCCGGCAGCAGCAGCGGCAGCAGCAGCAGCGTCGCCGTCGCCGGGATCACCGGTTTGGAGCCAACGTCACCGACGTCGCTGCCGCCGTACCAAGTGAAAGCGATGGAGACCATTTTCATCAAAGAGGTGCAGGCGAACGGACCGGCCCACTACGCCAACCTGCAGACGGGCGACCGCGTGCTGATGGTCAACAACCAGCCGATCGCTGGCATCGCCTACAGCACCATCGTCTCGATGATCAAGCAGACGCCGTCGGTCCTCACGCTGCACGTGGTGCCCAAGGAGTGCGATGTCCTGCAGATGGTAAGCACTAGATCTGGATCTGGATCTGGGATATAGGAAGATGGAAGATGAATAGATCACAGATCTCATAAAAACATAGTTTCAGTGTTTTACCAGGATAATATTTGAAAACTAACATTTTGTGTATGTGATTCATATATACTTAAATTTCAGTGTAGAAATATTTCTGAGAAAGCTTTATGATATCACCGTGCCCTGTAGTTATTACCTTCGCGTAAACAGAGTTTAATATTAAATTGATCTTAAATATACATGCTTGATATCTTTTGTCATGGTAAATTGAGTTGAAATTGATCTTTTATTTACCCCATACCGGAATGGAGACCAATGTTATTGTTATTTCGCAAAAGATAAACAAGAAACACAGAGCGCTTTGTTAGGCAGTTAAATTTTTAAACAAATTCGTCGAAAAGCGATAAACAAACGATTGCTTTCTGTGAATTCAACACATTTTCCCTTAACCAGTGATTAATAAAGGTGATTGATGATCTATTTTAAGGCAATAATAATGCTTACGAAAGACATCATGACAAGTTAATTAAGGCGAATAGGGTCTTTATGCAGCCGTTTATAATAAGAAATAGTGATATTAGGATCACTTGGCTTTGTGAATCAGGCATAAATCGGCTTTGAAACAAGCAATTGAATTGAGAATGTGACTATTGAAATACACCCACTGTATTTTGTGTTTATTGTATTATATTATCATCTCTAACTTGTTTTCCCTCATTATTTTTTTTTTGCAGCACTATACGAGCATTGCCCACACGCCGGAGTCGAATCGCCTGACCATGTCGACGCACTCGCCCTCGCTGCTGGCCAACGGCTCCCACAAGACCACATTTCCAGCAGCAACAGCAGCAGCAGTTGCAGCGCCACCGCAGCAGCAGCAGCAGCAACAGTTGATCTCATATCCCGCTGTTGCAGCCGTGACCACATCATCGCCGGCAGGATCGCCGCACTCGCAAACGCATCCCAACTCCCATCATGCGCCATCCCTGCACGGAGGCAGTCGATCGGGCAGCATCACCAGCACGGCCAGCGGAGGCATAACCATCCTGAGTCACCAGTTCTACCCACAGCAACAGCAACAGCAGCAGCAGCAGCAACAACATCGTCATCCAGCGCTGACTGGCGGCAGCAGCAGCATCGATTTCGGGGACATGGCACATGGACTGCGGCAACATCAGCAGCAGCAGCAGCAGCAGCAACAACAGCAGCAACATCTCTACCAGCAGCAGCAACATCAGCATCAGTTCATGCGGTAAGTCAACAAAATAAATGAGCTCACCTTGGCGAACGGCAAACGGCAATTGACGTCACACACGAAAGCAATTACAGCGGATTTTCGGATTTCGGTTTTTCGGAAAAGTAGAAAATAGCTCACACACAAATTTACAACGTTTCGAGATCTGCAAACAAAATCTAGTGTCTTCTTTATGCCAATTGGTTGTCTTTAAACTAAACATATATATGACCTACCAAATATTAATTTGATATATCATAAATTTTAGTAACTGATTAGTTCTTCCAAAAATTCTCTTAAGAGTTTTCTTTAAACTTCCATATAACTTTAAAAAGTTTTGAGGTTTCTTTTAGTTTTTAAATATTTTGTAATTTTGGTAACTGATTAGTTCTTCCAAAAATTCCCTAAAAAGTTTTCTTAAACTTCCATATAACTTATTAACGTTATTAAAGTTTTGAGGTTTCTGTTCTCCATTTTTAAAGTATTTTTTGTTTTTAATTTTCCAATTTTGCCTTTTATCACAACTTGAATTACTGATCACATTGTTTTGATATAAATGTCAAAAGCCAAACAACAAATATTACGACCGGCAAAATGTTTTCGAAGAACTAATAAAACATTTAAACGATTTGGCAAAAATATTAGCGATAAGAAATCCAGACTTGAGTGGAAAAATAGCCAAAAAGATTAGCTGATTTCCGTTTCGAATCTAATCGTGACCAAAAAAAAAAAAAACCGAAACCATAAATGAGTAGACTTGGTTTTACAGTTCGACTGTTTGCCTTGTTTAATCAACATGTAATTTACGTATATTGGGCACAAATCCGCTTGCCAAGAACAAAGTATTAGATGCCACCGTTGGGCAATATTTGGAAGCCATCAAGGTACTTGGCCAACGGGATGGCCAAGGAGAAGAGTCCATAGCTCTTTATGAAGGTCCAGCAGAAGTGATCGTTGTAGATGATCGTCAGGGAGGAGCGCACCATTCGCAGCAGCTGAAGCGATTTCTTTTTCTCCACCATAGCGCCAGAAAGCTGAAGATCCGAAAAATTTTGGATACCGAATGGGGATTGCGATTACAGGGTATTGGGTATATGGTTAGATTTCGAAAACTCACCAGATTCCACGAATCGATGGGAATAAAAACTATATAGATTTTTTTCCAACAAAAATTCAGATTTGTGTGCTCTCTAAAAACGAAATGAAACAGAACTGGTCGAATGGCTCGATACGGAAACACTGAACTAACCTGGGAAACTAGGCTTGAAGTAGAGTTCAGCTTTTGATTTTAAAATCTCGGCTTACTTGTGGTGGGTCTTATAAAGAAAGTTCAGCCTTTGATTTTAAAATATCGGCTTACTTGTGTGGGGACTTATAAAGCGTATGATATATGGTTTTAATATTGTGAAAAATATTTTTAAAAAATTCTCATTTTAAATGCCTTTTGCCCCACTGTTCGGTGGCGATCTGTTGTGATTTATGGTGGCAAAAGTTGAGAGGCGGTCAGTCTTCTCTCCTGTCTTTAATAGCATATGCACATATAGATTTATGTAAAGCTGTGTATGCATATTGCACATTATTTCACTTTCATTGCCAGCAAAAAAACAACGAAACAAATAAGTGAAAACCCAATATTCGAAATTGGAAACGAGAAATGGAGGAAAAGCTAGCTGACAATAAAAAAAAAGAAGAGGGGCAGAGATGAAAATTAAGCTGATGAACTAAATGACATTAACTAACCGCATAATGAACAACAACTGGCAACGAACAATGCGCATAATTAAAAACAATTGTAAACGAACTCTGTGCGAAAGGTTTTTCAGCCCCTCGAGGCTAACCCTCAATAAACATTTTCCTCTTTGGAATTTTCATCTGATCTCTGACATTATAATCAAAATTTTGGAAGCGATTTTATAGAGTGTCTTTAATTTATAATACAATGTTTAATAATTTATATAGAAACTACTGCAAATCGATATGAAATAAGGTAATTTCTACTTAATTTCATATCAGTTAATACTTTATCATATCGTAAAAAACACAAATGTAGTATTTTTTCAACAAATAATGTCAAATAAGATTAACATAATATTTATTCACATCAGAATGATATTAAGTGATCTTAAAAAAATATAAAATTGATCAGCACATATCAATTTGATCTTTTATCAATTTTATTTCTGTGTGATAACGATTTGTTAGAGAATATATAGAGATGATGGTGATGATTGAATGCTATTATCATCGCCAACATTCCCCCCCCCCCCAACCCTTCCACTTTGATTCGATAAAACATATAGACCAGAATCGGTAGACGAATATTGGTCGCCATTGTGGCTGCTGCGATGGGGCCTTTTCGGTGATTTCATCCCATTTCATCTTTCTACCCCTCAAAACCCACTCCATTTCCATTTCTCCTTCATCCGCTGGCGTTCTCATTTCGTACATTCCTCATTTCAGTCTCATTTCATTCATCGCTCGTCTCTCGCTTATATTTCCATGCATATTTGTCATTGTTTTGCGTCTGTCTGTTCTGAATGAAAATTATTTTCCATATATTTCCCCCGCTGTCTGTATGGGGGATGTGCAAAAATGATTTATTATTTCGTATTCTATAAAAAGTTCATGTGACGTCAGCGGAGATATTACATGCATAATATATAAGTGAGTGTTTCCCATTCTGCGGGGAATCTAAAAGGTCGATTTGAACGAAATAAGGATGCCCACAATGCCACAAGATGTTAAATCCTTAAAACTTGGTCTGCACTTGGTGAATTGATGAAGAGAAACCATTAGTTTAATTAGATTTTGTGGTTAAAACTAATTCCGACTCTCATTTTATCATCTTTCTTTGTTTAAAATTTCTCTCGTATTCTTTTTTGGAAAGTTTGTCACGTTTCCAGTTGCAAGTTGCATGTGCAATTTTCAAATTACGTGAGTCGGATTGGACAAACTTTTGTGTTCCAGAGGAACTGCTGTCAGTTGATAGATACATAGATACACGACGTCAATATTGACCAACTGACAAAATTTCCCCACCAGACGAATCTCTTGATTGTGGGATAAGTTCGGGAAACGGACGGAAACGGTGGCCCCATGGAGTGATTGATTATTGATTGCTTTTCATGTTACTTAATTAACAATAGCACAATAGTTTGTACCCCTGAAAAGTGCAATTAATTGTTTAATTAAGGTACTACTTTTTCCAACAGATTTCACGCTGCTTTCGATTGTTGGGAAAATTGTGCTTTGCTTTGGAGGTTAAACCTTGCCAAAAGCTGCAAGCGTGCATAAATTATTGAGAATTATTTTAGTATTCAAAACGCAATATCGTACATTTTTCAACACCCCCGATGCCAGTGGCATTGCGTATACGCAGCTTGGCTGCACATAAATATGAATAAATAAATCAATTATTATGCAGTAACAAAAACCCATTGACCAATCGGGAGGTGAAAAAAAAATAGGGGGGAGGGTAAAAAGCGCATAACTTTAACACATATGTACGAGTGTAAATGGACACCTCGCAACAATAACAATAAATTTGTTGAACTGCAAAAAGGCGGCGAATATTTGCTCCATTGTTAAATGATTACGATAAATTTAATTGAATTTTGTATGCCAGCAAAGAGCAAAGAATGGGGAGGAAATAATGCCTTCAATTCCCGCAGACATCAAGTCGTCGTCGTCTTTCCGTTTCTCACTCTTTAAGCGAACCGAGAGATTTATTTTTTCGAGATTGCGATGGAAATTGAGACGACTCAGATTCAGATTCAGATACAGATACAGATTGAGTTTGAGTTTGAGCTGATCTGGCGACTCGGCAGGAGGCTTTATGTAAATTATTGACTACTCCAGGCATTCCGAACGTGCCACCAAAGTAATGTGCACTGGCAGAAAATAGGTGGTGCTTTGTAAGGGGCTTAAAAAATATATATATATATAAATATAACAATTTATATTACGCATTATCCTTCCCTTTTGCATGCTTGATTGATAGATTGATTGATTGATGGCTGGCGAAAATATGTCATCGGAAATGCAAAACTCAATTTTTGGACAGTGGAGGGAATTTATAAAAATATCACTTCAAATAATTAATTTAATTATTTTTTTATTTTATTTTATTTTATTTTATTTTATTTTATTTTATTTTATTTTATTTTATTTTATTTTATTTTATTTTATTTTTTATTTATTTCATTTTTTTTATTATTTTTTATTTTATTTATTTATTTTATTTTATTTTTTTTTTATTTATTTTTTTTTTTAATTTTATTATTTTTATTTTATTTTATTATTTTTATTAATAATACTAATTTATTTTGGTATTTTTAAGAAATATGTAGCAACATATATTGCTACCACTGTGCCTTATACAAATTTAACTACTTTGCTTTGACAATTACGTATACGCCCGGCGGTCGGGTGGGAGGGATACCATCCCCCCCCCCCTCATCACCTCCGCCCACTTGGTAAATAAATAAGCAAGGCAAGGTTAGACGCAGGGCGCAGGGTTCGTGGGCAGAAGGGTGGAGAGCGGGGTATATATTTGGTCAGTCGGTGACTGATAGTGATATAGTGATTCCCACTCTCTCTCCCTTTCGACCATCCTGTGCAAACTGTGGGCAGCAGCTCCCTTCGCCCACTGACCGCCCCTCACTTCGTTTTTTTTATTTGTTTATCTATTTATTGGTTATAAAATACAGTGCGCACTGGAATTACAATATTATGGGTAGTTGCGAATTCAAAAGGGTATTATCAAAAAATTGATATTATCATATCACTCATATATATTTCTTTTTTTTGGATAGAAATATTTAATGTTTAATGGTATTTAACTTTTTTTATGGTTTATTATAGACAAATTATAAAAAAAAAGTTTTACGTATTGAAAAAATTTTTTTTTTTGCATTTAAGAAAAAAAGTTTTTTTTTGTAGGTAGTTAAAAAAAAATTTGTTTTTTCTATTTTAATGCCCTGTTTTTAGAGAGAAAAAAACATACTGCAAATCAAGTTAAATGAGGACTTTTACAGTCCACTTTCGGTGTGATCACCGTATTGAAATAATAAAAAAAGGGAATCATATGAGAGGAGAGCATCGGTCGGTGGGTCGTTCGCCATTCGGTCGCTGCCCACTCAATGGGTCTCTTTCAATTGCTGAGCCTCTGCCGCTCTTTAATACGAATTTCATACATGCATACAAAGCCAATTTTTGCTGTGTTTTATTGTGCCTTTCTTTTTTTTTATTTGTATTTTTTTCTTTTTTTTTTTTTGTATTTATTTTAGTTTAGTCGCATGGACTTTGCGTAGTACTTTAGTTTAGTTGACGATGGCGAACGGTTCGCGCAGATTTCTGATTTTGTGATACGCGGGCCAACGAAGTTTTTTGTAATTTTAATTTATTTATTAGCATATTTCGGTTTTTTTTTTGTTTGTAGAGAATAGTGAGTGTTTTTTTGTAATGGAGTGACTCTGTCATACACTGCCAGAAAAATGTATGCGCTACCATTGAATGGCGACAAGAGGCCCATGCTTATACAAATGAAAATGATACGTTTCGAGATCGATTGCAATAATGAAAACAGGTTAAATTTCTAATCCATTTCTCTAATATTAAGTTGTGACGTTTTGTCTTGTCTTGTTTTTTTTCGCTCTTTCAAAGTGATAAAGTGTGAAATAAAAGCCAAACAATTTGAGAACATAACAAGAAACCACAATTTGCCGAGACCTTGTCCGAAAAACAACAGAATGTACATTAGATCAAGAGTTCAAGTGTTTTCAATGAGGCAAAGATCAAAGCGTTGGAAAAACAGCGACTCCCTCGCCAGAAACTATTAGAAACAAAGACCACAATGAACGTGACTTGTGAAAAGGTTTGCCCTCGCCCTTGAAAAAGGTTGCTATCAATGGGTTCCAATGGGTTTGGAGTGGAAGAAAAGAAACCCAATTATCACAAAAAGAGAGTGTTTCTTTTTATAGAAGTCAATCTTATGGAAACACTTTTAAGATATATTTAGTAAATATGTGTATGAAATATTTAAGGGTTTTTTTTGACTAGTTTACTCATGGAAAAAATACTTATAAATCCATATTTATGAAATACTGTTTATAAAAATGATAAAAACCCTCTAAAAACTGTTGAAATCTGGTAAGGAAATGGTTTGAATTTGTAAACCAACTTCTGTTTATGGAATTGGCATTCGGTAATATCACACCGCGAGAAAATGCGAGTGCGTGAGTGGGTGTGTTTGTGGATCCTCTGCGGCCAGTGGCTGCTTTTGCCGCTTATCAAATGTGTCAACAATTTTTTATTTACGACTTGTTAATTGCAAAGAGTCGCAAGAGTTGGCAAAACGCAAATCAGACAGCGGAGAATAATACAGAATATGCCCACAGTGCATACAACGAGCAGACAATAAAAGCGCGAAATTCCGCACAGAGAAAGGGAGAGAGCTTATAGATATACATATATCATATATATATATATATATATATATATATGATATACCCCCTATAGATATAGATACGGCTAATTCACTGGCCGCCTTTTATCGATATGCACCAACAATATGGGATATATGTACATTGTACACATATCGGGGGTGATAAGGGCTTTTGGGGACTTTGGCAAGAAAAAGAGGAAGAGGAAGGGGCGATGAATCAAATCGAATTGAATTGAATTGTATGCGAGTCACTTGTGTCAAAGCTTTTCTGCATCATACACATAATGCACCGAAAGAAACTGAAGTAATGAATAATAATGCTTAATATTATTGAAGCTTTGAAGGCATCTGTTTTTTGCCCAGTGCAGAACCCACCTATTGAATATAATATATAGAGCTTATGCATAGATAATAATGCCACCGAATAATCACACATTCATTTGCTGGGGACACGCGCTCCTGATCCGAAGTTTTTTTTTTTTTTTTTTTGCTACCTGCTCTGCCACTGCACAGTGGGTCAAAGTTGATTATAATCCAATAAAAAATCAGAACTTTAAAATATGTTAAATTCGTAATAATAATAATAATATTTTTGGAATATTATTAGGTTTTGTAGAATTTTATTTTGTTTCTAGACAAAAAAAACTTTTTATAATAAAAAAAAAATTTTTTTTTGAATAACTCCATTACAGGCTAATCTTGATGAGAGTTATAAATCAGAAATATGGTATTTCTTTGTTATAAAACCAAAAATAATTGACTGACTTTGACCCACTGTGCGCTGAAAGCTAGGAAATGGAAATATGTGTGTGCGTTTCCTTTATTCTGCGACCTGTGAAATATGATCCAGTGATATTGAAGGGACAAGGGGTAGCGGGACAGGTGGGAGGGAGGGCCATCTATTCATTACCTTTTGACCTTGACAGTCTGCCGGGGTTTTGAGCCTTTTGAGTGTGGGAAAGGCTTTTAAAAGCGAATTGAATTAACCATCCTGGCGCACACACACTGTCATTTACCATACATACTATTTTTAGCTTTGAACTTTCGTTTGACAATCTCGGTGGCAGAGAGACAGAGAGGAGATGTTAGTGGGGTGGATTTGGGGTGGGGGCCAGGAAATGTAGGTATAGTTAAACTAATTTGCCATTTCTAGTGCCCCGCCGCAGCCGAGAGGCTAAAACCCTATACGCAAATGCTCCTTCTTTGTGCTGTGCGCCACATGGAACTTAATTATTCGAGCTGATTGCTCTCAGCCACTTAAACTATGGCCCAAATCGAATTTGTTTTGTTTGCCAGCCTGCCAGCCGCTGTTAGCTTATTGAGTGGCCACTGTAGAACAACAACTCATCCAACGACACGGAAAAATTCACATTTTCACATATCACAAAAGGCTTTTAGCCATGAACTTCTTCTATTTACTTGACATTCGTGTCAATTAGCGATGTCAGCGGAAAATGCAGAAAATTTTGACAAACGCGTGGGTTTGATTGCAATTTCAAGTTCATTACTATATATTTTATAGATTTTTCATCAAGCTTGTTAAGCTTCCAATTTAGCGGGAAAACTGGCAAAAGTTCAACATTTCCCTATGAATATGTAAAACACATTGTTTGGCTTCCTGTAAGTCATGGTTGGTTGATAATATACAACAGATATTCATGTTTTTCACACCGAACTTTGCGTCTAGCAGTGACAGTTATAAATTGAGTGGGTTAAAGTAAGGGAAGTGCCTTTATAATACCCGTTACGCCAACAATCGCCTAAACGACCTTAAAGTGTAAAGATTTCGGAAAAGTTTAAATGCAAATTTATTGTGTTTATTAATACCTGTCGAAAAGTAGACGAATTTTTTCAAATAGCACCATTCATTAAAAAGTTATGAGCAATAATGTATTGAAGCAGTGCAAGCAGTCGATTTAATATATGCATATCGCCATCTCCCTCGCACTTCCTTTAGCTGAATAACGGGTATCTGATAGTTCATTATAATTATTATTTCCATTAATAACATCAATGTTATTAAATATTATAACTTAAGATTTAAACCACTAAAATGTTTGTTTAAAAATAAATATTTCTCATGCTCGTCAGCAAGTAAAATTATTAAATAAGAACCTTTTTCTTTTACCTGTTGTCTTTATTCTTTGTCTGACTTCAAATTAATCATTCCCATGAATCACGGACTTCTTTGTGGTGCTGTTGAAAATCCTAAAATCCACTTGCATTAATTAGTTGCACTTGAGACATTCAAACGGAAGCACAATTAAATTGAATTGAGTGTTATTTGTTATTTGTTTGATTCCAAGCAATAAGAATAGTGAGCTATAGATTTGTTTTCCGCAAAATAGGGAATGGAATTTGGCTATAGGTCGGCGATCGTGATCGGAGTACGCGATTGCGAATATTGCGCATGCGCCGCGTGTGACGACAGCGACGATGGCGACCCAAACCCAAACTCAAGCTCATTGATTGACTGACAAACTGACGACGGCACGTGCCATCAAAAAGTGGGAGGCATACTACTTTTGGCCGATTGCCAATTTGGAGCTACTGCGTCTGTCTGTTCGCCGATTCAATTGACAAATATTTTTGTTTTGCAAAAAAATTAACAGACGGCCGCCGTCACACAACAAAATGTCTAGATCCGCCAACAGAAGCACTTTTGCTTGATTATTGCTGGGCAAATAGAAAGGCAGACTCTGTTGGTTTTGGTGCCTAAAGTTTCGTTAGTCAGTGTGAATGGTGAAAATTACATTATTTAGATGATTCGATTTTATTTCGAACTATTCTTCACGAAAGTTCCGCGTAAATCGATTAATGTTGTAGTTGAGCTCTTTGCTTTTGCCATTAAAGAACACAATTAAAGGGTTTTTTTAATTGTTAATTTTAATTTACATTTATTTAGTGGCCTTGATAATATTTAAAGCCATGCTGCAGTGTTTCGAACAAAACGGCTGTTATACATTGCCGGAACTGAAAATAAGGTATTAAAATAAAAAAATAATAATAATTAAAAAAAAAAAAAATTAAAATAATAATAAATTTAAATAATATAAAAATAGATTAAAAAGAAAATCCTAGAAGTCAACTTAAATATTTAATTATTGCCTGAATTGAAAATAAGGTATTAAAAATGGATAATTAAAAATTAATAACAAATTAAAGTAATAATACATTAAAATAATAATAAATTAAAATAATAATAAATTAAAATAATAATAAATTAAAATAATAAAAAATTAAAATAATAATAAATAAAAATAATAATAAATTAAAAGAATAATGATTTAAAATATTGTTAAATAAAATGAATAATAAATAAAAATAATAAAAACAAATTAAAAAGAAAATCTGTAAAGATTTTTAATTTTTTAACTAAATTATAAATCAATTTTAAGTATTATATGTTTATACACATATTTCTCAACACATTTTAATGTTATTAATTTTTTTTCTATTACATTTTTTTTTAGTGCCAATCAGCCGCCAAATTTAACAGTATTATCGGCCAGCTCGGCAACGAACACGCCCACACCCACGCCCACTGCCCGCCAGCCGAAATCCGCGACGGCCCTCAGCCAGGCGTTGTATGCGGGGGTCAGCGCGGGTCCCAGTTCAGCCGGCGGTTCTGGATCGGGATCCCTTTCGGGGGGCAGCGAGAACAGCGACCTGATGATCCGACTGCGCGAATCGATCAAGCAGAAGGAGGAGTTCCTCAAGTCGCCGGTGCCCGCCTCCCTTTCATCCTCCGCCTCCGCCTCCTCGACCAATGGCAATCAGGCGCAATCCTCCTCGTCGCCGGCACAGCAGCAGCATTTGCAGCAGCACCAGCAGCACTTCTTTCCCTCGCACACGCCGCCAGGTGGTGGTGGTGGCGGTGGTGTCCAAGTGGTGGTGCCACCGCCACGCAGTCGCCATCAAGTGTTGCTCAAGCAGCAGCAACAACAGCAACAGCAGCAGCAGCAACAGCAGCAACATCATGTCCTTGGCTATGATATGTACTATTCCGGTGGCAAGCTAGTGCAGCGATCTTCCACGGCTCCAGGCAGTGTGAGCCACCACCACCAGCAGCAGCAGCAGCAGCAGCAACTTCATCATCACCAGCAGATCCAACAGCAGCAGCAACATCGCCAGGTGATGATCAACAACAATGCCAAGTATGCCAAGGATCTGGACTATTTTGAGACGTTGCAGGAGACGGGTGTGACCAACAAGGTGTAAGTAAATCGAAAACCGAAGACTGTAAACGATGAAGCGGTATACTATAGATATTCCTCTTTTTAATTCACAGTTTTGAGCGCAAACTGGTGTCGCACATGTCCAAGGGCTTTGATCCCTTTAAGCCGCTGTCGATCAACACCAACGCCCTGGAGTCCTCGGCCAGCACATCGAGCAGCTCAACGGTCACCTCGACGGTGAAGAAGCAGAGTGTGCTGTACGAGTCCCTGCAGCAGCATCCGCTGGCCAAGTACCATCAGACGCAGCATCAAACGCAGCATCAGACGCAAATGCAGACGACCACGACGACGGTGGACGGGCAGACGAGCAGTCGGATGGAGCTGCACAAGGCGACGCTGGCGAATGCCACCATCGATCCGCCGCCGTTGCCGGTGGGACCCAGCAGCAGTGAGTCTAGTCCTTGGCCTAACCACCATGCTTACCTTTTCCCAGCCATTAAGTTACTAAACATGTTTTTTTTTTTTGTATTTGGCGCAGAGTTTGTGGATAAGCCGCCTGCGGTTTCCTCCGTTGCCTCCTTGGCGGACATTGCCGAGAGCAGTGGTAGGTCCTTGGTAGCCCTATATGTTACAATCTAACCCCCATGAAACTGGGAATATTTGTATTTAATATTTAGAATTATTTTATTTTAATTTAATTTAGATTTTATATTATTTTGACTTCTTTAAACAGCCTTAAAAGCAATTATATTTACCATTTGAAGCATATAATACATTGTAACCCCTATAAAAACTGGGAATATTTGTATTGAATATTTAAAATTAATTTATTTTAATTTAATTTCGGATTTTATTTCCAATTCAGCTTTAAAAGCAATTCAATTTCCAACTTGATGCATATAATATTTAATAGCCCCTGCAATTTGCTTGGGAAATTCAAGTTATTACGTCCAACGGGTGGCTCTTAATATTTAAAACTAAATTAAAAGCTTTCTTATTAATAAGAAATAGAAAATATCCTGCGAAATGGACACGCACACAAATTTTTAGAACGTAATTAGAATTGATTGCCAAGGTCCTGCAAAACGTAACAGCTTAAATTGGGAATATTTTTCACACATACATATATGGGAAGGGCTAGCTAGTCTACCCTTCAAAGTTTAGCGTTTAACGTTTAACGCACTTGGAGCGGTATTAAATATTTTATTAAGCCTCAGTAGACGGATGATATAAGTCGGTAATCCATTTGATTTTCGCCATATTTGCAGCGGCGGCCATCGTGGACTGTGCTGTTGTGGGAAGCGGCAACGTTGTGCGACGCTACAAGCCCCTGTCCTCCAGCTCCTTTGACGAAGGCAAACCGATGCGCAGGATCTCCTATCTGCGGGCCACCAACAATGAGGCCGACTTCAATGCGGCGGAGGCAGCAGCAGTGGCAGCAGCCGGCGGTGGAGATGCCATAGTAACTCCAGCTTCTGCAGCGGCTCCTTCATCAGCACCCGCTCCCGCTGCTGCACCTGCTCCAGCACCCGCACCCGCACCCCTGCCCATTTCGATCCCCATTCCGGTGGCTGCTG
Source organism: Drosophila pseudotakahashii (assembly GCA_035046095.1). Taxonomy (NCBI): domain Eukaryota; kingdom Metazoa; phylum Arthropoda; class Insecta; order Diptera; family Drosophilidae; genus Drosophila; species Drosophila pseudotakahashii. Next base: position 12,796,278 of record JAWNOE010000105.1, read on the forward strand.
TCGTGGAGCCGCAGAAGACGAAATCCCTGGTGGAGGAGCATCCGGATCCCACCTACGATGTGATCGGAGGCACTGGCGGCGGGCACGAGTTCATCGAAACGCCCAACGGCCTGGAGGATGTGCGTCTGTCGGCCCACGGGAGTCGCAGGGCCTCCATGAGCAGCGACATGCGCAGCAGGTTCGTTGGATTATCTTTTAAAAATAATAAATAAATATTAATTTAATTTAATTTATCTTATTAAACAGCATACACATTGATGCCGAGTTGAATGGCAAGTATGTGCCCAACGAACTGGAGGCCTTCGAAACGGAGATCGAGATCAAGTCCTCTTGCATCAACGGAAAGGTATAGTAAATGTAAAATATATATTTGAAAATGAATTAATAAAATTTATTCAATATTTTATAGCGCATGTCCGAGTACCGATCGTGGCGTCAGGTGAAGCTGGAGATCAAGGGCGATCTGCTGCGCATCTACTCAGGCCGCCATGCCAAATCGGAGCACAATGTAAGTGCATCTTAAAGGAATACTTAAAGTCTGACGAACTTATGGCATTCTAATCCCATCCTCAGGTGATAGAACTCGATATTAGAAACTTTAAGTTCTTCGATGAGTCGCTGGATAAGAAGAAGTACTTGATTCGCATGCAGTCGAAGCCATCGCCCAGTGGCGCCCATTTGGCCACGCTGGGCAACGAGTTGAATCTGGACGAGGCTGGTGGTGGCGGTGGTCACGACAAGCTGCTGACCTCCACGGGCAGCAGCAGCGCCAACGAGGCCAACCAGCAGCCGACGAACTCATCATCAGCCCTGACCGCATCCACCTCCTCGTCCACCTGCAGCAGCGGCGGTCCCTACACGGAGATCCTCTTCAAGACCAAGAGCAGCAACGAGATGAAGCGCCTGTTTGGCCTGCTGCAGTGGAAGGACAGCCTCAACTACGATGACAATGTAGGAATTAATGAAAGAAACCAAATATCTGAGCAACTATTAACTTTTATTCCCTTCCAACAGGAGCATCAGCAACAGGGCAAACAGTTGGCGGAGCCGCAGAAGACAGCGGCCAGTGCCAGCTATCTGGACGATGTCCAGGGTGGAGGAGGAGGAGCAGCTGCAGCAGCGGACAGCTCTCCGCTGAGCTCCCATTCGGGTGGCATTGCAGAGGCCAGCGGCGGCGGCGGCCATCATCATGTCTCGGCTCTGCCAGCGGCTGCGGCCATTGTGGCAGCCACCAGTGACTCCATATCGCCGGTAATGAAGGCCAGGAAGTCGTCGTCGCACAAGCATATACCCGACAAGGATTTGGGCTCGCCGAAGTCGAAGAACTGGAAGGATTTGCTCTTCCGTCGCGGCGGCAGTGGCAGCGGCGGCGGCAGCGTCTCGCATCACGACCTGGCCTCACCATCGGCCTGTGCCGCCAAGCAGATCGGCTCCATTGGCGTTCCCCTGCGCAGCTGTCCCATGTCGAAGGTCAATGCCTGTGTGCCGCATCTGGTGGAGGTGTGCACGAACATTGTGGAGACCAAGGGTCTGGGCGTGGTGGGCATCTATCGCATACCCGGCAACAAGGCGGCCATCTCGGAGCTATCCGAGCTGGTCAACACCAAGGATTTCCAGTTCGAGAGCTGCGCCAGCGACGATCGCTGGGAGGATGTGAATGTGGTGAGCAGTCTGCTCAAGCTGTTCATCCGCAGTCTGCCGGATGCCTTGATGCCGGCCAGCTATTACATCAATTTCATCGAGGCTGACAAGAAGTTCGGCCTGGAGAGGATTGTGCTGCTGCGCGAGATTGTGGAGTCGCTGCCGCGTCATCCGTACGAGACAATGAAGCATTTGATTCGCCATCTGTGCCGCGTCAGTGGCAATTGCGAGGTCAATCGCATGGAGCCTAAGAACCTGGCCATCATCTTTGGGCCCTCGATCATCAGGACGCCGAACGACACGCTGGAGACGGCGGTCAAGGATATGAAGCATCAGTGCCGCATCGTTGAGCTGCTGGTCACACAGGTAGGGCTACTGGAATTGATACACTCATTCGATTTTATTCACCAATTTGTTTGTTTTTCCCCAGTACGACTACTTCTTTGAGGGCGGCAGTCTGCCGGATTTGGCGGAGGTGAGCGGCGGTACGGCCGCCGTGAATGCCGCCCAGCCGCAGCAGCAGACGCAGGAGGACCAGACCAGCATGCTGCTGCACAACCTGTCGAAGATCGAGCGGATCACCGAGCGCGAGACCACGCGCACCTCGCGCTTCATGCCGCAGCTGAGGCGCAAGACACATGGCAAGCGGAGCGCCGTTAACTCGGACACGTACTCCGGCGAGAGTGTTCTGGTAAGCGGGAGCTCCTCCTCCAACAACACCACAACCACCACCACCACCCACACCACCAGTAGTAGCACAAGTAGTAGCAACACCATCACCACAACCATCAGCACCACCACCATCCAGCAGCGACGGGCGCAGCGCAAGGCTGTGCAGAGCATTTGCGATCAGGCTCTAATCCTGCTCCTGCCCACACCCGTTTCCTCCGTCTCTCTTCCCTTTCAGTCGCTGGACTACGCCAAGGTGTCGGCTTCCGCCTCGGCATCGGCTAGCAGTACCGCCAGTACCTCGAGCAGCTCGACGCTTCACAGCGGCGGCGGCAAGGCGGCCTCCGCCTCGTCCTCTTCGAGTTCCACCACCAAGTTCAGCTCCTCGTCATCGTCGGCCTCCTCGACCACGGCGGTGGCCGTTTCCTCATCCATCTCGGCCACATCCTCCAAGTTGTTGAGTGCCAATTTCAAGAAGCGCAGCACCGGCGGATTTCTCGTTTCGAGATCATCGCACCAGACGACGCGCAAGGCGAGCCTGGATGAAAAGGACTCTGGACAGTCGTCCGGCAGCCTGGGCCACAGTCTGGGAGTGGGCCTTAATCTGGCCAAGGAGCAGCAGCGCAGCAGCGTGGACATATCGATACTGCTGACGGACGACGACTCCAGCAGCAGGCTCAGCGATACGGGTAAGGAATGATTCGAATGAAAGATTCAAAGTGATTGTTTTCACTCATGAAATATTTCCTTGAACAGGTTCCATGTCGCTGACGACCATCACGGACACGCTGGACAGCAAGTTGCGCAACCTGCGCAGTGGCTCCGAATCGAACGATGAGAACGGATCGCCCGAGTTCCCCAAGAACCGGCGGCACACCCTCGGCCAGCCGCTGCACCTGCACTCCGAGAACATTCCGTATGCGGACGAGTCGCCCGAGCGTCTGTTCCATCAGTTTTGCAATCCCCTAGACGCTCCCCCGCTGTCGCTGCACCTGAGTCGCTCCTGCACGGCCACCAATACGATTGGCGGTGGCGATGAGAAGCCCTCGAAGCAGTCGGCCGGCGGCGGCGGTGTTGCTCCACTGCCGCCCAGTCTGCTGAAGGCGGCCCACAAGCTGCAGCACTCGGCCACAGTGCCCATTCATCAGGGAAGCTCCACGGCGCCCACGAGTGGAGCGGCCACGCCCGTTGGCACACCAACCGGGAGCAGTGGCGTCGGCGCAATTCCCTCGCGCAGCTCCTCGAGCAGCGTGACGACACTAACCAAGAGCGTACATCCCAGATTCAATAACTATTTGAGCTACGAGAGGAGCAATGCAGCGACAGCTGGTGGAGCCTCCGCTGGAGGAAGTGGAGGAGGAGGAGCTGCCTCCGAAGACGATTCCGAGGGCTCGACCACCAGTGATCCCAAGGAGAAGCTACTGCTCGGCGAACGACCGTCGCCGTCGTTTTTTCTCGAGCGCTACAACAAAAAGAGACGCGATCATCGGTTATTTCGGAGTGCCAGCTTCAATTGCCGGAACTACTCCACCCGGCACATGACGGCACAACCGACCAGCGGCGGCGGTGGAGGATCGGCGGGAGTGGCCAGCGGAGTAGCTGGAGCGACGGTGGCGGTGGGCGTTGCCTGCTGCCAGGCACTGAGTGCCACCGGCCTGACCAAGGACGAGAAGACTGACATGAACCTGACCAAGAAGCGCCAGATCCAGAACAAGCAGAATCGTTCGATTAAGCGCCGTCACACGGTGGGCGGCCCACACGACTATTCGGCCAGCAATGGCAGCTGCTCGAACCACGCGCACGGTCACGATCTGGCGGCCATAAACTACAATCACCACAATCGCCATCACCAGCAGCAGCTGCTGAAGCTGGGCAGCGCCTCGTCCGGCGGCGGAGGCAGTGTCGCAGCGGCGGCCGAGACGACGACGACCACAACGACCACCACCACGGTGCTGCGGCGCCTGGGAGCAACAGCGGGCCAAGCTGGCGGCGAGGCGAGTGTGGCCCTGCCGGGATCTAGTTCGGGATCGAGCAGCAATAACAATAACTCGCCGCAAAGCGATGGCAGCAATGGCAACGGTGGTGGCGTACCGGGAGTTCCCTCGAGTGCACCACCATCCGGGGTGATCGGTGGTGGCGGTGGCGGTGGCAACAATAGCAGCGGCAGCAGCAGCAACAGCAGCAGCACCAGCACCACGCCCGCTGGCAACGGAGATCAGGAAGTGGGCATACGCATTAAGAACATCAACCGAGGTCGCTTCTAAAAACGGGATCTCTATAAATCACAGTTAGAAAAGATAACAGAACCTAAAAAACGAATAATCAGCTGAATTCATGTTTTAAAGAACCTGATCCAACACATGGTTTATATATCAGAATGCAGATTGCTGCAGTGAAACCAACCTAAAATAGCAGTTGCCTAACAACCACAGTTTACAAGAGTATTCACAGGGTTTAATATGAGAAACAAAGGCATAGGATGAAGATATTTAACAATAGTCTGTTAAACACACAAATGCTAAACACACATTTTAAAAACAAAAGTTTAAATGAATGTTAACCTGTGTAAAGTTGGTAAAAAAAAAACAGGAGTCGTTGTAGTGAAAGTAATTTGAAGACTTTTATGTAGCCTCGCTTCAATTTGATTTGTGAAAAGGTCAAAGAGAATATTAAATCAGAAGGTTTTCCGACAAAGCTACTTGAAAAGGCGCAAAAATACTTTATGCTACTTCGATTCTGTAAAAAATAGTCACCATAATCTATATTACTATATATCTATATCAACGTACAGTTGCAAAGTTGTGTCTGAATTGGGTTTTAAAAGTTAACCAAAGGGAATGTAGGTAACGATTTGGTTGCAAAACAAATCAGCAGAGCAGTTAAAATACGTATTATCACATATTCTATCACGATATATTATATATTCATGTGCAGATCCCAGGGAGTTGTGTTGGAAATCTAAAAACTGTCGAACGACAATGAATATTAATTACAAAAAGCCAAGCAGACCAACAGTAATAAATGAAGTGCGTTATTCAGTTGGCCAAGAACCCAGATTGAAACGCTAAATGCACTGTAATACAAATACAAACGACTCCCTGGGCACAGGAAATCTTAACAATGCAACGCAGAAAAAACAATCTTAGATGAAAAGTCTACGAGGGCAGGAAGTAATTTATTCGCACACACAAAATACACAAGACACACAAATTAAATGGGAACCAAGCAAAGATCTGGATATAGACAGAGAGAGATATATAGTGAGAGACAGAGAAAGAGATATATGAAGGGAGACGGAGGGCTAGAGATAGAGATAGATACAGAGAGATAGAGAGAGAGAGAGAACTATTTTGTAAAACGTATACAACACAATACAGAAAAATCGCATAAATATCCACCTATGTATAGGAACAATCGAAAGTGTCGCCTGTCCGGGAATTCGGACGAGTCCCCCTGACAACCAAGTTGTGCTAGGTCCTTGATAAGGATCGGTTTTTGTTTAGTTTGAATGTGCATTTGTTTTTTTTTTTGTTTGTATTTGTGTACCTGTGTACCTGCTGTAAAAAAAAGTGGAGGAAAAGGAGATCCCATTTTTGGTGCCTTAAATTATTTGCTTTAAATTCTGGAAAACCTATTTTTCTACCCACAACATTTTTTTTTAAATTTTTTTGATAAACAAAATATTTTTTTTTTAACTTGGGCGGTGCTGTAGGAAATGCAAGATATAGGTGCAGCTATATAACTATATAATAGGGACATGTACACATATATTCCGCACACAAGCTGATGTCTAGACAGGCGACCTGAAGAAGGATACCATGTTCGAAATGGGGTTTGATTGATAAAGTGACTATGTGCTTACGCATATAACGAATGAGAAACGGCATAAATTTACATTTACATATATAATATTATATATTTTTGTGTAGTTTGTATATGATTTAAGTTTGGCAAAAACAAGAACGCATAAAAGTACATGCAAACACATATATGATTAAGCAATTAGGTAATAGTTGTATAGTATTCCTCCCATTTTTTTTGCTGTATATACGATTTAATTTTTTTTCATTTCATTCACAATTATGATTTACACCCCTCCCCCCCCCCCCAAAAAAAAAGATGGATATATAAAGGATTATATATTTTGTACGCATTTTGTTTTGTTACCCGAAGGCAGAAACAAAAACTAGAAGGCAGGAGAAGAGTATATAGAAAGAACCCCAAGCGCGTAACGTTGCTATATAAATATTATGATTAACTAAAAACAATTTTTTGTTAGACTTTAGGTAGTTATTTTTTAAAAATTGTATTTTCTATTATACATGTATACATCTATATATATTTTATTTGTATTATGATTTTTTTTCAAACAAAAATAAAATGTGGATTTTCTATAATGCTATAAAGGACGACACAATAAAAAAGAAACAACCAATATTAAGAATAAAATGTACAAGTATAAACCAGAAACAATTAGTTTTATTTACATATTTACTACATTATATTATATTATTCCCCTTAAATGATAATGATCTTATGTACAAAATGGCTCGGTGAGGATCTGTGGATGGGATCTTAGAGCTTGGCCTGCGGCCCCGTTCCCGAGATCTTGTAGACGAACTCGTGGGCCACATCGTAGTGCGGATTGCAGCTTTGGCGCACTCTCTTCAGCCACGCCCGAATTTTGGGGTACTTGATCCTGACATCATAGTCGGCCATGCCTGAAAACCATAGGTAAGAACGAAATAGTGGTTTAATTAAATATCAATCAATAATAATCCCATACTCACGTGTCTGTTCGATTTCGCAGGCTGCAAAGATGTCCGCCACCGAGAGGGTTGATCCGGTGAGGAAGTCCTTGCCCTCCAGCCACACCTCCTCGACCACATCGAGATTGCGCTCCATGTGCATGCGGAAGGTCTCGATCTTGGCCTCCGAGGGAGTGCGTCCGGTCAGCAGCGGCTCCAGCCACACGGTGCGGAAGTACATGGCGCACGTGAGCCGCAGCGACATGTGCTGCCACTCGAGGAACTCATCGACGCGGCTCTGGTCCACAAAGTACTTGGGGTACAGGTGCTCCGGGATTTTGCCCTTGGCGCTCAAATAGCGCAGAATGGCCACGCTCTCCGCCAGCTTGTAGCCATTGTCGTGGATGCAGGGCACGCGCTGGAAGCGGTTAATCTGCTGCTTGAAGTCGTCGGTCAAGTGCTCGCCTTGGGGGCAAAGACCGTGGTTAAGATAAGATTGTAACAACAAACGACAGTGCTGGGTCCATGCCTTTAGAAAATAACTATAGATGTGACGGCAAAACTAGTGGAGTTTAAAGGCACTTTTAAAAATTAAATTAAATGCAATGTCATTTTCTAAATAATTGTAAAATTGGCAATAAAATATGGATTTTCAATAAAAAATTGCATTTTTCTTAGTGAGTTTTTAGCTGTAACTTGGCCAAAAATGGTCTCAAATCAAAAAGACGTACTGTTTTTAGCAGCTAACAACCTAATAATTGGTATCCTTGCACTTTCCATTTGATTTAAAGAAATTAAATTTCGAACCAATTTTCACAGTTTTGATAAGGGGTAACATCACAATTTTTTGCGAAAAATGGGAAAATTTTAAAATTATTGTATTTTAAAGCTAATCGATAGGGAATTTAAATACGGGTTTAAAAAGGTATGACATTCCATATTTGGATCATTATTGCCATTGTTTTGCCCAAAATACCGAGTTTTTTCGATGGAAAATCTAGATCTGAACTTTTGGTAAAAATTTGATTTTTCTTCGAGATTCTTTTTGCTATAGCTTTTGCCTAAAATGGTCCCAAATCAAAAATACGTACTGTTTTGGACAGCTAACAACCTAATAATTAAAACCAATTCACTTTTTGTGGAATTTAAAAATTTAAAATTTCAAACCAATTTTTGCATTTTTGATAAGGGGTAACATCATGATTATTTGCAAAAAATTGTAAAAAATTAGAATTTCCATTTTTGAATGCCAATCGATTGGAAAATATTTAACGAGCTCAAAAAGGTATTACATTCCATATTTGGATCAATATTTCTATTGTTTTGACCAAATTACTGATTTTTTCCCGTTAGTTTTTTTTATAGAAAAATGTATAAAAATTATACAAAAAAATTATATTTTAATACTACATTAATTCTGTTAAAATTAAAACAAAATAATAATAAACAATAACAAATTTCTATTAATAATATTTTACTATTGTAAAATAGCATTAGTCTTTTAAAAGGTTTAAGTACGAACATGATATAAAAATGTCACATCATAATAGTTCTGCCCTCGACATGGACCCACCCTGAATACCCTTACCGTTCCGCAGAGCCACCACGCAGTCTTCGAAGGGCATGTTGCTCAGCCGGAAGATAATGAACAACGCCCTCGAGGGCTGCGACATCAGGTCATAGTAGTAGCGGATCGGGGACGACATCCTCAGGTTCGTTGGCTGTCTGAAGGGAACTGCAATGGAGATTTGGAGCGTGCAATTCCATTAGTAAACAAAAAGGCACCGGTCCAAAGATCACCGACGGAAAAACGCGTAGAACTCCTGAACTGTGTGTATAATATCCCACCGAACTCACCACAAACACCGTCACTGGGCGACTGGGGCTAAGCCATTGAGCTCAGATCGGAATCGGAATCAGCTGGCTGAGCAAGAAATATATACCAAGAGAAATATGACGAGAGCGAGAGCTTTACGTTGCTCTACGTATGGTTTATCAACCAAAAGCTTTGCGTTCCGTAGAGATGGGCATTTTTTCGAAAATCACACATAGGAAGATTTTTAAATTAAAATGTAAAAAAGATCTTGATTTTAATTTCGCTGAATATTTTTTTAGAAGTAGAAAAATATTATATATTAAATAATCTAATCCGAATTTGTTAAATGTAGATTATTTAATATGTACTATTTCATTTAAATATTTTTTATGGAATTAGTAATATTCCTTATATTTAATTTTGATCATAATTTATAAATTCTTCTTCTTAAGTAAATAAGTAAGTAAATATTTACTTTTACAAAAGATTTTACATTCCATTAATTTAAGTGAAAAGCGGAACTGCAACGTTCTTTAAAAATAGGTTTTTTCGAATTTTTCCACTAACCTCTGGGACTTTCCACCTCCTCAAAGGCTAATCGCAGCTGATCCTCGTCATTGCTGAGACCAAGTAAAGTTGCCAAAAACGACACCGACATGGCGAGATCCGAATTGCTCTGAATTAAGCCAGCGAATGAGTTGAATGCAGCTGGTTCGACTTATATATCCCCAAGTTGTGGATGCTCGCCGATCTGACAGAAAATTCGAATGCGACTGCGAGTCAAACAAACCGAAATGAAAGAAAAAAAAAAACGCAAGGCAAAATTAACTCTCAAGATAAGGCGGATTTTCCTTTTTATACCGTCTACACTTGAAGAAATATATTTATATTATTTTTTTAATAGTTTTTTAATTTTTTGACCTTTTTTTTGATGTTTTTCCTTTAAAAATTTCCGAAAATTTCCCAACAATCTGTTAATTTCTTTATATTTTATTAATGTAACCCTTTTTAAAATGTTGCAACCAGTTTTTAGTGATGACGAGATTCAAAAGGTATAATATGCAACTTAGTTTAGCCAAGTTACAACGTGCTAATTAGTTAATGATCTATTATAACCGACTTCCCAAACGTTGGCTGAGTGTAACTGCGTTTCATTCATCCTCTCGCCAATCTGGCTAATAATCAATTTATTTCTGGGCCATTGGCAACTACGAGTGGCCGAGAATAGAAACTTAAAGGAAGGTCCGTCTTATCGCCGCGATAAGCAAAGATTGTTTACCTCAAAATTCAGTGGCAACAGGTTTACGCAGCGATCAGCTGATGGATCCGAATATATCGTACGTTCGATGATATATATTTTGTATTGATATCTGCCCATCCGCCACGAAAACTTCGGTTTTGATTAGCTATATATCGTATATGTGTTATTTTATTAATTCCGTTTCAAACATACCGACTTGATTTCCTTTGTACTTGTATACATTTATACTATATATATATAGTCATATTCATATTTTGTGTGGGGGTGTATACATATACATATATATATATATATATATATATTGTTGGATTTTGTAATTGAGATAAAGTGGAGCCGAGGTATCGTATCGTCTACCTCCTGTTTGTCCGGGGAAAGGTACATTTACAAAGAGTATAAGTATAATTAAGGTATAAAGATAATCCACAACATTTATACTCGGTGTAGAGAGAGAGATCACACAGTGGGGGAAATAGATATATAAATATATATATTATATAAAAATAAGATACAATTAAATGAAGATGGAACTCGGTTTGGCCTGGCAGCTTATAAGTACATATATGTAGATAATAGACACACAAGATCCGACTATATGCCGTGTATATATGGATATTATAGGGTACTTGACTTATTGTTGCCCTGATTGTTACACACAATTGGATACTTTTCGCTGGTACAGAGTTTAGTTGCCTTTGGTTTGGTTGAAAGTCGGGTTTACTTTCGGAACGGAACTTAATGCTTTAAAATTAGAGCTTGAAAATGATCGATATTTTCGATATTTTGACAATATCGATATTTTGATTAGGTATTTGTTTTTGTGTGTACTTTACGTTTTTATTCATATTCCTAACGTGCGATTTGCTAATACAGTCGCTTCAGATCGAAATCTATAAGAACATCGATGATCGAAAAAATCGATAAACAATAAAGAGCGAAAAACATTAAGTAATATCGATATTTTATTTGAATTAGCTAAAATAAATAACAGTTGTTGATCTGAAGTCACTGCTAAAACGCACTTTTCGTGTATATATTGATAATTTAATTTGCCCTTTGATATAACGTGATAATTACACTTTCCATATGATATTTGTTTTCTGTACAAAAAACCAGCACAGCACTGAAAACAAAAAGGTTCGAGTGCGTTGTGTGAGTAACAGTTGTCTATACAGTCGGTATAAGGATTTATCGTATCGTATATAAGTATAAGATTTCATTCTTTTGTTCAGAGTCTTTTGCATTTGCATTTGCTGCCCCTGTTTTCTGGTTTCCTCTATTTCTGGGGATATGCGTAGAGAGTTTAGGAAGAACTTACGTAGACATAAGAGTACAATTAACCATTAGGATTACAGTTACAGTTTCAGTTAGTGGGTTTTCTTTGGTTTTCTTGGGTGGCATACAAATCTAGGTTTGAATACTTTATAGCGAAGACACCGATCGACACATACTTATTGGTTGTTTCGCACTATTATCTTTGGCAAACGAAATTTGACTGAACTACGATCTAGATTCTAGAATAACGCCCCATATAGGTGGGTTCTCCTTGGGCTCAGCCGTTCCCCTACTTGTTCTCGATGATCATCTGCAGCTGGAGGACCAGACTGCGGGCCAACTCGATCAACGCCTTGGTATTGTGGCGCTCGGCCATTTCTGAAAAAATAATAAATATTTCATCAATATATTATTACAATATAATAGAATATATAGTATGCCAACCATTGAAGAACTTGATGACATCGGTGAAGTCCATGCTGTTCGAGAGGATGATGTCGCGATAGGTCTCCAGCAGGGCCAGGGCCAAGAAGAGGACAAAGTGACTCGAGGCGACGTGCTTGGCCGCCCAGATAACCTCCCAAACGGCGAATACATCGTCGTAGATCAGCTCCCTCTTGAAGTCGAGCAGGAACCACCGGTAGCAGAAGTAGAAGTGCGTGTAGTCCCCATTCGAGTCCATCAGTTCGTACATCTCCGAGTCGAGGATCTGGATGAGGGATCTATTGGGCATAGAGATTAACGAAAGTGATCTATAAAGATCTATAGAGATCTATAGAGACCCACCTCATGTTGGCAAAGTGCATGTCCATGGCCCCGCCGCTGGGGAAGTTCTCGATCATGCGCTCCATGAGCTTGCAGAAGCAGCTGTAGCTGAGCGACTCGTCGTCGAAGATGACCAGGAGGGGCGCCACCAGGTCGCACATGCCCTGCATGTAGCCCACGTCCAGGTGCTCCCACACGTACGTGGAGATCACGTTGCGCAGCTTGTCCAGGTTCTCGTTGGCGAAGTACCAGTAGTTCCTGTCGCACCGCTGCACATCCTTCTCGATCCGATGCAGATTCAGGCCGAACTGCTCGAGGAGTTCGCTCTGAGAAATATATAAAAAAGTGATTTCAAAAATTTTAATAAATATTACGTATACGCTTAATTGAATCATTTTTTGTTTGAAAATGTGAAGTATTATTAAAAATGAATTTAAAAAGGGCTTAAAGTAAATTCTATTCGTTGAAGGATTACCATTAAATTCTAAAATCAAAACAAAATTCTTTAACAAAATCTAAAATAAAGATTTAAATAAATATTACGTATACGCCTAGTTGAATCACTTCTAATTTGACAATTTAAAGTATTTTTGTATTATTAAAAATGAATTTAAAAAGTCATTTAAAGTAAATTCCATTCGTTTAAGTATTACCATTAAATTTTAAACTGTAAAAAAAACTTTTAAAAATAATCATATTACGTATACGCCTAATAGGACCATTTCTGAAGTGAAAATATAGATATTTATAAGTAATTACAATGAAAACAGCCCCGAGAAAAATCTATAAAAATAAGCAAGAGCTACTCACACTGTAGACACCTCCATTGGAGCTGGCTGGTGAGGGGCAGGCGGAGTTGGGCTGCGCCAGTGCATCCAAATTGACGCCTCCACCTCCGCCGGCTGCTTCTGCGGCCTGCTCCTCGACGGCTGGCATTCGGCCAGCCTCCTCCGCTCGGGGACTGCGCTGCTCCCAGTTCGCTATGTCCACGGAGGCCTTGGTAATGATGACGGCCGCCTTGGCCTGTTGCGATGTCGACGGCCTCACGGCATCCTCATCCTCCGGCAGCTGCAGATCGTCGGCACTCAGGTACTCCGGGCTGAGGACGCTGCGCGTGTCGCTGGTCTGCGGCTGGTGGCCGGCGCCGCCAGGACCCACAGTCTCGTAGGAGGAGGCCGTGGAGTTGGAGGAGCAGCTGGGCTCCAGATTGAGCGCTTCCTCCGGCCTCTGTTCCTCCTCGGGTTCGTCGCTGGCTTCTTGATTGCTCTGAGCCGGCAGCAGGGTCTCCTTATTGCCCTCGTTCTGCTGCTGCTCTTTCTGCTGCTCCTCATCCTCGTCCAGCTCATTGAAGTTATCACCCTCGTCCACGTGACCCGAATCCGTGCTGGTCTTCATGGCCCTGGGAATTGGCTTCACACTCAGGTGATGGCCATTAGTCGCCTCCTGCTGCTGCTGCTGCTCATCGAACTCCAGATCCCCGGGATCGGAAATGTCGGAGATGTCCTCGAACACCTCGTTCTCCAGTTCGCCACCGGCCTCCAGATCCGCCGCTCTGACGGTCTTCTCATTGCCTGAGTTACTGCCCGAACTCAGCTTGGCCACCGCCCGCGCCGTCTTCTCCTTCTCCCGCTGCTGCACAATGGCGTCCACCGCCAGCCACTCGCTCATCGTCGTCTCGTAGTAGTGCTTGCACGTCTCGTCCTGCTTGCGGCGATCCTCCGTTGTGGAGCCGAAGGCATAGTGTCCCAAAAGATACGGCCACGCCTCCTGCCGCATCTCCGGCCTGACGCCCCCGTAGTAGATGATGCGATAGAACTCCATCTCGTCCTCCATCACCCCGTCCTCGTGAAGCCCCTCCCAGCGCTCCCGGGTCAAACCGCGCTTTTCTGGAACGGATGTGCAAAGGGATTCAGTTGATTCCGTTGTCTCAGTTCCTTCAGTTGTTGTCCCTTCAAAAGATAGAATGATATTGTATGATACGACTTAATAATCTAGAGGATGATGTAAGAAAATTAAAAATTGTGGAATATTTTATTTTTCAAAATCACACTGAAAGTGTCATGGATGTAATTAATACATTGTAATCTGTTCAAAACAGTATGTATTTTTGATGTAGGACCTTTTTTGACAAAGTTATAGCAAAAAAACATAAAGGAAAAATTCCCACACAGAGAAAAAAAAATACCAAAAATAATCATCCATCGGGTATTTTTTCATATCAATTTTGGTCCCATATGTGTTCATATCAAAATGATATTTCCGAACATATGATTTTGTACCATATTGATATGAAATCGTACCATTTTGTTATGGAAAAATTGATATGGAACAATATCAGTCCCATATTGTTCCGTTTTTTTCTCTGTGCATATTTGTCAAAAAACAAAATACCGAATTCTCAAAAAAAACAAAACAGTTTTTTTGCCGAAACAATAGAAATATTGATTTAAATATGGATTGTCATACCTTTCTGAACTCGTTATTAAATTTCCAATCGATTCGCATTTAAACTTGGACATTTTATTTTTTTTACATTTTTTGCAAAAAATCATGACGTACCCCCCCCCTTACAAAAAAAATGAAAATGGGCGAACATTTTATTTTTTCAAAATCACACGGAAAGTGTCATGGATGTAATTATTACATTGTAATCTGTTCAAAACAGTATGTATTTTTGATGTAGGACTATTTTTGGCCAAGTTATAGCAAAAAAACCAAAAGAAAAATATTTTTATCAAAAACCGTAATACCGAATTTTCAAAACAATGGAAATATAAATCCAAATATGGAAAATCATACCCTTTTGAGCTCGTTATTAAATTTCCAATCGATTTCTGAACTAATTAAATTCTCTTTCGATTGTCATTGAAATAAAAAAATCTTAAATTAAAAAAAAAAAATCTCTAAAAAAATCTTATTTTACCAAAACTGAATTTCTGAAAAGATTTTAAAAAGTTCTTAAATATAAAAAACCTATTTCAACATTAAATTAGATTTTAAAACTTTATAACTTTTCTTAAGTGGTTAAACAAGTATTTTCATACATATAAAACAAATTTGCAATCATGTGTACATTTTTAAATCGTCAAAAAGGCACTAAAATGTGATATTCTAAAATGTATACATAGACGTTGAGAATGGTAAAATTTAAACGGGCAACACTAACCTTCCGCCTCTCCGTCCGGCATAATCCTGGCGTGAACCAGACCGGACAGGTGGGTGCGCACCGTGGTGAGGTGGCGACAGTAGGCCTTCCAGCCGTAGAAGGCCCTCGAGATGATCTGCCGGCGCATCGTGGAGCAGACCGCCTCGATGCTGGTGTTCTGCGACTGGACCAGCTGCTGTTGCTGCTGCTGCTGCTGGAGGGTCAGCGGCGACTCCAGCGGACACTGGTCGATGGAGAGGCTCTTGTTCGAGCAGTCGCTGCTGCCGGTGGTGGAGCAGCTGCTCAGCTGCGCCCGACGCGGAGCACTGCGCACAAAGTCCAGGATCGAGTGAGCGGCAGCTTCAGAAACATAATGCAAATATATCATAAATTTCAGATAATACAAAATTAGGAAAACAATCATTTTAAATCTCAACGAATATTTAAATATATTTTTTTACAAAAGTTGTAGTTTAACAATTATTAATTATCATAAAAAAATAAGTACATCTCAGCATCCAATTAGAGGTAGTAAAATTGTACATATAAAAAGACAAAATTTTTAATCCTAATTTATTTAATTTCGGTTTTGTTTATCGCAAATATCTATAAAATGAAAAATGAAAAATCTAAAATTATTTAGTATTTAAAAAAAAAGTAAATTATGATTTTGTGTGTATTTGTTTTCTGAAGATAATTTATTTTATGACGAAGAAAGGTAAAAGGTAATACAATTTTACATATAAAAACAAAAAATGTGTAATCCTAATTTATTTAATTTCAGTTTTCTTTATCGCAAATATCTATAAAATGAAAAATTAAAAATCTAAAATTATTTAGAAATATTAAAAAATAAATTATGATTATGTGTGTATTTATTTCTGAAGAAAATTTATTTTTAAGAAAGAAAGAAGAAAATTATATTTTTTATAAAAAATTAAATTTAAAAATTAAATTAAAAATTAAATTAAAAATTAAATTAAAAATTAAACCACTCACCGAACTCCTCGTGGCGGCTTTTGCTGACGATGCGGAAGACAAAGTCGATGCCCGGATCCTCCGCCGCTCCCGCCGCCTCTCTGACGGCGGGCAGGATGCGCCTGCGCATGTTCCTCTGCCAGAGGAGCATCTTGCCGATGCCGCGATGCGACCACAGCGGCGGATCCAACTGGCCGTGGGGCAGGAGGCCCGTTTCCAAGCAGGTGAGAAACTGCTGCAGATGCCCGCCCTCGGGAAAGTGGATGGGCGGCCGTTGGACGCCGTCGTGGCCAACGAGGATGACGATGCCGCCGCTGTCCTCGCGGCGACTCTGGTGACAGTGCACATAGACGATCTCGTCCACGTTGATATTGAGGGCGTAGGCCCAGAAGAGGTCCTTGTCGATGTCCTCCTCCTCCTCCTCCGCGTAGCCGCCGTTCATCAGCTGATTGGGGGTCCATTTGATGGTCAGCGTCTGGATGTGCTGGTGCAGACTCAGGTAACCGGGCATCGGATTGGCCACTCCATTGGGCAGCACGTGCACATTGTTCTTGCCGTAGAGCAGTGTGGCCTTGGCATTCTGGTGCAGCGACTCCACGTAGTCCTTGGCCACACTGGCCGAGGCGATCGACTTGAAGGAGCCGGTGCTCGCGTCGTCGGAACTCGTGTTCAGGCTCCGCTTGAAGTTGATGATCGCCGGCCGGGAACAGGTCGACGAGGATCGGCGGCAAGAGCTGATCCGGTGGCGTTGCACCTGAGATTTTTAGGGATTAAAATTAAAATTAAGTAATTCCATTTACATATCGTAAGAAATAACATCATATTTAAGTTCAAATAAAAGTTGAAATTATAATTTATTCAATGTTTTATTTAAATTAAATTAAATATCAGCACAAAAATAAAGGGGTTTGAAATATTTTTAAATTATAGATTTAAATATACTTTATATTAATAAAATGTATTTTTATTTTATATATTTTTAGAAATATTTTATTAAATTAAATTTAATATCAGCACAAAATTAAAGAGGTTTGAAATATTTTTGAATTATAGTTTTAAATATATTTTATACTGATAAAATGTATATATTTATTTTATATATTTTTAAAAATATTTAAATTAAAGTCTAAATTATATGTTTAATTTTAATAGGCTTTTCTCACCAGTTCATCTGCATGCGGATCGGTCCAATAGTGATCCGCTGTCTTGGCCCGCGTGAATTCCAGGGCACAGGGACCCACCAACAAGGAGCTGAGAATGGATCCACAATCCGGATCGGCCACCAGGGAGTCGCGATCGTAGAAGCTGCTGGCATTGCAAACCAGATACTCGATGATTTTGGTGAGTCGCTTCTCGTAGAGCGCCAACCTAATCCACAAATATCTGGTGGTACAAATAAAACAAAACAGAAAGTACATATGTAAAATATCTATTTTAATTAAAAAAATATTTAATTGATTTATTTATAATTTTTTTAAATTTATTTTTATATTTTTTGTTTAACTTTAGTTATTTTTTAAAAAACTTTGTAAAAATAATTTTAAATTTTATAATGCTATCAGCAATTGGAATGTGAGTTTCTATTGGATTTAAAGTTATTTGAATCAGTAAAAAATTGAGAAAATCCAATAATTTTATTACGAAACTAAATTAAACTCAAATACTCACTTCATGCTGGCCAAGGACATGCTGGAGGTGCTGGCACTGACGCTAATGGAGGCGGAGGCGGAGGACGTGCTGGCCACCGCATTGTTGCCGGTGGACATCGAGTTGCTGCTGCTCTTTTTGAGCATCGGCGGCCGCTGGAAGCTGTCGCTGCTGCTGGAGGACCTCTTGCTCGGGTCATTGGCCTCGATCTCCTGCACCATTTTGCTGATGTGCTCCGCCTCCGGACAGCTCTTGGCGATCTTGTGCAGCAGCGCCGTCGTCGAGGAGGTCTTGAACAATCCGAGAGCCCGGCGACGGAGTCCCTGGCTCAAGCAGGCCTCCACGGCGCCGCACAGCGAGGTCACCGAACTGCTCTCTTCGTGGACGTACTTCTTGGTCACCGCCTCCTCCATCAGCTGCTTGACCTCCTTCTTCACGGTGGCTATCAGCCGCTCCTTGAAGTCGGAGCCATCTGGAAAGGGGTGTAAAAAGAAAAGTGTCCCTCTCAGTATCTCAAAAAATATTCCTTAACTATCATTATTATTTTTATTTTTTTTATTAATATTAAAAACATTTGGTTTTGAAAATATTGTAAAAAATCCTTACATTCTATCATTTTATATTTTATTTTATATATTTCTTTACTCAGATTATTTCCAGATTTAATAGATTTTCTTTTCCTATGAACTAAAATATTGTAAGTAATTATTCAGTACATAAAAACCACAAGAGCAAACCTTAAATTTGTTTAATTTTCTTTTGATTTTTTATTTATTTTTATTTAGTTAATTTCTAGATTTAATATATTTTCTTCACCCATGATCTGAACCAAAATCAAAAGTTAGGCAATAAAAATGTCAAAATTGAGTCGCACAAAAAAGTAATCATTTCCATCATAAAAACGTAAGTACATAAAGTACAATCGCAGTGATAAAACGATCTTATCTATATTCATAAAGGTCACCGGTGACTGATAGTCAATCAAGGCAAAGCGATTAAATGCCAAATGGTATGTGATTACTTTTATTTTCCCTGTTTTGTAATCGATAAATTACAATTACTCCTTTTTCCCAACGAAAATCAAACTATTTTATATTTAGAGTCCTGAAACGAAGTTCCCTGTGGCGGAAATTCGATCGTTGCGCAACATGAGAAGGTAATTTTAATGAATACAAAATAATAGTAATGTTTGACAAACCCCTGCTATTACATTATTACATTACAAGTCGGATGAAAAGTAAACCCCGCCGGGTCTTAAAACGAAATCACAGCGCCAACGCCCAGTAAACATTGACCCCCCTGCGCTATATCCTGTATACATGTATATAGTCCGTATGTCCTGAATGTTCGTCCTGCAGTCTGCGAAACTCAATATGTCCAACATGTGTTGACTGCCGCCCCTCAAACGGCATCGCCATCCATTTCCCCCGGCTAAAATGCTAATGGCATTTGCACTCAAAACTCATGATGGCCTCCGGCCACGTATAATTTCATTTTCATTTTCATTAATTGTTTTCCATTTGGAGCGACGGACAGGACAGCGCAGGAAAAGAAAGGAAAGGACATCTAGGGGTATCCTTGGGTGACCGGTGGATACAGATACGGATACAGATACAGATACAGATACAGATACAAGTACAAATGCAGATACACTCACAAATCCACCGAGATGATGGATGATGAATAATGCGAATGACTCGGTTGCAAAATGCAAATATATCCAGATCGAGGTGTGTGCAAATCCAATGGACAGGCCATAAAACAATGCCAATGCAAGGCCATAAATAAACGGAAATTATGATCCCCAGATGGAATCTCTATAATTCGAAATCCTAAGGGTTAAACGGTGACCTTGCGACAAAGGACTTTTTATTTTATCTAATCTCTGCTTAATATATCATTATTTTGGTATATTATTTAATATTTTATATATTTATATATTATTATATAATATTATTTTATTATTATATAATTTTTATTTTATTATTTGTATCTTTGTAACTTGAGCTCAAAATCTTAATATTAACATCTTATTATTTAAGTATATTTAATTATTTTGGTATATAATTTATCAATATTTTATCAAAAATTTATTTAAAATAATAGGAGCTTAAAAAAAAGGTATTTTCTGTAAACTTTAGGAAACTTAAATTAAAAACATAAATGTATTTCAAGTATTTGCCTTTATAAGTAAAATCCAAAGTTCAAATTACTAAAATAATAATCGTTTTTCTTGTAAAAGGGAAGGAAATAATAAGTAAACCAAGAAGACAATTTGATTGCGATACAAAAAGTAGGTCAATATCCTATCGAAATCCTCATTAGGGATCGTAAAAAAGCTTCATCTATTTTCTACCAAATCGATGGCGGAATGGATATTGGTTTTGGGGTTTCCCGGATGCACTTCCCACTGGCAACTTGATGGCCATCGCCCACTGAGCTGGGTTCATTATGCTGGATGTGGATGGTGGATGGGGATGTGCATAGTGGATGTGGATGGTGGATGGGCGGACTGAATGTGGACTTGTGGATGGGGCAGTGGTTCTGTGGCTCTGTGGCGACAACAAAGTGCTCGCTGTCTGGAACGCCGACCGCGTTGTCGCCATTCCGTGTCCTTGGCGGTGGGGGGAGATGGATGTAGATGGGGTGTACATAGGGTGTAGATGGGTCGTAGATAGGGTGTAGATGGGGTGTAGATGGGTGTAGATGGGTGTAGATGGGTGGCCACCCCCCCGTTTTAATTGCTGCTCTTTTGTTGCACCATTTTAATTTTGCATTTGACACTTGTTGTTAGTTTTCCCTTTCGCCCAGTTCTCCCCTCCATTTCGCTCCATCCATTGCATGTAATTAGCATTTAAATGCTCACAGCACGGGCAGCCTTGGCAACAAGTGTTAATAACTCCATTTCCCCAACCGTGCCGGGGCAAATGCAAATATGTTGGAGAAAGTTCTATACGTATACGAATGTACACCTCCCCTGCCAATTGCCATTTGCCATCTGCCATTTGCTATTTGCTATTTGCTTTTTCCTGATTTGTTTATTTATTTGTTTGCCTGGCCTCTGTTGACGCGGCCAAATGAAAGTAAATACCAAGAGATACTCAGATAATTGCACAGTACTTGTGCATAAATAAATTGAGTGAACCGAACTTGGCTTTGAATAAATGAACTTAACTATAACATTATAAATTGTATTTGTAAAATTTATACTGTGTTTTCAGTGTGTCATGCTCCCCAGCTTTATCGACATTTGCGCTGGCCACGAAAGTAAGTTGGAAACCCTTTGGGACTCGACAGCCGGAGCAGCATCATCAATGGGAAGGGAGATGTGGAGGGGGAGGGAGGGGTGTTCACCTCCACAGTGACCTTGATGAGCTTGATGGTCTTGGTCTTGGCCAGCGATTATCCCGTAGGGAGAGGCTGTAGGTCAGCACACATAATAATAGGTGGCAGAGCAAGCCATATAAGCAATCCTTAAAGTTCCCGGCGAAAGTTAGACATTTTGCATTAAATTTATTTAAATATTTTTTAATAAATATTTGGCCTTTAAATATATAGCCAAAAATGTTGATTAGATTTAAAAGAGTTAGTTTAGAAGATAATAATTTATAATAAATAATTTAAACTTTGTAAATGGGTGCCCAAAAGTATGCAACAATATATTTTTAAGCCAAAAGTAATATGAATTCATACAAAAAGACGAGTATCCTTTATTCACTGCATACTTTTAGTTCGAATTTCTGAATAGCTCCATTTCCCCGCCAATTAAAAGCGCCTTGTTAAAAGTCCACATGCCAGCTTTAAATTCCTTTTGCCCACCTGGCGTATGGGCAATCAATCAGGAGGGCAAGTGAAAATCAAAATCAAAATGAAAATCCGAAAGGAAGCCAAACCCACAAAATTCGTTTTAGAATCCCCGTGGCAAGTGAGAAAGGAAACTCTCGAGCAACAGAATCCCGAAGCTCGGCAAGAAACTTTATCAATTATCCCCAGGAACAATCAAGAGCGAAATTTGCCGCAGCGAAAATCAATTTCAGTTTGTGCCAAGTTCAGGGAAACAGGGCAACATGGAGGGTCCTTCGTTCTTCGTCCTAGAAAAGTGGAGTCCTCTTCCTGTAATCGTAAATTCATTTGCCCTTACCAAATGGCAATTGATGGCTTAAACAGGCTTAATAACCATTTTGGGCCACACACACACGCATACGCACCCAAGGACGAACCTTAATTAAGGGGACGTGGAAAATGGGGAAAAATCGGTAGGAAAATCGGGTGGTTGGCTATTCCTGGCCAGCAGCAGCATTTTAAATAAAATGTTTCTATTTTCATCTCCCCGAAAATCCGTTTTGCTGTTCGCTGGTCCGCATTTCGCTCGTCCTGCCATCCGATATTTTTATTTTTTTCGACCTGGACACGGTTAGAGATGTTCCTGGGTTTTCCTTTAATTCCAGTTTTATGACCCTGAACCGCTTTTGCGGCAGTAACAAAGAGTAATGGCAATTTAAATGGATTTTTCTTAATTTTTTTGAAGAGGTTTTTGGTGTCCTAATAACTATATATGTATATATAACTATATCTATATGTTTTTTCGCCACAAAAGCTTTCATTTTTGGTTCTTTCTTAACGACTTTTCCGTCTGGCAACTTTCACAACTATTAATTTCCGTTTGAATACCCATACATTGTTCAAACGCTTTTATCTAAAATCAAAATCTAAGCACATGGCTGTGAGTTTATCAAACTGGCAAACAAATTTTATAGAATTAAGATAAAGACAAAAAACTATTTGTGAAGCTTTCTGCACACTTTCGCTATTTTTATTAAATTTTCTTTTTGTTTCAAATAATTTTTTCCGAGTATATATCTCATTAAACGACATTGTATCGGATAGACATCTGTTTTTTTTTGTTTTGTGCTGCGTGTTGCTGCCTTTGTGTTTTTTTCGGGACTTGCTATCTCGCCGAAAATGTAAAAACACCCGCATAAGCAGATAACTAAATAAATATATACATGGCCAGAAACTGCGACATTAATTACGGTCTAATGTATTTGTACATATTGTGTATGTTTTGGGCCCCAACACGCAAACTGCATTAAGTGCGGCTTGTTCGCATTCGAGTAGACCGCAGCCAGACCGGAGGAGAACTTTGACTCGATTTTCCCGGGAAAATCCCAGGAGAGGGCAATCGAAGTTTGGGGGGAGACCGAACCGAGAGACCCTTAATTGAACGGAATCGGCGGGGAAAATTAATGTCTGAGTGCGCTTAAATAGCCTCGAATCCACAATCACAGGGACAATTATTAGCTTCATTACTGAGGACTTGTGCACTGTTTCTGTTCAAATCAGCTAGTTATAATAAAAATTAAAAGATCGTAAAAGAACATAAATATAAGATAAAAGGGTTGGCATAATACAAAATAAGGTATCATTCTTGTCCGAAATCTAAATATCTATACTTTAAATTAAAAGATCAGTTTTTTCGCTTAAACAAATAAAATATTGATCCAAATATGGATTGTCATACCTTTCTGAACTCGTCATTTAATTTCGATTCGCATTTAAACCTGGATGATCTATTTTTTTTTCAATTTTTCCCAACAAAATTATGATGTGCCCCCTTTTAAAAAAAATGAAAATTGGCAAAAATTTTATTTTTTCAAAATCACACGGAAAGTGTCATGGATGTAAATATTACATCGTAATCAGTCCAAAACAGTATGTATTTTTGATGAAGGATAATTTTTGGCCAAGTTATAACAAAAAAAACCAAAAGAAAAATTTCTTATTTTTGTCAAAAAAAACAAAATGCAATATTTAAAAAAAAAAAAACAGTAACCCCTTATCAAAAATGTGAAAATATGAAAAATACATTTTCCCGAAAGTGGTGGGTGTAATGCACTTAAATATACTGATATTTTTGCGTTTTTTGTAATCATCACAATTTTTTCGAAAAAATTTGAACAAGTTAAAATGCCCATATTTGAATGCCAATCGTTGGGGAATTTAACAACGAGCTCAAAAAGGTATGACACTTGATATTCTGTCAGTTATTTTCCATTTTACGCCAAAAATACTGATATTTTTGTGCAAAAAACACGATTTTTATTTTTTGCGTTTTTTGTAAGGGGTAAGGTCACAATTTTTTCGAAAAAATTTAAACAAGTTAAAATGCCCATATTTGAATGCCAATCGTTGGGGAATTTAACTATGAGCTCAAAAAGGTATGACACTTGATATTCTGTCAGTTATTTTCCATTTTACGCCAAAAATACTGATATTTTTGTGCAAAAAACACGATTTTTATTTTTTGCGTTTTTTGTAAGGGGTAAGGTCACAATTTTTTCGAAAAAATTTAAACAAGTTAAAATTCCCATATTTGAATGCCAATCGTTGGGGAATTTAACTATGAGCTCAAAAAGGTATGACACTTGATATTCTGTCAGTTATTTTCCATTTTACGCCAAAAATACTGATATTTTTGTGCAAAAAACACGATTTTTATTTTTTGCGTTTTTTGTAAGGGGTAAGGTCACAATTTTTTCGAAAAAATTTAAACAAGTTCAAATGCCCATATTTGAATGCCAATCGTTAGGGAATTTAACTACGAGCTCAAAAAGGTATGACACTTGATATTCTGTCAGTTATTTTCCATTTTACGCCAAAAATACTGATATTTTTGTGCAAAAAACACGATTTTTATTTTTTGCGTTTTTTGTAAGGGGTAGGGTCACAATTTTTTCGAAAAAATTTAAACAAGTTAAAATGCCCATATTTGAATGCCAATCGTTGGGGAATTTAACTATGAGCTCAAAAAGGTATGACACTTAATATTCTGTCAGTTATTTTCCATTTTACGCCAAAAATACTGATATTTTTGTGCAAAAAACACGATTTTTATTTTTTGCGTTTTTTGTAAGGGGTAAGGTCACAATTTTTTCGAAAAAATTTAAACAAGTTAAAATGCCCATATTTGAATGCCAATCGTTAGGGAATTTAACTACGAGCTCAAAAAGGTATGACACTTGATATTCTGTCAGTTATTTTCCATTTTACGCCAAAAATACTGATATTTTTGTGCAAAAAACACGATTTTTATTTTTTGCGTTTTTCGTAAGGGGTAGAGTCACAATTTTTTCGAAAAAATTTAAACAAGTTAAAATGCCCATATTTGAATGCCAATCGTTGGGGAATTTAACTACGAGCTCAAAAAGGTATGACACTTGATATTCTGTCAGTTATTTTCCATTTTACGCCAAAAATACTGATATTTTTGTGCAAAAAACACGATTTTTATTTTTTGCGTTTTTTGTAAGGGGTAGGGTCACAATTTTTTCGAAAAAATTTAAACAAGTTAAAATGCCCATATTTGAATGCCAATCGTTAGGGAATTTAACTACGAGCTCAAAAAGGTATGACACTTGATATTCTGTCAGTTATTTTCCATTTTACGCCAAAAATACTGATATTTTTGTGCAAAAAACACGATTTTTATTTTTTGCGTTTTTTGTAAGGGGTAGGGTCACAATTTTTTCGAAAAAATTTAAACAAGTTAAAATGCCCATATTTGAATGCCAATCGTTGGGGAATTTAACTACGAGCTCAAAAAGGTATGACACTTGATATTCTGTCAGTTATTTTCCATTTTACGCCAAAAATACTGATATTTTTGTGCAAAAAACACGATTTTTATTTTTTGCGTTTTTCGTAAGGGGTAGAGTCACAATTTTTTCGAAAAAATTTAAACAAGTTAAAATGCCCATATTTGAATGCCAATCGTTAGGGAATTTAACTACGAGCTCAAAAAGGTATGACACTTGATATTCTGTCAGTTATTTTCCATTTTACGCCAAAAATACTGATATTTTTGTGCAAAAAACACGATTTTTATTTTTTGCGTTTTTTGTAAGGGGTAGGGTCACAATTTTTTCGAAAAAATTTAAACAAGTTAAAATGCCCATATTTGAATGCCAATCGTTAGGGAATTTAACTACGAGCTCAAAAAGGTATGACACTTGATATTCTGTCAGTTATTTTCCATTTTACGCCAAAAATACTGATATTTTTGTGCAAAAAACACGATTTTTATTTTTTGCGTTTTTTGTAAGGGGTAGGGTCACAATTTTTTCGAAAAAATTTAAACAAGTTAAAATGCCCATATTTGAATGCCAATCGTTGGGGAATTTAACTACGAGCTCAAAAAGGTATGACACTTGATATTCTGTCAGTTATTTTCCATTTTACGCCAAAAATACTGATATTTTTGTGCAAAAAACACGATTTTTATTTTTTGCGTTTTTTGTAAGGGGTAGGGTCACAATTTTTTCGAAAAAATTTAAACAAGTTAAAATGCCCATATTTGAATGCCAATCGTTGGGGAATTTAACTACGAGCTCAAAAAGGTATGACACTTGATATTCTGTCAGTTATTTTCCATTTTACGCCAAAAATACTGATATTTTTGTGCAAAAAACACGATTTTTATTTTTTGCGTTTTTTGTAAGGGGTAGGGTCACAATTTTTTCGAAAAAATTTAAACAAGTTAAAATGCCCATATTTGAATGCCAATCGTTGGGGAATTTAACTATGAGCTCAAAAAGGTATGACACTTGATATTCTGTCAGTTATTTTCCATTTTACGCCAAAAATACTGATATTTTTGTGCAAAAAACACGATTTTTATTTTTTGCGTTTTTTGTAAGGGGTAAGGTCACAATTTTTTCGAAAAAATTTAAACAAGTTAAAATGCCCATATTTGAATGCCAATCGTTGGGGAATTTAACTATGAGCTCAAAAAGGTATGTCACTTGATATTCTGTCAGTTATTTTCCATTTTACGCCAAAAATACTGATATTTTTGTGCAAAAAACACGATTTTTATTTTTTGCGTTTTTTGTAAGGGGTAAGGTCACAATTTTTTCGAAAAAATTTAAACAAGTTAAAATGCCCATATTTGAATGCCAATCGTTGGGGAATTTAACTACGAGCTCAAAAAGGTATGACACTTGATATTCTGTCAGTTATTTTCCATTTTACGCCAAAAATACTGATATTTTTGTGCAAAAAACACGATTTTTATTTTTTGCGTTTTTCGTAAGGGGTAGAGTCACAATTTTTTCGAAAAAATTTAAACAAGTTAAAATGCCCATATTTGAATGCCAATCGTTAGGGAATTTAACTACGAGCTCAAAAAGGTATGACACTTGATATTCTGTCAGTTATTTTCCATTTTACGCCAAAAATACTGATATTTTTGTGCAAAAAACACGATTTTTATTTTTTGCGTTTTTTGTAAGGGGTAGGGTCACAATTTTTTCGAAAAAATTTAAACAAGTTAAAATGCCCATATTTGAATGCCAATCGTTAGGGAATTTAACTACGAGCTCAAAAAGGTATGACACTTGATATTCTGTCAGTTATTTTCCATTTTACGCCAAAAATACTGATATTTTTGTGCAAAAAACACGATTTTTATTTTTTGCGTTTTTTGTAAGGGGTAGGGTCACAATTTTTTCGAAAAAATTTAAACAAGTTAAAATGCCCATATTTGAATGCCAATCGTTGGGGAATTTAACTACGAGCTCAAAAAGGTATGACACTTGATATTCTGTCAGTTATTTTCCATTTTACGCCAAAAATACTGATATTTTTGTGCAAAAAACACGATTTTTATTTTTTGCGTTTTTTGTAAGGGGTAGGGTCACAATTTTTTCGAAAAAATTTAAACAAGTTAAAATGCCCATATTTGAATGCCAATCGTTGGGGAATTTAACTACGAGCTCAAAAAGGTATGACACTTGATATTCTGTCAGTTATTTTCCATTTTACGCCAAAAATACTGATATTTTTGTGCAAAAAACACGATTTTTATTTTTTGCGTTTTTTGTAAGGGGTAGGGTCACAATTTTTTCGAAAAAATTTAAACAAGTTAAAATGCCCATATTTGAATGCCAATCGTTGGGGAATTTAACTATGAGCTCAAAAAGGTATGACACTTGATATTCTGTCAGTTATTTTCCATTTTACGCCAAAAATACTGATATTTTTGTGCAAAAAACACGATTTTTATTTTTTGCGTTTTTTGTAAGGGGTAAGGTCACAATTTTTTCGAAAAAATTTAAACAAGTTAAAATGCCCATATTTGAATGCCAATCGTTGGGGAATTTAACTATGAGCTCAAAAAGGTATGTCACTTGATATTCTGTCAGTTATTTTCCATTTTACGCCAAAAATACTGATATTTTTGTGCAAAAAACACGATTTTTATTTTTTGCGTTTTTTGTAAGGGGTAAGGTCACAATTTTTTCGAAAAAATTTAAACAAGTTAAAATGCCCATATTTGAATGCCAATCGTTGGGGAATTTAACTATGAGCTCAAAAAGGTATGACACTTGATATTCTGTCAGTTATTTTCCATTTTACGCCAAAAATACTGATATTTTTGTGCAAAAAACACGATTTTTATTTTTTGCGTTTTTTGTAAGGGGTAGAGTCACAATTTTTTCGAAAAAATTTAAACAAGTTAAAATGCCCATATTTGAATGCCAATCGTTAGGGAATTTAACTACGAGCTCAAAAAGGTATGACACTTGATATTCTGTCAGTTATTTTCCATTTTACGCCAAAAATACTGATATTTTTGTGCAAAAAACACGATTTTTATTTTTTGCGTTTTTTGTAAGGGGTAGGGTCACAATTTTTTCGAAAAAATTTAAACAAGTTTAAATGCCCATATTTGAATGCCAATCGTTGGGGAATTTAACTACGAGCTCAAAAAGGTATGACACTTGATATTCTGTCAGTTATTTTCCATTTTACGCCAAAAATACTGATATTTTTGTGCAAAAAACACGATTTTTATTTTTTGCGTTTTTTGTAAGGGGTAGAGTCACAATTTTTTCGAAAAAATTTAAACAAGTTAAAATGCCCATATTTGAATGCCAATCGTTAGGGAATTTAACTACGAGCTCAAAAAGGTATGACACTTGATATTCTGTCAGTTATTTTCCATTTTACGCCAAAAATACTGATATTTTTGTGCAAAAAACACGATTTTTATTTTTTGCGTTTTTTGTAAGGGGTAGGGTCACAATTTTTTCGAAAAAATTTAAACAAGTTAAAATGCCCATATTTGAATGCCAATCGTTAGGGAATTTAACTACGAGCTCAAAAAGGTATGACACTTGATATTCTGTCAGTTATTTTCCATTTTACGCCAAAAATACTGATATTTTTGTGCAAAAAACACGATTTTTATTTTTTGCGTTTTTTGTAAGGGGTAGGGTCACAATTTTTTCGAAAAAATTTAAACAAGTTAAAATGCCCATATTTGAATGCCAATCGTTGGGGAATTTAACTATGAGCTCAAAAAGGTATGACACTTGATATTCTGTCAGTTATTTTCCATTTTACGCCAAAAATACTGATATTTTTGTGCAAAAAACACGATTTTTATTTTTTGCGTTTTTTGTAAGGGGTAAGGTCACAATTTTTTCGAAAAAATTTAAACAAGTTAAAATGCCCATATTTGAATGCCAATCGTTGGGGAATTTAACTATGAGCTCAAAAAGGTATGACACTTGATATTCTGTCAGTTATTTTCCATTTTACGCCAAAAATACTGATATTTTTGTGCAAAAAACACGATTTTTATTTTTTGCGTTTTTTGTAAGGGGTAGAGTCACAATTTTTTCGAAAAAATTTAAACAAGTTAAAATGCCCATATTTGAATGCCAATCGTTAGGGAATTTAACTACGAGCTCGAAAAGGTATGACACTTGATATTCTGTCAGTTATTTTCCATTTTACGCCAAAAATACTGATATTTTTGTGCAAAAAACACGATTTTTATTTTTTGCGTTTTTTGTAAGGGGTAGGGTCACAATTTTTTCGAAAAAATTTAAACAAGTTAAAATGCCCATATTTGAATGCCAATCGTTAGGGAATTTAACTACGAGCTCAAAAAGGTATGACACTTGATATTCTGTCAGTTATTTTCCATTTTACGCCAAAAATACTGATATTTTTGTGCAAAAAACACGATTTTTATTTTTTGCGTTTTTTGTAAGGGGTAAGGTCACAATTTTTTCGAAAAAATTTAAACAAGTTAAAATGCCCATATTTGAATGCCAATCGTTAGGGAATTTAACTACGAGCTCAAAAAGGTATGACACTTGATATTCTGTCAGTTATTTTCCATTTTACGCCAAAAATACTGATATTTTTGTGCAAAAAACACGATTTTTATTTTTTGCGTTTTTTGTAAGGGGTAGGGTCACAATTTTTTCGAAAAAATTTAAACAAGTTAAAATGCCCATATTTGAATGCCAATCGTTAGGGAATTTAACTACGAGCTCAAAAAGGTATGACACTTGATATTCTGTCAGTTATTTTCCATTTTACGCCAAAAATACTGATATTTTTGTGCAAAAAACACGATTTTTATTTTTTGCGTTTTTCGTAAGGGGTAGAGTCACAATTTTTTCGAAAAAATTTAAACAAGTTAAAATGCCCATATTTGAATGCCAATCGTTGGGGAATTTAACTACGAGCTCAAAAAGGTATGACACTTGATATTCTGTCAGTTATTTTCCATTTTACGCCAAAAATACTGATATTTTTGTGCAAAAAACACGATTTTTATTTTTTGCGTTTTTTGTAAGGGGTAGGGTCACAATTTTTTCGAAAAAATTTAAACAAGTTAAAATGCCCATATTTGAATGCCAATCGTTAGGGAATTTAACTACGAGCTCAAAAAGGTATGACACTTGATATTCTGTCAGTTATTTTCCATTTTACGCCAAAAATACTGATATTTTTGTGCAAAAAACACGATTTTTATTTTTTGCGTTTTTTGTAAGGGGTAGGGTCACAATTTTTTCGAAAAAATTTAAACAAGTTAAAATGCCCATATTTGAATGCCAATCGTTGGGGAATTTAACTACGAGCTCAAAAAGGTATGACACTTGATATTCTGTCAGTTATTTTCCATTTTACGCCAAAAATACTGATATTTTTGTGCAAAAAACACGATTTTTATTTTTTGCGTTTTTCGTAAGGGGTAAGGTCACAATTTTTTCGAAAAAATTTAAACAAGTTAAAATGCCCATATTTGAATGCCAATCGTTAGGGAATTTAACTACGAGCTCAAAAAGGTATGACACTTGATATTCTGTCAGTTATTTTCCATTTTACGCCAAAAATACTGATATTTTTGTGCAAAAAACACGATTTTTATTTTTTGCGTTTTTTGTAAGGGGTAGGGTCACAATTTTTTCGAAAAAATTTAAACAAGTTAAAATGCCCATATTTGAATGCCAATCGTTAGGGAATTTAACTACGAGCTCAAAAAGGTATGACACTTGATATTCTGTCAGTTATTTTCCATTTTACGCCAAAAATACTGATATTTTTGTGCAAAAAACACGATTTTTATTTTTTGCGTTTTTCGTAAGGGGTAGAGTCACAATTTTTTCGAAAAAATTTAAACAAGTTAAAATGCCCATATTTGAATGCCAATCGTTGGGGAATTTAACTACGAGCTCAAAAAGGTATGACACTTGATATTCTGTCAGTTATTTTCCATTTTACGCCAAAAATACTGATATTTTTGTGCAAAAAACACGATTTTTATTTTTTGCGTTTTTTGTAAGGGGTAAGGTCACAATTTTTTCGAAAAAATTTAAACAAGTTAAAATGCCCATATTTGAATGCCAATCGTTGGGGAATTTAACTATGAGCTCAAAAAGGTATGACACTTGATATTCTGTCAGTTATTTTCCATTTTACGCCAAAAATACTGATATTTTTGTGCAAAAAACACGATTTTTATTTTTTGCGTTTTTTGTAAGGGGTAGAGTCACAATTTTTTCGAAAAAATTTAAACAAGTTAAAATGCCCATATTTGAATGCCAATCGTTAGGGAATTTAACTACGAGCTCGAAAAGGTATGACACTTGATATTCTGTCAGTTATTTTCCATTTTACGCCAAAAATACTGATATTTTTGTGCAAAAAACACGATTTTTATTTTTTGCGTTTTTTGTAAGGGGTAGGGTCACAATTTTTTCGAAAAAATTTAAACAAGTTAAAATGCCCATATTTGAATGCCAATCGTTAGGGAATTTAACTACGAGCTCAAAAAGGTATGACACTTGATATTCTGTCAGTTATTTTCCATTTTACGCCAAAAATACTGATATTTTTGTGCAAAAAACACGATTTTTATTTTTTGCGTTTTTTGTAAGGGGTAGAGTCACAATTTTTTCGAAAAAATTTAAACAAGTTAAAATGCCCATATTTGAATGCCAATCGTTAGGGAATTTAACTACGAGCTCGAAAAGGTATGACACTTGATATTCTGTCAGTTATTTTCCATTTTACGCCAAAAATACTGATATTTTTGTGCAAAAAACACGATTTTTATTTTTTGCGTTTTTTGTAAGGGGTAGGGTCACAATTTTTTCGAAAAAATTTAAACAAGTTAAAATGCCCATATTTGAATGCCAATCGTTAGGGAATTTAACTACGAGCTCAAAAAGGTATGACACTTGATATTCTGTCAGTTATTTTCCATTTTACGCCAAAAATACTGATATTTTTGTGCAAAAAACACGATTTTTATTTTTTGCGTTTTTTGTAAGGGGTAGGGTCACAATTTTTTCGAAAAAATTTAAACAAGTTAAAATGCCCATATTTGAATGCCAATCGTTGGGGAATTTAACTATGAGCTCAAAAAGGTATGACACTTGATATTCTGTCAGTTATTTTCCATTTTACGCCAAAAATACTGATATTTTTGTGCAAAAAACACGATTTTTATTTTTTGCGTTTTTTGTAAGGGGTAAGGTCACAATTTTTTCGAAAAAATTTAAACAAGTTAAAATGCCCATATTTGAATGCCAATCGTTAGGGAATTTAACTACGAGCTCAAAAAGGTATGACACTTGATATTCTGTCAGTTATTTTCCATTTTACGCCAAAAATACTGATATTTTTGTGCAAAAAACACGATTTTTATTTTTTGCGTTTTTTGTAAGGGGTAGGGTCACAATTTTTTCGAAAAAATTTAAACAAGTTAAAATGCCCATATTTGAATGCCAATCGTTAGGGAATTTAACTACGAGCTCAAAAAGGTATGACACTTGATATTCTGTCAGTTATTTTCCATTTTACGCCAAAAATACTGATATTTTTGTGCAAAAAACACGATTTTTATTTTTTGCGTTTTTCGTAAGGGGTAGAGTCACAATTTTTTCGAAAAAATTTAAACAAGTTAAAATGCCCATATTTGAATGCCAATCGTTGGGGAATTTAACTACGAGCTCAAAAAGGTATGACACTTGATATTCTGTCAGTTATTTTCCATTTTACGCCAAAAATACTGATATTTTTGTGCAAAAAACACGATTTTTATTTTTTGCGTTTTTTGTAAGGGGTAGGGTCACAATTTTTTCGAAAAAATTTAAACAAGTTAAAATGCCCATATTTGAATGCCAATCGTTAGGGAATTTAACTACGAGCTCAAAAAGGTATGACACTTGATATTCTGTCAGTTATTTTCCATTTTACGCCAAAAATACTGATATTTTTGTGCAAAAAACACGATTTTTATTTTTTGCGTTTTTTGTAAGGGGTAGGGTCACAATTTTTTCGAAAAAATTTAAACAAGTTAAAATGCCCATATTTGAATGCCAATCGTTGGGGAATTTAACTACGAGCTCAAAAAGGTATGACACTTGATATTCTGTCAGTTATTTTCCATTTTACGCCAAAAATACTGATATTTTTGTGCAAAAAACACGATTTTTATTTTTTGCGTTTTTCGTAAGGGGTAGAGTCACAATTTTTTCGAAAAAATTTAAACAAGTTAAAATGCCCATATTTGAATGCCAATCGTTAGGGAATTTAACTACGAGCTCAAAAAGGTATGACACTTGATATTCTGTCAGTTATTTTCCATTTTACGCCAAAAATACTGATATTTTTGTGCAAAAAACACGATTTTTATTTTTTGCGTTTTTTGTAAGGGGTAAGGTCACAATTTTTTCGAAAAAATTTAAACAAGTTAAAATGCCCATATTTGAATGCCAATCGTTAGGGAATTTAACTACGAGCTCAAAAAGGTATGACACTTGATATTCTGTCAGTTATTTTCCATTTTACGCCAAAAATACTGATATTTTTGTGCAAAAAACACGATTTTTATTTTTTGCGTTTTTTGTAAGGGGTAGGGTCACAATTTTTTCGAAAAAATTTAAACAAGTTAAAATGCCCATATTTGAATGCCAATCGTTAGGGAATTTAACTACGAGCTCAAAAAGGTATGACACTTGATATTCTGTCAGTTATTTTCCATTTTACGCCAAAAATACTGATATTTTTGTGCAAAAAACACGATTTTTATTTTTTGCGTTTTTCGTAAGGGGTAGAGTCACAATTTTTTCGAAAAAATTTAAACAAGTTAAAATGCCCATATTTGAATGCCAATCGTTGGGGAATTTAACTACGAGCTCAAAAAGGTATGACACTTGATATTCTGTCAGTTATTTTCCATTTTACGCCAAAAATACTGATATTTTTGTGCAAAAAACACGATTTTTATTTTTTGCGTTTTTTGTAAGGGGTAGGGTCACAATTTTTTCGAAAAAATTTAAACAAGTTAAAATGCCCATATTTGAATGCCAATCGTTAGGGAATTTAACTACGAGCTCAAAAAGGTATGACACTTGATATTCTGTCAGTTATTTTCCATTTTACGCCAAAAATACTGATATTTTTGTGCAAAAAACACGATTTTTATTTTTTGCGTTTTTTGTAAGGGGTAGGGTCACAATTTTTTCGAAAAAATTTAAACAAGTTAAAATGCCCATATTTGAATGCCAATCGTTGGGGAATTTAACTACGAGCTCAAAAAGGTATGACACTTGATATTCTGTCAGTTATTTTCCATTTTACGCCAAAAATACTGATATTTTTGTGCAAAAAACACGATTTTTATTTTTTGCGTTTTTTGTAAGGGGTAAGGTCACAATTTTTTCGAAAAAATTTAAACAAGTTAAAATGCCCATATTTGAATGCCAATCGTTAGGGAATTTAACTACGAGCTCAAAAAGGTATGACACTTGATATTCTGTCAGTTATTTTCCATTTTACGCCAAAAATACTGATATTTTTGTGCAAAAAACACGATTTTTATTTTTTGCGTTTTTTGTAAGGGGTAGGGTCACAATTTTTTCGAAAAAATTTAAACAAGTTAAAATGCCCATATTTGAATGCCAATCGTTAGGGAATTTAACTACGAGCTCAAAAAGGTATGACACTTGATATTCTGTCAGTTATTTTCCATTTTACGCCAAAAATACTGATATTTTTGTGCAAAAAACACGATTTTTATTTTTTGCGTTTTTCGTAAGGGGTAGAGTCACAATTTTTTCGAAAAAATTTAAACAAGTTAAAATGCCCATATTTGAATGCCAATCGTTGGGGAATTTAACTACGAGCTCAAAAAGGTATGACACTTGATATTCTGTCAGTTATTTTCCATTTTACGCCAAAAATACTGATATTTTTGTGCAAAAAACACGATTTTTATTTTTTGCGTTTTTTGTAAGGGGTAGGGTCACAATTTTTTCGAAAAAATTTAAACAAGTTAAAATGCCCATATTTGAATGCCAATCGTTAGGGAATTTAACTACGAGCTCAAAAAGGTATGACACTTGATATTCTGTCAGTTATTTTCCATTTTACGCCAAAAATACTGATATTTTTGTGCAAAAAACACGATTTTTATTTTTTGCGTTTTTTGTAAGGGGTAGGGTCACAATTTTTTCGAAAAAATTTAAACAAGTTAAAATGCCCATATTTGAATGCCAATCGTTGGGGAATTTAACTACGAGCTCAAAAAGGTATGACACTTGATATTCTGTCAGTTATTTTCCATTTTACGCCAAAAATACTGATATTTTTGTGCAAAAAACACGATTTTTATTTTTTGCGTTTTTCGTAAGGGGTAGAGTCACAATTTTTTCGAAAAAATTTAAACAAGTTAAAATGCCCATATTTGAATGCCAATCGTTAGGGAATTTAACTACGAGCTCAAAAAGGTATGACACTTGATATTCTGTCAGTTATTTTCCATTTTACGCCAAAAATACTGATATTTTTGTGCAAAAAACACGATTTTTATTTTTTGCGTTTTTTGTAAGGGGTAGGGTCACAATTTTTTCGAAAAAATTTAAACAAGTTAAAATGCCCATATTTGAATGCCAATCGTTGGGGAATTTAACTACGAGCTCAAAAAGGTATGACACTTGATATTCTGTCAGTTATTTTCCATTTTACGCCAAAAATACTGATATTTTTGTGCAAAAAACACGATTTTTATTTTTTGCGTTTTTTGTAAGGGGTAGGGTCACAATTTTTTCGAAAAAATTTAAACAAGTTAAAATGCCCATATTTGAATGTCAATCGTTGGGGAATTTAACTACGAGCTCAAAAAGGTATGACACTTGATATTCTGTCAGTTATTTTCCATTTTACGCCAAAAATACTGATATTTTTGTGCAAAATACACGATTTTTATTTTTTGCGTTTTTTGTAAGGGGTAAGGTCACAATTTTTTCGAAAAAATTTAAACAAGTTAAAATGCCCATATTTGAATGCCAATCGTTAGGGAATTTAACTACGAGCTCAAAAAGGTATGACACTTGATATTCTGTCAGTTATTTTCCATTTTACGCCAAAAATACTGATATTTTTGTGCAAAAAACACGATTTTTATTTTTTGCGTTTTTTGTAAGGGGTAGGGTCACAATTTTTTCGAAAAAATTTAAACAAGTTAAAATGCCCATATTTGAATGTCAATCGTTGGGGAATTTAACTACGAGCTCAAAAAGGTATGACACTTGATATTCTGTCAGTTATTTTCCATTTTACGCCAAAAATACTGATATTTTTGTGCAAAAAACACGATTTTTATTTTTTGCGTTTTTTGTAAGGGGTAAGGTCACAATTTTTTCGAAAAAATTTAAACAAGTTAAAATGCCCATATTTGAATGCCAATCGTTAGGGAATTTAACTACGAGCTCAAAAAGGTATGACACTTGATATTCTGTCAGTTATTTTCCATTTTACGCCAAAAATACTGATATTTTTGTGCAAAAAACACGATTTTTATTTTTTGCGTTTTTTGTAAGGGGTAGGGTCACAATTTTTTCGAAAAAATTTAAACAAGTTAAAATGCCCATATTTGAATGCCAATCGTTGGGGAATTTAACTATGAGCTCAAAAAGGTATGACACTTGATATTCTGTCAGTTATTTTCCATTTTACGCCAAAAATACTGATATTTTTGTGCAAAAAACACGATTTTTATTTTTTGCGTTTTTTGTAAGGGGTAAGGTCACAATTTTTTCGAAAAAATTTAAACAAGTTAAAATGCCCATATTTGAATGCCAATCGTTGGGGAATTTAACTATGAGCTCAAAAAGGTATGACACTTGATATTCTGTCAGTTATTTTCCATTTTACGCCAAAAATACTGATATTTTTGTGCAAAAAACACGATTTTTATTTTTTGCGTTTTTTGTAAGGGGTAGAGTCACAATTTTTTCGAAAAAATTTAAACAAGTTAAAATGCCCATATTTGAATGCCAATCGTTAGGGAATTTAACTACGAGCTCAAAAAGGTATGACACTTGATATTCTGTCAGTTATTTTCCATTTTACGCCAAAAATACTGATATTTTTGTGCAAAAAACACGATTTTTATTTTTTGCGTTTTTTGTAAGGGGTAGGGTCACAATTTTTTCGAAAAAATTTAAACAAGTTTAAATGCCCATATTTGAATGCCAATCGTTGGGGAATTTAACTACGAGCTCAAAAAGGTATGACACTTGATATTCTGTCAGTTATTTTCCATTTTACGCCAAAAATACTGATATTTTTGTGCAAAAAACACGATTTTTATTTTTTGCGTTTTTTGTAAGGGGTAGGGTCACAATTTTTTCGAAAAAATTTAAACAAGTTAAAATGCCCATATTTGAATGCCAATCGTTAGGGAATTTAACTACGAGCTCAAAAAGGTATGACACTTGATATTCTGTCAGTTATTTTCCATTTTACGCCAAAAATACTGATATTTTTGTGCAAAAAACACGATTTTTATTTTTTGCGTTTTTTGTAAGGGGTAGAGTCACAATTTTTTCGAAAAAATTTAAACAAGTTAAAATGCCCATATTTGAATGCCAATCGTTAGGGAATTTAACTACGAGCTCAAAAAGGTATGACACTTGATATTCTGTCAGTTATTTTCCATTTTACGCCAAAAATACTGATATTTTTGTGCAAAAAACACGATTTTTATTTTTTGCGTTTTTTGTAAGGGGTAGGGTCACAATTTTTTCGAAAAAATTTAAACAAGTTAAAATGCCCATATTTGAATGCCAATCGTTAGGGAATTTAACTACGAGCTCAAAAAGGTATGACACTTGATATTCTGTCAGTTATTTTCCATTTTACGCCAAAAATACTGATATTTTTGTGCAAAAAACACGATTTTTATTTTTTGCGTTTTTTGTAAGGGGTAGGGTCACAATTTTTTCGAAAAAATTTAAACAAGTTAAAATGCCCATATTTGAATGCCAATCGTTGGGGAATTTAACTATGAGCTCAAAAAGGTATGACACTTGATATTCTGTCAGTTATTTTCCATTTTACGCCAAAAATACTGATATTTTTGTGCAAAAAACACGATTTTTATTTTTTGCGTTTTTTGTAAGGGGTAAGGTCACAATTTTTTCGAAAAAATTTAAACAAGTTAAAATGCCCATATTTGAATGCCAATCGTTGGGGAATTTAACTATGAGCTCAAAAAGGTATGACACTTGATATTCTGTCAGTTATTTTCCATTTTACGCCAAAAATACTGATATTTTTGTGCAAAAAACACGATTTTTATTTTTTGCGTTTTTTGTAAGGGGTAGAGTCACAATTTTTTCGAAAAAATTTAAACAAGTTAAAATGCCCATATTTGAATGCCAATCGTTGGGGAATTTAACTACGAGCTCAAAAAGGTATGACACTTGATATTCTGTCAGTTATTTTCCATTTTACGCCAAAAATACTGATATTTTTGTGCAAAAAACACGATTTTTATTTTTTGCGTTTTTTGTAAGGGGTAGGGTCACAATTTTTTCGAAAAAATTTAAACAAGTTAAAATGCCCATATTTGAATGCCAATCGTTAGGGAATTTAACTACGAGCTCAAAAAGGTATGACACTTGATATTCTGTCAGTTATTTTCCATTTTACGCCAAAAATACTGATATTTTTGTGCAAAAAACACGATTTTTATTTTTTGCGTTTTTTGTAAGGGGTAGGGTCACAATTTTTTCGAAAAAATTTAAACAAGTTTAAATGCCCATATTTGAATGCCAATCGTTGGGGAATTTAACTACGAGCTCAAAAAGGTATGACACTTGATATTCTGTCAGTTATTTTCCATTTTACGCCAAAAATACTGATATTTTTGTGCAAAAAACACGATTTTTATTTTTTGCGTTTTTTGTAAGGGGTAGGGTCACAATTTTTTCGAAAAAATTTAAACAAGTTAAAATGCCCATATTTGAATGCCAATCGTTAGGGAATTTAACTACGAGCTCAAAAAGGTATGACACTTGATATTCTGTCAGTTATTTTCCATTTTACGCCAAAAATACTGATATTTTTGTGCAAAAAACACGATTTTTATTTTTTGCGTTTTTTGTAAGGGGTAGAGTCACAATTTTTTCGAAAAAATTTAAACAAGTTAAAATGCCCATATTTGAATGCCAATCGTTAGGGAATTTAACTACGAGCTCAAAAAGGTATGACACTTGATATTCTGTCAGTTATTTTCCATTTTACGCCAAAAATACTGATATTTTTGTGCAAAAAACACGATTTTTATTTTTTGCGTTTTTTGTAAGGGGTAGGGTCACAATTTTTTCGAAAAAATTTAAACAAGTTAAAATGCCCATATTTGAATGCCAATCGTTAGGGAATTTAACTACGAGCTCAAAAAGGTATGACACTTGATATTCTGTTAGTTATTTTCCATTTTACGCCAAAAATACTGATATTTTTGTGCAAAAAACACGATTTTTATTTTTTGCGTTTTTTGTAAGGGGTAGGGTCATAATTTTTTCGAAAAAATTTAAACAAGTTTAAATGCCCATATTTGAATGCCAATCGTTAGGGAATTTAACTACAAGCTCAAAAAGGTATGACACTTGATATTCTGTCAGTTATTTTCCATTTTACGCCAAAAATACTGATATTTTTGTGCAAAAAACACGATTTTTATTTTTTGCGTTTTTTGTAAGGGGTAGGGTCACAATTTTTTCGAAAAAATTTAAACAAGTTAAAATGCCCATATTTGAATGCCAATCGTTGGGGAATTTAACTATGAGCTCAAAAAGGTATGACACTTGATATTCTGTCAGTTATTTTCCATTTTACGCCAAAAATACTGATATTTTTGTGCAAAAAACACGATTTTTATTTTTTGCGTTTTTTGTAAGGGGTAAGGTCACAATTTTTTCGAAAAAATTTAAACAAGTTAAAATGCCCATATTTGAATGCCAATCGTTAGGGAATTTAACTACGAGCTCAAAAAGGTATGACACTTGATATTCTGTCAGTTATTTTCCATTTTACGCCAAAAATACTGATATTTTTGTGCAAAAAACACGATTTTTATTTTTTGCGTTTTTTGTAAGGGGTAGGGTCACAATTTTTTCGAAAAAATTTAAACAAGTTAAAATGCCCATATTTGAATGCCAATCGTTAGGGAATTTAACTACGAGCTCAAAAAGGTATGACACTTGATATTCTGTTAGTTATTTTCCATTTTACGCCAAAAATACTGATATTTTTGTGCAAAAAACACGATTTTTATTTTTTGCGTTTTTTGTAAGGGGTAGGGTCATAATTTTTTCGAAAAAATTTAAACAAGTTTAAATGCCCATATTTGAATGCCAATCGTTAGGGAATTTAACTACAAGCTCAAAAAGGTATGACACTTGATATTCTGTCAGTTATTTTCCATTTTACGCCAAAAATACTGATATTTTTGTGCAAAAAACACGATTTTTATTTTTTGCGTTTTTTGTAAGGGGTAGGGTCACAATTTTTTCGAAAAAATTTAAACAAGTTAAAATGCCCATATTTGAATGCCAATCGTTGGGGAATTTAACTATGAGCTCAAAAAGGTATGACACTTGATATTCTGTCAGTTATTTTCCATTTTACGCCAAAAATACTGATATTTTTGTGCAAAAAACACGATTTTTATTTTTTGCGTTTTTTGTAAGGGGTAAGGTCACAATTTTTTCGAAAAAATTTAAACAAGTTAAAATGCCCATATTTGAATGCCAATCGTTGGGGAATTTAACTATGAGCTCAAAAAGGTATGACACTTGATATTCTGTCAGTTATTTTCCATTTTACGCCAAAAATACTGATATTTTTGTGCAAAAAACACGATTTTTATTTTTTGCGTTTTTTGTAAGGGGTAGGGTCACAATTTTTTCGAAAAAATTTAAACAAGTTAAAATGCCCATATTTGAATGCCAATCGTTAGGGAATTTAACTACGAGCTCAAAAAGGTATGACACTTGATATTCTGTCAGTTATTTTCCATTTTACGCCAAAAATACTGATATTTTTGTGCAAAAAACACGATTTTTATTTTTTGCGTTTTTTGTAAGGGGTAGAGTCACAATTTTTTCGAAAAAATTTAAACAAGTTAAAATGCCCATATTTGAATGCCAATCGTTAGGGAATTTAACTACGAGCTCAAAAAGGTATGACACTTGATATTCTGTCAGTTATTTTCCATTTTACGCCAAAAATACTGATATTTTTGTGCAAAAAACACGATTTTTATTTTTTGCGTTTTTTGTAAGGGGTAGGGTCACAATTTTTTCGAAAAAATTTAAACAAGTTTAAATGCCCATATTTGAATGCCAATCGTTGGGGAATTTAACTACGAGCTCAAAAAGGTATGACACTTGATATTCTGTCAGTTATTTTCCATTTTACGCCAAAAATACTGATATTTTTGTGCAAAAAACACGATTTTTATTTTTTGCGTTTTTTGTAAGGGGTAGGGTCACAATTTTTTCGAAAAAATTTAAACAAGTTAAAATGCCCATATTTGAATGCCAATCGTTAGGGAATTTAACTACGAGCTCAAAAAGGTATGACACTTGATATTCTGTCAGTTATTTTCCATTTTACGCCAAAAATACTGATATTTTTGTGCAAAAAACACGATTTTTATTTTTTGCGTTTTTTGTAAGGGGTAGAGTCACAATTTTTTCGAAAAAATTTAAACAAGTTAAAATGCCCATATTTGAATGCCAATCGTTAGGGAATTTAACTACGAGCTCAAAAAGGTATGACACTTGATATTCTGTCAGTTATTTTCCATTTTACGCCAAAAATACTGATATTTTTGTGCAAAAAACACGATTTTTATTTTTTGCGTTTTTTGTAAGGGGTAAGGTCACAATTTTTTCGAAAAAATTTAAACAAGTTAAAATGCCCATATTTGAATGCCAATCGTTAGGGAATTTAACTATGAGCTCAAAAAGGTATGACACTTGATATTCTGTCAGTTATTTTCCATTTTACGCCAAAAATACTGATATTTTTGTGCAAAAAACACGATTTTTATTTTTTGCGTTTTTTGTAAGGGGTAGGGTCACAATTTTTTCGAAAAAATTTAAACAAGTTAAAATGCCCATATTTGAATGCCAATCGTTGGGGAATTTAACTACGAGCTCAAAAAGGTATGACACTTGATATTCTGTCAGTTATTTTCCATTTTACGCCAAAAATACTGATATTTTAGTGCAAAAAACACGATTTTTATTTTTTGCGTTTTTTGTAAGGGGTAAGGTCACAATTTTTTCGAAAAAATTTAAACAAGTTAAAATGCCCATATTTGAATGCCAATCGTTGGGGAATTTAACTATGAGCTCAAAAAGGTATGACACTTGATATTCTGTCAGTTATTTTCCATTTTACGCCAAAAATACTGATATTTTTGTGCAAAAAACACGATTTTTATTTTTTGCGTTTTTTGTAAGGGGTAAGGTCACAATTTTTTCGAAAAAATTTAAACAAGTTAAAATGCCCATATTTGAATGCCAATCGTTGGGGAATTTAACTACGAGCTCAAAAAGGTATGACACTTGATATTCTGTCAGTTATTTTCCATTTTACGCCAAAAATACTGATATTTTTGTGCAAAAAACACGATTTTTATTTTTTGCGTTTTTTGTAAGGGGTAGAGTCACAATTTTTTCGAAAAAATTTAAACAAGTTAAAATGCCCATATTTGAATGCCAATCGTTAGGGAATTTAACTACGAGCTCAAAAAGGTATGACACTTGATATTCTGTCAGTTATTTTCCATTTTACGCCAAAAATACTGATATTTTTGTGCAAAAAACACGATTTTTATTTTTTGCGTTTTTTGTAAGGGGTAGGGTCACAATTTTTTCGAAAAAATTTAAACAAGTTAAAATGCCCATATTTGAATGCCAATCGTTAGGGAATTTAACTACGAGCTCAAAAAGGTATGACACTTGATATTCTGTCAGTTATTTTCCATTTTACGCCAAAAATACTGATATTTTTGTGCAAAAAACACGATTTTT
The DNA here is from genome assembly GCA_035046095.1 of Drosophila pseudotakahashii. Taxonomy (NCBI): domain Eukaryota; kingdom Metazoa; phylum Arthropoda; class Insecta; order Diptera; family Drosophilidae; genus Drosophila; species Drosophila pseudotakahashii. The sequence goes on from JAWNOE010000105.1 coordinate 12,839,923, forward strand.
ATTTTTTGCGTTTTTTGTAAGGGGTAGGGTCACAATTTTTTCGAAAAAATTTAAACAAGTTTAAATGCCCATATTTGAATGCCAATCGTTAGGGAATTTAACTACGAGCTCAAAAAGGTATGACACTTGATATTCTGTCAGTTATTTTCCATTTTACGCCAAAAATACTGATATTTTTGTGCAAAAAACACGATTTTTATTTTTTGCGTTTTTTGTAAGGGGTAAGGTCACAATTTTTTCGAAAAAATTTAAACAAGTTAAAATTCCCATATTTGAATGCCAATCGTTGGGGAATTTAACTATGAGCTCAAAAAGGTATGACACTTGATATTCTGTCAGTTATTTTCCATTTTACGCCAAAAATACTGATATTTTTGTGCAAAAAACACGATTTTTATTTTTTGCGTTTTTTGTAAGGGGTAGGGTCACAATTTTTTCGAAAAAATTTAAACAAGTTAAAATGCCCATATTTGAATGCCAATCGTTAGGGAATTTAACTACGAGCTCAAAAAGGTATGACACTTGATATTCTGTCAGTTATTTTCCATTTTACGCCAAAAATACTGATATTTTTGTGCAAAAAACACGATTTTTATTTTTTGCGTTTTTTGTAAGGGGTAGGGTCACAATTTTTTCGAAAAAATTTAAACAAGTTAAAATGCCCATATTTGAATGCCAATCGTTGGGGAATTTAACTACGAGCTCAAAAAGGTATGACACTTGATATTCTGTCAGTTATTTTCCATTTTACGCCAAAAATACTGATATTTTAGTGCAAAAAACACGATTTTTATTTTTTGCGTTTTTTGTAAGGGGTAAGGTCACAATTTTTTCGAAAAAATTTAAACAAGTTAAAATGCCCATATTTGAATGCCAATCGTTGGGGAATTTAACTATGAGCTCAAAAAGGTATGACACTTGATATTCTGTCAGTTATTTTCCATTTTACGCCAAAAATACTGATATTTTTGTGCAAAAAACACGATTTTTATTTTTTGCGTTTTTTGTAAGGGGTAAGGTCACAATTTTTTCGAAAAAATTTAAACAAGTTAAAATGCCCATATTTGAATGCCAATCGTTGGGGAATTTAACTACGAGCTCAAAAAGGTATGACACTTGATATTCTGTCAGTTATTTTCCATTTACGCCAAAAATACTGATATTTTTGTGCAAAAAACACGATTTTTATTTTTTGCGTTTTTTGTAAGGGGTAGGGTCACAATTTTTTCGAAAAAATTTAAACAAGTTAAAATGCCCATATTTGAATGCCAATCGTTAGGGAATTTAACTACGAGCTCAAAAAGGTATGACACTTGATATTCTGTCAGTTATTTTCCATTTTACGCCAAAAATACTGATATTTTTGTGCAAAAAACACGATTTTTATTTTTTGCGTTTTTTGTAAGGGGTAGAGTCACAATTTTTTCGAAAAAATTTAAACAAGTTAAAATGCCCATATTTGAATGCCAATCGTTAGGGAATTTAACTACGAGCTCAAAAAGGTATGACACTTGATATTCTGTCAGTTATTTTCCATTTTACGCCAAAAATACTGATATTTTTGTGCAAAAAACACGATTTTTATTTTTTGCGTTTTTTGTAAGGGGTAGGGTCACAATTTTTTCGAAAAAATTTAAACAAGTTAAAATGCCCATATTTGAATGCCAATCGTTAGGGAATTTAACTACGAGCTCAAAAAGGTATGACACTTGATATTCTGTCAGTTATTTTCCATTTTACGCCAAAAATACTGATATTTTTGTGCAAAAAACACGATTTTTATTTTTTGCGTTTTTTGTAAGGGGTAGGGTCACAATTTTTTCGAAAAAATTTAAACAAGTTAAAATGCCCATATTTGAATGCCAATCGTTGGGGAATTTAACTACGAGCTCAAAAAGGTATGACACTTGATATTCTGTCAGTTATTTTCCATTTTACGCCAAAAATACTGATATTTTAGTGCAAAAAACACGATTTTTATTTTTTGCGTTTTTTGTAAGGGGTAAGGTCACAATTTTTTCGAAAAAATTTAAACAAGTTAAAATGCCCATATTTGAATGCCAATCGTTGGGGAATTTAACTACGAGCTCAAAAAGGTATGACACTTGATATTCTGTCAGTTATTTTCCATTTACGCCAAAAATACTGATATTTTTGTGCAAAAAACACGATTTTTATTTTTTGCGTTTTTTGTAAGGGGTAGGGTCACAATTTTTTCGAAAAAATTTAAACAAGTTAAAATGCCCATATTTGAATGCCAATCGTTAGGGAATTTAACTACGAGCTCAAAAAGGTATGACACTTGATATTCTGTCAGTTATTTTCCATTTTACGCCAAAAATACTGATATTTTTGTGCAAAAAACACGATTTTTATTTTTTGCGTTTTTTGTAAGGGGTAGGGTCACAATTTTTTCGAAAAAATTTAAACAAGTTAAAATGCCCATATTTGAATGCCAATCGTTAGGGAATTTAACTACGAGCTCAAAAAGGTATGACACTTGATATTCTGTCAGTTATTTTCCATTTTACGCCAAAAATACTGATATTTTTGTGCAAAAAACACGATTTTTATTTTTTGCGTTTTTTGTAAGGGGTAAGGTCACAATTTTTTCGAAAAAATTTAAACAAGTTTAAATGCCCATATTTGAATGCCAATCGTTAGGGAATTTAACTACGAGCTCAAAAAGGTATGACACTTGATATTCTGTCAGTTATTTTCCATTTTACGCCAAAAATACTGATATTTTTGTGCAAAAAACACGATTTTTATTTTTTGCGTTTTTTGTAAGGGGTAAGGTCACAATTTTTTCGAAAAAATTTAAACAAGTTAAAATTCCCATATTTGAATGCCAATCGTTGGGGAATTTAACTATGAGCTCAAAAAGGTATGACACTTGATATTCTGTCAGTTATTTTCCATTTTACGCCAAAAATACTGATATTTTTGTGCAAAAAACACGATTTTTATTTTTTGCGTTTTTTGTAAGGGGTAGCGTCACAATTTTTTCGAAAAAATTTAAACAAGTTAAAATGCCCATATTTGAATGCCAATCGTTAGGGAATTTAACTACGAGCTCAAAAAGGTATGACACTTGATATTCTGTCAGTTATTTTCCATTTTACGCCAAAAATACTGATATTTTTGTGCAAAAAACACGATTTTTATTTTTTGCGTTTTTTGTAAGGGGTAGGGTCACAATTTTTTCGAAAAAATTTAAACAAGTTAAAATGCCCATATTTGAATGCCAATCGTTGGGGAATTTAACTACGAGCTCAAAAAGGTATGACACTTGATATTCTGTCAGTTATTTTCCATTTTACGCCAAAAATACTGATATTTTAGTGCAAAAAACACGATTTTTATTTTTTGCGTTTTTTGTAAGGGGTAAGGTCACAATTTTTTCGAAAAAATTTAAACAAGTTAAAATGCCCATATTTGAATGCCAATCGTTGGGGAATTTAACTATGAGCTCAAAAAGGTATGACACTTGATATTCTGTCAGTTATTTTCCATTTTACGCCAAAAATACTGATATTTTTGTGCAAAAAACACGATTTTTATTTTTTGCGTTTTTTGTAAGGGGTAAGGTCACAATTTTTTCGAAAAAATTTAAACAAGTTAAAATGCCCATATTTGAATGCCAATCGTTGGGGAATTTAACTACGAGCTCAAAAAGGTATGACACTTGATATTCTGTCAGTTATTTTCCATTTACGCCAAAAATACTGATATTTTTGTGCAAAAAACACGATTTTTATTTTTTGCGTTTTTTGTAAGGGGTAGGGTCACAATTTTTTCGAAAAAATTTAAACAAGTTAAAATGCCCATATTTGAATGCCAATCGTTAGGGAATTTAACTACGAGCTCAAAAAGGTATGACACTTGATATTCTGTCAGTTATTTTCCATTTTACGCCAAAAATACTGATATTTTTGTGCAAAAAACACGATTTTTATTTTTTGCGTTTTTTGTAAGGGGTAGGGTCACAATTTTTTCGAAAAAATTTAAACAAGTTAAAATGCCCATATTTGAATGCCAATCGTTAGGGAATTTAACTACGAGCTCAAAAAGGTATGACACTTGATATTCTGTCAGTTATTTTCCATTTTACGCCAAAAATACTGATATTTTTGTGCAAAAAACACGATTTTTATTTTTTGCGTTTTTTGTAAGGGGTAAGGTCACAATTTTTTCGAAAAAATTTAAACAAGTTTAAATGCCCATATTTGAATGCCAATCGTTAGGGAATTTAACTACGAGCTCAAAAAGGTATGACACTTGATATTCTGTCAGTTATTTTCCATTTTACGCCAAAAATACTGATATTTTTGTGCAAAAAACACGATTTTTATTTTTTGCGTTTTTTGTAAGGGGTAAGGTCACAATTTTTTCGAAAAAATTTAAACAAGTTAAAATTCCCATATTTGAATGCCAATCGTTGGGGAATTTAACTATGAGCTCAAAAAGGTATGACACTTGATATTCTGTCAGTTATTTTCCATTTTACGCCAAAAATACTGATATTTTTGTGCAAAAAACACGATTTTTATTTTTTGCGTTTTTTGTAAGGGGTAGCGTCACAATTTTTTCGAAAAAATTTAAACAAGTTAAAATGCCCATATTTGAATGCCAATCGTTAGGGAATTTAACTACGAGCTCAAAAAGGTATGACACTTGATATTCTGTCAGTTATTTTCCATTTTACGCCAAAAATACTGATATTTTTGTGCAAAAAACACGATTTTTATTTTTTGCGTTTTTTGTAAGGGGTAGGGTCACAATTTTTTCGAAAAAATTTAAACAAGTTAAAATGCCCATATTTGAATGCCAATCGTTGGGGAATTTAACTACGAGCTCAAAAAGGTATGACACTTGATATTCTGTCAGTTATTTTCCATTTTACGCCAAAAATACTGATATTTTAGTGCAAAAAACACGATTTTTATTTTTTGCGTTTTTTGTAAGGGGTAAGGTCACAATTTTTTCGAAAAAATTTAAACAAGTTAAAATGCCCATATTTGAATGCCAATCGTTGGGGAATTTAACTATGAGCTCAAAAAGGTATGACACTTGATATTCTGTCAGTTATTTTCCATTTTACGCCAAAAATACTGATATTTTTGTGCAAAAAACACGATTTTTATTTTTTGCGTTTTTTGTAAGGGGTAAGGTCACAATTTTTTCGAAAAAATTTAAACAAGTTAAAATGCCCATATTTGAATGCCAATCGTTGGGGAATTTAACTACGAGCTCAAAAAGGTATGACACTTGATATTCTGTCAGTTATGTTCCATTTACGCCAAAAATACTGATATTTTTGTGCAAAAAACACGATTTTTATTTTTTGCGTTTTTTGTAAGGGGTAGGGTCACAATTTTTTCGAAAAAATTTAAACAAGTTAAAATGCCCATATTTGAATGCCAATCGTTAGGGAATTTAACTACGAGCTCAAAAAGGTATGACACTTGATATTCTGTCAGTTATTTTCCATTTTACGCCAAAAATACTGATATTTTTGTGCAAAAAACACGATTTTTATTTTTTGCGTTTTTTGTAAGGGGTAGGGTCACAATTTTTTCGAAAAAATTTAAACAAGTTAAAATGCCCATATTTGAATGCCAATCGTTAGGGAATTTAACTACGAGCTCAAAAAGGTATGACACTTGATATTCTGTCAGTTATTTTCCATTTTACGCCAAAAATACTGATATTTTTGTGCAAAAAACACGATTTTTATTTTTTGCGTTTTTTGTAAGGGGTAGGGTCACAATTTTTTCGAAAAAATTTAAACAAGTTAAAATGCCCATATTTGAATGCCAATCGTTAGGGAATTTAACTACGAGCTCAAAAAGGTATGACACTTGATATTCTGTCAGTTATTTTCCATTTTACGCCAAAAATACTGATATTTTTGTGCAAAAAACACGATTTTTATTTTTTGCGTTTTTTGTAAGGGGTAGAGTCACAATTTTTTCGAAAAAATTTAAACAAGTTAAAATGCCCATATTTGAATGCCAATCGTTAGGGAATTTAACTACGAGCTCAAAAAGGTATGACACTTGATATTCTGTCAGTTATTTTCCATTTTACGCCAAAAATACTGATATTTTTGTGCAAAAAACACGATTTTTATTTTTTGCGTTTTTTGTAAGGGGTAGGGTCACAATTTTTTCGAAAAAATTTAAACAAGTTAAAATGCCCATATTTGAATGCCAATCGTTAGGGAATTTAACTACGAGCTCAAAAAGGTATGACACTTGATATTCTGTCAGTTATTTTCCATTTTACGCCAAAAATACTGATATTTTTGTGCAAAAAACACGATTTTTATTTTTTGCGTTTTTTGTAAGGGGTAGGGTCACAATTTTTTCGAAAAAATTAAAACAAGTTAAAATGCCCATGTTTGAATGCAAATCGTTAGGGAATTTAACTACGAGCTCAAAAAGGTATGACACTTGAAAATGAAATTGCCAACATTTTTTCAATTCTGGAAAAAGTGTTAATATATAAAAGATAATCCCTTTAAGAGTTTAACGTGCCGTTTTCCACCTACAAAAGTGCTTTTCAAGGCTGAGAAAATTGCAAAAAGAAATAGGGATAAGCTGAGGGAAATCTGTGCAGTTTTCCCGTTTAATGAAATACCAGAGACCAGAGATGGAATTTTTCGCAGTTAAGTCGGAGGGGCTTCGCGAGGATCGAGGCGATGGAGCCAGCAGTTTTGCTCGCCCACGCCGCGGGCAAATGCAATTTGTTGGTCTTTGCAATTAAAATTATATGCGCTGGGTTCTCTACAGTTTTCTACGCGCCCCCGCTCAATTGACCTCTGAACTTTGCGCTAATTCTCCTTCTGTTGGGAAAAGCGGGCAAAAACTTGCAGTTCTTCCTTCGCCGTGGGCGTTTTGCAGTCAAGTCTATGCAAAGCAAACATTGCACGGGGCATTTAAGCAGCTTACGATGGACGAAGAAGCAGCCAACTGAATCTGAATCTCAGCAATTTGTGCTCGAACAAGCTGGCAAAGCAGAACAGCAACCGCCCACCGGAATGCCTAATTAGGCCGAGGAGAAACAGAAACAGTTGCATTTTCCATTTGCCATTTCGAATGCATCAAGTGCAGGGCCAGCAAAGGTCAGAGGGCGTGGGTGAAGCACATACATATGTACATCATTGGGTGACGCATGATGGATGCACTGACCTTAAACACGACCCACGACTTTTGGCGCTAGATTAAACTTGGATTTAATCCCGGGAAATGCGCCAAAAAGCAGGCAACATTTCTGTATTATTTAATTTTAAATTGTATTTAATTTTTTTTAAATATTTGCTAAAGGATTTCTACAGCTTTTCGTCTGTTATACCGCTAAAGTCGGATTTAATCCAATCCTAGGAAATGCGCCAAAAAGCAGGCAACATTTTTGCCATTTTTCATATTTCTATGATATTTATTTAATCTTTTATAAAAATATCTTAATTTATTACAAGATACTCCATTAATGTTATTTTTAAAGGGTTTCTGCAAATTTCCAACTATTTTATAAGCTTTGGCATTTTTTCCAACGAATTTCGATCTGCTGCCATTCATCTGTCCATCCAACTATCAGTGCCAAAAAGAATTGCCAAACAATGCGATTTCTTTTCCAGGCATTTGATTGACATTTAGGAATGCTCCCCTTTAAGAAACTTGTGCTATTTGATTGTCCCCTCATTCAGCCTTTGAAGTCCTTGGGCAAAGGACCAACTTTCGGGACACAACTGGTGTATCGAGAGGCCCCAAAAATAGGAAAAAAGGGGAGTAGAGCAAACGGGCTGACATGATATTAATGATGACCAGACAGTGGATTTTTAATTTTGAAGGAGCCCAGCTTGGACTTTAATATTAATGGCACTGACAGGACGCAGGACACACGCACGTCAGGATAACGACTCTGTCGCTGACAGTAAGCCCACACTTTGATGGCTTTGTCATGAAAGACAGAAGGACGTGCCCGGAACATACGGTCTTTAAATTGTGGCACCAAATATACCCTCTACATTTACGAGGAATTATAGAAATTTCAATAAAATAAATCTTATTTGGATTGTTTAGGCCAGCCAATAAATTTTAAATAACAGTATAAATATTATTAACAGAAAGATCGACCGCTATAAAAAAACGTAAATCGTAAATAATTTGAAATTATTTATAAAGCTGTCTAAAAGTATGCAACGATATATTTTCCCTCCGAAAGTCCGATGGATTCATTCCAAAGAAAAAGCATTTTAATTTCTATTGTAAGCCCCAACCACTACTTATTTAAAAATATTAAATATTTTTAAATAAGACATCTTTTAGTGCCAGCACACTCTGAAAGTATGCAATACTTTGTGACCAGTGCTTTTACTCACACAGACACTCACACACACGCACGAGCAGGGCTTTCCATTTGACCTCTGTTACTTTTACTGTCAACGGGGCGTTAAGTGCACGGTCGTATGTACATTGGGGTGGACCAGTCCAGCCGTTTTTAATAACCCATCTGTCACTCACAACTCGCTATTGGCACTTGTTAAACGAGAAGCGAGGAGCTTCAAACCCAATTAATACTAATATTTGCCAAAAATATGGTAAACAGAAAAAGTATGCTTTGTTATATTTTTAGTTGAAAAGATTGCCAACTACATTGCCCTATTTTTTACAGCATACTTTTAGACACTTGATAATATTAGCTTAAGGCCCCGCAGCTATAGCTAAGTTTAAGTTCGTCTGTAAATTTTACATTATAGTCGAACACTTTATAATAATAATAATAAATAACACTTGATAATAATTAATTCACATTTTTTAGACTTCAAAAAAATATCTTTTTCATTTTGGTTTATTAAAATAAAAATTTATAATCTCTTTCTCAGCCCATTTATTTTTTTTTTATTTTTTGTATATATTACTTTTTTTTATGATGGCGACTCACTCTGATCTCAGGATATGCGGCAATGGGCGACATTGAGCCAAAACTCAGCCAAGTCCATCTCATCGAGGCCGACTTGAGTCCACCGCTCACCATTCACATTCACAGCTCTTGGCTTTTAGCTAATGCCATAATTGAGCAATTGATGATGGCCACATCATCATCATCAACATTGCCAGGCGATGGCCACGTCATCGGGAATATCGCGAAGTGGGCGGTTATGGGTTGGGCGAATGGCAAGGCCGAGCAGCTAAAACATAAACAAACGCCCCCGCCTTGACTACGGCATACGGCACTTCGAACTGCCGCCTTTCGAAGCCACCAATGCCAATCGAGGTTCATTCATAAAAGTTTTACGCCCGTGCTCATCAGAGTCAGCTGCCCCCAGTTTCCCAGTTTTCCCAGTTGGACGAACGGAACGAACCCCCGCTGCACTAAGGTCCCCGAACGCCGGACATTGGACTGCAGACCAGCGAATCCCGGGAGTAGAATGACCACGGGATGCCCGTCCTGTCTGGCATGGGAGATACCGATGGGGATCGGGCAGGAAAATAAACAGACATGGCATAAAACAGACGACATTAATAGTATAGAAACTGTCATAGAATTATTACTTTTTTAAATATTTTTTTTTAAAATTTCAAGTCTTAAATACATATAAATAAATATATAAATAATATTGTCAATTACTTAATTTTTTAATTATTTATTTATTGTCAATTTTTTATTTTAATTGCTTAATTGACAAAAATATTTATAATATTTATTGACATTGTATTTAAGGTTTTAAATAATTCTATTCTTTATATTTTCAACTTTTTCATATTTAAAAATATTTTCCATCAACCAATAAAATACTAGTTATAAAAAATAGAAATACTGCCTATCACTGGATTATAATTTTTTTTTAAATAAAAATAACTTTTATCTTTTACCTTAAAAAATAAAAGAATATTTGTGAGCAGATGTATCTAAAAAATCGAGTAGTTCAATATATAAATTTGAATATATTTTAAGACATTTATTTGATTTATTTTAAGCAATTGCTTTCGTAAAAAAACGGAAGCTTGAGCCAAAGGCCAAAAGTCAGGGCCAGAGAGCCGGTGAATGAATCGAATTAAAATATTAAATTAAATTATAGAAGCAATTAAGCCAGTTTACCTGTTGCTTTAATCAAATTAAAAGCACTTTCAGTGGCTGGAATACGAGTGGCTGGCACTCCACTTGCACTCCGTCCACTAAAAACGAAGGGGGATGCGGAGAAGGGGGGGCTTATCCTTATCCCAACGGCACACAGATAAATTGTGCAAGGAAAGGCGGGCCAGAGTAAATTGCCTGGCCGAGCGAATAGAGGTGCAGCATACATATTTGTGTCCTTGGCTGTGTGTGACTGGGAAGCTAAAGCAGTTGCATTGATTGCCAGGGATTAGGATTACCGGAAAATGCAGCCATAAACCCGCCATCCACCATCCACCATCCACCACCCACCTGACAAAAGCCTGCACAAGTACTGCACACCTGAATGAATAATATCATATATATATGATATATGGTTATGCTATATACATTTGCATATGGAGCTTTCAACGCTTTAGCCGCTGCGAGCGGGCGGAGTCACGAAATTCTTGCGAAATTATAAAATATGAATAGCGTTGCCCGAATGCAGGAATGCAGGAATTATCTGGCCACTAGAGTGGCCAGTTCCTATAGAACTAAAATAATAATAATTATTTGAAAATAACAAAAATAAAATTATATCTAAATCAAATAATTCAAATTTATATTTTCTAACATTATTTTAGATTTTCCTACATCCCTAATAATATTTAAAATAAATATAATAGTCAATAATTAACATAATATTTTTCTTTATTATTTCAGCTGTACTTTTTCTACTACGCAGACATTGTTTACCATTTGCCAGAAATTAAAACTGCGTCTTGGTGTTACAAAGCAAAAACAAAGGCAGTCAGGGGGTCTTAATGCGTATCACTCATACGCCCCGTTTCCGTTTCTTACACTTTTTTGCTTAGCTAAGTACAAGAAAATCTAGAAAATTATTACGAAAGATTGTATTACATATTCTTCGACTCTAGAAATGGTATTTAAAATTTCATAATATTTAAGGGCACTTTATTATGTGAAAAGCAGTACTTTAAAATGAGACTATATAATATACATATAATAATCTAGAGAATTTTACAACTCTTTAAAGGGCGATTTTTGTTAGGATATGCAAAAAATGAAGTTAAACCCCGATGAAGTGAGGGTTTTGGGTGATCACTTTTTTATTACCTGCACTGGTTTGCACCATTTCGTAGCACTCGTTTTCTTTTTTTTGGCTGCGCGTGGGCGTGTGTTTGGGGCTTGCGGAGATTGCCCAAAGCTTTTCGCCGTAATTCCGTTCCTCTTCACGCGCGCGTAAAATGTATTTCGAAAATTTGTATTTGTTTTGCGTATGCCGACGAGAGCAAAGTGTCGCCTGTGGCAGCGTGCGTTTTCCTCCTCGCCTTTCCTCCGCGATTTTCCTCTTACTTTTACTTTTACTTTTCCTTTCTCTCCTTTCCTTTCCTTTTTTTTCCAACTAGTTGCTGTTGTGTTGTCCCTTATAAATAATTTGGCTGCCGCCGCAGGAAGAAGGGGGGTGGCGCAAAGACTTTCGCCTCCCGCTCGCCCATTTGGAGGACGAACTTGGACTTAACTAGCGCACACAGTGACTCACTTACTCACTGGCTCACTGGCTCACTGCTGCCTCACTGACCAACTGAACTAACTGGGCTGCTAAGCCAGCAGCAAACTCGGGAGCTAGAAAGCCAACGGCAAACAGAACAGAAAAAAAAAGAAACAGCAAATCGGATGCTTTTCCAGGCTTCTTTTTCCCCAGGAAGAGCGCCGAGTGTGCACGCGACCAACTCCGCAGCGAAACTGAAGCGGAAACTGAAACTGAAATCGAAATGAAAGCCGAAATGGAAGACGGCCAGCCAGCAACATCGGCGGCAGCAACATGAGCCTGGGCAACGCGAGCAACATCAGTGCAGCCAACAGGAGCAACAATTACAGCAGGACCGTTTTAAGGAAGCTAAAAAACAAAGTTGGGTAAATATTACAGAAACGCTAATATATTTTTGAATTTTAGGCAAAAGATGAAGGTAAAACAATAAGATAGATATGTATTTCAAAAAACATATAAAAAAGTATGCAGTAAATAAGGAATAGTCGTCTTCCTGCTACAATTCATATAACTTTTGGGCTAACAAATTTATAGTTGCATACTTTTAGACACCTTAAAAAAATGTTTTCTTAAGTGATTAAAAAGCCCAGCAGTTTCTAGTTTCTGCAGTTTCATTTCAACCAAATTACCTTCTCGTTTGAATATAGTAAATATGAGGTCTATATTTAAAAAAATATATAATATTAAAAAATATATTTGCATTTTTAACAATTATACTTTTAGTGATTGTCCAAAGGACAGATTCTAAATTTAAGAAAAAACAACAAAATTTTACAAAAGGTTTAACAAAATTCCTTTACGTAAATTTTCCGCTTTTTTTACGATTCCCGCTAAGAAAAGTAGTTGATATTGCGCCAAAATCATGGCAACACTGATGTAACAGTGGCCCAACCAGCAGCAACAACAACGACAACAACAGCAGCAACACATACAGCAGCAACATGTACAACAGCAACATCAGCAGTAACACAGCGAAGCTTATATCCCCGCACCCTTTGCACAACTCGCCCCCTCTCAATCGCACCTTTCCCGTTACATTTCGGTTTTGGGAGCTTTTCGCACTCCACCCGTCTCGCTCACACTTGCAGGCGTCACACACATACAGTGGTGATCAAAATCTTAATAATTGTTGGAAATTTTGTATAAATAACATATAAAGATCCCTATTTTGGATAAACACTATTTAAATGTTATTCCTTTAAAGTTTTAAATATTTTTAATGCACATGGACTGCATGAAAATATCTATTATTTATAAAAATATGTATATTTAAACACAGAAAGTCCGAAGGGTTCATTAAAAATTATAAAAAACAATATATATAAAATTAAAAATGCATTTAATTTAAAACTCAACTTTTTTTCGAAAGATGGCGGCTTGTGTTATTTTATAACGTTTTTTATCCCTATTAATATGACCGCTGCTGTGTGCCTGTGTATGTACGAGAGCTGGCGGTTTGCTGACGTCGAAGTCGCAGGCTGTGTAGCTGAAAATCCAGCCACAAGCAACAGGGCAGCATTCCGAAATGCCCTGCTGAGCGCCGCACAATCCCCCTTTGCCCCCACACTCCACCCCCTCTGCCTGCACCCCCCCCCCCCCCTCTATAAAGAAAAGCCCCCATCTATGCACACAAGTCTGCCCCAAATTTGGATGAAAACATTTCGGTGTAATTCGTGGCCCGCTGTTGCTTCGCATTGAGTTTGCGCCCTGGCCATGTAACCCGCAACCTTCCACCCAGCACCACCCTAGACCACCCATCCCCACCAACGCACCCCCCGCCATCCGCTGGAGCCATTAGAGTGCCTTAACATAACCTGCTCACTGCGGATTCGTGTGTACCGAAATATTCCTCAATTACGGTCTCAGGTGCAGGCAAAGCGAGTTTCAGTGTTGGCTAAGCTGGAATCCTGGCGCAGCATATTTTTGTATTTTTTTTGCGGGGGCACTAGCATTAAGCTGTGCAGCAGAAAAATTTTCGTAATAAAAGCAACAGGACGCCGGATAAGGGAGCTGCATTCCAGGGGGGATTTGCCCAGTAAATGGAATGCTGCATTTTTCGACCACTTCCAAATGACCTCACAATAATATTTAACATCAAATGGCAAACTGTACTGATGATAGGAGGGAATTTAGAGAATTAGTAAATCAAGGATGACAAAGAAATGATTGTGGGTTTGGAAATCTTTTGCAGAGGTGTCTAAAAGTCTGCTACGCAAAATTACGATTTTTTTACTGCCTACTTTTGGACACCTTTAAAATATTTAATATTTGCGTTATGATGATTAAGATTTTTATATCACTTATAGATGTGGGTACTTATAAGGATGCTATAATGTTGTTTTAAATTAAAAAGACCTATGAATTCCCCTTGAAATGCGTTGTTAATATTTTACTGCATACTTTTAGACAGCTTTTAGACAAAACACATCCCATAAAATTTTTTTCTCCAAATTTCAATCGTACTGTCAAAATAAATTATACAAATAATTGCAATCCAATAAACTTAGGACCTATAGTTCCCAATAAAATAAAATCAGAGTGGTAAACAAATTTAATGTAAACCCTAAAACCCTAAGAAATTTGCAAATTGCTTTCTTGTAAACATTTTACATAATTCGTTTTATTTTGTTTTCATCGACATGGTTTCGGTAAATTATACATTGATCGGTTCTTGGTTTTCTTTGTTTTTTGGGCTTTCATGTGGTTTCTTTCGCTCCAAACATAGGATATTCGTAATATTCATGCGTATGCTATATGTTGTGGTTACAATCGTGGGTAACGTAATATTCTATATGCTCGGGGGCTCTATAGGTGGCGTCTCTACACAGACGGGTATAAATACATATATATATAAGTATATATATATATATATATATATATATATATATATATATGGTAGCTTAGCTTGATTACGATACAATATAATATAGCGAGAGTTCCTGCCTTGCTCTTCGGGTTTTTAATTCGTTTTTCTTATTTTTTTTTGTAGTGGTGGATCAGTTGATCTTCTGTCGAATATGTGTATCAAAAGTGTGGCCAAAATTTTGGTTGGACTCGACTGACTTTCGTTATCCCCCGCCTTTTTGTTTCCCCAGCCAAGTGTAAAATATATCTCCTCTCTCTTTCTCCTCCGCGCTAGCCGTCTCTTTCTGTTGCCTGCCATCTCCTTCTCTTTCGTTATGTGTATATATATATATATATGTATGTATGTATACGTTTTTAGCGCTTACAAAAATATCAATATTCAAAGAAGCAACAAGAAATCACATTAAGTATTTTTTGGTTTTTCGTTTTCGACGTTTTTTTTTCCATACACAAAAAGCGTGCTACTCGCATTAACTTAGATTCCACACAAAGTGTTTGCTCTATATAGTTCTATATAATATAAGTTGTATATAAGCCCAGTGGAGGGATTTTTGGTGCGCCTGCACTTACCAAAAAACAACGAAAAACCGGATAGAAACTATGTATGTATGTAGTTTGCCTGAGAATAGCAACGAATCGGGTTCGATTATAACAATACACGGCTAACACATTCCGTTTTTTCTCTATATCTATGCTTTGGGTTAATATTTGTATAAATATTAGTTTATAATATATATATCTATATATATATTGGGTTGCATATTAATTCTGCTAATACAAACAAACTCAACGTTTCAACAATAATTTCGTAACATATTTTTGTGGGTTTATTGGGATTCGATTCGTGTGTGTGTCTCGGCAATTGTTCGATTTACCCTCGGAGTTATAGCCCCAGGATCCACCTGTCGGGCAACTCGAGTAGAAAATGTTTTCTCAAAGCTTGCAGCTACAAAGGGAAAATGGGAGAAAACATAAGCAGACCAAGCGAACAATTGCAATTCGATTCGGGGTTGGGCTTTGAAGAACTCCACATATTTTAAAAATGTACTTTCATATCGCAAATCGGAGATATTAAATCGCTATAGATGTGAAATCCCCAGAAAAAGTTTTCTTTATAAAAAGATTTATAAAGATTTTGAAATCTCCTAAACTATCCTATCTTTTGAAATCTTTAAACAGTTCTTAAAGTCTTAAGTCTTCTTATAATGGAACCACAATTTTAGCGAACCTTATAGCTTTCTATGCCCCCGTCCCCCCGAAATTCTTTCAATGTGTATAATTATATATGTGATAACTGGCCAAATCGATAACATAACACTAACAACAGTTGGCCGCAGTCGCAGCCGCACAGCATTGCCATATATAGACGATATCTAATACAATATCCATATATGTATGTGATCCACCCCACGGGTCTCTCGAATATACAAAACGTATAAATATGCAACTGCCTGTATATAATATAATCGGTATATGCATGTATATTGTATAAGTATAAATAGTTTATCTTTTACGTTGTTCGATTTCCACTTGATTTTCTCTCATCTTTTTTTCTTTTTCGTTTTTTCAGGTCACTACAATTTCCTTAATTTTGTTAAATTTCTTTAAGCGATTCCCAGCCGTTTCCAAAAAAAAAACCATTGCGGATTACGGGAAGCCTCCTCCCAAAAAACCTCAGCGAGAGCCTCAGCTAATTGCAATCTCTAGGGTGCAGTTATGTTATGTGTTATATGTTATATGGGATATATATGGTATATGGTATATGGTATATGGTATAGGGTATATGCTATATGCTATATGCCTTTCGGTTATGTATCCCCAAGCGCTTTCTAACTCCGATTCTACGATTCTATGCTCTAGGTGCTAGCTACTTAGTACATCGTATGCTCAATACTGATCGGGAACTGAGGTCTCCAGGAACTGACGATGGATGACTGATGGATGGCTCATCTTTCGATGGCTCCGTCTACTTGTTCTCGATGATGGTCTGCAGCTGGAGGACCAGATTCCTGGACAGCTGCAGAATCGAAGGGGCATTGTGGCGTTCGGCCATTTCTGGAAAACAAAATGAACAAAGATTTTAGTACAATTATAAAATATATTATAAAAAGCAGGGGTGCTCAACCCATAAAGTCACAAAGACCGCCTGCGGTCACACTACTTTCTTGCACTGGGCACACTATTGGCAGTTCTGAGCACCCCTGATATAGAGACTGACCATTGAAGAACTTGATGACGTCGGTGAAGTCCATGCTGTTCGAGAGGATGATGTCGCGATAGGTCTCCAGCAGGGCCAGGGCCAAGAAGAGG
Organism: Drosophila pseudotakahashii; assembly: GCA_035046095.1. Classification (NCBI taxonomy): domain Eukaryota; kingdom Metazoa; phylum Arthropoda; class Insecta; order Diptera; family Drosophilidae; genus Drosophila; species Drosophila pseudotakahashii. The sequence goes on from JAWNOE010000105.1 coordinate 12,856,775, forward strand.
ACAAAGTGACTCGAGGCGACTTGCTTGGCCGCCCAGATCACCTCCCAGGTGGCGAAGACATCGTCGTAGATCAACTCCCTCTTGAAGTCGAGCAGGAACCACCGGTAGCAGAAGTAGAAGTGCGTGTAGTCCCCATTCGAGTCCATCAGTTCGTACATCTCCGAGTCGAGGATCTGGATGAGGGATCTATTGGGCATAGAGATTAACGAAAGTGATCTATAAAGATCTATAGAGATCTATAGAGACCCACCTCATGTTGGCAAAGTGCATGTCCATGGCCCCGCCGCTGGGGAAGTTCTCGATCATGCGCTCCATGAGCTTGCAGAAGCAGCTGTAGCTGAGCGACTCGTCGTCGAAGATGACCAGGAGGGGCGCCACCAGGTCGCACATGCCCTGCATGTAGCCCACGTCCAGGTGCTCCCACACGTACGTGGAGATCACGTTGCGCAGCTTGTCCAGGTTCTCGTTGGCGAAGTACCAGTAGTTCCTGTCGCACCGCTGCACATCCTTCTCGATCCGATGCAGATTCAGGCCGAACTGCTCGAGCAGCTCCACACTGTAGACGCCGCCATTCGAGCTGGCCGGCGAGACGCAGGCCGACTTGGGCTCCTGCAGGGCGTCCAGGGAGGCCACCACCGTGATGTCCTCGTTGAGGGGCGACATCAGGCTGGTCTTGCGCGAGGTGAAATCCTCGGTGGGATCGTCGTCCAGGGCGTCCAGTGAGGCGGCCTCGGTTATTATTACCGCCGTGGCTGGCTGCTCCTGCTCCTGGTTATCCAGCCTGACGTCGTCGGCACTGTGGAACTTGCTCAGCTCTCCTGGAGGAGCCACATCCTCCTCCTCCTCGTCCAGCTTGGCCTCCACCATGTCCACGAACTCATTGCCCACCGTCTCGTAGCTACTCGTCGAGGGGGAACTCTTGATGCTCAGCATCAGGATGTTCCCGCTGCCGTCCAGACCCAATCCCAGATCGTTTTCGTTCTCGGAATCAGCGAAACAGTTCTCCTGCAGACGCAGTGGCTCCATGTTGTCCTCCATGTTCTGGAACTCCAGCACCAATTGCTCGCTGAGACGCGGCATCTCACGATCCTCTTGCTTGGCCAAGACCTCCTCCCGATCCTCCCCTGGATTATTTTGCTCCTGCTCCTCAGCCTCCTGGCCCAATTCCGGCTCATCGAACAGATCCCCCGGATCGGATATATCCGAAAAGTCATTGTCATCGAATACATCGTTCTCGCCCTCGTCCAAGATTAGCTGTTCGCGGTCCTCCTCCTCGCCGCCATTTTGCTGCTCCAATTCCAATTGGCGACTGCCGTTGGTGAGCTTCTGGTGGGGATTCAAGGAGGCGGAGCCGGAGGCATTGGCCGCCAGGCGAGCCTGTTCGGCACTCAGCTTGGCCACGGCCAGAGCCGTCTTCTCCTTCTCCCGCTGACGCACGATGGCCTCCACCGCCAGCCACTCGCTCATCGTCGTCTCGTAGTAGTGCTTGCAGGTCTCGTCCTGCTTCTTCCGCTCCTCCGGCGTGGAGCCGAAGGCGTAGTGTCCCAACAGGTAGGGCCACACATCCTTGCGCAGCTCGGGCTCCACGCCGCGGAAGTAGACCAGGCGGTAGAGCTCCGTTTCGCCGGTGACCACGCCGTCCTCCTGCATCTCCAGCCACTTTTCGCGGCTCAGAGGCCCCTCCTCCTCGGGCACTAGTGGGGAAAATTATAGAATTAGTTAACATTTAAATTATTAAATATATAAAAAATACATAAATGAAGAGCTAGTTTAAATCCCTTATTTTCTATTAATTTTTATAATTACATAGAGTGCCTTAACAAATATTTTAAAAATATAAGAATATTGAAAATAATACATTTAGCAAGATCCCAAAATAAAATATATTTTGGAGAAATTTATATTTCTATTTTGTACATTTTAGTATAAGAAAATCCTTTAATTAAATGTATTTATTTGAATATTATTCAATAACAAAAAATTAGATAAGAAGATAAATATTAATAAGACATATACAGAAGAAGCCATTTAACTCCCTTTGTAACTCTGAGTATTATAAGGATTTTAAACTATTTAACAAATATTAAGGACCAAAATATAATATTCTGAATTCTTTAGATAATACATATAAGAAGATCCCAAGGAATTTCCATTACTTTAATATAGATATAATACGTTTTTGTTAAAGAAGATAACTGTTGTTTCCTAAGTACCTATATACTATGTTTATACGATGACATTCACGATTTCATGAAAGCGCGATCTAGAAATATCACCTGTTTATACGACACATCCAAAATCCATGCTTTTCTTCACTCTCAGCTGATAGGAATGCCGGACCGGTAAAAATAGGTGATAGTTTTCAACTTTTAGCCTATGAAGGGCTTTTTATTTCTAGCGATCTGGCAATGCTGATAATTTGTAACAGAGTTACCAGAGCTGGGCACCACCAATTCATGCTTTGAGGCTGAAATCATATACTATGTTTATACGATAGCAATCACGATTTCTTGAAAGCGCGAAATAGAAATAACCCCTGTTTATACGACAGCAGAGAATTCATGCTTTTGTTCACTCTCAGCTGATAGGGATGCCGGACCGGTAAAAATAATTGATCATTTTTAACCTTTAATAGCTCTGAGTGGAGAAATAGCCTACGAAGGGCTTTAAATTTCTAGCGATCTGGCAACGTTGATAATTTTTAACAGAGTTACCAGAGCTGCTTATCACCAAATCACGCTTTGAGGCTGAAATCATAGTCAACTTTCGTGTGTTGCCGAATTCACGAAATGGCGTTTATACAGACACGAATCGGCTAAAAGCGTGAAATGATTGCGTGAATTCGGCATCGTATAAACACAGTAATAGATTCTATTATAATATTTTTGGAATAACAATTAATAAGACCCATAATTTAGGTATTCTTTTTTTTTACATATTTTTAGGAGTTAAGATAAGATTCCACTTAAAACTCACGGTCGGGCATGATGCGAGCGTTGACCAATCCGGACAGGTGGGTGCGCACCGTGGAGAGGTGGCGACAGTAGGCCAGCCAGCCGTAGAAGGCCCGCGAGATGATCTGTCGGCGCATCGTGGAGCAGACCAGCTCGATGCTGGTGCTCTGGCTGGCCTGGATGAGTGGCGTTTCGCAGCTGCTCTGGTCGATGGAGAGGCTCTTGCTGGAGCAGTCGCTGCTGCCGGTGGTGGAGCAGCTGCCCAGGTGCTTTCGCCGCGGACTCGAACGCCCCAGCTCCAGGATGGGATGGCTGGCCACTGGAAAGCACAGTAAGTAACTTTGCACTGGAGAATCCTCATCAGAACTTACAGAACTCCTCGTGCTGGCACTTGCTGACCACTCGGAACACATAGTCGATGGGCGTCTCGTCGACGGAAGCAGGTGCCGGTGCTCCGGCCTCACTCACCGACGGCAGCAAGTGTCGCCTCACGCTCTTCGGCCACGGGAACAGCTTGCCAATGCCGCGCTGCGACCACAGCGGTGGATCCAACATGCCGTGGGGCAGGAGACCCGTTTCCAGGCAGCTCAGAAACGCCTGGAGGTGTCCGCCCTCGGGGAAATGGATGGGCGGCCGCTGGACGCCATCCTGGCCCACCAGGATGATGGTGCCGCCAGTGTCACCGCCGCGATTCTGATGGCAGTGCACATAGACGATCTCGTCCACGTTGATATTCAAGGCGTAGCTCCAGTAGAAGCTCTTGTCGCCGCCATCGCCGTCGTTGTAGCCGTTCATCAGCTGATTCGGCGTCCACTTGATCGTCAGCGACTGGATGCTCTGGTGCAGGCTGAGGTAGCCGGGCATCGGTTCCGAAACGTCCTTGGGCAGCACCAGCACGTTGTTCTTGCCGTAGAGCAGCGTGGTGCGGGAGTTCTGGTGCAGCGACTCCACGTAGTCCTTGGCCACGCTCGCCGGCGAGCAGGCCTTGAAGGAGCCGCTGCTCGTGTCCTCCGAGCTGGTGTGCAGGCTGCGCTTGAAGTTAATAATGGGCCGGTGGGTGGTGGGCGGCGTCCGGTTGCCCGAGCTGATCCTGTGACGCTGCACCTGGTGGACAAACGGAAAAGTATATATATTTACGGATGACTAAGTACTGGAAGGGGTTCCAAAAGAAGGGGTGCTAGGAGAAGCGGTGCCAAAAGAAGGGGTTCCAAAGAAAGGAGTGCCAAAAGAAGGGGTTCCTTATAATAAATAACTTAATTCGAAAATTGTGTGTTTTTTGGTCAGAAGAATGTGCTATCCTCTTCTCGGTACGTGGACACTCACCAGCTCATCGGCACAGGGATCGGACCAGTAGTGGTCGGCAGTCTTGGCCCGGGTGAACTCGAGGGCACAGGGACCCACCAGCAACGAGCTGAGGATGGAGCCATAGTCCGGATCGGCGACCAGCGCCTCGCGATCATAATAGCTGCTGGCGTTGCTGACCAAATGCTCGATGATCTTGGCCAGCCGCTTCTCGTGCAGGGCCAGTCGTATCCACAGGTACTTGCCCAGCGGTGCTATGGATGCACCACCACCACCGACGGAGGAGCCCGTTCCCGCGCCATTGGAGACCACCGTGTTGATGGTGGTCACCGAGTTGCTGCTCCCACTGCCTTTGCTCAAGAGCTTCGGCTTGATGATGCTGTCGCTGCTGGAGGAGGATCGCTTGCCGCTCACCGCATGCGACTCCTGGGCCAGTTCCAGTTCGAGGAGCCGCCGACTGACGTAGTCCGCCTCCGGGCAGATCTTGGCTATCTTCTGGATCAGCGCCGTCGTCGACGAGGTCTTGAACAACCCGAGAGCCCGGCGGCGCAGGCCGTGACTCAGACAGGCCTCCACCGCCCCGCACAGCGAGGTCACCGAGCTGCTCTCCTCGTGGACGTACTTCTTGGTCACCGCCTCCTCCATCAGCTGCTTGACCTCCTTCTTCACGCTGGCTATCAGCCGCTCCTTCAGTTCGGTCTCCGCTGAAAGCAGAAAAACTATATTTAAATTCAGGAATATTGGGGAATTACACAGAAAAAGAAATTGATATAAGATCAGATTGATATGTGAGGATCAATTTTATATTTTTTAGAGATCTAGTAATTCATATCATTTTGATATGAATTAAGATTATGTTAATCTTATTTTACATTATTTGTTTAAAAAAAATACTACATTTGGTATTTTTATGATATCAAAAAATATCATGTTGATATGTTTAAATAATATATATTTTAATTTTTATATTTTTTAAAGATCAAGTAATTTATATCATTTTGATATGAATTAAGATTATGTTAATCTTATTTCACATTATTTGTTTAAAAAAAGACTAAATGTGGTATTTTTATGATATGATAAAATATCATGTTGATATGTTTGAATTATATATATTTTTATTATATCATATATATATTTTATTCATTTTGATATGTATAAAGATTATGTTAATCTTATTTTACATTATTTGTTAAAAAAAAAAACTAAATTTGGTATTTTTATGATATGATAAAATATCATGTTGATATGTTTGAATAATAAATTTGACATAAATCATATCGGGGACAACAAAATAAAACTTTCTTGTTTTCCGCTAGTACAAAATAAAGTCAAAACAAAGAGAAAGTCCATCTTGTCCACGTAATTGGAAGTGGCTTGCAAGTTATTTGCCTTCGTGCGGTTATTGATAATCCCTGGACCTCTCCTAACGACCGACATGACACTTCCACGCCCATTTTGTATTTCCCCACAGAGAGCACTCGTAACGGAGCCCCGATAAATATGCTTTGATTGATTGTACATGCCATGCCATGCGATGGAGGGCCACCCCTTGGAACAGGACCTTTCCAATCCGGAGTCCTTAGTATTGGTACCCAATGTCCTGTCCCCAACTCGTCTGGGATTGCGTTTGCTTTCGGAGTCCACCGACCGACGTCAATCATTTTGTCATCGCTGTCAATTTTTGTTTCGTTTGCTTCTGTGCACAAAATCGTCCCTATGCTTCACTGCCCCCATATACCAACATTTATTGGTACATAAATGTATGGACGACCACAGTGCGTATGCGTAATAAATGGAATTTTTTCATTAGAATATCCTTAAAGTGTACCAAATTAAAATAAAATATTTTTTAGATTTTTTTTAATATAAAATGGTAATTTTTTTAATATATAAAAAAGTGTATATTTTTTATATAAAAAATTTAAATACAAATAATTGCTAGTAAAAATCTTATTTTTTTAAAAATGTTAAAATATTTCAAATCTAAAACTTTTTTGGACTTTTTTTTGAAAATCTAGAACTCTAGACGCACTGTACACGTATGTAAATGTCCCGGCATTGTTCCATATACAAATATGCTAATAGGATAAAACGACCACGAAGTGGGGAAACCCAAGAAGAAAAAGCTGAAAGAGAGAGAGAGAGAGAGAGAGAGGGAGAGAGTGAAGACGAAGGGCAGGGTGCGCTTCTAATTAGAATGGAAATAAAGGATTTACGCCGCTACGTGACATGGCCCGGCAATGTCCAGGACCCAGGACTCAGGACCCAAGACTTGAGAGCCGGAACCCGGGAGATCGGGACTTGGGGGAACCAGCAGGACCAAAATCGATAAGGAAAACTTTTCAAGAAATTGCAACAGTTTTGTAAACAGTGAAAAGCGGCAACTGTGCAGCCTCAGTAATTTAATTAAACGAGTCCTGCACAGATATTATATTTTTCCAAATTAAATTAAAAGTGTTACATCTATTTTAACTCATAAAAACAAATTTTTACATTTTTAAAATTAAATCTAAAATTAAATATCTTTATTTTTTAAAATTTTAAAACAAAATACGAAATATAACTGCAGATACAATTAAGATTTTGCCAATCTATTTAAGGATTAAGATTAATTTATTTTTCACAGGTCAATAATTGTTTGTGTTTCAGCCTAAAAAATTAAACTCTAAATATTTTAGATCCATTTAACAAATAAAAAATAAATAATAATAATCTTCAAACAATCCAACATACCGCACTTTGCCTGTAGAAACCACATTGGGAAAACGCGAGAAGGCGGCAGGAAAATGCGAAGTGCATTCGGGCACATCGACACATGCACTAAGTTGTTTATTTTCAATTCCCGCTGCAATTTGAGTGAAACATTGCGATAAACACGGCTCTGTGTGTGTGTGTGTGCTTGCGCCTGTGTGCGGAGGTGCAGAGTGCACAGCGCAGATGTGTGTGTGTGTAGTAACCTTGACTTGATGCTAAAAAACTTCCTTGAATTCTAACCTACAACAACAGAGCGAGACGCAAGAGAGGGAAAGAGAGAGGGAGAGGGCAACACCTGCGACGCTACCAATACAAATACACACACAGGCACACGCACACACTTGACCCTGAACAACATAAAACAGCTGATGACAGGACGAAGGGCAGAATGAGATGGCAAATGAGACGCTGAAAGGCGATACCTCGCTTTTGCTCTCGCTCTCGCTCTCTCTCTCTCTCTGTTCTCCATTTTCCGAGAGGGATGGCAAATGAGCGTGTGTGAGTGTGCGTGTGCTTCCTCTTTAATTTGCCAGTAACACAATAACAAAAACGACGACATGGGAGGGTCCCTCGCACACACACACACACACATCATTAAATCCCATGCCAGGGCAGCCATATTGCTCAAACATATGTTTGTTACCGTTACCCAACAAAAGACGCAACACACACGTTTGCCAGCATGTGTGTGTGTGCACAGGGGGAAAAAACAAACAAATAAAACGCGGATTTAATAAGGGGATTGAAAAGGGCTTTCTTAGGGACTTTGACATTTCAAATAGTAAAACTAATAAAGTGAAAACAAAAAATTGTTTTAAGATAATAAAATATTAAAAACATATTTTTTGATATAAATTATACATTTTAAACTCATACAACCAATTAATATTATTTCTTTAGAGATCTATTCGTATTTACAAGCTGCAAGTATTTTTAGTCTATGCAACAGTGCGTATACGTGATAAATTATTACTCATACGCATCGTTGTCCTATGTAGCCCATAAAAGTATGCTGTGATCTTTGACTCTTTAATAATGTTATGAGTATTATAACATTGGCTTTCCAAAAAAGTTATTCAACTTCCTTTTCTTTATATTTATTTATTTTTCTAAAAAAAAATAATAATAATTGGCAAAGATACATTATTAATGCACTTAGCCCTTTATCTATTTTAAAAGACCGATTTAGATTAATTCGTTTGGGAATCCCTGCAGCTTTATCCTAAGACCCCATTAAATGTGCAATATTTCTCAAACAATTATTATCGACTTGGGTAATGCATTTTTGAACAGTGTGGGTAACAGTGTGGGGAATTTCTGAGCAGCACTGAATGGTAAACGTGAGAAAAGAAACCCGGACATTGTGCGCGCTTCTCTGATTACATTAATTGCCCGGCAATTTGATGACTTTCAAATGAGAGGGCAGCCTGTAAGAGGGGGCGTGGCTGCTAGAACTAACCGAGCGTAATCGCATCGAACGACGTAATGCAATTACCGGTTCCGTCCGGCCCTATATACGATATGTATATATACGATATGTACACGCTATATGGGGCCAATTAGCTGGCCAAGAAGGTAAGGATAAGGGCAAGGGCAGGCTGAACGGCTGGACGGCTGGCAGGCGAAGACAAACAGCAGATTAATGCCAAATTGACCTATTGGCCGTGAACTTTGCATTTCGCATGGTCAGGGTAATGCCACTTAATTGGCAGTGGTTGATGATGGCAGTGGGCGGTAGTCGGCGGCTTGGTAAAAATGTCATTCAATCGATTCCAATTAGAGCAGCTTTACCAGCGATCCACCTGAGTGCAATCAGCTGTCCGGCAATGATTTCCTTTTTGCCTGCTTAATTAATATCCGCAATGTATAATGGCATAAAAAATGCAGAAAGTAATTAGCGGGGGAAAATCACAGACGCAGGCTTTCTTTTGATGGCAATGAAAAGGGGGTAACATTAATTGGCCATAAGTCAATTAAAAACAGCTGCACAACGAGTTTCGAGTTCGTAATACAGACTTGATATACTTTATAGCCAACATTAATAAATAAAGCAGATCATTCCAATTGGAACTCACGACAAACTTTGATGATACATATATCGCCACTGAAGTTAACTCAATCGCAAAGTATTCAATACACATGTGTGTGTGTGTAGGTAGGTACATGTCTTTTCGGAAGTTTATCCATATTCTGGACTCCAAACTCCCAATAAGACCACCCTGTCGAGTTCATTGAAGCAATTACAAAAAGTTTCGCTTGCCTAAACTTTCAATATATGTATATATATACAGTGAAGTAGTGCTCAAGTTATTTCTAGGAAAATTAAATAATTGGATCATAAGAAATATGTTTGATTTGTGAATATTTATCGAAACTTATTCAGAAGTGCTTAAATAAATAATGAAATTAATTGGTTTAATTTTTTAAAATTTAAAATCTGACTTTTAAACAAATTTTGAGTTTTTTCTAAAACATAATTTTTATGTTTAAGTAGTATATACTTTTTTAGTGTCCCTTTGACTGTGTGCCCACTGTATTCGTATATTTTTCTTTTCTTTTCTTTTCTTTTCTTTTTTCCTTTCTTTTCTTTCAGAAACGACGCCAAATCATTTCACTTTCGCACCTTCTACGCATCAACGCTGAGAACAACAACAAAGCACACACACACACACACTGACAAAAGTCCTGGCATTTCGGCATTTGTATGTATTTGTGTGTATGCATGATATGTAATTGGAATTTGCCACTGTTGTTGTTGCCAAAATGTACACAGAAAAAAAAAGGATCTCAACATTAAATTGGTATTCAAGTATTTTTATATAGTAATTTTAAAATTAATTTTTTTTATATAGTAATTTTAAAATTAATAATAATTTAATAAGACATTTTTTACCACGTAATAAATATAACCCTAAATCAAATTAATTTTCTCTCCGTGTACGGACAATAACTGTTTCTCACTCACCGCTGCTGGCGTCGCCTGTGGCGTTGGCAGCGCTGCCGCCGCTGAAACTGTGTAGCATGTTCATTTGTATTGGTGGATGATGGCCGCCCTCTCTTTCGCTCGCTCGCTCGCTCTTGTTTCTTTTTGTGGTATATTTCTTGGGGCAAATTTCTGCAAATTTTTCTCTCTCTGCCAGCTGCTTTGTTTCTTCTCCTTTTTTTTTTGTTAACAAAAATCGTGGTATCAAAAATTTTCTTAGATTCGTTGTCTCATGTTTTCGGTTGGTTTTCTTCGAGTCGTAGTTGTTGTTTTGCTACATTTTTACTACTACGCACGCACACACACCCGCACACGCAACGCACACACACTTATATAACAACAACAGAGTGTGTGTGTGTGTGATGATGCTGCTGCTTTGTTGTTGCTGTCGTATCCTTTGTAGTAGTTATTCACATTTTTGCTGCATACTTTTCGGCTAATCTCCTCGATTAATCCACAAATGAGGAAGAAGAAGAAAATTGTGTGTGTATGTATGCGTGCTGCTCCTTTTTGGTTACTATTATTTTGTATATCTTGTTGTTACTTCCCTTCTTTGTTTATTTTTGATTATACTTCTTATTGTGTCATTTATTGTTTTTCCGCCACACAGCAGCTTTTCCGCTCTGCGATTGGACTCTGCTCTGGCCGTCAATCGACGCAACAGCGCGATTGTCAATCTATCGATAGGCAGGCATTCCCAGTCTAGGGTTGCCAGCCCATGGTCAAAAGGACTTTTTCGAGAATGTACATTTCAGTATTATAAAAATGTAACTTAAAATGTTCAAAACGAGCAGGAGTAGGTCACTGAATGTGTTCTTATAAGCTTGTCTTATTTCCGATTTTATCATTGTATTAACTATTTATGTCTTTAAAAATAAAAATTGGAACAATTATTTATTTTTACCAACTTTAGTTATATGCGAATCCCTTGTATTGTTGGCAGCCCTATCTGCTATGAATGATAGGCGCCCGATTTAAAGTCGCAGCACCGCTTATGAAATGTAATTTCCCTTCCCAAAAACTCTATTATATAAACAAAGTTATTTATTAACGACTTTCAGAGGCTTAAGACACTGGCAAGAGGTATCCGGTTACTTTAAGCTAAAACTAAGCGTGAATGCTCGCGTAAGAATGTTTGTTTAATAAAATAAAGAATTACTTCAAAAATAAACTAAATGCGAAGCTATAGGATTTTGTTAAATGGGGAGTGTTATGATATTATAATTAGGAAATATATCAGAAGGATAAGGATATTCAGAAGTGTTCAAAAAACGAAATACTTTAAAAAGCATATTTGGTAAGAAAACTGAAGTAATAATGAAAACGTGATGTGAAAAGCGCCTATTCCACCAGGACAGTATCACCGCAGGTCATGTGCTGCTCCTTGACCTCCAAATCCACCTGGTCGTCGGGGATCCTAGTGATATAGATGCCAAAACGCATGCGACCCTTTTGCAGGCGCGATATTGTAGTCAGGGTCTCCGGCGATCGTTCGCCGGTCCTTTGATTAATGCATATCATATCACAGCGCTGACAGGGACCCTCCACCTGGAAGTGGATGCCCCCGATGGTCAGGGCCTTGTAGGCGAGCTCCTCGAAGGCACAGCCCGTATCGATGATGATGTTGGCTCGAAAACGATCCACAGTCTCGTCGAGGGGCTCCTCGAATTGTAGAGATCGCACGGACGACTTGTTCAGCAGCAGGAACTGGGCCTGATTGACCAGACTCAGCTTCTGCTTCTGCTGATCCTTGGAAGAGTTTCGCTGGCCCGATTGCCGGAGCAAACGAAGGCCCTCCAAGCCGAGATTTTGGCACAGCCACTGGGCCACCTCTCCGCCGCAATCCAAACCCTCCACGGGCTGGCGACACACCTTGCTGACGCATTTCGCCGAGTCGGCCGCCTGATCCTCCAGCGAAAGGGGCACTGATATAGTGGTGGAATCCTGTCCAAACTGCAGCTCCAACTGCCCAATGTCCACCCGAATCACTGGCTTTATCAGGCACAGTTCCGTGCAGCGTTTCTGGGTCAAGGCCATGCCATTCATGTCCACAATCATCCATTCACGATCATATTTCAGACCCTGATCCGTCAGCGGCCACGAGCCCTGCGATTCGACCTTGAAAGCGGCACACGACTTCACCGGAAATATGGCCAACTGCAGGAGTTTCGGTCTCAATTGCTGGACTCGCTTCTTCAGCACCGGTGGCAGTTGCTCCGCCTGCTCCTCGATGAACTGAATCCGTTGCTGCGGCTTGGTGGCCAAATAACTCGAGCGCAGCATCTTGAGCAGCTCCTCCACATCCTGCAGGGTGGTCATGTAGCCAAAGGATACACGCACCGCTCCCGTCGGCTGTCCGTCGATCAGGTCATAGTAGTCACCGCAGATGCGACCAGCTCGCTTGTAAATCGCATCCATGGCCTCTTCATCGAGACCGAGGTAATATTGACAGGCTCCAATATTGCAGAAGCAACCGGTTCGCAGGAGGATTCCGTGCAGAGCAGCCACGCAGGCCATCTCACCGAAACCCACAAAGGATCCCGTTTCCGTGCGCACATTGAAGGCCACGATGCCGCCCTGGCGGCTTTTATCCTGGTAGCCCACTTTGTTGTACAGCTGGACGAGTGGCTCGCCATTGGGATGCTTGAGCTCCTTTAGCTGCTCCTCCAGGTACTGGGCCAGGCCAAAAACGTGCCTGAGAAAGGGGATTTTCTGTATGAATCATATAATATACTATACATATGTTTAGTTACCCACCTGGAAATCCTCTCCATGGTGCCGAGTCCCTCCGTTTTGGGCACCAATCTCTCCAGCGTGCGAAATCCCTCGAGCAGTTCGACAATGGAGAGAAAGGGCAGGGTGCCATCCTCGTAGCGCTGCTGGAAGGACTCCCTCAGCTGATGGTCCATGGCATGGGGATAGGCATAGTTGATGGTGCCGCCGCCAAAGAAGCGACGCTTCCCGAAGGCCTCGGCCCCGCGACGACTCACCAGCAGGGCACCCACGCCCGTGGGATAGCCGAAGATCTTGTAGAAGCTGAGGCACACGTAATCCGGATGGTATTTATGCAGATCCAAGGGACTGGTGGCCACAAAGGAGGCTGCATCCAGGCAGATATAGTAATCGTTGTGCGTATTATCCCTTTTCTCGTCCGCAGAACCCCAAATTCGTTTGCCCGCCTGGGACAGGCCATCGTTTTGGATTCTTCCTATGGCTTCCAGTGGGATTTTGTAGCCACTGAAATTGCACTGGGCGGAAAAGGTCACCAGGGAGTTACCCGCTTTCCTCGATCCCTCCTGAACTACTTTCCCGTTTCCGTTGGCCAATCCGGCAGAGATTTCAGTTTCCTTCAGCATGTATATACCATTTGCCTGGACCCTTTCTCGCATCCCCAGCACTGAGGTGTGATTCTCCTGGCAGAAGTGAAAGTCTCCCGAAGATCCAAAATCAAAGTTATCCGCCACCAAAGACAAAGCAGCAGTCGCATTCGCCGTGAAGATCACATGGTAATCCTCGGCGGTGGTGTTGAAGAATTCCAGAACCCTGAAACGATTAGTTTTGAGTTACTTCTCAGGACATAACTTTAGGAACCTCATATATTAATATCTTAAATCTTTATGATAGCTTAAGGATCACAATGTTTAAGCAGATTGAAAATTATTTGGAATTTTATTATACTATCAATATTATTAAGTCTATAACTATTTAGACTTAGTCTGTTGTTAGACAAATGCATTGCATTGACATGAAAGAATTAGTTAACTTTATAAATAGAACAGAAAACTTGTTTTTTTAGAAGTTTCTTTTTCGGCGGCCTACAAACCAGATTTTGTATTATTTTCTGTAGAAGTAAAGGAACAAAAAGTATGACTTTTTTATATTTAAGTTAAGAGTGCTTTAAAGGTTTTTATGTTTTTATGATTCTGAATACAAAATATTAGCTCAGAGATCATGAAAACAGAAAAACAGTTCTAATTATACGAAATTTGAGTTACATATCAGTTTTAAAGTCTATAAGTCTTATAAGTCCTTATTTGTTTATAATATAAGGATTTCCCTTGAACCACATTCCATATCTTCTATAAGCCCCCCGCAAGGGCAACCCAATGACAGAATATTATTAAATAAATGGTATTGTTCCATGATTTCTGGACACGGTTGAACTCACTTAAATCGCACCTGGTCCACGAAGTCGCCGGTGAGGCGGCAGGTGTGCGGATTGCAGATGACATTCCGCTGCAGTTGCTCCGCGGCGGCTTTCACCTGGCTTTCGGCATATAGAGTGGTGCCCGCATGATCCAGGTAAACACTCTTGTTCTCTGTGCGATAGATATGTACATATGCAGTTAGTTTCGTTATCTGTTTACGGTGGGGCATGGGTATTTCACCATGATATTCCACTTACTGGCCAATCTAGAGAATTCCGCGTCGATTTTTGACTGCTCCGATGTGGAGAATTCCGGGCGATATAGCGACATGTTGGGAACTGTTGGAGTTGTTCGGGAATCGGGCTTTATTTATTTGCCACCGGCGAGCAATTAATCGCCGCATTTGTTGCGCCATACTCTTTCTAAGAAAAAAACAAACGACTGTAGACATTAGCTATCAGTTTCGGTTGGTTGATTACAGATGTTCCATTGGGTATTATTTCACATGTGTTTCAGATTAGTTTTCAATTATTTATTTTTTGTTGTTTTTCTCTTTTACATTATGTAGTATTTTGTTAAGAGTTAAAACTCGTAATTGTTTGTACATAAAATATAAATATTATATGGAATAAACTTTTGGTATCTAAAATTTATTTGATTAGTGCTGGATTTTCCTTTGACTTGTGTCTCTTTAAAACGAACTAGTTTTTAATTTTGAAGATTATTAAGGAAATATTATGTATACATATGTAATTTTGTTTCCTTAATTTTAAACTACTTGTGCTAAATGTTAATAATATGAATGGCTTAAATCGAAATTTGAAATATATTTTTTAATATCATAGGGTATTTAAAAATCACCATGCTAGTTATCTGATTTTTTTAAACATATGTTCACAGCTGTTTTGTTTATCGATATCGATTGTGGCCGATAGCAGTCTGCGTTGAATTTTAAAGTTTTTCCCTTGTAATTTCACAATTCCAAAGAGTTTACCAATTAATTGACTGCAAAATGGAGAAATTCGTGCGGGACACGTTGTCCAAATGTCTGGACTGTGTGGTCACGGATCAGATGATGTCGTAGGTACCGGATATTCCACGATAAATGCCATTCTCAATGGGTGAATCTCTTGCAGCGCCATACTGAGCATCAAAGATGACTACGAATTTGATAGTTACTTTGGCAATTTACTGAGCGAGGACAACGAGGAGCATCGCCTGTTCCTGCTGAACTGCCGCCGGATGTTGCTGAGTGGCAAGCAGCCGCGGAACAATGGGAAGAGTCGCACGCCCACCAAACAACTGCCGCCCACATCGCCGCCCAAGGGTCAGATCAATCAGAATCCCGGCCAGGGAGCCAAGGGGAAGTCGGGAAAGTATGTGAATCTGTATGCCAGCGATGGCAGGGTCCAGGGCGACACCATATTGCTGAAGGGCCGGCGGCACTGCGACTGCCAGGCGGCCCAGCACAAGCTGATCAACAATTGTCTCGGCTGCGGCCGGATCGTTTGCGAACAGGAGGGCAGCGGCCCCTGCCTGTGCTGCGGCGATCCCGTCCACACAGCCGAGGAGGAGCAGCAGCTGGCCAAGGCGGCCAGGGAGAAGGGCGGCTCGAAAGCGGCCACCAAACAGGGCAAAAAGGCCAACAAGGAGTCCGCCAAGGAGGCGCTGGACAAGGCACTGGCCCAAAGGGATCGCCTGCTGGAGTACGACAAGAACAGCGAGAAGAGGACCACGGTGATCGATGATGAACTGGA
Source organism: Drosophila pseudotakahashii (assembly GCA_035046095.1). NCBI lineage: Eukaryota > Metazoa > Arthropoda > Insecta > Diptera > Drosophilidae > Drosophila > Drosophila pseudotakahashii. Next base: position 12,872,676 of record JAWNOE010000105.1, read on the forward strand.
CTACTTCCAGGTGGGAACAGGCTTCATTACTACAATTATGATAGAGAAACTATGTAAAATCATCCATTGACTGTATTATGTTTTCCCATTTGCCAGGAGAACTCCGTTTGGCTGAGCGACGTGGAGCGCGAGAAGTTCGAGAAGCTGAAGAGCGAGATGCAGGACATGAAGCACGGCAGTCGCTTGAAGCGCAAGATTCGCGTCGACTTCGCCGGCCGCGAGTTGCCCGAGGAGCCGACCATTTCCAAGGAGTACGAGCAGCAGGTGATCAGCGAACTGGCGGCGGTCACCAAGTCATCGGGTGGCGCCTCCAACTGGAGTGCCAACTCAATCACCGGCCACTCCGCGCTGTCACTGGCGCCCAATTTGGACATGGCCAAGCCGCCGGTCTACAGGCCGAGCAAGGAATCCAAGAGTTGGCCCGCCCCGGCAGCGGCCAGCGATGGTCTGGAGCGGATCTACAATCGGGTGCAGGACAAGGAGCTGCTGGAGATGCAGGATATGCGCCAGTGCCTGTCGATGCACCAGCCATGGGCTTCGCTTCTAGTGGCGGGCATTAAAAAGTGGGTTGCCTGCGAGGCTATTTTCCTGGATTTCCCTTTTTATTATACTACTTTTCGCATAGGCACGAGGGACGAGTGTGGTACAGTGAACACCGTGGTAGATTGTGGATAGCTTCCACGTCCAAGGAACCGCACACCGAGGACATTGCCCAAATGGAGGGCTTCTACAAGGTGCTTTACGGCGGTGAGTTTGGCATATTAAAAGCAACAATCTCAAAAATAACTTGTAATTATGTTTCTTAGATCCTGATATCAAGTTCCCCAGTCATTATCCCACCAGCAGTCTGCTGGGCTGCGTCCACGTGGACAGTTGCCTGCCGCAGGAGGAGTACAGGGAGGCCTATCCCAATGGCGAGTCGGAAAGTCCTTATGTGTTTGTCTGCACCAAGCCGGAACAGCTGAATCTACTACTGCCTGTACAAGGCGATCACAAGATATGTATGTTGTAAAAGTTCATAGCTTAAATTTCCTTCATAAATCTTTGATCATTTCCAGATGAACTACCGCTGAAAACTCACACGGCCGCCTGCAAAACGTTGCTCAGAGCCAAGGCCAACAAGGGTTAATGTAAGGATCAGCTTTAAAAACAGTCTTATTCGTTAAATGCCAGAAAAAGGAAAATCTAAATAATGTTAAGGTTTTTTTTTATTCAAAAACTTGAAAAATTTAAATTCGTAGAGTTTCTCAGAAAAATAAATTGGAATAGAAAATGTATTTATAAAAATATGGATAACTTTTCATAGCTGTGAGGAATAAACTTGATTTATTATATAAAATAAACAACTAATAAATCCACATAAACTAATTAGTTTGAAAATTAAGCAAATATATTTTTTAATTTAAACATTTTTTTTTGAGTGTAACGATAAACGATAGCGATTATTTTGCGACAGCTGTTGCTGAAGCGCTACTTTTATTTCTGTTTTGATTACTTTTATGTAATGGTGAAAGTATGGTAAAAGTGGAGGTGGAATACTGGTAAGAAACCTCCCTCCAAACTGCCAAAATCCAGTTGAATAACCTTAGTTAATCATCCTGCAGCGGCATCTGCAATTTCAGCGGACAGTGCCACCTGCTGCGCGACTTCCTGCTGGCCTCATCCCCCGATTTGGACGTATCCTGCCGCCAAGGACGCCGCGGATCCTTCGAGGTGGCCATCGACGGCCAGCTGGTGCACTCGAAGCTCTCCTGCCTGGCATTTCCACAGCATGCCAGTGTCCTGGCCCAGGTCCACAAGGCGGAGCGCGGAGAGCCCGTAGAGAAGGTCCTGGAGCAGCCCATCAAGGACTGCAGTGTGATGTGATTGTCCGGGGAACTGACAGCGCTTTTAGTTAGCCAATTTACAAGTTTAGTCTATTAAAATATGTTAAACTTAAGACTGCACCAAAGAAGACACTGTTAAAACATATTTGGATCACTATTTCCATTGTTTCAGCGAAAAAGGTGTTTTTTTTTTTTTGAAAATTTGGGACTTTGGTTTTTGACAAAAATAGGAATTTTTCTTTTGGTAATTTTGCTATAATTTTTCCAAAAATGGTCCTAGACCAAAAATACATACTGTTTTGAACAGATTACAAAGTAATAATTAAATCCATGACATTTTCCGTGTGATTTTAAAAAAATATAATTTTCGCCAATTTTCATTTTTTTTAAAAGGGGGTACATCATGATTTTTTGCGAAAAATTAAGAAAAAATAAAATGTCCAGATTTAAATGTGAATCGATTGGAAATTTAATAACGAGTTCAGAAAGGTATGACAATCTATATTTGGATCAATATTTCCATTTTTTCGGCAAAAAAAACTGTTATGTTTTTTATCAAAAAGTTGTGATTTAGGTTTTTGGAGAAAAATATGAATTTTTTCTGTTGGTTTTTTGGCTATACCTTTTCCAAAAATGGTCCTACACCAAAAATGTTTTGAACAGATTACAATATAATAATGAATGATTTAAAACAAATACAGTTTTTGGAAATTTTAATTATTTTTTAAGGGGGTACATCATGGTTTTTTGCGAAAAATGGCAAAAAATTAAATGCCCAAGTTTAAATGTGAATCGATTGGAAATTTAATAACGGGTTCAGAAAGGTTGACTGGTAACATACGCAAATATATCTAAATTTAATGTTTTTGTAAATGGATACGAATGATCTGCATTCCTTAACAAAGATTTAAAAATACATCAACTCATGGCCCTCCATTTGCTCGATGACCCCAAACCAAAATTCTTTTAAATGAGCAATACCTCTTCCAACGATTTCTGTTCTTACATTTTATTTCGGACATTAACATAAGGGCTACAAAAAAAAGACGATTTTCCATGTGATTGTGATATGGAGATCCAAACAATCCCTCACCGCCTGTAGCGATATCGCTTGAAGTGGAACCACAGCTGAAAGATGTTGTTGTGGAACTGGCAGCGGAAGCCCCGCTTGTAGCTAAACTCCCACTCGCGGTTGACGATCTTGAAGGCGATGTCCTCGTACGGCGGTCCCGTGTGGAAGCGCAGCACCGCAAAGTCCCCATTGTCGGCGCAGGGGGTGAGGAAGTACTGCGGCGTCTGCGACTTGTCCATGAGGTCCGGATAGAATATGTTGAACTTGTAGCCCTGCACGATCTTGGGCGGCGGATTGTCCATGTCGTAGTGCGTCTGATTGTATTTGTTCCACTCGAAGCCGGTGTGCACGCGATTGAAGTAGCGCGGCTTGCGGGGTCGGTACTTGTCGGTGGCCAGCTGCGGCACTGCATCCAGGGTGGTCTCCACACTGAACTCGGCCTCGTCGCCCTGCATTCCCTGCCTGGCCTCGTTGCGCATTCGCAGCTCCTGCGGCGTCAGGTGGTTGGTGTCCACCCGTTCCGGGTGTAGGATTAGCAGGCGCTGCCGCTGGGTGCGCCGCTCGTCGTCCTCCTCCTCGTAGAGGGCTCCCTCTGCCTCCGGTTCGTCGTCGTCCTCGTTCTGCACTCGCCGCCCGGTGAAGTCCTCCTCGCGTATATAGCGTGGACTGTAGTCTCCAGCCTGGTAGAGGCGCACTGCATCGCGCAGCTCCTTGAGCGGATCATCCTCTTCGTCTTTGGGTGAGCTCTCTCCCTCCTCCGGTTCGTCGGCCTCCTGGGTGTCCATCTCCTCCTCCTCCTTGACCTGTGGCGGTAGCATCTCCTCCTGCGGCACCTCGTCGTCGTTTTCGCGCTTGAGCAGCAGCAGCTTCTCCCGCAACAGAGCCTGATGACGATCGCGCAGTCGAGCTCTGGCCATGTGCGCCTTGAGCTGCGACAGCAGGCTCTCCCAGTAGCTGATGTCCACGCCATCCGCCCGCCCGCTGATCTTGGCCTCGATGCGCTGCCGCATCTCCTCCAGCTGCTGGGCATTCTTGCCCCTGAAGATGTCCGCCACGTCCTTGACCACCGCCTGGTGGATGCCGTCGCGGCGCTGGTTGAGCGAAGTGTTCTCCGCCTGCAGCTTCTGTTGCCGCTGCAGTTCGTCCTGCACAATGGTGATCATGTCGTTCCAGAAATCGATGTGCTTGCCCTGCTCCAGCTCCTCGTAGACCTTGATGTCAACCAGGAGATCCTCCAGCTCCTCCATGGGCAGGCCGTTGAGCAGGACGTAGGGCTCGTGCATCTGCATCTCGAGGGATTCCTCCAGCGGCGCATTCCCGGCGGCCACATACTGGGCGAGCAGATCGATGGGCTTGGCGCGACCATCGCGAATGCGGATCTCGCTGCGCAGGCGAGCCTGCTCCAGGTGGAATTGATCCTCCTGGCGCTGCCATTCGCGGAACTGCACCGCCTCCTTGGCGCGCTGCTGCATCATGAGATCATCCTCGCGCACCTGCCGCTCCAGCTCCCGCTCCTGCCGCCGCTTCTTCACCTTCTCCAGCTCGCGGCGGTTCTCCAGCTGCTTCTGCAGCGACAGCACCTCCACAGTCTTGGTGGACAGATTGGAGAGGCCCTCCACCTCGAGCTTCTTGCCCCAGTGGAAGGTGGAGGTGAGATTGGAGTCGCCGAAGGGATTGTCCTCGTTGGAGTACGTCTGGTACTCGTTGTCCCAGCCCATTCGCTCGCGACGCCGCTGCTCCTTGGCCTGCTTCTCGCGCAGCCTGCGGGCCCGCTTCTCCTCGGGCGTTTCCTGGGCCTTCAGCTCGTCTTTCTTGCGCTGGCGGTCCTTCTGCTCGACGAGGCGACGCGCCTCCAGGGTTTGGAGCAGCTTCATCGAGCTCTTGGCCAGTGGCGAGCGGGGGCCACCGGGCGCCGCGTTGGAGGAGGAGCTGCTGGACGAGGAGGAGCTGGAGGAGGCCCTGCGTCGCCTGCTCTTGTGCTCCCGCTTGCTGTCTCTGTCTCTTTCTCTGTCCCTGCCCTTGTCCTTTTCCCTGCGGCGATCCTTGTCCTTGTTGTCCCTGCGATCCCTCTCACTATCACGATCGCGATCTCTGTTCCTGCTGCTCCTTTCATCCGGACTGCGATGATCCCGCCTCTCGCGACTGCGGCTGCGATGGCGGGACTTGGTCTTCTCCTTGGGCATCCTTTTTCCGGGTGAAATCCGGGAAAATTGCGAAATATAACAAAAAACAATGCAGTCGAACGGCGGTTATCGATAGGCAGATGGCAACATACAGGGTATTCCACTAATCTTACAAAATAATAATGAATTTAATTTTTGAAAAATGCTTTAATTAATTTTGTTATTAAGATGTAAATTTTTTTGACCATTTAATAATTATTACTTATCCAATAATAACCCTATTAATGCTCGATATGTAGAAACATCGATAGTCACCGTCGAACATCGGTTTTCAAAAAGTTATTCGACTTCCAAATTCCGCGGCGAGAAATTTAATTTTAAGTTAAAATCCGAAATTCAAACGAATTTAACGAGTTTATTCAAAGAGTATATAGAATCCGAAAATCCCTGCGAATTACCCCGATTAATTTATCGATTCGGTGATGCGATGTTCCAAAAAATATTCGATAAAATTTATTTGTATTCATTTGTATCGATATATTGAGGTTTGCTATATTTTGCACATCTCTCGGACAAGTTATTTAGTCAAAAAAAAACGTAAACCCGTCAGATTTAAACGCGAATCTCGAAAAGGCCTCGATGGTTTGACGGCTCAGCTGCGAATCGAATCGTTCGGTTTGTGTGAAAAGTTCAAAGTGGCAGGTGAAACACGGTTGGACCCCCTCGTCGCAGCCCCCCTCTCGCTCACACACGCAGCTCCTGCTGCGAGGAAACAACAAAAACACCAGGAAGAAGCGGCTGGGGTGCGAGCGAGATGGATAACTGCGCGGGGGCGGAGAAAGGAGAGCCAAGGCGGAGAAAAATCCAAAATCAAAATCAAAAGATTCATCCCTTTTCATGCTTTCCCCATCTCCTTTCTCCCATCAGCTGTGTTTCTCTTTTCTCCACCGCTTTTTTTTGTTGTTGCTTGCGTCTGTGTGTTTTTTTAATCGTACGGTTGTTTGGCCAGCTAACGGTATTCCGTAATAAATGTTATTGTTGTCAGCCCGTTTTTTGTTGTTGCAAAATATTGCGTGTTCTGCTGACTTCCCCTCTCTCACTAACTCTCTCTCGTCCCATCCCTTTCTCTCCTGCAGTTTATGCATGGCCACGAAATCGTGATTTATTCTAGATCTCAAACGTGATAAAAAACGCAAATACACCGCAAAAAGTGCGAATTTAAGTGTCAAAATGTGATTATGAATAAATTCGTATGTTGACTTGCAAGAGAGTGTTAAAAATCATAATTTGTATACCTAGTGATTCAGTAAACATTGAAGTGCTTAAACTAAAAGTAAAATTAAACAATGGAAACTAATATGAAACTGACGACTCTTTAAAATCAGTTAATCACGAAACGTAAAATGGAACATAAACAGTAAAAATCTGTACTTATTTAAGTACAATTTTCAATAAACAATATCAGTGTACAAATTAGAGTAGTTAATTAAAATGACAAATGAGAAATCGCAATGCGAAATCATGATTTTTGCAATGCCACGCATAAACGCGTGTCTGTGTGTTTGCCACGTTGTTTGAGTGTGTGTGTGTGCTGCCGCTCTTCTTCTTCTGCCACGCAGCGACATCGCCTCGAATTACAATTACCTTTGTTTTTTGCTGGCACTTTTTACCTGTGCTTTTGTTGTTGCATTTCGTTTTCATTTCGTGTTCCTTTTTTAGGCGTGTGTGTATATGTGTATGTGAAAACAACCGAAAATAGCCAATAATAACAATAACAATTGCACTGTCATCGAGAGAGAGAGAGCGAGTCTCAAAAGAGAGAGCGGGAGAGGGTAGAGAGAGAAAACCGGCAAAAAATAAAACAGCTGAGTGTATCCTGTTAAATAAATTATTAATAAAAACAAAACTACCCTTAAAATACACAAACATAAAATCAAATCAAATCAATTCCTTTAAAAACATTTAATTAACTTCCATTTTCCCATTAAATAAACAGCATTTACGTGCTAAATAAGAAATCAAGACTTCTGGAAAACAGAAAAACAACAATCCATAAATGCCCGAGAAGACTACAGTGAAACAATAAAAAAACCCCAAAACAAACAGTCAAAAAGACTGCCATAAGGATAACACGCCAAGCTAACTAAAACCAAATCCACCATGTATCGCATCAGTCCAATTGGACGCAAATCGAACTTCCACTCGCGCGAGAAATGTCTGATTGGACTCGTCCTGGTAACGCTGTGCTTCCTCTGCTTCGGCGGCATCTTCCTGCTGCCGGATAACTTCGGCAGCGACCGCGTCCTGCGCGTCTACAAGCACTTCCAGAAGGCCGGCCCGGAGATCTTCATTCCGGCCCCGCCCCTCGCCGCCCACGCCCCCCATCGCAGCGAGGATCCGCACTTCATCGGTGACCGCCAGCGCTTGGAGCAAAAGATCCGGGCGGAATTGGGCGACATGCTGGACGAACCACCTGCAGCTGGCGGTGGTGGCGGCGGCGGCGGAGAACTACCAGGACCATTCCAGGCACTCGCCCAACAGGCCCAAGCTCCCGCTCCCGTCGCCGCCTTAGCGGATCAGCAGGAGGCTGAGGAGGAGGGACAACAGCACGCCGCCATTCCCGTTCTGGCCGCTCCAGTTCAGGGCGACACTGCCGGCGGCGTTGCCAGCCAGGCATCCGCCTCGCATCCACAAAGTCCCGCCCAGCACAGCCAACAGCAACTGCCACTGGGAGGCGGGGGAAATGATCAGGCGGCGGACACACTGGACGCCACGCTGGAGGAGCGACGTCAGAAGGTCAAAGAGGTAAGTGGTTCGCACTCTACTACTCCAAGTACACACCATGGGCGGCTTTCATATCAATCTGACATGTTTTAGTATAAAGAAAAATATATTGGAGAATGATCATTATAGAGATCTATAAATAGATCTTAATCTTAATGTTGGTATATCTTATTTTAATTTTAAAGGAAAGATTAGATAAAATACATATCCCTTATGCATCAAAATAATTTAGGATCTTATAGGATATCATTTCCACACCCAAAAAATATCGATATGAAACGTAGATCAATTTTACATTATTTAAGATACATTTTAATTTGATATGTGGCCAGGTAAATTTGACCTGGTCGAAAAGAGTACTTCATGTAAAAACGAAATGGGTTTTGCATGACCTGAAATTTACATGGCCATATCGATTTTACGTTAACATGCTTTTTTTTGTGTGCACCTATAATAATTATTTTTTTTAATTTTCAAATTAAATCGGTAATATACGATTATCAGGTGCATTTTCTTTAAATATGACATAATCTAAACCTTATTGTGAGTGGCAATCTTGGGAAGACAATACTTTTAATTCAACTCACTCGGGGGTTATCGCTCTGTCTTTCTCAACTCAGCACCAGTTTTTGTTTTTTTTTTCCGCGTCGCCTCTTTTCATTGCTCTAATTTGGCATTTATTTACTTTATTTCTTGGCCTGTGTATATTTTTCTTTTATTTTTTATTATTTTTTTGCTACTTGACAACGTGGGCAATTATCAACATTCCGCTATTTGTGTTTCCTCTGCTGTCAGTAGACTGTCCCAGTCCCCATCCCTCATCCCCGACTATGTATGTATGTTTGTTGGTCCCCTTGCTCAACTTCCGCGGCAATCAGTGACGACTAATTGCTCATGGAGACGTCGGTCCAATGCAAAGAATTTCGATCCGAAAGTTTTTCACGTATGCCAATTCGAAGAACAGATTTTAGGAACAGGGTTTATGCGTTCGGGAAATATCACAAAGATGATTACTTGAAATAGGTTTATTTTAATGCAATCTAGAAAACTTACAATCTCAACCATCAAAGTTTTAAAAATAATTTTATAAAGTTTTTTATTTTAAAATTTTTTTTTTTGAAAATATCATGAGTTTCGTATTATAAGAAACGGTTTTACGTTTGAATACACCCCCTTTTAGCCAATTTCTCCACAAAGAACCCATTTTTCCCGTCGACTTAGCGCTAACGCATTCATAAATTCCATGACCAATTTGCAAGTCTCAGCTGAGTATATTTTATGCTTTCCTACGTGTCTGATTTTTTGCTCTGCCTCGCTTTTGTTTCTGTTTGATTCCACTGACCCAGAATCTCTGTTTCTGTTTCTGGCCTCAGGCGGTAAATAGAAAACAAAATCAGTGGACTAATCATTAAAATCAGCGGGCAGCGAAACTAGCATCTCAAGAGCGTGGGGACAGCAAAAAAGAATCAACAAAAAAAAATGCTGAATTAAAAAATAAAAATAACGAAAATGAAGAATCAAGCACTGATCTTCGTCATCGCCGCTGCCGCCTTCGCTTTTGTTTTTGCTTCGGACTTCGGTTTCCACATTATTTCTCGTTCGAATTTATGGGTCTCGCAATATGCGGAAAAAAGAATAGTCGCCCAGTAACAAGAGGCAAATCAATTGAATTGAAAATTCTTGAGAATATCGCTGAATCGTGACAACCTAACTTGTCCTATTTTCCCAGTGTGGGTTTTACTTTTAGTCAACTTCAATTTCAATTCCAATTAAAGTGAATTGCAGTCGCGATGCCGAGATTCGATCGGTGAACGAACCTCTGCCATTAATTTCCAGTTTCGCTTTCAACTTGTTAGAGAGAACAAATAAGAAGGTATCTCCGAATGAAATATTTCGGCTGCTGGCCTTGCCTCAGGCTAACTTAAATCCCTCAGCTCTGACCGATTTTTGCCTTTATTTCACCTTCGATTCGGGTTTTCTGTATCTTTCTTTTGTATCGCAACGCGAGAATCGAAGTGGAACTTGCTGTTTGTGAAGGAAATCACAAAGATACGATCAGCGATCTTTGTATAACAGTTGAATAAATAGCTTTAAAGTCTTTAAAACCATTTAAGAGCCCTTTAAATATAGTCATTGTAATTTAATGACAATTAAACAACAGATGTTTTTAGGGCACAAAAACATTTATTCAGATAATACCCACGTTTTTGAGCAGAAGTCACTCTTGTTAACTTTTATTAGCAGAGTATTACTGTTTCAAAAGATGTGTTATGTACCTTTAAGACTGATTTGAATAAGGATATCAAAGTAGTCGTTCGAGTTTATTTCTTATATATCACTATATAACCTTTGTAAAGTTAATATTTTTGGTATAACAGTATAACAGTTTATTATAAAACCCTAAAACTGTTATACCAGAACTAAATTTGATGGATATTCCTCGAATAAGATTATGGTTATGGTTTTTTGCTATGAAATTAGCTTTTCAAGCTCTACAGCCAAGACAAGACCTTGAGTACAATACCCATAATTTGGTATTAGTTCAACCCCTAACCTGCTAAAATTAAATCAATAAACTTGACGTCGGCTGACAGAACCCCACACCAAAAAGACAGATGGTTCCTGTAATGGCATTATGAACAGATGACATGCGACATGCAAGTGTGCAATGGACAAAAGCTGATGGTAATTTGAATTGCTGCTCAGTTTTGAGTACCGCTCAGTGTCCATCTTCATCTCACTCGCACCTGCACGCTTGGTGGACAGTTCTCGACGGGCACTCAACGAACCATTAAAACACGCATTAAAAACCCATCATCAGCTGGGCGGACGGGACAATCTGTTCACTGACCATATAGTCGTGCAGTCGTACAAAGTACGTATTAAACATTTATAATTTCAATATAATTTTCAGGGCTAGTTGAGCATTAAATTCGCGTTGCAATTGCAATTGCGGTGGCTTTGGCCTGGTTAAACGATTCCACTTTTGATTGCGAACAGAGATTTATTGATAGCCCTGCTATTGTAACTGAAACTGAAATTAAAATGTAATTGTAGAGAAATTCTGTTTTTGTCTGATATGAGGGGTTAATAAGTTTATTATATATTTATTTTAGCATTTAAATATGACTTTAACTGCATATAAAGATACTGACTTAAGGTGTGTCCAGCATTTCAATACGAGAGACCCAAGTACTTTACACACTGTCCTTGACCAAAAATGTATATGAGACTACGAAACGAAGCATAGAAATTGCCAACATTTCTATTCATGCCACCAGTTGCTGTTCTTTTGGTTCGAAAAAAAAAAGTGGGTAGGGGTCGGGAGGGGGGCCTTAGAACAATGTTGACCCATTTGGGTGAGGTCTCTTTGTTAATTTAGTCATTGCGTACATGTGTACACTGAGTGCAGCAGTTAAATACAGTGGAGCAGGCCCCCCGGAAAAGTGACCAATTGTTTTAATCTTGTGAAGGAAAATCTCTTATCGATTATACCGCATAAAATATTTTAATTAAAATAAATTCGGGGAATTGCGGAAGTTGTCTTATCACCTAACTTGCATTTCCTTGAAATTGGTTTCTTAAGAAAATTGATTGCGCTATTAATTAATAGATACTAAAACTTGAAATTTGTTTCTTAAGAAAATTGATTGCGCTAATTAACAATATCTATTAATTATACTGAATTTCAATCAAAAACTATTATTTGTTTATATGAAAATAATTTTTTTTTTACCAAGCTTCGAACTTTGACCCATTGTTTTGTAGGTCTGAAATTTGTTTCTTACGAAAATTGATTGAGGCATTAACTAATAATTTAATAGATACTGATATAAAATCAATTACAAATTTATTTATTTAATTGAAAAAATTTTTTTTAGTATACTTTTAATTTGTCCCACTGTGCCGTGGGTCTGAACTTTCTGTCTGGTTCGTACTCCGCCTCCATTTTCGGGCTCGGCTTTCACCAAACATCGTGCTGTGCATACAAAAAATACAAAAAACTACCGAAATGGAGAGGAGAATAAAGAATAGATTCGAAATAGAAGCAAATGTGTCAATAACCAAGCAAACTTCCAACGGTCATTTTGGGGCTTGCCACAATCGGTGGCATTATTCCGTTGACAGGGTTTTTCCGGGCCGAAAAAAAAAGAAGTTATTTAGCGAGTTGGGTGTTCGTGTGTTAGCATACTGCCATTATCATGTTTATCGAGCGCAACAGTTGTTTTCTTTTTAGTTTTTTTTTTGTCAAACATTTCATACTGTGTACCACAAATTATTGAGGCAGCCGCCCATGATTTTATCTGTTCCCCGGGGCATTGCAAAAATAAACCCCAAATAGAGCAATTAGGGATAGTTTCAACTGTTTTGGGATTTATCCATCAAAGTTCAGTGCTTTTGCCCGCCAAATAAAATGAAATTACAATTTTTTTTTGGAATATAAGTATATTTTTGTCTGCTGGTAATTTCAAAACATGTGTACATTGTTTCCCGCCCACGTTTAAAAATAGCTTTTAAAATGATTTTGTAGACATTGCTGACAGCCGAAATGAAAGCAATGTCAAAATATACAATATGGAAGATATTTGTAGTTGATAAATATTAGGTATATATTATTTCGTCAGAAATATTAATTTAAAAAATAAATAAAACCTAATTCCAAATTGTTGAAATTATTAAATATCTATAAAAACTTTCTAAAAAGTGCAATACTTTTATAAACATTACTTATTATTGCATAAACTTGCAATCTCTACATTAAATTAGTATGCCAGTTGATTTCAGTTAATTCCATGTGTGCCGTAATAATTGCACCCCATTTATAAGGTAGTTCAACTGTGAAAATAAAACAAATAATCCCACGTATCACAAGGCAATAAACGACAGGTTTTTCAACTCTTGCAGTGACGAGCAAAATAATAAAAAAAATAACAAATCTTTAGAAAGCAAAGAAAAAACAAGTAAAAACGTACGAATTAAGAACGAACCCCTGCTGACCTTTCGATTCCCTAGCATTTAGCAGTTGTTACGACTAGTAATATAAAATACCCCTCTAGAAAGAGTGGAGAACCTTTCCCAATCATCCATAGAAGTCGACTGAAAACGAAGAAGTTGAAAAACCGAGAGAAATGTTTTTGCCCAGCTTCGGTTTTTGTGTTTCAATTGCCAAATCGTTCCGCTGCAGTTGTTGCTAAGCTCGGCAAAAGCTCTGCCGTTTTGGAAAAGCTTTCCGAGCTTACACGCGATTTTTTTTTGGCGCCAAAATATATTGATGAACGCGATTGGTCGCTTGCTTGATGTAGGGTGTTTTCTAAAAGTCCTTGGTATTTTTATTCCTTTTCGTTTATCAAAAAAAACTTTAAATAAAATTAATATTTGAAATTAATTAATACTTGTGTATAATATGATTTTTTTTGATATTTAAAATTTTTTTACATATTTTAATGGAAGGAATATTATACCATACATAGATTTTTAAATATTATTTTATTCTTTGAATTCAAATAATGTAGAAATTATTTTAAAATAACATTTTGGTTATTTCTACACCAATATTGAAATGAAATACTTTAATAATTATAAAAGTTGCCTTGCTGAAGAGCATTTCAAGTGACTCGAGTGCACAATTTCGGCGCCTTCCTTCGACAGCCCTCGACTTTTCGATTTCTGCTCGTTTCCTCACTCGAACTAAGCCGAATTAAACCGATTCGCCGTCGGCTCGTCGTTCGGGCTTCGGTTTCTGTGGGAATTACGGGATGAAGGAGTGTGTCTGGGGGACCGGGGAACTAAGCCATGCTGTCTGGCTGCTCTGCAGCTGATATTTTAGCCACCGCTGCTGCTGCTTCTGCTGCTTTTGCTGCTTTTACGCTGCCTTTGCTGCTTTTACGCTGCCCTGTGGACTTGGGCTTCTTGTGGTGCCGTTCGGTTGCGGTGCGTTTAATGTCTCGCCTGCGCTGGAAGCGTCAACTCCTTTTTTGGACGCGCCACGCGTCGTATGCGCAACGTATATCACGTATACGCCACCGTACCGTAACGCCACGGACTATTTACGTTCTTTTGCCATTTGTTTGTCGGCATCGGAATCGGCATCGACGGGCCTACGACAACTCGCGTTTGTTTGCCAGTGTGTGTGTGTGTGTGTGTGCTTGCCCGTTTGTTTGCCCGTTCGTGTTTGTGTTCAAGGCTACACCTGCTGCAGGTGACTGCAGATGCAGATGCAGCCGCAGCTGCAGCATCCGCTGGCTACTTTACTGCCGATACGTGGACAGTGGTCGCTCGCTAATTACAAAGGGAGATCCCTGAAAAGCAATAAACAAAGTAAAAGCATAGCAAGTTATTCAGTCTGCTCTGTTAAATATACTGACGTTTTTAAATCATTTTTAAGGTATCCCAAATAGTATGCAGCAAAAGTTGAATCCATCTAACTTCCGGTTTTTGTAGTTCAAATATGAAATAATCTTGTTCCAAACTGAAAACATTAAAACAAATAATAATATCGATATGATATGATTATCTGCTCGTTTTTAAATCATTTTTAAAGGTATCCCAAGAGTAGGCAGCAAAAGTTGAAGCCATATGACTTCCGGTTTTTGTAGTTCAGATATAAAACAATCTTGTTCCAAACTGGAAAGAAAAAACATTCAATGTGTTATTAAAACAAATAATAATATCGTAATGATATGATATGATAGCAAAGTTTAAATGCCAAATAAACTTATACATTTTTTTTAATCTAGTTATTTTGTTAAAGAGAAAAACCACCAATATTTTTATAAAAATCAAAATATTATCCTACTTTATTATTCGTAAATAATGTGGACAATTAAAAGCAGACTTTACCGCTAATTAATTAGTCAAATTCTTTGAAGCACTAAAATTGTAAAATTGTATTTCTTTACCTTAGTTGATACGTTTTTGTGACTTATAAAATAAATAAATATTAGCGGACTTTTTAAGATTATTTTCTAAAGTAGCTATTAAAATGTAAATTCCGATTACAGCCATCAGAAATATTAATTAATTAGCGAGCGGCTACTGTACGGTGCACACTCATAAATTAAGCTGTTGTTGCTGCGGTTTTTGTTGTTGTTGCTGTTTTTGTTGTTGCAGTGGCCAAAAGAGGAAGAAGGCGAACTTATTGTTTGCTTGGCCATTAATTGTGGCCAACGCTAGCGAAGCGGAAACGGAAGTGCAATGTGTTGATGACACCATCGCTTC
The DNA here is from genome assembly GCA_035046095.1 of Drosophila pseudotakahashii. Lineage (NCBI taxonomy): Eukaryota > Metazoa > Arthropoda > Insecta > Diptera > Drosophilidae > Drosophila > Drosophila pseudotakahashii. Next base: position 12,887,699 of record JAWNOE010000105.1, read on the forward strand.
TTTTTATTTTTTTCTTGTTTACTTGTCTTTTTTTTTATTGGTGTGTGCTTACATTGGAAAACGTGGAAAATGCATACGGGCAAAAGGCGGAAAATTGCAGAAACAATGCTTGTTTCTTTTGCCTCTAGCGATTTTTTCTTAATCAATTAATGTGTCGCATTCCACAGTCAAAGTTTAATTAATTCGTATCTGAAAAAGAAAATGAAACACAATTACAGAGGAATAATGAATACAAAATAATTGATACAATTGATTTATTTCCATTTTTAAGCCTTATCCTGGTGAAAATAACCAATATAAAATGATTTAAATGTGATTATTTAGTTATTAAACAAATAATCCTTGAGCTTATGCATTTAACGAGTATTCCTAGGAATTCCTTAAACTCCTTAAAACTTAATTAACACAATTTTGCATAGAAGAACACTCTAAACATTATGAATTTTAATCAAGCGAAATTCCACTTAAAATTCTGTGACACAGTGAAAAAGTGTAAAACAACTTTGGGTCCTTTGGGTAATAATAAGGAAAAACAGCGGGAAGAAATAAGTATATATATCGAGGAAAATGGGGACTCGCTCAGCAGGGTCTGAAACGAAAAAAATATACATATAAATAAGAGCTAAAACTAAATCCAAAAATTCGCGCAGCAGGCAAGAAAAATTCTTCACACGCGCGAAAATTTCGCAGCAGCAGTAAAAAAAAAAACAAAAAAGATGAAAAGACAAAAAAAAACGAGAAGGGGTTTTTCGGGCAACAGAGATAGCTGTATAAAATGTACAAAAATAAAAACACGTTGGAAAAATTCACATAAAAATCTCGGTCCTAGACAAAAACTCTGCATGTGTGTGGGTGTGTGGCCACAAGGGGTTACATTTGACTACGCACACACACACATGGAAAGTACAACATGCTGTTCGCACAAACACACTCACACTCACTCACACACAAGCGGCTTTCACGCATTGAAAGTAACGCATAATGCGTCATTTTTCACTTGAGCAACATAATAACCAGGCGAAAGACAGCGAAAAAGATGGTGGAATATGACGGCGAAAATTGCACAGTAAAGGGTCTTTAATGTGGTTTTAGCTGCCTTTTATTACAGCCTAGCCAGAAACGAAAGAAATCCAATTAAAAGTGTGGTCCTCTTAACCCAAGATAACCCAAGATAGCCCAGGATAACCCCAGATAACTCAAAATAACCCAAGATAACCCATGATAACCTAATATGATAACCCATGATAACCCATGATAACCCATGATAACCCAAGATAACCCATAATACCCCAAGATAACCCAAGATGTCCCATGAAAACCCATGATAACCCAGGATAACCCATGATAACCCATGATAACCCAATATAACCCAAGATAACCCAAGATAACCCAAGATAACCCAGAACATCCCAGGATAACCCAATATAACCCAAGATATCCCAAGATAACCCAAGATAACCCAAGATATCCCAAGATAACCCATGGTAACCCAAGATAACCCATGATAACTCAATATAATCATCATGAAAAGGGGTTCATTTAAATATTTCGCACTACTTTTCCAAATGCCGTTTACCAATTTCGTACAATCCTGCACGGCAAAGTAATAAACAAATTTTCCGGTCGAGGACCCTCGCTCAAAAAGCAAGGATAATTTGTTTTCCAACCGAAGGCGAGATATGTCCTGGCTTTCTTGGAAAGTGCATCTTTAGCCATTGCATTTGAGGCTAGACAAAGGCATATCATGTTCTTAGCCAAGCCGCCACCCTCCTTTGGGCCAAGTAGTGTGTTTGTTTACAGGCAACTCGAGTGCACTTAAGCGGTGATACGAGCGGCAAGAGCGTAGAAAATGGAGAAAAATGGACAAAAAAAAAAAGAGAAAACGGAAAACAGAGAAAAACACAGAACGAGTCGAGGGGATAGCTAAGACCCAGACAATCCACTTGATGCTGGCATATGTGGGATAAAGCGGGTCTGGGGAAACATGGGATGCACAGGGAGCCACAAACTTCGAGGAAGAGATAACGAGGCATTTGAAGAATTCCCATCCCTCTCCATCGTCTCTTTCCGGCGAATCATAAGCTGTCTCTGAAAGCATTGCCGACGAACGGCAGTTGCCGTTGACCTGCCCTAACAATTTCCCACATTTTCCTACATTTTCCCGCATTTTCCACCACCCCCATTTATCCATTCAGTCACTTTGACACGACTGATTTGATGTCAAGGCGAATTTACATTTATTACTTGTCGTTGTTCTTAGGTTCTTCTTTTTTTTTAGCAAAAAAAAACAGAAAAACAAAAATATAAATGTAAAACATAATATTGTCTACTTTTAGGCTTTATTATAATAAACAATGATCCTTTTGTATGGATATTTAAGAAGCTAAAATAAATATCATTCTTTAAAATCTGTGAAGAAAATCTAGAAATTTCATATGATTTTTTTTATTAATTTTTCCTAGTAAGTTTTGGTGATTTATAAATCAAATGAGAGAAAGATTTCTAATGAAAATTAAACCAAAAGTGCTTTGCTCTTTTAAAGGAGAATATTTCTATTTTTTATAATACCTCTCCTTTGGTTTTTTACTACTGCGCCGGCTTTAATTTCTGTGTTGTCCTCTTTTTCCGCTTCCTGAATTTTTTTTTTCGTTCCTCCTTTCTGCTTTCTCCTAGTTGATTAATAATTCATTGGGCTTTCCACGCCTTTTCTTGTGTCCAGCCATAATTCTTGTGGCGCCGCCTGTTGGATAAAAAGGAGGCAAACAAGCGAACAAAAAAAAAAAACACACAATTTATTGGTCATGCAAAAAGGGGGGGAAGTACCTTTATACCCTTTTTTTCCACCTGGACTTTTGCGGTGGGTTTTATGTATTTTTGTATATATCTTTTTTTTTCTTTTTTTCTGGCAAACTTTTTCTGCTTTGCCATGCATTTTATTTGTGCCTGTTGGTTGTTTCAGCTGCAACTGCATTCGAAGGCAAATTGTAAAAATCATTTGCTGACTTTTTGCCGCCAAAGTTTTGCAAACCATTTCGCCTCCCTTTCCCTCTTTTCCTCTCTCCCTCACTCGTGTTGCATTTTAATTGCAAAATCTAGTTTTATTTCGTTTCGTTTTCGGGGAAAACTGTCTTTTTGTCGCCAGTCAACGGAATTGATGCCTCTTTTCGGTGGAAAAACTCTATCCCTCGCAAGGTTTACAAAACAGATGTGTTCAAAATGCTAGTTTTCCTTGATTTTTTGTTAACTACATTAAATAATGTAGATAAATAAGAGGCTAGAACTAGAAAAATCTTTTGTTAAATTCTAGAATTTATTCGTAGCTTTTAAGAGTGCTATTATTTTGAACTCGACTGTCCCACCATCGTTTTATGGCTTTATCTTTTCTGCTAGATGGCTTCTGCCAAAGTCAGATGCGGCCAACACAGACAATCCATTTTGTCAGCCAACAATTGAAGCCGAATGCGGTTTTTCTTTCCCACTGGGTTGGGTTTTCCTTTTTTCGGTTTTTCTAGGGGGTCGAATTTAAAGGTTTTGTGTGGGTCGCAAAATTGGAATGGATAACCGAAAAAGCAATTAAGCGAAAGGGTTGCGAGGGAAGCATCTCAATTCACACAAATTACCACAAATAGAAAGGGAAATCAAGATCGGAAGTACTGAGTGATCGCTTTGAAAAGTTTTTTTTAAAAAAAAGGTGTAGGCGCCTAAAAGTATGCAATAAATTCACTTTTAGACACTTTTAAATGTGATTTATGATCATGTGTGCCTTCTAAGGCAATATACATAAATTAATAATTTTTAAATACTTAAGCTTTCTTTTTAAAATAATTTTAAATTTAACCTTATCTTGAGAATTCGTTTTTCTGTAGCCATGAACATTTCCCGAATGGCCAAACAAACGAAAGGGTGTCATAAGACCCATCAATATCACCACTTTTCTTTATGCAACTCTATGCAAACACAACGCACACACAGGGACGAGAAATAGGGACACGGGGAGGCGCATAAAAGTATGCTAAATTATTTCTTCGCCAGGACAACATACATGTCAAACCTCCTGACGCAGCAGCACAGCACCTGAATGAAAGGGAGGGAAAAGGAGGAGGAAAAGGCAGAGGAGGAAGGGGATCCTGCTGAAGGCTCCCTCCTTTATGGAGGGTAAAAACGGGCACTAAACATGTCCTGGCAAGCTGCCATCTCCCTTTATTGTGCCATACCCCTCCCCCATTTTCTTGGGCATTGCATTCTGCATCTGCCGATCCTTCGACTGTCTCCTCCTTCTTCGGCTGTCAACAGTTGGCACTGACTAATTAAATCTGGCATCGATTTCTCACAAAAGTTTTCCCAGCTCTCCACTTTTCACTGGCTGTGTGGATTCTTGTGCCTGCAAAGAAAACTACACTTTTAATTCTTACGTTTGAATTTTTATATTTTTTAAATTTGTATTATAGTTATTATTATAAATATTTCAATTTTCTAAATATGATGCTGATTTATTATTATACAATAATATGGTTTTTATTTATATTCTTGCTAAAATTTCCTTAAAAAATAAATGCAGAAAATATAAGTGCTAAATGATTTAAAAAATAAATCCCCAAATATTCATTCTCTAATCCTAGACCGACATGGATTTTTCCCCTCACTCGAAAATTGAAAATCCAAGCTGAAATTAAAATGGTGTATATGCGTTTTCCATCTGGGTGTCTTTCGTTTAGCGTTGTCAAATGCACAAAACACGACACAAAGGACACTGGGATAGTGGGCCTGGTTCGGTTCAGTTGGGTTGGGTTTCGTTTGGATTTGGATTCTGGTCCTCTCCACTCTCCACTCTTGTTATTGTTATCCTTCTGGTGCAGTTTTAATAATTCAAAGTGCCTGCAATAGACGGGCTGCTTACTGCTCATTGCCCGTCCGTCCTTGTCCTTTTGTTTGGCTTCGAAAGTCGTCGCACTGCACACGCAGTGTAAAATGAGGATGGACATTTTGTGGCCCAGCAGGACATTACGTATACGCACCCCGAGCCCCCCTGCCCTACTCCACCCCCCCCCCCCCCATACGTGGTTGGAAAATATAAAAACAGCAAGGTACGCAAGGCGATGACCAGTGACTAGTCCCTTCGTCCTTTCTCCTGCCAACGTCACGATCTGCATTTCAAGTGAATGTTCAACATTCGAAACGTTTGAAAGACCGTTTGCTAAGAGCAAATAAATTTCTCATTGAATCAGGCTGAACAAGCTATGGGGAAAATGGCTCGAACCTTATTGGAAAATATCTCTAGATATAAATTTACTTACTTAATTGAATTAAATGCTAAAAAAATACCAGCAAAAACAGGAAATTATCCGTTTATTTGCATTTAGGTTTGTAAAATTTTTAGATATTACAGAAACTTACTATAGGTAATAACAAGAAAACAATGAAAATAATGATCCAAATATGGAATGTCATACCTTGCCGAGCTTGTGGTGAAATTTCCAATCAATTGGCATTTAAGTCTGGAAATTTTAATTTTTAAAAATATTTTGCAAAAAATCATGATGAAAAATTAGCGAAATCCCAACTTTCTAGCTTTTGTAGATTTCGAGATCTCAGCGTTCATACAGACAGACACGAATACAATATACCCTTTTACTCTACGAGTAACGGCTTCTCATTATCTTTAATCTTTAAAATTATTAGATTTATCAAAATAATGACGACAATCTTTTTTTCTTGCATTTGGATCATTAATGCTATCCTTTCAATCTGAGGGTCCTTTGCAAGTAAATAAAAAAATCGCAATCTTCAAGGGAGAACCCTTCAATCTCAGGCGCATAATTATCGCCAAAGTAAAGCGACCGAAAAGGGTTAAAAGCGTTAAAAGGGGGCAACTGTGCTGGGCAAATAGTTCCACTAATTAGAGACAGGTTGCAAGGACACGCGAATGCAGATGCAGATGATGTCGCAGTTTGTTTGTTGATTTAGCCGAAGGCGGCCCAAATGAGTGGGGGTCACGGGTCACGGGGCTGCAGAATGCAGAATGAGAATTTGTATTTCGCTTTCGTGTTGTTTTTTTTTGTGTTTCTGTTTCGTTTTTTTTTAGAATTTTTCGGTTGCCTAGAAGTTAACTCGATTTGTGCGGAATTTGACAGACCGAAAAAGGAACCCAGAGAGAGCCAGAGCCTCCGAAACTTCGACTTGGCCCAAGGACACACTGGCAGCGGGGCGGAGCCTTGGGATTGGATTTGGAATTGGGATTTGAATGCAGCCAAAGGAAAACATCCTCTGAACCGGCGGCGGCCTGCGGGGCTGAAACAAAAAATGCAAGGAACAAAGCGAGAAACAGCAGTAGGAAAAACGAAGAAAAAGGCGAATCCCCTTTTCAAAAATGAACGAAACGAAAAATAGAAGGAAAAAAAACCAAAGGCAAATGCAAATGACAAAATAATGCGTTGTTCTCGGGCAGGCAAAAATGTTTTGGTGGCAAAATGGCGAAATAGCAAGGCGAAACACGAACTGCAGTGTGCTGACCAAGCTGTAATTTAAAACCGAATGCGACTTAGATAATAAATGCTGGATATTGATCACAATCCAGTGGCAACTTAAAAAAAAGGCTTTATTAGAGGGATGATATTACCATAAACTATGGGCGTGCCATAGAAAAATCCTATTGTTTTAAAACCCCACGCAAAGGTGTCTAAAAGTAGGCAGTGAAAAATATTTATTATTGTTTTATTATTAAATTCCTGTCTAAAAGTATGCAATGAAAAATATTTAAAAATAATCAGAGCAAGTTCAATGCATAAAAGGAACAGTAACTTATCCTCAGTGATCATTTATTAAAAATGAAAATCATTTTAACCTTATGCCATTGCCAATCAAGTATCAAGTATACGCACCGTAGTCACAACTATTTTATTCGGCCCTTTGGCCATTACGCATACGCACCGTTGCCTGCCTTATCCAATTTAAAATGACTCCTTGCCCAGCGAAATAACGGGGTTACACTGGGCACACAGAATGGAGCCGAAGCTGAGGATAAATTGCAATTTACTTGCGTAAATTTAATAAAGTTTCCTCATCCCCCCTCGATTTTCCACTCTTCATCCCGATTTTCCAACGTGCTGCTGCTTCTTCGCTTCTTTCCATGCAACTTGTTGTAATGCAATCTGTTTGCCGTTCGCCTTGAGCCGCAATTTTATGAAAAGCTGTTGAAAATAATTAAGATGAAACGCCAAAGATTGCCGCACATCGTACTGTTCGTATATCTTCAGCTGCAGCTGCCTGCATCTTGGTTTTTTTCTTTTTCTTCTTCTTGTTCTTGTTATTTTTTTCTTATTCTTGATGGATGTAGTTATTATGCAATATCCCACCCAGGAATTGTCGGCATATATTTCCTCTTTGTGGCTGGGTAATTTTCCTAAATATTATTTTTCACTAAGATGAATTTCCTGGGTGCATTTTTATAATATTACATTTTTATTTTTGGGGCTTCCTAAATTTTTAAGATTTTTTTTTAGGATTTTCAGCCAAGTTTAATTCGTCTTGAGGGGTTTTAATCTCCAAAAGAATCCTAGTATCTTGGCTAGTTATTAAAAAATAAATAATAAATATGTTTAAAATTTATTTTGAATTTATTTTACTTATTTTACTTCTTGTAAAATCCATAGGTGTCTCTTTTCGCCATTGAAAATTCCGCTTTTCCCCTTTCTTAATCGCACGCAAGGCAATTTGTCACAAATTACGACAAATTGAAATGCCTCAACATGTTAATTGAAAATGTAATCCGTTAATGCCAGAAATGCGCACAGTTTCCCGCTCTTTTTTTTCGGCTGCCCAAAAAAAAAATGTGTTGAGAGCCCTTTTGTTGGGAATTAATTAAGCGACAAAAGACGCAGCTTCATTAATTGAAATAAATAGCGAAAAAAGCACTGAGGAGCTGCTATTTCTTTTTTTTTTTGTTTTTGGGCGAAACAAAAGAAAAAACAAGAAAGGAAGCTAGCTTCGGCCAACCGAAGCTTATATACCCTTGCAGATCATTCCTATTCATTTACAAAAACATTAATTTAAATGAACTTTCGTATATGTTACAACAATCCAAATTTTAGCTGCTTTCGTATTACTTTGGCATTAATTTTTTGATCCTTCCTATGGCAGCTATATAATATAGCCGTCCGAATTTTGTTAAATTTTATTCGAAATTTTGAAATGTTAAAGAAAAGCCATATCCTAGAGGAAAAGACAATGTAATAAAAATCAACAAGGATATAATTGTTTTCCTATTAATTTCCATATAATTTTCGGACCGTTCCTATGGCAGCTATATGATATAGTGATCCGATTTTATAAAAATTTAATCCGAAATTCCAAAATATTTAATAAATAATATTCCCAAGAGTAGAAAGTAATATTTCAAAAAACATCAAATCTAGAATTTTTTGCACGATTTTTTTTTCGATCCTTCCTATGGGAGCTATAAGATATAGCTATCCGATCCGGCCGGTTCCGACTTATATACTACCTGCAATAAAAAGAAGACTTTTGGGAAAGTTTCATTCCGATAGCTCAAAAACTGAGAGACTAGTTTGCGTAGAAACAGACGGACAGACGGACAGACAGACGGACGGACAGACGGACGGACAGACGGACATGGCTAGATCGACTCGTCTAGTCATCCTGATCAAGAATATATATACTTTATGGGGTCGGAAACGTCTCCTTCACTGCGTTGCAAACTTCTGACTGAAATCATAATACCCTCTGCAAGGGTATAATAAAGCAGCTCAAGACGAAGAGAAACGAAATAAATTCGTCTAGGCAACAGGCGTTAATATGCAATTAAATGAAATTTCTGCCAAGTTTCTATGTGTGCTGTTCGTGTGGGTGTGCGTGTGTGTGCGTGCGTGTCGGCTCAATTAAATCCGCAAAGTGTCCCCTTTTCCCCACTGAACTCAAGACGCGTGTGCAGATCCCATGAAATGAATGCTTAAATCCTCCTCCAAAAAAAAGAAATACCACACAAAGGCAGAAAGGCAAAGAAACCTGCTGAAAAGGATAGAAACGAATGCAAAATACCCTTGAATTAGGAAATATATGTTTTAGAAATTCTAAAAAAATACAGATTAATATCAAAGGGGTTTTTATAACTAATAAATCACATATTAAATGGAATATACCAAATATAATATGAAATTCCGCTGGCTCTTGAAATAATTTCAAGACAAACGTCTCTTTTCCCAGAATACAGGGTATTCCAGTTACCACAAAAGGTGAAAGTCACTGTCACACATCCCTTTGTCTTTAAAGCCTTTTGGGAATAGCAGGGTATTACCTTGGCATTACGACCCACCGGGCTGCCTAGAAAGTGAGAGCGTAGATATAGTCAAGGTTGAACAGCTCAGGAAATAGAAATGGTGGTGAAAGGAAAAAAATATAGAAAAAAGTGAAAGGAGTGGCGAACATTTCATTAACATTTTGCGGGCGGCAAGTTATGAGTTAATATAATCGATAGATCAATGAAGATGTAGAAAAGAGAATCTAGTCTCTGGAAATTCGTCCAAGGAAAATCCCCATTTTAATTGCTTTTATTGTCAATAAATTCAAAACGTTTAAAGTGCGACACACACACTCAAAATCGCCTTTGGTAAATTCAATTTGCCAGCGATCACTGTACGAAATTAAATGACTTTATTGCCTTTTGGCCACACCTCGAAAGCAACCGAAACCGCAACTGCATGAGAACATTAAAATGTTAACGAGCTACATTTTTTTTTTTTGTGTGTGTTTGTGTATTTTTGGAAAAACAAACAGCAAGCAAGCCAGAGCAAAAATAAACAAGTTGCAAACGAAAATCGACTGCAATAAAATAAATCACAAACCCAATTTTAAAGGTTTCAACGAACAAAAACAACAACATTGATATTGCTGAAAGCGATGCAACAAAGAAAAAATAATATCTTTAAAACTAACTAAAATGTTAAATAAAATATGATGATTTTTTAATCAATAGTTCTGTACTAATCCCATGTAAATAAAATTATTCTGAAAAGACAACCAACTTTAAAAATGTAAAATCAATAAAACTAAACAACAAGCCTGAAATAAAACCCAACCAAAAATCCACAACGCAAACATTAAAAATAAATCCACCGCTATAAATTATGAATGATATAATGATATCAACAAATCAATTCACTTGATGCAAATTTAACAACAAATAAACGAACAACGAAAGCACAATAACATCGCAATTCAACTAGAAGTTTGCATAAAATTCAACACAAATTAAATAAACTTTTTTTTTACAACAACATAATAACGACACATGTTCAACAATAAAATCAAAACGAATTAGTTAGCAAAGACATCAACCTTAAATTCAACAATGCAACATTAAAGCAACAACAACAAAGTCAAAACTAAACTACAACAATATCGAAAACACAAATCACAAAAATAAAAAATAAGAGATTAACAACAATAATACATAAAATAAAAAACACAACAATAATACAACAACAACAATAATACAACAACAACAACCACACATGGATATGCAAAACTGCTTGCAACTGCGCAGCTGCGACGGCGACGTTGCCTGAAATTGCATTACGCTCTCCAGGTGAGCGAGAAAACAGTTAGAAAAGCTAGCGAGAGAGAGAAAGAGCGGAAACCCAAAGAGAGGGAGAGAGAGTGCAGCGAAGCAGTGCCGCGCGATTATCGCAATGCATTCGCATTTCAGCTGCAGAAGCGAGCAGTTCAAAATGCGCACGAAAAGCTCCACGATCGCCAAAATAAACACAGATAAATAAAAAAAAGTTAAAAAAAACTATAAATACGTGACAAACATTTGTGTGGCAACCTCGCGAGTTGGCAACAACCAGAAACCAGAAAATTACAAACAAATATTTGTTGAAAATCTCGCGAGTTGTGGACACAAACAAAGATTAGAAGATATTTGCCTGAAGTCACGCAATTGCTAAACGAAGAAGGAAAATAAAGCTGATAAAATAAAATATTTACCAAATATTTGTGCTAAAATCTTGTCAAATAAAAACAAAAACGATAAATAGTTGGCAGTAAAAAATAATACAACGTATTTATATAAAAATAAAATACATTTTTAATAATAAACAATAAAAATCGAATGGGAAAATTAAAAAAATGTTTATAAAATCAATAGAAAATACCTTTTAAGAACCTAAAAAAAACATACCAAACTTTCTGGACGAGCTGCTTATTTCGACCGCCTGCATGCGTTTCTGGCCGTAATCTCCGCTCTCGAAGGTGACCATGTGCAGCCGGAAATGCTTCCGCATGCCCACCCTGGTCATCTGCGGCGTCGTGCTGACCATTATCCTGGTCTGCATCACGGGCATAACGCTGACGAACAGCATTAACATATCGAATATCGTCAAGCTGCGCGAGAAGGTGGCCAGCGATTCGGCGGCGGCCAATGGGGGTCACCAGGCGGCCCAAACGCGAGCGGCCCTCGTCGAGCAGCAGTACTCGACGCTGCAGCAGCATCATCTATCGCGCAGCGATCTCAACTACATCCAGGCGGCCACACATCCGAAGAACCTGCAGCGCCAACTGCAGTTGCAGCAGTTGCAGCAGCAACAGCAGCAACCCAATAAGATTGTCATCGAAATCGGATTGAACAATGACGGCGGCGGCGGTCCAAGCAGTGTGCCAGCAAGCAGTACAAGCAGTTCAAGGAGTACAGGACCGCGAATTCTTCAGGCGGCCGAAGCCTTGATGGAGGGAAATGTGGATTCGATTTCATTGCCAGCCGCTGCGCCTCTGACAGCGGATATCAAAAAACCAGCTACAAGTTTAGAAGGAAGCTTGGCAAGCAGTACGCCCACAACCCTTGGGAGCACAGCCAGAAATACTACCACGCCAGAAGATATTACAATGGGCATTGCAGATCACAACCCTGGCGGCATTCAATTCGAGCGACGCGCCCACGTCAAACAGGTATACACTGAGCGAAAATACGTTCGTCTCAAAGACACAGCCGTTGAATTAGAAATGTGAATGTTTTACCAAGTATTTTCCATTTATATCGAATGTAGTTTGTAAATGATTTAGGAATATATCGAATTTAGCAAATGTCTTCAGTAAATCAAGAAGTTTCTTTGAAATTAATGAAATTTGTCTTGAAACCGTTCTAGTTTAACATTGATTTTTTGTTCTCATCAATTTGAGTTTATATTCTCTATGAGTTTGAGTTGAAAAATTGTCATTGATATCTTATCATTGAGGTGTTCTAAGCAAACAACTTGATTTGTGTATAAACTGATATCATTTTAATTTTGCACAAGGTGAACATTATCTAGTACTAACACAGTGTCTTCAATTTTGCCCAAGTTCTGTAATAAATAATTTCGACAAATGACCTTTGTTTCTCTTTATTTTGAAAACTAAATGCCATAAATCATGGGGGTTCGTAGCTCATTTTCCATTTACCTTTGCCGAGTAATTTTCGCAATTATAGAGGAATAAACGAAGCCACCCGTACAATTGTGAAAATTCAATTTACGTGTGAATTTCTGCGGTGTTCGGCTCACGTTTTTCCGCTTTTCTCGCATTTATTAGAGCTATCTGGCTAATCATTTTCCTGCATTGTCACGCTGGACGGCGAACACGAATTCGCGCTTTGTATTAACCTTTCTCCTCCTTTGCCCGCCGAAAAAATGCATTTGTTTTCCGTTCGATTTCGCAGCCGGAAAATTTTCATTTGGAAAAGCTCCTCGTGTGTTGTTGGCGTGCGAGAGTTTATGTATTCCTTTTATTCATTTTTTCTTTTTCGCCTTTTTCGGGTGGGTGTTTCCCAATTAAATTTGTCACGTTTTGTTTGCTCTCCATTTGCATATATAACCGAGAAAGAGGGAGTATATATAACAGTTGACGTTTCTCTATATTTCCCATAACCCGGTGTGTTTGATAGCCTTCGTTTGGTCGAAACTAGTTGGCACTAGTTCGAACCGATATTCTTGAGCCGGTTCTCGCTTTTCTCCCCTTGTGGAAATGCCTTGGAGACTTATGCTAATGGGAAAACATAAAAAAAGTTCAAATAACGCGGACATTCGATTGATTCACTCATTACTCAGCTAAAATGATCAATGGTCATTTGTTTTCCTATCGTTTGCAATCAATTATTTGTTCATTTCTTCTAAAAAGCAACTAATAAACAATATTGATATTTATATAATTTATTTTTATTTATTTAATTTAAAATTAATTATTCGCAGCTTAAATAAGCTTTAAATAATTTAAAAATTATTAGCTTGTGTTTTTTTTTATTTATTTAATTTAAAATTAATTATTCGCAGCTTTTATAAACCCTTAGCTCATTTATTTATTTATTTATAATGATATTTAAATAATTTAAAAATTATTAGCTTGTGGCTTTTTTATTTATTTAACTTAAAATTAATTATTCGCAGCTTTTATAAACCCTCAGCTCTTTTAATTAAATACGGGCCGTAATTCGCCGCCAGTCATTTGCAGAGACAACAATATCAGCTAACAATTTTGAGCCCTTTGGGCATTACGACAAAACAGATTACAGATTACAATAATTAACACAGTTTTAATGGCGGCTGCGCTGGTCTGGGAAATCAAATGAAATAAACTAAACTGCACATGCACATGCACAACGACGGGCAGACGTTTGCGAAAATAAACTTCATTTTGTGGCATAACAATAATAGAATTGACGCCCCCCTAATACCCGACCACACGACGACCTAACCCTTCGCAAATTAAATCCCATGTAAATCGCGCGATTTCTCTAATGCGATTAAAACGGAGCGAGGGGGATGGTGAAAAAAACCCACACATGCCAGAGTTCATAGAAAAAGTTGCCGAGCGAAAGGTGAATGTTTAATGCCTTTCAAATAAGCCAGGCTCTTTTTAAACTACCCATTAGTAAGGTCGAAAAGGAACGTTATATAGGTTAATTGGTTTACGCAAACAAAATTAAATATATTTTTAAAAATTTAACTGCAATAATAATTATAATTATTATTATATATATTTTTATTATTATAAATATATTTTTATTATTATATATATTTTTTTATTATTATATATATTTTTTTATTATTATATATATTTTTTTATTATTATAAATAAATATATTATTGTTATTATATATGTATATATTTTTTATTAATATATATATTTTTGTTATTATATATATTTTTTTATATCGTAAAACTTCCAAAGGTAAACATATTTAATAAAAATGTTTAAACAATTATAATTATTATTTCAATATAATTTTCGTATATACTCTGTAAAATCCAATTAAGATATCCAACTGGAGCACTGAGTATCTGACAGTCGGAAAACTTAATTTATTATTATTTTTTCGCGACCAACCAGTTAGTTTCAGTCAAAAGCCAGCTCTAAGCCAATTAACTTGCAAACTTATTCCGTGTGAAATAAATTACTTGATTTTCAATGTGCGCCCCTCGACTTGTACTTATTTTTGTTTTGCTTTTTTCGCTGGGTTGAATGATTAGAAAGAGATGGGGAGACCGGGCGACTGGCAAAAAGAGACAGAGCGATAAATTAAGCCGATGAATTTCATATGAGACTTGCTCATTTATTCACAAACGCTAATTTAGCCCACTTCCGTTTTTGTTGATTTTCATGGCTTGTTTGAAATATATAAATAGACATGCTAATAGAAAAGTAGGAAAAAGCTGGAATTGGAACAAATAAATTTTTATAAATTTATAAGAAAAGGAAAAAAAGTCCTATAAAGTCAATTACTTGCTTTGGACATTTATTTTTATTTTTATTAAATTGGTATTATGAAAAATAATTTTTAGGTGTTAGAAATTTATAAATTAAAATATGTATGTATATAAAATTCAAAAATAAATCAAGGTGCTAAAAAAAAAATGAAGTTTACAATAAACAATACCAGTGCCAAAAAACGTTCAATAAAAATTCTCTCCTTATAAAAATGGATTTATGACTTTCTTTTGAATGTATTCGTCCAATATATAGTATCATAATATTTTTCTTATATTTTATTGGTGCAGAAAAACCCCTATAGATGTCTTTCGATTGCCATTGTCCTTGGCTTGTTATGCATTTCATTTAATATCCCCCCATTTATCATACGCAGTTCTCTTTCGGCCAGAAACATGAGGGCCATAACCTCTGCTTTATCATCCCCCCTTCCGATTTCAGCTTTCCTCTTTCCTCTTTACCCATTCCACTTTTCACTTTCGGGTGTAAAAGTTTTTCTTAATAATAAATTGCTTAACTTTTTAGGTAAACAAAAGCACATTTTGCGGGCGAAGTGGGTCGCAGTTTTTGGCTTTCAACTTGCCGCAGGCCCATCACGTGCGGGTTCCCCGAAAAGTGAATGGGAATGGCTGCAAGTTGGCCTGTTGTGGAAATTAAAATAATTGTGAGGGAGTTGCGGTGTTTCTGCTGCCTGTGAAGTCCCTCGGGCGTTAGTAATTATCGCCAAGTCGAGCTAGTTCTCCAAAGTGAACTACATTGTTTTCAAGCAAATGCACAGGCTCCTGTATTTACTGTGTTAAATTATAATTTATTGTGCAAGTTGGCTAGCCAGAAATTATCCACAAGATAAGTCATTCAAAATTAAAGGCGAAGGAGGGCTTTCAAACGAAATAAATGGAATAAATGCCTTCGAACACAAAATTACTTAAATGCACTTTGCTCATCCCACTTAGTTGATGCTAAATATAAAAGCGGAAACTAAAGTTTTGAATTATTCGCCATTGTCGCAACAATTATCGCTTATTTCCGCTGCCCATCAAGCGATCACTTTCCACATAGTGAATTTTCGTTTCATGCTGATAAACGCTTTTCCTCCCTCGTTCATTTTTTCCTTTCACTTTTCTTTTTTTATGCCGTAATACATCTGTCATGTCTTTCTGGGAGGCCGGTCATAATTTATAACCACCAATTGCAATGCAAAGCAGCCTCTTTATATGGAAAACACGCGCCTGCTGCTCACACATACACCGATAAATTCGCATCCTTAGACGAGGCATTACAATGGGAAAAATTCTAAATTTAAGTTCTTAATTCATAATTTTAAAAGTGTATGTATAATTATAAATAATTTTAGGAAGGCATTTTGGTACAATTAAATTTTAAATAAAATTTGTAAGCTTTAAAAATATAATAACTATTTCTACATTATATCTACATTATATCTACATTATATCTACATTATATCTACATTATATCTACATTATTTCTACATTATATCTATATCTACATTATATCTATATCTGCATTATATCTACATTCATTATTTCCACATAGTAATATCTTGCCACTTTTTCTCGCAGTGTACTCATGTACTTTTTTTGATTCTTTTACTTTCAGGTGAGTTGCAAATGAATGATTTGAGAATACCGCTTCGTGTTTCGTCCTGCTGCTTAGTGCAATATCATGGATAAAAAAGTTTTGTCCAGCCAGAAAAGAAATACTGAGAAAGTGGAGTGAGAAAGTGCCGCTGACAGTTGCCAACAACAATCCAACAATAAGCTTCAATTTGGCGCTAGAAGAGGGCAAAAGCAAAAAAAAAACAAAAAAAAAGAGGACAAGGTGATAAAGGGCAGGGGGTGAGGGGGAAATATACATAGAATAAAAGGTGAGGGATCTGGCATGTCTTGGCAAAAGTTTTCTGCGCTCTCGGACAAATGCGCAAATGACAACGCCCCAATGCTTTCAATTATCATGTCCTGTCCTAGTAAAGTCCACCCACCCATCAGCACCTTCTTTCTAGGAGAAAAGTGTCCTTGGCAGAAAGTTTTTCCGCATATATACCAGGCAATCGCGTGGAAAAACCTTAAATATTTCAATTGTCAGCGAGAGGAAAGGAATCAATTATGTCAATGAGAATATATAGGCGCTTTAAAAAACAAAAGAAAAAGGTATGAAAAGCGTTTTTTATAATTTAATGAATATTTTGAGATTATTTTCATATCATTTCCATTCAGTCAAGACAATCCTGTAAACCCAAATTAAGGGGTATTGATTGCGAATTGAATTTCTGCTGTTGTTCTCGGGGTCAAAGTTTTTGGGGCTTGGAGCGAAGCATAAGTAATCATTGTTCAATACCGGAAACTATTCAATTTCCGCATGACATGGAGCGTGCACAAAACAGACGAAAACGAGGACGGGAAAAAGTGGGCGGGGAAAATGGAATCAACGCCAGAGAACTGGCGAAACTGAAGCGATGAAAACTCGCACAGAGACAGGCGTAAAAAAAAAAACCAAATAGAAACAGCCTTAAAGATCCGAGATTCTGGCCCTGACACTATATCCTGGCTCATGTCTCCTTTTCTCGCACTTTTTCCTAAAGAAAAGAAAGAGATTTTAAAGTCAAATTTAAATTTCATAGTATGCAAAGGAATTCGAGTTTGGAAAACACTTTAAAAAAACATTTAAAATCAAAATTAGTAAAAATAATTGAATTCTACTAACAATTTAACCGAAGCTTAACCGAAACTAAACGAATTTAAAAGAAATGCATTGTTGGTAATCCAAATTGGTTTTGACTTTGATCACATGTGAGCGGTTGACCTTTAGCCCACTAATTGAAGTGCTTCTCTCTCAGTTTTTCCACCACAAATCCCATCCGAAAATCTAATATGATATTCACCTTTAAAATATTTAGCTCCCTTCGTTCTGGGGAAAAATCTACCAAAAATTGACAGCCAAACTTTGTCTGGGTTGAACTTGATTTCTCTGCTCTTCTGCTGTGTGCTGCATTCGATGGCTTTTCCGCCTGCGGGAATCTTTCCATCCCGCCATTTTCCCCGGCAGAGAGAGAGAGAGAGAGAGGGAGATAGGGGGGGTTTTGGGGAAAAACCCAGAGTTGACTTACTTTGTTGATGTTTGGTTTCCGCCTCCCTTCTTCTCCAGCGTCTCCTCGCTGATTTTGCCCGGCTTCCCATTTCCGCTTTTCATCTCTTGGCAGTGCTAAGCTGATTTTGTCTTGCATTGCATTGCTCGAGGACATGTGCGCAGGAGGTCTTTGCTTCACTCAAAGGAGTCAATTCGGTTGTCTGCACTTTCTTGGCCTCCGCTCCAGCTTCGTCTCACCTGCGTTTATTTTTCCTCTTCCTCGCATTTCCTTCGATTTTTCCCCCTCCCAGTTTTACCTGTTACGCTTCGTTAACTATGCGCCGGTATAAAAAGCTTTTGGCTATCAATCAATTGTCCTTATTCAATTATTTAGCACACTTTGCTATTTATCCTGCCACAGGTAGACGAGTATATGGAGTGCACTTTCGGAAAAATCGTCTTAGGATTAAAAGGACATGTTTCTAACATTTTAAATAGCTTTGTTCAAAAGCTAGCAGTTTATACTAAATTAAATAGTATATTTTTCGGTATATACTACAATATACTAAATTATTTGGTATTTATTGGGTATTAACTTCTTTTTCCCAGTGTTTATGTTGCCATTTTATTTTTAGATGTGTGGTGGATGGGATGCCAAACAATTTGAAACGATTAACGATTAAACATTCCTGCAGCAATCTCTTCAAACATTTTTGCCACAGATCATGGGGATTTGCTCAATTGCTATGGCTTTTTGGGAATAAGAAGGCGAATTGCGAGAGATAACTGGCAACCAAGGGTTAAGGAGGGGGAGGAAATGGGAAGAGAATTTTGGCCATCGTTTGTTTTACGACTTTTTCTAATTGCCTGCTTTTGGTCCCGAGGCAACCGACTCCGTAACTTACCTAGTCCTCCCGTTTTTGGCCGGAAGGAAGCAGGCAGCTCGTCCTTTATTTATTGGCCCTCTCAAGCTCCCTTCCCACTTTGCTCTAGTTCAATGCCAAAAAAAATGGAAGAGAAGCGAAAACAAGACATGGGAAATGGCCATCGATAAGAAGTAAAGTCCAGTAGGGCGGAGAATCGAAAAAAAGCACCCAGAAAAGCAGAGAAATGGGCCTGAAAACAGATCCGATCTGTAAAGTGCAAGTGGTGATATCGAAATGCATATTTCAAATAAAACCAAACTCAAAAGAAACGGAAATAAATATTTAGATTTTTAATCCAAACTAAATCGATAATTATTGAACAAACTTTGAGCATATATCGCATGCAAAAGAACTTTTGTGAACGGGCAAAGGAAAATAGAAATAAATACATTGGATTTTACATGAACTCTAACATGTGAACCCAAAAGTTATGCTATAAAAATTTTCTGTGATAGAGAAGACTATTTGCAAACTTTTAACATGAACGTTTTATTTCTTTTATTGACCCGTCTCAGCGAACAACAATGCATACATATGTTAGATGACTGCCAGAATTTACACTGAACAAAATTCGAGATTTTTAGTACAAGTAAAATGTTGCTAAAAGCTTTCAAGGATAGTATAAAAGTTTTATTATAAGTAGGTTAAAGGAAATATTGGGTTTAGAATTTGTATTATTATTTAAATGATTTATTCACAATATTTTTCTGTACAAATCCCTTTCAGTTAGGTAGAGTAATTTTTCTTTGTGTAAAACCATCTTGTGCCAGACATCCACCATCCATTTCCTCTTTTCTAAACTTCTCAAGTGAAGTTCTTAAAATCTTGGAGGACCGCAGCTGAGTTTCGTCCACTGAATGGCGTAGGAAATGGTCCTCAAGTGGTTGCGAAGGATGAGGTTTTTGGGTCGTAGAATCTGGGCTTAGGATCCCGAAAGAGGAGGAGAGGAGCAGAGGAGGGAGCAGCGCAGCAGGAGGGCCAGATAAAGCGGTGTGACCGAGGAAAAGGGCAATCAGCAGCTGTGACTGCCAAAAGAGCAAAATAAAAATGCACAAACTCATTGCTATAAAAAAATACGAAACGTACGAAGCGAAATGAAATGAATCATAAATATGTGATGAGCGAGAGGGAAGAGGGCGGTGTGCAAGTGAGAGGGATAGACTTGGATGGAGTGAATTTCTTCGTAACTATTTAGGATTCGGTACTTATCTGTGGCTAAATATAAAAGAAACTCAAGGAGGCTTCAAAAAAAGGGAACAATATAATTAAGTAAGGTGTTTTGAAATATTTTATAAATGTGCTCAAAAGTATGCAATTAAAATATTAGTTTTTAGTATTGAAGCATATTTTTAGAAGTTATATCCGTGGCATTAATTTTCTGGTTAATATTTTGAGCGCTGCCAAAGTTGAGTGCCTTTCATCTCTCTATCTCTTCAGCCGGCCAGCTGCTCTTCTTTCAAAAAACTTGCCGATAATCATCAACAACAAAAGGTCAAAGTTGGGTAGGAGTCACAGGCGATGACATTGCTATTTCTTGCAAAAGTGTTTACGTCTGGTTTTGTGGTTGTGGGTATATTCTGCCCCCATTCCGAAACCGAAACTGTTTAATTTTTAGTTTATGTTGCATAATTTTCGGCACCAGGCAACCAACTGGATAAAGAGCAGGGAATTTTTGGGTTAGAGTACATTTTTGTATTTTGTGCTGACTCGAGATGGAATCGAGCCCAAAAGTGCTTACAAGACAAGTTGCCCGATAAAGATGATGGGAATGATGACACAATGATAACGGAGGGCTGAAGGGGTGGAGTGGTGGAGGCGAGGGAATGATGTGCAGATATGGTGAACAGGCCAAAGTTGAGGTTTCACAGCTCAATCACTAGATTGACAATACAGAAAATGTGGGTTAGGTAGGTTAAACTAGGTCCTCTTGATACCCTCACCAAAGTTTGTTGGTCTCTTCTTATGTAATATGTAAAATACGAAAGCTAATATTTTTATTGCATACATTTGGACACCTTTACAAGCTATTTCAAAGCTCTACATGAATATTTTCCAGAAAAGATATTTCTTTTATTTATTTTTCATTCGATTAATAATATTTACTTCAGTAAAAAATAATTCAATTTTAATTTTTAGAAAGAAAATATATTTTTGCTATCAGTTTGCTTACGTTTATTCTTCTAATATATTTTTAAAATATTTATACAAGAAATAATTTAAGCAGAAAATATAACAAGAATTACATGATAAGCATATCAGCATATCAAAAATACATTATACTGTTATGCAATGATAAGTGCAACTATGTAACTTAATTTTAACATTGTTAAAGCTCCATTTGAGGGTATTTCGGTCTAGTTGGTGGGTTTTTGCGGTCAACCTCTGGTCGTGTTATTAATACACTTTATGCTTGTTGATATTATGGTTACGTGCATATAGAATACATACATGTGTGTCCTATCAAAATATTTGCTCTTGTGAAATTGCCAGCCCCCCGAAATGGGAACTCAATCAAATTTGCGAGGCGAAGCCGAAAGGTGGTGGTAATGCTGAAAATGGAAATGCCCCGGCTTTGTTTGTGGCCCCATCAAACCATCAAATATGTCAAACTCCGTGGATGAGATGACCCGGCTGAATTACGTCAATCTTGTGGCATTATCTCTATGGCCAGAAGCTCGGGTTTGTCGGGCTGCCAAAAGGCGGACAAGTGATGATCCAACCCTTCAAAGGGCTCCAAAGGATATCAAGTCGTCAGTTCAGTTCAGTTTGGTTCAATTCAATTAGTTATGCCATAGAGGTCCCTTCGTCTGGTCATTCGGTCGTTTGGTCATTTGGCAGGCAGCAAATGCAATTACATCGCATATTTATTCATTAATGTTGGCAAAACTATTTGTTATGCAAATGTGCTGGAAGTGAAACAGGAAGCTCCGGCCCTCGCAAATCAAATTCATAGCTCAGAGAGGTGGATTTGCATAAACTGCAGGACCTTACGAGTGGCACGGGTGCAGAAGGTCCTTTCGATTGGACCAAGGATGCGAATTTCTATGTTGCTGGATTTCTGGAATTAAAATGTGAATTTTTATTAATTGCTTTCGTCATAGATCGAGAATTAAATATTTTTTATTCAATAAAAAATGTATTTCCATAAGCACTTTAATAGTCCAAAAAAAGTAATAAAACATTCTATTCAATGTAAGAGAAAAATTTAATTTTATAGCAATTATAGTTCGCGGTTTTTATTCCTAAATAATTGATATGCACATATTAAATATTAAGTGCTTAAAATGTATTTTAAATGTTTTTAATTAGCATTATGAAATTAAAAAATCAAGTGACTATAAAGTCAATGGTTCATTTTTTGTTGTTGTTGGATTTTTTCCGCCATAAATCTTTCTTTCTTTTTTTGCAACTATTTGCTTACCGTTAAAAAAAAAATGATATATTAACAATTAAATATAAAGGTGAGAAACACACAGCAGGGGACAAAAAATGCGAAGGACAAAGTTGAAGCTCAGCGAGGCGAAAACTTTGATAAAATTGTCCACATATCAAATGCAAATAAACGAAAGCCAAACAAACTGGAAAAAAATGCGTTCGCACAAAGCCAAACACGCGAAAAAAATGCAAATAAAGTTAAACGATACGAATTCCCTCGGTGAATGGCAGCAGTATATAAAACAGGGATTTAATACACATATCAAAATAATCCCAGAAACAGAACAGCCAGATAAATAAACTAAAAAGGAAACTTTACAACCCAGCCAGAATATATTAAATATATATTTAAGAGAAGAAGAACGATTTTTGGCAGTTGCAAAAATGTAAAATTATATCGAGCATCGATTTAATGAAGTAAAAAAGTCGGGGGCAACAGGTTGCCAGCTCTTTTCTTATTGGCTTACGGGGCGTATGAGTCATCTTGGCCAGGCACCCTCTTATAATGCCCTTGGCTGGTCGCATTTAATACGCGTTAACTTCATAAGGTTATTGAATTTAACCCAGCAGCAGCCACCCGCATCCCATTTACTCGAAGGCGTCTCATAAATTAACTTTGACTTTGACAGCATAAAAGACATTACGCATACGACCCATCAGCCGGCAGGCAATGGTGGCAGTGGGATGAAATAAAGCAGGTCGAGCAGGATGAGAACAGAAGCAGTTGAAATTCTATTTTTAAATAAAGGAAAGAATTTCAGTGCTTCAGTAGGGCGTGAAATATTTCTGGGTAAAATCCTGAATTTTTAATGTTTCTTAAGGGAATGAAAAGGCCTACAAATCGTAAGATTTTGCATACTAAATGTATAGTTTTTTTATTCCAAATAAATGTGTTTAAGGAATCTGTTGAATTATAATTATTAATAATTTTTTCAAGAATTTAATTAATAATTATTCTAAAAATATTCCTTCAAAGCGTTTCCAGTGTCCTTTTTTAACCCAAAAATGTTTGTCTAGTCCTCGACATGAATACTGAATTAAATATATGTTTATTATTTATGACAGGGCATAAAAAAATAATAATAAAATAGCAGCAAGCTGAGCAAAATGGGCAAAAAAAAAAAAAAACGAAAAAATAATCATAATAATAATACGTAAAAAGTTTTATGGCTCGACGGGCGCACAAATGAAAAATTGGTTTTACACGCCATTCCCATTCTCACTGCCAAAGATGATGATGATGATAATGGGGATAATGATAATAGGGATGATAAGGGCGATGATGTTGAAGGGAATTTCTGGGGGACAGGCAGCTGTTCGTGAAATTTTCGCCAAACAATGTCCATGAATTATGATTATTGGCGGCCATTTTGCGATAATGTCATATCCACAAACACACACACGCATGCAAATGGCGATTCAATCGATGCCCCCCTTGGCCCCAAACCCCCTTTCACCTACCAGTTCGCCGCCCCTGAACCACAGATTATAGCCAATTGAATGACGAGATTTAATGCCCAAATTGGTTAACTGCCGTTTTTGGGCCCAGGAATTTGAGAGGAAAATTGCCAAACGGATGATTTAGGTGTGTCCGTGCGATGAGAAATTATGGAGCAAGAAAAAAAAGGAAATTGAATTACCTTAGATGCTCTTTAAAAATATATATTATTTTTAGGAATTTCTCTTAACTGCTCGCATAATTTTCTTTAAATCCCTTTTGCATAATTAGGCCAATTGATTTAACCCCAATCTGCCGGTTGGAGGAAAATCATTATCTTTCAAATCAACTCAGATTTGTCTGGGCATAATTTAAACTCAATTCAACGCTCGCATAATTGAAGAGGATAATCAGCTTTGTGGCTCTGTTGTAGATTCAAAGTTTTCTCGGCTGACTTTAAGCTGATCTCTCGGCGTTCTATTTTGTTTTCCCCCCCCATACTACCTCCATTTTCAACCTACATTTTGTTGGATTTTTGTTTTTGTTGCCCCAAAGATTTCAATTAGCAGATAAATCGCAAATAAACAAACATTTGCTGGCGAAAATAGTGGGAATGAAACAATTAGCACGTCGATGGCGTTGCGGCGACCTTGATAAGCGAATCATTTCGTTCTGGTGCTCCTAATTGCTTGGCCGGCACTGTGATGCAATGCAAAACAAGATTTTAATCATTTTATTTTTATTATATGTTTTATTGAGGTATATTGATTAATATTAGCAGTTTTTTCTCGTCCGCCTGTTAAATTTAAAGGAAGGTTTAAACCTTGAAGATGTATGGGTATCAAGTGTTTAAACCCTACTTTAAATTCAACAGAAGGATTTGAAAACGGTCCTAAGAGTCGGTTAAATTTAAAAATATTTAATAGCAAATAAAATATATATACCATTTATTAAAATATTTTATAAAATTAGGTTTCAACTTGTCTCAAAATCTATTGAATTTCTCCCAGTGTATTGTTGATTTTTCGATGCTGTTGCTTCTGGTACATTGGCTGCATTTGCTGCTGTAATTAGATCTGGGTGGTGGTGCAACTGCGTTTAACGAACCTTGTGGCAAAAGTTTACCACCCGCCGGCAGTCATAACCGTAATCGCAATCATGAGCACAATTTCATTTCATTTCCAGAATTTTTCCTCGGCCTGTTGGCCGAAGTGCAGAAGAAAATGGCAAATGGGGAAATGGGAAACCAAGGGAAGGTGAGAGTTTTGCGCTTTTCGAGTGCGTTTAATGAGGCTAATAAAGTGGAGGCCAAGCCCCCGATTCCGATGTCCCCTGCTCCATCTAATGAGCTTATTGCATAATAATTGATTTTTATTGGTTGATCCAGAACGAGAGGGAAATTGAAGCTAAAAATATCCAATACAAATATTGTGCCAACGTGATTACCTTTTTTTGATATTTTATTTTAATGGTTTTTGTTTATTTTATTAGTATATTTATGTTTTGATATTTTATTCAAATGGTTTTGGTTTAATATATTAATTAATTTATTTTAAATATATTATTTTTTACCACTTTTGATATTTTTTTTAAAAAGGTTTTTGTTTATTTTATTAGTTAATTTATTTTAAATATTTTATTTTTCACCCCCAAAATATTTTTTACATTTATTTGTATTTATTTTTTATTTGTTAATATCCCTTATGTTCTTTTACTTCTGGCTTTGGTTTTTATCGCTTACTTTTGGCCGCAGTTCGGGCCATTTTTTCATGTTGATGGCAGCCAAACCAGCCCCTTTCGCCCTTCGCCCCTCGCCGCCCCCCAGGGAGGCGTGGCCCGCAAAGTGGGCATAATGTTTAGTGCCTTTTGTTGTAAAGAGTCTTATTTTATTTTCATTTTCTTTTCGATTTGTGCTCTTTACTCTCTTTTTTCCCGGTTTTTTTTTATATTATTTTTTCCAACTCGAGCCCATAAATTTAATGTACGAGCGTGTGTGTGTAATGTTCTGCAGCAGACACACACATACGCAATTACATACAGCGGGAAAAATGTGAAAGAAAAAAATGAATGGGAAATGGCAAAGGAAAATGCACTGCAGTGACTTCCTAAAAATGGGAAATATCTTTTTTACCAGCCAGCATTTATTTACTACGTATGTAATGGCACTATAAATTAAGTTCTTTAAAAGGTTAGTTGTTTCAAAATGAACTTCTTATTCGACTGACTCTAAAAAATCGGCGTATTTTTATATATTTATGCATTTAAATATGCTGTCAAGTTTTAAACTAATTTCAAATTAAGCGAAGGTATATTTTTACCCTTAAATGCTGTCCACATTGGAATTCATTAGCTGTGACAGATAGTGTGGCTTGCGAACCTCCTTCGTTCCTTTTCTTTCCTTCCGTATTTATTTATTTTCGTCCAGCTGACCTTTTTCCCTTTGTGTGTGTGTGTGTGTTGATGTCAATAAAGGTCACTTTTTTTGCCTACAGCCTCTTTCACTTGAATATTCATAAATATTTTTAACACATAGCTATGTGTCGTCCAATAAATATTCTATAAAAGAGTATCAGACATTGAGAAAGTGACGACAGGCCTTAAAGATAAACACACTCTATGTGGCACTTATTTTATTTATGGAAAGGAGAGAAAGGGGGGGGGGGGGGAATGTCAGCGATGAGGTTAATTTAACTACACTGCACCCAGACTTGGGCCACGCCCACTTGGGGGAGTCCTCTGCGGGTTATTGTCATTGTCCACTTTCGTTATTACTCGTAAATGGATTAATGCGCTTGGGTCAGAGAGGACCAGTGAGTCTCTGCTGCCGTCTCTTTCCCCCACCACTCATGCCACCTCTTTCTATGCATTAGGGTTCACCCCCCTTTTACTCTCGCCTCCGTATCCGTTGAGGGTATTCCATTAAAGTTGCACTAGTAAGCTTAAATGACTTTTAATATGGTTTCTATTAGGAGTGAATTTGAATTTAGAATCAAAAAGGCGAACAAAAAATAAATAAAGGTACAGGAACTGATTTTGGCGTAAATGTAACTAAAGTTATTTTAAAAAATAAAATATTAATAAAAATGTTTACCTAAAAAAATCTTTTAAATTATATAATTATATATATTTATTTATGTACCAAGTAAAAACTTTTCGTTTTACTTTGATTGTTATTACATTGTAATATCATTTTATTTATTGTAATTATTTTTGTTGTATTGTAACTACATTGTAATTCCCTTTTATTTCGATTTGATAAAACCAAAAATGTTTCAAATTTATTTGCCTGTACTTTCGCACTTAATTTTTTCTGTAAACAAATTCCCCTTAGCCGCTTTTGTTGTTCCTCGCTTTGTTTTTGTCACTCTTGAGCTTGTTTCTTTGGCATTTTTGTGCTGTTATTGTTGTCATCGTTACCTTCCTTAGGCTGCTGCTGCTACTGCTTCTATCTTTCCCTTCCTTTCTTCGTGTTTGTTATTATTTTCTTCTCTTTTTTTTTTTTTGATTAGAAAGCCTGGACTTGAGGGGCAAAGGAGCGGTGAAAGCGTGACGGCATAGAAAGTGTTGAAAGATATTTTTTTGAAGGCGTGAAACGCTCACAACAAAACACAATGCAAATCCGAATCCTTCGCCTCTTCGTCCTTCTCCTTTGTACGTGATTTCTTTGGGCAGACAAAAGGATGCCAAACCGAACGACAGGAAGAACAGCAAAAATAATAAAGAAGAGTTAATTAGAAAAATACTTTGGTTGTGTGGTTTTTATCACAAAGGAAGAAAAGAAAAGAAAAGAAAAGGCAAGGCGAAATTATGGTAATCATAATGATAGTGTGGGGCAAATAGTTGGTCGAGTGCTAAGTTAGTGTCGGAAGTAATAAGGTAGATCTTTATTTTATACACCCAAAAAAAAATCGATATGAAACGAAGATCAAATTTACATTATTTAAGATCAATTTTAATTTGATATGTATATGAAACGTAGATCAATTTTACATTTTTTAAGATCAATTTTAATTTGATATGTATATGAAACGTATATAAATTTTATATTATTTAAGATCCATTTTAATTTGATATGTGGCCAGCTAAATTTAAGCTGGTCGAAAAGAGTACTTCATGTAAAAACGATATGGGTTTTGCATGACCTGAAATTTACATGGCCATATCGATTTTACGGTAACATGCTTTTTTTGTGTTTATGTAAA
Organism: Drosophila pseudotakahashii; assembly: GCA_035046095.1. NCBI lineage: Eukaryota > Metazoa > Arthropoda > Insecta > Diptera > Drosophilidae > Drosophila > Drosophila pseudotakahashii. The sequence goes on from JAWNOE010000105.1 coordinate 12,915,535, forward strand.
GAAAATATCTTTTAGTTTTTCTTAATATTTTAATTTTAGATTTCTCCACTTGAAATAAATAAAATAATATATTTTAAAATATTATAAGATTTAATTTAAATTCTTTTTTTTTTAATACAATACAAACTCAACTTAGATTCAGCCAAAATGAGATTCTTTTCCACCTGGTTGCTTTTCGTTTTTGAACTGTTTTTGCAGCAGCCACAGAGATACGGGGGTTCTTTGTTTCACTTTGCTTGTTCTCTGTAACTCTGTAACGATTTCTATTGTTGTTTTGCCAGCGATAAGTGCTAAAATGCTACCGCGCACTCACTCACTTACTTTTCTCACTTTACTCACTTACTTACCCAGTTAGTAACATACTTAGTGAGGCTTATGGCCAAATAAGTTATTGTTATGAAAATGCCAAGACAAAGGACGAAAGACGACAGACGAGCGAAAAGGAATGCAGGCGAATTAATTTATGTTGGCAGAGGGCGCAAAAGGAACACAATACGAAGGGGGCGTGGCAGGGACATTAACCAAGTTGACAGGGAATTAGTGGAGCACATTTTTCAGCCATACAAGAAGATGACAGCCGTGAAAGGTGGGAGAGGACCACCTCATCCTGCAGGAAGTGAAGGTCTCTATAAAAGAGTTTTACAAATTATATTAGAAATATTAAAAACAAAATTTTGTAATTGATATTAGTCGATATGAAACGTAGATCGATTTCACATTATGTAATATCAATTTTAACTTGATATGTAAAAACGATATGCGTATTGCATAACCAAACATTTACATGCGCATATCGAATTTACGGCGACATGCCTTTTTTTTGTGTGTATGAAAAAATTAAGATGTATAGATATCTTAATTTTTTCAATAATTATAAATATATTTTTCAAAAATTTAATTAATTTTCTTATATTTTTTAAAGCTCAAGTTTAAGTGCAACTATCCCCTTAATCTCTTCTCATAAATTATTTCAAAGAAACTTATTCATTTCCATTGCTTTTTCTCATTCAAAAGGGGCAAAAAAATCGCTTTAGAGCGACCCAAGAAGAAAAGGAAATAAACGTTAGGATGCGGAGCGGGTTAAAATAAAAGCCAGGAAGATTTTAACCCAGTTACTTTTCCTAATTAGTCGCAGCTTTGCCAATTTCTTTACAAATTTTCGCCATTTAGCTCCCCTCCTCCGGTGCTTTTCCTTAATCTCGTGCATACAGGGCGTATACTTAACACGTTTTTATGATTCACATTTTCCTGCCGAGTTTTACCCGCTTTTTCCTTGCTTTTTTCATATGTATATGAATATTTACAGCCCATTTGGTTGAATAACTCAACTAGGCGTCTACAAACAACTTTTTTTTTTTACGGCCCTGACTTTTGTATAGGGTGTTCTTGGTCGTTTCCATTTGCAGTCATAAATTAAACATAATTTAAATGCATGTGGAGCCCGCGCACACATGCTTCCTTTTTTCCATCAATTTGCAATTAGCATTCGAAATTATTCTACATTTTTTGTGGGCAATTGATCGCTGTTCATTAATTGTCGTAAAATTGCCACATTAAGTCATTATATTGTTTTCCATTTTTTCTTAATTAAGTTGTTTTTTTACTTTAGCTGGAATTTGGTTTTTTTAACGCTTAATTTGTAAATTATTGGTAATATTTATTGAAATTTGAATATTTCCATCAATGCTTTTAAGAGGAATTTTTCAGGGGGGATTTTTTATAAAAGAAATTTGATACTATTAAAAAAGATCTAATTATTTTTTTTTGTAATTTTAGGAATTTTAATATAAATTTACAATTTCTTTGGGGATCATTTGCCTTCGCTTTCCATCTTCGAATTTGGCCCCATTTCATTTTGCCGCCCCCTAATTTAGCTTTTTGGTGGGAGCTTTTTGAAATTTCTCCATTGCCAAATTGTTGCGCATTGCAATGCGTGTGACTTTGTGTGCTTGTGGCTGTGTATGTGTGTGTGTGTGTGCCTGTTCCATTTCATTCCATTTCGTTCCGTTCCGCCTGTTGCCGTTCCGTTTCCCGCTCTCACTCAGCATCTCTTCGTTTTCGGATGCACTTCGTCGATTTCGTCGTTTGTCGTACGTTTTCGTCGCTCTGCTTTTCGTTTCCGTCAGTGTTGTCATTTCAAAAATAGCTTTTAAAAATATCTAGATTTTTTCATAATATTGGAAAGGTTCTAAAAGGTTCTAGACCGATTTACCATTACACTTGTATAATAAAAATACAAAAAAAAATATTTAAGATATTTAATGCAATGCAAAAGATTAAGAAATATAGAAATTTCAACATTGAGATACGGATGTTATTCATTATTCATATATACCAATAAATATGGTTTTACCTCAGAAAGTCTGGCTAGTTTTTGGCATTCTAGGAAATATGGATATTAAATAGAGTAGAGATTAAATTAAATTATTTTTTTTTTATTTTCTATAAATGGTTAACTTAGATTTTCGTGATTTTCACTGTCTCAGCGGTTATATTACAACAATATAAAGTACATAAAGTACAACATTTTTAAGAACCCTCTGACGGTTTCTGACCTATACAAAAAGCCAGGAAGAAATGCCAAAGTGCCATCTCTAACTCAAGCGACCCGCTCGTCTGGCAGTTTTGCGGCTCGGCTCTTGGCTTTCGGCTTTCGGCTCCTGTGTTTTTTCTGTTTTTGTAACTTTTTTTTTTGGTTTGCTGGCCATTTTTGTTGGACTGGCTCTGGCCCATTGGTGTTGCCTCAGTCACCGCATTCGGTTCGTTCTGCTTTCGCCTTCTGCGCCCTCGTGCACGCGCGAAAAATTCCGAAAAAAAACGAGAAAAAAACGAAAAAAAATTGAAAAGGAAGAAATTTGAAGACATCCATACACACACTCGCCGCAAGACAACAGAGAATATAAATATAAATACAAATAAAAACAAACAGAGGACAAACTATTAGCCATAACGGAGCAGAAACAAATTCATTTAGTTATAAATACAATGTGTCACGAAAGTGCCAACCCTGAAATAGTGGACTTTCGAGCGAACCAATTGAGGATTCAATTAAATTTTGGTTATAGCCGAAAATAAATAGAGATACTCGGAGCACGAGAGCAACAGTTCCAAGTGGGTAAAATAAAAAAGCGGGTGGTGGTGGGCTTTGTTTAGGGTTTAGAGGGTGTTTGGGGTTGCGGATTGAAGTAATCCAGAGAAACTGAGGCCAAAAAGGTGCCAGAAGGTGTTTAAATATCTCTAAAGTGCGAGTATCCAAAGTGAGATTAGTCGACGTGCGAAATTGAGATGGTTTTAGGGTCTTAAAATGTATGTGAATATGTGGTAGAGCCTCATAAAAGATGTGACTAATATACATATAGCATGTACAAGCATATTCATATTTCTGATCTTAATCACTTGGTTATTAGTCACTCACTCGCGTTATAAAAGAAATTATCATCAAAATTATCATAGTCAATAAATACAAATACAACTGGAAAAATACAATTGTTTATGGGGAGACAAATAAAGTTGCTGGGCCAGGTGAAAATGTATATCAATTTAATTATTAGCAGGTTGGCAAAAAAAAGCAAAAAAATGCAAAAAAAAAAATACAAATTTAAAACAAAAATATAATATTATATGATATTTTAAACAAATATATAATATAATATTTTCAAAAAATATATAATATAATAATTTAAATAAATATATAATATAATATTTTAAACAAATATATAAGATAATATTTTTAACAAATACATAATCAAATATTTTAAACAAATATATAATATTTTAAACAAATATACATATAATATAATATTTTTATCAAATATATAATAAACTATTTTAAACAAATATATATATATATCCAAATTTTATTTAAACAAATATATATATATATATATCAAAACATTATTTAAACAAATATGTTAAATGTAATTAACCTATTTTTTTCTAATTTTCTAAAAAAGCCCTCGGAATTTCCAGATTTAAAATTAGAATATCTGGGCCATTTTTTTGGCTTTCTAAGTCTACCAAAAAAAACGATCTTTGTGATTGTGGAATTTTTTTTTTGTTGGTCCACGAAGAAATTAGATTGATTGAGAAAGCCAAATGGAGGACAGCTTCTTGTCACAACTTTCCATGAAAATGCTGGCCCTCCTCCTGCTGCTCCCCTCTCTTTCCCACTGCCAGGTGCAATGCGTAGAAATTGTGGGTGGTTGGGTTGGGTGCAAATAGAAGTGGGTGGGTGGGTGAAAAGAGGTTTAGAGAGGCCCGAGGCTTCGGCTTCGTTCTTCGTTCGCCAAGTGCCGCCGTTGCGCTTGACACGTTTATTTTTTTCTCTCTTGTTTTTCTTGTGCAGCCTCAGGTTTTCCACACACACACATACACAGCGCCCAGGAAAAACCACTCCATGTATGTGCGTGTTTGTGTGTCACTTTGTTGTGTTTATGTTTTATTTTCATTTCGTGTTTCTTTTAATTGCCAACTGCCTAGTGAGCGCGTCCTTGAGGCGACTCCCCCCTCCATGCTTATTCCCTCCCACTCACCACCCCCTTCTTTTCCCCCATTTCCCCCCTTTTCACTCTATATTTAAACGCATCTCTCAATGAGTTTCCCCCCTCCAACAACTAGCTGCAGTTGCCAAAAGCAAAAAAAAAAAAACTAAATAAACACTCAAAATTAAAGAGAATATATGACCTCCATCTTCCCATGTGGGAGAAGATTCTTAGAGAGAATCGTCTGAAGATTCTCCCATCGTTAATCAACACATTTCATTATGCCACTGAGACCCATTATTCCCATGATATATGGACGTTCGAACAGTGAAAGCTAAGCAAAAACTTGTGTTTTAACTATGGGAAGTGTAGGAAACTTTGAGAAATCAGCCAAGAACATGATAAAACTATTAGTAACTTGATTTTTAGACTAAAAAATATTCCAAAGAGTCAATCAACAAATTGCGTCTTTATTTTAGTGTTCAGAAGACATATCGGCCGCCTTATCAGCATTGTCTGTCTTTTGGGCAATTTACTGTATAGACTATAGTATATACCTCGGCATTTGTTGAATGGCGTGCGCTGAATTGATGTGAATTCAATTAAAACAGTCGCCGACTGAATTCCTAGAGAGGGGGGGGGGGGGGGGGAATACGTATATAGAATGAAAACAAAATCGAATGAATGGAAACAACTGAATATACTGCCTATCGGATTGATCTGATATGATCTAGTTTGGTTTTATTTATTTTGTTTTCATGGACAGTGACTTTTAATTGTATTTCATTTGATATCTTTTCAAAGGCATCTTAATTTGTTGGTCCTACAGTGCGTATACCTTATTTTAGGAACTGGCTGGCCTACCTGGCGTATACGTAACTTTAGCAAATTTGGCACCCAACCCATGTCCTTTTTGCCCATTTCCTTCATTGATTATTCGAATTTGAAGTGCAGTCGTGCGGCTCAAACAAAACTCAAGCAAATTCATAATATGCATGGCGAATAGAAAGGAGGGGCAAACAAGTTGCTGCGAAATGCCAGAACACTTGGACATAAAACACGGGTCCAGTTCTCACCTAAAAAAAAAAAAAGTTTCATCTTCCCTTTGGCTTGAAGCGTTTTATTTCTTCTGCTTTTTCTTCGCGGAAATTCTTGTACTTTGTATTTGTTAGCCAGGATGTCCTTTTGGTTTTTGCTGCTGCTGCGAAAAAAAAGGAGAAAAAAAAACCCGAAGGAATGCAATAAAACCTTGTCAACTTTTATATTGCTCTGCAAAGTACTTGGGGAAAGACAGGAAAAGCAGGAGAAAAGATTACTTCAAGTGATGTAAATACGAGGGGGAATTAAAGGTATCCTTAAACAAATCAGAAATTTAGAAAGGATTGCTGGAAAAATAGGACTAAATTTAAAAGGAAAGAAAGAAAATTATTATAATCAAATCAGAATTTTAATAGGTTTTATTAAATATTTTTTGTATAATCAAAAAAAGTTTATAATCAATACAAATTGAAGTTAATTAACCCCACAAACCCCTTGGAACTGTTGCATATATTCTATAGAACATCAGCTCTCTGAATATGCAGATAGATAAATAAACATAAAAATCAAAATCAAGCAAGGGAATCAAAGTGAAAATGTGCCCGAAAACGTCGAAAACCACGCCGCTGCTGCTGATCGCGGGAATTTGTTTTGTGATCGTGCTGGTGGGCATCACGGGTATAACCTTGATCAACAACATCAACCTATCGAATATCATTCGATTGAACGAGAAGGTGGCCAGCGATAGTGTCAGCAACAACGAGAATCAGATCAAGGAGCTCAACTATGTGAACAATCATCCGCGGAATGTGTATCTCAAGCTGAATGCCAGCAAGGAGGACGAAAAGGACGAAAAGGACGAGGAGAAGATGCAGAAGGAGCAGGAGCAACTGGAACTGCCCAAGTTATCCGCCGTTATTGGTGGCAGTAAGCTGAATGTCCGGGATAATCAATTGAAGGAGTCGTCGGAAGCCATTTCCTTACTTCCATCTCCTCCTCCTTCGACTTCTCCGACTTTTCCCTCGCCACCTTTGCCCTTCGGCGGGGTCAAGTACAACGCCTCCAGCGGTTTGATTGATTACGAAAAGCGAAACCAAGTCGTCAAGGTGAGTCAAGGGTTAAAGGCTGTCTGCTGTCGGGTTAAACGGCGGTGTTAAAGGTGTGAAGCTCAAATTGGAGTATCCATTACAAATGCCTGACCTTTCCAGCTTGAGATTTCATTAAACACCCCACTTAATATTCACCAGGGGAATTTAAGGTCTTTGAAGGGGAAAATGTATATGTTTTTTTTTAATATTTTAAATAGGAAAATATAAAAAATACTTGTTGTTAATTTAGGAAACCTAATCAATCTATGATTGTTTTAAAATTATAGAGTTACTAAAAAGGTAAAGAATTTGTTATTGGTACAATAGACGTCTCCAAAATTCTAATATAATTTTTCTACATTTTCTAGCTGACTTATAAATAAGAAATATTTGTAATTAATTTTAGAAAATTCTTGGAAAACGTAATGCGGCACTTTCACCTTGGTAAAACGATTTCCAAGTAATGAAGTAAAGCCTGTGGTGGTAAAATAACCGGAAAATGTTTGACTTATGGACAAACACGTGACAACAACAGAAAAATGCAGAATGAAAAAAAAGACTACCCCTCGTAAATCGCACCTTCGAAGCCCCTGACTAACCCCCCTTTAAAGCCGCCTAAACCGACCGAACTTATCCTAGCCGCCAGTGAATGTGATCTAAATCTTAGCGTTTATTACGCTCACTTGGCTCCTTCTCTTGTACAATTGCCATTACGTGGTTGGCCATAGTTGCCTCCCCTTTTTTGGCGCAGTCCGGAGGGCGTGGCAGGGGCGTCACAAGGGGGTTGGAAGGGGGTGGTGTCCTGAGCCAATTGCTTTACGCTTTAACGGCTCAAAAGCCCGTGTCAACTGGAAGTAGATACGTATAGAACGTGGAAAACCAACGACCTTGACGAAGGCGATGCGCCTAAACAAAATGCAGTTGCAAATACACTAGAAAAAAGTGGGGTGAGAATAGACATATATAATAAATACTACTATATTTAGAAACCTCTAAAAATTGTAGTTAATTGAAAAAGCAATAGAAACTAGGAATTAAAATATCTAAAATATTTATTCAAAAATTTATTTGCAGTGTCGCCTTGCAACTCAAGAAAAATAAATCTTCCCTCAATGTCCATTTGAAGAGCCGAAAGACAGCTAAGAAGCAGAATAAAAATAACTTTGCGAAAAAAGGAATTTAAGAAGCTTTTCAGCTTTTTAGTGTTTTCTCAACCGTGGCGAAAATGTAGTGAAAATTCATTTTTGACCAAATTTAAACGCACTTTCGAAATGCCAATCAAAGTGAATGGGATTTAGTTAGTTGTGGGATAACAAAGCCCGAGGACAGCTTGATTAATTTAAATGAGAACTTGAACCCAGATTGCATTTTATTGACTTAAATTTCCATTTACCTGCTGGAGATTGATATGCATACCTCAATCACTGGGACAATGATTTCCATTTGCAGGAGGGGATGGCAGAATTGTGTGCAAATGCTGTGTAGGTGAATGTGTGATTACGATTTACCTGGAAAAGCTGGCCAAGTGGCGATTGAAGAGAGGGGTGAAATACAAATGAAGACATTTGTGTATGAAAAGAGTAGCTTAAGAATTGGCATTTTCCTTTGCTAATACAAAGGGGGCATCGGAGTGGAAAATGTGAGGAAAAACAATCTGTTGCAATTTAAGTTTCTTGTTTCTTGCTGGCTTACTTCATCGCCTTGTTTCTGTTGCCGTTTCCCTCTAATGTTTTATTCATTGTTCTTTTCCGATTATTTCCCATTGCAGGTGAGTTAACTCGGAATTGATGATACGCCTTTGTGATGTGGGGTAGAATGGCAAACTATAAGATATGTATAACCGAAGCTGGCTAAAACATTCATGGTTGAGTATGTTTTACTTACTGGATTGATTTTTTTTTTTCATTTACTATCAACTTTTCGACTGCCAATTCAATCCTAGTTTACTATTTCAAATTATTTACGAAAATCGGTTTTTATTTTAGATTTATATTTCAAACCGTTTTTGATATAGCTTATACTTCCCGTTTTTTTGTCCCACCTTTTATATAGTAGTTTAGACAGATTACTTTTTACACAGATGACTTGACAATTCGATAATGAAAAAAAGAAGCCCTTCGGCTGCCCTAATAATATTTCAAGTTCAGTATTCCCACTCTCGTGAAAAGCCTTAGCCTTGGTAGGGAATTTCCATTGCTGGCGATTTTCCCGCCATTTGTTTTCCTTTCCCTTCATTATTTCTTCTGCTTTCCCCTTTTGTGCTGCCTTGTTTTGCTTTTCATGTCCTACACATGTCGGCAGCTAATAATCGAATTGTGTTCAGCCATTTGTCCGCCCCTTTTTTGTTGTTAATCTCCGCCCCCCCAAAAAACACCCCACCAATTTTTCCACCCATTTTGTCCATGCAAATTACAACGGGAATGGAAATAAAAAACGGGGATGGGGATGGGAAAAGCGCGGCTGGCAAATCGAACGAAGCATTGAAAAGCCAAACGCAGACAACTGAGCCACTTGTCCAAGGTGAAAGTAAGCGAGGAGGAAAGCGGCGGGAAAATGGAAAAGGCGGCGGGAAAATGTGTGGAGGCATTTTGGGGGACACATCATTGCGTAGCATTGACCAATTCAGCTGGCCGCCAAAAATCGCCGGGCCAAGTGGAAAACCAATAGAGAAGGAAAATCGGAACAGTGGTTAAGAAAGGAAAAAATGTGGAAAATAATGAAAAATGAATTGTAAACAATTTAAATATTTCTTTGGATTTTTTGAGGGCATAAATTAATTGTTTTTTATATATTTTTAAGTAGATGTTAAATCATAAAATACTGCTAATACATTTTATTTTATATAAATGATTTTTTTTTTTCGGCGAGAAACATTTAAAATATTTTTTATTAGTTTTTTGACCACTGTGCGGTCATCAGTTGGACGAAAAGACCAAATGACAACAACAAACAACAAACAGCAGTGCAACACTGACACTAACCCAGTTTTTTTTCCTTTTTTTTTTCTGTTTTGTCCTCCAATCGGATCAGTGGCATTGGTATGGGTATTTGAGTCTGTGTGTGTATTTGACCGATGGCCATGTGTTGGAGCATTTTGACCGTTTCGTTTTGACCAGTATCATTGTCAATAGCACAGGGTCAGCATGGCAAGGGGTTAAAGCGGCTAGTTAGGAGGGAAGATAGAGCGGAGGACACTGTGGAATTTCGCAGCATAAGCGGGGGAATTAAGGCAAAAGAAGAAATGGAGAATGGAAAATATCTTAGTTCTTGGAAACTTTCTTTCTTATCATTTTACTGCACAATATAAAGTATTCTTTCACGTTTTCATCTGCCGTTGCATTCAATTTTGCAGCTTTCTTTTCATTTTCATATTTCGTATGTTACTTAATCTTTGTTTTGTAATTTTGTTGGCCAAAACTTGAGTTCATATTTTGTTCTAGGGCCACGCCCACTCACCGAAAACGCCCCCACAGTTACAGCAGCCGCCGGCACCTTAATGCAAATAGTTAGATTGTTTTCCCCAAAAAATACCCAGTGGCAATTAAAGGACAAAGGGTATGATGGGCTTAGAGTTTCTTAGAAGGGAACCAAAAATGTGGAGGATCTATAAAGTTGTAGGAACTCGAAAAAAAACATTGTATTTTAAAAATGTATATGGGTTTTAAGGATTTAAAAACTTTCAAAATATTTTTCAAAATATTTTTAAACATTTTTTTAAAAAGTTTCAAATAATGTTAAACATTTTTTTGAATATTTTTAAACCTTTTCAAAATATTTTTAAAAATGTTCTTCTTTAAGCAAATGCAGAGAATTCATTTACCTTACCTTATGATCTTCCTAAAATCTTTTCCAAGACTCTAGGGTGCCTACAAAATCGAGTTATTTAGCCTAAAGTGACAGCAGATTTGGCTAAATATATATTCTCTAAGATTAAGCGACACTGGCGAAGTGAAAAGAAAACTAGATTGCAGGAGGGAAGTTGGAAGAAAAAGCGCTCGTCGCGTCTTTTGCATTATTTTATGGCCTCAAGCAAATGATTTTTCTTTGCCAGAGTTTCTGGTTAAACTTTTTCGCTGCCAAGGAAGTTAGTATTTTTTTTTTTTTTTTTTTTTTTTTTTTTTGTGTGTGAGGGTGCATATTTTTGCAAACAATTTTCAACTTTTACTCCTTTATGGTATTTTTTCGGTATTTTTGTTGTACTCTCTTTATCTGGCGCTTTGTTTCCCCTTTTGTTTGGCCAGAAAACTTTGTACTCTCGAAAGTTGCATTGAAAATATTTTGGATTATTCAATTATGGCCAGCTAAAGATGATGCACCCCCCTTTCTGCCTTCCCTTTTTCTCTCTCTTATTTTTGCAATTTCAACTTTTCATTTTTTGGCTGTAAAGATTGCGCTCGTAAATCGCCCAGTTCTCCAGGGACTGTCATTAAAGTTAGATGGAAAAGGACGAAGACGAAAATGAAGAAGAAGTAAGGGAGAAATCGGAACAGAGAAAGCGATACTGGTGGGGAACGAGAAGGATATATCTTGTTTTCAGTGCGGGGCTTTTAAAATGAGAACACGACTGAAATGAAATGCCATCAAGTGAATGACGAAAGTCACGTGCCAGCGGCTGACGGAAAACAATTCCAGCGAGTGCCAACATTCAGCTGTGGCATGCCTCAAACTCAAACGCAAAACTAGAAGTGTGCGACAGCCTACACTGCTCGAAATGCGACATTTAGGGCACATCAATCAAGAAACCAGGGTATAACAACAGGGGAAAATATTTAATTTTAATGGGGTATAATTAGAGATGAAAAGGGAAACAGAAAAATAGCTTTGTTATACTTTAATTATTTAAATAAACTAGAAATAATAATTAAATTAAAAAATATAAAATATATAGGTTTTGATTTTCATTCAGAACCCTTAAATATTTAACATTCTTTAACCACAATTAATGGTATATATTTTCGGTGCAGGTTTTTGTCACCTGCCGTCTGGGATGTGGACAGATTGTGACATATGACGAGTGTCTACCACTCGCTATCTGCCTCGCTCCCCTTCCATCCTGTTCGCTCCTTTGCCTGGCATGTTGGGACATTCCATTGCGGAAATTATGTTCCAACATACCAATATACAAAAACACATACGTTCGAGTACAGGAGGTATTTGTTTTGTGGGAAAATATGGCGAAGCAATGATTTATTGTTTGTTTATAACTAAACTACTTACTTATCAAGGGCTTTTTTAATCGCCGGTAAAGGTGTCTAAAAGTAGGCAACAATATTTCTATACATTCTTTTATTCATTGCATACTTTTAGACACCTTTTTTTAGGCTACTCTTGTAATAACAATGCAAATTAAGCAGCTAACTGTTTTTAAACGTTAAATATGAGTGTTGCTCTATTCGAGTGCCTACTGTAGCTTCACGGCGATGTCGCACTCACGCACATCCATTTGAGACTGACATTCCTGCGCCGGTGGCACGTTTTGTGCGACGTTTGCACATTGCCAGGATATAACTTGATGCTTAATGAAGACATCCAAACACACACTCACACTAATACAGCGGCAATAAAGCCAGATGGATGAGTGTTTGTGTGTGTGTGCGTGTGTGCGTGGGCCAAAAGAATACCAAAATTATTCAATCAATCAGTCAAATCCATCAAGCAATTTCCGTGAATTAGTCGACTTAATGATTGAGATACTTTGCTCTTTTTGCCAGTGCTTAGCCAACCACTTGAATTTAAAATCAGGTATGGTTTGGTGTTATATATTTGATATTATATAACTTAACTAACTTATATAACTTAAGTTGCTATCTTAGCTAAAATTAGTATCATTTTTTAATTTGATAACTAATTAATTTTTAATTTTTCTTATACAATGAAAATGTTAACTTTTTTAATTGTTTTTCCACTTTCATTTTATTTAATTCCCTTTGCCTTTCCCTGCGCATTTGACATTTTTGCATGTCATCCATCAATCTGAGCTGCGGCTCATTAAATCACGCAAAATCTGAAGAGGAAGAAAACAGCCCGAGGCGAAAGCACAAAAGTGGCTTCCATTTCAATGCCAGTTGACCTCTGTCCTTCGTCCTTCGTCCTGCTGCCGCCAACCTTTATCCTTGCCCCTTTTCTCACACTTTCCGGCAGCTGTTGTAATCCGTTTAAAGTGTTTTTGCGGGTTGTAAACATTTCGACTTTTAATTCACTGACAGCGGTTCTTCATCCTCTCTCTCTCTCTCTGTCTCTCTCTTGTTTCACTGTATATACCTTTCTCTTGCTGACCACCGGCTTTGTGGATTTCCGGAGCTTGTGGGCGGCATGGGGCGTGTTCCCGGATAAATGGTATTTTTTTGTTTTTATTCGCAAGCTGTCCGTTAAGAGAGTAATTCGCAAATAAAACATTGCTAATTAGGTTGGCTCGAAAAAAAATAAAGGAAAAATATAATCCAAAAAATAAGTGAAATTTAAACAAGAAAAAATTATTAAAATAATATATACATTTTTAAATTATAATATTATATGTAAAAAGAATTTTAAAGAAATGACAGAAATAAAATAAAATAATTAATTATTAAATTAAACACTAAAAAGTATAAAAGATAAAAGAAAACATCAAGAGACCAATTTTCCAATAATAAATGATCCCGATTTGGAAAATAAAAACTGGCAAATTAATTCAATCACTTTCTACATGCTTAACCCCAAGTCAGCCCCGACCTTCACCTGAGTGCCGACCTTAACCCTTAATTGGGCCAGATTTAAGCGTTGCGTGATTTGAGCCCAAACATTTAGGGGGTTAAAAGGGGTAGTGACTTGGGGAGGTTTGGTGGGATTGTTCGCAGTAGGTTATGTCAACGCGTTGGACTTTAATTAATTACCGGGAAAATTGTTAATATTTGTTCAGCCCTCGCTTGCTCTTTCTCACTCCCTCTTCTTCTCCCACTCCCACTTCTCCGTGGGAAAGTAAACATGGAGAGGAGGAGGAGAAGGTTGGATCCTTGGTCCTTGCTGAGTGCTTTGTCCTGTGGTCGTAATTTAATTTTTGCAAAAAATACCCAAATGAAAGCCACACCAAGGGAGAGAGAGAGATGGCGAGAGAATGGCGCTCCAAAGTATGCAATGCCGAATTATGCTGTGTGTGCGCTAGTGTGCGTGTGTGTGTGTGAGCGGAAGTACATGGCAAAATGCAAAATAGCAGAGGCCACACCAATGCAAACACACACGCACACAGCCGCGCACCAACACAGGTGCATAGCCAAATACTTGCACTAAACAAAAAAAAAGAATTGAGCTATTGCCTAATTGAAAATATTCAACTCAAATATGTAGGCTACCTTAAATTAGAAAATAAAATTAAAAAATAAATATTTATTATAAGGAAATATAATATTAACTGATTATTGATAATAGTTTTAAACTTATTTATTTTTTAATATTTTCCAAACTAATACATTTTGTATAAAATAATAAATTTATAATTTATTATAATAAATTAATAAATTTAAATATTTATTTTATTTGTATTTCAAAATAAAGATAATATTGTAATAATTAGTTTAGAAATAATAATATTTTTAAGTATAAAAAAAGAGCGAATATATTTGCGAAAAACCCACCATCCGTTTATATAGAGCAATTCCAATGAAAAAGATTTTCCGCTGTCCATTTCATTAACATTTCTGCGGCCACCGCCAACTACGTGACTTTCTAGGTGTGTGTGCGAGTGGAACTGGGCGATATTCAATTGGAAAAAAAGGGAAAATCAACTCAAACACACAGTCGCACTGACGTATGCAAACATTTCAAGCCGAGTTGAAAGCGAGAAACTAAATATGAAATGAATTTCAACGAAGGCCAAATATTAAGCAAGGCAGAGAGTAAATATAGAAAATATACGTGAAATTTGCGCAAATCTGCATATTGTATCCATGCAAAACGATTGCGATTTGTTTGAGGGTTCTTTAGCTGTTGGTTGTTAGTTGTTGGCTGTGTTGCATACGCAAACGATTTCTATTTTCTATTTTCCAATGCACTTTTCAAATTGAAAACATCTGGTTTTTGTGGCGAGCAAAATAAATCATTGATTTGTTGGGTATTTAATCTTGGTTTTTAGTTAATAGCCTACATGGAAAATCTGTAAAATGTGCTATAAATTTCTAGTAAATTAGTTTATTATAAAATCCAACTAATTTTGAATTTTTTCCCCTTTCAGATGATGGAGCATGCGTGGCACAACTACAAGTTGTATGCCTGGGGCAAGAACGAGCTGCGTCCGCTATCGCAGCGTCCGCATTCGGCCAGTATCTTTGGATCCTACGACCTGGGGGCCACGATCGTCGACGGCCTGGATACGCTGTATATCATGGGACTGGAGAAGGAGTATCGCGAGGGTCGCGACTGGATCGAGCGCAAGTTCTCGCTGGACAATATTAGCGCGGAGCTGAGTGTCTTCGAGACGAACATTCGATTTGTGGGCGGCATGCTGACGCTGTACGCCTTCACGGGCGATCCGATGTACAAGGAGAAGGCCCAGCACATTGCCGACAAGCTGCTGCCCGCCTTCCAGACGCCCACGGGCATTCCCTATGCGCTGGTCAACACCAAGACCGGTGTGGCCAAGAACTACGGCTGGGCATCCGGCGGCAGCTCAATCCTGTCCGAATTCGGCACCCTGCACCTGGAGTTCGCCTACCTGAGCGACATTACCGGAAACCCACTGTACCGGGAGCGAGTCCAGACCATTCGTCAGGTGCTCAAGGAGATCGAGAAGCCGAAGGGCCTGTACCCCAACTTCCTTAATCCCAAGACGGGCAAATGGGGACAACGTAAGTTTGTTAACTAATAGATTAGTGGAGAATAAGCATGCGGTTAACTGCGGTCACACGTCTATCTGGCATTGTGCACACGTCGATTCTTCTTTGTGTCGCCAAGCCCTGAACCAAACTAAATGCACAATAATTAAATTTTGTAGCAATTTAAAATCTTAAAAAAAAACGAATTTTAAATTGCAACTAATTACAAGAATGTTTAGAGAGTTCTTACTTATTTACTAAATACTAAACTTTGCTCTACCCCACAGTCCACATGTCCTTGGGCGCCCTGGGCGATAGCTACTACGAGTACTTGCTGAAGGCCTGGCTGCAATCCGGCCAAACGGACGAGGAGGCCCGCGAGATGTTCGACGAGGCGATGCTGGCCATTCTGGACAAGATGGTGCGCACCAGTCCCGGCGGTCTGACCTATGTCTCCGACCTCAAGTTCGATCGGTTGGAGCACAAAATGGACCATTTGGCCTGCTTCTCGGGTATGTATACCTTGCCTAATTCAAACTAGAACTTAATATTAACAACTACTCTTTTCTTTTAGGTGGCCTCTTTGCTTTGGGAGCTGCCACGCGTCAAAATGATTATACAGACAAGTACATGGAGGTGGGCAAGGGCATTACGAACACCTGCCACGAGAGCTACATTCGAGCACCCACTCAGCTGGGCCCCGAGGCCTTTAGGTAGGTTAACTGCTAGCCAAAAAGGCAGAATGCCATACTAATATCCTTCATCAATCCATGTAGATTCAGTGAAGCCGTCGAGGCGCGAGCACTGAGATCGCAGGAGAAGTACTATATCCTCCGGCCGGAGACTTTCGAGAGCTACTTTGTGCTGTGGCGCCTCACGCACGACCAGAAGTACCGCGACTGGGGCTGGGAGGCGGTCCTCGCCCTGGAGAAGCACTGCCGCACGGCGCACGGGTATTGTGGCCTGCGCAACGTCTATCAGCAGGAGCCGCAGAAGGACGATGTCCAGCAGAGCTTCTTCCTTGCCGAAACACTCAAGGTTAAGACTAACGAACTGCTCACTTAAAAGCGGAGATTAATCTTGGATTAACCCTTCAATTTCAGTACCTGTACTTGCTGTTCTCGGACGACTCGGTGCTGCCGCTGGACGAGTGGGTGTTCAACACGGAGGCCCATCCGCTGCCGATCAAGGGGGCGAATGCGTACTACAGACAGGCGCCCGTAACGCTGCCGGCCTCGAATGCCTCGTAAACGGGCGCCCTGCTGCGCCGCTGGCTGTTCGGCCTGTCCCTAGCACTGCACCTTAATTAGCTCTCGAAAATTGAATACTTCTTATAGATATATGTATGTGTACGCGATCGCAACTCTATTTTTTTTTCTTTGTCATAAGTTTTTAGTTAGTTTACGTGATGATATGATGATATGGTGACAACTGCGTACGAAAGATATTGTATGTTTACAAAAAACAAACTAAGCAAAAAAACAGCCAGGCACATACGAGAAACTTTCAATGTAACATATTTATAAAGCTTGCACATATATAGGAACTTAAACTTAAACGGATATATCGTAGTTTAGTCCTTAACTGTTTGCACAAGTTTCTCCGAGTCTCTCTCTCTTTTTTATTTACCTTATGTGGTATAAGGTATATGATAATCCAAATAGTTGACTGAGGTGGAAGGGCGGCATAGGGGAGACCTCAATTTCCATTTAAAAGCGAATGACGTAGGCGTAGGCAAACACTCTTGATATTAATTATGATATGATATACGGATATATGTATGTGTAAATGTAAAACTCAGGTGTTCTTATTATGATTTACCTTGCGCTCACACAAGGCTCTTTCTCTTTCTCTTTGTAACTCTCTCAGCTACGTAACTATCTCTACAGAAGCATTCTATACGCAATTCTCGATCTGCTACTATATCTCAGTGTGGATTCATAGATCGATAAGTCTACTGATAGATCTGCTGATTTCCAATTCGAATCTTTGACCACTTTGTTTTGTATATAATTTCTATTGACTTTCCTCGCAAAATGAAGGCAGACAAAAATCGAATTGATATTTATACAAGTATATTCTTACACAATATTGTTTACCTTGTAGCCTAAATATTTAAATATAAATCTAATATAGAGTCTAGCTTACTTTATGTGACGAAACAAATGTAACGCGAATTACCTTAAATCCAGAACATCAAGCGAAACGAAAGCAAATGAAATATATATAAAAAAAATATACCTAAATAAATCTATATTTGTATTTAATTAAATCAAATAAAACGTAGGCAATTGTTAAAATAAATTAATGATACGATGGCACAAGCCGAGCGAATGGTAATTTAATTTTTAACAACTGTAAAGGTTTTTTATAATATTAATAATAATAATTATAATAACAACAATACCCATAATAATCATATTTATAATTCTATTTATAACTGTAATCCATAGACTAAGCCACAAGCATCGCATGATAAATGAAATATAGAAGTTATTTAATTGTTTTTTTTTATAACCTACGCAGCTTGGGCTGTGTAAAGTGATTTAACAAAAGTAAAAATAACATAAAACCTAAGCTAAGACCCTAATGTAAAACCGAAGAATTTTAATGAAAACTTTTAAGAAATTAAAATAATATCAAACTTAATTAAATCGATAAATGAGAAACCCTAAAAATCACCAGCTAATAAATGTAAAACCAGCCGAGGGCTTAAGAAAATTAAAATCGAAACTAACTAAGCGTAAATTTAGTCCTTAGAGCCAACTTTTTTTGTTTAGATCAAATTAGAATTGAGGCCAATAGCGAGATGTATACATATATGATATATCATCCGATGGTAATGCCCAATAAATAGATTTGAATGGCAGTTTGTAAATGCATCAGACATAATACGTTCGTCGACTGCAGTCCCTGAGCTGCGGGAGATGGAAATTGTATTTTGCCTAATCATAAGTTTAATAAAGATCTAATAATTAACTTAGAACTGTGTGTTTCGTAATTTACAATTTAACAGGAATTTTAGTTTAGAATCAACCACTTAGAATCAATATACAATCTTGGAATTTTAGTTTAGAATCAACCACTTAGAATCAATATACAATCTTGGTAATTCCCTGTTTACTCGGGTTCCCGTTCTTTCTGTAAATATTTTTATCCCGCAGCACATTGATGGCTCATTGGATAGTTTGTCTGACTGTAAACAAGTACCCCCCATCCGCCGTTGATTCTACTTTCAGATATATTTATGTATCTGCCACACAAGCCACTTCACAAGCATTTTGTCGAGCTCAATTAATGAGCAACCCACTTAAACTGAATGTGCGTATACTTAATGACGAAACTTGCACAAAAGGCGAGCACAAAGCACAATGTGAGGTTAACAACATTCGGCGGCGATTCGAGAACCCGGAAAGGGAGTGCGTCGCGACAGATACACCCTTCTAGCCCGATTGATTAACCCCCTCGAGTCTGATGGTTAAAACAAAAATCTATTGATAATCATTTACATTTCAAAAGTATAAAATTACTGGTAAAAGAAGGAAATGTACATTTTAAAGATATTTGAATGTCAAGTTTACAAGATATTTAATTAAAAGATTTTTTTAAATCTATTTTATTAGTTTTAAATATTTTTTAATTCGTTTTTATTTATTTTTAGAATTTTATTTTCTAAATATTAAATGTCAAGTTTAAAAGATATTTAATTTAAAGATTATTTTTTAATCAATTTTATTAGTTTTAAATATTTTTTTATTCGTTTTTATTAATTTTTTTAAAACACATTTTCTAAACTTTCGAAAATACTCAATACTCAATACTCGTACTCAATGGGTTAACAACGACTGGCGTGCAAAGTCCGACTTTTGCCAGCATAAGATCTCTTGGAAGGGGAATGAAACTGGGAAGCGATGGTAAGGCGAATGCGAACAAAGCATAACCATAAAATGGAGGAGTGCCAACCGACGACTGCATTCGCCA
Source organism: Drosophila pseudotakahashii (assembly GCA_035046095.1). Taxonomy (NCBI): domain Eukaryota; kingdom Metazoa; phylum Arthropoda; class Insecta; order Diptera; family Drosophilidae; genus Drosophila; species Drosophila pseudotakahashii. The sequence goes on from JAWNOE010000105.1 coordinate 12,934,909, forward strand.
CCCACCAATCTCCCACCCACCGCCCACCACCCAAAATAAAACAGAGAGCAGCGAAACGGGAGAGTACACCTAACGAAAATAGATCATGGTTTGTTTTAGCAATATTAAAAAAAAAACAAGTTAAAAAAAAAAAATTAGAATAAAGTATTCGTCTATTTTAAAGATGCGATTTGGGGTCACCTTTTGGAAACTTGGATATAAAAAGAATATTTGTAAAAGAAAATAATGGAGAATAATACAATCTTGGGGATGGTTTAAGAATAAGGCTGCTCATCAAGTTTATTCGAAAACTGTAGCTCACTTAAATTTCTTCAGGTGTACCATACCGGTCGTTTTCCCTCTCATTCGCGCCTTATCTCTGTGCTCTCTACTCTTTGTTGACTAGACGAGCCCGCCAGACCAGCTTTCCTGGTGTGCGTGTGCTGCATGGCAATGCCGTCGATGTGGACGGCACTGTTGTTGTACCTTCGAGTTGTTGTCATACCCTAGGTTTTTCAAAAAGTCACACAAGTGGTCGGAAAAAGGTTTGTCAACCAATATTTACCCACCCAAAAAGTTCAAACAATTTAAAATGTACTATTCTAAAAATAAAATGCGCTGGCATAATATTTATTTGGACTTGTGCTTAAAGTTGCCCTATCGTTTAATTTTTGTAGCATGGCATATAAAGAAAGTTATTATAATACCACTCTTTGAAAAATAAATAAATAAAAATGATTAAAATTTGAATTACACAAAATTCCTCAAACTTTAATTATTTAGTTTTTTTATTATAAAAATTTAATACTAATACTAATTAATACCCACTATTTATGTAATATTTATAAGATATTTATGAAATTACAGGTAGTTTAAAAAGTCCGAAAAATATATGCATAACAAATTAATATACTTTCTGCTCTGCAGGGTATTCCCTGGTCGCCTCAGTTCTCTGAGAAGGTTCTACTCTTTGTGCTTGGCTTGTTTTTGTTTTTTGTTTTGGTCGTTGACGTTGCCGCGTCGCTTCTAGCAATCCGCACAGTTCGCATCGAGACTCCGAGCAGAGCGGCAGGCACTCCAAATCCAGTTGCAGTTGCAGATACAGATACAGATACAGATACAGATTCAGATTGAGATACAGATACTCAGAGACACAGCGGATCGAGACTAGATATAGAGGCTATAACCAACCAGTGAAGGAAAAAGGAGAGTGAAAATGCCATTCCCGATCCATCCGCCCAAGCAGATGCCCTGCCCCCACTGGCAGCACTTCCCCATCAGCCCGGTGGACAGCAAGCCCAATCCGTTCGATTCCGTGGGCGGAGCGGCGGCAGCGGCCACCCAGGTCAACATAGGGGTTAACAAACCCCCAGAGCCGGTATCCTATCGCTATTGTTTGCAGTGTAAGGCCTCCGGCAGGGAGTCACCAAACACCGCCGACAGGGAGTAACAACGTTGCCCCCGAAAACTTTGGAGGTGACCCATTCAACCCAAAGCCAATCAGCCATCACCTGTAATCAACCACTTCACTAGAGGACGCACTTGGAAAGCCAATTAAAAAAAAAAGAAGAAAAAAGAAATCACAAGAAGCGCAGAACAAAGTTTTGATTTTAAGAGATAAATGATATGATTCATTTCAAAGTCAGATCCCAACAATCCATCCTTTTTTTCTGTGCTGCTTTTATTTTGTATCGAAATGGATCTGGTCTTTCAAAAATATGCATATATACCTAACACTAGCTTAAAATTTTAAAAATGTGAATACCCAGTCAAACACACCTTAATTTTTTCTGTGCTTTGCTATTTGATATTTTAACACCAACTAATACTTTTCATTTCGAAATGGATATGATATAAGAGATGCTTCTCGAGATCAGAAGATCTTGAGCTATTGATAATATCAGCTCCAAATGCAGCCTAATTTTTTTCTGTGTTGTTATTATTTAACCTAACCTAAGCACATGTTCCATTAATTTTTTGCTGTTTTTTTTTTTTGCTATAATTAAGGTAAGCATTTTGTACGTATTTAATTTGTATTTAGAGCTAAAGACTACAGTTTATACCGTTTATGAATTTTTTGATATATTTGTATAAGAGAAGCGCTAATAAACGCACGACGCATTTAAAAAACGAGTTCTACACAAATACAGAAGCACTCCCCATATACACATACCATAACCATATGCTGGCTGTTTTTTGATTCCAAACTCAGACTTTGTTTGGTTCTGTTTTTGTTTTCAGTTTCGTTTCGTTGAGTCTTCATGTTTATCAAAATTTCCAAGGTCACCGACGACGAGAGGCGTCAAACGGAAAAAAAGGTGCGATAAGAGCGGCTTCAGATTTGAGTTTTTGATTTGGAAAATTCGGGAATGGTCGGGTGATTTTTCTATCGCCTGTCTTGCAAGCAAAGTTCAACAAACCGTTGGAATTAATCCAATGAGAGTGAAAAACGAAAGCTGATGAATAAAAGGGTGTAAAAGGGGGGGAGGCATTAATTGCATTCGCTCGCCTTCTCAGAGAGTTCGTTTATATGCATGCTAAGAGTTGCATACACTGAAAATAAATTTATGAAAATTTATAGCAGCTTTTTAATAAAACAAAATAAATATCTTATTTTTGTAATATATTATTCGAATATCATTAAATCCTGTCTTCAGTAAATTAATTAAATAGAGCTCAATAATAACCAAAAGCGCCATAAAAAACCCATAAATGAGATAAAAGTGGTGCACTTTTCTCTGTCTGTGTCAATTTATTTATATAAGGACGTGCACACATGTTTGTACTATATTTAACCTTATCGCATGATTCGACGAGTGCGTGTGTGAAAAAAAACTTTTGCAAATACTGACAATCGAATACTGACTACCTAATAGGTGAAATTAGAGTTTTTCAATGATACAGCTCAGTATTCCATTTTCGGACTTTATAATTCGGAATTTTGTTCAAATTAGTTATTTATGGCCAACGTTTTCGGGGCTTATCTCAGCTGATACGGCCATTATCTGACTTTGAGTCTAGCCAACGTGCCCCCTAAAATAACACACACAAATAAGGAGATATGAAAGTGCAGATAAAAGTGAAAACAAACATAAATAAATAAACAATGAAAAAAGGAAGCAGAAGGTATTATACCCTTGTATTTAAGAACTAATTTTTTTAATCTATTTTTTTAACAATAAAGTATCTTTAAAGGACATTATTTAGATTGTTTTTTTTATGTTTTCAATTATACCCCTAACAACAAAATACTATTTTTTTTAACTGCTGAAAATTTTGTAAATAGTTTTAATCGTGAAAAGAGAGTATCTCGAAAATACAAGTAAATTTATTCTCATTTTTATGTGATAGCTCTTTCATTACCGATCATGTAATTTTTGTTCTTGGCATTCATAAAGCTCCCTAATGTAAGAGCTTCCACAAGCTTTTTGTTCAAATCATTATTTTAACGGAATTCAGTGTTGTCATTATACCTTCTCGTGTTAAATTTGATTGCAATAAATGTCAACAAATTTAATGTTTAGATTTAAATACCAAATGCAAAACTGGAAATTTGATCACGACGATCCTTGGCATTCCATATTTCAATGATTATTTCCATTGTTTCGGTCAAATACTAAATTTTTGATGGGGAAATTTGTGATTTGGGTTTTTGGTGATAATATAGCTTTTTCGTATACTTTTTTAGCTGTAACTTGGCTAGAAATGGTCCCAAATCAAAAATATGTTGTGAACAGCTAATAATTAAAGTTCAGCAAAAAAAACTGTATTGTTTTTTTTTTAAATTTGGTTTTTTGACACAAATAGGAATTTTTTGTTTGGTTTTAATATTATAACTTGGCAAAAAAGTGTCCTACATCAAAAATGGATACTGTTTTGAACAGATTACAATGTAATAATTCCAAAAATCCGTGTGATTAAGAAAAAAAATAATTTCCATCATGATTTTTTGCGAAAAATTAAAAAAAAATAAAATAACCAGGCTTGAATGCCAATCGATTGGAAATTTAATAACGAGTTCAGAAAGGTATGACAATCTATATTTGGATCCATATTTCCTTTGCTTTAGCGAAAAAACTGATTTGGTTTTTTTTCGGAAATTTCGGTTTTTGGTTTTTGACAAAAATGGGAATTTTTCCTTTATGTTTTTTTGCTATAACTTGGCCAAAAAGGGTCCGAGACCAAAAATGCATACTTTTTTGAACATATTACAATGTAATAATTACATCCATAACACTTTCCGTGTGATTTTGAAAAAATAAAATTTTTGTCAATTTTCATTTTTTTTATAAGGGGGTACATCATGATTTTTTGCGAAAAATTAAAAAAAAATAAAATATCCAGGCTTGAATGCCAATCGATTGGAAATTTAATAACGAGTTCAGAAAGGTATGACAATCTATATTTGGATCCATATTTCATTTGCTTTAGCGAAACAACTGATTTGTTTTTTTTTTTGGAAATTCGGGATTGGTTTCTAAAAGTAGGCTGTATATACATATTTGTATATTTTCAGTAGGATGCCTAATCCTTGAGGGTATATTATCTTATATCTGATAGAACAATGTTTGATTTGTATGTACAAATATATGCGTCTGAAAATAGACTGTATATTTGAGATTTTTTAACCATTTTTTTTTTAAATTTTCAAGCTAAAAAACAGCTGCATCCTTGCCTGTCAATGGCCAGCACTGCTTGCTAAAGCTCTCTTTCTCCCTTCATCATTGGAAACTTTCGCTCTCGCTCTCTCTGGCGGCGGCATGCGCTCTCTCCGCGGAGGTCCTGCGACGGCTTCCGTTAGCTTTTTAATCATGTGGCCCGCTCTGCTCCGCCTGCACCTCCGCCACAGCTTCCTCCTCGTCCTTGCGCCTCTTTCGTCGTCATCTTCGCACGCACTCGCATTTGGTGAGAGGCAAACGGAGGACCCGACGCAACAGCAGCAGCAGTAGCAGCCGCAGCAGAGGAGCAGCAAGCAGTCGCAAACTCGCAAGCAGCAGCCACAGTCGCAGTCGTCGCCTCCGTCGAGTTGAGTCCTAGTTCGTTTTTCACGCTTTTCCTGCATTTTCCCTCTTTGGCTCTTGTTGTTTTTCTATGTTTTTTACTACTTACTCCTTTTTTTCTATTTTTTGCCAGCGTTTTACGCATTAGTAACGTGTCCTGATTTTGGCACAGGACAGGAAGTAAAGAGCAAGCAGTGAGTGGTACAACGGTAAATCGCAGTGTGCCAAATTGCGAATTTCTCACTCTATTTCTCGCTCTCTCTCACTGCCCCCCGTCACTTTTTTTTTGCCAGTGTGTTTGTGCTCCTAGTTGTTTTTTTTTGTGCGGGAAAAAAAGAAGAGTAATAAAGTGCTTGAAAATTCACAATAGCATTAATTAACGGTTGTTTTCCCCTATGGGTCGCAACAGGCCCCCCAAAATATCCTATCTCTCTCTCTTTCTCCCTATCTCTGTCTCCCTCCCCCACTCGCTCTTTTTATGGGTGTGTTTTTGGTTTTGCCCTAGGCCCAGTTGTTGTTGTTGTTCTTGTTTTTTTTCTGAGTGTACGTGAGTGTGTGTAGGTGTAGGTGGCAAGCAATAAAATTTCATAATGGTTGTTGTACTAGCTAACACAAAAGCACTCTTACCAAATTAATTCAATTAAAAACAAAACAAGGCGTAATTAAAATTATAATATACAAAATAAACGCATTAAAAACTCTCAGCTCGAAAAGGATGCTCAAAATGGCAAAGTTGAGGAGTTGATGGCAAAGGAAAAACTTTTGCTGATAAAGTGACCCAAATATATAGAGCGAAACCACACATGTTTAAGAAAATCCATTAAATCAAAGAAAAACTTGTAGAAAACGAAAAGAAAAAAACAAGTATTAAAAAATAATATAATTTAAATTGATTGAAAAACCTTAATAAACCACAGAAGAAAAGAATACCTAAGAGCTATAAAAAAAAGAGTTTTGGTTTTAAATTAAAAAAATATATAGTAAAAAGAATTATTGTTTTTTAAATTATTTGAAATTTTTATAAAAAGATCAATACAGATTTAATTTTGGGAGTGAAGGAATTTTGTTTTGTGGTTGTGACAATATAAAATGTGTAAATACAAAATTGTATTAAAAAAAACAAACATAAATAAGAATTTTAATTTATAAAATAACTGAAATAGTAAAATAAAACAGCCTTAAAATTACAAAAGTAGAATAATATTTATGTCGCAATCAAAGGACCCACTTTAAACTCGAATATAAAGACATTATGTTTCATTTAAACAACAGATAAACAATTAAACGCTTGCCTTAATTTGGGGATACAAATTAAGAACAAAAGAGGGCAAATTGAAAACCATGTCATTTGGTTGTATTTATTTATGTTGGGAAGGTTAGGCCCCGCCCCCTTTCAGCGCATTTGTACGCCCCATTTTTAAGCCGCCTTTTCCGCTTTCCGTTTTTTGTTTCCCACTTTTCCCACGCCCTGCGAACCTCCGACCACCACCCACCGCTTTCTTATCGCTGAAGAGTCACGTTTTTGACCCATTTTCACATACTGGTGCCTAAGCCTATACAGATGGCACAAAAGCTGCTGCGAGCCCTCTTCTACCCCCATTAACCCATGCAGCCACTTAACCCTCGAGTGGCTCTCGCTGATGTAATGCCATTCGATTTGATTTGCCATGGTTAACCAGATATGCTTGCCACAGCCATTCGGCATTTTGCGGTTGCTAATGCCTAGTCCTTACACTCGAAGAAAAGCCGATCAAATTTTAGATAGATTTAGATTAGATTTAAATTTAATAATTCATTTTGTATTTATAACGATTTTTTTTTATATACAGCCATTTTAAAATATAATTTTTATGTTTTCTATAAAAAATACCTATATTTTAAAATTTTTTAATATTAAAAAAAAATAACTATTTGTTAATTGTTTTTATTTTATTTCTTTAAAAATTATTAATATTTTTTTAATATTTATCTTAGCATTTAAAAGAATTGTACCATAATTTTTTTCTCTGTATGCCTTTCTGTGTGTGTGTGTGTAGATCAGAACTGCTAGTGTGTGTGTGTGCAGAACGGGTTGATTACTTGCCACATGGTTGACGATAAGTCAGTAAGTTGATGGCCCCAATTTGCGTACGACTCTAATTTGTTTGTGTTTTCCTTTTATTATTTTTTCGGCTCCCATTAGTTAACCATTGGCCCAGAGGGTGACCAGCAGCAGCGCCGTGTTGCTTAGCAAATTCCCCAGTCGCCGAAATGAACCACTGACACGCCCTCGGCGCCTCTCTTTCCGGCTCATCTGGTTATCTGGCTATCTGGCTACTTAGCCAACTGGCTACATATATATAATATATATATATATGTACAACATAGGAACCATCCCCAGTCGGACCTAGCCCCACTTTACCCATCGCACGTGCCTGGTCGAAAACTGGAAGACAGTAGAACTGGTCGGAAAAAACTGAAAAGCCACTGAGGTCCTTCCACAGGCGCACGCACACAGGCGCAAGCAACAGGACTTGTTTATCGGTGAGTAATCCACGGAGGATTCGGATACGGACTTCCAGTGGTTCATGGAGAGGAGGATCATGGGGGTGGGATTAGGAACCTTTTAAAAAAAACTAGTCCTTTAAATATCACATCCTATAAATGTAAAAGGTTTAGTAATTTTATAAATTAAAAACTATTTATTCATATCATTTGGCATTGTTAAATATTAACATTTGTTGTAAAAATACCTTTAAATAATTATTTTTGTTAAAAAAAAAAATAATAATATAAATAGTATGATTTATAATAATGATAAATTATAATAAATAGAGAAAATGATTCTTTTAAAAGTTTTTTAGATAATATAAATAATTTTTAAATAATATTTAAAATTAAAATTAATAATTACTTTCGTTTGAAATACAATATCTTAAGTTATAAGAATGAATACCTGCCAGTAGAACCTTTACAAGCACTATACAAAATATTATAAATACATTTTCTGGGCCACTTGCCTTCTCCACTTGATCCTCCGCTCACTAGACCTCCGAAAATGGAACCCAAACTAACCCATATGATATCTTGTTTCAGACAGCCCCTTGGTCGGGCCGCACTCCAAACTGGCCCATCAATTTTGGTTCTCCTACCCGCCACCGGGCGCTGGCGGCGGTTCCTCAAGTGAGTCTTTCGGTTTGCGCATGCGTGGCAGCACCTTGGACCCACCCACTATTACTCTTACTATTCGTAATGATCCCAGACCCAAAAACAAAAACGATAAGAAAAAAAAAAAACAAACTAAAACCGATCCCACTTCGTTTGTGTTGTTCGTCCCTCGATGTCTATGTAATCTGATTGATCGATATAACCGAAAGTGATCAATAATATAGCCCGTGTATAGTCAATAGGGAGTGCGATTATCGTTTGTTCTTTGGTTCCACTTCCTTTTTTTGTATGACTAGGCCATCCTGTGAGTCCTCTCTCTCTGTATATCTATCTGTATTTAACATTTAACATATATATGTAACTTGTCTGTACGTATGTATATGTCTGTATGTGGTACGTTTGTTAAGTGACTCCTCTTAGTTGTGAAAGCCACATATATCTCTCAATATATATATAGTCGATGATTTCCATACCGTTCGTTGTTACTTAGGTATATTAATACTTATATACTTTGCCACATACCATATATATTAGTATAATATATAGCGTAACTGTAGTCAAGGCCCAGAAAACCAGAGCCAAAGAGAGAGGTAATCCGGCTTAAAGGATAGATTAGAGGATTACGATCCCTGAGTTGCCTTGGTTTTCGCTGATAGTCCATTTTAATAGACATTTGCTTGGGGCTGGCCAACAAAATTTAACCAGCGATTGGCCCTTCCCAGGCAATATAATATAAACTTAAGATTTAGTTCCGATTTAAGTACAAAATAATTGAAGATTTGTTTTTTGTCCTTCTTTTCTTTGCTCTTCTTTGATTGTATTGTCTTCTATGTTCAACACACAACCAAAAGAAAAGGAATAATAAAACTAAGGAATCAAGCCTAACAAATACGAAATAAAAACTAAAGAGAAAACAAAATCAAGAAAATATAGAATCAAATCGTAAACTGAAACTAAAACGGAGATTGAGAGATTCTTCGTGTGCGATCGCTACCTATCTCTCTCCCTCTCAGTCTCTTCTCTCTCTCTCTCACGCTCTCTGTCTCTCTCTCTCTCTATCTGCCTATATGTCTATCTCTTTCTGAAAAGACACACTCAGACACACCGCACTCACCTAACGGTAATAATTCCATTCCAATCGTTCCGGTTCGCGTCGCGATCGCGATCGCGTGTTAACAATTGCAAAAAATTCGACAAAAATCGCTACTAAAATATAATCAAAATCAAAATCGACACAACAACAACAGAAACATCATCACCACAAGTACAACAACATCAGAAAAATAAAAACAACACTTTGAGGTAAGGAAGAATTTCTTTCTCACTGTCTCACACACTCCGTCTCTGTCTCTCTCTCTCTCTCTCTGTCTTTGTCTCTCTCTGGTCTCGTAGTGTCGGCCAAATGGAATATCAACCGTATTCCATTGAACCACAAACCAATTCCCCATTAGAAACCCCCCTTTGACCAAAGAAAAAACCAGAAATGAAACCCCCCCTACATAGCGAGTTCCGTTATTCCGCCGTTCCGTTTCGTTAGTTGTTCCGTTACGTTACGTGTAGTTCGTTACGTTTCGTTCCACGTTCCTTGTTTCCCCTTAGTTGTCTTCATTTTTTTAGGTTTGGATTTTGTTTTCGCATTTTTCGTAGCGCTTTGTTGATGATGATAAAATGGCGATGATGATGATGATAACATAATGATGACCCTGATATGATTGTGTGCGTGGGTACAAAAGTTGTTTATGAATGGAACGGGGTCAAAGGATGCGGCAGGTGTAAACTTGTGACTTGTGTGCAGCACTCGGGACCACTTTGTAGTCACCCAAAGGGTTGGAACGAGATAATTGCAGCCGGTTGGCAAGACGCATGCTTGAAGCTTTAGAAAAGGTTAAACACATAATGAGAATATAAAGTAACTAGAATAAGTAGCGACGATTTGAGTATTTGCACACGCTCTTAGGGTAAGCAAAACAGAAACATGGCATAGAAACTATAAATGTAGTGAAATGTAGTTAAATAATTTTGTAAATGGTAAAACCAAAAGAAGTTTTAATTGAAATCAAATTAGTGTTACCAACGCCCTATTGAAAACATCTGTCGGCTTTGGTCACACTACAAAAGTGCATGTTCTCATCATTTCCCAAAATAATCTTTAAAACACTGAATGCTCCCCAAAAGATACCCTTTGCATCCGAAATTTTTATTCTCCTATGATCAATCCCAATCCACCACACCACACACAGTGGCTAGATGAAATGTTTACCCACCGCTTGTGACGCACACACTGAACTTGGTGAACTCTTGTGCTCTTGTGGTGGGTTGCCAGGCGGTTCCGAAGCGAAACGCAACGGTGAGGCCCTCAATCGGTTGAAGCCAAGGCCAAAGCTCAAAGCTCAAATATTCATGGGAAACATAAATGCGCGAGAATGGCACAAACGACGGGCTGCGAACAAAATGTTGACTGTTAGTCGAGTAGAGACCGCTCTTCAAAGTGGGAATGTTCACAAAACAAATATACCCGCACACACACACAGAGACAACTAGCTAAATAAATAAGTAAAATAATTAAGAGACCCCAAAGAGTTCAAGTTAAGCTAACGCCTTGCATTTAAGATGAACACACACGAATTAACACGGATAGTTGAGTAGCTTCAAAAGCAAAGAGTGTGCCCAGTGCTTGTAAAAGATCCGTCCGCGACCTGGTCACACTGCCGCAAAATGCATATCTGCCCAAATGCCGCGAATGCAATGCTCACAGCTCGCAGCTGAGCTTTAATCCGCCCGAGAAGATGACACTAATTGGGCCGCGGTCAACTTTGAGTGTGTTTAGTGTTTTGGGTTCTGTGTTTAGTTTTATGTTTTTAGCGGGCCGCATTTTGGTGTTCAGTGTCAGTGTCGCTTGGTTCTTCGCCCGCAACTGACGACTGTTGATTCCGTGTCCGTGTGTGTGGGCTTTTTCACCTGTCACCTGTCGAAAGGTGCGAATTAGTATGACGCCGCCCCGGCTGAGTCGCTATCTGATGGCAGTGCGTGGTGGGCGTGATGGGGAGCAGCGTAAGTAGGGGGGGGGGCGTGGCCTTGAATTCTGAATTGTATATATACGAAGCATACATATGTGGGTGTGCGTGTGCGAGTGAGAGCCGTAGATATGCATGCTGCAAGTTGTTTTTTTTTTTTATCAAACCATTTAGCACTTTTTAACCTGCATGTTTAGAGCTTGAGTAGCGGATGACAGTAAAATTATAGCAAATTGGAATACCATAATGAGAATCGATTGAAACAGTTTCAACATGACCTCTCTCTCTCTCCCCCGTCTCTCTCTCTCTCTCTCTTCCTTTCTTTCTACTTGTCTTCATATTTTTGTTTTATTTTTGTTGTATTTTCTTTTAAATTTTAAATGGTAAATACTTTATTATTATTTTTAATTCCTTATTTTTGCATCTCTCTCTTTTTATTCTTCTTAAACATTTTTTAAATGCTTACTTTCTTTCTTTTTATTTTTTCCTTTCTTTCCACTTCTTAATTACTTATTATTTTGATTTACCATTTTGTGTAATTTATTTTGATTAATTTTTCTTTGCAATTATATAGACAGCAAGAACTCGCAGACCGACGAAGAGAAGCAGCGCGATCGACAGCGAAACGAGCGAGAGGCCAAAAAGGAAGAGCAGGACGCCATCAACTACAAGGTGAGTGTGTGGGTGTGTGTGCCTCTCTCTCTCTGTCTGCCTTCTCCCTATCTCTTTCTGTCGCGGCCAATTCGGTGTGTGCGTGTGTTGTGTATGTGTGTCTACCGCGCGTGCAATTCAAATTGACTACAAAAAATTCAAAAAAAAAATATAATAATAATAATAATTCCTACAAAAAAAAAATTATGAAAAAAAAATTTATACAAAAATAGAGAAAAAATTGAGAGAAAAAAAAAAGAAATAAGATAACAAATCAAAATGCAGCAGTAATTGAAAATGCAACAGCGAATAAATAATAACGATGGCCATGCGATAACCCATTAAACCTGATAGTAAGAATGCACTTTGCGACAATTGCATGCAAACAGCGCGACAAGGAGCAACGCGAGGCCCGTCTGCTGGACTTTGAGATACGCCGCCAGCAGAAGCGGGACGAGCAGCAGCAGCAGCGCCAGCAGCAGCAGCAACTGCAGCAGCACCGCGAGCAGCAGCACCACCAGCAGCAGCAGCAGCGCGAGCAGCAACAGCAGCACCGCGAGCAGCAGCAGCAGCAACACCAGCAGCAGTCCAGCGAGAAGAGTCCGCCCACCTCGTCAGCCGCAGCCGCCGCCGTCGCCGCCGCCTCCTCCTCTCATCATCCGCAGCAGCAGCAGCAGCGACAGCACTTGCATCTGCAGCAGCAGCACCTGCAACACCAGCAGCAGCAACAGCAACAGCAGCAGCAACAGTCAACGGGCAGCGGCAGCAGCAACACCCCCGTGACACCCAAGTTGCAGACACCGCCCCCCGATCGATCGCTGCCCCCCGCCTTCCGCAGTCGCTCCATCGAGCGGGAGATCCTCTACGAGCGGAAGCGATTCTCGCAGCCGGAAGCCGGCGAGATCAAGGTTTTCCATCACTAGCCATCACCCACCAACAACCCATCCAACCCACCCCCAGCAATCCAACCCATTTGCACCTGCCAGCGGCAATTTCCCCTTTTTTTCGGAAGGTGGACAAAAGAGTTCAATCGGAATTTTAACTTGTTTTTCCCTGTGCCTAAGTTTTGGGCGAATATTTTAGTATGCCTTAGATTTTCTTCATTTCTTTTCTTTAAGCTATTAAAATTGCTTAAATTTACACATTAAAAAACTTTGTATATATGATTTCGATATTTAAAAAGTATTATTAGTATTATTTAGAATTATTTTGGCCTGCTAAGAATATTATTGTAAATAATATAATAAATGTATTTGGTAGAAATACTATATATGTTTCTTATTAATGAGCTTATTTTTTAGTAATTCTTAATATAAGTTATTTTTATAATTTGCAAATAAAATGTAATTTTACAGAATAAATTGCATTATATTTTTAACTATTTTCTATATTTCATTGTGTATGTATTGATTAAATTGTATTATTTGTATTATGATATCTAAGATTATTATTACTTGTCTCTAAATTTTATAAAATTAATAAAATACTTATTTTTAGTAGACAATACTGTTACGTTTGTTATTAATGAGTTTTTATAATTTGTAAATAAAATGTAACTTTAAAGAATAAATTTAAATATATTTTCAAATATTTGGAAAATACATTTTATTATTTTATCATTTAGGTCAAACCAAACAATAAATCACTTTTGTCCACCTCTCCTATGATAAGCTATAAACTAAATTTACTCTCTTTTGGGAACTCGTCTTGCACAGGAGCTCGATAGTACGACATCATCATCTTCCACGCAGCAGACCTTCCCTGGCAGCGCAGTCGGGGCGGGCAGAGCGTCGACAGCGGCAGCGGTATCCGGAAGCGGAAGCGGGACAGCGGTTGGGGGAGCAGGAGCAGGAGCGGGAGCGGGACAAACGACGACATTGGCGGGGCCGCCGGCAACGGCCGCAGCTGCCACAGCTGCGATCATCCCGATTCTGCCGCTCGGCGTTGCCACGCTGCGCGATGATTCCACCGAGTCCGAGCAGTCCGTGACCTGTGCGCACAACCAGCTCGATGCCTACCACCGCATCATGTGAGTACTAATCATACTATCTATATAAAACTAAGTACTCTAGAACAAAATACTTAAATATATATATAACATAATCTCACACATGATCAAAAACCAATGTCCGTTAGAAAACCTCTTTCAGAACCGCTTAGAAAAATGTATTCTGTTATTGAGGTTTAAAAACCATTGGAAAACAAAGTTTTTTAACTTTAATGTCCCTTTTCCCAGAATCCCTGCTTATATTCTGATACCAAATTCGGAATCTGGAAACCAAAATCAATAGAAACCTGAATACCCGTATCGAATTTTAACTGTACAACAATTTTATCTATTTAAACATCCTGAAATATTTTCTGCCTTCTACACACAAATATTTACCAGTTGCTCAGTAGCGAGGAAGGCAGTAAAAAGTCGGATAAGAGTGTCACTCTATTAAAATAAACCATGTTTGTGGGGTGATTTTATGAGCTCTTAAATGTAAAATCATGACCCTAGACTCGAATTTTACATCCTTCATTCATCGATAAAGGGCAGATTTATTTATTATTTCTGCGATCTGGTGCACTTATTTCTTTTATGGCATTGACAATTGAAATTCGTTCTAACTAAGAATATTTCTATCGTTAAAAAGTACTGTTAAGTTAAAAAAGGGTACATTTAATGAATTCCAATTATTTTCCGTGTGGGTAAATATTTGAATGCTTTCCGCGGCTCTTGTTATTTAAGGGTGTCGGCAGAAGTCTGTAATTATACGAAACCCGGTGTATTTGCATTTTCCTTGGGCTTGCATCAGTTAAACTGCGTTTCGCGGCATTAAATCAGGCAGCCTTTCTCCTCTCTTCTCTTGTCTCTTGGAAACTTTCGCTCGAAAAGCTTGCAAAGCCGCTTTTCCCAAGCTTATATATGACATCAAAAAAAACAGAGATTTTCTTGGCAAAATAGTTTGGATGACTCATACAATTAAATAAAACAAGAATACATTCAAGAAAGTTTTTGCAAAACTTCGAAACAAAACAATTCGGGGAAGTGCACTTAACCCTGAAAAGTATGCTTCGAAAGTTGCATGTAGAGAACGTGTAGGAGGCATGTAAAAAGAATCTCGGCCAAATCAAGTATACGCCATGGTAGCCCAGTGGTCAGCTGAAAGTGCATGCCCACAGATGGCGCCCACGTGCAGTGGAGAAAGAAGGCTTGATTTTTTATTTTAATAAATATTTCTAGATTTAATTAGAGGCATTTAAATTATAATAAAAATAAAAAATATTCTCTTTATTGATTTTAAAATTTACTTTTTATTATTTGTTTGTTAGTTTGGTAGTTTTATTTTTGTATATTTTTTACTCGCTTATATGCTAGAAATATTAAACTATATCAATCACTTGTCAATAGATCTTCTTGATAATTTATCGCAAGGTCAGAATATCTTTTCCAATGACTCCGGATGTTAGGATGAATAAAAAATGTCAAGCCCACGTACGTAATCATTATGCAAGCACTTTGATAGCCTCGAACTTGATGGGAAAATTAGCAAATAACATGCTTTTGCGTTGGCCTCAAATTAAAATGGTTAATTTTTCATGAAGGCCAAGTCATTAATCGACCAGCCACGTATGAACCACCTCCCCCCCTGCCGGCATACAGGTGCATTTCCGAATGTTTGTACCCCCGGGTACTGGGGCCTCATTGTGTTTGATTTGGCACAGCCTGCAGTCTGCAGTCCACAGTTCCGGCAATCGGATCGAAATTGAGGCATTTCCCTCGGCCCCATCTTATATTTATGTGCAGAGCGAAATCCAAAGGGCAATCAATTACCGTAAGTAAGTGACTTTTAATTGCCACGGGCCCTGCGAATTAAGTTTTATCCCACACACACAGTAATGTTCTTTAATATTCCAACGCAGTTGGCTCTAAATATAAATATAAATATAAATGTATATATGTGGATGAGCTGGGGTGTTTGCTATGGCCTTTGGCAAATGACTTCTTTGCACTTATCCATTATTCATTATTATCCGGGCGCCATTTGTGCAATATTTGGATTCGTTCCAGCCCGCTTCCCAGGCCAATGCATTAGCCCACATGGTCGTTGATTTCGATCAAGATATTAAAAGGGTGCTTTAAAGAGAGTTCTCAACTTTAAGTCGTATGGGAATTTCTTTTAGAATTATTTAAAGTAGGTAAAAGATTGTGGGCACAAAAATAAATATGTTGGAATATTTTAAGGTATTTTTACATATGGGGAAGAATTTTTTTTAATTTAGAAATTTCATATAAAAACTTTTAGTTTTGCACATAAATTATAAACTCAAAGCTAAAAGGCTTCAAATAATTTAGCCAAAAGTTAAAAAGTATATTTTATAAAAAGTTATAACATTTATTTAGGCTTTTCGACATTCTACAATTTCTATGTATAATTCAGGCCACGATTTTGGTTGCACTCAAAGTGAATTTATATTGCCTACTTAAGAGGGCGGCAAGGGAGTTCCTGGAGTCTGGAGTCTGTGTGGTGCAGAGTAACTTTAAAGATGAGTACTTATAGGGTATTTATGTGCCAGTCACAACCACATACACAAACATGCACGTGTGTGCAGCATATAAACGAGAGTACATACATATGTATGTACATATATGCATTTTTACCCATTTTAGCCATTTTACCAGAAGGAAAGAAGGAAAGGCCATGTAGGCCCCAGAGCATAAGCCGAAAAGGCAATCTCGTAAAAAACACGCACTTCCATCCATCTGTAGTACTACTACTACACATACACACACACACATGGGCACTGCAGGACACACACACTTAAAAACAGACACTCACACACACACACTGGCTCTTTTACACTCCCACATGGAGAATAAAGAAACATGCCGGGCCAATTTGCAACCGCAAAAGAAGAATACTTTGGGGAGGGGGGTACTGGAAGAGATAGGGAGATGGAGGAGAAGTACGGAGAAAGCGAGACAAGGATACAAAGAAAGAAAGAGAGGGGCAGACGGGCGGCTTTTTGAACTGGGACACGTGCGTTTAGGCCAAAATTCACCACAAAAACAGAGAGTAGCCGAAAAAAAGCTCAGATGCTCAAAAATTGCGCGCGCTGGCTCTCTCTCTCTCTCTCTCGTTTCCTCTCTCTTTCTCTGCCGCTTTCTTCTAGCCTTTCTCTTTTCCCAAAAGTCTTTAAAAATTTAAACACAGCACTGAATCGCTCTGATAGAAATATGGTCCTCTAACAAAATCTCAGCTACAAACTGATTTATAAAATTTTAATTATATTTTAAAATGTTTAAATAAATAAATAATACTTCTAGAAAAAACCTATGTTATTTCTAGATCTTTTGTAGGGTATTCATACTTCGACCATTGAGTCCGCTCATGTTTTATTTTCGTTTTGTTGTTTCTCTGCTGTTTCCTTCGGTTTGCAAATAACACGTGCATTTGTCGTAACTGTCGCCCGCCCTCCGCCTATCGTCCTTCGCCACCCACCTAGCCGCCCACCTCCCCGAAATTGTCGTTTCACTCTTTCGCCTACGAATCAGCTTGCTCTCCGTCTCTTTCGCCGATTTTCCTCTGCCATCTGAGTTGCCCGATTTTGCTGGCCAAAACTCGCTAGCCGTTTGATAAAAAAATATTTATTTATTTATAAGTTAATATAATTTAAAGAAAGGATATTTTAAAAATATTATTTAAATTTAATATTGAAATTTAGCAAATATTTATAAATGCCAATATTCGGAATTCTTTTTAAATTAAATTTAAATTTTCTTAAAAAACATATTTTTAAAAATAATATTGAATTTTAATATTGCAACTCAGCTAATATTTATAAATGCCAATATTCATTTGGAACTCTTTTCTAAACTCATTCATATTTTTTTTGAGTATAATATTTAAAAACAAATTTCTCAAAATTCACCTGATAAATACAGCAATTTAACCATTATATCATTATTTTATTCAAAACATTTTCCTTTCATATTCGTAAATGATCCTTGACTTTTTTGAGTCAAGGATTTATATTATTTTTATCTATAAACAAATTGGCTTTTATTTTTTTAACTTTTTTAAATATTTTCTATTTATATTAGATCTTCAGATCTTTTGACTTTAATACGAATTTTATTAAAATTCCCTTTTAAATACTTTTGAGATCATATCCTTTTATGATCAGTTGTCCCAGAAAATAGCCAACCTCTCCAGATCTGGCAGAAAAGTCACTGTTTTGCCATTTCTGGCTTTCGGCTGGTTGTTTCGCCTGTTTTGCCAGTTTGCATTTTCCGATTTCGGCAGCGAGGCCGAAAAAAAGTCGTGTATGCTGCTCGGCGATTGAGATAGTGAGCAAGTGAGCGAGTGAGCGAGTGAGCGAGTGAGCGAGTGAACGAATGAACAACTGAGCGAATGAGCGACTGAGCGGTGGAACTTCTGGTCTTCATTGCGGTGTTACGTGTTTCGCGTGTCAGACGCTTCGGTTCGCGTCGCGCGCGTTCCGTTGGCGGCGACTTTTTGGGCGAGATTATTTAATAACAATTTATAAATAATTGTAAAGCTCGAGGGGAAACAAAACAAAAAATCAAAAAAAAAAAAAAGAAACCAACTGTGCGAAAATTGCTGTTGTTTTTCTTACATCTGTTTTTTTTTTAGTTTGTTTGTTTAGTGCCAAAAAATACAAAAATACGTATTCGTCGTACAAAACAGTGCTGCGGCACAAAAATATACTTATAAATCTTGGCAGTCAAAGGAAAAAAGGAGGTGGAGGGAGGGGGGGTGTAGTGGGCGGAGTGGGCGGGGAGAAGGTCGAATCAACTATTTTGTTGCGTTCGCCGTTAGCAGTACCGTTACATGTGCTGGCGTATGTAAACATTGCCGTTACATACGGCAGCCATATTGTTGATGCACACATAACGCATACGCAACGTGGAACCAACTTCCGGCCAAATCAGCACTCCTATTTTTATTTGCAAATTTCAAAGTGCATTTTTTGGAGTCTTAACTCATTCAGAACCAAGTGATTGTGCGCGTAAGATCATAAATATAAATCATAAATAATTATTTCTATAAATTCTAGCCAATAGTTTATCTTGTTTTTTATTTTTTAGTCTTTTTTTAATTTTTAAAATTTTTCATTTATACTAGTGCATTTATTTTGAGACGAAAAGAAAACAGTTTAGTGCATTTCTAAATTTTTAAGTGCCTTTGGTGACCTCGTTCTGCAATCAATTTCGAATTTATTGTTGATACTCAAGTGAATTTGCTTTTTTAAATTTTTTTGAAGTGACTACAAGTGTTTAAATAAATAAAAATATATCATGATTATGTCCCTAAATTAAATATTAATTATTTTAATTATTTTATTTTTTTTTTTTAAACCAGTGATGTTGCTTTTTATATATTTAGATATGTATTGGATATTTCAAAGGCATATCTGCATTGTAGGCAGATTTGGGTTAGTTTCCTCCACTTGGCCAACACACACAGACACACACAGACACACCGACACAGAGGCCCTGCAGAGGAGGATACCGTTATAAACAAAAGGCAAGCCAACATCTGTGCCAAAGCATTTCCCATTTCCCATGTGTGTTTTTGGGCGATTGCGATGGTGCGACTGTTTGTTCGGCTCCTACATACTAAACTATACTACACCATATATACATACATATATATATATATATATGTATTTGTGTGTGTGTCAACGCTCTAATTTTCTGGCTGCCTTTTCAATGGGGAAAACTCACTCACACTCTTGCAGGCGGAACAGAGCACAAATAGCGGGAAAAGCCCAAAGAAATTCCGGCTGGCAGAATCATAACCCGAATTAAATTCACAAAAATTGGTTCAATAACTCCGCGTGCCGGACTTTAATGTCGTGTGAATTGCATTCGATTCGGTGGCACAAACGGCAACAGCAACAGGAAAAAATTGTGTTTAGTAAGTAATTATCCAGTCACGCCACTGGTCCTGTTTTTTTTAGTGGTAGGTGGAGCTTGTATCGATAAGACCGCTTTACCACAACAAAAAATCTGAAAGGAGCTACAGTGGAACTTCTATAAACCTTCAATATAAATTTTAAAAAAATTTGTTTTATTTAAAAAAAATACTTTAAAAGATTTTTTCAAAAATTAAACTAAAGCCGACATTTTATTTTTATTTTATAGTTTGAAAGAAAAATAAATTAAATTTTTCTGATGGGCTAAAAGAAAAACTTTCTTTTAAATTATTTTTCCGGAACCTTTAGAAAATAAGTGCAGTGATTATAAACTTCAAATTATTTTATCATATTTACAATAAACTAAATCCCTATAGTTAATTCTTTGAAACAGGAACAATAAGCAAATATTAATAAAAAAAATTGTTTTTTCCAAAATTCTAATGATTTTGATTGTAAGAAAAGGCTAATCTATTTTAGGTTTTGTAGAAATTTATAATTAGCTTGTGGCAAAGAAACAACACAAAATCGCAGGATTAAACATTATTTAATCTTTTTTTTAGTTAAATAGTAAAATTTAAAAATATTTCAAATTTGTTCGGTGGTGTGTAGACGTATAAAAATCGCTGATGGGGCAGTGGGTAGTGGTTATGGGTTGAATCCTTGCCTTGCCCCTGGGTTTGGGTCTAACCTTGTTGATTCGACTCCTGAAGCCCAACTCAACTCAACTCGACTCGACTCCGCCCCCCTGGCCCTGATGGGAATATAATGCAGCCAAGATTTGGGAATCGAATGGGTATGGGGATGGGGGAATCCCTACGAGGGACTTTGACTTTGGATTCGTGTGAGAAATGTAATTCCAATATGACATGCCACGTGTCACCCGATCTGTTCGCTGATATGGGGATATGGAAAATAGGAAATGGAAAATGGGCAATTGCATAAGCATGTGTGGGGTGGGATTTACGGAAAGGGAATCGGAAACCATTGGGGAATCCATGAGATGGGGGTAAAGCCCAAAGTTGATTGTCACATTTATTAATTGAATTGAATCCGTTTGAGTTGCAGCTTAAATCGTCAGTAATAAATAAAATAATTAAATAGTTATTGAAATAAATATATTTTTAAAATATATATTATTTTATTTGCATTTTAAAGCTGATTGATCGAGCAATTTAACCCATTGTCGGCTTGAAACATGAAATGTGGCAGGCCTATATCCGTTCTTCGGTATCCCGTATCCTGTTTCCGGGCTTCCTGTTGCCTGCTTCCTGTTTTCAGAGAGCCATCCATCCATCCATTCATCCTTCACCTAATCGATTAGCGAATGCCTTATGCACTTTGCCCAAAAATTGCGAGACTCGAAGGGCCCCCGGAATCCATAACCATAACCATATATATATCCAAATAATCGTATCCGTAGGCCGGTCAACGCGTCAGTGGGTCACGGTTCTCCCGCTCTCCCTCTCTCCCTCTCTTCCGCTCTCTGTGTTTGTTGGGTCACCGGGGAAAAAGAGCCGAAAAAGAGAGAGAGGGAGAGAAAATGGAGAGCGAGCCGCCGGAGAGGAATGCGGCATATCGACCGGTGTTGGTGTCACGCCATGCTGCGGTTGTTCAAAAAAAAAAAAAAAAACAAGAAAACACTACAAAAAAAATCCAAAAAAAAATAGGGAAAAAAGAAAACACTCACACACATGCATAACTTGTATGCACATGTGTGTGTAGTATATATTTATTTTATTATTTGCACTTTTCGGATACGTGCTGTGTGCCAAAAAGGCGAAAAAGGAATACCAAATACCAAAGCAATTTGTTGTTGCTGCCATAGGCATGGCAGGTCCTTTGAGATACACTTACAGCACACGCACACAGCTAAGCCGGGAAAAGCGAGGAAAAGCGAGGAGAAGCCCGCACACACACACACACACACACACATGCATGTTGTAGTTGCAGTTGCAGTTGCATTCAAGGTTGCTCTGAGGATGATGTTGCAGCGTAGGACTAGAAAGTAGCAGGCAAGTGGCTCAAATTGGATTTTTCCCTATGCCTCCTCCTTTTCCGCATTTCCCTCACTTCTTGGCCACTCAGTTTTCCCAACCCTAAACCCCTCTCACATAATTAGGAACCAGAGGCTGACACTGTAAACCAGTTGCCTTTTGTGGCTGCCATAAGCTTGTAAACAGCTTACAGACGCCTGGCCTTCGGCTGAAACGGCTGAAACTATACGAGAAAAAAAAAGACAACAAAAAAAAAACACAGAAAATGGGAAAAACACATTTTCCAATTCGTGCACGAGTCAAGGTCGCAACAGCAACAGCAACAGCAAAATAAAGCCAGGGAAAAAGCGACCAAAGATAATCGGCAATGATGCGATTTTAAGTGCAGACAGCCAAGTGTCAGCAGAAATCAAACCGAAAGGGTTAAGGGAAAATATCGGGAAAAAACTAAAAAACAAAGCCATGGGAACTGATTTGACACACGTGTGATTGCCAAATGGCAAGCTGATGAAATGCCAATAAATGCATTTTCCCTGTTTTCCATTCGATTCGAACGGCGAAAACCAAACCAAAAGCCCCCAGTCAAATTGACAGCACGCCATGCCGATTTTCCGGCATTAAAAATGCATTTCAATGTCAAAGTTAAGTATTCATTTATTCCGAGATCAAAAGACACGGAACAGAGGTAATAATGTCAAAGTTTACGATTTTCTACAATTTATTATTGATACTTGAATATGTCGTGCGCTTTGGAAAGCTAATTATTATAGTTTTTGTTGTTTTAAGACAGAAGAAAAATGGTTTTTTATTTTTATTTATAGACCATGGATTTTCTGGATTATAAATTAGATTAAATCTAATTTTTTTTATATAAATTTTAGAATTTATTTTAATAAAATCTTAAAATTCTTTATATTCGAAAATTACAATCTTTTACCCATCCTAAAATTTAAGAAAACCAACAAGAACTTTTTTTATTTTTCTATGGATAATAAATTAAGTTAAATGTAGTTTTTTTTTTAGAAAATTAGATTTTAATATCATTAAAATTTAACAATTTTTTTAATTCGTTTAGATTATATTTTCTTCCCATCCTCAAATTTTTAAAAACCTATTTTCTACGGTTATTTTAGTGTAACTTTAATAGTTTGGCTTATAAACTGTGCACACACAATTCACCCATAGTAAATCAATTAATCAACCTAATCAATTGATCTGTGATATGTGTTTTCTTGATGGGCTAACCCCCATTTAGCTCATCGGGTCAGAGTGCTTGTGACCTGGCCCGATTATCTTTGCCACTTGCCACGCCCCCTGTTGGGCGTAATCGGGTTTAGCAAGGATAACAAGGATAACGAACGAAAAAAGTTTAATTTGCAGATTAGCCTCCTCTGCAGTCCCTCGAGAACTGACACCTTTTCCTTACTATACATATATATACCATAGGTATTTGTATATAGATATTTGTATTTATTTTCGTATGCCCAGTCAACTGTCATTGTGGCCTAGAAATGGAAAAGTTTGCAGCTGCCTCTCGAAACTTTTAACCGAGATGCAGCTTAGAAATGGTCATTGATCCCTGGGAAGTAGGCTGTTCTGCAAAAGGAGTAACATCTGTATATACACACACACATTTTTTTATGCCGGTAGACTAGAACAAATAAACTAAAAAATAATAAGAGCTGGGAATTAAATCTAAACATTTTCTAAAAATAATCTATTAATTAAGAGTAATAACAGGTTTTTTATTGTAACATTAGAGTCATTTCATCTGTAATAAAATAATCTAAAAGTCCAATAATAGTTTAAATAAAGTTCAGTTTAGTCTAGGTAGAAATTATTATTTATTCACCAAGTTCAAACCCTGTTGGCCAGTGTAATCAAGCCCCTGTCCCTGGTGCCCTGAATTTAGCTACCTGTGGAGGTGTCAGTTTTATTGTGTAAACCGTTGCATAAACGTCAAAAGTTAGTTTGCGAAAAGGAAAGGGAAATGCAGGGGAAAGGCGGTCGCAAATTGTGCCTTGTTCTTGGTTTTGTACTTGTTCTTGTTCTTGTTCGTGTTCTTCTTGTTGTGGTGTCAAATACACCGGTCGTGGTGGAAAGCTGTCTCTCTCTCTCTCTTTCTTTCTCTAACTTTCTCCCTCCTTCCTTGATTTTCCCCGAGGAAAATAATGCATTTTACGAATTGATCCCGCTAATGAAGACAGAAAAGCTGTCTGACCGATTTTGAATCATTGTCAAGGTTAATCTATAATTAACCTTCGATAGTGCGAAATCAAAAAGAGCCGCCCTCGCAACATTTACGGATATAGATACATTCGTATCTGTCTTTTAGCACGAGGCGGATTAAATGAACCGGCGGCGAGCTAAAATTAAAAGCCATCAAATTTTCTATTTATGTGAGCTGCGTTATTTCTGCGTTAACGCAAGATAGTCGCTCAAAAAATACAAAATATTTTAATTATATTCGCGTTTATAATATATAATATATAAATATATAATATATATATAATATATATAATATATAATATAATATATAATATATAAATTTATTTTTAATTTAAAAAAATATATTTTACTTCGGAACTACAAAGTGTATTATATTTTTTTAATTAATTAAATATTCAAAAAAATATTTATATTAAAATTACAAACAATATGAGAGTATTTGGTAATATTCCATATTTCAAAAAAACATTTTCGAAACACCGCTTTGGATATACGAAAGTAGATTTCCAACAAGATTAGATCGTGCTAATAAATTAGCAGGTGGTTCCATTTATCAGCCAAGTGGACGTGAAATTTACGGTCGGAATATTCCCATTCTCAATTCTCTCACCCGCTTTTTCTTTGAGTGTGGTGAAAAGCTTATTCTCTTTCTTCCCCCGCTCTCTCTCTCTCTCTCTCTGAAAAAAGTTGTTTATTTTTGCCTTGTTTCGGCTTCTTAATTATTGTGACAAAACTTTTGGCAAAAGTTTCGATCAAGTTTTTTGTATTTTTTGGCAAACAGATTCAAGCGATAAGAATACGTTTTCAAATTACCATCTTCCACAGTGACAAGAATATAAACATTTATCGGACTGGACTTTGCCTTAAAACTATGCTATTTAGAAAACAAAATCCCTTGTGATTTGTAGTCCAGTCTTAGTAGAATAATCGAAATAAAATCAACAAATGCAGAAAGTGACATGAAATCATACGAACTTGAAAATGAGAATATATGTGGTTTTATTAAATGAAATACTATGATATAATGACAGATTTTCAATGTAAATAAATCAATAAACGGTGAAACATTGAATGGAATTTTTATGAAAAATAAAAGAAAATATATATTTAAAAACTAACAAAGTTATAGGCAAATCTAAGGAAATAAGACATTTTATAGAGAAAACGCAATTTAACTAAATACAAATAAAATCATAAAAACCTTTCAGAACTTGAAACTAATAAAAGTGAAAAACTTAAAACACACTAGAAACTTTTAAAGTTAGTTATAAATTTAAATAGCTGAAGAAATAGTTGAATCAATAGAAATCACTTTTTAATAGAGAACGAATAGACAAAAGAAAATTAAATTTCAATTATAAAAGACATTAACAAATAAATAGAAGAAATACAGAAACAATTTAAATAGAAATGCCTAAACAAATATGAATTACAATTTAAATGAATATAAACCTACAAACACACCAACTTAATAAATAAATAAAGTAAGTGCAAATCTAGAATGAACAGTGGCGTCCAATAGTGTTTAAAATACAAAAAAAAATAAAGTAGAAAAAAAAACAATAAATATTAAATAAAAAAAGTGACAAAAAAAACCAAAAAAAATAAAAATGTCCATGGCATTATGCAATTTAAATGGCGACGGCAGTGCGGCGCAGTCGACGTCGCAGTCGCAGTCGCCGGCCGCCGCGGCAGCGCCGTCGCTCGCCCACTCGCACTCGCACACGCTGCAGCAGGAGAGCACGCCGCTGCTTTTGGGCCACGACCAGGGCAGCGCTGCGGCCGAGGGCAGCGGCAGCGGAGGCGGCGGCGGTGACGTCATCGACGGAACGGTAACTTCCATAGAAATCGCCGCCGATCCCGCTGCCTTACCTTCGCTGCCTCTGCCGGCGTCGCTGCCAGCGCAGCAGCAGCCGCCGCCGCCGCTGCTAATGGCGCTGCCCGCCAACCTAAACTTCGTAACGGGACCCACGACACAGCAACTGATGATTGGCAATGGCGCCGTCGGCGTTATTCCCTCGACCAATGACAACAATAACAACAACAACAACAACAATGTGGACAATACTAGCGACGAATCGAACCCGGTCACCATTTACAGGTATAAAAGTCAAAAGATCTCCAAAGTTTGCTACTTAAAATTGGGAATAGGGAAAAGTCCTGCTCGTCCTCTGCCGCCACACAAACAGTATCGACTCACACATTCAAAATACACCTTCAAATTACTCACACAAATAAACGACAAAATGGCGATCGAGAAAAGGAGAAAATTCCCACTTTTGTCAAAAACCAAAATGGCGAATTTTCAAAAATAAAAAACACTTTTTTCGCTAAAGCAAAGGAAATATTAATCCAAATATGGATTGTCATACCTTTCTGAACTCGTTATTAAATTTCCAATCAATTGGCATTTAAACCTAGAAATTTTATTTTTTGTCCATTTTTCGTAAAAAATTGTGATGTACCCCCTTATATACTATGTTTATACGATGACATTCACGATTTCATGAAAGCGCGATCTAGAAATATCACCTGTTTATACGACACATCCAAAATCCATGCTTTTCTTCACTCTCAGCTGATAGGAATGCCGGACCGGTAAAAATAGGTGATAGTTTTCAACTTTTAGCCTATGAAGGGCTTTTTATTTCTAGCGATCTGGCAATGCTGATAATTTGTAACAGAGTTACCAGAGCTGGGCACCACCAATTCATGCTTTGAGGCTGAAATCATAGTCAACTTTCGTGTGTTGCCGAATTCACGAAATGGCGTTTATACAAGCACGAATCGGCTAAAAGCGTGAAATGATTGCGTGAATTCGGCATCGTATAAACACAGTAATAAAAAAAATGAAAATTGACATAAATTGTATTTTTTCAAAATCACACGGAAAGTGTTATGATTGTAATTATTACATTGTAATCTGTTTAAAACAGTATCCATTTTTGGTCTATGACCCTTTTTGGCCAAATTATAGCAAAAAAACATTAAGGAAAAACTCGTTATTAAATTTCCAATCGATTGACATTTAAACCTGGATATATTTATATTTATATATTTTATGACCAACTAGTTGAATGCGTAATATTTGTATATCTTAAGAATAAAATACAAATTCGATCCAAAAATCGTCTTATTTCTACATATAAAATTCCAACAGCACAACGCGGCGTATGCGTAATTTAACAAGGCATATTACGTATACGTAAGGGAAAAGTTTGGTTAGAAAAATCCTTTTTTAATACACTTATTGTTATTATAAAAATATAATTCCAATATAAATTGGCTAAATACATAAATGAATATTAATTATATGCAATAATAATATTTTCAAGGGACTTTCCACGATCTTTTGACGATATCCTAATCCCTTTTCCATTATTTTGTCCTTACAGGTGCCGGGCTCCCATTGCGTCACTCGACTGTATGGAGGAGTTCAGTGGTACGGGCGGTCATCTTGATTTCGGTATCAAATTTCTCACTATCATATAGGCTTATCATTTATGTTTACCGTTTATTGTCGACTGTTTCGACTTTGAATTTTTCGATTGTTTTCGATTGCCTGCCTCTGCATGCTACCACATACAAGCAAGTATCGCTTGCTTCAAAATAGCCCAAGTAAATGAAATATATACCTCTACTCTCTATATATATTGTATATTGTACAAAGAACAGAACCCCAAACTAAAACTAAAGCGCACTCCGCAATCAATGTACTTGTGTAGTAGTTCGGCTGTCGGTAATTGTTGGTTTTGTTTAGCGAATTAAGGCGAGGACCTCTCGGCCGAGGGCCAAAACATGCAATTCGGGTTGTAATTTATTTTATTCATTTTGTAAGGAAAAACAACTCCACCCCCGCGAACCACCTGCCACAATCACGCAACCAAAAAAAAAAACAAAAGAACAAAAATAAGAGAGTACAAAAAAAGAAAAACACGCACCGGACGCACGCACTTTTCATGAGGGGGAAGGAGAAGGAAAAGCTGGGGGACAGGAAAAACCAACGGAAAAATGTCACTTTTGTTTATTCATGTTCATTGCATGCCGCGCTCTTTGTATTTTTCATACACTCTCCTCCGAGGCTGTTTCAATTAGCTAATTGAAAAAAAGCATTAAAATATTAAACAGGGTTTTTTTTCGAGGGCCGAATAAACAGATTTTTAAAGTCTCTTTTGGAGTGAGGTCCTTTTATTTCATAATAATCATTAGTTTTTTACTTTTTATATATTTTTTATTTTAAATTTAATTTTCTTTTATTTCTTTTATTTTTTATTTGGTACAGAAAATAGGAACATTTAATTACATGTACTTAAAAACATTTTTTTTTTTTTAATATATCAAAAAATAATATTATAATTATTAATTTTTTATTTGGTTTAGGAAATAGGAACTTTATCTTAAAAGCATTATTTATTTATTTTTTAATATAAAAATACTATTTTTTAATCATTTTACTTCCTTAAAAAATGGTAGATCTCTTACAAAGAGCAAAGTTATCCTTGGAGTGCTTTTTCTAACACTCTTGATATTAGTCTATGGTTCTTAGAGTAGAGTATTGGCACTTCGTCACCCTGATTTAGCCAGGCTTTTATTGTGGCATTGCGTTTGTGTTGTTACTGTTGCGTTGCTGTTGGTTTTTGCACGTTTTTCCCGGCACTTTGAAAGCCCCTTAGCCACCAAATAAATGACGAATAAAAAGGTTTCTCACTAAACGGAACGCACATTTCTCCCCCCAACCCGAAAAAAAAAAACCGAAACCGAAATGTTTCATTTCCATGCCACCAAACTGAACACTCGACGTTTTGAAATCCGACTGCGATGACCGTTTACCTGGGCATTCCGCTGGGAGCAGGCCGTTCGATCAGCTTGGGCTCCAATCCGGCGCTCCCACTGCGCCATGGCTCCACGCCGACGCCGGGGCTGCGGTACAAGAATCTCGGCAAGAGCGGCCTGCGGATCTCCAATGTCGGCCTGGGCACCTGGCCGGTCTTCTCGCCGGGCGTCAGCGATGACCAGGCGGAGGCCATCCTCAAGCTGGCCATCGAGAGTGGGATCAACCTGTTCGACATCTCGGAGGCGCACTCGGAGACGGAGATCGGCAAGATCCTGCAGCGGGCGGGCTGGAAGCGGACCGCCTACGTCATCACCACAAAGGTCTACTGGAGCACCAAGTGAGTGGGGTGTTCCAAAATATCATTATTAAAAGCCAGGGAATTTTTAAGGATTTTTAAATATAATTTTAATAATTAAAAAAAATAAATAGCTTGCTAACAGCCAAGTTTCTTAGTGTTTTTAAATCCATAATCTAAATATTTTGTTTTAAATTATCCCAAACATCATTTTCTACCTAAAAATAATTTTTAAAAACCTCTTATTATATTTTAACCTTTTTTTCGCCAATTTCTGGCTAAATTATGTTTACAAATATTTTTTTAAAAATTCCAGACTTGATATAAAGTTTTTCCTTAAAACCTCAGTTCCTTCCACTCTATTACTAAGGATTTTTGTAACATTTTTTTTTTCAAACAAATAATGTTATTGAAATATTTCCAGGTCCGAAGAACGGGGTCTTTCCCGAAAACACATCATCGAGTGCGTTAGAGCCAGTTTGCAGCGATTGCAGCTGCAGTACATAGATATCGTCATCATCCACAAGGCAGATCCCATGTGTCCCATGGAGGGTAAGCTTTCTGAACTTATTAGTAGATTTTTAAAAAATATATTATATATTTTAAACACAAATAATACTAAATTATTTGAAATCTATTGAGTTTGTAAATATTTTTTTAATTTCAAAAAAGGAATTTAATTTTGTAAATCCAAATTTGCTTTGCATATTTTGTAAACTCTGTTTCATTTCCTTGCCAGAAGTGGTGCGCGCCATGAGCTACGTGATACAGCAGGGCTGGGCAATGTACTGGGGCACCGCCCGCTGGAGCCAGGTGGAGATCATGGAGGCGTACACCAACTGCCGCCAGTTCAACTGCATCACGCCGATCGTGGAGCAGTCCGAGTACCATATGTTCTGTCGCGAAAAGTGCGAGCTCTACCTGCCGGAGATGTACAACAAGATCGGCGTGGGCCTCATGGCCTGGGGTCCACTTTCGATGGCACTGAGCGACACCCAGAACGGCGACAAGCTCTTCCTGCCCAAGGGATCCTTCAAGACGAAGAGCTTCTCATGGACCGAGGACGAGATCAATCGCAATGTGAGTAGTACAAATTTTAGATTTAATAGTATCTATAACTATGAATTGATTTAAAGGAAGAAAAACTATCTGATACCCCTTACTAAGCTAAAGGGAGTGCGAGGGAGATGAAGCTATGCAAGTAATAAATGAACTGCTTGCACTGCTTGCATTTATTTTGCTCATAACTTTTTAATGAATGGCCCGATTTTAAAATGCTCTTCTACATTTCGATAGACATTAATAAACACAACAAAATGGCATTCACACTTTTACAAAATCTTAGCTATATATATATTTTATTGCAAATATTTGCAGGCCGCTCTGTCGCCGCAGGGCAGTTGGGGCAAGGATCGCATTGAGGAGGGGCGCCGCCACTGCGACCGCCTCCGCGACCTTGCCGCCCTCGCCGAGAAGCTGGGATGCAGCCCCACCCAACTGTCGATCGCCTGGTCGCTGAAGCACGAGCCTGTCCAGTGTCTGCTGCTGGGCGCCACCTCGGCGGAGCAGCTCCACCAGAGCCTGCAGTCGTTGCAGGTTAATATATATACCATTAAATTAAGTTTTTGAATTGCGTTGTATAAAAAAGAAATTAAAAAAAATTTAAAAAGCTTAAAAAAATATGAAAATATAATTAAATTTATTTCTACTAAAATTTTACTTATATAAATCATCTAAAAAAAAACCCAATTTAAAAATATTTTTTTAAATATTGCAAAATTTGTAGCTAAAAAACGATTTTGTGCCTTAATAATCAGCAATTAAGATAAATTAGTGTAAAGTAATTGTTTAGTACACAGAAAAAAATGTATAAAAGATCAGATTGATATGTGCTGGTGAAAGATCAAGTTATTCACATCATTTTGATATGAATAAAGATTATGTTAATCTTATTTTACATTATTTGTTCAAAAAATACTAAATTTGGTATTTTATATGATAAGATAAAATATCATGTTGATATGTTTAAATCATAAATTTGACATAAATCATATCTGCTTTTTATTGATATGAAATAAGGTAAAAATGATCCTATTTTTTAATTTTTTTTCTGTGTAGTTATTATGAATTATTTTATGCAACATTTCATTTTTCCTTTTCTCCCTAAAACAGTTGCTGCCGCGACTCTCCTCGAGCGTCATGCTGGAGCTGGAGAGGATCCTGGAGAACAAACCGGTGCGGCCGCCGATGATCTCGACGTTGGCGCTCCGGTGACAATCAGCGTGCCCGCAGGGGCCGCTCAGCCTGAGCGGCGGCGGACCCTGCGGCGCCGATTCGCCCAAGCACGAGGATGAGGCCTTCATCGAGGAGGTGGACGCTGCCAAGGATGCTGCCAAGCAGGGCTTCTGCCTCATCCAGTGACGAAAGGAGTCCTTAGATAACGATAATAAATTTTTGAAAGTGATTAGCAGTAAAACTAGCCTAAGTAGCAATACCATGACGACAACAATAAGCAAGCAGGAGCAGCAGCAGCAGCAGCAGCAAGTGCAGCAGCAACATGTGCAACAGCAGCAGCAGCAACAACAACCTTTGCTGACCAGCGATTCGGTAGCTCTACCCATCGCAGCTGACCTCCAATTCGACACTCTGAATAATAACAACAATAACAATAACAACGGCAGTCCGGTGGATCAGGCTGTGCCCTCCAGCGATGAGCCCCAAAAACGTCGCTCCCTGCTCAACTTCAAGTCTTTGGACTTTCACCTCAAGTCCCTGTACAGCGGACTAAGGAGTTCCTCGGGCTCGGGCTCGGGCACTACTCCTCCCAGCCTCCAGCCGAACAGCTCGATTCCAGCGGTGGATGCTCAGACCCAGCGAAGGATGCCTTATTTGCGGGTGGAGAGTGTGGATCCCGAGGAGCAGCGAGGACCGGTAATCCATTCAGGACATTCCCCCAGCTTTCTCTCACCCTACAGCGGCAGCGGCGGCGGAGGAGGAGGCGCAGGAGGAGCTGTAAGCCTCCAGTTGCCCTCGGCAGATGGAGGAACCATTAGGAGATCCTCAACTTCGGATATAGTTAATTGCAAAAGGGGAGGGGGAGCAGGAGCAGCAGGGGGAGCCGCCTCTGCCCAGGACAGCCGAAGGCCCAGCACATCGGATTTGCTGAGGAAGGCTAGAGAGCGAAAGGGCAGTGAGGCCCGAATGGGCAGGAGTGTCTCCCACAGTGGGCTAACTAGAGGAGGACCCGGCGGCGGAGGCGGTGGCCTGGGGGGCAGAAGAACCAGCATGGCCTTCTAAGAGGAAAAGAAAAAAATGTATTACAATAGAGGAGTGTCCGAAAAAATGGCATAGAAAAAAAACTGTTGATCAAATCTGAATCAGAAATAGGCTGACAAAATGGCGCTTATGAATTTTTATCTAGTGAAAAGAAAGAAAACCCAAAAAAAAAACAAAAAAAAATATAGAGCAGCTATTAAGGAACGACTTTTTTGTGGATCTATTATCATTATGATTATAATATGGTTACTATAATTGCGCCTCGAAAAGAACTAAAGTTAGTAGACAAAACTAAAACCAACAAGTAATGAACAGAAACAGAAACGTAACATTTCATCTCTCTATTAAACTCTGTATCTCTCTCTCCCCCCCCCCCCCCCCCCCCCCCCCCCAGCAATTTAACATATATAAACCCACTATATATATTTAAAGAACCCCCAAACTTTTATGACAATATTAGAACCTAACTATCGTGTACTATCGTTAACTATCGCCTGGCAAAAGCTCTAAAACTAACCTGCGTTCTGGCCCCAAAAACAAAGAAAACAAAAAACTAAGCAAGATCAAGATCCATTTATATCATCTTACTGTGAGAGTTCATATCAAGCGAAAAAAGAAAGGATGCCCTCGAAATATGGGGATAGCAATGAAGATGTCTTTTTGATTAATCGATTAGTAGAAGACTTAACGAGTGTTAAACGATTGTTAACGATAAACGATAACGCAAAGGAAAATTCAAGTCGGATAATTAAATTTTAGCTAAATAAAAACCAAAAAAAAAAAAAACTCAAGTGAAAAACAAAGAAACAATTCAAATCAAATCTTATTATATAGACATTACTAGCATTATGTAGTTAAATGATAACAATTCAAGCGAAATTTTTTTAAATCAACAAACGAAAAACAAAGCAAATGCCTTTCATAACAGCAACAACAACAACAAAAGTTTATATTTTAAATATATGCAGTATATATATAGATATAAACAAACACACACACACACATATGTGAAGAAGAAAACGAAAGCGATGAAATAAAACAAAACAGCAACAAATTGTTATTAATTAATTGTAGTCCATTATCCCAATGGCCCATATATCCCATATCCCATATTTCATATAAGCAAAAACAAAGACACCAATATAGCAATATGTAGATTATACATGCATACATATATAGGGGAGTTCCCGAAACCCCCTCCCGAATACCATGTATTTTACCATCATTATCGAGTACACAACCTATATAAAGTCTTTCTCACATACGGACTGTGATTTCATATAAAAAGTAAAAGTAAAAGTAAACGTAAAAGTAAACAATTAATTATTATATCTAACCTAATGTAATTAAAGGCTAAGTTCATTCGAGAGATCTCGCAGATAGTAACACACACACACACACACACACACACACACACACACAAACACCGCCCCCAAATTAATAGGTAATTTTGAGAAACTGTTGAAAAACAGATCCATAAATAGCAACTTTCAAATCGAATGGCATTATATACTCTACTCTACAATTAATTAACCAAATGCGATTGCCTTAATAACGAATAATACAACACAGGATCAGGATCAGATCGGATCGGATCGGATATAACCCAGTCGGGGGCCGGTTTCCTCAAACTTCAGTTCCAGATCGGAATACATTATATACACACGCATCCATTCGCATATTTATTCCCCGCACTGTTGCTTGAGAAATCGTCCCGCGCCGAGAAATAAGATATATATATATTGGTTTAGCTCCTTCAGATCACTCACAGAATATATATATATATATAGGTAGATATATATATGTATTTAGGGAGTACTTATATGTATGAGAGTAATTGCATTTTTTAGTAAGTAGTTAATCCGTCCTCAACAAACGGCTAACCAAATGATGCAAAAAAAAAACAAAATAAAGGCGCTGCTTAAATTGAAAACCAAAAGCCCAATTTCGAAAGTATTTTAAACATCTTCTGCCTAAAGAATATCATTCTTATATTATTTAGAATTCACTTATATAGATTGAGATCTTTTAGATTCCAAAGCATTGTTATTTAAAGGTTGTGATATTAATATTCTAGAACCTTTTTTAATTGAAAAATTGCTGAAAAAATCAAATACATATCTACAAATGAGCAAATTATGTTAGTTTGAAACAATATCATGAGTTGAGCTCACTAAATTGATGCTTGTAAAATTAGAATTCTGCTTTGAATCTTGTTTAGAAATATGATTAAGCTTTCTTAGTAGGTAAAAAAAAATATGTTTTAAAATACCACTAAATTACTTTCTTAAAATTTAAGCTTCCAAAATTAAAACTGCATTGGTTATAAATAGTTAAATGTCAATTTTTCATAAACCTTAATGCGAAGTACAAATTGCTTGTCAAAAAGATATTAACAATGGTATTCCAGAGGATTTTTAAATGTTTTTTTTTTTTTTGTACCCAAATTAGGTGTTCAATACCACCCGGCAAAATGGTTAATCAATGAACAAGCAGCGCCTATCGATAGATCCAATCATCAATTGTGGCCACGCCCCCTACAAAGAAAGAATGAAAGAAAACAGCCACAACGTGTGAACCGGAAAGCAATAATTCAAAATAATGCTGAAAAAAGTTCAACTAACAAATTGATGTACATAAACAACAACAAAAGAAAAACAAAAAACACCAACAACAAAATGAAAATGAAAATGAAAAGCACATACACACAGTTGCATTATGATTAATTAATTTTAGTCTGTTGTTATCGCAATTATTATCACGATTATTATGATTACGATTATTATTAACACGTAGCTAGTAAAATCGAATGAGAATCAGCAATTTATATGCCTAAGCCTGAAAGTAACCAAAAATACACTCACACACACTCATGCCGTTAAAGTTATACACATACACACAAAATACACTGGAAAAAAAGCAAAGGAAAACAATGGAAGCAAATGCAGCAATGAAAAACAAAAGCAAAAACGTAACGGAAAGTATTAGGAAGCAGAGAAGCGTAGCGATTAAATCTAGTCAACAAATTTTACTTTACACCAAACCAGAAATATTTATAACAATTGCAATAACTAAACGAGGAGCGATATTATGGAGGAGGCGTATATAAAATAATATATCTTAAAATTATTTTCTTATCGAAACTGGCAATAATAAATATTAATATTAACTTAAACAACTAAATAATTATATTATACACGCGCGAGAACTTCGTAAGTTAACTTCGCATAGATGAAACATTTTGGACGGGTCATTAAAAGCCAAAAACACTCGAAACACACGCACTCAGTACAAGTACACTGAGAGAAAAGCTCGCTTACATACACACTTGATTTCAAATTAAGTCCACGCCAAGCGTTAACACACACACACACACACACACACACTAATAGCACACACCTACACCTACACATGAAATCAGCTTTACTTTAGATTTTCGAATAATTAATTGCAGGGTTGTCGCCTAGGGTTGCTTAGAATTCGATGGGAAAATGCAATTCCAATTCAGATTCAGACGCTTGCATAATAGCCCTAGATAAGAAAATATATACAGAGTACATTAACAAGCAATACTGCAATAAAGAGCTCGTATTATTTCGCTAAGTTACTAGAAAACCAAATAATAACTAACTGACGAATCCTCGATTAAAGCGTACGTATGAAATTCAATGCGAATTAGCGATGCGATGCGGAGGGCAAATTGTTTACATTTCACTTTTAAAAACCACATTTAATACTAATATTTCGAAAAGCTAATTAAAATAAGTTATAACAATAACGAACAACAACAAGAACAACAATGAACAGCAAAGAGCAAACACAGCTAAAATACTGAAAAATTATATAAAAATACAAACTCTTATCTTTCAAACCAAACGAAATGCGTGTTTTTCATTACAAGATGGGATAATATGGGGGTAAAATAATTACCCATCTTTGATTTGGCCATCTCGAGATAACGTAAGTACTTTGGTACCTTATAAAGTCCAAATCTATCGCTTAGGTGACCCAAAACTTCACTTATATAGTCTAGAACTTGAACAACTGCATTCCGATTTTACAGTTCTATGCCTCTAAAAGTTTGTATCTTGATTACCAAAACTACAATATTATCAGTTTTGGTATTTGGAACCATTTTTATATTTATAATTCGAGGGATTACCAAAAGGTGACCCAAAACTGCACTTCTAGAGCGCAAAACTAGACCAAAATGATCCCAAATTCAAAGTGTTTGGTGCCATTCTCTACTAATAGAAACCCCTAACGATAATCATATATGATTTGAGTTTATGTAAGATATTTTTAACCAAATCAATAAATTTGAGTTACTCCAAATTACAAATTCTTCGCTCTGTCATCACAGCGCGTTGGCATGTGAAAAGCTATAGCTTAAAGGGAATTTTGGTCAAAAAACATTTCAATCGACACATTTAAATAGATATGACATATCGTAAACCACATTTTTGGGTTGCATAAGTCGATTCCGGTCCATTGATCAGTTGGCCACTATTTGCACACACCACGTCGAAACAGGCGCATTATGGTGATTCCGATTACCATTCAGATTCAGAGAGCTACGGATTTGGGCTCTGGGAACCTCTGGAAACGACGGCCTGCCCCAACACAAGATGCTTTGACACCCAGCGGACGGACAACAAACAACACTTGAGGGCCCACTGTAAAAACAACAACAGCGAGGTGATAAAATTCCAATCGCCTCGAAGGGCACAGTGTAACCTCGATAGCTCGAACTGCTACAGATATAAAATACTTAGATCTATTTTAAAATAATATTTCATATCAATACAATACCTTTAAATACAAATTTATTACATTTCATTAAAATATTAAATGTTACTAACCTTATCTTTATCGCATACATAGATTTAAATGCATTCAGGTTATTGCCAATAAATGTTGGGGCCATTATAAAATGTTTAAGCAAATGGTTTGCAAGCACTTAATTATTTTTTATTTTATTTTCTACGATCACAATCTTGCAGTTTTAATGCCTCCGAAAATGTTTGTAACCATCCATTAGGCCATGGCCTACGGTCAATTAATTTCGTTTGATCTACAGAAGTTCGACTGTAGTTTAGATATTTTTTCTTCTTTAGCTATTTAAGCGAAACTGAAACTAAAAACCGAAAAACGTGCTGGTAACGGGTCATCAGCAAATCGAGAGATCGAGAGATCGAGTGGGAAAGAGACGGCGCATACAGAGCAGCAGAGGCTGCGCATGCGCAACAGCGCGCATTAAATAATTTATACAAAAATGCACAGAAAATTAACAAATTTGAAAACGATGTTGCATGATATAATAATCCGGCTGCCTGGGATTCCGAGATGCCAATCCACCACGATCACTACCACGGGCCCTTCCCAGCCCAAAATATCTGTTGCAATACAAGCACCTACACTGGGAGAAAAAAGTGTGGATATACCATCTAATGGTTTGCTTAATTTGAGGTGGTCAAGAAGTTTATTTTCTGGAAAAGTTATTTTGCTAAAATAAAAATATGTATATAATTTTTAAAATATTATATTAAACTATTAAAAAACATATAAATGATAGTATTCTGTTTTAATAATAATTTCCTTTCTTATGTTTTTCATAACGATTAAAATAAAAAAAAATAAGATGCGAAAGGTATAACACTTCACTTAGCAAATATTCAATGAAAATATTTAACAGATTTAAATATTTTAAAAATAATTTAATTATCATTTCCTCTAATTACGTTTAGTATTTGTTTTCAGTGTAAGCAGCGGACCGTTCAAATCGATAATCATATGCAAAAAGCCGGTCAGTTGGTTGCGGTGACTTGACCTACGACGCACCTCCTCCGTTCCGTCTTCTCGGGAGCGGAGCGGAGCGCATCTGCTTAGCTTTAACTGGTTAAATAGTGTTATCCGCTTGAATTTGTTATTGTTATTATGTTACTATTACTATTACTGTTTGTGTTTTTGTTTTTGTTTTTCGCTGCTTGTCCGCCGGCGATTTGTTTTTGTTTGTGTTGCATACGATTTGGGCAGTTGAAGAAATAGATTGAATACAGGGTGCTTTTTTACTACCTATGTATGTATTAGTTTTACATTTAGTCGGAAGTTCGGAACTTTAAAATAAACATATAGAAAGCAAACTTTCGAAGCTTATCACTGAAACTACCGTTACCTTGTATGTTTATCAAAATGTTTTTTTATGAATTCTATTTTCGTTTTAAGATTTTTCTACTTTGTTTTGGGGCTGGGGATGGCTCGATTGTAAAAGTGATGGTTTAAGATCAAGGAATAGGTATCCGCACAGAACTAAGCACTAGAAACACGGATAACTTTTGGGTTCTAACGCGACGCGATGTTTACTGGATCACTTTTGTATTGGAATAAACTACGGTAAGTTTATCTTAGAAGCTCCAGAGCGGAGTGGAGACTTTGGGGGGAGACTTTAAAGGGAAGAGTTGGAAGAAGAGAGTTGTAGAGACGAGCGAAGGGAGAGGGAGAGCGAGAGAGATTTAGACATTTGGAATCTTTCCAATTTGGAAGTCATGATATTGATATGATTTATGTATGTACATATGTATAACATGATAATTGTATGATATGTATGATATGTTTGTATATGTATGATATGATATAATATAATATATAATATGATATGATATACATATGTATAATATGATATAATATAATATATGATACGAAATGATATGATATGATATGACTTGATATGATATGATATATGTATGATATGATATGATACAATGTATAAATAGTGCAAGGTCACAACATAAACTTTTAAAAGCCGAATTCCAATGATATTATATGTTGTATATATGATATGATATAATACAATATATAAATAGGATTTAATATTAATCAGTGCAAGGTCACAACATAATCTTTTGAAAGCCATTTTCCAATGATATTGTATGTAGGTGCCCTTAACAAACACCCTGTACCTTCCCATTCATCTCGGATCTCAGGTGAGTTACAAGAGCAGCATTTCGGTTTTTCGGCAGGTGAGATGCTTCCACACCGCATCGATGGCTCTCCGCCGCCGCTGACGTCACGGGCTGGCTCATCTAACGGTGTTTCTTCTTCTTGCGGCGGATCTCCGGCGGAACTCTTGTATAAAAACGTTGGATCGACTGGAGAGTGGCATCATTCGCTAGCCGGGAACAGTTCGACGCACAGGTGTCGTCTTCGATTCCACTTTTTTTTTCGAAATTCAAAAACCGAGTTATTTTAACGACGAAAATGAAGGTGAGTTTTGGACCGTCGCCGTGGATTTGGATTACCAGTTGGATTACATTGGATTATTCTTAAAACTAGGTCTTCATCTGCCTGTTGGCCACCATCTGCGCCTGCAATGCCACCTTCCTGTCCTTTTTGGGCGGCGGCGGTGGAGGATTGGGAGGAGGAGGCGGGGGCAGCAAGACCACCTATAATGTGATAGCCACGCCCAGTTCGGGCGGAGGCGGAGGAGGTCATGGTTATGCCCAGGGAGGCGGCGGAGGCTATGGCTATGCCCAGGGACATGGCTACGCCCAAGGACATGGCGGCCATGGACACGGTGGCTCCTCGCAGATCATCAAGGTCATTCTGCAGGAGGGTCAGGGCTATAGCAACGCCGGAGGATCAGCCGGTATCCAGGCCTACGGTCATGGTCATGCCAGTCATGGCTATGCCAGTGGTCAGTCGTATGGTCAGCAGGAGCACCACTCTGCCTCCTATGGCGGTGGTCAGCAGGCCCAGATCTACAAGATCATCGAGCAACAGGCCCCGGCTCCAGTTGCCCCAGCTCCCGCACCCATTCCCATTCCCATCTCGATTCCTGCTCCTGCTCCCGTTGCCCCCATCGCCTATCATTCGTCAGCTGGAGGATCCGGTGGCTACTCCTACGGGTCCCAGGGTCACTCCTATGGCCAGTCCTATGCCGCCGGCCACGGTTACGGAGGAGCGTCCGCCTCCTTCGATGCCCAGCAGTTCAACGCCATCCTGCCGCAGATCCTTCAGCTGGTGCTGCAGGAGGACTCCTTTGGCGGTGGTATCGGCGGATCCTCAGCCAATGTGGCTGACATCAATGGCCAGCTGATCAACGCCTTCGGCTCCAAGGGCAAGGCCATCATCCTGAAGGCCGACCAGGCGCAGGGTGACTTCTTCAAGAGCGGTCATGTCGTGCAGCGCGGCACCCTGAAGGTGATGCGTGTCCAGGAGCAGCAGCAGCAGCAGCAGTCCCAGGGTGGCTCCAAGGGCGGCTGGGGTGCCGGAGGAGGTTCAGGAGGTTCCTCTTCGGGTGGCTGGAGCTCCGGAGGCTCCACTTCCGGCGGCTGGAGCTCCGGAGGTTCGTCTTCCGGCGGCTGGAGCTCCGGAGGTTCCACTTCCGGCGGCTGGAGCTCCGGAGGCTCCTCTTCCGCCTGGTAGATGCACTGCATCCCCAGTTATCCCTAGTTAGTTAGACCAAATGAATTGCCTTTTTTTTCGCTATCCTCTATTCTATTGTTATGTATTTTTTTTCCTAGGCTAATCCTTCACAGTCATTATCGAAATTATCAACCACAAAGAAAAGATAAACAAAACATCCATCATTATTAACCTAAATTATTTGTTAATAAACAATTTGAAACAATTTGAAAGCGTTTTATTTATATAATTAATCTGAAATAAAGATTATAATCCTTTGTTACAAGGTTTATAAAACTCCAAAGATTAATTAAAATTTAAAAAAATAAATGATGAGTTAAGTAATAGTTAAATAATAATAAAGTTCAAGTTTATTTCGTCTAGACACACAAATTTCCCACAATTATTTCCAAATAAACGATTATTTATTTTCCTTTTGAAACCATTATATTTAATTATTTCCAGACAGTTGCCGCAACTGTAAATATTTGTAAATAAAAACCAGCTACGATAAATACATTAATTAATATTTGTTAATAAATAAATACCTTTCAACAGACCAGCAAAAAATTAATTAATTAAAAGAGCACGAAAGAAATCCATCGTTATTACCCAATTTCATTTTCAAGGCTGAGAAAATCACAAGAAAAGAAAAGCCAAGAGCCACTTCATTATTAACTTGTATTATTTGTTAATAAATAAATGGCCCAAACATATGCAAAACGAGCCACAAATTTGTAACGTGTTATGCGATTACATCACGACTTTCATTGTAGATGACGAGATGAAATGAAATGCGATGAGATGAGATGCGATGAGGGGCAACAGTTTAGTTTCGAATCGATTGCCCATTGCCCATTGACCGTCGGAGGCGTTGCGAAATGGAAATGCTGGGCCCATGTGTGTCCAAATAGCCGATCTCCGATCTTCGATCACCGGACCCAATTCCAGTTCCGACTCTCAGACTCCCGAGTCAAAGGTGAAACTACCAGAAAGAGATGGAAGCGTGAGACAATGGTCACAAATTCACTCACGAGATTTTAAAGAAGAAATATCAAATAATCTTTAAAAAAATTCCTAATAACTTTTAAATTTTTAAATCTTTTTCATTAGTTTAACTTTTATTTATTTTTAAAACATTTATTCTATTTTTGTTTGTTTAAAACATTTATTACCCAAAATAAATATAAAAAAAAAATTTATTTACCTAGAATTTTGTAACTTTTCTTTGGAACTTTGCTGAAATAAAAATATTAAATCATCTTTAAAAATTCCTAATAACTTTGGCATTTTTAAAGCTTTTTCATTAGATTAACTTTTAATTATTTTTAAAACATTTATTCCAGGAATTTTTGTTAAAAACATTTATTTACTATAATACAAAATTAAGTTTTTTTTTAGTTATTTGTTAAAAAAAAATGTATTCGAAACATTTTTGAGTTTTTTTAATAACTTTAAGAAGATTATTTGCTGAAATATAAAAACAAATTATAGATTTTGTTGTTTTAATACTGAATTACTGATCACTAATTATCCAAAAACTCACGACCTGCTTTCACTTCCTCATCACGCGATCATCTCCAATTTCTGGCCACTTGCTGTGGGTCAAATTGATTTCGGATGTGGCTGCCAATTATGTGAATACACATGTGAACAAGCACCCATTGTTTCCACTTCATTAGATGGGATTGCCCG
This sequence comes from Drosophila pseudotakahashii, assembly GCA_035046095.1. Taxonomy (NCBI): domain Eukaryota; kingdom Metazoa; phylum Arthropoda; class Insecta; order Diptera; family Drosophilidae; genus Drosophila; species Drosophila pseudotakahashii. The sequence goes on from JAWNOE010000105.1 coordinate 12,977,358, forward strand.
AAAACCAGGCCAAAAACGCAGGGCATATGTGTATAATATTACAAATACTTTTACAAAGTATAATTAGATTTATTAGCAAAAATAATAATTAGCATACGATCATCTCTGTTCATCTGTTCATCGGGTAACACTCAGTGGACACCGATTTCGAATCAGTAGTTCTTGTGGGGTTTTAGTTAAGCACACGTTAATACAGTACGGACAATAGACGGGACCACTGCTCCTCCTCCTCCGCGGGGTTAATAATACTTTCGATAGCCGGCTAAATTGCACGCTGGAAGAGATGGGCCAGCAGCTCGGCCTCGCTCAGATCCATCTTGTACTTCTGGACAATGTCCTGCACCTTGAGCCGTCGTCGCACATGCGGCGGTTGGTAGCTGGAGGAGAAGAGGGTACAGATTAGATGGGTTTTCAGGGTATGCTAAACAGAAGCCCCTCCTTACTTGTCATTGTCCAGACGCCGGCGACGTGATATGTTCAAGGCCGTCTGGCGCACCAGATTGCCGACGACCCGCCGGCTCAGCACCATGCCGTCGACCAGCGGCGTGGCGAAGCTCATCCTGCCCGGCGGCCCCTGCAGCTTCACCCTCAGCAGGCCGGAGAGCAGCGAGTGCACGAAGATCACGTGGTAGTCGGAGGCGCGCGGCAGCTGCAGCGTGTGCAGCTCCTCGCCGGTGCGCGTGTAGGCCAGCACATCCTCCAGCGGGAAGTTCAGGTAGTCCTCGTAGCTCTCCAGCCACACCAGAAAGATCTTGGCCGGCGCCTGGGCCAGCAGCGTGGGCTTCGTCACGTTGCCCTTTCGCCGCGTCGGCGGCACCGGCTCCTTGGCATCCCGGTTCGTGCGATTCGTGTCCAGTTCGAGGCTGAGATTCCTTGACTTGGACTTGGCCAAGCCAGCCGCCGTCGCACTGTCGACGGCCTCGCCGCGTGCCCACACATTGCCAGCGGAGCCGGTGATCTGATCCGTGCTCGAGATGCTCCCGCCATCGCTGGTGTCGCTGTTGTAGCGAAGATTCCACGTCGTCGGCACCACGAAGGCGATTTCCGAGGACACATCCGCCCAGTAGAGCACCCGCTGCGAGCCATTGTAGTTCGTGGGCGGCTCGCTGGCAGTGGACGACTTCAGCAGCTGCTGCTGCTGCTCCTGCTCCGGCGTTCCCTTGAGCGACCACGAGTTGTGGGCAAAGCCCGTCCAGCCGGAGTGCTCAGCGACCTGAACCGGCCAGCCCAGCGTCTGCAGCATGCTGGCAAAGTGCGGATCATGGCTGGCGGTCTGCTCCTCGGCCATATTGGCGATAATCTGCTGGGCACTCGTTTGGCCACTCTGCAAGAAGGGTTAGATAGGTAAATGGTATTTTTCTGGGACCTCAGGCCAACGCACCTTCACATAGAACACATAGACGGTGTCGTGGGTCCGCGCACTCAGCTTGTCCAGCCGATCCAGATCGGCGGCGAAGGCCGTGGACTTGGTGTCCAGCACGATGAGCGGTCGCTGCGGCGGCTGGCCCAGCGCCTCCGCGGGATTGTGCGGATTCCGCGTCTCGAAGCCGAGGAATCCAAAGTGCGAGAGAAAGAGGCGCGCGGCATGGAACTCGTGGCACACGGCCGGCGGCACGCATTCCTGGGCATGCGACAAACTGTCCGCACTGGTGTCCGCCTCCGCCCAGGCCAGCTTCTCATGGATGCTCTGGTTCTCCAGCATCGCCTCCAGCTCCCGAATGCTCGCCGTGCCGTATTGCTCGCGCATCTGCTCGATGGTGGGTATGGAGTAGTCGGCCACACAGGGCTGCACCTTGTCGACGCCGTCGGGAAAGTTCTTTTGCTCGCAGTCCGGCCGCTGGGTCACATCGTTCATGGGTATGGGTCGTCCGGGATTGATGGCATGGTACTTGATGCCCGATTTACTGCGTGGCAGGTGGCGCAGCTGCATGGTCCAGGCATGTCGGCCAAAGGGACCGCGAATGAGCACTGGAAAAGAGATAGATGAGTAAAAGTAAGATTTATGCTTTAAGGCTTCCTCCTTACAGGTCACCGTTGGCTGGGGATCCTGGTCATTGCCCAGCGGCTCCTCGAGCAGCGCCAGTATGGTGGAGTTCTCGGTCACGAAGTACTTGAACTTGGCGATGGCCTGCTCACTGCTGGCCGCCGCCGCCGGCACCATCGAGTTGCAGTGCTTCATCAGGGCCAGCTCGTCCAGCAGCGAGGATATCGACTCGGGACCGCACTCGCTGGGGAAGTAGCCCACCTGCTCGAGGATGATGGTCAGCAGATTCTCGGCCGCATCGCGCACTCGCATCGAAGCGGGCTTCAGTTCCTTTTCGTCCTTGAACTTGGGTATGTCGGTGCCCTTGCTCTGGCTCTTTGTGCCCGAAATGCCCAGCTCCACCACCTCGAGCACCGTCTGCAGGCAATCCTTGTCCTGCAGCAGGTAGGGATGCTGCATTAGCCAGGCGGCGGTGCACTGGAATGCAGCCACAATCGTGCTATGCAGATCCTTGCTGTGCGCCGGCGGCGGTCGGGAGCACTGGTAGCAGATGTAGTCACAGATCCACTTCACGGCCCGCTTGCACTCTAGAGCGTCTGAGGAGATTATCGTTAGATTCTGACTAGCTTCGTATATTTTCACTAAGGTGTCTACGTGGTTTTCGGATTTTTGGATGAGTGATTAGTGATTGGTGGTTCGGGTTATGTACAATGTACATTCGTTATCGGTTCGGATATATATTTAATATATTTAAAAATAAATTGCAATCATCGTGAGTTGATGGATATGGATGACAATGGATCGATCATATTAGATGGAGGGTTATCAATTTTATTTTGATTTTTATTTTTATTTTCGGGATGTGTGGTGGTGCAGTGGTGGTGGTGCGGGTTCGATGGCGGTTAGAAAAAGAAACGCATCAAAAAAAAGAAAGAAAGAAAGACAGAAGAAAGTGGCGTTAGTTAGGTTAGTTGGCTTCGTCAATCAATTACCATTTGTAAATTTCCTGGCTGCACAGTAGAGCACACACAGTTAGGGGTTTGGGTTTTGTGAGAGGGGTTTTTGGTTTTTGGGGGTTTTTAGGGGGTTTACATTTAAAGAACACACGCACATGGAGACAGTAACAGTTCGAAAATAAACAAACAGAGGTGGACAGAAACAGAAACGACATTAAAATTGAGGAAAGGAAGTGCAGCCTCGATAAGACCGAAGCCCGGAATGCCCTTGCAAAGGATTTGGTATCTTAAAAGAATGCATCCTAAAAACTGGATAATCGTTTATAGATTTTTGTACAGCCTTTGCGAAGGATTGTGTGTTAATGGCAGTTATGTAATGAGTTAATTTTGGTCAAGTGTATAATTAAATCCCCAAAAATGCCTTTGCAGGAGCATAAGTACACCAAAATCACATGCTAATTCCAGCGAAGCACACTCTACCTGTTTCCCGGATATGCAGCCTGGCCAAACCAGAGAGCAACTCCAAGGCGGCCAGCGAGACATTCAGATCCGTCTTCCACGACGAGATCAGGCGATGACACACCAAGTACGTAGCGCGCACAAAAAGGGCATGGGCATTATCTGCAAAATAGTTGATAAACATTAATATTCAAATGACTAAACATTGACAAAATGACGAATAACCGATATTGGTAACTTATAACTAGAGAAAACTGTTGAATTTATTGTTAATTCTTCTGTAAATCTTTAGATACGATATCATAAATCTTATAAAACGCTAGATCCATTAAATATTATATTATAAAAATAAAAACAAAAATTCAAATATGTTTTCCTACAATCTAATTATTAATTTAAAAAAACTTAAAACAAAAATAGATAGTTAAATAATCGGTAATCAATAAGCTTGATATAAAAATTAAAAAAAAAAACCGAAATTCGGAAATAATATTTCATAGTATTATAAAAAATAAAATAACAAAATATTATAAAATTCTTCACAAAAATACAAATATTTATAAAAAACTTAAAAAAAAATCATTTAACTAAAATTACAAAAATGTAAATAAATTAACTAAAATTAAGCAGAAAGTAAAGTTTACCATAGGTGGCCACCCCCTCCAGCTCCTGGCCAAACTCGAATGACATGTCATCGGAAATGGTCAGGCTGGGATAGTCGTGGGCGGAGGCAGTGTCGCGAATGGAGCCCGAGCCCGCTCCCATGGTGGCCGTCGTCTGGCCGCCCAAGCTGGCCGTGCCGGCGCTGACCAGCGAAGCGGAACGCTCCGAGCAAGCTGATCATCACATCGGCCGACAAAACACAAAAACGGCCACAAGGGAAATGCGAATAAAAACAAGGGCAATTAAAAAATCCACAAAAAATAGAGATACAAAAATTCAAACAAAATCAAAATGGAATGAGATCAAGAGATGTGCCCTTGGAGCTGCTAAAAACTAACCGGAACTCAGCAGATTGGCCTCGTGGTGCTGCACACCGCTGGAGTTGTGCGAAAGACTGGCATTGCCGCCGCCGCCCAGTTCCGACTCCTCGAAGGTGACGGCGTCCTGGACGCAGAGCAGCAGGCCGCCCAGGAGCATGTGCGTGTTTTGGGCATCCGTTTCCACCTGCAGAGCATTCATCAGGATGTTCATGAGCCGCGACTTGAGCTGAATAAAGGTGAACATTCTGTGGGAGAAGAAACTATGTTATTCTCTGATTAACATACTAAGCATCCAGCTTCACCACTCACTTTTCGCTCGTCTCGCTAGTGAGATCCCGTATGGGCAACGTCTGGTAGTGCAGCGGCAGCACCATGATCGACAGCAGGATGTTGATGGCCGAGCGGCGCAGCTCGGTGCGATTGAAGACCATCGACTGGGTCTTCAGCTTGAGGTCCTTGTCGGGCAGTACGATCTCCAAAGCGGCAATGAAGCCCGGCAGCAGCACATTGATCCCATCCAGGTCCAGGCGAAAGAGGTCACTCGAGTGCAGCAAAATGCTGGCCAGCGTCTCGTCGCACTCCCGCGACTCCGTGATCTTCAGGCACTGCTGCAGCGCCATGTAGAAGCGAGCCAGATAGACGGGCAGGATCTCCTCGCCCGTCTTCTTCGCGCAGAAGATCTTGCACAGCGTCCCGATGGCCTCGGCCCTTCCCGACTCGTACTTATCGATCGTCAGTGTGGGCGGCAACGATTGCGGATCGTTCAGGGAGTTGGGCTGCGACAGGGAAATCGATCCCTTGCGGTGCTCCATTATCATCGACGATGGCCGCTTACTGGCCTCGCATGCTTGCTCTGGTTTTTGGTGGGAGAGAAAAGAATAATAGGTGTAAAATAATTGTTTTTAAATTTTTAAAAATGTTTTCAAGGGGGAAAAAATAATAGAAATTTAAAATAATAGTTATTAAATCTTAAAAAATCTAAATAAAATATTTATCTAATTTAATCTAAGCTTTAAAGTTGTTATATTTATATCTAAAAAGTTTTAACATATTTTTAAAAAGCAGAAGAATATTTTTAATATTTTAATATTAAATAGTTTATTTCTAAAATAGTAAAATATTATTTTTTAAAAGCTGAAGGATATTTTCAATACTTTAACCTTTAGAATACGGTTTTAAAAAATTTAGCTCTTTAAAATGAGGATTGTAAATTAATTAACAATTCATTTATTTATTGCTAATAAATTTTTTTGAATACAATTTTAATTTTAAGGAGAATAATAATATATTGTACTAGTAAAATTAGTTTTTATAACCCTGTTACCAAAATAGAGTTTAAATTGCTTATTATCTTTTTTTCCACCACAATTTTCGGTAAATAATTTTTAGAAAATTTAAATCTAAAGACCGGAAACTTACTCTTGCGATTCTGGCGCCAAGTGTCGCCGCCGATGTGCGCCGCCTCGAAGAGCCACTCGTGGAATACGTGGAGAATGCTGTTGCACTTGGGCCTGGCCACGGCCAGCTCAACGCCCGCTCCCATCGAAGTCAGCGGCAGAGCTGCGCGATCGAGATCGCCGGCGGGGGAGAGAGAGAGAGAGAGCAGATGGTGTCAGACAGAGAGGCAATCGCGGCATTGGGGGGCGGTTAAAGCATCTGTTAGATTGTTAGGCGGCGCGGGAGAAGCTCACAAACGGTTCACACAGCACACACAAAACAATAGAACCAATTAGTTAGAATGTAACCATCCGAAGATGGAGTTTATCATCTAATGTTCAGACTAAAAAACAACAGTTTGATCTTGGCTCCCAAGTGTTTTGAACTAATTAAAAAGTTTCGATATAATAAGTTCCGAAAATTAAGTTCTACAATTTCTTAAAAAATATGTTGTTGCAGAAAGATATAAAAAAAAAACCAGAAAAAGTTTAAAGTTAATAAAAAACTTTATAAATGACTATAGAGCTTTCTAACATTTTTAAAAAATTTAAAAAAAAAAACCCGAGATTATTCGAAATAAACCTAAATATATATGAAAAATGTTTTGAAAAAAATCTCAAAATTATGAACTTAAAGTAAAAATTATTTTTCGAGCCAAGATCAGTTCCGTGATTCCCCAGTGCACTTACAGTTGATGCTGCTGCTCGCCGACGGCGGACCCGACGTGGACGTGGGAGTTGTGGGCGCCGGAGCTGGAGCGGATCCGCCCCCCGCGCCCGTTCCCGTGCTACCGGGGATTCCCGGGCCGCCGGCGGAGATTCCCGCTCCGCCGCCAGAGCCACCGATGGCGACCGTCGACAAGGAGGAGGAGGCGGAGGCACCGCTGGTGCCGCTGGCAGCGGTGGTGCCGGAGGCGTTGGTGCTGCCGCTGCCGCTGATCGCGTTGCGTGCACCGCCGCCGCCGGTGAGGCCAATAAGCGAGGTCTTGCTCAAGCCTGCGATGTGGAGGTGGTGGTGTTGGGGGCGTTTGGGAGCGTTGGGTGAGTAGTGAAGCACGGCACAGCGGAGCAGAGCAAGTGTGAGAAATTGTTAGAGAAATTAGATACAGATATGCGGAGCGCGAGATACAAAGATACAGAGATACAAAGGGAGCATGCTATTCATATAATTGTGGGCGTTCGGAGATAAATTACAATGCATAATCCGGCGGTGGAAAGTGGCAACAGTTACTCGGCCCGACGACTCATCCGCGCCGGGCAATTACACCGAGATTATTCCACTCATGCTACGGAACAAATTATACAAAAAACGCAAAAAAAAATGCCAGTAAATGCCAAAGAAAATAAAATAAAAGAAAATAAAATAAAATAAAAGAATAACGCTAGAATGCAAAACTCGTGAGTGCGAACTTGGCTGAGAGAAATGTGGCGACGGATCAAGGCAAACAACATCTAGGCAAGCAAAAACAAACCAAGTCAAGTCAATTCAGAAGCACGCTAGGGCAAAAAAAAAGTTAACCAAAAGGTTGGCTTCGATGCACCGAAGTTCAGATGCCCTGGCAGATGGGCCGATCTACTGGTTGTCCTAAGCACATAACATAAACTATTTATTTACAACTTAAATGGGTAAGTCCTCTTAAGATCTTCGAATACTTAATTTGTGAAAATATATATTATCACTTTAATTTAAAAACAAAATACTTGCTTTAAAAGTCTCAAAGTTTTACATAGTCAAATAATTCCTACGTTATAATCTCTGTAATTTATTTCAATTACATTTATATTTCAATTTCTATATTCAAACTGTAAAATCTTTGAATACACAAATTCAAAAAAAAAATTATTTGTATAAATTGAATTCCAAAAATAATAACTTGCTCTAAAAGTCTCATATCTCTTAAATTTAACAAATTTAAACAAAATACTTGCTTTAAAAGTCTCAAAGTTTTACATATTCAAATAATTTCTACGTTATAATCTCTGTAATTTATTTCAATTACATTTATATTTAAATTTCTATATTCAAACTGTAAAATCTTTAAATACACAAATCCAAAAAAAAAATTATATGTATAAATTGAATTTCAAAAATAATACCTTGCTCTAAAAGTCTCATATCTCTTAAATTTATTTTAGATTTTAATTAAACACCTTGATCATAAGCAGAACACGGGTCATATGCAAAAACGTATTCTAAACATTCGACTCCTAGCGATCTTTGATTAATTCTTAAAAAATCTAAAGTAGATTTAAGCTTAATCTTTACTAAGTTAGATTAGTTGTTAAAAATGTTTTGTATATAATCCGAAGTCTAATAATAAGATCTATATTATAGGAATTTGAATATTTGTAAGTTTCTCTCAAAAAATGTTCCAATATTTTATGATTTTCTAGCTGTTTTCTCAATAACTTTAATTTTAAAATAAAATAATTTTCCTAAGATATGCTTAAATCCATCATCTAGCAGAACACAACAGACCATAACATTTTAAACCATAGTTTAGGATAGATTTATAGAGTTATTAACCCAAAACCCTCTGCCAGGCCAAGGTTACCAAGTTATTTGGGGTGACAACAAGAGTACAACATTCGGTGGTTTCCAAATACAGATTGATTCTCCGCGGAGAGTCGCACCCTTCTGCTGTGTGATGGTTGGCGCCACGCTGAAGCTCTTGGCCAGGCGTCGCTGCAGTGGCGGCGTGGGCGTGGCTGAGGCGGTGAGACCCGCGTCGCCGGTGGTGGTGGTGCCAAAGGAGATGCTGCCAACGACTCCGGCGGAGTGACTGCCTCCGGCACTCGTGCTGCCCACGGCGGAGCCACCGCCTCCTGCTGCCAGGCTGCTGGTGGGCGAGGCGCTGATCTGGAGCTGCTGCTGATGCTGCTGCTGGTGATGATGGTGGCCGCTGCTGCCGCCATGGTGACCCATGATGGCATTGAGCGCCGAACTGGCCGAGTTGCTCATGAAATTGTCGCGCAGAAAGCTGCCGGCGCCATGTAAATGCAAATGCGGATAGTGCAGGTGATGGTGGTGATGATGGTTCGCCTGCTGATTCGCTATATTCGTGGCGCTGCTCGAGTGGATGAACTGCTGCAGGGTCGAGGAGGTGGCCTCGTTGAGCGAGTGCCGGATCTCCAGCAGATTCGTCACCACGCCATCCGTTTGCTGCGGCGGCGGCTGATAGACGCCTGGTATTCGCATGATTCATTTACGCATTATAGCATTTTCGGTTTAGATACGGGTTTTCGGGGGGTTAGCAAAAGCCAGAGATAAACAAACGAGCAAAGAGAAGAAAGAGAAGTACTGAGCTAGCCTACCACAGAACGGATGCCAAACGTGAAAGAGCGGCCAAGTCGGATCTACCGACTATATGAAACCAGGTACTCGCATATGAAAACTAATGAAATTCAAGTGATCTCTATAAACTATTTAAGAACTATCAAGTTTGACAGACTAGAGACTATAAAGAACATAGAGAGCAGTACCAGGTTTCCAAAGGGCATAACCCACCGATCTCTGCCACGATCTTACCCAGAAACGCGTCCACCTGACTGGAGATGCCCTTCATGGCATTGAGGAAGATCTGCGGCAGCTGCTGCAGGCAGGGATGCTGATGCGTCTCGGCGCCCTTCTCGTGGGTGAGGGCCCACTGCACAAAGTGCGATGACTTGCTGATGATGTGCGGCGAGCACAGGGCCGTGGGATTGCCGATCATCCGCAGGAAGCGGTACCAGGTCTGGGCCACGCAATCGTTGGACATGCCCATGGGTATCAGCTGGCCATCCTCGTCGGCTGATAAAAGTTTTGAAAGGGATTAGTTATAGAATATTATGAAAGCGACACAGCAAACTTACCATTTTTGAGCTGGGGAAAGGCGGGACCATAGCTGAACTCCAGCAGGCGAGCGGTGAGGGCCAAATTCACCCGATTCCACTGGTCCACGAGGGCCACGCGGTGTCGCCACATGGCGCACGACTCCTGCAGCGTCTTCCACATCGAGGGCGAGGGAAAGCTGCGCACGCAGGCCAGCAGCCAGACCTCGAAGAGCACCGAGAGCACGCGCTCGCACAGCTGGTCGCCCACATCGTCCTTGACGGTGGGCGGGGCCAGCAGGATCTCGTTGATGGCCAGCAGGAAGAGGAGCAGCGTGTCCCAGGTCTGGCGGTCCATCAGCTGCGATATCTGGGCGGTTTGCTGAAGGGTTCGCAACACCCGATGGCAGAGCACCGCCTGCCGCTTAATTGTGTCGGCACCTGAAAGTTAAGGATAGCTGTTATCTTGTGGTTTTCATCGTTTAGGGTTTCCTTGTAGTCTTGGGAAAAACATGGCCCAAGATCTTATCTTCCTAATCGATGGAATTTCATCGTGGGCACTATTTTTCCACAAGACCATAACTATAAGTAAACAATTCGAGCAACCTACCAAGCGTGGTTTGGTATAGAAATGGCAAGACTTGAAATTTAGAGCGGGATTAAGGGACAGCATATTACGTAGGTCATTGGGTCCTGTGGCAGGAATGCCTTCATCTACTTACTTTCGCCCTGACGCGGCACAAACAGGTTGTGGAAGTGGTTGATGATCTGGCGGGCATACAGATTGGCATCCTCGCAGATCGGCTTGGGGACACTGATCCTCGGCTGCGGATGCAGAGCCGTCAGCCACTCGCAGTAGACGTTCACGCAGTCCTTGATCGTCTCGTGCTCCTGCAGCGGCAGCGATAGACCGAAGCAGATCACGTCCATGCACCATTTTACCTGGAATTGAGCGGGGATTTTAATATATAATCTTAGATGCAAATATATAAGGGCATAGAAAAATATTTATCCTGATTTTATTGATGATCTTTAAGTAGTTTTATATCCAGAATACTTCCTTAGTTATTTATAAATAGATTTTCCTATTTCAGTTTCTTCAATAACATTTAAAAGATAGGATTTCTAGTGTTCAGTAAAAAAAAAATATATAAAAATATGGATTATCATACTTTCTATGAAAAATATCTGCTCTATAGAGACCAATTCTGATAATTTTTTCGAAATCACCTCTTATTTATTTGATATAGTATATGAATATATGAAGTATATAGTATATATATATTTTAAAGATGGTATACCTGGTTTTTAGTTTAAAAAAAATGTAAGGCATGTATTGTAAAACTTTCTATAACGAATATCTGCTCAATTTTGATCCTCTTTCATGGAAACCACATCCTATAAACATCCTAGTATAGTAACATCTGCCCCTTAAACGATGTTTTTAAGATGGTATTCCTAGTTTTCAGTTATCGAAAGATACAAGCTTTGAAATACAGATAAAGTAGAATAATAAGATCTGTCCCTTAAACGTTATTTTCAAGATGGTATTCCTATACAAGATACGACGCATGGAATACAGATAGAGTGCTATCTATAAGGTGTGTAGAAGCCAGATCGTAAGACCACCCACCTCCTCGTCCTTGACCAGGTGGCTGGGCTCTGCGTTCTGGGTGATGCCGAGATTGGTGCCCAGCTGCTTGACCACGGAGACGACCACTTCGCGTCCGGCGGAGGCGGGGAATTTGTTGAGGACACTGAAGCACTGGGCGCCGCAGCTGTTGGCCGTGATTTGGGCGGACAGCGAGGCCCACTCGGAGTACATCCTGGTGGGGATCGGGATGTGGTTGCTCCTCCTCCTTGGCGTTTCCTCCTCACCCAGCTATTTATGCTCCCCCTACCGCTCTCGCTATCTCCTTCTCTCTCTCTCTCTCTTCTTTCACCGCTTATCGGTACTTTTCTTTCGATCGGATTTCACTTTGTTGACGTCAACATGAAGATTTTTTTTGTTGCAGGTGCGCCATGTTGTTGTTGCTGTTGCTGCTGCTGCTTCTCACTCGCTGATTGGTCGCTCTCATGTTGCAAATATGGAATCCCCAATGTTTATGCCACACTTTGTTTACAACTGATATTCGATTACACCGCCATTAAAGCCCTTTTTTCAGCAATTTGTTTAAACAAAATTGTTTAGCACAAAAAAAAATAAGACGAAATTCACAGCACAGCGAAAAGCGTGCGAGCGAGACGGAGTGATGCAAACAGCTGTTTGTGGGCTTGGTTTGCTTATAAATATTAGGGGCATTCCTTTAAAAAGATGTAATGTTTTTAAATTTAGTCTTAAATTTAATGCAACCTGAAATTATACTTATTATATCTATTGGTGCCTAAAATGTATGTATTAAGGAAAATATGTTAAAATTATTATTATAGTTTTCAGTCTTTGATATTTCTAAAAGATAGCATCCCGAATAATAAATAAAAAGTCTGTTTAAATAGTTGCACTAAAATGCCAACAGATATGACATTTTTTTTACAATAATCATTAAAAAACAAATTTTATAAAAACATTCTTATTAGCGGTATTCCCATAAAACCTATCGATATGTCGATTCTAGCAAGACCAGTCACTGTGACTGTCAAATGAAAAAACCCTATAAAAAATTTACATTGTGCAATGACTCAATAAAAACAGGAAAAGGGAACTAAAAATGATCGGACTGCGTAATTCGAGAAGTAAAAAAAAAACAGATTAATAGCACAAATCATTAAATTTTAAAATTGAAAATATTGTAAAATATAAAACTGTTATTAGTCAAATAAATAAAATTAATAAAATAAAAAAGATACCAGCAATGCCAAATATGAACCACAGTCATTTTTTAACATAACAAAAAAACTTCCATAAAAATTTGGGTAATCCATTGATAAATACTGGGAACAAAATAAATTTTAAACAGAAGCTTACAAGAAATTAGGGAATTTCAATATAAATTTTAGGCCAATCTACACTTTATAGTCATAAACACTAGTATAAGACAACTCCAAATCAAAAATCCAAAAGCAAAGAGCAAAAGCAAACAATATTTTTTTGTGTTGAGGAAGCATCGCTGGGGATTTTGCATAAATTTGCATGATTTTCATTTTCGGTGGACCAGAAAGCATAATAGGGCGTGGACAATGGGCTCATAAATAAAGTTTAGCCAAATAGATATGGAAGACGTAAGCCCACTACGTTTATGAAGCAATCAATTTGCACAAGAATTAATCAAAGGTGCGGAAATTCGCCAGGTGAGATGATCACCTGTCGCCGAAGGAACAAGTTCTCATTGTTCTGGCGATTTGAAAGGCGTCTCAAATAAGTTATGACTCCGACTCGCATTGTTCGATCATCTCTGGTAAAAATCAGTTAAATATCAATGATAATGGCACCCCAATATACCCATATCTAGACAATTAAACAAACCCCGCACGAATTTGCATCCGTATACGTTCTTTTTGGCCAGTTTTATTGCTCCACTTTCAAGATTCTGGGCAGTACGGGTATATAAGATCTCCGTAACGGCCAGCAGATCAACACAAATCATCCAGCCTTCAAGCAAGACTAACTAAAAAAAAAAGAACCAACCCTAGAAACATGAAGGTGAGTGAAGCCCAAAAGGATACAACCATAGAGGATACTAAATATAATACCCAAATGTGCCAAACAAAATTGTGAACTTATCATCGAAAAATTTGTTATTTTTTTTATGTGACTATAAATGATATTAAAATGTGACTGATATAAAAAGTATGATGCAATATTTAACAAACAAGTAATATAAATTGTGTTCGAGTTTGAAGTTTATCGCTTGCACCGAAATACTAAGTGTTTTTCCAGAAATTTAAATTACGAATTTATTTATTATCCAATAAATTTTGGTATATCAATAAATAGGTTATTTAGAAACAGCTTAAATCTGAAACAACAATGTTTAATGAGGTGCAGTGCCAAACAAGTGATTTGATAAATTTGTTTATATTCAAGACGGCAATATAACAGGAATATAATAAGATCCCTATAATCTTAGATTATAGATTGTAATAAGAAAGAGTTTGTAGTTATTTATACATCCTACTTTTCCAGTTCTTTATAGTTAGATCTCCACATTTTGTTATTACAATAAGGGATAATATAATATAGTATTTATCCTTATGGTTAGATCTCGAAATTGGGTTAGAAATATCCCCCTTTTTAAGTTCTTTATCGCTAGATCCTGATTATTAAATGACGTATCCCCCTTTTCAGTTCTTCATCGCCACCCTCCTGATCGCCGCCTGCGTGGCCCTCGCCCAGAGCAGCGTGATCTACTCGCAGGTGGCCCCAGTTCATGTGGCCTCCGTGCCTGTGGTGCGATCCGTGCCCGTGGTCCGCTCTGTTCCGGTGGTCCGTCATGTCCCGGTGGTGCGCACTGTGCCCGTCGTTCGCAGCGTTCCCGTGGTGCGTCACGTGCCCGTGGTCGAGTCCGTGCCAGTGGTGCCCTCCGTGGTTCGCGTCGGACACGCCGCCGTCTACGATGCTCCCCTCGTCCAATCCTACGGCGGCTGGTTGAAGCAGAAGTAGATGGATGACAAGGATAACGACCTTTTTTTTTTCTATGCAAAATGAACTCTGAATAAAACGAATAAATAAGCAAATTATTGTGTTACTACCTAAATGGGTGTACTTTTTAGGATTATGACCTTTATAAGATTATCCTAAACTAAAACTTTTGGTACCATAAAATATTTTGAGTATAAATAATAATTAGATTATAATTAATTAGATAAATAATGAATTAGATGTGGCAAAAAGACTATTGATGGTGCGGTTTAACCAGATTAAAGTTTAAACTGTGAATGATTTATGAAAATAGTAAAATATTTTGTTTTAAAGTAATAATACTAAGCGATTTATAGATGCATCGATCAAATATGAAAGCAGCTCTCTAAATGTAAAATGAAAAGTGCACTCGAAACCTGAGATAAACTTGTTTCGAGACTAAAGACCACTTCGAATGTTTGCCCCAACTGCTGCATTCCATGCATGGATCAATTAACAAGCCATAATAAACCAAGACAAGATCATAATCACGATTAGTAGTGGAGTATGCCGGTTTCGGTTTGGCAACCTTTCCGTTGTTTCCGTTTCGAGCCCTTGATTTCCCACACCTGCTTTGGGTAATCCGCTCTGCCCACTGAAAACTGAGGTACAGTTTTAATGGACCTAGATTATGTAGTTAGGTACACTAAAAAATAACTTTCATAATGGAACTATTTTTGTACTTTTCTAGATTGTTATTATAATGTATAACTGCTAAGAAATATTTTCCAAGTTAAAAATGATTGCCCAACAGATATATTAATACATTTAATAAATAAAAAATATTTTTAAATATTATCTGTTATTAAAGAACTTAATCTAAAATACAAATTCTCATACATGATAAATGATTCTGATATCTACACAAAAAAAAAACATGTAACATGTACCGTAAAATCGATATGGCCATGTAAATTTCAGGTGTTGCAAAACCCATATCGTTTTTACATGAAGTACGCTTTTCGACCAGGTCAAATTTACCTGGCCACATATCAAATTAAAATTGATCTACGTTTCATATCAAGTATCAAAAGTATTTTTTAAGAATCTTAACTGAATCTTTGATTATCTGTTTATATATATTATCATGATTTATTGTTGTACTTAGGTAACACTTAGTGGGTATTTAAAATGGGCCTAGTTTGGTCAGTCAGGCCGGTTGGCCAATTTACAACGTCTTATGCGTTTTACATGGCCCAAAGATGCGACCGAAGGGCTTGCATAATCGTCTGGTTTTATATATGTATATGGAATGTAGCCCTCATCAATGATGGGTCCGTCGGTTGACAACAGATTCCAACAGATTCACCTTGAAACCGCCGGATGGGTTGGGTTCGGTTCGGTTCGGTTTTCGCTTTGGTTTATGACAGACTGCCGGCCGCCTTGTGATTGTGAGGCAATCTCTCTGCAGAGCGCCCGTGTATGCAAATGACATCAAAATCAAAATGAAAACGAAAACCTAAACCTAAACCTAAGGCAAAAAAAATATGAAAGCCGCATTTCGGGCTTATCACTAACGTAGCGTCTCATTTTCATGCTAATTGTGGGAGCCCCATTCGGAATTCGGAATTTAGGAAATGCAGCGTAAGACTTGACGAAACTGAAAATTGAAAACCCAAAACCAAAGACCAAAAACCCGATCCCAATGATAACTGGATAGAAACCTTAAACGAACCGAACCGAAATGGCAATAGAAGAACCAAGTGGAACTTGGGTGCGCCCAGCATCGGGTGAAAATTAAAATGAAAACGAAAGCCCATCGTGATGATGATGTTGATATGATGATGTTATGATGATTATGATGATGATGGGTGGTTTGGAAATGTTAATGAAACGCCTTTTGTTCGCCAATGATGGCTTACATCGTATAAAAGACTTGGTCTCCGATCGATCGGACATCAGTCGCTGCTCATCGGCACTCAAGGCGTTTTTTTTTGGAATTGGTATCATCGCATCAAGTGGATTAGTAGTCAGCATGAAGGTGAGCTGACCAACATATATCCTGTGCCTACAAAAAAAGTTTTTTTTTTCGTTAAACCAAAGTGTTCTGGACAAGTGCTAAAAATTAAAAAAAGGAAAAATCAAAGATCGTGATAAAGTTCAAAAAAAGTCCTAACAACTTCCTGAAAACATAATACTCAAGAAGGAATACTATTTTTTTTACACAATTTAAAGTGTTTTAAAAATTATAAAGTTTTATAATTATAACTCAACGATTTGAAGGACTGCTAAAACAAAGGATTTAATGATCTAACAAAAAAAATCTTTCAACATTATATTATTGGATCCTTAAGATTATAAAGATTCAGTTCTTAATGAAGATTTTAAAAAGTGTAGAAATATTATTTAAAGTTTTTAACTTGGTTCTTATAAGATTTATAAGAATAATCGTGGTTATTATACCAAAAATTCTATTTCTATAAGTTATATATGAATAATATTTTTAATTTTTATACTTTATATTTGCTTATTAATATTTTATTTATTTTTATTTATTTTATTTCCTCCTTCCAGGTCTTCGTTTGCATGTGTGCTCTGTTCGCTGTGGCCAACGCCGGCTTCCTGGGTCTCCTTGGAGGCGGCGGTGGTGGTGGTGGTGGCGGCGGCGGCGGTGGAGCTAGCCTGAAGGCGGGCATCAGCCTGGGCGGCAATGGAGGAGGTGGTGGCAACGGAGGCGGCGGCGGCGGTGGCTACGGCGGCGGCTACGGCGGCGGCTACGGCGGCGGCCATGGCCCCAGTGGCCCCGTCCAGGTGGTCAAGGTGATTCACCAGCAGGGCGGCGGCGGCGGTGGCTACTCCTCCGGCGGCTCCTATGGCGGTGGCTACTCCTACGAAGCTGCTCCCCAGGTCTTCAAGGTGAAGGTCATCTCTGGCGGCAGCAGCGGCGGTGGCTATGGACCCGCTCCCGGCCCCGTCTACCTCCCACCCTCCGGCCCAGCCCCCTCCTCCGTGAAGGTCATCAAGATCCTGCAGGAGTCCGCTCCAATTGTCAGCGCTGGACCCTCCTTCATCGGTGGCCATTCCTCGGGAGGCGGTGGTGCTGTCTCGCAGGTCATCAAGGTCGTCCACGAGAGCCACGACAGCGGTGTCTCATCGGGAGGTTACTCTTCGGGAGGCTACTCTTCGGGAGGCTACTCTTCGGGCGGCTACTCTTCGGGCGGTGGAGCCACCAAGGTGGTGCGTGTGATCCATGAGCACTCCGCTGCTCCGGCTGCTGGACCTGCCTATGCCCCTATTGATCTGCCCGCACCAGTGGCTGCTCCGGTGGCTTCTTACCTGCCTCCCCAGGAGATCGCTGCTCCGGCTCCGGTCTATGCTGCTCCAGCTCCAGCTCCAGTCTATGCCGCTCCTGCTCCAGTTTTCTCTGCACCAGCCCCTGCTCCAGTGTACTCCGCACCTGCTCCCGCACCAGTTTACTCCGCTCCAGCTCCTGCTCCAGTGTACTCCGCACCTGCTCCCGCTCCAGTTTACTCTGCACCTGCTCCCGCACCAGTTTACTCCGCTCCAGCTCCTGCTCCAGTGTACTCCGCACCTGCTCCTGCTCCAGTGTACTCCGCACCTGCTCCTGCTCCAGTTTACTCCGCTCCCGCTCCCGTTTACTCCGCTCCAGCTCCCGCTCCAGTCTATGCCGCTCCCGCTCCCGTCCTGAGCGTGCCTCATCCCGCTCCAGCTCCCCTTTTCGCACCCGAGGAGCAGTCGCTGCCCATCGGCCACGCCCCTGCCCAGACCTACGGCCCACCGGGGTACTAGGCGCACAGTGAACCCATCTAACTGGAGGACCTTCCTGCTAGCACTACATCGAGAGCATTTTATACCATTCCTACACAACGCCATGAGTTAATTTAAGACATTTTTTTTACCACACATTTTTTTGTTAGAAAATATATAGACAATTCCAAAAAAAAAACCTTAAATTGTTTATTTTAATTTTTACAAAATATTGAAGTTTGGGTAGTAAGAAAATATTTGATTTTCTTCTTTTTGGCTTAATATTTGGTCTAGATAAATCAAAAAAAATAATAATAGGACAGTTAGCTTCTGTCAAAACCCTAATCTATAAACTACATTTTTATTTATTTTTAATATTTTTGGAAAAATATTTGAGTTTTAATCATTCGGTTTTCAGTTTCTAACCATTAGGTATACAATACATCTTTTAATAGCAAAATTAATATGGTGAAAGTTGGGTTTTTGATTGATCTTTTAAAAAAAGCTGAAAAAGCACTATTAGCATTAAATTTTATTATCATTATTTAATGGTACACAAGATAAAATACACAATATTCTAAGAATTCAGATATATTTTATAATTTTTTATAATTTATATATATTTTCAGGATACAAAAATCTCACTTTTTTAGCACCAACTTATCTCAAAAGAGCAATTTGCATAGATTAGCAAGAGAAAAAAAAAACTATATGTGTCTCTTTCACTTCGCACCTTCCATCAAAAATGCAAAATACGTAAAGTGGAGTTAAAGATTGCCAAACATTATCATATCGACGACAGTCCCATGGCGAGAAATATTACACATTTCTCCATCAAACGGCTCACAAATATTATAAACGATAGATAAACACACAGCTTAGCAGCGAAACAGAAACGGGAAAAAAAAATAGAAAAACGTTTTCGTGGTGGATCACGGGTCATTAATACGATATTATGATTCGCTTTTTATTGTTTCATAACGCTCTTTCTTTTCAAGCCGAGCGTTATGTTTTATTAATTTCAGACACAAAGCATCGATTGTGGTTTATTGGTGGCGGTAGTGTGGTGATTACGTCTATTCGGCAGCCTTGACTAACGCCTCGGCGACCTCCACGGCGATGGCAGCCTGTGCCTTGGCCTGCAAGACAAGGATCGGGGTGAAAATGTGGTTATAAATTATTTTAAAGTAATAAAAATGTAACCATTACTATTAAGTGGAATAATCTCCATCTGTGGGCTTATTAACCACTAAAAAACTATGTGCAATCATCTATAACAAACGACTAAATGGGTAAAACTATTTTCAACACGAAATCAGAATCATTCTAGGCTTGTAACCTACTTTTAAGTTCGTACTCTTTTTCTAACAATTAGGAGTATTTTAAATATTTTAATTTAAACTCTAAAAGAAGGGTTACTAAATCTTATAAAATAAATCCTAAACTTACAGCTTATATAAAGAAAGATGACTAGAAAGGGCAATGTTAAAAAAAAAAAAAAAAATATTATTTTAAAAAAATTACCTAAAAATTCAGTTTTGGGCTAAACAAAAATTTATATGATTAAAATTCAATTTTAAAATTATTTTTCCTTGGATTACAAAGGGAATTCCATTTAAGAACCCCAAAACATTTGCATAAAATGCTTGCAAATTAAACAAATAATTATCTAATGGCAATAAACTATCAAGAAATTCAAAATAAATAGGTTTTAAAGATGATTAGGCTACAATAATCAGTCAGGCTTGTAACCTACTTTTAAGTTCGAACTCTTTTTTTAACAATTAGGAGTATTTTAAATATTTTAATTTAAACTCTAAAAGAAGGGTTACTAAATCTTATAAAATAAATCCTAAACTTACAGCTTATATACAAAAAGATGACTAGAAAGTCCAATGTTTTGTCGCCTTAAAAATAAATACTATTTAAAAAAAATTACCTACAAATTGAGTTTTAGGCTAAGCAAAAATTTATATGATTAAAATTCAATTTTATAATTATTTTTCCTTGGATTACAAAGGGAATTTCATTTAAGAACCCCAAAACATTTACATAAAATGCTTGCAAATTAAACAAATAATTATCTAATGGCAATAAACTATCAAGAAATTCAAAACAAATAGGTTTTAGAGAAGATTAGGCTACAATAATTGTTTAAAGAATGGTATAAATGCTAAACACTAATACCAAATTGATGTACAGAGATTCTAGACTTGGTAATCTTCTAGCTATTGAGATTTCACTGAGCATAAGTTGTCAAAACTGCAAACTACAAACTGAACTAAGAGATCTTCGGGGGTTTATCCTTACAGATTGATAATAGCTAATAGATCCCAACTAAAGCCTCAAAAAGGCGGGCAGATAGACAAAAGATGGTTATGGCTACAGTTCCTGAACTTCTACGATCTTCCAGCTAAACCAGCTAATGGTTTATATAACTTATCGACCCGATGGCGCACCTTATCGTCGCCGGCGGAGCTGAGCTCAGACTGGTATTTCGCGAGCAGCTGGCGCGCCTCGTTGGCATCGATGTCCTCGACATTGTGGGCCTCCTCGGCCAGCACCTGGACGGAGGAGTCATCGTTGACGGTGACCGAGCCGCTGGAGACGAAGAACTTGATCAGCTTGCCATCGTTCTCCACCACCTGGACGACGCCGGGCTTCAGGACGGCTGGAAGATGGAGATGGGTGGATGTATCAGGTGATATAACCATATGACATGACCCCCCCGAAACCCCGGACTCACCCAAAGTGGGCACGTGCTTGGCCAGGATGCCGAAGGATCCCGAGAAGGAGGGCACATCGATTTGGCGCACGACGGCGGCATCGTAGAAGGTTTTGTTGGCGGCGGCGAAGGTGAGCTTCATCTCGTCCGAGTAGCTCCTGTTCTGGGCCAAACGGGCGCCGCGGGCGGCCAGCAGACGGGCGTTCTTCACGAAGGACATTCTGTACTGCAAATATCGTTTGTTTAATAGAATATAACGCAGTTTTCCAATGGAACAACAACAATAAGCGAATTATGTAACTTTGTAGGTTAGGCCGGTGGCTGGTATTCTTCGCTTTCCCAGCTCTAATTTTAATGGCCTGCCCGCGCCACCCGCCGTTTCGCTCAGTGCACACTTAAAGCTTAATTTTTCAGTTATTTTCACCTTTTGATAGTTCGGTTTTGATGGCGAAAAACACGAGAAAACTTGCTGAAGTTCTGCAACAAAAAAACAGTGTTTGCTTCGTAACTTGGACCAGGGTTGGGCAACTGACAAGCAGAACAGTGTTGGAAAATGGCAACTCATATCGATATTTGTTCCGATATATACCAAAAATACCATACATATTTGCAGTATTTATTTGATGATATTAAAGTTTTCGATCAATTATCGATATTTGAAATTTTAAACAAAACAACTTTTTCTGGCTATTCTCATTCTAGTTTTATTCTGCCCTAAAAACGGTGTTATTTATTCTAGTTTAATTAAAATATAATGAAACTTCAAAAAAAACATCGATGATTCCCTGCCAAACATCCAAGTCATCGATATTTGCCAAACATCGATGTTTCTCCACCTCCATTGCCCACAACAACAACAACAAATTGCAATTGGAAATAGAAACGAAACAATGCAGATTGCGATTGCTGCATTATTATACAAGTGAAAGAGAGCTGCTATTTTTTGCCCGTCTCTGTGACTGTGTGTGTGTGTGGTGTGGTGTGTGCGAATGTATGCCCTGTTTGCTGGCGAACGACAGCGCGACAGGCGACAAGCAAACAAACAAACAAACAACACACAGGACGTAAGTGTTTGCAACATTTACCCAAGTTTGTCACCCCCTCTCTGTCGCACCTGCAGGCGAATGCAGCTGCAAAAACAACAGTTTTTACCCCCTTGTTTGTGTGTGTGTGTATAGATAGCTGTCTTGTTTTTTTTTCAGCTTGTTTTCTAGTTTGTTTTGTTATATCTTCTATTTTGCTTGGCTGTGTGTGGGTGTAAATTGCGCCTTTCGGTTAGAAAAACTCGCAAAAAAACAACAACAAGAAGAAAGCTTGTTTTAAAGTTCATTCCGCACACACACAGCTGACTTTGTTGTGGAAAAGAGAAGGATTTTCAGCTTTTTGTTTGTTGCACACTCACACAAGCGCACACATGCGAACGAGCAGCTGTAGCGCGCATGTGTATGTGTGTGTGTATATTTTTGTTTACCTCTCTCCCTCTCTCTCTCTCTCTTTCTGCCTTTCGTCGCAACGCAATAAACTTCATGTTATTTTCTGATAAGAAAATCAACCGCAATCGGTCTATATGTTTATATATTTATACATATTGTGTGTACATACTTATATACAACTGATCCGTAGCTATTGA
Source organism: Drosophila pseudotakahashii (assembly GCA_035046095.1). Classification (NCBI taxonomy): domain Eukaryota; kingdom Metazoa; phylum Arthropoda; class Insecta; order Diptera; family Drosophilidae; genus Drosophila; species Drosophila pseudotakahashii. Next base: position 12,999,667 of record JAWNOE010000105.1, read on the forward strand.
CCCCAAGCAGCGGTGCGAGCGAGAGGGCCAAACGAAGCAGCCCCAAAAAACAACAACAACAACAAATTTTATTGTTAGGTCGTTGCTCCTCCTCTTCTTCTTCGCCTTCATCTTCTGTTTTTTGTTGCGTGGTATTTTATATTTAAGGAGTATCGAAAAATTTATACCGTTTCTTAAGATTTTAATAAAAAATACTAATTATCTTTTGTTGAATTTGAAATAAAAATAAATAACTCACATTTATGTTAAAAAACAGGTCAAGTCAAAGCACTAATTTAAAAAAAAAAAAATTAATAAAAATTTATAAAAATAGTTAAAAAAAAAAAACATTCCGATAAAATGTCCATCGACAAAGCCGAAAGACCCTTTGCATACCCTGCATTCTGGGCAAATGAAAACAAGAAGCGAAACGACGCAAAGTTGACTTTTCGGTTAAGAAGAAGAAGAAGAAGCCGCAGACGAAGAACAAACAGTAAACAATAAACAATAATCGGTCGCAAATGAAGTTCAGAGATTGCGGGAAATATTAATTGCGGCTATAAATGCGTATTTGTCAACCGAGAGAGAAAAAAACAGCTGATTTAGCAGATTATTTTAGCTGTTTTATTTGTTTATTTCTTATTTTTCATCTGTTGCAAGCGCAGTGCCGTTACCGTTAGCTTTGTTGTTGCTTTCAACATGCGACGTCGCTGCCGCAGTTAGCGCCGCTGCCGGCGTTGACACACAATCGTTGTTGTTGTCTTTGCCACCGCTTTTGCCACGCACAGTGGCGGCCATAAAAGTGTGGTCACTTTTGAAAACACAAATTTAAAATTATCTCATTTTACAGAATTAATTTTTTTATGCTTTTCGCACTATTGATCACCTTATTGATCAATATTCTTGGGTATCTTAAATTTTTCTATTTTAAATATTTCTTAGTTGAAAGGGTTTTTATTTGCGTAATAGCTTATTTTTGGATTTAATTACCTCTTAATTTTAAAACACATACCACAGCTCGATTTTTTTTTTACTTTAAAATTATCATTAAAAATATGATTTTTTCTGAATTTATTTTCAGTGTGTATTGTCTTTTTCGATTTCTAATAAACGCAAAATGCTTCATACATATTTATTTATATATATATTTATTTTAACTAACGGTGCTACCACTTTTCTGGCCTCCACTGTGCCACGCACATAAAGTTGTAAGAAATAAGAAAATGGCAAAAGCAACTTTTTAAAGCCAGGAATGAGATGGCGATGGCGGCAGACAGTGAGTGGGAGAGGGAGTGCAATAACAAGAATACGGTTATTAACATTTCTAACGGCAATTGCATTTTGCACTCACCTTGGCCACTCCCCCTCCCCCTCTCCACCTCCTCTTCGCCTTGTTCTTAGCTCTTGATTGCAACTGTAAATTGCGCGTAATTTGTTTGTTCATTGAGCACGCATTATGCGTCGCCTCGCCTCAATTGTTGTTTTCTTGAGCTTTTACTTTGCATTTCATATTTGTATTTGCACTTGTTGTTTTTTTCTTTTATTTTTGTCCTTTATCGCCGACGCGTCGCTGCCACCTGCTGCGCTGCAGTCGGCGTCGCTGCCGGCGCCAGCAGCGCTGCCCTGCCTCCGATTTTTTGTTTTGTACCAAAAGCAGCGTCATTTGCCATCCGCATTTCGCGCTGCGCGCTTTGCTTTTCGACCGTCCCGTTCGCGCTGTTTTCGCCAAGAAGTAAACAAAATAGCAAAGTAAAAGGTGCAAAAATTAATAGAAATCCCCGTTTGGCAAGAATAATTGCGAAAAAGTGAGTGCGATTGTTACAGTTTTTTGTTGTTGTATTTCTTTTCTCTTCTCTTTTTTTTGTTTCTTTTTCTTCCGTGGTTCAGTGAACTTGTTACTTTGCGCCGATGGCTTTCAGTTAATTTAGTGGGCCGCCGCAAGTGCTAATTAATTAACTAATTGAACAGAAGGGCGCAATTTGGATTTCGAATTCGATTTCTTTGTTGTCTGCGAAGTGCATTTCCCTTTTGCGCCCCCTCCTCCTCTCCTCTCCTCGCTCTCTTTGTTCTGCTCGCTCCTTTGGCGTTTTCTTTGTTCAAGTCAATGGCGCAGGCAGCGACGCCGCGTCGCAGTCGGCGGCGGCAGCCAATTTGCATTTGGAGATTGAGCAGAAGGCGGCGCTGCGATAAAGGAGTGTGCGCAGCAGGGGGGCCGATAAAGCGGGGGGCGTGCAGCGAGGGGGCGGGGCGGGGACTAATTATACATTACCTTTTCGCTCAGACTAATTTGCCTCTAATTTTGTAAACAACTGCAAAACAGGACAATCGTACAGCGCAGGGCAGAAAAATGTGTTCTTTTATTTTTTACAACAAAAAAATTCCACGAAAAATAAAATATTTTTTAAATGCACTTAATGCTTTCCAATATTAATCCTAAACGAAATTAAATAATTATAAATTAAATATTAATTTCGCTTAGGATTAATATTAAGAAATAATATTTTTACAGGATCACAACATAAAAATAGAGTTCCATTTCAGTGTTTCTGAATTACATTGTTTATATTACTCTTTATAATATTGCATTTATAAAAAATGATATATATTTCCTTAAATATATGTATGGGATATCATAAAAATAAGAATAGGAAAAGTACCTTTGATGTTATTACCTAGCAATTCCGGTAATAATACTTATCGGTTTCGAAAACCACACATATTTGCAGTACTCCTCCGTATCTACCGCCCACTTATACGTATGCACCTCCCCCTAGTATCTATATGTTTAATCGGTCATTGTCTGCGTCCGACTTCCTCATACCGAAACCCATACCCCTAACCCTATATTGCCGTACGCCGCTTATCAATCGGTAAACATCGGCGCGGTCAGTGAATAACAATTAACGACTTTGGCAGGAGTTGGGAGGAACAAAGAACCAACGGGGCTCCGGCCGCACATCTGGTATGAATAATAGATGCGAATTGGCATTATTCATGCGCATCCATTCATGGTTTGCCCCGAGATCTGTCCCATTTAAATGGGGGCCCTACCTGGTATCCAAAACCAGGGGGTTACTCACCCATTTCTGGGTTCGTCTTTGTTTACTGCTACGCCCATTTATCATTTAGCACCCGAAGGCGCTAATAGGAAGAGTGTTTCTTCTCGGAAGAGGGTTCTCCACCATCTCGTAGATGCAGATCTATGTGCAACTTGAAATCAGAGGGTATGTTGTCTTTGGGAGATTATATTTAAGAAGTATACCCATTTTATTCGGTCAATACAAACTTCTATATCTTTAAAACCATACATTTTTTAAATAATTTATATTTTTAAGATAAGGAGCTATTTAAAGGTTTATCTTTTATATAGCCTATATCTTTATTATTTTTTATAATATTGATTTTTACTTTGGTATGACCATATATTTTAGTTATTTCTACTGGAATACCAAGTATTTTTGACAGACAACTTCTTGAGATGAAAACTTTGTGTACACGGTACCTTTTGAATTCGCTAGCTTATATTTTTTGCGCTTTGTTTGGTTTCGGGGGCGGCAATTATCCATGGGTTGTGTTTCGGCTGTGTGTGTGGGTTGCCCACTGGAATTACCAACGCCGGAGGCAAGGAGATTGCAAATGGAAATCAATAATGGAAAGGCCCCGGCCATATCAACTGGCTATAGCCCATGCATATAGTCCATGGCCCACGGCCCACGGCCCACAGCCCTCTCTCTCACTGTTTCGCTCTGTTTTTGCTCTGTTGCTCTGTTTTTCCTTGGCTCGAATTCAGCTTTTTGCATAACCAGACATAACAAACACATGCATTATTAATTTCGCCTTTTGTTTTCCACTTGCAGTTTTCTTTGCCACGAAATCTGATATAGCCGAGGATCGAAATTGGAATTGGAATCGAAATCGGAATTGAATCAGATTGAGAACGAGAATTCAGTATCGGAATCGCAGGAGGCAAGTGACTGTAATTGCAGCAATAATCGTTCAATGACAGCAGCCGCGGCCAGTTTTCCCGCTGCTGTCGCTGCCGCTGGTCACGCCCACTCCGCCTCCGCCCTCGAAACCGCCACCCTTGCGGTGAAGAAAGCCAAGGTGCACAGTTAACAACGCCTCAGTTCGACGGAGACGGGAAGATATCGTTGTGGTCCTGGTCAAGGTAAAACTAAACCCGAAAACGACGTATAATAATTGAAATCACCATCCCATTCTGGTTATAACAAGTATTGTTTTATTTATTTTAAGCTGTTAAAAAGCAGCTTATGCTTTTATAATCATTTTCTTTTATCCTTACCCTTCCATTCAAGTTAAAAATATTAAATATAATATTACAAATTACAGAAAGAGGACCACTGTAAGGACAGACAACCGCAGGACCCATTGGACCTAGTCTATAACTTTCGAGAAGAATATAGAGGCCCGGGGAAACCAGGACAGGAGATCAACAAGAACGTGTCACAATGGTGAAGACGTTTCAGGCCTACCTACCGTCCACGAATCGGACCTACTCATGTGTTCACTGCCGCGCCCACCTCGCCTCCCACGACGAGCTCATCTCGAAGTCGTTCCAGGGCAGCCAGGGACCGGCCTATCTGTTCAACTCGGTGGTGAACGTGGCCTGCGGCCAGACGGAGGAGCGGGTGCTCCTCACCGGCCTCCATGCGGTGGCGGACATCTACTGCGAGTGCTGCAAGACGCCGCTGGGCTGGAAGTACGAGCACGCCTACGAGTCCAGCCAGAAGTACAAGGAGGGCAAGTTCATCATCGAGCTGGCCCACATGATCAAGGAGAACGGCTGGGACTGAAGGGCTGCCAACGATGCGATGGGCTAATCGAATCCGGAGCACAGCCGTAACAGGATCAGGAAATACAGGAACAGCAGGAACGGCAGCATCAGCAGCAGCAGCAGCGGCGGCGGCGACAGCGACGATGGCAGCGGGAAAAGCAGCGAGTTCTCTCACCACACAAATCAAAATACACACGCGGCAAATGGCAGACATAGAGTGTTTACAAAATGGCTAAAGTCTGGAAAATGGCAACAAAATGTGAAGCAAAACCAATGAGGAAAGGGAAACCGAGAAGCGGGATCGAGTTTTAGCGTACCACACAATATAATATATATGCTATTATATAGTGCATAACTCGTCGTATCTTATAGAACAAATCAAACAAACCAATCAATCAGATACACACAGAATACACCACACATACGATCGATCGATACATCATCCATTATATAGAAAGCTTGATTGGGCTTTGGGAAGGATCTCTGCGCTGGCCGCCATCTAGGATTTCCACACTTTCAATTCGTTTACGATTACCATTACCATTTTACCAATACCATTTTGTTTTCCTTTTATCATTTTGCGTTGCAAGTTGATTCAATTATGCGTACTTTCTGTGCAGAGTTTGCCCTAATTCGATGATTTCAAATGTATAAAACTGGTAAAAAAAAAAGCCACACGCAAAACAGAACTTGCACTGCCAATAAACAAGAGAAATGTTTAGCAACCAATAATAATACAGAAAACAGAAAAAGAAACAGCAGCAGGAACCATTTGAAACACATGCGAAATCAAAAATCAGGAAAACAAATTGATAGCAGTCACCGACATACGCAAAAACACACAAATACACATTTTCAACGTAGTAGTTATATTTAATAAAATAATTACAATTAATTATTTAATGCAATTTAGCTTGAAACAAACAAAAAAACACAGACACACACGAAAAAAGCGAGATAAACTTAAACAACATTTTTGTCGAATGTGTAAAGCGAAAAGAACAAGAAGGAAACAGAGTCGGCATGGTGCGCATACCCGCCGCTAGGTGGCGTTCAGGTGATGAGGCACCAATGCACGGGGGAAAAAAGGGGGTGGGAAAAGAAAGAAATTATATAAAATACAAGCATATGAAATGCCTAACTTTAGAATGAATATGAATATATATATATATATGTAAATTTATATTTATGTATGTGAGAGAAATGCGTATTTATGTCGCAAAATATCGTACATTAATCAAATCGAACGGAAAGCTGAAGAAAAGCTAGGAAATGCATATATTAAACGATGGAAAAAGAAAAGAGAGCGGGCATATTTTTAAAGCAAATCGGATTATGAAATATGTATATGCAAAAAAATAACTGCCAAGAACTATTCAAGTTAAATGATGTTCTCTAAGTAGTTATATAAATGTATCTGAGGAATATATTTTGTGGTAGCATTAAAGTAAACTAAAACTAAACAGATAAAGAGAAATGATAAAGGTTAAAGAAAACAACAGAGTTCAATAAACAAAAACACAAAACAAAGAAATCAAATCCCTTTTGAAAAACGAGTAAAATTAAAATTGCTGAATACTTATTTGTCCTTAGTTTCATCTTCTTAAGCAATTGGCCGTACTTAAACTCGATCTATATATATATACACACATATATCTTATCTTTCCAACTTAAAACCTAGTTTTGTCGAAGCTTTGAGCTTTGTTCGACCATTTAGGCATTGACTACTGTACTCCATGCATGTGATGCACCACGAAACACAAATTTTGAAAAGCGGGAAATTCAAACGAAAAGAAAAACAAAAGAAGAAATCAACTGATGTTAGTATTTACATACATACATGCCACTCTATACATACTTGCATACATACATACTAAAACGAGACCACCTTTACATTAAAAAATGAAAAACAAACATTAAAACACATCAAAGTACAGTCAGCGACATGACGCCGCATGCAGCAGATTAAGATGTATTAAAATCTCAATTCAAGATTGCAATAAAGCGCATTTTTAGCTCAACTAAACGGTGTTTTTGAATGGTCGGAATATATTTAATACATCTATTATAAGAAAAAGTCGAATGTTTTTTTTTTTACATTTTTTTAATGTTCCCACAGTTCTTTCTCAATGTGTTACAATAAGTTTTGTGTGCTTATCAGTGGATTGTTTTACATATATATATATATTTGTTATTGGATTGTAAGTGTAATGTAATGTCTTCGCTTCTTCAATGCCTTCGTCGTCCACGCTGTCCATCATTCGTAGTGTTTAAATAGTTCAATTTCAATTTCTGCATTATCCTATTTAAATGGTTTACGATAATAATAACAAGGAAATGTGTTGGTTGGCAGTCGAGTGTGGAGTGTCGCCTTTAGTTGTTTGCGTTTTGTTTTTGCTAACCTAGTTGTAGATTTAATATGCGTAAATATAGAACTAGCTGGCAGTCGAGCGTGTAGTTATTCGTTTTTGCAAACCTAGTTTAAGATTTCGTAGTAATGAGCATATATGTGAGGCATAGTATTAGAGAAATGATTTCGTTTGGCAACCGATGTCGCTGTTGATAGTGTAGGTTGTGTAGTTTGTGTAATTTGTGTGATGCTTGCTACGTTTCTGTACATAGCATACGGCAAATCAATTGTAATGTGTGCAAGTTGAAAGCTACAAGCTACTTCCACTTGTTCTCGTGGTAGCACCACTTGGATGAAATTCCAGTGATGGGATTCATCTGCAGCTGGATCATGCGGCGCAGCTGGGCCGACTGGTGTTCATCGTCGAACGTGTCGGGCAGCTCGCCATACATCTTGGTCTTCATGGCAATCGTCATGCCGAATCCAATGGCCACCAGCCACAAGGCGACGCCCAGGCAGATCTTCCATTCGGGCGAAAAGTGCTGGAATTCCGCGTAGGTTTGGCAAAAGCTATGGCGATACAGCTGCTTCTTGTCCTCCAGCGATAGCTTCTTCCAGTCGCCCAGCTCCTTTTCGCGTATGGCGCACAATTCCGGGGTGACTTCGCGATATCGGATGGCCGGAAAGGGACAGTCCTGGCTATCGAAGTACAGGGGTCGTCCGTTGATCCCGTATCCAACCACCTCCCGATCGCCGATGAGAAGGCGAATGCCATCGCCGCCGCTGGCAAATCGACGCCCCATCATCAGCGAAGTAGTCATCTGGCCTAGATTCCTCGGCTTGGGGAGAGGAATCAAGCGCAGTGCCGACATCTTGACGGCACTGTACCTGCAACGACACGCACGCACACGAACGAATTTTTGTGGTGACTGTACTTTTGTGTTAGTTATACTTTTTAAGCTTACTCACTTTTTTCACACTTTTTAATTTGGTTTTTTTTTGTACAACTTGCTCTCGAAATACGACCAGTTCGTTGCCTGTGTCGCAGGCAAATGAAAAGTGCTCGCCCTGTAGGTATAACGAAAACTTTTGAGGCCATAAAAAAGTGACAGTTGAAGGAACAGCCCACTAGATGTGTAAGGTTGCCAGTTAGGCAGCTTTGAACACTAGTTTTATTTTTACAAATATTTTTTAAATATTATTTAAAGGAAGAATCAAGTGTTGAGCGACTGTCTCACGATTCTGAGATCCATTGAGGGTATAAAAATGCCCCACTAATCCCTTCTTCCGTTTCCTTTATTTCCAGTCGAAAGGGGAAAAATACTGACATGTGAGGGACAGCAGGACAGCCTAGACGGGTGGAACCCTTTGCCTCGAGATCTCCTTATCCCCCGATCCCCCCCCCCAACCAATTCTGACGTGGGTCAATTTAATTTGAAGAGATTGTAAAGTTGAAATGGCTGTATCTGTCACACGCCCAAGCGAACTCGAAAGGGGGGGATAAACTGAAGGAGTCGGAGGACGACCCCCAACCATTGTCTTGTCCTTTTTTTCTTTTGGGATCCGAATTCACCCACACAAACACCACTCACTGGAGGTGTTGAAGGGAAAGCCCTTTTTTTTATTCCTCCTTTGAGGTTGGGCAGAGGGTCCTGTGTCTTGTGTTTGAGATATTTTCCGTGAATCATTTGTGCTCCTGTCAGCAGTTTCATTATTTTCCATTTTTTCGTTTGAGTGGGCGAAAGTATGAAATTCTGATGTCTTGATTGCGGGACCCAAAATGAAATTGAAATTGAATATTAAACCAGAATGGGTTCATCAGTGGAGGCCTTTAAGTAATTACATAGAGTTGGGTCATGGAAAGTCCTCCAAATCGGCATTTGCAACTATTTTACACAAGAACTATTCAAAATTCACAATATAAATAGTAGGCTTTGAAAATAAAATCCACTAAAATTTAACAAATTTTCCTGTATAACAAAATTTAAATTTTTGATAAAATCCTAAGAACTTTTTAATAGGGGTAATAGCTTTTTAGACTTTACAGCTCCATCTGAATTTGGTCTATGAAAGTATAATCCTGGGATAAGTTAATACTTTGTTTACTCTTTTAAAGCCGCCTCATAATTTCAAGAGAGTAACAATGGAAATGTGGCGCACAGTCATTACTACTGATTTACATGACCCCTTGGGAAATGGGAGAGGGGGTACGGTACCAAAAAAAAAACAAAACTACAGACCGGAGTTGTTGGCATCCAAGAACTTTTTCGGCCAGACAACAACTAATGAATGATGCAACAACAAGGAATCGCACTGGCCAAGTCCGAAAAAGTCGACTCCCAATGGGAAAGGAAGGGGGGCTTGGGAAAACTGCAGGAAAATGCACAACGGGTGCAGAGGGGGGTTTTGGAAAACTCAGAGAGAAAAACATTTCCTGGTCTCGTTTGCTTCGTTTGGCGTGTCCCCTTTTTGGGTTTGTAAGCATTTAATTAATATTGAAAGCGACACATAAAAGGCTTAAATGCCCAGATCCCTCACGGATGCACATGGCACGGGAGGCCACGGAGGCCCAGACCCAGATCCAGATACACACTCGATCCGTGGAGTGGAGCGCAGTGCAGTGCAGTTCAGTTCAGTTCAGTTCAGGACGGCACGGCACAGCAGGCATCCCATCCAGCAGCAGGCCAATCATTTTTTCCAGCACCATGTCAACGCAACACACATAAACCGGCTGACTGACTAACAGAGTGAATGGTTAGCTAGAAGGAATAGTAGAGCGGGCAATGCACTGAGAGAATCGAGGTGCTGATTGGGGAATTTCAATTTATTTGTCACTTTAACCATTCTTTGCAGTTCCCACATTTTCCGTTTTTTGTAAATCTCTCTTGAAGGTGTTTAAAAGTATGCTACGATTTTTATTTATTTTATTACAGCATTTTTTTAGACAACTTTTTTAGTGATTTTTAATTTTTTGATAATAAAAATACTAGTTTCTAAAAAAACTATTTGAGCAACGTATTTAATTTGTAAAAAAAAAATTTTTACATTTCAAAATGTGCCTTAAAAGTTTTTTTAATATTTTTTTTTGTTTTTTATTAAAATTTATAAAATTATCTTTAATTTCTATAAAATGTTGGAATGTTATAATCTTAAAAAACTTTTTAGAGATTTATTTAAAAGACTTAGTATACATTTGAAGGTATATAAATACGACAAGTAATAATTTCCATATATCTTATTGCAATTTCTCGCAGTGTTTATTGTAAGTCGAAGAGTGGGGCAGGTTGGGCTGCAAGTCAGAAGTTAGCTGGGACCTTGTCCTGTCATCACTTCAGCAGTCTAATGGGCGCGTCAGTGTTCGCCGAGCGTTCAGTTTTGGTGCAGTTAGTTGACAGCGAGTGTCTCCCGGGAGGGACGGAGGCCCGGTCTCCTCGTTTTCGGGTTGCCATGGGTGGCAGTCAGTCGCTTCTGTCATATGCACTGTCCCCATCATTCAACGGGCTCTTCAGTTCTTCAGCCCACAACACTCAGCCCACAGTGGCTCAATCATCGTTGATATGCCCGAAAAACCCCCTCTTCCACTTGTGATGCGCTTTTTGGGCCCCCCGGCTTTGTGAACTGACTCTGGCCCATTTGTTTCCGCTGGCACTTCTCGCATTCCTCAGCGATTCGTGGCTTGGCGGTCGAAAATCGACGGGGCGAGAGCTCTGAATTGAGTTTTAAGGGGGCCCCGCCACTTGGATCCGTCCAACAGCTTACTGAACTGGAGCATATTTCACTCCAAATGACTGCAATGGATCGGGGGGTCAAACTGTCGCAAATGGAAATACACAATTGTTTAATTGTTTAAAAGGCTTTGGCGGAGTGCCGGCTTTTTAATTTCGATACTTTACTTGAGAAGGGTTTCTGATATGCGATTCCCTTTCCTAAATGTCAATATCTTAGCTTTAGTTGGTTTATTATTAATCTGTAAAAGTAATTTAGAGATCGCTAGAAAGGGTGTCGGAAAGTATGTTGTGTTGTTCGTCATTCGGCTATTTATTGTTGCATACTTTTAGACGAATTAGTTGATGTAGTCCTTTTCAAAAATGTGAAAATAGGGGAAATTTTTATTTTTTCTAAATCAGACGGAAAGTGACATGCAATTAATTATTATGTTGTGAGCTGTTCAAAACAGTACGCATTTTTTATATGGGAAAATTTTTGGCAAAGTTTGCTGTAACTAAACTCTACGAAAAATTCATATTTTTACAAAAAAAACCTACTCCGATTTTCTGATTTTAAAAAATCAGTTTTTTCGCCGAAACAATGAAAATAATGATCCAAATATGGAATGTCATACCTTGCCGAGCTCGTGGTGAAAATTCCCATCGATTGGCATTTAAATTTGAAAACTTTAATTTTTGAAATTTTTTTTCAAAAAATCATGAATTTTTTTTTTTTCTAAATCAGACGGAAAGTGACCTGAAATTAATTATTAGGTTGTAAGGTGTTCAAAACAGTACGCATTTTGTATATGGTACAATTTTTGACAAAGTTACAGCAAAAAAAGTGTACGAAAAATGCATATTTTTACAAAAAAACACACTCCGATTTGCGGTACCAAAAAAATAAGTTTTTTCGCCGAAACAATGAAAATAATGATTTAAATATGGAATATCATACCTTGCCGAGCTCGTGGTGAAAATTCCAATTGATTGGCCTTTAAATCTGGAAACTTTAATTTTTGAAATTTTTTTGCGAATTTTTTTTGCGGAAAGTGACATGCAATTAATCATTAGGAAACTTAAATTTTTGACAATTTTAATTATTTTATTAATTATTTTAAGTAAAAAACTCCAGAAATTAAAGAACGGTTTTTAAACACAAAATTTCAATAGATTTCTTATCCTTACACCCAATGCTTCAATCTTACATGGCTTCTCATTGCGAAATCAGATCGAAGTGTGCATTTTTTGCCTAGGGATGCTCTCAGAAATTGTTGTCACCCTTGGCGAACATTTACGCAAGTACAAATGTATGTGATAGAGTGTGTGGAAAAAGCGCATGGCGACGCTGGCTGGCAATATGCCCGAAAAAGCCAGCCCCCCTTATAAACCTCCAAGCCCCCAGAATCGAAATACCCCATTCCAAGTGTCATAAAAGTGACAAATCCATCAACGGCTCGGAAGTGAAATGATGCGAGGCGTGAGCAATTTGTCTCGTCTGAAACGAAACGAAATGAAACGGAACGGAATGGGAATGAAACGGAACGGGAATGGAAAAGGAGTGGGGGGAATCCCGGGCAATTCAATTTCAAACTTTGGGCATGGGATTTCCCTGAGGATGAGGAATGCATCGTTAAAATTCTTTATATGCCTGGGTGCTAAAAACTAAATTAAATATCATTTGACATCTGTGACAGCTATTCATCTATAAAACATTTTATGTAAGTAAAAAAAACATATTAAAGGTAACAATCCTTTTTACTTCTTAACTTTACATTTTTTTTAAAATAATAATATTTCTGTTTATTTCTGTTTTAATCACAAGAGATTTATCTTCTTAAACCCTTAGTTAAAATTTTTGACTTGGATTCTTCCTGCCCATTTAAATATATATATTTATTTTTGATGTCGGGGGGCTTTGTAGACTTTTTCCCGCGTCACAATAATTCCCCTTTTGCGATATGCATCTTTTGCCAATATTGTTTTTATATTTCGGGCATTTTGAATTCGAAATGTTCATCGCAAATATTGGACGAGTGATGGATATGCACACCTCGGTGCCCCCTTCACACCCAATTCGAAACTAAATAAATATTGTTGTTATGTTTGAATTTTATTTGCCTGACTGCTGCAACTGAAAGCCAATATAAATGTGCATATAGCATATATATATATCGGTATATGCATGGATATATTCCCATAGATATGTAGGTTTTTTGCCAACTAAATTGAGCGTAAACTTCCGTGCCTTACGGCGCATTATTGGCCATGCCGGGCACACACAATCCCCTATATATACAAATATATGGGAGGATATATATACAGATTTATAATGGGAGTGACGGGCAAAACAATCACATAAATTGTTCATAGTTCATTTTCAACGCTTCAATCTGGTCGCCGATTTAAGAGCATTTCTTTTTCGCATTTTGTGTGATACACTTGCCAAAAAATGATTTTCTATTTTTATATAAATACAAAAATCTGTGAATTTTGTAAATCTTTTCATTAAAATTTAGTACAAATAAAATTAAACAAAAAAATTTTTTTAATATTTTAAATTTCAAAAAATTAGAATATTATTCTTTCAAAAAACTGGTAAGTTTATTTCATATTATTTCCGAATTAAGGTTTTTTTTTTAGATTTTTATGTCAATCACTTCTGAGTTACCTTCGCTACTGACCGTTTTTATAGTGAGCCTTTTATATTAGTTTCTAGATTATTAAATTTTTCTCGACTTCTTGGTATTTATTTCTCCCAGTGCTCTCATGAGATTTGTTGTAGTCATGTTCGGCCATAAGCCGTTTATGGCCCTGATTTATTATGGGCCAACAAATCACCGGCATGTTGGCCCAAAGCCCACTTCCTGCTCCCTTCAACGAATCTCGGCCGGGTGCATTTTTAATGCTTTTCGTGGAAAGGTGGTATGATATTTGCATTGTGCTGAATTTCCTCAAGAAAGACATCGAATTCAAGTTCAATTCGGCGGCAAACACTTGAAGTTCAGTGAGCACGCACACCCGAAAACGGGAAAAAGGGGGGTCAAAGTTCAGGGGTGGGGGTTCTTTTGGGGAGAGGGGCAAGGGGGGGGGGAGGGGCCGCCAGGTGCCACTGAGACTGCCGCAAAAGTGATGATGACAGGGGCAAATGGAACTTTCGTGTATTATTATTACTTGCCCTGTTCTCCTTTTTTCTCGGTGCCTTTGCTTTAATGGAAAGCATTGAGGTGTACGCATTTTCCCAAGGGATTTTCCCCCGAACCTCTACCATTTTTTTTAACACTTCTTTAAGGAGCGAAAACATTTTTGAGAAATCAATTGCTGGAAATAAGGTGTGAATGGGCCATAAAAATCAACATTAAATTGGTTTTACACAATAAAATGGAAAGCAAATGGAATGTTTATTAAATATTACGGTGATATAAAGTGTTTAAGTAATTATTACGTTTTTTTACGTGACTGTGTAATCAATATGATCGATATATAATTTCTGTTTACATTCTCTCGGTGATTTCGTCCTGGTTCTTATCCTTGGCTTTCTCCCGGGAACTACTTGACACCCAGAGGAGGAAAATGTGGGGAAAAAAAGCAGAGAGAAAAGCAGTGATGCGAAAAGTGTTGAAAATGAAATCGTGTACGCATCGAGAGCATAAAACGTGCATAAAAATCTGTCATTTACATTGGTAAAGGCGTGAAAAATTGGCAAAGTTACCCCACTCTTTGCTCCACCCCCTTGATTTTCCTCACTTTTCTCAGCCTTTCTCTTTCGCTCTTTGTGTTTGCTCCCCTGGCGAAAAGTTGGAAAAGCGCTGACGAGAACTCGGTTTGCCTTTGGCTGTCGCAGCATCGCTTTTCTCTACTTACACCCCTCCCGATTTTGCTCAGTTTTCCACGCCCCCTCCCACCCCCTTATTTTCCACCTCTACTGCCCTCGTTTCGGCTTCAACTCTTTTTCGCTTTGAATTTGCTTTATGAGAAATTTATAATATCCCCCAACTCGAAGTCGAACGGAACTTGTTTGTTAACCGGAGTAAAATCAGGAAAAAATATGGGAAAAAGGCGGATGGGTCAGGGAAAAAAGCCAACCATATTTAACATTAAAACTCAATGGATTTAATATATTTTAAAAATATTTTATAATATTTATTAAATTTTAAAATATTTCCTGACTATTATATTCTGATTTTTAAGTTTTTTCATCCTTCTTAAAATTATTTTTAAGTGTACAGTTTAAATTAAAATAAATCCCTATAATTTCTGTACAGATTTCTGCTCACAATTTTATTACTTGCCACTTCACTCAATAGCTAGTAGATTTTCAGCTGAAGAGCTCTTTTTTTTTATTACGCTGATACATTAATAAATTAGCAACCCTTTATAGCAAAAAATAGATGATAAAAGAGTCAATCCCCCCCCGTTCTAGTTGAGCCATAGATTTAAGTTGATTAATTAGCAAGCGGATGGCGGATATCAAAATGGATTAACTGCTAAATCCGCTCAGGGCAACTTTTCAGCGAGCGAAAGCATTTTAATTGAAATGCCATTGCGTATACGCAGCATGGGCAGCGTAATTAAAAATGTAAGTTTAGAGGCTGCTCTACATCCGCCCCATTCAAAAAGTGAGCATTACAAATAAGAATGTGTCATAAAAACAGGTCTAATTTTGAGGGAGATGACAGGGATAGAATCTCTCTCCCCCAAAACCCCAAAATAAAGATAAGAAATTTGACAAATCAACATGGCATCGCTTTAAGTAACCGACATTAATTCCCAAAAATAAACCGAAAGTGAATCAGATACTTGGATCTCCGACTGCCGGCTGTGAAGCAATTACATTTAATTATCAAAGCGTTATGCAAATGTTGTCTGGCTCTTAAATAACAAAAATATAAAGCTCGAGGGGGCGGTTATCGCCAGAAAGAAGCCCGAAAATTAAAAAGAAATCAAATGCGGTTGGGTCGGAGTCGGAGTCTTGCCGGTTTTACATTTGCCCCCCCTCCACAACCTCCAAAAAAAACGCCACAAAAGTCTTGTTTGAGGTCGTTCATACAGCGTGACAGTCTGTTGCCTTTTTCGGTTTTTTTCTCTTTGTGTTTCTTGGGGCGAATCTGCCGAGAGGACCACATGGACACCACTGGTGGAGAACTAAAACCGCAGCAGGGAAAAAGGGGGAGGGGGGGGGGCAGAGTAACAGATGGGCGGTTATCCTGGCCGAGAAATCCTGTCCTCCGAAACGAACACTCTCTGACAATGACGGGAATTTAATTTTGAATATGAAAAACGGAAGTGTTGCGGTTCATTAACTTGGGCTAACTGAAATGATATAAATTCCCTTAAACCATTTCCAATTATTTAGAAATATTAGGATGTTTTATGTGACAAAATCAAGAGGGAGTACGAAAAAATGTTCAAATATGCGATCTTAAATTCATTAAATATTTAAAATTATTATGCATTTTTGTAAGAATTTCTCATTAATTTTGGAAAACAAAAAAATCTTTAATAATTGAAGTCTAGAAGTATGCAACAGTATATTTTTAATTCGCGAAAGTTGAGGATATTTTTATTATAGCATACGTTTTGACACCTTTTCTAAATACATGTTTTTTCAAGTTTTTTGCTAGTATTTAAATATTCTAAGCAAAATTTAAAAGTTCATTTAGTTAATTTGTTTTTTTAATATGGTTCTTTTATTTGTATTTTAATTTGTGTAAAAATAAAGTAACAGATAAATTGCCAAAACATACCTCTAGGTAGTTATTTTTGTAAATACCTCTTCTTTAGAGTGAGCATTTTCATCTGGAAACCATTTTTCTCTGGTTGAATTCCCACTTCTAGTTATGTTTTGTATATTTACCACACAGCCAGTTTGCTCATTTTGCCTCCACTATATCTCCTGCTTCTGGCTTCAGGCGGGTCCACATGGCGTATGCTTAAATTTGTTGCCACTTTGACAACTTGACTGTCTGCCTCCGGGATATGTGTGTGTGTGTGTGTGGTGTGCTTGTGTGGGTGCCTGGGTGCATTGGTAAGCTGACCAAAGGACAGTCGTCGAGTCCTGAAAGAGATGAGTTGAGGTAAGCCGGGCTGAGCTGAAATAAGGTGTTGTCTGGCAGCAATTAAAAGGACTTTATCACAAGTACATTAAAATATACCTCGGAAATAGAGAGAAATCCGGAGGAAACGGCGGCCAAAAGAGACGAGAGAACCAGCAAACAACCTAATTAACTTGTCAAAAATTCAGACTCTGCTCACCGGCCCAAAAAGAAAAGGCAAAAGGACCAGGCAACAAAAAAAAGGAGGGAAAACAAACAAAAGGCATTTTGCCTACGTGCCCGACTTAAGGTTCTATTAAAATTTCAATTAAATATTTTCCTTTTCCCTTTTCGCTTTGCCCCCTGGACACCCGAAAATACACCGACATCCCAGTACTTATGTGCTTTAATTATTGTTTTTATAATTATTATAATTATGATTGCGAGACAGCGCGAACCTCCCGGGGATTTTAGGCGACAGCAACAAAAGCAAAAGGAAAACTTTCGGGGGGATTTCCACAGTGGAAGCAGAAGAAACTTTACGCGGCCATTTCGCACGCAAATGTTTAATTATTGAAAATGCCTGCCTTCCTTCCTTCCTGGGAGGGAAAACAAAATGGGGAAATGTGTGGAAACGAGCGGCGAAGTCGAGGAATGCGAATATGGTTGCTGAGACAACAGAAATCTGTTTACGTGATTTTCTCCATCTTCGTTTCTGTGTGTGACTTTGTCGCACTTGGAAAATGCAAGCAACAAAACAGAAGAGAAGCGAAGTTAAGGAAAGCTGTGCAGAACTATGGCTGAGCCAAAACTGGAAGAATACACAGAAAAAAAAAATGTTCATAAAATTTTAATAGCCAAATTATATTTTGTTTACAATTTTAAGAAAACACTAGAGTTTTTAAAAATTTTACGAAGGTGTCTAGAAGTATGCAAAAGTATTTGTATGATTCCCAAAAAACGAGTATATTTTTCTTATAGCATACTTTTCGACACCTTTTTGAAATCCAACTAAAAGTTTTTTTTTTGCAAGTATTTTGCTAGTATTTAAATTTTTTAAGTAAATATTTTTTGAAACGTTATTTCTTGCAGTGAGCCGCAAACATACGCAGACAGACACAGAGTTAAACTAAAGAAGCGACGGGGCCACACACGTAGGTACAAAAAATCCTGCTTGCTGCACTTGGCACGACTAGGAAAATGTCCCTACTTCTGCCGCTTCCTCCTCGTTATCATCCTGCTCCTTGTCGCTTCTTCAATGCTTTGAAAAGAGCGCCGCAAGCAGTTTGCCTTCAACTTGAGCCACCACCTTTGCGACATTGATGCACTACAAAAATTAAATAAAAAATAAACTTTATAAGAAAAAGTTATCTTGAAAAAGAATCTGATCTAATGTATTATTCTACTATATTATAAGATTCAAAACCACTAAAAAAGGTGTCTAAAAGTATGCTGCATAAAATGTAATATAGTTTTTCGGTATAGATATTATAATAGATATTGTTTTTGGAACTTTTTTTTTAAATCGTTTACTTTGTATAGTTTTTTTTCAGTGTGATGCTCTTGCTGCGCGACTCTGTTTCAGCCGGCGGTTTTGGCAGCTCAACTCCTTCTGTTTTCTGTTGCAATGTCTCCATTTGGCTGTCTGGTCTTCGGGCTACGTGTCTATTCAAATTTTCACCAAGAAGATACCCTGTAACCGGCCGCGGGAAGAGGAAGTGCCTGCTCGATACGATCGCTACCGTAGACACAACATTTTATTTAACTTCATTTCGGGCGGGAAACTTGTGGAAACTGAAACTGAAACTGCCTCGAAAGTTAGAAGAGAGCTTCGCAAATTGAAATGGAATTATTTGGCAAATGTGCAGCGACGTAGAGGGAAATACACAAAAAATAAGGAAAAAAGAAAACCAATGGAGTGCGGCAACATTTTATGCAAATCAACTGACAGATTTTCACCCCTGGCACGTGAGCGATAAAAAAAAGAACAGGTGAAAAACAGATGGAATAAAACGTGGGGGTAATTGAAAAGCTGCAGCGACAAATGCATCACTGCACAGCAGCCGTCTCTCTCTTATGGCGTATGCCCCGTCTCTTTCGCGACGCGAGGCTTTATGCTTCAGTTGCCGGTGATTTGTGCGTGGCCGTTATTCGATAAGCGTTTAAGTAATTAAATGCACGCCCAGTGCGATTGATAAACGAGCTACGGTCGACTCTTTCTCGCTCACATCGGCAGTTCTGGGCCTTAATTGGGATATATATGGTATATCATTGCGGGGCCAAGCGTTTTCTCATCGATGCAAATTGAGTCTGGTCCTGTCGAACTGATCATTTTCCTTTAAAACAGGAAAGTTTTCTTTCAGATTAAAAATAACCTTTTTTTGGGTGCCTAAAAGTATGCTTTAATATGTTCAGAAGCAGCAAATCTGATAAATATAAAGATAAATATCAAAAGTCAAAGTTATATTTTTTAAAACATACTTTTGGGCTTTATCTTAAAAGATTTTAGATCTTTAAGGGTTTCTTGTTGGAAAAAAAACAGTGCATACTTTTAGACACCTTTATAGGTGATTTGAATAATAACATTGTACTCATTGAATACTATTCAACCACTTGACAGTTCTCAACACACCCAATCCTTTTCGATCCATTTAGTGTTTCCAAGTTCAAATCGAACCGGGGGGTTTTTCACACACACATGACCCCATTTCCGGGGGAAAGCGCGTTAATTGCTGAATATTTTATTTGCATTTAAATGGCTGTCAATGCCGGCCGGCGAGTTTCCCATGCCAAGGACAAGAAAATGAGTCCATGATTATGCGTAAATAATAAATTGTTGCTTTATTGAATTTCATTCCATTAAAATGTTACCACATAATGAGATGTGTATACATGTATATGTTGGTGTGTTTTCCGTGTTGTGTCTTTCATTTTTATACTTGATTTTCTTTTTTTTTTGTTTTTATTGATACGCTGATACCTTTGAAGGTTTACCATTCTGACTGCCCTCTTTCCGTGTTTCTTTTTTATTTCAACTCAAATTCCAATTAAATTGTACAACAAACAGACAGCGAACATCGAAATCAGGTTTCGTTTTCACTTAAACTCAGAGTTTTTAAATTTTAAACCTTAAAGTTGAGCCACAAAGAAGCTTTTTATGAACAAGAAAAAAAACTTTAAAAAACTCCCTTTTTATGAATCGAGTTTGAGAAATATTTTTGCCATTGCGCTTAGTTTTAATTGCCTTTCTCTCCTTTTTCTCTTCTTCACGTTTCGCTTTTGATATGTTAATTACACCGCATTGCATCCGCCGCCTCGACTTCTCCTTTTTGCCCTCCACTTTATCCGCGTCTTGCTTATGAAATTTTTATTTCCGCTCACATACTTTGTTTTGTGTCAGTGTGCGTGTGTTTAAACTAGTAATTCGGCTAAAGCTGTGGAAATGCGTTTTTTTTTCGTCCTCTTTTCTTTTATTTTTCTACACAAAGTATTTTTCATTTCTTAAGTTTTCGTCCTTATTTTTCGGGGGAATTTCTTAGAGTTTTTCATCCACTCCCGTTTGCACTTTTATTTCCTTTTTTTTATGTTGTATGTTTGTTCATTTTTGCTGAATCAACTGTGTGTGTGGGTGTTATGTTCGCTTCAGACTGTCCACAAAAATCTTAAAAATGTGAAAAAAGGTTGAAAATATTATACAATTTTTAAATTAAAAGTTTGCCGAATTTTATAAAATATTTAATATTTTCTTGAATATTTTTAATAAATTTTTAGAGGCTGTTAATTATTTTTTTTATTCTTAGATTTTCGAAATTAAAATACTTTCCTTAAAGATTTAAATCAAATTAAATTCCCAATTTATATCTCCTTTATTTTCAGTCCGAAGCTAACATTTTAACATCTATAATTGTCTTTTCTTCGCCTTGATATGTTGTTTTTTTTTTGCTTTTCTATTAACCACTAAAACGTATTGTTTGTTTTCTTTTGTTTTTTTTTTGTTAGCTCAATTTCGTTTTTCCTCAAGTGTGTTTTCATCATTTCATTTCGTTTAATTTTGAAACCTATTTCGAAGGATTTTGCGTGCAAGGGCGACCGGAAAAGCATTCAGTGTTTGTGCGTGGCGAATAGTGCTGCCATTTTGTCCTCTATTCAAAAAGATTTCTCATTTTTTTTTGCCAAACAAAAATTATAAAAATTATTTTGGCTGATTTGTCGGGTTTTTGAAATTTTCCAAGGGCAGCACTATTTTTCCGAGGCTCTTTTTCTAACAATTTCTTCTAATTTTTCAGCTACTTAACATCCAGAAGCAATGCTCTCTAAAACTAAACGAAATCCAATCGAAATCAAGGCGCAAAATTATTATATTTTTGTTTTTTCGGTTATCACTTTTTGATTTCTAACAGCTCTTTGAGTGTCCGTGTGTGTGTGTTCTCGTATATATGTATGTGTACGTGTGTGTGTGTCTACAGGTGTTTTTCGCTATTTATACACAAAAAAAAAATTGTTTTTCGCTTAACTTTAGTTTTACATTTTTTTTTGCTTTTGTTTTATTTTATCGTTTACTTTTTCTAACGTTTATCGTTTAATGTTTTCCATATATATTCACCACACAAAAAAATCGTTTTCGACAATTATCTCTATATCCTTTGATTCGCTTCCCTCGTCCTTCGTGTAAAACATAAAACACCAAAAATAATACATCCGAAAGCGGCGACTATAATATAGTACTAGAATTATGTTTAGATTTCTTTGAGTTGGTAACATTTCTGGGGGAAAGGGGAAAGGGAATTTTTCCATATTATTTTCCAATGAGGGAACGAACCCCTTGAATCTGGCTGGCATCGTTTTATGGTGGCTCGAAAATTAATAAAAATTAATTAATTACTTTTTATAATATCAGTCGGAAGTTGTCAACTCAATTTTTAATTTTTCAGAAATTTGAAATATAAAAAAAATAATATTTAATATACAATTTTGAATACATTTTTTTAAAGTGTAAAATGATTTTATTCTATATTTTTCGGAAATTATTTAAAGACCAATCAAATTTGTTTGCAAACTGTAATTATTAAAGTTTTTGAATATATTGAAATACATGGTTTATGATCAACTTTTCATATTTGCTGATATTTATATTTAAGAAGCTCTTTGACTTGGGTTTTCAGGGCTATTTCCCCTTTCCTTCCTTTGCTACCAACTCATCGTTAATTTTTCCTTTTCATCCATTTCTCTCTCTCTCTCTCGCTCTCTCTTTCTCCAGCTTTTTCCACTTTTCCCGCTTTTCCACTGCTGGCCAAAAAAATTCACGGCTTAAGGCATCGGAAAGTGATTCTGCTCAAAGTCTTTGTGTCGCTCCGCCAGCGATTTCTCCAGCCGTCGATCCGTGATGGCCACGAATGGCAGTCGCGACTGTTTGCCTCTACTGCTGCCGGAAATGCCACTGGATGCACTTGCTCCTTCTCCGCCGCCGATGCCATCGATCACGCGATGATAGACAAAGGAGTTCAGCGGCGAGGGATCTCCCCGACCTCCTCCTGCTCCGCTGGGTGATCCTCCTCCTCCTCCTCCCTCTGGCTTTTCCGTGGAATTACCCGCCTCCAGGCGTGGCCAACTACTTTGACCCCTGCCGGCCACATTGGCCACAAACTGGGCACTCCGGCTGCGACTGCGCGGTGTGCCCAGGAAGCTCCCAGCGATGGCCGGATAGGATGGCAGCTTGAAGAGCGCCGGCTTGGGCGTGGTGGTCGAGGAGGAGGGAGTCCCCATCTTACCCACCATCTTCCCCGCCTTGCTGGCCATTTCGCGCTGCCAAAAGTCCAGGGTCTCGGGTGCCGGATCATTGGGTTCCTCGCCAGAAACCCCAGCAGCTGGGGCATCTTCCTCGGGCAGCTGATTGGTGGCCGGTGTCGAGGAGGTGACTGCATCCACCACCACCTGGGTAACCAGCTCCCTGGGCCCAACGGTGGTGGTCGAGCTCTTTTGCTGGGCAAACAAATCCTCGAAGCGCTGATGCTGATGGTAGCGACGCCTCTTCTCCTTCAGATACTCATCGTCCAGGCGGATGGATTCGGTGCTGCTGCCCAGCGAGTTCCCGTTCCCCGGACTCTGGGTGGGCGTGGGCAGGGTGCCTTCGAGCAGATTGAGCAACTGCTTGTTGCGCCTGTTATACTTCTTGATATAGGGCGGCAGGTTGGCCTCCTCACCGCGTTCCTGCTCCGCTTCCTCCAGCTCGGCGGCACTCTCGTAGTCATCCTCGTAGTCGCCATACAGTTCCGGGTGCGATTCGCGATAGTGCTCGTCGTAGACCTGGAACTGCACCCTGGCTAGATGCGGCCACTTGGCGTAGTAACGCTCGAGATGCTCCAGCTCGGTTATCTGATGGCCCAGCTGGGGCTTCGGTGGTGGCAAAGGTGGTGTGGGTGGTGGTGGCGGTGGTGCCGCCGGTGGATTCGGAACACCCAATACCCCCGGCAGCGCCTTCCTCTGATACGGATTACTGGGTCGCGGCGACCTCAGGTGCGTCGACTTCGGATGCCCATGATGCCCATGAGTGTGACTGTGATGATGATGGTGATGATGGTTGCCCAGGTGACCATGACCATGACCATGACCGTGATGATGATGATGACCGTGCTCCTTGACCGCCGTCTGATCACTCTTGATGCCATTCCGCAGAACCGGACTGATGCGGCGATACCAGTTGCCATTGTCGTGGGCAATCAGGCGCTCCATTTCCGTGTGGTGCTTCAGATCGACGTCCAGCTGCTGCGGCTGGTGGTCGTAGTAGTTCACCTGGCCCTCGTAGAAGGGCTTGCCGGTGGTCAGGGTCAGGGTCAGGGGTCGCTGGGGTCGCAGGCCCAGGGCGAAGATCGGTGCCGAGTGCGTGGATCGTTCGCGTTCCTTCTGCAGCTTCTGCAGATGCCGCGATGAGATGGTGGGCGATGACGGGGTCACCACCTCTGGCGTCATCTTGGCGATCCGCTCCGGATGCCGCTTCAGATAGTCCTTGTACCGCTTCTTGTGACTCTTGTGACCCGTCCGCTGGCGACTCCTTCGCAGCGCCTTGAAGCGCTCGAATGCCGACGAGGGGGCGGCTGCTGCGGTGGGCGTGGCCCCAGTGGCTGTGAGAAGAGAGAGAGAAGAAGCGAGAATAAAAATCTTTGTTAGTCTCGGCACGCTTTTTAGGGCTCGGAAGTAATAGATTTCTATTAGGCCAACGGACAACAAGATATTCTCTTGTCCAATGCCCTAAAAAAAGCAAAGAGGGTAGTATGATGCGCTTAAAGAGTTTGATACACATTTGTTTTATTGTTAATTGCAATTTGAACACACTTTTTTTTTATTGATTTACAAAAAAAGGTGACCCAAGACTGGACTTTAATTGTTCATAACTTGATCGATTAAACGCCGATTTCGAAGTGGAAAACCTTTAAAAATTTGAGAATTAAGGCTCTAATATTTAATAATAATCCTAACTGAATTAAAAAAAATTTCGTATTTACAAAAAGGTGACCTAAAAAGATCGAATGAACTTTGATTTCGAATTGGACAACCTACAAAAATTTAAGAGTTAAAGAGTTAATAATGTACATTTTTTTTTATATTTCTTAAATACTTTGGCTGGAAATTCTAGTATTCTAGGGTATGCAAGGCCTTCGCTGCTAATCTCGTCTTCCTTCTCGTTTGACCCAGCTCAATGTTGGTCCTGAAATCCTTACAAACCACACAAAATCCCCAGGACCGCCGCTCCTCATCCTCCTCCCAACCCCCGATGGGGAACCACACACAAATTCATTCAACTTGATTTGTGCCAGCGAGGGAGGCGTCAGCAGGACTCCCAAGAAATAAAATAATCAACGAATTTATGGTGGAACTCTCGAATCAACCCGGGCGTTTGCTTCTCCTAGTCAGGGCACGTCTGCCATCGCCGCCCCCGCAGAACTTCATTTCTTGGCCAATCCTCTGGACAGATTTTGTTGCTTCCGTTGGCTCAGCTATATACGTTTTCTACATATATATATTTGCCATTTTGTGAGCTTTATTGTTTAATGCCAGGAAATGGCTGAAGGGGAGGTGTGAGCATATTCCCCCAAGGAAGCTGAACTTTTTTCGTTTGATTTCTTGGCTTGGAAAAAAATTTAAACAAAATTTGCATACATTTTATCAACTTCGCTTTTCGCTAAACTAATTACGGGGAATATAGAACTTGGAGATTTTTCGCTCTTTAGGCAAAGTCTTCGAGCACTTCACACATTTGCATTGAAATTAAAGCGATTTTCCTGAACACAGTTTGGCTTTTCATTACCCCCAGTCAAAAGTATATGTATCTCTCTGTCTGAGGGTCTTCGTCTGTAGAATGTAGAATGCTTTGGGGATTTCCTTTACATATTTTCAATTTACGGCAGACACACACATAGCACGGTACGTAGTACGAACACACACACATCCGCATAGCTGACTTTGATGGGATCTCTAACTGGGGTCCGAAAACCGAAAACTGCCAAGCGAAACCGAACGAGCGAGTGGAATGTGCGGTACAGTGGGCCAAAAGCAGAAATTCCCATTGTGAGAGGCATTTTGACAGTCAAAGGGGAAATGGAATGCGGTACAGTGCTTAGTTTCTAATGTTTATCAAAGCCAAAAGCCTGTTAGGTTGATTTTTATACAAAAGTTCATGATATAACTGATCGAATATCATTAAAATGTCTAAAAGTATGCAGTGAATATAGAAAGTACTTTTTCGGAATTAATTCATTGAACTTTTGGACTACAAATATTTAATTGCATACTTTTAGACAGCTTTAGAAGTGTTTTCAAAACCCTTGTGATTTCTGTGGCATTTTTTTCTGTTCGAATATCATTAACAAGCCTAAAAAGAATTAATCCATAGAACTTTTGGACTAAAATTATTTTATTGCATACTTTTAGACACCTTTCAAAGTGTTTTTACTACCCTTGTGATTTCTGTGGCGTTTTCCCTTGATTATTATGCCATTTCATAACTTAAATAGTTGTGTATTTCTTTAAGCCCATTACACTGTGCCTTTCAGTCCACCATTCACTTTTGTATTTCAATTTTTTCTTTAATTTTTTTTTTTATTTATTTCACAGTTTCATGTGAAAACGACTTACCCTCGTGATATCGCTGCAATGCAGATTCCAAATCAGATTCCAATTTGCCATCCTCCAGTTGCTCCTGCTCCTGCTTCTGCTCCTCCTTCTCCCTCTCCTCCTCTGGCTTTTCAGCGGATTTCTCCCAGGGATTTTCCAGCTTGGACTTCTCCGCCGGCGGCTGCTCTTCGGCATAGTCGTCGTCCACATATCGCGTTGCATGCTGTTGCTGTTGCTGTTGTTGTTTCTTCTCAGTTGCCAAGTAATTCTCCTCGGATTTTTCCGGATCGAAAGTGACCAACTTTCTGGGATTGCCGCTGGTGTCATAGTAGTGCAGCTGGCCCACATCCTGCTCATCCTGCTCATCCCCATCGTTGTCGTCCTCTTCCTGGACCGCCGATGCCCGAACCCGACCGATATCATAGCTGCCATAGTATCTGGTTTCCGTGTTCTGGGGCAGACCAAAGAAATTCCTCTTCAGTTTGCGGCCAATTGTTGGCCAAGTTCTTGGTGTTGTTGTCGTTGTCGAAGTTGTGGTTGTTGTTGTCGAGCTGGTGCCTTTTGATGTGGCCAAAGTGGCTGGGACCTTGGTGGTTGTTGATGCGGCTACTGGGTATTTTTTGGCCAATTCATCATTGTCAATGGGCGACTTAATGTCCTCTATGTCGTCGTCGTTGTCCTCGTCCTCTTGGTTGGGCAATACTTCATCATTATCCAAATTGTCCTCGATATCACCAATGGCCTCATCCACCTGTCTGGACTTCTGTTGCTCCTGCTCCTTCTTGGCCGTTGATTGCGCCGATGGTTTATTAAATTTTCGTTCATTTAATATTTCAATAGCATCAAACAGCTGTGACGTCGGGTATTCCCCCAGTAAATCACCATCGTCGCCCCGCTTCCTGTCTTCCTCCTCCTTCTGCTCCTTTTCCTCCTTCTCCTCCTGTTGACTTTGCTGTTCGTGCATATTCTTTAATTTTTTATAGCCAAACCCAAAACTTTGCCTGCCAAAGTTCGCGTTCGTATTCGCGTTGTCGTCGTCGTCGTCCTGGTCGTCGCCGGAAGTGAATTTGGATTTTCCGCCACCGAGAACAAGCGTTTCCATCCCCGATTTTCCAGCAGCAGGAGCAGCAGCTGCAGCTGAAGCTGCAGGAGGAGTAGATTCCTTTGGCGGCCTTCGGTTCTCTTTATTGTTTTTCAATTTGTAGTTGTAGTGGCTTATATTGTTCTTCTTTTTCTCCTTGGAGCGCTTCTGGTTTTTGTTATTTTCGTATTTCTTAGCGTCCAGGTAAACACTGAAATTTCTTGAAGTGGGCCTTTGAGATTCAAGTATCTGCAAGTAGTCGCAATGCACAGAGCGAAAAAGCGGGTTAAAGCATGTTTTACAACATTAGCTTTGTGATTGAGTTTCTAAAAACGTTATAAAGGTGTTTATAAGTATGCTAGAATATAATTTATATGCGTTAATTTTTTACTGCATACTTTTCGACACCTTTGTAAAGTTCAAAACCCCTGTTAAAGTTCTGAATGATTTTTTTAAATTCTTAAAATGATAAAATTTCAAAACCCTATTAAATGACTTAAACATTAAAGCTAAAAGTTTTTGTAGTGCACAAATAAAAAAAGGTGAAAAATAAACTCAAAGAAAAATCTTTCTTGGAACATCTCCGAAGAATTTTACTGTGGCATTCCGAAGGTGTGGGCGCACATGTGCAGCTAGACAATAAAATGAAAGTTTCATTTCCAGCCCTTGGCTGTGCTCTCCACACTCAACTCAAGTGTCTGCAAATCGTTGATTAAAGGAGTGGAGAACGGGAATTTCGGCGGAATCGCAATTCCAGGGAATTGTCAATGCAATGGTGGTACGATCTACTGAGTGCATTCTAAAGTGCTAAACGATGTTTTCGCCTTCTTACAACACACGTTCCTGGTATTTCAAAGGTTAAGTCAGTCTTCGTTATATTAAATGTTATTTTTAGGCTCTTATTTACCATTCACTTTCTCTGTGAATTAGTTGTAGCTTCTGTTATTTGTTTTTAAAGGGGTCTTCTATCTTGTAAATCGATTCCTGCAAATTTGGAACGTGATTCTAAGCTTTTATGGTATTTACGACAGCCTTCTTTTGTTCTCGGCCAACCTTCCCCTTTTGATGGCAATTATTTTTCTGGCTAAAATTTCGGTTTCAAAAATGCTTTCAAGTGCTTTTGGCTCTTGCTCTTCTCGACTTTGGTCCCATTTTTTGCTCAAGTGAATTTCAATGTAGGAATCGAGTATTGGGCTAAGCTGTGGCCCATCATCCCTCACCTTCTTCTTCTTCGGCTGGAAAAGTAATTTGACTTGGCCGCTCGCATTGTGCGACATTTCAATGGACACCTCCTATAACCATCCCCCCCCATTCACTTGTCGTATATGACCCCACTTGGTTCAATAGAACTGACCTCATTCGGAATGGACTTGACTGTAGGCTCGGGCACTCTATAAAGCATCTGTGTGTACTTATGTTTGTCTGTGTACACTAAAAATGTCATAAAAAGAGAGAAAAATCTTTGATTTCTAAGGGTTTTTTTTTTATAATTTGAGGATAAAATAAAAATACAAAATTATATTTTTTCTGATCAACTTATTTCACAAAATTCCGGTTTAAATAAATACAAATCTGCTTATTTAACAAATATTTTTTTAAGTTTTAACATAAAACATAAATGTTTACGGGCGCCATCAAAAATAAAATACTTATAGTAAGTAATAAAAAAGTTGACCCATTTTTACATGGCGCCCGAACAGGGACCCACAGCTCACGCTAAATAAATCACTTATTACGGCATCCAAAGGTATTAAATGATTTATTTAAAGCCTTAGTAAATGATTTATACAGAGATTTATACCATTTTATATTCTTTAAAGATATAAGATATCTTTTAAGATATAAAGCCACATAATAGAAGTCCCTGTTCGGGCGCCATCTGCGTATATTTCTTCAAGTGCATAGTCATGTGTGTGTACTCACGATATCAGCCTCGGATGCATCGTCGTCGACGTCCTCCTCCATCAGCCCCACATCATCATCGTCATCATCGTTGGCGGGGGCGGCGGCATCTTCCTCCTCGGCGGCGGCGGCAGCTGCAGCAGATGGAGCATATTGAGCGTCCTCATCCTCAATGTCGCCGTCGTGCTGGTCAAATATGTCCTCCGGAATGGAGGCCTCTTCTTGCAAATTGAAATCTGCAAGCAAGGAGAAAGCGAGAGGCGAGATGAGTAAGTGAGAGGAGAGGAGGGGAGCTGCCCGGGGGCGTCGTTCAGGTGGGTCAGAAAAAGCCAGAAAAAAGACGCCACAATCCCCACAATAAAATAACATAGAAAAGGTCAGCAGCCATAGCATCTCAAGTACATTCCTAGCAAAAAAGAAAAGAAAAATGTATATATATCTCTACCTAGTGCTGTGTGTTCTTTTGCCGTTTACTTAAATAAAAGTAAGCTGCTTGAATTGACTTCCACTTTGGGTCGTCCTGCGAGCGGCTATATATGCAGATGTATGTAGATATATCCTGTATGTGTGTATGCATGACCTGGGCAAAATAGGTTTTCACTCATAGTTGAATAGACAAGAATTCTTTTTTTTTACCCTCACATGCGGTGGATCTTTTATGCTCTGTCATTGACTGAATTGCCATTTGGGGAAACTCAAGAAAGGACGTGCGAAGTGATGGGGGAAGCCTCGCATGCAGGATTAAAATAAAAATGGCATTCGGGAGCCAAACGAGCGATAAAAGACGGCGCAAATTGCCAGTGAAATTTGCTTTTCTTTTGTGGGGAAAACTCACACGAAAATATTATCGGAAATCATTTTGTTCATAACTTTTAAGTAACTTGTTTGCGGATTTATTTTAAGGATTTTAAAAGTCTTTACAGATTTTATAAAAGTGTGAATGCCATTTGGTTGTGTTTATTATTACCTATCGAAATGTAGAAGAATATTTTAAAATCGGACCATTCTTTAAAAAGTTATGAGCAAATAATGATATGCAAGCAGTGCAAGCAGTCGCTTTACTTCTTACACATCTCCATCTCCCTCGCACTTTCTTTAGCTGAGTACCGGGTATCTTATAGTTTTTTCGGGGCATTTTAAATTATTGCCTAATAAATTAAAGCTACATTTTAAGAAATCGAAGTAAAGAAAATTTTATAATAATTGTACTCCTATAAATTAAACCCCCAGATCACAAAAATATTACTAACACTGCGGCTGTCAGCCAAGTTAATAATTTGACCAGGCCAGATGTTGCCATTTCTAGGCCTCTCGAATTATGGAAATTTTATTCAGCACGCCTTTTATTATTGCCATTACTGTCCACTGCTGTTTGTGTTTGTGCGACTAATTAAATTCTTTTTACTGTGATTAAATTAACACAAGCTCGGTAAACACTCGCACACACACACACAGCCAATCTCCGGAGACGAGCCTACTCTTTTGGCCATGGAAAACATGGCAATCTGGGAAAGCAGCAGAAGCAGAAGCAGAAGAAGCGCCGGCGGTAAAAGCAAAGTTGAGCCCAAAGTGAGTGAAGAGCAAAAAAATGCGAAATAAAATCACGCAAATGCTTTTTATGTCCCACGACGCTATGCGGTGACACATTTGTGGAGGGCGGGAGCACGGGAGACAGCGAGACGGCAGAGACAGAGACAGAGCGAGACGGGGCAATGGGAGCTACGGAACGGGGGACTTTGGACTACGGGACCACGGACTGCGGAGTTGGTAGGCAGAGGCGCTCAAGTGGGCGCCGCATTGAGGTTATCGTCATTGCACAGTGGTCGCCTTAGAGGGAAAAGCCATTAAAAAACAAATTAAAAATTAATTTATACTCATAAATTAAAAGAAATAATTTTTGTAGATTTAGAAACATTAATTTGGATTAATCTTAGACAGAAAATTACTTAGAAATTACTAAGGTTTTTAATTAACCTAATAAGGTGTCTAAAAGTATGCTATAAAAACGAATTTTGAAAATAAATTGTATTGTTGCCTACTTTTAGTTGCCTTTAAACGAGATTTCAAAATTCCTAATGATTTAAAAGGACCTACTTAATACTTAATATATATTAAGCGAACAAATAATAACTGTTAAATTTAAATAAATACTTAAGCCATTTAATAGGTTCATTATTTGTTTTCCACTTCACCCCACAGTGTTTTGGTGTGTCATCGCCTTTGTTGCCCGGCTGTCGAGTGGTTGGCTGCTTCATCTGTCCTTCCTTCCAAACACCCCCCCCCCCCCCTAGCAAATAGGGGGTTGCCCTGCCCCTGGATATCCTTGCATCCCAACCCGAATGTCCAACCTTCTCTCTCCTTCTATGACTGTTTCATGGCATAATGAATAAATGTCGCATTAATTTGCACGCAGGCCCAAAGGGGGCAGCCAAGGGAGGGGGGGGGGGGGAATACCAGTGGTGGGGGGCAGGCGGGGGGGTTTTGGAGTGCCGATGGAACGAATGCGGCACGTTCTGCACTGACTTTGCTTGCGGAACGCTTGTTTTTCTTCATAGATTTCGAGGCAAACAACGCAAATCCATGCCAAACACTCACGCACACACAGATATTGCACGGACGTGTATGAATGTCATATGAAATCGCGTAAACAAACTGACCCCCAAAGCCCCCCGTTTCGTAAGCCCCCCCTCCCGAGATACCCACCCCTGGCAGCAGTGCATATTTGAATTTTGTGGCACTCCAGAGTTTAATTATTATGCTTGTAATGAGCATGTTGCATATTTTAGCAGACCCACAGTCCGCTTTGCTTTTCCATTTTCTATTTTACCCATCCCCAACCCCCTGACCATTTCCTCTATCCACTTTGGGCTAATTAATAGACAGATGATTCAGCTTCATGCAGTGCAGCACAGCGGGCTTTAACCCCTCATTTTACCATTTTACCATCGCCCTGCGCAATGCCTTAATTAACCCATTATGGCCTGTTGATTTTTAGACCCCAGCCATCACCTTTTTGCACCTTTGCCCCTTTGCTAACAACTTTTTGCATAATTATCCAACGATCTATTTGTCCATTCAACTGAGCAATTTGTTGGCCTTCCCCATTTTCCTTTTCCATTTCCCCTCGCAAAACATAAAACATTGCCTACTTTTAGGTGCTTAAAGGGGTATTTTTTGGCAAACCACAAAAATGAGTTTATTAGAAAACTGTAAACAGAACTAAACGCAAAAAAAAAACGAAAAAATAAACAGGGAAAATCTGCTTTTGAATGGCAAACAAAATAAACGAACGCTGGGTTAGATAACGTTTTCGCGTGGAATTTTTGCTGGTGCCCTCAGATTAGATATGGTTGAATAATCCCCAGCTACAATGGCTTTAACGTATCTGGGTGCATTTATCGTTTTGTACGCTTTTGCCCTGAATAAATGATGGCAAATGCAAGTTATGGTCAAAAGAAAATATCGTTTTGGCTTATTTATTTGCATAATTTGCACTAATTAAGGTTTTAAGGTAAAACAAAAAAATGTTTAACTATTTTGACTACGTTTCTGTAAGTACCTATGAATATTTCAGCTATTTGTATGCAACTAGATTAAATAAAAAGTATATAATTTTTTATTGCATACTTTTGCATGTTTATATGTGATTTAAGAACCCTAGTGATCCTTTTTTTGTTTATATTCTAAAAAAACTATTTATTAAGTGTCATAAATCTTTGCATTTTTTATAAGACTTAAAATATTAATCAGGTGTGTCCCAGAAAACACTAGAGTTTTTTTTTAGAGAGTTGCTTTCAAAAACAACAAACAACAAAGAAACTCCCTTGTTTTCCTTGTTTACTCAATCAAAAGCAACACAAAAACAATTGTCGGGTTCCCTAAAATCTGAGAACATGTACATAAATGTCTAATTTATTTATTGCATACTTTTAAGCACGTTTAGTAAAAAATAAAATATTCCAATAGAGAAAACTATTTATTAAGTCTAAAAGAGCTTTGCATTTTTTATAAGACTTGCAATATTATTATCTTGCCATTACCTTTAATACAATCTGTTTGCTACAGAGTAAATTTATTGTGTTGGGGCGCGAAGTTTGGTTCCTTTGAAACCTTATTGTATCCTACATGTACATATGTGTGTTACTTAAGCACCTATGTGTGTGTGTGTGCCCCTTGTCTGGGCCTCTGAGTGTGCGTGTGTGTGTGTGTGGGCCTGAGTGTGTTTGGCATTTAAATTTATTTAGTGCATAGTTGGCAGCAAGACAACAATGGCGGCCACAAAAGCCACTAAAGTCTAATTAAAATGTCCGCAACCGTAACAATGTGCGGTACAAACGGAACGCATTGTTGTTCTTGTTCTTGTGGGATTTTTCGTTGTTGTTGTTGCCGTTGATGCGACAACAAGTTTTTGGCCGCCTCCCGTACATAAAACACAAAACACGCCACCCTCTCGATTTAAATGGAATACCGAAAATGGTTGAAATTGTTTTGGTTGAAATGCAAAAGTTAGCCGCCATCATTCTGGTTCACTTGACATCTGCCCTCGCTTAAATATCCCACCAAGTGACCTTGAAAAACTCCCATGGTTGTGGGGTCGTTAGTTTCCTTGGTCCCTTTGCCATCGCTTCACGCGGCGTATTCGTAATATATGTCATCGACATTCGTCTTCTTCGTGATGTTTTGTCAATAAAATAACAAACAAGACGTAATCTGCGCCGCTCGTCGTGCAACGTGACGTATGCGTAATGTGCTTAGCAATTTCCCCCAAAAAGCAGAGGAAGCAAGTAAGTCAGAAGACTAATTTTGACAACTTGCATTCACGTCCATGGAAGCTGTTATGACACACTGACTTTGACTTGCAGTTGACTGGCGCCCACAATGCGTAATGAAATGCAAGCCTTTTGGCTTGTGCAACCTGGCGTATGCGTAATATTTTAACGGAAATGCTCTTGAAATAAATTGGAGCTTAAAAATTTATTAAATATATCTAATAAAATTGGGAGAACCACAGAAATTGAATATAAATTTATGAAATCTTTATTAAATGTCAAGATGTGTGCCTAAAAGTATGCTGTTAATAAGGGATTTTCGACTTTCTGTATAAATTCATATTACTTTTTCGTTAAAATATATTGTTGCATACTTTTAGACACCTATTTTGACATTGACCCCCGAAATATTTTACGTTTTAGTTCTTACAACTTAAAACTTAAGGGTTCGAGGTGTTAAATTCCTATTTAAAAGATATTTAAAGTTATACAAAAATACATCAGTAAAACAATGCAAATTTGAGGTATGCTTAAACCAGCATGGCAACAAATTGCCACAACTATCGATAATATGAATATGCAATTCAATTTCCAAATAGGATTTGCGTGGCTTACAAGGCACTTGCATGGACTGGCAAACATTTGCACCAGCCTGTGCATAGCCAGTGCTTTGTAATCCCCATCTCTAAGTGGAGACAGGAAAACAACCCGATAACCTATGGCCCTTAACCCTTAGCCCCTAAACCCCAACCATCCCCACCCCTTTTCGAGGACCTTAACTATTCATCGATGTCATGGCATATTTAAACATAAGCCAAGCTAATGTTCCACACACACACACACACATATTGATGGGCCACGCTACAGAAAGTGCAAAATGTTCAAAGCCTCCCATTTAAATCGGCTTAATATCTCCCTGCCTTTTAGTCCTTCAGATACAAAACCCAAACACACACACATTCGCCGAGCCATTTGCATTTTTATGATGCTAAAATTGCAACATATTCTCAAAAGGACCAACAACAAAAAATTGTTTCAAAATACGATAAATATATAGGTAAAAGGGGAAAAAAGATAAACCAACAAACAAACAAAAAAAGTAAGAGGGTAGAATTCAAATAGATGTGTGTATGTGTGGGCACCGAAAATGTCAACTTTTACCTTATTTTTTTTTGTCGAAAACCTCGAGGCCAAAACGGGCGGGAAATGCGGGGAACCGAAGAGGAAAAGTCGGATTTTCGCATTAAAAATTCCTACGAAATATGCTTAATAAACCGACAAAGCCATTTTCATTCTACTTATTGTCTCGTTCGCTACGCTCTCTTTATATACATTTTGGCATATCCTTCCTGGCATATCCTTCCCCTGCCCTTTCACTTTCCCCTTTTCATTTTCCTGCCCTTCTGTCACCTGAATAAGCAAAATGTTTGGAAATACAAGCCAGCGGCTAAAATACTGTGGATTACATAAATTTTCAATCAAGAGGTAATTGAGATGCTTTAATATAATATTAAAATCTATGTTTAAAAAATCTAAAAAAATAAAATAATATTAAAAAAATATTTTATATATTTTATAAAAAATATTATATTTAAATGTATAATTTTTAAGTTAATAAAGTACTTTAATGGCCTTTTTGTAAGGGCATCAAAATGAAACTTTGAATTGAGCAACCGGAGTAAAAATAAACAAACAGTTGCTGAAAGTAAACCGAATAAAGCGGGCTTTTTAAAAATAACAAGTTAAAGAGAGCTAACCTTCTGGCTTTCTAAAATTAAAATAAACAATTTATATTGGCCAAAAATACAAAATCTAACACCGAATAACTGACTTTAAAATGCATTTTTTTTATACAATGTATATTTCCTGTTCAACCAATAATAGATAAATAAAAGAACAACCGAATATATGTGGGCAAATTTATGAAAGGCGTATGTGGGATATGTTTTATATCCTTTTGCCAGAAATCCATAAAACCGCCTCGTTATGTTAAAATATAAGTAAGGAAGAAAAAGGCGAAGGAAAAACAGACATAGGCAGAACACAAATAAGGGTGGGCAGAACGAGGGTGGATCGAGGGGTTCCAAATAAAACAGGGGTTCCAATAGAAAAAATTAGAAAAAAAGGACTTTTCAATTTTTGTATTTAATTTATAAAATTATAATTCGATTTTTTTTTTGAAAAAAAAAATATTTTTAAAGCTAATTTTACATAATACAATCCCACCTCGTTTTGTCTCCGAAAAATGCCTAAATATATGTATGTGTTTATGACAATCTATACATATAAAATTGCCTGCTTTTCTTTTTTTGTTTTGTGTTTGCAAGCCAACCTGTTGTTTCATCGTGTTTTTTATGCCTTTGATTTGCCTTGTTTCTTTTTTTGCTGTTTTTTATGGGGCAAGGTGAGTGAGTGGAGTGGGTGCTAAAATACGAGGAAAACCCTCACTGTTTTCCCGGGGATTGTGAAAGCGTTTAATGCCATCGAAAGTAATTTGCCACACAGATGGACAGGGGCAAAAAAATAGAGAAAGAAAGAGGCAGAAGAGCAATGTGTGGTGACTTGGGCTAAGCCGATTTCTCTTATTTCACTTCATTTGAGCTCACAGCTTTTCCCCCCTCCCCTTCTCCTATTTTTCTTACGACCAATAAGCAAATTCGCAAAATCTTCCTCTTGCCAGACTTTTTGGGGGCCAACAGGTGACAGAATTCCCTTATGCCTTTGGCGTATAATTAAATAAATTGGGGCTTAAATTAATCAAAAGCCACATGCACAAGTGGGCGCAGCAGGAATAAGAAACCACTGAAGTGTATTAGATACACTTCTGTTTTTTCTTATGAGAGCATGTGTTATAGAAATATTGTAGATTTTTCTTAAAAACTTATTTAAATACTTTTTGTGCTGGAAAAAAAATTTAAATAAATTTCCATTAAATCTAAAAAACCTATTTAAAAAATAAAAATAGCTTAAATGTCTTTAAAAAATTATTTAAATAATTTAAGTGCTTGAAAAAATAATTTAAATAAATAAATAAAAAATATTATGAAAATTAAATTTATCTAAAAAATTATTTAAATATTTTTTGTGCTTAGAAAAATTACCAAAAAATGCTCAGTAAATTTCAATTAAATCTGAAAAATTAAACTATTTAAGGAAGCCTTTATAAAGAAGAACTTTATCTCCTAACTTGGGCCAACTTCATGATCTCATGGCTGCAGTTGCATGGCAAGTGGCCATGTGAGATGTCCATTAAACCGATTACGGTTTTATGGCGCTTCACTGAGCAGCTCATACCATCCCCACCCCCCCTCCCCCATTTTCCCTTTTCCCGGACCGTCCGTCAACTTTTGGGAGCCTCGTGCTCAGTGGAGTGTTAAGCGTTTTGGCACACAAAACCACGCACATTCCAGGGCGGCAAAATGAGGAGGAGGCACTGGCACTGGTCCTTTGACCAAGACGCGGAGCAAACAACATGGCCAACAGACAGGGAAACAAACGCAGACATGGACAAACACAAACACACAAACACACTGGCCCAAGCGGCCTGTTTACAAGGCCTTTACATGGCAGCTGCGTGGCCGAGACGAGCAATTAATTGAACTCCGGCCGAGGCTCCGGCTACTCCTGCTGCTCCTGGCCTCCTCCTCCTTATCCTTTTGCCCTATCCTGAACTCTTTAGCTCATAAAATCCAGGGGAACAAATGCAAACAACGGCCGAGGAACTTTGGAGCTTTGGGTAAAGAGACAATTGCACAGGGAGAAAATTATACCAGCTTTAAAATAAAATTTATCTGTGATTAAAAAAAATTAAAAATACTAACAACTGTATCTAAGTAAATTAAAATTAGAAAACAGTTCATTAAAGATTTATCTGTGATAAAAGAAAATAAATAAAATGTGATAAAGGCAGCCATCAATGTTTTTAATCCATTTTAAATGAATTAAAATCTTAAAAAAACATGCCTGAAAATATTTAAATTATTATTTCAAACTTTAAGTACTAAAACCTTTTATTTTTTATTTATTTGGAAACATTAAAAATAATATTTTAAATTTTTTGTTGTGCAAAGAATTTGCTCTTAGGGCCAAAACCCATGAATTTGGCTAAGCAAAATTGTTGGCCTGGCCAACACACACACACACACACACATAAATTCCATTGTCATGCTGTCATCGATTTAATTGGCATTGACTCAAGAATACTCTGGGTTTTTGGTAGATAACTAACGTCAAACAACAATGATTGTTGGCAAATTTCTGCCGAGTTGCGTAACATTTGTTTTTCCGGAAATTGGAAGCCAATTGAAAAGGCCAAAAGGTATTTTGGTGATTAAAAATTACCACACTACAAGTAGTAGTTGTGTGCTGGATTTAATATTTTAGAGTTGAGGTTTTAGCCCCAAGTATCTGACAAGCAAAGAAAAAAAGCATATGTTATCTCGGCTTGGAAGTTTAATACCAAGATTACCACGTTTTTTGCCCTGTCCAGATGTCTTGGCCATGTGACTTCCACTTCCTCGGCGGCAATAACAGTAACACTTTGGCCAACAATCGTAGGCTGGTCGGAACACATGTCCTGCGACAAGTCCTTCTCCTCTCTTCGGGGCGTAATCGACATGTTGTTGGCTCCTCGGGGATTTTGTTTCGCCAACCCCCCTTCTATTATCCCGCCCGCCGTCCATGTCACTGGCAGAAAATGCCAGGGGGGAAAAGGGGGTTGAGATTAAAATTTCATTGCGGCGGAGTGCTGATGATATTCGCCCGCCAAAGTGAAACTTTGTGCTTTGCCAAGTCGAAAGAGCTGAGAAGTTTGTGGTTTCATAGAAAATTAATTACGATGGGATTTTAGTTACAGTAAGCAAATTATATTTTGGGGTTTTGTGTTTACAAATTGTGGTATCAATTGAACTTAAAATACAGCTTAAAGTCTCAAAATATTCTAACCATTTAAAAGAAATTATTTTTTTTTAACTTTTTTAAACCTTTTTACTGAAAAGTTTAAATCTAATTTTACGATTTTAAATTTATGGACAAAATACAAATAAATGTTTATAATATATATAGTTTTATTATTTATATTTTTGCAAATCCTCTTAAAATTGCATTTAAAAAGGTCTAGCCTACTTTTGGGCTCAACTTTTTCCAACATTATTCCTGAAAAGTTTAAAATCTAATGTTTCGATTTCAAATTTATGAACAAGATACAAATAAATGATAGATATATATAATTTTATTATTTATATTTTTAAAAATCCTCTTAAAATTGTATTTAAAAATGTCTAGCCTACTTTTCGGCTCATTTTGAAGAGATTTTAAATAGTACTCATATTTTAAATCCCCTTAAAATGTAATTCAAAAATGTATAGCCTACATTTAAGCTTATTTTAAAGAGTTTTTAAAACAAATCCGCACTTATCACTCTTAAGCGTTCACCGTGACCCGTGATCAGTCACTGGTTGCGACCGAGACTCTGGCCGCAAAACTGTCCAACTGTTGATGGATTATGCTCCATCAAAATCAAAGTCTGTGGATCCGAACTGATAAATCCCTCACAACACACACAGCAGTTCCTCACCTCGCTGCTGCAGGAAAACATCATTTACAAGCCGATGAAACTTTCTAGTCTGGCGAAACAGTTTCGTCTCTAAACTTTTCACTCAAAAAACCCCCCCCTTCAGCTTATTGTGGAATTATGCAAATTTACGCAGCTGTAGCTGTAGTGTAGCCGTTGATGTTCCTGTTTTGTTCTTGTGCCAAAAAAAAGAGAGAAGGCGGATTGGACCCTGGTACATCATGTGGACTTTCGAAAGCTGTGGATGCTGTGGCATCAGCTTCAGCTGCTTTTTCGCCATAATGCAATCATAAACGAGACACAGATACACGGACTGTTGGTCCATTTGTTCTGCGAGTTCTGTCGTCCTGTCGCCATGCGAATGACAAACTCCGCCAGAAACAGAAAACATACGGACTGGCACACTGAAAATGGAGGGGGAAATCCGGGAAAAACTGGGGAAACTGGTGACTGCCGCCTGCCGCCAGTGGAGTTGACAACACGAGCGCTTACAAAACGTTTCCAAGTTTCGGCGGAGGTCCTAACTAACCAGTGCTATACATCACCCTCGAAAGTAGGGTGCTTCTAGTTTTCCACTGCAAATTCTGCTCATTTCAACTTTTGAAATGTCAACGGAAAAACGGAATAGCACTACAAAATAATATGAAAATACGATTTTTCGAAGGGTTTTGAACAGCCAATAATCTAATAATTAGGTCCATACAAGTTTTCGGTAGATTAAGGAAAAATACAATTTTCGATTTTAAAATTTTGTATATTTAGCTAAAAATGGCAAAAAAATAAATTGCACAGGTTTAAATGGAAATCGATTGGAAATTTAATAACGAGTTCAGAAAGGTATGGCAATCCATATTTAGATAAATATTTTTTTTGTTTCAGCGAAAAACGGTTTTTTTTTTTTTGGAAATTCGGGATTTTGGTATTTTGACAAAAATAGGAATTTTTTCTTTTGGTTTTTTTGTTATAACTTGGCCAAAAATGGTCCTACATCAAAAATACATACTGTTTTGAACAGATTACAATGTAATAATTACATCCAAAACTCTTTTCGTGTGATTTTGAAAAAATAAAATTTTCGCCAATTTTCATTTTTTTTATAATGATTTTTTGCAAAAAATGTCAAAAATATAAATTGTCCAGGTTTAAATGCCAATCGATTTTTAATTTAATAACGAGCTCAGAAAGGTATGGCAATCCATATTTAGATCAATATTTTTTTTGTTTCAGCGAAAAAACTGTTTTGTTTTTTTTTTTTGGAAATTTGGGATTTTGGTTTTTTGACATAAATTGGAATTTTGTCTTTTGTTTCTTTGCTATAACTTGTCCAAAAATGGTCCTACATCAAAAATAAATACTGTTTTGAACAGATTACAATGTAATAATTACATCCAAAACTCTTTTCGTGTGATTTTGGAAAAAAAAATGTTCGCCTACAAACAAATTAGTTCTCTCTATATAATTTCTTAAAGTACGCGTGTTCCTTCTTAAATGGAATATATTTTTTGGTTTTGTAAAGCGTTCCACCCTAATGCTGCCACTCTCAAACGCAGTTTGGTTTTTCATTCCTCAGTTTCAGTTTCGGTTTCGGCTTGGCTCGTCGGGGAGACTTATGGCCAAAACCAGGCCTGCCAAAAAGAGAAGGTGGCGTTTGGAGTTGTTGGTAGCCGCCCTCATGAGGAAAAGCGTGACCCCGAGCGAAATTACAAAAGAGATTTTGGCAATCCTTGACGGAGGCATGCCACGCATTTGTGGCGCAATTAGGGGACGCACACTATATCGCTACGGTGGCCCAGGAAATGCGGTGGAAAAGTGGGGAATTTTCCCATTTTTTTTGCAAATCATCGAACAACTTGCAATAGGCAGTTTTCCAAACTATTTTGCAGCATTTTTTTCTTAAGTTAATTACTTAACAAAGATGCTAAAATATCCTGTCAGCTTTAATAACTTTATAAAATGTTACCTTAACATTAAGAAAGTTTTGAATCTTTTAACACCTTCCAAAAAATCCTTTCTTCAATGGCTCAACTTTTCTGACAGCTCGAAAACACCTTGCAGCTGGCTGAAGAGCTCAATTTCCTCGGGGTTAAGGTTAAGCGTTGTTTTTTGTTGCTCCCACTGTTTCAGTGGAAATATAATTAATATTTGCAGACAGACAGCAGGCAGACAGATGGACAGACGGGCACCTAAAGATCCGACCACAAAACATAAATAAATCACTGGGCTGTCAGCGGTTTTTCGCATTTTACAAGCTGCTGTCAACAGATCCCAGCAGCCATTCGGC
This sequence comes from Drosophila pseudotakahashii, assembly GCA_035046095.1. NCBI lineage: Eukaryota > Metazoa > Arthropoda > Insecta > Diptera > Drosophilidae > Drosophila > Drosophila pseudotakahashii. The sequence continues at coordinate 13,041,246 of JAWNOE010000105.1, forward strand.
ATATCGATTTAATTAAATATTAATCTCGGCCATGAGCCCCTAAGCCGCCATCAATATTTGGCCAAAATAGACAAACGCGCGCCACCTGTCGTCAAGGAAATGAACCCACAAATTGCCAGCTTTGTATTCAATCCAATTCGTTTTCCATCATTTTTTGGGAGTCTGCCCGCCACATTGATTATTAATTTCTACTTCGACTTTTATTTCTATTTCTATTACAGTTTCGCCTTGATTCCATTCGGTGGGATAAAAAGCAGGACCAAATAATATTAGGCAAAATTCAAGGACACGTAAATGGAATTTGCTACGTGCGACCGCTGAAAGCCCCAAAAAGAGCCAAACAAACACGAAAGCAAAAAGGGAAAAGGGAAATAGCAGAAATTGAGAAAGATGAGGAGGAAGGGAGGGCAAAAACAGGGACAGACAATGTCAATGCTAAGGTTCCATTCGCAAACAGGTCCTTGAAAGGGTATTTTCTGTATAGGCATTCATTTTGGGCACTAGAAAAATCTTAAATAAAATGTAAGAATATTTTAAAATAATTTCCCCAAAGGTTTTCCAGGAAAAAAAGGTTATTACAAATTTAAACAAGTAGAATAGAAAAATCTTGGTTATGGCCATAATAATCATCCGTTATTATCGGCTTAATTATTAAATTCCAATTGAAAAGCCCATATATTATTTAACATATAGGGTATATAGAACATCGATCCATTGTTAGTCCAACGTTTTTCCCCGGTTTGGCCATACAATTTGCGTTTTATTTGTTGTGCGTGTGAGTCGGGCAACAGCTGCGGCCCAAGGTCGAACTTAAAGAGATACCGAGATAATGGTTAACGGTTAAAGGTCAGATAGTGCCACCCCCCTATATGAACCTCCACCGATGGATATACTTTAGAACCTGGATCAGACAAGCGAATATGAAAATTAAAGTGGACTCCACTATCTGCCGGCCGAGTTTCCATTAATTCATTGCTCGTAAATCAAGTCCAATTAGCTTTCTTGGTCTTCCATTTATTTTTCCTATTCTTTTTTTTCTTTTAGCTCAATGTCACGAACTCTTTGGCTGTGCGTGCAAGGTCAAATAAAAAAAATAGAGGGACGGTCGAGGCCTTAATTGGGTTACCTATATACCAATGTAGTTGCTCGGACAGTGCGTTTAAGTATTGTAATTACACACGTAATTGCTGGCAATTATTTGTTGTAAATTGAAATATCTAATCCAACCTTTTATCACAGTTTATTTAAAAATATTTATGATTCCATATTAGCAGAATTTAATCTCACATTTTTATTTTTTTTGGAAATTCATAGTCCTTAGTCCTAAAATTATTTTAATTTATAAATTTGATATTTTAGATGATTCTATAAATTTATAATTTTTTTTTAGATTTTTAGGAATACCAAAAGATTTACAAAGCCGAAACGGACTGTATTGAAGGACCTGTAACCTATCGCCATATCGAAGCCCAGCTTTTCACCTTTGCCCATTGCCAAGCCCCCACCCCCCCCCTTCGACTCTTCCGTTTTCCCATCGTTTTTCCGCCTCCATCTCCTGCTTTTCCTGTGTGACAATTTCTCTGGCTGATTTGCGTGCTGAGGCCTAACAAAGTATTATGCATCACGCCAACACACATATCTGCACGCACATCTACCCTATAGAACATATCCTTACCCCCCTCTCGATTTTCCAACACCACACCCCTTGAGCTTGTCAACATTTTCGGTTGTTTTTCATGATTAATGAGCATAATTTTGAGAATGAAGTTTCGAAAATATATGTCTCCCTTTTTTGCCACTGTTGCTGCTTCTTCTTTTCATCGTTCGCTTCCTCTTCTTCTGCATCTTGTTTAACATGTTCTTCCTCTTCTTCTTGGCGTCTTCGTTAAGTGTGCAAACAGTAATTATAAATATGGGCGGCTCCACATCATTTTTGCCAAGGCCCCGACCCCATTTCCGGCCCACTTTTACCAACCCCCCCTCCTCCCCCATACATATAAAGAGAGACCGAGGGGGGGGGGGGATTATTTACAGCAGTAGAAGAACAAAAATTTTGCTATAACGATAATTAGTTTTGTTTCCTGTTCCTACAAGTTCCTGCGAATTGCGTTCTTGCATTGCACACCCTCGAACTACATGGTTCACCCCCTTTTTGCCACGCCTCTTTGTCACCCCCTCTAATCAACATACGTATACATTTAGGGCTAGCACTTACACTTGACTACAGGGTAAGAAAAATAGGGAGATTTGAAACCGCCTTTAAGAAAGTCCTAAAAGTATGTCAATATTTATTTTATTTTATTTATTTATTTTTAGGAATAAAAATATTTTTAATAATAACTCTTTAAAATAAAAATCAATTTCCTATTTTTATTAACATAATTCATTTTAAATTATTAATATTTAATTCTTAATTTGAGTTTCTTTCCAAATCCAAAATATTTTTAAATTTATCCAAGTGTAAACGGCAAAAGGCAGCAAAAGGACACAGAAATTGGGTTTCATCTGTGGGTGAAAAGGGGGTTGGAGGGGCGTTTGGAAAGGGGGCGGGGGGCAGGAGTAGGACTCGCGGCCAGCATTTTGATTAATTGCATTGAGCTGCCTTCGCTTCTTTTTCTACTTCTTATTTTTCCCTGCAGAACTAGAACTGCTGCTGCTTCTTCTTCTTGTCCTGTCCATTCCTTCTTTTGGCTTCTTCGTCCTGCGCTTTTTCAAATATTAAATTGTTGCCAGCGAAACGGAAGTGAAACATGAAAAGCAGCAAGAAAAGAGGAGCGGAAGTGGCTCCGAAAAAATAGTGACACCGAAATGCCCTTCCAAGGAGTCAAAAAGGAATACTAAATAAATTAAATAAATAATAATAATAATTAAATATATCATAATAAATATTACATATATTAAATACTAGTAAGACTCTTAGAATTATTTCCAAATTAATGTTGTTTTTTTTAAATTTTTATGTCAATCCGTTCTGGGTGATTTTAGCTACTTCCGGTTTTTTTGGCCACACTTTTATATGTATAGTTTGCATAACACCAAATATTTATAATATTCATACAACGAGTGCCAAAATAATTTTACCCCCTGGCGAACGCAGTTATTCATTGCATGAAATGACTTTAAATTATGGAGTGTTCTTTCCTTCGCGAGATTTTCCTCGGCGATTTTCCTGCGACCCACCCACGGACTTGAGAGTCAATTAAAGTCAGCATAATAGTCGAGAGATGTGGCAGTAAATCATATTGGATTGCAGGGGCAAACCAAAAGGTTTGTGTGCTGCAGCTGCAAGGTGGGGAATCGATAAGTAAATCATTCAGGGGAGGGGGTTTGGGTGACTTAATTGCCCCCGCATTGCGTGTTGAAAATTTCGATTTTAATTGCCATCGAAGTTCCAATCGAAGTTCACGCCCATCCAATTATGGCGAGTCGCCTCGGCTAAAAGCCAAAGGACCTCGTCCTTTCAGCTCATAACAATAAATTTCAAACGAAACATAAACAAAACTGGGCAAACTGCGAGACTGGGAGACTGCGAGTCCTTCTAGTCAGGACTTTTAACTTAATGTCTCCGCCAGACGCCAGAGAAGCAGAGAACCAGGGATCAGGGGACAGGGATTACAAATTGACCCGAATTTCGGGGCCATGAGAAATGACCGGAAACGATCAAAGAACATTTCCGTGTGCCATGTGCAGTGTGTCAAATAAATCACAGCCGGGGGCAACCGAAGGAAACTGCTGGAAATTCGGCAATTTTTAAGCAATTTTCGAAAGGCAATTACAAAGTGGACATCAAAAATGAAGGGGTAAAAAAATGCAATTAAATATGAGAAAGCCAACAGATATTACAAGTTTAACTTGTACAAATTTTTAAAGAAAATTTAATAAAAATTTAATTTTATTTAAAAAAATAAAATTTTAAAATAATAAAAAGCCGCAAATTTAAAGTAGTTCTTTTAAAATTAGTTTTACAATTTTAATGAATTTTTCCCGAATTCAACAGCATAAATAACAAGAATTAATGATATAATTATAATTTATAAAATGTAATAAAAATCCCATATTTTCCGCAATTTTAATTACATTTTGCAGTCATAAATTTGATACTTAAGAACCATTGTTCACCTCGTGGCGGAAAAAAAGCAGTTCGGCTTGATGTGTCCTTGCCTTGACATTTTTTTTGTTCTCCTTTTTTTTTTTGGCCACAGAGCAACGAATTTTTCCGTGCTCTTTTTGTTGGCCATAAATGACTCATTTGTATTCATTGTTACGCCCCGACGCTTTCGTGGGCGGCTGGAGGAGGAGGAGGGGGGGGGGGGGCGTGGCAATCTATCCTGTTGCGGTATGTAGTGCAAATGAGGAGCTAAGTTTTTGTGTTTCTCGGTTTGGCTCAGTTATTTGGCTGGCTTGAAGCTTATCGGGGATTATTGCGTATACGCACTGTTGGCTTGAATGCTTGGTTGAAATGTAAAGATAATCATAATGTGGTAAGAGCAAATTTAATTGACTTGATAAAACATAATAAGCATAGTGCAAGTGATAAGTAAAATGGGACATTATAAACTTTAAATACTTATTGTGTTTAGTTTTAAAAAATTATTTACTATTTTGCTATTTTTGGCCCACTTCTATTATATAATATAATCTTTATAAAATCGTTTAAATTTAAAATCTAGTGCCTTTTTATTTCATTTAATTTATTATTTATTTTTGTAATTTTTCTTTAAAGTCAAAAAGATTTTTTAAAATTTGTGTTTTAAAAAATCAATTACTTTAAAGTTTGAGTATCTTTTTGTTTTATTTTGTATTTTAATTTTGTAAATATTTTTTTTTAAGTCAAACAGATATTTTTTAGAATTTTTTTAAGAACCTTTTTTTTTTTTTAAGCACTTTCTGCTCTTTTTTTTATAGACCACCTGTTTTTGCCCGTGAATCTTGGCAGTCACTGCCCGAAATATATTGCTTAAAAGAGACCGCCAGAGATCTGGTCCTCCGACTCGAGTGGGTATATATACAATATATATTATGTGCTCCTATATACGAGTATATTGCCAGGATTTTAATGCTCTCTGTGCTGCCGTCGACGGTTTATTTTGTTCATCGCATTTCCGCGTGTTTGTTGCTTTGTTTTGAAGGCGGCACTAATGACATGCTGCTTAGGGTGCCAGTCGGCTGAGAGTGTGTGTGTGTGTGCGTGTGTGTGTGAGGGGGCGGAGGGTCCTCGATGGGTGGTGCAATCCCACATGCTGGGGCACAGTGTGCAGCTAATTGGGGCAACGTGGCGCCATTGCCTTTGCCTTTTGCCTCATGGACGGTGTGTGCTGGCAGCTTCCACTTCACTTCGCCTCAGCCTTGCCACGCCCCCTGAATTCTCCCCTCCACCCTCCGGATGTCTCTCTCCTTTTGGCTGGGGGCCCAGACATGCCATGCATTATTTTTATGGCATCATAAAAATTTAAATTAATTTTTTTTTCTTCGCTGTTGCCACTCGACACTCACACTCGCACTCGCACGGGGCATTTGTATGCAGCTGTTGTAGTCTGGCCCCGCCCACTACGCCCCCCTCTTTCCGTGGCAGTTAAAGTTTCCTTTCGTTTGGCGCAATTTTCCAGAATAATTTTCATTGCCTGCAACACCGAGCATTCCATTCGATTTTTTAATTCATTTGGCCCCCCACAAGTGCATTGGCAAACACCTCAAGTTGGCGCCCTTTTGGGTTACCCCCCCCTTTCGACGCCGCCACTGGCAAAAAGGGGAGTAAAAAACAAGCCAGCTCCTGACTTTATGGCTTCTGCCCGCCTAAAAGTATGCAGCACATTTTTTATAGCCTTCTGCGGGCGGAAGTTCTTTTTTATGAGTTTTTTGTTGGTCGTGTGTGCAACATTATTGATTGCGGTTTTAGGTTTTGCCCATGTCCACTGATCATGTCGCCGAAAAATCGGAATGTGGTTTGCGGATTTATGTGTAGTAAAAAAATATATATACTCGTAACTATAATAAAAATAAAAATTATTTTATGGAAAAAAAATGTATAATAAATGTAATATTGTATATGTAATATTAAATATTTTTAAAACCACTGCTTTAAAAATAAAATACAAAATGTTACCCATAGAACAACATTTATAACAAATTAAAGTAGAATTGATAACCAGAAAGTAGAAGAACAAATTAGTTTAGCCAACTTAAAGCCAACTAAACTACAAACGTTAACTTTTTTGTGGGCACAATCAACTATGTGTTCCTCTCTCTTTCACTCCAAATCGTCCCACCTCGCTTTCTCCACGGCTGCGAGTGTGTGTGTGTGTGTGTGAGAAGTGCAATAAAAACGAATTGTCTGTAAAATTTTTATTGCTGGCCACAGTTGGCGGTTGACTTGGCTAAGAGGTGTGGGAGCGAGAGAGATGGGAAGTTGGAAGGAAAGAGAGGCAAGAACCGGAAGTAACTTTGGCAGCTGCTCTTCTCATTGCGGTTTCATTTGAAATCAAAAAAACTCTATTGAAATGTTTTCTAAATAATTAATCACTTTCGTCGCGATGGGAGATCTTTTCACTGGGGGATTTTTCCGGTTTTTATTTTTTCGATTTTTTTCTTTGCTATTTTTGCGGCCAACTAAAAGTGCCCCTAACTCGTTTATTTTACCCACATTCGGTTTGGGGCCAATAGAGCGTGACTTTCCGCGCCTCGGAAAATGTTTTTGACTGCGAGAAAAGGGGGTTTGAGTTTTTTTTAAGGCATAAATATGCATGCCGGCGCGCCTGTCATTATGCAGCAAACTATTCGTACATGCGGCAACTTTTGCCTTTCTGCAAACTTGCCTCAATTACAACGCCCCGAAAGTGCTGGCTAAGGGGGCGTGGCAGGCTGTAGGTCCGCTGCCTTAAGTATGCACAAAAGCTACTTGCCGGATGCACAGAAAAATCATTTTAAGTGGTGAAAAACTTAAAAATATAGGGAAAGATAAGCATGCGAAATATTACTTTAAAAGAATTTCAAAGAAAATATTTAAACTAAGAGAAATACAATTAAATGTTAAAAAATAAATAAATATAATAAAAAAAATATAATAAAAATTATATAGTAAAATAATATAAAACAAATTTTATAAAAATACACAACAAAAAAATATCATAAAAAAATTTAATAAAAATACACAATAAAAAAATATAATAAGAAAATTAAATAAAAATACTAATATATAAATTTATTAAAAAAATATACAATCAACTTAAGTTAGTTTTCTTCTACAGTTTACAGTTAAATAATTAAATTTAGCTCATAAATTTATACAAATAAATCAAAAAATTTATGAACACCGATTTCTTGCCGTGTATTTAAAGATGCCTATGTGTGTGCGTGGTAGTAAGTAACCTACTTTAAGTTCTTTTGGCTGCCATCATCATCAGCAGCAGTAGCAACAACAGCAACAACAACAGTAATCACAGCTACAGCGTTGCCAGTCGCGATTTGTATGCAGCAAATTGCCAACGTCCAAGCGTTTGAGTTTGAGTTTGAGTAGGGCTTTCGAGGGGTATAACAGGGCTTACAGGACTGCGACTGGGCCTTCAATTTGCAGTTGGTACACAAAAATTAAACAACAAAATGTTGCCACACAATTCGCGTGCCAAGCGATGCTCTCATTTCTCATACAAACACATCCAACCAACCATCCATCCATCCATCCAACCATCGGACTTGTACCATGGCGACTATGTACTCTATATGTTTCGGTAAAACTTTATGTACTAAACTGCAGCATTTGCATGTCAAACAAGAGCCGAAGAGCAAATTGTACAATGGGGAACGAGCAAAGTTTCCAGCCCACGGAATGGGGATCGCAAGGGTGGGGAGGGGGTAGGGGGTCATAATGCCCCCTTAAGATTTTCTGGTAAATGGGAAAATACTTCAGAGTTTCGGCAACAGATTAACGAATTAGAAACTTTCTCAAATAAATGTAAAATTTTTCAATTTAAAGTTATGAAATACAAGAAAAATGTCTTAAGGTAAGAACCGAATCTATCACCAAGATCAACCCACTTTCCTTTGTATCTTTTCGTCTTTTGTTGGCCCCAAGATTTATGACTGACAAGGAGCTTTTCTTTGGGCCTTATCTTAACCCAAGGATTTATGCAGCTCCTTAGCTCCTCTTAGGAAACAGAAACACCTCAAATGCATATATAGTATGTATGATCCCATTTTGCGGGCTTTGAAAGATAGTCACTTGACTTATGCTCGTGCCGTGTCTTAGTTAGTTACCTTTAAGTAGGCTATAAATACACCCCGTTTCTGGGTTTTGGATGGTGTGTTGGGTGGTTAGGAATGGGTTGGTAGGTGGCTGGGTTCCTAGGTTGGTAGGTAGGCTAATGTATGTCAGTCGTGCGCATAATTACAGTTGCATTGCATGTACAAACACGTGCAGCACGAACCGGTTGGCAAACACTCACACTAATAACCGGGGTCCAAAAGAAAGCCGAAAGGAAAGTGCACACATGCAAAGCACACACACACAAACACAGATCCACATCTACATCCAAATCGAGAGCCAACTTTAATTGCATGTCGAGTGCTGGCAAATTGAACGCTTAATCATTTGAGCCGCATGCATGGCCAGCGATTAGTTTTTAATGCGACTCGATTGACTAACTTGGCTAACTGACATGGCCTTTTTTTTGCATGGAGTAGGGAGTCCTCGAAAGGTGCTCTTTATAACCACTAGGGCATAGCTGATGGGCCCTTATTCACAAGCATTTCAATTAGAAATTCTACTTCTAAATATCTAGCTAAATAATCGAATAAATCCTAGGCTAACCTAAACATACTTATTGAAACTAGGGGAATTATTTATGAAAATTAAAAAAAATAATTATATTTTAATTATAATTTTATAATTTTAATATTATCATTATTATTTCTAAATTAATTTTTATTGGGGGTCAGTTTCCAAATATTCTAAAATTTTAATAAAATAATTACAGAAGTATTTAACACAGAAACTATAATTTTAAATAGCATTTGTTATTAAATGGATTTATTTCTGAAAATTAAAAAAAAAATGCATATTATTTGTAAATAAATACTTTTTTATTGGGGTCAATTTCAAAATATTCTTAAAATATAAAATAATAATTCATATTATTTCTTAATAAATAATTTTCTATTTGGCTTAATTTCTAAATATTCTACTGAAATATTTAAAACAGAAACTATATTACTTAGTACTCATGTTTTTTAATAACCCATTATAGGCCCAAAGCAGGGTACTGAAAAACTTTTGATTGACACTAATTGGTTCGACGGCGACAGTTAAGTTGGCTCAGGTGTAGATGCCCTACATAAGCAATTTGCCCACTTAAAACCAAATAGAACCCATTTTATGGCCCTCGATCCCTCACCTTCCTCACCTTTTCCCATAGTGCCTAAACAAATAGAAGGAATTAAACGAGAAACGCAGATGGAAGTACAGAAATACAGAACTTTTAGCCAAACGTTGACACACATCCACATCCAAAATCCAAAGCCTGCTAAGCTACGCCCAAAAGTTCAACGGAAACTTTGCTCAAGATTGAGTTTTTGAGATTTGACTGCAATTATGACAAAAATCACAGACAAAGTGATTACAATTTGCAAAGAATTTTATATATATATATTTAATTTGGGGACATTTCGTCAAGGCTTTTGTCTACATGGCACCGGAAAATAGGCAATTTGTGAGCATGCTCAGGAAAAGTTATATTGTTCGCCATTTAGGTAATTAGTAAAGTTACAAAATGCTTTTATTTCAAGTTAACCGTTTACATGATCCATTAGTAAGCTCATAATTAATTTACTTGTCGGCTTTTAAATTCAAATAAAATAAGTTAGTCTTAAATGAATAGTTATTAGCTTGGATATCATTCAAATATTTTTTTAAATTCTCATTATAAACTATACTTATGTCTAGCACCTTATTACGTTTCGCTCTGTGTACTGGCATCGAGTTAAAGGCTTAACTTTAAATGCTCTCAGTGGCCGTAACAGTCGAACAGAAGCTTATTGAACTCGAGGGCCAGGGAAATACGGACTGACCATTGAGTAAATGTTAAATGCTGCCGAACAGGGGCGTCGGCAGAAAGGGGGGTTACTATAACATCATTGGAATGCCGGTCCCAGCCCACAGTCATAAATTTGTCTGCGCCATTTGCCTTCGGTGCCTGAAAATTAATTCATTATCGATTTTCGTTTCGTTTCATTTGCTCTGGCTTGGTTTTTTTTCCCTTTCGTATTCCCTGTAATTTTGAAGAAAGGAGTGTCTTGTGCTCTATACTCAATCTTAAGGATAACAAGTCCTTGGAAAATATATTGTTCAGAATTTTACATTTTATTTTCACTTTTCCTGAGAAAATTTTATTGAATTAAAAATAAAAATTATTGATATTATCCTGATCACGGAAGTCCAAGTTTAGCATTCCATATTATATTAAGTCCATCGAAGTTTAGTCACCATTTATAAGGGCAAATAACAAAGGGTACCAAATGGCTGTAAATCTCTCGATTAATTTTTTCTGTTGCCGTTCGGACCCGGCTTAAATGCGGCCATTAAAAACAGGCTGAACCGGCCATGGAAATGATGACGACGATGACGATGGCAATGCCTTCGAGTAGCATTATGAATGGATCATTTACAAAGTCAACACAATTAAAATACACGCCCATCGACCGACCGCAACTGAAAATCGAGGCGGACGGCGGGAATGGTGGTGGAAAAGCGTTGGGCAAACGGTGGGAAAAACAGGAAATCGGCGGAAGATGCCAATGGGAAATGCGAGCACGGTAAAAAAACCCTTTTCAACTCCGCTGACACGGCCAGACATCCGGAACCGGTGTAACCAGTAACCAGTATTCAGTCAGGTAAATGAGCCCCCAGAGCTCGGTAGTGGGTAAATGCGGGTCGCCGTACAACGAATGCGAATATGAAACGTGAAATATTAATAGGGCAAAACGGTAGGGAGAAAAACAAATACGCCAACATCGATTGATGTCCTTGGCTATGGTCATTACCATATTTCAAAGGACACTCGGCAGTGCGTTTGTGGGGGCCCTCTTAAGTACAGTGAGTTCAAGAAGCTTAACCCTTTATATTGCTTAAAAGGGGAATACAATTTAAGTTCTTGCTTTAAAGCAAACTGCATATAATGTTTTATAAATTAATACAAAATTAAATGTTTTAATATAAATATTTGTTTTAGTGAAATATGAAATATTAAATATCAGGTAAAATATGGCAATGAATTTCTATTAAAATACTTTTTCTTTTTCTGAGTAACTCCTTAACTCACCGAGCAAGCTGCTAGCCTTTTATTTAATTTGATGTGGCCAAAGTTCAAAGGTGAGTTTGAGTGTGTGTGTGTGAGTGCGGTAGCCGGCCGGCAATCGGGGATAACCATTTATGTAAATGGACTTTGTGCGTTTCGAAATCGGTCCCGCGGTTAGAGAGCTCCATCCCCTGGCCCTCTGAACCCTTGAACCCACTCACCCATCGCTCAGAAAAAGAGGATCCAGGTGGTTGGAGTTTGAGTTTTAGTTTGCTTTGTGGTCGGTCTTTGTCTTCGACTTCGGCGTATCGGACCTTCAATAATGCATGCGGTCGATGCGATTCGTTGGCTCCATTATGATGGGTAATTATCGAACAGAGACTTTGACCTTTGCCCCGGCACTCTATTCGTTTTTGCCTAGCGGCCTGGAAATTAAGCTTTTTCCGCCATTCTTGCCTCTACGATTATCAGTCTTTCTCTGCGCTTCTCATTTTTGCAGCTAAGTACAACAATAAATTTGTAATCATTTTTTTTAAATATTAAAATGATACAAAATTGCTCTAATAAAGCATTTAAAATAATATCAATATCATTAGAAAATGCCCAATGAAAAGCTGAAAAGACTTGTGGATGAGGATTAAAGGGTTGACTGGTACTTTATGAACTTACTGCATTCCCCTTTGGCCAACAATAAGCAACAATTTTCGAGGGCGACTCCTTGGCCCGAAGGCAGCAAATTGAGTTGCGCATTGAACTTCAAGGTTAATTTATTTTATGGCTGCACCCCTGCCACCAAAAGCTTCCCCCTCTTTTTTTTTATTGTCATTTGATTTTTGAGCCGGAGTTTCGCCCTTCGTTGCGCTCGAAAGTTTTTTGCCCCGTTCCTTCGCTCTGTTTGTTTTGCTTTCGCTTCTCCAGTCATAAAACACAACAGGCGAAAAGAAAGCAGCGGAAAAGTGGGGAAAAGACAAAAGGACTAAATGTTGCCAGTTTATCACTTCATTGGGCGCCTTGTGGGTAGCGAAACGGTCGGGTAGATAAGTATATGAGTCAAGTGAGTTTGAGTTTGGCTTAAAGTTCAGTTGGGTATCTTTAAGTTTGAAGGAGTTCGGAACACAAGGAACACACGAGTAGAATAGGAAATGTTTGATAAACTTCAAAAGCAGTGTGAGAACAACTTTCTTTTTGCGCCTCTCTCGGCGCTTCTGATTATTTGAGGTGACTGCATTGGCGGAGCTCTTCTCGGCGCTTCTCAATATTTTGACTTATGCTTTTAACAAGTTTCCTCTGGCACTCTGTCATGACTTTCGCAAGTGCAATTTCCCCCGAAAGTCCTCGGCGAGGTGGCAAAAATTACACTTGAATCTGTGCGTTGGAGCGAACCATTTTCGGATGCTGTTTTTTTATGGCCCCTCCATTTTGCCACCTGTGTCCCACCCGAGTGTGAGTGTGTGTGCCAGCGGCCACATCTCTCGCCTGTCGTCGTGCATCAGGTAAAAAAACAAGGAAAAAAGAAAGGTAAAGGTAAAGGTAAAGAGCACCTGGCACGCCCCTTCGTTGAGCGGTGGGTGGTCGACGGGGCGGCGGGCGGCTTAACAAGTATGAAAAGCCAGGACATAAAATTTAAACAAGCTGCTGCAACAATCGTCTGCGTCCAGACCACTGGCCCCCGAATCCTGCCCCTTCCGTGCACTTTTGCCGGCTTTTCCTTCGTCCTCGCCTGTGGCTTTCCGTCCTCTTGCAGTTTCGTTTTTCATAGGCAGGCCGTTGAATTTTTGAAGCGTATACGCGATTTTTATGCAACTTTTTAGTTTTCTTTTTGTTACTTTCCTTTCCTCAGGCGGCTTTCGTATTTTTTTTTGTCGTAAGAAAGGTTCCGGAGCGGAAAAACAGGGGCGTGGCAATATTATGGCCAGCACATGCAAAACCACAAATGATAGCAAAGTTGAGCTGGGTGCGTGTGGCTGATGTTGCCGTTGTGATGTTGCTGCTGCCATGTTGCTGCTGCCGTGATGTTGCTGCTGCTGCTGCTGCTGCGGCAGTACCCCAATCAGCAGGAGGAGATTCGAAGGAGAAGAGTGCTCTGGCATTCGCCGTAGCTGTCGCACTTTCAGTAATGTGACACTTTGGGCCCTGGCATGTGGCAGCTGCAACAGCAACAATGGAGCAGCAACAACAACCGGAACCGGAACAACAACAGTGTGCCACCTCTTTAGCCGAAAAAGCTAAATACACGCTTTAAGCAAATGGATAGACAGCGAACTTGTTGGGGGAAATGCATGTCTGAGCGGGCGGATCGATCGATAAATCAAATAGTTGGCAAAAGAAAAATACAGAAGCACTGGAAAATATAATAAACTTACTACAAAAATATATAAAAATATATATAAAATATATTCGTTAATTTTCCACTTGCAAAATTTGTGTTTGCAAACACGCCCTTCTCCGCGCTTCTCAAAATGTTTACCTCGACTGTTAGGTTTTTTTTATTTTGTTATAAAATCTGGCACAACTGGCATATGGCCTTAAATGCATCTAATGCATAAAAATCTCTCACCAAATTAAACAATTAAATAAAGCTTATAAGATTCCGGTTTAAGAAAGTTAAATATAATAATAATTCAACTATTTCTGAACGGTTTAGAAAGACTGTTCTAAAACAATAAACTACACGCTTTACTGCAGGAAAAACGGTCGGCAATTCCTTTAAGTGCTGGAAAATTCAGGACATCTCCCTCCATTTCCCTCTTCATGGTGTGTCAATGGGAGCATAAGTAAGGGGAAGACGGCGAGAAGTGGGCGAGAATGAAGTCCAAACAATTTATATTAATCATACGCAATGTGGTGCCAAATTGTTCCGGGCATAGCCAGCACTTAAGGAGGTCCCCATCCCCATCCCCATCCCCATCCCCATCCCCATTCCCATTCCCATACTTAGCCCCAACTCCTGCTCTCGGCGGCATTATCTCGGTGGGTGCAGAGTGCAGCAGCAGCTAGAACCACGAACTACGAGAACGGCAAAGACGTTGACGATGTCTACGACATTGGGAGCAATTTTCCCGGACAAAGTCAAGCTCTTAACGCATGCAGTCGGAGGAGGATGCGGAGGATGCGGAGGATGAGGAGGATGCGAGCGATAAAAGCGCCGGCTAAAACGGATGGTGTATTATCCCTAACGACCAGCATATAAAAATAAATCCCCAGCCGAATGCAGAGCGACATCGGACCCGAAGTGGGCGTGTGCCCAATTGGCCTATAATTTGTTAGGCATGCGTGCACTGGGCGAAATAATAGCTATACATATTGGTATTTAATGATACATTATTAGATTTTTCGATTATTCTTTGATTTTCCACTTGCAAACTTTGTGCTTGCAAACACGCCCTTCTCCGCGCTTCTCAAAATGTTTACCTAGACTGTTAGGATTTTTTTTATTTTGTTATAAAATCTTTTTGAAGACGACAAATCATCTGCCAAGTGCACAACTGGCATATGGCCTTAAATGCATTTCGGGCTAATTAGCCTGAGTGAGTGAGTAAGGACAATTGTTGGACGACAAGTGCATTGGGTTAGGACGATTATTAATTGGTGGCCAGACAAGGGAGCACTTTGCACTCGATTAGCGTACGGCAGATTGCGCCTGAGTGGAGCACGACTTGGGTTCACCTGCCAGGTCTCCAAATTTCCATTTTGGGATGTGAGGACCTAAAGGATCCTTCGCATAATCAAGTCGTTCTGTGTGTGTGTTTGCCCATTATAGCATTAAGTTTCAGGTTTCCTGCGTCTCATGGCCAATTAAGCAGGCCGCAAAAAGCCCTGGGATCGCATACAGAATCACGAAACATGGCTAATTTACCAAAAATGTTACTAATATTAATGCGCATTCAAATTTAAATATGGTTGCCCACAGAAACACACATGGAAGTGGGGAAAAAACTAATTAATTTAATTTGATATTTTCCCTGTGCCGAAAGCAAACAAATTGTGAATCAACAATTTATGGCCAACGGAATCCCCACGGAGAGGCGACTAAACCGTAAATAAATAATAATAATAATTAGAATTTAAAATTAGTTGGCCGAGTAAACAAATCATAACTTTATTTAGTCAACTAAAAAGCGTTGAGCTATTAATCGCTAAGCCATTGATTTTCCAATAAAGTTTCAAGGGAAGGAGTAGTAAAATATGCCTCGACTATCAGATACCCGTTACTTAGCTAAAGGAAGTGCGAGGGAGATGGAGATATGCAAGCTGCAAGGCGACAGAACAGCAAAGCGACACCTAGCGGCAAAAGTAACGGAGAAACGGTTATAAAAATGATCTGTTCACTTAAAAGCAGAGATAAAGTACCAGAGACCCTTAAAAAGCTGTAATAATTAAAAGTACTTTATAGGCTTCATAAAACTGAAAAGGAGCCATGAGAAATGAATAAGAAAAATAGAAATTAATAATTCCCAATAGCTACAAAGGTTCTGTTTTGAAACATTTTGCCATTGTCTTCGACTTAACTAATCTTAAGCTGATTAACCAACAGATGCCGATGTTTCGAACGAGACTCTGGGGTGTTTTGTTCCCCTGTTTAATGTGATTAGGCCCCTAATTGGTTTAATCAAAGTGTCTTCAGAGTTAATTAAATGCTCTTCTCGGAGCGAATCTCTCAAAACAAATCCCAATAATCGTTGAAATAATTACCTATCCCAGCGAAAACACACACACACGAGTAGGGGAATGAGATTGTGAGATTGTCAGATTGACTGACTGACAAAAGTTTGGCTGGCGGGAACAAAAAAAAGGCGTTGATTATTTAAGTACTTAAACGTGTTCTCCTTAATGAGCTACGAAATAATTCATAAAATACCAAAAAAGGCGAGCGGGGGGCTCCTTTTAATTTTATCCTCTGACCCCGCAGGCACTTTCACTTGAGAATATAATCCTGTGCGCAAAAATGTACGAGTATTTACTGGGAATTCCCCTCCCCCCCTTTTCCGTCTGCGAATCACACAATGAAAAATGCTTTTATTTACTTTTGATTATCTGCTTATGGACAGGACAACAACAATGGCACGGGGCAGAAACGTTGGAAAAACGCTTGGAAAAACAGCAGACAGACGGCTGAAAAGGCTCCCCAAAAAAAGCATTTAGATTAGCAAAATGCAGCAGTTGCCATGAATTCTGTGGTAGTAAATTGTGCCAACAATAAAAGTTACTGCGGATGGAAACTTTCATAAGGATCTTCTGGTTTTCAGACTAATAAATATAAATGCTACCAAAATTAAGGCACTAACCATTTATGGATTTTTCAACAACACAGAAGTTTGTGTTTATGGCACAATTATAACTTTTTATTAACTTTCAGTTGGCTTTAGTTAGTGCTTTACATAATCTGTGATTTATTGGTATTTTAAATAGTGGGAAAATAGTTTTAAAAAATATAAAAAATTATATTTATTAAAGGCAGTTAAATATTATAAATATAAACTCGAAATAACAACTTAGCCAGCACTAAAAACATTTTCCTTTTGCTTTAATAGTGTTTTTAAGAATCTATGATTTATTTTAATATTAAATAAATATTTTAAATAGTGAGAAAATACTTTTTAAAAATAAATAAGAAATAAGAATATATTTTAAATGCAGCTAACTATTAAATATAAAATGTTATTTAGCCAGCTCTAAAAACATTTTCCTTAAAGCACAAAAGCTACAAGAAAATAGAGAAGGAGGCGACAAAATGCCACCAGGAAGGCGACAATAACAAACAAACAAACAAACGAACAGGCAAACAAACAGACAAACAACGGGTAACAAACGGCTTATGGCCAGGTTTAAATATGGACCATATGGACGGTGATGCTGGCCAACAAACGAGGGTGGTTCCCACAATTCAACTCTTCGAACTTTGCCCACCAACCGCTTTATGGGTTTTTGCCCTTCCCTATTTTTTTTGCGACTGTCAACGCTGCCCGTCGCGGTTGTAAAATCAGCGAAATGTTAGCACTCAGCCAAAAATAAACGAAAAAGTATCTAGATTGAAAGCAAAAGGGTCGAGAGTGCAGATACTGAGTATTTTGAGGAGAAATTTGTACAAAAAGGACGCTAAAGGGGTAAAACAAAAATATTTAATACATTTAAATTAAGCATATTTTCTTTATTCAAAATGTAATTTTTGTGTAGTTTTATATTTTTATTTGTTGGACATTTTTTAAAATGTTTAATTTTAAATTTTATTTTGTTTTCAAAAAATGCATAATATTTTCTTATTATTTTTTTTTTATTTCCCTATTTATGGGCATGATTATTTTTGAACATATTTAATAGTCCTTAGGAGACTCAAATATATTTAGTTCTAAAATATTTAAGAGCATATTTTTGCTTACTTTATTTTATAGAATAACATTTTTAATTTTTATATTTTTAGAATATTGTTTTAAATTTTATTAATGTATTTATTGCTATATAATATTTATAAAAATATTTTTAGCTTTTTAAACTTTTTTTTAGTTATTTAATAAGTGGAAACCTTTTGAATTTCGACCATCCAGGGTACTACAAACAAAGCCGCACCTGCAACGCACACACCCGCACACCTGCCATAAGCCACGTGACACACACACACATACACTCACTCCTATCGGGCTATAATTTATGGCTAAACGGATGCAGCAAAGTAGCAAAGGCAAAAGCAAAAGCGAAGGGTGCAAAGTGTTACCTTTGGCCGCCGGCTATTTAAAGTGTAAACGCATGGCTTCGAGTGGCTTCGATCTCATCGGGATGATGAAGTGGTTGAGTCCGAATGAGGATGGTGCAACAAGTCATGGAAATGGGATAACCATGACCCGCACTCACACCCATTTCAATAAAAACAGACACATTCGAATTATTGTATCACTGTCATGTGCTTGTGCGAATTTAATTGCTTTTCAATGGATGAGGAATCGTTGGCTAAGCATATTGACAGGCAAAAATGTATAGCATACATTTTGGGGGCGGGCGTCGGCGAGCCACACTGCGTATGAGTAATGCTGTAATGCCCTCGCTGGCCATGCGGATTACTCATACGCAGTGTGGGCACTCACTATTTGTTTGTTTGCGGCATGCACACACGCACACACGCACACAAAATTACATTTTGCAGTTACAAGTGATATAAATAAATTTTACGTTTCGAAATGTTTGTCAGTGCGGTCGGTCAGTCTGCCTTTTTTCCCATTTTCCTGTTTGTGTGACTTTTGTGTAGCTGTTAAGTGGCAAAGCACACTCGCACACACACGCACTCACAGTTAACTACATTTAAATTGCAATTTTCGCAAAGCAAAGCTAACATTTTGGACGACATATCATTGCATTTATCTGAGCTATACGTTCGTGTGCCAATTGTAATGTATATGCCTCCATTCACAATTGACAACTTGATATATATATATATTTATATAATATGTGAAATTCTCTAAATTGCTTCTGCGTTATCACACAGACGATTTAGCAATTGTTCGCTTTGCCAATTTTCGACATGGAATTTATTTCGAAAATCTCCGATTTAAATCCAGAGACAGTTTCAAGTGAAATTCGTAGGTTATTAGGTTATGATTAACAAGAAACAGTTCTGGAATTTGTGCAGCCCAGAAATGATTTAATATTGAATATTGAATAATATGCAGCAGCAGGGGGGGAATTTCATTTTGTTTGCATGCGGTAATGGGGTTATTCTACGACCGTAATTATTATTTATTATTCGGCAAAGCAATAAGCAAATACACAAATCTATCGAAGGAACCTGGTAATTTGAAGTATTCTGATATCAAATTTGGAGTCTCTTAAAATGTTGGAAATAGTTTTATTTATTGTAAATTTATTTAAGTTATATTTCATAATTTAAACTGTAAGAATTAAGCTCAAAAACTCCTTGTAAGAAATAAAATATAGATTAATATGGTTTTAGAATATTTTTATAATATGGTTCAAAAAAATAAATTAAAGTTCATAAAATACCTTATTTTTAAGAGGTTTAAGAGCATGCATTAAAATATAAATTTAAAAAATATATTTAATAAATAAGAAATCCCAAGAGATTTTTTAAATACCCCAAAAATATTTGAACCAAAAATAATTGCCCACAAATATTTTTTTCCGTATTTTAAATAATGAATTTTCTTTAAAATTTTAGGGATTATAATAAAAAATGTATAATTTAATTTTAAAGTTCCAAGATCCTTTCTCATTATTATTTCAGCATTTCAAATTATTTATTAACTTTCAAATGTAGGTGATTACAATAAATAATGTATGCCAGTTCTGCCCCAAACACTCGAAAATAATAACTATATTATTGCAGCTACTTAAAAATACAAAGTGCCTTGATTCAATTAGCCATTCTGGCATTCTAGCTGATTTCCCCACACACTTATGGAGAAGTTTTCGAAGCCAATCCAATCAAATTAAATATACTTGCGGCTAAGAGCTTGAAATTGGCACAGCCCAATTGTTTTGTGACCACTTAGAGGCACTCAAATTGCCTTTGCTTTGCTGGCCATGCTGCACGTAAAATTCTCTGCGGAGCAGACGAGTGGCAGGCTAATTTCCATTTTGTGAGTGCGACAGGAAGCGAAAGTGATTGAGTCGTGGTCAACCCGAAAAATACCCTCCCCCCCATTCACTCCCTCCATTCACTCACCATTCACATAGGCGGCAAAGTCAAAGTCCTTGTCTCTTCGCGCTCCGCCATCATCTTCGATGTCCGGCTGCTGATGGCGCTGCTGCTTCGGCTGCAGATCCTTGGCCGCTTTCGGTGCGGAAATGGCGTCATTTCCGGCTGCCAGGGTTACCGTTAGACCCAAAAGCAGGGCCGCCACCAGCGACATTGTCTTGGAGCGGCATTTGCGGTATCGGCGGCTCGGGGCCGCCATGCCGCCCACTAATTGCACGCACACGGAAGCGGAAATAACACTCGGTTCGCCCGGGGGGAGTAGTTACTGTACTTGTGTACCGGGATTTCGATGCACCCCCCAAAAAAAAAGATAAAAACCACTGTCAAAAAAAATAGGTAACCACACACAATCAATCGAACCGGCGAAGTTTTGAGTTTCAGTTGCCTAAACTACGCGCAATTCGCAAGCCGGGAATTTCGGAATTTCCACGCGAATTCTTCAGGAGACCGAAGCTAAAAGGACCTGCTGCCTGGCCAACGTGCGAGGCGCAATTGAGCCAACAAGCGCGCTGCCATACACTCATATAGCCGCTGTCAGTCGACAGTTGCCAACTTGCAACATGCCGCACACGCCAAACGACGGAGCCGAACTTCTGTTTTGGTGAATGGACTCGGAATCGGCGAATCGCCGACTGCCATCCCGAGACCGAAACCGAGACCGATTCCGAGTCCGAGTCCGAGTCCGAGTCCTCCAACGCCTGCGCCCTGTTCTCGAAAATCTCGAAAAACAAAATCTGACTGAAGGGACGAAGCGAAGGGAAGGCCAGAAGTCAGTTGCAGTTCATTTGCTTGACTACGTGACGCGAGTTTTTTCGGGGGATAGGATGGGATGGGATGGGATAGGATAGGATAGGTTGTAGTATAAGGGACCTGGATAATGGTTAATGGGCATTCGCATTCGCATTCACATTGTCGTTGTCATTGGCAAATCGAAATGCAGCACTGCTGTGTTTTCCAAAATCGCCTTTATTGTTTATTGTTTATCTCCTGGTTTAACTGTTGCTCTTCGATTTTACTGCCCCCGAGAAGTTCGGGAAGATCAATTGGCGCTGCTGTTGTTCCATAATACTCTGGCGTTTTTATAGATTGATGGCTGCTTTGTTGGAACTCAAATTGTTGTTGAGGGAAAAGTTGTTGATGAACTGGTTGGCTAACTATTGGCGATTGGTTGAGTTGAGTGGTAAAGTTGGTAAACATGGATGAACTTAATGCAGCTTAATTTTAATGTAATAGAATGCATTTACACACGAGTATCAAAATATGCAAATTAATTAAATTAACAGGTCATAAATTGTTTAATTCTATCGTAAAGATTTTTTAAGGTATATTTTTGTAATTCAATAATATTTACTTATTTTTAAATATTTTTCTATATTTTTTTTTCGAAAATTATTGCTTTTGGTAGCTCTTAAAAACTATTTTAAGCGCACATATTTATAGTGATCAAATATTTTTTGTTAAAACTAAAGTGATAAAAAATGTAAAAAAAATATTTTTTTTATCTAGGAAAAAATACACTTCGAGAAATAGGTTATATTAAAATTAAAGTTGATTAATTTAAATTAAAATTATTAAATAACATCTAAAATCATAGCGGAAATTATTTAATAAGAATATAAAAAAAGTTGGATTTACTTAGCAAAGCGTTTTGGATGTTCTTGGAAGTATTTAAAGTAGTTATTCATTTAGTTGTTTTTAATAATTTGTTATCCTAATATTTCCATTAAACCCGTAAGTATTTCAAGAGCATTTAAGGCTGCGACTTGCCAAAATTCGATGTTTGCCAGTTACGGCGGCTGCTGCTGCACTTGTCGCCGCTGGCTGCTTTTTGTTGCTAGTCGCTAGTTGCCAGTTGCAGCTGTGACCGACGACCTGCGACCTGCGACCTGCGGCCCCGCGGATCAAGAACAGTTAGCCATTATTGTTACTGCCGCTGCATGTTGCTGCCGTCCGGCGATTACGGACACTGATGTTGCTGCTGGGCTTAACTGTTGCTGTCGGTTCCTGTGCGTCGATTTGCATCGCAATTGCAATTGCAATTTTGCAATTTGCCATTTGCCATTTGCCATTCGCATTCGCCATTTGCCTTTTGCCACACCCCCAATCCCAGTCCCAATCCCAATAGCAGTCCCAACCCCTCGGCCGCATTTTCTTTCGCTCTTAATTAAAACATTTTGCAGTTGATTTGCGCGGCTGTGTGGTAATTTGATTAGCGCTCGCCCCCTTCGGGAGTTGCAACTGCCAGTGCAAACTGTATCTGTATCTGCGTTTGTATCTGCAGCTGGAGCTGCGTTAACGACTCATCGACGACCCGCAAATATCCACGAAATATCCGTGAAAAGCTCGAAAAAAATGGCACATTATTCTGCAATGCCAGTCTGCGTTACTACAGAATGCATGCGTAGAGCCTCCCCGACGATGGGATATTGATAACCAACAGCAATTTTCAGCTGCAGATAATCAAATCACTCGGTGAAAAACGGAATCATTAAATATTTGTGAAGGGAATCGGCAATGCTTCATGGGCTTTAATCATGTTTATGAGATGCGCATTATAAATATAGATTTAATAGATTGTCCAGCAATTGTCCAAGCCGGCAAGTAATTTTTCATAATTTTTTCCAAAAACAAAGATCTCAATTTTTAACAAAAAAAAAATAATTCCTTTTTTTGGCAAAACAAAAGAAATATTGATCCAAATATGGATTGTCATACCTTTATGAGCTCGCTTTTAAATTTCCAATCGATTTATATATAAAGCTGGACATTTTGTTTTTTTTGACATTTTTCGCAAAAAATTATGATGTACCCCCTTAAAAAAAAACAAAAATTGGCAAAATTTTTATTTTTTCAAAATCACACGGAAAGTGTCATTGATGTAATTATTTCATTGTAATTTGTTCAAAACAGTATGTATTTTTGATGAAGGATCATTTTTGGCCAAGTTATAACAAAAAACCAAAAGAAAAAATTTCTATTTATGTCAAAAAACCAAAATCCCAAATTTCCAAAAAAAAAAACAAAACAGTTTTTTCGCTGAAACAAAAAAAATATTGATCTAAATATGGATTGCCATACCTTTCTGAGCTCGTTATTAAATTAAAAATCGATTGGCATTTAAACCTGGACAATTTATATTTTTGACATTTTTTGCAAAAAATCATTACAAAAAAAATGAAAATTGGCGAAAATTTTATTTTTTCAAAATCACACGGAAAGTGTCATGGATGTAATTAATTCATTGTAATCTGTTCAAAACAATATGTATTTTTGATGTAGGACCATTTTTGGCCAAGATATAACAAAAAAACCAAAAGAAAAATTCCTATTTTTGCAAAAAAACAAAATCCCGAATTTTCAAAAAAAAAACAAAAGAAAAAAAAATATTGATTCAAATATGGATTGTCATACCTTTCTGAACTCATTATTAAATTTCCAATCGATTTACATCTAAGCCTGGACATTTTATTTTTTTTACATTTTTCGCCAAAAATTATGAAAATTGGCGAAAATTTTATTTTTATATATACTGTCATAACATGTAATAAAAAAATCAGTAAGACTACTAAATAAACTTCAATTAATGCTTGATTGTTTACCGCTGATATTTCGGGCAGGCGCAAAAACAGGAGTCCAGCCGGCAGCTAGTTAATCTAATTAAAATTGTCTACTTATTGGGTCAGAATGCCGTTGGCAGCTCATTTTCATAGTTTTGCCATTACATATAATAATTATTATTATTATTGTGGTTCTGATAATCATTGTTATTACGACAGCGGGCGCAATAGACTCTGGCGTGGCCGAAGCGGCGTATACTTGATGTTATTGAGGCGCAGTACCCACATCATTCTGCAGTTGGCCATAATGCTCTTATGGCCATAATTGTTGTTGCGGCACTCTGACCCGACTAATTGTCGAGTTCTGCTTTTTGTTCTCGGGGCCCCGCAATTCTGGCCAGCCAGTCAATCCATCCATCCATCCATCCAGCTTCCCAGTTGAAGGTTGTGCAGTGTGCAGCTGGGGCTGTGCATTCCGCATCCCACGGGGCGCTAATTGAATTCGCTGCCACCGCTGGCCAATTGCAGCCAAAAAATTGAACAAAGCCCCGCAAAGCACTGGAATAGGCAGAAACCTCGAAAACAAAAAGCGCAACTGAAAGCCAAAAACAAATGGAGATGAATTGCATTCCGGGATACCCTTTTGTATAGGGTTACCCACTGAAGGGGTTATAAAATGGCAACAAGATCGTAAAGATCAGGAGAATCCATGGATTTATTTCACTGCATACTTTTAGACACCTTTATAGGCGATTTTAGATTTCTTTATTATTATCCCAATCCATTTGTATTGATTAAAATATTGTTTTTATAAAATTTCTGATTTTTCTATTATTACTTTTATTCTATTATTCTATTTACAAAATATTGTAAAATATTTGAAATTTTAGCTTAATTAAATTTACATGAATTAAAATCTGTTTCCAATATTTATATTTTTTTAAAGATTTTTTTCATTAATTTTGTTTATATTTCAAATAACCGAAAACCCAATACACCCCATTTTGCAGGGTGTCAATAACGAGCAGCATCAACAACAATCCGCTCTTGGTGGCAGGATGTGCGAGCCGGAGTGATGATGAGGCAATTTGTTTAGGCCAGTTATGCATCATTTGGGCGGAGGGGCATGAAAATGGTGATGGCCTGTGGGCGGTGGGTGGTGGGTGGTTGTTGGTGGTTTTAGTGGGAGGGGATTGAAAACCAAGGACGATGGACGACGGACGACGGACGATGGGCTTAGGTAGGCAATTCGATTTGACGGCGCACAATTTCCGGCCGCGCTGGGCTCTGTTACTCATTACAAGCGAATAAGCCCCGAGTCCTTGCGGTCAGAAGCAGCGTGCCGCCCACTCAGCTTTATTCACACACGGAAAACTTTCACAATTAGCGGCCGGATTCCGGCTGCGATCCTGAAGGATATATTTCCGGACAACGGACTACCGCCGGCAGCATCAGCAGGAGCAGCATCAGCAGCCAGTGGAATAATGTGCGCCCAGGAAGATCTCGCAGGCGGAGCAGTAATGATTCGTCGTCCGGCAGCCGTTCCAAAAATAGGGACACAAACAGGCGCAGCAGCACCAACTGAAAGTATAGAAATGGTAATTACTTTAATTTAAATCATTTAAAGTGTTTATGAAAATATTTTACAAACTCTTTTAAGGAATTGATCTAGGTTAATTATTATTAAAGGTTTTTCAGATTAATATACATATTTTAAGACATTTTCTGATAGTGTTTAAGTGTTTTAGAAATTAAGTAAGAATTTTAATGGGGTTTTAGAAATAGTCAATTTAAATGAACACTAAATTAAATTGACTTCATTTATTTTAATCATTATTCACTAACTTTAGTAATTTAAATCGGCTAATTATATATTTATTTAGTATTTTTGGTGGTTAATTATCATAAAAAGATTTAATGATTAATATACATATTATAATACATTTTCTAAAAATTCCTAACATTTCAAAAAATGTGCTAGAAATTAAAAAAAATATTTTAAAGGGGTTTAAAAACAATGGCTAAATAAAATTAAACTTGTTATCCATTAAACAAAAAATAAATTATATTAATTTACTTATTTCTTTGGAGAATAAACTGCAGAAGGTATATTTTTCCAACAAGCTTAATTAATTCACTTACCCCAAAGTGCACAGCCAGAGGGCCCAAATGTTGGTGCGTTCATTTGGTGACCTCTTCAACCGGGTGAATCCCCGTTGGCCACAAGCTGGACACACGATGTCCATCGACTGGCTGCCCAATTTGGGTTGAGGGGCCACGATGAAGAAATCTGTAGGTTAGAAATATAACACAATTATTTAATAATAATTTAATAAAACCAAATCTCCACCTACTTCGCTCTGGCGGCGCTGTCAATTCCTGTGATGAACCTTCCTCCACTTGGAACACCTCCTCCTCCTCCAGGTGGCGATTCCTTCGATGCTGTGGCTCCGAGTAGCCGCAGTGGGCCAAAATGGTGGGCGAGTTGGCCTCATTCATGGCATCATCATAGGTGGGCGGTTCCGAGGGCGACAGGGACAAAGGTCGCTGCTTCGGCTGATCCTGCTGGCTGGGATCCTGGCCCTGGTACAACATACGGTGCTTCTCCTCGGCCATGGCAAACCCTTCCAACTGGCCCATTCGTTGGCCCTTCCGTTGGCTTTTATCCTCTAGTTTTGGGCGAACCGGAAAACAGGCCTTCAAAAACAGCTGTGTTGATAAGCGAACATTGCGGGCCAATTATGTCATCTAGTCACCGAATGGGGAAAGCTGGTCGGCTGAATCACCATCTCCATCTCCTCCTAGTCGTTGGAGAATATTGTCAGCTTCCGTTTCATTTCCTGTTCATAACTTTTTCAATATGTGCTGCTGACCGTTGGCACTAGCAAAAAAAATGAAAACTTTGAGAAAAAAATTATTTGGTAAAATGAATTTAAATATTTTCTTTATTTTCTAAATTTGTAAAAATTTCTAAACTTTTTGCCTAAATAACTTATAATTAAATTTTCACTTTTTCACCCACTGGAAATGCAAATATCATTTTTTACACACCAACTTATGAGTTAACCCTTAAAACTCTTAGTGTTACTACACATCCTCGACTTTTCTCCATCGTGTTTGTGTTTGCGGATCCCCCATTTTGCTTTTTGTTTTCCCTTCAAGTTTTTCAATATTTTCCAACGACGACGGGGAAAGATGGGGGGATGGGGGAAAAGTGGGAATGAAATTCCGTTTGCCACTTTGCATTTAATCAACTTTATCGCATGCATGTAAATCGTATGCAGGCGCAAATAAACTAAACAGGTAGAGGTGAAATTATAATGAAAAATCTCATTTGCATATGGATAACTGGCATCCCTCGATTAGATTGGCCCTTTAACAAAATGTTGCTGGAATTTAAAACTACAGTAAAGTCACAAACAAATAATCATTTAATATTAGCAATGCTTCAAAATATTTAAATATTATTTAAGTTAGTTGTTGCCTATTCTTGGATTCCTTAATTATTTCACTGCATACTTTTAGACACCTTGTTAAACGATTTTAAAACCTTTAAGATTTCCTTATTATTTTCGCAATTTATTTTAATTGATTAAAATATATATTTAAATATTTTTTTCTTATTGGTTTGATATTTTATGTGTATTTAAAAATTATACAATAAGTTAGTTTTAGCTTTTTTACTCTTTTGGATACTATTTTTCCACCGAATGCCATGCTAAAATAACATTTATTTTGAAAGTGCGCTAATTCTTTGATATATTTTATTTCCCCATTTGTTTAACAACTGTTTTTTCGGGCCCTTCAATTCAATTTTGTTGGTAAATTCCAGGGTGTGTCGCCGGCCTTTGATTTGTTTGGTCCTGTTGTTCCGCCATCTGCCATTGAAATGGGGATCGGGCATTTGAGAGCTGTCGCTGCATAAATTTGCAGTCTATTTCAAGTTGGCTCATCGCTTTGATGTTTGATTTATTGCACACAGGCGGGGGTTTCACGGGGGTTTTGGGCTAAAAAGGGGCTAAGGGGTTAAGGGGGGCGAGTTGGAGTGCCAATGGAGTGGGCTTATCGGCCGACATGCCAGACAATTGTGAATGGCAACTGCAATTGGAAGTGACAGGGGCGGCGGACGATGAAGTGAAGAGGGGTCGTGGGTATCAGGTGCTGACTTGGATAAGCAAATAAATGGATGAGACCGGCAAACAATCCTCGGATGGGTTCGCATTCCATTATGGATTCTGCCCTCGTTGTTGTCCTTTTTGCCCATTTAAATATTTATGCATTCTGAAGGTCAGTTAAGGGTGGAAAAAATAGGTTAAGGTTATCAGTAACTCTCTTTAAATATAGATAAATCAATTGAGGGTATTTAGTATTTTTATATTAATTATAAAATTGTATTAAAATATTCAATTATATAATCTTCAATATTCGTAGAAAAACTCTATTTACTTTTTAATTATTTTTTATATTTTATATAACAAGTAATAATGACTCAATAGTAAAGTCTCTCGAAATTCTCTTGGCATTGGGATTTTGCACTCATTCAACTGATTAAACTGTTGGCTTTTTCTTACAGATCCCGAGGCCCCCAAAAAATAAGGCCATCTCGCTCAGACACTTGCGCGCTGTCTCTTTCGCACTGATTGCGACTTTGGCTGGAAATGTGTGCAAATAATATTTCGTGTAATTGCAATTAGCGCCAAAAAGGTTTTCACCGCTCACAGCTGCTGAATGGAGCAGTCGTGTCGTCTGCTTACCGCCCCCCTTTTCACCTCTCTGTCACCACCCCCAACCACGCCCCCTTATCATCCGCCTCTTTCACCTTTTTTATAAATATATCTCTATTTGTTGTTTGCCTTTGCGAGGAAATGCGTTCGTGCGAATTGCGATTTCTTCGATGCTTCAATTACACAAATATACGTATGTACATGTACACTTGGAGAAATTGTTGCTTTTAAATGAAAATTAACTAGTACAATTTGGTATATTATAAGTTTCAAGTTTTCATTATATTTATTCTTATTATTAAGGTACTAAATATTTTTTTACTTTTTTTTATTTAGGAAACTTAAGAAAAATTACTAAAAAAAATGTCATTAAAAAAAATATAGTAATATAAATAGATGAAAAGTAATTTTTAATTTCTTTTTAATTTTCTTTTATTTTTTTTCAAGTTTTTCTTCCAGTGTACACATACAACACCGTGTACCTAGGCGCCCGGAAATCAATGTTTAAAAGGGAAGCTGAAACTGCTGCTGACGCCTTTTTCTCACTTTTTCCCCTCCTGCTGGCTTGTTAATTTGCCAAAAAAAACAAGAAAGGAAGCTAGCTTCGGCCAGCCGAAGCTTATATACCCTTGCAGATCATTCCTATTCATTTACAAAAACATTAAATTTAAATTAACTTGCGTATATGTTACAATAATCAAAATTTTAGCTGATTTCGTATTACTTTGGCATTAATTTTTTATCCTTCCTATGGCAGCTATATAATATAGCCTTCCGAATTTTGTTAAATTTTATTCGAAATTTTGAAATGTTAAAGAAAAGCCATATCCCAGAGGAGAAGGCAATGTAATAAAAATCAACAAGGATATAATTTTTTTCCTATTAATTGCCATTTAATTTTCCGACCGTTCCTATGGCAGCTATATGATATAGTCATCCGATTTTTTTAAAATTTTATTCGAAATTCAGAAATATTTAAAAAATAGTATTATAAAAGGCCCCAAAGTAAAAAGAATAACAGATTTGAACAACTGAGCTTCTTAGCTAACGTTCCTCATCACTTTCTGACTGATTTTCAAAAATAAATTGATTTTCGAATTTTTGCGATTTTTATAAGGGGCAAGGTCACAATTTTTTACAAAAAATTTAAAAAGGTTAATATTACCATATTTGAATGCCGATTGATAGGGCATTTAGTTACGAGCTCAAAAAGGTAGGACACTTTATATTCTGACCGTTTTTTCTCATTTTACGCCAAAAATACTAATATTTTTGTGCAAAAAAACACGATTAAGATTTTTGACAAAAATTTCGATTAGAATTTTTTATTAAAAATATAGATTTTATCTGCGCGGTTTTCTTCGTAGTTTGGCCAAAAAAGGTCCCAAAGTAAAAAGAATAACAGATTTGAACAACTATAGTCATCCGATTTACTCGACTCGTCTTGTCATGCTGATCAAGAATATATATACTTTATGGGGTCGGAAACGTCTCCTTCACTGCGTTGCAAACTTCTGACTGAAATCATAATACCCTCTGCAAGGGTATAAAAATGAGGGAAGAAGAGAAGAGATATTGAAGGTGCCAGATCCACAAAACTCTATCCTCAACCGACGACCATTTATTCGCCCCCCAAAAAGAAAGCAGGCTCTAAGGCGACTAAATAAAGGCAAGAAAAACAAAGAGGGAAAACAAAGGCAAGGAAAAAGTCGAGTAAATGTTCCTTGGGTTCTTGGATTCTCTTCGGCTGCTCCTCGTGTAAAATAGTTAAAGTTATGAGCCAAAATGGAGCCAAAGAGCAAAATCAACTCGCACACTCAGGCACTTCAAGTGCAACAGTGTGTGCGTGTGTAAGGGGGTGGGGGCGGAAGGGGGGGAGGGATGTTTTGGAGCGCGAGTAATTCACATTTCGAGCACGTTTCGCTTTTATGCTCTTAAATGGCGAGTGTATCTGTATCTGTGTATCTGTGCAGGACCCCACATATGTATGTGTGTGTGCGTTGTCTGTGGCAAAACGATAATTTTGTTGATGATGCCATGATTATAAGTTTTAGCCCCATCGCAAGAGCTCTCAACTTGCCCGAGGGCAACAATGGCAAAGGCTAGAAAACACCGAAGAAAACCCAGATTCCGGATTAGTGAGTGCCGACAAAATACCCGTTGTTTATCTATAAATATTGACAAACGCCTTATGAAAACATTAAATCATTTTTTAAGAAAATGGGAAGAGAAAAGATTTTTGTTTAGTTGTGTTTAAGTTCAGAAAGGACCCCCTTAACCTGTAAAAATTCGGTAATAATCAGCATTAACATTTTTTATTTTAGTATAAATATTATAAATAAGGTGACCCCGATCTTGATTTCTAGAACCCATAAGTCGACCAATGGTATTCCTTTTTTTTCGTAACGCAGCTCTAAAAGTTTGTGGTTTAATTTACAAAAAGTCAGCATTAACATTTTTTATTTTTGATGATTATTATATATAAGGTGACCCCGATCTTGACTTCTAAAGCCCATAACCTAACAAATCAAAGACCGATTTTTTCGTAACGTTTCTCCAAAAATGTGTGGTTTCATTTATTAGAAATCTGCACTAACATTTTATGTTTTCTGATAAGTATTTTAAATATGGTGACCCTGATCTGAGCTTCTGAGGTCCATAACTTGCCCAATCGTACACCGATTTCCTTACGGCGTATCTCTAAATTCATGTGGTTCAGAGAGAGTTCCAGTGGGCCACTGCCGCTAACTACAGGGTATCACCTTACAGACCCAGCGACCGTCATCGGGCGCAATCAGGGGTTCAAGTGGCGTGTCTGGCTGCCGCGTATCTGTGCCACATGTATCCGTATCCGTATCTGTATCTATTCCTAAGTAAATTACACACACTCGCACACCGAAGGGCTGCGGATGCGGTCCACATCCCGTGCGCGTGAATGACCCACATAAATAGCCGCGTGCCTCGACTCCAGCCGGCTCCTTATTGGCACGTACCGAACAAAGAAACGAAAAATAATAATAAAAAAACCCGAAAAAATCAGAAAAAAGGGGAGAAAACCATTCAACAGTTTCACAGACACATTTTTCATTATGGAACTCGAATTGAATTTCGACTTTGCCGCCGCAGGACGAAACGTAAGTGGGTCGAAATTTGGCCCAAATCGATTGACATGGCCAGAGGCCTTGTGATCTGCTCAATATTTCATGGGACGCCCTCAGAATGAAGTGACATCTGGACGGGACGGACGCACACAACCGGAGTGGAGATATGCATCATTAGCAGGGACATACGTATACGTAATTTCTTGACCCCCCGCCCCGAAAATATTTGTCTAATAAATTGTGTATTTATTGCTGTTGCTCGTAAGTAGCCATAAATTTGGCAAACATGACATGGCCAAGTTTCCCTCGTCCTGCTATTGATTTATTATTATTTTTTGGTTGTATCCACAGCCTCTGCAATGCCGAATCCTCAGCTTTATGGCCTACGGCTACGCAAAAACAGAACTGTTGCATGTTGCATGTTGCTACTGCTGCTGCCGTCGACAGGCACATTAACTGTTTGCTCGCCAGATTTGGCCAGACAATGTGAAAATGTTTACACTGCACTTGCCCGTCAGCTGGTTTGGTTCAGTTTTGTTATTACTGCTGCCTCTTAACTTGGCCTGTTCAACCCCCCTTCGACCTTAGCCCTCCGCCTCTGCCATCGCCATGAATATTGCACTTTTTGGGCTCCAGCCTTTTTTGCCTCGCCCAAAGTTAAAGGTCCGCACAATCAAGACATCAGCATCAGCAAAAGACTTGATGCCGCCACTAAACTCACGATGTAAAAAGCGGAGCCAGTAAGTTAACAACAAAAATAAATATATATCTAGGAAGCAGCTAAAAAGCTACCGTTTGGTATTTTCACAGGTGCAGCTTTAGATTTTTCCATTTCAAGAAAATTATACACAAATACTGCCTACTTTTGAGCTCAGTATCTCTATATATTTATAAATATTAGATAAAAAGGGGATTTTATCAATATAAATTAAAGATATTAGATTAAACATTTTTATTTGGACATTTAAAGACACCCAGAAAATTTTGCTTTATAGGCAAATTTATTTGTATATTTTTACAATACTTTTCAATAAGCTTTTTTATGTTTATTTATTGAATAATTTATTTTTTGAATAATTTAAATATACTTTTTAGTAAGCTCTTTTATATTTTTTATTCCATATTTAATGGAACCACAAATAATTTAAGCATCCTTTATGCCTTCAAACGGCCACAGTGGCTGGCGTATGCAAAGTTTGACGAGTTTTCCCCTTAGTTTTCCCCATCAATTTTCCCTCGTGCGTGTGTGTGTGTTTACCTGGCGGAGTCGAGAATCGAGACTTTGCCGAAACGCTAATGTTGTTTTTGTTGATTCTGCTCTCCAATCCAACGTCGTCGTAATGCCCTCGGTATTTATTATTATTTTTGCTGGCACTTACGGCATTAGGCTGCCAAATTATTTGGAAACGCTGCTTTCCTTTTTCCCTTCCCGATAAATTCAATTTTGATTTGGATTTGTTTCGCTACTATATTTAATGCTGCCTTCGATATACAATATTTGAAATATTTGCTTAGAACGTAATGCTTAAAAATGGATGGAATGATGTAACATAGTTGTGGATCTGGGCGATAATAAGGTTTAAATAGTTTATGTTTTATATTTAAACAAAAAAATAAGAGATGAGAGAAAACCACGAACATGATTACGAGTAAATTGATAAAAATCTATTCGTTTAGGAATTAAACATTATGATTTTTTTCTTTAAAATTTAAATGTATTTATTATTTTAGTTTATGTGTAGATCAGTCTGTGTGCGAGCACTGCTAAACGAAAATCTCTAAAAAAAAATCTTTAATATAAATAATGGTTATGTATCCAAAAAAATAATAATAATAATTCGTGTGTGTGTGTTGAGAGTTGAGTTGATCTTCAGTTTCGAGTTTCAGGCCAGGCAGAAGAGCTTCCTCCAGAAGGAGGGCGTGGGCGGCAGGGTGGTGGGCACGAGGCCCTCCCAAATGGCTGTGTCGAACACATCCTTGACTTTGTCCTGCGAACGAAATAATACGGTTATTAATCACTGCTTAATTAAATCAATTGAGCCCCACAAAAAGCTTTTCCATTGTTTCTGTTTTTCTGCTGCACTAATTACTAACCATTGTCTGGCTGGTATACATGATATACATGGCAAATTAAATATTTTACTATATTTTACCATAATTAACTAGCTGTGTGTGGGATTTAATTTCATAGTTGTTTAATACTTAAAATATATTTTTTTTTACTTACTAAATTGCTCATTTTAATTATTGTTTTATTAAAGATTTAATGTGGCATTTGTTTGCTTGGTAAATTAGTAATGATTTATTATGGAAAATACATAGAATTTCGGTTTTTGACTAAAATTGGAATTTTTTCTTTTTGTATTTTTGCTTTAACTTGGCCAAAAATGGTTTTACACCAGAAATACATACTGTTTTAAACAGATAACAATGTAATAATTACATCCATGACACTTTCCGTGTGATTTTGAATAAATAAAATTTTCGCCAATTTTCATTTTTTTGTAAGGGGGTACATCATGATATTTTGCAAAAAATGGACAAAAAATAAAATGTCCTGATTTAAATGTAAATCGACTGGATAACGAGTTCAGAAAGGTATGATACTCCATATTTGGGTCAATATTTCCCTTGTTTCAACGAAAAAACGGTTTTGTTTTTTTTGGAAATTCGGAATTTTGGTTTTTTGACAAAAATTGGAATTTTGTCTTTTGCTTCTTTGCTATAACTTGTCCAAAAATGGTCCTAGACCAAAAATAAATACTGTTTTAAACAGATGACGATATAATAATTAAATCCATGACACTTTCCGTGTGATTTAAAAAAAATAAAAATTTTCGAAAACTGATTATTTTTTTTGAAAATTCGTGATTTTGGTTTTTTGACTAAATTTGGAATTTTCCTTTTGGTTTTGTTGTTATAACTTGCCCAAAAATGGTCCTACATCAAAAATACGTACTGTTTTGAACAGATTTCAATGTAATAATTACATTCATAACACTTTCCGTATGATTTTGGAAGAATAAAATTTTTGTCAATTTTCATTTTTTTTTAAGGGGGTACATCATCATTTTTTGCAAAAAATGTCAAAAATATAAATTGTCCAGGTTTTAATTTGAATCGATTGGAAATTTAATAACGAGTTCAGAAAGGTATGATACTCCATATTTGGATCAATATTTAGATTGTTTCGGCCAAAAAACTATAGTATTGAAATAAATAAAGTCGTTGATCGAAAGTCCAAATTCGTATTTCTTATTAGTAAATATAAATAGAAAATCCTTTATACTTTCTTATTTACTTATTGTTTTATTTACTTAACAAATTCCTTGATACTATTTATAGTTCTTTTAAATGAACTTCCAAAGACCAAAGTCGGCATATTTCCCCAGAACTTTTTTCCTAGCACTTTGAACAGCTTTTTTTCCCACCGGCGGCAATACAACTTAATCGGCGTGTTATATATGGTGTCTTATTTTCCAGCAACTAGCGAAGCACTTGCTCAACAAATTGTCACCATCATCGTCGTCGACAACATCAGCAACATCATCATTATAATCATTATCATCATCCTCATCGTCATCCTCATCTGGTTGGTGGTGCCAAGTGCTTTATAATTTGTTGCAATCGCTTCATCTTCGTTGTCGCCTTCTTTTGTGGAAGGAAGATGGGCGGCGGGGGGCGGGGGGCGTGGCAGTTACCTTCGGGGAAATCCGCGTAGAGTGCAATGCACGGCTGACAGGAGCGACGGCATTCAGTCGGAAGTGTTGGGGCAAACAAGAGGGGACTTTCCCGGCCATTCCCTCTCTTAACCGCACAATTATGATTATTGTGTGTGACTATGTGTGTGTGTGTGTTGGTCGTGCAATGTGACAAGGCGACTCAAAAGGATAAAAAGCAACGAGGTCCTCGACGACGACGACGAGCGGTTGCCTCCCGCAGGAGGACGCCTCCTTTTGGCTGCGGAATTTAGCCAGCCATATTTTTTTTTTATTTTTTCCGGAGGCTTCTTTCACCAGATTATCCTGTGATAATCTTTGGGGTATGCCCCTTGATAAGTTTGCATTTAATTCAGAGGCCTTAAATCTAAGTTATTGCTTATCATTAACATTTCAGTAAATATGTTATTATTTCTTAAAATCAATTCAATTCTAATTTAATTTGTATATTTTTATTTTATTTAATTCTTATTATTTTAAGTCTTCTTCAAGAACATTTAGAAATTTTTTCTAAAATTATTTCACAGCCTTACAAAAATGAAAACAAAAATAGAGAATTTGTATCACATATTTCCTAGAGGGTATCACATTTTCCCCCAGAGAGCGGGGGATTTTTTCGCAAGTGTTTACACGAGACAGCCGCAATGAAGTCGGAGGTTCAGAGCAATGACTTGTCTACCTTTTGGCTTTAATTAATATGAGGTACTCTTGCCATTCCATTTTATTTACCATTTTCCCGACCCCTTGGCAGTAACTAAACTAAGCTAAACTTAACCAAAACCAAAACCAACTCACCTGTGTGGCTGACGAAGTCTCAATGTATTTTGCGCCAATTGTTGTGGCCAAATCCCAGGCGTCTGCATATGAAATTGCTTTCTCGCCATTTGTCTGCAAAAAAAAAAAAAGGGAAGCGGAAGAGGAAGAGGAAAAATCAAGTTAGCACCGGGGGCCAAATGAAATCAGAAATGAGAAATAAGAGTTTCATAAATATTTGAATCGGAGGCGAGATAAATAATGATAAAGTCGCACCCGCAGGCAGCAAAAGCATTAATAAATCAGCTGAGAAATCAGCAATCCCAACTCAAAGAACCCAACTCACCTGCAGTTTGTTAAGGACATTCGGGCTGGTGCGAAGATCGGCCTGGGTGCCAACCAAAATCAGGGCGGCCTTGGTCTTGGCGAACTTGGGCGCCCATTTGGCCTTGATGGCCCGAAACGTTTCCGGCTTCACCACCGAGAAGCAGAGCAGGAAGACGTCGCTGTCCGGATAGCAGAGCTCCCTCAGCGGATCCAGAGTGTCCTGGCCGGCGGTATCACAAATGGTCAGGTGCACCGGGCTCTCGTTCACATTCACATCGGCTGTGGGGGAGGAAAAATATTGGGTTTTTAATCATAAGATAAATAATAAATAAGAGGAATATGAAATACTACAGGAATTGCCCTTTAAATATCAAATATATTAAATATTTAGCTATAATAAATATTAAATATATATAAAAAAATATTAAATATTTATCATAAAAATTAAAAATATATATAAAAAATATTAACTATATATAATACATATTATATATGTATATGTATATATAATACATATTAAATAAATATTAGATATACATAATAAATATTAAATATAAATAATATAAAAAATATTAAATATATATAATAAATATTTAATATATATAAAAAAAATTAAATATATATAATAAATATTAATAATATTAATCTTCCATTTATTTGATATTTAAAGGTTAATAGATTTTTAAATAATTATAATACGTATTTATTCCAGGCCTAAATGTCTAAAATAATCGCCTCATTTTAATAATACTACAAAAAACTATGGTCTTATACCTCTGTTCTTAAAATTACAATGACTTGATATTATTTTATGAAATTAAAAAAGGAGCTAACAAATTTAATTATATTTTTTAATAGACTAATAACCATAATAAATGGGATTTTAGTTCGACATTATTTGCTAAAATCATGATCTTAGGCATTCCACTTCAATGACAACCCATTTTCCATAGTTTTCCCACCCTTTCATTTACAAATGAATCAATCAATTGATTTAAGTGCATGTGTGCTTGTGTGCGTGTGGGCCCACTTTGGCCTGATTTCGGTTCCATTTAATTGCAAAATATGTAAATTACTCGCACACCGAGAGGAGCCCCTTCTCTTTCGCACTTTGTGATTGCATTTTCCTGTCGGAACTTAATTTAATTTAAAATTCTTTGCCAATCCTTTTGTTGTCTCCTCCACGCAAGTGCAAATTTTTGGCATAGCACATGGCACACTCGAACACCCACTCACAAACACACACACACACACACCCGCAAACTACAATAGTGGACACTCACACACACACACAGGTAGCTGACACAAAAAAGAAAAGCTGGAAAATTGGAGATGCCAGAAATTTCGCAATTCATTCAGCTTTCTATTTTTATTTCTCAGTAGCAAGTAAGCTATAATCTTGATGATGAATGAAGCACTAACTAAATTAAAGCATCAAGAAAATTGATAGTTTTGTCTAAAAAATATTTTGATTTGCTTACTAAGATCCTGAAAAATGTGGGATATTTCCAAGTGATTTAAAAATAAATTTAAGATATTTTTTAAATGCATCCCAAAACTATGCTGTGAAAAAATAATTAATGACGGCTTTCATATTTTCATGTAAATATCATAAAACTCATGAAATGCATTGTGGTTAACTAATTAGCAGCTTAGAATTTTAATAAAATAAACAACAAAAATTCAAATAATTATTTCACAGCGAAAACAAAGTATGCCGATAATATTTAGTAATCTTTTAACGAGAATTTTAGCCCTCAGAATTTGGGTTTCCGGCAGTTAATGAATATTTGTCTTTTCAGCACACACTTGTTTGCGGAACGCATCGCTTGCTGCTCAGTGATAACATCTGTTTAATTATATCCAACACGGCATTGATGCCCACAACTCGAACACCGAGCTGGAAAAGCGTCAGGAAAATGAAAATGAAAATGGTGGCGTGGAGCATCAACAATGAAACGAAACGCTAGCAAGTGAATTAGTAAAGCGCTGCGCAGGGAAACTCCTCCCAACTCCTGCTCCCCTTTTAACCCAATTTCCCACCCACTTTGCCAGCCACCTCCCATGTGTGCAAAGAACATTCATATTTAAACGCAAGCGAAAATGATTTGAATGATGCTCAGGAGAGTGACGAAGGGGATGTCACTGTTTATAGAGTTTACACTCGGAAAATAGCAAGAAATTCAAAATAAATTAATTAAATAATCTAGCTAGCTTAAAATATTACTCAAGATGCCAAAATAGGTGTCTCAAAGTATGCTACAATATATTTTACACCCAAAAGTGCGATGAGTTCATACAGAAGGACGACTTTTATTTATTCACTGCATACTTTTAGGCACTTAATTTTATTTTATGGTTTTCAAATATATTATTTTTTATATTAAATTTTAATTTATATATAAAGCTCTTTTAAAAATTTCAAATTATTTTTTTAGTTTATTTACATCTTAGATATTTTCTTGCTTTAATCATTGGATAATTTTATATGCTAATGGCTAATTTTTTTCAGTGCTCTGAGGCTTCGGTTTGGCTTGGCTTGTTTTTGCACGCCCCGCCAAGCAGATTTGACCTCGCGTTCGCCCCATAACCCCGCCCAAAATCCCAAAGTCACCCATTCAACCCCCGGACTGTGTCCATGTCCTATCTAAAAGTTAATCATGGCAACCTTTCATTCAATGCAGCCTCCTCCGACTGTTTGGCCTGCGTAAATAAAGTTGCCCGGCTGCCCTGCTCGGGGATTTTTAATCAGCCTGCCGCATGCAGCACGTAGCAGGTTGCAGGTTGCCGGTTTCCAGGTGCAGCGAAGGTCGCCAGACCCACGGCTCATGTAAAATAAATTTAATTTGTGCAGCGTATGAAATTCATGAATACATTTGAGGGGCCAGCAAACCAAAAGCCGAAAGCCTGACGTTTATGTGACTTCATCATCTCTCTGGCCTAAAACCCCAGCCTCCTCTTTGGTTTAATGGAACTTAACAAGAAACGTGCACCTCATTTCATTCGTTGGATTTTCTAGGTCCACAAGGGGTTTTCTCCTTTGAGGAGAAAATGAAAAGGTTTAAAAGGCAAATTCTGATATTTAAAAAAAATTTAAAATAATTACAAAAAAATATACAAAAATATATTACAAAAAATATAAAAAAAAAATAAAAAAATATATCAAAATATAAAAAAAAATACAAAATATAAAAAAATATATCAAAATATAAAAAAAAATACAAAATATAAAAAAATATATAAAATCTCAAAACATTTTAATTTTAAACCATTAACAATTTCATAATATTATTATTTGCATAGAAACCCATTTTTTTGTATTTTTTAGAACTTAAATAATTTTAAATAACAGACGAAAAGGTATCTTAAATCTAATGCCTAATTTCCTGAACCCTTTTTCTTGTCATATCTTTTTTCTTCCTTTTTTTTGAAATCCCCTTTTTAAGCTGTGAAAA
This sequence comes from Drosophila pseudotakahashii, assembly GCA_035046095.1. Lineage (NCBI taxonomy): Eukaryota > Metazoa > Arthropoda > Insecta > Diptera > Drosophilidae > Drosophila > Drosophila pseudotakahashii. Next base: position 13,080,871 of record JAWNOE010000105.1, read on the forward strand.
CTCGCAATCACTTTTCCCCATTTCATTGTAACAATTTCCTTGAACCCACTCATTGTTGCTTTATTAGTTGCCCCGTATTTTACTTGGCCATTTTCTTCGGCTGCCAAAAAGTGTAAAAGTGGAAATCAATGCCGGAGAATACACAGGCATTCAATGCCATTCCCATTCCCTTTGCTTTTCGCTTTTCGCTTTTCACAAAAGGGGAATTGTTTGCTAGCTCAGCTGAAAATCGCTTTACGCGATGGAGAACAAAAAGCAGTGAACTGAGCTCAAGTGAAGTAAAGTGAAATGAAGTGGGGAAGAGGAAAGCCAGACAATGGCGAAGGTCGGGACAAAAGGCGAACATCGTTAGCGGTTAAGGGAAAAGTCCCAAACACTTGCATGTGTGTGTGAGTGTGTGTTTGTGTGTGAGCAAGTGAGCAATTGTGTATGTAATTGTGAGCCAAGAAGTCAGCTACCTTCTTCCTCCTTCCTCCTTCCTGCTGACTCAACCTTATTGACACCTAATTGAGTCGCAGCCTCCTTTTCCAATTGAGAAATGATACATCAGGCAAGTCTCCTCCTTCGCAGAAATAAATTCGACAATTTGACGCACTTAGAGCCAGTCAATTAGCCAGTCTCCTGCCTTAATTAGTGCTCCCCAGAACTTATGTCTAATGGCCAAACTATGCCAAAGTCTTGGCCTCAAGCTAAATATGCGAGAAAAGAGAAGTAAAAAAAAATAGGAGAGCGGAAAAGCTGGGGAAAACCAGAGGAAAAGCTGGAAAAGGCAGTGCAAATTCCACGAAAAGTTGAGAGCCAACTATGCCCGGTATTCACAGAGCCGGCCAATTGTTGCTAAAAGCCGGGCCAAAAACACGGGGGACACGCGGCGTATGCGTAATTTCATTCTTAACAAACGACAGCGGGACAAAAGCACAAAGGCAGCTGGTGTAGGCGAGTCCTGGCACCAAAACAAAACAAGTGACATCCCTGGCATTTCGGGCAGAATGAAATGTTTCAAGTACAATCCCCACCCCCTAAAGCACACAAAAAATAAAGCTGCAATCCTGGCATTTCCAAAAAGGGGATTCAATTAGCAGGACAGGCAAACGGCAACCGACGAGACTAGGATACTTTCTACCTCATCTGCAAAAATGTCGAACAACCATTTTGTATTTTACAAAAAAAGAGGGAGAATTTAAATTGTTATTTTTGTTACAAAATGTAAATCAATTATTTTTATATTTTTAAATAGTTTGGTATTGTCCAAAATCTAAGAAAATATGTAAATCTTCTTTTATTTAAAGTAAAACAAAAAAAAAAATGCGAACTTAAATTTATTAAATTTAAATTAAGTATTTAATACATTTAAAAATAATTTAAAAATTAACCAATATCTAAAAAAAATATAAATATCCCCTTTTTTAACAAGAAACCAAAAAAGGCAAATAAAATGTGAGATCTAAATTTTTTTTTTAATTATTCAATATCTAAAAAATATTTAAGGACACCTTTTTTTTAACAAAAAACTAAAAAGTGTTTTTCTATCTTATGTTTATATGTATGTTTTTAAGTCAGCCTAATCAAAATTAATTTTTGAATAAACAATACTTTCTTAAGAACACATCATATTTAAAAGAGCTATACAAATAAGAAATTCCCTCCTTAAAATCCCTTTAAAGGCATCAAATTGGCCTGCCACTCCACTATACTACAGCACACCTAGTTGAATCTGTTGAATTATTCCACGATTATCTGCAGGGCGAATTGGGCCAGGATTCCCACACTCCCTCACTTTTCAACCGACTGACTGGCAGGCACCATACAATTTTCGGCCCCCGAAAAACGAGCGAGCGTGCAGAGAAGTGCAAATTCATGCAAAATTTTATTAAAATCAGCCCCAGGGGCCCGGTGAGGGGTTAAACTGGCAGTCTCGAGTGCCAGACTAAGGGTTAAGGGGGCAGGGGGCAGGGAGCAGGGAGCAGGGGGAGGGTCGGCTACTAAGGGCTAAGCATAATTCAATCAATTGCACATCGGCAAGAGGGATATAAAACGAGACCCAAAACAAAGTCAAGTTTCCTCTATGAATAACCGCAAATTTCAATTTTCCGTTCATTAAAATTCGTGAATAGCACAAAACATACAACACACTCGCCAAAAAAAACTCAAATCAACCCAAAAAACCCATCGGCTCACCGAAAATTCAGATCCACCTTCCTTCCCCATACATCCATCCCATCATCCTTCACACGGAAAGCGGAAAACTCGGTAAAGATTTCACAAATTGGTTTTCAACAAAATGAAAAATTCATATACGTGCGCCGAGTGGCGAAACCCGAGTTCTTGGCCTCCTTAAATTGAAACGAAAGGCCGCAAAGGTTGGGCCTTAAAAATGGGTGGGAAAAAAAAGAAGAAAATCCTGGGAATGGGTGGTAAATTCAAGAAATGGAGGGGAGAAACCTGTTGAAGGGCGCCACTCACCATTGTAAATGTCCGAGGCCGTGGGTATGTGCTCCGTGTTGAAGCGGTTCTCCAGATACGACAGGATCAGGTTCGTTTTGCCCACCGCCCCGTCTCCCACCAAAACGCACTTGATCGACGGCTGCGAGGGGGCAGCACCTGTAAATTAAATAATAAATTTAAATATTGTTAAAAAAGCTATCGATTTAAATTTGAGAATTCGAATTAAACGCATCTTACTGAATATGAAAATCTAGTAATAAATAAAAGATGATAATTTATTTCTAGAACTTCATATTATTTATTATTATTATAAACGAATTTTTTATAAATTTTCAATTATAAATTTCAATTATAAATATTTGTGGGGTCTATAAATATGTAAAAATATATATAAAAAATATATTAAATATATAAAAAATATAAAAAAAATTTTTATTTAATATATTTTCAATATATTAATAATAAATATATAAAAAATATATAATAAATATATAAAAAATATTTTTAAAGTTGTCTAAAAGTATGCAGTAAAAAAAATACAATCTTGTCTTTTTGAGTTAATTCAATTTACTCTCAAATCAAAATAAATGTTTACCTTCTCTTCAAACAATTGTACAAAAGAACTAAAGTTAAAGAATTGCTTATAGGCTATAAAAATGATTTAATGGAATTTATAAGGAGAGATATTTTTAAAAATCAGCTGTAAGCCTCAAAATCTTTATTTTATATTTAATCTATAATTATTTTTTTACATTTTAAAAGAACAAACAACAGCCCTCTGCAGACAGCTATCAAAATAAAACTGGGAGGCGGGCAGTAAACTTCCCTCGAGGTAACTTTTTGGCCTCTAGGTTGCAGATGGAAATTGGCCCTAAATTGGCAACCACTTACCCTTTTTGCCACCCTTTTTGGCCGTTGTTGCGGCCTCAGCTGCTGTTGCTGCCGTCGTTGTTGTTGCTGTTGCTGCTGCGGTTGTCTTCTTTGATTTACGCTTACGCAGTAAGAATTTGGAGCCCTTGCCACTACTGGCGGCACTTGTGTCGCTCAGCGATTGTTGCTGCAAAAAAAACAAGAAAAAAAATCCAATTTAAATACAAATTTAAGAACGATAAAATCACTTCATAGAATCTATATACATATGCATTTAAATCAAGACTACAACAATTCACTCGGATGCATTTGGATTTCCATCAAAATTTGATTATTTCCGAGCCGCATTGCGCATACGCCCGGTGTTCCTTGGAAAATTCGCCAAGAGTGGCAATTAAATAATGAAAGCCAACAGATTGAAGCAGCTGTGTGTGAGTGTGTGGGCCACATAGGTGTTAGCCATTTTCGGTTGAGATGGGAGGGAGGTGCCAACTAATGCCTAGCGCGACACTTTTGCCTCGCCCGACTAATTTAATATGCACATATAAATTAGTCAGGAAGACAGCAGCTGCTCTTTGGTGAGACAGCAGGGAGGAAAAGCCCGGGGAAAGACAGGAGAAAAGAGGAGAAAGGGGGAGAAAGCTGGAGAAGAAAATGGAATGACTGACAGACGAATAAAAATAGCTGGCAATGTTGCATCTCTCGAATTGTTGATTTCTGTGTAACATTGCGTATACGCCACCGACTGACAACCTTCGCAGGTTTGAGTCTGCTTTTGGAAACGTTTCTAAAATTTCAAGGATTATTCACCCCCAACCTAAATTACATTTGCCATTTTAAGACAGAGGTTTATAAATAATTATTAAAAAAATTACATAAATATAAAACCTAAATATTTATATATAGCCACTCAATTTCTAGTGATTTTTTCCGCATTTTCCCCTTTCATTGCTTCTCAATTTACCACTCAGCTTTTATTTTTTTTTTCCGGCCAATAAACATTGCACTAGCCGAGCGAATAAATATTCTCTGTATGTTTGATTTATTCAGTGAACAGAGAAAGGGCAAATACAGTGTAATCGCTTTTTCAACAACAATTTAACAATTTAATTTACGAGCAACAGTTTGCAATTATTGCCCACTATTTGTTTTTTATTTCTTGTTGATTAAATCAAATCGTTTTATAGCCAACAAAAATCTGCACTTGAATTAATAATGGACTATTAAGCAGGGATTCGACTTATTAATACCCTGTAATTTGTCATAAACTCTTTTTTAGCTTCTAAATGATTTTAAGTAATTCAAAAAAAATATTTATGCTATATATATTAATTTTATATTTAATTTTTTTAAATAATCTACCAACTAATATACTTTCCATACCCTAATTGAGTTTTTCCGCTTAAACAAACTGCTGAAATGTTTCGAAAATGCCACTTTATATTTTTTTTCCCCCAATTTAATTATATTTAACTTTGTTGATATGAGCAAAAGTAAGCACAATAAATTATAAACAAATGAAGTGGCAAAAAAAAAATGTATTTAATAATTGCCGAGTGAAATTTAAAGCTTTCAAATGTGTTAATATATTAGCTTATTAATCATTGTACCATTGTCAATTACAAGTTAACTTATCGATGTAAGGGTGGTGAAAATTCGGGAAAAGAAAAGCCTTCCTGTTTTCCCAATACGCTTGCCGTTCAAGTGGGGAAAACATATTTGCCAGACGCTATCTAAATCAATATCTAAATTGCTCTGCGTTTTGTCGTTGTCAACTTGAGAAGGTCGCTCGCTTTCCTTCCTTTCCTTTCCTTCCTCTCCATCGCTTTTCCATCCTTCGCTTGCCATTTTCCGCTTGTTAGGCGATAATATCTCCGCATACAAACATACACACACACACGAAAGCGAAACTTAGAAAGCTCTAAATAAAAATAAAAATACCAAAAAGGTTTGACCTTTAAGGGAAATTGAAAAGAACTGTTTTGGGCAATCGGTAAATCTTGCAATTAACCTTTGAAAAGAGCAAATTAGTTTTACTAAGCTTTGATTTCCCAGGCTTTGATCAAACTTTTTTCCGGCGCATAATTGACGGCTCTCCAATCAGCATAAATATATAAAAAATAAAATAAAGACTACCCCTCCCCCCTTTCAAATTAAATTAAAACGTTAAGCTGACTAAAAATAATTCCTTTATTTCTCTGGCCATTTTTGGTACATAAAACCGAAAGTCAAAGCCAAGTTTCTCCTCTTGACAGCCAACCAACTTTGCTCGCAGCCAAAAGAAGCAAACTTTGCCATGTGCGTCTTAAACTAAATAAAGCTTCCATTCCCCCCAAAAAAAAGAGGAAAATGTTAAGGGCCAGTCATGTCAAACAAAAAAAAAACCCCATTCCCCGGGGCTGAGGGAAAACTTTACTCCCGGTCTTTTGGTCATCGTAAATATGCAACTTTTTAATAATTTCATTCGGCCATCGCTCCTCCTTTGCGGAAAATACTTATGTACTTATAATTTTATTTCGAAATGGTTCCAGTTTTTTATTCCCCTCAAAAGTTTGTCGCTTTAACCCTTGACTTTCACGAAAAATCCCAGGGGAACCTGAAGTTGAGACAAATAATTGTTGAAAAAATATTGGCTGCCTCGCTGCGGGTTGTGGCAAAGTAAATAATAATTTTTTATTTTAACCGAAAAACTTTTCTGCCCCGCCACATACATATATACTTTTAAATATATACATATATAGTTTTCGTGGGTTTTAAGAAAAACTCCTGCAGAGACAAGAAATAACTTGAGAGAGCCAGCCAAAAATGCAGCAACAGTAAGAATTAAATAAATCAAAAGTGGTGGGGAAGATAGAAACTTGGGTGGTTTTCGCCCGGAAAAGGGAAGTGACTTCTGGCTTTATTCAAAAAGTTACTTCAGCATAAAATTAACCACGCAAGAGCAACCAATAAAAATGTTTAAGTATTGCCAGACAAAAGAAATATATAAAAAAAAACCGTTTTCAACAATAAAAAAATAATTATACAAATTTTTAGTAGGGGAAGTTTTAAAAATGGATTTTTAAAATATTTCTTTGAATTTAGCAATAGTACATTTACAGAAAAATTAAATTAAATATCATAAGTAAAATAATTAAATTAAATATATTAAATAAAATAAAATATTTTAAATAAATTAAATATCAGAAATAAAAAAAAATATTAAATAAATTACATATATTAAATAAATTAAAAAAATTAATAATAATAATAATAATTAAATACAAAATAATTCATCAATCTTTAAGAAAGCAATCAATAAATTTCCTGTCTTAAAGAGAGACAATAGAATCTATTTGTTGTTATTCAACTTGTAACCTTTCGGCCGACATTGGTGTGTTGTCATCCTGCCTTTCTTAGCCATTAAAAGTTTTTGTTTTGGCCAAGCATGTAAATCATGCTTAAAATCAAAGGACAAGGACATTTCATTGTTTTTGGGCTGTGGAGGGCAGTAAACTTGAAAAATGGGTCAAAGTTTTCTAAGCATGCGAAAGGAAATATATTTTAAGCAGGCAAATGAAGGAGAAAAACCTGTCGTTAATTTGACAAAAAAAATCGAAAAAAAAATAAGCAAGCTGTCGACAATTGTAATTTGCATGTTTTGTCGAAAAAAAAAGAGATAGCTGAGCAGGATTAGAAAGAAAGGGCCCGAGAGTTCCAATCGAATCAATCGCCAGGGGAAATCCCCATTTTTGTAAGCCCCCTCACAAAACTCACATGAGACCAAACTTATAGGGGAAAAAACCGACAATAATTTGTGTTAAATTATATGAATGAGAGGGAAAAAACAGCTGCTGCTGGCACAAGAAATTTCAATTGAAATTGATGGAATTATTATTTATGGATTATGGTTGGGTACGAAAATATTTTGATTTAATAATTGGTTGAAGAAAAATAAAAGAATATGTGGCGAAAACTTTTTCGTATTTTAGGCAAAATATTTGTTACCTTAAATTGAAACACAATTTTATTTTAGCTGGCCTGGATTTTTGTATTTTAATTTTGGCCCATTTCGACAGCTTTTGACAGATGATATTTATGGAATATTTAACGATTGTATTTTTCGCCATTTGCTACAAGTGAAATACCTTTTAGATTCTGCTGTTTGTGATTTTCAAATTCTAATTTGCTTTTATGCTCTTATGAAACGTACTGTGTATGTATGTATGTGTTTTTTATGGCATGTTTATTCGTAACCTCGTTTCTGTTTCTTTTTTCTCCTTTGTTTTTGATGCAACAGCAGCGCAGCAACTAATAAAATTGCGGTCTATTTAATGGCATGCCACTTATTGCGTCAAAAACACACTGGACGTTGTGCGGAGGAGGGGGGCGGTATATGGAGGGGGCGTGGCAGCGGTTACTACTAAAAGCACAACCGCAAAAACCGAAACTAAACAGCAGCGCAACAATTCCAATGAGCAAAATTGTTGTACGCCAAAATGGACATGAAATTAGTTTCTATTTCTGGCCAAAAACTGCTGGCTGGAAAAGTCAGAGGGTGGAAAATGGAAAGTAGGAGTGATAATAATATTATTACGCAATGTTTGAAGTTTAAAGCAGGGAAAAGAAAAACTAAGGGGGATATTTAATTGCTATAAAATAATTTTTGGAATATTACAAACTATTTTATGGGTGTTTATTGTTGCTCTAATAATTACTTTTTTATGTTTTTTCATCCTAAATTGATTTTTAACATTTTTCACGAACCTAAAAACAGAAATTTACCATAAAAAGTAATAAATACATAATTAAATTCAAGTAAAATTCGTTTATATAAATAATAAATCTGAAGTGGAACTAACATACTGAACAAATTGTGTTTGCTGGTTAGTAATTAAAATTCTTACTTTCAAAGGCATAAAAAAACTTTGGCATTTCAACTGGTGTTTTTCTAATGAAAATTCCAATTAGAGGAAATTTTTTAGAGTAGTAATAAAACAGATTTTTCCCTTCTCTCTTTCAATGACATGTAAAATTATGAAAGACTGCGATGTAAATCACTTGCAAGCTAGTTTTTTCTTTCCTTCTTTTTTTTTGCCACTCCTGCGGCCGCATTACTCATACGCCATGTAGTCCAACGTTTTTTTTTGCTGCAGGTGGAAAACCCCTTTACATTTATCTTGTTTTCTGTCGCTGAGCTTTTTCATTTTTCCCCCAGCTGCCCGAAAGTATGCAGCGCAAATGAAAATGGTCCTTGGCCAAGTTAATTGGCTTTGCGGACGTACGCGATTAATAAATGCAAAATATATATAGGATCGATCTGGGAACTCGGAAATCGGTGGAGAATGAATATTACTTGTTGCCGGCATTTTGGCTGTGTTATTTCGGCTTATTGTTTGCCTGTGTTCGGTGTTCAGTTTCACCTCTCTTGTTTGTTGATTTTGGCGGCTTAAAAAAGGCCCTCGAAACAAAAAATAGGGGGAAAATCCAGCTGACAATTTGAATTGCATTGGCGGCGGCAGCAACATTGATGTCACTTTCTTTGTTGTCATGGTCAACAAATTGGAAAAGCTTTTCGGCTCCACCTTCCAACTTCCATTAAAAACACCGAAAAAAAAATGAAAATGTTAGTCTGCTGTTTTTGTTGCATTAGCGCCACCGCAGCGAATTGGTCAATTTCAATCAATGGCCAAAATGCATTCACGAATCGCAAGTGCAACCTGCAACTGCAATTGGAATTGCAACTGCAACACTAATACAAAACAATAAAAGCCACACGACGCGCAAAACCGCATTGAATTGTCAATGACAGACAGACAGACAGACTTCAATGGCAAAGTGGCAAAGGGAAATAGTCAAATAAAAAATATAAACTATATATAAAATATATATAAAATAAAATAGAGAACATAGAAAATATGGATTTATAAATATTCAATTTTCAAATAGTCGTCGGCGGGAATTTAAATATTTGGTTTCGCTTTTGCGAATATTTAATGGTCTGTTTTAAATTTCCCAAACGGAAATAGATTGAAAGAGTTTCGCCAACAAAATAATACAAATGAATGGCGGCGCAAATAAAGGCAAATGCATTTTTATTGATATTCAAATTTAAATTTCTGTCTCTTTTTAAGGAATACACATTTAATTTAAAGTCTTGAAGCCAATTTAAATAATTAAGTATTATAAATAATAATTTTTTTAAGCTTTATAAAATTCGATTTTCTTAATAGAAATATCTTAAATATTTATTTAATATATTTAACTAGAAATGCAAGTTTAAAATTTTTAAATTTCAGCCACCCTTTAACAAAGAAAATTTAAAAATCAAATTAAAGTCTTAAAACCAAGTTAAATATTTTATAATTATAAATAATCATTTTTCTCAAGCTTTGTAAAATTCGATTTTTTTTATAGAAATATCTTCAATATATATTACTAGAAATTCAAGTTTTAAATTTTATAATTTATTTATAAATTAAATTAAAGTCTTAAAACCAATTTAAATGATTTATATTTATGATTTAAAGAAATTAGCTATCAAAACTCTTTTCAAGCTTTACAAAATCCGCTTTTCTTTATGGAAACTTCAAGGGGATTTACCTATTTTGATCTTAAAAACTCAAAAGGTACTTACACATATTGCAATAATAATTCTTCAGTTCGTCACTTGAAGTTGAAGCACTGCTGGAAGGGGGAAGAGCTTTCTCCGCTCCGCTTGCTGCAGTAATGAATGCCATATCGCATCTAATCCGGCAATATCTGTAAGCCTTAACCCCTCCCTTGTGTCGCTGCTGCTGCTGCCTTAACCCCTATGCTGCCGCGGCACATTGATTTGGCATCTGGGAGCAACATGGGGCTTAAAGCGACTTTGAGAGAGACCCGCTCGACAGTTAGATAAGTTGGCAACTGGCAACTGGCAAATGCAACATGCAACACGGCAGATTAACCTGCAATCCACAAACACACAGCCCCCCCTTTTCCACGCCCCTGCTCTTCCCACCTTTCTACCTTTCGGATTTGGATCCGTATCTCTCCGTTTGTCCCTCCTTCTGTCTATCTGTCTGTCTGTCTGTTTCGTGCTGCGCTCTGTGTCATAATTAAAAATTCAGCAAATTACACATGCAACGACTGCGATGACAGGCATGTAGTGGGGCTATCGCCTTCTCGCTCGCACCCCGGGCAAAGTACACCTGAGGTGGCAGCAATAGCAGCTTAGCACCAAGCCAAGTCAAATTCAACAATGCAATTATAAAAAAATTTAGAGACAATAATCAGCATTTCTATGGTTTTTAGTTTTTTGGATTTTTATTAATTTATTTTATTTATTCATTGAAATTTAAATATTTTTTTATGAGCTTTAAATTGAAAAAAATTATTTTTGAATTTTTTTTATTTATGGAAAGAATAAATATTTTATTTGCAGTTTACTGTTTTTTTATATTTTTATTAAAATATGAAATATGAAAATCCCTATATTAAATACTTTTTTACTTTGTAATAGAATAAAAATAATAAATAAATAAAAATAAAATAAATAAAATTTCCTATATACATTATCTTATAGTAAATTAGTTTCAAATCTATAATATCATAATATATACTATAATCCCAGTCCCCACTGTCCCTATAAATATGTGTACAAGTATTCGGATCCTAATAAACAAATATATATATATATATATATATATATATATGATACCCATCTCTTGCGCCGTGCAACTCTGAAGATGACGACCCCAATTTCGCACTTAACCGGCAACTGAATGCCACAGCCAACAGGCAGGCAACCCGCTCTTGTGGCAGATGTCTCGCCGCAGCACCCAGAAGAGGTGGTTTCATATACCCATACCCATTCATATGGCATACTATATCCAGCGAGCGGTAGATAGACGGATAGATGGCATGCAGATGCATCTTTGCATTTATGCCAGCCCATCAAGTTAATTAAACCCACTCCCGGGGACAAACGAAGCTCTCGGCATTAAGATATTGCCCAAATGGAATCGTATCAATCCGGAAACTTCCAAGTTCCGTCCCAAAGACACCTTCAACTTTCCAAATGAAAGAAGGAAAGAAATAAGCCAAGATGAAGAAGGCGAGGTGAGGCCATAAAACTAAAAGTAAACTTGGGTTTCGGGGCAAACTTTTTAATCAAATAATGCAACAGGCGGCGCTGGAGGTTAAGGGGCGGTTAAGGGGCGGTTAAGGGGGTGGTGCTATTGGTCCAGATGCGGCATTAAGTGCTGTCCGAGTGTACATGTGCATTTGTTGTCTCATGGTCGCTGAAACCGGCTCGGTTGGTCAGAGAGCAGATCGGCTTTTGGCCAGCCAGTTGGTCGCGCCAGGTTGCATTTTACCTGTCCACCACCGAACACCACGAACACCCCCTTCCCGCCCAAAACACCCCCATCCACACCATCTAAACCACCGATTTGCAGCTTTAACTTTGTCAGACAGTCCGACGACGCGGGCCAAAACAACTTAACTATGTGGCAACAACTATGCTAGTAACAACCACTCTGCACAAAACAAATAAGCTTGAAAATAAAAAAGATTTTGTAGAAAAAATAAAGGGATTTTAAAAATAATTTATCATATATTAAAAAAAATAAATAAATAGAATGGGAATATCAATATGTATTGATTAAAGTTTAATTTGTATTTAAAGATTCAGTATAAAATAAAATAGTAAAACTTTAAAGACCTAGAAAACATTTTTAAAAATTCTAGAAATTTTAAAAATTATTTAAAATTATTTACAATATTTTTATTATTTTATGTATCAAATAAATAAAATAAATTAAAATTCAATTCATATTTAAATTTGTATAATACCAAATAATACAACTTAAATGACCTAAAAATCAATTTCTAAATGTGTGTCACTTTACAAAAAATATGCATACATTTCATTTAAATATTTTTCAATTGCCATTCAATTTAACCCACTTATTTTTTTGCTCAGTGCACCAGCAACAGTGATTTCAATTATCCAAGTTGCAACAGACGACAACATTTGCAGCTGCGGCAGACAACGAATTTAACTTGGATTTTTGTTTTCAGCTTTGCTTTTGTTTTGTTTCTTTTTTTTAGCTGAAAGGTAAATTGATCTTAAGTGGCATAATTTTCAATGCAATGTTATACCAAAAACAAAGAAAGAAACGGGGGAAAAAGACCATAAGTAAGACAGACTTAGCAACAACAATCAGAACAGCAACCGTAACAAGCTGAGCAAAACTGGTATAAGTCAGCAACACTTGACACTGAGCTACAGCTATTTATATTTTTATTTAATTAACATTTTTATTTAATTTTAAAAATAATTCAAAAACAACTTTAATTATTAATCATCCTTATATAGCCTTACCCCTTTCATTGTGACTCATAAAACGGCTGATTCACCTCTGTCTTTTGTTGGCCAGTGTAATCGATATTGCGCTACTTATCAAATGCCCATTGAGCTTGCAATGCCAAAACAAAACGATTCTCATTGTCCCACTCCCCTTTCTCTGACTTGGTGATTTTTTTACAACACGATATGTGTATGTTTGGATATATATATATCTTGATTCTAGACATATATGCATTTATGGCCTGGTCTGTGGCCGTGTAATCGAAGACGATTTTTCGCAATTCAATTTGATTCGATGTTATAGAACGAACAGCAAATGTGGCTCGCTTTTTTAGACCGCAACCTTGTGGGCCTTATAGAGAATATATATAATATAATATAGAGTGGAGCTGACCGAAAAACCTCAATGGTGTCCTTACAAAAATCACAATTGCTACTTGAATGCATCTCTGTTCTATCTGTATGTATATATTTCTTGTATGTATATATTTTTAGGTAATACACAGAAATTGCTTGTATCAGAAGTATCCAACATGCACTCAGCTTTCTCCAACAATCTCAGCTCCTTTCTCTGCTTATTTCCCTCTGTACCATCGAGATCCTAGCTAAAGTTAAGCCAAGTGCCTGTCGCCCCAAAAAACAAAAACAAAAACTAAACCTAAACCTAAAAAAAAATAAAATAAAAATAAAGTAAAACGAGATATTAAAAAATCAAGAAAAATAATACAGCTGCAGCATATTATATTCATTACTTTTATTTTAGTGCCCACCCCATTTCGAGTAAAATAAATCCCATTAAATTTGTATAATTAGTATGGCCATAAAAATGATTTTCGCAAACGGGCGGAAAAGCGAAAAAGTTGCAGCAGAAGCTGAAGAAGCGGAATATCTGTCCGACAATTAACCAACTTAAGTGTAATTACGAAATTTTCTTTTTCCTTCGTTTCAGTTTCTACTTTTGTGGTTACCCCCTGCCTTTCCCTTCCCCTTCCCTTTCCCTTTTTCCCCACTTTTTCCACCGACCATCACATTTGGCGACTTTTGCGGTTCTCGGGGGGAAAAGTGTGGAAAAGTGGCGGAAAACTGGTCTGCCTGGGAGTTTGGAGTGGTGTAAAGTGCATCCACATCAGGGTTAAAGCATTTCATTAGCGTAATTTGCTTTTTAACTGGGCCCAGGCACATTCGACCAATTTTATCGCATTACAGGCAAGGCGATTTTCATGGCGAACATTTAAAATCCTACGGAAAGATTTTTGTCTTTTTATTTTTTAGATTACTGTTTATATGAAAGTATTTTTAAATTTAAATTTATATATTTTCAAATTATTTCAGTATACTTAAGCAAATTTAAAAGGATTTTTCTTTATTTTATATTTTGTATTTATTACAAAATTTCTTGTTAAATTTAAAACTATATATTTTCGAGTTTTTCAATATAATTAAGCTCAGCTTTTTTTCAGTTTTTTAATATTTTTTATTTATTTCCTATATTTGTAAGATTTAAATATTTAAAATTTTCGGATTTTTTTTTAATTTATATCAAATTTATTTGTAAGTTTTAAATCCTTATATTTCCGACTTGTTTAGGTATAATTAAGCAAATGAACGACTGCCTTTATTTTGGGCATTTCTTTCGTATTGCCACCTCATATATCCTCACATCCTGCAGTTTTTCCTCATTTCCTTCACGATCCCATTTCATCCTTTAATTGAGCGATTGTTGGCCGCCCTCTCCTTCGCTACTTTCGCTCACACTTGCTATTCATGAATTAATTTCATTATTAATTTACGAAATGTGTTTTAATCCAGCAAAGGATTCCTCCTTCGTTTCTGCTGGGAAAAGTAAAGAGAGCCGGGCGACGCGAAAAGGTTCTTACATTTTATTTGTGCAACATTTTAATTTGCTTGGCTTGAATGGGCCAAGATGGTTGTGCAACCAAGTGGGTGGATGGATGGGTGGTCTGTATAGCAAAGGGTCGTCGTTGCTGAAAGGTCCTGAATCTCCTGCTGCTCCTGCTGCTTTTGGCTGCTGGCTGTTGAAATGAAAAGCTCAACCAGACACAGGCTCAGACATTGACGGGCTTTGTCTTCGTGTGGGCGGTGCTGTAGTGAGAGGATTGTTTTCCCGCCGTCTGCTTAAACAGAGAATGGAAACCCCCATCCCCATCCCCACTCACTGACCATCCAGGTGAACTGAGGAGCAGCCTCTTCTTTGGCCATTATCAAAATAGACAGACGTCCCAATGCGAAATGCTGAAAGCTGAAAGCAGTAGTTGCAATTCGAACGGCAGTAGCAGTAGCAACTTGTGTTGTTGCTCCTGCAACAGCAACAGCAACACCCACGCCATCAGCAGCAACAACGGTAAATTCTTAAGCCGTCAAAACGGAAAAAAAACGTAATGAAGAAGAGAACCACAATCGATTGTTAAAGTTTCTGGCCCCCCTCTCCAAACGGTTTGCATGCTGTGAAATTCTCATAACACCTTAAAAACAACCTCCCAAACAACCTACCAAACAACCCGAACAACCCACTTTTGTGTGTGAGAAAAAATACACGAAAGTCAACAAAGAAATTGTTTTTTTTTTAGCCAGGGCTTTTTCACACAGCCGTCTAGTTGGTAAATTTGTTACTGCTGTTGGATTGCAGACGACTCCATTATAAGGTTGTTCTGCATTGACTACCTAGGAATCACTAATAAATACACTGATAAAAAAAATTACAAGAAAAACTACATACAATTTTAAAATGCATTTTCGAAGGGGGAAAAATAGAAAAGAAATACAAATTCCACTCAATGAACATTTACTGGTGAATATCAAGTCTTTTGTTTCTGTGTATCCAAGAATCACTAATAAATATTAGCACCTATAAGTTTTACATATTTGATGGAAGGTTCTTTGTGATTAAAATATTATAGTTATTTTTAAACTCTGAAAAAAGATTAAAATTATCTATGAAATTAAAAAAAATAATATTTAAAAATTTCATAGATAATTTTGTATTTTTTTTTAGTGTTTATAGCCCATTTAAAATTTAGAAAAATATATATTTATGTTTAAATGTCATATAGAAGCACTAAATCAAGGGATCCATGATCTAACTGAGGATTTTAAACTTATTTGAAAAGTTCTTTTCACAGATTAAACTTTTTAATTATAAAACATTAAATTTTAAACAAATTTTTTATGGGTTTTTGAGAGGTATAACTAAAGAATCTTTCGTATTAGTGTTAATTTTATGAATTATGCAAGATAAGAAGTATCAACTCACCAAGGGACTTCGGCTAATCACAGATTGTTGTTGTTTCAGCTGCGGCGGCGTCGGTGGCAATGGATTGCTTCCATAGTCCGTCAACTGTTCCTCCGGGGCAATGCCAAAGATGAAGGGTCCACCTCCCACTCCTCCTCCTCCGATGGGTGATGAGCTATCCAGCTGGACGACAGGACGACGCATGCAAAAATCATCCTCGAAACGGGAGGGATACAGGCTAGTAATATTCGCAGAATTATCCGGATAATAACGGGTGGGCGAGGAGGTGGATGTGGTGTGCGAGCTGCTGCAGTTGCTCGAACTGCTCGAGATGACCTGATGATGCTGATGATGGCCCACCGAGGCGGAGGCGCCTCTAACCAATCCCGTCTGTCGATCGAAGCAGAAGTCACTCGACTGAGCCGTCGGCGATGGTGGACTGCCATAGGGATAGCCGATGTGCGGACTGCTCTGCAAATGCTGATTGTACTGCTGCGAAAGGGCATCGAAGTCGTTGAAGCCATGCAATCCCTTGGCACTGTCCCGCTTCTGTTGCTGCACATAGGGTGAGATGTAGCTCCTGAGGGGCGGCAGCGGGGGCAGTGGCACCCCCGACTTCCCTCCTCCGCCCCCCTTTTTAACCACACTCATCACCGTGAGCTGTGGTCTACGATCCCCGAGAAGGGGTCGCTGTGAATTGTTGTACGGATGATTGCGCTGCATGCAGCTGTCCTCGTAGTCATCCTGATCCAGATCCTGGTCGTGATCCTGATCGTGATCCCCATCCATCAGATGGCAATCGTAGGTGGCCTGCAGATGCTCGTAATACTTGAGGCTCTTCATATTCGCATTTGGAGGCGGCAGAGGCGGCGGTTGCTGCTGTTGTCCTGCCAGTGGTTGTTGCTGTTGTTGGAGCTGTTGCTGCTGGATATGTGGCTCCTGCTGCTGCTGCTGCTGCTGGAGGTTGGGCGAGGAGGAGTCCAGGACCTCGACTCCAGTCCCGAACAGCTTGGCCAATTTCACAGTCATCTCTCCTCTCTCCAGAAACTTTTTCAATTAAAATGTTGCCCAATGCCAAAAGACAATGACAGTTGCGGGGGGAAGGGGGGCTATAAAGTTTCCACCAGTTTGCTTAGCTGCAAGAGAAACAGAGAACAGATATATATATTTATTAGCCAAAGACTTGCATTTATTGGCAGTAAAAATCATATACGTATAAGTAGAAGATAGCCTAGTATTTTCCTTTAGCATGTTATGTGTTTTGCACACAGCTGTCGTTGGAAAACATTACCGCTCTTATTGGAGCCAAGAAAACCAGTAACGGAAACTGTAATGGGATATGTCAGCCGCAATTGCAACTACATACAGTCATACAGATTGTTGCAGCCACACAGCGGAAGCACAAGCAGAAACAGAAGGAGGAGCTTGAGCAACTTAAGTTGATATAAATACAGGAACAGTAACAGGAACCACAGACAACACAACAAACCCAACAGCAACAGGAACTAAGACAACAAGAACTCTGTCAGCAGCAGAAATAGTCGAAGAAAACATGCAAATTACTGACAATCATGGAAATTAAAAAACCACTTAAATGGCACCAGAAAATTACACCACAAAGGTCCATGTAAATTCAACAACTTCACCAACATACAAAAAAACACCTGTAAATGTAAAACAATTACTACAATTACAATAGAAATATCAACATTATTTTCACCAGTCAGCAGAATCTACTAAATAAACATCGACATAACAATTTCAACAACTTCACCAACATTGAAAAAAAACAATTACAACAATAAAACTCAACATTTACCTAAATTTATTAAGAAATATCAACATTTTTTCTATCAGAATATATATAACAATTTCAACAACAACTTCACCAACAGCCAAAAACACCTGAAAAAAGACGATACAAAATAAAATATCAACAATATTCATACTACAACTTAAAATTCACCTACAACATGACACAAAAGCTGCAACTTTGACACTGCAGCCAAAGAAAAAACAACCAACTCAACAACAACTAAAGTGCAACGTCAGCAACATTATTTTCCACATATTGAACAGCAATAAAACTGTCAATTCCATACATTAAAAGTGCGCAATACCCTTACTTCCTTTTTTTCAGACCCCGCTTTGCATTTCTGTTCAAGACATTTCCATAAAGTTAGAAATGAAAGTTTAAAACAATAATAGTAAAAATACGAGAATCAGGAGCGGAAGCGGAGGAAGGGCAACCGCAGGAGGTGGAATGAAGGACCCACAGCAACTGTCAATTAAACGCTTCCCCCATTGACGTCCTAATAAAATGTCATAAAAAACAAATAAGCGAACAAAAAGCTGCCAAAGAAAATGCTTGAAGAATGCACAATATAGCAGGGGTAAAAAAAAAATAAAAAGGTAAAATGATTCACCCGTTGTTATTTTCCAGCTATTTTCTTTTCTTTTCAGGTACTCCCTTTTCTGTACTTTTCCTCTTTTTTATTTCTACCTCTGCTGCGGTCGTTGCATCGAGAATTTTGTCATATTGCTGACTGCATAAATGACAAAGGAGAGTGAGACTTGGCCACAGAGGGTCGGACATCAACTAACGAACGTCGGGAAAACGGTAGACAAGAAGGAAAACTATAAAAAATTATAATAAAAAAAATAAGAATATATATATGCATTTTTCACGATCGTTGCGAAAAGCCAAGAGGTTAAATGGAAAGAGGCGAACAAACTTTATTGAGGTTTGCACAGGGGTACAAAAAATAGAAAGGGGTTCAACTTAAAGCCAGTTGAATTTTGTAGTTTCATGTTTCAGCTTAGCTGACTCTACCTGTTGCTTCATATCCTGCGATTTTCCCAATGCTCTTCCTTAAATCTCATTTTGTCCTACCCAATCCCTTAATTGTTTCCATTTTCCATTTCCCGCCTCGAACTCCTCGGTGTGTATGTTACTGTCATAAGGTTTACCTATTTTTTCCACTTATTTTTTTTGTAACTCTCCACTCGACTGGCTTGTTTCCCGGGTTCTCGGCCCTTGGTTAACATGGTCGAGTGCATCTTTTGCTTGCCAATTTCCACAGCTCCCCATCCTCATGCCCGCTGTTGATTCCATATCATTTTTAATTTTGTAGCCAACCCCACACCTCGCCAAACGAGCATGTGTACGTGGTGCTTGTCAAACAAATGCTACAACAGCAGCAACATTGCAACGAGCAGCAGCAACAGCAGCAACAGCAGCAACATAGAGTGCAACAGCAACATCAAGCATGACAAACGGCAAAAATAAAAACAAAGCGCAACAGAACAGAAGAGAACAAAACAAAGACTAAATTGAAATTGCAGCAGAAAGCAGGGCTAATAAAAACTGGAAAGAAAAGTATGGTGTTAACAAGTCGAAGATTAAAATGCCCTTAACTTTAAGAAAAAAAAACCTTGAACAATTTAAAGAAAACAATTTAGAAAAAACAAATTTCCAAACACAAACAAGAGAGAACGCTATAGTCGGGTGTCCCGACTATCAGATACCCGTTACTCAGCTAAAGGAGTGCGAGGGAGATAGATATATAAAATCTTTGATCGGGCATAACTTTTTAACGAATGGTCCGATTTGAAAAATTTCTTCTACATTTCGATAGGTATTGATAGTCACAATAAAACTGCATTTTTAGTTTTCCAAAATCTTTAATGGTGTGGGCGCCAGACACCTTTAAAAAAATGGTGTAGGGCGATTGAGGGCGTTAGAGGGGGCGTGGCACCATTTTGAAATAAACTTGCGCTGCGTAGCAACTCCAAGAATATGCATGCAAAATGCCAATCCTCTAGCTTTTATAGTTTCCGAGATCTCAGCGTTCATACGGACGGACAGACGGACAGACGGACAGACGGACATGGCTAGTTCGACTCGGCTAGTGATCCTGATCAAGAATATATATACTTTATAGGGTCGGAAAAGCTTCCTTCTCCCTGTTACATACTTTTGCACGAATACAATATACCCTTTTACTCTACGAGTAACGGGTATAAAAAAAACAGGAAAATAATATTTTTAAAATTTTTATTCCTTTTGAATTTAAGATTGGTGTATTTTTTTTCAAGCAAAAAAAATTAAATACTAAATGAAAGCCATAAAAATATTACATTTTCTCTTTAAATATTTTACATTTTTAGCTTGGTTAAAATGTATTTTTTTTTGTCATAATTTTTAGTTAAGATATATTTTGAAAATTACTGTTACTGTAGATTTCGCACCACTGTGCACTTTGGATATTATCCAACCGAGGTGGAGAAGAATTACCCTGGAGAAAGTGGGGAACGGGGGGAGAAGAAAGAGAGTGTCATGGAGGAGATGCAACAACGGCGAAATATACAGACAGAAAAAAAAATAAACAAGAGACACAACAACGGTGGAAAAAACCGATGTCCAGTCTCGTCGACTGCCGTTGATTGTGTGGCGCAAATGTTAATGAGACAAAAAGATGTCAAGGATAAAGAGGGCAAAGGGCAGAAGGTGTGTGGGAGGTGAAATTAAGAGGAGTATCTGCAGGATGACTAAGGGGCGACAGACGCCGAAGAAGGGCCATTGAAAGCTGACTTTTTAACGGGCTGCCAACCCATTTGCGATGATCTCCTTTGGCAAATAAGCCAGCAAACTCCAGCTCATTATCCTCCTCTGCGCCTCTTCGCCTCTTGTCTCCTGTCTTCCATCTCCTGTCCACTTGTGCGTCTGCCAATAATTGCATTAGCCAGAGAAAATGGTTTCGTTGGCTAGGGAAAATCCAGAGATGCAAGGTGTCTCGCTTGTAAAGTCATCAATATATATATATGAATATCTAAAAGAATATCTTTATCAATATCTTTATGAATAGATATAATCTTCATTTTTGATAAGAATCCTTATCGATATTTTGGCCAAAAATCCCAATCGTATTTTTTTGCACAAAATAAATCAGTTTTTTCGCCGAAACAATAAAAATAATGATCCAAATATGGAATGTCATACCTTGCCGAGTTCGTAATTGAAATCCCTATTAATTGGCATTCATATGGAAGTAAATTGCTATATCAGTATATGAATATCTTGATCAATATCTATATTTATATATCTATCTATCCCAATATCTATATCGACATTATTATCAAAACTAATATCTAAAACATCAAAAGTTCGTATTGTTATTTCATTTAAGCTTGATAAGTTACAAATGCGATTATTTTTAATCGGCCAACGATTATCCCGAGGAGTTAAATGAGATATCGGCTGGCACACGGCTGAACTGGATAATCACTTAGGTGATTGGCTAGCCATGTCCCTTTTGACCCGACCGAACATCTTCCCTCGTCACTTTGTTGCACATAATTCGATAAACTTTCCGCTTTATGCAGCTGCAGGGAAACTGAAAGATAGATTGAAAACCTTGGCTACCGCTCATCTTCCTTTTTTTCAGCTTCTTCTGCTGCTGCTTCTTCTTCTTCTTCTTTAGGCCCTGACCCTGGCAATTGGCATACTTTTTCCCTCAACCCCCTCGTTTTCCCTGTCTCTTGGTTTTTCTTTACAGCCAACGAAACTTTCCTTGCAAATTCTTTTGACCTGTTCGAGCTGCTGTTTCTGTTGCCCCTTTTTTCCTTTGTTTTGTTTAGTTTTTGTTGCTGTCAGAGACGTGACAGGAAATGGCCAACAAAACAAAAGGGGGAAGAAGGGGGGAGGGGGGATTGAGGGGATAAAAGGCAAGTCTTAGTCAGTCAAGTGCAGTGCAATGAATAAGTTGCCTCAGCAAATTAGCCTCGTAAATTAGCAGCGCGCACAAGAATAGGCAACAAATCATTGGCAAAGGGAAAAACAGGGTAACAGCAAAATGGTAAAAGAGAAAACTGAGTAAATGGAAAGACTCCGGGAAATTAAAAAATTAATTTAAATAGTTTAAATATTATAAAATATTATGAAATGGAATAAACTTAATTTCTGCATTTGTGTAATAATTTAAAATATATTTAAAAATATTATTTTATATTTATTATAAAAAAAAATATTAAGTTTGATTTTTATTTACTTTATTTACTATTTCTGTAACAATTTATTAAGTATTAATATTATTTAAATAATGAAATATCCATTTTAAATATTTTATATTGTAAGAAAGAGAAAGCTTAATTTTAATATATTTTATTCACCAATTTTGTATTTCTGTGCTAACTTTTAAAGTATTTAGTAATATTTTTTTTCCATTTTTCACAGTTATTAAGCTTTTATTTTAAGTATTCACGACTTTTCCCACCAAATATGTTTATTTCCTCCTTGGCTTGCTTTTGCATTTAAATTTCCCACTCGTCATATAATTATTAAGCCGCTTTCCATTCATTTGGTAGTCTGCTGAATGAATATGCACTCATCATAATGCGTCTGATGATGGGCTTTAATTTGTATTCATTGTTATTATAGTCCCCGAGTACACAAAATCAGAATCAGAAAATGAACGATGAATATTTTACAAGGGCAATGCGCAAAAATGGACCTTTTCAAATTCCAAATCAAAAATGATTTTTCGCCTAAATTATTTTGTGATAATGATAAATAATAAACCATTTTCGATGGATGTGGGCCACAATTTTGTGTGGTAATTGCAGGTCGAACATTTCATTTATCTTAATCTCTGACTGCTGCGTGTATCTGTATCTCTGCAGGTGTAAAGATTGAACAAATAAATCTGGGAACCAAACCGGTTTCCATGCGGCATCACATCCTTTTGAGAACAATTGAGCCGTTTTGAACTGAATTTCGAGAGCAGGTAAACGCTTCACATAACCCCTGCAAACTATGAGATACACATATATAGATATAGTATCTATTGGATACAAAACAATAGAGTTTCAACACAACAGCTGTTGTTCCGCATCTCCTCTATAGTTTCTTCCAAATTGATTAGATTCTGGGCAAGCAGCTGCTCTATATTATTTTTGTTTTTGTTTCTTTTCCCTTTTGATTTTGCTGAGCGTGTGAAACGTTTTTATATTTTTTGAGATTTTTTTGCAGGTGTTGCAGTTGCAATTAAATGTCATTGCAGATACAAAACAGTTTCTTGGCTAGAAAAAAATATACAAAAAATATTCTAGAGAGAAGAAAAAAGCAAAAGCAAAAGGAAAAGGGTGTAGAAAATATTATCGCATCACGCGCATCTACAAAATGATTTCACACAGCACAGCAACCGACATTAACTTGCTCTTTCATTATCGGCACATCATTATGGGCAAGAGTTTCTTCTCCATCTTCTTTTTCTTCGGCGTTGTCGTCACATTTGTCGACCGACTACGTTTATTTATTTTGCCCTTTAACTATTTGGGCAGACACATCCACGTAGCTCCAACAACCAAAACAACAACAACAACAACAACAACGACCACCGCCAGCGGTCTTCTTGTTCCCCCCCCCCCCCTTTTTTTTTCCTTGGCTTGCAGATGCACCTTGATTAAATTCCAGGAATTGAAAAAATCTTTTAGTCGCAGACATGGACGGACGCTTGTTGATATTTACCCAATGATCAAAAGGGTGCCTGAAGGGGTGACAGGGGGGGGGGGCTGCGGGGGCTGGGGGACCCCCATGCAGACTGGCTCCATTAATGATGCAGCAAATGGTCTTCTCTTCTGCCTCTTCTCTTTTTTCCCGAGCCTAAGCAGCTACTTCAACTTTGAAAATGTTGCAAAATGTTAAGGGAATTTTTCCTTATTGTTTAGCCAAAAAGGAAAAATATTATAAAATAAATAAGCCTGAAATACTAGAAATAATCTGTATAGAATGGTAAATACTCTGGAAAAATTTGATCACTTATTTTAAAACTTACTTTAAAAATAAATTATTTTTATTTGCTATAAAAAATCTATAGAAATCAAGTCTAAAAAAAATGGTATTTTCTTTATTATAACTCAAATAAAAAATATAATCATTGTTTATTATCATTATTGATATTCTTATTTTGTGTGTATTATCTTTAAAAACGATTTAAGTTAGCTCAAGTCTAAAAAAAATGTTATTTTCTTTATTATAACTTGTTAAATAAGAAATATTATCAATTATTTTTATCATTCTATTCTTCTTTTTGGTTTATTATCTTTAAACAGATTTTCGTAATACAAAGTTTTCTATTAAGATTCATTCATAACCACCTTATAAGCCAACTATTTCGACCTTTTCATCTCGCAGCCAAAGAAGAAACGAAATAACTTTGCTTACAGAGCGAAGACTCGTCTTCTTCGGCTTCTTCGGTTGTTTCTCCTCGAGTCTTCCACTTTGCGGTTGGATTTTCGATTTTCTAGCTGGCATTTCTACACAATTGAGGGGGAGGAACTCGAAGACGAGGAGGATGATGAGGAGGAGCCCGGCTCAAGTGTTTCCATCTCGAGTGGCCGTGCTGCTGAGCTTTAAAGATTCCCTTTGTTGTCGGGTTGCTTGGCATTTAACCGCAGTGCCTGTCAAACTGTGGACCCATAGACAATGTCCAAAGAACCGAGTGCCCAACTCCAAAGAACCCAACTTGCTGCTGCTGCTGCTGCTGTGCTTGCTTTAATGATTTTACCTTTTTTTACATAAACAAGCCGGTCGTCGGTCCCCAACCACCAGCTGTCTTTTCTTTTATTTTTCCTTATATTTTTTTCTGATTTTTCAGTGTTTTTTTTTCTCTTTTTCCTCTCTTTTTTTTTGTTTTGCTGGCGGCGGCAAATGCAACTCACGGAAAGCATTCAAAAGCAATTAAGCGCTTTCTTCGCAGCCAAAGAGCGCGAAAGAGACGGCCTTAGGAGGGTGGGAAAAAGAAGGGCGCACACATGAGTTGAAAATGTAATATCATCAATCAAAAAAAAAAGAAGAAAAAATAAAGAGACAGCAGAAAAGCAGGGAGAGGGAGATGGAGATGGAGAGCGAAAAGAAAAGCCTTGCCCAAGTTCAAAACTGGAAATTCTCTTTTACACAGAAAGGTTTAAAGATCTGCCAGGAATATTTCCCATTTAAGCTGATTTATCAGTTGAGTTTTGAACATATTTAATTCATCAAACGGGTTCATATTTAGGTTTATATAAATAACTAAAAAAAATCTTAATATTAAATAAATGTAATTAAATGTAAGCTTTAACTTTAGCTATAAATATTATAAAGCTTTCTAGATATCGCTGGTAAAATAGCTTGATTATTATTATATTTATTTAATATATTTATATATTGAATTTATTATATTTATTTATTATATTGATTTATTTATTATATTTATTTATTTATTATATTTATTTTTCTATTTATTATATTTATTGTATTTATTTATTATTTTATTATATTCATTAATTTATTTATTAAATTTATTTATCATTTTTATTTATTTCTTTATTATATTTATTTACAATATCTATTTATTTTCTCTATTTTTCTTAATAATGTAATCTTCCTAACCTATTTTCTTCCTGTGTAGTGAGGCAGCACGAAGCCAGCTCACGAAACGGCGGCAACAACAAATTTAGCTTGATTATGCCAACCAGCAACAACTGCAACAACAGCAACAACAACAAACAACCACAACGAATTTTTTCCATTTTTTTTTGCTGTTTTTTTTTATCATCGCATATATTGAAAAATGCTTGAAACTAAAAGCCAAGCGCTGTAATCATATTTAACTTTGCCTCGGTTGTGCCTCATCTTCTGGAGCCGCAGCCTCATCTCTCCTTCACCTGATTTCGGCTGATGTTGCTGGTTGCTGCTGTGCTGTGTTTCGTGTTGCTGCCGTCGTCGCTGATGTTGCTGCCGTTTGTATTGGTGCTGCTGCTGCTGCTGCTGCCAAACCTCAGAGCCAAACCGCAACAGGTAATTGATGCCGCTTGCGCGTTGCAAGAACTTTAATCAATTTTTCAGATATTTTTCTTTCGTTCCGTTGGCTGTTTCTTTTTTTTTTCAAGTGGTTCGTCTGCCTTTCTACGTGATGATGTTGCTCGTTGTGTTTCTGTGTGTGTGTGTTGCAAGTGGCCATAACAACCGAAAACGGCAACCGAAATGGCCAACACAAACTGCCCCCCGTGGTAAGGGGAAAAGAGGGACTCGGAGTGAACCCAAATGACTGGGAATTTGGCCAGTAAAGCCAGGTAAGTGCAGCCTGGGCCCGAACGGCCAGTGGCCAAGTGGCAAGTGGCCATCATGACCGGGCTATATTCCTATATATATATACCTATATATCGGTTAAGGGCGAGGCAGCAACAAATTTCTGCAAATTACTGTGAGGTAACCGAAGATACAAGGGTTCCCAGATCAGATAGCCCAACACGAAGGTATAAATATCGTTGAGAAAGGGGCCTTAATAACACTTAAAAACGTGGAGCTAACTAAAGCCTTATTCTAACTGATGAAGATACAAAAAGGCAAAATAATCAGTCCGTTTAATAATAATAGCTAATAATGATAGACTGATCTTAAGAAATATTAAAATACCAAAAATATTGTTAGACACTAAGAAAAAAATTTTAATTTATTATAAAAAGTTCTTAAAAAATAATACCATTTTCTATTCTTTAAAAAAATAATTGTTTTAAGAAAATTTAAAATTCCAAAAATACTATTATCCTCTTTGTTATAATAAAATATAAAATAAAAATAAATTTTAAAAATAAAAATTAAAATATAAATCTCATTTACAATAAGATTGCCATAATATTTTGTAATATTACAATTGAAATACCAAAAATATTTGTTATTATAAAATATATAATAAAAATAAATATTTTAAGTAAAAATTAAAAAATATATCTCTTTTACAATAAGAAAGCCATAATATTTTCAATACTTCTATTTTATCGCTTTTCTTCTTCAATAGAAACTAGTGCCCATTGCATATTCATTGGTTACTCTTTGATTGCCACTGAATGACCATCATATATATCCGATTTCCCCGATGAGTGGGTGGAAGGGCTGGTGATTCGCGGAACTGGGGAGTACTTATGCTTTTATATAGACCGTAGACCCAGCGACAAGTTGCCGTCATTTACTTAACTTTCACAATTTCGATTTCCACATTTTCATGGCTCCTCTTTATTCTCCCTGCACATTATATGTGTATATATAGAGCCCCGATATGATCCCCCCTTCGCCTGCGCCTCTGCGGTCGGCTGTCTACTCAATCACAGCGTAAAGCACTTCTGAGTCATAAAAACCAAGCCAGACTGCGATTGTGTAGTTGGCAATTTTATGCAGCGCCACTTGGAGCACTCTGGGGATTCGAAAGGGGGCGGGTTTTCGAGGGGGGTTTCGGGGTTTACCACGGAGTGAAGCGATAAAAATGACACATGGAGCTCAACTCCACTCCACTTCGCTCCGAAGGCAAATGGCAAATGGCAAATAGCAAATAGCGAAGCGAAGAGAAGAGAGAGCCCTGTGGCAAGTGACATTTCGTGGGGGCAGAGACATGGCCCAAAAGGAGTCGAGCCGATCGACTCTGTCTCGAGGAGCTATATCTTTCATTTACTACGGACAGCTCCCCCGCAAGTGGCAAAGATTTCTCTGATTTATACAAAAAGTAATGGTATTATAGGTGTATTTTTAAAGGCAGACGTTATGAAGATCAAAATAGAATCAGTTTTAAAAATACTATATTTTTCCAGAATAAATTATTAACAAATTTTCAAAATTATTATAATCTGCCCAAAAAAACTCTACTTTAACGAAATAAATAAGAAACACATTTTAAAAATTATTATAAGGAAATAAATATAAACAAAATATATTAAAAAAAAACATTTTTTTTAATTCTTTAAAAAAAACGCAAATGGAATAGAAAATGGAAAGAAGATTTAAAGATTTTTTTTTTTAAATAATTTTTTTATTTTATATTTTGCTTTTAAATGCTAGATCTTTAACGCTTTACCAAGAGTAATCAAACTATTTTTTAAATTTTCCAAAACTACATATTTCAAAAGGAATGAAAGTATCAAGAAGAAAATATTTTTGAAGACTGACCAAACAAGTTTTCGAAAGCAATTAAAAATCGCCTGCGCTGAAACAAAAACCATTTCATTTTTTTTCGGCCCGCAGACAATTGGGATTGCATAACCGGGAAACATTTTTCTGGTCTCGTTTTGGCTCCGTTTTTTTGTACACCAATATATGTATATATTTATATATCTTTTGTTTGCCTCAGTGTCCGAAAAGCGAGAGCGACAAGTTGACACAATCGTGGACAACCTTTTTCGAACACAAGCCAATCAACGGGAACAGTGGAAAATACGACCATAAAAAAAGGGGCAAAATAATTATGGAAAAACAATTTTTAATTTGCAATTGCACTCGCAGCAAAAGCCGAAAAAAAAACTCAACAAGCCAACCTTGGCGTTTTATGCCCTTTAATGGGGATTTTTATACGCTTGGTTTGTTTCTTTTTTTTTGGACTTCACCTTGAGATAACTTTACGTGGAGTTGGAGGTGGAGCCGTTGGGCGAAACTCGACTTACGATATAATGCAGCCCTTTTTTTTTTGATCGTGTACAAAGGCGCAACCTTGGAATAAAATCAGTAAGATCTCTCAAAAGTGATAAACAAAAAAAAAATAATATTAAAACGATTGCCCTATAAGGTAAACAAGTGAAGTAAAAAAAACCAACTGGCTGAAAGGAAAAGCCTCAATTGAAAGCCAGAAATCCAAAGCCCTTTAAACAAACAACTTCATTAATCAATCAGAAAAAGAAGGTGTATGAAAACGAATTAGAAAAAAAACCTATCTATAAATAGGTTAAATATTTTAAAACATAAATTTTCCCCCAAAAAAAGGCATTAAAAAATTGGTGGAGGTTTGGCAAACAGATTTTCACCATCTTATGAATTTAATGGCTTGAACTTGGCGACATACCAATAAAAAATACAGCAAACTCACATAAATAAATAAGAAAACACAGAGGAAGCTGACTGACTCCTGGCGCCAGGCCATAAAAAAAGGTAAAACAAACAAAGCAGGCTAACAAACAACAACAAGGGCGGCATATTCATGATGCACTCAAAAAAAAAACAGGGGGTGGGATAAAAGCAGGGGAAAAGGGGGGCAAAGTTCTCAGAAAAGAGGGGTCTTACTTTTTACCCTCGCAAGTTTATCGAAAGTCAATTTGGCGTAAACCCCGATAATGAATCGGTTTTGTGAATGGAAGGCTAAGGCTGATGAATAGGCTACGGAAAGGCCGTTCTTTACAAATTAAGCCGCAGCTATTCTAAATTTATTTACTTGAAAGATTAAATACATTTTCTATTTATAGAAAAATATTTAACATTTTCTTATATTTTATTAAAGAGTTTATTAGTTATTAAATCAAATTCCATATCAAATATCTAAGTAGTTAATTTACATTCTATATTTATTTATTTTAAATTTGCAAACAAATTAATTTAATTTTAAATAAATAATAACTTAAAAGCTAATTAAAAATTTATTATATTTTCTACTTATAAAAAATATTTAATTTTTACTCGTTTTTATATCAAATTAAATATTAAATGAAGTAGTGAAAAATATTCCTAATATTGTTATTCTACATTTATTTACTTAAAATATCCAAATAAATAATATTGTATTTATTTATAAATTTATAGCCAAATTAACCGCCCTCAGTTTTCCCCCAAAAGGAAAAGCCAGCAAAGGCCAAGCGACATTTTACTGTTACACACACGAAAACTCCCAGGGACTTAATTAATTAATTGTCAGGGGCTTCTCTTCCTTAATTGAAAGCCCATTCAGGCGCGAGCATCAAAAACTATAATTAATATTATTGTGGGCTGTCGGCTGTCGGCGAAAGGTTAACTTGAAAACCGTTTAATTGCCGTGGGTGAATGTGAATGAATGGCAATTGAGGCGCCAAACAGAAGCCAAATGAAAATCTCTCTTGGCAATTTGTCGTCTCGTCGAATTTGGGTCACACGGAAATGAAAGCCAAGTTAGCAGACAAACAGACAGACAGACGAATCGTTGTAGCATTTAAATGTCAAATCAGGCCCAAAAAAAAAAGAAAAGGCAGGAAAAAATAGGAAAATTGAGAATGGGTGGGCGAAAGACAGTTGCAAATAAATCAAAATTAAGTGGCGACAAAATTAAAATAAAAAAATGGAATAAATAGGAATTTAAAGAATGGAATTTTCTAAGAATATTTAGAAAATATTTAATCTTTTAAGTTTTCTTAGAATTTTAATTTACTTAGGAAAATTGCCCATTTTCACCCAACAATTTACCAATTATATCGTATATCGTATGAATATGCAACAATTACATAATGCAGTTGGTTTCTTTAAATCAAATTAAATTCGTTGTCCCAGCAATTAAATGCATGCAAAGTTAATTGAGAGAGAAGCAGCAGCAGCTGACTTCAAATGATTGTTGCTGCTGTACTTGCAATGTTCATTGCTGCCGTTTTTTCTTTCAATTTTGAATTGCTTTGGCACGTTTCTTGTGTGCAAACAAGCAAGGCAAAGCACCAAGCACCTCGACTATCAGATACCCATTACTAAACTAAAAGAAGTTATGCAAGTACTAAATTGACTGCTTGCACTGCTTGCACAGCCTGCATTTTATTATTTGCTCATAACTTTTTAATAAATGGTCGGATTTTAAAATTTCTTCTACACTTCGATGGGTATTAAGAAACACAACAAAATGACATTCACACTTTTACAATATACCCTCGAAATCCACAAGTAACGGGTATAAAAACTCCAACGAAAAGGCACATGCATATATCTTTACATATATACCTGCATAAACAACATATAAAACTATAAGGGGCATATGGGTTATTTTCGGGAGGGGTATCCTACACACTCACTTAATTGCTCCCGACTTCATTGGAGTTCACAGTTGTTTTGCTGCCCATAAAATACTCGAGACACACATATAAATTGTGTTCACTGTACAAAAAGAGAGAGAGAGAGGCAATTTCCAACTTTGTTGTTTTGTTGTTCCCAAGGAAAAACTCTTGAAGAAATACTGCAAGTTCCGTAGGCTTTTCCTTTGAACCGAGAGCGAACCTACATATATGCAAAACACCGTTTAACGTATTTTAATTACAACAATGTGGGAAAGCCATTAAAACAAAGCAAAGAAGCGAAACAAAAAAAGCCGAGAAATGAGAATTAAAATAATCAGAAAAGCAAACGCAAGCTAAGCCAAAACGCAAACAAAGCCGGGCAAAAAAAAATATATATATGTGTCTGCATATAAAACGAACAACAATGAGCGCAATTAAACAAATAATAATTAAGGAAAATTACTGAGATGCAAAAAGAGAAACCCAGCATGTTGTTGCCATGATATTTTTATTGAAATTTCATTAACGGCTAACAAGAGGCGGAGAGTTAATCTTTAAGGCTACATGAATAATGGCCAAAAAATACAGTAAAAACCCATAAAATTATTCATTTAAGGGAAAGAAGCGTAAACTGCTTGATTTTAAATTTTATTCAACAATTTTTAATAGAACAAGAGAGATAAGTTACCCGTCACTCAGCTAAAAGTTGTGCGAGGGAGAGAGGGATATTCATGCAGCAAGAGACTGCTTGCACTGCTTGAATACTGCTCTTAATATTTTGCTCTTAACTTTTTAATGAATGGTCCGATTTAAAAAATGTATTCTACATTTCGATAGTTTTTAATAAACACAACAAAATTGCATTTGTACTTTACCACAATCTTTAAAGATGTAAACCCTATAAATCTTATCTCCTCGAGACCCATATTTTTCTGCTTTTTTTCCCAACTAGTTAGCAGGCTTTAACTTGGCCAATTTCGTTTTGTCTCAGCCATTAACCAAATACAAGAAACCTTTTTTCTATTTCACCTTTTTACCCATTAAAATCCACTACTTCTTCTTTTATTTCTCATTAGTTGGCTCACAGTTTCCTCTTCTTCGTCGAATCTTTTTTCCACTGTTTTCTCGCTTGGCTTTTTCACACGCTTCGTTGGCGAGCTTATAAAAAAAGATCATAAAATTGAAAGAAATAAAGAAAAGCGACTTGAAAATGCAAATAGAAAAGGTTAACACACACCAAACAAAGGCTAAGCAACAAAAAAACAGGCAGAAAATAATCATAAAAAGTTGACAACTTGTTGACCCTATTGTTGTGTTTTGGGGATCACGTTCGTTTTGGATCATAAAATACAATTTTGAAAACGCATCATTTCGTTATCAGTGTAAATTTCCATCGTCTTTCCATTTTTATTTCATTTTTCCGCTCTCTACTCTGAGTTCCACTTTGGGTTGCAACAAACAAAGACAAAAAGTGGTTAATTGAATTTTGGATTTTTAACGAAAGGAAGTCCATATTTTATTCTCGATCTTCCCGGCTCAATAGTGATTTTTTCTCTGGCACTATAGATACCCTAGCTAATGAGATATATTTAAATTATATGTAGTTTTTAAATTTATAAGTAATTGATTCAGTTTAAAAAAAATTTTTTAAATATGCAAAAGTATTTTATTTGTTTGTAGAATATTTTTAAAGTTAAATATAACTACATTTTTAACTTATTTTTTAGGTGTTTTAGATTTACAATTAATAAATATTTTTAAAACATTTTTTAAACTTTAAAAAAGCATGTAGAATTATTTTTAAACTTCTTAATTTGCATTATATATATAATTTTTTTTTTTTTTTTAACTATCTGAGAGACTCTAAATCTTCGATTCCCGTTGCTGCTGACGTTGTCCGCTTTTCAGCCGCAGTTGTTGCTGTAATTTTCGCATAAATTTCCAATAATTTATGCAATGGCTTGTGCATTGTTGTCGATGCCTGAGTTTGAGTTCGAGTTTGGGTTTGAGTTTGAGTTTGACTCCGAGAGCTGCACACATTCAACACACAGAGTTTCAGGTCTCTGGTCTCTTCGACTGCGGCTGCCATTTTCCTCCGCTTGTTTATCGGATTTTTTATTGTCATTTGTGTTTTTATTGAACAGTTTGTGACATTTTACGATTTTCAAAGTGAAAGGTACATATTTGGTAAATTGCTGTGGCCAAAGAAATGCAACTCTTCGTCTTTGCTTTGTGGAGTTTGTGCCTCGGTTTAGTTTTGCTTTAAGTTCCAGTATAAGTTTGGGTTTTTTCAGCCTTTTTTTGTACCATTCTTAACTGGTTTTCCCCGCCAGATGAGTTCGGGCCTCTGGCGTCTTGTTGAAAATGGGGAAAATTGCACTTTATATATGGTCAATAAAAGTTAATAAGTAACCGCCAGTCGGAGTAGCAAGTGCCAGTCACGAAATAGTTGCTTTTTTCTCCTCTTATTCGCTTTGAATCGTAATGAATCGATGGCAGGTTGTGTGTTTGGGTACACTCATTCGATTCGATATTCACGCGTGAGACACGCGATTTAATCGAAGAAGAAAACGTTCGCAGGTTTCAAGTTAATTTTTAATACTACCTACATTTAAGGTAACTTTTTCCACAAAAACTATGAACAACATTTTCGGCAAAAGATGAAAGTTCTCGATTTGTTTCACTCACATTAAAGTCAATTACAGTGAAGCTAATTTTGGTCACGTGTGACACACACAAAACGCAAAAAATAAAAAGAAAATCACAAAAATAATTCTTCAAAAAATAAAAGGGAAAAAGTCTCCCCTTTTGGCAAGCGCGAAAATCAACACAATTAAATACAAAAAAAGAGAGAATAAAAGAAAATAAATACAAAAGGGGAGCCCAGCAAAGAAGTTGCATCGCAAGGTAAACAAACTGAAGAAATGATTTGGCGGCAAGCCAGAAATTAACGCAAAATAACCCAAGAAAAGCGACAAAAGGCAATGGGATATTAAAGGGAATATGGCGACTATATCTTCAACTCGATTTGCATACAGCAAGGAAAAAAAAGGGAGTGCGGCGAAAATGCATAAGGAAAATAAATATTTGTTCTTTATAAACGAAGGCGAAAATTGATTTTGGCAGTGAAGAAAGGGACAAGAAAAATCATCACAAACTTGATGAAATACAAACTTTACAGAAAAGCTTGATTAGAAAAAATATCTTCTTAGAATTTAATTAAGTTTCAACTTACCCAATAAAATATTCCTTTCTCCAAATTAAGGCAACTGCAAAGAAATAAAAAATACATAAAATTAGTTATACATTTTTTTAATCAAATTTATTTCCGACCTACACCAACTTTAAATCCTTTAAATTTCCCTGATTTTTTTCCCCTAAACCAATTTGCATATAAAAAGGTTAGCAACAAATGAGCCAGCAAAATGCAGGGAGTAAATCATAATGAAAGAATCCCCAGCCGAAACGGAACCGAAAACAGAAGAGGGAGGAAAACAACAAACAAATAAATCTAAAAGAATGCAGGGGCGTGGAAAGAGGGGGTGGCTAGGTTAACCGTAGTGAGGTAAACATGATGTTGCAAGTGTTCAATAAGACAGCGACGAAGGGGGTGTGGCAGTAGATTCTAGAGTGGATAGGTTGGATTATGGCTGCAAAAACTAACAAACCATAAAAATCCGCACATAAATTACAAGACAGAGGCGGGACGAGAGGGGGGATAGTGGGGAAGAAAACAGAGAGAAATTAGTAAAGAAATGACAAATGTTCCATAATTTCGATTGTAAATACATTTTTATAAAAAACTATTAAATCGATAACTAATCGATAGCTTTATCGAGGACCTGTCATCTCTAGTCAACTTTAAAATGTGCTTTAAACTCGAAAAATGCCACAAAAAATCCCCACTAAAATTGTTTCTTGTATATAAAATATTTTTGAAAGATTTTCCAACTTTTTAAGCTTGCAGAAAATCAAAATGGAACTTTTTCGCAGTGTATCGATAGTCGAAGAAGCAGCAGCTGCGCTGACGATGGGCAACATACGCAAATGCAGGCAGCAGAAATTTATGAGCAGCCATTCGCAGGCACCAGGCATCGCCGAGGATCCGCCGAACGAAACTGCCACAAGTGGCCAAAAAGATAGAAATGAACGGGGATTGGGATGGGATGGTATGGTATATACTATATGTATAAGACCCGGGCCAAGTGCAATGACAAAGGCAAATAAATTACAGCATCATTTGCAGGCAGAAGCAGCCGACAAAGTGGCGAAGGAAGAAGCACTAGGAACAGGACCAAGGAGAAGCTTAACTACCATAAATTGGCCAACGACAATAAAAAAGAGGGGAAAACGAAGGCAAGAGGAAACAGGCAAAGGAAGAAAACGAAAAAAGACCGAACCTCAATCAATGGAAAAATAATTACAAGCGTTACTTTCTTCAGACTTTCTTCGCTTTTCTCCTCCAGTTTCACCCTTCTCTTTCCTTAAGCATTAATCAATGGTAATTGCATACAGTACAAAAGTAGAGAAAAAGGCAGAAAAGCCGATGGGAAAGGATTATGGATTTTCGATAATACTTTGGTTATCAAGAAACAAATTTTGGGATTCTCATTTTGATTTTATATTTTTATATTTTATAACTTTTCACTATTTATAATAAAATATTTTCTTTAATTCTTTTCCCCTTTAATAATTTGTTTTTTTTTTCTGCTTGGGAACTTTTTCCATCCTTTCATCAGCAGTTACAAATTATGAATCACTTGGGGACTCCAGCTCAAATTTCGTTTTTTTTTTCGCTGTTTTTCTTCTCTTGCTTTTGCAACAATGCAAACAGAAATTATATTATTTCTCTTCTTCTGTTTTTTTTGTAATTGAGCCCCGCATTGTTGGAATGATTGTTGGGAACGGGTTCGCGCTCTTGTCTCGGGGACTTTATGATGTTTTATTGCTTCTTCTTTGCCAACTACCGCCACTTCAGATTCGTTTTCTTGTTGGGCCTTAAAATGGTAAGGTCCCGGTCATAAGTGTAAAATAATGTACAGTTTTAAAATGATTTTTAACAATTAAAAATATTTTACTTACTATTTAATTGTAAATTGTATTTTTTAAATTAAAAAAAATAATTATTTCAGTTTCAAAATCATACAAATTTCGAAAAATAAATTTGAAAAACTCCAATAAAAATTGATAATGTTAAAAAAAGATCTTGTTCATTTCTACAATAACTTTATAGTTGTTTATAAAATCCTTCTTATGTCGCGCACTGTACCAAGTACACTCCCAAAAGTCATCTTGTCGGCAAAAGTCTTTGGCTTGGAAAAAAGCATTTTCAAGTGCTTTTTTCGCATTTGCCGCTTGACTGATGCCATGTTGTTGTTGTTGTGGAAATTGTTGTTGAAAATTTTTGTTGCAATTTTGTTGGTGTTTTGACTGTTGTCGTACATGTTGTTGTTGGCTGATATTGTTGTTTATGTTTCGGCTTGTTTAGTTATGTTTTCTCTTCACATTTTTTTGTTGTTGGTATGTTTATTTCTTTTTTCGTGTAATATTACGTATACGTCTAGTATACAACCATTGTTGTTTTAATTGGCCCATGTTGAATGTGGCTTTTCGT
The DNA here is from genome assembly GCA_035046095.1 of Drosophila pseudotakahashii. Lineage (NCBI taxonomy): Eukaryota > Metazoa > Arthropoda > Insecta > Diptera > Drosophilidae > Drosophila > Drosophila pseudotakahashii. The sequence goes on from JAWNOE010000105.1 coordinate 13,117,183, forward strand.
GTTATTTTTACAGTTTTTATTGCAATTGTTTTTTCTGCTGTTGTTGTTGTCCTGCTCAAATTGCAGGCACATTCGTCTGGCGATTATTAACTTGCAGATTGCACATTTTACAGTCAATTTGGTGCGCAAATCGAGTTTGTGTTTTTTGCTCCCTTTTTCGGTTTCCACCCCTTCTCCATTTTCATTCTTCCATTGCCAACTTCTAGCTCTGTTTCCCCTCTGAACTAAATGTGCAATTTCTTTGGTTAAAGTACAAATTTTATTGAAGTGAAAATTATTTTGAAATAAATTTAAAAAAACCGATAAAAATGTTATCGATAATATCGATGAATATGTCGATAAATTACTAATAATCATTATTATTTGAAAAAATATTTGTTATTTTATTTTTTAAGTCTGCTTGAAAATATCGATAGTGACTGAGATCTATCGATTAATTCGTATCGATAACTTTGTTATTACATTTTTACATATGTTTAGCTACTCCTTAAATTGTGTTCATTTTCCATTAAAGACAGGCTCCACTGTGAAGTCCAAAAGACCCGCCGACACAAACAAGCCAACAAATCTCCCATAATAATAATTGATAAACACTCGACAGGTTCATGAACCCCTCACACGCACACAAATACAACCAAAAACAAAGCCAACCAAAAAAAAGAAACAAAAAAAAAAGGTAAATAAAAAAAGCAAGAGAAGTAGAGTCTATGGAGATAGGGCAAGAAACTTCATCGTTTAGTCATTTTTGCTAAATTTCTTATAATTATTTTTAGCTTTATTTTTTTTCTGCCTCTGCCTTCGTGAGTCACGTGGCGTGGAGGGGATTCCCCTCCCTTGCCCTCCCGCCAGCCAAATGGTCTTTTAATTGTTTAGCAAAATCGAAAAAAAGAAATAGAGAGCATAAGCAAAAAAGGCTGGCTATTAAAGTAATTATGGAAAGTTGATGATTTTTACGCATTCGACGAGTAAATTGATTTTGATAGTTTATTTTTGCTGTTCGCGGACTTAATGCATCAAGAAAATCGATGCAGAATAATTAATTTAATAAATTTATTATATTTAGCAAGAGGTTTTCCTTTTTTATGTAATTAATTATCATAGAAAATGTATATATTTAACACAATTGATTTTGTTATCATTTCAATAGCTCTATTAATTCCAATCAAATTTAATTGAATGAAATAAAGATGATATGCAAAAATAGAAGACAATCTACCTATTTTTGTTTTGCACTGTGTGGGAATTTTTTTCTTGTTTAGCCCCTTGGAACGAACCCCTTTTCCCCGTAAACTGGTCATGGGCCATGGCAAATCGGTTTTGAAATGCAATAAAGCGTGATTTTCCAAACTGAAGCGTAACGAGCAACGAACGAACAGCAACAAAGGTAAGCATATATGTATATATATATCCATGGATCCAGTTATATATATATAAATATACAAACATATAGGTACATTGCAAAATAAACACCTGAAGCGAGACAGATAGAGCAGCAACAACAACAATAGCAACACACACAATTCGTAGGGCCAAAAACGTAATCTCTTTTGTAGCCCCGAGGGCCGAAAAGGGTTAACTGTGCTGTGTTTTAAAACGAAAGTGAACCCAAGCCCCCATATCATCTCATATCCATCTAACCCACAAAATCAAGGTGATTTAGTTCGCTCGAATGCAGCAGAACAAACCGGGAGAAAAAGAGAAAATGCAGATGGAAAATGTTTCCAAATTCAAGTGGAAACTCGAAATAGTTACCAAAAAAAATATGCATATGAAAACCAATCCACAGGCAATTATTGTTAAGCACTTATGAAACGCATCATCAATCAGATAATCGCCCAATAAGTTGATAAGATTAATGACAACAAGACGCACAATCAATGTAAACGATTAAGCAATCAATCAGATAAAAAACACAGATTTTCATTGAACTTTTTTATCAATAAATATGTATGTTTCAATTGTGTTATGGATTACGAAAATCATATAAAAATAATGGGCAATTATTTAACGTGAAAAATAAAACGATAAATCGATAATCGGGCAAAGCGATTATTTCGATATATTGGGAATCAATTAAATTGGCTTAAATTTAATTATTTAAGTTTACCAAAGTTACAAAGACAATCAATTAAGTTTTAATCAATCGATTATTGATAAGCACAGCGATAACCTCGATATCTTAGAAATCAATGAAATCAATCGAATTTCGATAATATTTATTTATTTTTGGGTTATCTAGTTTTAGTGGTTGCTTCACCGAGAAAAAGAGGAAAAACTTCCCGAGCCAAGAGGGAAAACAAAGGAACAGAACAAATTTCACTGCTTCCACGAAACTTTTCCGGTGGCCAAGCAACTTTTCCGCAAAACAAATTCGATATTTCCAGTTGAGGTCCAGCGATTTGCCAGTTCACGCATTTCGAATTCTCTTTCGGATGACAATAAGTAGATTCAGATCCGAAATGCGAAGATACATTTGCCAGAGTTTTGCAGCCAGCTTATCAAGGGAGTATAAAGGGGGCGTGGCTGTTTATGGGAGTTGGGTTATGGGTGGGTGGGTCGACTGACTTGGTTTGGTGGCACAAAGGGAATGCTTATCGGGCTTATCATGCGTAAATGATAAATGGAATTGAACACAACAGTTTTCGGTGCGCTGCCTTTTTTTTCCGTGGTTTATTTCTCGGTTTTCGGTTTTGGTTTCGGTTTCGGTTTGTGGGTTTTGTTTCTCTCTCTGGTATTTTTTATTTCGGATTTTTCTCCCCGCTTATCGCATCGTTTGCATTGTCAAATCTCCAAAAGCAACCAAGAGACGACAAACAATTGCAACATTGAAAAATGTTAAATTAAATAAATAACTAGGTGGAGGTGGAGGTGGTTGGGATGCCTGGTTGGGCAATTTCCAAACGGAAGATTTGTGTCACCGAGGGTCAGTAAATCTTCGCTTGTGAAGCTTGTGGCTTCTACTTGGCCATCATTTCAGTTTGTTTGGTGGAAGAACACAAATCTTTTTTATTTGATTATTTTCTTATATTTTATGAATTTCTACTTTTGTTATGTTTAGTTTTCTATATTATTATATTTATCGATTTGTTGGTTTTATTTATCGATTTTATCGATATGTTTTTTGATTGATTAATATTTAATATACCATTTCACGTCACATTTACCCTATTCCTTACTTATCAACCCCTTTTATTTGGTCGATAGTCGATATTATCCGTTTGACATTTAATTTAATACTTTTGCAGCTCGGCTCCTCATCCGACTAAGTGGTGACCTCCTGGATATATGTCGTGTTTGTCACCCTTCCCCGAACTTTATCCCCCTTCCCCCAGCTGTCTGCCTGTCCGTTCGTCTGTCTGTTTGTCAGCTGTCTTGGCTTTCGCTTTTGTAGCCATTGCACTCGATTCTCATAATTTGCATTGACCTACACTTGTCTGCAGATTGACATTTGCCATCAGCTGTTGGACATCTCGCCAAAGGAAAGGGGAAAGGGCTGGTTTGGATCTTTCCCTTTTTGAGAGAAAGGGATTCCAATCCCCCAGTATCTCTTTTTCTCTGCCTTTGACACGAGACAAAGTAGCAATGGAGTCGAGTAGGTACATGAAACAATGCACATGTCACACTGGCACAGCGAAAAACGGGATATTATGGGATATTATGTGATATTATATGAGATTATTATGATATTATATGAAATTATATGATATTTTATGATATATGATATTATTATGATATTATATGATATTATTATGATATTATTATGATATTATTATGATATTATTATGATATTATATGATGTTATAATGACATTAAAATATATTATTATTTAACTTTAAGATACTAATAAGTTACCCTTAGAAATTTCGATATACTTATTTTCTCTTCTATACAAGACCCCAAGTTCTTCCCATTTTCTCCCTGTGCATCGACCACTTTTCCCCCTCCCGGAAATATCTCCTTATTCCTTTTCCCCTGCGGCTGGCATCTCATGCAATTGCACATTTCCCTCATTTTTGCCGATGTTGTTGTGGCTGTTGTCATGTTATATAGCACACAATTTACTGGCTCAACTGTTTCAACTTCAATTACAGTTGGATGTTATGAGTTTGGTGACCCGGTTTTGCGGAAAAGGGGTTCATGTGTCTGTCTGTCTGTCGGTGTCCTCCACTCTTTGCGGTTATGTTTTATTTCGTTTTAACAAACAGAATGTTTGTCAGCAGCGACGTGTGTTTAAAAGGAAAATGCATAGAGCCGAAAAGAGGGACTACTCCTACCCAACGAAACCGTGAAAATCCAGAATTTAGGTATTTTACATTTTCAGGGAACATTTCTAAAGCGGCTGGGAAATTGTTCAGCATTTATTAAGGTATTTTCCAAGTGCAACAAATATTTTTTCAAAGAATTTACGGGTCAAGGTAATTGAATATTGAATAGCAAAAATATTTCCTCATTTTTGCAGGCTTTAATTTAAAAGCCAATTTAAAAAGAATGAAATTGTTTGGCATTTAAATAAATTCCTAAATTATTATACAAACAATGATAGCCCATAATTGAATTATAACAACATTATTAAAATAATTAAAGTGAAACCATAGAATATCAATGATTAAAATATTCCCATGCAAATTAAATTAAATTACTATTTTGGCATACATTAAATTAATTGTGATTTCCGATAAACCTTTAATGTCCGCCTACAGCAATCATCACGTTTCTCTATTTTCATGATATTTCCAAATAAATTAGCATAATAAAATTGCGCAAATAAAGGGGGGGAAATAAAACGTAAAATAAGTTAAATACCTAAATTACTAGCGCTTATTTTATAAATTAGCTGGATAAAATGTAGATAAATTTATAATGATTAAAGGTAAACAAATGATTGATTTAATCAGCTCCTTTCAACATTATTGCTTCCCTTTTTTTTGGGCCCACTCTGTATTTTCTTGAAACTGGTTAAACCTGGGAAGCATTTAGCTGCGTTGGCAGTGCAAAAACATGTTAATTTGTGGGCTACAAAATGCAACCGATGATTGCCTGAGCATTTCACTTGCTTGGTGCGTGTGTGGGCTCAATCTCAATTGATTGGGTTAATTGGTGGGGTTAAGAGGGGGGGCTAAAACTGACCGAAGGCCATCTGAAGTGCCGCCAGGGGACTGAACTTCCTACTTTCTAGCGCAAAACCTCTGATTTGCCCGCATTATGCAACTTTTACCACGCTTTACTCCGGTTTTATTTGCCCATATATCATGGATATATCATCATCATCATTTTATCCGTTATTGTTGTTGACTTTGTTGCTGGTTTTCCGCAACAATTCATTTTCCTTCCCCTTTCCCCTTTGGCAGTTTGATTGAATCATGTCGCGGGGGTTTTAATGCAATTTTCCCCATCCAAGACCCATTTAATTGGAATTCCAATTTGGTAGCTGCGGCAAATAAAAAAAAAAACAGCGATAAAATTGTTTTTCATCTCATTATTGCAAGTGGTCAAAGTAATTCATAACACACACACACACTCGCACACAAAAAGGCGGGAAAAATATACTGGTTTGTTTATCCGTCAGCTTTTCACACGCCACGGGAATAATAATTTATTATTTCGATTAATCGAGGTTTAACCACGCTGCGGTTTTCGGGTTAGCTTTATTATAATTAAAGAAATGTCAAAATATTTTAAATAGTAGTTTTTCTCAGTGCATTAAAGAAATAATCAAATCATTTATCATTAAACTGTTTTTAAATGCGTCTGCATATTATTTTACGCTTCTGAATGCGCCCGTAATTAAATTGATTTATTGAAATATTTAATATTTTAAGTAAAACGTTTCTTATAAAAAGAAAAAATATATATATTTTTTTTAGTGCATTAAAATTAAATTAAATCATTAAACTGTGTTTAAATGGGGCTGCAATCGATTTAACAGTTCTGAAATCTGCCTTTTATTATTAAAAAAAATATTTCGGTTTTTTATTTAGTGTATTAAAAAAAGTATTTAATCATTTAACATCAAACTGTATTTAAATGGGTCTGAATTAAGATTTTTAACGGAATTGAATACTGCTTTGATTGATTTAATTCTTTAAAATATTTAATACAAAAAATAAAAATAAATAATAATAAAAAATATATATAAATTCTATTCATTTAAAATATATTAAAATGGCTACGTTTAGTGCTATTATAAATATTTCAGATAGACTCAAGGAATCTCTCAATTTATCCCTTCAATTTTTTTTGTGGAATTCCCGAGTCTGCTACTAAAATAAAACTAAAGTGGGAAAAATCTCCTAAAGCATTTCGCTCAACCGACCTTTCCCCACTTTCTTTTCTTCATTTCTTTTGGTTTTTTCTTTGTTCTATCTGGAAAATCTTATCCAACATCTTTCGCCATTTTTCGCCAGCCCAAATTCTAACCCACTCACATTGCAGGAAAATGTGCGGAAAGCAGAGTCAATTTGCTGACTTACATAAAAAGTGCATATGCAACCATTCCGCCCTTCCGCTTTTTCTGTTTTCCCCTGGAAAAACCCCAGGAAGTGCAATTTCCATATGGGGGGCGCTAGCTGAAAATGTACAACACTTTGCTTGGGATAACTCTGTCTGTCCAGCTAAAAACAGAAAACAGAGAATAAAAAAGGGAAAATGAAAATACAAAAAAAAACCGCCCCCTAAAAATACTTGCAAATGCTCCAAATCTCGGGGAACGAAAGGAGGTGGCAGTTATATCCTGGCATCCCGACAATGCCTCTGCCTCCTGGGAATTACCTTGGTTATTGTTTCAACATTTTTATCTGCCCGCCCTCGACAGCAGAGAAACTAAACAGGGAGCAGGTGAAGTGATACAAAAATTCAACTACTAGGGGCTTAGGATCCCATCCCATCCCAAACACGGGAAAAAAGCAAACAAAAATGGAAGAGGGGTGCATTACATATGCCACGAGTGCGTTTGGGCATAAATCCCAATTTAATCCATCCGGCTTTTAGTTTTGTACATTTTCTATCTCTATTTTTTTCCAGAGTCTCCCCTTTTTGTTTTGCCAAAAAAGTCGAAGGACTAAAAATCCATTTTCGGCTTAGTTTCTCTTTAAATAGTTATGAATTTTTGCGGAGCTTTTTATAACATTTTCATAAACTATTGTGTAATAGGTCTACTCATTTAATGCAAATTTATAAAAAATATTTAAATTTTACAAATTTAAAATAAAAATTTGTTTTGCTTCAAAAGCTGAAGGACTAAAAATCGTTTTTCGGCTGAGTTTCTTTTTAGATTGTTATGAATTTTGGCAGAGCTCTTTATAACATTTTCATAAACTATTGTGTAATAGGTCTACTCATTTAATGGACATTTTTTAGAAATATTTACAATTTTAAAATAAAAAATCTTTTTTTTTTTGCATCAAAAGTCGAAGGTTTAAAAATCCATTTTCGGCTTGGTTTAAACATTTCATAGAATATTTAAAATATGTATAGAAATAAATATTTATATTTTTTTATTATATTTCAGAAAAAATCCTTTTGAAATCCTTATTATAACTAGTTAATTTATATTATTGTTTATCATAAAAACCAATTTATTTGTCGTTATTATTTAATTAGAGCATTTAAACTTCGTGGCTGCCAAAGGTCGTGAGAAATTCGCTACAATGCCTTGTTTTTATTTTTATTTCTATCATATTTTGTTGTGTTTTTGGCATCCTCTTGCCGGCTGTTGTAGCACTCCCCGATGGATTTGCCGAAAACTGTTTGCTGTGTTCGCCTGTCCGAGCCAACATTTTCGTGTCTCGTGTTTGGTGTTTTATATTTTTACCTTTAAATGCTTGTTCTGGGGACTACATACGTACATATGTAGCTACCTGCCTACCTGCCGCCAAGCTGCGTTTGCGTTTCAAAACAATAAAAGATAAGCCAACTTAATCCCATGGGGATTGCCCCCGAAATCTGCGTTCGAAAAGCCTGGCATTTCATTTCAGTACTCGGAACTCTCATATTCTCCCGCAGTCTGTGTTTTTATTGAAATAGAAACTTATCAGTATCGGTTGGCCTCTGGAAACACAATCGTGGAACAAAAAGAACACATTACATGGGGTGGAAAAACTTTGATAGGCGCCAGGCGCGATCGCGATTGTCGAAGAACACAAATGATTGTGATTCACTCGGCGCCGGCAACAAGTTCGATTCCGATATGCAATCCAAGGGCAAAGGTTCGAAAATCAGTTCATATAATCGACTATCTGATACCCATTATTGCAGATATCTTTTCTTAAGATATATATGTACATATCATAAAATACTCCATTAGCATTAAAATTAAAGTTTATTATTTAATGAAAATACTTAAAGGGTTATTATAAGAGTGGAAAATAAAAGCTTTAAATATTTACGACTGCCTTTCGAAGGGGAATGTCAACAAGTGAGTGACTAAGTCTAAGCTTCGATGACCTCTCTTTCTTCTGTCCACTTCTTTCTCTTTCTTCACTAGCTTGTGTAGTTTAGTAACCCATTCAACTTGTCACCCATTTACGCTTATCAATTCCACTTTCAGTTTCCAATTCCCTTTTTCCAGCTCATGTAAATGCGATAAGCCTGCTGCCATCTCTGTCTTTCATCAACTAGCCGTCTCTTTCTCCTCTCCTACATTTTGAAGCAACCATAAATTGCATCTATTTTATTTGAAAAAATCTATTTAATATTAATAGTATACAATATTTTATACAAAAACGTACACTACAACAAAAATATTTTTATTTTAGAGGAACATTTTTTATTTAGATCGAATGAAAAATAATAATGGTTTTCTGCATTTTAATATAAATTATATAGGTATACATTAAAATGTATTTAATATTTTTAAAGAAATTTTCTGTGTTACCCTAATTTTTTCCAGTGCACCTAAGAAGCTTTTCAATTAGCTTTGGGCAAATAAAAACAACTAAAAAGCAGGCAACTCAACACATTGAAATGCATTTTCGACTTACGACAAAGTTGAAGTCAAAGTTTAGTTGAAGGCCAACTGCAGCTTAATTCTTCTTCTTCCTCTCTTCTGCCTTTTCAGCTTCTTCTTTTTTAGCCAAAGAGAAGCCCCACAAAATGCACTAAAAGGCAGAAGAAGGTACCTACATACATATATACATATATACAATATTAAACAAAAAAAAAAGAAAAACCGCCTGTCGAGACACATTTTAGCAATAAAAGCAAACTGCGAAAGAAGTGAAAAAATATATAAGAAAAAAATCAACAACAATAACTACAACAAAATCACGGCGGCAGAAAAAGAAGAAGAAGCGCGAACCAGGTAATCAGCACCACCAAAATGGCACAGTGGGTCAAAAATAATACAAAACAATATTACTGCGATATAGAACATAAAATATAAAAGAGATTTCAAAAAACTCAACGTAGACTAGAAATTCACAATTAAATATATTTGTTTTATTACAATTATTTTTGGTAAAATTTTGATATAATTTAATCAGGTAATCAGCAACACCAATATGGCACAGTGGGTCATAAATAATACTATCACTGGTACATATGTAGAAAAAAAGAAGAAAAGACATCCACAATTAAATATATTTAATAAATAATATTATTAATATTATTTTTTTTTTAATACTTTAATAATTTAATTTAATTTTTTAAATACCATTTTATATTTGGTTTTCTATTACTATTAATATTATGTTTTATTTTTTCTAATTTATGATCCTTTAATAACAACCTACATTTTCCAGTTTTTGCCCACTGTTCCCACAGGAAGCCGGCAAGAAGAAGCAGTGGAGGGAAAAAGCGAGCCAAACAAAAGGTAAAATTCAGTTGTGTGTTGAGTTGAGCAGCTGCTGCTTTTCCCTGCTCTTTGCTTTTTGCTCGCCGATCGCGTTTACCTGGCGTCCCTTATTTCATCTCTTACCTCTCACCTTTTCGTTACCTGTTCGCTTTCGAGAGGAAGGAAGGAAGGAAGGAGGGGGGGAAGGGAGGAAGACCTGGGAAAGGGAGGGGAAGAGGCAATAAACCTGCTGCAACGACCCGAAAAATTTGCATCAGCGGCGGAAAAAAGGGAAGGAAATGGAAAAGTAATGCATCGAAATTCCCAGGCATTTATGAGAGCCATTTCCATAATTTCAAAAATTAAATATGCATGTGTGTCACTTGGACAAAGTGTAATAAAAATGCGGTAAAATTGAAATTTCAATTGATAGAAAATAGATAAACACTGGAAAATATTTGCAATAAATTAAAAACTTTTTTTTTTAATAAATTTTATTTTTTTATTTGTTTAGAAATTAATATAGAAAATTCTTTGTAATTTTTTTTTTAATAATTTATAATTTTTAAATATAAAAGAGAATTTCTTCCAGTGCATGGGTGGCAATGGGATTATCTAAATGCGGGTGGGTGGTAGTGGCAGGTAAAAATATAGAAATAATAATCCGGAAATTTCCAAACGGCGTTAACCAAAACGGGAAAAAAGAAACCCAAAACCGAGCCAAATGGAAAATAAATGAAATGCAATCCAAAACAGAAATCGTAATTGTTGGTTCATATTTTTAGCCCCCCTCCTCGATTTTTGCCCCCCTTACTTTGTTTAGACATGTAAAAAAAACCAGTGAAAGTTCTCGGCGAACGTGTCGCAACATAATTGAACACGAATCAACAAACTTACCTCACTTCCAGCTGAAATGTAATTCCAGTTAATTGTTCGTTGAGGCGAAATCCAATTCCATTTGATTCTTGAAATAAAAAACCGAAAAAACACTCAGAAACAACGGAAAAAAATGATAAACAAAAATTGTAAGGGGATTTTTCTTCACAATTTCACAATATTCGCAATTAATTTTTGTGGTTTTGGATTTTAATAACTCGTTTCCATTTGTCAATTCGTGTTATTTATTGAAATGCACTTGTTGATAATTATATTTTATATAATTAATTTTGTTATTACATAATATGTAATTATATTTACTTACGAACCAGTTTTTGTACTTTAATTACTGAACTGTATGAAATTCAATTAGTTGTTGTTATGTTTGCTCGTTAAAAATGTAATAATTTGTGTAATTATGATATTTTCGCATGCAGGAATTTGTTAAATAATATGTTTCAGGTTGGCCTTAACCAAATATTATTATATAATCACTTTAATAACATTTATTTTGGGAAATAAGTGATTAATTTGATGTTGGTGCTCTCGTAAAAATGTAAATAATAGTATTTTAATAACTTTTGTAGGCTTTCTATAATTGTGTACAAAGTTTAATTAATTTTCAATATTGTTTTCACTTTTTTGGGACTGTATTTTCATTATTTTACTGTTTGTTTGCCCGTTGAAATTGATTAGTTTCCGAAACACACGAAAACAAACACCTGCAAACGCGCGCAACTTGCACAAACTTGTCGACATTTACCGTTGTTCCGCTGCTGTTGCGCCTGCGCTGCTGCGCCGTCGACGTCGAAGAACGCAGCCACTTCACTTGCAACAACGATTTTGTTTTTCTTCTCCTATTTTGCTGTTGCGCCTGCGTGCAACTCGGAGCACAGGAAAAAAAAACGAAAACAGAACTTAGTCGAAAACCGAAAACAAACTCCGCTAAAAAGAAACCGACGGATAACAAAAACAACAACGAAGCGGAGCGAACCGAAAAACGAGGCAACCGCAAACGAGAATCGACGATCGAAAACAAGATACAAAAGGCGATCGGCGATCCGACAGATACAAAGGTGCGACCGTGCTGGGTGGATTGAAAAATACCTACCCTAGAGATGCAAAATATCGTTGGTGCTTCGTAGCACTTGCCAATTGTCAGGGATCACTGGTTCTCTCTCAAATGTTAAATTCGTCGATTTTCTAACAGAAATGTTAGGATACAACAAATCCCTTTACGTGAAGGTTTTTAATAAAAGATTTTAATTTAATTAATAATAATTAAATTTGGAAAAAATATGGTCTCACGCAAATGGTGGGCGTCCTCGCTAACTTAGCGCTGTCACATTTTACAGTGATCTGGCAACTCTGCGGTCTCAGCTGTTTACAAACTTGAACATTTGTTGAAATTAAAATCTTGATTAAAATTAAATTCCCCAGGGAAGTACACCCAAATTGCAGACGAAATCTATGAGCCTGCTTTACCGGCCACTTGGCGCGTCCTCAAGGGGCATTTCCCGGCTGGTTCACCCACTCTTGGCACCACAAAACCGGCAAAAACCGAGGGCACCACTGGAAACCAAGCGATTCTACGCCGGCAAAAGCATGGATCTAAAGTACCTAAATCAAAAGGAGGCCATCGCCGTGGACCAGGAGCTCTTCAACGAGTACCAGTTCAGCGTGGACCAGCTAATGGAACTGGCCGGCCTGAGTTGCGCCCACGCGGTGGCCAAATGTTTTGCCGCCGAGAAGCATCCACGGATTCTCGTCTGCTGCGGTCCCGGGAACAATGGAGGCGATGGCCTGGTGGCTGCCCGGCACCTGTCCCTCATGGGCTACACGCCCACCATCTACTACCCGAAGCCCACGGCCAACCGGCTGTACGAGAGCCTCAGCCATCAGTGCCAAAGAATGGAGATACCGAGTGTCAAGGTGTGTCCATCGGTGGCCAGCGCCGCCTGCAGCTACGATCTCATCCTGGACGCCCTCTTCGGCTTCAGCTTCAAGCCGCCGGTGCGAGCGGACTTCCTGGCCGTCGTGGAGCTGCTGCAGCAGACCAAACTGCCGATAGCCAGGTGCGAAAAGGGTTCAAGGTTCATCGAAAGATCAGGGGTTATGGTAGCCATTAAACCGAGCAAATAAACGTGGAACAAGCCTCTTGGCTAGACAATAATAAGGTGGAATGGGTTCTATAATCATCAAAAGATCATCACCAACCCAATCTTCTGACCTACTTGAACCGAAATTAATGATCTATCCTCCTTGCAGCGTGGACATCCCAAGCGGATGGGACGTGGAGAAGGGCAAGGTGACCGAATGCGATTTGGAGCCCGCTCTGCTCATTTCGCTGACTGCCCCGAAACTTTGTGCCCGCCAGTTCCGAGGAGAACATCACTACCTGGGCGGCAGATTCGTGCCGCCTGCCCTGCAGCGCAAGTATGAACTGAATCTGCCCGTCTATCCGGGCAACGAGCTGTGCGTCAAGCTGTGATTTATTCATATATACGATGATGGATTGCCATATAAATAATGCGATCCCGAACTGCGGTTTCCTGCCCATTTTTGGCCATCTGAGAAGAATAGTTTGCTTAAAAAGTGATTGTGCTAAGGTGGAAGGTATAATTTTGACTGTAAAAATTATTGGGTTTTCAGAAAATAACAATAAAATATTTAATTAAAAATGTATGATAATCGGAAACGTAAGTTTTTATTCTTACACTGTCGAAAATTCAAAAAAAGTTTTATTGTTTACTTAACAAACTGATTTATTTCCATGAAAAAAAAGGATTAAACATATTTAAAAGCCTTGTAAAATGTCGTAAATTTACATTTTTCATCTGGAGGTTTAGGTTCTTCCTTGTGTTTTAGTTTATATATTACATATTATATAAAGTCTACGATTAGAGGGCTATCTACTTGTACAAGCGATTGTAGTTCTTGCGCCGGCGATCCTCCTCAAAGTTGTTGTTCCTGGCCCACTCCTTGAGGTTGCCCTTGGAGCGCAGCATCGCGGACTTGGAGTCGACGTCGCGCAGCACGAAGGGCGAGAATCCGGCCATGTAGTCCTGGTCCAAAGCGTTCGTCTTGGTCTTGGCCACGCGCGACGGCATCTGCCTGGGCATGGGCTGATCCTCGAACAGTATGGGGTTGCGCGAGTGCTTGCCGCCAGTGAAGCGCGGCAGACTCTGATTCTTGTACTTGTTGGTCAGCGGCCGGCGCGTATTGATGTGTATCACCTGCCGGCCGTTCTCGTCCAGACTGACGGCCACTCTTTTGAGTGTCTTGTTGCCACAGTTGGGACAGAAGACCTTGGTCATGATGCTGGTGGTCCTGTAGCAGGCATAGCAGCGCAGTATATAGGTGCGCAGCTGCTTGATGATCCTGCCATTGAGGGCGGCCAGGTGGAGATTTAGCTGCTTCAGCACATTCTGGAGGGCGTAATCGGTGGTCATGCAGGCCACCGGAGGCACCTCATCCGTTTCCACCTTGCCCTCCAGCGCTTTCTTGGCCTTCTTGATGTTCGAATGCGTGATCCAGCCATCGTCACCCACTTCATCTTCCTGATTTTGGCTTTGGACGGGCTCCGATTCCTCTGATTCCACTTCAGCTGGGTGGGAAACTAGCAGCTCAGCGAGCTCCTGCTCTTCCTCGGCGCTGGGTGCGCACTTGAGCTGCTCGAACAGCTTGTCCAGCTCCTCCTGGCTGGGCTCCTCGCCCAGATCCTCGTCGCTGGCGATTGTCTGGCTGGGCAGGGCCTCCTTGCCAGCTAGCTGAGCTTCAATGGCGGCTTTTACACTGTCTACGGCTTGGTCCTGGGCCTCCTCGTCATCCTGCTCCTCCTCAGGGCCATCCTCCTCCGCTTCCTCCCCCTGGGAGTCATCCTCCTCATCGGAATCCTCCTCCTCCTCTTCTCCCTCTGGCATGTACCATCCCACCAGCCTCTTGTTGTTGGCATCCTGCATTTCCTCGGGCTTCTCCTTGGAGGCGATGGTCTGGGCCATGACGGGCTCCGTGCGCAGGTGATCGGTGCCCACGGTGTCGGCCTCCAGTTCGTAGGTGAGCGAGATGACCTTCAAGTCGATCCCCGAGAGACTCGCATAGTCGCCCGTCCGCTTGGCGAACTCCACGCAGTGCTTGATGCTCTCGGGCCGCGGTTCGCGCACCTGGAGGTCGAAGGGCAGGACGCAGAGGCGGCGGATCTGGCGCTTATTGCGCACCTCGGCCACCACATCCGGTACGGTGAGCACCTGCTCCGCATATTCCTGGAAGGGATTTTGGGAGTTTAGAGGGGTATCCTATGGACTCTGGGGGTAACTCACGTTCAGGGGCACGGCGTTGATGAAGGCAGTGGTGTCCGCCACCAGGAACTTGATCTTTCCGCTCGTCTCGGCCATTTTCCGGGGCGATTTTCACATGAAAAACAAAGCAGGCAGGAAAAACAATACAGCACGTGTCGGAAATATTTTAGTGATGGTCGATGTCTCTCGATGTTTTTGTTGGTATCGATTTCAAGCGATGATTCGATAAATTGCTAAATATTGGTGGTTTATAGGTTGATTTCATTTCTGTAATTTATAATTGAATTCCTGAATTGTTGAATTTTTGTGTTCCATACAATGTCAACTTTCAGAAATTTTAGCAATTCAACAGAATCAAGGCTGTTGAAAATATTGCTGAATCGTTGAAGCCCAGATTGGTCACCTTGTTTTCCTAAAAGTCATGGCAGCTCTGCAATGTTTTACTATCATAATTTCCCATTATTTACTTTAAAATCAAATAAGAAAGTCTATTTGTATAAATTTTAATATAATGTTAATATAATATTTATATGGATGGGTTATGTAAATGTTCTGTTTCTAGATTTCTGTTTTCTATATACAAAACTTGTTCATGATTGCAAATTGATCTTGCGAAAGGAAATAAAGTACAAAAATACCCACCCCAGAACTCACGACCTGTCGAACTGTCAATTTCCTAATTAGCCATTTGAACAATAATATTATTTTGAATAAGTATGATCTGCAAAAATTTAAATTTTAAAAATAAGGAATACTTTATTTTGTATTATTAACTTAAAATATGATTTCATTCCTGGCAAAGCCAAAAAACTTTTTTTCTATTTTTCTCAAAAATAAAGTTCAACGCGATGAATCGATTGTTTGGCACTCCAACATCGATAACCATTGACGGCGCCAGGGACCACCTCTAGTTTTCAAGCCAAAAATGGCGAAGTTTTCAGTTTTTTTTTCGTCCAGATTGCAAGTGATTTTGTGAAGCGCTCGTAGTTTTCCGGATCGGCCGTGTTTTCCGGCAAACGAAAAGGGACGACAAAAGAAGAGAGAACAACAAAGCGCAGAATGTGGGGCCATTGGCAGACGGCCACCGCCGCAGTGGCTCCGATGGGAATGGGCATGGGCATGGCTATGCCAATGGGAATGGGCATGGGCATGGGCGCTCCGCCGCCGCAGCCCTCGGTGCCGCCACCACTGCCCGACGCCCCGCCTCCGCCGCCCCCCGCGGACGGAGGAGCACCAGCGGCAGCGGCAGCTGGAGGATCGGGAGCAGCTGCCCTGCTTGGCGATAGCACCACCATCCCTTCCGCGACGGCTGCGGCCTTCAACCCCTATAGCAGCGGCGGACAGGCGGCGGAGGGGGGCGAGGCGGCCGGTGGCAACCCCTATAAACAGTACACGGCCGCCCAATACGCGGCCATGACCCCGGAGCAGCAGTACGCCCTGCAGCACCACTGGCACCAGTGGCAGACCTACCAGGCGGAGTACGCCAAGTGGCATGCCCAGTACGGCGAGCAGGTGAGTGGCCCTTAATCCTTATCTAATTAAGTCCTACCTACAAAATGTATTCTCTCACCCGCAGTACAAGCGTGAAATGGCCGCTGCCGCCGCCGTGGCCGCCACTGGCGGTGTCCAGGGTGTTCCCGCACCCGTGGCGGCGGCACCCTCGCCGGCGGCTGCTCCCGTGGCCGCCGTTGCTGTCGCCTCTGCTGCTCCACCCGGTCCGCAGGCCTATCCCGTGGCCCAGAACTATTACCAGGCCGTGTCGGCTCCCTCGCCGGCTCCATCGACCACACCGAATCCCGGAATGGGCGGACCACCGCTACCGGGTAAGATCATGGCCCAGCCGCAGATGTACAACCAGCCGCCGCCGCCGCCACCGCAAAAGGGTGGCTACAATCAGCAGAATCATAATCCGAATCAGAATCAAAATCAAAATCACAGCAATGACATGTGGTCGCAGGGCGGAAATGCTCCTTCCATGCAGCAGCCGCCGCCGTTCAACCGTTACGGCGGGCAAATGAACCAGATGAACTACAATAGCAACAATGCTGGACAAGCGGACAACCAGGGCGGCGGCGGAGGTTTTCCCAATCTCCAGCAGCCGCCGCCTTCGCTGCAGCGACCTCCGCCTCAGCAGGATAACCAGTGGGGAGGAGGCAACAACCAACAACGCGGTGGAGGCAACAACAACAATCGTCCTTCCTGGGAGACCAGTGGACCGCCACCCGATAATTCTGGCCAGCAGGGTCGCTGGGATGGACCACCGCCGCAGAATGACATGAACAATCGCTGGAATGGACCGCCGCCGGGCAATAACAATAGCAACAACAACAACAACAGCAATAACAACAGCAGCAACAATGACAACAACAATCGCCGCTGGGATGGGCCCTCGAATCAAACGCAGTCTGGCGGGGATCAGCAGCAACAGAACCGCTGGATGAGCGGACCACCGCCTGGTGATCAGAATCAGCAGCAGAACCGCTGGATGAGCGGACCTCCGCCCAGTATGAACGACCAGGAGCAGGATAATCAGCAGCAGCAGCAGCAAAACAATAACAACCAGCAGCAGAATCCCCGCCAGAATCGCTGGCAGGGCAACAGCAACAATTCCGATATGGACGGCGGACCATCGATGCGGAATAACAGCAAGCAGAACAATTTCCAGAACAATCGAAAGAACTGGGGGCCGCCAGACGAACGAGGAAGTGGCGGCGGAGATTCGTCAATGCGCAGCCAGAATCCATTTAACAAGAACTCGCAGTCGTCCGACTTTGACCAAGATCAGTCCTCCGGCAATGGCAACAACTTTGGCCAGCGAACGGGCAACTATGGCAGCTATGGGAATAGTTATAATAACCAGGAGCAAGGAGGCGGCGGAGGAAGCGGAGGAGGAGGAGGTTCCGGAGGCAACTTTGGCAGTGGAGGAAGCGGAGGAGGAGGTTCTGGAGGCAACTTTGGCGGCGGAGGAGGAGGAGGAGGTTCCGGAGGTAACTTTGGAGGCAACTTTGGCAGTGGAGGAAGCGGAGCAGGAGGATCTGGGCCGGACAACTTTGGCAATACTAATAATAGCTTCAATAACAACAACAATCGCCGCCAGAGCAATCGTTGGGACACCAATCGCAACCAGAATCAGAATCAGAAGCAAAACCAAAATCAGGGATATTCCGATGAGAGGAGCGGTGGCGGAGGAGGCAGCGATTCTGGTCCAGGAGGCTACAACCAAAACCGTGGCAACTTTAACCAGCGGAATGCGCCGCCATACCAACAGCAGTCGCAAAATCAGAATCAGAACCAGAATCGCCAGCAACAGCAGGCTGCCGACCTGGACGAGGCCAGCTTCGATCGCCTGTTCGACCAGTGGGAGCAGCAGTTCGAGGACTGGAAGCGGGCCAATGCCAATCATCCGGATCGCGACGAGTATCGCCGCTACGAGGAGGAGTTCGAGAAGCAGCGCCGTCGCATTGCCGAGCGCCGCGAGCAGATGCGTCGTCGCCGCCAGCAGCAAATGGGTGGCTCCGCGGGATCGGGCTCTGGATCGCGCTCTGGATCGGCCACAGATATATCGAAAGAAGCTGGAGCTTCGAAAGCCGAGGAGCAGGAGCCTGATGAGGAGGATTTCGGCAGTGCTAGTCCCAATTATGATGATCAGGGACCCGGACCTAAACCCAATTCGAATTTCGGTGACCAGCAGAATCGCGCCGGAGCTCCTGCCTTCCGCGGATCCAACCATGGCCCACCGCCGCCACAGGGAAGGCAGAGCCAATACCAAGCCAGCCAGCCGGAGCCCATGGACAAGCAGCCAGCCGTCCGAGGAGACCAGTCCAAGGGAAACCAATCCAATTCAGGTCCGAGTGCACATCCAGCTATGGTCGGCCAGAAGGCAATAACGCCAGCTCCCCCGGTGGCGCCACCGATGGCTCCCGTTCATCCGGCTAACCTGCCGCCGCCAACCGAAGTTCCGGGCCCACCGCCAGTGGTGCCCGCTCCGCCGGTGGCTCCAGCGCCGGCCCAGCACCAGCCTCCGATCGCCACCAATCTCGGCAAGCGCCGGCAAACGGTCGTGCCGGCCCCCACGCCCGCCAAGCAGGTCAAGGAGGAGGAGCCCATCTTCACGATTTCCCTCGACGACGATGACGACACGGACGAGGATGAACTGCCCCCGGCGGACACGCCCATGGGCAGCATCTTCAAGAAGAGCGATGGCATTCCGGGTCTGGATTTGGTGGCAGACGGCAGTGGTAAGAACTCGGCCTCGGTCTTCGATGTGGGCCTCCAGAATGCGGAGCAAACAGCCGCTACTGGTAACCAGAAAGGTACTCCCGTTGCCGCCGCCGTCGCCGCCGCCGCTAGCAAGAACAACAAGGGCAACGAATCGCTGAGCAACGCTCTGAAGGACCCGAATTTCCTCAATAATCTCACCCAGGCGGTGGCCAATGTCCAGGAGCGCGAGCAGCGCGATCGCCAGCAGCAGCAGCAGCAGGGTCAGGATGGCCCCGATCAGGAGGCGGGAACGGGCACGGATGGTCGCCCGCTGTCCTTCGCCGAGTGGCAGCGCAAGAAGAACGGCAGCAACGACAACAAGTCGCAGGATTCCCGCGATTCGATGAGTCCCAGTGTGGGCGAGAAGCAAGAGGGCGGCGGACCAACCGGGCAGGCTCAAGGTCCGGGCGCTGGAGGTGCCAATCCTCGTTCTCGGCCCAATTCTGGATCTGGTCCTGGAGCCGCAAACGATGGGCCGTCCCGCTTCGACAACTATGGACCGAACCAAGTGGCCGGCGGCAACTTCATGGACTTCGAGGGGCCCAATGGCCCCGGCTTTGGCCCGCCCGGCAGGAACTTTGGTCCAGGACCACGTGGACCCAACTTTGGCCCTGGACCCAACTTTGGTCCTGGACCCAACTTTGGATCTGGACCCAACTTCGGACCTGGCCCCTTTGGACCCAACGGCCCGGGAGGACCGCACTTTGGCCCCGGTCCCGGGCCGAACTTCCGCAACAATGGGCCCAACTTTGGTCCGAACTTTGGCCCGAACTTCGGACCCGGTGGTCCGCGTAACTTTGGACCTCGTGGCGGACCTTTTGGCGGCCCACCCTTTGGCGGTCCCAACTTTGGACCTGGAGGACCGGGACCCAATCCGCGAGGATTCATCGGCGGCCCCGGTGGACCAGGACCTGGAGGACCCAACAGTGATAATCCCTTCCGCCGGCAGGGCGGACCACCGGGTCCAGGCTTTGGCGACGATGATCTTGGCGCTGGGCCACCAAGAGGACCCAGGAATTTCCCCAACCGCAACAGCTTCGGAAATCCAGGAGGGCCGGGGAATAACAACCGGAACAAGAACTGGAATGACGGGTATGTGTCCTCAAGCCGTTTCTAAGTTTTAGACCTTGATTAACTCTGCTTTCGATACGCTTAAATTATATATATATAAATTATATATCTAGAACGTTAAATATCTCGACAAAACTGGGGGAAAGGGGGAAGAAGAGGAGGTTTTTCCCCCTTGAAAACTCTTTGGAAATTTGAAATCCTATATCAATTGTCTGATTGTCTGATGAAGATAGGGCAGCATTATCTCTTCACCTTTAGTTTTGTGGATTGTATTATCTGCAAGCGACTATATTTAGTACTGGGAAGTTTAATTAGGGCTGCATGATAACACAAATGTATTCAAAAGGTTTCGTACAAACCGTATATCTATTTGTTTCGCCCAAATACAGGTGCTATTTGCATTCATAGTTCATATTTTAGCTGTTTATATCTATAATCTACACTTGTTTTGAGGAAATCCACCATATTTTTTTGTTTCGAAATAATTATGCTGTTATTTTTATATTTGTCCGAGTTAAGTACAGATGGAGTTCTTATAAGCAATATAATAATCTATGAATTACTTCCGTGAAATTCCGCTTTAAATTCAAAACCAAACTCAAAATATTATCTTCGAAAGAAATCGTCAGATTCCTTCCAAATTCCACTCAATCTCCCCCTTTCCCACACTTTGTCCCCTTTCACTTTCTCTATCTGTATTGATATCATCCAATTTTATGTAGTTAACTTGCGCAGGCCTTTTTCTAGTTATCGTTAATGCTGGAATTTCGATTCCAACCCCGTTTTTTCTTCTTCTCTTCTACTTCTATGCAATACTCAAAAAATACTCAAAAAAAAAAAAAACAAATAATTTACATAATGTTACAAACGAAAAAACGAAAAAACCAACACAAAAACGAATATGTAACCGATGGTATTGATGGTTTGGCGATGCCCCCGATACATACATGTATACCTATCTGTACACCCACCGATCTCTGTGTCTGATCCATTGTCTGAGCAGCAAGAAAAGGGGGCGGTAGACGGTATGAACTGAACCTCCAGCAGCAACAACAGCACCAGCGCAGGAACTGAGCTCTGGAACTCTCGAATCCGGGATCTGATGGGGTGGCAGATTTCTAGGGGGAAGGGCGGCTATCGAATGGGCAGACGATGATCACCCCCACCCCCTCGAACTCGAAATCCATAAATCTGTCGTCAGATCGCAGAGTCCAGAGGCCAGAGAAAGACCTAAATTTAGAACCTAAGGATACACACATCTGCCAGATCCACAGAGAACGAATATGAAATCGAAAAAAACAACTTGTACTGAGACTAAGTTTGCTGCTCGAAATTCCAAACTATTTTTTTTCCTTCTTTTTCTGCCCTGAAAGAATACACGAAAATAGACCAATTTCTTCTTAACTTTGTTACTAAGTTTTTTTACGTTTTAAATTTGACGCGAATTAATGATTTTCCCTGTTAAATTCTTTCGTTTAGAAAGCAAACTATAAGTCTCGTTTAGTCGAATATGTAATTCTTTTATAGCGCGGAGTTATATAAGTCGTATATGTTAAATATATACCTACTATGGAATTAATATCAATAAAGGAAGATAAAACGAAAAGCCATGTTATTGGGGGAAAATAATCGATATAAGTCAACCTGTCCGTCTGTTTTGGTAATCATTATGTCATCTATCTATCGATTATAAATTTCCGATCGATAAACACTGGTTCTGGTTAGTTTTTAAATATTTTGTATAATTTATAAGACGTCTAGAGGATTGTGTCTCAATATCTGTTTAAAAAATGCTGACAATACTGGCATCTGTTATTGGTTTTTGTTTAAGAAACCAATAAGGTCTTCTGTGAATTGAGAAGTTTACTTGATAAAGCTATAATTCGTCTTATTCCGATTTTGTCCGTTTCTGATTTTCCGATTTTAAGGCTTTCAACTTAAGTAACCCATCTATAAACTTAAATATCCTAAACTTAAACTATTTAGGCTAGCCAACTTATGAGCGATTAATATTAAATGTAAATCTATTTGTCCGATAAATCGATAAACCATTTCTTTTGTCCGATTAAAAAATAAAATGTCTTTAAAATTAAATAGCTGTCATAAAAATAAATTATCTATTTTCATATTTGTCTGTTTTATCTAAATAATGTAACTATTGTGGTCCGTTGTTATTTTAAAAATAATAATAATTTCCGATTTTGTCCGCTTACTAATGACATTTTCTGCTTTTCTGGTTCTCCAATTATAATTATTATAATAGTTGTATTATTATTATAATTATTTGGACTTTTTTAAAAACATCTTTATGAATTCCCTAGAGAAGCTATTTATAAGCAATGCAATTTTGCCTAGTCTATGTTTAGGGCCAAAATATATACGTATCTGTTTATGCTCGTCTGCAATTTTTGGGCAGAGGGACATGTAGATTGTGCACCCGCCCTTCGTCCCCTGCCACGCCCCCCTTTCTTAAGTCACCAAAACAAACAAACTATTTTAGTAAATTTCAACCCAAGTAAAAGTTCAAGTGTTTTTCTTTTGGTTTTTAAACATTGAAAACCTCTAAACCGAAATTGAAAACTATAAAATAAAACAAACCGAAAATATATTTCAAATAAAAAAAAACAATCCACAAAATCGAAAACCAACAAACGTAACCAACCAATTGTATACTAAAATCGCCAATGGTGTGTTCCACCCACCGCCTTCACCCACAAAAAAAAAATGAAAAATTTAAAGGCCGGAGCAACAGCAGCAACAATTCCCCAACAACAACCACAACAGCCACCCGAATGAGCCCATCTATCGACCCATGAAGGTGTTCGACTATTCCAATACCCCACCTGCCGGCAAGGTGATCGATTATGGCCACAGGTCGGGCGACGGGAACCCCATCGATGGGCCTTCCGGCGGAAGCGCAGTGCCCGCCGATAGAATGCCGGATTTTAGACCCGTGAAGACTTTTGAGTATGGCCACTCCTCGATTTCGGGACCGAATCGCATGGGAATGCCAGGAATAATGGGAATGGGAATAGGAATGGGAGGAGGAGGAGCAGGAGAAGGACCAAATCAAGGAATGACAGGTGGAGGACCAGGAGGACCGGCAGGAGCTCCAAATAGCAAGCGAAAGAATAAGAAAAAGAACAAACAGCTAAAAAGGGAGGAGCGCATGCAGTTCCATCAAAACCGACAGTTGCAATCGATTTCGGTTGACGAATGCAGCTCCTCGAATCTCGGACAGGATGAGGTGAGTGGTTAGCCGAATGAAAGCCTCGACCTTGGTCTCTAATCCCAAATACGATTCTCCTAGCAGCAGCAACAGGCCCAGGATGAGTTCCAGGATCAGGGCGATGAGTTCCCATCAAATGAACCCAATGATCTCGAGGATATTTCCGATGGAGAGGAGTAAGTCTAATGCTTCAATGCAAGCGAGGTGTAAACGATGCAGCGGCGATTACAAAAAGGATTTTCCTTTCCACCGCTGCATCGTTTACACTCACGCTTTTAATGTTTGTCAAGGGGTGTAAACGATGCAGCGGCAGTTACAGAAAGGTTTGCCTTATTTCACCGCTGCATCGTTTACACTCAGCTTAAGCTTTTAATGCTTCTCAAGCGGGGTGTAAACGATGCAGCGGCAATTTTAAAAGGATTTTTCTATTTTACCGCTGCATCGTTTACACTGTGCTTTTAATACTTCAAAGCGGGGTGTAAACGATGCAGCGGCAATTACAGAAAGAATTTTCCTATTTCACCGCTGCATCGTTTACACTTAGCTTTATTTTGCTGAATTTCGTTTAATTCATTCTTCTCCTAGCAATCTAACGCCCCTGGATTGCGATAATGACAACGATGTTCTACCTCCGCCACCATCGATGAGCCGCTGGAATCAGGGAAATGTTCAGGAGCAGTTCAATCAAAGTCCGTTCAATCTATTTCCCGCCCGTCAATTTGGCGGCGGGATTGATGGATCGGCTCCGCCGCCGCCAACCATGTCACTTTTCCCCTCGGCCGCCAATGCCAATGAGAAAATTCCCAATCCCGTGACGGCACCGCACCTGGAGATGTCCGTGCCGACCAGCGAGAATCGCAATACCATCTCGGTGGACGAGGTGCTCATGAATCCCGGCCGCCAGACCCGTCCCAAGCGCATCTGCATCATTCTGCGCGGTCCTCCGGGCTGCGGCAAGTCGCATGTGGCGCGTCTCATCAAGGAAAAGGAGCTGGAAATGGGCGGAGCTAATCCGCGTATCCTATCCATCGATGATTACTTTATCATCGAGAACGACTACGTGGAGAAGTGTCCCAAAACGGGCAAGAAGGTGAGCGTGAGATGATTATTAAGTCATTAAATAAAATCATTAAATCAACTAATTAATTCTTCGATTGCCCTACTTGCAGATACCCAAGAAAGAGATACTGTACGAGTACGATGACAGCATGGAGGAGACCTACATGCAATATCTAATCAAATCGTTTAAGAAGACGCTCAGTGATAATCTGTACGATTTTATAATTGTGGACTGCAACAACAACTCGCTGCGCACACTGAATGAATTTTATTGTCACGCCAAAGACTCGAACTTTGTGGTGCGTCCATGGCTAACAAAAATCATTATTATTTTAAGGGAAATTATATATTATATTCTTGCATTACAGCCCTACATAGTGGATCTGCACTGCGATCTGGAGACGTGCCTCGGTAGGAATTCACACCAGCGCACCGAGAACGAGATCCGTGTGGTGCTGGACAACTGGTGCAGCACGCCGCTGCAGTACATCAAGCTGGACGTGAGCACGCTGCTCGAGAACGTCGTCGAGATGGAGGATGTTGAGGATATGGCTACGGTAACTATGCACTAAGGCGGTGGCTGCCATATCGCCGCGGAACAGGAGCTGTTCTTGGGGCTCTGGGGCTGGCCAGTGGGTCGTTGGCCAGTCGGGAGTTTCCCGAAACTGAAAGCAAGCAAAACTCTAGTCATGATTACTCTTTAAGAACGATCGATAAGAACGAACATACTGCAAATGAAAATATCCTAAATTCTGACCTGGCCGGGCCAAGTTATTTCAAAACCAAAGAACAAAACCATCGCAAATCTAGTCTAAGCTCTTCACTCTGGAATCGAACCACTATATATACCCTAAATATATATTCCCATTTTATGACTTGCAATATATGTGCACCTCTAGCCTTAGTCTAAGAAACAATTACGAACCTACGTTAAGCTCTTAGTAAAGGCAACTCTGCAAGCTGGTCTAAGCGAACGTTTTGTTGATTTATGGCGGCTTCGTCTCACTTTCAGGACGATAATGCATGCGCCGACGATGGGGAGACCGCGGGAGCCCCAGCAGCATCCGAGGATGCGGCTGTCGAGGAAACGGACGACAGCAATAGCGCCGACGCCTCCAACGATGTAAGTGTTGCCCGTAATTGCGTCGACTGATTGGATTCGTTTTGAGGCATTTGTGCGTCGGGGGGTTTGAGGGTTTAATGTTCTGTGCTAGCAGATTGGATTTTTTATGTCCAATTCGAAATGTAAATATTGTAGGAAATAAATATAACTTTTAATCATAAGTCCCTGGCATTTGTCCAAGGTTTTGGTGACTTCGTCTTGGTAATATTGTTCAATTTATATTAGAGGGCATACTTATAAACATGCGTTACCCTAACATTTTCCCCATATGCATATAATATCATTGATTATATTTTTTTTTTATATTTATATTGCCTAGCACTTTAGCTTATTATTTTAATATTTTACTTTTGTTCAGATAATTTTATTTATTTATTTTATTTAAAATTAGTTATACCTATTTAATTCCCAAAATGAATCCAATCAGTCGGTAGAAATGTAGAAACTGGAAATTGGTGGCTTTTTATGGGTAGCTTGGGTGAATATTCCTTAAAAATTATCCTGAAACTCTACCATTGCACTCCATTTATAATCCGGCTCCCAATTGTGCGTTGTGCAGTGCGGCTTCCTGAAAAGCAAATGGGAATGTGACACCACCGAGGACAATCTGGGTGAGTCCCTATCATCTTGGCCTTGCTTTGTGCCGCCCACTAACCGAATCCCTTTGTTTTCAGCCCGCTTGGATGGCACCAAGCGTCTAATGCAGAACCGCCGGACCGCCAGCATGGCCGACTATCTGCAGCTGGAGGATTGGGAACCACCCAGAACCTCAGCCAATGGAAAGAAGCGCGTGAGTAGAAACCAATGACTGGATGGTGGGGAAACGTTTCTTTATAGTGGGGGGTCTATAATCACAAATCGAATCACATGAAAGAGAAGGAGATGGCTAGCTATATTGCTATCTCCCTTGCTCACGAGTTTTAATTACTTAGTATATTTTATTTTTTTTAAGTTTTCAGTTTCTAATATAGTTTAAAATTTTTTTAAAATTGGGAAACTTAATAGAGCTTGAAAATTATCGATATTTTCGATATTTTCACAATATTGATTCGATAATATCGATGATTTCAAGGAAAACACTTCTTAAATATCGATATCGATACACAATACATTTTTTTGTAACTATATTTAAAATACTTCAATTATTTTGAATCCCAGAATATTAATTACTTATTTTTCGAACAGTATTTATTTATATTTTATGGATTTGATTTATTTTGTAACAAGAAACGTTTCGTAGGGTTTAGAAAAAACCATTTGACTCATATAACATTTTGAATATCTTTCAGGTTCGCTGGGCGGATATCGAGGAGAAGCGATCGCAGGAGAAGATGCGAGCCATCGGCTTTGTGGTCGGTCAGACCGACTGGAACCGCATGATGGACCCCAATGCGGGAAGTCGGGCCCTGAATAAAACCAAGTACATCGAGCGCATCAAGCGTCGCTAGACGCCAATTACAGCCACACGCAACTGACACAAAACAGAAAACAAACAAAAGACTCGCGTCATTTCCAGTAACCAAAAAACAAAAAACGCAGGCCATTTTCCATTTCCACATATGGGGATATATGCCGCACAACAAAAGGCTCAAAGACCCCGAATTACGTTTAATCATCTATCATCCAAATGCTATCAGTATAATTTCGCAACAATCAGTCATTTCTAGTACGGCATTTACACAAACGAATATTCAATTTCGTTCGAACCACACGAACATCCGCGATTAAAATCCTAGAAAAATAGTCTAAATACGGGTGTATTTTAATTGTAAATTAAATCAATTCGCTTTTAAAACCGAATGATGCATCCAATTAATTTTTTTTGGTTTGACAAAATATACATGAATATATATATATATCTAATAACATAATTTTTTTTATTTACCTTACAAGTTGGTGGGTTCATTGAACCTGCCGCTTACTCGGTTTTCTCCGCGGCAGCTGTCTCTCTTGCTCCGTAAACAGCCCATTGACAGCTGTTCCTCGAAGGGGCGGGGGGCGTGTCCTGGGGGCGGAATGGGCTGGGCTTTTTTGGATGATGCTGTGTGTGTGTGTGTGCATCGCACTCACATGCTTGCCAAGGTGAATTACAGATGACAGCTCCTGGCAGAGTTGCACAACATGCGGCGCATATGGAGGAGGGATTTTGGATCCGGGGTGGGTGGCAAAGGATCAGGGGGAGTTGGAACACCAATGGCTCGCATCCACTCTCAAGCTCACGAATCCATCGACAGTCAGTGCTGGTTGAAGTCCGAAAGATAGCCAAATAATACCTGATAATTGTATTGAATATAGAACAATTCCTGAATGTGAAGTGCTTGTAAGTGAACGGAAACAGTGAATATTCGGTACAGTGAACTTAAAATGAAATACGTGTAAATTTTCCAAATAAAAAACTTAAACTTAAATTCAAAGTATTACAAATTATTATTTTTACAATTATGGTTTAGATTATAGTTCTTAAGGAAAGGGCTAAAATGATTAATTTGAGTTGGTCTTTATAAATCTTTATTATCTTCTGCAATTTGTTGAGATTATTTTATTTTATATTTTATAATTAAGTTTTCGAAACCATCATACCATTATTTTTTAAACCTTTATAAGAGTAATCAAATGTCTGGTTTAGTGGAAAGAATATTGTTGCATTCTTTTGGGCGTCTTTTCAAGAGGTTTCACTTAAAACCTTTAAGATTTTTATTTTAAATGGCTAGAGCTTTAATTTTAAACCTCTATGGTTTTATAGACAATTTGCAATCTTTAATTTCAAATGTCTATAGATTTTATTTTGAACCTCTAGAGTTTTTCGTAGCACCCTCTATGGAAGCACTTACTTTTTGTTTCTAGCTAGTGCTTTGTGGCTCTAAAACGGCCAGATCTGGCGGGAAAACTGCCGAGGGCTAGGCTCTGGCGGGCGATTTTCCGAGTCCCTGGCACAAAGCAACCGAATTGGAGGCGCTTCAGTTTTAGTTTCAGTTTCTGTTTCAGTCGAGCAACGCAACTCGAACGCAACGGTACATGAACGGCGGACGGCGAGCGAGAGTCCACAAGAGTCCAGTGTCCCGTTAACAACAACTCTCTCCAAACACCGAATTGCAGTTGAATTAAACAAACACTACGTAATTTTTTTTCAAGTTAAATATTTCCGAAGTTGGACTTGCTTGAATACCACCTTTCCCAACCGCCACATAGTGCTAAAAATCCCCGAAAAATCAGCAGCCGCATTTTGAAGTTACGTCAAAAGGAGTCGCGAAAGAGGAAGACCAAGAGGCGAGGAGAAGGGAGGAGAGAGAGGGAGGATAAAATAACAACAAAGCGAACGCACGCGATAGGAGTAACAGTAAATGTGAAAGGATAAAATAGGAGAAAGTAGTGAAATCAGCAAAAGAACCGTTTTTTTTTTGTTTTGTTTTTGGCGCGTCGTCGCTTTTTGCCTTTTTTTTTGTTTTTATTATTTTCTCTCTCTGTGCCTGTGTGCCTTTGTTGATTGCTTTGCAGCCGGCTTTGGGCAAAAGGGAGGGGGCGATAAAGCGAGGAGGAGGAGGAGGAGCAGAGAAGCGGCCTCCGAAGCAGAAGAAGCTTATGTAAAGCGTGCTTAAAGCGTGCTATGGAAGCATGTCGTCCACTTCCAGCTCCGTGCTAACGTTGTCATCGTTTAATCTATTATTTTTCACCCAAGGTAAGCGCACTTGACACTTGACACTTTACATAACTCCCCCATTTTTGGGTCCCGATTACCCGATTGGGATTAATGCGTGTCCAGTTGGGATGTCACATGTCATAAGGGGTGTCATAAATTTCGCTCGACTCTTTTGCTTGATGTGGGAAATTTTGATGGGCTTCCAGAGGGATGGATCTCCGTGGAGGATATGTGAAATTAAGATTAAGTGCTCATAAAGTTGGTAATTCGGGTAAATTAGGAGATCTAATTTAGATGAGAGGGTATAAAATATTTGTAACCTTATTATTTGATTCTTGATTTCAAAATACTAACGTTTTAAAATGGCTTAATTTTTTTTATATTATAGATCTTAAGTAAAAAAAGAAACCGTGGGAGTTTAAAATTTTTTAAAAATGTGTCTAAAAGTATGCAGTGTAAATTTATTGCAGCATACCTTTAGACACCTTTTTAAGAGATTTATATCTTAGGTAACAAAGAAACCATGGGACTTTGAAATCTTTTTAAAATGTGTCTAAAAGTATGCAGTGTAAATTTCTTGCAGCGTACTATTAGACACCTTTTTGAGAAATATAGATCTTAAGTTAAAAAGAAACCATGGGACTTTGAAATCTTTTAAAAATGTTTCTAAAAGTATGCAGTGTAAATTTATTGCAGCATACTTTTAGACACCTTTTTACGAGATTTGTAATATATTTTATATTATATTATTCCTATCTTGCTCTTATCAAGTTTAAATTTAATGCAGCATACTTTTAGACACTTTTGAAAGAGATTTGTAATATAATTTATATTATATTATTCCTATCTTGCTCTCATCATACCTTATCTCTATGCAACTTCCTTTATGCAGTTCAGTACATTTTCCAGTCGGTTTGCCTTGGCTCCTTCCGCAGTGGTTTAATTTGCCGCTGATGTGCCATGAATCCGAGTACAGATTGCGCCACCCACAGTCGCTCGAGATAATAAATCTCAGTCAGAGTGCCCTAAGCCTGGGCTCAATCTAACAATCCTGCCCCTGGGGCAACCCATATAAATCCCAACCCATTTAGAGAGCCGCCAAAGCGGCCTGACCGACTTGATTTGCATGCAAATTGCGTATAAATCCTTGAATTGTTGCTGCAACAGCGAAACCTCAGCGAGGAATTTTCCTCGATAAGGAGGAAAATAGAAAAACAGTTGACTTGGGCAAACTCATTTAGTTGGTAATAGCCGTCGTCGCTGAAAATATTTGCTTTTAATTAAAACAAAAAGGCGGCAACACACAGAAGTGCTGTTTGCCAAGACCAAAAAATCCCCACAGCTGTTCATTTGGACAAATTGATTTTTCTGGACCTAATTGAGGGACAAAGTGCGGCTGGCAATGTGGAAAGAAACTTTTTGGCAAATTAGAGAGCCAAGGAGATCGGGCAGATAGAAGGGCAGATGGAAGTGCAGTCGCACTCAAGGACATGCCGCCAAGAATTTTCCCTCCAATCAAAATTGAATTCCCACTTTTGTTGACCCAACACTGCGGTTTCAGCACTTCGACACCACCGACAAAACGAAAATGAAAATGAAAGCACATGCAACAAGGGCTGTGGCACTATTTTTAGACACTTGCGCCACCCAGTTGCCACAAGGTGCAATTAGAAGAAGGGTCTAGACTTTGGGGCATCGTCGGAGTTTTGAATGCCCTAACCCAAAAGTTGGGCGAAAGTTTCGGCTGTTTTTCGAAAAATCTGGGTACAAAACGAAACTTAATATTCATGGCTGGACTGTAAAGTGCCGGAAAGTAGAGAAGTTTGAAATCTTTTTCAAGGGTGTCTAAAAGTATGCAGTAGAAAACAAAATGTCAACATTTGGCAATAATTCAGCGGAGAGGTGGATCTAAAAGATATCATTGCATACTTTTAGACAGTGTTATAATTCTTAAAGGTCTAAAGAAACTCTCAAAAATTGTTGAAATAATATTTTAATATTCTTAGGTAATAAATATTAAAATATATTTTTATAAACCATTTCAATAACCCTTATTTTAAGCAAAGGGTATTAAAAGACAATGCTTGCGGTTTGTTGGGGGCAGGTTTTCAAAGTCAATGCCAAAACCAAAAAAAGGTCGAGTGTCACACACGCACACAACAATACCGGGCACCCACACTTGTTTACCTATTTTATTGGGGCGTGTGTGAATTTGAATTTGCATTGATTTTCCGCTTGGTTAGTCGATTCGAAAAGCCAGAAGGAGGGGCAGCAATATTTGATTATTTTTGTTTGCACCCGATTTTAATTGCTCCCACAACACATACACATAAAACCCATCGGATTGCCAATAGAAGAATGAATTTTGCAATTATGCCAACCGAATGGAACCAGAAGTACAACAACAACAACAAGAGCCAGTTCAACAAGTGGGAGGGGACATCATTACGGAGAAAGTCCTGTTCCCTGCCCCATGTCCATCCCCCATCCCCCCCGTCGCTAATCCTTCCCTTCCCTTTTCACCCTTCATCTGCCATCTGGTTTTCTCCTGCAAAGCAAATAAAGTGCGAAATGAGAATTGCCGTAGAATGGTCACAGTGGTTCGGAATCGTTGGAAAAAGGGGATTAACATATCATAAAGTTTACTTAAAATGAGAATGATCTATCGATAATTTAAACGTAATGTTTTAGGTTTGAAAAGTCAATCTAAACATTAGCTTATTTATTTCCAAATAAAATTAATAGTTTAATAAATAAACAATCTCAACATTAGCTTATATATATCCAAAAAAATGTTGTAATTTTATTAAAAAAAACAATCTTAGCCATAGTATTTTTTATTTCCAAATAAATTTAAATTTAAATTTTACTTGTAGGTATTAAATTAAATTATAGTTAAAAAAAATTTTTTTTTCTTACAATAAAATAGGATGATTTTCTATAACTTAAATGATTTTATGGACTAAGTAAAAAGAAATTTGTTTCTGAGCTTTTATTTTATTTTATAAGATTAGTTTAAGTATTAGCTTACAAATGTAGAGTTATATGAATTTAATAGATATTTATAAAAATGTTCTATATATGTTTATAAAAATTCTATAAATTTCATTTACGGTTACTACATTTGTAAGTATTAGCTTATAAATAAAATCTTACAAAATAAAATGTAGCTTGATCTTTAGATCTATTAACTCCATTTCCCACCGCTTTTCGACCACTGTGCACTGGGTGGAGAACCCAAGTTGAGCCAGAGGCTGGATTAGCTCTTGTCGTGACCTCGTGGCCCGTTGGCATGCAAAATGCAACTAATTATGAATTTTAATTAATTCTGGCATTTTATTTTGTTGGCTGCTGCTGCTGTGCAGCACTTCTGCCCGTGGGCAATAATAATAATAAAGTGAGTCGGGGAATTGCAGAGAGAGTCTTTGCATTCTTTTTTCCCCCTTTTCCCCGCCCCTTTTGGTCAAGAAAGTGTATATATAAAGGCGAGATGGAAATAAAAGTAAAATGGGGGGGAAAGCAAGAACATTGAATGACTCTTTTGTTCGGTTTTCGGTTGGGCTTGGGTTTTGGGTTTAGGTTTTCCCCCATTCCGCAGTCAAGTGTCTGCCTTTCAGTTGTTTCTGTCGTTTGATTGGGTCGTATTCGTGGCATTCTGGCCATGGGAGATTGCATTTCACTTTGACCGTTGAAGAATGCCACGTGCGCCAAGGAAATGTTTTTATTTTTGAATGCACTTTGAAGGCATTCAGTGGAAAGCATTTGCAAATGCATCTCGGTTCGGTGGTTTGAGGTATAGAATTTTAGCCACCGTAGTTTTATAGCAGAAAGCAGAAAAAACCATCTTCGAATTTTTGTAGCATACTTTTAGACACCTTTGTAATTTATTTAAAATTTTCCTTTAACTTTCCTTTAAATAAATTTCCTATTATTGATTGTTTGCCTAGGGGAGAATTCCCCTTCTATTCGCTTTCATTTTCATTGGGCCTTCTATTTTATTATTATTTTGTTGTGCCAGCAGAATAATCGCATAGTCTGCTTTTGAGGGCAACAGCTGCATCTGACATTTGTGCCGCCCCATCTTAACCCTTAACCCTCCCGAGCCGCCGTGCTTAACCCCTGTTGTGCACACTTATGCCTGAAAGCTTTATGAAATTCCAATTTAATGGTCTTGTGGCTTAAACTGCATTTTGTCCATTTCTCCTTTATCCTTTTTTTCCCCCACATTTGTTTTCGCTTCTGGGGAATCGATGGACATTCTGTGGTCGCTCTAAGCCAAATGCATTATTTAGCTCCATAAAAATGTCAGGGTTGTCGTATAAATACACCGAGAACAAGATATATGGCCATTTTAAGCTACTTAAATAAACTAATGTCGCGAAAACAAACTGGAATTCCGAATTTATACGAGTGTTTAAATGATTTTATCGCATAGTTTATTGCAATTTTGCAATGGAAGTTTTTATAAAACGGTTTAGATGGCTTAAAAATTATAAATTGCAAAGTCTTTATATGAAAGAAAAATAGGTTTAAAATAAAAAATCGAAAAATAAGTTTTATATGGAATTTTTAGATATAAAACACACAGTTTAATCCTATAAATTCTTCCTTGTTAGCTTAAAATTTTATTAAAAATACTATAAATATTATATTGATATTTTTTTTAACCCTTGGTAATATTTGTTCTCTGTGCAGCCAAATGTATTCCCATACACCGTGTTGTTGTTTGTTTTGGCCCATGTGTTGAGTGGTCTTGAAGAGGGTTTTTGGGCGTTTGCCGGTGACACGAAATGCAATCGACACCCGCCGGGGGAGTCATAAATATTGCAACACCCAATTCCACTCAAAACCAACAGAGCCAAGTTGTCAGGGTTGCCAGGGTTCCCAGGATTCCCACGATGGTATTTTCGAGCTCTGCTCTTCATTAACCAAAGTGAAATCAATCGCAATGGCATTGCATTCCATTATTCAAGAGTCACGCACTTTTGTTAACTGGTTCCGCAATTAAATTATTCACATGCAGATTGGACAATGTCCACACGGATTAAGCAAACCAACTAACTAAAATAATATATGTGGGATTAATTCAGGCAGATTTTGGGCAAACATCTGGTGTTTTAATATTACAAAAGTTAATTGAAATTTATGGCTAGAGTAGAGGTTTAAAATTCTATTTAATATTATTATTATACAATACTGTAAGTTTTTACTTTATATGCATATTTATGCAATTAAGTCAGCCATGAAAAAGGTCGAAATGTAAATATTTAAATACGTTTTAAATGCACTGTTAATTGAGGTAGAAAATTTGATGTGCAAATAAATGAAATCCGGTTAAAGGGAATAATTTCCTGCGTTTGATGTCTGCCCCAATGATTCTGACCTGCCTTTGAAGATGTGCATATTTTTTCAATTTAAAATCAGAAACCTGGACGAGGATACATTTCAGCTGAGATACTCAAGCGGGTGCTTGAAAAGTTTGCCCCTTGAACTCTTTTCCATTCCTTTTGGCCATTCAGTTTCGATCTCCCAGCTGGGTGCCATCAGCAGAACTTTATTTCGCCGCTTGTTGCTTCAATCGCCGAACAGAGGGGCATATCCGAGGATATAGCACGTGTCGGGAGGATAAGGGCTATAGACGGGACCGCAAATTATGCAAAATGGCCGCAGCAGGCAAACAGGGAACGTGCTGCGAACTGGGGGAGAAAAACGGAAAAAGGGGATAAAATTCCACAAACTTGGGATATAAAAACAAACTTCTCCATTTCAGAAAGGTTCTTTTATCCCAAGTCCCTAATGTAATTTATAATTTATTTTATTTATAATAAAAAAGTTCTTTAAATATTTAAATTTAAATTAAATGAATGAACATAATCTAATCTCGAATATTAATTACGTAACTAAAGAAATAGGTTTTAATTACAAACAGAAGAAAGTCCTCAAGATATAAAAACAAACTTAGCACTATTTCAAGAAGGTTCTTCTATTCTATGTTAATTAAAATTTAATGTAATTTTTAATTTATTTTGTTTATAATAAAAAAAAACTTTTAATCTCCAAATAATAATAAACATGCCTTTATTGTAAAAATTTAAATTATATTTACCTTTTTAATAAGCAAGTAATGGTGATTTAAATAAATTTGTAATTAACCCAAGAAAAATTCGTCTTTAGGAGTCCCCACTGTACTTGGACGTGCGTCTCCCTAGTTTGGCTCAAATCGAGGCGAGTGCTTAAATAATTAATTACAGAAAAGCGCAGTTCCATGAAAAGCGTGCTGAAGTGGTGTTGCGGTTGCTTTTGGGGTGGCCATCGTGGGAATAAAAATAAATAGGGGAAAGCGAAAAAGTGAGAAAAAAAACCTAGGAAAAGGAAAGGAAAAACGAAAGGGGCGGGGAAAAACCATCACAAGTCCTTCACTTCTCACCGTGTTGTTAAACCAATTGGCAAACATTTTTATTTTATTACGTTTCAGTTGCACTTTCTGTTGCTTTTTGCTTTTTGCCTTCTGCTTTTGCTTTTTAACACCACATTTTCCGCCTTTCCCGTGGAAATTCCTCCTCCGCACCGGCCAATCAGTCGTCGGGGTAAATAGTTGGTAACTAGGGGTTCCGCATCCGGTTAATAAACAAAAGAGGTGCCGTCCGCCCGACTGTCTCCGGATTTATTTGCCCGGACTCCGGGATTCCTATGCTTGTTTTGCCATTGTCTCTCGGATTTTGTTTCTTGATGGGCGGAGGATTGGCGGATTGGGTTACGTTTATCGCCGGGTGGCTTTTGCTTCGGCTTTTCCCATTGTGGTTTTAGTGGTCTTTGCTTGGGTGGCTCGTGTTTATGGCAAAATCAATGCGAACCGCGTCTAAAAATAGGCAACTGGCCAAAACGCGTCACGGCCAAAAAGCCCTGGGGCGACCTAATTAAATCGCTCGACAATTGATGGTTGGCCCATCGACAAAAGTGAATGATTGAACGACAGCCTGATTGAGTGACCTTGCACTGCGACAAATTAAAGGAAAAAAATGTGTATGTCCAAGTATTGAGTGATTTCAGGAGTAGGAAAGAAACCAATATCATAGGTAGTATGTAAATGCGGGTTTGCGGACATTTACTAAATATTTGTGGTTTTCATTTATAAAAGTGTGTAAGAAGTGTTATACTTAGTCTTCTAATGTACTAATAATTTTAAAAACTGTATTAAAATATATATTTTAATAATTATTTAAAGAGTTTCTAGAATATTTTTTTGTTATGTGTTATTCTTACGTTTCTTTTTCTGCGTGTAAATTTAGGCGTCTCCATTGGATTCGTGTTGAAATCAATTAACTGACGTCAGCAAGGGATGATGGTGCTGTGGGTGGACTTTTCAGGGGGTGGTGCATACTTTTCGGCAAGCAGCTTGCGCCTTACATAACCTCACATGGGGTAACTTTTGTTTTTCAGTCCCCCCATCCCACCACCTCCACCTCCTGCAGTTTCCTGGCGGGCGGTGCAAACTTATTATGGCCATTTTTGGCTTGTGCGAAACTTTATCAACATTATGGATGACTGACTGACTTACATCTGCACCCAAACTTGGACAAGGCTGAACCTTAAAATTGTTTCATTTCTGTTTTTTGGTTTCTCCTACATGGCGAATGTGTGTGCGTGTGTGTTCTTAGGGATGATGTTTGTTTGCCTTGTGGTCGGGATTACCCCAAAGAAATGGCCAACTTTAAAAAAGCAATCTTATTAAGTTGGTGTAGCGGGAAACTTTTCAGATTTTCCGGCATACAGGGAACGGTCGAAATATTACAGCCATAAAAGTTTAATCCATGTTAAGTGAGCCACTCAAGGAAATCAGAAAAAAAAAAAATATTTTTTGTGAAAATTGCAAAGCATTTCTTTAAAATATTTAAAACTTAATTGATATAAGTTCTTACTTTTAAAAATATCCAAATCGATTTTCATATATTTCGGTTTGCTCTTCCCTCAAACCTTTTATGAATTCCTCTTCAATATTGGAATGCCATTCGTCGTAGCCCCTCCTTTTAGCCGTGTTTCTAGGTGACTTTTGAAAGCCAGAAATAAAATATGAGGAATGACGTTGCCTTTGGTGTTTATTGTTGTTCTTGTTGTTCTTGCTCTTTTATTGTTTTTCCTGTCGAACGTGAATAAGAAGAAGAAGGGGAAGGGGAAGGGGAAGAGGAAGAAGCGGAAACAGGCAGCGTCATAAATATGTAAGCAGTGTGTGTATGACCTTCGCGTGTCGCAGCAACATTTTCAGAATTTTCTGCATGCAGAAATCCAACAACGTTGTTAAATTGAGGAGCTCTTTTTTCTGTTTGCTTTTCTTTTTTTTTTCATTTGGCAAGCAAATCATGTTGCATGTTCCCACCGCGCTGACCTCTGACCCCGATATATCACCCCCGGCCCCCATGATTTATTATTCGTATGGCCTACGGCCTGACGAGGGACACGAACTGCAGGAATATAACCAGGGCCTCCAGAATGAAGAAGAACATCTAAGGGGGAATATAATATGGGTAATATCCATCTAATATCTGTGAATACGGTGTTTTACCCCAGCCAAAGTCTGCAGGTTGAGGTGATAGATTCCGCAGACATTGAATTGTATGGGATCCTGCATGATTTGCAGGGCAAACCCTTCGATTTGGCTTCTTTCTGAAGCCGTCTGTCCCGGACGATCCTTCAGTTGCGCCTGCAGGTGTTTGGACTGTGGGGAATATTAAAAAAAATATTTCAAATTCTTTGAAATCAAAACAAAAATCTCCTATTTTTTCGAAAAAATTAAAACAAAATCAAAAAGGTATGACACTTCAAATTCCGACAGTTATTTCTCATTTTACGCCAAAAATACTGATATTTTTGTGCAAAAAACACGATTTTTATTTTTTGCGTTTTTGTAAGGGGTAGGGTCACAATTTTTTCGAAAAAATTAAAACAAGTTAATATGCCCATGTTTGAATGCAAATCGATAGGCAATTTAATTTCGAGCTCAAAAAGGTATAACACTTCATATTCTGACAGTTATTTCTCATTTTACGCCAAAAATACTGATATTTTTGTGCAAAAAACAAGATTTTTATTTTTTGCGTTTTTTGTAAGGGGTAGGGTCACAATTTTTCCGAAAAAATTAAAACAAGTTAATATGCCCATGTTTGAATGCAAATCGATAGGCAATTTAATTTCGAGCTCAAAAAGGTATA
The DNA here is from genome assembly GCA_035046095.1 of Drosophila pseudotakahashii. Lineage (NCBI taxonomy): Eukaryota > Metazoa > Arthropoda > Insecta > Diptera > Drosophilidae > Drosophila > Drosophila pseudotakahashii. Next base: position 13,155,711 of record JAWNOE010000105.1, read on the forward strand.
ACACTTCATATTCTGACAGTTATTTCTCATTTTACGCCAAAAATACTGATATTTTTGTGCAAAAAACAAGATTTTTATTTTTTGCGTTTTTTGTAAGGGGTAGGGTCACAATTTTTTCGAAAAAATTAAAACAAGTTAATATGCCCATGTTTGAATGCAAATCGATAGGCAATTTAATTTCGAGCTCAAAAAGGTATAACACTTCATATTCTGACAGTTATTTCTCATTTTACGCCAAAAATACTGATATTTTTGTGCAAAAAACAAGATTTTTATTTTTTGCGTTTTTTGTAAGGGGTAGGGGTCACAATTTTTTTCGAAAAAATTAAAACAAGTTAAATTGCCCATGTTTGAATGCAAATCGATAGGCAATTTAATTACGAGCTCAAAAAGGTATGACACTTCATATTCTGACAGTTATTTCTCATTTTACGCCAAAAATACTGATATTTTTGTGCAAAAAACAAGATTTTTATTTTTTGCGTTTTTTGTAAGGGGTAGGGTCACAATTTTTTCGAAAAAATTAAAACAAGTTAATATGCCCATGTTTGAATGCAAATCGATAGGCAATTTAATTTCGAGCTCAAAAAGGTATAACACTTCATATTCTGACAGTTATTTCTCATTTTACGCCAAAAATACTGATATTTTTGTGCAAAAAACAAGATTTTTATTTTTTGCGTTTTTTGTAAGGGGTAGGGGTCACAATTTTTTTCGAAAAAATTAAAACAAGTTAAATTGCCCATGTTTGAATGCAAATCGATAGGCAATTTAATTACGAGCTCAAAAAGGTATGACACTTCATATTCTGACAGTTATTTCTCATTTTACGCCAAAAATACTGATATTTTTGTGCAAAAAACAAGATTTTTATTTTTTGCGTTTTTTGTAGGGGTAGGGTCACAATTTTTTCGAAAAAATTAAAACAAGTTAATATGCCCATGTTTGAATGCAAATCGATATGCAATTTAATTTCGAGCTCAAAAAGGTATGACACTTCATATTCTGACAGTTATTTCTCATTCTACGCCAAAAATACTGATATTTTTGAGCAAAAAACAAGATTTTTATTTTTTGCGTTTTTGTAAGGGGTAGGGTCACAATTTTTTTCGAAAAAATTAAAACAAGTTAAATTGCCCATGTTTAAATGCAAATTGATAGGCAATTTAATTACGAGCTTAAAAATGTATGACACTTTATATTCTGACAGTTATTTTCCATTTTACGCCAAAAATACTGATATTTTTGTGCAAAAAACAAGATTTTTATTTTTTGCGTTTTTTGCATGGGGTAGGGTCACAATTTTTTCGAAAAAATTAAAACAAGTTAATATGCCCATGTTTGAATGCAAATCGATAGGCAATTTAATTTCGAGCTCAAAAAGGTATGACACTTCATATTCTGACAGTTATTTCTCATTTTACGCCAAAAATACTGATATTTTTGTGCAAAAAACAAGATTTTTATTTTTTGCGTTTTTTGTAAGGGGTAGGGTCACAATTTTTTCGAAAAAATTAAAACAAGTTAATATGCCCATGTTTGAATGCAAATCGATATGCAATTTAATTTCGAGCTCAAAAAGGTATGACACTTCATATTCTGACAGTTATTTCTCATTCTACGCCAAAAATACTGATATTTTTGAGCAAAAAACAAGATTTTTATTTTTTGCGTTTTTGTAAGGGGTACGTTAACAATTTTTTTCGAAAAAATTAAAACAAGTTAAATTGCCCATGTTTAAATGCAAATTGATAGGCAATTTAATTACGAGCTTAAAAATGTATGACACTTTATATTCTGACAGTTATTTTCCATTTTACGCCAAAAATACTGATATTTTTGTGCAAAAAACAAGATTTTTATTTTTTGCGTTTTTTGCATGGGGTAGGGTCACAATTTTTTCGAAAAAATTAAAACAAGTTAATATGCCCATATTTGAATGCAAATCGATAGGCAATTTAATTTCGAGCTCAAAAAGGTATGACACTTCATATTCTGACAGTTATTTCTCATTTTACGCCAAAAATACTGATATTTTTGTGCAAAAAACAAGATTTTTATTTTTTGCGTTTTTTGTAGGGGTAGGGTCACAATTTTTTCGAAAAAATTAAAACAAGTTAATATGCCCATGTTTGAATGCAAATCGATAGGCAATTTAATTACGAGCTTAAAAAGGTATGACACTTCATATTCTGATTCTTATTTCTCATTTTACGCCAAAAATACTGAGTAAATGGTAAATGCGGGTTTGCAAACATTTACTAAATATTTTAGTAAACCTTTAGACTTCTTTAAAGGGGATTAATAATTTTAAAATCCCTCACCTTGGCCACACAGCGATGGCAGGCGGCGCACATGGTCCAGATCTTGACGAGCGTGGGCATCACAACGTACATGGTCTGGGCAAGGGTGAACCAGCTGGCGGGCATTGCCTTCAGATATTGCACCATAAAGTACACATTGCACACGATTATCCAGTCGCCCAGGCAAAGGATGTTCAGCAGGAGCAACGAGAGCCCGAAGAGATGCGACAACGAACGCGACAATTTCGCCAGATGGGCATATTCCGATCGCAGAGTCTTGTATTCCGTCGACCCGTCGACCACTCGCCGATGCAGTTGCTCCAGCTGGCCATCCAAACGATCCACCAGCAGCATCATTTCCAAGTAGCGAGCCCGAATGGCCTGAAGGCTAAAGGCATATCGCATGCTCTCCTTGTCCCAGTTTTCCATATAGAGCAGGCCTAGATTACACAAGACCAGCCAGAGTTCCAGGATTAGATGTCGGTACATGAATGTGGTGGCCCTGACCAGCGGCAGTTGCTCCTGCAGACGTCGAAGCCGCTGACACTGGAACAGGGCCGTGAGGACAATCCATGTGTGAACCACTTTGTAGGTCACATTGACGCCCTGGATGGTTTTCCAAAAGTACTTGGACAAATGTTCGAACGGCAGTGTTCCCTGAAAGTACCACCCGATTTCGGTGGCCAGTTCGATTAGTATTATGACCAGGAAGCTACTGCCCAAGAGGCGGCCCAAGCGACTGCCGCTCCAGCCACAAGCCAGGCCAAAAAGCTGAAAGTAACCAGTTAAAGTGCGTTCCAACCACAGCGACATTGGGCCAACAACTGAGGTATCTCGGGGGTATTTCTGCATATGAGGCTATTACAAGATATCTTTCAATTAATCAAAGAGGCGGTGCTTAAGCGATCCTATCGTCGGTCGTATAATAGGGTTAAATTTATCAAGGGGAGACCGCGCCAATGCTTGGTGACCCCGATTGTTCAAATTTAACACCGTTCTATGCACTTGAAAAAAGGTGACCCAAAACTAGACGGATTCCTAATTTAATGGGTAATATCTCCGAGAGCTTGTTATTTTCCGCATTAAAAGTTAATTTAAATTGATCATTGGTTTCAATATAATATTCATTTGGTGACCCCGATTTATTATTTTTTCAGTGCTCACGGTACTCAGCTCGACGATTAAGTACAACGAATACGCGACGGACAAGGGCGGCAATGTGAGCATACCCTGCATAGCCCAGGGCAACATTATGTGGGTGAAGGAGCACGGCAACAACAGCACGATAATCCAGGTGAGTCGGTGGTGAATCCTTATCAAAGAGCATGCCAGAGATAAATACCATATTCCCAAAGACTGGTCGTGTTTTGGTGCTGCGCAATGTGAGCACTACGGATGCCGGAATTTACGTGTGCTTCGCCTCAGTGCCACGCCCATCGACAACAACAAGTGCAACAACTGTAGCAGCAGCAACAACGACGAGCAAACCAGCAACATCAGCAACTACCTCACCGCAAAATCAGCAGGAGAAAGAAAAGCAGCCGGTGGAGGATAAGGATAAGGATGAGGATGAGTATGGTATCGATATGGATTCCCAGCAGGAACCCCAAGTGGAGGAGGAACTGGAGTACCAGGCCCAGCAGCGAACAAGGCTCATCGTTCGCACCGTTCCGGGACCGGTTTCGCAGCTGTACTTCAAGGCCTCCACCATACTGGGCTTCCTCATCTGGCGCTTCAACAAGACCCAATCCGGGGGCTATCCGGTGCGCAGCTTTACGGCCGAGTACCGGAATGTGTCCTACAAAACGCCGCCGGCAAATGCCAGTTTCGAGCACGCCTGGAGCAGGATGGATCCCATCAACATAGCCTTCAATGTGGTGGGTATCTTACGATAAATTATAGTTTTCAAAAAAAAAACTCTACGAAAAATGCTTTTTACCAAAAAACAACATTCCTAGTTTTTGCAAAAAAAAAAATGTTTTTTCGCCGAAACAATGAAAATAATGATCCAAATATGGAATGTCATACCTTGCCGAGCTCGTGGTGAAAATTCCCATCGATTGGAATTTAAATTTAAAAACTTTAATTTTTGAAATTTTTTTGCAAAAAATCATGATACCAAAAATGTGAAAATTAGCGAAATTTTTATTTACCTGTACCTGGAATAATATTCTTATAGCGCCAAATGGAAGTCTATCGGCTGGCACCCAATACCACCTATGAGTTTCGGATATGGGCCAACAATGAGCTGGGCAGCGGGGAGGTGGTCACCACCACTGTGACCACGCTGCCGGAGACCAAGGAGGAGGGTGAGTACTCCTAGAACCATCGATTCAGATCCTAGCGAATTTTAGGCTATATTAGGCTAGGCTAGGCTAGGTCCAATTCAGGTCTAGATTATGTTGATTATGACTACTATTTTCGTACAACTTTGGTATTCTACTATAAATGTGTAAACTGTAATTCTAATCGGTAGTTTATCATTCCTAATTTTCAATTGGTGTCAACATCTATATTATTAAGGACCATCGGATGGGATTGCAACTGGAGTTAAATGGAGTTTTATATCTATATATCTTTATCTCTGCAGTTAAAACTGCTTGACATAGAAATCTAAAATAAAATACGAAATTCCCAAAAAACCTTCCAAACTTAATGCAATCCTAGCCGCAGTCACGACCTTAGTAACTTGATTGGTAGCCAGCATTATCGACTAACCTAAAAAACTAAGTGTAAACGTATAGCTCATTGTTTAGTATATTTCGATTTGTATTTTTGGTAATTTTCGTTGTCCATCTATCTATTTTTCTCTCCCCTCTCTCTCTCTCTCTCTGTGTGTGTGTGCCTCTATCTCTGTCACACCCGAACCAGATCTCATACGCCTTATAAAACCCGACCTAGACAATTTCGATCCACGCATTTGGATAGTGGCCGTCAGCATAGTGCTCGGAACCCTTGTGATATTAGCGATCGGACTCTGCATTGTGCTCTCCAAGGAGTGCTATCAGTCGGCGCAAATGGGTACAGAATAAGTCGATCAACTCCAAAACTCCAACTCCAGAATATCCCAAGTTTTGAAAAAGATAAACCGAAAAACAGCAAACAATCCCTGAGATAATCAGCAACAATTCTCACCCGTTTTTTTTTTCTTATTTTTTCGCGTGTTTTTTAAATGGTTTTTCATTTTCCATTTGGCTTTTCTTTTTCGGTTACTCATTATTTTGAACCTGCATTCTTCAGTTTTGTTATGGCTTTATATATATATTGATGTTGATTGGTGTCGTTGTTGTTGTTGTCGTTATTGCCACATTGCTGTTGTTGTTGCCGCTGCTATTGTTGTTAATAATTAATATCGAATATTGTGTTGTTTAACCGCATTTAGATTTTATGTTTGCCAGCGCCGGACGCGAATTGTTTGCTTTGCCGTTGGATGTTGTTTATACATATATGATAATAAATATACCGATATGTTTAAGACCCCCCTATAATAAATACCATAAATGTGTATATAGCCTTAGTGCGGCTCCTGTGACCTGTAAATATAATTTCACTAACGAGATGCAAAGATAAATGTATTTGCAACGAAAAGAAATGCAGGCGAATCATTGATTTAGGAAAAAATATATTAGTCTCATTTTTGGTGATAACAATCCTTCAAATAATTTAGTTCCTTTTTTTAGAAACACAATTTTGCCATTAATATTGTAGACATAAAGTAGGTAAAATATTGAAACTAATAATAATTTAAACAAGTAGAAAAAGGCAGCTTCCGTTAATCATTCCAATCGAACAAATTGCCCTTCCCTTTCGCATTTATTCAACCAAAAATCCCTTAAGTAGATTTTAGCCCTAAGTAAATAAAAGTGTAACTCCCGCTTTAATACTATAAAACCAAAAAAAAAAAAGAGAAAACAAAAAAACCAGTCCTAGACCAAAAAAAGCTTTAAGCACTTAAACTGTGATAGCCTGCACTTGTAGCCAAAAAGAAAAACCAATCAATCAATGGAAACGAAATCAAAGCGAAAACCGTCTAGAGGTCTCAACCAATTTTAAGCCTTAGCTGCAACAAATAAACCAAATGATATTGCTAAATAAATATTGTAAAATGCCTAGATCAAAATGAGAAATGCTTTATCAATGTTGTAACCGTGTATGTATGTACTTTACCGAATATTATTGTGTGTTATTTGCATTTGCAACGAGATAAAACCCATAAAAGCACGAAATTAAATGTTTTGAAAAACCAAAAAAGAGTGGATTGTATGAAATATTCCGTTGAGTTTTGATTTAGTTTTGTTTTGAGAACACTCGAGCTTGGATTTCAATAGAAAATGCACACGAAACACACAGAAAGACACACGAGATTGAAAATAAAACCACTACACGCTTAGACAGCGGTGCTCAAAATAATAGGAGAATATCAATTGCAGGGAAAAAATCATTTTAATTAATTACTATACCTACTGGTTTTTATTTTAAAATTTTTAATTATCAAAAAACCTTTTTTTTTTTGTAAAAAAAGAATAAAATATTAATATTAAATAACATTTAAATATTTATTCTTTATTTTATATTTTACTATTTATTTAAAAAATTAGTAAAAAAAAATACCTATTATTTTGGCCACCGCTGTGTTTACATTTATTTAGCGAGACAAAGTTGTTGCTTGCATTACGCATACGCCCTGTGTGACGCTTGGGGGCTAAAGTGGCGCTTTCTTTCGAGTGTCACTTGGCTGAAGCGCCGCCTGTAAATATTTGTGTTAAACTGTTGCACACGTACACTCAGAAAAATACCACACACACACTCACACACCAACACAAACAATTAAAAACCCTAGAAAAAAAAAACAAAGGTAACGTACGGAACAATTATCTCAAAAATGCCTAATAAATGTGTTTTTCTTCTCTCTCTCTTTCTCTCTTTCTCTCTTCCTCTCTCGTTCTCTCTGTCTCTTCCCCTATCTTTAAATAAAATATTATATACAAAATATAATTTCTAATTGATTTTATCTTTCTTATTTTGGCCTGAAGAACTGCAAGATGGTTGGGACAGCATTGAGGTCATACCGAACATAATACTTAATCCCGGTTTCAGCGAGTCGGATGGTCAGGGTCAGGGTCAGGCGGGCGATCCGGATGGCGGGGAGGAGGTGGACGATGACGATGATGACGTGGCCATGCCCTTTCCGCGCACCATCATCTTTGGCCAGCACCATCGGACGCCTCCGCCGCCGCGCCTCCACCTGCCACCGCAGCACCACCAGCAGCAGCAGCACCACCACCTGCAGCAGCACCACCAGTATCACCACCATCGGCGGCAGGACGAGGACGACGACGACGACTACGAGGAGGAGCACGAGCCCACCATGGAGCGGTTCAAGCGCAAAGTTTCCGTCTTCTTCACCGGACCCACCATCAAGCGCATTTGAGACGCATCTGAGTACAAACACTGGTCACCTAGGTTGTTGCATTGCATTCGTTTGACGTACGGTTAGGATACGGATGCGGATAGGGATAGTTAGGATCCACACGGACACATAGAGCTTATCGATCGGAACCCTCGTTTTCATTTCGGTTTCTCCCGGCTAAGCTTGAACAAATGAAAAAAAAGGAAATACTTATTACAAAATTGATTTATTGCTCATTGTTTTTGCTTCTACCCGCGGATCACACAACTCTATATTATATAGTAGTATATACACACACGTATTATAAATATAAACCAAAACAAATATATTGCTGTGATACAAATTCAATTGAACGGACATTGTAAGGATTTACCATAGAGCACACGAAACACACACACACACGAAACGAAACGAAACCAATCCAGTTATTAACCATCATGAATTTGCTGAAGCTCGTAGATGAAAGCCCATATATATATTGAATTTTGCCTAGTTAAACACGCTAACTGAGTTGCAGCAACTGGATTAGACGATCCTTAGATACTTAAAAAGAAGAAACTACCAAAAGAGATCTATTATGATAAGCTAAATATGATAAATGTACTTGGAAATTGTCCGATTGTCTGTGAAACTAAATGAATAACTCATGTTTCCCTAGTTGATAAGCCAGTAAATCAAAATAAAATTAAACTAATAGGTTTTCCCATTTAAAAGTCGATTGTAACAGATCTCCCATAGTCCAGATACCCGACTATATCGTTCTTGATTTCCGTTCTGTTTGAAAAGATTTAACAAACTGTGAAACAATTTTATAATTGAGCAAATATTTTGCACTGTAGAGCGCACCAAACGATCTATATATAGATATATGAGTATATATATTTAAAACCGATAAAAAACGTTTGATAAACATTTTGAATAAACGGCAAAATGCCTTGTGCTTTAGTTCGGCCTCAAAGCTAATTAAATTGAATACGATATATGATATATGATATATGATATGATATAGGAATATTTATGAACGTAGCTAAAGTAGCTGGGCAACCAGAGATACTCAAAAGTAAATAAAGAAAAACTGCTTCCAGTCACAGAAAACCAAAAAAACGAAAAACAAAATCGAAACAATGAAATTGTTGTAAAAGATAAATCAAAACTAATTTTAAACAAGCGAATATTGTGTATATACCGATGCTAAAAAAAGATATATATATAGAGAGTGGGGAATGTACGCACACATGTGAGGGATGTACATAAAGATAGCGAGTGGGTATCTTTTAAGAAAGACTGTAGCTAATGTTTAAGACACTTTGGCCTGCGCTTATACCAATTTTTGGTTTTGGTTCTAACCATTTTTTGCATCGATCTGCTAGAGCTACAAACAAGTATATAGAAATAATATTTCTAACAATTCGGAATGTGCACTTAACTAAACCAGAAAATAAAAGAAAAAATCAGAAAAAAACACGGAATAAATAAAACTAAAGTCGCCTAAGCCTAAGACCCGATCCTAAACTCTTGGCTGTACTTCTAATTGTTATTGCTTCAGGTTGAGGTTCATTGTTATTGCGCCAGCCTCCCGTCAGCGAAATTGCTCCCTAATCACTCTAAAGAAATTATTTTCCAACCCAAGGCTAAGCCAGCTTCTAAGGAGAAGCTTAGACCGCGACACCACAAAAACACAGATTACAATAAAATAAATCTAAGTTTACAAAACCAATTCACGATTTTTATCTTTCCTTTAGAATTTGGAATTCTATATTTAAGCTATTTAGAAATGTTTTAAGGGAGTGCGAGGGAGCTGAAGTTATCCAAACATTTAATCGACTGCTTGCACTGCTTGCATTCCATTATATGCTTTGTTTATAACTTTTGAATGAATTGTCCGATTTTAAAAAATCTTTTACATTTCGATAGGTATTAATAAACACAACCAAAAGGCATTTACACTTTTACAAAATCTGTAAAGATGTGATGATGATGTATTTATTTGAAAAACTCAGAAGATATTATAGTTATATTTTTTGAAGGGGCTATTTCTATAACTTCTTTAAGGGGTTTTATTTAAACTAGTGAAAATGTTGTAAAGTTACCTACCGAAATTAATTCTTAATTTTAAGAAATTAGAAACAGAAGTTAAAGTTTCATTTTTAAGCTCTTTATCAAGCGTTTATTTGCTGAATTTAGCGATGTGCTCGTTACATGGTTGAGTAGTAATCTCTCGAAAGGGCCAATTCGGGTTCAACTTAGGGACTACAGTGTGTGTGTGGTTGGGTGGCTAATGGGTTGTTGTCATTCCAGATACCAGAGCTCCTTACTGGTAGTCCTTGTTGTCCTGGTTGTTGCTGTTCCACGCCTGGTGGACGCCGTGGTAGCTGCTCTGCTTCTGGGCGGGAGCGTTGCGGCCGAAGGGACTCTTGGGGTTGACCTGCAGGATGTAGTCGCCCTCCAGATCGTGGGCGGTGTCGATGCCCATGTAGGCGCGCTTGCCGAAGCCATCGTTCTGCTTGTACTGCTGCAGCGAGTTGGCCGGGACGGCGGGGAAGCTCCTCTCGTTGCCGGGACGCACCGACTCGGCGAAGTAGCGGGTGGCGCGCATGGCGGCCTCCACCACATTGGTGGCACCGGGAACTCCGACAGCGGGTCCGTTGGGATAGAAGTCAACATCGCCGGAACGGATGGGCGTTCCCATGCCGTAGACGGAGGTGTGGATGGCGTCGACGAACTCGGCATCGCCGCGAGCCAATCCGGTCAGGGTGTTCTGGCTCTTGGCCACGATCTTGGAGGGATCCAGACCGGTGACGCGACGCAGCTTGTGGCCGGTGAGACGGGTGAATTCCTGGGCAGCGGCGCCGGCGACATGGGCACCCACATTCTGGCCAATCAAATGGATGATATCGTGGGGCATGTCGAGCTCGTTGACCATCTGGACGATCCACTTGCCCAACTTGGCACCGGTCTTCTCGATATCGAGCATCGCGTAGCGCTGGTAGTTGGTCAGCTTGGAGCCCAAGTCGATCACGATGATGTCACCGCTCTGGGTGCTGGCGTTCTTCACCTCCTCGCTGGAGTCCTCCTCGCTGCTGGTCCTCTGGTTCTTCTTCTGCTCGTTGCTCTGATCCTGGTAGTCCTGGTTGCCGTTCTTGCCCTGCTGGCGCTGCTGCTGCTGGTTGTAGCGCTGCATGTAGGCCTGCACCAGCTTCCGGGTCGCCTTCTTCACCGTCTCCGTCGTCTCGGGCAGTCCGGTCACAAAGATGGTCACCTCGTCGTTGCCAAAGTTCTGCTTCTGCTTCAGGCGCTGGATCATCTCGTTCAGGGGCACGGCGTTCTTCTCGCCATTGGGCTTGGGCACGTAGGCCGGGATGCCGCTGGGCACGAAGCTGGGCTCCACGTTGTGGTTGATCTGCGACAGGTGGTCTGAAAAGGATTATGGAAATATTTTTAAAATAATTTGTATATTCTCAAATTTTTAAATTCTATTTTTTTCAATATCTAACAGTTTGTCTCTAATTTTTAAATCTAATACATTTTTAAAAGTTGGTATTTTTATTTTAGTATTATTTAAAAAAAAATATTTTTTTTAATTGCTGCTATTTTTTGGTAAGCAAAAATAGGATTTTCTAAGAACTTGTTAAATTTATTTTAAACAATCTAATTTTTAGTAATTTTCTATGATGAATGTTTAACGAATATTTAGAAAAGTATTTTTAAAGCCTCCATTTTTTCTAGTATTTTCTGGTATTTTTTTTTTAAACTGCTTAAAAAGTCTTGAACACTTTAGAAAACTAAAAAGCATTCCTTTTTGCCCCCCAAAACTTAGTAAGACTTACAAACTTGCTGCAGCAGCTCGGCGCCACGCTCCAGGCCCATGTTCTCCAGACGGTCAATGGTGAGATCGTCGATGGCTGGAATGGCCTCCAGTTGGGATCCGGAGAGCCACTGGGAGGGCTTCAGGGCCTGGTTGACGGAGTTGTCCATGCGGCCATTGGGCTTGGCCATAACGGCGACCGCCAGGCAAGCCAGAAGGCTCAGCACTCTCATGGGGTTCATGGTTCGGATTCGGGATCGACTTCAAGGATGCGACTTCAACACTGAGCGAGTTGAACTGAATTCACCGATCGCCCAATGGCGGCTTATATACCCCTCCTACGGGAGAGTTTTCCGATTTTCCGACTCTCTGTTTCCGCTGGGTCAGGCCTAATCGTCGGCTGGCTCTGCTGAGTAAGGGTTTTTCTGAGTTCTGAGTTCTGGGGCTTGGGCCCTGGGAATCGAATCGGAAGAGCAAATGAGCTGCACATTGTGTATACAAAGTAAGTAGTAGCTGACCCCGCTGATGACTTGGCAGCACCTGCTGCCGCCTGATTATTTCAATTTGTAATCACTTTGCGATTGCAACTTTGTAGTCTTCCCCCGGATTTAGTTAAAAATTCCCTAAATATCGTTCTAATATTAACATAAGTCATATATTTTCCAACTCTTATCCATATTCATTTCTAGTTTTAATTAATACCTCTCTTTTTCACTTTCATTTTGCCTAATTTATGCACTCGAATTTTCCATTTTCAATTCAAGGCCAATCGCAGTTCATTGATTCCAGATTTTTGCCGTTGATACGAATGGAATGTGTTTGGTTTCCAGGCCAATTTAAATATACATAAATACATATAGTTAAACATTTCATTATGGACTTTAGAAATATATTACAGATGCACGGGTAGTTTATTGACTGTGATTAACCTTTTTTCTTAACCTCACTTTTTCTTTCAAAGAGGTATGTTTTTAGAATTAAAATATTTTTGTTTTTATATATCTGCAAAAATACATTTTAATTTCAGCCTTAAATTAATTGTAAATTCCTTACGTTTTTTTTATTAATTTTTATTTCACTTTTAATTTATTTTCCATTGAAAAATGAACCAATTCCTAAATTTGTTTATTTTCCTTTATATGAAAATTTTTCATATTTTGTTATCCTTTTTTTTCTTTTATTTAGTCACTTAGCCTTTATTTAATTAAAATGGAAATAAAGCGTTTTGATAACTAAATAAATAAATATAAAATTATTTTCATAAATTGTAATTAAATAATTCAACTTTAATAATAAAATTGTATAAAATAATTTCTGAATAAATAAATAATAATTGTACAAAAAATAGATCACTAAAATAAAGTTAGATGCTAGCAAGTCATTTCGTTTTATACAAATTTTTAGACTACTTGATACAGATATTAAAATATTGGTATTAAATACAGATAAAGATATTAATAATATATATATTACACCAAACTGTTTGTTTTTTACAAATCAATAAATATATATTAACTGGATTATAATTTATAAGTAGAAGTTGTCATTAATAAGATAAAAAAAGATTATATTTATAAAATATATGTTAATAAAATAAAAAATGGTAGACTTTGAAAACAGTTCTCAAAAAGGATTATTAGTAAAATTAGAATAAAAGGCAGCCATTTGAAATTAAATCAATTTCACTATAATTATGTTCACATAAGTTTAATAAACTGCCTAAAACTGCCAAGTGTTTTTTATAAACAAAAGCCAGAGCTTGACCCCCCAAACATGAGTTCAAGTCGTGCCCCCAGTCCAGCCCCCGTTTTGTTTATGTTTTTGTTACGCAAGCAAGCTGGATAAAGAGGTTTCCCAATAATAATAATACGAGTGCAAACGAGACTCGCGAAGTGAAATATTAAAGAGCTCATCAGAAGTGTTGCAAAATCACTGACGCTGCGAAACGAGCGCTTGTGCTGATCCAGAAATCAATGGCTGGAATCGATTGCTTCCGGCGCGTGCATTATAAAGTCAGCATATATACACTTTCTATATACGGAATAGTGCTATAAAAGCCCATGGGATCGGGGAACTAGGTATGCAGTACAACTTGGTACGGTGTCTGAAACAGTCGAACTCGAAAGCACACACACACACGATGAATCCCCTGCGCAGCCTTTGCGTTCTGGCCTGCCTTCTGGCCGTGGCCGTGGGTAACCCCCAGTCGGGCAGCCGGTCCTCCGGTCGCCGCTCCAACTCCCTGGACAACGTGGAGCAGCCCAGCAACTGGGTGAGCCCGCGGGAAATCGAGGATCTGCCGGCCCTGAAGCAGGTCAGCCTCAAGAAGCTGCAGGAGATGAGCCTGGAGGAGGGCGCCACGCTGTTGGACAAGCTCTGTAAGTTGCACTGTAGAAAAAAACGTAGTAAATTCAAGGATTTCCTATTTAATTTAAATGTATTAAAACACGTAGTAAATCCCAAGATTTTATATTCAATTTAAATTAATTCATTTTAAATTTGAATTACTCAATTTAAATATTATATTTAATTAAGACATTTTTCCATCCCTTGCGATTTTTAAAAATTTTAAATAACAATTTTAGTTAATTGAAATATTTATAATATTTTTATTATTTATATATTTATCGCCGTATAATATTTAAGTTTTATTTTTTTTGAATTTTTTTTTTTTAATTAAATTTGGTAATTAAATCTGGCAATTTAAAAGGCTTATGTATTAAATCTACCACAAATCTTTACATTCTATATTTTTATTTTTAAAATTTTAAAAATATTTTCTAAAATAATTTATTTATTAATTAAAATATCCCCATAGACCACCTGTCCCAGTTCAACCACGTCTTCAATCCCGACTACACCCCCGAGCCCAGCCAGATCAAGGGCTACATTGTCGGCGAGCGCGGCCAGAAGATCGAGTTCAACCTGAACAATCTGGTGGAGAAGGTGAAGCGCCAGCAGAAGTTCGGCGACGACGAGGTGACCATCTTCATCCAGGGCCTGCCCGAGTCGAACGGCCAGGTGCAGAAGGCGACCAGGAAGCTGGTGAAGGCCTACCAGCAGCGCTACAACCTCCAGCCCTACCCGACCACCGATTCGTCCAGCGAGGAGCAGCGCCAGAGGAGCTCCAGCGAGGAGCAGCAGACCCAGCAGCAGCAGCGCCGCAAGCAGAACGATGACCAGGAGGACCAGAAGACCGGCGATCTGATCGTCATCGAGCTGGGCAACGCCATCGAGGACTTTGAGCAGTACGCCACCCTGAACATTGAGCGCCTGGGCGAGATCATCGGCAACCGACTGGTCGAGCTGACCAACACCGTGAACGTGCCCCAGGAGATCATCCATCTGATTGGCTCGGGACCCGCTGCCCATGTGGCCGGCGTGGCTGGACGCCAGTTCACCCGCCAGACCGGACACAAGTTGCGCCGCATCACCGCTCTGGATCCCTCCAAGATCTACGGCAAGCCCGAGGAGAAGCTGACCGGTTTGGCCCGCGGCGATGCTGACTTCGTGGACGCCATCCACACCTCCGCCTACGGCATGGGCACCAGCCAGCGGCTGGCCAACGTGGACTTCTTCCCCAACGGACCCTCCACCGGAGTGCCCGGCGCCGACAACGTTGTGGAGGCCGCCATGCGCGCCACCCGCTACTTCGCCGAGTCGGTGCGTCCCGGCAACGAGAGGAACTTCCCCAGCGTGGCGGCCAGCTCGTACCAGGAGTACAAGCAGAACAAGGGCTATGGCAAGCGCGGCTACATGGGCATCGCCACCGATTTCGATCTCCAGGGCGACTACATGCTGCAGGTGAACTCCAAGAGCCCCTTCGGCCGCAGCACTCCTGCCCAGAAGCAGACCGGCTACCACCAGGCCCACCAGCCGTGGCGTCAGTCCTCGTCCTCCGCCTCCTCCTCCTCGAACCAGGGTTCCCGCCGTCAGTAGATCTTCGATCCGCAGTGATCCATAGATGACAACCAGATCGCACACCCCTCATGCGAGCGAACCACCCAGCCCATCCTCATCGAGCAGATCCTGCTCACAGCATCCACTATGTTAAGCTACGCTTCGTTTTTTAATTCACAATAAAAGACCAACTGCAATTTATAAATATTCGAAGGATCATTATAGATTTTTGGCAGCGAACCCAGTCGAATGAGAACCCTTTTCACCATCCAACTGTAACTTTCTTTTTTTAGGATTGACAATAAAAAATCTCTGCATTTGTAAAATATTCGAATGAGTTCTGTATTTTATTTATTTCAGGTAAACCCCTCTTAATTTTTCGAATATTTAAAAGTAAAATTTCCAAAAATAAAAATAGTTTTAAATTATTTTTTAAATATTTGCATTTATATAATACATTTTCGAAGTAAAGCCAGTCAAAGAATTTATTTATTTGATATTTATTTGGAATAAAAAACCTTTTGATATATTTAAAGGATTTTTTAGCAACACTCAAAAATTTTCTAAATATTTAAAAGAGTCATGATCATTTTTCCAAGTAAAGACAGTCAAATATTTAATTTAAAATAAAACAATTTTTTTTAAATAAAATATTAAAATTATAAAAATAAATTTAAAATATACAAAAACAAGCCCCAGAAATTTCTAAATATTTTAAGAAGTTTCCAAATACAGAAAATACAACCCCCCGAATTTCCTGAATATTTAAAATAAATATCATATTCAAAATACAACTATAAATTTGATTGGCAGTTGTAAAATATTTGAAATATTATCCAAAGCTTCCACATACATAACTTCATTTCTATAAATAAATAAATAAATGAAACACCCAAACGTTTGGATTACATGATATGTTTATTTGATAAAGAAAGCATATTATCCATTATGGTATATAGCGTACACACGCACAACCACATATATATGGCGCTATATATATATGGAATGGTGAACTACAGACAATATTTCTTGCTTACTACTGAGTTGGCAGGCGCAAAAAAAATTGGGTTGAGATATCACTAAGCTTAAATAAGAATAATTAACGTAGAATTTCAACTTTCTTCATCTCTGGCTTCTTCTCTCGATTTCCATCTCGGCTGCTTCAGAACAAATCACAAATTGGGAAGAAAACATGTACAAATGGGTTTCGATTCTCTGTTTTTCAATCGATGCGAATATGATTTAGGTAAATGAATAAGGGGTTTTCAGGGCTTTCCTAGGCTTATTTAGGGGCAGTGGTGTTTTTTTTTTTTTGATATCAGTCTAGTCCCGACAGGGCTGATCCGAGGGCGACCAGGTGCACATCCCGCCGACGCCGTCGTAGGTGAGTCCCTTGGGACAGGTGTACTCCCAGCCGACGATGCCGCCGGTCTCCTCGAATCTGGCGCACGAAATGAACTTCCTACAGTTGAGGGGATGCGGAAAGTTGCCCTGCGCCCGGCACTCGATGATCCCCCTGCCGTGGACGATGACCTTGGTGTCCTGGCCGGTCTTGGCCGGTGCGATGCTTCCGCTGCGCCGCCTCTGGGCCACCTGGTAGCCCCCGTCCTCCGCCAACAGCTGACTGCTCGAGGTGGCCGTGAGTACGGCACTTTTGGCCGGCGGCCGACTATACACCTCGATGTACTTGTGCGGACGACGACGACTCTGCTGGCGACGGGAGAGTGGCGGAGCCGAGTGGCCAGCCGGCGTGCTCGACCCCAGGGATGAGCCCAGAGTGGGCGTGGTCGGGGGCGTGGCTGTGGTCGATTGCGGTCGACGGGGGCGTGGTATCAGCTGGCGTCCTGTGCGAAAAAAATTGAAAATATTAATTGCAATATATAAACAATTATTATTTACTAGCGATAATTTTATATAAAGAGTTGCTCTGTTTTATTTTCACAATTATTGATACTCAATAGGTTTAAACTTTAAATGTAATTTTTTTCAAGACAAGTTTACGATATAGAAAGTATGGTATGGTAATGTTGTTTGAAAATAAACTTAAATATACTTTAAAAATTGTTCTACAAATTTAAAAAAAAAAAAATTTATATAATATATATTTTATAAGATTTCGGATTGTATGCAAAAGCTAATTTTAAACATGCGATCTCGATAAAAGATATACGATTCTCCAAAATTCAAAATTAGATTAAAGCTTAAACAAATTTTGTCTGTTTGTTTTTTGAAAAATAATGTTATCCTAGCTAAGATTTAATTTAATTTAATTTAGTTTATTTAATTTATTATTATTTATTAATTAGTTTATTTTTTTATTAATTTATTTATTTTATAGCCAAGCTACACAAGTGTACCTTTTATAATTTTTGCGCTAGTTGAGACTCGAGTTATATACTTAGATATATTTTTAAATTTTTATAACAATTGTTCTCAGTTTCTTAAATAATATTAATTACTAACATTAAGATTTGGAGCCTTGTTAAATATTATTATTATTATTTTAATATATCTGTTTTTTATTTTGTATTTTATAGGACTTACTTATGCCCTGGCTAATCACTGGCAGTGGTGCATTGGCGGTGGTGCTGGTCGTGGTGCTGGTGCTCTTCAGTGGCTGCGCTGGCAATGCCAGTTCGTATTCCTCCCGTGGACGCACTTGCTCCGGGATCTGGTTGAAGCGGCTGGTGTGAATGCTCGACTTGGCCACCTGATCCTCATCGTCGTCGTTCAAATACAGCGTGGTGGTGGTTTCCAGGCCCGAGTTCGGTGGGTTGGTGGTGCGAGCGGATGGCGGTGTGGTGGATATCAGGGTGAGGCGACGCTTGAAGAGCGGGTTCTGGGTTCGCGGCACATCGGTGGCTGGCGGTAAAGAAATAATATCACATTAGATATAAAAATAATACCACAAAATAGTAGATAATAAATATATTTATTGTGGTTAAATCATTATTATGCTTTTTCTGAATCAACTCTAAAGGAAATGTCTCATTTCTGCTTTACTTAACTTTTGAATGTAAAAACTCTAATAAAGCCCTTAGGAAATTTAAGTAGAGAGAGTTGTAAACAATATGTGCACAATGAGAAAATATTTTTTTTTAAATTATTTAGCCAATAAATTTATAATATCATTTATAATAATAGAATTTGCATACTCCATTTTGGGTATTTTTTTAAATGTATTTATAATGTTATTAATAAATATTTTTGGTTATAAATGGATTAAAAACTTGGTTTTAATCATTAAAACTGGAATTTTTTAGGTAAAGTAATTTTTTTTACAATACTATGCCGTTTTTCTCTGAGTGTACTCACCACTCTCATCGCCGTTGGCCGCCGGTGCGAAGGTTGTCAGTCGACGCGTTTGAAATTGGCGGCGCAGCGCGAAGCTGGCGGGCTGGAACTTGTGTTGCTGTTGCTTTTGTGTGATGTCATTGCTGCCGATGTTGCTGTTGCCGCCGTTAATGTTGCTGCTGCTGCTAATGTTGCTAGTTGCTGGCGTCAGTGTTGCTGCCTCGCCGGATGCTGCTGCTGCTGCTGCTGCTCCGCTCTTAACTTTCAGCTTGTTCAGGTAGATGTTGCTGCTGGTTCTGCCGCCAGCAACAGATGTTGCTGCTGGGAAGACTGTTGTTGCTGCTGCTGCCGCTGTTGTTGTAGTTGCTGCTGCTGCTGCCGAGGGTCTGCTGCGCAGTCGGTTGTATTTGGAGGTCGTTGGCGGTTCTGCTGGCTGCTGCGTGGTGGTGGCTTCAATCGCCGCCGACGTCGGTGAGTTGATAATCCGCCGGCGGACACTCAACACCGGTCGCCGCGAAACGCTGCCAGTCGTCGGTTGACGCAGCTGCCAGTCGGTAGTTGAAGATCGTTGGTTTCGCGGCACATGAAATTATACAAAACAGGCACTCAATTTAGCATACAGTGAATTTTTTGGGATTTTTCTACAATTTTTGCAACTCGCTGTGTGGTGTTTTTCTATATTTTTCGTGCGTTTTTTTTCCTGGCGGTGTGTGCAGTCAACAACAATTCAAAAGCGCGCTACATGCTGGACTATAAACAATAATAAATCATAAATCATATTAATAAAATTTACAATATTAGTTGGATACAAGATATGCATACTACCATAAGCCTTAAATAAATTAGTACTGTTTGTGTTGAGTGTTTTTCTCTGTGGGTTTTTTGGGTTTGGAAGTTTGGGAGATTGGGAAATGGAAAGGAAACCCTTCTTATAGGTACTTTCTCTCTTTTACTGCAAGATCAAGTTGACCACATCGCCATCAAGTGGAGCAACAACCGCAAAAATGCAGTCAGGCATTTTAATTGAAGGACGTTCGAGTGCAAAATAAATACAAAAATATAAACACACAGGCATAACAAGTTATTTGCACGGCTATTATTTTGTGCTAGTTTTGCTTTGTCCAGTCCACCGATGTTGTTGACATTGAAAGCGGCAAAAGAGGGCAAATTATACTGGGATTTATTGTAATTACAAACAAAATTGAACTTTGAACACTTTTCTAAGATTCTTGAGATCAACTTTTAAATAGAAAGATAGTTTTCTTGGAGGACCAAAGCAAAATAAAAACCTTTTCTTGACAAGTTCTCTTTACAATCTTAAAGCAATTTTATACATTTTCTTTAAAAATTATTTTAGAATTAAAAAAAGTTTTAAAAAATCTTTTAAAAAAATATTTAAAAAAATTTAAAGTTTCAAAATATTTATAAGATTTTCCTAAATTCGCTACAATAACTCCAAATCTTACAAATATTTTATTTATTATATTTTTTGAATTAAAGAACTATGAAAAAATATTAAAAAATTGTATAAAAAATGGACAGCAGATTTCCCAGTCAAACGAAAAATATGCTGAGAGAGAGTTGCTTTTAGAGACTTTTTGTGTCAATGTCGCACCTTCAGAAGACAATGAATGGGCCGGAAAAATACGCATCAGCCGAAGCGTTTGCATAACTTTAAGCTGATGGGCTTCTTCTTTTTCGATTCGCAGATTCGCCGATATCGAAGCCTGTATTTCTGCCTTTTTCAGGCATTTTTGGTATTTGGCAAGCCGATTCGACTGCATGCCAATGTGATTACATAATCTGAATCCCCGACAAATTCCCACTTGATGTTTTCCTCTTTGGCAGATGCGCAGTTTGCTTGTGTTTTTTTTTTTGGTCACTGCAAACTGGTTGGACTTTAATTAAATATTGTGCAAGCCAAGTTGGTCAGCTCAAAAGACTGATGATGCGTGCAGGGCGTCGTCGTCTGCGGGATTTTCTGGCTTCTCAATGCGATTGTTGTGAAAGTGGCAAAACAAAAGACTCAAGACACGAACGCGCCGGGGAAAGCAGCGGCCGAGCAAAAGGGTGCTCCCGTTTCAAGGGCAAAAAAAAAATGAAATAAAATAAAATGAAATAAAAGAGAAGGGTGACCATTCATTGTAGGTTGCAAAAACATGCCAAATATTCAAATGAAAATTTAAGTATTTAAAAAAATAATCTGGCTTGTAAAAAAATGTAATTAAAGAAATATTTAAATTGCTTTAATTTTTAACCTGGCTTGTAAAGTTAAAATTTGTATTCTGAAGTGGCTTCTCATATCCACACCTCTACGATATCGCGGCGATCACTTCGTTAACCTCTTTTTCTGTGTAAACACTCCCTATTATTTATTTTTTTGTACCCACAGACATGGGTACTCTTCAACCAACGGATGATGACAAAAGCAACACCTTTGATCTTCTTTTATGGCTTCTTTTTATTGTTTGCTTTGTGCGGCTTTTTATTATTTTCAAATGGGATTTTTCATTTCACGGGCACTTTGAAAGGAAAAATCTCCAAACCCAAGCCCACTTCACAAAAACGAAAAAAAAACAGTAAACGACTTTTTGTCAACCTGATTTTTGGTGTCGCCTGTCAGTTCGTCGTGTTTGCTATGCGGCGCGTGATTTGACTTTTGGCAATTATCGTTTCGAGGAGACTAGCTGCCTATTATGAAACATGTCTCGTCTGCAAAGTCCCTCTCTCTCGCTCAGCAATTTGCAAATTGTTTTAGCTCAGCTCGTTTTTATTTTACAATTTTCGGTTTTTCTTTGTTTTTTTGATATTTTTTTTGCTGTTTTTCCCGCTGACTTTGTACATCTTGCGGACTCATCGAAAGTTGAAACCGATTATCCAGACAGGCTTACACACAGACACTTATGAATAGGCATGTGGCAATAACCGCTTCATACAGAAAGAGAAAAAAAAAAACTAAAATAAAGCCAGGCTGACATTTAACAAAAAACGGAAAACATAGGAAAAGAAGCCCAGACTAATGACTAAGCAAATAACAAGCAATTTTACAAGTGACATTTGAAAGAGCATCGAAAGGCGAATCTATGGAAATAGATGCATTTATAATTGCCCCAGACATGCAGAAGAATTTTCTGTAACCTTTGAACTTTAAATAAAAATAATCCACAAATTACGGAAATATTTTCACGACCCAAGAAAATGATCTGCAAATTGCCTGGGAACTGTTTGGAAAAGTCTGAGATGAAACTAACGATCCTAAATCTTTAGATCTTAAAAAAAAAATACTTCTTTTATGTTTCAGATTTTTAAACAACTTTCTTTATGATTTTTGGATCTTAAAAAAAAGTACCTATATTTTAAATAGTTTTAACTACCTCCTAACTAAGACCCATTATAAATTTTCTTTATATATTATATTTGTAGTTCCCCAAACCAAATCTTTATATATAAGCCCCGAAGAATGTACTGAAAAGAAGAAAATATTTGTTTATAAAATATACAAGTTTAACGATTTTTGTACACTATTTTCCCAATATCTTTTCCTATATATGTATACACTTTTTACACTTTTAGGGTTTCTGGTTTCAGGAAGTTAAGGTGGGTGGGACAGGGGGACAGTTTATCGTGTTCTGTTGTGGCAATAATAATTTGTATAGTTTGTTTCTTTTTGTTCATTATTTTATTGTTGTGCATAAATATTTTACAACTAAAGCTAGACTTAAAGTATTTCGGATAGAGGGAAAAGGGTAAGAGTGAAAAAAAATGATTAGAAAAGAGATAGAATTGAGAGAGAGAACTGCGCCTGGTAAAAGCCATTAAGAGTTACTTCAAGTTGATCAAGATTTTGCATCCACTGAGGGTCGTTGTTTGTCTAGATTTCTAGATTTCTATTCTATATTTGAACCAAGGAAAGACTTTTCGCATCTGCATGTGTGAACGAATGTGTGTGAGTGGATGTATATGTTGTGTGTGGGTGTTGTTGTTGTTGTTGTTGTTGTTGTTGTTTAGGTATGGCAGCTCGAAGAATACGAATTGTTTAAATAATTTACATAGCAAAAAAAAAAAGAAGATATATATAGTAGAGTATTCAAATTAAAAGCAGCAGCACTGGGAAATTTGAAAAGAGTTTTAAAGCAGCCGAAATGGTTGTTTACTTAATTTGATTTTTGTTTTTCTTGCCGTGGTTGTTGTTGTTTTTGTTGTTAAGCCAAAGCAACGCAGCCAATTATCTAAGGTTTTGGCAACAAAAGGGTTAAGCTCTCAGAAGACTCTCTTCTGTGGATAAGATAAGGGCTAAGACTAGAAATAACTAACTACGCTGAATTTCTCTGGTTATTTTGTTGTTTTTTGTGGTTGTTGTTGTTGTTGTTGTTGTGACCTATTCCGGCACCACCGTGGTGGTGTCGTCAAGTGACGCCTCCACCGTGGTCGGCGTCTCTGTGGTTGTTGTCGTTGTCTTGCGGTTGCGCAGGCGTCGGCCACGCCCCTTGCGCCCCATCTTTTTGCGATGCACCACATGCGACTCCGAACTAAAGCTAACTGCCTCGCTAACTTTGCTGCCCACTGTGGTTGTTGTGGTGCTGCTGCTGGTGGTGGTGCTGCTGCTATTGGTGGCTGTTGTTTGTGTGCTCGGATTGAAGTTGCCACCAATAGCCCCACTAATTGCGCCAATTGTGGTTGTTGTTGTTGTTGTTTGCGTATTTTCTGGACTGTTTTTGGTGACTGTTGTTTGTGTGTCGAGTGTCAGGTGGTTGTTGTTACTAATAGCCGCGGAACTAATAGCGCCACTGCTAATCTCACTGGTTGTTGTTTGAGTATTTTCTTGGTGGCTGTTGTTGTCAGCACTACTAATTGTGCTTCTTGTTTGAGTATTTTCTTGATTGCTGCTGTCAGCGGTGGTTGTTGTTTGTGTGCTTAGACCAAGTTGACCCATAATAACAGCACCAATCGGCATGGCTGTTAGTGTTTCACTGTCTTGTGTTGTTTGTGTACTAATCTGTGGCTCTGTGGCGGTCTCAATGCTAAATATTGTGGTCTCTTCAGCCACCTGATCGTCTGCTGGCCTAGTGGTTGTTGTTTGTACAGCACCGTTGACCGTTCGATCTTCAGTGCTGAGTGTGTTTGTGTTTCTGGTTTCTGGAGCCTGCACCACCAGCGGCTGGCGCACCGAGAAGGCCGACTTCGAGTCGCTGGCGGGGGATTCGGGAGATTCGGGTGACTCGGGTGACTCGGCCGGGGCCTCTGTGCTTCGGCTGTTCTCGGCCAGCGACTTTTGCACCTTGCTCAGGATCACCTGATCGAGATTGGCTATCGAAATGACCAGGGGCGAGGACTCATTGGACTCGGGTCGTAGGAGGGGTACAATGGGTCTTACGTATGTGGGTGCCGGTGTGGTCGTCTCCCCGGTGGTTTCGGTGGCCGCGGCACTGCTACTGCTAATGGTGGTGCTCTCCTCCGCCTCCGAATCGCCTATAATGCTATTGCTGCTCAATTGCTTGCCCTTCCGGGCGGAATCGAAGAGTCCCTCCAGCGAGATGGTCGAGGTCTCCAGGGCGCCGGTCAGCACTTCGGGCACCAAGGACTTGCCACTGCGATCGGCATCGGTTTCCGTTTCTGGCAGGGAATTCCTCACCGGTGCCGAGACCGCCGAGTAGTTGGGTTCAGTGGGCGTATAATCGGCCACTGTGCTGTGGCCATCGTTGATCTGAATATCACTGCCATCGACCAGATGGACATACTTCACCACACTAATCTCGCCCAGCTGCTCCACATGGGGCAGCGACTCCACGCGCAGAGTGCCAAAGTCCTGGTTCGCCTTCGACTTTCGCTGGGCAGCCTTGGCCTGCTTCGAATTGATCTCGACAATGCGATTGATCTCGATCAGCTTGTGCTTGGGCACCACCTCCGTTTGCACGGTGGGATGGAGACGGGCCTTCTGCGTTGGCCTTCTCGTCGTCGTGGGCTCCTCTTCGGGGCCTGCACCCTCGCCCTCACCCTCGAGCAGTGTGAACACATGCAGCAAGGTGGTGGCCGGCGGTGGCGCCTGTGTGGTGGTGCTGGTGGTCGATTGATCCTGTGAATTGATGGAAGTGGCTTCATTAGCATTGGTCGCTGTTTCAGTTTCGGTTACAGTTTCTATTTCAGTTTCTGTTTCTGGTGGCGTGTCTGTGGTGGTGGCTGTGTCTGACTGTGTGCTGGGTGGTGCTGGTGGTGGTGGTGATGGTGGTGTACTGGGTGTGGTGGTCACAAAGCCCTGATCCTGCTGCTCCTCGGTGGTTTCTTCTTCCACCGCCACCGCCTCCGTTCCGGTTTCCACCTCCGCTTCCGTCTCCGATTCAACCTTAACCACCTTGGGCTTCAGCGCCGGATGCTTCTTGCTGTGCTTGTCAAAGATCTTCTTGTTCCTCGCATTCAGCGCATCGATATTCAGGTCTTCGATCAGCGAATTCTCACTGGCCGTTTCGGAGGCCTCCGTGGATGGACCCGTGTACTTTCGCTCGTAACTCCTATTGTTGCTGGGTATAAAGGGTGCTGGCTTCAGGAGGGTCAGCGGTGTGGTGCGCTCGTAATCGCTGGCCACCGGTTTCAAGGTCAAGTTCGGTGAGGCCACTCCCGGTGGTCGATTGACGACGCGGGGTCGCTTGGTGGTGCCAAAGCGGTTGGATGGTGGTGTGCTACTCGATGACGATGGACGATTGCGGGGATTGAAGGGCACGTTGCCGGAGGCCGTGGGTGGTGAACCACTTCCGGTGGCTCCGAATGTGGGACGACTGCCCGGCAGCACTCGGTTATCCTTGGGCTTGTACGGGTTATTGGCCTTGGTCTCCTCTTGGGACTTCTTCTCCTCCTCATCCGGCTGCTTCTTACCCGCCTCCGCCTCATCTTCGTCTTCATCCTCCTCTTCGTCACCCTCTTCCTCGGAATCCTCCTCCTCGTCGTCATCTTCCTCGCTGCCCTCGGCCGCCGCCTCATCATCTGCCTGCTGTGGCCTAGAAACTGGTCGCGTCTTGGGCACAAAAGGTCGGCGCAAAGTGGTGGCAAACTGATTCTGCACATGCCGTTCTTCCACCTCTTCACCGTCTTCACCCTGGTTCTTGAATCGGTCGGCACCCGGCAATCTGGAGCCGCGGGGATCGCTTCTCACAAAGCCCTCGCCGCGATTGCGAACACTCGAGTTGAAGGGATCGAAGCGGCCGTTCTTCTTGCGCACAAACTTCGCCGTGGGTCGGGTGGTGCTGAAGGCCAGTGGTGCCTTGGTGGTGCCACCATTACCGCTGGCCGAGGGTGGTGTATAGGGTCGTCGGGCCACCAGTTTGCGTTTGAAGGGTCTGACCGAGGAAACCGAAGATGAAGACTCGTCTTCTGTGGCGGATTCTTCTCTCTGGCGAGTGTTCGTGTTTGTGCTTGTGCCCTTTTCAGCCAGCAACTTCTTCAGGCGATCGTTAATCACGCCCTGCTCACCATCACCCCTCGCCTGTTCGGCCTTCACCTTGTCGCGCAACCTCTGCAAATCCGACACATCCTGATCGTCCTTTTGACCCAGTGTCTTGAATCGATTGCTGATCACTCCATCCTGTGGCTCGCCCCGCGCTTGCTGCTCCTTAATCCGCTGGCGAAGATTCACAAGATCGTTGTTGTCCTGAGAATCCGTGAATCTGGTGTGGCTGGGAACGAAAGGTTTACGGGTGGTTTCTTCGGAATTGTCCACACTAGACGCGGTACTCGATGAGTCCACCACAGGCCTCAATTTGCGGACAATCTTGCGGAAACGCTTATTGCCAGTGGTGCTTGTGGTGTTGTTGTTGTTGATGTTGCTTTGGCTTAATGTTGTTGGTGTGGTGGTGTCTGGATTATTAGTGTCAGTGGCGCTATTAGTGGTGCTATCTACAGTGGTACTATTGCTATTGCTATTCAAGGGTCTACGGAATTTCAGCACACGTATGCGCTTTGGTGTTGGTCTGCTGGTGGTGGTGGTTGTTGTTGTTGTTGTGCTTGCGCTGGAGTCTTCTTCCTCCTCCTCCTCTTCTTCTCCATCTTCTTCTTTGTGTTCTTCAGTCTGCTCATCGACTAGGGTTAGTTTAGTTACCTGGCCACGCTGACGGCCCCCAAAGGCCAATCTTCTGGCTGTGGTTGTTGTTGGGGGTTGTTGTGTTGTTGTTGTGCTTGTTGGGGTGGTGTTGGTGGTGCTGCCTCTGGTGCGGCTCAATTGATAACGATTCTGAAAGCGTCGTGTGGAATTAACATCATTACCTAAGGCATTCAAACCAGCCCCATTCGATTTCTTCTCCTCCCCCTCAACATTCTCTAGACTAGCATCGTTATCATCATCGTTAACATTATCATTATCATCTCCATTATCATCGTTATCTGGACTATCTGGCTTAAGATTAGCTGTGACTGTGACTGGTTTGTTTTTGCTGTTGTTTGTGTAACTGTTTGACCTGAATCGATTAATATAATTGGCTACGGTGCTGTTACTACGTTGACTAGCTACATTCAGTGCGGTGCTACGGTTAGTAAGATTGTTAGGGTTAGTGGTGTTGCCTCCCCCCCGAGTGTTGCTCTGGTTAAGTGTGTGGTTACTGTTCGATACCTCGGCGGAGCTATCATCATCATCATCATCATCGTTTTCTTCCTTATCATCTTCATTGTCCGAGTCAGTTTTTGTATCGGTGGTGCTATCCGTCTCTGTCGGTTTTTGGGTGGTTGTTGTCCTGAGTGGTTGTCTTTGCCTATTGGCAAGCAGTTGACTAAGTCGTGAACGTGCAGTGGTGCTTGTGATTTGGGGATCTACGGATTCTTCTTCTTCTTCTTGCTCATCCTGCCCATCCTCGTCGTTTTCATTGTCCTCCTCTTCGGGTTCTTCCTCTTCCCCATCCTGTTCATCGTATCCCTCCGCTCTGTGGTACAGATTTCTATTGAGTGCCACCAGATTGCGTCTTGTGCTGGAATTAAGTCTCGGTGGTGCTGCGGTGGTGCGACGAGCTGCAAAGCTGGGTGGTTTACGTGCTGGCACCTCCTCCTCTTCTTCCTCGGGTGTGCGTTGCAGAGCTCGATGGCGGTTTGTTTGAAGGAAGACGGCACGTGGCGGTGACACTGACACCTGCTCTTCCTTCTCCTCATCGTCGTCATCATCATCATCGCCATCATTTTCCCCACCGTCGGTGGTTGTTGTTCGCGGTGTTGTGAAGCGATTACGTGAGCGGTTCAAGGCCGCATACGGACGACGTGTGCTAATCTCGTCGCCGTTCGTTGATCCCGTCGTGGTTGTTGAGATGGAAGTCGCATTAAAACGCCGACGTGACAGAATCGTTCGCCGTGTGGTGGCGGTTGTTGCCTTAGCCGACGTAGCTGAGTCGCCCTGATCTATTTCATTGTCGGCACTGGGATTTAAGGTTGTCGTTGTTGTTTTTGGTGCGGCGACGGTCGCATTGAAGCGTCGGCGTATCAAAAGTTGCCGCCTTGGTGGAGTTGTAGTGACCGCTTTTGGTGTTGAACTCTCCGTATCGTTTTGATCGATCTCATTCTCTAGATTTTCATCAGCCTCTGGAGCAGCTGTGGTGGTTGTTGTTGTTATTATGGTGCCATTAAAACGGCGACGAATTACCAACTGACGACGTGCGGTTGTGGTGCTCGCCGGTGAACTGGTGGTTGTTGTGGTTGTTGTTGTCGTTGTGGCATCTGTACTAGGTCCGCTTTCTTGTAGAGGGATCTCATTGTCATCGTCTATATGGGCTTCCAATTCGGGCTCTTCAGTGCTGTTTTCTGGCTCTTCGGAAGCTTTATTTTCAACATCTTCTTCTGCATCCTTAATTTCAACCTTATTTTCCTCAATGTCTTCCTCCTTCAGATAACTAACTGTGGTTGACTCTTCATCTTCAAGTTCACTATTTTCAATTTCATTTTCCGCTGGCTTCTCAGTGGTTGTTGTAGTTTCGGCTGTTGTAGTCGTAACTCTGCGACTAATGCCCACATAAGGTTGCCTTGTGCTTCTGACTGTTGTGGTTGTGGCAGCTTCGGTGGTTGAATCAGTTGCTTCCTCGGTGGTCGTGGTGGTGGTACTTCCCCTGCCTCTCAATCTGTTTAAGCCGGCATAGGTGCGCCTTGTCGTTGATTCCACCTTTAATTCTTCTTCGTTGTCGTTTTCTAAAATAAAGACAAAATATTTTAATTAGTTTGGTTTTAAATTTTAATATAATAAGATCAAGTAAATTGATAGTTTTTTTCTTGCAATACTTACGGGTATTAGAAGAATCAGAGTCCTCTACTGCATTCACGGGTCTCCTGGCGGTGAACACTCTTCTGGTTGGGAATTTCTTGAAGCTTTTGGTTGGTACTTCTGTGGTTGTACTGGCTACGAGAGATTCTTCCTGGGTTTTCTCTTTAATTGCATCTTCGTCTTCTTCACTATTTTCCGTACGTGTGTTAGAAGAATCAGAGTCCTCCACTGCATTTACGGGTCTTCTGGGGATGAAGACTCTTCTGGTTGGGAATTTCTTGAAGCTATTGGTTGGTACTTTAGTAGTTGAACTGGCAACGAGAGAATCTTCCTGAGTTTTCTCCTTAACATCTTCTTCGTCTTCTTCACTATTTTCCGTAGCCAATATATTTGGTGTCGTTGAGGGAACACGGAAGCGCTGTGGAACGCTGTAGCTTCTTCTAGTTGTCGTTTCTAGTGGTTCGTTTTGAGTCTTCTCCTGCAATCTGGTGGACAAGGTCAAGCGGGTGCGGTTAAGTCTGGTGTAGGTGCGTAAAGCCCTGGCTTCATCTTCGCTTCTTTCCCTTTCTTCTAGAAGGGAATAGCTCACAATCTTGGAGGTCTCGTTGCTCGAGTCTGTTGCCAGTGGTATTGTTTTGAATGTCTTGCCCTGTCGCTGGGACTTCACTCTTCCCTCGATACCCCCATCATCATCATCATCAGCTTCATCCTCATCGATTTCAGCGGTTATCTCATCATCGTCTAGGGTTTCCTCTCCTGATCCGACCAACTTTGCCCCCGGGTGACCTACTTTGACCCGGGGGTTTTCAATAAAAAATGACCGAGTTCGGCATTGATTTCCTTGGCCTGCTCCATCGCCAGGCGATGGTCAACGCTCTCTCCGCCCTCTTCTCCTAGAGAATTGCTCGGTGTCTCATTTTCGCTCACATTGAACACATCATGGATTTGCTGTTTAATGTTCACAGTCACACTTTCAATGTCTGGTGGTGCAGGGGACTTGTCTATGTAGGTGATCGGCGAATCCTTCACATACTGATAGTACTTTCTTCTGTGGTAAATCGGCAAGGAAAGCTTATCATCGCCATCATCCTCAGACGTTTCACTTCCCTTGGTGATGGTCTGGGCTTCTAGTTTATTCTCCGACTGCAAACGGTTTATGGCATTGCTCAGCTGTACTTTAAGATCGCTTAAATCTTCTTCGGTGGCTGCTGTTGTGCTCGCTTCTGTAGCGGTTGTTGTCGTCGTAGTGGTGCTGGTTTTGAAGCGATTTACAAAGTGTTGCTTGGCCGCCGCCAACTGATCTTCTGTAGACTCATCTTCAACGAGAGCTGGTGTGGTGGTTGTTGTTGTGCTCACGGGTCTTCTGTTGGCGAGTACCCTTCTGGTGGTGCCTTCTGTGACGGTAGCTTCCTCTGTAGACTCATCTTCAACTGAAACTGGCGTGGTTGTTGTGCTCACGGGTCTTCTGAACGAAAGAACTTTTCTAGTCGTGGTTTCCACAGGAGCAGAGGTTGCTTCCTCTGTAGACTCATCTTCAATTGAAGTCGCAGTGGTTGTTGTGCTTGCGGGTCTTCTAAAAGCAATAACTTTTCTAGTGATGGCTTCTACTGGGGTAAAAGTTGCTTCCTCCGTGGACTCATCTTCAATCGGAGCCGCAGTGGTTGTTGTTCTCAAGGGTCTTCTAACGTTGAGAACTCTTCTGGTGGTGGCTTCTGAAGGGGGGGCTGGTTCCGTAGAGGTAGTAGTTGGTTCTTCAGTGGTGGTGCTGGCCTTCGAGGGTCGCTTAAAGGCGAAGCTTGCCCCGCGAGTGCTGGCCTCAATTTCTTTTGGTTGCTCAGTGGTGGTTGTTGTGGTACTACCTCTAGTCGGCCTGGTTCTTCGGATTATTGGCCTGGCTGTCGTGCTTACACGAGGTGTTTCTTCCACTTCGTTACCATCCTGACCCGCTTCGTACTCAAACTCCTCCACCTCTTCGTGTTCGATGGTCTCCTTGGGTTTCTTAAGGAGACGTCTTCTCGTCTTGGTCACCGTCGCCTCTGTCTGGGCCTGCTTCTTGCGATTGCTACGGGAGGCAAAGTCCAGGGCCAGCAGGGACGAAAGATCATTGCTCTCGAAACGGACGGATCCACGATTGCGGGTCACTGTGCGAGGGGTGGTGCTTGGCGGTGGTGGGTGGGTTACCTCATCGACAATGTACTCATACTCCGCGGGCTTTTCCTCCACCGTTTTAGTATGGATGCGCTTCACAACCTTTTGCCCTGCGTCCAGAGTGCGCACATAGGTGGTGCGAGTGCGCGTGATTCCATTGCCCAAGCTCTCGGTTTTTGTGGTAGTGCGGTTGCGAACGGCATTTAGTGAAGTTCGACCACTGCTCACCTTTTCCACACTTTGCGGTTCTTGTTGCTCTGTTTCCTCCTCCTTGGAAGAAGCCGATGGACCATCGGGTGTTTCTGTGCTCGTGGTGCTCGGGATTTTCCTGGCTCTTTTGTTGCCATCTGCCGCTAGAAGAGATGAGAGATCTCCCTCTTTGCGTGGCCTAAAACTGCCTCTGACTATAACTCGTCGGCGAGGCAAGGCAGTGGTTGACTCACTCTCGTCTTCACCCTCCTTAGCGCCTTCGGTGGTTGTTGTTGTGGTGGTGGCCTCTGTGGTGCTGCTAGTGCGGAAGAGACTACGTCTGGTGGAGCTGCTCACGTCGGTTTCTTCTGCAGTTGTTGTGGTTGTGGCTTCGGTGGTGCTCGGCGTGTTCTTGTGGAAAAACGAACGACGAGTGGTGGTTGTGTCGGCGTCAGCCTCATCACCAATGGAGCTACTATTGATTTCTTCAGTTGAAGGGGAGCTAGAAGCTTCAGTGGTGCTGCTAGGAGCCTCTGTGGTGCTACTCCTAAAGAACGAACGGCGCGTCGGACCCTCGGTGGTTGTCTCGACTTCGCTTTCTGATTCAGTGGTGCTGCTAGGAACCTCTGTGGTGCTACTCCTAAAGAACGAACGACGCGTTGGACCCTCGGTGGTTGTCTCGACCTCGATTTCTGATTCACTGGGGCTGCTAGGCGCTTTGGTGGTGCTGGTAGTTGTCTCAGTGGTGCTAGTTGCCTCAGTGGTTCTAGTTCTGAGGAAAGAACGACGCGTTGGACCCTCAGTGGTTGACTGGACTTCGCTTTCCAGTTCAGACTGGCTGCTAGGTGCCTCTGTGCTGGATCTAGAAAAGCCGCGTCGTTTTGGTACTTCTGTGGTCGACTGGACTTCACTTGGCTCTTCAGTGGTGCTAGTTCTGGTGCGCACGATAACACGACGTCTGGGGTTTGCCGTGGAAGTGCTTTCTTCTTCTGACTCAGCTTCAGGTGTGGTTGAGCTAAAGCGATTAAATGAACGTCGAGTCGGTGTCTCTGTAGTTGTCGTGGTTTCTTCTTCGCTAATCACTGTTGTGCTACTGATTTCTGGTACTTCTGAACTGCTTGCAGGGGCTTCACTGGAGGCTAATTCTTTTTCAATAGCTTCCGAATTCGATTCAGTGGTGCTGCTGCTGAAGTCTTCAGATTGTTCAGTTGTGCTGCTAACTGGGGCTTCGGAAGAGCTGATTTCAGTCGATGATTCTATGTTGTTGCTCTCTGAGACGGTGTCTTGAGCTTCCTTGGGCTCTGTATCGATGGAGCTCAATTCTGTGGTGCTGCTTATACTTGCTTCCGTTTGTTCAGTGGTGCTGCTGGCAGGTGCTTCTGAAGAAGAGCTGCTCTGAACATCTGAAGTTTCAGTAACCTCCAGCTGTGGTGGTGCAGCTTCAGTAACAATTTCGGGAGATTCCTGTTCGGTGGCCGTGTTACTATCATCCGTATTTACACTTCCAGCTGGCGCCTTGGTCTCACCCCTCTTCTCATCATCGATTATCTCGGCAGCAACATTTTCATCTTCGGTGGTGCTCTCCAAGATTTGACCTCCTCGGCTTATCGGTTGGTGTGGTCGACTAGTTTTGGCTGCCTCACCGACGTTCCTCACAAAACTGGAACTGCGTCCGGCGGTTAGATGAGCTCCACCTTCGGAGTCGCGAGTGATGGCCTTGTAGCGGATCTGAGACTCGTCTGTGGTGGTTTTGCTAGCACTGGATCGTTGGATGCTCTGGTAGCTGCGGGAGCCATGAGTTTGCGTTTGGGTTGCCACCTCGAGGGCCACCTCGGACTCATCTTCGGCGGAATTGAGGCGACGACTGCGGAATTTCGTTGTCTGCTGGAGATCCTCTACCCCATCGGATTCTTCTGTGTTCAACTGCTTGCCGGCAAAGCGTCGGGAGTCCTTGTCGTCGCCCGCTAAAGAATTGGGAACCACTGTACGCTGCGATGCTGGTCGTCGCACCGCGCGCCAAGTGTACTTCAGATGCTGCTGGGTGGGTGGTTCTGTTGTGGGTCGGGGGACATCGCTATCGCTTTCGGTATCGATGTGGTTTTGGGATTCACTTAAACTAGAGCTAACTACTTCATGCCTTAAGCTATCATTGCCACCGTTACCGTTAGCTACTTCTACTTGGGACTCTTGGTGGTGCAGTGAGGAGGTTGTTTTGGTTTTGGTACGTGAGTTGGAGATTGCTGTTGCTGTTGGAAGACTGGCACTCACCTTGGGCCTATCCCCTGGAGATAGTCGTGTCTTCTTCACTACTTGCGCAACTGCTTCGGTTTCGTTATCGTTATTATCGGTATTGTTATCGGTATTATCGGTTTGGGGAATTGTGGTAGTGCTAGTGCTGGCTGTGGTGGGTCGTGTGCGACGTCGGGGATAACCAAAGGGTCGGGGACTAGAAATGGTTGGTTCGGTGGTTGTTGTTTGGGTCTGTTGTTCTGGATGGGGTTGCCCTCTGCCCGGGTTGGTTCTAATGCTATTTAAACTACTCAAACCGTTTGTTGGACTAGCATCGTTCGCTGCTTCTGCATTGTTGTTGTTGTTGTTGGTGGTTGTTGTGGTTATACGTCGACGGTTGGTGGTTGCATACTTGTATTGGGTCTTGGTTTTCGTTACCTCGCTGTCCTCGTCCACGTTGTTGTTGTTAACGTCATTCAGTTCGTTGTTGCCAGTTGTGGTTGTTGTTTTCGGTGTGGTTGTTGTTGTGGTGGCCAGTTCGGATTCCGTTGTTGTGGTTGAGGTGGTTGTTGTCGGTGTGGTTGTTTCTATGTCGGGATTGGAAGGAGGGAGGGTGGGTGATGCTTCGCTCAACTCTGTGGCTAGCGGAGAGTCTGAGCTAATGGCATTGGAGGTGGTTGTTGTTGGGACGGTGGAGGCTACAATTGGTGTGGGTGTGGTGGTGGTGATGGTATGCAGGTTATTAGTTATGGTTGTGCTGGTTGAGGTGCTTTCATTTGGTTCAGTGGTTTCGTTAGTTGTGGTTGTGGTGGTTTCGGATTGGGCGGTGGTGCTGGGTGTTGCTGTGTTGTTCTCTTCTGTTGGTATTAGGTTATTCAGTTTCACATTGTTGTAGTTGTTATTGCTGCTGTTGTAGTGGTTCTTGTAGTTGTTGGTGGTGGTGGTGCTGGCCTTGGCAGTCTCAGTGCCGGCGGTTGTTGTTGTTGTAGTTTCTGGTGTTGCTGTTGTGGTGGTGGTTGTTGTTGTTCTGCGGCCGATGCTCGCATATTTACGTGTGTTTGTGCTTTGTTTGCTCTGTACCGTAACAATTTCCTTTTGCTCGTCCTCGTACTCTTCCTCTTCCTGGTCCTCCGTTGGATCTTCGTTGACATCCTCAGTGGCACTGGCACTCTTGGTGGGTCGCGTACGCTCAAAGTATTTGTAACTGGTGAGGTAAGAATGATATAGATATAATCTAAAACCCAATGAATATATATTTGAACCACTCACCGGTTGGTTGTCGAACTGGGCGCCGCTTCCGTGACCTCTGGTGTTGCTGTGGTGCGTCCACGCGTGCGACTCAAGGTGGCATAGGATTTGACCTGAGTCTGGGTCTGTTGCTCCGCCTCCTCCTGCTGCTGGGATTGTTCGGCTGGCGGTGCCACTGTGGTGGGCCTGGTGCGTCTGAGACTGGTGTAAGAGGGGGTGACTGAGCTCAGAGGACGACGGGTGGTTGTGGTTTGAACCTCGGCTAGGTTCTCCTCCTCTTCCTGCTGATCTGCTGCTTGCTCCTCCTCCTCCTCCTCATCGCCCTGACTCGCCGATCGATGACGATTAATGGTCACATATTGCTTGCGCTCCTTCAAGAAGCCATCGAACTCGGCCAACTTTTCAATGCCCTCGTTTTGTGGACCCTGGCGGCTGTTGCCTCTCAGAACGGAGGAGTATTTGGAGTACTGGCCACTCGATGAGCCACTCGAAGAGCTACTTGAAGAAGCGGTTGCCTCCGTGCTCGTCTCCGTGGCTTCGCTGATCTTGAAGCGATTGCGGGTGAAGGAACTCAAGGTTCCAGGTCGACTCAACACACGATCGTACAGAGACTTGCTGATGGTAGAAGGTGTGGTGGCTGCACCACTGGCCGAATTCTCCTTCAACGTAATCGATCCATCCTTGTTGCGCAGCAGATGCTTCTCCAGCTGCTCCACACCGCCCACCTTGCGAATCAGATCGATCAGCTCCTTGATTACCTGCGGATCCTCCTCGGCATCGGTGGACTTGCTGGGCGACAGCTCATCGGTGTCCTCTTCGTACTCGAGATCTTCGTCAACAGACGCCGGCGTCGTTGTGGTGCTGGTGGTCGTAGTGCTGGTGGTGGTGCTGGTAGTGGTTCGTGGATACACGGGACGAGCTGTGGGCGCCGCAGTCACCCGATTCGAACGCACTGTGGTGGTCAGGGGTGTGGTGGAGGTCACTGCTGGTGCCGCTGTGGTGGATCTTAATATGGAAAATAAAACAATTCAGTATTAAATAGTATAATTAATAACATATACACACTTCTTGGTCTTGCAGGGCACATTGCGTGCAAAGTCGCACGAATCGGCGGCCGGATTGAAGTAGAGTCCCGATGGACAGGTGAACATGTGAGCCACGATTCCCAGGCCAGAGGGTCCACTATCCAGGCACCAGTAGTACTTCTTGCAATCCCTGGGATGCTGGAAGAAGCCCTCCTCCTCGCACTTGAAGTCCGATCCCGGATCGGGAGTGGTGGGCGGTGGCGGCGTGGTGGAGGCCCTGCCTCCGATGTACAGCGAGGAGCCCTCGGCCTCCGTCAGCTTGAAGGTGGTGCTCGGCGGCGGCGGTGCGCGAGTGGTGCTGGAGCTAATGGCCGGCCGTCTGGTGGCACTGGGCCTCCTGGAGCTGGGCGTCGCTTCGGTCTTGCCATTCAGACGATTCCTGGTGCTGGCATTGTCGCGACTGCGAGATCGCGAGGGTTTCTGTGGACCACTTGGCTTGGCCACCTCGTTGATGCCCAGTCTGAAAAGGTGGTAGGAAGGCATTAAATTGTGTTTCTTTTTGGTTAAGTAAATATTTTCCCGTACCCCAGTGCCTCCACCATGGCCTCTTTGGCCGCCTCGATGAGCGGGTAGGGTTTGCCGTTGCAGGTGCCGCGGAAATCATCGTTGTCGATGGCCCAGAACATAATGCCGCCCAGTCCCTGGGCCACCACATACTCGGCCTTCTTGCGCACGATACCCTCGTCATCGTAGCCCACCCACTGGTTGCGCCTGTAGGCATAGGGACCCATCACATTGGCATTCGGCTGCACCACCGTCCACTCGGGATCGTCCTTGAGCGTCTGACAGATCTGTGAGGTGAGGGATAAAAGTGGTTTAGTTTTGGTTATATATATTCATTAGCCAGCCGAACACTCACTTCATAGTAGGCCAGGTATCCCTTTTCGCGTGTGGCATCACCCTGCTCGCCGGGACCCTCGGAAGGTGCCCCCAGTTCGGTGCTCTCCTCGTTGATCAAAGTGTAGGATCGTCCGTAGGTGGGAATGCCCAGAACCAGCTTGTCCCGATCGGCACCCGCTTTCAGATAGTATTTAATGGAGTAGTCCTGTAAAAGTAATAATATGAGATATTAAGTAATATAAGAGAATTGGGATAAAATTGTTCTTGAATTAAGAAAGCCGTGAAAGCAAAACAAATTAATTTAAACCATTTCAAACTTCAGAGAGAATTGAGAGAACATTGTTCTTGAATAATAATAATAATTTTCAACAAAAATGTTGTTCTGCTTTTAAAAACACTTTCCCCTCAGATGAAAAGGTCTCTCTGTTTTCGATTACAACTCACAATATTCAGCTCGGCATCGTAGTTGTACTCCGAATCCTCCTCCAGCGAATAGAGCGGGGCATGGTGGTTGACCGACGGCTCGTGGGACGAGTGGAAGTCGTAGGTGAGCACATTGAACCAATCCAGATACTTGTTCAGCTTGGGCACATCGTAGCCCTTGTCGATGTACTCGATGCCAGCGGGCACGGCCATGGTGAGGAGTAGCCGAGTGCGTCCGGTCTTCTCCGCCTCCCTTTCGAACTCGGCCCTCAGCTCCTGGACAAACTGGGCATAGTTATCGCGATCGCGGGATT
This sequence comes from Drosophila pseudotakahashii, assembly GCA_035046095.1. Lineage (NCBI taxonomy): Eukaryota > Metazoa > Arthropoda > Insecta > Diptera > Drosophilidae > Drosophila > Drosophila pseudotakahashii. Next base: position 13,193,118 of record JAWNOE010000105.1, read on the forward strand.
TGCCGCCCTCGCGATGAGCAGGATACTCCCAGTCGAGATCGATGCCATCGAAGTGGTTCTGTCGCAGGAACTTCAGGATGTTCTTGATGAACTGCTGGCGGCGCTCGTTGCTGGCCACCAGGGGCGAAAATCTGGAACTGGCCTCGTTCCAACCGCCAATAGCAATCATGGTCTTCAGCTGTTTGTTGTACGTTTTGAGTCCAGTGAACTTGGCATAGCCACCTGAATAAAGGAGGAGGAATACAGGGGGTTATAATCATCATCAGACGGACAGGAAATTAAAGGCGAGTCAAATTAACTCGCCGGAAGGAGAAGGGGGCGTGTCTGCGTGGACTTGTGCCTGTGCTCACCCTGCTCGATGTCCTGGTACTTGTCAAAGGGCTTCATCTGGTTGTCCTTCGTGAATCCACCGAATGCGTACACCAAATGTGTACACAGGTATGGATTGATGTTCTGCGGATTGAACTTGGCGGTGCCCGGCCGATAGACACTCCAGTTTGTGTAGTAGCAGACCACGCGACCCTCGCTGCTGGCTTCTGTTTTTGATGGAATCCAAATTGGCATAGGGAATAGGGAATAGGGGAATAGAAAATATCAAATGGTTTAGTGACGGCTTTTGAAGCATAATTCAAAAAGGTAATTGGCTTGCAGTAATTAAAAATATACATATTGAAAGATTAAAAAGGTAATCAGAGGTAAAAGAAGTCAAGTTTTCTGTTTTTGACGGCTTAGAGACGGGCTACGGAACTTAATTCAAATTGTTTATATTAATTAAATAATATGTGATTATCAAAAAGGTATTTTTAAATAATTTTAAGCATTGTTTAACATTTTTAAGTGCATGAAAAAGGTGTGGAATTTAAAATACATTTTAATATAATATAATACTATTTATAATCGAATTATTTAATCATCTTTTAATCATTAAAATGATATTTTTAAATAATTTAACAATTGCCCTAAGAATTGTTTAACATTTTTATGCGAATTACAAAATTTGTGGAATTTAAAATACATTTTAATATTATTGAATTGCATTTATAATCGAATTTAAACTGTTTTAAAAAATATGTAAAATTTAATAATTAATAAGAGGTCTTAAAAACAAAATCTGGTAACAAAAAAAAAATTATTAAAAGTTACAAGTTAATAAAAGGATAAATCATTTATAAAGACAGTTTTTGAATGTCACAAAAAATTGCTAAACTATGTATTTTTCAATATATATAAATTTTTTATATTTATATAACATTTAAGTGTGTTTTTTAAATTCTGTTCAAGTTGTCAAGAAGAACACTTACCATTTATGCAATAGGCGAGAGCGCAGAGCAGGAAGAGCGTTTGCCAGGCCGCTCCACGCCGGAACTGCAAACGAGGAAAACGGAAAAAGAACATTAGGTATTTGAACAATTAAGACAATAATAATTATATCAGTTCGATTCGATTTGAAAGATTTTTGGCCAGCACGAGGCGGAAGCCAATTAGCATTTCGAGATTGCAGATCGCGGATCCGATCGCCGTGGGCCATCAGCATTGACACAGTGACATCGATGGATCGAATCGGTTTAAGGGGTTTCGGGGGGAGGGGGGGCGAGACCACAGAGATTGGAGATCCGAGAGGTCCGCATAAATCTGGGCGAAACAAAAGACCAAAGACACGAACTCGAAGAAGTGGTTCCCATGAAGGTCGCCCATCAAATCGCGTCTTACATAATCGCATGTGGTGTGATATTGTGCTGTGACTTGAGATGTGATGTGATGAGATGAATTTCATATGCAAATCGCCCGGGCTAATCAGATGCAAGTGCCACGCCCCGTTGTCATAACAAAAAGGGGCGGCGGTGGCTGACTAGGAAGTACTACACATACCCCATTTGTTTGTGAGTCACATAAATATCTTAAACGGATTTTCATATTAAAATGCCAAAGTGTTACAACAGTCGCAGCCACAATGGGCCCAAATCTTTTTTGGATTTTGGTCAGCAACCGAAAGAGAAACAACACCGGATTACATAAGCGATCCGTACCAAAAACTCGACTTTGATTGCGTATGCGTGTGTGTGCGGCATGCCGGTTTTTTTTTGTTTTTCTTCACTTTTTTTCTTATATACACACTCTTTCTGGGCTCAACACACACACTCCGTAATCGTTCATTCATCGAAGTGAATTTTTACACACAGCGAACAAAGTGCCTGGAAATAAAAATTGATCAACTCGAAGACATCATCAGCATCGAAAAAATGCAAAAAAAAAAAAAACCTCTGCCAACGATGAGTTCCGAACAGGTTGGATTGCCGAGGCTCATAACTAATTAGCAGGCTGGCCACTTTAAGACCTCTCTATATACTGTATAATATATGCTTTATGAGTCGCGAGATGAGCAATGAAGTTTGCTAATTGCGGGGAACTTTCTTTTCGCTAAAAGCAATTATCTATAAATAAAGGCAAATCAGCAAAAAGTCAAAGGGAAATTAAACTGAACTCTAGATTTTATAAGCAGCAGCACATCTTTTGTGCTGAACATCATTTTTGAAGGCCACATTTCTGTTCATAAGTCACAAAAGATAAATCTAAACTAGTTTCACTTGTTTTTTCCAGCATTAATAAAGCGATAAAAAAAATATAACAAGAAAATTCGGTGACTAAGTTGGCTAAACTAAAAACTTGAAACATTTCTGGAAATACAATATTTTTTGTAATATTAAAATAAATAATTTAAAACATATTTTAATGAAATAGAATTCCTTTATCACCAGATTAAAATTGTTTTAATAAATATGGCTAGTTCTAACAATTTTAAAAAATAATAAAAACCTTTTGAATAAAGAAAAATAAAATACAAATTTTTAGAAATACTAAAATATTTGTTAAATATTAAAATAAAAAAAATTCCCAATGAAATTTATAACATTTGTATGCAAATTTCAAATTTGTGGAATTTAAAATAATAAAACCTTTTAAAATCAAATTTAATTTGTTATAATAAATATTTGTTATAATATAATAAATTGAAAAAAAAAGTTTGGTAAATAAAAGAAAAATCTTTAAGGAGTTTTAAACCAATTAAAAGAAAAATAGAATATTCTTTTTAATATTTAAAAGAGGTTAACATGTTGCAAGTGCAGTTGCAAAACCCTTGGCAACATCACAAGTTGCCAGCTAAAAGCTAAAACGCTGAGCTTGGAATATCACTTCCTTGAGTGGGGTTCTCTTAGGTTCTTAACCCAGATTCCCGGCCAGACTTCCTCTAAGCGGCACTTGCAAAACGACGAAGAGCTGTTAGCGATTGGAAGCTTTCCCCTTTGGCCGTAAATCGCAACCGTATCCCATATCCGGCATACTTTTGTCCCATTTTTGCCAAAGAGTCAAACAACCAAACAGCCAAAGCACTCAACACAATTCTGGCGGAGGGGCAATGATGGCATATTTACCCACTGCCAGGCGAAATACTTATAAAAATGTGTGTGGACATTTGATTGGGTCATTGGACCAGCATAGGTAAACAAGATATGTTTATGGAACGCTGTGGCAATTTACATTTATATATAGCCATCATTTACATGGCGGCTTTCGGTTGGTTTCGTTGCTTTGGTTGCTTTGGCGGTTGGTTTTGCTTTTGGTTTTGGCTTTGGTTTGGCTCTCTTACGCATTGCTTAACATTGCTTTATGGCAGCGACTGCAGCAGCTGCTTACATAAAATTGCATGCCGAAAAAAAAACAGAGATACAGAAACCAAATAAATAAATGGAGAAAAAGTACGAGACTAAACAACTTGAATGAAAATGAAATGACAACAATTTGGATTGTACAATGCGCATGTGCATTCGCATTCGCATTCGCATTTCGCATTGATTGGCCTGACAAATTTGTCGATTTTACGCAAAGTGAACAGCAGCAACATCAGCAACAGCAGCAACATCAGCAACACATGTACTTAAAGGCAAATGCCAGATTTGTTTTCAGTTTAGTTTCAGCTTGGCTTTTTGTCCAGCCTTATTTTCTTTTAATTGCAACTAGCGGTTGGCAATTAAAATCAGGCTAAATGCGGCCTGGTCCAGTGTGTTGCTGCTGTTGCTGTTGCTGCTGCAACACCGTTGATGTTGCTGCAGGGCGCTCGAGCAGCAGCTTCCAAAACGATTCTCAATTTTGGCCGGATTTACAGCCCCAGCGGCGGTACAATTTATGGACAAGTTGCTGCTGCAGCTAGCTGATGTTGCTGCTGTTGCTGCTGCGACAACAAGTTGCAACACCAGTGTGTGTGTGGCACATTTATACAGATACTGCCAGATATATATACATATATATATACTGTACTGCAACTGCAGCTGGAGAGCCCGTTGCTTACGTAAGGCATCGCATTACGACAAAATAAGACAGAAGAAAAAAAAAAGGCATCTCGCAAAAAGTGCACAAATATTGCGTACATATTTACCATTTCTCAGCTGCCGTTGGCTTTGCATAAAATCTGGATTTAACCTTGAATCAAGAGAGCCAAGCGAAACTGCCTCATAAATCGCCGCGAGTTGCTCTCGATTTTTGTTGCGTTTTTTTCTGTGATACTGAAAGCAGGTCGACTTTTTCAAGAACTTTAAGATCATGAGAAGCGAATGGAATCGATGCCAGATACTCGGTACTCAATACCCGATACTTGAGCTGTCGCCCATTAGAAATCGCTTGTTTCCAAGCCTGACAGACATGAATCAAGTGTCTCAACAAAGAGAAGTTGGATATTCCTAAACTAAATGAGTCACCCAATTTATGGGCTGAATTTCAGGGATTTATATTATTAATTCAAGTATTTTTTACTTTAATTGAATGTCTAATAAATTAATAATAAATTGTTAAATAAAGTATATTTACTTTAATTAAATGTCTAAAAAATTCAGGGATTTATAATATTAAATAAGTCAGTTCTTATTTAATTAAATACCTAAAAAATTCAGGAATTTATATTTTTAAATCAAGTATTTTTTACTTTAATTGAAAATCGAATAAATCCATGAATTTTACTATTAAATAAAGTATTTTTCACTTTAATTAAATATCTAATAAATTGTAGGGAAAATAAATCATAACAATGTGATTAATGTAATAGCATTAACTTAATTAATTAAATCAAAATGAATCATTATACCCGTTACTCGTAGAGTAAAAGGGTATATTGTATTCGTGCAAAAGTATGTAACAGGGAGAAGGAAGCTTTTCCGACCCTATAAAGTATATGTATTCTTGATCAGGATCACTAGCCGAGTCGAACTAGCCATGTCCGTCTGTCCGTCTGTCCGTCTGTCCGTCCGTATGAACGCTGAGATCTCGGACTCTATAAAAGCTAGAGGATTGGCATTTTGCATGCATATTCTTGGAGTTCCTACGCAGCGCAAGTTTATTTCAAAATGGCGCCATGCCCCCTCTAACGCCCTCAATCGCCCTACACCATTTTTTGAAAGGTGTCTGGCGCCTACACCATTAAAGATTTTGGAAAACTAAAAATGCAGTTTTATTGTGACTATCAATACCTATCGAAATGTAGAAGAAATTTTTCAAATCGGACCATTCGTTAAAAAGTTATGCCCGATCAAAGATTTTATATATCTATCTCCCTCGCACTCCCTTAGCTGAGTAACGGGTATCTGATAGTCGGGGCACCCGACTATAGCGTTCTCTCTTGTTTTTAGTTTCGGCTACTTAACACTCCTTTTTGAATACCTTATTAAAAACACTTAATTAACTTAAAGCAGTTCATAAATTTGTATGAATATGGTGTGATTTTTATGGTTTTTTAAATAAGGCCTGGTATGTTTTTATGGTTGTTCGTGAGTGTTAAACATAAGAGGTAAATTTTTCTTGTTTAATACCACAAAAATATTTCATAAATTCCCCAGAAAGTGAGTCAACTTATGTTTTGCCTGGAAAATTTATGTGAAGTGTGCTGCGGATATTTACAGCATTTTTTCTTGCTTTTTGTCGAACACAAAACACCCGTGAATCATGTGTGAATATTTGAGTAAATTGTGGGGCTGCTGGCTATCCATCACAAATTCCGCAGATAATGCTCCGGCTATTCATAATCCCTGAGCTCTGCAGCTGCCAACCAGATCAACATTTACACATTCACAGCCGAAAAGCATGACTTGGCCAAAAGTAAAGTTCAGTTCAGTTCAGTTTCAGGCTCTTCAAAATGCAACTTAAAATTCAAAGAGGGTCCGCTGCAGCAACGCGCCCGCCTGGAAATTGACTGGAAATTTCCGTAGCACGTAGAATGTGCCGCACATCATGTCACGTTCCAGGTACCAAAGAGCGTCGCAATGTCAACGCCCCAAAAAATAAAGTAAAATAAAATAAAATACAGAAAACAAAAAACATAAAACAAAAGCCACACGGGACCAGAGATCAATGTCTGGCCAAGTGGGAGACATTGCGTATACGCCCCGTTTTTGCTTTTGTTCGAATTTCAAGAGCCGAAGAGCTTGGTAAACAAAAGTTTTGACATTTCGAGCAGGCCACTCCACTCCACTTGTCCTGCAGAAAACACCTTCTAGAGTGGGTGTGCCAAAAAAACAAAGATATAAGCAATATAAGCCACAGCCCAAAACCCAAATTCACAATGCCACAGATCTTTTGCCGATTAGCCGTTGCATTTAACTCATGCATTTAGCCGGGATTTATGCCGTGCGAAAGTTGAGCATTGTTGGCCAACATCGAGATTAGCGTGCGAAAGATTTTTCCCAGTCTCCGTTGCCGTCTCCAAAAATCACAGTCCAAGTCGACTGGCTTTCGACTGCTTTTTCAGCATCAAGGCATTTTCAATTAGGCAACCAAACAGACCAACAGGCCACGACCCAAACTGAATCATGGCCAGCGGCAGAACACAATAATCGAGCCTAGAAGGTAAATAAAAGGGGGACAATTGTCCAAGCAATCGAAAGAGATCTAAAAAAAATTAAATTAAATTAAGACAATTTTATAATAATTAAGAGATTAATATTTAAAAATTAAGGGCAATTTTTTCAAAAAAAACTTCTTTGTTTTATTTAAAATTTATTAGGAATTTAGGTTTTATTTTTATATTTATAAGTCAAACCGTTCTGGCTTTAGTTTAAACCTCTTATTTAAAAAGGGCCTACTTTTATAGTAGTAGTAGATTATAAAAATCATAAAATAATTCTATAATTAATAATTTTAAATTTTTAATTACATTTTTATTTTTTTAAATATGACTACATTGTCAATAAACCATTACAAAAAAAATTAAATTTAAAAAAAAAAGAAATATAAATTTAATAATTTATTCCTGGAAATTGACCCATCGGTCATGACACCCCACAACCATCAGTAAATCTCGTTTGAACTTTCCTCAATGCAATCGATTCGTTTGGCCAAGTGAAAAGCCACTCGACCGGGCCAAAAGAAAATATAGATAGCGAACAAAACGCACTTTGCGTTGACCAAGAGTCGCCAATTGCGGAGCAGAAGTCACCCAGTCATTGACTCCGCTTAGGGAACCAGTTACTAAGTTAGTTAGTTAGTTAGTTAGTTAGTTATATATCTCTAACTAACTTGGACTGCTCCGCTTTTATTTTCTTGCTCCTTGGAGGCTTTCTTAATCGCCTTTTGGCGTGACAGCCAACAACCAATAACCGAAAACTTAAAAAACTGAAAACCAAAAACCAAAAACCGATACCGATGGGAAAAGCGAAAGTTGATGTGTCGCCGGATGCTGCGGATCTCACCCCATGTGAGATTATGTCCATCTTTATTTGGCCGCTGGATCAATGCATTATGGGTCAGCAAACGCAAGAAAGAAGAAAAGCGGTTTTCCCAGCTCTCTCACACACAATTGAGCCATATAGACCATATAGATATCGATCGATCGATTGTGAAACTAACTGGCCCACTGCAATAATGAAGACAGTGCCTGTCAAGGCCGGGTACATGGCTCCACCTGCCATAAAATAGAAATCCCCCATTCGCACCATCTTTGGATCTAACTCACATCTTCCCCCGATCAATGTCAATGCTCATCCATTCATTCACATTCAACTCCACTCACATCTCGCCCCAGCATCGATGTCAAAATTTGCATTTTGCATTCGGCCAACTGCAGAATTCAAGTTCACTCGATTTTGTTCCATTGTCTGCATTTTGCCTTGATGTACCATCTCTTGGCCATCCTCATCTCATCATCTCTATCGCTATCATCGTCATCATCATTATCGTTGCGATTCGGCATTGTTTTCGTCACGTCACGAGCCCAACAATGGGCAGTTCATTAAATCCAATTACACGCCAAATATTTTGCGACTGCCTCTTAATGAGAATTTCATCAAATTTTCGGCTGCTTTTGAGTTACCCCAAAATTTGGGGCTCCATTTGCCATGTAAGCATGGTAGCCTGTAGCATAACTGGGTATTACATCATTTTTGAAACATTGTAAAATAATAGTTTTCAGTTTATAATTATTTTGTATTTACAAGATTTATTTTATTTAAATTTGTTTTAATTTTTCCAGCAGTTTTTTCAAAATATTTTACCACTTTTTATTTATTATTTGTATTTAATTTTAATTTAAAAAATCTATTATTTTATTCAATTATTTTAAAGTTAGGATTCTTTTGAATTACAAGGTTTATTTATATACATTTTAGTTAAAATATTTTAAAAATATTTTTTTTAATTTTAAATGTAAATTTTTTTGATGGTTTAGTTTCATTGAATTCTCCAACTAGAACCAAACAATTGTGATTTATGATTTAATAAATTCCAAGAAAATCTTCAAAGTAAGAGGTATTTTTGCCGCTATATGGAGAAGCCCCTCCTCTACAACATTTCCAATTTCGCCGCATTTTAGCGGACTTAAGCTCTACTCTGCTGTCGAATCACAATATTATCCTTTTTTGCGCGCGCTGCAGCGTGAAAATTCAATTTAAGGCCTGAATGGTCTAAGCAGGCGGGATGATGGCCAATGGAATCGATTCCGTCGGTTTGACCAGCTTCCGGGACATCGATGATTCACTCGCAGAACCACAGAGACTGGAACTAATCCGTTTAGAGTTGAGGCTCTGACTCACCAAATTCTAGTAGCAAAGTATGAAATCGCAATCATGAAATCGCGGCAAATAAAACGTGAAATGTCAGCCGAATTCAGTTGGAGAATTTTAATTTACATTCTCCGTAAACGATAATGAAGTTTCCTTTCCGTTTCGGTTTCGTTTTCAAGGTGCTCTCCATCAAGTTGGTCAAAACAAACAAGACATTCGCTTATCACTTTGCATTTGTCGCCGTTAATGGTGCAATTTTCCCCATTAACGCAAATTGCAAATTGCCGGCCGATAAAGATTGGCCAAAACGGAGAGGGGGGATGCCACTTTTGGCCAGATGTTTGGCGAAAGTCAAAGCGGTTAACGAAAATTTCATTACAGAAAAACAGGTACGTTTACGAGTTTAATTGAATGATAAGATATTCGAGATTTTTACATTTTTTTAGATTTTAGGATTTATTTTATAATTTCTAAAATATTACTAGCCATTTTTAAATTTTAAATTTAAATTTAGAATTAAATAACCAACATTTCCCACGCCAAATCTCTAAAAACTGGTCATAAACTTTCCCTGCCAGTGTGGCCAGCTGTCAGGCTAATAGCGTAATAAATGTTTTGGCCACCTTAATTGCCATTCGGATCGCACACCTGAGTTGACCATGAAAAGTCGGCGGAGGATTAAAGAGCGGATTTGCATGACAAGAAAACCAGAAAAGTGCCAGTGCAACACATGTATCTTTTCTCCAACTGTGTATCTTTTCCTTTTTTTTTTCTTTCTGTCTTCTTGAGTGAAATGTTTTTGCCACTGTCATTTATCAAATCGGCGGGCAACATTTTTGCGATTTGTCAACATACAGTTACGTCAAAAAAAAAGAAAACAAATCAAGCTTAAAAAAACACAGTAGTGAAAGCTTTTGAAAAGAAAACGATAATGCCAAAAGAGCTAATAAAAATATAATGCAGACAAGAAATCAATTAATTATGTGTTAATTTAATTTGGAATTTTTAAAGATCATCTGTCAAAGAAATTAAATAGTAAAAGCTAAGGGGAGATTTTTTTAGCAAATAAAAATATTTTTAGTAGGTATTACAAATGGAATAAAATAAATCTTATACAGAGAGTGGAAATAATATAAACATAATAAATTAAATATTATATTTTCTTATAGATCTGATATATAAAAAAATATTAAATTAAATAAAATATAATATTTTCTTATAGATATATTTTTTAATTTTTTCTAAACTCTTTTCTTGTCCAACTTTTTTATTTTGAATATGTAAGTCTTTTTACAATATTTTCAAGGTCATAATCAGCATAATGTTGATATAGGCTGAAAAGGGTTCTAGTTGATTATAGAAAATGATCTAATGATCTATTATAATGATCGAAACAAACTCGAAATAAGTAACCGTTACAATGTATTACCTAACCATTTCTTGCAAGTCAATAGCCTTTACAAATTGGCAAGCCAGCGACATTTTTTAGTGCGTGATTCAGGTGCGTAAGTTGCCAACTGACCACCGTCGCCGCCGCCACTCCAAAGTGAAATCGAAAGTTGGACTTGTGCCAGAGAGCCCCTATACCATATAAAACCCCCCTTTCGCAGGGCGAGCACCGCATTTACTTTGCAATTATCAGGGGCCTAAGCGATAATTGGCAAGCCAGGCGAAATTAGCAGAGGGACTAACGGTAGGTGTTATACACCAACTCATCTCTTTTATTACTTTTTTGCTAGCATTTTTTTTTTTATTGCCGTGGGCCAAATTAAACAGTTGTAAAAGAGCTGTTTTTTTATTTCTTGCCCATTTGAACCAATTATGTCATCTCATCAACACAATGAAAAGCAAATAAAAGAAACCAAAACCAAACGGAAGAAGCTCAATCGAAGTGCCAGTGATCTTGCGTAACTTTTATGCCCTTTTAAACACGGCTTTAGTATACAATTTATTTATACCTTTGTTTTTTTTTGGTTTTCGTATTTCGTATTAAATTTTAACCGTTGCTTCGCCTTCTGCGGTTTTGCTTAGCTCACTTTCAATTTCGTCCAGTGGAAATTATTAAGTCCAAAAACCAACTGACTGGCGCATCCGGCAACAAACCAACCAAAAAACACAGAAACCCGTGAAAAAAACATGAAAAGCCGAGAAGAAAACAAAATAAGAGGCGAAAAAAAAAACATAATCGTGATGCACATTCAGGTTCAAGTTGAGTTGCAGATGAAAATCCCAAAAAGACGAGATAAAAAAGAGAGGCTGAGGTCAAAAACTGGTCACTGGCTAATTTTGGATGATTTTCGGCGGCTCCGTGAAGTGGAACCCAATGGGTTGAGGGGGGCGTTGGGGGTTAAGAAAGAGATTTGGGCGCCCATAAAGATAATGCCATTGTTACATCCGATTAGCCGGGGGCTCTCAACTTAATTAGATCGAAGCATGACTTTGAATTTTTTGTTTTTTTTATTATTATTATTGTTTGGATTAGCAAGCGAAAATTAAATGGAAATTAGAGGAAGTGAGAGTGGAAAAATAATGCAGTTGTGAAAGAAGTTAGAAAGGTTTGGTAATTAATTTTTAAAAGGGAGAAATTGAAGACTTTTAGGGAGAAGAAAAATTGGTAGAAACAAAAATAAGCAAGAAATTTTAAATTGATATTTTTTAAAAGTAATATTTTTATTTTTAAAATTATTTATATTTTATACAGAGTGTAAAAATTGGATAATATAAATTTTGAAACTATTATTTTTTTTAGAAATAATATTTGTATAATTTTTTATTTAAAAAAAAAATCTTCTGACATAATTTGGTATTTTTTAGAAGTAATATTTCTATCAAAGGGAGATATAAAATGTATTATTAATTATATCAAAATCCCCTATTTTCTGCCCGATTCTGTCAACCAATCAACATTTGTTTATCCGCCATCCTTGTGGCAATTAAAATGGCCATTGTTCACCCTCAACCATTCCACTCCCCGATTTGATTTATTTTCTTAGCCGTTTCGTTTCGTTTCGTTTGGGCCACTTGTGCTCTTTTTGTGCGGCAAATGCAGTCACATTCTTTTAAATACCAATTGGGGGTCAGTTGGACCGTTGGTCAAGACTCAAAACTGAGGAATTTGAGCAAGTGCTTTGTTTTGTTATTGCTATAAAACAAGTTTAAATGCGGCGAGTGGAACTTGGCCCGCTCGGCGCTCTGGCTTAGTAAATTAATTTATAACTCTTGCTTTTTTTTTCCCCCACCACCGAGCGAAACACGTTGACCTTCAGGCCGCATAACCGATCCATGAGTCTGTCTGTAAAAACACGAAATTGTATGGATATATATATTTTTGCTATATATGCTTATATCTGTCAGTTGAATTAACAGTTACGTCTCAAGTGCTGTGTGCCAAAAGGCCCCAGAGGCTGGGCTCCAAGGGTGGGAATCTGATTTTTCGATGGAAAGTGTTGGCCATTGAGCATATATTTTTTAATTGGCCAAGAGGTGGGCTTTAACTCGCCAAAGAAGCACTTTATTTATTTGTTTATCTTTGCTTTGAGCTAAAAATATTTTCAAAGCTGAAGAAAATATTATCAAAAAAATTACGAAAATATCCAAAACTTTCATTTCTTACATTTAAAAAAAATTTTATTTAAATAAAACACAGAAACAATATGAAACCGATATATTTAATGTCAAATTTATGATTCAAACATATCAATTAGATATTTTATCATATCAGTTATTTCATAAAAATTATAAATATACCACTTTAAAATACCAAATTTGGTATTTTTTTAAACAATTAATGTAAAACAAGATAAATATAATCTTTATTCATATCAAAATGATATTAATAACTTGATATTATTTAAAAAACATTACATTAAACTGATATTTTTCATATATCCTCTAATATCAAAAAAAAACTTACTATTTCTTTCCATTTTTTATGGTATAACACTAAATCAAAAAATCAGAGCTTAAAGGGCGATTGCCAAAGACCGAAAGTTGCAACCGAATTCAGACCGATATCTGGACTCGGATATCAAAGAGAGCGAGCACCCGACCCAACCCCCTTGGCCCGTCGGTGTGTTAATGATTTGCATGTTCCCAAATCAAAGCCGAACGAAAGACCCCCTTTTTAACCCCCAACTGGCCCACAAAATCGCAGACATGGCTGGTTAGCGTTGTTTTCGCTGTTGTCGTTGTCATGGAATTGAATCATCCCAGCGGTCTCTGGAGCATGTCTCTGCTCTTAGCCCGCTCCCGCCTCTTAACCCACTGGTGCCGGTGCCGGTGCCCATGCCGATGCCGGTGGCGTATACGTAACGAGCCAGTAACAACGGCAGAAGAAGAAAAAAAAAATGGCAAATTTTGCAATGAAACTGAAGGCAGATCCCGATGCACGTGTATCTGTGCATCTGACAGATACAATTACCAAAAGCGATTGCTCGGGGAATGCTGGAATTTCAGGCCAATGCGGTTTAATAGCCCAAAAACCGGTAACTTAATGACACTCTTCTATAATGCTTTTTGAATAAAATGCCAAAACGCATCACCATCATCGCCCCCCGCAGGTCGCCAATTTCAATCTATAGGTATATGGGTATATGAGTATATATACATTCACTTTTTATTCATTCAGCTCCCCGCTCATCGGGTTTCACTTTCAGCCGGCTGCGAATTGCGATTTGCCAATCTGGAAACCTTTCCATGACTCCAAAGGCGGATGTGCCACCTCCGGGGTCAGATTATTCGCATTTATTCGGGATCTCAATATGTTTATGTCGGTATTTATGGCTTGCACACAGATATTGCATCGCATAATTGGGTTTTAAACAAATACATATTTAGCTTTTTATTATAAAATGACTCTGCTATTTTGTTACTTTTTAGGAAGATTTATTGCTTGAAAAAAAAGTAAAGCGAAATTAATCATTTGTGGTTTTAAGTTAACTTTAATTAAATTTTAGCTTAATAAAGCCATAAATCTATCAAATATATAAAAAAATAAATCTATAAATCAAATATAACTGAATGAAAATGTAATTTTAATAAATCAACTTTTCATATTTAATATTAACTTTTATTACTTGGATTATTTTGTTACCAAAACTGCACAAATAAATTATTTTTATTTTATTTAAATTATTATTATTATTATAATTTTATAAGATAAAATATAATTATTTTTTTAGGGGTTTCTTAAATGGCACTTTTTTTTTATAATTTTCCACGAAAAAAAAAAATTTTTAATTAATTTAAATCACAGAAATGTATACAAAATTGTTTCTAAAAAATATGTTATGCCTTATATGTTGCCTCCAATTTTGTAAAATAAATCTGTGTAAATCAAGGCGACGTTTCGAAAGGGTATTGAATTGAAAATCAGATTTAATATATGCATATATCTTGGAGGCTTGGGATCCCATCTCATCGGTGTTTGCATGGGGTTGGATCGACTCAACTCGACTCGTCTTGGATTTTCAGTTCACTGTCATTGTCTTTTGGGTGCGGCTGCGTTGGCGTTGCAACTTACAATGTTGCATTGCAGTTGCAGTTGCAGTTGCTTTTGTTGCATGAATTTGCAATTTGCTATTTTCTGGGGCTGGGCCACCGATTTCCGCCTGTATTTCTTATTTTTTTCTTTTTGATTTTCCTAGACAAAAGCCGTAGCCAATTTCCTCTTCTCACGCATTTTTGCAGACTGACGTCAATCGGAGGATTGAGATGAGAAGACTCATACTCATCATTTTGCCTAGTCTTTGCAGCACTTGTCGTCAAACTTGTTTCGCCCCCGCGGACCCAAGAAAAAAAACAAAAAAAAACGTGGCCAAAAATAAGTTCAAACCGAAAAAAAATTGACAAAAATAACAAAAAGCGGGCCATTAAATCAACAAATAAAAAACAATTCCCAAACGAGTTTTTCTGCGCATGCGCAGCTGAAAATTTGCATGAGCCAGAGAAATATCATAGGTTCGGACCGAAAATATGCCTCATCGAAGGTCCAAGCGGATGTATTATATATTTGGGCCCCCTAAGCTAAATGGTAAAAGTCTGGGGATGTATTTCATCCGCTTTATAAAGCGTATCCACCATCATCATCATCATCTTTAATATGCGTGCAATGTACATCTCTCTCAGCGATTTGGGTTCGTGTTTGAAAGTTTTGCACTCGATCGATTCGATTAGCATGGGAATTGCAATCGCCGACGTCTTTGACGTCTTCAGAGGTGTTAATCGGGTAAAAGTTTCGGGATTGCATAAGTCTCGAGATTGTAAAAATGATTTTTAGACCAATTTATGTAGGCGTGCGCATCCCTAGTTCCTCTCTCTTTTTCTTTTTGTTTTAGAGTGAATTCCTCACCTGAATGATAACTAATTTATAAATGTTAAAATTTTAGACAAGTGTGAATTTAATTAAAATTTCAAAATATTTTATGGTCTCATAAAAATATTTGATTTTGGAATTCATATGTAAATATTGTATGAGGAAGACATATTTTAGCAGGCCGTTTAAAATACTTCAAGATCTCGATATCTTATCTTCATCTTGTTTACATT
This sequence comes from Drosophila pseudotakahashii, assembly GCA_035046095.1. Taxonomy (NCBI): domain Eukaryota; kingdom Metazoa; phylum Arthropoda; class Insecta; order Diptera; family Drosophilidae; genus Drosophila; species Drosophila pseudotakahashii. Next base: position 13,208,702 of record JAWNOE010000105.1, read on the forward strand.
AAAGAAAACATTTTAAATATCTAAAAATCTAGAAATCTTATCTATTATTTTTAGAAATATTTTGCTTCTTAAATGTGTTTAAAAAAAACCCAGAAAATACTTTTACTTTCCATAGAAGTTAGAAACTCATACCAAAGCCCAGAAGAATTCTTCGCGCCCAGCTCGATGTGTCATCTATTAATTATGCAATCATCTTAGAGAGACATTTTAATATCAAGTCAAACCGGGCAAACGAAATCGAAAACGCGGCCTCGATGAATAATTCAGTTGGTGGACGAGAATGAAAAACGAAAAGAGGAACCAGTTTGCTGATCTTTCCTGATCTTTTTCTGTTCAATATGCGTTTCTTTTTTAGCCCTCTCTGCAAGGATAACAACTTTCGGTTGAAGATCCTGCCAAGGTTGGCGCAAATAAAAAAGAAAGAGAAAAGAGAAACACCCCAGCTCCCCTTTTTTGGGGCCCAGGAAATCGTCCAGTGTCGATTTTAGCCGAACTGGACTAAATATTTACGACTTTTGGCCAGATTTGCGCTAATTGCGTACAAAATGCGGGCAACAAAAGCGGCAAAAAGCGGCCAAAAGCAGCGAAATAAAAATGATTTCTCAGTTTTGCAGTTAATGTCGGACGACGAGAGTTGTTTTGTGATTTTTTTTTCAATTTCAGTTGGTATTGCTATTGCAACCACTTACCGGAAGCATTTTGGCGGCTTTTTGCTGGTCGAGGTGGCAATACAAGGCTCCTTTGGGCTAGATGTTGCTGCTGGCAATGGTGTTGCTGCTGTTGCTGTTGCTGCTGTTGTTGTTGCTGCTGCTCTCGTTGTTGTTGTTGTTGTTATTATTTCAGTTAAACGCGACGACAACGACGAGGAGGAAAAAATAACGCTAAGATTTAGTGTGAGATTTTTTTGTCGTTAGCTTTTTGGAAAATATTTGCTCAGAAAACTGGGCTAAATGCGGTTGCTGCAGTTGTTGTTGCTGTTGCTGTTGCTGTTGCTGTTGCTGCTGTTTTTATGCAATCTGCAGAGATCTTGGCTAAATGCTCCACTGCCTCCCAGCAACAACAACTGCAACAACAACCACTAGAGATGCCAAAAAAATTTAAAAAAAAATATATAGAAATAGAAAAACCAGGCCGAAAGTAAAAACTGTGTTACACACGTCTGCGCATCAAGTTTTTCACTTTCGGCCAGGCGCGGCGGCGCTCTTTTTGGCCCAATAAACTGAATAACTAAATCCACACACATATCGAATCGCAGAAAGGCTATCTGCAAATGAATTTTCCACATTCACTCGAGGCACGCAAAATCAACAAGAAAAAAACAGCAAAAAACCAGGCAGGCCAAGTTAAACGAACGAACGAAAAAAAAAAATGCAAGGGAAAAATGCAAGAAAAGTTCCAGCCAAGAAAAAGAAAAAAAATATATATATTTTCAAAACGGAATGTAGTTTCTTTCGTGGCGAGTTACCGCTAAGGCCAACAATACCGTTCGAGAGTCGCCGCTGCACTGAATCCGTTTGGTGGCCAAAAAGCGTGGCCAACAGCAGCAGCAGCAGCAACCAGAAAGCAGCAACATGCGACATAACAGAGGCCAAGCAGCAACCAGTTGCTGCGCAGCCGCAAAAGCCGTCTGTTAAACCAGTTAACATGGCACTTTTGGCCAAGTTAAGCGGTTAGCAGCGGAGAAACACAGAAACTCAGTTCTTGGGGCCCTAAAATTACCCACAAAAGCAATAGCAACAAATGGCGCTGCTTTAATTATGCTGCGAGACCAGAAAATAATCAATTATGGACACACTTTTGCGGTTTTAGCGTTAAACGGCAGTGAAATCGGTCACTAATTGTCGGCCATTATCGAGGTAAATGGCGATTGTGCAAGACATTCTGGGTGTAGTTTATAATAAAAGGAAATTTCAACGGTAGTTATAGTAATGTAAATAAACGTATATAGTATATGTAGTGGATAGGAAGAGTTATTTATGTTGATTCCCCTTCAAATAAATATAGTTAGATAAATTTGATCAAAATAAATAAATTAAATAACCTATAAACTATAAAGTCTCATCATACATCTTACATACATATTTTAAAATATTATTTTTTTTAAGCTAACTAATGGCTTTTTATACTTATCATTTAATAAATCATGTTTAAATTTAAATTATTTATATTTATTAATACAAAAAAGAGTGTGAATCCCCTAAAAAATGCTTCGAGTTAAATGGAGTAAATAATATATACGTATATCTTAAACTTTCATTAATTTACAAAATAAATTAAAATATTCCTAATGGATTTTAATACTTATCAATGAATTAAAAAATATTTTAATTTATATTAATTTAATTTGTATTAATTTGTATAAACCATTTTCTTCGTTAATGCTCTATAGGTATATAATATCAATATATTTTAATAAAAATATTCGCAAACTATATGTTATGAAAACAAATAAATAATAGGGGGTTCCCAAAAAAATACTTCCATTTTATTTAATTTAATAAAAATAATTTTATTTCCCTCTGCTTCATTTATTAAATTAAATTTGTGCAAATTTCCCTGGAAACCTGTGCGAAAGTTAAATACCCCTTCGCCAGTTACCAGCCAGCATCTTCCCATAGTCTTAAGCCGCTTTATAGACGATGCCCCGAGCTTTTGTGGATCATCTGGGGATTGGTTTGGTTAGGATTCGAGTGGAGTGCTCAATATGTAATGCAACAGGTGATGCTTGTTGCTGGTCGAAGATGCTTAATGGGCTTAATTTGTTGCGCACACAAGTGGATGGCATGGAAATGGAGATAAAGATGAAGATGGAGCGATGTTTGGGTTTTTTTCAACCAAAAAAAACCTCAATTTGGGTTTGGCCGGAACTCAAAATCAATTCAGTGCCCAATAATTTTGTGGCTGACCTTTGTTTTGGACCCCACACCACTCCACTCCAATCCCTCCGTTCCCAATTCCCAGTTCCCGCGTCAGAAAACAGAAAACAACAACAAAAAATAGTTTACATAATAAGCATTAAATGCTGTCATCGAAATGCCAACGGCTGCCAAGCGGCGGCGCGAAATGAATTTCAAATATTTTATCAAGCGATTTGCTTATGCCCATTACTGTTGTTGTTGTTTTTGCTGTTTCTCCGACTGTTACTGTTACTGCTCTGGGTCTTTCTTCCTCTTTCTCCTTTTCGACCAGTCCACTCCACAGCGAACATATCTCCTCCACTCCCAACTCACATATCTTATAGGTGACTTTGCCTTTGCTTTCTGCTCTCCAATAGTTATTTGGTGTTTTTATGCCCTATGTGCGGGTACTTGGGTACTCCTATATTATATTATAATGACTTTCTTTTATAGAACTTTAATAGATCATAGCTAAGCTAATCTAATCACGATCTCAAAGTACATACATATTTTAAGTTAGTAGTGTACTAATATTATATTATTTTATCGGTAATTTTAAAAGATGAAGTAAATAAATTATTTGTTTTATATTAAATAATATAAATATTTATAATATTAATATGATTTATATAATTAAATTAATTATTTGTATAATATAAAATAATATAAATATATTGTTTATACTTAAATAATATTTTATATATTTTTTTAAATAATATTTATATTTTATTTATATTAAAATATTATTTTATATTAACCATATTATATTATATTATTATATTAAATTAAAAAAAGTTGTAAAAATAATTTTAAATTTGTATTTAGGCTTGAGAATTTGTTTTTTATAGGTAAAATTTTGTGTAAATTTATAATCAGATTTAAATGACACATAAAATAGTTAATAAATTTAATTATAGAAGGTATAACATTTTAAAAACCAATTTAAAAAGATATTTGATGATCCAGTTTCAATATTCTTCAATTCCTTTTGAGGTTCCATTTTGAATAATTTTAATTTCAGGTAATAACAGGCATTAAAATAAGTGCATTTAAATCTTCGGCTTGCCAGTTTGGCCTTTCATTTCTTAGTTATTTTTAGAGCTGTCTTCTCATTTCATTTCGTTTCATTAAATTTCATTTCATTCGGTTTCGGTTTCGTTTTTATTTCTCCCTCTGCCTTTCTTGCTTTTGAGGGCAATCAATCTCGCATTTGGTAACTGCCATTTGCCCAGGCGAACATAACACACTGGCGTGGATGACGATGATGACGATAATGATACGATAATCATCTGCAGGATGACTCACGTTCGCTCCTGGCTGTTAAATGCATCCGCTGCAAGTGGCCCTTTCCCGGGTCTCCATATGGCTCACACATAAGTATAAGTACATTCATACACCTATATATTCAGGGCACGCAGAGAAGCAGAGGAGCAGCTCAGACCTCGGGGTGCCCAACTTCCGTTCTCCCACTGGGATTAAGATAAGAAGGTGGAAGGTGCCACCGAGAACACACACGAACCGTTAGCCGAGTGGAGTGGGTGGGAGCCACAAAAACATATATACGATCCTAAAGTTTATTAAGCTATTTTGTGGATTAAAGGATAACACACAAAACTTCGGACCAAAGAAATCCCTGATAATGCAATTTAATCATAATATTTTAAGGAATGCTATTGTTTCCAACGTTACAAAGATTTTTTTTAAATTCTATGACTAAGTTGGGATTCAGAATGATAACTAGCTTATTCAATTTATGATTTCAAAAAGGTAGAAAATATTTATTTTAGACCTAATAAGTTTAAACGATTTTATTCCTAATAATTTATTTTTTTAATATGTATATAATATGCAACTATTTTGAAATGCAAGCAAAGACGTTAGCTAAATTAACTATAATATGAGAAAAATAATTATTATACTTAAATAAATTTAAGCCTAAATGTTTAGCAGACATAATTTCATTTAGAATAAATATTTCATCTAGCCAATTTAACAATCAAAAAACATAATAATATAAATTCGCAATTCATAATGATAAGAAAACAATTACCTACGTGTCCAGCAGAGTGGCCAGCTCCTCTTGGACCCGCTGCCAGGCGAACTCCATGCGCCCCTCCTCCAACTTGAGACGACACCTGTCCGGGATGTGCTTGAAGAGACGCCGAAAGGGGCCGTATTGCTCCAGGCACTGCACATCGCCCAGCAGAATGAGCTTGTTCTTGGCCCGCGTAATGGCCACGGTGAGGCGGCGCTGATCCTCCAGGATCTCCGCCTCGCGCGAGCGTTCCATATCGCAGGCTTCACCACCTGTCTTGGAGCAACTGTATATGATTAGGTTCTTATCCCGGCCCTGGAACTGATCCACAGTGTTGCACTCCAGTTGGCCGTCCAGCTGGGCGGCCAGCTTCTTGAGCAGCTCCACCTGAGCCCGATAGGGAGCTATCACGCCGATCCCGGAGGCCGCGTAGCCGGACTTCAGTAGCTGCCTTAGCAAGTGCATTACCACGCCCGCCTCACAGTAGTTTGTGTACTTGGATACTCGCTTTTTGGAAGCGTGCTTGTTCCCATTCTCTTCCTTATCCTCGCCAAAGCTCTGCTCTATGGAGGAGCACGTCTCCACCAGGCGCTGGGATGCCTGCACGAATTCCTGGCACCGTTCGTAACAATCTCCCGTATTTATCAGGGTGACGGCCTGCTCCAGATGCGTTAGCAGGGCACGCTGCACCCACCTGGACGCCTGGTTGGACAATTCCAGTTGAAAGCGGGCGGAGGAAACCTCCTCGGAGGCGCACTTCAGGTCTCCGCCATAGGTGAGTTCATTTGCCAGCCGCGTGATGGTCTTGTTCATGCGGTACTGCAGGCTCAGCACAGCGGTAGCCTCATCCGAGTCGAGTCGCTGGAACAGCGTCTCATCCGCTCCCCTCTGACGGGCCTCCTTCGAGCGGACAATCGGCGGCAGCTGCTCGGGATCGCCCACGAGTACGAACTTGCTGCAGTGCATCAGTGGACGCAGCACAGTGGGCTGCAGCACCTGCGTGGCCTCGTCCACAATGCAATAGTCGAACTGGCGGCGCTGGAAGAGTGGGTGACCGGCCCCCAAACAGGTCACGCCCACAATGGAGGGCTGCTCCAGGCACTTCTCCAGCTCCTCCACGGTCTTACAGTCCCTCGTCAGCCTTTCCTCGCTAATCTCCTCCAGTAGGCTGTGAATTCGTGAACTAGAACCCAATCGCATCATGGGCAAATCGAAGGGCAGCAGACGCAAGAGCAGATTGTCCACGGCCGAGTGGGTTTGGGCCGTGATCAGGACGCTTTTGCCCAGGAGATGAAGCAATCTGACCAGGGACACCAAGGTCTGGGTTTTACCAGTGCCCGGCAGACCCTTGATCAAGAGGTGACTGCTGGTGGTCAAGGCGCGCAGAGCGGCGGTCTTCTGGACTTTGTTTAACTGCACCAGCATCGGTGCTCCCTTGGTGAGGATGATCTTGGGCAGAACCTTGTGCTGCTCTGGCTGCTTTCTGGCCACTATGATATCGCGCAGTTCCTGGAAGCGCTCGCCATCGGAGAGCAAAAGTCCCAGGTTGGTGAAATTGAAGGTGGCAAAGCTCTGCGACTCGTGCTTGTCCATAATGAAGGTCTCCTCCGGATAAAGCTGGCTAAGATCGCGCTCTAAGCGCAAATCCAGGCGACGAGCTTCCAGGGAGACAATAAAACCAGAGGCGATGGCCAGACGAGAAGTGGAACTGATGACCACATATTCACCCAGGTCGAACTGAAAGAGAGATGAGAGAGATTAGAATGGGGCTTCACAGGAATTGGGACTAGGAATACCCCACTGAGGCTGAGATCTCGGCCAGCCTCCGCCTCTTCAGCGAGCTCCAGGCTCTGGCGATAGCGTCCCTCTTCCGCTGTCACCCGTTGACCCTTCACCAGCTTCAGCTGGCACACGGCTCTGCCCTGCTTTTGCCTCTTTGCCGGATCCTCTGTCCAAAAGGAGCGCGAGTGCGAGGACAGACGATTGTGCTGCTCCTCCAGGGCCAGCAGGCTGCACCAGTGCTGCACATAGGCGTGATCTGCCTCCTGGAGATGGCCCAACAGTTGTGGCATCAGCTTCTTGAGGGGATGCGAGGTGCTGAGCTCTAGATTCGCATCCCTCTGGGCAAAACTGGAGCAGATGGTGTTGTAGGCGCAATTGCCGCAGGCGCTGTGATGGTAAACGGGTTCGGGCAGCTGCAGCTGCTCCAGGGGTTCCTCCTTGCCGGCCGGGACGAGCAGTTCCCGCGTCAGCCAGTGGGCCAACTCATTGCGGAGCATCACTAGATCCCGCTGTTCGTTCCGTCCGCTGGGCACCTCGCGCAGCAGGCCCTCCTTGAGGTACAGCAGCAATCCCGACTGGGTGTCCCGGCCCTGGGCCGAGTGCATCAGTTGGTAGAGCAGCAGCTGGCCCTTGTGCTCCATGGAGAAGCTGGCCCGCCCGGTCTTCAGTTCCAGCGGAATGACTTCCTCCTTCTGCACTCGATTCTTCTTGACCCTCACGGACACATCCACCTTGCCTTTGAGCCCGAGCTGCGGCACCCAGAGGTTCTCCTCTATGTCCCTGATCTCGTGGATGCGGCCACGATAGACTTCTGGCGGCAGAATATCCGGCGTCTCACCCTTAACATACTGGGAAACGAAGCTGCAAATGGGATCGATGAATTTGTGGAGTTGCTGCTCCATTTCCGGCTGGCTGAGATTGCTAGCATAGAGCAGGTGGGCCAGGGAGGAGCTCGCCAGCATCTCCTGGAGGGCAGCAAGGATGTCTGCCTTGGCGGAGAGCTGCTGGCGGAGAACCTTTTGCAACAACTCGTGCACCAGAGTGCCGATGACCATCTGAAAGGGGATAAGGATTAGGATATTGTGGGTTTCGTGGAGCGGAAGGAGTACTTACCACTGAGTTACCCGAATCCAGGCCGCGGAAACGCTCCTGCAGAACGGATTTGCGCTTACAGAAGAGCGAACCGGTGACTGTGGTGCCGGAAATAAGGAAATCCGGATGGGAGACGCAGTAGCCCTGCTCCTTGTCCACCACATAGCAGGAGGCAGAGGGTTCCCACCTGCCCAGCAGGCTGACAGTGTCGCCCGCCTCCAGGGCCATGTGATTCCAAGGCGCCAGCAGTTGACAAACACCGGTTTCCGCATCCCCGCCAGAAATCCGCTTCACATGGATCTTCAGCCCTTCAGACTTCTTGGCCATCTGCTCCACCTGCACCACTTCGCAGCGCTGCCAATCGCTGAGATCCAGCCGGTGATTGCTTATCGAGTCCACAGCTCCAAGCGCCGCCAAGTCGAAGTCCTCATCGTCGCCCCAATCGATGTTCTCCAGTTCATCCGGCGCGAAATCCAGCTGCTCCTTGAATTTCTTCAGGGGATTGGTCGTTGGATTGGCGGTGCCATTGTCCGTCTTACTGGGCGTCAGCACACGTTTGCTGGCCATCGAGGGGGCTGTACTTTAATTGATAAATTAAACTATTTAAATGCGTATTTTCCTATTTTCAGTTTTGCCTCCAAATTTTTGGCGCAATTAGTATGACCTTTTGTCGTTTTTGGCTAAAATACTCGGCCGCCCTTCTGTGCAGTGTGCTATTTTATAGCTAGATTTCCCATTTGGCTATCTTCACTATAAAAAATTGGCTATTAATTAACTTTAATTAACTGGAAGGTTTTGTAAATATTATCATTTAATTCTTTAAAATGTGTATTCTGTGTATTGAAAAATCACTCGGAAAAGAACTCACAGGATAAATAGAAAAACAAACAATAGATATTTATATATTATTTTGGATAAATTGATGCCTTGTTAGGAAATATAATGGTTTAGTTTGGTTTTCTGCAATTTGGTCGTTTTTGTACATATTTTTTATTTGCAGTGTATTTAGCTATTTTTTAAAGCAGTGGTAGCTGGTTATTGTTGAGTTGCGCGAAACAGCCAAGCAGAGGGCGACACTTTGGCGGCAATTTCAATAATATTCAATTTATTTACGATTCTTAGTAAAGTATAAAACCAAAAGCCATTCAATAAATTTGTATTTTGTTTATATAGTTTACTTTTATTATAAATTACGAGATCGAATAATAATAAATTGTAGAAAAGTAGTTCAGCAAGCAGTTCACGTTTTAAGTTCCAGAAAATTAAAATAGATGGCGCTGCTCTTGAGCGGTCATTTCAAAAGTACTTTTCAAATGCAATAAATACGAAAAAAAATATAAAATAATAAAGAAATATTCCGGAAATCAATAATTTCATTTGGTTTTCAGACAGAAGGTGCAGATGCTGATTCGCCTGGTGACTCCTTCGTTCTCGTATTTGTGTAGCAAACATGGCTGGCATTCAGTTCCTTAAAAATAATTCGATAATATTGATTAGTTTATTCATATAAATATTACTTTTTTATAACTCACCTGTTTCTAGGGTGCTACTTAGATGCGTTATATAGCTGCTCGCCAGGCGAATAATCTCGATCTTTGAGAGCTTGCGATTCATGGGTTCCGTGGGTATTAAATTTCTCAATGCTTCGTAGGCGGAATTTACACTGGGTCAAGAAATTTATAACAAAAAGTAAGAATCTTGTTTATTTCTGTATTAAATGTAGATCTTTAGGTCTGCAATTTACATTAAATTATAGAATTATAAAAGTATAAATTAAAAATTAACTTACAGTTAAAAATTTCTTCGAAAATTCGTTCCCAGATTCTAATTTTCCACCAAAAAATAAATCGTTTTTTGGCCGAAAAAATTAATATATTGATTCAAATATGGATTGTCATACCTTTATGAGCTCGTTATTAAATTTTCAATCGATTGGCATTTAAATCTGGACATTTTATTTTTTGGCCATTTTTCGCAAAAAATCATGCAAAAAAAAATTAAAATTTGCGAAAATTTTATTTTTTCAAAATCGAACGGAAATTGGCATGGATTTAATTATTACATTGTAATATGTTCAAAGCAATATGTATTTTTGGTTTAGGACCATTTTTGGCCAAGTTATAACAAAAAAACAAAATAAAAAATTCCTATTTTTGTCAAAAAACCAAAATCCCGAATTTCCAAAAAAAAGCAAACAGTTTTTTCGCTAAAACAAATGAAATATTTATCCAAATATGGATTGTAATACCTTTCTGAGCTCGTTATTAAATTTCCAATCGATTGGCATTTAAACCTAGACCATTTATTTTTTGGCCATTTTTCGCAAAAAATCATGATGTACCCCCTTATAAAAAAAATTAAAAATTGGCGAAAATTTTATTTTTTCAAAATCGAACGGAAAGAGGCATGGATTTAATTATTACATTATAATCTGTTCAAAACAGTATGTATTTTTGGTTTAGGACCATTTTTGGCCAAGTTATACTAAAAAAAACAAAAAGAAAAATATCATATTTTTGCCAAAAACCGAAATTCCAATTTTTCACAACAAAAAATTATTCGTTTTTTTGCCGAAACAATGGAAATATTGATCCAAATCATACCTTTTATACCTGTCATACCTTTCTGAGCTCGTTATTACATTTTTTTATATACAAATTATTATATAAAAAAAATGATAATTGGAGAAAATTTTATTTTTTAAAATTACACGGAAAGTGTTATGGATTTAATTAAATTTAATTGTAATCTTTCTGAACTCGTTATTAAATTTTCCTGACTCTTTTTTGTATCTGCTACGAACATATCTAATTTCCGACTCACTTGAATGTCCTGTAGCGCTCCCTGGCGTTGATCTTTTGACGCGGCGGTCGCCTCCTGTGGCCCCCCTGATGACTCCCCTGGCCGATCTCCTGGCCAATCAGCGAGTCCTCGGAATCGGCGGCTGCCCCACTGCATCCGCTGCCACTGGCACTGCCGCTGCTATTACTATCCTGGGCAAAGACAGCCATCAAATACGATGACGATGATGATGCGACCGCCATCCGACGAACGCAGCGATTTGAGAGCAACTGAACGGATTCCCTGACCGATTCCCCGACTATATATCCACTTCTCTATGTACATTGTACAAGTATCCGAATCCCAGTACTTTTATGTTCTTATTTCTTTTCTTTTCTGTTCTGTTCTGCTAAATGAATTAAGTCATCGGCTAGTGACGACAAATTGTGCGTGAAGATGGGAAATAATAAATGTGTGCACTTGTCAAAACAAGCGAAGAATGCCGAGCACTTGTGCGCCACTAATTGTGCATCAAGTGCCTGGCGATCCGAGATCGCAGGATAAGTAGCATGTATATCCATCTCCATTTGTCCATCGGATCGCCGATTTGTTGGGCCAATTTGTTTGTTTTCCTTGCCTGTCTGTGTGTGTGGAAAACGGAAGTGGCACTTCGACCCTGGACCCTGACCTTCCCTTCCCCTCCTCTTGATTTTATTTTTACTTTCGGTTTTTCTGGACCGCACACATGCCACGCATGCGTTCAGTCAGTCAGTCAGTCAGTCAGTCAGTCATTCATTCAGTCACTCACTTATTCACTTATTCACTTGCTCACTCAAGCAGCACAGTTTTGCGTGCGGAATGTGCCGAGATGGATAATCCAGATATTTATAAACCAGAATCGAGGGGGCAACGCAACCAACTTCACAGCGAAATCGCACAAATATTTGCAAAGGCCTTTTAATTACCCAAAAATATTTTCAACAATGGGTATTAATTTTGGAATATTTTGTAGTTTAATTGTTCGCTTGCTAATGAGTAATTTGGCATATTAAGCCATTTTGGAGAGCGAACTAAACGCATTTTATTTAAGCGTGAGGTTTAGCAAAACGATTTTAAAAAATTACAAATTAGTTGAAAAATTTAATTTAATTTAATTTAATTTTTTTGTAAGCTGCAAATATTTCAGTTCCTTAAATAAAACTCTCAAGTATTAAAATCAGTATTTAAAATCAAACAATTATTTAATAAATTAAAAGAACGTAAAAAACTAAATTTTATTAGATTTATTTTTAAGTTGGAAATATTTTAGTTTCTTAAATTAAGCACTAAAGTATTAAAATCTGTATTTAAAATCACACAACTATTTAATATGTTACTTTAAAAATTAAATTAAATTTATTTGAGACTGCAAATATTTTATTTATTTAAATAAAACAACAAAGTATTAAAATCAGTATTTAAAATCACACAATTATTTAATAAATTACTAGTTACTTGCAAAAAAATCCATTTATTTTTAGGCAAAATTTTTAAGATCCCCCCAATAAAACAGCAACGCATTTAAAATCATTTTACTTTTATTTTATACACATTTTTCGAAAGTTTCACTTAGCTAGGCTAGAAAAAAATCATAGTGAGAAAAACACAATTCGCTTAGGATTAATGGGGGAGTTACAAACAAATCCAGGGGACACAGGGAAGTCGAACAAGAACGAGGATCTATATAATATAATAGGCATATCGGATCGCGGTTTATATGGTATATATGTATGTATGTGTGTGAGTATGCTTCAGTGGTAGTGTGGGTGTTTTTTAACGGGGCTCTTTGACCAACAACAGCAAATAAAAAAAAAACATTAAGCTCGGCTAAATTTCTTCTAATAGAAACTTGACGGGTTTTCTGCGTCCTTTCTTACTTCTTTCTCATTTCTTCTTTCTTCATCTTCATCTTTATCTTCATCTTCGTTTCGTTTTCGTTTAAAATAATTAAAAATAATAGTAAATAAAACACCACAGTCATGATTTTTTTTAATAGAACACAAAATATACACAAAAAAGAGAGGAGGGAAATGGAGGAAAAATACAAATTAAGGAAAAAAGATTAGGAAAAGTGGTGGGCGGAAAAGTGCTATTTGCAAATAGCAAAATATTTACAAAAGCCATTGGAAATTGGGGGGAGGAGATTTGGGAAAATAGATTTAGCACTAGGGCAGGAATAATTGTATCAGGCGTTTCTTCTTCTTCTATACATATAAACATTTTAATGTTGCTTTCATACTTTCGATTTTTGTTTGTTTTATTGATATATATAAATAAAATTCTTTGATTTGTTTTTTTTTTATTTTTTTTGCAATTTTGCTTATAATTTTATGATTTTTTTGTGTTTAGTCATTTGAACTAATTCCGTTTTTTGTTATAAAAAAATTGGCTAAAAAATTTGAAAAAAAAGTATGTTGATATTGCCGGGAAATTTTCTTTGATCGAATGATGCACAACAAAATTGTCTCCGTGTGAGTGAGGGGGCGTGTGTGTGTGTGGGGGAGGGAGGGGGTTTTCAGAGAGAGAGAGAGAGATAGAGAGGGTGATCTGCTGCTTTTGACTCTGTACAGGTTGGTGACTTGACTAATTCGGGCGAGGGGGCGTGGCCGGTGCTGACCTTGACCCTTGACCTTAGATCAGCGCCGTTATCAGCTTGGCCTTGAAGTTCACGAACTTCTCGCTGGTGGCCGCAACGCGCTGAAAAGAGAAAGGGATAGTTGGTTAGTTGAGTGAAAGGTCACATTATATAAAAGATCACTAAGATATATAAATTTAAAGTTATTTGTTTAATTTTAAGAGGTTCGACGGGCCCTAAAGGTTTTTTTTAGATTTTTTGAGCATAAATACACAATTTATTCCAAAATGTTTCTTATTTTTAAGGAAACTCAATAATATAGAAATAATCGGAATATCGAAATATCGAAAAAAACGGAACATCGAAACAATCGGAATATCGAAATAATCGAAATATTAAAAAAGATGGGAATAATCGGAATATTTTTACCAAATAGTAGGAATAACCTATTCAATTCACACACTCACCAGTATCAAGTCCTGGACGAGATTGGCCAGACCGCGGTTGGCCAGCACGACGAGGCGCGTGACTGGGCCGGGAATGCCCTCGGTGTAGCCGTCGGCGTTGCGGGTGCTGTCGCCATCCGCGTCCCCATCGCCGCCCAAGCTGCCACTGCTACTGATGCTGGCACCGCCGCCCACCGAGTTGGCCGCCTCATCGCCCTGCTGGGTCTGAACGCTGCCCGAGAAGAGCTGTTGTTTTGGAGGGGAATTAATTAAGATATCCCATAATGGGTAAAGCAAATGGGCACTACTCACCCTCACCACATCCAGCAGGAAGTTGCCAGAGCCTCCGGCTCCCAGGGCATTGCCACCGCCGGGTGAGCCACCTGCACCGCCGCTGGAGCCACCGGCCAGACCCGCACCGCCGAAGCTAAGGAACCTTTTGAACAGATTACTATTGGTGATTGGCCATACGAGATCATATGTTGTTGATTAGTTGTTCAATTTTGATTTTTTATTAGTGTATTGTTGATTTGTTGTTGAATTTTGATTGTTGTTGCGAGGCCATTGCATTCCAATTGGTTGATTGTTGAGTGTTTTGCAAATGTTGTTGAGTTGTTGTTGAAATTTTATTGATTAGCAAGTTGTTGATTTGTTGTTGTTCAATTTTGGTTGTTGTGGTGAGGCCATTGCATTGCAATTGGTTGATTGTTGAGTGTATTTCAAATATTGTTGAGTTGTTGTTGAATTTTGATTTATTTATTTTTGTTGTTGATTCGTTGTTGGATATTGTAATTTTTTTTTTTCAAATTTGTTGATATTAGTTGGGTTTTTTTTATGGTGAAGTATATCCATTTGTTGTTGAGTTGTTGTGGGGGGAAAAGGAAGTGAAAGTGTTCAATTAGTTTAGTGTTTAGTGTTTGATTTAATTTGTCTGGTGTTAAACTATTATAAAATACCCTTTAAAGGATCATAACGGGAATGGCGAAGGAGTCCACCCACTTACCTCTTGTTGCGATCGTCCAGGTCGGCAGTCTCCTCCGCGGAGTCGAGGGTCAGCTCATCGATCGCCGGCGACTTGGACTCGGACAGCTGGAGATCGTTGGTGCTCAGGGCACTCGGCGTTCCGCTGGGCAGTTCGTTGTTGAAGCTCAGCTGGATGGGGTCGTTGTTCGATTTGAGGGGAATGGGAGCCTGGGCAATTGGCGAGGAGGCGGACGACGAGGACGAGGACGTGGATGGGGACAGGGACTGGGCGGCCACTGCGGCGGCGGCTGCCTCCGCCTCCTTCACTTGGCGGGCCACTCGGATCGTCTCCTCCAACTGCTTGTTGATGGCCGACAAGTCGATCTGGGTATCGGTGGCTCCATTCTTTTGGGTTTTTTTTGATCGGGTTTTGGTCATAGGTTGGTTTTTTGTAGGGCATTTGTTGCATTGTTTTTTATTTATTGTGGGTGTTGGTTTAGAAATTTCGAATTTAGGCGTTGATTATGTGCGTGTGGAGGAAAGGGGAGGTATTGGGGTAGGTAGAGGATTGTGGGTGGTTCAAGGGGTGGTGGGTGAAAAGCCCAAGGTCGAGGGTTTGAGGGTAAGGCAAAGCGTAGGATTCGGCGACGTGTAATGTGTGTGTATATCGTTTCGTTTCGTTTTGTTTTTCAGTGTGTGTTGATTTTTCAGTGTGTTCGGGTGTGGTGGTGGTGTGAGTTCAACACAAGTGAGGTTAGGGTGAATGTGAGGTTAGGTGGAAACAGAGTGGTTAGGTGGTTTGTTGATTGATCATTTGCACAGGCGATTTTTGTTGTCGATTGTGGTGTCGAAATCGATCGATTGATTGATGGGCGGTTATCGAATACGTGCACAAATGCGTTCGATGTATTTGTGTATACATTTGCGGTTGTCAGTTATCGGTTATCAGTTATCAGTTATCGGTTATCGTTTATCAGTTTTCGGTGGAGCATTGTTCGTATTTTTTTTTTGATTGATTTGATTTGATTGTTTTGGTGGTGAGTTATTTGCATTGCACAAATCGAATCGGTTTTTAATGGAACATGAAAATAAAGAGAAAAAGATACAAAAATAAGCAAAAGAGAAAAACAAAAGGAGCGAGACAGCACAGATAGAAAGAGATAGTGAGAGAGAGTTAGAGAGGAGCGCTTAGTCTAGAAATCCACTTTTTCAGACATCGACTATCGATTACGCTTCCTTGGGTATATTTTTTCAAGCATTTAAATCTTTTTTTCTATATTATTCTGTGATAGTCGGAAAAACAAATCTCTTTCTTGGCCAACGGAAAATAAATGCAATCCCTGTCAACTCTTTTGTTTTTGCTTCTTTATTCTGCGGCGGGCGGAAAAACGAAGACGGCGAAAATGAGTGCGGAAATGAGTACACTGAGCATATCGAATAATTCTGGGGATGAGAGCAGAGAGATAGTTTGGAGATGTGAATGCACTCGTGAGTGTGGTGAGTGTACAGACGAGTGCGGTAGTGAGGAAAACAAAACACCCAACCAAACCCACGACAAAAATGAGCTTTATGGGTTTTTTTCGAGTCTGTCTGGGCACCAAAAGTGTGTATGAATTTTTCGGGATTTTCAAACATCTCCAGGTATCACAAAACTCGTTTTTAAAGTGTCATCGAGAAGGCAGGGAAATATTTAATATGCGGTATATACAGAAATGAGCAATACGTTGCCTACTTTTCGACACCCTTTCACAGAGCTTTGAAATCTCCAGAAATGTGATGTTTCTGGCTTGAGCAAAAAGTCACAGGAGAGTACAAATTATATCGATATATTTGGAAATGTATTAAAAAATGGCTTACACAACTAATACAATATAAATGTAAAATATATAAATTTATTTTGTAAAAAACACCTACTAACCTAAGTGGAATGAGGGTGCGCATGAGGGAGCAGGATAGATATAAGAAGGAAATGTAGTAAACAGATTAGAGGATAAAGATTGAAAGTACAGGCAGAGGAAGAGAGAAAGAGGAAGAGAGAGAGAGTGAGGCAGAGACAGTGAGACAGAGACAGGAACAGTGGAAAAGGCAAGAGACAGAGACAGAGACAGAGAAGAAAGGCTAGTGAGTGTGTGTGTGTGCTGAAAACCAGTGTGCTAAAGGTAATTTCAAAACAATCAAGTGTTGGTTAACAATGCCAATTCAATGAGAACGTCACTTTCATTTTATTATTCTCCTTTAACGTTTATTTCAATTTCTGTAGGTTGGGTTGGGTTGGGTGGCGGTTGTTGTGCTGCGCGGAGAAATTTTTGAAGGGAAAGATAAACCAATTTTAAAAGCCAATTCAATAGTACTTCTCGACAGAGCTGAGCAATATCAAAACCAAAGTGGCATCTAGAGTTTTTTATATCTCTGAAGGTGCCACGGAAATCATGAGAGTTTTCAAATCTTCTATAAGAGTGTCTAAAAGTATGCAGTGAAATTAAAAAAAATATTGTTGCCTACTTTTAAACACCTTTATAAATGATTTTAAACCCCTTAGTGATTTTTGGTGATATTTTTACTCTGTTTTTTTTTGTGTTGTTGTAGCAAATGAAACGCACTTTAGGTGGATTCGGTGGTTGAGGTGCTGGTGGTAGTGGTGGTGCTGCTGCTGCTGCTCTTCTCCGCATCGATCTCGTTGTCATCATCGGGCTCGAAGGTGGGCAGTTCGATGGTCACACGGGTGCCACTATCGCTACCGGAACTGGTGGATGTGGAGCTGCTGCTGCCGCTCTTGGAGCTCTTATCGTCATCATCATCGAAATCGGCATCGAAACTGGTCCTGGCCGCATTCGCACTATTTCCCTGGATCGCGGTACGCAGCACCGTGGGTCCCAAAGTTCTCAAGAGCTTCGAGATAATGCGGTTAGCCTGCTCGTCGATTTGCTACAACAACCACGAATCGAATCGAAGTGGGTGGTGCGTATACGAATTTTGATTCGGTGGTGCAGGAGTGCATGGAATTTTTTTTTTGGGGGATTTGAGTGGAGGAGGGGAGGGGAGATTAGTTAACTTCAGTGTTTCAGTTTCGGTTACGTACAATGTGGATGTTTTTTTTGGTTTTCGGGGTCAAAGGTTGGGGCCTATTGGGGATTATCAACAATATACAATGGGCAGGGAGGGGTTTTTTATACAAGTGCTTGGCGGTTCAGAGGGTGAATTCTACGGCATATATGATGGTGGCGTGGTTCCAAAGCGGTTTAAGGTGGTTCAACAGTGGTTCACATACTTAAATTTTGAAATTCTTCAACTCGTAATA
The DNA here is from genome assembly GCA_035046095.1 of Drosophila pseudotakahashii. Lineage (NCBI taxonomy): Eukaryota > Metazoa > Arthropoda > Insecta > Diptera > Drosophilidae > Drosophila > Drosophila pseudotakahashii. The sequence goes on from JAWNOE010000105.1 coordinate 13,226,610, forward strand.
TTTTATAACCAATATTTTTAAATTTCTCAGTAATTCCTATACGAAATGTTTGTAACCACTTAACGAACAACTTTTGAACCGATTCTTTTCCATTTGTTAAACAATGAGCAAAAATCTTTAAACGAATTGAAAAATGCTTTTTTCTAAATGATGTTGCTGATGCTCTCTTCTTCTTCATCTTCATCCTTATGTGGTTGTTGTTCTTGTTCTGGTGGTTGTTGTTCTTGTTGTGATGTTGGTTGTTGCTTTCAATTCCTCATTTGCCTTTTTGTAATATTGTTTTTGTTTGTTGTTTTGTGCTCAATCAAAGACGGGCAATAATTTCGTAATGTTGTTGTTGTCAATTGTTGTGGCCTTTGTTGTTGTTGTTAGATTATCTCTGGTTGTAATAAAATAATTGGTAGAATTTAATAAACGATTTATATCGGCTATGATGGTTAGCAATTGTGGTTCATCGATGCTGTTGTTGGTGGGGAACAGAATGTTGGTGGTGGTGGTGGTGGTGGTTGGAGGTTCAATTGGTGGGGATAAATCAGTGGTGCTAGAAGTAGTAGTAGTAGTGGTGGTGGTGGAGGTGGTGGTTGTTGTTGCAGGCAAAGTTGTCGTTGTTGTTGTCGTTGTTGTTTCTGGAGTTGGGTCAGCGATTGTTGCTGGCTCCAAGGAGCGCGGCAATAACTGGACCAGCTCCTCCACTGGCGTGCTAGTGGTGCTAGTGGTTCTACTAGTGGTGGTTGTTGTTGTTGTTGTTGGATTACTGGGACTATTGGTGGTGGTGGTTGTTGGGGATGAAGATGCTTGATTGATTAAGCTTTCGTCACCTTTCGTTTCTGGCGCAAATGTGGGCAGATCGATCTTCACCCGCCGGCTTTCTTCCACCTCGTTGACACTGCTCGGTGGTTGTTGTTCTGTTGGCAACGGTGGTGCGGCACTTCTCGTCGACGGACTGCTAGATGGCACCACATCGTCATCATCATCGAAGTCCGCATCGAAATCGGCATCAAAATCGGTTGCTGGCGTCGTACTGCCACCACCGGCTGCACCACCCGCACCACCGCGATTCCCGGCCAAAATGCTATTCAGAAGACCCGGACCGGCCACCCGGATCACCTGGGCTATAATTCGATTCACTATCGAGTCGATTTCCTAGCGAGAGATCAGCGAAAGATCAACAGAAAATATGTGGTTGTTGTTTTACTGGTAAATGAGATTCTTTGGTGGTTGTTTTGGTGGTGCTTTTTCCATATGAGTAGATGCTGATAGCTGATTGGTTGTCGATTTGGTCGATTGTTGACTGTTCTTTGATGATCTTGGCCAATTGTTGGAATGATGATATCTGTTTTTTTTGCAGGCTGAAAACTCAATTGCGGGTGTTGTTTGTAGATTGTGCGTCTAAATGTTCGTGTCTGTTTATGTGTGTTTTGTAGGTGGTTCGTGGTGGTGGTTCAACCTCTGCTACTGGGTGGTGCTGGCATGCTGAGTTCAGGAGGTGGTTTTGGGTTGGTTGAGTGCTCGATTTGCTAAGCCTAAAGATAGAAACATGCAACATGTTGGAGGTACACAAAATTCCAGGAGAGGACGGGGGGGACCAGGCCAATAATAGTTATTGGGATAAAGCCTTAGGCTAATGTCGTTTCAGTTTCTGTTTTTTTTTCTACAATTTTTATCATTTCTCATTTTCAGCGCTCCTTTGCGAAATCGCCATCGGGCTGGAATTGAGTCAGGTCCTCGGGCAGTTGATCATAGTCCTTGGAACCCTCCTCCTTATCATCCTTATCACCGTCATCTGTCTCTTCGACTGGCTTGCGGGGATGGAGGCCCCGATCGAAGGCCGGATTGAGAATGGTACCGAGAACCACGGGCCCAACGCGTTGCAACACATTATTCACTAGCCGATTGATCTGCACATTGATCTCCTATATATGAGGAAAACATTTCGCGTGGCGCCAAATTCAATACACTTTCATATAGACAGGGGGGGTATATATATTGTTGTTTCTAGGGCCCTAAAACCCTGGGCTAAAAGTGTCTGAGTGGATTTGGTTACATATATATTTAGCATTAAAGATGGGGCGGAGTTGGCTGACATTTCAGGGGGTCGAGGGACGGAGGACGGCTAATGGTTCATGTTTATAAGGAAATAGATCCGATTGGGTTCTCTTACCTTGGTGATGTCGGGGAACAGTTCGCGCAGCAGTCCAATCGTTCGTTTATTGCGATCGGCTATCAATGTTTCTTGGTCTTTGGCGCCCAATGTCAAGACATCGATTTCCTGTAATCAAAAAAAAAAAATATTGTTTAAAAAAAGTTTTATAAAACTTACTATTGTAAGAAAGAATTTTATAAAATATTTTTTTTCACATCTTAGTATATTAAAAAAATAATAATAATTTTATATATTTTTTGAAATTATTAAAATTGCACCTACAGTAACAACAAAAACATAGTAAATCCAAAGATTTTATTTTCAATTTATACATTTTTCACTATGTATTTAATTTCAAGCGGTTCTTATTAATATGAAAATGTTAAATTTAACATTTATAATAAATTTTTAAAATGTTATACTTTAATTTTAATATAAAATTAAAAATGTAAAATATTTAAAGTAAATATATAAAATTTTTTACTTTTATTCATGCAATTTAACATGTTTCATATTAAATTTTACTTTTTAAATTTTTATTTTAAATATGTAATAAAAATCTTTGAAGTCAATATGCCATTTCTTGCTGTGTAGACATTACAGTAGATACTACATTTTTTTTCCTAATATAATTTATTTGCTAATTAATTAAATAGAAATATTTATAGCTAATTCCAAGAATTAAATACAAAGCCTTTCTTCGTGACCTTAGCCATTTGAAAGCCAGTTGGCTTTCAGGTTGCCCCTGACTGGTTTCTCAAGTGTGAATTACTTTTTCTGCGGTGGGGCTTTAACAATAATACCTATATAATTTCGTACATCTGTTGCATAATCTGGCAGTGAAACAGCGGAGAAGATGAAGCAGCGGCGGCAGATGCCGAGCGAAAGAAAACAAAAGGCCCCAAAGTGCCCGCAAATTAACAAAACTTTCACTTTAGACAATGAGTTGCCAGTGGTGGTGGTGGCACCCCTTGAACCCCTAAGACCCCTTCCGCCATTTAGGGGCGCCCCTGTCATTTGTGTAATCAAGTTTCAAGTGTAAATTGTAATTTTTCTTGGTGTTTTTCAGTTGTTACGAGAGATCTTCTACCACATTAAGTGGCCTCTTGTTTTAGTTTGAGTTTCGTTTAGTTTAGTGGGTGGTTTAGTGGTTCAGCTGCTCTTCGACCCTTTAAAAAAAATATATATATATATATATGTATATGACCAAGAGTCAGGAGGCCCAGAAAGCCAAATGACTTTGCAAAAAGTTGTTAACGTTAATGGGCAATTGCCAACTGGGCAACAGCAACAACAGCACTAAGCTGTCTAAGCTAAGAAAATATTGCACAATAAATTTTCAAATTGCATTAAAATTGCATTTTGTGGGCGGTGGATGAATGGCTGAATGAGCGGCCAAAGGAGGCGGCTAACTTTTGGACAATCAACAGCACGAGTCACTAGGCAACACAGAAAAGCAGCAAAAAAGCAACAGCAACTTCTTGGCTGCAACAATTGTCAAGGTGCCACCAGGTGCAAGGGATTCCAAGCAGCTCAAAGGCAGCACAATCTAATAATATAGCATCAACACTTTAACAATTGGAAAAGTTTCTTCCGCTCCTCTACAAGGAACAAAAAAAAAACAACAAAAAATCAAAAGGTTGTGCTGGGCAAGCATTTCAATATCGGACAATGTAGTCTAAGTTTTAATACTCTTAATGGAAAAGTGCATTATTGGAAATGGTAGATCAGATTTTGTGGCTGGCAAACTTAGATAACTGTATGGTTTTTATAGAATTTTTATTTTGAAATCATCTCAGGTTTAAAATTACACAAAAAGGTGCCCAAAAGCATGCAGTTAGGAAATCAAAATATATTGTTGCATACTTTTAGACACCTATATAAATTTTATAAATATTTTATATATATAATTTTAATTTTTCTTTATGAATAGTTTACTAAAACAATTGTTAGCATTTGTATAAATAATATTCATATATAACTTTCCTAAAAGTATGCAATTATAAAATCAAAATATATTGTTGCATACTTTTAGACACATTTACTGGTTTTTTTTAGAAATCAGGGATATTTAATTTTATTTTTTCTCACTTTATGAGGAGTTAACTGAAACAATTGTTAGTAATTGTTTAAAAAGTAATCATATATTATTTATATTTTTCACCCAATGACACCACCTTTTTCAACTGACGCCCATATATATTATCAACGACAATACCTATAGTTAATGAGGCAATTGTCTATATTCTACCATTGTTTTTTTTTCACTTTGTCTATTATTCCAATTGTTAATGGCTTTAGCGTGTGTCCACCTTTGTTGGCCTTTGGTATTTGGATTTGGAATTTTGCAGGGTATTCCCATAAAACTGTCACGTTTTTGCCAGCCAGCCAACTTTCGGAATGCTACTTAAGGGCAAAAGAGATTCGAAATGGGATCCCCCCTACCCCCAAAAGACCCTGGATATAGTTATATTTCTCTGAAGAGTGGATGTTGCTGTTGCTTTTGCTGTTGCAGTGTTTAATTGACTCAAAAGTCTGTGCGGAAGTTGACTTTTACACGCGGGCGGAAGTCAGCAGCTACGATGATTATGACGGCCATGATTATGATGATGAGGAGCATAAAATAAACTTTAGCTAGTTTGGCCAACAAACTGTTGCCAACTCTCTATCTTGCTCTTCCGCCCACCCCCCCTCTTTTCCCAAAGTATATATTCATCATCATATTTAAGCTGTCTGTCAGTGTCAGTTTAGTGCGACAATTGTTTGGATATTGCCCAGGGGAGGCGGAGGCGGAGGGGGAGGGGGAGGAGGGGTTCTGGGGGGCTGGGGCCAGAAACTACTTAAGGCAAAAGTTACGTTTTTATGGGACATCTTAATGAATTTCAAATGAGTTCAGGCCCAGAAGCTGCCTCGTGGCAAACGTCATTAAAGCGAATGCTGTGAATTTTAAGCAGTCTGCAGTATGTTGGGAGTTTTTATTTTCATTTTTGGACGGACTTTATGCCAAGGCGGAAGACACCGCTTATATAGAATCGAATTCGAATCGATTCGAATCGAAAAGCTAATCGATTGACAAACAAAAAGAAAACCAACTTTTATAAATTGCCTTGACCTTAACCAACATAAGGCGTCTCTCGAATCAATAAAAATGCCACAAATTACTGCCAAAGTCAAGCTCTCATAGAAAGAGATACAAACGATAGGCCGCAAGTCAAAAAACTAGATTCGATAACTCACAGATTGTGCATAAATTAACAATGCCAAGTGGTGTATTTTATTTTATATTTGTGCATATTTAATTCAGTGATTTAAACGATATTTAAAAGGCATTAATGCATTTAATTAAAATTGGAAATAAGATTTAAATTTATAAATGCCTTTTTGACGCCTTGGATTTTTGAACGTATTTATTTATATTTTATTTATTATTATTTTCATTTTTAAATATTAAATATATATTTTGTATTTTTATTATTTTTATATATTTGTAATTTATTTTAAAATATTCTTAATGCATTTAATTAAAATTGGAAATTAAATTAAAATTTGTAAATGCCTTTTTGACACCTTGAATTAAAATTTATTATATTATATATAAATTTATTATTATTTTAATTTTTAAAAATCTTTTTCATGAAATATATTTTGTATTTTCATTTATTAAAAATTTATTTAAAAAATATTCTTATAGAGCATTTAAGCTGCGCTCCAAAATTATAATTATTTTAATTTTTAAAAACCTTTTTTATAGAATCTATTTTGTATTTTTATATATAATTTATTTAAAAATATTCTTATAGAGCATTTAAGCTGCGCTCCAAAACGACGAACATTCCACAGAAAAACTTGAAAAAATTGAAATTCCAATTTAATTGCAAAGGCGACCTCAGCGACAGTGCGTGTCATGACCGCAGTGGATGGATTGGATTGCTATATCTGAACAGATATATCATATGGCCACGCCCATTTGCTAATCCAGCGGCTAAGGAGAGCCAAAGCCTTTTAGCCACTTTGTCGGCCGGCCAATGAATATGAGGCCTTGTTCGGCGGCTAATAAAAATACGCGACACAATTAAATTAAATTGGAAAAATTAAATGGGCGAAACTGGAATTCGAAAATGAATAAATCAAACGAACCACAAGACTATTGGATAATCGAGGGGCTTTAATTATTCTCGAGCACTGGCAAATCGCTAATCACAAGACAGCATGCATATCTTTAGTCCACAATTCGGACTCCCTGCTGTATAAATTGTCTTTGGACTGACATGACAGACAAGGCAAGCGCGTCTCGTTTGGCACTTAACGAAAATGCAGCCACCGCCGAGAGCTACCAACAAATTGCCAGGCAGCAACAACAGCGAATTGCAATTGACGTTTTACTTGTCGCACAATGCGGCGTATGCGTGATATGTGTACAAGAGCGCGAAGAGAGGAAGTTGCTGTTGTGCAGAGGGGGTGGTGCAGAGGGGGTTCCACAGAAGGAGCCTCTGGTTACATAAGCGGAAAGTCAGCCACTAGGTAAGTCGTCTTCGCATTTGGCTAGGAATCAAAACAATTCGCTGAGGTTGTAAAGCAAAAATTACCCAAAAATTATTTTTATATATTTAAATAAATAAAAAAATAATAAAAAAATTAAAGAACTTAAGATAGATTTATCAAGAAATAACTGGATTTTGTATTTATGAGATTTACCAGAAAATAAAACAATACTTGTAAGGCAAAATGTATACAAAATGGCAAAAAAAATAAAAAATAAAGCGTTAATAAAAGAAATAAGAAATCCATTATTATAATTAGAATTATTATAATATTAATATTATAATCCTTAAAATATTAAACAATTTTTAAATCAAATTATTTAATAAGAACAATTTTTTAAAAATAAAGAACAACTTTTTAGAGTGTTGATTTTTCAACAAGAGATTAAAAATATAAAACAGAAAATAAAGCAAATTCTTAAAACGTTATGAAATTCACCATTTAATAAATACAATACTTGTGAGGCAAAGATTAAGTCAATAAACTGGTTTAATAGTCGAAAGTAAGCAAACACCGCTGATAAATACCCCCGAAAGAGCAATTCCCATAATTGCAGTCCGACGGATCAAAAACTCTATAGAGACTGGGGACCGTTTCCTCCAAACGCTGTTATATCATTTTTGCCACGTGCTGGGTGCCAAGGAAGCCATCGAGCAAGCGAAACGAATCGAATCGAATTGACAGAAAAGAGGCAAACAAAAATAGAGAGAAAGAAAAAAATACAAGTAAAGTGGCAACAATGGAGATATCATTGCAGTTGACGTCGCAAAGAAAATTGTCCACAGCTCTGCTTATTTATATTTTTCTCCGATTCCTCGATTTTTCCTCGATTTTCCCTCGATTTTCACCCCCAGCTTCTTGAGAGCTAGTTCAATCGCCATTGTCATCGTCTCGTTAAATGATTTATGGCGCAAGGCATGTCAACACGCCAAGATGAACATCAGCTTCGACTATGAGTGAACTATATGTATATTTATATTTGTACAAAAATAAGTAGGTATATACCTATCCATATGGGTAGGTTGTATACAAATCGACTTCATTAACGTATCAGCGTTTTGTGGGCTAAATTTTGACCCAGTTTTTGGCTCTCGACCGCAGAGCCAAATTGGGCAATAACAAATGCTCACCGTTTTGTGTAACATTTGCTTTTGGAATCGGTTGGAATTTTTCGTATTTTTCGTATTTTTTTTATATTTTTATATATTTTTTTTTGGCCTTTCAGCAGATGTTCAAAGACGCTATTGTAACGATGCGTGGGTGCAGGCATTTAAAATATATATATATTATGCTAGCATGATATCACCGTTTAAAGTTGCCCAAACTCTGTGGCAAGATGCACTTTTGAGGGCTTTAAATTGAACGATTTGAGAAAGATTTTAAGTACGTCATGGTTGCTTTCCAATATTAACAATTTAATTATAAATCATATTTTGAGAACATTACATGATTGGAAGTCCAAAGTATTACCCATTTTTAACTACAACATTTACAAATTTAATTTTAATTTTATTTTGTATTTCTAAAAGAAGAAAAATCCCATAAAATTAAAGTGCAAGTTATAGTTATTAAAATTCAAAGTATTTAAAATTTTGTAAATATATTTAATTTCTGGAAATATCTAAACATTTTACAATTTATTACAATACCCAATTTTGACTACAATTTTACACACTTAAATTAATTTAATTTTGCATTTATAAAAAAAAAAAATCAAATAAAATTGAAGAGCAATTTATTTTCATTTAAATTTCAATTAATTAAAATTTCTATAGCTTATTAAAAATATTTTAAATGCATTTAAATTCCCAGAAATATTAAAACATTTCACAATTTCTTTTAAATGTGTGATTAAAGTTTACTTATTAGTTTCAGAAAACATTTAAGCACTTCTGGAAATTATGAAAAATATTTCTAAACAAGAGTCTACAAAATAACTTATTATTTTTAAAATATATAAACTTTTTTAATGTCTTTTAAATGAGAGAACAATATTTAAAAGTTTAAGCAAACATTTAAATTCGTAATTATTGGCTTCTCAAAATGATGACAAATACTATTTTTAAATACAAAATTAACTTTTTACCAGGAAAAAACGCATGTGCTATATTTACGGGTTTCACACGAACATAAAAAAATTAATTGCATGCCAGATTTGATTGACAAATATAACGACGTTGATTTTTTGTTACTCGTTACAAAGCCTTCAAGCTGTCCGGAGATTTCGGAGATTTGTGCAAATTTGTTGCACAAAGTGAAAGCCATAAAGTGACATAAAACAATGCTAAAAACTATAAGCCAAAAACTGGCCACCTAGCTCTTTTGGCCAACAAATTAGCAACGGGGGCACAGGGGCGTGCGAAAGGGGTGCTAATTGCCGGCACAGTGATACAATGATCCCCGCCGATGATCGAATGCGAATGCGAATGGGAATTGTGGGGAACTGTCTAGCTGAGCAATTAAGTAATAAAATAACAGAGCTGCTGCAGTTTTGTTGGCTTGCTCAACTCGGCAAAGAGTCCGGTTTTTTCTTGGCCGGGCCAACACCCAGCTGAGGCCCAAAAAAAAAAGCAGCTAAGGAAACAGGTACCAAGTGTGCCAACTTCCTTGGAACTGGTCCGTTGGTCTCTTACTCTGCTCTCCAAGAGATCGCAGCTCTGATCCAGTCACGCAGGTTGGACGGGCCCAGAGACCCCGAGACCCGAATATATGGCTAAAATAATACGAAAAAAAAGCAACACACGCCGAAAAGTAAAAGGAAGTTTTTGGCCAACATGTTTGGCCGCTTCCTACCCCTTCCGAAAAACAAAGCCAGGCCAAGCCAAGTGCAAATTTGTCAAGCAAATATGGTCGAAAGGGCAGCTGAGGCGGCAGCACGCGCTACTCTCGGCCAGCTGAATGTTAACGAGAGTCGCTCCAAGAGTTCCAGCACCATTAACTTGGGCCACTTCAATTTACAGCCCAATTAAGCCAAAGTTAATGGCCCGAAATTGTTTTATTACATAGCCCAGCTGAGTTACCCGCTTAATAGATATTTACAACGCAGATTTTCACGTTTTAAAAAATAATCACAATGTAGTAAAAACAACCTTTTGGAACCACCCCCGCTGAATGGGGGAAATGGGGGGAAAAAGTCGACTAGGGCTTTGAATAATATTTGATTTACACACTCGCCTGTTTGACTTTCGGCTATTTTATCAATATCTCGATACAGTCAGCCACGTAAATATTTGCCCTCTGATCTAAGATTCTTTATATAATTTGATATGGCTATCCTAAGAATTTTAGCACTAAGATAAGCGATTAAGATTAACAGATTGGTTATAAAGTTCAAAGATACTTTAGGATAATAATAAATATTTTTATAATTTTATGGGGAAATAATTCATTAATAAAACTAACAAAATGTATTAAAAAATACCTCGTTTTTTTCTGACATAATATTTGCTAATTCTAAATATTTTTTATGAAATTAAATATTTATGGAAATATTTATATTGTGAAAATATTTTTATAAAAATAGTTATATCTTAAAAATTACAAAAACTAGGCTAAAAGGGAAAAATTCACTATTAGAACCATTTGAAATACTAAACCTTATTTATAAGGTATAGAATCTATTGATATAAATTAGGCTTCACTTGATCATCATTTTATTGATTTAAAAAAATCTAGAGAACTATAGGACTATGATTTACAGTATTGTTATATCTTCGAATGAAACTTAATTGTATCCAATATTATTGTATTTTAATTTAATCCGAAATGTTAGTCCCTAATCTGTAAAATCTACTTATAGGTATCAATTTAGATGCAATTGATCATTATTGTGTATGTGGAGATACTGAAATATGATCTAAAGAATATTTTTAACCCTCTCCCCTAAGGAAACCTAATTGTATCCAATGAAAGCAAGGCAAATATTTATGTATTATAGATTAAAACCAAAGTCTAATGCCTGATATATAAGTTTACATTAATTTAGAACCAATTGATTGTCATTTAATGGATTTTTTTCCAGTGTACTGGTCAACTCACCTTGCCATTGGCTAGCGGGATCTGCAGGACGTCTAGTTCCGAGTTGCCGGCGGGCTGCGGCAGCGGAACGGCGCTGATGAGGCAGGCGGCGCTGCCGAGGACGAGGATCGCCAGGATGTGCTGTCTACTTGGCTGCCTCATGCTGTCTCTGTCGCGCTTGCGTGTGTGTGTGTGAGTGGGAAGTGGGCGTAGGTGTGTGTGGGTGGATGCGCTGAAACGAGAGGGCAAGCTAGTTAGCGATAAAGACAAGAGATAAAGGTCGTACAGAAGGTCACCTTCTGTTATCGCGGGGGAAAAAAAAAAAAATCAAATAAATATCGAATTAAAGCCGAAAAAAATCGTATAATCATATTTGATTTCGAGTCTGTGGTTTTTTTTGTTTGGTTTGCTGGCTATTCTCTGGGCCCCCAAGGTCTTCGAAACGAGATGCGGATGCTAACGATAACTGTCAATAGGCGATGGCCGATGGCCAATCGACAATCGACGAGTTTGGTCAAGTTTAAATATTGGACATTTCTTGGGCAACTCGGCGTATGAGTAATGCGCAGCGGTATGCTGCAACTGGCGAGCAATTTATAAATCACAACAACTAAATTATGTAATTTTCTTTTTTATTTTTTCATTTTTTCACTTTTTATTTTTGGTTTAGCTGTGTGTGTTTTATTTTTTGTGCAATTTCAATGGGCAAAGCTTTTCAAAGCTGGGCTTTTGTTAAAAAGAAATTGAATAAGGCCCAGAGAAAAAAAGTGGAGAAAAAAAGAGAGGCAGACAGGTGCGAAAAGCAAGGCAAGATCCGTAATTACACACAAAAATGTGAGAAAATGCATTGAAACAAAAGAAAACCCTAACAAAAACAAAAACAAAAACAAACTAAAGACGAAGCTCTAATTGAAGAAAGACAGAGAGAGAGGGGGATAATTTCTTTGGTCAACAACTATAGCTATGCCAAATTGTGAGTCATCCCGAATTTAATGAGAGAAACTAAGTACTTAGTAAGGGAAACCGCCAATTAGAATCGCTGATTAGACTTTGGGACACGAAGGCGAGATGACATTGCGGGCTCAAAGGTTGAGGCTTTTGGCAATTGGAGATCGGTTAGTGAAAAGTTAAGTAGCCGAGATGCCTTCGATTGCGGAATTAGTCATTACCAGATGGGGGACTTCTCTCTAAAGCTATCAAGCTGTATTTTTCACTTAAACTTTATTCCCTAACTTTATTATGAGAAGTATTTAATTAATTTAAGATTCTTTTAGTGCAAATTTTATTTTTAAGGGGTGTGTAGAATTTTAATTTTGGTTTGAACACCTATTTAAGATATTTTTTGTGATATATTAAATCTATAAATTTTTAAATTTAAATTTTTTTAATATATACACAAGTGAAATAAATGTTGTATTATTTTTTAAGGAAAATAAATAAATTTGAGAACGTTAAAAAAATAGTTTTACATTACTTCTACTACCCAAATAAATAAACTAAAAAATTCTATAATTTCATGTGGTTAGTACACAAATTTTTAAATTTAAAACATTTTTAAATTACTTTTTCTACCATTTTTCTAGTCATTTAATAAACTAAAAAATTCTACCATTTCATGTGGTTTAACCCAATAATATAATTAAACTGGGGAAACTCCAAAAGCCAAGTCATCTTCAATCTTCAGCTGAGGCATGCAATAAATGAACTTGAAAGCGTATTTTGGGCCGTTTTGTTTTGGCCGCCTTTGCTGTTTTGTTTTGCTGTTGCTGTTGCTGTTGCTGTTACTCTGGCTGTCAATCAAGCAATCAGTCAAACAATTTGGCAATACAAAGTGGTAGAGAAAGGGGGAACTGAAAATTGGAATTGCCACCTCGAGGCAAACATGCAATGCTGATGGTCAGCTCTTCGTCTACGTTTTCGTCTTAACTTGGCCCGAAGTAGGGCGTAAGCGCCAAGAGCCAAAAGCCAGAAACCAAAATCAAAAATCCAACGAGCACAACAGAAACAGAAACAGAAAAGCGAAAAGAGAAAGAGAAAGAGCGAGAAAACCGGCAACAACAGAGCTCCCCAGATATTCCGATGTTATGTCATCTTTTCGGGCTTTGCTTTTACTTTCAAGCCCTCTCTTTATCTCTTTCTCTCTGGGTCTCCCCATCTCTTTCTTTCTAGCTTGATCCATTTGCTTCTAACTATTGTCCGAAAAGTGATCAGTGATCAAAGCAACGTGACTTGACATATACCATTCGGGTTTTTAAGTTTTTCTGTTTTTTTTCTTTTTTTGCATACGGAACTTGGGGTTTTATGATTACGACTCACTGGCAATTGCACAAATATCATAAAAGTCATAAAAAAAAATAAAAAAAATCCGCATCTGGCATTGAGTGCATGCTTCGACATGGACATGTCGTAATTAAAAGGCAAAGCCCCGAAAAAACAACGGCGATAATCAAGGCTTGAGTGGGATTTCTTGGGGGATTTCGAAATATAATTTAAGCCAAGTGACTGGGTGTTTTTTTGCTTTTCAAAATAACTGAAGTAGTGCACTTCCTGTGGTAAACTCTGCAATTAAGCTGGGGCAAACAGTGCGTATGCGTGATATTTTCAAGGTATCGTAGGGCATTTAATCTCCCAAATAAGTAAAATGGATTTTAACTAAGGATTTAACTTTACAGAAATATTCTAAAATATTTTAATACTTTTTAAGAATATTTAAAAATTATTTAAAAATTCTAGAAAATCTCAGAACATGTTTATGATATTCAACCGGCTCGCTAAGATTCTCCCTGAAGTTGTAGCGCCAATTTGGAACCCCCTCCTCTTTTTGGCCACTTTTTTTCGAATCGATTTCAGCACTGCACACGAAACCTCTCGCAAACGCAACTTGGAAATTGGCAATCAAAAACGTTTTTGTGTTAACCAACTCGCATTAATTGGGCAATCGAAAACAAGGTAAATGAATGCAGCAAATGAGAAATGAGACAAAACCGAAAATAGTTCAGCACACGCGTCGGGTTTTTTTCTTTTGGATTTTTTTTTGATTATTTCTTTGGGTGTTTTCTTAAGTTTTCCATGTTTTTCATGTTGATTCACAAACCAGAAGTTCTTGGAAAATTCTTTGGCACAGTAAAAAAAATATAGAAAAAAAGGGTGGGTGTTCAAAATGTTTTCCTTTTTTGTTTTTCAGCTTTTCATTCCGTTTGTTCTTGGGTTTTTTTCTGGGTTTTTGGGTATCCTCGCGATAATGATAATATTTTGTTTATTTTTTAGACATATTTCTTTTGCACATCACACTCTGTTTTTTCAAAATACATACGCGTTGGGGCCAAAAAAGAAAAACAGCCGAGATAAAAAAAAAGTAAATCTCTGCGTTTTGGGTTCGGAAAGAAGCAGCGAATCAGAGGATCGGTGGATCGTGGATCGGTGGTGCGACTGCTTCTCTTTGTGGTCTGGGCTGTTGGGCCTGCAATTGATTACTAACGTGATTTTATCACACACAAGCGACTAAAGCTCGAGACAAAGCGCTGCCAAAGGCGGCGTGTCTCGGCAGCGGCGTCGGCAGCGGTGTCGGCAGCGGCGCCGCTCGCCGTCCGCCCGTCGTACCGCCCCCGTACCGCCTGAGATCGCCGTTCGCCGTTCGCCGTTCCGAATTCCGCTCGAAACGAAAACGAAAGTGAGCGCGCCAAAGTCAAGCTTGAGTCGCTCGCGAGCTTGACCAGGCTTTTTGAGTGGAGTTTCTTTTTCTCATTATTTTTTTTATTTTTTTTTAATATATTTTTACGAGCCGCTACTCTCCTGTGTATTTTTTTCCCTCGTACTTTTCCCAGTTTTTCGACAACGCGATTACGCGAAAAGTTTCCGCCTCGTGACTGCCAGCTTCGGTTTGCCAGTTTGTCAGTTTGTCAATCTCCAAGCTCCATCTCCATCTCCATCTCGGCTGGCTCAGTTTGTCAGTGGGCCGTGGCCAGGATTAGAGCCAGTTTTATTTTTACATTTCCACTATTTTTAATTTTAGTGGCTTACACAACCTCCTGCAGCTGCGCATCTCGAAGATGCATTATTTTTTGTATCTTTTGGTTGTTTTTTTTCCCTTCCCTGCGATACCAATTTATCGATTGCCATTTGGCCAAGACAATTCAATTTGATTCCGTTTGATTGCATTCCCATTACCATTCCGCATTCCGAAAGTTAGCAAACAAATAAAGCAACAGCTGTCTTGGGCTCATAATGGAAATTTATGAAAATTACCAGCAAGTCGTGGGGTTAATGGAAGTCACGACTTCAAAATCAAAAAATAGCTAGAATATATGTTGGGATGCTATTTGCAGTTGCCTAAAAGCCACAAGTTCTTAAAACTAAAGGAGATATAAGCTGTATAACTAATATATTATTATACATAAAGAAGATTGTAAAAAAAATTAGGGTGGACCAAAAATAATCTAGGAGTACTATAATAAACATGTGGAAAATGTAAAAAAAAAATTTTAAAAAGAGTAAAATTTTATAACTTAAGACTAAAACGATTCTATGAATTATTTCCGAATTTCGGATTTTTTTTTAGATTTTGAAGTCAAGCCGTTTTTTTTATTTCGTTTTTTTTTAGGTCTCTTTTATTGGTGCAAATTAAAAGGATTGAGAGGTATCGTAGGTTTTATTTAAATCTTAAAGTACTTATTATACGGTTTTCATCCCAATGATTAATTGTTAGCCGCAGGATCTATAATCAGGCAAGTTCACTGAACTTGTGGGTCCGCCCAAAAATTCTTTAGACTAAGTATGCTTACTTTCGAGGGTCTAACTGGGCCCAAAAGGTTGACCACACGAAATTTCCGCCCTGTCATGCTGGCCATGCACTTTGGCCAAAAGCCACTCGATGATAATCAGAAGCAGAAACCTTCGGCTGAGCACAAAAGCTCGATGGGAAAAAAACAGAAAAAAAATTCAAAATAAACGGAAAAATTGAATACTGACCAACCGCAAGACAATGTCGACGATCTGTGGTTAGCGACAGTTATGAGTTGTTCTTGAATGATGGATCATGATGACTGTTGTGGTGATTATGATAACGATAATGATGATGGAGGTAGATGAGATGGCGATGAAGAAGTAGCCCCAATTCGACCTTCTCGAGCAGCAGAAACAGCAGCACTTGCTCATCGTGGACGACATTTTTGATAGTTTTCAGTGCGTGAGTGAATGGAATTCCAACTGCTAGGCTACAGTGAGGACTAGCTAAGAGGGTTTTTGCCAATTATGATATCAGGCAAAAAGGTTTACAATTTTTGAAAATATTTTCATTGTTTTAAATTTTAGATAATAAATTGTAATATATATTTTTTCACAGCTTTAAAAATTATTAAAAATAAAAAAACAGTATATCTCATAAGTATAAAAAATATTTTTGTTTACTTTAGTGATCTTATATGATAGGTAGCCATTTTTAAAAATGTTATATATTTTAAGTTTCCTTTAAAAATAATTCATCATATTATTTTGATATTTTCCGTTGTTTTATTGTTTAATTTAAATTTGTTCCTAACATTTAATTTCTATATTTGCTACTCTATATTTTCTTCCCATGCTTTATAGATCATACTTTTTCATTAGACGTTTTTTTTATGCATTTTCTTTAGCATTTCCTTTAATATATAGCCAAAACTAGTTGGATTATTACAAGGTACAAAGAGACCACTGTGCTTCTCTTGGCAGTGTGAACCGGAAGCCAGTGCTCAATGCGAGGCGATTCCATTGGATTCGATTCGCTTCGATTTGATTATTGGTTCGAGCATCGCTCTTTTATTTGGTTTTTATATATGTGGTTGTTTTTTTTTTTCGACTGGGCAACCGCTTTACCTTCGGCGGCGGACTGTCGCCGCTCTGAAGGATAACCGGTTGGCGGTTTTATTTTTATTTTTGTTGGCGGTGCCCTGGGTTAACGACCAACTGGCGTAGAAGTGTGGAAGTGCAGGCAGAAGGCAGACATGCATGGCAGGCTACAAATTACGCATACGCCGCTTGGTACCGACCGAAAACTAAAACTGGAGCTGAGATACTGTATCTCGGCGATTGCAAAAGCAAAAGCAAAGGCAAAAGCAACTAAGGCTGAAAAGCGGGCCAAAATCAGTCAGTCGGTCGACTAGTGAGACTCACTAAACTCACTAAAAGTTGCATGCGTTCGAAATCAGTTTAAGGTGAATTAGATTTTGACACACATACAGCGACAGCGTTTTGCATAAACAGAAACTAAAAAAAAAAAAAACATACAAAATTATGAAATTAGTCTCAGTTGCTTGGGTCGTTCGCTTTTGCAAAAGCCAAAAGCAAGAGCTGCCAAATCGAAAATGACATCGAAATTAGCTTTAATGGCCGCTCCTCAGACGCTATTGTCTCGTTCTTGTTGTTGTTGTTGTTGTCTTTGGGCAGTGCCACGCCCACCGATTCGCATGCGATCTACAGAAAATCGCAAAAAAAACAAGAAGTCTTTTTTGTTTTTTTACATATTTTTAGTTTAATTATTTTTTATTATTTTTATATTTTCAATTTATTTAATTTAAAAAAATAATAAATATGTTAAACTAAGTGAAATTGTTGAGTATATATTTATTTTCCTTTAAGCAATTAAGTTAAAAATATTTCTTAAAATAATATTCAAAATCACAATATTTTAAATAATTTTCTGTAGCTACCTTTTTTTATTTAACAAAATATGAAATATGTATTTAAAATAAAAGGAATATTTATTATCCACAATTTCATAAATTTACCATAGGTTTTTAAATCTTGATAACTTAAAATAATCTAGAAAGTACAATTATTTTGAGAGATTCATTTAACTTTTATTATTATAAAATTTGTAATTAAATTGTTTATATTATATTTTTTACAATTTTTTTTATTACACACAGTACTTACACTTTCTTTTTAATTATAAAAAAATAAATAGTTATTATTAATATTGTTTTAAAAATAAATGAATATTTGTTAACCAAGTTCTATAGATTTATGTGCAATAATTTACCAAGAGGTTCTTTAATCCCGATAGCTTAAAGAAGTCTAGGAATAACTTAGGTGTATTTTAGTAAATCCGTAAATGAAAGAAATCAAATAAAATACAATTACTTGAGCGATTCCTTGAACTTTTATTAACCAGCCGAGACTCCAAGCTGTCATATCAAATTTTAAGACCGCGCCCAGTGCGATTAATTCGCCCTCTTTTTCGGGGGCCCTGAAATACGACCATATATATATGGTATAAAGCCAAGTAGAGCCCATCGTCCCTGCCATTGAGCGGCAATTCATGGCGCATCAATTAATTCTGGCGACGTTGACATCGCTTTAAATCGACCGAGTTGCAGATGGAGCTTCGAGTTTCGGGGTTTCCAGGGGGTCTATTATGGGGATGGGGATGGAGATGGGGATTACTGACAGTTCACTTTGCCGTGTGCCCAATGGTGCAATTAAATGTAAAGACATCGCCGGAGTCACTGCCATTGTTCGATGTTTGTTGTCCGTTGCCCGTTTGCCTGTTGCTGTTTCGGTTTTAATGACAGCCCATAGACAATAACAAGGTTTTTTTCGCCTTTACCCTCTTCTTCTTTGGGATTTGATGTAATTGCCGGCGTTTTTGGCCCATTACAGGAACTTAATTCTTCGATTTTATGAGTAATCCGGCCAAAGAGACCCTGAACGGGATGATGATCTATGATGGAGCGCGGACTTTGAGCCGGATTGAAGGCATATCAATCGTCACGTTCGCAGTTCCCAACTCAAAATAAAGCCTTGCATAAATTAGCGATTGACAAAGTCGCTCGGTTTCTGTCTCAGCCTCCGTCGGTGACTAATTGCAAACAATTACTAATATTAAGTACGAGTGCTTGTCCGAGTGTTCAAATAATCGGAGAGACACAAAGTGGCCCAAATGCAAGCGGACAACTTGATTTCTCGGCTGAAAAGGAAGCTGTCTGTTTGCGATTTATGATTTATGTGAATATTGTGCATTTCAAATACACAATGCTCTATGAAAGAATTAAAAACAAATTATGGGGAAATTTTAAATAAATATTTAATGTATCTGCAAACAATTCTTATGAATATTTGGCTTCCAAAAATAATTAAATAATTTTAGAGCGGTAAATTAAATCACTAAAAATTTAAATAGTGTTCAAAAATGTTTTTTAAAGTAGTTAAAATAAGTATTACTGATATTTGTCTTCAAAAAATAAATACATTATTTTTCAGCCGTTAAATAAATCTATAAAAGTTTGAATAAATTTAAAAAATATTTTTTTAGGCAGCTAAACTTTTTTAAACATTTTTTAAGTGGACAGCAATATTAAATAATTATTAATTATTAATTAGGTAGTACATTTGTTATAAATATTTTTTAAATATAATATTCAGGCCAAATAACCAAGGACCGTATCCAATAACCATAATCTCTGGATATTTCGCTTCAAACGCCCCAAAATCCACTATGGATAACCAATATGGATTTTACACTCACGGTCAAACGGATATATTTATACACAATATATATTTACCTATTTAAAGGCAGATGCTGATGTCGGACTTTCGGCAGCCAATGAGCTCATAAAATTCCGCATTATCCACTCAAACACTTTGCGAATTGCGGCAGGCAAATATATATATACCTATATGAAAGGCAAAAAAAAAGGGGAAAAAAATCATAATGCATTTAAGCCAAGTTAACATGTTAACAACTCTGCGGCTGCGGCGGCTTTTGGTTTTGGCCGTCATTTTCAGTTGATTGGCAAACCGAACGTGGTGGGCCAGCGGGAAAAAAACCGAAAAAATTAAAAAGTTTCGGTTACTCAGAGGGGCGGAGGTGGTGTTAAAAAAAAAGAAGGCAAGGGAAAGGTGGGGTCATGATTTATCAGCGCTGCCTAGGTGAACAAGGAAAAAACCAAAGCAGAAAACTGAAAACATTACGTGATATCAATCAGGTTGACTCTTTGATTTTTTTTCCAGCTTCCTTAATTTTTTTCCAGTGTCTCCCAAAAACCCCAAAGAATATTACCTACCACTCTTTAACGCCATGACTTGGCGGATATCAATCAGGCCTTCTGGCAGCCCAATTTTAGACTGTCTGGCTTTGATCGAAGTGATTGGCCGAAAAATAATAAAAATAAATGAGAAGCCGCCGCACAGAGCTGTAAATAATTAAATCCATGAGTTGGCGATTGTAAAACCGAGAGAGCTGCGCGAATTGGGTCATTAGTCTGGAGCAGAAACACAAAATCCTGAGAGCGGGAAGTCAGTCAGAAAATTACACAATATATTTTCAATGGGATTTTCCACAACAAGTGGTTGATTAAAATTGCGGATTATATTTAGCTGTAATAAATATAGCTATTTTCTGTGGAAATTTCCGTTTATAATTTAAGTGCTTCCTTTGCATTTAGGAGATATTTTCCAAAAATTATAAAAACAAAAATTCCATTTGATCCCAAATTATTCTAGAATTTTTTAGAAATGATCATTAAAATTAAATCAATGATTAAAAGACTTGAATTGCAAGTTTCACTTTTGTACATAGCTTAAAAGTTTATAAGAATTAATGAATAAACTTAAACCTTTTTTTTTTCGAATTTTAACTAACTATTTGCAGTTATTGCAATTGTTTTTTTTCCAATAATTTTTTTTTTATTTGTATGTTTTTATTTTTATTTGTATGTTAATTTTTGTTTTTTGTTTTTTTTGAATTTATTTTTTATTTTTAATTTTTTTTATATTATTTCTTTTTGGTTTTTGTTTTTATTTTTACTTTTATTTTTGTGTTTTTTTTATTTTTATTTCTATTTGTATGTTTGTTATTTATTTGTATGTTTATTTCTATTTTTATTTGTATTGTTATTTTTATTTTTATTCTTTTTTATGTTTTTTTTATTTTTTTTTAAATTTGGCTCATTTTGAACACCTCGCTCGCCTTTATTTGATCCCCGGATTAGCATATACGAATAACGATCGGTCGAACTGGTTTGCTGGCTTTGAAGATGACAGATTATCTGTGATATCTCCGAGTATCTTTGGCTGTTTCTTCAGTTCGCCAATTAGCAGAAATTAACTCGCATCGCGAAGGACTTCTGATGGCCAAGAGTGCGTCGTCGAGTGGATTGCCCATTGTTTGGAGCAATCTACCAAACACTCCCCGGCTTAGAGGCTAAACCAATTGTATAACAAGCGCTAACAAAAAAATAGATAATAAATTGCAGCAACTAGTTTGCTTTTAATATTTATGGTCGCTATTTATTATGTTAATTTCTGTGCGCCGCAGATATTTATCATTTTGCTAGCCGCTGCTCCAATTCGTAGATTAAATAGAGGCAGTAAAAGTGCAAAGTTTATAAAATCAAATTGTTGACTGCAAACTGCAGCTCAGTATCTATTTTTTTTCGGATTTTCTATATGTATTTGTGTGTTATGTTGCCAAGCAGCGAAACGAAGTCAAACGATTTGGCAAGGTTATTATTTATTGCACAAAGATATGTGTTAATAATACACACAAACACAAAGCACAAAACACAAAACACAAAACACGAATCGAGTTTCGAGTTCCGAATATATCGCCGAGTTTCGGCTGTTTTTTTCCCCCCCGACAATTGTCAATAAACCCTAATTGCCAGAGATCGCAATTCTCCGTAATTCTCCGCGATTCTCCAACCACAATGTCAAGTGCCGATGGCTCATTAGCAATGGTCGCCATTTCCGCTTCCGGAAGTCGCTGGATTCGCTGTCAAGTTAAAAGGGTTTTCCGCTGCTGGAAAATACACTAAACTAAGTAAACCATATTTTTCTTTTTTCTACATTTAACTTGGCTCACAAATATATTCAAACATTCGAAATGGATTTCCATTTTGAAGGCTAGGCGCAAGATTGATCGGAATTTAAGCACTTTTAACATGTTCGGCTTGTGTTTGTTTTTGAAGAGTTTATAATACGGTTTTGGCATGTTTTTAAACGGGATCTTGAGTGACTTGATGATTTTTAAAAATATATATGTCTTTCCAAGCGAATGGCCAATGTCATGGTATAAATAAACAAAAAGCAGCTGTACACATTCAAGAATATATTTAACATCTTGATAAGAGCTATTTGTATCTCATTTCAAAGTGCCTACTACATTTTATCAAGATAAATAAACAGAAAAAATTGTATTTTGGCTTTCAGATTAATTGCTATTTAATTCAAAGCATTTCAAAGCACATTTTAAATACTTATTTTGAATAAAAGAATATTTTTAACATCTTTATAAGACCTATTTGTATCTCAAGGTGCTACATTTTATATTTTATGTTTTTTGACCTCAGAAAATTTGTAATTTAATTCAAAGTTATTTAAGATATGTCATGTTCTAAATCCCCCATTAAATCATCACCCTTGAGCGTCTAAGGTTCAACGCTTTAATGAATCCGACTCATCGCCCCATGAATGCCATGCTTACGAGTGACTGAGGATATCAGATAGTAAAGCCGCCATTAGATGCTCGAATTAAAAGCCAAAATCTGAGGGCAGTCGAAGCATTAAAGGGCACAACATTTGCACAAAGTGAAACAATTATATCATTACTGTCTTGGCTTTGGGCTCGTTTTATTGTGCCTTATAATAATAATTAAATGGTTTTGAATTTCCCCTTAAGGCGAGCTAATTATGGTATAACGCTGTATTTTATATATTTGCTATGTCTAAAATTGATTTTCGTATTAAGAGTTGTTTATCTTTCAGTTTCTTTCCCTGTAGACGTGTGATTTTTGTTTGTTTGCCTAAGTTAACCCCAAGTGAGGCACGCTTCAACAGCTGGAATTGCGTTTAAGCGCTTATGTCATGCCGATCCGATGCGATCCGATGCGATCCGATGCGATCCGACCTGAGTGGCTGGTTATATAACTGCGTATGTGTGTGTACATAACCCCCTGTAGATAGATATATTCCCCCAACCGAGATCTCTGCGCACTTGAAAGGTTAAACGAGCGTGACGAGCCACCGCCGCCGACTTGGACTACGACTGCCTGGCTTTAACCCATGTTCGCCATTCCGGGGGCTTACGGGGCAGCCCCTTCACGTAATCTCCGCCCAGTCAGTGCCCCCTAGACGATGATGCCCAATCTCTCCCATTTATCTAATGGACAATGCTAATTAACAGTCACGCATAACTGCGACACCTGCATTTCGCTTTTCCACCTTTTCGGTGTTTTATTTACATAAGGCTGTTGTTTAAATCACCTTTAAAGAAAGGGGAAAAATAGGCATTAGGAGTTAGCTAATGACTATGAAATGCCTAATGGGGCTTCTAGTTCTGTTCTGAGGATAAAAAAAGGTGAGAAGTTCGGTAATGGCGGCCTTTTGAAGACCTCAATGTTCTGGTCGGCCTTTAAAGTGGATTCACGGGGAAGTACTTACTGCAATTAAGCCCCATAATCATTTGGACTCGGGAATATTAGACTCATTTTATTAATTCCATTTTAATGTATCAAAACATTAGGTTTTTTTTGTAACTATTGTAGTAAGTAAAGCAAAGAGTTGTAGGGTCTGAAGTGTAATAATACTTATTCTTCAGAATTTAAGTAATCTGATATAATGATCTACTCATTAAATCGTAAAATGTAAAGCGAAATTGGAGAAAAGATCTATAATATTACTGAATATAATAATAGGTACATGTTTATACATATATGTTGAGATAGTGTTTTGACTATTAAAAAGTAAAGTGAAAACAGAAATAAGGAAAAAGGTTTTAAAATTTATAAGTACCTATATAAATTGCAAAATATTGTATAAAAATTATATAATATTATAGAGGGGTTCTATAATATTTTTAAAAATTCTATTATATTCTATATAAATTCCATAATATTATTCAGAAGTTCTTAAAATGAAATTATTTAATACA
Source organism: Drosophila pseudotakahashii (assembly GCA_035046095.1). Taxonomy (NCBI): domain Eukaryota; kingdom Metazoa; phylum Arthropoda; class Insecta; order Diptera; family Drosophilidae; genus Drosophila; species Drosophila pseudotakahashii. The sequence continues at coordinate 13,250,216 of JAWNOE010000105.1, forward strand.
ATATTATATAAGGATTCTATAATATTTTTAAAAATTCTATTATATTCTATATAAATTCTTTAATATACGATATAAGTTCTATATAATTCTATAAAATCTTTGAAAAAATTCTTAAATATTTTATTATAATTTTGTAGCATAAATCTCTTTAAAAGCAATGTAATTGAGTAATGACAACTAGTTCCAACTGGAAAGGTAAACTAGTTTATAGAGGAATCTCCCACCGCCCCCCAGTTAAGATGTGTGTTTTACTTGCGTACGACAAAGCGATCAGGCGACCAAAGATATGCCACACTGATCAGCTCTCCACAGACGATTGACCCATTGCACAATCCATAATAAGTTAAAAAGGAGGCGGATCCATGTGGGAGGATCCCAGACAGCCCAACTAACCGTGAACGATCCGCCGATCGCCAGATGTTATATGAGTTGGTGGATGAACCTTCCTGGGCGCAGTTTTCTTTCGATCGGCCGCCAATGGAGAACCTGCAAGTGCTGCAATTGCTCCTCGGATTTGTCCTGCTATCGGGATCGGTGGAGAGTAGGCCAAGTGGAGATCCAATGGCCTTGCAATCGCACTATCTGCAGGCCATCACCGCCTATCGGCGGCTGGAGAGGATCCTTCCCAAGGACGAACTGAGGGCGGTGACGGGCATTGGCCTGCTGAACGGCGCCCGGCGGGCGGAGGAGCAGATGGAGGAGCATCTGGTGGGGGCCATCCGGGAGTTGCTGCTCCAAATGAATCTCACGGAGGGCGGACGGGTGATGGCGAAGATCGATGCTATCGAACAGCAGTTGTCGCGGGATCAGCGCTCGCTGGAGATCCTCAATCGGGTGATGGACGTGGTGTCGCAGGCCAAGGACGATCACGAATTCCGCGAGGAGCTGCGGGCGATGGCCCAGCAGCAGCGGGAGGAGGAGCTGTACCACCAGGAGCTCTCCGCCGATCTCACCGATCAGCCGAAATTGGGCGAGCGACTGGGCAAGCTGAGGAGGAACATCAGCAGGCATGTGCCGCAAATGAAGAACGAACTGGAGGCGAAGATTGAGAAGGCACTGCAGCATTTGTTGGAGCAGGCTGGGGAGGATGGGCTGTTGGCCAGGGCCAAGCAGAAGGTGATCCACAAGAGGCAAATCAAGAAGGGAGTGGAGCAGAGGAAGCAGCAGGAGGATCTGCGGGAGGATCGGGAGGAGCAGGAGGAGCAGGAGGATCAGGCGGAGCAGGAGCAGCGACAGATGCCCCAGGAAATGAGGATTATCAAGTCCATATTGTCGGAGGTGGGTGCAAAAATAATCCTTTATTTTCTACAATTAGAAAACTAAGCTTAGAAAAAATTAAGATCGTTTTGAAATTAATTTAACACATTTTTAAATTTAAATTTAAATACTATGTTTTGGTATTTTATTCTTGGAAAATACAAGACTAGTCTATTTCTTAAAATATTAGGGAAAATGTATATTTTTATAGAATTTATTTCTTAAAATGATATCTAATACTAAGATCGTTTAAATATTTATTTAAAAAATCTGAGCGTTAAATTTAAATAGTGTTTTTAGGTATTTTATTTTTGTAAAATACAAAATTAATATATTTCTTATATTAAGTCAAAAATTAAGTCCGTTTCAAAATTTTAGCGTTAATTTTAGATCTTTTTTTTGAAAATAAATATTTAATTCTAAAAATATTATTAATTTAATTTTATATATTCTCATTATGCTCTTATTTTTAATCTTTAAAATAACTTTTAATTATAGCTTAGACTATTTTTTAAAAGTTTTAGCAATTTTATTTAATTTTTTATTTAACTATTTGTTGGTAAAATCTTAAATATTCCTTAAATTCCAAAAACCTTTTGGTTCCAAAAACTGTTCAACTGCATGTCCTGCATGTCATGAAACCCTTGATTTGTTTTTGTAACGCCAGGCTCATGACTTGCGCTTCCAGGATGACTTTCGGGAAAACATGCTGGATGAGCCGCCGCCGAGGAGGATTAAAATAGAACCCAATCCCTCGGAACTCGATGACCTGGAAGTAAATGCAAAGGTGAGCGGGGAGAGCCCTTGTTAAAGACCCCCTTGTGACTAACCCGATGACCCGATTGATGATGAGACGATAACCCAATGACCTAACCCAACATTGACTTGGTTCACCTAACCCTATTGTCTAACGGCCTCTTGAAGTCGCCAAATGTTACAGCCAAGGCCAAAGGTAAACCCAAAACGAGAGCCAAGCCGGCGAAGCAGCAGCTGGAGGAGGCGGAGGATGGCGCTGGCTCCTCGGAATTGGCCACTATGGATGATGACCCCGATGACCTTGGCGATGGGGAGGGGGACGAAGCCGGCGCCGGCGGAGGAGGTGGAGGCGGTGGTGGCCTGGTGGGCATCATTGGCAGCCTCAGTGGTGTGAGTAAAATATTATTAAATAATATATGCATTTATAGAGTAATCAAATAATGGATTATTTCCAGGGTGAAGGCGGTTCCGATGTGGGAGCTCTAATTGGAGCCCTCACCGGCCTGGTTTCCACGCTTTTTGGCGTAAGTATAAATCTAAATTACTCAATTAATTTTAATAATAATAATAATTATTATAAATTATATAGCCTGGTGGCCTGGACGTTCCAGGTCTGATCCAATCGGGAACCTCACTGATTTCTGGTCTCTTGGGTGGCAACAAGAACTTTGGTCTCGTCCTGGGCCAATATGTCGGCACCGCCTTGGATGGACTCTCTGGTGGCGGTGGAGCGGTGAGTTTTAGATATTTATAGCCCTTATTCGTAGAGTAACTAGCCAAGTCGATCTAGTTTTTGGGAAAAATATATAACTTGGCCAAAAATGGTCCTACACCAAAAATACATACTGTTTTGAATAGATAACAAAATAATTATTAAATCCATGACACTTTCAACGCAATTTTGGAAAAATAAAATTTTCGCCAATTTTCATTTTTTTATAAGGGGTACATCATGATTTCTTTGCGAAAAATGGCCAAAAAATAAAATGTCCAGGTTTAAATGCCAATGGATTGGAAATTTAATAACGAGCTCAGAGAGGTATAACAATCCATATTTGGATCAAAATTTCCATTGTTTAGGCCAAAAAATCAATTTTTTTGGGAATGGGTTTTTTTTCAAAAATAAAATTTTTTCTTTTTGTTTTTTTGCTGTTACTTGGCCAAAAATGGTCCTACATCGAAACTACATACTACAAACATACATACTTAAACAGATAACAAAATAATTATTAACTCCATGACACTTTCCGTGTGATTTTGAAAAAATAAAATTTTAATTTTTTTTATAAGGGGGATAATCATGATTTTTTTTCAAAAAATTGTCCAAAATTAAAATGTTTAGATTTAAATGTCAATTGATTGGAAATTTTATTACAAGTTCGGGAAGGTATGACAATCCATATTTAGGTAATTGTTTCCATAGTTTCAGTTAAAAAACTGATATTTTTTGGGTGAATAATTCGTTTAATAAACATTTTAATATTTTAATTAAGTTTCAAGTTCTTTAATATAGTTGTATTATTTAAATTATTAATTTGTAATATTTTAAAATCGATTCTGTTTGTTTTTCAGATCAACAACGGCCAGTTCGTGGGCAACTTTCTTGGCACTGTGTTGGCCGCTCTCAGCGCAGTATTTATACCTTATACCTATTTTACGACCCTTCGACTCCCAACCTCTTAACTGTGCTACTAACCCCAGACAATGCCATGCATTTAGCAGAGAAGATAAACACATTTCTTTACTATATTTTCTAAAAAAAAACAGGATCCCGAGGAGGAGGGCCCCCCACAGCCGTTGACCTTCACCAAGAACCTGATCACCAGCTTCCTGGAGGCCAAGTTCCGTCCCAATTCGGAGGAGGGCTCCGAGGAGCGACACGGAAGTGCCGAGCTGCCACGCCCCCGCAAGAAGAAGGAGGGGGGCGGCGGTGGATGGGCGGCGGCAGCGGCGAATAATTTCGATTCCGGTGGCTTTGTGAAGCAGGTGGCCTCCCACCTGGTGAGCAATGCCCTGGGATTGATTCTGAACGCCGGGTTGGGGGCGGCGGGAGGAGCTTCGAGTGCGGCCAAGAACATATTCGCCAGCAGCAGCATGGGCCACCATGCCAAGCCGGCGGACCATCATCGATCCTGGAACGATCCCTATGACAACGAGCCATTCTAGCCCAGCTTAGTCATCGCATAATAGTTACGTTACGTTAATCGTTTGTGTTTTTTTTTTTGCTAGTTTGTAATCGAAATAAATACAGAAGTGAGGAAGAGAAAGAAAGACTTGTGTTGGTCACTTGGGCAGCTAAGAAAGCGTAAAACGGGGGGCTCTAAATCAAATGGCGTAACCACTTGGACAGCGGGCTGATGCAAGAGATCCACTGGAATTCACTGGGAGCCGCAGCCACTCCCCCAAGGATTGGGTGGAAAAAAAGAAGAAGAGAAACAGAAACGGAAAAAACAAAAGCGAAAGCGGAAGTTAAAGCTAAGCAAGGGTTGGGGGGGTGAAACGACTCGGTTCATCGCATAAAACTAAAGTTCAGAGAGGGTGGCACAGGGCAATGAACTTTGGAGTGGGACCTTTGTATAGTTTATATAACATACGAAATTCTTACCTTAATAAATGGGAATTATGAAATTAAATTAAATTATCTAAAATTTAGAGTCTAAATACATAAAATTTACATATCATTTATATATAAATATTTTAATGTACGTATATAACAAAATAAAAAGAATAAGTTATAGATTATGATATAGGATATGAAATGAAATGAATTAATTATTATTATGAAATTCTTAAATTTTTTCAACTTAATTTTATAATAAATAATTTCTGTAAATATATCGATTTTAAAAATATTAAATTTTTCTATTGTGCTTAAGATTAAATATCAAAATAAATAATTTGTGTAAAAACATAAATGTTAAAAATATAAGATTTTTATATTTACACAATACAAATTGTGTTAGGATTAAATTTCATAAAACAATCATTTCTGTAAATATATACATTTTAAAAATATTAATACAATTTAATTTATAATTTATATAAATTCTAAAAATCTTAAATTTTGTAATACTAAGTTTTTGTATATACCTACTATATAAATATTGAGTACAACATTAAATAAAAAACATTGATTTTTGTAACTAAAATTATTTAAATAACATTTTTACATTACATTACATTTTTTAATACTATTTTTTTTGTATTTACTATATAAATAAACTTGATTTTAGTACCAAAAACTATTTAAATTAATTAAATAAAAAATATGAAATTACCGTACATATATTTTGGCATTTCCCTGGCTCTCTGGCGATGCTCCCTCTCTTTCTTTGGAGACTTTTCCCTGCACCTTTCTCCGCTGGGCCAACTACTTTGGGCTAACTACTTTGGGCCAACTACTCTGGGCTTTGAGCTTGGCCAGTGGAGCGGGCAATGTGTCACTTTCTACTGATTACGGGTTTCATTTAAGTGCTTTTACTTACTTCTGGTGGTGCTTTCTCTGCCTCTCTCGCTCTCTCTTCCGCCTGCTCTTTCCCCCCCTCTCTCTCTCTCTCTACCTCAATCTCTTTCTCCTTCTCTGTTTTTGAAGTGGGCTCAATTTTTTAGCGGCGAGTTTCAGTTTTCAGTTATGCGTGAATCTTTCACAAGACCAAGTGACATTTTGCGGGCCGTTTAGTTGTCGCGTTTTTAATTTGAAAAACCCCAGTTTTTGTTTATTGTCTTGTGTTTTCCTTTTTTTTCTGTGTGTGTGGTGCTTTTTTGTGCTGGTTTATTTGCATTTTGAAATTGTTAATGAACTCAATTAAATATTTGGGTGCTTCGGAGAGTTCGCATTGCAATTAAGTTTGGCAAGCCGCATCTTTATTTTATTATATTTCGGGTGAGTTCATGTGTATAAAGCGGTTGAAAGAGTCGAAAAAAATAACGAAAAAGCGGAAAAAACGGGGAAGAGAGCGAAAATCCCAGCTCGAAATGTGTGTCAAAACGAAAGACTTAGGCAACGAACTTGCTAACTGGGCTAAGCCTCAACTCGAAATGCTGGCATAGGTCAGGTATATTTTTGTTTCTTAAAAACCAACAGCCCAACGAGGGGTGGGCAATGGCAGGGGAGGGGGGTGGGGGAGAGGGGGGTTCGCTATTGATTAGCGCCCGTCCATTAATCGCTTTGGCTACCGAAATTTGGCAACAGCGCCGACGTCAACAATGCAAAAGTGAAGACTGAAATGCGTTAATTGCTTCATAAATCAATTAACAAAAGCCAGAGACTTGACTTGACCAACAGTATGTGCAAGTGTTGGAAAAAGTGAGAGTTTTATTGTTCTCCTCTGACGGAAGCATAATGATTTTTAATTCAATTAAGCAAAGGAAAATATTCAGTGTAATATTTTAAGCAAACTTTTTGATTGATCTGTTGTGAAGATTTGTTTATAAATTAATAGATGTATGTATTTATTAATTTTCAACTGTGTTAAATAAAATTTGGTTATGAAAATATTTTTATATATTAAATAGGTATTTTATTTTATATTTCTTTTGCAAGTAAATATTTTCATACTAAATGTGATTAAATTTCATTGTTTATTTTTAACTGTACTAAATAAATTTCGGTATAAAAATAAAAAATATATTGAATAGGCATTTTATTTGATTTTATTTTTTACAAGCAAATATTTTCATAAAAAATTTAATTTAATTTCTTTGTAAACAATACTAAATAAATTTCGTTAATAAAATATATTAAATAGGAAATTTATTTTTCTTTTACTAACTACTAAAATAAATTCATTTTTTATCATTTTATAAATTTGTTTTTAAATATTTTTTAAAGACTTTTATTTTCAAAGTATGATTCAGTAAAGTTTCTAGAAGCCCTTTAGTTTTATTACTGAAAGCTCTTTGACTTTTCGGGGTTAACTACCTGGTAACCTACTGGCGACTTTCGGCCTGACCCCTGAGTGAGGATGAATGAGCTGTCTGGGCTGAAAACCCAAAGAAACATGCAAGAGTGGCCTGGCCCAAAGAAACCAAGAAACCGGTAACGGTCTCAAGGTCGTTCGCCGTCGAGTCGATGGCTCTGGCCAGATAAGCCTCATACAGCAGCCAGTTCAGCCATCAACGCGCTTTGGGCTAAAAGCTAAAAGCCATCAGCCATCAGCCATCAGCTATAAGCAATAACAAAAGCCAGCGATGATAGCTGAAATCGAAAACGAGGGAAAAAGCGAAAGTAAACGCCATGAAAGTGGAGCAGTCCGAAAACTGAAAACCGAAGTCCGAAAACCGAAATCAGAAATCCAAAATCCCAAATCCGCCGAAGGCAAACCGGCGAGGGGGCGTCTCTATATAAACAGAGAGATATATGTGCAGGTGTCATATGTAAGTCGGTCAATAAGTTTATTGACCAGACGACGCTCCAAATTGTGGGGTTGTATATTTTTTTTTATCGGGCGGGTTATGCAAACGCGATATCGAAAAGCGTTGAAAGCCATCATAAAACAAAGCCCTCTTTTATTTTTTGGTTCGCTTATTATGTAAATCTTGAAATTTCCTACCCCCTTTGTGATTTGATGTTTCAATTATGAGCGTTAAATTTTCACACATTTTTTACGATGATATTTTATATTTCCCCTGGCCAGTAAATATAATTTTATGAGCCGGAGATCTTTTTCCCCCATTATAAAAATATTTCTTAGTAACACTCTTGCATTGGATTTCATAAGCCTATGGCATTTTTTTTCATTTAGCTTAGAAGTGATTTCCAATTTACGGCTCATTTAACAGCACTAAGTTCTGCACGGCAATTAAGCAAAGTGATCAAAGATTCGAAATGCCTTTCAAAAAAGCCAAAGCCAAAATGATATTATTATGGGGCGACCTTCGTCGGCCGCCAGTGGCGAGATTTATTAATACTATAATTACATTAATGGCTGAGCAAACAAATAAACGCCACCTGACACTAGAATCGGATTCTAAAAGTCTGAGTCTGAATCTCCGGCAACCTTTGCGCCGAATCAAACGAATCATTTCGTTTTGGCCAAGAACAAAGTTCGCTTGTCTGAGTCTCAATTCTGAGTCGCCGGTGAATGGTCAACTAAACTGGCAACGCCTTTTCCAATTAAATTCGACCCGGCTATTGGGAGCAAGACAAAAGCTCTTGATGTGAAGGATTGGCTTAAACACTCTCTTAATATATCAACTAAATTAACTTTTTTTTTCGATTTGCGGATCAATTAGGCTGCCTGATCAGCTGGCTCATTGCCAATTTTTAGAGATTGTCTTGGCTTAAATAAGGCAATTTGTTTTAGTTTTAACTCTAAATAATATTTCTAGGTCTATGTAAGAAACTTGCGTACTATTTTTAGGTAAGAATAAAACGTTTTAAAAATATTTTTAATATTTAAAAAAATTTGTAGTGGTAAATGTGTTTATTTTTTAATTTTCTATAAGTATTTCATTGAAATCTGATTTAAATGGTCACACGCCTATCTAGCATTGGGCACATGTCGATTCTTTTTTGTATCGCAAATTGTTTTTGTCTTTTTCTTATATAAATCATTACAATCCAATCCCAAAATTTAATTTGTAGGTTGTTTAACTCTCCAACTTCTTTTGCAAGTTACATACCCTTAAAAGTAAGTGTTTATTTCAAGCAACAAATTCGATTAGCATAAATTAAAATTTGTATTTTAAAATTTCTCAAACTTCAGCGTTAGTTTTCCCGAATCCTATGATTTTTCCTGCGGTTAAATGCCACCAAGACTTGCGCAAAGCCATCGGCAGTTCATTGGAGGCGGAGATGAATACATTAGATGGGAATGGGATGCGGAATCGAGTGGTGGCTCCTCCTCCTCCTCCTTCGCCCGCCTAACGAGCCGCACTCTTCGCGTTCGAAATGAAATTGTTAATGGCTCCCAAGTTTTCGGCGTGTAAAAGTAGTAACTCGTAAAGCTAGGGGCCTGTTTTTCATTTTCTATACCTTTTTTTTATTATTTAATATTTTTTAGTATTTTTTTCGGATTTTCCTGCGTGCACTTAGCGGAGTCATCGTGGCCAGAACAGCGATGAGCAGGTGACATTAATGCCGTGGCCCGAAACTGAAAAAAAAGCACTGCTCAGCGCATAATGCATAATGACAACCGTTGCACAAGTCCCCCGCCAGTTGGGTAATGCCAAATTATGCCCCAACATGGCGAAGGGTATTATATGCTATATGGTATACGACTATATTTCCAGAGAACAACAAGTTGCCACCGGTTAGTACGGTTTTAATGCGTCTGCCCCACTATTTTTGGCCCCTGACATTTTCGCTTCAACTTACAAACCGAGTGGGGCAAAACTGACAACAGAAAACTGTAACCGAAAGGCGAAACTGGAAATGCAATGAAGATCTGGTTGTGGTAAATAAAGTCACTCGGGTTCAGGGGGCAAGGATTTGGGGGCGCCTTTTTGGGGTCTTGGCCAGGCCAAAACGGCATGTTTCTGCAAGATTGGCTTGAATAAAAAGCCAAGACAAAGTGCGCCCGTGTTTTTGCCGTCATAAACATTATGACACGCGCTGTAACACTGATGGACAGATTGACAGATTGACTCACTGACTGACTGACTGACTGGAGGGGCTGGCCACTGGCAATTATGGCGTTCTAATTGAGGCGCCTCAACGGCAACGAGCTGTAATTGAATTTCCATGGATAATTTGCTAATTGAGCTGCCAAATTAGGCAGAACAACTCGTTTTTATATTTAAATCGATTTTTAATGCAAAATATAAAAGTGTCGCAGAAGTGGGGAATTTCTCATAAATAAAAAAGGAGAACGATAATTTTAAATATAATATTTATTTGTTGATACTAAGAAAAATATACGATTTGGTTACATATTAGATTTAATGGGTTTTAAAAAGAAAACTTATTTTTTTATTCAAAAATAAAATATACGAATTTTGAGAATCTGTATATTTGCATTATGCTATTTTGGGGAATTCCCAATAAATAAAAATAATTTAATAAATATATTTAATACCTGAAATGTATAAACATTATTTCCAAATTTATGTGTTTTTATTTTAGATTTTTATGTCAATCCGTTCTGGATGAATTTGTCTACTTCCATTATTTTTGTTTAGCCTTTCATATGGTAGTTTAGATATATTAAAATATTTTATTTTAAATTTATATAGAGATTTCAGGAAAATATTTCTTTATAATTAAATCTTAAATTTTAGGATCTAATAATATTAGCAAATAAGTAATAATGATAGATGTTTATGGATTTTTATATCGGGTTAATATGCCAGATATAGCAACTTGCATTTGCTTGACTCAAAATGGGTCAGAATGTGGCTTTAATTTTCCCAAAAAAAAGAAGAAGACATCTTCAAGGGCTTCGTGCGGCGACAAGAAAATTGAAAGTTCATTTAGCTAAGGCCACAAAGTAAGAGGCACTCGGGCATGCACTGGGCACAGGTTCTGCGATCTGTAAACAAGACGAGAGATATAAAAAGACACAGATGGAGATGCTGAGATGAAGACGGAGATGGATCTGCAGGTGGAGGATGGAGATGTGGTCTCTGAAGAGACATCTCCCGACCTTGTGACCCACAAAAACGCTGACAGCCGAGCGTGCACTTTGCATTTTGCCTCTTCTTCTTCTTTATTTTTTTATTTTTGCGGTTTCGTTGCTGAAATTTTTACATTTTTTATTTGTCATTTCAACGGATGCGCGCATTAATTTTGCTTTATCTGGGCCCCTCGCTCGGCTGTCGTCATATGAAATGAGAAATAAAGCTGAAAACATGGCAAGGTGCGCCACCAGCACCTCTTCATGTCAATTAAGGATTATGTTTCGGTACCGTTCCGGCAAACGACCCGGATGACCTTGGGCCGAGGCGTTGATTGAGCCCGCACATTGATAAGCAAATGGCCGGATTGCCGCAAAAACGGGTTAAGTCAGGTGACTGGTGGCCAGGGGTTAAGGAGAAAGGTTTCTGTTACCCCAGCGCCCAGAAATTGGCAGTGACATTTGCAATTAAACGAGAGCCTGATGGGTTGATTACAGGGGTTGTCCTCAAGGATTTCGAAGTTAAAGTGATCAGTCCTTGATTAAAAAACTTTATTCTTCACTAGCTTACAAAAATTTAATTAAAGCTTTTTTTCAAAATTCCTTGAATAGTTAAAATATTTTATTTAGTGTAAAACAAAAAAAAAAATGTATTTGAAAAATGTATAAAAATTCTTGGGGTATATTTATTATTTTTTTACAATATTAGTTGTAATACTCGTGTATTTATAGCATAATAATTTACAATATTTTATGTTTTAAACAATTTACTTCATTTAATAACTTCATTACTCACTAGCTTAAAAATAGATATTTAGAACAAAATTTAAGAATTCTTTAAATAGTTCAAATATTTATTTTTTTATATTTTATAAAAATCCTGGGGATATATTGATACATTTTTTACTATTATAACTTCTTGAAAATATTCTTGTTTTTATAGCTTAACAACATCCAATATTTAATGTCCCAAAAAATTTACTTAACAAAAAGTCGAAAATTGACCAATTAATCATGCGATTGCATGGTAAACATAATAAACATGCTAAAGTTGAGTGCAGATGATCTCATTCAGTTTTTGCCCAATTAAAATCTTAAAATTGACTTAATCAACTGCTTCGATTCGATTCGATTCGTTTCGAATAATTCGATTCGATTGGAATTGCAGGCGATTTATTTAGTTAATTGTTGCGAATTCAGAACTCGGCTCGCAGAACTGACTAATTATACATGCAGCTTTTTGGATCGAAACAGATCGGTTTGGATTATATCGGATCGTATCAGATCCGATTGGATCGCATTGGAGTGCAGTCCATGCACTCGACATGCAATTCCAGCTATTAAGTTTCGTCTGAATTCGATACGCGCACTTTGACTCCAATTTATCGGTCTCCCTCGGTTTTTTCCGAAGGCGAGCGACTTGATTACATTTTCTTTAGCTTGTATTCTTTTTTTTTGTTCTCTAGCCGACGACATTTTACTTCTAGCCATAAATACGTATAATTTATGCTGATTATTAATCGAAAAAAGCGCATTAACATGCGATTTTACATAGGCATTTAATTTTGACTTAAGTTTTGGTTCGATCTACTGGTGCTAAATCCAGCTGGTGCTAAATTCTAAGTCAATGTTAGGGTCAAGGAAGGTGGCTTTGCTCTGGGGGAGGTTATCAATTTATTTAATATTTATAAACCTATTTTTGATTTATTGGTGGATTTTTTAGATTTTTTTTAAAACTTTTAAAAAGCGGAATAAAATGTTATGTTAATTAATTGATATTATATTACTAAAAAGAACGTTATAACCAACAATTTAATTTTTAACCATCGATCAATAAAATAAATAATGTAGAACTCAGAAAAAAGGTATAAAAATTGTTGTATAAAACTCCTTTTCCATTCCTAGTGTTAAATATGCAAATTAAGAGAATGTTGATTCCTTTAGGACTTCGATCGCAACCCTTATACAAAAGCAGACCACCAAAAAAAAGTGCTTGAGAATGCGCATTGCGCATACGCCGCGTATGACCGACTTGGGCCCCTGTTTCTGCAAGTGTGTGGCTTAATTGAAAGCCAAAGAGTACAAATTAAAAGCGCATTGCAGAAACCGAAACAGAAACACCATTAACAAGACAACAACACCGGTGACTTAACATCCCCGGCCGCCTGGTTTTGCACTTTATTGAGCGCTTTCCGTTCGGATTTGCGCTCAAAAACGTGTTTTTTGCGCCGCCGTTCCGCTCGAATCGCTGCCAGCGTCGCCGTCGACGTCTTGCATCCAAAGCGACGAATCCAACGTATCCAACGAATCCATGAATCGGGCGGCAATAAAATTCAATTTGGTCTGGGATTTTTGGTCGGTGGATTCGGCAGATTCGGCAGATTCGGCGGATCGGCGCTGGATTTTTTGAGTGGACTGCGCAGCGGCGCTAAACAAAAAGCTCTGCGCATGCGCCGTGGGCTGTGTAACCGATTTTTTGGCCACTGCTAAATCATTGAAGTAACTTTCGTCCGCAGTCATTTGCTTAAAGTTAGTGAACGTGCTAGTATCGCGTATCTGGCGGCGCGGCATCCAAAACGACAGAGAAAAACAAAAAAAACCAAACATACATTTTGTGGTTTTGAGCTTTAAGTGTGGCTTTTTTTCTTATTTTGCGGTACAGAAAAATAAACAAACATTTCTTATATAAAAAACAAAAATAACTGAAAATTTTCCACAGCAAAAATAACTAATTTAGGTAAATTTTTTGTTGTTGCAGAAAATAAATATGCAGTTCACCAGGAGCCGTTTGTTATTATCGATGGCCGTGCTATCGGCCCTGCTATCGTTATCGCTGGGCCTGCCCGCTCCCCAGCAAATCAACTCTGAACTGGAGGCCAACTTCCAGGATACCAGCGATCCCGACCTGAATCCCATCAATGCAGAGGTAAAGAAATCTAAGAAACCAGACCCAAAACCCTCCGAAAATCCAACAAGGAAGTCTGCGAAAAATCCAAGGGGAAAACTTGATTGTCTCCTGGCGTGAAAGTAACATTTTCTTTCCCGCTTTCCCCCTTCTTTTTTCTCTCTCTCTCTCTCTCTCTGTTGTTGTTGCTACAGTGCATTTTCAACGCTTTTTTTGACCGTTGTGCAAGCTAAGTTAGCTGCTAATTTTATGGTGCATTGAACCGACTTCTGGCCAATTTTCTTGTATGCAAATCAGGCAAAAATATTTCAAATGGTCCAAGAGAGAGACTAGAAAAAAATCGGCTTAAAGCCAAATTCGAATCCAAATTCGTTGGCCATTCCACCGACCAGACGACCTTGATGGCGACAAAACTTGTTAACGACCTACGTTAACATTTCAAAACCATTCCAAAAGCCAAAACCGAATGCTGAAAACCGAAAAACCGAAAAACCGAAATAAAACCAAAGCCAACGCCTTGGCCAAAGAGAGACGGGTAGATGCGGGCAGAAAGAGAGAGAAAGAGAGAGCATAAGGGAGCCTCTTCATGGCTCATCACCTCTTCTCCTCTCGCTTCCTCTTATTCGCACGGATTGTGAAACATTTCCGCGCCTCCAAAAGTTGGTTCATATATTTATTTCTTCGTCTTCGTGTTTATTGATTCACCCATTCGCAGTGAAAAGCATTGAAATCGAGGTAATTGTGGGGGAAATGGGGGAAATTTTAATTGAGAGGGTAAAATCCATCCATTCAACATATAACTTAGAAACATATGATTAATTTCATTTAGTGAAAACTAAGCAAACATTTAATTTATACTTGTTTAAACATTTTTCTACCTTCAAAAATATTTGGAAATATTTAAAACTATTTTTTTTGATTTTTTTGCTATATCCAAAGCATTATCTTGGCCAACATTTTTCCACTTTTCCATTCGAGTAGTAGTTAAACTTGTTGTAAATCCCTTCGCTTAACTGCTTGTTCAGCTTTCAACAACTGACCTGATTTTGCTCTATATAAATCATAGCTCACGCTTTTTGTTTGTCACTTCAGCGGACAAAAACAAAAGGCGACCAAAAAAAAGGTGTAGAGCGTAATGTGTTTAGCGTTTTGTTAAACTAATAAATCGCCTAGTTGTTTTAGCTTCTCGAAACCCAAAACAACCGAAAAAAATACATAAAAATATAGACCATGTGGGCTGCTTGAGGCTTTTATTTTTTCTGTTGGGCAACCTCTCAAAAACTCTCAAGAGGGAGAATGGCAGAACAATGAACCGAAAACGCCAAAATGAATTGCATAATTTTCAAGATATTAGTCGTAATCAAAATCTGTGGGCTGAAGGCGAATTTTTGTTAAGCGTTTTCAAGCTGATTAACTGTCGTTGTCTTGTTTCTTTGTCTTTTTGAGTTTAATACCATTTTGTTAAAGCTTTCAGCAACATGTTTGAAAATAATTTTGTAGACAGCTAGCCTTAAAGAAATATTTTGTCTTAATGTTACTTCAAAATATAAATTTTTTGAAGCTAAAAAAAAAATATTTCTTACAGAAATTGTTTTTTAATTTTTTTAATATATTTTATTTCATAAATAGTTGTTCTTTTCTTAAGATAAAGTGTGACTAATTTGATTCTTGAATTAATCAGTCAACTGTTATTATTTCATAACTTTATTAGAGGCTTAGAAGAGGCAATTTAAATGAAATAAAAAGGTCGTATAATTGCAAGTACGGCGAGTAATGCACTAAAATCACAGCTGCTTCAGTTTGGCTGGAAATTCGATTCCGGCGGTTTGGATTTGGATTATGCGTTCGGATTGGAAATGAGTTGATTTCGGCTCCGACATCGCGCTGCATACATATGGCCAAGTGACGAGGTGAATTTTAAGTGCCTTGGACCAGCGATCGATCGAGAAGCGGTCCGAAAGTGCCGAGAGATACGGCGATAGACATATCGACTTAGAATGACCGAAGGTCCCCGAGTCCACAAGTGATATAATTACTTATGTACGTACATGAGTGTTTTTATTATCTCTCTGCTGTTTTTTCTTTATTTTTTTTCTTTGACCAGCCCCGAAAATTGGGTCAAGTCTAACTGGCCCCCCGGTTTCTGTCGAGTGCTTTTTTTTACCCGCTCTTTGGCAGCAATTAAACTTGAAGTCAGGTGTAATTAGGCAAAGAATCCAATCGATTAGAGCCAGACAAGTCCGAAAATGCCCGATTGAACGGCAATTAGTCAAGGTAAAACATGACTGGAAAGTATAAATATAAATATACTTGTAGATTGTAAAAGAAGTTGGCAAATATTTGCATGTACCAAGAAATTACCATGTTGTGAAAGAAAATATGTATTTTTATTGAATTTCTAAAGTTCTGTAGGGTGTATAGCAAAAATCTTTGTTGAGTTTGGTATTAAAAATACTAAATATAATATAAAAAAATCTTGAAAAAAATACCTGGGCTCCTTGATCCCTTCCCTTGTGGGTGATCCTGTATTTTCCACTTCGATTTCCATTTCCAGGAGGTGTTAGGTGTCCAGGAGCGCAACAAAAGAAAACTGCCCGATGCCACATTCGAGGCTAAAAACGCTGTGCTAGGCTTTGTGTTTGGTGTGAGTATGAAAAACAGTTTCTAAAATATTAAAAAAATATGTAAATATATTTTTCTAATACCAAAAATAATAATAGAAAATCGACAACTTCCTGGACACCAAGACCCGGGTGATTGAGCAGCTGGACCGTTCGAATATCGAGAAGAACAAGCAGTGGGACATCAAGTCGCCGGTGCCCATCAAGGACTTCCAGACCCTCATCACGGCCGTCGTCTCGCCGAAGATCCGTTCGATTGGCAACATTGCTAATGACCTGACCACCGGTGTGCTGACCACCATCACCGCCTTCAGCGGCTCCTCGTCGGGCGGCGGCAATGCGAATGCCGGGCTGGGAAATGTGGTATCCAAGTTCCTCGGCTTCTCGGGACCCATCCTGCAGGGATCCTCCGGCGGCGTCAATGGCATTGCCGGCGTGACGTCACCAGCTCCCGATTCCGACGAGGCGGGCTACTAGGGGAGATGCTACCTACGATACGATACCAACGATCCAATGAGAGCCGTAACTTATCGTTGATCCCCTATCTCCCTATATCCCCCTTATATCCTCTCACCATCCATCAGAATCTTTGTTGAATTTCCAACTCGAATCGTTTTTAGGTTTTTTTTTGTTTACACCCCTAGTTAAGTTTCATGTTTGTAAATATTCGGCATAAACAAAAAATATATATATATAAATAATGTATGTAGAAAAATCCACGACACCACAAAAGCGAATAAAACCGAAAACAGAAAACCAATTTACTACACACTCTAGTTTCAATGGCGGTGGCCTTGGCCTTGGGTGTTTTTTGGATTTTGGATGTTGGTTTTCGGATTTTGGATTTGAATTTTACGGCCATCTCTGCTCACTCACATCGCTCATCTGTACTCATCTCTATATATTTATCTATATATTTATTAGACCAAGAGGCGTCGTCGGGCGGGGGGCAAAGATCTCAGCGATGCCGCCGATATTATGAGCGATGCCTCCCTGGAACTGCCCTCCGAGCTGCTGAACAAGTCCCTGCTGACGGTCACCAATATCTCCAAGTCGCTATCCCGACTGATCCTGGTAAGTAGCGGCTATATCTGGATTTTATTATTTTTTTTTCAAGGAGTCTTAAGTTAAGATTTCATTAAAAAAAAGGAAAAAAATGAAAAAAAAAACTTAAATAGAAAATTAAATTTTGAAAATATTTTTTTTCAACAATAAATAAATAAATGGAATTTCAATTTTAGTTTGAGTTTATTTGGAACTTGTTTTTTATTTTTAAATTTTTTTGAAATAATTGATATAAAATATTTAAAAATGATTTTCAACAATAACAATGGCATATAAAATTTACCAAAATTTTCTTCTATTAGCATTGATAATTATTAATAAATATTGATTAATAATTATAAAAATAAATTAAATTTATTTGTATATTTTTTTAATTCCTCCAGAACTCCGCTCGTCGCTACTCCCGCTTCGTGCTCTTCTTCAAGCCAGTTTTCGGGGATGCCCTGGTGGTCAAGGGTTCCGAGGATCCCACCACAACCACAACTGTGCGCACCACCACAACCACCGAGGAGACTGACAAGCTCAACGAAGTCTAAATCGAATTTATTTTATTTTTTATTTGTAATTTTTGTTTATTTTTTTTTACCTTTTGGGTGTTCTTTTTTTGTTGTTAAAGTGTGACTGGTGAAATATACTGTATACCTATTTATGAAACAGCGCGTGGACGAACCAACATGCGAACAATTTTCAGAGAGCCTTTGGGTCCGTCGAGGAAACCGCGCCACAAGATGCCCTTGAAGCCATCGACATCTCGCTCCAGGAGACGTTGATAGAGACCAAAGGGGTTGCTGTGGGTTGAGAATATGGGATATTATATGTTACTATATAGAAAACCAATAAACCCACCTGAGATTGCAGGAACTACCGTACCAAAAGGCTCCCGACTGCTGGGCCGCACAGTTCGCCTCACTTTCGTCATTATCCCGATCGTGGGTGCTGAACTTCTTGCCCGTGTGCTGACGCAGTGCATCGGCGGCATCGCCCTGGTATTTTCCCAGGACATTCAGGCGATACTGCTCCGACTCACTGCCGATGCTGAAGTGATCATAGACGGCATGGCGCAGCTCCTGTTTCCTATTCTGCAGCTGAACCAGCAGCTCGTAGTTATCGCTGCTGGTTATCTGATGCAGCTTATCCAATCCGATGAAGAACTCGGTGGCCACCTGCCCAAAGCCAATCTTATAGTCGGCCCACTTGCGATTGAAGTCCTCGCTGCCATCATAACGATTCACCACCAAGGTCCAACCGCCGTTCCTCACTTTTTGATCGCAGAAAACGAATAAGGGCTCGACATTCGCACGCGGTCGGATTCGCACCAACCCGTGCTGTTGTTTGAGGCAGTTTTCGGGAGTCCCACCGGATCCGGGAACTGCGCCACCAGTGCCCAGTAGTTGCGGCTCAATATCTAAGCTGTGGGGGGTAAGAATCTTAATACTATATTATTTATATTATTTATTTATACCCACAATCGAGAGGCCAGCACATTGGGCGAACCGAGTCCCACCACCGGCGGACTTCCCGTCCTCCGCAGATCCACCAGCTGCTCCTGCAGACTCCCGATTTGCTCCTTCACACTGTCCATTTCCCGGCTCAACGACTGCATCCGGGTGGTCAGGCCACTCAGCGACGAAAGGGGACAGCTTTGGGAGCTCTGGTGAATCATGTTTGTAGATGAACATTAAACGATGCAGCGGCGGAATGTGAAAAACATAATTATTGGTAATATTTATGCATACTTTGATTCCAAATGTGCTACTATTTAATTTTTAACTATATAAATTATTTAAATTTAACAAATTTTAAACTTTTATTTATCTTATTAATTTTATATTTTTAAAATTACATTTTTTTATATTATTTTTTAACCTTTTATGTTGCTTAAATGTTTGATAAATATGAAATACCCTTAATTTAATTATATTAAACAATTTTATAGCATTTGAAACCAATAAATTTAAATACATAAAATAATATAAATAATAATTTAATTATTTTTAATTTCAATACTAATCTTAAACATCATATCAATATATTAGATGCACAATAAACTGGCTTTGCTTTTGCTGTTTTTCCACGAGACTCTCCCACAAACTCACCGCATTTTCCAAAGAGGGCGGCACCATCAGACCTCCGCCCAGATCCGTTTGCGTGGTGGACAGACAGGCCATGGCCATGACCAGGGCGTCCAGCTGGAGCATCTGCGACATTTTCCTACTCTATATCACTGGCCACTGGACTTACTGACTGACCTAACTGCGTGACTAACTAACTAAGTAACCAACTAGATACTAACTACCGATCAGAGGCGCAATGCGAGTGCGAATGGAAACAAAGGTCACTGGATTGATTGGCTTTACACGCTGCCTGTGCATCGCATTGAAAAACGAGTATGCTAAGCAGCACCGACCAGTGTTGGGCAGTGCTTTCTCATCCAGTGATCATCGCAGCCAGTTCACAACACTAAGAAGTACACGGAGAAAAATAAGGTCCCTTAAATATTTATGATTTATAGGATTTATGTGAAAAACTAAGCAAAGTTTGAAGAACAAAACAAGAGAGAACGCTATAGTCGGGTGCCCCGACTATCAGATACCCGTTACTCAGCTAAGGGAGTGCGAGGGAGATAGATATATAAAATCTTTGATCTGGCATAACTTTTTAACGAATGGTCCGATTTGAAAAATTTCTTCTACATTTCGATAGGTATTGATAATCACAATAAAACTGCATTATTACTTTACCAAAATCTTTAATGGTGTGTTCGCCAGACACCTTTCAAAAAATGGTTTAGGGCGATTGAGGGCGTTAGAGAGGGCGTGGCACCATTTTGAAATAAACTTGCGCTGCGTAGGAACTCCAAGAATATGCATGCAAAATGCCAATCCTCTAGCTTTTATAGTTTCCGAGATCTCAGCGTTCATACAGACGGACAGACAGACGGACAGACGGACAGACGGACATGGCTAGTTCGACTCGGCTAGTGATCCTGATCAAGAATATATATACTTTATAGGGTCGGAAAAGCTTCCTTCTCCCTGTTACATACTTTTGCACGAATACAATATACCCTTTTACTCTACGAGTAACGGGTATAAATATGACACAATTTTTAATGTTTTATAATTATTATATTATATATTTTTTTAATATTTTTGTATTTTTTGTTTTTTTACATTTTATTTGTTGTTTTTTAAAATTTATATTATAAAACTAAAGGAAAATGTAAAATATATATTTTAATAAATTTGATTAAATTATAAAAAAATTATAATACAATTTGATGGCTCAGTGATCTTCGCGTCACTGTGATCGCTTCACCGCCTCGTGACTTCTGTGGCATCTCCAATCATCCACCAGCTAGTAACTAATCCAATGAGCTAGTGAGCTAGTGAGCCAGCTTACTTAGTCAGTTGCCCAGACGAGCAGTTGCAACTGCGTTGGAATCGCTGGAATCGGAATCGTAATCGGAATATATATATATATATCAAGAAATAGATATATAATTAAATCGGAATGGCGCTGGAGGCGCTCGTCACGGCTTTGGCCTGCCTCAGCACCACCACAAATGCCACGAGCAACTTGCCAGGAAAGCACTTTTCCGTCATAATGAAAAACTCGGCGGAGCCTTTTCTCATCGCTGAAAATGTGCGTATAACTTTTAGTATTACATCAAACTATTTTTAAATACTTTTTTTCTCTTTTTAGGGCACTACTAGCTGTCCTGTTAGCACTTTGGGTGGCCTGGCACTTCGGTGAGTTGCCTTTAAAATGTTTTACTTTATCTCCCACTAATGTGAAATTAACTTTTTAGCATACAATTCATGACGGATGAGCTGCAATCCCTTAAAGCTGAACTCAATGAACTGCAGGGACTTATAGAGGAATATAAAAATCAGGGCACTGGAGTGCCCATTGCAACCAGATTGTAAGTTAATAAGATATATTAATAAGATAAGATAAAATAAAATATTTAATTATTTATTATTTATTTTAAATACTTTATATATAAAATTTAAGCAACCCTTAATTTAACAAAATATTTAATACCATTTATTTAACTCATTAAATATATTTTTGTTTACCTTAAATAAATATTTCTATAGTCCCAAAAATTCCTATTAAAATTCAATAAGATCCCTCACAAGTTAAATAATTTTTGTATTGCTAAGAAATCTTCTTAATAAGTAGATATAATGGAAATCGACTCAATATACATTATTTATTTAAAATAACTTATATATAGGTAATTTTTAATCAACCCCTAATTTAACAAAATATTTAATACTATTTATTTAACTTCGATAGTTCTAAAAATCCCCTCTCTCATTTGCTAGACTCCGCCCATTGCCGCCCAGTGTCCAGACCTTTCCCCTGGCCACGCCCACCGACGACACGCCCAGGAATTGCCACGGCGAGAAGCACGGACAGGTGAGGATCCGCATTGCTCCCGATGTGGAGCCCTTCTTCGCGAGCTGCGACCAGAAGTTGAGGGACGGCGGCTGGATGGTGATCGCCTATCGGTTCGACGGCAGCGAGGACTTCAACAAGGAGTGGCGGAACTACAAATCGGGTTTCGGATCCCTCAACGGGGAGTTCTTCATCGGGCTGGACAAGCTGCATCGCCTGACGAACAGCGAGCACCACGAGCTGCTCATCGTGATGCGGAACAAGAATCGGGAGGAGCGCTTCGCCCTGTACGACCACTTCAGCATTGGGAGCGAGTCGGAGAAGTATCTGCTATATGTCCTGGGCACCTACAAGGGCGATGCGGGCGACTCGCTGCGCTACCATGCGGGCAAGAAGTTCACCACCTTCGACCAGGACAACGATGACAATGGCCAGAACTGCGCCAGGACGCACGCGGGCGCCTGGTGGTACGGAAGGGAGTGCTTCGAGAGGTGAGTGCAAATACTTTTATAGAAAACATAACTATAGAAAACTAGTAGCTATTACTAACTGGGCTTCATTAATTAAGTTATTGGACTACGTTTGCAAATTTAAATCAATAGAATACAATGTGGAATGATATTTTAAATTTTATTCCTCTTAACCAGAGAATAAATATATATAAATCAATTTTTTAAATTTTATTAATTCATTAAATATATATTTGTTTTTAAATTAAATTAATTACATATTTTAAAGCGAAGGTATTCAAAAATAATTATGAATAAAATTATTCATATATAAATATTTATATATATTTAATTGCAATAAATTGAAAAAATAAAACAAAAATATTGATGAATAAAATTACCCATATAAAAATATTTTAAATATGAAAAACCTGTTTATTCAGGCAGACTACCTTTGTGATCTATTTAAATGAGATGTAATTCCCAATAGCAAGCTAATTGCAAACACCTTTTGATAATTACACTTTAGACTCGGAAGCTAATTTAATTTACTTATAAAGTAAACATGTTACAATTTTTTAAAATTAATTAAAAATATTTTTTAAAATTCTTAATTATAAAGTAAACATTTTAAAACATTTTAAAATTTTTTAGAATTTATAAAAAATTGTAATTAATTAAAAATAGTTTTTAAAATTCTTAATTATAAAGTAAAAATTTTAAAATTGTTTAGAATTAAAAAAATAATGTGTAATTAATTAAAATTAGTTTTTAAAATTCTTAATAATTAATATAATTTCCCATATATTTTTTAGCAACCTCTTTGGCACCTTCCAGTCGAAGTACGGCCAGGAGATTGGCTACTTCAAGGGCATCCTGTGGAAGACCTTCCTGCCAGGACCCACAGGCTCCCTCAGCTACGTCCGCATGCTCATCCGACCGCTCAAGAAGTCGTAGGGGCAGCACCAAACACAAGACTCCTTAGACTACAATAAATGTCGATTATTTGGTAATTTCAGATGCTTGCCAAATTGTTAAGCAATTGTTTGTGCAAACATTTCTCCCTTTTGATCTGCTAGGCTGATTGCAAACGGGTTTTAATTATTGCAATTATTATATATACATATTTAGCCTTAAGCGATGTTCAATTAATTGGCAAACAATACCCAACTCACACACACACACACACCTCAGACGCAGAGATGGGGGAAATAATGCCGCTCATTAATGGCATATTATCATGAGAAATTTTCGTTCTGGCTCATTTGCATACAAAGGGGGGGTGAAGAGGGGCTGGAGGGGCTTTTGCTAAGCAACGGAAATTGTGTTCTCTAAAAATAAGCATATGCAATGATATCGAACGGCCCGCACTGCGTATACGTAATATCTGAGCAGGTAGAACGGGGATAACGGGGCGTATGCGTAATGCGACTGTCATTGGCACCTAGCGTCGCCTCCTGCTTTTGGCCTAAGAAATACGAGTATGGGCAAACTTAGACACCGGAATAAATTTCATAAATTTCAGCCAGCAGCAATTGAATGTGGAAAAGAAAGAGGACGAGGACGAAGACAACTTCCTGGAGGATAAAGGCGGGGGGCGAATAAGCTTCTGTGCAATTGTGTGCCAAATTCAATAAATAACAAGCGAAACTTGAGGAGTCATTGGGACACGGCGAACAGAAAATACCCTGTCTTCTTTAATTTCTGGGAAATTATGAAATAATCGTAGGCCACTTGAATATTTATAAATTTCACTGAAGTAAAATTACTCACTTTCCCGGAATCAAATAAATAAAGAAAATGCAATGCAAAATATTTTATTTAATTTATCAGCTATTTTACATATTCATAAGTTCTTGGGAAAATCCGAAACGAAGTAGAAATTCGAAATAAATCAACTAGAATTTTATATTTATTTTTATAGCTGATATACCCGCATTTCCAGGCGGCTTATTGGCCGACATGATAGTTAATAAATTCGCTCACTCGAATTCCGTGAGCCCCGAAGACCCAAACTTTTTGACAGAGTCTGAAAATATTAAACAAAGCGCACGATTCCGATTCCGCAAAACTCTCGACTCTCGACTGACAATGAAATGTTGGCCGAGTTGAGGGTGCCGGCGGAGCTACTTCATCAACTTCTTCTTTCACCTCAACTTCAACTTGCACTTGTTTGGCCTTTGTTTCGATTGTGTGTTTTTTTCCTGTGTTTTCTGTTTCTACTGCTTTTTTTTCTGTTTGTTCTTGTGTTTTTTGAATTTTCATAAAACTTTTCCTCGTTTGCCGCTAATAAATTATTTTCGGGGCGCAAAAGTTTGGAGCTCCAGAGTTTCCACTCCTCTAAGCTGTCCGCAGAAGGGACATTCCTCTGACTGTCTGTCTGTTCCTCGGGGGGAAGGACTTCGATACCGATTCCATTTCCATTTCCACTTCCACAAACTGCATATTGTCCAGTGGACCCTGGGCATTACAATCCTCGTTTGCCGTCGTTTGTTGTTTGTTATTCCTGTGTGTGCGCTTTGTTCATAAATAATTTGCCCCACAACTCAATTTCATGAGCGTAAATCACTGTGTGGTCACTTGGCACCGCCCGTTCACCCACCTCATTGTTTCACATCTTCTTTTCAAATGATTCCCCCTCCCCCATCTTGTTTCGTTGTTTTCTTGCCGGCCATTTACCATACAATTCCTTATTTATATCCTGGCCAGCAAAGTTTGCCTTCTCCTTTGCCTTTTCCCACTTCATTGATGGAAGGACAAACGGACAGGCGGTCATACGGACATACGGACAGAGGGACATACGGACAGACGGAGAGCCTTGTGACTTTGTTGTCTTTTGTGGGCTGGGGGGTGTTAAATCAACACAAAGTTGCCGCAAACTTTTCAATTGGCTTGACAAATATAAAGAAATTTACAATATCGCTTTCGGGGAGCACAAAATGAAAAAAGGAAGAAAAAAGAAACGGACAAAGGACCATCAAAATTCGAATGTCCAAGGCATATGGACTTTCTTTGGGACCATAATAGCAGTGATTTTTCTCGCTTTATCTGTCTTTATCTTGTTATTTAAATTGGCTTCTTTTCTGTGAGACATTTGCATTTTTCCACTTTAGTTTTACATATTTTAAATATATTTAGAAACTAAAAGAAAACACATTGTAATCTATAATTTAAATGTAGTATTTATTTATATATTTAAATATCAAATCTATAACATAAATGATACAAATATACAAAGAGAATCTAGGAGAAAATCCAAGAAGCTTCTGCAACACAAAACGGAAATCGTCACTTGATCGTCCTTCGGGGAAAGTTAACTTGGCTTTTCCGCCATTCCCAGCGCACCCCCTCACCCCTCACCAACCCCTTAACCCCTCGAATCCTTACCCTTAACCCTTAGGGGGTGGCTAAGTGTATGCAACAACACTTTAATGCCCTGCTACGCATTCCGCACATGAAGTTGCAATAAAAACAACATTACACTAAATTCTCATATTTCTCCGGCTTCTCTCTCTTCGTTTTCCCCCAGCTTGTTTATTCCTGGCCCAAAAAAAAAGTAGAGAAAAACAAGGGCGTGCTGGCTGATTTTCCCCCTCAGAGCGGCAACGATAAATTGCAATTCCAAGTCACTTAAATTGCAACAAATAACAGGAGGCAGCTTGACAGCGAGAAAACGCAAACTGAGCAGCAGCCCCGTGAGATGTCAACGTGTTAAAGGCTGACAAAGGGGCGAATCGACCACGGAGGGGCGCCCGGGGGTTAAGGGAGTTTGCTCTCGGGGAATTCCGGTGGAGGTGGAAAGCCTCGTTTGCCTTGGTTTCGCAATTATGTAGATTCCTTTTAGCGAACACAAAGAAATGATTCTTGATCGAAAAGTCTTCAGCTGGGTTTTTGCAAAAAATACTATTCTTTTTTGCTGTAACTTGGTCAAAAATGGTCTTACATCAAAAATACATACTGTACGTACAACACTTTCAACGCGATTTTAAAAAATAAAATTTTTGTTTTTTAATAAGGAGGTACATCATAATTTTTTGCGAAAAATGGCAAAAAAATATAATGTCCAGGTTCAAATGCCAATGGATTGGAAATTTAATAACGAGCTCGGAAAGGTATGACAATCCATATTTGGATCAATATTTCCATTGTTTCGGCCAAAAAAACGAATTATTTTTTTGTGGAAAATTTGGATTTTGGTTTTTGCCAAAAAAATGAATTTTTTATTTTCCTTGTTTTTGCTGTAACTTGGACAAAAATGGTCCTATACCAAAAATACATACTCTTTTGAACAGATAACAAAATACTTATTAAATCAATGACAATTTCAACGAGATTTTGGAAAAGTAAAATTTTAGCCAATTTTCATTTTTTTATAATCATGATTTTTTGCAAAAAATGGTCAAAAAATAAAATATCCAGGTTTTAATGCCAATGGATTGGAAATTTAATAACGAGCTCAGAAAGGTATGACAATCTATACCTGGATCAATATATTCATTCTTAAGGTCAAAATACCGATTTTTTAAAGATGAAATTAAGTATTTCGGTTTTTGAAAACAATTTTCTAATTTTTTGTTTGTAACTTGACAAATAATTGTCTTAAATTAAAAATACAAATTGCTTTGAACAGCTAACAATCTAATAGCTAAAACCATAGCCAATTTTAAAATCATTAATAATCACAATCTGCATTTAACAGACTAAATAACTGTTTGTGTATACCTTGATGTCCTAGCTTCCTTGAACTGCTTTCCTTATTTTCTTTCCCTACTTTCCCCTTTATTTCACTTTTTGTAGTTCGTTGCCATTCCATTTGGTTTATGTTGTGCAATTGCTGTTGCCACTCAGAAAAAAAGGCAATAGCGAAATTCAGCAGTCAACAGAAAGTGTCAACGCTGATGCATGGACCAGATTTGTTGGACATCGCAGCGCCTTAGAAAACTTGGCTCTTATTGCATTTGGCCAAAAGGCGAACGTTTTTATGAGCAGCTCGGACGCTGATTTATTTAGATTGAGAATTATGCTGGGCGACCACCAACAAAGCCCAACAACAAAGCCAGCCAACTGCAATATTTAAATAGACAAAACTATAAAATTTTATTTAAATGTGCATTTGCTTTTAGCGACGAAAAAACAGGAACGGAATGGAATGCATTAAAAATGCATTTACAGCGAACCGCAAATGGCGGCAGGTGTGGTCAGGTAGCCGGGGTCACTGGGGGTCACGGGGGCGTGGGGGCGTAGGGGCGGTGGGCGTGGCTAAGCCAACATGCCACGTAAAAACGAGTGGGCAAATATAGAAAAAAACTTAGATAAATGCCAATGGCAAAGGCTAAAATGCTCGAAAGAGATTAGCATATGAAATAAGTAAAAGCAGTCGGAGAAAAGTTAGTTATTAGTTATAATAAATTTCAGAAAATATTTAATACTTAATTAATTAATTATCTTTGACTTAAATCCATTTAAATTTGAACTTAAACTAATTTAATTTAATTAATTTTAATAAATTTCTTACAATTATTTTACTTAATTTTATAATTTTTCTCTTAGTGCAAATAGAGATTAATATATTTTTGCCATAAACACTGTTTATTCAGGTATTTAATGAATTCGATTTAATTTGTTTTCCAACTAAATATTGTCCATAAATAAATAAATGCCCAGTTCTTTTTTGCCGGCTGCCGTTTCCATTTGGCCAGCGAAGCCTGAAAGTTGGCTTCAATTAGTTGACGGATCAACTGGAACTAACCCCTGGACTTTTCCCCGACTTTTCCCTCGCTTTTCCCCCCTGTTTTTTTGTTTTTGGTTGGTTCACTCTTTTTTTCGCCTATTTTCTCTTGTGTTGCCTCTTTTGGCCGGAGTGGCCTCTTAATTAAAACGAAATGTTCACAGCCGCTTGGGCAATTCAGTTAGTTTCAATCTTCCCGCTCACCTGGATATCCTTCCATATGGTCCCCCATGCCGATTCCCCCCTCGATCCAAGTGCCATATATAACTCATAACGATTCGGTCGGCAGAATGGCAAAAAAAAAAGAAGGAGAGAAACCTAAACGAAAAATGGCAAACAGAAACCCGAAAAAAATTGGTCAGGCCAATGGCTAAGCAGTCTGTGCCAACAAAAAAAAAAAGAAAGCCGCAAAAAAGAAATGCAACTTTATGCGTGTGCTCCCAAAAAAAAAAGGAAAAAGCAGAGAAAAGGAAGCGGGGTATCCCCATTTTTTGTGAACTCGACGAGGGCAAAAAGCTAAACAATGACAGCTGCAGCTGACGCGATGGGTGGTGGGTGGTTTGTATAGAGGGGGCTTCCCCGGCATTTACTTACGGTCGAACGCACTTCATCTGGAAACCATAAAATTGAAAAATGCTGCAGCGAACAAGGCGAAAGAGCGAGGCCATGGCAATGACGATGATGATGGCTCACCCCCTCCTGTCTACAGGGGGGTGGGGGTCTACAGGGGGTTAAGGGGCCGCAGTGGGTTAAGGCTAGCCCTCTGTACCCACGACTCTGCTGAGGTTAGGGTTCCGACTCTGGGTTTGGTTTTAAACCACACAAAAGTCATTTGAGCGCCGTCGTTAACATGTCACACACACACAGGCCCACACACACACACACAGACACTCGCAAGCCGGCCAACAATGCACTTGTCTTAGTGATGGCACTGCGAGCGGCGAGAGTGCGTGTGTGTGTGATGTACGCAGGATATGGCGATTTTCTTAACTTCAATTGAGGGTATTTTATTTATTTATTTTTATTTTAGCTTATCATTATATTTTCTTTATTTATTTAATACTAAAATTATATTTTATTTTATTATTTTTTAAATTATTTCTGTTTACTTAACTTTTTATGAAAACCAAAATATATTTCTTATTTATATGTGGAAATTTGTCTTATAAAGAAGCCACAAAATATACCAATATTAATTTTATGGTTTTTATTCTCTTCTTTGCATTAAGTAACATTTTTATAAATTTATTTATTTTTGAATATTTATTTATTACGCATTTTTTATTTATTTTTAAATATTTATTTTTTATGAATTTTTTAAATATATATTTATCATGAATTTTTTATTTATTTTTAAAAGTTCATTTAATTTCAAATCTGTAGTTATTTTTAGGTACCTACTTTTTTATTTATTTTTTAATATTTATTTATTATGCATTTTTGATTTATTTATAAATATTTATAAATTATGAATTTTTTTATTTATTTTTAAATATTCATTTAATTTCAAATATGTATTTATTTTTAGGTACCCACTTTGTTTTAAATACTTACTTATTTTTAAATATATATTTTTTTATTTTTTTATGGATAAATTTAAATTTCTTTTCTTTTTTATTTTTTTTTTTGTCATCACTATAATCTATATATTCTATATTTCACCGCTGGCCAACAATGCGGCCAACATCATGGCCATCATTGCCATCGCCATAGCCATCGCATCGTCATCATCATCGCAATCATCAGCAGCAGTTGGCCTTTTCTTTTGGCTTAGACCGCTCCTTCTCCAGTGACTTTTGCCCCTTCTCAGCCTTTTTAAACCCCCCTTTTGGAAAGGCAACCGCAAAATGCGCGGGCCACATGACCATTTGGTTCGCTTTTCATTTGGCGATCGCCCCGCCCACCAACCGCCCCCTTTTCTCTTTTCTCTTTTCCTATTTTTTATTTTTAACCCCCTTGCATTTGTTGGTTCGGATATGTATGTTATGTATGTGCTCACATATGACTTTGTTCATTTCGTTTGTTTTACAATAACAACAAAGAGGGGCAAAGGGTTAAAGGGGGTGGGGGGTTTGGTGCTGAAAAGTGCGCTCATAATTAAAATGTTTGGCAGAAACAAAAAAAAAAGCAGTAGGAAAATGGGCAAGTAGAAGAATAAGCGGCTGCCAAATAGGAAATGAAAGAAAGAAAACGTTTGCCAGCTAAATGAAATGTTAACGGCAAATGTTAATGGCAGCCATTTCTCTCCCGCTCTATCATCATCTTTCTTTTGACCCCTTCCACTTTCTCCCAACCCTTTTATCATTGTTTTTTCGTACCAATTTTTTTTTTGGTTTTTTAGCCCGCAGCGTTGGCGGACAATGAGGAATTCCAGTTTATTATCTACCGACAGGCGAAATGACTTTGAAATAACCATATATATTCCGTGGGAGTAACTAAAAAAAAGGGGATAAACCAGTAATATTTTTAATAGGGATTAAGGTTTATTTTAAATATACGATAACAGGACATTTTTATACGTAAACTATGTGAAATCTAAGTCATGATTCAAATTCAAATTTTAATACTTTTAGAAGTTCTTTGTTGTAAAAAATCTCTAGATTTTATTTATTATTTAAAACTATTAATAAATTATTTTCAAACACAAAAAAGTATTCTCAATAAGTAATTCTACAATTAAAGGTTTTTTTTCTTCCATAAATATTATATTTTATTATTTAATATATTTTAGAAAACTAATATTATTTTTTTTTTAATTTTGTAAAAATATAAATAATATGTTAAATAATTTTCCAACTTCTGTAAAAATCAAAATAAATTACTGAAATAATATTCATGATATATCACCGCTGTAGCTATGCAAAACTGTCCACTGAGTGGATGGGAAAACTCACCTTAGATTTTCCCTAGCATTTTCCCGCGCGTAGAGCAATTCTCCCAGCGACCGCTGGAAAATACAATTGTATGTTCTATTTCAACGGGGATTTCGCCGGCCGTTGTTGTTGCTTCTTTGTGAGCATTTTTACATTTGTCGACTATGCGAGCGCGTAATTAATTTCCCGCTGCTATTATTTGCATTGCAATCACAGCAACAGCCAAACAAAAAAGCGAAAAAACTAGCCACGACAATGCGAGCCGTAGGCATTTTTAATTACTTGCATGAGAATTAATTATGAAAATGGCGGCAAAGGGAGAATGCGGAAAATGGCAGAGCGAATTGCTAAGCGGTGGAAAGCATAGAGGATAAGCAAAGGACTATGAAATGCAAGGGCTACAAATGCCAATTCAGAGATCAGTTAATTGATAATTATTAGGTGTTTAGAAAACTAAAGTATTTAATGAGTTAGAAATAAAAATAAAAAAAATCCCGGGATCTTAAAATAACTTATAGGATGCCCAAAAGTATGCAGCATCAAATTTGTGTTCCATAAGACGCTGTTAATTTTTCATTGCATACTTTTGGACACCTTTATAGGTGATTATTGCGTCATCTCAGTTTTCATAATTGCTTTTAAAAGGGATACTTTTGCTTTAAAGATCATCTACCTTATGGGTTCTCCGATTCAGACATTTCAGCTCGACTTTCGCCCCGGCTAATTGTTTGCTGGCAAATAAAAGCGAGCCAAGCCGAGGCAAACAAAGCCAGTGAGAAAACAAATCGAGAGCTTTCACTTCTCTCATTAGCATATCAATTAAACGCAACACGCACAGTGAAACGCACACCGACACACCGTTCGGTTACCAGGACTAACTTTTCTTTGATGAAACTTTATCCAGACGCATGCACACACACACACACGCACACTAATAAACCACACTCACACACACACACACGCATGTCGTTAAGGCCAAAGCTGTTTGTACACAGTTTGACTTTTATTATTTTAGTTAAACTTCTTTTGCTCGGCGAAGGTGGAAAGGGGAATTCGAGGCCGACGGATGAGAATGAGAGTGCTGAACCCAAATCAAAGGCAGGATATGTCGAGTGTGTGTGCGTGTGTGTGCATTGGGGTGGACCTAATTTCACTTATTTCACACTACTTCGGATAGTAAATAATAATAAAAGTCATTAAAGGTCGGTAAGAATTTGTATAGGTGTCTAAAAGTATGCAGTGAAAAAGGGGGTAATTTTTCTTGCTGCAAAATATACCGTTGCATACTTTTAAACACTTTTAAAGGTGATTTCAAAACCCTAGAATATTAAAATATCATATTAAGGCCAAAATTAACCATTGATATGCCTAGTCTTTTGAATGGGCCACCCTATACCACATATTTGTGTGTTCTGAGATGTCTTATGGGCTTTCGGTGGGCCCGGCTTTATTGATATCCACACGGACACCCGGACACTCCCTGTCGTCAGCTGCCAGGCGAACTTAATGCCAGCTCCGTCCGTCTGAGTTGTCCATCTGTCCGGCTGGAGTCCAGCCAGCTCCTGTCCATCCTGTCAGCATCCTCCACTCGCATTCCCATTCCCATTCTACGGCCATATCCGCCTTGTTTTCGTCCGTCCGTCCACTGGCCACTAATTCATCAAATTTAGCTCAAAACTGAAGATTAATGACATACGTGTGGCATATTACGAAACTTGGTGACTTGATGAAATTTATTATTATGCCCCGGGCTTCAGGAGGTCGGCACTTTAATCCTGTCGCAGTCGTAAACCCGACTTTATGCCCGATTGTTGCAACTCCTTAGCTTTTGGGGTCGTAAAGCTGCCAGTGGCCAGTGGCCAGTAGCCAGCGGAAGGTAATTAGTTTCGGAAACAATCAGCCCCGACACTCGGTGATTGGATTATATTGGAAGCTGCACTGCCAATGGACTTAGTTCTGGTATTGGTATTAGGTTGTTAGGTTAGGAATATGCCATTTAGTTGGCTGTTTTTAGACTGCGAACTTGTCTATGATCGCTGGGAGGGAAATTTATATTTTATAGGGATTTTACAAGATTAGATTCATTGTTCTATAAATTGAAATTTAAATAAATCTTATATCTTTAAATATTTGAATTATTTTTATTTTTAGTAATTTTTTAAATGCTCCTGTTATTATAGAAAAACAAAAAATATAATTAAGGACTAACATTACATATTATAAAATAACAAATTTAAAAGGAATTTAAAAATCTTATTTTTTTTAAATAATTTTAAAATTTTTTTTTTTTTTAAACACAAAGAAATATAAATCCCTAAGAGAGACCATTTTATTTGATAAGAATTTGTTTAATTAATTTAATGAAAAAAGGAATAAGGAGAGAATAAAATTATATATTATAAAATAAACAATATAAAAGGATTTTTAAAATCTCATTTTTTCAATAATTTTCAAAGAGACCATTTTATTCTAAACGGATTTTTTTTAATTAATTTAATGACTAAATATAAAAATTAATTTAAGTAATTGTAATATCGTATTTTTTCAATAGTTTATTAAATGTTTCTGTCTATAAAAGAACAAAATAAAATATATCTCCATACTTATTTCTTTTTTACTTCTGTGAAAACATTAGAAAAGCTGCTCAAGGTTTTCGCTCGCTATTTGGATACCTTAGCCTTGCCAGTTGCAACAGACGGATATTTACCCACAATGGTTGGCTCACACACATATTTCACTTGTCTAACGATGTAACCAATAAAAAATGCATCGCCCTGGAAAAAATCAACCTGCCAACCGGACAGGCAAACATGGAGACATGGAGACAGTTGGTCAGTGGTTGGAAAATGGCTGTGGAAAATGTGGAAAATGGTTTGGGGAAAATGGGGCAGACCGTAGACCGTATACCGTATTCCGGAGACCCGAGTGACAGTTTGCCAAGTGGTCAGCAGAATGTCCTCGGTTGCATCTTAAAGATGCTTTTCAATGCTG
Organism: Drosophila pseudotakahashii; assembly: GCA_035046095.1. Taxonomy (NCBI): domain Eukaryota; kingdom Metazoa; phylum Arthropoda; class Insecta; order Diptera; family Drosophilidae; genus Drosophila; species Drosophila pseudotakahashii. Next base: position 13,283,823 of record JAWNOE010000105.1, read on the forward strand.
TCACCGGGCATGTTGAGTGCTGCAGAATGCCGGACTGTAGCTGTAGCTCTTCCCTTCCGCCCATTTTCCCCTGCATCCCCCGCATCCCCTGCACTTTCCGACTCCTGACACGCTGCACTTTTGGCCATATTTTATTTTACCAACGTCCGAGTCAAAGTCGTCGTGGCCATGCTTGTTCCGATATTAATGATGGAATTCCTCGGGGGAGACAACGACGCCAGACAGGATAATTCCAGCCGGAGGACATAGCCAATTGATGGTGGGTCATCTGAATAAGGCGACAAGCGGGACACTGGGCACTTGGGAGCGAGCATAAACATTGTACGATTGCATGTTGAACATATTTAGTTTGGTGTGTGTTTAGTTTGGTTTATTGGGTAACAAATAGTATTTGTTTCTAAATAACATAGATTTTTATCGAGTTTATCAATACCTCAAAGGTATTTTAATATTATATTTATTAATGAAAATCCCCTAAAGAAATATTTAATATTAAATGAATCTTTTACTAAATTTTCCATCTTTTAAACAAAGTAAAATACATTTAGGTAAATTATTTTGATATTAAAGCAGTTTATCAATAATTAAAAGATGTTTTAACATTAAATTTATGAATGTAAATCCCCTAAATCATCTATCTTCTTAAGGAATAAAAATACATTTATTAGAAGGGTAAAATTTATAATATTTTTCAAATGTAAAATATTTACTTTTTAATTTTGATTTTTTTTTGTAATAAGTTGTATAGATTTTTGTTGATTTAATTAATAATTGAAAGTGTTTTTAATATTACATTTATTATTAAAAATCCTATAAGGAAATAATATATATTTAGTTTAATATCAAATTCATATAAAAAACCTTCAAGTTAATGGTCAAATTTATTATGATATTTATTTATAATATCTGAAATATGTTCCCATTATTTTATAAAACGTGTTATACTTAGGTAAATTCTAAAATTATGATATTTTAATATTATAAATATTTTCCTTCTATTTTATAAAATAAAATAAAGCATTTAATCTTTTAAATTAAACACGATACTTAATAACTCGTTTACAAATGTTTTTATCTCGGCGAACGTGTAAAGCAGGGGCTATTTACTCCCCCAATCCACTTCTACATCCGCATATGCCCCGCCCCCTTTTTCCCCCGATTTAGTTCTCTGCCTCCGCCCCTGCTTTTCCTAATGATGCGGCAATCTGTCCTTCGGTAGCTCATGAAATTAGGCACGAATGTCCGGTGAAGGTCGCTAGGTGGAGTGGGCCTAATGCCAGGTGATTTGTTAGACTCCCTTCCTTCCGTTTTGCCCCCCTTTTCCGATTTTCCCCTTTTCCCCTTTCCGTGCGACCTTTGTCTCCCTGGAGCTTGTTTAGCCCCGTGCTGCTAAGGCATTCACCTGAAAAATTCCACAATGCCAGGGACACGACCCCAATGGCCATCTCCGGTTTTTCGGGGGGCCACCGGACTCAGTAGCTTCCCATTCGTTCCACCAAAAACCAGAAGCAAACCCAACCCAAACCCAGACAAATTTGCATGCCATTTGTCGTGAATTTCATTTAAGATTTATTTAAATTTCCTCCCTGCGTGCGAACTTTTGGCCGCATCATTTTCACATCTCTTAAAGGTTTTCCCTCCCTCCCCCTTGTTTTGTTTTACGGCGTTGATATGATAATTTGCTTACCGTTTGTTGTTGAATTTTCTGCCGTCTGGCTAATGCTGCGGTCTGTTTTGGCCAACGGGGCACAGTGGATGTGGACGAGGATGTGGATGAGGATGTGGATGGAGTGCCAAAGTGGCCGAAATATTTTTGGTAAATATTTAGCTAGATAAATTGCATAGAAATAGACTCTCTACTAAATTTTTATTGAAATGGGAGTATTGTCTAGCTGACTAAATAAAGCTTTAAAGTTAATATAAGATTTATACATTTTTTTAAAATTTTTTTTTTATTTATTTAAAAGTGCCGCAGTACTCTTAAAATTATTGTAGCATATTTTTGGGCACTCTTGATTTTTAGATCCCTTAACTTTTACAAATAATTTAATAAAAGATAAATATAATTTTAATATAATAAAATTTTAAAACTGTCATAGGAAAATAAGCTAAAAATTCTATTTTGTACGCTAATTACAAAAATAAAAATCTAAGACATTTTATTTTAAAAAAATAAAAAAATATTGCTGTTGTTAATAAATTAAATTATTATTTCAAATATACTTAAATGATTTGAAATAGATAATTTTTTTAAGAACAATAATATAATTTTTATTTTGTTAATTAAATTTTAAATTTTCATAAATATACTAATAGATTTTTTACACTGCCGCCCAAAAGTAGGCAACACTTAGCTGTGCGACATAGATGAATCGAAATAAATTTAATGCTAATGCCGAGTCGAGGAGCAGCTTTTCCCAAGGGCCAAAAGGAAAAAAAGAAAACCGAGGAAGTACAAACTGCAAACAGCTTATTTTGCATTTGAGTAATGTGCGTTAAATTATTTGAGTGTGTAGGCCACATCGCACAGTGTGTGTGTGTGTGTGTGTAATTAATGTGGTTGTCTGTCTGGCTTCACAGGACCTTCCCCCCTCCCCTCGCCTTTTGCTTACACTTTATTTCGAATTTTTTGCACATTTGCTGCCTTGGCGCCTTGGAACAGAAACAACAACAGGAACAACACAAAAACAAACACAAACACCGACATTATTTTCACATCATTTAATTTAATGCATGGCCGGGGTGGAAGGGGGGTGGCGCATTAAAAATATGGCCCGGCTTCTTGTTTGCCTTTGTTTTACATTTTATTTCACTTGTTGTTGGCGGTTCACCTTGTGAGGGGGGGTCACCACCCCCTGAAGCCCTCTGCTTACCACCCCCCTTTAAACAGCTAATAAATGCCAAAGCAACGCGACGAACAAGGCACTAAAAATTTGTACACAACAAGCTCGATGACAAGGAGGGTGCGAAGGGGGGCTTCCAACCCCCCTTAAACAGTTTTGAAAACTGTAATTATTTTAAGGGATTCTTTATGCTAAACAGCAAGGCCAGCCAACCTCAGTTGCCCCAAGAGAACGAAGGCCAAATTGAAACGGCAGCCCAAAGGAGGGTGGCCAAAAAGGCGCAGGGGCGTCGATTCAAGGGGGGTGCCAGTACAGGGGTACAGCTGTGTGTGTGCGGTCTGTCAGGTGCAAAGTGCCAACGGCCTAGCAATGAATAATTACATTTTAATAGAGTGTCCAGGGGAAGTGTTTTAAAAACACAACGCCCACAAAAAGAGGGTAGGAAAAATGGAAAAAAACCAAGGGGGGTGGAGAAAGACACACATATATTTCGTTGGAAATTTAAGGCTCCAAGTTAAAGTTGCATATGTGCGCTATCTCTTTCATTTCACTCCGCTGACATAATAAAATTTTAATACAATTTTCGTAGCACAGATTTGGGCGCCATAAAGCGGCAGCGCATAATGAGTGGCCTGCCCCCGCCCCTGGGCAAAAAAGGGGGCGCTTTTTTTGAGCCCCACTTTCACCTGTCCTGGCTGGCAAATCATTTTACGGTTATGGGGTCGCGTCGACTGGCCGCATTTGAATAACCATAAAACACTTTGTACAGGGGCGGGGGCTGCGAGGGGGGTTCCAACAGGGGGGGGGGGTTAACAAGGCAGCATCAGGTGCGAATGGCCACCAAATCCAATGAATGTCAATGATGTCGATGTCGTTCGCACAAATGGCAGACGATGCGAATTTATGCCGCACATAATACAATTTTTCCAACCCCCCCTCCCCACAAACACACACACAAACACACACACAGGTGAACCCACCACACATACATACGTACACATATATTTATAAATATGCGTGCTTGTTTGTTTCGGCCACCAAATTGTGTATTTGCCTACGGCTTTATGCCGGCGTTATCCTCGCCAAGATAAGCTCCATTATCGGCCAAAAAGGCCTTTGTGTAATGCCCGCCTTTTTGTCGCCATCTCGCTCTAATGCCGGACATCTATCTCCCTCCCGCTCTCTCTCTCTCTCTCTCTCTATACATATATGTATATAGTTGGCAGATGGGATTTGCGGAGTGCAGTGCAACCATTTCGATATCCACTTGGGGGATTCCCCGGCTAAGCCCAAAAAAGCAGCAAACATTTTCACCATGACATCATGGCCATACGGAATAATAGAATAGTAAAACAAAATGATGCACATTTGAACGCTGAAAACGGTGAAATATTTTAAGAGATTTAAATGCAAGAAACTGGACATTTAGTGCGAAATTCTACTTTATTTTACAAATAATTTCTTAAACTAAAAATTTAAAAAAAAAGAATAAATAAATGTAAAATAAATTATATATTATAAATATATTAATTAAATATATGTATATGTTTTTAGCTATTTTACAAAATAAATTACTCAATATATTTAATTTTCTACTGTTTAAAAAACCTGAACAAAAATTGTAATTAAATTGTTACCTTTATTTTATTTGTATTATTAATAACTTAAATAAATAATAAATAAACTAAATATATACATTTTATTTATCTATTATACAAAATAAATTACTTTATTAATAACTTAAGCTTAAAATACAAAAAATATTAAAATAAAAAATTAAAATTAAATATATACATTTTATTTATCTGTTATACAAAATAAATTATTTAATTAAACTCTAAAAAATTATGAATTATGGAAACATAAAACCTAACTTAATTAAAGAAAACGTGCCTAGGATATTTTTTGGATAATCTATTTATTTGCACTTTTTTATTAAAATTAATTATTAGTAATATTATATAATTAACATCAATAAACAATATTTACAGAAATCAGTAAACAACTTGCAGCTTCAAACGTTTAACCCCCTATATTTGTTGACCATAGCAATTATTTCATTTTTTCTAACTCTTCAGCAAACAGCAATAAATGAATACGCAAAAAAAGGAGGCGACAGGAAGCCCGAAAAAAGAAATGTATATTAAACGGTGGCCGAATACAAATAAAATAATTATGCGTTTTGCTGGCCTCAATGGGTTGCCCTGCTGATTGTCGCCACCCTTCCGGAAGAAGTCACCCCCAACCCCCAACCAACATACCATCCCCCCGAAAATCACCCAACTTTCACCTGAGCGGCTCAAAAAGTTGCAAAAGTCTTGGCCGCTCGGCCACAGAAATCAAACTCATGAATAAACAAAAACCGGAAAAGCCAAGGAGAAAGTTATTAGTTTGGCTCCTTGGGATCCCTTGGCTCCTTTGGTTCCTTTGGCTGGGGGCCACCGGCTCCTCGGCTCGCTCAAGTGTTGCACAAACAAGGGGCGGCCGAAATTAAATGAAAGCCACTGGAAACGAAAGGGTTGGGCGGCGGTCGAGATGAAAGCGAGACAGAATCAGAATCTGAATCAGATTCAAATGAAAATATTCTAATTTTTGTGTGTGTTTTTTTTTCCCCCAAATTTTGGGAATGAAATTGAAATTGTGGCCGGGCAGCGACGACGAATTAATTGAAAATATTTTACATTTTCCCGCTGGCCCGGTGAAGTATGCAACACTTTTGCGCCGCCACCTCCTTGGGCTCCTTTAAAATGTATTTAGCTGCGTCTGATTACAAAACCCGGTTTGTGCGGAGTTGTTGGTGGTATTTTTAACGGTTTACTCACCATTTATGGGAATATCTGAATTTATTTGAAATTTTTCTGAAATACTTTTAGGGTTTTTAGAGGCTAAAAAGTAAAGATTTTGAGGAAATTGTATCATAATTAAAGTACCTATAGAAGTTTCTCTTATTATTAAATTAAATGTTTTTAAAAGAAAATAATTAAATTACAATTTTTGGTAAATCAAAAATATTGGTGATATTTTCGAAAATATTTTCAGGGCCTTTATAAATAACCTATTTTTATTATTTAATTAAAAAATATTAGAAATAAATAATTAATTTACAACTTTTTAAATATAACAAAATACCTATTGGTAGTTTTTTCGAGATTTTTAATTATTAAAATACAATTTATTAAAAATATTTTTTTATCAAAAATATTTGTTTTTTTTTTTAAATTATTTGCAGTACTTTTATAATTAACTTATACAGTTATAGTATTAAATACCTTGATTTACAAATGCTCTCTCTTTTTTTTAACATTTATTTTCAGATGTCTTTAAAATTATTTTAAAAATTCCCACAATGATTTTAATATTCCTTTGAATTACTGGGTATCCTTGGGTCGACCTGGCATTCCCCCATCGCTTTGACTTCGATTCTGGGCAACCGCAAGCCGCCAAAAAGGAGGCCGAGTAGCAGGACCAAGAGTCCAAGGCCCAAGAGTCCAGAGACCGACAATGGCTCCTCTTGGAGGCCCCGATATTATGGCCAAATTCTTAGAATTTCCCCAAAATGCGCTTTGATTGCGTATTTCGGATCTGGGCATTCCGCACACAAAGAGCGAAGCGAATTGATGGAGCAAATTTATTGGTTAATTGGCATTTCAATCATTTTGATTACGGGGCATCCAGCTTAGAGCCCAGTTTTGGCCCCGATTTCAGGTTTAATTCCTCTAAGCCAGGGAAACGGACACGGAGCGGCACAATGTCGAGATTAAAACTTGCAAATGCCCAAAGGCGGGACAAGAAGCAGCCAACAGACGAGCAGCGAAAAAGTGTCACGTGAAAGTGCCCCGGGGGAAATACCGAAAAATACCAACAGGACTCTGCAAATGCTCTTCGCCAGATATTCCCAATGCATTTTGCAAGTTGCCACAGAAAACTCATACCGTATACCTTGGCGAAGAGTAGAGAAATGCCGTCATTTCTGGTGGCTGAAATCAAATTAAAATGCTGCAAAGAGCGGAAAATTATAACAAACAGAGAGCAGCGAGATGGGGGAAAATGGCTGGGGGCCACAAGGGAAATTGTTGCAGTGCAGATAGAAAGAAAACACACTCATACGCTGACAGGCCGCTGTTGGCAGCGCATTATGAAAGAATTTTACAGCAAAAAAAAATCAACAAAAAAAAGGGGGGAAATCTGGAGGCAGGACAAAAAAACGAGGGCTTAAAGGAGCAGGGAAATGGGGGTAGGGAAATGGGGAACAGGAGCCGCAGGCTCATTGACAACATCTTGCAAACGGATTAAGAGCAAAAACTCATTAAAATTATGTTGGCCATGCATTAAATGCAATTCAATGCAGGCAGACTCTGTTCCGCCGCCTTTCTGCCGCCTTTATCCTTCATCCTTCATCCTTCAGCCTTCGTCCTGCCTGCGGCTGCCAGGACACTTAATGCGGCCTTTGTTGGGCGTTAAATACAGTTTTGGGCAATGGCCATGGAAAATGGAGGAAATGCCCGAAAAATGGCCAGGTATTTTGGCCCTCGGGCGAATAAGAACGGCCAAGAAATGAGGTCCAATAAGGCTCACTTTTGTCCTCCGATTGCGGTTGTTCATAACTGAAATGAGAGCTCCGAGCAATGACCAAAATCTCAAATACCAAATATACCAGCTGCATTTGATGTGGTTAGTTGGCTAATAAAACAGAAATATTGCAGTGGACATGATGAAAAAAGGGTTAACTTACATTGCAATATTTTTAATGAATAGAAAGGAATGTGAGGAGCAATCTGAATTATTAAGTGATAAAAATGCATTACCTTTCTCATCTATATAAATAAAATAGTCTAAAAAATAATAATAATAAAAAAGTGCTGCCGCTAAAACGGCTTGACATAAAAATCTAAAATAAAAACCGGAAATTCGGAAATAATTAGCTACAAATAATTTAATTATGGCCTATTAAAAACCATCCAATTCAATAAATGCCCCGAAAAGCGTTTAAAAGTCGTAAAAAAAGCAAAAGTCCATTTCAATGGGGACAATCGAATCAAATCAACGAGCCTGTGGATCACTGACGCAGTTTTAAAGCGAAATCAAAAGCCATAGACTCGGCAATCATCGATGGCCACTGGACCCCTGGACCAACCGACCGCAAATCCCTTAACACATTTGTCAACACTTCGTCATTGTCATACGGCCATCCCACCAACCCACCGACATCCTGGCTTTCTGGGCAAACATTTAATACACTCCACTGGACTTTTGGCCCCTTTTAACCCGAAAACTGGGACACGGCAACGGAATGGAATGGATCGGAACAGGACTCGAAACAGGGCCCCTTGAGGAGCCAAAACAAATCAACAGCGATGAGCACAAATGGCAGCAGCCATAACAACTCTATCAAGCTTATTTCGATGGCCAAACAAAACACACAAACAAATGGGACAAAGGGAAGGGGCAACTCGAAGTTCCTCGCCTTTGAACAAACCCAAACCCCCGAAGGACAGAGGACGGAGGACAAAGGACAGTTTGGCATTTTGACAAACTGTGTCAATAGCATTTTTATTTGTGTCCAATTTGTTGGTTGGGACAAACATCGGGAAGCTCTCACATGGCGATGTCATCGATTCAGGAGTCGTGAGTCACGGGAAATCTTGGAGATTAATTTATAAATATTCCTCACAAAAAGCTATTTTTACTTAGATTTTTATAAAAATTATATAAGAAATATTAAAAGCATACGAAATTATTTCCAGGCTCAATAATTATAGTATTAAAAGTCCGTTGTATTAATTAATTTAGTTTTCTTTAAGTTAACTAGTTTTTGTATTGTATATTTTAATTTAATCAATTAAAGAACTACAGAAAATATTAAAATTGGTATAAATGTGTTTTTAAAAAATGCAGTTCTTAGCTAATCGATTTAAAATAATCGATTTATTTATATATATCCCAACTTTGCCCATCTCTAGTTCCTCCAACTCATTGTCCCGTATCTTGAACTGTGTCCTGCCAGTTTTCAAAGCCATTTACAGCGTTTAAAGTTAACAAGCGAACAAATAACAAAAAGTCAACAACATTCACATAGAGCTCCTGCCACGCCCACTTATCCGTTGGGGGCAAAACCCACCGCCCACCGCAAGTGTCAAAAATGTGTCGTCTTGTCCCCAGAAGGATCATCGTTTCAATTTGTAAAGGTTCATTGCTGTCGAGGACTTTATTTGAATTGCTGGCTGAGACGTTGACCTGCCAGCGACCTTCACACAAGCACCCACCACCCACCGCCCATCACCCAACTCACCCACATTTTGCCAATCCATTCGAGCAGCAATACAATCAAAGATACAAGAAGGAGTCGCCCCAGGAGCTCCACATCCTGTTTAATGTCCATTTCTTACGGTTTGTTAAGTTCTTCAAATGTGTCAGCCCTTGGCCCAGAATCGTTTTGTCTTCGACTGCAAATACGTTCTCAAGCATTTGGCATTTGGCATTCTGGCACAAATGAATATTAATTCAGAGCTCGAAGAGAAAAAAAGGAGAGCTAACTGGAATTAATTGCCAAGTAGCCGGGGCCAAGGAAAGAGGCAATGGCCATAGTTTGTATAGCTACCTACATATATAAGTGCAGCTGAAATCCATTGCCAATTCGATGTCGGTTTGCCTTCGTTTGTTCTCTTCTTTTTTGGTCCGAGTTCGAGATAATGCAGTATTGTAGGTATAGATTTAGCTGGAATTTGTGGACTTCACTTGGCTAATTTTCCTCTGGCCTTAGAACCACCCACCCATCCAACCAACCAGCCAACTACTGACATTGTTCTCGCCCGGAAAAGAAGCGAGAAACTTAATTGAAATTAATTAACCCGCCAATGGTGACCTACGGAAAACTACGGGCCCCAGGCAGACGTCACTCAGAAAAAGTGGCGAAAGGGGGTTAAGGCGGGAAGGCGAGAAGGTTAAGGAAGTGCACTGGAAAAAAGGCATAGGCAAATAATATTTTTGATTTAAAAAAGGAAATTGGAATAACTGAAAAAAATGTAAATAATTAAATTGTAAATAAATAAAATAAAAAAATAAATATTTAATATTATTATTAAGTAAATTATTATACATTTTACTTTTTTTTTAAATGCTTGGAAAAAAATTATTTAATATATTATTAAGTAAATTATTAAAGTTTTATTTTATTTAAATTTATAATAAATTATTCAAATATTATAGTTTTATTTTATTTAAATGTATACAAAATTTTAAAAATTTTATAGTAAATAATAATATATTTAATATTTAGTTTTTTAATTATTGTTATATTTAATATATATTTTTTTTAACTCATAACATTTAATATAATAAATTAATTCAGCCGTATGCCAAATAAAGGTTTGCCCAAAAAATTTTTCATTTACTTCACCAATTCGTTTTTTTTTATTAAATAAAGTTTAAAACTGCCCAGCATTTTCCGCATTAAATAAATATTTTTCCCGCAGCGTAGAGAGTGAGAGTTGGCCTTGCTCTTCGGCGCGAAATATGGCAGAAGGAGTTCATCTTGGCTGAAAGTCTGGTCTGCTGCCCCTTATTTACCCCACGAGATGGCAACCAACCGACCGAACAACCAAGCAGGCGGCAACCTCATATCATTTACAGTCAGTTTATTTAAGCGTTTGGCGTTTGGCAGGACCCAGGATGCCATATTTTGTCCTGAGTTCCGAGTCCTTCGCCAGAAGGAGCCCTCCTCATAGCCATCGCTGTTGCTTTTGCTGCTGATTTGTTGTCGATACTGAGTTTTTTGCCTAGTCCATTTGATGCTGCGATGCTGCCTGCGATGGCAAACGATAAATTCTCATCACGTTCGCAAAATATTTTTCTATCACCTATAAAACATCTGAAGCAGCCTTGCGGCAAAAAACTTTCCCTGCTCCTTGGACAATGGATCCTGGTCTCTGCTACTCTGGCACTCTACTGCTCCTCTGCCACTCCACATCCTGCATGCAACATTCCCCCACATGAATGTTTATTTATTTGATTTTTCTCCTTTCGTCTTCTTGTTGCATTTTGTTCTTGCCATTGTTGGTTTTTGGTGTCTTGTGCTCGGGCGAGCCTGCATAATGCTGCCATCTAGCCAGCCAGCCAGCTACCAACAAACAGCCCCCGGCAGCAACAGCAGCAACATCAGCAGCAACAGCAACACCAACAGCAGCAACATCCAGCAGACACAGACAGTGTGGCACATTAGCCCAAGTTCGCCTGGCAAGTTGTTCTTTGCTCGTGGAACTTTTGGATTTGGATTGCAATTGCTATTGACTGTGGGTGTGTGGATGTGGATGGGGGGCGAGAAAATGTATGGGGGCGTGGCTGGATAAATGGGAACATGACTACCATTTTAGCTAGAAAAAATCACAAGAAAATTATATTATACTTAAGGTATAATAATAATATATGCAAAAAAAAATATATAACAGTTTAAGTAATATTATTATTATAATTATGAAAAACTTACAAGAAAATTATAATTTACATAAGGTAATTATCTAAGTAGTCCAAATGTATTTTTAAAAAAATATAAAATCATTTAAGTAATAGTATTATTATAAATATTAATAAATATAAATTTATTTTAAATTTTTGTTTTAAATAAATACAATATTATTTCTAACGTTTAAAACTATCAAAAAAATAAAGGAAATTGTAAACAAAAAATTTTTAAAAATTAAAAAAAAGGATTAAACTTTGTTTTTTTAATTTTGTAAAATTTGTAAGCCATTTAAAAGTGTTTTTGGAAACCTTAATAACAATAGCTCATATTTTTAGCTACTTTTAAGCTTAAAATTCATAAGTATCAAACTGGAAAGTAAAACTCCAAGTTGTCTGAACTGTGGAAGCGATTTTGCCTGGCGGCCATTTCCACTTCCACTTCCGATCTGCAGCCATTTGAAGCAATTTTCGCTTCCGTTACCCAAATGCAATTGTCCTGCGTAAGTGCCACAAACACATACAAGCACACACACACACACACACACTCATGCTGTTTTGGCCGTGTTAAGTTGTTGGCCAAGTTTAAGTAAAATAGAAAGCGAAAGAGACGCCGCAGAAAAATAGCTGGGGAAAGAAGAAAGGAATGTGAAAACTTCAGCTTTGTTTGCCATATAGTTGTTGTTGTTGTTATACTGCTCTCAACTTTTCCAGCCATCATCATATATAACTTTACCGTTATTTACACTTGGACGTTTTCAGATTTTGTCGTCTGATCGTTGACAATTTTATTTAACTGATTTCCAGGGCTAGACAAAAAAAAAGCAGCGAAATAAAATTAAAACAAAAAGAGGCAGGGAAACTTTGCAGCGAAAACGCTAATTAAGTTCAACTTTTCCCATTTAGTGCAGCAGAAGAGAGAAAGAAAAAAAACAAGGAGGTGTGCGACTGCATATGATTTATGTCAGACAGTTTTCTAAGCAAATATGTGAAAAGTTTTCGAGTTGCCACGATTTTTTGGGGGGCTGTTCCCGTGCCATGTCATTGACAAGCAGTGATGAGCCGGCGAACGTTGCGTATGCGTAATGTGGTCTCAAAGAATCGCGTATACGCAGGTGAAATAAAATGGCGATATGATATATATATATATTTTTGGACAATTTGTGGCCTCCTTTGTGATTTTCTTCTTAAAAAAATTATGATTAAGATTTTATGGAAAGAATTCGATTTTTTTCTCAGTTTTTTTGACGTAATTCTGTCATTAATAATGTCCCAACTAAAAGACAGACTTTTTGGTACAGCTATTAACCTAAGCTAACAAACCACATCACTTTCGGCTAGATTAAAAAAAAAAAAAATTTTCAAACTTTTTCGTTTTGTTGTCTCTTGATTTTTTGCAAAAAATTTTCAAAAATTAAAGTTTCCAGATTTAAATGCCAATCGATTGGAATTTTCATCACGAGCTCGGCAATGTATGACATTCCATATTTGGACAATTTTTGGCTTTGTTTTTAAGAAAATTCTGATATTTTTCGAAGAAAATGAGAATTAATGATTTTTAGCTAAATTGATATGCAAAATTGAGGCGATAAAGAAATTTATTTATTTTTCATAATATACCTAAATTGAAAATTCCTATGAACTAATTCCACACTTAAGTCTCTATAAAATTCCAAAGATTAGATCTCTGAATCGCAATCTTTACATTGTCACCTCATCCGATCTCAGGTTTATTTCCCTTTTGAAGCACATTGTTTATCGTGTCACGCACTCAATTCCAACAAACTTCACTTCCTGCGAAGCAGCAAAGCGGGTACAAGTGATGAAAAATCATGGGAAAAAAGGGGGGGTGGGGGCGTGTGCCTGCGAAAGCGATGAAAAGCGGGGGAAAACATGGACAAGTGCAGTGACAAGGTGCGAAGAAGACTTTGCTTTGCTTTGCGTGCGAGTTCTTTGCATGCGGCGCTTAAATTAATTTGCACAAGCTTCGCTTTAGTTCATGGGAACTATGTAAGCCCGAGTGAGAGAGATGGCGAGTGCCGGGGAGACAGAGACGGAGAGATGGAACTGTCAACAGCAAAGTTGTTGCCAAAACAACCAAGAAACAACAAGCGGCACAACTTTTTGCCAAACCAAAAATATTTGCCCCCCCTTTCGGCGCCTCCAGAGAAAACTATTATACCTATAGTTGATGTTGATGTTGTTGTTGTTGTTTTTGTGTGCGTTTGTTAATGATACACTTTCAAAAAGTAAAGGGAAGGGAAGAGAGGGGGTGGTTTTTCCAGAGGTGTTTGCCTTGGCAGCTCTTTTGCCGTCAGTCAGATCCAAAAATTTAATTGGCTAGGGAAAAGTGTGCAGCTGAAATGAAGAGCCAAAGTTTATCCGCAGTAAATGCCAAAGGATGCGTAAAGGATATGTGTCAGAAGTGAGGAAAGTGCGAGAACATTGCTTTAAATGGTGAATTTTCATTTGGATTTATAGTGGGTAAATACTATTTTGTTGTTAAAAGAGACTTTGTAAAGAAGTTATCCTTCTTTTTTGCTATATTTACCATTTTTATTAACTAAATATTATTCTAAATATACAAAAAAATAATATAATAAATATTAAATAATATTCTTTTATTAAAATACACTTTGTAATGATAAATTTAAATTATATTATACATTTTTACTTTACTATTACAATTTGTTTGTGTTATATTTTCTATTTATTAAATATTTTTATTTTATTTAAGTTCAGAAAACGTCTTTTAATAATGTTAGAAATATATTTAGATAAATATAATTATTTAATTTTATTATTACCTTTTTTTCTTTCATTTCTATCCTTTATTTTTTCTATATTTCCACCAAACCCAACTCCACTTTCCCCATCATCATCATTATCTGCCCCCTTAAATGGCCCTCGCATTTGTCGCATTCAAATCACTTTTAACATAATTCGGCAATAAAAATTCATTGAATTATTTTTTGATTGGTTTATGACCGAAGAAATGGCGGTGGTGGCAAAAGGACGCAGGACATCCCGTCTTTGCGTCGGTATGTGTGTGTGTGTGTGTGTGGGCGGCATGTTTATGTTATTAGACAAAGTTGAGGCGACGACGAGGCCGGAGAAATGTCAATTTAAGACAAGGAATTGATATGCGCAGAACATAGGGCCGAAAAGAGGGCTGCTGGCCAGATTAGGCAATGTCCTTTCGGCCGTCGGCCGTAATCGGGGGTGAAATAAATACAGGACCCCGGGTTATGTCCTTCGACCTTCGCAACTGGCATATGCACCCCGGCTTTCCTTCGCCCACCTTCGCCATTAACAGTTCCGTTTGTGCCCTCCGGTGTCCCTTTTTATTTTGTTATTTATGCCATCAATAAAATTCACAGGCGTAAACGTTTCCCATTTTCTCCCTTTTGCCGCCAGGTGATTCCCCCACCCCCCACCCCCTCACACTTTTCATGCTCCCTTAAACACACTCAGCTCGGCTAAATTATGCCGTGCCAAAAAGTCTGTTTATGGCATTAAATTTTTCACAGCTCTTTGCTCAATTTGATTAGAAATCGTTTGGCAATTTACATGAGTTATATGCAGCAGGGGTTTTGCATACAGTGGGGACTGTCAAAAAGGTGAAATCAATAAAGTTCGATTTGAATACTCTAAAACATTTACTACAATATTTATTGGATAATTAAAGTTATAATTTAGAATTTAACATTAAATGGGTTTGAATTTTAATAATTGTTTGGTGCTTAAAATAAGAAATTAAATATTATTCATATTTTTATCGAAGATTTTTATTACATTTTATAAAAAAATAAATAAATACAAATTATTCCATAAAAATAAATACAAAATAAATAATATTTATAAACTTTTTACAAACAAATAAAACTATTATCGCCATTTTTTTTATAAGTAGAAATATTATTAGTTTATAAGGAATATTTTTGTGTAAATATAAATAAAATAAATACCTAATAAACTTTTTCTCCCAAACAAATTTAACAACTATCTCCAATATTTTTTATTAAATCTTATAAGTAGAAATACAAAATTCCTATTAATTCATAGGCAACATATTTGTATAAATAAAACTAAAATAAATACCTTATAAACTTTTCCCCCTAAAACAAATGAAACAATTAAGGCCTGATTTAATGTAGATCTCCACACTTACCGCACAGAGAAGAGCTTACTGTCTTACTTTGGCCCACACAACATAACCAACTCAATTAGTTTTTGGGGGCCTCCCGCTGCCACGCCTCCTACATCGCAGCCGCCCACCGCCTCCATCGTCGAGGAGCTGTCAACTAAAAACTCATCTGCTGAATTATGCGAACATTTGCAAGGAGGCAATAAATCGTCCTTTCTTTGGGGCCGAACCATTCTTCTTCGCTCCTCTGATATCCTGTATATCCTATATACTCCACCCCCTTGAACTTCCTGTTGCCGCCCACTCAGGTGACTTTGTGGCCCACACACACACATATATTCACATGAATCTGAGACCGAGACAACTGTCAACGGCAAGTCAACCGCCTGACAGCCACGCCCACCGCAGGCCACCGCCCATCGTCCTCATGGGGAGATGTATGTGTATATATAGAAGGATTCTGCGGTCGGCGGCGCATCGGTGGGTTCATCAAATCTCTGTAAGTGAAATTTCCCCCCGCCTTTCCCGCCTTTCCCTCCATCGAAATCGAAATGGGGGGCGTGGCCAGCTGGCCTCGTATAATATTAATAAAGCAGAAATTGACAGATTCAGAATGACAAATTTGTCGTCGAGCCTGATAAATGATATGAAATCTCGAGGAGAAATATTGTGGCAGGGTAAAAAAAGAAAACAGAGGCCGGGTTTTCTTTTTTTGTATTCTTTTTGTGCCGAGAAGAGCAAGATAAATATTGATAGCATCTGCGGCGAGCAGTTAAAAAACGAACCGAAAAATGAAATGAAAATTTGTGGAAAGTGGAAAGTAGAGGGGAGGCTCACAAAAGATCCTGGGACATCCTTCGCGCCTTGAACGGCATGTAATGCGAAGCAATTTGGAATGCTGCCCCTCCCTCTGGCTTCTCGTTTCTGGTTTCTGGCTTCTTTCACCTGGACAGCCGCCCGGCTAAGTGGTGTCCTGGCTGGAGTTCAGCTCCAGGTCCTTGGCTGCATGTTTGCATGTCAACCACGCCAATGCGGTGGGTGGTGGCAGGTGGCGGGCCAGGGGGTGGTGCTTTTCCGGCTTTTCCGGCCGACGAGTCGAGTCGAGATGAGTGGGTGGCGCAGTGGCCGAAAGAAGGTGCGGCATGTTGAACGCTTGCCAAGTGCAATTTCAAGATTTAACTGATAGTGTTCGTTAGTCAACGCCGCCCATGGTTGAAGGAGAGGGGTTGGTGGTGGTGCTCCCGGGACTCGGGGATCTATCGAAAGGGATAGCCAAGGCATAGCCACGGAATTCCTTGTAGCTAGAATGCCAGCCTAATAATATTTTATATTCACTTTCTTGATTATTTTATTCCATATTTTCTAGTTGAAAATATTTAAAAATTTGTATTTATGCTATTTAAATCTGAAATAAAATTTTACATTTTATGGATTTTTTACTCTTTTCTATCTTATCATTTTTATTTTCTACAATTAAAATTCAAATTTAATTTTAAAGTTTTTTAATGGTTTTTCTTTCTCTAAATTATCAAAAATGAATTTTCTTTTTATGCACAATTCTATTATAAGCAATGATAAATAATTCGGCAAGTAATTATTTTAAAATTAAATATTTTTTCTCATTTAAAAAAATAATATTTAAAAAATGTTATAAAATATAGGTATTATATATCGATAACAAAAATTGTAAAAACTATTTTTTAAACAAAAAAACTATTTAGAGAATTATTATTTCTCTAAATTATCAAAAATGAATTTTCTTTTTATGCACAATTCTATTATAAGCAATAATAAATAATTCGGCAAGTAATTATTTAATAATTAAATATTTTTTCACATTTAAGAAAATAATATTTAAAAAATGTTATAAAATATAGGTATTATATATCGATCACAAAAATTGTAAAAACTATTTTTTAAACAAAAAAATTACTTAGAGAATTATTAGATCTTTGAACTTGGCCTAATTTCATATTTAACTAAGGGATAAAATATTTTTAATATTAGAATTGAAAATCCTTCCTCTTTAGCCTTCCACTTTTATGCTCTTGATATATTACCCGACTCTTCCCTAACCGCCGCCCATTGTCAGCTGCTGACGCCTGTGCTCCTCGAAGCTGCATAATTTGTTCTATAATTTCACTTAGTCACCTGAACCAGCGTCAAAATCAGAGCCTCTTCCGGTTCGAGTTTGCTTCTTTGCATTTTCTGCTGCCTTTCTTTTCTGGCTTCTGAATTTCCCTTTTCCCTTCGGTTTTCCCGCTGTTTTTGCCTGGCCAAGTGCTGCTTTTCCTGGCTTCAAGGGGCTTCTTCTCTTTTATTTTTTCCCACATTTTTTTTCCTGTTGGCCAACCGACTGCAATTTCAAGTGTTGGCTGGCTGACATCAATCTGGCCAAAACACGTTGGCCAAAAAGGGTGTGCTGGGTGGCTGCTGATGGCCGCATTGTTTGTCAGCCTAATGTCTGTTGGGTGGGTGGGGGAAAATCTGCCTCAAAAATACAATAAGATGAAGATGAAAGACACCTGGGGGAGTGAGAGAGAGAGAGAGAGAGAGAGAGAGACTGCTTCGTCATTTTGGCAAGGACTCCCGCTTTTCCCGTTTCCCCCTTTTACCACCCACCACCCAAAACCACCCACTTTGAAGTGATTTTCCTACTCGCAGAAGGCGGCTGCATTGCGGTTTTTCTATGGCCAACTTAAAATTCAATTTGTTTGGCTGTGATTTAGTGTAATTTAAGCGCCCAACTGCCTGAAAGATATATGGGCACTTGAGACGAACGTCGGGAGAGAGAGAGAGAGAGATAGAGAGAGAGAGAGATGGCAACAGGCGGCGGAGAAAGAGAGGGGGGATGATGGTCGGGAGACATCACCTCAAAACCTCTAAAACAGGCTGAGGCGGTTTTGTGCGTGTGACAGTTCATTAGTATGCCAACGCCAAATGGCATTGGGGAAAAGTGATTCCTGCAGCTCCCGCCACTGCATCTGCACCTGATTGAAGGACTCCCCTCCCCCCTCCCCCCTCTCCTCACCCTTTTAAGGACCCCCCGTCGAAGGAGCCCCTTCATCTGCAGCTCTCGACGCCGTTTGTCAGCGGTTGACATGAATAAGTCATAGCCCAAAGTCGTCTCAGAGTTGTCAATTCGGAAGGCAATCGCTGCGTGGAAGAGAGAAGGCAACACTGCGTGGAAGAGAGAGGGGGATATGGTGGGTAAAAGAGACGGAAAACAAAGAACTGGGACTATCGGTAAATCTAGCCTGAAATATGCTTCCCCAGAAACAGATGCTCGTAATGGAAATTCTGCAAAGATTCCACCAGATTCCCTGATTGTTTTCATACCCTGAAAAGTAAAGGGATTTCGAAATGGTTGTTTAAAATGTATTTTACCATATTACGATCCATTTTCAGTAAGTTGAAAAACTAAAAAATTATTTATATCAACATTTTTGGTGACCCCGACTAATTATTTTCTTCTTCTTATTGTTAATATGCCTTTAAAAGCTATTTAAATGCTATCATATCTATGGAATGAGCTGAGTTCCCAATGGTATAACATTTAAAAATCTAAGTGATAAAAAACTATAATGTGTTAAAATTTCGGGTATGGTGACCCCGATCTTTAGTAAAAATCAAGCTCTGCGGTGACCTCTAAATAGGTAAAACCTTTAACTATTCAAATTCAATTTATAATTGGTTAGCTTCTTAAAGTTAGTGTTTTTATTCGCCATTACTGGCCATAATTATTTTTTAATATTATTATTTTAAATATAACTGGCCATGAATTTTTTCCAATTTTATTATTTTAAATTTTTAAAAAGGAACCCCAAGTCTGTAATTTTTTTGTGGCCCTGCCAGGACCTCTTGGTCCATCCCCTCATCGAGCTCATCATACTCGCTCACGTCGAATGACATGTGCAATATTTGTCTCTTCTTGCGCTGCCCAGAAAACAGAAATGGCAGCCAATACACTGGAGTTGTCAACTCATGCGCTCGCCTGTGCCTGCCAAGAGTAATGATGCACATGGTCCGCCCCAGGACCTCCCTTTCCGGGAATGCCCCTGCAGAGGTGGAGAAGGGAGTGTGGGGTTACCAGTTGCAGCTGCTTTGTCAGCGGCTAAGTGCAAGTTAAAGCAAAAGTAATGGCTCCGCCAAAGGAGCAGAGGAAGAAAAATCGTTCCTTGCCAGCGAAAAAATGAAGGAGAAAAGAGGCGAATAAAAAAAGGGAACGAGAATAGAGAAACAATTGCAATGCATCTTTCGAGAGGAGGGCGCACTGTACAGTGAACGGTGAACAGTGAGTCAGTGCAGCAGAATGAATGGTCATTGCTTAAGTTTCCTCTGCTCCATTTGCCGCCTTTTTGCCTTTGCCTTTGCCTTTGCCTTTTTGATTTTGCTTTTAGCCCTGCCAGCGACTTGATTGCGCATACGCACAGTTGGCCGCACCGAAAATGCAGCCAGACTTTGACGAGGCGGCAAAAATTCCTGACCCCCTTGCATCTGAAATTAGATGAGCGAATCTCAAGATGGACGATGATCAATCGTGTGGAAGGGCGATGCAAATTGAATTGATAGATGCAAAAATCGGGAATCGAGAGGAACAAAGGAGCTGAAGCCGGCTTCATGGGTTAATCGGTGCAAATTGGTGCAACCGCAAAGGGCAAACTGCATCAGTGAGTGGCTTCCCTGGAAATTGGCAAAGCGCACTTTGCTTACCAAGCACAAAAAGATGATCAGGAAAAGGTGGAAGAGCGGGCCTTGAATGCCAAAAACACAGAAGCCAGCTAAAGGTAAGGAAATGGTTGACGTTTCCCCTATGATATGCAGATTCATTCAACTTCCCTTTCACTAGCATACTAAAAATAAATATAGAAATGATGGTTAAATGTAATAAACAGAAATCTATAGGCTTTAGGGATTTTCGAAAAACACTTTCAAAGGTGTCTAAATGTATGCAACAATTTATTTTCTGTACTAAATGATGTCAAAGCACTTTTGCAACTTTATAATTATTTTATTAAATATAAATAAAGAAAGAAAGTAGGATAAATATAATAAACGCTTATCTCTAGGGCTTAAGAATTTTTTAAAACAACTCTCAAAGGTGACAAAAAGTATGCAACACTTTATTTTTTGTACATAATGATGTCCAACTTTATTATTATTATATTAAATATTAATAAAGAAAGAAATCAGGATAAATATAAGAAACGGTTTTCTCTATGCCTTAGGTATGTATTAAAATCACTTCTAAAGGTGTCCAAAAGTATGCAACCATTTATTTTCAATACTAAACGATTTGAAATCTCTACAAGTAAGCCGAAAAATTTTATGTATTTACGTGCAAAAACCCACAGGCATTCTGAACTCAAAAGTTCAGTGGCTGAACCCTTCGTTAACCGATCACCGGTTTATCACCTTATAATTGGTTGTATTTGTATTTTTTCCCCCAATTTCGCTTCATAGCAGTCGATTTTGGTTTTATTTCGAATTTTTTTGGTTTTTTTGGCTGAGAGAAGGGGGAAATGCAAATGGAAATTTATGCAGTGCGCCATTTTTTGAAGTGTTTTGCTGTTTGCTGGATGGGAAACTTTTGCTCCTGCGGTTGCCGATGTCGATTTGGATGTGGATGGAGGGATGCCAGGATGGCAGGATGCCTCGGCCCCCTTAAGGATCTTGAGAACTGCAGCGTGAACTGAGTTGGGGCGAAATTTCTGGTTTCACGCTGACTGAATTTGATTGGAAATTTTCAATGCTGCCCTACTACGGACAGTGGAGTAGTGTACCCCCCCTCCGGTACTCTACTCTGAATTTCACCCCACCCCCCTCTAAGCAGCAAGCAAATGAAATCGAGATGGAGATGTTTGCCTGGGTGTTCGGTTCCCTCAGTGTGTCTGTGTGTGTGTGTGGAGCTGCAACAGGAGCAAACTGAAAGCTCGCAGCCGGCAACAGGAAACAAGCCAAAGAAAAGCATACTTCCGCAGGCAGCTCCTTTCCCTCTTTGCCCCTCGCTTTTCCCGCTTTTCCACCCCGCAAATATGTCACGATAAACAACAACAACAGCAACTGAAACCGAGACTGCGAGCGAGGATTGCTGACTCGATATCCGGCTGTACGGCTATGCTACACACAGAAAAAATTAGATATTATTCAAATAAAATATTCTAGATTTATTAAATATAAAGCAGATATAAATTAAATGAAAGTTAAAGTAGAAATATTATTATTAAATAATAAATTATAAAGTTTTTAGTAAAAAAAATTAGTTTTACATTATAATATCAAATTGACATTGATTTTTGATATTTCTTTGTGTGCACCCAACTTTTCACCACTGATGAGCGGGGGGGCAGCAGACAAAACCAATGGAAACTTTCATCCATCCACTGGCATTGCAGCTTTCCCTTCCCCTTTCCTCCCTTTTCATCGACAACTACACAACTACATAGCTACATGGCTACAGCGACAACGACAACGACAAAAAGAGGGAAAGAAAGCAATTCAGGCGTGCCAGGATATTTAGACTTTAGTTTAGATAGTCCATAGTCGAAAGGAAATGGGGGTGGCAGCACAGTGGTTAAAAAGCAGAATAAATAAAACAAATTGTTTTGTAATTTTAATTAAAAAAAAAATTAAATTTTTATTTTTAAGCCATATTTTTATTACAAGTTTTTATGGTATTTTAAGAAATAATTAATAAGAAATAATAACATTTAAAAATAAATATATTGTTATAACAATTTCAAACTTTTCATTAATGCATAAATTTAAATATTCAAAACAACTTTTAAATGAGTAATCATTTATATACATTTTTAAATCATTTAATAATTTTTAATCATTTTTAAATTTTATTTTGGTTATAATATATTTTCATAAAAATAAATATTTACCCCAAAAGGTAAAAAGTGTTGAAATGTTTGAATTTAATGAATTTATTTTTCTATTTTCTCCAAACTTTCAACCAATGTGGCATGTGTCACAGGAGCAAGGACGAAATGGAGAGATGTATTGCTGGGCAACAGACTTGGCACAAATTGACAACTTCTGGCACTCGGCGATGGGGAGGATGGGGATTCCGGATTCCGTATTCCAGATTCCGGACTCCGAGGGGCGATAAGCAGAAAGTGCCGCCTAAAATACCAATTGGAAATTATTAATTTCAATCAAAACTTTCGACATCGCTGCTTATCTATGCGTGCTATCCACTGACCCACTGCCCTGGCATCCCCCCACCCCCCAGTTTTTTGTTCTAAGGGCCAAGGCAAAGGCAAAGGCAATCTGGGCGAAAAAGTTTTTCGCTTCTACCATAATTCAGTGGCTGTTGCTGAGATATGACCGAAGGAGCCAGGAGCCTTTGTCTTGGCCGGGATGCCAACATCATTTGTTAGCCCTGCACTCGTCGGTCCATCAGTCAGTCAGTCCGTCAATCGCTGCTGCAGGCAGTCAGTCAATCAGTTTAGTGCGTGAGCCACCGACCAAGTCATCGATCAAAATTGCTTAAGGACCAGGCATTGACATTCAGTGGGGGTTCCAGACTCCTCCCGATTTCGCATTTCGCATCCCGGCTAATCCATTATCCCACTCCCGATCCATTGTGTGCCTGTGAGTTGTGGCATTAAACAATATTTTTCAGATATTTATACATATACATATATGATAAAGCAATTTCCCAGCCTTCCCTTTCCGCCCGCCGGTGCGATGGGGCGTATGCGCAATGTGCACGTGCCCAGAACATTCGGGAGAAACTGCCTCTGTTCATCGTGCTCAAATGCAGATGCCATATCCTTTGAGGCGATACCCTAGCCAACGAGGTTAAACGATATCGATCAGGTATATTGTACAATTAAATTGAATTTTTGTTATAAAAATATTAATAAAATATATTGTACATATTTTGTAATATTTAATTAATTAGTTTGAAAACATTTTAACAATTCAAGGATCTAAAGAACTCACTAGTTTTTAAGAATCTCTAAAGGTGTCGAAAAGTATGCAACAATTTATTTCGATTTCGGATTTATCTCATTTTTACTGCATACTTTTGGGCTTATCTTTAAGAGTTCTTAAAACACCCAATAAATTTATTGGGTATTATTATTAGTTAAAAATCCTTTTAAAAACTCCATGAGGAGCATCTTCAGTTCGAAGTGCTTGGAAAGCGGAGACTTCCTCCCGTTTCCATTGTTGCCACTGCTGGTGCTCGTAGTTTTGTGCATCATTGACTTTATGCCGGGCTCAACTTGTGCCCACCCACCCACGCCCCTTAACCCCTTGACCACCCCGCCTGCCGCCTTAACCCCTGGCCGCCTGCCTTTCAGCCATGCAATGATCCCGAAACGTCACAAAAAAGCGCACAAAAGTGAGCCAAAAGAAGCGAAACAAACAAATATAAGTTAGGCGACATGCAAAATACATAAACGTATATATATATATCCAATGTCCTGGATATATATATATCTTTATATATGTGTTTTTCTGACTGCTGTCGCCATCGTCGTCTGCGTCTGTTTCACGTAATTTTATTTGCAATTTTTTGTGTGTTTTCTTTGGCTCTCCGTATTTTTTTCCCGTATTCTTATTCCTTATGCAATTTTTATTTGTCGTTGGATTTATGACAGAGCCAAGGCGGCAACAACAACAACGGCTGTAATTCCAAGTCGATATTTCTGTCGACTTCTGTGAATAAAAATAAAAATAAAACTAAGGGAAAAACGCTGAAAAATTGCTGCGAAAATATAAATAATAATGCAACAAAAGAGGGGCAAGAAAACGATTAATTTCAATGCCAGAGCCGGACATTTCAAATATGCTGCACATTTAATTAGAGCAAATAAAGAATAAAGCGTAAAAAAAAGCGCCGCCAGAAAAAGAGCAAACAGGAAAATTAACAGCCACGGACAGAACATTAATTAATCGATTTATGACAAACCCACAAAAGCAAGCGAATTAAAAATGTAATATTTTTATTACTCAATTTGGGGGAGGGGGCGGAATGTTAGGGCTTTGCCATTAAATAATGGTGTCTGTGCAAAAAATAATTAACACGTAAAACACACAATATATCAAAAGAAGTGCAGGGATTTAAAAAAGGTTTTAGGAATAATTATAAGAATAATAAAATTTATTTTAACATCAATTTTGACTCTACTTTAATTTGTAAAAAAGGTTTTAGGAATAATAAAAAAATAATACAAATAATAAAAAATATTTTAACATCAATTTTAACTATACTTTAAATTAATTGGACTTTTATTCGTCGCCTTTTGTCCTTTATTTATTTTTAAGCCCTTCTGATTCAAATGATAAATCAACTAAAATGCTGGGATTTCAAAAAGGTTTTAGAAATAATAATAAAATAATTTAAAATATCTCAACATCAATTTAGACCCTACTTTAAATTTAACTGTCCTTTTTACTTGTCGCCCCTTCTCCTACATTATTTTTAAGCCCTTCTGATTCAAGGGATTTCATTGCCGGCCCTTCTGTTCCATAGAGTTTCGTGTTTCTTTTCTCAATTGTTGCTCGAGTTTCCTTTGTGGCTTTTCCTGTTCATTTTCATTTTGCGCGGCATTTTTGTTTCATTTTTCATTTATCGCCGGCCATTGATTATCGTTTTCGCTCGCCTTTATTTGTGTATTAAATTTATTTATGGTGCATTTTTTCGCCATTTCAGTTGGCTTTATTTCTCTGCGGCACCCGGGCCATTTTGTAAATCATACTTAACATGCGAAAATCGAGGTGAACGGGGTGAGCTGGCTGTTTATTTGGTGAGTGTTTAATTGGTTTAAATTACACACACCCACAAACACAGACATTTTCCGCAAAAGTGAAAAAGTGGGAAAAAGATGGGAGAGAGGCGTGAAATAAAAATAAAAATAAAATTCGAATTGCGAGCGCGTGAAATCAACATTTTTAATTGTTTACTTCTCACTGATTACACGTTTAATAATAAAAATAAATAAAATTCACCGAATCGCCCCATCGCATTCCGTTTTTATTGTTAAATCAATGCTCATTGTCGTCTGTTTTTGGTATTTGCAGAATGCAGTATTTTTGTTACTTAATTATTGTTTGTTTGACCGGCCACGCCCCCCTTTCTGCCCAGTGCCCTACGCCCATGGAGCACTTGATTAAGGTGGTTTTAATTACAATTTCAAATATGTGTGCACCAAATAAATGTAGTATACAGTTCGGCTTTGCACTTTGTTTGCGAATTTGCGTGGCAAATAAATTGGTTTCGATATGGGCTGCTTTTTGCGTAGGGATACCCATGGTATCCCAATATTTTGGACAATTAATGGGTTTATTCAGTTTTTGGTAATTTTAAAAAATATTTAAAATAAAAAAAATTAGATTTCCCATTTTTTAAGGGCATTTCCTCTTCGAACGCTTTCAAATCACGCTTTCATTTCATATTTTCTGACAAATTCCGATGCAAAAATGCAGCATACTCTCGGGCCAGCGATGTAAATTGAGTAAATTAAATATATATATGAAATGGAATATTCCCCGGGGAGTGGCGATGGGATGGCCAACTGAAGTGCCCTTGATGGGTGTAAATTCAACAAAAAACAAAAAAAAAACTGAAAACAACAGCGATCGCATCACTCAACCCATTTAGCAGGCCCAACCCAAAAGGCCGAACCCAAAACCTGAGCTAAAATCCCCTGAAATAAATCTCGAAAAAATCCAAGGAGTCGGGGGGCAGCGAATCAAAACTAAATATGAGACCACAGACGGTCTCTATCGTCAATCTGTGTGCTTTTGACCTCCCTGGCCGCTGACATAAATTGATAAAGCCGCCCGATTGGCAATGCCATGGGTAAACATTTGAGAACCGTGCGACAACGAAACCGAAAATCGAAATTCGACAAACGACGAAAATGAAAACGAAAACGAAGCCGGCGAGTGTTTATTTATTAAAATCAATTTTTACACAAATTAATAGAGCAAAGGCCGAAGTCGAAGTCGAGTTTACTTTGTCAATTCGCGATTTATATGCACGATATAATGTTTTATTTGATTTCGCCTTTTTGGGAACTTATCCTCCATCTCGTCCATCGAAAAGTGGAAAATAAACAAATGTCGCTTTAATGGGGATATATATTGTTGGCTTTATATGTATGTTCGTATAGGTAGCTTTAATAATGCCCGACGCGTTGGCCTGATTGTATAATTGCTCGAGCGATTCCCGGTAACGATGACATCACAAAACAGGCTCAGCCAGGGGAAAAAACAAATTACAAAAAAAAAGATAAAAAATATAACAGAAATACATTACAACAATGACACACACTTAATCACTCAGTAGTGAAAATCAAAAACGAGAGCAGATCAACTAAGATTTGTGTGCCGTTGGCGAAATTTCAGCGGCTAAGCTAGATTTTATTGGGGATTTGAACAGGAGATAACGAGCTATGCCAACGGAACTTTCATATATTGCGGTCTTAAACAAAAATAAAAAATATATAAAAAGTAGTGAAATATCAGCTACATTTTAGTATAGATAGATTGTAAATATTTACAATAAAATAAATAAAAAATTATATATTAAATACTAAGGTTTAGTTTGTAAGTATTATAAAATGATTAGCTATTCTTTTCAGTTTAGTATTTTTTAGAATTAATTCTTGCATAAATAATAATCTTGCTTAGTATAAAAATCTTGGGTTCTCAAGTGATTTTCAATAAGTTACAAAGTAGTGAAGTATTAACTGCATTTTAGTATGGATAGATTGTAAATATTTACAATATTAAAGTGAGATTATAATTATAATAAATAACAAATGAAAGCCCAGCAATTTTTCGAATTGACTCTCGAATAAATAATAATCTTGCCTAGTCTATAGCTCTTGAGCTCCCAAGTGATCTTCACCAAGCGATTAACTAGAGAGCAATGTAGCAATAATTATGTATGTACTTACCCCTAAGAAGTGAAGGTTATTTACATTACGATCAACGATTCTTTCAGAGTGCTTGAAATGTTTTAAAATTCAGCTGTCGTCGAGATCATAATCATTTATCACATATCACAATATGATTTTCTTGGTCGCCCCTCGTTTCGCAGCTTTTTGCTTGGCTTGCTTTTGTTTTTGTTTTTGTTTTCTAATTTTTTCGTATTTGTTTTTGCTCGCCAGTGTTCTCCATCTATAAGTATGTATGTATCCCCCCTTTTTGCTCCGATTTCATTTCCAAGCCGAGTTTTATTCTCGCTGCGTTCGCTTTGCCCTCGCTCTCCTCAGCCTCTCCTCGCT
Organism: Drosophila pseudotakahashii; assembly: GCA_035046095.1. Classification (NCBI taxonomy): domain Eukaryota; kingdom Metazoa; phylum Arthropoda; class Insecta; order Diptera; family Drosophilidae; genus Drosophila; species Drosophila pseudotakahashii. The sequence goes on from JAWNOE010000105.1 coordinate 13,311,521, forward strand.
CTTCCGTCTCCCCCAGTTTCGTATTCTCAACGAGTTCACTTAAAGTTTGGATCACCTCGACGGGCGGACAGTTTCAGTTTTACGCTTACTGCGAGCACAACAAGTCAGTAGTCAGTGGAGTCTCCTCAATACCATCTCAATATTCCGTATTTTTTTCTGTGATCTGTGGCTGTGATATTTTATTTTCATTTTGAAGGCCCGAAACTGGAACTATAATTTCTTTGATTTACATTTTTAATATTCACTGATTCGGTCTAACCTTTGGGTTTCTTGGAATTGTTTTCTGAATTAATGAAAAGAAAAAATACCAACGAGTTTACAGTCCTAAAAATTTAGAAATATAATAATGAATATAATAATATCTTAACTATATTATGAGATTATGAAAATTTACCAAAATATATACTTTACTATAATCTTTCTGATAATCCAGCCAATAATAATAAAGAAAAAATACCAACGAGTTTTCAGACCTAAAAATTAATAAATATAGTAATAAATATAAAGAAAATACTTTAAGTAGATCATGAGACTATGAAAATGTCCCAAAATATATACTTTACTATAATCTTTCTGATAATCCAGCCAAAAATAAAGCCCAAGATTCCCCTGGAACTTTCCTACATTTTACAGTTTCAGTTGGTCTATAATATATCCACCTTTTCCTATTTACAGCTATGAAGCTGTACGCCCTGTTCTCCCTGCTGGTGGGATCCTTGGCCATTGGCCAGATTTCCGCCGCCGGATCTCATCATCTACTTTGTTACTACGACGGCAACAGTTTCGTCCGCGAGGGTGAGTCCCACTTCTGAAATTTGCCTGATAAGAATCGGGGTTATCGGTGGTTAGAAAATATGTATGTACATATATACCACACATATATTTATGTATATAAAAAAGATGGAGAGCTCTCTGGGGCTGAATTCAATTAGATGATTTTCACTTTTCATAGGCACATGCTAAAAGCATAAAATTGAGTTTGCTGATAATTGGCAACGGGTCACAAGATCACCGACGGGGGATGTTTTGTAACCAATTCGAGGGAATTCGAGTAAATTGCTTATAGAGAGAGGGGGGGGTAGAGCCCACTCAAAACCGACAGACTTGGGCTAATTGAAATTGGCATCGGGTGTCGGTGTCCGAGGGATGACTCATGTCCCGAGGTGCTAATTGATGATGCAAACTTGGTTTATTTGTGTTTTCTTAAGTGTTTTCGAACACATAATATAATATAATTTAAGATAACAATTAAATTCGGTTGTTGCGAACATGTTTCCTGTAGAGTGGGATTTATTTTTACAGCACATAAGTGTAAAACATTTATTTATAATTTTCTTAATTTATTTTTACAACTCCCAATATTCTTATAAATTCCTATATAATTTTATAATATTTACTAGGCCTCTCCAAGCTGATCCTGGCCGATCTGGAGCCCGCCCTGCAGTACTGCACCCATCTGATCTACGGCTACGCCGGCATCAATCCCTCGAGCAACAAGCTGGTCAGCAACAACGAGAAGTTGGACTTGGATCTGGGCAGCAGTCTGTTCCGCCAGGTGACGGGTCTGAAGCGCAAGTATCCGGCCTTGAAGGTCCTCCTGAGCGTGGGCGGCGACAAGGACGTCGTGGATCCCGAGAACAACAAGTATCTGACCCTGCTGGAGAGCAGCAATGCCAGGATTCCGTTCATCAACAGCGCCCACTCGCTGGTGAAGACGTACGGCTTCGATGGCCTGGACCTGGGATGGCAGTTCCCCAAGAACAAGGCCAAGAAGGTGCACGGCAGCATCGGCAAGTTCTGGAAGGGATTCAAGAAGATCTTCAGCGGCGACCACGTGGTCGACGAGAAGGCCGAGGAGCACAAGGAGGCCTTCACCGCCCTGGTCCGCGAGCTGAAGAACGCCTTCCGTCCCGACGGCTACGTCCTGGGCCTCAGCGTCCTGCCCAATGTCAACTCCTCGCGTGAGTTTTACAAAACAATTACAAAGAAACTATTTTACAACCCACTACTTTGCCACCCGCAGTATTCTTCGATGTGCCCGCCATTATCAACAACCTGGACTACGTGAACCTGCACACCTACGACTTCCAGACGCCCGAGCGCAACAACGAGGTGGCCGACTTCCCGGCGCCCATTTACGAGCTGAACGAGCGCAACCCGGAGTTCAACATCAACTACCAGGTGAAGTACTGGACCGGCAACCGTGCGCCGGCGGCCAAGATCAACGTGGGCATCGCCACCTACGGCCGCGCCTGGAAGCTGACCAAGGATTCGGGACTCACCGGTCTGCCGCCGGTGGCGGAGGCCGATGGCGTGGCCCCGGCCGGAACCCAGACCCAGACCCCCGGACTCCTCAGCTGGCCGGAGGTGTGCGCCAAGCTGCCCAATCCGGCTAACCAGCATCTGAAGGGCGCTGACGGTCCGCTGCGCAAGGTGGGCGATCCGACCAAGCGGTTCGGCAGCTACGCCTACCGCTCCGCCGACGACAGCGGCGAGAACGGAGTGTGGGTGGGCTACGAGGATCCCGACACGGCGGCCATCAAGGCCGAGTACGTGAAGCGCGAGGGACTCGGCGGCATCGCCGTCGTCGATCTGAGCTTCGATGACTTCCGCGGCGGCTGCACCGGCCACGACAAGTTCCCCATCCTGCGCAACATCAAGAGCAAGTTGTAGGGAGCCTCGCCCAGGGTCCTGGGAAATGGAAGGACACACATGTTTATTCCCCTAAACTCCCCACTGTTTTTTTGATTTAATGTATCTGACTCAACCTGTGTAATCGCGAAATGCAAATTAATGTAACATCGACACCAAAATACTGTGTTTTTCTTATTTTTCTTTTGGTTTGTGGGGGATCATAGCCTGAAAAACTATACAAGGTAGTTGGGTTTATCTATATGGAATATCTTGCAATTTCTGCGTTGCCTTTAACCGAATAATTGCTTGAAGATTTACCAAAAAAATATTTTTTAGATGGAATTTGGATATTATTTATTTATTTTATTACTACATTAAATAATTATGTATTTTAAGCTCTATTCCAATATTGTGAAAACTCGGTAAATATTTTTTAAATTTATTTTAAAATTAAAAAAAATAAAACATAAGTATTTATTTTAAATTAATGGCTTTAAGTATATCTTATTTCTCCTTTTTAATTTTTTTTACTTTAATTATATTATTTAATTAACATTTTTTAATACCCATTACCTTATTTTTAACAAATTTAACATATTTAATTTATGCCAATTAATATCAGTCATTTAAATATGTCTATTTTGGTCCTTTTTCGCTGCGATCGACTGATAAGTGAGTACAGTGAGCCCTCGCTGCCCGTCGCACATTAACTGTAATTGAGTGCAACAACTTCCAATTACTTTCCCCTTCCCCTTTCCCCTTCACCCTCCCCCGATGGCAAATAAACTGATTAGAAGGCCGGCAAATGAATGCACTCATGTATGAATTGTGTCCGCCGCTTTGTCCCTGTCCATGGGAGGAGTCCTCCATCTTTCCCTCCTCCTCCTCCTCCTCCTTCTTTCCATTATCCTGCTGCTCCTTTCCTGACTCCCTGGACTCGGGACTCGGGTCTCTGTTCCTGGTTCCTGGTGCTGTGACTTCATTTTGCTGCTCCTTCCGGCATTTCGTGTCAGCCTGTGGTCGCCGGCTGATTGTTTTATGTGCGGTGTTTGTGCCTGCACCACCCCCTTACCCCCTCACCCCCTGAGCCACCACCACCACCCACTCCTCTAGCGGAAACGGAGCAGAAAGGAACCCCTTCTGCCAGCTACGGCTTCAACTGCAGTCGTCGTCGTGTAGCAACAGTTTCCATTGCATTGTGGCCAATGGCTCATTCATCTTTGGGCGGTGGTCATGCTGTGACCACTTGAACCATTGCCGCTGACACCCACCGAGGTGGGGAGGTGCCCTGGGTGGCGCTGCCATGCCATGTTGCCTTCCTTCGCCTGGATCACTTTATCATTTGCAAAATTGCAAAATGCAACCGCAAAAACCATAACCCGGGCGCTGGCAAAGTATATTTTAGAGCCCCCTTCCTCCCTTTCTCTCCGAGCATCACGCATACGCACTGTCTGCTCACCGGCCAAACCAGGAAGTGCCACTCCCCCTCAGTACCCATTCCGCCTCTTTTTTCAGCCCCCTTGCCAACGAACACGAGCTGGCTCTGGGATGCCGTTGATTTAGTTCTCGGTTGCTGAAAAGCGCATTGGATTTTCGGAAAGCCCCTGAAAAGCGGCGATCACTGAGAGAAAATATGGCAAATTACTTTGGATTTTAGTGTGGCCTTCATTAGAAAAATATATGGATAGTTTTAAATTTATCTGTACAAAGAGAACAAAAATTGGAAGTAATTAAACAATTTTTAAAGTCAGAGAAATCTGTGTAACCATCATAAAGTATATTAAATTTTAAGTTTATTATTGATTTGATTTTTTAAAGGATTGTAAATTAAATTAAAATTAAAGCTTGAAAAAATAAATAAATTAGGAAACGATTAAAAAAATATATATCAAAATTAAATATTAAGAATCTCAACAGTAAATATTATAAAAATCGAAATATTAATAATATTAAAATGAAATATAATAAAAATCAAAATAGTAATAATATCAAAATTAAAAGTTATAAATATCCAAATATTTATAATATCGAAATTAAATATTATAAATATTAAAGTATTCAAAACATCAAAGTTAAAAATAATAAATAAATATTTTAAATAAATGTATTTCCTAAAACCTAGTTATTTAATCCAAATTTCTAGCCTTCCTTTCCCCAATTTCCCCCCCTCCCCGTTTCTTTCAGTGCACATCCTGCCTGCTGTTTGGTCATATCACTGGCAGCATAAATCTCGTGTCGGCACTGAGCAAGTGGCTCCTGGTTTGGGGTCTGACTCTGATCCTGCTGCTCATGTTGCCATGTTCTGCAGTGACCAGTGCCCCCTTTCCACCCCCTTTCCACCCCCTTTCCACCCCCTTTTCACCCCCTTTTCACCCCCTTTTCACCGCCTTTCCACCCCCTTCTTAGCAGGAAGTATGATTTTGGGCTGGCACTCCTTTTGCACACACATGCAATTAGTCAACCACAAAATAACAAGTTGCCGTGTAAAGTGCCACGCCCAGATTGCCACCACTACAGCTCTGAAGGGGGGTTATAACACCCTCCCCCCCCCCCCCTGAAAAGGGGCGACAGCTTAAGTTGCCGCGCATGAGATGTTAACAATTATCAAAGCAATTTGTTGAAAGGCCGCCTATCTGCCTTTGGACACCAAGAGCGCCCCCTTGAAAACACCCTGAACCCCCCTTGCAAATCCAGACACGCACGCACATGCCAACGATCCGGAATGAAGTTCATAACAATTACTGGGGGCATAAACGGGCACAAAAGATACATTCGCATCCGAAAGATACATTCTGCAATTGCTGCAAATGACACTCGCCCCCAATCGGAGTTGAGTTTCGTTTCGTTTGCTGAATCAGCTGGAAAAGCGGAAAGGCATTGGAAAAGCGGAAAAGTGGAAAAGCGGTGAGCGGAGAGGGGGGGGGACATCGAATTTTATGTCCAAGACACGTGCAAATGCAGGACTAAGGCCATCGTCCAATGGGGATTCATTCTGGGGATTCCCCCACCGGCACTCCATTCTCCAATTGGAATGTGAATGTGAATGGTGAATGCGAATGGTGAATGGTGAATGCGAATGTGAGTGCGTGTCTGAGCATATGCAAATTGCCGACAAACCCATGGGGCAATCATTCCGAATGGCCATTCACGTCAATCGCAATTGGCACGTTTCTAAGAGAGTTTTGTTTTTTTTCCGGCTGTTTAAAGTTAATGAATGCGGGGTGTTAGTGATTAAAAGGAGTGATATTTATGGCTTAGGGGATCTTGCTGATAAATATTTAAGCAGGTATACGAGTTTAGAGCTCCTGAATTAAACTACACATTTATTAGGGATTTTTCAAGGCACTTCAACTAAACTTCTTTCTCAAAACTTGTATAATAATATTTAAATAAATTTAAAAAAAAGCACGTATCTAATTTTATTAAATTAATATTTAAATTTAGATGATAATTATATTTAAATTTATTTATTACATTTATTTTATATTTATATTAAATTTATTTCTATTAAATTAAATAAAAATATTTCATAATGTATACTATTTTTCTATTTATTTTATAAATACAAATAAATTATAAATCCATACCATTTAAAGTAAGTTTTGAAATGAAATTACATCACTCAATTACATTTAATTTCCATAACATTCCCCCTTAATTTGATAACAAAATCTAAAAAATTCACAAAACTATTTGTATTAAATTGAATTTTAAATAGAGGTTCAACAGTTTATTAGTTAAGTTAATTACTAAAAGTAACTAATCAAATTATTCACCTATTTCTTTTGATTGCTTCTAATTGCATTGACTTAATTCAATTTATTTTCAACTACATTTTGGTCAATTCCCCCTTTAATTGGTTGACAAAAATGTTAGCTAAATTTAAATGAATATTGAATAGATTTAAATATCAAGGCAAATTCCAGCACACTTAAATTTCCCCCGCTGATTCGCAAAACGACTATCTGTGAATGTATTCGTATGTGAGTGTGAATGCACTCACACAGTGCAGCCGGAATGTATTCGCCTCGGCCGCATTTATTTGCGAGTCGCCTGAATTATTCACTGTCAGCTTTATCGGGGCGGTGTTTTGGTGTCCTTTTCCTCCGAGAGCGTTTTGTCCTGCGGTTTCTTGGCCGGCAGACGCTTCTCTCCCAGCTTTTCCCAGCATTTCCCGCTTTCCCACACAAGTGTTACATTTCGCACATGCCACCAGGCCTGCGGGGGAAAAGCGGAAAAGCGCCGAGCGGGGCGAGAAAAAATTATGCTGCGTGAAAAAGTTTTTGGCTCGACTCAAAAATGGGCGACACCTCACGTACACGTACACGTACTGTCTGCTGGTAGTGGTGTGTGTGTGAGTGTGTCTATGTGTGTGTGTTGGCCAGGACACGTTTGGTGTGTTGGCCATGTTTACGAGTCCTTGGGGCCCACTTGATCAGAAGGAGTTGCCTGGGAGTTGTAGCAGCATTTGTCCAGCTATCTTTGAGTGTCGCTTCGCTTTTGGTCTTCGCCCCTTTTATTTCCGGCTGAGCCAGCCATTTTCCTCAACTGAAAGCCACTGGAAAGGGGATTAACCCCCCTACTAACCTCTTAATTAATTAAAAAAATAAAACTTCATCTCGAATCAATAGCTGGGTGAAGCCCATAACTTGGTTGGCTCGAGCAAAAGGTGCGCTTATCGCAGCGCACAAATCATCGGAGGCTATAATGAAAATGTCCCCGGAAAATCCCCGTATATAGGTTTATATTCACCATAACAGCAGCTCATGTTAATTAGGAAAATGTGCGCGAATCTCTTTGGCCATGTGGAAAACTCTTTTTATCAAATTCATTAATCAGCGAGCCACGAAACGAAGCTCAAGTTCGAGACTTTTTTGGGGCTCGAGACAAAAGGGCCGGGAAACACACCTACCCGGAAAATGGGAATCAGAAGGGGGAAGGCTGTCCAATTGACCAAAGAGTTTTGGCTCAAAGCGAAAGAACACCGAATTAAATAAGTAAATAACATGCCAGGCAAAAAGAGAAACCTTCAAAATGAGTACCCTTTAAAAATAAATATTAGAAAAATGATAAATATATTAATTATTTTGAAAAAATAGTTAAAAATGGCTAAGAAACTTAATTTCCAAGGAAACAAATTTAATTTAAAATATTTAAAAAAATGTTTTGAATAAAACGGAATTATTTCTGTAAAGCTATTTTTGCAAGACATGAAATTTTAGAAAATAGAAATAAAAATAATAAAATAAAAGCAAAAATAATTTGCAACTCCTTGGTTATTTATTCCTTAAATATATATAAATATCAAAAATATTTTATTGAAGGGGGAATTTCTAAAAATTTAATTTTTTTATTAATAATAATAAATAAATTAAATAACATTATTCAATAGTATTAAAAATAATAGTATTTAAAATATAATAACTCATTTAGGAAATGGAGATCATTCATAAAAAATTGATATTGAAAATAGGGAAATATATTTTCTTTTCTAATATTATTAGAAGGCAGTCCTTTTGATTACTCCAAAAATAGTAGATAAATCGAAATTGCAGCCCAAGCTACCCATTTCAATTAATTTCCCTGGGCAAGTTCTTCTTCCCAAGGAATTCGCCGTCTGCGTAAATCATAAAGGCCAGAAAAGTATTCGCAGTCAAAGTGGCAAAAGGCGAGGGAGGGCACGACCCCCACCCCTTCTTCCCCCATCGAGTTCGAAGTTCAAGTGGTGGGCGTTCGCCTTCTGGGTGGGCGTGGCCCAATAGGCTTAGCAGCACTGACGTTTGATCAAAGCCCCGAAAACGGGGAATTATGAAAGCGAGGCAACCGCAGCATTGAAATTATTTATCGCTGCCTCTCTCGCAACTGCCAATTGTCGGAGGGCCGTGTAGTTTACGATTCCGCCATTCGGAATACCCCGGCCACGCCCCCCACAGCCTCCTTTCGAGGGAAAAGGGGCGGCAAAGGAGTAGCCACCCCCAGCTCATCAGGCAGCCGGGGAAATTGTTTTTGCCTTTGTATCTAAATGCCGGGGCGCAAATAAATCAAAACTCTGTCGGTGGGCGGAAAATTCTGTGTTCTTGCGAGGGCTCAACATTATGTTATGGCCCCGAATGTCGGCTGTCTTTAATGGTTATCTTGCGGAGAAGGGCCAAAAAGACTGGCCAAATTGATGAAGAGCTGGCCATGAAAACTATGGAAATCCCACTGAAACTGGAGTCTTTCAGAACTTAAAGTTTGGCATCTGCCATTTGTTTGTCGCAACGGAAATGCGGCAAAAATATTTAAGAAACTCTAAGGCGCTTAGGATCAACATTTAAAACGAATCTAAGCTTTTCAATTTTTGCAATAATTTAATATAAACATGTTTTCTAAAAAGAAGATTAGCAAACAGTTGAAAATTGTATTATTTATTTGATTTAAATAAGTAAAATATAGTTCAAAATTTAAATAATTACATTGAATATTTTACATTATTTAATAAAATCTAATAAATATTATTTGTATATTTTTCATTTTTTTCTTTTACATTTTGTGTTATTTTTCTTTATTATTTATTTATTTTTCGAATTACCTAAAAAATAAAAATGTATCTTTTGCCTGATTTAATTATTTTATGCATTAAAATGTATGTAATTTATAGACTTAAGTAGTAAAATAATATAATTACAGAGAATATTTAACATTATTTTCTATAATCAAATATTCTATATCTATTTATTCTAAATTATAAATATTATTAATTATATAGTATGAAAGGTTTATTTATAAATTATAAATATTATTAATTATACCGTATAAAATGTTTATTTAACCAAATGTGATTCACTATTTCATGAATCACACAAATTCAACTTTAATTTGAGTCTGAAAGGTAAATTAAATAAAAATCAATTAGCTATTCCAGCTGCTGATTACTTCTGGGTTCCTTTCATCCATCATTTGGGTAATATAATATCAGCTCTTTTTAAATACAACCTGAAATAAATACCCTTTTGCCGCCAACTCAACGCCTTCAGTTTCAGTTTCAATCACCGCAAACTGTCGCGCTTAGTTTTGTTGGTCAGCAAAGCCGCTTAGGCGGCATTTAAGACCCGAGAACAGGGCCAATTTCCCAGCAACCCCCATCCACCCCCCACCCACTGATTTTCCACAGCTCTGTTAGTTAGTTAATTTTGCTTTAAGCTCATGTACGGTCAATGTTTGGCCAACACCTTGTAATATCCGTTTAAGCTGCCCGCCGCCGTCTGACTGACAGTTGGACATTTTCCGCAGGACAGGACCAATTTAGCTACAGTTCATTTGAGTTTGGGGTGGGGGTGGGTGGAAAATGGGGGGTGGAAAAGCAGGGGGGCGGGGGGAGCAGCAGCAGTCAGTGCTCTAAACATGACTTATGACCAGTACGTGATGCAACATAAAAATGCCATTACATTGTGCGTGTTTCGTTGCTGCTCCGTTGAGTTCGCCCCCCCCCCCCCCTGTTTTTCCATCTCTTTCTATAGTATCCCCCTCTCGCTTTCACTCACTCTCGTCTCAGTCTCGTCCAACATGACGTATGAGTGTTGCACGTTTGCCTCGCCATTTCAGGCGACTGCCACTGACAGAAGAAGAAGAAGAAGAGAGACTCCTCCTAACAATTTCTCATCTGCCGTTCACCTAAGGCCCCCTTTCCCCTTTCCCCTTTCCTCTGCCCCACGACTACGCCCCTGAATGCCACGCATTGTTTGCTTTATTAGTGAAATTTAATGTGAAGTCTATTGGCAAAAGAAAAACAGTGGCAGCAATCGAAGCAGCAGGAGGGAAATGAATGAAAAAGCACACTTAAAAAATAGGAAACATATTAAAGAAATTTATAGAATTAAAAAAATATTTCATAAATTTAAATTAATTTTTATAATTTTATAAAAGAGAAGTAATTTTTAACATAAATAGAAAACAGATTAAAATAGTTTATATCATTTTATAGGATTTTTTTAAAATTATTTTAGAATATGTACAAAATAAATAAATTATTAAATTAAATTCAGAAAAAATAACTCTTTTATCGTAATTTTTTTCCCAGTGCAACGACAGACAGCTGGGCAATCCAATCGGCTGCCTCGAAACGGTGGAGAGTAAAGGAACCCCCATATCATTCGGCATTTCATTAAAAAAGTTCGTTTCTCTAACGTTTTCGATTCGGCAAACTTCGAAGCATCGATAGGTGCAAATTACACAACAATCGGGGGAAAAAAGACCATGGAGTTGTGGCAAAATAGGGGAAAAAAGAGCGATGGCTCCACTCGAAGAGCAGTAAAGTTTGTTTTGTTTTTCCAAAGGGGGAAAAAACGAGTGAGGAGTAAAGGGAAGGGGAAAAATCCAGAAAAAAAATGGGAAGAACCAACTTGTTGTTATTGCTGTTGTTGATTTGGTTCGGCAAAACGTTAGTTTTTGTTGTCTAGACCTCAAAGAGGGGTGCTAGAATATTTGTCAATTTTTTTTAAATTAAAAAGCCTGGTTTTAGAAAATAAATATACAAATAAAATGAATTAAATTCCAATGAAAACGTTTGTAAATTAAAAAAAAAATGTTATAATATATATTTACATATTTAGAAACCTATGAAACTGCCCTCGGCGTGTTGGTTACCTGCTGAAAACTTTGACGTTGCGGCAGAGTCAACGCTTAATGAGTTGCAATTGCTTGTTTAGAGTGGCCCGCCCCCTTTTCCCTTTCCCTTTCCCTTTTCCCCCTTTTTCCCGCATTTGGGTAAACTTTGCCTACGCAAAAGTTTGTTAAGTGCCCAAAGACACACACACAAGCACATGGACACACTCACACAGAAACAAGCGATGAGAGGGGGTTACGCAGCATTTAGAATTTGGTTTATGCAGCTAATTTGTTGCTGCCGCAACTAAATAGCCAATAAATCATGCAGTCAATCAATCAATCAGTGCCGCAGCAATGTCTGCCATTCAAATGCAGATTCAGTTACAGATGCGAAGATACACAGATACAGAGATACATTTGCAGATACGCAGATACAGATACAGATGCACACGAAGAATTCGAGTCTATTTATTTGTTTTGCAAACCTATAGAAAACATTTCGTTTTCATATTTTATATACAAATATTAGTTATTATTTTTATAATATTATTTTGATATTTCTAAATAAATATTTTAAGCTTATAAATAATATTTTAAACTTCATATTTGATGTTAAAATATTATTTATAAATTTTATTTAATTATTTTGATATGAGAAAAGTTTAAATTCCTTATCTAATTTAGTGTTTTTTCAGATATTTAGTACATATATCATTTTTCCAAGTGCCCAAAAACAGAGTACGGAACACAGGATTTCAGGAGTCCACAGAGTCCTTTTTTAAATGCCTGTCAATGGCGTTTGACGATATAATGGAAGACGGGGTGCCGGTGGCCAGTGGCAAATGGCAAATGGCAAATAGCGTTGGCAAGTGGGTGGAAAATTGTGGGCGGCGGCGGGAAACAGGCCTGCATTGTTGGCCCTCCGACTTGCGTTTCGGTATGCCAATGTCGCCCCAAAGCGTCAATTGCAGAGTGACAAGAAAGGGTCAATTGGTCAATTGAGTGGCGAGGGTTGGGGGTCGCTGCTCGATTGTCGCTGAATGGCAGCCGAGGACTTCGGGACTTCGGGACACTAAATGGCAGCTAATTGCTCGCTTGTCGACGCAACAACAACAAAAACAACAACTACTACAGCGGCCAAAAACTGAAAGAGAAAGGGACAGCAAATGGGCAGAAAAGGGAGCTAAATACAAGGGGTCCTAAAAGTAGGCAACACTTTGTTTCCATTGCTGTTGAAAAATATGTAGAAAAATGTAATACTTCAAATATATACTAGAAATGTATTAAATAATTGAAATAAATTTCTTTTCATTTGGCTACTTCCGATAAATTAGTTTAAAGAATTATTATTTGATTAATTTACTTTACTTACAATTTTATTACTAAAGCTAAAATAGTTTGGAAAATTACTATTTAGATATTTGATTTATTTACTAGAGACCTTCAGGTATAATTTAATTTTAGAACCAACTTGTATGAAAATCAAGTTGTTAACTGGTTTATAATAATAATAAATATTTTATTTATTTATATATGGCATTTTTATCATGCTAGAAATGTATGAAATAAATCAAATAAATTTCTTACAATTTTAAAACTTCAGTTAAATTATTTAAGAAATTGATTATTTAGTTATTTCATTTATTTACTAGAGACTTTCATTTATAAATTATTTTTAAAGCCAACTTGTATAAAAATTGGGTTATTAAATGATTTAATAAGATATTATAGCTAATTTATTTGAAAAACTTAATAAAAATATGAAAAAAAATACATATATACCCCTTATTAAATATAAGTACACATTTAAGTTTCCCGCTTTCACATTTGCACATCCTTTTACGAAAAGAAAAGCAGTTTCCATGACAGTTTTCCGGATGAAAGGAAACCCGATGCCAATTTTAAGACCTGCGAACTGCGAATTATCAGATGTGGAGACAAAGTGACCACTTCAGTGTCCTCCAGGAATACTCGAATAGATACATAACACAGAAAATAGAATGCAGAATACCGAAGCCCACACATCAGACGGCTCGTTAGACTTTTGGCCTGCGGTGTGGCTTTGGGCTTTGGGCCATCAATGCGTCCGTAAAATTACACCCAATTAAAATAATTCCGCAACTAAGCAATGCAAATTGTATCAAATTACCAATTAATGTGCCGCCCCAACCCGTTCGTTCGCTCGTTCGTTCGTTCGGTCCTTGCCAATCCAATCCTCTGGCCTCCTCGTCCAGGCGCCAAAATGTGACAAATTAAATGCCAAAACATCAAAAGGCAAACATAACAGAGAAGCATGTGTGTGCCCGGGCTTTTGTCTGCCTGATTTATAAGCCTTATTATTAGGGACAACACGAAGAGCAGAGAAGTCGGCAGTCTGAAGGCTAATTTAAGTGATTTCGAGTGCCATTATGTATTGATAGAAACACAGAAGCAGCAACACAGAGACACAGAAACTCAGAAACCTGGCTACACAAATCGGTATTCACATGCGTGTTTGCCTAATGCGTTCGCACATCTGTTTGTTTGCATTCGAGTGACTTTCGAATGAAATGGGTGGCCAAATGGGACCACAAAAGGCCGGGGGAAAATCCAAAATCGAAATCTACTCAAGAAAATGCCACAATTACACATTAAAACGTGATATGAAACTTATTAAATCACATAATTAGGCAGAAAAAAATCACTTAAACAATATAGTATTTGTTTATTAGTTGTATTTTGGGATTTCAGCTAAGTTAGCTTTTATATTTTAATAATACTTTGTATTTATTAGGAATAAATATTTTCGGGACACTAACACAAACACAAACGCTCTCCCGTTTTTGTTGCCCCTTTTTATGGTCGGTTTGTTTGCCTGTTTTTCTGTTGATTTTTCAAATTTCCCAAAATTTACCAAAGGTTTCTCTTGCTTTTGCTTTTGCTTTGGCAGGTATTAAAATTTACTCACATGCTAAATATTTTGTTAAGAGATGTCCAACATTGTCCGTCTGCATTAGTGTGTGTGTGTGTGCCTTGCATATGTGTGTGTGTGTGTTTGCGTTTGTTTGGGTGTTTTGCGTGTGTCGCGTGTGAAATGCTTGGCAAACAACTACTAAACTAACAATAAGGACCTGCAGTAATTTCTGGCGACGCCTTTTTCACATACCCTCTAAATTGTTGAGCTTAAAAAATAGGTAGAGTAGACTTTATGTTTGGTTAAGTTTTTTCTATAAATATAAAAATAGAAAAATGTGCAGAATACAATTTAAATATTATTAAAATAAATTTATTATTTATTCTACTATTTTTTTAAGTTGAAAAATATTATAGCTACATTTTAAAATATATACGTATATAATACTAATATTTTTAAAGTTATACCAATCTTTTAAAATAAATACTTGTATAATTCAAATATTTTTAAAACAATTTACAAATTATAAAATATTTTATACATTTTCTATTATTTATTTAGGAATGAATAAATAGTCAAGAAATATTTTAAATTCTTTTCAAAATTTAGAAATTTTTAGGAATGAAACAAAACTCTGGAAATATTTTTTTTAGAATCTAAATAAAATATTTTCTTTAGCTTTGACAAATTTTCAAATATTTTATACAGTTTCTATGAAAATTATAAGATCTTTTATATGTATTGTTAATAATCTTAAAACTAACTAGCTTGTAAAATATTAAAAATTTTTGTTGAGATTTTATTAACTTTTTCTGGAGCTTAAGTTGAAGATCCTTGATGTTTCCAATGATCAAAGGGTATCGCCTGATCCTTGCGTTTTCCCCTTCTTTTCCCCTTTTCTCCTTGGCACTCGTCTGCAAATTGCTTTGTTGCCTCCGATGCTGTCCTTTAACTGCACTTGTGTGTGTGTGTGTTGGTATGGTGTGTTTGTGTGTGTGAGGAAAATCCTTGCGTTAGCAGTAATCAGCACGTAGCGTTTAGTTCATTGTATGTGCGTGCCCATTCGCGTGCCGCTGTATGAGTGATTGTGCCTGTGTGTGTGTGTGTGTGTGTGTATAGGTGTTGGTTGCTTTTTGTGCATATGTATGGGTGTGTGGCTGTGTAGGTGTGTCGGTGTGAGTTTGTTTAAACAAAACCCCAAAGCAGAAGTTGCCTTCTACTTCCACTTCGGTTTTGGGTTTTTTGTTTTTCCCAACCGCTGATACTCACTCCTCCCTTTCTTTTTCAGCTTGTAATTTTCAGCCAACCCCTCCCCCATTTTTTCCACCCCCTCCCCTGCTTTACTTTCCCAGGATTTTTTGGCCTCGGGCAGGTCGAGAGAGCTACTTTTACATAAACACCAACTAGCGTCCAAATAACTTTTAAATGACGTTTGTTTGGGCGTATATGTGTGTGTGTGTGTGTGTGTGTGTGTACGAGGGGGCGTGGCTCACGCCTCTGCGTGTGAACTTTGCGGTTGGCTCCTTTCTACTTCTTCTTTCTTCTTCATTCGCACTTTATTTTAAACTTTATTTATGCGATAGAAAGCTGCAAATTTTTGTTTGCGTTTTTAGCGCTTTTGCTACTGCGACCCGCGAGTGAATTTATTTGGCCAAACCCCCCCCCCCCCCCTTTTGGCTTACATAAGGGTGGGTAAGGGGGGGTTAACTTTATACCATTGTAATCTATTTTTAAGCATGTTATGTGTGTGCCTGTGCGCCGGAGTTTGTTTGTTATTTTGTGCAAATTATGCGAGCTTAGCGCGTGAGCTGCTTACTCGTTGTTGTTAATTTTTATTTGTACATTTGAACATTTGTACATGTAGTTGTTATTTGTATTTGTATTTGTATTTGTATTTGTGTGTATTTGTGCGCCCCGACAAGCGGATTTGTCGCTAAGCTGCCACCAATCCCCGAAATCCCCTCTTCGAATTCGCCCATTCCTACGTGCAGAAATACTCTTTATGATGTAAGCGATCATAATTTCTGGCCACTTGGGTGGAAAAGAAAGTATTTCAATATTTTCGCTGGCTTTAAAAAAATGTGCAAAAAATATATAGAGGGGCGCGAAGGAGAGAAACACAAGCCGAAGCTGAGACAAACTTCAATCAAGCACATAACGGGCAACGTGAAACGTGCGCATAAAAACAAATGCCAGCCGAAAAGTATGCAACACTCTCCTGCGTCAGCGTAAAAAAGGAAAAAAAGAGGGGAGAGGGGTGGCAGGATAAAGGACCTCTGGCAATTCAGACAATTCAGCGAAGGGAGCCGTCGTGGCAATAACACCCGGCTCTCAAAATAGCCAGCCATTGTATACCCTTTGAATAAATACATTTATTCCTAGGCGATTCAATTAAACTTGAGGGGATTTTAGGTAGTATAAACAAGATAAAGTGGGGATAATATATATAAAGGGTTATGTAAATGTCTGTATGAGAATTTTACTGAATGGAGCTTACAATATATAATAAATATATTACATATAAATATATTGTTGCATACTTTTAAACACCTTTTTTTAACCTTTATAAAAGGCCTCCAAAAAACCCAGCTATTTCTATGGCTTTTATTTAAAACTGGAATTTAAAAAATCAAAAGTTACAAGTACCCCATTTTAGAGTACAAAAACTGATTTAACGTAATTCGTTGTTTTAGTTTTGTCTCCGAGTGCATGCCAGTCTGCATGTGTGTGTGTGAGGTGAATGGGTGAACATGGCGGAACAGAACAGAATGAAATGAGAAGAGGGGAGGGGATGGGCGGGCGATAAAGGAGGGGAAAGGGAATCGGAGGAACTAGAGCAGAGTCAAGTATCAAGGCATCAGACGTGGAAAATCGCAACACAGCAGCGGAATTTGACAACAGGCGAATAAAATGATGGATAAGTATTCGAAATTGAAGGGAAAATGTTAGAAGAATAATATAAAAATAAAATAGAAATATAAAAACCTTTAAAAGTCACTTAAAAAGTTCTGAAAAATGTACTAATTGTAAAATAACTTGTTTGATCGTTCTTAAAACGCTAAGAAACTAGTTTTTATACATCAACAAAATATAGCAAACTTTTAATGATATTTTCCCAATAAACAGACTACTTTTGTCGCCTGAACTTTAACGTATTGTGATTACCGTACCGCTACGTTGTCTTTCATGTGTGTGTGTGTGACAGTGTCGTTGGTGCTAACGGTATAAGAGGGAAGGTGGGACGGAGAACTGCTGCGACTGGTGACTGCTGAATTGGTGACCCCGACACTACTTGTCCTCCAAGCCGCCGCCACTCCAGCAATTCAACAAACGCCAGCGACATGGCAACACAGCGACAACAACAATTACACTGAAAAAAAAGAAGAATTTTGGGCTTTTAGTAAAATTAACTTTTCACATTTTTGATCGTGATTTTTTGCGAAAAATGGCCAAAAAATAAAATGACCAGGTTTAAATGCCAATCGATTGGAAATTTAATAACGAGCTCAGAAAGGTATGACAATCCATATTTGAATAAATAATTCTATTGTTTCGGCAAAAAAACGAATTTTTTTTGTGGAAAATTTGGAGTTTGGTTTTTTGGCAAAACTATGAATTTTTTCTTTACCTTTTTTTGCTGTATCTTGGGCAAAAATGGTCCTACACCAAAAATACATACAGTTTTGAACAGATAACAAAGTAATTATTAAATTTATGACACTTTCAACGCGATTTTGAAAAAATAAAATTTTCTCCATTTTTCAATTTTTTTATAAGGGGGTACATCATAATTTTTTACAAAAAATGGCCAAAAAATAAAATGTCCAGGTTTAAATGCCAATCGATTGGAAATTTAATAACGAGCTCAGAAAGGTATGACACTCTGTATTTTGACAATAACTTCCTTCGTTTCATACAAAATCCTTTTTTTTATGAAAGATTAAGAAATGTGTATTTTGATAAGACCAACCTTTTTTAGTAATGATTTGTTGATGTAACTTGATCAAAAATGTTATCACAATTACAGTGACTTATAATTTACAAAACTTTCTTTTTTTCTTGCTGTGTTTATAACGACAACTGTAAAAAAAGGAGAGGAGCGGGGGAAAAAGAACTACAGCAACATGCTCACGTCGCTGACGACGTGTCTCAAGTGTGTCCCAATCCCCCCTCCCCCTTCTTCCCTCTCCTTCTCCCCCAATAGCCCCGTCTCTCTTTCGCCATATATACCCCTCTCCCTCGCTCGGCCGTAGTGTTTGTCTGTTGTAATTCACGAAATTGCCAGCAATCGATATAAACATCAACTCCCGATGCGTTTCGTATCGCCCCCTCTCCTTCTCCCTGCCGCCTGCCGTCTCTTTCTTTCGGGGCTTCATTGTTGTTGCTGTCGGCTTCTGGCAATGATCCTGTTGACGTTCTTGTTGTTGCCTTTGCCGCTGCCAGCTAGTCAAGTATCGAGTATCGAGTACTTGAGAGGAAAACAAAAATTGTTTGCCTGGCTTGTTTTTATTTTCATTTTAGTGCTGGCGAAACTGACATTGATGATGATTATTGGGAGTAAATAGAATTGAAAATGCCACCAGTATCCTTTGGCTCCTTCTCCTTCTCCACGTCCTCGTTATCCTCCTGCCCCTGCTGCGTTTTCAAGGCCCGGGACACGTGTGAGTATCAACATCCATCCAGTCGGAGTCTATATAGACCAGGGCACCATCCCCATTCCGACCTCCTTCGCATAATGCGCGCAAATAAATTGCAAAATCAATTGAGCGGTAAAATAGTTTCCCTTCGCTGGAAGATAACAACAACAAATCGAAAGTCAATGCTGCTGCCACGCCCCCCGCCCCGCGAGGAAAAATAGGAAAATAGGAGTCAAACTCCTTTTCTTTTTGTACTTACTTTATTTTAAGCCAGAAAATGCGGAAAAGGGGGCGTGGCAATACGAAAGTGGAGCAGCGAACTCTTGGTTGTTATAAGGAGAGGCTTTAAGATCGCTCAGTAACTAAAAAAGTATTTCAATTTATATTTCTAGAGTTCTGAACATGAAACACCGATACAAAATAATTTCTAATTATACATTTTATTGATATAAATTTTTAAAAATTTTTCAAGTCACCTAAAACCTTTCAAAAATAATATATTTTTAATAATTTAATTTCAATATTTTTATTTTTATGAAATCATAAGTGTTAAAAAAAATACAATGTATTAAATTCTTAAATATTTAATGGTAACTTTCAATCCAGCAGACTGTGCCTTACATTTTGTAATCTAATTAAAATCCCGGCAAATACCCCTTAATTATCCCCACTCGTCGGCGACTTGTTGCATACTTTAAGGAGCCTTTAAGCTGTCGCCTCGCTGTGAGTTGGTCGCATTACGCATACGCCGCATTGTGCGGCTGTGGATTCATTAAATGTTATAAACTCATTACGCGTTTTGTCTGCCCGAATGGGTATTGGATGTGAGTGTGAGTGTGTGAGTGTATGAGTGTATCATAGAGGGGGTTTTCTGGGGTCTTGAACGAGTGTTGTTGGTTTGCTGTAATAACCACAAAACATCTGCGAGGGCCGCACACACAAATACAGTTGCAAATGAAAATCTTTGTGCAGAATTAATTAAGTAAACAATACGAAAATTGTGGAAATTGCTTTGAATGCGTCCCCAAACACTCACACACTCACACATTTGCAAGCGAACAAGCGAACAAGCAAACACACACACATATGTATGCAAAAGTTATTGCCAACAGCTGTTGTTGTTGCTCTTGTTGTTACACATTATTATTATGATGCTGCTTAATAGGCAACGCAACTGTGGACCAAGGGGGGCTATTGGGGGGCAGCCCAACCCCCAACCCCCTCCCCCTACGAACAATCCAGCCATTGTCTGCGGCAACAATTAAGCCGCACTCTGCCTTAATGATAGAGACACATGAAGAAAATGGCCAGCACAAAGGAGAAAGGGAGAGCCAAACTCCGGAGTGCATGAATGGGAAATTCGAAGAAAATGGCTGGGAAAACTCGTCAAGGGGGAGGGGCGAAAAAAAGTTTTGATCATTCATGAATATTAAATCGGAATAAGCGATTGTCCCACTTTGCCAAGAATCAAATTCAATTCAGGGGTCTGAACATAATCTACAAAAGTTTGGATTTATATATGAAATCAATTATTTTTAGAAAATAAATTTAGTTATATTTAAACATGATTTTTTTTTAATTTTAAAATATTTGTGAATACATTTAAAAGTCTTATTAAAGGGTATTCCTATTTATTATAACATTTAAATTAAAAATATATATTCATTTAAAATAAAATATATATAAAATAATAAATAATATTTATTAAATATTTATGGCCCTCGAAAATAGATCTTTCTTATCAAACAAATCTTTTCAACATAATTAAGCATTGTTCTTTTCTTCTCCCATACATTTTACCATCGATCTTTGTCGAGCTTCCAGTCCAAGCATTTATCATCCCATCCAATTCCAACAATAAACTCTGAGATACATTCCAATCCGCGCGTCTTCGAATCTTCTTCTTTCCGCCGGATTGATAGTGTCGAACATAAAGTTGACATTGAGGCCAGATAAACACAAGTGGACATTGGACGGCCGAAAGAAGCTACAGATGGATATGTAAATTGATCGACCAACTGGCAGAAGCAGAAATCGCAAAAAACAAAGCCAGAAGAAAGACGGGAAATGGAATTTGAAATTAAGATGATTTGAAATAATAGAAGACGATCCGATCCGAAGACGAAGCTTTGTGGCTCTCCCAAATAAATATAAACTAAGTATGAAAAACAATGGGGCGAAGACAACGAAATTCGTTTGGCACTTTACTTGCGCATCATTAGCGTTCTTCTCTCTTTGCTTTCGTTTAACACATATTGGTTAGAAAGCTCGGCCAAAAAAAGAATAATATGCGGGAAGCACATGGGCGGCGAGGGGCGACGGGGGCTATTTTATGGTTTATCTCTTGTAAGCCGAACATATTTTATGAGCGCGACATAAAAAGAAGCAGCGTTTTGGGTCAAAGTTTGTAAGTTCTCCGCCATTTGGGCGGCAACAAAAAGCACTGGCAAAAATTTAAAGGCCATTTTTGGGAAATATATATTTAAAAAAATTAAAAAGTATTTTTTTTATATAAATTTATTTAAAAAATACTGATTTTTTCATCCAAAAACAAGTTGTAATTTACCTAAATTTACTCTCTGAAAATAATGGATTTTAAAAAGATTAAAGAGAAATATATTTTAGAGTTTATAAAAAAATGTTACTTATTTACTCTCTAAAAAAATGTTTTTTTTTATAAGTTATAGAAGAACTTATATTGATTAAATATATTTCAAAGTTTATAAATGAAATTCTGCCAATTGATACTTGATATATAATATTTATACAATTTACAAAATAATTTCATATGAAAAGTGTAAATATTTGTAGGTTACATTTGCAGTTTACCTATGGCCTTGAGAACAACTCAACCCTTTCTCCCAGTGCATCGAGAAAGCGTGTCCCCAGATCGACTCCCTCCGAAGTTTATGGCTGCACTAAAACTAACCTATTCGATCCGTGATGAGGCCCGAATGCTCCGCCTTGTCTTTCGCTTTTATTATCGATTTCCGTTCGGTGCGGTTTACTCAGCTGCCAAAGTAAACTATAAGCCATAAGCTATGAGCTATGGGCTATGAGCTATCCACAGCAGCCATGACAAGTCAGAAATTCGTGGCTACCGTTTGCTTCCATGGCTTCTATGTCAAGATCAGTGGAGTGTCGAGTGCAGAGTACCGAATACCAAATACCGAAATACCAAAAACCCAAAAACCGAATTCCCCGGCCGACAGAAATCGAAATCGAAGTCAAAAAGTCGTTACAAGCGTTTTTTGTACTTTCACTTGTGCAAACACGCGGCCAAGAACGCCGGAGATGTTGAGAGCTAACGGAGAGCAGGGTCATCAGCAGCCCATGCACTGTGAGAAAATCTAGGAAATATAATACTATACTAATATTACTTTATCCTAGGAACTTGGTATGATTTTTTTTATAATTATGTTACAATTAAAAATTAATTAAAATTGTAAAATATATATTTTCATCTATTTTAAATATTATTTATCATGTTATTTCTAATACCGCGTATTTTAGGAATAGTTAATAGAATAGTTAAGAACATAATTAAATACTGTGTATTAATTGAGAAAACTTTTACAACTTTCCTGTAAGTTTCTTTATATTTTTTATAACGTCTAATAAAAAATTCTAAAATTTCCCCACGATTCTCCCCGGTGTACTTTTGCATCACGATCATCGGCGGTGTGATGATCATCGTCTTCACGGCTCTGCTGGAGTTACAAGCGAGTCGGGTTCTTCAGTAGCCAGCCACGGGGCAAGCCAAGCGGTCCAGAAAAGCGAGTCTTCGGTCTTTAGATCTCGGATCTCTCACATCACTCCCCCATTTCTTCCCCTTTTTTGCGATTTCGCGGGGTCTTCGAGACCATTCTTCTATAGTTTTTTTTCTGGTGGTGTTTTTTTTGGACAGTGTTTATCCGCTTTCGGTGGTAGATGACCCATTGACCGCATGCCCGGTCACGTGGCCCGCCGCCTGCTCCTTGGCTGCCTGCTCTGCCTGCTCGGCGATGTGCCGAGGACCGAGGCCCTCCACCGCTGGAGTCCCATGATGAAGGCCTTCCGCTATCTGCAGGAGACGATGCTCCGGAACAGCCTGGAGCGGGCCCATCTGAATCATGGCATCGTCTTCGAGTGTCGCACCATGTGAGTGGGTGATTCTAAAAATAGAAACAAAAACTGATTAGTCATTGTGATTTTTATAACATTCTACGATTTAAATATAATTTATTTTATTATTAGAATTTATTTATATCATCCTTTAGTTCAGCCAAGGACTTTGGCAACGAAGTGCACTTCAATCTGCAACTGGGCGACCTGCGTGGCTTTCGTCGGCTGGATCCCAACAAGAAGTTGGCTCTGTTTTTGCACGGATGGAATGATCAGGGCAGCAAGGACTGGGTGCAAGAACTCTTGCTGAGTGAGTAAATGAATAATTTAAAATTTATTTATAGCAATTATGAGTATTCTATTCACCCAGCTTGGACCCTCTTCGACTCCAACTATAATGTGTGCGTGGTGGACTGGGGAAATCTGTCGCAGAACGACTACAAGTCCGCCTCCATGTCCATTTTCGATGTGGGCCTAACGGTGGCCGGGATCATAATGGCGCTGGAGGAGCTGCGACCCGCCCACTTCAATCGCAGCAACGTGACCTTGGCGGGCTACAGCTTGGGCGCCCATGCCGCCGGCTACGCGGGCGCCGTCCTGGAGGGTCGGGTGGAGCAGATCATCGGGCTGGACCCCGCCGGACCCCTGTTCTCGCTGCCCGCCGAGGTGGCCCCCAAGTACCGCCTGGATCCCGGCGACGCCCAGTTCGTCCAGGTGCTGCACACCTCCGGCGGATCGCTGGGCACGAGTCTGAAGTGCGGACACGCCGACTTCTATCCCAACGGAGGCAGGGCGCCGCAGACGAACTGCAAGATGTTCGCCAATCTGAGGGATATGCAAAATACTAGTGAGTAAAACGAAACAGTAAAGTTCAATAATAAAGGTATGGGTCTAGGAATTTAAGGCCACATATATCTCTAGTAAATAGAATTATAAGTTATCAATTTATTTGTACTCCAAATTATACATTTATAATACCATTTATCGGTCTGTCGAGAACAACCTTAGATGATTTTTGTTATGCTAATATTATTATAGTTTTTCTTAAGGTTAAGATTAAATATATATTTAAAAAACTATAAACTATAGGTATATAATAATAGCTCTTATAAATATTATTCTTATGTAGATCTCATCCACAACCTTTAATGATTTTTCAAAACTGTTATTATAATAACAATAATTATTGAAGTTCTACTTAAAGTTAAGAATATAGTAAGTCATATGTAGATATTTTCTAAGTTAAGATCAGAATATCTTTAGAAAAGCCCTAAATATCATAGTTATATTCAAAGCTAAGATTAAATCTTTAAAAAAATCCTCAAATATTATAGTTATAATATTTTCAAAGTTAAGAAAAAATTCATAAATATCATATTTATTTTCAAAGCTAGATTATGATATATCTTTACAAAATCCTCAAATATCATAGTTAAGATCAAAATATCTTTAAAAAATCTATAAATATCATAGTTAATTGCAAAGTTAGGATTATAATATCTTTAAAAATCCTCACATATTATAGTTATAATATTTTCAAAGTTAAGATCAGAATAATGTTATATCTTCTGAATACCATCTTTCCGTAGATCCCATCGCCTGCAGTCACTCGGCGGCTGCGATTTTCTTCCGCCAGTCGATGGACCCCGAGTACCCGTTCGTGGGCTACGAGTGCGGAAGCTACCGGGAGTTCGCTGGAGGCTACTGCGATGGCAACCGGAAGGCCCGCTTCGGGATCCATTCGCAGAGGCGTGCGCAGGGGAGCTTCTACTTCCGCACGGCCCCCCAGCAGCCGTACGTGCAGAGGCGTCCCACGAATTGGTTGAGCGGGGTGGGGCGCATGGCGACGGACGGAGGGGGCGGCGTTGTCAGGAACCCCCTTGTGCTGCGCCTCTGGACCAACAGCTGGCGGCGGCGGCAGAGAGCGAGAGAGCGGCAGCGGAGGGACAGAGAGAGAGAGAGATCGCTGTGCGTGAATTAGTTCCTAGTGTTTTTTTGTTAGTGCTATGTGGGCCGTCAAATAAACGCAGCCTAAATGTATGCTCTCTTTTTTTCACTGTCAACCTAAGGGTTAATGAACAAACGGTTTTAAGAGGTAAATAATCATAAATAATCAAACAACTTTTTAAAATATTTTATAAAAAAATTTAAAATTTATTTTTGGAAAAAAATCTATTCCTTATCAAAATGCCATAATCCTTAAAGGGGGATTATTATTTTTTTTTGTATTTTAACCACCAACCTAGTAGTAAATATTTCCGTTCAATTTAATAGCCAGCTGGATTGCCCCATGTTCTAGAAAATTGCATAAAAAATACAAGAAGAAAAGCAGGCACACATGGAAAAGTCGTTGACTTGCAGCCACAAAACGGCGAAAAGTCGGCTGCATTTAACAGTTAATCGTAAAGCAAAAATTGCGAAAAAGAAAAACAAATGGCGAACAAGAACAAGCAGCAGAAAACAATAAACTGAAATTCAATTTTCGCATTGTAAAACATAATTTTCTACAAAACTTGACGTCAGCTTGGCCCGCTTTTTGCTAAAAGGTAGTTAATATTTTTGCAGTCCATTGCGGCCGAGCCCCGCCCCCTCTCCTTCGCCTCCTCTAACGCTACACTGGAAAAAACAGAAAGGTGGTTTTAAATTACACAAATATAATAAAGAATATTTTTTTAAAATAAATAAAACATTTTAAAGGTTAAAAATTAAGACAATGTAAGTTGATTTTACTTAATATATTTTAAACAATATTGACAATTACCTTCAGGACCTTAAGATTTAATTTTAATTTTCTAGTTTATGAAAAATTAAAAAAATTTCAAAATATTTACAAAAATTAAGTTATTCCTTTTAAGAGATAATTTCTTAACTTAACTTAACTTTTCTGTATTTCTGAGTGCAGCTATCCCGTTGAACATTCCACTCGAGTTGTTCTTGCTTTTCCCCATTGCTCCTTGCCACTGTTGTTGTTTCGGCCATTGTTGTTGTTGCTCCGCCTGCTGCTTCCTGTTTTGTAGCTGTTTTTGAAATTTATGGCGCCGTCGTCGCCTCTGCCGGCGCTCTGCCGCCGTCGACTTCTTCGCATGAGTTATGCGCTTTTTATTTCCAGCTCCTGGCCACGTTAAGTGTTAAATTGTTTTATGCATGCACGTGTGTGTGAGGTGAGGTGAGGCCAGGGAGCGAGCGAGAGGGCCAGCTGGTGTGGGAGAGAGAGGGCGCATAGGAAGTTCGGACTTGCCATTTAATTATGAAAGTTGATTTCAAGGAAAAGCGAGGGAGATTGTGAGGGTGTGAAAGCGGGGGCCATTGGAATGTGTGAGGCGCTTTTGGTAGAATATAGCACTGTTATCTATCTGGAATCTAGATACTTGGATCATTATGTCCGTTGTATCGGACAAAATACTCTTGTTTTCAGGATTGCGTTTTCAAAAAAATATACTTTTTCTTTGTGTTTTTTGCTGTAACTGCTTTAAACAGCAGCATGCAAGTCACTTTCCGAAGAATGATGATTTTTTGCGAAAAATGGCCAAAAAATAAAATGTCCAGGTTTAAATGTGAGTCGCTTGGTAATTTAATAACGAGTTCAGAAAGGTATGACAATCCAAATTTGGAGAAATATTTCCATTTTTTCGTCCAAAAAACCAATTTTTTTTTTGTGAAAAATTAGGATTTGGGTTTTTTGACCAAAAATGGTCCTACACCAAAAGTACATACTGTTTTGAACAGATAACAAAAGAATTATTAAATCCATGACACTTTCAACGCGATTTTGGAAAAATAAAATTTTTGTCAATTTTCAATATTTTTATAAGGGTACATCATGATTTTTTGCGAAAAATGCCCAAAAAATAAAATGTCCAGGTTTAAATGCCAATCGATTGGAAATTTAATAACGAGCTTAGAAAGGTATGACAATCCATATTTGGATCAATATATACAATTTTTCGGCCAAAAAACGAATTATTTTTTTGTGGAAAATTGGGATGTGGGTTTTTTGGCAAAAAATATGAATTTTTTCTTTTGGTTTTTTTGCTATAACTTGGCCAAAAATGGTCCTACACCAAAAATACATACAGTTTTGAAAAGATAACAAAGTAATTGTTAAATTCATATCCTTTCAACCTTTTTTTTTATAAATATGAATTATTTCTGTCTGTAATCCTTAAAGTGCTGTATGTTTTTGTTTAATGCTTCGCCAGTTTTCACTATATATGAGTAACTTTATTTGTTTTTATTGTGCTTCATTTCTGGGCAAACAAACAAAGGTGAAAAAATGAGGAGGAGAAAGGGGGAAAGGAGCTGTTTTTTGTGCTCCGTTGACTCGAACCGCCAAAGTGGCAAGCGTTAATGCGAAAATCACTTACACACACACTCACTCACACTAACAGGAATGAAAATCCTGTAAAATCTAAAGCAAATTAACGTTTTAAACACCTCAAAAGTTTCGTGTACTCGCGTGGTCCTCAACTCTATGGCCCTCTCTTTTTTATCCAGCTCCAGCTCTATCTTTCTCTCTCTCTCTCTCTCTCCGCTCTATAGACCTCTCTTTCTTCTTTCATCCTGCCCCCTCTATTCATTGCACCTGACGTCCTTGCTGATCCTGGCGCAAAGTTAAGTGTTTCTTTAGCTTAATAACGGAAACATTTTAGTTGCTGTTATGGAAAGGAGAGCCGGCGAAGGGATAATAGAAAGAGAGGGCCAGAGGGCTGGAAGGCGAGCGAAAGAGACGGCCGGAGGGCGAAGAGAAAGAGAGGGCAGCAGGGCAGCAGAGCAGAGCAACTTGAGCGATAGACGCTTACACATAAACACATTCAAATGCTTCCGGCAATGTGTAATAGCTGTACAAGGACGAGCTGCTCCTGCTCCTGTAGGGAATAAAAATACAAAAAAGAAGTGGAAAACTCGTTGGGCGAAGCGGGGAGTGGAGGCGGGCGAAAGGAATGCCCTCCAGTGGCTGTAAATAACTCGCAGCAGGTGCCGTCCTCATCCAACGGTAAGCGTCCAACGTCCAAAGTCCGAAGTCCAACGTCCAACTCCCCGATTCCTGAAGACATCGTCAATGGGAAAAACCTGCGAAATACCAGGCAGAGGCGGGCGAAAAGGGGGGGCGGAAAGACAGGAGGAGCAGCCCAAGACACAGCTCGAAAAATAACATCTGATGTTAGCTTATCCTTAAGAATTCGTTGGTTAATAGTTTATACAATAATCATAATACTTTAAGATCAGACTTCTATATTTTCTATTATTTCTTAAAGTTAAATTTATATATTACAACTGTGAAAACTTAATTTAAAGTGTGTTTCCTTCAGCCATGAAAATAATAAGTATTTTGGTTTATTTACATTAATATAATAATATTTAAGGTATTACCACATAAATTCCAGAATATATGTAGATGTATTATATTTTTTTGATTAAATATATAGACCTATATAAATTACTTAATTTTCAATCTCAATTTAAGTTTATATCTTAGGACCATAAGATCAACTAAGTTTTAATCACTTTTTACCCTGTCTACGAATTATTTAAAATTCTTTTTAGTGTGCCCAGAGAACATCGGCTAGCGGCAACATTTTCTTTTGATTACACGCCGTGTGGCCTTACCATTGTTCTCCAGCCACCCCCTAAACTCAGATCCCCCCCCCCCCCCTCATTTCCCGGCCCACCATTTCCCACCGAGGGTCCCCGCATAAGTGCAAATGAGCATGAAAGATGAAATATTATGAGTCGTCTTGGACTTTGGTTTTTTTCGGTTCCTGACTCCTTGGGGCTTCTATTCCCCCTTTACTCCCCCCCCCTGCTTTTTCTTCTTCTTCTTCTTTGGTCGCTCTACTCATTTGGCCAAATGCAATTTTCGCTAAGAGCGCATATCCGCCAAAACAGACAAGGACTGCTAAAAAAAGGCGGCCAGCAGAAGCCAGAAAAAACTTGGTCAAGTCAGCAAGTCGGCCAGCCGAAAGTGCACTGCAATAAAAATAGGGTATACTTAGGTAAAACAGTAAAAAAATATGATTTATATATTTATTATTTAATTTTATAATAAAATTAAATAATTTCCATATTTTATACATATATAGAAATCACGATAATTAATACTTAAATATTTGCATATATACTTTTAGGCTTTATCTGTTAAGATTCGGCAGATAAATATTATGATATATCTACATAGATGATGATACGAATTTATTTGGCCCACCTAAAATCATGCAACAATTCGGTTCGCTTGATTCGATTTGGGAGTTTTCCCTGTGTAGATTTTCCCCCAGTTTTCCCCTCCCCACTCCCAACCCCTCGGCGACAAGGATCGCTGCTGCTTCTTCCTCGCTTTGTGCATTCCCCAGCTGACCATCAGCAACATTTCTGAGTGCAACCCTCGCTGTGCGGCATGCTGCAACATGGCCGCGATGCTTGACAAAAGTTATGGGCCACCCCTCGAGGGGGGATCTCTGAGTTCTGCGGGAAGGGGAGTAAGGGAGTAAGGGGGTAGAGACCGTAATTGCAGAAGGGGGCCAGGCCATCGTGTGTCTTGTTTGTCGCTGCCCCAAAAACTAGGCGCTGCAAAAGGATGCCAGGATGCCCCAAGTGGCGAGGGAATGCCACTTGACACTGCCATCAGAGGATCGATTAGGCGATAGGAAGGACTGGACTATAGTTCTATAGTTCCCATAGGCACGAGAAATGATAATAATGCTAGTACACCCAGAAAAATAGATTGCCTAAAAAGTGATAAAATTAGTAATAACTATTGAGTCTGCCTCTTATATTATTTGGTTTTAAATTATTACCGTCAGTTTAATACTAGCTGTTGTATATTATTAACACAGCCCTTATTAAATTTACACTTTCGATATTTTTTTTGGGTGTAGGAATACATATTTTGGATCCAGTGAAATTTGGAAAAACCTATATCTAGTTGGGGAAAAATAAATAAAAAATTATTATTTTATATTAACCACCTACAAATTGGTTTTATTTTTTAAAAATCAAGAACTAATCAATATTAAAAAAAATGCAATTTTACAATTTAAGGCAAATTATGTTAGGTATTTTTTTTAAATTTTTTTAAATATGTAAACCGAACTTAAAAGCTCCAAAAGGCCTTAATGTCTAGAAGTTTTTTTAATAGTCATTAAAATAACTAGAAATTGGACAGTTCAAACATTAATTTTATTTATCTAAAAATGGTTCTTTATTATTCCCATTATTTTTAAACACAAATCAAAGTAAAGTAAACCAAGCACCCAACATTCTTTTCCTCTGCCACTTTTAAAATACTTTTAATAGATCTTAAGTATTATCTGGTATCCTCTTTCTCTCCCTAAATCTTTGCCTTTCTCATTAGGGACTCCTTTGTTGTGACACTAAAATATTGTGTTGCAACCTTTGCCGGATTATCATTTGCCTTTGCAGTTGCACTTTTGCGCTGACCATTTGCACACCTGACCTCCTCGCCCCCCCCCCCCCTCGTCCGATGGAAATGCCTTTTCCCAGGACTTTTCCCCTGCACTTGAGGTGATTAAATTTCCGCGAGCGGCTGGACAAAGGAAAATTCCAGTTGCCAGTCCAGTCCCCTGACCCTCCATTCAATTTCAAGCGTACACAATTTAGTTAATAACTTTTAAGCGGAGCGCATCATAAACCCTATTTTCCCCTCGTTTCCCGGCATTTTCAGTTCCTCTTGTTTTTGTGCTAACAAATGGCTAGCAATAAACTAAACGCAGCGGATTACGACTGGGAATGATTCTGGCCAGAGGGAGACGCAGAGAGAGTGGCAGAGTGAGAGGTCAGATCGGGCTCAACGCCTCTAAAAGGAGGCGTGACCTCGGCCCGGAGTTGTGAGTTCAATTGGGCTTTGCGTTGATGAGACCGTGATTGAGTGGAATTCTGAAATAAAAAAAAAGAATTATAAAAAATATAATACTAGAATAATACTGGAAAATACTAGAATACCAGAAAATACTAGAATACCAGAAAATACTAGAATTACCTGAATTCTTGTTGTTTTCCAAACAAACTCCCCATCCATCACGGAGCCATCTCCAATACATGCGATTCTCGCATCCTGGCGCCCTTTGCATTGTCCTGCCAGGATATGTGGATATGGTTTTTCTGGCTGAAGGGCCGAGGATGCTTTTAACCAAACGGCAACAAGGCCAACACAAGCCCAACTGCTACAACTTAAGCTTAGCAATGACAGTGGCGTGAAAGTGGCCAGGAAAATGTGGAAATGGTGGGGGGAAAGCCAGGAGGAGCAGGAGGAAATGGATAAGCACAAAAACGGAGACAATGCGGAAAATTGTAAGACACTAAAATTGGCTAAAAGGACTCAGCCAACAGGCGAGTATGTTGATGCTGCCCCATCCAGCCACCCCTTTCTCCGCCCCGCTTTCTCTGGTGTTTGAGGAAAGGAACTCATAAAAGTGAGCAACAAATTTCATTGTTTATGGCCAAGTTCCAGCTGCACGTGTGTGTGTGTGTGTGTCTCCCTTAGTTCTCCCCTTTGTGTTTGCAATTTGCTTTGGCATAATGCTGGGCAATTTTGTGTGAGGCCTCCCACCATCAATCCCACCGAAACACTTATCCCCCCTTCGTCCTTGCGCCGCGCATAAATAAAAATTAGTTTCACTTTCAGCCGAAACTTTCACCAAATTTCGGAGTATTCAAGGGCGAAAAACTATGGGAACCTTTATGGTATATCATATTTTTGGATACTATAGATAAATGATCGGAAAATCCATACCATAATTGCATCAAAATACTAAAACAAAAATCATTTTGTTACGAAAAGAGTAGCATTCAATTTTGTAATCCCTTTTTTGTAAGTTTCCCAAATAAACCATAAAGATATTGTATACGAAATCGCAAACTCCATAAAAATGGAAAACAAATTGGAATTTGCCCATCCTTTTTTTAACCACCCCACATTTCCCTAACATGGTTTATTAGAATTTCATTTTTATTAATATTTTCGAGAGGGTTAGAGCGAACTAGCAAAGCGTGAAATTAAATTTGACTTGCCCCGATATCATTCTCAGCTAAATTTTCATAGTTTTTCCCGCGCGGTTTTTCTTTCTTTTTTTGGCAATAATCTTTTTTGGTTACATTTTTTCTGCTCGTTTTTTATGTTCCCTTTTTTTTGGTTGCCTGCGAAGGAAGAACGGGAAAACTGGGGAAGGGAAAGGGAAATGGAAAAGTAAAAGTAAAGGAAAGGCGAAGCGTAACGAACAGTTTTATCCATGGTCATGGATTTTTACTAGGCAGTAAAATTGTATTTTCATTGTTATGTTGCGGGGTTTCGGAACTCGGAATTTCCCAGTGGTTTTTCGCATTTTTTATCGAAGAAAAGAAAATCGAGGAGGCAAATCATGAATGTTGCCGGTTCGAAGGACCAACAGCAACTGAAGACGAGTGCCCAAGGAACCCACTTCGTGTGTCCTGTGGACTGTGGTGGAGTTGAGTTCGGTTGTGGTGAGTTTTCCCAAGGAGAGAGCGAGAGAGAGAGGAGGGAATCAACAGGTGGAAACTGGAAGTCCTGGAAGGAAAAGCGAAAAGCGGCTTAAGTGTGAGCCAAAATATGTAAATAATAAAACAAATTAAGTAAAACAATGTAATATTTTTATAAAATTTACAATTAAAATTTTAAAGGTATTTACAAATTTAAAGAGAATTTTTCGAGAGCTGTAAATAAATCCAGGAAAATAAATTTCAATTATATTCGTACAATTAAGAGAGGTAAATAAGAAATACCAAAGTCAAGAACAAGTTGCGTAATTGTTATTGATGGCCAGTGTCAAGGGTTGCCATTTACTTGAATCCTTATAATTCACCCAATTAAGTGCAATTGGTCAAATATGAAATTGAGGAATTTTCCCAGCTCTGGCAAAATTGCAGTTATCAAAAATTTCCATTTGCCACGGATGAAAAGCGAGACTCAGGAATGGAAAATTTTTGCTCGACAATCGAACGAAAATCTAACGAAAAGAGGCCAACAAAAAGTTGCAATTCAACCAGTCCAGTATTTGTTTTCCTGCAATTGTTGTTGGCAAATTAATATATTTTAAAAATGCAGAAACATTGAGAAATAAACGACAGAGGGGGCGATGCAAAAACAATAATATGAAAAGGCCGACAAAATACTTTAACAAATACCGAAAACCGACATTTTACCAACTGCATATTACGATATGCATATTTCATTTATGGCCAAAACAAAACCAAACCAAACAAAACAAATGCACAGACACAACTGCAAAATGCGAGGCCCTCGGGGATCGGAAGCAAATCCGAAACGATGGGCGGCGATTCTCCGAAACGGATAAAGGATACTCTCAAATTGCCAAATTTAAATCGCATAAATATTCAATTACCCAAAATGTTTGCCGAAATATTCTTTAAATTTTTCCGATCTTAATAAATATTTTCATGCGATGCAAATGATAAGTAAGTACAGTGTTTTTAAAGCTGGCCTACATATATTTATTATTTTATATTTAAGGTAGGTTTTTGTTTATTAAATATTTAAATATTATTCCTGCTAAAAAAATCCTAAAACCATCCATGGTTTTTCAGCAAACTGTCGGCATTTTTGCCCTTAATGCCATACAAGTTGATCTGCAAATGTTTCTCTGGATTGTTAGTTTTATTTTCAATACTTTAATTAAATACAAATTTATTTGTTTGTACAAGCCTTAATTGAGACCATTTTGTGCAGTTTGGCTCTCTCGTTTACAATTATCCAACTTGAGTCTGTGTTTTTTACTTAATTAATCCCACAAAAAAGTGAAATGAATGGGAAATACGCACAGGACTTTATTCAAAGTTTATGGAAGAATGGAAAATGTATGGGCAAATTTACATTTAGTAGGCATTTCTATGTTGTTAACTCGATGATCTGTAGATTGAAGGGTATATTGGACTATAATGTTTCAGATACTTTATAATATTTAAATAAAATAAATAATAATTTAAATTTCCTAGAATTTCTCGCCTTAAAGCTTTTTAAATATTTTTTTAAAATTTAATGAGTATTCTGCGGTCAAGAGTCCCTCGATTTACCTTTTCGGCCAACTTTATTCGAATGAATTTCGGTGAATTTTCAGCATTTCGGTTCCGGTTTTTAAATGTCGGTGCCCAAACTTACATTGCGAACGCATCCGGAGCGAAAATGTTTTTATTTTATTTTATTTAATTCCAGCTGTTTGCTTTTTGGCCACTTTTCTCTGCATGGCAGCTATTGTGATAAACATATCAAAAAACAAAAAAAAATAAAATGTTTAGTTTTATCCGAAAAAGTAAAGTGCAAAAAATGTGTCGCTTTTTCCTCTCTTTTTTTCTTTTTTTTTTGCACTATCATAAAAATGAAGGCAATTAAACAATTGTCTCTGCGTTTGATGGTGTTATCGCCATTGTTATTGTTGCTTTTACTCCTGACAAAACGTTTCAATTAGTGCGATTATTGCATAAACAACAGAGGCGACAAAGGCGACTGAAAAAAAATCATTGCCTGTCCCCTACTAAAAATGTAAAAATATGGTACAAAAAACATTGCTGGTTGGCTGGCTTCTTTCTTTACAAATTGCGGGGACGTTTTGTAAGTGTTTTGTTGGGCATTATTTCTATAAAGGCTTTGTGCCTATTTGTCGCCCAGTTAAATCTGATTTTTACCTGGCCCAAATGGGTCTATTAAATCGGTTCTTGGCTCTGGAAACCCCGAGCTTCCGATCTCAAGGCCCACGGTGCGATTGTCCATTACCCAGATATTATGCAATGCCAGCAGCATTTAGCCGCGTCAGCTGAGCTCTTAACGTGGCTCTCTGTTGTTGTCTTGGCCGTATTGTATTTGTTGTTGAGCTGCGCAGCATTTGCAGCTTGTGCCGTTTGCCGCTTACAGCGATTACTTTACAGCGCAGTCTCTGCCACTGCCTCTGCCGGCTTCGACGTCGACGTCGACGTCCAAGTCCACTTGACTGCACTTCTCAAGCCTGGCTTGCCACAGTGGTTGCGGTTGGCCAAAAAAGTGGTCAAAAAAATATTTATAAGGCCATAAACACTCACTAGAAAGTCCTATAATTTAACAAATTAAGCCATCTTTACTAAGTATTTTTAATATGAAGTATTTCATGTTATTTCTTAAGCTAAAAATGAAAAAATAATTAATAAAATAAAATTTTTCAATTTTCTACTACATTATTATAACTTTTTAATTAATTTATAATTTCTAAATGATATAATTACTGAAAATATGACGAGGTTCGGTATGTAATAATTCGATTTTATTGTATTTTTTTTTAATTCTTAAATTTTTTATATTATTTTGAAATTTTTTTTTAAATTTACTACAACGGTTTTATAATTTCTTAATTAATTTCTAATTTCTAAACGGTGTAATAATATAATAACTGAAAATATGATAAGGTTCGGCTTGTAATTGATCGATTTTATTTATATTTTAATTTTTTATAATACTTTTTATATTTTTTTAAATTAACTACAACATTTTAATAATTATACCCGTTACTCGTAGAGTAAAAGGGTATATTGTATTCGTGCAAAAGTATGTAACAGGGAGAAGTAAGCTTTTCCGACCCTATAAAGTATATATATTCTTGATCAGGATCACTAGCCGAGTCGAACTACCCATGTCCGTCTGTCCGTCTGTCCGTCTGTCCGTCCGTATGAACGCTGAGATCTCGGAAACTATAAAAGCTAGAGGATTGGCATTTTGCATGAATATTCGTGGAGTTCCTACGCAGCGCAAGTTTATTTCAAAAAGGTGCCACGCCCCCTCTAACGCCCTCAATCGCCCTAAACCATTTTTAAAAAGGTGTCTGTCGCCCACACCTTTAAATATTTTGGAAAAGTAAAAATGCAGTTTGATTGTGATTATCAATATCTATCGAATTGTAGAAGAAATTTTTCAAATCGGACAATCCATTAAAAAGTTATGAGAAAAAAATGAAACAGCCACTAGATGGCGCTAGTAGCTTTGACGCGTGCATATATTAATCTCTCTCCCACTCCCTTTAGCTGAGTAACGGGTATCTAATAGTCGAAGTACTCGACTATAGCGTTCTCTCTTGTTTTCTAATTAATTTCTCATTTCTAAACGCTATATAAACTGAAAGTTTGGCGAGATTTGGTTTGTAATTGATCTATTTTATATATTTATTTTATTTTTTAATTTTTTGTATTACTGTTTTAATGAAAATATCCCTAAAATATCCTGATATTTTTTGGTAATACAATTTATTTACTAAAACGTAATTTAAATTTGTTTTATTATTATTTTCAATTAACCACTTAGCCTGGCCTGTGTTCACTGTGCCGGCGCCTGGGTTTGTTTCAGGTTTTGGGCTCTGTACCGCCGTCGTTTGGCTCTTTGAAGTGCCCTCTGCCGCCGTCGACCGCGACGGCGACGTCAGTTATGTGTGTTTTTTCTGTAGTTTTTTAGTTTCTGAGGCTGCGGCTGCATAAAGTTTAAACAATTTGGCCGCCGCTCGCGTTTAGTTCTCTTTCGCGTGCGCCAAAACCAAGTAACCAAGTTAACAAGTTGCCGGCCGAAATAGATTTCATTTTCAGTTTTGGTCTCGATTTTCTGTGTTTTTGTATTGAAACGCACTTTAGTTTCGGTTTCGGTTTCGTTTTCGGTTTCGATTGCTCTGCACTCGAGTGCTATAGATATATAGATATATATTTTGAAGTGTCCGATTGATTGGCCGATTGATTAGCAGGCCACGTGAAAGTGAGTTTCATTGTTTGTTTTTCCCATTTTTTCGATTTATTTTGTATATTTTTTTGTTGTTGCTGGCATTTTTACCCGCTGCGCTGCATTCCAAGTTACAGATATATTTTTTTTGGAAATATTTTTGGCTGCGTGAGTTTGGCAAGCGGCGCAAACATTAACCCACGGCTGACCTCTGCCTTTTAACGCGTGTTGGTTGGGCAAGGATTTTAACGGGTGTGTGTTGAAAAAGTATGCGAAAATGTGTGATGTGTGCAATGGAAATTGGTAAATTGGAAAACAAAGTGCGGGCCACACTGGCATTCAGAAAAAAGTGAAATAATAAAATATCTGTTTGTTTTTTTGAGTGTGTGACGAATTTCATAAATGCCTTGTGAATATTTTAGACGAAAATTCTGATGTTGTAAAATAAAAAAAAAATAATTTCGACATGTGTGACTATTTCTTGCACATTTATTTACATTACCGAAGTTATCTGGGAATTTAGAAAAATGTTTTAAATTGAAATAATGTGAATACAAAACAAACGAGTCATTGAAATACCTTGATGATTGAATTTATCAGCATTTTTTCCATAAATGCAGCTCAATCATATGGCCACAATTAACCACTTTAAGCCGGTTTCCCTTGCTCCAGTTTCTGGGGTCTCACGGAGTTCGACAGGTGAACATCGCACATCGCACAGATAACAAGATAAAGTCAACAAATCCCACGAAATCTTCGACGGCCTTGAATCCGCAGCTCAAAAGCCGAAAGATCAACAAAACCAAAATTCCATACGCAAAAGGCGAATAAATAAAAAATGGGTTGGGGTTGAATTTTCGGTGAATTTTGCTGGGCTGTTTCTGGTTTTGAAGTCGAAGGCAGCTGAAAGGCAGCGACGCATGCGCAGCGGCGTGTAAACAATAGTGACCCAATTGCCTCATCTTTCAGCGATTTGCTGGCTGCATCGGCTGCAAAACTGCAGCTGATTATGCAATCTGCGAGGGAGATTAACATGTCGAGGCGAATGTGTGCAATTTGTGCAAATTAATAGGCTCTACAAAAACAGGGGGGCTTTTCCAGTTACGCAGCTTGAGGAAATGTTGCGGAAAATGTGGGGGAAATCTGTGTCTGACACATGAGACGGGAAATTTCCCGAGACTCGTAGAAAATTAAATTTTTCATTATTAAAAAATATTTAAAAATATTTAAAATAAATAAATAAAATATAAAAAATATAAAAATATAGTCAGCACAAACAATTGACCAACAAATTAAATAAAATTAAATTTTATTAGTCAATCAAAAATATATTTAAAATATATAAAACTAAATAAATAAAATATATATGAAAATATGCAATAGAAATTAGTTAATAAAATATTATAAAAATATTTCATAAATAGGCCATTATTTTGTAGCAATTTATATGAGTCAGCTCAAACAATTGCCCAACAAATCCTCAAATATCGCCGAAATTCCATCACCTTTAATTAATCATACTTTCGAGAAACCGCCCGCAACAAGCCCCCAAAAACGCAACAAAAGTTTCAATTGCCTCGTTGGTCAATTGAATGTTAATCAAAAGGCCAAAAAAGAAAGAAAGAAGAAGTAACTCGGCCCTCGCCCATCAATTACCACTTGTCAATGTCGCATCGCTGGCTTCTTTCTTACCGGTTTCCAATTGTGGCCAAAACAGCGACATGGCAATTGGCCGAAAGAATCCGAGTTCGAATCCAAAACCAAAACCAAAACACACACCGAAATGATGGGAGAAAACCAGTGGAGTTTGGCAAGAGACGCGAATGACCTTGAGGGAGGTAATGTAGGGGGGGGGGGGGGTATCGCTGGGTTTTTGGTATGAAAGTCAAGGTTGGCCTTTGCTTGATAGTTGTTTCTTGATTAGCATTTGCCATTGTTGTTTTTTTTTTTGTTTTTTCAATTCCACTTTGAGGGCTTATTTTTATTGTTTATAGTTTTCTGTTTTTTTTTTGGTTTGTCAAGCGCATTTTATGAGTGTCATCGGTGTGGCGGCAGAAACAAATTGATTAGCCAAGGAAAAATGTTCAAGCTGGCAAATTAAATCGTTTAGCAAGTATTGAACATCTGAGAGGCTATAAATAAATATAATTAACTGAATATTGTAAGACCTTTGATATGAATCATACAATTTGAGGGATAAAATCTGTTTAAATTTGTTATTTTAATTGTTTTATTTTATTTTGTATTTTTATTTATTTTTATTAGTTTATTTATTTATTTAATTTAATAATTTTAAATAAATTCTTTTATTTTATTTTGTATTTATCATATTACTTATTTATTATTTAGTCTTTTCATTTAATTTAATTAATTTAAATAAATTATTTTATTTTATTATATTTTTTATTTATTTAAATTTATTTTTTTTTAATTAAATATACTATTTTATTTTATTTTATTTTATTTTATTTTATTTTATTTAGCATTATATTTACTATATTTTTTATTTGCCCCACAAATAAGGGTAAAAGAAAACCCCTCCCCCGAGGCAAACAAATCGAGATGTTGCCAATCTTTATGGAGTGCATAACTTGGCCGGGAATCTCAACTAATTTCGGTTTTCATTCGCCCTCCCTTTTGGCCTCGTTTATCGCCCATTTAGAGTGTGCGAATCCGGCAGCTGCATTCGGAATATTGTGGAGCGATATGAAATCAAATGTGTTTATGCAGCTGCATTACAAAATTAAGAGCAGCCTCCGGAATCCGGAATGTAGAATCCAGAATTCAGAATCCAGAATCTAGAATCCAGGGGGTTGGATTAAAAATTGCACGCAAAAGTTTTTTCTGCGGAGGAGGATAACTTTAAGTGCCCTTTTCCCTTCCACCCCCCCTGGAAAAACATGGCCATATCAATATGTATGTTTTATTTATTGACTCTTTAGGGGAAAGGGAAAGGGAAGGGAAAACGAATGCCTCGCTGCAGGATGCCGCTTTTTGACAGTTGGCACGTAGCCGGGCAGCCAAGACGATGGGGCGTATACGTATTATGAGTTATGAGCTCGCCTCGACGATCACGTATACGCCCCCTATGGCTGGCTAGGCACCCCGCCGTTCCCCTCCCCTCACCTCCCTGCTCGCCCCACCACTTGAAATAATGTTGATGCCGAGCAATTAAATAGAAGGCCCCCTCGATTGCGAATTTAATTACAAATGTAAACAGTTTTACTCTAGAATCCCTTTTTTTTGCGAGGAAAACAAAACATTTTTGAATGCCATATTTTGGTTTACTTACTTTTTTTTGTCAGCCAGCCATTAGCGGCGGAAAAACTAAAGGGAAAACTGGCGGAAAAAGGGTTTTCAGGGGGTTGGTGAGTGGGGGGTGAAAGAGGAGCTGAAACACTACGCGCTGAGAAAAGCAATTTTCCGGTTGAGTTTACAAATGGCGGGCGCGGCTAGCGCTGAAAATAAATGACATATCACAGAGTCTGGTCACCTTTATGCGATGTCCAAAGTAAACACATGAAAGCAAAGTGTGGATAGGGGAGAGGGGGGAGGGGGGGGGGGTGGTGACTGGTGTATCCCTGTTTGTTTATTTGCTTTCCTCCGTGGACTCCTTAGTTATGCATGTGTGTGTGTTTGGCTGTGGACTGTGGATGCGGTCCTGTTTCAGTGGTGGCCTGCGGTTTGCTCACTCGGTCTTCTCGGAATTCAGCTGAAGCCCTGTTTAGCTTTGATTGTATTAAACGGAATCAAGATTCCCATCTGCGTGGGATTCCAAAAGGGGAGCTCAGAATTTGGCACAGGCATTCATTAACATTCAATTTTGGTTCAATAAACAATGGTTTCTTCTGAAATTTAGTTGTTAGCACAAATAAATTAATTTTTTTGAATTATATATTTTATCAAAGAATAAAAAATTATTAATACAGAAATTTTGTACATAAATATTTAATTTTTGTGAGTAAAACAAACTTTCTTTTGAATTCCTCCAATTTATTTAGTTAAATATTCTTAAAAAATATTCATTAAAAATAATTATTAGTTAAATATTAAAATATATTTTTTGTTACCTTTTTTTCATAATTTTCATAACTTTAAGAAATTTTCCTACCCATTTCCCCTTTGTTTATACTCTTTCCCCCTTTACTGGCTATCAATAAATGGTTGCCATTCATTTTCGGGCCAACTTTTGTAGCCCTGGTAGTTGGTGTTGCTTACACGAATACACTCACACACTCACACTCACAAACTCACACTCACCCACAGACAGACACACATTCCCGAGGACAGTTATGAATGGCAATCCATTCGCTTAATGGAATTTCGTGTTGTTTAACTTTTACGTGGCGCCCAACGAAAGGGAAGAGCGGGGAAGCATATGTGTGTCCTTGGGTCAGCTGGGGTCGCCCCAATACTACCCACCCATCCCTAACCATCCCCAACCAACCATCCAACCCATCATCGTAAAGCTTTATTAGCATTTATTATGCAAGACTTTGCCTCGGTCAAGTTTGTGTCTCTGTTTTAGTTTTATGATCGCTTCCGACTCGACACCTAACCCCTGAAAACCCTGAAACCCCCTCTTAGCCCCCCTTAACCCCCTCCCCCCGCTGTTGGCCAGGTTTTAATTTCAATAAACGCACATTTTATGACTGCTCAGGTTTATGACCACGTAGGATTTATTTATTTTTCATTACATTACGCCAAGTGCGGGGGCCAAACTTCAAAACTCAACGGGTTGAATCAATCGGATGGTTTTTGCTACAAGAGGGGGGTCGTAATGGGTTAAGGGTGTGCGTGCGGTTCGTATGTGTAATCAACAAAAATTGCCAAAATGTAACTCGATAATTTCGCAGGCACACAGAGCAATGCACACGAAACCAAAACAGAAACAGAAATCGAAACTCTGAAACCGAAACTGAAATTGCCAAAATGGAAATCGAATTGCAGCACGGAAAATTCTGGATTCTGGATGCCTTCGATAGGAAGGGAGGGGGTTTTGGGGATGGGGGAGGAAATTGGGAAAACGGGGGCCAAATGCATTTTCAGGTGGACAAATGCGGCACTGTGTGTGCGTACTCGGGCGCCAGTGGGCAGCAGTGACAAATGTTGATAAGATGCCATCGATTCGCATAATTTATGCTGCCACCATTGGGGCCACAGTGGGCGGCAAAAGTATGCCGACGGGCGGAGGAAGAGGTAGATGGAACTATGGGATCACCTAGGCCTTTGTTTTGCGCCCTATAATACCCCAAAATGTGTGTGAGTGTGCATTAAAATCTAAATTATTATTTTAACTTTATCCAAGGCTATTGAAAAGTCAAGATCTGTGGTTTGAACAAAAATATTAATGATTTTTTTTGCGTAACTTGGCCAAAAATGGACCAACATCCAAAAGACAAACTGCTTTAAAGAGTAAACAATATAATTATTAAATATATAATAAATTAAGGTAACTTTTAGAACAAATAATTTTTTCACTAATTTTCACATTTTTGATAAGGTTCATTTTCATGATTTTTTGCGAAAAATGGCCAAAAATTAAAATGTCCAGGTTTAAATGCCAATCGATTGGAAATTTAATAACGAGCTCAGAAAGGTATGACAATCCATATTTAGACAAATATTTCCATTGTTTCGGCCAAAAAAAGAATTTTTTTTTTTTTAAATTAGGATTTTGGTTTTTTGACAAAAATATGATTGTTTCTTTTTGTTTTTTGCTGTAACTTGGCCAAAAATAGTCGTACACCAAAAATACATACTGTTTTGAACAGATAACAAAATAATTATTAAATCTATGACACTTTGAACGCGATCTTAAAAAAATTAAATTTTTGCAAATTTTCATGATTTTTTTCGAAAAATGGCAAAAAAATAAAATGTCCAGGTTTAAATTTAAATGCCAATCAATTGGAATTTTAATAACGAGCTCGAAAAGGTATGACAATCCATATTCGAATCAATATTTTCATTGTTTCGGCCAAAAAACTAATTTTTTTTTTGTGAAAAATTAGGATTTGGGTTTTTGAAAAAATATGAACTTTTTTTTTGCTGTAACTTGGCTAAAAATGTTTTAGATTGTTTTTTTTAAAGAAATTGAAATTTTTTAAAAATTGTCGTTTTTAACGTTTGGTCCATTGGAA
Organism: Drosophila pseudotakahashii; assembly: GCA_035046095.1. Lineage (NCBI taxonomy): Eukaryota > Metazoa > Arthropoda > Insecta > Diptera > Drosophilidae > Drosophila > Drosophila pseudotakahashii. The sequence continues at coordinate 13,354,229 of JAWNOE010000105.1, forward strand.
GTGCGATTAAACTTTTGAGGTCTACTGTAGCGCCTTTGGGGAATATTTCCTGGGACACCCACTCGAGCACACATGCACGCCCTGCACACACACATACACAGACACCTTGGCAGCCATACAACGGTAATGCTCTGCTGGCGTCGCTGCCGGCGTCGGCAACATATCGAGGACATTTAAATCGCTCTTAAGTCTCGTTTAATTGGTACTTAGCATGCAAATGCAAAATGAGGCGAGATCCAAGGCAGCAATTGTCGCACTGTCTCTCTCGCTCTGTCCTTGTATGGCCGTCTCTCTCGTTGGGTCCTTGTGTGCTGGCTTGGTCCTTGCATGTGTGTGTAGGTGTGTGTATCATTAGTTACATGGACAATATGCCAGGCACATCGTCAGTTTGAGTTGCTTTCGTTGTCTCAGGCGGAGAAACCCTTTCTCCTTCGTCCTTAGTCCTTCGTCCCTTCTCCGCTCTTCCCCTTCTCCTTTTCATCTGCTTTGTTCAAGTGTGTTTACCAACACAAGCACACAAAGAGAGTTTTTGGCCACACAGAGAAAATCAAACAAGCTCTTATTTTAAATCTTTATTAAAATCTGCTTATGTGCATATCAAGTGGGATTTTATCAAAAAAAAGATTTTAAACATCATATCTTATTGTTTATTTTTTTAAAACATTTTAATAAATATATATAGATTTTTATTTTCATTTATAAAAATATATAAATAAATATTTATTTATTTTAATTCTTAAAATTTATTATAAATTATTTAAATATCTTGGATTTTTCCCTCAGTGCACTCGAACCAAAGCTTGAGAGAGCGCTGAGAATCGAAACGAATCGAATCACATTGCATTGCATCAAATCAAATCAAATTTAATTGAAATGCCATGCAAAAATATTTTGAGAGCAGAGACGAAAATTGATTGATTTTTGGCTAGCCATCGAAAAGTCCGATTTAAATGCCACGCCCCCTGGCCCCCTGGCCCCCTTTCCTTTTCCCTTGGCCCCAATTTTCCCTGCGGCCAGCACTCATTGATATAATTACAAAGTTTTGTTGGCCAGTTGATGAGCCAGTTGGAAAACATAATCAAGAATGCGATTTTGCCGTTCGCCGTCTCGCTTCCACAGCCGAAAAAGTTTTAATTTCAAATGAAGTTTGAACAGGGGCGTGAGCGAAGGGGGTGAAAAGGGGTGAAAGGGGCTTCAAGGGACGACGGGCAATAAAATAATCAAAGCGTGCACAAAAGTGCAACGAGAATTGCCGAAAAACTGGTAACAAAAGTAAGCGAAATGAAGAAGAAAGGCAGAAAGAAAACGGGGTGGCGATGCCATCATAGTGGAAAAAGCCAAAAGGCATGGCACAAAAAGAAAGGGTATCTAAACGTTGGAATCGAATTTAAGATACGCTACTAGATTTTAGAAAAACATTTGTAAAGGTGTCAGAAAGTAGGCAGCAAAATATATTAAAAGTATACTTTCTATTGCATACTTTTAGGCACCTTTTTAAAGTTTTTTTATATTTTATTTATTTTTATTTCTGATATTCATTAAAAGGTATATACCCAATCTTTGGACCTAGTTAACAGAGCGTCTGGGCTCTGTAAAAAGGGTTTGCCCAGCTGCGGGCCAGTGCAAATTTACCTGAAGACAGGTGGCGAAATGGGGGGGGGGGGGAAACTGTGGGTGGGGCGGACAAACTTAGCTGAAAATCTAGTCGAGAAATGGGCAAAGTTGCCAAACGGAAGCGGGGGCGCCCGAAAATGCCAATGCCGTTTGTCCAGGCGTAATGAAAATCAGCCAGAAAGAGACAGCGGATCGGCGGTGCGAAAGAGAGGGCGACAGCTATTATGCGCCATTAGGGCATAATTAAAATGCTCCAAGCAGCGGCAGCAGCAACAACAAGTGCGGCCAAGACGCTGATAATGACAACACGCTGGAGCAGAAGTATCAGGTGGAAAGTGGAAAAGGTGCAGGCGGGCGGAAGAAAGCGAAAGAAAGCGAAGGAAAGAGCGGTAGAGCGGCGACAAAGTGGCCAAGGCAAACAGAAATGGTCTAAGAAAGGATGGGGCCCCAAAAAGGGGTTTGTTTTTGGGGCTAAGAACACCCTCGTTCGATTAACAATTATATATATTTTAAAGCCCTTTTCAAAAACACCCAAAAGTGTGCTACAATATTTGTAAAATCAAAGAATTCATTCAATTTCAAAAAATATCTTTTTTTTTAAGTACCAAAATCTCTAGAAATTTATTTATATTATTTTAATAATATTTATTTTATTTACTATAAATTTATTTAAATCCCCTCCTCTAACAAATCCATAAACCACTGCTTAAAAGCGACAAAAGGAGTTGGCCAAAAATAGCCGTTGAGATAAGGCAAAGGCAAAGAACAACAGTTACAGATATCCCACTCAAGATGTTGAGGGTGTCGTTTTTTGGCGCTCACTGTATTTGCAATGCCTAAAGCGAAACTAGGAAAAATGTTTATATTCCATATAAAGTCGCTTAAGCAGTTGCTGAGAAATCTGTTAAAGATTTAGCTAGATAAAAATGTAATTAAATTATAATAAATTAAATAAATTATTTTGATTTAATTTGAATAGTTTAAGACATCAATTGGGAATATTTTGTTAAATTATTTTCCTAAATATCCTGAATATATCTATCGATGCTATCATTTTAGTGGCCACTGTGTGCAGCGTGCTGTCCATTTGGTTTGGAATTGGCAATAAGGACTTGGGAAAAGGACTTCACAGCTTCCCCTTTGCCTCTTTGTTTTTCTTTTCCTCCTTCCTCCTCCCTCCGTTTTTTTTCCCACACACATCCCCTTTATCAATCTGTGCAATGAATTTTGGCAATTAGGCAATCACTTCGCTCATATGCAAAGAAATTTCGGGGTTCTGTTCGGTTTTTCCGGGGACTGTGGAGGCAGGGGAACCCGGAACTTGGGCTCCAAAGACGCTGGCAGAGCTCAAGTGCACTACCCAGCCGAAAAACTAGTCTCAACTCGACTCAATGAAATGTTTGTCTGTTATATGTACCGATTCGTTTTCTTTTTTGGGTGGGAGGGGTGCTAGAGGTGGAGATCCTTCTGCTTTTTCTGCTGATTGCCTTACGCTACAACAGGCAATCTATGGGAATAAAGATATGCATATGTGTGCCGTGTGTGTGTGTGAGCCATGCATTTTTATGGCAGTGCTTTTTTGGGGGACCTTATGGAGGGGAGGGGAACTGGAATGGGATAGAGCATAGAACGCTCTCGAAAAAGCAAAAGTTTTCACTTCAAGTACTTTTTTCGCTCTGCTTCTTGGCTCTACTATTTTTTTGCTCCTCTTCTTTTTTTTTTGTTGGCAATTTGCTGTTGCTGCTGTTGTTGTTGTTGTTGTTGTTGCATCATCATTCGCCTGGCAAAAGAGTTTGAGCACTTGAGTAGCATTAAAGCATCAAACGATTGTCTACGGAGCCAAAGGCAATTGACTTCTCCGCTCAGCGATACCGGAGAATATGTGCAATGGGATGGCATATTCAAGGGGGCGAGGGGGGGGGATAGGGTCCAAAATTGGTTGGCAATGTAGCGAGAAAATGACTGGAAAATATCAGCAATACAAAACTAGGAATACCCTTTGAAAAAATATATAAATATTAATTTTAAAAAAATAAATTCTAAAAATTATATTTTAAGAAAATAAAATATATGAATAATTTAACAATTTTTAATTTAATAATTTATAATTTATTTAATTATTATTATTAATTTATTTAAGATTATAATTTTTTAATATTTTTATTTATTAATTAATAATTAATTCTTATTAAAACTGTACTTTCGTGCACCTCTGAAACCTGAAAATCCAAATGATATGAAAACAAATAACTTTATTTACTGAGAGATAACCATTCAATAACCTCAAGTGTAGCCAAATCCTTCCAAAGGGTATCTAAGTTGGCTCATTTTCCAAAAAACACACGTTTTGCTGTAATTTTAGTGCCACAGATTTTGATTGGGAATTTCGTTCGGCTACTCAGCCGACTTGACCTCATCCTCATCCTCATTCCCGTCGAGGGAAAACTGATACCAATACCGAGGCCCCTCGACCATCAATCAGATTTTCCTGCGTGTTGGGGAAAATGAAGTGCCAACGTTTTCGGCAAATGGCCAACAATCCAATCAAATGCGCCAATTCAGCCGTCAGCTGTTCAATTAGTCACACTGAAAGATTTCTGGGGTATAGAAAGCATTTCACTGATTTTAGATATTTATTTTAAATACTCTTAGCCCTTTGTGGGGTGTTTAAAAAAGTTGCTTTTCCCGAATTCTATTTAATTTTCCAAATAATAGCTTACAAAGGGCGGGAGGAATGGCACACAAATGAATTCAATAACATTTTTACACATTTTGTGCAATTTATTCTGGCTATAATTTGATCAAAGCTGCTTTTTCCCCCTCTTTCTGGCCAAAAAGGGGTCATTGCATTTTCAATTGCGGCATAATCGGACACAAAATGCTGCAAAATGTAGCGAATGCATAATATAATAATTGTTTTTTTGTTTTTTGCTTCGTTTTGCTTAGCCGGGGCGGCATTGAAATAATTTAAATTATTTTCACATTGCATAGGAAATTATGGGCAAACAATTAAGCGGACTGTTTTTGGCCTTTGCCTGCGGCCAATTGCTGTTTTCTATTAACTCTTTCGGCCCAAAGGGGCTTAAATAACGCAGAAACACACACGAAAACACACACAGTCAGTCGCATTGTGACATTAAATGGCATTTGAATATTTTTGCGTATTGCATTCGGGGGGCAGAAACGCAATTAAAATGTAAAAATTTATTAAGCTACTTTGGCAATTTTCCTAATTACGCGCATTAAAAGCAAACAGTGAAAAAATGTGCATTTCACCGAGCAAAAGCGGAAAAGTTGACTAAATATTGCAAATTTGATTGTCACACAATTTCGGTTGCATACTTTTGGGGGGCGGTGGAAATTCTTTCTGATGCAATTATGCTAAGCGGAAAACAGTTTTCCCATTTTCCACCGGACGAGTTGGACAATTACCATTTCTTTTAGTTGGCGAGATACATTTTAATTGGACGGCAAATTTGTCCCACTGATTGGAAGTCTTGAGTAGAATTTATTGTTTAAAACTTAATTTTCTTCTCCTCAAAAAATGAAAAAATAAAATAAATATAATATATAAAATAATTTCGTTATTTTTATATCATTTGATTGATTTATTGTGATTTGGTAAAATATTTGATATATCCAAGTTTATATATTAAAGCCTTGAATTATTTGCAATTTTGTTAGTTGCCCTCGGCCATTTAAAGTATTTCAAAAGTTATGAAAAATAATTGCATAACACTCATTCGCAGCATTTTTTGGTGTTTATTTCGAGCCATTTCGCTGACACTCGACGCCTTTTTTCCGCTGACCTCTGTTTTCGCGTATTCCCCACTCCCATTTCCATTTCCCCCACCAATTTCCATTTCCATTTCAATTTCGCTTTCTGCCGCCGCTGTTTTCCTTTTGGGGAGCTGTCGCCGAACATGATTTATGCACCGCCTCCGCAGGGGGCGTGTCACTTCTATTGCTGTCGTTATTTCTCTGGCCGATGACAGAATCTGCCATTGATCGATGCAATTTGCAATGGATTAATCACGCAAAGAGCACTAAAATAATGAAATATTTCTTTTCAGCATGCGATTCGGTGAGAGGAGGAAGTTAATAACCGCCGGTTGCATCCTGCTGATGGGGTTGTTTCTGGTCCAGGCCGAGGATCTCGGCTCGAGGGATGCACCCCACATAAGGCACAAGCGCGGAATCTTCTGGGACTTTTTCCAGAAAATGGTCATCACCAAGAACCTCATTGTGGATGTAAGTTGTTATATTTATAAAAATATTTTATTAGATTTTTACTTTCTTTTCCCAGCAATACACGGACACTCGCAACACTCTGAACGATATTTATAATACTGTGAACGAACAGTTCAGCGATCCAGGTCCCGAGAAACCCACCAGTCGTCCCCGGGTGACGACCGAGAAAACTGTGAGTTCTCTAGATTTTTGTATAAATAAAAACTATATGGTATATTTTTGTATTTATTACAAGTCCATAAGTGGAGAGGAGAGCGGCAGTAATAGCGAGGAGCCCACCACAACGGAGGCCTTCCAGATCTCCCGCTACGAACTGGGTCGCATTCTGGGCAGAAACTTCCGGGGTCTTCAGAAGTTGGCCATGACCGAGTTTAACACGGCCCTAAATGTAAGTAATAGTAAGGAAATTATTAGGAAATAAGTTAATACGTATTAATATTAAATACATTTTATAGTAAAATAAATATCCGAATTCAAAGACCCCTATTAAATTAAATAAAAAACTTAATATTTAATATTAAACATATTTAATTGCCTGATTAAATTTAAAAATATTTTAATAATTAATTAAAAATATGTATATTATTATTTTCATATTTAAAAATAATAAAAATATTTTAATTGAATATACTATTTTTAGATTTAATAAAAAGGATTATAAAATTAAATTTCTAATTATATTTAAGCCTAATAATTATGTGTTTATAATCCAGGTTTCAACTACTACATTTTCTATAAAATCTTCTTCTTTAGGCCACCAAATACAACCTGGCCGAGTACAAATCGGAGGCGGATAAACAGTTTGCCAACAGTTTGGCGGTGGAGAAGAAGAACAAGCTGAAGAGCCTCAAGGGCTGAGGAGCCACGCCCACTCCCCACTTCCCCTTTTTCCATTTCCCATTTCCCAGTGCCTGAAGATGATAGTTGTCTCTGTGATAGGCTGATGACTGTATTCCCCACCCCCACCCCCTTTTTTTGCCTATTTATTTTTGTTCGAATGAAAAGCGGATGTGGGTCCCCCAACGCATGCGGATTCGTGTCTACGACTATTGTGTGTCAAATTAAAAAGTTTTCTGTCATAATTTTATTGATAAACTTTTAAGTTAAAAAAGGAGCACCGAAAAAAAGTGGAAAACAAACACCGAAACGGAAGAGAGCAGCCGAGAAGGACAAGGACGAAAAAAATGAAAACATTGAAAGACGAAAAAGCTGGAGAGCTGGGAAAACTGAACAGAAAGTGGAGGTCTGTGTTCGGTGTTCTGGACGTTTTGTTTTAGGGTTTCTATGGGTATATTTATTATTTTTCTACTGCTAGTTTCTAAATTAAAATTAATGAAATGTGTAAAAAATATAAAAAATACCATTAAATCAATATGATAATTATGAATATAAGTAGGACCAGAATTCGATAAAGTTTTGTTATTCCTAAGTGTTAAACTAAAGTTTCTAAACTTGAATAAAGTTACAAAAAATGAGATACTTTTTTACTTTTAGGAAAAATTAAAAGGTAAAAATACAGTATGTATTTGGTATTATTCAGTATTTTCTGGTATATTATTTAGACTTTATTTTCCGCTGAATGTCCCTGTAAACTTCCTCCTTCCTCCGCCCACAAATGCAGCAAGTTTGTGTTGGCTGAAATCGAAGTAAAGTTGCAAACAAATCCGAAAGGCAAAACTTGGTAAAATACAAAGACAGTTTCGGGTCTCTGTCTGTCCTGACCTGCGGGATCTGCTTTCTCCTTTCTTCGTTCTTCGCTCTCCGTTCTCCTCGTCCTGTTTTTTGGTCCTTTGGCCGCCGCATAGTTAGCAGAAACCACTAAAAGTGTCATAATTCGATGCCCATGAGATGGCTGTCTCGAAAGTACGTTGGCCGACAAAACTTTGGCGGTAATGACTGTCGTTCCCCCCTGGAAACGCCCTGGAAACCCCTGGAAAGCCCCCTTGAAAACAGCAGCGGTGCAACTGTGCGTATGAGCAACCTGCCTTGTCTGCAAAGTTCTGCCGGGGGAAAACAACGGAAAAGCCAAAAAATACCAGGCGAATGTTTGCCAGCCGGAAACTTATCGAAAGTGGAAGCTGCAGTTGAACGGGGGGAGGGGGGTGGGGCTGGGAAATGTCTCTCAGATAAACAGATTCCTCCACACTTTAATATTCATCTCGCCGTTTGATCAGCAAATCCATCGGGGGAATCACACGCTTAGTTAAAGTTGCGAAATGAATATTATATATTTTTATTACTATTAGTCATTGAATTTAGTAAAAACTATTTACATTTTCGATTGTAAATATTTCATTTGCCAGATGGTTGTTAAAAATAAATATCTTCGACTAACTGCAGACGAAAATAAATACAGCGCTCGCATAAAACGAATTCCAAGTGAATTATTTATTGCTATAAAAATATTGTTCTGGTCATTTTCCCTCAAACAACTCGCACTCCATTTCCATTCCAGGGAAAATAAATCCCCCCCCCCTCTCACACACACAAACGCACACATTTTGCTCTGCTTTTTCAAAAAACCCAAAGTGATAATCTGATTTATGTGAAGTGTTTATTTTCGTTGGCAGTTTTTATTTGTGGATTGTGACATGTGAGTCAGTTGTTGGCTGTGTATGCTGATTGCCTTAATTGTTTCGGGTTTCGGCACTGCGACGCCTGTGCAATTATGAGTAATTTGCACAATAGAACAATTAGTCTAACCAGTTTAGAAAAAAGTAGAGCCAGTCCGGAAGTTTCGCATAAATAAATGGCAGGCTCATCACAAACTACGTGCCAAAGTTCAGGCACTGTGAGTAACAACTCACTTACGTAAGATCCATTACGATCTCATTCAATTAGCGGCCAAAACGAGCCGTAATTCGATCAATCGATCGGGAAATCCTACTTGGCATGCTGCAAATGTCATGACATTCAGTGCAGTAAAAATCTACAGCTCGACATTGGGACATCCGCACTCATAAGCGAACAAATAAATTAGCTCAGCGAAGGCAAGTCGATCAAACACAAGCTGACCGAAATGTAAACAAGCTGCGAGTGGCAAGAAAAATGTCATAAGGCAATAAAAAGTGTTTTACTATGCATATAGTATATGGCCAGGGAAATACCCAATAAATAGCACAGATTAGACGGGGTTAAAAGTTACAGACTTGGGGACTTTTTAAATATTTTATGACGCGGTAAAAAGTATATATAAATAATTGAATATTTATTTAAGATTTTAATATCCCTTTTTAAAAGTATAAAATATTTTAAATCAATATTTAATATTTAATAAATATTAATATTAAACATTTTAATAATTTTAAATTACATTTTTGAAAGGGTTAAGAATATTTTCTAAATGCTTATATTTTTGAAATAATTTCAAAGGGTTTTCAATATTACTTTCTAACTAATAAGTTATTTATAATTTAAAAAGGTATAATAATAATTTTTATAATTTTAAATTATAATAAGACGATTTTTCAAATTGCTTATATTTTCGAAATAATTTCGAACTAAAAAGATATTTAAGATTTTAAAAAGGGATAACTATTTTAATAATTTTAAATTATAATTTTTAAAGTGCCAAGAAGATTTTTTAAATACCTAGAACGTATATTTAAAATGCATGTATTTAAAATGCGTATATTTAAAATGCATAACAAAAAAGTTTTATTTTGGCAATAATTTCGAAAGATTTTTAATATTTTTTAAGAATCTAAATCATAAATAAATATTTGTTCTACCTTAAAACCTATTTATTATTTTTGCCTGTCGAATGCTGCTTTCTGTTCCATTGATTATTGTATTTAGCTAGATTTTAGCCCATTGTATTTCCTTGACTTTCACAAGAGAACAAACTAGATCACTTCTAAAATACATGTATTAATGTCATGATATCCATGGTTCCCCCATGCAAACCCAAACCCTAACAAATCGCTCATAAATTACAGGCCAGCGAAATGAACGAACTGCTCGTCACGGTGACTGATCGGCAGCATCTCGGCTATATAATTTTATAATTCCGATCTGGAGTGAGTGAAGGTTGACGCTTGATGGCTTATCGAGGGAGAGACGATGTTTGTCTTTATGATCTCTCGACTGAGTGTTTCTGATTCTATTTCTGCGCATGATTCGAGTTCTCGGAAATAATTGTTTACAATGCGATTTCAATTCGAATGATTACGATTCAAATGTAAATCACTGGCTGGCTCTTGCTGTTGCTTTAATGTCTCGGCTATTGTTCCCAATAATTCTCCCGCAGTAAATAGTAAATAAAATAGCATTTTCTAATCTTTTTTATTCAAATATTTATTTATTTGCTAGATTATATTAATCTCCTTGAGTTGAACGCAATTTTTGATCAGTTCAAAGATCTCTCCGAGTTAATTAGCTCTGAAATGATAATCCAGCTAATTCCCGCTTATCAGCACGCCCATAAGTCGCAAAAGCACAGCTCACGATTTCAACATCACTTGATTTAGCTTTTATTTATATAGATCACAAGAAAAAAAGAAAAAAAAACAAAGAAATTGATTTTATATAACGAAGAGAGGGGAACCGGACCTTCAAACGGGTTGTAAGTCCCTGAAAGCACAAAGGTTAGTCATCGGGAATCAGGATAGAGATCACAAGAGGCGCCTCTCACTTTTTAGGGGGCCGGTGAGCTGGGTCCTCCGATGGGCGCCAGCAGGACCTTCTCGGTGGGGGCGTCGTAGGCCACTGGGACCTTGGGCGTGGTGGAGGACTCGTCGGTGAGCTTGTGCTTCAGCTCGTCGTACTTCTGGGCCACCGAGCTGCCGAACTCCTTGGCGCCCTCGCCGATCTTGTCGGTGTAGGGCTTGGCGGCCTCGGCCACCTCCTTGGCCCCCTGGTTGACCTTGCAGCCGAGGTTCTTGAAGAAGTGCTTGAAGTCGCTGTCCTCGGGCCGCTGGGCCTCGTCGCACTCGGCGCGAACTTGGCCGGCGGCCATCAGGAGGACCAATCCCAGCAGGGAGCACACCACGATCGATTTCATTGCGACTTTCGGCTTTCGGGCTGACAACGCGACTGATTCGAGACGCTGGTCTACGATCTAAAATCTGAAATCTCGGGTCTCCGGTGTGCGGTCTCTCGGGCAACCGGTTGTGAGCCCCCCCCCCCTTCGCCCCCAGCCAACCCCCCTTAGCCGCCACTGGCTGAATGTAGACCCCAATCAAGTTGCGTTCGTGCGCTCGCCGGTTCGGCGTTCACTCAATGCGAACTGCTCTAGCTTTGTTGTAATAGAAGCTCCAGTGCACTGTGCGAAAATGTGGCTTAAGATGGGAAATTAATTTCGGATTAACTTAAAATTTAATTGGTATTTTTAAGATTTTGGTTACAAAAATCTAACAGAGTCTTCTGTATTTCTATAATTTAAAACCAAAAATTACATTTAATTTATTACTCATGTGCCATTTTTTTGTTCAATGTTTTCGAATATTTAATTTCTACGATTATAAAATAATTGTCTTCATAACTTTTACAAAAAAGAAGCTAGAACTGTAATTATTTTAAGGTTACTAGCTAAACTAGTTACGAAAATAAACTGTAGTAAAAAAGGTATATGTTAAAATAATATTTTTTTAATAGATTTGATTTGTTGTAAGTATGAAAATAAAAAGCCCGATTAAATATTTACTTATTGTCTAAACAAATTCCATACAAAATTGGCGGATAATCAACTAATATTGGCCAAGTCACGAGGGTTCTATTATTCACCATCAAACACTCAATTTTACCACTTAATCAAATATTATTTTCACCCCATTTTTCGCTCTGTCAATCCAAGTTGATAAGGTTTTGGCACTGATACAATTTCACAGAAAAACAAAACAGTTTTAGGTCTTCAACCATTTTTATTCGAAGCGTTTTGGGGTTTTAATAAACAATTTTGCATTTCAAGAACGATTTCATCTTGTTCACTACAAAAAAAAAGAACTTAATTATAGAACTCATTGCACTTGTTGGCTTTCATTGTGAAACTGCATTTTAATTGGTTTTAAATATTTTTTAATATATTTTCCATTTCAGTTCTTTCCGCTGGGGGGAGCACATGGCGGCCTCGGTCGCTTGGGATACATCCAGTTGAAGCAGCAGCCCCGATGATCCCGCGCCGAGCACCCGAATCCCGACCAGACCATCGCCTGGACGATGGGCAGTGATGCGGAGGCCACGAGGAGGATGATCAGCAGTGCGCAGGTGCCGAGAAGCTGCATCTTCGCCGACGACTGACAATTAATTGAACCTGATGTGCGAAAGGAGATCGAGATGGGCCAAGAGTGACTCACTCACCGGATCACTGAGGAAACCGGCTTACCAGCTCACCAGCTATAAGTTACAGAATGCCGGAGTTGCAGGGCTTCTGTTTGTTTATTTTTGGCCAAGAAGCACCCAGAAGAGAAAGTCGGGAAAGAATCGGCAAGTGCGAGTCCATCGACTGAGTCACCTCGCTCACAAAGAGGAGGAAGCGCCTCATCAAGAACTTTAACCCAATTGCTGGACAATCGGTGAGCAAGTTTCGGGCTTCCAGTAATGCTAAATTAAGTGCTTGACAAGTAAACAAGTCAGTGTTTACGATCTGGGAATGCAGCACAAGCAAAATGCCTAACAATTTAAATAAAATATATATATTAAAAAATATTTCTTTAAAAATATTACAAAAATAATCAAACGCTGCCTTATCATAAATAGGAAACTCTCAAGCCATAGACTTTATTATTTCAATTGTAGAATATAAATATTGGTTTAGCATACGGTTTAGCTAGTTTATATACCACTAATTCTTCTGTGGAAGGTAGTCCACCTCATTGGCATCATCCTCCAGCCAGTCCAAGGGAACGGGCGATGAGGTGGTGAGTTCCTCCCTAAGATCATTCCTTCGAGAACTTGATGCCTCCGAGGTGGAGGAAGACTCCTCTGTGGTGCCACTGGTGACCTGCTCCTCTGGCTTATCGTTGACCTTGTCCGGAAGGGCCACCAGTTTGACCAGCATGTTGATGCGGTTGAACAGCAACCTGGTCATATCGCGGGCCCTCTCCTCAATGATCTTGGCCTCCTTCTCGATGTTGGCTATCCAGGGCTTGGCCTTCTCCAAAGTGCACTGCAGGCTGTGGACGAACTTGTTGACCTCACTGGGACTGGGAGTGGTCATCGAAGAGGAATCCGAGTCCGAATCCCCTGCAGACTTGGCCTCCGAACCGCAGACAATCGAGGCCGCCTGCAGTTGGCCAAAACAAAGGAGCAGGCTGACCGAAAGAAGCACTGCGATGGTCAGGGAATTAGTCATCGCGATTGTGGATCTGGAATCTGGAATCTGGAATCTCGAATATCAAATATCGTGTATCGCCGCGGAGGCCCCAAACTCGACTGAAACCCGTTTGCAGCCGTCGTTGACCAAGTTCTTGGGTATCTTGTGGCTTTTGGGCTGGGCCTTTGGGTTTTTGCGAGACTCCGAGGCTTCGAGAGGCGAAGCTTGGCGAGAAAGTCGTCGGGCAAGTGAATTGCATTCGAAGCGAGCGAAAAGAGAGAGGTTCAGAGAAGGAGAAAGAGAGAAAGGCCCCAGAGAGAGAGCGGAGAATTCTCCAGAAAATGTCAAAGAGAAAGAAAGAACGCAGATAGAGAAAGATCTATGGGTTCTTAAAGTAATGATCATAGCTAAGGTGACTAATCCATCAAGTTGATCTGTTTACGCGGCGGCTCAATAATCCTATTAGGTTTATCAAATCTTTGGAAGAATCTAGAACAGGTATTTCTCCATTAGTCACACAGCAGTTAAAAAAATAACAAAATACGAATGATAAATAGTTTAGGAAGAAAAAATAAGAGTTGTTTAATGTTTATTTTTGTTTTTAAAGCTATAAATCTCGGTTTATTAACTAGAATTTTTTTTACAGATTTTCTACGCTTGATTTTAAATAATTTGAGAAGAAAATTGATAGGTTTTTAACATGTCAAGGTAAAAAAGTTTTTTTTTATTATTATACAACAAATTAATAAATTAGTTTTTAGATTAAAATCTGATACCTAAACAAAACTAATCAATTTCCACCGCTAGAATTTCGTAAAAAAACAAACCACATGTGTATTTCACTTTCCATTTTTATTTACACAAAAAAAAAATCATAAAAAAAACTTAAACATTTAGGGGATCAAAGGGATCAAAGTACCCTCGACTACTTCCTCAACTTGCTGCAGTTGCCCAAGGCGTCCAGGATGTGGCCATGGCCGCACTGCTGCTCGCCCTTGAGGATGTCCGGATTGATGATCTCCACGTTGGCCAGGAAGCCGCGATCCTTGCTCATCTCCTCGGCGGAGTCCTTGGCCAGCTTGTCGCGCAGATCGTCGAAGCGGTCCTTGAGATCGCTCCCGAGCACCTTGGCCTTCTCGCCCAGCTTCTGGGCGCCCTCCTTGATCTCGGTGCCCAGGTCCTTGGCCTTCTCGCCCAGCTTCTTGGCGCCCTCCTTGATGTGGCAGCCCACGTTCTTGAAGAAGTCCCGCACCTCGTGCTCCGAACTGCTGCTGCTGCCGGTGATCTCGGAGATCTTATCGGTTACATCGCCCAGTCCGGGCATCTTGTCCTCGCAGTCGAAGAGACCCGCCTGGCTGGGCAGGAATGCCCCGACCAGCAGCAGGACTACCACGGATCCTTGCAGGCTATTCATCTCTAGAGTATAGTATTCGGTTCCTTTGGTTCCTTATCCACGAAAACCAGACTGAACGTCGACTGGACTGCAGTGAGACTGACCTGGGGCGCCTCGATTTCCACCCATTTTATTCGATTCGCATCGCCGTCGCCTTTGTGTGTCACTTGGCTGGCATTTTCTTAATTCAATTGGCGAACGGCCACAATCATCGCAATTGTGCGCTGATTTAGGCTCAGCACTCGACAAAGATACAAATACACAAGTAATGGAGATAAAGATATAGATACAGGGCGTTGAAATTCCCGCCGATAAGGTTAAATCCCTGTTCCCATCGTCTGACTTTGTTTTTCACATTATAAAATATACATTATAAATACGCACTTTTTCCCAATTCGCTGAGCCGGAAGCTGTGACAAATATGGCATATAAATAGATTATAGACTATGGACCGCATACACTGTGCGACATGCGTTCAATTGGTTTTTATTTACACTCGTCTCGGACGCACTGATCTCGAATTGACCCACAATGAGCACGAGCTAAGATGCCGCTGTGATTACATAACAATTGGCGAGGCCATAAGATTCTCGATTCTCGAAAAATTGCGAATAGCCGAGGGATAGGATGGGTCTCATAGCTAAAGTTCCTGGTTATATACAAAGAAAAATAAGGAAGGCCAAATCTAGAAATCTCTGAATTACTTTTAGACATTTTTCCACTTAATTAAAAATAATCCAATACATATAAAAAGGGCCTTAAAAAAACGGGGAGTAGCTTTCGGCAGTCACAATGGCTTGATATAAAAATCTAAAAATAAAACAGAAATTCAGAAATAATATTATAAACACGATGATTGCCTTTAAATAAATTATATATATAAAACTATATCTATCAATAATCTCGATCAACCCTCTTTGTTTACAGGCAAAACACTAATAGTTCCGGAATTGCCATTTTATTGACACCCAATTAAGGCTACAGATCAAAAGTTCCAGCTGCCGTCATCGTGAGCACCAATTGAGTGGGTTTCACCTGGATTTGGATTCGCATCGTACATATCCTCCAAATCGTCCTCTTGGTCCTTCGGATCCTCATAATCGTTGCCTTCGCCATCGTCTTCTGCCAAAGCGATGTCATCATCGGGACTCGGTTCCTCGACGATTTCTTCGGTAACTTCTTCGGGAATTTCTTCCGGTGTTTTTTCAGTGATTTCTTCGGTGACTTCCTCTGTGACCTCTTCCTTGCCGCTTTCTGAATCGATTTCAGGATCCACATAATCTTGAGGCTCCTCTTCGGTTTCCTCTTCAGGTTCATAAGGTAACTCAGTGGTCGTGGTGGTGGTTGTTGTAGTGGTAGAAGTGGTTGAAGGTGCACCTGAAAAATATATAAATTAAATATTTAAAATATTATATAATATTATTATTATTAAAATTAACTCACATTCCTCCGCCGTGGGATCAAACTCACAGCGAATGCTGCGCTCCATGGACTCATCCCTCAGGGGTTCCTGAGTGGTGGTGGTGGTAGTTGTGGGAGTTGTGGTTGTAGAGGTCGTAGGGGCCTCAGTGGTTGTTGTAGTGGTTGTCGTGGTGGGTGGCCTTGTGGGGGCCACAGGTTTCTTAATCAAATCCCTGCCTAAAGAATTATTAAAAATATATTGTATTACGTAGGGGTTTCCAATTCTTTTTTCTTACACTCCGCGAGACTTGGCTCGAAGTCGCAGCGAATCCGCCGGTCCAGTTCGTCCTCGTCGAGCGGGATGACCACCTTCTTGGGCCGCCGCACATAGTACACCTCCTTGACCTCGATTATCTCTAGATCGGGGTCGTCGGGCGAGATGCGCCGGCGCACGAACCGGTGGCTCTGGCCCTCCGGCAGAGAGCGGGCCTGAAGAATCCCGGGGCCGGAGACTCCCAGGACGAGAAGAATTAGAAACAGGGATCTGTTCATCGCGTAGTCTGCAGCTAAACTATTACTTCGCTCGCAAGCTTCTCGAGCTTGGAACGGAACGGAACGAAAGCAGTGCGGAAGCTTATCAAATTCGATAACCTTCTGACCTTGGTCTCGTGGAGAGGGAGAGGGGGGCGGCGGAAGAATTGGCGAAGAGCCCATCCAACCGTGTGTTGCATACTTTCGGACTGCTTCGCTTAATTGCGGCTCACGCCTCGTGACGATGCATCAATGTCCGCATAAATTAGATTTCCTCCACGGACGCGTAACAAATTAGCCGCAAACATAATTGCCACGAGCTTGGCTAAATGCCCCGCCCCCTTTCCCATTGCCACCCCCTTAAGAATGGGTAGGCCTTGAGGGGGAGGGGGAGGGGGTGAAGCCGCGACAGATGGCGAAAATTGGCAGGGCATTCGGCTGCCCGGTTTTATTGGGCATATCGGAATCGCCGAGGCGCAAAACAAATAAATAAATACACAAATTTTGAAAACTCTATATAAATATTTTGATTTGAATGCTGTACTTTTATCTAGAAGCTAACATGTGTAAAAAACCGAACAAATAAATGGTTAGTGAATATTCAAAATAAATATTTTGATTTTAAATCTTTACTTCTGTTTATACAAATTATTTTAGCTAAATTAAAATGGCTGCAAGTAAAGTTGACATTATTTTGTTTTCGAGAAAAGTTGTTAAGTAAAATGTATAAAATATTTAAAAAATATTTTAAAAAATTCTGTTTACTAAATACAATTTTAAATTATCTCCAAGAAAACAAATATATAAAAATAGATAGCAAAATAAATAAACAAATTGTTTAGCATTAAATGTAAACATAAATTTCTTCTCGCGATTTTGGATAGATTTTGTAATCAAATCAAATGAAATTTGGTAATAAGTTTCATAGGCTATCATATCGCCACATGTAATCGATATGCTCTCGATCGGATCCCTGGGGTCACAAATTCCCGCGCCGCTGACTCATCCGCCAGTTTAAGGACCTCGCCTCTCATCGATATGCTCCCCGGGTGTGATGAAAAATATGTGAAAAGTCATTTTCCCCATACATATTTCGCCTTACTTTCTCTGCGCTTCGTTCTTCCACATTCTTTTATTCTTTTTCGCTCTGCCCCTGTTTGTTTGTCATTTTTCAATGGCAAAATCATGTTGTGTGGGGCATTTGGGGGGATGGACTGAAGGGGGGTGCAAATTAGCCGAGCGACGGCGGCCACATATGTTTCAGTCATTTCCCAATAACATAACAGAAAACTGTGTATTTTCCTCGGTTTTTCTTTTTGTCGAAAAGTGGGCGGCCGCGGGGCGTGGCACGGGATAGATAAACAAAAATGTTGTGAAGAAAGAAACACACTGAAAATATTCATACGCTTCGGGTGCGGTTATTATCACTTTGATCAGTGGTCAGTGGGGCTTTGCGAAGTGGGGAAAATATTTGCGAAATATTAATTAGTGACATGTTTTGGGGGATTACGCGGATCTGTGGTGACAATGTGAGTGAGTACTTTTTTTTTAGGGGAAAACATATTTCTTTGAAATGCCTTTTCTTTGATTCCTTTGATTAATTTGTAATTAAATATTGGTGTATTTAAATTTAGTTGAGTATGTAATAATTTGATATTATTATAAATTAAAAATTTCTGACGAATTAATAATAAATTAATGGTATATTTTACATAATAATATTAATAAAAAATTAAATTCCATAAATTGCAATTATTATTTACAAATTAATACTATAAAAGAATGCATATTTTAAATGGGAAGTTGAAGGAGTAGCTAAAACTGTTTGATATAAAAATCTAAAATAAAAAACCGAAATTCGGAAGTAAAATTAAGATCCAACTAGTTCAACAGTCGAGTGCAAAATGTTTTTTTTTTCGATTTCTTTTTGAATAAAATGAATATGCTAGGGTATTCAAACTGAGATTTCAGTGGCTGATCTGATCTACGAAAAAGTGCTCGTTGTGAGAGCGTGAAATATGCAAATTGCCAGTGGGTCGTCTTCTTCTGCCCACTGAAGAGAGGGGGAGGGGGTTTTTTTCGGCAGGGAGTGGGTGGAGCAGGGGGCGCCTTCCTTTTTTTTGGGCCCGCGAGATGCGGCCAAGACGAACAGTTGGCTACGAGGCACGTTGGCGGGCGGAACTCAAAGCGATCGCAGCTGATCGCCGATCACGGAAAAGAGCGAGACGGCAGACGCGATTCAGAGCGAGAGGGGTAGCTGGAAAAGCCCCCCGGTGCGAGCGAGACAGCGCCGCAATATATAGAAAATAATTATCTGTGGAAAATATCGCTTGTTTTCCCCTTTTTCTCTGTTTTTGTTTGCCAGCCCATAAAACTCAGTTTTTGTGGGCCAGTTTTCATTTGGTTTTTCTTTGTTTTTTGCCCTAAAAAGTGGCACAGTGTGTCCCAACACTCGAGAGTGTCACCCAAAAGTCGGAAAAATTGGGAAACTGGGAAAGCGAACGGGAACGCCTCTGCCTCTGGGAGCGGATCAACTAAAAATAGCGAAACATAAAAGAGAGAGAATACTGACAAAAAAGAAGCCAAAAATAATTGAAGCGTGGGCAGCATTGAAAGGACAGTGAAGTCGGGCTAACAAAAAAAGTGAAAAATTATAAAAAAATAAAAAAAAATATTTAAATAATTATTCCATAGCTTAAATTCAGAAATTAAAAAATAAATCAACAATAAATTAAAAAGTCTCAAGAAGATATAAAACCTTATAAGCAAGGGCCGCCCGTACAGACATAGTTGGGATAAACAATAAATTGGCCTTTGGCCAAGAAAACAGCAAGAAGCAGCAGAAGATCAGCCGTGAATGAAGAAGAAGCAGCAGCAGCATCAGCAGCAGATAAAGGCAGATCAAACAAGAGAACAACGGACAGCCAACAGGTGGAAGGAAACGGAGACCCCAAAAGATCGAACGCTTGGGGGATATCGGTTAAATAGATGAGCTGCAATGTCCCAGGAGGCGCAGGAAGAAGAAGATGAGGCTCTGCAGGAGGAGGAGGAGGAGCAGGATCCCCTGGCCAACCTGCTCAGCTTGAAGCTGCGAAAGCCCACCCACTGGAACTGGGAGCTGAGCACCTCGCGCAGCTGCAGCAACATAGCTCTGCCCCGCATTCTGCTCTACGATCACTCGGGCAATCTCCTCGTGGACGCCGATGGCCAGAAGGAGCAGACCTACACATCCCGGGAGATTCAGAGGCGCCGCAAACGCTCGGCCACCGCGAACTTGGAGCGCAACTTGCATGGCCTGCGCATAGCCGAAGCCACGCCCACACTAACCTCGATTTCCAGCCGGGAAAGCAGCCGACGGAAGACGCACGGCAGCTGCATTGACTTCAGCACCCACGAACTGCCCAACTGGGAGCCCAGTTCCAGTTCTCGACGCTCCAGCTCCCTGCGCGGCGTTCGCTTCCAGGAGGCGGAGGCGGAGGCGGAGGAGCTGCCCGTCTATCCCACGCCACCCTCCACCTCCACGCTGAACTCCTCGAGCTCGGGTCCCCGGGAGAAGCGACGCTACCGTCGCTCCCAGAGCTCCATTCTCGAGCGATTCAGCATGTCGAAGGGCCGGCACTCGTCCCCGGAGTTCGCCCAGGAGGAGGAGGTGGTGAGGGCGCCGCGCTACTATCTGCGAACCAGCAAGGCGGGCACTTTGGTCATTCGCGAGGAGAGCTTCAGCTCCCAGCGGCTGAGGCATCGCAGGCGTCGTCCGCCGAAGCACTCGTCCAGCGAGAACATCCTGCAGGAGAGGGAGCAGGATCAGGAGCTGGATCTGCAGGCTCCCGGCAGTGTCGTGCAGGCCACGACCCGCAGGAGGGCGCTGGAGAGGACCCTCTCCACCTCGGAGGATGAGCAGAAGGAGCGGGAACCCAGGAGATCCAGGGGCAGGCCCAGGAACCACAGCCAACGCAGCTGCGGCAAGGATGCGGCTCAAGGTGATAAAATAGATAAGCTAATAATATTAAATTATCAGGATAATAACACTAATAAATATTATTATTTTTAAATAAATAATAATTTTAAAAAAATAATAAATAAATAATAAATTGTATTACAAAAATAATAAAATAAATTAATAATATCAAAATAAAATTTAAAAAACAGAGAATAGTATAGAATAGAATAGAATAGAATACATCAACTATTAAAATTAATATATTATAGTAATAACAATTATTCAAAATTGGCATTGATTAATCTTAATATTCATATTAATATTATAAGGAAAGCGAAATAATACTTCAACTATACTTTAAAATTAAAATATTATGATAATAACTCTTTTAAATTTAGCTTTTTATCAACTTAGCTTAATTCGAAATAGGAAAAAATAATAATTATCTATAATTGATTATTTTCTCTTATAAAATCTAATCACAATATTAAAACATTTCCTAAGTTCAGCTTAATAAGATTGATAATACGAATATAACCACTTATTTTTCCATACTTTAAAAAATACATTAGTATACCGAACTTAAAACTTATGCTCTGTACATTTCCCAGAACTCATCACCGTGGATCCCGATAATTGTGTATATCGAGCAGCGCCGGGCGCCACCGCAAGATAGAAGAAAAGAGGAAAATCTACCAGACCCCAGGAGAGAAAGAAGGAGAAGAAAGAAAGCCACCCAAGACGATGAGAATTATTCTAGAGAAATACCTACGCAGAAAGCCGGAGAACAGACATAACTAGAGTTCCTCATTGTGATGTAAGACGATAAAACGTATGAAAATAAAAGATATACCAGAAACCTGAGATCCAGTGGTAATTTTCATTTCATAAATCAAATTAATTGAGGTAAAACCAAAAATTACATTATTAAATGGGCTCGGTTGTGCCAAAAGATATTCTCATCAAACCCATTACGAGGAAGCTCTTACATTGTCACCGTTTGACATTTGTCCCATTAAAATACAGAGTATTTTCACTTAGGACTACTCAAAAACGTTTGCCAAAAAGG
Organism: Drosophila pseudotakahashii; assembly: GCA_035046095.1. Taxonomy (NCBI): domain Eukaryota; kingdom Metazoa; phylum Arthropoda; class Insecta; order Diptera; family Drosophilidae; genus Drosophila; species Drosophila pseudotakahashii. The sequence continues at coordinate 13,375,680 of JAWNOE010000105.1, forward strand.
TCTGTCAACCTTTTCACTCTTAAAATATTTATATTTAAATTATCATAGAGTTAAGAAGGGGATCTAAAATAAAATGCATTACTAATTCAATATTTATTTCATTTGTTTTTGAAATGTTTTAATAATATTGAAAAAGAGGGATCTTAAATTAAATGTATTATTTTTAAAGGAATATATAGTAACCATATTTTTCTTAATTTTGTTGTTTTAATTATTATTATTAATTATTGTATATCATTTAAAAGACTTTCGTGATGTATTGCATTTTTAAATATTTAAAAAACCAACGAGAATTTACTGAGACAGCCTGAAAGTATGCAGTGCTACCCTCGCCAACGGATTTAGATAGATGGGATCCGAGATTCTGGAGTGTCCGGCGCAGCCCGTGGCTCTGGGTAAACAACGTAATCAGCTAGTGATAAGCTGGATCGTCGGGCCAGCGGCAAGTGGGAGCCAAAATAACAGCTCAGTGCGATTGGAACCCTCGGAACGAGATGCGATCCGCCCTGCTGCTCCTGGTCCTGCTGCTCGGCTCCTGCTCCTCGTGCTGGGGATCGGGCAAGGTGATCTACTTCAACCAGCTGAACTCCACCCAGTCCCTGGAGGCCGCCAAGAACACCACGGATGCCCTGGGCAAGGGCATGCTCTTCGATACGCGCGGCAATCGCTGTCGCCACGGCTTCGTTCGCGATCACCATGGGCGCTGTAGAAGGGTGAGTGCTCTCCATAGCCATATATGTAAATATATCATATCATATCGTAAATCATATTTATTTACCCCCTCTCAGCTGGTCTAAAAATACGGAATCTCCCCGCTTGACTGGGTTAATTTTAAATGCGTGTTTATTTTAAGTCTGTGCGTTTTAGGAGATTAAAGTGAAAGCCTAAGCAAACTGTCTACAGAACCTGTAAATACCATATGACGGATAGCGAAAATTAAGGCAAATATCATTCAAGTTGGCCTGGCAACACAATCTTAGGCTTATACTTTCAAATAAAAAATATATAATAAATTTGAAATATGAAATAAAAATATTTTATACACTTTAAATGCCAGGTATTATTTTTCCCAAATCGTATTTCACATAAATATATTTTCTAGACCCGCAGTTGACCGTAGAAAACCCCAGATACATCTACTCCATGGGGAAATGGACGTTAACCCTTGCGCCTCGTCATGAAATCGAAACTACGTCACATCACGTGTCGCCGGTCACGAAAAGTATGATGAAATACTTCTGCAGATACCGCAGCTACCCGTACCAGATACAAGATACAAAATATCAGATATGGAGTAAAAGAGTCGAGGAACGCTCTTCTGACTCAGCGCGATATTAATAATGAGTAGCTGGGGAGCCTGGCACCCTGAACACCCCGACTCGCATTCGGTCACATTTTCGGGAAATTTCAGCGGGTGTGCGGCGTGCGATAAGGATAAGGAGGGTAAATATGCTCGATCTGTGACGTCCCTCGTTCCGTAATTGCCGTTAAGTACTCAATGGACTGTCGCGTGGTCACCACCCACTCTTCCAGAAAGCCCCGATGATTGGCTGGAACGAAAGTTTTACACGGAATTTCGTATGGCTCACTCGGCGATCGTTACGCAGCGAAAATACTGTTTAGCCTGGATTTTATTGTCAAAGTTCAGAGCGCTCTGGGAATTAATGGTACGCTATCTACTACCTACTACTCTTCATCAGATAGTGCGGCTAACTCACCGAAAATACGGGGAGCACAGGCCAATTAACCCACGTTCTTACTCAGGTCTAAAAATAAGGGTTATCTATTTCCGAGCGACTGGTTTCTTAGCAAAGTTTCTTGCTCAATCGCTTTGATTTCGATGATGGGTTCTGCTCTGTGTTAATCTCGCTGGAAGGCGGGGCTTTTATTTTGTTTACTTAGATAAGATAGGCGGCGCTTTAAATGTATCAATAGTTTTCCAGATTTTTTGAATTTTTCAAAAACATTTATTTTCAATTAAAAAAAATATATATTTTCATAGAAATGTTGTATTTAAAATTCAAGCATGTTTTTAAGTAAATAGAAAATGTTCTGATTCTTAAACATAATTTTTTTAATTTAGTTAAAATAACTGGCTACTTTTTTTTTCTTCTTTAGAAAATATTTGAATTACTATATGTAATATTATTTTACCAGGGTAATAAATTGTTTTTTTTTTTTAATTATTATTAGAGTTCTGGTAAAATCATGAATATTATTTTAATCTTCCTTTTAAAATATTTAAATTAATATAATCTATAATTTTTAGAAATTAGCAGATAGCAGACTTATTAAAGGAATAAATTGGTTCTTAGAAGTAAGCATTGCTAAAATTACAAATTTATAGTTCCCAGTACGCTAGTTGGGTTTTTAAGTTCTGGTAAAATCATAAAGACTTCTGAGAAGGGCGGCGAAATATCCCCCTTTCTATCTCTCGCAGAGAACCCCTCCAGATCCCCGTAAGTTCGCAAGATTTTGGGGGTTGAGTGGGGCCACGTCCTATGTAAATGCAATAAGCTCAACGATGGTGATATTATCGGGTCCGGGTCTGGTTTCTCGGGTTCTCGGGACCCCTCTAGATACCTAGACACCTACAACCCGCTCGCTCGGCAACGCGAATCGAAATCAGTGCTGGGCCAGCGAAGCAGTCAATTACACAGATTGCAAATGGCATGGGGGACTAGATAAGATTTCCCCCGTTTGCCCCTGGTATACGAAAAAAAACACAGGGTGATGTTCTCGAGACCCGCGGAACCCATGGCTCCATGGCTCCGAAGAGAGGGCGGGGCACCCTGTATGCGGTTTATCAACTCAATGAAAAGACAAGCGGGCAGAGCACTTAAGAAGTGCTACCCCAAACTCGTATAAAATCAGTTAACTGCCGGCACCGCAGCAAGCCACTTCTTGGTTAGCCCACCTTTTTTTTTCTGTTTATCGCGCCCTTCGGAGATAAATAGATATATATATATATACCAACCCAGCAACCCACTTTCGAGCGAGCGGAACGGAAAAGATGTCGATGCACCAGCTGCTGCTGTACTCACTCTGCCTCTGGGCGGTGATCGTGTTCTGTGCCCCGCAGCCCAGCGAATCCCGTCGCGTGATCTTCCTGAAACCGAACGGCATCCATCGCGGCCAGATCCTGGCCACCCACGGCATGGCCAAGTCCTGTCCCCAGTGCCACATGATCGACCATCGCGGCAACTGCCGGCGCATCATAGCCTACAATGCAGGTGGGTCCATTGCCGAGAGTCTCTCGGATATTTCTGCGATATCACGCATACGCATTACGTATACGCCTTAGTCACCCCAGTCGAACCCAGTGCTAATCTATCTCCGTGTCTCTTGCAGATGGCGTGCGCTGCTGATCCGAGTGATCCGAAGTGAATCCAATCATCGAACGAATCTCGCACTCTCTCAACCCAAAGAACCCTATTTATTTATCCTATTTATCTGCCTCGCACGCTATACTTTTAAATGATATCGTAATAATATATGAAAAATCCACCATTCAATTAAAGTGTTTATTATTCTATTTACCCAATGTTGCATTCTTATCATTTGATTATTAATAAGTAGGTACACATGGGGATTTCTATAATAGCGTATTTCTGATATCAGCCCCTCGAGTGGAATCGGAAATATTTGATTTAACAATTATAATGCCGACTTGACGCAAACGCCTGAGGCAGCTATCGATGGCCAATTATTAATCGGGGGCATTAATCGGTGCTCACCTGCAACAGGTGGGCTGCTAGTGACGCTCTTGGCCATAATTTATATCGCTGTTATCGTGGCCGAGTGTTTACTGTATCAGCTAGCGCCTGCCTAATTGCTTCCCCAGATTGTCGGAGGTTGTAAATTACTGTCCTAGCTAATTTCCTAATTATAATTAATGTAAATCTCATTAGAGACACTTAATACGACTTTTTTTCGAAGTTTATAAGTCAAATAAATTTAAGGATGGCATTTTATTTTGCAATCACTTTAACTAATAATTTATTAATGCACCACATATTTTTTTAAATAAAAATAAAGTAAAAACAATGTAATTTATAATTATTTTCTATTTAACATAAACCAAAATATATAAATATTTCGATTTTATTAGATCAGTTCAAAATGGGTATTATTATTATTTTTTTTTTGTTTTTTAATTTAGTTTTATTTTAATTTTGGTTTTATTTCTTCTTGTAGCGTTAACAAGTACAAGGTATACTTTTTAATTCATAAAATGTTTGTAATAAAATGTATATAAAATTTCAGGACCCCAATCTCAGGACCCCATCCCATTTTTCTCAATACTTTTCTTTCTTAACTATCGTCGATTATCAAAAGGAGAACAATCAAGTTCCTAATCCTCTGAAATAATATTACAAATAAGCATACCTTTGCATGCGTCAGAGCTGTCGGCCATCTATCGATCACTCGAATGTGTCAAAAGGCTCGCAGAGATCGGGAAATATATTCATATACCACATTTGTACACATATGTAGCGATATATCGGGCAGATCGGGAGGCAAGGGCACTTAGGCCGCTGGTCAGACGTCCGCCAAACTTTGCACCGCTACGTCAGCTGGAGGAGGGGCTGGAGCCCAATCAGCCATCCGTCCGCAGGTGATTCGGCTTCGATTCAGATTCATCAACCGCCTTATCGACATGTCAGCTGAGTCGGAGTTAATTACTGAATGAAATTCCGATTTCACATTTGGCCAAGAGGTGTCGGATTAGGGGGCGATAAATATTTAGGACTTGACCAGCACTACAAAATACGAATTTAAATTTAATTTGTGCTAGGTACACTCTAAAAAATAACAGTTACCGAATAAGAATTTGTTAACACTTAATATTACAATTTATTTAGGAGTTAGATTATAGAAAAGATTGTTTCGGGGAGTTTTTTCTAAAAAGTTTTTGGCCGAAACAATGGAAATCATAATCCCAATATGGAATGTCATACCTTTCTGAGCTCGTTATGAAAAAATTCCAAATCGATTTTAAACCTTGACATTTTATTTTTTGCAAAAAATTATGATGTACACCCTTATAAAAAAAATGAAAATTGGCAAAAATTTTATTTTTTCAAAATCGAGTTGAAAGTGTCATGGATTTAATAATTACTTTATTATCTGTTCAAAACAGTATGTACTTTTGGTGTAGGACCATTTTTGGCCAAGTTATAGCAAAAAAACCAAAAGAAAAAAATCATATTTTTGCCAAAAAACCAAAATCCCAATTTTCCACAAAAAAATAATTCGTTTTTTGGCCGAAAAAATTGATATATTGATCCAAATATGGATTGTCATACCTTTCTGAGCTCGGTATTAAATTTCCAATCGATTGGCATTTAAACCTGGACATTTTATTTTTTGGCCATTTTTCGCAAAAAAATTATGATGTACCCCCTTATAAAAAAAATGAAAATTGGCGAAAATTGTATTTTTCCAAAATTGCGTTGAAAGTGTCATTGATTTAATAATTCTTTTGTTATTTGTTCAAAACAGTATGTACTTTTGGTGTAGGACCATTTTTGGCCAAGTTATAGCAAAAAAACCAAAATAAAAAATTCATATTTTTGCCAAAAAACCAAAATCCCAATTTTCCACAATAAAAATAATTCGTTTTTTGGCCGAAAAAAGGAAATATTCATCCAAATATGGATTGTCATACCTTTCTGAGCTCGGTATTAAATTTCCAATCGATTGGCATTTAAACCTAGACATTTTATTTTTTTGGCCATTTTTCGCAAAAAATCATGATGTACCCCCTTATAAAAAAAATGAAAATTGGCGAAAATTTTATTTTTCCAAAATTGCGTTGAAAGTGTCATGGATTTATTAATTCTTTTGTTATCTGTTCAAAACAGTATGTACTTTTGGTGTAGGACCATTTTTGGCCAAGTTATAGCAAAAAAACCAAAAGAAAAAATTCATATTTATGTCAAAAAACCGAAATACCGAATTTTTAAAAAAAAAAGTTTTTTCGCATGAATGGACATATTGATTCAAATATGTCATACCTTTCTGAACGTGTTAATAAATTTTCAATCGATTCACATTTAAACCGGGACATTTTATTTTTTTGCCATTTTTTATGAAATCATGAACAAAAAAAAAAATGAAAATTGAAAATATTGGTCTTAACTTTTTTCCCATAGACATTACACAGGTAATTTATATTTTTACCAGCTTGACGTAGGCCTCGAATCGCCTGTGCTCGAGTGATTTATGCTTTGCACTGCTTGATAAAGCCTGTTAACAAAATTTGACAAGTCGAAAGGCCTCGAACCCTGAATTCTACACCCCTTTTACGCTGCATAACTTCGGGCTGAAGTCGGATCACACCGGATGGGGGATGGGGCGTCATAAGATAAGAGGGCTGGTCAGTGATCCACCCGGTGACGAAGTGCGCCGTCGGAGACCCTAACTCCCTGGCTCCCGACTTCCCGACGCTTCTGGGGCGCCGACGCATGACGGTGGAATTCTACTACATCGCTCGTAAATTCCCCCGCGCTTTCGTCATAGCGAGGATCGAAAATAGCACGGCCAATGGTATTGGAGTGCCGTAGTATCGTAGTATCGCCGCACGCAGTACCATATGGCAACCCACACGAACCAAGACCGCCGACAATAGGTATATCTGTATATAGGTATATATTCAGATTCGTATTCATATTCACAGGGCACATATATGCCCGATTCGCCGTATATATCTTATCGCGTGCCAGCGGAATGCCTTTGGGGGCTTATCTTATCGATATTGCGGGCCGGCGGTCGCCGTCTTTGGGCTATCGACGTTGAATATCGGCGGGCACAACACCGGAGAGCAGGCGCAGTCATAAAAGCGACTCCCGAGCGGATCGAACAAGCACGAAAACGAATAAAATCGCGGTAGAAAGCCAAGAAAATCGGAATAAATCAGAAAATATATAAAACTCACCCATAGAGAAATGCAAGTCCATCGCCTGCTGATCCTGACCTTCGTGGTTCTGGCCCTGATCCTGGCCCAAAGTCCCCGGACGACGGAGGCCCGCCGCCTGATCTTCTACAATCCGCACACGAAGCCCCTCACCAGCCAGCTCCTCGTCTCCCGCAGGATTGCGAAACCCTGTCCCGCCGGCAAGATGCGGGATCACCGGGATAGGTGTCGCCGGGCCGTCATCTTCGGGCGCAGCAACTGAAAAGCAAATCTCCCCACTTAATTCCCCTCTTCTTTTTTTTTGACCTAGCTTGTAAGCTAACTTATTTTAGTCGTAGTTGCGTCACAATGTGACCGCCAAAAGTATTTATTACATTATTTATTTTGTAGCCGGTAATAATGATAAGTAATAAAGTGATGTCGATGAAGATAAAAACCACGCTCAATGTTTACTTAAACCTATTGTCAACTGGAAGTTTGCCAATAGATTGTTGGCTTGTCGTTGGAATATTTGGAAAACCTTCAAAGGGCTAGACTCTGAATAAATATTTTTAAATAAAATCTATCAACTAAATAAATAACTGGGGTTTTTCAGAGTAATTTGAATATGTGCTATTTTAAACTTCATTTATTTTTAAATTTAGTTTGACTATATCAAAGTTGTAGTTTCAAGAATTTAGGTAACACTCATAATTGAAGGAAAATGCTAAAGATGACTAGTTTATTTCCTGTAAAATTCGCTGGATCCCGTGATTCACTGAGAAATGCAGAAAACACCTTCTGTTTTGCTTGGCAACAGTCAATGGCTATATAAGAAAATGGGATCTTTAGATTGGAAGGAAAATTTCATATCTCATATATTTATGTTTTTTATATCCACAAATATCCACAAATATATGAAATATTTAATTTCTGGAACTCTAGAAAAGGGGAAAGGGGCTTCTGACCCACCATCATCATCATTTTAAGCCTTTTGGTGTCATGAGCAAACAGTTTAATCTGGACACAAATCGAGATTGCAGGCGATAGGCTGTGTGGGACATGTTTTAGTAAATTGCACGCCGGAAATCAGTGACGTCAGTGATATGACGACTCGACTTGACAGGCTAGACAAATAAAAAGAGAGGGAAAACAACTGTGTGGGGGAAATCCCTCAGGTAGCTCATACGCACTGTTGTACATTGACTTTTATAATATGGAGTTATAGGGAATTTTTCAGAGCTAAATAAAATATATTAAATATTTTATGTTTAATTTATATTAAAAAAAAAGTTGTAGTCGTTTTTCGAATTGTATAATATTCTTCAGAGGTATATTAAAGGTTTTTATTAATTATTTTTAAAAATGCCAAACAATCCAATGCAAAAAAAAATATAATAAATATTATATATACAGTTTATATTTCAAAAAATCGCTTTAATCGTTTTAATCAAGGGTTTTCGGTCTGAGTTACAAGCTGAAACATCTTCAAACGCGATTTGCCCGAATGGTGCTCTCGATCCAGTCCATGTAGCTGCTGACCCTGGTGTAGATGCCCGAGATTTGCTTCTGGCCGCAGTGCTCCCTGCCGATGGATACGATCCCCGCCAGGTAGACATGCCGACTGCCCTCGGGCGTGTTGGCCTCCACGGTCAGCGGGCCGCCGGAGTCGCCGCCGCAGGAGTCGACGCCAATCTCGCCGCCGGCGCACATCTGGCCCTCGGTCAGCACGATGTTCGAGTCCTTCGAGAAGGCCTCCTGGCACTGGTCCTGCGCCTGGATGGTCAGCATGGCCTTCCGCTTGACCCGACTGCTGCCGCTCGACTCGGTCTTGCCCCAGCCGGAGACGTCGGCCGCCGAGCCGGCCAGCTGGTTGGCGTTCCTGCCCCTCAGCGGCGGCAGGCAGACGGGCTCCAGGTTCTTCACTTGCAGCCAGTTGACCGGGCGCGATAGTCGCAACAGGGCGATGTCGTTCGCAAAGGTGAGGTTCGAGTAGCGTTCGTGGGGCAGCACGCGGTCGAAGGTCACCCGGATGTGCGGCGGGGCGCAGTCCCGCTCGCCCTCGTAGGTCACACAGTCGGGGTCCGTGTCCCGGTCCCATTCCCCCAGAATGGCGGCCGTCAGCCTCCTGCCGTAGGTCTCGATGCAGTGGGCCGCGGTGACGACCCATCGCTGGGCGATGAAGGAGGCTCCGCAGGCGTAGTCCTTGGAGCGATCCGCCAGGATCTCGTACTCCAGCAGCACCGTCCAGGGGAACTCGTAGAGGCCCGTGTCGTGGCCCCCGAACACCCGGAAGGCGAAGGCCGAGCCGCAGTACGGATGCTGCGGCAGCTGGTCGACCCCGGTGGGCGGCGCCGGCCGTTGGCGACTGAGCAGGCCCAGCAGAGCGTATCTCCTGCTCTCCGGCGAGGGACTGGTGGACACATTACCTATCCGGGGGGCAAAGGGCGGTATTATGTTCGTCTCGCGGGGACAGCAAACCTGCAAGGGAAGAATATAATAAAATAATAGGAACAGAGTTTGGAAATATCTTAGGGAAGTATTCTGTACAGTCGATGGTATATAGTTTTGTAAAAAACTTAAAGCTAGTAAAAATACAATATTAAGAAAGAGCTTAAATACTAAATAGTCTAAAGGAAACCTAAAAGCAAACACGTGAAAAATATTTTAAACATGTGCTTATAAGTATGGATTTTTTGCCAAAATGTAATTTTCCAAAAAATATAAAAAAATGTACAAAAAAAAATTATAAAAATATAATAATATGTCTTCATAAGATTTTTCATTAAATATACAAATTTCTTTGAGCATTTAGGTGAAAAATAATTAAACTAAAGCAACAACAGGTTTAAATAACATTATTCTTTAAGCAAATATAAACTAAGATTTTTTTGACATTTATCCAAGACTCAAACCTATTTCGAAATAAACAAATAATACATTTCTGAAATATTAACCCTCTTGTCTTTGTGGAAAATATAGACAAAATAATATCAAGTAGCTAAGAGCCACACGATTATGTGGAAAAGCCCCCGGGAAAATGTTTGTGCTTGTGCCCCGTAAGACGCAAATGAACGTGAGGCCCATAAATTACCAGCCAGCTGTAATGCTAATAAACAACTTTGGGCAGGTGAAGAAGATCTCCACGGAGCGCGGCTAATGGAAACTGGTTAGTGGTGGGAAACGTGTTTGCTGGGGGGAATATACTACCTATTGTATATACACTGAATTCTCACCAGATCGGGTCGCTGGCGGGAGAAGCACTGCTGTTTGCTGGCCAAATCCGTGAGCTTATCGACGGCGTAAAAGTCGCAGTCCTTCTTCTCGATGCAGGTGCCACTGCCGAATTCCGCCGAGTTGCAGTTGCCGAAATGCATGATGGCTTCTAAAAGCGGAAAAAGTAAATAAATACCAGAAAATACTGGATATACTAGAAAAGTAATTACTGCCAAGTTGCTGGGCCCCTGAGGCCCCCAAAAGGGCCAAGAGAAGGCTGGCGATTAGGATTCGCATTCTCCACGAGATTTTCCTGCTATTTTCGATTTCGATTTCTATTTAGATTTATTTGTTCCGCTTCGATTGATTCTCGAGTCGTTGGCGAAGCTGCGTCCCCAGTGGCTGGCAATCAACTACTGATCTCTGGCGATCGGCAATTGGCAACCTCGGAAACGCGACCCTCGCAAGCTTGGCTTTTCCATCCCCGCGGCTGCATTGATTAGCCGGTCGATCGAATCGAAGCGAATCGAATCGGATCGCATCGAATGGAATCTCATTGATTGCGGCCAGGCGGGAAAACCCGTTGCCATTAACTTCCAGTCGCTCTTCCAGCCGCCGCTCAATAAAAATAACAAACACTCGTATTTATTCGCCTATTTAATTCGCAATTCCACCTCTCGCCGCTAAAATCCGCTTGTTTTCGTTGCGATTTTTGCAGTTATCAGGTCGTAAAGCTGGGAAAGTGCGAGCGAACGTTTGGTTTCTGGGAGAGTGATCGACCGCTTCTCGCTGGAGATATTTTTAAAACAGTGCAACTCAATCGGGTGATAAGAAGACCTATCAAAATATCTCAAGAACGGCATGCAGAGGAGATTACATATTTTTAAAATATTTTCCCAATCAATAAATAATAAATGTGATACTGATTTTGATTGGAATATAATTATAATTATTTTAATTAATTATAATTGACACAATATATTTTATTTCTACTTTCTTTTCTTGCTAACAAATGTTGAAAAATTTAAATAAATACAGTAGACTTTTAATCAATTGTTATAAAACTAGGAAAAACATCTTCAACGGTGTATTGATTTATTATATACAATTTGAATAAACATACGGGCCGCTTATTCAGGTTTGATAATATATTAATTATATTAACCATTCATGACTTAGTGATAACTCACTGGCAATCTCTTATTCTGGTTTTCCCAACCGCAGACGCCTTGTGCCCCGAAGATTTGTGGAGAAACCCCGCTTCGGTTGCAAAACCCAGATGCGAATCATCGGAATAATTATATATCATATCATATCACCCATTGAGGTTTTTCTTCGCAAGGGAAAATTTAAAATATTTATTTACGAGTAATATTGGCTACTTTCGCTTTTGGCCGAGAACGAATATTCATGTGTCCAGCGATTTGTGGGCCAAAAAATAAATTCAACACAAATGCATTTTTGTATATATTTTCCACGTCCAACTCTGGACTTTTCCCCCCAACGCTTTTCCCCAAAATGCCCGCAGTGAAATCTAGGAAAATGTCACAGCAAAAACCGCATGCAGCACAAAAGTTGCAACTTTTTGCCCAGTGGGCGTGGCAGATGGCGTCTTCGCCTGCGTATTCCACGTCTTCTCGTTCTCGTTCTCCTTCAACAAGCTGTGCTCTATTAGAATCTTCTTTCTGAGTGCTGCCTTTTGCATAAATGCAAAATATTCAAGGCTCAAACTGTGCCAGCTATGAAAATCTGTCTGAAAAACGGTGAGGAGGGGAAGGGGAAGGGGGAAGGAAAAAGGGAAAACCGGGGCGATATGTCCGCACGCAGGATACGAAATTTGAAATGTTGCAGCTGCATGGTCAACAGCAACAATAATTTCAAAGGACGCAAGTATCGCATTCTGGTTACCTCTTTATTACTTTGTTTTCTATTTTCAAATATTTTAAAAAATTTATTAAATAAATTAGAAAAACATGACATCGTTTTTTATTAAATTTAAAAATATATATATATTACAATAAACTTCTTTTTTATTATTTTTTGTTAAATTTTTACTAAATTTTTAAATAAATTAAAAAATATTTCCGTCTATGCAAAACATTTTTTATTTACTTTTTTGGCTATTACTTCTCTTGGATATTTCTTTAAAAATTGGTAAAATAAACCTTTTGAAAGTATTTCCTTTTCTTTCATTAAGACTTTAAGATAATCCATTTTTGAATGCCATTTCCTGCTAATATTCGGCCAGATTAATTTCATATTTATTGGCCGGCTCTGTCGGAACCCACGGCCGTATTCCATTGGATCCTTCCACTTGATTGCAGTTGCCAATTTCCAGGCCACAACTCGAAACGGAAGTTTTCCTGCCCACCGAGATGCGAGTTGCGAGATGCGTCGTCTGTGCCATGGCTTTTCTTTCCTGTGAACTGTTTTGTAGTCCCCGCTCTCTTTTATTATTATTTTTTCACAGCACGCAAAACTTTGTCCACAGTTCTGACTTCCCAGTGGGCGGGTCGGCTTCATTGGGCACTACGTGAGATGCGGGTGGGCGTGGCAGTTAGGAGGGGTTTTTCAGGAGGTTTTCAGGGGGTTTTCAGGGGGTTTTCAGGAGGCAGGAAGCCAAACTTGAGGCAGAGCAGAAGTATCTGTTGCAATGTCACCGACTTGAAATGGCCAAAAGCAGCGGAGGAAGGGGGCGGAGGCGGGGGGCGGGGCAGCTGGTAAACGATAATGAATAATGTTGCTGGCGATAATGTTGCCGCCTCCGTCAGCAACATGAAACTATTCGAGGACGAGGAGCCGAGCGATGGCATCGTGCAACACGAAAAACACGAAATGGTGTTAGAAAGTAATATATTTAAACAGGTAAGGAATTCAAGATATTTTTGTATATTTACATAAATTATTTTTACAAATAAAAAAGCAATATTAAATATGATTAATAATATCAAAATAAATTAATTAAATATTATTGATTTATTTCAAGAGAATTTGTATTTAAGATCCTATTTAAGTAAATTAAAAAATTCCTGCTTTAAAATATTATAATATTTATTCCTAAAACGGTGTCAAAAACTGATGAAATATATTTTTGGAAATTCTTTTTCACTTGTTAAAAACTTCTGGAGAAATCATCGCCAGCACTCACGCTCTTCTCTTCCGTAACCCTTGCGGGGCCAAAGTTCAAGAGAATACTGATAACATTTCAGTGGAATAATTTCAGCTACAATGACTGTCACTTGGCCAGACACCCCCCTCCCCCTGCCCATCCCCCTCCACCCACGCCACTGCCAACCCAGAGAACCCCTTCTGGACTTTCAACTTTCAGCATTGATTCATGGCCGGGCAGCGTGCTTATGAATAACCATTCAGAAATGTCCCCCTGCCCCTGCAACTCCCAATGCAAAGTTTTTTTAATTGAAAATTCAAGTCGTCATCGTTGTTGGGGCAAAAAAAAATAAAGAAAAAAAAAATAAAGAAAGGGGGAAACACTTTTATCACCGCATAAACAAAAATCGAACAAAACGCTCCGAAATGCGACAAAATAAATAGAATAAAATAAGAATGCGAAAAGTAAATAAATAAAAGTTTCCAATTCAGTTGAAGTCAACGTGTAATATTTATGCCCGAGTAAGCAAGGGGCGAAGGGGGGGTTAGGGCTGGGTGCTTTGGGGGTTAAGGTACGTCTGGGATATGCCCATACACCCGGCATAAAGAAAACGCACAAAGGAGGCCGCCGAATGTTTATCGCTCGCTAATCACAAATCGCGAATCGGAAATGCGATTATTTTTGCACAGCCAAGCACAGCCATACAGCAATGGAAGGCAGAAGAGGGGGGGGGGGGGGTGGTTTTTTTTGAAGGAGTTTTGGGTGGGAGCAGGCAGAAGGTCACACACCTGCTCAGGTGGAACAGCTGAAACGGAGGATCATCTGCCCAAAAAAGGGGATACTAAAGACAATTGGTAAATATTTAAGATTAACAAAAATATTGGATCAGTGGATCAATATTTCCCTTGTTTCAGCGAAAAAACTGTATTGTTTTTTTTTTTTTAAATTCGGGACTTCGGTTTTTTGACAAAAATATGAATTTTTTCTTTTGGTTTTTTTGCTATAACTTGGCCAAAAATGGTCCTAGACCAAAAATACATACTGTTTTGAACAGATTACAATATAATAATTAAATTTATGACACTTTCCGTGTGATTTAAAAAAAATAAAATGTTCAAGATTTTAAAATTTTTTTATAAGGGGGTACATCATGATTTTTTGCGAAAATTGGTCAAAAAATAAAATGTCCAGGTTTAAATGCCAATCGATTGGAAATTTAATAACGAGCTCAGAAAGGTATGACAATCCATACTTGGATCAATATAACCATTGTTTCAGCAAAAAAACTGTTTTTTTTTTTTAATTCGAGATTTGGTTTTTTTTGCAAAAGTATGAATTTTTTCATTTAGTTTTTTTGCTATAACTTGTCCAAAAATGGTCCGAGACCAAAAATACAAACTGTTTTGAACAGATAACAAAATAATTATAAAATTCATGACACTTTCCGAGTGATTTCGTAAAAATAAAATTTTCGAGAATTTTCATTTTTTTTATTTTCATTAAATTTTGCGAAAAATGTCAAAAAAATAAAATGTCTAGGTTTAAATGCCAATCGATCGGAAATTTAATAACGAGCTCAGAAAGGTATAACAATCCATATTTGGATAAATATTTCTATTGTTTCGGCAAATTTTTTTTTGTGGAAAATTTGGATTTTGGGTTTTAGGCAAAAATAGGAATTTTTTCTTTTGGTTTTTTTGTTATAACTTGGCCAAAAATGGTCCTACATCAAAAATACATACTGTTTTGAACAGATTACAATGTAATAATAACATCCATGACACTTTCCGTGTGATTTCGAAAAAATAAAATATTTGCCAATTTTCATTTTTTTAATACATCATAATTTTTTGCGAAAAATGTCAAAAAATTGGATCTTGTATAGTTCTGCTCTTTGGGCCAAAATACTGAATGTTTTGGGTGATTTCTCCCTTTCTATTTCGAATTTTTTAATGTTTTATAAAGATACAATCTTTAATAAGTGGCTAAAAATGAACTAATTTCAAGGCACTACTTCTGTTAGCAATCTGTCTATAAATAAATAAAAAAGGGGGAGAGAGGGGCTGGCTGCTAATCGAATCCCCCTGGAAACGACGCCCCTGTCCGCCGTTAAGCAGTTCAAACACGAGCGCACACACAGAACATTTCAATTGTCAACAATGTGCTCAAATGTGAACGCATCAGCTACTGAAACCACTTCAGCCTGCTGCCGCCCTTCCCGCTCCACTTGCCATTTAAGGGGGTGGAGGGGGGGGGGGGTTTCAGGGGGTGGGTTCAGAGGGGACAGGTTAAGCTCTCTTCATGCGCGCATTTTATGTTTGCCTTGTGCATAAAACGCGAATACCGAAATTGATTTCGCTTCGATTTAAATAGACACGACTCCCTGCTGATTCTGGTTCAGATTTCCGATGCGAGGATGTGGGAGGGATGTTAAGGAGCAAGGAGCAGGGAGCAAGGAGCAAGGAGCTCCTGCACGACACATGGAGACACAAAGGCAATTGTTGGGCCAAGTAAAAGTAAAAGTGGGCATAAAACGACGGCAGTCAAGGCGAATAAATAAGCCAAATAAACAGGGGGTCTGAAAAGGGGCGGGGTTAAAGGGGGGGTTCTAGGAAAAGGGGGGTTTCTTTTTTTGTTTGCCTGGGTTGTTGACAATCGAGGCGGAACGCAAAATGTCTCACGGAGCTCATTTAACGGCCTCCCATCCAAACAAACGAAATTTATGTGCTCTCCACGCGTGTGAGTGGGTGTCTCTAGCCCCTCGAAGCCCCCCTTCCTCCCCTTTTTACACCTTTGTGCGAGGTGTGCGTGTGTAAAATAATGAGTCATAAAATTAAATTTCATTTTCAGCGCAAACTTCGATTTTGGACCCCCCGGGGTATTTTTCTCTTGCTTTTTCGCCAGCGACACAGACTTTTCTCCAGGGAAAAGATCTGCCCGGAAAACTCACACATCTTCCTCAGCGTTTTTCAATGCAATTCTTTTCTTGTGCCAGGCCCTAATTGTCACACTCATCGATTATCGCTGCTTGGCCTGGCAAATAAACACATCAACCTATTGACACGCACCTTTCCCTGGCTTTCCCCGGCTTTCGCCGGCTTTCCTCGGCTTTTCCTCGCTTAAGCCAAGGCCTTTGCCCTTTGTCTTTGCTCATATTTCGAGGTGTGACAAAATGAATATGTTAACTGCGCCGGCGAACGCATAACAACCAGCACTCCCTTACACCTGCAAAAGGAAAAGGTAAAGAAAAAGGAAATGGAAATGGAAAGCGAGGGAGAGGGAGGGGAAAATCCCCCCACTGCTTGCGTGCTTTTCATTTGCGGGGGAAAAGTGTTTAGTAGGCCTTAAACTTTCGCCGTTTTTAATGAGCCGCCGGGAAAAGCGGAAAGGCAAGTCAAAGCGACAATTGACATGCAACTCGAGGGGCAAACGGGAAAAGCCAATGGGGATGTCACTTTTGTGGCCTCATAATCACGGAAAATTATTTTAAAAAATATATACAAATAATTTATAAACTAAATAATAAACACACAACAAATAATAAAAATTAATTACATTTAAATCACTAAATTTATCTTCAATATTTTAAAGAAGTAAACAATAAATTAACAATCTAGTTACTTTTATATTTTTATTTAGTAACATACGATTTTTTAAAGGTTGAACAAAAATGTTCACATTTATATATTTTTTATATTATTTTTTTTTTTCATGATTTTTTGCGAAAAAATTGAAATGTCTAGATTTAAATGCAAATCGATTGGGAATATAATAACGGGTTCAGAAAGGTACGGTTTTAACCAAATTATGGAATGTTTTGGTCGATTTCTTAGTTTTTTGTTGTTGTAATTGTTAATGACTTTTTCAAAAGGTTCTAAGCTTTCTTAATATTTTAAAATGCTTTTGTGGCCTAGATAAATAGTTAAATAATTTTTAAAATAAAAAAACCTATTATATAACTATATAATAAATTCAAAATTTAGTTTACTATTTTTTGCCATCTCTAACGGTGCATCGACTTAGTCAGTTTATGCCCTCTTCGCTCCATTTCCTGTGTCAATTTGCGTATGACTGAGTGGCCGGGGAGATGGGGGTTCCAGGGGTTCCGGGGGTTCCAGGGGTTCCGAAGGGGATACCGGATATTCAGGACTCAGCTAGCAAAGGTCATAATCAAATTTTATGGCAAACACTTGAACCAAAATTGAGTGGAACGGGATGAGAATCGGAGAATCGAGGCGGAGAAACGAGACTAGAGAGTGGAGAATCGGGGGAGGAGACAAGTGACTTTGGCCTTTGCATACTTTGTGGCATCGAGGCGATTGCCAATTGCATAAAAGCCAATTTGCCATGGCTGCAAAATAGCTGCAAGTGGCAATTTATTAACACATTCAACACAAGCACCAATACAGGTGCACCAACAACACAGGACCGAAACACCCACACAGATACCAAGGATTTTTGCATCAATTGCAAGATGGCAACGCAGCCCGATCGAAACAATTTTGTGGAAGAGAACGCAGAGCTGACTTCTCCAGGTGGCAGGCAGCATGTGGCAGGCTTTTCTGAGAAACCCCCCCTCCAGTCCCCACCCCTGGAAAACCCCCCTCCGATTATTATAAACGCTCACCTGGCGCCTCACACAAAATGAGCTATGCAACTCAGACGTGGCTGCTGCTCCTGCTGCTTCTTCTTCACTTGCCACCTGAACCCCCGGGGACGCAAGGGGGGTCAAGGGGGGTCAGGGGGTGCACTGGCCCCTCGTCTACATGAAATAAGCAAAACTAATATTTCAGCGCCATAAATCATAAAAAGAAATAGAAATTGCTGCAGCCATGGACTGCTTCTCGATGGAATCAGTGGGCGAGAGGGGGGGTATTCAGGGGGCGGTGCTGCCCAAAGGGGGCGGGGCCCCGCACCTGAAAACAGTTGCAGAGAGCCACCAAAGTCGGACACTGGCTCTAGGTCAACTCGAATGGGATTCAAACATTTTAGCCCAGTAAGAGAATTATTCTTTGAAAATAAAGAAAAAAATAAATTATTTTATTTTATATTTTTATTTTATTTTAAAAAAGATTTTGTAAGCAAGAAAAATATTAATATTTTTAAATTTATTATAGACTTGATTTATTTAAATTGGTATATTTTATTAATTTATCACTAATCTCCTCTTTAATATTTTCAAATTTTTATATATATCACACAGATTTTCTATTAATTTCCTTTTCCTTCGAGTAACCACTGTACCATGGGGCACGCAGGATCTGAACCTGAACCTTTCCCTGCTCGACTTTTGCCCCTCGGCATTGCAGGTGGGCGTGGCAAAAGGGCTGGTGGGGGGTGGGGGTGGGGGTCACTTGTTCATTGTCATAAGTGCAGTTTACATTCAATCTAAACACTCACCACTCCGCATTCCACACTCTACTCTCCGCACTCCACACTCCACCCACCCACATAGTTCAATCGATTTCTATCTGGCAGCGCATAAATCGCTTTGCCACATGCCCCTGGTCGTCGAGTCGCCTTAACCCTTGGCCGGCCCACTGTATCGAAACGACCGGGCTGCACCCCGAACATCGCAGCTTTGAGCACCGAACATGTGCATAAATCGTGGCGGAATCTGGAATCCATATATATGGCAAAGGGCTGCAAGGTGGCCGGGCTGTGAGGAAATTGTGTTTGTGGTTAAATTTAATGCCACTGTCTCAAAAGTTGAAAGTATTCATAGTTCGGCGGGGGAATTACTTGAATAGGGAGCAAGTTTATACTTGTTATTTTATTTAAAATATTTACAAATAAACTGTAAAGTTTAATTAAAATATAGAAACATTTTTTATTAACTTATGATTTTGTAAAAAAGTTGAAATGTATTATTCAAATTATTTAAAATATAAATTAATTATTGTAAATTAAATTAATTTTATCCCTATTTTGTATTTTTGATTTTAATTCTTCAATAATTATTATTATTGTAATTAACTGAATATTTAATTCAAATATACAAATATGCTGTATTTTATTATAAAGTCAAAAATAATATACCTAAATATTTTAAATTTAAACAAATTATTTGTATAGCTCCTAAAAGTAAATAAATAGGACTTTTTATATAATTAAAAATACTATACCCAAATATTTAAATAATAAATAATATATATTTTATTTACTTTTAGGAGCTATAAAAATAATTTGTTAAAAGTTATTTTTATAATTTATTCTTTTAATTTTAATTTTTTTATTTATTCTGTATTTTTTTTTTTGTAATTTCTAGAAAATCCTTGCTTGCAAATTGCATTTTTGGCAAACGTTTAAGTGGTTAATTTGACGTTCCCTTTGCAGTTTGACATACTGGGAATATCTGCAGTTGTTCCAATACGCTGGGCGGATGTACCTGCCCCCCCCCCCCCTTTCCACCCCCTCTTAGCAACCGACACAACGCCACTGATTAGCCGGGAACGTGACCGATTGGCGGAGGGGGTTTGGTTCGTTTCGTTTCGGTTTGGTTTGGTTTTCGTGCTGTTTGGAGGAACATGCATAAGTATAAATTCCAGCTGCCCGAGGCAATGACTTTTTGGCCACCTAACCACCCACACACCCCCTTTTCGAAACCGAACCGAACCGACGGCATTATTTACTGCCAGTAGTTCCCCTGGGTTCCCAAAACAGCAAATAGCAAACAGCTAACGGCAGCCGTGACCCCTGACCCGTGACCCCCCTAAACCCGTAACCTATAGCCCCCAGTCCGCAGTCCGTAGTCCATAACCGATTCGGGGGCTCCGAAATCCGAAATCCGAGTGTCCAAGTGTCCGAATGTCCCAGATTTGCATATTTTGATGATACATGGCTCTCTCGCTCCGCTGATGCTACCGAAAACTACCCAAAAATACCCACACCACCAAAAAAGAGGGGAATTTATGCAAAGGCGCGTGGCCCCAAAAAACGCGCGAAAATTCAAAACGCGCGGTTTTCGGTCTGCATATTTTAATTTCCTCTTTTGTTTGGCTTTGGCTCTCGGCCCCTTTTGATTTTTTGGCCACTTCCTGCTGCCGCTGCAGCTGATGGCCGTTAACATCCGGCTTCCGAGGCATTGCGATTGCGATTGGGATTGGGATTGGGATTCGAGTATTCGGATTCGGATTCTGATTCTGATTCTGTGTCGTCCAGCACCTGAGTTCGATCGGTCTGTTGACTCGCCACACTGCCACCTTTTGTTGCCTCCGCCCAGTTTGCAGTTTTCATATTTCCAATTTGCCGGCCACGCGTTTGACAGCCCGGCGGAGCACAAAACCCGGGGTCCATTGGCTTTGTGGTCCCATTTCCCAGCTAGCGGGAGGAAGTCCGCCGTAATCGAAAGTGCTGTCCAGGGGAAAATTGCAATACCGCAAACTAATCACCCAAGAAATACCAAATCAGGCCTACGAAAAACTAGTTACTATTCTGCATTCGCAATTGCAAATAGCAAATTGTGTGCGAATGCGGTCAACTTATTAACTAGTTTTCATTTATTTTCCATTTCCCTGCGGCCCAAGGGACTTTTTGAGGTTTTCAGTTGGCTTGGAAAATTTGTAATTACTTTTCAAAGGCAAAATGAAATATTTTACAGCTTTTACGAGGATTTTTATTAGAGATAAAGTACTTTAAAAATATTTAATAAATATTTATTGAGAATATTTAAGCAGATTAAATATCTACAAAATGTCCTTGCATTTGTAAACACTTTACAATGCCAAAATAAAATATTTTACAGCTTTTACGAGGATTTTTAGTAGAGATAAAATATACTTCAAGAATTTTTAATAAATTTTTATTTAGAATATTTAAGCAGATAAAATAACTTTAAAGTATTTATCAATTTAAAATAATATTTAAGGTGAAAATTAAGTACGTAATTACATTATTAACATTATTTATTATTTTAAAGAATGGTTACCTTACATTTAACCATTTTATATATTTACCATTATTTAATTTTCTCATCCGAATTTCTTCCCAAATTTCCAGCAACTATTTTCCGGTCAATTTAATTGCCCGAATTTTAGATTCAAAGCTGGGGAACCGTAAGGGCATCTTGTTGGAATATTATACCGAAATCCGTAAGGATTTTCACCCTATTTCACCTGCTTTCAGCTTTTCCGCCAGCGACTGAAAGTCGACCACTGAGAGCTTCGTCTCGGCATATAGGTAATCCGATCCAAGTGCATCCACTAGTTTGGCTGCCCCGAAACTGTTCCGCCGGTTTCGATTTGATTCTGTGGCGCTTTTTAGTATCGAAATTGAAAATGCAGCTGGACGGCATTCGTTTGTGTTTGTTTTTCCAGGGGGTGGCTTTCCAAGGGGGGAGGGGTGTTTCCTTTGGTCTCGGCCTGCTCCTTTTTGTTTTTCTTTTTGTCCTTTTTTTGTTTTGCATGTGTAATCCGATTGCAGGCGAGGAAAAGTGAAATGTCTGGGAACGTCATCATCAAGCGAAGAGCAGTTTGGTTTTTTCCCTATTTTTTCCCTATTTTTTTGGCTTTTATGTTTGCCCGTGAAATTGAAAACGGCAGCCGCAAATTAGAGGGAGAAAGCGAGGGGGGGAAATAATCGATAGGCCGCCGAAATGGCCATTGAACCCGGGACAAGAAGGAATCCAGCCAAATCTATTAAAGCCAAGACTTGGGATCTCGAGGACTTAGGGGGCGTTTGTTTAACAAATTTGCCGCTGCCCATTAACACGGCTGTTGCTGTCGCATCCTGGGGGCCAGAAAAAAAAAGAGAAAAATATGGGAAGAAGGGAGGAAGCTGCGCAACAGAGCCAGGATATCCGGCATTTATTTCGTCCTCGTCGCTCTTCCGGTTTTTATGCCTTGATAAGACAAGCCTCCCCGCGGAATCCCCCCATGAAACCGAAAAAGCACACGAAAAACACATGCCAGCAAATTCAAATGGGAAATGAAAGAGATTTTTATCGTCCGGCAGCATAACGCATAAACTCGGCCAACACGAAAATCCATTTTATCATCTTATTATTATTATATTTATTTATTTGCCCACCGCCGCCCGTTTTTTGTCCAAGGCAAACTATTAAATAAAATGTTGTTTGGCCTGCTCATCGCTTTTGATTACACGCCAGAGTCCTGGG
Source organism: Drosophila pseudotakahashii (assembly GCA_035046095.1). Lineage (NCBI taxonomy): Eukaryota > Metazoa > Arthropoda > Insecta > Diptera > Drosophilidae > Drosophila > Drosophila pseudotakahashii. Next base: position 13,398,018 of record JAWNOE010000105.1, read on the forward strand.
ATTTCAATGGAGGAGATCCTGGGACTTGTGCAGCTTAATCCGATTATCAAATGCGGTTTTGTCGGTTGGAAACCATGTGTGTAGTTCTTCAAGTTTTTATTTTATCGGAACTTAAAGGAAGGATTTCGTAAATGTTTGAAAATTAAATTAGGCTGCAAAAAAATACTTACTTATCTTTTGGCTTTACTAAATCATTAATAAGCTACTGGTTTATTTTTTAGAATTTTTCCAGAGTATTCGAAAGTGTCCTCTTATTTTTTCGATACCTTTTTTAATTTGCACCTCTTATGGGAACGACAACGGCGCAGCTTTATTGTTGTTCGTTGGTGGGCGTGGCGGAAATTAGTTTTTTTACGGGACAGTGCCACGCCCCCTCGCCGCCATTATCCTGCGCCTCCTTGGGCTTTTGTCGTTAAAGGTGAAGGCTTTCGGAAATAAGTAATTGTTGTGCTGTTACAGGTAATTTCCTCCCAGGATCTGGGGGATTAGCCCCCTCTCCCCTCCCCCCCAAAAAAAAGCAGAGACAAAAAGCGGTATCTATATATACTCGTATATTTGTTGTCCTCATATACACATATATATATTCAGATATATATATATATATAGCTTTACGGATGTATGTATATAATTATATATAATTTGTGGCCTGCTAATCTTTTTACACATGTCAGTATATATAGCACTATATTCGAGGGATTTCAACACACAACAATTGGGGGCAAGCTGATTTCGGGGCAAGTTACATATAATATAATATATATATATCATTTTTAGCTATAATATTCTTTGCTTTCCATTTTTTACACTACACACTTGGTGTTCGCCTTGGTTTCGCTACTTAATTCGTTAAACATACAAAGCATTTAGTTGGTTTTCGTTTTCACTATGTGATGAATATACTCGAATATATATTCGTATTGGTTTAATTACGCTATATGTTTGTTATGTACTATATATAGGATTATTCGGTGGAGTTTCTGCTGCTCCAAAAAAATGTACATATGCCCTTTCTACGCTGCTAAGTGAACTGGTTTTTGTTTTTCCTTGTTTCTATCATATATAAACCTTAAAGAGAGTGTGTGTGTGCTTTTCCGCCTAGTTACATTAGGATATTCGTCTAGTTCGATAGGTTATCATTGGTTATCATCGGGTGCTTGACCCAAAAGTTTATTCTTTCCGGCTCGTTTGTGTGTGTGTGTGTGTGTGTGTTTGAGTGTGTTTCGGTGTTTCTATGAGCAAACAAGAAATCAACTGAATTTACCCAACAATCAGCGAGTTGTGAGCACAGCTCGGCCCAAAAATGTGTTTGTGCGAATTAAACAATTTTTGCCAAATTGAAATCAAAAAATTTGCAGCCCCCCCGCTCCTCCGTTCGAAAGTCTATTATTATTACGTGTGAAATGGAAGCCAAACTCTTCTTTTCCGTCGGCTGGCCTGAACCTGAACCCTTGGCCTTAAGTACAGAGAAAAAAATAATTGGTGAATTGGGTAGAAAAAAATCAGTAAAAAATTAACCAAATTAAAAAAGATTTTAATAATAATAATACATTTTAATAAACAATTATTGGTATTATTTAATGTAAATTTTGTTTGGATAATTTCAGAACCATTTTAATTTATATTGTAATATTTTAAAATTTTTACCCTTTTACATTAATTTTAATTTATATTGAAATTGAAAAATATTTCATTTTAAACCCAGATAGAATTCCCTCGTTAGCGATCATTTTTTTCTAGCTGTGTGGTCCAAATATTTGATTTGGCAATCAGGCGCAAATACAACAAATTTGCCACAAGAGTGGGTGGGCGGCGGTTGCTGGGCAATTGCCTTGTCCAGTTCCTGTGTCAAATGCATGTCACACACACAAATGGACACACACGCCCAAAGTGTGAAATGAAAACACGGCAGCAACCGAAACGCGTTACAAAATGTTAATTTGCAGTGACATTGGCGGGGGGCGGTGGGTGGTGCTAAGGGGGGTGGTCAGTGGGTGGTGGGGTTTTGCGGCAGGTGCCTCACTTGACCACAAGGCGGCAGCTTTGTGCTCTACAGGCATTAACAAACAGCAGCAGCAGCAGCAGCAACAACATTTGCAATCAGTCGCCAACCGGCAGTAGCAACAACAACGAGGAGCTTGATGATGACGATGACGAGCAACCGCTAACACCAACCGAGCTGCAACCAAATGACCAATGAGCCAACCACTGCCCACACACACATGCAGGCAAGCCACCCACACACACACACACAGACAGACAGAGACAGACAGAGACAGACAGAGAGGGAGCGATAGAGAGTCGACCATGTGTCAGGGCAAGCTTGTCGCTCGTTATACCCCTTGAAATGGCGAGAAAAAACAGTTTGATCGACTGGAGAAAATGACAAAAAAAATTCTTGATTTTTAAATGAATTTCGATTTTTTTTTTCGTTTTAAAAAAACTGATGGCTAAAGCAGAGAAAAATAATGAAGTTCAATAATATTACAAATAAAATAGTTTAAAAAAAGCATTGCATACTTCTGGGAGACTTGGAAAATGTTAAATATCCTTGTGGTTTTTTTCCTTTAAAAATTAGTATTAAAATCAATATTTAAATATTAATAATTAAAAATTATTAATATCTCCAATTAAAATTTAAATAAAAATCTTATAAATTTCTCAACACTCCCGTGATTCCAGGGTATCAATGGTTTCGATCAGAACTCACAGCAATTGCCGCTGGATGCTGGATGCTGGATGTTGCTGTCGTTGGGTCAATGTTGATGCTGATAAGTAGCAAAACATGAGGTCGCCTGTAATTATGCGAGTGTTGCAAGTTAATTGCAATTGTGTGCAACTGACGGTAGCGAGATTAATTAAATTCATCCCATGCACGCCGGTCGCCATTCGCCGTTCGCCGTACTCGCAATTGCAATTGCAGTTGCTGCCCCGCAGCAATATCGCTGCCCCAGCGGCAACATCCTCCGCGTTGGCTGCCATCACTCAATGCCAGGACAAGGCAATGGGGACAGTCAATCTGTTTATTTGCTTATCCCACCCATTTTAACCCACTGACGCCCCTTAGCACCCCTTAACACCCCTCAACACCCCCAAACACCCCGAAACACACACACAGGAATGGCTTTGTTAAAAGTTTACTAATTTCATGCATATTGCCGGTCGGGCGCATTTGTGTTAGTTAAGTGATTTATTGTCGCAAAATTGTCATTATTAAAAATTAATGATGTCATAATTAAGTGTGTTGCTGCTGTTGTGCTATGCGTTTTATTGTGAAATGATTTACATGGCGGAACATTAGCTGCTCCGGACATTTTAGCAGCGCAAATTTATGAACTGCAAACAACAAATATGCTCGATTCAATTTAATTTCCATAATTTAATTAGTCTTGTGTGGACAGCAGCGATAGCCCCAAAGGGGGTTGATATGCCAGCCAGGGTGTGTGTTATTTTGAGGTGGGGTTGGAATTTGCATAACCAGTTGGTAGGTTACCTTGCTCATCTGCCGCCTGTTCCGGTTCGATTCGGGTTTTCGAAAACGAGAACGAGATATGATAATAGCAAAGCCTCGAGGAAGTCGCTGCATCTCTGACTATCCAGCTATTCTCCCGGAATTTAGCTTTATAGTTGCATCACAAGCCCACTTTCCCCTGCGACCATTTAATCCGCTGACTCTGCAATTTTGCAAGCGTTTGATGGGCTGATCATAAAAATATTGCAACATTTTACACCCTTTTTTTGGGTTTTTTGTGGGGGAAATAGAAAAAGGAACGTCAAATTGGTAAAGGGTAAAAATGCAAAATCATCAAAATCCATAAACCCTTTTTTTTAAAGGAAAAAAAGTTATTTAAAAAATTCTAAACAAATTAATTGGTTACAAAATACATTAGATAAATTATTATTTTTAATATTAGTAATTTTTTTATTTTTTAAAATTATTTTTAAAAAATATTTGAACTAGACAAATATTTATTACACTTTACAGGACAATCCGCAGTCGACTCTTGGGGCCCACAGAAATATATGAATGGCTGGGAATTTGTCACTTTGTCAAATTACAATATTTGCAGGGCTGTTCCGAATGGCTTTTGCCCTGTCATGATCGATGTTGTCTTTTATCTGGAGTCCGGGAATGCCCACCCACAGCTTCGATGTATTAAAAATAATCACCGAAATGGCCAATAGCCGAAATGGCCAACTGCAATCGCAAAAAGTACTCAGATATATGTATAAATCTTCCAGCCGCAACTTTTATGGCGTCGATAAAAGGGTGTTTCCCTTTGAATGATAGGAGGATGAAACGGGGGATACCCTGTTACCCCGTTAGCCACTTTTAAGGTCTGAAAATAAATCTATAAAAAAGGCTTAACCTTAAAATAAGTTAATTTGAAGCCACTTCAGTAGTTACCTGCTCTTTGCAGCGAGTCTGCGGTTCCCTGCCTGACAATATATACATATGTGTCGGGTTAGCCCCGTGGTCAGCCGTGCTGTGCCACGCCCCCCTGCTGGGCCGCCCCTCCGCCCAATTGGTGCAGCAGCGGGCAGCATAACTTCGTGCAGAACTCGCCGCAAATCAGTTTGGCCAGAGTTGGCTCGTCGGGGTCACCCAAACCATTTGATTGATTGAAAGTCAGCCAAAGTTGGAATTGAGTTTGCTGCAAATAAAGTGATGGACCGTTCTATTCCCTAGAGAGGCTAATTGGGTCAACAGTCCAGCCAACTTGTGGGTCTTTTTGAGATACCCTGTAAATGAGGGAGAACTAGGGGATCTATGGGCTGTGCTAAGAACATTTTAAGATTTTAATTTTTATTTAATATTTTTTAAAAGTTTTTATGGTTTTTAAAAATAAAATAAAACTTTAAAAATCAGGAAATAATTTTTAGATTGGTTATAAATCCCAAAAATAAATAATAAAAATACAATTAGCTTAGATTGTTAAGTTATTTTATTTTAATATATTTTTTTTTAATTTTTATGGTCTTTAAAAATTATAATTAAACTATAAAAATCAAGAGTAAAAGTTCTACTACCTAAAATAATTTTTTGATTGGTTATAAAATTCAAGAAATAAATAATGTCCGATTTTAGTAACACCAAACCATCCAACCAACAAATTACAGGGTATCCGGGTAGCTGGCGGCAGCAGCTGCCGCTTGATTCGCTCAAATAAATTACACTTGCCATGTATTAATTTAAGTCATAATTTCCCATTGGCAAATCCCTCGATGCACAAAACTGCAGGACAAAGCAAAAACAATGCGCAAACTGAAAGGCAACCAAATGAAACAAAGAGCTCGCAAAAGTTTCAGTCGGAACAACTGCAAAAATGTCAACTTGTGCGAAAAATAATGCAAATGTTTATACAAATTATTATGTGATTTGGCAGGAGCAGGAGCAGGAGCAGGAGCAGGAGCAGGAAAAGGGTACGAATAAAAAAGTTATTTGGCCAGCTTTCGACCATGTCCCATGGCCACGCGGCGTATACGTAATCATTTTCCTTTCGGCCATTAAAAAGTTGATTTTTATGCTGGCCAAAAGCCCAACCGAAGCGAAGCGAAGCGAAGCGAGAGACAGCCAGCACTTTCGTATTTAAACGTGATTTTAAATAACCGCAACAGATTTTGTGGTTTCATGTTGCATTTGCCGTTCGATAAGCGACAGCCCGACATTCCCGGGTGTATCAGGGTGGTTTAGGGTGGTCGCAGGGTGGCCCAGGGTGGTAGCTGGATGCCGGGTGAGTTGGTTTGATAAGGTCCCCGGTTACACAAACCGGTGGGGAACTGGCGCAACACTGGCTGCTGCTGCGGTCAAGTGCATTTAAAATGCAAAATGCACGCATTTGCGGCGGCACTGCAACGTTGGCGGGGAATCCGCCCTCCGCCGCATCGGGATTACGTATTAAAAATGCCCGAAATTCATAATTTTAAAATTGCAATTAAATGTGCAAGTATTTTAAGCCCTGCAAAAAGGGGCAAATAAATTGGTAGTTCGTCACGCTTTGGCTGATCAAATTTCAAAACCAATATGTTTGCTTGCTAACAGAGACGGGACATTAAAAGCTTAACAATAAATAAATATAGAAAAAAAAATAGGGAAATAGAAAACACTTTAAAATATATAAAGTCTGATTTTTTTGCACTGCCTGTAATAAATATTTATGGTACTTTTTTCCCATCGATATGCTCATAGAGATTAGCACTTGATTATTGTTAATGTTATTACCTAATATCCACACACACACACACATACAGAGGCCGCTCTATACACATTTAGGGGGCATATAAACAAACTCTTTTTTTTTGTATATCCACCTATCGGTGAATCTGAATTTGAAGTCTGTTCGTTTGGGTGGGTTTTGCATAATCATAATGCCTGCCATAACACTTTGCCGGCTATCGATACTCGTTTTCTCTGCACTCTGTATATTATTTTGATCTTTTCACGTTTTTCAGGCCTAACATAAAATATACAATAGTATTTTTCGGTTTTTGTGTGTGGATTACGTTAATGGTTATGTCGGTAATTATGATTACTAGTCATCGCTATTTTTTTTCTTTTTATATTTATCGTTATTGTACTTACGCTACGCACACACCAAAAAAAAAAATATTTATCCTCTGACTGCGATTGATTTTTTGCTTGGGGGAGACAAAAAAATGCACATTTAATGCTAATTATCGTAATCGTAATCGCTATCCATATTATTCCTTTGTTTATTCTCTGCCTATTTTATATATATTTATATATATATATATAAGTGAGTGTGTTTGTGTGTATTTCCAATCGCCATTGTGCTGCACTGATTTCCTTGTGATCCCTTCCCTTCAATCCTTCCTTTTCCTTTCCTTTTCCTTTCGGCATCGCCTTGTTTATATGTATGTTTAGTGGAAGCTCCTGTTGCACGCCGCTCGCTACTTACGTCATACGCTTACGCTTACGATACGTTACGTTACGTTACGCCATCACGCCGCCGACTTTTAGTTCTGTTTCCAACTGGTCGCTGTAAAAATAAAAAATATGGAACAAATTAATAATTAATTAATAACGAAATTTTAAATTAAATTACAAAGCTATTGGAGAAGTCAAAATTGATTATGGTTTTCAGCACAAAAGAAATGGTTTGACATGATTTCGAATTTTTAAAGTGTTTGGAAATGTATTATTTATTAAATATGTGCCTCAATTGACAGTAACAACATCTTTTTAATTTGTACAAATTATCAGCGCTAAATTCTAGGCATAAATTTTATATTAATATAATATATTATTGTAGGTTTACTAGTTTCTGTGTGAAAAATATAAATAATTGAATTAATTATTGACTAGTTTTAAATCGAATAATTAGTTTTAAAAGTTAGGAATTATTATCAAATGTTTAGAACATAAATTTAATGGATTTTATAATCGATTAATTAGCTTGAAAGGGAAGAAATAAAGAGCAAATGTTTAAAAAAATAAATGTAATGGATTTTATTCTCGATTAACTAGCTTAAAAAGTTCGAAATAAAGAGAAAATGTTTAAAAAATAAATTTAATGGATTTTGGTTTATTTGGTTTTATTTAGTTTTCTCACCTTTGTAGTAGACCTCGCGGTACATGGTGGGGCAGGCGGCCTTGCCGTTCGTCTTCGTCGTCTTGAAGTCAATGTTGGTGCGGATGGGCCGGTGCAGCAGCGGCTGGGGCGGCCTGTAATTGTTGCCCAGGGGCGCTTTCGGGTGGTCGGGGCTGCCCTGCATCAGGCGGCGCAGGGCGTGCAACTGGAAAAATAAAAAGAAAAATATATATATAATATTATATTAAAATGTGAGGTTTTTAATTATAATATATTAGATTTAATTTTTAAAATCGTATAAAATGACTTCAAAATAAATATTTTAGGCCTATTGAAAGGTTTTCCTAAATAATTATTACTCATACGACATGTGGAAAAAGTGGGTGGACAACGGTGCGTATGAGCAATAAGCTTTCAAATAAGTTTTTAGGATTTTAAGATACCATTTTAATCTTTATGCTAATAATAATCAAATCCTTTTGCCTTTCCTTTAATGTAGTCAAAGCTTCTCTAGTGCCTTCGCCTATAAATCGAGACACGGAAGTAGATCAACAATGGCTCGACAATAAGCCAATCCGCCGATAAAGATAAGCCGTTGAGCCCATCCATCCAGCCATCCGTTCGATTTTGGCCCGTCTGTCGAGCGTTTAACGTGCATAATTATAAACTTTTTCGCAAACACACACACAACATCATCGATCCGCAGCACTTGGCAAAAAATCAAGCTTGACACAAATTGCTAATCCTAAAAATAAGCGCTCGCTGAACAAAAAACTCAAAAAAGAGAAAGAAGATGAAAAAAACACTTGGGCTACACATACATACATACATACATACACTCACGCACACACACACACACAGACAGAGAAGGGAAAGCATCGATGAGACGACTGGAGGAGCAGCAGCAACAACAACGAGTCAATAACACTTAATCTACTCAATCTGTTTATCAATTGACTTCCGTCAAAATCGCTTTTCACGACAACGTGGCCGACGGATGATGTTGATTGAGGAGAGCGAGAGCGGGGGCCTCAGTGGGTTAAGGGTTCAGTACGGTTCGGTTTTCCCAGGAGGGTGGGGGAGTGCCCGTTCAAGTGTGAATTAAGTTGGCTATACGTATATGAACGTGTGTGTGTGTATGTAGATGTCCCGAAAGTATGCAACACTAAATGGCACTCAAGGATTAAAGCCTGTTCCTGGCTGAATTGTGGTCTTAAAATGAAGAGGATTTGTAATAAACATGGAATTTCAGGTGAAAGCATAAGATATTCTAAGTTTGAATTAAAAAATATAAATTTAAAAAGATTTAAAACTAAAAATGTATTATTAAAAATACGCCTAAAAGTATGTTGTAATAAATGCTATAAAGTCTTTGAAATTTAAGCTTGAAACATTTTTTATTTAAAGTTTGAATTTAAAAAGAAATTGTTAAAGATTGTAAACTAAAATAGTTCTATAGGTTTCAAATCATTTAAAAATACGCCTAAAGGTGTGCTGTAAAAAATGCATTGCAGCCTACTTTTAGACAGTTGTATAAACGATTTTAAACCTCTCTCTTTATGAACGAACTCAGTGTTAATCACCAACTCGGTTTAAGAACCGGTGTGAAAACCCTTAACCCTTTGGACGCCATCATCTTGCCGGTTTTCCGGCTGCGACAGAGCGCACGTTAATGGGTTAATTGCAATTTCAGCTCATGTCGCGCAGCTTCCTGTGCTTTCACTTCCCCACTTCGCCCCCTTTGGCCCACTGGTGTTACTTTAATTTGGTAAATTATGTTTTTCCAGCAAGGTGCTGTCGCCGTCCGCCGTTCGCCGTCTCTGTCTCGCTCTCTCTGTCTGTCTCCTTCTGGCACTCCTTTGCCGTCTCTTTCTCTTTCGCCTGCCATGTGAGTGTGCAATGCAGCCAGTAAATTACGTTGCCGGAGAATCGTGGACCGGAGAGTCCTCCGTGGCTGCCACAAGTTGTAATCATGTGCCCATGGGTGCCATTGAGCTTGTTGAAGTTTTTATGAGTCTGCCTGCTGCAGTCGCGTGTGTGTTGGTGTCCCTTTTCCGCTTTTTCCGCTTCTCCTCCGCCCTGTTTACATTGTTTACACGTATGCCGCTGCTGGCCACCATTCAACCGCTCCAGAGAACCACCCACTGGCGTCTTTATTACAGCGCTGCACTTAATAAACATTTGTGTTAAATTTTTTCTCCCTCTGCTGAATGTGTGTGCTCCTCGCTTTTCGCTTCTCGCTTTCCGCTTTCCGCCGCTCGCCATTCCTTTGAGTTATGGACACTATCCACTTTGTTGCTCCTCCAGCAGCAGCAGCAACTCAATTTAAAACTTAAATGAAATTAGCTAATAAAACAGAAGAAGCCGGGGAGCAGCGGACATCGGAGCACTGTATACTAATTAACAAACATTAAGGTGCTCATCACTCAAAATGTTTTCTTTTTTTTTTTTGAGCGACTGATGAATTCGGTAGGGGAAAAAATTATTTCGTTGACTTTTTTACTTTGTGCTGGGTGAATAGTCAACGACTTAAGCGATTTTTTATTTTAAACTATTTTATTATCTTAAATAGGCCAAAAGATAAGGATAAAATATTAAAGAATATATTATAATTTTTGTAGCATACTTTTCAGCACTTGCAACGAAAGCACTAACTTGCCAAGTTCTAATAAAAATATTATAAAAAAAGAACTTTCTGGTAAAATCTTACTAATTTAAAATATGATTTTTTAAAGTTATTTTTGGTATACATTCTAAATACCTGTTGCTTTGTAATGTAAATGGGTTTATTGAGCACCACCCAAGTGACTGTTTCGTGGCAGGCTGGTGCCGTTGTTGATCCATCGTAGGTCATATAGTGATCCGTTTCCGGCAGCAATCCGCGAATTGAAAGCCGTTTGACAAACGCCTCATCGCCGCCATAGCGAATGCGCTCCAGCTGATCGGTGAGCATGCGCAACTCCGCATTCGAGAGGTCTCCAAGCTACAGAATATAAGAAAATAAAGATACAATTTTTAATGAATATATATAAATTAATTTGGGGGATAAAACTAAATAGTATAAAGCTTTTACATTCAGATTCAGGTACAAATATGTTAGTTTATGGTTTTCTTACCGTAACTTTCCCAAAAAAAAAATTTCACCTATTTCACATTACTCAAAACATAATTTTTCAGCGCGAAAACTGTTTTGGTTTTTTTTAGAAAATTCGGGATTTTGGTTTTTTGAAAAATATGAATTTTTTCTTTTGGTTTTTTTGCTATAACTTGGCCAAAAATGAGCCTACACCAAAAATACATACTGTTTTGAATAGATAACAAAAGAATTATAAAATCCATGACACTTTCAACGCAATTTTGGAAAAATAAAATTTTCGCCAATTTTCATTTTTTTAATAAGGGGGTACATCATGATTTTTTGCGAAAAATGGCCAAAAAATAAAATGTCTAGGTTAAAATGCCAATCGATTGGAAATTTAATAACGAGCTCAGAAAGGTATGACAATCCATATTTGGATCAATATATCAATTTTTCGGCCAAAAAACGAATTATTTTTTTGTGGAAAATTGGGATGTGGGTTTTTTGGCAAAAAATATGAATTTTTTCTTTTGCTTTTTTTTCTATAATGTGGCCAAAAATGGGCCTACACCAAAAATACATACTGTTTTGAATAGATAACAAAATAATTATTAAATCCATGACACTTTCAACGCGATTTTGGAAAAATAAAATTTTTGTCAATTTTCAATTTTTTTATGAGGGGTGACATCATGATTTTTTGCGAAAAATGGCCAAAAAATAAAATGTCTAGGTTTAAATGCCAATCGATTGGAAATTTAATAACGAACTCAGAAAGGTATGACAATCCATATTTGGATCAATATATCAATTTTTTCGGCCAAAAAACGAATTATTTTTTTTTGGAAAATTGGGATGTGGGTTTTTTTTGGTAAAAAATATGAATTTTTTCTTTTGGTTTTTTTGCTATAACTTGGCCAAAAATGGTCCTACACCAAAAGTTCATACTGTTTTGAACAGATAACAAAAGAATTATTAAATCCATGACACTTTCAACGCAATTTTGGAAAAATAAAATTTTCCTTTTTGTTTATAAGGGGGTACATCATGATTTTTTGCGAAAAATGGCCAAAAAATAAAATGTCCAGGTTTAAATGCCAATCGATTGGAAATTTAATAACGAGCTCAGAAAGGTATGACAATCCATATTTGGATCATATCAATATATCAATTATTCGGCCAAAAAACGAATTATTTTTTTGTGGAAAATTGGGATGTGGGTTTTTTGGCAAAAAATATGCATTTTTTCTTTTGTTTTTTTTTTTCTATTTTTTATTTGTTTGGTAAATATACTTTTTCTTAGTCCCCGATAAAAATCGCCTTATCGGTGCTATTGGTTGTTTATCGCTCATAATTTTTGAGCACCCCGGGGAATTACTTACCTGCAGCAGAATGGAGACGCCCACAATGCCCTGGGCGCGATTGAGGGCATCTGAGAAATTTGCATACAGCTGGGAATTGTAGCCGAATATTTGTATCTGGGGAGAACAGAGGGGAAATGAAGAGTCAGCAGGAGAAGAGAGTCAGAGTGAGATATATGGTTAAGGGCTAGAGAATTCTTCCTTTTTTTTTGGTTTCTGTGTCTGTCCTGCCTCCATTCTTTATTTCTTGTGTGTTGTGTGGCCAAAACTTTATTGTTGCTCAATTTAAGCCCAAATGCATACAGAGGAGGCGGTGACAACCGGCACACAACTGGGGGGCGTGGCTGGGGTCAACGAAAGCTTTCGCCTTGTTTCGCATAAATTGCCCCCAAAATAATCCCAACTATCAACAAAATGCACACAAATACAAACACAAACACAAACATTAGAGCACGTGGGCAAAAGCCCACTCACACAAACACACGCACATTTGTAGAGAAGATCAAGCAACAAAATCAGCAAATATTTTGCTTTTAGCCAAGACACCAAAAGGGCCAAGATTTGCACTACCCCATCGCCACCCCCAAAAAACACACAGATACGTGTGCATTTGCACTTTTGTTTCATGTCGGCAACAAAACGCCTACAGATGAAGAAGAACTAGGAGATGCGGAAGAAAGGAGAGGAAAATTTAGTAGAAAGGGGTAAAACAGGAGACGAGTCCACAAAATGAATCCTAAAGCAGCTGCTTAAAGCGAGGGTTGCACAGCGGACTTATCGGTTATCGAGAGTGCTTGAAAAACAATCGCTGATTGTTGTTATTATCAATCCAATAATTATTTAGATTTTAGTTTTTAGGCTTAAGTTTTTTAATTTAAAGATATAAATATAAAATGCATTATTTTATTGTGTAAACAATTTGTTATCGATATAAGGTTTTTATCTACAGTAAATTATTCTTTCCAAATAGCAAAACTATTTCTTGTTTTTATTTTTTAATGCATTACAAATTAAATATAATCTAGTATGGTTCAGTATTATTATTATTTTTTTTTGTTTAATAAGTAAGTAAGTAAATAAAAAAAATCCCCTGCAATCTTTCGTAGTAAAGATTCCTTTGAGTTTACTTTTCGGGCATCCCCAGCGTTTGCTTGTGTAACATGTGTACATGGATTTTCGGGGGGATTTGGGTGTTGGAATATGTTTGTTTCTCGACCTGAATGTGTAGGTGTGAGTGCATTCGCTGGTTGACCAAACCAGACGCACCGAGCGGAAGGAAATGCTGCAGACAATAGTGAAAATAATAATAATAATAGCAGAGGGCCCATACCGATGGCCAGTGGGCATGGCCGTAGGCGCTGGGCAGTTAATAGTAGTAGTAGCCGAAACCCCTCCCCCTTTTTCCCTTTTTACCCCCTTTGCCCCGATGGACTCGGCCACATGTCCTGTCCCGACTTTTAACTCTTCTCTTTCCCTGGGAAACTGGGAGCTGGGGAATTGCACATACCGAAAGGAAAATGGCTGAAAAGGGCAAGGAAATGGGAGGAAATGAAGGGCGGCAGGCGGAGAGGCGGCGAGGCATGCATTTAAATATTAAAAAACTACATGCTGCAATTTTAATGTGTGCCCAGCAAGGCAAATAAAAATTAAATTAAATTAAAATTTTCCCAAAAGTTCCTCTTTTTCCTTTTTCCCGAGTGTTTGGTGAAGTTGCAATTGCCGGGGCAGCGGAAAAAAGGGGTGGCAAAAATGGCAACTAATGCAAATAGAACAGAAGTTTCTATCAAAAATGAAGAGCTCGGTGGGTACAGTGCAGTTCGGTAGTATGCGTCTGAATAAACTTAATAAACTGCGTTTTTCAAAAATATAATTGAAACACAGTTTCCAAGGTTATGAAGTCACTTACAAAGGTGCCTAAAAGTAGGCTTCATTTTTATATATTTTATAATTAAGAAATATTTAAGCACACGAAACGCACTGTCCCTGCACGTATGTACATATACTTAAGTATATTTGAGAATGCAGATGCAAATGAAATTTTGACGAGACCATGGCAAACTGAAGATGGAAAGGTCCTTATCGCCCCTACCCAACTCTATCCCCTAGTTTCCTCCTTAAAAACTGGCCACAGTCCGAGCATAAGCTATGTTCATTCACACAAAAAAGCTTCCTGCTCAGACACCCAAAAATAGGAGCAGACTTTGGGGCGTTAACTGCATGAGAAAACTGAATAACCGAACAACTAAACAACCAAGCAGCCTTGCCACTTGAACAACAGATGCTGCACTTTTTGTTGTTAATTAAAAATTTAAAAGAAAAAACTAGTTTCGAAACTATAAAAGTTTGAGTAGACGATTTAAGTTGGGGCCACCTCTGAATAAGCAATTTAAAAATATATTTTTGACAAAAATAAGCCACTGGGAAGTAGGCAATGAAAAATCTAACTCCTAATAACAATTTATTGTTGCATACTTTTAGACACCTTTAGGGATTTTGATACACAATCGATTTAGAAATACAATATAGCAATTAAATAACTAATTTCTGGAAATTAACCCCATACCATAAAGTTTTTAATCCCATGGTCTTTAAATCAAATTAAACTCCTTCCCTCGCTTCAGTCAATAAATCGAAGTTCGCCACACATAAACCAGCTCAATTCCTTATGCCTTCACACCTTGGGCCTAAATATCTATGAAATTGAATCGTAAAGGCAATGAACCCCCCCCCATCCTTGTTTCTTTTTGTGTGCTTAGTGGCAAATGCGAAAGCACGAATAGCAACAATGGAAGTGGGAGGAAAATTATACAATATTTGACCGCAAACTAAAATGTTATATTTCCGTTTCATTAAACAGCCAAAGCCTGTGGCAAAGCAAATAAATACAAGCCGTGTGTCTGGGTAGCAACAACAACTACCATATGGGGATAAAGACAGCAACAACAACAACAAGGGCAAATAGTGTAAGTACCAGCAAATAGCCGGACAACAAGCCGGCCAAAACGCAAAGAGCCAAAAGCCTAAGCGGTGTTAGGGGATGCCCATCCCCTCTAGTGTTTGTTTGAACAAAGCCAGAGGAGCTGGCATATTTCTTGGCCAACACACAAACACAAACACACACATACAGATACAGAAACAGAGGAAAAGCTGGCCAACACACACACAGAGACACAAACAGACACAGATAGACACACGCAGAGGCAAAGGCAACTTAATCAGATCAATTACACATGTTTTCACTGCATGGATTCCACAGACCGGAGAGCCCAGAGCCCCAGACTCAGGCCTAGTCCGCAGTCCGTAGTCCTGTGTCCTGTGTAGTCCCGTAATACCACCACCCATAGACCCCCCCGCCCCCACCCCCTTCCTTAACCCCTCAGCAGGAGCAGGAGTCAAAGCGACCAACGCGACGCCAGCTGCTGAAAGTTTGCCGGGCCAGCACAGTGGGTCCTCCTTCTGCCTCGTAGACCCCACTACGCAGTCAATAAGCTGGGCCGCACGGTGGGGCAGTTCAGAGAAAATGCGGGTAAAAATAGTGAAATAGAAAATTAAGAAAGGTTAAAGAAAAAAGAGATTTTAAATCTTTACTTTACTTTATAAATAATATACAAAAATTGCCTTAAAAAATAAAAAAAAAATTGCAGGAGAGAAAAAAAATTGTCTTTTATTTTTTAAAGTTTTTTTACCCAAAAATTGATTAAAAAAATTTAAAAAAAAAGTGAAAAAAAATGTAGTTGAAAGAAAATCTTAAAGCCCACTGCAAAAGATAACTAAATGCCTAAAATAAACCAGTTAGTACAATATTTCTTACTAATAACTTAGTTAAACTTAACCCCATTAAGTTTCAAATTTGAGTTTTCATCGCTATAAATTATTTCTAATTATAGTTAAATCAATTATCAAAGCCATAAACGAACAAAAGTACATATACTGTAATCAAAGCAGATAAGCATTTCCATTGCTCATTTCTGGGCCACAGATAAGTGGCAAATAATTTGTGGCTTGTTCTCAAACATTACGATCTCTGTGATTTGTAATAATGGAAGATAAGCATTTTCGAAAATTTTCCTTCATTAGCAGTGTTTAATTTATGGCAACTGATAAAAGGCAATTGCTGAGATTTGAAAATAATCAGTGAGTGATATGGAAGTTTCAAATTGACTTTGATATTTATTATAATTATATTTTTGATACATAAAATTTTACTATCTAAACCTTCTTATATTACTTATATTTTATTTATGAAGAAATTATGCCTTTAAAAATCTAAAATCTTAAATTTTTTTATTATTACATTTTTTGTTTATTATTATGTTTATTCCTGGAAATCATCCACTGTGCACTAATATTTTTCGTAGCAGAGGTAACAGTGGGCTTATTGGTTTGGCTGGGGCATGTTGATGAAGGTGGAGGATAGATGGTGGAGGGACGAAGGACGAAGGAACAGCATTCTTGGCCCTTCAGCCGCTTGACTTGGCTTTCGTGCTGCACTGACCGGGCACGATAATATTGGCCATGGCCAGCAGAAGCAAAAGCAGAAGCAGGATAGGAGAACCAGTGGAAATGGCAGGAGGAGCTTGGTGGTTTAGGCCGAGAACATGGCCTCGTGTCAACACTTTGCCGCCCATGTCTGGCCTGCCCCTCAGCCCCTCTCTTGCCCCCCTTCTCCCTTTGGTCTGTGTCAGTTTTCTAGACAAATGAAGCAAATTAGCTTAACAACGCACTGGGGACATTGTCAAACAAGCACACACACACACACAACAGGAGCAAGCTGGGGAAAAACAAGAGGAAGGAGCCGATTTACCGGACCTAGATCGCTCCATTTCTGGCCGCAGTTTGTCATGGTTGTCTGGTTGTCGGGTTGTTCTCCCACACTCCTTCCTCCTGAAGCACTTTCCCGATGCACTTGTAGCACTTTCGGCTAATTATGCCCGGCACCAGAAAGCGAAAGATAAAGGAGAGCGACTGCAAAAACACAGCAGGGAAATGCGCAGGAAAATGCGATCTGCTGGCGTTTTGAAAACGCGACCATTTGGAAACGCTAAGTGGGCAAAGGTGGCTCTTCTTTGGGATAACAAAGGAACTTGAGATGACTGGCTACTAAGCTGTGAAAAAAATTGACTTAAATCACAATTGAATTATAAAAATAAATTATATACATTTTCCACTGCATACTTTTAGACACCTTTTTGTAGAGTTTTTTAAAAAACTTATCTCAACTAACTAAAATAAGTTCTAATCAAATATACACTTTTAAACATAATAAAACATTAAACAATTTATTAAAATAATTTAATATCACAAATATGCAAGTCACACAAAAGTCACCAGGTGTCTAAAAGTATGCAACGAAAGTGATTTTTTCACTGCATACTTTTAGACACCTTTTATAGAGTTTTAAAAACAATATATTTGAACTTTCTTTTTAAAGTTGTATTACTTTATATGCCTAATAAAATAAAATAATAAAAATAAATTTTAATTCCAATTATAGCCACAAATACCTTTTACCTTATACCTTAACCGCCTTATTAGTCCCCACGCAGACGTTTAAGCCACTTGCAAAATTCTCTTGGCCAGACGCTTTAAACGCCGTCTTGCCAGCGCCTTGCACCTATAGAGAAACCCAACTTACCTGGCATCATAATCCAATCAAGAACTTCACCGAACTCATTACCCGCCCGCTGGAAATCCACTCAGCCCCCCATTAACGACTTAGTAGCGTTTTAAAAGGTGGAAAAAACGTGCTTTAATCGCTGCCTCTGCTGCTGGTTATCCTTTAAACGGATTTTCCGAAAGGGGTTGTGTACGAGGACATTTTCCGGCGAGGAAATGCGGGGCGGTGAAAGGGGGCTGCTAAAATTACAGCACGACCTCATTAGCAGCAAATATTTTGGCGTTCGTTCGTGCTCAGTCACTCAGGCACACAGATAGAGATACAGATACATTTGTATATTTAAGTACTTCATGGTTAGCGCGTAAATTAATGGTTAAGCCATCGTTGGTTGTTGGTTGTGTTGTTGCTCGTGGTTGCCGACCGCAGAGCGGGGGGTTTGAATCTGACCATAACGAAGGGGGTCAAGTGGGTTGAGGGCGGTATAACCCGGTCCATTAGATCACCGCCTGCCGATGGGCACGTGACTACCGGATGGCAGTTCATCCGTTCATCCGCAAAGTGCGGTGAAAATCACCAACCCCCCAACAAAATCACCTACGCCCTTGGCGATCCCCCCCAAAAACCGAACCCCTGGTGATTAAATTTTAGCCACAAGACAAGTGCTAAATTACCGCGGCCCAAAACAAATCAAAATCAGGCAACTGCGCATTGCAAATAGAAATAACGCATAGCCGGGGAGGGGGTAAACAACCCCCCCTCACAGGTGTTCGTGCGCGCCACTGGCATCCAATGACAACAGGCCACCGAAATCCAAGACACGGCTGCAATCTTGTGCGGATTTCATGGGGATTAATTAAAATTGCCAATTACGAATTCATTAAGGCAGATCAAATTCCGAGGCGGGGCCCATTAAGGCGGCTTTCGTTACGGCCGGAAAATGCCTTACATTGGCCGGAGACAGCCAGCTTTCGGAAAATGGGTAACTGGAAACTGGAGGCTGGTAGCTGGAAATGGAAATCGAAACGGGATAACCCCGGCTGTTCTGGCCATATTTTGCCAATGACTTAATTGGGCCATTTTTAACTATGGCTTATATTTTCGGAGAATTTTTAACTTAAACAATCATTTCAGCCTAGAGTTGTTAAAAATATTTTAAATCTATTTAATAATAAATAATTATTTTTAAAAAATCTTAGAAAATGATTTGTTTGGCCTGGAGTTTTTTAAGTTTTTATGCTTGTTTGTCATCTTTAAATTACTAAACTAAATAATATCCTTAAAAAATATTAAATATCAGTGATATTAGTCACAGAAGTTGAAATATAATTTTCCAAAAATATAAAATATTTAAAAGCCTTGTTTTTGCTAACAAATCACCAGGTGCCCAAAAGTATACAACGAATGTATTTTTTCCATTGCATACTTTTAGACACCTTTAGGGAGTTTTTGAAATATTCTGTTCCAACTAACTAACTAAATTCTCATCAAAAGAATATATAAAACTTTTCCTTACAAATTTTGAAAGCACTGTCTTTATGCTTTTTATTTACGCCCGAATTGCTTTTCATTCTCACAGTTTACCAGTCATATTAAAAATGATTTTCCACTGCAGTCGGAAATCAGCATTGATGGATTATTTTTAGATCCTCGTTTTTGTCAGATCTGCTGGCTCGTTTAAAAATGGGTTTCAAGTGTCTCTCGCACTCAGACCCAATCTTAAACTCAATCTGAGATACAGATACAGCATCAGAATCAGTCTCCCATTTCTGTTTGGCAATTGTTTGTCACTTTGGGCTTAAACCGAGAAGCCAGACGACCGGCAGAATGCGTTTTAATCACCCGATTGTTGGCACAGGCGAAATAAATCGGTAAATTGTCGGGTTGTTCTCGAGGCCCCCGAGGCGGGGAAATTGGTGTCTGTGATTCGCTTCGCTGTGATTCGAGTCGAAGTCGAAGTAATTTAACCCAAAATACACGGCATACTTTGTCATTCGCGAACGAGAACAGAGCTTCACCCCTGGGCGGGTTTCTAATTAATTTGCGCTGACATTCGGGGGTTAAGGCGGCAGGCGGCAGGTGGCAGGCGGTCGGGGGTTAAAGGTTGCCACCAACTGCTGACATGCAACAGATTTATAACGTTATTTGTTTGTCGTCTGCAGTCGGCAGTCTGCAGTTTGTTGTGGCAGCTGCGGCTCACTTTTTGATTGCCTGGCAGCA
Source organism: Drosophila pseudotakahashii (assembly GCA_035046095.1). NCBI lineage: Eukaryota > Metazoa > Arthropoda > Insecta > Diptera > Drosophilidae > Drosophila > Drosophila pseudotakahashii. The sequence goes on from JAWNOE010000105.1 coordinate 13,417,842, forward strand.
AAGAGGAAAAAGGAAAAGGGAAAAAGGAGAAAATCAGTCGAGGAAAGGCAGACAAAAGCGCCGCACGAGCAAAGCGACAAATGGAAATGGAAATGCGACCGAGTAGGAAAATGAAAATGAAAACTGTGTCGCACATCACTCAGGGAATCTCAACTCAACCCGTCGCAACCGAACTCTACTCAACTCAACTCGAGTCAAGTCAAGTGGCCAAGGACCGAGGACCAAGGACCAGGAACCGAGAGGAAGACAGACGCACGACAGGATTAACCCTCCGGGAGCGAAGGAGGACTCTTTGCCACTGAGAGCTTCTTAAAAAAGCGCCAAGGAGTGTTCTTGATTTCGGGCATTTGCTTTGTGGCGATGGCAGGCCAGGAAAAGGCTAAAAGAAATCTATTATTAGCCATAAGTGAAATATCTCAGATGTCTGGTTATCCTTGTTTAAGTTTAACTATTATTTCCCCAAAGAAACTAACCCATTGGAAATTTCTAAATTTAACCTCGGGTTTAATTTAACCGCTCAGGTTTTTAAGAACCCCGAATAAAGGTGACCCAAACAATCTGAGGGTGAAATATCTCCAAAAGTCTGTGCTTTAACTCACTATATACTATATAATATATTTGCTTTTAAGTGATTATTAATTTTTTAAAATTTTTTATTATAGCTATTTATTTGTAGGTTAACTTAGGGTTAGCCAAAACTGCATTCCTTTAATTCTCTAAATTCTACCTTTAATGTTTGTAATAATCACCATTAAATTTTGCAGATTAAAGACGTTGGCTCTTATAAAATTCAAAATAAAAATAAAAAAAAATTATACAAAATCTAAACGCGCCCAAAATATTGAAATACCCCTAAATGGGCCAATATATTGGCTCAATCTGCTGGCCAAGACAAAAGTTATGGGTTCATTAACACTAGACAATAACCAATTTGTAACAGCAACAGCTGGAGACCCGCAATAAATGTGTGTGGGTTTTAATTAATGAACATCTGGCCAGGGGAATTTGTCAGAGATTAGGGATTCACGCCGCATCCTCAGGAGTCATCGAGTCAATGGCAGTTAGTTATACATCTCGAGCAATAAATAACCAGCTAAAATGGCCAAGAAGACAAACAGAGAACCGAGAAGCCTTTGTTGAAAGTCGCGGGTATTTACATATTTTTAATAACCTGCTCGCACAAATCAACTGAGGCGAAGTCTGTGTGTGAACTTGACATCAAAATGAACTAAACACGGACTCTCCGGCGAGGTTAAATCATATTTGACAAACAGCAAACAAACAAGGGGGCGAGAGCACACGCATGTGTACATTCCGGAAAATGCAGGGGGGGGAAACTCAGGGGGGAAAACTCCAGGGCTGAGATGGGAAAAACAGAAAAGGTGTCTGAGCGAGTCGCAACAACGCCTGCCATATGACACATAAATATGTCCCTCCTGCTTCCCGAAAACAATGTACAAATAAAACAATACAAAATCATCAGCCATCAGGAGCAGGCTGTGAAAAGTCAGGAGGAAAACGCTGTGCCAAATCATTCACCCTAAAAATAAATAAGGGGGGACTTTAATGGGGAACATAATGTATGAATGATTTCTTTTAAAATCAATTTTGTAAAACCCTTTTTCAAGTAATTACATTAAAAGAAACTTTAAAGTCTGCTTTAAACCCTACTTTAAATTTACCTAACGGCTGAGAAAACAACGAACTAATATTATTTTCTTATTAATTTAATAAATAATAAATTTAGTTTGCAGTTAGATTTATAAAATATATTTGTAAAAATAAATTAATTTATTTTTAAAATTATTTCTGTAAAATTCATTAATTTTCCTTACAGAGCCTGGCTGTCTTTGAAAGTTTTCCGCCTCGCAAAAGTGTGAATGATGCGCCCGGGGGGCGTTGGAAAAGTGGAAAAGCGGAAAAGCTGGGGGTGGGGATGGCAAATCAAAGCGCCAGACAAGTGGGCCGAATCCCCAACATGTTGAACCTGCCGACGACGTCGTCGCGTTGATGATAACGTCGAGGACTCCAGACAAAGACGACTCTCCCTTGACTTTTTTGACTTTGTTATTTATTTTATTTGCCCCCCCCTTTTCTTGTGTTTTTTTTTTTTTTGTCAGCGACAAATCGACATTTGCTGCATTAAATGCTGATCAAATACACTTCCGCTCGTTTATCTGTGTAAATATTTGAGCGGGCGGGCTAACAAGTTTACAGCCATCGGCTGGATGGCAGTGAAATGACGCAAGAAAAGTTGCAAAGCTCCCCTTCCACCGCTTTTTTCCATCACAAATATACCATTTCACAGAAAGAGAAACAGAAACCGAAACAGACACAATTGAATTGTTAAAGAGGGAAATCTGTTGACAGGCAAACGAACCAAACCGAACCGAAATAGCATCCATTGGAGGCAGGACCTTGAGCCCCAGCAAGTGTCAAAGTGTCCCATGCTAAATTTAGGCCTCACCCAATGGGCCGGAAATTGAGAGTGACACCGGGTGGAATGGAGTGCAGGGTATGGGACTTAAGTACTATCTCACCTCCGCCGGGAACGTGTAGCCCTCGACACTGTGCTCCGATCCGAACTGGTCGTTCAGGCCGTAGTGCATGTGGATCTCGTGGAAGCGGTAGCGGTACGAGAGCGGTCCGCCGGAGATGTTCACCGGCGTCTGCATCCCATCGTAGTTGGCCACCGTATCGTTGCCGGCCGTGAAGATGACGCTGTGGCCCGTATTAGTGATCAGTCCGGATATCTGGGGGGAGATATGTTCGAAAAAAGAATAATTAATAAATTTGTAATAAATAAAAAATTAATAAATAACGTATTTAAAAAATTTTAGATTTTAAATAAATATTGAATTGATGTTTAATGATTTCTGAAAGAGGGGAAAATATAAATAAAATTATACGAATTTTAATACTCATAAAAAAAATATATAATTAAGTTATGAAAACTCTCTTGCTCTTAAAAAATAATAAAATATATAGATTTCATATATCATCCAGTGAATCAATATTTTAAGGCTTCATAACATTTTAACAAAATAAAATAGAAGGGCGCCTTAGAATTATATATGTCATACAGAACTTTTTGCACTTTTGAAGAAAAATAAAATATATTATTCAATAATATTTATCTACTTTAAACTTGGATATCGAATATTAAAATACTACGCGATATATATCATAATTCCGTTATTAAGAATACTTTTCTTTAAAATTTTAAAAATCCTTGTTTTAAAATAAAATTATTAGAATAAAAACTGATTAGCCCTATTAAAGTCTTGTAATCTTCACATCTGTCTCCGATAAAAATATAATGTCCCTGTATTTTTCCCCCGAGGGATCCTCCGACTCACCCTGTGCTTGTCTATGTGCATGGGCCTCAAGTTGGGATCGAAGAGCAGGCGCTGGGGCTCCAGATTGACCGGCGACTGGCGACGACCCTTGTTGCAGAGCGACCACTCCGGATTGATGAGGCCCCAGAAGGCAGGACCTGAAACGAATGCAATGGGTATATATAGTACACCCTATTAGACGGGCCATTCGAATCGAACCCAGTGTCGTCCAGTGGCAGGAAGATTTATGAACCCAGTTCTCTCGCCTCAAACTGTTTCGAAAAGTTTCCTTGCCGACCACAATTGTGGGTTGTGTGCTGCAAAAACCTGCCACAAATTGCATAATGGCTGAGGGGCGGTTAGGGGGCGGTTAGGGCGGGGTTAAGGGGGGGCCAAAAGTCATGGAGCCCAGGGGCCATTACAATATTTGTCTGCATCTGCATAGGTGTTGGCCCTGCGTTGGTTTAGTTTTCTTCTTTTTTTTGTTGGTTTTGCGTCTCTTTGATTCTGGCCACACAACTAAGCCATCTAGCCCCCCTATATCACCTAACCCCCTGACTTGTTTAATTTCGTGCGGTTTGCTTAGTTTTTCTCCCAATCACAGTCCCACATTTCCCCATTTCCCAGTTCTAGTAAAAACCCCACTGTAGCTGTAAAATTGCAGCTTTATCTCTCTGTCTCGCTCTCACTCTCTCTCCTATCTGCTGCCATCTCTTTCGCTTGGCTTTGGCCAACTTTATCTGGGCAACTCGGCAGCTTAATTTATGGCAATATGAAATCAAGCTGAGCTGAAACCCAAAAAACAATAGGCCGCCTTTTTTATTGCCAGTTTCTTGCTATTGTTGAGTTTGTATAATCTATGGTCCTTGTATTTTCAGCAATTGAAAGTGTTTCGTTGACGTTTTCGGTTGAGAATCGAAGGTTTTAAGGTTCTACTTTTTTTATATTACTATTTCTGATTTATGTTATTTTTTTTAGAATTTTCTAACAAGCCGTTCTGTGTGATTTTAGCTACTGGCCGTTTTTTAATTGCGAATTATATCGATATAGATATATTAAAATCCATTGGTTAGCTTTCACCCTTTAACAGGTGTTGCCTTCCATTTTCCACCATTTAGTTACATTTCTTAATTGAGTTTATGGTTTTTATTTATATTCCTAGTTTATCCCTTCGCTCGCAATGTTTCTCGCTTGCTTGCTCAAGGATCAACCCATTATTAAAACCTCTTCTGGCCGTTGTTCCATTCGAGTCCGTTCCAGCCACTTGTAATCCCATTTATGGCACACATTCCCCCTCAGTTTCCCCTCCCTCTCTCTCTCCCTCTCTGCTATAAAAATGCTTCGCCTGCAGTCGCATTGCGTATACGACACGTAGTCGGGAAAAACGGAGGTTAGAGAGGGGAATCCTGGGAATCAACACGTTCGCTGCGAGGCCGCAATCAGGAGCTTCAATCATAGATATGCCACGTACTCGCGTTTAAGCGATTGTTGACCTCAACGACGCCATCGCATTAGCCAAAAAGAAAAGCCAAAGCCGAAGGAAAAGCGGATGAAAAATAATCCTAAGAGTGGGAAGAATAACCAGTGTGGCTGATGAAAAACCGGAGATGCCCGGGGCGTTAAATGGGTTAAGCAATTAACCCGCTGAAGCGTGGCGATCTTATGCGTTTCGTTGGCTTTAATGGATTAAGTAGTTTAAACGCGAAAAGGTTGCAAAATTAGTAAATAATAATTTTAATAAGTTTAAAGAAATATTTAGAAATATTTAAAATGTATTCTTTGATGGATCTAAGTTAAATCTTTAATAAATTATTTATTGGAATTGAAAATTAAATTTAAATAAAATATTAAAACTAAATTTTTAATGATTACAAAATATATATTAATTTAAAGAGAACAAATTTTAATATTATTAAATTTAAAAGAATTAATAAATGGATTTTAATAATTTTATTTGAATAAAATGTACAAAAAAAATATTAAATAAAATTGTTTGTGATTATAAAACTGGTCTTTAAAATTCCTAGTTATTTAAAGAGGATTTTAAGGAGCTCAAATGAAATTCAAGTGCTCAGAAAGCCTTAACAGAAATTTTAAAATTCAGTATTATCAAAATATGTGCATATTAAATCCGTTTAAACAGCGAGTTTTTCTAGCATTCGAAACTCGTGTCACGTGCTCATCGCCACTGCATTTTGCGGCGGGGGAAAAGTAGGAGAATCGGCGGCTACGAGTTCGAGTTGAGGTCTTCAGATAACGCCGAACCGAACCGAGGAGTAGGATGTTGCAGTCTCGAGTCTATTAAATTGCGGTCTGGAGTCGAGTCAATGAGGCAATTGCCAAACGATTTTAGCAGCCATTAACAACATTAGTGGCTTGGCTGACTGGCTGTGGATGTGGATGGGGGATGGAAGATGGGGAATGTTGCCTTGCCGGGTTGATGGTTGGATTTTCCTTCTTCTTTTAAAGGCGAAAGGCGGTGGCATGGAGCACACGCCTCGTTTGATTCCGTTTGGCCGCTTTTATTTGGCTCGTTGGGAGTGCAAATCACGTTAAACAAGTGGCACGTTGCAGCTGCAACTGCAGCTGAGGCTTAGTCGTCTTTTTCGGGGCAACCTTTTTGGCATTTCGGCCCCTCTTTTCGCCCCCCCTCCTTTAGCCACCCCACACACTCAGTGGCTCAGTGGCGCCCCCTGACGAGGGATTTCGGAGTCCTGCATGCAATGCTTATGTAAATTTATTTATGCCAAAGGAGACACAAAGTTCGCCTCGGATTTCGGTTGCAATTTGTTGACAACACGTGTTACAAGATACCCCTGTTGCCAGGCTTTTACACGGCGAGAAAATCTATAGCTAAAGCTATAAAATATTCAATTTATTCATTGAAAACATAAACTAAAATAAAGAAAATTTAAATCCAAGAGAGAAGCCCCTGAAAAAGTTTTTAAAATATTTTTTTTAACCTTAAAATAGTTTTAATTAAATTTAAAAATATTTTTACTGATAACTTGTCTAACGGAAAATCGGTAAATAAATTAATATTTGCATTTAAGCAACCAGAAATATTATTTCCATTTAACTTATTGCATTTCCTTCCCATTTCTGCACTTTAAGTTTGATTCTTCTTCTTATTTTCCCTGTTCGCCAAAATCCAATTCAAAATTCAAAGCACTTGAACTTATTTATGCATTTGTCTTGTGCAAATGGCGTCGCCGTTGTGTCTCTAATAAGATTAAGAAAGATGCTTCTACTGCTTTCAAGTGCGAGCAGGAGAAAGAGACAGAGAGAGGGAGGAAGAGAGAGAGAGAGAGAGAGAGAGAGCAACGCTTATCGGCTGTCTGCTGTCCTGTCTGGACATAATCTCCACGGACCTTTGCCCCGATTTCGCCGCCAGTAGAAGTGACACATGGCGAACTGTTCTCCATTTCTCCAAAGGCGATGGCATTTCGGGTCTCCATTCCCCATTCCCCCGTCTCTTTCTACTGCTTATATACCCCTCTCTCTCTCTCTCTATCTTTCCTTCGCCGTCTGGGCCTCAGCTTATCACGTTTCAACGCCAGACAATGGTGCAAAAAAGGAAAGTTCGCTTTTCCTCCGCCGGGCTCTGTGAATACTTTGTCCGCCTTTCCATTTGACAGCTGCAAATCGGCTTCGTCTCCGCTTTTCCCCCTCCCATTTTCCATTTCCCACCCCCCACAGCCATTTTCCTTTTGGCTCTTTTTACATGCATTTCACGCGTGCAGCTTCAGTCGCTGAGAAAATCGTTTTACACCGGCAGCAACAACACAAGAATCGCCCTGGCCTTTCCGCGACCCCCGAAAAAGCAGGTGGAAAAGCACCCATCACCCATTTCCACCACCCATTCCCTTCCCTTCAACTTTGTTGCTGTAGCGACGCGTGCTGCTCGTTGGCTTGGCTCAAATTTTACTCTCCGCTTCCGTCCGTGGTTATTGTTGAGCTTTGATTAAAATTTACTTTGTTGTTGGTATTTATGAAAACTTAAACGGGGGCAAAGGGAAAAAGGGGGGGGGGGTTGGCGGAAAAGCTTACCGGAGATGCCATCGTATGTCCACCAATCCTCCCAGCTGACGGCGAGCAGAACTGCAAAGAGAAAGCGGAGAGGGGAAAGTGCATCAGATTTCGATTCTCGAGTTGATGAATATAAGCCGCGAACATGTCAAAGATCTGATTGGGTCAATATATACGTATATATAGTCAGCTTTAATACCTTATAATGTTTCTGAGGGTGGGGACTTAAATGTGCCTGCAGAATAACCGGGAGATTGCAGGGGATTTTACATTTTAATGGCCTTCTCATTGCAATTTCTCTTATAAAAAAAAGGTATTTATTTTTTAATAATTTAATTTCACAAATATTTAAAGACTAATGTAATATTTATAGCTCTCAATATTCCATATATTCGCTATAGCTTTTAGTTTTAATTAATATAATAATTGAATTTTTATAAACTTAAATATTTTATATTTTTTTTAACACCTTTATATGACAGAATATTCAAAAAATTAATAATATAATTGTATTTTTATGAACTAAAATATTTTTAAAGGATTTTTAAACCCATTTAAATGCCAGATTGTAAAAATATTTAATATAATAATTAAATATTTATGAGCTCAGATCTTTTTAGAGGCATTTTTAAAGGCATAACATTGATTTCATAATGTTTAATAGATTTATTTTGTATTGTAATAATTATTAAAATAATTTATAAAATCTTTAAGTATAGTACAACATTCTTATCCACCAAATGAATCCAGATAATAATAATTATGAATAATTTTGCTCTTTATTAATGATAGGGCATCAATTCGTTTTGACTCGACTTTTGACTTTTTTCGGCAGGTCCTTCGTGTCCTGCACTTTGTGAAAATGATTTTTGCTTACTTGCCTTTTAATTTTTTCGTGTTCGAGTTGGTTTTCGCTTTTTCCCTTTTTGTTCCCGCCGCTTCGTTGGCTCGTTTTTGTTTTTTGTTTTGCGGCTGCTTTGCTCTTTTTGCTCGCCCCGTAAATTCACTTCCGTCACTTGTTAACTTTAACATTCATCGACACTTTTTGCCTTTTGGCCCTTTTTTTTGCACCTCACTTTTTGCTGGCTCGGCTCGGCTTGGCTTCGCCTGCGAATGCAGCTGAAGCACTTTGTTATTTTGACAGCCGACAAAAAGCGGGCCAATGCCTTTTGGCCAGAAGCAACGCCCCACCCCACCCCCTCTTTGGACCAGCAACCTGCACTCTTTCTTTCCTTCCGCGACTCGAATCAAAGTCAAGAAATGTTGAGTCATTAAAACGCGTTACCAACCCCTTGGTCCTCAGTCCCATTCCCCACAAAGAGCAGTGCGAAATGCACTGTAGTTTCCGGCAAGGAGTTCCACGTTCGCGGGGAAGAACGCCAACGAACTCGAGTTCCACTCCAGATATTCTTGCGAAACTTTCTGAGGGGTGTTATTAGATGAAAAGAGGTATATTTACTAACGAATCGCTGGGGAAGTATTTAATTTTTGGGCAGAAAAGGTTATTTCTACCTATAATAAAAATAAAACAAAAATTAACTTGGCTTTTCTTTAGCTTATTAATAAATATTAAAATTAATAATAATTCATATTATATATTTTTAAATATGTATAGAAAATACTAAAAAACTTGTACTTTGAATACCTTCTAAAAAAAAATTAAAATAAAAACTTCTCTTGCAAATTCTCCTTTATACAACTATTTCGCCAAGCCAAACTTTGGATCAAAACAACCCAGAGTTCTCTGCATTTTTTCTACCCCTTTGAAATATTCTGTAAAAAGTGCAAAAAGCGAGGACTAAAAAAACCTTGAAAATTTTGTGACGAGGAAGGGGCGAAAAGTAAAAGGCAACGACAAGAGCAACATCAACGAGAGTAATAACAATAATAATAATAATAATGCAAAGTCATGGGCAATGATTGAAATTAATGGATTTCTAACTGCTCAGCGTCATTGCAGTCCCCTTGGGTTTCCCCTCCCCCTTCCTTTACAGCTCTTAACCCTTTGGCAACTAAAGGGGTTTGGAGGAAAGTGGGAGAGTTAACCCACTGCAATTCGTAATACATCTTTGTGATTTGTAATTTATGTGGCGCACTTGAAGATTTATTAATTCCATAATAAAGAAAAGAAGAGCAAAACTTAACTAACAAAATATTTATTTTAGGGAAACATAAAAAATCTTTAACACGATTTACTGTGATTTCAGCACTAAAGATAATAATAATAAATATAAATATAATCTGAAAACCCTCAAAAACAACAGCTAAGTTTATTTAAACTCCCAACCTCCAAGTCTCCGATTTCCCATTAAGCTCTAGGTGTTTTTATTCTCTCAAATTTACACACTTTACCAAAAGTTTTTAAGCTTTGTTTTTTTTTTGTTGGGTACAAAAAAATAACATCTCGAATAATTTCTATTCAATTCGCTGGTTCTCCCACTCTCCTTTGGCTTTGTTTGTTCATTGAATTCTATTTATAAATTTTCACCTGGCTGCACGACCCCCCTTCTCCTCCCCTCCCCCTCCTTCCACACCTGAGATCCTTCTGTTGGCTTCTTCTTGGCCTTCCTCCATTCCTCCTTGGTCTCGCATTCGCAATCATAAAAGGCAACAAAATGTTGAACAAATTTTTATGGCTGCACAAAGCAACAGAAAGTGACAAAGCGAGAGAGCAGGGCAAAAAGTCACCAGTCCGGGATACACCGAAAGAAAAATCGCATTCTAAATTAAAATTGGAAATGTAAAATCTTTACGTGAAATATTTTTTTATCAGCCAAATTAATAAAACTTTTAGTCAATTGAATAAAATTATTATTATCTAAACAAATATAAAAGTGTCTCCTTAAAAAACAGTAAGTAAGTATCATAAATCATACAGAAAGGCCTAATATAAAAATCTAAAAAAATATACAAGTTCGGAAATCATTTATCTATTAAATATATAGTTTACAAGAAACTTAGTTTTTAGACTGGAATATTTTTAAAAAGAAAATATACCTTAATTTAAATTTATATTATTTGATTAAACAAGTTTATAACCTCGGAAACCTATATAAATTCCTCAAATAAATTCCAGATTAAATTTTTTTCTCTCAGTGCAAGCAATGCCATGGCAGCACAGCCGTCTGAACTTCCCCGCCCATCCCCCCGTCCTTCCCCCTTTTGGCTTGTGGTCGTCGCTTTTGTGGCTGCCTCGCATTTTCCGCCCCGCCTGAATTTTCTCTCTCTGTTTTCGCCGTCGCGCCTTTTAGTATTAATTACAAATGAAATTTTCTTATCATTTCTGTTGCCGTTGACAACTTTCTGTCTGCCGGCCCGTCTGGGTCACCACCCCACTTCCCCACTCCCCCATTTCCACCAGGGACCTCCTCTAGTTTAGGGCCAATAAGCAAAAATAGTTGCTGCTAATTGTTGTTTGCCGTTTATGGTTATGGCCAATGCGTGCTAATTGTCACCAGCCATCTCCTCCTGGGGCTTCCTTTTTCAGGGTTTTCAATTTCAGCTGAGTTTCGATGCTGAGTTTTATTTTGTATTGTGTTTCCTGTGCAGCAAATTAATGGCGACACTTTAGTTGCGCTCAATATTGTTTAGCCCGCCTGTCAGTCGGTTTGCTTCCTTTTATTTCTGATACTCTTTCGGGTGGGTTGGAATTTAATAAAGAATACTTTAAAAAAATTGACTTAAACAATTTAATCAGCGGGTTAATTAATACTAATTTTTATATTATTTTTACTATTTTTAATTTTGCACTGATTAATTTTCGGAACTTAAAAAAATTCTATTGTTGTGAAAATCAAATAAGTAATTTAAAATTGCTTTAATGACTTCAAATCTTAAACACAAATATGTGTCTTAAGATATGCAGTGAATAAAGAATAGACACTTTTGGGTTAAAAATATATTGTTGCATAGTTTTAGACACCTATTTTGACATTAAAATATAAATTAAACATAAAAAAATTGTTTTTAATAATTATTAAAATATAACTAAACTATATACAGCTAAAGAGCATTGAACACTGCGATCTATGCAATATATCCCTATTTTCCGATTCTTTATTTCGTGTGTTTTCTTTGCTTTGTGTTGTGTTCGCTTTTCGTTGGGTTCGCTGCTTGCTTTTTTGCCATTTTCTATTTGTTTGCTGTCGTCGTAGTCGCTTGTCTATTTAAAAAGCACGTAAACATGGCCGACTTCTGGCGCGCCCAAATCAACAACAACAATAGGGGAAACAACAAGAACAATACGGGCAGGACAAAAGGAGTGGTGGTAAGGGGGGTTAATAGGAGAGGGGTAAAAAAACCAAAAAAAAATAGAGGAAAAAGGATTGACGTGCGCATTTTAGTCACGCTGTCGCAGGTTTTTTGCCTTTTTGCCATTTTAGCTGATTGTTTTTGTTCTTGTTGTCAGGAGGTGTAGTTGTTGTTGTGGTTGTAGTTGTAAGCAAAAGGATATATACACGACATGTGTGAGGGACACGAGAATATCAGGACATCGAGAGACATCGGGCTTCAGTTTCAGACTTTTGTGCCCGCGGGTAACTTAATATTTTGTTGATGTTTGCCCAACTTGATTATATCTATCACTATCATAATATGGCACACACACACACACCCCCCGCCAAGTTGCTAGCACACACCAATTCATTTTGAGACATATGCAAATTTCCCCATTGTAGCCCAAGTGTCAACACAAAAGATTGGACCTAAAAGAAAAGGATATGTTCTCAAAAACTGAATTATATGGCGAGTGATACAATATAATGAAAATGTGTAAGGTTCTTGTAAATTATCCTCATGTTTACATGGGGCCTGTGATTCATGTGGATAATTTATTCGCCCGTCTTTCTAGAAGTTATGTAAAGATTAGGGGTTTATAACGTATTTATATTTACATTTATTTACTTGATGGGTCTTTGCGAAATCTACATTACGTATACGCCTTGTTAGCCATTCGGCATTTCTTATGCTAATTATATTATTATTTTTGAATATATTATTTGGTATTATTGGTTTATTTTACCGAATTAAATTATGTAAATTTAGTTTGGTAATTCAGGAAATCAATACAAATTAATATAAAATATCTGTAGGTAGATATATATATATCCTTGATTAAAATTTGTAAAGATTAGGGATTTATAAGGTATTTATATTTACATTTATTTGCATGATGAGTATTACCCAAATATTAATTACGTATACGCCTCGTGAGCCATTCTGAATAACTTATGTTACTTATATTATTACTTTTGAATACAATATTATGTATTATTATTGTTTAAATGGTTCATTGATTTATTCCTCGTTTATGTAAATTTTTTAAAAAATTAATTCGAAAATTCAGAAAATTTCTCGATGAAATCAAGCAAACCCTAAAAGATGTATGATTGCTAATCAGGATATCCCGGACATCTTTAAACTTTAAAAGCAATCGTTTATTTATATTTTAATTGATTGCGTTAACGGTCTTCCTGTCTTCCGCACACTTTCCTCCTGCTTCCTCCGCCGCCGCTCTTAATTCATTTGATTTTTATGAACGATGGTAAAGCGGACGGACGGGGGTAGAATAGTAATATGCAAATAGCCGAAGGCGTGTTCGCCTCAAATCAGGAGCAAAAAGTGGAAGGATATGGGGTTGCTAGAAAAAAAGGAGAGAGAGATCTGGAGGAACAAGGCGGTGGTTCCGTTTTTAAAAGCGCAAGCAAGTGAAAGCTTTCAATCAATGTCGCTCGCTCGTCAGGCGCCCCTTCTCCCTTCTCCCATCCCCCTTTCACCAGCGCCCCTGACCATTGAACACCCCTCCCCTAGCTCAGCTTACACGCCTCTGTTTTTGTGGCCAGCTTTGGCTTTTAATTTCTATCGCTACGATTTCATTTTTAGTTCCGTTCGGTTTGGTTTGGCTTGGCCTGGCCTGGTTCAAGTAACCATTTCCATTTTCACCCCGCTGCCGCCCACTGACCACCCCTTTTTTCCCCACCACCCCCTAACCCTGTATGAAAGAGCCACACCTCGTTCTTTGATTTTTATTAAGTTTTGTCGACTCGCTTTTTGCTTTGTGTGTGTCCGCGTGTCCGTTTGTCCGCATGTCCGTTTGTCTGCTTGTCCGTAGCCTGTCCGCTGCCACGCCTTAACCCTCCCCAACCCCCGACCTCTGCCACTCCCTTTGCCCTTCGCCTGGCTAATGGTAAATGCCATTTCAATTACGTACACAGTACTAAAATTTTATGCGGCCAGTCAACGTGGCCTCCCCTCTGTTTTTTTTCTCTCATTTTACTTTGTCGATTTCCATTTGCGCTTTAAGTGCATTTGCACAATGCCATGGGGGAGTTTTTTTTTTTGGGGGGGGGGGGGGGGGGGGGGCGTGGGGTAGGGAAATGGGAAATGGTATTTGGGGTGTGGCCATAATCAAACATCAATCGGATGCTATGGAGGCCGTTTTTCTCATCGAATTTTGGGTTTTTTCGGGATACAACTACCTGAAATGGTAGAAGAAATGCAAAAAAAAAGCGAAGTAGTTTAAGAGTGGAATATCAGTTCCTTAAATCTAGCTTTGAATTCAAATTTTCAACTTACAATTTGAAGTTCTTAATTTTCAAACTCAAATTTGTTTGGACTTAACATTTTAAATATTTTTAATATTTTTTAAATAAAATTAATTAAGTAATTTTTTCTATATACTTTTTAAATATTAAAAAAAAATTTACAATTTGTATAAGAACAAAAATCGTTATATTTGAAAGAAATACAAATTTAAAAAGTTTACTAAGACTTTTTTCCGCTTCCCATTTAGTACTGAAATGCTTACGACAACATGGAAAAAATCAGAACCATACTGTGTGAAAAAGAAAACGCATCTATGCCAAAGAAAACAAATCAAAAATCATCTCCTTTAGCTGGATTTTTTTTTGGGCCTCGTGAAATCCCTGTTCTGTTTATTCTCATCCCTTTTTTGTTCTTCTCCCAAGTGACACCTGCAGCTTTCAGTGAGTGTGTGTCGGAAACAAATGGCACGCAAAACACCTGTCAAAAAAAACAAAAAAACAAGACTGGCAACAAAACGAAGGAAATGCCAGGAAAAAAGGCGAAAACTTTGTGAGCTCATTTCGTTACCCGTTGTTTTCACCACTTTTGTTGCTTTTGTCACTATTCCAACTGCCAATAGGCGCGTCAGAAAGTCAGAAAGTCGTTGGCGACGACAACGGCAATAGTAACAATAACCGAACACGAAAGAAGCCTCAACGAAAAAAGGATTACTATTGTGTAGTCGACGGGGAAAATACCCCTTACAACAAAATGTATTATATTTCAAAAAAAATATTTATAGGCGAAAAATAAATATAAATACTATACAAATACATTATAACAGAGATGGTAAAAAAATTACCAAAAATACCCTGTATTTTTTTTTATCCATTTAAAAAACTTAGCAAAATAAAATCAAATATTTTAGAATTATAGGCATCAATTTTAGTGAATATTAGTTCTTAATGGCAGTTATCAATTTTCCAAAACACCCTCAAAAAGAGGGGTATCAAAAAACTGGTAACTGACTGAGCTAAATCGTGCTGGGCTGAGCTTTTCGTGCACTCAGCTGGTACATGCATTTGTAACCCTACCCCACCCTCCTTCACCCCCCCCCCTCCCCCACCCTTTCCCAGCCCCGGGTTTCCTGCAGTTTTCCGAGGGAAAAGCAAGAATTGCTAAGAGGAACCGCAGTCACTTTGGCTTTGCATTTTTTGTGAGCTTGGGTTTTCCCGACTGAGTGTGAGTTTGGTGATGGAAGAAAGTTATAGTTGCACGGGAGACTGGGAGAAATCGGGAGGGAGGGAGCCTGGCATTTGGCAACAGGTGGCGAGGCTTAGTCCTCGGTGATCTGCTCCACATCGCCATCTCCGCCAGAGGAAGAGCTTCCCATTCGCTAAGCCCACAAATAAACAAAACAAACGTCCCGAAAACGGAAAGCGAAATGGAGAGGCAAGAGCAAAGGAAACCTGACTTCAAACGAAGAAAAGCTAAGGGAAAATGGAAAAGCGAAAAAAGGTTGCACTTAAATATTAGCAAAAGTTTTTGGCTGTCGCTACTGCAAGAGAGAAAGGGAGAAACATGGCGAGAGAGAGAGAGGGAGATGGAAATATGTAAGCGTAAATTTTCCACTGACACTGATTTGTTGCTTTTGGCCGTAGAGTAAGAATATTTTTCGAGAAAAAGACAGGTGAGAAGAAAAGACAGCTGCACTAAGTGAAAAATATTTTAAAATCATCAAATAGTTTTTAACAAAGCGAAAATGTTAAATATTCTTAAATGGATATTAATTATATTATTTACATATATTAATATATTTTTCAGTTAATTCGCTTAATAAGTTTACAATTAATTGAAAATTTTGAAAAAATGTAAAAAGATTTTAAAGAATATTTATTATATTTTTTAAAAAATCCAATTTCTTTTTTAATTAATTTCTTATTATGTCAAATATTATTTTACAATTTTATTTTAGCCAATGGGTTTAATTTATAATTAAAATATTAATTTTTACCTGGATTTACAAGATATAAATATTTGGATATTTTACTTTTCATGTGACTTTTCCTTGCAACTGGAATCTTAACCTTTTTCCTAGTGACTATAATTTGTAGGTAAATTTTCGCAGTGCCCAAAAATAGCTGAACAACCGACTGACATTGCTTGTTTGCTTCCGAGAGCAGTAACTTGGCTTCCCTTTTTCCCTTTCCCTTTTTGCCCCAGGACCCAGGACCGCTTTTTGCCCACCTTTCTTGCACTTAAACTTTGGCAACTGGTTGTTTTTGCTGCTGCTGCACTCATTATTGTCAAGTTGCCTCTTACACATTCTACTCATTTGGGTTACACAAGACACAGACACAACCGCATGCACCACAATGGAAGTCCCGGGGAAAATGAAGGTTTCCCAGCTCTGCTGCCTAGAAATTTTTGTGCTGCATACTTCGGGGCGCCTGCATCCATAGATGTGCCCCGGAAAACTGTGGATATAGCAGTTACAGTTGTTACTCCCCGAACGATCCCATCCAGGTGTCTAACTATGATGGGGAAGGGGGGGTTACGGAAGATATGTAGTAGTAGTTGCACTCAAATTGCCACTGCCAAATGGCCAGCAAAAGAGCAAACAGTGGAAAAGTTAAGCGGGCCCATTTCTGGTGTCATTTTCCCAACTTCCCCCCCTTCCCATCCCACTCACTTTCCACTTTCCCGGAGTTTTAATGATGTTGCTCGACTGTCTCCGGCTTCACTTGCAGCTGCACCGCTGAGTGACCGGATGACCGCAACATCGTCAGTGGGAAAATCCAACTGGAGGCGGGGTGAAAGTACCAGGAGAAGGCAGCCGAGGCCAAATGAAGAGCGTCCGTCGTGCTCCCATTTTCGCTCACTTGAGAGATTTGAGAAATTAATCCTTCTTTGAATTGGATTGAAAATACATTAGCATTTGATATACATTGAATTTCTTCAATATTACTTTTAAAGGTGTCTAAAAGTAAGCAATAAAAAATATAGACGGATTCGCAATAAATTGTTGCATACTTTATGACCGCTTCGTAAGTGATTTTGTAACCCTTTTTAAAACAATTTATTATTAAAATATACCTAAATATTATAATTTATAAAAATAGTTTATTAATTACAGTATTAAAAACATTTATTTTTTTTTATTTTTTAATTTTTCCTTTAAAATCTCCAAAGAGATAATGCAACTGAGAGCTATGCCTAACCAGTGTTTTTGGCCAGGGGCACTTTGGCATGTCGACAATATGAAGCAGGAGGACATCCGGGCAGTTGAGCGGACGGACGGACAGAAGAACAAACGGACAAACGGACAGCCGAACGGACAGGCAGCCAAGCATCGCAGCAGCCAAGTGACGGCGCAGTTAATTAGTCTAAGTGGAACTGGGTGCACAAACTTCAAGCACTCCCCACTCTCCATTGTTGCCCCCAATTGCTACTTTCACTAGCGGCACTTCTCCTTTCTCCTTTCCCCATTCTCCTCCACCTTTCACTGCACTGCCTTGCCCTTCTGTTTCCATTTTGTGAAGCCTTCTCCTGGTTTTGGTTGCTGCTGCTGCTGCCAATTGCTGTTCACTTTTTGGCTGCTGCCATTTAAAATGGGCAGTGAGCGTGTTGCGGCCTTAAATTTTAACAGGGTAGCCAGGGATTGGAAGAATCTGGGATATTTAGACAAAAAGTTAAGTTATGGGCTCTATAAGTGAATTTTCGGGTCACCTTTGCGATTCTTAGTACAAAAAAGGGATAACAAAATCACAGAATACTAAGAAATGAAAGCATAATCTCTGAAAAGCAATTCCAGGACATCTTATGTTCGAGTACTTCTCCCTTTTTTCTTCTCCTCGACTTTGATTCAGCCAGGCGAGCGAACTGAAGAAGGACTCTCGAGTACTCGACCGCTGAAGGATCCAAGCTGGGTATATATTCATTTGTATTCATTAGACTCGCCCCGCAAGTGACCGACCATAAAGGCAGAAGGAAATCATGAATTCACTTTAACATCTTGCATTACTTTCAATTGCATATTTTTCGAAACAAAAAATTCTGAATTTTAATCTGGTTCCTGGATTTTTTTCTCTCAGTGTCCTGGAATTATTATTCACTTACACATATCCCCGTTTCGATTTAAGCTAATGTTTTCCGAATTAATTTTCACTTTGCACTGCAATTGGATTTTCCTTTCACCTGGGGGGCCACTCATAATGCAGTTAACCCCTTGCAAAAAACGAATGTGAATGGGTTAAGGGGTTAAGGGGCTAAGGGGTTAAGGGAGACCTTGAATATCTCCCGCCGAGCGACCCGCAAAATGTTGGCCAAACATTTGCAATTCTTTTGAAATCATCATTACGCCTGGGTTAAAGGGGGTGGCGGTGGGTCTTCAATGGGTTAAGGGTGGCCCCTTTGTGGCTGGGTGGGTGGTTCAGTGGTGCAAAGTTTCCCGCAGCGTCGTCGAAGAACACACATTCTTCATTAGCCGCGTGCCACATTTTTCTCCGAGGTTTTCCTCCTGCGGCTGCAAAGTATGCTACCATTTTCAAGGGCCTAAAGGGGCCACTATGCATGTGTGTATGTGTGTGTGTGTGTGCTAGCCATGTGTGCATGTGTTGGCCATGATAAATGAGCCATTGGCATTTATTTTCGTTTCAGTTTCATTTCGTTTTGGCGAGCGAACCCAAGAAATCGATGTCTGCTGATTTTTCAGCCAGCCCACTGAAAATTACATTTCGCATTTTCCGGAAAAAGGTAAAGCGGCTGCTAGTTCATCTAAGCGCACACAGGTGGCGCTAATGTGGCCGCAGCACCTTGAATGCTCTTGATTTGTTGCCGAGCCAAAGGAAATTATGCCAATTTTTTGCATGTGATTGTGTGTGTTCGCCTTTCCACGACCTTGTGGCTTATTTATTTTCGCCAGTGGCGCTGGGTCTCTCTTTATAAATAACCGATGAGTTGCTTAAAGTTTTCGCTCGAAACTTGTGGTAAATTAAATGGGGCAAAAAGGGTTAAGAAATAAGTTAAAGACGGTAATGGAAATTTCTAAAATAATTATGTATTACTTTTTTAAATAATAAAATTCCAAAAGAATTGTAAAATAATATTTAATTCAAAAAATAAATAGTTATTTCCAAAAAAAAGAAAATATATATAATATCTGTAATCTCCAAGATTTACTATAAATATATTTTAGAACTGGCAGAAAGTAATAATTTTCCAAAATAATAAAAATTCCAAAGTAATTGTAGGTATATTACTTTTAAAAGCAACAAAGAAAATATTATCACAAAGCTGTGTAAATATTCCAAAATAATTGTTAACTACTATTTTTAGACGAATAAATAAATTATGGCAATATAATCTATAAGATTTACTATATAATTATTATAGAACTAGAATCATTCAGATATTCATTTTGTTTTTTGTTTGTGGGACTTGTGATAAATTACTAAATATTCCCAAATAGTTGTAAATTACTTTTTAAATCAAAAAATGAATTATAACATTTAAAAATATAATTATAGCATCTGTAATCTGCAAAATATACTATAGATTTATTATAGAACTGGAATCATTCATCTATTAATTCTGTTGTTTGTTTGGGGACTTGTAATAAATTAAATAATTTTTTACTAAATATTCCTTATCAATTTTATACTAGTTTGTATATCATAAATATGTATTTAAATACTTCCGAGAATAATTGGCTCTATAATCTCAAAGATGTGCCAATTATAGCCTGGGGATCAATCAGTTTTTAATTCTGTTTTGTTTGGGGACTTGCTTGTCATCGCTTTTTATGTGCATTTACGGCAGAATCGCTATCGCAATCGGAATCAGAAGCCTGGAATCAGGAATCAGCAATCAGAGGCACCGAAGACACTTGGAAATCAAATCGCATTGCTATTAAATTTGACCAGCCAAGCATATCTTGGCCAGGAGTCTTGACCAAAGTGGCCAATGACGATGACGTTGGCACGTCCACACTCGGCCCAAAAGGAAAAGCTCC
Organism: Drosophila pseudotakahashii; assembly: GCA_035046095.1. Classification (NCBI taxonomy): domain Eukaryota; kingdom Metazoa; phylum Arthropoda; class Insecta; order Diptera; family Drosophilidae; genus Drosophila; species Drosophila pseudotakahashii. The sequence goes on from JAWNOE010000105.1 coordinate 13,437,744, forward strand.
CTCCTTCCCGCATTTTCCCTTTTCCCTGACCAGTCGATGCTTCAATTTTACACATGTTTTGCATGCAAATCTCGCCAAACAAACACGGCAACTGCTACTACAAATACTACAACATCTCTCTCGACTTGTTCGTGCCGGAAGTTGGAAATTTTCTCAAGCAAATTTTTGGCATTTTTACAAAACGTACTTGGGCCAATTTTATTAGGCAGTCTTTCGCCTGCTTTTTTTTTCTTTCTTTCTTTTTTCTTTATTTTTTATTTAGCTTCTTTAGTGTGGTTTTTGTTTTTCGGGGCACACGCAAAGCAGCAGCAACATCGTCAACATCGTGCAGTCGAAAAGTTGTAATTTTAATTTAGCCTCTAACTGCCTCAAAGACACACACTCACACTCGCACACACACTTGCAGTGGGGAAAATTGGAAAACGGGCGGCAGATTCGAAAAGTCCAAGGCGTTGAAAAGCCACAAAGTTGCACGTTCGGCTGGGAAATGGAAAATGGGGGGAAAACTTTCGACTCCTGCCCTCGTCACGCATGCCAATGCACCTGAAAACTGAGTTGTGCGAGTTGTTCTTTGCATGGCCAAAAGGAAAAGCTGCTTTTTTTTTGTCCGAATTAGGTAGCCCGAAATTAAATAAACGAATTTCATTTGCATTTTGCCGTTCGTTTATGCTCTCGCCACCCTGGGGGAAATTAAATTCAAGGAATCCAATGAAATAAAAGAGAAACACACAAAGATAAGCCTTTGATAAGAAGGTTCTGCGAACCTATGAACTTTTGGGAAAATATTTCCTTAATTTTAATTTAATTTAACATTTTATTTTACCCTGAAAAGAAAGTTTGTCTCAAAGAAAATGCACAACACATGAGATTGGGGAAAAAATGTTCTTGAAAATCGACATGTTTATCCAATTTGGTAAGCCAACCCACAAAAAGCTGAAACTTGAACCGCTTTAAATATTTTAGAAATAGTTTCCCCCCCCCCCCCCCCCCCCCTAATTTTCCGTCGGCCAATCTGGAAAACCAAAGAGAGAGTAAACTCTGTTTTTCTTTGCCATTTTTTTGAGGGCTGTCCGACTTCTTTCAATCGCCTGCCAATCTCAGCCGCCCTGCTACCGGGTTTTCCGGATTTTTCCAAGCTTTTCCACCCCCTCTCGCCTTCCCCGGCGGCTGTCTGCTCAATAATTTGTTGGGTCTGGAAATCAAAGCGAGCCTTTGCTGATCCCCTTTGAGTGATTTGCTTGCTCGCCTCACGGACATTTGAAATGGAGCGAAGGAAAAACAGGGGGAAAGCGGCGACAGGTGAGGAAAAGCGAGGGAAACTCAGCCGGCAATTAAGGCGCAAATCGTTTTTGTTTCCACACACCACGAATAATTAATGGCCGGGCCATTGCAATGGATGATGGCTCGACGACTGCAGTTCGCTCACTTAATAATTGAATCGGTTAATAATGCAGCATAATGCTGCATAAATGATGGCCCTAACAAATCGTAATTGGCCAGCAAATGAAAACAGAGAGAGAGAGAGCAATAAAGTCCAGATAAAATTGCATAAATACAGAATTCAAATGAACATGCATTTTTTACGCATGCTATTTTTGCATTTTCAGTTTTGTTTTCTCTTTTTTTTGTGTGTTTAGTATTCCTCTGGGATTTTCCTGTACTTAAAGTGTTTAATTGATTTGGCTAGATTGTGTTTTAAATTCACTGAAATGTTTATGTAATTTTGTTTTGTTGATTTTGTATTTTTTAAATGTTATAAATAAATTAAATATTTAATTTACAAAAAAAAAATATTTATTTAATTTATTGATTTTTCTTGATTTTATTTAAAGTTTATTGTAATTTTTATGAATTTTTTTTTGGTTTTTGAAATTTTTATTATTTATTAATTTATTTAATATTAATTTAGATTTTCTAATTAAAGTGATTGATAAATTTGACTAGATTTTATGTAAAATTTACCATAATCTGTATGCTTTAAATTTTTTGTTTTTAACTTTTTAAGCTATTCAAAATGTATTTAATATTTAATTTAGAAATATTTTTTTTACAAATACTTAATTTTTTCTATAATTTTATTTACTTATAATTATCGTTTTCTAACAATACAAATTTATTTAATATTTTTTTTGGAAATATCTTTTCTTATACATTTCATATTTTTCCCTTTTAAGCACTTTAAAATGTTCGCCTTCTTGAAGAATTCTTGTGCGTACACTGGGCTAATAAAATGCTATAATTATATTTACTTTTCCTTACTTGGCTTAATGTTGTTTGGTTTTGGTTTTAGCCACTCCACATGGGTGCACTAATTTTTCCGGTCAGTCTGCGGTTTTTCGCAGCTTGCTTTGTGGTATATATTTTTATGGGCGGCACTCTTGCTTAATGCTCGGTTTAAATGCTTACTTGATGGCTTGAAGCTTTGAACCGCTGAAATTTGTCCCCTTAAGTTGGCTCTTGGCTCTCGTGTTTGACCTGCCAGGACTCTAGCTTTTCCTCTAGCCTTTCCTCTAGCTTTTCCTCTCTCACTTTTCCCTTTTCCCCATTCTATTTGCCATTTTGCCGTGTCAAAGTCACACATTCCCTTGCCCAAAACACACACATGAGATGCAAGTGCATTTGGTTGGGAAAATTGAGAAGGGTGGTGGAAGGGGGGTGCCCATGGGCAAGGTCAAAGGGCCAATGGGTGGGCGTGGTGCATTGTGTGTGTAGATGGACCGCCGCCATGTGTGCGTGCGAGCGTATTGTCAGGTTAATCACTCGTTTTGTTGGCAATTACCGTTATGACCCCAACGAGAGAACACAACAATAAAGGGAAAGGAGGGGGAGGGGGTGGGGGGGTTTCTGGTTTAAGGGCGGGCCAAAGCCACTTGACCTTTTGTTGTTGCCAGCGAATATCAATGAGTCCATTATGTATGAATGTCAATGATTATGGCCGCCTGACATGACACAGTGGAAATTCCGAAAGGGACGTCGATAAGGGAGGCCCCCAAATGACAGTTGACAGCGTTTGGCATTTTGGCACTTTGGTTCCCTCAACCTCCCTCCCCTCCCCTCCCCCACCAAACAACCCCCCCTCTAAGGAAACGACGCCCGTTGACAATAACAGCATCAATTTGCCGTCACCTGGGCAGCCCATTTCCCAGGGGAAAGCCTAGGGGAGGTGGGAAAATCCAGCAAAAACTCGGGGAAAATCCAAGGGGGCTGGGAGCGTCGGTAAGTGCGCCTGGCCCACATCATAAAATTTTAGCAGCACGCACTGGCGACGTATCAATGTCAGCATGCCAGATTCCTTTTTCCGAAGCACAGTGGTGTCAGGATCTTACAAATAATTTAAATATATAAAATAATTTAAAAAAAATAAAAAATACTTAACCTTTGAAATCACTTATAAAAGCGTCTAAAAGTATGCAAAGAAAAACGATAAACTCAGTTTTTGGCCCGAATTTAGAATATGTTGCCTACTTTTAGACACCTTTTTAAGTGATTTTAAAAATTATGTAAGCTTTGGGGTAAATAAAAACATTTGATCACTTTATAATTATAAAATGCTAATAAAAAAAGCTATAAACTTAAAAAATGCACTCATAAACAAGAGAGAACGCTATAGTCGGGTGCCCCGACTATCAGATACCCGTTACTCAGCTAAGGGAGTGCGAGGGAGATAGATATATAAAATCTTTGATCAGGCATAACTTTTTAACGAATGGTCCGATTTGAAAAATTTCTTCTACATTTCGATAGGTATTGATAGTCACAATAAAACTGCATTTTTAGTTTTCCAAAATCTTTAATGGTGTGGGCGCCAGACACCTTTCAAAAAATGGTGTAGGGCGATTGAGGGCGTTAGAGGGGGCGTGGCACCATTTTGAAATAAACTTGCGCTGCGTAGGAGCTCCAAGAATATGCATGCAAAATGCCAATCCTCTAGCTTTTATAGTTTCCGAGATCTCAGCGTTCATACGGACGGACAGACGGACAGACGGACAGACGGACAGACGGACATGGCTAGTTCGACTCGGCTAGTGATCCTGATCAAGAATATATATACTTTATAGGGTCGGAAAAGCTTCCTTCTCCCTGTTACATACTTTTGCACGAATACAATATACCCTTTTACTCTACGAGTAACGGGTATAAAAATATAGCAAATATATATAATTCCTTTTTTACGGTAGCCGCATATATTTAAAATATTTTCTAAATATTCAGCATTTTTTCCTTTAGCCTAACGCCACTGTGTTTCGTTCCCCTAAACTTGTTTAGGGTCGTTAAACGGCGAGGGGTTCACTGTACAGGGGAGCCACTTCAGACTGTCTCTCGCATTTTGTTATGATTATTGTTATGATTGTTGCTGTTTTCTTTTTTTCTCTTTCTTTCTTTTTTTTTTGCTGCTGAAGTGCTTTTCTGCTTTTTGGCTGTGAGTTCAAAAATGTGTAGGCCTCTTTTAGGGTCACAAGCACACATACAAATGTCTGAGAGCCCACATAAACGCACACATACACATACAAAACACCCACACACACACACACAACAGGTGTCTTGGGCGAAATGTTATCAATGCCAAATTAAGCGTAAAATGCTGTCGCACTTTTAAAGGCAAATTAGCCCCAAAGCCCAAGGCAAAAGCCAAATGAGCCGTGAATAATGCACATGTGTGTGTGTCTGTGAGCCCTGTCGTGTATATGTGAATCACACACACACACATACAGGCTACTCTGGGGGAGTTGGGAAAAATTATTATGTCTGGCCGTGATCATTTATTAGCCAAGTTTTCACAGCGCCCCCCACTCTTTTGCCCATCGATGAGGCGTAAAAGAATTATGCAGGCACCACTGCCAAGCCCCCCCTTGGATACCCGCCCCTCCACTTCCGGCGGCCATTGTTGCCATGCCATTGTTCCAGCCATTGGGAACAATTAAGCGAGCTTAGAACTCAACTGGAAACTGGAAACTCTCGGCCAGCAAACTGCCAACTGCCAATTGCAGCTGCCATTCAATAAAATTTAAACGTCAAAGCGGCATCGGGCCAATTATTTGTGACCGCACTGGACCCAAAACAGAGAGAGAAAAAATCAGCAAAATTGTGGGGCTAAAAAAAATGGGGAAAAGAAAAGCGGGGGCAGAAGATGAAAAAAAACAAGAAAGGCGGAATAAAAGAAAGAAGCGTCCTGGCGGGAGCCTTTGTATCTGCGAATCCTTTGTCTTTCGCCGGGAGAAGATGGGGGGGTGGGGAAAAAAGGGGGAAAAGAATAGCGAAATGGCGGAGAAAGGCCCAAGGGGAGAGTTCTCCAGCGAAGCTGGGGCATTGTGCAAATTAAAACTGCACTTGATTATTTCTCCTGCTAATTTTCATTGTTCAACCCGAAAAAAAAAGAAATGCCAAATGACGAAGAAAATGAAAGAAAAAAAAGAGGAGGGAATGGAATGGGAGAATCTCTAATAAAGAAAAGTCGGGGGCGAAGATATCTTCCCTTGAGATACAATATGCTCGAGCTATGAGCCATGTCCTTGAAGTGATCGTAGATCTAGTAAATATATCTAAAACTAAAAATAAAACTAAATTTTTAATGTAAATTTAAAACTTTAAAAATAAAACTGATTATGTAGTTTTTTACCTGTATTTTAGATTATTAAAGACAACTAGAACATTTAAATTTGTATTATAATAAAAATAAAATATATAAATAAAATGTAAAATACTAAATATACTAAAATTAATTTTTTTTTTAAATTTAAATTACGAGTTGTGAAGAGAAGATCTAAGTTATTGGTAGTGGTTGCCATTCACTAAATTCCCCTTAAGATTTAAATTCGGTGTCATGTTTAAAATTAACTAACATAATAAAATGTGCTTAAGAAAATATTAACTTTTTTCTGTATTTTTCTTAATTAAAATATAAATTCTGAATTTAAATGTAGTGAATAAATTTTAAATAACGATTTGGTGTTTTTTTTAATTATTAGTGAATTATTTTTTAATCCCTTTTTTATTAATCTAGATAAACAATTTTGATGATTATCCATTTAAGTAAGTATTTATTTTATTTTATTGTTTTTACACTGTTACATATTTATTTGGAATTTATATCTTTATTTTTACACTGTGAAATATTTATTAAAAATGTATTTCATTATTTTTACACTGTTAAATATTTATATTTAAAATTCACAAGGTAGTGTACCTCGTACAAGTACCTCAAGAAGAAAGCAAAATATCATTTGTGGACAACAACTAGCTTTTCATTAGCGCGCGAGGCGTGGCAACTTAAGCGATTTAAGGACAGGGGCGGGAGAAGGGGGTCAGGAGGGTCAGAGGTCGGTCCCGTCTTGAAGGGTTGTTTTCTCTTTCAATTCTGGCCACAAATTGAAAGCAAAATGCCAACGATGAGGCTGATGATGATGATGACCGGCAGGCCAAGCGACAGTAACAACAGAAACAGAGAAAGAAAAAAAAACCAACGACTTTTGGCAACAATGAAACAAAAGGCCAAAAGGGGGTGTGGTCACAGTGTTGAGGGGGTGAGGAGGTTATGGTGAAAAGTCGGAAGGAAGGAAGATCGAAAGACAGCAGAAACAGATTGAAATCAGTTTGAAAACAAGCGAAGCGGAAAAATGCATGACCCGCTTCGACTTCGAGCGAGGCCAAAAACCGGATGGGGGAGGAGAAAGCTGGGGGAAGGGGGTGGAAAAGTGGGTGGAAAGTGTCACCGAATGGCGGAAGGGGAGGTTGAGGGGGTGGTTGCGGAATGCTGGGTTCAACAGTTCAGCAGTTGGCCATGGTTAAGTGCTGGAAATTATGTTATGCTCGTCGGCCATTGTTTTATGTCTCCATTCGAGGATTATTGGTCATGCATGAGGAGTCACCGTCCACCGCACACCACCCACTCAACCTTCACCACCCCCTTTTACTCCCTGATTAACTCAATAAATAAACAATTTCAGCTGTGAAGAGGAATTTCTGGACATTGTTTGGCCAGCCATTCAATTGCTGCCACATTGAACCCAAAAGAACAGAAGAGACACCACAAGAAAATATTACTTATTTTTAATAATAAATTATGAACATTTAAAATTCCTCTATGGGAACACATTGCGTATACGTCATATAAACCAATCCAAACGATTTAATCGAGCATAATAACTTAAAAGACATGTAATAACATATTTTTATAAAAAATATTTCCTTTATAAGGAATTTTTTATTTTTAGAAATTGTATTTTATTTAATAGTCAATTATGTACACATACGTCATGTAAGCCCATGTATGAAACAAACCATTCGATTTATTAAAGAAAATAAAGTTTACCAGAGCTTTATAAATCAAAAGTCGTTTAATTAGCCACTTTTTAAAAGGAATATATTTTCAATATTCCCTAAAACATTTAAAACAGTTTTCATATACAGATAGGAAAAAAACTATAGCATACCTTTTGATGCATTTATTTTGAAGGCTAAAAATTGTTAAAGAAAATCAAAAAAATATTTTTAAAATATATTTTCAAAAATGATCTTTAATTTTAAGTTCCAAGCGTAAATGATACCAAATTTTCGGTTGAGTTCATCAGTTTGCAATCATATTTCCATCAGATTTTTTGAAGCCTGCCCACTCACACACGCACACACACACCAAATCGAAACGATTTTCAAATGCAACACACATTCACATTCACAGAGCAGGAAAATCTGAAGTAAGAAGAAAAACAAAAAGAAAAAAACAGTAGCTGGGAGAGAATAACAAACAAACAAACAAACAAGCAACAACAATGCGAAAATAAGTGAAGAAAAAGTATAATTTCCATTTCAAATTGAATTTTCATTTGCACAAAATCAGAATGGAGATGGCAAGGAAGCAGCAGCAGCATACGAATGCTACATATATGAAACAGTAGACATATATATATATATATAGTGGGGGGGGGGGCTTACCATGCTCAGATAAGAAGCAGAGCTGGCTAAATATTGGGCAAAAGCGAAAATCAATGTCCTGACGCGGCCAGTTTAATGTTTTTGGGATTACAGCCTGCCGGCGGTTGAGCATACAAGCCAGAGCCACCCACCGAGTTTCCCATTTTCCTTCTCCGGAAAAACCACCCATCCACCTACACACACACACACACATGCTACGACGTGCAGCAACTTAATTTAGCATTAACACACACACTCGCAGAGACACACAGACAGATATGTTGTTGTTATGGCCATTGCACAGGAGCTAACAAACTTTGAAAACCCCCCCCCCCCCCACCCACTTTCCACCCACCCACCTTCAACCTTTTCGATGTCCGAAGATCCATTCCCCAGCTAGCTACGTGCCACATTACGTAGCCGACTGGTGGGCCAAAAAAAAAGAAGACCACAAAAATAACCAGGTAAACTGCACTAAAAGAAGCCACTACTTCTTTTTTTCGTGTGCATTTTTATAGATCGAAACGAATGAGTTATGCTAAGCGAAGGCGGCCGAAAGTCATAATTTTCTAGGCAACATTGGAGGCTTAAAAGAGGTTATATAAATATAATTATTTCTTAAAATAACTGTCTATAAACATGAAACTCTTTTAACGCGATACATTTTCACTTAAGTGTAGCTTTGTACTAAAAACGGATCTTTGAAAAATAAAATATATTTAAATTATGATCAACTCAGAAGATCCATTATTTCGGCCAAAAAAAGAATTATTTTTTTGTGGAAAATTGGGATTTGGGTTTTTTGAGCAAAAAGATGAACTTTTTATTTTTGTTTTTTTGCTATAACTTGGCCAAAAATGGTCCTACACCAAAAATACATACTGTTTTGAACAGATAACAAAATAATTATTAAATCCATGACACTTTCAACGCGATTTTGGAAAAATAAAATTTTTGTCAATTTTCAATATTTTTATAAGGGGGTACATCATGATTTTTTGCAAAAAATGGCCAAAAAATAAAATGTATAGGTTTAAATGCCAATCGATTGGAAATTTAATAACGAGCTCAAAAAGGTATGACAATCCATACTTGGATCAATATATACATTTTTTCGACCAAAAAACGAATTATTTTTTTGGCTCCCAACTGATCACACAGCCTTACACTCTCGTAACGCACTGTAAGGCACTCAGCTTTTGGCTGGCAGCTTGTTGCCACTTTGGAATTTTGTTTATTTCCGACACGAACCGACAACGGCAGCTGCGACCCAGCCGAAAATCATTTCAGAAATGGTTCTTTCAATTTCGCGTTGCCGTTTGACAAAACCAGGGGCGGTGGCGAAAGGGGGGCGCGATATCAGTGTAGATTGCCCAATGAAGGGTATTATTTGGGGCATTTTCGCAGAGAGCGAATTAATTTATTAAGCCTTAAGAGGATGCTCCTTGCCCAGAGACCAAACGTTCCATGCCAGCACTCTTTTGATTTCCCACACGTGCCCAAGGGGGGTGCGGGAGGCTGGCCAACCCCCTTTCGCAGGGGCGGGGGTGGGGGCAGGCTGCAGCTGTAGGTTGCAAGCTGCAGGTGCAACTGTCCCAACGCTCACGGCTGATTTATCGTCCATGAAATTTATGTTTAGTTTAATCGAATGGGGCAAACAAAAATTGTGCAGAGAGCGGCCTGCTTATCGCTGGCCACCCGAGTCCACCCCCGTTTCGTTTCGCCCGGTCCACCCCCTTTTCGCCCACCCATGGAAAAGTTTACTTAAGCACAGGAGGTGCTGCAAAATTAAGCAGCAGCAGGAACCACTCAACTCAAAGTGGGTTGGGTTTTCCTTCTATATTTTTTTTTTTTGGGGGGGTGGGGCGGTGGCCAGCCTTTCTAACCAGGCCCCCTTTTATTTCTTCAAGCCGTCCCTGCCGCTCCTCCATCCTCCTTCCTCCTCCGTCTTCTCATCCTCGAGCGTTTACTGCTGCAACTCGCAGACGCAACTATTGCAAAATTTCAACGTGAATTTATTGCATGAACATTTCTTTTTCCCTGCTGCTTTTTGCATTTTTTGTTCGTCTTCCTCATCTTCGTGATATTTTCGTTTTTCCTATATACATTCTTATGTATATATACTTAAACTATATATAGTTTTATTTTTTAGTTTTTTTTTGGGCTATCCTAGTTTTTGTGAGGCCGTCGGCCATATATTTGTCTATATACATTTGTACGGCTATGAAATGCCGAGCGCACCTATATAATCTAGTATATGTCTGTGGCGGGGGCCTTAAAGTCGGTGTTCATAGTTATAGCGGCCGCTGGAAGTAAATATTTAGCAGTTGCAACTTTTATGAGTGTCGGTTGGCCGGGGAGTCTGTAGGTCATAGCCGTGGGGTCGAAGTTTAAATCACCTTTGAGGCGATATTTATTGGAGAGAAAATAAAGGCTTAAAGAAGGTATCTATATCCTATTGAATTTATATTTCATTTTTGCTAGTCATCCAGAACATAGTTACAATATTTAACTACACACAAAAGAAAGCATGTTACTGTAAAATCGATATGACCATGTATAAATTTACAGGTCATGCAAAACCCATATCGTTTTTACATGAAGTACTCTTTTCGACCAGGTCAACTTTACCTGTTCACATATCAATCAATTTAAATTGATCTTAAATAATGTAACATTGATCTACGTTTCATATCGACTTTTTTTTGGGTGTAGTGATTTGTTCCCTTTCTTTAATTAAAATTTAATTAAATTTGAAATAATGGCTTTAAGACAATTCCTTATAACTTAGCAGTTATTTACAGCACATTGAATTAATTTTAATTTTTGCTAGCCATTCACAATTTAGTTACAATATTTAGCTACTGATTGAACAGTCATTTCTTTTCCTCGATTTAAAATTTGATCAAGTTTGAAATAAAATTACTGGGCATGAAAACTTTTACGCATTTGCATCTATCGATTTGAGTTTGAGGTTTCATTGGCTGGCCCCAAAGTCGCAATGCAAATGAAGTGAGCCCAATTCCGATTTCCCCCTGCAACTTGGCCTAAGTAGCCTCGATTAATGTGCTAACTTTTTGGTCACTTGCATCCGTTTCTGGTAATTTGTAGCCCCCGCCCCCCTCCCCCTCCTTTGCCCACTTTAGCTGCAATTTATTTATTTATTCTGTTGCTCATTATCTGTGCCAAGGGGCTGGGGATGCAACCGTTTCGCAATTAATGTTGAATTTACGATGACAGATCTGTGGCATCGATAAGACAGCAGGCGGCGCTCCCAGGGCCCAGAAACTAACCTCAAGTGCACAGGAAGCTTATCGGAGGACGTGACTGCCAGCTGCTGCACTGCTGCGAGAATTCATGGATTTAGCCAAGTATGCTAATTGAAAAAAAGAGCCACTGAACTGCACTTAAATCAATATGAAACACTGCGGAATTTGGCACTCTATCTTAATACCTATAAATAAATCATAGTTAAAATTACTTAAAAAATATAAAATAATATTATTATAATTTTTATTTAATAAAAAAACTAAATAATATATATAATAATGATCTGATTTGCTTTGTACTTTATATTTTAAATATCGTATTACCTATAAATAAATCATAACATGGCCAAATTACTGAATAACTTATTAACCATTAATATTTTTTTATATATTTTAATAAATAATGTATTAAAAAAATGTTTAATACCTAAGCAAATTTATAAAGCATTAAAATATACTTTTTTTAAATATAATCTTAACGGCTTATTACTGTATACCTCCTTAAAATATCTTAAACCTTATCAATAAATTTAATGGCTTCGTTAAATTACTGAATAAACTATTAACTATGGTAAATGGTTTATAAATAATTTTAAAAAATATTAATTTTAATCAAGAACAAAAAAAGTTCGTATATAAAACCAATCTTCGGTTAATAAGTAATGCATATAAATAATTTAAATTTATATAGCATTAAATTACATACTTTTAAGTAGGATCTAAATTATTAAAGACTTTATAGTTTATTTTATAAATTTCATGACCTTGAATAGAACTTGTATTTTTACTAAATAAATTGAATATAAAATTTCCCTTGATGAGATATAACTATATAACATCTTTGACATAATTTCCAATACATTATACCACTTTTTTTGCAGTGCATTAAAGTTGTTATTGCTACTGCTCACGTTGATGTTGTTCTACTTGTTGTTTGCCCAACTTGCAGTGTTGCAAGTTATGCAAGCTCGTGTCAGGTTGATGTGGAAAATTTGCATATCGCATATCGTTGACACGGTTGACACTGACCCCAAAGGGGCGTGGCAGTTGGGGGAGGGGGCGTAGGGTGGGACTAACTGTACTGACGAGTAGGAATTATTCAATTTTTGACTAGATCAAAGCGGATGCGCTGACAGCGGGCAAATATTAACCAAATGGCGGGGGTCGAACTGTCAGGCTAAAGGGACTGCGAACTAAGGACTCTCTTCTCTCTTCTCTCTGCAGGACTCACCTTGCATCCGGGCCAAAAGCAGGAGGAGCGTACAGCAGAGGGCCTGCAGCAGCTCCATATTTCATCAGCTCTGAGTTATGCCAGTTGCGCCAGCGACAAGGCGACTCCGGCGAAACTTGGCCCGTAACTTACTGCCACTGTCAGTGGCACTTCACTCCTCTGACTCCTCTGACTCCTCGGACTCCTAGGACTCCTCTGCACTCCTCTGCCCTCCTCTCCTCTCCACTTCACCTCACTAACGTCCGCTTTTCCGCGCTTTTCCGCCGCTTCTCCTCCGCCTCCTCCTCTTCCTCCTCCGCCGATCGTCGAACAATATGCAACTTAAAAGGCAAACGGCATTCTGCGTAATTGCACGGCCAAGTACTGCAAAGAAAAAACCAGAAGAGCGGTGGAAAATGAGTGAGCGGTGCATAGATTGCGGGGAGGGACTTAAATTAATTAGGACAACATGGCCACAACGATTTTCGAGTGGTGTACCAAAGCAAGGAGTACCCTGTAGAAAAAACATATTTATGAAAAACAAATTTAATAAATAAAATAAATTATCCTAGATTTTTAGATTTCTTATGGTAAACATTATTTAAGGAAAATAATATTTTTAGAGTCCATGAAGATCGTTTAATAATTTTCAACTCATTTTCTCAAGGGTTTTCCTAAGGGTCAGGATCATCATACATTTTTTAAAAGATTATTCGTTATAAATATTTAAACTAAATTTATTTGTAAAGAAATAAATTGTGGCTAAATTTGAAATTTTTTAAATCATTTTTTTAGAGTTTAGCAAATATTTTATTTTATATTTTATTAAATATTTAAATTAAGAGATTTACCCTCAATATTAAAAGTTTGTTGTAACCTTTATAAAGATATTAATGTTGGAAAATTTTAAATAAATGTTTATTAATTATAATTTTCTTTGGTATTTCCTTTTATCTACCCTTTTTTTACAGGGTATTTGGGAGCACTTGTATTGGCCATAAATGGTTCAGGGTGTATAATAGGGGGTTGGGGTTGGCGGGGTAGTAGTTTTGGCCCTTCGAGGGCATTACGTCAGAGATGGAATGCACTTGCTGCAAATGTTATTAACAAACACAATGCCATAAATACAGCACACACACACACACACACACACGTGAGTGGGTGGGTGGTGGCAGCAAGGACACGGCGAAACAATACCAACAACAAAAACAACAAGAATGGCCACGGCTGAGTGACCTTTCTGGTCGTCAAGTAATCGCATTCGCAACGGTAGCCCCGACAACTTCGCATTTTTATGGCAACAAACGTCAGCCATAAACATTTTTATAACGCTTGAAGGGGGGGGGGGGGGAGGGGCGGAAAATGCGGAAAAGTGGGCGGGGCGGAGCAAAGAAAACGCATAAACCACAAGCAAAATGAATTGTGTTTTCACTTTTTGTAATTAGCCTGCACTAAAGTGCTCGACGGAGAGAGAGAGAGAGGGAGAGTGGGAGGGATGGGAAAGAAAGAGAAAGAGAGGAGAAAAGTACTATCCCTACTCCAAAGTTCCTGCATATATCCTACCGCCGGATCTAAATCATGATAAATACACTTGGGTTGGGTGGCGGAATGTACGGAACGTCGAGGAACTTGGTCATGGAAAAACTTTACACCAGCTGCTAATCGAAGTGGGAAAAGGTGAGGACTTTCAATCGATCAACGCTTAAGAATTTCCGCAAAAAGAAACTGGGATTTTTCAAAGAGGTTGCGGAAAAACCAAAGGAGTTCTTCAGTTTGATTTAACATTTATAAATAGCCGGAAGAATACTAAGTTGGATATAAATATTAAATCATTTCTTAGTTATAAATTAAAAATTGCTTAATAGTATTTATTAATATTAAATCAAAATGTTTATAGATTTATTTTCGAATTTCGGTTCTTATTTGAGATTTTTAAGTCAAACCGTTTTGCCTGCAGAAGAGTCTTCTCTTTTTTTTAAGACTATTTTATTAGTATAGATAATAACTTTATAATATTTTATAATGCATCTTAGTTTTTTATTTAGAATTATAAGTATTTTCTTTACCAAAAAAAAGTTTAAAATGTTTAAAACCCTCTTCAGAAAATTCAATTCTAGTTGCGTTTAAATGAACTCCGAAAATTTTCGCCCACCATCATAGTAAATTTTAAATGTCGGTTAGTTTTATTAGCATGTGCTTAACTTGTTCTCCTCTTGCTGAATGTGTAAAATGCAGACACTTTAATGAAGCTTAGACTGAGGGGCGAAAAACACAGAAGCACCGAACATTTTCGGGAACCTCAATTTTGGTTGGCTTGAAGTTTCTCCTTGAGTCGAAAGCTGAAAGTGAACTTGAAACTATTCAGGAGGGAGTGGTGGGGGGCACCGGAATTATTCACTCCAAAAAGTCCACTTTTGGCCGGAAAAACAAGGCAACAAGTTCTGTCCACTCTGTTTATTTTTTTTTGGCGAATTGAGCAATTTGGCCTTAAGTTTCGGACTGAAGTCCGAAAGTCCCAAGCACTCTACTCCGAATGTCCGCTTTAAGTTATTTGTATTCAAAATATTCATTTCGTGCTGGCCACGTTCCACAGAGCCGTTGCGACAATTTGTAAACTAGGCCTGAATAAAACATGAAAATGGAAAACAAGGGGGGGGGGGGGGGGGGGAAAGCGGGACATGTGACCGCTCTTTCTCCCGGACCAAAAACAAAACTGCACGGTTACATAAACAGGATAATAAGGCACTTAACATGCACTCGTCGCTGTTGGCCAACACACACACACAGAGAACACACACAAAGTTACACACACACACAGACATGGCTGTGGAAAAACCTCGAGCAGCAAATGGCGAATGTTGAATGCCAGGAATGCCGGAATGGCTTCGTTGTAGGCGTAACAATAAGGCGACCAGTCCGACTCCTAAAACTCCTACTCCCACTCCGAATAGAACCCCCCACTTATGTCAGAGCAAATCAAGCGTTACGCCGCCCCCTTTCCACCGCCGCCCATGTTGACCGGACTTTCAGACGTTGCAGACGACGTTCCTGCCTTAATTTACGTTTTATGTCATGTCACGAACGTAATTGAAAATTTACCCCAGCTATCAGCTATCACATGTTTGCATATGGGCCCCCAAGTTAATAGCAGATCGAAGCTAATGAAGCCATCAAGTCAAGAAACGCAAACAAAAAATAATAGGTGGAATATACCGAATTTATATACGGGAAAGCAGAAATTTTCCTTGAAAGTTAATACAAATAATTATTAAAGTCCAGTAGGTAGTCTTTATATTTAAATACAAATATTTGAAATTTTTTTTAAAATCGAATATAAATTAAATACAGATATTAATATAATAAAATAAAAATACAGAAAATAAATGGTTAAATGTAGCATTGTTTAAGGATGATTAAAAAATATTTAATAAATATCATATAGTTTAGAAACATTAATAGAATTTAATTCTAATTTCGATCAATTATTAAAGTATTAAATTTTATGAATTATTTTTTAAGAGACCCAAAATAAATAAAAAAAATGAATTACAATGAATAATAAATAATTCATAAAATGTAATACTTATATAAATAATTGAAATGGCATTTCAAATAAATTTCAATTAGCCTGTGCATCAATAATATTAATAATTTTCAATATGAGTAAATTAAATATAGAAATACCAAAAAATATGCATGAATAACTACAATTTGAAACAAATCAACAACGAATTTCAATCAAAATGAATTTATTTAAATTTTTGACTAAACACATTTTAACAACAAATTTAAAAATCAAAAAATAGAGATATTTATATTGCAGTTGCAACTATTTTTGCTCAGAGAATGTCATTTGATCTGCAGCTGGCAGTTACGATAAGTGAAATTCATTTGGCAACTTTTGTCAACACTTTGCCGTGGCAAACTTGTTTTTGGGGCCAGCAAATTAAACTACACTTCTCAATTAACTTTGTGCGAAAAGGCTGAAGCTTTGAAGCTGGAAGCTGGGCAATGAAAACACGAACTCAAAGATGGAGACGCACAACAATGGCAGCAGATTATGCAATTTGAATGCAGCCTTATCTCGCATTTCAGGCATTTGTCGCACAGTTTACACATTGGGCACACATTTTATATATTTTATTTGAATTTTAATAAGTCGCTTTTGTGCCGGACGAATTTAAAATCCCAGAGTTTAAGCATCCACAATTGTGAAATGTGTGTGCTGCATTTATTCCATAAATAATTGAGTTGTATTTTGCTCGAGATTTAGACTTAAATGCTTATTTTTTGGGGACTTTAAGATTTTTGCCTAATCGATACAAACAAGGAGAAAAACATGACGATGAAAGCCCTAAATTATTGAAAACATTTAATTTCGGACTACTGACAATTGGGCTTAACTTGTAAATGGAGCTTAATCCCCAGGGATATCTGCGTGTGTCCGATTAGCCGGCAGGCACAGGACTCGCAGGATCTCTCTCCCTCTCTCTCTCTATCTGGTTTGCAGGACACACACAAATCATTCGCAGGCCATTGGATCCTTAATTTGCTTTAAATAAATTTTATTGGCATTGCCATGCAGCTGAGCAGCTGCAGGATCTGCAGAAAGCCCTTTTTCCCCCGCAACTAAATGACATTTATTGTCAGTTTGGCCAAAGGAAAGCGGGGGAAATGCGAGGGGAAAAGCGGGGAAAATGGTGCCTGGGCGATACGTTAACCGAAAAATGTCTTTTCATATTTTTCATGCACAATTGCAGCCTTGTATGCATTGTATTTTCCTCTGCCCGGCCCCCTCTACATATATATATATATATAAATTTTACTTTTGCGTATTTATTTATTGACCAGGTCCACAGCCATTCCATTCCATTCCAGTTTCATTTGCGGCCCGCGAAGAAGAATATTGCAATGGCTGACAAATTTATTTCGTTTGCCGCCGCCGGCGGTTTTTCTTTTTCCGATCCAGCCCCCTTTTACCACCCCTTTCAACCCCCACCCCTGTCCTCCTGCTTTTGTTCTTTTCATTTTCGCAATGTGTCGAGCCCTGCCATGCATATTAAAATGTTCAAAAAAAAAAAAAAAAGAAAACACACTGCGAAATGCAACCACCTCTCGTTGGCCATTTACTGTTGCATATTCATTATTGAAAAGTTTTTCTGCCTCGACCGCCGCCTACAACTCATAATAAAAATGATAAGCAAATGTTTTAAAATCTGCCATATATATATCTGTATATATATATAAATTTATATGGATATAAATGCATTGCCCTGGCTATGCAAACACATGTACGCCGATTTCCTTGAGGGATCAAATAAGTGCTTTATTTTATTTCATTTTTCATTTCACATTTCGCATTTCGCATTGCATTTTATTTATTTGTTCGCCCGCACCGCATGCAATTATTTCAGTTTGGAATCAATTTATTTGCAAATTAGTCGACCAGAAGACTATTGTCCGCAAAAAGCGGACCAAAGAGATCCCAGTTTTAGTTGCCAAAGAGTGATTACAAAATGATGTGTCAAATGAATTTGTACAATGTGCTCAAGTTTCTTTGGTTGTTAGAGAAGGTGCGAAAATTATTTTTGGGATTTAAGATAGCTAGGATATTGTTTTAAAAGAATATCTAATTAGGGAAAATTATTAAGAAAATATATAAAAGTATTTAGTATTTTACTTAACTTTATTAACTTTATTTAACTTTATTATTATTAAGTATTTATTTTCGCAATTAATTATTCTTAATTAGACATTATTGTTTTAAAAGAATTATTTTGATTTAAGACTTAAAGGATTAAAAATTTTTTAAATATTCAAAAATAGGCAAATCACTTGCAAAAATTAATACAAATAATTGGTATTTTATTTAAAGTTAAATTTGGGATATATTTTTTAACCTTTAAATATAAAGGATTTCATTTTTTTTAAATATCCAAATAATCCAAGTTAATTGCAAAAAAATAAATAAAAATAATTATTTTATTCAATTAATTTGCATAATAATTAATTAAAATTTTTCAAAGGCTTCGGATTCGGCTTAGATTTTTCAGCACATTTATGAGTTGTTCCCTCCACAATAATGACACGACAAATCTGCAGCTAAACTTTTGAAACCAAATCCTTTGCTCCTTGATTTTGTCAGATTTTCTCAACTAATTACTTTTTCCCGTCGGCAGGCAGCCTTAAAACTTCGCTTTCCGGCCAAGTTGAACTAGCCAACTAGTTTGTTGGCTTCGCCAACTTACTTTTTGGGTCCTTTTCGGGGGATTTACCACTTGGATTTGCCACAGATCGGCCAGATGATGCACAATAAAATCCGCAATCTGTTAAGTGTTCAACCGCAAAAGTCACTAAAACTGAGAGTCAGCCCCTTTTCCTCAAAAAAAAAGAAAAACCAAAAAAATAACAAAACACATGGCGTGTGCGTTACGACTTTTTTGGCGTAACAGTTGCGTGGAGCATAACGGGAAATTCCTGGCGATACGTAAACCTAAACGACTGCTAATTGAAATATTAACACCTAAACGGACGATGACGATGACGACGAGGATGTCACCACAGAAATGAAATCGGCGTGTGTGAGTGTGTGCAATTAAACGAAATGCGCATAACAATTGGCCAACCACGATATGCGACCTCAAAAACATAAACAACCGCAAATGTTGCGTCATGAACACGCAAATGGCCAAAAAGCGAGGACAAATTGAAGTGCCGGAGGGAAAGGTGCTATGTGTGCTATATGTGCTATATGTGCTATATGCCATTTGTTATAGAAGTACATTTGTAATATCCCCCTATTCCATATCCCATATCCCCCGTCCCCATTCCCTTCATATCCACACACTCCACAGCTGGGCAAATAAATTTTATTCCCTCTGCGGCTGCTAAATTTAATTTGATAAATTGCAATTCTAGTTTCGATTCTCATTTAAGTTTACTACAAAAATATTTTTGATTTATACACAATGTTCTATCAGTCTATGAAAAACAGTAGCTAACATTATAATATATTCAATGGGTTTTTAGTTAAATTTCTTTAGAAAAATTATTTAAATTCTTTTGTATTTTACAATATTTTACTTTGATATTTAATAACTTGAAATATATTGAAAAATATTTAATTTCTGTTAACAATTAGGATTATTTTTTTTAATCCATTATCAACATTTCATATTTTACAGATTTTGGTATGTAATATCAAATTAATCACAAATTAAAGGTGGAAAAACTTTTTTTTTTATTTACAGATTTTTAGATAAATTTAATTAATCAATAAATATTTTATTTGAAACTTTTTTTTATTTTGAATTATATTATATTCCAGATTATTTAAATTATTTAATTTCTGATTTGTTTTTATTCTATTATCAACATATCATATTTTACAGATTTTTGTTTGAAAATTTTAAATTAATCCTAAATTAAATGCTGTTTTTTTTATTAACATACATTTTTTGTTTTTGGGTAAGAGTGAAATTTTTTGGTAGGATTACATTGTAAATTGGTCTTACCATCTTAAATTGTAACCAAAAAAAAAGCAAACTCAGAATTATAAACCTTTCGCAGCCACAAAGTTTAAATCTTATAAAAACGGACAACTACCTTTTTTGGAATAAACTAGAATAAACTGAGTGAAATGGCGCTCGGAAATGGCATCCTCGAGCTGTATTTTTCGAGGAGCTCAGCCAGGACAAAGGACTCTAAGCCTGCGTCGATTCAGTTTCAGTTTCACGGCGCCTGGTGAATGCAGCTTGATTGGCAACTGCGACGGCGGATAGAAGGAGATAGGGGAAGTCGCCGCTCTGCTCTACATGTGCGCGCCAAATTTTAATGAAAATTCTTTTTATTAATTTCGTTTTGATTTCGTTTGGCTATTTTTTTGTATATTTTTTCTTCCTCCCGAAAGCGACATGGAAAAAATCGCAAATAAATTGCCAGCTTGATTTTATTGTCGGCAGCCTGATGATGTTGATGGCGACGCCGTTCGGGGAAATTGTTGGCAAATATTTGTGCAATTTTTTGTTGTTTATTTCGTTTTTTTTTTTTTTGTTTCATGTGTTTGCTTCCTGTTGTACCAAAAATTGCGTCGTGTGTGTGCGGAGAAAACGAGACTGTTGTTTGCTCAAAAATTGGCCATTTGATTGATGAAAATTTGATGGAATATATTTGCCATAAATATTCGCGTGAAGAAAGAACAGAGCGACGCTTTTGAATGATTACAATCGTTCAGTGGGAACTAAACTGCGTCAATTAAACCGTTATTATAGTTATTTTACTGCCGCTTTTCAAAATCTTTTCTTTTTAAATTATTTAATTCGCATTTAAGTGTCTAGCTTTTATCAAGATTTTAAATATTAAATATTATTAAATATTTTATTATGCTAAAAATATTACTTAAATTGGCAGGCTTACAGAAATTATTTTGAGAATTATAGCTAAAAATTTGTAACACCTTTTTTTTGTAAATCCAAAAACTGTTTACTATCACTTGAGTTTTAATTTGATTTAGAAAAACAAATTCTATTTAAATCTCTATAAAAAGTTATAAAAGATGGTAAAACTTTTTTAAGACTGCACCAAAAATCTTGGATAAATCTTGGCCTGATTGAAAACACTTTTGGTATCCCAAACTAAACTACAAAACAACTTCTTCAAGCACAAACTTTTAATGCAAAATATGTGAAACTATTTGACAGCATTTGAACCTCTTATAAAAAAAACAACACTCCACTTAAATGCGACACTGTGGACACGGCGGAAATCTTGGAGATTCCCCTTGGTTGGCCGGAATTCAGAATTCAGAAAGACTGACTGCACTTCCGTTTCCGGCGCTCGAAGTTTGCCATTTAAAATGCAATCGAGAAACGATTAGTCAACAAGCGTTTGGCTTTGTCTTCGATTTCGATGCGATTTCGATTTCGATTTCCCATTGCCATTGCTATTTCGCTATTTCGGAAAAGGGGGCGGCTGGAAAAGTGGGCGGGAAGTTTGGCTAATGAAAATTACCAGGCAACGACGGCGAAAACGAAAACGAATACGAAAAGTAGAAAAGCATGTGAGTTTGTTTTCGCCTGCCTTTTGGATTATAATGAGCGCAAATTACGTTGATTTTCGGGGGCCTTTTTCGTTGGCTTCGCTTTGATTCGGTTGCGGTTGCAATTTGTTTTTGACAGTTTGTTGGTTTTGTGGGGCCTCTCATTAGTTTGCTCGAGGAATTTCATTGGCTTTACCTTTTAATTTGATTAATTCTGTCGACCGAAGACTTGTTGTGTTCTCCTTTTTCTTTGCTTTTTTATTTGGATTAATGCCGACACGCAACAAAAACAACAAAAAGCATTAATAAATCGGTTAACTTGATATGTGTGTGTGTTTTTTTTTATTTCTATAATTATTTTTTCTATCGAGAGGGCAGCACTCGAGACGGTCTTTGAAGTGCACTTGGCTAGAAGTATTTTATTTTCCCGCTACGCGAAAGGCAACGAGTCCTGCTTTTTGGCCAAAAGGTAAGACAAAATTCGGCTTGCAGGACCAAGGACGACTGACTACCGCACGTGTTGACGCTTCAAACAAAACTGTTGCGCGGCTGAAGAAGACGCCACAACAAAGTCGATTCGCATCGCATGGAGTCCTCAGTTGTGTGAGTCCTGTGGCCCTCGGGTCGGCCGAGAAAGCCGAAGGGTCCTTCGGCTCGGCAATCGGGTCCTTCAGGACTGCCGTTGGCTGTGGAACAGTCCGGCGGCCCTTGGCCTCGCTTCCTGTTTACAAAACTGGCCATCGGCGCCTGCGCCCCTTCGCCAAAGAGTCCAGCCGAAGGCCTCCTTTGGGCAGCCGAGGCCGACAGGACTCTAGCCGAGCGAAAACGATGCAATTCCGAGCGCCCCAAACCCGATGGCTCATTCACCATGTGGTGAATTTCTCAGCGTAGCCGGCTATCCGTTTGTTTACGTTTTGTGTTTACATTCCAGGACGAACTGGAAACACGTGGCACGTCAGTGAAAACAGAAAAAGGACGAAGGACGAGAGATGAGTTTGTTGAATCCCAGCGTAGTTAGTCGGAAATGGAATGTTCGCAAGTGCCCATTGAAGAGTTGATTTTATTGACTGCCAGACGAAACAAAAAATCAAATTCTAATGCTTCGCAGGAGTTTTAACTATAAAATAAAATATATATAATAATTTTTATATAACAATTTCGTATTTAAATGTTTTATAATTTAAAAATTTAAAATTAATTGATGAATATTAAAGCCTAACAGTCTAAAATGTGTGAATAAATAATAAAATTATTTACTAAACAAATAGGGAATTCTATTTTTATAATAAATAAATATAATAAATATTTGAACGATTAAAAAATTCAATCTCAGCTTTTTTCAATTGAAACCTTCGGAAATATTATAATATTTTTGTTAATATATATTAATATAATAATGAAGTGAACAAATATGAAATTCTGTTATAATAAATTATTACAATAAACATTTAAATGATTTAAATTTTTTAATAACCTTTAAAATAATAAAGTATATCAGTTAACAAGTATTTAGTTCAGTTACTTGGAGTTATAAAAAGGGATCACATCTAAAATTTGAATTAATTTAAATTACAAATATATTTTAGCAAAAATAACACGCCGCAAATATAAAAAATATTTGAAAAATATAAACTAAAGTCACAGCTTCTTTAAATTTTAAACCTCTTTGGTTTTCCCCCATTTCTTCCGTATCCTGCAAATGCATAAGTATCTGCCAGATGCATCCTGAGTCCGGAGTCCAGAGTCCTGCTTCCCGAATCTAGAGTCCTGATTCCTGAGTCCTGGCTTCCGTTCTGCCTGCATTTCGTGCGCATTTTTCCATCTGATTTGACATTTGTGCTAGGTAAACACAAGAATGCCGGCAACTTTTAATAAGACCAAGGAAGTGGACGCTTTGGTTTTGGGTTTGAGTTTGGGTTTGCCAAAGTGTCGAGTGCCGAGTGCCGAGATTCTGGCCAGTCTTGGCCAGAAGCGAACCCCTCTTTCAAGTTTCCACACTCTCTTTTCCGTGAGTGTGTTTGTTTGTGTGCCCCTGTTGGCTCTTTTGAGCAATTTAGTTTGCTGCCATTTGCCACAAATGAAATTCGCTTTTTTGGGCCGCCACGGCGTATGCGTCATGTGTTTGCACTGCACTTGTTCCTCGTGGAGGATGAGTTTTGCTGAAGAACTTCCCCATTCCTATTCGTATTCCCATACCCCATCCCATTTCTCCCCGCACAAAGTGCTACAAAGTGGACCATACAGAACCGAACCGAACTGAACTGAACTAACTAGCTGGCCGTCGAATGTTTGTTTGTTTGCTCAATTTTAATTAAATTTTTAGCATTGCTCGTGTTTTGTTTGGCCCGGAAAATTTAAGCAAATTAATTGGCGCCCAATAATAGAGAAATCAAGTGAAATGTTTGCCAGTCGGTAAGTAATTTTAATTAATTTCCCGCGCCCTCCGCCTCGCCTCGTCGGCAGAAGCTAAAATTGCAATTGCAATCAATGCGGAATCAAGTCAAAAGCCCAATCAAGTTGTTCAATAGTGGGGCAAGTGGTGCGAGTGGTTGGGTGGTGCGACCTGCAGGTGTCAGGCCCTTGGAAACGTTGGCGATCGGAATACAAAATACCCAGGCAGTCAAAATAGATTAGAAAAATATATCAATTAATTTTAATCTTAATAATATTTAACAGAAAATAAAGTAAATAATTTTTAATACATATAAAGAAAATTTAAAAATTTAAAAACCATTCATTCAATTAAAAAATGGAATACGAAATACCCTGGCAATCAAAATAGATAAATGAATAGAAAAAAAGTATCAATTACTATTAAAAATATTTATTAAATAATTTTTAATAAAATTTAAAAAAATTAAAAAAATTAAATGCCTTAATAGACCCTAAAAAATTGGTTTAAAAATATTTATCTGAAAATGAAATAAATAATTTTTAATAAAGTTCAAAAAAATTTTAAAAATTATGTGCCTTTAAAACAATTATCAATAAAAAAATACTATTAAAAATCTCAACACATTGTAGAACTTAGATAAAGTAAAACCCCATCAAATCTTTAGCCCTGCATACCCTGATACCTCTTAGAAAAAATAGCACACGTGAGACAGGAAACGGCCTTCAGCCCCACATGTCCAAAAGTTCTTTATTACCTTGGTAGCTGGATTATTAAAATTTCATCGAATTACGTGCGAATAATACGAAATTGCCCTAGCACTCTATACGTCGCCCTGGCTGCTTTCGCTCCAGCTTTTCTATTTTCCTTTTCTCCTGCCAGTCAGTGTACAATTAAGTTTAGCCGCCGAGGGGAAAACAACTAAGACAAAACCAGAGAGATATCGGTGAACAAAAGTTATTAATTTTTCATTGCATTCGTACCGAATTTAGCCCGGCTCAAGGTTGCATTTTCGACCGTGGACTAAAGAAAAATAACATATGAATGTATACAAATATATAGATAGAGGGATAGAAGAAAGCTACGGCATTTCTGCAGCTTCAATGATGCTGATGATGATGATGAGTGGCCGCCTGCCCCACAATAAAGCAAAACTTTTTTGATTACTTTATGCTAACGGCAGCTGCGTCGCGTTCACATTTAGTTTTTGGCTTTGGCCACAAAGTAATTGCAGGACCAACACTGAAAAAAAAATCAGGGGCGTCGGGGACGGGGGTCTGTGAAACGACCAACCGACAGATGTCCGTACATGGTCTGCCATGCGGCGACTTTCGGAGCACCCAGCCACATATTGAGAGAGTTATGAAACGGGGCAGCAAAAAATAGCATTTGATTTTGTCAACCAAATGAACGCTATTAATACCCTTTAGTCGGAAAAATTCCTTGGATTTTATTTGAGCAGCTTTGGATTGTGAAAAAATACATCACAAATTAAATATGAAATGCATACATTAAATTGAAAAATTTAATGGTTGTTTTCTAAGTTAATAAAGTCCAACAAAATCATAACAAAAAAAATTAAAAATGGCAAAAAAAACAAAAAAAAAATTAAGACAACCTACAAGGTGAATGAAATTTTTTTTAAAATTTATAAAGCTAGAAACTGGAATTAAAGTATACAAAATCTAACAAAAACATAAACACAAATGATAAAAAATCTATAACAATATTATAAATTTTTCAATAAAATTTGTAAGATCTCCAAACAATATAACCCACTTATTTTCTTAATGGGTATTAAACTAGCTCAACTAAATGTGCTGCAAATGTAATTAAGCGAAAGACGCTTGAAATGCGCGAGCTTGACCGCTCATAAAACTTTGACAATGCTGACCTGCCACGCCCCCTTCCGTGGACATTCCATCCCATTCCGCCCCCCAGTGAATGACCGTTTTATTAGCCAAGAGACATTTGAATTCTGACTAAAAAAAAAAGAAGGTCGAATAGAGAATGGCCGGAAAGTGCATTCATTACTCATACGACATGCTGTCGTTAGTCAGAGAAATTAAATTTACGAAGCGGCAGCTGGAGCGACAGGTCGGGATTGGGTTTATAGTTTGTTCGGGATGTATGCGATGTACATATGGGGTTCAGGATCGTAGGAACTGCTGGCCCAGAAAATGGAACTCCGACTTGCCACAGTTGATTGGTTAGCACTAAGCGGCAAATTTGCCGGCCATAAATGTCGGTTGGGCAGCAGCAGCAGTAGCCGTAACAGCCGTAACAGCAGCCTTATGCCACATATCCATTTTTCCTTTTTTCTTTTTTTTCCATGCCCCACAAAAATTTACATGCGCTCAAATTTTTAGCAGTCGCCTTTTTTCCTCTTCTTTTTTTTGCCTGCCGCTGGTCATTGCCTGTGAAATATATATATATATATATATATTTAAAGCCCCGAATATATGTTTGTATGTATGCGAGATGTTAACTTGGCTGGCCAGAAAATGTTCGCAGCCAGGCTAAAGTTTCTCCAGCTTCCCATTTTCCCGAGACCCTCTGCTTGCATATGTGCCGGTTAAGTGGTTTTTGTGGCTGAAAAGCAGAAAACTCATTAAAGTTTATTTCAAACACCAACAACAACAACAGGAGCAGCAGCATAAGAAGGGAAGGAGGGGGGTTTTTAGCAAACTTCGGTCAAAAATTAAGACATATGCTCAGGCTGAAACCGAAACTGAAACAGAACAGCAACGAACTTCACAGTCTTTGTCCATATCTATACAGTTATGCATGTCTCCGGCTTGACACTTGAACCCCCTGAAACCCCCTTAAACCCCCTCTATATATTGACATGCACTTCGATGGGTGGTGCAAAACGGAAAGTGAAGAGAACGGGGCTACGTTTGGGCCACTTTTGCTGCGGTTTTCTGGCCCCAAAACTTTTGCCAAGTGCAGCGAGTTTGACGGCATGTGGGCGCCGCCATATTGCACCAAGGGGGTTGGCTAACCCCCGTTTGAAAGAACAACAAAACTCCCATTGAGCCACCCACGAGGGTCAATTTACTCAATTCCGAAATTTCCACTGCCAGCCCAAGGGCTCTTCAAAAAGGGAAAAAAAGACAAGAAAAAAATATCTCTCGGTTAGGAATTTTCACATGTCGAGCAGCTACGATCGTTGATGATTATAGGCACTGAGAAAAAATGTTTATTTACTCCCATATGGTCCTTCGAGCACAATTTCTAAAGATTCTATCAAATTTTATGAAATTGAAGCAATAATCATAATATTTTCTTGGTTTAATTATCAAGTTGGTCCTTCGAGCCGGATTTTTAACTAGTTTACACTAAATTGTATGACATTTCAACAAGATACGATTGAATCATTCATTTTTCAAATTGAATATTGAGTAAAATAATCCAAAAGAATGAAAAAAATATTTTCTATAATTAAAAAGGTTTTTTACAAAACTTTTAACTATTAACTATTGTTCTAGTTCGTAGACTTTATTTTCATAATTTAATATGAACTTGAATAATCCCACAAAACGAAAAAAGTACTCTTCATCGTTTAATATTTTTATTTTAATTTTTAAAGGAGTAGGTAGTATTTTTAGTTGTTTTATATTTTTACTTGTGTTCCTTTTTCACTTGTTTTAATAATTGTAAAATATACGCTCTCCACTGAATGGAAGCCACTTGAAAAGGGGATATTTTAAATAACTTTATGGATATCTTTAATACAATATCCCCCATTCTCTTCGAGAACAGGGAGACAAAAACCAAAATACAAGAAGCGTAGGGCGGCCGGGGTTAAGTATAACATCATATTGTGTGTGTCGCAGCATGTGTTTGGTTAGTTGGTCATTTGGTCAGTGGGCTGGATGGTGTGGATGGTCTGAACCAGTCTGCCTTTGTTGTTGGCACACTCGGCACAAATTAAACAATCTGTTGACAACTATTGGCCACAAAATCTTTGTTAATTGCCTTTTTGTCTGGCCTCAAGGCGGGTGTGTGTAACTAATGAACCACCCACAGTTTGCTAATTGCTTTGACCCCGCCGCCCCTTTCGTGTGTTTCTGTTTCGCATGGTCCCGTGCAATGATATGAAATTAATATAATCGGCTGCTGTTTAAACTGCTATTTGGTAAATTTAATTACACTTCAACCGCACACACACACGCATGTCAAGGGTTCTTGGCTAAAGTAGCAAAGTAATCCTTTCAATACAGAAAATATTTCAAATTAAGTCCTAAAATATAATCAGAGAAGGGAAGTGGAAAATGATCGCATAGATATAGTAAATTAAAAATCAAGAAATAATAATATAAACTGTGTAACTGTAATATTCAGATATATCTAAATATATAAAATAAAAAAAATAAAACAATAATCAGTCCAAAAATACCCCATAAACAAATTCATGTAATTAAATACGATGTAAATATTATAAATAAAATAAGTGGACTAGAAAGACCATAAGATTAATAAAAGGTGCAGAATATGGACAAAGTCTAAGAATAATATATGTATATATTAAATATATGTTATTCCCAAGATTACAGACTCTCTTATCAAGAGATCAAAGGTCAATCGAGCTCTGAGAGAGACTTAAAAAAAAGAACGCGACTTAATATACAAGTCTGCCACTCGGACTAGGGACACTGAAATAGAAACATCGAGCCAAGAAACAATCTAATTTAAAGTTTACAACTTACGAGCCAAACAACAAATGCACATAGCCCAGAAAGCGAAAGAGACAGGGCGATTCGAAAGAGAGAGAGAGAGAGAGATATGGCGGGGCGGAAACGACTTGCAACATGCAATTTGTTATCTCAAGTATGCAAAATTATGAAAGTTTATTTAAAAGTTATGCCACGGCCCGCTCTTTTGGCTGCCAGGAAAGCCAGCCAACCGAGCAGGATAATAATTGTGCCGCCTCCAACGGCAGACGCAGATACTTTTCCCCACACACAGAGATACTTTTGCCTCACACAGATACTTTTCCCACACACAGTCACTTTCCCCATACACACAGACACACAGAGTCCTTCTCACACATTATTCAAGTTAGCGGCGACAATTTATTAGTTTTACAATACAACTTGGCAAATTGGTGTATAAATCTTGGGGCCTCGCGAGGCTACTTCTTTCTGCACTCCTTTAAAACAAGTTCCCTGATCTCTTTTACAGTTTCGAACAATGCTGAGAACACGTAAAAACCATCATCCTTTTTTTTGTGGTATTTTAATAAATATTTCCTATATGTTTTGATATTTCTGATACCTGGTCCTTCGAGCCGGATCTCGAAAGATTTTTATTTTAATTCTATCTTTCCATACAGTATTTTTAAATATAACTTAGGTATATTATAATTTAAATTGATTAATTTTTAATTTGTTTCTTATAATAAGTAGAACCAACTTAAATATTATTTTGATACAATTTTGAACTTAAATACTTATAATCAAATCAACCAATGCACCTTCCCCTATGATTTCTGCAGCATCCAGGACCAAAACTGATTCTCGTCACTCTCCTGTGAACCGCTTCACAGGATCGGCAATCGTCGGCGGGATCTGATTCCCTTCTTAGCAGGCAGCACTTTTTGAACTCATCTAGCATCTTTTCAATGGCACCGCGACAACCCAGCACAGCTGCTGAGGCTTGCAAATTGATGTTCTGGCAGGCACCTGGATCATCAATTCTAATTGAAGAGTTCCAAAGATCCGGAGCGGAAGCCGCCAGAATCAAAGGGAAATATAAAAAAGCGAGCACCACCAGCGATTTGGACATTTCAAAGGCAGAAATGCAACTGAATTGTTCTTTAATAATATTCGCTACAAAGCTTATCAGCTGGAAATAAATATTATTTTTATTCCCCCTTCACTGGATTTATTAATCAAATATATATAATCACTTTGACCTTTAGGTTTTCAAGTATATTTTCAGTTTATATTTAAATTACAAGAATTTATCAATGCGATACATTTTCGTTTTTGGCAATATGCGTGCATCCTCGGTGAGTCATTTGGCACTTGTTTCCCAATGCACGCATTTGATACTTGATATCATTCGATCCTGAGTCCAATGTCCGACTTTTTTGATACTTTTCCGTCAGCGCCATAGTTTTCGGATATAAAAAGAGACTCCAAAGCAGGAGGATCGAAGTGAAAGTGATATAATATCGTGCAACCATGATGAGGAACACAAATGGACTGAGTTCTTAATGAACGATTTCTTTGTTATACGCGGAGCTTACTTCACTTCACTTATAATCTTAATCACAAACTCAACTCTACTTATAAAAATATATATATATATAATATATATACTATTATCTTGACCTATGATCCTTACGCTGAAATATTTTTATTTCCCAGGATCGAAATCAGGTTTTGGAGAAGATCTTAGAGGAGCAGGTTTCTTTGAACGATTCTGCCATCTGTTATTGGGTGACTGATTGCTCCAGGCCAAGAAAATTAAGGGACGGGGAATATTCTGCAGCTCGAAGGACTCGAGATCCTGTACCGTAACCTGTCCCAGTAAAATCGCAAAAACGATCCCAAAGAAAAACGGACGCGATGCGTCCATATTGAAAGATGAAAGCCGAGCTACTAAGGCAGCACATTCTAAAAGCAATCTGTGTGAGCTCTAAAAAAAATACACAACAAAATATTTTATAAAATGTATTTAATAAAAAGTTTCTAAGCTGGAATTTCTGTGCTTCTTAAATATGCTTTAAAATGTTATATCTCTAAAAAAAACCTAATTAAATTCCCGAATAACCATATATTCTTTTCTTTTTCTTACAGTGATTTTAAGTGTTGATTCCTTAACCCGACCTTGAATGAGATCGCTGAGCTATAGCATTCAGTTCTTTTCCTATCGTTCTTTTTCCCCTGATCTCGTATTGTTGAACTCAATTAACACTCGGACAAATGGAGACTTCAGACTTCAGCTGCTGTGATAACCCTTTCCTTTTCCCCTCGCACATATGCTGTCTGAAATGTCCAACTTTTTTAACCAGTGCAAAACAACAAGTACAGTGGGCTGATTGCATGATTTAAATCTATAACATTCGTATTAATAAATATTATTTGTTCAATTATTATGTACGGCACTCCAAAAATATCTTCAGATAAACAAAGTACAAAGAAAATCTTCAAATTTGCCCGCCATAACCTGTGTTTGTGTACAAATAGGGTTCATTTTAAAAGCCCCATTTATAAGCTTATCATTGTTATTTGCTCTGTTCGAAGGACCCTAATGTGGGGGGCGAACATCAGACGGCGGCGGCAGCTGGCGCTTTATGATTTAATAACGTTCCATGGGTGTGCGACCCCCTTTCATTCGCCCCCTTGCCGTTTCGGCCCCCTTCCAGCCACCCATGCACATTATCAACAACAACGTTGTCGTTTGCTGGGCGCTGAATTGTGTGCACAGGGAGAAAAGTTGTGAAAAATGTGGATTAAAAATTAAAAATATTTGTACAGGCAAAAATAAAAGTTAAACAATCTAAAACGTAATTTGTACAATCATTATAAATAATAGTGGGTTTTTTTTGTAAAAACTTTAAAAATTGAAATCTAAAATAATTTAATAATATAAATTTTAAGCTTATTTACTTAAGATAAAATATTATTTATTTAAATTTCTTTAAAGGGGTAAAATATAAAGAAAACTTTAATTTTAGAAACCCGAAATAAATATAATAATATTACATTTAAATAGTAAACTAAGCTGAATGCCAGAATATTTTCATATTAACCAATTTAAGCTTATTTACTCGAAATAAAATATTATTTATTTAAATTACTAAAAGAAAACAAATTAAATGTAAATTGTACATAGACGAATAATATATAAAATATATTTTAATATTTGTATCCCAATTTTTCCCAGTTATATTTTGAGGTGGTTTTTGGACTGGGCGTTGTTTCCATCTTGGGCCTCGTCGAGCGCTCACATTATCTGGCTCTGGTGCATGTCATCGCTGGGAAAAGTTGTCTCCGCTCGGTCTTCCCCTAGCGCCCGCTTTTCCTCTGCTTTTCCTCTGCTTTTCCACCGCTTTCCCTCCGCTTTTCCCCCGCTTTTCCGCACAGTGTCATCTCCCGTTGTCCCTGTCGTCATCGTCGGGCCATATTAAATTGTGTTAAAACACTTGCGCCATGCATGTCACACGGCACCAACCCCCCCCCCCCCCTTATTTTTATGCCACCCACACCACCCCCTAGCAACCACCCACCACCACCCACTTTTGTGCAATGGCGCGTGTTTTGCCATGTAACTCGTTTTGTCTCCAAGCTCCTTTGCTTTTTCTCTACATTTCTTTTTGTCACTTTTTTTCAGGTTTTTTTCGGGTGAGGTAGCTTTTTTATGCCCGCTTCATTTCCGGCAAATTAAAACGCATACGGCGCCACACGAGTAACATTCTGGATAGCAACAAAAAAAAGAGAAAATAAGAGCACACAAAAATAAAGTGAAATAAAATAAAATAAACACTAATTTTGCAGCCGTGTGACACTCGTAGTTTTTGGTACATTTTTCGCCGTATTTCCTCTAGAGTCACATAATTTCTGGTTCAGTTTTGCCCAGTTCAGTTCAGTTTCCAATTTATTTGTTTGCCAGGGGATTTGCAGTCAGCACCATCCACTCAATGGCTCTGTCCTCTGTTTATTTCGTGTTTTTTTCTGCTTTTTTTTCTGTATTTTTCCCATTTTCTGTTTGCACCTCGCCTCATAATTAAAAGCTGCACTACGAATTTTTCAATAACAGCCATAAATCAGGCATATGGAAGCCGAGGGAGTTGGCCATAAATAACTTTACAGCCACACACATTGGCCGGCCAAACGGCGTAACGTAACGGCCCAAATGGAGGATGGCAGAACACAAGGGGGCGTGGCAGAGGCTCCATCGATGACCCAGCCAGGCATGAAAAGCCCCCACTTGGCTCCTTATTAGTCATGCCTGAGATCGTCCGACGACACTGGCGGTAAATGCAATCGAAAAGTCGAGGAAAGCGAATTAAAACTTTAAGCAGCAGAAAAGCAGGCAAAAATTAAAGATTCTTGAGGGTAAGTAATAAATCTTAAGAAACAATTTTACAACACAATTCACAGGAATATGAAACTCGAACATCCATCAAAGTTAAGAAACTGCAAAATAAATAATATTAGATGATTTGCTTAATTTACGAAATATTTTTCAGCAATTGAATTGGTAAGGAAATACTGTTTGTTTGAAATCACTAAAAAAAAAGGTGTCTAAAAGTATGCTATGCAAAAATAAAGTCGTCTTTTGGAATGAATCCATAGGACACTTCGATTTAACATATATTGTTGCATACTCTTAAGCACACTTATAAATGATTATTTTTGCAATTGTTTTTAATTTTAATGACTATTGATTTTTAATAAAATCTTAAAATACTTTTCAGTCTAAGATAATCAAAAAAAAGTTATTTACATCCATACCACTTCACATCTTTCCTTTTCATGCAACCATCTCCAAAGTTGTATTTCATGCACCTTTAATAAGTTATTGAGTTACTTTGTTCTACGCCAAATTGCATTATTTCCATTATGGATTCTCGGTACCTGTGTTACTTTTAATTATGGGTTCCTAACCCCTAAACACACACACACACACGAACATATAAGAGGGGGCATATAGCATAACTATAGATTGCGGTTGCCTTATTTGCCCCCGGTTTCCCCCACTTTTTATGGCTTGCATATGTATAACAGGAAATTAAAAATATATGCTGCATTTGGGCGGCTCTCCTTCTGTGTGTGTGTGTAAGGTGTGTGTGTGCGATAGGATGTGTTGCCTACTTTTTGGCATTCTCCTGGCTCTTTTTGTCTGCTCACTTGTTGGTTGGGTTTTGTTTGCTTGTTTGCTTTGTTTTCCACATGGGCCACATTATTATGATGTCTCTTCTCTTTTCGCCTGAATGAAGTGCATCGCACATAAGGGAGTCGAGTGTATGGGTGTGTGTGTGTGTAAGCGCGGGGCCGTTTGAGCATGTGTGTGTGCAAGTCCTAGAGATGGAAAACTATTTAAAGTTTTTAAAAGTTAAGATATATTTGACATCATAGATAAAAACTATCGAGAGTCTCACAGAAATCGTTTTAAAATCTTTTATAAATGTGTCCAAAAGTATGCAATATTATTTTATTCAATTATTATTCAATATCAACCCATTTTTGTGGTCTTCCCGCTTAAAATAGCCCTTCTTCTATATACATCGTACATTTTAAAAATGTTTCTTTGGCTAAAGTCTTCAAAACTATAATATAATGTATTCAAAATTTTATGTAAAATCATTTAAAAAATTTTCTTAAACTAGGAATATTATATTTTCTTTAGATCTAATTTATGATATTTCTAATAAAGGCTATAATAATATTTTAAAATCAAATGAAACTATTTTTTCTTAAAGGTAAATCAAAAGGAACCCTCCATAAATCGCATCACGCTGCCATCGCCGCGGACAGGGGTCGACTGGCAGCGTCAGCTTCGCGATTTTTCATCAAAGTCACGGCGGGCAAAAGTTGGCGAGATGCTGCCCCATTGTTGCCTCTGACACTGACACCGGAAATGAACACATTTTCCGGTGCAATACGTGTGTGTGCGCGTGTCTCTGTGTCTGTTTGCACACACACACGCACACAAGACCACCCAGTGGGAGATTGAAAGTCGCTTAATGTATTGTTTTCCACCGCTGACTCTCGCCTTTCAGCTTTCGGCTTTTGGATTTCAGCGTTCCGATTTTCCGTTTTCAGTTTTCAGTTTCCAAGAGAGGAGGCTCATGGACGAGCGGCTGATCTCCCACTTATTAGTGTTAAAGGAGCAAACGAGAGCCGGCGGCGGCCTCTTCCGCCCAGAGAATTTAATTACCCGAGTGGAGCGACCGGCGGCCGCGGCAGAAGAAGGTGTTAATGAGATTGCTCTGCCGGCTGCGGCTTTGCCAAATCAAATCGTCAACTCAGAGGTCTCAGTCGCAGTCTCCTGGAACCCTGGAAGATTCATGCGGCTAAGTGCAGCGGGGATTGGGATTGCCATTCGGCCAACTGGCAGCTGGGCAATCACTCGGATTGGCGGTAAAGGATTATGGGATCTTACAACCGAAGTAGGTTCGAATTTAGTTAATCAGATGGTGACTTTAAAGGGATATATTTAAATATTGCTCTTTGATTTTGTAAGGTTCGATCGAAAGGTGACCCAAAGTTGCCTTTTTAAAATCTGTCAAATATTTT
The DNA here is from genome assembly GCA_035046095.1 of Drosophila pseudotakahashii. Lineage (NCBI taxonomy): Eukaryota > Metazoa > Arthropoda > Insecta > Diptera > Drosophilidae > Drosophila > Drosophila pseudotakahashii. Next base: position 13,472,815 of record JAWNOE010000105.1, read on the forward strand.
TCAGAAAATTTAAATGGCTTGCAGAATGGTGACCCAAAATAACATTTTTATGATCAAAGGAGAAATAGTTCTTACTTTAATTAGCCTGCATTTAAATATTTATTTTTGATTTTAAAAAATTCTTTATGTTTCAATCGAATGGTGACCCAAAACTGCCTTTTTAAAATCTGTAAAATCCAAATAAAATTCAACTTCCATTTTTAATTTTTTTGTAATAATTTTATTTTCTTTGTTTTTATGCGGATTTTTTTTTAATATATTTTTTAGAAAATTCAAATGACTTGCAAAAAGGTGACCCAAAATTACACTTTTAAATTATACACTTTTCGCCAGTTGAATACTGATTTTTTAGTTTGATACCTCAAGAGGTTTGTGTTGACCCACTTTTATGATGGGAAATTTCAAGTTCTCGGTGATGCACTTTTAGAGTCTAACCTGTTGGTTAACCTCCAGTTAAAAAATATGATGCCCATTTGCTCTATCCTCGCAGCTTCCCCTTAACTTTCTCATTCCATTTCGCTCTGTCTGATGGCTTCTTAATTAGCTGTTAAAACGTTTCGGCAGCTGACAAAACAATTACACGCTTTATTTACATGAACGGCACGTTTTACCTTGGTTGCAACGCCCCCACCCGCGAGTCGTGACCCTTGACCCCCTCCTCTGAAGCCCCCCTGGGAACTACTGTTGCTGCAGCTGGGGCAACTCTAATCCAGGACTCAAATCGTTTTACGCTGTCGCCGCATGTGGGCATTAAGTTAAATGCCGGCGTAGACGACAGGAACAATGATGATGGGGCCTGGCCGATGATAATGATGATATTGGAGGGGCTGGGGGTGGGTGGGTTTTGAAGGATGCGGATACGTGATTATGACGATAAGGTTCCGGGGTCTCAGATTCCACAAGCCCATCGACAGAGCGGCACAATCTGCTGATTTATATTATTGTCACGTTTATGGCCAGATTGGGATTGAAATTGAGACGATGGGAGGGCGAGATGTGGGCCAATATTGTGGGTGGTGCAGCTTACGGTGCATTGCACTTTTTACAAGCAATTAAAGGTATTCGAAATGGAATATATATATATATATATATATATATATATAGCTATGTGTAGAAGCGAATGTCTAGAGACAGCTGTAAATGAATAATGAATGCCAATTCAGCGAAAAATATATTCAATTCAATTTCGATGCGTCACTCGAATGCCGCCGCCGCGTTCGTCGCTCATTAATTTATGACAGTCATTTTTAACGCTTTGCTGCCCACGATGCCCTGCAAGTGACAGTTGATGCTGACGGCGCCACGCCACGCCCCCCTCTCTCTAACGCCACCCGCCCCGCCCCCTTTTTGCATGCGTCAAATATTCAAGCGCCATTTTTCAATTGAATTGAATGAATTTCTGAATTTCTGAATTGAGTGCATGAATGACGGAGTCGCAGGACAAGAAAAAACTAACGACTAGTTGTCCAGATCGAGAGATTTTCCAATTATATTCGGCGAAAAAAAAGGAATAACCATAATGGCTAAACTTTCATATTATAATATATCACATATTACATTTTAAAATATTAAAATAGCGATGGAAACTTTTTAATTCGATCAGTAAAAAATATCATTACTGGGTAAAAAAATATCATGATCCTATGATAGGTGAAAGAAACTAAATTTATTTAAATAAACATAAAAATTATAAAAAAAGAACCATTTTTAAATAAATGAAAGTCTTCCATGTTTTTCAAATACTAAATAAAAAACTAGAAAAAAAAATAAAATAAGAAAATTAATAATAGCGAAAATAATTTTAAATAAATGTGTTCAAAGAATAAAATAATTTTTTTAATTCTTAATTAATTTTTTACATTTTTAAGGTTTTTAATTCTTTTAGAACTTTCTATCCAACAAGAAACATGTTTTCCTAATCTAACAAATAAAATAAAAATTTACTAAAATAAGAAAATAGCAAATGTCATAAATAAAATCATAAAATAATTATAAAAATAAAAGGTTCCAAGAATAAAATAATTTTTTAAATTCTTAAATAATTTTTTACTTTTTGAAGTCTTTTTATTTTTTCAGAACTTTCTATCCAAAAAGAGTATTTCTCTATTCGCTCACCTGAAAATCGCCATTATGCCATCTTGTTGTCCTCCGGAATGATTTGTGTTTGCCCCCTTTGTTGACGGACGTCGAGGACAGAGCGGCTCTACGGCAAACGGGCCATTTGGCCGGACTCCAAAGTGGCCATATTTCACGCTCCTTCTGATGGGCCTTGTCAACGTTGGCACCCCGACTTCTCCTGCTCCTCCCGTTGCTCCATATATCCACATCCATATCCTCCAGTTAATACCGGAGTACATGGGCACCCATTACACTTTAATTAACTACAAATCCAAGTGAAATTGCATTTCTCCATTTCTCCACTTTGCCGCCACCGCAACTCCCACTGCCACGCCTCCTTTTTGGCTAGTTTTGAGCTAATAAAACATTCAAAATATTTCTGTCGGCTCGCTTCCTTCAGTTTTTCTTTTTCTGGCCGGGGGAGTGTGTAATTTTGCACATTTCATATGAAAAGTTGTCGGGCTCACGCAAAAAACTTTGGCAGCCAACACACAAGGATGCAGTTGGCACCGTGGAACTGTGGATAAAATAATAAAGAACAAATTGGTGGGGAAAAATATAAGATTTATGGAAAATTATTTATTTTAACATTAACCGTTTGAAAGGAAAATTGAACAACTTTTCTAAAATGCCTAGAAAACTTTATAAAACTACTGTCTTTAAAAAAAAAATATATATTTTTAATTTATTTATTAATCAACTAGATATTTTAGCTTAGGAAATCTTTAAAAAAATATATATTTTTTTTTATTTTAATATTTTATAAGTTAGTTTTTAACTAGGGTTAGTAAATTCCGAAATTTTGGTATTAAAAATTATCCATTAACTCCTTATAAATATATAAAAAAATAATTCCGAAATATTTCTCTAATAAAAAATAATCTATTATAAATGATAAAAACATTTTTAAAACTTATAATAATAGTAAACTCCTAAATCCGCACACGGTGCACAAGAAAAGTTTCTTTCGGCAAAGATTAACAGAACCCAACCAAAAAGGGGGGTTTGAGGATGGGGATGGGATGTGCGTGTTTCTGGCGGCGCATGTTTGGCAATGCGGTAAACCAAATTATGTGCTTAGCAAGTTGCCGCTGCGACCAGAGTCAGTGCACCACCTCAACCATCCGACCATCCAACCATCCGACCACCCGATCCTTTGTGTGCTGGATGCAGCTGCATTTGCACAGCAGCACCACATGGCCCCTCACTCTTTGGCTCTTTGAGCGGGGAGCCCGTGCCACTTGGCCGATTTTCCTGGTGGCAAAGAGGTTTGCACAGGTGTTTCTAGCAACTTTGCCCAGCATGATTAAAAAGTTTCTGCCCCGGCGAAGCAATAGAAAACCGAGGCTTTGGTGACTGACAACACGGGATATGCCAATGCTTATTGTTTAGTTTTGAACTAGGACCGGAAGGGTATGAAAACTATTCTTAAATATATAGGTATACCAAAGTGCCATGCTGATTTTATTATAAAATGGAATAACTTCATTTGAAGTAAACAAAATAGTCAATAGTTCTTATCATTTATTGACGAAAGAGCTTCTTGTAAGCTGGTTTTTATTTATATGCGTATTATTCCAATCGATATTTATCAGTCGAAACTTGGATACCTATATCTCTTAGTACAAAATACATCATACCACTCATAAGCACACTTTTGGTGCATCTAAATAGTTATAAATCCCACCCATGCAATTAAAAAAACAACGATTGAGTGTGTGTGTCATAAGCGTGTTTACATAGCGTACAAAAAAAAGGAAATTCAAAATGCATTCTTCGGGCCTCGAACATGAGAGTGAGAGGAGTCGGTTGGGCGGGGCGGGGCGGAGGGCAATGAGGAGCTAGCCTCTGGCGAAGCGAAACATCTGGGAGTATAAGATCAAGTTAATGTACAGAACGGTCGACATGGCGATGAGCATGGCCAGACGGTATCATTTCTTCTTGGCATCCTTGAGGCCGGCGCCGGCGTTGAACTTAAAGAAGATAATGTCGCCGTCCTCGACGGTGTAGTTGCGTCCCTGTTGGCGGTACTTGCCGGCGGCCTTGGCATTCACCTCGCTGCCCTCCGCCTTGAAGTCCTCGAAGTGCATCACCTCGGCCATAATGAATCCCTTCTCGAAGTCGGTGTGAATCCGGCCGGCGGCCTGCGGGGCCTTGGTGCCCTTCTGGACGGTCCAGGCCTTCACTTCATCCGGTCCGGCGGTGAAGAAGTACTCCAGCTGCAGTCCCTTGTAGCCCGTGATGATGATCTTCTCCAGCATGCTCTTGCACTTGGTCTCCGTCTCGTAGGCCTTGCGCTCCAGCTCGTCCTTCTCGGTCAGCTGCTGCTCGAAGGCGCCCGAGAAGGGGATCAAGAGGGCTCCGGGATCGTTCTTGTCGATCCACTCCTTGATCTTCGGCAGCCACTTGTTCTTCTTGCGGATGAAGTCCTTGTCGGAGAGGTTAACCAGGTAGATCATCGGCTTGGAGGTCAGGAACAGATACTTGTTCAGGGCCTCAATCTGAAAGAGCCAAGCGGTGGTAGCGTTAATAAGAGCGGGATGGAAAACAACAAGGCCACACGAAGAAGTCCACAAGAAAGTCGGATTTGGAATATAAAAATGTATAATAATAATAAAAATATATTTAAGATCCCTTAGGTAAATACTTGGGAAATACTTTTTTAAATACATTTTAGAAATAGATTTAAGTGAAATTATTGTAGCCAGAAAATGATTTATCCATATCCGATTAATAAATAAATAAATATTGATAAAATGTCAACAAACATGTCTATAAAAAGTACTAATCGTTAACTATACTTGACTGTAAATGATAATATAAATGAATAGAAATGAAGGCCAATACAGAAGTGGATTTCTTCGCACTCACATCGTGGGCATTCCAGTCCTCGAAGCGCAGATGACGCTTCTGGTCGATGAGGATCTCCTTGATCTTGACCATCGAGTCATATTCGGGCTTCAGCTTCTTGTCGCCGCCGCGAGCCACCACCTTCTCCAGCTTGTCCAGGTTTTTGAGCAGATTCTCCTCGTCCTTGAGGCGCAGCTCCTCGTTGATGATCTCCAGATCGCGCACCGGATCCACCTCGCCCTCGACGTGGGTCACGTCGGGATCCTCGAAGGCGCGGCACAGATGGAAGATGGCATCGCAGGCGCTGATGTGCGAGAGGAAGTCGTTGCCGAGTCCCTGGCCCTCGGCGGCTCCCTTGACCAGGCCGGCAATGTCCACGACGTTCAGGTAGGCGGGCACCACACTAGTTTTCGTAAGTTGTTTGTTGGGCATATTAGTTGTTTGTAGGCACATTTCATTCATTTCTTTAAACTTAACAAGCGATTGGCAACCAAAGAGTGAAGTGTGTAAGTTCCGGAACTCAATGAATTTTGTATAAATGTTCAGAAGCAATGCAATAACTAAAAATGAAGGGACTTAGATCCCTTTTCTACTCACCTGGCCGGCTTGTGGTACTCAACCAGGTAATCGAATCGCTCATCGGGCACCGGAACACGACGTGTGGGTAAGGCAATAACCAGCACATGGAAAAAGGGGTAAGACGCATGTTAGTCGGGTTTATTTGGGCTGGATGCTAAAATACAAAAATACAAAGAGCCAGATTGACTGACTGCCTGGCACAGCCCGGCAGCATCGCGGGCCAATCATGGCAATTTTCTATAATTTTGCGCCATCCGCAAAGGGGCAGCATAACCAAAATGAAGTCGCTCACAAATAAAAAGCCCAGGAAAATGAAACCGAAGCGAACCGAACCGAAGGCGGGGGCAATTTGCATATTGGGAACTGGATCTGATAAAATTGCTAAGGCCGCGACACGCCCACAAAGCGAAGGACAGTGGAGCGAGGATATTACAAAAGAAATATTAAGGGTGCCTTAAAACCTTAACTGGAATATTATGAACTTGATTAAGAAAGTATTTCTTATAGCGTTTCTGAATTCCTACGATATACAATTGTTTTTGGTTGGGTTCTTATTTAAATAATCTGTTCTTTTGTTTTAAATTCTCAATAAGAATTGTTATTGTAATAAATTATTGTTACTAAGAAATGATATGGTATAATACATAGTTTCTAAGAAAATTCTGACGTTTGATTAACTTTTATGGGAGGTCCTCCGCTATCTTTTACCTATATAAGATACCATTTACTAAACTTTTTAAGTTTTTAAGTATATGGTCGTTTAAACGATACTTTTTCTAGATTTATATAGTCCACAACTAATTTAATTATGGGTACTAGCAAATCAGAATGTAAAAACATATATAAATGGTGTAGTATATGATATTTAGATGGTGGATTGAATAGGTAAGATGATATTTAACTAGTTTTAGTTCTATTCCTTCAGTAAACTGCTAAATTCTATTAGTATAACCTGATTTACGACTGTATAGATGGACTACAATGTGGTTTACCTACATTACAAGGTCCTTTGATTATATTTCCCTTGACAAAACTACCAATATCATCGATTTCCCTCCTGTTTAAAGACCTCTACCCTATCGAGGCTCCACTGTGGCTATTTTAGAAGGTCCAGTCGAGAGAGCAATTTGGAATTAGAAGCGGCGGCGGCTGCTCCTGGAGGCCATTGCTGCATCGCAACGGCGGGCATAAAAATTATATTCCACGAGATGATTACAATGATCGAGGAAATTGCCGCCGCCCGCAGGTTTTGCTTTATAATTGGCCACCGCTATATATATATATATATATTATGTATATATCGGGGCAGTTTTTAGCGACTGGGGGAATACTTATTCTCATTCGGCTTGATGGTGCAGAAGGGAAAGTTCTCCGCGGGGGCGGCACTTTGGGTCAGAACGTTGAAGAAGGTGGACTTGCCCACGTTGGGAACGCCAACGATTCCGATTCTCAGATTGGTTCCAATTCGGCCGATCAGCGGCTTGCGTTCCGGTTCATCGTGCTTCTTCGGCGGCATCTTGTTGTATATATCTGGCTGCGGGGGATCGAAAGATATATATCAGATATATGTGGACTATTTTTGGGACTGCCCTAGGGCATCGGACCTAACCTCACTTTGCCGGCTGCCCAAACACTCACCTTTCACCCTTTTCGCTGGGACTCCGCTGAACTCGGCTGCTGCTGTCGAGAAAGTTCTTTAATATTAGTTGCTTTTGATGTTATTTACAAATATTTACGATTATTTTGGGCGTCCGCTGTTTTTTGCGGCTGACGGCGTGGAAGGAAAGAGAGCGAGCGAGAGGGCGATAGCCGCAAACAGCTGTCGGCGGCGCAGGGTTGCACTGCGACTAGCGCCCCCGGGCGGGGGAAAAGGGCGGCGCCAGCTTTGGGCCGCAGGCGGCGGGGGGCGCCACTTGGCCAACGGGCGCGCAATTTGAATTTACCTCCAGGGCTTTATTATTATCTCTGTGGAATTTATGCATTTGTGCAACAGGTTTGATGACTTATTTATGCATTTATTTTGCCTTATTACTCTTCCTAGTATCCCAGTACAGTAAGTTACTTTAATTGTTAAAAACTAAATCTTAAAAACAAAATCTTAAAAAAAATTTAAATTCAACAATATGAAATTAGCTTCAGGGCTGTATTATTATCTCTGTGGAATTTCTGTAACAGGTTTGACCACTTATTATGTATTTACATATTATTATATAAGTGAGTTTTAACTATTACCTTGAAAGTTTTGTGCTTTAAATGCTACAAGAAAATGTTTAATAAAATTAATAAATACAATTTATTTTCAGCCGCGGAGTGAAATAAGGAGATTACTTGAGTTCTCATTTCAGAGATTTTTATACCCTTGCAGAGGGTATTATAATTTTGGTCAGAAGTTTGTAACGCAGTGAAGGAGACGTTTCCGACCCCATAAAGTATATATATTCTTGATCAGGATCAATAGGGGAGTCGATATAGCCATGTCCGTCTGTCCGTCTGTCCGTCCGTCCGTCTGTCCGTCTGTCCGTCTGTTTCAATACCGTTTGCGAGCTCAGTTTAAAAGCTAGCGCCTTGAAACTTTCACAGTCGTCCTAAAACATGTGTACGCAGATCAGGTTTGAAAGCCGACCCGATCGGACGTTTATATCCTATAGCTCCCATAGGAACAATCGGATATAGCTTTCACAAAATGAAGATATTTCGCTCAGTGTAAGAGCTATTGACAAGAATCTTTCTAAATCTTATTATTTTACGCATACCTTGATCAGGGTAAAAGCGCGTGCCGATCGGACGTCTATATCTTATAGCTCCCATAGGAACAATAGGGTGAAATCTGCAAGGGTATTAAAACTTCGGCTTGCCGAAGTTAGCTTCCGTCCTCGTTTATTATAAAATGTATTACAACATTTACAATATTTTGACAGTTTCTTGATTGTATCCAAATATATTGCTAAATTGATAAGTGCTTAAATTATAAATAAAAAACTGTATTAAGTAATATTTTCCACATTCTATCTAACTAAAAATAACTATAATCAGCAGCAAATAATAATTGTTTTAACAATTTCTTAGATTAGTAAGCTAAAATGTTTTTCTAGAACTTAAAAAATATTTTAGTATTTAAATTTTGTGAATTTATTTGAAAATAATTGGCAATCTTTTGCACATTTTTAGACACTTTATCTGCCAAGGCTGCCCAGCAATTCGATGGTTTAATTTCGTCTAGATCTGGCAATCCGATTCGATCCCCGCCGCCTTCTCCCCTTTTTCCCCATCCCTTGTGTTGGCCACAAAAGCGATCGAGTTAACTGTCAAGGTCGTCGGGCCGACGCACGTACACGCAATTTGGCGGTTTAGTGAAAAGCCCGCAATAATCAATAATTTCGCATAATTAGCGAGCCGATCGGCGGATCGCTCCCTTGGCTTTATGGCCAACTGAAACGCAACTCTTGCGATGCGATGGCTAAAATCGAGTGAGTGGGCCAGGGGGCGGCAAGGGGTTAAGGGATCAGGTTTGTTGATCTTTCGCGATTGCTGGCAATCGATTTGGATCGCTGGTCGTCGATGCGCTTTGATTGATTCCCTGCTCCGCGTTTATGGCCCTAATTAAAAGATCCGTTATGCGTGATCGGTCTGCCTTTCGATACCCCAGTATTCCTCCTTTCATGTGCGTGCTAGAAAACTTACTTATAATTTCACGCTGTCTTGCCTTCTCGGCCAGTTTCCTTCTTTCTTTTTTTCCGAGTAGGGCTCACTTTGCGGTTGTCCGACCGTTTAAAAATCCATTTGCAACTGACCCTGGACAACTGTTTTTCAGCTTTTACCACTGGAGCATGTAATGCAAAGGCCTTTGTACTATTTGTCCACTAAAAAACCGCAGGACAAGTGATCCCTGGCGGTTCCTTTGCCTGCTGACGATCGCTTTCTGGCTTGCGGTTTTTAGGCTCTTTTCAATAACCTTGCCACTGACCCTAAACAAAATGAATAGATCAACTTGATGTCCTTTTGTGTACTGCAAAAATATTTATAAAGCATTTAAACAATATATTGTAATTTAATTCAATTTGATTAATAAAATTATTGAAAATAAAAAATAACGAGTTTAGAAAGGTATGATCTATATTTCCATTGTTTCGGCCAAAAAACGAATTATTTTTTTTGTGGAAAATTGGGATTTGGGTTTTTTGAGCAAAAAGATGAACTTTTTATTTTTGTTTTTTTGCTATAACTTGGCCAAAAATGGGCCTACACCAAAAATACATACTGTTTTGAATAGATAACAACATAATTAATAAATCCATGACACTTTCAACGCGATTTTTGAAAACTAAAATTTTCGCCAATTTTCAATTTTTTTTATAATTTTTTCATGATTTTTTGCGAAAAATGGCCAAAAAATAAAATGTCCAGGTTTAAATGCCAATCGATTGGAAATTTAATAACGAGCTCAGAAAGGTATGACATTCCATATTTGGATCAATATTTCCATTGTTTCGGCCAAAAAACGAATTATTTTTTTGTGGAAAATTGGGATGTGGGTTTATGGCAAAAATATAAAATTTTTTCTTTTGGTTTTTTTGCTATAAATTGGCCAAAAATGGTCCAACACCAAAAGTACATACTGTTTTGAACAGATAACAAAGTAATTATTAAATCCATGACACTTTCAACGCGATTTTGAAAAAAAATAAAATTTTCGCCAATTTTCATTTTTTTAGCATGATTTTGCATCATGATTTTTGCGAAAAATGGCCAAAAAATAAAATGTCCAGGTTTAAATGCCAACCGATTGTAAATTTAATAATGAGCTCAGAAAGGTATGACAATCCATATTTGGATCAATATTTCCTTTGTTTCAGCAAAATAACTTCTTTTTTTTTTAACATTCGGGATTTTTGGTTTTTTAACGAAAATAGGAATTTTTCTTTTGGTTTTTTAGCTATAACTTATCCAAAAATAGTCCTAGACCAAAAATACATACTGTTTTGAATAGATAACAACATTATTATTAAATTTATAACACTTTCCATGCGATTTTAGAAAACTAAAATTTTCGACAATTTTCAATTTTTTTTATATCATAATTTACCATAATTTTTTTGCAAAAAATGGCCAAAAAATAAGAGGTCCAGATTTAAATGTGAATCGATTGAAAATTTAATAACGAGTTCAGAAAGGTATGACAATCCATATTTGGATCAATATGTCCATTAATTCAGCAAAAAAACTGTTTAGTTTTGTTTGAAAAATTCCAGATTTCGGTTTTTTGACAAAAATATGAATTTTTATACCCGTTACTCGTAGAGTAAAAGGGTATATTGTATTCGTGCAAAAGTATGTAACAGGGAGAAGGAAGCTTTTCCGACCCTATAAAGTATATATATTCTTGATCAGGATCACTAGCCGAGTCGAACTAGCCATGTCCGTCTGTCCGTCTGTCCGTCCGTATGAACGCTGAGATCTCGGAGTTCTTGGAGTTCCTACGCAGCGCAAGTTTATTTCAAAATGGTGCCACGCCCCCTCTAACGCCCTCAATCGCCCTACACCATTTTTTTAAAGGTGTCTGGCGCCCACACCATTAAAGATTTTGGAAAACTAAAAATGCAGTTTTATTGTGACTATCAATACCTATCGAAATGTAGAAGAAATTTTTCAAATCGGACCATTCGTTAAAAAGTTATGCCCGATCAAAGATTTTATATATCTATCTCCCTCGCACTCCTTTAGCTGAGTAACGGGTATCTGATAGTCGGGGCACCCGACTATAGCGTTCTCTCTTGTTTCTTTTTGTTTTTTTGCTATAACTTGGCCAAAATTGGTCTTACACAAAAAATACATACTGTTTTGAATAGATAACAACATAATTATTAAATCCATGACACTTTTCGTGTGATTTTGAAAAAATAAAATTTTCGCCAATTTTTAATTTAAAAAATGCCTTTAAATACCAATATAAATATATTATTGCTCTTCTTTAGATACTCAAATATAATTGAATATTATTATTATTCCACAGTTCCTGGAATTCCAATAAAATAATTAAAGCATATATAATTAAGCAATGCGCTGACCTACCAATCTATTTAGCATACATAAAAGCAACACCACTTCCGTTTCTCTGTATAAGTTTTCCAAACTTCCCAGAAGTTTCCAATTTAATATACAAATGCCAAGGACTCGCGACGCTGCCCCCCAAAAAATTATTCAATTTTCCACCACGATTATTCAACGCTAAGCCGGCTTCTTTTGCATATTGTTTGTAGCGGGTTAATTAGGCTGACTTTTAATTGCCTTTTATTGCACTTAATTATTGGAGTCGGCAGAAAAAAGAGAGACCCGCATATATAGAGAGGTCCCATAAATTTCGTATACATGGCTATATATGACTGGATAATTGCGGTTCCCGCGGAATTAGCCCAACGAGCCACCACGCATCTCGATTTCCACTCCCATTCGCACCCACATTACGCGCGGGGCGTGGCCCCAGAAACAAAACCAAAAAGGGGGCTGAGGGGATAATGGGGGCGTGGCTGTCGGGGGGCAGGTGGAACACCAGAACTCCACACACACCAAACCGAACCGAACTGAAACTGAACTGAATGCATAACATCAGCAGCGCGTTTCAATGAGCCGAGCATTCGTTTCCAGCTTGTTGCTCCAATTAAAAACAACTGGAAAAGTGGCAAAAAACGAATACAAGCAAGCCAACACAACAGCAACGGCAACAGCCATTCATATTCATTTTCATATTCATAACCATTTGGCGGTTTTTTTTATTGCCTTTAATTATAACGTGGGCCGTATTCAAATTGTTCTGGCTTGGAAAATTTTCAGGAGCAAACAAAAGACTTAGGCAACGAACTCGACTGATCTTTAAGCGGAGGGAAAAGGGGTGGGGAGGGGGAAAACGGAAGCATTTCTAGAATAGAAAAACCCAAAAAGAGTTTTTATTAAGAGATCTTTTAGGTGTTTAGTATTATTAATTTAGTATTGGTCATTTATTATTTGTCGGTGAAATAAATAAAATTATATCATACAATTAAAATATATATTTTTTAAGTCCTTATTTAATATAAATTAAATTGATTAATATAAATAAATTTTTCATATAAATAAAAATGATTTCAATTAGCAAAAATAATGGACTTATTTGAATATATTCTTATATTATTTATATTCAAAAATATTCTTTATTTATATTTATTTAAAATTCTAAATCGTTTTATTATTATTTAGAAATAAAAAAATATGTTCTACAAAAATATAAAAAAAAACCATTACAAAAAAATAAAATAACTTAAAAAAAAAAATTTTAATTTAAATTAAAAATTAAATTAAAAATAATTGTAATATTCCATAATTAAACAAACAATTTTGATTGAACTATTTATCTTAGCTTTTTAACTAAGGCTTTGCAGTTTGACCATTTTCAGCCTTTAAATTAAAATTATAAGCAGCCCTGTAATTTATTGGTAAAATTATCACAGTTTATGTTATAATTTTCCATAATCCGTTTTTAGGTAACTGTAAATTTTTAAAAATTGAATTTATTTATTTATGTAAAGCTAACCTAAGTACAAAACTTTCTGGCCTGTAAAAGTTAGTAAAAATCGAAGAAAAATGTTCATGATTAACGATTAACTTTTCATTACTTCCACGAACTAACCATACTTAGACCAAGTTTGAAATTAAAGTTAACTATTCTGCTCGGCTGGCGGCTTTGATCCTCCCCTCCTGCTGATCCAGTCGGCTTGATCCCCACTCTATCCATACCATTTGCATAACGATCTCAACGATCTCTGGGCTCTTCCATCCGGGGGTATCCATGTCCATTTAAATATCGGAGGCATCGTCAAGTGCATCCTCCCTAATGGCCGCGACCGTCATGCAAATTGCAACTGCTGCAAGACTTATAACGATGTGCCATCAATGCATCAGCTGCCAAATTACATGTTGTGCAGGCGGCCACCGAGAGAAATTATGAATTATTACGGAAAATACATATATATATATAAGTGTGAGTGTGTGGGTATGGGGAAAGCAAAGGAGGGAAAACTGAGACAAGGATCTGCATGATGAGGATGGGCTTCTCAGAGGATGGGTAGATTTTTTTTCGTAGGCTACAAGCAGAGGAAGTGAAAAAGGTGCCGATAAAAGAGGGTCGCTCGTGTGTCATTGTTATAGAAAAAGCCTGACACCGGAACGGGAAAAAATATATATATAAATTCGTTCGTTTTTTTTTCATATTCGTGCATATGAAATATACAAAGGGGGCGTTGCCCCGGCCACGCCCCTAGCCACACGGCCCGAAAATGGAAATGGAAATCGTAATAAACGCAATAATAATCATGAACTGGGAAAACAACAAAGGGAAAAGTGTATGGGGAGAAGGCAGGAATAAAAAAGAGAGAAACTAGGAAACTAGGAAGGCGAAACCGAAACCGAAAGCCACCCTTAACCTTATCATTTGATTTGCTTTGCACCACCTCCGCCGTATAACCGAATTATAAACACACACATAGGTGCACCAACAGCCAGCTTCCCTCCCCAAAAAAATTCTCGGGGATTCGGTTTCTGCTCCTCCGATTTAGGATCTCCATTCCCCGATCCCCGCAGTTCCCCAGTTTTCCCCGTTGTTGTATTAAGCGATTATCACCGCAGGACACTAATCTAATCGAATCGCATGGGTCGGGGTAATTGTGGAGCGTGCTTGGCCCAAAGTTATCGTAGTTTTACCATTTTACCATTTTTGCCCCGGCAGCTGCAAGTCGCTGGCGATATGAATGGCATTTTCCCCGGCTTGAAAACGCGATGATTGGCGGCAAGCAGGGAAAAACAATTGCCTTTGATTCGGAAATATCAAAAGATTGCCCTTGAGGAATTTCTGCTTTACAACAACTTTGTTGATCTTTTAAGCAAGAGTGGAGTTTTTTTTATGCTGTATCTTGTCCTAAGTAAAAATTACATACTGTTTTAAACAGCTAATTAGGTATTTAATAGATACCAATCACTTCTTGAACTGATTTAGGAAAATCAATTTTTTTGAATATTTTTAAATTTTTTGCAAAAAATGGAAAAAAATCTAAAATATCCACGTTTAAATGCAAATCGATTAAGAATTTTATAACGAGTTCAACGAGGTATGACATTCCATATTAGGACCATTATTTCCATTGTTTCAGCCAAAATACTGATTTTTTGGGTGGAAAATCATGTTCTTGGATTTTGGTAATACTTTTATTTTTATTATCGATTTTTGGCTGTAACTTGGACAAAAATGGTCCCAAATCAAAAAGGCGTACTGTTTTGAGCAGCTAGCGAACCAATATTTAATATCCGTGCGCTTTTTGAATGATTTAAAAAAATTAAATTTTGATCCAATTTTCGCATTTTTGATAACGGGTTACATCACAATTTTTTGCAAAAAATTTGAAAAAATTAAAATTTCCAGATTTGAATGCGAATCGATTGGGAGTTTGATTACGAGCTCAACGAGGTATGACATTCCAAATTTGGACCATTATTTCCATTGTTTCAGCCAAAATACTGATTTCTTGAGTAGAAAATCAGGTTCTTGGAGTTTCGTAATAATTTTAATTTTATTATCGATTGAATAAACATTTAATGTTAAATAAATGCTTATCTTTAAGCGCATAACTTTCTTAATAATTAATTTAAAGATTTTTTAGAACTAACCTTTCTTAAGATTTGTGAGATTACATTTAAAAAATATTAACTAGCATTATTTATTTAAAAAAATTAATTTTATTGTGTTTATTATTATTTGTTCATCTTTAATAAGTTAAGTTCATAAAGTTTAGTACTCTGCTGCTTTATTTGATTGTGCCCAAGATAAGTTACGGTTTGACTTGTTTATAAAGAGATTCCACGAGATATCTCGGCGAATCTGCAGAGGCAATTGGTCTCAGAAAGCAAAACCGCCTTATCTCCCGGGGGCAAATGGCGCATAATTTCCATTTGGAACGGCCATTTTTGCAACAGCAATTACTTTGGCAGCCTGAACCTGTCTCGGGGAAGTCCCCCCTTCGAGCCCCTTAACTCCCCAACAATTTTCAGCGAACGCATTTCATTTGGTGCTTTTTTTTTGCATCGGACAGCGACGAACAAAAAAAAGCGGCAATAAAAATTAAGTTGAAGTTGAATTTGAAATTCAGATGACGACGAACGACGACGACGACGACTTGCCCAATTATTATTAATAATAGCAACAACAGCAGCAGCAGCAACTCGAAGAAGAAGAAGAAGCAGCAGAAAAAACTGGGCAAAAAAAGTTAATAGGACCGCATTCATTAAATCCATTTAATGCACAGAGAGGCAAATTATTGCGCTAAAAGAAAAGCAACAACACACTTGGAAACTCGAAAAAAAGCAACAACAAAAAAGCCAGGAGAAAAAAAGAAATAATTGCAGTTGGCTGAACACCCCAAATGGCCAAGAAGAAGAAGAAGAAGCAGAAGAAGGAACGGCGACGTTCGGTCGGCGGCCATTAAAATGGCCAACGAATTGGCCAAAAGGTGGGTGGGGCAGGGGGAGGGGGAGGGGGTTTGTGCCAAGTCCAACTGGCCATGTAAACTGGCCGCACTGCGTGTGTGTGTGCGAAAGAGACGGGCACATGCGAAAAGAGGGAGAGCGAAAACCGGTAGCTCCACTTTAATGAGCGCCAAACGCAAAGAAAGAAAAATTCCAGCCAAAAGGAGCAGCAGCCCCCCCCCCCCCCAAAAAAAAACCTAGGGTATGCCAAGTGGTATTACCAATGGTTCATTTTGAGATCCGTAAAGAAATTCACCAAATCGGGGTCACCAAATCCTATCTACAGCAGTTCAAAAGGCGTCCAAGAAGTATTTCAGGCAAAAGATGAAGAAACTACAAAGAATAAAATGTTCAAAGGGTTATTCCTGAAGAACTCTACCAGATCAATAAAGAAATTCCCTAAATCGGGGTCACCAAAGCCAAACTAAGTCTTGGAAAAATTCCAACTAACCAGAAGAGCAGCCCTCCTAAAAACTGCGGCACCTTAAGTGGTATTCCCAGTGGTTTCACTTCAAGATCACTAAGCAAATTCACTAAATCGGGGTCACCAAATCTTATCTACAGCATATAAAAAGAAGTCTAAGACATATTCCAGGCAAAATAAGTAGAAACTTAAAAAAAAACAATGTCCAAAGGTCTATTACCGAAAGTCTCTACTACAACAAAGAAGAAATGCACTAAATCGGGGTCACCAAATTCAAACTAAAGCTTAGAAAAAGGAAAATATTGGTTAGAATTGCGGTAAAAAAAAAAAAAAAAATAGACTCTCTCTACATATTATTATTTCCACTTAAAAAACAGAGTAACTATTTCTTCGAATCCCGGGAAATTTCCGATACTTGCGCATTAATTACTTTCTGGGAAAAACACGCGCGCCATTTTGCTTTTTGATGGGTCAGCAGGAGGGGGGTTTTTCCTCAACCCCTGCTAAATTGTAATTTCATTGGCTTTGCTTTTGTGTTTGTGCCTTTCTTGTTTTTCGTTGGCCCCAAAAGTTTCGCCTTCTCTTTCTTAATCGTCAAACAATTTGCAAATCGCATGCAATTTTCCTGCCTTCTGCTGACTTTTCCTTGTTACTGCCTTCGTGTTGTTGCATTTCCTGTCGCCAGCATGGAAGCCCCCTTTTGCCCCCCTTTGCCCCGCCCCTGAACTGGCCCGCATACGTTTTGTATATTACATGATCATTAATGAACTGCTCCAATTATAGAGAGCGAGTAGAAAAATTACAGAAAAGGAAAAAATATGTGAGGAATAAAACATACCTCCATATCTGGATTTCCATATTGCAAGAGGGGTGGAGAGAAAAACAGAAAAAAACCAGAGACGGGGAAGGGGGGCTCTTTGGAGGCGCCTTTGGTCATTTAAATTGTTGTTTTGCATGTGAACTCCACATTTTCCACACCTTTTAATTGACGGGCCCCAGCGAATCCACATCGAATAGGACGACGAATGGAAAATGGGAAATGGGCTGGGGAAATGGGAAAATGGATGGGGGAAATGGGAAAATGGCCAAGCGGAAAGCGACAGCTGCCCGTAGCAATTTCTGCGACTTTCCGCCGCGTTTCCGCCGCCAACTGGGCCACGTCATCAGATTCAGATTCAATTGTCCAGCGGAACCACGTGGATCCGATTGATGGATTGCATATCTTCAAGTGAAACACCTCCAAACGGATTTGGTTGAAAAACAGAACCCCGTTAAATTGCTTAAGATTTTTATACATAAAAGGAATAAATTTATTTGTGTTGTTTTTTTTCAATAATATCAAGGCTCCATAAATCATTTCTTATAACATAAATTAGTATTAAGAATAAGTAACATTTTTAGTGTCTATCTGTGAACTTAAAAAATGAGCTTATACTTAAAAGATTTAAAATTCGTAAAATAAAAAAAAAAAAAAATGTAATTAAGGCCTTATTTTTAGATTAAATATTATTTTCTGTTTTTCTGTTTAATAATAAAACAATGTAAAAGTTTGCTTAAAAAATGTAAGAAAATTAAGAACAAAACGCACAGAATATTATATTATTAGGTGAATAAAATAAAAAATTGTGAAAAATATTATATTATTAGGTGATTAGAAAATAAAATGAATAATGAATAAAATAAAAAATTGTGGGAAAAATGTAATAAAAACCGATTTCTTCCTAAATAAATGTTTAAATATTTCTTATAATGGCAAAAATTAAATCTATAATAATTTAAATGATTAAATAGTAGAAATAATAAAATAAAAAAATTCAATAAAATATTACAAATATTTTTATACAACTTGAAACGGTTGCAAAACCATTTTTCAATTACCAAACATTTTTTTGGAAGAAACCATTGACGTAATAAATTGAAATTGGGGGCATTACGTAAGCCAAACTCAGTAGCAGGTTATCCACCGAATATATCCACTCGATTGGCACTCAATCCAAAAAATCCCCCCTCTTAAAAACCCCATGAAAGCCAAACGCATTCCGTCACGTAAGACGCGATTGGCACCTGCGTTGAATCAAGGGGATCGATATGGGGGAATCAATATTGGCCGGAATCGGCATTATCGATGGAGTCTAACGGTTAGCGGGCCATTTCGCTGGTAAGTTAATGCCAGTGAGCCCCCGGGAAATTGCAGAGAACAAAAATTGAGCTTATTATTAATTTTTTTTTTGTAGCAGCTTTCTTTTCGCTCGAAATGACGCATTTTGGCTTGCTTTGCTACCAAGCAAAATGGCAACAATCGCAAAATCGCAATATCGCAGGTAGGAAAGAGATGGCTGATGAGGCGGCGGCGGCGGCGTTTCGCGATTGGAAGAAACCGAAACAGACGCAAAACCGGCCCCGCCAGCCACACACACATATACACCAGCAACTAGCAACATCTACAGCGGCAACCAGCAACCAGCAACCAGCAACCAGCAACATGCACACCAGCAACTAGCAACATGCAGCCGCACAGCGGCAGCAGCAAGAACACGCGGACAACGCCTTCCAACGTGACTGATTGCCACTTGGCACGCAAGCTAAAAAACGAAGCCAACAACGTTGCCAAAGTTACTGCAGTCAGTAGTTTGGCTCAGAAATACAAAAAAAAATACGAAATACACCCCCTTTCCCGCAGCCCCTGCAACCCGTAGCCATTGCGCCAAAAGCAATGGCCGTCAAAAGCTGCTGTTGTTTACCATTTTGTGCGTGTGTGCTGCGTTTTATTTGCTGCTGGCATGCAAACCCCTGCCACTCCTGCAATCCTGAAACCCCCCCCCCCTCCACGCTCCTGAAAAAGCGAGAGAAAAACTGGTTAGATGGTCCACCAAAAAGGGGGGTAGAAACTGGTTAGATGGTCCACCAAGACAATTGACTTCTGCTGTTACACTTTAAGCAGCAGCCATTGCTGCCGATGGGCCCTATATCCCCCTGGGTCGGCCGATTATATAGATGATGTTAACAAACAGAAATCAGGGGGGAAAGGTGCGAAATTAAAACCGCTATTGTCTTTAATAATAATAAATTATTATATATTTATTATTTTAAATATTTTACACAACTGTTTGGAAACTTTTAATAATGGTTATAAATATAAATATATAATAAAACTAACAGATTAGCTATAAGATAAGGTATTGCATTCAAAAGGCTGCCTAGCATATTTATTATTTTAAATATTTTACACAACTATTTTTGGAATTATCATAAAAGGTATTATATTATATATTTTTATTTTGTTGTTCAACTATTATTTATTTTCTTGGTTTTAATACGCTTTAAAATATTTATCTGCTGTTTTTATTACTCTTTTTAACTAGTCATTATCTTGACTTACATATATAATTTTAATAATTTTGTATAAACTTTTGTCATTATTCAATGTGTTTATTTAAAGTATTAATTATAATTATATCTTATTTAGTATTTATTTTTCTTATTATTTGTATTATTATATAGAATTTTTTCATTACTGAATTAAATAAAAATCTACTCAAGAAAAACTTTATGAAAATCAAGTATTTAAATGTATTTTCTCTCGCCTTAATTTTATTATACTTAAAAATAGGATGTTTAAATTTTTATAAAAATAGTTGGAGCTTAAATGGAATATAACAATATAAATTACATTAATATTTATTAATTAATTTATTTATATTCAATAGTTTAAGTTTTAAAGAGTATTATTTTATTATAATATTTATTTAGTACTTTATAAGTATTCCTTGACCGCCATATCCTGTTATATTCCAGGGTACTAACATCTTCGTGTTGGCCATTTCTGGGCTGAAAGCCCCTGGCTAACTTGGCTTTTTGTCTCTGTGCTCGGATTCCTTCGATCGAGTCAGAAACTCTGGGGCGATCGAAAAATGCAGCCGTTGTTATTGTAATTTTTGTATGATAATTTGCGGAATTTTGTTTGCTGCCGTTGAGCGTGATTACAACTCTTGGCCAACGGCCTGCTTTTTGGCCCGGAGGCAGTGGGCACTGGGCACTGAAATCTGGGATCCAGTTTGCAGTCTTGGGGCCATCGAAGCATTGTTATTAGGCGCATCTTATCGACAGGAAGCGATCATCGCACATTGGAATGGGTTCTTGCCCTCCCCTCCTCTCTGTTTTGGAGAAACCCCCTTTATTAGCCCCCCTTTTTATGACCGCCACTGATTGCCGGCCGCGTTGCACTTGTTGTTGCAGTTTTGCTGCCGCTGCCGCTGCCATTTGCCATTTGCAGTTGCTTATTAAATGGATTTCGTTGTATTATTAAGTTCTCTCTGGCATTCGTGGAAATTGTTACTTAGCCGGCAACTGGTTGTGGTTGTTGTAGCTGTTGCTGTAGCTGCTACTGCATTGCAGTGATACTCGCAATTTTCCATCTCCATTTGGCATTGTTCGTGGCCGAGCCGAATCCGCACTTCAATCCGCAAGCCACAATCTACAAATCCAAAAAACAGTTGCCAGTCGCATTTAGTGGCTTTGTTTCACTCGATCCCCCGCCAAAGTGTGAATAAATGCATATTAATCTGGCGCTGTTTTGCCATAATTATTTATCATTACTTGGTTTAGGCCAAGTAATTGCCGACCGCGAGTTTCCCTTTTTTTTTTTTATCTGCTTTTCTGCGCCAGCTGGAAAAAATGGAAATGGCGTAGATACATAGAGACATTAGATTTGGACCAGAGATTTTGGGTTTGGCAAATCACAGAGGAAAGTTGCTTGGTAATTTTAGCTTGGCTGCGTTTCTCTATCGCAATCAAATGCGCATTTCGCACTTTAAATGGTGTGAATGGGAATTTAAACATTTTTTTTGTTATATATTTTCTGCTTTTATAAAACTGTATTTTTATTATACTATTATTATACTATTATTCTATTTTTAGGACTTTTATTAAATATTGTAAGGTTTTTGACTTAAATAATATTGTATTTAATTGTTTTATTTTTCATTTTTATATACCAATTTTTTGGTTTTCTAAGACTATATTTTTATACCTCTTTTAAATCATATTTTTGTATTTTTAGCACTTATCTTTTGACTCGAAATTGATCTTTTATTTAATTATTTTTTTTTTCATTATTATACATTTTTTTGTTTTATAAACCCCTTTTATTTTCTAAAATTTAACGACCTTTTTAGTCATAATTTTAATTTAATTTATTAACGTTTGTTTTATTTTATTTAATATTTTTAATTTTTGTATTCAGGAAACTGAATAAAATTTAAAATTTTAGAAACAATAAAAAAACCTTTTCACACATTAACGCTGATTTTTGCATAAAGAAAAAAGAAAATACCAGGGACATTTTCCATTTTGACAGCGCCATTTGATCAATCATCCTGCTATTTGCACACAGCTTGAGTCGAGGGTATTACGCTGAAGGACCTCCTGACAGGACCTGAGAGGTCCTAGCACGTGCTCTTCGGCTGCTGCCCCCTCCAGAGGGTAATCAATCTTTCAATTACTCAAACGGCGCGCGAAAATTACTTTGTCTTTCACGAGGGGCACTCGATAATAATTTTCAACTTTTGAAAAATCAAATTATTAATTCGCCAACTGGCAACTGTTTTGTGCGAGGCAGCTGCAGCAAGGACACACGGCGAGGACTCGGGACAGGATGCATGAAAAACGATACTCGGCGCTTTGTTGCTGCGATAATTATATAGTGCGAGCGATGTCGATCCAGCACCCAGATTCACAGATTCAGATTCCAGCGACCGATTGGTGCGGGTCCTGCGCAATGCCCATCCATCAGGGAATCGGTGAATCGGCGAGTCGCAAGGACGTGGCTTCCGCTCGCCAGGACACTCGCAGAACGCAGACGCAGCAGCACCAAGGATGCCTGCCTTTCCCGGCACCCCGGGCTCACATTTTGGAATTCGGATTTAAGATTTTGGGTGCTGTGAAAGCGCTTCCGGCCCGGGCTCTATAATTATATTAGTGCGGAATTTCAATGCCCGAAAAGGGTGCAGAGGGCAGAGCGCTCACAACACGAGCTACAGCTAGAGAGTCCTGCGTAATTACGACAAATCACAGACAGCGTAATAGAATTCGAGAGCGAGTGCCAGATTCTGCACCAAAAGAAATGCTTTCAACATATTAAACTGGTATTTATAAACATAAATTCCACAAGCTGTAAGCTAATTTGGCAAAATAATATACTACGCCAGAATTCTAGTATATCTGGTATATTTTAAGCATTGTTTTTTTCTTGCGAAACTGAGAGCTGAGAGCCATATTTTGCACCAAAAGAAAAGTATATTTTACTAGTATTTATAAACCAAAATTGCTCAACTTTGAATCTAATTTGACAAAATAATATACTACGCCAAATTTCTAGTATATTTAGTATATTTTAAGCATTGTTTTTCCTACACATCAAATTTGATAATAGAATTCGAGAGCGAGTGCAATATTGTGCTTCAAAAGAAATGCTGCAAAAATATTAAACCAGTATTTACACAAAAAGTAATGACACTACTCTTGAACTAAATTGGGAAAATAATATACTAGAATTCTAGTATATTTCTATTGAAAATTATATTTTATGTTTTATTTTAACGATTAAAAACTGTACTTACTGCTACAATAAATCTTTAATTTATTTAATTTCAATTTTAAAGAAATTTCTAATTTATTTTGTTTATATTTCTGAGCTCATACCATTTAGATTTTGGCTAGATTATTTTTCCAACAGTTATTCAAAAATGTTTAAGGTACTACAAATAGGAATTTCTTTGTTTTGTTTTATTTAAGAGCGTAAAATCGCTGCACTAAAGCAATTAGCTCGGTTCACCCTAAAACTCAATTTTGCAGCAGTGTATTATTTGCCTTTGGTTTTCGCACACTTCCGGTTTGACATGTGACAGGCAGCGTGTCCTTGTGCCCCCTCCCCCCTCCTTTCCATCCTCCTCTCTCCTTACCTCTACCCATGTGCCGAGTGGGCGTGTCACGCCCGCCCGTCAAATGAATCGCTGCCTCCACCTTCCGTTTGCTCTCAATGCAAAAACAAAAAAGCAAAATGAAAAATGAAAAAGAATAATAAAAACTCGCGCCAGAAATGGGCCGGCTGTCGAAGGTCCTGGCTGCCCTTTGGGGGCGTGGCAGGACTCGGGGTTTTGCACCTCGTCATCGCTCTGCTTTCAGTACCCTGCATTCTGCTTTCTGCTTTCCTGCTGCTGCTCCTGGTGATGCATTTTAAAGGAGCTCGCGTTTGTCGCTCGTCGCACAATTGGCACGCCCGTTCCGCCTCCGCCGCCGCCTCCTTTTCGACTCTCTCCGCATCTCACTGCCCAGCATCGGGAATGTCCTGTGTCCTTTGTCCTTCGCCCAGGTCCTCTCAATGGCCCGCTCTTTTGGCTGCACAGCGAAAAATTCTGAATTTTATAGAAATTTTTTTAGTCATTTTAAATCAATTTTATTCTAAATCTAAAAATTTTAAAAGAATTTTATATATTTCTTTGTAAATTTTTCTAAACTTGTTTATTATTTTATAGAGCTTTTTAAAACATGTTTGGTGGCTGCTAAAAAAAATATTATTAAAGTTCAGCTGACTTTTAAAAATATTTTGTAATCATTTTAATATTGTTTAATATTTTTAGATTTTATTTTTTTTTTTAAATTTATATTGAATAGTCTGGAAAATATTTTAGGTTTTTGTAATTTTCCCTTCGAATTTATTAGAATTTTCTTAATCAAGCTAACAGTCCTCAAATTTTCGCTGATTTTTTAAAGGTTTTATTTCGAAATTTATAACCTTAAATTAGTGATTAAAATAAGTCAATATTTTTTCCAGTGTACCTACACAAAATCACACGAAAAGAAGTACGCACAATCGTTGCCTGAAACATGGAACGTGTCGACCTAATCAGCTGCGCGTTGTCCTCGTAATCCTTTTTGTGCATATACCTACATACATATCCCTATACATATATATAAATTCATAATGCTGCACTACCGTTCCGCCCTTCCGCCCCCTCTTTCGGTGGGCGTGGCCAGCTGGCTGCGTAATTGTGTGGGCGCTGATACACTTAAAAATTTACTAGAAACCCATTTGCCGATCTCTTTGGCCGCATTTGCAGCTAATGCGGATCAGATCCTTAATGGAATTTCGTCCTCGGGGAGGAGTTTCTGTTGTGGGTGGAGCCGTAGCCCAGTTATGACAGCCAAATGGGAAGGATTACGCCGGAAATTCGTAGAAGAATTGGTTTATGATGCGATTTGGTTATTAACATTCAATTTCAGCACTTTAGATACTGGGAAAAAGTGGAGGAGAGCGAAAATAAAGGGTGTGCTAATGCTGTTTCTGAGGGGTCTTAATTATGCGGAAACAATTGCTGAGTAATTATTTGGGTTTAATGGTGATAATGTTGTTATTGTAATTCAATTAAAATATATCCTTTGAAATAAATGCTAATAAAGTTATATGTAAATCCTAAAAAATGTCGCAGCCTCTTTCTTATAAAAGTTATTATTAAGGCTTATGATCTATAAATGTATATAAAAGGTATATTTGAGAATATATATTTTCTTTATGTAAGCATTTATGTATATTTATTTTTTGTAATATTTATATATTTATTTAAAGTAATATTGTTATTTTTAAAATAATTTTTAAACCATAAAAATGCCACAGCTTCTTTATGCTTTATGTGATCTATAAATGTAAACTAATATTCATGAGAAAATATATTCGTATAATGTAATCATATAAATAAAGTAAGTAAATCCAGTTATTTTTCATATTTCTTATAAATAGTTTTGTAAATATTTTATTTTATTTCTGTAGTAAATTTTGGTTTAACTTTCTTCTTACAAATAAATTTATATAATTTTATATAAATAATTTAATATTTTTCTAATTTTATTACATTATTATTAGTCCTAGAAAAAAATCGTTCTTATAAGTAGAATCCTGTGCCAACTGTGGCCACCATCTGGGAAAATTGTCTATCCCCTTAGCATCGATTGAGCGACTGCGGCATTTGGGCCAGGCCAAGTTTTGTGGCCAATAGTCTCGACCTGGCCTGTACTTATCGCAATTACACGGTGGCAAGTTGCCGGGACACGTTGCACAGCAAAAGTGCGTGTGTGTCGGAAATAGTAGACAAATAGCAAGTACTATCAGCTATATAGAGTAAATAGAAAACAAAAAAAAAGGGTTGCCAGGTGCGTGACAGTGCGAGATGAGGATGAAAAGGCTCCTCTGCTCTTCTGGCTCCGTTGACGTTTTTCCATCGCACGCACATGTTATTATTCTAGTTTTTCATGATACCATATTCAATTTCAATTTCGCAGTTAAATGGCAGTTAGAAAAGTGCACGCAAACCCTGAGATACAACCGTTTTTTGACTTCTCCGTTGACCGCAAGGCGATTACCAAGGTCCATCAAGCATGGAAAAAATGGAAAAAAAATGGAAAAAAATGGGAAAAAATAGGTAAAAAAGAAAAGCGGGGAGGTGGCAAGGTTGGGGCGCCCCCTGGCGGCAGATGGCCAAACAGATTGGTGGGCCAAAGAAAAAGAAGCCGAGCCAAGTGAAGCCAATCGGCGGTCGCTGTTTGCCACAACAAACAATCGTTGGTTGGCCACCGGAGGGTTAAGCCATCTGGCCCTCTCTTTCGCTCACCCACGGGCACTGGCCATCTCTCTCTGTCGCCCGCGGTCTCCAACTATGCGTATCATCCATGGGAGTCTCGTTCCGAAAAGCAGATAGATGGATATATAAACTGATTATTAACTTTAACCGCGTAATTACAGGAGGAGGCGGTCCGGGGGGCGTGGCACTCGTTCCGTTGACAGTTTTTCCTCTTTTTTTTTTTGTATCTCCAGTCAGCCATTGTCATATGGTCGGATATATCCATATATATATATAACCATTGTACCACTCGCATTTTTCACATTTTCCATTATTATTTTTTGTTCGTTTCGTTTTCGTTTATTCGCCATAATCACATGAGCGACGACGAGCAATGTTTATTTAATTTTGCTTATTGTTGTCTGTTTATTATTATTATTTATGATTTTTTTTGTTACCTTTTTTTTGTAATATAATCAGGGGGCCGGGACACGCCCACTTTGGTCAGCGTTTTGTCGAACATTTTGCACACACAAACGTTTTATCTTTTTTTTCATATTTCTTTTGTTATTCGATTTGTTGTGTTTGAGTTATTTTTTTTTGCGATGTTTGCGCAAATTATATGTTGTAAACAAATCACACAAAAAGTAATACAAACTTGCATTAGTCGGATGTGTATTTAAAGAATTATCAAAAGCCTGTAATCAAAAGACGTAACTTAGAACCTGGGAAGTCGAAGAAAATTATAAAAAATATATAAAATGTAGATATGGAAAATGATCTTTAAAATAAGTAAATAAATAGAAAAGTATTCTAATGAATATAATGGTACCGTATTTTTAATATTTATTGATTGATATTTAACTTTATTTTTCCATATATTTTGTGGGAACTATTTTTAAGGTTTTTTACAAATTTGTAATAAAAAATTAAAGAAAATAATAAGAAATATTAAAATAAGATAAATAAATAAATATTAATAAAATATAAATATTTAAATATATTGATTATATTTTCTATTTATTTTATGGAAACTATTTTAGTTAATGTATTACCTTTTTTTTGTAATATAATCAGGGGGCCGGGACACGCCCACTTTGGTCAGCGTTTTGTCGAACATTTTGCACACACAAACGTTTTATCTTTTTTTCATATTTCTTTTGTTATTCGATTTGTTGTGTTTGAGTTATTTTTTTTTGCGATGTTTGCGCAAATTATATGTTGTAAACAAATCACACAAAAAGTAATACAAACTTGCATTAGTCGGATGTGTATTTAAAGAATTATCAAAAGCCTGTAATCAAAAGACGTAACTTAGAACCTGGGAAGTCGAAGAAAATTATAAAAAATATATAAAATGTAGATATGGAAAATGATCTTAAAAATAAGTAAATAAATAGAAAAGTATTCTAATGAATATAATGGTACCGTATTTTTAATATTTATTGATTGATATTTAACTTTATTTTTCCATATATTTTGTGGGAACTATTTTTAAGGTTTTTTACAAATTTGTAATAAAAAATGAAAGAAAATAATAAGAAATATTAAAATAAGATAAATAAATAAATATTAATAAAATATAAATATTTAAATATATTGATTATATTTTCTATTTATTTTATGGAAACTATTTTAGTTAATGTATTATCATTTTTTCAAGGGTTCTTAATCATTTACTTCTTTATCAAAATCGAATAATATAATTATTAATATAATGTAATTATTTTAGCTAATTTATTATTATTTTTTCAAGGGTTCTTAAACATTCACTTCTTTATTTAACACTACAAAAATATATATTTTCTTTACCTTTATTAAAATAATATGTTAATTAAGTAAAAATGTTTCCAAACTTAGGGCCACTCAGGCGATTTCTGGATTCGCATGCCAACACAATCGAATTATGAATTATGCTAAAAACCAAAAAAAAAAGGAGTTTAAAGGAGGGGGAATCCTGGCTCCGAATTAGTGGAGTGTTAATAATGCGTAGGGTTATTCGGGGGAAGTCGCCTGAAAACGTGGATAAATGCCAATTGTGCTGAAAGTTCGTTAAGCAATTAAAAAGTTTGACAAAACACAGCGAAATTAACGCACAAACACATCAGGCGCGATTTTCAATTTAAAGATTTGTATATATTGTTGTAAATTTTATGCAAAAAAAACCCCCCAACCCTTTTTTTTTTTTGTTTGGTTTACGGTTTTTGTGTGCAGCGAAATAAACCATATACATATATATATGGATGTGGGGACCACATGCTGTGCGTGATCCTTTGTTTGGCTTTTAGTCCTTCTGCGGTTAGCGGTTAGA
Source organism: Drosophila pseudotakahashii (assembly GCA_035046095.1). Lineage (NCBI taxonomy): Eukaryota > Metazoa > Arthropoda > Insecta > Diptera > Drosophilidae > Drosophila > Drosophila pseudotakahashii. The sequence continues at coordinate 13,501,253 of JAWNOE010000105.1, forward strand.
GGGGGGCAAAAAGGAAGAAGGATCGAAGAATCGAAGGATCGAAGGGGATGCAGAATCATCATCGTGCCAACTGCAATCTGGACGATCGATTCGATCGATCAGACAAATGCCGGGCGACCGAAAAGTGACAGCCATTATCATCGCTTATGGGGATTTACGAGCTATTGTGCTTGAGGAAAATGGAAAATGGAAAAGTGGCAAATGGGAAAAATTGTGACTGTGAAAATTTGTCAGCGCATGTCGCGTAATTAGAAGGCCTCTCGCCCAAACAAATGGCCAGAGATTTTGGGAAAAACGGAATTTCCTTTAATTGATAAATTGTGTCGCATGCTGCGTTGTCCTCGAGCGCAGACCGCATTTCCATTGTGAGGGATTCGGGATTCAGGATTCAGTGCTCAGGGACTGGGGATTCAGGACTTGGTATTCAGAATATAGGACCACGGGTTCCGAACTCCGAACTCATTGTCAGTTGCGTAAAGTTGACATTTATGCGTGTTATTGTCTCTCTCCCCTCGATTGTGTCGATTGAGCGTATCAATTACTTGGGCAAACAATCGATAAAGGACTTTGACTCCTGTGCCCGTCTGTCCTGTCTGTCCTTTTTGTAACTTTTTCTTTTTTCTGTTTGGTTTGGTTTTTGCCTGGCCATTTATGGCTGCCTCCTTTTGTGCGGCCAGAAGGATCTGTCTCCGTTTCGGTAGGTTTATTTCTTTTTCTCTCTTTTTATTTAATTTTGCACACCGGTAACTACTTCCTGGAAGTCTCTATTACACCGAAAACTTACTAGCCACTGGCGGCTCTTTTGAAAGGATATTGTATAAAGAATAAAGGATGTAGGCTATAGGAACTTTGTCTCGAGTTGCAAAAATGTAAGAGAAAATTGCTGATACTTAGCTTATAATTTATAAGATTTTTCTTATGTCTTATGTATAAAAAAAAACATTCAAAGTATACATTAAGTAACAATAAACTTGTAGAAAATAATTATAAAGTTTTCAAGACAAAAGTTCTTGACAATAAAAGCCATTATTAATATTAGGTACTTATTATATAAGTATTTTATCAGAAAATGCAACTACAATGGCTACAAAATTATTAAAAATATTCTTTAAATAACTATAAACTTGTAGGTAATTATAAATTTTTTTATAGGGAGAAGTTCTTAAGAATAAAATATAAAACACACCTAGAAAAATATTTAAAATATACTTACAATAACTATGAACTTGTAGAAAATTATACAATTTTTAAAGAGTTAAAGTTCTTGAAAATCAAAACCTTTTCAAGCGTCCAGTCGTTATTAATATTATTATAACGAAGGCTTAAAAACCAATTACAAAATCACAAAAATGTCTTTTAAAATCGTTTTTGTCCGAGATACAATATGTATTTATCAGAACTTTCCACTGTTATTACTTACATGCATGTGTGCTTAAAAGATAGTTTAAAAGTGAGAGAACTTAGAGAGACCCGGTCACTCGGATACATTTGTGCGGCGGCCTTTGGCAAATTGCAAGGCGAATCGAATCGAATCGAATGGCAACGAATCGAATTCGATTTAACTACCGCCAGTGCCCACAAAACGACAATTGCCGATCATTTTCTAATTAAATCATTAAACTTAATAACCACTTGTCTCAGAAACGAGTGGCCATACAGAAAATGCCATTGACATGAGTCGTCGGCTAGGAGTTAAGATAGCCACCGAAAGGGGAGAATAAATATTTGCGAGAAGGGTTTGCGAACACAGGACACAGGACACTGGTCATCTGGTCCCCTTTCCACCCCCAAAAAATATTTCTAGTCCTGATTAATGCACTAAATGGATTATGTCAAATTGCGTAAATGCCACGCAGGGTTGCCTTCCTCGATTTCATTGTCCTTCGTGTGACTGGCAAAATTCAATTATTCCAGTTTATATATATTTTTTTCACATTTTTTTAACTTTTCTTTAAATTAGCCGCCAGCACCACAAAATAGTTGACAGTCAACGCACAGATTTTCAGGGCAAATTATTCTGCTCGAATGGCCATCGACAAATGATTTTCATTAGGATTGCAGAATGCGGAATGGAATTTTGTGATTTGTGAGCAAGGGAATGAAAAGGAATGGACACGATATTAAAATGCTAAGTAATAACACATTTTAAAGGTAGTTAATCAAAAGTCAAATTTTAGGTATATGTCTAAATTAACTCAAGAAAATATTAAACCTTTTTAATAAACTTAACTTTATTGAAGTTAAATAAAGTTTAAGTTTAAAATCATAAAGAAAATTAAAGTTGTTTAAAAAATTAGAAAATTTGAATTTTTATCTTTTCTTTTTTTAGGAAATAGTTGATTAATTTTTTCCTTAAAAATATATTTTAAAATACTCATTTTCTGGGTTTTAGAAACATGTAAAAAATTCGCAAAAAAGGATTTAATTTAATGTAATAAACAACATTACTTGCTAACCAAAATTCTAAAAACTTATTTTTTTTTAATTTTTTTTTTTAAATAAATTAAGTCCTGATTTTAGCTTTAAAGTGTCTCTTTTTAAAAATATATTTAATGTTAGCAGTTTTAAAGTTTGACTAATGCATGCATTTAAAGTTGTTAGCTTTAAGTAAAATATTTTTTTAAATCCTTCTAAAAATCAGGAAAATCCCCTTTTGGACCTATCAACCCAAAAATGAGCCAATTTGGCTCCGGCTAATTTTGATGGCACCAAAATCAGGTGACCAGGTGGGCGGATTGGACGATTCTGTACGTCGACCCCCCCAAGCGACGGCAATTTGTTGCACAATTCTATTTACGTAAGCAGAGCCGATGACTGCAGGCGAGGATCGAATCGACACGCGATGCAGCGGAGCAGTGGAACCCACACATCTGTTGACACAACATACACACTGCCCTTCCGGAATTACAGGGACTGCGATTGGGAATCGGACAACTGGCCGAGGTTCCCATATGTCTATCTATCCCATATATGCTAGGTGAAAAGGGACCTCATACAATTGACGAGGAGTTGAAAAGTTCAGGGGGAAAGGGAGAGGGAATCGAAAACTTTTGCAGCTCTATAATTTCCATATAAAGGAAACAGAAAAATAATTATTAATGCCCACCAATTGTGGCACATTTTTTCAATACCTAGCTATATATTTTAACTTGTAGATATTTTTTTATGTGGCACCTCGTTGAGGCCATCGAATAGCCGGCTGAATAATTGACAATGTCCTGCGGCTTTGGTGCGAATGGCATGTGGGCCATGATTTATAATTTCCCAGGACACCCTCATCCAAGCTGGGTATTGATATTTTCTGATAAATAAAATGTGAATTAATAAAATGAAGGGAAATAAAATTAAATAAAATGTATTTCTTTAATTGTTTACACATTTTTTATTTTTTTCCAAATATATGTTGAATTTTTTTAATGCTAAACTAAAAAAATGTACACAAAAAAATTTATAAAATTAAATATAATAATTTTAGTTATTCTACGAATTTTACAAAATTATTAAAGCTATGACTGGGATTATTTTAAATAAATATTTAAATCCGGAATTGAATTTCTACAGATCCTAACTCTTTTAATGTCATGGCATTGTGCAGCAAACATTCCCTTAAATTTTCAAGAGTATCATAGGATGTTCGACTTTCAAGTTTCCGAATGTTTACCTCACTTTTTTTTGTTACCAACTTTTCTTTATTGTTTTACCATAATTGTTGTTGGTCTTAACAAGCTACACGACAGCAGCGTCAAACCGCAAAATGTCCATGAGGATACGAAAAAAAAAACAAAGGACTACAAAAAGAAAACCGGAACAGAAAAAAAAACGAAAAAAAACTAATTGTAATACCTTTCATTTGAAAAATATTAATTATAAAGCACGGATATTTTCAACTGCCAGCTGTGGACATGTGGAATTTCTGATCCGTTTTCCGCTGTCTTTTTTTTTTTTTGGTCGGTTTAGAGTACTAATTTTTTCAGAGTTTTCAGTTTTCTGTTTTCACGAATGCAATGTTGACAAGTGGGCGTATCTCGATATGGGAAAAATAAGAGTAGAGCAACTGGAACGGGGCTAATTGTGGGAAATCTGATAAAAACCGAGCCGAACAGCACACATGTTGCCAACAGTCTTTTCTTTTCTTTTTATTTTTTCTTGTATTTTTATTCCTTTTTATTTAATTCTCGGTGAAACCGAAGACTTATATTAGCAAGGAATGGCACTCGGGAATCGGGAATCATCTAATGTGCGGATGATGGATGATAAGCCGACAAAATAGCTCGACACTCTCGCACTTCCTGTGCTCCTTTGGCTCCTTTGGCCTTCTCATTTCGTCTCCCATCTCCCGTTTCATTTTCATCAATGGCAACTACATTATTATTGCAGCGTGGGAGCTCCAGGATGTTCGGGTTCAGGATCAAAACAGGTACATATAGTGAATGGGAGATTCGCCCTGACACACGATACTACTTCAAATGGCAAGCAAAAAAAGAGAGAGAAAAAAAGCAGAAGGAGACACTCACTGGGGTGCAGAAAAAGGATAATAACGAGGCTAATAGACGGTATCGAATTTAACTCTAGCAGATAATCATCTCGGGCCAAGGTAATTGTCTAAGGATACTTGACGCTCGGAAGGCAAGTGTCCTCCGCTGAGGTTAAGGAACTCCCTGCCTCTGCCTCAACTCTTTGTGTATCCTTTGGGTTCTGGGTCCTCGGCTCTGGGTCCTCAGTTTCAAGTCCTTTGTCCTCTGGCCTTGCATGTCCTTCGGCTCCTCTTCCTCATCCTCATGCTCATCATCCTCTTACTCATCCTCTCCTTCCTGCCAGTTGGCTGCAATGAACCGGAGCAGATCCAATCTGACGTAATTAAATGCAACTATCTGCCATCGATGGAGGCGCAGCTAGCAGGATCCCTTCCTAATATCCTTTCCGCGATTGCGTGCCACAATTAAATGGCATTTGGAGTTTCCACGAATACGCGCTCAATTATTTACATACAGTGGAGATGCTTTTGAATGGAATTTAAAAACCTAATTTGGTTAGAAATTTTAATTAATTAAAATTTTAACTAGTTTTTTTTGCGAAAAATTCTCAAAAAATAAAATGTCAAGGTTTAAATGACAATTGATTGGGAATTTATTAACGAGCTCAGAAAGGTATGACAATCCATATTTGGATAAATATTTTAATAGTTTCGGCCAAAAAACGAATTATTTATTTTTTTCAGCTTTTGGTAAAAATATGAATTTTTCTTTTTTTTTTTTTGCTGTAACTTGGCCAAAAATGGTCTTACACCAAAAATACATACTGCTTTGAACATATAACAAAGTAATTATTAAATCCACGACACTTTTAACGCGATTTTAAAAAAATACAGTTTTTGTCAATTTTTATTTTTTTTATAAGGGGGTACACGTTGATTTTTAGCGAAAAATGGCCAAAAAATAAAATGTCCAGGTTTAAGTGCCAATCTGAGCTCGTTATTAAATTCCTAATTTAATAACGAGCTCAGAAAGGTATGACAATCCATATTTGGATAAATATTTTAATAGTTTCGGCCAAAAAACGAATTATTTTTTTTTGTGGAAAAGTGGGATTTCAGTTTTTGGCGAAAATATGAATTTTTTCTTTTTGCTTTTTGGTGTAACTTGGCCAAAAATGGTCCTACACGAAAAATACATACTGATTTGAATAGATAACAAAATAATTATTAAATCCATGACACTTTTAACGCGATTTTGAAAAAATCAAATTTTTGCAAATTTTAATTTTTTTTATAGGGGGGTACACATGATTTCTTGCGAAAAATGGCCAAAAAATAAAATGTCCAGGTTTAAATGTAAATCGATTGGAAATTTAGTAACGAGTTCAGAAAGGTATGACAATCCATATTTGGATCAATATATCCTTTGTTTCAGCGAAAAAACTGTTTTGTTTTTTTCAGAAATTCGCGATTTCGGTTTTTTGACAAAAATAGGATTTTTTCTTTTGGTTTTTTTGCTATAACTTGGCCAAAAATGGTCCTACATCAAAAATACATACTGTTTTGAACAGATTACAATATGATAATTAAAGCAATGACACTATCCATGTGATTTTGAAAAGATACAATTTATGTCAATTTTCATTTTTTTTATAAGGGGGTAAATCATGATTTTTTGCGAAAAATGGCCAAAAAATAAAATGTCCAGGTTTAAATGTCAATCGATTAGGAATTTAATAACGAGCTCAGAAAGGTATAACAATCCATATTTGGATCAATATTTCCATTGCTTCGGCCAAAAAACCAATTTTTTTTTTTTAATGGGGATTTTGGTTTTTGGCAAAAATATTATTGCACAATACTACTTTTTTTTTTGTTTTAAATTATTTTTCGTACACCCTTGGCTTGGCTTCACTGTACTTGCACTTTCCCAACCCAAAAAACCCGCCAAGTGCGACTGACAGGACTGGGAACTCAACCCTTTGGGAACTTCCGCTCAAACGCACGCAGTCCGAAATGATAGGTTCGTCAATTGGAGACGCATTCGAAATTAAATATTACCATTCCGAAGAGTTGTTAACGAACTTATTAAGAGCAAGAAAGTATATATGTATATTCGAGTATGGCATATTCGTGTAGCTCTATATATTAAATATACCTATATTCCCGTAGAATTGTCCCAGAGAGATAGGTACACTTCTCGAGTACATTAAATAATTGCCTTATGAGTAAGGTGGGCGGTGGGGGGAAAGGGGTTGAAAAAGTGGGCGGAGTGGGCTGAGGGGGGTGTGGCCTCGGTTCGGGCCATGTCATGTGGCTGGGCCAACCGGCTAATTGAGCAATTAGTGGCTAAAAAGGCAACAATTGAGGCCATTTGCTGGGAAACCTGCGGGGAATTCGTAATGACTGCAAATGAATGGGAGAAGCCTTTTCCAGCGCACCTTAAAGGTCGAGAGAATTTGCTCGGATTTCGGTAGTAAAAACCAATCTAATATATTATTCTATCAGCCTAGGGAATCAGACTAAAAAAGTGGTGACCCCGATTTTGCCATCGATTATCAAAATATTATCTTTATAATTGTTTTTTTGTAACTTAAACTTTATAATAATCCTTTTTAAAGTGTCATACATTTTCAAATATAATTTTATTTTATTGCTTTACAAATTTTTTCTAAAGGTGACCCCGACCTGCACTTTTCAACCGATATCTGCACTTATTTTAGACCGATTTTAAAGTGGCATATCTTTTAAAATTTGTTTTTTATTTCTTTATTAATCCGTATTGTAATTCATAGTAGAAGCTATGTTTATAGGGAGGGGCACGCGACCCCTCGAGCTGTGAAAAATGGAAACCGCAGGATAACAAATGCAATTTGCTTAAATGTTATTGCAGCCACAACAACACAGCATTTGTAATCAGAGGTCACAAAAAGAAAATATATATAGACGACGAGGACGAAGGGAAAGAGCGTTGAAATCGCGTCGACAGTTAATGAGATTAAAACACCCAGCGGGTATCCTTTTGCTTTTCGTCGGTTATCCTGGCCCAGCGGGATATTACCGAATTGCGCAGTGCCAGACCAAAAAATTGAGAACTCAAATCGAGAGTTGTGTATTTTTGAGAAGGAGGAATAAGTAGAAGTGGCAGCAGAAGCTGAAGAAGGAAGGAAGCCGAGGAAATGTAAAAAGGAGCCCAGAGGAAAAAATAGGGAATGCCCGGAATCCGCGGCATAAATCACTGCCATAAATTAGTTGGCTTTTAATTACGATTATTATGCTGATAATAGGGCGCATTTAACGCGCGATAAACATAAATAATCGTGTCAAATGCAAACAGATGTCGAAACAACGATGACAACGGAGAGGAGATGCTCCAAACAACTTCAGCAACTCCAAATCACGGAGTCTCCATTCAGGCAACGAGTAGAGATTTAAAAGATAGTCTTGGATAATTATGAACTATATGGATTCCCTGTAAAAATCGAAGTGTGTGAGAGATCCTACGATTTTTCTTCGAATGATAATAGCTTATACATTTTCTGTATACATCTTCAAAATTCTTTTTTTTAATAAAACCTAATAAAAAATGTATAACAATTTAAAACAGGAAAAAAACTCTAGATATTTCCATCGCATTTTTTATCTACATTTAATTTAATTTTACTGATATGTTTATTATATTTAATTTTTAAAAATGGTTACATTTTTAATTACAAAAATCTTAGGCATGGTCAGTGTTTAATTATTAATAACTATATAATTATAGTTACAAGTATTTAATATGTATTTATTATTTATTTGTTTTTCTATAATATTTAATATATATAATTTAATAATATATATAATATATATAATATAATATATCTATAATATATAATTTAATTCTTTATTAAATTCAATTTTTTTAGTCTTAAGAAAAGTAAGTTTATTGAGCATACCCCATTTTATTGACTTACTTACAGGGTATGCAAATATTTTCTGTGCGCGCTTCATTTTTTTGCTTAATGAAAACAATGTGTGAACAAGATTTGTGAACGGGGGCTGGCGGGGGGCGTGGCCACCATTAAAAGATTCCTGGGATGCCTTCAGCATCTCGGCGTTGACACTTTCTTGGGGTTTTTCGAGTGTGTGTTTTGGGGTTTGGAGATTTAAAGATTTGAAGATTTTGGGGACTGGGAATGGGGAATGGTTGAATAATGGGCTTCTCTCGCTTGTGGCGCCTAACTCGGCTCAAATGTGTGAAAATGATCATATTTTAATTAAAGTTGGCTGCTAATGATTTTGTCAGCGCCACCGAGTCGCTCGTTTATCATCGTCTCAATCTTTTCGCCCCACTCAACTGCAGATCCACCTTCGGATTTCTCTTCTGATTTATTCAGTGTTATTCTCGGCTCCTTTTCCCTTTTTTACTTATATAACACATTTATATATATATATATATTTACAGCCAGCCCATGTCCTTTGCAAGCCGATGCCAAACGCATGTCCTGTCCTTTGTTTTATCTCTTTTTCGAAATCCCCTCCTTCTTGTGTTTGTATTTTTCATTATTTTAATTTACAACTTGCTCTGGCACTCTTTTGAAATCCGAATCCTGCTGGGGGGAGTGGGTGGAGGAATGGTGGGGTGAGGAGCGCAGCGGGATGCGGCTACCATGTGACACACAATACCCAGAAAACAGGAGTCAAGGATTCCGAAGAGAATGAGAGAGAGAGTTACCGCACTTGAGATTCCTTCGAGGAACACTTACTTTAAATTGCCTTTGATTTATGTAAAACTAACGCAAAACCATTTGGGAAATTCCCAGACATAATAAAGACATTTTTAGAGCTTTTAAATATTATAAATGTTGTTTTTATTTGTATTAAAATTAATCTGAAAAATATTTAAAAGCCTGGAAAATAAGAAATCATTAAATATAAAACCATTTGGATATTTTCAAGACATATTTCGACACTTTAACTGTTTTTAATAATGTTATACTTGATCCTTATTTATATTTTAAATTTAAATGCCTTCAAAATATTTAAGAATCGTTTTGGAAAAAGTAATTTGTTCTATTCTGCAGAGTTCTTAATATACCAAAAATATTTTTGGGTAGAGAATTGGGATAAAGTTAACGTCTTTAAATTTGTTTGATTTTATATAGATTATAAAAAATTAACATAGATGGGAAATATTTTATAAATTAGATAAAAAACTTAAGAGCCTAGTAAGTTTGAGAATTTCAATGAATTTATCTACTAAAATATTTAAATTAAAAAATTTTAAAATTTATAAAAAAAATATTCATGATGGTTTTAAAATTTGTATATATTCGCTGATATAAAAATTATTAAATTCATTTTAAAAAGCATTAATAGACAATAAACTTTGAATTTAAAAACATATTTTTTCCAGAATTTATTTGTGTTATTGAATTTAATTATTAATGAGTTGATAATATTATTATTATTATTTTTTCTGGAATTTTCTGTTATAAATTAAACTACCTCTGTGATGGCAAACGGCATCCAATGCTTTACGACTCTGTCGTCGCTTTAAGTGAGCAGCGAGGGCTTGCCATTAATTCTCCCCAAATGCAAAAAGACTCTTGGCCAGGTCCTTATTCATTTGAATCTTGAATTCATTGCCCTGGCAAATTGTTTTTGCCCCCCGGGCGACCACACCCCCATGCCGGGGATGTCAAAACACCAGCGGGAAAAATAACTGCGCAGCTTAATCCACTCCAAAAATCGAAAGGAAAAAACCAAAACCAAACAAAGGGGGATGATGGGTAGGATGGAAACAATCTGCACCCACTTGACGGGCAATCTGTTCCAGGGGATTGCTTTGCGAGGGTGCCTTGGCCACGGTAATAAAATTTAAATCACCCACACACGTCAGGATATCAGGACATCGGGGTCAGGACCTTTTAGCCCCCCCGCCGCCGCCGAGTCCTTCGGTCGAGATTGAGAGCGTTAAAAGTCGTTAACGACCAGATGAATTTGGCACGGGAGTGCGGAAGTCCAGCATTTCGGCATTTCGGCAGCATCCCCAAAATGGAAATCCACCCCGAAATCAGATAAACATATTTTACGCTTATTTGCAGATACAAAGATTGATTTACCCAAATTGATTTAGCCTTCCCCCCATTTTTTCCCCGTTAAATGATTTAGAAACTCTCGCGTTTTGTTGTACATTTATTTTGAATGAAATTTAAATAGTTTATTCGTATTTTAAATAATTAATTTACATAGACAAAAAAAAGTAATCGAAGATGATAAATTGCTGATTCTTTATTTTCTGTGCTTTGTTTTTTATGTTCTTTTTTTTCTTGTTTTGTTTTGTGTGTGCTAAGTATCTAAGTATCTCTGCTCTAAGCCTAAGTTCAAATAAAACAACAAAAACACATTTAGTTTAGCTTTTCCTTTTGTTTTTCTTTTACATTTTCTTTTTAGTTGGGATCGATTAAAGCACTAGCGTCTAAGATATCCTCGCTGGATCCTCGTCCTCGTCCGTTGGGTTTAGCAAAAATAATTGAGGGACATATGCTAATTTACAGAGGGCCTAGAGTTCGAATACCACCCACCCCTGTGTTAATTTTTTTTATTTTTGCTTTGTTTTTTTTTACAATTTTGGTTCGCTCACACTTCATAATTGGACTAGAAATATATTTATGATGCTTAACCCCCGCTCTCTCTCTCTCTCTCTCTCTCTTTCGATATTTATTATAATATATTTTAGGTGTTCTTTCGTTTTTAGAATTGCATAATTGTTTTTTTCTTTTTTTTCATGGTGCTCGAAGCTTGTCTCTTGGTTAATGTCGTTTATATATATATATATATATATATATATGCTTAGGGGCTATGAAAAAAATTACATATCCATAGGGCTAGTAAAAAAAAATACAAAAAAAAAACACACTCGCTCTCTAGATGTTCTAGATATTCTAGAAAAATGGCTTAGTTCCTAGAAATAGGCTATAAGCAATAGATATTTAGGCTTACTCTGTTTAGTGCTGTGATTAGCTGTTCGATAGACACATAGATAGCTTTTCTCTTTGTTTTATGAATATTTACAGACATCATCTGCTGGCTATATGTACAACCGCAAGATAGCTTTTCGAAATGATATTGGGTTCTATTATAATGTTATATTTATAGATTTCATAGATTTATAGATTTATATAAATGGGAGCCCATTCGCTGTTACTGCTGTTGTTTAGTTGGTGAACAGGAAGGGTCCCAGCGATCCTCAAACCATGGGTGGCTTTATGTCCACCAGGGAGCTGGGATCCAAACCGGGTGAACCGCCGGTGGCCAGGTGGTGCGAGTGGTGGGCATGGTGGTGCAGGTGGTGGGCATGGTGCTGCTGCTGCTGTTGCTGCTGGCCAAATTGCTGATGGAGGTGTTGCTGCTGCAGGTGTTGCTGTTGCTGCTGCTGGAGATGTTGCTGCTGCTGCTGGTGGTGTTGCTGCTGCTGCTGCTGTTGCTGTTGCTGCTGCTGCTGCTGCTGTTGTTGCTGGTGTAGCATCACCGGCGAACCGCCCGCGGCGACCATTTGGTGCGGCGTGGCCAGGTGCAGACCGCCGCCCAGCAGGCTGCTGGACGTGCCATTGGCGCTGTGCGCGTGCAGCGAGGTCGGGGTGCCGGGATGGCTGCCACCGGAACCGGTAACGGACTGGGAGTTGTTGCCACCGCTAGTCGAATTGGAATTGGAATGGCTGCTGCCGCTGCCGGAGGAGCCTCCGCCTCCGCCGCCGCCGCTGCCATTGCCGCTCCCATTGCCCGAACTAGCCACTCCCGATCCCGTTACCGAGCCCGATCCAGAGACGCCACCCCCGCCGCCGCCGGCCCCGCCCGTCTGAGGGCCACTGCCCACGCCGCCCAGCCCGTTGGACTCGCCCGACTGGTTGGCGGCCTCCTCCGAATCGCTGCACGACTCGGAGGAGCCCTTCTTCAGGCCACCATGCCCATTCGAATGGTGGCCCGAGGAGGTGGTGGTGCCGCCATTGCCATTGTGCGTCTTCACGTGCTTGGCCAAATGGTCGCTGCGCATGAAGCGCTTGTTGCACACGGGGCAAGCGAAGCGCTTCTCGCCGGTATGCGTCCTCAAGTGCCGTTGCAGCTCGTCGGAGCGCGTGAAGCGCTTGCCGCAGAACAGCCAGTTGCACACAAAGGGACGCTCGCCGGTGTGCCACCGCAGGTGAGCCTTCAGATGCGACGTCTTGCCGTATACCTTGCCACAGCCGGGTATGTGGCACGAATGGATGTTCTTCTTGCGCAGATGCACGCCCGCCGGCCCGAGGCGTTCGGCCTCCTGGCAGTTGGGGCAATCGCAGGTGGCCCGCCCAGCATATCGCCTCTGCGAGCGCGGCGATGGTGTCGACGGGGAGCCACCCTGGGGTGAACCGGCCGCAGCCGCTGTGGCCGCTGCCGCCGCCGCTGCCGCCGATGGTGAACTGTGGGGCAGCGAGAAGCCACCCATGCCCACGCCCACACCCACTCCGACTCCCACTCCCACTCCAACTCCCTGGCCGGGCAACATGCTCTTGTACGTGTCCTGCAGGAGATGCTGGCCCGAGCCCAAAAGCGAATGACTCAGCGCCGAACTGTAGTTCTCGCTGGCATAGTTGGCCATCGTCGAGTGCATCCCGGCACCACCCATGTCCAGCCAGGAGCCGGCGGCACTGTGCATGTCCCACCAGCCGGAGTTCACCGAGGCGGCCTCCTTGTGGGTCACCGCATTGAAGGGCCAGTCGTAGGGATGGCGGGAGTAGACGCCACCGAAGGCCGCTGCACCCGCCTCCACCTTGCCGAGGAGACCCTGGTGCATGTGATGGTTGTCCATGTTCGATGACGAGGTGTTCGGGAAGTAGAGGTCACCGCCGTAGGCGGCCGCCACTGCGGCCGAGGAGGCCGACGAGGATGACTGCGATCCGGAGGCGGCCGAGGAGGAGGAGGAGGAGCCGCCGGAGGAGCCACCGGAGCCGCCGCCACCACCGCCCACGGCCGCGCAGGAGGAGGCCAGGGGGCGACTGTAAGGATAGATGCTGAAATTACTCGCGAGTCGTAGAGGTTATAGCTGCTTCGGCTGATCGCGCACAGCGATCCACGGGGATTCCCCAATGAATATATGGGGTGGATTCGTTATCAATCTGGCTAATCTAGCATTTAATCTAGCCAATCTAGCTAAGCTAGCCTTTAATCTAGCTAATCTATCCTTTTTTAGCCAATCTAGCTTTTAATCTAACTAATCTAGCTAATATAGCCTTTAATATAGCCTTTATTCTAGCTAATCTAGCCTTTAATATAGCTAATCTAGCTTTTAATCTAACCAATCTAGCGAATCTATCCTGTAATCTAGCTAATCTAGCGTTTAATCCTTATATATATAAAACTCTTGCTTTCAAATTGAAAGATTCAAAGCAAAGAGCAAGCCAGTAATGCTATAAAATCCATATTTTTACCAAATATTCCTACTATATTTTTAGACTTTTCCTAAGAACTGATTTCTCCCCAAGTAAACCCAATCAGCTTTAAATTAATATGTATTTTTATCATTTTTAACACTATGTCATCATAGTATGGGTATTTTAAAATATTTATCTTTTATTTTCCTGATTTGTAATTCTTCCAAATATTATCTACATATTATATTACATCACTGAATTGTCAACTTTATTATTTGTAAATATTTACAAATTAATAAAAGGAATTCTTTGTCTTTAAATTTATTATATTTACTTATATTTCCTCTAAAACTTTATAATAAACTGCTTTTAAATGTTATGTTTGTAAGCTAAGTAACTACATTCTTTAGTCCCTCTCGATAAGAAAAATCAATGTTAAAAACAATTTGTATAAATCTAGTTTTTATTTATTTTTCCCAAATTTCAACGATAAATATTTACCTAAAAAACCCAATCTTTTTTTTTAGACCTGACATTTACTACCAACCGAATCCCCCGTCCACCCACTTCCCACTGGGGAATCCCTTCGAGGATCGCCGTGCGCCGCCTGCTTGCTTACCTAGCTGTGATGTTCACCATGGTGCTGGCGCTGGCGGAGAGGCTCCTGGACGAGTGACCGCCGCTCGATCCGCTGGAGCTCGACGAGCTGGCCGCTGAGATGGCGCAGGGCGAGTGCTGGCCGGCGCTGCTTCCTCCGCCGCCGCCGCCGCCGCCGCCACCTCCTCCGCCGGAGGATCCTCCGCTGGAACCCGCTGCCGGGGAATTGGGACTCTTCTTCCACGGATGGAAGCCCTTGCCCACGGCGGCGTCGGCCAGCGGCGGTGGCGATTTGTTGGATAGCTTGTTGCACTGGGCGGCCAACATGGCCAGCGGAGTTCCCCTCAAACTGGGATGGTCCTGTAAAAGGAAAAAAATTCAATTAAAATTATTGAAAATATAATATAATTAAAATATTAAATATATTTATTATTAAATATTTTTTAAAAAATATTACACTTCATAAATTAACCCTTCTTTAATATTCCCATCCCGATTATTGGCCCTTTTAACCCCACACACACATTTCTAGTAAATATTTCCCATGGGAATGCTTGCATTTCTTAATTAACCGCCGTTCGCGCGAATTTGCAAATTACTTAAATGCGAATTAGTCGAGCTCAATTTCGCTTCCTGCCCGATTTTGCTTTGTTTTCTCGGCCAACGGTTTCTAATGTCTGCCAAAAAGGGGCAGACTGAGGGCCCAGAAGCAGCAGGAGCAGAAAAGCAACCCACAAAATTAATTCGCCACGTAAATCAAAACTGAAATTCCCTTTTAGCGCTGCGAATGAGCCGCGTTTTTACGGTCTCTGGTGTTTTGGGGATACCCTTTTGGCTGCCAAAGGGTTAAATGGACTGGAAAAATATTTTAAAGTCAGAAAAATAAGGTAAAGTTAAAAATATAAATGAATACTTTATTAAATATATGATATGATCGAAAAAAATCATTTTTAAACTATAAAAAAATATTTATTTATTATTTTCCAATTATTTGATACTCTTTGTGGTGAAAAGGGTTAAATGGACTAAGAAAATATAATGAGGTGAAAAAAATATTTTAAGACAGAAATATAAACTAATTTTATATAATTTATATGAAAAATAATTTATTAGAGCTTGAAAATATGTTTTTATTTCTTTATTATAATACCATTTAATATAATAGCGTATCACCCATTCGACTTAGAAACCCATAACCTTTTACCACAGACATTTATAATCGAGAGCGCTGCGTTTTTCGGGAGGAAGTCATTAAAAGTCGGCTCGGTTTTTGGGCTTGGGGATTCCTTATTGCCCCTTGGCCTTGGCCAAAACTAATTTTCAATTCCGCTTTTTGTCTAGCGGCAGTGCTTCGGCACTTGTATTTTCTCCTTTTCTCACTCGAAATTGCTGCCTGATTGACGAAGGTCGAGGATTTCTCTAGGGAGAGGGGGGACCCAATCTGTGGTCCTTTTGATCCTCGTCAAACACATTTCATGCCTGCCAGCTGCTTGAGTTGCCGCATTGAACAACTTGGTAAGAAGAAAAACACAACCAAGAGTCACGGCAACAACAACTACTAAAGAATTGTCAACAACAAGTTGAACAACTTTGGCAATACGGTAAAAGTTGTTCAATCAAGCGCTGCGATATATACACACATCTGTACACTGATCCGAAATTGATCTGCCATCAATCGATTACCAAGGAAATGAGTCAATTCGAATTTTCCCATTTGAACTAATTGCCGGTTGTTCTTTTTGCCTTTTATTTATTTTTATAGTTTTATTTATTTTATTTATTGAGGGCAAGTATTTCGCTCAAGACAGCACAAATATTTTGTAAAAATAGAAATATTTAAAATATTTTTGATTTTAGCTATAAATTTATACAAACATAAATACAAATTTAATAAATCATTTAAATAAATATTTATTAACATATTATTTCTGAATTTATTGCTAGGCTTTTAAATAAAATAAAGAATGTAAATTTCCAAATATTCCAATTATATATTTTTAAATTTACATTTTATTTCTAGTATAAAGCAGCAATATTATATTTAATTTTCAAATAAATTTTTTAATATTTTCTGACTTATTTTCTGTAATTTGTTTGGCATCAACTATTTGTCTGAGTGCATTTTGGCCATTGCCCAGTAGTCGTGGCCTCGTCGAGTTGTCCAAAAAAATTAAGTTAATAGTTTACTGACTCGACTCGAGTCGGCCGATTTACAGTTGCCTAGTTTCGAGCTTTTACCGTTTTGTTTTTTCGTCGGAGGGGGTGGTGCTGTGGTGCAGTTTGTGCAGTGGTTTTATGGTGTTTCAGTGGATTGCTTTGGCAACCGGCAATCAGCCGAGGAGATCGGGATCAGAGAGCCTCCGCGGAAGCTGCTATTTCGGCCAGTAATTGGCCACTCCAGAAATTGAGAGCTGTGCTATGGGGAGTTTCCAACCACCACCCCCCCCTAAACAACCGCCCACCTAACCTATATGTACCTATAGCATATCCTTGGTTTCCGTGAATCTGTTTTTTTTGTGGCACGTTTATGTCGCTGCCGTTTTTTGTTTTTCAATTGCAAGTCTGCTCATCTCCTCCATTGGACAGGTGCTTTGGCAGCCTAATGACATCACCCATTCAAATCGTGAGCTTTCTGGATCGGATCTCTCTCTCTCTCTGGATCTTAGGATCCTCGGATCTCTGGATATCCAGCCACCGAACTACTTTGGCCCCTGAGTCGAGGGAAAAACACAAAGCCAAAAAAAGCACACACTTAATTGGAGCAATTTCAACGTCGTGCAACTGCGCGTATGAGTAATGGCCGTTGTGCCAGTGTGTGTGTTTGTGTCTGTTTGTGTGTGTTGGATAAATTATACAAAATGATATCGGGGCAGGCAAGTCAGTCAGTCAGTTAGTTAGTCAGTTGGTCAGCTAGTCAGTCAGTCAGTCAGCCAAGAGAGTCTGGGGCAAATTAAAATGCAACTCGATTTGATTAATCGATCAGACTTTTTTGATTGACGGGGATATTAAAGGGGTATAAAAAAAAGGTTTTGGGTCAAACGATGATATGTAATACACCTACAACGATTTATTATTTTTATTTCCGAATTTATGATTTTTTTTTTAGATTTTTATGTCAAGTCCTTCTGGTTGATTTTTGCTACTTCCAGTTTTTTTGACAATAATTTTATTATTATTATATATTATTTTTATATTATTTTTTGAAAAACCATATAAAAAGTGTATATGTAATGAACAAATTATTCTATAAAATATACTTTCTTAACCCTGTAAAATATATTATATTTTTTAGAAAAAAATCCTTAAATAATTCAGAAAATTAAGTCATAAAAACATCTTTAATTGAAATCTTCCTTTTATTATCTTAAACAGATTTCCTTCTTCCCTTTTCTCATTTCTTGGTCACCTTAGGAGGTCTTGCAGTTGGCCTAATTAAAAGAGTCGAATGTCATTTCCCGCAGGTGAAAAAGAGGAAGGGGGCTATCTTCAAAAGGCGCGAGCTAAACAAATTTGGTCAGCACAGCGGGTTTATATATGGGTGACCTGTTCCCAAGTTGCCAGTTCCCAATTCCCAGCTACCCATTCCCAAGTTCCCATTTCGGATTCCGTTTCGGATTCCCCCGGTTGAGTTCACAGCGGGCGCTATCAGCAAATGGCGCTGCAGGTTCCTCACCTTTTATCTACCTCAGCTCCCGTCTCTAAGCCCCTCTCTTTCGCACATATATCATACCATCTCTCTCTCTGTCTCTCGACTCTGCTCGCCTTTTCCGAAAGCGGCAACAAGTTGGGCACATCAATCGGAGGCGGTGTCATAATTTTCACAGCAGGTGTCGTCGCTAATGATTTACAATGAGCCAGGGAAAAATGGGTAGAATCGGAGAATTGGAGAATCAGAAAAAGAGAGAAAGGGAGAGAGAGAGAGAGATGCACTTTGTTGCATCGCCTTGTCGGCAAACAACAATAAAAATGTGAAAAATCTAAATTCGTTGTGGTCGACGTCGCTTAACGTTTGAAGATTCCGATTCCTAGTCCGATTCCAGAGACCAATTCATTATTCATCAGTTTGCATTGTATGGGCCACATATACTGTAGATATAGGGTCGTGGGGCGTTGCAGTGGCTAATTTGCCGCTGGGATCGATGGGTTTTTAGGACCGAAGAAGAGGAAGCAGAAGGTAGAAGGCGACTGGCGCCAAGTGGCGCCCCCTAGGGTGCCGGAGTGCCAAACAAATTGTTAGCCTTTGTGATCCGATTCGATTTGGAGTCGGTGGATCAAGGCGGGGTCTATATACCATATCCCTTCCTCATCTGCATTGCAAATTGTTGATCTAGTTCGAGTGGAAGTTATGGGTTGAAAAGAATATGATATTAGGTGTATTTCTTTAACTATCCTGATTCTTAAGAGTAAGTTTTCGAGTATAAGAAATTCATTTTAAAATGTATCCTTGATTATTTAATTTATTTTTTTTAAATTATTAATAAATATTTAATATTACGATAAATAAAAAAAAAATAAAATAAAATAAATCCTTAAAAAATCTAACCTAACAATTGAAGGTCATGTAAAAGAATGTGGGTCTGCGATAAAAAAGAAAATGCATTTTCAAATCAGAGGCCATTAAAAAAGAATGACCATTAAATTTTCGAAAATTATTCCACACTTTTCCAACCAGCGCAGTAAATCCACTTTGAGTCTTTTCCAATTATCGCTGCCATTTACACTCCTGATGAGTTTTCTCCGCCATAAAAGCGAGGCCCCTAAAAATCAACTATCGAAGCCGACAATTATCGCCATCCATCAGCGGGAATCAATCTCAGCTAATCCTTTTGGCCCCAGCTAATCCCCAAACTTTGTGGCACACAGTGTGCGTGTGTGAAAGGCAACAAAAAAAAAGGCCGCTTCTCATCAGTGCAAAAAAAAAAACAAAAATACCACTCCAAAAAATATTTAACTGCAGCTGAAAAAAAAAAACAAAAAAAAGAAGTTGAAAACTCCGGCGCCAAAATGCAAATAAAACAACAAACGCAAGAAAACATAAAACGGCGCAAAGCGAATATAAAAGAATCTTTAAATTGCGCTTCTGCGGCAGAAAGCAGAAAGTGAGGAGGGAGAGCTACCGAATACGCTGAAGAATCCGGCTGAAGAATACGGCTGAAGAATCGCCTTGGAGCCGACGAACGAACGAAGCAGATACAATTTTCATAGGCAATTAAAAAAAGTTCATTGGTTTTGATTTTATTTTCGGGCGGCAGAGGAGCTGCTTCTCCAGCATTCGCCATTCGCCATTCGCCATTCAGAAGCCAGGGCTCGAGGCAGTCGACTTTCAAAAGGATGAAAGACCAGAAGAATCCAGAGACCCAACCAAACCAGACGTACATATATCCCCTCATCCTTCCATTAGCATGTAAAGTGTAAACTAATGGCTTTGATTCTGATTCCGAAGGAGAGCGCGAGAAGCGAGAGATGAGGAGCAGTCTTGCAAATTAAAAGCAGCGTGGGAACCGAGTCGCTTCTGTCCCAGAAGTTTATTAAAAACGCAGAACGCCTCGGTCAACTTTGTCTTGGCAGTTGGAGTTCCTTGGAACTGGTCCTTCGGACTCCTGCACTTCTGCACCTCGAAGCCCCATGCCCCATGCCCCATAAGTAAGCCATACACGAAAACTCATTAACAATGACGCTCCAAAAACGCGACGGACCAAAAGTAGCCGGGGCTACAAAATTAATGGAGTTTCCAAAGCTCCAGACTTTTTCATCATAATTTTTATTATTATTTTTTCATCCTTCTTCCCTTGTGCGTTATTTTTTGTGTTTTTTTTTATCTGTTTCATCCTTATCTGCGCAGCTACGAGGAGCTGCTTTTTTATTATTTATTATTTTTTTGAGAAATTTCTGAAAAATATCAAAAACAAAAAAATCAAGGAGGAGTGGGAAGAAGGTAGGTGGATAGCATAAATACTCTATTCGGTAAAAATAATTCATAAAAATATATCTTTAAATGAGAACAATATTTTTTATAATTTTTTGTCAGCTATTATCATCATTATCACTTACTTTTTCCTAAATGCTCTTTATCATATAGGGTATATCCAGGTCGTTATGTACATTGATTTCGGGATTGGCCCGATAATTACGAACTGAGAGATTCGTCTGAAGGCGAAGTGGAGTCATAACCCAAATTGATGAAGTGCATTAAAGTGTCTTTAATGTGCGGCAATAAGAAGAAGCAGGGGGGAAAAGAGACGGCGAGAGGCGCAATGAAAGAGATGGAAGAAAAGAGAGAGAGAGAGAGAAGGCTTTCGCTTATAAGATTTTAATTTAGGAAATGCTTTAATTTGATGTTCCTCCACTTTGCTGTTCATTTGAAACCCCCCCATTTTTTTCCCAAACCCTGGCCAGAGTCACGCCCCCTCCGCCCCCTTTTCTAGTAAAATATCATGATTAACTGACCGCTCATTAGAGCCACATGACATTCTCGTGGCCAAAAGAAAACCCCCTTTTCTACCCCCCCCCCCCCCCCTAAAAACGGGTCACATTTAATGCGCCTCGGATTGCAATTAATTTGAACCCGAACTTTTGGTCGAGTACTTTGGCCTGTTTGGGTGTTTAAGTTCAGGCAGCAGAAGCCCAGTAATTGGGGTTGATTATGTTTTCAATTTCGAGCGGGGTTTTTGGGGGCCAAAAAGGGGTTAACAAAAGGAGCAGGCGGTGCAATCAGAGCCATAAAATCCAGTTTGTTAAGGAAATAATTAAATAATTAAAGGGCTCAAGAAATATGAATCGAAAATTGATAAGAGTTAACAAACTTTCATCTTAATGATTCATTTACTTAGAGTTTAATTATTTTAATTACTATTTTAATGATATATTTTGTATTTCATATTCATTACCTTTCCAGATCTAAACAAACTTTCGATTGAGTTGAGTTTAATTATTTTAAATTGATTATTTTAATTAATTAGAAAACTAATATATATATGATATATTTTATATTCTATAAATATTATATTATAATTTATTTACCACAAAATATTTATTATTTATTTATTTCAATAATATTTGTATATGTATTATTATTTATTATATTTTTATTTCGATATATTTCGATATATTTCTTAGGTTCTTTAACTAAACCTCCTGCCATCTTTTAACCCTCTAGGCTGAGTCCCTCTCCCTTTTCGTTCGACATTAACCCACCACATCCTTGACTCCTTCACACATTTCCCCAAACCAAACCAAACCAAACCAACCCGAACCGCAACTCAACTTCCCCTGTTGACGTGTTCAACTCGCATTACACTTAGAGCCTGCTTAAAACTTCATAAAACTCACAACTTTCAGCACATTGGGGGGGATTGTTTGGGCAGTGGGCAAAAGGGGGCGAGGAGGGGGCTTCAAACAAAATAAACGCTGACAGGCAACAGCAACAACATTGGCCACAAATTTGCAACGTCATTAGCTGGCCAAAAAAACAACAATAAAAAACGATATATTTGGCCAAAAGCGGTGAGCTCACATTTTAACCCTCTGCAAAAACAAGAACAAAAAAAAAACAGGGGGTCTTTTTACGTTTTTAAATTTTTTGGGGTGGAGCTGCCAATTGGATAGCATTTTTGAGGACATAAAACCGCGTTTAATTCCCCAATCAATGTGCACTTGGCTCCATTAAAATATGGGTATATATATATGGGTATTTTTTATGTGGTCGTTTAATTGCCGGTGCATTTGCTCAGTTCGTGGCTAATTTATGCAATTTATGCGCCGCTTTCATTGCGGCAATTAAATCAAATTAATTGAATTATGTGTGCAGCTCGCGAAGGTGTTGTTCCTGTGCTATTGAGAGGCCCCCATAAGGTTTGCATGTCTGCCCATGTCTGCAGGCTAATTTGAGCAGAAGAAAAATAAAAAAAAAAACTCAACACAACACAAAATAACAGAAAACCTAAAAAAAAATACAGAAAAAACACACACCACGAAATGAAGACAAAACATTTGCCACAGGCCACAAAAGCAGCAGCATATTTAAGCACAACAAAAAAAAAAAACAGCAAAAAAACACATTAAAAATGCAAACAAAATTTTGTTGCTAAAGCCGATTAATAAACCAGGCCTAGACGAAGTCAAAATACCCTTAATAAAATATTTAGAGATGAAAAACTAATGGCTCTCAGCTTGATTCCCAAATATGCTGATTATTTATAATCATCTAAATATATAAAACACTACCCAAAAAAAGTGGGAGGTTTATTCTCCAGCCAAAATGGTTAGACATAAAAATCTAAAAGAAAAACCAAAATTCGGAAATAATTATATAAGACAACTGGTCATATAAAATTGTTTTTAACTTAATACAAAAAAAAATGAAAAAACTGATGGTTCGCCTTCAACGAACCTTTCCACATCCAATCTAATCACCGATACCTTGTCAGCACTTAATCGTAATAAAATATATACTTAATTTGATCACCATATTTTGCCACCTGATGCGAAATCAGCGATCGCTGAAATCAAACTGACAAATTAGCTGGCCCAACACAATGACGATTGCCACTTTTATTCGCAAGTTATGGCAGCTGATCTCTAATGATCACTCGTAGGGTAATCGCTTAAATCAAATGAAATTACCAACTATTAGACTAATCGTTGTCAGCTATAACGATCTGCCGATCTATGGCATCAATCAGCAGAAGAAAGATTACATTATAATATATATATATACATATAGATCACATGGCTGACAATGAAGTGGATGGACCGGGGACCAAAGGGGCTTTCGCAAGGCCGCAATAAAGATCGCAAGAGATAGGAAAATTAAAACTTTTGAAACTTTTCAGTTGAAAGCTTAATTTTAACAAATATTTACACGAACAGATAGAATCTTCAGCTCATTTTGTTTATAGTATGAACAAATTTAAACGTCGCCGCAAGCTGTCGATGTTCATGTCGATGGTCAGGCATTGGCGATCATCATCACGATGATGATGTTGTACCCACCAGGGGACTGAAAACTGCAAACTGAAAACCGAAAACTGAAAACCGAACCCCAGCCCAGATGGATAGTTGGATGGATGGATGGTTAAGCAGCCCCAGAGCCCCAGAGTTGATCGAGAGTCAAGTTGTATCGATCGCAAGTCGGGCTCGATTCGCTCACTCACTTAGTCATCCGTCGATCATTTGTATCTGTGTATTCGTATCTGTGTATCTGTGCGGCGTATCTGTGTGTAGGCGTGTGCAGCTGTGTGTCTTCATTAGCATAATGAGTTTGATTGAAAGCCAACTTGATATTGATATTGATATTTATGGCGAGACAATTGATTCGCTCTGTCTGCCTCGCCTGGGAATATATTGCATTAATTTGTGTATTTATAAAATGCAGTTTAAGATTACTGGCTAAAAAAATGATTATTCCATTTATATATCACAAAATATTTATAGAATTTAAACAAATAAGAAATATTTAAAAAAAAAAGTTATAAAATGTTTTTACCCTGATAATATTATAGATTCCTTTGGAGTTAGGAAGGTTCTGTGATTCTAATAAAAAATTCTGCTTGCCATGACTGTACTTTTTACCAGCACTATCTTGCTCTCGCTCGCTCACATCAAGAGAGAGCGAGACAGATACACCAGAGAGGGGTGGATTAAAAGTGATGGGTTGGTTGATGGACTAAGTGCCGCTAAATGCTCGAAATGGCGCAGTAGGAGACGAAGGTCAAAGGGCAAGGCCGCCAGTGAATGAACGAGAGACAGAGACAGAGAGAGAGTGAAAGAGAGGGGCGAAAAAAAGAGGAGGCAACTGCCAAATGGCGGTGATGGATGGGCCAAAGGAAAAAAAAAAGAAATACAAATTAAAAGAGGGGATGCTGAATAGGGAAAAGGGACCGACCGACTGACACGGATTCTCGACCCCATGGCGCGAACATCGAAATGTGCAATTTTTGTAACAAATTAGCGGTCTACGAGAGGGAAAAAAAGAGGGAGAGCGAAAGAGAGAGAGAGAGACAGCGTTGGTGATCCTGTGATCCTGCCAGCGATTATCGCCGCAGGATGTCGGAAAGAGAGAGCGCTAGTGAGCTAGCTGACTGAAATCCAGCGCTTGATCCTGCAAATCCTTTAATGCCAACACAGAGCGCCTGATTTAAGGCAAAAGAAAACACAACACATTTTCCCTCTTTCTCTTTCTCTTCGAAACAAAACCCAAAACAAAGGACATTTGCTCTAAATCTGCGCTCTAATGAGAGAGTTCTTGTAAAAACAGGACCCATTGTCCTTTTTTTTCGCAGCACTTGACCACACACACAGAAAACAATGAGAGACAATAGCGGGCTTTCCCAAGGCCCAACAATATTTCCACTTGATTCCGAAACTATGCCAAGAATATATAGAAGGCCTAAAATAACAGGGGAACCAAATAAAATAAAAAGAAAGAAAAAAGATAGAAATCCTTTGAGCGTTTTTCACTCGAAATTTTCGCGCATTTTGCTGTGTGCAGACACACTTAAAAGCTAGTTTCCTGCCACGCCCACTACGCCGGCAGTGAACCCCCCTCCCCTTTTTCGGGCCCCACACCCATGTGTTATCATTAAAACCACGCGAAAAGTGTTCTAATTGCAAAACTTTTGCCATGCAATATTGCTGCTGGTTTTCTGCGCCGCGTGTTTGTGGTAATTGCAAATTGCAGTGGCATGCAGCTGCAGCCCCCTGAAAGCCCCCCCCCCCCCCCTCTCGCTCTCTCGCTCTCTCGCAGCCCCTGGAAAACTTTCAGTGGGGACGGGGTATCACACAACCTGACCAAATAGTCGGGACTTGGCCAACAACTCTCTGGCACAGGCGGCGACTTTTAATTAAAAGTGACGAGTGTTTAATAAGTGATGGGCTACACAAAAAACACCTCACCTCTCTTCGTCTTTTTCTCTCTATCCTATGCAAATAGGATAGAGTTTCAATTGGATTTCAGAATTACTGAATAAATCACATTTAAATAATATAAAAAGCGGTGAGAAGTGCTAGATAAAAATAAAAATTCTGGCATTTGATATTTAAAATTTAATTTTGTGAATATAAATATTTTTTTATTATTCTTAAAATCATTTTAAATTTATTTAATATTTTTCTAATAATTATTAAATAATAAAATAATAATTAATAATATAACTTACAAATCACATTTGATTAATTTAAAAGCTGTGAGAAGTGCTAAATAAAAATGAAAAATTGTGATATTTATATATAAAATTTAATTTCATGAATTGAATAATTTGTATATGATTCTATTGAATTATTTTAAATTGAACTAGTTTATTATCTAATTTTCTGAATATTATTTCGCAAGTAAATTGCATAAAATAAAAATATAATAATAATAATATAATATACCTATAAAAACGGTTTTAAATTTATTTAGAAAAACCTTTTGGCTAATGCACTTTTGACATGTGCAAAGCCATTTTACCAGAGTTTTCAGTTTTCCGTTTTCCGTTTGACGTGACTCGTTTAATGGTTGTACAATGTGCAATCAGATTTGTTTTACAGCTCCATATACCACTCAATAAAAAATGTTTATAGACTATATATATATGGCTAACTAAATAGGGGCGATCGGGCGATATCTAAGTGGGCCAGACTGTGCCATTATCTGTGTTTTTCTGTTCTGTTCTGTTCTGGTCAGTTTAGCCAAGCAAATAAGCTGGCGAAAAAAATAAAACAATGGCTAAATAAATAGACAAAAATGCGGTTCGTGTCAATGGCAAATAAATCTGGTAGTTATAGTATGTGCATCCCCGCCTGTTTATAAAATGTGTCGCATAAATATTCCCCCTTCCTAAATTTTCGTAACTCCATTGTGGCCTTTGTTGTTCTGCTAAAGTGCGACAATTTGTGTTAAACAAAAGACTCAAAAACAGTGGCGAAATCAAGAACATAAGAACAGGGAGTCCAAAGGATGAGATATACATCCGTACATATATATATATATATTTATAAGAAGGGGTTCCAACTCCTACGGAATGTGTTTATAATTGGTTATGCAAATCAATTTGTTGTTGCTGCCCCCGCCTACCCAAAATGTTTGATAAATTGCAAGACGCATCCCATAAAATCGCTTTCAGCCTTTCGCTTTGCTTTGGTCTACACTTTTATTTGTATACCCTATATATTTAAAATTATCTCCTTTATTTAGGGAAATTCTTTGAACCAAACTAAATTTAACCAAAATGGAAAAAATATTAATATTAAAATATTCGGAGTAAAAAAATATTATAGTATAATATGCAATTATTTTTTATGGATTCACTTTAGTATTAAAAATTAGAAAAAATATAAATAAATATTTTTAAAATTTATTCCCTATATATTTGTAATTGTTTACTTTATTTAAGGACATTTTATTTTGAAATCTCATGTTAAAATATTTTCTTTACTTAACCATAAATAGTTTGGAAAATAGTTTTATTTCTTTTACGGATTAAAATAAAATCCAAGTAAAATATTCAAGTGATTTTTATGTATTGATTTTAGAATTAAAAAAAATAAAAAACCTATTGAAAAGTATTTTCTACATTTTTTCTAAGCCTTAAAATTTAAGTATTTTATTGTAATGGTATAATTTTTAAAAAATATGTTTTATTATTTACTTTTTTATTAAATTCTATGAAACTAAAAGATTTTATAGAGCATTCCATATTCGTTTTATAGCCGTTTCTTAATAGCCGCTTGTTTGCAGCTCATTTAAATTAGCTAAATAAGAGCGAATGGGGCCTGGCTTGGACTGGCCCCCTGACCCTCCTCCTGACCCTCCTCCTAACCCTCCCCCAGACCCTCCTCTAGACCCTCCTCCTCCTTATAACCATATAGCCGCTACATCCGCTATCCCGCTGTGAAGAGGGCTTGTCCAGCTGTCTGGGCCGCAGCTCCAAAATGCTGCCGGTTTTTCGGTCGCTCGCTCGGTTGGTCGGTCTCCCCCTGATTTTATATTTATTTATTCTCGCTGTGCCTGCTCTTTTGCATATTCATTTCGAATGGCATTTCGAAGGAGTCGAAGATGGCCGGAGATCGGAGGACTGACAAACTGAAAACAGAAAACAGAAAGCCGGAGACAAAGGACAGAAGACAGAAGACCGGTAGCCAATTGCTTTGGCAGTTAAGGTTGCACCAATTCGTTTAATAATAAATAATGAAAATGCCCATGTCCGTAGCTGGCAATTTGACTTATTGATTTCTTTATTCGCCGGCATTTAAATATTTCTCTTTTTTTTTTTTTTTTTTGTGACACTGGCTGTCCAGTCGGAGAAAAGCGAAGATTACCGAAAGCCCCGTGGGCTGACTTTGATTAATGATGGAACTACTAGTTCGATTAGTGTCTTTATAAATTTTAATTTCATAATCTGAGGGATCTGAAGATGTAACCAGCTCTGCGGACAGAACACACTGTTGATTTGAATATTCTCTTTGATAAATTGACTTGACTGGAGGCACATTTACCCCATGGATTTAAGCATAAAGTGTAAACTAGACACTTGCAAGTGTTCCTCCCGAGGGGAATAAATGGAGGAAAAGAGAAGTAGAGAAGGTGTTACGGCTAAAAATCATTCGTATAATCAATCAAATCGCCCAGAGTTATTTAAATAATATTTACAAACATTTGGCCATCTTCTCTGCGGCATTTTTCTAGTCATAAAAATAAAGAAGCCGGCGACTTGGCAACGCTTCTTTGGCCACAGTGTTTATGGCTTTTTATAGTGGCTGCTAAACAAGAAAATTATGATTATTATTTAATGACTCAATAAATCAAAAATCGTGTTGCGGACTCTGAATTCTGATTTCAAATCGGATTCTGGCTAATGGCATTGCCATTGTTGTTATTCTTGTTATTATTGTTACTGCCGCCCGGTTTTATTGGGCATTAAATGGCTAATTAACAAAACGCAACAAACACCCAGAGATCGTATCGTATCGTATCGTATAGAGCTCATTATACCATTAGGAAGTGACAGCAGAACATGTACTATTATATGCCATAAAGCTCTTTTTTTTCCGATCTCGATTTTTGGTGGCCTTTATGAGCAGTTAACAAGTCGCCTGTGGAATCCATAGACATAACGATCGACTCTTGAAAGGTTTTCCCTTTTCCCCTCACCCATTTGCCCTTCTGCTTTCTTCGTCGCTTCGATTTTTCCAGGCGCAAAGTAGAAAATTACAACCTGCACACACGCTAATGTTAACCGGGCGAAGGTAACCCCGAAAATTACCCACAATTTTCAGCCAGACAACCGGAGTCTGGCGTTTGACTTGCTGGCCCTCGGGGCCATTTTCTCAGTTTCGACTTTTCTCCCCTCCCTTTTCCCCAATTTCCCCGCAGACATTTTCCCTTTCCACTCTGGCCGGCCGACTGACGAATGTGGGAAAAGTCTCTGTGTCTCGTCGACCGTCGACTGGATTTTGAGTTTTCAATTTGATGTTGATAAACGCTTTCGATGGCCGAGCGTAACCGAGACTTGGCTCAAAATTCATTTAACTAATTGCATTTGTTGGACAAGCGACTGCCTCCAAACGAATTTGTCAAGTCAACAGGCTACAGTGGTTAGGCTGAGCAATAAAACTGGCAGATAAAACCGTTTTTGGTCTTAAAATATTAAAAATTTTAAAAATCGGGGTCACCAATAATAATTTTGCTAATTAAAGTTGCATTGGGGAATTTTATTTCTTCAAAAATTCCGGTTTTTAAAATTAACCACAGAATTTTTCAATCCTAAATTTAATTAAATCAATAAAATTACAAATTCGGGGTCACCAAGTCATAAATTCAATCAAATTTAAATGAAAAATCAATATTCTATGCACTTTTTCTTCTTTGTCTTTATGATTTTAAAAACCAAGGAAAAATCTAGGAAAAACTTAAAGTTTAGTTGGAATTGGGGTCACCAAACTTAAGCAAATAATAATTTTTCCCAATTTATAATCATCTTTCCTAATAAATTCAGATTTTCAATATAGGGAACAGAATTTTCAATCCTAAATTCATTAAAATTAATAAAAGTACAAAATTTGGGTCACCAAATCAAAAAATGCAATACAATTGAAATAAAAAATCAATATTCCTCTAACTTTTCCTTCCGTGTCTTTATAATTTACCAAGTTCTAGGGCTTTTCCTTCCACTTGAAACCAATGTTGCTGCTGCTCTTGGAGTTGCTGCTGTAGCTGTTGCTGTTACTGTTGCTGCTGCTGCTGTCAAGTCAAGTTGACAAACAACCCAGATGGTCAAAGGTGAGCCTGGTGATTTTCATCAATGGAAAACCCCGCTGCCAGTTTGCCATTGAGAAAATTGTGTGCACTGGAATTTAATTCATTGCATACAAATTGCTGCTGCCGTTGATGTTGCAGTGGCAATTGCTGTTGCTGCTGCTGCTGTTGCTATTTGCATGCAACTTATTTGTCAAGCGGCAACAATTTTCGCGTACACATTTCAATTGGGAAATTGTTGTGTGGCAGTTCCGCAATAAAAATAAAATCGAAGCAAAAATAAAAAATGTGAAAAAGAAAAATGTAAAAATAAATACTTGAGCTGCATCCGAGTTGCAGTAGGCGTTGCACAATTTTCGTTGCGTTTCAATTGCATTTGGGTTCGCTTTGCTTTGCTTTTCTTTGGCTTGCATATTTTGTCGCCATGTTCAGATAGTTTTTGGCACGCCAGCAACAAGAACGCCCACTTTTAGCTGGCAAAAAAAAAATACTAAATATATATAAAATAAAATACAAAAAAAAAGAAGAAAAAAGCGGGGAGGAAAAATGCCTTTAAAAATGAAATTGAAACTGAAACGAGTTTGCAACGTGGCCAAACGTCTTTGGCTCAGCTTCGTGCCGTGGCAAATCAATCAATTTGTGGCATATTTTTACAGCCCGCGTTGCTGTTGCTGTTGCTGTTGTTGTTGCTGGGGATAATCGTTGCGCTTCATCAAGCCACAAACATGAAACATGAACATCATCAACGCCATTTCAACGCGCGCCTCGGCGCAAAGTTATAAACCCAATTTCGGACTCGGAACTCGAAGAGAGACTCCAGCGATGCCAACGATTCCAGCGACTTGCAACTTGCAACCCGCAACTCGCGATGTTGCACAAGGACAAGATGGCATAAAAAAAGCATATAAAATGCTTAAGTACACGCTCGCCTGGTGGTAATCACAGCAGATACATCTTAAGCAGGCAGCGCAGCGGCAACAACAGCAACAATAGCAGCAGCAGCAGCATCAGCAACTCATGTTGCATGTTGCTGGCGGGCCTAACAACAGCAACAATGTTTCCCCGGAATATGTGTGTGTGTCGCGCGCTTTTAAGCACGAACCGCTTGCAGCGCTTAAGCATAATGTTGATGTTTTACACTGCACAAATAATACTTTTCTGCAAAATATGACTTTAAAATATTTTCAGAATTTTAATTCATTTATTTCCCAGAGTTTTCAATTTTTTTCTTTCAGTTTTACCACTGAAATATACTTTTTCCTATTTAAAAGTATTTATTAAATTTTGTAAATATTTTTCAAATTTCTTTCCCATATTTTAAAGAAGATTTTTTCCCAAAATTTGTTTGAGTGCCCAAATTGTTGCAGGATTTTGCTGTTGTGGCAGCGTTGATAATGCGCGCAGTTTGACCTTATGACTAGACCCCCAAAACCGTTTGACTTTGAGCAGCTGCAGCAACAATAGCAACATCAACGGCAACGGCAACAGCAACACTTGTTGCAACAACAACATGAGGAACTCACAATGTAAGCAAGGTAAATATTGGAAAAATAAAACAAGGGCCTATTGCTAATTGCCCCCAGAACATTGGGGATTAAGTCGGAATGAGGCACTGCCAATTGCATGGCAACTTACACGCAACAGCAACAGCAGCAACAGCAACATCAACATACCCGCACGGCGGCAACATGCGACTCTTTTTACTAGCTATGAATAATGAGGCGGTATGCGCAAATGCGGCAGCCGAAAAGTGTTTTGCATGCATTTGTCAATTTAGCATGCCATCAAACATCCTTTCAATTCCTTTTGACAACAGCCGACCGAAGTCATGCCCGTTGATTTTGACGCGCCAGATTGCCAAACAGCCGAAAAGTGGGAGGAGTTCCCCAGATCATCAGATTCCCCGGATCCACAGATCCCCACAGAGCAAAAAGGCCACCTCACTTGTCAACGCGAGTGACTAACGAGTGCATCATTAAACGATTTTAACGACTTCATTTAATGTTTAACACAATATTTACAGCTGGCACTGTGCGGCTGAGATTTCCTTTGCAAGTGACGACAGACAGACACCAAAGAGTGGGAGCTATCAAAGGAAAGATCTTGACTTTCATATGATATACTCAATTTAACAGCATTCTTCAGAGATTAAATAAAGATATTTAAGTGTGTGGAGCAGAGGTGTATGGGTATTTTAAAGGGCATGTTAAATTATATTAACCTCTTACGGACAAAAACACCGCTTAACAGGCAGTTACGGACAAAAACTCCACATAACGGACAGTTACGGACAAGCGGAAAGTAATATTTCCAATGAGAACATGAAGGATTTTCTTTTACCTGATTCTTAACGTAAATTTAAAAGAATTTATACCTATATATACAAAACAATGTGACTCATGAGCATAAACTCTCCTTAACGGACACTGACGGACAAGCGGAGAATAAGCTTTGGAAACTAATCTCTGCCCTGATTTAATTCAATTGAGTAACTGAAAGATCCCCCTTCTCCCTTTGTAAATCACCACCTAGCCCATAAATCAGGCGAAAGCGGGAAATCAGCTGAGTTTTGTGGGGCTGGCTTTTGACATTCGATGAGATATTCGCCTGGCGAGTGTAAAAACTAACGGCAATTAAACATGCCGAGGAGTTGAAGCGTTTTACGGCTCGGCGCTCGTTTCCTGTCATTCGAAGGGGGCCCCCCAACTTCTCAGCCCAAAAAATCCCATACCAATCCCATCCCAACTTGGGATGTCAGTCGGGCACACTTCAGCACTTGCAAGAAATATGACCACATAAAAAGTTGTGAAATGCACAGCAAACACAGAGGATTTTTATCTTCTTTTTTTTCCCTGCTGTCTGCTGTTGGCTGTCTGCTTGTGGGATGGGTAGGATTAATCCTCTGTGGCATTTTGAGTCCTAAGCCGCCTAAGCAAATAAACCAAAAACCGAGGCGCTTGAGCAGGCCAAAGCACTAAATAGCCGTAACGAAAACAAACTGCATCTTAGGGATATTCACATATGTATATGTAGTGTACATCATCGTCATCGTCATCATCAACATCATCGTTGGCCACACATTGTTGTGCCTTGTTAAGTTGCCCCTTGAGCCGACAAATCTCCTGACAAATCTGAGCGCTCTGCGCCCTTCTTTCTCTATAATTCCGTGTGTGTCGGAATTATCTCCGCTTTGGTCTCCTTTCATTGTGCGAGTTCTTTCTTTTTTTTTTTTTGTCAAGAAATTAGCAAAAATCTTTGTTATGCAGAATGCATAGACGTGGGGGAATTAGACTAAGTGATACCCAGCTGAAAGGGACTCATGTGTGTGAGGTGAACAAGTCAAAAAGGTCCAAGAAACACGCATGAAGTAACAAGATGGAGATGGAGATAGAGATTGATATGGGTAGATACAAATACAGATGTAGAACAAATTTAAAACTCCGCTCAACAGGCAGTTACGGACAAAAACTCCACATAACGGACAGTTACGGACAAGTGAAGAATAAAGTAAAATAAAAAATATATTTGATTAGATTTTTATTTTTTAATATTTTATTTTTCAACAAAACTAATATTTATAATAGATTTTAGGCAAACTTAAATTCCTTTAAATAATTTGTTTACTATTTTTTTTATATAGGTATAAAATATTTCTGTACCCCCTCAATATACTAACATACTTATATTTCAAGAGTCACAAGTTTGATCAACATTTCATAAATCCCTCAATCCATTTCTGTGTCTACCTCTTTGCGAAATGAAATCTTTTATGCATTTTAGACACGCATCCCTCCAACTTATATGGCTGCCTTTTTGTGCATACCCCAGCCGCCTTAACCCTTTTGCAGCCCCGAGATTTCTGTATCGATTCCAGGCCCAAAAATACGAAAAAAAAAAAAAAAAAGCAAACCAGGGACGAGAGCGAGAAATATCTGCGAATGCGAACTGCGCCCGAACCTTTTCGGTATGATTATCACAATTATCTGTAATTCAGACCATAAATCATTTCATTCTGCAAGCGCACAAAACTTTTAAACGTAACCCAATCTTGTGGCTCAGCCGATGTTGCTCGTTGCTGTTTTGTTTCTGTATTTTTTTTTTTTTATCAAGTTATACAAGGCTTTATAAAAAATACATATAAATAAATAATGTCTTGCCCCGACTCTCGAATCTCGACTCTCTGCTCTGGGTCTCCGTATAAGGCCAGTTTTCTGAGCTACGGAGTCGGCCATCGCAGCATTGCCGTCACCAAGTTGGAAAAATGCTTGGGTACGAGCAGAAATTTACAACACGATCAAACAATTCGATGCTGTTTTCGAGGCGAGGCGAGGCTGGATCGATTGATTGCTTAAGGAGGGTAGCTGCCCAGGGGCGCGGAGAAAGGGGATACCCATGCCATAGTATAGGGTATATGGTATAGTATGGTATAGTATGGTATCTGTATAGTATCGGCGATCGAAACTTGTTGTATCCGCTGTGCCCAGGCTGTTCATGTTGCCGTGCCGCCGTTGCCGGGCATTAAAATTGATTAACTCATGAACTTGCATTCAAATCAACGCTGCTCAAACGCTTTGACTTCGTGTCAACAAAATTTATAACAAGTTATTGCTGCTTGTGCAATCGTCGCTTTTGCACTTGGCCAGAAGAAAAAGCAGACGAAAATCAGATGAAAATTGCCCCTGCGATTAACTTTAAAACTGGTCAAGAGAGGGTCAAGAGAAAACTATATAAACATAGCTGTAGAAAGTAGGTACTTATACTTATAAGTTGCAGATGAAATCATACAATCATTTGAGTCATAACATTTTTGTTATACTAAGTAAGTTCTTCACCACTCAATTTGAGATTCAGAATTCAAAAACTTTTCCTAAAGTAATACAAATTGTATCTCTACTATCATAGTTCATAATTATATCTAATGAAATGAACACTTTTGTATTATAATTTCTATGTTTTTAAAATCTGGCACAAAAGGTCCCTGTTCGGGCGCCATCATCAAGTAAAATTTGGTAATTCCCATTAACATTTAACCAAATATACCTATAAATTATTATATTTGTAATAACCAAGTTTTAAAAATATGAAACTCCGAATGATATATTGTATCCATCATATAAATAGAACCTTTCCATAGAACTCAAAGGCTAGTACAATATTTTCAAACAAATAATTGACAGTACTCCATTTAATTAGAAAAACCCAACCTTGGCTGGAAGTTAAACTATTACATGATAAATGTGGATATAACCGAGGGTTGTAGTGGGCGTGTCCCCATTCCCCTTTCCCTCTCCGTTTCTAAGTAGTAGTAGTGCCCTACCGAAAGTTCCTACCGATTGTCAGCGGTTGTCACCTGCAGCGTATTCGATGTCAGTTCAAATTAGTAGTGAATAATAGAACAGAGACACCATCGTGTGAGGGTGATGTCGAAGAATGGGAGTGGGGATAGGTAGTCAGATAGCCAGATAGCCAGATAGCCAGATCTCACCGGGGAATGTTCAAAGTGTAAGGTGTAAAGCGAACACACGTCGGTTTCCTCTTTCCCTCTACACTCTTGACTCATTAGAAGCGCATTCAGACCATTCAGCATTGAGTGATTGCTGTTGTTGCAGGTAATTGCCGGTCCATCTAATATGCACTTGGCCCGGTAGTCAGTCATTCTGTCAGCCAGTCAGTCAGTCAGTTCAGTCCGGTACCCAGTCCTCAGTCCCCAGTCAATCACTCCGGGGCCCCCTTGGTTATTCAAATTCATATTTATATTCATTATAGAAGCAAACTGAAGCCAAATGGAATGCCAGAGAAATGGGGGGGAATATGTTTTATATATATATACAAAAAAAAAATATATATATATATAAATTCAATTAGTATTAGCATTTTTAAAACATTCTCATTTCGAGAGAGAGCAATAAATTAGCATAAATTCTATTTGGCATTTAAATTGTTTATTACATTGTCGGCGGGGAGCGGCACTTGACTGGCAGTTAACACGTGTTGTAATCTCAATTATCCAGGCTGAACGCCCTAAGGGGCGTGTTAAGTTTACCCTAGAAGGGTTTTACATACGTCCATTTATATTATATATATATAAAGAGCATTTCAAGTGGAAGTTGGTAGTGTTGCTCCATCAAATTCCATTTAAAAATAAATCACATCACTTGCTGCATATTGATGTTATTGAATTGAACACAAATTCTGGTCAGGGTTTTTATGTTCCAGTTTTTTCTCATGCAAATTTTGGCATGCAAATTTCGAGCGTTGCGTATACGCAGCGTGTTCTCACCATATATTTATGTACTTCTTTATGGCCAAGCTTATAAACTGCAAGTCAGAAAGTCAGATACACACGCATATGAATTTTTGGTGCGTGGTCTTTGTAATTGAAAACACACAAAAAAAAGGCTAAAAAGGAAAAACCAAATTGAAAAATGCTTTTCAAGCGGCGCTTTTGAAGCGGCAGCGACCTTGTGCCGCTTCCCCTCCCCCTCCCCATGCCCTCCATCGAATGTTCCTTTCTGGACTCCCTAGACGACTTTTTGCAGCATCATGCCAACTAATTTTCCAAATGACGCAAGTTAATTGCGACGGGCACAGCCTTTGTCAAAGGTGAAAAATGCCCGGGCCAGACTGGAAAAGGAAAGGGAAAAGGAAAGGAGGGGCGAAAAGAATGGCTACAGGGTAGCAAAGGGGCAGACACAAAGCCCAGGCGCATTCATTAAGCCAAATCATATTAAGTAAATATGTCGAGC
Organism: Drosophila pseudotakahashii; assembly: GCA_035046095.1. Lineage (NCBI taxonomy): Eukaryota > Metazoa > Arthropoda > Insecta > Diptera > Drosophilidae > Drosophila > Drosophila pseudotakahashii. The sequence continues at coordinate 13,537,697 of JAWNOE010000105.1, forward strand.
AGCCGAACGAGGTAAGAACACTGTCAGAAAAGGGTAAAAGGCTTAGAAATAACCATTTTTTTTTTAAGCTCCGGTTAAATTCTGAAGGTTAGTTAACCTGAAGTTGCTTATAACCATGACCAACTAACTTCTGCTAAAGAAAAACTTAAATTTTGATAAGTTATTATTCATTGATCCCTCATAGAAGTCAATGCTAAATTCTAGAACTAAATTTTCTGCTATAAAATTTAACGGTTAGTTAACCCGAAGATGCTTATTGGAGGTGGTCCCATCCCACCTATGCTGAAGTATCTTGGTAAGTTTCATCCTTGGCCACTCATAGAAGTCGTTGTAAAATTCTTGAACTACGTTTTCTGCTTTAAAATGTAATCTTCAGATAAAATTTAACGGTTAGTTAACCCGAAGATGCTTAAAAGGGCCCTTGGAACATATGTTCAAATGACAAACTGTTATTACTAGCCAAAAATCGTTAACAAAATTATTTAATGGACATTTCGATCTTCTCGGTGAAATTTCTCCGGGTGTACGATCTATGGGGCGCCTGTCACGGCTACCGCTGGCCACTCCCTGCCTTCCAGATCCCAGATCTCTGGCGCCTTCTTCTACACCGAGTGGAGAAAGAGGCCGGAGAACCACAAACAAATTAGTCAATGACGCGGCGATCTTCTCCCTTCCCCAGCGTATTTTCATTAATATTTTATTGCTTAATTCCTTTTGTTATGCTGATTATGCCGACGCAGAGAGCTGAACACTGAACACTGAACAAATGAGGCTGCTGTTCATGGGAAAACGGCGCGGATCGTTGCATGATTTTCAATAATTTAACAGCGGCTTTCAATATAATCCCTTTGCGGAGCTCGGGCTGAGCTGAGCTTTTCTGTGATCTGCTAGCCACACGGCTGTCTCTTTGTTTCCCGGCACAAATGTTAATTTTCAGTTTGTCTCGGTAATTTATCATCTTTCTTCAGCGCCCGTTGTTCCTTTTTTTTTTGTTTTCTTCCTTGCTTTCTGTGATGTCTTTAAACGCTTTTAATTAAAACCAATGCGCATGTGTAACTTTCTTAAGCAGGCCCCAAAGAGTTGGCTCAAAGTCTATATATATATATATGTATATAAATATTTTTTGTCTAGTCGCAGCCGTCGCTTTGAACTTGGCCGACAGGCGCGTTTGTTAAATGATTGATGTGGTATTAATTTTAATAAACGTTTCTCGTTCCTCTCTTCTCCATCAATATGCAGATCCGAAAGACCGAAGACCGGAGACTGAAGACTGAAGACTGGAGACCAGGGGCCAGTTTATATGGGAGCCGCAGCTCGTTCGTTTCGTTCTGCGGTTCTTAGTTCCTGGCAAATACATTTTTTATGGGCACACGCAGTTGCGTGGCGTCTGCACTTTGGTTGGAAAAAGTGAAAAATAATATAAAAAATAATGTATAGACGTGGAAAAAGGGGGCGGGGCCGGGGTGGCCAGGGGCAGCAGATTGCCATTGCTGACTCTATTAAAAGTGTCATGCGATTCAGGCTAAAAAAGGAAAATTCCCCTAGTCCCATTTGCCACATAATAACTTTTAGTTAAATGATTTAAATTAGTTGGGGAATTTTTAAGGGTTTTTTAAATTATGCAAATAAATTACCATTCTTTTTTGGTAATTCCAAAAAATATTTAAACTCTTTAAGGATTTTTTTTGGATGTTTGTTCTATAAAAAATAATAATAATATTTTAGTTTTTTGATAATTCCAAAAAAAATTTTAAACTCTGCAGGGATTTAAGTTGGATTTTAGTAAGACAAAAATTTTATATTAAATCATTTGAATAATTTTAATTTTACTACTTTAATTTATTTTATTTTTTACTATATATGTATATCAAATAGACTTTCCATACTTTCAGAATATTTTTATATAACTATATTTTATAACTTTTATTTAAATTAGTTGTGGAATTTTTAAAGGTATTTTAAATTATGCTAATAAATTTTAATTTTAACTTTTTAGGGATTTTTTTTGGATAAATAAATAACATATGTTTTAAATTTTTAATTTTTTAATTCTACCTTTTGAATTTATTTCACTATTTTTTTAGATATTGCAAAATAATTTTCCCATACTTTCAGAATATTTTTCTTAAATGATCTTTGACATTGAAAGTAGGTTTAAATTCAGCGGACTAATAACAGAGTTATTACGGAGTCTTACGAAATATTCAATCAACTGATCTAGCCGACCTGACCTTTTCGTTTCTTCCGAATTACAGGGCTTCGAACTAATATTATGTGTTTGCATAATCTGCTAATTGAAAACCGAATTGAAATCGAGAGCAAAAGCAAAAGCCCGGAGGAGCCACATATGAGCCATATATAAGCGATATAGATACAAAACGATCATTAGCGGAAATCAGTCTTAGTTTTTTAGTTTTTTCGGTTCAGATCAAAGGCCGGACGAGATTGATGAGCGAATTTTGTTCGGGGTTTTGAAACGGGGCCAGAAGATCATTATGAACGACGGCTGATGCGTTTTAGCCTTTAAGTGTTTGCTTCCGCCGAGCCGAGAAGTCGAGTCGAGAAGTCAGCGTGGAAATACGATCTCTAGATCTCTAGAGGTTTGCCAAAAAAAAATAAAGTAGGCACAGGAATGATTCCATCGTTAGCTTCACACCTCAAGTGAGCCTGAATAATTGATTTTGAAGCCGAGAAACGGCGGCGCCTACCTGGTATCTACTATGGTAACTCTAGGTATCCGTATCCGTATCTGTATCTGTATCTGCAGCTAGGTATCTGTATCTGTGGCTCATACCGTGAAATCCGTTGGCACACAGAAACACAAAAATCCGGGGCTGAACGAGCCGCATCCAATCGATTTGTATCCCGTTCCCCGGCATTAGATACTCCCGATGAGTTCCAATGAGTTCCAATCATCATCATCATCGTTGCCTCACAAAAGGGATTCCAGCTGAGCGGCTGACAAAAGGTGTGCGCTACTGTGAATTCCTCGGATGCGGATGCGAATTTGAATTTGAATTTGAATTTCAAACTGAATCTGAATCTGTTGTCATTGTTTGTTTATGGCTGTTTATTGTCAATCCAAATGCCGTGTAAGTGGTTGATTTGTTCGACAATTGGAAAAGTAACCGCCAAATAAATGGTGGAGGAACATCATCTATGAGATACTTGCCATAAAACAACTTGACTTCGCCACGCAATACGAATACGAATGATTTATGCTGCACTGCACGAGTATCTGTGGGATGCATTCATCAAATCATGACTAACTTGAAAAATGCCTGCCAGCCACTTTTGTCCGCAATGAGCTCACATATGTGTATCCACGAGATACGAGCTACGAGCTACGAGCTACGAGATGCGAGATACTCGAGGCGATATTCTACATAGAGATATTTGAAATGTTTGGCCAAGCGAATAGTGGGTGTATTTCGAGATACTTGGCCTTTTTGTTTGGCTGTGGGTTAGTTGCCACCGTTTTGGTTGCTTTAAACATGAATTCCAATTGGGCAGTAAAGTATATTAATCGGCTAAAGTGCAGATACTTTAAATATCTTTTTAAATATTATTATAACAGATTCTCATAACTAGGATGATTTAATTGTATTTTTGAACCAGTTTAGAAACTCTAAGACATTGTTCCCAAAATCACATTAAATAAGTTAATTGTGATAAGATATAATGCGATCTACTATTATATTTGTATCTAGCTAATTAAAAACAATTAAATCGATAAAGGAGATAATTCGGTATCATAAGAGATATTCATAGTCAGAAAACACTTTAGGAGGTGAATGGAAATATTTTTAAAATGTATCTGCAGTGTATTTATGTTTTATTTTCTAGGATTAAAATGTACGCACATTATTCTACCTTATAGATACAATTGTACTTTAAAGCCTTGACGATTGTATCTAAGAATTATCTACATAATGACCTTGGAGTGGCTATTATATCATATTATTTACCTAGATATACATACACCTCTTCCCAAAAAGATTGTATCTAATATGTCCTTATATTTTCTGGTCTTATGGGCAATACTTTATACAATGAATTCCTATTGTGTCTTTTGTTTTCTCTACCTAAATGCAATGTAACTCTATTGCAAATATTTTAACTCAGATGTTTTCTTCTTTTAGATATTACTATTTCTTAAGTGAATGGAAATCATGTGTATCTCAGTGCCCAACAATTGTAACTGAAAACCAACTGCCTTCGAAACTGCCAACTCTATAAGGTTAATGTAGATAAGATATCATTAGAGATTGCCGGGCAATTGTGTGCATAATTGCCAACTCAGAGGCACTTCGATAGGAAAACCCATCTAAAGTGAACCATCTGGGATGGGAGATGGTAGATGGGAGATGGTAGATGGTATATGGTAGATAGAGATACGTATCTATGAGATTCCTCTTCGGCTTACCGGATTAACTTGTGGCTTCTGCAAGTGTGTGGCGATATTGGTGATGTTCATGCCCATGGCCGGGATCTGGGATCCGTAGAGCTGACCGGCGGTCGGTGTCATGTCCGTTAGCATGTTTGTGGCAATCGCTGTTGCTGTTGCTGCTGCTGCCGCCGATGTTGCTGCTGCAGTTGCAGTTGCAGTTGCAGTTGTCGTCGCTGCTGCTGCTGCCGCTGTCAATTTGAGGCGCACAATGATGGTGTCTTTTTTTGTTATTCGTACTTTGCAGCCACTTGGATTTTCTCACACAATAGGGTTTTCGAGTTCGGTTACTTTTTCAATTTTGTTTGGGTTTCTTTCTTCTATTTTCTTTTTGTTTTATTGTCGCAGAGGCAGAGGCAGAGGCTCACTGGTTTTTACTGGAGTGTAAAGGGAAGAAGACATAAAGGACATGGACATACTCTATATGGATATTTATTGGTGGATGGGCAAGCACAGCACTCGGCACAAGCACACACGCACTCGGAAAAAAAAGGCAAAATGGGCAGGAAATCGCGAAAGGATTAGCCCAGATAATATCCGTGTATCTGTAAACTGTAAGCTGTAATCAGTATTCTGTATCTTTTCTCGAGTCCGTCGGCTTTGCACTTCTTTTTGCTCTCCACTCGGCCGTCGGCTGATGTTTTTGTTGCTCCCAAGAGTTTATAGTCACTGGATTTTGTGCTTATATAGATTTAATAGATTTTTTTTATAGTATAGTATATATATAGATTTTTTTTTGTAAAAAACACAGGCAAAAAAAGAAATGTAAGCGATGAAATTAAAGGAATCTCGAACCAAAAAATGCACAGTTGTTTTCGTTTAGCTTGGCTGCTTGTTTATGGTTTATGGTTTATTATTTGTTTGCTTTGTTTGTTTATTTGTTGTTTATTGATGTTTGTTGTTTTTGTTTGTTTGGTGACAGGAGGCGCCTGCCAACGAAAAAAAAGTGTCGCTGCTTGTATCCGCGCCAAAAGTAACGCCGTCGTCGCTGATCGTTCAAAGGCTTGCAACTGTTTCACGCGAACAAAAAGCTTGGCTAAATGTCGCCGCTGCCTCGGCCGCTGCCTCAGTCGCTGCCGCAGTCAGCGTCGCAGCGGCGCAGAGAGGAGCCGGAGCCAGAGCGAGAGCGAGACACTCTCACTCACACACAGCATACTTCGGGGGGCCAGCTCCCATTTGCATTGCGGCAGCGGGAAAGAGACGGTAGTACAGACAATGGGCCAACCACCACTTCTTTTTGGTGGTGCGAATGGGTGCCAGGGGTATTCTGTATGTTTACACTCGATATATTCGGTGGTGCGCCTTTCCCATCGGTAGTTTCATTCATAAAAACCCCGGCGAAAACCAGTTCCCAGAGCTCAGCCCCCTCTCTATATCGAAATCGCCTCGACCAATGGCAGACGGGCCGGGCCTAACCTATAATTAGAGCGATGGCCGCTGTGCGAGCGAGACGGCTAAGCACGCAGACACGTGCCCCTCGCGCCGTCTCTTTCGTGCTCTCTCTCTCTCTCGCTCTCTTTGTCTTATCGCGTGCCTGCGTGGAAAACTCAAAAACAAATGCTACCGCAGTAGTTGGGCCTCTATGTTCAATTAAATGTTCGCCAATGTTGTTTTCCAAGAACTAGCTAAAAAAAAAACGAAATAAAAAAAGGGGAAAAATACAAACGAAGAAAGAAAGGGTATATGGAAAATAGAAATCCACGCTTAATGACAAATTGTTTTCCATTTTGACTTTCGGCTGGCTTATCGGCCGCAGTTATCGGGTTTTTTTAGGGGAAGTGGTCGTGTTTTTACCCCGAAAACAACCGAATTAAGGGAAAGCAAATTTCTGGTCAGCTTTACGGGAAAAATAACCCAGAAACTTGTTTTCCACAAGCTTAACTCCCAAAAGTAGACTACCTTTGGACAGGTCTACTTTAGGGGGTCCTAACTTGACCAAAATAAATAAAATATGATCAAAGGACCTCTGATTTGGAAGTAATTTTCTAAGTATAAATCAAAAATAATTTTTATTACAATACAAATTAATATTACAATAGCTATTATAATGATCCCAATTTTTAGATTTTTACTTTCATAAATTTGTAAAGCATTTGTTTACCGAATAATTAAAAGATCTCGTAAAATGCTTACTTAAGCCTAAAGAAAAGTTAAACAGAAGTGCAGACAACTTGAAAAGCTATTAATCATTTTTGTTAGCCGGCAGAAGAATATTAAGATCACAAAAATCTACTTTCTTCTTTGGATTATTTTCCTTTAAGATCATAAGCTATTTATTTATTCTCTCACCTTGAGAATGAGTAGATTTTGGGAAAAACCCTAGAAGAAACGCTCCACTGAATCGTGATTTCGTGGACCAAATCCAGATTAACTCGTGCCATTTGGGCCTCCCACAGCTGGAAGCTGTTGCATTTTTGGGCTGCAGCTGAGAAGCGGGCTAATTGAACCACACCCCCCTGTACCGCCCCCCGCCCATTCCAGCCCCTCCCCACCCCTCGCCACGCCACCTCTGGCCACCTTATGCAAACAAAACGCCCAGACAGCCGAAAAACGACAGCCCCTGAAAAGCTGAAAAGTCCAACAACTACGGATTGTCGATGGAGGTGGATGATGTGGACGTGGATGTGGAAGTGGAAGTGTGCCCAGCACAGTCGCCTGGCCGCGGGAAATTCTCTGCACAGCGGGAAAATTAATAAGCCATTTAGCAAGCCGAAGAAATAGAATAAAGAATCAAAAAAAGGAATTTTACTTAAAAAAAAGAGCAAAACAAAATGTAAATAAATTGTTAATGGTGCTTTACTATTTAAGTTTAAATTAAGTATTTATTTTTCATAATTTTATATATTTTAATACCGAATTGAATGTAAATTTTCAACAAAATATACTTTTCTTAAAAAAATAAATTTTTTTTTTTAAGAAATATAAAATAATAATATACAAATAAATTTTAATCTCTAATTGCGTTTCAAATTAAATATCAATAAATAAAATTTTTAAAATATATGTATTAAATAAAAATAACAACAAAATACAAATTGAATGTTTTAATTTTAGTAATCATTTAAAAAGGTTTTTTTTTAGACATATTTTATTTAATTGAATTTTTTTTTATAAAATATATATATATATATATATATATTTATATAATTTGTAAAAATTGTCCTAATTTTTTCGTAATAAAATTCCTCGAATCTTTTGCAGTGTTCCAAGAAATTAGGGCTTCCATTTCTAGCCCCTGGAGTCGGTTGGCCAATTCTGGTTTCTTGCAGTGACTGCGAGAGACTGGAGACTCCGACTCGGACTTGGACTCACGACCCTGCTGCAGGACAAATGCAACACATTAAGCGGTGGGCGGTGGGTGGTTAGGCGGATGGTTAGGCGGAGTGGGTGGGTCCGCGGGGGTGTGCCCAAAGTCGCAGGCAAGGCCAAGCCAAACTTCCTGACTCCTCGTGGCCATGGAGTTGCGGTTGGACCTCATCATCAGCTGGGCAAACTGATAAGGCTGACTGATTGCACGGGGCATCCCCTTTCCCTTTTTCGTTTTCCCCTTTCCCCCGTTGAAAACAGGGGGTTTTTCTTCTCTTTCGCCTAGATTTGCACGAACGAATCAGCTTTCTGTGCACTCGAACCTCTCTGTCTCACCGGCCACGTACTCTGTCTCTTTCGCTCCCGCACACAGGGTGGTCTGCCACGCATTTTCCCCCACCGCCTCGCCCCCCCACTTTCCACTTGTGGGTGGTTACCTCTCGGCATTGTTGCCTTTTTTGAGTGGCTCTGATTGCCTCACATCAAGTCGATACATGTGTAAGCAGACAGTGAAGATTGGATAAGAGTTTTAAGAACTGACAATCAAATTACGTTAAAAATAGGATACTAAAAAATTAGAATTTTGGCCGAAATAAAGCAAAAAATTGTCAAAATATAGAATGTGATATCTTGTTGAACTCGTAAAACAATTTCCAATCGATTAGTAACGAATCCTGGAAACTTTAATTTTTTGCCATTTTTTGTAAAAAATTGTGTGGTTACCCCTTAAAAAAAAAGTGAAAAATGGTCAAAAGTTTATATTTTTTTAATCAGGCAGAAAGCGCACGGGTTTTATTTATGGGGTCGTTAGCTGCTTAAAACAGTACGCCTTATTGATTTGTGACCTTTTTGGTCCAAGTTACAGCAACAAATCGATCAAGATTAATCAAATTTTTACCGAAATTCAACATCCTGATTTTTGACCCAAAAAACATCAGTTTTTTGGCCGTAGCAATGTAAGTAAAAATACAAATATGCAATGTCACACATTGTTAAGCTAGTAATTTAATTCTCAATCGACTGGTATTAAAACTGAAGAACTTAAATTTTTTAACAAATTTTTGCAAAAAATCATGAAATGTTCATCATTGTCAAAAGCCCAAATCCCAATTTTCCACATACAAATAATTCGTTTTTTGGCCGAAACAATGGAAATATTTATCCAAATACGGATTGTCATACCTTTCTGAGCTCGTTATTAAATTTCCAATCGATTGGCATTTAAAGCTGTGCATTTTATATTTTGACAATTTTTCGCAAAAAAATCATGATGTACCCCCTTATAAAAAAATAGAAAATTGGCGAAAATTTTATTTTTCCAAAATCGCGTTGAAAGTGTTATGGATTTAATAATTATGTTGTTATCTGTTTAAAACAGTGTGTATTTTGGGTGTAAGACCATTTTTGGCCAAGTTATAGCAACAAAACAAAAAGAAAAAAATCATAAATTTGCCAAAAAAACAAAATCTTAATTTTCCAGAAAAAAATAATTCGTTTTTTGGCCGAAACAACGGAAATATTTATCCAAATACGGATTGTCATACCTTTCTGAGCTCGCTATTAAATTTCCAATCGATTGGCATTTAACCTGGACATTTTATTTTTTGACCATTTTTCGCCTTAGATTGATCATTTTTTAATTTAAATAGTTACTTGGTAAATATTTAAAAAAAGGCTAGCATTCGTCTAAAAATAAAAAACTCTTTTGTAATAAATGAATATTACTACTTAATTTAAGTATTTTATAGAATATTCTATGATATTTTAGAGCACTTTGTGAGCTTTAATTTTACTTTTGGGTTTTCCCTGTAGGTTGGCGTTTGCTCTTTAGCTTTTGAGCACGACTTTATTTACGATTTCATTAATTCAATGCACGCACTGCTCGAAATCGTCTGCGTTCTATTTCCCCACCGTGAATTCCTAACTCCCTTGGCAATTTTGCCAACTTCATTTTGGGCGTGTCCCATTTGCGGGGAGGTCCTCGATGAACAGGACGGGGCTAAGGACGAGGACTAGGACGCGGACGTGGACGCGGACGAGAGGTCCTGGCGATGATTTGCACTTTCCTTCATTGTGCCTGTCAACAATTATAATGACACTCTTATTGTCAGCCATTCGAGACTTTCCATTCAGCTTTCTGCCTCGCTTAATTAAACCATTTTGCAAATTCGCTAAAGTTCTGCCCTGCTGCCACGCCCCCACCGCCGCCTGAATGGCCCTCAAAAGTCGTCGTCGTCGTCGTCGTCGTCGTTATCGTTGTCGCGACTTTTATGCATTTAATTAAAAATTAAATTTTTAATTGCACTCAGTCGTGGAGGATTTTCTCCCTTTCGCGTTGTTGATTTTCCTTCTTATTTTTTTTATTGCGCTTTTTAATTAAATTGTTTGCAACACCCACAAAGTGACAGGCGACGACAGGAACGATTCGAAACGATGATGATCGCGACGACGATGGATTTAGTTTTAATTTTCACTCAGCTCATGATGTTCTATCTCAATTAAAAGTCACTCAACTTGATTAGCATATTGTTCGGAGCGATGATATAATCCAGCGGTTATAAAGTGGTCAAAATTGACTGATTTATGGATATCAAATTAAAGCGAATTTATTTTAAATTATTTAGGTTTTTAGTTTTACGCATCAACCAGAAAACCGAATTCCTATTTTTCATTCCCTTTCAAATCACTTCAACTATCCCCTTCAATTTTGCCCTATAAATGTTAAACTCTTAGTGAAATTACACCATTAGTGAGTATTTATTTGGTGGTTGACTCTTCGTACAAATAAAATGGATTTCATTGCGAACGTATTGCGGGCATAAAATAAAAGTAACCCCCGAGAATGCGGCAACTAAAACTACTCGAGGCTATTTTACGGATATCAAAATACAATTCAGACAAATCCAAAGGGGGGGGCGGGGGCGAAAAAGGGGGATCCTGAGCACCCAAACCCCTGGGCTCATGAATGCGAATGTAAATGTTGTTGGCAACGCGGTTAAAGTTGTGGTTGTCTCTCTGGTGCTTGAGTAAAAGTACAAGTTATGCGTCAAAACAACGAAAGCAGCCAAGAGCAGGAGATATAGCCGGGGGGAAGGGGGTTCGGAAGGGGGTTCGGAAGGGGGTTGGCAGCGTGTTGGAAGGAGGTGGGGTAGAAGGAGGTTGAGGAGTCCAAGTTCGTTCCTCTAAATTGCTAGGCGAGGGCGTGGCCCAGAATCGTAAATCACTTTGAAGTGGGTCGTAGACGTCCGAGCTGCGTTCCAGACAACAAAAAGCAACAGCAGCAGCAGCAGCAGACACTGAACCACGAACCCCGGACCCCCTCTTTTTAAAGGCACTATCCTCCGGTACACCCCTGGTTTTAGTCCCCCCCCCCCTCGCTTTTTTTCTCGAAGCCCCGCGGCGACAGGAAAAAGCACGCTAGGCGCTGCCAAAGCTGCTTATCCTGACACACGGTAGCCGTTAAGTGTCCAAGTCGAAAAAAATAAAACAAAAAATAAAATACAAAAAGGCAGCGGAAGGAAGCGAAGATAATGCCTCTCTCTCTCTCTCGTTCGAGAGATCGATCGGGGTTGCGCAGGCAAATCAATCAGCAAATTTATTGATATCACTCATCACCCCGAAAGTTTTGCGTTCGGCTCCTTCGTACCCCTGACCAGTTAATAACAATAATTATTCAGTAAATTAAGTCGCACGCATCCTGAAAGTGCCGGCTCTCCCCGATCATCACGATCATGTCCCGTCCAGTCTCCAGTCCAATCGATCTTGATCTTGAGTCGGAGTCTCGGTGTTGATGAGTTGTCTTAGCGAAAAGATCAGGCCTCGGGCCATTTTCAGACACTTTATCGAAGGTCCAGGCAAATCGAGTGTAACGATAAGTGAGATATGCCAAATTCACTGGGCAAGATTTGCCATATAGAACAGGATAATAGATCAGTTAGATTTCGGTACTTGCAATATGATAAAGAAAAGGAATCGGAAGAATCCCAAATGGGATAATCATAATTCTTAATATACATAACTAACCATACATAGATAAACCTATGTATATTAAAAACTTAAGATCACTAATATCACCTAGAAAAGGTTTTACCAAAATATGCCATTTAATACCGAATAATATATGAGTTAGGGTTCGGTACTGGCAATATAATAAAAAAAAAGGGATAATTATAGTCCTCAATATAATGTTATATAATATAATATCACCTAGATTAAGAATACAATATTATGATATAGAAATACATGCACTATGATAAAGAAAGGGATACTAATAATCCTCAATATAATATAATATAATATTAGTAATTCATTGAGGTTCGGTATTTGCTTTAAAGAACTAAGTAAAATCCCAAATCTATATAAAAAGTATCCCTAAGATCAGTTTGATCACCGAGAACAAACGGTTAATCAAAAATAATTTCCAGCCTGGTCATCTTTCCACCATAAACGATTGTCTTAGATGAGATTTAATTTGCGGGCGATTTAATAGAGCTATCAAGGTGAAATCTCCCCAAAAAGCTGCTGGTTCTCGATGGAGAGTGGCGATTGAGAGTGAAGCAGGGAGAGACAAGCGCAATCAACGCCAACATATTGTACAATACTATACATAAATTCCAGGGTAAGGCCCAACTTACCATATAATGACTACCTACCTTGATTACACACTCCTCCAACTCCGAAACTTCGACTCCGAGCGAAGAGTGTTGAGGGTGTTGCTTAAGCCCCAAAGTTGATGCTGCTGCATGCCCCGTACCAAAACCTGTGTTTAAGCTGAAGAGGGTGCCAACATGCGGCGACCCAAGGAGCCCAAGGAGCCCCAAAGGAACCCAGCTGGAAACCCACTGAAAACCGAAAGCCAGAGAGAAAAGCAAAGAGAGCTGCGTGCCTGATTGTTGGGATGCTGCTGATGCTGCTGCTGTGGCCGCTTCATTGCACTTAATTATTGTTATTTATTATTTTTATATTGTTTTGATGAGATGTTCAGCAGCATGTTGACGAAATGTCGAATTTGCAAATTGTTTAAATCAACGGGCCGCTCGCTCCTTTCGTATAATTGATCGATTGCAGGCTCAGGGCGTTTTGTGAAAATTATCATAATTAGACTAAATGCAGGCTGTTTGCCCAGCTCGGCGAAAAAAGGGGCTACCCTTTTTCTTCTTCTTTTTTTTTTGACACTTGCCACCTTTATTGATGGCGCCCGAACAGGGACCCACGAAGCAGAGATTTAGCATTTGTCGCCTATAATTGCATAATTGCCTTTCGTAATTACACACAAAACTCCCTCGATTATAATAAATGCAATCGATTTGAGCTTTTGGCGAAATGAAGCGAATAATTCGGAATTCAAATTTAAACTGGCCGCTCATATATCACACCGCTCAGTGGAGAGGCCAACACAGTAGCAAGTGGCAAATGTGTCGGGGAAAACTAATGAAAATTGCGCTGGTCAAACCCGTTTAGTTTTAGTTTTGCGACCCTCTCCCAGTAATTTCTGTGTGTGTCTGTTTCTCTTATTTTCCTTTTCCCATTGCCTTTTTTTCCTGTTTTTTTTATCCACACAATTAATTACACAAAAAAGTCGGCAAAAGTCCGGGACCAGACCATAAAAAAAACATATATATATATGTATATATATGGGTATACGGAGAGATACATTTTTCTTCTTACAGCCGCAACCTGTAATTATCGTTCGATACAAATCGAAAAGCGAGAGACACAAAACAATTTATTATTGTGAATTAATAAATTTTATTTTTCATTTTTGCCTCGGCTGCTTCCTTCCATTTTCCTTTATGCCTGTATTTTTTTCGTTGTATCTTTTCTTTAATATTTTTTTTTTTCGCCTGTGTATATGTGCTTGTGGGTCTGACAAGGCGCATATATCTTGGGCATTATCTTGTCATACGATCTGGCAGCGGCATTAAAATGCTAAAATGCGCAGAAATGCCAAAAAAAAAAAACAAAAAAATAATGGCCAACGAAAAATTAGCAAATGGATTTTTCGGCTCTGTCTGCAATAAAAGAGAAATTTTTACGTAATTCTTTTCTCTCTTTTTTTTGCGCGCATTTTATTTCGTACATTTCTAATTCGCACATAAAAAAAAGTTTAAGTTCATTATAATCACCCATTAGAAAAACTTGTTAACGTTTTTCTGCGAAAGTCAGCTCGTTTAGCCAGCAGTTAGGTTTTCCTTTTCCTTTTATTTTTTCTTATTTTTTTCTTGCATTTTTTATCCGCAGATTACGCATACGCCATGTTGACTTTGTTTATCCTGGTAAAATCGAAATGGGGCGCGGTTTTCCCGTTTCATTTTTTCTGTTTTTATGGCAACAACAAAGGGAAACATTTAATGAAGTTTCAATAAAAACGAGAGAAAACAAGAAGATGAAAATAAACCAGAAAAATAAGAAAAAAAGGGGGGAAATAAAAAATCAAATAAAGAAATCAACCAACAAACAACAAGGAGCGTTTGCTGATGACAATGACAAAATAAAAATGGGAAATGGGAAAATCCAGGGGAGTGCAGTTAGCTCCCAGGAAGAGTTTTACCCGCTTTTCCCATCAGCCGCCTCGATTGAAATTAACGCAAAAAAGGCGTGGCCTTTGCCGTTGTGACAACAACAAGAGCGTTTCTAGTGGGTGGGTGGGTTGGGTTGGGTTTTTTGGCTGGGTTGGAAAAGCAACACAACCGCCGATGTGCAATAAACAAACAGGCAAGACCAACAACAAAGGGGTTGGGCGGTGGGTGGTGTTTGCCCAGGGGGTGGTGTTTTTGGTGCTTTTGGTGCTTTTGGTGTTTTGCTGTTTTTAACGCTGCCTTTGACTGCCACTCAATTAGTTTTTATTGCGCTGTCAGCACAAACTAAGCCTAAAAAGAAAAGAAAACGAACAGAAAAGAAGAGAAGAGAAAAAAAGTGAAATGGGGGCGAGGATCTACCTCGTTTTGTCAGCTCATAAAAATGTCACAGCAGCTAATTAAAGGGAATGATGCCGATGTGGATGTGGATGCCCTGTGCTGTGACAGCTGCCGGCTAAAAGTTTGAAACGAGATCCGTGGAAATCGTTAACCAAAATCCGATGATTGACAGCCCCAACCCGAACACCGATCGCATGCCAGCAAGAAAAAAAACACCCATTTTCCCAACCCACCAACGGCTAATCACCTGTTTCGAGTGTTGCGCAAATTGATTTTCATTAGCGTCCGACTAATTAATTGGCCCAAACGAACGAACGAGCCAACAGGCAGCCTGCCTCTCTGATTAATTTGCATGTCGATGGGGCTAAAGCCACATAAGCACGGTGAGAAAAATAGATCTTCGACTCTTCGGTTAGTCAATGATTAAACAATAAGTGTTTGAAATAATTTATTGGATTTATAACCAAAATATATTATTATTAAACAATTTTTTGGATTTTATAACTGCTCATTTTAATTCATCTAAGACCCAAAAAATAATAAAAACAATTATATAATATGAAAAAAATATTATATTTTTATTTAAACATTTTTTGAATTTTATAGCTGCTAATTTAAGTCTTCTAAAGCCCAACATATTTTTAAAAATAATATTATTATTATTAGAAAATTAATTGGATTTGGTAACTGTTAAATTCAATTTTTCTGAGACCTTAAATAATATTAAAAAAATTATATGATATAAAAAAATATTTACATTTTTATTTAAACATTTTTTGGATATTATAACTGGTAAATTTAAGTTTTCTAAAGCCAAAAATGTTTTCGAAAAATAATAATATTATTATTAGAAATTTTAAAAACATTTATTTGATATGAAAAAAATATGATAATTGGACTTAATAACATCATCTTTTAGGTTTTAGACAATAAATGGGATAATGAAACTTTTGATTGATTTATTTTTGAAATATTTACATTTACTAGGTATATAAAAATAATTGTTGTCAATGCCACTTGTTTAAAATGTTTTACATGATTTCTTTGAATCCATTTATCGGCCATCTATGAGATGTTCAAAAAAGTTTTAGGCCGGCTTCCAATTTGGTTAAGTTCGCCGCTTGCTCATTAGCCCCACAATTATATCTAACATATATAGACAAATCGGAAAGTGGGCGTGTCGTTAGCTCAGAAAACCGCTCGAAAAGCGAGAAAAATTCAAGCCATTAATGAATGATATTTATTTCGGCTTTTTTGGTTTAGTATTTTTAACGCTGCTATATATATATTTTTTTGCTTTGCTCTTTTTCACTTTTCCACCTCTCCAATTTTTTTCTCTTCTTCTGGTTGTGAAATTCAAAACTCGGCCGAGTGAAATTTCCATGTCAAAAGCGGCCTGGCCTCCACCCCATTGGCCATGCTAAATTTTCGTGATGCTGCGAAAGTCAAATATAAAGCCAAAGTTAAAAAAAAAGAAGGCAGCAACTTCAAACCGAAAAATGCCGACAAAGAGGTTGAAAAAGAAAAAAAAATCGAGGGGAAAATATGCTAAAGAAAAGAAGCCACGGCAAAACGGGGGAGGGGGGGGGGGGGGGGTAAAAAAAAAAAAGAATGTAAGAGCCGAAACATTTTCGCAACGCTCTCGAAAAACCGAAAGACGACGGCATTATCCAATGTCCGAAGAGGAAGGGGCAGAAGGGGGTTCGAAGGGGGTTCGAAGGGGGTTCGAAGGGGGTTCGAAGGGGGTTCGAAGGGGGTTGGATGGGGTTTAAGAAGGAGGAGGAGGTCTCACCTGCCTCAATCCGCAATCCGCAATCCGCAGTCCCCAATCCGCAATCCTCGATTCCAGGCATCTGCATCTTTAACCTCGACGACTTGACGACTTTGACTTTTGTTATGGCAGCGCCAGAGTTCCAGAGTTCCAGCTCCTCCATGGATGAGATGGCATGGCCCACGGGCCCCGAGATACCGACGCGTTGAAGATTTTGTGCCAACCCACTTTTTTCCTTCTTTTCGGAGTCGCAAGTTCCAAGTACCCAAGTCTTTGGCAGACATGGGGCAGACCAGACCTCAAGGAGGCATATTCTTCAGCACCAAACCCGAAAGCTCCAAACTCCATCCATTTCGCCCGCTTTCTGCGCTCATTTATTTAACGTTGCCATGAGAATTATTAAAAATTTTATTCGCATAATTTGTGAATTATTTTGTGTCTGGTTTTGAGGTTTTCTTCGGTGTTTTTTTTTCCATTCGGTTTTGGTTTTGGTTTTAGTTTTGCTTTCGGTTTGGTTGTGCGCCTTCAACGCCAACGTTGTCATGGAGTCACCACCTCGGTGGAACCTCAGAAATCTCTAGAAAAAAAATGCAACAGTTGAGATTAGCACTTGTCGAAGCTTAACCCTTGTGTTTTAGCCAAGAACCACCTCAATTTTAAGTCCATGTTACAAATTTTCTTTTCTTATCTTGGGTTTTTAGTTGAAAGGTGACCCCAAAAAAATGTATTCCGATATTATTAATTTTGTTGTCGATTTTTTTAAGGTTTTTCCAAAGGTTGGAACTGCATTTCTAGACCCGATAACTTAACTATTAGCTTTTAATATTTTTTACAAATTTTAATTACAAAATAGACCAATGGTGTTTTGGTGACCCCGATTCACGTTTAAGGGTTATGAATTTCATGGCGATCCTTTCCCCGATTTCCCCGCCGTTTAAAATGCGGCCCACACAAAAACGCGGCGAAATCTCGTTGAGAAAAGCGTTTGTTTAACCACGCGATAAACATTTTTAATGCATAATAATAGCGCAAAACTAATTAAATTGTTCAGTTAAAGCTGAAAGGCGGCAAGAGCGGGCCGCAGTTTTAATTTCTCTTTCGGGCGAAAAAAGCAAAACAAATCTATTTGGCCTGAAAGCGTGCGGAAAGTCGATCAAGTTATTTGATATATATTTTTTTAATGGATTGTACGGTGAATTAATGAGCTACAAAAGCATTAATAAGTGCTTTTGAATATTTAATATTTGCAGGGACTTCATTTAGATTCAAAATATAGATAGAAAGATAAAAAAAAACAGAAGAATATTAATAAAAAAAAAAATTTAAAAATATATGTATTTCTAAAAACTAAATTTATTTTGTTGTTAATTTTAAAAATAAACAAAGAACACTTTATTTTAAAAATATATAATTTATTTAGTAAATTTCAAATTTTTAACCTCCGGTTAGTTTAACATTCGGGTGAGAAATCGGTCCTAACCAGAACCATTTGATAAATTCCTTTCGAAACGAACAAAGCCAAGTACTCTTTTGATCGGCTGCCTTAAAGGACTTGGAATGCATAATTAGGGTGCTGGCTTTGACATCATTAGGCCCGTTGGACGTTGCCAAAATTGGACAGCTGCCTGGGAAATGGTATCGAAATCGGGGAAAATGGATCATAGAGCTGCTAACTGCGAACTGCAGGAGACCGAAGGGCTTTGAAGGTGGCCGAAATGAGTGCAACTCATTAGCTGGACTCGAGCTCGAGATTCGGTTGCAGTTGCAGGTTCCAGGAATTGCAAGGGTGCAGAAACAAAAAAAGAGAAGCCGCAGCAAATTCATTCAGCAATTGCACTAATTACACAGTCAAGTGGCGCGGCAGTCGGCAGGTCAGTTCATTCATAGGACCGAATCCATTTATCACCCGATGCCTGCTGCGTTTAATTAGCCTTTAGAGGAGAAGGAGGAGGCAAGAGCAGGAGTCCCTGGGACATGGTAACAATTGCTATGACAAATTGACCAGGGCCGACTGCAATTTGCTGCTGCAGCAGCAAGAAACAATTTTGTAATGAAATTAATTGAACTCCGGCACGGCTTGCTTGCTCCAATTTGGTTGAGAACGCCCCCCAAAGGCTGGGTAAAAACCCAAGAAAATCTAATAAATGTTTTGTAACCTTGGCCAAAAAGGAGAAAAGGGCACCGTTTTGACACCTGTTTGTCCTGCGGTCCGAAGGACTCAAGGACTCAAGTTTTGACTGCCCAGAGAAACTGTCTACAAATCATTCATCATCACTGCTTCCCTCTTCATCCTCTGGAAGCAACATTAACTTGGGACTTCGAGCTCCTTTTGCAACTTCACTTTGCTCATCTTTCATATAAATGATTTCTTCGTCTCGTGGTCCTTCGTTTTTCGTTCTTCGTTCTGTTTCTGTTTCTGTTTCTCTTACTGCTGACCGGGCTAACCCATAATTATGCGTCTTATGAAAGGCAATACCAAAGAAAAAAAAATACAGAAAAAGGGGCAAGTATTAAATAAAAAGGGGCTGCACTTTGGCATTGGCTGCTGCTCCAAAAAATACTCGGAATTTCCAGATACATATATCACTGGACTCGGCTCAAGGATATTTTGTTGGCCCATGACAGGAGCCAAAAAAAATTAAAAACAAAAAACCGGAGCAGTCCAACAAATGATGTGCCTTCCACACAACTTTGCCTACAGGTGCAATTCTTCTAATGCACGCTTCGTCTTCGGAAGACAGTCTTCTTCGTGGGAAAAGTTCTGCCGTTTGGGGGTTGTATTCTCGGACAACCCCTGACAGATATCATATGTTAGGTCTTTAAGTTTTGGGTCAGGGCAATTAAGAAACTTCATGAATAATGTATTTCGAGTATTACATTTTCTTTCGAATTTTATTTGGTTCTTTACTCTTTAAAAACTTAAAAAAAAGAGTAAAAATTCTAATTTCATCATAAATATTATTAAAAAAATGTTGAAAAAGTTATTATAAAAAACAAAAATAATTAAGCTAAAATTCCAATTTCTTCTTAAATAATTCTAAAAAATTCCCATTTCTATATTAAGCCTAGCTTTCCTTAGAGAAAATCGAAATAAATAATTTACACAACATTTTTGGCCAAACAAATGTAACGCCCCCAGCTTTATTCACATCGTGTGAAAATATCGGTGGAAACCGCGGCTTCGATTTAATTATAATTGATTTTGGTTACAGCCTCCGCCCGTTTCGAGAGTGAAAATCGATTAATGAAGACCGAAGGAAATTAATAAAAACCATTTTTCGTGCCACAGATTCGATTCTCGGTTGGCCCATTCAAAAAAAACGGCGAGGGAATCGAGGGAGATGTTGGCGCCACTTTGGGCCGGCGCATAATTAACCAAACAAAGAGCCGCACAAGCCGTTAAAGTGTCGAAGTTGAAGTCGAAGTTGAAGCTGCGCTCGAAAAGTCAGTCGTCAGACAAAAGACCGGGCCGAAAAAAAAAAGGAAGAGAACGAGAAAAAATCACTATTTTGAGAGCCGAAAAAACCAATTCAAAGATGCGGCAAACTACAAAGAAAAAGGAGAGGATCATGAGGATTGGAAACTGTAACGAAACGAAGTGTGTTTATGTGTGTGTTAACCACCTACGTACCGAAATTTAAAAAAAAACCAGAACATAACAAAATTGATCAGAGGCCAAAATGCTGCTGACGATGATGATGATGATGAGGATGATGACGAAGGGCCAAGACGAGACGAGAAAGGCTCTGCTCTCAGGGTCCAGAAATCATTAAGCGTGATTAAAATGCGCGAAAGGATGAAATGTTTTCCCCCGTTTTTAGACGAAGGTGAAAAAGAGAGCCCACCGTCCGAAACTCAATCAATATAACATTTTTCACTTTTGCTTTCAAGTCCCCCAAAATTGTGTGGGAAATTAACAAATTTGCTCATTTGATGAGGGTTGGGTTAAAAAAAAATGGTCTAATTCAAGGAACTAGCGGAAAACTTGTGATTTGTGTGGGATCTTTAGTTTTTAATTTAGTTTATTGGATTTATTGCTAAATTTTCCGTTTTAAAATGATCTTGCTTAAATATATGCGTAAAAAGAAATAACTGATTAATTATTTAGTTATTAAGAATTATTAAAGTATAGTTAAAGAAATATTATAAATATATCTATTTAATTTAATTTAATTTAATTTATTTTAAAATGCTTTCCTAACGCTACAAGTTTATAACTTATAATTAGTGCGATAGTCCTTCTAATAAATAGTTTTACTCAAAAAATCTTTATTAAATATTGTTATACTTAATAACTTATATTAAACAAAATATATGTAGCTATTCTTTATTTTAAAAATAAATTATTTAAATTAGATAAATTTTCAATGACCTTTCCCCAATTTTTTTTTTAATTTAATTTTTTTATTTTTACCAAACATTTGTGATAATAATATGTAATAATAATGTGTACTAAATCCTAAATACTCCTACTTATAATTAGTTTTACTCAAATAATCTTTATTAAATATTGTTATACTTAATAATTTATATTAAAAAAATATTTGTAGCTATTCTTTATTTTAAAAATAAATTATTAAAATTAGATAAATTTTCAATGACATTTCCTTATTTTTTTTAATTTTTTTATTTTTTTATTTTGATACCAAATATTTGTGATTCGTTGTTGAATAACAGCCTTTTTACCAAAACTATTTTTTTAATAAATATTAAACGTGAAGTAAGAGTTAATGTGGGACTTATTTGTGGCACCCCTTCTTTTTTAGCACATCGCACACCGCTTTTCTTTTTTTTTCATCTTTGCACTTGGGACAAATGCAAATAAAGCAGCAACTTAAATATATCATTTCTTTGGCTTGTTTCTGTCGTTGTTGTTGCTGTTGTTGTTGTTGTTGTTGTTGTTGCTGGCAGCCTGTAATTAGCCGCAGACGTTGCCTGCCATTTGCCATCATCTCGGGACGTTTCCCTGGGCTCCCCTGCCCCCCCCCCCCCCTTTTGCCCCCTTTTCCCTGATTTTAGCCACTGCCACTTCGGCTGCCTCTTCTCTTTATTTATTTTGCTCCCCTGGATTTTGGCATCCACAGCTGCCGGCGCAAGTTTCTAAGTTTTCAAATCCAAGCCAAGACTTTGGGCCGAAGAAACGTTCAAGCCAAGTTAAGTCAAGTCCATGGCCAAAAGTGTTGTTGTTCTGTTTCTGTTCTGCTCGCAACGTTTTTGACGTTGCCCGTTTGACCTGCCAACTGAAAGTCCGGACAGGCTGCAGTTCTTGTTTCCCCAATGTTTTTTTTTATTTTTATTTTTTATAATTCTTTCTTTTTTTTTGGTTTTGTAGGCGCAACTCGTAAAAGTCTAGACGTGATTGTATCACGATTTCTATCGCCATTTTTGTTGTATTTTCCCCATCTTCTTGTTCGCGTTTTGGCTTCGATTCCAGGTTGAAAAGATTCCTGGGAATTCTGCTTTCGACCGCCGAGTGAAAACACACACACACATAAAATATATACATATATATATAAATTTCTCATTAGCCAAAAACTTTAATCCAATGCGTGGGTCTTGAAGAAGAGGAGCACCAAGATCTGAAATGAGTTTGAAATATGAAATATTAGTATGCCAGGCAGCACATTCGAAATTCGAACGGTAAAATCAGACGAAAAAACTGAAAAGAAAGAAATGAAATCCACTAAAATGTGTTCCCATAATAATATGGTACAAGTATAATAATCAAAAACGTTTTCGATTTTCCATTTGACAAATTATTTATGATAGGAAATAGCCCATATATTTGATTTACCAATAATTTGTAGAGAAACTATTATTAAGCATTCGCCAGGGGGACACTCAATTCGGAAAACCCTTTTTTTCGGACAAAAACACAAACCATTTTCCCCATAATTAAAGGCTTCGATAAAATGTGAATGTAAATTTAGAGAATTCCAAACGGAAGCATTTTTGATTGAGTTGTCACGGAAAGCGCTGAATAAAAGGGGTTCGAAGAGGTTGCCCGGAGGCCAAAATAATCATTAATCAATAAGCCCGGGAACTTAACCCCTTGGCGGCCATCGCGGTTGTCTCGCATAAACTTTAATTTATACAAATGACAAAATAATTAAAATTACCTAGCCCGAGCGTCAACTAGGCCATATATCATTAGCTTAACAACAATGGACAGTCCGCCGACGAGGAAACGAGGCACGAGCACGAAAGCCCCCGCACCTGGAAAATATATATATGCATACATACGTATATACTAGTGGTAGTAGTCTCTCTCATTTTTCCCAACCCCCGGGTGACAATTTCCATTATTGACAAATTAATTGTCACCTTTTAACAAAATGCAGCCAAGCGGCCACATCGGGGATCTCCTTTGCTCACATCCCGCCCGGCGGCTCATTTCAATAAAAATTACAGTACAAAGAGAACGCTTTCTTGGCCATTGTGGCATGGAGTGGCGAAGAAATCACATAATTATGATTAGATCGTCCAGATAGAAGTTCGTAGGTCGCCGGTAACAGGAAAATAACGGGGGGAAACGCACTTGTAGATACCCTAAAGTAAGGGGCGTTATTTAAAGAGAGTTAATTTTGGATAAGTTCATTTTGAGGGGGTTCATTTTAAAAAAGTTCCTTTTAAGAGAGTTCCTTTTAAAGTTTATTTTAAGTTAGTTCATTTTTTGTAAGTTCATTTTACGTGAGTTCATTTTAGGAGATTTTATTTTATTCTTATTCATTTTAAGTGAGTTCATTTTAAGAGAGTTAATTTTAATAGAATTCATTTAAAGAGAGTTCATTTTAGGTAAGTTCATTTTAAGTGAGTTCATTTGAAGAGAGTTCATTTTAAGAGAATTCATTTAAAGATAGTTCATTTAAGGTAAGTTCATTTTAAGTGAGTTCATTTAAAGAGAGTTCATTTTAAGAGAATTCATTTAAAGAGAGTTCATTTTAGGTAAGTTCATTTTAAGTCAGTTCATTTTAAAGGATTTAATTTAAATAGAGTTGATTTCAGAACTATTAATTTTCTAATCCATCACAATGTTTATACATGTTACCAATCGTAATAGTTGTATAGGGTATAATACTTCTAAATTACTATTTTGGCTTTATAATAATCTCGTTTGAATCTTAAGCAGTATAAACTGGTGGTTCCAATTTCGATTCCAAACGATATCTTTTTAGCACTGGTTTTCCTTCAAGTACCTTTGAGGAAACCCTCTTACAAACCGAAACTCCCCTTTCGCATACCCTGCTCTAATTTCTTCCGCCTATTTTCTGAGCACAAAAAGCGTAAACGCCGAACACGTAAAACTTAGATTAGCGCCTTTTGTTGGCCCACAAGTGTCATTAGTTGGCGCAGGATACGCTATACAAGTATATAAGTATATATATGTGGAGCAGGAGGTCGCGAACTGAAGTTCTAATTAAATAGACACGACAATGGCACGAACCGCAAAGTTAATCATATTTTAATGTTCCATCCAACCCCGAGGACCTCGATGGGTGGGCTGTTCTTTTCTTTTCGACTCTATTCCACTCCATTCCCTTTGGCTAATTACAATAACAAGGCCGTGGAACTGGCAACGTTGGCGGGGTATTGTCATTAGCCAGGACAGGTCTACCAGGACTATCAGGACAGCCAGGACAGCCAGGACTTCGATAGCCATCGATGGTTCCTTGCCATTCCGACTTTGACCCCAAGTTCCTTCCACTCAATAATTGAACAGCAAACAGGGGCAAACGGAGCGAAGCTCGGGGAATGTAATTTATCTAATGCAGTCATTAATTTCGTATTAACAAGGTGTGGATGGTAAATTAAACTGGCCAAGGTATGCTTCTACATATAAGGAGAAAGGATAATGGAGTGGTAAAAGAAAATAGAGAAGAGGAAAGGGATAGCATGAAAGCTTTAAGAGATATCAAGAAATTAAAGCTGAGAAATAACTACAAATCAAATATTTACAATGAATATTTCGATAAATTTAAATAATTATTAATGATTTAGAAATATCTATAATATGTATTTAGTATTTCTAAATATTTTTGAATGTTTTTTTATTATTTATAAATACTTTTTATACTTATTTGTTATTCAAAAATATCTATAATATTTATTTATTATTTGAAAATTTTTAGAATATTTTTTTTTATTTCTAAATATCTATAATACTTAATTATTGATCTTAAAAGGGAAATACCAAACCTGTTGTCACAATAACCTTTAATTTTTCCCTCTTCTGTACAAGTGATTAAAAATAATAGAGCAGCAGAAAAACAGAGTGATTTCCAAGGGAAAATTGGCTCGTTAAAGGATAAGGTTTATAAGGAGAGGGACTCTCAGATCCCCGATGCTCGTTCGGATT
Organism: Drosophila pseudotakahashii; assembly: GCA_035046095.1. Classification (NCBI taxonomy): domain Eukaryota; kingdom Metazoa; phylum Arthropoda; class Insecta; order Diptera; family Drosophilidae; genus Drosophila; species Drosophila pseudotakahashii. The sequence goes on from JAWNOE010000105.1 coordinate 13,562,494, forward strand.
ACTCGCTCTTTTTTTTCGGACTCGTCTTTCAATCATTAAGGCCGGATGCCTTTTGGGTTTCAAGTTCAATTGTCCTTGGGTTGCACTGGCTGCTGCGACCACACCCCCAATGCCACCCATCAGCCCACACATGGAACCACCCATGAACACCCCCATCCATGTACTCCAGTCTCAACTCACACTTTCGATGAGAACTGAGTACTGAGAACTGAGCTCAAAGCTGAAAGATAAATCTACAAATGTCGCAAACGAATGCCACGTGACCTTTGACACATTAGTGTCAGTTGTGTGGGTGGCTGTGTGTGTGTGTGTGTGCGTTTCCCAGGGGGAAGGGGGTTTTTAAAACAGAACAGAACAGAACCAAGCGAGAAATCCAAGTCAAAGGACAAACAGCATGACGAGGCAATTTACACAATTGTTGTCAAATTAAAGTGCATCCGCTTCGTTGGTCATTTAAAGCCAAAAGTCGTGAATATACAGAGTTTCTCTATAAGAAGAGAGTGAGAGACAACCCCCGATTTCTAATGAGACCGCCACTCTGGCATCATGTACGCTTCTCAAAAACAGTTTCAGCCTGATTTGGCCAAAAAAGGGAGCAGCAACAATGTTGACGTTAATAAATTATAAAATGAAACTAATGACAAAACATATAAATACGAAGAAGGCGGCGGGTGGATGTGGATGTGGATTTCGGGTGGTTTCATCCGTCTGCTGGGGGGGGGGGGGGGGGGATTTTAAAATATATTCTAAGGAGGGGTGTTGGCTTGATTGTTGAAAGCAATTTCAACCGCGTAACGAGCGCAAATTGTTTGCCTCCCGGGAGGCTGTAAAGCTATCTACGAAGGACACGTGACCGGGCTGGAAAACATATTCGATTCACCATCCTCCCCTCTAGTTTTTTTGGGGAAGCTTTTCCTGATTATTGTTTTTCGTCTGGGTCATCAAGCTGCTTTTCAGTGATTTTCTAAAGAAAATTTCTTGTCAACTGCAGAGTTAATTACTTTTCTATGGTTTTGAATTGTAGAATTTTTTCTATATTTTTTATAGAATTTTATTTTACTTTGATCTGTCTATAAAAATATTAATATTAACTAATTTAAATTCAAATGTATAATTATCTAATTTTTAAATATTTCTTAATGATTTTTATTTAAAAATAAATTAATAATAATTGAAATTTTAGAAACTAAAAGTCCACTTTTTTCATAACAATATATGGATATAGGGATCTCTGATAGCATTCACCTCGAGCTTAAAACTCTGCTACGCTACAAAGTGTATCCTGTACCACTTTGTCCCCTGCCCTCCTCATTTCTTGCCCTCCTGAGCAATGATTTAATATTACTCATACGCCATGTAAGTTAATTAAAAATTCTTACGAACATGAAATTAATTTTTGTGCCGGCGCGTAGCGCATTGGCTCACCTGGCCAGTTGATCTTTCTAGTTGGCTGGCACACCTGCAAGTGTCAGGGCTGCAATGGAGCCCCCCTTTCTGGTCTTTCGGAGGAGACGTCGCGACGTCGTCGAGATCCACACAATTCGATAGTGCAAAGTGTGCCGCAAACTTACACACAAACACACACACAGCACTCGCAAAATCAAGAAATCAAGCAAAAATATTTTACAACGCAGCAAACGATGCAAAAAAAAAAAATCGAAAAAAAACCAAGAGGAAAATTATTAAAAAATAATTTCCAGAAATTGCTTGTGCCTTCTCCCTCTCTCTCTCTCTCTCTCTTTTTCTTTTGGCTCTAACCGTCTTTCTCTGTTGCCGGCGCACTTTATTAGATTTTTATCGGGCCCATGTTTAAAATGACTTGAGGTCTTTGGTATGTGCCCAGCGCCTGTGAGGAGCCAGAAAAAAAAAAAGAAAAAAAAAAACAGAAAAAGCAAAACAAAAACTTTCAGCCAAGCTGCAACTGCAGCGGAAAACATGGCCACAATATTGGCGAGGTGTGGCAAAAAGTTATCACACAAAATAGCAACAGTTTGGGGTCAGGGAATTCAGTTACCACTTTCTAAAATTTTTGCTTCTAATAGTAATTTTTAAAATCTTTTATTTAAAACATCATTTAAAAGAAAGGTGACCCAAAGCAACACTTCTGAAACCGAAAATAAAGGTGAGATCTATTTTAAATCTAGAAAATCGCAATAATTATTTAGTTTAGCAATGATGTAACCCTAACCTGTCATTACATACCTGAAAATGAATCCCATAATGTTCTGAATTTGGAGCTTGGTGACCCCAAATTATATTTTTATACACTTCACGCACAGATTTGCATTTCCTGGCGGATTATAAGTCTATTTTTTGTAGCGGAATATATATGTGGTGACCTCCATTTAGCTGTGATTTTTGATAAGCTTTGGTGACCCCGATTTCGAAAAACAAAGAACTTACATAAACCCATTCAAAGATAGAAAGCTGCGTGATACCAAATCACTGCCGCATATTTTCCTTTAATAATATCGGTTCTTCAAGACCCTATTTTCCGTTGGGGGGGGGGGGTCATCTCTAACTCCCACCCGCTGCCCCCGATATTATCATCTGGTCGGGGTGCATTTATAAGCCATAAAGCGGCGCAAACGCTCGACAAATTGCATTTAAAATGCGAAGAAGCCCAGCGGCCTCATCGACTCACTCGTCGTAATCTACGACTCATCCAATTTGCTGACACCCATCAATCAAAGCATCATGCTCAAATCGCTGAGTGCTCGGTGGGCGGCGGGGGGCGGAGGGGGCGTTGCCGGGGGGAGGGCGCTGTACAAAATGATCGCCGGTTCATGCGCTCAATTGAGCATTCAATCAATGCGCACGCCCCAACGCCCAGAGAGAGTTTTTTTTTTCGTTGTATTTTTCTCAGTTGTTCGACTCTGTGGCTTTGGTTTTGTTGTTTTTTTTTTTTGGCTATCCAGCAGCTGGCACAGTAGTCGGACCTAGAGATGAGCTCGTGAAAGGGCCGTGAGAGCACTAACTAATATCGTTCGTTAGTTAGTAAGACATAAAAAAAAGTTTAGATAGTTAATATAAAAACACCAAGTTAAGTATTAATCATAGCATTACATAGGGGTATTCATCTTTAGTTAGCCTGATTTACCATGAACAAAGATTTGGCGCCCAACGTGGGGCCATAAAAGCTTTAATTTACTGATTAATGATGTGACTGTTAAACTTCTTCAACTTATTTTTATTTGCTTCGAGATAGTAATCGTCAGTTACAGCGGTTTAGCATAAGTTATGCCAGTATCCAGTCCTTTTACAAACATTTGGCGCCCAACGTGGGGCCATAGTACATAAGATCTCGCTTTCGTGTCACGCATCCAACGCAAACTTGTGGTTTCCTATGGTGGCACCACCATCTGACATTCAATTAAGCCCCACGAAGAAAGCGACGGCTGTCTGCAATCTGAGAGATCTCCGGTGGGTGTTGCACTTCAGTGGTTCGATGGTGCGCCGCTTCGGTGGCTCAATGGCTTCGATGGTTTGCTGGATCGCTGCCTGCTGCTGCTGCACCGCCACTGCACCTGTACACGTAATTTGCCTATTCATGTATCGACGGCATTGGCTTCGGCATCGGCGTCGGCGGCTTTTGAAATCAAATTAACAGCCGCAATAACAGCGGATCTCTTGGAGAAATCCCACCGATTTCTGTCCGGTCATCTTTACATCAGCAGTTTTTTTTTTTTTTGGTGCGCGAAACTTAAAAGCATTTTGAGTGCGTCTTTAACAGAAGCCCGGATCCCCGCGCTTGTTGATTGATGTCAAGTTAAAAGTAGCAAAAGCTACATACATCCAGGCGGCACCTTATCTTTATAAGATCAGCGATGCCGTCATCGTCGTCCGGGATTTGTTCCCAAGAAATCTCCTGGGCTGCCGTCAAGGTCGCCAAAGAATAGATGAGCACTTAATGCCTAGAGACTCATTTTCGAGCCCCTAATAGATATTCTTCGGTTGGTATAATTATTTTAGCATTTTAATAAGGATCTTGGAAACCAGAGATTTCATTTGATATATTTTAAATATATCAAATGTAAGAAAACCATCTTACGATTAATTGTCCATAAATATTAGTTTAATTCATTTATAGTTAAAAATAAAATGGGCAATGATTAAAAATGTTTTATGTAAATACAAATATTTTAGGTATAAATCCCAAGTCTAACTTTATTATACTTTTAGGACCATCAGATGCAATTACTTACACAATTGGCTCAAAACTCGCATGTGGTCTACAGTGAACCCCTGCAAAGTGGCACACAACAACTTGGATGGCTGGATGGCTGGATGACTGGGTTGGCTGGCTGGCAAAGGAACAAGGGCCTCCTGGCCGCAGCTACTTATTTCTAAGAAATAAAAACCGCCTGGGCGTGTCGCCTCCGCCTGAACCGCCCAAGAATCCAGAGTCCCAGAATCCAGCCCAGGAATACGTATATACGTATGTTCCCGGAGTCTCGAAAGTTGAGAGGATTGGCGAGGGGTCTGAGTTGAAAGACTGGGACCTGGACTCTCGGTTGGCTGGCATCGCTCAGTTCAGTTCAGTTGAGTTCAGTTCATCTGAAGCTCAGCTCGCTTTGATAGGCCTCTGTGGCCCTTTGGCACTCATGCGCGCCACTTTCAATAAAACACCCACTTTTCAGGGCCGTTCCCTCCTCCCCAAACATCTTGTATTTTGGCAACAGCTCTCCGAAAAATGTTCGCGGCAAATCAGTGGGAAGATAAAAAAAAATATATATATATAAAACAAAAAAAAAAAAACACAAAAAATGGGACAGTGAATGAGCAACCCTTTTTAGATTAACTGCCTGCTTACGCACTTGGTTAAGATGTGGGCGGTGAGGCCTCAGCTTTCGCTTTCGTTCGTCAGTTAATCAAACGAATTGGAAATACTCTTGGTATAAGGAATATGTTTTTGGAAAATGGTAAACATATTTTTAAATTTTTTCTAGCTTTATATTTTGGTTTAAATATTATAAATAACATTTACTGATTCTTAACTAGAGGGTATTATATATATAAAATATAAATTATATATAAATGTGTAATATTGGAGGTCTGGAACATTTTTAAAAACATTTTCTTTGATTACAAATTACAAAAAAAAAATGCTAAAAAAAAATTCACTTTTAATTTGATGTTTTGAGTTGAATAATCCTTAAAAAATCACATAATTTAATACAACAAATTTTAGGGCATACTTAAAACCTCGATTTTTCAAAGCTTTCAAATAAACCGATTAAATATTAAATATTTTTCTAAATATTTTCATTCCCAAAGAATTACAGATAATTTCAGACATATAGACCGTATTATTCCCATGCCTGTATGAATATTATTTCCCATTTATTAAAGTTAACTAGACCAATATTCGATTTTTGCAAGTACAACAAAGACTTTGTTTTGGGTCAAACGAAAACTTGGTAACCACTATTTCCGCAGAACTTTTGCAACTTTGCAGTGGAGCCCATCATATATTCAAGCTACCCCTTTGAGCTGCGCCCTTCTTGAACATATTGTGAGTATCTAAAGGGGATCCTTTTTGAATCGACGATGGAGCGCGTGTGTGTCAAGCGAGTTGAAAAATGGGTGTCAACGCATGAAGCGCAACAAACAGTCATTTTGTGTGCGGAGGCAGGATTAAAACAGCAACAGAAAAAAGAAGGGTGTGGGGGGGGTGGACTTCACACAGGACTTCAAAGAGTTGACAAACTCAAATAACCCAGGACGCAGGACCAAAAAAGGGTTCACAAAATTGCCGGGCGACGGCGTCCATTCATTTGAATGCACAGACGTTCGACTGATTTTGCGTTTTGTGTTCCAGGATGTGCGTGAGCAAAAAGGATTCAATGGCTGGGGCCGGGCAAGGATATTCCCAGTCGCCCTCTTTCTCTCTAATGCTAATGCGGGAATGCAGGCAATTGGAAAATTTATTCAATTGCTGGCAATTCAACTAAATCACTCATTGGCTTTATTATGTGCGCCTAATTTAAATACACGCGCTGTGTTCTGTGTTCTGTGACTTTGTCGCAATCACCACCCACCCAAAAGCCAACCGAAAACCACCCACGCATTAGCATTTGGGGGCTACAGCTTTTCAGCTTTTCAGCATTTCAGCTTTTGGTGGAAATAATTCGAAAATTGAAATTACTTTGTCTTCGGCGGCTTGATTAAAGGCATATTGCGCCATCGTCAGTCGAAAGGAGTCGTTGCGACGACGGAGTCTGCTGAGTCAGCCAAGCCATTCAGGCATTTCACAAAATAATCTCGAGGACGAGGGCGCCGTTCAGTTCAAATGGTTAATTTGGCCATAAAAAACGCAATGAAGTCGTTTAATTCAGGTAGAAAAATGTATATGCAAATAGCTATAGATTGTCCCAGGCTAGAATGCCTTGAATATCGTTAATCAACACTACTTTTTATATATCATTTATAAGTAAATTTCTTATTTTAAATATTTTTTAAAAATAAACTCTATTTAAAGAATTTTAGGTCTACTTGTATAGTCACAAAAATAAGTTAACTTTGTTAGTCAACACTTATTCATAGTATTGATTTACCAACACTGTTCAAGATCTTGTCAATTACTTTTATTCGCCATTTACCTTTGAATGTAAAATTGTAAATTGCTTAAAAGAAATGGTAATTTAAAAAAGCCAGTACTTACCAACACTTATTCGAAGGTTTGTCCCTATACTTTGTTAACCAACACTTACTTATACATTGTATTCATTTACCAACACTGTTCAAATTTAGCTCCTATTATTTTTATTGACTATTTACTAACTAAAATTTAAAAAAAATTAATTTTCAATGGTTTTTAAAAAGCGAGCGTTTGCCAACACTGGCTTAAGGGTTTGTCCGTATATTTATTTCATTTTTTTTTGTTTTGCCCTGCCCTGCTCACATTTCAATGTCCAAACGGCAGCCCAGGGAAGACACATGAGAAGCCGCGACGAGTCGAAAACGGAGTGGGAACCCCTTTCCTTTTATAACATGTCGGTTATAATTCTCGGCCTCTGACTAATGCCGTACACAGAAATACAGAAACACAGAAGTAAAGACGCTGGATCTTACGAATGAGAGCAAGAGCAATGCTAAAAATATTTCAAATACGATAAATCAGTTGCCATTACACACGCGGCCCGGCCAAGTAAATTAGCCCGTGGGCATGAAATATTTCAACTTAATATTTTCTTTTCCTACATATTTTTGTGCCTCGGCTGTTGCTGCTGCTTCTGCCCGATAATTATAGACTACAGTTAACAGGCCACATAAAGCATAAAATGGCATTTTCACATACGTAGCAGACGTTCGGGCAGCTGGGCTAAAAACTTCTTTCTGCCATGTCAATTGATATGAAATATAACGAAAAAATACAGAAATACAGAGAGAAAGAAACTAAGAAAGGGAAACAAGAGGGCGAGTGCTGACATGTTGGATCCTGAGATTCGGTGAGTACCTGGGAAAGCCGAGAGGACTTCCCGTCAGGTGTCGTTGCCGGCAGGATTCGAAATTCGATCGCCTTGGCTGGGCTAATCAATGCCAAAAACGATACCAGATTGCATCGCAATCGCATCAAATGTATCTCATTCCGCAAGTGCGCACAATGCGACATTCAACATACGTACAGGATGTGTCAAGGATATCCGCTGCCGCTGCCGCATAAGTCTCTCATATTCAACGCCGATTCTCCACTGTGTTTGCATTTAATTTTTCCGCTCCGGCAAGATGATAAATGCGATCCGCCGAAATCGTATACAAAATAATATTCATTGCAAACGGGGGGAGGTGTCGCCGTACAGGAAGCCCAAGCTTGACACATGAAACGTCCTGTTCAATGAGGGGAAAAGGAATAAACAGAAACAATATTTTGCCAGGACATTATCAAACGAAGTTGGGATGCTCTTCTAAAAAGAAACTGGAGTGTTTTTATATTATATAAGTAGTTCTTTGGTAAGTAAACAAAAATAATTAATTTTTCTATGTAAGGATCATAATAATATATCGATTTTGTTGGGTTATTTATTTATTATTAACTTTATTTAAATGTTGTGTCGTCAGTTACTTCTAATAAGCTTTAAAACTCATGCATACCAAATTTCACATCCCTAACTTAGGATTAAACATAGATCAAAAAAGATTTTAAGCATTATACCATGATGATATGATATCTTAACCTTTTAATTTACCTCTAATTATATCGCATACCAAATACGGTCGGTACAGGCCAACTCCTCACTGAGTTCACTCGGTTAGTTGGCTTAATTTTGCGTTTGCAAAAGTAATCGGAAAGTTGGAAAACTCTGTGGGGTTCGCCAACAACGAAGCGGCACAGCTCGATGATGTATATACACTGGTCCTTATCCGATTTTCCCCATTGTTTGCCAATTGTTTGGCGTTGCGATTCTCAGTTTTTATGCATTTTTTATGTATATCGAGTACATGATTGTGTTGCTGTTCGACAAGTTCATAAAAAATGCAAACACGCTGCTTCAACTGGAATGTTTGCCCGCCTGTCCGTTTGTCCGTTTGTCCGCCTGTCCGTTCGTCTGTCCGTCCGTGATTTATGCCTTCGCGTAGCGGTCTCTTTTTGGCCCATTGTTATGTTGGAACCGGCGATTGGCGCCAAGTTCGGAGTGCAGGATGCCTGATTTCAGATTCCTGATTTCTGATTCCTGATTCCTGATTCCTGACTCCTGGGTTCCCGAGCTCATCGAACACTCCACTGACCGTGCGGCATCCATTTCCATTTCCGCTTCCGCTGGCCATGTTTTCCACTGGCTCAACCTCTTCGCTTCTCTGTGCCCAGCGCATATAAAAAAGTTTATGCAAATTTGCTGTTGTTTACTCAGTCAGCTTTTTGTGGTCGTTGTAGCCGGTTTGTTCAAGTGTCGATTTCGAGTGGCGAATAAAAAAAATACAAAACTGAGATGGGTGGGCATAAGTACCATACATAAATATGTTGGGGTGGAAAAACCCAAATCAGTTTTAAGTGGGTAAAAAGTTTTTCATGAGCTCATCACTGAGTTCATTAGCGGGCAGTAAAGAGTAGTCAAATATTTAGTAATCACCAAATGGTGAAAGTTTACATTTCAGACTAGCAAAGAAATAGCTCGTATTTAATTTTTATTTTATTATTTAAAAATGTGTTTAAAAAAATAAGTGCTTTAATATCTATATTTATTTGAGGTTTAAATTTATAGTCAGCTTTAAAAATATATCATTTGTTTGCCTTTTTTTCGTAAATTTGTCAGGCTAATTTCAAATGAATATGCAAGTTTCCTGTAGCGAATTTTTATATTTATTTAGAGACTTGTGTTTATTGTGTGCTATAAATAATAGAAATTGCCCACTAAAAGTCCATTGTTCGGGATCGGTTCGGTGTGTTTTTTTTTTAGTTTTTTTTGTAGTTTTTTCACACATTGTTGTTAGGTCGGCAGGGTTCCACAGATCCCAAACACCAGAACCAAACCCAAAAACCTGGGCCAAAACCGAACCGGACTTCGGTGGGGCCACACACTTTGTAAGTGTTTTGCGGTCGTAAATAACCTCGAATAGTTCGCAGTCGTTGCTGAAGTTTGTTACATGGCATAAATCAAATTCTTGATTTATAATAATTGCAAAAACACTCACTCAAACGCCGGGGAGCGACGGGAACTAGAAACTGTCCGGCACATGTCAACCGAATTGGGTTCCACTTCCAGTTCTCCAGGAGGTGTTTCGGTTCGGGGAGCATGGGATGTATATATAGGCGTAATTGTTGGCACACACGTCAGCGCCAGACTGCCGGGCGGTCCAAAAACAATAACGAAATCGAATGCGGAATATAGCAAAACCCGGAATATTTATACAGCCCGTTGTATAAGATGGAACGGAATCGAAATTTAAGATACTATAACTATATAACACTATATTATCCTGATTATTGTATGTAGTTACCATATGAGTTCTCATAATTGTATGGTATTTAACATCAAATAATGTCAAACATAAAATCAAATATAAAATAATATCATACAGTATGACATCATATAATTATTTACTGATTTAAGAATGTTATAGAGATTAAAAATATATTTTTATAATTAAAAAAAATATATATATATATCATTTCATTGTTTTACAAAAACGAAATTTGGAATTTGTCTTGGTAATTCGATTTATTATGTAATTATCTTTTTATTGGGTTTTTTATTGCATTTTTTATGATATTTAAATTAAAAATTCATATTAAATTTCATTTAATAAAATAAATATAAATAAATAAATATTTAAAAGCTTATCAAAAAGAGTTATGCCTTAGAACCACCTATAAAATATGTTAAATAATAACCAAAAAAAATAGTTAAAGCTATTTTTAAGACTAGTAGTCCCTTTAAGAGTTTTCCGGCTAATGACGCCCATTTTCATTCTTCCCCCCGGCCTTTGATACCCTGTATAAACGGAAATCACACCGAAAAGCAGGCGCAGCAAATCGATTTATGCCCTACGAAGGGGAAATTCGGTAAAGAGGGAAAAGGAAAAACTTAATCAATTCGCAACGCTTTTTCGTGGTCATAATGCGGCATTCATATATATATAGTACTCCCTTTTGGGCCCAAGTGGGGGCGTGGCAGGTTGGTGGTTGGGTGGAGGGGGAGGCGCTACACGGTGCAGACATTTAAATGCATTTTAATAGATTTTCCACTTTTCTTTTATTTTTTTTTCGATGTGTCCTACTATTCAGCAGAACACGGAAAACAAAACATGTGTGTGTGTGTGTGGGCGGAAATGGGGGCGGTGTGTGTGGGCAGTGGGGAGAGTGGGCGTGGCCCACATATCGATAAACCGCAGCAAATCGAAAGAAACATTCTTTGACACAAACAAATAAGCGAAGCGCGAACAATAAAATCAAATTAAATGCAGCAGAAAAGGAGCAATTTACTCGAGTCCTTAAGGGGTCCTGTTTTTTTTGGTTTCCTTTCATTGTGAATTAAATGCGCCTGGTCATTGTGGAGCCATTAGCGGTCCTCGAGCGCCCCTGTTTTCCCTGCTATCCCTGTTTTCCCTGCTTTTTTCTGTGCTGTCAGCATGAAAAGTGGAAAATTTATTGACTGCACATATGTCGCACTTTTTCCATTGGCTCCTGCCAACACAACACAGTTGTTGTGTTGTGTCCTTAATGTTTGCCCTCGCCTAATGCACACATAAATATTTTAATTTGTATGCCGCAGATGCCGTTTGGCTCGATTGAGTTGTTGTCCTTATCCCTTTTGGCCACTTTAGCGGTCGAATCGAGCCGAGTCCCCAATCCAATCCAATCCTTCATATCCTTAACGATTGTCACGGTTTGATGTAAGCGACAGTGATTGGGTCACGTGCCGCAATCCACAAAGGACTCCTTAAATGCCTGCTCATCGATGGCGATTCATCGGTATTCATCATCAGGTTCTTGACGGGCTAATTATTTATTTACCTTGAGTGGTAAAGAATATTAAAATATATTATTTAAATATATTTATTAAATTTAAATACTACACAGAGAAAAAAACGGAACAATATGGGACTGATATTGTTTCATATCAATTTTTCCATAACAAAATGGTACGATTTCATATCAATATGGTACAAAATCATATGTTCGGAAATATCATTTTGATATGAACACATATGGGACCAAAATTGATATGAAAAAAATACCCGATGGATGATTATTTTTGTTTTTTTTTTCTCTGTGTACAAATTAACTTAATCTATATATTTAATTTAAAAAACAAGAAAGTTAACTGCGTATTTTGTATATTTATCATCCATTGGATTTAAAAGTATTTATCAGGGATTTTATAGGCCAATTATTTGATATGTAAATAAAGAAAATATAGATGTTGTATAGAAAGAAGAGAAGCCATTAATTTCTTAGTTTTAATTAAACAAAATGTAGTTTCTTAAAAATTGTTTAAAAACTATTGAAAATTATTTAAAAATTATTTTAAAATATTTTTATACTCATTAATAATAAATATAATAATAAAAAAAACTTCTCTATAAAAATAAATAAATTTACTTACAGATATAGTTCAACTAGAAAATGCCCTATACCATCTGTCAATTTAAATAATAATAATATTTCTTCCCAATCAAAACTCCAAATAGGTGCCATAAATTAAGAAATTACATTGCGGGTCTACCAGTAACTGTGTATATTATAATCCCCAGCTGAAGTCAATCCATCGTTGAGCTGTTTATCTTGGGACTTTTTGCCAATCGGGATTGCGATCTTGTTGCGCGATTATCCTTTAAACACATGTCATCTTCGTATGCCTACCGAGATCTGCGCCCGCATCGAGCCAAGAAAAAAAATACAGGCCATATGCCGCAACAAGGATCTTTTTTTTTTTGGCCAGAAGACAAAGGGCAAGGGAACCCAAACACCAGGACTCTAGTAGTTCTCGACCGCAGAGGACACGACCGAAATTTATAATCACCGATGACCATGTCAAACACGCCCAACGCCAACGCCCCCTGACCAAAAACAAAAAAAAAATAGAATGAGGAAAATGTGAAAAGTGAAAAGTAAAAACTAATAAATACCAAGTGCCGATGAAACATAAAACATTTTCTAGTTAAGTCATGTTCGATCATCTCGGCCGCAGGACCTTTTCTTTTAGACACGCTTGCTTAGCGCAGGCAGCGAGATAATCTCAACTCAATTTGTGGTCCCCTCGAAAGGGCCGAAGGACCAAAGGACCTCGAAAGGATCCCGATCCCGATCCCGAGCGCCGAACATCAAAACATGGATTCTGTGGAAATGTCAAGCGCAAAAAGATGGAGAGCGAGTGAAAGTCAAGTGCGCTGGCAAGCCGATTATTTATAGTCCCGATCAAAATTAGAGCAATATCTGGTTACTCCACGAAAAATAAAAAAAACTTCGGCAGCGCCACTTGAGAATCCGAGATCCTTGAGGATCTCTCAGCCACGAAGCGTGCCCAGAAGTCGAAGTTACTCGAGTAGTCGAGTATGTGTGACAACACTTTCGGTTTTGCATTTTGGGCATTGGGCATCGACATTTTCGAGTGGCCATAGGTGTGGTGTCAGCTAGCCACAAATTCTGGGAACTTCTCAGCTGCCGATCTAATTCCCTGCCGCTATCCTAAGTGGTTACTCATGTCCAGTGTCGGTTTCAGTTTGTGATGTGATTTCATAATTTGTTTAATTTGTGTTTTCTAACAGGTTGCCTGGTACTGATACAAGTACTTTTACCCATGGCCCAAGGTGGGGAACTTAAATATCTATTAAATCTCACACGATTGTTAGGAAACTTTGGAAATAGTTGTATTATAGTCCAATCTAACGTTGTAGTGGAGAATCGGGTGCCCCGACTATCAGATACCCGTTACTCAGCTTAAGGGAGTGCGAGGGAGATGGAGATATAAGACTTTGATCGCGCATAAATTTTTAACGAATGGTCTGATTTGAAAAATTTCTTCTACATTTCAATAGGTATTGATAAACACAATAAAACTGCATTTTTACATATATATACATATAAGTAACGGGTATAAATATCAGTATTTTGGGCGAAACAAAGGAAATAATAGTCAGAATAAGAAATGCCATACCTCGTTGAGCTCGTAGTTAAATTCCCAATCGATTGGCATTTAAACCTGGAAATTTATTTTTTTTCAATTTTTTGCAAAAAATCATGATGCACTCCCTTAAATAAAAATAAAATTTTGGAAAAATTTTATTTTTTAAAAATTACATGGAAAGTAACATGCATTTAATTATTATATTGTAATCTGTTCAAAACAGTATGAATTTTTGGTGTAACACCATTTTTGGCCAAGTTACAGCAAAAAAACAAAAATAAAAAAATCATACTTTTGCCAAAAAACGAAAATCCCAATTTTCCATAAAAAAAAAAAATTCGTTTTTTTGGCCGAAACAATGGAAATATTGATCCAAATATGGATTGTCATACCTTTTTGAACTCGTTATTCAATTTCCAATCGATTGAAATTTAAACCCTTACATCAAAAAATAAAAATTTGCAAAAATTTTATTTTTTCAAAATCAAGACAAATTTATTAATCCTCCCAGGATTGTTATGAAATTTTATAAAAAATTTTAAAATACCTGAATATAACATTGCAGAGAAGAATACTTAAATACTTAAATTTTTTTTAATTTCATAATATTTATCTGTTTATTTGCATTTAGATACAACCACATTTTTTTAGGCATTAGAGTCGTAGTGAAAAATCTATAAAGCAAATCATTTAAAAAAACCCCGTCCAACTAATATTTCCACCGATTCTGTAACCCATACTTAAAATTACACTTTCGTCCGTCCAAGAGTTTGGTGGAGAGCACTTTTGGAGCCATTAAAACGACCAAAACAGAAAAGACGAATACCTCATGTTCGGGTTAACTCCTCTACGCAATAAAATAAAAAACGAAGAGACGCGAAGAAAAATTAACAAATCATAACATCATCATTTATCATCATTAAGCTGCGAGATTTTATATTTTGTATTTCTTGTAGTACCTACATTTTTTTTGTTGTATTTCAAGACTTTTCCCTTTTGGTTATGTTTTATTTTCCTTCGCTGACCGCAGACTTCAGTTATAAATCAATCAGATTTTGTTTGCCATTTAGTGGAGCGCCCCGAAAAAAAAAAAAAAAAAACGAAACAAGGTGGTGTTGGTGATGGTGGTGGTGGTTGCGATGGTTTTTTTTTTGGGGGGGGGAGGGTTGGGGCTAAAAGGGTTTTGGGGTCTTAACGCGCGGCCAACGCGGCGTATGATTAACGTGCGTGTGAAGTTGTTGGGCTGCCCCATCACACCCTCCATCTCTATGAAGAAGTCCAAGTTAAAGTCTCCTCTTCTCCGCTTTTTCGATCTACGACCAATCCCAACCGAGGTTGTCAACCGCTTGCACAAATGCATCGGGGAAATCGGGGAATCGGTGGAATCGGTGGAATCGGGGATCCAAAAAGATGGTGAAGAGCTGGGCCCCAGTGTAGTTGGGGGCGTGGCACGTTCGGGGGCTTGGCGCTCACTCAACTTGAAAATTGATTGATGCCCGGGCAGGGCAGCATAAATCAATATTTTATATTGGCCGCAATCGATCTGCATCGCTATCTGCATTGCTTCACGGCGGATCGGATTGGATCGATCTCCTCTCCGGCGATTCGATTGCCAATCTTCACGCCATCATTGCTTTTTTTTTCTTTCGTTTTTTTTTTTGTTTTTTCGTTTGACTGGGACAAAAAGTTTCCCGTTTAATTATAAAATACTCTCTGTTGGGCAATTCATTTTGGGCTGGCCAAAGTGGGATAGTCGGGCGAGCTAAATTGACTCTCATTGGTTGCCTTTAGATTGAATATGCCCGTTCTGAGTTATGATGGCCCGGTTGAACTAGGAGGGAACATGGGGGAAATGAGATTAAATTAATTTCGCAGCTGGAAATGAAAAAAAAAGGATCGGGGAAGTCATACCTAATGTATTTCTAGAAAGGATAAAGCGAGAAAAACAGGATTTGGCCCTCAACGTATGTCGATTGTTACGCTTAAACCAATGTAAGAAATACAAATCTATTAAATCTCATACGATTGTTATGAAATGTTGTAAATATCTGTATATTGAATAAATAAAACATTGTAGCGTAATTGAAAGCTCAAATCAATCAGGATATTCTTGAAAAGGGGTTTTCAAAGCTAACAATGTTTTTACAGTTCTATAGCGATGGCCGACATTGATGGAAATAAATCGGGCAGCGTAGACAGGTATAATGATTGCTTTAGAAAAAGTTTCTATTATCCGAAACCCGCCAAAGATCAGCGCACCCAAAGCAGATCAAGTTCGCCGGAAGTCGGGAAGCTTCCTGGTTCCCTCTTTATGCGCAAGAAACAACCCCCCGAGTTGAGATCAAACAACCCTGAAATAAAACCGAACCGTACACCCATAAACAAGGGTGCGTCGGGATCGGAAAGGAGAGGAGATGAAATGAGAGAATAATAAAAACTGGTATAGCTTTGTTTTCCGATATAATTTTGTTCGTTTTTTTATTGTTAGGATTTTTGTGATGGGGATTTTGTCGCCTTGTTGGTTGTTTTTTTTTTTGCTTTGTATATAATTTATCTTAAAGACAATTAACAATTATTATGGTACACAACTAGATGGTTTCTCTCATTCTATATGGTATGGCTTACAAAAAAAAACACGATATATATGTATGTACAGACATGCAAAAAAAAATGCCTTAACTAGATTTTTGGGGGAAAAAAAATTGGAAAAAAAATGTCAAGTTCTAGAACTAGCTATACGTATAGTTAATATATATATATATAATATAATATGTTATGTAATATTATATAATGTCTTAAGTGGTATTTGTGGATTTTTTTTCTTCGATTTTCACATATATTTTTATATATCAACAATAAACACTGAAAAAAAAACACACACACTAGAGGTTCGTTCTACGCTGGCTTTGTTGCCTTATCGGGACTTTCTTTCGGGACTTTATGGCATTTCGTTTTGTTCAACTTTAAACTGTAACAATCTGGGGGAAGGGGAAATGGAAAGGGTTAATCCCTTTTAGGCAGTGGCATGCGGATGATAGGCCGCTGCCCAGGCATTGTGATGATGCGGATGTGGATGCGGATAGCCGTAGCTGGCGGTGCCCGCTCCGAACTCAGCTGGATAACTTGCCGCATACTCGGACTTCATGTGGCAACTGGAGCTGGAGTCCTGGCTCGCTCCGCTGGCCAGGCCGCTCATGGTCAGACCGTATTCGGCGGCCAGCTGCGATTCACTTTGCATGGCCAGGGCGGCATAGTGATGCTGGGCGGCCAGTGCCGTCGCCGAGGCGGCCGGCGAGGAGGCTGACGATCCGCTGGAAACGACGACGGCCGTCGACGCCGCCGCAGCTGCCGCAGCCGCAGCCGCTGGTGAACTGGCGGCACTGGAGGATGTGGATGTGGATGAGTTGGCTGAGGTAGTGGCGGCTGCTGGTTGTATGGCACGGCTGCTCCAGGGCTGCTGCTCCACATAGCCGGAGGCCATCTGCTGCTGGTGGTGGTGGTGGTGATGCTGCTGGAAGAGTGGCGGCGGTGGTGGCAGTGCATTTGCAGCCGATGATGCCGATGAGCTGCTCGATTGCTGGTAGAGATTCGCATAGGGCGCATAGTTGACCAGCGGCGTTGTCTCCGGCTGCTCCTGCTTGAACTCCACCGGCGGCGATAGGGGCTTGCCGGCCTTCTTCTCCTTCTTCTCCTGCTTTATCGCCGCCGCCGCCTGCTCCTTGGCCTCGGCGGCCAGGGCCTTCTTGCTCTTCTTGTCCTTGAAATGGGTCTTCTTGTGCTTGCTCAGATGATCGCTGCGCGAGAACTTCTTGGAGCAAATGGGGCAGGCGTAGGGCCGATAGTTGGTGTGCGTCCTGCCGTGCCGCTGCAGTTCGTCGGATCGGGAGAATCGCTTGCCGCAGGTGAGACAGAGGAAGGGACGTTCGCCCGTGTGCCAGCGCAGATGGGTCTTCAGATGGGAGGCCTTGCCGTACAGCCGCTCGCAGCCGGGAATGTGGCAGATGTGCTGCTTGCGACCCCGCTCATCGGGACCCACGATCGGTGGCAGTCCGCTCATCTCGTTCGTGCAATTGGGGCACGTGCAGCGAACGGAGCGCCGTTGCAGCTGCGTCTGGAAGGCGATGTCGTCGAAGTTGAAGCCCGGATAGCTCTGGGAGCTCCAGGGCTGGTAGAGCCGCTCCTGATGCGAGAACCAGGCGGCCGAGGAGGACATCGCACCCACTGCATTGCCGTAGTAATCGGAGGCGTACTGGGCATACGGGAACTGACTTCTGCAAGGAAACGGAAGGAAAATATATGATTAGTTTTGAAGTTACAAACATATAGATTTTAAACTATAGTATAGTATTGTATTTGTATTCAAATAATTTATTCAACAGTATAAATATACACCTCCCTATTTTGCAAAGATTTCTATCTAACCTTCATTAGTTTTAATCACCTTTTTAGTCCTATCATTAGCAGCTCAAACCATTAATTTGATTGCAAATATCTTTATTAAGTCGTACGCTTAGTTATCAGAGATCCATATTTATTATTCCATCTTTAAATGATGTATTTCTCTTTAACCAAAACTGTGTAATTTTCAAATTATTTGTAACTCGATCTGTAATTTACAATTATTAAAGCGTTCAGGTTTAATGGTAGGTGGGAAAATGATAAGTGATCCTATTCTTAAGTTTGTTTTTTATTGAAATTAAGATTTCTAAAATCCTTACTTGTGTTTGTTTATTTGGTTAGGATAATTCTAGTTATAAGCTATCATGTTATCTAAAATGAGAACTGTAATAACTGTTTTACTGTGATCCTAACTTTAAGTTTTCTAAGATCTTTGTGTTCTTAAATTTTTCTCTGATCCTATCTTTAAGTTTTCTGAGATATTTAAGATCTTTAAAATCTGTGAAGATCCCATATCATAGAAAATCAGTGTTAAATCGTATAATTTGAGATTATAATGATATTGCAAGATCCCATATCATAGAAAGTCAGTGTTAAATCGTATAATTTGAGATTATAATGATATTGCAAGATCCCCTATCAACCCATAGTTTTGTATTAGAATGGCATTATCTAGATATTTACCTTGGGGGTCCCAATCCGGAGTAGGCGGTATTCCAGCCGTAGGCGGCACTGGCGACCGCCGCTGCCCCAAGATCCGCTGCTGCGGCTGCCGCTGCTGCCGCCGCCGCTGCCGCCGAGGCCGCTGACGAGGAAGACGGCGATGAGGATGTGGATCCGGGTAGGCCAGCTCCTTCCGCTGCTGTCGCTGGCGCCAGGGTGGTGGTGGGCGTCGAGGGACTGGCCGAAATGGAGGCGAACGACTGGGCGGGCGATGGGAAGATGCTGGGCGAAACGGAGGCGGATGAGGGGGCCGATTGGATGCTGGAATTCGGCGAAGCGGTGCCCGTGGATGAGGCCTGCGGATAGGGCAGTTCCAGCTTCATCGCTGCCTTGCTGCTGCCGTAGATGGGTGAGCTGCCGGAACTGGAGCCGGAACTCGAGCCGGAGAGGGACGAGGGGGCGGACAGCAGGGCGGCGGCGCTGAGGAAGTCATGTTGCTGCTGTTGCGGTTGTTGTTGCTGCTGCTGTTGTTGTTGTTGTTGTTGCAATTGCTGCTGCTGCTGTTGCTGTTGCAATTGCTGCTGTTGCTGCTGCTGCTGGGGCAAGTGTTGCATGTGCTGTGGCTGTTGCTGCGACAAGTGCAGATGATGCTGCGCCTGCTGCATGTGAAGATGATGTTGCTGCTGCTGCTGCTGCAACTGCGCCGCCTGATGCTGCTGCGCATAGGGATTCAGGTAATTGCAGGCCGCATCGATCATGTTGCAAAAAGGTAGCTTTTCCTTCGTTGGCTTTTGAAGACTTCACTTAAGATCTGCCGACTTTTCGGCTTTTTTCGGCTACTGATGCTGCTACTTCGTTAGCAATTTTCGCACATTGCTCGCCGCTCGCACTTATTGATATTCGCTCGTGTAATTATGGCACGCTTTTCACTTTAGTTTTATAATTATAGTCTTTTGCCGCGGCGCACGTAATTGCATGCACATGCGGAGGAGAACACGGAAAAAACACAAACAAATTAAAGGCGACCGAAAACGAAAATTCGCCAATGCGCCGTAGTACATATATATATATATATATGCGTGTTTATATATACATATATGTATAGATCCGAAATCGAGCGAGTTTCTCTGCTACTGCTACTGCTGGTGCCTCTTCTGCTGCTGTTGCTGCTGCTGCTGCTGCGCGTGTTGGGATACAACCACCGGTAATTATCGTCGATTGCCGACTGAATTCCAAAACGCGGCGAGAGAGTCTAACAACGTACAAAACGAATCACTTGGCTGCGGGCAGCGGCGCGGGCAGCGAGCGGGGCAGAGGGCTGTTGCTAGTGCAGCCTAGTGCTGTCCCGCCCTGGCCCACGCTCGGCCATGCCGCTCTCGCCACGCGCCCTCTCACTCGCCCTCTCACTCGCTCGCTCGCTCTCTCTGGCTGGCCATGCTGGGGGGACAATCATGGTGGTTGTTTTTTTTCTTTTGTTTTTGCTTGTGCCTTCCGGGCAACTCGCTTTGTCTCGCTCGCTCTGCCCTGCCCTGCTATGGCTGAACTAACTGTGACTCCCTGGAGCAGCAGCAGGCTCTCTCTCTTTCGCTCCGAGGAGTTGGTGCTCTCTCCTTGCTGCTGCAGCCTTTGCTTGCTCTTAGTGTTGTTGTTTTTGCTGCTGCTGCCGCTGCCGCTGCCGCGGGCGTTTTGTTTTAATTTCTATGTGTGGGTTTGTGCGTCAAAGCAATTGGGTTGCTGTTGTTGTTGCTCTTTGGTGCTTTGGTTGTTGTTATTGTTGTTGTTGCTGTTGTACCTGTGGTCAAACTTCAACTTTAAGCCAACAATTTGGATTTATCTTTAAGCCAAATCATTGTGGGATAAAGCTTAGAACTTTTAATTCAGGACTTTTTTTACTTTTTTAACAATATTTTATAATTTTTACTCATCTTAAAATTTATGGTATAAATATTTAAAACATTTTATAGAATTTTAAATAAATAATAAAAAACTTTAATGTTTTTAAAAGAATCTTTGGAATTTTCCTGAAAATTATCAATTGAAAAAATGAATATTTCGAATTTCCAAAAATTATTATTATTTATTATCTTTAAGTTTCTTAGAAAATATTATTATAATAAATGAATACCTTATTTATTTTCGATTCCAAACAACTTTCCCATATTTTCCCACCCGACTTCTGATGGCTAAAAATTACTCGATTTTTTACACATTTCCAAGTACCCTTCATTATAAGCACGAATATCTGCTTAAATTCAGATTATCCCCCAACCCATTTAGCCCTTCAATTTGTTTCGATGAAAGTAAGCAGACGGAAGAAAAGTATGGCTCAACATTTTAATTAAATTAAAATTTCGGTTTAATGGCATTTAATTTTTCATTTAACTCCCGAGAAGCCCAAAAGGAAAACGAAGAAGAAAACAAAAGAAGTAGACGAGGAGGAAGAAGAAGAAGAAGAAGAAGAAGAGGGAGCGGGCATAATTCAAATATCAATACAATAACAATAAAAACTAATAAATTTGTGGTCGCGGCCCAATGAAATAACTGTATTTAAAGGGGCGTTGACCAAACACCACCACAAAAGAGACAGCAGCTCTCTCTCTCTCTCTCGCTCTCTATCGCTCTTGTGCTGGCCATGCTCTACGTGTGTGTGAATGTCTGTTTGTGTGCCGCATATTAATCACAATTGTTGTTGTTGCTTTTCGCTCCCTTTTTATTATGCGGCGTCTTTTTTATTACGCATACGCAACGTGGGCCTGGGCCACAAATTTTACGATTTGCTGCTGCTGTGAAAAGATAATGATGACTCCCAAAACGAAACGAGCCCTCTCTCAATGGCATCTCGACTTTCGCACTACCCTTTGAGCTATAAAACTGAGGCAATCTCAGGATCATAACTTTTTTTGTTTAACAATTTTCCAATTGTTATGAAAATTAGTATGCCAATGAATTACGATAAAAAGGTGTTGCATCCCAAATATTTCGGCATTTCGAATTTTAATTCAATGGGAAAAAACTATTATACTTCCTAGCGTCAACATAAATCCCTTAAAAATCATACAATTTTTATGAAAATTTTTACAACGAAAGATAACAGTGTATAATGGAATTCTACAAGATAATAATATGAATAATCCATGAAAATGTGAAAAAGTTTTGATAGCCTTATATACCCATTTTGGGATTTAGTGGGCATGCGGCTGGGACTTCTGGGCAACATGTAATGAAACGGAAGATACAATTATATTGAAGCAACCAGGCCAACAACAAGGAGTCTGTCTCGTGCTCGGCATTCTCCTCCTTTCCCCGCGGTTCTCTCATCCTCTGGCTCCTTTTGGCTACCGAAGATTTATGACAATGCTGAAGTCAACTAGACTTGAAGACCGTCTGCCTGCGCCTGCCCAGCCCCCCTCCCCAGCCCCTCCCCCTTTCCACCTCCTTTAGCAAGGCAGGAGTGTATTCCTTGTCCTTGTTCTTGCCCTTCTTCATCTTCTTCTTCCTCGTGTTCTTGTCCTTGGGCCACAACGTCGCCGCATAATCAATTAGCAAAAAGTCGGCAGCAACAGCATGGAAAGTTCCTACTATCCCTATCTACAACCGCCTACCGCCAACCTCCCACCAAAAAGAAAACGCCCACTTTTTTGTACCACTAGGTCAAGTTGGAAGTTGGAAAATCGCTTTTGGGGGCTTGGGAGCAGGAAAAGGTGGTAATTTCCAGGGGAGAATAATAAGTTCAGACTTCAAAGGGGAACTTTAAAGGTGGAGATCTATAGTTATGGGTAAATAGATAATATCGATACATTTTCTAACAAAATAATCTATATAATAACAACTAGAAAGCAATATGAAACTATTATCCTTTCTAAAGCTAACATAAATCCCTTGAATATCGTTGAATTTACATGAAATTTTCCATAACGAAGGATAACAGTGGAATATTATTATACGTTACACCTAAGATCGTAATCGGAAGTGTTGATTTGAAAATCTAAGGGGCATCTGTAAATCTCCCAAAATATTGTGCAAAACGAAGCCTAATCTATTTTGAGGAAGTGATTCCAGGATATAGGGACTCTAGTCCACAACACAGTCACATCCCCAAGAGCCAGAATCTTAACCATTCCGAAACCATTGCGCTAATCAATTGATTAGCCGCGACGAGCCCACCAAACAAGGCGGAGATCCAGAGATCAGCGAGGTCAGGTAAATCGGGGCTAAATCGCGGGACGTCTAATCTCGGTTTAAGCTGGAAAAGTTTTGACTTCGTCGCATCAAAGCTCCTCATCCGCGGGATTTTTCGCTGGATCGACGTCTCTAATCTCTAATCCTGAGAGAGAGCGACCGGACGAACCCTTGCTCCTGGATAATCCCGTCTTGTTTTGCTACCTAGCCCCCGACTCGGTTACGCCTGAATCGTAATTATTGATTCTTGATCCTTTCGGCAGATTAATGCGACATCTTCTGGCTTTCTACACGCAGAGAAATAACAGAATTTTTTTCTTTACAGCTATATATCTGTAAAGGAAGTTAAAGAAAGCTAAGGAACCCAACTTTTTAATTTTAACTTTTTTTTTTAGAATAATTTTGAATTTTTTTGGATTTTTATTATTCTATTTTAAGTTTGTAGTCTTATTAATAAATTCTCTATTTAGTCACTCTACTCGATTTTTTTTTATTTAAATATATTTTTTTAAATTATAAATGTTAAATTTATTATTATTATTTTTGTGTTTTATAATTATAACCATTTAGATTTGTATCATCATTTTTTTTAACACTCCATAGATCAAAAGGGAGATAAGGTGCACCCAAAAAAAAAATTTATATGAAACGTAGATCGATTTTACATTATATAATATCAATTTTAACTTGATAAGCGGACAGGTAAATTTGATATGCTCGAAAAGAGTTTTAAAGAACAGTAAAATCGAACTTTTTAATAAATATTCTATTATTATATTATTTTATTAATAACTAAGTGGGCATTCAAATGTGAATCACCGAATCCACTCGCATTTTTGCCGAGTGCAGCTATATGGCTCTCTCAGGTTTTTGGTGGTCTCGGATTAAACCGCACCCTCTGACCAAAAGGTCCTGTGGGCGATGGGCGGTGGGTGGCTGGGTGGTTTCGCTGCTGCCGCGGGGTGCCATAAATGCATAATCCACGCTTTACGATCGCTTAGCAGGAAAAGTCAAGGGATCGTCTGCGGTAATCCGAAAGAGAGGCCAGATATCTCAGGTAGTGAGTGTGGGAGTGGAAGAAGTATTCAATTGAAATTGCTGGACTCGTCGGAACGTAATCCTTTTTTCGCCTTTGCGAAAGGCCCCGCAAGCCGTTGGCCCTTAACCCGTTATGCAGATTTGTGTTAATTGGATTTATGGGGATTTTCGCATCTAAATCCTTTCACTGTCTGCAAATATTTTGCCCTTTTCAGCGTCTTCGCTTCGTTCTTCGTCCAAAGATTAGATTAATCTCCGGGGTTTTTTCGCCAATTGACTTTGTATATCTTCGCTTCTTGTTTCGGAAACTCTATCTACCTATCGCTAACTATATTTGACTTTTGTAGAAGATCTCTGACTTTCGCCAAAAGTTGATCTGGGTTTTTGTATCTCCGTTGTTGTCGTTTCCGAAGAGAAATATATTATAATATTATGATAAGACAATAATTAAAGTATTTTTCAATGTTCTTTTGAATAGTATTATAAATAAAAAAAAAAAAATTAAAAAATAAATTAATTAGTAATATTTTTTTTAATATCATTATATTTTATATAATAAAAATATTAATTAAAAATAAATATTATAATATGATAATACAGTTATTTGTATATTTCCCCTTGAAATGTAGTGCAAAATTTCATAATTATTTATTATAAATATTATAAATTAAATTCTTTGAACAAATTGTATTTTTATGTAATTTCTTTGTCATTCGAAAACCCAATAA
Source organism: Drosophila pseudotakahashii (assembly GCA_035046095.1). NCBI lineage: Eukaryota > Metazoa > Arthropoda > Insecta > Diptera > Drosophilidae > Drosophila > Drosophila pseudotakahashii. The sequence continues at coordinate 13,587,068 of JAWNOE010000105.1, forward strand.
AAATACAGATATCAGATCTGCTACTTTTTGCCGGCATTATCCACGAGATGCAACAGATGGCAAAGGAATTCCTCTGAACGCCCCCCTTGTTTTTTTCACCCTTCCCTTTAAATTTCTAGTCGATTTAACCAACTGGATCGATCTCGGCTGTTTGACGACAGATTGCGCAATCCTCTGGCCTCATCGCAAGGTCGTGCCCCGCCCCCTTTGACCTTTTCGGGGCGCACTTGTGGCCATCTCTTGGGCTCGGAATTGGAATCGAGCATCGAGCATCGGGTTCGGGATCTTTGGACTTCCACTGAATTTTCTAATCAAGCGGCAACGATGCAAAAAAAAACACACACAAGAAGGAGAAAAAACAATAGCATCGAACAATAAATTTTAATTTCAATAATAAATATTACCCTCTGTGTGTGTGTGTTTTTTTTCCTGTTTTTTCCTATTTTTTGTGTGTTCTTCTTTTATGACGAAGCGTGTGTTTTTGGTAGGGAATGGGGGAACCTGGAACCGCGAACAAGATATTAGAGATCTCCTCGGGGACCGTTTTGCACTAAAAATGTCAACAGCATCAATTTACAGCCCCTAAGTAGGGGTAGAAAGAGAGAGAGAGAGAGGGAGGGAGAGAGGGAGCGAAGAAAGAGTGCCGAAACAAGGGGATTCTAACACTTCCCGGGAAATCACTTGGCTAGGGCCGCATAAAAAAAAATCTGTAGATGTCCGAACTCGAGACACTTGTTGCTGCACTCGAAAAAAAATCGATACATTCAGGGAAAAAAATAAAAATACTTCTAAACTAGAAACTGGAACAACTATGGTAAGCCCAATATACAATAATTAAAATATTATACATATTATATTTTTAAAGATTATTTTTAAGTAGAGTCATACTTATTTTTCTAATTTCCCAGCAATAAAATTCATATTTTATATATTAAATAATTAAATAACATTTCAAAAAACAAAGAAATGACACTTCTTTGTTTTTTATTTTAAGTAACAAACATTTTTTTAAAAATTTTGTTTTAACAAATTTTTACAATTTTTATCATGGGTCTATAACATTTTTGTAAACAATTTTTATAATTTTGATCACACATATTTTTAGCATTTTTATAATGGATTAGTAACATTTTTAAAACAAACTAACGAATAACATTTTTATATTTTTAATTTTAATGCAACATTTTTTTATTTTTTAAAATATATAATTGGTATGTAACATTTTTTTTTTTAACATTTTCACAATTTTTATAATGACCAAAACCAAGTGCAAAATATTTCTCTCAGTGCGGTGAGAACAGGAGCTGGCCAAGGGGAACCGGAGGAGAGGAGAGCATATGAAAAGCCGCCGCATAAATGGGGTGTCGAAATGATCATCAGTTGAGGGGGCGCCCCGCGGCGGAGAGCTCCTCTGATCTTCGCACCGCACGCCCCGCTGCGCTCCTTCCACGGTCCACGAAGAAGCAGGGGAAGAGGGAAAAGGATCCTCGACCCCGAAACAGGACTCCTTGGCGGGCCCTGGCAAACAACACAAAAAAAAACAGTGGCAAAACTAGGGCCACTAGCCATGGGAAAAATCAATGTGCGTTGTGTTGCGAAAATCCAGGCGACAAAGGTGCCAGGACAAAGGACAACTAATTGGTCCGATTCCAAATTGCGAGTCGCTGTTCTTTTGATGCCAGCCTCGGAGCCTTAGAACCTTAGAACCTGCCGCTGCTCCATTGTCCTCGGTCGATGCGTTTTTGTTTCAGTGTTTCGCTGGCGGCACAACAGGTTCAAAGGCAAAAAAAAAATCGACCTGTGCGATTGGAAATCGAAAATATTTTGGGTTTGTTATTAGTAAAAATAATAAATAAGAATAAATAATAAAACTTTAAATAAATCCAAAGATTTCAAAATCAATTTAAATATTTGTCGCTGTTTTATTAATTTAAAATATTAAAATAATTTCAACATTTTAAACTTTAACTTTAAACACAAAAAAAAGCATGTCACCGTAAAATCGATATGCGCATGTAAATTTCTGGTTATGCAATACGCATTTCGTTTAAACATGAGTTAAAAGTTAAAATTGATATTACATAATGTAAAATCGATCAACGTTTCATATCGATTTTTTTTTGGGTGTGACAACTCGATTATTTTCAAATTTTAATTTTCAAATCATCCAATTTAATATATTTTCTATCAAATAATACGATTTTTGTTCATTTAAATATGTTATACGAATCCTTGAATTCAATATGCCGAAATCTATTTTTAGTTTGCCATTATTTGTTCTACGTACTTACCGAACGTGAATATCTCTCGAACTAACCACGATAACTGAACTAAAAACCAAGTCAAGCTTGGCTCATTATCATCACCAGATCATTATAATATCGAATATCAATATATTATAGCTATCTCGCATTACTGCCGCAGTTTAAACCTGTGCGAAGGGAGATCAAATTATATCCAAATTATGTAGTAAACAGGGAATACTTACCGGAATTTTTTTTTACTTGAACAAAAAGAATACCAATTAAATGGAACGAAAAACATAAATATCACAAGTCAAAAACCAAACAGTTGCCACCTGAGGACTCAGAATATTATTATAATTAGAAAATCTTCATCCAGATTAGGGTTGGTAAAAAAATCGATAGCACTATCGATACTATCGATGGTTTAAAAATTTAGGAAACATCGATGGTTTGCGCCCACAATCGATACTATCGCTCAGAAAAATAATTCCATTTTTCATGTAATTTTTGGTATATTTTAAGAAAAAAAAAGAGTTTTAAAGTATATATTTTAGAACTCGATGGTATTTTTATTGTTAGGGCTCAACATTAAATTTTGTTTAACTTTAAATTAAAATTAAGAGTGTTGTTTTCCCCACACACTTTATGATACAAGCATTAATTTTCAAAATTTTTGTTTCTTATTATTTTCTTTAAATTTTGTAATTTGTTTTTTATTTTCTTTAATTTTCGATACTATCGATAATATCGATAGTGAGTACCATCGATAGTCAAAAACATCGATAGTGTCCACCATCGCTTTTTTAACATCCCTAATCCAGATAATTACCTTATAACGGAGGTTCTTAATCCAGATCTCGGTCCAGATTTAGGTCCACAACTTGGCCTTATTCATCATCAAGATCAAAAGAATCGATACTCGCTGAGTCATAAAATACCAAACGAGTATCTGTTTGTGGGGGCTTCACTATTGGAGAAGGCAATGTCTCCACTATTGGAGAAGGCGATGGCTCCACTATTGGAGAGGGCAATGTCTCCACTATTGGAGAAGGCGATGGCTCCGCTATTGGAAGAGGCGATGGCTTCACTATTGGAAGAGGCGATGGCTCCGCTATTGGAAGAGGCGATGGCCTCACCACTTGCAGATCCAGAGAACTTGCAGCTGCTTGTGCTGTTACCCTACTTCTTCGCTCCCTTCTTATTGGTGGGGTGTATGGAACAACTCGGTTCCTCAATGTCTTGAATACTTTGTCCATTTCGGATTTTTTATGTTTTATCAAATTTAGTTGTTGCTTTTGAGAGAGATTCTGGTGATTTGAGTCAGCTCTGGCGAATGATTGGAAAAGTTAATTTCGTAGCCTCCTATGAGTCTTCTAAATTCTCCTGATTCTTTAGTTTTTAAATTAATATTTTAACAAAAACTTGGATTTTTCTTAATATTTGTATTATTATTAAATGCTATCTTTATTTACCTACCTATTTAATATGTTACATTTCTTTTTTTTACTTTTATTCTATTTTTTTATATTTTATATATATTTTTTAATTTTTTAAAAATATGTACACATGAGATAATTAGTTTTTTAAAATGTCAAATTAACTTACATTTTTAATAACTAATACGACAATATTCACTCAAGTCTATGTTTCTTTATTTTAATCTTCCTTTATACTGCAAAGTAAATAAGAAAATAATTTGTAATAAATTTATATGTATACACCTCCAATATTTCATAATCGTGGCAATGGTTATTATAAAATTATAATAAATATAAATATAAAATTAATTAAAACCGAAAATCCTCAATTTTTCAATAATAAATATGAACATTTTGAAATCATTATCTTACATTTATAAGTTTAAAACTAGAAACAAGAATTAAAAAAAAACGTTTTCTTTTTTTTCAATTAGCGAATACTCCTTACCTAGCTGATACACCCTCCTTATATAGCGAAGACATACTCCTGTTATAGTCACAACATCATCGCACCACGGTGAATGAATTTGCTGACAGTGGTGGGTGTCTTGGATAAAATATCATTTTGACGTTTTACAACACCCTTGGCGGCATTTTTAAACGCATTTATCCACCTTATCTGTGGTGAAAAAGTATTTCTGTAAATGTATTATAAATTAAACTTAAGATTACACATTACATATATGCTACCTTAAGTATTGCTGATTATATCGCAAAATAACTTTTTTAATAACTCAAGTAACATAAATTGTTCAGATTAAATGGGTGAGCAGCTTTTAAAAATAAAACTAATTACAAAAGCAATAACTTATTCTTCAATTAGTTAAATTAAATACTTTTACATTATTTTTTGATTGCTATCACTTAATTGTGATTCTAACACTATTTAATTTATCAATCTTTTATTTTTGCATATTTTAAGCCAAAATTTATATAATTAAACGCACGATTTGCGTGTACCTTTTCTATATGACCCAAATTATCGAAATTACCCAAATCAAAATTAGTTTCTTTTTTAAATATTAATTTTCTTGTTCCAAAGAGATGGCATTTAAGAATATCTGTAAAAGACATTGGTCCTTTCTTTAAATTTTTAATAAAAATAAACTAGTCGTAAAATTATGTTGTATATTAGAAGAAAAACACAGATTTGCTGAATCCTACATATGTAAAAATAGTTTAATGATTTTAGATCAGTGTTATTTATTAAATGGCACCCTCAAAAAGCGGAAACAGGTTTGTTTATTTTAAAAAGTCTTTTGTTTTAGCAATATTAATTTAATCTGCAAGAAGATTAAAGCATATATGCTTTATATAGGTTTCTAAATTAATATCAGAGTTTATAGGGAAAACCGAAGGAAAAAAATCTAGATAATGACTAATAGCGCTCTTTAGCTATAAAATAGCCGAAATGACAGCACTGCGCCGCATACGAATGCTCTCGTGAGGAAGAGGAAGAGGGGAGGGGAAGCGGTGCTGGACTGAATCGGAAAAGACGAGAAAAAGGGGGGAAAATTGGCGCAAATTGTACACGCGAGGCGCAGCAGTGACGTTTGGATCGGAACTATCGGTTTGTGTGGCGTGCTGGGCGGCAAATTAAATGCAGCCGATTTGCAATGACCCGAGGAAAATAGCATAATTAAATAACCATAGCCATCGCATCTAGTGTAAAAAGTCGGGCATTATTCCCAATCGCAAATGAGAGAATCGAATCCGAATCCAAATCTCATCTCTCGCTGACTCGCTGACCCGTCTCGTTCGAGTCTCGCTCGTGCCATCTCCCTCGCACTCGCGCACCGACTGCCAGCCAGCCACATTGCCGTCCCGCTCGTTTCGGTGACAACGTGTCGGTGTGCGTGCGCCAGTGTGTCAGAGTAAAAGCGTGTGTCTGTGTGCGCTGTGTATGTGCAACAAACAACGGCGGCCGCTAACAAAAAAAAAATTGTAAATAAATACGCTGCCATTCGACAGCGCGCGAAAATCGAAAAAGTGTTGGGAAAGTTACCGGAAGAGCGGCCCCAAAAAATCGGCAAAATTCTGGTGGCAAAAAGGGGGTAAAATTGGAGGCTAGTGGGGCATTTATTGAACAATTTCAAAATTAATTTGTTCTGTGCGTTGTTTGCATGGCCACCGGTTCGTCGGACAAGGACGACGATAGTGTTATCCTGCGGCGGCTGATTTTTCGGCTTGTCCCCTCTCACTCTCTTTCTTGCTCTCGCGGCGAGAGCAAGCCGAAAACACGCTCACACTGCACCCACTAGAGATGCGCAAGAGCCAGTGACTCCATTTCGTGATTCCCTGTGAATATTGTTACTTTGCCTATCAGTGTGGAATATTCAATTAGAATTTCCTTGCCAAAGGGAATATATTTACTTAAAGAATTCGTAATGCGTTGGATTTTTTAGAAAGATTTTTCTAAAAAATTTCTTAGCCCCACTAAGACCTGCAGTTGTTTCATCCTAAAGTAATTTTCCAACAAAATCAGAAAAATTATTTTTCAACAAGTTGCTAAAGCAAGTTCAAATTGAATTATACACCCCAGTCAGTTGAATCATATTTTTTTTTAAAGATATTACTTCGTGACCCAAGCAATGACTGCGGCCGCATTAAAATATCGGCGAACGTGTCACCGGTGAGTAGGGCTCATCTCTGGACTCGCTGCTTCGTTATCTGGCGCGACATATGTGCGGGTGTGTGTGCGTGTCGGCTCTCAGAGAGCGCGTGGCGAGAGCGGAACAGGCTTTGAACGGCGGCTAACAGCTGTTACGGCGACAACAGCGGCTAGCAGCGGCATTTGTATGGATTTCGGGCCGTAACAGGGCGATAGCAGGGCGACAACAGCGTGCGAGAGCGACGGGAGCGACGAGAGCCCACTCGCGTGTTGTGTCGAACAGTCAATTTTAGTGTATTTCCGTGCTCGGTGGTGTATTTGAACGGCCAGCCGCGGTCACACTGAAGCAAAAACATTTTTGGCTCGGAGAACGATTAACACAAGCGGACTGAAATTTTTTTGTTTTAGTGTTGCGAAAAAGTTTGTGGGATTTTTCTAAAATCGCCGGAAAATGTGAAAAATATATGGTACGAAACCGAAATTCGGCAAAATTGCAAAGAATATTTAGAAATTTAGTGCGTGGCAATCGGTTGTGGTGTAAAAATTTGAAAACCGGCCGAAATCTGGCCGGAAATTTTTCCAAATTTTCTACGGCATTTTCTCGAATTTCGCATTTGCTCAAAATAATTTTGAGATTTTTGTGCGGGCCGGGAAAAATCAAAAACGCTCTGGCGGAGACAACACAAAAAATTTCTGCAATAGAAACTTTGAAACGACGTGAAGAAGAAAACGAAACGAAAACGACGAGCGAGCACAGAAAAAAATGGAATTTCTGGTCGCTCCTCGCACTCGTTGCCGCTTACCCGTCGTGTGTGTATGCACACCAATGCCGCTCGGCACCAATACCAGCGCACGCTTTCTCTCTCTCGGACTCGTGCTCGCTCTTGCACGGACTCGCTGCTTTCGGTGCGTGCGTGTGTGTGTGTAACTGTGTGGTGAAAACGTTGGCGTCGCTGTGAGAATTCTGTACGCGCGCCCCAAACCCCAAGTGTGTGTGCGTGCGTGCGTGTGTGAAAGCTTTTGTCAGCCAGCCCCACTAACCCTACGGTCGTCCCGCTCGCACCCCACTCGCCACTCGCCGCCCCAACAAATTGAATTTCATATGATGGCCGCTCGAATGCGGAAGCAAAATCAAAATACGGCCACTTTTTCGGCCATTTAAAATGTAAATTGGGCTGTAAACTACTGGCTGAGCCGGCTGGCATTTTTAGTTAATTTTTAGCCCTGCCCTGGCAGTAATTTTCTGCCCCCAAAAGGGTGATTTTTTAACCCTCCCCTTCGTTAACGGCGTTGACTTGAAGTTTCTGTGCCTCATTTAATGTATAATTTTGCCAGCGACGGCACTTGTTTTTTTTTTTTTTTTGGGAACTGGCGGCAAAATAAAATTTATTATTTTCATTTTCGTGGTGTGCGCCAAAAGAGCGAGAGGCCAACACACACGTCCACACGTCTGCGGCCAGAGCAGCGAGTACAGTGCATAGTATTGGCGAATAAATTGCGAGACAAGAACACAGCAGAGCGGAGAGAGGAAGAGAGCGAGTGCGAGTGGTCGTCAAGCGGCGAGAAGAATTCTCTTGTCCGGCTCTCCCTTTCCGCCCCCGATCTTATCGCCGTCTCGTCTCGTTGCATTTAGTTTCGTTCCGTTTCCCTTTCCCCCTCGGTTTCGTTCTCGGCCACTCGCGCGCGGCTAAAAAAAATAAATAAATATTGCTTTCGATTTGTGTGCGGTGCTCCGTGTGTTCGTTCAATAATTCTAATAGGCAGCATTATTTATTCCCTTCTTGTGCGTTTACAGTTTATGTGCAATGTTAGAGCGGCAAACGGCGGCAGTAGCAGCAGCAACATCGGCAAAAACAACAACAACAGCAGCAGAAGCAGAAGCAGCGCCAGCAACAAAAACAAAAACAACCGAAACACAACAAACCCAACAAAATCAACAACTACAAAAACAACAGCCAACAATGTGAATTGCTTTTTTTTCATTTTAATTGTAAACGAAAACCGAATCAAGTGCAGAAAAAAAAAGAATATATTAATTATATACACACACGCATAAATAATATATAGTAAAATATATACATCAAAAGAAAATAAGCGGAATCCGGAAAAAAGCCGCCAAAAACAAAAATTGCAGAAAAGATGTAAGATAGCGGAAAAAGGCGGATTGAAAAGGGAAGAGGACGCGAGAGAGAGAGAGAGAGAGAGCGAGCCAAAACAACAACCGTTAATTTTCGCTCAGTGTGGAGGCAGGCAGGCAACAAACAACAAACAAACAAAAAAACCAAACAAACAATAACAATAACAGTAACAGTAACAACAAGAACATCGAGCCGCCCAGCCAAGGTCAACTTTTGGTGTTTTTGGGGCCCAACAACACAAAATGCACGCGTGTGTCTGCTGCTGTTCGACAAACAACAATTGCAACAACAACAATAAGAAGAACAACAACAACGACGGCAGCAGCAGCAACAACAGCAACAGCAGCAACAACAACAACAACACAACAGGCAGCAGCAGCAGCGGCGGCGGTAGCAGCAGCACCAACAGCAGCAACAACAACAACAACAACAATAAATTGCAGCTAAAAAAGCACAAGGAAGGAGGAGTTACTGTAGTAGTTGCCGAAGAAGAGGAGCAGCGGGTGGACCTCCAGTCAAAGAAGGAGGAGGAGGAGGAGAGGGAGGAGAAGTTGTCTGCTGGCCAAGGCGCCAGTGGCGGCGACAACGACAACGATCTCAACGGCTCCGCAACGAGGAGGCGGTGGTGGCTGCGCGGTCCTCCAGGATCAGCGGAAGCGGCAGACGGCGAAGGAGAAGGAGGCGAAGAAGGAGGTGTCGGATTGGGAGTGGAAGAAGTGGGTGGAACCGAAACAACAACGACGCGGACGCGGTGGTGGTCTCCATCTCCATCTCCATCTCCACCAGGTGACCAGGTTGCGGTGACGATAGCGCCGGCGACGTTGTTGCTCTCGTTGCAGCGGCAACTAATAATTAAAGCAAGAGCAACAACAACAACAACAACAGCAGCAGCTGCAGCAGAAGCCACATTATCCTTAGCAACAAACACCTCAGCAACAATTGCAACAAGCTCCTCCATTAAGATCCCAAAATACCAATACCAATACCAACAATACCAAATCCCAATCCTCGCCAGCCACGCCTTTTGAGTGCCTCATTGTGTGTTGTGTATTGTGCGTGTGTGCCCTGTGTTGCAAAGTGTCCGAAACAAACAACAAGAAACAACCAACAACAAGAAACAACCAACCAACAACAACAGCAAATCAATCGAAACTCTAAACACTAAACTCTAAACCCTAAACCTTCTGGCAACCCGTGCAACAACTGTCAAAAAGTAGCAACTCGAGCTCCTTTGACAATCCCGACAAAAATCAGAAGACGACTGAACTTCAACCTTGTCGGATATCAGAACGGAAAGAAAAAAGAATTGTAGCAATAAAAAAGAAAAGGAAATAAAGCCTAAATCAGACAAACAACAAATTGCTATAATACGAACAAAAAAACTTGCAAAGATCCCAAAATTGGGAACAAACAAACAAACAAAGAGAAATCAAAAAACCGGCAAACAACGCGGAGGAACGCCAACAGCGCTTTTCCCCCCGCCTTATTTCCTGCGATTTTCCCTTCGTTCTTGGATTCGCTCGCGTCCCCAACGACGGAACAATCCAACTAACTCTATATGATGGCCGATCACTTAGACGAACCGCCCCAGAAGCGGGTCAAAATGGATCCAAGTGAGTAGCGGAGTCCAGAAATTTCCATTTTCCATTTCCTTTTTCCTTCTGTCACATTTTGACAGGCGAAAGAAAATTCCCAGCAAAGCCGGCTTTTTTTTTCCAAAGGCTTACGAAAAATAAATTTCATATAATATTATAATTATAATATCATAACCAATTATTAGCAACTTTTTTGAGACATTTTCAATAGAAAATGAAATGATGTTAAAATTAAAAAAAAAATGTAAAGGTTTACGAAATGAAATTTAATATAATATTATAATTATAAAATCATAACCAATCATTAGCAAATTTTTTTGAGACATTTTCTATAGGAAATTTAATAAATCTCTTACGAAGGATGTAAAAATAAAAAAAAAAATGTTAAGGTTAACGAAAAATAAATTTAATATAATATTATTATAATTATAATATCTTAAGAAATCATTAGCAACTTTTTGAGATATTTTCAATAGAACATTTAATAAAATCTCTTACGACAAATGTGAAAATTAAAATATATATGTACTAATGAAAAAGATGAGAGATGAAAGAAGGAATATTTTTATTTTCTTGCTTGATATATGCAAAATGTGAATTCATGTAAGATAGTAAGCTATTAATTTCGCCATATACTCTATAAAAATTTCTTGTATTTCACAATTTTTGTGGTTAACGGAATGAATCAGTTTAGAGATCTATAAAAAATACTCGATCATATTTAAAAAAAACCCTTTTCTTGATCTTCCCTCAGCGGACATCTCCTACTTTCTGGAGGAGAATCTGCCCGACGAGCTGGTGTCCTCGAACAGCGGCTGGTCGGATCAGCTGACCGGCGGAGCTGGCGGCGGCAATGGAGGCGGCGGCGCCTCCGGTGTTACCACAAATTCCACATCCGGACCAAATCCCGGCGGCGGCGGTCCCAATAAACCGACGGCACCAGGTGGCCCTGGCTCTGGACCCAACGTTGGAGTCAATGTGGGCGTCGTCGGCGTCGGTGTCGGTGTGGTGCCTTCCCAGATGAACGGAGCCGGCGGCGGCAACGGATCCGGAACAGGCGGCGACGACGGCAGTGGCAATGGCTCCGGTGCCGGCAACAGGATCAGTCAAATGCAGCACCAGCAGCTGCAGCATCTACTCCAGCAGCAGCAGCAGCAACAGCAACAGCAGCAGCAGCAGCAGGGACAAAAGGGCGCCATGGTGGTGCCTGGGATGCAGCAGCTGGGCAGCAAGTCGCCCAACCTACAGTCACCCAACCAGGGTGGCATGCAGCAGGTGGTGGGCACCCAAATGGGTATGGTCAACTCGATGCCCATGTCGATATCGAATAATGGCAACAATGGCATGAACGCCATACCAGGTGAGAGAGAGTACTAGGATATCCTTAATGTATAGAAGTTATTAACCCACCATTCTCTCTCTCTCGACAGGCATGAACACCATTGCCCAGGGCAATCTGGGCAACATGGTGCTGACCAATAGCGTTGGCGGCGGCATGGGCGGCATGGTCAATCATCTAAAGCAGCAGCCAGGCGGCGGCGGCGGCGGTGGCATGATCAATGCCGTTTCCGTGCCAGGTGGACCCGGAGCGGGACCTGGTGGCGTTGGCGCCGGCGTCGGCGGCGGATCTGTTACCCCGAACCAGGGAATGCACATGCAGAATGGCCCCATGATGGGTCGAATGGTGGGGCAACAGCATATGCTCCGTGGACCGCATCTCATGGGCGCCGCGGGAGGAGCTGGTGGCCCCGGAAATGGTCCCGGTGGCGGTGGACCACGCATGCAGAATCCCAATATGCAAATGGGTGAGTTGCCCAGATGATGAATATGGTTTCCCCTTCAAGGTATCTAAGAATCCCTTCCTTTTTTCCTCCCATTTGTACAGGCCAACTCAACAGTCTGCCTTATGGAGTGGGCCAGTATGGTGGCCCTGGCGGTGGCAACAATCCCCAGCAGCAGCAGCAGCAACAGCAGCAGCAACTCCTCGCCCAGCAGATGGCCCAAAGAGGCGGCGTTGTACCGGGCATGCCGCAAGGCAATCGTCCCGTCGGCACCGTCGTGCCCATGTCCACACTTGGAGGCGATGGTTCCGTGCCCGCTGGCCAGTTGGTAGGCGGCAATCCGCAGCAGCAGCAGCAAATGTTGGCGCAACAGCAGTCGGGAGCCATGGGACCCCGACCACCGCAACCCAATCAGCTGCTCGGTCACCCAGGACAGCAGCAGCAGCAGCCAGGAACCTCTCAGCAGCAGCAGCAGGGAGTCGGACTGGGAGGAGCGGGCGGCGTGGTGGCCAATGCGGGAGCCGGTGTGGCTGGTGTGCCGGCAGCAGTCGGCGGAGGAGGAGCCCCTGTCCAGGCCAGCGGTCCTGGTGGCGCCAATCGTGATGTGCCCGACGACCGGAAGCGACAGATCCAACAGCAGCTGATGCTCCTGCTCCACGCCCACAAATGCAACCGGCGGGAGAACCTGAATCCCAACCGAGAGGTCTGCAATGTGAACTACTGCAAGGCGATGAAATCGGTGTTGGCCCACATGGGCACCTGCAAGCAGAGCAAGGACTGCACCATGCAGCATTGTGCCTCCTCGCGACAAATCCTGCTGCACTACAAGACCTGCACGAACAGTGCCTGCATCATTTGCTATCCCTTTCGCCAGAATCATTCGGTTTTTCAAAATACGAATGTGCCACCTGGTGGCGGTCCGGCGGGAATAGCAGGTGCACCAGGTGCTCCAGGCGGAGCCGGTGCCGGTGGACCAGGTGGACCAGGTGCAGGCGGATTGCAGCAGCAGCAGCAACAACAACAGCAGCAGCAGCAGAACCAGCAGCCCAATCTCACGGGTCTCGTGGTGGATGGCGTCGTCAAGCAGGGACAGCAGCAGGTGCCACCGGGCGGAGGAGGAGGAGGTGGCCAAAACACGGCCATAGTTCTTCCCCAGCAGCAAGGAGCGGGCGGAGCTCCGGGTGGTCCCAAAACGCCTGCCGATATGGTCCAACAGTTGACCCAACAGCAGCAGCAGCAGCAGCAGCAGGTGCATCAGCAGCAGGTCCAGCAGCAGCAGCAGCAGGAACTTCGTCGCTTCGATGGCATGGGCCAGGTGGGACTCTCCCCTGTGCCAGCTGGTGGAATGCAGCAGCAGCAAGGATTGCCTCCTGTGATTCGCATGCAAGGCGCTCAGCCGGCTGTCCGGGTTCTAGGACCCGGTGGTCCCGGCGGCGGTCCAGGTGGTGGACCCAATGTCCTGCCCAACGATGTCAATAGCCTGCACCAGCAACAGCAACAGATGCTCCAACAGCAGCAGCAGCAGCAACAGGGCCAGAACCGACGTCGCGGTGGCCTTGCCACCATGGTGGAGCAACAGCAGCAGCAACAGCAACAACCCAATCCCGCCCAGCTGGGTGGCAACATTCCAGCACCACTCTCTGTCAACGTCGGTGGCTTTGGCAATACCAATTTCGGTGGTGCCGCCGCCGGCGGAGCGGTCGGAGGAGGAGGAGCCAATGACAACAGCAAGCAGCAGCTGAAGGTGGCCCAAGTGCATCCGCAGAGCCATGTGGTTGGCGGAGCGGGCGGAGCAGCTGGAGCGGGCGCCGGAGCGAGTGGCGGAGTCGGTGGCCAAGTGCCAGCCGGTGTGTCCAGTGTCCTAATGCCGGCCGATACCACGGGAAGTGGTAGTGGTGGCAGCGCCAATCCCAACCAGAATGCCGGAGGTGGTGGTGGCGGCGGCGGGCCAGGTGGAGCCGGCGGCGCCAACTCTGGGGCGCCCGGTGACAACGAGAAGGACTGGCGGGAATCGGTGACGGCCGATCTGCGCAACCATCTCGTCCACAAACTTGTGCAGGCCATCTTCCCCACCTCGGATCCCACGACCATGCAGGACAAGCGGATGCACAATCTCGTCTCGTACGCGGAGAAGGTCGAGAAGGATATGTACGAGATGGCCAAGTCGAGGTCGGAGTACTATCACCTGCTGGCCGAGAAGATCTACAAGATCCAGAAGGAGCTGGAGGAAAAGCGGCTGAAGCGAAAGGAGCAGCACCAGCAGATGTTGATGCAGCAGCAGGGCGTTGCGAATCCGGTGGCCGGAGGAGCAGGCGGCGGCGGCGGAGGAGCTGGCGTCGGAGCAGGCAGTGCAGCTGGCGGTCCAGTGAGCGGAGGAGTGGGAGGAGTTCTTCCCCAGCAGCAGCAGGGTCCACAGCCCCTGCAGGGCTGCATTCATCCCAGCATCAGTCCAATGGGCGGTGTGATGCCTCCGCAACAGTTGCGTCCGCAGGGCCCGCCCGGCAGCATACTGGGCCAGCAGGCGGCCGCGGCACTGGGCGTTGGCGGCGTGGGAGTCACCAACAACATGGTGACCATGCGCAGCCATTCGCCCGGTGGCAATATGCTCGCCCTGCAGCAGCAGCAGCGCATGCAGTTCCCGCAGCAACAGCAGCAGCAACCTCCTGGCTCCGGAGCCGGCAAAATGCTGGTCGGTCCACCCGGACCAAGTCCCGGTGGCATGGTGGTCAATCCGGCGCTATCGCCCTACCAGACGACCAATGTCCTGACCAGTCCGGTGCCGGGACAGCAGCAGCAGTTCATCAATGCCAACGGCGGCACCGGGGCAAATCCTCAGCTCAGCGAGATGATGAAGCAGCGACACATTCACCAGCAGCAACAGCAACAGCAGCAGCAACAACAACAACAGGTGCAACAGCAGCAGGGCATGTTGTTGCCGCAATCGCCCTTTAGCAATGCCACACCCCTGCAACAGCAACAGCAGCAGCAGCAGCAACAGGCGACCAGCAACAGCTTTAGTTCGCCAATGCAGCAGCAGCAACAGCAAGGCCAACAGCAGCAGCAGCAACAACAGAAACCCGGCAGTGTGCTAAACAACATGCCGCCCACGCCCACGAGTCTGGAGGCTCTGAATGCGGGGGCTGGAGCGCCGGGTACGGGCGGAGGTTCCAATGCCTCTAATGTAACGGTTTCAGCGCCCAGCCCATCGCCTGGCTTCCTGTCCAACGGCCCATCGATTGGCACGCCCTCCAACAACAATAATAGCAGCAGTGCCAACAACAACCCGCCCTCGGTGAGCAGCCTCATGCAACAGCCGCTGAGCAATCGGCCGGGCACGCCTCCCTACATACCCGCCTCTCCAGTGCCGGCGACCAGTGCCTCCGGTTTGGCGGCCAGCAGTACGCCTGCCTCGGCAGCGGCCACATGTGCGAGCAGCGGCAGTGGCAGCAACAACAGCAACAACAGCAGCAGCGGAGCCACTGCAGCGGGTGCCAGTTCAACGTCATCCTCTTCATCGGCGGGCTCGGGGACGCCGCTCAGTTCTGTGTCCACACCCACATCGGCCACGATGGCCACCAGCACCGGCGGAGGTGGTGGATCATCAACGACACCCGCTAGCAATCCACTGCTCCTCATGTCTGGAGGAACGGCAGGAGGTGCGACGGGTTCGGGATCGGGCGTGGGAGCGGGAGCGACGACCACCACATCGACGTCGTCGAGCAGTCGCATGATGAGCAGCAGCAGCAGTCTCTCCTCCCAGATGGCCGCCCTGGAGGCTGCGGCGCGGGACAACGACGATGAGACGCCCTCGCCGTCGGGCGAGAACACCAATGGCAGCGGTGGGAGTGGAAATGCCGGCGGTATGGCCTCCAAGGGCAAGCTGGACTCGATTAAACAGGACGATGATATTAAGAAGGAGTTCATGGACGACAGTTGCGGCGGGAACAACGATAGCTCCCAGATGGATTGCTCGACAGGCGGTGGCAAGGGCAAGAATGTGAATAACGACGGAACCAGCATGATCAAAATGGAGATCAAGACGGAGGAGGGTCTCGATGGCGAGGTGAAGATCAAAACGGAGGCCATGGATGTGGACGAGGCCGGCGGTTCGCAGGCGGGCGAGCATCATGGTGAAGGTGGCGGCGGCGGTGTTGGCGGCGGCAAGGACAACATCAATGGCGCCCACGATGGTGGAGCGTCTGGCGGTGGTGTGGATATTAAGCCGAAGACGGATACGAAACCACTCGTACCGGAACCACTGGCGCCCAATGCGGGTGACAAGAAGAAGAAATGCCGTAAGTTTTGGCCAGATAATATGTATAAGAGTTGTGTAATATAATTACTTTCCCCTTTTTAGAATTCAATCCCGAAGAGCTGCGCACCGCTTTGCTGCCAACGCTGGAGAAGCTTTACCGACAGGAGCCCGAATCGGTGCCCTTTCGCTATCCCGTCGATCCCCAGGCCCTGGGCATTCCCGACTACTTTGAGATCGTGAAGAAGCCCATGGACTTGGGCACGATACGCACCAACATCCAGAATGGCAAGTACAGTGATCCCTGGGAGTATGTGGACGATGTTTGGCTGATGTTCGACAATGCCTGGCTGTATAATCGCAAGACATCGCGGGTCTATCGCTATTGCACAAAGGTGGGTTTGAGACTTAGATCATGGATCCCAAAGGAATAATACATAATATCTTAATATCTTTATCTAGCTTTCCGAGGTCTTTGAGGCGGAGATTGATCCTGTGATGCAGGCCCTCGGCTATTGCTGCGGCCGGAAGTACACGTTCAATCCACAGGTGCTCTGCTGTTACGGCAAGCAGCTCTGTACGATTCCGCGGGACGCCAAGTACTACAGCTACCAGAACAGGTATGTGTTGATCCGATACGATCCTATTCTCGATCCCCCATATTCTCCCAAACATCGAGGACAATTTGCTTGGCTCCGTTTCGTTTCTGTTTCTCTGTTTGATGTGTGAAATGTAATTTAGTTCAACCGCTTGCTCTCGTTTATGAATGTTTCGATTCAGCGAGTCCTTGAAAAAATTTTTTTGTAATCAGAGAGGCCTGTTTCGGTATTCAAAAAAGAAAAAAAAAACACCATCCTTTTTGGAAAAAAGTTTTTCACACAAAATTATCAAAAAAAATATTTATAATATATATTTAGGCCCTTCGAATAATAAAATAACCAGAACAGGTCCTGTGATTTAGTTATAAGCCGCTTGCGTTCTATTACCGATTCCATGTGAATGTTCGATGGCTGCGCTTTCTCAGCATCCTTATCATATATATGAAAAAAATGTCCGTTTTGTGCACTAATTTGATGGCTTTTGATCCTTGATCCTCCTTTGTGCTCCCTTCCTCCCACCCACCCTCTCTCTCTCTCTCTCTTCTGTGTTTTCCCCTGTGTGTGTGTTTTATCCTTAATGTTGCTGTGTACATAAAAAAAAAATCATTAATGTTGCACATTGCGCACAATGAAAACTGAAAAAAAATATAATATATACATAGATATAACAATCCAACAACGATACACACACACACACTCCGCCGCTTTTGCCATCCATCATGGCCAAAAACCATATCCGATCCAAGTCCAGGTTTAACATTCCACATTTCGAGTAGTCAGAACCGAGCAGAACGAACCCAAAACAGACAGGGAAATCAAATAATTTTGATTACCAAAGGTCAACCAATAACATATGTAGTTCCCCAATAGACCAACTTCAAGATCTGTTTAAAAAGTCAAAATAAAACAATATGATAGAGAACCGATCTTTAGAAAACTTGAAAACTTGAATATCCCAGTTTTTAATTAAATACTATACGATCATATGAGATATATGATATGATTTGTAAAAAATCTATACATAAAACTTAATTTATTTTGATTTTAAATATGTTTATGTATATAAAGTTAAAGAACAAACATTATCCTGGGATATTTAAGAAACCCCCTCTATAATGATTCTACCCCTTAATTGTTGTATTAATGTGACAAAAATTCTAATGCAAATCAAATCACTCTTTTTGTTTCTCTTCCTTTCTTTCTTTTTATGTTAATTTTGATTTTCTTTTCTCCCCCGCAACAACTACTACAAAAAACCAAAATAATAATAATAATAATAATAATAATACAACTACCCGTTAATCTGTGTCACCTCATAACTGTATTCTTGCGTGTCTTTATCAAACTTTGTGTCTCTGTGTGTGTGTACCAATCTATGTGTGTGTGTGTGTGAAAATTGACAACAAAAAACAACAAAAAAAAAAACGAAAAAACTGAAAACAACATATAAACCACACTCACACACTCTCGCAATTGACTAAATGCATATAACCATCTCGCTTGCACGCACACCTGTACATCCGTACATCCGAACACCTGTACACCTGAACACCCACATACACCTGTACACACGCCTGTGTTGTTGTGTTCCCTTTTTGGCTGCCATCTTCAAATTTCGTCCATCAAAATCAACTAAAATCGTAAAAAATAAACAAAAAAAAAAACCAAATATAAACAAACGCAATCGAACAACCAAAAAACAAAACAACAGTCTAAAGGAATACGGTGTCGCCTCAAATAGATACACCTACTGCCAAAAGTGCTTTAACGACATCCAGGGCGATACGGTCACACTGGGCGACGATCCACTTCAATCGCAAACGTAAGTAACGAAACCCAATAAATATACAATTTTTTTCGAATATTTGTTAAGGATCAGTTTTTATTCCCAAAAGAGGGATTGTTTTTTAAACGACAGATCCTATAGGTTATCATATGCTATCATGTCATAAGAAAAATAGTTTTGATATTGTAATAAGATTAGTCTTGCATAGGTTCAAAAATATAAAAAGTAAATAAAAAAAATAATTAAAAAAAAAATTTTTTCAAAAATTTAAAACCCCGAAGAGTTTAAGAAGAAAAAAAAAACGTTAACTTTTAGATATAGGCTGTTTTTAAAACCGGTCTTTAATAAGTATCAGACGTTTTTAATAGGGGCTTATAATAATTAAGGTTTCTATTAAAAATGCTCCGTACTCATAAACCCCCTCTCGTCTTGTATTCTCCTTTACCCTATAGCCAAATCAAGAAGGACCAGTTCAAGGAGATGAAGAACGATCACCTGGAGCTGGAACCGTTTGTCGATTGCCAGGAGTGCGGACGCAAGCAGCACCAGATCTGTGTGCTCTGGCTGGATTCGATTTGGCCCGGCGGCTTTGTGTGCGACAACTGCCTGAAGAAGAAGAACTCGAAGCGGAAGGAGAACAAGTTCAATGCCAAGCGCCTGCCCACCACCAAGCTGGGCGTGTACATAGAGACGCGGGTGAATAACTTCCTCAAGAAGAAGGAGGCGGGCGCCGGCGAGGTGCACATCCGTGTGGTCAGCTCGTCGGACAAGTGCGTGGAGGTGAAGCCCGGGATGCGGCGGCGTTTCGTCGAGCAGGGCGAGATGATGAACGAGTTCCCGTATCGGGCCAAGGCCCTGTTTGCCTTCGAGGAGGTCGATGGAATCGATGTCTGCTTCTTTGGCATGCACGTTCAGGAGTACGGGTCCGAGTGCCCGGCGCCAAATACGCGGCGTGTCTATATCGCCTATCTGGATTCCGTTCATTTCTTCCGGCCAAGACAATACCGTACGGCGGTATATCACGAAATCCTGCTCGGCTACATGGACTATGTCAAGCAGCTGGGCTACACGATGGCCCACATCTGGGCGTGTCCGCCATCCGAGGGCGATGACTACATCTTCCACTGCCATCCCACGGATCAGAAGATCCCGAAGCCCAAGCGCCTGCAGGAGTGGTACAAGAAGATGCTCGACAAGGGCATGATCGAGCGCATCATACAGGATTACAAGGACATTCTAAAGCAGGCGATGGAGGACAAATTGGGCTCGGCCGCCGAGTTGCCCTACTTTGAGGGCGACTTTTGGCCGAATGTCCTGGAGGAGAGCATCAAGGAGCTGGACCAGGAGGAGGAGGAGAAGCGCAAGCAGGCCGAGGCCGCCGAGGCAGCAGCTGCAGCGAATGTAAGTGGTTATTAAAATAGTTGTATATCTCCATACTATATTAAACCTCTCTTCCCTTTTGAACCTTTTGCAGCTTTTCTCGATCGAGGAGAACGAGGTCAGCGGCGATGGCAAGAAGAAGGGCCAAAAGAAGGCCAAGAAGTCAAACAAATCGAAGGCGGCGCAGCGTAAGAACAGCAAAAAGTCCAATGAGCACCAATCGGGTAACGATCTCTCGGCCAAAATCTATGCGACCATGGAGAAGCACAAAGAGGTGTTTTTTGTCATCCGTCTCCATTCCGCTCAGTCGGCAGCGAGTTTAGCGGTAAGTGTGAGGCTTGTGATCTTGGCTATCTTGCAGGTATTAACTTGGTTTCCTTTTCTTGCATTCTACAGCCCATCCAGGATCCCGATCCGCTGCTCACATGCGATCTTATGGACGGACGCGATGCCTTCCTCACCCTTGCCCGCGACAAGCACTTTGAGTTCTCGTCGCTGCGGCGTGCACAGTTCTCCACTCTGTCCATGTTGTACGAGCTGCATAACCAGGGCCAGGATAAGTTCGTCTACACCTGCAACAATTGTAAGACGGCGGTTGAGACTCGCTTCCACTGCACCGTCTGTGATGTGAGTATATATATTTTGTTATACTATTTAATATTTGCAGATTTTAAAATGTTTTATTATCGATATAATATTGTGAAAATATCGAAAATATCGATTAAAGCTCCCATAGAGTATTTAATACTGTAACAATCAATTCTAATTTCCATCTTCTACCTATCTCCACTCCCCTAGGACTTCGATCTGTGCATCGTGTGCAAGGAGAAGGTCGGCCATCCGCACAAGATGGAGAAGCTCGGCTTCGACATCGACGACGGCTCTGCGCCGGCGGATCACAAGCAGGCGAATCCGCAGGAGGCCCGCAAGCAGTCCATCCAGCGTTGCATCCAGTCCCTGGTGCACGCCTGTCAGTGTCGCGATGCCAACTGCCGCCTGCCCTCGTGCCAGAAGATGAAGCGCGTCGTCCAGCACACAAAGAACTGCAAGCGCAAGACGAACGGAGGATGCCCCATTTGCAAGCAGCTCATCGCCCTCTGTTGCTACCATGCCAAGCACTGTCAGGAGCAGAAGTGCCCCGTGCCCTTCTGTCCCAACATCAAGCACAAGCTCAAGCAACAGCAGCTCCAGCAGAAGTGAGTTTGATTCAATTGATTGTATATTGACTTGTGCCCCCCCGCCTATTTGTATCAATTTATTGAACTGAAGGCCTCAAATTGATCAGTGTTCTCCCAACTAAAACATATCTGTATCCTTCTCTCTTACTCATATTCCAGGCTCCAACAGCAACAGCTGCTGCGTCGTCGTGTGGCTCTCATGTCCCGGACAGCAGCCCCAGCCGCTCTGCCCGGTCCCGCGGCAGTCAGTGGTCCAGCCGTCGTCCCCGGTGGAGGAGGAGTACCCGTGGTCGGAATGTCCGGCGTGGCGGTTAGCCAGCAAGTGATACCCGGCCAGGCGGGCATAATGCCTCCGGGAGCGGGCGGCATGTCGCCGTCCACTGTGGCAGTGCCATCGCCCGTTTCGGGAGGCGCTGGCGGAGCCGGTGGCATGGGCGGAATGACCTCACCGCATCCGCATCAGCCGGGCATTGGCATGAAACCCGGTGGCGGTCACTCACCGTCGCCGAATGTCCTGCAGGTGGTGAAGCAGGTCCAGGAGGAGGCAGCCCGTCAGCAGGTGTCGCATGGCGGTAACTTTGGCAAGGGTGTACCGATGGCGCCGCCCCAGATGAACCGACCGATGGGCGGCGCTGGACCCAATCCGAATGTTGTCAATCAGCTGGGCGGCATGGGTGTCGGCGTGGGAGGCGTTGGTGGCGTCGGTGGCGTTGGAGGCGTTGGCGTCGGAGGCGTTAGTCAACTGGGCGCCGGCGGCGGTGGCAATCCCACCGGTGGCCCAGGCGTTCCCGGCTCCGGTAACTGCGGCATGAATGTCAATCACCTGCTATCCATGGATCAGTGGGGCGGAGCCGGCGGCGGCGGAGCAGGCAATCCTGGCGGTGGTAATCCCCAGGCACGCTATGCCAACAATACCAGCGGCATGCGACAACCGACGCAGCTGATGCAGACGAATCTGATACCGCCGCAGCAGCAACAGCAGATGATGGGCGGCCTGGGTGGACCCAATCAGCTGGGCGGAGGCCAAATGCCCGTCGGCGGACAGCACGGCGGCATGGGCATGGGCATGGGAGCACCGCCAATGGCCGGAACTGTTGGCGGCGTCCGTCCACCGCCCGGAGCAGGAGGCGGCGGAGGAAGCGGCACCGGCGGCGGCCTGAATACCCAGCAACTGGCCCAGATCATGCAGAAGATCAAGAACAATCCCACCAACGAGAGCAACCAGCACATTCTCACCATCCTGAAGCAGAATCCCCAGATCATGGCGGCGATCATCAAGCAGCGCCAGCAGAGCCACCAGTCGCAGATCAATGCGGCGGCGGGTGGCGGAGCGCCCGGTGGTCCCGGCGGTGGAGCCCTGCAGCAGCAGCAGGCGGGCAACGGACCGCAGAATCCCCAGCAGCAGCAGCAACAACAGCAGCAACAGCAACAGCAGCAGCAGCAACAGGTGATGCAGCAACAGCAGATGCAGCACATGATGAACCAGCAGCAGCAGCAGGGCGGCGGCGGTCCGCAGCAGATGAACCCCAACCAGCAGCAGCAGCAGCAAGTTAATCTCATGCAGCAGCAGCAGCAGGGAGGACCTGGAGGACCGGGTGCTGGTCAGCCGCATCGCATGCCCAATATGCAGAACGCAGCGATGATGCTGCAGAGCCTTCCGCCCAACATGTCGCCCGGCGTCTCCACTCAGGGAGGAATGGTGAGTGGCCGAAAGCAACCACATACTCTTAAGAAGTCCCATCTTGGACACTAACTGAGTTTTTCATAGACAATTAACAGAAATCCCTTAAATTGATTTATAAAAGTAAAATTATAATTAACCTTAAAGATTATATTTTAAACGTAGGTGTTTAATATTTATTTAAATTCGTAATAAGTCATTGAAAATATTAATGAAAGTTAACATGGTTATTTTAAGAGGTAGAAATCCCTTAAATTTATTTAAAAATTGTTTTTACTTCCCAAATTAAAATTATCTTCAAAGTTTATATTTTAAAATATTTAACGGAGATTTGTATTATTCTTAAAAATTCGTTGAAAATATTAACTGAAGCTAATATTTTTTTTATGAGGTTCTTCAGTCTTATTTCACGATGTTATAGATTAGGTTATATTATAAATTAGCTTGAGAAGCTGTTTGGTTAGATTTATTAAAATATTAATTAGGATATTTCTTATGATAAATTTTATTATTGTACTAATGTATGGAAAATATTTATTTCAAGTAATTTTTTTGGTAGGCTACCATGATTTTAAAAATTAGCTTACTTATTATATCTCTGAATATTTACCTAATTCTTGGAAAATATTTATTCAAAGTAATTTTTTTGAAGAGGTTATATATGAGGTCGTTATAGGTATTACCCCATATTTTTTGTAACTGATTTTATAAACTAGCTTAATTAGTTTATAATAATTTATTTATTCATTAGGGTTTTCCTATTATATTTATAAATAAGTTTTTATATTTTTTCTAATTAATCTTTTCAATAATATTGGTTTCCCTAACCTTTTGACCAAAGTTAATCCCATGAATTCCGGCTGTTATACTAAGTAAACATTCCACCCCCCTCACAGGTGCCCAACCAGAACTGGAACAAGATGCGCTACATGCAGATGAACCAGTACCCGCCACCGTATCCGCAGCGCCAGCGTGGTCCGCACATGGGCGGAGCGGGACCCGGTCCCGGCCAGCAGCAATTCCCTGGCGGCGGCGGCGGAGCGGGCAACTTCAATGCGGGCGGTGCTGGCGGCGCCGGCGGCGTCGTTGGAGTGGGCGGAGTGCCCGGCGGAGCGGGTGCCGTGCCCGGCGGCGATCAGTACTCGATGGCCAATGCGGCGGCTGCCTCCAATATGCTGCAACAGCAGCAGGGCCAGGTGGGCGTCGGCGTTGGCGTCGGAGTAGGCGTGGGCGTGAAGCCCGGTCCCGGCCAGCAGCAACAGCAGATGGGCGTCGGCATGCCGCCGGGCATGCAGCAGCAGCAACAGCAGCAGCAACCGCTGCAGCAGCAACAGATGATGCAGGTGGCCATGCCGAATGCGAATGCCCAGAATCCGTCGGCGGTGGTCGGAGGACCCAATGCCCAGGTGATGGGTCCGCCGACGCCGCACTCGCTACAGCAGCAGCTGATGCAATCGGCCCGCTCCTCGCCACCCATCCGCTCGCCGCAGCCAACGCCATCGCCTCGCTCGGCGCCATCGCCTCGAGCTGCTCCCTCCGCCTCGCCCAGGGCCCAGCCCTCGCCGCACCATGTGATGAGCCATTCGCCGGCGCCGCAAGGGCCGCCGCACGATGGAATGCACAATCATGGGATGCATCATCAGTCGCCGCTGCCCGGAGTGCCACAAGATGTGGGCGTCGGCGTCGGCGTTGGTGTGGGCGTCAATGTGGGCAATGTCGGTGTGGGCAATGCCGGAGGTGCCCTGCCCGACGCCTCCGACCAGCTGACCAAGTTTGTGGAGCGGCTCTAGTGCAGCAACAGCGGCGGCGGCGGCGGCAGCAGCAGCTACAACGGGTGGTAGCCGTATCCGTATCCGTGGCCAAAAGGGCTAGACTGAATGGTAACCACAGAAACCAGACGACCAACAACATCATCATCAGCCAGCAGGGATCACCAGTGTGTGTTAAACTTTAACGACTATTACAAACTATATTCTATATATAATTATTATCTTTTTTTTTTTTTTAAACCGCACCCCTAATTGTATAGCGTTATTCAAATAATTAAATCAACAACTATCACACCTAATTTGTACTATAGATTAAGATATTTCAACCCCTACCCCCACAGCAGCCCTTTAATTTAAGTCTAGGACAAAATTTGAACAAAGCATTATGATTCGATTTCCATTTTAAGACCGCGTTTAAGCAAATATATATATCATATATTTCATATGCCCTAATAACACACACACACCATGTATTTATTAATGAATGCAATTCGTTCTTTCAACCAAACAGAAATAGAAAAAGAAATAGAAGAGCAGTACAGGATCAGGAGGACTTGTAGACAGACAGACATCAGACGACGGAACACAGCGTTTAAAACGTTGAGCGAAAGCTAAAAACCTTTCCTTAGTGACTTACATTTTAAGCAGCAGCGAAATGTTTTATAACGTAAAATTATTTATTTTGTGACTCTGCCACTAACAAAAAAAAATAAGAAAAGAAAACAAACGAATCAAAGTTGAAAGTTTGTAAAGACGATGGAGAGATGATGTTGTAAAGTTGAATTAAGTTTTTTGTACCCTTGTAGTGTTGTAAGCCAAGTTGACCGACGACGATGACGATGACGACGACAATTCACCCGACCATCCGCATCCGCACAAGAAATATATAGCCTATAGTGAACATGTGCCTGTTGGCGATCGGCAGTTGATTAAGTGCTCCTTATAGGAGCTTCAAATTGGGAACACGCATAGAGTAAATACATATTTTTATACACAGATCGAAAGAGGAATAGTAGGAATCTGAATCGTAATCGTATTTGAAATCGAGGATCCTCATCCTTAAGCCTAAACCAACTCAACCTAATAATAACCTAACCTCCCCCCCACTTTCATCTGAGCCCAATAATCACTTCCAGTTGACAGACAACAATAAGTATATAACCGAGGATGAGGAGAAGAGTGCTGGAGAGTTAGGAGGACGATATGAACGCAATTAGGAGAATCAGGAATCAGGACAGTAGCAAACGAAACACCAAACAGATTAGCAGTGGAGTAGGATGACCGGGGGAGCGATACGAAAGGAGTATGATTAACAAGAGCAACAAAATAGCAATAGCCAAAATGCTTTGAAAACAGTTTTAGGGTACTTGAACTAAGTAAGGAACTAACATTTACAACATATATATATATATATATATATATATTATTATGCATACGTAGGACAACAAATTAGAGTTGTAATTTCTAACAAATTGTTCACGAATTGATTGTTTATATTGATATAAGGATTTTTAGTTGTAAGGACTTCGCCCCCATGTGTGTGTGTGTGTGTGCGTGTATTCGTGTCGGTGTGCTTGTGTGCGTGTTCCTAATTCCTCAATTTATACATCCATTTAATTATTTTCAAACCTATTGTATATATCAACCTAATAATAACTTGACGTTTTACTTAGTATTTGATTTTGTGATAGCCAAAAGAAAAGGATAAGGGAGCGCCAACAAAACCCCCAATTGTCTCAAAAGCAGGAAGCAGGATTTTTTAACACGGGGGATGCAGGATTGATTGCTATTTATTAACGCTAAAACAAAAGAAAAACAAAACAAAATAAAACAAAAACCATTTAGGTTATAAACTTTTAGGCTAAAACACGAGTTAGTTTTATCGCTATTTATTAGACCATTAGACCGTAGTCTGTAGTTTCCGACAATTGGGTTCTTTCATTAATCGGATGATATATCATGACTAAATATGATTTTTTTTCGTACATCTAAGATGGTATGTTTGGAGTGGGAGAAGTAGGAGTAGGAGCAGTAGGAGGTTTAGGAGAGGAGGTATTGTTTTCGTTTTCAAACTGTTTTCATTCTACCAGTTGCCGCCGCCCAAGAATCAGACAGAGACAGGAGACAGCGAGAGAGCGAGACAGTAGATGAAATGGTGGACGGAAGGAGGGGATTTTGTAAATTTTAGATATTAGGATACTTATTCACTGCGCATAAAAATGCCTTCAATTGCGACATCAGCAAGTAACTAACATTAAATTGTAAATACCCCAAAACACACACACATACGAATACAAATACAAATACAGATACACACCAATATATATAAATATATATATATTTACCGATTACTGATTAACGATTACTGATAGGTGTAGTAGGTCACACGTACGCGACAGTTTGTAAAATCCAATGCCCTAGTTCGTAAGCCGCGCATACATATATCGAAAAAATCGGTTATATAATGAATATATCGATCTACACCGCCACACACACACATATGGCATACATATATAAATATATCGGGATATATACTTTTAGTTAGTGTGTTTTTAAACGAAACGCGCATAGTTTCCTTAGCTAAGCGAAAGACAAAAAAAAATTGGAAAACCAACTAAAAAAGCTGCGCCTGCCACCGATAAAACCGATAGAAAATAAAAAAAAGGACGAGGAGAATGCGAAACCCACGCTGCGCTGCACACAATCAAAAAAAAAACAAAAAACAGACACCAAAAACAAAAACTAAAAATAAAGCAAGTTAAAGTAAATATTATTATATAGAAACGAAAACATACTCAAGTCACTGGGCTCTGCCGCCGAATGCCTTTGTACTTTTAACGTATGGAACAATGATCGGTAATTGTTTATCGACAATCGTTGATCGGTAATAGTTGCGATAACAAGACGCTGCCTTCAAAACGCAGACGCCGCGTGCTGGTGCAAAATAAACAAAATAAAAAAACAAAAAAAAGTTATCGGATTAGCGGGCGCAGCGTTTAAATATTAATTAAACCCACGATAGTAACCAAAAAAAAGTGAAGGATGACGAGAGAGAGGGAGACAGAGAGAGAAAGAGCTGCTTGCCGTCTTTTTTCTGCGCATTGTTTTTGTTTTTATACCACACAGTCAGCAGCAATGAACAAAGTTATGGGTGTGAAAGAGAGCGAGAGAGAGAGAGTGGCTGAGTGAGTGTGCGAGTGCGAGTGGCAAAGACACATCAATTATCGTTTTTTAACCGTTTTGTGTGTGAGAGCGACGGAAAGAGCGAAAGAAAGAAAGTTAGAGAGAGAGAGCATATTCCAAAACTATTTGTGATTACAATTATATATGATGATGAAAAGAAGAAGAAGTAGGAGAAGGAAGGAAGTAAAGGAAGCCGGAAGCCAGAGATCCAGAAAACTTAGAAGCAACACAAAACGCATTAACCGGATGATACCTAGATTGTAAGCCTTAGTCTAAAAATCAGCGCTATATACACATTTATATATATATATATATATATATATATATATATATAGGGTATGATCGATCACACAAGAGAGCGAGGGATATATATATATATACATAATTAGTTAAGTTCACACTTGTAAATTATAAAATGAACATTTATTCTAAATGCAGTAGCAGCGGAAAAAAAAAAAACGAAAATCGTTAACCGAAGACGAAGCACTTTGCTAAACGCGTTTATTATTATGCATACAAAATGTAATTTCTTATAACAAAAGCCCAGAAAACCCACAAAAAAAGGATGAACTCGAGAAAACACAAAGGATGCGAAGGATAGATAAGTCAAGTGTAAAGTAAACCAAGCCTTAGTAAAAACTAGTTCTAACACGACAACCACAACAACAACAACATAAAAACTAAAAACAACAAAACAAAAACAAGAGAAGAGAAGAGAAGAGAAAACGGTAAAAAGAAGAACGAAAGTAAAACCGATTGATACTAATAACTAATATTAATAATGAGTACGATAATGTTTATGCTAATGATTACGATAACGATAAATGATAATGATAAATGATAAAGATAAACCGTTACGACATAATACCTACTTGTAAAATAGTGCGACAGTTAAGCTGATAAGATGACTTTGACTTTTCTATCAGATTTCATTAATTTAATGACACCCCAACACCCGAACACCCCCCTCCCCAAAAAAAAACACACATATACTCCCCCCAAACACACACACACACGAATACACATCCATTGCATGAGTGTATGATTAAACATAAATATATAAATATTTTTTTTACTATTATTACGATGATTATAATTATTAATATTATTATTGTTTGTACCAATCTCTATTTCCTACCACCTTATTTCCCTTCTTTTTTTGTCGTATTGATCCAAAATCACAGCGAACCAAGCGAAACAAAACAAAGCAAACAAAAACAACAAAATAAAAAAAACCAACAACACTGTAATTAACTAAATACTTTGCTTGAAAGTGTAAAATAAATTAATTTAAATAAAAATTATGAAATTAAAACGAATGGTTAATTTTATGTGGGAACCGGGAACTATGAACTCAGGCTCCTTATAATATTTAAATGGAACCTTAATTATTCCGAGTGCATTTTAATCCATTCTAAGATTAAGCAGCAATTATATAATCTGCTGACAGGCCCGATAATTGTCCAAAAATAATGTCGAACCATGCATACCACAACCATATACAATGCATATTTGCCTAAATTTAAATATAACTCAATGGCGAAACGTAGTTGGTGATAAGGGAGCAGGTGCGTCTGGGTTCGGGGAATTCAGAATCGAGAGTTACGTGAAGTGGAGAGCCCTTGAATTATTGGGTCGATATGATTCACATTCGCCAAAGGAAGGATTTATTGCGTCGCTTTACTTTCCCCTAAGCTTTATAGCTTAGCTATAGTGAGTATATCGCCGGGCGGAAGTCGGGAGAACAGCTGCTGTTTGAGTGCAAAGTCCGTACCGCTCTTCTTATATAGAGGGCGGCGGTATTTATTTTATGGATTGTGGTGCGCTGCTGGGAATTATCCGTTACTATCAACCCGTGCCATCGTCACTTGGAACATCTATAAATAATGTGTCGAAAACAGTTTCAAGTGCCCCCGGCCAATTGACGTTCTAGCCCCGAGGGATATATGTGTGCAGATCCCATCGCCTCGGAACGAATCATGATCCCTGATAGCCACACTTAGAGGTGGACCTTAGTGGTACGGAATACGGATATGGTTATAATCCTTAAGAAGGTATGTAAGAATGATCATATGTACAACATGATGTTTGAATCCAATGTACTGTATATTCAAAGCTTCTAATAGTGATGGGTAGTTTTTGAATTCATCATGAAGAAGGTCCACCCCAGGCGAATGAGTCGTACGAAAGACCTTCAGTGGGGGTTCGCAAAGTCCAAATGGAGGCAAATATACGCGATCAGGCGACCTTGCAATGACATCATTCTAAGGAAAAGTAAAACTTACTGCGTTCGGGAAAGAAATTTTGAATTTAATTATTGAATACTGATTCCTTTAGGTTATTCTAAAGACTTCTGATGGAAATATTTAAGATAAAATCGTATTTATGATTATTATTCTGTGATTCAATCTGTGATTCATTCATCTGATTCAACCTGTACTTTTGGCTTCCAAAATGTTGCCAGCCAGGAGGTCTTATCTCTTAATTTACGATCACCACATCCGACTGAGATTCGATTGTCTCGATGTGGAAAAGTTTCTGGTACAATTGGTTTACAATGATTTCCTGCGCTTGTAAATCTAAATCTATGAAGCAGCCCAGCTGGTCTTGAGCTAGTAACCGGGGTAATCTGTAATCGGCAGATAAGATTTGGGTGGGTTGGTTTGGGTTCGGTTTGGGTTGGGTTGGTCGACAAGTAACCGCCGAGTCACGGGTGTTCTTAGGTTGTTCCCACGCCATAAACAAATTTAGCTTTCTTCAAGACAGAGAGATATATACACATAGATTGCAGTCCTGCGGTTTTCCTATCGATGGTTCCGCACTCCATCTCAAGTGAGTGATGAGTGTCTTCCGAAATGCCGAGTGCCGAATGCCACCACTCGATCTCAATAGACACGGGCAAGTGGCCTCTTGGATCGAAGATACGATTGCCTGATATAGTAAATGAAATAAGGCTGATTATGCTCCTCGCCGGGTTTATCGACTGCCTGGTTGTTTACCTCCTTGAAATGGTTTCGTTTCCGCGGGGCCCCGACCGAGATTATTTAAATTCTGGGAAGTGTTCGGTTACTTTTTGGGGTGTGGTTTTTCGGGGAACTTCTATTCGATTGGCTTACCAGGAACCCAAAACCGTCCTATCTCAACATTTATTTTATATTTCGTATTCTGTAACTAATTTGGACTTTTTCCTACCTTTTCGATTTATTTATAGCATTTGTATCATCGGCAAGCCATAGTCTTACTCTTATCATATTTAATTCTTAATCATTTCATCATAATACCATTTTAATCTATCCGTATTCATGACCTAAATAAATATTCTCACTCTCACTGTTTTATCATTTAATATTAAAAGTGATTCTAATTTCCTATTATGCATCAACTTGGCCTTATATAATTCCCATTTTGAATAGATACTATCTATTTTATATAGTCATTCTTATCATATTTAATTCTTAATCATTTCATCATAATACCATTTTAATCTATCCCCATTCAAGACCCTAATAAATATTCTCACTCTCACTGTATTTATCATTTGATAGCAAAAGTGATTATAATTTCCTATTATGCATCAACTCGGCCTTATATAATTCCCATTTTGAATAGATACTATCTATTTTATATAGTCATTCTTCTGTTTAAAGCTTCGTTTTTCAGGAACCCCTTCCTCAAATCGACCTTGACTTTCCATACCAACCGAAATGATCGGATAATTGTCTGTTCAGGTGGGCCACTCGTGGGACCAAAGTCCCCTAGAAGTGGGTAATTTAATTAAACCAAATCTAACTGGTGGATCGTATTTGGGTTGATAATGCCATTCTATGCGTCGCATGATGAACTGTCCGCAATCTTTACTATTTTTTGTCTTTGACATGGATTTATGGGCGCTTGGACTCCGTTCACAAATCCGTATGGTGAATCCAGTTAAAAGTATGGAGTAATCTGAGTTAACCAGGCGAAGACGAGGGGGGAGTGAGCCAGATAAGACACACACGGGGCAATAAAGTGGGCAATGCAAGCCAATTGATTAGGAGACGTCGGACGGGCGAGAGGTTGCCCCTTACCCTTATCAGGGGGCTGGCTCCAAGACCAAGTAGCTTTCAATATTTATAGACTCCAGGGGCGGGCGTTGCTTGGTCATCCAACCACCCAACTCGAGTGCCCACTCAAAACGGTAGCCGAAAAAAAAGCACTAGTTATAGGAACTAGCCTATAAAAGCCGTGCGATCTATGTGATCGCCCACTCAGTAACACACTCCACCTTCAGGTGGTCGCGACGCGTTCTCTACAGAGATCACAGTATCCATCGACGACGTACGATCCACGTTCAGGATCATGAAGGACCACTTCAGTGTCCTGGCAGTCGCGCTGCTGATCGCGGCCGTCGGCGCTCAGGATTCCTCCTCGTCCAATTACCTACTCACCGGACACTCCACCCCGCTGAGCGGCAGTTTGGCCCATCAGTTCTTCAATCTGGCCTCCCAGTATTCCCAGCTCGAAAATAAAACTGGTCAGGTGGCCCGCATCTACGAGGATCGAACCTATGACGACGACCTCTGCGATCGGGATATCGCCTTCATCCGGGACTCCATCGACAACACGGAGGAGTGGGCTCTGGAGTGTAAGCATTGTGTACAGATGGTTTCCAGCTAGGGATCAGAGATCGGTATCAGGAAGTGCTCATTCACAAAACACACAGATTGTTAGGACTTTTGGTATATAAAGTGTTCATAATATTAAATTGATATTATTTTAGTTTTTGAAACTTAAAAAAAAATTTTTTTTTTTAATTCTTAAACAAACTTTAATTGATAAATTTTTATTATTTATTTTTTTATTAATTTTTTTTTACTTTTTTTATATTTTATTTTTTATGTTGGAAAATTGTCTTTAAAAATTTTTTTAATGGTTGTTTTTAACTTGAATTATTATTTTATTATTATTATCCTAGTACAAGTAATACTAGTAAATATATTTTGAAAATATTCTTGGAATCATTTAACTATCCTACAGATTTACAACGAATTAATATCCCATCTAATTTATAACCTTTTCTTTTTTTTTGCCACAAATCCACTTGAATTTTTGCATTGCCCCTAATCTGCCCTGCAAATTCCCCTATTGGTCATTCATAAATCCAATTTAGCCTTGATTTCACTTTTATTAGGGCCATAATTTCTATTTCACATCAATTTCGCTGCTGAATTGCCAGCGATAAGATCTGGCTAATGCTAGCAAAATTTCCCATATGATATCATTTTGCATGGGAATTGTATTATAATTTATTAGGAAGATAGAAGATTAAGAATGAGACTGATCCGATCCGGTGACTTAATCTCAAGATCCCTAGATTTCTTTTTTAATTTAAAAATATCCCCTGAAATTTGATTGTGTCTTTATTACCTTTTAATGAAGTAACCGCGTTTCGGAGATTTCACAATACCATTCATATTTTCTACAACCAACTGTGGCCTCTATAAATCCGTTACTTCAACAACCTTTCGTAATTTGTGATTTTTAATTTCACAACTCCATTCATACTTCATAATTTCTATTCGTATCGCTGACGTTTTGAAGTGGAGTGCAATTTACGAGATCCATAAATCAATTCCGAATAGTAAACTGCACAAGAGACGTGACGATTTAAAGGTCCGCAGTCGCAGCACTAATCGTATCTAACCCATATCATACTGAACGCCTTATCGCTGCTGCAAATCCCCATAGCATAAAGCCTGCAGGTGCAGAATCGAAAGTTGTTAGTCTTATCTGTAAAGGAAATAAACGAATTCTTTTTAGAATGTACTTGGGTACTTCTTTTAATTAATACAGTACTTTGAAAAGGGGACTTTCGATTCTTTAAGTTAATACAATACAAAAAATATTTATAGGTGGTCCTTCAAACCGGATAGATACAACGCGATAACTTTTCGATTAGCAGACATAAAAAGTGTTCCTCGATAACTTTCCGATTACCAGAAATTCTTGTTAGAACTTATATAGAAAGACAAGGGACGGTTTAATAAAGCTCTTTTTTGTGTCGATCACTTCCAGTTCCGGACACATGGGGTCGCCTGCCCATGGGTCTCTTCTGGGGCCACACGATCAGCATGGGTCAGTACGAGGAGTGCGTGGCGGCAACTAGCACCCACACCGAGGAGGTCCGCGGACAGTACTGTCTGGCTAGTCTGAACATCACAACGTTCTATAAATCGGTTAAGAAACGTGGCGAAGAGTTTGCCCGTATTAGCTATAAGCAAACCGATCCGGAGTTCTTCGAGCTGGGCATCTGTGTACCCAAGACGTGCAGTGCCGAGAAGACCGACCTGTTGCTCAAGTATGCCATCAATAAAATGTATGGCAACGATTATACCGATTCGGAAAGCGTAATGGTCACGCAGGCGCGATGCAAATACGATGCACCCATCGAGCTGCGCGGCATTGACATTTTCGCCATGTGAGTATGGATTTTATAATACAAATTCTTAATAAACTAATATTTCTAATTGATTATCGCCAACAGCGTCTTCTTCTCGCTGATCATCTTCTTCATGGTGGCCAGCAGTGTCTACGATTACATCCAGACCCGCAATGGAGGTAAGTTGGAAATACCAAAGTATGCTATTTGGTATAGTACATGCTCTAACGAGAACCTCTTTCTTTGGTTTAGCGCCCAAGAAACCCCTGCTGCTGGCCTTCTCGGTGCTGACCAATGCCCCCAAGATCTTCACCGTTAAGAAGGTGAACAATCCGAATGTGATCCACTGCCTGAACGGCTTGCGTTGCTTCAGCATGATGTGGGTGGTCTTCGGTCACGGCTACATGACCTTCTACGATCTGCCGCACATCAACAAGAACAAGTTCTACACCTGGGTGCAGACGCCCTATTCGATGTTGGTCCAGAACGGCTCCCTCTGCGTGGACACGTTCTTCTTCATGTCCGGCCTGCTGATGTGCTGGGGCGCCTTCCGCGAAATGGAGCGCACCAAGGGCAAGCTAAACATCCCCATGATGTACTTCCATCGGTATATCCGCCTTACGCCGGTGGTTGCCGTTGTCGTCTTGTACATTATGTCGCTCTACAAGTACTCGGGCGCCGGACCCATGTGGTTCAAGCTGGGAACTCAGGATAAGCGGTGTGCCGACACCTGGTGGGCCACGCTGATCTACGTCCAGAACTACGCCTTCCCCTACAGCATTGTGAGTGATCTCTATTTGTTTAAACATCATTACATCGATTATGATAGTGTCTGTTCCAATTCTATCAGTAGTACTTTTTGGTCCTTCGAACCGAATTCTTGTTAATCCTATTTAATACTTAGTTCTTTCTAATCTTAATGATCGGTGGTGATCTTGAAGGAAAAAGAATTACTGATCCATTAAAAATCATCATCATTAGGGAACCCGCAGGATCTAAGCCCCCATATTAATCTTGAACTCGCCTGCCTTTATCCTCAGTGCATCTCTCAATCGTGGTACCTGGCCGTGGACACCCAGCTCTACTTCCTGTCGCCGCTCTTCCTCATCCCGCTGTGGAAGTGGGGCAAGAAGGCCCTGGTGCCCATTGTGATCATCCTGATATTGTGCCTGGGCGGAACCTTTGCCACATTTATGTTGAACGACTTTACGCTATTCCGCGTGCAGGACGATCATGTGGATCTGCGCCAGCGCTTGACCTACTACCCCACCCATACGCGCATTCCCACCTGGCTGATTGGCGTGATCTTCGGCTACTTCCTGTTCACCCGCAACCGGGGACGCCAGATTCCGATGACCAAGCCCTTGGTGCTGACCGGTTGGTTCGTTGCCTTTGGCACGATGTTGGCCTGCATGTGGGGACCCTACTGGCGCATCCTGCCCGACACTCCCGACTCGCCGCTGATCGAGGGCGCCTTCTTCGAGCCGCTGAGCAGGACCTCCTGGGCCCTGGCCATCGGCTGGATCGTCTGGGCCTGCTACAATGGCCATGGAGGTTTGATCAATGACTTCCTCTCCTGGAGCTTCTTCACGGGATTCAGCCGACTGTGCTACTGCATGTACGTCATCCATCGCATTGTCCAGCTGGTCAACGCGGCGCGTCTGCAGACGGACACTCACTTCTCCAACTACGATGCGGTAAGAAGGGATATCTCATTCTTAGACGGTAGTTACTTATCATCAAACCTTTTTTATAGATCCTGCGCTGGTGGCACGACTTCGGCCTCACCCTGTGCGCCTCCATCTTCGCCACTTTGGCCTTCGAGGCGCCCATTTTGGGCATCGAGAAGGCCATCTTCGGCAAGCCGGCGCCCAAGAAGCCTGCCCCGGTGGCAGCCACTTCTGCTCCCGTCGAACCGAAACCGGAGCCGGTAGCAAAGCCAGAACCCAAGCTGCTTGAGGAGACCAAGGCGGAAGTCGCGCCCATCCCCACCAGCGATGAGAATCCATCCAAGGCCTAATCTATCCAAAGGCTACAAATGATTTTTTTTTTTCGCCTACGAACCTATTTTTTGTGTGTAGTTAGTTTTATTTATTAAAAATTTTTAACAATCAAGAGGAATGGTATTTGATTTGGAATATCTCTTAAAATTGTAGCTATTTTAGTGTTATTTATAAGATTCCGTTGAATTGGTGACCCAAAAATTCTGAATTCAAATTTCACCAACGGTCTCAAGGAGGCTGTCGCGGCTAAGCTAGCGAGGACACACACCTCCGATAGTCGCCATCGATTAAATGTAAACAGAAATTTTAAGATACAACTTAGAGGTTTTTAATTTAAAAAAAAAATTTAAAAACAAAATGGAAAGAGTACGAGTCTCTCACAAAGTAAAAAGTAAGAGTTTCGGCCAAGAGTTCCACTGGATTTTTTAGGGGGAAATATCGACTGCTTGAGATTTTTTAGGGGGAAAGCAAAATTTTCATCTGGCAACACTGTCGCCCACTTCTGTAAAAAATGGAGGCAGAACAACAAGAATTCGTAAGTTCCGCTTCTTCCAAACAAACAAAACCCAAGAAACAAACAAATAAATATTGTTTATTGCTGAAAACCAGAGTGAAACGTTTGGCGAAATTTTCGTCTTCAACCTGTTTTTGTGAGTGTGTGTGTGTGTCGGTGTTGTGCGAACACACCTGTGTGTGAGCTGGACAAACTTTCTGTGTGACGGTATTTGTGCGTTTGTTCCGCAATTGCAACAAATGTATATATGTGCATGTACATATGTACGGCAAGTGAGTGTGCGTGTTTATGTCGGTTAACACGTGCCGCCCCCGCCCCTCCGCAATCGCTTCGTCTCCCTCCCACTCGCATTCCGTTGCAGCTCTCTTATCAATGCAACAACAACAAAAGGCCTACATGTGTGTATGTGTGTGTGGGTTCGCTTCATTAGGGAAAGTGATTTCCGGAGTGCAGTTGTTGTTTTTGTTGTTGCAAAAGGGTCAAAAACCGGTTTAGTTGCAGCAAATATAAATAGAAGAGAGAAAAACTGAAAAACGAATGGAGGAAAAACGCTTTCCCTTCGTTTAAAATAGCAGTAATTTCTTGTGTTTTTTTTTTAAGCCGGCCAATTTTGCATTGCACAAATCTTTGTTCCCAATCCCACTGTCACACACACAAATGCACTGCCATTGTTTGCTTAATCACTTGACGGCTGCGAAAGAGCGAAAGAGAGGGGGAAGAAGAGAAGGAGTGAGTGAGAGAGCGAGTTAAAATATTAATTAAATTGGGGCTTGAAAATTATGTATAATTTTATAGCTCTTTTTTCAATACATACATATAAATCGTTAAATTTTAAAAATAATAAAATGATAGATTTACATATTTGTACCAAAAATGGGTGTTAAAGCTGATGAATTGTACAAAATAATCTTGTTTCTAAATGTTTCTAAAATTACTGGGTGATTCATTGTTTATTCATTTGACAATATTTTGGAATATTAATTTTTCTTTAAAAAAAACTGTTTCTGTTATATTTTACAGTTTAATTTTTGATTTTACATATATGACTCAAAGAATTTCGAAAAATTTCCCATTTTTTTACAATTTTTAAAATACATATTATTTAAAACAAAAATATATAATAATACTTAATATTACCCATTTCCCATTTTTAATATAGTTTATAAATTCACTAAAAATCTGTATCACATTATTTTCTTTCATCTTTCTTTTTGGTGAAAATAAGTAAACAACTTTTATTGCAGCTTCAAATAGTTTTCAAAATCTTCCCAGAACTCTTAAAATTTGCTACTAATTTCTCGAAATTTATTTGTCATTTTGCAAATGGGTTCAATAATTTGTACATCGAAATTCCTTTGTAGTCGTCAGTTTTTCCCAATTTCCATTTCCATTCCCGTTTTCTCTACGCCATTCGGAAGTGGCGTTGTTTATGTGCTTTCCCGATAATTTATTTATTTTCCTCTAAAGATCCCCCCCCAAAAACCATCCATCTCGTAAATTCGTATTTCTTTGGAAATTTTGTTTTCGGGTCTTCAAAATTGGTTTTAAGCGAAATTTTCATTCATGCAAATTTATAGTTGTTGCTATTTATTGCACGTGTGATGATGAGTTGGAAAAAAAAACGGAATAGAAGGTCAAAATTGTAGTTTATATTATAGCTAGGAAACTATACTATTTCTAATCGGTGTATATTGTGTATAAAATGGTTTTCACACGTAACCTTTAAGCTATTAATTATTAATAATTCGATTATTCAAGTATTTTCAGTGGGTTATCTTAATAGATTACAACATTAATCAGTCTGAGTATTACAAACGGCTATAACTCGAATACTTATGGGTTCAATGACATAACTTTATCGGTATTTCAATGTCGACTTGCCATTTCTATTGCCGCATTCGAAGGACTGGGATCTCATTGATGAAAAGTCCTGAAAATGACAACTCCCGTTGGCATCCTTTGATGATGTCTTCCACCGATTTCTCCGTATTTTCCTTATTTTCACTCCCACTCGCAATTTGCGCATATTTCGTGTGCGCACAATTGATTTCACTTGAATTGACATTACTAACTACAAATTGTTGCGTTTTCATTGTTGCACATTTGCCAACTTTTGTGGATGTGGATGTGGATGTGGCTGCCACCACCCCCATCTGTCTGTCTGCTCGATGCATAAATCAAATTGCTCATAAAAAGGGCAGACAGTCGGGCAACAACAATGACAACACTCTCTGGTTTCTCGGGATCCTCCATTCGGTTCCATGTGCACAAATAAATTTATTTGTGCAGTAAATACACGCCAGTGGCGGTGTCTTCTTATTTTGGAGAGGGGGTATCTTGGGAAATATAAAAAAAAAAAGTTATAATATAATATTATATTTTCGCAAGAGAAAATAGTGAAGAAAATTATTATATACATTTTAAAACCTACACACAAAAAAAAAAGCATGTCGCCGTAAAATCGATATGTGCATGTAAATTTCTGGTTATGCAAAACCCATATCGTTTTTACATGAAATACTCCTTTCGACCATATCAAATTTAGCTGGCCCCCATATCAAGCTAAAATAGATATTACTTAATGTAAAATCGATCTACGTTTCACATCGATTTTTTTTTGGGTGTACCTATATATCATTTAAAACGTTATGAAACGTATCTCACAGAGCTCCCCCTAAATAATTAGCTCTAAATTCCTAGAGCTCTTTGTGTTGCCCCCTTCAAAACCGCTTTTAGGAACCCTTTGCGGTTCCGCCTCTGCCTTGCAAGCGTTTACAAAGTTATGAAATATTTGTGTCCCATTGCAGTTGACTGCTCGTCCTGTCCCCCCTTTTCCCCCCAAAAACTTGGCTTCCTGCCTTCCTTGCCAGCCAACCAACATTTTGCCCTTTTCGGTTGCCCTGGATTTGTTATGGCATCCTTGTGCCGGGATTTTGAACCCAACCAGCCAGTCAGCCAGCCAGTCAAAGTACAATAACCCATGTCAGTCGGCGGAGAGGAGGATGAAAATCAGGATGCGGTACGGCAGCCTGTTGCTATGCCTGTGTTCTCGATTCGACTGGGCTTCCTCATTTGCGTTGATTAAGCCGCGAGGCCTGTGCCACAGATAGCGGGCCACAATAACTTTCATTAAAAACGAAAAGCGGAGAATAAAAATATAAAATGGAAAATAAACAAAAAAAAACAAAAAACGTTGCGCCTGGGCCCATGTGTGTACGTTAGACTGGGTGGAAATGGGTCAGCCCAATCCCAATCCCAGTGCTCCCTTATCATAGGCCATAGAACATAGCCCACAGAACCCAAAGTGGAACAGCCGCCCGGACCGAAATCGAAACTGGAACGAAGGAGGGGGGGGTTTTTTTTTATATTTTCCCTCCGATTCTCTGGGAGCCCCGAGCGCCTAGCAAAAATAATATTCCGAAAATAAACAAGCAGGCGCAAAAAACATATATATATTTTTATATAGGGGAGAAAAGCAAAGACAAGCCCACAAATGCGAAAAAATAAAAGCTACAAAAGGTGTGTAGACTCCCCATAGAATATTTATCTTTTTTTTTTTTGCACATTCGGGAGTTGAAGTGTACTGCACTTAGAGGTAGCTTTTAATGTCCGACAGGCTTTAACCCACTTAGTTGCCATAAACTTAAACTAAATACAGATCTCTGAGTACAGATCTCTGAGTACCAAAAATCTAATCTCTTTGGGCAAACTACTTCGTAACTTTTCGCTAAATGATGGAAATGGAAACCTTTTGCATCTGGAAAATTCAATTGCGCCATTTATTTATGGCATATACGTTTTAGATTTAGAAATATATAGGCATTAATCTGATTGTTCGAGAATATTTCATTGATACTCTCGTATGGGTGCAAGTGGAAATTGCTCTGAATAGTTCTTTGTACCTACTTGTATATTATTCTTAATTGTATAAAGATGTGTTTATTTTTTGTCTAAATATATACTTTCCCATAAAGATTTGGGATTTTAGAATGTGTGAGTGTGTTTACCAGACGAGGAGCTCAGTATTTTGACTTGATCTTATTTAGATGCTGAATTAAAATTAAATTTTTTAATTTTGAAAAATCTAAATTTTTGTTATAATAATATTTTCTCAAGTTTATTTAAAAGATGGATTAAAATTTTAATTTTTAAATTTTTTTTACAATTTGTACATTAATTAGAATTTTTGTTATTCTTGATTTTTAGTTCTGATGATTGAAGAATGAAAAATAATTAAAGTTTATCCTCCCTTAAATCTCCACAAACGACCATTAATTTCCGTGCTTGCTGCATTGTTAACCCCTTCGATTGTTTGGCCAAAGAACCGGGGATGTGTATTTGCCAGCAAAGTGGGTCAATGGATGCCGTCTGGCTATCTGACTCCGGCCATTTAATCGTGGCCAGATCCCTCGACCAGAGGCTTATTACGATTTTCCATTTACTTATGCATAATTGGAGCTATTGCGATTGCTTTTGGCTTTGGCTGGGATGGTGGGATGATTGGATGGAGGAGATGGAAATAGAGGAGTACTTGGTGTGCAGCTAGGGCATTGTGTTTCGTTTTTGTTGTTTGCCTCCTCATGCCTCCATGCCTCCATGCCAATCATGCAGGTTGTTGAACTCCCCCTACACTCGACTCGCACACTCGCATGTGACCGACCGGGTGAGTGGCTCTCAGAGACCAGAGACCCAGTCCCAGTTCTACAGTTCTTCTCTTCCGCCGCCAGTTTATTCTGATTCTGATTCTGAATCCGAATCCCAATCTGTCGCTGATGCTCCGCCGCCACTGAGCTTCAGATGCTGGCTGGGATTTGACTTGTCTGCTGCTGCTGTTGTTGCTTCCGCAATGATTTCTTTGCGAGTACAGCAAATACTAGATAGGGGATAGCAAATATTTTAAGAACCTAAAAAGTTCAGAACTTATAAGGAAGGTACAGATCGGTTATCTCTGATTTTCTGAAGATTTCTTATCAATTTTTTGGGGTGCCTAAATGTATGCTACGAAATTTGTTTAAAAAAAAAAACCTTATAGGGAGTGATAAATTATATAGATTTCAAATCAGTGTTTAATGTTAATAAAAAATATAAATATTAGAATAATATATTTTTGGTTTCTTTTTGATATTTTAAAGATCCTGCTGTACGACGTCTTTTCTCTTATCGAGTACCCACTGTGCTGTAGTATCTTAGTTTTTGGTCTTTTTCTATACCCCTCTTATTCTTTGGGTCTTCCCAATTCTTTGGCTTTCTTTTGCACAATTACTACCAAGGTTTTGGGCTTCGCTTTGCTTTTACTTTGGCTGCCGTTTGGTTCTGTACACAAATATATAGTTTCTAATGCGAAAGGTCCCATTGTCTGAGTCTTCATTTCCGCTGTTCTTGTTCCCCAGCTCTTCTCCAGCTCCTCAACTCAACTCATCTCATCTCGACTCGACTCATTGTGTCGTGCTCAAGTCTTCATTGCGATATTTTCTCAATTGCATTTGGACCACGGCCTGACAATGACATGTGTCCCCCATCTCATCCGTATCTTTCATCTGCCATCTCTCGACTCCCCAACTTGTCTTGATCCCATCCTCAACACTTTCGAATGCCGCGGGCTTTTAACCATTTCTAGCAAAAAATCCCAACTATGGTACACGGACAAAAAAATATAACTATTTTACGGATTTGAAATCTTTATGGATTGTAAATTAGAATAGTTTTGTAATACAACATTTAAAAATATTTTTTTTTTTTATATACAAAAATATTTTTTTTTTTTTTGGTTTCCAAATTATAGTTCTATAACTTTTTCCATGTGTAAAACTTAGACGAACACGTAAAACCCAAGTTGAAAGAACTCTTAGGGGGCATTGTTGCTCTTTTTTTTTTTTGCTTTTGATTGGTTTGACCGATTTACATTGTGCAAAAGAAATGAGTTTTGGGGGAGGTACGAGTGTATGCATGTTTAGAGGTATAGCGCTAAATGTGGGGACCGAGGGCTTTTCATTTGTTTTGGCCTACATAGAGCCCCAAAAACATGTTGCTGTTTTTGGTTTCTCCCACATTTCGGTCTCTCTCTCCTGTTCAGAAGTTTTTAGCCATTTCTGATAATTAAAAAGGCAACATTTTATTTGTTTTGTTTGCTTTTTCTAAGGCTCTTATGCTCCCTTGGCAGTTTGCCCATTGGCTGTGCCAGAAGCATAAAACGGATTGGACAGAGGGGGAATGGATATATGGGCCGACTTAATTGAGTCCACAGTGGAGTGGAGGGATGAGGAGCGAGATATGGGGGAACTCAAAGGGCTGCCAAGTACGCTTAAAGTCTATAGGTTTATTGCCTCAGACTTTCAGACTTTGTCAAAGCACATTTGAGATCTTTCGTTAACAAAACTTGGAGTCATGCATTTAAAATAATTTTGGGATTACTTGTTGGATCTTCCTTTTTTGAAGAGTTCCTATCAAAACTATCTATTTTTAACTAATTATCATCTTAATACAACTATTATATCGAATTATACATGATACCATCTTGTAGATAAAAGTATAATGCATATTCTAAGAACTTTCTTTGTTCATCTTGAAGAGTTTTTTAAAGAGTTCTCATCAAAACAATCTATTATAAGGTAATTATCATCTTAATAGAACTCTTATACCGAATAATATAATGGCTCTTTTAAGCACTTTCTTAAATATAAATTACCAAACTTCGTAATAAAGCAGTTTAAAGTCGGGGGGCATGACATAAGAAGTTGTTAGCCGGAGAAATGGAGAACGAGAAATGCTTTCAATTGCTCAGCTTAGTCACGTTCCATGGCCAGCTGGAGAAATGTGTCGCATCATCGAAGGCAGTTACTAGGTTTTTTTTTTTTGTTTTCGGTTGATTCCGAGTCCGAATCCGAATCTTGCTCCATTGCGTAACCCCATAGATATATGTACATATTTAATGGTGGAGGGGGGGAATAATAATAACGACCCTAATCCCATTTGTGATCACTTTCTATGAGGAATGGGGTTAACAGCGGTGGCTAATTTGTGGATCAAACTCGTTTTGAGGGCGCCAAATACAGTCGCATTTCACTAAACTGGAACCACTCTGGAAGATTAATGGGTTCGAGATAGATGGTTAGAGATTACTATCAGTATTTTAATTTAATTTAACTTTTTGAAAAAACGACCTACAAGTAAAATCTAGTATAAGATGGATTCTTTTATACCGTTTCATGTTAAAACTTTTTCCAACTTGGAGGAGGTGTTGAATCTTGCTTTGTCGCGGGTTTCCCTTTCTGAAGTCAGACTGTAGCAATCAGATCGATTCATCGGTATTAACATATATGTGTGTTTAAGCTGCGGTGATTTCTTTTCGATGCGGATTTGTGTATAAAAACGCATTGAAAAGAAAGTTTTTTTCTTTAGCTTGATGTGTGCTCGGCAGCGCCAACAACAATAGTAGTAATAATAATTATAATAATAATAATAATAACAACAACAACTGCAGGAGAAGCGTGATGCTCGAGTCTTTTGTCTTGT
Organism: Drosophila pseudotakahashii; assembly: GCA_035046095.1. Taxonomy (NCBI): domain Eukaryota; kingdom Metazoa; phylum Arthropoda; class Insecta; order Diptera; family Drosophilidae; genus Drosophila; species Drosophila pseudotakahashii. The sequence continues at coordinate 13,631,192 of JAWNOE010000105.1, forward strand.
CTCAATGTCACGCCCCCTGGAGAAAAAGGGGGGAGGCGGATCAGCGGAACCCAGACGGACTTAAGCGAGCGTTTTGTTTAAACAATCGAGAGACACAAGAAAGCGTAATAGTAATGAAAAATAATAACAATAATCATGCGCAAATGGTAGAAAACAAAAAGCACTCGCATATGTATGTACATTACATTACATACATACATTACATTGTATGTGAGTCGTACGTGAAGCAAGTGAAATTTTTTTCCCCCGACGACACTCGAAACTGTGGCGAAATTTCTTAACACTTTCATAAGAAGTCATGAGCAGCGCAAAGAAAATAAATTAAATTAAGCACAAAAGCCGCTCAGCGAGCCGTGCCTCTTGGGCATTAAGATTTAAGCTTGATTTAGTTATTTTCCTCACAATTTTTTTATTCATTTTCATTGGCGGCTTCCAACTGAGCGAGCTGCGCACTTCTGTTAGAATACAGTGGGCTCTTTTGGTGCAAAAAATGCAATGTAAATATGTTTTGAGTTCCATATTAATATTTATTTTCCAATTAGAAATATACTCAAGTATACAAATCAGTTGTATTTTTTTATACTACATTTTTTTTTTGTTTCGTTATTTAGAGAAAGTTTTTGGGAAGTTCCACTGTACTCGCAGGCGATTAACAGATCATGATCACTGTTAATGGGCATCCTTTTAATTTTAACATCGGCTCCCGCTCTCTCTCTCTCTCTCTCAGCCTCGCCCCCCTCTCTCTTTCGTCGGCTGACATTGAACTGTGTCAGTGGCAGCAGCGGAAACAACAACAGCAACGCCTTGTAATGGGGCGAACTGCGCAGCTCCATTCGCTCAGCCTCCCTCCGCTCCACAGTGGTGCAAATGACCTCTTTTGGCGATTAAAAAATGAATATTTCTTAAAATTTTTAAACAATAGTATTTTTTGTCGTATAATTATTAAAAAAAATGTTTGAGTCAAGAATCGAAATATTAATTTTATGTCTGAATATGACATTAAAATTAAAAAATAGGTTTAGGTTTGTAAGCTCACAATACCAACAAATGTAGAACAAAGAAAAAAGAATGCAAAATTATTAATTAGAAACTAGATTATTTGTAGAAATTGAAGTTTTCCGCCGAGATTTTGGCTTCTTGGCCCACTGTGCCTTCCTCTTTCTCTTCTGCGCATGCGCAGCGGCTCTGCCGACGCCAGCAGAGGCTGCTGGCTGCGTTTCTCGCCGTTTCGCCGTTCGTTGTTCATTGTTTGTTGTCAGTTGCCGCGCGTTCATCTCGTCTCATCCATCCGCCTCGTGCGTTCTCGTCGCTTCGCTTTGCTGGGATGTCGAATTAAACTATTATTATTTATTTATTTGTTTTTGTGTGTGCAATATAGAGCTCGTTCTGCAGTGTGCGCGTGTGTGTGTGAAAAAAATGCATCAAAATGCAGCGAACGCATTGGAATAAGGACAAGCCGGAGGATAAGAACAACAACAGTGGCAGTAGGAGCGAGCAGGATAGCGGCTGTCATCAGCGTCTCTTCCTGTGCATTGCCAAGGTGTGTGAAAGTGTGTGTGTGTGCGTACATCCATCTCCTTCTCACACATGACTGTGATTTTTACTTTCTAAGCTTTGCTTGGCTTTGCCCTCTCATCTCAGGATGCTCTCTTTCCATGGCTCTCTCTTTTGTGCTACACAGAAAAGAATTTAAACAACCATATTTTTAAAGTTATATTTATTTATCAAAGAAAAGATTAAATTAACTTTGACAGCGGTGGAATTTGAACTCGCTCTTCAAAATTTGAATCATTCATTTATTCCGTTTTTGTTCAGTGTAGTTCGTAGCTACTCCTTAACTTGCTGTGTTTTTGCTGGGCTATTTATAGATAGTTTTTGTTGTCTTTTTTGCTCCTTCTTTTCCTTTTCAACTTGTTGCTCTCTCTGGAGCTTCGAGATGTATTCCTCTGTTGTTCTTTCTTCTTCTTCCTCTCTAGTTCATTAGCATCGAACAAAGAGTTCTCTGAAGTTGGCTTCCCACCTGAGAATTACCGGGAAAGCCAGAACAACACACTTACTCACTCACTTATCGCTGATGCTGTGTTTGTCTTAAGAGAGAGAGTGAGAGAAAGAATGAACCCATCTTAGTTATACCAAGTAGTAGCTATGAACTTATCTTATCTGACATTAAATAAAAGTTCTACACTCAATTTTGGGAAAGAAGAAAGAGAGTTTCCAAAAAAACTAGTACTAAATTGCCTAATACCGGGAAAAAAGAGTGTTAGATCTGGGAACTTGAGATATTGTCGATGGTGATTTTATTTGTAGTCTTTACAGAAAAAATCAGCCATTAAATAAGGCTAAATCTAGGTAAAGGCAGTTCTTTGAAAAATGTCGATTTAGCAAATCCCTTAATGTTCTTTGTTAGATTTCAAGTTTAAATTCCAAAGTACAACGAATTACGAAGCACCTACATTTTGCCCATCCATATGTTGTACTCATACTTGCTAATTACTCACCCATTTCCATGAAATATGCTATAAGATATTTCCGAAAAATAATATCTGTTGTTGGTAGTATGAAATCATGTTCCATTCCCATCTCTCTATCTTCCTCCTCGTAAGCCAACAGCTGGTTTCTTTTGTCTTTCGCCTCGCATTTCTTCTGCTATTGGCCAAGTTCCGTTTGGAACTCGGATTCGTACCATATGTAACACATCTCATCGCACAAGAAACACGAGCTGAACGAGAGACCCGACATCAATTCGCATGCAAATGAAATTTTGCCGCTGCTTCTTTGCATTTCTCTCTAAAAGCGTTTGTTCATATGCAAATGGGCGTGGCGAAATGGAGAGGGGGGGCTGAAAAGGGGGGCCATATGGATAGACAATGAAGATAAACCGTTTGAATAGCATAGTGGATATTCTAAGACAATGTCTTAATGAACAGATCTTATCGCTTTTTTTATATCTTGTATCTTTTACAAAGATGTAGACATTTATTCTTTAAAAAATTGATTTAAAATCCTTATAAAATCCCAAGAATACCATTAAAAAAAACTTTTTACTTTATAAATTCAACTTTTTGTACTGCATATTTTTTTACGTGGTTCACGTTAGAGAAGTTCAACAGTAGCGGCAAAATGCGAACTGAGCGGTCTTTTGTCCCGCTTCAAGTTGCCATAAATCCGCTATGGGGTCAGCTCTTCTCTGCTCTCCTCCTCATCCCAAAGCCCCCCATATCATCACTCCCCGTAAACCAATTTGCGACTGCGCATTAAGCGGAAGCATAATAAATGCGCTTTAGCAGAGCATTTCGAATCAATTGCGAAAGTGTGAAAGGAAGTAGCCCCTCCTAACCCCCCCTTCTAACAAAAAGAAACCCCTTCACTGTGCGTTTCCTGCCTGTGGAAACTGTGCAATATTCTCAGACAACAATCTGTCAGCAATATCCTGCATCCTGTGAAAGGAAATCGTCGAAAGGAGCCGGAATAAAGCTGTAAATAATGGCGAAAGCCTCGTTGGAAATGAGGATCGTGGGGGTGGTTCTGCGGAATTCACTTGATGAGGGTTATTTCCGAGCTCACTGAATGGTTACAATGCGACAAATGGATAAGCAAGACAAACTCAATGGAGTAGGTGTGACTTTAACAGATTTTTATTAAAATTCCGCTTTAAATAATCTCTTTAGGATTGTAATTTATAGGTAAAATGTTGAAAATTACAGTTTATTTTACTATATAAGTATAAATATCCTATGTTATACCATATGAATACAATACCAGGAAAAATCATTATAAAGATTAATAGCTCTGCTTCACCTCTTCTAACTGACCCTACAGTGATGTCAACTCACTGACCAAGTGGTACTCATCGTAAATATATGTATTCTGATTTAATGCTCCATTTACTACACAGATTAGTCAGCAATGAAATCATATATGATGAGTGATCTGTGTGCAGTAACTACTATGCTGATCAGTCGATAGTAGTACTCCCCATTTCTGCTTTCTCCGCCCAATCTGCATGTGCTTTTTGGTTTTGGATTTTGGTTTTTGGCTTTGGTCTTTCCCCAAGCGAATCCAACTGTCTTGCCTGGGACTTCTCCAATCGCTGATCGTTGGATGATTTTTCAGAACCAGCGGCTTTTGGCTTCCATGCTCAGTGGCCGTTAACGGCAAGCAAAGACTCTTCTCCAGAGATCGGAGACACCGATTTAGCCATGGCCCCGAGCGGTTTTACAGTTTCCAGGTAGAACCAAACGGAACGGAATGGAACGGATTGGAACAGTTTGCGAGGTCTGTCGCTTTTACTTTGCATGCAAACAGTTAAGAAGACTGGCGAAGCTGCTTTGTTGTTGCTCTATTAACTGGCTCTGGCCACGAGATTTACGTTGACTGTAATCATAACCATAACCAGAACTCAGACTACTCGAACTGTTTACCGAAACCGGAAGTGAGTGCACCACCTTCCGCATCTCTATCTCTTTCTTCTCCATCTGCTTTCTTTCTTTATAATAGCACATAGCTATATCTAAACTTTAAAAAATATTACCATATTTATGGTTGATAAATTAAAAAGTATTCATTTGTAATCATTCAACATACAAGATTAATTGGTACATACAGATTGTTGAAAAACTCCTTCAGAACCGATGAAACTAATGATCTTTTGTAAACATTTCTCAACCATTTGATTAATTAAGATATTTTCATGGAAATGATACATCAGAGCATCAGCAGATACAAAACAAACAACATTTTCGGACTGCCCACCATTGCTGCTGACCCATTCCAATGAACTTAGTCACAATCCGGGGCATTCGGGCGACTCTCTCCGATAAACCTTTTTGATTTCCAGTCCAGCCCCGCCTCGACCCGCCCTTCCCGCCAAGCAAAAGTGAAAGTAGCGCCCGCGGGCCATTAGCGAGTATCTAAAATTAGACAAGACTTGGTGACCTAGGTTGGCCTAGGTTGGTTTTAACAACAACAAACCTACAACCGACGGATGACACATCGTAAACAAATACCCAGAGATATCTAGTTCCAGTTCCACTCAACATACATGTGTTTTTTTTTTGGGAACTGCATTTCCAATGGAATATTGTCGAAAATAGTCCTACTACAAGTCATTGGATTCCAATTTCGATGACTCCTGAATTGAATATCTTATGTCATAACCATTAAGCCCCCGTTCCAGACTCCGTTGCGATATAATGTGTTCGTAGAAAGACGCGAGATAAACAAACACGATCGGCGGGCAAGAGGTGAGGATCATAAATACGATGACGCATTGCATCGCTCACCTCTCTTTTGGGCCTCACATCATCCGAATCCAAATCCGTTTCGAAGGAATCCCTGGACCCGCGCACACTGGGTCAAAAGTGTTGCATAAAATGACCAAATTTTAACTAGAAAAAAAAATTATTTCTTCAGAGAAAAAAGGAACATAAATTATTATTATCTTTAGAAAAATCTTTTCAAAGAAATCTGTGTCTCAATGACCCCCAATAAATTTATTTATAACATTAGTTAGTTACTTTCCCAAGAAAAAGCATTTCATGCGAAACGCAAATTATCTGTTTTTGATTTCCCTTCAATTGGAATCCAAATTGTTTTGCAAAAATCAATGAGAATTTAAACAATATTTTCTGTTTGTCGCGTAGCAAAAAAATACAAATTAATTTATGAGAATTCGCAAACGAACGTGAGCTCGTAGAACCCAATTCATGCTAATTGATAGGCTTTGGTTCACTGAATGGGAACTTCTGCGAACTATGCCAGATAAAAGCTCGAGTTCTTACGAACACAATTTGCTAGATAAGTTATCGCTTGTCGCAGCACTAATCAAACATCGCCGTTATCACCGATCTGGCCCACTGTGCACCGGTCGAAGGGTGACATATGGTGGCTCGGTCTCCGTCTCCGTCGCTGTCTCCGCCGGCGACTCCCGCATGACTCAAATTGTTGGTATGCCTCCGCTGGCGCCGCCCGCGTCTCCGCTTCCGAGAAAACGCTCAACGTGTTCGCTGCCCCTGCAGTTCGTTAACCGCAGCCGAGCAGCCCCGCTACACAGATCAAAAAATAAAAAATTCCTATTTAAAAATTAAAAAAAATATTATTAAAATTTATGCTAAGATACAAAAGCTTTATTAGCTCTTTCAGATCTTAAAAATTTAATCTTTAAGATCAGTTTTTTTCACTAAATAGTTTATATTTTACGACTGATTTACAAGTTAATACTTTTGTATAATATAGTAATAAGAACAATGGTTCTAGAAACCAGAAAAAGTTAAAAAAAAAAAAATGTGAACCAAGTTTTTGTTTTAAAAATAATAAACGATTAAACTGTACCATATACTATACTATATACTGTACCATATACTATTATAATAATGTTCTACTACACTTCGATCTTTCCTAACTTAAATTAGTTTTAATACATGAACCTATTCCATATCTTGTAGCCCTCTGGGCTTTTCTATCTTGTGAAGCTCTTTCTCCCAGTGTATCTGCTATCAGTCGGTGACGATGATTGCGACGTCGACAGCGCTGCCTTCCGCTCTGCCCGGCGATCGAAGCCAAGTGGCCGCGAGTGTTTGCAGTTTTCAGTACACAAGAAACTTCGGACGCGTCGTGTCGCGAAAAGGGAAGCGAAGATCGATCCCAAGAGAGAGAGAGCCCCCAATATCATCATCTGCAGGATATATCCCAAATTTTTGTTCAGGTGTTATTATAGTGCGAATGATACGTGAGTGATTTACATTAGACTCGAAACCGCGAAAAAAAGACCATGGTGCATCTGTATCAACGACGTCGCAGCCGCGAACAGGTGGGTTTCGATCGGTTTCCATCGGTTCCAATCAGTTCCGTTCTGGGCCGCTCGTATGTACATATGTATAATAATACATAGCAGTGCTCGTGTCTCGCATTTGGATTGTCTAATTAGCTGGCATAGAAAATCGATGAATGAAGAAGCTCCGCAAGTTGAATGAAGCAATTGGAAATTGATGGAATTTGCACCTGGTTAATGGGAACAATCAGCAGAAGAACGCCAAGCATTGAATAAACACTGGAAACCCGAAAAAATAGCGAGAGAGCAAGATAACGAATAAGGCCTCAATTGGCTCGCCAATAATGACGAATTGCCTTTAATTGAGCAATTCCCACAAAAGCGTATAATGCTTTAATTTCGTTGATCCGACACTTTGGTGTCGGCTTGCTCCTCGCATTGCATTAACCTTGATGTGAAACGGGGTCAACACACCCCGGAGAAAAACGACTGACCACTGACCCATTAAGAACTGAATGAAACTTGCACTTTTCGCCAGAAACTTGAGAGTACACTTGTATTATACATATATTATCTCTACCAGAAGAGGTAACGACAGTGCTTTATGTATTTGAACAAGCGTAATCGAATTCATTCGCGGAAATTGTTAAATACAGATTATTCGACTAAAGGCGGAAATTCTAAAAGGTGGCACATTTCTTGATATTTCCCATTTACACACTTAATCTGGAAGATAAGAAGTGCTCAGTGCATTGGCATTGCACAATGTGCATTATATCTATACTTTATATATATAGTATAACTTTATAAGCAGCCGAGTGATGTGATCATGGGCGTGAGCCATTAACTCAAAATGAAAGATGATCGCGAAGCCGTGTTTAATTGTACAGCATCACGATATCGTGAGAACACAGAGTTTGCATCACTCCATAAACTGCACAAATTTACGATGCGTCAGCTCTCTGAACTAGTTCCGCCGATCGTAAAGACCGCTGGTTTATTAATCCCCAAACCGTTCTCAGTCCTATCCCCAATCCTATGCCCATGAATCAAATGGGCAATGGCAAAGCGGAAACCAGTCGACCACTTAATGTGGGTCAGAGTGGCAGAACTAGTTCCGTAATTTAACCAATTGTCGTAAATTCACTTGGTTATGATATGGAGGTCCCATTGAAGCCTAACCCGTTCTCTCGCCGCAGATGCTTTTAATGAGGCTATCTTTCAAGATCTCGAAGATATTGTACAGATACTGGATTTAAGCGATAAACTTGTAATGTCACAGTACTATTTCCCATATATTCGCCATGTAATGGTTGTAGTTGTAGCTTTTTAAATGGAATCGAATCTTGGGTCTTGGAATACCCATAAATTCCCATAAATTATAATGACTGTCAGTCAGAGGGATTTTCGTTGATCCTCAAACTTTTAGCTGATAACAGTGTTTTTAACAGTAACATATGTCGGAAATATTTGGAATTCCATTCGGATTAACTGAAGGAAATTCCATAGCGGAAGTAATTTTTTTTTTTTTTGAAAACAAGTTCATCATATTTATTACTGGAGAATGCGATTTGGAGGATTTCTCTGGTTAATACTGGATTCTTTTGATGAACTCATGGGATTTCCAATTAACAATATTATTATTAATAACAAACAAATGTCTCATACTCTGCCCCCTTTGTGATTTATTTTGCAGGCTGTGAAACAATTCATTGATCTCTGCAACAACCTGGGTGCTAACTGCAGCACGACGACAGCCACATCCCCGTCAGCTTCCTCCTCCTCAGCCAGCAGCACGCAGAACTTAATAGCAGTTGTGCCGCATCCACATCCACTGCAGCTGCAGGTGCAATTACCGGCGGCGCCAGGAGATGGAGGTGGCGGAGGTGGAGGTGGAGCGGTGCCCGTGAGGCGCCACATCTCGCATACGACAGCTGTCAAATTTCTATACGCCCGTAAATTCGATATACCGCGAGCGGTCTCACTGTACGAGCAGCATGAACAGATCCGCCTGAAGGAGTATCTCTATAACATTGATCCCGATGTGGAGCCCTTGCGCTCCGAGTTGCAGACCGGCAAGTTTACTATCCTGGTGAGTGTACACATGCATTAATCCGCTTCTCGAATCTTTGGATAACCATTTCCGTTTCCGATTTCAGCCTGCACGCACCTCCAGCGGGGCCGCCATCGCCCTGTTCACCGCCAATCGACACAGTCCGCTGTGCGTTTCCCACACGACCACGCTGCAGGGCATCGTCTATCAGCTGGACAGTGCGCTCCAGGACTCGGAGACTCAGCGCGCCGGCCTCGTCTTCATCTACGACATGAGCGGCTCGAAGTACTCGAACTTTGACTACGACCTCTCCCAGAAGATTCTCACGCTGCTCAAGGTGAGTTTCGATTGTGTGGCACCGTGGCATACTTTTGGGCAGTCATTCAAGCAGGGAAATAACTAAATGGATCTGAAACTTTTAAAGAATGAGAGGCTTGAAGGACCATTGTTAGAAACTCTTAATGATTTTTATCGTATTTGTTTGTATTTGATTATTTAGCTTGGTATTAGACTGAAAAAAAAGTTTTTTTATCCCCAGAGATCATTAAGAAAGTTCTCAATCTAGACAATTCGGTATGAACGTATAGCTACTTATTGAAAGGATGCTTCTATTATTAAAATATGGATTATTTTGAAAGAAATCAATCAGATTGAATGTTATGATTGATTGTTTAAGATTAAATTATTGAAATTTTAGGTTAGCCTGTTGCATTATACATTTGTTTTTGAGTAGAAAAGGCTTTTAAGATAATACATCAAGTTTTCCATTTAACCACAAGACCTTTAAGAAAAAGCTTCCTTCGCTGGCAAAGTTTGTCCAGAGATTTGTCTGTTTTCGAGTAGAATCCGACACATTTCCAGGTGGTGGCCCGTCATCAGAGTGTCTGCCCCCTGCAGTTTGCCCCATTGTGGCACTTCCGGCTCTCTTGGCAAGTCAAAAGTCAACGCAACTCAATCCCAGCTTGCCCCACAAAGGCACGAAGCGTGGCACGACGGCCCCTGAAATTAAAATATTAAACATGGCTCTATTAATACAAAAGATATTTCTCATTTGGTGTGTGCATGTTTTTTTCTTTTTTTGTATCTGTTGTTGTTGTTTTTTTTTTGTCGTATCTGTGAATCAGTATCCGCGCATCCAACTATCCGAGCTTCTGTGTGCCAAGTGGCCTGTGGATTCTCTATCGACGGAATGGCGGAAAAATGTCTTCAAGCTGAAAATTTCTGTCTCGTTTCGTTGCCTTTTCATGTCATGCGTCAAATTTTTTTCTCTTTTCATATTTACTTTGTGGTTCTTGTTGATTGAAAGGAAGTGGGAGGGCTGGGATGCGATCATGGAGTCGGTATTGGGCAAGTTCTAAATTTATATGGCCTTTATTTCATTGCTATACGGTTTTTAACTTGGTTGCTATTATAGCAATAAGCAAATAAAGTTTAGAATCTAGTTTTCGATTTTTAGCTTTCCTGAACCATTTTTTCTCATTGCAATTCAAGCTTAATATAAAAAAAGTTAATATAATGATTAATATCAACTAAATACCGTAATTTTGTAATTATAAAAATAGTTTTTAGTGTTTTGTTCTGAGAATTTTGGTTTAATCAAACTTGTATAGGAATTTTTTTTGAATTGGATTTTGAAAAAATTCTCTTATTAATTGTTTTAAATTATAATAATAATATAACAATATTTGTTGTTAATTCATTGATGGAATATAAATGAAGAACTGCTTGTAACTTAAAAATCCAAGCTACCATTTTATAAATTTAGAAATTATGACCCCTTCGGTGTGCAATTGTTTTTCAGTTTTGAACTTGTTTTCGAAATTGTGGCTTGCAGGCCCTTTTGAGTACTGTTGTTGTGGTGCTTTCTCTATTATTCAACTGTTCCGCCCATAAAAGTTAGTTATTCGCTTTGTTTTTACATGAACTCCCATAAAATATTACTGTCGTACCTGACTCGGAAATCCTTGTTGTAGAAAGTAGTTGAGTGCACACAATCAGCGCTTGAACAAAAAAAAAAAAAAAAAAGAAACCCCCTCTAAGTACACACCCACACTAACACTAACACTAACACAGAAGCACGCACCAGGGGGGTGGAGGTGGGAGGTAGGCGGTTAAGTGGGCGTGGCTATCGCAGCATGCGGTGCGTGGGAGGCGGTTTTCGTCTGCCCACGCGAAAGATGAAAACAACGACATACTCTCTACTCCTTCCCTTAGTCACACAGAATAAGACGTAATTTTGATTGGGGACAACCCACTGTCACCACCTCCTACCACACCACCCACCCACCCACTATTTGCATGAATACAACAACAAAAACAACAACAGGTAGCTATCACCATTACCATCCCAGTTTGTTGTTGTTGTTCTTGCTGTCTTGTTTTCCATTTCATTTGCGTTTCGTTTGCTCGAGTCCCACATTTTTGCGCTCTTTGCTGTTTGGCTGTTTGTCTTGGAATTGCGTTCTAAATGTCGTCCCTGCTGGCAATGTACAGTTAACCGAGATCATACCATGAACGAAAGTCTATATATGTACATTAGTATGTACAAGTATTATGGAGGAGTTTTGGGGACACAGAGAAATCGCCGGCCGGCATTGAAGTCTCTCCTTATATTTCGATCAATTTGCCAAAAAGCCTCTTCAGGTATATGTATGTATGTACAATGTACATATATGAATAAACATTTACATTGGCGTTTATCTACCCACCAATATTTTTACACATAATCTACCCACTCAGATGTACAAGTTGGGCTAGACAAATATCAATCATTATTTCTTATCTAATGTTATATTATACTCATTTAATAAGAAATTGATTTATTTCTAAAATGGTAATTTTTAGGATTTTAATGTAATTTTAACTAGATCAAAGAAAGATGTTTTTATTTTTGTTTTAAAAATTTAGTTTAAAATAAAATACCTAAAGCTGAGATGAAAAAGATTGTGACCCCGTTTCGCAATTATTAGTGGCAGATGATGGAAATAACTATTTTTAAACTAACTTTTTTCTTTATGTAATAAAATATCAATCATTATTTCTTATCTAATGTTATATTTTACTCATTTAATAAGAAATGGATTTATTTCTAAAATGGTAATATTTAGGATTTTAATGTTATTTTAACTAGATCAAAGAAAGATGTGCTTGTTTTTTTTTTTTTAATTTAGTTTAAAATAAAATACATAAAGCTGAGATGAAAAAGATTGTAATGCAGAAAAAACTATTTTTAATATCTTTTACCAAATGTAATATACAATGTTATTTTTCTGAGCACGACTGTTTGAATACATATCCATCCATATATATTTATCCAATTCTGCTACGAAAATCAAAACGCACAAAAAATAAAGTTAACAATGAAAACGATTTGGCGTGGGCGAGCTTCTTCCCTCGCAAATGGAAGGCCAGTGGTCAGAGGGAGATGGCGATAGTTGCAGGAGGGAGAGAGGAGGAGGAGAGGAGGGGACAGGAAGAGGAAGTGCGGGAGAATGAGAGAGTGTCCACCAATAAGTGTTCTCTTTGGCGCGTGTCTTAGTGTTTTTATAATTGTTGTGTTATTTTTGGGAATGAGTGAGAGAGAGAGAGAGAGAGAGCGGACCAAAGATAAGCTGCGTTGGCGGTAAGCCTGACGTTTGTGACGTCATGGCGACCGAAAAAAATCAAGGGGAGCCGAGGTAACTCTGGCTTGTACCATGGCGCGTATGCGCAATATTTTGGGATCATCACGCATACGCAGCGTTGTCGCAATGTGAAGATAGACGAGATCGTAGCACGCACACACACACACACATGCATATGTTTGTGAGAGAGTGGAATGTGCCCACGCTATTTCACTCTCACTTTTACGCAGAGAGCGGGGGAGAGAGAAAGAGAAGCTACGTTTATGCGTTGAACATTTTATGAAATTGAATTTAAGATTCGATTTTAAATTTGAATTTAACATTTAATTGCAATCGAACTCAACACTCCAAAAAATGGTGTATATTCAAATGCTGAATTTATACAGATATAATATTAATGGCATACCTGGTTAATCATTGAATAATTCATCTATTCCACCTGCACATCTCGACTTTTGTCTTCAAAGCAGAGCCCTATTTTATTATCGCGTATTCGGTAATTCATGAAATCCAAAGCATAAACATGATATGAAACCGAGAGAGAGCTCGGGAGAGAGCAAAGCTTCGGGGCGCGCTCTCTTTGTTTCGCTGGGTCGCTTGTGGCTATCTTACGCTTTTGCTTGATTAACTAATTCAGTTGACGTGTTCTAGTCAGCCGTAATAGATTGTATCCGAAAGACAGAAACCCCATACCAAGGAATTACGAACGCGAAAGAGCGGTAAAAATGTGCGTTAATATGGAAAAGTCATTTCCCATTTCCTAGGCACGCGTGTGTGAAAGTTTTCTTCTGTGTTCCTATTTTTTTTTTCTTCAATTTTTATTGCCACCGTTTCGTTTTTGGCCGCTGCACTTGGCCCACAAACACTTGATCAAACAGTGATTGACGGCGGGATAATTTAATCGTATTTATAGATCGTTCGGAAAAGCGGAGCGCAGTTCATTCATTGCTCAGTTGGCTTAAATATACGATTAATACCCGATGACGCCGTCTCGATATGTTAACGCTTTTGTTATTGTTGCTCGGTCGTCGATACGTTGGCCTGCTGTTTTGTGTTATTTTTACAACGTGCTTTTTGTTGCCACAGCCGTTCGACATTGACGCAAATGTTTAGACCAGACCCCCGAGTCTTTAAATGCAAATTAATACACCACAAACGAGAGAATTGTACGCCCTCGGAACGTGGACTACTCCACTTCCGCATTACAAGAGTGGTTCCGGAAAATCCAAAAAAAAAGATATAAATAAATACGAGTAAAATTCGACAAAATTAAGATAGTCTGACAATTCCCCGAAAAGTCCAATATTCCATTTGCATGACTAGTTCAGACAAATAGTGGCGTGTTTCTTATTTATATACTTTTAAATACCACAGTAAACAGTTTTATGACATTTGAACGTGGGGACCTTTCGCTATTACTTATATTGATATCTTACAAATTACTTTTTTTAATAAGTAAATGGACATTGTTGCGTATTTCATATTTTTGATTTATTATGAAAGCGACTAACTACTTAAGAGCCATAGAATTGGCTATATAAAAATAGCTTTAAGATTGGGTTACCGAAGAAAAACATTATCTTATCAAAGCAATTAGTATTTCTAACTGATTTATGGTAGCCAAAATTCCTTTTAAAATAAAGTTAAACCCTTTGTATTAGCTTAGTCTTAAATAACAAATATTGGTTGATAGTCACCATTGCATAGGTCACTTTTGAATGTATTTATTTGTCATTTAATGTCACTCTTCATATTAGCCAATGTGTTTTTGTTTAATCTTCGATGACTATTTCGAGCCTTATTTATAGTCATATTATTTAGGCAATCTGTTGTTGATTAAGCTGACAACCCTGTTACTTAGACGCTGAGTACTGAATGTTTTCTTCACTTAGCCCTGGTTATTTGAGAGTCTATTCTTATTAAAAGTATTTTTGAGAATATATTGAAAACCATAAATATCAGGCGCCGAACATGCTGCTTCCTAGATGCGGCTGGCAACCCTGTTGGCAACTTCAACCACTTGAGCCACCCACTCGCGGCAATCGACAGCTGCATCGCATGCAACCTTGCACTCGCCAAACAACCCCTAGCACTCCGGCACTTTCTCTCTCTCTCCCTCTCTCGCTTTCGCTCTCTCGCGCTCCCTTTCTCCGTCCCTCGCTCTGCCAACAACCCCCCGGTTGTCTACCAGGGTTGTCCCGGGAGAGGGCGAGAGCAACCCACTGACCCGCTCGTCTGCTCTTTTCCACCGAATGGTGGTGGCAACCAAAAAGAGAGCGCGTGCGCCGAGAACGCAGCCGCAAAATAGCAAAAAAAAAAATTACAGAAAAAACCAAAACGAAACGAAAAAAATAAAATAAAGCAGCCGCAGCAGTCAGACGTAGTTCAGCTTTCCACGGCGACGCGCAACAAACAAACTACATAAAGAAAAGCGAGAAAATCCAATCAAACGCAGCGGCCAAGAGGAGACAACTCAACTCGGAGGCGTAGGAAAATCGAAATATTGTATTGCAAAACTGAACTGAAGAACCAAAAAGGCCAAAAAGCAGCGAAATGCTTTCAAAATTGTTGCTCAACCGAAAAACAGTTTAAACACTCTTAATTGTGTGTTCTGTTCTGTTTTTTTTCCCAAGTGCAAAGAAAAGTGGAAAACTCTCGCAGTGCTTGGCGTTTGTGTGTGTGTATGTGTGTGTATCTGAAATCAGCTTTAGTTTGTTGAATGTTCTTTCGCACGCACGTTGCAGCAACAAATTCGCGGATTCCCACAGCCGGGTGGAAAAAAAAAGTTAAAATATAGAAAAGTATTACCCATTTGAGAAAGACCCAGAAAATAGATGGTCGAAACTCGAACTGAAAGTTAAGCCGAAAGGAAAACCCAATCTTAAAGGCGTATTTTTGTTTTGTTTTTTCCCCGTTGAAAACCCCAACAACCCAACCCCCGTATGTCTGTCGTTTAACCCGAAAAGAAGATAAAGAGAGGATGTACATCCATCCCATTGTGTAATGTGACAAATCGGCCAGAATCATCAGTCAACACAAAAAAAAAAAACAAAAAAGAAACCAAAAAAAATACGGAACAAAAAGTTATGTAAAATTGTTCAATTGAAAGTGCACGCAATTAGCATTTAATTGTGCGAACCAAACTATATATTACAATAAAAATCTGAATAATTAGACAGCGGCGGTGGCGGCAACAACAACAATAGCAACAACAACGCAGTAATCAACAACAATCCATAACAACGCCAACGCGCGACTCAGGTACATGATTATACAGATATATACATATATATACATATATACTTGGATATATGGATAGATAGATATATACAATACGTACTCGTCGTCGCCTATATGGACAAAGAGTCTCGCCCCCTGACTGATTTGTAAAGACCTCGCCAAAAACATTTCTATTTGCTGTTTTCGCTGTCTTTTGTTTTCAAGGAAAACAGTTTTTTTTTTTTTTTTCTTTTTTGGCTTTTTGTGGACAACAAACATTTAATTTTAATTTGAATTTTGTTTATGATTCATTAGCCTGGGCTTTCGCAGTGATTCACGTTTTTAGTTGATCTCCGGTGCTTAGGTAAATCACAGCTACTCCATGGTTATTAATCAATAAGCGGCTGAAATCTCGCCGATTGAGTGAGGAGAGCCCTTTGTGTGTTGTTCAATTAGCCAAAAGCCAAAGACGGACGGGTCTTTGTGTCAAAGTAGGTCAGCTAATTGGGTTAGCCCGGCTGGATGCGAAACTATTGTCGGTAGGGAGCAGTCTTCAGGGGATATCATCGCTTAGAGGCCTATGAAAATTAAATAGGGGTATTTATAGAGTAAATGCGAAAGAAGTGGGAAATTTAAACAGGTCGTTCATTTATAAAAAGTTACTAGTTAGAAGATAAGAGGCTCAATTCTAATGTTGTAGATATTAAAACATTAAAATTAAAAAATCGTAACTATCGATATTAATTAGTAATCGAAACAACGCATACGATATCGATCTCGAGTTAGCTTAGAAACTTCTCTATAACAAAAAAGGTCGTATATAAAGCCAATCTTTGGATACGATTTAGCTATATTTGTTTATTTATTAAAATCGGAATTATCGATATTAATTGGTTATCGTATTAATCGTTTTTGACTTTTTCAAAGCTTTGCCTATTAAAATTTGATCTATATTAAATTTGAGCTTCTTTGAAGTGCCTTAAACTGCCAAGACACCAGTTTCCTTAGCCAGTTAGCTGCCTTCTGCAGATATCTTTGGTGTTCTCTCTCAGTCTCGACCATCAATGGCAGGTGATATGCGACTTTTGTTTTCTTTGCGCTTACCTGTCCGCTCCGCTGTTTTCTTTTGGCGCAACAAAAGCTGCTGCTGCGGCTGTCATTCACAGAGCTTGACAAAAATCAACAACAACAGCAACAACATAAGCAAATATGCCAATAATACCGGGTGGGGTAGTGGTAGAACCAGGGAGGAGTACGAAGAATGAGTAGGAACAAGTGGAGGCAATCAAACACAGCTGTTGGCATTGCTTCAATGGCGCGTACATATTTTTTTTGCTGCCACTTTTTACTTCTTACCTTTTGATTTATATCTCCCGATGTCTGCTGGTTTTTGAATATACATGTGTGCGTGTGTGTCACGTCATTTTTCTATATGCCAAAGAAAGAGACCTAGTTACAGTGCGTAACAGAACTTTAAGGCAGTTGGTAGTTCAAAGGGGCTTTTAAACGCAAAGGGTAAAGTTTTGAAATAATAATCGGAATTTTGATAACAACTATCGATAAGAAGTTTCCACAAAACTTAAGGCTTTGCCTTAATACAAAATCGAAACTATCGACATTAGTTATCGACTTCTTACTTTAATAAATAATACCCATCCATTTGAAACCAATTACTCACCCCACCCCTGTTTGATAATTTACAAACTAGAGTGTTTGCATACTTTATGATAAATATTAAATTTATCGCATGTGCAGCCCTTCGACCTTTTGTATGACAAATGTTTTAAGTATTTACCCGTGTCTCCAAGGGATTTTCAATTGATTGGCTTGCGGCCTTACATATATCATTCCGGGCAAATAAGCCTCGATTCGGTTGGGATCTCCCACATGTGTGTGCGATAGTCGATTCGATTCGAGTCGAGAACCGAGAGCCGTCAGTCAATCAGCGTGAAGAGCTCTTCAATTAGCATGGCTTAGCCCGAGCCATCAAATATTGATTCCCCTTACGGATATCTTACGGTCTTCACTCTTCTTTTTCTTGGTTGGCCTGTGTGACTGACTGTTCCACCTGCAGCCGAAAAATATATATTTATTATTTATTTTGTTTTGCGGCTTAAGCTTTTTTGCCTTTTGACATATTGTCATATTTTTTTTTGGCTTTCTACTGGAACCTTTTGGTTGGTTTTTACTTGAAGATGAAAAAAAAACGATCTATATATAGATATTTAAAGTTGATTTAAGCTGTACTTAAGCTATTTTACGAACCTCTGCTTGAATCATTTCTTCTATTTCTATTTTAAAAGAATTATATTCCACAGCTGTCTTGACTTCAATTAGATAATTGAATAAAGCTGATTAATCATAACTTATCGATGTGGCCATTTCCCATGATCTTTTGGCCCCACGTTCGCTTATTCATTTGTCTTCCTCCCTTTGCCTTTGCCTTCCACGCTGTGTCTCTTTTGTCTGCTGGTTTATCGGTTTGTTTGCTGTGCGTGCCGCTTTCGCCTTTTTTGGCCAACGCCGACGACAAATTCGTTTCATGCCCAAAGACGGGGACAAGCTTAAAACGCATTACCAATTTTGGCCATGGCTAATTTCACATATTTATTTATTGTTTTCGCCCCCCTTTGAATATGTGTGGAATATGATGACTGAGAAAAATGGTCAGAGAAAAGGCAAACACATATTTGCTTATTTTTTTACACATGGTTGGGACCGCGTGGCGTATACTTGATAACATTTTCAACTTTGATTGCGTCAATTCCGCAGAAATTCCTGTCTAATTGGATTCCTTGTGAGTCGCCCCTTGACATTTGTAGATTGCAAGTATATACATCTATTGCATCTTATAAATTCCCAGAAACGGAGGCTTTGTTACATGCAAATCAGCTTCTCGTTAATTAAGTAATTGTTATATCAAGGACCTATTGAATTCGATGATTCGAAGCGCAAGGGTTGCTCCTTTATTGGTTGTTATTCGTGGAAGTGATCTAAATTGATTGTTTATCCACCCACACAGTATCCTTACACAGCTCTGATTGGATTTCCCTTTGACCAGGATGAAAATTATAATTAAGCTGAAATTGAATGCTTTGCATTCATCCGATTTTCCCAGAAGCCGTCCAATTAAGCCAGCTTACCTCTATATTTCTCAGCGCACTTGAGGTGAGATATTATACACTTGGAAGAAAGTGTTGGAAAGTGCTAAAAGAACAAGAGCCTACTGTTCTAAAAGGTCTATTATTTCCATTGGTTGGCATAGTATTTAAAATTGTATTTTATTAAAATGGGAGATTATTTTGTGACATGGTGTTGGAAAGTGTTATAATAACAAGACCCTGGATCTGAACCTATGTGCTAGTGTTGTAAAGGTCTATTTGTTTAATGGAATGTCATAGTGTTTACAATATTATTTTATTAACTTGTCTTTATGATAAATTCTAGTTACATTTGTTTTATCCTTTTCTCTCTGTGCATAATAAGGCACTAGAGAGCCTTTCCCTGTACCGCCAAAGTTGCTAATTTTAGCTTTAGCCAGGAATAAACTTCATATAACAATATCCAATTTCCCCAGCATCCCACACACACACACACACACAATTCTTGTAGCCAAGTAACCAGGACTCGTTCATTCTGGGCAGTGGGATGGCCAAGAAGTCGTCGGGAAGAATCGTGAAGAAGCGGGAGTAAAACGCATGCCAGGGCACGTTAAGTTGCCCACTCGACGAGAGTCGCATCAGGAAAATTCCTCCTTAGTCTCGTTTTTCCTCCCCTCCTGGGGGGGCGTGGCAGGGAATAGGGAAAAGGGTGAAATCCGGAGACGCGAAGGTGGATGCTTCAAGTTTATGCCCAAGTTTCATTCAACTTTTGCGCAGACTTTTTGGCCCTGAAGGCAAATAATCTGGCCAAGAACAGTAGCTAACAGTATGTTTGACGATGCCACCTGCCATTGTGTTTTTTTTTCTTTCTCTCTTTTCATTTTTGTGTGGGTTGTGTGTTTGTCAATTAAATGTGTGCATGTGGGGTGGCTGACTGAACATTGTGATTGTTATTATTGGATTGCCGCCGCCGTCAGCCCCCCAATTGGATTCTAATTGGATGTGGGAATAAACAGAAATTGGGGTGTTGAAAAAGCGGATGGGCGGTGTGAACAGCTGGGCGGCTTGTGACCCTGAAACTCGCCTCGCCGGGCGACTAGTTCGATTTTTGTGTTTTTAGTTTCAGTATATACATACATATATTCAGTATTACAATATACAAAACAAAAAGAAGAAAAAGAAAACCACGTACGAATATCCCCAATTATGAGTCATAAGCACCCCTAAAGTTCACATTTCCATGAGAGGAGAATGTGAAATGTTATACAATATTTCATTATTATTTTTTGTTGTTAACCATTCAAATTTCTTCGAAGCACGCACCTTGCATTATTTATTGGCCAAGTTAAGGAAACGAAAAAAAAAGAAATAAAAACCAACTACCAGAGAAAAGTCGATTATTTATTGCCTTTATTGAGTACTGCTGATATGCAAATTGGACAAGTAAAGGACATGGGAATTCATTTGCCCGGGAAAATATGAAAATATATAAGAAAACAGAAGAAAACTAAAAAAGTAATAAATAATGTTCAAAGTTCTGCAAAACTGTAGCAACACTAAAACCCAAGAAGTGTTTATGTTTATGGTAGCAGAGACAGGTGTTTTAATTACTTATCATTATGTAGTGCAAATTGCTTAAAAGAGATTAAATTACTTTCACCTGTGGTGTCTTTTAAAATGACATGGTATTTAGAGGGCTTTTGACAGGTTTTAATGAAATTAATTGAGACAACCGAAGGGACCTGGGATACATTTATAGAATACACCTGTTTCTGAAAAGAGAATAATAAATAATCTGGAATAAAGAGGTTATTATTAAATTCAATAAAGGTGTATTATATTCACCTGATACTTCAGAAATAATCAACACTAAAAAGAAATAGATAAAGTAAATAGTTTTTACTGAGTATTTTTGTTGGGTGAATTGTTAGGGGAAAAATAAAGAACTTCAAATTCTCGTAGAAGAAATATTAAAATAATATTGCCTACTTATCAGCATGGCCATCCTCAGAAGTTGTGCAACACTGAAAGCAACGGTACTTTAAGGTGAATTCACGTGTGTCTGAATGTATGTATGTATGTGTGGTGGTATGTGTGTGTTGGGATCAAAGTGAAAGTGCACATGAAAACAAACTGAAAGGCAATACAAAAGCATGAAAAGTAACAAAAAAGGGGGCAAGGCAAAAGAGGCGGGAGAAGAAGAAGAAAAAATTGAAGAAGGAGAAGCAGTAGATGAAAGGAAGTTGTTTATACACATATGTATGTACGCATATGTATGTGTGGGCTGCCTGCATTTGTGTGTATGTTTTGATGATGCAATCTTTGGCAGAACAAGAAGAAGAAGAAGAAGGAGGAGGAGGAGGAGGAGCAGGAGGAGTAAGGAGCACAGTGCAAAGGGGGCGGAAAAAAGTTCACCCAACTTAATAGAAAATGTTGCCAATTAGAGCTTTAACTGGAATTTATTGAGCCAACAGCAGATGCGATGCACAGAGTGAAAAACTATGGAAAAGGGAAGGGGGGGGGGGGGGGTCGAAAGGCAGAAGCAGAGAAACGCAGGAGAAACGACAATATTTTTTAGGTAAACTGCGAAAAGAACTTTTAATTAAATTTCCCACAAACACACGGCTGCTGTGTGTGTGTGTTTGTGTGGGTGTCTGTGTATCGGTGTGTTTATATTGGTTGTGATTGTGCGTTTAATTAAAGTGCATTTGTTGTTGTTGTTTTTACCGCACTTTCTGTTTGCTCTTTTTTTTTCCCCACTGCTTGCTGACCTTAATCTGCTTGCTGCACTGCTTTTGGGGCCAATAAACTAAATAATGATGGCATGGATGATATATGTATGCATATGTATGTGTTACATATATGTACATACATCAAAATCAAAACCACCCACAACCCCTTTCTCTTTTCCTTGCTCTCTCTCTCGCTCTGTGCTTTTATACCATCTCTCTCTTTCGCTCTTTCTCTCTGGGAAATCACATTTCACCTTTGAGTGAAGCCAAGTTTTCCACTTGTTGTTTTTGCTGTATCTCAATGTGCCATCGACGAAAAATGCCGCAATGAAATTTGCTCAACATTTGCCCAACTGGGTGAAGGTTGCCGGTTGCTGCTTTTCCTCACCACCCCACACCGCCCAACCACCCACTTTTCCTCTTTCTCAACCGAACCGTTGAATGTTGTCGCATTTTTCTTTTATCCGCTTTACCTGGCGGCCCTTCAACTTACTCAGTACGGTGTGTGGTCAGCCAAAAACATCTATACTATATAGTATATACCTCTTTGGCATCCAGATCTGCTCTAAAATGTTTCGTTTTTTGGTAAAAACTTAAGAAAGAACCTTTAAATTATCTTCAGACCGTCATAATCGTTAAAAATATAAATCAAATCTAAACTACTCTATAAAACTCTTGCCAAAAAAAAGGGAAGTAGCAAAAATCACCCAGAACGGATTGACATAAAAATCTAAAAAAAAAAACCTAAATTCGAAAATAATCTTTAAAAATAGGTGAATAATTTGTAGGGGAGTTTTTTTTAAAGAAATCCCAAATCATTTAATAAATCCCCTGATAAAAAGACACTCTACCAAACTTGAATAAAGGTTTCTCTACCACAAAGTTTGCTTTATCCGATGCGTCCGTTGTTCATTGTTGGGTTGAAAGAGATTTCTGCGATTAAAAGTATAAGGTTTCCACAATATTTTTCCTTGGAAGTACGAATGTTCTTTTAAAGCCCCTCCTGCCAATGGAGAACAAAAAGCAGAGCATTTCATTGGGTTGCGTGTTAATTAATAAATGCAAAGCTTTTTAGTCGGAACTCGTGCCATGTGCAGGTCAACTTGGTTTATTGCAGAATGAATGGGTTTCCCTGGAAACTCTGTGGCCCACTCACAAATTGTATCTCTTTGATTTCTGGCACGCGTGGACTTTAAGCCAACCCCACTCCCGCCCCCTTTTTTGGCCACATCATGGGCAGCAGTCTTCATTATCAATATTTCTGGGAAAAACTGCAGAGGTTGTGTGGGTGGGCGGTGAATTAGAAAGTTCCATCTGCATTCGACACCGGGGGCGGAAATGTCACTTCAAATAGAGTCGTCGTCGCTACTTCGAATGCAAAATCAAAGCTGCAGATTTCTGGCGAAAAGTGCTCAATTCGAGATACGAATATTAAGCGAAAATGTCAAATGCTACAAATTGGTTTCCAGTAAAATAACGAACCATGTGCTGTCGACCATGCCTCGTTATAAAGTTCTTGGGCAAATGCTTGTCTAATTGCATGTTTAAAGCTCTCACAGACATTAAGCTTACTTTCACTCACTCGGTGTGTGACAATTAGAGACCAATTAAAAATAATGTCTAAAAGAAGTGTCGTAAATAATTGCCTAAAGGATACTGTTTAAGTTGGAGTTAAACTATTATATTAAAATATTATACTATATTATAATTTTACTGTATTATATTATTCAGTGGCAGATCTAGGATTTCCTTGTGGGGGGTATATCCGAACTTTTTGAATACCCAAATTCCTTTTATTTTTTATGCGAGTGGGGAAATTTGTCACCCATATTACCCCACGTGGATCCGCTCATGATATTGTTATACCATATTATATTATATTATTATTATTATATTAACTATTTTATTAAAAATGTTAAAAACAAATTGAAAAAAACTTTTAAACAGCTTAAATTTAAATGTTCCTTTTAGTAGGATTAAATTAGGTTTACATATTATAATATCAAAAAAAAAAATTTTTAATTCAAAAATTAATTATTTGATATAATGCCAAACACTTACCATACCAATTCTTCTTTACTTTCATTACAGGGCGGCTATCCGGCGCGTCTGAAGAAGGTCCTGATCGTGACGGCGCCGCTGTGGTTCAAGGCACCCTTCAAGATCCTCCGGCTGTTTGTGCGCGAGAAGCTGCGCGAGCGAGTGTTCACTGTATCGGTGCCCCAGTTGGCGCTGCACGTGCCGCGCAAGGCGCTGCCCATTCACTTGGGTGGCACGCTGGAGGTCGATCACGCCACATGGTTGCTCAGCTGCCGCCAATCGATGACGAATCGTGAGGACGAGCTGCTGGCCAATATCGTGGGTGTGGGTGTGGGAGGAGGATCAAATGGCACGTCGGATCCCGCAGCAGAGGCCGCCGCAGCAGCAGCAACAGCAGCAGCAGGAACAACAACGGGAGCCACGATAATCAGTGCTGTCCACCAGCTGGGCGATAACAATACCACCGTGGTGACGGTCAGCAATGGAGTGGGTCCAGCTGGATCGGCAACAGCAGCAGGAGGAGCAGGACCAGCAGCAGCAGCAACAGCAACGGCGGAGCCCAACGAAAACATCACAATCAACGGACTGAGTCCAAGCCACCGCAGTAGCAGCAGCAGCAGCAGTAACGCCACAGCCACAGCAGCCAATCCCCTCAAGCTCAACACGAGTGGTGCGGCGGACAGTAGTAACACCACCACCACCATAGCTGCAGGAGCAGCTGGAGCAGCACCAGTTGCTAGCAACAACACGACCACCACCACAACCACCAACGGAGGAGGCAACGAGTTCTGGTCCGAGAATCCGCCAAGCAGCGCCTCGTCCGGCTTCAGTGACGACGACAGTCTGGCCGGCCAGGAGGGCGATCCCAAGCCCATCGATCAGATTGTCCAGATGGTCAAGCAGCGGGGTCGCCATGGGTTGATCAAGGAGTACGCGGACATACGGAATAGGGCGCCCGAGGGCACCTTTCTGCATGCGAGGTGGGTGTTTCATATATTATAGCCCTACATATTTATATATGTATTAATTATTTTTATTAAATGCAGGATGCGCGCCAATCTGACCAAGAATCGCTACACAGACGTCCTCTGCTACGATCACAGTCGAGTGGTGCTGGCCAACGAAGACGGCGACGAGCCGTCGGACTACATAAATGCGAATTTCGTCGATGGCTACAAACAGAAGAATGCCTATATTTCAACTCAAGGTGCGACTTAATCTATATAATCTGTATAAACTGTATAAACTATTAAACTCTCGCTTTGCAGGTCCATTACCAAAGACATCCCAGGACTTTTGGCGCATGATCTGGGAGCAACATTGTTTAGTTATAGTGATGACGACGCGCGTTATGGAGCGCGGACGCGTTAAATGCGGCCAGTACTGGGAGCCGACTGAAGAAAGTTCCTTAGAGTTTGGCGACTACCATGTGCGAACAATTAGCGTTGAGTGCAACGAGGACTATATGGTTGCCTCGTTGGAATTGAGAAACATAAAGGTATATTACGCAAATCAATATGGGAAGAAGTATATAATTAATTTCTATCTAATTTCCCAAAACAGACTGACGAAATTCGCAATGTCTCACATTGGCAGTTCACTAGCTGGCCGGACTATGGTGTGCCCAGCTCGGCCATGGCCATGCTGAACTTCCTGCAGAAGGTGCGCGAGAAGCAGGCGCAGCTGGTCAACGGACTGGGCGACACCTGGGCGGGCCATGCACGCGGACCGCCCATTGTGGTGCACTGCAGTGCAGGCATTGGACGTACAGGTATGGATTAATATGGCTAACTTGATAACAGATTAACTGACTATTAAACCCCCTATTAAACAGGCACATTCATCACCCTGGACATTTGCATATCGCGCCTAGAGGACGTGGGCACGGCGGATATACGTGGGACCGTGGAGAAGATCCGGTCACAGCGCGCCTACTCCATCCAGATGCCCGATCAGTATGTGTTCTGCCACCTGGCCCTTATCGAGTATGCCTATTCGCGCGGAATGCTGCAGACCGTCGATCTGGCCGGTTTCGATGAGCGCGAACAGGACTCGGAGTAGATAGGAGGGGAGATAGGGGGGAGATACGAAGAAACGGACGAGAAACAAACTTGTATACAGAATAATTTTATGTTTTACCTTTGCTAAATTTGGAGTTGTAACCTTTTTTCGACTAGATGTTCGTCCTGATATGATATGATATGATATAATATATGATATATGTGTATGATGATGCAAGGAGAATGGATTCCGGACGAGACGAAACGATGAAAGTGTAGAGAGTAGAGTAACAAATTTACGTTAATCTATTATTTTTTTTTAATATTATTACATACCAAGCTATAGTTGTATAGCAAAAACATCTATATATAAACATTATTTAAATTAAATTTAAACTAAATGAAAAACAAATAGCTAAAAATAAAGAAGAAACCTAAAAGAAAAACAAAAACAAAAAGAAAAAGAAAAAGAAAACCAGCCGCATTAGCGAAAACCGAAACAACAAGAAATATTATAAACAGCGAAGAGTGTTTAACCATGACAAAGTTAACTATTGTCCGATTAAGTGCGGAGTACAACGAAGGCATAAAGGATGAGGACGAGGACGAGCGGTGACTCCACTGATGAAGCGCTCTCCAAACAAACCGTCCGGCGGAAAGTTAGGATCGGAGGCGGACCCCCGAGGAGCGGACAAATCTTGTGCATTTTCCCCGAACCCCAACCATCTCAAGCCCCAAGTAATCGAGCTGCGGCGAGTTGCGAATTTCCTAAAAGCAGCGGCGCAGCAGCCAACTAGTTACATAACTTATATAGCATATGCCTAGATCTACGTACCGCATATAGGAATATGTCTAACGAATATATATATATATATGAAGAATAACAGAAGAAATCAGATTTAAGCACTGTTCAATGTTGTTGCATACGAAAGAAAATAGCCCAAAGGAAGAGGTCCTCTTCGTCAGCCCTCCTGCCCTCCTGAAACTGAAGCCCGAAAACCCCCACCCTCCCAAAAACAAAAAAAGAAAAGTCTCTTCGCCTCCAAAAGCTGTTAAATGTGTATTTTTTTTGTTGTTTTTTACCCCCAATTTTTTCTAATTTTTTACAAGTATTTATAAATAGAGCAAAATTAAATGTATCATGCAGAGAGTCGTCGTAGTGAATTTTACTAAAGATTATTTTACCAACTAAACAAATAGTTGAAAGCGCAGAAAGCGAGTATTACAGAAACAGAAAACAAAAAATGAAAAATAAAAAATTAAAAATATATCTAACATGCCTTCTTTCCTACATATTTCATATGCCAAGCGAATCTAAAAACGGATTAATAATCGTAATGAAAATAAATGAAGGAAAACCAAACATATTTTGTATTACTTTTTTAAATAACAAGAAGATCTATATGAAAATTATGAATCAAGTCAAGAATGGCAGC
The DNA here is from genome assembly GCA_035046095.1 of Drosophila pseudotakahashii. Classification (NCBI taxonomy): domain Eukaryota; kingdom Metazoa; phylum Arthropoda; class Insecta; order Diptera; family Drosophilidae; genus Drosophila; species Drosophila pseudotakahashii. The sequence goes on from JAWNOE010000105.1 coordinate 13,658,165, forward strand.
TTTTTCGAACAGAAGTAAACTGAAACTGAAACAGAAATAAAATCGAAAAAAACGAAATATTAAGTGTAATTATATGTGTATGTAATGTCGAACAGAATGCATTTTCTTCGTGCATCTTTGCGAAAGTATTATAAATATTTACATATATAATATACTGCGACGCAGAAAAGATAAATATACGTTTTTTTTCTCGTCATGTTTGTATGCATGTAAATAATAAATACCCACGAAATATATAGTATTTTTGGTGCGAATCTAAAAGTTGCCCACTGCGCACTGTGCTCCAGATAGACACACACCAGATACACACTCCATACACACTCTACCACTCACACGTACATACATATATCATTAGAATTGTAAAAGCTGTGATCAAACCCGAATGAAAGATGCAAGTCGAAATTGGAGCCACAGACTCTCCTCTCACACAGCCAGTCATAATCTACATCTACAGTAATATTTAATCACAGAACCGAACGGAACAGAACCATTTTCAATTCTTTCAAAGGCCTTTTCCGAGAGAAACAAAGAACAAAAAACAACCTAACCAGATTGCATAATGAGTACTCACCTCCCAGATCGATGGACGTTCTATTTTTATAATGCTTGACACATAATCCAAAACGAAAACCAAAAAGATGATACCACGATGATAAATGATAAATGATAACTATAAATATTTTTTGTAGGCTCCTGGCTCGGAGTGGAGGAAAGAATTTATTTAAAATTTAAAAAATATATATAAATAAATATATATACATACATATATCTATGTATTAACACATGTATGAAAATTAGCAAAATTTCTTCAAGTGTAATTTAAAACTTAGCTAGAGTCACAAGCCTTTGTTTTCCGTTCGAACGAGGTGCAAAGAGAAATTACCTAGTACGAGTACTCGAAATGTTGCATGTGCATCACGATGCTTTCAGAAAGCTTTGCTGCGCACAACTGTAAAATCGAAAATCGAAATACCATTTACAAGATCGATCGATCCAGCCCACCCTTAACCAGCTCTTGACTAGATCTATCCACTCACTAGCATCCAACTAGCCTAGCCGCAACTTCCCCGCATATAGAATACTCGCATTTGTCGCGCACTTGAATAAGAGATACCACTAATCCACTGACCCAGCTCAAAACCACAGGGAGGCACTGTATATACACGCGGCAGGACGCGCGTCCGGCAAACCAGTCCACAGTCCAAGATCCACAATCCACGATCCACACCCAAAGTATGGAAATCTTAGCCTAGAGAAATGGTCGCATAATATTTAGGGGCTTATAAGGTATATGTTATCATTTCATGAAGACAAACGAAACCAAAATACAACTTGATGTAAAAGCAAAATGCATTTTGCAATTAAAAAACAAATAAAAGTAACAAAAGAAAATTGTGGATAAAATATATAGAAAATCGAATTCTATTTGACTTAATTCAGCGGAATTGTTGGGGGATCTTTCATTCAGGATCATTCAGGTCTTTTCTTTAAGTCCTTAGCCTAATTTACACAAATAAAAGTAATTTTGATTTGCAAATAATTTTTGCCAATTTACAGCAGAAAAGCAAAATTCATATTTTATTAAAATCCAAGAACCTGATTTTCCACCCAAAACCCAGTATTTTGGACGAAACTATGGAAATAATGGTCCAAATATGGAATGTAATACCTCGTTGAGCTCGTAATCAAACTCCCAATCGATTCGGATTCAAATCTGGAAATTTTAATTTTTTCAAATTTTTTGCAAAAAATTGTGATGTTACCCCTTATCAAAAATGCGAAAATTGGATCGAAAATTCAATTTTTTTAAATCAGTCAAAAAGTGCACGGATCATGATTATTGGGTCGCTGGCTGCTCAAAACAGTACGCCTTTTTGATTTGGGACCATTTTTGTCCAAGTTACAGCCAAAAATCGATAGTAAAATTATTACCATAATCCAAGAACCTGATTTGCCACCCAAGAAATCAGTATTTTGGCCAAAGCAATGGAAATAATGGTTCAAATTTGGAATGTCATACCTCGTTGAGCTCGTAATCAAACTCCCAATCGATTCGCATTTAAATCTGGAAATTTAAATTTTTTCAAATTTTTTGCAAAAAATTGTGATGTTACCCCTTATCAAAAATGCGAAAATTGGATCGAAAATTCAATTTTTTTAAATCAGTCAAAAAGTGCACGGATCATGATTATTGGGTCGCTAGCTGCCCAAAACAGTATACCTTTTTGATTTCGGACCATTTTTGTCCAAGTTACAGCCAAAAATCGATAATAAAATTAAAATTATTACCAAACTCCAAGAACCAGATTTTCCACCCAAGAAATCAGTATTTTGGCCAAAGCAATGGAAATAATGGTCCAAATTTGGAATGTTATACCTCGTTGAGCTCGTAATAAAACTCCCAATCAATTGGCATTCAAACCTGAAAATTTTAATTTTTTCAAATTTTTTGCAAAAAATTGTGATGTTACCCCTTATCAAAAATGCGAAAATTGGATCGAAAATTCAATTTTTTTAAATCAGTCAAAAAGTGCACGGATCATGATTATTGGGTCGCTAGCTGCTCAAAACAGTATACCTTTTTGATTTCGGACCATTTTTGTCCAAGTTACAGCCAAAAATCGATAATAAAATTAAAATTATTACCAAACTCCAAGAACCGGAGTTTCCACCCAAGAAATAAATATCTTGGGCGTAATACTGGGTAAATAACCTAAGTTTATCAATAAACACAGCGATTATAGTTTTGCTTTCGAAGTAAAAGGCTCACATTTATTTGTTTATAATTATAGTTAATTTGTTCATAAATACACGCACATTAATAATTCATTAAAACAATTCATTTATCAATAAGTAGTTCAAAAAGCGCTTTTTATCTTTCTATCTCTGTCTCTTTCACTGACACTGACTCCAGCTCTGTCTATCGCTCTGTCTCTCTCCATCTCTGTCTATCCGTCTCTTTCGCTTTCCGTATTAACTAATGCCAAAAATACATGTAAACAAATCACCATTTAGTTATCTTTTCGTTTCGTTTCGCTCTCGCTTTCGATCAATACTAATATTAAAAAATGTGTTTTTTTTTGCTTTCGTTTTTTTTTTGTTTTCAATTATTTAGCTACGTTTTAAATTTTGTATGTTTTCGTTAAATATAATCCATATTAATTTTATGCGCCGAAAGAACCAATAAAGCCGAAGCAACGCACTGGACCAATTTGTAATCGTTGGCAAAACAGCAGCCAAAATGTGTATATATAATATACCATATAGACCCGATCGGAGCCGCCATGTGCAGTCCAGTGTCCTGGCCAGAGATTTGGTCAATTGGCAGGCGGCAGGATGCACACGGCTGCCTCCGCACGGATAGTTAAGGAGTTTTGTAAATTCAAAAACAATTTACATACTTTTTTGGGTTAAAGGAGAGAGGGGTAAATAGGGGTATAATAATATATATATTTTTATATATTATATATGCTATATAATAACTGACATCCACAATACGCTTATTTGGAATGCACACATCTAGGGAGTGTTCAAATTTGAGTTGGAATTCGAGTTAAGGCTAAGACAACATTATAAGCTAGTTAAGTATTGGCGTAGAGTTGCTCTGCTCTCCTTTTTTCTTTGGAGCCCTTGTTAAACTTCATCTGGATCTGGACCTGGAGCAGCGATTAGGCGTTGAAAATTTCTCTAGAGGCAGTTGGCATCGTTTCGATTGTAAATCAGGCAGAGTCAAGCAAAGGATCCTTAAGCTTACAGTTTATAAGTTTATAGGGGTTTTATAAGGGGGTTTTTAGGGGGCGTGTAGATCTTAGGACTAATGACTGGCGGCGCTGGCAAGCCGTTTTGCTCTTGAGGTAACTTCCATTCAGTGAACGGCAAACGAAGGCGAAGGCAAATTGTCTACGAACTAGTGTGGGGTGACATGCCTAAAGTAGCGAGTCTGTCTATGGCTAGGCTTCTCTTTTTTTTTTGAGGGGACGGGTATCCTACGTATATAAATAACTACAGTACAATCGTGGGTGTTGCAGAAATCCCAGTAGATTTAAATATATAATTTAGGCGCCTAGAATTAGCTAACAACTAAGTTTTCGTTAAGGGAAACGCAGTAAACTTCAAATTTCGTTTACCCAACTGGTATTATATCTAGGGATTACCATTCAAATAGAAATGGTCTTCAAAAATTAAATTCAATAGATTTCAAATTGTTTTCCAGAGATTTCTGCATCACCCCGAATTCCTAGACTTAGGCAAGTTATAAAAAACTTCTAAAATCGAAATAAAGCGTTTCGGGGTGTGTGTGTGTGTTTGGGGGTGCAACAAAGTGAGGCTGAGGTGCAATATCACGTGCCTACTCGATGCCGAACGTGTTGGTCTCCTCGACGGCCAGCAGCAGCTTCTCGTAGAGCAGCTCGGGCGTGGGATAGGGCGGCAGGTCCAGCCGATTGAAGCAGGTGTGGGCCCGGGGCAGGGCATTCGGTTTGCCCCACTTCTCGATGCAGAAACGCCGCGGTCCCGTCGAGCCGCGCAGCGCCGAGAAGCCCTCGTAGGGAATGCTCGAGGTGCCGGTGACAAATTGCAGCAGACGCAGCCGCTGCTCGTTGCTAAAGCGCTCGATGACCTGCCAGAACCACACAATCACCTGGTGGTTGTCGTGATAGCCCGACCGATACTCCGTGTTCAGGCGCCAATCGTTCGTGTCGATCTCGGCGGTGCCGGCGATCACCAGCTCCAGTTCGCGGGCATCGAAGACGGAGACGAGCCGCGAGTCGACCACCTCGTAGAAGCCACGCACCAGCGACTCCGTCTGCTCCTGAACGCCGCGCTCTAGTCGCCACTTGATCATACGTTCCAGATACTCCTTCTTGTTCTTCTCATTGACGATGATGTTCTTGCCGCCCGGCTTCAGTTCACGCTCCACCACCCGGCCGAGCAGCTCCTCGGTGACGCAGAAGGTCAGACCCAAATCGACGCCCGTCCCAATATCATTGTCGCGTATCCACTGCAGCGACTGATGGAACTCGTTGTCCAGCGACTCCAGGTCACTCAAGGCGACGGGCAGTCGCAGCAGCGCCTTGTAGAAGGGCCGCGTGAAGAAGGCGTCCAGCAGGTATTGATGGACCAGGGCCAGGCCCAGGACACGGCCGCTGAAGCGGAACCAATCGTGGCAGTTGTCCACGAACGCCGACAGTGGCGACACTTGCACCGTGTACGTGTCGTTGGCCGAGTACTCGAACAGGCCGTAGTACGGGTTGAACAGTTCGCGGGACAGCAGGAAGAAGAACTCGCGGGAGGGTCCGCCGTAGTCTAGGCCCTCCTCCGTGTCCCACAGGACGGCGAGGCGGCCGCGCTGCAGGTCCTTCTTGTTGGCCGACATGATGCGACGGAAGGCGTCCTCCAGCAAATGGCTGCGACGGATGTGGAGTCTGTGAAAAGGGGATTTCTGTCATTAGTATAGGCTATTTTGGGTAGAGCTTGAAAAAATATCGAAAGTTTTCTAATTCTCGATATTTAATCTGTGTTTCTCTTCAAGACATCGATATTATCGAATCCCTATTGTCCAAATATCGAAAATATCGATCATTTGCAAGCTCTAATTTTAAGGATATTGATTAAAAATATCGACAGTTTGCTATTTCTCGATTTTTAATCTGTGTTTCCCGTCAAAACATCGATATTATCGAATCAATGTGGTCAAAATATCGAAAAAATCGATAATTTTTCAGCTCTAATTTTAAGGTTACTTGAGGCTCACTTACTTTAGCTTGTGAGGCCCCTGGCCATAGCCCTTCGACTCCAGTTTGCGGTAGAAGCTGCGCAGCTTGGCCTCGAAATCTCTGCGGAATGGCGGCGGCGCCCGCTGCGGCATCCGGGAACTCAGCACCGGCGATCCCTGGGGACTGCGCTCTTCAATAGGAACATAGCTCATGATCTCCTGCTCAAACAGGCTGCGTAATAAAAAGTAGATACAAAGTCAAATTAGTTGCAGTCGGTGCAAAAAGCGATTAACTACGGGGCTCTGGCTGTGGGTCTGATCATAAATCTACGGCCATTGGTGGCGTCATTTTAGTGACTCCACTCCAATGTGACAACTAGCGGTGCTTTTGATTGCTCATGGCTAATCCGTCAATTGATTGGCCCACGCAGCACACATCCACATCCGACAGCCCGGAAAGGACGCCCGGCCAACAAACATGGAATGTTAAAAAAATAGCGTTGATAGCGGATAAAGGAGATAAATGTGCTTCGGACTTTGGAAGATTTAACCATATGGCAGCACGAGAGCCGAGAGAAAATCGTAGACAAATTGAAAAATATGCCTATAGAGCATTTTTAAATATTATTTCAGCTTAGACTTGAAAACTCAGTAAATCTTTTAATTACTTATGGTTTAAAACAGTAACTAAATAAAAGAAACCAATAAAATAATGAAATACGATATTATAAAAAATAATTTTGGTATTCAACACTAATTAGATATAATCTTCAGTAAATTATTAAAATAACCATCAAATTTATGGAAAGTGTAATAATATTAAAATTAAATAAGGGTAACTCCCTATAATACAAAAATACTATATCGTATTGCAAAATCCTTTAACACTTATAGAATTCAATCTTTTTCAAACTAATTAAATGATGATATATATTATTATGATAATATATCATATTTAGTATCCTCAAATATTTACAGAATCAAAACAAAATTTTCCCAAATAATTAGTTTAAATCTCTGGTAACTGGTTAAAGATACCATAAAATGACTGGAAAATGTAATAGAAATCACTTAAAATACCACAACTAATTGATCTCCAAAATGATGGCAAAATTCGAACTACGTATCAAGCTAAAAACACTTGTTCAGACTCAGGAAATCATACGATTGCAGCTGGCCGATACGTCACCCGGCGACATCTAACATCTAGCGTCTATATAGAACCCCGATTTGCATTGAATTCAGCGGCGGAGATGAAATCAGACCAGAGATGACCAGCGCAAAAGGTCGCGAGGGCAAGTGATTTGTCATGGGCATTAATGTGTGTGCCTTGAAAACACTTTAGAAGAGCCTCTTCTGACCGATTCTTTCGTCTTTCTTCCGCCCACGCCCATGCCCCCAAAGAAAAACCAAAGACCGTCAAAGTTTTCTCACCGCCAGGCGGAAGAATCGCTCGATTTGCAATCAATGCAATCGATTAGGTCAAAGGCGACCTTCGCCCAAAGTCAGAACAACAGACTTTTCCTTCCAGCTTTTTATGATTTCTTGTTCATTTATTGGCCCGACTATAACTAACTATTCCGATTCTAAGTAGTTAATCCATAATTTAAATTGCTATTTGGTTGCGCCTTTTGCCTTTTGCTTTTGCCTTTGCTTTTGCTCTGACGGCCTTCAACTTGAAATTGAAAATTGGCCAATTAATAACGCAAATTATGGCGGTCAACCGCATTTGCTGTGGGTAGGTGCTATATATTTTTGGGGTTCGGGTTCGGTTTCGGTTTGAGGGGGGTGCTTGATCGGATCGTATTGGATCGGAATGGATAGTGACAAGAGTAACAGTTTTGCCTGCAATTATCGCTTCGCTCGGAAGTGACTAATTCCCCAATTGAATGGAGCTCCCCACTGAACTAACTCATTAGAAATACGTTTTTCGGCACTTTTGCGGCAGATGGAAATGGATCAGTTAATGGGACTGCCGTGTCAAATTACTTTCAAATTTAATGAAATGAAATTCTTGCAAAATTATTGGAACAACAGGAAGCTGCAATTAACGCAAATTAACTGCGGGAAAATGAGAACCAACCGAAAATAGAAAAAAAAAAAAAAATTAAATTGGTTTTTGCGGTGGTGGTGACACCCACTCCACCCACACCCAACAAAGAAACATCGAACCCCTTTGTGCGGGGTAACTTTGGATTATTTATAAACACACTTGATGCAATCGCAATAGACTGTCGCCGGTCACTGACTTTCGCTCAAGAAAGAAAGCCCACAAAAGTGCGGAAATACTGGGGGATTGGCTCTGATAAAGTCGTTAAACGCATTATCTGAGAAGTAACTCTTTCTCTAGGGATAATATATAGTATTTATGAAAACTTGGAAACAGAACTGGCATATTTTCTAATCACTCTGAACTAGAGCTTGAAAAAAGCGACATATCTTGATATGTGATGTTATCGAATAGATATTGTGAAAATATCGAAAATATCGATAATTTAACTTCTAGCTATCTTTGATTAAAGATAGAAATATTCTCAAAACTTGAAAATTAGATTTAGACTTAAGATAATTTTTATATTGTTTGATTAAATTTAAAAATGAGAAATACTGCTTTTCATGGTAAGAATTTCACAATTCCATACAGACTGCAAAAATAATGCCCCTTATGCGGGTAGTATTTAAAGCTCTCTTGACGATCCCTCTCTCATATAATATAATTTTAATTTTATTACACTTCCCACATCACTTTCCACTCATTCTATCCATACAGTACACTCCTCTTTAGCATTTCTTATGCTATCATATAATATTGAATGCACCACCGACTTTACCCACATTATTCGCTAAATATTTCAAATTGCCGCGAACTTTACGAAATATGATATGATGAGGGGGAAGCAGAACACTTTTATGCTGGTCGGGACAGTAAAACTCAGTAAAAAACAATTCAAATATATACATATATTAGGAGGAATCTGTGGCGACTCACGACTCACGTACTTCTCCCACATGTGGAAGGTGTAGACGAACTTGGAAAAGAGACCCATTTGATGGGTTGTAAATCCGAAATGGATTCTCAATTAGCAGTACACTAAATTCACAAAAAGCACAACACAAAAATAAAAAATAAACTTAAAACGGAAAACTGAATTCACAGAACGATAACTTTTGGGTTAAATCGTATCCCAATCCAACTGAAGCAGGCAGACGACTGATTTGGGGTGCCCATTCTATGCGATTCGATTCGGTTCCACCAAACCAGATGCACTGGGGGGCAGGAGGAGGAAGGGGCAACAGATACCACGATAAGCTGATAAGGACGGCGGCGATAATGGAGCCTTAACCCATTTAGGCTTTCGGCTGTGTTTTCAGACTGATTGGAATACATATTTTAGGGGTTTGTATTGGGGTTGTATTTGGGGTTTGGTACCCACGATTATGTATTCCATATATTTCCGTTTCGAATATTAAATAAAATAATATCTTAAAGGATATTAGAAAAAATGAAGTGGATATTTGAAACATAAAATTTGATTTTTCCCAATAAAATATTTCTTTAATTCTATTTTAACTATCCTAGTTCCACAAGATGATCTTATAATTAGGGCATTAGTCTTTCAAAGTCTTCAAGCAAACACTGCCCATAAAACTCTTGGGCAAGCTATTAGAAATCTAATCCAAAATCATTAAAATAGTTACAACACTCCCGCCTTTTTAACGATTGGCCAAGAAACAAATTGGTGAAATCTAAGCCTGATAAGCCATAAACCAAGTACTCGAAGTCCGCTCAAAGTAATTGTGTAATGTAAACGAACCACTCGAACCGAACGAACCCAACCAATAATATCCTTGGGGCCTAGAGATCCCATATAACTCTGGAACTCTGCAATCGGACACTCGTCTTAATAATAAGAAAATATGCGATGGGCTCCCAGTTCCCAGCTCTCAGTTCCCACAACCCCCCCTAAACACAAATTACTCATAATCTGTTTACTTGGCATTCCACGGCATTCCTGCCATCCGAAGGGAACCGTAGTTGCATCCAGATCGGAAAGCTGCAACGTGGGAATGGAATGGGAGCCGGCAGCGGCTGGAACCCGATCTTCGCGGATAGAAAAAGTGCACGGCCGGCGGAATGGTAAACAAAATCGGATGCAATGAGAGGGGACAGGATGTGATCTCCCGGGTTTTGCATGCGCTGCACTTTTCAGATGCGATTTTCTGTGGGAAGTGTTTGGGAAACGGGAGACTGGGGCAATAGATGAGTAAACAGTTCTTGGAAGAATCGGAAAAAGGAAATATAATGTATAAAAAGACAAGAAAGAATACTTTAAAAATTAAGCATTCCTTAAAACTCCAAAAAAATAAATTAGAATTAAAAAAATAGGGATTTAAGAATTCAATAATATGGTAACTACAGTAAAGCTATTACAAGAGACATTAACTTCTGAAAATATATTATTATTCTAGCTTTTTTTCATTCAGTTAATAATTTAATAAATTTTTTGGGCATCCTATCCTATATAAAATCAGAAACCGGTTAAGAAACACAATTTGGGGTCCCTCAAAAAAAGTTTAAAAAAATTAAAAAAAAAAACAAGAGAGAACGCTATAGTCGGGTGTCCCGACTATCAGATACCCGTTACTCAGCTAAAGGAGTGCGAGGGAGATAGATATATAAAATCTTTGATCGGGCATAACTTTTTAACGAATGGTCCGATTTGAAAAATTTCTTCTACATTTCGATAGGTATTGATAGTCACAATAAAACTGCGTTTTTAGTTTTCCAAAATCTTTAATGGTGTGGGCGCCAGACACCTTTAAAAAAATGGTGTAGGGCGATTGAGGGCGTTAGAGGGGGCGTGGCACCATTTTGAAATAAACTTGCGCTGCGTAGGAACTCCAAGAATATGCATGCAAAATGCCAATCCTCTAGCTTTTATAGTTTCCGAGATCTCAGCGTTCATACGGACGGACAGACGGACAGACGGACAGACGGACAGACGGACATGGCTAGTTCGACTCGGCTAGTGATCCTGATCAAGAATATATATACTTTATAGGGTCGAAAAAGCTTCCTTCTCCCTGTTACATACTTTTGCACGAATACAATATACCCTTTTACTCTACGAGTAACGGGTATAAAAAGTTCCCTAAAACCAATCGATCCATAATCTAAGGGTACTTTACAAGCACAAAACGATGACTAAACGGGAGCAGGGTCGCTTAGCCCTTAGCCAAGGGGGATTTCCCAGACGGTATTTAAAGGGGGTTCGATTACTGATTACCGCGTAATGATCTATAATACTTACACGGCCCACACGATGTAGGCAGCCTTCGATAGAAAGCCCATTTTGTTGTGCGCCTAAAAGAGCCTTAGGCACCAAAGGGTTTAACATCACTGAGATCACCGGAGATCGATCCTTTCGGATATTTCGGGTATTTTACGCTAGCACCGGTTTTTGAAAAAGGCGCGAAACGGTTTTCTTTTTTCGGGTATCGGTTATCGGTTATTATCGGTTCGTTAAGCGGGAATGAGAACGGGACAATGTGTGCTCGCGCTGCGGCTGTTGAAATGCTTCTGGTTTCTGGTGATAGAAGCTCACTATCCGACAAACGGAACGAAGTCGCAACGGAGGCAGAAGCGGCAAAAGCGGCAGCGGCGGCGGCGGCGACGGAGGGCAAACGAACGGAACGAAGCCGGCGGAGTCACAGATAAAAAAAAATAAAAATATATAACCAAAAAATAAAAGTAAAAGTAATACAAAATAGAGCTCCAAACTCTCGCTTTCCACCACAATCCACCAAAAAAACAACAGGGTGGTGGTTTATGCTCCTCGATACGCGATATCGAAGCTAGTACACCATATAGAGCATATAGCATATGCTACCCCAATGACCGACGATTGCAGAATGCTGGCATTTGTCTAGCCGCCGAACCGATAAATATGAAATTCAATTCAATTTAAGCGGCAAAGGAAATTATTTAATTATTCGCTGGTTTTGTTTTCGGTCGGCTTTTCGTCTCGTTTAGTTCTGTTTCTGTTTTCTGTGTTTTCTGTTTTGGTTTTTTGTGCAAGGCGGCGTCGGCGATCGAGACGGTGCAGCGCTGTTCCAATGAATCCGAATCCGCCCAACTCCAAAGTCGCAACAATCGCGCACAGTGGTCAAGAAAAGGGGTCAAGATTTGGGTACTGATGGTTTGGGGTCTTGGAACAGGACTTTTGGGGAGTGGTAGTGAAAGAATATAAATTTTTGGCATTTTATAATAATATTAAATATAAAAAAAATATATTTTGGATATTATTATAAAACCAAATATTTTTAATAAACAATTTTCAAAAATTTTTAAAAGTTTAAAATAAAATTTATTAGCTATAGAATTTTTTTTTGGTATACAACTAATAAAATATTCAAGAAAACCTTTAAAGTGGTTAAAAAAGCTATTTAATTCACAATCCCTTGAAAATTTGAAAAAATTTAAGAGTTTCTAACCCTTTTTCCCCTATCCACTTACGCTATTACGTTGTCAAACCCTCTAAACCTTAATCAAAAATGATTTTTCTACTATAATATAATAAGGTGTTCCAAAACCATAAGACTTGGCTCCACTGTAGCGCCTGTCAGCTGTTGCCGGCATGACTTCGGGTTCGGGTTCGGGTTTAGGTTAGGGTTCCGATTCGGATTCGAATTCGGATTCGGCACTCGCTGCCACCGATTGCGATTGAGTCACCCCCATGAGGAGTGCACTTCAAACGATCGACGACAGCCCCATCCACATCCCCATCCCCATGCCCATGCCCATGCCCAAACCCATTCGCATACCCATTCCAATTCCCATTCGAAGCGAGCGACTCGCATGGCATTTGGGTGGGTGAGTGTGTGGCATTGGTCATGGTTATAATTGTCCGCTCATCACTCTACTCCACAACAACAACGACAGCGACGCGAACGACGACAACCACTCCCACTCCCTTTCTTACTGGAACTATGTAGCACCACGCCTCGCATTTAGCACGCCCCAAAACGGAAGCCAGCCACAACAGAGGGCGAAAAAAGAGACACAGACGCCGGCCACTGTCTCCATGTCTCCTTGTCTGCCTGCCTGCCTGCCCCAATGTTCCAATGCTCCAATGCCTCAATCCCGATCGAATCGCATGCATGCACGCATGCGCAGCCGCCCAAAAGCCCAATGAACTGTAAACAAGCGACGAAACGAACGAAAACAACGGCAACAACTAAAAAAGCGAACGTTCCCTTCTACGGGTCAAATTTAAACGGCAAATAGCAGTTAACCCAACTCCACTAATAACTTCATCATAAAAAATCATATATGATATTGCCAATACCCTTTTAACTTTATTATTTTATAGTTTAGGATCAAGTAATAATAATAATAATAAGTATTTTCAAACATTTTGGGCAAATTCCTCTAAAAGGTCAAGCTCAACATCTCTTTCTATGTAAGAAAAATATTTTAAAGTTTGTATTAAGGTTATTAAATATTTCAAATTTTTTAAAAATATTTTAAAGAATTTTTTTTTTTTTATATATTTTCTTTAATCTGTAATGTAATGATATTTAAACTGATTGAAATACATTTTATAGTTCATCATCTTAATGAAAATATTAAATAGTTTCTTAAAATATTAAAGAAAATATTTTTAAAAAATTTTAATATTTGTTTAAAAATTTTAGATAAATCTTATAAATTATTTTAGAAACTTTTAAATAATTTCTTTAAGGCGATTAATTATAAAATGAATTGCAATGTGTTGAATATATTTACTTAAAGCAATATTTTCATGTTATATTTACTACTTTTCTTAAGAAAATTAGTAATACCCCAAGTTAGATCATTTAAAAGGCCAGCTAAAAACTTGTCAATGCCTCGACGACGGCGACGAAGTTCAACGATGACGATTACTACGAGGGACTACGAATGATAATGGTAATGATAATGATGACGACACTGCCACACCCCCGCCTAAAAAGAAAGACGATCGGTTGGGGATTGGGACTTGGACTCGGAATTGGAGTTGCTATTCCATTGGGCCAATAAATTATGCTTCATTTGGAATTGGGTTAAATTGGGAGCGAGGGCGGTGGCGAGGGGAATTAGCGGATTAGTGGGGAGAGTGCCATATATTTATGGGGCAGCTGCTGTGGCTTTAGGGCGTTGCCCTGCCCCCAAAGGGGGCGTGGCTCCTCGAAAGAACGAAATCGGAATGTCCCATCCCGGCAGTATAAATACCCTCTTAAGCCATGCAGTTATTTATATATTTGCAGGGGTAATTCAGCGATAAACAAAACATTTAACCAACTGGCGAAATGTGTAAATAACTAGATGCGCGTATTTGCTGACTCTTAGACGACTTATTAATGCCTCATTGAGGTGGAACACCCCCCTTGCCGGGTTTCGGTCAGGAGGTGGAGGAGGTGTTTATGAGTAATGGCCAAGTGCAGATTGTCTGCGACTGCGGATTCTGATCTAAGCCCGTCCAACGGGTAGTAGAGTTGTGCAATCCAAGTTGCCCGTGAAGGCGTCATACTATCCATATATCCATATTTGCAAAACGTGTGCTTCCCCAATCCAATTGGTTTCGAATACTTGTGTAAATACTTTTCTTAACAACTTAACTGGCATTCTTTACGATGCAATATATTTCATATGGACCAGCCGACTGATTGAACTTCTTGTTTTTGCTTTAAAGATTGTTAAACTGATTTATGCTTAGCCACATACCATATAGCACACCTTAAAATGCTATCAATCATATAGCATATCTTTTTCTAACAAGACTTTAATTAGTTTTTCATTAAGTAGACTTTAAATAATTCAAAATAAAAAAATCCCTATTAAAGCTCTTTGAAATATTAGTTTATTTTCCAATTAGAATCAAGATTATATCGATTTTCCCAATTGGAATTTTATTTAATATTTCCTATTTTTTAATTAGAAAAATTCACCAATCAGTTTGAAAAATTTCCTAAATTAGTAAAAACTAATTTTTTAAAATCCATTTTTAAACTTTTTTAAAAATTTTCTATTTTCAAATTAGTTAAATTTAAAAAATTGATATTTAAAAATTTTTCAATTCAATATCAAACTGTGTTTATCCAAGTTATAAGCTATTGTTTTGGTGAACCTGCTCCATATAATACCCAAATTTAAGCGATCTACAAGGACTTAATCTACCAGATGTCTGAATAATATTACAACTTGATACTTCCGTTTTAAAAACAAGCCTGAATCCAAAGCGAAAACTCCCACGGCTCATTTGCCAATGAAGCGCGACAATTTGGCTAATTGAAATGCAATTAAATCGGAATTGGAATCGGAATTGTTGGTGGCTTGATGGCCTGATAGCTTGAGAGGCGCCGACATTAATCTCTCGACTTCATTTTCCATTTTGCTGCCGCCGAGATTGGGATTAAGATTAAGGTCAGCGGACTGCATGTGGATGCCGGGCAATTGGCGGGCTGCAGTTCCTCAATTTTCGTGGTCGAAGCGGGGCGATAAATGTATTTTTTGAAGAAACACGCTCAATTAGACAATGAGCAATGAGATTAGAAGCCAAGACGAAGTGCTGTAGCCTTGCCGTGGGCTTGTGGATTGGTGGATTGGTGGGTTAGTGGGTAGGTGGTTAAGGTGGTTACTTGGCTAGTCCGTTTGCTGGTGCCTGGGCTTTGTTGGACGTGTTTGGCGTTTTGGAAAATTAGCCAACAACCTTCGACACGGTTTTCAAAAGCAATTAAGCCCAACGCTCGCTCACTCATATGCGGAGTACTCAAGCAGGACCGCCGCCAAAATCGATTGAAGCCAACAGAACCAGCTCTAAATCAAAGCCAAAAACCAACACCAAGTCCACAAAACAAAACCCAAGCTAAGCCAAGAAAATGACGCACCAAAGCAATGCAATTTCAGGCCAGGTGGATTTGGTTTTGGACTCGCATTTGGGACCTTCGTCAAGTGCAGGTGGAGCCATTGGCTGACGGCCACCGGTGCGTCATGTGAGCGGGAACATGGCGAGGGGTTCATTAGCACCACGCCAGTTCCGAGGGCCTCCAGCTGTCTGGCAGGTGGATCAATCAGAGTATTACGACTATTATTAATAAAATATTGATTTAAAGAGATAACAAATGTATGTCTTACATACTGCAGCCATGAAAACTGGTTAAAAAAACAACAAGAAATAAAGTTCCATTAAAAAAAATAATGTAAAACAAATTGAATAAATACTTTTGACTTCAAAATATGGAATATTATAATTAATTGGTTCCAAAAATTAAAATTAAAATTTAGGCTTACAAAAATTTTGATTTTTGAAAAAAAGAGTCCTATCTTTAAAAAGTTTCCCCATATACGAATAGTGTTTTGCATAATATAATATATAATACATATATAAAATCAATGGATCTTAGATATATTGTATTAAACACATTTTATAGTAAAAATATTCTGTCAGTTATTTTCCATTTTAAGCCAAAAATATTCCAAAACATACATTGCAATTTTTATGAATGGTCAGAAACCGATCCATAAATAAATAAACTATAGGAATACATTTTTAAGAAGACCTCAACAATTTGAATCCTTTTAAACCTTTTAAAGCAGCGAAAAAGAGATAGTTTCGTGTAAAAGGTCTTTGCACTCACCTCAGCAAAATGGTCAGTTGTAGGTCATGGCCCAATCTCTCGAGAGCGGGAACACCCTCCACCCGCAGTATATTGATTTTTTCGCGCAGCGGCCGGGACATGGTGTGCTGGCCCTGGCGCTCGCGCAGGATCTCCAGGATGTTCGGCTGGCGCAGGAAGGCGATAACCTTAAACGTCAAACAGGGATTCAATTAAAAATCAAGTGTCATGCTAGCCAAAAACAGAAGAAGACTCACCTTTTCGTTGTAGGCAATGGGCACATCTTCGTAGCCGGCTGCAGTGGCTCCCATTCCCGTCATTCCGGCTGCTCCGCCCGCCGAGCGATCCATGCTCAGGGCACAGGCAATGGCTGCCGTTGTGGTGCAGTTGTGGCCATGTCCATGGCTGCTCCGGGAGGAGGAGGACGACGATGAGGGCCTGGGCGGAGGCAGAGGCGGCACTCCGGACACCGAGGATCCCGGACTGGCATTGATATGCCCACTGGTGGCCGACAGGCAGTTGCCATCCACCAGATCCGGATAGTAGTAGCCCACGCCACCCGGCTGCTGCTGCTGCTGCTGTGACGGATGCTGCTGGCGATGGCGCACCACACGCGGACACTCGACGGGCAGGCGGGGATCCATGAAGGAGGTGCGACGGTGCTGGTGGTCAATGAAGAACTGCTTGCCCGACTGATCCAGCTTCGTTTCCCAGCACGAGGGCAGCTCCCTGCCCATCTGGGCGAAGGTGTTGACCAGGGCCACCAGGTCCTTGTTGTACTGGTACCGCTGAAAGCACTGCGGGTCCCGTCGGATGCGCATGACCATGTGCTTCAGTGCGGCATTGCGGTTGTAGATGGCCAGCGCAGCCTCGTTGGTGTGCAGCAGGGAGTAGAAATCCGGACGGCAGAGCATCAGGATAGCGGGATGGATGGCCGAGGCGGGAGGAGGAGCAGCGGCAGCAGCAGCAGCAGTAGCTGGAGCACCGGTATTGACGTTGCTATTGGCTGATGGTGGCATGTTGTACAGCTGGGCTGCTCTGCTCTCATTGGTAATGGTGCGGCGGATGCTCTGATACCGCCTATCCAGCTGCTGGCGATGGTGTTGCTCCCGCCCGGCTGGTCCACCACTTGGCGCCGCTCCTGGTCGCTGCCAGGAGGTCGTCCGCGTTGTGTGATCGATGTAGAAGATGCGCCCGTGGCTATCCATGCGCGCCTCCCAAGCGGGCGGCAAGGATGGCTCTCCCGCGGCTCCGGCTCCGCTAGATCCGGATACCGTGACCCCCGTTCCGGGTTCCATGAGAGCTGCGCCAGCTGCTGCTGCCGCCGCCGCCGCGGCTGCTGCTGCACTGCGTTCCGGGATGGAGGGCAAACGGGTGCTACTGATGTGCACCACCTCATCCGGGGGCTCTGGGCCCTGATGCTCCGGTGTGCTACCATCCTGCAGGTAGATGTAATCCAATTGACTAGAGACGGCTGGACTAGGCTCCGAGGGGACTGCTCCGCTGGCGAGGCTGGAGTTGGCAGTAACGGCTTGGAGGCGGGCATGCCGCCGGGCATGGTGAGTGGGCGTGGGAGGACACACCAAAGGCGAACCAGTGGCTCCTGCTCCTCCTGTTGTACCACCTCCGGCTCCTCCTCCACCGCCCACACGCTTGAGCAGACGCTGCTGAGGTCGCTGGCCGTGAAAGGTTGGAGTCCCGGGCGGCACCGCATCCTGAAGGGCTGCTCCGCCACCCACTCCCCTGCCTCTGGTGGGCGAGTGCTGCTCCGGACTCAGGCTGAGATCCAGGGGCGAGGCACTGCGCGTGGAGCAGCCGGAGGGAGGACTCCTTGGCCGTTTTGGCGACAGCAGGAGGCGCGGCGAGGCCTGCTCCTCCGATGAGCTGGCCTTGCCATTGGACAGGGCTCGGGTGAGTGGACGGTGCTGACGCAGATAGGGAAATTGCAGACTGTTTGGCGACGAGGACGAGGATCCGACACCCGAGGAACTGGGGAAGGTGGGAAACTCATAGCTCTGATGGACCGGCACCTTCTGAGTGCTGATCGTGTTGATGTAGCTATCCGGACCGATCTTCTTCTTCAGCAGCGGCTTGAATCGCACAGGCGGCGTGGCCAGGGGTGAGTTATTCGAACTGCCACTGCCCTGGGCCATCTCCTCGGCCAGTCGCTCGTCCGTGTCCAGGATGTCGAACTGAAAGACATCGCCCTGCAGCTTGAGATCGCGACCAACAGCACGCGGTGGCCAGGAGCGTTCCAGCGGACGATGCTGTGGCGGCGAGGGCTGTCGGAGATGGTGATGATGATGCTGCTGGTGCTGCTGTTGCTTCTGTTGCTGCTGCTGCTGCTGACGCCGCTGCACATGGGTGCTGGCCTGGAGGGCAGCGGCGGCACCCAGCAGACTCTCCACGGCAGCCGCCTCCTCGTCCTCCTCCTCCTCGACCTCCTCATCCACTTCAGCCATGCTCAGGGTATCCACCATTTCGGCGGGCACCGTTTCAAAGCATTCGCGAGCCACCCACAGATTAAACCCATCTCCGTTTGCATTGGACAGTGTGGTGGAGGTGCTGGTGGTGGCTCCTACCGCCTTGGTCTTCTTTTTGGCGCCGCTGAGGGGCGTGGAGCCGCCGCTTTGGGGCGACAGTGTCCAGGATTTGCGACGGGCGCCACCGCCCACGCTGCTGCCGCCATCGCTGCCGATGCTGCCGTTGTAGGAGTTGGTGGGCGAGAGCGTGGCATTGTTGGCCGGCGTCTCGCAGGATTTGGTGGAGAGCAGGGTCTGGTGGCGGGCTTCCCGGGGCTCCTTGAACTCGGGTGGCTTCTCTTCTTTGGGCGCTGTAAAGGAGGTCAGGTAAGTAAATGAATTGTTATATTTATTCTTGAGTTACTTACATGCATCACTGGGTTGGGCCAGTGCGCAGGCCCCCAGGTGCTCCTCCTCCTCTGCGTTCTGATTTCCAGGTGCTAGGGGAGGCTGCTCCTGCTGCTCCTGTTCCTCCACCTCGCTGACACTCACCTGAACATCGTTGGTCAGGGTGAGGGCGCTCTGAAAGGCCTGTTCCAGTTCATCGCTTTCGTTGCCATTGCGCGCCTCGTAGAAGGCCTCCTCCTCCTTGTTGGGATCATCCTCCTCCTCGTCGTCTTCCTCCTCCTCTTCGTCGTCTTCTTCCTCCTCCTCCTCCTGCTGCGACCTGACCGCAATGGGATCCGCTGGGCTCCTGTCCGCCAGGCACGACGAAGATGCTGCCAGGGGCTTGAGGGCCACCGGTGCAGCTGGTGGCTCCATTGCGCTGGCCTCCGGAGCTCAAGATGTGCTCTTCCTCTTCCGCACTTGGCGTCCCCACCTCTCTGCCTCTGCCTCTTCCTCTTCCCCTACCAACCTGCCCCCCAGCGCCCTGCCCAGGGTTAACGGTTACAGTTACAGCTGCAATTGCTCTACTTTGGCGTTGTGACGTTTGCTGCCCTTCGACCCGCGCATTTCCGTGCTCACTGCCATTAGTCCGGCCGTGCTATATTTTCGGTTTTTTATTTTATCAATTGTTTAATTGTTAATTAAAGTTGCAAAGCTAAAAAATATTTTTTACGCGGAACAGTGCTACCGGATGGCAATGGTGCGATTAGCCAGTGCGCTGCAGCGGTCACACTTTCCCCCGGAGCTGCCACCTCGCTGGGCGGGCAATTGAATTGACGGCATCTGGCAGCCCTGGCCGTGTACTTTTTTTTTACATTTGTGGCGCTTCACATTCGCAATTCGTTTTGGTTTGCGCCGCTTTCGAGATCCCGGGTTAACCAGCGAGCAACGTAACCGGTAACAGCATGGCCGCTGCAAGTGGAGAACTGTCCAAGAAGTAAGTCCCGGACCCGTGAGATTCGCGTTTTGGCCAAAAGTTTACCCGGCCAACGAAGCAGCAGCCCTTTGAGGTTAGGTTGAGGCGGCAACGTTCCAGTGCTTTTTTGTTGGCCGCTGATGAAATACACTTGTTAAAAGTAGTAATGTTTGCCCGCTGCGCCCTTAAAACCGTGCAGGAGGCGTGGCCCCTAGCCAAGTCCGCCAGGATTTGGTCACAGGCCACCGGTTTCCACGTGAGCGGCTGCCAACTGCAGCCGAGCAAGCAGACCAAACTGTGGGTTACTCATCCGCCCCGTTGGCCAGGCTGTCATAACTGCAAGGACATGTGTGGTTCCCAGATCCTTTGGGATATTCCCACAAATGTATCTGCCACCCGTTGTTATGACAGCCTAGTGGTAGAATCTTCACCGACCTGCTCGCATCTATTTATATCAACCTAATCCACATTTTTTGCCCTTCTAGTGAGCTGAAGCGTCGCCTGAAGGCCGAGCAAAAGGCCAAGGAGAAGGCCGAGAAGGCGGCCGCCGCTGCTCCGGTTGAGGGAGCTGCCGGCAAGAAGAAGAGCACCGCCGCCGAGGAGGAGGAGATCTCGCCGAACGAGTACTTCAAGCTCCGTTCCGCCGCCGTCCAGGAGCTGAAGCGTTCGCCCACCACGGATCCCTACCCGCACAAGTTCCATGTGAGCAGCTCGCTGGAGGACTTCATTGCCAAGTACGAGAGCAGCCTGAAGGAGGGCGAGACCCTGGAGAATGTCAGCCTGAGCGTGGCGGGGCGTGTCCATGCCATCCGCGAGTCGGGGGCCAAGCTCATCTTCTACGATCTGCGCGGAGAGGGTGTCAAGGTGCAGGTGATGGCCAGCGCCAAGTCCTACAAGTCGGAGGCGGCCTTCGAGACGGATACCGCCAAACTGCGACGCGGCGACATCATCGGCGTCGTCGGACATCCCGGCAAGACCAAGAAGGGCGAACTCTCCGTAATGCCCAGCGAGATCAAGCTGCTGTCGCCCTGCCTTCACATGCTGCCCCATTTGCATTTCGGCCTTAAGGACAAGGAGACGCGCTACCGCCAGCGCTACCTTGATCTCATCCTCAACAACAAAGTGCGCGAGAACTTCCAGATCCGTGCCAAGGTAAGAGTGTGCATGAAACAAAGGAAAGCTAAAGCTTATCCAATCCTTTCTTTCCCCAGATCATCTCGTACGTTCGCCAGTTCCTGGATCGCCTAGGTTTCCTGGAGATCGAGACGCCCATGATGAACATGATCGCCGGCGGAGCCACTGCCAAGCCCTTCGTGACACATCACAACGACCTGAAGATGGACCTGTTCATGCGCATCGCTCCGGAGCTGTACCACAAGATGCTGGTGGTCGGTGGGCTCGATCGCGTGTACGAGATCGGTCGGCAGTTCCGTAACGAGGGCATCGACCTCACCCACAATCCGGAATTCACCACGTGCGAGTTCTACATGGCGTATGCCGATTACGCCGACGTTATGGACATCACCGAGCAGTTGGTCTCCGGCATGGTGAAGGCCATCCGTGGATCCTACAAAGTCATCTATCACCCAGACGGTCCAGAGGGACCCGAGCAAGAACTGGACTTCACGCCACCCTTCAAGCGCGTCTCCATGATCAAAACGCTTGAGGAGAAGTTGAAGGTCAAGTTCCCAGCTGCCGATACCTTCAATACGCCAGAGACGAATCAGTTCCTCTCCCAGCTGTGCACCAAACACCAGGTCGAGTGTCCCGCCCCTCGCACCACCGCCCGTTTGCTGGACAAGCTCGTGGGCGAGTTCATCGAGGAGTTCTGCATCAATCCCACGTTTATCTGCGAGCATCCGCAGATCATGTCGCCGCTGGCCAAGTACCATCGCAGCACTCCCGGTCTGACGGAGCGCTTCGAGCTGTTCGTGGCCAAGAAGGAGATCTGCAATGCCTACACCGAGTTGAACGATCCCGTCGTGCAGCGCGAGCGCTTCGAGCAGCAGGCCAGCGATAAGGCGGCCGGAGATGACGAGGCCCAATTGGTTGACGAGAACTTCTGCACCGCCTTGGAGTACGGACTTCCGCCCACTGGCGGCTTCGGCATGGGCATTGATCGGCTGGCCATGTTCCTCACGGACTCCAATAACATCAAGGTGGGTCAACGGTGTTTCCACTCTTTTGAAATCATTGCTAAAGCTTGCTTATTCAACAGGAGGTTCTTCTGTTCCCCGCCATGAAACCGGAGGAGGCCAACCGCACGGCGGCGGAAACTGCTCCAGCCACTCAGCAGTAGAGGGCCACTGCTCACTCACTCAACCCCAATCCTTGTACGTTACGCTGGTCCCGGGCTAGACCCAGTTGCTAAGTTATTCAACAAATAAACCTTTCTTTTCCAATAAGTTATTAGCTATTTTATTGTGGAATTTTCTGATTATTTTCAAATTGTATTCTTTTTTAGGGGATTAAACACTTTTCTCTGAAGGAATTTTACTTTTATAAATTTCTATAATTTGAAAATTACGAATTAAAAGAAAAATTCTATAATCATATATTCATATAATAGGTATTTTTACAAAAATTCAAGAACCTGATTTTCCACCCAAAATATCAGTATTTTGGCTGTAACAATGAAAATAATGTTCCAAATTTGGAATGTCATACCTCGTTGAGCTCGTAATCAAACTCCCAATCGATTCGCATTCAAATCTGGTAATTTTAATTTTTTCAAATTTTTTGCAAAAAATTGTGATGTTACCCCTTATTAAAATTGCGAAAATTGGATCGGAAAATCAATTTTTTTAAATCAGTCAAAAAGTGCACGGATCATGATTATTGGGTCGCTAGCTGCCCAAAACAGTACGCCTTTTTGATTTGGGACCATTTTTGTCCAAGTTACAGCCAAAAATCGATAATAAAATTAAAATTATTACCAAACTCCAAGAACCAGATTTTCCACCCAAGAAATCAGTATTTTGGCCAAAGCAATGGAAATAATGGTCCAAATTTGGAATGTCATACCTCGTTGAGCTCGTAATCAAACTCCCAATCGACTCGCATTCAAATCTGGAAATTTTAATTTTTTCAAATTTTTTGCAAAAAATTGTGATGTTACCCCTTATCAAAAATGCGAAAATTTGATCGAAAATTCAATTTTTTTAAATCAGTCAAAAAGTGCACGGATCATGATTATTGGGTCGCTAGCTGCCCAAAACAGTACGCCTTTTTGATTTGGGACCATTTTTGTCCAAGTTACAGCCAAAAATCGATAATAAAAATAAAAATATTACCAAAATTTAAAAACCTGATTTTCTATGGAAATAATGGTCCAAATTTGGAATGTCATACCTCGTTGAGCTCCCAATCGATTCGCTTTCAAACCTGAAAATTTTTAATTTTTTAAAATTTTTTTTCACCCAAGAAATCAGTAATTTGGCCAAAGCTATGGAAATAATGGTCCAAATTTGGAATGTCATACCTCGATTCGCTTTCAAACCTGAAAATTTTTATTTTTTTAAAATTTTTTTGAAAAAAAATTTTTTTTATAAAAAATTTCAAAATGGGTGAAAAATTTATTTTTCCCGAAAGTGATGGGGATTGTTAGTTTACATTTCTAGCTGCCTAACACAGTCGGTCTTTAAGCTGTGGGCCTTGATTTGTCCAAATTACGATTGAAAAACCCATAATAAATGGATATTCTTGTGTAAAATTCGAATTTAAATTTTTTCAGATAA
The DNA here is from genome assembly GCA_035046095.1 of Drosophila pseudotakahashii. Classification (NCBI taxonomy): domain Eukaryota; kingdom Metazoa; phylum Arthropoda; class Insecta; order Diptera; family Drosophilidae; genus Drosophila; species Drosophila pseudotakahashii. The sequence goes on from JAWNOE010000105.1 coordinate 13,682,078, forward strand.
AAAACCGTATTTTCACCGAAACAATGGAAATAATGGTCCAAAAATGGAATGTCATACTTTGTTGAGATCGTTATAAAATTCCAAACCTGGAACCTGGAACTTTCCTTGTTTTTGTTCCTGGGGTTTAGAACAGAGCAGTCTTAAATACACCTTTTGAAACACTGTCAGTCGTCACAGTTCATCAAAAACTTCAGTTTCTACAGAACTGCTTTCTAAGCATTTGTGTGAAACTGTTGATTTTTTCTAGAAAATTTTTTAACTCTCTTACAATTTTAAATTTTGCAGATAGAAAATGTATAGCCCCGGCGCCGGTGGGAGTACCAGACCACGCCCGTTGTCGCGGATGCTAAAAAAAGATCTTGTAAAGGAGGTCGAGGAAGAACGGAAACGAAGTGCAGAATACGCTGCAAAACTGGCAGCTGCTCCGACGATGATGGAGCTTCAGGAAGAACGGAAACGAAGTTCAGAATATGCCGCCAAACTGGCAGCTCTTCCGACGTTGGAGGAGCTCCAGGAAGAATGGAAACAGAGTGTAGAAAATAAGGCGAAACTGGCTGCTCTTCCGACCTTAAAGGAGTTCAAGGAAGAACGGGATCGAAATTCAGAATTTATCGCGAAACTGGGAAATATTCTGAAAAAAACTAAGTCCCAGAAGGAGGATCTATTAAACAAATTGGAAGTGGAGAAGAAAATAAATGAGGATTTGCGCCAAAAGCTAGAGACTATAAGTCAAGAATGCTGCAAATGTGGGGACCCACTCTTGGTTTCGGTGAGATGCGGCTACCGTTTTGGAAAGAAGTGCATCTGGACCTATAACCAGCAGTCGACAAGATGCCCACTCTGCAAGTCTGTGCCATAAGACTATAAGACATACGGTTGCAGTGAAAATTACTGACAAATGCAAGCGATTTACCATGTCCTAATAAACATTAATTGAACATTCCAAATTCAACTTTTATTTAAATTTACCATTTAGATTTACCATGTCTTAATAAACATTAATTGAACATTCCAAATTGAACTTTTATTTCAATAATTCGAAAATGGAAGCTATCGATTTTTAAACGGTTTTTGGGTTCTTGAAGAACTCGCTTACCAACACCGCGAAACTTATCGATTGGCCAAGACCAATATTATCTTCCGGCTATCGATAACCGTCTTGTTGTTGTAATTCTTTTTTTTAACAGATGAAAACATCCAAGGAAATCGCGTAAATTGTCAATTATCCGGGGATACAGAGTAACACAAGGATGGGGGACCAACAACAGCTGATCCTGGCCACCGGGGGCTACGACCACACGATAAAGGTGTGGCAGGCGCACACGGGCAACTGCATAAAGACGATGCGGTTCGTGGAGACCTCGGTAGGATTAGTGTGATTAAGATGAGCCATATCCATAGATCCATACATATCCCATCTTACAGCAAGTCAACGCTCTAGACAGAACGCCGGACAAGACGCGGCTGGCGGCATGTGGCTACCAGTGCATCCGGCTGTACGACCTGGAGTCCAACTGCACCGCCCCGGTGATCAATTTCGACGGGGTGCAGAAGAACGTGACGCGGCTGGGCTTCCAGGAGGACGGCAACTGGATGTTCACCGCCGGCGAGGATCACCATGTGCGCATCTGGGACATGATCTCCGCCCCGCCGCACTGCTCGCGGGTCTTCGACTGCGAGGCGCCGGTGAATGCGGCCTGTCTGCATCCCAACCAGGTGGAGATCGCCATGGGCTCCCAGAACGGCAGCGTCTTTCTGTGGGACGTCAAGTCGGAGCGTCACGAGCGGATCGTGCCCGAGGTGGATGCCTCGATTCAGGATGTGGCCATCTCGCCGGATGGCCGATACTTGGCCGCCGCCAATAACAAGGGCAACTGCTACATCTGGTCGCTGACCAGTCAGGATCAGAAGATGAGCACGCTGAGGCCGACGAAGAAGATACCGGCCCACAAGCGCTACATCCTGCGCTGCAAATTCAGTCCGGACTCCCGGCTCCTGCTGACCACTTCGGGCGATGGAACGGTGGGCATTTGGAAGACGGAGGACTTCACCAAGCCGGACGAACCGGCCAAGTGGCGCGAGCTGTGCATCGAAAACTATTGGGTGTGGGACGCCGCCTTTAGCGCCGATTCCAAGTGGCTGTTCACTGCCTCCTCCGACGGCATTGCTCGGCTGTGGAAGCTGGAGACGGAGAGCACCATCAGGGACTATACCGGCCACACTAAGGCCATCACTGCCCTGTCCTTTAAAGACGAGATCGTGGGCAAATAGTAGTAGCTAGACGCTAGAACGTAGGCAATTTGTAAGCTTTGCGGCCAGCGTGTCGCTATCGAGAGTCCCCGGCTGAGTTGATTGTCTCCAGGCGGGCGGCGATTCGGTGGACTTTCCCGTGGGTTTCCTCAAGGGCAGCAAGAACTATTGCATCCTTTTATACCGAACTTTGCTGTAAACTCATTGAACATCTAAATTTATATTAACTGGGCGTTGATTTCCTAATGAAAAGACTAGCCTTTCTTTTAAAAGTTCGTCAAGCTTCAAAGGTTTATTCATATTCCTTGTTGAAATTAATTGATGGTTTTATTTTACCAAACAGTTTAAAAAATGTATATTCTACTTAGGCCAAGAAGCGTTTCTATATTATATTCGTTAAAAAAAAATAACTGCCAGCTATGCTCATAAACCTATTTAAAAATCCTCAAAATCAAAAAGTGGCTCGGAAAGTTCACCATCCGCCAAACAAGCGAGACAATCGTTAGGCAACGAAACGATTCATTCGAAAGGCTCTGTGACAAATAATTCGGCATTTTTTGGAGGCAGTTTAATGTAGGGATAGTAGCGATGACTCCATATGCGCAACACACCAACCAGAACTGAAGCATCATTAAAAAACAACACCCACAATTCAAGAGAAAATTAAGAATACCTCTGAAAATGAGCGCTTGGCTTTTGTAGCGACTTTTTCATAATTTATAAACCTTTGATACATAATTATAGTACGACTAAATTGTGTGTATGCAAAATGCAATTTGAATAAAATCTTACGGGCATAAATATACATACAATACGGAAATTAAGAACCAAGTTTATCTTTTAGATACTGGAAATAGAGGGGGAGGGGAACATAGATGTGGAAAATTGACTTTTATCGCTTCGGTGATGTTTTGTTAAGTGGACGGGAGCGGGTTAAGCTGCGTCTCTGGGTCTCTAGTCCACATAGTCGATGCCCTGGGCCACAATTGATTCCTTGATGGGATCCGGGTCGTCGCCCAGCTTGTAGCCCACGATGCAGGTGACATCCACGGCCTTGCCCGTGGGATTCAGGAGGAGCATCACCTGGTTGATGGGCGTGGCCGGGCGGAAGGGCTTGTGGGGCGGCATCTGGCTGTCCGTCGGCGGCAGCAGGCGCACCTTGCAGGGCTAAAAGGGGAAGAGAGAATCCAGTTAGTCCTGTTCTCATCGTATCAATCTCCACCAGCCGCCTACCTTCTTCACGCTGGCCTCGAACTGAAAGTCGCGCACTGGCTGGCGACTCTTGTTCTGCGCCGATATCACAATCACCGACACACGATGGCCGGGCCGATCGCTGGTGAAGTTCAGACTGAGCTGCATGTCGTCATCGTCGAGGACGATGCGCTGCTCCCCGGTGGCCTGAATATTATCCAGTTCCACGTGAATCTCGCTAAGCGGCTTGGTCGGGGGCGCAACTGGAGCCACTGGAGGAGGGGCCACTGCGGCCGCCACTTCTTCGCTTTTATCCACATCCTCGCTGAGCAGGGGAACATCATCTACCGGATCGGAAGGAACGGGAGGAACAGAAGCAGCCGCCGCTGGCTCCTCTGGCGCCTTCACCTGCATTCGTTCGCGGGCCATGTCGTTTAGCGTGAGCTTCTCGGGATCGCGCTTGAAGCTGGGCATCCGCTCCTGGGCAGGCAGGATCTGCTGGAAGAGTTCCTCGCTGAGCATATCGATCTGCGGCATCTTTCTGGCCGTTCCCGGTATTTTGCTGCAGTCACCGCCCGCCGCACCATTGCCATTGGCCAATCCCTCGGCCGCCGGACTTTGGCTCAGGACTTGCGGTTCAAGCAAAGTGTTGGCGTTCTGGAATGGCTGGTTCTGCGGCTGCAGCTTGGCTTCACTCTCGGCCAGGGCGCTGCTGAAGATGTCACTTAAGTCGGCCAGCGGATCCCCACCACTGGTTGTGGCCGTGGCCGTGGCATTGGAATTACTGCTGGCGGTATTTGGTATGGTTGCTGATGCGGTCGAAGGACTTTCGCTGCTGTTTCCACTGATCAGCAAATCCCCAAGCAGTTCGTTTAGCAGCAGGGCATTATTGGAACCAGCTGCTGCTGCGGTCGAACTGTTGGTCGAAGTGGTCTTTGCCGAGGATGTCGATGTTAGAGTACTGGTGGTCAGGGCAGGAGCCGTGCTCCTCGTGGGCGATGGCACCAGTAGCTTGTAGCGCTGCATGGTGGTCAGTAGAGCGCCATTGGCATCCAGGGTGTCGGCTGTGAAAGGAGGTTGAAGTGGTTAATACATGTTTGTTTACTAGAGACCTGTGATTCATTAACAAAAAACCGCGAATTCTTTGGAAAATAAATCTAATGTAATCTAAATATTATTATCTAAAGAATTTGCGGACCACAGGTGTGAAAAAGGCCACTAAGATATAGCTAACACCCACCTACGAGCTGGGCATCGGAGTCGTCCAGCAGCTGCGGCAGATGCTGGAAGATGGGCTTGTGCTTCTTGCAGCTCTTGTACAGCTCGTGCAGCGTCTCGCTGACATCCTGGTTTGAGGGATCGTAGGTGTCCAGCATCTGGTTGAGCAGCTGCATCGTCTCCTGCACCTCGCTAAGGACCAGACGATGCTGGGCCAGCAGATCGTTACGTCGCGCCTCCTGCGCCATCCGGTACTGCAGAAGGATATTGGCCCGCTTGTAGTTCTCAGGATTATTGCTCTTGATCAGTTTGGCGAACATCGCCTCGTCGATGGTCCCGAGGACACTCTCCCGTTTGGCCACCGCCGCCTCCGTGGTGCCGTGCTCGATGTCCCCCTCCTTCCGCAGCATATCGTAGGCGTCGCGGATCTTCAGGCGCTGCGGAAACTCCGTGGTCCACAGGAGGAGGCACTCCATGATCCGCTGCTTAACCTGGTGCGGCGTCTCGGCGCCCATGTACTTCTTCGACACCAGGCGGATCAGTTCGTTGAGGAAACGGAATTTGGCCGCCTCGTCCTGGAAGTCGTCGCCGCACTGCGTCATGCACTCCTCCAGCAGCTGAAAAGGGGTAATACAATGGTTTTAATAAGGAGTACAAGTATTTACTGTGATAAGCTACTAAAATCTTAAGATATTTAATTAGAATTTATATAAATAAAAGTATTATTAGAAGAGTTAAGAGAACCAGAAAGAAAGTTAAAATACTAATGGATAATAAATCAAAGGGGATTTATTAAAAAAGAAAATAAAATAATCCCTAATAAGTCAAAACATTAAAATACATAAAAATAGGGAAAACTTCTTAAGTCAATAGCACATTCCATAAAAAAAATTAAATAAATAATAAAAAAAATTATATAAAATTTAAAAAATTATTTAATTTTTTTTTATTTTTGATTTATTTAAAAAAATATATATTTTAATACTAAAATATAAAATGAAACAAATTTTATTAAGATCCTAATGAAAGTACATTATAATTGAACGGTGCAAAATCTGATATAATGGATATTATTTAATGATACTTAAAAAATAAAATGAAATTTAATAGGTTACGAAAATGGAAGTAAAGGATATTAACATATTTTAAAATCACAATCTGCTGGATATTATTTTAGATAATTTTTAAAAAATTAAAATATGTAATGGAATAACAATGGAAGTTCTTCGTAGTAAATGATCCTTACTTGTTTTATGAAATATTTTTTTTAAAGGAAGCACAATGGAAGTTATGAAAATGCCGCTATCTGTTGCATATTATTTTAGCTGCTTTTGTACCCAGGTGGCAATACAATGCGGTGCAATACATGCGCACATTTCGACCACAAATGATAACAAAACAATATATTGTTATTGTTCTTGCGAATGGAACGCAGCCACACAAGTGCGTGTGTTTTTGTGCGCCTTTTTGCCCACTGTGCGTCGGTGTGCGCCGGTGTTCGTCTGTGTGGGTGAGGGGGTTCAGTGGGCAATCATTTTTCCCACACACACACACACACGCACACCTCTTTACTGTTAAGCGACGGCAGTGGGTGGGGGCGGGGAGGGGCGGTGAAGGGGTTGATAAAGGGGGTAATTTTGAGGAAATGCGAAAAAGAAATAATCACCTACCGAAATCGCTCGCGTAGCCTCCGTTATATTGGAGGATCGCACCTTGGCCACAATCATTTCCTGCGCCTTGTGGACCAACTGGGCGTTGCTTTTGACCACAATGCAGAACATTTGCACGCCCAGTTCGTCGATTTTCTTAGCCGGATTTGTTGCTCTCTCTGTGCGGCCAGGAAAAGAGGAAGAACGCGCTGAATTTCTGGGATTTCCGTGGCCGAACTGGCGACTTCACTTACCCAGCATCTCCTCCATTATGCTCTCGTCGGTTGTCATTATGCGGGGACGGGCCTACCGTAATGTTACATTAACTGGGGGATATACAATATTTGCGGTGATTTCGAACAACAACCATTGTTGCTAGAGATGGGCGACTTGGATGTTTCTCCGCCTCTATAAGCTTTCGATAGGCTAACGATGACGACTATCGGCGTTTGCACATCTCTAAAGGGGTGGTGTCCTTGCTAGACGTAGCCGCGTCACCCTCCTAATATTTTGTTGCGTTAAAATATACCACAAATACTGAAATATTCTATTTATAGAGTTGCCATACTCTAGTAGTGCTGCCATCTAAACGTTGCCATTTGGGTTTATCAAAACGACCGTTGGCTTTTGAAATGGTTTTAATATTTAATATTTAATTGGGTATTAAGCAGGACGCCAAACCATTTAAGAATACCTATAGAAAAATTTACAACTGCTTTTAAAAAAGAAGTGGTGTTTGCAATTACCTCGTTAATATATGAAATTGCAATTAGTTCATTACCATTTACAGACACAAGCGCAACGCTTATGTAAGCACATGCAAACACGTGGCGCGTCTGTGTGTGTGTGTGTGCGTGGGCAGCAACCTGTGGCCATTTCACCTTAAGTTAACCTTTCGGCAGGACATCGCGCAGGCGCCTAAAATCGTCGGGCTATAATTAGAAGCACTTGCATCATCATCTCGACGGGGAATTGGAATCGGAATTGTTGCCCCAAACGGTTCACGTGGTGGTGGGGTCATGGTGTTCTGATACCCATTAGTTGTGATGTAAGAAGAGGCAGGGTTCGTTTTTTTTATTGTAAAAAGGAAACATTTGTATTTCTTTTGTATTTATCTAAGAAATGGTTGGAAAGTGTGCTATAAAATAACTTGAGTTGGAAAGTTTGACAAATAAATGAATAATTAAAATTAATTATTCAAGGTCACCTATACGAAAATAATATATTTTATTAAAGGCAACAGTGCGTATGCGTGATAAAAAATTTCGCCACAAAGTAGGCAACATATTTGGTTTAGCGGGTATCTCTTCGTCGTGGCTTTCAACTGCTGTGTTTTTTTTCTGTTTTTTTTTATCGTATTTTCTGCGTTTGGCAACACGTGCAGCACTCACTCACACACACACATACACATACTCGCGTAGGAGGCTCGTCACCGGCCTGCGCATGTGTGTTGGTGTGTCGGTGTGGGCCGCCGCCAGAGAGAGAGCCGCGCTCTCTCTCTCTCTGCCAAAACTGTTATACCAAAACCAGTTTACATGCGCCGCCTCGTATAACAACAAAAGCCTCTGCCGACGCTCGTTCGCTGCTTCTGCTTCTGCTCAAAAAGGACAAACTCAAGGGCAAAACTCAATGAAAACAGAAAAAAAGCGAAAAAATTGAACAGAAAACTAGAAGAAAAACAACAATTACGGCGTGTGTCTTGCAGTAATTTCGTACGCCTGACTTTGATAAGTTCGCCTTGATTACCATACTCGGGCATATGGTTATGCATATGCACATGGGCTATACGTAGTGGATCCAAAACTAATTCTAGATTACACAATCAGTCCCGGTTTTTGTATCAACTTTTTCCGTTGCCACTCCCACGCTTTTTGTCGTTGGGAGAGGATTCGGTGGGTGTATGTGTGTGTGTGTGTGTGTGTGTGTGTGTGTGTGTGTGTGCCGACTGACACACTTTTCGTCCTCTCCCTCTCTCTCTCTCTCTCTCCTCTTCCTATCTCGCCCCCTTTCTTTCTGGCGCGTGGGCGTGTTTGAGCCTGCCCTTTGAGGTTATGTCCGCTGATTGCATATTTGAGCAACTTCCATTGATTAACCATCAACCGAACTGGCGACAAAAAAGCAAAGGAACCGAAATAAAACACTCAATTGTGTGTCCGACTATCTCTATCTGTCGGCTGGCCCTTTGTTAAGTGCCGTTATTGATATTGATTGGCATCGGCGGGCGATGGGGCCAAACTTTTCCACGCACGCAAACAGCTGGCTTTAACCGTTATCGCTGGCAAACAAAAGGCCCGTTACGATACGTTTTCTTTTTACCGTTTTTAGCAAACAAACTAAGAACCGATACGATCAATAGGTTACACTTTACCGTTTCGGTTAGCAAACAACCGAACCAATACGATCAAATTAACAGGTACCGTTAGGAATGAAAACTATTGCGTGAAAAATGAAAAAGGTACATACGAAATTTTATTCGATATTTTATTTTCGTCAAACAATAATTAGTCATTTGCATTATGTAGATATGTATCGAAGAAAGCTTATCAAATTCAATGTCATTAAAATATGAATGAAATTTGAACAGCATCGTATGATCGTAAGGCTTTACTGGGGATCAATATATAATTGGCAAACTGCGTTCAAGCCAAAGGAATGTGATCAGAATTAGCCCACTGCACCACCCCCGCGAGGCACTTGAGATCTCAAGGTTATTGGAATTATCTCGGCACTATCGATCACCGTTCGATCGGCAATAGCATTCCGTATTGCACTCGTAGGCCGTAAAATATGGCCGCATCCGGGAGTCTGGAACGTAAAGCTTATCGGGCGGGGGGGCAAAAGCCGATCGGATTCCTTCGATAGGGAAAGTTCTTGGCCCGGCGATTGATTTATGCAATTGTATAACCAAGCCCACCAACCGGCTAGACCATTTGAATTTCTATATATTTCCTTTTTCGATTTGATAAGCGGTAGTATTCGTTGAAAGTACTTGACAAGAAGAATGGCTATATTTTAGTACTTTTTTTGGGGGGCCAATCAATGCCAATAAAGACCCCCCCCCCCCCCCTTCCCAAACTGGGTTGCGTTTATCAATCTCGGGGCCGAAAATAGTAAATCCACTCAGTGGTGAAAAAAAAGAGAGTGATTTTTGGTAGATATATGGAAAGAGATAGGACTGGACAGAACGAACCTACTAACATGAATTAATTACTGCTTGACAGCAGAGGCGAATTTTACTATATTTTGGAGTACGCATATAACCCCAATGTCCGGGAACGTTAAATGCTTATCAGTGGTTCGGTTCGGTTCTGTTCTGAGTTCTGAGTTCTGCGCTCTGGGTTCTGGAGGGGTATTATCGCCGAACTGGCTTTTGCACTTTTACTTTCATCTATCGGACTCGTTTGGGAATCACGTCGATTGGGGTGAATTGACTTTATCGGCCAACCAGATCTCTGGGCACAACAAGCCTAAATGGAACTGAGTTTCGGGAAGGGTAGATAAAGACCAAGTAAATCAGCTGTGGTCACAGGTTGGTAGAACTCACTATGATCATAAAACGTATCACAATATCACAACATATAGTTATAAGATATCAGAAAAAGGTAAAAACAGGTCTACGTTTAACTACCAAGTACAATTTAACTATGATTATCTCCAGATAGCCACTATTTCAACAAGTACAAGTCAAGTTTTCTTATGAGTCAGCCACAACTAAAACTTAATCTTATAATATATGAGTCAACTAACTCGTATAGTAAAAACCATAATGGTTAGTCGCTTTCGAAGTACATAGTAAATTCTCGCTACTAATCAAAGGGACCGATTTTCTAGTGCGCCAGCCAATAAATATAAAAACTACAGAGGTCCATTCATTGGGGTCTAATAAGCATATGGCAAAAAACTTGTTGAGCAGAGCATTACCATTTGAATTCGCTTATCAGTCAAGTGGGGGGTATGAACAGAACTAACTTTAATGATCTTCGGTTGGGCAATCTTTATAAAACTTTTTTATATATACGATGGGTTCACTTGGAGAGCAAAGATTATTGCGTATTTATAACTTGGTCACTTTTGGAACTTCGGAACTAAAACGGGAAACGCTTTTTAGTTTAATCAGCCATCCGCGACTTATAAATAGTTTACTAAGAATATTTCTCAAGCCTTCCATCGTTGTGAAATAGTAAACCTCTGGTATTTACTATATAATCACACCTTCACCTTGCATTAACCTTCCCAAAACGATATCGATTTAGAGTATTCGCTGCTCCTCTTGGATCCATTCCAATTCCCTGTGTGTGGGCTTATCAACTTGAGGTTCGGCAACAATTCTAATTACACTCGCAATGTGCTTGACATAGGGGCCACCACCCAGAGGTTCTCCCCACTTCCATCCCATTCCCATTGTCGAGTTTTCGTGAGTTTTATTCTATATGACCGATCATAAATATGTTTATTGTTTATAATCGTAGGCAAAAAGCGCAAAACGAGAGCCCATGGGTTCAGTTTCGAGGTGTTAAAGATGAGGAGGGCTACATTTATAGATTGTCTTGACCACTTGACCTGCACTAATAGGGGGATCTGGAATAAACTATAGTTTGCACTGGGAATATCATATATTTTTCATTATTTTCTATATAAGATTATAAGTATATTATAAATACCTTGGATTGGTTCAATTGAAGCCCCATCCCAGAATATTCCATACCCAATCCATTTAATCCCAAGTTATCGCTAGATTTCCATCTGATACTTATGCAATAGCCCCACTCAAACTGCGTTTTACGCCAATTGAGAAGCGGAAGACAACGAGATCCAGTTCGAGATCGAATTGCATTGCATTCGTTTTTGTTTGTTTGTTTTTTGTTTTCTGTTTTCGTTTGCCAACTAACATACAGTACATTTTTCAGGTAATTATCGTAGTATATATGGCCCTGGCTGAATACTGAATAGTTGCTAAATGACTGGGCCCAGTGTTTTGTGTTTTGTTGGCAAATGAATGAATGAACCAATGTGGGGGGTGTAAAAGTGCGCCCTGTAGTTCGGTTCAAAGTTCTCACTTCTGACTTGGGGTCACAGTCGTCCGGTTAGTCACCTGTAATCGAAATGATTGCTCACTAACTTTGGGTTCCTAACTTGATGATTAGGAGATCACTAAGGAATATGGGTAGATAAAATCTAGAAAACTATATAATAGTATTATGGACACAAGATTTCTAAACTCAAAGTTGTCTAAAGAGAGATACAAAATGCACTTGCATTAGCATTATCTTATCGAAATATATACCCTCTCACTGCCTTATCTTACTGTTTATATGCCAAGAAATATAGATATACGATCCGATTTCGAAACCGCAGCTAATTTCCAGGCTCTGGACATTGGGAATAACTCGGGTTCGGGGTGTAGGGTGCTCGCTGTATGAGAAATGCAGAAACGTGATCTATTCCATGTTGTCTCACTGGCATTCTCTGTGTGGCTATCAGCCGAGCTGTGTGTGTCCCATTTGCACTCAAATTGGCCAGTTGTTTACGTTTGCCGCTATTGGTTATTGGCTATTTGTTTTTTGCTTTGCTCCGATTTGTTTTGCTAGCTCTCGATTCCGTTGTTATTGTTTATAGCGCCCCAGAAAGGTGTTTAATTTATACCCCACACGTCCATCCGCCTACGATATGCACACGATCGATCCCACCGAATGGAGATTTATTGGGTTCGAATTCTCGTTTTTGCATAAACAACAATTTATGTTAATAATCGATACTCCCATTAACACTTTACTTTAACCAGAGGTTACCAGAGTATATGCTATTTATTTTACAACCTCATCTTTAAGTACTTGATCTATAGTCACTTGAATAATCTTTCCGAATCCAAACTGCGATCACAATTGAAAACTTTAACCAGAGGTTACACAACTTCGACAGCAATCCATTTTAACCGGAGGTTATTTTATTTTCTGTCCACATTAAATACTTACTATAACCAAATTACAATCACAATTGAAAATTTTAACCAGAGGTTACACAACTTCGAAAGCAATCCATTTTAACCGGAGGTTATTTTATTTTTTGTCCACATTAAATACTTACTATAACCAAATTACAATCACAATTGAAAACTTTAACCAGAGGTTACACAACTTCGAATCCATTTTAACCGGAGGTTATTTTATTTTCTGTCCACATTAAATCACATTATACACGTATCATAAATATTTAACCAAGCTGTTATATAACTTTGAGTTGCCCGTCATCTATCTCAATTTTCCAGCGATGCCTTTCAATCAGCCCCATCATCAATTCCCCCATTAATAGATAATTTTGCTGAGCAAACAAATTCAAAAGAACTGCTAACGAAAGTCTCGTGTTTAGCCGTCTGCCAATTGACTCAAGTGTCTGGATCAAATAAATTTGTATGCCCAGCAAGTTCCTTCACGTTGAGTCGTCCATTAATTGAGACGAGAATACCCGTAGTACCCATAGTGCCCGTAGTACTACCCCCAAGGCAGTTTCCAGCGGTTCGGTCCGCCGAGAGGCCCCCTCAATTGGTCTTGTTGGGCGATTAGAGGCAAACGGACCGAGTCGTCGCACTTTCATTCAATCATTCAATTCCCTTACATCATCAATTGAATGGCCATGACCATCGTAAGGTCTCGCCGGAGGCAACTGTACTTGTTTTGGCCTTGGGCACTGCGTCTCTATAAACTGTGTAAACTTGAAATCCGGCTGCGGATGATCGGGTGTTCTAATAACGGATCCCAAGACAATCGTATTATTATCCCATTAACCGACACTTTGAACACACAACTCAAGTTTTCCCATTAAATATTTATTGTTTGGATTTTTGTAATGAGATATATTATCAACACCTCGCGGACTTTGGCTTTAGTTCGAGGCATTGTCGTAACTTAAGAAGAGAAAAGCGATTTCTTTTGAGTGATATATGAAGCAATATAGAATTAGAAACTTTGTTACATTTTTTACTAGGTTAGTTCAATTTACTTTTATTATTGTTTATGAGCTATAAGTTTTAGATTTTAAATTTGAAATGATTGTAAATTGTTGTTTCTTGTGTTATACAAGTTTTTAAATCATTCAAGTTTTTGTAAATTAAGAAATGCTTTGTCTTACATAACTCAAAAATAACCTGATGATTGATGATCCCCATACAATCTTCATCTTAAATACCCGTATTATATCACTCAATTTAGTTCATCTCATTGTCGTCGACATCTCATACGGTTTTTTCCCTGTTACTTTAATTACTTATTTTGTTCTGGGCTTTTTTCTTTCGTGTGACAATTATTTTTATTTTTAGTTTTATTTGAGGTTTTTAATTGGAATGTAATTAAAGCAATTTAGCAGCAAATTAATTGTTTAAAAATTCCCAGCGAGGCACACGATCGCCGATCATACTGGCACTCAAAAGTATTCAACAATCAACAACACAACACAAAAAGCCACCACAATTAGGCAAAAAGCAAATTGTGTTCATGGCGCAGAAAAACAAAAGAGTTATAAACTAATAACCCCAATTATTCGCCATAAAACAAGATCGCCAAAGGAAGTGACGGCAATCATCTCTGGATGATTGTTGATTGTGGTTTTTGAATGTTGTTGTAGAAAAACGTAGAGCCCCGTGGGCAATTTAGCTGCAAACCCTTCAACCAATATTATATTTCATTTATTCATTTATTTGTTTAGGTTAAGTAGAAGATATAGCTATAGATATAACGACTCTTTAAATACCCACATATTATGCGATTATTTGCAATCTTTATTCGCCATATCTGGGCAATCGTAGAATATTGCAATTGTCAAAGTCAAGCTACCGAGTGCGAAATCAAAGGTTTTATCACGGTTTGCCGAACGATAAGATTTGATATCTGAGATATGGCCCTGTTTATAGGAAAAGAAAGAGAATGTCAAAGAATGTCAAACCAGAAATATAACTAGAATTTGATAATAGCTTTTTCTCACTTTCAAGTGGTATTTATCAAAGTTCAGAAACGAAAGACGACTTTGCTAAATCCACTAAAATTTGGTGGTGTAAAATCTATTATTAGCGATTTCATGTTAATCATCATGATTTGATTAGCCCTTTTTCCAGAGAGCAAACAAAATGTTTGTGGTTAAGAGCAAGTTGCCATGGCTCCAAATCTATTTTAAAGTGTTGCTTAAGCCTTTGATTTGGTGAAATAATTCCGATTCAAATTGGCAACTGGGTAGTTGGTTCCTGGAAAATGGTCTACCCCCTTTCACCTACCCAACATTTCCATTGTACTCTCCTTCCTGTCATTTGATGTTGATGCCATGATTATATGTGAATTGCATTTGTCCAAACTGGTTTAAGTTTCCCGACCTGATTTAAGATTTCGACTTGAGTTTGCATTCCATATCCGCTAGTGAAAGCTTCATTCACAACTAACAACTAAAATATGTGGGAAAAGCAGTCAAAGAAAAAAGTGTATCAAATAGAAACTAAATATCAGTGTGACCATGCTAAGCAAATTCTGTCTAAATTTACTGGGGTTCTAAGGTCACACTGGCAACTAAACAATATATGTGAATTTCAATTAGAATCGGGACACATAACATTGTATAGCACTGTGAGTAGTCGACAGTTGTCAATCGTTCTCTTGTAAATTGGGAAAAAAATACACAAATATCATAAAAGGAAAAACAAACGTAAAACATGGCGAGAATAAATATTGAATATGATTGTGTACAGGCGAGACGCAATTGTTGCTGCTTGGCACTCACATGATTGTTGCCTTTTTCTCGCTTTTCGTTTTTGCTTTTCCATTTCACACTTTCGAAAATTGCATTTTGCTGTCGTTTGAAATGCTTTTTAGCATTTGCATAACAACAAAGGTGCGAGGGGGCTATAAAATGAGGAGAGGAGAACGAGAACGCGATAGTTACAGATCAAGTGAGCAAATTTGTATATCTATATCTTTTTATACTATTGCGTATTTGATTTTCGAATCTCTAGCTCACTGAAACTATTTCAGCAAAACAAATGTTTTCGATATTCATTTTGCCTGGCGCACCGAAAATACAAAGCATATTTTGTAAAATTGCCGCAAAATTAACGCGAAAATTTCGACAACAACAAAAAGAGCTGTCAGAGCTCTTAAAAATGTTGAAAAGAATTTTGTTGACTCGCCAATCGCCCAATGATAAATCTTTTCCCAACTGACGTAGGAGGCGACTGCTACTTTCCGCCGGGGGCGTGGTCAACGCCCACCTGATTCGGGGACACGGTGACGTATACGCGATATTTTGATAAATTATTTAACTTCTGCCTGTATTATTCACTTGGATCGAAAATATTTCTGGGGTGAAAGATCTTTAGACAGAAGGTAATTTTTTGAGTGCAAATAAATTAATATATTTTGTATAATAAAATAAAATTTTGAAGAGTTTTTTGTAGTTTATATTTGGGAAATTAAAATTTAATAGGATTTTTAAATGATTTTAGTTAATAATTGTTTCTTAAGATTTTAAATTTCTTTAAATTTATTTAATTTTGTAATGTAAGAGTAACTAATTTATAATATCAAATTGCGCATACGCAGCGTGGTTCGCAAGAAGTTGCCTTCTCTGAAAAGCACAATCATTAATCACATTAAAACGAAACCTATTGATGGAAGGTGTGTTAATCGGGGCTTCCAGAAAGTTCAGCCCCTTATCACTGACGCTGCATTGCGATTGCATGGAGAGGGCGTGAGCCTGTGATAGGCCACAAGTGGCCGGCGATAAGGATAACCTAGTTGGCCTCCATGGGGATGAAGGAGGGACTATCAAGGGCATCAGGTGTTAAGTGGGGCTAAGTGGGGTTGCAGCACTGTTGGGGGTGCGTTAAGGGTTAAGGCGACTGCAATGCGATTTCAAGTGCCTATACAAATAAAGGTTGAAAAGCTAAAGGTTAAAATAGTTTAGGATTTTACCTATTCAGATTTTTAAGATTTGAAATTTCCATTTAAATTTAAACAGCTAAAAATATATTAGTATATATATATATACATTTTTATATAAAATATATATCTAATAAATAAAAAATTATATCAATATAAAATACCAAATTAAAAGTAACATTTATTTTCTCTGTGTAATAGGGCCTGGAAAACATCTCACTTTCGATCTGGTTAATACCCAGAGGGTATCTCCAAATTGGGATTCCCGACGCCAGCCGCAAGTCGGAATTGCTTTCAGCATTTATAAGTAAATTGAAATTTGCATTCGAGATATTTAAATTGGGTTTGTGCCGCAGTAAAACGTGATCGCGACTTGGCTGAGATTATTGCAGTGTATCGCCATCTCGTTTTGTCTTTCGTGCGGTTTCACGAGAATCGTTTTCATTTGAAATTCTATAAACAACTTTCGCGGAACTCGAGCTCTGTGAGGTTTTATAATAGAAAATAAGTACTTTTTTCCCCCCTATTTCGATTCAATCAACTTTTATGTAGCCAGACTTTGGCGTTTGCACGAGCGGCTATCGAACGTTTGCCTAACCGCCTCATCAGTTACCCCTATACCTTCTCCCTGTATAGTATGTATATACATATACGATCAATGGCTCAATCAAGCCTTTTGTCTGCCTCAAATCCCCACTTGTAATTCAAATGCGTCAAACGAAAACTCAACTGCAAATGATTCAATTTAAAATGGACTACAAAAGCAGCTGAAAACTACGTAAGACTCAAGTGCAGCGATGGTAATACCCTGTAAAGTAAAAGGGGGGTTTACGTTCTTTCGAATATTATATACTTTACCTTTAATAATTTCTATTTCTAACGATCTTGTAAAATCTGTTATACAAATAGTTTTTACTGCTTTCCAAAATCAATATGCCCACTTTATATATGTATAGGGTATGTTTCGAGTAATATAAATAACAAAATTGAGCTAGCAAAGTGCTGACTGATTGTTATTGCCCCTGATGATGTATAATTTTAGTCTGCAGCAACAGTAATAAATAATAAAAAATGCAGCGGCAATAAAACGAGAAAAAAATTTCAAATAAATAAATACCGCAATATTAGGACCCAAGAGAACACGTTTTCGTTTTCCATTCGACTTTCTTTTTTCTCCTGTTTGGTTCAATCATTTTTATTTCTTGTTTCACTGTCGACAAACATTCCATTTGTTAATATCGTTTACTAAATTCATCTCATCTTCTCCAAGCCTTCGATTTGTGGTTTATGTGTGTAGTTTTTTTTTGGTTTCTTCTTGTAATTTTTGTTTAAATCGCCTTTTGATAACGAGAGTTTTTTAATTGGTTTTAATCTTTTAACATCGGCTAAGTTTATTTTACAATCTTTTTTTTTTGTTTTGTTGAAAAATAGAAACACTGGTTCGCTTTTCCCATATTCTTTATAACATATTTCTTAGGATTCCTCTGCTTATTATTAGACCAAAAAAATGTGTCTTCGTTTTTTGCCTTGATTGCGAATTGTTGTTAAGTTTGTTGTTTGTTTAGTTTTTGCCTGAGCATGCCGGCCAGCAGCTGCAAAAATGTTGATAAACCATACGAAAACCAAATCATATCGAACAGATTACCAAATCATTTCGAAATCAATACCAAATCATAGCGAAAATATACCAAATCATACCAAAAATCTCCATTAAATACCAAAGAATATTGGAAATAAATAACAATTACTTGTGTATGAATTAAGAACAAATTTTATTTGCTTTTCATTTCGCTTATTTGCCTTTTGCTTCTCGCATTTCCTCCGTTGTTGTTCGTAAACAATAATTAAATATAATTAAGGGCTCTGTGGGTTGGGTTTTTTTGGGGGTGGGGGGATATATATTGGTTGTATTGCGGGCTTCTTCGACGACATTTAGAAACTAAGATAAGAACTAAACACTAAACTAGGTCAAATGTACAATTACATAAATAATAGCTCACAAAGTGCGTTTCTATATCAAAAGAAAAAAAACAGTTTTTTTTGTTTAGTTTTTACCTGCTTAAGTGTTAACAACAAACAAATTCACTAAACAAAGACAAGCAATACATTACAAAAAAAAAATCAGTAATATAGTGGCTAAATATATCATATTTATATTTATATATATATATATGTAAATATATATGTATGCAGTATTATCATATAACGCTTCGTAATAGGTTCTATATAAACATTTACAATTACAGAAAGGACACCGTAGCATTACCTAGTATTCCTCTCTTTCTCCCTCTCTCTCTCTCTTTCTCTCTCTGTCTCTCTCTTCCTTAGCGGCTTGTTTTTTGTTGCTTTTCTTTCGTTTTTGCTTTAACAATGTGCGGTTTTACAGTTTCTCTTTCCGTTGTCCTGCAGGATATGCTAGAATGCTTGTAGCACAGTAGTATAACAGTTTCATCTCTCGCTTGCTCTTAAGTATCTCCGTTTTTTGTCGGTGCTTTTTGATGGGGTGGGGGGGTAGAAGGGGGTTTGGGCGGGGAAATTACCAAAGAAAGGTTTTTTTTTGTCTCAATCGAAATCGAAAAGAAATTCGCTTCACAAATTGTACTATATATACGCGAACATATACATTATTATGGGTTTTTTTTTGTAAAATTTATATATGTATATAATAGCATAACAAATCTTCAACAAAAATCGAAAATCGATCCATAATCATTAAGCATAGTTTTTGTTTTCGTTTTAACTAGGAGAGAAAGAGATAGAATGCCACAGATCTTCCGTCTCTTAGTGGGGGTTTTCTGTTACGTTTCTGTTTTAGTTGTTAAAAACCTGGTTTTTTGCCTAATTAAAATACTAAAGCCAAGCCAAGCCAACTCACAAATGTCCTATATATACGACGGATAGTGTTGGTTTTTTTGATTTCTTTACTTCGTGGCAGCTTCTTTTTCCTTGTTTTGGTTTTTGGTTCGTATATAGGGGCCTTTGTGGGTTGGCGTGGCTCTACTGTAATTATTACGCATACGCCACCGTGGCCGTTTACTAGGTGTTTTTCGTGTCTCTGTGTGTGTGTTGCTGATGCTGTTGTTGCTCCTAGGACTGCTCAAGCGGCTCCTCCTGCTGATCCTCCTGATCCAGCTGCCAGTTCTACTTCCTCTTGCCACTGAGTATGTCCTCGCGACAGGCGACGGCCGCCACCAGCGCTGCTCCACGACCCGAACCGTCCTCGGAGAGCATGAGGTCGAAGGTGATGCCCGGCTTGATCAGCTGCGAGATCTTCTCGACCATCAGATTATGGAACTTGGGATGGAAGCGATAGACACTGCCATCGACGCCCACCGTCACCGTTGGCTCGTCCATTTTGTTGATCAGCGTGGCGATGCCGGCGGACACCAGATGGGCGGCCCTCTTCGAGACGCACTCGCAGATGTAGCGCACATTGGCGCAATCCGAATCGGTGGCATTGGTCAGGCCCAGCTCCTCCAGCACCAGTCGGCAGTTGGTGAAGTTACCGGGCTCATCCGCCTCGATTTCGCTCACATACTTGGTGAAGAACAGGCCGCGGGTGTTGAGTACCTCCGAATCCTGTCCGTTGAACAGTATGCCCGCCTGGGTCATCTTCACCAGCACCAAGCGCACCAGCTCGCCCATATACATGCCCGAGATCATCTTCTCGAACGTCTGCTTGCCGGGATTGATGCTATGCACATCGATATCCCGATCGAATTCGGTGCGCACAAAGTCCAGTGCTCCATTATCGCCGAATGCACCCCATTCGGTGTTGATCAGGACGTGCTTCTTGCGCGGATCCTCGGCGGCAAACAGTTCCGCCTCCTCCACGCGCTCCATGTAGCAGGCATTCGCACCCGTGCCCACGATCAGGCCGATCTTGCAGTTGTGGTTCTTCCAGGCGCAGCTCATCAGCGTGCCCGTGGTGTCGTTGAGGATGGCGCACACATCGATCTGGACATCGCCCCGCCGGGCGATGGCATCCTTCAGCAGCTGGACGACATCCTCGTTCACCACGCCAGCGCAATTGAAGCCCTTGGTCCAGGTCTCCAGCAGGCCCTTGGTCAGGCCCAGCTGGCGCAGCGGGAAGGAGAAGGTGAAGCCCAGCGGCAGGCGCTCCTTGTACACATTGTGCTCGGACATAAAGTTGGACAGGCACTCGGCTATGTGATCGAACAGCTGCGTACCGCTGCCAATCATTATGTGCTGCGGTATGGCATAGATGCGGGACTCCATTTGGAAATCGTTGTTCTCCTGCAGATGGATGAGCAGCACCCGGAAGTTGGTGCCGCCCAGATCGAGGGCCAGGAACTTGCCGCGCTCATTGCCATTGGGCAGGTCCTGGACATACGTAACGAAGCACTTGACATTCGCCTTCGGGTGCGTATCCTTGGCCAAGCCGCGCCGCAGCTCGTGCAGGATGCGGTAGCACAGCTCCTGCACCTGGTCGTCCGCCAAAAGCAGCTGCTGACATAACTCGTGCACCATCTTAGTTTTCTCGGCAGCGGACAAGAGTGCAGTTTGCTGCGGGCTCTGCGGGAATTGAGTTGAATTTGTTGTGGCTGCTGCAGCTGCTGCTGTTGGCTTGCCAACATTTGTAGCTGCCAGTTGTTGCGATTTTGTGGCTGTCGCCGTTGCTGGTGTCGCACTACTTAGACCGCCTCCTTGTGCCACGCCCACGCGGTCCGTTTCGTCTACGCCAGCTGCAGGTACACCGTTATTGTGACCATTCTGTTGGCCGCTATTTATGGACACGCTCCTCATCGCCCCGTTCAGCTCGCGATCCATTCTTTTGGCGTTCTTCCTCTTCCTCCTCTTACACTCACACGGCAAAAAAAAATGTTACAATTCGTTAAATACACACTCGCGTTGCTCGCGTTGTTTTTCTCTTTTGCGCTTTTCGGCAATTCCTTTTCGATTTTGTGCAAAACAATTTTCGTCGAGTGGGTTTTTGAGTCTTTGAGTTTTTTAGCTTCAGCTTTTCAGTTTTCAGCCTTTCAGTTAGCTGTTTTCTGTTTCTACACACGCTCTCTACGCTCTCCGTGTTTTATTTTCGTCCGCTGCACGCGTCCGCCGCTCGAAACGTTTTTTACGGAATTGACTTCACTCGCCGACCGTTTGCTCACTTTTCGCTGTCGCTGCCGCCGCGCTGCTGCCGTCGACCGCGACGCCGACTGCGGCGCTCGCTCTCTCCCGTTTTGCGCGTCGTGAAGGAACCTTGAAGGTCAAAGACTGAAAATCGCTTTGGGGCGGGATGGTTGCAGATATGGCGCGTATATGTACGCCGCTTTGGGGTCTACAAATGCCGATGAGCTGTGGAGGGCCAGAGAGGCGGAGAGCGGAAGAGATTGGGAGAGAGAGAGAGAGAGAGAGAGAGAGAGCGGGAGTAGTGTTGAACGCACGTTTATGCGGGAACAGTAAAGCGTTTTGTGCCGTTATAGTAATCTAATATATCTTCTATTTTTCAATCAACCAAAAGTTTACTACATCTTATGCTTACAATTTCGTAACATATTATATTTTTCCAATTATTACTATCTATATTTTAAATTCTAATGTTCTTATTTTTCATATAAGGTCATAAAGTTGATTTATTTATATCCCCAGAAAATTCATGAACATCATGTTATTACCACCGCATAAACGCGGAACTACAAGGGCCAGGCGGCGTAGCTCTCTCTTTTTGCTTCCGCTTATGAGAGAGCCGCCGTTTGTCGTCGTCAGCAATTTGGTTTTGTACCCTACACATTGTCGGGTGCATGAACATCGCATATTTGTTGGTTCTAAGTCTTGTACCAACTTTTGTTTTTGTGTTTAACGTTTAATGTTATCGCAATAAATCAATATTTATCCTTTCTATTGAATTATGAAAAAATTTATTTATATATTCAACAGGTCGTATACGTACATTACTCATACGACATGTTAGCCTGGTCGACAAAATCTCTTTTCTTTTGGACTGAAATAAGGGTTTCCTTTTGCCCGTTATAACAAATGTTGTTATTATACCGGTATTAAGTGCCATTTTAGTTGCCTTCCTTTATTTTTGACGAGATAAAGAGGGTCGCCAGTAAGTATGCAATTATTTTTACAAACTGAAATAACGTAAAGTAGTGCATTTATAAGTCGCTATATCAGTCAGTATAATAGCTTTTTGGCCTGCGTGTTGGCTTCGTTCCTTGAACCCCCTGTCCGCCCCCCCCCCTTCCCCACCCACCCCCTCTCCCACTCTCTTTGAGCTCTGCCTCTCCTATGGCATTAGTATTAGTATAACAGTGCCATTCCAGCTGAGACGAGAGAGAGAGAGCGGCTTGCTCAGTTTGCCTAGAACTTTGGGAGAGCGAGTTTGCTTAGCTGTTATCCGCCACTTACCCCGCCCCCCCCCCCTCCCCCGCCCTACCATTCCGCCCCCTTTTACCGCTTCTTGGAATTCTCAAGTTCTAGCGACGCGTCAACATCCTCGAATACATGTACATACAAACAAATATATATGTATGTATTTTTTCTGTGTCCGTGGGGCTCGACTCCCCGCCCCGCCCCCTTTGTATGTGTACGTGCCGCCCAGTTTGAAGTTCGTCTCCCTCTCTCTCTCTCTCTTCTATTTCTTGCTCTCAATTCAATGGAATTTTGTTGTTGCCCATGGGTTTTTCATATTTTTGCAGCTAGATTTCATGTGCAATTTCATTTTGGTCACTGCATTTCTGCATATTTTTTTTGCATTGCGTTCTGTTTTAAGCTTTTTTCTTTACAAAGAGGCTCGTCCGCAATTACGGCAACAACAACTAAAGCACTTCCAACTACAAGTGAGAGTACGTACATAAATACATTCATACAAATATATGAACAACTCATATGTATGTAAGTGGGCATGTCTGCAAACGTGTGTGCTGGCATGTGGCCTCATAACTGTTATACAAGACCAGACAGCAACACTCGAGGGGCAATGAATAGCAGCTGGAAGTCAGGGCTATCAAGTAATGGTAATTGGTTTATGTATTTTTAAATCAAAATAAGATTTGTTATTTAAAAAACTAAAAAAAAAATGATTGAAAAATAGTTAAATACATACAGATTTAAAGTGAACGTGGTAAAAGAGAAATTCACTCTTCGGAGACAATATTTATTGATAAAAAACTTTTCGACTTTGGATTCATATGTTAATAACAACTACTTGACATTGTTTTGCTAATTTCTTGCTCCCTGCTGTAGACATCTTCCATTCACTCACACGCCCCCTGTGAGAAAGGGAAAGAGAGGGGGCGAGAGTGCGATGACGTCTGGGGCAAAGCAACAACAACAACAAAAACTACACTACTACTACAACTCCCTCTGCCTCTTTGCGTTTCTCCATCTCCCTCCCACACAAGGTGCTGCACGTGTCTTGCGATATTATTTCGCCACAATAACAAAATCCATTAGTTGTTTACGCCAGTTTGGCGTAATAAAGCTCCAAAAATACAACCCAAAAAATCACAAAAGTGTAGAGTGCATTAAAAATTCAGTGACTTTTGACGATTTCAAGAGGTTTTTATAAAGAGACGCTCCCCCGTCTCTCTCATACTTATATGTATTCATACATATATATAAATAATCGTAGGTGTGTCTACGTGCGTGTGTGTGCGTTGGCTGGTGCGATAGAAATGATTAATTGTTTATCTGGCTCGGTTACACGTTCCGTTACTCAGGAACACACAAGCGCCAATCGAACGAAAAAAAATTTATTTTACATATATTCGACACCAAAAAGGGGAATACTCTCATCTATAAAAACCTCAAGAATATAATAAATCCAATGTGATTAATATCAGATCTATCACTATTAAAACTATAATATGATCAATAAAGTGATTAATATTAAGAGATCTTTTATTGAAAACTATTTCACCATAATAAATCAAAAAATACATAAATATATATTAAAACAGTATGCTTAAAGATCTGTAACTGAAGCAATAATGATCTAATCCAGTGAAATAAAATAAAAAAAAGTTTAAATATCATTTCTTCAATCTCATTATATTCTATTAACTTAAAATAATCAATAATTATTAGGCTATAAGACATTGCGTAGCAAACGACCTGTCAAACTCAAAGCAATTTTTAAAAGGTGCTCTTGTACATATAAAGTCAACTAGATTATATTAATGGCAAACGAGACAAGGAGTGGTTACCGTCGCCGTAGTTGTTTCTTTTTCTTATCTGCAGTTACGGAAATTGCTTTGCTGAAATGCGAAATGGGTAGGCGGTAGGCGGTAGGGGTAAAGGGGGAGGTGGGTAGCAGCAGGTTGAAGAAGAGGAAATAGGGGCCAAGTCACTTCAGAGGGGGCTCGAAGGGGGGCGTGTCATTCCATTTTATCGCGTAGTTCAGCACAGTGAGCTTTAAAATGTATATATCATTGCAATGATTTATTTCTTTACATAATTATTATTAATTTAATTAATGCGTATTAGAAGAAGGAAGCGTTTCCGACCCTATAAAGTATATATATATTCTTGATCAGGGTCACTAGCCGAGTCGATCTAGCCATGTCTGTCTGTCTGTATGAACGCTGAGATCTCGGAAACTACAAAAGCTAGAAAGTTGGGATTAACCACACTAATTCTTGGGCTTCCTACGCAGCGCAAGTTTATTTCAGCCGAGCGCCACGCCCACTCTAACGCCCACAAACGATTTTAAAATGTGTCTAGCGCCCACATTTTTTAAGATTTCGGAAAAGTATAAATGCAATTTTGTTGCGTTTATTTATACCTATCAAAATGTAGAAGAAATTTTTCAAATCGGACCATTCGTTAAAAAGTTAAGCCCGATCAAAGTTTTATATCTCCATCTCCCTCGCACTCCCTTTAGCTGAGTAACGGATATCTGATAGTCGGGGCACCCGACTATAGCGTTCTCTCTTGTTTTATTATGAAAAGATCCCAAGTTCCCAGAAGGTTCTCTCATTTGAACCGATTGTTTCTATGAAGTTGGATTGCGGTCTCAAGTGAATAAACAAAAGTTCAATTGTTACAGATCTCCTGGAAATCAAAAGGGTTTCCACTGTACTGGTTAGGATTCAAATATGTATGTACATATGTCTATTCATATGATTAGTCTACACCATAGGTGCATTGGCACCATGAGTCAGTGCTTTAAAATATCATTTCAAGTGCAACCAAACGCGTTTGTGAATGATCGAAATGTATACAGAAAAAATATTAGAAACGGAAACAAAGAAAATATCTACGATTATCGATCTTTTTATTATTAGTGATTTAAAACGATGAATTGCAAATATTCTAAGTTTTACGGTCTATAGCAATCATCTGAATCGGAATAAACTGTGAATGATCATTATTCATCATGTGTTTTACTTGTTGATACATTTGTAAATTCTTCAATTCGTATAGTTAATAATTTGGAAATATTATTAATTATTTTTAGTTTTATTTTAGAACTCACACTAATTTTTAAGAATTGAGTTGGATGATGTAACTCACAGGTTAAACCGTCGAACAAATTTAATTTGTTATCATTATTATCCAAAGAGAAGTACATATACTGATGAAATTGTCTAGGAATGGATTTTTTCTCTATTAAATTACGCGTTAAGATCCATAGATAACCCTGTTATTTAAAACTCTCAGATAGATTATTTAAAACGGAAATTTACAATACTTTTAATTTTTATAACAGGTTCTTTGAAGTAAAACCCCTTTGACAACAGCATCAGATGATGTAAAACAAAAAAATCAACTGGTTCCAGTTGGGTTTTTTTTGGGAAGGGATGGGGGAATGCGCCGCCCACCAACCACGCCTCGAATTCCACCGATTTCGTCAGCCAAAGTTGGGATTACAGAACTGTTATACATGTCCTATTGCCAGGGTCTCCTGTGTCACCTTCAACTGTCATACTGACGTTCGTTGTGTTCGCTCGTTTTTTGTTTTTGTTTGTAGTACGCTTTTGGAAATCCAGTTTTGGGGGCTCGCCCCATGGCACACACACACACACTGAAGGCTTCCCGTGCATGTATATGTATATACTCATATGTGTGGGTGCTTCTGTGCTTGTATTCGGGGGTTTGCCCATGTGCGCTTGCTCATCGCCTTTGTTGTATATATACAAAATAATCGATTTTTTACAGCATTTTATCGTATGATACTTGGATTGTTCCCTGTATGTCGACTGTGACGTCAATGATGATGACGTCGCCCACTCGTACTCTCTCTCTCCCTCTCTCTCTCTCTCTTCTCACTCCCACTCTCTCTTTTCTGCGCCATCTCGCTCTCACTCGAAGGGGTCAATGCAGCCAACGAAACCGCATGGAAAATTTGTGAAAATCGCCGGCCTTCGTTTATAAACAAAAGTCATTAATTATAATACGTTTTTGGCAACTGTAAATAACTTCACGTGACGCTCGGCCAAAAGCCGGAAAATTCATCTGACAGAATAACGGCGGCAGAAAAAAAAACATATTAAATGGGCAAATGGATGGAAACAAAATTAGCGACAAAAAACCCATAAAAAATGTTCAAAATCTCCCGGGAAAAATCACAGAAAAATGTCAATAAAATAAAAAAAAGACAAAGCAAAAGAAGCGCACATGTTTATGTTATACGTAAGACTAAAACAAATCAAATACATTTATTTCATACAATAAAATGTATCCACATGAGATAATGTTACTTTCATTTTAAATATTCGAAGTAGTTTAAAATATCAAAGATATAACATTTTAGCTAACGAAATTACTAAAATATATGTACAAACTTTTGGCGGTAAAATAAACGAGAACAACAAGCACGTATAGCATACATACATATATAACACTAAAATAAATAAAAAAAATTATTATCAAAACCTAAAACATTTGAAAATCGTAGAAACTATTTTTAAAATAACAAACAAGGTCAAAATATATTTCATTTTAGATACCGAGCGTAATGCAAAAGTATCTATGAAAAATACATCATAATTAAAGAGAGATACAAATTTGATTTACATTTATAATTTACTTAATTTTTAAACTTTTGTCTAATTTTACAGTACATTAAATCTGTCTCTAAAAGCGGAAAAATTAATGAATTGTTTAATTTAATTTTTTTTTATTTTTTATTGTTATTAAAAAATAGCAAAAGTTAAATATACATATGAATATGTATTTATATGTATAAGAAGTCCATTAATAAGCGCGGCCAGTCATTAAAAATCGCTCTTTCGGCCTTGGATTTTAGCTTGGTTGGCTGATTACGCGGTGGGCGGTGGAAAAGGGGGGCTTGGTCAACCAGAAGAACTACTATACTATATATGTAGATACTGATACTTTTATACTACTACTATATATGTAGAACTCTCCCCATAATCCGGCACTCCTTTCGCTTTCCTGCAAACGGAATCGAGTTGCGCAAGGTCACGGGGTAAAGGGCGGCGAATAAACTTCGTCAAGGTCACCGGCGCAGGCGTATAACAGTTAATGCCGTCGCAAAGAAATACTATAAGATTGCAGGTGATCATCTACATCACCGAAAAACCCGTTTTATCTTGAAAAACTAAACATAAGACGCAACGGAATAAAACTGGTTGGTTCGGATCGTTCGGTCGGCGTTTCTCAACCCAACCGCTGATAAAGCCATAATAGTAGTATAGTATAGTATAGCCTAGACATTTGTTTGCTAACTAGGTGTCTTGCCTTGGAAACGTTTTCGATGAAGATCGTAAAGTGTGATTTCGTTTTTTTTTGGGCAAAACAAAACACGTTTCGGACACATGAGACGGCGGGGCCGTGAACTGCGACTCTGGTCTGGTCTGGTGCCAGATTAAGATTAGGCCGACTCGTGCCATAAAAATACAAATACAAGT
The DNA here is from genome assembly GCA_035046095.1 of Drosophila pseudotakahashii. Lineage (NCBI taxonomy): Eukaryota > Metazoa > Arthropoda > Insecta > Diptera > Drosophilidae > Drosophila > Drosophila pseudotakahashii. Next base: position 13,710,143 of record JAWNOE010000105.1, read on the forward strand.
TATTGGGTGGCGCGATGCTGTGTCTGGAAAGCACGTGAAAAATGGTAACGGTCAAGCGGTCAAAGGAGCGCTGGTGTTTCGAAGTTTGAATTTTCAGCGCCTTTTTATGGCAGTGTTGCCAGAACTTTAGGAAATTTGAATTCTGAGTATTTTCAATTTTATTTTTTCAATCGCATGTTTTTAAACGCATAATTCCCAGTCATTAGGGTTATATTTGAAAAGGTTATCTATCATAACGATCATTTTAAACTACAACGTTGCCGGATCAGCAGAAACAGAAGCTGGTATTTATTCTCGGTATTTTTTCGGTATATATCGGCTGGCCAAGCAGTGCTGCACAACGCAGCACGGAAGAGTGTTGCGAAATTGCGCAGTGCGAGTTTGCAAATCGTATTTTGTTGTTGTGTTGTGTCCGAGGAAATCGAATAACTATACTATGGGATATATGGCACCGCTTGGCACGCGAATATAAACCTAATAAATTCAAATAAGTGGAATTCAAAAAGGAAAGCCACTCGATAAGCGGCGGTTGAGAGGCGGTCCAGAGAGACCAGTGAATATCGAACTACCATTGTTATTATTATTATTAGTTTACTCTATTTTTTTTTTTTTAACCGCTGTGCGGGAGTGGGAGTGCGTGGTGTGATACTAAAGTGAGAGAAAGAAGTGATTAAGAAAAAGGAAAAAGGGGGCAATGACAACGTCGACAATTAAGCCAACGGGCGGCGAAGAAGTGCCGCCGGCGGGGGTGAAGGGCGGCGTGGGCGGCGTCGGCGATGTGGGAGTGGCCGCCAGCCTGTCGAAACGGGACTCCGAGGAGGATACGTGGGCCTCCAAGGGGTATAACTACATAAATCCGTTCGTTCATCGCATCGAAATCGACAGTCACATTGAGGTGGCCAAGGTGAGTCCCCCAATCGGTATAGCTGCTTCTCCTCTTACCCCCAGCTCCCCTGCACCCCTTCTTCCGCCTTCCATCTCCCTCTTTCATTCATGCAAATTGGGCACATGTGCGATTTCCAGGCGCGCATCCAAAAGGGGGTTATGATTTTGTCTCCCCCCTTAAAAAAGAATACATATTCATAACGGTCGTTCAATATAATTAAGTGACTTGAGCTAAAGCCCCGCTTTAATTTTAAAACCATCCCCTGCCAAAATGTACTTTACATCCGCCCCTGGCGATCTCCACTGGAGAGAAGAGAGAGGGGCGAGAGAACAGACCAAGAACTTTCTCTCGCCCCATCTCTCTCCTTCGCATTGCACTTGACATGCATTTGCCGTTACATTGGTCAATGTTCTTGTTCTTTTTCGCATTGTGTTTGTTGTTAACCGCTTCTTCCTTCTCATTTTCTTTTTATCTGGGCGCTGTCGACGTCTCTGCCTACGTCAGCGTTTTTTTTTGCTTTTTTTTTACTAGCGGCAGCGAGAATCGTATGATTTTCTTGTTCTCTTTGTTGTTGTTACGCCCCAAGTTTTGTTGCCATTTGCTGCTGCGACGCCGGTTCTTTTGGCATGTGTGCCGTTATTGTTGTTATGATTGTTGTTGCCTTTGTTTTTGTTGTTGCTATCGGCTGAAATCCCTGCCTCTCGCTCGCACTCACCAAGTCAATGGTTGTCTTGTTCCGCTTTATTCCCGTTTTCATATAATGGGTGCTCGAAAGAGATTTTTGGGGTATATTGGGATAAAAAGATATAGGGGCTCAATAAGATTTGTTATTGTTATAAAGCAGAATCTTTCTAGTACTGCAGGATATATCTTAAAGATAAAGTCATCTAACGATCCGACAAAAAAATAGATAAAAAGATATAGATAAATCTAAAATTAAATGTATCTCAAGAACTGGCTTATAACTAAGCCTTAGGAAAATAAATAGGGGTGCTTCAAATGCCAATGACCTCAAGATCTTATCAGTCCACAATTACCATCGCTTAGATACAATGAAATATACATAGGGGTTCATAAAAGTGCTATTAAAAAGATATTACAAAAACTTTTGTGAAAAGCTAATGATATAACCTGATACCTGGAGCTCTATAGATTCAAAAGATCTTAAGATCTAATCAACTCTTCAAAATACATATAATCCTATGCCTTTCTACGGAAGTCTCTTAGAACACCTGTCATTTACCGTGCCAATAGCAATTTACAACGAATCAATTGCAATTTGAAACATTTATTAATATAAATGCCACATTCTGTGTTTTCAAAACTACTATACAAACATGATGCATAAATACTAGGCTTGGAAATTCTTTTAAAAATCTTAGTTCGTCAATATACTGACTCATTTATTTTGATTTAATAATATCAACTTGTTGATTCCTAAAATAAACTTGAATAAACTGCCAGTGACGCAACCCCCCAAGTAATGAAAAATACTGTGAAATACTTTTGTTGTCTGAATCTCGGAAATAAATCCATATTGTTTTCACTAGATTACCGGGTATCTTTATGGTCAGTCTAATGATTATTTTTCTTTTCATTCTTTTTTTGTCGAATAAGAAGGTCTGGGTTCCACGCTTACCACCCTGAAACAGTCCAATATGTAGTATCACCCCACCGATTAACCCGACACTTGATCACTACCTTCCATTGCAACGTCAGGTGTTTTATTTTATTGCTTTTAAAGCGCCCGATAATCAGCAGAACGGTTCTAGTTTCTTGCACGTGGGTTAATGGGAAAATCAGCCAGCTGTTAATACATTTGTATACCCTGTAATTATGGCCCACCCCTGCTGTAATTCCTATATTTTGGTAAAGCTCTCTATTTGCACTTAGCGCTAATTGCCGCGAGTGGCAATAACACAACCATAAACAAAAGCAAATACAAGTGTTTCGGCTTGTTTACGGATCAGTGCAGATTTGCCCCGGGAAATGGTCTAATTTCGGTTAACAGATGCACAGGAAAAAACTTTATAACATATGTACATTTTTTATAATAAAAAAAAGGAATTTTTGAAAGTATGTAAGAACTTCTATATACATAAGTACTACTGTTCCGAAATTAATACATCTTTTATTTTAACTAAACTTCAAATTAACTTAAACCCCATTATCATAATAAATCATTTGTTCTGTCATTTCGACACTATTTCAAATCAATTTAATCATATCACACTATATATAATTAAAAGTCAAACCTATACCTTTTCTTTCACCTATGATTAATTGTCTGGCTGATTCACTGCAATTCCCGTTTATGGCGTGTTTCGAATGAGCTGTGGCCATTGGTTACGGGATTTGTAGGGATTTTCATTTTCCGACAATACGTTGTACTAGGTACTATAAATAAATAGAGATTTGTTTTGAGAAAAATGACTGGGAACATTAGATGTTAGCTATAATGATATTTGAGGTAGACTAGGTAAACAATAATATATGCCTTTCCTGGTAAAAGTTTTCGTAAGAATAATATAGAATAAACTGGGAATTATTTTTATAGAATAAATAGAACTTGAAACTATTTATTTGATATTACAAAACGGAATCTCTATATATTTCTATTAACCTATATTTTGTAAGTTGTCCCAACGATCACGCGAGGTAAACAAATACTATACAATCAGTTGAAATCGTACTATAACCGATCTGAGTGACGCACCCATGTGGCGCTATCGCTGAGTCAAGTTTCAAAGTCTTGAATAATAAACGATAATTGTTGCAAAACCAACAAACAAAATTGATAACTACTGCAGTCAGGTATAATTAAATACAAACATATGTATATGTATGTATAACTAAGTTGAGAGTCTGAGATCAAGTGTCTCAACTGCACTTATTGAGCCATTGACCCACTAAAATAATATGAATAAATTTAAAGCTTGAGAGCTGGCAAAAACTGGGCTTTTTAAGGGGGGATTCCATTGCGTGCACAATACAAAAACCCGTTTCGCTTTCATTTCGCTTCCGACCAAAGTTCAAGGCACTTTAATGACCCTGACATTGTTGATACTTCCCCATTTAGTTGGCCTGCATATCTCTATAAGCACCATATATCTCTATAAGCACTGGGGGGTCGAGAAAATAATTAAAATTATTATTATGGTAATAAAACAAAACATATGAAATTTTATATTTTTAGAAATTAAATTTATTAATCCTATTAATTTGCTCTTGTCTGTATTTAAAAATATCTATACATACCGTAAGCATTTGAATGAGTTTTTTAAAAATAGAGATTATAATAGGGATCTTTGGAATGTGTGAAAAGTGAAAATGGAACTATGATCCCATAGAATTATACTACATATATAGATTATCGCTAGAGCTTTACTATTTAAATAGACCGCGCTCCAGACATTCGGACTATTTCCATGCCGTTTCCAGGAACCGATTTTATCAAGAGGGCCGGATCGACAGGCAAAGTTCAGCAGCCAGTAAACCCAGTACCCGACGGGCCTCCACTTGACTGATAAGTCGCTATATACATATATATCGCTATATATCGCTATCAACGCGATTAACGCACGCTTATTGGCAGTTGGCGAATGTAAACATGGAAATGTTTGGCGACCCGTTGATTTGTGGGGTCCATATTTTAATAAGCGTCCGTCGTCTGCTGGCCTGAATTAATGCAAATACATTGTCATGTGATTGGCCTCTTATCCGATAAGGGATACGTGATTAACTTACGGTTTCGTTGCTTTTGTCAGATTGCAAAACGATTTTTCGATTGAGTGCTCATGCACCAGGGGATCTACGAATTTGTTGTTTATTAGTTGTATTTTTACTTAGTAAAAAAAAAACTTAAGTTGGGAAAGTGAAAATTTTCGAATTAATAAAAAATTTTTAAATTAAAATATCTGTCTGATTTTTATGAGAAATAATCTCATCTTTAAGTTTTTTTTATTTTTTAATTTTTTTCATCAATTATAACAGTTCAAATAGACTCGATTTTTGGGAGTTAAAGTTAAAGAGTTTTTTATCCATTTGACATAATATCATCTTTGTTTCTAATGTCACCCAATAAAAAGTCCCTACAATCGATATTTTCGACTGTTAAAAAGGCAGTTAAAAATCGATTGCAGTCGACAACGATGTTTTTGCAGTTGTAGCAGATACTGAACAGCAGTTTGTGTTATTAAGGTTCTACTGTACATTAAACATTTTTGGCTTGTCGTCAAAATTATTGGACAAAAATTATTGAAGCAAGACAATATATAGGCAGAATGTCAATGGCCGAAACGCTGGACTATCTCATTGTGGGCAATCCCGTCAGCCAGCTGATCATCTCGTCGGCAAATGCCCTCCTGCAGAGCATCGGCTTGCACAGGGGCAGGTGTCCCTACGAGGATGCCATCCTGGTCTTCCAACCCTCGTCGCATTCCTTTGTGCGTTCGCATAGCTCACTGTACTGCCTTGCCGGATGCCATTATCATTTCGTGAGACTGGCTGGGATCGGCGGAGCCTCGGCCATCTTTATGGGCGCCTACTGCAAGTACGTACTGCGGGATCTCGACAGTGTCCGGGAGCAGCTGGACTCGCAGGCCTACGCCGATGTGGCCAATCGCATCCACTTCCTGCACTCCTTCGCCATGATGGCCATGCCTCTGGCCCACTATCCCTTCCTCACCGGATCGCTAATGATCACGGGCACCCTGCTCTTCAGCGGTTCCATGTACTATCGCGCCCTGACGGGCGAGAAGTGGATGCAGCCGTATGCCACCATCGGAGGATTCTGCCTCATGGGCGCCTGGCTATCGTTGGTGCTGTAGGAATCGCCCCCAATGGGTACTAGTTATTGATATCTTGTTACCCAGAGATGAAGCTCAAATCTCCAAAAAAAAAACAACTGACAGTGGTTTATAGTAAATATAGTCCGTCTTAAAAGTGAACTCTGGAAGGCCTCTGCCGCTGATGGAAGACACTTTTAAGATATATATTTCTATGATCTGTTGGCCCAATGTACCTAAAACCGCTATAAAATCGAATAAACAAAATAAAGGTCATCCATGAATTTTAAATAGAATATTAATGAAATTTAATTTTATAAAAACAAGAATATTATTACAGGTTTTAAATTGGGGTAAACAAATCAAATATACCAAATAATGGTCATATATAAATTTTATAAAGAATATTAATAAAATTAATTTGTTGAAAAAAATCATGCTAGAAAATGGACTTAATAACACTTGTATAAAAGTTTCAAAAATATTTTTAATGAAAAAGTTTTTTTTAACAAAGATATATTACAGGCTTGAGGATGGGTATACAAATATCATAAAACTAAGATAATATTTTTAAAGAAACTCCTTATAAAAACCAACCTATCCCTTGGACTATTTCGATTCATTAAAGATCTATGATATTATATTTATTATTATTATTATTATAATACATTTTTTTTGTATTTTTTTTTAGATCTATGTGCTGACAGTGCTGCTGCTGCCCATCCGCGTGGTGGGCTGCGTCCTCTCCCTGATCTCCGCCTGGATGTTTGCCTGCATCGGACTCTATGGAATGACCCTGGATGATCTCAAGGAGAAACCGCTCACCGGCTGGCGGAAGTAAGTGCGAATATTACACAATACCCTCTTGAATCTCTGGCTAATTATCATGTTTTTTCCCCACACCTTTTCAGACAAATGCAATGCATGACGGCCTGCGGCATGCGCATGGTGTACACCTTCGGTTCGTTCCACTATGTGACTATGAAGGGTCGAGCGGCGACGCCGAAGGAGGCACCCATTCTGGTGGTGGCACCGCACTCCTCCTACGTGGACTCCATCCTGGTCGTGGCCAGTGGCCCGCCCTCGATAGTGGCCAAGCGGGAGACGGCGGACATTCCGCTGCTCGGACGCATCATCAACTATGCCCAGCCCATCTATGTGCAGCGCGAGGATCCCAATTCGCGGCAGAACACCATCAGGGACATTGTGGATCGAGCCCGCTCCACGGACGACTGGCCACAGGTGGTCATCTTCGCCGAGGGCACCTGCACCAATCGCACCGCCCTGATCAAGTTCAAGCCGGGCGCCTTCTATCCCGGAGTGCCCGTTCAGCCGGTGCTCCTCAAGTATCCGAACAAGTACGACACCTTCACATGGACCTGGGACGGACCGGGAGTGTAAGTAGAGTATATACATAGCTTAGAGATTGAAGGAAAACATTAAAAAAAGTATTTTAAAAACATCTCTAAAGGTAATGAAATCTATGAACAAGAGATTTATATATATTCATATATGTTTAGAATAATATGTTGATCTTACTTTAAAAACTTCAAAAAATCATAAAACAAAATATTTTAAAATGCCTGTATAGAACCTTTATTTATTTGTAATATTTAATTAAATACTTTTAAAAAGATTTTTTAATTTTGAATGCATATTAAAGTTCAACCTTAATTCTTTTTCTTCATTTTGGTCATTTTAATAAATATATTTTGTTTGAATTATTATAATAGTTCTTACGATTAGTTTTATGGTGAGAATTTTTATAAGCGGAATCCATTTAAAAGAATTTTATTTGTTGAAAAATAATCTAATATTGGAATATTAGTTCGTAATAAAATCATAATCGTATTGAATATTTTTCTAATTTGAAATTTCCTATTTCATTTAGGCTACGCCTTCTCTGGCTGACGATGACGCAGTTTTACAACCGCTGCGAGATCGAGTATCTGCCCGTCTACACGCCGTCGGAGGACGAGGTGGCCGATGCCAATCTGTATGCCAACAATGTGCGCGAGGTGATGGCCAAGTAAGTGGAGCAGCAGCCCATTCGATTCTCGGAAATGGAAATTTTGGCATATATATAATTTGTACAATTTAAATAGGTCATTTCCTTTAGCATTCCTATTTATAGAAGCAATTTTCTAGTTCAAAAAGTAAATATTGAAGTGGTTTACAGATCCCATAAATAAAGGTATATAATTGATATAGACAATTTTGAGGCATGGTGAAAGCATAGTGAAATGCAGAATTTCTAGTTTTTTGGTGATTTTTTTATTTTAATACTAGGAAACTTTAAGAAGATATGCAAATATTATTTAATTATTTATTTAACAACTATATTCTAAGGCTACAGAATTAAATTGTAAGTTAATACAATTTTAAAATCACTAGCTTATTTCAATACCTACTGATTATCGGCATTTTTCCAGGGCCCTGGGAGTACCCACCTCGGACTATTCCTTCGAGGACGTTATCGTGATGAGCCGGGCCCGCGACATGAAGATCCCCTTTCCCGGCGATATCGTGGAGATCGAGCGAACGATCGAGAAGCTGGGCCTGATCGAGAGCCAGCGGGATGCGGAGCTGTGCAAGGGCTTCCTCCGGCTGTCCAACACGGACAGGCTGGACATCATCACGTTCGGCGAGCTGCTTCAGGTGGATCTGAAGAATACCGATCTGCACAAGCTTTTTGCCCTGCTCGATCACGTAAGTTTTGGATCGCAAAAATCTCCATTCCACCTGTCTCTTTTTAACCCATATCTTGCGTTTCTTTTCTTTTAGCGCCGCATGGGCACAGTGAGTTTGAAGAGTTTCCTGCTCTGCTCGCTCTTCTGCAAATTGAAGAATTCCGATCTTTTGACCTTCCTGCGGTCCCTGATCCACGTAATATAATGATATATAAGAAAAATATGAATTTATTATAATTAATGCATACTTTAATAATAGCTCTATAGCGAATCTAGTCAGCAAATCGACAGGGAAAGCTTTGTGCGATTAATGAGACACGCTGGCGGCAAGCTAAATGAACAAAAGGCCCAGGCGCTTTTCTATGCGCTGGATACTGATAACCTTGGCTATGTCTCCTTTGGTAAGCTTTATTATTATTTAATATCTTATATAATTTAATATAATATATATATTATACCCTCTCAATTCAGATTCCTTTGTTGAGCACACGGAAAAGCAAAAGGCGAGCTATAAATTCCTCTATCACAAATCGGAGCACATAAGGCGACCGAAAGCAGTCACAACGCCCGCCAACTAAGGAAGGAGCACCATTTTGGAAGATTCTGGAAGACACGAGATGTAGTAATCAGGAGAAAAACAACCTAAACCAACCTAAGCAGAAAGTTCAACTGTCGAGTGTATATTTTTAATATTTATTTATCGTGTAGCGCGTGTCCTGGCACCCCCATATATTGTAATTAATATAATTTCTATTATTATTACCATAGTTTCGTTTGTGAACAACAATGCTCACAGCACCGAGATCCGGATCTTATTGCGCCCAGCTTTGTTATTATTTATACTCGGACTCTAAACGCAAGTCATTTCATCTTTGTGATTCTTATTATACACACTTACGTTATATATACACTTAAATATTAAAGCATATATGTATCTTATGTAGAGGCAGGCAAAGCAACAACCATCAAGCCCTTGAATATTTCCCATATTTCCATGGCCAAAAAAGTGAAAAAGAAACCACAAAGAATTGTATGGCAAGCCATAGGTATAAGATATAACAGCAGACCCAGCCAATGAAGCTCTCCTCCGATCCCACTCACTGAACACCTAACCACCAAGACCACACAGAACAATGGAACTGCGATCGAGATCGATCATAACCACCACTAACTAACCGACTAACCAACCAAAACTGAACAACCACCAAGCACACTAAATGCAAACGTATTGTAAAACCATTTGTAATCGATAATTGATCAAGGAAGATTTATTTTATAGAGAACAATGTCACAACCATCCAAAATGGCCCAATCTCAACTGAATTTATAAAATGTTATTGATGTATTGCTAATCAAATGTATTTTATCACGAGTTTGAACTGAATGGATTGTATATTTAAAATTATATTAATTATATTTCGAATTTGACGATTGTATAACTTTTGATTTCATCTTGATCATTCTCAGAACTGTTTGCATAATTTAATTTTGCTGAATTTGAATTTAAGGATCTCTGATCTGCTACCTTCAGATCCATAGTTCCTCAGAGCAAATGTTAAGTCATTTGGTTATCGAACATTTCTTGTGCATTTTGTAACCTACACGGCAAACTTAAGTAGACTTTACACCAACCAGCACTTGGCACGGAGAGCAGAGATCTATGTAGAGCACAGCCTGTACTTAAGTCAAACACCTTGGGCACACCCCCCACTTCACAAAACAGAGTCTGTTCTATATATGTTATTGAAAACACACACACACCAGTAATTGTAAAGAAAAATCTGCAATAGGAAATCTAAAACAAAAGAACTCCTCCGTAGTTTTTACATTTTGAGAAGAACTAACCCTAAGCTAAACGATCTAATTTATGTGCTATTGTAATAGATATTATTAGCGCCCTAAGCCAGCACCGAGAACCGAGAGCAAACCCAAATCGGCTGAGAAATCTGCTCAAAAAATATATATGTGTGTACGATTTTAAAGCCAAGCTGCTTATCTTTTTTCGGTTGGGAATGGGTTTAATGGGCGTTTTCGAAAAAGAAACGCCCACCGGTCCGTCATGAGTTGATCTGAAATGTCAAAATCCCTGGGAGCATCACAGTCGGACATTGATATTCCATCGGAACGGATCTTATTTTTTTATAGTGATTATTAAATGTTTTAATTTTTGTTCGGTGATATTTTGTTTTGGAAAGTGACAAAATGAACGGATCTGCGAGGAGCAGACTCCTGTTGTGTTTGGCGATCTTTATTATTACGGATATTTGGCCTTTTGCCGAGGGTTTTGTCAACTCGTAAGGATTTGAAAATAAAAACAAATTTTTTAGTGCAGATTTTAATATTAATACCGCCCATTTCTAGGCCAAAAATTATAAGCAAAGATGGCAATTTGATATTTGAGTCGGGAGCGAATCGCAATATTAGTTTTCGATTGAGCGGAAATTCGCGGCTCACCATCAACGAGGAGTACGATGTGATGGAGCTACTGATGGCCACCGGTGGGGGGGGCAAGAAGCGGCCCAATGGCCCGAAGGATGAATGGAACACCGGCGAGGATTTTGTGGATGTGCGGGAGCTGGCAGAACAGTTGGCTGATTTTAAGCGAAGGGTCTTTGGGGTCAACGGCTTGGATGCAACGATGCGACTGCAGACGAACAGGTGAGTGCGAAGAGTGTTACCAACCTATTCAGATCTCTGAGTATATGGAAGGTCCAGTTATGAAAATTGGGATGCGAGTTCATTGGCTTATTCTAATATCTGCTAGACCACTTTGGTTCAAAATAAAAGTGATTATTATTTTATATTCCTTATCTTTTGGAACTCTTGAAACAGGACTCGCGGATCCTTGGCCCTGATGCGGCGTTTTAAGACTCGACTGAGGGCGGTGGAGAACAAGGTTGATCGGATGAAGACGCAATTGGAGGCGAATAGCTGTGCAAGTGGACCCTGCGAGAACGGAGGAACCTGCTACAACACCTTCAACGGTTTTCGATGCCAATGCCGACCGGCCTTCGAGGTGGGTGCACATATTAAATTCCCTTGAGGACCCAGCAAAAAACAAGGGGAGTAATGGGGGGCGTACCAAAACATTTTCTATATGTAGAAGGAGGGGCCCACTAGAGACCTCCACGTATAAGTAAATAGATATCTGATTATTCGTTTCACATATGTATATATTAAAAATAATTCGGATTCACCTTTGTAATATACTCACAGATATTAATATACCGCGAATTCTTTAGCACACCTAAATGTGACGCGAATTCTTTAGTTTGTTTAATAACCTTATAAAAAATGCTATAATATACCGCGAATTCTTAAGCAGATGCATACAGATTTTATTTAATATTAATTATACAATATCAACTTTTGACTAAATATTTTATTTTTATTATTACGCAGGGCATTAAGTGCGAGGTGGACGTCAACGAGTGCGCCCTGTACGAGGGCACCGACCTGGGCTGCCAGAACGGAGGACAGTGCCAGAATCAGTTCGGATCCTACAGTTGCCTGTGCCAGCCGGGCTGGCATGGGATGCACTGCAGCCAGCGCAAGGCCGACTGCTCGCAGTCGAGTGCCTGGGAGCTATGTGGCCACGGATCCTGCGTTCCCAGTGCCGATAGCGCCGGCTATCGGTGCCTCTGTGAGCCGGGCTGGAAGTCAAATGGACTGACGCCCGTTTGTGGCGAGGATGTGGACGAGTGCAGCGATTCGGCGGCCTACAGGCCCTGCTCCACCAAGTGCATCAATCTGCCGGGCAGCTTCACCTGCGCTCCCTGTGCCGCCGGCCTGACCGGAAACGGGATCAGTTGCCGGGATCTGGACGAATGCCAGACGAACAACGGTGGCTGCAGCCTCAGCCCGAAGGTGGACTGCATAAATACCTATGGATCGTATCACTGCGGCGAGTGTCCCTTGGGTTGGACGGGCGATGGCCGGAAGTGTGAACGGAGTTCGGAGGATTTCGATATTCAGACCGGCCAGCGGCCCAGAAGTTGTCCGGCGAGCAACAATCCCTGCTACCCGACAGCCAGCTGCTTCTTGATCTCCGGCACCGCCACCTGCAGATGTCCGGCGGGCATGGTCGGTTCGGGATACGGTGCAAGTGGCTGCATCAATGGAACGGCCACGAATTGTTTTGGAAATCCCTGCCTGGTGAGAAGAAAAGAAGCTAGTAACTTAGTAAAAATAGTGTTTTTTTAGATATACGTATGTTATACTATGTATGGCCTATAAAATGTTTTAGATAATTATGGGTAGATACCCTTAGGAAAGGCTGCTGAATGCTAGAAATAGCAGACTATATTTTTTGTATTTTGATAGTATTCTAGTCTTTAATTTTTTAAGGTTCGTTTTCTCAACCGCTTGTTAAATTTAAAGAGGGATTAAAACCTTGAAAATTTATGGGAATCCAATTTATATATAATTAATTAATAGAAGACACAAATATTACATTTTTTAGTATAAATAAGGAAGGACTCATGATAACCACTGAACGATATCTTTTTGTTTTCATAAATATATTCATAAAAAATATTTGTATAGTAAAATACAACTTTTTTATAACTCTAGTATTATCTTATATCTTATATTATCTCATATCTTAGTAAAAAATATAAGGTGGAAGGTATATTTATTTAAGAACCTTTTTCTAACCTTTATTTCCCATTTCGTAATGATTAATAACTTTCTTTCATATTTTCGTATTTCAACAGAACGATGGCATTTGCTTGGACGCCGGACCCTCGAACTTTACGTGCATGTGTCCCAGGGGCTTCAAACAGCCGATCTGTGAGCCGATGGCCAGTCCCTGCGACCTGCATCCCTGCAAGAACGGCGGACGCTGCCGACCGACGGTGGAGGCCAGTGGCGATGGCTTCGTCTGCCAGTGCATGCCGGGCTACCGGGGTCGCCTGTGCGATACGCGATTCAGCAGCTGCAACGCAATGCTGGTAGCTCCCAGCGGGCGACTGAGATATCCGCCGGAGGGCACTGGATACGAGCACAATGCCCAGTGCGCCTGGGTGATCCGCACCAATGAATCGCTGGTGGTGAATGTCACCTTCAAAAGCTTCGATGTGGAGGACTCGACGGAGTGCCGCTTCGATTGGCTGCAGATCAACGATGGCCGGTCGGCGGCAGCCCAGATAATCGGACGCTATTGTGGCAACCATCTGCCGCACGGCGGGAATATCATCTCCTCCGGCAATCAGCTGTATCTGTGGTTCCGATCCGACAACTCGACGGCCAAGGAGGGCTTCGATCTCAGCTGGAATTCGATGCAGCCGCAGTGCGGCGGTCGGTTGGCCTTCGAAACCCATGGAACACTCGCCTCGCCGGGCTCGCCGGGCAATTATCCAAAGAACCGCGACTGCCGGTGGCAACTGGTGGCCCCGACCAACAAGCGCATCAAGCTGACCTTCTTCAGTCTTCAGCTGGAGCAGCACGACAACTGCAATTTCGACTATGTAAAAGTGAGTCTATGAGATGGTGGGGCCATTAAAGGCTCTAGGTTTTGGAAAGGTGTTTAGATAGTATGATTTGGAAAATTTATTATCGTCTTTCTTTCCAACTATCTTGGGAACCAAAATTAGTTCGTGGCTTATTTTTAAAAAAAAAATATATAAAATATATTTTAATCCCGTTTAGATTTCTGAAATGTCCCTGCTCTAAAAATAATAGATTCAGACCAATCGTTTTGTAAAAGAACATGATAAGTACTCTTTCAAAGAAGTACTAAAATATTTTTAAAAACGTGGAAAATAAATAATTATTAAAAAGTAACATGTTTAATCATGTTTATTAATCAAAGAAAATATAAGTACATATATCATTATTATACCTTATCTTATCTTATCTTATTGTATCTTATTGTATAATTTATTTAAATGATAGAAATATACGTCTTATAAATTCAATAGTTTAGGATTTTTTATAAGTTTTTATTTGTATTCTATTCTATTTGTTAATCCTTAACCGCCTTCTCTTTTCTTGCTATTTAGATCAAGGACACCATTTCCGGACGCATACTGGCCCAGTACTGCACCAGCGGAGCTCCCGCACCGCTGCTTCTGGCCACCCACCTGGCCGAGATCCGCTTCCACTCGGATGCCGAGGGCGGCGACACGGGCTTCCAGCTGCACTTTTCGGTGGAAGAGCGGGTACCCGGCTGCGGTGGCGTCTACACCGCCAAGCAGGGCACCATTGCCGAAACATCCACAGCCAATTCGGAGCCCGGAGGTGTTTCCTGCGAGTACGAAATCCATTTGGCCGTGGGCGAGCAGATAGCCATTCAGTTTGTCCGCCTGCAGCTGGAGCCGCAGGACTGCCTTGAAATACTGGACGTGACGGACGAGGGCGCTAGTAGTTTGCAGGAGAAGATCTGCGGATCGGATGCGGCCCGCTTGAATCCTCCTGACTTCACGTCGCAGTTCAATCGCCTCAAGATCAAGTTCTATGCCCGCTCGGGTGCCTTCCAGCTGAACTACCGGATGGCCTGCGATTTCAAACTGGACAGTGCCGAGGGCACACTCACCTCGCCCGGCTATCCAAATCTGACCAGGAGCGACCGGCTGTGCACCTATACGATTCGAACGGCCTCAAATACGGTGATCAACTTGAAGAGGATCGATTTTCAGCTGAACGACGGCGAGAGTGAAGACGATGATCTCGGCTGTCCGACCACCAATTTGCGAGTGAGTTCCAAAGCCCACACATATCGATATTCCACATGTAAAGCCCTTACTTACCTACCCTCCCTTTACAGATCAACGATGGCCTGAACCGCCAGATCCTCGGACCCTTCTGCGGCAAGAATCAGCCGGCGGAGATCTTTGTCAGTGAGACCAACTACCTGCAGTTCCACCTGACCACGGATGCGGACAGCTCGGGGCGTGGCTTCAAGTTCGAATACCAGTCGGTGTCCGCGGGAAGCGACAAGTGCGGCGGCGTGCACACTCGTTCCGGTGAGCACATCCGCCTGCCGGAGACCTCGGCGGGCCACTATGCCACAGAGGCCAACTGCTACTGGGTGATAATGGCGCCGGCTAACAAGGCCATCCGGCTGCACTGGCTGAGCTTCGATCTGGAGGATTCGATGGAATGCAGCTACGACTTTTTGGAGATCTACGACAGCCTGGCCGCCCAGCTGGGCGATGAGAAGGCAAAGCCGCTGGCCAAGTTCTGTGGCCCTCATGTTCCCGAGGATCTGGTCAGCCACTCGCGCCAGCTGGTCATGAAATTCGTCTCGGACTACAGCGATTCGGACGGCGGCTTCGAGTTGACCTACACGTTTGAGGAGCGCGGCAATTGCGGCGGTCACATCCATGCCTCCAGCGGTGAGCTGACCTCACCGGATTATCCAGCGAACTATTCGGCCGGTTTGGATTGCGATTGGCAGCTGACAGGGTCGATTGGTCATCTGCTGGAGATTCAGCTGGAGAACTTTGGGCTGGAGGAGTCGGTGAACTGCTCGGCGGACTATCTGGAGATAAGGAACGGGGGCGACGCCAATTCGCCGCTGATAGGACGCTTCTGTGGCCAGAATATACCCGCAAGGATACCCAGCTTTAACCACGAGATGAGGCTGCACCTCCACACGGACTCGGCGTTCAATGGTCGTGGCTTCCGGCTGCGCTGGCGCGTCGCCGCCTTCGGATGCGGTGGCAACCTGCGCTCCAATATGGGAGCCATCTCCTCGCCCCGCTACCCGAACTCCTATCCCCACCATTCGCATTGCGAGTGGCGGATTAGGGTGCATCCCGGATCGGCCGTATCGCTGCTCATCGACGACATTGATGTGGAGGGCTTGAGCAACTGCTACTACGACAGCGTGAAGATCTACTCGGGCCACAAGCAGCCCAACCAGACGCCGGCCAAGGTGATGTGCGGTACCAACGATAAGGATCAACTGATCCAGCTGGAGACGAGTGAGGCCACGGTGGTCTTCGATACCGATGCGTCGAATGCGGGGCGAGGTTTTCGGATTTCCTTCAAGGCGAATTGCGCGAGAGACCTGACGGCCACCACGGGTACCATCGAGAGTCTCAACTACATGGAGCCCTTCTGGGAGACCATACCCATCAACTGCAGCTGGACCATCCGGGCGCCCAAGGGCAATCACATTCGCCTCGAAGTATCTCATTTGGAGCGACACGAGGCGGAGCAGCATATGCCGAGTACCCAGATGCCCGGTGGCTTGTACATTGTGGACGGGAAGAATGTGAAGAGCATTATCGCCCCGGGAGCGGTGAATGCCAGCGGCGAAGTGCTGACCGTCGTCCACAATGCCAGCTATGTGAACTTCCAGCTGGACTACCGCATCGATGGTTGCCTCCAGGAGCTGCGCGGCGAGAGCGGATCCTTCCAGTCGCCCAACCGACCGCACATGTACCCCAACGACCTGGAGTGCTACTGGCTGATCACCGTCCAGAGCGACAGCATCATCGAGCTGACCATCTTGAATATGGATCTCGAGGAGAGCGTCAATTGCACCAAGGATGCGCTGACGGTGAGCTTAGGGATTGGGATCTCAACTACTAGTGGTAATCTCATCCCAATGATTTCAGGTGTCTAACCATAAGAACAGTGCGGTGGACCACGAACGTCACTGTGGATCCACGGACAAGTTGGTTATCACCAGTGCCGGTCACAGGTTGCACGTGCGCTTCCAATCGGATGCTTCGCACAATGGACTGGGTTTCTCTGCCACCTATAAAGCTGTGAAAGCAAGTAAGTAAGATGTATGCATTAAAGTAGAATTTAAGAGGGATTCTTCGATTTGAGTCGTCAGTTTTACATATCTACTTAGATTATTTGATTATGTTCCTAAGTATGCTTAGGAACGATTTATTATTTCTGTGGCAGCTAGTTTTTCCCTAACAATTTGAGTTGTTTTTAATAACAAAAGGAAATAGTTGGGACACTCGACTTACTAATTTATTTGTTACTACCTAAATCACTAGGTTTTTGAATTCACTTATAAAGGTGCATAAAAGTATGCAATGAAAATAAATACCTTTGTCTTGTGGACCTCAAATATATTACTGTTTACTTTCAGACAGCTTTACATGGATATTAACACCCTACTTACTGCTATACTTCCTTCATTTTCTCAGCTTGTGGTGGCAAAATCTCGGCCCGCAACGGCGTGATCGAATCACCCAACTACCCGCTATCTTATCCCATCAACAGTCACTGCGAATGGCAGGTGGAGGTGTCGCCGCATCACCAGATCGTTTTCGAAATGCAGGACCTTGATCTTGAGTCGGGCTACGATTGCAACTGGGATTATCTGGAGGGCTACGATGTGGCCGAGGACGACACCGAAGGTCAGAAGCTGTTCAAGATCTGCGGCGATGAGGAGGAAGATAGCTCCATGCTAGCGTCCGCCACCAATTTGGCAGTAGTGCGATTCATCAGCGATGACTCCATCTCGAGAAAGGGCTTCCGGCTGCACTTCCACGAGTCGTGTGGACAAACGGTGGGGTTATCAATAATATATAAATATGTATTTTTTTAAGGAGTATCCTGAATATCTCTTAGCTTTGTCTGGAATCTTTAAAATCATTTTAAGGTTTTTGTCACACTTTTAGTGATATAATATTATAGATACTATTTTGATTTAATTTAAATTTATGCTGTCCCATTGCAGCTGACCATCGACGATACCGACTTCGACTACGTCCAGATGTCGCGTCAGGCGCCGCGGAACGAGACCTGTCTCTTTGTGTTCCAGTCGCAGGAGCCCAACAAGCACATCATCTTCACGCCCACCCATGTGAAGTTGCGCGAGGAGGCCGAAAGCCGATATCCCACCGAGGGCGACTGCCTGCAGGTGGGCGTCAAGATCTTCGAGGGCACCGAGGCCAAGGGAACGCCGCGTCTCCAGTTCTGCCGCTCACATCCGCCGGCCTTGATCTCCAACGGCCAGGCGCTGACCATCAGTGTGCCCCTGCAGCTGGTCGAGGAGTTCGCCGGTCACTACATGACCATGGACACGGCCTGTGGCAGCCTGTACAACGGTCTGTCCGGCAAGTTCACTTCACCCTACTATCCCGCCTCATATCCGCCGAACATCGAATGCATCTGGCTGCTGGAAGCCACCGCGGGCAATTCTATCAGTCTGACGCTGGAGTCGATGGACATGGAAAAATCGGATGGCTGCAATCGGGATTATCTGGAGGTGCGCGAGGAAACGGAGAACGGTAAACTGCTCGGGGTTTATTGCGGCAATGAGGTGCCCGGGGTGATTCACTCGAGCGGTTCCATCTGGATGAAGTTCAAGAGCGACGATGACAATGTGGGCGAGGGATTCATGGCCTCCTACAACTGCGGTAAGTTTATAAGCCGATTTTTCGAAATTTCAAATTCTTGTCCTTAAGAATTCGCGGTCTAAGTCGGTTGAAGAATTCATGTGGAAGCATTACAAATTTTTGTTATTTTTGCCCTAAAGAATTCGCAGGTGATTTTGTTTTTAAAAATTATATTTTTAAAACTCTTGTTCTTAAGAATTCGCGGTCTAGTTTTGTTGAAGTTTTCCTATCAATAAATATAAAAAATAATTTAAACGGTAGGGTGCTCTATTTGGTTTCTTCTTGCCCTAAAGAATTCGCGAAATAGATAAATAAAAATTAAATAAATGAATACGGTAGCGATTTCCCTTTGGTTTCTTCTTGCCCTAAAGAATTCGCGAAATTAGATTGCTACCAGTTAAAATGAAAAACTATTACTAATTTTGTATTTCTATATGCAGAACACCACAACGAACTGAATGGCACTGATGGCATTATTGAATCGCCGCACTATCCGAGCAAATTCCAAGACCCCAATCCGTACAGCTGGCGCATAACCGTGGACAAGGAGTACGTGGTGGAGATATCAGTGCAACACCTGAGGGATGTCGACCAACCGCATTTGCGCTTCTACGATGGCTATTCGGACATCGGAGCCCGCATCGAGATGATGGGCCCCGAAGAGCCCATCCGATCCAGCACCAATGTGGTCTACTTAACGGCCAACCGGGGTCCCTTCCGGCTGACCTGGGAGCGGCTGTCCAAGGAGGCGCTGCGCTCGAATCGCACGGCCGAGGAGCAGACGCGCCTGTGCGGCGGCCGTCAGTTGATCACCATCGATCGGTCGGCCATCGGATTCCACTCGCCGGGTTATCCGAATGGCTACGATAATGGTCTGAAGTGTGCCTGGAGTCTGGTGCCCTCGAATCCGGCTGTCCATGCCATCTTCACACTGAGTCACCTGGATCTGGAGGTTTTTGGCGGGCCAAACGATTGCGTAGCAGACTACGTGAGGATCTCGAGCAGTGGCGATCTTCAGAACTGGTCGGAACTGTCCAAACTGTGCACCCTGCCGACCACACCGAGTGAAAGGATCTTCCACGGCAAACCCTACCTCCGGGTGGAGTTCACCACGGATATCAGTGTGAATAAGACGGGCTTCAATGGCCTGGTACGAACGGGCTGTGGCTCCGAGATCACGGCCCCCGCAGGTCAGGTTAACATCACCGAGGTGCTCAGACTAAATCCTCGGCCGAACCAGGATTGTGTGTGGACGATAAAGGTGCGCCAAGGTCGGAGGATCAAGATCGATTTCCCCGACTTTCAATTGCAAAACAATGCGGTTTCCGGATCGAATGAGTGCCGCAATTTCCTGATGCTACGCAACGGCAACGATGAAGATTCGCCCTTCCTGGGCCGTGGGAAATACTGTGAGGATGTGGTCAACGAAGTCCTGAACACCACCTCCAATCGGGCCTATGTGAAGTTCCATTACGCCAGTCCACCCCGCTTCCTGATGACCTTCCGGTTCGAGGAGCTGGGCCACGCCTGCTCCGGTCGCATCCAATTGACCAGTAGCGCGGATGAAAAGATCATCAGTACACCCTATTATCCACATCTTCCGCATCCCCATTCCGAATGCATTTGGATCGTTCAGGCGCCGCCGGAACACCGAATAGTTCTGCACTTCCAGGGAGGATTCGATCTGGTCGAAGCGGACGGCGAGTCCAGGGAGTGCCAACGGGAGTACGTCCTGGTCAACGATGGCAGTACGGAGCTGAAGCATGAGATCGGTCGCTACTGCGGCAATCGCAAGCCGGATTCGATCTACTCCACGGGCAATCTGCTGAGGATCCGCTACTACACGGACGTCTCGGAACCGCACATGGGCTTCAATGCCAGCCTGAAGCTGGCCCGATGCGGTGGCTCGTTCCATAGTCCCGAGGGCGTGATAGCCTCACCGCAGCGCGAACTCCTCCAGATCCACGGGGAGGATGGAAAGCAGCTGGATGAGTGTGTCTACACCATCGAACTGGAGAAGGGCAGCACCATCGAACTTATTACGGAATTTATGCAGCTACCCCAGCTGGCGAACGGCAGCTGCTCCCAGCGCAATCATCTGCGGCTGGAGGAGATGGACGCCTTCAGTTCGGATGGAGAGGAGAAGGTCGTCGACGTTCTGACGGTGTGCGGCAACGATCAGCATCGGCTGCTGAGCGAGACCAACAAGATTGTGTTCCGCTATCGCTTCCTAGACGGCATCCCGGCAGAGAATCAGGGCTTCCGCTTCACCTACAAATCACTGGGCTCCCGTTGCGGCGAGACCATCTCCGCCAATGCCGGCGTCCTCCAGACGCCCGGCTATCCGACGGGTGTCGATCATCCGCTGCAATGCGTCTGGCACGTGGAGGTGGCCAAGGGCAGGCGAGTGCGTCTCGAGATCCTTGACTTTAATATGGGCAGCCAAAACCAGAGCGAGGGCTGGGGCATGTTATATGGCCGTAGCCACTTCCGAGGTCGTCTCACCGTGGCCAACGACTTTAAGATGCAGTCGATCCTGGGGCGATACACCGGTGATCCGCCCGCCGAGGTGATGTCCTCTGACAATACCATGGGCATCAATGCCTTCCTGCTGCCCAGTGGCCAGAGCCGTGGCATTAAGCTGCGATTCAGTGCCTCCGGCTTCAGTAGATGCCGTCAGTTTGGCTTCCAGCGGGATGTGACCAAGGAGATTCAGTTCCAGCCAGTCAATGTCAGCATTCCGATCCACTGCAGCTACAATATTGAGCCGCCCGCCAATAGTACCATCCTATTTCAGGTGAGTAAAGGAATTGCTCACTTTAATGAATGAGCGCTTGTACATGTTCATGTTTGAATGAACATGAATGAACATGAATGAACATGTTCATTTGTATATATTAATATTTTCTTGTACTAAGCAAGTAAACCATGTATCTTTTTTCCAGGTGAAGCAGTACAACACCAGCTCTGTGATGATGCGTAACCCGAATCTCTGCTCCCTCCTCTCGCCACTCCGGATCAACCGCGTGGACCAGGCGGAGCACCTAATGCAGCGACTCCTCTGCAACTACCAGGCACCCACGGCAGGCAAGCCCCTGCCGTCCATCCGGGTGCCCTTCCCCATCCAACTGGTCGTCTCGTCCAACAACCGCAACTCGTTGTCCAGCCTCGTGCTGTCCTACAACATTCAGTCCTGCGGCGGAGTCTACATCCTGGAGCCGGGCGACAATATGACGATTAGCCAGCCATCGGGCATTGCAGAGATTCGGGGACCCATTGACTGTGCCTGGACCATTGGATCCTATTCAGATGCCGTTGGCGACGACGAGGCGGTGCCCCAGGACATCCAGCTGGAGGTGACGGTGCATGGTGTCAACCTGCCAACTCCTCCCCTGGCACCGGGCTCAACGGAACTCGCCTGCGAGCATCATTATCTTAAGGTAGGGATTATTTTGAAGCACGTTATATTTATATAATGGAGGAATCTCTCTCTCTGTTTAGGTGTACAATGGACCCGACCAGAACTCACCCACGCTGGGATTATTCTGCAACCAGGCTGCCGCGTTCAATGTGGTGGTGGAGCGTGGCCTCTTCTTTGAATACCACTCGGACAGCTTCGCACCCAATGCCACGTTCAATGTGTCCGTCAAATACGGTTCTGGATGCGGCGGCAAGCTGACCTATCCGTATCGAGCCATCGATTTCAGTGAACAGTACAAGAACAATGTGGAGTGCGTCTGGGAGGTGGAGGCGGGCTCGGGCTATCACATCGGTCTCACATTCCACGGACGCTTCTACATCGAGGCCAGCGCCGGCTGTGCCAAGGACTATCTGCTCGTCCAGCAGCGCAACGATTCCGCCGGCAATTGGACCGATCTCCAGAGGATTTGCGGTCGTGTGGCCCCCGAAATGATCAACACCACATCGCCGTATCTGCGACTTATCTTCCGCTCCGACGGCGATGTCGTGGGCGATGGCTTCTTGGCCAAGTTCGAGAGGAATTGCGGTGGCCTTCTGTTCGCCGACGATGAGGATCGGATTCTCACCAGTCCCGGCTATCCGGTTAGCTACGAGAAGGATCTACAATGCCACTGGACGATCGTGCCGAGGGATCCCTCTTCGATGGCCGGTGTCCTCGTGAGCTTCCTGCAATTCGATCTGGAACAGGCGCCCTTCTCCGTGTGCCTCTTCGACAATGTCACCGTAATCACCAAGGACAAGGACACGGATCCGGAGGAGGTGATCATCTGCGGCGTGAAGCACAATCACGAGTACAGGGCCAAGGAGTCGATTAGCCTGGTCTTCAAAACGGATGTCAGCTTCTCGGGTCGAGGATTCCAATTGCGATACACCAGTCGCCTGTGCGGTGGAGTGATCACCGAAACGGCAGTGGTTCAATCACCGCGACAGCATACGGATAACAACCTGCCGCCGGGCAGCGATTGCTATTGGAATCTCACGGCACCGGCGGGCCACAAGTTCACCGTGAAGTTCGAACTCCTCGACTTCGAGCCGCACTCGAATTGTGCCTACGATGGCGTGGAGGTCTTTGCCGGTTCGATCCCAGACGAGCGACAGCGGCGGGGACGCTTCTGCGGTCGCATGAACGAGGAGCTGCCGGTGATCAGCATACCGCAGGAGCGGGGCATCATACACAGCTACTCGGACGAGCGGGATCCGTCGCGGGGATTCCGTGCCCTGGTTCGCCTGATGCCCAACTGCGATGAGAAGATCTCGCTAAACGGCTCTTCGCGATATGTATTTAGCAATTTCCACAAACCCGGCGGCTATGATGCCAATCTGGACTGCCATATCGTCTTCCGGGTGAACACGGATCAGCAGATCAGCCTGCAGTTCAGTAACTTCCATGTGGAACAGTCGGATGACTGTACGAAGGACTACGTTGAGTTGCGCGATGGCGCCGGACCCTTCGCCGATATCATTGGACGCTTCTGCGGCCAGGATCAGCCGCCCACCTTGAGCACCTCCCGGCACACGCTCTTCCTGCGCTTTGTCACCGATGCCGAAGTGAGCGATTCCGGTTTCGAGGTGACCATCAACGCTGTGCCCCGTCTGTGCGGCAGTTCGGAAATTACGTTGAGCTCGGACCGGCAGGAGGTCACCATTGGCTCGCCGGCCAGGATGCCGGGCGGAAACTACGCCAATGGTGTGGCCTGCTTCTGGCGGATCAAGGGTGATAAGCCGCTCCGGATGAGCTTTGTCAACTTCGATCTCCATGGACCCGATGTTAACGGAAGCTGTGTGGAGGACTACCTGAAGGTCTACAACAGTGAGGTGATTATCGTGGGCTTAACAAGAAGATATGAGGGTGATTTATAATAAGATCCTGAGTATATAATCCTAAAATTAAGACTAGGTGACCCCGATTATGGATTTTTTTAAGTATTTATAAAGGAGTTACCCAAAATTGTATAAGTTTGTGGTTTAATTCACTAAAAAATCTGCATTACCCAGATATAAGAGAGATTCATACTAAGATCCTAAGTATAGGAATATAAAATTCATAAAATGTGACCCCGATTATGGATTTTGTAAAATTATTTGTAAAGGGATTACCAAAAATGTTATAAAAAATGTGCATTATAAATATTTACCCATTTTCATGTTAGCTTCTAGGATACTAAGAAACCAAAGGTGACCCAAAACAAAACTAATAGATCCCATAATATCATTATATCCCATTCTCTTTTAAATTTCTTTAAATATTTATCTGTTTACCATCATTTACACAGGATGCCGAACAGGTGGAGCAAGGCTTTGGCAGCGAGTTGATCTTCAATGGCCAGACGTCCGGTCACAATCACTTCGACTTCGCCACGGAGCACGTGTACTGTGGCAACGTCAGGCCGGACACCTATTACGCCAACGAGAACGAGGTGTACCTGAGGTTCCGATCGAAGGGCTTGGAGCAGCGCACCGGATTCCAGGTGCAGGTGGGGCTGAACTCCAAGTCCGAGCGGCACTACGATGGACTGCAGGGAAGAGTACATCTCTCGCAGACGGACGATTGCGATATTACGATCCGCGCACCGGCCAATCACACGCTGAGTTTATACTACATGGAACTGATTTTCGGCACCTACGACTGCCAAGCGGAATATATGGAAGTCTTTGACAGGACAAATAAATCGTTGCAACGCCTCTGCTCCTTTGTGGACGTGGGCAAGAGCCTGTTCAGCTATTCGGATGAACTGCGGCTGCACATGAAGACCGGCTCGTATTTGACCGCGCTGGATCTCACCTATCTGGCCAGTCCCGTGGAAAAGGGACCTGGATGCGGCGGCCAGTTCTACAACACCGAGGGCATCTTCGCCAATCCCTTTTATCCGGAAAATGTGCGGAATAACTCTGAGTGCCAGTGGATCGTCCGGGTGCCGAGCAACAATAAAGTGCTCCTCAATTTTGAAGGTACAATATTCAGTGTTTGCTTTAAACGTTGTAGCGGCTGTATCGTTTATAACGATATATATTTACCAGATTACTGACCATTAATATTTCCTTTTCTCCGCTTAGTTTTTAATCTTGGCTCCAAGACCACCTGTCACACCGACTACCTTCAGGTTCTGGAAAAGGACGAGGCTGGAGAGGAGCTCGAAGTGAGGCGCTTCTGTGGCGAGGACAATCCGAGGTACTACAAGAGTCAGCGTAGCCAAGTAGTCGTCCGCTTCCACAAGACGGTCAACTACGATGGTGTCGGTTGGGTGATTCGCTTCAATGGGGTATACTCCAACTACCAAATACCCAGATACTTGATGGGCGGTTGAAGCCAACTCTTCATCTTAAGAAGCCTGCTAAACAAGCGTAATTCTTAAATATTAATAATTAATTCATTTGTATTTTAAAGAATATATCTAAATAAATCCAACATTTTTGACGGCCTCAAAAGCGATTAATGCCTAATTTTACCAAAAGTAAAGCAAATAAAAAATACAACTTCCTAATTGCATTAAACGATTTCAAATTTTTATCGGTGTGGGTCGAAAAATATTAAAACATTAAATAATATATATTTATTTGGTGTGAATAATTGATTAAAAGGTGTACTAGATTATTGCCTATCACATTAATACCCTTTATTTCCAAATATATACTGGTATAAAGCCTTTAAGTAAAAGCTGTCATTCGTTTAAATTTTCAAACTTCTCGCGCCATATCAGCCATTTCATTTTTGTGCAACAGGGTTGATAGTGTGAAATATCGACAGCTGTTCGTATATCGCGCCTATCGCTTTCAACAAGGCGCCATTTTCTTTAAAGCTGTCAATGAATTTTTTCATAAGAAATACATCATACGACTGTATTAATTAATAAAAGAGCAACGGGAACATGGATAAAAAGAAAACACAAGATCCTCAGATTGACCTGAAGCAGGATCATGGCAACTCCGCTAGAAGAGATAGGGTGGTAAAAAGGGAAAATTTGCCGGACTCGGACTTCAAGGCCACCGAAGAGGAGCTAAAGTTCATTCGCGAGGCTAACGCCACAAAACAACCCGTTGCCCTGCTGCAGGAGTTGCTATCCCGTCGCAGCATCGCTCCCATCTATGATCTACTCCAGACTGAGGGATCCGGTTCCGAGGAAAAATTCTGGTTTCGCGTCTTCTTCAAGGACAGGGAAATCACATACTATGCCCTTGGTTCCGGGCGCTCCAAAAAAGCCGGCAAGCATGAGGCGGCTCGTCTGCTCATCGAAGTCCTGACTGGAATACCTAACAGCGGTCCTAATCCGTCGGCTACTGCAGAGTAAGTAGACCAAAGGAGATTTATATTTTTCATATATCGAGCTTTTCCAGGAAATGCGGTGAGTTCTTGAGAACAGAACCGTTCGCTTATTAGAATTCAGTTTAAAGTGTTTATTTTTTTAACTTAATTTTTTTCAGAATCGTCGATGAGCACTCGGTCCGCGATCTGAACGAAATTTGCGTAAAACGCTGCTGGCCTTCCCCGGTGTACGAACCAGAAGACGGGAAGCCCGAGGAGCAACTGCACAGGATCGTTTGCTTGGTCCAAGAGTATAGCGAGGTGGGCACGGGATGGACCAGGAAAGCGGCCAAGCGGATGGCCGCCCAGAAAATGTGCACGCGTCTGCTGGGGGATCCTGGCAAGAATGGTGAACCGAAGGACCTGGCCTCGCAGCCATCGCAGCAGATTCCAATAGCTCCAAAGGGACCGAAAGTGAAAGGCTTACAAAAGATCTGCCTGAAGAGCACCAAGATTGACTTCAAGAAACTGGTGGACGAGATCGCTGTGGAGAATCAGTTTAAGATCACCTACGTGGACATCGAGGAGGCCAGCGTTTCCAAAAAATTTCAGTGCCTGGTTATCATGGGCATGGGGCCAGTGACGGCTGTAAGTCACGGCACTGGTGCGTCGGTGGATGAAGCTCAGTCGGAGGCCGCCAGGCATACCCTTGAAAATCTGAAGATTGGCATCCATCGTGGCGAGAGTATTGAGGAAGCGATTGCCAAATTCAAATTTGGTATAAATACTCTATATTGATTATAGAGATTACCTTAAACATATTTAAAACCACCAAATGTTTAAGCTCTTGAAAAATCCTCTCGGAATCCTCTCATTTTTATTACTATATCAAATACAATTTTCCCATTCCGTTTGAGAGGTATTTTCTATCGAATGTTTTTTTATTTCCTGACCCATTTATTTTTTTACGATTTTACAAAAGAAAACTAATTTACTCTTGGATATTTTAGTTCCGACGTCTAACGATCGCGTTTATAGAGATTTAGGCCTTATCATCATTTCGGTGAAGGTAAGTGAGATATTATAGTCGTAGGAATGAAAGGAGCCCCATAAAATGCCGTATTCATTTTCAACATCCGCTTGACCATCCTTAGAGTATTTTCCATTGAGCGAACTGCAATTTTATATGAATTATTAATTATTAATTAACATTTTGATTTAAACTTTATATTTGTACCTTCTTGCACAGTCATTGTACCACCAACCTTCAGCGTGAAAACTCGCACAACTTGATGTATCTTTATCAAATGTACCGAACCCGTTGTTCTCGTGGTAACTTAATGAGTCTCCGGCTGTACCGGAATATTTCCCCAACGGTTTGAGCTTATACGATTCTACCTCACTGCCTATTTCGAAGTCATCATAATGAGCGTAGCCAGTGGATCCATCAACTTTCCCAAGGGAAATGTATTGTTCATGTGGTCGAGACTGCGTTAGCATGTGAATTTTTTCCAGTCCAATAAAAAATTCGCCTTTAAGATCTCCGAATCCATTTTGATAGTTCTCCCAGGTTCGATTAAAGTCCACGGATCCGTCGAAACGTCTCTGAATTAACATCCAGCCTGATGATGGCGAAATACAAGGCACTTCAAAGGGCTCCATGTCGCGCGGCTTCACTTGGAAAACGCCATTCGGACCGCCACTGGGACATGTTTCTGGATAATGTACCTGTTCCTCAGATATCGTTTTCATAAAAGATTCGATTTGATTCTTTAGTTCAGTTATAGTTTTATCTTCGTCGGCTCTTTCAGATATCGTTTTCTGAAGAGACTCGATATGATTCCTTAAGTCAGAAATCTGATCATCTTTGTTTTTGATTTGAATCTTAGAAATTTCCAACTGATTTTGGAAGCCCGTGATAGTCTCCATCATTGTATTCTTTTCTGTTTAGATCTGCGTTCGGATCGTCGGATCGATTAATCTTTACGAAATGGTCGAAAAAGCGTAAGAAAACCGAAAAGCTATACATTTTACACTTACTCTCATTTGAATATATCTGCTGTAAATCTGCATCGGACTGAGATAGAACCATACAAAAAAGAGACGACAGAAAAATCACAATAAATCGCGATTTCATTGCATAAAACATCTGAACTATAGTAAAGTCGACTTAGAATTGAATTCATATAAAAAATTTACGATTACTATATGTAGTCTATAAAATAGACTGTCTATATACGGATGTAATTACATATGTACTTATATTACACAAATGTAGTTATGTGTATATATATTAACTTGAGATAAGAGAACGTTTTTTTGTAAAATCAAAATGTCATATAGAAATAATATGTATTTGCTCTAATAGAAATGTATGTTACAAGAATGACATTAAATCATTTTTCTTCGAATATAAGGTAATATAAATATTTTTAGATCCCACTTTAAATTATTATTGTATTCCACATTCCCTTTAAAACCTCAAAAAAATTTTAAATATAATTTATTCAAAAACTTTTAACGATATATATCGCACTCGCAACGTTCACCAACACCTATTTTATGTGCCGATATATCGATGAAAGTTATCGATTGGTGTGGGTTCGCACATTTTTACAAATTTAATTACAATTTAAAGCATTTACGCGATGTTATTGGCACCAGACCGTTTGGAACACCATAAGACCAGTTTGGAGCAACAGCTAAAGCTATTGGCCGCCAGCATAAGGAGCTATCTAGCGCTAAAAGCGGCGGAAACACCTGAACTATCAAATCGAGCGAACCGCTTGTGGGAATTGAGTCAACGATACCGTCTGGTTAAGGGGTAAAAACTTCAACTAACCAACTTGAACGAGACTAATATATTTCCTTTATGCAGTACCAATCAAGCTGCCACTTTTGCCCTGCTTTCTGTGTGCCAGGATGTCTACCAAAACCTGCAGGACAGCATGTAAGTGACCTAGTCCCCTCCAGAAATGTTCGCTTACTACGATTACCTGCCATTCAACAGACTGAAACTAGCTGATGAACTAGCCCAGATATCCGCCCAAGTAGCCGACTTCGAGATTGCCTGTCTGCAGCTCAGTCAAGAG
The DNA here is from genome assembly GCA_035046095.1 of Drosophila pseudotakahashii. Lineage (NCBI taxonomy): Eukaryota > Metazoa > Arthropoda > Insecta > Diptera > Drosophilidae > Drosophila > Drosophila pseudotakahashii. Next base: position 13,739,631 of record JAWNOE010000105.1, read on the forward strand.
CATAGCCAAAACCAAAAAACGCCCACAAATCTAATAGAATTTCGAAATTTCCTGGAGGAATCCCTCAAGCTGCTGCAGAATCAGGTCAAATATCTGGAGCTCCATCTTCGCCAGCTGCAACCCAAGTTTGCGGCTCCGGAATCTTCGCTGGATACCTTTAGATCAGATCTTCAACTGCCTGAACACGCTGCAGCACGGATTTCACTGGGACTGGCCAAAATAGAAAGGCTGGCCAGTTTTCCACTTATTTTGTAGTTTGTTAGTTGGATTTTCTTAGTTGTATTATTATTCCATCTGTAAAACAAGCAATTTCCTTAAATTTCGTTAACTATATTTAAATATCTGTTTAGATCTATCGCCTTGTAATTGCAATTTAAATGTTGTTGCTGAAAAGAAATACATGGAGTTCTCGCTCAAAGATGAAAAGCGAAAAACATGGTTTATCTGCATACTGTGATTTTGATTTGGATTAGAGTGCCATTATAAATCGTTTATCCTATCTTGTATCTTTTAAAATATGCTAAAAGCATAATGAACATTTTATATTGATTAATGGGAGTTTTCTTTCATGATCAACTTCAATCTTTCTTAGTACAAATGAGTTTGGAAGTTGACTAGGCATTTTAATTTTTAAACAAAAATGTTTTTGGGAATATCATAGGATTTTTGTATACGTTTAACTTGCATTATTAATACAAACATATTATTGTTTTCGGATATATGGATTTCTTATGGAGAACCAATGCTTAAAGAAAGCCACCGAAAACTAGTTGTGCGATCTTTAGATTTCTGTCATGAAAATCCCTAAGCATTCAATTTAAAGAACAGCCTAACTTTTCTAGGAAAATCGATGACACCGAACTGTTGGTCTCAAAAAAGGCAATAATTTTAGTTCAATGGCAGATATAGCGTGGATTTCCCGGGGAAATCCTTAATACACCACTTTCCATTAACATTTCTTGGCAATTTTCACTAGGCACTCAACAAAAACACAAAAACAAAAAAAAAGAAGGTCCAATAAATGAAACCAAAACACAGCTTTGATTGGTTTTTCGTTCCGTACAAAGGCGCTCTCCAATGCTCTCGAGATTTATTTAAAACACATTTTGGCTGATTTCTGGCGAATTAGGTGTGTATTTTCATTTGTTTGTTTGATTTCCTCGATCCGCTACCGCAAAAAAGCCGCGTGCAAAAACAGTGTGTAAAAAAGGTCTGCAAGAGGGAAGGAAAAATTCGGATTAGAGAGATGCTTCGGGAATGCCCAAGATGTAGACTTACCCTCTCGAGTGGGTCGCCAATTAGCGCAGCCTCCTGGCTTCGCGCTCGGACTCCAAGAGGGTCAGGATGTCGCCCTCGCGAACGGGTCCCTTCACATTCCGGATGATCTGGCGGTTCTGCTCGCCGAGGAACTCCACTTTCACCTGGGTACACTGTCCCTGGGAACCGGTGCGGCCCAGAACCTTCATCACGCGTGCCCAAACAACTGGTTTGTCCATGTTAAATCGCTAAATTCGCAGAGAATTCACGTGCAAGTTGCGCTTCAATTGACAGCCGCAAGCAAAAAGGAAGTTGCTCGGTTATCGGTGCGGCGACGTGAAGTTGGCTGCGTTGCGCGCGGTGCGATAGGTGCGATTGGCGGTGCTGCCAACTATCGATTGAGAGCCGCGGGCCTGGGCTATAAAATAGCTAAAAATTAAACCGTTTTAAATTGTTAAAACAGGAGATCATCTATCTTATGGGCAGCTAAATTTTATAGTTTATAGTTAGCATTTTTAGTTTAAAATAAAAATATATGTTGAGTTCATGCCAACAAGACTGTGTGTGTATTCGTTATTATAGACAATAGAACTAGAAAATAGCTAAATGTATAACTACACAAAGCATTACCTTTAAAAAGAAAAAAATTTAAGTACATCTGTAAATTGCTTTTGATATTATTCAATGAAATGTCATTAAAATATACTGCAATGATCTTGTTTTGATTAAGTTTGTCCAGATTCTTCAATTTTATTTTATACTTGAATTTGTAAATTTAAACTAATCAGTGTTTTAAGATTTAGATAGATAGATTTTAAATAAATAAATATATTTCTTCTTTCAAAAACGGCACACTCAACTAAAACAGCCAAGTTGGCAGCACTGTCACAAATAAATATCGATAGAAAAATAGTGCTGAACGGGTATCTATCGATTGAAAAAGAGTGCTGTAAAACGCCACCACAACGTTTGCCACCGGCTCCAAATTCTTTTTGGCTAATAAAATCGTATAATAAAGGTTAATTTCGTTCTCTAAAAGTACCCCGTCTTCTAGTTTTCCGTTGTTTAAGCGAGTAAATTTTAAATACACGATGACTGACAGTTGTGGCGTTTTCCAACACCACCCCGGCCAAACAGAGTTGTCGAGGCGAGTGAATGTCAACAAAACAATGCAAATATTTATTTAATCGGTTAAATCGAGTGTGAGCAAGTGCTTTTTAATTTATTTAAGGACATGTCTTATTCATGGTCTGCGATCGGACGCCAGGTGAGTGGCTCAAATGGGCGGCCAAGGCGAAGTTCGGGGCCACCGTTGCGACGGCCTGGCAACCCTAGACGTGGCACCACGTAGACATTTGACAGTGAAAGTCGTGCGCCGACTTCGTGAATCTTCGGCCTCTGTTTTCGCCGCTATTCCGCGCCGCTCGTCACTCTTTCATTTTCACTCGATCGCGAAGGTTGTGTGTGCGTGTGCGTTTTTTCCCCAGCCGATTTCCCAGCCGACTTTCCGTGTGTGTGCCGCGCATTCAGTTGCAGCCCAGCCCCGAACAAGAAGAAAACGACGGCCGACAAGATGAGGCATCTGATGTTCCTAATGCTGATGGTCCTGCCCATCGTCATTTGCACCTTCTCCTCGCGTAAGTAGCTCCCCATAGCCCATATTTCCGAATCGAATCGAATCGCAGTGCCCTCGCGATAAATAACAATCGCGTTTGGCTGACGTACGGTCGGTCGGCGGGGGAGGGGGGCGCTCTTTATACGTCTACGTGGCACACTGCCGACGCATCTCCATTTGCTACGTGGATTATGCCATTCCGGACCCTCGATATCACCGTAAATCCTCTGTTCTTATCGTATTTCGGTGGTTTTCATTCATCTTCGGTGGCCAAATTTTCATCACACACTCGGAAACTGTTGAGTTGGCATGACCCCCCCATATGGCCATCTCGCTCTTACTCGTGATTTGGCCGGACTTCGAAGGCAATTATTTCGGTTGTTTTTCAAGATCAAGGCTTTAAACTCGGTACAATAGTGTTTTTAATGGTTTTCTGTATTATAGCCAAGTTTCACCTAAATCGGTTAACTATATCCCATACTTGTCGTACAGATTTATGCGATTGATTCGCCATGTCAAGGTTTCAAGCTAGAGTCCAAGCCATCGTAGCATGTTTTATACACATCTAATAACTATATGACCTACAGGGGATATATATATATATATAAATAGAAATCATATTAAATCTTGAAAATGCATAACATACATAATGTCTACAATCAAACAATTGTTGTTTCTTAAAATATCATGGTTCCATACATTGCTAATATATAAAAGATAATACCTACGAATACACCTTAAAAACACCTAGTTAAAAACACTCTTGGTATCCATTTTAAAGCCAACAAGTTCGGTGCCTATGCCGCCGAGCCCGTGGAGGACGACCTGGTCGATGTGGACGGTGAGGAGGGAGCGGTTACTGGCGAGGATGCGGAGGCGGACGAGGACAGCGACTCTGGAAGCAGTAGTTCGCCGAATGCGGACACCTATCTGCTCTTCACGAAGCCCCTGTACACGCCTGGCCAGCAGCTGGATCTGCCCGGCGGCAAGCCCGTCGAGTTCCTCATTGGATTCACCAACAAGGGAGCCGAGGAGTTTGTGATCGAGACGGTGGAGGCCTCCTTCCGCTATCCCATGGACTTCAACTACTTCATCCAGAACTTCTCAGCGGTGGCCTACAACCGCGAGGTGAAGCCCGGCTTCGAGTCGACCGTGTCGTACACCTTCCTGCCCTCGGACCAATTCGCCGGCCGTCCCTTTGGACTGAACATCGCTCTGGCCTACCGCGATGCCAATGGCATTCAGTACAACGAGGCTGTCTTCAATGAGACCGTTCTGATTTCCGAGGTCGACGAGGGTCTGGATGGCGAGACCTTCTTCCTGTACGTCCTGCTGGCCGGCATTGTGGTCCTGCTATTGGTCATCGGCCAGCAGTATCTGCTGGGCAGCTCGGGCAAGAGGAAGCGTGCCGCTGCCAAGAAGGTGATCGAGACCGGAACGGCCAACGATAGCACCATCGACTACGATTGGGTGCCCCAGGAGACGCTCCGTGCGCTGCAGAAGTCGCCGCCCAAGTCCAAGACGCCCAAGACCTCGCCGAAGCCCGGCAAGCAGGCCAGCCCCAAGGCGGCCAGCCAGCAGAGTCCCAAGCAGCGCAAGGTCAAGCGTTCCGCTGGCGATGATTAGGTTCAAACCCGCTCAAGACTGCACATATCCCAACAACAACAACAAGAAGAAGAACACCAATAACGGCAGCAAAAACAAGAGCGGCAGCCGAAGCAGCAACAGCAAAACCCATTTTCATCCTGTAGGGAGCAGAGCATACAGTTTCGTAATTAATTAGTTATGTATACATCATGTTCGAGATCATTTCTAGAAATACTATCATAATTTTTTTTTCGTCTATCGAGAGATTGTTAGTCCTTAAACGAATAACGAACCAACGTTTCCACAGATTTGTTTTAGAAATTTGAACTTTGAAATGCCCAACTGCACACATACTCCAAACAAAACAAGAAAAAAAAAACTAAAAAAAAAACATACCAACAAAAATGAAACCTAAAGAAATTCTTTTGTGAAATTGTCTTCGTTTGTTGAAGACACATTATAGAGAGAGAAGAAAAGCAGCTTAAAGAATGAGCCGTCGAACTAAAAAAGGGAATATGAAGCGAAAATAGAAGCGAGACCCATTAATTGAGGTGTAAGACAAGAAAACCTTCCAATTGTACGATACATTTAAATTAGTCCTATTATTACAAATCAATTGATGGCCTTTTGTGTTTAATTTTACGTTTGTCCCCTCCATCCGATTCTAAACTTGATTGTCATTCTTTTTCTGTTAGGAACGAACGATGTTGGAGTGAGTTTTTTTTTTAGCTAGAGAAGTCGCAGGAAGTCGACCGATGAATAAAGAGAAATTTTCTTACGACAAAAACAAAAAACAACAATAAAATTTGAAAAAAATATATAAATATAATGTCGTTTTTATTTGAGATATGTTTTGGGAAGGTGCTTTCAAATGGGAAAAACCAAACAAAGATTTTGCAAAAAGTTAAATTTTAATTTATCTGCCTCTAAATTTACTTTTGTTTGGGTGTGTATATTTTTAAAAAATAATATGCATTTAAAAAAATTATCCATATTTTTGTTCCAATTTGAAAATTTATTATTTATTTTTTGGGAGCTCTGCTAAAAATAAACCAAAAAACAATTTTTTTTTAAAGAATATTTGTATAACTTGTGTCGCCATCTGTCGGCAGAAATCTCAACTTTGCTCCTTGGTTTTGCATCTGCTAAACTTTCCTTTTTGCGGAGCTTTTGCCGCTGTTATCATTTGCCAATTTAACAGGTCTGTTAGCAGCGCTGTTAAGGACATAACAACTTGTTGTCCTGCCGCTGTTAAGGATTCGAATCGTCCATTCAAACTCATTCGTCAACAGACTCTCGTTCGGTTCGGTTCTCAGCCTCTGAATTCAGCAACTCAAATCACAGTCGAAAGTCACTGGTCACTGGTTACTGGTCACTGGTCACTGGTCACAGTTTACAATCGCACAGTTACTGGCTTTGGTATCCGGTTTTCGAAATATTTTCGAAAGTGCTGAACATATATTTTTTTTTGGTTTTTGTGCTAATCTAAGAGAAATTGAATCTTGAATAAGTAGAGCTTTGGCAGGTGAGCCAAAAGCGTTTCGAATACCGTTTTTCAATTCAATCTAACGACCCGAGCCGAAGTGAAAGTGTGTGTGGCAAATATTTGAATCCCATTTGCGTTCCGAATCGGAGAAGGATTTAGCGGAGAAAGCTTAAGAGACAGAGAAAACACCGCAGTCAAAGGTGAGTGGAGTGCTTGACAAATGTAAATATGGCGAATTCCAACGTCGAAAATGGGACAATTTCCGACTCGGAGACCCGAGCGACGGTTATGTTTGCAAAAACCAACCAAAATAAATCAGTCAGTGTGTCGCCATTTAAAAAAAATACGTTTTCCAATCTTTTAGAACAGTGGAAATTTCAAATGTTTCGACAATTTAATTTAAATACATACAGATCCCGAAAAAAAACATTAACAAAGCTTAAATACGAAATAAATAATTTATTTTATAAAAATGTATTTAAAAATAAATAAACACAACAATATCTGAATATCTAGATGAATATTCTAAAATGTATCAATCAATTTGAATCAATCAATATTATTTCCGTAAAAAAACCTAATAATGCTTAAATAATTTAATTTTAAAAAATTAATTAGCATACAAAAATATCTGAATATGAATAAATATTAATTATCATATAAATTAATATTTTAAAATTTAAAAAATAGGCCGAAGGACTATGCCATTTCCTTTCTTTTAAATTTATTATTGTATACTAGTTTTAATTTGACAAAATAAAAAATAAATAAAATTGAAAAAGTTAAGGTCTTAACATTACTTTTAAAAATACATGGGAAAATACCTTTTAAATTAACTTTTATATCATAATTGTTATTGAAAACGTGACTTTGCTTTTATTTAAGTCAAATTCCTTTGGAAATGTAAATACTTTTCTATGAAGTATACGAAAGACTCTGGCCAAATTCCTGGGCAATTATAACTTGCTTTAGAGAAAATCTGAAAAGAAATATTTGATTTGAAACATCGTTGGCGTAATATAAGCAATGAATTCATGAATGTCCTAGTGGGTGCGTTTGTGCACATGTTTGCTTATTTAGCCCAGCATTTGTTTGTCTGTCAACAAAATGGTTGACTTGAATCGAGTCGAGTCGGGTCTCGAGTTTGGTTTGGTTTTCAGCCAACTTTGCTGGGGAAGAAAATGAAGTGAATTAATTACCTCTTCGGGCTTGAATTCGTAATTAATTCACTCTTGTTCCTGCCCGTCGTGTGGCTCTTTCTAATTCGACTTATAAATCATGTTGGATGAGCGGTGGAATTAGAGGACCGAGGCGGAAGGTGAGTTCCTTTCCTAGCGGTGCTTCCAATTTGAAATGCAAAGACATTTTAAAGTCGTCTCAAATCTGGGCTAGTAAAGTGTATCAAATTTCACATTTTCAACTTTTTGCTCCCAACTGATAATAGACAATTTAAGTACATAGTTACATGTGCTGAAAATTATATTGGAATTTTGTTTGGGGTTTTATCGCATTCAACCAAAAACTTTTCGGCTGCCAACGAGTTAACTTTTTAATGAATGAAAAATAGCAACTGCAAAAACTTTGCGCTTAATTGGAATTTAGTTTTGCCATAATTGTTTAAATTGTTTTTTTGGTAATGCGAAAAAATAGTTTTAAAAACAAGTGGTACAAATTAAATCAAAAGGAAAAAGTTTTTTTTTTATCAGTTTTTAATATTTGTTGAAAACATACAAATTATTTTCTGAAAAGTTTGAAGGCTCTTAAAAGGATTTATCTAACAATTTTATGAAAATGAAATGTATTTAAGTATAATAAAATAAATATAATATAAATATTTTAGTTAAAATATATTTATTTTTTAAATATTGAAAATTTGAAAACATTTAGAATAATTATATATTTTTTTTTTATAAAAAAATGTTTTTTTTTTATAAAAAAATGTTTTTTTTTTAAAATGAAATGTATTTAAATATAATAAAATAAATATAATATAAATATTTTATTATTATATTATATTATTTATTGTTTAAAAATTTGCAAATATGGAAAATTCTAAACTATTTAAAAAAAATATTTTTTAATTTTATAATAATTTTTTATTTTAATATTTAATTATAATTGAAAGAATATTTTTCCCAGTTGTGTTTCCTAAACCTTTTTTTTCGGGGTTTGGCCTAAAGAGTTGCTGTCACTTGTGTTTATTTTGGTTTTGCTTCTGTTTTGCTCTTCTTTTGGGGGATGGGGTGCAAATAATTTTCAAGCAATTTTACTTAATTGCCTTTTGCAGATAATAAATCATTTTCTTTGCAATTTGCGCCGACATCAAAAACCCGCACTTAAGTGGAGGTCTCCGCAGAATTCAGCAGCCACCTTCCATTTTTGTGTTGGCCTTCGTTGCGACCACCCCTTTTCCACCCCCTTTTCACCCCCTTTATCCACTTTCACCCACTTTCACTCGCTGCTCAATCAGACCTTAAGATGGCCTTAGTTGGTTGCTCCTTTTTTGTGTGACGCTATCTGCTTTTTGCTAATTAACTTGGCTTGTTGCCTGTTGCCACAAATACAAATATCCCCAACACACACACACACACTCACTAGCACTAACATTAACACACTCTTAGGGAAAGAAAGAAAGTGTGCCTCACACACACACATAGAAAAAGTTGAATAAGCTACGTTTTGAATTTCTTTGGAATTCGAAAATCTCATTAAAATGTTCGCCAAGTCTCAAGGAAATGGGAAAAATCGAGCGGGGAAAACCCTTTCGTCAACGTTTCGAAAGGTGTGTCCTGGGCCAAAAATTGATTGTAGTTGACATTTAGTTGTTTTTTGTGTTGCGTTTTGTTTACAAAATAATAATAATACCATTTGTTTACGTTTGCCTTGCTTTGACAAATATTTTTGGCTAATTTGCATAATGATATGTAGGGAAAAGCAATCGAAATTATATGTATAAACATATTTATATATGGCTTGTGATTCAAAACAGGAGAGGAAATGGCTAACAAAATAGAACGATTAGGGAAAAGAAAATCGCAAAAAGAAAGTACCAAAAAGTGATTGAAAAAAGGTCGATGAAGACAAGAAATTAAGAATGAAAAATCGATTGACGCGAAGAAAACTAAGTGCCGAAAAAAAATTCAAAAAGAAGAGGAAATTGAAAAATGACAAGCGCAAGGAAAAGAGAAAAGAAGAAAAAAAGGGGAAAAAAATTATGAGATATGAAGGAAATTGGAAAGCACCAAAAAGAAAATCTGTTAAGTAAAATTGGCCTAGAATTTTCTTAAAAAATGAATTTAAAAATATAAATATTTCAAATTTCACAAAATACATCGATTATATCAATAGGATTTAATAAAAGGTTGTATCCTAAGTTAACAGTAAAAATACCTATCAGAAAATCGAAAATTTACCAATTTTCCCTTGCTGAATTTCCATCTGTTTCCCCACCAAAAAATAAACCCCGGATTTTACCATTATGTACCGCACTGTAGTCGAATTGAGATATGAAATTATAATTGCATTTGCATACTGGGCGAGCTAACACAAAAGATTTCCGAAAATACTCCCAGAGAAAAGTTACCCAGATGGATCAAGGCCCCCCCTCCCCCATCTCACCTCTCTCACCTATGACCCCGAAATCCCGAAGCTCTCCAAAACATGTGCGATGACAACATTTTCCACACCCGAAACAAGAATGAAAAATGATAATTAAATAACAACTAACAGGCGGAATGTGCGGGTTGGGTATGGAAAAGCGAGGAAAAGCGAGGAAAGGCGAGGAAATTCCGGCAAAAACGAGGTGTGAGTTGAGGGTTAAGGGCTGAGCTTGTAATTCACTTGGCTGACCAACTAAAGTTTCTCCTACCGAAAATTCTGACCAGCACTTGTCAAGGATAAGAGGAAAAACACAGAGGAAAACTATTTTATAAGGTTATGAAAAAAAATCTTCGTTCTTATAAACTCCTGAAAATAATTACAAACTATTTGATTATAGATTAAATCTTTGAAAAATTTCATTGACTTGATTTGCTTTCATTTGGACACCTGAAATAAATGTGTTTAAAAATGAAATGTCGTAGAACTTAAATATATTTTTTTGAATTTTTTTTTAAATATAGTAAAAACATAAAATACACATTTTAAGAAATACTAAAAAATAAATGTGTTAGAAAAGGAGCCGTAATAATAATTAAATACCTTTTAAAAAATGTTGTAAACAGATATTTGCTTTAATATGACTTAAGATTATTGGATTTTCTTAAACTTTTTTGGCTGCACTACAAAATTATAATAAAAACAGAAATAAAAAATATTAAAATTAATAAAAAATTATAAAAAGTATTTGTTTAGTTTAAGAGCAAATAATTCTAGAATCTTAAAAAGGTATTTATTTTTAAAGATTAAAAATAAGATTTCTTAGAATTCAGCAGGAAAGGGGTTTTCCCCATATCATTTGCAGTGTTGTAAAAACTGGGTAACAGGGGGTTAAGGCCAGGGGACAGTTGGGTGTTAAGGGGGCTTCGGAAGACCTACAAGTAAAGTGGAGTAAGGCAGCGTAAAGTTAAGCAGAGACGACAACTTTTTTTTTGTGCATGATAACGACAACAACACAACACTAATGGCCATGTATGTATGGCACGACTCAAACACGTGTGCCTGTCTGGGTGGCTTTCTTTTTCTGTGTGTGTGTGTGTGTGTGTGGCTTTCCCCCCTGCACATGTGTGTGTGTGTGTGACAGGCGGCTGTCATTTGTAATGCGCTACGCAACAAGAAAAAGAAAAATAGAAGAAAAGAAAAGGAAAGGAAAGGGGGAGGCAAAAGGAGTGGCAAAGAAAAACGAAGGGGGAAAACTATTTCCCGACATTCGGATTCCTCGTGAGCGGAAAACAGAAAAACCCCTAATGATCCAACTACAGAAAACTGGAATAGTTGAAAACAACAATTAGGTGTTTAGCAAGCGAAAGGATAACCAAGGCATCCAGGCATTAAACCACTTTTGACATTTTAAACAAATTGGTTTGGCTTCTCCTTATATTTAACTGTATGTTTTTGCTGTTGGTTTTTAAAAATCCTAATTAAGTAACCATAGATATATGGTAACTATTAGTTTTCCGATTTTAAGCTTAATATACAAACCCTAGAAATAAATCTAATATTTTAAAAATAAATACAGTCAAATAATAATTAATAATTAGGGACTCAGTTTTCTACATAAAATTTTATCTTTACATTTACATTTTTTTTAGATTTTTATGTCTGTGTGTTCTGGGTGATTGTTTCTACTTACCGATTTTTAATCTTGAGTTATATTGATTTAGATTAAATGATTTGAAAATTTGTTAATGCCATTCAAAAATTCTTTAATACATCTTTACGACCTAAGAGACCTACAAACATATCTGTTTAATTCGTGTGACTTAAATACTTAAAGAAAAAAACTAGTGACAAAGTCAGCTTGGTTCTAAAAAGTGATACTTTTAGAGGGCTTTTTTTTAAGGCTAAATATAGTGTTTGCATGGCTGGGAGGGTCTGCTGGCTATACCCTGTTGAATTCCATAACAAAACAGTAAAATATCATGTCTCGAAACAATAACTCACACATATACACACAGAGAAAAGCGGGTAAACAATGCCATTGCCTGAACAATTTGAAAGCGAGGATGTGAGGGGCGAAAGGCGAAGGGAATTGTTGTTTGTCACCGCTGCCTTTGCTGAGCGAGAGCAATATTCATAAATTTTTGAAATAAATGTTTACAGACACTTTGCACGATTTCGCATTTTTTTTCCATTTTTTTTCATTTTTTTTCCCCCTTTTTCCCTTTTGTTGTTGCGCAACGCACTTGATGCAGATGAGATATATCCCTGAATGGCGGGAAAAATAGCTGTATGTGTGCGTGAGTGTGTGTGTGTGTTAGTCTAGCTCATCTGCATAGGTGAGTGTACAAATGTGTGTGTGTCAGGTTGGCAGATAGTTCATTTACTTATTCATGCCCCTTCATTTGCATCTCGCATGCGAATGCAGGGCCCTTATTTTGCAAGAGTTTCCACATTTCCACACACTTTTCCCCACTTTTCTCCACTTTTCGCCACTTTTCACAGCCGTCACATCGAATCGCAATCAGTTATCAAGCGGCAGTTCCGCAACTCGACATCAAATTAAATCGTCAACTTGCCACATTGCCAACTTGACTTGTAGGTGCTTTAGCTAGATTATTTTACCCATTTATTTTGACTACCCAAATTGACAGTTTTTAATAACAACTAATAAACAAACAAACAAATGTAATAAATATATATATTTTAAATAATTTGTAAGTTAAGTGTTGAAGTGTTTAAATATTTTAAATATTTTTTTTAAATTTAACAATTTAAATTTACTGTTTTCAATGTCATTTCCTATATTCAACTTTTTAAAAATTAATAAATCATAGGTATTTATTGACATTTAATCTGCATAAATATATATTTTTATTCATTTTTAAATTGTTAAATTAGAATAATAGGTGTTAACATATTTTACATATTTTGAAAAATTTAACAATTTATTTCACTATTCAATTTTTTTGTTTTTAATGGTATTTTTTATATTTCTTTTAAACCGTAACTTTTATAAAATAATAAACTATTTATGGCCAATTAATCTGCTTACATTTTAAATCATTTGTAACTTGTAACTTAGGTTTTTAAAAATTTAACTAGTTTTTAGTTTCACAAAAAAACAAAATAAATAAGCAAAAAAATATTTAATCTAACTAGAATATTTACAAATCTAAGGTCATGTTTACCCTCCGCAGTCTCCTTTTCACATGCCTTTGAATTTTTTTCGTAATATAATTATTTGTGTTTGTTGCTGCTTTCCAAAATCAACTTGGCCTCCTCTACTCATTTTACTCGATCTAATCTTGGGTGTTTTTCAGGCAAATAGAGATATGGATAGTGAGAGCGAGGCAAGGCTCAAAGGGAATTTCCGGGCGAGTCCTGTGCATATTTCATAAGGATTGCACACCGAGAGCAGCGCAGCATCAATTAAACACTTTTCTACCATGGCTAACACAAAAATGAAAATAAAGAAAATATATACATATAAAGAACTAGGGGAAAAGTGGCAGCAGTAGGACGGGTAATAAAATATTTACAAAAAATAAAAGTGCCGGACAGCAAAGTGAGCGCTTTCTCGTTAAGCGAAAGAGACGGCGAATGGGTGGTGAGAAAGAGACGGGGCCCAAGTGCCCTTTGCACGCAGCTGGGGTGCGAAAGGGAGGGGGCGAGCAAAAGGGGAGGAAGAGAGAGAGAGAGGGAATCAATGTTCAAGTGGACTGAGCTACATAAGTGCATCCGTTGAGCACTGCTCCTTGAACATTTTTTAGCTGATTCGTTTATGCTATTTACCCGACTTCCATTGCCAAGTGCACAATTTTGTTCCACTTTTGATACCCTGTAATTGAGTTTTAAGGGAGGAGGCGACTTGTTGTCTAGGTGGTAATTTTAAAACTTTTGTATTTTTATTACCATTTTTCAGCCAGGTTATAAACTATTGTAGCTTTATTAAATAAATAAATTAAATACATCTGTAAAATATTTTAGCTCAGTTATTTTTTTGTTTTAATTTTCTTATTATAATAATAGTATTTTTAAGGCCAATTATATTTAAATTAAAAGTTTACATTTGAAATTCTTAGATTAAATTCTTAAAGGTTCATTAATGATGGAAAAATAATATAATACATTTTTATAATAAATATTAGAACAATTTAAAAAAAAAATATAATAAATTTAGTAAGAACAGAATACCAAAAATTAAGAAAGTGAAGACTTAAATTGTAAATAAACCTAAAATTATAACTTATATTTAGTTACAATATATTGATTGTTTATATATATCTTCTCATTAATAGTGCTAGGTATGCAATAGTCGAAACGCCTCAAGCTGATGGCTGTACGCCCAAAAAGGGGCCGGAGTTAATTCGATTAGTTGAAGGAGATCGAGGAGCTGCAGGAAATGCAATCCATTTGTAGCCTACTTTTTCGGGGCGGCCTCATTACAGTAACATTTACATTGGGTTTTCGCCTTTCTCCTTGATGGAAAACCGAAAACTTGATTTGTTGCCTACATTTTGGGGGCCACACTTGATTTGTAGCTGCTGCTGGCTCGTACGATTTTTTCTGGAAATCTCTGGGTTGCCTTTAACCCACTGGCCGAAAATCCCAATCCCCATCCCAATTCGTTTTTGGCCAGATTCTTTTATGGGCTTTAAGTGGCCATTAGTTTTCATTTACAAATGTTTTTTTCTTTCTTTCGCATGTATACACACACATGTATATAGATATGGTCAGCCCGCAGTTATTTGCTTAACTTCAAACAAAAGTCTGCCTGCAACGACACCAATTAGCCGTCGAGGAGGGACGAAAAAAACGTGAGGAGTTTTGCTCTTAATTTGCCGCTCTGTTTTTTTTGTTCGTTGGGTTCGTTTGGCCCTTTTTTAATTACACGTTGTGTGTGGCGAAGAGTCCTTGTGTGGCTGGCCAAAAATTTTACGCTTGATGTGGCAGCAACAAAGGCAATAACTAGGCCCGCATTCTGTGCTGGCCCAAAAATCGGCAACAAACTGGCAAAGAAATTCAGAAAAATGAGCATGAAATTGATCGCAGATATTTGCTAAATTTAATAAATTTACTCTGTTAATTTTTGTATTATTAGAATCCTATTTTTAAACCCAGAAATTGCTTTATTTTTATTATTTTGTATACAATATTAAGCTTGTAAAATTCTTCTTCCACGTTTCTCCTTAATTTTCCTCTTTTTCGGTGCCTAAAAGAGCGTAAACAAGTACTGTTCTTGGCTTTCATCTTCTTGAGTGAGTGAAAGGGTTCTTAAGTTTGAGCATTGGGTTTTTTTTTCTGATTTTTTACTGCATTTTTTGAGGGTTTATTAATAATGTTTTTTAATACAAACTAATTTAAAGGGTTTGAAGCCTAGGATTTCACTTAAATTGTTTCAAAATACTTTAAATATATTTTTGTATATATTGTTCTATTAAATCTAAAATATTTTATTTAATCCAAGTTTCCTTTTTTTAAGTGTGCTCCATGAAAGGACTTTTCATTGCGCTTAAACCGGGGACCTTGATAATTTGCGACCTTGAAATTCCACACCAGTAACCAGTTTTCCCCGCCTTTTTTCCTGCACTCGTTAAGCTGAGGGCGTGACACATCCCTCAATGGGATCAACTTTTATGTGATTGTGATTTTTTTAATTGCTTTGTTTGGCCCCCAAAAAAACCAAAAAAGGGGTTGAAAAAGATTAAATTGTTTTTTTTTTTTTACACCCATTGTCATGCGTTCAGCAGATAATCAGCTTATTACAATTCATTTTCAGCTCGTTTTTTTTTTTTTTTTTGTTTTTTCTTTATTTTCGATTCTTCTTGCATCCACAAACAATGGTCTAAATTGATTTTAACTCCCTGCAGCCCCGTTGGCTCGTTCTTGTCCACAATCAAGGCTCTGCAAATATCAACTTGCAACTTGTTTGCTCGAAACTTTCATTGAACATTGCATACTTATGGCTGGCGCTTTGATTGGCTCGGCTAGTAGCCGCTGCCACCCACTTTTCCACTCTGGCGGGAAAAGCAATTTCCATTGGGGCGAAATTGCACAATGTTCAACTCTCGGCGGGCCTATGTGGCGTATGCTTGATGCTGACTAGCTGTACTTCCTACTTATCAAGTATACGCCGCATGGGCGTTAAGTAAAATTTGTTGTAGGAAATTCTTACAAAAATAAATAGGAAAAATGTCATTGCTAAAACTTTTAAGAAATTATACGAATTTATTGGCAACCAATCTGCATAAATAAATATTTTAAAAAATTATAAATTTATTCAAATCATTAAT
The DNA here is from genome assembly GCA_035046095.1 of Drosophila pseudotakahashii. Lineage (NCBI taxonomy): Eukaryota > Metazoa > Arthropoda > Insecta > Diptera > Drosophilidae > Drosophila > Drosophila pseudotakahashii. The sequence goes on from JAWNOE010000105.1 coordinate 13,755,469, forward strand.
TGAATAAATTATAGCCATTTATTGCCTGTAAAATGTATTAAATTTGAGGTATTTATTGCCAATTTATCCGCATAAATACAGAGCTTTAATAATTCGAAAATAAAATAATAAAAATAAAATTAATCACCAATTAATCTGCATAAAAACATATTTTAAATAATTTGAAAATTCTTAACTGTATACAAAAATGGTCTGGTTTTTGTGGAAAAAATGTCGAAAATGTCGCAGCTCATCTTTTGTTCCGCCAAGTGCATTGAAAATATTTCGGACTGCTTTTTCTCTATCCCCATTGCCATCCTAGTCCCTTTACTCCTCCCTTAACATCCGCTGCATCCCATTGTCCACTTTCTCCTTTGGTTGCCAGCTAAACGAATTTTATGACTAGGCATCCGGTTTTTGCCATTTTTTTTTTGTTTGAAAAACTTTTGATGGAGGCGAATTGAAAGAAATTGGAATTAAAAAGAATTATGCACAGCTTAGCGGTACTTAGTAAACTCGGAAAATTTTATAATAGGATAATAAAGTTTTCAGAGAAATTAAAGTTCGATTGTCTCGAAACTATTAAAGTGAAGTGTTAGGAAATAGTTGGTAATTTTCTTACTCATTCAAAGTAGTGAATAATTAATAATATTTCTTTTCAAATTCATTTGTTAAAGTCCACTTTTACTATCAAGAAATTCGAATTTTCTTTGTGTTATTTAAGCCTAATGGCTCGAAAGTTTAAACAATGTATCTTTCTCTGTGGCCATGGAATTTATAACTATTCCGACTTGGTTTTGCCAAAAGGTTACCCACTTTTCTGCTAAATCCCCCAGGTGAATACCGGCATTCCCCTTTTGTTGCCCATGGGATCATTACACCAGAGAAGGAGGAGGGCTAGCTAAAAATTGGCAAAATATATTGAGTGCCTTGTGGAAGCATCTGCGGTCTGGTCGGATGATTTATAGACTGTGTGCATGCATAGCTCGCTTTCGGGTCAAAAGGGGGGCAAAAGGGGGGGCTGCATCGATGGACCAAAAAAGCGAAGAAAAAAAGGGGGAAATTCAGGAAAACAGGAAGGCAAAGTGAAAGGAAGCGGCCGACAGGCAGACGGGAAAAAGGCAAACAAAAAATTGCAGCCGGGCAACAATATTTTCACTGCATCCCCCAATGCAGGCAAAACAATCAACGCACTGCGAGTGTGTATGTGTGTGTGTGTGTGTGTTGGCCAACTTGGGTGTGGCCAGAAAACTAAGGCTTTAAAACTTCTAGCTTGAATGTTAAGAAATGGCATTAAAGAGTGGGTTTAAGTGGGCTCTATCGCTATTTATTAAACAACAATTAACAAAGGGCAAAAAAAAGGGTACAAAATATAGCACATAAATATTAAAAATAACATTTAAAAATAATAATTTAAAAATAATAATTTAAATAATATTATAGAAATTGTATTCTAGTTTGAACTTGTTAAACTTATTAAAATAAATATAAAATAAATATTATTTTATTAAACAACAAAAAAAAAAGGACAAAAAAAAATGTATAAAATAAAGTAGATAAATATAAAAAATAAAATTAATTTAATAAATTGTTATTTTAATTTACAAAATAGTATAAAAATTGTATTCTAGTTTTTAATTGCATTATAATTAAAATAAATAAAATAAAAGGGTACAAAATATAGCAGACACAAATTAAAAACAACATTAAGAAATATCAATATAAATATTAATTATTTTCTTTGCCTTTGCCAGCGGAAGAAATATTTAAAAAATATAATAAAAATTGTATTCGAATTCTTACCTACGTTCTGATTAAAAATAAATATTAATAACATGCTGCTATATAAATATTGGATAGTATTCATTGGAAATACAAGCAAATGATATGAATTAATATTGTATTTTTGTACGTATAATTTGTACATTTCGTATTTTCTCAGCCGTCTGGCAAATTCGTTGCAATTTTCTGGCGTTATATATAATTCAGATGTGCACGAATACACACACTTATGATGGTCGCGGTGCGGTCCTGTTTCCGTTTCCGTTTCCTGTCCGCTGGCGTTTCCATTATGATTTCTATTATTCGCAAGCTCGGCACAAAAATTGCGCTGAAAAAGAAATGAAATAAAGATTCAGCTAAGGAGGAATGATGATGATGGTGATGGCGATGTCGGAACGTTGGGGACCCGCACATCTGGAGTATTTATGGGCGTGGTGTGTATGCGAAACCATAAAGCGCACATGGCCCCCAGGAGTAAGTGGTCAGCTCGGGAAAATGGTAACCTTCGCAAGCTGGCAAACGGGAAAAGCAACGAAGGAAAGTAACGAAAGCCAGGAGTCTGACAGGTGACGAGAGAAAGAAGGCTGAAGGACATTGGTGGCCAATGGCCAATGGCCATTTCCCTGTATCCTTAACCCATGACGCCGAACAGTCCTCCCCGATATATCCGTCAATTAATGACCCATTTGGCCAGCCAAGGGTTAAGGCCTGCGCTCGCTTGCTGGCTGTTTCTATTTAAGGAATGGCTTCTGCTATTTTTTGTTTCACCCATTCAACAGGCACACACACATATAGCGCTAAAAAAGGGGGGGGTCTAAGGGTCTTGGGAAAATTTATATTAATTATATTCTTAATAAAACAACATATATTAAAATTTTTTTTAGTTATTTTAAAAATAATTATTTTTTTAAACTTTAATTCCTGCTGCTAAAAATTTAAATTTTTAATGGAAAACAGTCTTAATAAAAAATATATTTATACTAGATTTTTTAAAAATTCCTTCTGCTAAAAATTTAAATTTGGGTTTGAATTTCTTTATTGATTTTAAAATGTTATACAGTTTTAAATTTCTTAGTTAAAATATTAATTACAAAATCTGGATTTTTTCGATGCTTGCTTGTCCGTAAAAATAATAAAGAGTACTGGGCATCCGTTAGTTGTTATTGACATGCGACGTGCCCTCTGACCTGCCTATCTGCTTCACTCTCAAGTCGTGTGCCACAAGTGTCGAAAAGTGTGCGCACTCCAAGCTTTTTTCAGGGGGGTCCTCGTTCTTTGTCCGCCTCCTTTCACTTCTCTTGTCCGTGGCCAGGACACTCGTCAGCACTTCGTTGCCGGTTGTCCGCCCCCTTAAGACGACTCTTCAGGAAAAAAAAGAAAGTGTCGAAGTGAGCAGGGAAGAAGTTACAAATGAAATGCTCAGTTTGGTAGCCCCTTTTTCATAAATTTATATATATCATATTCATTAATTATTTTAAAAAAATGTTGTATAAGAAAATACTGAGATTTTGAAAACTTATTTTAGCATACATTTGAATCATTTATTTTAATATTAATTTCTAGTGTTTTATCGAATCTTCGTTTTCTTTAATTAATATGTAACATTATTTAATTATTTTAAAAATGTATTGTTTAAGAAAATATAATTATTTTTAACACCTATTTTAGTATACACTTTAATCATTTATTTAAATATTTATTTTTTATTCTTTTATCGAATCTTCGTTTTCTTTAATTAATATGTAACATTATTTAATTATTTTAAAAATGTATTGCATAAGAAAATACAATTACTTTTTACACCTATTTTAGCATACATTTTAATCATTGATTTAAATATTTAATTCCTTGTCTGCCGCCTTTCCAAATAAACAAGCAAATGTTAGCATTTTATTATTTTTAAATCACCTCAAATGCCAGGAGTTCAAATGTGTACAATATGTGCATGCTGCTGAAAACGAAGAAAATATAAACAACAAATGGATTTTACTTACTTTTGTGGCTTCTTTGATTTAAGCCGGAAAATTCGGCAGCAAAGAAACCACCGAAATTGAGCAACTGCAATTTCGTCTGCCTTTCTCCAATTAGAAGAATCTCAAGGCGAAATTCTCGGTGAATTTCTGTGTTTTTGTATTTGTGTGTGTGTGGGTGTGAGTGTGTGTTTGGGTGGAGGTCCTTAATCGCCAGAGGCAAACCCCTCCCACTGGCCAACCCACGCCTCTGTTTGCCTTTTCCTTTCAACTGCTCGCTCTCTAATTGAATATGCATATTTAGCTGTCAGTCATTTTGATTGCGTAACAAACCGAAATGAAATGAAACATGAGGCCCCAAAGAGGCACCCTCCCCACCCCCCCCCCCCCCCGAAAGCACCGTGACCTTCAACCCATCCCCAAATAGCCCGAAATAACCTCGGTCTAAACGCTTTGCATTTGAGTATCTTGAGGACAAATGATTGTCATCATCATCGCTCGAATTTCAATATTTTGGCGATGCAGTCACAAGTGCACTGAGAAAAATACATTTTAAATTGAAAATAAATAATTAAAATAAAATATATAAAAGTATAGCTTGAAAATTATCGATATTTTCGATAATTGATTCGATAATATCGATGTTTTTAAAGAACAACACATGTTATTTATCGATAAATAGCAGTCGATATTTTTTGAAGCTCTAATATTGCTAATCTCTATCTATTAAAAATTAAATAAAATGTTAGGCCTAAAATATTTTTATAATTTAACCACTAAATTGATTAAAAAAGCTTTTTAAAAACGACATTGGATTGAATAATGGGTTTTTAGGGAAATGCATTTAATTGATTGCACTTGATTGAGCTTAGAAATGAAACTCAATTAGGATGTATTGTTCAAGACTTTTATGTGTTGTCAATCAGTGAAGAAGGGGAATAAAATGTTCAATCGCAATAACTGAACACTCTCTTGTCATATGCCAATTAACTTGGATAATTGAGCATTTCGGCAGCATACATTTCGGAGCACCAGACAATTGACAGTTGATAATGCATTTTAATTGCCGAAATATGGATGGATTGTGTCCTTTGTGTTTGTATTTGTGTAAGGCGATGGTTGGTTATGTGTTATGCAAACGCAACTCCATTTAATCAAGGCGGAGGAAAAGACAACTAATTATGGAAAGCCATCAGAATGGAAAACTAATTGAGGTATTAGCAGATAATTAACTGGAATCGATAACGAGATTGTTAATGGCGAAATGTTGGTAATTAAAGGATTGGCGCAGGGATATTTGATATATTTTAAAGTGTTTAAATTATTTTAAATATTTTTAATTGATAAACTTTATTATTATTTTAAATAATAAACTTACTAATACAAGTTATTTGATTTTTAAAAGGTAAAATTTATTATTTTAAAGTGTTTAAAATATTTTAAATATTTTTAATTGGTAAATTTATTATTATTTTAAATAATAAACTTAATAATACAAGTTATTTGATTTTTAAAAGGTAAAATTTAATATTTTAAAATTTTTAAATTATTTTAAATATTTTTAATTGGTAAATTTATTATTATTTTAAATAATAAACAAAATATTATAATTTAGAGTATTTTATTTTTAATATTTTCAAGTGTTCAAACTATTTTAAATATTTTTATTTAATATAATTATTATTATTTTAAGTAAAAAATCTTAGTAATATAAGCTAAATGATTTTTAAAATGTAAAATTAGATATTTTTAAGTGCCTAATTTATTTTAAATATTTTTATTTAATATAATTATTCGTATTTTAAATAAATAAACAAAGAATTAATTAGTATTCAAATGCTTTCAAAATAATTAATCTGTCAAGCGGTAAAATATCCTTTATTATTCCTTAATCAACTCGCATTCTCATTTTATTTATTTAGCCAGTTTATCTGTCCAAATCGCATTTTGTCTGTGCTCGAAAGAATAATTTTCATTTCAATTAATATGGCAATCGCCCATCGCCTAAGCTTGCCGTCGAGTTCTGTTTCCCTTTTTTTGGTTACTGTTTGCTGTAATTATAATTGGCAATTTGCAAATTCAATTGACCGCAATTATGCTGGCGACCACCGAAAAATCGGCATGAATAATGCAATGGAAAATTGAATTTCGCATTCATTCAATTAGAGTTGCGAATGCGGGACAATCGAAGTTGGGAAACTGTAAACTGGAAATGTGAATTCCCCCGCTCCTTCAGGATAATCCGGCAACTTCTTCCTTTGCCATGGCGATTGGCAATAAAATTCTAATTCCATGCAATTAATTTAAATACACGTTGGCAACAAGCAACAAACTGGGGAGCTTGCAATCTTATTACTTTATTGCCACTTGAGTGTTGAAAGTGGAAATCCAAGGGGCGTTTGCCTTTTGGCAGTGGGTGAAAAGGGTGAACAGTGTTCAATTTGCAAAGATCTCTCTTTTATACAGCTGGTGTTCCATCTGTCCTAAACGCCCCGATGGGACTCAGGACTCAGGACTGCGACTCCTCGGGTAATCAACTTAAAAGATATAGTATCTCCGCTCGAGCCCTGGGAATCCGATTATTATTGTGGCAAACGAGGCGGGATTTTTGTCTGAAACTTGTTGGCTTTTTGTTTTACCTTCGACTATCTGCTGGATTGCATTGCCAGTTATTGGGATTTGATTACGGTGATTGGATTGCAGGATGTGTGATTGAGTAGGAAAGTGATTAAATTACTACTTGTGGTATTTAACGTATACTGCTTTTACGGAAGTTTTAAATTTCGTAGATTAATATCTTAATAATAACTTAAATACAATTTTATTTATTTCTTATGATTTTTTTTTTAGAAAGGTTTTTGAAATAACAAAATAGTTGTCAAAAAGTATAAATCAATTATCACTTTTAGGCGAAAAAAATATTGTTGCATACTTTTAGACACCTATTCTTAAACATTCAAAATTGATTGAAATATTCCTACAATATTAATTCCATTTAATTCAAAGGCTTTCGCTTAACTTACCTTAACTTGAGAAGTTGTAATTAAATACACATGAGTGGGATTACATGAAAAGTAAAATATTTGCTGAAATAACTTTGGCCAGAATGCTCGTAAGTACGTGTAAGTAAGAAAGTCACGAGTATAACACCTCTGGGCCGAACCGAACCCTTTAATCCGGTTAGAGCCAGCTACATGCACATGCATACATCATAAATAATTGAGTTATCCTTCGATGTTTTTCACCCACTTGCTCTTTTTCTGGCTTTTTCTCATAAATGTATATATATTATATATATTTTATTTTTTTGGTTCGACAGCATGACAAATTTATCCTAAAGTTAATTCCCTTACTGAGAACAGAAGCCCCCGCGCCTGTGGCTGCTGACCCTTTTTGCCCCGTCTCATGTACTTTCGCCTGTAAGTACGATGGGGGTCACAAAAATAGACCTGAGAGTAAAATTAAAAATTTTTTTTTTAATTTTAAAAAAAAATATTTGTTTTAACCTTTTTCCAACAAAATATTTAATTTTATTAATTTTTCTAGTGTTTTTAATTTCTAAAATCTTTTTACTTTTATTTTTTTTTCTTTTTAATCGATTATTATATAAATTTATCTATGAAACTCCTTCAAAGCATAAACATAATAGTTAAAAAAAAAGTATATTAAAATATATTTAGATCAATTTTTTCGCCATCGGCCGTATTTTTGTGCGAGTCAGTTGGGTTGTTGTTCATTTTGCTGGCGATGTCCTCGGTTGGGCGCAATTCGTATACATATATTGATGAATATGTATAAATAAATTTCTATTGATTTTTCATTATTTATATTTAATAATAAATAAAGCAAACAGCCGCCCTCTCGCTCGCACTGCTGCCATTTTCCCCGACTGATGTGTTTTTTTCTCCGAAAGTGTTGACACACCTAAGTTTGAAATTGAGTCGTTGGAGCACATTGATTGAGTTGCTTTTATACATATACCTACATATACATATATATATATGTATATTTTTTTTCGGGGATACACACGGCTTACACAAAAATTTCCGCTTTGTTGCGCAGCTGAACAACATTTTAAATTCCCCCCACAGGATTTTCAAAGCGTAACCGACATTATTTTTTCCTTTTTTTTTTTTTTGTGCGCTACCAGCGTGTTTGCGCTAAAAATAATTAAATTCAATTGCAATTCAGTTATCGCTCGACAGCCACAAAAAAAAAAAGAATAAAAGAAGAAAAAAGAAGCAAAAATTGTGATAGAAAATTCAAAATGCCTGCCCCCCTCCATTTTCTTTTTTTTTAAAAAAAAAAAGAAAGAAAGAAACACAATAGGCTTTCATGCATTGGTTATAAATTTTTGGGCTCAAAGACACGATTTCAAAAATGTAATTTATCGACCCCATATTTCCACATAATCACTGATCCCATAGCCAGTTTCAGACGTAAAGGCAAGGGTAGCTCCCTTCGATCCAGGACCTCCACTTTTGAGTACGGCAGTGGCGCCGTGGCTTTTCTTTCTGTCCGTAACTTTGATTGCCGTGATCGTAAGCGCGTTAAGGTTGTCCTGTAAAATCACAAATATTATATTATATAGTAATATTATAGTAAATATTTGAATATTACTTACCGACTGCTTGAACGTGTATGTTTTCTTCACCTTCAGGCCAACGAAAAATGCCTTCTTAACCGTATCCTTGGCCAATTTGTAGTCGTCGTCACCAATTGTGCCCCAAAGGTAGTCGTTGCCTGCGAAGACTGGCAAAACAAATGCCGCAATGGCGAATAATATAAGTACGGTATATTTTGTCATTTTGTTAACTATTTCGCAATGACGAAACACTTCAAACTGATTTGGAAAAGAATTCGTACCCACTTTTTATGGCGAAGCTTTGGTATCTACAAGTGCTTACTTAATTAAAAAAATGATATTACGTCGAACACCAGCTAATCAGTTAAGTCTCCTTATCATTTCCAAGCTGTCGTCTGTTCCGGTTTTCACTTAATAATGCTTTTCGTTGTCCAACTGTTCTGGTTTTGATAATCGAAATCTCACTTCATCTAAAAGCTCATGGTGAATCGCAATATTCATAAGAAAAAAATTCAAGAATTTACGTCTTATTTTTGATAAGCATGCACACTACTTGAAAAATAATTTAGTTTTTTATCTTGCAATTTTTAATTTGGTAATTGAAACTTTTGCAGAGTAATTGGTAATTTTTAAACTATTTTTTTAATGTTAAAAATGTTATAAAAATTATATTTATGAATGTATTAATTATTTTGCTTATTGCTTCGGTAAACTTTTGTATTATTTATTTTTTTTAGAATTTTTATACATTTTTTTTTTTAATATTTTAATAATTTTAATTATTTTTTTAAAAAGTAGAACTAAGTTTTTATTTGCAATTATTTTTTATTTTATTCATAACACAAGGCGTCTGAATTTGGCTGCATTTTCTCTCAGTGCATTCCACGGCTTCGGTTTTAAATTGTATTTAAGGTGGCTTCGACTCCAGCGGCTTTATCTACTTTGGCTGCCACTTCTCCTTTATCTGCTGCCGCTTTTGTTGTTGTTACACAGGAAAATTACCAGCGACAAGCTTCGACCTTGGCAGAGGGGGGGAAAGGAGGGAAGGGGGGATGTGCTGGAGGGGATGGAAAAGTCTACGGGGGCAGTGTCAACAGTTTTCCCTCCGGCTGAGTGAACTGCCTTCGGGCATGTTTGTCTGAATGCACTTCAATAAAAATTTAGCATACGCTTCACTTCACTTCACTTGCCACACGCACAGTCGGCACACACACACACATATGCATACACACAGGTGGACACAGGGGCGGTCAGGAAAATAGGACATAATATATTCTGAAATTATCCATTCTTATTTGTCTAAGTTATCTTTAAAACGTAAAAAAATATTTAAATAAAAAAAAAATATATAATAAATATTGAAAAAGTTACAATTTTTGTATATAAATTTATGTAGTGTTAAATAAAAAAAAATATAATCATATAAAAATAAATCATAGAAATATTACATTTTTGATAAACCAACTAAGATAGCCACCACATTTGAAAGTATCTTTTTATCCTTGGTGCTATTATTTTGCCCCTCACTGTGCATATACACACCTGTAACGCCCCCTGGCGGCGGCTACATGAAAACATTGCTTTGTATCATTTCCCCTTGGCGAAGCATTTTTCGATTATATGTTGCCTTTGCTTTTTGGCTCGTTTTTCAATCTAAATGTCAGCACATGTGCGTGAGTGTGTGTGTGTATATGTCAAAATGGCTGCCAGCTGTGCGTGCGAGAGGTGCGTGTGTTAGTGTGGGTGCGCAAGAGTGTGTGTGAGTGCGCGTGTCGTGGCAAATTACTCGAGTGAAGTGCGCACTTCAAGAATGAAATAGCCAGAGCAACCGACACGGCCCCCAAAAAAAAACAAAAACTTCATCCTTGCCAGCTTCCTTTATCCGGCCACGCCCACCACCCACCGCCCTCCTTGGAAAACTCGGTGAAAAGCGCGTGCATGTGTGCGAGCGAATTTCCTTTCTAATTTGCTTAACGCAACTTGCTCAAGTCTCGTTACGTTATTGTTCATTCATTCAGTCCCAGCCAACTGCAACTGCTTGCTCAACATGTCGAAAAAGGAAAATAAAACAAAATTGCAGAGGGAAAAACATGGGAATTCGGAAATACCCATTAGGGCGAAATTCCGATGGGAAAAACATGCGAGTTCCGAATTTAAAGTACCAAAAAAAGTCTACACGATGCAGCATTTATTATTCGAGAAAACTGTATTCACAATAAACTATGGGTATAGAAATTTTTAAAAATATATGGTATAGTTTAATTGCTTAAAAAATATATAAATAAAATTAAATACCAAAAAATTAATACCTCTAAAATATTTTAGAGTATTTTTTAAACACTAAAACAAAAATAAATAAGAAGTCTGCCAAATTGTTTCGGAATTTTACCTTTTTCAAGATACAAAAAATGGAAATATTTTTGTAATAAAATTTCTGTGTGGTTAACATATTAACATACTTTTGTAACATACTTTTTTATATCCAAATGTTATTATTTATTATATCATAATAGTAAGTAATAAAAGTTCCCAGAAACCCCTTGATACCCCGCTAACATTTGGCTCTTAACGCGTGTATATAAAAATACGAAATGGAAACTTTGAAGTTGAAAATTAAGGAAGCATAACAATAGCAACAACAATTTATATCAAAACGAGCATTAAGGGGAAAAAGAAAAGGAAGAGAGAAAAAGTTACGGAAACATTTCATTTGAAATTATGTTTTTTGCAGCTGTTGCTTTTGGTATTTATTTTCTTTTTCCCCGATTGTATTATCATAGCTTTCGTGTTTTTTTTTGTATAATATATAATAGTTAAAAAAAAATAAAATGATTTACATTTTGGAAATATTAAAATAATACTTTAGTTATTTAAGACATTTTTTTTTGTGCGATCTAAATTTTTAGAAATTATGTTTTTTCGGTTTAGCCTTAAGTTGGAACCTTTTCCTCCCTTCTCCCCTTACAGATGTTGATACTCGACTTTCTATTAGCTAATTGTCAAGTAGTCGAATGAACCCACTTAGTCCACACATTTAATATGCATTTTCAACCATTTTGGGCGACATCAAAGGCAACGAACTCGAAGGTCGGAGCTTAGGCGACCTGCTTATCCTGGCCCCGCCTTTCCTTTCCTTTTCGCCTCCTTTCGTTTCGTTTCGTTTCGTTTCGCTCACTTCCTGCCGCAGGAAGAGGAAGTCGAAGGTCCTCATCCGCATTTACATGGCCCGTAATGCGATACACTTCCAATTGATGGACAATGTTTTATGCATGGATATTTTTTAGCCAGCTGCGAATCTATACGCCAATGTTTTATTAATCGTTTTTGGCGGAAAATCTTGCTATAAATAGGTATTTCAATTAATTAGTCTCAAGGTTGTGGGTCGATTTTATAAATAAATGCAAGCAACTTGAGGGTTGTACTTATTTACCATGAATAAATTTTATTCTTAAGGTTAAATTTCATTAAAGTATATTAGTTTTTAAATTACCCTTTTCCTACTTTTATTTCAGGTAAGGATCTTGTTAAAGGAATTTAATTTGTGTAACTCAAAAGTAAGTCACTATTTTAATTTCTTGCAAGGCTTAAATATAAAAATAAAATCTGAATAAATAAATAATAATAACACTTAATAACTTAAATAATTCCCAGCAACAAATATGTTAGTTAGTCAGTAAATTCGTTTGTTTAACTGTCTGGAAAATTCTTTATAATATTTTTATTAAATTTGTTTCTTTTCCAATTATAATGCATTGTATTCTGCCAATATATTTTTCACACTGAAGCCTTGTGAAAATAGCTATTTAAATTAATTAGTCTGATGGCTAGGGGTCACATACTGAATATATATTGCCCATAAATTCCATATATTACACACAAATGGCGTTTAATTAATTTTTTTTAAGCCTCTGGTTTGAACTAAAGTCGCGGGTGAAATAAATTGTAATAAATTCAGCTGGCTGATTGTTTGTACAGGTAAATTTAATCAATAAATAAAATGTAAATTTCTCCACGATTCGCGCAAGTAATTTCCATCCTTCGCCTTTTGTTTTTATTTTTGTTTTTGGTTTTTTCGTTTCGTATTTTTTCTTATTTTTTGATTGCTAGGCCTAGCGGCTGTTGACCTTTCCCCGCTCCCCTTAGCTGGGGTCAACCGCAGCAGAAGGGCCCTGTGGAAATAAAAGAGGGAAAAGAACAGAAAGAAAAGACTGGAAAAAGGAAAATTGAAGAAAAGTTCGGGTGCGTGGCAAGAAAAGGCCGGTAATTCAAGTCACGACATTCGCACCTGCGGCGAATGGCGTTTAAAATTCAGCAAAAGGTCAACAAATGCCCAGGTAACTGGCTCGGTCAGCCATGCCAAAACGCAAAATATACATAAATATATATCCCTATATAGATAACTTCAAATAATTACGTACAGTTCCCGCCATAAGAGTTTGGTTCAAGTGATTGTCATATTTGTTTTTATTGAAATCACTTAAATAAATAGTACATAGGTTGTAGGTTTTACTAAGAGCCTTTCGTTAAGAGTTTTGAAAATCACTTCAAGATGTCTTAAAGTAAGCATTCGGAATTCGAAAAAAGCTTAATACTGTTTTTGCACCAACAAAAATCAGTATTTTGGCCGAAGCAATGGAAATATTGATCCAAATATGGATTGTCATACCTTTCTGAACTCGTCATTAAATTTCCAATCGATTGGCATTTAAACCTGGACATTTTATTTTTTGGCCATTTTTCGCAAAAAATCATGATGTAACCCCTTATAAAAAAATTGAAAATTGGCGAATTTTTTTTTTTCCCAAAATCACGTTGAAAGTTTTATGGATTTAATAATTGTTTTATTATCTTTTCAAAACAGTAAGTATTTTTGGTGTAGGACCAGCAAAAAACACAAAAAGAAAAAATTCCTATTTTTGCCAAAAAAAACCAAATCCCAATTTTGCCCAAAAAAATTTGGTTTTTTTTTGCCGAAACAATGGAAATATTGATCCAAATACGGAATGTCATACCTTTCTGAACTCTTTATTAAATTTCCAATCGATTGGCATTTAAACTTAAATATTTTATTTTTTGGCCATTTTTTGCAAAAAATCATACAAAAATGAAAAGAAAATATTCAGATTTTTGCAAAAAAAACCAAATCCCAATTTTCCACAAAAAAATAATTGGTTTTTTGGCCAAAATAATAAAATAAACCAAAAACAAAGAAAATAAATATCCAAATATGGAATACCGTACAACGTTGAGCTCGTCATTAAATTCTCAATATATTTACAGCCCTGAAACGCACTGTCTTCGTACAGTTTCTGCACATTTCGTTGTAAAGCGACCAGTCAAAAAGTCTCGCTTCAATTACTTTGAGTTGTGCAAACCTTTATATATTTTTATTTTTGGGATTTTGGGTTTTTGTTCTTCTTATTTTCTTGGCCTTTCCATTGTCCTGTTTTCTTTGGCTCCTTCGTTCCCCGCTCCCATATTTTTCAGTTACCCTTGTTGCCTTCTCTTCAAATGAAAGGTGACGCCGTATATTTGAATTTTGAATGGGGAGTGTTGATGGATGTGGGACAGAGGAGGTCCTGGTGGGTGGGCAGCGTCACCCCGGCATTATATCCTGCTATACTGAGTCAGTTTTTATTAAAAAACTCATTATATCTCGCTCAGCAGGACGAAACGACGGTCTATGATGGCGTGTTCGTCGGTGGGGAGCATAAACATTTATTTAAGTTTTTCCACAATAATCATAAGCAATTTACTTGATGCAAACTTAAGGAAATGTAAGCCCATTTATTTGTATTTTATTCCTAACTTTTATTAAAAATATTTTAGAATTTGCCCTGTTGTTCTGAATTCTCTTCATAATTTATCAAATGCACTTTAATATTCTTTCGCTGTTTTGGTTAACTCCTGACTTTCCAATACCAAGATTTTCATTTCTCATAGTTTCCATTTAGATTTTCTCCCATAATTTCCCCTAGTCTCATCGAATTTCCGCTTCCGTCTCTTCTCAACGGTTAATTTCCCCTCGGATCGACTGTAAAGTTGCCTCAATTGGAGTTCTTCTTGCCATTGGTTTCCTTCGATAGCCAGCGAATTTTCCATATTAAATTTCCTTGGCTACAGCGCTCGGATTTTCCTGCCGGGAAAAACGTTGTTAGCTGTCTTTATTATCTATTTTCGGTGCTGCAAACTTTTTGGTTCGCGTTTGCTCCTTAAGTAATTTGTTTTCTCTCTCTTTACCACGCTTTCAAGGGTATTCGTTTTTATTTCTTTTCGTTGGATATTTATTCTACTCCACAAGGGGGAAAATCCAGCAGAGTGTAAAACGAAAAATGGAAACTATTTTGCGACACAATCCTTCCGGTTCCTTTGCCCACTTTTCGCTGGGTAAAGTTTTAATTTTAGCCCGGGCGGTAAAAAGAAACAGGGGTGAATGGAAATGGAGGGCGGAGGAAACTTTTCAATAAACTATCGCATCGCACACATGCCACACATCCGCTTGCCAACTGCTGCCAACTGTTGAGTTATTTTTTATATTGTTAGATAAATCCCCTCCAATATATCCCTTTTGCCCCCATTTTCCCCGGCTTTTCTTCATTTCTCTCGACATCTTTTTTTCCCATTCTCCGTTCGCCATTGATAAGCTGCGAATGGTTTGAACGCCATTTGCCAGTAGATTTGTTCACTCCCGGACTTGCCGGACTATTTGTTTGCTCAAGAGAAAAGTTACTGGACACACAGTAAGGCCTGACTATAGACTACATTTAATGGAAAGAAATTATTTACAATCTAGTTTATGCATGTTTATTCTATGAAGTCACAAAGCATGTTTGCGGTCACACGCCTTTCTGGCATTGGGCACACGACGATTCTTCTTTGTGTCGCCTTTAAATTTTGAATAAATATAAATTAAGTTCTACTGCCGTTTTCTTTAATTAATATGGCTTTCAAATTGTTTTAACCCGTCCTAAACTATTGTCCATTACTAACGATGGCCCACTGTAAGATGTTGGCGGAAAACTCCCTTTCTTCGCCTCGTGTTTGTTTTTCGCAGGGCTTTTCTTTCACCCACTGCCTTCCTGTCTTACTATAAAAGTTAAATTGCAATTTCGAAAAAGTATTTAATATGACAGTTGCGCAAGGGAGAGGAAAATAAGGAAAGGAGAGTGGAAATTGGAAAGTGGGCAAGGAAAGGATTGGTTGCAACAGGAAAGGCGAAAGAAAAGTGACGATGAAAACCAGAACTGGCAGCAGCAGCGGCCTCCACAGAAAATCTCGACATCTTCGGAATGCTGTCAACGCAGTTGTTGCATTTGTCCCAGTGAATTTTCCACCCTCCGCCCCACACCACCCCTTTTTTCGGACAGTGAAAATCGCTTAAGCAACAAAACCTGACAACGAATCTAGTTTTGCTGAATGTCACTGCCAACCATTTTGACGAGCTAAAACTGAAACTGAAGACTGAAGGGAGCTATTGTGCTAATCGCATCAGGAGCGGCAAATGAAGATGATTAAATGATCGGGCGACTGGAAAATTTGAAGGCGGGGGAAAATGTTTAAGCCTGTTAAGCTGCTCATTTTATTGGAGATTCACTTTAAATTTATTGAGCAATTAGCAGTAAAAGTATCTGTGTTTGTTTAAAAAAGGATCATATCAATTTAGAAAATTACCTTTAAAAATAAAATAAAAATAAAAATACAAAATAAAAAAAAAAAATAATAAAAAATAAATACAATTAAATAAATATCAGTAAATGTGTAAGAATCTGAAAATATTTGTAAACTTTAAATTTCTTCATTGAAAATATTTTCAAACTCAAAATTTCCTACTCTTTCTTATTATGTTTAGATATATTTAATAAATATATGTAATTAAGGTAATAAATATATGTTTCTAAAGTAAATATATTTTATTTATTCATATTTAAGAAATAAACACACAAAATATAAGGATATTGAACGATGAATATTTCATATATTTTCGAAAAACTTTTAACCACCAGAAATCCGATCAAAATCCTCTTTGGATTATGGGCCTATGGATTTATTCAAGGCCCAATCAACCCTACCGAAAGTCCCTATCCCCTTTCTCCCCTATACACAAAGCTAATGCAGAGTGAGACCTTCGAGGCGAGTGGATGGATCCTTGTCCTTGACCTTGGCCCCGATGGCGTATACGCAATTTATGGAAAAATATGTGAAAACAAAATGAGCTCCAGAGCATGTAAATGATATTTGCCATACGATGCGGAAAAATTCATGAGCGAAAATCGACAAGCAAAATATTCGATGACAGGGATTTTAGCAAAAATTGTGAATGCTCATAAATATTCTAATAAATTAAGCAAAAATGTTGCCGAAAAAAGAGAGGCTATAATGAAATATTGACAAAAATTGACCGAAAAATCCCAAAAACCAAGCCAAAATCAGCCAAGGGCAATTTTGTATCCTTTTGATATACACACGTGCATATGTATGTATATGTATATAAAAAACAGCCAAAATTGGGTTCAATAAAACGAGAGAGAAGCTCACACACTTTACGACAAAAGAATGAATCTAAATCTTGGCCATAAAAAAAGGGCAACATGAAACCAAATGTAAATCGAAACCAATGTCAAACGAGGCACGTTCCGATTTCAAAATGAAGAGTTTTCAAATGCGATGGAATTAAATTTGGCCTGTCGTTTCGTTTCGTTTCGTTACGTTTCGTTTCATTTGCCTCCGAAAGCTGGTTCGTGTTTATTTTTAGCCAAAGTATTTGGGGCTTTTAATGAAGTGAATGGCTTTCAAAGCCATTTATATGGTAAACATTTTCTTGATTTATTTCGAGCGAAATTTAATCCATAAAATTAAAGCAGAGTAGGTATTTCTTTTTGATTTGAGCAAATTAAAAGATATCGGTCCTAACTCTCTAAATGAGTTTTTTTTTTGCAAATAATTGAATTTTTAGGAACATTTTTTTTTAAAAAAATAATTATTTAAAAACAAATTATTAAAAAAAAAATTATTAAAAAAAAAATTATTAAAAAACAAATTTTAACAAAAAAAATTAACCAATTATTTGAGAGCATTAAATGTAATCCCTAAAATTAAAGCAAAGTAGGTACTTCAAAATCAAAATTCATAAGATATCGGTCTTAATTCTATAAATGATAATAAATAATTGCAAATAATTAATTATTTAGGAGAGTAATTATTAATAAAAATAAATTAACCAATTATTTGAGATCATTAAATTCAAAACGTAATTTATATAAATTTGTATAAATGTTTATTGAACGATTCGTTACCGTTGAATTAAATTGTATGCCATTTGCCGCATACAAAACTTGTGAAAGAATCGCCCACAAACGATAAACAATTCAAATTGAATTTCGCCGACTAAATAATGGCCAAAACGAACAGGTTAGTTAAGGTCGAAGGTTAAGAGAAATGAAAATAAAATGTGAAATAATCAAAGCGCATGTGATTTGCATAATTTGTAATGTGGAATTTCCGCTCACATGACTCTCATTTCCTGTAACACACTCTTGCCCACTTTTCCCGCCCCCCTTTCCCAGCTCTTGCCAGCCAGATTTCCCGGCAGCTCTTCCATTCCGCTTGGATAACTGTTTAATATGCATAAACTTCACTGGGAAATGTGGGTGGTTCGGTGGTGGGTGGGTCGTTCTGTGTTGGCATCGGCATCCCCTTACCTTACGAAAAGGAGATTTTTGGATGCCGTATCCTTCCGTTCGGTTAGCAAGCCAAAATCTGCCTTCGGGCCAAAATCGGGGGATGAGTTGTGTGTTGTTTTGGCCTAATTGGTTGCCGCTACTGAGCGACGAACTTTATCTACCAGTTTTCTTAGCATCTTCTTCCTGCTTTAAACCACTCGTTCCTCTCCTCTCCTTTTCCTTTCTTTTCTTTTACGCTTTCTACGCTGCCTGGCCAAAGTCTTCTCGTCTCCTCGTCGTCGGTATTTTCTGTTTCCCCCCATTTTTATGGGATTTATTATTTGCTTTATGGCGCAAAACTTTAAAGGCTAATTGGGCGTGTCTTTATGGGTTCCGATTTCAATATAAATCAAGACGGAAATATTTTCGTATTGTTAATGACGGGCAGCTCCCTTTATTGATCAGCTTTTTGGTGAACTTTCAATAAAACATAAGAAATAAGAAAACTTTCTACATTTGGTATACAACAAATATTGTGCAGTATTTCCGCACGAATTTTCTCTATAAAAATGTGTTGCTTTTCAAATTGTAATATTACAATTTTTAGGAGAAATATTTGAATAATTTTTTAAATGTATTTCTTTGGTCAGTATTACAAATTAAGAAATACCTTTAAAATTATATTTTAAATAATTTATTATCTACTTGAAAATGTTGTAAATTTAATTGTAATTAAACAATAGGTTAATTAATCCCTTAGTCTAATTAAATACAACTAGAAATTAAGCAAGAGAGAAAGGTTAAGTCGAGTGTCTCGACTATCAAAAACACCTTAATCGCGCCACCTAGCGGATTTTGTATTATTTGTCAATGGTAAAGACAATCCAATCCTATTAAAAATATATATTGCTAATAAATACAAATTGTAATATTTAAAATAGTTGTTAAGCAAATCTAATAAATATATAATATGAAATAGATTTTGTAGGTACACAGTCCTTCCTCAACTGATTTTAGCTTTCAAACTCTTTGTGAAAAGGCTTATCTAACCGACTTTTCTTGTTTGCTACTAATGTCGCTACTGTTCACCCCCCCTCCCCCCTGCGTTCCATAAAAGTTTCCTATATTTTTCAGTCTTTTCACATCCCTTTGGAACCCGCATAAAACTTTTCGCATCGCACACTTTCCGTTTTATATTCAAACTGTTTTATTTCGACCTGATTTTTACACATGAATTAATAAAAAACACTCATTAAACCCTTCGTCCCGGTTTAGGGTTCTACAATTTACAATACACACATATATATACCTTTTTTTTTCTAGTTTGCCGTCCTTGTTGTGGCTTAGTTCTCCTCGACGGCCTCCGGTGCGTATGAGCAATGCGAAATGTAAGCCAGTTTGCGGCACATTTGCATATATGGGCAAAGGGTTTTTCCAGCGTGCGCGAAGGAAGCTAATTTGCATTCGAGGGTCTCTGTAAACCAGACAGATATGTTTGTGTTTGTGTGTGTATTTTAAAGGGGCGGGGGAAGGGGGGTGTGTGTGTGATTATGTCCTGGGTGCCTTTTGTGGTTGAGTTTTCAGTGGCTTTTCTTTTTCGGCGCTTTTTATGGGAAATACTTTTGTGCGGCGGCCGCAGCCGTATTTCGTATTTTATGTTATTTGCCAGTGCTTTGCATACTTTGGGGCGTCTTTAAACTTGCATTTTGAATACGTTTTAAATGCCCCTTTGTGCGTGTTTGTGTGTGTAGCATCATAAAATGTTTTTGAATTTTTGAGCTTTGTTTTGGGGCCACCGGTTTGCGGTTTTTCACGGTCCCCTGGATACCTTTTTTTTGTTTTAAAGAGACCTCTCTCTCTCTCTCTCTTTATTTTTATTCCCGGCCCGTCGTGTGTGCAATTAAAAAAGGGTTCACTTGCCTTTTTGCTCATTTCATTTGCATACCGCTCCGCTTTTCCCTTTGGCGGCAGCTGCCTCAAATTGATTTCCAACCTTGGCCAAATCCCACCGAAACAGTCTGCAGTCCAAAGATGAAACCATATATTCACAAATTTCCTGTATAAAGAAAAAATTACATGATAGAATTTTAAACTAATTTATTATTAGTGTGGGGACCTTACGGAAATTAATTTTAAATTATTAATAAGTTATTAAATATTTTTAAAAATTGTAAAAATGTATTGCTTTATTTTTAATTCGAGTGCGGATTTTAAAGAAATTAATTTTAAATTATTAATTGAATTTTAATATTTACGACTATTAAATACTTGTCATAAATATGAAAATATTTGTATTTTATATTTTTTTAAATCGTTAAAACTATTCTGTTTTAATTACTGGAATTCTACTGTGCCTGCTGTTGAAGTTTCTGTGGTTCGGAACGAACTCAGTGGCCGGAGGCAACTTAATTAACGCGTGTCAAATTCATTTCGTTGGCCACACTAAAACAAATGTCATCCTCGCAGGACACGCAACATATTTTATTGCCAGAGAACGTCTCAAAGTCAAACGGATACGTGATGGAATGTGCGGGGGTCCTGGGAACAACAATTTCATCCCAAAAGATAAACAATTGAAATGGAGCAAAAGCAAGATGAGAAAAAGACGGGGAGACATCAACATCAATGGATGGATACACTCATGAAGTAGTTAAAAATAAATATAATGTTCCATTTTCTATATTTTCTATAACAAAAGAGATTAAATCACAATTTTTCAAAGACTTAAAATATTTTAAATACAATTTGTAAAAATTCCTTATACCCGAAATCACTTTTAAGGGTATACGTTGAAACGTTTGAAAGTTTTCCTTTCCGCCAACTTCTTCACTTTTATGATTCCAAAATGTCTAAACAACAATTGAGATACAACATAAAGAAGAACAATAAGCGGGAGTACACAACAGTAGCAGCAACTATAATATTAAATGAAATTTATTTTATTGCAGACAACAGACGCCAAAGTTTGTGTTTTCCCCGCCGACTCATTTCCCATTTCCATCTCCATTCCCGTTCTCATTCCGCTTGCCTTCGCTTTCGTTTTCACTTTCACTGGCTTTCACTTTCTGCCCCAAAAAGTATGCTTTAGAAATTATCAAAGCAGAAACTGGCAAAAAGGAGACGGCAATTCGGACAGGTAAACCCAAAATGGACACCTGGCCTCAAGTGTTTTCATACACGCACACACACAAAGGACACGGCACACACAAGCACATAAAACATAATTGCAAATTAACCTTTTTCTGATTTTCTCCACTCTCCCACGGGCAGTCATATAAACAGGAGCAAACTCGGAGAGCCCGAATGACTGTAATTTCATTTTGAGGATGCCCGAGGAAAAGCAACATTACGTGCAGGGCACTGAACCAAAAATATTCTCTTAAAAAATTTATATTTCATGAAATAAATATACATTTTTGTTGTGATTTTTAAAATTCCTCTATATTAAAATATGCATAAGACTCTCGAAATGGTTTAGTTTTTTAATTAAATAAATATTATATGGTTTTAAGTGCGAAATAAATGTAAAATATGGTAAAATGTATTAAAAGATTTAATTTTATATAATTTTATTTTTATACATAAATATTATATGGTTTTAAGTGCCATATGAATGTTGCATATATTCACATTTATTAAAAGATTTAATTTTATTTAAATGAATTATTATATACCTATCTATTTTAATTTGTATGTATTATTATATATATTTTTTAATTTGCATATATTATTATATATATGTATACATTTTAATTTGTATATTATATTATTATATATATATATATTTTAATTTGCATATATTATTATATATATATATTTTTTTTAATTAACCCATATTATAGATTTATTTACAGACTTCATTGTGTGCTATAATTATTTTAATTGAATTCCAAATTATTATCTTATACGATAGAGATGCTAGATATTTTTTTGGAAGTGCTTTTAAGCGCGGCAAACGACGACAACTCCTACCTGTTGATGGGCAGGCAGGGGACAACTGTACATTAAGTAGGCGAAATTATTGAGTTTACTGTAATGCCGAAATAAACACGGGGAAAAGCGCCCCGGAAAAGGGGGAGTGGCGGGGGCACCATTAACACAATTGCCTGGCTGGTTTCCTCGACAGCTCGTCGTTGTCAGGCGTCTTTGGGTTAATGATTTTTATGTGCATTTTAATGTGGCAACAGTTTTTCCCCCATCCCCATCCGTTTTCCAGCTTGTTTGCGTGTAAAATGAGCGAAAAATAATGAAAAAAGCGCCTTGAAGCTGTGAAATGTCACGAGATACACACGCACGCACACATGAGCATTACTTAACTACAATAACATAAACTTAAGCAAGGGGTGGTGGGTGGTTTTGGGTGGTTTTGGCTGGCTGTGGGTGGTACATGTGCGCTGCGGGGCAATAAAGTTGATTGCCTTGACAACTTGTGTCGCCAAGTTTCCCGCTCTGCAAAAACTCCTCTTCACAGCAATTACAAACTTCAATTATAATGCAAAAACATTATCTTGTAATTTTAAGGCTGATGCGACGACGGCTGGTGAGATTGATTTTCCATGGAAGCTCTCTGTTGTTTAAGGATTTAATTAGTTGCCGCATGTGATTTCCGAGAAGTGGCCAAAGTCACAGGAGCTGGAAAAATGCTTTGATAAAATATATATATATGCAGAAGCCCAAAAAAAAGACTCTGGAATTTATTTCATTTAAATCTTAGGATTTAAACATTTAAAAAAATATTTTTGAAAGTAATTTTGTATATTAAACATTTATTTTTCATTTAAGTGAGCCCATTGAGAATCGCCGAGAAGGGCGCTTTTTCCAAATAAGAAAGTTAGTTATAGGAAGAGCAGTAAAGATCTCTAAATCAAATAAAATGACTTAAAACACGCAACAAATAAGGTTACTTAGCTACACTTAATTCGATATATTTTAAATAATTTTTAAAATTATGACTAGCCATAAAATAATCCACAAGAGTTACTGATTCTACCGGTTTCTTTCTTTGGCTTTGATTAAAAGTGTGTGAGCTTCTCCGGCACTTTCTACGGCTGCTTTTGACTGTTGCCACAAATGTGGCCAAGTGAAAGGTGACGACTGTTCCCAATTTCTATTTCGACTTGCCCATAGTTCTCTGTATTATTTGAGTAAAGTTTTCCATTTCTTTTTTGTATTTTTGTTTAGGAAAATTGAACTGTCAACAGCATAAACCGATTGCCCAGCAGGCTGAAAAGTAAAAATTGTGGAAAAAGCGGCGAAGGTACGCCATAACAGGCCGAGTGGAATGTGAAATGAAAGAAAGTTTTTCACTTTCACCTTTCCCTCTCTCGGCCTTTCCTTAGCGCTCTCCCTCTCGTTCTTTCCTTCTGCGACCCCGGGGGGCTGGAAAAATGTGGAAGCTGGGAAAAAAGATAAACAGTAAAAATGTTTTAAATGTTGAAATTAGCAAAATCAGTTGGGTATACAATTATTTACTACAAAAGTTGGATTATTTATGTGCTGTGTATTAAAAGAGCATAGTTATCTAAAGTTTTCCGTTTTCGTTGTTGGGGGAAAAGAACTACTGACTTACATTTTCAAACATTTTAACACATTTGTTTTTTTTTTAAATTTAAAATTATAAAATTTAAGGTCTAATTTATTTATTTATTTCTTAAAATATTTATAAATAAAATTCCATTCGCATTGATTAATTAATATCCAATTTTTTTTGTCTTCTTATTGATGGCCCTAATCGCTTGGCCATAGGTGTATGTTTGCTTATGCGGAGAGTCCATGGAGAACGGCAGTCAACTGTTGATTGAACATCTGCGTTGCCTTTTCATTTGCATATTTATATTCTTGTTGATTTTTCCCCGTGCCGTCTTCTTCCTTTCTGTGCGTTTTCCTTTCGCCCCCACCCCCACCTCCGATTTTTTAGCTCCCCCCGCGTTATTTTAACATTTTTTCTTTTTTATTGTTGTCTTACACAAAGTTTGCCAATTGTTTTTGCCACTCGATTTGCATATGAAAATTGACACACAAAAAATTGTCACCACAAAAGTTTCGGCCGTTATTTATTTCGATTTGATTTCGATTCCATTTTTGATTCGTCTTGCCAAGTGCCGAAATTAATTAGCAAGCATTAATCATTTTTCTTTTTTCGTGAATTTTCCTTTTGGCATAATATTCATTTTCCAAGCAATTAGCAGTTTGCTCTTCGCCTTTGAAGAGCCGCGAAAACTTTCTCCTGAATTTTTGCCCATGGCCACGAGAAATTTCTCCAGTATTTTGCGAGCATGTGTGCGGGTATCGCTTTCTCCTATCAAGACCTTCCTCCTCCCCTCGCCACAAGACCCCTCCCCGCTGCCCATAATGTGCTTATCTAATTTATGGCTTCATAAAGCGGCAATTATCGAATTTCGGTATGAAGGTGCTTCTATGGTTTTCCTAAGACCTCAAAAGTGCTTTTCTAGAGATGGAGAGAATTTGATAGGCGTTTAAGGAACAACTTTATGCTGACTATAAAATATACAACTAAAATGAATAGTATGAATGTTAGTGATTTAGGTATTTTAATAGTTACAAAATTTTTAAAAAATGTTTTGGATTTTTATAAATTTTTTAAGAATATTTATCAGAAATTGAATTGTTTAGATTTTTCCAACAAATTCTTCAGCATCTAAGCTTTTGGAATATAGAAAAAAAAGCTTTAAAAGTCAACAGCTTCCATCAGTTTGCAACACCCTTATTTACCTCGACTTTTCAATGTATTTTTCTGATACGCACCGAAAACTGTAAGCAAAGTCTAAGGATCTCACTCTGTCTCTCTTTCTCTTTTTTTTATCTCTCACTCTCTTTCTCTCCTCTTTGTGGCTTTAAGACAAATGACAAAAAATTGTCTTGGTTAATACATACACATTTAAACACACATACACTCGCATGACAACCTGGTAGGCAACGTAAATTTCTGATACTCTCTTTAAAGGTATAATGATGGTCTTAAAAGCGTGGGAAAAAAAACTGTTGGCCTCTTTCAAAAAATTATACTTGTTTCTTGGAATAATTTTCTAATTTCCTAATTTACTATTTTTTGTTATTTCAGTTTAAAGATTAAAGATTTAAATAGAAATATTTATTAACAAATATTTATGAAATTAAATTTTTGTATTTATAAGTTGCTTCACCGACGCCGCTACGCGCGGACGACTGTTTTGCGTAGATTCACTTGGTGCTGCTTTGATTGCCGGTGATAAAAAAAAAGTATTATTGTTTTTTTTTTTTTTAATTTTTTGTCTTTTTTTACATTTTTTTTTCTATTTTAATATTTTTTTCTTGTTTTAATATTTTTTTCTCGTTTTAATATTTTTTTTCTTGCTTTATTTTATTTATTTATTTATTTTTTAATAATTTTTTTTTTTTTAAATAATTTTTATCTTTTTTTTAATGGTATTTTTTTTTATTTTTTTTGTTGTTTTTATTTTTATTGATTTTTTTATTTTT
Organism: Drosophila pseudotakahashii; assembly: GCA_035046095.1. Classification (NCBI taxonomy): domain Eukaryota; kingdom Metazoa; phylum Arthropoda; class Insecta; order Diptera; family Drosophilidae; genus Drosophila; species Drosophila pseudotakahashii. Next base: position 13,780,923 of record JAWNOE010000105.1, read on the forward strand.
ATTGATTTTTTTATTTTTATTGATTTTTTTATTTTTATTGATTTTTTTATTTTTATTAATTTTTTTATTTTTATTGATTTTTTTTTTTTTTTTTTTTTTAATAAAACGTATATTTTTTTTTTTGTTTAAATGTAAAAGAAAGAAACTAGTATTTTTGTTATCATTTTTTTTTTTTAATATTTAATCTAGAGTACTTGAAGCTTTGTTGTTTTTACGGTCTGGACTGTTTTCCTTTTTTTTTGGCCGCGGACGAGAAGAACAAAAACAGCCAAGAGCAGGCAGTGTCCTCGTTCCCTTGTCCTCGTCAAGGCTTGTCCTCCAAAAAAGAAGGAAAAGAAAAAAAGTTGGGCGCTCGCAATATTTATTAAGCTTTTATTCAAGCCATCAGGCATTAGGGATAACGATGTGTCGTTGCAGCAGCGGCAGCAACAGCTTCTGGGAAAATCTTTGCCTACCCTGGAAAACCCCCCTCCCCCTTCCATCCCCTTCGAAAATTGGAAGCCTCAAAGGCTTAGGCAGGGGCGGCGCAAAAAGGGGTGAAAGCCTTCAAGGGAGGAGATCTGCCCGTCCTCTGCCGCATCACGAAAATGTAGTCTACTTATTTGGGTCCCGAGACCAATTGGCCATTAAGTATACGCCGTGTTCGCCGTTGATGTTTTCGACTGAAACGCTTCGAATGAAATGGTCTCCAAATGGGCTACACAGCTGCTTCCCGGGCTGCCAAGGATAACACTCTATATTTAAATGTCGTCCTGTTTGCTGGGATTTATTTTGGTTCTCGGTTGAATTTTTGTTTCTTCGGGATTCATTTCCATTTTATTTTCTTGAATAATACAATAATGAGTCAAACGAAAGATTAAGCCTTTCCTTTCCCCAAAAAGCCAAAAAATATGGAAGCTAAAGAGAAGACCATTTGCATGCTGACAATTTCATTTATATATATTTTTCACTGCCGAAAACTAAAAATCCATTAAAATGCACTTGAGAGTGCCACAGGATGCAGACGGAAAATCTGCAAAAGGACGATGGGAAGTGGGTTGGGAAATCACAGAATTCAATTTGAGCAATTTCCTGTTTTTCAAAAGGTGCTCGTCGGGTGTCGGCCAAAATTAAAATGTGCTAAGCAGGCCAAAAAAAAAAAAAAGAAGAGAAAATGGAAATGGAATTGGGAAGGCTCTTGAAAGTCACTCAGAATAAAAGGAGAGCCGAGCAAACACTTTTCCACCTTTTCTTTTCATTTCGCTCCTCCAGCGGCCCACTTTCAATTGAATTTTTCAATTCAAATTGAAATTAATATTCACTTTGAGCATATCAATATACAAGGCTATATATACATACATACATCCTGGACTGGGATTAGTCTCCCGTGGGCTACACATCGCCGAAAAAAAAAGAAAAATAAAATCAATAATGTAGGGAAAACCCGGGGCAGAATTTGTTTTGATGAGCTGGAATTAATGGAAAATTCAAATAAAGCACAACTTTATCGATTTGCGGCCGAGAAAACGAACTCCGTATTGGGTGAATTAAGATAAACAAAATAGGATTTATATAAAGAAGATGCCAGACATTTACGACAACCATTTGATTTACCCAAATGAGGACAATGTCAAAGCCAAATTGTAAATTGACAATGGGCCATAAAAAGGGAAAACCCCGAGATCCGAAAACGGAGAACCGAAAACCCAGTGAAATGAAAACGGAAATGGAAAGGAAAACCGAGAAGCGTAATGCATGAGTTAAAAGAAACCCTCTTATCTAATAAGTGCAATCATCATCAAATAATTATTTGTAATACAATGAGGTCGGTGCAAATTAAACTGAAATAGATGAAAAGAAAATGTGTGCGATTAACTCAATTTATTTAAGTGAAAAAGAATAGGTACAAAAATATATTTTATATTTAAAAAGAGTATATAATATTTTATTTTTAAAGAATATATATATTATATATTCAAGGAAATATAAATATATTTTTTAAATTTATAGAAAAAAAGTATATATTTTATATATTTTTATATATATTATTTTTTATATTTTAAGAACGAAAATATAAATATTTTATATTTAAAGAAAGAAAATATATATTTTATATTTAAAGATAGAAAATATATATTTTATATTTAAAGATAGAAAATATATATTTTATATTTAAAGAAAGATAATATATATTTTATATTTAAGGAAAAAAATATATATTTTATATTTAAAGAAAGAAAATATAGATTTTATATTTAAAGAAAGAAAATATAGATATTCTTAGCCAATAATAAGTAATTATCGCCCATTTATTTATTTATTACCTTTTATTTTTTTAAACAACATACGTTTTGAGAACTTTTTAGGGAATGCTTTGGATGGACGTTCCCTTGCAGCTCCAAATCATTGACAGAAAAACCCAATTAAATTTCCATTTGCCAACAGAGTAATTGAAATTGATGTGAAATAGTTTGGGGGTAAATTAAACAAAGAAATTCTGTCTGGCTGACACACTCGTTCGCCTCTGCAGTTTTCCAATTTCGGCATAATAATTGAAGTCGGCAAAACCAACTGCAGGCATTGGGAAAACGAGAAAGAGAGAGAAAGCGCGCGAGATAAACGAAAACGAAAAACTTGTTTTGTTATCCTCAACGTCTCCTGTCAAACTCGTTGTAAAGCCTCGAGAGTCCTGGGCTCAGAACTCATTACAAGCGAGGTCCTGCGGAGGCACAAAGTTTCTCGACTAATCCGTGATTAAATACTCAGTCCCGGCGACTTCGTCATTTGGTTGGGTGCGGTTCAATCATGCCGCCATAAGCTGCCCCTCAACTCTCCACCCACCGCCCACCGGAAGTGGGCAGGAACCCATTTTGACCCTTTTAAAGTCCTGCACTTCCGGTTTAGGGGTTCGTCCTTCGTCCGTCCTTTTAATGCTGCAAAATGGCTGATGGGCATCAAATCGATGTCCGCAATTCTGAGTGATTCCATTTCTGATTTAATATTTTTTAAAACATATAAACAATAAAATACCCTTGATAAAAAATAAATAAAATTATACAAAATTATTTTCTATCTTTTAAGCCAATTTAAAAACATTTTTATATTTTTACAAAAATACTTTTTAATTTTTGCAATGAATTTAAATAATTATTATTAAATTTACAAAAAATATTCAAATAGTTATTAAATTTTTTATTGTAGAAATATATTTACTTAGCAGTTATTTTTATCATCAACAAGTTTTTACATCTTTCTTGATCATATTTATATACTTTTTACCGTAATTATTATTTGGAAATCGCTTATATTTGGAAATCATTTGACATTTTGTCGCCTGCAATTGAAATCAATAAATTTCGGGGAAGAAACTTGGATGGAAGGGAAATACATACATACATATGGAAACGGCAAAGCCATTGACGTTGGCCTGGAAATTTTCATTCCGCATTTATGATTTTCACACTCTTTGGGAGTCATTTGCACCGCCATCACGTGCCGACAATCACGCAAAATCATTGCGCCGTCATTTATTAGCAGGACAAAGGGCGGAAAATGGGGAAAACGTCTTATGGAGTTGCCACTTCCGCTTTTCCTTGACTCAGTTCCAATGTCATTGCCATGGAATTTCCTTCCCCCCCCTCATCACCCCTTATCCACTTGGTTGGGTCGGCAAATTGTTTTGGGTCTGCGTTAGATGAAGATATGAAATTTGAAGAGCTCAATTTATCACTTCCCGAGAAGAGAAAAGCACTTGGAAAAAATATACTTTTGAAAAGGAAAATTTATTGATTTAAAACAGAGACTAGCAAAATTTATTTCAGTACTGAAAATAAATATCCGAAATGTTTTAAAAAAAATATATTTTTCAGTCTTGATTTTTAAAGAATTTTCTCAAGTGTTTTTATGGAATCCTGCAAATTTCTGATGACTTTACTTTGTATTGCTGACCTTCCAGAAAAATTCTATAAAATGAAAATAAATTATTGGCACCTGTTTTTCGGGGTCTGGTGACCTCTGAACTATTGACCATTGAACTCAGGCCTTGTCATTCATTTTAGATTCATAGCCTTGTTTATATTGCTAGTAGCCAAACATTTTTCTTGTTGACATTTTTGGTCATTTATTTACTTTCGGCAGCAACAGATTTTCGGCTATCTATCTTAATCGAAAGGAGAATATATAGAAAGATATTTATAAGCATTTGGTTTCGCCTTTCATTTAACCGTATATATTTTTTATGTTATGTTACCAATTGCCTGCCATTATTACATGCCATTTATCGGAATCGAAACAACTGATTCGGAATAATTGGCCAATGAAATATTTATCATTTATTTATTTTGAGCGCAAACAAGCACTCGAAATGCATTACTAAATGTCAATATGTGTCCGCTTCAGCGAATTTGCATTGAATAATATTTAGACAACCTGTTGGCGCATTTTTGTAAGTGAATTAATTTTGCATATTAATTAATTCTATTGTTTGTTTGTGTAGATTGAATAAAAGCAGTCCTTTATTTTCATTATAAATACAAAATAAAAAAACTATTGAAACATTTAATTTTTATAAGTAATTATCATTTAGATGTTCATCATTTTCATTTCTTCATTTTTTTAAAGCTGACTGCGGTTTTTCCGTTGCATTCATAAATAAATTTAATCTAAATATGGTGGAACCATTCAAATGGTTTTTAAATCCTGCAATTCGTAAATATTTGTCACAGTAATTACTTTTTTTTTTTTTTTCATTTTTTCGGTCGTTGGTCCATTGAAAATCCGCTTAAATGTAATAAAAATAAATTTAAATTGAAATACGCTTTTTGCAGACCGACTTAAGCGGGCAGCCATGTAAACATAGACAAAACTTGGGGGTGGCTGCACTGAGAAAAAAATGTGGGTGAAACTGAAGAGCAAAGCTTTTTAAAATTAAAGAAGTAGGGAACACTTTTAAAAAAAATATTTTTAAAATTTATTCGTATACAAAAAAGAGGGAAAAAAATGTTTATGATGGAAAATACTTTTCGTAATTTTTTTTTTTTTTTTTTTTAATAATATTTATAAGTTTTAAAAAACTAAATGAGTAATATAGTGAAATGTAAATATTTTATTGGGATGAGAAAATATTTAAAAATTTAATTTCGCACTATTATTTCTTTTAAAACAAATTTTGTCCCGTTTTTTCTCAGAGTGTAAAATATTGGGGAACGACTCCATCGCCTGGGGATTGGGGTCTGATTTGGGTGTTTGTGTTTGATTGACCGTATCGCCTATCTGCTCTGTTCTGGGTCCACGGGGTGTCGCATTCAAGGGTCACGCTTTGGATTCGCTTCTAATTAAACCATTTTGAAGTTGATTGCGTTTTCCGTGCAGAGAGGCCTCCTCTGCCGCTTTCTCCCCGATAAATCAAATTTAAATGTTTGAGTGCTACTCAAATTGACTGCCCACTTTTTCCCCCAACGCCGAGAATTAAAGACGGGAGGAGGAAAAAAAAAACCGACCCGAATCGAACTCACGCCGCGCAATAATGTCGATGGTCTCGCGGGGAATTCGCATTGGAATCGGCTTCTGTATTCTTTATATTCCACATTTTTTCCCTGGCCCCAGCCTGTGGTGCATTGTGCGTATTTTTAATGTTATTTAAATACAAAATAAATCCGTTGTATAAATTCTTTTCTGGCGGTCCTGAGGGAGAGAGATTCTCAAAGTAAATCATCACAGCTATCTCTGCATTTGAATTTTTCATAAATAATGTTTTACAACAATGTATTTATGGTTTTATTAATTATTATAAGTAAAGGGAAAAGAAATACAGACTTAAAATATATAATTTCTTTTATCTAAAAATTATAATATTTATTTATTAATAATATTTTACTAAAAAGTTTCATAAACAGTTTAATAAAATTGTAATTAAGTCATTGGATTCACTCATTCCCTTAATTAGAGTGATTTTTTCGAGCTGTAATAAAATGCCGGGTCGCAACTTTTCTAATCGCATTAAAGTTCCTGAGTTCGAAGCATCCCCCAAAAACATCCCGATTCCGATTCCGTGACCTTGTTGCCTCGAATCAATTCGAAAAGGGACTGAAAAGGCGGGGTATATATCATAATTGAGCCACTCGATTGCCTTGCCTTCCGTTCCATTGTAGTTCCTGTAGGCAGCGGAACTTTTCCCCATTTTCTCCCCCGCTTTTCACTGACATTTCCCCGTGCTTTGCCCTGGACTTTCATCAGTCCCTCGTGGGTCTATCTGTCAGCTCATACGATGAGTACTTAGCAGGGCAAAAAAAAAGAAAGAAAAAAGCAAAAAAGCGATTTGAATTTTTGGCAGCCTCTGCCTTAACCCCTAACAACCTATATCCGTCTCTCTCTCTATACATTTCTCTCCATCTCTTTCTCTCTTCTAAAAGAGACGGCTGCATTGTGTTGGAAAGAGAGGCACTGACTGTCAATTTTCATTTCCATCACGAGCGCGCCAAAAGAGAAATTTAAATGAGGTAATCTTTTCCCTTTTTTTTCCCCCCTCCTCGGCAATTCCTTTTGTTGTTTGGAAAGGCTTAAAGGCGTACGTGTGTGTGTGTGTGTTAGCTCTTTTGCTAATTACATGCTGCTTACCAGGGAAGTAGAAGCGAGAAAGGGGAGGAGGGGTCAAAGGTTATGCCCGCATTCGATACGAAATCGAAATCGAATCAAATCTCTGCGAATATCCGTCGCTCGCTATTAATAGACGCTCATTATTGGCATTTTTGGCATTGGCCAAAGTCAGACTCACACATCTGAGGGTGTTTTTCTCTATTTTTCCCGGCAATTGGCAGCTTTTTGGCGCCACTGAAGTCAGCCAAATTCCAGTGATAAAGATGCCATAGCTAAGAAATCTCTAGAGAAGTTCGAAAATCGTAGGAAAAATAGAAAGTATGAATAAAATTTATTTATTTAAAATAATTTTTTTTTTAATTTGACTTAAATTTGTTTTTGTTTTAAATACCAAAAATTATGGAAATGTTATAATATAAATTATAAATTATATAAATTGCCTTTTTTTATTACAAATATTGTATTTTAAATATATTTTATTTACACATTTTTTTTGTAATATTTTTTTTTAAATATTTTTTTTTTGTAAATATTTTTTTTTAAATATTTTTTTTTTAAATATATTTTTGTAATATTTTTATAATTTTTTTTTTTTGCAAATCTCCCTCTTTTTTTTTTTTTTTTTTTTTTTTTTTTGATATAATCTCTAGCTTTTCCATCAGCATTCTTTTGCTTTTCAGCTTGATAAATTAGCGCAGCTTTAAAAAAGTGCCCTCACCATGAATCCCCTGAGATAATAGAGTCGGGCAATTTCTTAACTTTTAGACATCGTCTTGTCAGGCTCTCATCTCTGGTCCTCGAATTAAGCCGGCGCCTTGTTGCCCACACACGAATGGGATTCTTTTCCCTTTTGCGATTTTCTGATGGGCCTCTAATGCTTAATAACAATTTCATTTACATTTTCGGCAAATTTCGCATCGGCTTTTGGCCCAAGCGGCGTATGCGCAATGTCCCGGAGCCGAAAGGTATTTTATTTTATCCTTTTCCACCCATTCTTTTTTTTTTTGCGACCTAGAAAGGGTTTTACTTGTGTAGGTATATTTTATGATTTTTCCTCATAGCCTCCTCATTTTGAATTCAATTCAATTAATTGACACATTTTTGTTTTGTCGAGTTTTTCCTCCTTTCCTTTTTTATTTGCATTTCGTTTTGGGATTTTCTCCTTCCCACCGGCCACGCCCCCTCGAGGATATTCTCGCTTTGTCCTAAAGCCCCCACAATTTCCGGTACGCTTGGCGGCACTGCAACGCAATTATAATGCACAAAGGCTAATTAAAGGGCGAACGGGGGGGAATAAAGGTTCGCACAATGTATTGGGCTTCGGATTTGCGTTAAAAATACAAGGTAACAATACCGCATTTGTTTTCCCTTTTTTCCCAATACAGTGTGTACTTTAATTACCAATAGGGGCGGTCAAGTACATTTTGTGCCACAAAATTGCACGTTCTTAATGGGGCTTTGCGGCAATATCAGGGGTTTGTTTTTAATGTCAAACTATTTTAATGGGTTTTAATTTAATAGGCATTTCCCTAGTTATATGTGTTAATGGAATTAAGGCAACAAATAAGTATTTATCAAATAAATACAAGGAATAGGGGATAGGGGGATATTTAAAGGATATTCAAGGGATATTTAAGGGATATTTAAGGGATATTTAAGGGATATTTAAAGGGTACTTCAACGAGATTTAAGGGATATTTAGGATATATTTAAGGGACATTTAAGGGTTTTTTTCAGGGATTTTTAAGGGATATTTAAGCGATTTTTAGGGTATATTTGAGAAATATTTAAGGGAAAGTTAAAGGAGATTTAAGGGATATTTAAGGAATATTTAAGGGATATTTAAGGGATATTTAAGGAATATTTAAGGGATATTTAAAGGAGATTTAAGGGATATTTAAAGGGTACTTCAACGAGATTTAAGGGATATTTAAGATATATTTAAGGGATATTTAAGGGTTTTTTTCAGGGATTTTTAGGGGATATTTAAGCGATTTTTAGGGTATATTTGAGAAATATTTAAGGGAAAGTTAAAGGAGATTTAAAGGATATTTAAGGAATATTTAAGGGATATTTAAGGAATATTTAAGGGATTATATTTGCCTGCAAACTTTGATAAGGAATTTATTTTATCTTTTTGTAAATAATAAAATCAAAATATTGATTGTACAAATTGCATTCTCATGTATATGAATATTTTCATAGCGAAGTCTCAACTTTTCCCTGGCCATAAAATTAGTGTTAACACGTTTCGTCATTGGTTTTAATTGATATGGTGATTATTTAAGCATAACACTCATCTACTGTACAGCTTAATTAATTAATAAAAAAAAACACACACAATAACCATTGTAAATGCTTGTATTTATTTAATTAAAAGCGGAACTTCAAAAGAGATTATATAACCCAAAACAAACCAACAAAAAAGAGTTGATTTAAACTGATTATCTGCGTGCTTCTCGTATTATTTAAATACAGGTATTAATATGTAAAGCCACAATTCATAAATACTGGCCAAACCATAAATATTTCAATAATCCAGCTGAGCTTTATGGAGCGTCAAATTGATTCGCTGTTTATCTGACACTTTTCAATGTTTTCATGTTTCCATTTTCATTACTTCCCATTTCCCATCGTCTTTATGTCGCCGCCACTTTTTCCATTTTCATTTCCATCGAATTTACACAACGCCTACGTTTGGACAATCCGACAATCAAAGTAAACAAAAGTTGGGCCGCAAAAATCAAGCTCAGCTGCGGCAAACTTTCGCAGTTGATTTAAATTTCTGCTAACCGAATTTGATTGCTGAAAAGTTGCCGCCTGTGCACAGTGACCGCAAAATGTCAACAGCACTTCACCGTTTTTAAGCTGCACTCAAACAAAAAATGTTCATTCCCAAAAAAAAAAACGAACTTTCAAAAAGAAATCATTAACAAATTTCGGGTTCTAATTTTATTTTATAATTTATATACTTTTTTTTTTAATTAAGTGAAAGTAGTGAAAAGTGAAAGGAATGTGGTGTTTAAAAAAATATGCAACGAAAAATGTACATAAACAAAATATAATACATAAAGTATATAGGTAATATAAAAAATTATATTAGATAGAAAATATATTAAATAAAAAATGTGTAATATAAAAAATATATAATATAAAAATTATATAAAATAAAAAATATATAAAATAAAAACATCAAAAATATATAAAATAAAAAATATATAATATAAAACATATACAATATAACAAATATATAATATAAAAAATATATAACATAAAAAATATATAACATAAAAAATATATAATATAAAAAATATATAATAAAATATATATAATATATAAAAAAAAAATTACAAAATATACAAATCTATTGATTTATATTTACAAAAATACCAAAAATAGTGGATTTTTTTTATGGAAGCTTATGGCTTTTATAGGAAAAATCCAAAAGATTATAGAAAAAACCTAGTAACTTTGTAGGAAGTAGGCGTTTTTTTAACTGCAAGGGAATGTCAACTTCGGGTTATCGAAGTCAACTTCTCTTCCCGTTTAAATTAGTATACATTGTGCCGTAAAAAGATATTTAAAAAAAACTACATTTAAAATATATGTTCATTATCTAACTTTGACTATTTCAGAACAATGCGTCGCTCCTCGTTCACGCCCGTCTTCAACCTGAGCACCCAGGAACCGCTGATCGTGGTGGAGGAGTCGCACACCGCCGAGGATGGCGACGACCTTGAGGGGGCGGCCGGCGGCTGCGATCCGACCGCCGTCGGTACGCGGCGCTCGAACAGCGATGACTCCGAGCCGGATTCGCCGGTGAATCCCTACCTGCTCTGCCCCTTTCCCGACATGCAGCAGAGGCGCAAGCACTCGCTGCCCTCGCTCCAAATCACCGAGGGCATCACCGCCAGCCAGGTGCGCCGATTGTCGGAGGTGGGCGGCGAAACCGGCGGGCTGAGTCCCAAGGAGGTCGAGTTCCTGGCCACGCTCTCCCAGAAGGCCAATCCCTCGGCCGGCGGACGCAGGCACTCGGTGGTGACCATCTCGGCGGTGCCGCCAACGCTATTCGGACGCAATCGCCGCGAGTCCATTTCCGGCGTATCCTTCAGGTAAGAACACTCACTCATTCGCCACGAATCACCAGTCACCTATCTGCCATTCGCCTATTCACCATTCACCATTAGCCATTAGCTTGCGGAAGTGCGGGGGCCTAGCGCAGCAGGACACGCAACCGCAGGACCTTAGTTAACTAGTACACTACAAATAAATGATAATTAGTTAAGGGACTCGAAAAGAAAAACTAAAATGAGATAGAAACATTTTAAAACAGTTTTTAGTACTAGAAGAATACTAGAAAATATACTAGAAAATACTAGAAAATACTTACATACTATGGTACATATAAAAAAGAAAGATAACAAGCAATCAAAAGAAAAGAATAATATTTATATTTAAAAATTTAAAAACTTTAAAAATACTAAAACAATACTGGAAAATACTAGAAAATATATAACATTTATATTATTAAGTAGGTTTTTGATTTTTATAAATATTCAGGGGTGTCAATAAAATAGTACGATATTCAGTAATTGATTGAAGGTCTTACCTTCTCATAGAAATATTTTAAAATCATACAAAATTTGTAAAACAGTATTAAAAAATATTTCTCTCGGTGCACATTTCCCTCTGTCTGGATAGCTCTTGCCCTTTTCCTATCTGCGAGTCTATGTACCGGGCCTAATTGAATTGCGCCGCCGGCTGTTTCCAAGCTTTTGTGCTGTGACAGCAAAATTTTGATACCCTAATGGGTGATGGGCGATGGGGGGCGGAGACGGATGTGGGCGTGGAATAGAAAATGGGCGGGAAGGGCGGCAATGACCAGGGGCATAATGAGATTGTCATAAACTGCGCCCGGTCATTGCCATATGATGAGGCCCAATAATAATGAGTCCAGCAATCAATGCGGAGATGCAATAAAATCTCAGAAAATATATAGAATAGTTTTCAGCACACTTTTTGGGGGATTATCATTTCTGGCTATTTGTGAAAGAAAATCTGTAGAATATTAGGAAAAAATATAAATGAAGTACAAAAATTAATACATTAACTTTAAAAGTTTTGAATACTTATTTTTATATATAATATTATTTAAGAATTTTATTTTTCCATATTTTGGCCAATTTTGATCGGACTTTCTAGCCGAAAACCTCTTGCCATTCTAACCACATTCCAAATGCTTTTGGCCCTGACTTTGGCCATTTGAATTGCATCTCATCCAGCTTGGCCAGGCCAATGGAGGGAGTTCCATGCGCCGATCTCCCCCGTGTCGCGTGTCCATTAAACGCCCGCCGCACTTTACGAGCCCAAGTCGGCGGCTGGAGATGAGCGGCCTCGGGGACAACAGGGCGTATAATTTATGCTAAAGTGATAACCGCAGACCCATCAACCACTTACTATCGCTGCCCATGGATGTGGATGTGGATGTGAATGTGGATGTGGAGATTGGCCAGGCAGTAAAGTACAAATTGAAACAGACCCCCCTGAAACAGCTTGAAATGTCAAATGGTTTCGCAACTTTTGTTTTTGTTGCTGTAAAAAAACATCACCGAGACACCTAAAAATATTGTGAAGTAAATTGAGACTTAAAAGAAATATTAATTCATAAAAAAAAAATTTTTTTTTTTTATAAGAACAGCTGAAATATTTTTCCTTCTTTAAAAAATTCTCTATAAAATCAACCACTCAAAATGAAATTTTGATGCCCTGTTTTTCGTAATTTTTTACATGATAGTGCTCGTGAAACCAAACAAAAAAAGTGCTATTGGAGGGTTGTCGCATGCAGGGTTACCACCCTAAAATTAGACAAAGTTTTTCGGTGGATGGTTTTTAAGAAGCTACAACTTTTAAACGAGTTAACCGATTTTAATGAAATAAACAGAGTGATGGTTAAATAATTTTTAAATTTTTTTTATAGATTTTGAAATTTTTTCAATTTTTAATTTAAAAAACCTTATATATTAATTGTTAATTTTTTTTACAGTGGCAGTCGCCGGGGCAGCGTCATTGCCGGACCGCCTTTGACCGACCATCGCGGCAGCGTGCACAACTTGCAGCTGGACATCATGGACGGGATCGTGCAGCAGCGGAAGACGCGAAGCGGCAGCGGCGTTTGGACAGCGCCCGTTCTGCAGGAGGCCGACAGCAATGTGCCCGTGCAGACATAAGCGGTTCGAGGATACGCAGGACATCTGGGGGGGATAGATGGAGGGATGGATAGATGGATGGCTGGACAGATCGACAGATGGACAAATGGACAGATGAATTGGAGGGACACTGGGCAATACAAACAAACGCCTGGATGCTCCGCCACTCGAACTGCAACTGGACCTTTATTAACATTCCGTGTTTTTACCCAACCAACCCACCCAACGCTCTGCCCCCTCCGATTTTCCGCCGGGAAATTGCTTTTCGCGGCTGCCGCATAAAGCAAACAAACAAACCACAAAACCGCACGAAAAAAAATCGCACGGAAAATGGCAAAGAATGGTGGGCGGGTAACAGAAAAAACAGAGAAAACCAAAAAATACAAAAACCAAATATACAAAAAAAAAAGAAAATATTAAACTTCGAAAATGAAAAACTGCAGTTAAACAAAGAGCGAGATGGCGAGCGGTTTAAGATGAAAAGAATTGGTCGAAAGGAAAAACAAACAGGAAAGGCGGGAAAATAAAAACGTAACGAAAACCAGTCGCTGAAAAGCAACAGAGAAAAACGCATCGCGACCATTTTGATTGCCAGCAATTTCGGTTAACACCTGTGCCATGTGCCACGCCCACGAATGTCGCTCGCCTTCGCCGCCCATCCCCCACAATTACGACTTAAAAAAAAAAAAATGGCACCCCCTTCGTGCAAGGATAATTGCAAATAATATTTAATTGGAGTGTTAAGGAAGAAGGACAAAGGAAAACAAAGATAGCGCAACACACTCGAAACCCTTCCTCGAAACAATGATAATTCCCGAATGGTCAAAAAAGGAACAATTACCCAAAGTAAGTGGAATTTCGAGAAACCCTTATCTTACTTTTATTTCGCTGTTTCAGCGAAATTGTTAAAAAAAAAAAACTCATTGGCAAAATGATTTCTATTTTTGTTTTTTAAACCTAATATACACTTTGTATTTGAGTTCAATATTAAAATAATATTATAGTTATTTTTTTGTTTTAAAATTATTTATTTAAAGTATTATTAATTATTTTTAATATTATTTAATTTAATTTACACTTTGAGTTCAATATTAAAATAATATTAAATTCTTTTAAAATTATGTTTCATAGTTATTACTATTATTATTATATATTATTAATATACACTGCTTTGAGATTAATATTAAAATAATATTACCATTATTTTTTTGTTTTAAAATTATTTATTAAAAGAAAAAATAATTATTTTTAATATTATTTAATTTAATTTACACTTTGAGTTTAATACTAAAATAATATTAAATTCTTTTAAAATTATGTTTCATAATTATTTATTTAAAGAATATTTTACACTTTGCTTTTAAGCTCAATATGAAAATAATACTACAGGTATTTTGTAGTAATTAATTGAAAATATACTTTTAAAATTATATTTTATAAATATTTATTTAAAAAATATTATTTGAATTATTATTATTATTTATAACCAAGAAATTAAATTTCGAAACCACTTCTTTGGTTAAATTTAAACATAATCGCTTAGCCCACAATTTCCGCCATAGTTTTTCATAATTTACCACAAATTATTTGGGAACCCTTTTTTTTAATTGCTGGCGTCTGAAGTGCCGGGGTAAAACCAGCAGTAAAATTTTCTTCTTTTTTCTTCTGAATTTCTTGCATTTTATTTTTGACATTTGTCAATGGGCTGTGTGCATTTTTAATAATCCCACTGCCGGGCAGCTAAACATAAAAAACACACACAGCACAACTCATACGTAATGAAATGCAGCTTTTGGCCCAAGGTCATCGAGGGGGGTGGGTGGTTGGGTAAAAATGGGGGCCAAGGACGAGGACACAGCATCCTTATACTCCACCCCCCCCACCGCCTTCGGCCAACGTGGCGTGTGAGTAATATTCTGCTGCAACAGCGGCATCAATGCCAATGACAATGCCAATGCCATGACCAAGGAAAATGGCTCGTGTTTTTAATGGCTTGTCCACTGTCCACTGGCTAATTTAATGTGGGCGTGGCAGGAAGGGGCAGGGAAGCAGGAGGCAGGAGGGAAAAGAGGGAAAGAGGGAAAGGAGCAGCAGCTCTTAATTGAAACGCGTGTTAGTTTGCATTTCATTTCCATTCCACTCAGTCGGCGCCCCGGAAACTAATTATAGAAAATCAAAATGCAATTGCGATTCCGATTGCCAACTGAACTGCGTTTAGCTTAGCCAACTACCGACTGCCGACGGCCGACGGCCATTTGGTTGGCAAAATGTGGGCAAACATCAGCATTTGTCCTCCTCGCTAAGCACGATAATCGTGCAGGCTAAAATTAATGGCCTGAAATTACCAAGTGTCCTTTGAGCGGAGTGCTTTACAGTTTCTGACAGATGGCTGCAAATTATAAACGATTAATATCTGCAGAAGAGTTGAAATAAAGGATTTTTTGATCCTGAAATTTATTATTTAATTTCAATGGTTTATTTTGCCAAATTATTTAATTCCAAATTTAAAGGATCTTAGATCCTTAGATATATGATTTAATTTTATTTGTTTACTTTGTTAAATTAAATTCAAGTAATTTGTCATTTTTATGAATTTATCTATGTAAAAAAAAGATTTTTTGATCCTGAAATTTATTATTTAATTTCAATGGTTTATTTTGCCAAATTAATTAATTCTAAAATTAAAGGATCTTAGATCCTTAGATATTGCTAAATTAAATTCAAGTAAATCGTAATTTTTATCGATTAAACAAATATTAACGTAATATTAAATCGATTAATTCTCCACGTTCTTCTTCTAACAGGTTCCATCATCAATCGATTAAAAAGCTAAATACAACTATATGTAATCAATCTATAATACAACATGAAAAATTAAATCTATATATTGTATATTCAGGAATTGATAAATTAGTGAATAACTAGCGAAAACAAAGAACAAAAAGAAGAAAAAAAAAAACGGAAAAAAGCGACTTAAAAATAACTATTTACTTAGGACCTAGTTACTCCTCATTTTTTGGATGTCGTGTAGATTTTTGTGAACCAACAACCACCGCATGGAAGAAACCACCAAAAACAGAGATACTAAGATGCCAACCCATAGACTTTTTATCTATTGAACAGAAAGTGGAAATCCTCAGGTGCTTTTTCGATCTAGCTTGTTTTCCCAGCTCACCAGTTACCATTTTTAGCCCCCCGATTGATTCAATCAACAAGTGCAATCAAAATTCAAGAGAGTTGACAAATGTACCATGTACCTTAAATAAAAACCGAAATGTAAGACCCAACATTGAACTTTAAAGTGGAGAAATAAAAATCTTAGGCTAAGTGGAAACGATTTATCGCCAAACCAGCAATAAAACGAAGTGGAAAATTAACTATTTTTGAACTGGGCTTGCTGCTTGCCCAGCCCAGCAGGTCAGCCAGCCTTTAGTTCGAGTAGCCAACCCCGAAATCCGATGCCCCAATTATAAAAAAATATTACATGCATAACGAAAAAGAAGGCGAGATTTTGAGGATTTCATCAATTTTATTTCGGTTTTGTGGCCTAAAAAATGGCAAATCAATAAGACCAACTATTTGAGGATTTGAAATCACCCGAAAGGTTGTCTAAATTAAATTAAATTATATTTTCATAAATTAAGGTATCTTTTTAAACACTTTTTTAATTATATTAATTTCTTTAAAGTTGCTTTGAACTTAGCAGTAATTTATTTTATCCTCAAAATAATTTTTAGAAAATGTTGTTCATATATAAATACTAAAATTATATTAAAAGACTATTTATGACATTTTTTTTTAAGTTTTGACAATCTTTTTGAGTGATTTGAAATCTCTAGAAATTGTTTAAATAAAAGTTACCCGAAACTAGGAATGGAAATTGAAATTGAAGAGATCAGCTTGCCCTCAAGTCGATGGAGTTTTCTTTTACATAAGTCTCGGTGTTGTTATTGCTTATAGAGTACACACATAAATATTGGGTATACAAGTATATACCCATCATAATAATATTTAGAATGTACATAAAAAAAATACTGGAATATTTAATTTTATCTTCGTGTTCCTCTGTTCGAACCGGAAACGAGATTGCGCCTTCTTAGCACTCCAGGAAAATGAAGAAAAGTTCCCGAACATTACAGCAAACAGAGAACTTAATAACACCTAACGCCCAACTGGAAAAATCCCCTTCCTCTATTTTGACCTGAGAAAATGTCGCTGGACGACGAAGGAAAAATACAAAAAAGACGTGTGTGTAAAACAAAACTAGAGAATTTTTTTATTATTAAACATAGTCAAGGATAATCAAGACGAGACGAAGATGGCAAAAATATATATGATTATGAGAAGCCAGGGATGTAAAAGATATATTTATAGAAATGAACTATATGTATACATACTGACAGATTGATTATATGATTATATAGTAACTTATTGTCACAACGCAAGAGCAATCAATGTTTAACTTTATTAAATGTTACAAAGAGTTTTAAATATTAAAAATATACTTAAAGAAATATATACAGATATGCGCCTATATACTGCAGATTATATTCTATACATATAATTTGTAGGTCGAGCTAAGATGAATTAAACACTAGACGTACTCGTAGTTCGCCATTATGTTTGCCAAAAAAAAAATCGGAGATAAATGTAAACGGAGTTGTGTCAGCCATTACAGATGTTATAGGAACGATTTTGTTTACCAAGGAGTTTTCCATAATCACATTAAAATCCATTTGTAAATCTATCTACAAATAATCCAACATTAATTGTTCGTTAGCTCATTTTCGAAGGAAAATACTATTCTGAAAAAGAACTTTGGATGAATCCAAATCCAACAATACAAAAGCATTTCCCCGGCTGGCACTCTACGTGAATTTTTTTTATTAAAACTCATTTGAAAATCGTTATTTTTTGTGTCCTAGCAATAATAATATAAATACAAAAAATGTGTGTGTCGCTCTGTCTCTGTCTCTATTGTGTTTGAGATTATTCGTAACTTATAATGAATATTATTACTAAACTAAAGCAAATGAATAAAGAATAAAGTATAAAGAAAAGTAAGAAAGCAAAAGCGGAGGAAAGCGCAGAATAGAATCCACAACAGAAATTAAAATTACTAATTAAAACGATTACTTACAGTAGACTTAAGAATACAAAGATTAAATAAAGAAAACGATTTCCTTAAATTAACATTGGTGTAACATTTTTTGAAAAGCTCTAAGCGGGAAATGGAGAGCTTTTAGTGGAAATTTCACCGCCTGAAAGAAAGTGTAGAAAGTAGAATAACGGTAGAAATAACGTCACCGTTATAATCTTTCTACAGAGCTTAAAGCTCAAAGGTGGTAGCTTTTGAAAGTAGTAAACGGCCAAGTTTACTTTTGGCTAAATATTTGCTAAAAGCTTTTCTAAAACTCAAGCTTTTATTTAAAAAAAATTATTTTTCTAAATCAAATAAAAATAAAAATATAAATATTCATGTATTCCAAGGGGTGACGTGGAAATTTTCTTGCTCCATAAATAGAAATATCAGTTAACAAATATGTGCCGTGTTAACCTGTCAAACTTTTCCAATTATTCACATGCACCTGTTGCCCCCCAATAATTTGCCTTATATCATTTCCGTTGGATCCAATTACATATCCGGAACAATAGCTAAAACCAATTTGGAGACGAAATACACGATGAACTACACGATAAATCTATAGAGATCCGATTAAAGGGAGCAAATGTTGTGTAAACTGGTTGACTATTTGCGTAGTATTTTTGAATTTTATAGTTTTTAAATATTAATTATCATTTATTAAATATATTATATTATTAAAAATTAAAGAACATGAAAAAAAGTCTCTCCCTTAGTCAAAATATATACTTTTCTTATCAAATCTTTGGCTTATCTCAAAAAATGTTAAATAAAGACCAATATTTATATTTATTTACTTTTGTCTTGCTCATCACAGTGCTTATAATTTTTCTTGACTCTGAAAAATTAAAAATTTAAAAACCATAAAATGTATAATACGTTCTTTTGAGTTTGAAGATTTGTTCTCCATAATTAAAAAAAAACAGTCAGAAAAATATGAAAAAAAAATACTTTTTAATTTTAATAATTTTGCATATCATCTGAGATTTTCAGTCATTTATTAAGCAGACAAATCGAGCTAAATTGCGATCAAGTGAGCGACCTTGGCGCGCCGCCACTCGAGAACATGCTCAACGGCTGGTTCAACTTTGGATGGTTAATACATTTATTTTGATTATTTTCGGGCGGGTCACGCTTTCGCCAGTGACCCTGGTCTTAAAACGCGCGAGAATCTCTGGATAAATAAATAAGAACTGCATGAAAAGTTGTCTGATTCTTTGGGAAATATATCCCCTTCCACAACCCCATAATATATCTTAATGATAATGCTTTTAATTCGAAATTGGGATTAAGGGATTGTACGGGGGAAGTACGAGCTACCTTTTTTTTTCCATTGAGACACTGGCGATAAACAAACTTCTTTATAATCCGTAACGTTCGGTGATGTCTCTGAAAACGATCTGGCTGGGACTGGAAATGCATTTGAATCGCTATATATGTACACGTTTAGGGTATATTTTTCTACTTGGCCACCTGATAGGCGAAACAGCTTTCCAACGTTAAAAAGCCTCAAATTGTCCGATTCCCCGTTCCCAGAATGCGGAACGCCAGAAGGCAGGGAAAAGTTTTTAAGAGCCGAAACAGCTGTTCATTTGGTGACTGACTTGCCGGCAATTACTGCGATTTTCCGCGGAACGAGGCGGTGAAAAGGGTTCCTCCAAATAGTTTCGATACACTCGAAAAGTGAATAAGCATTCTCTTACTCATCTGGATGAATTAAACTGAGTTTTTGTGGAACATTTGAGATAACTTTCTTAGGAAAAACTGAGTTTTTGTGGAACATTTGAGATAACTTTCTTAGGAAAAATGTAAAAAATGTGAAAACATAATAAATTTATGCTTAATTATAATAAAAAGGTATTTTCCGCAAAGAAATATTTTGTTTATTTCAAAATGTTTTGCAAATATGTTTTATTAATTATATTTATTCTACAATTTTTTTTTTTTTTATGCACAGTTCTTAAATTGAAAAATTCCATTTTAAATTTCAAAAAACATATTTTTACATACGTATTATTTTATATACTTTTCCCAAGTTAAATAAGTACATATCTCAGCATTTTTTTTTTTTACATAACACTCGGAAGACTTTGAATTTTCCCCCTGAGGACCCAGGCAACCTGTTGAGGAGCCGGAAAAGTTGTTCGCTGCCAACATCGAACATGTTGTGGCAAGCGGCGGGCATTTGTTTACTCAATATTCTCGACGTGCCGCAGATTTCGCCTACAGAAAGAAAAATAAACAGAAGTCTCCTCTGAGAAAGGTATCATTTGCCAAGCAATGTCTACACATACATATGTGTATATAAACATGTGCATATGTATGTTTGTAGGTGTATACACACCCACCGAACAGCGACTCAGCAGCTTAAGTAGCTGCTCTAAATAATAAATTCAATTGTAATCAGAATCGTTTATGTAAATATTCAAATCGTCAATTTACCCGGGGTGCCCGGGGAATATTGTCCTCCAATAATCCGCGAGGCGGGGTAAGTGGGGGCCCCGAGATATGGGAATATGGAGATGGCGGGGCAGATGCAGATAAGCATCCCATTAAGACAACAATAAACTCAACAAGTTGTTCTGGAAAATGGAAAACTGTCAATTAGAACCACGCACTGTGGCAGCAACATGCTGCTGCTGAATGAAAACACAACATGCAACATGTTGCATGTGGCGTTGCCACACAGGTGTAGAGGGGGGTAACAATTTTTAGGTAAATTCAATACAAATAATTATTTAATCAAAGATGTTAAGCTTATCAAAGTTCTCTTCTTTCGTACAAAACCATTTCGAAAAATTCAAGTTTGTTAAATTTATTCAATTCGCAATTTTAACAAAAAAAGTTTAAAAAAGTTTTTTTTATCTTAATTGCAAATTATTGTCATCATCTTTTGGCATTGTTATCTTCTTAGTGACATAAACCAGAGTACTTTAATTTCCTTAAAAAAAATATGTAGGCACAATAATTTTGTACTTATTAAATAAAGAAAAGTAAAAAGTTCAAAGAAAATGAAAATAAACTTTTTATTTGTCAGACCCCAAAAGCTTTAGATATTTCGACGAATCATAATGTTTAAATTTGAAAGTTTTAGATTTTGTCTATATCTTTTTGTCTTTTGCTTTTAAATTCTCAGTGAATTGGACTCTTACTATTTAAATTGATTTATGTTCTTGAGTTAATAAACATAAAAATGTAATAACTTATTTAACAATTGGCCTACATGTTTGACTCTTATTTTAAAAATTAATAAGTGTATTAAAAGACCCCCCTCTCAAGCGGCGCTCCTACTCCGGTGGAGTCGCGGCGCAACGCAACAAGTTCGTCGGCCGGCTGGTTGGATGTTCGATCGGTTGGTTGGCGGGCGCCTGGGATCCACTGGCCTCCGCTGGTCAGTCGCTCGCGGAGCGTCGTCGTGAACGGTCAGCCAGCGCGGCTAATAACTAAATAGCTAACTAACTTTGGTGACAGTGCGCCATACTGACTCTGATCCGAACCCGAATCCGAATCCGAGGCCCACAGCAGCCAGAACCAACTAGCAACCGTATAGCAGAAGAAAGACCTGCTCTAAGAAAAATCCTGTTGAGTGTTTCGAGTTTTTTTTCGAGTGAGTGCGGTAAATATTTCCCAATTTTTTTGCTGTGCCACAGGAAAAAAAAAAAAAAACAAAAGAAAAAATGCATAAAATAAAAACGAATCAGTGAAAATCCAAATCGCTAAATATCGAAATAGAAAATATGGAACATAATTCGAATCGCAGAAAAACGCAGGCCAAAACGCAAAACAAAAGGGGCAGACAGAAAGAAAGCGCTTTTATTATTTTTATTTAACGATTTTTCTTCTTGCAATTTTTAGCTGTTTTTGTTGTATTTTGTTGTATTTTGCACACTTTGTTGTTGGGTCAGTTGGCGGCTTTCGCCACTTTACGAGCAACTTCCTTTTTTGGCCAGAGAAAAACCAGTCTGGCCAAGAGACCTCTGGCCAAAAGACGAAAGACGAAAGACGACGGCGGCGGTCGAGGGTCCAAAACATTGCGAATGTAAACAAAACGGCAGCGGCGTCGGCAGCAGCAAACCGTATTTGTTTATGACTTGGCCAGGATAAAGCCCAGAGACTTTGAGACCAGACCCTCAAAATGATTTGCTACGACTTCCCATTCTCAAGTTCCACGCCGTTTTCCTTGCCCCTCCGGTTACCACCCGGTTACCCCCCCGGTTACCACCCGGTTAAAAAAGGCACCCGGTGAAAGTTTACCAGTCGCAACTTAGAACTCTCTTCATTTTCGGGTTTCTTTATTTTTTGCTTGATAAATGAGTCGCTGGCATGGCCCCCGGGGCGGTAAATCATCTCTGCTTGTGGCACTGACAATTTCACAAATTTATATATTTGCCACAACACCGAAACACTCGCAGTCGAAAGTTTTCCACTTCGAGAGCAAATTTGACTAGCTGCAAAAGTCCAAGTGTAAAATTGGCCAGAGTTATTGCAAGAAAAACAAGTAAAACGAATAAACGGAATATTCGAAAATATTTCAAAAGTTCCAAGACACAAGCTATTACTATTTCCGAAAAACATTCGTTATGCATTCACATGGAAAATACAACATTATTTTAGGCTTCCATTGAACTTTCTGGTTTTATCTAGTAAATAGATTACAAAATATATCCAATTATTTACTAATAAATGTTACATTAAAAGTTGGATTTTTAGTACTGTAAGTACTTATCAATTCTGTGAATATTTCGATACAATTAAAAAACATTCAAAACACTTTTGAAATGTTTTTCCAAAGGCCTTTAAATATATATTTCTGAAAGATCTCACATACTATTTATTTTCCTATGCCTGGCCAATGCAAAATGATCGTTTTGATATCGATGGCATGTGATATTGATACGTCGGCCATAGTCCATACCAGTTCCCTAGCAACTGGAGCCACCTCTAGCTCCCAATTTAACTGGTTCCCCCGCTCGAGAATTCTCCATGTCTCCATGGCTCTCGATTTTTTCTCCGCATTTCGCTTACTCCGCAATCTGGAATATGCCAGGCAGATCCAATTGCATGCCACATATGCAGATGTAATGGGAGAGTCGGCCCGGCTCGCTCGCCACCCCCTGCCACACGTAACCCCCCCTGGGGTTAGAGACCCCCTTAGGCCCCCCCGCTAACTGTACCGCCGATCTGCTTGCCTCATTGCCGGTTAGAAAGCCAATGGAACGAGTTTCGTTGAGTGTGCAACTAATTTTCTAAATTGTTGTCGCTGCTGATCGTTGAGCGTGGCAAAAAAAAATTAAAAAAAATACTCACATTATTTATATGGCCAACGTCGCACAAAGAAAATACCTGTCACCAAAATTGGTCATCTAGAAAACGCTTTTATCAATGACGTTTCAATCAGATCTTGTCTCCAAAAAATGCGATTTACGTAGATAAACACGTTATGATCTTAGTTGTGGGTGATTTCATATAGCTCGAACGTGTTTTTTATTCATGCTATTATTTTCTATATAGTATGCATGATTCATAAGCTATTTAAGTAGAGTTTTTAAAATATGCTC
Organism: Drosophila pseudotakahashii; assembly: GCA_035046095.1. Taxonomy (NCBI): domain Eukaryota; kingdom Metazoa; phylum Arthropoda; class Insecta; order Diptera; family Drosophilidae; genus Drosophila; species Drosophila pseudotakahashii. The sequence goes on from JAWNOE010000105.1 coordinate 13,804,403, forward strand.
AGAATATTTATGAGATTATTTTTTATGTAGGGTGAATACGTATAATCGACTATTGAACTTTTCCAACTAGATGTTCGAATAGTATGGAAGTTTTTGAATAGAAATGAATATTGACAAGTTCTGAAACGATGGTTTCCATAAGCCGGCTGAGAGTGGGTGTTATTCCGGAGATTTTAGATCCGATACCACTCATTCATCATTGCGAAGATCGAACTGTCATTTATGCGATTGATTGATTGAATTTTAATAAAAATCTTTGAATTCTGATTTATTTTTTTGATTGGGTTCTTCTTCTTGTAGTCTTGTAGTAGTAGTGCGTCGTCATCATTTAATGGTGGAGAAAGAAGAAGAATTACCAGAACGAATCCATAGAAGAGGAGGTAGAAGAAGACAGGGCTGGGAGAGAGGGCTATAAAGAGCGAAGGAGAGAGCGAGAGAGAAGTTAATGGATTAGGAAGCGAGCACAAAAGGCAGCCAAAACAAGAAGAAGAATCGAATCTCGGCTACTTGCGACACTCGCCCTCTCCCTCCCACTCCCACCTGAAGAAGGTGGGCCAGAAAGAGAGGGGGCGAGCGGGTGAGAGCGAGAGCCAGAGTAAGAGCGGAATTTGATGGCCAAAGGAAAGGTGAAAAGAGGCAACTTGGCTTAGACGATGATGATGACTGTTTCTTGGTGGCTCTGTGTGTGCGTGTGTGTGTGTGTGTGTCCAAACAGGTATCACACACACTGGAACACACGCACACCTGTGTGGAATAACTAAGCAGCGACCCGATTTTCAAGAGAGAGAAAGAGAAGAAACAGCCAAGAATCCATGCCATGCGCTTGAAAAGTATTACAAATCCATAACAAATCTACCACGAATCTACAAACCACCAGAGATAAAAATAAAGATCAAATTTATTGGTATTAACCACATATTTCCAGTTTTTCAGAGTTGGGGTATAAAGACAGCTTCTTTGGGACATGTGCTTGATAAGAAATGGAGAATTTTTTAAAGCTTAATTTTTGTATTTAAATATATTTAACTATATTTCTTTTGACACGTCTAAAAAACTTATGTATATGCTTTCACTTCATTTAATAATCAAATGTAAAATGTATTAATTTTCCTAAAAGATCAGTTTTATAAAATCTTAATTCTTTAATGTTATACATTGATTAAAAAAATACAAAAGAAAATGATTACTGATTATATAATTAAAAATAAGTTTCGAAACTGTCATATATTTGTCTATTTTTATAAAATTTTAATTTTTGTTTTAGAACTTTGACGTTTTCAACAAGAAAATCTCTGCTATAATATTTTTTGTGATTCTTTGCGTGCTTTGAAAAAGGTTTCTGATTCTCCTAATTAGTTATTTCAATTCCGATTGATGGAATTCAATTCTTCGGCTCGCCATCTCAAAGAATTTAAGCCTTGTATACGTATATCTAAGCTATATAGGCCGAAAATCGGTATGCAAAAACAAGAACAAGTAGTCTTCATATGTAAAACTGTTCTCATTAAGTTCCCGACAGATCATAATGATGTTTCGTCCCGTCTGTCTCTCTCTCTTTCGCTCGCTCGCTCGCTCTGTCTCTTGTGTACTTGTACGGAAAAAAGAAGATTTTTTTTGTGATTTTGCCGGTTGCCACACCTGAAATTCAACTCTCTCTCTCTCGCTTGCGCCAACGCAGCAGCAAGAACAAGAACGAACAAAACGAAAGACTTGAACGACATACGTGTCTCGCGCTGACGTCGCCGCTCTCTCCCTCTCTTTCGCTCATCCTCTCTCCCTCTCTCGCTCACCGATTTCAGAGTGTGTGTTTTTTTTTCAGTTGGTTTCCAAAGGCGCGCCGTCGCAGTTCGAAAAACGCGGCTCTCGCCAGCGAATAAAAAAAAAACAACCGCAATTAAATTTAAATAATTACAAAAGAATCAAATAAAAAGTTCGACAAGAACGCGCTCGTTAAACAAATCGAGAAAATTTGTCCCTCTTTTCAAAAGGAAAACGATTTTTTTTCAAGTGCTGCCAAAGTTTGTGTTTTGTTCTCTTTTATTTTCTGTTTTTGTGTTTGCCCTTTTGCCTGTCTCGTTTTTCGGTTCTGTTTTGGTTCTGTTTTTCCCACATTTCCCTATTTTACCTGTTGTTTTGGCCTGCAAGAAAGAAACAACAACAAGAAAGCAACAACAAAAGGATCCATAAAAGAAAATTGAAAGAAAAGTGCCACTACAAGGATTTTCGCTCTCTCTCTCTCTCACACTGTGCCGCTCTCTCGCTCTCGCTGCCGCTCTCTCTCTGGATTGGATTACGCTCTTCTTTTTGCCAGTGACAGGTAAGCAAAAACAATAACAACCAGAAAATCAGAGAAAAAAAAAACAATTTTCTTGTAATTTTAATTGGAAAACGTGTTACGTTGCACACACAAAAATGTGAGAAACCAACAAAGAAAATCTTTTGGAAAATGTAAGGCAAGCGAAGACATGTGAACCAGAAGAAGTGGAAGCTGTCGCTTGCCGGTCGAGCGGTAAATTAAGCTGTCCTCCCGCACTCGACCCTCCATCCATCTTTCGTACTTGGTGTACCATCTGTAACTCGGGTTCTATAAGCATTCAAACTGCCAGTTTTGGTATGCAGTCCTTTTTTGAGCTGCCCAACTTAAAAACATCATATTCTTCAAAGCGAACACTTTCCAACTCGAATTCCTGAGTCATTAAAACCATATTTCTTGCCAAGTACTTTACAAGAACTTTTTTTTTAACAAATATATTTTGATATTTTCTAGAACCTAAATTAAGAAAAGTATCTTCAAGTTGCTTTTGTAAGACTCGTTCTAATTTGTGGCTGTCGGCTTGTTTATTTTTTGTTCTTCTCCTAACTTTAGTGGCATTCCCTTAACGCTCATCAACTCGTTTGTTGTTGGGCTGCATTTTCTGCGCTTTTCAGCTTGGCCCATACCCTCTGGGTTTTCCGACCCCTCGACGCCCCAGGAACTTACGGATTTTCCCCCCTCTCGTTCTGTCTCATTGCCTTTTTCTTGTTCGCCGTCCTTTTCCTCGATGGCAATGCATTCGGAACCAGATCTTACAAGATTTTTTAGGGGGAGCCAGCATCTTGTTGTCCTTCTTTGACATCTTCCCTTTCCCTCGCACTGAGTATGTGTGTGTTTGTGATGTTTTTGTTGTTTGTTGCCGCTGATTAAATTGTTTGAGAACTTTCGTTTATAATTTGATGTGGCATTCCGCTCGCCCCCCTCCTTTCGCTTGAAAACTCGCCACCCACTCGGCGACTTTGGCCCGGAAAATTCCTCCCACCAACCACTCACCGCCCATCGCCCACCGTATTTAGTTTCATTTCTGTGTGCAATTAGGCAGCATTTATCTCGTTTAAATTTGCGGCAGTTTACGAAGCTCAGCGGGTCCCGCTTATCGCAAAAACCCAAACAAAGCACAAAAGATACGTGGGCGGGGTACACGGGGAGAAAAAAGGTGCGATATAGCCAAAAAATCCATGCAACTTAAGAATATTCATATGTACAAATATTTAAAATCTATTAATTTTTTCGTTATTTTAATATTGAAAAAAAAAGTTTTTAAACATACAAATTTTTTTGTAGGTTGAGTAAGGAAAATTTTTATTAGCTGCCAGCATTTTTCTCAGTGCAGGCAGGCTGGAAACTGATGAATGCCTGGCTAAATTTAACTTAGAACTTTTCGGAGCCTCTGAAAACTTCGGATCTGAGGAGGAGATGTGTGCGAGGTGGAACAGATTAAGAAAGATGAAGGAGAACCGAACGACTTTTTAACTAGAAACGTGGCCAAAATATTGAACAAGTTAGCTTCAAAAGAAATTATACTAAATCCTTGAATGTTTGAATAATAATTCTCGGAGGCATGTCATTAAATTCGCAAAAAAAATAATAATTACCCCTTTTCCGGTAGCGCTAGAGATCCAATTGAATCATTCTTATGAAGAACTAATCCTCAAAAAGCCGCCAGCTCATCCTGCGCCCCGCCATTTATATCGAATGGTGGTGTCTCCATAACAGACCTACTTACTCAATTGTTTCTCGCTCACTTCACATGGCAGCCACGCCCCCCCCCCCCCCCTTTTCGGGGGCCCGGGAAACCTCCAACCTTCGAAGGAAGGCTCAGTCTAATGCATTTCCAAACCCTGATGGCAATTGAAATGCTGCTGCAGTGGAAGAAGCAGAAGGAGCTGCAGCACCAGCACCAGAAGCATCATCATCGTCGTCTCCTCTTGTTGTTCCGTGTGGCATGTCATCATTAGGATGTCGTCTGTTCTGTGCACTATAAACTGGGTACCCTGTGGATCTCGTGGGCGGATCGGCATATTCGGGGGTTGCCTTTAACTGGAAATTGTCATTTTGATCATGGGAAAAAATCCGTTTAAAATAATATTTTTGTTTTAATTAATTCATAATAATTATTTTTACTATTCAATTTTTTTGTGTGTATTATTTTTAAATATTTTATTTTAAATAAGTCATTTATCATTTTAAAATACATTTATCTAGAAAAAGGGTACATTTTGTGCTTGTAAAAACCACACAATAGCCTAGCTACTTGTTTGGTCCTACGAGCCGGATACCCTCAATACTCCCAATTCCGCCCCATTCCCGACCCCCGACCCCTGACCCCTGAACCCAGTTTTCTGGTGCTGCTCTTCTGTTTCTGCGGCGGCTCTAATGCATTTTTCATGCATACATTTAGCAAACGTTCGCCAATCAGACGATGCCGCTACTTGATGCCTGCCTGTCTCTTTCGAGGCCCCTTGCTACCTACCAACCTACTGCTGTTTGCCCCGCCCCCCTACCACCTGTCTTTTCGTCCGTCCGTCCGTCCGGAACTCAACTCGACTGCAGTTTTTTGGTATTTGTCATGTTGACAAATTGCAATGCCAACCAACATATGTGGAACTATTCGAGGTAACGCAAGGATATCGAGAGCCAAAGGGGGGGGGGGGGGATTGCCGCTCACAAGTCCCAAATCCATATGCAAATGCCATTGACAGGTGGGCAGGCGCAGGTAATCTGCATGACAATCTTTACTTTTTTTCTGCTTTAGTCCTGCTTGCATTGGCTAAATGCACCGGGAGAAATCCGGTCGTTAATTGGCCCGACAGCAAAGTGTTTGATTGAATTTGCTTAATTGATTAGATTTAATTAGAAATTGGCATTTGTGCAGGGGGGAAATCGATTGACACTGGGTAATTGCTCTGTTTTCACGTGGAGAGAGTTGTAGCTAAATGCTTTTTCTGTTTAATCTTTAAAGTTTTATTTTCTTTTATTTTCTGGATATAATTTTTTTTGTATAATATTTAATTTAAAATTATATTTATATTTTTTTATATTTACATTTAAATTTATATCCTATATAATTCTCTGTGTAAACACAGAGCTGAAACAAAATTAAACCTTCATTGGGCATAGAAATAAAAATAGAAATTCACCCATTCAAAGCAATTCAAACTCGATTGTGCTGTGTGGAATTTTTCGCTTAGTACATCGGGTGTGTGTCTGTGTGTCTGATTTGCTCTTGAACAATTGCATTTTAATTGCAGCTACAATTGCAGCACTTTCGCAGATTCGGGCCCCAAAATGCTAATCAAGTTTTGGGCCGCTTTCCGCTTCCGCAGTTGATTCCCATCGGTTAATCAACACAAGCGGGCACAACGCATCGCTTAAATTTCAGTTAACGAGAACGTGCTGATTTTCTTGCACTGCAATTATCGGCCGTATATGTTTCGTGTTTTATTCCATTTCCATTTATTTATTTATCTTGTGGTTTCTGCTTAGGCCTTGAATTCGATGAGATCATAGAGCCGAGGCGATATCAAAATCAAACAGTGGCTCTTGTTTGTTTTTCCGTGGAACAGGAGAAATCCCTATCGGCTTTTTGGGGAAAATAAATAAGCAGCAGAAATTTGAAAACAAATTGCCGAAACGTGAGCGACATTTTCAAAACGCCCGAGACAGCGGAGATAATTTTCTAGAAAGCCTCCGCTTCTTTTGTGTTGGGGTAAAAATTTGTATGAGGAAGTAACCAAAAGATTGCCGAGATTAATTTGAATCATTTGCAATTGAAAGGTACGAGATATTTGCTTTCAATCAAGTGACCTCGAACTTGGTCAAAATGCTATTTGTTTTCATTTGGCACAGCAATGGTTTTTGTGCTTTTAGTTGCGACCCTGAACTGTCAAAACTAGGATTATTAATCAGACTATCGTTTAATTTATTTATAAAAATAAATATTATTTTTCCTGGTTGTAAATTACCCTTGTAATTGCACCCTACTAAGAAAAAAAGATATTTAATTTAAGAGATCTAATTTATTAAATCTTTCAATCGATAAATTTATTTATAAAAATTAATATAATCTTTCTAGTTGTAAATTTTAAGTTCTCAAATTATCCAAGAAATTATAGACACCCTACTATAAGAGAAAAAATGATTTATGTACCTTTTAATTTTTCTAAAAATTTGAATCATTTAATTTATTTATAAAAAAATATTATATTAGCTGGTTTTAAATTTTAAGATCTCAAACTAAGGAAAAAACGAATAGGCACCCTACTACAAAAAAGAAGGATTTATGCACCTCTAATTTATTAAATCTTTTAATCGCTTAATATATTTATAAAAATGAATATAATCTTTCTAGTTGTAAATTTTAAGATCTAAAATTATCCATCCAAAATTATAGACACCCTACTAAAAGAGAAAACAAGATTTATGTACCTTTTCTAAAAATTTAATTCATTTAATTTATTTATAAAAAAATATTATATTAGCTGGTTTTTAATTTTAAGATCTCAAACTGAGGAAAAAACGAATAGGCACCCTACTACAAAAAACGGGAGATTTATGCACCTCTAATTTATTAAATCTTTCAACACTTTGAACGCCCGATTCGAGTGACCCCCAGTCGACGTTAATTTATTTTCTTCTCAAAGCCAGTTCCGTTTCGAATAATACAACTACCACTCCGGCAGGGGCAGCGGATAATTAAGTTTTTATTAATTAGCAACTGCACTCGGGTTGCTGATGTTCAGATGCTCACGTGAAGCATCCGTCAGATTGTTTTCCAGGAATACTCCATTCTATACAGATAATTTATTTGCTAATTATTTAAAGCCACAATTTGCAAATAATGTGTTGATACAATCGAATAGATGTATATACATATGTATATACACAGTTATAGATGTTCGAGTATAGAAATTCCCCCGAGCCCAGAATTATTCCAGTTTTTTTTCCCCCTTTGCTCTCTCCCTTCAAACTGGGGATTTTGCGGGGGGTGCCCAGGTTCCACAAAAAACAGGTCTCGAGGCTTCAAAGTAAAAAAATAGATATATATATATAAATAAAGTTGAGAGAAAAAAATCCAAGCACTACAGCAAACTTAATTAGAAACAACACTAACAAATGCGGCGAGGCAAATAAAAATTAGAAATCTTGAAATGTTGCTAAAGTTGCTGAGCATCTGTAGTGGATACGTGGCTTTGGCGGTTGTTGTTATTCTTATTTTTTTTATTTCTGATTCTCTTGCAAAAAGCTGATGAAAAAAAAAGCGGCTTCGCGACTCTGAAAAGCAGAAAGAGTCATGTGAATGGCTTATGCTAATTTCATTTCATTTTGCTGCGGCTTTAATTGTTGGCGGCCCGCGAAGATGGGCCCGAATACTTCTAATGGCAACGATAATTCGGGTATAATTATTTTCGGTCTTTTCGATCTCCCAAACGTTTTCTCCCCTCTGAACAACAAAGAAATTGGCAGTCTTTGATGTGTCAAAGTCAAGATCTTCCCCGAGATCAATAGATCGTATTGTTTTTGTCGAACAAAGTCAATAATGATATCATTATCAGGGGCTTTGAGTTCTCAAAAGATGACTAATGCGATCTGGTAGTTGAGAGATTGAGAGATTTCAGTAGCGTTTTTCAGCGTCAGCTTCATTAATGAATAGACTTGGCTTACAGATTTGTTATAATACCAATCAATGGCTCAATGGCATTGTTATTATATACAAGTTATAATACAAGCAATCAATAAATTAAAAAAAATATATATCGATAAACTAGGCAAATGCAAGGTTGCATTAAAAGTATCGAAATCGACAAGTGACTAAAATACAAGTTCGCCTGCCATTCTAACAAATATTTTAGCCAACTTTGCATCGGAAGTTGCTGAAATCGATCGTATTTAAATCGCGACCCCATAAGCAATGGCGACAGTTGCATTTTCACCTGTTATCGGATCTATCGAGGCAACTTTGGCCCCACCACCGATATTAATTAGAACCCTTTCGCCTTGTTAGCACATTTTCGATGTCACAAACTTTTCGAACTGCAAAACCGAAAACGCAAAACCCAATCCCCTCAAACCCCTCATTGTAATTGAATATATTTTTCGGTCGGACGGCATACTGTACTCTATACTCTATATGTATGAGTGTTTTTTTTCGGGGGAGAGAGACACAATCTGTGAACTATGGTGGCCTGCCATTTGGATTTGAATTACTGTCCGATGGAATAATGAAAACGAGCAGGGAAGACGAGACTCACAAAACCTTTGCGCAAGTTAATGAATGAGCTGACATTTGGGTTCGTTTTGGTTCGCTTTCAGCTAGCTCAGAGCTCAGAGCCATGGCAAAAGTTCAAATATTGGTTTGCATCGGTTTACACACAAATTAAAAGTACCGAAAAGCAGAAAGTAACATGCCAAACCAGAGTGGGACAGAAATGTCGTACCGAAAAAGTTGCTTAACTAAAAAGTTTCACCGTTTGCAACCATTTTCGGGTGCCTAGAAATGCCCTTGCCATAAAATGAAATAAAATAAAATTAAACGGTGGGTTAAATAATCGAATATTACTTACCTGGTATTTATAATATTTCTAAACAAGTTCTTATAAGCCGATTGACACGTTTTCATGTAAAATGGCGGGAACGTGAGTTAATTAAAATGGAAAATAATGAAGAGAGTAGAATTGTAAATGTATTTAGTTGGGAAAATATCTTAAATTGGGTTATGAGTCATGGTATAAATATATTTAAATTATTATTTAATTTAATCTAAATTTAAATATTTTTAAAAAATTAATTAGCATTTATTTATTTCTAAAAATTATTTTAAAAATATTCACCAAGGGTTAAAGTTCCGGTTAAGTTGGGTTTAAATATTGCATAGTATTCCATATTAATTTCCCCATTTCAAACGACAAATATGAAATATAAACTGGGACTCAAGAGAGGCTTATTTGGCAAATGGACACTACACTCATTAGCCTAGCATTTTGTGACTGCTTGGGGCCACAATACTCCCCCCATTCTCTGCCGCTGATGGGTACTCAAATAGTGCTGGCAAAACTTATAGACATAATCACAACTCTGGCTGATACCAGAGAGAGCGCAGCAACAATGGCAACAAATTTCTGTGTGTGCAACATCGAGGCGAAGCGAAGAGCCAACTAACCGCAATGAACTTTGCCAAACTTGCTGGGGCGAAAGAGCCCCCCTGAAAAACCCCCTGGAAAAAGCCCGAGAAAACCCAACCGAAATGTCAAAAGCCAGAGCGGCAAGGAAGCTGAAAGCTGGATAACTGAAAACTCAAAACTGAAAACTGAAAACTGGCGACGACCTTGCCCCGAGTGCCAAATAAAAGTCGATCATAAATATTTGCCTAAACAAGAAAGCCGGGGTTCGGAGAATAAAGCAAACTTAAATTAGCCATCAGCTTCAGTTGGTCGTCAAGCTAAAAAAAATTTGTGTGCCATAAAATGTAAATAACGGTGGCCCAGGACCTCGAGCTACAGCTACAGGACCTCCAGATGTTCCACGGCACAAAAACGAAGGAAGGAAGTTAAATGAAGATATTTGTTACAGTCAGTGCACCTTGAAATTGTTCTGCGGCAACCCCCGGAAAATTCAGCCAAACAAACCCGAAGACAAAGTCACCTCCCCCCCACCAAAATAAAAAACACCTCTCTTACTTTATATATATATATATATATATATATACTTGATCGGGTGTGGCAGACAACCGAGTCACCTGCGATAAGGTGAGCAGATTTATTGGACCGACTTGCAATGGGGCAAAAAGCTGCTTTGAATTGAGTGCTGCAAGCAGCTTAACTTTGTTGTATTCCCACTTTTATGTGTGTTTTTGTTTTTTTTTTTTCCCCCAGTTATTTGTAGAGTGCTAGGTAGAGCTTATTTCTGCATATCTAGGGATCAATCAATTTGCAGGCTCTCGAGTATTTTTCAGGGCTTTATTGAAGGGTTCCTTGGGGTGTACATACGATTAGTACGCATTTTATGATGTATTTTGGATTGAAAAGAAAATCAATCTATAAGGAATTTCACTTTCCATTTGAATTCGGTTTTTATTATTTTATTAATTTTATTTATTAATGATTAGATATTATAATTCATTATTTTTTTTTATTAAATCATTTTACAATATTTGTATATCCATTTTAATATCTAAATTAATATTCCATTTAATAAAAATATGTTTAAATATTTTTTTTATAAATTCATAATTATTTTTTAGAACACACTAATATTCCATTTAATAAAAATATATTTATTATTTTATATTTTTTTATTATTATTTATTCTTTAAATTCATAATTATTTTTAGGACACCCTACTAATATTCCATTTAATAAATATATATTCATTTATATATTCTTTAGTTATTATTTATTTTTTAAATTCATAATTATTTTTAGGACTCCCTACTAATATTCCTTTTAATATAAATTTATTTAATTATATATTTTTAATTATTATTTTTTCTCTAAATTCATTAATTATTTTTAGGGCACCCTTGCAGTCGTCTTGAATGGTGAATTCTTCTTTTTATAAGCGCATCTTCTTGTGTATTATTCGAGCTTATTTAGCCCGCTGCTTGGATATTTTTTATAGTCATATCCTGCTGCTTCTGCTTCTGTTTCTGCCTCTGTTCTGGACTCGCTCCTGGAAATCCTGGGGGTTGGGCAGATGGTCGCCGGAATAGAATGGAGAATAGAGTGGAGTGGAGTGTAGTGGAGTGCCAGAGACAGATTATCATCAGTGGGCAACTTTATTAGTGTCATTAGATGCAGTCAAAGCGCACGGCATGGAGCAGAAAATGCTGGCCATGCGATGCCAGAAAACTCCACTTTATGTTCTCTTCAGAGCGAAAACCCCCATCCAACCCCACCGAAAAACCCCCTCCTGTCATTTTCTCTGCCGGTTTTCCTTCGTCTTCTGCTGGTTTTCCCAGCAACGACTACTCCGTTTTGTGCTATTTTGTCTCTGTTGTTGTTGTGAAACGACTAACTGCAAATTAGTAGCTACTTCTAGCAATTTATCTGAGCATTGTATGGCGTACATAGGTGGTGTGTGCAGGGGGGGCTGGGGATACAAAGAGGGTATAACAACCGTCAGATTGGAGTCTCATTATGAATACGCGTTCGCCGTTTGGACACTGACTGACAGGGGCGGGGGTCTAGGGGGGTCTAGGGGGGATGGGGATCTGGGGAGATCTAGGGGGCACTCCACCATCATCATCGCAGTCATCATCCTCATTCCGGGTCCCATCTTCCTCTGCTGCATCTGCAATTGTATCTGGCCAAAACCAAAACGAGAAACGCTTCAAATGCCAGACCATGTGCAATGCCTCAAAGAGGCACTCAAAGAAAAGGGTCAATATTTAAGATGTATCTCTCTAAAAACAAAGAGCTTAAGATCTTTTTATATAATAATTAAAAAAAAAAAAATCATCTTTAGAAAAAAAAAAATTTTTTTTTTTTTGCTGGTCCTACAAAAAAAAAGTTTTTCATATCATAAGAATAAAATTATTTTTAAAATAATAACATGTTTAAAATGATTTTAAAATTAATATTCCTGAGAAAAACCATTTAATAACGGTATCTGTTAAAGTCTCAAATACTCATAGTTTTTACCCCCATTTTTTGGTCATGTACTCGAACCCTACTCTCGCCATATCTGGGTACATCTCCCTCCATCTCCACATCCATCTTTTCGCCGTGGTGTGTGCATGTGTTTCATAAATTTTGTATGCTCATTATTTTCGGCTATGCGAGAGATATGGCAAAAAAGGTGCGGGTCCCGGACTCGAACCCTGGTACCCCTCTAACTACACCCACTACTCGTCATCCTCATTCTCATCCTCCTGCTCCTGCTCATTCTCATCTTCATCCTGCTGCCCCGATCTCCCATTATTGTTCAGTTCCCCCTGTTGTTGTTGTTCTTGTTGTTGTTGTCGAGCATCCAAAAATTTTCAAGTGACTCAAAGTTTGCCATGTGCCTGTGTATGTGTGTTTGAGTATCTGTGTGTGTGTCTGCGACTGAGTATCTGTGTGTGTGTGTGTGTGTGTCTGGTGGCAACCTAATTTTTTGGTTTACGTTCAGTTTTAATGGGCTTGGGAGCCCGTCAACGTTACTCTCCCTTCATTTTTGTTTTTGTTGTTGTTTCGTTGTTTTGTTTTTATTGCTGTTGTTGTTGTTGCTGGCAGCATCCTCATCAACAACAAACGTAGGTAGCTAAATTATAGCAACAACAAAAAGTAAAGAAACAGAAAAAGATAGAGGAGTTAGTAGCCAAACTACAACACTGAGGGAAAATTTTAAACTTTATTGGTTTTTAATAAAAAAATATAAATTTTAATTAAAATAAAAATTGGGTGTATTTACAAAATTTTTAATTAAAAAATATAAAAATGTATTCTAAAAAAATAATATTTGTTATATGACTTTTTAAGGAATATATAAAAAAAGATTAATGATTACAAATCTTTTTTTCTAAAATATATAAATTTTAATTAAATAAAAATGGGTATTTTTACAAAATTTTTAATTAAAAAATATAAAAATGTATTCTAAAAAAATAATATTTGTTATATGACTTTTTAAGGAATATATAAAAAAAGATTAATGATTACAAATCTTTTATTTCTAAAAGAAAAATGATAAGGACTTGAAAACTATAAATAGTTAAAATTATGTAAAATTTTTTTATTCAATTAATTTGTTTTTTTATACTTTTTCTCTATGTGCTATATTTCCCCTCATTTTTTAACTCTCTCCCTTCATTTGCTAAAAAACAATTGTTTCTTGTTTATGGCCCAAAGGCAAACATTTTAAATTTGGCTCTCTTTTTGGTTGCCTGTTTTCGTTTCGGTTTGGCTATGGTTTCCATTTTATTGCTTTGGTTTCTTTGGATTCTGCAAATGTTTTTTTGCTAATTTTTTTTTAGACGCAATAAAGGTAGCTAAAAAGGGGCATAAAGGAAAAATTGCCTTCTAAAATAATTTGGTTTTTTTTGTTTTACTTAATAATTCGATACAAAAAAGCAGAAAATCTTAAGTTTCTCTTTATATTTGGTAAACAACTTTATAACTGCAGGATTTCCTTTATTTTCCACTTGTTGGGCATAGTTTTATGATTTTATAAATTGGATTGCTCTTGCCGCTTTCATCTCAAGCTGTTGATGTTGCTCTTGTGCACATGTGTTGCTGTTGTTGCTGTTGCCTGTTGCTGTTGTAAGTGTTGCTGGCGTTGTTACTGCTGCTAATTGCGTTTTTGCTGCTGTTGTTTGCACTGATGTTGCTGCTGCTGCTGTTGCTGCCTCTTTCTTCTTGCCACTGGGATCCATATGGAGTTGAAACTTTTTCGTGTTGCCGCCGGGCCAGTTGCTGCTCCTTCTGCAACTTCTGTTGCTGCTGCTCGCATTAATAGTCAGTTAGTATGCACGGTAAACGCTCGCGGTCTGCTATAAAGTACTATATAAAAAATAAAATTGGCTAACAAAAATAAAAAAATAGAACAAAGCGGCTGGCAAGCCCAACTTTTTAATATTTTTTTTTTTATTATGTTTCAAATAGTTTTCAAACTTATGTTTTATACGCTTTCGGGGCGAAAATCAAATGCAATTAATTAGTGAACAAAGAGAACAAGGCAAGTGGAAAATCAAACGGTCTTTTTTCTGGCATTACCGAACAAAGTTTTCACATAAAACATATATAAATATATGTTTGGAATTTTTTGAGACTTGAATTATGAAAAATGTTTGAATTTGCTCATGGTCTCCCTATCTTTCTCTCTCTCTCTCTCTCTTTCTCCTCTCCTTTGCTAACTCATTTGGCAGACAGAAACACAGACACTTACAAAACGATTTCCGTTTCCTGTGTTCATTAAACTGTCCGAAAAAAGAAAGCGTCGACCGCACGGATACATGAGCGCCAGGCGGCAGATACCCAAATACTTGGATACATAGATACTTAGATACTCAGATACGCTGGCCACAATTACAAATCCCAAAAAAAAAGAAAAATAGGAAAAAAATAAAAGAGAAGTCGGAGAAAAGAACAAAGCAATGGATTAAACAAATTACTTGTGTCATTGTATGGCTATTAAATAAAGCTCTGGGTTTTTCTAGTCTTATAATGATAATGCTTAAACATAGTTACTACCGGAAGAAAACTGAAGCAATCTTATACACATTTTAGGGATTAAAAACAGGCTATAATTGCATATAACCCATAAATAAATTTAAATACACAAATAAATAAAAACATTTAAATAAATAAAAAAATACATTTAAATAAATAAATAAATAAATTTAAACTAAAAGTAAATATTTTATTGATTATTGCATAAACTTAATAACATTTTTAAACTGTAGATTGTAGAGTAGATTGTATGCAAAACAATATTATTTCTTTTAGAATTGAAGCAAACTTAAAAAAATATAAAATTATTTAGAACAAAAATCAAAAAATTGTGCTAAGTTTTAATTTAGTTTTAAATATTGGAAAAGTATGTATCTTTATTGACAGATTCCTAGGATCCAAGGTTATGTAATTATGTAATGGAATCTAATAAATCTGTTAGACGGTGTAAAACATTGTATTTGTGATGTTTTCAGAAGCTAACAATAAATACAAAATACATTTAAAAATAATAGAAAAAAAAGCAAGTAACATGATCTTGCCGAGTATCTGCGACTTTTTAAGGCCATTTGAGCGTATCTACAAGTATCTCAAGTGATTTGCTTGACGAGCTTTCATAACACAATTCGCCATTTCTGCCGGCCATCGAACATCTTTTCGCACATGTTAAAAAAGCAAATAAATAGTGGCTATTATTTTGTGGTTCGGTTTGCGTTTGCCTTTGGTTTTGTCTCTTTACTTTCGAGAGTCGAGAGTCGAGAGTGGAGAGTGGAGAGTCGCTAATGTATTCAAAAGATATCGCAGAAAACAAACGTGGTCGCAGATACAGATACTTGTCTCGGCCGCATTGTTGCTGTTTGTCTCGCCTGTTGCTTTGAAGCCAGCCCGATATATCCGCTACTGGTGGTACTTCGTAAGCACCCCCCTGAAAACCCCCCACCCCCCTCGTAATACTACTACCCACAACCCGTCCGAAGCCCCACCCCCTGAAAAAAAGGGGGGCCACGCACACCGCAATGTGAATGACCCTTTTGTCGTCTTCGCATTCGCCTTCTCCGTCTCCTTCGCACTATGTTGGTTTTTCTCTTTGTGTATTTATTTTTTTCTTTTTTTTTTGGTTGTTGTGCGGTTATTTCTACAGAGATTTTCTAAGCTGGCTGTGTGTGTGTGTGTGTTTGGCCAGGGAAAATAATGGAAATGGAAAATAGAAAATTACGAAGTGCGGCAGCGTATGTAAACCGAAACCTCACATTAGCCCGCGAGGGGCGAAAAAGCCCGGTTAACCGGGCAACAGGTAGGAAAACAAAAATGAAAACAGAGAGAGCGTTTGAGGGTGATCTATTAAAATAATTATCGATGCAGTTGGCCTGCAATCATTTTCTACGGCTTCCCATTTTGCATTTCGCAGAAAATCTTTATGCTCGCATGTGTGAGCCCAGTGAATTGAGGTTAAGGAGGGGTTAGGGAGCGGTTAAGGAGGGGTCAATGGGCGATTGGAAGCCCCGAGCGTTTTAATATGAACTTTTTTTTGCATTGCGACATGCACTCAAATCGAAATAGCGGTCAAAGGCCTAACCATCATGATATGTGGGTAAAATATTGCAGCCCTTTGGGGTTACTTTTTGGTATATACCAATATATTTATCTAACTAAGCTAAACACAAAGTTTCAGGTTTATTTATAGTAGCGTTTTAGATATAAGTAAAGTTGAGTTAACATGTTCTTATAAAGTTCACGTGATTTCAAAGTGCGAAAGCGTCTTGTGAAGGCCACGTGATTTTGCAAGTGGCTGGCAGAAAATGGGTTAAGCTCGGGGGCTAATTATATCAATTCCCATCGGAAGCGAGCCCCGCCCTCCTCTTCTTTCCTCTTTCCTCCTTCCTTTTTTTTTTTTTTTTTTTGGGGCCATTGGAAGTCGCCAAATGTGCAAAAGACAAAGCAAATAACCGAACGTGACTGGAAATTATAAAATTAACACGAATATTGTTCATGTTTATTTCGGTTTTTGGTCATTTGCCGATGAATTTTATTGGGGGAGCCAGAGAGCCTCTTTTATATACATACACATTTTCGATACATAAATGGTGAATGCATCGAGATAAATAAGTGAGTAAATATGCAAAACCGACAGACAGGTAGAAACCAAGGAAAATAACTAAAATAAAAATTAAAGAAATACAAAAAAAAAAATACAAATGCAATCGTAAACAAACAAAAATGTTCTGCGATCATGTGACGATTTAATAAATTGCTTTTATTGCCTTCATTTCGTGTTTGCTCTTGGTCAACGAATTGCCCTGCCATTCAGTTTTATCCTAACTTTATTTACCAGAAGATATTTAAAGAAAATGGTTTAGAAATAAAATTAAAAAACATTTTAAATTATACAATTTTAAAACTTGTTTATTTTCATATCAAAAAATCAAAACAAAAAGGTATATTTAGCGCATTCTGCAGAAATCCTGCATTGCCATGCGAAACCTTTTAGATATTTATGACCAACTCAAGAAATTGATACCGAACCGTATTAGCTTTCCCCTTAAGTGTTATAAAAGGTATTGAATACCCGAAAGGCGTACAGAGTATTCCGCTATCGAGGGGAAATAATTTACTCACTCTGACTCTGAACATCTGGATATATATTTCAATGAAACATGTGGAGGGCAAATTGTGTTTCCAATGTCTCTTTTTTGCTGTTTGTGCCGAGAAGCGCCAAGCCGTGATTAATTGTATGTGGATTTCACAGCATGAACTACCTCCTCCCCTACCCCCCCGCCCCTTTATATATGTTTGGGGGCGTGGCCCCTCGAAAATGTGCGGCCATCAAATCGCATTAGGTGGCCAGAAAATAAAGGCAACACAACAGAAAACTACAACAATCTAATTGCATTCGCACGCATTTTTCAAATCGTTTACATGGCATTCTAATGGATTTGATTTGATTTTCTAGATTCTGGGGGGAAACCCCCTCAAAAAACCCCCCGAAAACCCCGCTCGTTTATTGTTTTTGCCAACGAAAATTTTGATTGGATTTTTGGTTGTAAAAGCATAAAGCGCCGAAATTCGGCTATACGTATGTGTGTTGTCTATAAATTCGATATGAGGCCAACCCATTCAAGTTCAATGTTGCCAAACAATTGGCCAGCAATCCGAAAGAGAGGACCAAAAAATAATGTCCCACGACAAGTTGGTTTTTCGAATCGAGACTCTGCGAAACCGTGGTAAAAAATCGTATTTTTAAATAAACCAACTTTTGTGGATTCTGTGGAAAACTCGAGATATTTTCTCTCAAGTCAGTCCATCCATTTTGATTTATTAGAGATTTATCAAGTGCGATACTTTCGCTTAAGTGGCTCTTTCAATTATGATTTATCGCCGGCAAAATTCTAGAACTCCCACAATAACAACTTCATTGCATATGTTTTATGTTTCATCTTGAATTGGATAAGGGGACATGTGAAAGTGAAGATATTACTGCTCGAATAATATTTTAGCTTTGAATTTATCGCTTCAAATTCCATAATTGATAATGAATTTGTCCCAAGATTAAAGCTCAAATTTAAATGAATTTAAAATATTTTATTTACAGGTCTCAAAAATGAAATATGAGTAGATATATAGATATTCCTTCAGATTTCTTCAAAAAATAAATAAAAATTAATAAAACATTAAATGAAATAAAATTAACATCAATTTGTATTTTTTTTTCAGTGATAGTTGTTTATTAGTTGTTTGTTGAATTGCGTAACTTTTAGATAAATATTTGAAAAATAGGTTATAATGTTCTAAATTATAAATTGTGGAATAAAAAATGTAGGATTAATTTTCAATTGGGAAATTTAAATTTTAAATTTTTTTTATAACGAGTTTCCATTGAATTTCAAATTTTAAGCTTACTTATCCCACCATTTGCTTTGACAAAAAAAAGAAAAAATGGGTTTTCCCTTTGCCACATGACAACTATCAGTTTATAAACTCACATCTTCAGTTGACTTCTTTGCTTCATCTTTTTTTTTGTTTAGAGTTTGACTTGACTTTAGCTGCTATCCATGGTCAGCTGAGCAATAGATCGTCAACTCTCCTTGATATACTATTTCATATATATATAGACGCCTCCCCCCCTTTAGCCCTTTTGCCCCGATTCAATCAGTTGGTCTCCGCTTTGCCACTGCGTTTTTTTTTTTCTGCAACATTTTTATTATTGAAAATTGTTATTTTGCCAGCAAAGTTGAAATTGAAATTGGGCGCAGCTGGCTGGAACTGTGACTGCCGCTCCTCCCCTTCTTTTTTAGCTAGGGGTTTTCACTTATTTTCAAATTTTTTTTTCCATTTTTTGCAGACTTCACTGTAGCATATTTCCGCCTTCGGCTGGCGGCTTCTGTCCATCTTCATTGGCATTTTTCTATTTTTTTTTTTTCTTTTGGGTGTGTCGACTGTGTGTCGCACCTCGAAAAATCCAGTAGTGTCAAGAACAACAACAAGAGCAGCCTGGAAAAATCAGGAAAATGTACAACAACACTCGACACTTCAGCTGGGCCGGCTGTCAAGTCATCTCGCCTCGACTCGAAGTCAAGTCAAGTCCATTTCATTCCATCACTCTCGACTGCAGCTCGGCTTTTCTGTGTGCCTATCTATTGGCTTTGGTTTTGGCGTTGGCTTTTGGCTACGGCTATGGCTTTCACTTTGAGCGCAGATTTTTTCCCATTTTCCGCTCACTAATTTTTCCGGATGCAGTTCGTCGCCGCCTTCCTCTGGCGCTCCCTCAATTTTCCATCCAGTATCGTCGGCTCTGGAGGCCCGCATCATTGCAACTTCCTTTAAAAGAGGAGAAAAAATTAAACAGAAAAACGGAGAGGTCGAAATTGACCTTTGTCTAGGGCCAAGATAGGGCTACACTGGGCGAAATTGCTGGGATTTATATTTTATATATATTTCTTATGAAAATTAGTACATAAAAAATAAAGATAAAGATTGTTTGTACACTTTTTTAATGTCTAAAACTATATCTTATTTATTTTTAACTTTTATTCAATTTTTTTTTAAGGTTTGATAATTTTCCAAAAGTTTCAAAAATTATATTTTTGAAGATTGTAATTTTAAAATTTAAAAAAATTATATTTTTGAACTATTATTTTTTATATAATATAATTTGTTTATTTTTTAAAAATTCCCAAAACTATATCTGATTTTTTTTTTGTCCCTTTTCTTGCTCTGTAATTTAGGATTTCGCCCCCCAAAATCGCCCCTTAAGAATCTTTTGTCATTTTGCCATTCTATTTGGACATTAATTATGCTAGTTGATGCGTAAATTTCCGCTTCACTTTTTTAAAAGAAGAGCGAATGGAAAATGGGAAAACTATGCCACCCACCCAAGCGCCATTTGTAAGTTTTCTTTTTTGGGATAAATAAATCTTTAAATGACAGTTGAGCTATTATTCCCATTATTATTATTAGTGGCACTAATCTGGTGGCTGTTCGGCATGATTTGGCTCCTTAAACTTTAACCGATTGCTGATTGTGATTAATGGCTTTGCATTTTGGATTGTGGACTACGGATTTCGTATTTCGGATGTGCTTCGCTGCTCGGACTCTCTCTTTGGCCCTCGAGGGCTTCGGATCTATTATTCGTTTGCTTTTAATTTATGGCGAGACATCACATATGGGGGATATATGGCACCGATATACCCATACCTATACCTAAATCCATATCTACACCGATACCGATGCCGTGTGAAAACAAAAGCGAAACTCTATAGCTTAAGGCTGGAAAGCCATTTAATGCCAGGCACCAGCGATGTGCTGTCACTCACTCACTCATTCAGTGAGTCAGTCATTCAGTCAGTCAGTCAGTCAGTCAGTCAGTCAGTCAGTCAGTCAGTCAGTGGGCAAAAGTTCAAAGGGCATAAGCACCTCAACGGATTCCCCACTCCAGCGTTTTCACCAACAAATTGAGTGCACAGAAAAGGGATAATCGTGCCGAAAAGCCCCGAAAGGTTTTCCATCGTCTCACCAAACCAAACTCCCTTCAAAACCCCCCTCCAAAAAAAAAAAAAAACATAAAAAGAACAGAGGAAATCTTCGATTTCTGTTACGAATTTTTCCCTTTTCGTTCGCTCGTGAGCTCAAAGGAGAGTTAAATGCGGGGTCTATGCGAAGAATTTTGGTGTTTGTACAGCCAAAAGAAAGTAAAACACGCGGAAACAGACAGTCAGAGAGATACGTAGAATAACAGAAAGGTTGCTCATGTACAGGCTATCTCATACCCATTAGTTTGATTTTTTTTTTTTAATTTAATAAAATGCGTTTATAAAAAAATCTCAATAAATTAAATAAGAATTTATAAAAATTAGTGAAAATAAATCAAATATTTTTAAATATTTTTTTTTCAACAAATGGAAACAAATAAATTTGTTTTATTTATTATTTATAAAATTCGTTGATAAGGAAATCAAAAAAAATATATAAATATTTTTCTTTGTAGATTTATTTACAGTAAATAAATTAAAAATATTAAATACAAAATTTATAAATATTATTTTACATTTTCCAACATATAAACCAACATGCCCTTCTGTTTATAGAGAACCATATAAATATCGGTTGGATATATAACTGCTTGTGTGTGGCAAGCGAAAAATGGCAATGTCCAAAAGTGGCAAAAGGGATTTCTGGCTGGCTCCCCCCTTCGGCAGCCCTCCCCCCCCCCCTCCCCCTTTTGTACAATCTGCCCTTGGGCCCGAAAATTGAAATCGAAGCCGAAAAGCAGCGGCAAGGGGATCGGATCGGAATCGGGGAAACGGGGATTCGGTATCGGGGTGCCTGGAAAAAGAGCTCAGCACAAACACCAAGGAAATACAATAAAAATATTTACCATTGTCGTCGTGCAGGTGAGGCTATGCGATGCGATGCGGTGGAAAAAGGGTTAAGGGGGGACTGGGGCTAACAGGGGTTAAGCGGGGGTAGCGGTTAAGGCTGGGCGAAGCCACCTTCCTCAATGGCCAACGAAAAAACATCGTAATAAATAAATGAAAATGACGAGGGCAATTGATTTATGTTGCCGTTGCATAACTTTTATGCAGCACTGTGTGTGTAAATGGAGCCAAGGAATTAGATTTATTTTGGGTTCGGGTTCTCTTCCCGTTTTCCTTTCAAGCCGAATTACCTTAATGCTATCAGCGAAATGCTTTACTGCAGGCAAATGATTTTTCCGCAGCTCTTTATCTTAGTAAAGTATTTTATTTAATGGAATTTTGTACTTGAAATTATTGTTTTTTTATATTTTTTTTATGTAATATCAGATTTTTTCCATTTCCGCCCGTTTTCTGCAGCGTTGAGTAAAAAACTCTTGACCGAATGCAAACGCAGCTAGAAAATTGCGAACCGCTTACACACATATGTATGTATGTTCGGCTCTATGCAGATATATATATAAACTTCACCCATTAACACAGTTTTCACTCGGATATTTAACCCAAATAACAGAAACCCAGAGAAACACAAGATATAAGACATAAGACCAAAAACAGAAGAAGAAGAACGAGGAAAAGCCGAAGAATGAAACGGCAAAAGTCGTCACAACATCAAGAAAAACGAATGAGCTGAAGAAAGAAGAATTTCTTTGGGCTTGCTAAAAAAAAAAGAAAAGAGGGAAAAAATCTAGCTTAACAGAAGAACAGGCCAAGAAGATCCCAGAGGGGAGCGAAAAAAAAGGGGCTGATTCAAGCCAAGTGCGGCGCCGCAAAGTAACTTTACCTGTTTTCTTCTGGCCCATATACACTGGGAAAAATAAAATCGAAATAATATTTTGCACTTGCAAAAGACTTTTATATTTATAAGCATTATTTAGGGATTTTAATAAAATTATTTTACTTTATTTTACAAAAATAAATTTAGAGAAGATCCTAAATGGTTTTTAAACAAATAAGTAAAATTCTAAATTAATATCAAAAAAAAAATAAAAAATATACATAAAGTATCTAAAAAATATGATAATAATAATTATAATTATACCCGTTACTCGTAGAGTAAAAGGGTATATTGTATTCGTGCAAAAGTATGTAACAGGGAGAAGGAAGCTTTTCCGACCCTATAAAGTATATATATTCTTGATCAGGATCACTAGCCGAGTCGAACTAGCCATGTCCGTCTGTCCGTCTGTCCGTCTGTCCGTCTGTCCGTCCGTATGAACGCTGAGATCTCGGAAACTATAAAAGCTAGAGGATTGGCATTTTGCATGCATATTCTTGGAGTTCCTACGCAGCGCAAGTTTATTTCAAAATGGTGCCACGCCCCTTCTAACGCCCTCAATCGCCCTACACCATTTTTTGAAAGGTGTCTGGCGCCCACACCATTAAAGATTTTGGAAAACTAAAAATGCAGTTTTATTGTGACTATCAATACCTATCGAAATGTAGAAGAAATTTTTCAAATCGGACCATTCGTTAAAAAGTTATGCCTGATCAAAGATTTTATATATCTATCTCCCTCGCACTCCCTTAGCTGAGTAACGGGTATCTGATAGTCGGGGCACCCGACTATAGCGTTCTCTCTTGTTTTTTAATATTTTTATATATATTTTTTTTTCATAAGTAGACTAAGTTTTCTTGGAATATTTTCTTGCGTATATCTCAACCATCTTCTCTGGCACCTTTTTATCTCCTGTCGCTGCATGCAAAAACGCTAAAAAGCCATTGAATTTTTAGCCCCGATTTGTCAAAAGCAGAATTCAACACAAAAAGTTACCCCCCCCCCCCCCCCAACCACCAAACTCTCTGCATGAAAACTCCCCTATTTTCCAACATTCGCAAATCGCAAATCTCGCAATGAAAGCATATCAAAGCCAGAACACACGAAACAATGATGAATCAAGGTGAGAACGAGAAGCGGGAAAAAGTGAAGATGGGAAAATGGGGCGGTGGAAAATTGCTGACTAGTTGCTGCTGCTGCCGTCCAACTGGAGGGAAAATCAAAGCTCGGCGGGGTCGAGGGGTCAGGAGTTTTGTGTGACGTACCAACCAACCTCCATCAACATTTAGTTGACAATGGCGGAAGGTCAAAGAAAAAGGCGAAAAAAAAACCGTCGAAAAATTCGGGTATGGGAAATTGGTTGGATTTTTTTCCAATTGAATATTTCAATTTATGTGCGGCATACAAAAGAGGGAAAAGCTTTTGCCTTTGAGCGCAATGGAATTAAGGCAAAAGTTTTAAATAAAAATTGGCAGTATTTCGGCATTTTATTCATGTGCCATTTTTGCAAGTTTAATTGTTTATCTTGTGGAAGAGAAAAAATAAATATATTTGTATATTTTGATCTCAATTTATTTATTTTAGTATTTTTTTAAGTATTTTTTAAGTATCCCCAAAGATTTTTCCATGTCTCAAGCAAACGGTTTTCCCATTTTCCCCCTGACTCGTCTTCAATTTGTCATTTATTTTCCGCTTTATTTCCCCCATAAATACTTTTCCTTAATGTGAAACAAAATTTAAATATTTCAATTGGGATTCCTCCTTCTCCTTCTCCTCAAAACGATGTTGTTGGCAACTTTTGCCTACTTTGGAGTATATTTTATGGCATTACTTTTATTTATTATTGGCTTGTCTGCTTGTCGGCGGCCTCTCCTTTCGATTGTTGTAAATTTTTATTTATATATTTATTTTCTTTTTTCGCTGTTATCATATTTCATATTTTCCTGACATAATGCGCACCTGATGCCCGAGCCGCGTGTGCCCAATTGGCCAAAAACATTTTGCGGTGCCGTCTTTGAAAGGAAGTCCTCCATTTTCTTCCCTTTCCCCTGCTTCTCTTTTTTTTTGATTTTTCCTGAGAGCTTTTCAGCGCGAACATTAGCGGGATTCTGGTGCTCTGAGCGGGGGGAGAGTGCAATAAATCCAGATCCAAAATGATTTTCTGGGGGGAGCTTAGAGATGGTCGCGTGATTGGATCGTTAGGCGGGCCAAATCACCCCTGCCCATTTCAATTTCAAGTTATGACGCTGTGATAGTACTACCCACCCATTTCCCCTACTTTTCTCTTTTTTTTTTTTTTTTCTGTTTGCGGCCATTTTTGAAAATGGCTTTGGCAATTTCTTGGCTGCCGCGTAATGAAAACGGACAGGTGTGCTCGGCCTGGCCAAAAAGAAAAACCACCCAATTTCCCCTTCCCCCCCCCCCCCCCCCCCCATCAATATGCCACCTTCTATCATCACACACAGCGATCCCTGCGGCTGCGGCTGATTCGCGTAACTTTTCATTTGCGCAGCGAAATGTCGCAGCTGACGATGGGCCATGGGCTAAATACTGATGTTGATGATAGCCCGCCGCCCATGGGGCAATGTTGGATTTTCTCTGTGCGAAAATTTCCCTGTGCATTTTCCCTCGACTTGCAGGGGGGCAAAATGATTTTTCAACAGAGCCCAAGGAAATGTGTGGGAAATGCCATCTAGTTTTATAGATTTTCAAGAAGAAGAAAAAAAAAAAATTAATACACCAAAAAAAAAAAATCGATAAGAAACGTAGATCGATTTTACATGATGTAATATCAATTTTAACTTGATATGCGGCGAGGTAAATTTGATATGCTCGAAAAGAGTATTTCATGTAAAAACGATATGCGTATTGCATAATCAAAAATTTAAAGGGGCATAATCGATCGAAAAAATATAGAAATTTGTTTATAAAATTATTTGATAAATTCTTTAGAATTTTAAATTTAATTTATCTGTAATTTAAAGAATAATATTTTTTAAATCTTTTTGAATTTTATAGATTTTAAAGAAAAAAAAAAAAAAAAATTTGGACAAAAAAAATAGAGAAAAAAGTAAATAATAAAAGAAAATAAAAATAATAATAAATTTTTTCAAAATTTAAGAACATTTTTGGAATTTTGAATTTAATTTATCTGAAATTTAATAGAATAATAGTTTATATTTCTATTTTTCTGTGCTTATTCCTTTCCACATTTTCTGTGAAATTTATTACTATTATTTTAATGGCAAATACCTGAGATGCCCAAGCGTTTTACCTATTTTTCCGCCTTATTAACATTCCCTCAAGTGGTTGACAATTTATATAATGTTTTTCCTTCCTCTCCTTTCTTTACTGCGCTTCGAGTGCATTTAATCTTTGACCCCAACTTTTGCATTGGTTTTTCGTCTTTTGTTTTCCATTTGCCATTTTCTCATTTCGTTTTTCTTTTCATTTTCATTTTCTTTTTTTTTTCTTTTCAATTTTGTGCGCCTAAGCTTGGCGTGCGTGAGCTTTTGTGTGTGAAAACAGGTTTCACTGATTTTCAATTTCAATTGTCTAATGCTGGCTGTGTGTGTGTGTGTGTACTTTTTTTTGAACCATTTTTATTTGCGCACATTAGCAATTTCTTTTGTTGACTCGTTGGCATCGCCGGGCCTACTACTCCTCAATCCTCAATCTGACCTAACCGCATGAGCCACCCACCTCCGCCCACTTATTGTTATTTTCTGAGACGATGTGCGTGATTTTCCACTTGTATGTGGATCCCAACTCCCCGAACCCGTATCCCAAACCCCAAACCCCGAACACCGAACCCAAACTCAACCCTCCCCACATTATGATCTCCTACGCCAGCTATTGTATTTGATTGTTGCTCGCTTTTTTTTTTTTAATACTTTACTTTTTATTTATTTCACATCCACGTTTTTCCAGCTTGCCTTATTTATTTTCTTCGCTTTCGCCTCGTCGAGCAATTCATTTGTGCTTTAATTTAATGTAATCTGGCTCAATGTTCTATTTTCTTCCTCGTTTCGCTTTCGATGCGGTAATGCCACTTGGTTCCCCAAGCAGGAGTCTTGAAAAGAGTTGCATAATAGTTGATTTTAATAATAAAAATATATAGTACAATATTATATACACCCATATTTTTGATATTCCCTTCAAAGTATTCAAATATTAAGCCAAAGGCAATTGTTATATAGCGGAATTCTTGATTGAAAACTTTCCGCAAACTAATCGCACTTCACTTAATAATTGGAAAATACTCTGGATAAACATTTTACTAACTTTTCACCCCCGCCATTTTCTCTTCTTCTTGCAGGACTGCAGTGAAAAAACTCCAAGGGATATGCAATTTCCTTATCAAACGAAAGAGACGGCAACAACAACAACAGCAACAGCAACCAACCAACCAACCGATAAGATGCCATCGCCGTCTCCCTCGCACCATATTAATTTTTATTTTTCAAGTGTCTGAAATACAACAACCGACGTAAAAAAAAAGGAGGAAAAAACGAAAATAAAATATAAATACGCAAAAGAAAATCGCGGGAAGAGAGGAGAAAAGTTTAAAGACGCCGAAGGCAAAAGTTCACATAAAGCAGCCGAAAAAAGTTTTTCAATTATTGTAAAAAGTGTTAAAAAGATAGGGCCAAAGCGAGCGAGCGCGAGCGAGAGGGGGCTAGAGTGCGAGAGCGAGACAGCCAGCAATTATCTTTCATAAGCAAAAAAGTTTAGCAGCAGGCAAAGGAGCAAACGGAATAAGACGAACCAACGGGCCGACGGGGGGAATTTAATTAAATTTAATTAATTGCTCTTTCAAGTGCCCCCGCGGCCACGCCCACAAAAAGAATAATAAATTACAAATATTAAACGCGTTAATTTTCCGCTTATTTCATTAAAGCAGCAGCCCACCAAACAAAAAACCAAAACCAAACAAAATATTTCGAAAAAGAATAGAGAAAGAAAGCCAGAAGAGAGGGAAATCTCAAAGACAGAAGACAGAAGACCGGTGGGCAGAGAAGAGGTCACCAGAAGGTCACCGAAACCCAAAAAAAAAGAAATAAAACCCAAGCCCAAGGATAAGCAGCGAAGGAGGGAAGGAGCCAGCGAAGCGACCAACGAACCAAAAATGAATCCGACGCCCATGGGCATTGGATTCGGATTTGGTCGCAAGCCGCCCAACAAGGCCAGAATGCGTTCCCGCTGGCGACCACCGCCGCCGGCGACAACCATGCTGACCCCTGACCCCGCCGAGGGCGACAACCCAGCCGCCGACCCGCTGCAGGTCACTGAGGTCTCAGCCTCGGCGCCATCCTCGCCCATCGGCGACCACCGCCATCCGCAGCTGGACAGCAGCAGAGCTGCCGAGCCGAGGCTGCAGCACCACCAACAAGAAGCACAGCACTACCGCCAGCACCGCGGCCAGTTGACAACCCTGGCGCTGCTGCTATTGGCCCTCGTGGCCCTCAGCAACCTGGAAACCCTGCTCGCCGTGCGCACCGAAGGACCACGCAACCGCCATGGATCACCAGGTGAGTCCCGCCAACTACTAAATATATATAAAGCAGTGCGCTCTATTTTCTACGCGTTCAGTATAAATCGCAAACTATTTGATAATTAAATGTAAAATCAAAAATCGAAATTCGGGCGTAATTACTAGAGGCATACTAAGAAAGGATTTTACAACATTCCAATTATTTAAATTTGAATTTAATAGAAATAGAAATTAATTTTTGATTATATATTTTTAAAAAGTGTTGCAAAATTGCAACTGTGGCTTGCTAATTGTTCATTTATACATGGATATTTATTATTCATAAATCCTTAGCTTTAATTTAAAATTCCAAACATTTGCCTATCCTTTGGCCCGACCCACCTTAAATGTCATTGATCCCCTCGCTTTGACTCGGCAACATTCCTCTCAAATTCCCCGACATGTTTGACTTATAAATTAGGGGGACTTTGTGACTTTTTCCACCCCCGCTCGGTGTGGAAATTGCATTTCCTTAATCTGCTGCCTCTGCCTCCATATATTGATTAGCACTTCACACCAGCAAATTAATGCACAAAGCGGACTGGACTGTTTGTGTGTGAGTGTGGCGGTAACTGGTCGTGTCACTTGAAAATCTTGCCCGCAGCATGACCAACATTTCATGCCATCCCATCCCCATTCAAGCCCCTCGATTCCAAACGAAAATTATGAACGCCGCGAGGGGCGAGAGGAAACCCCAGGAAGACAATCGAAAGAAAGCAGAGTCAGTCCACAAAACCAAACCGTATATGTATAAAAAAGAGACACTGAGATTTAGCTGAGTCGGAAGGCAGGGAGAGCAAAACAAAAAATTAATAAAATTACAAAAGTCGTTACAAACCAAAAAAAAAAACAAAAGCCAGACAACAACAAAAGCAAAAAAGAAAAATGGGGAAAAAAGCGAGTGGAGAGTGAGAGAAAAGCAAATCCCTCACCACATTCCCCGCAAATTCTTCGCGGCAAGTCGATGGCGCAAAAGTGCGCCAAGTCCGTGGCTTTTGCTTTCAGCCATTGCTGTTTAAAATACAGGGTATTCGAAAGAGGGATGCCATGTTAAAAGTTCCTTGGAATAAGCTTCTAGTCACATAATTTATTTCCTCAAGAATTCGCGTTTACTTACTTAGTTGCTTAATGTACAAAACTTGTTTAGGCTCATAAGATTAATTTTTTATATAATCTATTAAGCCCTTCAAACAAGTTTATAAAATATCTTTATGGTCCTTTGCATTACATTTGTATATCTGAGTTTTACAATGTTTCTAAAAATTTAATTTAATTTCTTAGGTTACCTGGAAATGAATTTTATAGTCAAATAAATCAAAAATGTAATTTAATTCATTTCCTAAAGAATTCGCGTCTACTTACTTGATCTTTTAATGCACAAAAACTTGTTTAGTTACTTACTCTTTTTAAATAATTTCTTAAACTCTTAAAACTAGTTTTTCCAATATCTTTATGACCTTTTGTAGTTACATTTGTATAACTGAATTTTACAATGTTGCTCAAAATGTAATTTAATTTTTTAAAATTCCCTGGAAATGATTTTACAGTCAAATAAATCAAATGACTACATTTCGTTTTTAATTGAAGTGCTAGTAATTTATAGACTGCACTTGTAGGTACTTGTACTAAACTGGTTTGGGGTAATAAAATGGCTTTTAGAAGTAATTTATTAACCATTTGCATGACCCTTTGTAGTTACTTTTTCATAGCCGCATAATACAATGTAAATATCGAGACACACACTTTGTAGTACTGGGTATTCCCCATTCGTTAGCTCATCGACGTGCCACTTGTCTATAGTTGTTATTGCTGTTGCTGCTAGTGCTGCCAGAAATTATGAATCAGGAAGTCTTAATAAGCGCAATTTCAAGTCGTTAGTCACACAAAGTAGAAAAAATGCTGGAAGCTCTCGAGCCACGTCTTTGGCAGTGCTCTGAATTCTTATTTCTTATTTTTTTTTCTGTATATATTTTGTTGCTGTACTTTTTCAACGCTCTCACACGAACTCACATCGGACTATTAGCGCCTGTATATATAGTGTACGTAGGGGACTACGGAATACCATACTTTATATATGGGGGCGGTCATTTTGCAGTCGGGTTTTTGTTGCTTTTTGCTGTTCCTGTGTTGCCGTTGATTTTAATTAAGTGAAACGTTTTAATGTGCCCCACAGATTTTCAGATTTTCTGCCCTTGATGCAGGCTGCAAAGAGGAAAGACGAGAGGAGGGCACTTTCATGGGCAACTACGAGTATTTACTGTGTGCAGGAGAAAGAAGAAATGTGTGTAAACAGTAAATGTCAAGACAAGCGATCAAATTGCTTATTAAAGCAAATGAAAAATGAGTAGGAAAATGAATTGTGGGGGGGTTGATAAATGTCCAAGCTAGAGCTATTTTAAGCCTAACTGTGTTGGTTCCTTTAAACTGAAACTGAAACTGAAATCGCATAAGCCAGGGGGAATTAAGCGAATGTCAGACGATTCACAAGATAATCCGTGTGAAAAAAGAAACAAAACATTTTTATCTAGCGCTTTTAGCCGGCTGTCAGCCAGTTGTCAGTTAATGGTTTATGATTCGGTGTTTACCATTATCGATTATTGTGGCGAAAATGTTATTGTGGAAAAAATGTGATACATTAATTTTAAATTGCTAAAAAATCCACTTTAATTATTTATTATTCAAAGAAAAATAAAATAAAATTTCGATATTTTCGATAAATAAATTTCGATAATTTCGATAACTAAATTTCGATAAAATAATAAATATCGAAATATTACACTTTATAGTTCGATCTGCAAGCCGCATTCATTCGCCAGATATTTACAGACAGTTACCCCTTCTCCGCTCTTTCACTTTTGCAACTTGCAACTTGTCTCTTTCTCCGATAACGCCGAGATTCCCTTGCTCACCCAGCATATATCCGATATATATATATATATATATGTACATCAAAGATATATCAGTGCGAGAGCCAACAATTGCAATACAAAGTCATTTAATGCAATTTGCTGATTGCGCTTGGCTGCTGATGTTGCTGCTGCTGCTGCTGCTGATGTTGCTCGTGTTGCTCGTGTCGTTCTTGTTGCTGATGTACCTTTTGACATTTGAGCTGTGCTGCTGCTGCTGTTGCTGCTGACAATGCAACTCTCCCACAGTGTGACGCACACTTCCGTGTCCCCCGAGGTTCGAGGCCCGAAAAACCCCCTGCAGTTACCCCATTGAAAGGGCAAAAGCCAAAGGCTGAAGAAATGGCTTTAATGGCATTTAATAAACATGGCCCCAAACAAAATTTTCGCAAAGGAAGGGGGGGGGGGGGGTTGGGTCTTTGTAAAAGGAGGCAGGGGGGGGGGGGGTGGTCCTCATAACAACCGGCAACCGGATTCAAATTCCAGTTTCAATATGACGCCAATGTTGATGTTGCTGTTGCTGTTGCTGCTGTTGATGACGAGCCAACGAGAGAATGCCGCAGTTTGAAGGAGTCGCTTGCCTCATCATAATCATCATAATCAGCCCCATGATCATCGCCATCATCATCATCATCATCATCAGTATTATTATGCATTATCATTATCGCGAATGTGCTAGTTACAGAGTGACACCCATTTCAATGCAATGAAATGCAATGCAACGCACTGCCAGCAAAAGGCAATGCAGTTGATGATGTTGTCGTTGGTTCACTGCCAACTTGATACCCTGCTATTTTATCTGGGGATTAGAGAATTTCAAAGCCAAAGTTAAAAAATAAAATATTTCAATCATCGCATCATTTTAAAAAATCTTAAAATTAATATAACAAAGTAAAGATTTTTACCTTTTTTTTTTACGAATTTTTAAACTTTAATATCATTGAAGAAATCTTTTCAAAAATCATAAAAAAAGCGTATTTATAGTTCGCTCATCCCTTGAATTCGCAGCTACAGCTCGTTTTCAGCCGCTTGTTGCTGTTGTCATTTGGCCTTTAATCACAGACGACGGCAGCAACATCAGCTGCAGCAGCAACATCAGCGGCAAGGCAACCGCAGCATCAGCAGCCAAAGCCACTGGCGCTTCTTCTTCTTTCCACTCACACTCAACAATACACCAATACAGGGGCATTGGCACTCATACAAAGGCAAAAGGCAGTTGGCCAGTGGGTGGCTGTTGACCGCAAAGTTAATTGCAGTGTGTGTTGCAGTTGCCTTTTGTTGCTGCTGCTGCTGCTGCTGCAACGGCTGCAGTTGCTGCCTTTGCTGCTACTGCCTGATGTTGCTGCTGTTGCGGTCGCTTGGCCCGTTGCGGGCAAATAACTTTGCTAATACTTTGACCAACCCAAAAGGCTCTTGGCAAACTTTGCCACCAAACGCAAACACACACAAGCAAGCTAACACTGCAAAAAATCAATCACAGCAGACGACTTCACTTTCTTAAACTAATAATTTAACTTTAATAAACAATCAAAATAAATACATTATTCGTTATTTAAAATGATGTAAAATACTAAAAATCTTACTGTGTCAAAAAAAAACCCGGATCCTAACTTTTCACAAAAAAAATCAGTATTTTGGCCAAGAAAGGAGAAAGAAAATAATGATCAAAAATAAAAAAAATTTGATCCAAAGTCGTACATCAAAATCAAAACTTTGACCATTTTTCGCAAAAAAAAAAAAAAAATTGGCAAAAAAACAATTTTTCTATATCATCCCAAAAAGTGACTGGAATCAATTAGTAAGTT
This sequence comes from Drosophila pseudotakahashii, assembly GCA_035046095.1. Taxonomy (NCBI): domain Eukaryota; kingdom Metazoa; phylum Arthropoda; class Insecta; order Diptera; family Drosophilidae; genus Drosophila; species Drosophila pseudotakahashii. The sequence continues at coordinate 13,836,853 of JAWNOE010000105.1, forward strand.
TGTTAGCTGTTCAAAACAGTACATATATTTGATTTAGGACAACATATGACCAAAATAAAGCAAATAAAAAGTCTACTAAATATCGTATATTATCCAAAAAGGCAAATTTTAACAAAAAAAAAAAAACAGTATTTTGGTCGAAACAAAAGAAATAATAGTCCGAATATGGAATGTCATACCTCGTTGAGCTCGTAATCAAACTCCCAATCGATTCGGATTCAAATCTGGAAATTTTAATTTTTTCAAATTTTTTGCAAAAAATTGTCATGTTACCCCTTATAAAATATGCGAAAATAAGATCGAAAATTCAATTTTTTTAAATCAGTCAAAAGGTGCACGGATCACGATTATTGGGTCGCTAGCTGCTCAAAACAGTTCGCCTTTTTGATTTGCGACCATTTTTGTCCAAGTTACAGCCAAAAATCGATCATAAAAAGAAAATTATTACCAAAAACCAAGAACCTAATTTTCCACACAAAAAATCAGTATTTTGGTCGAAACAAAAAAAGTAATAGTCAGAATATGGAATGTTATACCTCGTTGAGCTCGTAATAAAATTACCAATAGATTGCCATTTAAATCTGAAAATTTAATTTTTTTTGCACATTTTTTGCAAAAAATTGTGATGTAATCCCTTATCAAAAATTTAAAAATTGGCAAAAAATAATTTTTTTTTAAATCAGCTCGAAAAGTTTTGCTGGTCAATTATTTAGTTTGTTAGCTGTTCAAAACAGTGCGTATCTTTGATCTAGGACAATTTTTGGCCAATTTACAGATACAAATCTTTAAGAAAAGTTCAAATTTTAACCAAAAAACTCAGGTTTTCATTTTCCACCCCACAAAAAGTACTTGGGTGAAACGTAGGAAGTTATTATAAAAAAACACCGCTTTATCCTCAGGGTTTTTATATCACTCTACCTATTATTTTGACCGCTGCTGTCAACTTTCGCCCAACTGTTTGGCAAATGTTCAATGCGCAACTGTCGCGGCCGTTTAAATTGCATGCCAATGTCAATAAATATGCTCATTGGTGTATTCCGGTCTCCCTCGATGTCGGTCGCCAAGGCGATCTGAAATCCCAGTCAATTTCTAGGCAAATGTAGCGGCTTTTGCGCCTCCCTCGCCGCCTTCTTGCCGCCGAGTTGACAAGCTCAGGTGAAAACCAGTTCAAACTGCAATCTCCGAGCGCAGTTGCAGTTGCATTTGCCGTCGCTGCCTCATGCTTGACTGGCTTATGTTTTTTTTTCACATTTTTTTCCTCTGGCTAGCCGGCCGGCTCTAATTGTTGCTGTTGCAGCCAGGGTTGCCAAGTCGCTAAAGTAGATTTACAGATTTCGATAGGTTAACGATCACAAAATACTTATATTTGATATTCTGTTATGTAGGATTTTAATTTTAAATTCTATCTTTAGTTTACTTATTTTTATTTCATTACAATGAATAATAATAATAACAAAATAAATAAATATTTAATTAATTTAATTACTTTTAAGTTCGCAGCTTGAATCCTTTGATTTGAAAACATACTTCAAAACATTATATTTTGTTCTTCTTTCTCTCTACTATTCACTTTTTTAAAAAATATCTAAGTAATTGAAACATAAAGGTAATATTACTTTTAAACTTTTACAAACTGTTAATTACAATAAAAAAAAATATATATAAGTACATACATACATAGATTTATTTATCCAATATTTTTTAATTTTTTTTATTTTTATCATCTCCGATGTTTCTCGTTTTTATCATTATGATTCTGTGTTTTTGTTGTTGTTGCATTCTTCTTCTTCTTTTTATCTTCGTCTCGCTTCGCAGAGTGGGAAAGAGAGAGGCAAATAAAGAGAGAGAGAGAGAGAGAGAGATGATCGCCGGTAATAACATCATAGGTAAGCCGGTCGTTTTTTGATTTTGGTTATTCTCTTTTTTTTTTGTATTTATTTTATTTTTGTCTCTTTCCCGCAAAGGTATTTTTTTTTTTCAGCCATAAACAATTTTGTGTTCCCTTTATTGTTGTTGCTCTTCACTCTCGTTGTCGTTGTCTCTGTTGTTGTTGTTGTTGTTGATTTCTTTATTGCTCGCCGTTTTGTTGTTGCCTTGTTGCTGTGTGTATTTCTTTCTTTCATTTATTTATTTTCATTTTGCCCCTCTCTGTCTCCGCCTCGCCCCGTCTCGCTCCCACTGACGTGCAGCATTTCGTGCCAGGCACCGGCGATCACCGTTTCAAGCAACAACAACAACAACAACAACAAGGGCAACAATGACAGCAACAACACACAGACAGACAAACAGACAGAAAGACACACAGACACACAGACACACAGACACACAGACACACAGACAATCGTTGCTCTCAGTGCATGTGCACTGTCTTTAAAGAGTGCAAGGGAGATAGAGAGACACTAGAGTGGACCAAAAAACAACTGTGAAACTTCGTTTTTTACCTACGAAATATTACATTTTGAAGGTACTTTGCTTACTTAAATCTTACAACAAAATGCAATGTATAAAAGTCAAAAAAATTTAAATAATCTTAAAACTATTTTGAAAATATATATATTTCCAGCAGTGGCAACACTACGTATGAGTGATAAGTTCCCAAAATGTGAAATAATTTTTGTAATTTCCCATTTATATTATTAAGACAAAGGTCCACTCTGTTAGATATTCTACACGGAACTATTAGAAGAATGTGCCGATCGAATGCAGATAACCTGGAAAAAATCTCGTCATTATTGTGCAATTTTGTTGCAAAATCAATTGGATGCGCTTCTTGAAAAAAAAAAAATGTATAATAATTGTATGAGATCTACTAGAAGAGATTGAAATAAACAAAAATAACAGGTTTCATGACATAACTCATTGGAAAATTAACATCAGAACTTTTTATGACTTTATTGAAATATTATAAAACTATCAAGTATTTATTTCAATCAATATTTGTTAAGATCTCTGGCCAAGATTATCCCCTAAAGTACCTGAACAACATTTAATTCCTTGTTTTTTCATTTCAAGTTTAATTTAATCACTTTTCGGCCAGCAGTTTATTCCCCTCATCGCCTTTCGATTTATTTTCTCAGCATTTTCAACGATTCATTTGAGGCTTTAATTGCAAAGCATTCAAATCCCAACCAATTAAGCCCTAGTCAAAGTGAATAAAACGAAAATTCCGGGAAACCGACGGCCGGCGTAAAATGAAAACTCGTTTTAAATTCTCCTTTTCAATTTGGCCAGAGATTAAGTTACCTATTTATTAGTTTATTTGTTTTTCTTTTTGCTTTTAGGCGAGTGGGATTTTTCCAAAAATGTTGCACAAAGTTCACTTAATTTGTGTGTGGCTCATAAATTCTTTACGAAATATTTTCGGTTTGCTTTTGCCTGGTTTTTTCCACATTTACGAATGTGCGGCGCATCTAAATGGAAAATTTCCTATTATTTTTATTTTTAGTTTTTTTTTTTTGCGCAGCAGTTCGTTTTGTTATTATTTTGTCATTTCGGGGAATACTTGCAAATGTTTTTGAAATTTGTAGTTTCACCGCTTTTAATTTAAATAAATACTGCATTCGGATCGATAACGTTTCAATTATGACAGCAAAAGAGGAAAAGAAAACGAAACGTTTGGCAAAAGGCAGACATCAACCGCATGGCCATGCAATTTTAAAAAGAAACGAAGGATTTTCCTCAATTTTCCAAACGTTTTTCCGCATTTGTTGGTCGTAATTCCCTTCTAATTGACAGGCAAATCGACCTCGACTCCAAGTCGATATGCGGAATACAAACATATATGCGTTTCAACGGAACGAATCAATTGGCAAAACTCTGTAATAATAAATAAATACTTGGAATCGCATTACAGACCACAAAAGCGAAAGCCAGACGTACACAATAACGAAACGAAACATGTTTAATAAATAAATAAGTTGACTAATCAAACAGTGAAGAGGGCAAATGGCGAATTCAGGATGAAAGGCTTAAATGCTCCGCTTGGAATTAATTATTTTCCGATTATTCTGCAATCTGGTTTGACTTGAGCCTTGAGGAATAATTTAAATAAAGGTTTATATTTTGATTTTTAAATTAAAACTTGAGTTTAGTGGCTTGGTGAAGTTAAATAGATATGCAGGTTTAAAGTGAGCTTTAAATATTTGAAAATAATTTAAATAACCATGAAGGTTTAAAGTGAGCTTTAAATACTTGAATATAATATAAAATGCTGTTACAAAATTATTAAAGTTTAAAGTGAGCTTTAAATATTAGCAAATAATATAAAATGCGGTTACAAAATGATTAAGTTTAAAGAAAGCTTTTGAAAATAATATAAATGTGGTTAAATAAGTATAAAAGTTTAAAGTGAGCTTTAAATATTTTAAAAAAATATAAAATGTGATTAATTAATTATTAAAGTTTAAAGTGAGCTTTAAATACCTTTTGAATAAATATGAAGGTTTAAAGTGAGGTTTAAATATTAAAAAATAATATAAATGCTGTTACAAAATTATTAAAGTTTAAAGTGAGCTTTAAATATTTGAAAATAATATTAAATGTTGTTAAATAATCATTTAACTTTGACCTTCCCTTCTATGTACTTAGTTATTAAGTTGAGTATTTAGTTATGGAATCTATACTATTTATGATTACACACCCTTAACTGAATACTTTAAACATAACTGGCGTGTTTGGCGGCAAACTATTTTAATTGAAATTTAAACAAATTTTCGGGATTTTCGGTCAACTTTCTCCGGCGGTGGGAAAAGGGCTGGGGAAATGGGGAAAATGTCGGAGGGAATATGGAAAAGCGAGGGTTTATTTCAGCGAATAGACTCTCTCTCTCTCTATATGCTAACAATATGGCAACGTGCATACCTTTACTACCTTTACACACACACACATGCAAAGGCAGCATATTTTATGCATTCTAACTGTGCTTTCTAATGCCTGTGTGTGCTAGTATGTGTCAGTCTATGTGTGTGTGTGTGTGGGTGTGCCGGCTGGCAAAGTTAATTGTTTTTGAATAATTAATTACAGACTGCGCGGCAGCAACAATGCGAATTTATGTAACCAACAATGATGATAGAAAAACGGGAGTGGCAGAGGGGGTGGTAAAAGGGGGGGGGGGGGGGGCAAAGGGGCCCTTTGTCCCCCCAGAAACAACAACCAAAACAGCCTAACGATTGTAAGCCGCCATCAATGTCAATAATGAGGTTTTGATTGGAGTTTTGACGGACATTTTTCAATTGGAAAGTTTTCGTCGTAATCGATAAACATTTCGGGAATTCCAAAATTAAGGGCACATTGTGGGGATCTTTTTGCAATAATATGGAAAAGTTTGGGCAAATTGGGTCCCTAGAATATTTAAAATCAAATTTAAGATATTATTCTATTATTTAAGAATTATTATTTTTTTTTAGAAGTGAAACTTTGAGTATATATGTATTTTATAAAAACAAATTAATATTTGTTATATTATTTTTTTTCACTTTCATTTATTTTAACATATTTATATCTCCTCTTTGCTATTTTTCACGAACGTTTAAAACCTCTTTCGATTTAATTGATAGCAACGCGATTAAGCCAGCACTCTGGCCTTTCGTCATTCGATATTCCGCCATATCCCCAAACATTATTAAGTTTTAAAATATTCCCTTTCATGTACAGTACCTACATATATATACATATATATCCCTTTTTTTTACGTTTATTGTCGATGGGCGCTGAGCAAATAGTTTGGCAAAAGCCTTTGGGACAGCAGGCAGGAGGATTAAATCGATTTTCAAGCCCCGGGTCTCCGTTGTTGTTTATTATTATTTTTTAATCAACCATTAAATTGGGTCCTTCGCCGAAATGGAACGAATTTAATTTGTCAAAAAATACTAGTTTTTTCCCACCATTTTTGTTTTTTTTTTTGTAGTTATTTTCCATATGCCTAATAAAAAAAAAAGTTCGCTGTTCAGTTTTCCCTCTATTAATTGGGTGGAAATGGAAATGGAAAATTGATTAGCGATAGTCGGCAGTCGGTTGAAAACCTGTAGATTTTCCTTTTGTATACTTTTATTAAATATATGCCTTTGTTTTAACTTAATTTTATTTCACAATCAACTATTGTGAAGTTTTGCCGGATCAATTGCATTTGTTATTTTAAAGTAAGTGGCGTTTCAAAGTTGTAAGAGCATTTCACTTAAATAAACCCTTAATTAAGTGGAAATAAATATTTTTTCTATATTCTTCTTCAAATTGTATTTACTCAATAACCTTTCGTAGGAATTTCGCTAGTGGCCTTTTCCGAAATATATATATATATATATTTATGGCGCACAGTTGCGAAACGCACTGTATGCCAAACAGCAGCAAAATTAATTGAATGGCACAATTTTCTGGGTGAAAAGCGCAAAAAGCACTCAATATACCCCATAGGCATCAACACCCGTGTTCTCTTTTTTGTCGAGAGGAAAAACCATTTGGGCCGTGATTTTTTATGATTACTTTTTCGCAACTCCCTTTTTCGGAGGCGATCCCACTATTTTGTTGTATTTTTTTTGACCTTTTTTTATTATTGAGTTGCATAAACGAATTTGCATCAGCGATGAGATGAAATAAATGCGAGAATTTATACATTTAACGTTATTTTTGCATCTCCTCCGGATCGGCCACGCCCCCTTCTGCGCCCCTTTTAATGCTCTTAGCGGTGCCGTAGCCAAAAAAAAAAAATAATTAAATCGAATGAAATGGAAAGAATAAATATAAAAAATATCAAATATCGGGACACAATTTAAATTTGCATACAAGTCGTTGAATGGTGGTCACTTGAAATTGGTGGCCATTAGAAACTGCAACATATTTAAATTAGCATTTAGAAGTATTTTTTATTGCTTATTTATTTTTTTATAGTTGAAATAGGAGTTAAAAAATAAAATCAATAATAAATGAATACAAAAATATAAAAAAAAAATAAATTATTGCATACTTTTCGGTACCTTAATTAGCAAAGTTTTCAAAGAGTTTTAGAAAACATATATTTTATAAATACCATTAGCGTCTTTGGTATTGTAATATAATTATTTTTGAACAGTAAATAGTAATTTTTACTAGCTTATCTTGTATTTCAAAGAAATCTAAAAATATTGCATACTTTTAGGTACGAATTTTTCACTTTTTCAAAAATATATTTTGATTAGCTTGTATGTCTACCCTTTTTTGTTTGGAAACCATAGAAGCTTGCATTTTGCGCCCTTCCTTTTTGGCTAGAAAATCCTTTTGGGACATCGTTAGGGAAATTACATTTTTGTTTTTCCCATCCAGGTTTTCCTAAAAGCTTTTCCAAAAAGTGCGTTTAAAAAGAGAGAGAGACTCTCAATGGTGTGATTGAATTAGTGCTGCACCTGCAATCGCTTGATTAGCTCCTGTAAAATGCAGTTGATAGAAGGCAGGGGCGTAGAAGAAGGCGAGTGTGAGGGGGGGGGGGGGACTTTTGCGGCATGCCAGCAATATTTGTGTGTCCCACTGACAGGAGGGACAAGTCAATGACCATAAAAGTCAACACTCACTCGGCACACGCAACGCGAAAGGGAGACGGCATGCGTTGGCGCGAAAGAGAGGGGGCGAGTCGAGTGAGTGGCGACATCTAGCGGCGGCATTTTCGCCTTCCGGCCAAACCTGAAAAAAAAATTATAGAAATAGTACAAAAAAGAGGGAGCAACTTTGCAATGCAAATTTCAAGTAGCTCCAGTCGTTCCCTCTCTTTCTCGGCATGTGACACATTTAAACTGAATGCAATTTAGTTAGTCGAGGTGTTTACACTGCAAGAAATTTAATTGAAAATCAAAAAGAAAATATAATTTCCCTAAAATAAGGATTTGAATAGATTTTATGGTTTAAAAAAGGGTTAAAACATGATTTTTATCGTACGAAAAGATATTAAAACTATTTAAAAATATTGAAACTCATTTTCAAAATTTAATAAAAGTAAATACCAAGTCTTAAGCTAGTAAATCTCAGTGTAGCCGACATTCAAATGGCTGAAAAGTAAAAAATGTGCAAAAGCCAAGTGATGATAATGATGATGGCAGAGAACCAGTTGCTCCGCCAAAGCCTGGCCATAACCATTAGCCAGCTTCATTCATGGATTCCAAAGGCCCAGGCGATGGGATCTCTGCGGAAAAATACTTTATACACCATATGCTATAGGCCAAAGCTCTTGACCAACTTCACCGTAACCTTCTTCGTGGCAGGAAAGGGGAGGGGAGAACCCGTACCCAGCCCCCAAAGTTGCTCAATCGCAGATTCGACTGCCGAATGCAAAATGCCAATTGCAAATACCAAATGTTCTGGTGTTGAAATTTTATAGGGGCAAAACTATAAAGCGCCATTATAAAACCAATTTTTGTTTCTACTTGCCCTGACAAATTGCACAACCCTTTTCTTTTTCACTGGGGAAAAGTTTTTAATTACTCGCCAGACTTTGGATTGAAATCCCCTCCTTCCGGCGAAGCCACTTCAATGATTGATTACACACTGATAGCCCCGATAGTCAAGGTGACTTCGGGATATCATCTTGCACTTCATCTGCCACTTATTCACCTTCTCTACCGCTTCTATTGCTAGGATTTCAACTTGCTCTCCTTGCAGTCCCTTAAGTATCTTCAGTGTTTATAAATTAACTTGGCTTCACATTCCACCCGATGCAGGCAGCCTCACCTTTGCCTTTGCCTTCACTTTACTTTACTCTACTTTTGGCTTTTTCCTTTTGGCCAGAGAAAAAACAGGCGAAACCCGCCGTTAATCACCTAACGCCCCTCCCCCCCTTTTTGCAACGGTCATTGCAGCTGGCCCAGTTACCTTTGGGCCACCCAAGAATAAAGAGTAAAGAGGGTATTACGTTTATGACAAGCCGAGCGGCGAGTGTGGAAAAGCCAATTAAATATACCTAGCATTACACTTTGTTAAGGGAAATATTTACAAGAGGAAGGAAAATATTTAAGTATTCCATTTCAGTATTTATTATTTAATTGCGGATATTCTATGATTTATTTAAAAATTTACCAAAAGAATTTTTTAAAATGTTTTAAATATTATATAAAATAAAAATAATATTTTATTTACTAAAACTTATCAATTTCTCTTTTAATTTCAGGTAACTACAGTTTAATATATTGTACAAAAAATATCATATAAATGTTTAAGTGGAAACAAGTAAGCAACAAAAATATTAAATATTAAATACAAAATTATTATAAAAATTATTTATAAAATTCCGAAAAATAGATAATTAAAATACCAGGGTATTTTCAAATTCGAACCCTAACCTAAGCCCTTCCAGATGGTTTTCCTCCTTTTTTAGACCAACTCTGGTCGAGATTTGGGTTCGTTTGGTGGCGCTGCACTTGCCATCTGCCGCCCACTCATTAAGATTCCGAGCTGGAAGCTTCGCCGGGTCCGAGATTCCACCCTCTTACCCCCTTTTTTTTTTTTTGTTAACCCATAGCACTTCTCTTGACTTTGTTGCTGGAGTTGTTTTTCACAAAAATGTCCACTCAAATGGCGTTTAGCGTGCAATTATGAGCTTCTTTTCTCCTCGCCTTCTGTTTTACTTTTCGGCTGTTTTTTTCCCCTTTAATTTTTTATGCTTTAGTACTGCCTAAATGAGGAGATTAATGAAATGATAATGTCGAATGATAACGAAAAGATCTGCGAGTGTTTTGCATAAACAGATTTATTTATAAAGAAATTATTAAATTGTTTTGGAGGTGTGTATAAAATAAAAATACAATTTTTACTATTATTTCTCGTATTTTGAAAAAATGTACAATATAAATAAATCATATTTTTTTCTATGCAGCTTTAATAATTAAATTAAAATATATTTTTGATAAAATTATATATTTTCTAATTTTACAAAAAATTTCCTTAGGTAATTTTCTAGTCGAATAAATATTCCCCTATTTCGCTTTTCCGCCTTTCCGCTTTTCCGCTTTTCCCTGTGCTTTTTTTGGCAGCAGCCTCATCTGATTGTGTCTCATTTGCAATTGAGAATGTCCCCCATTTCGTTTTTCCCTCATCTCAAAGAGAAGACTCCGGCTTTAATTGCTGTCACATTTTTTCCTTTTTATTTAATTTTTTTCCCTCTGTTTCCAGTGCTGTTGTTGTTTGCCTTTGTTTTGATTCTATTCGTGTGTGTGGAAGGGGGCGGAAAATGAGGGGGCGGGGCCGGCATTGAGGCGGAACAAAGCTGACTTAATGACTCCAACCGCCCGCAGTAGGCAAAAAACAAAACGCCAGAACAGAAAGTATAAGTAGAAATTAAAATAAAATAAAAAATGCGGGCCAAACAAAAGAAGAAACAAATTAAAAAATACTTTTAAAAAAACGAGGGAATTTAAATCAAATTTTAAGGCGAGTGCTTAAATATTTAATGATGCTTCCCTTTGGTCCTTGAGTGTTGATAAGAAAGCGCCATTCGCCATTTGCCTTTTGCCCCTTGACATTGACGGAGATATCTGACCTTTTCGGGGCTGAGTGAATGTGACTTGGTGACTTGGTGACTTTCAGTGACATTAGATGGCAACTGCTTATTAATTTACGTCAATTAAAGGCAACGGAAAATATTTATTCATTTTACTTTTTCATTTTTCCTTTGTCCGCCCGCTGATCTAATCAAAAGCCGGGTGTCTAAGTGCCCCCCCTCCGTTTTAACCCCCCTAATTGATATTCATTGTCTTGTCTAGATTTTTTTTTTGTTTTCTCCCTCTTTCTGTTTTTTTTTCGCCCGGGGATCATAAATCTTTAATTTGATTGAGGCCCTCGATGCGATGAGGGTTTTGTTTAAGGCGGATTCAATTTATTTCTCTTACATTCAATTAAAATGTTTTCTATTTTTCCATTTGCCTGGTTAATAAATTATAAACGGCCCTCGCTGACAGCTTCATTGGTTTGGCCATTCCCCTCGTAGGCATACAATTTAGTTCTATATTATTCTAATTTATTGCCAGAAATTTTTAAAGTGATAAGATATTTTTACCTGTGCTACAAATCCAAAATCAAATCTCGGTTCCAAAAAAAAAGTTTCAACTAACTTTTCGTTGAGGTCTCGAAAGTTTTGGGACAGTTTGTTAAAAAGCATGTCGTAGCACGTAGATTTCGCATATTGTTGGCAACACGCGCCTATTAATTAGCCAAAAGTCAGTCGAACTAAATCGGGCCCACAAACACACGCTAACGAACTAGTTGTGCCCCGTTTTTCGTTTTCGTTTGGCAAAATTATATAAGCCGCCTAATTAAGGGCGTGGCACTTGGCTGCATTTAAATGCTGGCAATTTTCGGCTATTTAAACAGCACAAAATACAAAATTAAAGGGGGGGTTGTTTTACGGTGGGTTGGAGATACAATCCCCCCCCCCCCCCTTCAAAAAAATAGAGAATTTTACAAATTTTTTGATTTGTGGCCAGTTGTTGTTGCCACAGTTGTTTAGTTGTTGTCCGGTACCGGTCACCGACTGTAGCCGATTGTATCGCCGGCGTAGTTACCGCACTTACCTCCCAGAACCCGCATTTTCTAACTACAGAGGTACATGGTGCAAATGACAACTATTCTGAGGGGTATATTAAAGAGTAATACATATATTTAAGGTTTGTAATGAAATAAATATAGATTATATAGATTTTGTTATCGATAAGAAAAATGAAAAAAAATCGATACAAAGGACAACTATTCTGAGAGGTATATTAAAGAGTAATATATATATTTTTGTTTTGTTCTGAAATAAATATAGATTAGATAGATTTTGTTATCGATAACAAAAATGAAAAAATCGATAAAATCGATAACATGTGTAATTTATATTTTCCTTTCTTCTTAATCTCCACTGTAGTTGTCATTCGTGCCTGTGGTCAAGAGGAAGTGGGTGGGGATGTGGGTTGTTCGACGCCATTGACCACGAAAATTGCTCATGCATGGCCGAAAAAGGCGAACGGCGCGGCGGTGGGAAAATGGGGGCGGGGCTGTGGCGGCTGTGGATCGAGTGCGTGCGCTTTTCGTGTTAATAATAATTGACATTATCGTTGCTATTTGTTGCCCATGTATGTTGCCTGGTCGGTTGTCCAGTTGTCCAGTTGTTCAGTTGTTCAGTTGTTTTTGTTGTCGTTCAGGTTGTTGTTGTTGCTGCCACTACCACCATTGTCGTTGTTTTGCTCTATTTATTGCCCCCCGGAATCAGTGTGTTGTTCTTTTCTGTGTGCTGTTTCGGCCTTTGTTTTGGGTATTTGTCCACAAACATTCTAATCAAAGTTTATTAATTCACAAATTGCTACACTTAACTAGTGTGATGTGGCAGTAGTGGAGGAATTGGTAATGGAGTCATAAAATTCGCTGTCTCTAGAGGGTATTTTTGAGAATTTCTGCAATATAAAATATTATTAATACAGTTGAATACAAAACTGAAAAGTTATACTATAGCCACACTCTCATATTCATAAACCGAATCGAATTAATAGCAATTTTTCTTAATGGATATATGCACATTTTTATCTGAACTTTGCCACCGCAAAAATGGAAATATATTTTTATTGTTTCCAAACCCATTATAATCAATAATAAGTGGGAATTTTTCATCCAGTGACATTCATTATTATTTTTTTTTTTTTTTTTTTTTTTTTTGTATTTTCCCCTCTCACTCAATTTTCTTGTTTTTGCAAAATTTAATTTTTGTGACATTTCTCTGTGCCATTTCCATGCCGATTTTGTTGATTTGACGACAATTTGCATGCAACAATTTATTGTTGACGGTCAATTGTCAGTCGAAGTTGAATGTCAATCAAAGTTGACAATGTTGCCATGGGCGGAGGGGTCTATGGGGGAGGGGGAGGAGGGGTTGGGTTCAGGCTGACGTAATCAAATTGTAAAATGGCACAAAATAAAGGAACTCGAAAGAGCCGAATGATAAAAGCGAAACTCAATTATTTGAGATGCGTCGTCACCTTGAATAATTGAATCAACATTTTCGACAAACTCCCCGTCTCTTTCTATCCCCCCAATCAGTTGGTAAAAGGGGGACGGGAGGGGTGGCGAAAGGAGAATTGGACAATTGAATTACGAATGTCGAGTATCGAGTATCGAGTATCGAAGTCGAATGTCAGTGGCGATTGAATCGGGGGCAAAATGGAAATGCAATTAAAATCAAAGATGTCCCAGTGCCAGACTGCAGAAAGAGATGGCTGCGAGAGGAGTGAAAGAGATGGCACTACATGGATGACACTCTATTAGCCTGGCTTTCTAATGGCAGTTTGATTGAGTTTTCATGGCAGGACGATGGAATTATGGCACAAGGGTCAGGGTTCAAGGGAAAATTTACATACAAAATTAATATGTAAAAAAATGTAAAAAAAATTATATGCTTAGAATAATTAATTAAATATATTTTTTAAAAATAATAAGACAAATGATCCGCGTCGATCGGTTAGCTTTTGAATACCATTAAAAAATCTCTCTTTCAACTTTAATTGCCCCAAAGTCCATTTATCATGCGGAAATCGCGCTGATTTAGTCATGTGAACTACTTAGCCATTCGGAAACGAATTAATTTGCCATAACTAAACTTTTTCGCCGGCCATAAAACAATTTTTGGGATTTTGTTCTCTTTTATGGCTTCGCCGAATTCGCCATGTTTATTGTTTTTTAAATAATGTAGTACTTAAATTAATTGCGCGCATTAAGTATGAAAATGTTCTTGTCTTTGCAGTGCAAATACAATAAATATGCAAAATATCAAGAAATAATCTGGACTTTTTGGGTTATAAAGCAAATATGAACATTTTTTTTTTTTGGATAAGATAAGATGGTAAGACGTTGAATAAAGTTCACTGTTCTGTGATATTGCTGTCTCTATCGCTCATACTCGGCCCCTCTCTTTCTTTGGTTTTGAGAGTGCAAATATTTGAGTGTCGCCTATTTGTCAATTTTCTCATGCTTTTCGTTTACGTATCAATGACCCAAGGCGACCACATGCAGAAGGCGAGAGAGAGAGAGAGAGAGAGACGGCTATAGGGGGATCGAAAGAGAGGGGTGGATGTCAGCTGCTCTTTCATTGACTTTACGGTCTTCTATTTGCTTAGTTTCGGAAATTGGAAGTTTTCGGGGTGGCAAAAATCCCAGAGTACAAAAAAGAGTAGAAAAAATATAAGCTTTTGTCGGCTGTAATTCCATTAAGTCCTTTTAAGTTCTTCTGCCTGAATACGAGTACTTATTATATAGTGGGCTAATGAATGTTTTTCCTTAAATATTATTAGTTGAATTAATTAAAGTATGCTAATAGAATTTTTCAATATATATTTTTGCATTTTCCAATATTTCATTAGCATTCCATTTATTTTAAATGGTTTACTATTTCCGCCCTTAAAGTAGTGAAAACAACGCCGAACAGGAAATGTAATTATTTACATGAATACCTAATTGTTTCATAAACGTTAAGCTCTTTAAAATTGTAGCTTTAACTGTGGAGCAAACAAACTTAATAAGCTACAAAATTATAAAAACCACAAATAAACATGGAAACAGCAAATTACTACAAAACGTAATTAAGCCGCAGAAATTTTAGAATTTAAAAAATTTTAATTTCCCCTTCAAAGGCGTAGTGATTTTGAAAATAAAAAATACTTTAACCCACCGTGCCGGAATATTTCATGCATAAAATGCCTTTCGGGCTTCGGCTTTTAATTGCAATTTCATGTAGCCAAACCAAACGATGTTGTTGTTGTTATTCTTGTTTCTGTCTGCACACAGGATAAATATTTGGCCCACTCAAAGGCCACCGGAGAGCAGCAAATAATAATTATAAAATTAACAACAATGGCAAATACTATGTATTATTTTTAATAATAAATGCCAATAATCAACGCAATTAACAAATTCATCGAGCTCAATTGGACAAAGTCAACGACTTACAAAGGCTCCAGCAACAATGTGGGATAATAACAGTAATAATCTTGGCAATTGTATCTGCCATCTCCCTCCCCTCACTCTCTCTCACTCTCTCTCACTCTCTCTCACTCTCTCCTTCGGGGGCGCAAATGTTTAAATTATCGTTCTTCTTGGCTGACCCGAAGGCAAGGAAATATGTAAAATTAAAAGGAGAAGGGATAAAATGACTGAGACAAATCGGAAGTTGAGGTTCCAGAGATGGTAAAATTATGAACTAATATATTCCAACATTTTTCCTATTTAATTTAAAAAAAAAACCTCAAAAGCATTTAGCAAAATAATGTTGGGTTTTTTTTTTACAAAAATAAAAATTACTATCAAATATTTTATTTCATTTTTTGGACCTTACAAAAATATTTTTAAAACATTTTAAAAGCAGAGAAATATTTTTAAAACATTTTCGAATGAAACAAAAATTTTTAAAACTATTTTAAAAGGAAATAAATATTTTGGAATCATTTTAATATAAGAGAAATATTTTTAAAACATTTTAAAATAAGAGAAATATTTTTAAAACATTTTAGAATGAAACAAATATTTTTGAATCTGAGAAATATTTTTAAAATATTTTAAAATAAGATAAATATTTTTAAAACTATTTTAAAAAAACAAAAATAATTTTAAAATTATTTTAAAGTATTTGAAAAATATATTTGACTAACTTCCAACTTGCTATTTATGTTCTTGAAAATTGTTTAACTTCTGATTTAAATTTAAATATATTTACTTTGATTTTCCCATAGAGGAACTTGAAATAATCCAATTACAAAACGCGAAAGAAGAACTCTTCAAGCTGACCTACGGCGTCGGTAGTTTCTGCTCCACTTCGAGTGCAGTTCAAGTGCAATAAATTCGCCACCTCCCCCTCGCTAAAAATGGGCGGGGGGGAAAGTGGGCATGACTGGTGGTGGTTGGGTGGTGGGTGGAAAATGGCGGCAGGATGTTGCCCAAAACCCAAACGAAACGAGGGAAAACGGAGGCCCAGTGCGGTTGCAAGGCATTGAAACCAATTAACGAACAATCAACCCGGGCAACCGCAAAATCCAAATTGTTCAGCGTTACGAGAAGCGCGGGGGTTTGAGAGTTTGATAGTTCAGTTTCAGTTAATAATACACAGACGTAGAAATATATATACACACATATGGTCAGTTATATAGTAAATCAAGTTAGGGGCGAACAGATTTGCAAACGTGTGCACAACAGCATGTGAAAACCAATTTCAAATGGCGACATTTTTAGTGGTACGAGAACTATGTACAGTGAAGATTCTGAACACTGATATCTAATAAATTCTAATATTTTAAATATAATTATTATATTTAATATATATTTAATATATAGAAAATATATTACTAGTTTTGCTGAACAATTTCAAATAAATAATTAAAAAATATATATATATTTTAGAAAAAAGAAAAAAAAAAATCCTTACTTCTGTTTAATTTTGTTTAATAAACTTGTTTGCCATTAATGAGCAAATCCCGAGTCGCCACAACCTGAAACGCAAACAAAACCGATTTAAATCTCCGCAGATAAAAATTGAACATGATTGCTGTATTAATTTTCCTTTCTGTCTCTTTGCTTGTTTACCTTTTGTTATTATTACTTTTTTTTTCATCACAATAATTTGCTGCAATTTTAGTGAAAACATGCAACAAATAAAAACAATAAACATTTTAATTAAACTACAATAATAATCAGCAGAAGGCAAACGAGAGAGAGAGAGAGAGACACACGGGCTAAAATTAAAATATATTAAAAAAAATAAGAGAAAGAGAAACAATGCACACGCACGCACATTTAATAAATCATTTTCCATTTAACTGGCAAATCAAATTATATTTAAATATGCTCAAATTGAGCGAACACAGCCGGCGGGTAATTCACCGAATGAATATTCCGTATATATTCCGCACAGAGATAGTAATATTCCATAGATTGGAATTGGAATAAACATAAACATAAACAAATCGGCAGGCAAACAAAGCTAATCAACAGAAGTTTTCTGAGTTCCTGTGTGAAATCAATCAAATTAGCATGCAAATTGCAATGGCTGCAAGAAAAAAGGAGTTTAAGTTCTTGAAATCGCAGGGTTAAATATTCCTTAATTGAGTTTCAATACCTTTCCCTGCATAAATCATTGCAAACACAGCGAATTAATAATTAATTAATACCCATAATCATTCGACACGATTTGTTTTCACTCACTTAATTCGGAAATATTTTTCGATAATTGAATTTGAGGCCCACACAGTTGTAATTCAATATATTTGGGCGTGAATAAGTTTATTAAAGTAAAACCAAGGCATTTAATTACATATTGTTCTCGGCAATAATTCACACATTTTAAATTTGATAAACTCTGATATTGATTAAAGGAAAAATAAACATATTTTCTTTATTGCAAGTCATAGTTAAATACCCTTAAATTTAAGCAACTTTGTGTGACGAAACAAGAAAAAAGAAGAAGAGAAGTCTGTAATCAGAGCCGTGAAATTCAAGTCTTTAAATATCTGGCCGAAAAAAAGGCGGCAGACGAAAACGAGCAAAAAAAATTACAAAAATGTATGAATGAACCAAAACATTGTGTGGGAAAGAGAGGGAGCGAGAGGTAGTTAGAGGGAGACAGAGAGTTGGCAGCACTTGGCGGTCATTGTTCCAATTTCTAACCATTTTTTATATATATATTTTTTTTGTATTTCGTACGAGTGTGTGTGGATTTTATTTCTTCTTCTCCGTTTTCCAAGTGTTGTTGTTAATTTGTTTGGCTGTGGCGCGCATTTTTCACACACTACTAAACAGGGGGAAAATGGAAAATCCCCCCAACCCCCCTCTCTGGTTTTGTGCATTAAAGCCTGCAGCTACCAAATATGCCACACAATTTAAGCATTTGTATTCGTGCCTGTGGCTCACATGTCAGGTTGACCGCCCAACAAAAACAGCAGGAAAAACAAGAGGAAAATGCAGATAGTGAAAAAACCGGAAAAACAAAAACTTAAGCATGCCAAAAGGACAACAAGTGGAGGAGTTTCCAAGGAGAATTTAGCAAAGGGCAGCAGTTCTATTCACAGATAAATTGATAGCAAATTTTAATAAATTTTAATTTAAAAATTTAAATAATATATAATATTTTCTGTTTGAGTTTAAACGGGAAAACAAGAAATATGTTTAACTATTATTATTGCTTCTTTACAATCCAAATTGTGTGCGTGTGTTTGTAAATTGTGACAGCTGAAAATCGCTTATTTCCCAACGAACACAACTTTGAACTTAAAACCAAAATAACCGCCGACAGTTTTGAGTGATTTGGCTGTTCAACTAGTCGTATGCGTGATATGTGACAGCTCCAATTTGCAATGCTGTTCAATGCAGATATATATCATAATTAGGCGAGGGCAAACTGGGTTAGCTGGGTTAACTTCAAACAAAAACAGTGTTCACATCATACTTCGTTTTGTGTGGTTTCCGATAAGCCGCTTCAACGGGGCGTATACGTAATTTTTAAAGTTCTTATTTTTCCCAGCATTTTTGACAGATTTTTCTAATGCCAAATAAAATAAATATTTCCATAGCTTTGTGGTTTTGTCGAAAATATTAAATCAAACTAACTAACTTTATTAAAGCACAAAAACGATGGAGGGGAAAAAAGCGAAAGGGGTGGCAACTCTGGTTGGGGGATTCGACTCACACAAATTGAATATGTGTACTGGACAATATGCAATGTTAGTTTGCTGCTGCTACTCCATTTTTTATTTCTGTTCCCGTCCAGCGATTAAAAGCACCTCTACATCCAAACAAACACCCATACAGATGCACACACACACCCACGCACATGCATGTTAAAATAGATAAAAGCAAACACACACATAGACCAGCAGATAGAGAGAGAGGGAGACGGGTAGTGTGTGCGGAAGAGAGAGGGGGCGACTGACAGCTGCCGTCGGCTTAAATGGCGCTTACAGCAAACGCAAGAATTCGCGCCAAACAAAAACAAAAACAAAAAGCAAAACCGAGGGATAGAAACAACAGGCAAAGAAACATCAACGAAATCTAGAAAACATAAAGCATAGGTAGACACACACAGATACAGTCGAAATTCCATAAATCGAACTTGGAAATGAACACAAAAAATACTAAATAATAATTATCAGAAAAACAAAATCTCTAAAAATTAATGAAAAAATTAAAAAAATTATAAGTAATATATCTAATATTTTTGTGAATTACAATTATTTCTAAAGTAATTATTTTTTAACCCTTATATTTAGCCAGGATTATGAACTAAAATATATTTATATTCGTACTAGGAATTTAATATATTTTTTTAAATATTTTTTCTTGACTCTTTTTTAACCGATTTCTTGCTGTATCTTTGAAAAATGTTTCACATAATTGAGCGCAAAAATTGTAACTAATAAAATGGCAAAACAAAAACGCAGCAAATTCAATTAAAGCCGCAGCGCGAAGAAGAAGCAGACCCAAAATCACTCCTCACACACACACACACTCGCATACACACACACACACACACACCGAAAGCCAAGTACACACGCACAAAGTGAGTGTGAAAATTAAATTTGCCATGCTATTAGCATTTGTCTACGCAGCGAGTGGGAAAGAGACAGCAGGGGGCGAAGGGAAAGAGACGGGACGAAACCGTGACTGATGCGTAGAGAATGGAATACATATACATATATGTATATGTATATGTATGTATATCCCATATATGGGGCTTTTTTCGGGTGGCTGGGTTGGGACAACTTTTTGATGGATAGTTGAAGAAGATTCTCTTGTCACGACACGTGTTCGACTGCTTGCTAAGCAGTGTTAATGTGACATCTTGTCAGGGGGGGGGGGGAATTCTTTTTTCTTTGCTACATTCTACAACTCTGGTTCTTCGGTTTCCATCCGGTAAATTGCTAAATAATTCAGGGGCCTCGAAAGAACGAGTTGCGGTGCTCGATTGCCACCTCTTGCACTCGGTTTTTATCCGCTCGAGTGACTTTTGTGGCCCACTGTTTGTGCAGTCAAATGTTTTATGAACAATTGAACAGTTTAATTGACTTTAAATTGAGTTGCCTTCGAATGAGATTCAAAGTCATGTTCACAACAAAGTCGCTTTAATTGCTAGTTGCTTTTGCTCTAAAAAAGATTACTTTTTTTGGCTAGGAAATTTAATATTTAAAAAATATATTTTAGTTAAAATTTGGATAAATATTGATATAAATTATTTACGTGTATTGGAAATATATTACAAATTTTATAGTGACCCATTTTTGCCCCCTGCAAAATCATTCATCTCTGTCGACTTAAATCGAATTTATCAAAGTCGTAGCCAAATAATTTGACCAATATTGCATATCGATGTGCATATATATATGTATATATATTTCTCAAAGGAGTCAACGATCGGCGGTCATTGAACCCTCTATGCTTTTCACACTTTATGCCTTTCGGTCTTTCGATTTAAAGTGTCAATTTTTTGGGGTGCTTTTGCTTTTTGATTTGATTTTCGTACGCTAATTCAATTAGATTTATGTGCACCATTTGACATGCTTCCCTCTCGCTCACACGCCGCTCATTCCGTCTCTTTCTCGTTCTACCCCTTCGATGCTTTTTGTTTGTACTCGTACTCGTACTCGTACTCGTATGTTTATATTTATTCCTGGACATGTCGCTAAATGGGTTTTCTTGATTGTTCAAAATCAGATCATGGCCAATAAATCAACACTCAATTCGATTTCGAGCGTGGGTGCCGCCGCCACACATACAGTGTGTAGTGTGTGCAGTGTGTGTGTGTGTGTGTGCTGTGTGCGGTTGTCAAGCAAATTGATTTGTCCATTTCTTCGAGGGGTTAAACAAATAGAAATTGAAAGAGAAATAGGAATAGCAATAGAAATAGAAACAAAAGCAACCGGCGGCAGCAGCAGGTTATGCAAATCCAACAGGAAGGGGCGGCCCGGCTTTCCCGTTCGCCAACTTAATAACCGAATCGCCTTTAAAGAAAAGCCAAAGCCAAAAACAAAAAACAAAAAACCAGCCCAAGGAGTCACAGTCAAAGTCAAGAAAAACTTGTTTTTCCACAACCGAACAGCGGAAATTGTTGGGTTATTATGGTTTTTTCCTTCTCTCCCTCTCCTTTTTACTTTATTTTTGCCTAGCTTTTAAAGCTAAACCAAGTCAAAGACACATAATTGATACGCAGAAAGAAAGGGGGAAAATGCGAAAGATGGATGGAGAGGTGTGTTCACTGCGAACCAGTTGGAAAAGTGATAATGAATTCGGGGGAAACTGTGTCACGGAAAAAAAAGCAGAAGGAAAAATCAACAGGAAACCCGAGCAAAATATATGCAAGACTTTAAAAATTGATTAAAATATTTCTAAGAAATTTATTTTGAAAATAAAATAAAATAAAAATGTAGTTGAATAAAATATTCATTAAAAAAAATTAGATTAAATTAAATAGTTAAATTTACAGATATTTTTTAAATATTGTTCTTATTTGCCATCAAATCAAGTATACGCCCTGTGTTCTTGCATATAATTATAAAATATTTTTGCATTTCTTTCAACGATCTCTCTGCAGTCAATTGAACTTGGTTTTTGGGAAACACTTAGCATTTGACACTTTGGCTTGTTAAAATCTAATTGAATTTGGAACGATCGGATGTTCGATTTCGATCGATCAATCGATTGATCGCCTGCAGTCGACCCCACTTAGCGGGTAGATATTTCAGTGATGCTGATTTAATTAGGCACTCGAATTGAGACTTTTGCTCATTTTCAGCACGTACTCGGCAAGCCAGCGGCCAATGGCCAATGGAAAATGCAACTGGCTCGCATTGAGCCCGGTTATGACCGACCCACCGGCCACAGTGGTCAAGGTCCATTGGCCATCGGCGTGAATTGCTGAAACCGGTCCTCATTTACCGACTAGATTCACCGACTGACTTGGCTTGTTTACATGCCTTATTATTTATTTTATTTTTATTTTATTTTTAGCAGGGCGTTAATGCATTTTACATTTTTTTGTGTATTTTAGATTATTGCTCATATAAATTCTTAAAAATGCAGGTGTATTTAAATTATATGTTTCTATTATTTATTGCTCGTTTTCATTAATTTTAAATGCTTATTATTTTAGTTTACAGATTTTTTGAGGCTCTTAAAATGGCATTTTAATTTATTTTATTTGTTATTAATTATTTTAAATAAAAAATTATTTGTTTAAAAATCATTAAAGGCTTTTAAAATGTCACTTTAATTTATTTTATTTATTATTTAAATTTAAAAAATATTCAAGGCTCTTAAAAATTGGATCTAATTTATTTTATAGCTTCTAAAAATTAATCAAGGCTCTTAAAACTTCGCTTAAATTTATATTTTAGCCCCTAAAAATAATTCAAGGCTCTCAAAACTTCACTTTAATTTATTTTTTAGCTCCTTAAAAGGCGTTTACATTTTTGTATTATATGAATATAAATGAATAATTTTTAACTTAAAATTTTTATTTTATTATAATAGATTTTTTACCTATTTAGGCCCTTGGAAATTCTTTTTATTTGGCTAAAACTTACCTACAAAATATCCTTAATTTTCCTATGATTTTAACCCACTGTGCTGGGACTCTGGAAGTTTCTGCAACTTGGCGCGCTCGTCTCCAGTCCCATTGTCAATATGGCAGCTCCATTGGGTCTCCGTCTCCGTCTCCAGTCAGCTTTGAGTCTCTGAAACAGTCTCTGGTCCCTGGTCATTCACATTATCGTTGCATGTGATGTGCCGAGAGGTAACCCCGCCGCATGGGTGTGTTCGTTCATCTTTATTTCTTGTGCGTGCAAAAATTCAACAATTGCAGAAATTGAAACTTTTGCCTCTTGCCTCGTTGTTGCCACACACAGAAACATTGAAAGAAAACTTTCAGACATGAAAATGAAAATCGTAAAAAAGAAATGAAATAAAATAAAATGTGCACACGTTTGCCTGTTTCTGTTTTCTGTTACTCTGTTTTCTGTTTCTCTGTTTTCTGTTTGTGTTTGAGTTGGAGTTTGTGCCCTGCAGACAGACGCTTAATATGCCAATGCACTTTTTCCGAGGGATGGAGGAGGGCTTTTCCGGATCCCACTCGCCCATCCAACGTTCTGGCTCACATTTGTGTTTATTTAATCTTTCACCGGCAAAATTGATATGCCCAAGTAATAAACAAACATCGCCGGAAAAAAGAAATAGTACAAATTGAAATTTATGTTTCAATATTTGCTTAATGTCTCAAGAAGCGGTTTCTGTGTGGCAAGTGGCTGTTTTTGAGCCGAGCAGCACAACTCGAATCGATTAAATTTTAAAGGGTGCTAAGTGCTTGCTTTTAGCTTTCAGATAACTTGAAGTTTATTTTTATTTTATTTGTTGTTTAATGGGTTTTGCTTACGTTTAGGTTGTTTTTAGATTTATCTAGATTGTTGTAATATTTTTATAGCATTTTTTATTTTTTCTTTTCCATTAGTTTTATTAATTTTGGGTTTGATTTTTGATTATTATAATTTTGTTTTATTTTTCCTTCCTTAAAATATTTATTTTAATTTTTTTTTTCGACAATACTTGTTGCTTTCATCAGCTCAGTATTTTATTTCCTTATTTTGCTTTCTGTTAAGCTCTGTTTATCCATTAATTTCTTGGCCATGCTTTCACATATCAAGCATACGCCATGTGGTGCATTATGCGAAATGTACTTCTTTTCGCTGACTCATTCCGGGCCGCTCTTTCAACGAATTTTCATTTGGTCTTACTCAGTTGCCCTTTTGTTTACCCGTTTATTTATTCTTTATATTTTTGTTGCCCCACTCTTGGGCATAATTTTGTTGTTTACTTTTTTATGTAATTTGCGCACAATTTGCAGTTCATTGTTTTGAAGAGAGAAAGGACTTGGGTTAACCCACTCCATTAGGAATTTTTTTTGTATGAAGCAGCTAGCTCTTTAACCCATGTTGCCAACGACCCTTCTTCTTCTTCTTTCTCTGCCTTTCTGGCCACAGCTTTATTCTACGCCTCTTCATTTGTCTGCTGTGGGTTTTTCCAGCCTCAAATGAGTCTGTTTTATATATTTTATAGATATATATATATCTACATATGTATTTTTTTATGTATGTGTGTGTGTGCGTGGGAACAAGGACAAGTTTCGGCTTCTGCGGCAATTTCTCTCTGCTACTTTCTCAAATAATCATTTCAATGCAATTTTTATATAATTTTTCCCTCCACTCTCTCGCTTTGCTAATCCACTGTTGACATGCAATTTGATTCAATTATCATGATTTTGTTTGAATGTGTGTGTGCAGCAGAGTCTCCTCCCTGAAGTTTTCTTTTCTTTTTTTTCTGTCGCCGTTTTTCTTTTTCTATTTTTTCTTCTTTCAAGAAGCGTGGGAAATTTAACAAGCTTTTGGTTGATTTTTCCCCATTTTTTTCGTTGCTCGTTGTGTGTGTGTAACTCATGCAATTATTCAATTTGTGGGCAGCCATTAGGGCGCAAAAAAGTAGTGAGGAAAATCTGTAATTTTCCCCGAGTTCCACTAATTAGTTTCGATTAGCCAAGAAATAAATGTACGCGATTATTTGCATCTTTGTAGCCTTTACTGTATGTTTACTGTACCCAATGGATTTGTGGAACTAAGCGATGCGTGAATACGAAATTAAAATCAAATTTTAATACCTTTTTTGTCGTAATTTTCGTGAGCAATTAATCGTTTTGCTCTTAACGATTATGCTCTGCAGCTGTCTCGCTCATTATCTGTACATCCATCTCGCTTACGCTTACGCACTCGCTTGTTTGTTTCATTAATTAATCATTGCTGACATCACGCATACGCAACGTGTGCTGCATATGCAACTTTTGTGCGGGGGAAATTGCAAATTGCAAACACAAATATGGGAAAAAAAAACACGAAATAATCAAATTAAATGCAACGGAAAGAAAAATGGGAAAATAAACGCAAACACAAGAAGAATTCCTTTATAATTAATAAAGTAAAACTATTTTTGTTAATTGTATAAGAGAAATATTTTTGAAATATTTTGAAATAATTAAATATATTATTGAACAAATTAATGGAGATGTTTAAATTCTTTTTTTTTGCCTTTTCCTGCATTAAATGTTGCCTTTTTTTTTAGAAAATACCGCAGAAGATTGAAAGCTTTAGCCATATTATCCCTCTCCCTCTTTCGTAATTTCCCCTCCTCTCTTTCTGGCCAAAAATTGCTTTGGCGTCGCATAATCGCCGCAGTGTTGCAACAAGAATAACAACGAAAATCCCATTTCCCCAGTAAAAGTAATTTCTATGCAAGGCCAACAGCAACAACAACAATAGCAACCGCTTTAAGTGCGAGCGAGATGGGGAGAGAGGTAGAGTGACAAAACGGCACTTTTGGGCGAGCATATTTATGATGTGTGCGAGTGAGTGAGACGCAAGAGTGAGGGCAAAAAAGCGAAACAAACGACGAAGAATCTAAATAGAAATCTGAAGAAGGGAGATAATAAAACAGGAAACCCAAGGGAAAATAAAGATCAAGGACTCCATGGATTTTTTATGCATTTTTAAAGAAAATTAATTAAATTATTACATTATTTATTTTTATAACAATAAAATATTTATGTTTTTTTAAATTATTTTATTGTATTGATTTTTGAGTTAATGTTTTTTTTTACACAACTTAAGTCCTTTTAAATATCTCTTAACATTTTGAGCCCCGAAGCGATTTGAAATACTTGAGCTCAGACACAAATAGCATAACTTTAACCTGCCAGGACACTTAAGATTGCTAGCTATGTTCGACAAAATCCCGCTATCACATTTCCTTGCGCCAGAAAATAGAAAGGAAAATGTATTCGACCATCAAATGACGCTGCACATTGCAGATTCGCTTTTCCGCAACACACACACGCAGACACACAGCTACGCAAAATTTAGTATCGCATAAAAATTGCAGAGAAATATACACGGAAAACATGACAGGATGAGAACGAAGGAACTGCGAAAGGAGCGAAAGGAGCGAAGGGATAAAAAGGAGGACAACAAAGTGAACACTGAATGGACAACGCTCTTGACCACTTTCCAGCACATGTGAGGGCCCCAAAGCAGCTTAACAACTCAAACATCCTTGGGAACGAACCCCATCAACCCATGAAACCCATATAACCCATGCAACCCATGGAAACCACCCACAAACCCAATAACTTTGGGCCAGTCAAAGTCGAGGCGTTTGTCGCCGAAACGAATTTGTGTGTCACTCAGCAAATAAGTCGCACACACAACTGCCAAAGGGGACTGAAACACCCCCCTCCGCCTCTTTTCGGGTCTGCAAAAGGGGTAACCATGGCAGGAGGTGTTGACATTGGCCAACACTAAGCGTTGATGTCCAAACACACAGACTCCAACGTTTTCAATCGAAAATGGCTTGCACAACAAATGGAGTAGAAAAATAAAATGGAATTGAAAAAGTAAAGGGTTCAACTTGCTGGATTGTTAAGCGTTTACCTTTTATTTTCGTTTTGGTAGTTAGAAAATAATTGTCACATTTATATATTGACTAAATCAAAACTTATAAAATTTTATAAATATTAAAAAAAAAAATTTTAATTTCTTTTATACATTTTATAAATATTAAAAAAAATTATTTATTCTCTTTTATTTAAGTTATATTTTTTTTGCTATTTATTATCCAAATTTAAAGCTTTTATCAATCAAATATTCTTTATTATACATATTTATATATATATATACAATAATACTTTTTATTTTACTTATTTTAAGTTACGATTTTATTAGAGTAAGAAATATTTGTTTTCTTTAATATTTCAAAAATCAATAAGGTTTTGTTTTGTTTACTTATTATATTTTTTTTTATTACTATAAAAAATTAAAAAAAAAAATTACGCAACATTAAGCAATAATATTACGAGTTTTTGAAGCTGAATAAATTCGAACTTTGAATAATTAAATTAAATTAGTGCGGAGCCGCATCATGCATAACTTTCGACTTGGTAAACAGGATAAATCATCCGATAACCGAGCTAAGCCAGCTTTTGGCCTCCATTTTTTTATTGTATAACTTAAGCACTTGCAATTCTCCAGACAATTATGATGACCACAGAAAGTGCCTTTTCGGCTTCCTAATATTCTCCCATATAGAGTCGAAAATGATTCGATTATTTGTTCGAAAGTAGGGGAAGAAGAAGAAACTCAACTCAATCGATTTGAATGGGCAATGTCTCGGTGGAATTTGCCGGCTGAATATTTGCATCTGATATTAAGCATTTATATAGATTTCTGTGTGAATACATTCTCTGTGTGTGCTGTGAATTCCTCCGAGATAGTCGTTCCATTTCTATATGCTGCTTTCCCACCCTTTCTTTCGGCTTTCGGCATTCGTTTCGAGTTTCGAGGATATCAAGGATATGTCCGAAGTCAAAAACATTTAGTTGCAGAGCGCTGCAGACCGCAAATTAAATGGAAATAAAATGCATTCCCACTCGGGGCAGGCGAGTAAATAAAAATGTATATAACTAGAGGTGCATTTTATTTATATAGAGTGACAGCCAGGCGGAAAAACCACCGCTTCCCCTTCCGACTTCCCATTTTCTTTCCATGTGACACAGATACGCAGCAAAAGTGAAGAGAAGTTTTTGAGCAATTCTTTTTAAGCGTTTTTCCTTGTTTGTGTATATTTACCTTTGGGATTTATGAGATTAGTTGCAGACGCACACAGATACAGATACAGATACAGATACACACGGTGACTGCAAATGAAAAGCAGTTCGCAATTGCTTTGAATGCAAGCAGAATAATATTTAATACAGCTCACAGCACACACACACACACACACACCGATGCAGCGGCGGAAAGGATATGAAGACATTGCACAAAGGACATAAACTCACACACTGACAGCCAGACGCACTGGCACACAGACAACTTCATTTCAAGTGCAGCGAAGCGCGCCTTTTTAGTCGCAGACAAATGTCCATGCGGCTACAGTGGGCACACGCCATGGGTGAACCGTTGGGAAAAATAAAAAAAATGTTAAAAGTCTAAATTTATGATTTTTTGCAAAAAGGTGACCCTAAACTGTAGGTAAAAAGCCTGTAAATTGGACTATAGAACTCCGATCTGAAAGGGACAAAGGTTTTTAGGGTTGTAATTTAATTATCTTAAAATTTGCATTTATTTTTTGAGCGTTGGTGAAGTTTTTTTTTTTTTTTGGTGACCCAAAAATGAAGTTATGTTTATAATTTTATGAGTTTTAACCATAAAAATTAAATTTATTAAATTAATATATTTCGTAGGAAGGCTTCACTGTACTTTACCTAAAAGAAAGTACGTCCAAATAATGGCTATGACCACATTTTGTGTACATTTCCCTGGCAATGACAAAGCAACAGTGAAACATACAAGTTCAACCATAAATTCTATGACAATACTTGCAGTCCTTTCTCGTTTCTCATTTCTCATTTCTCATCTCACTCCTTACTCTTCGATTTCCCATTGCTTTTCCAACATTTCCCACCGGTCGGTGGGTCGGTCATGTGGATTATTGAGCCTGGAAATCGAAGATTACACTGGGATTCCCATTGTGTTTTGGCTCCTTGTGAGAAAACTAATTAGGTTTATGCAAAAGTGGGGGCACAACATCGATTTTGCCAATTCCCTGCTGTCGAAAAATCTCGTACGCAAATTACAGATTATTACTTAGCAATGGAATTACTTCCATTAACAATCACCATTTGCTCGAACACACATCAAATATGATTACTTTGATATTCCAGCAATGCATTAATTAAACCAAATATTCATACAAATTGTATCCTTTTCATTGCAGGTAAAAAAATCTTTTGATAACGAAAACTAACTATTTCCAATTAGAAACACCACTACATGCATGTGTTCGTGTGCTGTGTGTGTGTGTTTATTTGATAGGTAAGTTGAAATCATTTGCATATTTTCCCAATTTGAGCAAGACATTCGATATGGTTATCGTACGAATCGGCCGAAAGGACCGAAACTCCTGTTCGACAGTGTAATCGAACACAATTAAGAGCACTTCCCTCTCTCTTTCTCTCTATTTATATCGTTCTCTCTTTCTCGCATGACCGGGCAATTTTAATTAAGGCAAAAAGAGACAGAATTTTAGTGAAAGGGTATTCCTGCTCACTCTAACACCTAAAAAATATGTAATAATTGTAAACAGCAATTAAAAATTAAAACTATTCAAAAATTTTGAAACAAATTTTAAAAATAAAAATATTTAAAAATTTTGTAACATATTTTAAAAATTAAAAATATTTAAAAATTTTGGAAAAAATTTAAAAAAATAAAATGTTAATAAAATTTAATATATTAAAATATTTTTAAGGATATTGGGAGAAAATTTGGTTTACAAAAAAACATACTTTTAATTACACATTATTATAGGTATTTTAAAATTATTTTCCAATAATATAGTTAAAATAAGAAAATTGTTCTGCTGCACTTTCAAAGTAATTTATCCCCTGCTTATTTTTTTGAGTGCACTAGTTACTTGACTGCGAAATTTGCTTAGCACTAAAAGTGACGACGGCGACTGAAAGTCAAAGAGGAGTCAACAAAAGCGGTTGACTTACTTTGACATTAGCACAAGGCGTTTGCAAAAAGCAAGCCGACAAGAGAGGGAGAGGGCACGATTGTGGGCGAAAGAGTGGGCACTAGTGATTTCGATGGCTCGTCAAAGTCAATGGCGAAAAGAAAAAGGGCCGAGGCATTGGGAAAATTCATTTGGCTGGCGAGCGTTGAGCTGTCCTAGATGAAACATATAAATAAACTACAAATTGAATTGACCGAAAATTGAGCAAACAGAAGAACACAAGAATAGATTACACGAAAAAGAAGTGTTTATCCAGCGGAAATTGATCTGTCTCGGATGGGAAAAGGGTTTGGGCAATCTATAAAGTTGGGTAAATAAATAGAACTTGAATAAATTTAATTTACTTTAAGGAAAGTATTACTTTTTTTTAAGCAGGAAAATCAACTTAATATAATACTTAATAAATAAATAGAAAATAAATAAATATTTTTGTTAAACTTAAACTTAAACTTTTACCAGAAAACATTTTCCAAGTATTTCCAAGAACCAAAGGAGGCGTCCTTCCGACTTTCGTCCTGCCTTTTCCTGCTGCCTTTTGCCATTTATTTGGAACTCTCGAATCGAATCAAAGTGCAATTTATACGCTGCCCCCCCTTTTGTGGCGCCCGTTTCATTTGTTGCATTAACACAATTGCCAATTAATAATGACCAGGACTAAGAGGACTAGGATGCGAAAAGGATTTGTGTGTGTGTTTTGGAGGGAGGATGTGCTGTTCGAAAATCCATTTCGGTTATTATTACATTTACATTTGCCTTTTGCACCTGTCTGCCAACAGCCAACAGCTGCCTCTGATGTTCTTGTCCCCCTGACAAGTAAATTAAAATTCAAAACAATTTTGTCTATGGCAAATTCCATTTTATGACCATCAAAATTTATGCAATAAATATAAACCAAAATTTGTTGCCAACAATGTGACAGAGATGGCCAAACGCAAACAGAAAGAGAGGGAGACAGAGAGAGAGAGAGAGGGAGAGAGAGCGTCTGAGGAGTGTGACAGAGTTAACTGCTGAAGTGAACGACCAAAGTGCACTGATCCAAAAGAAGAAGTGTATAAAATTGTCCCCAGTCCTTGAAAACTATTGATAAAAATCCCTAAAAAATATTTCACATTTTAATTAATTATTTCAATATTTAATTTTGAGCCCCCAAAAGCTTTTCTATTATTTATTTAATCTTGTGCATTATCTTTATGGCCATACAATTGCATAATCAATAGGGTGTAAAGTTGTAAATTGACTCTGCGATTATCCACAAATCATAAATGGCATTAATCATGTTTTGTAAAATAATTGCAGCTTAAAAATATGGAATTAAGTTATTGAAATACAATATATATTTTATTATACGAAAGGAGTGAAAGTGTAAATGAGGTAACTTGATGCTCGCAAAAAAAAAGATAGGCTTACGGAAAAGTGATTGCATATTTTATTGACAATTGATAACATTTTTTCCTGTGCAAACCGCACACACACACACACACACACTGCGAGATGTGGCAAACAAAGGAGCAACAACATATGCATAACCTGTGCTCCCTCTCTTTCTGAAGCCCCAAGCTCCGTCCCTTTCCCACACCCAGTTTCTCCCCCTCTCTTTCTGCTGCATTGAGAGGCGTGTGCAAGCAGATAACGTTGGCATTACGTCAGGATAACGTTGAAATTACATTTTTCACACAAGGACTGTCAGCTGTTCTGGCTTTTTCGTTGAGTGGGCGCTTGGGCTGTACTCGGTTGCATTGCAGGATTGTGCAGCTGACGACTGACCGTTACACATGCAAATTTACTTGCAGTAGCAGCAAAAACACATAACTGTTAAAGTTAAGCCACGTCCGACTGGCTTCTTGTCTCGTTTTTGGCGGCGTGAGAGCGAAAGGGAGCGCAGTACGGGAACCGCCGGCACGTTTGCAATGCGCAGACAGTGTGACCAGACTGGCGAAAGATGTGTGACCAGGCCTATAGGCGAAGCATACCGTTTGCTTTATGTCTTTCTTAAAGGAAAAACTAATTATAAAAAATATCTTTAAGTAAAAAAATGCTTCCCTATTCCAAGTTAATAAATTTTAATCTAAAACTTATGAATAAATAAATTGGTTAAAAGCTTTTAAAACAAATTTGTGCTTGTACTAAACTAATTAATGTTGCTCACATGGTAATTAAAAAGGTTCCAACCTGCTTTTCACAGCACATTGCTATTTTTCATTGTTAAATTTTGTTTGTTTGATAGTTGAATCTTTCTATCGCCTTTCAGTATTCTTTTTAATGCTAGTTTTTATTAAATATTTACATTTTGGACATTTTAATTCATGGCCTATTCGGTCATACTGCCCCAAAACCGCAACGAATATATGCAAGGAGTAGCTCACAATATGCTGTGCACACACACACACGCGTATCCTTTTTGGTCCTGCGACGCCCTTGGCTTTGGATTTCGCCTCGTTTAGGAGTTTTTTCTTGCATTTCCGAAAGGGGGGGGGGGGGGGGGGAAATGGATATGGAAATGGAAATGGAAATGGTAATGGAGTTTAAGAGCCGGTGTTCTGGACTCTTCGTCGACCTGTGGCTCTCAGTGTGTGGCGCATAAAGTGCATATTATTTCTATAATAATTTCGCCCTCCTTTGCCCGGCTTTCACCGTGTGTGTGTGTGTGTGTGAGCTTCAGGAGCAGAGATGCTTTCAAGGATTTGCAGTCAGGACTCGTTTGGGTTCGCTTTCCTTTTTTTTCACTCTATGCCAACTTTTGTTTTGCCACTGCTCTTCGTCGACTCTTTTGCATGCCAAACCATAAATGTGCGAATTAAAATATAAAATGCAATTTACTTTCCATGTGGCTGTGCACCTGTATGGCTTTTCCCCTGGCTCACGGGGCGTATGTGGAATGCGCCTGAGGCTTTGGCTACACTTTGGTGAATAGTTTCGTGGAAACATTCTTCGAAACTTTGTTGCACATTTCCCCAAAAAGTTTGCCCAAAACGGGCAGTACAATTTGCATATCATCTAATTTATCAAATGCATTAAATGCAACGGAATTTTCAGGTGCAAAGCCTTCTATTTATGTCTTAATATCTTCCACATGAAGATTAAAAATCGACCAATTTATTTTTAAACATTGTTTTTAGATTGCTGTTGTCAACGTTTTGTTAAATACCGAACTTAGTTGCCCACTCGCAGTAATTCAATTGAAGGAATAATTTTAATGGATTGATTGATGGCCACTTGAATGCCGGAAAAGGTCAAGAGGATGCCAAGGACTTTGTCCTTGGGCTGAAAATCCAAGAAATAATGGAAATCATTCGGCTGCAATTTCAATTTCATAAACTTGAAGGCTCCACAAAAGGCTCATCTTCAGCCCGAATGCAATTAATTCGATTAAAAGCTTAGGCAAATAACACACAAAAAATAGGAATTTGCCTTGAGTTCGATTTAAGTGAGAGATTTGCTGAGCCGAGGAAAATAAAAATATATATTCGCCATACATCAGCAGAAAAGTGGACGACCGACCTTTTCGCTCATTTGCAGACGTCCTGCGTCCTGCGGTCAAAGTTCACTGAAGCACGAGCGTCCGACAAACAAACAGGACAACAGCTGCCGCGTCAGCAGCGAAAGAGACGGCCTGAGGCGGTGCGAAAGAGACGGCGATAGTGGGTGCGAGCGAGATGGCGATGCTAACCGATTATCTACCACAAATAAGGCCGCTTCCGTAAAATTGGCATGAAAGGATTTCCGCTTGTCTGACCAGTGGGGCATTTTCTTTTTCCTCTAGCCGTCTTTTGTATACCTGAGGGGCAGTAGTACACTGGGAGAAATATTTGAAATATTCGAATTTACGTGGCCGCATATCAAGTTGAAACTGATATTACATATTTTAAAATCAATCTACGTATTCGAGATTTTTTCTGGTTATGCAATATGCATATCGTTTTAACATGAAATACTCATTTCGAGCATATCGAATTTACGTGGTCGCATATCAAGTTGAAACTAATAATACATATTATAAGAACGATCTACGTGTAATATCAGTTTTTTTTTCTGGTTATGCAATACGCATATCGTTTTAACATGAAATACTCATTTCGAGCATTTCGAATTTACGTGACCGCATATCAAGTTGAAACTGATATTACATAATGTAAAATCGATCTATGTTTCATATCGATTTTTTTTAAAAAAGCTTTAAAAAAAGATTTCGTCGAGTGCCCTTGCATTTTGATTTAGTTTTCCCTCTTTCCAATTCAACTCCAAGCCAATCGCAATCGCAGCACAAACCAATTTGCTATGAAAATTTCTCCTCTCTTCTTCGAGTTCTGTTTATTAGCAAAACTGTCTGCTGCCCTCCGTTTTCCAATTTCCCTTTTTTTTCTACCCATCTATTCTTACTCCCTTCTTCTCTTCTTTTTTTTTTGGAAAGAAAACTTCTGGGTTTGCTTTTCTCATTTGTTTGTCTATTGTTTGGCCCCGCTTTAAATTTGACTTAGCCAACATATCGAATGGAAATACATATATAGAGATATATGTACATATAGACTACTACTCCCTTCCACCTATTTGTCTATTATCGATAACTTTAAATGGTTTTGTGGGAATTTCTTTGGCTAAATAGAAAATTGCTGCGGACGTTCAGAACTCGCAAATGAAACTTTTGCTCGACTGACCAGTAGAAAGAGATGGTTGCACGGTGGTTAGAGGGAGACGGGGCGATGAACGATGGACATATGTGGCAGGACTCGAGCACAACTTCAATTTCAACGTCATTTTGTATCAATTACCTTTTAACAAGTTTCTATGGGCAGAAGCCCGCTTCTTTCACATTTCGAAGGGGTTTTTTTTTCCCTGCACGCACATTTCAAATATTTTAGTGCATTTTTACTGGATTTCAGCTTTCGTTTCTATGTATTTTTACAGCTTTTTTTCTCTCGATTTTTTTCGTTCGTTTTTGGCTGGAACGGAAACGGCAGCAGCAGCAAAACTTTTATCACGTATTGACGGTTGAGTGCCCCAAACGCTTTGACCCCCGTCTGCCCCACGCCGTGACCTATGACCCCCCTTTCCCCTTTCCCTTTCCCATTCTCATGCCATCTCCCATTTGGTTGGCACAGTGAGTGCTGACTAAGCAGGATCTATTTCTGTTTTTATGTTCGGGTTTTTTTAGGAGCTAAAAGGGTATTTGGTTAAACCACTTTTATGGTCAACATGTCACAGAAGTAATAAGAAGCTGCTTCATTATTTACTTGGTTGTTATTAGTAATGAAATAATATAATATCATTTTCTTATTCAGTTTGAAATCTTTACTGAGTGATAACTGTTGACTAGTGTCCAATCTGCGCTTAATGTAGCTTTGCCATTTTTGATTATCTTGCTAGAAAGTACAGTAAAATCTAAAAAAATGCAAAATAAAACAAATTCATTTAGAAATAAATCCAATAAAAAAAATTAAAATGTTCTGATAATTCACAGTTTTTTATTAATTAGAAATTTTTAAAAATATATATTTTTTTTATTATTTAAATAATATTTTTTGAAGACTTTTCTATTATTTCAATATAATTCTTATTTAATAACTTCCAGTTTCTCTCATTTTATTCACTTCAACGAGTGCTCACTGTGCATAGGTGCACGGGAGTTTTCAAGTGCATAAACGGTTAGATTGCTGTGAAAAGTTTTGGCTGGCCCCGTGACCCCCTCCCCCCCTTTCTGCGCGCCCCTGCACTTCCCTGCCAAAAAGGCGTGGAAAAAGGGGGGGAGAAAACGTTATTTTTTTGTCGGAAACGTTTTCAGCTTGAGCGCCAATGCGGCCAGCGTCAACGGCTCCTTAGCCTAAGCTGCCGCGCCCACCGCCCATCCACCTCCGATCCCCCTTTTTTCCCCCCCACTCACCTTTAGCCCAAAGAACCCACCGAAAAAAAAACGCAGCCTTTCGTTCTGTGAAAAGAAGTTTTGTGAAGGCAAGCGTCCATTAAGTGTTGTCGTCCCTGTCTCACACTCTGTTGCCCTCTCTTTCGCACAGTTAGGTTGGCCAAGGGCGGCGTTTAAATGAAATGAATTTCCAAGTTGCTGTTTGTCTGCTGTTGCAGCTTAGCAGCGCAGCAAAGTATGCTATGGAAAGTGGAAATACCCTGAAATATAAGGGTATTATATTTAGGGACATCTAAGATAAGGTTTACTTACAAAAAGCTTTTTTGTATTTTACTCGACTTAAATATTAATAATAATTAATAAAATATTTATGAAATATTATATTTATGATAATAATGATTATATAATTTTTTAAATTTATTCTAAAATATTAAATTATAAGTTTTCAAGGGTATTTTAAAGATTTTTTCAAACTTAAATATATTTATGAAATACTATTTTGATTTATTAATGAAAATATATTTTTTAAATATATTCCCTAATATTAACTGATGACTTTAGGGGGATATAACTTTTCCAGGGTATTTTAAAGATAGAATGTTATTTTATTTTTTCAAGCTTTTCAAGTTTTTTGAAAGGGGGGATGCTCCACGTCTCTGTTTACTGACTTTGTTTATGTATTTTAACTATGCAGCCTGGCAATTATTTCAATTAGTTCATTATGTTGCCTGATTGACTTGCACTTGCCCCCAAGTACACACAACTATGTGTGTGTGGAAACGAGGGTGTGGTGGAAAAGGGAAAGGGGGAAATCCCTGGGCTACTGGGAAAAACTTTCTCCTGTCCTTTCCTTTCCTTCTCCGGTCACTCTGAGCCACACGGAATCCCCTGCGGGACACGCACCAAAGCCAAAAAGTTGTTTGTTAACAAGCACAATGTGTTAATTTAATTACAACAAAAATACAACATAAAATAGAATGCAATAAAATGGAGTAAAATAGGAAAATAGCTAAATAGCTAAAGAGATCTGGGCAAAACCTCAACTATACCCATAAAACTTGGCTAATTAAAGCTAATAGCTGACTGGAAAAACTAAATTGGATTGCAAATGTATAGATAAGATATTCTAAAACGGATTAAAGAACAAGCATTTTTCTATGCATTTTATTTGCCAGAAAAAAATCCAGAAAAATGTAAACATTTTTGTTTTGCTTTTTTTCTGCCTACATTTATTTTTAGGCACATTTTAGTTACGCTCGAACAATTGAAATTCTCGCTCTCTGTGATTCCCTGTAATTATCAATTTGTCCATTTGAAAATTTCCCTTAATTGGTGGCAATTAATTTCCACGCTAATTAAAATGTGACCAGCGCACACATTCGCGTTTAAAACACAAAAAAGAGAAATGCAAATGTAATGCTAAAAAAAAGAGGAAGAGAAGAGAAAATAAAAAGGAAAACAGTGAGCAGTGAAATTTGAAAATCAAATCAGAAAAGCTGTGTTGCTGTTGCTGGCTGATGACGATGGCGGTTCTCTGATTGCTGGCGGCATTTAACTGCCAGCGACGGCAGCAGCAACATGCAACATGCAGCATGCAGCATGGGGGCGGTGCTGCAGCAGCAGCAGCAACATTGGCGCTTCCCGGCGGCAATTACATCCTTAGCATCCTTGTTGCAGCCAAAAAATAATAAGGCCTCCCATCCTGTAGCCTTTTTATGATTATTTTCATTATTATGTGCCGCTCCGCAGCCTCCGCGAAATTGCCACGGCAACCACATGGGCGCACCGCCAGCACCACTTGCCCTTCGCCACCCGAAAACCACCCAAAAACCACCCAAAACCACCCAAAAACCACCCAATCCACCGCCCCAATTGGCAACGCTCGGCTAATTTTCATGTAAGGCTGCCGCCTTGTTGATGTTGTTATTGCCGCTGCTTTGCAAGGACATCGCACAGTGGTCCTGCGAACGAGATCCCGCGAAAATCCCTTCCTTTAATCCCCGAATGTCAGCAATTAAGGCGGAAATTACGCTCAATCAAGGCAGATGATCAGAAAAGATGAAAGATGACTGGGAGAAAGTTAACTTAATTCATCAAATACTAATTTAAAGAGAATTTTCTTTG
This sequence comes from Drosophila pseudotakahashii, assembly GCA_035046095.1. Taxonomy (NCBI): domain Eukaryota; kingdom Metazoa; phylum Arthropoda; class Insecta; order Diptera; family Drosophilidae; genus Drosophila; species Drosophila pseudotakahashii. The sequence continues at coordinate 13,874,453 of JAWNOE010000105.1, forward strand.
ACATTTTAGTCCCCATTTTGTTTGTTAATATTCATTTGAAATATTAAAAACATATATATATAAATTTTAAAATTTTTTAAATATTTTTTTCTAATATAATTTTCTAATATAAAGTTTAAAAATCAAGTTTAAAGTATTTCATAAATATTAAAACTTAGAAAATAAGAGCTTGAAAAATATTGATGTTTTCGATAATTTTCGATATTTAATATTTTTTAAAATTGATAGCATGAATATAATCGACACCATATTGTGAAAATATCGATAGTTTTCAAGCTTTATTTTTTTATATCATATTTTTAATATTTACCCAATTACAATTATCACAAAATAATTCTAAATTGATTCCTTAACTTTGCTCCACTGTTTCTTTGCCCCTCTTCAGATCTTTCCCTTTCCTTTGCTCTTTCTCTCTGTGTATCTTCTCCTGCTTCTTGTTGTTCTTTCTTCGGCTTCCGTTGTAGCTTGTTGCTGCTGTTGCTGTTGCTGTTGTTACTGTAGTTGCTGTTGTCCTGGCTCATGTGCAATGCCTTTGTAATCACGCTAATAACTTGACTTTCGAAAGTAATTAGCCACATAGCGCAGTGAGTGAAAGAGAGGGAGAGGGCCAGAATGAGACGGAGAATTGCCTGTCATGTTGCTGTTGCTGCTGTTGGTATTGCTGCTGCTGTTGGTGTTGCTGCTACTGTTGGTGTTGCTGCCTTCATGTTCTTGTCCCGCCCGATTCACATTTGCTATTTTTGGTAATTTGACTAGCAAAACCAAACAAGCAGGCCCAGCTTGGCTTTGGTTTTGGCTTTTGGGCCTTGCTCCTTTCGCTCCTTGCTCGTTGCTCGTTGGTCCCTTCGTCCTTTCGTCCTGGACTTGGCCCATTTACTAGTGTCCACTGAACAACCGCCCACCGCAGACCGCCAAACCAAGTGGGACGAGAACAACACCAACAATTATTCCAAAATGGCCAACACTTGCCAGCAAACATGACAAGTAACAAATGCATAAAGCACAAATACACACACACACACACACACACACACACACACAGACACACAAATTTTCAGAAGGCCCCAATTCTCCTCTTGTTTATTTGGCAATTTCAAAGATTTTTCAGATATTCCTCACCTGACTTGTCTGCAAATAGCTAGATAAATTGAAGAAATTGCATTGCAGCAATAGAAAATCTAAGGCATCGATGACAGGCGGCAACATTTGATAAAACTACCAAGCAAAATGTACATATAATTTGCAAAAGCAATAAAAGCAGGGGGGGAAAATAAATCTATATTTTTTTTGAAGAAAATACAAGGCAAGCAACATGAGTGGCAAACACAAATTGCAACAAGCAAAGCCACACCTTTGGCCTTTCGAAAAACCGAGAACAATAGAACAATATTGGCAGCAACATCAGTTTCTAGCAGCAACAACAACCCACTGTAATTAAGATATTCATTTAAAACTAGATATAACATATCAAAGAGCTATTAATTAAGCAGCCGAAACTCGAACAAAAGTCCTAATTACATCGATTAATCTGGCCAGTGACAAATTCTTTTGCCAATCCCAACAGCCAACATTGCTTTTGTCGCCACTCCATCATCGAGATCGCACTTGACTGACAGATAATTAATTTTTCATGTGCACCTCCCCTCATTTTGATTTTCATTTGAGTTTGCTTAGCTCCTCGGCTTACGGGAGTTTTCCTTTTCCATTTTCCGGCTGACGTTTTCCTTTTCCTTCTGGCCCACAGAAAGATGATTCGCCAGATTTGCCGAGATTGATTACTGTGTGCCTACTAATTAAATTTCCGTTTATTATATATAGAGGTATATGATATTTATATTTTATACACTGAAAATAAATGTTTGCAAATTTTTATATTAAATAAAAAACCTATTTAATTGAATAATTTAATTTAAAAATTTTTAAATTAATGTAGAAAGTATATAATAAATATTTTACGTCATTAAAAAAAAAATAATTTCATATTAAATTCAAAGTTTACCATTTTTTAATTTACTACAATTGTTAAAATTAATACTTTCATATTTAAAATTAATAAAAACTGTAATCAATGCAAAACAGAGCAAAAAAAAAAATTAAAATGGAATATGAAATCTTTATATTAACTAAATTATTTTTCTCAGTGTATATATTATATACTCCATATATTATAAATATTATATGCCTAATTCTTTTGCTTTCTGTGAATCCCAAGTATTTAAATTATTTTTCCCAAGCGATGCTGCTTATGTTAGAGTGTTTTTTTTAACTAATGGCTTTTGGCCACCAAATTCTTCTGGGGATTTACAGAAAGCCGCGACACTTGAGCCGCTTTTCGGGGGGAGGGTGTTTTAGCACGCCCCCAAAAGACGGAAATCGGACATTCGACGGCATTATAATGAAGCATTAATAACGGGCGATTCTGTTTCTGATGGTGGTGGCGGCATTATTGCAGCAACATCATCGTTATCAACGTCATTATCGGCGTTATCAGCATCATCATTATCGGCTTAATCGCCAGGATTGCCGACAGGATGGCAGGATGGCAGGAGGAGCAATAGCAAATGGCAGTGGCAACAACAACAACAACACATTATATATGGCACACACACCTGTGCCACTTTCCACATCCCATTTCCCACTTCCCGGCATTTCCCAGCTTTTTCCCACTTGCGACCGGGAAATGGCCGCTTCACTTTATTACTGAACACTGACTTCTGTCTCGTCTAGGCCGCAAAACTTAATTGCGCTTTAAATTTCTCTGTCGAGGGATATATACCCATATATATATATATATATATATAAACATATATATGGTATATATAAAATGGACCGTGCCATATATCCGTGAATATATTTATGTCCTATCCCCATGTTTGTTTGTGTTTACTGGCGTTTGGTTAAAGCACTTTAAAATAAACGAGCAAAAAGCACTTTGAACAACGGGCACTATGAAATCTATGCTGCCAGGCTAGAAATTTACAAAAAACACAAGGGTTTTTTTGAAGCGCAATAATTTAATACCCTGAAAAAGTGTGGAAAGGGGTTTTTAGCCACAAACAGAATTTAAGAAAAAATCTAGAAAATATTATTTCGAATTTAAAGGAAACCGGAAAAGGTATCCTTAATATATAATTGAAATATTTATTATTATTTAAGTAAGAATTAATCTAAAATTTCATAAAAATTTTAATCTATCTTAAAAAATATATCTTTAAAAATGATTTTTTTTCTTATAATAATAATAAGATAATAATAATTTAAAGGAAACTCGAAAAGGTTTATTATCCTTATTATATAAATAAAATATTTATTATTATTTAAGTCAGAATTTATCTCAAATTTCTTAACAATTTAAATCTTTCTTAAAAATATAGCTTAAAAAAGGAATTTTTTCTTATAATAATAATAAGATAATAATAATTTAAAGGAAACCCAAAAAGGTTTATTATCCCTATTATATAAATAAAATATTTATTATTATTTAAGTAAGAATTTATCTACAAATTTCAATCCAATTTAAATCTTTCTTAAAAATATTGCTTAAAATAGGAATTTTGTCTTTGCTTGAGAAACCTTTTGAGATCCTTTGCCATCAATGTTGACGGCATGCAAAAATAATGTTGAAATTAAATAAACACCAATGTGGAATGAAATGGGTCAGCAACTTGCGAACTGTCTTGGGGTCCTGAGCAAATCTTTGCCAGGAGTTCTTCGTCCCGGATTCAGGACTCAGAACTCAGGATTCAGAACTCCGGATCCATTTGTAGGCCGACTGTAAGGAGAGCAAACTTCGCCTGGCCGTTGGGAATTCGATGTTGCCTCTGTTGACTGTCAACTCATATATACGGTGTATGTGTGTGGCGTATATGTTTGTGTGTGTGTGTTGCTGCCAATGTGTTAGTATGCTGCTGGTGTTGCAGGTTGCTCCTGTGCTGCTGCTTCTGTTGCTGCTGCTGCCACTGACGATGATACTCGCATTTAAATTAACATTATTTGCATGCGGCGCTTACAGCATAAATTTCAGAGCTCTCACTCTCTCTCTCTCGCTTGCACAGCCTCGCCCCGTCTCTTTCCGGCTGTGTGTGTTTTGTGTGTGTGCATTGTTTGCGTTGCATATCATTCACACACCGCCACTCAATGGCAAAGTAAATTGCTTAAATATGGCACCCAGCGACAAGAACAAAAGCGAAATAAGAAAAACACACACCGAATTTCAGCTGTTTCGTAGTGAAATTTGGCAACCCTGGCAACCGCACACCACACACAGTCTGTGTGTTGTTTATTAGCTACTCTACTCAGTGGGTTAAGCCCTCCGGGCGCTGTCCCTTTTTAATCCCGAGATAAGGCCTGGCATAAAGGTAAATTCAAAAGACCACCAGTGTTGCCTAAATTCATTTTGCCAAAAGATATGACAACACCAACATTCGATAAGTCCATCATCGTGCTAAAGGGCTGCCGGGGTAATTATGTTCGGTTGGGCAGAATTAAGTCTCGGAACAATACCCCTGATTAATTAGCTCGAGATGTTGGCCGGCAGAAAACATTTCTGAATAGAAACCCAGGATAATTGGGTAATAAATACCTTGATTAACATAAATTTTGATTTGCTGTTCTGTGAAAATGTACGCCAACATCTATATTTTAGCTGTAAATTAATTTAAAGACATCTGAAATATGATAATTGGGTATGTCGGTATTTTTTGAGAGAGAATCCTCTTTAAAATCAGTTTCTCTCCTTGTGCTGTAGCAAACATTTTTCATTCTTCTGCCCACGATTAATTTTTACAAATATTATCCAGCAGCGAGTGCACTCCATTAATGCAATGCACTTATGGAGAGAGATCCGGTGTGCAAAAAGCGGTTCAAGAGGTGGCTGGGTAATATAATTATAATAACTTAATCAGGTGGCGCTAGGGCAATAAACATTAAAAACATGCAAACTCTACGGTTGGCAGGGGGGTTGGTTCGGGCGAAAGACAGTTTACTGCATCATAATTTAGCCTGGCAACCCTTTTTTCTGTTTCGCCCCCTCCCCTTTTTGCGCCAATGCAGTTTTATTGCACACACTTTTTGCAGCTCGTTGGCGGAAAATATCATTATTAAATGCACTTGCTTCGCCTATAAATATAATTCTTATCGCATTACGTGGCCCAATATCCGCAGTGTTTTATCTCGCCACCCGTGGCAACCCTGGCAGCTGCCAACCCAACCCGCCCCCCGCTTATTTATGGCAATAATAAAGTTGTTGGCAACATTTTATGTGTGTTTTGGCTGCAAAAAGGAGTCAACAGATTTGCTTGTAATTAAAAATTTGTGCTTGCAACATGACCAGGGCAACTCTGGTTTATGAGTGGTTTTAAAAGCACACACACACACACTTAAACTAGCAATTATTTGTGACAATTATTTAATGGATTTTCCCTTTTTGATTGTAAGAAAAAATAGCTATTCATTTTATTTACAGAGGGATATATTTAATTAAAATAAAAAATATAAATAAAATAATGTCTACTTCTATTTGTAGAATATTATATTAAAGGGATTATACATATCACATATTTTTCCATATCTATTTTCTACAGTCGAGTTTTATTTTTTATCCTTTGAATTTCACTCAAAACGACATTTTGCTTTGAAAATCTATCTTTGGCGTAAAAGTGGCCAGTGGGATAAGCTAGATAAAGGGGAAACTGGAGCTGGCTTAAGCTTGTAAGCCAAAAATAAACTGATATGGTCCCACAGACACACACACACACACGCACACAGATTGCCCATTGAAATGCATCGGAGGATATTTTCTTATTGAGAAATATGCAAACGCTGCCAAGGCGAAACTTCTTTGAGAGGAGCAGGCCAAGGGTTAAAGGCGAGAAAGGGGAAAGGGTAGAGAGTGGGGTTAAGGGGCAACACTTTAACGCATCAGAGGAGCCGAGTTCAAAGGTCATAGGCAACTCTAACTCTTTCACCTGCATCATTTTCATTCTCCTTCTTTGAAGTCGATAAGCCAAAGGCATTTAATTGGCATGGGAAAAAGTGTGGAGTGTGCTTAAAGTCTTAAAGTGCATTTAAATATTCGAAAAATAAATAAACAAGTGTGTTTGCTTCAAAATGGATTAAGAGCTTGAGTACTCACGCTTAATGAGGAATGAGTATGGGTAATTACCATCAGTTTTGATTCATTGACAAACAAAATTTATTTGCGAAATAAAAAGTACATCAGTGGTCTCAAAAGCATGAAAAATAATTTAACATGACAGAAAGTTCAGACAAATGGCATTTTGATAAAAAAAAAAATAACCGTAGTTTTTTTAGCTAAATTTAAACCTTTTAAATGAATTTAAAAATTACTTATTATAAGTCGTTACATATTTAAAATTTAGTTTTAAAATGTAAATAAAATATAACATTTAAATAAATTTAAAATTAGGTTCTTAAAAGTCGTAAAATATTTAAAATTTTATTTTAAAATATAAATAAAATATAGTAACTTTAAACATTTAAATGATTTTAAAATTAAATTGTTAAGAGTCGTAAAATATTTAAAATTTAGTTTTAAAATTTAAATAAATTGTAGGAAAATTGTTTCTCTTTTTTGTTCTTTCCTCGCTTTCCCCTTCTTTCCTTTTTGCCACATTTTTTGCAGCCTTTTCTTGGCAATTGCAAGGAACCAACATGTTCGCTATGTTCGCACGCCTGCGGCGGGTCAGCAAAAAGGGGGAAGAGAGGTGGAAAATGGAGGGAACCCCCCCCCCCCCCCCCACTTTGGATTGCATCTTGGCAAATGCTCACAAAGGCACGCAGATTGGCTGGGCGAAGACCACACATACATATAGATATACATATAGATATACATATGTTTGGCTTCCTCCGCCCGCTTGACTTGGCTAACATGCTTTTGGCTCACCACTTGGCCGCATGTTGGCCCCCCTGGCCACGCCCCTGCTCGGTCCAGCCAACTCCCCCCCACCCCTGTCGTCGGTCTGCTGCCAATTCTGGAATATTCTTGGCAGCGATTTTGGCCACAATTACAACATCTTAATAGGAACAAGGATAGGATGGCTGAATGAGAAAAAAAAACGCTGATGACTGGCCTCCAATTTCTGCTTGTGTAGGCGGCGAGTTGCAAGTCTTTTTTTCCCTCTCCTTTGATTAGTTGCGAATGATTCGGGGGAATTTGGACTTCGCTTATTTTTGGGCGGTTTAATGGTTTAGCGAAAAAAATGTTATTCAAGTTCTAGTTTACCTAGATTTTTGCTACCCGTTTTTTTAAATTTATAAAAAAATTAAAAATAAATAAAAATATATATAAATTAAATATATAAATAAATATATATTTTACAGTTTTTATTTATTACAAAATTATGAAATTCTATTCTTATTAATTTATTTATTCTTTATTTTCTTTCCAGGTAAATGAAACAAATTTCTGCATATTCAATTAAGACTAGAAAATGTCTTGTAAGAAGTAAGACAAAATATTTTTTATCAAAAAAAAATTTAAAAATTTTCAAAATATTTTTAATAATATTTTAAACACATAAAATAAACTTTGCAGGATGTTTAGTACTTCGTTCTGCTCCATTTCATTATTTCCTCATATTTTCCGCAACATTTTGTATCTATTTTCCGCATACTTTTTTGGCAGCATCATCAAAAGAGCGGAAAATATTTACGTTATATGCCCAATATATGCAGGGATATGCGATTGATGCTGCAGGGAAAAATCGAGTGGGGAACCCATGTTAAATGCCTTTGGCTTATTTGGCAGACCAAACTTTTCTTTCTCTTTTTTCTACCCGTTTGAATTTTGTTCCCCCAAAAAAAAAAAAACAGAAATACGCGAAAACACCTTCAAGGTCTGTTGCCAGAAAAGCGAAGCAAGGAAAAGCGAGCGCGAATTGAGTTTTGAAGAACTTTTGAAAAAGCGCTTTAGCGTGAAAATGGTCGTTCAGGTTGGAGGGGCGTGGCAAAGGGAATTTTCCCCTTTTCCAATTTTAAATGCTCGAGGAGGAGATGGAGCAAAACTTTTGCCCGCGCGCACAGCGTGTAATTTCCTTGTAGTCAACTTGAAATGCTCTCAAAATGCATTTGCATGGCGCCCCCTTCGCCGCCACTGGTTGCCATGGCGTATGCGTAATATTAGTTCTGGCGTGCGAAAAGATCTCCGTGGCAAGAAAACAAAATAAAATAAAACAAAAATAAAAATCAAAAAAAATTGAGAAAGGGAAAATTCAAATAGAAAACTTGTAAAAAAATGAAGCGCAGGTAGCAGGGATGCGGAAAATGGGAAAAACCAGGCAAAACAAAAGCTCGCAAAAAATGTAATTAAAACTTACGATTCGTGAAATGAAGTTGATAGATATTTAAAGTGAAAGAAACCTCTTAAATGTCTATATATTAAATGTAGAGTGCTTAACAATTGACTTATCCCACTGTGCTTACGCTTCTAATAGCCGTTCAATTACCGAGATCCATATCTCTTTATATCCCAATTCACTTTCCCGGCTCTTCCACTTCCCATTTTTTGGCCATGTTAAACCCTTTTTGGACAGCTGTGGCCATTCCTTGTTATTCAGCAGTTCGAGTTGATAAATTTGTCTGATTTGTGGCCGCCTTTTTCCCCTCTTCTTTTTTTTTTGTTTGCTTTTCGTTTCTTTTCCATTTTCTATTACCAACTCCCTGGGCTGCCAACTCATGCTCATGCTTCCCCTTTTCCACTTAATTCATTCGCAATATGCTGCCAAAATCTCAGTTGGCAAGCCACTAACTCATCTCCCTTTCCCTTCTGGTTTTTTCCAATTTGATGCTGACGACGTGGAAAAATGTTTGGTAATTATTCGGAATTTGGATAATTACAATGGCGCATGCTAAAAATGTTGCAAATGATGTAGCACGAAAATATCTTAAATTTTGGCCAACATTTTCATTTCGGTTTTTTGGCCAATGACAAGGACAATGAAGGAGTGGTGGGGGGATAAGCTCTATGCAGCCGCATAATTTTGCGGTTTTTTCTGTTAGCCATCCGAACGTGGAAGCCACAGTTTAGAGATGGGACACAAGTAATTGGAAGTCCATGAATAATTTCGCATTATAGCTGGATTATATCTAATGAAAAGGTATTTTCAACAGTTAACTTATTATAAATATTTATTTAAATCTCTTTAGTATTTCCAACAATTTCCCGTTGGATAGTTTCACCAATGGTTTCAACAATCTCCCTAATGTTGTTTGGTTATTCTTTCTAAAAGCTTCAACGATTGTATTAATTATCTGAATACACATTTGCTTCGTGTCTGTTCTATTCCTAAGTTACACCAATGGTTTCAACAATATCTGATCTTTCATCTTGTTAGTATTAGTATTTAACAATATGATTCTTTCTAAAAGTTTCAACAATAGTGTTTTAATTATTTGATAAGTTACACCAATGGTTCTAACAATATCTGATCTTTCATCTTCTTTTTAGTTGTTCTTTCCTGTTTTTATACCAATTTACTTTTAGTCTTTACTATTTATTGCTGTTGAGTTTCACCAATGGTTTCCACAATTTCACCAATGGTCTCAACACTGTTCTTTTTGACCGGTTTTACTTCCAATATCCCATATATCATCTGCAGCTACTTACTGTTACTGTTTTAATACCCATTTACCCTTAATCTTTACTATTTTTTGCCTTTGAGTTTCACCAACGGTTTCCACAATGTCTCAACAATTTTATTTTCTATCAGTTTTATCATCTCCAGTTGGAAACTTAGATAGTGTTGGATCTCTGACTGACTGGTTCACATCATCATTCTGGTCCTGGTAGTTTCCATTTTCATCGGCATCGCCATCGCCACTTCCAATTCCAATCCCACTTCCATCTCACATTTCAATTGTCCGGCCGGCGATTCATTCGCTTGTGGCCGTGAGTGTGTGTGCGGTTTAAGCCTCATTTCCTTGTACTTCCGTTTCTGGCATATGAGCACTGAGATAGTGGCTTAACCCATGCCGGCCAAGCTAAAACCCCAGCCCAAAACCTTAACCCCGCACATTCGGAATGGCCATGGTAAACTGCTCTTTGGGTTGTTTGGCTCTTTTGGCCTGCTGAAAAATGCAAAACTTTCATTTGCACTCGGTGCTCGTTAGGGAAAGAGACGGAGCTACGGGGGTCTAGAAAGAGAGGGGGGATCGGGACAGGGAAAGGGACAGGGACAGGGACAGGGATAGACAGAGAAGGCCTCTGGTCGTACTTCTGGCCTTTAACTCGGTTAGAACCCGGTTAGGAGCTTGGCCATCCCGTTTAGCATTGCCCAGCAATTTATTAGAGTTTTGTTTTGTTTTCCTGCCTTTTGTACTATGCAAGAGTGTCTGTGTGTCGGTATATATTCCCCCCTGTCCCACCTTCCCTCTCTAATTCCGTCTTCTTTTTTGGTTAAACTCTCTCGAATTGCATAAGTAAATAACGCACGTAAATGCATTTTTGCACAACAAAAAACAACAGGAGCAATGGAAAGATTTTCTGCTAGTTTCGGTTGTTTCGTTTGTTTTGGGTGAGTTAGAGAGGGGGGGAAATTCACTAAAAACTGTAAATTAAACAACAGCAAAAATTCAGAGGAAAATACTACAGAGAAGTAAAATAAGAAAAAAATAAAGGTGCCATTGTAACAGCTGAGAAAATACACTAGAAATGCAAAAGGGTTGCCAGGGAAAAATATTGGAATTTTTTGTAAATTTATTTAGCCCTAAATCAATAAAAAAAATGTAATGATTATAAAGTTTAGGGATTTATCAAGAAAAAATCTATATTAATACGGGATTAACTTAAGTTTAAAGCCAGTTACTTGCTCAGTTCTCAAAAGGTCACTTAAAGTCACAATTGTTTCGAGTATTCCATTGTTATTTCAGGGATAATTGTTTTTGTGGTCACACAAAGCCGAGCAAACTGCGGGAACCCGTCTTCCAGGTGACCGAAATCCACCTCTCCAAACTTCCCTTCCAAACTTTAAGCCCCATCGGGGGATGGGTTTCTGGGTTCCTGGGCAGAATTTTCCTGGCCAGGCCACAAAACAATTTTACAAAATATATTTAATACACAAGTTTGCTCAGTTCTATTCGGGTTCTATGTGTGTCTTCTTTTTTTTCCGGTTCTCCGGGTAGCTTTGCAGTTGGAGAACTTAACATGCAACATGGAAGGGACACACACATATAAACTTTCTCGTCTTTCTCGCCGACTTTAAAGTTTTGCATGTGCCATAAAACACCTGCTCCTCACCTGTGCTCCTATTTCGGTTTCTTTCGTTTTCACCTGCTGTGTTTTTTGTGCTTCCTTCCTCTTTATGTCTCTCCTGTTCTTCTTCTTAGTGACATTTACGATTACATGCTGGCAAAACAATGTGGCGGAAAAGGAGGAAAAGGCGGCGGTTTGGAAAGTGCATTTCACATGCAAAACTTTGCCATTTTTTGGGCCTCCTTTTCCGTTCCTTTTTTTTGTGTGCTTCTTTCGTTTCGGAGGCGTTTGGCATACTTTTAGGCGGAAACTAGACTTAATTGATTTGCAAAGTGGAACGCAAAGCGACCGGCGATCAAAATGGAAAATGTTACAAACACGAGAGCGAAAGGAAAATCCCATTGAGCAGAGGCAGCATCCCCGAGGGGGTGGCATTTGAATTTTCCTCCTGTTTTTTCTCATCTTTTTGCCGTTCTGTTGTCTCTGGCGAGCAGACAATGCAGGTATGCAAACTATGGTTGGCAAAATGTTGGCAAAACGGTTCGGTTCAGTGGTTCAGTGGTTCAGTGGCTCAGTGGCAGCAGCATTTCACCCACTTTCGTCCACATTTCCCCACCGTTCCTGGCCAAATAATCAATATTTCTTCGCATGTGACTCAAATTAACAAGGGACCTTTTTTCCCCAGACGGTTCAATTTAAAGTGGTTCGGTTCAGTGGTTCGCTTTCAGTGGGTGTCTTTGTTTCGTTTTTTTGCTAGTAATTATTTGATATACTTTCAGCTTTTAAGGGGGAAATTAAATTAAATGTAATATGTAAAAAGGTATTTTTGTGCTTTATTTTATATCTAATTAATTTACATTTTTAATCGATTTTATCGATAGATTTATCGATTTATTACACATAAATAGCTTTACAAATTTCCGCATTATTATTGTACTTTAAATTATATCTATTTATCTTACATTTTTAATCGATTTTATCGATAGATTTATCGATTTATTAAGAAAAGCTTTTCCAATTATTCCTCAAGCTCACATAAATGGCTATGTAAATTTCCACACCTTTTTCTTCTAAATATTTACCAACTCAGCTTATAGTTAAGCTTCTGCCATCTCACTTTGATAGATTTACCAAGTCAGATATCCTCTTAAAGCCACCTGATTTTCGCATTTCGCTTGGGGGCTCGTTCAGTGGCAGGCCAATCAAATGGCTAACGAACGCCCCACAATTCTCGATCATCACTCGAAAACTTGTTGTCGGCCTTCCTTCGAAAGTGCGGTTCAGTGGCTCAGTGTTCCGGTTCAGTTCCAGTTCGATTTTGGCCCCTGAATCCATCAATCGAAGGATTCCTCCATGAAAAGAGCAACAACAACAACAACAAAAAAATAAAAACGAAAAGGGAATCGCCACAGAAACCGAACCAGAGATCTCCCATCCCCTCGTCATTCCACCCATCCTCTGCATAATTTTGTGGCATGCAAAATGCAACAGCAACAATTCTAATGCCTCTCCGTCCGTCCACGTGGGTGGGAAAATCGAGCGGGGCTGGGAAAGCAATCTGCAAATGCTTTGTTGCCAAAGCATTATTAAACTGGCATTTTCATTTCTGCCACACACACACACACACTCCTACACACAAACACATACAGATAAGCAAGCATATTTTGGTCCTGCAGGATGTGGGGGACAGAGGAAAGGGAAGGGGGTGGGGGTGGGGCATTTCCCCGCTCGTCTTCGGAAAATCCTGCTTTCCACATTTGAATTTCGAGTACTCGGCTACGAGCGGCTCTCAGTCAGATTCACTTTTTACCGGTTCACACACATGAAACCGCATTTGCGGCCCCTTCTCAGGAAAATGCCACCCGCAAAACCTCGAAAATATCACCATCCAAAATAATATTACTCCCTAGCAGATGGGCTTTCGATGGGAATTAAAAATGATATAGAATTTTAAAATAGTCGAAAATATTTTTGTTATAAAATTAACTTTTAACCAAAAAGTTATCAGTGTTTTTATCGAAACATTGGAAATAATAGTCCGAATGGGGAATGTGATATATCGTTGCCTTCGTAATCAAATTCTCAATATTCTGGCATTTAAACTTGGATATTTTATTTTTTGGCCATTTTTCGCAAAAAATCATGCTGTTACCCCTTTAAAAAAAAATGAAAATTGTCGAAAATTTAATTTTTTTCAAAATCACACTGAAAGTGTTATGGATTTAATTATTATATCCTTATCTGTTCAAAAAAGTGTGTATTTTTGGTGTAAGACCATTTTTGGCCAAGTTACAGCAAAAAAACATAAAGAAAAAATTCAAATTTTTGCCAAAAACCCCTAATTCCAATTTTCCACAAAAATAAAATTGGTTTTTTGGCCGCAACAATGTTAATATTAATTTAATTATGGCTTGTCATACCTTTCTGAACTCGTAATTAAATTTCCAATCGATTGGCATTTGAACTTAAACATTTTAATTTTTGGCCATTTTTCGCAAAAAATTATGATGTACCCCATTATAAAAAAAATGAAAATTGGCAAAAATTTTATTTTTTCAAAATCGCGTTGAAAGTGTCATGAGCTTTATATTTATTTTGTTATCGGTTTAAAACAGTATGTATTTTTGGTGTAGGACCATTTTTGGCCAAGATACTGAAAAAAAAACAAAAAGAAAAATTCATATTTTTGCCAAAAATATAAATCGATTGGCATTTAAATCTTGACATTTTATGTCCCAAATTTTTGGAAAAATATGCCTCTACCTTAAAGTAGGGTATCAGAAAATTGTCAAGCAAACAAAAAAAAAAAGGAAAAGTCGAAAAAATGTTTCAGCGGCGACAACAAAAAGGGCGCATCCACGTCATTACGGAGTGTAGGTATATATAGGTAGGGCTGCAGATACAGATGCAGCAGATATGGCGGCGATATAGCGATGGCTCTTCATCATGCCGAGACTGCGGGGAGAAATGGGAAAAAATGTGCAAAAATGGGAGAAAGCAGGAAAGCAGCAGAGAAATAATAATAATGCGCTCGAGTGGAAAACGTAGCCCGGCAACAAAGTAGAATTTCCTTTACATTTCTTTGTCGCTGTACTGCAGATGAGTATGTGGCCATATCCCCGGCGATAGTCCCCTATATCCCCTTTGCCGTATACGACCCAAAACTCCCCCAGTTTTCCGTGTGATGAGCGCTATTGATAATGTTATATCCCCCCTGCATCCTTGGCTGCTCTTTTATTGTTGCCTGCAGCATTCCTGCTCCGTTGTTCGTTGTTCGCCGCTCGTTGTCCCTATTGTTGCTATTTTTTGTTGCCATCCTGCTGCACTGCGACAACATCAACATCAACATCAACAAACTGCAGCAGCAGCAGCAGCATCCACATCATATGCAAAATATTGTTTTGTCTTTCGCCCTAAGAGCATAATCAAAACGAGATACTTAGATCTGCATCGCGATGTTCTGGGGAAAATATCAAATTTAATTCAATAACGAAATGCGCTTTCGCTTCCCCGGTTTTCCCATCAAATTAGCAGGAAATCGAGATTATAAAGGTAAAGTTCGGATAAGCAGGAAAATGACAAAATTTCATTCAATAGAAAGTTGAGTTTGTTCATATAACCCTAAATTGATTAAGGAATGAATTTAAAAATGTTAACAAATTAAAATAGCATTTTAAAAATTAACCAAAATATTTTTAACATTTTTAAACACTTTAAAAAAAAATGGAAAAATCAAGTTTTCCCTCTCCTCTTTATATCCTGGCTTTCTTTTGGTCAAAGTGATTACTTCTTCGAACCCTCTAAAAAAATAACATAAATCTTGTAATCGTTCTCTGCTTTTCCACCCACACAAAAGAGTAAACAAAAAGTTTGCTCATAATCAACGCGTAATATTCAAAACCCATTCCTTTCGCTTTTCTTTTCTTTTATTTTTATTTTCCTTTTTCTATTTTTTATTCCTGACCAGATTTACCGTTATCTATGGTTGACTCTTTTGCCCGCTTTCTTTCGCATTTTTGCGATTTCTCTTGCCTGATTTTCCATCCATCTGGGGTTTCTATATTTTTTATACCCCTGATTTTTTGCCATACTTTTTTGTTCTCCCATTTTTCATTTCTCATCTCTGGTTCTCCATTATTTTGTATTTTGTATTCCCTTGCGCTCGATTTGTGTGCATCCAAAAAAGGGGGCGTGTGTATGTTAGCATAATACGCTTTATCAAACAGAGCAAACGGAAAACTGAAAACGGAGAGCTGAAAACTGAGCGCTGGCGAAGTCGTCAACTGGCGGAAATGTCTTGGTCCCCCAGCTAAGAAATATATACTCTTCCATCTACATATACATACATATATGATGGACCGTCAGTGGAAACCCGAGTGATTTAAATACATATATATATATTTCAGTTATTTCGCTTTTATTTTTGCCATTTTAATTGGCTCACACTCGCGATCCGGTTGCTCATCTTGTCTTGGATTGAATGGCATCGCAGGAAATGGAAATGGGATGCTGACGCGCGCCCGCAAAAGCGAAAAAGAGTTGGGCGCCATATTGTATCTGTATCCTTGAAGATTGGCATAAATTTTAATTAAGCCTCAAGGAAACCGTCACCCACAAAACCGCCTTCGACTTCCACCTCCACTTCCACTTCCGCCAGTTGGTCAAACCGAAGTGGAGTGGCTGCCAAGTGGAAAAGTGGAGCACTGCGGCGGTGGATATAGCATTGCCATTTCCCATTTCCCGCACTCAAAAAGGGAATTGTGTAAAGAAGGCCGATGAGCAAACAATGAGTTGCAATTTAAAACGCCGCCAATCGCTGGAGGACAACAATTGTTATCGAAGCGAATTTAATCAGCCCGCCGACAGAGTTGCCAGGCCTTTGAATTTACTTTTCGATAGAACGCAATTGGCAACCAAAAAGATGAGGAATTTTGAAATTTGCAATATTACAAACGGAAATTATGTTTTAAAATACATATTCTATATTATATCGAAACGAATTAAATTAGCACGTCGCCAGAGTTGCCACACCTTTGAATTTACTTTTCGATAGAACATAATTAGCAACCATTGAGGGTTGGTATATTTTTAAATATATTTTTCTATAATCTTACTTTTTGTAAAAGATTAGTGTTTCATATAAAAAACTGCATTCGCAGGTAGTAATAAACCAATTTTTTTCACAGAGATTACGCAAGAAAAATATAACATTATTTGTTTTTCCTTACCAAAAATGCTTCATTAAATCCCGGATTTTACACCAAAGCTTTTATCTAATGATGGCATTAACAAAAAATATACACACACAACTTATGAATGGCTTTTACGACCCATCAAAAAAAGAAGATGTCAACAAAAAATGTTGATAAAATCCGCAGAAATAAAGAAAACTGATAGATAAATATCGAACTCGACGAAAATTGTGGCCACAATGTTGAAAGACATCTCCATGATTCCCTTCCCTCCCCTAAATATTCATTTAAAATGTTGCGTAAGTCGTTGGGGGGGGAAAAGGGTGGTTCTCGGTTCTTTGGGTTCACGTTCGCGAGGTAAAAACGTTTTACGATGAACTCGAATTGATATTTTTTCAGCAAAACGAATTTTTGAATGTGCTTCGCTACCATCTACCTTTCCACCTGCCCTTAACCCTCGACAGCCCCTCGCCTCATCAGCCGTCTCATTGATAGCATCACACAGTGGTTTATAGGGATTATATCCTCAAAAGAACTGGAACCTACAGAAAAAATTAATATACAAATATTTTATATTTTTTGTATGTATTTTAAAGATTGGGAAATATGTGAAATGCTGTATCAATAAATAAATTTATTGAAAATGTATCTAAAATATTTTAAAAAGCTTTAAAAATGCTGGCTTTATTTTTTTCTTATGGTTACTAAGTAACACAATTTTTAAATATTTTTAAAAACTTTTTTTAATGAAAGGAATATAATTAAAATTTAAGAAAACTTTTTAGATCAAGAAAAATCGAGTTTTTTGGACCCACTGTAAGATTTTTCAGGCACGTGATGGCGAATTCGAAAGGGGAGGGAAAAAGGGGTAGGGGCGTAAGGGGAGGCGACGACGTCGATAAGGACGCACCTGCTCCGCCTGCGGCTTTCTTCGCTCTCGATTGAATTTCCACCGTTTCAGCCCAGCCCTTCGCTGAAAAGGGGGCGCGTCCTCATCATTTGGCAGCAGCTGCCAGGCATTTTTTAATTTAAGGCTGCGAACATATATATAAAAAAAATAGCAGAGATAAAGAGCGAAATATACGGCAGACTTTAAGGATTTAATGCGCTGCATGTGCAACACACACTGCGTATGCGTAATATAATTTTAAGCATTCGCCACCCGCTCAACACTTTCCACTAAATGCTTCTCTCTCTCCCTCTCTCATTGCAGGTAAATATTGGCAGCAAATATTTGAGCTACGTTCTTGTCTCCGGCACAATCGACTGAGGAAACTGTCACGCCCAGATTGAAAATCCCCCTCCTGTATCCCCAATTTTCCCCGCTTTTCCAACCATTTTCCTGCCCCCACAACCCCAATCCGAAGCGTTTTCAGCTAGCTGCAATCGCCGGGGCTTATTCACTTGTGAGTAAAAGTTGGCCAGAGCCAAAAGTAAACTTCCCCCACCCGTTGGCAAAGAAATGAGGGATAATGTTAGATCGAGCATATAGCATAGTTCGCTATAGTATAGTATAGTATACAGTATAGTGGCGGAGAAAATGGGGTCTCTGTTTTTGTGCTGCCTTCTGTTCAAACAGCAGAGACATTGAAAAGGATTAGAAAACTGTGCGTGATGTTCTAGTGAGCAGCAAAAAGCGGTGCGTTTTTTTTTTGAAAACAAAGTGACCAAGTGAAAGCCATTGTAAGTATATTGAAAATTAAGGGTTAAATCAGAGGAATAATAAGAATATTTAAAAGAAAGCAATTCGCAATCATAGAAATTATAATTAAGTCCCAAAAAATGCAAAATAATTTATCTAAACTACTATAAATAATCGACACAAAAAAAAGGGAAGTAGCCAAAATCACCCAGAACGGATTGACATAAAAATCTAAAAAAAAATGCGTAAATTCGCAAATAATTTAATATATTTTACATTTACAAAAAGTTATAAAATATTGAAAAATTCTAGGACTTTAACTTGATGCTTCTAGTATTTGCATTTTTTCCGCCTTGGGGTTAAGAGGGCATAAACTTCTTCGACTTGTCGACATGTCTTCCATTTTTCGTTTCGTTTTTCTTCAGCTTGTTCTTGTTTCATTGCCTTTTATCTCTGCCTTGTTGGGCCCATCCAATTTTTTGCCGTTTTGCATGCAAAAAAGGAAGGGACCTCCTTAAGTTTTCAGATCCTGACAGTCAAAGGGAAGGCAAAATGGTGAAACGGAGGGCGGTTAGTGGCAGGCATGTGTCAATAGCAAAGGTTCCACCTCATCAAACAGTTGGTGGTTCTGCGGCATTGGTAGTGGAAGTGGTGGTGGTGGTGGTGGTGGTGACCCATATCCCCCTTAGAACGCACATGTCCTGATTGAGAGCATAAAAGGCACCCCATTCACCGCCGGGGGGTTAAGTACCGCCAGCCCCTAGCACAGGCTGCAATGGGTTAAACGCAGGGCGCCAAAACAACATGTAAGTGTCAAATTCGATTGCCCAAAAAGAACACAGAGAGAAATTATGGATTTTCAAGTTATAAATAAATAATTTTATATTTATTTGTAATTCATTATATAATGAGTTCAAATTCTATGTTATTTATTTTAAAATGATTAATTTTTACTAGCCTTAAATAATTCTAACATTTTCTGCCAGTGCAGCAGCGAACAAAAACTCTCGCTCTCTTTTAACATCTTTCACCTGGCAGAAAGTTTTCGTTTGCCTTCTCCGTTCTCCTTTTCTCTTTCTGCTGCTCGGCAAATAAAAGTCCTTCAAATGCCACAATGCGGTGCACCTGAGACAGAGATACAAATGGGCAAATGGAGAAGGCAAAGAAAGCACTGAAAGCGGAGAAAGCTGGGAAAAGTGGAAAAGCGGAAAGAGACAAGAAACCGCCGTGACACTTGTTACGCGATGGTTGGGCTACGTGTTAAACGCATTTCCGCCACTTGAAAGTTTCTCTAGCGCCAGCCAAAAAAAACGGGGAAAACAAAGGAAAAACAGAGGGAAGAGCAGAGAATAGATGCCGGGCGAATGAATCCGAATCCGAATCCTTTGGGGTTTTTGGCCCAAAGTGCATGTGGGATTTGAACTTTGATGCAGTTGCTGCAGTGCTGTGATGCACTGATTGCCGACTTTATTGAGTTGTGGTCACCGAGCGAAAAGCAAATCCATTTCCCTCGAGTAAAGCAAATCCTAACCGAAATGCTTCCCAATGGAGCGTGTAACCAAAATACACATTTTACCAGCCAAAATAAATTGGTTAACCAAATCCATAAAACTATTCAAAAAATCAGGAAAATTCTAGACGCTTAACTAACTTTTTACTCAACTGAATGAGGGTAAGAGAGAATAAATATATGCAGCAGCAATACAAGCAGTTGGTTGCAAGTGGCGCCATCTATCGGAAGTGCATTACTTGCTCATAACTTCTTAGTGAATAGTCCGATTTTAAAAATTTCTTTTACATTTCAATAGGTATAATAAAATCTACAAAATAGCATTTCAACTTTTACAAAATATGTGGATACCAGGCTTTTTTTAAAGTCCTGTAAGGCGATTGTGGTCTTACTTAACGAAAAACTACTTTAACTAGTTGTTTAATCTAATAAAAAAAATCAGTCACCTCGTAAGCCTTACTGTACCCCCGTTAAGCACTCAACTTATGCCACAAAATTGCCCCCAAACTCATTCCGCAACTCATCCTTGGCCACATTACGCATACGCCGCGTCGGCTGCTGCTCTTCGCTGTTTTTATCCATTTGCAACTCAACATTACGGGGCACTTTTTAACTGCTGATACCGGGCGAAAAAACAAACTTAATTATATTTAATGAAGGCAAAAAAGAAACGTTTAAGCCAATAGGAAGAGCGGCTGTGAGCGGTTGCCTTTAAGCAGGCGCCGAGCGAACCAAAAGAATCAATATTTGCGGCCATAAATACTGGCAACTGGTTGGTAAATGGTAAATGGTAACTGGCGACTGGCGACCAACGACTGCAACTGGCAGTGAGTGCAGCTGGGAAACTGGGAAACTGCAACTGCAACTGCGGTTTACTGCGCGCAGCATTTACTGCCGATGAGCCGGCCGTGCGGTTCGTTTAAGGATCCAAAAAAAGAGATGTTTTCACGCCGCCCACGAATTCGATTCGATTTTCCACCGGGCTCTGACGATTTCCCTTTGACGGTTATTGAGTAGTGTTAGCCATGATTTTCTCTGCCATGGCAGCCGGGGATTTTTAGGCCTGCAAAAGGCACAGGTGTCATGGGAAATTGTTTAAGTACACAAATTGTGCATATCTCGAAAATACATTGAACATTTTTATTGGCAAGTTTGTTTGCCAACTTGTTTTATTTTTTAATAATTTCTCTATATTTTTTAAAACATTTCGAATAAACAGCTTTTAATTTTGTCATAATTTTTGCAAAAAAGGTGACCCAAAACTATTTTCCAAAATTTGTAGTGGAGTTTTTTAAGCCCGAAAAAGTGTTTGTATATCTTAATGTTTGTGCTGTATTCTTCTTTAAATTTAAAATGTTTTTACATTTTTTTAAGCCATCTATAAAATGATTTTTTATATGGTGACCCAAAACTTTACTTTAAAAGCTCTTAAATTGATCCATTGAACGTTGATTTTAAAATGTTATATCCTTAAAATCTTTTATGTTTGTTCTCTAATAGCTTACAAATATTTACAATTAATTTTCGGCAACCTTATTAAAGTTACTATAATTTTTCGCAGTGTTTGCCGTTAACCCTTTGGCAAACTTTGTCGCAGCTTCTTCTTTGCTGGCCTGGCAATCAATTAAAAGAAATATTTAAATATGAAAATACAAAATAATCAAGCCGACGAGCCATGAAAATGCAGCCACCGTCGGCAATTTCCCGGCCATTTCTTTATTTTCTGTTTTCTGGCCACGTGGCGTATACGCATTACAGTTGCTCCCGCCCCCTAGGGGGAGGGGGCGTGGCATGGCTCATAACTGACGTGACTGAGCGTGTGGGTTGGAATGACAAAAAAGAAGGCACAGTTGTTGCTGTTGCACGTTGCTGGTTGCTCCTGTTGCAGGTTGCAGGTTGCTGGTTGCTCCTGTTGCTGATGTTGCTGTTGGCTTTTTGTGTGCAACTGTTATTGTTGCCACTGCTGCAGTTAACTGATGTTGCTGCTGTGCTGTTGTCATTGTTGTCCTTGTTGTCCTTGCTGTGGTTGCTGCTGTGCCATTGTTGCTGCTGCTGCTGCTGCTGCGGTGCCAGCAATTTTTGTCCCCCGTGCCCATGTTTTATGATAATTTTCATGTTATTATGCGCAACTTTATTATATTGCTGCCTGTTTATTTGGCCCAGGGAGATGGGCAGCGAGATAGAGTTTAAGTTTGTGAATTTTAGCCGGCTATTTTCGCATTTAATTGCGGTTCACGCTAAACGGTTCAATCCACCCATTAAAAATCCATTTAATTAGTATTTTATTGAAAATGGTTGCTAGCGAAAGTGATTAAACAATTTCATTAACTTTATGAACCATCTACCAACCCTCTGCCCATTTGTAAAGTCAAATATTATTAAAATTTATGAGAGACCCGCCGCCGGCGCCACCGCAGACTTTTCCCTTTTGGGGAAAGTTTTTCCGGCTCGAATGGCCCTTGAGACGAACTGCTTGCCTTAATGGTGCAAAAAAGTTGCACAACAACGGCAGTTTCCCTATAAAAGGCATTTGTCAGCATCCTTAGAAAGAAAGAGAGGGAGAGAGCGGTAGAGAGGGGGGTCAGTAGGAGACAGAAGGTGGCGAAGGTCGTTGAGGTGAGAAAAGCAGCTCGAAACAGAAGAGCCAGCTGCCAGGCCAAAGTGCACTCTGAACCTAAAAGCATAAGCCTTGAAGAGCTGAAAAATACAAGAAGAAAACGGGAGAAAAACCAACCAATTCTACAGCTATGCAGGTGTGTGCGTGTGGGGGCGGTAGAGGGCCCAGGGGGCGTGGCCAACAAAGGGAAATTGTTAAATTAAGTGCTTGCCTGAGCTGTGGGCGTGCCTAAAAAGTTGCAAGTGCAAGGAGCTGCTGCCCACAAAGGAGAGTGACTTAAAAAACTATCACACTGAATTCGCCACAACTATCAATGTTAAAAAAAAATACCCTCTAAAAGGAATCGTTCTTTAGAAAAAGAAACTGTTATTTCAGGCTTATGATAACTTGGCTGCGAAACTTTTGCCAAGGGTGTCATTCTTCTCCTTCTGCCATAAGCCAAAAATATGAATTTGCTAATTTTAAAATATTTGACTGTTTTTTTTGGGCATACTTAATTATTTAAAATTTGTTTAATATTTCCAACTTTTTTTTAAAGGGTATCTTAATGAGCAAAAATCTAAGAGAAAGGAGCAAGTGAAAGTTCTAAATGTACACACACACAAAGACTAATCATACACAGGAAAATAAAATATTTAAAATATTTAATCTAAGGAAAATATTGTTGGTCTATTTTATATTTATTTTTAAAAATTGCATAAACTTAATACATATAAATTTAAGATCAAATATTTCACTTATAAAAAATTTATAAAGTAATTTGTGCAGTTCTAAAAATATATAACAAATAATTAAAAATATATCCTTAGATTAAATAGTTTCATAAATATTTGTATATCTTTTAACTTAATTTTTGCAATTGTTTTTCCAAGTGTACCCTCCGCGACACCGACTTTTTCCATTGCCTACTTTTAAGCAGCGTCGCTGACGCTTTGGTTTTTGTAATCAACGCATGCCAGCTGCATTGCCCTGTCTCTTTCCGTCTCTTTTTCTTCGCCAGCAGCCATCTCTTTCGCTTCCGCGGCAAGAATCGCCGCCGCAGTCGTGTGGAAAATTAAATTCACTTGACTATCTGACTGACTGCGGGTGTTTTAGTGTTTTACTGTTTTAGTGTTTAAGTGCTTCAGGTCCTTTGGGTTTTTCAGTTTTCATTTTTCATTTTTCGGTTTTGGGTTCGTTTTCGGCTAGGGTTTCTTTTCTGGCTGCGATTTTTGTTTGGCTGCAGTTGCACTCTTTAATTTTGCATTATTTAATTAAAGCTGGTAACTCGATTCTGTGGCTTCATTTGCATTTAGTTGATTTCTTGCGCGGTTTTTTATTTCGCAATTATTTAATAATGTACGATTGTCAAAGAATTGCATGCATAAATTATGCAGCTAACTTAATTAGGCTTTATTTTAATTCTTTAAATTTTAAAATTAGTTTCAGGGCAGTTTCTGTAATTACATTTTAAATAAAAACAATTCTACTGTGCGTACTTAATGTTTATGTTTTTCCTTAAATTACTGACTTTCCTTTTGCCCATTTCGGTGATCGGTTTTCCCGAGTTCTGTCAATTTTAACCTCCTGCTTTCTCTCCATTCCCTTTCCGCCTTTTTGCCATTCATTCAATTTTTTTTTTAGCCCCGTCTGCCACTTAATTTCCGCCAAAGTTGGTAATTTGCTCGTTTCTGCCTGTGAAAGAATGGGGATTAGGGATTTGACGTGGAGGGAAAACGGAAAATAGGGGAAAATGTGGGGGTTCGGAGGTTTGGTTGTCTATAACAAAGTATTTGCCGTTTATAGGAAGCGATTGGTAAAAGCAGAAAAGGCAAGAAGCGGTGGAAAATGAGTGGGGAGGCTGGAAAATCCGAGTTCCTCCGCAGACGCTGACGTCGCCAAATTGAATTGTAATCTTTGTGTGTGTGTGTTAAGGTGTGTAAAACGGAAACGGAAGTTTGTTGGAATGCAGTTCGCACAGTTCCTCTTCCTCTTTCCTCATCCGCCACGCCCACCAAGCACCGCCCCTTTATGAGGTCAAAGCCAAAAATGCCAGCGAAGCGCACAAAATCACTTCCGATGAGATTTCAATTTAGCGATTACTTAATTGACACTCAACGTAATGGAACTTTGCCAAAAATACAGAAAGCTGACAAAAAAACAAGGGGCTTTTCCTCGTCAGGTTTTCGTTTTCCTGCCACCGAATTTTCTATTAATTAAATTTTGAGCATAATTGAGTTTTTTAGTCAAGATTCACGAAAGCTATTTAATTTTCGATTACTTTTTATTTTATTAAATCTATAATTCTCTTTAAAAATTGATAAATTGAAATAAACTAAAGTAATATTCAAGAAAATTGCAAAAATTCGTATTAAAGAAAGGTGATCCTTTTTCGAGTCCTTTTGCCCCCGTTGCTAAATCGACTGAAAATTAAATATACAAAAGTATAATACATGTGTGCGAGTGTGACCGTATAATAAAAACAATAATGTAGCGCAAATTGTGCGCGAATGAATAAAACAAAACGGAAGTAGGGCCATAAAAACTGCGTTTAAACTCGCCAAACTCACGCACACCGCAGACGGAAAGTGCGAAAGAGACGGGGCGCGAGAGGCAGAGTGAGAGGGCAATGGCGATGCCAGATAGAAATAGCCGCTGAAATACATCGGCTAAATATGCAGCGTCCCAGTTCAGGATGTATAACATTTTATGGGGACAACGGAAAACTCAGCGCGCTTTCCTTCCTTCCGGCACACTTTTTCCACCAACTTTGTTTTTTGGCCATCAGATTCCGTTGCCGCATTTTGACCCCTTTTTTGTTCTCGTTGTTGTTGTTGTTGTTGTTGTTATCCTGGCTTTGAGATGATGGTGTTGATGATGGTTAAAATAAAATATAAGAAATATCAAAAACAACCAAAAAAGAAAGATAATTTTTGCAGCTATTTTAATTACTTAATAATGGAATTTAAATGCAAGAAAAAAAGAATTTTTACACACATTTGCAGTTCCAACCATAATTTTACCTTAAAAAAAATTAATTAAAATATTTTAATATATTCAAGATCTTATTTAAATTCTTTATAGAATAAATAAAAAATCATTTTAACTTTATATAAAAGTATTAAAAATTGTTTAATAAATTCAACATCTAATTTAAATTATCTATAGAATAAATAAAGAATTATTTTAACTTTAAATAAAAGTCCTAAAAATTGTTTAAAAATTCAAGATGTTTTTTAAATTTTTTATAGAATAAATAAACAATAATTTTAACTTTATATTAAAATCCTAACAATAAGAAAATATTTTCAAAATCTTATTTATCTTCTTGATAGAATATCATAGAAATTTCTCAACGCTTTTTGTAAGCTGACTACCCATATTTTCCTGCTTCCTCTATAACCTTTAACCCCTTTGTGTTCCGTGTTCCCAAACCCCCTATATCTAGGGCTAATTTCGATGGCTCTTGGCTTGAGGCTTACCTGATGTTTGCCTTTAATTGACATGAGCGTCGTTCGTCGTAGCAGCCAGGGGGATGGGGTGTGGATAACAAAGGGGGGGAACCCTCCTACGCATGATAGTTCTGCCAACTAAAGTGATTGACGAGCCCTCGACTTGTTGCTGACAAAGTTGGGTCCTCTCGAGACTCGCAGCACAAAAGGAAATCCGACACGGTCAAGTCGGGTTTATGGAATCTGTGTGCAATTTACTGCCTGTTTCCCCTAGCACTTGGAAAAAAATATTCTTTAAATTAAGAGATTGTCAAAAAATGTCATAGAATATTTTAGGGATTTATTATTATACCTAAATTTCAAAATCTTTATTTAAATTTTCCTTTTTAAACCTCTTAAATCTTTAAAATCCTAGCCAGAGAGAGACAGCTTGATTGCGTTAGAGCGAGACAGCGAGAAACCGTAGATAACATAGGTTGCGATTGGCTTTAAGTTCCGACCGTTTGATAAAAGCTAAAATGGTAAACACGTCGACACGACAAATTGATGAAATTGTCAATTTATTCTCACGTCGTTTGTTCATTTTTTTCGCCAGCACTTTTCCTGTGCTTTCTATTCTTTTTTTTTCAAGAACAAGGGCGAAAACCAGAAAGAGCTGCAGCGATCGAAAGGGACAGATAGATGCTATAGAGATAGAGGGCAATAACAATAACAGAGCGTTTACCACTCGAACCGAAGGACGAGACAATCCTGGCAGCCAATTTAGACGTAATGGCAACAAATGTCGCTGGGGAGTGGAGAGGCCTCTCCTTTCCACCGGTCGGTCAATGGCAATGGGTTTTTCCACTTGTTTTTCACCACTTTCCACCCCCGTTCACGTCCCCCTCCACAAAACGCCTTCCATCGCTTTCAAACGGTTCAATTCATTCGCCTTTTGAGAGAAGAGAATGTCGGAAAAAATGCGAATGGAGTGGAGTTTTCCTCCTTGATTTTCCAGCTGCCTTTTGGCCACCGGCCACTGGCCACTGAGCAAGAAGAAGAGCGGAAATCGCAGGCGACAGGATACAAGGATGTGTCCCATTGACATGAGAGACGAGTTCAGTTGCGAAAAGTTTTCCCGGCCCAGCAGGCTAGCCATAATTATTTCATCCACATAAGTAGGCAACGGAAAAGCACTACAAAACGAAAGACAACCACTAGAAAAACCCCAAGAAAATCATTTAAAGCTAGAAAATGGTGTTACTTTCACAGTTTCACAATCAAAAGATTTTTACAATAAATAAAACGTCAATTTAGGTAAATATTTAAGAACTTGTATAATAAATAATATATAAAGAATCGCATTTTTTAAATATTATCCTATAAGTTTATAAGCTAATGGATAGTATTTATAGGATAGAATTTATTAAATATTACTTAATAAATTTATTAACTAATAACTGTTGTTTTTATTAATTTTGTTTTATTTAATTTAATATCTACACTTTTTATCTAGTTATCGTTTAAAAAGTGCACAATATTTACAAACTCTCCTTATTTCTACACAAAAAATAATGGATAATGTTTAACAAAATTTGCCATAAAATGGGGAAAATTCCGCACATTTAGCAGACAGACAGGGGAAAAGTTGAAAAATGTTCAGGCCTCGCGGGACATTTTCCCTGGAGCAGTAAAGGCGGAATTATCAAGGAGCCAAGTTGAGGGCGAAAACAATTTTCGAGCCTGTTAAAGCGATTTGTTATTGTTGCTGCCACTTGGAGTGCCACGGTGCGTATGAATAATGACAACTGCCAGTTGAAATGGCCAGTAAAGTGGGGGGCCTCAAATGTTGATAAGAGGGGGTTGGGTTCCGAGGGGGGGAAATGGGAAAATAAAGGGCAATAGCAGAGAAAGAGAGACAGATACCTGGACCTAAGCCCAAGGAGAAGTGTTTACAGTTTGGGAAAATTCTGTTTTCCAGTTGTTGCTGCTGGCATTTTCGATGTGCGCGTACCCTGTAATTAACAATGGGTTTATAGGGTATTTGCTTTGGATTACATTTAATTAAATCCTCTATTCATATTTATTTTTAATGCAAATTTTTAGTATTTATTTTTTTAAAATGTTTTTTAAATAGAGAATTATTTACTATATTAAAAAAATTAGTAAAAAAAAAGATCATCATCGTTTTTATAATTTATAAAATATTTTTTAAATTCATATTAATCAAATTTGATTGCTTTTGAATATTAACAATGCCAAATTAATATAAAATATTTATTTTTTTTTAATTATAAATTAATATTAAATATTTATTTTCTTTTTTTTATAATAATTTTTAAAATATGTATTAATAGCCAGAGGTATAATTATTAAATCATATTATTCAAATTGTATACTTTTGAATATTAACAATGTCATAGGGACCCCAAATGAATATTAAATATATATTTTTTTTAATTTATTCTTTTTTTTTGGGCATTTTGGTAGTCTTTACTTGAAAATTGTTTTCTGCTTTCACTTACGTTTTCCGTTTTTGGGCTCTTTGTAAGCCGCTCGAGCGAGGACTCTTCCCTGACATTGGCCATGTGGCAGTGCCCACCCCTTTTTCGTCGCCCACATTTTCACCACCCCCCGGCGCCTCCTTTCGTTGATTGCATGTGATGATGGCGTTGATGCTACCATGCAATGTCACGCTCATGTCAACTGTCGGATTGTTATTGCACACAGAGAGACGAGACAGACGGAGAAAAGGAAAGAGAAAGGGACAGAGGGTCAGAGAAGGAAAGAAAGGACCTTTTGTTCGCCACCGGCACCTTGAAATTGTATTGTTATTAATTTTTAATCCCACTTTTCCACACAAATAAAATTCTATTAAATTCCTAACCCAGAAATTCAAACTTAAAGCGCAAATCTGTTTTTTTCGGAAAGGGAAAAATGTAAACAAATAAAAGTTGACCCCCCGAAAACAAAGTTCGATTTAGACAAACCATTCAACATTCCTGAAAAACATGCTAAAACATCCACAACCCCTTTTTCTCCGCCCCTGCGATGACCACTTCTGCACAACAACAACAACAACAACACCAATAATAACAATAACAAAAACAACAGAAGCAGCAAAGTGGAAGCTTTTATAGCTGACAGTTGGCCAGTTTTGAAGTCTGTGCAGTAAATTTTGGGTAGCGAAAAAAAACTGAAACGCTGCTATATGAGTAACGGGGAAAAATGGTAAATGCTCTCTTTCCCCCCCCCCCCCCCCCCTCGAAATTTATTGGGCAACATTTTTGGGACATTTTATGCTCGTCCGCAGACGTACAGTCAACACTACGTCTAAAAGGTTTTGGCTTAAAACCGGAAAAAAGGGAGAAAACTATATTTTAGAAAGACCCTAGAGGACTTTAGATATTTTCCATTTAATTTCATATTTATAACCGAACTAGATTTTTATTTATTTAATATTGTAAGCCAATAAACCTTTAAGGCAATTACTAAAAAAAATAACTGAATTAATTTAACAGCGTATTTATATATTTTTGTAGAATTATTTTCCATGCATTACCATTTTCCAAATATTTATGTAGTTTATTTTCCCTTTAGGATGCTCTGAATATTTTAAAGCATTTTTATATATTTTTAAGAGTTACATTTCATGCGCCACAATTGAATAGTTTATATTTTTACTTATTCCAAATATTTATGTATTGTTTTTTTTTTGACATTTTGATGGTCTAAATACCTATAAATGTCACTGAATGTGTGTATTTTGGTATTTTTTTTTATCAAATGTTACTTGTATTCGGTGACTGTATCAATTTTTATTTAGTGTTTTTTGTGGCTGCTGCCGGCGTTGTTAGTGTCGCATTTGAAATGTCAAAATTTTTATGACCCGCAGCGACATTGGAGCAACAGCAGCAATAACACCGATAGATTGACATTATTGACAAGCGTCGAGCGTGGAACGAACAGTTTTGTGTTCATCAACAGAGCTCCCATCCTCGCGATCCCTCTGCTCCTTTGACAGTAAATTTTCCAATTGAATTTATGGTTTTTTCGGGGGCTTTTTTAGGGGCCAATGCCCCTTTTTTGTACCGCTGGCTTTGTCTATTTATGTTGATTTCAATTTTTCGGGTCATGCACTAGCGCCCAGCTTCCTTTTATTTATTTCATTTTATGAATCGCACGTGGTTCATTGAACCAACTTGATTAGGAAACTTTTCGGCTTTTCCATTTTCCGGGGGATTTAAGATTTTTGATGGCCTGCGTAAAAGCGGGCGAAATACAGGTGGAAATAGTGGAGCCTGTAGAAATATCCTTGCCTTTGCCTTTGCCTTTGCCTTTGCCTAAATAAGCCATTTGTCAGGCTTACGGCCCACAGTTATTCCCCCAGCGCCCTCGTTTCTGTTAATTACACAACTCTCTGAGTTCAGGGGCGTGCAAAGGGGGTCTGCAGGAAGGGAGACCCTTCAAAAATGAAAAACAAAGCGAAATCGCAGCCTTTAACACAGCAAACATTCATTTCAATTGCCCCGAGTGGCCAAACGAATCATTCCCCCCCCCCCCCCTCGTTTTCTCCTTTGACCCCTCGCTCAGGGGCAGGGGCTACTGACCCCCTTTGCTTTTAAAACTGGCGCGTTGCTGCATAAAAATTACACACAAGAAGAGGTTGAAGTTGCAAGGGGAAACGACACGAAAATATACCACTAAAAAATGAAAAAAAAAAAAGGAAAGGAAATACAGGAAACGGCTATTAACTTTATAAAAAATAACTTTAAATTGCCTTGTACTTTTTAAAAATTCTACATACGAAACGAAAATTAAATACCTAGTTTTGTATTTAAATGACTGACTAAAAAGGCAGTCCAGAATAACTAATAAACAACAAATAAAATCAAAATAATAAACAACTACTATAACCTATAACTATAACCAAAACTACAAACTTTTACCTTGTCTCTTATTAAATATTATTCTGATTAATGTTACAAACCAAACGGTCCTAAAACGTATGTAAACGCGGCATACCCTGCGAATACCCTTGGCCGCAGGCTGTTCTGCGGAAAGGGGTGTAATAAAAAATTGTAAAATATTTCACAACATATTTTTGTTGGTCGCACAGTCGTCTCCACTTGATGGCCATGGTCAGCGTGGGGCGTTTTAAGCAATCCACATGACCATAAATCCAGAAACCCCCCCCCTCGCTGGGCTTATGTTTTTTATTTTTTAATTTTACTGCCTTTTTTTTGGGGGCGGACAAGGGTTAAAGGGGTGCACCGCTTTTATGACGCATCCAACGAACAACTTTTGACCACTTGGCCAGACCGCGACATTTTCATTTCCACACCGCGTCAAAGGGGGGGATGAAAATTGTAGGGGGAGGGGGGGGGGGTTTACCAACCCCCCTCCCGCCCCCCTGGGATGTTGTGCAGTTTTTGCAAACGCCTAAAAGTATTCCCAACTCTGGTTTCGGCTTTGGCATTGCCTTCACTTGGCATTCCAACAGTTTTCCGACCTATTTTTTGCGGCCAAAGATTTGCCCGTCCTCTTTTTTTGCCTGATGTTTTTCGTTTCGACATAACTCACAGCATACCCCTGTCCATGTCCTTGGGCTACAGTGAATCCTCTTTAAAGGGAAAAAAAAAGAACTAGGACTTTTAGTTTCCCCAGTTGGTGCCAAGAAATAATGCCCTTTGGAAAATAAATAAAAGCAAAATTTGGACTGTCTTTTGGGATTTGAAATCATAAAATGATGATCAGAAAAAAAATCTAAATAAATGTGAAGAAACTTTTAAGTGAATTTTATAATAAAATAAATTTATAGATTATTTGGCTAAATGATATCATAACATTTTAAGAGGTAGAAATGTAATTTATTTTTTTAAGGAATATTTTTAAAATTTAGGAATTATTTAAAATATTAGTAAGAGTTATCCCTTATTCGTTGATTTCCCTGTCGCTTTTTTGAGGTGAACCGTAAAGTTTTCCCAGCTTTTCCACCGGCTCCTCCCCAATTTCCTCGCCCCTCCTCCGGGAGCATTCCGCTTTGCATGCCAAACACTTTCGCTACGTAGTTATTTTTTTTATTTTTTGCCCGAAAATGTTTACACAAAATGAGATTTTATGCGGCAAATTATTATTTATTGCCGGGAGAGAGCTGCAAGGACTTTATCTACGCCGATAATTTCGATAAAAATATGTCGTAAATTGCGGTTTTTCTCTCTGTTTTCGATAGCCAGCGGGGCAAGAACAATAAAAAGTGTATGAAACTGTATAAAAAAGTATGCAAAACGTTTCGCCCCGTCTCTCTCTCTCTCTCTCATGCATATTTCAATGTTTTTCCGCTCAGTCGCCTTGAGTTATGCAACAAAAATATGCTTAACCCTAATGAGAAATGCCAGGGGAGCGAGAGAGAGACCGCCGATAGATAGAGATGGATAGATTGAGATAGAGCCGCGTTAATTGCAAAATGAACTGACAAACTGACAAAAGGAGCATTCATCATATCGCCCTTCCCCCTTTATCACATTTTTGACACATTTCACGGCCCATTTAACACGCAACGAAATTTAATTTACAACTGTCAGTGGGTTAAGGCGGTTAAGGGGGTCAAGGGTTAAGGGGACTAAGAGCGGGGGCTGTAATTGACCAACTCGGCACCGGCTGGCCACGATTGACATTTATTTGCATTTAATTAATCTGACATTTTAAATTAACTGCACCATTTTGGCAGGTCGCTCGCTCGCATCTGTCTTGTTTAATTTTGATTTGCAACACATTAACCATCAGCATTGTTGCAGTAATGTCGCCTTCCATCCTTCCCCAAAGTCCTTCCTGGCATCCTGGCGCCCCTGATCCCGTTGTGCCGGCAATTTCATTCAATTGTACGTGCCCGGGACAGGACAAGGCCCAATCTAGGCTGTCACTCAAAGGCACTGCTCCTGGCGGCGCGTGGGTCTCACATTTGGTTAGAGCCGGGCCACCCGAGTGCACTGGGAGAAAATTAGAGGTTAAAACAGAGTTTTTGTTCGTTTTTCGAATTTTGGTTGTTCTTACTTTGGACTGCTTTTGAATTTAAATTTTAAATTTTAGTTAAATTTAATATAACTAATTTTATTTGTCATAAAATTTATATTTAAGCATGTTGGAAAATATTTAGAAATTGTTTTTTTTTTCAAAGGTTGTGTAAAAATATATTTTTACATTTAATTCTATTTTAATTTAATCAATTTATTTTAATACATTTTTTTAATAAATTATTTATTTCTATTATATTCAAATTTCCAATTTTGTGACAGTGCAGTCGGGGCATGTTTAATAAAGTCAAACAGACACACTTCAGGCAACACGTTGCACGTGCATCGCCCTGGCATCTCTTTCGCACCGCTCGCCCCGTCCCTTTCGCACCGCCTATGGCCGTCTCTTTCGCTTTCTCTGTGTGCGATGGCGAGACAAAGTAAACTTTGGCGCGCAGACACGCGTAATTAAATGCAACAACAGAGCCGAGGTGGCAATGTCCCCAGACCCCCTTCCACCTCCTTCCACCCCCTTCCACCTCCTTCCACCCCCTTCCACGCCCTTCTACCCCCTTCCACCCACTTTTCACTCCTGCCATGTGTGCGACAATTTGCAACAAATCGTTGCGACATGCTGAATGCAACCAACCAAGCGGACCACGCCCACAACAGAGGGCGGAAGTTCAGGGGCGGTGAGGGGGAAGGGGTAAATGGGGGGCTTGGTGACCCCTTAGCAGTGGGCAGCCGCCACACAGACAGAAATACACACACTTACTTACAAAACAGACAGACACATATGCCTCTAATGCGCTTTTGTCGTGCATTGTTAACATGCTGCGAAAAGAGAGAAAGGGGGAGGCGGGGGGGTGGTTGGTCCAGGAGGGGCTAGAAGATATTCCAGAAGGCAGGGACACATCATCATCATCATCATCATAGCTGTCAACACGTTGACAAAACTCAGAGCAGAGGGACAGGTAATGTGGAATAGGAATTGCACATACCACCGACCCCCTTTTTACCCCCTATTTCCATTTTACCATACCCCCCCCCCCCTGGGGGCGCCCTGTGCCTTTTCCTGGTCACAGATGTGCTGCCACATTGACAAAGTTGTTGGCAGTTGCCAGGAGATTGAGTTCAGAAAAGACCCTGACAAAATGGGGCGGAGATTGGTGAAGGTGAAGTGAAAAGTAAGGGGGATGTAAGGGGGAAAGTAAGGGGTAAGGCAGCTGCTTTGCATGCATTTTCCTTGGCTTCCGTATGAACCCCTTCCGTTCCGCCGCTGTCTTTTGCTGCAAATGTGTTGCTTCCGTCAATTTGCAAACCTTATCTGAGGCTCTCCAAAAGACAGCACCTTAAGCCAGCGCACTGAGAGAAAAAAGAGGGGTTGAAGGGGACAAAATAGTTGATAAAATAATTTTAAAGGAATACTTTGTGTTGAACACTGTAAATAAATGTGTTGGAAACAATAAAATTCAATAATTAAAAAAAAAAAAAATAATTTTTTAAATAGACTTGTAATTTAAATATTTAACAAATAATTACTTTTAATTTTGTATCCCTTTTTAATTTCAAAAAAAAAAGTAGAATGCACTGAAATATATATTTTTTATATAGATAATAAATAGAACAAAAAGATTTGAACTTTAGCAATAAATGTTTTCATAATTATTTAAGATAAGATATTTCAAAAATAGTTTTATTCAAGCTTAAATTTTAAAGAAAATAGTTTTTTTTTTAATTTATTTATTTCTTTAAGTGTATTTTGCACACTGCCACAAACTCTGTATGACAGCCCGATCCTTTTGGCTGTCGCATTCGTGTCGAGGTTTTGTACAATTTCATGTTTAATTTCCATAATTTATTTATGTGTCCTACGGTGTATTGGATTCTGTGTGTGAGAGTGTGGGTGTGTGAGAGTGTGGGAGTGTGTGTGGGATGGGAGAGGGGGGGTGGGGGTTCCCCTATGTGGGCTTAATGCCTAATCACAACTACCATCATCATCTAACCGAGATGCAGATAGATGCTTAGTCACTCTGTCTATCCAAGTACGCACACATATAAATGCAGGCGTTTGGGTATCGTTGTCTATGTGTCTGTGTGTGCGGTTGTGTGGGTGTCTCTGTGTCTCTGTGTGCGTGTGTAATTGGCACTCACGTAGCCATTGATTGGCAAGATTTGTTGAAAGCCCCCAGAAAACCAGAAAACCCCCCTAAAAACCAAATTGAACCCAAAACCAAAGTTGGACAACCATTTATGTGGGCGTGTATGTGTGTATGCTTTTGCGGCTATATCTGTGTGTGTGTGTGTGTGTTCTTTGGCAAATGGCAAATTAGTCGAATGAGTATGCCATTTGGCAGAAGAAAATCAAAGAAGACAGTTACTTAGCGTCAGGTAAACTGTTTGCATTCAGGCAAGCTGCAAAATCTACATTTTATTGGCCTTGAATATTTACCTTTTGGCTTTTTTTTTACTTAAGAAATGCTAATAAATTTGTAAATAATATTTATTACTATGTTAAAAAATTTAAAAATGCTTTAGGGACCAGTTAACACTGCGTATGAGTAATATTTTATTTATAATTTTGTATAAATATTTCAAGTTAACCCTTATTTTGTTGATAATTATTTATTTTTGTACTATTTATTATTTATATTATTAGTTCCTATTTAAAACTAATATTTACAAGGTAGAATATGTTGCCTTTAAAAACCAGACAACACTGCGTATGAGTTATATTTTAAATAAACTTTTCCTTTGTTGACAATTTCAAAAATAAATCCTACAAAAATCTAGCAAACAAAAACTTGAAGAATTTTAATTTAAATTAGCATGTGATATCTTCAAGTTCCACCCCTCCCCCCCCAACTTCTACAAATATTCCAGTCGTATTATCTTATTGTGAGATTTTTGTTTACCTCCGCTAGTTTTCCTTTCATTTCATTTTGTCGCTTTCGTTTTTCGTGTTTTTCGGCTAAATTTGCATGCATAAATATTTCAAAAGCGCGCTCCAATCTCGGGCAACAAAAAACAAAACGTTTGCACTTGGACTCCTTACAACAATTGCCACGCCCACAAGAAAAAGGAGGCGGGGGAAGGGGGCGGGGGAGGTGGCTGCGGCACAGGTGTTTCCCGCACACCTCTAATTTGGCATTTGATGGGTGGTTTTGGTGGGTTGGAAAATGGAAAAGCCAGAGCCTCGCTTAAAAATGCGGGCACAAATGAAATGAAAGTTCAAGCAGAATGAAATTTCACAACACGCACACAAGCACACATACCTCTATACACACACAAACACACCGCAACGTATTTTGTTTTGTGCGAATTTTCAATTATTTTTTACTATGCTAACTTTGCACCAACAATGGGCCAAAAAGAGGGGCTAAAGGGGGGCTAAAGAGGGGGCGAAAGGGGGCGAAAGGGGGCGAGAGGAGACACCGGAAGGTGGCAAAAACATAACATGCACTTACAGTCACGGCACGGACTGTTAATTGGCTTTCGGGTTCCGGAGGAGTGGGGGGAAAGGGGAATGGGAATGGGCGGAACTCCGCACGAACTCCGGGCTTAGAATTTACAATTTAGAATTAGCGGCATATTCAACTCCACACAAACCCTATAATCCAAAATCACAGCAATTGTTCGCGCCATCAATCAAAAAAGGGGAATCACATTTCAATTATAACTTTCCTTCATATGAGATTTTAATATAATACATACATACAACAAGATAATAAGATCAATCTAAATAATAATTCAAAATTAATATGTATTAATAATATATAAAAATTATTAATAAGTAATATAATTAATATATCTGGCTTTGAAATCCAGACCACACTGCGTATGAGTTATATTTTCTGTATAAGGTAAATGCTTATTACCCTAAAAATATTCTTCTATTCCGAATTATTTTTTTTATATTTTTTTTCCTTAAGTAAAGACGTAATATCCATTTTGTAATTACCTACAGAAACAACATATAAAATGTTGTATAGATTAAGCTGTAAGGTTTTGGCAGGTCTCTAATCTTTTGGAATATTTTAAAATACTTTATCCCTTTTCCCCCCTTTTTATTTTCACCTTTAACACATAAGCCTGAACTCGGGAGGGGGGCGTGTCTCATAAATACCGCCCTAAATGCGCTCACATCCGGTCCTCGACAAACTCAAAAGAGGGGCAGGTGTTTTGGAGTGGGGCAAATCCCACTAGAAAATCCCCGCTAGCGACCTGAAAAGCCTTCGCTTCAGCTCGATCCGGAGTTGGGTGTCAGAAATGTGTTATTTCCAACACTATTTAATAGCGCAGCAACAATAGCGAAAGCAATTTCGAACCCACCCACCACACTTTTCCCGCCGTTTTCCCCATCATTCCCATGCAAGAAAATTGAATTCAATTTTTCCCCTCGCTGCTGCTTAATGCGTTCGCCTGCTATTAACTTGGCCCACACAACTCCTTGTTTTTGTTTTCGCTGCTCGTGTAGTTTGGCGTGTGACATCATATTTGCAGCAGCAAAACAATAACCAGAATACGCGACTTTGAGGCACTCGCTAGTACCTTTTTCTTACGCGCTCTTATTAGACCGAAACTTATTGAAATCTATGTAAAGCCACCCGAAGAGCACTACATAATTAAATATAGTTTTGCTCAATTACCTTGATATCTAATAAAAAAAAAAAACAGAAAAAATGGCAAAAAATAAAATTTTCAAGTTGTAATGCAAATTGATTGCCAATTTTATAACGAATTCAACGATGTACGACATTCCATATTTGAATCATAATTTTCCTTGTTAAGGCCGAAATACTGCGGTTTTTTTTTTGGAAAATCAGGATTTCCGTTTTTGGTAAAAAAAATTATTTCTTTTTTTGGTCAAAAAAATTTTTTCTTAGTAGAGTTTTTTGCTGTATCTTGGACAAAAATTGTCCTAAGTAAAAAATACATACTGTTTTAAACAGCTAACGAGTTAATTCTTCGATTCCAATCATTTATTGAACTGATTTAGAGAAATTAATTTTTTGAACATTTTTTCATCTCTTTTAAGAGGGTACATCACAATTTTTTGCAAAAAATGGCAAAAAATTAAAATGTCCAGGTTTTAATGCAAATCGATTAGGAATTTCATTACGAGTTCAACGATGTACGACATTCCATATTTGGATCATTATTTTTTTTGTTTTGGCCAAAATACTGCGTTTTTTTGGTTAAAAATCAGGATCTGCGTTTTGGATAAAAAATATTATTTTTAAGTAAAGTTTTTTTGCTGTATCTTGGCCAAAAATTGTCCCAAATCAAAAAACCAACCTGATTTGAACAGCTAACAAGGTAATAGATTGATCCCAGTCACTTTTTGGGCGGATTTAGAAAAATACATTTTTTGCCAATTTTGACATTTTTTTATTTTTATATTTACATCACAATTTTTAGCGAAAAATGGCCAAAAATTTAATTCTTTAGGTTTAAATGCCAATATATTGGAAATTTCATTACGAGTTCAACGAGGTGTGACATTCCAAATTTGGACTGTTATTACCTTTTTTTCGGACAAAATACTGATGGAAGATTTGGTAAAAATAGGATTTTTAGGTTTTTTTTAGAGTTTTTTTTTTTTGCTGTAATGTACAAAATTTGCTGTTTTTAGAGAGCTTTTTTCGTTTAAGTTTGTCATGGTTTATACATACCTACCTTTTGTAAGGTCGAATTTGGCATACCCTTGAATGGCCACAGGTGTAGGGTGTAGAACAAGAAACTCATTTGCCGTCGCTCACTTCCCGCACTTCACACTCGAAAGAAAGAAGCGAGAGGCAAAGAGCACGAACTGAAAGTTTCTGGTGCCCCCACGCCCCCTGCTTTCTCCCTTTCCCTCTGCCGCCCCCAATCTCCACCCCTTTCTCCACGCCTTTCTCCACTCATTTCCCCTGCAAACAGCTACAATCGCGACTTTCATTGCATTCTGTGTCAAGGATCTCTTTGCTCCATTTTTTTCTTGTTTTGTCTTCAGTTTGCCGCCCACTCTTACTTCGCAGTCTTCCCTCTCCCTTCCCCGCCGCTCGTCCCGTCTCTCCCTCTCTCTCTCTCTCGCCCTCCAACAGAGTTTTGCATTTAAAGTAAAAAAGGGTTTTGTTTTAACAAAAACAACTGGAATCGGGGCATTATCATGAACTGGGCACTGAAATTTAAGAGAATCCCTCGGAACGCACTATCGTTATTGGGTGCACTGAGAAAAAAAAAGATAGAAAATTCTATAAACAATTTCATATCAATTCTAAAAATTAAAAAAATATTTTTGTATTTATTTTAGTTTTTCATACCACATATTTTATGATATAATAAAATTTATAACAATATTTTTATATTTAAAAACAGTGAAAACACGCCATTAAAATCATAAAAATGTTATTTTCTTGTAGTTCCAACATAAATAGTGCGTTTACCATAATGTCTTAACCCATGAGGTGCACTGTAATGCCTTAACCCACTCGCTATTACTATTGTGAGCACTGTTTTTGTTGTTTTTGCCGTTGCTATTATGACCATGCCATAAATATGCATAAAAATGTCGACTCGAGTTTGAGTTTTGTTATTGCATTCTGCATTTTGCAGTAAGCCACAAATGGAACTTAACTTTTATTGCACTGCCACCCCCCTCCCCTCTATTTGACACCCCGTGGAAAAGTGCAGGGGGAAAACGGAACGAGAACGAATTTCCCACACCCCAAACTAATGCTACCATTTAGTTTTGCCCATGTGTTCAGATAGAATCGCTGCCATATTATGATGTTATGCATCGAAATGCAGTCAAAACGAAAGGGTTTTCAGGGGGCAAATATGGCATATAGTATATTGTACAAGGGTGGTTGTCATTTGACAATAGTTAAGTGGGGGAAAACACTGAAAATGGAGGGAAAACAGGGGGAAAATGGAAGGAAATGCGACTAAGGAGCCGCCGCGAGCATTGCATGACAAACGAAGCGACACATGAAAAGTGGCTGCTAGTCAGTAAACTTGGCGGAAAAGCAGTCCAAATTTCCAGGGGGGGGGGAGTAGGGGTTATGGGAAATGGAAAACGGTTAGGAAAAAGGGAAAAAGTTAAACGGCTAAGGGTAAACCGCTCTCGATTTGCATGCAAACAAACTCAGGTAAAAGGCGACGGACGAAGTGCATAAGTTTGCAATTTACTCGAAAGTTTATGAACTGCCTTGGGGGCAGAACTCTCCTGCCTTTCCAGCTTTTCCCTTGCTGTATGCTGTGTGTGTGCGGCAGAGCCCCTTGCATATTTATAGATAACGATATACGAAAAATTCCAAAAATTTCTATATGCTTATGCTTACTATATAGTTTCTTGGCCCTTGGCCCCTTTATTCATTTGCATTTTGTTTGTGCAGGTTCAGTAAATAACAATACTGCAGAAAATAATAAAATAATTGAAATAGGAAAATTAAAAAAAATAATAGAAATAAATTAAAATAATTAAAATGAAATATACTCTAAATAAGAAACATTTTATTTTTCAAAAAGCTTTAAATTAATTTTGAAAAATATTTTTATTCACTTACTAAAGGTATTATTTCCCTAATAAAATGTATGCTTCATATATCAAAAGTAAATATGCAAAAACCGAGGACAGCTCTTAGGATTCCAATCAATTATCGAATGAAAAGGCAATGTTGAAGACACTTTTCTGCCAAAGCATTTCGGCACTTGTCTTCCTCCTTCCGCTTTTCCACATTTAAATATTTCAATTAATATTTTAAGAAGCATTTTCTCCGGCAGTCAAATAATTCAATTCATTTTTCCTGCCCCACTGCATCCCGGTTTTGCTTGGGCTCTTCAATTTTATTTTCAATTTTCATTTCGTTCTGTGACATTTTACAAATGGCCGCAAGATGGCGCTGCATCAAGATGAAAAACCAGTAGGAAGAAGAAGAACTAGTGTGTGTATGTGTTTGAGTGAGGAAAACTAAAAGCGCAATTTAAGTGGAATTTTGTTATTATTTTCAGCTTTTGTTTTGTTTAGTATTTTTCTTTTTTTTTGTGCTTTGGTATGGGCCTGGATTAAAAGGAAGGAGATTGCCATTGTCACAGAAAATTTCTTAAATGTTTTGAATATTTTATGATGGCAAAATCTGCAACCGGCAGAGCAGAGCAACAATGGCCACAGCCGAAAACAATGGCCAAAGGACTGTAAATCCTTTTCTCCCCTTTTCGGAGTGTTGCTGTTTGTGCTTTCAGTTTTCTGAGCTTCCCAGTCTCCCAGCTTCCAGTTTTCAGTTTTCAGGGGGCCTCAACAAAATATTCATGGGAATAATATGCTTTTAATTAAGGCATTCTCTTTTTTTCTTTTTTGCCCACAGCTCTGAGCCATTTCATTTTATTTCCATTTAATACTCGTTTGTTTATTTTGGATCGCCTGCAATTGACATTCGTCCAGTAGTTGCCATAGGGTTTTTCCCAATTCCAAAACTCAAAAAGTGGGCTTTCCATTTGCATATCAAAAGTGCGGGATTATCGCTGTGATTAAAGGGGAAAATACAAGAAGGGGTTTTTAATCCGGGATTATAAAAAGAAGTGATGGTTCTTCAAAAGACGTTTTAATTGCAGAAAGTGCTTTGAATTTTTATTGTGACTATATTATTAACTTTTTAATTTCTTACTAATTTAATTTAATATTCTTCCTCTTTCCAGGTAAACAAAAATATTCTATGACAGGAAAGCCAACGTTAAATCATTTAAAATGCCAGGTGAACTGTTATCATTTCATAAAACTATTTTACTCCTCATTAAAATTAGGGCTTTTCTTTAAGGCCTCCTAAAAACTAAAATATGCATGAAAACTGTATAGTTTTTAAACACGGAGTTCTGTGATATTTTTCATAGTTTCCACCCCACTTCAAAATCACCCATTTCCACCCGGGATTAATGCATTTTTCCCAAGGAGCAGGCGGCACTTTGAGGAAACGGGTTTTTTTCCTGGAGCTATTTGGCAGGTGGGACAAACCCTCGATGACTGATCGGCGGCCATTTCCAGTGGCGGAAGTGAAAAATAATGCATGGTGCGGCAAAGTGGCGCATTTAATATTTCCGCACCACTAAGCCAAGTCGCCAACGCCCATGCATCAGCAGGGGGGTGAAACATAAGCTGCACCCCTGCTAAAAAAAAAACACCCTTTTAAATGACCTGCATTTTAATGGTTCCACATGGCGTATACGCTACATTTCTGTAAGGAGTTTACAAGAAAGTGCATTTCCTAGAAAATTTAATTGTAAAATTATAAATTAAATTATTAATTATAAAAAGTATTTGAAACTGCTCAAATATCACTAGTATTAGAATCACCTAAAAATGTGCCTAAATATATGCTTGGAAAAATTTTAAAAACATTGTTGCATACTTTTAGACACTATTTGTATTATTAATAGGAAATCTTAAAAGGGAAGTAAATATTCATCGGCTTACTAGTATTTATTGAAACGACTGTGCGGCCCTTAGCCCCTCTTCCCTTAACGCTATCCCCTTGCCTTTAACCCTGCTGCAGTCATCGATTATTAACAGAGAAAGAGGCGATGAGAAAAAGGGGAGAAATTGACTGTGGGCCACCAAATGGGTTAAAAGAGGCGACGGAGGGTTAACGCTTCCACATTTGGCTGCGATTGACCAACGACACCCGAGGGGCTTGCACAGGGTCCCTCGTATCCCTCGAACCCCCCTCGCCGCACTTTTCCACCCACGCCCATGCTGCGTTTTTTCCCTTAAAGTTTAAAGTTTTCCCTTTAGACCATCAATTGCTGGCAATTAAAAGCCGAAATGCATTTTCCAATAATGCTGGCATGCAACGCGAATGGTCTGGGGACCCTTAACCCCCGTTAGCCGGCAATCCTTAACCCCCCAGCCGCAACGGCCATTGTTTTTCGGGGGCAGCGGGGGCGGAGGAGGCGAGGGAGGCGGGGGCGTGGCAGCGAAATTGTTTGGCATTGTTTGGCCTAATGCTAATTTCGCGCCGTCTGCCACCATAAACAACATCAGGGCTGGTCACACCGACTGCCCCTTAACCCCCTGACGCCCTGACCCCCTGACCCTTAACCCCCCAAAGGCCAGCCCACTGTTTTTTGCCCTCTGGTTCGGAGTGCGCGTGATTTCATTTTGAACGCGCTTCAAATTCAAATTAATGCGACACAAATGTTGCACAGTAGGGAAATGGTTGGAAAAGCAGGAAAAGCTGAGAGAAAAATTAAAGGAAGAAAAGAAGAAAATCACTGGTAAAATAAAAGTATCCTTTCCAGCTTTAATGAAAGAAAGTTCTATAAATTAAGGATTTATTTTCTTTCTGACTTTTTTTATAGTTAAAAAATTTTCTGTGAATTTTTAATAACTATTTAATATTTATTTTATAAATATATATAAAATAATTTAATTTTTCTTTTCTTCTGCTCTTCTTGTTTTTTTTTATTTACCACGTTAAGAAAATCCCTCAATTTGCAATTACTTTTGTTCTCCATTACATGATGACATCCCCTCATTTTCAA
Source organism: Drosophila pseudotakahashii (assembly GCA_035046095.1). Lineage (NCBI taxonomy): Eukaryota > Metazoa > Arthropoda > Insecta > Diptera > Drosophilidae > Drosophila > Drosophila pseudotakahashii. Next base: position 13,917,564 of record JAWNOE010000105.1, read on the forward strand.
GGTCATTAAACATCATCCACAGCAAGATCCCAGCACCGTGTTCTTATGGCCACTTAAAGTTACGGCATCGTTTCCCCAGAATTCCTTTGCATTTTGTATGCCAGGTTGCATTCAACTCCGAATCGAGTCAATGCCATTGTCCTTTGGGCCGGGACAAAGGGATTTTCACTAACAACAAGGCAACAAGAGGAAAAAGGGGCAAAAAGAAAAGAAAACCCGGGCGTGGAAAAATCCTTTTGTGTCAATTTTAAAGCTGAGCGGAGGGAACAAAACTAGCGAGTGTTAAGGAATGCAGGGAATAAATGTTTATCGAACGTAATATTACCCTTTAAAATATTCCAAAGATTTTTCTAAATATTTAAATATTTTGTAAGGTTTGTAAAATAATTTATAAATATTTTAAAGAGAAAATAATTTTTGTCAAACGTTTTTTATGATTTTATAATTTTAAAAAACATTAAATTCCATATTTGTAGTATTGCTAATTCTAAAAACATTTGTTTCCCCAAATATTACGTATACGCCCTCGCTGATAAGAGCATCTTGCACTGAAAGCTTATTTTCAAATCCAATAATATCTTATTTAATAAATCTTATCCCATTTTGTCAATTTGCATTTTTACATAAAGACATGCTTTAAAATCTAAAAGCAACTCAAGAATGAGATGACAGCCTCAACAGCTACCTCTCTCTTTTCTTCTCTTCCTCTCTCTCTCTCTCTCTCGCTCTCTCTCGCACATTAAAGTTGTGTGTGTGTTTCTGTTTTTTTTTTACTGTCGCTAAAAATCTCGGTGGCTGAGTTTTTCTTTGATTTTTTCATTTTTGTTTTCGGAGCTCTGCTTTTAGCACGTTATTCCCTATCCCCGTCTTCTTTCCGCCCCCAGCCTCCCTCTCGCTCTATTTGTTTGGGGAACGTGCCGAGGAGTAGAAAGAGACAGGTGGTGAGGCGGCGAAAGAGAGGGGGCGAAAAAGAAAGGCGCGCATTTTGGCAGGCATTAATTTCTCCCGTGTGTCACATAGCGGGAATTCCCCTTCTCCCTTCTCTCTTCTTCCCACTTAATTTTCCTTTTTTTTCTGCCGTTGGAGCTGGCAAATATCAGCGAAAAAAACTAGACAAACAACTCGCTTCAAAAAGTAAACTTTATTTTTAAAATAAGACAGAAAAAAGCTAAAAACTGCTTGTTTGTTTAAGAAATATTAAAATACAAACGCCATTTATTATTTATCGATACATATGCATATAATATTTAAACTACAAATAGCTTAAGAAAATAGATTTATTTTATTTAAAATACATTTTTTAATGAATACATATTTATTTTAAAAGAAATATAACTTTTAGCCTTTTTTGATAGCTAAAAATGGCTTTTAAGTCGCCAAGTTGGCCGCTCTAATTGTTGTTATTGCCTATCAGTTTATACTTGAGCTGTTGTTGTTGTTATTTGTGTTTGTTGCTTGAGCTAGTTTGAAATTGTTTGTTGTTTTTCCCCTCTTTAGTTATTGGTGCTTTTGGTTGCACAACGTGGTTATGGAGTCACTTTTCTCAGTTTCTCAGTTTCCCAGTTTCCCAGCTTGGCTGCAATATCACGTACAAATCTCTTTTCCGCCGCTTTTCTCCCGCTTTTCCTGTGACCCCTTTTCCTCCATTATAGCCACTATTGACAAAAAAATTAAGCCAACATTGTTAGAGATTTTTTACACATTTTATGCATCAATTTTAAACAAAACAATTGGTCCCAATAAGTTAAACTATAATTAAACCTTAAGTTAACCCCCAGTTAAACCATGAGTTAGTCTTTTTTATACTTTTGGGATCCATAAAATATTAGTAAGTATAAGTAAATAATATCATTTAATTTTAACCAGTTTAAATGTTTCTTCAGTGGTATTTACCCATTTTTCTCTGATTCTCTGAAGGTTCGACAATTTATGAACTGCTTGTTTGTATGCCATTAATTATGCCAGCTTTTCGGATCGTAGGGATTATTATTAATACGTGCACTGGTCGTCGTGTTCCGGATACGGTTCGTGGATCCTGGACGCTGGATCCTGTATCCTGGATTCCAAATGAAAGTCCTTTGAAGTACTTTTCGCCCTTGTTTTGCTCATTGAATGTGCGTAAGGTCATCAAATATAAATTGCGGCTGTCTGCGTCTTGTTGTGTGTGTGTATCTGTGCTTTTGACCTGCAGTTGAATGCTGCCAGTGCGAGGGGCGCTTCATCAGTTATTATTGAAATTGTGCTTCATAGAAAAACTAAAAGAAAATATCAATATTTTAAATGGAATATTTTGAAAAGAAATATATTATAAAAATATTTTATCCTTAAGTTAAATTCTTTTCTTATATTTTTTTTTATATTCATTATATATAACCTAACTTTAGCTTAGCACATATAAAATATATAATAAGGACATTTATCGAATGAGAACTTTTCGATCTCCCCTCGCCGTCTGTTCGCTGTTTACTTTGCCCGCCGGCTGTGACGTCGTCGTCGTCAACGTCATCGTCCGCATCGGTGGTCCACACGTCACGGGGCAGGGACGCGGGATACTGGGGGGCAGGACGGGATCCATGGGATCCATGGGATCCATGGGATCCACGGTATCCATCCATTGGCTTGTTGCCGTGGTCGCATTAACCCTTCACAGCCGTTGCGGGTCGGCGGCGTCGTCGCCCACGTCAGCGCTAAAAATAATAGGCCGCCTGTGTGCATACAAATGAGTCCCAGGACAGGGGACGGGCAGCACTGCAAAAAAATGCAGCTTACTTGTGATGATAATTCAAAAAACTCTAAAACAAAAAACAAATTTTGTTGTACATATTTAGAAATTATGAAAAAAGTGTTGCAAATATATAAAAGTTTGAGTTTACGCAGATGGTTTAAGAATATTTCTTGAAAATCAGCTAAATCTATATAGGTATTTATTTTTTTGAAACCTTATTAATAAAATTACTTTAAAATTGTCAATAAGTTTTGTACGATTTTTTTGTAATTTTTTTTTTTGGATAATGATTTTGTTTTAAATATTCTGATTTTATTTAAAATTTGTCAAATATAATTTTTAAAAGTTCTGATATTATTTGAAATTTGATCAATATAATTTATAATATTCTGATATTATTTGAAATTTCTTAAATATAATTTTTAATATTATTTGAAGTTTTTTAAATATAATTTAAGAACTCTTAACTTGTGGGCTACACAAAATCATTTCTTTCTGTGTGATTTTTGGGTGGGATTGGTGGATGGCCTGCAGTTTGCAGTTTGGTTTGGGAGTTGGCTTCGAGCATGCAATTATGGCAGCCGCCCCTCCTGTCCCCTTCCCTCCCCCTCCCCCTTGTTCACCCCCTCGCACGCCCTTTTCTTTTATGGCCATGCTCTGGCGCCTGTGTGTCTGAGTTTTTGCCTTTTTTATTGCAACTATTTGCATGACAGCGTATAATAATTTACTCGTTAAAAAAAGAATCTCACTTTGGTGGCATAATTAACGGCATCTCTGCTGAAGCCCCCCGTTTTTTTTTTTTTTTGTTCATGTTTGTTGTATTTTGTTTGGCCAAGTTGCATTTGGTTGTTGGCCTTTTTTTTGCCGTTTTCAGCCCCGTTGTCTGTTTGTTCTTGTCCTCCTCTCTTCCCCTTTTGATGCCATATTTATTTGCTTATTTATATTTGTATTTATTTAATTTCTTTTGCTCCTTGGCCTTTGTTTGCCGTTTGCCGTCCAGGTTATATGCTGCATAAATATTTAATTTATTTCCATTTATGCGCCTCGAACCGAAATAAATTATTATTATGCTGCTTCGTTTACTTGCTCTTTTTTTTTGAAAGCACATCGGTGTTTGTTTGATATTTATTTCTTGTTTTTATTCGTTGTTGCATTTTGAAATTTATCACATTTAATGCTGGAAAATTTGTCATGTGATTTAGTGTCACGAATTTATTTATAAGTTAATGCCGGAATATGCATTTTATGGCGCATTTCGCAGCGCAATTAATTATTCATATAAAATTATAAATTAATCACGAGCTGCCACGCCCTTCGGCGCCCCTTTTGCCCATCTGCTGTCGCTTCGGATCACGTACGAAATCCCAGAACTGGTCAAGGGAGGGTTAAGGGGCGGTTAAGAGGGGGTTAAGCGGCTGCGGTCATCGATATATGGCTATTGGACGGGGCGAATTGTGGGATAGTCTCCCGAGAAGATACCAAATCGTTTTGAAAATATTAAATAATTAAATGCTAGTGATGAATAGATCTATCTAAATGTTTGCTCAACGATGGATTATAATTTAAATGTTTAAATAGCAGGGAATAAATATCAATAAATATCGAAATCGATACATTGAAATTTCACCCAGTTTAAAAGCAGAAAAATAGCACACAAAGGTAGAAACTTAAATGAAATACATAAATATGTAAATAGCTGGGGATATCGCATGACATGTAAATACCGAGATTAGCTTAAATGCATGTCGATAAATATCGAAATCGATATCACCTCTAGAAAACACCCCTGGCCCCAGGAATTTTAATGCCCTGAATGGGAAATCAAAGGCAAACATTGTAAACTGAGACGTGCTCGATACGAATGCCCGCAACAATTTGCCGGACATTATGACGCGGCTTCATCGCTTTCGCATTACTCTTGCCCTTTTCCATTTTCCATTTTCCGGCTGAATGTTGCGGCTCTTGGGAGTTTTCTTTTCCTGGGTCCTTTACCAAGGTACATCTGCTATGGAAAACATTTTAAAAAATTTAACTAGTTTAGTTTTTCACTTAAATTATTATTACCTATAGTGCTTAAAGAATAAATTATATAATATATTAAGTTTTATTATCAAATATTTATTCAGATATATTTTCCTTTAGTTTTTGGTATTTCTGGTATCTTTGGTATTTCATTAAGACCTAGGTGAACATTAAATAGCTATAATATATTTCTTTTTATATTATACTCATACCATTTTTATCAGAGCATTTCAATGGTCGTCTGTTGCTTTTCCACTTGTCATTATTTTATTCTCTTTGGCTTCGTCTGCTTTTTTGGCTCCGCTTCCTTTATGACTGCCAAATGCACTCTCCACATGACCAAACTGCCTCAAAACCCTCTACATGCCCCTGCCATTATTCAAAAAGTCCCAAAAAAAGACAAAAAAAAAAACAGAAGAGAAGGGGTGGTGCACAAAAAAAGGGGAGAGAAAGAATCGTTTGGAGTTTGAAAAGCTGTTGCCAGTTATTGTCTGGCCCTCAAATGTATGCTATGTGGCTGGATGTGCGACTGGAGATGGATATACTGGGTGCTCCGAGTTCTCTGGGTTGTATCCATATCCATAACGAAGCCACCCCACTCCCTGGGGTTCGCTTTTAGCCAGTGGCACAGCCATCAATAAATAATAAATTGCCTATAAAAACTGATAAATTCATTGATGAATCTTCGAGGGAGTAAGGAGGGAAGTCGGAAAGCTCGGCTCCGCAGTTCCCATAACGCGTTTGTCTGACTGCCGTATTTGCGGCCACGCCCCCAACCCGATTTTCCCCTCTTTAAGTGAGTAATGGAAATTCATGGTAATAAATGTATGGCAGGGAAAGCGATGCGGATGGGGTGATTCCAAATGCAAGGCTTGCACTTTTTTGGGTGGCATCAGAGTCTGGTACTGCGCTTTAACCCACTAAAGCCATGGTCATGGGCAGTGATGCACCCAAAAAAAAAATATCCTAACTGTTTAAATAAAAGTCTAAAAATTGTATTTAAAATCTGTATATAAAGTAATATCCAATTAAATATTTATTTTCGAAGTTTACTTATTTTTAAAATATTTTTTAAATCCCAAAAGAATATTCTAACTATTAAAATAGTAAAATAAAAATCTAATAAATGCATTAATTTAATAACTTATAAAATCTAAAAAATACATTAAACATTATTATACAAAGTTATATCCTAATAATTATTTATGTAGGAAGCTCACTTATTTTTAAAATATTTTTCAAATGGTAAACCCATTGTTTACAGTGCAAAATCGTTTATTCCATGGCTTAAGAGGGTGTGGAATAATAGTAAACCATCTATTCATGACATACTTAGCTCAGAAATGCATATTTCCATTTTGATTTGGCCCAAATCTTTTTTTCTTCTGTCAAAATGTAAACATTGATTTATGCTTGTTTCTGCAAAACAAGCGATGGGGGAGATGAGGGCTTCAGTCACTTTATAAGCTTTATGTTTTGGGGCTAAGCTGGATATTCGGTTGAAAACCGAAAGCCGAAAAAGGGCTCGAGTGGATGAAAACTCACAATTTCCAGGAGCAAACCCGATTGTTTTCACCTGTCTGAAGCTTAAGAAGATTACCAATCAGTTTAAAAACTACTCAAAGTCCAGTACAAATTGATGTGGACAAGCTTTTCAATCTACTTAGGACGCACACTTGCCCAATAATCCATTGGTGCTAACACTTTTCGGGCGGATTTATATAGAATTTGTATTTGTTGAGAAGAAAATGTAATATATATTAAATATTAAATATATTAAATTGCATTTCCCCTTGCGTATTTTTCTTATATTTTTTCTGGGAAGCGTGGGAAAGGACCGAACCATCCATCTACTCGTCCAGCCAACCATTCATCTATTTTTGATTTACCCCCCACCAAAAAGCAGAAGTGCCAGGGAAAATCGCAGACAAACATTATTTCCTGGCCTTTCTGGTCCCTTTGTTTGTGTATTTTTTCGCCTGCTTTTTTGTGTTAAATGTAATTTTAAGTGACGTCGCCAAAGTTGAGACGTGACAAAATTACAAAATATTTTGTAAGCTCTTAAAACCGTTGATGCTGCTGGCAGGAGAATGGCGAATGGAGAAAAGGAGCCAGGACATGGCCATAACATGGCCCATAACAATAAAAACAAATAGAAGGAGCAACGGCAACATAATACTTAATAACGTGCATTTTGATGTTGTCGCGGTTGATGGGAGGACAGGAATTTGCAGAGTCGCAGTTGGATTTGGGTTCGGATCGGATAGGGGGGATCGGGGGGATCTTGGGGGAAGATGGGAAATGGGAAATAACCGCCCCGCCCCGCCCTGTGTCATTATCCCCCATTTCCCGGCTAGAGCAACTTTTGTGCGGGCACATCAAAGGCAGTTTGCTACTCGTTGTTGTTTTCCTTTATTTCATTTCGGAACTTGGACACCAAAATAGTTTTCCTGGCAGCCAAAAAACTATTCCAAGAGGCTTTTTCCACAACAAAGTGGCGAGCAAACGAAGTAAGAAAAGTTCCCCAAACAGATGCGGGACAAGTCCTTGGACAGTGGTTGAAAAGCTATAAAAAAGCTATTAAATAAATAGTATTTTTATATAAATAATAATTCATGTTTTGAAAAAAACCAATATTTTATTATTTTAATAATTTTAAATATTAGAAAAGGAAAGTTCCTCCTCCTTGGACAGTGGTTCAAAAGTTTAATGGCTTTTCAACCATATTTGAAAAAACATATTTAAAAATATTTTAATATTTTGCTAAATATACAGTGGTTGAAAAGCTATTAAAAATAATTAGTATAAATAGTATTTTTAATAAATTTAAAGTTTATGTTTCGAAAGAATATCCAAATTTAAAACCGTAAAGAAATATTTTAATATTTAACAAAATATAAAAAACGGAAATTCTATCCTGTGATTAAATTTTATTTAATCCTTGGTTGTTGAAAACTATTAAAATAAATTTGTAATGTTTCAGAAAAATATGAAAAATGTTTATATCAAATAATAAAACATTTAAATATTTGGAAAAATATTAAAACATTTAAATATTTTGCAAAAGATTTAAACAGTATATTTTTGCACCACTTCGTGCAGTTCTTTAGGCATTTCCCCAATTATTATTATTATTCGAGCAACATAATGCATGAATGAAAGGTTTCGCATGGCACAATTATAGGGGGAATCCCCCGAAATGCGAATGTGAATTATGCGCCGTGATAAAACATGACTCCGTTTTCATTCTGTGGCAAGGCATGCGTACTTAAATTCGCAATGAATTGCAGCAAAAACAGGGGTGGCGGTGCAAAAGGGGGGCTTAACTCCGGTTGTCGTCTGCGGTTCGCCTCTTATTATGGCAACGGAAGCGGCAAAAATGATTTCGGCATGAATTGCCAAACGGAGAATGCACTCACTAATTAGATGCATAATTAGACATGAAGTTTTCGGGTTTGTTTCAAAGGTGAATGGGTGGTGAATTGGTGGTGAATGGGAAAACAGGGGGGAAATGGGCAAAAAGGTGTGGCCATGTGTGTGTTTGTGTGGCCAACACACAACTTTAATAGTTCAAGTGGCTGGTGTGAATTTATTTAATTTGTTTAGGCAGGTTAATTCAAAATATTATTATTATATTAAATTATAAATATAACATAAAAAATCCTACAAATTAACAAATGTTATAAAAATTTAAGAAACTTTTTATATAAGCTAAAAAAAATATTATTATTTGGAGAAGATAAATTAGAAATGTATTTTGAAATTCAATTATTCGTAAAAGTCTTTCTTAAGCTTCTCATGTAGTTGGAAATCATTTTCCATTATCTTGAAAGCTTTCTTCCGCTTCTATTGTCTTTTTTTGACACGTTCTTTGTGCTGATTCCACTTCGCTCCCAATTCAGTTTCAATTCTTGGCTTTAGTTTGTGCCAATTCGGTTAACTTCACTTCGAATCGGGCTTAATTGAAGTTCGGTTTCAACTTCCATCGAAGATGCGGCACAGCAAGTTGCACTGCAGCTGGAGCAGGTGCAAGCGAAAAAAGGCAAAAGTGCGAAAAATACGGCGAATAAAGAGAGCATGGGTGGGGATAAAGGGGGTACTCCAATGCGCCTTTCTCCACTTTCTCCCGCCTGGCCGCAAAAAGTTGGGCACGTGCAGAGTGCACGTAGCCGGAAACAAATGACATTGTCAGCGCCCTGGCCCCAAAAACTGAACAGTCGACCCCCGTGTGGCCCCCTTCTGCCCCCCGCCCCTGCTCCACATTCGCCTCCGTAGAGAAGAAATCCCAGCTAAGCATTTCCGGTCGCGTTCTGACTTGCCTGCTCCCTTTTCCTTGGCCTCTGCTGTTGCAGTTTTTCCTGCCTCTTTCCCCTCCAGTTTTTCCTCCCATTTTCCCTCCCATTTCCCCCCATGTGTGTGTGTGTGTGACAAGGCCATTAGCCGCGGCGGCTTTGGCAGCCACAAAAGTTGAGGCGCATCCTTGCAGCTGCCATTTTATGACAGTCTTTTGTTGTCTGCAGCTTCTGCAGGCTTCCCTTTGCCTTTTGCCTTTGCCAAGCTCCTTTCTCCACACTCGAAAAAAAGTGCATTCTCAGCTTGTTAATTGGCAGAGAAGCATTTATAATTCAAGTGAATAAGAAAAGGGAAAACTCAGCTACAAAAATCATAATTTCCTCTTGCTAAATATATATTAAGGGATTTCCTTTTTAATTTTATTAATTAATTAATTAAATTTTAAATATAAATTTTATTCTTTTCTTTATTTTTGAAATTATTTTTTTAATTTCTTATTCATTAAAAACTTTTACCAATTAAATGATTCATTTACAAAAATTAAACAATGATTTAAAAAACATTTAAATAAATACTAATAATTAAAATAAATTATTTTATTTATTCTCTTTTTAAGAGGTAAAATTTAAATGAATTGATTGATTAAATTGTTGAAAAATAATTTAAAAAAAAATAAACAATTAACTAAAAAACATTTAAATAAATAATAATAATTAAAACCAATTTATTAATTCTCTGGCTAAGAGGTAAAATTAAAAGAAATTAATTAATTAAATTGTTGAAAAATAAAAAAACTATTATAAAAGCTTTGGAATGACCTCCGATATCTTAAATATGTTTTATTATTTTTATAATATTATTTCCAAGTGCCGTTACATTGGCTGTTAAAAAATAAAAAAACTATTATAAAAGCTTTGGAATGACCTCCGATATCTTAAATATGTTTTATTATTTTTATAATATTATTTCCAAGTGCCGTTACATTGGCTGTTAGCAATGTTTTCGGACCGACTTGCTGTTGAGTCGGATGACAAAGCGGCATTCACATGCCAATTAGTCCGACAAAAGGAGCCCTCCGTACTGATACGCTTTTCCCCGCTTTTCCGCCGTATTTTCCAGGTGGCAGCTTGGGCAGCACAGGTGGCACAGGCGGCATCAATACCGAGTGTCCGACGGACTCGTTCCGCTGCAACAACGGCAAGTGCATCTCGCACCACTGGGTCTGCAATTACCAAAAGGACTGCGACGATGGCGAGGACGAGATGCAGTCGTGCCGTAAGTACCCAAAGTCCATTCCCCATTCGCCATTCGCCGTTCGGTGAAAATTCAAGGAAGACCGTAATAAAAATATGAAATTATAGACAGTAATTAAGTGGGCCGTGCAAGAAAACCAATGAAATATTCAAGAGCTCAGCGGTGGCAATTCGTTGAATGGTTAAATCGAATTTCAGTCCGGCTATTATCCGCAGGAATTTCTGAAATTAATTAAATTGCACGCGTGCCTATCGAAGATCTGATTATGGCAGAAAGTGCTCAATGAAGAGGCATTCATGGTACTTTTCGAATTATTTTTAATCTACTCAAGATACTTGGGAGCAGAGAATCTATCAATTTTTTAAATATAAATATATTTAGAAAAAAATAAAAATGTAAAATTTATAAAAAAATCTATATCAATTTTTATAAAACTACTAGTAATATTTTTTTAGTCATTCAAATAAATATTTAAAATATCACAGAAATAGCTAGATTTTTAAAATCATATGTGTCTAAAAGTATGCAATAAATAAAGGATGGTGGTCTTCCCATATGAATTCATATCACTTGTGGGCTAAAAATATATTGTAGCATACTTTTAGACACCTATTTCGAAATTTGAAAGTAAAAATTTCAAATATTCTTTTTGCGTATATTTTGTAATACTTTTTTTTTGCAGCCCCACCGGAATGCGAAACGCCCCAGCTGAACTGCGGGCAGTATGTGTTCAACAAGACCTATTGCATCCCTCCGCATTATCGTTGCGATATGATCGAGGATTGCGAGGACAAATCGGATGAGGCCCAGTGCAGTGAGTACCCTATATACACTATATACATATAAGTATTGCTAGGAAGTAAATAACCCGATTCAATCTCAAGGATTTCGAGTGTTTTCTCGCATTTTCCCGCACTTTCTCGCTTTCCATGTAAATTTGTTGACTCCACAAATATTGGCTAGCTTCTCATCCCAAGTCCCCAAAACGGAATCCTTTCAAGCTGAGGGCGTTGGTGTTGTAACAATTTGCTAAGCAAAATGTTTGCATTTTATTATGCCAATTTTATTTATGCAAATTTCAACACAGAGATGTAACCGAAGACCGCAGCTCTTGTTTTCCCAACTAAATTACACAAGCGTACAAGTATACCAAAAATATTTACAGACATAATACACATACCATACCAACATACAAATGTATCGAGCGAAAGAGAGAAATATCTGTAAAATCCCCAAGGTAAAGGCCGCAAATTAGCGAGGAAAACTCAAGGCGAACAGAAATGGATCAATTTGATGTGGGGCCATAAATCCATTTCGTGGGCCACGGGGGTTAAGGGGGTTAAGGGGGCTAGAGAGGGTTAACCCTTTAGCTAGTGGAATTGATGATGGCCGGCCGAAGTTCTTTCTGTTGAGAGGTTCATGGATGGAATTGCAAATGAAGTTCAGTTGAGACGAGCGATGAAAAGTAAGCAGTCTTAAACATAAAACTCCACTGGGAGTTTAGGTCTATTTCAAATTAAAGTGAAAAGGCAGAGAGGCCAAAGATTGAGAAGTTATTAAAGGTTATATCTATGAAAACTATAGTTTTTTTTAACCTAAAAAAAGAAATTATTAAAAATGGCAAGTTAAATACAAGAATGGAGATAATTGGTATTAATCGAATATATTACATTTTCCCCTCCCTGCGAACTAATTTTCAGCGGTTAGCTTTCCTTCGACTTTTCTTTTCCCGGCCAACGATTAATTCTGGCCCTTGGACTCTGGGGTAATATTTATCGCTGAGGACTTTAATAATCCACTGACAGTCCGACCGCCCAGTTTCTGGTCGTTTTTTGGCCCATCATTCCCCCCAGTTTTGACGCTTTTCACGCTTTTCCCGCCTTTCCAGCTTTCCCAGCACCTCAACTCGAAAGTCTGTTGTCTGCTCGTTGAGCAAAGAATTTAATGCATTTTCAACAGCTCTCGCTCGGTTGGATTTTGTATGGGTGGAAAGCCTTGTAGCCCTCTCTCTTTCTCCGACTTATCGGACCCTCTCTTTCGGCGCTTTCCCCCCCTTTCCCGCTTTTCCCCCGCACTTTCCTTTTGGCACAAAGTTCAAGTGCATTCAGCCAACAGACTGTGAGCCGCACATTTTGATTAAAAGTTTGCCGAGTGAGAATCCGAAGAAGAAAAGCAAGAAAGAGAGGGGGATAGTGGACAGAGCAGGATGGCAGCATGTCCATGCAAATCGCCGAAAAGTGCCCAAGACTTGTAGAGCATTTATTGCTTGTTATTTAAGATTTATGCACCCGCACACACACTGATACAAACACACACACAGACTGGCAAACAAATATTTAAATATCTTTGAGGCGACCAATTTCCAAGTGTCCCGCTTTTCCGACTTTCCCGCTTTCCCGCCTTCCCGCTTTTCCGGCATCCTTTTGTGCAAGTTCAGCTGGCAGCTTTGACGACTCCAACTCCGATTTGGTGGAAAGCGGCGGGTGGGGGGGGGAGGTAAAATGTGGAAAACGGCTAGACAAACGCCCCACAACTTTGTCCTGCGTTCACCTTCTCTTTCGCACCGCCACAGGCCGTCCCGCTCGCACACCTAAGCTCACAGCTAGAAGGCCAATTTGTCCGCTCGAAACGGGCCTGATCAGTTGGCTATCTAACTATCTATCTTTGAAGTTAAGTTAGAAAAGGTACAACTAATTACTTAACTGAAATTACTGAGAATTTTAAAAAACAAAAAATTTTTTTATATAAATTAAAAATTAAATTTGCAAAAAAAATGGAATATAAGCTATAATTTATATTAAATTAAAAACAAAAATGTAGAACCTGTAAATGTATTTTAATAACTAATCTTAACTTAACTTTACTAACTAAATGAGGAATTTTTTTTATCACATTGCCGTACAAAAAAAAATAAATTAAAAAAATCTTTTAAAAAACATATTTAGGGCCGTTTTTTTTGTCCGCATGTTAAATTTAAAGTATGCTTTAAACTCTGAATTGCCATACGTTTTCAAGGATTTATCCTTACTTTAAATTTAACATGCGAACGAGAAACCGGCCCTTAATATTTCTAAAAAGTCTTATAAACAAAATACATTTTTATTTTTAAAATATTAAGTCCTCTTCTCATGATAAATATTATCCTAAACTATTTTCAGCTATTTTGAAGGCAACTCTGATGCCAAAAAGTAGAAGAGTTGGCTAGATAGTCATTCCTTTTGGGCGCTGAAAGTTTTGCCGGCACAAGATCAAGTTTAAATTTCATTTTAATTTAATAAGATGTTGGCGTAAAACGAGAGCATTCCCTCTCTTTCCGGCACACTGTCGTCGTCTCTTTCTGTATTTTCCTGTCCCTGTCGCACTTTGTTGCACAATAATTTATCGCGCTTAAATGGCGACAAAATGTTCACTCTTATTGCGTTCTTAACAAATTTATTTTGCGTACGTGTCAACGCGTCGTCTTCTTCAAACAGGGTGACAGCCCCCCTTTCCAACCCCCGCCCATGGGCCCCGCCCTTAAAACCCCCTTACAGCCCCCTATGTCTGTGTGTGTGTTTGTTTGCCTCCGTTCGCCTTTGTTTGCTTAATTTATGGCATATAAATATTAGAGCGGGCTTATTTCAACTATTTAATTACTTCAGGTGTTGTGAGAACAGGGAGATGGATGAGGATGAGGATGTGGATGAGGATGAGGATGCAGAGATAGTCCACACACACAACCAGGTTATCAGGATATCAGGGATATCTGGTTAGGCAGTCAGGTAGTCATGGCGATGGAAATTACACACATTTCCCCAGGTGCGTGCAATTAAAATCGAGGGATCCGCCTGCGGTTGTCACCCAAAACAGATTGTTTGTCTGCAAATTAGATTTTTAGATCTTAGATCGTAGAAAGAGCGTTGCCAATGTACAGTTTTCCTTTGTTTTTACTTAGAGATTTTACAAAAATATTTTTTTTTTTTATGGGAAATACTATTTATTTTTTTATATTAATAAAGAATTTAAATTCAATTATGTGCAAAAATAAAAATATTCCTTTAAAATTTATTGAAATTATTTTTTAAAGTTTTTAAAATTAAAGAAAGTTTTCTTTAATAGGAAATTTAAACACCTTTATGTACAAAAATAAATATATTACTTTAAAATTTAATGAAATTATTTTTAAAATTTGTTTGCAAGTTTTTAATAATAAGAAATTGAAACACAACTATGTGCAAAAATAAAAAAATATTCCTTTAAAATGTATTGCATTTATTTTTAAAGTTTTTAAAACTATATTAACAATCAGTTGAGGAGTATAAATAAGTTTTGGAATGTCTATAGAATTTTAATAAATATGCATTTAATTTCCGAAAGCTTCTACCATTAACTTTAAAGTTGTGAACAAATATTATATGCTCATTTTTCTCAGTGTTATTATACTTCAGCACTTGTGGGCATTAGAACACCTCCAAAGCAACTAATAACTGTGAGAACAAACAGCAGACGTCTGCTGTGAAAGGAAAGACACTTGGAAGTTATCCTATCTAACCACCCACCACGCCCACTTCTGCCCCCTTTCCACCCACTCATCGCCCACTCTCCGCCCGACTATTTTCGCCAGCGTTGCGGTCGCAAGTCAACAAGCTGAAACTGAAGCATAAATAGAGGCTGAAGCACTTTTACTTGCGGGGAATTTTCCTCGCGGACATTTCGCATTTCGCTTTTAATTGCAGGCAGCATCTAATGAGGCAGATATTGCCGCGTAAAAAAGTGCGTAAAACCAAAGAGAGCGAGGAGCTTAAGCCGTCATTAACAGAGGCCCCTTGGAAAACTACCCCTCAATACCTGTCCGCAGAACTGAATTGTTGTAGTCACCTCCATTTCATTTAACTGTCCATCCTCCAGTGATGACGACAAAGAAGCTAAATCAAATCAGGAACATTTATAAGCCAATAAATCGAATAGGGAAATATTTTAACCTTTTTTGAGGCATTCGAAAAAATACTATAAAGTATATAATTGCAAAATGATATATACTATTTGCAAATAAATCTAATAAGGAAATATTTTTTTTTTTTTTTGGTTATTAGAAAAAATACTAAAAAGTATATAATTACAAAATTATATATAATATTTGCAAATAAATCTAATAAGGAAATATTTTTCATTTTTTTTTGGTTATTAGAAAAAATACTATAAAGTATATAATTACAAAATGATATATTGTATTCGCAAATTACTTGTTATTAATATTATTTTGAGTTATTTGCAAGATTTATTTATTTAACTATAACTTTTGCAGTTAGAAATGATTTATTAAAATAAACAGATTTATGATTTAATAAATAATGTATAATGTTTTTAAGCTGATTTATTTATTACACTGAAACTATTTTTGTAAGGTATATTAAAAATTCACTTTTTTTAATACAATGTGCTTAATTTCTTAAACTCATAAAATGTTAATTTTATAGAATATTTTGTTTAGTATTTAATTGAAACACTTGTCCTTAAAGTGACCTCTGTAGGTAACCATTTTTGGCGCTTCGAAAGCCAAGTTTTCAGCACTGTTAACTGTCTCATAAACTGTCAGCCCCCCCTTTCTACACCCCTCTCCCTCTCTCTCTCTTCCCCTCCCTTTCTCTCTCTTGAGTTTTCCCCTTTTTCTCCGAGTTTCTCTGAGTGGCGACGATTGCAGCTGACGTTTATTTGACTGCAGCTAAACGTGACGCGACTGTGCGGAGGGCGAAAAGGGGCGGAAGGGGGGTGTTGGGGAAGGGGGCGTGGCACTTGTCGCGCGTAATTACACACCCCTTAAGCTTCCACCCTCCCCGAAAAGCCCCTCGTCTTGGCCTTGGTACACGCATAAAAGTCTTGGCTTGCAATAAAAGTTAATGCTGAGAAAACAGCGAGCGAAAGAACCAGAGAACCCAATTAGAAAGTGTTTGGTTTAAAAAGAAGCAAAAACAGATAATAAAAAAATTGCAAAAAGGAAAGGCAGTGGGTGTTGTTTATAAAGTGCCAACAACAATGCGGAAACCCCCTTGCTTTTTGGTTAAAGTTTAGGGCCAAAAGTTTTGGAGCCGAGCGGAAGCAAGTGAAAAATTAGTTAAGAGAAAAGTGTGAGAAAGCAGTGAAAATCGGTTAAAAATTAAGAGAAACCTAAGATAAATATATAAATATTTATTTTATAACACCTAATATTTTATTCGATTTAAATTATATTTTTAGGACATTTTAAAGTCACAAAGCATGCCGTTGGTCACACGCCTATCTTTCTATTGATTGCAGTTTCGAGCACCCCTGGATTTTAACTTATTTTATTAATATTTCTATTGATTGCTTTGCCCGAATTGCATTTCTGGCCACGCCCCTCGTTTGTCATTACGATTTGGCTTTAATGTAATGCAAAAGTGCAAAATTGCAAAAGGGAAGGGAAAGAAAGCGAATTTGCAACAAATTGCTTGGCGTAAATCTTTTGGCCATGGCCACGCCCACAAATTGCAAGGGGTCGAAGGATTAGCAGAGCAGAACATATTAATGCCAGACAGTTGGGGTGGAAATTCTTTATAGAGGGGGAGGCAGGGGGAAAGTGGAGGGGCTGCCCCGAGTGCGTGACACATTTTTATGATCAACAGAGTCGGAGGTTCACAAAGTTTCGCTTCCGCTGCTCCACTTTGTCAATAGGAAAAGCAGCAGGGAGCGGCAACAAAGCAGATAGTTTTACACAACAAAAATTAATATACAATGTTTAAGTTAGCAAAACATAAATGATTGTACTAAAAATAGTAAAAGCAGTCAGAATTTTGAAAATCCCACGAGGCGTATGCGTTATAAAAAAACGAAAATGGGTTATATATCTTATTTATTTTATCTAATTAAAATGTATTTTTAATTGTAAATGCTAAAAGGATAAGAAAAACAGCATAATTGAGATGAAAATATTTAAAGCCAACTTAATTCGCATTCACACACCTGTTAAGTGTATATTTTATATAATTTATTTTTCTGCACTGCTTTTACCTGCACTCACACACACACACACACACACACACAGAGACACCCATTCCTCACACAGACAGGGAAAGGACACTTACACAGAGGCAGCGCAGGATACGCATTCCATTGTTTTGCTTGGAGAAAGTTTTGCGCTGTCGGGGAATATTTATACAACTTGGCTTGTTTAACTTGCACTAATTAAGTTTGCCCTGCCACACTCGGATGCTCCCGTCGGGGTCCTGTGGCCCCCAGTTCCACGCTAATGTTCCGGGAGTTAATCGGGGGGATTGGGACGATGCTTTGGAGGATGGAGCACTGAGGAGTCCTGGCCAGGGAATGCGGCTCAAGGAGCGGGAGACATATCCATAAAATACTCGTTGCCAAGTTTATGATGTCCAGGGATGGGGCCTGTTCCATAGATCAACGGGATGGCCGCAGTGCAGGCCAAGATTGAGCTGGAATCCAGAAACACCTACAGTGGAAACTCCCTTAGGATAAACCATAAGCAAAGAACTTTCTAATTAAGAACAGTAGTTGGTTGTCTTTAGTTTTACAGCGGAGATTCTAGTCGATTTTATAATAATCTAATATTATAAGAAATATTTTAGAAAAGTACTCTCATCTACTTACAACTTATTATTAAGGTATCCCAACTAAGTTCCATAAACACCTAAGGTTTTGTATTTGTTTTCCTTTGGCACATCACAGGTCCACCCTGCTGTAGACCAACATATGTCCCCGCCAAAGACACACATATATCATCTTCTTAAAGCCCCGATTCGCCAGCAGTCGCTCTAATTTAGTCATTCAAATGCACGACTTTCCCTGCTACCTCTTTCTTGTTAACCGAGCCCTTGACAGGTCCACACCCTCCGTTTCCGCCTGATACCCTGTACATATTTACAGGATGGATGGATTACACTTCAGACTAAAGTTGTGAACCTAAGATTTCTAGAGATCTTAAAAATAATTCTTTTTAAATTTTCACAGTTTTCAAAGTGGGAATCTATATCTATATATTGAATGCCAAATTCTGGAAAATAAGGAGTATTCTCGGCCTCCACCTTTTCCCCGGCGACATCCCTTTTTTGTGTGGCTTTCGGGAGGAGGGTCCTGCAACCAACTACTCGATAATTTATAGCACTTTTGCCTGCCGACACACACAACTCAAGTGCACAATCCGGGGTAGATGGACGGACGAACGGACGGACAGACGAACGGACGAACGGACGGACAGACGAACGGACAGACGAACGGACAGACAATCACGCCCGACATTGGTACAGCGGCCATGCATTATGTATACGCCATGCGTGCCCAGCCAGGAGCCAGGAGCCCCAACCGAATGTCTGGCATCAAAATTTAATGTCTTTGGCAGCACAAATAGTTTTGGCCTGCCATTTTTAAGGCCCTGCCCCATTAAAACGCTGGCTGATGGACCGAGAAAGGGCTTCTGTCTTGGACAATGGGCAGGCCATCGGTAGCCAGGGAAACCCCATTGAGCCATTGACTCCGCTCCACATCTTCAATGGGCGGACGAGCTTTGGGTCAAGAGCTTAACTCTCGATGCAAATGCAATTAATCACAATGGAGGGGTCCGAAATGAGGCCTAATTGAGTGCAGTCATGTACAGATTATTATCTCAGGGGGTGCTTGTGCTAGGCCAAAATTCCAAAACAATGGGTTGGCGGAAGCCTTCAAAATATATCAACTAAATATGCAATTAAGCCACTTTAAGATGGTATAATATTAGCTTGGACAACGTCTTTAAATTCTTTATCGTTTAATCCAGGGGTGCTTAAACGTGCGAGCACTGCAAGTTAGGCGTGTGACCGCCGGCTAGAAACAAATTTGACCTTAATATAAGAAAATATATTTTAAATTCCAATTTTAATATATTAATATTTATATTCACCTGTTAATTGTAATAATCTTGTCTTTCTTTTAAAATATATTTCTTAATTCGTAATAAAAAAATGGCATTCTGTTTCATTTTCCAGCTTACCGCAAGTGCCAGCACACGGACGTGTTCTGCAACGCCCCCAATGGAGCCGCCCCCGCGGAGGGCGCCCGCTTGGCCGGACCCTGTGTGCCGAAGGAGAAGCGCTGCGACGGCTACCTGGACTGTCGCACCGGGAAGGACGAGGACGGCTGCAGCGGCGTCTCCTGTCGCCTCGACCAGTTCCGCTGCGCCAATGGACACAAGTGCATCGACGCCGCTCTGAAGTGCAACCACCGCGACGACTGTGGCGACAACTCCGACGAACAGGGATGCAGTAAGTGTCAAATTTCTCATTATTGTTAGGAAAATTACATTCAATGACGAACAAGAAGAATTTAGTTTACACTCCGATATAACTGAGATGAGATAAAAAGCTAAAGAATTCGCGGAAAAGCGATTTAACTGAGATGTGATGAAAAGCTTATGAATTCGCGGGAAAACGATTTAACTGAGATGAGATAAAAAGCTAAAGAATTCGCGGGAAAACGATATAACTGAGATGTGATAAAAAGCTAAAGAATTCGCGGGAAAACTTTTTTATGTGATAACTATATTATATAGAGATATTCTATAGATCGTTTTAGCTAGTTTAGATATCCCGTTTTAACTAATACCTTCAATCTTCTTCTTCTCTAGACTTCCCCCCCTGTCACCACGCCCAGTTCCGATGCTCGAACGCCCTGTGCATTCCGTACAACTTCCACTGCGATGGCTATCACGACTGCGCCGACAAGAGCGACGAGGCCAACTGCACGGCCATCGCCTGTCCGGACAACAAGCACCTCTGTCCACGAGGCGGCGCCAGCGGCACACCCAAGTGCATCCTGAAATCCCAACTGTGCGACGGCAAGCGGGACTGCGAAGATGGTAGCGACGAGGAGACCAACTGCTGTGAGTATCCATCCCCAGGGGAAAACCGATCATCCACAATCTACCTACCTAATGTTCGAGTAGCTTCAGGAATTTCAAAACTGTTTTCCATGTAGGAATCATCCTTCGTTTTGTGGTTCCTTTAAAATATACCAAGAACAACTTAATTCTAGGGGAAGGGGTTTGCTAAACATAGATAATAAAAAAAGAAAAAAAAAATTTTTTTTTTACCTATTTCAACTGATTTTGAATTATTTTCCTCTACCATTTCCAGCGATTGCCTCTTGCCCTGCTCTGAGTTGTGAGTTCAAGTGCGGACCTTCGCTGACAGGAGGCGTGTGCTACTGCAAACCGGGCCAATCTCTGGCCCCGGACAACCGGACCTGCGTGGACCTCGACGAGTGCGCCGAGTGGGGTCACTGCGACCAGCTGTGCACGAACACCCTGGGCTCGTACACCTGCCAGTGTGCCCAGGGCTACACGCTGATCAACGACTCCAAGTGCATTGCCCCGGATGCGAATAACCTGCAACTGATCTTCGCCCACGATCGGGCCATAATGCAAATGAAGCCGCATGGAAGTGAGCCCATGGTTCTGGCCAATGCAACCGCGGCGGCGGGTGTGACCTTCCATTATGCGAGGAACACGCTTTACTGGTCGGACATCAAGACGAGGAAGGTGCAATCGCTGCCCCTGGATGCGCAGAATAAGGCGGTTTCTCCGTTCGATCAAACGCTACCCGGAACCTGGGCTCCCGTCGCTCTGGCCGTCGACTGGGTGGGCGATAAGATATATGTGGCCGATCTGGTGGGTCAGAAGATCGATGTCTTCGAGCTGAGCGGCCAGTGGCATGCGGTGGTCCTGGGTTCGAATCTCACCTCGCCCGCCGATCTGGCTCTGGATCCCACCGCCGGTCTGATGTTCGTGGCGGACGGTGGTCAGGTGCTGCGTGCCCACATGGACGGCACCCATGCCAGGTCGATTGTCTCCGAGGCTGCCTACAAGGCCAGCGGCGTGACGGTGGACATCATTGCCAAGCGCGTCTTCTGGTGCGACTCCCTGCTGGACTACATCGAATCGGTGGACTACGAGGGCGGCCATCGGGTGATGGTGCTTCGGGGCCAACAGGTGCCGAGTCCCTCGCGACTGGCGCTGTTCGAGAATCGGATCTACTGGACGGACGCCACCAAGCAGGGCATCATGTCGGTGGACAAGTTCGAGGGTCCCACCTCCATCCAGGTGACGCACAAGGCCAAGGACATCCGCGAGCCGAAGGGCATCATTGCGGTGCATGCACTGAGTCAGCCGAGGGTCTCCAATCCGTGTGGCAACAACAACGGCGGCTGCAATCACATGTGCATCGTGACCGCCGTGAAGGGAGCTCCCACGGGCCTGGGCTTCCGGTGTGCCTGCTCGACGGGCTATCAACTGGAGACGGACCTCAAGCTGTGCAAGCCCGTCAGCGAGTTCCTCATGTACTCGCAGCAGCGGTTCATCAAGGGCAAGGTGCTGGAGCCGGTGATCGAGGGATTCAGCGATGCCATTATGCCGGTGGTGTCGCGAAGGGCTCGTTTCGTGGGCCTGGACTTCGATGCGCGGGATGAGTTCATCTACTACTCGGACGTTCTGCAGGATGTGATCTACAGGGTGCACCGAAATGGAACCGGGCGGGAGATCGTTTTGGCCTCCCAGAATGAGGGCGTCGAGGGACTGGCCGTCGATTGGGCCTCCAAGAATCTGTACTACATCGACTCGCGCAAGGGCACCTTGAATGTCCTGTCCACCCGAAATGTGACCCACCGCAGGACTCTGCTGAAGAACCTGAAACGTCCCCGGGCCATTGTGGTCCACCCCAATCGCGGCTTCATCTTCTTCTCCGAATGGGATCGCCCGGCCAATATCACCAGAGCGAACACCGATGGCAGTGGTCTGTTGGTCTTCAAGAACGTAACCCTGGGCTGGCCCAATGGTCTGTCCATTGACTTCAAGGAGGATAGGGTCTACTGGTGCGATGCCTTGCTAGATCACGTTCAGCACGCCAATTTGGATGGCACGGACATCAAGACGGTGAACTCGCGACTTGTGCGACATCCCTTCTCCATTGTCATTCACAACGATTGGATGTACATCACGGACTGGCGACTGGATGCCATTATCCGGCTGCACAAGCTGACGGGCGAGCAGGAGGAGATGATGGTGAGGGAGCCGCAGACCAACAGGCTCTACGGCGTCAAGGTGTACAGTCATGAGGTCCAGAGGATCGCAGAGACGCAACCTTGTCACCGGAACAATGGAGGCTGCCAGAAGATCTGCTTCGCGGTGCCAATTGGGGGAACGAATGGTACAACGGGTGAGGTGACCACCACTTCGCCCCCCTCCTTCGGTCGCCTGCAATCGAGGTGCTCGTGTCCCTATGGCGAGCGGCTGGCCGAGGACCAGATGAGCTGCATCCCCGATCCCAGTGCCGAGCCACCGGTGCAGCCGTGTCCGAACTCCTGGGACTTTACCTGCAACAACCAGAGGTGCATACCCAAGTCGTGGGTCTGCGATGGCGACGACGACTGTCTGGACAACAGCGATGAGGAGCAGAACTGCACGAGTAAGTATTGATTGGACTCTGTTAAGTTGACCCTCTTAATCCTTCCTCCTTTCCTCGACTTTCCCCACAGAACCCACCTGTGGATCGAACGAGTTCCAGTGCCGATCGGGCCGCTGTATTCCCCAGAACTTCCGTTGCGACCAGGAGAACGACTGTGGCGACAACTCCGATGAGCAGGAGTGCGGCAATGTGACCTGCGGCACCTCCCAGTTTGCCTGCGCCAATGGACGATGCATTCCGAATATGTGGAAGTGTGACAGCGAGAACGATTGTGGTGACAGCAGTGACGAGGGGGATTTCTGTGCAGAGAAGACCTGCGCCTACTTCCAGTTCACATGTCCGCGGACGGGCCACTGCATTCCCCAGAGTTGGGTGTGCGACGGCGACGACGATTGCTTCGATAAGCAGGACGAGAAGGACTGTCCGCCGATCTCCTGTCTGGCGAATCAGTTCAAGTGCGCCGATCTCAGGCAATGTGTGGAGGAGTCGTACAAGTGCGACGGCATACCGGACTGCAACGATGGCTCCGATGAGGTGGGCTGCCCGCCCATGGGTCCCAATCAGTGCAATCTGGAGAAGCACTTCCGCTGCAAGTCCACTGGCTTCTGCATCCCGATCGCCTGGCACTGTGATGGCTCCAACGACTGTTCGGATCACTCCGATGAGCAGGACTGCGGCCAGATCACCTGTGCCCAGAACTTCTTCAAGTGCAACAACACGAACTGTGTGTTCAAGGCCTACATTTGCGACGGCAAGGACGACTGTGGCGATAACTCCGACGAGGGAGCCGAGCACGCCTGTGTCCCGCCGCCCTTCAAGTGTCCCCACGGCCAGTGGCAATGTCCTGGGGTTTCGGAGAGATGTGTGAACATCACCTCCGTGTGCGACGATACCGCCGACTGTCCCAACGGTTCGGACGAGGGTGAGGGCTGCGACCTGGCCGAGTGCGAACATCAGGCCGGTCAGTGCTCCAGTTTCTGTCAGAAGACTCCCAACGGAGCGCTGTGCATTTGTCCACCCGGCTCGGAGATCGGCGAAGATGGCTACACCTGCATAGACACGAACGAGTGCGATCCCCCGGGTCTCTGCTCCCAGCAGTGCACCAACACCAAGGGCTCCTACTTCTGCTCCTGCCAAGAAGGCTACATCCTGGAGCCGAATAAGCACACCTGCAAGGCGGTCAATCACACCGCCGCCTTCCTGATCATCTCCAATAGGCACTCCATCCTCGTGGCGGACCTGAAGGAGCAGGGACTCGAGCGGGTGCCCATCATAGTGGAGAATGTGGTGGCCACCGCCTCGAACATGCACACAGGCACCATTTTCTGGAGCGACATGAAGCTGAAGAAGATCTCGCGATTGGACCGCGGCATGGAGCCGCAGGAGATCATCAACACTGGGTTGGACTTGGTCGAGGGACTGGCCTACGATTGGATAGCCCAGAACCTCTACTGGCTGGACAGCAAGCTGAACACCATTGAGGTGTCGGCGGAGAACGGTTCGAATCGCCTCGTCCTGGTCAGGGAGAACATCACCCAGCCGAGGGGCATGTGCATCGATCCGAGTCCCGGGGCCAGGTGGATCTTCTGGACCGACTGGGGCGAGAACCCGAGGGTGGAGAGGATCGGCATGGATGGAACGATGAGGAAGACGATTATCAACACCAAGATCTATTGGCCCAATGGCCTGACCCTGGACATAGCCACGAAGCGGGTTTACTTTGCCGACTCCAAGCTGGACTTTATCGACTTCTGCTACTACAATGGAACGGGCAGACAGCAGGTCCTGGCCAGCAGTCACTACCTGCTGCACCCGCACTCGCTGTCCCTGTTCGAGGACACGCTCTATTGGACGGACAGGCAGTTGAATCGCGTCCTGTCGGCCAACAAGTTCCGTGGCAAAAACCAGACAGTGGTCTCCCATCTGATCAGTCAGCCGCTGTCCATCCATGTGCACCATGCCTCCCTGCAGCCGATGACCCCGAACCCCTGTGCCGGATCTCGCTGCCAGCACCTGTGTCTGTTGAGTCCCAGCGCCTCGGAGGGCTACTCCTGCAAGTGCAAGCCGGGCTTCAAGCTCCTCAGCGAGGGTCGCTGCATCGAGGAGGAGAATCCCTTCCTGATGGTCGTCAAGGGAACGCAGATTGTGGACCTTCCGCTGAACGGTGGCGATGCCAGGGCCGGAGCCTTGGCCCCGGTCATTGGCATCGAGAGCAGCACGGGCCTGGACTTCGATCGCAAGGGCGAGACCCTCTACTGGGTGCAGGGCAGGGAGGATGACGATGAGAACTGCACCATCTACACCACACCCTATGGAGGCGGCAACAAGACCCTCTTCCTGGGCACCGAAAGCGGCATCGTGGGTGCCCCCTATACCATTGCCTTCGACTGGCTGGGCCGCAATCTGTACATCGGCAACCGGGTGGCCAGCAACATTGAGGCGGTGCGCGTGGACGGCAAGCAGAAGTACCGCACCATCATACTGGCCAACGACGGTTATCCCAACTCTGTGTCGCGGCCCAAGCAGATCGTGCTGGACCCCACCGACGGCAAACTCTTCTGGATCGACGAGGGCGTCCTGGAGGTGCCCATCAAGATCGGACGGGTGGACATGAACGGGCAGAACCCCATTGTGGTCTTCCAGGACTTTGCCCATCCCGAATCGCTGGCCGTGGACACGGAGAAGAAGATGCTGTACTACAGTGCCAGCAACCCGGCGGTGATCGGCTCGATGGACTACAACGGGGCCGATCACACGCTGATCGTGATGAAGGACTCGCACCCGATGGCCAAGCCCAGGAGTCTGGGCATCCTGGATCACCGGCTATACTATCTGGATCCCCTGTACGAGCGCATTGTGCGCATCGATCTGCCGCACGGTGACAATCCCAAGACGATCGTGGACAACGAGTCCGATCTGAGGTCCATGATGATCTACAAGAAGCGCGCCCTGATGCAGCATCCCTGCCAGACGAACAACGGCGGCTGCAAGCACCTCTGCATTCCGGGACCTGGGGCGACCAGAACCTGCTCCTGCGGCATTGGCTATCGGAAGGAGAACGAGATCAATTGCGTGGCCTACAAGACCTTTGCCGTGGTCTCCCAGCTGGACATGATCAGGGGCTACAGTCTGAGCGACAGCGCCGAGGCCATGGTCCCGGTGAGCGGACCCGGTCATCACATCCTCCACGTGGACGTCATGTATCGCGAGCAATGGATCTACTGGGCGGAATACAACCGTGGCTACTGGAACGGCATCTTCAGGTCGCGACCCAATGGCACCGATCTGCAGCATGTGGTCAAGGATGGCATCGGTAGCAATGGCATCCGGGGACTGACCATCGATTGGGTGGCCGGAAATATGTACTTCACCAATGTCTATCCGCATGAGAATTACGTGGAGGTTTGCTGGCTGGACGGTAGCAATAGGAAGGTGCTGGTGAAGACGACCACAGATGCACCGCGCGAACTGGCCGTGAATCCCATCAAGAGGCTGCTCTACTGGATCGACTATGGTCAGCATCCGAGGATTGGCAAGGCCCTGCTGGACGGCAGCAAGTGGACGCCACTGGTGACGTCGGGCATCTCGTTGCCACGCGATCTCACCATCGACATGCAGACCCATGACATCTATTGGGTGGACTCGAAGCTGGACACCATACAGAAGATCTCCTTCAACGGCGCCAATCGCAAGGTGATCCGCCGGGATCTGCCCAATCCCATGGGCATCGCTGTCTATCTGAACGATGTCTACTGGGTGGACAGGAACCTGATGACGGTGTTCAAGGCCTCCAAGCACAGTGCCAACGAGACGGCCACCAGGGTGAGGACGAATCTCGAGAAGCTGAGGGACATTGCCATCTACAACATCAACAACCAGCCGCAGGACGACACCAATCCGTGTGCCCACTTGGGCAACGGTGGCTGCGATCAGTTGTGCTTCAGTTTCCCCCCGGAGGGCGGAGCCACCGGTCCGTCGGGAAGGAATTTCCGTTGCGAATGTGCGACGGGAAAACTGAGCGCCGACGAGCGAAAGTGCGAGGTGGTCAACGAGTACCTGGTGTTTGCCACAAGAACCGAAATTCGAGCCGTGAACCTCGATCCCCATTCCACGGAGGTGCCCTTCACCCCGCTGACGAACCTCACGAATGTCGTGGGTCTGGACTTTGACTTTGCCGACAACCGAATGCTCTACACCCAAATTCGCCCCTGGGCCAAGATCGCCTATACCAAGGCGAATAAGCCGGGACACGACGACATCACGGTGGTCCTGAACAAGGGCATCAACCCGGAGGGCATTGCCTACGATTGGACCCAGCAGAAGATCTACTGGACGGACAGCTCGAACAACTCGATCTATGCCATGAACCTGGACGGCAGTGAACTGGTGATGATTGCCCGCGTGGAGAGACCCAGAGCGATTGTCCTGGATCCCTGCAATGGCACGCTGTTCTTCACGGACTGGGGAAGATTCGGTACCTCCGGCAAGATATTCCGCACCACCATGGCGGGATCTCTGAAGAGAGCCATCGTCGATAAGGATCTGTCGCAGCCCAGTGGCTTGGCCATCGATTACGATGAGAGGCGCTTGTACTGGACGGATGCGGTGAGGGAGAAGATCGAGCGGTCCGATCTGGATGGTCAGAACCGAGAGCTCCTGGTGGCCGCCACGATATATCCCTTCGCCATAACCGTGTTCCGGAACTATATCTACTGGACGGATCTCCAGCTGCGCGGTGTCTACAGGGCGGAGAAGCACACGGGAGCCAATATGGTGGAGATGGTGAAGCGACTGGAGGACTCGCCGCGAGACATTCGCATCTACAGCGCGGATCGCCAGAAGTGCAATGTGAATCCGTGCAGGATCAACAACGGAGGATGTGCCCAGAGCTGTCATCCGGCTCCGAATGGCAAGGCCGAATGCAAGTGCGATGACAACACCAAGGTGGTGAATGAGGGCCGCATGTGTGCGCCCAGGAACAACACTTGTGAGGCCAGCAAGTTCTACTGCAAGAACGGCAGGTGCATCTCGAGGATGTGGTCCTGCGACGGCGACGACGACTGTGGGGACAACTCGGACGAGGATCCCAACTACTGTGCCTATCACTCCTGCTCGCCCAACGAGTTCCGTTGCAACAACGGTCGCTGCATCTTCAAGTCCTGGAAATGCGATCACGAGAACGATTGCAAGGATGGCTCCGATGAGCTCGGCTGCACCTATCCGCCCTGCGTGGATGGTGAGTTCACCTGCGGCAATGGTCGGTGCATTCCCCAGGCCCAGGTGTGCAATGGTGTGAACGACTGCAAGGACAATGCCACCTCGGACGAGACCCACGAACGGTGTCCCATGAACACCACCTGTCCGGCGAATCATCTCAAGTGCGAGAAGACCAACATCTGTGTGGAGCCCTATTGGCTGTGCGATGGCGACAACGATTGTGGTGACAACTCGGACGAGGATCCCCTGCATTGTGGTCAGAGAACTTGCCCGACCAACAGTTTCCGCTGCCCGAACCACCGATGCATTCCGGCCACTTGGTACTGCGATGGCGACGACGATTGCGGCGATGGCGCCGACGAGCCACCAGATTACTGTAAGTCAGAGGGACGCACTTGTTTCGGGGATCTCTTCACCTGCGACAATGGCAACTGCATACCCAGGATCTACATCTGCGACGGCGACAACGATTGTCTGGACAACAGTGACGAGGACAACCGACATCAGTGCAGTGAGTACTTCCACTACTTCCAGCATACCTCTTAACCAACTCGGTCTTAACTATCCACACTTGCTTACCCCCTTAGATGACCGGAAATGTGATGAGGAAACGGAATTCACATGCGTGGAGAACAAGTCCTGGCAGCGTGCCCAGTGCATTCCCAAGAAATGGATCTGCGACGGAGATCCGGATTGTGTGGATGGAGCCGATGAGAACACCACCCTGCACAACTGTGCCACCCAGCAACCCTGTGGCGAGGACATGTTCACCTGCGGCAACGGACGCTGCATCAATAAGGTGGGTTTCAAAAAAGACTATACCCCTCGAAAAGTATTTATAAAATACACTCTAGGGCTGGATCTGCGACCATGACAACGATTGCGGCGACGGCACCGACGAGGGCAAGTTCTGCAACTCCAAGTACAAGACCTGCTCGGCCCAGGAGTTCACCTGCCAGAACTTCAAGTGCATCCGAAACCAGTCGAGGTGCGATGGCGAGGACGACTGCGGCGATCACTCGGACGAGGTGGGCTGCACCAAGGAGAACATCACCTGTCCCCAGGGGCAGTTCGCCTGTACGAATGGCCAGTGCATCGACTACAATCTGGTGTGCAACAAATATCCCGACTGTGCCGACGAGTCCGATGAGCCGGCCCACTGCAACGTGGACGAGTGCGCCAAGGTGGAGATCAATCAGTGCGGCCACAAGTGCGTGGACACGCTGACGGGCTACTACTGCGACTGCAATGAGGGCTACAAGTGAGTTTTGACTTGGAAGGAAGACGTTTATGATATGGTTTATTGACCCACCATCCTTTACAGACTTCTGGCCGATGGCAAGGCGTGTGCTGATGTGGACGAGTGCCTGGAGCAGCCGGGAGCTTGTTCCCAGCACTGCTCGAACACCCCGGGTGGATTCTACTGCAAGTGCGATGAGACCTACTACGAACGGCAGAACGATGAGCACACGTGCAAGCGAAAGGACAAGATCCCACCGTGGCTGATCTTCACCAACAAGTACTATGTGCGCAACATGTCGGTGGACGGACATCAGTACAACCTGATGCACCAGGATCTGATGAATGTGGTGGCCCTGGACTTTGACATTCGCGAGGAGTACATGTACTTCTGCGACGTTACGGCCAAGACGATATTCCGTGCCAAGTACGGAGAGGCGGATGACGAGATGCCGCCGGAGAGAGAGGCTGTCATTAGGCACGATTCCCATGGCCTCGAGGGCATCGCCATCGATTGGGTGGGTCGCAAGCTCTACTGGTTGGACAGGCACTCGAAGAACCTGGATGTCTCCGAATTGGATGGAACCAAACGCAAGACGCTGAGGAGCGGTGTGGTTGATCCCCGTGCCATAGTCGTGCATCCTGGTATTGGTTACCTGTACTTCACCTCCTGGCATCTGCAAGCCTACATTGCCAAAATGGGCATGGATGGTTCGAACTTCTCTAGGATTCTCAACTGGAACGACGGTATCGCCTGGCCGAATGCCCTGTCCATCGACTACTTCACTGATCGCATTTACTGGGCGGACGCCCACTTGGACTACATAGCCTATGCCGACTTGGAGGGCAGACATCGTCATACGGTGCTCTCTGGAAGCAAGGTGCCACATGTGTTTGCCCTCAGTCTCTTCGACGACTACATCTACTGGAGTGACTGGAATCTGAAGGCCATTGTGAGGGCCAACAAGTTCCACGGTGCCAACTATACGGTGCTGAGAAATACCACCCATCGTCCCTACGATCTGCACATCAATCATCCGCTGAGACAGCTGCCCTACATCAATCCCTGTGGCACCAACAACGGCGGTTGCTCCCATCTCTGCCTGATAGCTCCGCCCCCGGAGTCCACCTATCTGAACATCGAGGGGTATATCGAGGAGGGAGCTCCGATCTTCAAGTGTGCCTGTCCCAATCAATTCTACTTGGCCAGGGACATGAAGACTTGTGTTGCCAATTGTACGGCCGGACAGCATTTGTGCGGCGGACGGGACGAGAAGTGCGTACCATGGTTCTGGAAGTGCGACGGGGAGAAGGACTGCAAGGATGGCAGCGATGAGCCAGCCACCTGTGCTCCTCGGCACTGCCGGGCCGGAACGTTCCAGTGCAAGAACACCAACTGCACACCGTCGGCGACCATTTGCGATGGAGTGGACGACTGTGGCGATCGTAGCGATGAGCAGAATTGCGATCTGCCCTGTCCCCTGTCCGATTTCAAGTGCAAATCCAGCGGAAGGTGCATTTTGGACAGCTGGCGCTGCGATGGAGATGCCGACTGCAAGGATGGCAGCGATGAGGACCCCGCCGTGTGCTGTAAGTATCACATGGATCCTTAAAATTATAAAATTTAAACTAACTAAGCATCATTATAAGACTGTCTTGTTAAACAAGTTCAAAGTATCTTTTTTGGCGCCCAACGTGGGGCGGAGTGTAATTAATACCTAATGATCTCTTCTCCTTCCCTCTCACTTTCAGTCAAGCGCACCTGTGATCCCAAGACGGAGTTTGCCTGCAAGAATGGACGCTGCATTCCCCAACTGTGGATGTGCGATTTCGACAATGATTGTGGCGATGATTCCGATGAGCCGGCGTACATGTGCCGCCAGCGCAACTGCACCACCGGCTGGCAGAGATGTCCTGGTCAGTCCAACTACCGCTGCATCCCCAAGTGGCTGTTCTGCGACGGCAAGGACGACTGTCGGGACAACAGTGACGAGCTGCCGGAGAACTGCCCGAAGTGCAATCCCGAGACGGACTTCAAGTGCGGCAACAACCGATGCATACCCAAGTGAGTGTTTGGAGTGATTTGGAGTCTCTAGACCTTCCTTATGCTAATCCCCATCCCCATTCCCTTTCCAATTCCCAACAGGCAATGGATGTGTGACTTTGCGGACGATTGTGGCGATGCCAGCGATGAGAACGAGGCTGTTTGCAAGGGTCGCTACAGGGAGTGCTCCGAATCGGAGTTCCGCTGCGGCAACGGCAAGTGCATCTCCTCCCGCTGGCAGTGCGACCACGAGGACGACTGTGGCGACAACTCGGACGAGATGCACTGCGAGGGCTATCAGTGCAAGAACGGCACCTTCCAGTGCGCCTCCGGCCACTGCATTGCCTCCTACTTCCGGTGCGACGGCGATCGCGATTGCCGCGACATGTCCGACGAGGTCGGCTGTCCGCCGCGATTCCCAGGCGGTCGCTATTGTCCCGAGTCGCGATTCCAGTGCAACAACAACCTGTGCGTCTCCCTGTCCGACCTGTGCGACGGCACCGACGATTGCGGCGACGGCAGCGACGAGGATCCCAGCGTGTGCAGTGACTTCAACTGCGATACCCTGCGGCGATTCCAGTGCTCCAACCACAGGTGCGTGGCCCGCTATCAGATCTGCGACGGCGTGGACAACTGCGGCGATGGCAGCGACGAGAACAACATGACCCTCTGTGCCAGCAAGCAGAAGCCCTGCGACCTGTACACCCAGTACCAGTGCGCCAACAAGCAGTGCATCGAGCGCTCCCAGGTGTGCGACTTCTCCGACGACTGTGGCGATGCCAGCGACGAGCTGGGCTGCCACCACACGAGCAGCTGCTCCGAACAGAATCGCGGTGGCTGCCAGCACCACTGTCACAATCTCACCGACGGCGGCTACATCTGCACCTGCTATCCGGGCTACATCATTGCCGCCGACAACAAGAAGAAGTGCTCCGACGTGGACGAGTGCCTCACGCGGCAGCACACGTGCTCGCACCAGTGCCACAACCTGAACGGCACCTACTCGTGCAGTTGCCGCGAGGGATTCCATCTGACGGACGGCTCGAGCGGCGTTTGTCGGGCCGAAAAGGAGGACGTCATCCTGGTCTTTGCCAACGGGCAGGAGATCAGGGGTCTGGACCTGCAGAAGCGGGAGGAGTTCGATGTGATCGCGGAGGAGAAGAGGATCGAGGCGCTGGACTACGATGCCCAGCAGCAGATCGTCTTCTGGGCCGACAGCTACGACAAGACGATCAAGCGTTCGTACATGGTGAACGCCATCGATGGCCGGGCCAAGATCGGCTTTGCCCAGGATCTGAACATGAAGGGTGGCTCGAAGCCCACCGCGGTGGCCGTCGACTGGCTGGCCTCGAATCTCTACTGGACGGAAATGGACAGGACCGGCTCCAAGCCGCGCGGCCGGGTGATGGTGGCCAAGACCGACGGTCGGTATCGCAGGTCGATCGTGAATGCCGGCCTGGAGGTGCCCACCTCGATAGCCGTGAACCCACAGCTGGGCAGGATCTACTGGTCGGACGCGGGCTCGGCGCCCAAGATCGAGGTGTCCTGGATGGATGGCTCCAAGCGGCGACCGCTGATCACCGAGCAGATCCGTCATCCCGCCGGTCTGACCATCGACTACTCGCAGGACCACATCATCTACTGGGTGGACACCAAGCTGAATGCCATCGAATCGATGCGGGCCGATGGCTCGCGCCGCAAGGCCATTGTGAAGGGCGACCAGCTGCGGCACCCGGTGTCCCTGGACCTCTTCGAGTCCAATATGTTCTGGATTACCCGCGACACCGGTGAGCTGGTGCGCCAGGACAAGTTCGGGCGCGGAGTGCAGGTGGTGCTGCATCGCAACCTCGTCAATCCGTCCGGCCTGAAGGTGTACCACGACAAGCGGTACAACACCTCGCTGCCCAATCCGTGCGACAACTCCACCTGCTCCCACCTCTGCCTCCTGGTGCCCGGCGGTCATCGTTGCGCCTGTCCCGACGCCTCCGGCCCCCCGCCCTCGCATCGCAGCACCGCCGAGGTGATCTGCAATGCGGCCGCGGAGCATCCGCGTCCCGCGCCGCGGATCTGCCCGTGCCAGAACGGCGGCCTCTGCAAGGAGGACGCCCAGGGTGAGCTCGTCTGCGACTGCCTGGCCGAGTTCCGGGGCGAGCACTGCGAGACGAGCACCACGGGCGCCTTTGGCCATGGCGGCGCCAATGTCACCGCCGTCGTGGTGCCCATCATGGTCATCCTGCTGGTGATGATGGCCGCCGCCGGGGCCTGGTACGTCATCCGGAAGCGACCCTTGTAAGTATCTGTATATAATATAGTGTATGGTGTATAGAAGGATTTCTCCTTAATGTCCGAAAACGGGGAATCTTATGGGGAGTTGAAAAGGTTCATACTTTACTGGGGTAAAAATCAGTTCTTGGCTCAAACTTATACGACCGTAGAATACTATAGATCATAGATACTATCTTGGGCTCTGCCTTCAACCTTCAAATTTTAACAGTGTCGTTCTATATACTTTATATACTACAATATCCTGATCATTTTTCGTTTCCCCCTTTCTTTCCAGTGGCAAATTGGCTCGCATGCCGGCGATGACCTCGTCGCAGAGCGTGACCTTCCGCCACGGGTCGAATGTGGAGTTCAGCGAGAGCGGCTTCCCGGGGGCATCCGCACCGGGGGCCGGCGATGTGGCGCCCATCGAGGGCTACAATTTGCAGACGGTGAACGCGAACAAGGCGCGCGACTTTGCCAATCCGATGTACGATGCGGTGCAGTCGGGCACCACCGCCGATCCCGGCATGGGCAACGGTTCGGGTGAGTCCATATCTATGCCTATAGCTATAACTATATCTATAAAGTTATTGTACATTAAATTCTAAGATTTAGAGAGAGTTCACCAACCTACTAATTTGCTCAGTTCTGTTTTTATTTTGATTTAAATATCTAACAAATTCTTGGAAATCTATCCCTAAGAATTACTGAGAATTAACTTTCTACTAATCGTTTTTATACCCGTTACTCGTAGAGTAAAAGGGTATATTGTATTCGTGCAAAAGTATGTAACAGGGAGAAGGAAGCTTTTCCGACCCTATAAAGTATATATATTCTTGATCAGGATCAATAGCCGAGTCGAACTAGCCATGTCCGTCTGTCCGTCTGTCCGTCTGTCCGTCCGTATGAACGCTGAGATCTCGGAAACTATAAAAGCTAGAGGATTGGCATTTTGCATGCATATTCTTGGAGTTCCTACGCAGCGCAAGTTTATTTCAAAATGGCGCCACGCCCCCTCTAACGCCCTCAATCGCCCTACACCATTTTTTGAAAGGTGTCTGGCGCCTACACCATTAAAGATTTTGGAAAACTAAAAATGCAGTTTTATTGTGACTATCAATACCTATCGAAATGTAGAAGAAATTTTTCAAATCGGACCATTCGTTAAAAAGTTATGCCCGATCAAAGATTTTATATATCTATCTCCCTCGCACTCCCTTAGCTGAGTAACGGGTATCTGATAGTCGGGGCACCCGACTATAGCGTTCTCTCTTGTTTTTCTTTTAAAATCTAAAATTTTTTTGTAAATCTCTCCTTAATAATAATAAAATTGTGTATTTCTTTACTAGTTTTATAAATTATTACTTGATTGTAATTTTTTATATATAGGAGCCTTTTAAATTAGTTCCGATTTTTATAATAATTGATCATGATTTAAATTTGGTTTTTAATGCTTCAGATTTAGTTATACATTTTTTAAATATTTTTTTATAAAAAGATTAATAATATAATTATATT
Source organism: Drosophila pseudotakahashii (assembly GCA_035046095.1). Taxonomy (NCBI): domain Eukaryota; kingdom Metazoa; phylum Arthropoda; class Insecta; order Diptera; family Drosophilidae; genus Drosophila; species Drosophila pseudotakahashii. The sequence continues at coordinate 13,952,593 of JAWNOE010000105.1, forward strand.
ATATCCCTAAAAAATCAATAATCTTTTGCTGCTCCTTTATTAAAATAATAATAATAAATAATTAGATCCCTAACAAAAATCATCATATGAATGATAGCTAATCCAACTATTGTTTTGCCTTTCCCTTAGGCATCTATGATGTGCCGGGCGAACCCTCGGCCAAGGGCAAGGCCATGGGCCACCATGCGGGCGGCTCCTTCACGGAGCCCGCCTCGGCGATCATCGCGCCCAGCAGCATCACGCACAAGGCGTCGCCGCAGCTGCAGCTGCGCACCAGGGAGCTGGACCCCTCGGCGGACACCGGCAAGGACACCCAGTTCCTGGTGGAGGAGGACAAGTCCGAGTGCTGATATCAAGCCCGTCAATCGGCTGCCGTTGCGGCGGCAGTTGCGATGGCCAGTTGTCGCCAGCAGCGTCGGCAGCAGCAGCAGCAGCAGCATCCGGAGAACAGCTATCCGCTGCAGACATAACACAGACTGGTCAAGCAAAGGAAGGAGCAACAGCAGCAGCAACATCAGCCGCCGCAACAGCAGCAACATCAGCAGCAGGGACAGGGACGCTCTAGTAGTAAACATCACAAATCCTGGCAGGTAGCCACCGCTGGCAAGGTCACCACCAAGGTCTAGCCTTGACCCCAAAAGAAACCACACACCACCACCCACAGAGAGGAGGAATATAACGAGAAGGAGGAGCAGGAGGAGCAGGAGGAGCAGGAGGAGCAGGAGGAGCAGGTGGAGGATCAGGTCCTCGGGGGCAGGGGACGGCAATAAAAACATATCCAAAAAATGATAACAATGAGAACATATGCAAGCCCACACAAGAGAAAACCAACAAACTGTTGCGATTATTATATAAATAATTACTAAAAGAACTAAAAATGTACACAAAAAACACTAAGAGCAACCACACAGCAACTTTTGTAAAGCCAACTTTTGTAGCCTACTGTATTTTTTTTTATTTTTGTGTGAAACTAAAGCTTTTTTTTGCTAACCAAAATACTTTTGCGCAACAGGAGAATTGTAAAAAGCAAACAAAACGGATAAAAACGATAAAAACGAAACAAAATTAAGGCAAAAAGTATATTTTTTTGAAAGCTAAATGACAATATTAACTATATATGTATGTAAATCGGAAAAACAAAATATCTATATGTATACACAAGGCAATTAGGGGACGATTCCCAGCTAGGATTTCTATATATTTTTCTAAAAAACATAACAAACAAAAAAAAGCGAGCTAAAAACTATACAACAACAAATTATATATACATATATGTGTGTGAAACTAAATGTAAAACAGGCGAAAGAGAACACTTTTGTGCTAAAACATAAAAAAAAAACCAGGATAGAAACCGAGCATTCCCCGCACATATACATATGTCTATTTATGATAATTCTAATTTAATTATTTATTCAAACACACACAGACAGAACGCAGGAAAGTGCTAGATATCCAGAATCAGAAGCATCCAGGCCTTTCGCTTTTTCGATTCAAAATTTGCAATACATTCCAAAAATGATTACAAAACGTGCAATCCCCACCCCCCCAACCCAACCCAACCGCCTACACTGTGCAACAAACAAAGAAAAGCGAAGCTTTTCCTTTCTCCCTTTATTTTGGTTCTCGCGCAAGCCAATCTGCTTTTCTATTTTTTTTTTCGTTTTGTGTGTGTAGTTGAAACTTGTCGCGCGTGTTTTTTTACACATCAACAATATATATATAAATATATAAATATTTTATTTTTTAATTATATCATCGATTTATGAATTGTATTATGATTTATGATTTATCTTTCTCGTCGAAAGTCGTAATGTGTGTGCATTTTTTTCATTTTCGTTCTCTGTGCAAAATCTGTGCTTCCCTTCATTTAAGCGTGTTTTTAGCATAAATTTTAGTGAAAGATGAAAGAAACTAAAGCTGTATACGCCAATCGGGCCATATACAACGCTATATGTGAAGTTAATTGTATATTTAATGTCAAGCTACATAATGGATAACGAAAAACAAAAACAAAAACAAAAAGAAAACAAAACAAAAAACCAGAACATAATAAGAGTAAAACTACGAATGAAATGAAAAACTATTTGTTGAAAGAATAAACCTTTTTTTTATTATTATACATACGGGGGGAAAATTGTAAGATGAAGAAAACTAAAACATTCAATAAAGAAAAATCATAAAAAATGTAAAAACAGTGGACATTCATCATGTTTTTCCTGTTAATTGGTAAGTGGTGTTAAGTATGCTACGAAGAGGTTTACTGGTTAGGTTTTCGGTTTCGCGTTATCTTTGTGTATCTATACCTTAACACAATCTATAGAGAAAAGTGTAATTTATCCTATTCAATTTCATTTTGATTTGATAACCCCTGCGCAGCCTAGAATCTACCACCATTCGTCTTTGAACGCTTCGATTTCAAGTCGGTTGCATTCACTGAATGCGTAGAAAAGCGTTCAAAGGCGACGAGGTAAATCAGGTTGGGGATAAGTACAAATCCTTTTCGAGCCAATATCGTGGGAAAAAAAAGTGTATTGTTAATGTTAGTACACTTATTTATTTACTACTGGTTGAAAGTAAAAAAAACTTTACATTCTCGATTCGTTCTTAACCCTCTATTTCATCGTAGGATACCCTCGCTAGGTTCGTTCGCAATCGATTCGCGTGCTGTTCTAATAAATAAGTTGCTACAATTGAGCTTAATGCTATGGACCTATCGACCTGCAGCCGACACCGCCTCAATGATGATTGAATGGGGCTTTTGGCGGCGTCAATCGCCGGTCGTAAACTGTTAGAGTAGGAGAATTGCTTAAGTCTTGGGCTGAGGCAGATACTCTCGTCATCATCGTCATCGTCTTCGCGATCTCGATCTCGATCTCTCGGTGCTGTCGGTGCTAATCTAACTTAACTAGGGCTCTTAGTTAGTTGCTGCTGCTGCTGTAGGCGCTGTGGCTGCGAATGTTTGGCTAGTCGCTCGTCTTCAGGCGCTTCACGGGTCCATCGCTGCCCTGCGAGTTCGAGTCCTCGGAGAAGGGCATACTCGACACGAAGTCGGCGCCCTGGCTGTCGGACACGACGGAGAAACCTGCGGAAAGAGGTAAGTCAGTATGGTTTCTAATGTGTTTAGAGCTTAGTCCATAGTCTTATCCCTGCCAGTGGTTATTCATGGAGTTGGACATGAATTAGACAGAGTAAACATGTGTTTTGACGATCGGATGCAACTGAACTACTAATAGGACCCCCAGCTGTCTATATAGATGTTGTAGTAAGCCAACTAGGTGTTTAGAAGTGAATTGCTGACCCCGAAAGGTTATCCTTTCTATAAGGCGTCTTAAAGCATTTAATGAAGGAGTCTAATGAAAATCTATGATGTGAAAAAGATGTGTGACATAAAACCTACTATTGGGTGACCCCAAAAGGTCCACCCGGCTATTAAGGACATTCTAAACGGGGTCCCAGTCTGTTTAGTACTGGTTTTAGGGCCTAGCACTTAACCAAATCTTTAGAATGGAGACTAGATACTACAACATTCTACAACATTCCAAAATCTCTACACATAACCCGAGAAGGAATGACCCCGAAGGGTTCTTACAGGTGTTGGAGTCCTCGGCGGTGAGTCCCTGGTAGCTGGGCGTGATCTGGGGCGGCGTGGGCGTGCCCTTCTGCGAGTTCTCCTTGTCGCTCTTGCTGCCGCCGCCGACGGGCGCCACGCCCCCCGAGCCGGTGGGCGGCCGCCGGTTGGCGCCCGAACCCGGCGACGCCTCCAGCTTCGACTTCTTCTCGCTGGCCGAGGCGATGGGCACCCATTTGTAGATCTTCATCGTGGTGTCGCTGATGGTCACCCACTTCTTCTCCCAGTGGCGCACCTTGTCCACCGCCTGCATCACCCGCTTGATGTCATCCTTCGCCCGGCTGCGCGTCTCCGCCCGCACGCTGCGCGACATGTCTGTCCGGTCGCTTTCCTCGGTTTTCTCGCCTTCCTAGCTTTTCCTCTGCGGAAGTCGGCGTCTCGCGAAAAGCCGCCAAGTGATTTCCGCGTTGTCCCGACTGTCTTTCGCTGGCCTCCTCCTCTCCGCGGCTCTCGAGTGCTGCCTTGTGCTGGGTCCTGTGCGTTGGCTGGTCTTGCAGCACTTCAGTTGGCCAGTGGCTGGTTTTATTAGTTTTTTAAGGAAAATTCGCAAATGGGTTTTATTTTACAACAAAAAAAACAATCGATATGTGCAGGCGTGATGTTGACTCGTGCTATCGAATAGTGTGCCAGGGATGGCGATGGGTGTGTGTCCGCGCTAGTGCTCGGTATTATTTTGGTATATACTAGCGGTGTTTCCAGCGGTGGAGAAACATTGGCCGCGTTTACCAGAACAACATGATCACTGATCAGTGATCACTGATGGATCAGTAATCGGTTATCAAGTTTGTTCTGCTGAACGATCATGATCATACACTTCGATGACGTTAAAGTAAAAAATATAACAAACAGTGCGCGCGCAATTTAAAAAAAATAGTTTTCCTGGCACCGCACATCCAGTACTGCTCACAGCTATCGTGGATACATAAAAATTAGAAATGGTTAAAAAACTATAAAAAATTCCACAGAATTTGTGGTTTTTTTTAAATTAGTATGATAATAAGTTTCGATATTTCGACTATCGATACATGCCAGAAACACAGCAAAGACAAAAACCCAACACCGATGTTTCCAAAATGTATAAAAACATCGATGCATCGATATTTCCACCGATTTTCCCATCGATGTTTCCAGCGATTTTCCACCTCTAACGACTATCTCTATCTCCCTCTAGCCCGACGAAATTATGCGTACGCTCCGCTTTTTTTTATTTATTTTTTCGTAATCCGAACGCCCGCCGCCCTTTGGGACGAGATGAAAAGTCGCACAAGACCGGAAAAGTGCCCAGTTAAATGTTCGCAGTGCGCCGTGCGGGAGCGATAATTAAAATGAAATTGCAGGCGACGCCGAAATAAAAAACAAAAATCGTTTCAGCAACAACGTGCGTGCGTGTGTGTGTGTGCGAGTGTGTGTGTGTGTGTGTGTGGCAGAAGAAGAAGAAGAAGCAGCGGAAAAGAGAACGAAGAAAGGTGGGGAAACACGAAAAAGGCGAACGAAAAACGCACACGAAATGAAAATTGTTGTATGAAAAAGTAGGGAAAGTCAATGATCTTTTTTTTTTTTCTAAATTTTATTTTGGCTGGATATCAATTTCGAAGATTTTTTGCGACAAACTGAACTGAAAACAAGCATCCCTCTCGGTGACGAAAGAGAAGAAGAGAGGGAGAAAGGCAAACAAATTGGAATAAATTATAGAAATTGAAAATAAAGTAAACAACTCAAATGACAGGAATTTTAAATTAAAGTAAACAAAGAGCGATATAAAATTATTTGGAAATCTAGAGCATTTGAAATTATTTCATATAATAAGCTTTTGAATTAAAATATATCTTTCGATATTAGGAGGTTAAATTTGATGTGTAGGCTTTTATTCCAAAATATGGAAAAATAAATACAATGTTTTTCACTATTTATTTGTAGGTATTAAATGCGAGTGTGCCTGTATGCTTTTCAGCAAACTGAAAATGAGACCCTTTTTTTTTAAGTGCAAAATCAAGTGATATCTTTTTTTTTTCAATGTGAGTGCCTAATCCATTTTATTCGATTTTACTTTTGATTTCCAAAAATAGCAGCCGCTTCAAAAGCCAGAACTTTGAAAAGTCGAAGCTGAATTTTTCCCCGAATTTCCCGATTTTCCGTTTCCCGCGAATCTGAAAGCCGCGCTGCCGGCGTCGCTGCCTCTGCCGCCGTCGACGCCGCCGATCCCGTTTCACGCGTCGCCGCTCCGTCTCGCCGTCTCGCTCGTTTCCCGCCCCCCCTCTCTCTCTGCCCCGCCCCCCTCCCGCATGAAAATAAAAAACAAAAAAAACGCACAGAGAGAGAGAGAGAGATAGATAGAGAGAAAGCAAGCCAAGCCAAGAAACGTCATCAAGCGGCAACAACAACAACAACAACAACAACAAAAGCAAGCAACATCATCAAGCGGCAACAACAACAACTACAGCAACCAAACGCATTTCATTGCCAAGAAAAAAAAAACGGTCAACGACATTGCAACAACAAGAGAAACAACTACAACAACAACTAGAGGCATTGCAACATTGGCCAAGAGCAACAACAACAAAACAGCAATACAGAGAGACTGCATCAACAACAACAGCAACAACAACTGAAACAACAACAACAACAAGCGTACCAACAAATAGGAAAATAGGAAAATGCCCAAATGCGATGTGAAAACGCGCTACATTCCTGCGACTTTCGCCTGGATTGTACTGCTTTTGACCACATTTCTCTTCTTCTTCTATCCGTAAGTTGACTTTCACCATATATTCAACTAGCAATAATTTTCAAAATGATAAAAGATCTAGACTTCCTAAAATAAAATTTGAAATTTTTCTAGAATTTAAGTACAGTTGTGTTCGAAAGGGAGTATATTACATTTTTTGCAAAAAAAGATAAAAATAATATGTTCAGATTTTAATGCAAGTCGATTCAGAATTTTATAACGAGTTCAACGATGTACGGCATTCCATATTTGGATCATTACTTTCTTTGTTCTGGCCAAATTACTGCGTTTTTTTTTTTGGGAAATCTGAATTTCCGTTTTTGGTAAAAAAAAATGACTTTTTGGTAGCGTTTTTTAGCTGTATCTTGGCCAAAAATTGTCCTAAGTAAAAAATACATACTGTTTAAAACACCTAACAAGTTAATTATATGATCCCAATCACTTTTTAAACTAATTTGAAAAAAAATTTTTTTTTCAAAATTTTAACATTTTTTTTAAGGGGGTACATCACAATTTTTTGCAAAAAATGAAAAAAAAATACAATTTCCAGTTTTAAATGCCAAAATATTGTGAATTTTATTACAAGCTCAACGATGTATGATATTCCATATTTGGATAATTATTTCCTTTTTTTCGGCCAAAAAACTAGGAAAAAAAGTTTTTTTATATTGGACATTTTATTACGAGTTCAACGAGATATATATTTTCATTATTAGCAACACAGCTTTTGACTTTTCAAAAGTGAGAAATGGGAAACTAATTTGACAAATGAATATCCGTCACTTTGAATTTCAAAACCCCCGGTCAATGAGAGTTCCCCCATTGTTATAGAACTGGAGCAATCTGTAAGTGGAACTGCATACTGCTATATGTAGTTTGTGTTGAGTTTGCGAGAAGTTCATGAATATTGGATGGGCCTAAGGCAATATTTACTGTAGCCCCACACGCGCACTTTCGGAATGGAGTAGCGTAATCCAAGACGACCCTTCGGCCTTCGTCGGCCGCCCACTTTTCCGACCCCACCCCACCCCACTCCGCTTTCCCACCCACATCTTTTGTAGTTTGTAGTTTTGTTGCTGCCACTTTATTTATTTTGCTCGCATTTTCGTGGATTATAACGACGGGCCGTAATGCATTATTATATGTGGGACAGCAGCTCGTTTTTATCCAGTCTGGCCCCGCCCCCTATTTCCCCCCCCCCCCCATTCGATTTTCCTTGTCTTAGTCATCGTCATCTCTCAGTCGCCATTTTCCCGCCCGCATCCCCCTTTTTGGCACTCAATTTGCAGTTGCTCTCTGCGGTTTTTTCTCGCAAATTGTTTTCATGTATTTTGGTCGTAAAAAGAAATTTTAGTTTTCCAAATGCCGGGGGAAAAATGGATCGAAAAAATATAGCTGTGCCATGAATTTATCTAGATAAATAAAGGGATATTTAACGACCTTTATAAAATGAATGATTTATATTTTAGATAGATATTCCTCCATTATTGATTTAATAATTGATTTAGAAAACTCTCAAAGGAAAATACAAAATACATGTTAATATTGTATTAAAAAAACAGCTAAATTATTCATTAATTTTAAATTGAGTTACTTTAGCGACGAACATCGTGATATCTCACATGGTATAATCACTTTAGTTGTTCTCTTTTCTGCTTCATTTTTTTTGGAGGCGACGAGAAGGCCAAGGGAGCAACAAATTTGCATAGCATGTGCACAATTAGCACATGAAACGAAACCAAAATAGCAATTAAGCAGTCAGCCTCAGACCCCCGAGCACCGCCTCTATGTCCGCACAGCTTCCGCCCCCCCTCCAACCAGACAATTTCCCCCAATTTTCCCTCTCACTTTTCCAGCTTCGTCCATTAATGACGAATTCTCGTGGTCAATTGCAGCTGCAATTGCTACGCTTGGCATTTGCTCGTTTTTCATCAAATGCAAACCGTTTTTCAAACATTATCTGAGGACTATTGGCTATACTTGTTCTTCACCTATTGCGGATTTTCAAGCACACAGAAAGAAATAAAAATGAACTCTCTAAATATTTCCTGAAATTAATTTATACCAGTTTTTGTTTCTTAGAACATCATATCTAGCTGGAAAAAAGTCCCTTAAAATATATTAATTATATATATATATATATATATTGTGTACGATTTCTCTCTGTGCACTTTTCTTCTACCTTTGTTCTGGTTTTGGCTTTTTCGGGTTTCCCTTTGTTACAGTTATCTATGCCGACTGCCGACTGGCTCTTTGTTTTAGTCTGGTGAGTAATTCACAGTCACAGGAGAAGAGCCACGCCCCTTGCCGCCTGCCCCCACTTTTCCATTTTCACTTGACTCTTGCGGCGACACTTGAGTTTTGCACTCTGTTTGCCTCCCTTGTCGCCTAGTTTGGGAATTTGTTTATTTAATTATGCCTTCCCTTTGTGCTTTGTTGTTATCTGGAGTTTTGGGCACGCGGCAGGCGTATTAAAAATATCGCCTAGGTTCAAAAACCAGCTTAGACCAGCCTCAGCACACTGAGAGAAAAATGGGCAGTGGGAGGAGAAATACAATGGAAAAGTGGGTTAAATATGTTAATAAAGCAAAGGTAGTAGTCCCTCTTTTTCGGTTATATTGTATTTACGTAGGAAAGAAATTAAAAAAATAAATTTTTTTTTTTTTAATTTTTGAGCCTTTTTCAGATATATCATTTCCGCAGTGTACTTGAATAGTTTTTAGCTTTTGTTTGATTTGCCAGCGACGTCATCTGATATGGGTAGTGGTGTAGGAAATTCGGATAAGGAGGTTCGGGTCGGTTTGGCAAAAGTCCAATTACGGAATATATTTCATTATTGCTAGTTTTTCCCTTTTCGCCTGCCCTCGCTCTTTATATATATAAGTATGTGTATATATTTTGTTGAATTTTCCGTCTCAATGCCACAGGTTGCCTTTGTTACAATCACCAAAAAAAAAAAAAACAATACAAAAAAACTACGCTTGACAAAACAAACCGAATCGGGGAATAAAAAGAAAATTAAGTAAAACATGGCAGGGCAAAACTGTTGCTAACAACCAAAAAAAATATCAAAAAAAAAACTGAAAAGGCAACAACGATAAAAACTACGGCAACACAACTGCGTCACAACAACAGCTTGGACAATAGTTTTAGCCACCCACGCAACCCCGCTGCCAGCCCCAGAAAAACCGCACACCACCCACCGCCCCGCCCCTCATTGAAATTCTAGAAGCCTCACCACTCAGAGTGATGATTATTCCTCGCTGTTTCGCTTTTTCTGTTTGCGTTTGCGTTTGTTTTTGTAGTTAAGTTTTCAAGCCCCTATGCTCCCCAAATCATCCAATATCAGCCCCAATTCCAGCCACCTAATCCACCCATCACCCATCCACCCGTTTCACACATGGAACAAAAGGATTTCTGGGATATCTAACGACTGGGGCTATAAAGAAAATAGATCAGACAATCTACAAAATAAAATTTTTTTTTTTTTTTTTTTAATAATTTTTAAAAAATTGTATCCAAAGAAGAAACTAACTTTCTTTGCTTAAAAGCCTTGCCAAAGATTTGCCAATGCCAAAAGCTAAACGATAAAGAAAAAGCCAGATGAAAATCATAGGAAAATGGTGGAAGAAAAAAAGCTTAGCGAAGGGGTTGTGTGTTTGCCCAGTGAAAGTGACTTTAATTACACAATTTTCAAGTAATTAAATTTCCGTTTTGTTGCTCTGACAACTTTCATCAAAAGAAAATTCTCGCAGGTGGCGGAAAATGCGAGAAAAGTGTGGAATAGAGGGGTGGAAAGTGAAAAGTGGAAAGTGGCGACCGGAGAAGAGATAAACTCGGTTTAGTCTTTCACGGAATATGTATTTAAATAAAATATAGTCAAAGGACGGAAATAGGAGGAGAAAAGTAACCGCTTTCGGTCAGTAAAGTTAAGCTCCGCAGAAGCAGAAGAGCCTCTGGAAAACCCCAGCACTCGACCCAATTAAATGTTGTTTGTAATTTGTGTTAAAAGCATTTCAAGGACTACATTTATTTTGTTTTTTTTTTTGTATTTTTTTTTTTTTGTGCCCCAAGTTTGCTTACTTGTAGAGCCCGAGCTCTCCCGCACACATTTTCTCGGTCCCAGTGGTCGCCGGGGTTTGATTTTCTTCATTCATTTTACTTATTGCTTATTACTGTCACTTACACTGAACACCAAAAAGTTTATCAAACGGAAAACGGAAGATTATATTGCTTGATTGGAAAGCTTCTCAGAAAAAACCTTAAAATGTTAAAAATACTCGAGTAAATATTTTTTATAATAGTTTAGTTACAAAAGAAAATGCTCTAGTTTTTCTTTCAGTGTATTTGGGCCATTTTCCTTAGATTCCCTCTATTTTTTCACTCGAATCCACTTGAGATATTCATTTGGTATTGCTTTTATTTTTCTCCTTGTGGGATTTTCGTCTGTCTGGGCCTCCTCCCCCCTCCCCCCTCCCCCTCCTCCCTCACCCCAAAACACTCGAACACCCACCCTCCCATTTGGGATTTTCTGTGTATTTGTCCACTAATTATAATAAACAAAGTTTTTCTTTTCGCTAGCAATTAGGCGACACTTGTGATGAAGAAAACTGGGGAGGGGGTATACATATAGGGAGAAAATATGATCACACGTTTCTTTGGATTCAATAGATTGTAATGGAAACAACATATCATCATGTTCTAAATATATATATGGGTTTTTGAAATTTACTCTTTAAATTTACTCCTATATCATCTTGTAATAATATAATAATTTTGAAGGAATGGAAAATATGAAAAGGGAGGGGAGTTATGCGACAGCAGGTGGTTCAAAGCAATTTACTGGGAACCCTCTTTCTTTGGATCGTTTAATTTTATGTTAATCATGTTTCATGAACGAAAACCATTTCGCCTTGTCGCCCGGGTGTTTGTGTATTGGTGTGTGTCTGTGTTTGTTGGCAGGTCGTGACCTGTGCCAGCTGCCACGCCCACCCGGTCCGCCCACTTTTTGACTTTGATGCTGAATAAACGGCCTTGGCTTCTTTGATTTTGATTTTCCCTACCCGTTAGCCGCATGTTTAATGGCTTTTCAGCATTTTCCACGAGCGTTTTCTAATTGAATCGAATTTGTGGCAACCACGCGATATAAATTATACATAAATACCAACTTGATTGCAGCTGTGCTGCACCTGAGCAGCAGCACCCACTCATGTTTTACATGAGCACTGAAAGAAAATGTGACTAGCAATTGTTTGGAATATATTTTAATAATATTAAACACCTGAAAACAGTTGATCTATGAATTTAAAGTGTATTTAAAGGTGGAGTGGCTATTATTATAAGTTATAAACTATTAAATATATTTATTTACACACTTTTCTCTCTGTAAATTTACCGATTTCGTGTTTTAACCTTCAGAGCTGCCCACAACAGCATCAATATATGTTATAAATACCCCGGTACCATAACATATTCAATAGCCTTGATGTGTTTTCAAACGCACACTACAATTAATGCGTACAGCTTCATGTTTATAATCACTTTGAGGGATAATGTGTTTACCTTTGACATATAATCTGCCTGAACTTAATGCAATTACCAGCTAGTTATCTATATTGTGGATAAGTTGCTTTAATTTTGGAGACTTGTAAATATATTCAATGATATTAGAAACTGAAAGTTATTTACCTTTTAAATTCAGTTTAATGCCCCACACTTTAGAAAGATTTTTTAAATATTTCCGTAATTCATTTACCTTTTTTCGCACTGGATTAATCAAAACTTTCTGCCCAACAGCCGCAGAAATTTGATGAAAACTAATTACAAATAAAAGTCGCTGCAAGTTGAGTTCCTGGAAAAGATTTAGCCACACATGACTGGGTTTATTTTCGTTTTTACTACTCTTTCAGTTTCAGTTTCGGTTTCCCTTTGTCTGCCGGACTCGAGTTACTTTTTGTTATGGCTTTGGATTTCAATTTTTCTCTCTTTATTTTTCGTCTGTCCAACTTGTTAATGAAAATAAATTTCTGACGCCGTCGTCTCTCTGATAAATAATAATAACAATAATAACAAAAGCATTTGCAGTTGTGCTGTTGATAATATCCGCCGGCCATTGCCATAAAAAGCAATGTGCAAAAAAGCAGCCGTGGCAAGAAAAATACTATAGGGAAAAAGCAAAACTAAGCACAAACAAATGTCAGAGACGGGGGAAAAAAAAAAGAAAAAATACAAATAAAAATAAAAATAAATAACAAAAAACGGCCAAGAAGAAGCTGCCAAACTAGAAGAAAAAGCAAATTCAGCGAGGTGAGCTGAGCCGGGTGCCATTGCCACGCCTCCTCGAACCACCGAACGCCCACTGCCACCCTCTTCCTGTTTTCCATTTTCTACGCTGCCTGCAAACTATGGCCATAGGCAGAGGCGTAGCCAGTTTTTTTTTGGCAAGGGGGCCTAGAAAAATGCAAACCTGCTCAAAAAAGTGTAAAAACTGTTTTGAAAGGTTCTTCTTATTTTTAACATTTATTATTTTTTCTTTAACAAAACTTCTTAGTTGAGATATTGATATCTAAAAATATTTACTAAAAATAAAAGGGGCTGTAGTTGTAGTTTAAACATTATTCAATAATTTTATAAATAAATATTATACACTTTTAAAATAAATATGTTAAATCCTTTTGACTACGCCCCTGATTTTTCATAAGTATGGGTGTCATTCGAATGCTGCTTGAAATTGCTGTTGCTCTTGTTGTTATGCCATTTCGTTATTGCCACCATTGTTGTTGTTGTTCTTGGCCATATCCCACCCTCAACTTAAGCCGGCAAAATGTTTAACTCTACACCTGCAGAAAAACGAGAAGAAAAAAGATATAATTGGAAAATGCAGATGAACTTTTGCAGGGAATATATATATATTTTTTTTATCACATCAAAGTTTGGATAATATAATCTACATAAATAACTTTTTTAATACCGCAGATGCGGTACCTTCTTTGTTGCAGTGCAGGTGCTTTAAAGAGCTCAAGAAAAGGTGCATGCCTTGCATCTCTTTTTTTCTATCGGGCGGTCTCCTCTTTGGGGGAAATCGATAAAATTCAATTGGCAACGCTGCCTTTAACAATTACTCATTTGCAATCATGCCTGCCAGTGCTCTTAACCCCTTGTCGGCCAATGTCAATGACGCTGGCCGTTCGTTCTGAGCCCTTTCCGCTGTGCTTCTGACTCTCGCCATGATTTATTCTGCCAATATGTACGGGCAGACCCGCATGAACTCCTAGTATATACGTTTCCCATTACGTTCGATTCATTTTTCTCATGGCCAGGCAAATAGTCACGAAAAAAGCGTTAATTTTTTATCACTTAACTGTTTATTGAGCGGATTAAGTGGCAATCATGGTGACGGCTTTTTATTTTGTTTTCAGTCGAATAATTTCCTGTTGAATGCCGCTCCGATTTCCGCTCCGATTCTCGCTCTTTATCTATTTATTCCCCCTTTTTACTTCTTCGGTATTTTTTGCATATTAATTAAAATTTTTAATTAGGCACTTTTTCACGCAAAGTTTGAGAAACTTTTGGCAAAGCGAATGGCGAATGGGGATGGGAAAATGTCAGCATGGAAATCAGGGGGAAAACAAAGTGAAAATGTCGACATCGGAAGAAGGGACAAGTGTATTTTTAGTTGGCAAACAAACGCACACAATTTGTTTGCCACTCACAACGCAACGCACACACATAACGTATACGCATGGACTCAAACATATTACGCATACGCTCTAGAGGCCATCCATCCAAATTTAATTTCACTCGGCCCCTCATAAATACGCACAAAATGCCCAAAAAAAAGAGAGCAAAAAAGAAAACATAAAACGAAAACCAGATTAAAGAAGGCAAAAACTGTTGACTTCGGTGAAATGGCATCGTTTGAGTTTGCTTTTATAGGCAGAATATTCCATTTCGAGCCCGAAAATCTGGAAATAAAAAGGGGAAACTCTGGGTATATCAGATCTGAGATTTAATTAATCAATCTTCTGCAATTTCACAATTTTACATTTCGAATTGGCACTCTGTTGACTCAATTTGTACAGGTAAACAGACTTAAGGCCATGTAACTAGTTTGGCAAATGTTTTACGACCATCAATAAAGATTAGGCATTGAAAATGTGAGTGAAGATAACATTTTAAATAGTAATGAAATGATTGATTCTAAGGTTTTAGAAACTTCCATCGATTAGATTAGGCTTTTTGTCCTAAAAATATAATTCAAATCTCTATATAGAGACATTTAAAATCACTTTAAAATTGAGAAATGTATTCCCGATTAATCAATTGAATTCAATTTGCTTTTCAATTTGGCAAAATTCCTTTGTTGTTATTTTAAATAAATTTATTTCAAGCGTTGATTTTGTAACAAACGCACACGAACTCGCATTGAAAATAAACAAACTTTGAAAGAAGCGCTAGAAAAGCAGAGGAAATTGGGTTATGGAAGACCCCCCATGCCAACAAAAGATATATGCGTGTCTATGGGTCCAAACAAATGCTTTTTTCTTGCTTGACCTTGGCAGTAGTACAGTATTTCCCAACATTTTCAAAACCAATTTTGGCCCAAAATCCCCAGTTTTTTTTTTCCATGCCCATCAGGAAAATCAATTTTTTTTTTTGGCTTCCCCGCACATTTTTGCCTTAGTTACATAAATTTTTTGACAGGGCGCATGACAAAGTGAAGGACTTGCCATAGACAGCTATTAAAAAAAATACCAAAATGGGTGGCAGCAGGGGGGGGTTCTGTCTCCCCCACTTTGCCTGATTATCCCGCTTTGGCCCCAATCTCTTGGTAACTCGAGACCCCCTCGTTTCTAGTCGTCCAAAACTTGCGCTAGTCCAAAAAGTTGCCCCAACTTGTTATTACATTTCGTTTGTGCTTTTGTACTGTGTGAGTGTGTGTGTGTGTTTCGGGGGATTTTCCACCCCACCACCCCCTGGCTGAGTGAGTTTTCCTTGCCCCACCCAACACCTGTCGCTCCACACTCTCGTTTTTTTCGTCTTCTTCTTGAAGATTGCCCAATAATTGCGTATAAAAGGGGGCTAAAAGAGGCAAAAACCGACTGAAAAATAAAACCAACTGACACATTCTTATTTTTACCTGTGAATAAATGATGTCCGACTGCTTAGAGTGGACCAAATAAATACGAACTCAAAATGTTTCCTGAGGCAAAACCATAACTTTGATGATAGATTAAATTGTAATTAAAAAGTTTGATGAAATTTAAGTTTAATTTACATAACTGAATACATAAATATTTATTTATGTTGCACCAAATTTGTAATCAACTAAAAAAAAAAGGCTTCCATTTTATTTCCAAAAATATTTTAATTGAATTTAATTTTAGGTAAATAACAACTGCATTTGTAGTTTTTCTTCTTCTAAATATCTAAATCAATTAAATTAGCCGGAAAAAGGCAAATATGTGGGACACAATCGCCTTTAAATTTGCGGTTTGGAAGCCCTTAAAACACCTGTAAATATTTTCGTAATAATCATCGTCGTTATTGAAAAACGAGTGTTATCACCGCAGGCAAATGGTCAATTTCCCAGTAAAAGGCAATTGATTCATTTATCGCTAATTTTGCAGAAAATGGAAACCAATAGAAAGAGATAGAAAGAGAGACAGGAGGGCAGAAAGAGACGGCAGCAATTGGCAGCTGTTCGCAGCGCCAGTGTTTGGTAACTGATAAAAGCCGGGCCGTTTAACCTTCTTCGCACCTTCCCCAGCCCCCTGCCCCTCCCCCAAAAATTAAATAACTAACCATGATGTCCCCGCCCCCTGGCGCCACCCCACACCGCCCCGCCCCTTAACCCACTACCGCCCGCTTATCGGTTGGCACCTTTTATCGGGTCGCTTAGGAGAACCTCCGTTTGGAGGCCAACTACAGCTCAGGGTGAGCGAATAGGGTCACAGATGGCTTCCTCTTCCGCAAAATATTAGAACCGAGTCAAGGTCTTGGGTAACCAAAAGGGCTTTAAGTAATAATCATATTTCTAGCACATTTCTCAATAATAATAATATTGAAATAACAAAATAATAATAAAAAAATATATAAAACTAGAAATTTGATTTTAAAAACAGGTTATCAAACATAATCATGTCTACCCTCGAGTATACAAAAACGAAAAAATATTTAAAATTTTTCATAAATAAAACCCTATAAAAATTCCAAACTCTTTAGCTAATAAAATAAATCCTTAAAATTATAATTCCCAAAATAATCTTATTTATTATTATAATTTATATTAAAAACGAGAGTTAGGGGCTAAAACTTGAAAAAGGATCTCAAATTAGGAAAACTATTTGCATACCTACAAGTTCTATAACTCTGACCCCCACTGTAACTATGCGGATGGGACAGCCGGCCACATGTGTAATAAAAAAGAAACTAAACGGGCGAAAAAAAGAGCCCCCATAGATAAGTCAGAAGCAAAGTCGAGGCGACGGCTGCCCATGGTCGAAGCAAATTTGTTTTTTTTCTTTTGTTTTCCTTTTGTATTTTTTGTACTTTTCATTTCTTTTCTTTTATTTTTCCTTACTTTTTCAGCTGGGTCTTCGTACTCAACTGTGCTGGCTGGTGACTAATGCCTAGCCGTCGTTTATTTTGTTCGTTTTGGCGATAGTAGGATATTTTTATACTCTGCGGGCGAGAGAAGAGCGGAAAGTAGAGTAGAGTAGGGTAGAGTAGATCTTGGGCGCAGAGGGGTTAATGTGACGACAGCGACGATTCGCCAGTTTTCGTCATCATCGCGGCCAACACTAATCTACAAAAATTCCATTTATATTATCAGCAAGAACTTTTACAAATAGTCATTCTATGTATTGCAGTTTCTTTGTCTAAAAATGTGAGTTAAAAGTGTAGAAAGTTCCATAAATTGGAATTGCTATTATAATAAATCCCAAAAAAATGATATAGGATGTGCATTTCTGTATTCGGCCCTCGAAATCAACTGAAACCTGTTGCACAGTGCCCGAAACTGAAATGGGTTTCCATTTGCTTTTGCTTGACGCATAAAAAGCAATGCCATTTTTTTGAGTTTTTAATTAATGCAGCTGCCATCGAATGCGAAATTGTCTCTGCTTCTGCTCTTTCCTATTTTAACCATAGCCTCGCCCCGTTTTGGCCTGACCACCAATCAGCCTTTAAGTTAAGTACAGTGCGTTTCGTTGTTCGAAAGTTAGTCATTGGCATATTGAAAAGGGCTTACAAAAATATTCTTAAAATTCTATAGTGATATAATAATCACTAGGGGTAAAAAGCAAATTTTTAAAATAATTATATATAATTAATTGGGAAAGTAATAAGTGTGTATACACACTGGTTATACAATACCCATGTCGTTTTTACATGAAATACTCTTTTCGAGCATATCAAATTTACCTGGTTGCATATCAAGTTAAAATTGATATGACATAATGTAAAATCGATATACGTTTCATATCGATTTTTTTTGGGTTTAGGTATATAATACTTGTGTAATTAATTCTGAATTATTTAATATTTACTTGATATTAATATGGCAATTTCCCTTCAGCGACCTTTGACCCTCATAACTTTTACTCTAGACTTACTTTAATGAATCGCAGTGTCCTTGAGTTTACCTATATGTTTGTGCATGTGAAGGTGTCAATGGGTCGAGTCAATTAATTGCCGATTGAAATCGTTTTTGCGGTTTGTTCTTAGTTGACCTCTTGTGCGCGTGTTTCAGTCCCGCCTTTGGTCCCTCGGACCCTCCTGGTAATTGACTTTCCATCTTTATGGCACGGTGAAAGGGGAAGGGGAAGGGGAAGGGGGCTGTGTGTCCATAAACTTGTCACATTTCGCCGGAATGTGACATTTTGCCATTTGGCTCTCATAATATCCTCGCCCCACTGCGCGACAGTCTGTCGTCTGTCTTTGTGGCAACCGCTTAACATAGGAATTCAATTTCCTGCAAGTGTCTCCCTGAAACATCCGAAGCCCCTAGATTTCTAGCCCCTCCACCGGAAATGCTCTTGAAAAATACTTCAGGGGGATTTTCCAGGGGGTGGTAGTGGGCGGTGTCCACCGGTCACCCGCTGATTTACCTTGACCTTGACAAAGGGGGAAGGGGGGTGAAGGTCGAGCAGTAAATAAAATATCTGCACTCTGCTGGAATTTAGTCGGGAATGAAAATTGAAATTGATGGGGTTCGTTGATTTCAATCGAGGTGGAAAAACTGAGAGATAAGTCAGAATTCCTGTAGAGGTACTTGATTATATACTCAGCTTTAGTTCTAGTTCTAATCTAGATCTAGTTTGTTCACTCACTAAATCCCCTGATCAATACCGTCTTGCATCGACTTATAATGCTATTATATCATTCCCTCCCCCAAGATTTGTTCTCCCAGCCAAGCAAAGCAACCGCCTCACTGAAATTATATTTCAATCAATGCAAAGCACTGTTTATTTGTTTTCCTTGGCAATTTGTTTCAATTTGATGGCGCAAAACATTAATTGAAGTCAACCACATCCTGTATGGGTTGTTCCATGGGCGTTTCAGTGGGAGGAGGCCTTAGGCTCTACTCTATATATATCTTTTTATATATATGTTTATATCATTGAGTGTGTGTTTATTGTCCTTGTTGCGGTCTTGTCACTAATTTGATTTGCTAGTTTGCCCTAGTTGCTCGGCTCCTTGGCTCCTTGGGTTCCTTGGGTTCAGCACCGCCCCCTCACCCTCCTTTCGGGAAATTGAAATGAATTATTTGTCATAAGACAGCGGCAAATCCTTGTGCCTGCCTTTCAGTACTGCCTTACTTTATTTTATTTCTTTTTTTGTCATTTCTGGGCCAACTCTTTACACCCCCTTTTCTGCCTGACTTTGCATAAATGTAAACAGATTTCCCACCCGGGACTTGGCAAACATTTTTGCTAAATTGAAAAGTAAAGCAAACAAGTGGAATATACCTATATATTTTAGTACACGTGTGGATTATACGGCCGAACACCTGACTTGTAATCGGGCATCGGTTGGGAGATAAGAGATCTCTGGGAGGAATATTATTTCCTATGAATACGAAATACATTCACTATTATATGGTCTTTTCTAACACCCGAACACCTGCACACACACAAAAAAAAACATGTCCCCGTGCGCTGGTACATTTTTGGTTATGCAATACGCATATCGTTTTTACATGAAATACTCCTGTCGAGCATATCAAATTTACCTGGTCGCATATCAAGTTAAAATTGATATTACATAATGTAAAATCGATCTGCATATCAAGTTAAAATTGATATTACATAATGTAAAATCAATCTGCATCAAGTTAAAATTGATATTACATAATGTAAAATCGATCTACGTTTCATATTGATTTTTTTTTTGGGTGTGATCGGGCATCGTTTTGGAGATAAGAGATCTCTAGAACGAATATTACTTCCAATTATATGGTCCTAATATTTATTCAATTTATTCTTATTCTCTATTTATTTATTTTCTAACCTCCAAAATGGCGCCACCCTCAATTAGCTATGACAATCACGTTGCTAGGTGGATTTTCTATATGCAAACGTATGTACATATTGAAGATGGAAGGTGAGCTGTCATTTTGATACTCGATGCGAGTCGATTAGATTCAGATTCAGATTCCTGCACATTCACACACAGTGAGTAGTGAATATGGAATAGTGACTGTACTGTGCCGTCGAGTCATTAACATTGGCCAATTGATGGTTCCATTTTGGTTTCATTGGCCGGCGCCTTAATGGGAATGGGAATCGTGCAATCCAAGTTTTGTTTGGACAGGTGCAATGTTTATGCGGTGGTATAAATAAATAAATATATTGGGTTCTCCTTGGATCGATTTAGAACCTGAGAAATACTGAGAAATACAAGGGGAAAGCTGCGTTGAAATTTAATCTGGCTCGTAACCGGCGATTTATGAAAAGTGCGAAAAGTGGGAAATACCGCAAAATGCGAAATGCAAACTGCGTAATCGAGGAATTAATTAATAAAGTGCGGCTTTGGCTTGCAGTTCATAATAAACGTCAGTTTAATTAATTACTCTAGCAGCTCTCCCGTCAACATTTCTGAGGTTTCTCCACTCTGGATGCCTAGCTCCCTTGGTTCCTACTTTTTTTCCCCGATTTTCTTTGTCTCACAGCGATTAACATAAATCCCCGGCACGTGCTGAGAGTTGAGAATCGAGCGTCCCCGTAGCGACTACGTTCCGGTTTTATTTGCATTCTAAAAATTGTATGCAAATGCCAGTGGATGAGATAGAGCTCTTTGCTTTGCTTTGTCTTGTTTGGTTACAACTGTAAGCGCTGGGATAAATGCGATAAGGATGCCCGAAATAAATCAAAACCAGAAGCCAGCACAGAAACAGAAACAGATTCGGATATTCAGATATATAAATGCAGATATATGGATAAGTAAGGTGTGAACATTTGTGTGCAATCGCCGTGAGGGAAAAGTGAGGGAAATCTGTTCTTTTGCTTCGAGGGAGAAGAAAGAAAGGAAAGGAATGCCTTCGGCTTTAGGCAATTGTCCTGAGAGCTTCTCCAGTGAGAAACCAACTGGCAGGAAAGGACAGCAGGACATGGCAGGAAAATAAAGGAAAGGAAAATGGAAGCAGAAGCAGAAGTAGAAGTAGAAATGGAAAACTGACGGGCTGAGGTCATTCTGCCAATTATAATGCAGCGAAGGACTGCCGACGATGAAGATGAGGATGATGAAGTTGATGGCACCAAGGGGAGGCGGAATGTGCAGATGAGGATAATGGGAATAGAATTTCACAGTTCCAGCACAGTGGTGAATAGAAAAGTGGTTCGAGTTCTTCTTAAAAAAAAAAAAAAAATATTTACCCTTATCATTATTCATTCCTTTATTCATTATTATATAAAATATTTCTTAATATAATAATAGTAAAATCAAACAAATCCCCCCCACCGAATGTCCACTGTAAGGACACAAATGCACTGCGCAAAATGGCAGAATAAGAATGCGATGAACGATGTGCAGATTGATGATGAGCTGCAAACTGATGATGGTGGCTGCATTAAGGATGAGTTTATCCATTAGAATTCAACGGTGGTCTGCCTTTCAGCCGGGAAATGGGGAAAAGCGAACCGGAAGGCGGAGAGCGAAGAGCGGAGAGCAGCGTAATGCAGTGAGAAATGCCGGAAGAAAGTAATACATTCACCTTAAGTAACCCGTAAACAGAAGCCCGTAAACCGAAACCAGCTGAAAGTTCCGCACATCATTGCAAATGCATCAGAGGTTGTGGATGTGGAGAGGAAAAGCGGGAAAGTGGCAAAGTTGGGTGGGCGGGGACGAGGACGGGGACGGGGACAGACGGAAATGGAAATGGGCTAAAGGACACGTGTATATCGCCCTTGCAACATTGCAACATTCTTGTGGTTGACTTAACCCCTTGAGCACCAACGACTGAAACGAGTGTCTTTATGGTGAAAATGGAAGTAGGCACTAGAATATATTTATTGCTAAAAATTAATCACAATTCTACTTAGTTATTATAATAATTATTAATTATTTTTATTATATTATGTTATATTTTTGTTAGATCATATTATATTTTTATAATCCAAAGAAAAGAAAATCCAATAATGTTTCCCCAATAATAAATAATCTACGTATTTTTTATAAATACAATGTTATGTCGAAAATTCCTTCGAATTTTTCGAAATTAAATATTCCAAGTTCTACGAATTTTCGAAGGGTCCAAAGGGGTTAAGGTTCGCTTCACATTCCGTTCGGTTTCGGCTCGTTTTGATTCGGATGCGGGTCGAGTTCTCTGGGGTGGTGGCACATTGTACAGGGAAAGTCGCTTGGAGTTCGGGATTCCGAATGGAGGGGGCTGGTTTCAACCGACAAAACAGTTCCGGTTCAGTAGACTCTAAAGTGATTGCGGCGACACAACGGGCGGGCTTCGTTGGATAACCGTAGCCTTGGGTCGTAGCTCTCCTGGCCTCCCGATGTCCCGTTGTCCCGGTCTCTTGGCCACCTCTTGCTTAATGGTCAACAATGTGGTCGAGGGATTTTCGACCGATTTTCGGCCTACTTCATGAAAGAGCATCAGCGACCGACCGCCTGCCATCTAGCACCTCCCCAAAAAGGCTGATTGCAAAGCCATCAAATTTGTCGTCACAGTTCTCTTCGCTTGTGGAATTACTCTTGCCCTCCTCGTTATGTAAGGAATGGAATGCCAGGGGGGGGGGGGGGGGGGGTTTTGAACCACATTCAGCCGGCTATGTGATTGCGAGCAGCAGCACAGTTCAAACCTGTTCGGCAAGCGGTTTTAATTAGGGTTGAAACTAGAAACTAGACGAACACAAATCATATAGTATAGCCGCATAACTTTATGGCAATTAGAGAACTTGGAAAAAGGGTCAATATCTTGGGCATTCGAGTGGCTTTTAATGTGATTAAATATTCAACTAGCTGGGAAGGATTTCCTAAATGCTTAAATTATTAGCTCATAAGCTTAATGGCAGTATAATTATAATTTAATATCATCTTTCGCCCACAGCTGCCAGTACTACGTGAAGAGCCATCCATGGGTGCTGGCCTACCAGGGCGTCATCACATTCTTCGTGCTGGCCAACTTCACGCTGGCCACCTTCATGGACCCGGGCATCATCCCCAAAGGTATGTAGCGTGCTGAGCAGGGGCCAAAGCCAGTCGTCACGGCCTAAACTTGACTGCATTCTAGCCTCGCCCGACGAAGACTGCGAGGAGGAGCTGCGCGCCCCGCTCTACAAGAATGCCGAGATCAACGGCATCACCGTCAAGATGAAGTGGTGCGTCACCTGTAAGTTCTACCGCCCGCCACGCTGCTCCCACTGTTCCGTCTGCAATCACTGCATAGAGGTTAGTTCTTCGATCTATAGTGTATCCATAGTTATTACTCATTGTTTTCACCCTCCTTTCCAGACCTTCGATCATCACTGTCCGTGGGTCAACAACTGCATTGGGCGGCGGAACTACAGGTTCTTTTTCTTCTTCCTGGTATCGCTATCCATCCACATGCTGAGCATTTTCTCGCTGTGCCTGGTCTACGTGCTGAAGATAATGCCCAACATCAGGGAGACGGCGCCCATTATAGCGTATCCTTTTGCAAAAACAAACCGGAACTTTCTTTAATTAATGAAAATATTTTTATTTTTAATATTTATTGGGTAATTCTCGATTAAAGAGGCAACCATGACCTTAAGTTCTGTTTTCTCGTCCGCTTACTAAATTTAAACTGTGGTTAATTTAACTTCAGGTCGTGAAAACGGTCTTAAATGTACTAATATTTAATATGTGACTCTTTTTTACTTTATATCATTTTTTAAAATGCAATTTGTACTTTACTTTAATGTTCAATGACTCGATTTAATATCAAAATGATATTTTTTTATGCTAAAATAGATCCTTTTAAAAATAGAGCCCACTTACTTTTCGCCCCATTGGTTTGCCTTAACTCTCTTCGCTCACAGCATGATCCTGATGGGCCTGGTGACCATATTGGCCATCCCCATCTTCGGTTTGACCGGCTTCCACATGGTTCTGGTGTCGCGGGGTCGGACGACCAACGAACAGGTCACGGGAAAGTTCAAGGGCGGCTACAATCCCTTTTCGCGCGGCTGCTGGCACAACTGCTGCTACACACAGTTCGGTCCTCAGTATCCCAGGTGAGTTGGTCGGTCGTCACGGGGCAGGCCCCACTGTCCGCATTTCGGGAGCGTGCGAAAATGACTATATTCGCTCGTAAATACACAAATTGGACTGCCAATTATTGGCTTCAAATTACATGTCCTTGGGGAGGCAATTTCCTAGTGAATTGATGTAATAGAGTATTGTAGATTGTAAACCTCCGGGTTTGATAGCCAATTATCTTGAGTTTTCGCTCCCTTGGCGATATATTTTGTATATATTCTCTCACTTGACAACACGAAATGTTGTAATTGTTCAGTAAGCAAATTCAAGCAACCACAAAAATATCACTTAAAGTGACATAATGCAGATGACACATGAAATGCACAATATGACCTCAATTTGATTTAAATTATCGCGTAAATTGTAGTAAAATATTGATTCATTGTATAATATATCTTAATTTCATTTATATGAAATTGCAACATTTCGGTTCTACAGAATTCCCTTTTCAGAGAAATTTAAATAATTTTGGTTCTTAAAAATAAAGTATTCTACCCTTTAAAAAGCTTTTTATTAGAATTTAAAAATATTTCGTAAAACACTGCAATTAAACACTTTGTATTATGAACTTAGTTAGTTCAGGTATAAAAATGTGACCTTTCAAAGTCTTATCTTATATGAATAGACACAAATATATAACTTTATTATATAATGTGTAGCTCACATGCGACGCCTAATTATTTTACGAATTTATGTAATTTCTTTAGATTTTTATGACATTCCGTTCTTGGTGAATTTGGCTACTGACCATTTTTTAGAGTCCCTATTTTATAGTAGTAGTATTTTACTAATCCCAACCTTAATTTATATCTCCGCAGCTTGCTGAACCCGAAGAAGTACGCCTCGCGGCGATCGCAGGTGCAGAACCAGGCGATCAGCACCATTTGCAACGACCGGAGCGGCCAGCAGACGGGCGCCGGGGGCGGGGCCGGCGGCAATGGTACCGCCGCAGCCGCTGGCGGCGGAGGAGCGGGCGGCGGGGGAGGCGGGGGCGGTATGCGCGGCACTGCGGTGCAGTACTCACCACGCTCCTTCTACGACGCGAGTCGCGAGAAGCGGGGAATTCAGGTAAAGACTTATATGGCCGAGGGCAATGGTTATAATCAACGGTCGGGCAGCACAACGCTTTACAGTAAGGTGGGTAAACAACAAGATTTAGCAATATCACCGAGAAAAGCGAAGCAGTTGCTATGCGAAACTCAGATTCCTATTAAATATATCTATGTATCCTATATCTATTGTATCTAATATATCCCCATAAATAGTGTGGCCGAACAGCAATCTCTCTGACTTGTAAATTGATTTAGATATATTATAAATAAAGAAAAAATCATTTCATTATAAATATTTCATTTTTGTAAACCATTTTTAAAAATTTAAAAAATAAATTCAAAATTCCCTATAGAAGGGTTCTTTAATTATTCCTTTGAGCGATTGCTGAAGCCACCTGTTGTTGTTGTTTTTGCTGTTGTTTGGCTTTGTTAATGTTGTTGTAATCGTAATTTGTGTTTACTTAACTGTAATTGTAACCGTTAACAGTTGTTTGTTTATGTTTATGTTTTTGATTTTGTTTTCATTTCCCATCTCGCTTTAATGTAAACAATTTTCCATTTGATTTTCTTGACCTCTTACTTTTTGGTTCTGTTTCTGTTTCTGTATTTCGTATTTCGTCTTTCGTATGATTTATCATTTGCTGTAATCCCCCAATAACCCCCAGCCCCCCGCCCCTCAAAAAGGTCCCATCACCCGCTTAATGCTTTGACTAATTAACTAAAAAATCGATATAAATATAAACATATATATATTATCCTGTAGAGAGCTTTATATATCGGAGAAATCTCTAAAGTATTTTATTCGTTCTCTGCGTGGGCGAATAAAAGTTTTTCCGCTTTTCCCAGCTGCTGCTCCGCAACACATCCTTCAATCTCATTTTCCATTCTCCATTCTCCATTCTCCGTTCTCCACTTTCCACCACACCCCCGAAAAACCGCTTTTCCTCTGCACTGCAAAAAGTTTTTGGCTGCCGCTTCTACTTCTTCTTCTTCTGCTGCATTTACTATTATTATTTTTCCGCTTTCCCCTGGCAAAAAAAAAAGAAAAAGGAAAGGGGGATGTTAGTTAGTTAGTTAGTGCCACGCCCGTTTAATTGAAGGACAAGCAAACCAAATGATGCACACCCATTTACCCATTTAGAGAAAGCAAAGCTCACCCACTCAAAACTTTTCCATTTCCCCCTTTTCACCCCCTCCCCCTGTTGTCACCCCCTCCATTGTAATTGCTTTCCACTGTCCTTGACATCTCATGGAAAATACAGTGAAGACTCTGTAGTAGAGTAGAAGAAAATGACTTTATATATATATGTGTGCCCAAAAAATTAATGTAAACTATTTTAAAAATCTTCCTATCTTTTCCTTAATTTTGAATGTATTCATTTCAATTTATTTGCAAAATATCACAGAATCTTGTTTATAATATTACAAATAAATAAAAACATTCCTTCATTTTTCTTTCTTAATCAAAACCAATTATAATAGAACTCAGGCTTTAATATTAAGGTTAAGTCCGTCTGTAATGCCATTTCCTCACTGATGTACATACTGTAGTATTTTTTCGGTATTCAAAAAAATGCTATTTCCTGTCCGCACGGGACAGCATTTAGCATTTAGCATTTCTCATTTAGTAAATAAATGTGCTTTGCTTTCAAATTCAACATATATGTGCTTACCTGATGACATTTTAGTAACGGTTTGCCTTAAATATTTTTTAAATATTGCGATGGGCATTTTGTCGATAGTCGAAAACTACTCTGATATTTGGTATTTTAGGCACGAGAATATCGAAATGTAGTAGCATTTATTGACGAATGCTCTTTTCTCCCACCTCTAGAACCACTTGAAAATATATGGGAAAAATGTAACATATACCAAAAAATGTCAAAATGCTACATTCAGCTCTGGTGAGGAAAGGGCATAAAACTTACAATACATTTTAAAGCAACCAAGTAAAATGTTAATCTCTAATAATCCTGAGAAAACTTCAGAGAATATAAAAAAAAATACAAAGCCTGAAGTGAAATCCTGAAATCCAAACCAAAACCAATTAAAAATCACTTTGCTGCAGATTAAGTTTCGCCAATGCAATCAGCCGAGAAAAGTGGAAGGATTAATAATTTTCCATTTAAAATCATAAACTTCGGACCAACCGAAGCGGTGTTTTCGCTATTCTCCCCCTTTTATCCTTCTGATTTCTACTTATTTCCTGGAATTATCTTCGCACCCCCCAAAAAAACAAAAAACAAAACCCCCTTGCATGCATGCGGTTGAATTTGAATTTGAATCTATTTCTGTTGAGTTGGCGTTTTTTAAGTTGCTGGATATCCCGCTATTAGTTGCGCTGCATTTCCTCCTATTTTACAAATTTCCTATTTTACTATTTTACCATTTTGTTGACTCGCTCTCACTTTGCTGGGCACCTTAACCCCCCTTCCGTTTCCGTTACTGCGTATATATCGTTTGTATATGCCGCCCAGAGCTGTCGTTATATCAGTATATATATATAGAAGTATATAGCATACATACTTATATCGAAAAGAATTGGTCGCATCTCCAAATAAACCAGCAAAAGATAAACAAAAAAAAGAAAACAAAACCAAAAACTACACTTACTGCAAGCACCGAGAAAGGTAAAAGATATTTAAAAAAAGAAAAACAAATTAAAACTCAAATTTAATTCTTATTTTATGGATTCTTTATTGATTGACCTTGACTTTGACTTGCCCCCGAGAATCATTGATTTTAATTTATTGCCCCCTTATGATTTCTTTCAAAATTTATTACTTCTCCCCTATTTTCCGCTCTCAATTGTATCGTTATCTGTCCACTTTCCCTTTCTCTCTACCTGTCTGTCACACCCACTAATTCGAAAGATTACAAAAGATTGGGAAATATTTTATGAGTATTTTTGCTAGAATAAAATTGATCTTTTTTTTCTCAATATTGGATTGGTAATCCAATTTAATAACTTCAGTTTAGGACAATAATTTTCAACTGCTTCGAGGTTTTCACACATAATCGAATTGCAATCAAAATTGTAACAGCTTTCCGTTTCTGTTATTCCGTTATTGTTTTAGAATTTTATGTACCAGTGCTTTCTCGAGTTTTCCTCTATCCCTGACTTTTCCACACTTTTTCCTGCCCACTTTGAATTCGGAAGTTAATTACGTTGCGGAAAGTAATGCCACTTTGGGCTTTCCACTTTATAGGTCACCGTATGCCTTAAACTTGAAGTACAATTAATTAGCTGGGGGCGAGGGGCTAGAAGGAGGAGGAGCCACCCCACCCACTTCACCCCACTGTCCACTATCCTTCCCCCACCCAAAAAAACCAAAAATTTTCTGTTCATTTCTTTTCGTTTTCTGTTACGGTTTTCATTTTCACAGGATCTATTACTGTTTCGGATTTAAAAAGAATCATATAACAGTGATTTTGAAATATTTATCATCCAAAGAACACACTTTGGTGTGAAATTTTATTAAATCTTTATTCTTAATGCGTGCTGAAATCCCAAAATTCTTTAAATTTTCTTAAATTTCTTTATCGAAACCCATTGAAATGTGTGAAAATGAAACTTGAACCCGTCCAGTTTTTCTCTCTACCTTCCATCCTTGTGTTTTTTTTTCCTTTGTTACTTTTGGAAATGATCGCAACTAAATGTAGGCCTAAGTCTGTGTCGATCTCATCTCTCTCTTTTTCGCCTGTGTTCGCGAGTCGCGTGGCAACGGATGACTAATGCTATCCCTTTCGATACCGTAGCTTTCGCCCGGACGGGAGTGCTCCGACACGGATCTGGAGCCGCCGCCCGCCTCCCAGAGTCAGGACTGCGAGCCGACGCCGCCGCTGCAGCGGCACAACTCGAGCAGCTTCTACCTGCCGCAGGTGAGCGATGCCGGCGGCCTGAACGGCAGCGTTTCCACGGGCGGCGGAGGGGGAGGAGGCGGCGGCGGGGATTCACCGCGCCACATGCGTCTCTACCATCCGCGTCACAGTCCGCACGCGAGGCCCAGGTGAGTTGATTATCCCTATTCCTAAACCCCTCGGCTATAGGTATGCCATTATGGGGGATTGGCTTGGATGGCGCACGCACTAGATAATATACCCCGATTTCCGGGAACTCTTGCCCCATATATTATGCAGACCGAAAATTAATTGATGGCTCTACAAGAAGGCGCCCTAAATATATCACTTGTAGGACTACAAGTTGGTCAAACTATAAATATAATCGATTTCTTATTTATTAAGTGTCTTTGAAAGGGAACTATATTTATTTCACTTTGATTCCTTAGGGAATATTAAAAATTGCGCATACGACCTGTGGAACAGATTTACTTGTTTTCGTTCTAAATTAAAGTACAACTAAAGTATTTATTTCTTAAGTAATTAAAACTATTATTAATATATTTTTTTAAGTTTTTGATAATTACTGATTACACAGAAAAAATCGATATAAAAAAGAGTAATTACTACCTTATTTCATAACAATAAAAAGCCGATATGATTTATGTCAAATTTATGATTCAAACATATCAACATGATATTTTATCTTATATTATATATTTATATTCTATCATATAAAATACCAAATTTAGTATTTGTTTTAGCAAATAATGTAAAATAATATTAACATAATTTTTATTCATATCAAAATGATATGAATAACTTGATCTCTAAAAAAATATAGAATTTACCAGCACATATCAATATGATCTTTTATCAATTTTTTTGTCTGTGTAGGTTTTAATTTTCATAGGGAAATTGTAGATTTTTTTCTTGATTTCTCCCTAGACTTCTGATAAATAGGTTATGAGCGTAGCTATTTTTATTACTCTTGGGATTTTAGTTTGCCTTTCGAAATCCCCCCCTAGATGGAAGTTCCTAGATTTTTAAAGTTGCAACAAGTGTGGCGAAGAGATTTTGACCATTTTTATTGTTATGGCCACCTCCCCAGGGGTCTGGATCCGCAGCGGGGCTACACGAGCGACGCCCTATCGCCGGACCATCCTGTGGCCTATGGCGTCGGCGTCAACGGACCGCAGCAGCAGCAGCAACAGGCACTGGCGGCGGCAGCAGCGGCGGCGGCGGTGGCAGCACAAAATCAACGCAGCGCGACGACCACGGCCACGCCCACAATGCAGCAGCGGATCAAGCCGCTGGGCGTGGCCACGCCCCTGGTGATGGCGAGTCCAGTGCGAAGGTGAGTGCGCCTTTCGGTTTCAATTTTATATTTTCCATTTTCCGCCATATGTTTTCACGGTCCCCGAAACCAAAGAACCCACTTGTCCCGCCCCCCGCTGTTGTTGTTGTTGTTGTTCTTATTGTCGCTGCTTGTATAGCTTAACCCCCGTCAGACAGCTGGCCCTTTACACCAGAAATTAAAAATATTTTTTATTTTTTAGGTATTATATATTTCTTTAATTTTATTACACTAAATTCCTAGTTCTATTTTTATTTTTGTAATCATATTTTATGATATTCTATTATATGGTATCCTATCCTAAATTCTATGTTCTTTTCTTAGTATAATAATGTTTAGTTTTCATAAATTTAAATATTATTTTATATATTTATCATAAAAATTAGTTATACAAGTTTTAGAAACCATCTGTCATATAAATCTGTAAAAGAGCTACGAAGTAATGGATCTTAAAGGGTTAAAAGGGATTTCTGTGTGTACGCGAATATCCGTGTATGTGTGCCAGTGCTTGTTTGGTTGTGTTGCTTTCGATGAGCCCACACCTTTGGCTTTAGCTTTGCCGTTAGATTGTTTGTTTATTTGCTTTGCTCCTTCGCCGCCTTGCGTAATTTTCTCGTAGGCGTGAGAATCTGAAGAGGACTCGTACTATATTTATGATTAAATCTAAAAAAAAGTACCCACTTATATTCCTGGTATTATGTCTATAAAAAAAGAGGAACTTATCGCTCTCCCTTTCGCACTCACCTCTCAATAAGTAGAAAGAAACGGGATAGATATGTATGTAGCGCGAAAACGAAAGAGATGCCCTGTGGGTCATTGACCCCGCTGCTATGTAGACCCCCTTCTATTCAGTTGCACCTTTGCGTACCCCCTCATCCATTTGGTTCTTCTACCACTCATTTCGCTCTCGGCGGCTCCCTTTTCTCCCATCTTATAAACTAATTAATTATTTTTTCCCACTTTTCTTTTCCCATTTTTTTTTCGTGTGTGATATCAATTGATTCGGTCGTGTAGTCAATACTCAAATTCTGAGAACAGTACTAATTCCTAGGCTTAGCTTAAAGAAAAAAAACCAAAACAATGAAGTCCAACAAGAAACAACAGAGAGAACCCAAGAAACAAAAATATAAATAATACGAATACCTTATAAGAATATTGAAAGTGAAGAATAAACAACCAAAAAAAAAATACGAACTAAGTAATGCAATGTGTAAGTTAAGCCCGAAAAAGGAAGAAATGATATCGAAATGCAGAGGGGAACAGAAAACTGAACCGAAAACCGAACCAAAAACCGAACCGTTCCGTTTTGCACACAAGAAATAAAGACCTGTCTTCGTTGTCGTCCTCGTCGCCTCTTTCTTCCGCTCGTTCTTCGTTCTTCGCTCTTTTTTCAACCTTCACCCGAACCACTGAACCACTGATCCACTGGCAACCACTTGAACCAATCGCGAACCACTCTGCAAGAGCACCCCGTAAACCGTAAACCGAACCGAACCGAATCAAAAAACCGTTATCCGTAGACCTTCTACTAAGCACCTTCTACTTTCTTTCTGCCGCGCGAGGTGAGTTTTTCTTTCTTTCTTTCTCGTTTCGTTTCGTTCCGTTTCGCTTTCATTCTTTCGTTCTTACCGTTTTCGTTTCCGTTTCCGTTCATTTTGGTTGCCGTTTTTGTTTTGCGTCCGCCTTTAACCCTCTCTCACCCCCTCATATTCGCATTTAACCCGCGGTTCAGGTTCTCCTCTTCCATATGACCATGCTCCATTCTTCGACATTCTCTCATCTCTGTGGTTTTTTGGATATAATATTACTGCCATTTTGAATTAATGATGGATTTCTTCTCTGGTCCTAACTTAACATGAGGTTAACGTGGGGTTAACATTAGCATTCTCTTTTATATATTCCTAACTCACAAGTAGTTATTCCATTGACTGATGGAGAAAGGGAGTTTGTAAATATTTGAATATATAATATAATATAGTATTATCAACTTAATATTACCTTAATCAGAATATCTAAATTAATTAAGTTAATATGCTGGAGTTCTGGGAGATCCAAGTGATCGGTGTATAAGTTGTAGAAAAGAGTCCCCATTCACAAGGTATTGTACACCCTAGACGGAACTCAGAATCGAGCTCTCAAAATCGGAGCGAAATCCAGAAAAAATTCTTGTATACCTTTGTCTTCTCTTTCGGCACTCGGCTCCATTTTTGTTCCTCGACGTTCCAAACCAAGAAGTGATAGTTATAAAGGATAAGGTATCGGTTGAAATTCCCGAAAATCAAAGAGCCTTCTATAAATTCCCAGTGCTAACGGAAAATTACAAGGCCACCATGAGCAGAGCACAGCAGCAATCCCTGCATCTGCTGGACAAAACGCTGCCCATTTCGGTGGCCACCGCACCGCAGTTGCGCTCCCGCCGGCAGTTCAGCTTCAATGGGCTGCGGTACGAGATGAGTGGGTTGCCACCACTGCCGCCGCCCCCGCCGCCGCTGCAGATGCAGCTCTCGAGGCTCAGGGCGGGTGGAGGAGGTGGTGGCTCCCAGGAGTCAGCTGGCGGAGATGGCGGTGGCGGTCGTATCTCAAGACCCGACCCAAAGGGAGTCCTGCCCAAGCGGGTGAGTCTGGGCGACAGAGCCCTGCTAATGAACGGAGGCGTTCGGATGCCCAGGAGAAGTGAGCTGGACTTTCCCAGGGAGAAACCTGCATTTAAACAAGAGAAGAAGATGAAGGAGGAGGAGCATACAGATCCCAAGCAGGAACGGGAGTCCCGGCGGCGTGAGAAGAAGCAGCGTCGCAAGCAGCAATCGATGGAGCAGGAGGACAGCCAGTTGTCCCCAGAAAGTCCTACCCAAAACAGCAGTGGCCTGACCTCCCAGCAGAGCTGGCTGTTGGCCCAATCCCTGCTGAGGGCCTACGGCAGCGGCCTGGTTCATCCGCCGCCAGCCGGCGAGGGAGCCGCCTCCTCCAAGATGGACTACATCACGCTGGCCGGCCTGGTGCTCGGCTGCGTGGCCTCGCACGCCCTCTTCCTGCTGTGCTGGTACTTCAGCTGGCTGAAGAACCAGGCGGTGGGCCTCCGGAAACGCTTCCTCGGCAATGCCAATCTGTGGGAGTTCTTCGACCTGGAGGACACCACCCGGTACTCGGTGCAGACCAAGCTGGTGCTGGCGCCGCTGATCCTCCTCTGCGGACTGCTCTACTGCGTGGTCAACATGCTGCATCTGGTGGTGCAGGTGGTGCGATCGGATGTGCCGCGCACAGTGGTTGTGTTTGTCCAGCGGGTGGCGAACAGTGGTCTGCTGGGCACCATTACCCTGGGATTGGCCGGTGGCAGAGGAGGAGGAGGAGGGGCCGTGCAGGGACGCCAGAAGCAAGCGATTCGATAAAACCGCTCTCTATTCCCCAAAGGATTCTTCGTTTATGCACGAGAAATATGGAAAGTCTGGTGGCTTATTAATTAATAAAAAAAGAATACAACATTGACTCATTGTTGTACTTGTGATTGATAGATTTTTAACCCCGGGTTAAAATCGCAAAAAGATTTTAAATTTTAATTAAATGTGATCTAATCTAATGTTTGGGGAACAAGAACAATATAAATAGTTAATCAGCTGTATTTATTACTAAACTCATTGATTTTAAATCTCTTAATGACTTAACCTCCGGTTAGTTAATCGGTACAGTCTGCAAGCATTTTTGTGTGTCGATAACTGTCCTCTCTTTTACTAAACGATCGAAAACCCCTGATCTCAGGCCATATCCTCACTCACATCAGATCTGATCCTCTCTGTCTCTCGCTCATCGATCGCCATTGTTTTTCTAACCGTCAGTTAACCGAGCTGTTAAGTTCTAACATCCAGACGTTAACCGCTGCAGCAGCTTTTGTGCTTGCTCTCTCAGCATGCTTTACTACTACGATTGCTTTGCAAACAGCCGAACCGAATCTGATCTCTGACTAATTCCCGATTTCTGTGTGTGTGTAACCCCAACAGATCTAACCCGGGCACGCCCACTCAGCCGAGACGCCCCGATTTCATTGGACTGAACGCCCAGGCGGTGGCGCAGCAGCAGCAGCAACAACAGCAGGCAGCGGCGGCGGCAGCAGCAGCGGCCTACTACGAGTACACCAGCGGCCTGCCGCCGCAGCATCCCCAGGCGCCGAGCATCCAGCAGCAGCAGCAACAGCTGCTCCTCCAGCAGCAGCGCGTGCTCATGCAGCACCAGCAGCAGCAGCAGGGTAAGTGATCCCAGGATTGAGGCCTAGTCCAGTCCTAATCAATCCCCTCTTTCTCCACACAGCTCTGCAGCAGCAGCAGCAACAGGCAGCAGTCGCAGGGATACATGCCGCTCATCCGCAGCACGCCGCTCTGGCGCAGGCGGCCTACGGCGGCAGTCCACAGCGGCGCTTCCTCTCCGAGGGCGAACTGGTGCGCCAGGGTGCAGGAGGCGGCGTGGCCGGCGGCGAGCTGTCGTACGCGCGGTCCAACAACACGGTGGATAACATACGAGAGCTGGCCGGGAGTCCGCAGCGAGGCGTTTACATGTGGAAGGACACGTCGCCGGGATTCACAAGCGCCGTCGGACAGCAGCAGCAGGCACAGCAGGTGGTCAGCAGCGGGATTGGCAGCAGTGCGGGCACTCTGTCCAGCAGTGGAGCCTCCGCCGGGGTGATGCCGCATGCCCAGTACATGCAGGCGGGCGGCGGAGCCCATCCGCTGATAATGACGCACTCGCGACTCCAGGATTATGCCATCCAGCAGCAACAGCAACAGCAGCAGCAGCAGCATCAACAGGCGGCGGCGGCGGCAGCAGCCTCATATCATCGCTCCAATCCAACGAGTCCCACCACCATGCCACAGGTGTCCGGAGCCGGCCAGCAGAGCTATATAGTGCGCTACGGAGGCGGCGGAGCGGCCGGAGCAGCCGGTAGCAGTGGCAGCCTGGCCAGCGTGACGGCCAGCAACCCGGCCACCGGTGGAGGCGGCGGCGGCGGCGGCTATCAGCCGGCATTGCGCGGCGGAGTGGCCGTATTTCCACCCAATCCGCTGGGAAATCAGGGCGGGGGCAATCTGCAGACGCAGCCCTCGCCACAGATCAAGCGAAAACAGACGCCCACGCGGCCCATGAGCTTTGTGCGGGCGCTGGAGATGACCGACTCCATGGAGATGCAGTCGATGGAACAGCAGCAGAACGGCGGAATCCCCGGCAGCGGGTCGGTTGGAAACAATCAACAGACTGGACAGGCTGGTGGACACCTGCTCCAGGGCAACGCCTCCAATTCGGGCACTCCGGATAGGGCCAGCATCTACGACATGAACTACGAGATCTCCGTATAACCCGTGGTAGTGCCCGTGCTCCTGATGCCACCCGCCAGCCAAGCTCCGGGGACAGCAGTCGCTGTTCCAGCTGCTCCAGCTGCTGCAGTCGCCGCTCCAGTTGCTACAGTTGCCATCGCCACCGCCGCTCCGCAGCCACAGGGGCAGTTTTACAATGCCCAACTGGAGCCGGCTGCCTATGCCTGCGTTCCTGTCCTGCCCCTGAAACCGATAAGCAATGGAATAGGAACCAATAGCCATCATCATCATCACCAGCAGCAGCAGCAGCAGCCGCCGCATCACCAACATCCGCACCAGAACCAGAACCAGATCCACAACCACAACCAGAACCAGAACAAACGAAAATTTTCAACCTTCTTTTAGGGAAGGGAACTAGCCTGTTTTTTTTTTAACCAATGATTTGAACGAGCATGTAAAGGTGTATCTACCTAATCGGAACTATTTACACCAGATGTGTGTGTATATAAGTTGCACTGCTGTTGTAGCTATTTCTAAATCTTAAGTAATTTTATTATGTAATTTTTATGCATTGTTTTTATGATTATTTTTTTGAATGCACCTTGGAAGACGTTTCACACGATCGGATTTCAAAACGAATTATTTGTACTTTTAATGCTTTTTATATACATGATCGAAACGGAGAGAATAGAGTGGAGATAAAGAGAATATGAGATAAATTGAATACGAGAACACGAGTGGAAAAATACAGTGCGTTTCATGTTGGATAGTTGGGCCAATGCCGCGCACTGTGTTCGTCCTGCCGATCTGCTAAATCTATTATACATATAGTACACACATATATGGAAACCTTTTGCAATCAACTTGAAAAAATCGCCAAAATTTGTACGTGTTTGTGTATGTGTGCCTGTCTACGTCTGTACGTCTGTGTCTGTCTGTGCATGTGTGTGTTTAACATTAGTCTTTATAAATTTATATATCTATTTATGCCATATAATGTATATAGGATACGCTACGTCAGGGCCCAGGTGCAGAGAACTTTGTCATTTGTGTACATAGGTGAAGAAGTTGGAGGGAGACGGAGGAGGAACCGATTTGTGCTTAGAATACAGAGATAATATAGTGTGGTGGCGAATTTAGAAGGTCTAGGTCCGGGGATCTGGACGGGATGTGTCGTATGTCTTTGCTGCGGGTTGTGCGAAGCAACTCCTAATCTATAAACAAAAGCCTGTAAATAGAGACCCATTTTGTAAGAACTACCTCCCTCCTCTCCACTCCTCAGTCCAGTGAAGCGAAAGGTTAAGGCCCTTGGACTAGGACAGTGCGTTTCGTGGCCGCAAAAATGCAGTCCTTATTTATTCAGCAACCTAAGGTTTCATTCGAAGTCATTCTATAAGTTTACCGCACTTACTTTCTTACTCAGGATAATGATTAGAAGCAAATGGCATTTTCACTTTCACTCAAATCACCTCCTACAGCCCCGAAACGCACTGTCCCCGGGTCGTTACAGACTCCCAGTAGAGATTTATTTTCTTCCCCCCCTCATTCACTTAGAATTCGTAAGAGAGCCCTAATCTGGAACCGCGATCTTCGGTCCGTGTAACTTGAATGTCGTCCAATTCAAATCAGTTTTGATTTTCCTGTACATAAGTGTAATAGCGCATGAGAATTTTTCAGTTCGAGACTACCAACTACGTACGCCGGCTTGCCCATAGGGGCTCCAACTTTGTTGTTATGTTTTTAAGTGAACTTAGCTTTTATACCAATCCCCAAGTGTGTGTGTTCTTAGATCAATTCAAGTTCAGGTGCATGTTTCAGTTCGATTTCTTGGCTCGTTTGGTTTCTTCAAATGCAAATGGCAATTTCTAGCGATAGTAACTGTAAGAAAGTTGGCTATATACACGACACTCACGCGATCGATCGAGAAAGAAGGAGACAGAGAGAGAGAGAGAGAATTATACATGTATAAGGCGATCAATCCCGAATCCGACCCTCTTCCCTGCCCCATAGATCATGAGAATTTGCAAGGATCAAAACTTGTATAGACTATGCAATGAGGTGTGCGACATGAGTTTCTGGGCCAGCAATTTTCGCCCCTGCATTCGATTTCTTCCACAAGCATTGCGTTTTTTTTATCCATATTTATTAGGATTTCCAATTACCGAATATTAACTTCCAGTTGTAGAGATGTTGGTGAAAATCATGCTGCCCTAGCCACGTATTTCGCACGCCTTATATTACGGATCAAGAGTATATATTATACACACTTATATTTAAGCGTTTTTTGCTAACACATTAATTCATGAATTTGCAACAATATTTAATATGAATACAGAAATGCATATACAAACAGCAAAAAAACAAGAAAAGAAGAAAAAACAAAACAAAAATCGAGTGTAATGTAAAATGTAACGAAAAAAGCAAAACAAAAAAAAACGGAAGAAATTGTTTTAGATTTTTATACCAAATTTAATTAATGTAAAACCACGAATTGTTTATTTTTTGTATTTCCCCGTAACCCCCGCCAGAATGAGAGAAATCCCTGCCAGAGAAGTCCTCGAGTTCTAAATTGTTTTTTTTTGTATTGAATACTTATGTAATTTGTAAATTATATGACAAGTAATCAAATAGCAAGCATAAACAGCAAGGCAATTAATAAACAATACAAATAAAAATGCATCATGAAATCGATATTTTTAATGTCTTCTCCCCCGTAAGTATGCACCCAAAACAAAAACTAAGTTACAAAAGCCATTTCTCAGTTTTTCTATACATTTTATACATTTTTACACAAAAATCGATTTATAGACTCAATTCAGGCCTAACTATAAAACTGGAATTATCAACACTATGCTCAACATAATCTTAAGCTAGACGATCTGTGGGGATCTGAAAATTGCACTAAAGCAGCGAGGAAGTGAAGATCTGCTGCAAGATGTGAGGTAGCTTGGTGAGGTCCATGCAGACGAAGCTCTGTCCCGCCGGCATTTCGGCATTGATTCTGGAAGAAAGCAAAATCATAGTTAGGAACGGTCATTTAGAAGAGATTTTTTGGCATTTTTAGAAAAGTTTTAGGAGCAGATTAAAAAGTTATTGTAATATGAATAAAGGATAGTACTTTAACAAAGGTTATAAAGAAATTCTGGCTTCAAATCCATTGTACTTTTTAGAGTTCTTTTAACAATTTTGTAAGGTATTTGAATAGTTGGAAAGATAAGTTTTTATAGTAAATAATACTAACTCATCGGCCTCCTCGGCCAAACTGCCAATGAAAATGGCATAACCTTTGACTTTCGGTTCGCCCCGCTTGAGGGCCACGGCCAGATCCTTGGGAGCGATGCCGTAGCGCTGCAAATTGGCATCGCTGAGGACCACCACAATGGCGTTGTCATAATCCTGCTCCGCTCCCAGCGTGGAACAGGCCTCCCGCGCAGCCTTCACCGTGGAGTCTCCCGACCAGCAGAACTGCGAGTGGGCGTGCATCATCCGGATGGCCTCGAATCGCTCCTTATCATTTTTCGGCGGACCGCCGGCGTTCACGAACGGAATCTCCCAGCCCTCGCCGCTGTGGCCGACGATGTCATAGACAATCTTCTTCTCGAATCCCTCGAAGGCCTCCATAACCATGACCACAGCCTCCAACTGGCGGTCCAGCCGTCCATCGTAGCCATTGAACCTAAAATATGAGAAATTTATGTTGTGGTTGTTAGATGATTAAAACTGTTATACGAAGAAAACCACGCAAAAATTGGTCAACCAATTTTTTTTTTTAAATCAGTCAGAAAGTGATGAGGAACGTTAGCTAGGAACCTCAGTTGTTCAATTCTTGTATTTGTTCTGCGTTGGGACCTTTTTTTGGCCAATTTACAAAGAAAACAACTCAGATATAATTTATATTTTTGCCACATTTTTACCAATAGTCATAATCGTGTTTTTTTGCACAAAATCATCAGTGTTTTTGGCGTAAAATGAAAAATAACTGTCAGAATATGAAATGGCATACCTTTTTGAGCTCGTAATTAAATTCCCTATCGATTTGCATTTAAATATGGACATTTAGACTGATTTTAAATTTTTCGAAAAAAGTTGTGACCCTAGACCTTAAAAAAACGCAAAAAACCAAAATCGTGTTTTTTTGCACAAAAATATCAGTTTTTTTGGCGTAAAATGAAAAATAACTGTCAGAATATGAAATGGCATACCTTTTTGAGCTCGTAATTAAATTCCCTATCGATTTGCATTTAAATATGGACATTTAGACTGATTTTAAATTTTTCGAAAAAAATTGTGACCCTACCCCTTAAAAAAACGCAAAAAACCAAAATCGTGTTTTTTTGCACAAAAATATCAGTTTTTTTGGCGTAAAATGAAAAATACCTGTCAGAATATGAAATGGCATACCTTTTTGAGCTCGTAATTAAATTCCCTATCGATTTGCATTTAAATATGGACCTTTAGACTGATTTTAAATTTTTCGAAAAAAATTGTGACCCTACCCCTTAAAAAAACGCAAAAAACCAAAATCGTGTTTTTTTGCACAAAAATATCAGTTTTTTTGGCGTAAAATGAAAAATACCTGTCAGAATATGAAATGGCATACCTTTTTGAGCTCGTAATTAAATTCCCTATCGATTTGCATTTAAATATGGACATTTAGACTGATTTTAAATTTTTCGAAAAAAGTTGTGACCCTAGACCTTAAAAAAACGCAAAAAACCAAAATCGTGTTTTTTTGCACAAAAATATCAGTTTTTTTGGCGTAAAATGAAAAATAACTGTCAGAATATGAAATGGCATACCTTTTTGAGCTCGTAATTAAATTCCCTATCGATTTGCATTTAAATATGGACATTTAGACTGATTTTACATTTTTCGAAAAAAATTGTGACCCTAGACCTTAAAAAAACGCAAAAAACCAAAATCGTGTTTTTTTGCACAAAAATATCAGTTTTTTTTGGCGTAAAATGAAAAATACCTGTCAGAATATGAAATGGCATACCTTTTTGAGCTCGTAATTAAATTCCCTATCGATTTGCATTTAAATATGGACATTTAGACTTATTTTAAATTTTCCGAAAAAAATTGTGACCCTACCCCTTAAAAAAACGCAAAAAACCAAAATCGTGTTTTTTTGCACAAAAATATCAGTTTTTTTTGGCGTAAAATGAAAAATAACTGTCAGAATATGAAATGGCATACCTTTTTGAGCTCGTAATTAAATTTCCTATCGATTTGCATTTAAATATGGACATTTAGACTGATTTTAAATTTTTCGAAAAAAATTGTGACCCTAGACCTTAAAAAAACGCAAAAAACCAAAATCGTGTTTTTTTGCACAAAAATATCAGTTTTTTTGGCGTAAAATGAAAAATACCTGTCAGAATATGAAATGGCATACCTTTTTGAGCTCGTAATTAAATTTCCTATCGATTTGCATTTAAATATGGACATTTAGACTGATTTTAAATTTTTCGAAAAAAGTTGTGACCCTAGACCTTAAAAAAACGCAAAAAACCAAAATCGTGTTTTTTTGCACAAAAATATCAGTTTTTTTGGCGTAAAATGAAAAATAACTGTCAGAATATGAAATGGCATACCTTTTTGAGCTCGTAATTAAATTCCCTATCGATTTGCATTTAAATATGGACATTTAGACTGATTTTACATTTTTCGAAAAAAATTGTGACCCTAGACCTTAAAAAAACGCAAAAAACCAAAATCGTGTTTTTTTGCACAAAAATATCAGTTTTTTTTGGCGTAAAATGAAAAATACCTGTCAGAATATGAAATGGCATACCTTTTTGAGCTCGTAATTAAATTCCCTATCGATTTGCATTTAAATATGGACATTTAGACTTATTTTAAATTTTCCGAAAAAAATTGTGACCCTACCCCTTAAAAAAACGCAAAAAACCAAAATCGTGTTTTTTTGCACAAAAATATCAGTTTTTTTGGCGTAAAATGAAAAATAACTGTCAGAATATGAAATGGCATACCTTTTTGAGCTCGTAATTAAATTTCCTATCGATTTGCATTTAAATATGGACATTTAGACTGATTTTAAATTTTTCGAAAAAAATTGTGACCCTAGACCTTAAAAAAACGCAAAAAACCAAAATCGTGTTTTTTTGCACAAAAATATCAGTTTTTTTGGCGTAAAATGAAAAATACCTGTCAGAATATGAAATGGCATACCTTTTTGAGCTCGTAATTAAATTCCCTATCGATTTGCATTTAAATATGGGTATTTAGACTTATTTTAAATTTTTCGAAAAAAATTGTGACCCTAGACCTTAAAAAAACGCAAAAAACCAAAATCGTGTTTTTTTGCACAAAAATATCAGTTTTTTTGGCGTAAAATGAAAAATAACTGTCAGAATATGAAATGGCATACCTTTTTGAGCTCGTAATTAAATTCCCTATCGATTTGCATTTAAATATGGGCATTTAGACTTATTTTAAATTTTTCGAAAAAAATTGTGACCCTACCCCTTAAAAAAACGCAAAAAACCAAAATCGTGTTTTTTTGCACAAAAATATCAGTTTTTTTTGGCGTAAAATGAAAAATAACTGTCAGAATATGAAATGGCATACCTTTTTGAGCTCGTAATTAAATTTCCTATCGATTTGCATTTAAATATGGACATTTAGACTGATTTTAAATTTTTCGAAAAAAATTGTGACCCTAGACCTTAAAAAAACGCAAAAAACCAAAAACGTGTTTTTTTGCACAAAAATATCAGTTTTTTTGGCGTAAAATGAAAAATACCTGTCAGAATATGAAATGGCATACCTTTTTGAGCTCGTAATTAAATTCCCTATCGATTTGTATTTAAATATGGGCATTTAGACTTATTTTAAATTTTTCGAAAAAAATTGTGACCCTACCCCTTAAAAAAACGCAAAAAACCAAAATCGTGTTTTTTTGCACAAAAATATCAGTTTTTTTTGGCGTAAAATGAAAAATAACTGTCAGAATATGAAATGGCATACCTTTTTGAGCTCGTAATTAAATTTCCTATCGATTTGCATTTAAATATGGACATTTAGACTGATTTTAAATTTTTCGAAAAAAATTGTGACCCTAGACCTTAAAAAAACGCAAAAAACCAAAATCGTGTTTTTTTGCACAAAAATATCAGTTTTTTTGGCGTAAAATGAAAAATACCTGTCAGAATATGAAATGGCATACCTTTTTGAGCTCGTAATTAAATTCCCTATCGATTTGCATTTAAATATGGGTATTTAGACTTATTTTAAATTTTTCGAAAAAAATTGTGACCCTACCCCTTAAAAAAACGCAAAAAACCAAAATCGTGTTTTTTTGCACAAAAATATCAGTTTTTTTGGCGTAAAATGAAAAATAACTGTCAGAATATGAAATGGCATACCTTTTTGAGCTCGTAATTAAATTCCCTATCGATTTGCATTTAAATATGGGCATTTAGACTTATTTTAAATTTTTCGAAAAAAATTGTGACCCTACCCCTTAAAAAAACGCAAAAAACCAAAATCGTGTTTTTTTGCACAAAAATATCAGTTTTTTTTGGCGTAAAATGAAAAATAACTGTCAGAATATGAAATGGCATACCTTTTTGAGCTCGTAATTAAATTTCCTATCGATTTGCATTTAAATATGGACATTTAGACTGATTTTAAATTTTTCGAAAAAAATTGTGACCCTAGACCTTAAAAAAACGCAAAAAACCAAAAACGTGTTTTTTTGCACAAAAATATCAGTTTTTTTGGCGTAAAATGAAAAATACCTGTCAGAATATGAAATGGCATACCTTTTTGAGCTCGTAATTAAATTCCCTATCGATTTGTATTTAAATATGGGCATTTAGACTTATTTTAAATTTTTCGAAAAAAATTGTGACCCTACCCCTTAAAAAAACGCAAAAAACCAAAATCGTGTTTTTTTGCACAAAAATATCAGTTTTTTTTGGCGTAAAATGAAAAATAACTGTCAGAATATGAAATGGCATACCTTTTTGAGCTCGTAATTAAATTTCCTATCGATTTGCATTTAAATATGGACATTTAGACTGATTTTAAATTTTTCGAAAAAAATTGTGACCCTACCCCTTAAAAAAACGCAAAAAACCAAAATCGTGTTTTTTTGCACAAAAATATCAGTTTTTTTGGCGTAAAATGAAAAATAACTGTCAGAATATGAAATGGCATACCTTTTTGAGCTCGTAATTAAATTTCCTATCGATTTGCATTTAAATATGGACATTTAGACTGATTTTAAATTTTTCGAAAAAAAT
This sequence comes from Drosophila pseudotakahashii, assembly GCA_035046095.1. Classification (NCBI taxonomy): domain Eukaryota; kingdom Metazoa; phylum Arthropoda; class Insecta; order Diptera; family Drosophilidae; genus Drosophila; species Drosophila pseudotakahashii. Next base: position 13,996,495 of record JAWNOE010000105.1, read on the forward strand.
TGTGACCCTAGACCTTAAAAAAACGCAAAAAACCAAAATCGTGTTTTTTTGCACAAAAATATCAGTTTTTTGGCGTAAAATGAAAAATACCTGTCAGAATATGAAATGGCATACCTTTTTGAGCTCGTAATTAAATTCCCTATCGATTTGCATTTAAATATGGGCATTTTGACTGATTTTAAATTTTTCGAAAAAAATTGTGACCCTAGACCTTAAAAAAACGCAAAAAAACAAAATCGTGTTTTTTTGCACAAAAATATCAGTTTTTTGACGTAAAATTAAAAATAACTGTCAGAATATGAAATGGCATACCTTTTTGAGCTCGTAATTAAATTCCCTATCGATTTGCATTTAAATATGGGCATTTAGACTTATTTTACATTTTTCGAAAAAAATTGTGACCCTACCCCTTAAAAAAACGCAAAAAACCAAAATCGTGTTTTTTTGCACAAAAATATCAGTTTTTTTGGCGTAAAATGAAAAATACCTGTCAGAATATGAAATGGCATACCTTTTTGAGCTCGTAATTAAATTCCCTATCGATTTGCATTTAAATATGGGTATTTAGACTTATTTTAAATTTTTCGAAAAAAATTGTGACCCTACCCCTTAAAAAAACGCAAAAAACCAAAATCGTGTTTTTTTGCACAAAAATATCAGTTTTTTTGGCGTAAAATGAAAAATAACTGTCAGAATATGAAATGGCATACCTTTTTGAGCTCGTAATTAAATTCCCTATCGATTTGCATTTAAATATGGGCATTTAGACTTATTTTAAATTTTTCGAAAAAAATTGTGACCCTACCCCTTAAAAAAACGCAAAAAACCAAAATCGTGTTTTTTTGCACAAAAATATCAGTTTTTTTTGGCGTAAAATGAAAAATAACTGTCAGAATATGAAATGGCATACCTTTTTGAGCTCGTAATTAAATTTCCTATCGATTTGCATTTAAATATGGACATTTAGACTGATTTTAAATTTTTCGAAAAAAATTGTGACCCTAGACCTTAAAAAAACGCAAAAAACCAAAAACGTGTTTTTTTGCACAAAAATATCAGTTTTTTTGGCGTAAAATGAAAAATACCTGTCAGAATATGAAATGGCATACCTTTTTGAGCTCGTAATTAAATTCCCTATCGATTTGTATTTAAATATGGGCATTTAGACTTATTTTAAATTTTTCGAAAAAAATTGTGACCCTACCCCTTAAAAAAACGCAAAAAACCAAAATCGTGTTTTTTTGCACAAAAATATCAGTTTTTTTTGGCGTAAAATGAAAAATAACTGTCAGAATATGAAATGGCATACCTTTTTGAGCTCGTAATTAAATTTCCTATCGATTTGCATTTAAATATGGACATTTAGACTGATTTTAAATTTTTCGAAAAAAATTGTGACCCTACCCCTTAAAAAAACGCAAAAAACCAAAATCGTGTTTTTTTGCACAAAAATATCAGTTTTTTTGGCGTAAAATGAAAAATAACTGTCAGAATATGAAATGGCATACCTTTTTGAGCTCGTAATTAAATTTCCTATCGATTTGCATTTAAATATGGACATTTAGACTGATTTTAAATTTTTCGAAAAAAATTGTGACCCTAGACCTTAAAAAAACGCAAAAAACCAAAATCGTGTTTTTTTGCACAAAAATATCAGTTTTTTGGCGTAAAATGAAAAATACCTGTCAGAATATGAAATGGCATACCTTTTTGAGCTCGTAATTAAATTCCCTATCGATTTGCATTTAAATATGGGCATTTTGACTGATTTTAAATTTTTCGAAAAAAATTGTGACCCTAGACCTTAAAAAAACGCAAAAAAACAAAATCGTGTTTTTTTGCACAAAAATATCAGTTTTTTGACGTAAAATTAAAAATAACTGTCAGAATATGAAATGGCATACCTTTTTGAGCTCGTAATTAAATTCCCTATCGATTTGCATTTAAATATGGGCATTTAGACTTATTTTACATTTTTCGAAAAAAATTGTGACCCTACCCCTTAAAAAAACGCAAAAAACCAAAATCGTGTTTTTTTGCACAAAAATATCAGTTTTTTTTGGCGTAAAATGAAAAATAACTGTCAGAATATGAAATGGCATACCTTTTTGAGCTCGTAATTAAATTTCCTATCGATTTGCATTTAAATATGGACATTTAGACTTATTTTAAATTTTTCGAAAAAAATTGTGACCCTACCCCTTAAAAAAACGCAAAAAACCAAAATCGTGTTTTTTTGCACAAAAATATCAGTTTTTTTGGCGTAAAATGAAAAATACCTGTCAGAATATGAAATGGCATACCTTTTTGAGCTCGTAATTAAATTCCCTATCGATTTGCATTTAAATATGGGTATTTAGACTTATTTTAAATTTTTCGAAAAAAATTGTGACCCTACCCCTTAAAAAAACGCAAAAAACCAAAATCGTGTTTTTTTGCACAAAAATATCAGTTTTTTTGGCGTAAAATGAAAAATAACTGTCAGAATATGAAATGGCATACCTTTTTGAGCTCGTAATTAAATTCCCTATCGATTTGCATTTAAATATGGGCATTTAGACTTATTTTAAATTTTTCGAAAAAAATTGTGACCCTACCCCTTAAAAAAACGCAAAAAACCAAAATCGTGTTTTTTTGCACAAAAATATCAGTTTTTTTTGGCGTAAAATGAAAAATAACTGTCAGAATATGAAATGGCATACCTTTTTGAGCTCGTAATTAAATTTCCTATCGATTTGCATTTAAATATGGACATTTAGACTGATTTTAAATTTTTCGAAAAAAATTGTGACCCTAGACCTTAAAAAAACGCAAAAAACCAAAAACGTGTTTTTTTGCACAAAAATATCAGTTTTTTTGGCGTAAAATGAAAAATACCTGTCAGAATATGAAATGGCATACCTTTTTGAGCTCGTAATTAAATTCCCTATCGATTTGTATTTAAATATGGGCATTTAGACTTATTTTAAATTTTTCGAAAAAAATTGTGACCCTACCCCTTAAAAAAACGCAAAAAACCAAAATCGTGTTTTTTTGCACAAAAATATCAGTTTTTTTTGGCGTAAAATGAAAAATAACTGTCAGAATATGAAATGGCATACCTTTTTGAGCTCGTAATTAAATTTCCTATCGATTTGCATTTAAATATGGACATTTAGACTGATTTTAAATTTTTCGAAAAAAATTGTGACCCTACCCCTTAAAAAAACGCAAAAAACCAAAATCGTGTTTTTTTGCACAAAAATATCAGTTTTTTTGGCGTAAAATGAAAAATAACTGTCAGAATATGAAATGGCATACCTTTTTGAGCTCGTAATTAAATTTCCTATCGATTTGCATTTAAATATGGACATTTAGACTGATTTTAAATTTTTCGAAAAAAATTGTGACCCTAGACCTTAAAAAAACGCAAAAAACCAAAATCGTGTTTTTTTGCACAAAAATATCAGTTTTTTGGCGTAAAATGAAAAATACCTGTCAGAATATGAAATGGCATACCTTTTTGAGCTCGTAATTAAATTCCCTATCGATTTGCATTTAAATATGGGCATTTTGACTGATTTTAAATTTTTCGAAAAAAATTGTGACCCTAGACCTTAAAAAAACGCAAAAAAACAAAATCGTGTTTTTTTGCACAAAAATATCAGTTTTTTGACGTAAAATTAAAAATAACTGTCAGAATATGAAATGGCATACCTTTTTGAGCTCGTAATTAAATTCCCTATCGATTTGCATTTAAATATGGGCATTTAGACTTATTTTACATTTTTCGAAAAAAATTGTGACCCTACCCCTTAAAAAAACGCAAAAAACCAAAATCGTGTTTTTTTGCACAAAAATATCAGTTTTTTTTGGCGTAAAATGAAAAATAACTGTCAGAATATGAAATGGCATACCTTTTTGAGCTCGTAATTAAATTTCCTATCGATTTGCATTTAAATATGGACATTTAGACTTATTTTAAATTTTTCGAAAAAAATTGTGACCCTACCCCTTAAAAAAACGCAAAAAACCAAAATCGTGTTTTTTTGCACAAAAATATCAGTTTTTTTGGCGTAAAATGAAAAATACCTGTCAGAATATGAAATGGCATACCTTTTTGAGCTCGTAATTAAATTCCCTATCGATTTGCATTTAAATATGGACATTTAGACTGATTTTAAATTTTTCGAAAAAAATTGTGACCCTAGACCTTAAAAAAACGCAAAAAACCAAAATCGTGTTTTTTTGCACAAAAATATCAGTTTTTTTGGCGTAAAATGAAAAATACCTGTCAGAATATGAAATGGCATACCTTTTTGAGCTCGTAATTAAATTCCCTATCGATTTGCATTTAAATATGGACATTTAGACTGATTTTAAATTTTTCGAAAAAAATTGTGACCCTAGACCTTAAAAAAACGCAAAAAACCAAAATCGTGTTTTTTTGCACAAAAATATCAGTTTTTTTTGGCGTAAAATGAAAAATACCTGTCAGAATATGAAATGGCATACCTTTTTGAGCTCGTAATTAAATTCCCTATCGATTTGCATTTAAATATGGGCATTTTGACTGATTTTAAATTTTTCGAAAAAAATTGTGACCCTTGACCTTAAAAAAACGCAAAAAACCAAAATCGTGTTTTTTTGCACAAAAATATCAGTTTTTTTGGCGTAAAATGAAAAATACCTGTCAGAATATGAAATGGCATACCTTTTTGAGCTCGTAATTAAATTCCCTATCGATTTGCATTTAAATATGGACTTTTAGACTGATTTTACATTTTTCGAAAAAAATTGTGACCCTGCCCCTTAAAAAAACGCAAAAAACCAAAATCGTGTTTTTTTGCACAAAAATATCAGTTTTTTTGGCGTAAAATGAAAAATACCTGTCAGAATATGAAATGGCATACCTTTTTGAGCTCGTAATTAAATTCCCTATCGATTTGCATTTAAATATGGACATTTAGACTGATTTTAAATTTTTCGAAAAAAATTGTGACCCTAGACCTTAAAAAAACGCAAAAAACCAAAATCGTGTTTTTTTGCACAAAAATATCAGTTTTTTTGGCGTAAAATGAAAAATACCTGTCAGAATATGAAATGGCATACCTTTTTGAGCTCGTAATTAAATTCCCTATCGATTTGCATTTAAATATGGACATTTAGACTGATTTTAAATTTTTCGAAAAAAATTGTGACCCTACCCCTTAAAAAAACGCAAAAAACCAAAATCGTGTTTTTTTGCACAAAAATATTAGTTTTTTTGGCGTAAAATGAAAAATAACTGTCAGAATATGAAATGGCATACCTTTTTGAGCTCGTAATTAAATTTCCTATCGATTTGCATTTAAATATGGACATTTAGACTGATTTTAAATTTTTCGAAAAAAATTGTGACCCTAGACCTTAAAAAAACGCAAAAAACCAAAATCGTGTTTATATCAGTTTTTTTGGCGTAAAATGAAAAATACCTGTCAGAATATGAAATGGCATACCTTTTTGAGCTCGTAATTAAATTCCCTATCGATTTGCATTTAAATATGGACATTTAGACTGATTTTAAATTTTTCGAAAAAAATTGTGAGCCTAGACCTTAAAAAAACGCAAAAAACCAAAATCGTGTTTTTTTGCACAAAAATATCAGTTTTTTTGGCGTAAAATGAAAAATACCTGTCAGAATATGAAATGGCATACCTTTTTGAGCTCGTAATTAAATTCCCTATCGATTTGCATTTAAATATGGACATTTAGACTGATTTTAAATTTTTCGAAAAAAATTGTGACCCTACCCCTTAAAAAAACGCAAAAAACCAAAATCGTGTTTTTTTGCACAAAAATATCAGTTTTTTTGGCGTAAAATGAAAAATACCTGTCAGAATATGAAATGGCATACCTTTTTGAGCTCGTAATTAAATTCCCTATCGATTTGCATTTAAATATGGACATTTAGACTGATTTTAAATTTTTCGAAAAAAATTGTGACCCTAGACCTTAAAAAAACGCAAAAAACCAAAATCGTGTTTTTTTGCACAAAAATATCAGTTTTTTTGGCGTAAAATGAAAAATACCTGTCAGAATATGAAATGGCATACCTTTTTGAGCTCGTAATTAAATTCCCTATCGATTTGCATTTAAATATGGACATTTAGACTGATTTTAAATTTTTCGAAAAAAATTGTGACCCTAGACCTTAAAAAAACGCAAAAAACCAAAATCGTGTTTTTTTGCACAAAAATATCAGTTTTTTTGGCGTAAAATGAAAAATACCTGTCAGAATATGAAATGGCATACCTTTTTGAGCTCGTAATTAAATTCCCTATCGATTTGCATTTAAATATGGGCATTTTGACTGATTTTAAATTTTTCGAAAAAAATTGTGACCCTTGACCTTAAAAAAACGCAAAAAACCAAAATCGTGTTTTTTTGCACAAAAATATCAGTTTTTTTGGCGTAAAATGAAAAATACCTGTCAGAATATGAAATGGCATACCTTTTTGAGCTCGTAATTAAATTCCCTATCGATTTGCATTTAAATATGGACATTTAGACTGATTTTAAATTTTTCGAAAAAAATTGTGACCCTACCCCTTAAAAAAACGCAAAAAACCAAAATCGTGTTTTTTTGCACAAAAATATCAGTTTTTTTGGCGTAAAATGAAAAATAACTGTCAGAATATGAAATGGCATACCTTTTTGAGCTCGTAATTAAATTTCCTATCGATTTGCATTTAAATATGGACATTTAGACTGATTTTAAATTTTTCGAAAAAAATTGTGACCCTAGACCTTAAAAAAACGCAAAAAACCAAAATCGTGTTTATATCAGTTTTTTTGGCGTAAAATGAAAAATACCTGTCAGAATATGAAATGGCATACCTTTTTGAGCTCGTAATTAAATTCCCTATCGATTTGCATTTAAATATGGACATTTAGACTGATTTTAAATTTTTCGAAAAAAATTGTGACCCTACCCCTTAAAAAAACGCAAAAAACCAAAATCGTGTTTTTTTGCACAAAAATATCAGTTTTTTTGGCGTAAAATGAAAAATAACTGTCAGAATATGAAATGGCATACCTTTTTGAGCTCGTAATTAAATTTCCTATCGATTTGCATTTAAATATGGACATTTAGACTGATTTTAAATTTTTCGAAAAAAATTGTGACCCTAGACCTTAAAAAAACGCAAAAAACCAAAATCGTGTTTTTTTGCACAAAAATATCAGTTTTTTTGGCGTAAAATGAAAAATACCTGTCAGAATATGAAATGGCATACCTTTTTGAGCTCGTAATTAAATTCCCTATCGATTTGCATTTAAATATGGACATTTAGACTGATTTTAAATTTTTCGAAAAAAATTGTGACCCTAGACCTTAAAAAAACGCAAAAAACCAAAATCGTGTTTTTTTGCACAAAAATATCAGTTTTTTTGGCGTAAAATGAAAAATACCTGTCAGAATATGAAATGGCATACCTTTTTGAGCTCGTAATTAAATTCCCTATCGATTTGCATTTAAATATGGACATTTAGACTGATTTTAAATTTTTCGAAAAAAATTGTGACCCTAGACCTTAAAAAAACGCAAAAAACCAAAATCGTGTTTTTTTGCACAAAAATATCAGTTTTTTTGGCGTAAAATGAAAAATACCTGTCAGAATATGAAATGGCATACCTTTTTGAGCTCGTAATTAAATTCCCTATCGATTTGCATTTAAATATGGGCATTTTGACTGATTTTAAATTTTTCGAAAAAAATTGTGACCCTTGACCTTAAAAAAACGCAAAAAACCAAAATCGTGTTTTTTTGCACAAAAATATCAGTTTTTTTGGCGTAAAATGAAAAATACCTGTCAGAATATGAAATGGCATACCTTTTTGAGCTCGTAATTAAATTCCCTATCGATTTGCATTTAAATATGGACTTTTAGACTGATTTTACATTTTTCGAAAAAAATTGTGACCCTGCCCCTTAAAAAAACGCAAAAAACCAAAATCGTGTTTTTTTGCACAAAAATATCAGTTTTTTTGGCGTAAAATGAAAAATACCTGTCAGAATATGAAATGGCATACCTTTTTGAGCTCGTAATTAAATTCCCTATCGATTTGCATTTAAATATGGACATTTAGACTGATTTTAAATTTTTCGAAAAAAATTGTGACCCTAGACCTTAAAAAAACGCAAAAAACCAAAATCGTGTTTTTTTGCACAAAAATATCAGTTTTTTTGGCGTAAAATGAAAAATACCTGTCAGAATATGAAATGGCATACCTTTTTGAGCTCGTAATTAAATTCCCTATCGATTTGCATTTAAATATGGACATTTAGACTGATTTTAAATTTTTCGAAAAAAATTGTGACCCTACCCCTTAAAAAAACGCAAAAAACCAAAATCGTGTTTTTTTGCACAAAAATATCAGTTTTTTTGGCGTAAAATGAAAAATAACTGTCAGAATATGAAATGGCATACCTTTTTGAGCTCGTAATTAAATTTCCTATCGATTTGCATTTAAATATGGACATTTAGACTGATTTTAAATTTTTCGAAAAAAATTGTGACCCTAGACCTTAAAAAAACGCAAAAAACCAAAATCGTGTTTATATCAGTTTTTTTGGCGTAAAATGAAAAATACCTGTCAGAATATGAAATGGCATACCTTTTTGAGCTCGTAATTAAATTCCCTATCGATTTGCATTTAAATATGGACATTTAGACTGATTTTAAATTTTTCGAAAAAAATTGTGAGCCTAGACCTTAAAAAAACGCAAAAAACCAAAATCGTGTTTTTTTGCACAAAAATATCAGTTTTTTTGGCGTAAAATGAAAAATACCTGTCAGAATATGAAATGGCATACCTTTTTGAGCTCGTAATTAAATTCCCTATCGATTTGCATTTAAATATTTACATTTTTCGAAAAAAATTGTGACCCTGCCCCTTAAAAAAACGCAAAAAACCAAAATCGTGTTTTTTTGCACAAAAATATCAGTTTTTTTGGCGTAAAATGAAAAATACCTGTCAGAATATGAAATGGCATACCTTTTTGAGCTCGTAATTAAATTCCCTATCGATTTGCATTTAAATATGGACATTTAGACTGATTTTAAATTTTTCGAAAAAAATTGTGACCCTAGACCTTAAAAAAACGCAAAAAACCAAAATCGTGTTTTTTTGCACAAAAATATCAGTTTTTTTGGCGTAAAATGAAAAATACCTGTCAGAATATGAAATGGCATACCTTTTTGAGCTCGTAATTAAATTCCCTATCGATTTGCATTTAAATATGGACATTTAGACTGATTTTAAATTTTTCGAAAAAAATTGTGACCCTACCCCTTAAAAAAACGCAAAAAACCAAAATCGTGTTTTTTTGCACAAAAATATCAGTTTTTTTTGGCGTAAAATGAAAAATAACTGTCAGAATATGAAATGGCATACCTTTTTGAGCTCGTAATTAAATTTCCTATCGATTTGCATTTAAATATGGACATTTAGACTGATTTTAAATTTTTCGAAAAAAATTGTGACCCTAGACCTTAAAAAAACGCAAAAAACCAAAATCGTGTTTTTTTGCACAAAAATATCAGTTTTTTTGGCGTAAAATGAAAAATACCTGTCAGAATATGAAATGGCATACCTTTTTGAGCTCGTAATTAAATTCCCTATCGATTTGCATTTAAATATGGACATTTAGACTGATTTTAAATTTTTCGAAAAAAATTGTGAGCCTAGACCTTAAAAAAACGCAAAAAACCAAAATCGTGTTTTTTTGCACAAAAATATCAGTTTTTTTGGCGTAAAATGAAAAATACCTGTCAGAATATGAAATGGCATACCTTTTTGAGCTCGTAATTAAATTCCCTATCGATTTGCATTTAAATATGGACATTTAGACTGATTTTAAATTTTTCGAAAAAAATTGTGACCCTAGACCTTAAAAAAACGCAAAAAACCAAAATCGTGTTTTTTTGCACAAAAATATCAGTTTTTTTGGCGTAAAATGAAAAATACCTGTCAGAATATGAAATGGCATACCTTTTTGAGCTCGTAATTAAATTCCCTATCGATTTGCATTTAAATATGGGCATTTTGACTGATTTTAAATTTTTCGAAAAAAATTGTGACCCTTGACCTTAAAAAAACGCAAAAAACCAAAATCGTGTTTTTTTGCACAAAAATATCAGTTTTTTTGGCGTAAAATGAAAAATACCTGTCAGAATATGAAATGGCATACCTTTTTGAGCTCGTAATTAAATTCCCTATCGATTTGCATTTAAATATGGACTTTTAGACTGATTTTACATTTTTCGAAAAAAATTGTGACCCTGCCCCTTAAAAAAACGCAAAAAACCAAAATCGTGTTTTTTTGCACAAAAATATCAGTTTTTTTGGCGTAAAATGAAAAATACCTGTCAGAATATGAAATGGCATACCTTTTTGAGCTCGTAATTAAATTCCCTATCGATTTGCATTTAAATATGGACTTTTAGACTGATTTTACATTTTTCGAAAAAAAATTGTGACCTTAGACCTTAAAAAAACGCAAAAAACCAAAATCGTGTTTTTTTGCACAAAAATAGCAGTTTTTTTGGCGTAAAATGAAAAATACCTGTCAGAATATAAAATGGCATACCTTTTTGAGCTCGTAATTAAATTCCCTATCGATTTGCATTTAAATATGGACTTTTAGACTGATTTTACATTTTTCGAAAAAAAATTGTGACCCTGCCCCTTAAAAAAACGCAAAAAACCAAAATCGTGTTTTTTTGCACAAAAATATCAGTTTTTTTGGCGTAAAATGAAAAATACCTGTCAGAATATGAAATGGCATACCTTTTTGAGCTCGTAATTAAATTCCCTATCGATTTGCATTTAAATATGGGCATTTTGACTGATTTTAAATTTTTCGAAAAAAATTGTGACCCTAGACCTTAAAAAAACGCAAAAAACCAAAATCGTGTTTTTTTGCACAAAAATATCAGTTTTTTTGGCGTAAAATGAAAAATACCTGTCAGAATATGAAATGGCATACCTTTTTGAGCTCGTAATTAAATTCCCTATCGATTTGCATTTAAATATGGACTTTTAGACTGATTTGGTCATTTTTCGAAAAAAATTGTGACCCTAGACCTTAAAAAAACGCAAAAAACCAAAATCGTGTTTTTTTGCACAAAAATATCAGTTTTTTTGGCGTAAAATGAAAAATACCTGTCAGAATATGAAATGGCATACCTTTTTGAGCTCGTAATTAAATTCCCTATCGATTTGCATTTAAATATGGACATTTAGACTGATTTTAAATTTTTCGAAAAAAATTGTGACCTTACCCCTTAAAAAAACGCAAAAAACCAAAATCGTGTTTTTTTGCACAAAAATATCAGTTTTTTTTGGCGTAAAATGAAAAATACCTGTCAGAATATGAAATGGCATACCTTTTTGAGCTCGTAATTAAATTCCCTATCGATTTGCATTTAAATATGGGCATTTTGACTGATTTTAAATTTTTCGAAAAAAATTGTGACCCTAGACCTTAAAAAAACGCAAAAAACCAAAATCGTGTTTTTTTGCACAAAAATATCAGTTTTTTTGGCGTAAAATGAAAAATACCTGTCAGAATATGAAATGGCATACCTTTTTGAGCTCGTAATTAAATTCCCTATCGATTTGCATTTAAATATGGACATTTAGACTGATTTTAAATTTTTCGAAAAAAATTGTGACCTTACCCCTTAAAAAAACGCAAAAAACCAAAATCGTGTTTTTTTGCACAAAAATATCAGTTTTTTTGGCGTAAAATGAAAAATAACTGTCAGAATATGAAATGGCATACCTTTTTGAGCTCGTAATTAAATTCCCTATCGATTTGCATTTAAATATGGACATTTAGACTGATTTTAAATTTTTCGAAAAAAATTGTGACCTTACCCCTTAAAAAAACGCAAAAAACCAAAATCGTGTTTTTTTGCACAAAAATATCAGTTTTTTTGGCGTAAAATGAAAAATAACTGTCAGAATATGAAATGGCATACCTTTTTGAGCTCGTAATTAAATTTCCTATCGATTTGCATTTAAATATGGACATTTAGACTGATTTTAAATTTTTCGAAAAAAATTGTGACCCTAGACCTTAAAAAAACGCAAAAAACCAAAATCGTGTTTTTTTGCACAAAAATATCAGTTTTTTTGGCGTAAAATGAAAAATACCTGTCAGAATATGAAATGGCATACCTTTTTGAGCTCGTAATTAAATTCCCTATCGATTTGCATTTAAATATGGACATTTAGACTGATTTTAAATTTTTCGAAAAAAATTGTGACCTTACCCCTTAAAAAAACGCAAAAAACCAAAATCGTGTTTTTTTGCACAAAAATATCAGTTTTTTTGGCGTAAAATGAAAAATACCTGTCAGAATATGAAATGGCATACCTTTTTGAGCTCGTAATTAAATTCCCTATCGATTTGCATTTAAATATGGACATTTAAACTGATTTTAAATTTTTCGAAAAAAATTGTGACCCTAGACCTTAAAAAAACGCAAAAAACCAAAATCGTGTTTTTTTGCACAAAAATATCAGTTTTTTTGGCGTAAAATGAAAAATACCTGTCAGAATATGAAATGGCATACCTTTTTGAGCTCGTAATTAAATTCCCTATCGATTTGCATTTAAATATGGACATTTAAACTGATTTTAAATTTTTCGAAAAAAATTGTGATCCTAGGCCTTAAAAAAACGCAAAAAACCAAAATCGTGTTTTTTTGCACAAAAATATCAGTTTTTTTGGCGTAAAATGAAAAATAACTGTCAGAATATGAAATGGCATACCTTTTTGAGCTCGTAATTAAATTCCCTATCGATTTGCATTTAAATATGGACATTTAGACTGATTTTAAATTTTTCGAAAAAAATTGTGACCCTACCCCTTAAAAAAACGCAAAAAACCAAAATCGTGTTTTTTTGCACACAAATATCAGTTTTTTTGGCGTAAAATGAAAAATACCTGTCAGAATATGAAATGGCATACCTTTTTGAGCTCGTAATTAAATTCCCTATCGATTTGCATTTAAATATGGACATTTAGACTGATTTTAAATTTTTCGAAAAAAATTGTGACCCTGCCCCTTAAAAAAACGCAAAAAACCAAAATCGTGTTTTTTTGCACAAAAATATCAGTTTTTTTGGCGTAAAATGAAAAATAACTGTCAGAATATGAAATGGCATACCTTTTTGAGCTCGTAATTAAATTCCCTATCGATTTGCATTTAAATATGGACATTTAGACTGATTTTAAATTTTTCGAAAAAAATTGTGACCCTACCCCTTAAAAAAACGCAAAAAACCAAAATCGTGTTTTTTTGCACAAAAATATCAGTTTTTTTGGCGTAAAATGAAAAATACCTGTCAGAATATGAAATGGCATACCTTTTTGAGCTCGTAATTAAATTCCCTATCGATTTGCATTTAAATATGGACATTTAGACTGATTTTAAATTTTTCGAAAAAAATTGTGACCTTACCCCTTAAAAAAACGCAAAAAACCAAAATCGTGTTTTTTTGCACAAAAATATCAGTTTTTTTGGCGTAAAATGAAAAATACCTGTCAGAATATGAAATGGCATACCTTTTTGAGCTCGTAATTAAATTCCCTATCGATTTGCATTTAAATATGGACATTTAAACTGATTTTAAATTTTTCGAAAAAAATTGTGACCCTAGACCTTAAAAAAACGCAAAAAACCAAAATCGTGTTTTTTTGCACAAAAATATCAGTTTTTTTGGCGTAAAATGAAAAATACCTGTCAGAATATGAAATGGCATACCTTTTTGAGCTCGTAATTAAATTCCCTATCGATTTGCATTTAAATATGGACATTTAGACTGATTTTAAATTTTTCGAAAAAAATTGTGACCTTACCCCTTAAAAAAACGCAAAAAACCAAAATCGTGTTTTTTTGCACAAAAATATCAGTTTTTTTGGCGTAAAATGAAAAATACCTGTCAGAATATGAAATGGCATACCTTTTTGAGCTCGTAATTAAATTCCCTATCGATTTGCATTTAAATATGGACATTTAAACTGATTTTAAATTTTTCGAAAAAAATTGTGACCCTAGACCTTAAAAAAACGCAAAAAACCAAAATCGTGTTTTTTTGCACAAAAATATCAGTTTTTTTGGCGTAAAATTAAAAATACCTGTCAGAATATGAAATGGCATACCTTTTTGAGCTCGTAATTAAATTCCCTATCGATTTGCATTTAAATATGGACATTTAAACTGATTTTAAATTTTTCGAAAAAAATTGTGATCCTAGACCTTAAAAAAACGCAAAAAACCAAAATCGTGTTTTTTTGCACAAAAATATCAGTTTTTTTGGCGTAAAATGAAAAATAACTGTCAGAATATGAAATGGCATACCTTTTTGAGCTCGTAATTAAATTCCCTATCGATTTGCATTTAAATATGGACATTTAGACTGATTTTAAATTTTTCGAAAAAAATTGTGACCCTAGACCTTAAAAAAACGCAAAAAACCAAAATCGTGTTTTTTTGCACAAAAATATCAGTTTTTTTGGCGTAAAATGAAAAATACCTGTCAGAATATGAAATGGCATACCTTTTTGAGCTCGTAATTAAATTCCCTATCGATTTGCATTTAAATATGGACATTTAGACTGATTTTAAATTTTTCGAAAAAAATTGTGACCTTACCCCTTAAAAAAACGCAAAAAACCAAAATCGTGTTTTTTTGCACAAAAATATCAGTTTTTTTGGCGTAAAATGAAAAATACCTGTCAGAATATGAAATGGCATACCTTTTTGAGCTCGTAATTAAATTCCCTATCGATTTGCATTTAAATATGGACATTTAAACTGATTTTAAATTTTTCGAAAAAAATTGTGACCCTAGACCTTAAAAAAACGCAAAAAACCAAAATCGTGTTTTTTTGCACAAAAATATCAGTTTTTTTGGCGTAAAATTAAAAATACCTGTCAGAATATGAAATGGCATACCTTTTTGAGCTCGTAATTAAATTCCCTATCGATTTGCATTTAAATATGGACATTTAAACTGATTTTAAATTTTTCGAAAAAAATTGTGATCCTAGACCTTAAAAAAACGCAAAAAACCAAAATCGTGTTTTTTTGCACAAAAATATCAGTTTTTTTGGCGTAAAATGAAAAATAACTGTCAGAATATGAAATGGCATACCTTTTTGAGCTCGTAATTAAATTCCCTATCGATTTGCATTTAAATATGGACATTTAGACTGATTTTAAATTTTTCGAAAAAAATTGTGACCCTACCCCTTAAAAAAACGCAAAAAACCAAAATCGTGTTTTTTTGCACAAAAATATCAGTTTTTTTGGCGTAAAATGAAAAATACCTGTCAGAATATGAAATGGCATACCTTTTTGAGCTCGTAATTAAATTCCCTATCGATTTGCATTTAAATATGGACATTTAGACTGATTTTAAATTTTTCGAAAAAAATTGTGACCCTACCCCTTAAAAAAACGCAAAAAACCAAAATCGTGTTTTTTTGCACAAAAATATCAGTTTTTTTGGCGTAAAATGAAAAATACCTGTCAGAATATGAAATGGCATACCTTTTTGAGCTCGTAATTAAATTCCCTATCGATTTGCATTTAAATATGGACATTTAGACTGATTTTAAATTTTTCGAAAAAAATTGTGACCCTAGACCTTAAAAAAACGCAAAAAACCAAAATCGTGTTTTTTTGCACAAAAATATCAGTTTTTTTGGCGTAAAATGAAAAATAACTGTCAGAATATGAAATGGCATACCTTTTTGAGCTCGTAATTAAATTCCCTATCGATTTGCATTTAAATATGGACATTTAGACTGATTTTAAATTTTTCGAAAAAAATTGTGACCCTACCCCTTAAAAAAACGCAAAAAACCAAAATCGTGTTTTTTTGCACAAAAATATCAGTTTTTTTGGCGTAAAATGAAAAATACCTGTCAGAATATGAAATGGCATACCTTTTTGAGCTCGTAATTAAATTCCCTATCGATTTGCATTTAAATATGGACATTTAGACTGATTTTAAATTTTTCGAAAAAAATTGTGACCCTACCCCTTAAAAAAACGCAAAAAACCAAAATCGTGTTTTTTTGCACAAAAATATCAGTTTTTTTGGCGTAAAATGAAAAATACCTGTCAGAATATGAAATGGCATACCTTTTTGAGCTCGTAATTAAATTCCCTATCGATTTGCATTTAAATATGGACATTTAGACTGATTTTAAATTTTTCGAAAAAAATTGTGACCCTAGACCTTAAAAAAACGCAAAAAACCAAAATCGTGTTTTTTTGCACAAAAATATCAGTTTTTTTGGCGTAAAATGAAAAATAACTGTCAGAATATGAAATGGCATACCTTTTTGAGCTCGTAATTAAATTCCCTATCGATTTGCATTTAAATATGGACATTTAGACTGATTTTAAATTTTTCGAAAAAAATTGTGACCCTAGACCTTAAAAAAACGCAAAAAACCAAAATCGTGTTTTTTTGCACAAAAATATCAGTTTTTTTGGCGTAAAATGAAAAATACCTGTCAGAATATGAAATGGCATACCTTTTTGAGCTCGTAATTAAATTCCCTATCGATTTGCATTTAAATATGGACATTTAAACTGATTTTAAATTTTTCGAAAAAAATTGTGACCCTACCCCTTAAAAAAACGCAAAAAACCAAAATCGTGTTTTTTTGCACAAAAATATCAGTTTTTTTGGCGTAAAATGAAAAATACCTGTCAGAATATGAAATGGCATACCTTTTTGAGCTCGTAATTAAATTCCCTATCGATTTGCATTTAAATATGGACATTTAGACTGATTTTAAATTTTTCGAAAAAAATTGTGACCCTACCCCTTAAAAAAACGCAAAAAACCAAAATCGTGTTTTTTTGCACAAAAATATCAGTTTTTTTGGCGTAAAATGAAAAATACCTGTCAGAATATGAAATGGCATACCTTTTTGAGCTCGTAATTAAATTCCCTATCGATTTGCATTTAAATATGGACATTTAGACTGATTTTAAATTTTTCGAAAAAAATTGTGACCCTAGACCTTAAAAAAACGCAAAAAACCAAAATCGTGTTTTTTTGCACAAAAATATCAGTTTTTTTGGCGTAAAATGAAAAATAACTGTCAGAATATGAAATGGCATACCTTTTTGAGCTCGTAATTAAATTCCCTATCGATTTGCATTTAAATATGGACATTTAGACTGATTTTAAATTTTTCGAAAAAAATTGTGACCCTACCCCTTAAAAAAACGCAAAAAACCAAAATCGTGTTTTTTTGCACAAAAATATCAGTTTTTTTGGCGTAAAATGAAAAATACCTGTCAGAATATGAAATGGCATACCTTTTTGAGCTCGTAATTAAATTCCCTATCGATTTGCATTTAAATATGGACATTTAAACTGATTTTAAATTTTTCGAAAAAAATTGTGACCCTAGACCTTAAAAAAACGCAAAAAACCAAAATCGTGTTTTTTTGCACAAAAATATCAGTTTTTTTGGCGTAAAATTAAAAATACCTGTCAGAATATGAAATGGCATACCTTTTTGAGCTCGTAATTAAATTCCCTATCGATTTGCATTTAAATATGGACATTTAAACTGATTTTAAATTTTTCGAAAAAAATTGTGATCCTAGACCTTAAAAAAACGCAAAAAACCAAAATCGTGTTTTTTTGCACAAAAATATCAGTTTTTTTGGCGTAAAATGAAAAATACCTGTCATAATTAAATTCCCTATCGATTTGCATTTAAATATGGACATTTAGACTGATTTTAAATTTTTCGAAAAAAATTGTGACCCTACCCCTTAAAAAAACGCAAAAAACCAAAATCGTGTTTTTTTGCACAAAAATATCAGTTTTTTTGGCGTAAAATGAAAAATACCTGTCAGAATATGAAATGGCATACCTTTTTGAGCTCGTAATTAAATTCCCTATCGATTTGCATTTAAATATGGACATTTAGACTGATTTTAAATTTTTCGAAAAAAATTGTGACCCTAGACCTTAAAAAAACGCAAAAAACCAAAATCGTGTTTTTTTGCACAAAAATATCAGTTTTTTTGGCGTAAAATGAAAAATAACTGTCAGAATATGAAATGGCATACCTTTTTGAGCTCGTAATTAAATTCCCTATCGATTTGCATTTAAATATGGACATTTAGACTGATTTTAAATTTTTCGAAAAAAATTGTGACCCTACCCCTTAAAAAAACGCAAAAAACCAAAATCGTGTTTTTTTGCACAAAAATATCAGTTTTTTTGGCGTAAAATGAAAAATACCTGTCAGAATATGAAATGGCATACCTTTTTGAGCTCGTAATTAAATTCCCTATCGATTTGCATTTAAATATGGACATTTAGACTGATTTTAAATTTTTCGAAAAAAATTGTGACCATAGACCTTAAAAAAACGCAAAAAACCAAAATCGTGTTTTTTTGCACAAAAATATCAGTTTTTTTTGGCGTAAAATGAAAAATACCTGTCAGAATATGAAATGGCATACCTTTTTGAGCTCGTAATTAAATTCCCTATCGATTTGCATTTAAATATGGACATTTAGACTGATTTTAAATTTTTCGAAAAAAATTGTGACCCTGCCCCTTAAAAAAACGCAAAAAACCAAAATCGTGTTTTTTTGCACAAAAATATCAGTTTTTTTGGCGTAAAATGAAAAATAACTGTCAGAATATGAAATGGCATACCTTTTTGAGCTCGTAATTAAATTCCCTATCGATTTGCATTTAAATATGGACATTTAGACTGATTTTAAATTTTTCGAAAAAAATTGTGACCCTACCCCTTAAAAAAACGCAAAAAACCAAAATCGTGTTTTTTTGCACAAAAATATCAGTTTTTTTGGCGTAAAATGAAAAATACCTGTCAGAATATGAAATGGCATACCTTTTTGAGCTCGTAATTAAATTCCCTATCGATTTGCATTTAAATATGGACATTTAGACTGATTTTAAATTTTTCGAAAAAAATTGTGACCCTAGACCTTAAAAAAACGCAAAAAACCAAAATCGTGTTTTTTTGCACAAAAATATCAGTTTTTTTGGCGTAAAATTAAAAATAACTGTCAGAATATGAAATGGCATACCTTTTTGAGCTCGTAATTAAATTCCCTATCGATTTGCATTTAAATATGGACATTTAGACTGATTTTAAATTTTTCGAAAAAAATTGTGACCCTACCCCTTAAAAAAACGCAAAAAACCAAAATCGTGTTTTTTTGCACAAAAATATCAGTTTTTTTGGCGTAAAATGAAAAATACCTGTCAGAATATGAAATGGCATACCTTTTTGAGCTCGTAATTAAATTCCCTATCGATTTGCATTTAAATATGGACATTTAGACTGATTTTAAATTTTTCGAAAAAAATTGTGACCCTGCCCCTTAAAAAAACGCAAAAAACCAAAATCGTGTTTTTTTGCACAAAAATATCAGTTTTTTTTGGCGTAAAATGAAAAATAGCTGTCAGAATATGAAATGGCATACCTTTTTGAGCTCGTAATTAAATTCCCTATTTAAATTTGCATTTAAATATGGACATTTAGACTGATTTTAAATTTTTCGAAAAAAATTGTGACCCTACCCCTTAAAAAAACGCAAAAAACCAAAATCGTGTTTTTTTGCACAAAAATATCAGTTTTTTTGGCGTAAAATGAAAAATACCTGTCAGAATATGAAATGGCATACCTTTTTGAGCTCGTAATTAAATTCCCTATCGATTTGCATTTAAATATGGACATTTAGACTGATTTTAAATTTTTCGAAAAAAATTGTGACCCTACCCCTTAAAAAAACGCAAAAAACCAAAATCGTGTTTTTTTGCACAAAAATATCAGTTTTTTTGGCGTAAAATGAAAAATACCTGTCAGAATATGAAATGGCATACCTTTTTGAGCTCGTAATTAAATTCCCTATCGATTTGCATTTAAATATGGACATTTAGACTGATTTTAAATTTTTCGAAAAAAATTGTGACCCTAGACCTTAAAAAAACGCAAAAAACCAAAATCGTGTTTTTTTGCACAAAAATATCAGTTTTTTTGGCGTAAAATGAAAAATACCTGTCAGAATATGAAATGGCATACCTTTTTGAGCTCGTAATTAAATTCCCTATCGATTTGCATTTAAATATGGACATTTAAACTGATTTTAAATTTTTCGAAAAAAATTGTGACCCTAGACCTTAAAAAAACGCAAAAAACCAAAATCGTGTTTTTTTGCACAAAAATATCAGTTTTTTTGGCGTAAAATGAAAAATAACTGTCAGAATATGAAATGGCATACCTTTTTGAGCTCGTAATTAAATTCCCTATCGATTTGCATTTAAATATGGACATTTAGACTGATTTTACATTTTTCGAAAAAAATTGTGACCCTAGACCTTAAAAAAACGCAAAAAACCAAAATCGTGTTTTTTTGCACAAAAATATCAGTTTTTTTGGCGTAAAATGAAAAATACCTGTCAGAATATGAAATGGCATACCTTTTTGAGCTCGTAATTAAATTCCCTATCGATTTGCATTTAAATATGGGCATTTTGACTGATTTTAAATTTTTCGAAAAAAATTGTGACCCTAGACCTTAAAAAAACGCAAAAAACCAAAATCGTGTTTTTTTGCACAAAAATATCAGTTTTTTTGGCGTAAAATGAAAAATACCTGTCAGAATATGAAATGGCATACCTTTTTGAGCTCGTAATTAAATTCCCTATCGATTTGCATTTAAATATGGACATTTAGACTGATTTTAAATTTTTCGAAAAAAATTGTGACCCTACCCCTTAAAAAAACGCAAAAAACCAAAATCGTGTTTTTTTGCACAAAAATATCAGTTTTTTTTGGCGTAAAATGAAAAATACCTGTCAGAATATGAAATGGCATACCTTTTTGAGCTCGTAATTAAATTCCCTATCGATTTGCATTTAAATATGGACATTTAGACTGATTTTAAATTTTTCGAAAAAAATTGTGACCCTACCCCTTAAAAAAACGCAAAAAACCAAAATCGTGTTTTTTTGCACAAAAATATCAGTTTTTTTGGCGTAAAATGAAAAATACCTGTCAGAATATGAAATGGCATACCTTTTTGAGCTCGTAATTAAATTCCCTATCGATTTGCATTTAAATATGGACATTTAAACTGATTTTAAATTTTTCGAAAAAAATTGTGACCCTAGACCTTAAAAAAACGCAAAAAACCAAAATCGTGTTTTTTTGCACAAAAATATCAGTTTTTTTGGCGTAAAATGAAAAATACCTGTCAGAATATGAAATGGCATACCTTTTTGAGCTCGTAATTAAATTCCCTATCGATTTGCATTTAAATATGGACATTTAAACTGATTTTAAATTTTTCGAAAAAAATTGTGACCCTAGACCTTAAAAAAACGCAAAAAACCAAAATCGTGTTTTTTTGCACAAAAATATCAGTTTTTTTGGCGTAAAATGAAAAATAACTGTCAGAATATGAAATGGCATACCTTTTTGAGCTCGTAATTAAATTCCCTATCGATTTGCATTTAAATATGGACATTTAGACTGATTTTACATTTTTCGAAAAAAATTGTGACCCTAGACCTTAAAAAAACGCAAAAAACCAAAATCGTGTTTTTTTGCACAAAAATATCAGTTTTTTTTGGCGTAAAATGAAAAATACCTGTCAGAATATGAAATGGCATACCTTTTTGAGCTCGTAATTAAATTCCCTATCGATTTGCATTTAAATATGGACATTTAAACTGATTTTAAATTTTTCGAAAAAAATTGTGACCCTAGACCTTAAAAAAACGCAAAAAACCAAAATCGTGTTTTTTTGCACAAAAATATCAGTTTTTTTGGCGTAAAATGAAAAATACCTGTCAGAATATGAAATGGCATACCTTTTTGAGCTCGTAATTAAATTCCCTATCGATTTGCATTTAAATATGGACATTTAAACTGATTTTAAATTTTTCGAAAAAAATTGTGACCCTAGACCTTAAAAAAACGCAAAAAACCAAAATCGTGTTTTTTTGCACAAAAATATCAGTTTTTTTGGCGTAAAATGAAAAATAACTGTCAGAATATGAAATGGCATACCTTTTTGAGCTCGTAATTAAATTCCCTATCGATTTGCATTTAAATATGGACATTTAGACTGATTTTACATTTTTCGGAAAAAATTGTGACCCTAGACCTTAAAAAAACGCAAAAAACCAAAATCGTGTTTTTTTGCACAAAAATATCAGTTTTTTTTGGCGTAAAATGAAAAATACCTGTCAGAATATGAAATGGCATACCTTTTTGAGCTCGTAATTAAATTCCCTATCGATTTGCATTTAAATATGGACATTTAAACTGATTTTAAATTTTTCGAAAAAAATTGTGACCCTAGACCTTAAAAAAACGCAAAAAACCAAAATCGTGTTTTTTTGCACAAAAATATCAGTTTTTTTGGCGTAAAATGAAAAATACCTGTCAGAATATGAAATGGCATACCTTTTTGAGCTCGTAATTAAATTCCCTATCGATTTGCATTTAAATATGGACATTTAAACTGATTTTAAATTTTTCGAAAAAAATTGTGACCCTAGACCTTAAAAAAACGCAAAAAACCAAAATCGTGTTTTTTTGCACAAAAATATCAGTTTTTTTGGCGTAAAATGAAAAATAACTGTCAGAATATGAAATGGCATACCTTTTTGAGCTCGTAATTAAATTCCCTATCGATTTGCATTTAAATATGGACATTTAGACTGATTTTACATTTTTCGAAAAAAATTGTGACCCTAGACCTTAAAAAAACGCAAAAAACCAAAATCGTGTTTTTTTGCACAAAAATATCAGTTTTTTTTGGCGTAAAATGAAAAATACCTGTCAGAATATGAAATGGCATACCTTTTTGAGCTCGTAATTAAATTCCCTATCGATTTGCATTTAAATATGGACATTTAGACTGATTTTACATTTTTCGAAAAAAATTGTGACCCTAGACCTTAAAAAAACGCAAAAAACCAAATTCGTGTTTTTTTGCACAAAAATATCAGTTTTTTTTGGCGTAAAATGAAAAATACCTGTCAGAATATGAAATGGCATACCTTTTTGAGCTCGTAATTAAATTCCCTATCGATTTGCATTTAAATATGGACATTTAAACTGATTTTAAATTTTTCGAAAAAAATTGTGACCCTAGACCTTAAAAAAACGCAAAAAACCAAAATCGTGTTTTTTTGCACAAAAATATCAGTTTTTTTGGCGTAAAATGAAAAATACCTGTCAGAATATGAAATGGCATACCTTTTTGAGCTCGTAATTAAATTCCCTATCGATTTGCATTTAAATATGGACATTTAAACTGATTTTAAATTTTTCGAAAAAAATTGTGACCCTAGACCTTAAAAAAACGCAAAAAACCAAAATCGTGTTTTTTTGCACAAAAATATCAGTTTTTTTGGCGTAAAATGAAAAATACCTGTCAGAATATGAAATGGCATACCTTTTTGAGCTCGTAATTAAATTCCCTATCGATTTGCATTTAAATATGGACATTTAGACTGATTTTAAATTTTTCGAAAAAAATTGTGACCCTAGACCTTAAAAAAACGCAAAAAACCAAAATCGTGTTTTTTTGCACAAAAATATCAGTTTTTTTGGCGTAAAATGAAAAATACCTGTCAGAATATGAAATGGCATACCTTTTTGAGCTCGTAATTAAATTCCCTATCGATTTGCATTTAAATATGGACATTTAAACTGATTTTAAATTTTTCGAAAAAAATTGTGACCCTAGACCTTAAAAAAACGCAAAAAACCAAAATCGTGTTTTTTTGCACAAAAATATCAGTTTTTTTGGCGTAAAATGAAAAATACCTGTCAGAATATGAAATGGCATACCTTTTTGAGCTCGTAATTAAATTCCCTATCGATTTGCATTTAAATATGGACATTTAAACTGATTTTAAATTTTTCGAAAAAAATTGTGACCCTAGACCTTAAAAAAACGCAAAAAACCAAAATCGTGTTTTTTTGCACAAAAATATCAGTTTTTTTGGCGTAAAATGAAAAATAACTGTCAGAATATGAAATGGCATACCTTTTTGAGCTCGTAATTAAATTCCCTATCGATTTGCATTTAAATATGGACATTTAGACTGATTTTACATTTTTCGGAAAAAATTGTGACCCTAGACCTTAAAAAAACGCAAAAAACCAAAATCGTGTTTTTTTGCACAAAAATATCAGTTTTTTTGGCGTAAAATGAAAAATAACTGTCAGAATATGAAATGGCATACCTTTTTGAGCTCGTAATTAAATTCCCTATCGATTTGCATTTAAATATGGACATTTAGACTGATTTTACATTTTTCGAAAAAAATTGTGACCCTACCCCTTAAAAAAACGCAAAAAACCAAAATCGTGTTTTTTTGCACAAAAATATCAGTTTTTTTGGCGTAAAATGAAAAATACCTGTCAGAATATGAAAAGGAATACCTTTTTGAGCTCGTAATTAAATTCCCTATCGATTTGCATTTAAATATGGACATTTAAACTGATTTTAAATTTTTCGAAAAAAATTGTGACCCTAGACCTTAAAAAAACGCAAAAAACCAAAATCGTGTTTTTTTGCACAAAAATATCAGTTTTTTTGGCGTAAAATGAAAAATACCTGTCAGAATATGAAATGGCATACCTTTTTGAGCTCGTAATTAAATTCCCTATCGATTTGCATTTAAATATGGACATTTAGACTGATTTTAAATTTTTCGAAAAAAATTGTGACCCTAGACCTTAAAAAAACGCAAAAAACCAAAATCGTGTTTTTTTGCACAAAAATATCAGTTTTTTTGGCGTAAAATGAAAAATAACTGTCAGAATATGAAATGGCATACCTTTTTGAGCTCGTAATTAAATTCCCTATCGATTTGCATTTAAATATGGACATTTAGACTGATTTTAAATTTTTCGAAAAAAATTGTGACCCTACCCCTTAAAAAAACGCAAAAAACCAAAATCGTGTTTTTTTGCACAAAAATATCAGTTTTTTTGGCGTAAAATGAAAAATACCTGTCAGAATATGAAATGGCATACCTTTTTGAGCTCGTAATTAAATTCCCTATCGATTTGCATTTAAATATGGACATTTAGACTGATTTTAAATTTTTTGAAAAAAATTGTGACCCTAGACCTTAAAAAAACGCAAAAAACCAAAATCGTGTTTTTTTGCACAAAAATATCAGTTTTTTTGGCGTAAAATGAAAAATAACTGTCAGAATATGAAATGGCATACCTTTTTGAGCTCGTAATTAAATTCCCTATCGATTTGCATTTAAATATGGACATTTAGACTGATTTTAAATTTTTCGAAAAAAATTGTGACCCTACCCCTTAAAAAAACGCAAAAAACCAAAATCGTGTTTTTTTGCACAAAAATATCAGTTTTTTTGGCGTAAAATGAAAAATACCTGTCAGAATATGAAATGGCATACCTTTTTGAGCTCGTAATTAAATTCCCTATCGATTTGCATTTAAATATGGACATTTAGACTGATTTTACATTTTTCGAAAAAAATTGTGACCCTAGACCTTAAAAAAACGCAAAAAACCAAAATCGTGTTTTTTTGCACAAAAATATCAGTTTTTTTTGGCGTAAAATGAAAAATACCTGTCAGAATATGAAATGGCATACCTTTTTGAGCTCGTAATTAAATTCCCTATCGATTTGCATTTAAATATGGACATTTAAACTGATTTTAAATTTTTCGAAAAAAATTGTGACCCTAGACCTTAAAAAAACGCAAAAAACCAAAATCGTGTTTTTTTGCACAAAAATATCAGTTTTTTTGGCGTAAAATGAAAAATACCTGTCAGAATATGAAATGGCATACCTTTTTGAGCTCGTAATTAAATTCCCTATCGATTTGCATTTAAATATGGACATTTAAACTGATTTTAAATTTTTCGAAAAAAATTGTGACCCTAGACCTTAAAAAAACGCAAAAAACCAAAATCGTGTTTTTTTGCACAAAAATATCAGTTTTTTTGGCGTAAAATGAAAAATAACTGTCAGAATATGAAATGGCATACCTTTTTGAGCTCGTAATTAAATTCCCTATCGATTTGCATTTAAATATGGACATTTAGACTGATTTTACATTTTTCGAAAAAAATTGTGACCCTAGACCTTAAAAAAACGCAAAAAACCAAAATCGTGTTTTTTTGCACAAAAATATCAGTTTTTTTTGGCGTAAAATGAAAAATACCTGTCAGAATATGAAATGGCATACCTTTTTGAGCTCGTAATTAAATTCCCTATCGATTTGCATTTAAATATGGACATTTAAACTGATTTTAAATTTTTCGAAAAAAATTGTGACCCTAGACCTTAAAAAAACGCAAAAAACCAAAATCGTGTTTTTTTGCACAAAAATATCAGTTTTTTTGGCGTAAAATGAAAAATACCTGTCAGAATATGAAATGGCATACCTTTTTGAGCTCGTAATTAAATTCCCTATCGATTTGCATTTAAATATGGACATTTAAACTGATTTTAAATTTTTCGAAAAAAATTGTGACCCTAGACCTTAAAAAAACGCAAAAAACCAAAATCGTGTTTTTTTGCACAAAAATATCAGTTTTTTTGGCGTAAAATGAAAAATAACTGTCAGAATATGAAATGGCATACCTTTTTGAGCTCGTAATTAAATTCCCTATCGATTTGCATTTAAATATGGACATTTAGACTGATTTTACATTTTTCGGAAAAAATTGTGACCCTAGACCTTAAAAAAACGCAAAAAACCAAAATCGTGTTTTTTTGCACAAAAATATCAGTTTTTTTTGGCGTAAAATGAAAAATACCTGTCAGAATATGAAATGGCATACCTTTTTGAGATCGTAATTAAATTCCCTATCGATTTGCATTTAAATATGGACATTTAAACTGATTTTAAATTTTTCGAAAAAAATTGTGACCCTAGACCTTAAAAAAACGCAAAAAACCAAAATCGTGTTTTTTTGCACAAAAATATCAGTTTTTTTGGCGTAAAATGAAAAATACCTGTCAGAATATGAAATGGCATACCTTTTTGAGCTCGTAATTAAATTCCCTATCGATTTGCATTTAAATATGGACATTTAAACTGATTTTAAATTTTTCGAAAAAAATTGTGACCCTAGACCTTAAAAAAACGCAAAAAACCAAAATCGTGTTTTTTTGCACAAAAATATCAGTTTTTTTGGCGTAAAATGAAAAATAACTGTCAGAATATGAAATGGCATACCTTTTTGAGCTCGTAATTAAATTCCCTATCGATTTGCATTTAAATATGGACATTTAGACTGATTTTACATTTTTCGGAAAAAATTGTGACCCTAGACCTTAAAAAAACGCAAAAAACCAAAATCGTGTTTTTTTGCACAAAAATATCAGTTTTTTTGGCGTAAAATGAAAAATAACTGTCAGAATATGAAATGGCATACCTTTTTGAGCTCGTAATTAAATTCCCTATCGATTTGCATTTAAATATGGACATTTAGACTGATTTTAAATTTTTCGAAAAAAATTGTGACCCTACCCCTTAAAAAAACGCAAAAAACCAAAATCGTGTTTTTTTGCACAAAAATATCAGTTTTTTTGGCGTAAAATGAAAAATACCTGTCAGAATATGAAATGGCATACCTTTTTGAGCTCGTAATTAAATTCCCTATCGATTTGCATTTAAATATGGACATTTAGACTGATTTTAAATTTTTCGAAAAAAATTGTGACCCTACCCCTTAAAAAAACGCAAAAAACCAAAATCGTGTTTTTTTGCACAAAAATATCAGTTTTTTTGGCGTAAAATGAAAAATACCTGTCAGAATATGAAATGGCATACCTTTTTGAGCTCGTAATTAAATTCCCTATCGATTTGCATTTAAATATGGACATTTAGACTGATTTTAAATTTTTCGAAAAAAATTGTGACCCTAGACCTTAAAAAAACGCAAAAAACCAAAATCGTGTTTTTTTGCACAAAAATATCAGTTTTTTTGGCGTAAAATTAAAAATAACTGTCAGAATATGAAATGGCATACCTTTTTGAGCTCGTAATTAAATTCCCTATCGATTTGCATTTAAATATGGACATTTAGACTGATTTTAAATTTTTCGAAAAAAATTGTGACCCTACCCCTTAAAAAAACGCAAAAAACCAAAATCGTGTTTTTTTGCACAAAAATATCAGTTTTTTTGGCGTAAAATGAAAAATACCTGTCAGAATATGAAATGGCATACCTTTTTGAGCTCGTAATTAAATTCCCTATCGATTTGCATTTAAATATGGACATTTAGACTGATTTTAAATTTTTCGAAAAAAATTGTGACCATAGACCTTAAAAAAACGCAAAAAACCAAAATCGTGTTTTTTTGCACAAAAATATCAGTTTTTTTGGCGTAAAATGAAAAATACCTGTCAGAATATGAAATGGCATACCTTTTTGAGCTCGTAATTAAATTCCCTATCGATTTGCATTTAAATATGGACATTTAGACTGATTTTAAATTTTTCGAAAAAAATTGTGACCCTGCCCCTTAAAAAAACGCAAAAAACCAAAATCGTGTTTTTTTGCACAAAAATATCAGTTTTTTTTGGCGTAAAATGAAAAATAGCTGTCAGAATATGAAATGGCATACCTTTTTGAGCTCGTAATTAAATTCCCTATTTAAATTTGCATTTAAATATGGACATTTAGACTGATTTTAAATTTTTCGAAAAAAATTGTGACCCTACCCCTTAAAAAAACGCAAAAAACCAAAATCGTGTTTTTTTGCACAAAAATATCAGTTTTTTTGGCGTAAAATGAAAAATACCTGTCAGAATATGAAATGGCATACCTTTTTGAGCTCGTAATTAAATTCCCTATCGATTTGCATTTAAATATGGACATTTAGACTGATTTTAAATTTTTCGAAAAAAATTGTGACCCTACCCCTTAAAAAAACGCAAAAAACCAAAATCGTGTTTTTTTGCACAAAAATATCAGTTTTTTTGGCGTAAAATGAAAAATACCTGTCAGAATATGAAATGGCATACCTTTTTGAGCTCGTAATTAAATTCCCTATCGATTTGCATTTAAATATGGACATTTAGACTGATTTTAAATTTTTCGAAAAAAATTGTGACCCTAGACCTTAAAAAAACGCAAAAAACCAAAATCGTGTTTTTTTGCACAAAAATATCAGTTTTTTTGGCGTAAAATGAAAAATACCTGTCAGAATATGAAATGGCATACCTTTTTGAGCTCGTAATTAAATTCCCTATCGATTTGCATTTAAATATGGACATTTAAACTGATTTTAAATTTTTCGAAAAAAATTGTGACCCTAGACCTTAAAAAAACGCAAAAAACCAAAATCGTGTTTTTTGCACAAAAATATCAGTTTTTTTGGCGTAAAATGAAAAATAACTGTCAGAATATGAAATGGCATACCTTTTTGAGCTCGTAATTAAATTCCCTATCGATTTGCATTTAAATATGGACATTTAGACTGATTTTACATTTTTCGAAAAAAATTGTGACCCTAGACCTTAAAAAAACGCAAAAAACCAAAATCGTGTTTTTTTGCACAAAAATATCAGTTTTTTTGGCGTAAAATGAAAAATACCTGTCAGAATATGAAATGGCATACCTTTTTGAGCTCGTAATTAAATTCCCTATCGATTTGCATTTAAATATGGACATTTAGACTGATTTTAAATTTTTCGAAAAAAATTGTGACCCTACCCCTTAAAAAAACGCAAAAAACCAAAATCGTGTTTTTTTGCACAAAAATATCAGTTTTTTTGGCGTAAAATGAAAAATACCTGTCAGAATATGAAATGGCATACCTTTTTGAGCTCGTAATTAAATTCCCTATCGATTTGCATTTAAATATGGACATTTAGACTGATTTTAAATTTTTCGAAAAAAATTGTGACCCTACCCCTTAAAAAAACGCAAAAAACCAAAATCGTGTTTTTTTTCACAAAAATATCAGTTTTTTTGGCGTAAAATGAAAAATACCTGTCAGAATATGAAATGGCATACCTTTTTGAGCTCGTAATTAAATTCCCTATCGATTTGCATTTAAATATGGACATTTAGACTGATTTTAAATTTTTCGAAAAAAATTGTGACCCTAGACCTTAAAAAAACGCAAAAAACCAAAATCGTGTTTTTTTGCACAAAAATATCAGTTTTTTTGGCGTAAAATTAAAAATAACTGTCAGAATATGAAATGGCATACCTTTTTGAGCTCGTAATTAAATTCCCTATCGATTTGCATTTAAATATGGACATTTAGACTGATTTTAAATTTTTCGAAAAAAATTGTGACCCTACCCCTTAAAAAAACGCAAAAAACCAAAATCGTGTTTTTTTGCACAAAAATATCAGTTTTTTTGGCGTAAAATGAAAAATACCTGTCAGAATATGAAATGGCATACCTTTTTGAGCTCGTAATTAAATTCCCTATCGATTTGCATTTAAATATGGACATTTAGACTGATTTTAAATTTTTCGAAAAAAATTGTGACCATAGACCTTAAAAAAACGCAAAAAACCAAAATCGTGTTTTTTTGCACAAAAATATCAGTTTTTTTGGCGTAAAATGAAAAATACCTGTCAGAATATGAAATGGCATACCTTTTTGAGCTCGTAATTAAATTCCCTATCGATTTGCATTTAAATATGGACATTTAGACTGATTTTAAATTTTTCGAAAAAAATTGTGACCCTGCCCCTTAAAAAAACGCAAAAAACCAAAATCGTGTTTTTTTGCACAAAAATATCAGTTTTTTTTGGCGTAAAATGAAAAATAGCTGTCAGAATATGAAATGGCATACCTTTTTGAGCTCGTAATTAAATTCCCTATTTAAATTTGCATTTAAATATGGACATTTAGACTGATTTTAAATTTTTCGAAAAAAATTGTGACCCTACCCCTTAAAAAAACGCAAAAAACCAAAATCGTGTTTTTTTGCACAAAAATATCAGTTTTTTTGGCGTAAAATGAAAAATACCTGTCAGAATATGAAATGGCATACCTTTTTGAGCTCGTAATTAAATTCCCTATCGATTTGCATTTAAATATGGACATTTAGACTGATTTTAAATTTTTCGAAAAAAATTGTGACCCTACCCCTTAAAAAAACGCAAAAAACCAAAATCGTGTTTTTTTGCACAAAAATATCAGTTTTTTTGGCGTAAAATGAAAAATACCTGTCAGAATATGAAATGGCATACCTTTTTGAGCTCGTAATTAAATTCCCTATCGATTTGCATTTAAATATGGACATTTAGACTGATTTTAAATTTTTCGAAAAAAATTGTGACCCTAGACCTTAAAAAAACGCAAAAAACCAAAATCGTGTTTTTTTGCACAAAAATATCAGTTTTTTTGGCGTAAAATGAAAAATACCTGTCAGAATATGAAATGGCATACCTTTTTGAGCTCGTAATTAAATTCCCTATCGATTTGCATTTAAATATGGACATTTAAACTGATTTTAAATTTTTCGAAAAAAATTGTGACCCTAGACCTTAAAAAAACGCAAAAAACCAAAATCGTGTTTTTTTGCACAAAAATATCAGTTTTTTTGGCGTAAAATGAAAAATAACTGTCAGAATATGAAATGGCATACCTTTTTGAGCTCGTAATTAAATTCCCTATCGATTTGCATTTAAATATGGACATTTAGACTGATTTTACATTTTTCGAAAAAAATTGTGACCCTAGACCTTAAAAAAACGCAAAAAACCAAAATCGTGTTTTTTTGCACAAAAATATCAGTTTTTTTGGCGTAAAATGAAAAATACCTGTCAGAATATGAAATGGCATACCTTTTTGAGCTCGTAATTAAATTCCCTATCGATTTGCATTTAAATATGGACATTTAAACTGATTTTAAATTTTTCGAAAAAAATTGTGACCCTAGACCTTAAAAAAACGCAAAAAACCAAAATCGTGTTTTTTTGCACAAAAATATCAGTTTTTTTGGCGTAAAATGAAAAATACCTGTCAGAATATGAAATGGCATACCTTTTTGAGCTCGTAATTAAATTCCCTATCGATTTGCATTTAAATATGGGCATTTTGACTGATTTTAAATTTTTCGAAAAAAATTGTGACCCTAGACCTTAAAAAAACGCAAAAAACCAAAATCGTGTTTTTTTGCACAAAAATATCAGTTTTTTTGGCGTAAAATGAAAAATACCTGTCAGAATATGAAATGGCATACCTTTTTGAGCTCGTAATTAAATTCCCTATCGATTTGCATTTAAATATGGACATTTAGACTGATTTTAAATTTTTCGAAAAAAATTGTGACCCTACCCCTTAAAAAAACGCAAAAAACCAAAATCGTGTTTTTTTGCACAAAAATATCAGTTTTTTTTGGCGTAAAATGAAAAATACCTGTCAGAATATGAAATGGCATACCTTTTTGAGCTCGTAATTAAATTCCCTATCGATTTGCATTTAAATATGGACATTTAGACTGATTTTAAATTTTTCGAAAAAAATTGTGACCCTACCCCTTAAAAAAACGCAAAAAACCAAAATCGTGTTTTTTTGCACAAAAATATCAGTTTTTTTGGCGTAAAATGAAAAATACCTGTCAGAATATGAAATGGCATACCTTTTTGAGCTCGTAATTAAATTCCCTATCGATTTGCATTTAAATATGGACATTTAAACTGATTTTAAATTTTTCGAAAAAAATTGTGACCCTAGACCTTAAAAAAACGCAAAAAACCAAAATCGTGTTTTTTTGCACAAAAATATCAGTTTTTTTGGCGTAAAATGAAAAATACCTGTCAGAATATGAAATGGCATACCTTTTTGAGCTCGTAATTAAATTCCCTATCGATTTGCATTTAAATATGGACATTTAAACTGATTTTAAATTTTTCGAAAAAAATTGTGACCCTAGACCTTAAAAAAACGCAAAAAACCAAAATCGTGTTTTTTTGCACAAAAATATCAGTTTTTTTGGCGTAAAATGAAAAATACCTGTCAGAATATGAAATGGCATACCTTTTTGAGCTCGTAATTAAATTCCCTATCGATTTGCATTTAAATATGGACATTTAAACTGATTTTAAATTTTTCGAAAAAAATTGTGACCCTAGACCTTAAAAAAACGCAAAAAACCAAAATCGTGTTTTTTTGCACAAAAATATCAGTTTTTTTGGCGTAAAATGAAAAATAACTGTCAGAATATGAAATGGCATACCTTTTTGAGCTCGTAATTAAATTCCCTATCGATTTGCATTTAAATATGGACATTTAGACTGATTTTACATTTTTCGAAAAAATTGTGACCCTAGACCTTAAAAAAACGCAAAAAACCAAAATCGTGTTTTTTTGCACAAAAATATCAGTTTTTTTGGCGTAAAATGAAAAATACCTGTCAGAATATGAAATGGCATACCTTTTTGAGCTCGTAATTAAATTCCCTATCGATTTGCATTTAAATATGGACATTTAAACTGATTTTAAATTTTTCGAAAAAAATTGTGACCCTAGACCTTAAAAAAACGCAAAAAACCAAAATCGTGTTTTTTTGCACAAAAATATCAGTTTTTTTGGCGTAAAATGAAAAATAACTGTCAGAATATGAAATGGCATACCTTTTTGAGCTCGTAATTAAATTCCCTATCGATTTGCATTTAAATATGGACATTTAGACTGATTTTACATTTTTCGGAAAAAATTGTGACCCTAGACCTTAAAAAAACGCAAAAAACCAAAATCGTGTTTTTTTGCACAAAAATATCAGTTTTTTTTGGCGTAAAATGAAAAATACCTGTCAGAATATGAAATGGCATACCTTTTTGAGCTCGTAATTAAATTCCCTATCGATTTGCATTTAAATATGGACATTTAAACTGATTTTAAATTTTTCGAAAAAAATTGTGACCCTAGACCTTAAAAAAACGCAAAAAACCAAAATCGTGTTTTTTTGCACAAAAATATCAGTTTTTTTGGCGTAAAATGAAAAATACCTGTCAGAATATGAAATGGCATACCTTTTTGAGCTCGTAATTAAATTCCCTATCGATTTGCATTTAAATATGGACATTTAAACTGATTTTAAATTTTTCGAAAAAAATTGTGACCCTAGACCTTAAAAAAACGCAAAAAACCAAAATCGTGTTTTTTTGCACAAAAATATCAGTTTTTTTGGCGTAAAATGAAAAATAACTGTCAGAATATGAAATGGCATACCTTTTTGAGCTCGTAATTAAATTCCCTATCGATTTGCATTTAAATATGGACATTTAGACTGATTTTACATTTTTCGGAAAAAATTGTGACCCTAGACCTTAAAAAAACGCAAAAAACCAAAATCGTGTTTTTTTGCACAAAAATATCAGTTTTTTTGGCGTAAAATGAAAAATAACTGTCAGAATATGAAATGGCATACCTTTTTGAGCTCGTAATTAAATTCCCTATCGATTTGCATTTAAATATGGACATTTAGACTGATTTTACATTTTTCGAAAAAAATTGTGACCCTACCCCTTAAAAAAACGCAAAAAACCAAAATCGTGTTTTTTTGCACAAAAATATCAGTTTTTTTGGCGTAAAATGAAAAATACCTGTCAGAATATGAAAAGGAATACCTTTTTGAGCTCGTAATTAAATTCCCTATCGATTTGCATTTAAATATGGACATTTAAACTGATTTTAAATTTTTCGAAAAAAATTGTGACCCTAGACCTTAAAAAAACGCAAAAAACCAAAATCGTGTTTTTTTGCACAAAAATATCAGTTTTTTTGGCGTAAAATGAAAAATACCTGTCAGAATATGAAATGGCATACCTTTTTGAGCTCGTAATTAAATTCCCTATCGATTTGCATTTAAATATGGACATTTAGACTGATTTTAAATTTTTCGAAAAAAATTGTGACCCTAGACCTTAAAAAAACGCAAAAAACCAAAATCGTGTTTTTTTGCACAAAAATATCAGTTTTTTTGGCGTAAAATGAAAAATAACTGTCAGAATATGAAATGGCATACCTTTTTGAGCTCGTAATTAAATTCCCTATCGATTTGCATTTAAATATGGACATTTAGACTGATTTTAAATTTTTCGAATAAAATTGTGACCCTACCCCTTAAAAAAACGCAAAAAACCAAAATCGTGTTTTTTTGCACAAAAATATCAGTTTTTTTGGCGTAAAATGAAAAATACCTGTCAGAATATGAAATGGCATACCTTTTTGAGCTCGTAATTAAATTCCCTATCGATTTGCATTTAAATATGGACATTTAGACTGATTTTAAATTTTTCGAAAAAAATTGTGACCCTAGACCTTAAAAAAACGCAAAAAACCAAAATCGTGTTTTTTTGCACAAAAATATCAGTTTTTTTGGCGTAAAATGAAAAATAACTGTCAGAATATGAAATGGCATACCTTTTTGAGCTCGTAATTAAATTCCCTATCGATTTGCATTTAAATATGGACATTTAGACTGATTTTAAATTTTTCGAAAAAAATTGTGACCCTACCCCTTAAAAAAACGCAAAAAACCAAAATCGTGTTTTTTTGCACAAAAATATCAGTTTTTTTGGCGTAAAATGAAAAATAACTGTCAGAATATGAAATGGCATACCTTTTTGAGCTCGTAATTAAATTCCCTATCGATTTGCATTTAAATATGGACATTTAGACTGATTTTAAATTTTTCGAAAAAAATTGTGACCCTACCCCTTAAAAAAACGCAAAAAACCAAAATCGTGTTTTTTTGCACAAAAATATCAGTTTTTTTGGCGTAAAATGAAAAATACCTGTCAGAATATGAAATGGCATACCTTTTTGAGCTCGTAATTAAATTCCCTATCGATTTGCATTTAAATATGGACATTTAGACTGATTTTAAATTTTTCGAAAAAAATTGTGACCCTAGACCTTAAAAAAACGCAAAAAACCAAAATCGTGTTTTTTTGCACAAAAATATCAGTTTTTTTGGCGTAAAATGAAAAATAACTGTCAGAATATGAAATGGCATACCTTTTTGAGCTCGTAATTAAATTCCCTATCGATTTGCATTTAAATATGGACATTTAGACTGATTTTAAATTTTTCGAAAAAAATTGTGACCCTACCCCTTAAAAAAACGCAAAAAACCAAAATCGTGTTTTTTTGCACAAAAATATCAGTTTTTTTGGCGTAAAATGAAAAATAACTGTCAGAATATGAAATGGCATACCTTTTTGAGCTCGTAATTAAATTCCCTATCGATTTGCATTTAAATATGGACATTTAGACTGATTTTAAATTTTTCGAAAAAAATTGTGACCCTACCCCTTAAAAAAACGCAAAAAACCAAAATCGTGTTTTTTTGCACAAAAATATCAGTTTTTTTGGCGTAAAATGAAAAATACCTGTCAGAATATGAAATGGCATACCTTTTTGAGCTCGTAATTAAATTCCCTATCGATTTGCATTTAAATATGGACATTTAGACTGATTTTAAATTTTTCGAAAAAAATTGTGACCCTAGACCTTAAAAAAACGCAAAAAACCAAAATCGTGTTTTTTTGCACAAAAATATCAGTTTTTTTGGCGTAAAATGAAAAATAACTGTCAGAATATGAAATGGCATACCTTTTTGAGCTCGTAATTAAATTCCCTATCGATTTGCATTTAAATATGGACATTTAGACTGATTTTAAATTTTTCGAAAAAAATTGTGACCCTACCCCTTAAAAAAACGCAAAAAACCAAAATCGTGTTTTTTTGCACAAAAATATCAGTTTTTTTGGCGTAAAATGAAAAATACCTGTCAGAATATGAAAAGGAATACCTTTTTGAGCTCGTAATTAAATTCCCTATCGATTTGCATTTAAATATGGACATTTAAACTGATTTTAAATTTTTCGAAAAAAATTGTGACCCTAGACCTTAAAAAAACGCAAAAAACCAAAATCGTGTTTTTTTGCACAAAAATATCAGTTTTTTTGGCGTAAAATGAAAAATAACTGTCAGAATATGAAATGGCATACCTTTTTGAGCTCGTAATTAAATTCCCTATCGATTTGCATTTAAATATGGACATTTAGACTGATTTTAAATTTTTCGAAAAAAATTGTGACCCTAGACCTTAAAAAAACGCAAAAAACCAAAATCGTGTTTTTTTGCACAAAAATATCAGTTTTTTTGGCGTAAAATGAAAAATAACTGTCAGAATATGAAATGGCATACCTTTTTGAGCTCGTAATTAAATTCCCTATCGATTTGCATTTAAATATGGACATTTAGACTGATTTTAAATTTTTCGAAAAAAATTGTGACCCTACCCCTTAAAAAAACGCAAAAAACCAAAATCGTGTTTTTTTGCACAAAAATATCAGTTTTTTTGGCGTAAAATGAAAAATACCTGTCAGAATATGAAATGGCATACCTTTTTGAGCTCGTAATTAAATTCCCTATCGATTTGCATTTAAATATGGACATTTAGACTGATTTTAAATTTTTCGAAAAAAATTGTGACCCTAGACCTTAAAAAAACGCAAAAAACCAAAATCGTGTTTTTTTGCACAAAAATATCAGTTTTTTTGGCGTAAAATGAAAAATAACTGTCAGAATATGAAATGGCATACCTTTTTGAGCTCGTAATTAAATTCCCTATCGATTTGCATTTAAATATGGACATTTAGACTGATTTTAAATTTTTCGAAAAAAATTGTGACCCTACCCCTTAAAAAAACGCAAAAAACCAAAATCGTGTTTTTTTGCACAAAAATATCAGTTTTTTTGGCGTAAAATGAAAAATACCTGTCAGAATATGAAATGGCATACCTTTTTGAGCTCGTAATTAAATTCCCTATCGATTTGCATTTAAATATGGACATTTAGACTGATTTTAAATTTTTCGAAAAAAATTGTGACCCTACCCCTTAAAAAAACGCAAAAAACCAAAATCGTGTTTTTTTGCACAAAATTATCAGTTTTTTTGGCGTAAAATGAAAAATACCTGTCAGAATATGAAATGGCATACCTTTTTGAGCTCGTAATTAAATTCCCTATCGATTTGCATTTAAATATGGACATTTAGACTGATTTTAAATTTTTCGAAAAAAATTGTGACCCTGCCCCTTAAAAAAACGCAAAAAACCAAAATCGTGTTTTTTTGCACAAAAATATCAGTTTTTTTGGCGTAAAATGAAAAATAACTGTCAGAATATGAAATGGCATACCTTTTTGAGCTCGTAATTAAATTCCCTATCGATTTGCATTTAAATATGGACATTTAGACTGATTTTAAATTTTTCGAAAAAAATTGTGACCCTACCCCTTAAAAAAACGCAAAAAACCAAAATCGTGTTTTTTTGCACAAAAATATCAGTTTTTTTGGCGTAAAATGAAAAATACCTGTCAGAATATGAAATGGCATACCTTTTTGAGCTCGTAATTAAATTCCCTATCGATTTGCATTTAAATATGGACATTTAGACTGATTTTAAATTTTTCGAAAAAAATTGTGACCCTAGACCTTAAAAAAACGCAAAAAACCAAAATCGTGTTTTTTTGCACAAAAATATCAGTTTTTTTGGCGTAAAATGAAAAATAACTGTCAGAATATGAAATGGCATACCTTTTTGAGCTCGTAATTAAATTCCCTATCGATTTGCATTTAAATATGGACATTTAGACTGATTTTAAATTTTTCGAAAAAAATTGTGACCCTACCCCTTAAAAAAACGCAAAAAACCAAAATCGTGTTTTTTTGCACAAAAATATCAGTTTTTTTGGCGTAAAATGAAAAATACCTGTCAGAATATGAAATGGCATACCTTTTTGAGCTCGTAATTAAATTCCCTATCGATTTGCATTTAAATATGGACATTTAGACTGATTTTAAATTTTTCGAAAAAAATTGTGACCCTACCCCTTAAAAAAACGCAAAAAACCAAAATCGTGTTTTTTTGCACAAAAATATCAGTTTTTTTGGCGTAAAATGAAAAATACCTGTCAGAATATGAAATGGCATACCTTTTTGAGCTCGTAATTAAATTCCCTATCGATTTGCATTTAAATATGGACATTTAGACTGATTTTAAATTTTTCGAAAAAAATTGTGACCCTAGACCTTAAAAAAACGCAAAAAACCAAAATCGTGTTTTTTTGCACAAAAATATCAGTTTTTTTGGCGTAAAATGAAAAATAACTGTCAGAATATGAAATGGCATACCTTTTTGAGCTCGTAATTAAATTCCCTATCGATTTGCATTTAAATATGGACATTTAGACTGATTTTAAATTTTTCGAAAAAAATTGTGACCCTACCCCTTAAAAAAACGCAAAAAACCAAAATCGTGTTTTTTTGCACAAAAATATCAGTTTTTTTGGCGTAAAATGAAAAATACCTGTCAGAATATGAAATGGCATACCTTTTTGAGCTCGTAATTAAATTCCCTATCGATTTGCATTTAAATATGGACATTTAGACTGATTTTAAATTTTTTCGAAAAAAATTGTGACCCTGCCCCTTAAAAAAACGCAAAAAACCAAAATCGTGTTTTTTTGCACAAAAATATCAGTTTTTTTGGCGTAAAATGAAAAATAACTGTCAGAATATGAAATGGCATACCTTTTTGAGCTCGTAATTAAATTCCCTATCGATTTGCATTTAAATATGGACATTTAGACTGATTTTAAATTTTTCGAAAAAAATTGTGACCCTACCCCTTAAAAAAACGCAAAAAACCAAAATCGTGTTTTTTTGCACAAAAATATCAGTTTTTTTG
This sequence comes from Drosophila pseudotakahashii, assembly GCA_035046095.1. NCBI lineage: Eukaryota > Metazoa > Arthropoda > Insecta > Diptera > Drosophilidae > Drosophila > Drosophila pseudotakahashii. The sequence goes on from JAWNOE010000105.1 coordinate 14,036,309, forward strand.
GCGTAAAATGAAAAATACCTGTCAGAATATGAAATGGCATACCTTTTTGAGCTCGTAATTAAATTCCCTATCGATTTGCATTTAAATATGGACATTTAGACTGATTTTAAATTTTTCGAAAAAAATTGTGACCCTACCCCTTAAAAAAACGCAAAAAACCAAAATCGTGTTTTTTTGCACAAAAATATCAGTTTTTTTGGCGTAAAATGAAAAATACCTGTCAGAATATGAAATGGCATACCTTTTTGAGCTCGTAATTAAATTCCCTATCGATTTGCATTTAAATATGGACATTTAAACTGATTTTAAATTTTTCGAAAAAAATTGTGACCCTAGACCTTAAAAAAACGCAAAAAACCAAAATCGTGTTTTTTTGCACAAAAATATCAGTTTTTTTGGCGTAAAATGAAAAATACCTGTCAGAATATGAAATGGCATACCTTTTTGAGCTCGTAATTAAATTCCCTATCGATTTGCATTTAAATATGGACATTTAGACTGATTTTAAATTTTTCGAAAAAAATTGTGACCCTACCCCTTAAAAAAACGCAAAAAACCAAAATCGTGTTTTTTTGCACAAAATTATCAGTTTTTTTGGCGTAAAATGAAAAATACCTGTCAGAATATGAAATGGCATACCTTTTTGAGCTCGTAATTAAATTCCCTATCGATTTGCATTTAAATATGGACATTTAAACTGATTTTAAATTTTTCGAAAAAAATTGTGACCCTAGACCTTAAAAAAACGCAAAAAACCAAAATCGTGTTTTTTTGCACAAAAATATCAGTTTTTTTGGCGTAAAATGAAAAATACCTGTCAGAATATGAAATGGCATACCTTTTTGAGCTCGTAATTAAATTCCCTATCGATTTGCATTTAAATATGGACATTTAGACTGATTTTAAATTTTTCGAAAAAAATTGTGACCCTACCCCTTAAAAAAACGCAAAAAACCAAAATCGTGTTTTTTTGCACAAAATTATCAGTTTTTTTGGCGTAAAATGAAAAATACCTGTCAGAATATGAAATGGCATACCTTTTTGAGCTCGTAATTAAATTCCCTATCGATTTGCATTTAAATATGGACATTTAGACTGATTTTAAATTTTTCGAAAAAAATTGTGACCCTGCCCCTTAAAAAAACGCAAAAAACCAAAATCGTGTTTTTTTGCACAAAAATATCAGTTTTTTTGGCGTAAAATGAAAAATAACTGTCAGAATATGAAATGGCATACCTTTTTGAGCTCGTAATTAAATTCCCTATCGATTTGCATTTAAATATGGACATTTAGACTGATTTTAAATTTTTCGAAAAAAATTGTGACCCTACCCCTTAAAAAAACGCAAAAAACCAAAATCGTGTTTTTTTGCACAAAAATATCAGTTTTTTTGGCGTAAAATGAAAAATACCTGTCAGAATATGAAATGGCATACCTTTTTGAGCTCGTAATTAAATTCCCTATCGATTTGCATTTAAATATGGACATTTAGACTGATTTTAAATTTTTCGAAAAAAATTGTGACCCTAGACCTTAAAAAAACGCAAAAAACCAAAATCGTGTTTTTTTGCACAAAAATATCAGTTTTTTTGGCGTAAAATGAAAAATAACTGTCAGAATATGAAATGGCATACCTTTTTGAGCTCGTAATTAAATTCCCTATCGATTTGCATTTAAATATGGACATTTAAACTGATTTTAAATTTTTCGAAAAAAATTGTGACCCTAGACCTTAAAAAACGCAAAAAACCAAAATCGTGTTTTTTTGCACAAAAATATCAGTTTTTTTGGCGTAAAATGAAAAATAACTGTCAGAATATGAAATGGCATACCTTTTTGAGCTCGTAATTAAATTCCCTATCGATTTGCATTTAAATATGGACATTTAGACTGATTTTAAATTTTTCGAAAAAAATTGTGACCCTACCCCTTAAAAAAACGCAAAAAACCAAAATCGTGTTTTTTTGCACAAAAATATCAGTTTTTTTGGCGTAAAATGAAAAATACCTGTCAGAATATGAAATGGCATACCTTTTTGAGCTCGTAATTAAATTCCCTATCGATTTGCATTTAAATATGGACATTTAGACTGATTTTAAATTTTTCGAAAAAAATTGTGACCCTACCCCATAAAAAAACGCAAAAAACCAAAATCGTGTTTTTTTGCACAAAATTATCAGTTTTTTTGGCGTAAAATGAAAAATACCTGTCAGAATATGAAATGGCATACCTTTTTGAGCTCGTAATTAAATTCCCTATCGATTTGCATTTAAATATGGACATTTAGACTGATTTTAAATTTTTCGAAAAATATTGTGACCCTGCCCCTTAAAAAAACGCAAAAAACCAAAATCGTGTTTTTTTGCACAAAAATATCAGTTTTTTTGGCGTAAAATGAAAAATAACTGTCAGAATATGAAATGGCATACCTTTTTGAGCTCGTAATTAAATTCCCTATCGATTTGCATTTAAATATGGACATTTAGACTGATTTTAAATTTTTCGAAAAAAATTGTGACCATAGACCTTAAAAAAACGCAAAAAACCAAAATCGTGTTTTTTTGCACAAAAATATCAGTTTTTTTGGCGTAAAATGAAAAATAACTGTCAGAATATGAAATGGCATACCTTTTTGAGCTCGTAATTAAATTCCCTATCGATTTGCATTTAAATATGGACATTTAGACTGATTTTAAATTTTTCGAAAAAAATTGTGACCCTACCCCTTAAAAAAACGCAAAAAACCAAAATCGTGTTTTTTTGCACAAAAATATCAGTTTTTTTGGCGTAAAATGAAAAATACCTGTCAGAATATGAAATGGCATACCTTTTTGAGCTCGTAATTAAATTCCCTATCGATTTGCATTTAAATATGGACATTTAGACTGATTTTAAATTTTTCGAAAAAAATTGTGACCCTACCCCTTAAAAAAACGCAAAAAACCAAAATCGTGTTTTTTTGCACAAAAATATCAGTTTTTTTGGCGTAAAATGAAAAATAACTGTCAGAATATGAAATGGCATACCTTTTTGAGCTCGTAATTAAATTCACTATCGATTTGCATTTAAATATGGACATTTAGACTGATTTTAAATTTTTAGAAAAAAATTGTGACCCTACCCCTTAAAAAAACGCAAAAAACCAAAATCATGTTTTTTTGCACAAAAATATCAGTTTTTTTGGCGTAAAATGAAAAATACCTGTCAGAATATGAAATGGCATACCTTTTTGAGCTCGTAATTAAATTCCCTATCGATTTGCATTTAAATATGGACATTTAGACTGATTTTAAATTTTTCGAAAAAAATTGTGACCATAGACCTTAAAAAAAAACGCAAAAAACCAAAATCGTGTTTTTTTGCACAAAATTATCAGTTTTTTTGGCGTAAAATGAAAAATAACTGTCAGAATATGAAATGGCATACCTTTTTGAGCTCGTAATTAAATTCCCTATCGATTTGCATTTAAATATGGACATTTAGACCGATTTTAAATTTTTCGAAAAAAATTGTGACCCTATCCCTTAAAAAAACGCAAAAAACCAAAATCGTGTTTTTTTGCACAAAAATATCAGTTTTTTTGGCGTAAAATGAAAAATAACTGTCAGAATATGAAATGGCATACCTTTTTGAGCTCGTAATTAAATTCACTATCGATTTGCATTTAAATATGAACATTTAGACTGATTTTAAATTTTTAGAAAAAAATTGTGACCCTACCCCTTAAAAAAACGCAAAAAACCAAAATCATGTTTTTTTGCACAAAAATATCAGTTTTTTTGGCGTAAAATGAAAAATACCTGTCAGAATATGAAATGGCATACCTTTTTGAGCTCGTAATTAAATTCCCTATCGATTTGCATTTAAATATGGACATTTAGACTGATTTTAAATTTTTCGAAAAAAATTGTGACCATAGACCTTAAAAAAAACGCAAAAAACCAAAATCGTGTTTTTTTGCACAAAATTATCAGTTTTTTTGGCGTAAAATGAAAAATAACTGTCAGAATATGAAATGGCATACCTTTTTGAGCTCGTAATTAAATTCCCTATCGATTTGCATTTAAATATGGACATTTAGACCGATTTTAAATTTTTCGAAAAAAATTGTGACCCTATCCCTTAAAAAAACGCAAAAAACCAAAATCGTGTTTTTTTGCACAAAAATATCAGTTTTTTTGGCGTAAAATGACTGTCAGAATATGAAATGGCATACATTTTTGAGCTCGTAATTAAATTCCCTATCGATTTGCATTTAAATATGGACATTTAGACTGATTTTAAATTTTTCGAAAAAAATTGTGACCATAGACCTTAAAAAAACGCAAAAAACCAAAATCGTGTTTTTTTGCACAAAAATATCAGTTTTTTTGGCGTAAAATGAAAAATAACTGTCAGAATATGAAATGGCATACCTTTTTGAGCTCGTAATTAAATTCCCTATCGATTTGCATTTAAATATGGACATTTAAACTGATTTTAAATTTTTCGAAAAAAATTGTGACCCACCCCTTAAAAAAACGCAACAAACCAAAATCGTGTTTTTTTGCACAAAAATATCAGTTTTTTTGGCGTAAAATGAAAAATAACTGTCAGAATATGAAATGGCATACCTTTTTGAGCTCGTAATTAAATTCCCTATCGATTTGCATTTAAATATGGACATTTAGACTGATTTTAAATTTTTAGAAAAAAATTGTGACCCTACCCCTTAAAAAACGCAAAAAACCAAAATCGTGTTTTTTTGCACAAAAATATCAGTTTTTTTGGCGTAAAATGAAAAATACCTGTCAGAATATGAAATGGCATACCTTTTTGAGCTCGTAATTAAATTCCCTATCGATTTGCATTTAAATATGGACATTTAGACTGATTTTAAATTTTTCGAAAAAAATTGTGACCATAGACCTTAAAAAAACGCAAAAAACCAAAATCGTGTTTTTTTGCACAAAAATATCAGTTTTTTGGCGTAAAATGAAAAATAACTGTCAGAATATGAAATGGCATACCTTTTTGAGCTCGTAATTAAATTCCCTATCGATTTGCATTTAAATATGGACATTTAAACTGATTTTAAATTTTTCGAAAAAAATTGTGACCCTAGACCTTAAAAAACGCAAAAAACCAAAATCGTGTTTTTTTGCACAAAAATATCAGTTTTTTTGGCGTAAAATGAAAAATAACTGTCAGAATATGAAATGGCATACCTTTTTGAGCTCGTAATTAAATTCCCTATCGATTTGCATTTAAATATGGACATTTAGACTGATTTTAAATTTTTCGAAAAAAATTGTGACCCTACCCCTTAAAAAAACGCAAAAAACCAAAATCGTGTTTTTTTGCACAAAATTATCAGTTTTTTTGGCGTAAAATGAAAAATACCTGTCAGAATATAAAATGGCATACCTTTTTGAGCTCGTAATTAAATTCCCTATCGATTTGCATTTAAATATGGACATTTAGACTGATTTTAAATTTTTCGAAAAAAATTGTGACCCTACCCCTTAAAAAAACGCAAAAAACCAAAATCATGTTTTTTTGCACAAAAATATCAGTTTTTTTGGCGTAAAATGAAAAATACCTGTCAGAATATGAAATGGCATACCTTTTTGAGCTCGTAATTAAATTCCCTATCGATTTGCATTTAAATATGGACATTTAGACTGATTTTAAATTTTTCGAAAAAAATTGTGACCCTACCCCTTAAAAAAACGCAAAAAACCAAAATCGTGTTTTTTTGCACAAAAATATCAGTTTTTTTGGCGTAAAATGAAAAATAACTGTCAGAATATGAAATGGCATACCTTTTTGAGCTCGTAATTAAATTCACTATCGATTTGCATTTAAATATGGACATTTAGACTGATTTTAAATTTTTCGAAAAAAATTGTGACCCTACCCCTTAAAAAAACGCAAAAAACCAAAATCATGTTTTTTTGCACAAAAATATCAGTTTTTTTGGCGTAAAATGAAAAATAACTGTCAGAATATGAAATGGCATACCTTTTTGAGCTCGTAATTAAATTCCCTATCGATTTGCATTTAAATATGGACACTTAGACTGATTTTAAATTTTTCGAAAAAAATTGTGACCCTAGACCTTAAAAAAACGCAAAAAACCAAAATCGTGTTTTTTTGCACAAAAATATCAGTTTTTTTGGCGTAAAATGAAAAATAACTGTCAGAATATGAAATGGCATACCTTTTTGAGCTCGTAATTAAATTCACTATCGATTTGCATTTAAATATGGACATTTAGACTGATTTTAAATTTTTCGAAAAAAATTGTGACCCTACCCCCTTAAAAAAACGCAAAAAACCAAAATCGTGTTTTTTTGCACAAAAATATCAGTTTTTTGGCGTAAAATGAAAAATACCTGTCAGAATATGAAATGGCATACCTTTTTGAGCTCGTAATTAAATTCCCTATCGATTTGCATTTAAATATGGACATTTAAACTGATTTTAAATTTTTCGAAAAAAATTGTGACCATAGACCTTAAAAAAACGCAAAAAACCAAAATCGTGTTTTTTTGCACAAAAATATCAGTTTTTTTGGCGTAAAATGAAAAATAACTGTCAGAATATGAAATGGCATACCTTTTTGAGCTCGTAATTAAATTCCCTATCGATTTGCATTTAAATATGGACATTTAAACTGATTTTAAATTTTTCGAAAAAAATTGTGACCCTAGACCTTAAAAAACGCAAAAAACCAAAATCGTGTTTTTTTGCACAAAAATATCAGTTTTTTTTGGCGTAAAATGAAAAATAACTGTCAGAATATGAAATGGCATACCTTTTTGAGCTCGTAATTAAATTCCCTATCGATTTGCATTTAAATATGGACATTTAGACTGATTTTAAATTTTTCGAAAAAAATTGTGACCATAGACCTTAAAAAAACGCAAAAAACCAAAATCGTGTTTTTTTGCACAAAAATATCAGTTTTTTTGGCGTAAAATGAAAAATAACTGTCAGAATATGAAATGGCATACCTTTTTGAGCTCGTAATTAAATTCCCTATCGATTTGCATTTAAATATGGACATTTAGACTGATTTTAAATTTTTCGAAAAAAATTGTGACCCCTACCCCTTAAAAAAACGCAAAAAACCAAAATCGTGTTTTTTTGCACAAAATTATCAGTTTTTTTGGCGTAAAATGAAAAATACCTGTCAGAATATAAAATGGCATACCTTTTTGAGCTCGTAATTAAATTCCCTATCGATTTGCATTTAAATATGGACATTTAGACTGATTTTAAATTTTTCGAAAAAAAATTGTGACCCACCCCTTAAAAAAACGCAAAAAACCAAAATCGTGTTTTTTTGCACAAAAATATCAGTTTTTTGGCGTAAAATGAAAAATACCTGTCAGAATATGAAATGGCATACCTTTTTGAGCTCGTAATTAAATTCCCTATCGATTTGCATTTAAATATGGACATTTAGACTGATTTTAAATTTTTCGAAAAAAATTGTGACCCTAGACCTTAAAAAAACGCAAAAAACCAAAATCGTGTTTTTTTGCACAAAAATATCAGTTTTTTTGGCGTAAAATGAAAAATAACTGTCAGAATATGAAATGGCATACCTTTTTGAGCTCGTAATTAAATTCACTATCGATTTGCATTTAAATATGGACATTTAGACTGATTTTAAATTTTTCGAAAAAAATTGTGACCCTACCCCTTAAAAAAACGCAAAAAACCAAAATCATGTTTTTTTGCACAAAAATATCAGTTTTTTTGGCGTAAAATGAAAAATACCTGTCAGAATATGAAATGGCATACCTTTTTGAGCTCGTAATTAAATTCCCTATCGATTTGCATTTAAATATGGACATTTAGACTGATTTTAAATTTTTCGAAAAAAATTGTGACCCTACCCCTTAAAAAAACGAAAAAAACCAAAATCGTGTTTTTTTGCACAAAAATATCAGTTTTTTTGGCGTAAAATGAAAAATAACTGTCAGAATATGAAATGGCATACCTTTTTGAGCTCGTAATTAAATTCACTATCGATTTGCATTTAAATATGGACATTTAGACTGATTTTAAATTTTTCGAAAAAAATTGTGACCCTACCCCTTAAAAAAACGCAAAAAACCAAAATCGTGTTTTTTTGCACAAAAATATCAGTTTTTTGGCGTAAAATGAAAAATACCTGTCAGAATATGAAATGGCATACCTTTTTGAGCTCGTAATTAAATTCCCTATCGATTTGCATTTAAATATGGACATTTAAACTGATTTTAAATTTTTCGAAAAAAATTGTGACCCTAGACCTTAAAAAACGCAAAAAACCAAAATCGTGTTTTTTGCACAAAAATATCAGTTTTTTTGGCGTAAAATGAAAAATAACTGTCAGAATATGAAATGGCATACCTTTTTGAGCTCGTAATTAAATTCCCTATCGATTTGCATTTAAATATGGACATTTAGACTGATTTTAAATTTTTCGAAAAAAATTGTGACCATAGACCTTAAAAAAACGCAAAAAACCAAAATCGTGTTTTTTTGCACAAAATTATCAGTTTTTTTGGCGTAAAATGAAAAATACCTGTCAGAATATGAAATGGCATACCTTTTTGAGCTCGTAATTAAATTCCCTATCGATTTGCATTTAAATATGGACATTTAGACTGATTTTAAATTTTTCGAAAAAAATTGTGACCCTACCCCTTAAAAAAACGCAAAAAACCAAAATCGTGTTTTTTTGCACAAAAATATCAGTTTTTTTTGGCGTAAAATGAAAAATAACTGTCAGAATATGAAATGGCATACCTTTTTGAGCTCGTAATTAAATTCCCTATCGATTTGCATTTAAATATGGACATTTAGACTGATTTTAAATTTTTCGAAAAAAATTGTGACCCTACCCCTTAAAAAAACGCAAAAAACCAAAATCATGTTTTTTTGCACAAAAATATCAGTTTTTTTGGCGTAAAATGAAAAATACCTGTCAGAATATGAAATGGCATACCTTTTTGAGCTCGTAATTAAATTCCCTATCGATTTGCATTTAAATATGGACATTTAGACTGACAAAAAACCAAAATCGTGTTTTTTTGCACAAAAATATCAGTTTTTTTTGGCGTAAAATGAAAAATAACTGTCAGAATATGAAATGGCATACCTTTTTGAGCTCGTAATTAAATTCCCTATCGATTTGCATTTAAATATGGACATTTAGACTGATTTTAAATTTTTCGAAAAAAATTGTGACCATAGACCTTAAAAAAACGCAAAAAACCAAAATCGTGTTTTTTTGCACAAAAATATCAGTTTTTTTGGCGTAAAATGAAAAATAACTGTCAGAATATGAAATGGCATACCTTTTTGAGCTCGTAATTAAATTCCCTATCGATTTGCATTTAAATATGGACATTTAGACTGATTTTAAATTTTTCGAAATAAATTGTGACCCTACCCCTTAAAAAAACGCAAAAAACCAAAATCGTGTTTTTTTGCACAAAACTATCAGTTTTTTTGGCGTAAAATGAAAAATACCTGTCAGAATATAAAATGGCATACCTTTTTGAGCTCGTAATTAAATTCCCTATCGATTTGCATTTAAATATGGACATTTAGACTGATTTTAAATTTTTCGAAAAAAATTGTGACCCTACCCCTTAAAAAAACGCAAAAAACCAAAATCGTGTTTTTTTGCACAAAAATATCAGTTTTTTTTGGCGTAAAATGAAAAATAACTGTCAGAATATGAAATGGCATACCTTTTTGAGCTCGTAATTAAATTCCCTATCGATTTGCATTTAAATATGGACATTTAGACTGATTTTAAATTTTTCGAAAAAAATTGTGACCCTACCCCTTAAAAAAACGCAAAAAACCAAAATCATGTTTTTTTGCACAAAAATATCAGTTTTTTTGGCGTAAAATGAAAAATACCTGTCAGAATATGAAATGGCATACCTTTTTGAGCTCGTAATTAAATTCCCTATCGATTTGCATTTAAATATGGACATTTAGACTGACAAAAAACCAAAATCGTGTTTTTTTGCACAAAAATATCAGTTTTTTTTGGCGTAAAATGAAAAATAACTGTCAGAATATGAAATGGCATACCTTTTTGAGCTCGTAATTAAATTCCCTATCGATTTGCATTTAAATATGGACATTTAGACTGATTTTAAATTTTTCGAAAAAAATTGTGACCATAGACCTTAAAAAAACGCAAAAAACCAAAATCGTGTTTTTTTGCACAAAAATATCAGTTTTTTTGGCGTAAAATGAAAAATAACTGTCAGAATATGAAATGGCATACCTTTTTGAGCTCGTAATTAAATTCCCTATCGATTTGCATTTAAATATGGACATTTAGACTGATTTTAAATTTTTCGAAATAAATTGTGACCCTACCCCTTAAAAAAACGCAAAAAACCAAAATCGTGTTTTTTTGCACAAAATTATCAGTTTTTTTGGCGTAAAATGAAAAATACCTGTCAGAATATAAAATGGCATACCTTTTTGAGCTCGTAATTAAATTCCCTATCGATTTGCATTTAAATATGGACATTTAGACTGATTTTAAATTTTTCGAAAAAAATTGTGACCCTAGACCTTAAAAAAACGCAAAAAACCAAAATCGTGTTTTTTTGCACAAAAATATCAGTTTTTTTGGCGTAAAATGAAAAATAACTGTCAGAATATGAAATGGCATACCTTTTTGAGCTCGTAATTAAATTCACTATCGATTTGCATTTAAATATGGACATTTAGACTGATTTTAAATTTTTCGAAAAAAATTGTGACCCTACCCCTTAAAAAAACGCAAAAAACCAAAATCATGTTTTTTTGCACAAAAATATCAGTTTTTTTGGCGTAAAATGAAAAATACCTGTCAGAATATAAAATGGCATACCTTTTTGAGCTCGTAATTAAATTCCCTATCGATTTGCATTTAAATATGGACATTTAGACTGACAAAAAACCAAAATCGTGTTTTTTTGCACAAAAATATCAGTTTTTTTGGCGTAAAATGAAAAATACCTGTCAGAATATGAAATGGCATACCTTTTTGAGCTCGTAATTAAATTCCCTATCGATTTGCATTTAAATATGGACATTTAAACTGATTTTAAATTTTTCGAAAAAAATTGTGACCCTAACCTTAAAAAACGCAAAAAACCAAAATCGTGTTTTTTTGCACAAAAATATCAGTTTTTTTGGCGTAAAATGAAAAATACCTGTCAGAATATGAAATGGCATACCTTTTTGAGCTCGTAATTAAATTCCCTATCGATTTGCATTTAAATATGGACATTTAAACTGATTTTAAATTTTTCGAAAAAAATTGTGACCCTAGACCTTAAAAAACGCAAAAAACCAAAATCGTGTTTTTTTGCACAAAAATATCAGTTTTTTTGGCGTAAAATGAAAAATACCTGTCAGAATATGAAATGGCATACCTTTTTGAGCTCGTAATTAAATTCCCTATCGATTTGCATTTAAATATGGACATTTAGACTGATTTTAAATTTTTCGAAAAAAATTGTGACCTTAGACCTTAAAAAAACGCAAAAAAACCAAAATCGTGTTTTTTTGCACAAAAATATCAGTTTTTTTGGCGTAAAATGAAAAATACCTGTCAGAATATGAAATGGCATACCTTTTTGAGCTCGTAATTAAATTCCCTATCGATTTGCATTTAAATATGGACATTTAGACTGATTTTAAATTTTTCGAAAAAAATTGTGACCCTAGACCTTAAAAAAACGCAAAAAACCAAAATCGTGTTTTTTTGCACAAAAATATCAGTTTTTTTGGCGTAAAATGAAAAATACCTGTCAGAATATGAAATGGCATACCTTTTTGAGCTCGTAATTAAATTCCCTATCGATTTGCATTTAAATATGGACATTTAGACTGATTTTAAATTTTTCGAAAAAAATTGTGACCTTAGACCTTAAAAAAACGCAAAAAAACCAAAATCGTGTTTTTTTGCACAAAAATATCAGTTTTTTTGGCGTAAAATGAAAAATACCTGTCAGAATATGAAATGGCATACCTTTTTGAGCTCGTAATTAAATTCCCTATCGATTTGCATTTAAATATGGACATTTAGACTGATTTTAAATTTTTCGAAAAAAATTGTGACCCTAGACCTTAAAAAAACGCAAAAAACCAAAATCGTGTTTTTTTGCACAAAAATATCAGTTTTTTTGGCGTAAAATGAAAAATACCTGTCAGAATATGAAATGGCATACCTTTTTGAGCTCGTAATTAAATTCCCTATCGATTTGCATTTAAATATGGACATTTAGACTGATTTTAAATTTTTCGAAAAAAATTGTGACCTTAGACCTTAAAAAAACGCAAAAAACCAAAATCGTGTTTTTTTGCACAAAAATATCAGTTTTTTTGGCGTAAAATGAAAAATACCTGTCAGAATATAAAATGGCATACCTTTTTGAGCTCGTAATTAAATTCCCTATCGATTTGCATTTACATATGGACATTTAGACTGATTTTAACTTTTTCGAAAAAAATTGTGACCCTACCCCTTAAAAAAACGCAAAAAACCAAAATCGTGTTTTTTTGCACAAAAATATCAGTTTTTTTTGCGTAAAATGAAAAATAACTGTCAGAATATAAAATGGCATACCTTTTTGAGCTCGTAATTAAATTCCCTATCGATTTGCATTTAAATATGGACATTTAGACTGATTTTAAATTTTTCGAAAAAAATTGTGACCCTACCCCTTAAAAAAACGCAAAAAACCAAAATCGTGTTTTTTTGCACAAAAATATCAGTTTTTTTTGGCGTAAAATGAAAAATACCTGTCAGAATATGAAATGGCATACCTTTTTGAGCTCGTAATTAAATTCCCTATCGATTTGCATTTAAATATGGACATTTAAACTGATTTTAAATTTTTCGAAAAAAATTGTGACCCTACCCCTTAAAAAAACGCAAAAAACCAAAATAGTGTTTTTTTGCACAAAAATATCAGTTTTTTTGGCGTAAAATGAGAAATAGCTGTCAGAATATGAAGTGTCATACCTTTTTGAGCTCGTAATTAAATTCCCTATCGATTGGCATTCAAATATAAAAATTTAAACTGTTTTCAATTTTTTCGAAAAAAATTGTGACCCTACCCCTTAAAAAAACGCAAAAAACCAAAATCGTGTTTTTTTGCACAAAAATATCAGTATTTTTGTCGTAAAATGAGAAATAGCTGTCAGAATATGAAGTGTCATACCTTTTTGAGCTCGTAATTAAATTCCCTATCGATTGGCATTCAAATATAAAAATTTAAACTGTTTTCAATTTTTTCGAAAAAAATTGTGACCCTACCCCTTAAAAAAACGCAAAAAACCAAAATCGTGTTTTTTTGCACAAAAATATCAGTTTTTTTTGGCGTAAAATGAAAAATACCTGTCAGAATATGAAATGGCATACCTTTTTGAGCTCGTAATTAAATTCCCTATCGATTTGCATTTAAATATGGACATTTAGACTGATTTTAAATTTTTCGAAAAAAATTGTGACCCTAGACCTTAAAAAAACGCAAAAAACCAAAATCGTGTTTTTTTGCACAAAAATATCAGTTTTTTTGGCGTAAAATGAAAAATACCTGTCAGAATATGAAATGGCATACCTTTTTGAGCTCGTAATTAAATTCCCTATCGATTTGCATTTAAATATGGACATTTAGACTGATTTTAAATTTTTCGAAAAAAATTGTGACCTTAGACCTTAAAAAAACGCAAAAAACCAAAATCGTGTTTTTTTGCACAAAAATATCAGTTTTTTTGGCGTAAAATGAAAAATACCTGTCAGAATATAAAATGGCATACCTTTTTGAGCTCGTAATTAAATTCCCTATCGATTTGCATTTACATATGGACATTTAGACTGATTTTAACTTTTTCGAAAAAAATTGTGACCCTACCCCTTAAAAAAACGCAAAAAACCAAAATCGTGTTTTTTTGCACAAAAATATCAGTTTTTTTTGCGTAAAATGAAAAATAACTGTCAGAATATAAAATGGCATACCTTTTTGAGCTCGTAATTAAATTCCCTATCGATTTGCATTTAAATATGGACATTTAGACTGATTTTAAATTTTTCGAAAAAAATTGTGACCCTACCCCTTAAAAAAACGCAAAAAACCAAAATCGTGTTTTTTTGCACAAAAATATCAGTTTTTTTTGGCGTAAAATGAAAAATACCTGTCAGAATATGAAATGGCATACCTTTTTGAGCTCGTAATTAAATTCCCTATCGATTTGCATTTAAATATGGACATTTAAACTGATTTTAAATTTTTCGAAAAAAATTGTGACCCTACCCCTTAAAAAAACGCAAAAAACCAAAATAGTGTTTTTTTGCACAAAAATATCAGTTTTTTTGGCGTAAAATGAGAAATAGCTGTCAGAATATGAAGTGTCATACCTTTTTGAGCTCGTAATTAAATTCCCTATCGATTGGCATTCAAATATAAAAATTTAAACTGTTTTCAATTTTTTCGAAAAAAATTGTGACCCTACCCCTTAAAAAAACGCAAAAAACCAAAATCGTGTTTTTTTGCACAAAAATATCAGTATTTTTGTCGTAAAATGAGAAATAGCTGTCAGAATATGAAGTGTCATACCTTTTTGAGCTCGTAATTAAATTCCCTATCGATTGGCATTCAAATATAAAAATTTAAACTGTTTTCAATTTTTTCGAAAAAAATTGTGACCCTACCCCTTAAAAAAACGCAAAAAACTAAAATCGTGTTTTTTTGCACAAAAATATCAGTTTTTTTGGCGTAAAATGAAAAATACCTGTCAGAATATGAAATGGCATACCTTTTTGAGCTCGTAATTAGATTCCCTATCGATTTGCATTTAAATATGGACATTTAGACTGATTTTAAATTTTTCGAAAAAAATTGTGACCCTACCCCTTAAAAAAACGCAAAAAACCAAAATCGTGTTTTTTTGCACAAAAATATCAGTTTTTTTGGCGTAAAATGAAAAATACCTGTCAGAATATGAAATGGCATACCTTTTTGAGCTCGTAATTAGATTCCCTATCGATTTGCATTTAAATATGGACATTTTGACTGATTTTAAATTTTTCGAAAAAAATTGTGACCCTACCCCTTAAAAAAACGCAAAAAACCAAAATCGTGTTTTTTTGCACAAAAATATCAGTTTTTTTTGGCGTAAAATGAAAAATACCTGTCAGAATATGAAATGGCGTACCTTTTTGAGCTCGTAATTAGATTCCCTATCGATTTGCATTTAAATATGGACATTTTGACTGATTTTAAATTTTTCGAAAAAAATTGTGACCCTACCCCTTAAAAAAACGCAAAAAACCAAAATCGTGTTTTTTTGCACAAAAATATCAGTTTTTTTGGCGTAAAATGAAAAATACCTGTCAGAATATGAAATGGCATACCTTTTTGAGCTCGTAATTAGATTCCCTATCGATTTGCATTTAAATATGGACATTTTGACTGATTTTAAATTTTTCGAAAAAAATTGTGACCCTACCCCTTAAAAAAACGCAAAAAACCAAAATCGTGTTTTTTTGCACAAAAATATCAGTTTTTTTTGGCGTAAAATGAAAAATACCTGTCAGAATATGAAATGGCGTACCTTTTTGAGCTCGTAATTAGATTCCCTATCGATTTGCATTTAAATATGGACATTTTGACTGATTTTAAATTTTTCGAAAAAAATTGTGACCCTACCCCTTAAAAAAACGCAAAAAACCAAAATCGTGTTTATTTGCACAAAAATATCAGTTTTTTTGGCGTAAAATGAAAAATACCTGTCAGAATATGAAATGGCATACCTTTTTGAGCTCGTTATTAGATTCCCTATCGATTTGCATTTAAATATGGACATTTAGACTGATTTTAAATTTTTCGAAAAAAATTGTGACCCTACCCCTTAAAAAAACGCAAAAAACCAAAATCCTGTTTTTTTGCACAAAAATATCAGTTTTTTTGGCGTAAAATGAAAAATACCTGTCAGAATATGAAATGGCGTACCTTTTTGAGCTCGTAATTAGATTCCCTATCGATTTGCATTTAAATATGGACATTTAGACTGATTTTAGACCTTAAAAAACGCAAAAAACCAAAATCGTGTTTTTTTGCACAAAAATATCAGTGTTTTTGGCGTAAAATGAAAAATAACTGTCAGAATATGAAATGGCATACCTTTTTGAGCTCGTAATTAAAATCCCTATCGATTTGCATTTAAATATGGACATTTAGACTGATTTTAAATTTTTCGAAAAAAATTGTGACCCTAGACCTTAAAAAACGCAAAAAACCAAAATCGTGTTTTTTTGAACAAAAATATCAGTTTTTTTGGCGTAAAATGAAAAATACCTGTCAGAATATGAAATGGCATACCTTTTTGAGCTCGTAATTAAATTCCCTATCGATTTGCATTTAAATATGGGCATTTAGACTTATTTTAAATTTTTCGAAAAAAATTGTGACCCCTACCCCTTAAAAAAACGCAAATAACCAAAATCGTGTTTTTTTGCACAAAAATATCAGTTTTTTTTGGCGTAAAATGAAAAATAACTGTCAGAATATAAAATGGCATACCTTTTTGAGCTCGAAATTAAATTCAAATTTGGAAATTGTATCTTGTTTTTTTTCGTAAAAAATTGTGGCACTACCCTACAAGTCTTTTTTTTACCAAAAAAAGAAAAAAAGACATACTATTTAAACAGCTAACGAGGGTATTAATTGATCACTTCTTGAACTGATTTAGGAAAATACCTTTTTTGAACATTTTTACATTTTTGATAAAGGGCAATTTTTGGCCAAACACAGCAAAAAAAAACTTCAAAAAATACGAAATTCACTCTTCTAGTAACTGATCTGCGGAACTACACAATATTCTCCCCATCGCACTCACCTGTACATCGAACCCGAGACATCCACGACCAGCTTGAGTCGGTTAGGCTTCTCCTGGACGTGATCCGCCCAGGGATTGGCCTCCGCCCGCCGCCTGTAGATGTTCTTCTCGCCGGTGATGCCCTCGACGAGTCGGGTGTCATCGAGATCGCCGTGGGTCTGGTACTTCTGCCACTGGCGCTCCTTGCTCTTTGTCTGCATGGCCTCCAGGACGGCCTTCAGCTGCTGCACCTGCTTGCGATTCGGCTCACTGAACTGGGCATACAGCTTGTGGTCGTGGGCGGACATCTTGATCTCCTTGAGCTTGTCCTCGAACGCCTTGCGGTTCATTTCGCGTGCCGCCCGCTTGATCTCCTCGGGCACATCGGCCTTCTCCTCGTCGCTCAGCTGATGGACCTTGTGGCCCTTGTCCAGGCGGAAGGGTCCGCCCTTGCCGCCGAGTCCGGCGGTGTCCCGGCCCCCGCTGCCGCCCGCCCACGTGTTGCCGCCCACATGGGGCTCGTTCTTGGGGTCCAGCTTGCCGAACTTCGGTCCCGAGACGCCCAGTCCGCTGTGCCGCTTCACGGACGCCTGCAGCGTCTTCTGCCGCCTGATGGCCTGGATCTCCTCCTCGGCATACGACTCGATGCCATGCTTGGCCAGCACCTGGTTGACCTGCTGCAGAGCCTCCGGCTGATAGCGATCGAAGTCCAGAACGTTGCCCACCACCTCGGACATGTTCTCCTCCGGATAGCGCTCCAGGTGCTTGACAATGCTCACCACTTCGCGGGTGGAGTACGGATAGTTGAGCATGCCCTCGTCGGCGAGCGTTCGCAGCTCGCCGAAGGCATTCACCAGGGTACGTAGCGTTTTGATGGGCACCTTGGGTCCGTATTGCTGCAGCAGGAAGATCTCCGAATCGGGATCCGGATTGCTGATCGCATGGCAGCTGAAGACATCGCCCAGGGCGGCAAAGAAATCGTTGCCGAGGAAGGGGAAGCCCGGACGATTGGCCAGCACGATTAGCCGGAAATCGGGATGGGTTTCGATGGAGTTGGGCGTCCTGCCGCCCGCACCCGGCGGCACGATCCGCCGGCCATCGGCCAGCACCATCTCGCCGCTCTCTACCAGGGTGCGTAGGATGCAAGTCACGTTGACCGGCGCCTTGTCCGCCTCGTCCACCACCAGGACGTGGCCGGATCGCACCGCCTGGACGAGGGCACTGTCCTCGTACGACACCTGGCCGTCCTTGAGCGTCGCCTGGAGCGTCAGGCTGTGGACGGTGGTGTCCCGATGCAGCTGGATGTACTCCCTGGGTCGCTGCATCAGCTCCAGCAGGCGATCCACCAGCTTGTTCTTGCCCACGCCCTGGTTGCCCACCAGCAGCAGGTGCTCGCCGATGAGGTAGTCCTGCAGCAGACGCTCCAGCAGCTGGACATGCTGCGGCATCTCGTAGAACAGGGTGCTGGGCACCTTGGACAGCTGCTCCTGGCTGGGATTGCCCAGTGGCCAGCGCGTAGAGCCGATTCTCAGGCTGTTATCCTCCACGGCTATCTGATTTTTCCTCGCGCTCTTGGTCCTAATCTCCCGCGGCCTGATGCCCACCTGCTGGATGGCCTGTTCCAGGGCACCGCGCGAAAGGGCCGGCATGAATCTGGCCAGGAATGTGTTCTGCAGCATCTCGTGGACATCGCTCAGCTCGCTCTCCGGATAGGCGGCCAAACGGCGGGCCAGCTTGAGTAGCTGCCGCGTGGACAGGGTGCCCGCCAGTCCCTGCAGCAGGGGGTCCTGGGAGGATCTCAGCAGTTGGGCCAGCTTCAGCAGGGGCTCCATGCCAGCGGGCAATGCTCCGCCGCACAGCTGGGCCAGCAGCTCCTGCTCCTCGCTCTGGCGCAGAGGACGCAGCTCCTGGTAGAGGAACAGGCTGAGCAGCTCCGGTGTCAGCCAATTGGGCTGTCCGCCACCGGGACGCGGTGGTTCTGCCAAGGCCACCACGCGGAAGGATTTGTGCATGGGCAGGAAACCGAGTCCGGCGAGCTGATCCTCGGTGAATCCTTGCTGTATCAGCGCCTGGTAGCGATTTGCGCCCAGCAGGGTGGTGCCATCGCACAGCTGCAGTTCCCGATCGTGAATGAGGCTGGGAAATGGAAAGAGTTATGGGTATATCCAACATTGCACTAGCTATCCGACCGACTCACCGTTGCAGAACGCTGGCCGTGCTCTTGTGGAGGCGATGCAGGCCATTTAGGACAGCCACGGATCCCGATTTGGCAGCCCGCACCAGTGGCGAATCCCGCCAGACGGTGTCGCCCTCGGCACTCGTGATCCGCTGCTGGACGATGTCCCGGCTGGTCATGTCCTCGTACAGCATCATGGGCTCCGAGGTCTGCTGGAGCAGGCGGAGCAGCTCCTGGGTGAGGGTCAGCTTGCCCACACCCTTCTCGCCTATCAGGCACACATCGCCCACCGCGTAGGCTTGCAGCAGACTGGCCAGAGCCTGTCGCTGATGGGGCAGATCCACAAAGCTGGTGGCAGCAGCAGGAGGAGTCTGTCCTCCGGCAAGATTCAGCTGCAGCTCATCCAAATTGAGCAGAACTTGCCCTTGATCTCCAGTCTTACTTTCGATTCTCTTGATGCTGCCGCTGGGTATCAGCTGGATGTCCAGTTTCTTGAGCAGCTCCTCCACGCGCTTCTTTTGATCGGACTTCAGCATGCTTTGGTAGGGATATATACGGCTGATCACATCGTGCAGGCTCAGCGAGGGATTCGCGTCCTGCAGGAGTTTAGGAGGTGATTGAGAAACACATTACTGATTAACTGGTCAACCCACCAGCATCTTCACACCCAGTTGCAGGTTGTGGAGGGGGAAGTCCGGCAGCTGGAGCGCTGCATCCGCCTGTTGCAGGGTCAGGGCGAAGGTGAGCAGCTGCTTCAGCTGCTCGCCGGGCACAGCGGGAGCCTCCTGCTGCAGCTCCTCGTACAGCTCGCCGTAGGAGAAGGTGGTCACGTTGCGGGACTGGAAGCGAGAGCGCAGTGGCGGGTCCAGCGGGGTGCCCTTGTACTTGTGCGTGGGCAGACCCAGGGCCACCACCCGGAACTGCTCGGAAACGCGCAGTAGACCCCACTCGTCCAGCTGTTCCCGCGAGTGTTTCTGGGGGAAGATAAAGTAATCCCAGGGATTAGCTGGTTGCCAGGCGGTAAGAAGCGATAACTCACCTCCAGGAGCTTGTCGTAACGCTCGGGCGACATCAGGAACTTGCCGCTCTCCAGGTGCATCTCCCGATTCTCCAGCAGATTGTTCAGTATGGGCAGCACATTGCGCTCCGCGTGCTCCACCCCGTCGAGGACCAGGACACGACCATTGAGAGCGGCCCGTACTGCTCCCTGGTCGTGATAGATGGCCGCCTTGTCGTGGATCTCGCGTCGCTGCTTCAGATCGCTCTCGGTGGTGTCCCTGCTCAAGGCCACGTACTCCACCTCGCGTTGCGTTAGCTCCAGGAACTGCATGGCCAGCTGGCGACGCAGGGGACCCGGCTGACCCAGCAGGAACATGTCCTGACGCAGTGCATCCTTCTGCAGCATCCAGCGCAGGTGGTGCAGGGCAGACTGCGACAGCTGGAGGGTGCCATCCGGAGAGTATTTCACTAGGGATTAGGATAAAGAACAGAGTAATTAAAATACGTATGTATTAACTATTAAATATTAAAAACTATAGGTTTGGAACCGCTTCGAAGAGCCTCATCAGACTCTTTATAAAATATTTATAATATATGATATAACTATAATATACATTAAGCTCTAATTTATTAAAAAAAAACAACCATTTTATTTGGAACATGGAATTTAATAGATTTTCCTTGATGCTTAGCAGAATTGCATAAATAATTATAAAAGCCTGTAGTACATTTTGAAAAGTTCAACTGCCAAATGTGGCCAATTTCAAGGGCGAATGGCAGTTTATGATATGGTATAATATAGTTCAAAGAACAAATTTTGAGTGGTCCTAAGTCTAGTATTGATGGATCAAAAGTGTAAGAGCAAAAAATCGGTGGAAAGGCAACCGAATGAGGCAGCTCTATAAAATATATGGGTAGTGATAACATGTGGTCGATCATCGGTAATCATCGGATTTATCCGGAGTGGCCGCGTTTCGACTTCCGTGGGCGCTTCAAGTTGGTCTTGGGTTTCCCGTTTCCATTTCCATTCTTCCAATTCGATGGCTGCTTATCGATGGTCCCGGTGAGGGCGATCCGCCTTTCCATTGCCTCGGTGGCGAAGTCAGCGCGGTCGCCCAGTTCGCTGAGTCCGACGACGAAGTCCCTGGTCTTGCTGTCCTTCACCAGGACAATGGTGGGCAGCACCTCCATGCGCAGTCGACGGGTGAGGAAGGGAGCCCTGGCGGCGTTCACCTTGCAGAAACGCGCCTCCAGGTGTCTGGGCGCCAGGATCCTCAGGTGCTTGTCCACGACCTTGCAGTGCTCGTTTCCGTTGGCATAGAAGTGGCACACGAAGTTCTGCGATTTTTTGGTCATCTCAAAGAAGCCCTTTTCAGATCCCAGATCCGAGTACTTTCCATGGCCGTTCTTGATCCATTCCTGCTGCTTCTTCTTGGTTGCCTCCTTCATCTCTGGTCTGGGGTTGTCCTTGAATAGCCAGGCGATTAAGTTGGTTTTTCCGCTTTTCTGCTTTCCTGGTTTCTACTTGTTATTTTGTAATTTTACAGCTTTTATGTTGTATTATTTAGACGAAGGCAGGCATCAAGTGTGACTTTTAATTTTGAAACCTTTTGGTAACTTGACTTTAAAAGTACTGTTTTATATTTTTAAACAGATTGTTCATGCTATGGAAAATAAGTATGAGATTTTAATAAGAATATTTAAAAAAGTTTTAAAATTAAGATATTTTTAACAGGGGACAGTAAATATATTAATCAGAAATCCCTTCATGGAGTTGTTTATAATAGATTGTGATCTATAAGATTAATACACTCTTAAATATCTTAAGTTTATTCAAAAAGGCACTTAGTATGATAAGATATACTATCTATTTCTGGTCATTTTACATTTAGGAAATAAATTAAACTTGTGCATATGATCTAATAAGATGATATAATGATAGGATGGGACTGGATCTGCAGGGCACAGAGATAGTGGCGCATAGTTGACCTTTGTACTGGCCGGAGATCTTGGACTGCCCATCAATCCCCATGCTCACCGTATTGCTGTGGCACCAGCTGCGGGTCCTTGGGTTTGCGCAGCCGCACGCTCACATCGCCGATGGTCAGACTGTCGTCCTCCGGATCCTTTCCAGCCGCCGTGCTCGCCCAGCTTCGCCGCCAAATCCTGCCGTTTCGGAGGCTGTGACGCAACAGGTGGCCGCTGTGGGCCTGCAGGTTGGCCAGCATGTCCGTCGGTGGGGGTGGGTTTGTTTGGGGGTTCTTTGAGACAACTAAAATCGGGCCAAGGCACCGAAATGGGGTAACTTTTCCGGATTTATTTAACGGTCCGCGCGTGTTTACCAGAAACAGCTGATTGGCCGGTGCTGCCCATCCGGCCGTGGCCTTATCACGGTTTGCGTCTCCACTTAGATTTATCGAAGGTTCGAACCGTTTGATTGGCAAAGCAGATAAAGAACACCCTTCATGTTGGTATTTTTGATATTGTAGCACCACAGCCCCACTGGCAGAATAAAGCAAAAAAAAAACACGCAATTGGAAGCATTCGTTTTGACTGAATTTTTACCAATTTAACCGATAATTAGCTAGCTCAAAATGACCACAGCCGCGCGTCCGACCTTTGACCCCGCCCGCGGAGGCTCCGGTCGCGGCGAAAAGGACCTGAGTGCGCTAAGCAAGCAGTATTCCAGTCGCGATCTGCCAGGCCACACCAAGCTGAAATACAGGTAGTACTCGATAGAGGGGATTTGCGGGTAAACCATGACCTAATTCACATATGTTTCGCCACAGGGAGACGGGCCAGGGCACCAGCGAGGAGATCCGCAGCCGGGACTTCCGCAAGGAGCTGGAGGAGCGCGAGCGCGAGGCCCGTTCCGGTTCGGGAGCCACTTCCTCCTCGGGCAAGGCGCTGCCCTCCATTGTGCGCAAGGCCATCGAGGCCAACAATGCGGGCGGTGGTCCCGGTGGTGCTGGCAAGCGGGCCAAACCCGACGCCCTCCAGCAGCAGCAGCAGTTGCAGCAACAGCAGGCCGCCAATCTGGACGCCGACGAGCCGCTGGACAACGACAGCTCCGATTCGGACAGCGATTCGGACGACGACGATGCCGCCCTGCTGGCCGAGCTGCAGAAGATCAAGCAGGAGCGCCTCCAGGAGACGGCGCGTCGCGAGTCGGAGAAGAAGCAGGAGGACGAGCGCATCCGCATGGAGAACATCCTCTCGGGCAATCCGCTGATCAACTACGAACCCGGCACCGCCGCCTCCGCTGCGGGACGTGCCTCCGGCCTGGGCGGCGACCTCAAGATCAAGCGCCGCTGGGACGACGACGTCGTGTTCAAGAACTGCGCTCGCTCTGCTCCCGAAAAGAAGACGCACTTCGTCAACGACGCCCTGCGCTCCGATTTCCACAAGAAGTTCATGGACAAGTACATCAAATAGGCGCCATAAGTTCGCTTTAAGTTTCAACCGCTTTTTGTAATAGGCTAAGTAACCCAATTGTCAACTTTTTTTGGCCTTCCGCCCCATTAAAATTCGCATTTTGTAAGAAGAACTCTGTGTCGGGGTTTCTATTGATAGGAAATTGTTACAGAATATTGCCTAATCTGGTGAAATATGATGGGTATGGGAATATTGTTCCGAATTGCCATTTTAAATTAATTTTACCCAATTTTTGAGAAGAAAACTCGCTCATTTTACTTGACAATGTTTTAATTTTCGTGAAATCCGTTGTATTTTATATTTTTTAATTGATTTACATTACTCTTTGGTTTACTAATAAAACAAAATGACTTAGAACCAGGTTTATTTCGATTCAAGTTCGTGCAAACGATTGCTAACAAACATCTTGCCATTCTTGAGGTCGACTTCATTTGGGGAATAGGTAGTCAGTCCTCCCTCGGGCTGTGACCCAATGACTGGGGGCTGACCGCGAGTGCGAGTCCGAGTGCGAAGGGCAGGAACCTTAACCAAAGTGTGAAACCGCAAGAAACATCGGTAGCCGGTCGAGAGGGACAAAAGCAGCAGCCACCAGAGGCGGCGGACCAGGATGTCCAGGAGGGGGGTTAGGGTCGGGGGCACAGGCGGAAGGGAAGGGGAAAGGGGGCCAACCAGGGGCAGCGGCGGCTACGTGAGCGCACGAAGAAAAGCCCAAGAAGCCCAGGAAGCCCAATCATCGTGGCGATCATCGCAAGGGCAATTGTCGCTGCTGATGAGGCACGAAGCAAAATCAATTTGCCCCAAGGAGCCGGGCCAAGCAAGCGCAAAATAACTTGGTCAATTACGCCGACCCAAGCAGCACTGCAAGATGGTTATATCTATTTTAAATAGTTGAAATATTTCAAAATAATAATTTAAACTTGGAAAATACTTATATATGTACCTATCATATCAATGAACAAAAATAATATAATATAATAAAATACTGATTTTACATAGAATTTAATAAATTTTTGTATAAAAGCTATTTAAGATCGAAATCTATAAATATTTATAAACGTACAGTTTCTATATTTTTAAATAAAAAAATTAAAATATGCATTAACAATCATGTAAATTAAAAAAAGAAAACTTTTGAAAAAAATTGAAAATTATAGACATATTGCATAAATTGAAAAAAAATCCTTTTATTTTTTATAATGTTTTTAAATATTATAAAATATTTATTTAATATCCTTTGGGATTAATTGTAAATATTTCTAGGTAATTAATTTAAAAAACTGATTAAAACAAATGTAAATATAAATTCTATATTTCCCAATAAAAATCCCATTTTAAATTCGAATTTTTTTCTCAGTGCATCTGCAGCAACAGCGAATGCAAATCATCCGGAGGGTCTTGATTTCCACGCCTCTTTAATGCCCCGCACGCGGCCTGCGCCATCTGAAGATCTGAACTCCGACTTTGTCAATGAGCCCACGTTCCGACTTCGATTCGACTTCTATATACCCATACCCATACCCCTTCCTTGGCGCTGGCAGGGATCAGCGACTGGTCGCGACCCCGCTCCCAAAAGTTGACGAACGCTCAATTTTACGCTAATTCGATCAGAATCAAAATCAAACAAAATTATCCTGACCATAGTCGGCAAAAGCGATGATGATCCTCTTACACTAGTCAGCAAGGTTAAAAAGAATTGGAAAAAATAGAAGAGATGAATTTATAGTTTATAAGGAATTTATAAGAAGAGAAACCAAGTTTAAAAATAATACTTAAATGTCTAATAAAATGGTAAAAAACTTGTAAGTAAAATTTTATTAAATATTTATATATTTATTTCTTTTTTTTAAAGATTCTAAAATACTTGAATTATTTTTTAAATAATTAATTAATTATTTTCCCGAAATAATGTAAATACTTTCAAGAACCCTTTTAGGAACTCAAGACAAACATAAACGTCGTTGTCTAGTGTTCAGATTGTGATTGACAATGATGATTGACTGTATCGCTATGATGACGCTGCTAATGCTAATGATAATCATGATGATTGTTGTTATTACGCTGCCTGTGCTTCTGATTCTGATTTGCTGCCCGATGTCTGAAGTTTTCAGTCCTCCTACGGTGGCAGTCAAAATGCCGAATCCCCGACCCCGAGACTGAGCATAATTTATTTCCTGTTTGGCATTATGCATCCCCATTATTTGTGCATTCATCAGCAGAGACGGGTCCGGGTTCGAGTTCGGAGCCAATCTGCATTCAACTTGTTGATGCACTGGAAAAAAAAATATCTAAAAAATATTTAATTTAAGAAATATATTTACTTTACCAAGTTTCTTGAGTAAACTATTTATTTAATTATTCTTTCTTTAGTAAACTATTTTAAGCTCGGTAATTGTCCGTTAATAGATATTTAATAAGGACAAGCTCTATATATAATAATCAAGGATTTCTATCATGTGTAATTTATATTTTCTGGGTACCAAACATGTACTTCTATTGTTCATTTGTCCAATTTTTTTTTTTAGTTGTTTTTTATTAGTAGTTTTTTATTAGTTGTTTTTTATTAGTTGTTGAGTTGATGGTCACATTAGCTAGTTGTTCCTTTCCCTTAATAAGTTATTATACTTTGAATAAAAAATAGCTAATACGAAAAAAAAAAAAATTTTTATTTTTATTTTATAAAACCAACGATCTTTTCGCTCAGTGTGCTTCGCTGTTGCTGCTGCACTTTTCGGTAGTCGCCGCGCGCTAAATTGTGGCCACCGAACGGGGGCCAAGTCAAGACTGGGGCTTAAACCTGGTCCACTGCTGCTGGCACTTCCATTGCCACTGCCATGGCCTATCAATTGTCAGCAATTTCCCAACTGCATAAACTTGAAAAGAGCGCAAAAAAGGCGAGCGAATAACTACATGCAAACCTACAGCGACCGACTGCATAAATATGGCGACTGGCCGACGGAAATGGCCGTCGCGGTTGCAAGTGACAAATAGCCGGGGTTAAGCGGGGGCATCGGGGGGTTAAGGGGCGTTGAAGTGGGCGGCACTGAACCAGTTGACCACCAAATAAAGACCGCGAACATATGTTTTTCTGGCCGGCGAGAATATGGCCAACACCAAAAAAGGAGGCTGGGCATTTGACCCCGAAAATGTATTGGAAGTGGTAGAGGATCGGAAAATCTGTTGGCCATCTATTTAAAGTTCTTAAAAGAATTTGATTATTAAAGAAAATTAATACAAAACTATTTTATTCAAAATATATATGTACTTATTTTAAAGAAATTTTAGCATTTTAATAAACATTATGATTCAAAATGATTTCAACATAAATATTGATAATCTTATAATTTTTAATATAATAGTTTCTATTATTGATTTAGTGATTTATAACCAACCATTAATATAATAATGATAATATATTATTTAATATTACTAAATAAAGTTTGGAAACAAAAACGAATAAAAAACATATAACAATATAACAATACTAACATATCGATTTTAAGATTTTCTCAAGATGGAAATGCTTCGAGATATTAATGAATAATTCTGTTATGTCTACAGGTATATATTCAAAAATACCATAAACAAATAAAGTTCCAGTGGACATTGTAGTTTTTATTTTAGGATTTTTTTGTCCTATTAAATATTTATTTTATTTATAATATACTAATTTTCAGTCCCACTAAATCTTCAGTTTTTATCCAAGTGGCTTAAACCTTAAATCTATTGCCATGCCAATAGCCAATAACCGAATTTCCATCTTGGCTCCTCACAATTATCTGTACCAGCCTGCACTTCAGACAGCAGCAACATGAATTGCACTTGCAGCAGCAACATGGCAACATGACCCGAGGTGGCGACACTTTATTTAGCTTTAAACTTTTATGGAATGCAAATTTCACTCAGCTGTTGCTCCTGGTGTCGCTGGCCTGTCCTGTGGGGAAAGGGCCAGGATTGGGGATCGGCTGCAACTGCAACTGCAAACTGCAACTGATGCTGCATAATTTAGTTGACCAATTTACACTGGAACCGTTGGCCACTGAGTGCAACCGGAAATGCAGGCACCCGAAAAGCCAAAGCATTTTTGCGGCCTTTTCGGGGGAAAGGAGAACTCGGTGGTCCAGTGTGTGTGTGTTTTTATTTTCAGCCTTTTTTACTTTTATTTTTGGGGTCGACCGCCTGCACTTGACATATTTACTCGCAATGGCCATTTGTAAATCGCCTCTGCCGGAAGGGGATATTCAGGGGTTCAGGGTTTCAGGGTTTCAGGGGTCAAAAGAGCCAATCAGTTGAAGTTTATTTAGCACGCTTAATTTAAATAGAAAGTTTAATGGATTTAGAAGGACTTTTGAAGGGGAAAACTTTAATAGCAAACAATTATTATATTTTAAACAATACTAAACCCAAGCTCGGTAAACAATCGTCTTCCACCTTTCCTTGTCTCATCATCACCTTGTGAATCTTGTGTGGTGACCCCGAGCGAAGGGTGACCCCTCAATTGGGGAAATGAAACAATAACAGAAGCCGCGATCTGCGAACTGATGAGGGTTTTCGCCCACCTGATAAAACTGCAGACCAAACTAATTCCAAGTGGTGGCTAACACGATTAAAAACAAATTTCACCTACGCACAATCTCCCATAAAGTTCGCGGCCTGCCATTAACTCGCTAGGATTGCAGTGCACTGTAAAAAATATACTATACAAATTTAGAGAAAGTTTTCGAAATTATAAAAATATTATAAACATATTATATTATATTATTATATTAATTAAAAGCATTTCATTTACCTATTTAATAAGTAATATTTATATTATAAATATTATATTATATGTATTATTTTTATGCCCACATATCTTTTTGAATCACTTTACAAACAACAACACAAGAGTTCTTCAGCGATTGTTTTCGGTCAACGGATTAACCATAGCACAAAGGTCATGAAGTTTTAGCTAGAACTAGTTGGGAATTATAAGTACCCACTATTAATATTTTTAACCATTTATAATATTAAATATTCAGCAGATACAAATGTTTTTATTGTTAGTAACAGGTTTTGACTAAATATCTGATCTTCTTTTGAGTTGACCTCCATAATGATTACTAAGTATTTTTTCCAGTGCACTCCACTTACGCACACATGGCGGCATTCAGCGGACGTGTGGCAGACGCATATTTCCGCAGAGCAAGAGGCGCTGGACCGAGACCAAAGCCAAACCGAAACCAAATCCCAGCCCAAATCCGAAAGCCAGGACTTCGATGGGCCATTGACTGGCCGCTAATGCTAATGCTTGAGCAGCTCCATCCAGCAACAGGTGGAAGGTGGGGATGGTTGCATTTGGATTTGGATAAAGGGGGTGGATCAGAGGTGGACCGGAAATGCGGATGCACGAGAACGCCGCCCGATGAGCGAAGGTGAGCAAAAACTAAAAGCTCATTTGCAGCTACTTCCGCTGCTAAATGAAAATGCATTTCCTGCTTGGAAAAGCGTTTAAGCTGCCAATAATGGTGGGTGGTTTTCCCCCCATTTTTCGAACGGTCCTCGTCGGACTCTCGTGTTGTCTGTGACAGCAAATTTTTATGCAAAATGTTGCGACATCTGTAAATGATTTGCTGCCATTAGGAGATGGAGATGCAGGTTGCCTGGTTAGCCTGGTTAGCCTGGCTATTGGCCAGCTAACTACTTCCTTTGCCTGGGCCACACTTCCGGCCAACGGCAGAAGTCACCAAATGCTGTGGCCATCCTCCACTGGCTCCTCCAGGCTCTTGTCCTGTCCCATTTTGTCCTTTTCCTACAGGACAACGGATGAACAGGAGATGGAGATGTAGATGCAGGTTCCGATTCAGATGCAGATTCAGATTCAGAGGAAGAGATAGAGGAACCTGTGTGCCGGCCGCAAAATGCGTTCGGTTCGCATCTTCCGGACTGAAAGGGGGCCCAAGAAAAAATGGCAAAGGCCTACTAATGTTTGCGATAATAGGACTACGGTATACGCTTCTGAAAAATATATATATAAATATATCAACAAAAATCTGGAAAAATATTCTAAATAATTTAAATAATATGGCTTTGGTTGGTTTTCTTTATACTGTTCTTTCCAGATGCTATAATAAAGATACCAAAGAAATAGCTTGGGTTTTGCAAACCATTTTAAATGTCAATAGAGGTGTCTAAAAGTATGCTACAATATATTATTAACCCAGAAGTGTTGTGAATTCATACGGGAAGACGACTATCCCTTATTCATTGCATACTTTTAGACACTTCTTTTAAAAACCTAGCTATTTCTGTAATATATTTAACTATTTTCATTTTAAATTAATACATTTAATATTTTTTATTTACTTTATTTTATTTAAGTAGCTTTTTATAAAAATTAGAATTTGTTTATTTAATTACTTTCTAGTTAAATTAGAGGGTCTATCTTGAATGGCATAGAATATTTTTTCGGGGTCTCTTCTCTGTGAATTTTTCGTAGCCCAGGGGCTGCACTAGAAACTCCTGTCCCATTTTCCACGGGGGCTTTTCCTTCGGCCTTTTCCTGCACCGGCAGCCATTTAGAGTGAGAAATTGACCATTAAAACAGACAGCTACACATGTTGACAAAATGCGAACGCGACTCGGAAGGGTGCCGGAGTTTTTCGACGGGGGTTGGGGCTTGCAGGGGTGCAGTTAGCCCCCCAACTCCTTCTAACCCAACTCCTGATTGCGAGGCTACGGATTCCTGGACCGTCGAGGGCGACCCAAGTGAATCGTCGTTGTCGTTGCCAAGTGCTGCAATTCTCATTGCGATAATCAAATTGTAGGTTTCGTTGTCTGCTCAGCCAAAGGGGGACGAAGGGGGTTGACCATTCCGATGGAAGGGTGGAAAGGGGAGTGGGAACTGGAACTGCAAGTGCATGTCCCTCTGCCGGTGCATCCGGTGCGTTTTTGCATTTCCAAATGGGGGCCACACTTGTCCCTAGAAATTGGCGAAGGAACCCCGAAATAAAGGATGGCAAAAGTCAGGACAGGACTACACTAAGAGAAAAACGAACTATCAACTGGCAAAGGAAAAATGTAATTAAAACAAATTTAAGGATAATTTTGTAATTTGATAAAATATATTAATCCTAATAAAACCGAAAATAGATTAAATATAAGTAAATAATTTCAGTTACATTAGAAGTATAAAATAAAATATTTCAATTTATTTAATGCTGGAAAACCATTAAAAACTATTAACGTACCATTTTTACTTTTTTATTATTTTCTCATCATTATTTATAGTTCTACAAAATATCTTAGTAAATAATACGTTTTTTTTCGGTGCACAAATAGAGGAGCCTGTGAGGAGGCGAGGAACCAGGTCCCTTTGCATCTATTATGTGGACCAATAAATAGAGGTAGTTAAGAACCTTGCGGTTTTGGGGCTCACTTGTCAAATTGAAAAATGCCCTTCGGTCAATCTCACCCACCTTTTTGGCCCACCTGTATTAATAGAACACTTACTTAAACTGGATTCGAGGAATTCGCACGCTTCCACGAATGTTCGAGCGTAAAAACCGGGCTAACACTGGAAATTCTGGCCCATCGAAAAAAAGGCGTAGCCCGGTCAAAAGTTATGAAAGCACCTATTATTATTTTCAATTTGGGCATGGCAATAGGTTCAGCTTGATAAATATTTAATAGATTTATCATTCATACGCAGTGTTGTCACAGCCTTTTATCAACCCAAACAGTTCTTAATTCTAAATAAAATTCCAACATTTCTTTGTCTAAAATTCCCGATTAGCGGGTATTTTGTAGTCGCAATACCCTAGAATTAAATGCTCTTTCGCAGCCCCGGCATTTGTAGTTGCTTTTTCCCACACCTCGGAGTTGAAAAATCCCCCGTTTGAAATTATTCAGATGACTCAACTTGGCACGCGCAACTGCCTGTGACAGATTCCAGTTGGAAGATATAGAACTATATGGTATGGGTTATATGAGGTATATGGTATCTGGTATCTGTTATAGATGGTAACACTCTCAGTTCTCCCTAACACTAACCTACCTCATGGACTACCTCTCTTTCGACTTTCGAGTGGGGGGAAAACGAAACGAAATGAACTGAAACCGGTTTTTGGCTTTGATTTATGATCGCTCGGATGAATGGATGAATGAATGGGCCAAAGCCGAGGTGAGAGGCCTCCAAATTGGCAATCTCTATTTGGCTCCTTCGCGGCTAATCCGGCGATACCAACTCGCAACTCAAAACTCGCCTGCGGTTGAACCAAATATCCTGCGTTAATTGTTAATTTGCATTGTTGCGGCACTGAGAGAAAACAGACACTCAAAAGGGTTAAATTCTGATCTTTTGACAGAATAAAATTTTTTAGTTCCTTTTTCCTACACGGAAA
The DNA here is from genome assembly GCA_035046095.1 of Drosophila pseudotakahashii. Lineage (NCBI taxonomy): Eukaryota > Metazoa > Arthropoda > Insecta > Diptera > Drosophilidae > Drosophila > Drosophila pseudotakahashii. Next base: position 14,068,178 of record JAWNOE010000105.1, read on the forward strand.
AAAAAACGATATGAAATAGGGTTATTTCTACCTTATTTCAAAATGATCTGAAAAACTTGATCTTAAAAAAATATTAATATAAATATATTATTATCATTTTTTTTCTGTGTATCTCAATTTATTTATTTATGATTTTATAATGAATTTGTAAAGATTTGAAGTTAGATATTTCATATAATATATATATTTTTCTACTTATTAGGATTTGTTTTCTAATCTTAATATTTAGTTTTATAATTTTTTGGTATATTTTCCAGTGCCTTGTTGCTTTTGCCCAACTTTGTTGCCGGCTTTTGCTTCGGATTTACCGCATTTGGCATCGGGTCTTGCATACAAATGGGGAATTTGGGAACTGTGAATGGGAGCCAAGTTCATGGATGGGTCTCGGTCTCCGTGGGTTACGTGCACGGGCTCAGATCGCCGGATCGTGTTGATATATTTTACATATATGTACCCATAGGGCTGAGGTCCGACTATTTGGCTGGGGAGTCGATTGCGTTGTCACCGATCGTCACTGCCTTTCAATCGGAGGATGATTCACTGCCTCTTTGGATTCGCATTCGGGGGGAACCAAGTGCCTATTGTCACTATATAAAAATAATAAAGTAATCTGCTTATCAAGTAAAAGTCTTTGAAATATGGAGGACTAGGAAAAATTATTATAATGGTTTTAATTTTCAATTTAATTTAATAGGATAATAATTTATCTCCAATAATAATCATAATTAATGTTATTAATAATTTTGAAATATTTATTCGATGATTGTTTTATTTGATGATTAACCAAAGACAAAGTCTACAACAAAGTGAATCATATAGTTATTAATTAAAAATATATTTTAGCCTTAGATCTCTCACTCCTTTTTATAAATGACTGTTAAGATTTAAATAATTTATTTGTCTTATATGAAACTAACTAACTAATGCATATACTTAATCATTACCACAAGTACAATATTATTAACAATTTTAATATTTATCCAACGTCTTTGAAATACAAATTCAGTTTGTAATTAATTAATTTAAAATATTTGTAGTGCATTTTCTGTACGACTATCGGTAATTCGTTGATATTGCTCGTTTGCGCCATATAAAGAATTGAGCTTGGCGCAAATATAAGGTGTTTACTCTGGGGTTTTACCCAAACGTGCAGCAGATTCTGACTGATACTTTAGGAACTTAAGCTTACCAGAAGTTCTGTTCTTTTTGGGGATAAAATAGTCAGAAGGAAGTGTATAGGAAATGCATCAAGATTACCTAATAATACAGAACAATAACTATTTTTTTTTAACAAGTTTATATTAAATCTTAAAAGTTTCAAAAGGAATATATTTTATTATACAAGATTTTTATTTAATAACAAGGATAATCGATCATATTGTTTTCAACTTAGGCCAGAACATTTAATATAAAATTATCGAATTTGTTTTGGCCAATTCGGTTTGGTAGCCTCTCTTGAAATACCATTTTCCCCCACTTTCACCGCCACTTTCACCGCTTCACACACACACACACACACATGCACGCACTTGCGTAAGGGAAAAAGTCATTTTCATTTTTCAATTAGCCAACAAATAAATTTGTTTATCCCATTGCAGTGCTTTTTTCGCCCAAGTATTTTGCCTCCATGCTGCCTATTATTTTATTTGCATTGCGTATATTTAATAAGCGGTTTCGAATTCCCAGCAACAACATCAAAGCAAATGCGGTTGGGCCCCAAAACAGCGATAGCAACAAAAAAAGAGTGGCGGTAAATGGAATGAAATGGGGAGTACCCATTATTTGGGTCCATAAATGAAAGGGGGCTTATATATTATGTAGGATTTTTAAAAAATATATAGAAAAACACTGCAAAGCAGTAGAATGTATGAAGAATATTATCCCTTCTTTATTCCTAAATTTCACATACAGAAATAATATCTCTCAACAGCATACAGATTGCCGGTATACCACTTAGAATAGGAATACCCCCTGAGTATTGGGGAAACAGAAACAGTGACCGAAACAACGGGAACAACAAATTGGTGCTAAAATAATCAAAAGGCTAATAAAGTAGCTATAATGATGTGGCAGCAACAGCAGCAACTAGCAATCGCTAATCACTCGACGCGGCTTTTTTTGGGCATGTGGCACAGTGGCAGTGGCAGCGGCAGCGCCAGAAAACCGCTAATCAAGTTCACAGGTATCCCAGCCCTCGGTCCCTCCCCCCAATTGACCCCTGACCCCTCCTCACCCACGACCCCCGAGCTGCCATCATTGACGCATCATCGAAAGTTGCTGGCGGGTGACAGGAGCAGCAGCAGCAGCAGCAATATCGCAGCACGGCAGCAACATCGGCGACAGGAGCAGCAACAACAGTCACCACACTTTCGCCCACATCCACACCCACCGGTGGCCACCTTATGACCGACCTTCAGAGAATGAGTGCAACGCGTGAACTGAGAGAAATTATGTAAATATGTTAAGAACCACTGGCATCATGATTTTTGCGAAAAATGGTAAAAAAAAATAAAATGTCCAGGTTTAAATGTGAATCGATTGGAAATTCAATAACGAGTTCAGAAAGGTATGACAATCCATATTTGGATCAAAAACTGCTTTGTTTATTTTTTTAAAATTCGGGATTTTGGTTTTTTAACCAAAATATGGATTTTTTCTTTTGGGTTTTTTTTGCTATAACTTGGACAAAAATGGTCATACAGCAAAAATACATACTGTTTTGAACAGATAACAAAATAATAATTAAATCCATGACACTTTCAACGCAATTTTGAAAAAAAAAAATTTTCGCCTATTTTTATTTTATTTTATAAGGGGGTACATCATGCATTTTTGCAAAAAATGGCCAAAAAATAAAATATCCAGATTTAAATGCGAATCGATTGGAAATTAAATAACGAGTTCAGAAAGGTATGACAATCCAAATTTAGATCAATATTTAGATTGTTTCGGCCAAAAAACTATTTTGTTTTTTATTTGGAAATTTGCGATTTCGGTTTTTGAAAAAAATTGGAATTTTTTAGTTAATTCTTAAAAGCAATTAATTAAATACAGAAACAAAATGTAATAAAAAAGTATTTTTTTATTGTTAATATTTACTAATTAATTGAATAATATTTTTTATTATATTATTTATAAACAAAGTTTTTTCTATTTATGCTTCAAAAAAGGGTTCTTTAAAATCACAATTTCTCTCAGTGTATCAGCATTAAAAGCCCAGAGATGAACACCATTGCCGTGCCGTGTCACGCCACATATAGTTATCATATACAGACACCTAAAGATAGACACCCATTAATCTATGCTCGTGAATAATCCGTGAATCAAGGGGTCTTCGCATTATGCTGCCTCACATGAGTTAGTGAGGCCGAAGTTGATTCACCCGTCCAAAGTTCGTAGTCATCTTGGCCATCAAACAAAGGGTTGATGGATTCATCATCTCCGCTATCTTATGGTTTCACTCACTTTGCGTCACAAGATATTTTCATTTGAATAAATACTAACTAAAATGAAGATAGCAAGTTACAACAAATTGTATTTTATTGGTTAGAAATAATTATGTGCAATTAGTATTTTCACTTTTTAAATGAAAGTTCCTAATTAATATTTAAGCCACATTCTTTTAATTTGCCAATAATATCGTTTTCCCAACGAAAGTTAGTTCTGCGTCCCATTAGATTCAATTTGGTTTTAATTGAGCCAGCATCTGAGTTCTGTATTTCATCTCTAGTGGAACTGGGACCCTTTGGGTTTCAGGTGAGTGCGTATGTGAACCCATCTCATTTCCCATTTGACCTCAGCCTGTGCCCGCTTTTTGCCCTTTTTGCCCTTTTTGCCAGTTTTTGCCGGCTGTCGCTGCGTTTGATGCGTGTCTGACACATGCCAACACATTAGTCGCCAACCGAACGGCCACGCCCCCGAGTCGCCGTACTGCCACCGCCTCCAAAAAGTCCAAAAAGTCCTCTATGGGGCTTTTTTTTGTCGGCCAGCGCAACTAATTTCATTTGCTTGCATTGCTGCCCGGAAAAAAGTGGGAAAAAAATCGAAAAAGGCAAATTAGGCAAAGCATCAAATTTACATACGAAATCGAAGCTACAGAACGGTATGAGGCTGCACTGAGAGAAATTACGCAGCTTAAGGATCTTTCTTACTGGGAATTTTAGCATAAAATGGAGAATGGTAAAGCAAAAGCGAATGTTATTCGTTTAAAAAACATTATTAAAAAAAAAAAAAAAAAAATGCATCTAACATTTAACCCATTTATAACATTTAGGATGAGTTATTTGTTGTTTAAAAAATCGAATATTCGTATTATCCAATCTTGATGATTTTTTTCCAGTGTGCCCATGGGATTTGGCGAGGTACTGAGTTCGAGGACCAGGTGTGTTCCACAATTTGGCGCTGTGATTTGCCAGTGGCCGTGCAAAAAATCAACTTTCGGCCAAATGCAACAGCGTGTGGCGTGCGTGCCGCCAGCTCCGACAACATAATGATGATACCCCCCCACCCTTTTGACCCTCTAACGATCTATGTGCATAATATAATATAACTATAGGTGGGTTAGGGACCCCCGATCCATATGCAAAACATTACTCATACGCGGCGTGTGCCGGCTACGTCAGAGTGACGTTGCTGGGGGAAAGTCCAGCGTCATCTGGGTTTAATCCAAAATCGCCACTTGGCTTAAAAAGCCAGTCCTAATACATAATACTAACCGGGTTAACACATCACAAACTGTTTGATTTTATGATGGGCCCCGGGGTCACTGCTTTAGCAGACCATTCATTCAAAAGTATACGATTATATAGTATAGTATCGTATCGCACTTCTCAACGGCTAAAAACCCAAAGATCCAATGAATCACTTCGGGCCTTTTAACGCAGTTCCGCTGACGAAAATAAATAAAGAGGCTAAAAGAGAAGCGCTGAATGTGGCAGAAGAGAATCCAACGAGAAGAGAGTAAGTAATGGCTGAATGTGAAGATTTTAAGGTTTTGTGACTGGGTTTTTTAGTAAATATTTAGAAATATTTAATATCCATTATATTATTTATGAAAAGAGTTTGTTTTTTAATTTTTATGACTACCTTAACTAATAAAGATTGAAAAAAACAGATAATTTTCATATAAAGCCTATAAACAAAAGGATATTACCAATGTTGGCTATTTTTCTGCCATATTTTTCTTTTACTTAGTTAAAAAAAATCTAAAATATATTAAAAGGATTTTTTTTAGTTGAAGTTATACTTTCAAAAACTGTACCTAACTCCTAAAATCGTTATAAAACCACATTAAACACATGTAATAAACGAAGACTCTTCTTACTTCTCTCTTTGTCAGCACCAACTTACTCTCTTTTTCCACCGTTTCTCTTGCTTTTCGATGCTGCACACTCTCTTTCTCTCTTTTTTGTGGGTGGTTACATTGCTGTCTTCGCTTACAGTTATTTGTTCTTGCTTTTCACTTGTGTTTTCTTTGCTTTTTGTTTTTGAGCTCACTTTTAGGTTTTTTTTGTTCGTGTTTTGTGTGTTTTGTGGGTGGCGCCTAACAGCTCGCTTTCGCGTGTTGTATTTGTTGCACTGTGTTCCGCTTCGTTTGATTTTGTTGTTGCGGATTTCATTTTGGTTTATTTGTGGAAAACACGCACCCCGAACAACAAAAAAACAACTTAATTTCAACTCGTTTGCCAGCGTAGTGAAATTCGCATTCAAAAGTAGCACAGTTACCGTTACGTTTACATTTACATTTACCGTTACTAGCTTAACACGTGTCAGAGCGAGATGGCAGTTCTCGTTGTTTTGTTAATTTTTTTCCATTATTTAAGCTTACTTGTGTATGTATGTGTGTGTGTACAGAAAGAGAGGGGGGCAGAGAGCAGCTTTTTGGTTGCTTTTTGCTTTTGCTCCATTTTTTTGTTTGGCCATTCAAAAGCTAATGAATAAAGTCACAAAAAGGATGAGAAAGGAAGAGGGGAAGAGAAAGAGCGATACCGAAAGGCACCGCCTTTCTCTGCGATTCTCACAAAAATTACCTGTGCTCCCATTAATTTTTTTTATAATCTTTATGCGTAATGTTCATAATGATGATTCACAATTAATTTGATTTGCTAATTTAAAGGTTAAATGAGTTGAAATTGGCAAAATCAGGTTGATGATATCATAGCAATGATAAAGCATAATTTCCATGGAATGCTACACGGGTCCATTCATAAGTGGGTTTTTCAAACTAGAAGACTGAACAAGTGTGTATAAAATATCTCACTGTTTTTGTTAATTTAAAAGCCCGTTAGTTAAGTCTTTAAGTCCCTTAGTTGTTGTATTCTTTCTGTAAGTGGGTCAACATCCTTTGTACACAACGCCGCCTATCTTTAGCTCACTTGGCTCTGCTGTAATTTAGCTCGATTCATAAGCCGATCCATTCATGATGAGCAGGCTTCACTTTCCGCCCTCGAAACGCTGGACAGGACCACCCATGATTCCATGATCCACACATCCACACACGGTAGCCTGTAAAGATCTTACATCTTACATCTGCTGGTTGTTTTGGTGCTGGAACTCGGAGTTAATTAGCCCACGGATCGGGTCAGTCATCAGCTTCCTCCGCGCAGTGGTAATTCAAGACGCCCATCATAAACTGCTGACAAAGTTACTAGGCTTGCCTTCTGGTCCCCTTTGTTCTGGGCCACCGCAAGATCTTGGCGTGGATCACTTACTATATAGCCGGAGCTATAGCTATGGAAAGAAGAGGGGGGTAAAGTCGGGGGGCGTTTCGAAGATAAGACGTGTGTCGGGCAGAAGCCCGAAGAAAGCTTCAGGTAACCAAAGGAGAGGGGGGCTGCAGAGGATATCTTTAACGCTTGCCTGGATCTGGCTTCTGCACTGAAATATAAAGCCTCTCTTGAAATGTTATTGATAAATATTGTTTCTAAATATTTCCAGAGGTCTGGCAACCCTAAAGCATGCTGTAATACCATTTCCTTTGAGAACTACTTACTGATAAAGTAGTTTAAAGATCACTTGTTTTAAACTATCTAGACTTGAAAAAGCAGATCGATCAATCGATTATTTGCAGTGGATCGGCCATAGGGTATGGATTATCGGTAGACCCCACCTCGGCTCGGGGCTCGGGTCTCTTGTCTAGGGTTTCCGTTTCGCAATTGCCGACAATGGAAATGTCTTTTGCAATTTAACACTTGACTGCCCCGTCTTGATTTGCCTGCCAAAGCAACAACAATGGCGGCACCCAAAGGCGGTGTGAGAAGGGGGGTTCTGGGGGTTTCGGGGGTTGGAGCAACCCACTGCAGCCGCTTCTCCAATTTATGTATGCCATGGAGCGACCGCAGAAGAGGCGAAAAAAATGAAAATGAAAATGGAACTAGAGCTGGCAGAGATCGCAGATCGGAGATTGGAGATTGGAGATCGGAGATCTTCCCGGGGAACGAGGCGATGGCTCGGTCTATGGGATGGCCTGTGCACACTTTGTGGTTCTGTTTGGCAATAATTTATAATTTATTATTTACACGCGCATTTTTAAGGCTTCGCACTCAAAAATTCACGATTTTTCGCAATTGTTGCTAGCATTTTTTTTGTTGTTCCGCCATTGTTGCTTCTAATCTAAAATATGCGCATAATTAAGTATCCGCTGCTGTTGCTTGTGGTCAGCGAAATATTTCTGCACAGGTTTCTCTTTAGCAGTGAAAAATGCCATTTTTTAGTTGATATATAAAAATAACACAAAAATGGATTTAATTCTGCGAGAATCAACCGAGTTAATATAGTTAGTTTTCCAATATCTTTTTACCTTTTCACCCCTTTTTCACACTCAATTGATAAAATGAGTTTTAAATAAATACGATAACTTTATTTATAGTCTTCATCGTTTATCGTTCATCGTTAATCGTTCATCGTTCACTTTCATCTCGAATCCTTTGGCAGATTCACACACAAAGTAACAGAAAAAAAATGTATACATACATAGGTATTTCCATATTTATAGATAGTTGTGCGGCTTTATCGAGTATCTTTCTAGGCTTAGGGGCTAGTAAAAAAAAATGTTTATCTACGCTTTGTAGGGGATTTGGGTGCTCTCTCTCTGCGCGGGGGGTTTATATCAGTAATATTATGTATTTTTCATTTTATCTTAGATCTAAAATTTGCATTATTTACACCTCCTTTAAATTATTTCATTAAGCACTTAATATTATTATTATTATATTATATTTAATGCTGCAACAAAACTCTCTGGCATTTCGAAAACAATAATATAGTATTGGAATTTAGGTTTAGAGTTTAATAATGCGCTTTTCTCGAGAGTCCCTACATATTATATTATGATCTCCTAAAAGTATTCATTCTTTTATGTACAACTTGCAGATGTGCTTCGTGGAATTACTTAGCCTATGAAAAAAAAACGAAAAAAAATTGTACAGTTCTTGTGGCGGTGATCCCGGTGATCCTGGTGATCCTGGTGATCCTGGTGATCCTCTCCTAGTTCAGTTCGATGTGCAGGTGCAGCGGTGGGTGGGTGGTAATGGGTGGTGCTGTTCGATGGGTGATCCGATTGGGTCAATAGGGTCGCCACACCTGCGTGAGATCGCCCACGTCCTCCTCCCTTGCCGTCTCCACTCCGCCACCCGCTCCACTTCCCCCACCCACTTCGCCGGTGGACTCCACCTGCTGCTGCTGCTGCTGTTGGGGGTGGTGCACCTGCTGCTGCTGCTGCTGTGGGTGGTGGTGCACCTGCTGGTGGTACTGATCCTGGCCAATCTCGATGCTCGACCTACTGCTGCCCGTCAGCGAGCCAATGGTCAGGTGCTCGGCCCCCGAGGCCGTGCCCAGATACTGCTCCAGCTTCTCGCTGCTGTGCAGATGCAGGTGGATCTGGTTCTGGTTGACCGTGGAGTAGAGCTGCGGGCACAGGACCACCGGCGGCGGGGGCGGCGGCTGCGGGGGCGGGGCCGCCTGCGGACCGTATTGGGCGGTGGCCAGACAACTGCCGTACTGATAGTTCTGATAGCCATTCGACCACGCCTGATTGTAGCCGCCCCCATAGTCCAGTTCCGACTTGGAGCCACTGCCTCCGCCGCCCACCGAATTCCCGACCCCGTAGCCGCTGGCCGTCTGATAGGGATCGGTGGCGAAGCCATGGCCATGCATCTCGGGCAGAACGGCCGGCAGATGGGCGGCATACTGGCCCGCCTCCAGGGAATTGGCCGAGTCCCCGTAGCCGCCGTAGTTCATGCCCATGCCCATGCCCACGCCCATGCCTACGCCCATGGTGGCTCCATTGCCCACGCCCACGCCCACCGAAACGGGGGCGGCAGCGGGGGGCGGGGGCGGCGGGGGCAGGGCCATCTGGTGCTGCAGGTGGGCGTGCGCGTGGGCGTGATGGGCGTGCGGGTGGTGGGCGTGGCTATGGTAATAGGCAGCCGCCGAACTCGAGGATCCCGTCCACTCGCCGGCGCCCATCATATCGGGTCCTGAAAGGGAATAAAGAAATCAGTATTATAAATATTTTACTCTTTAACTATTTGAATTTAGATATAATATAATAATATTCCCCTATGATATACTCTACATTTTGGTATAATATATTTGTAATACAAAATTTATTATTTTTAATATTTTATTATAATATTTTTATAGTATAGCTAGTACTATAAGATCCATAGTTAGTTCTTAGTTTTGTAAACTTCATATAAATAAATAAATAAAATGGTAAGTCCTCTTTTAAAAAGTTTAAGCTACCTATATCTAAATTATCCTTACATTAAAGGTTTAATCAATAAAAATAAACAGATTTTAGGCTATTTGGCATAGTAAAATAACTTTAGAAATGAAAAAAAACAACTTTGTCCCAATTTGTATGATATTTTTACCATTTCTGAAAGATTAGAAATGGGATCGTTAAGAAATATCATACTTAAAGGACACCAATAATCTTGTAACACCTATAAAAAAGAACAAGGAGTTAACCATCTCGAGGGAAAGAGAGAAGGTAAATGAGTGCCAGCTGGGAGTCCAATTAACCCCTGATTCGCCCCACCCCCAGAATATTAACCCCCGAGTGAAATTCGCCAAGTTGTCAGTCGCAAACGTGGGCGTGTCCAAAGGGATAATTGAAAACATCATTTCATATGCATGGCAACGGGGAGAATGGGGCATGTGTGCCAGCACCACCCACCAGGTTAACCCCCCTCTTAACCCCACGGCGACTGCAGTGCACACACTAATGGGTTAAAGGTAAGCGAAAAGACGAAAGAAAATTCCAAGACATTGGAACTGGGTTTCCCGAGCAACCAGCGGGACATCGTGGCCCCAACTCTAAAATCTCGCATATTTTGATTAATTACGCAAGCGACCCCCCCTCAAAAATGCCCACCCACGCCCCTGTGTCAGCTGCCAAAAAAAGCAGCGACAAAAATGTCGCTTAATTAATCAAATTCATTAGAAGCGATAAAAGAAAAATAGCAAAGTCTAAATTGACGAAAGGTAAATCCGTAATCAGGTAGAAAAATATTAAAAAAGATTACTTATTAACCCTTATAAAGGTTTGAAATATATTCTAAAGAAAATGGTATAAAAATAAATTTAATTTGGATTTTTTTGTGGCATATTTTGAATATAAATAACTTTATAACTTAAGTTCCAAGCAAAATAAGTATGGAGTAGTTTAAAACCATAGGTTCCTAATTTATTTATGGTATTCTTCTATTTCTTCTAAATTATCTGCGTAATTTAGCTGTCACCAAGAAGAATACCTCACCAAAAGGGGGAAATTAGCTACGCACTATAATAAATAATGAGCTCAAAGTACGCACGTACTGACCCCCGCCCCCTTTTCAAAAAAAACAGGGGCGGCGACTTATGAAAGGTAGGAAAATTGCAAGTTGCATGCAACTTTTCACCCGGCACTTATCACATTTTAATGTTTCAATTAAGGCGCAAATTGCGTTGCAGCAACAACAGCGAGGTAAAATGAGGCCCAAGACATGGGCGGCGGTTGAGGATGGGTGGGGGCCACCGGTTAGGGTGGACCACCGCAAACTTAGGCAAATGAGGTTGCAATGAAGCGAAGCGAACAGGATGAAAGCCAAGTTAGCCAAGTAATGGTTGTTGAGGGGAGGGGGGGGGGGGGTCCAAAAGGGGCGTCCAAAAGGGGGGTCACAACCGTTGGTCATACCTTGTAATTTAGCTGCGGGCACGTGGAATTATGCGAATTATTTTCTTCCCTGAAATTGCGTATACGCAATGTGAACAGAAAAGGGGGGTTTTAAAAAAGGGTTAGGACCAGAGTTGTGTAAAAACTTATATATAGTAGATATATTGCAGCCTGGAAAATACTAACAAGTTTCTGGCACTTCCAATCGATCCCACGGCTTCAACCGGATATCTTCGATTTTGGCCATATATCCGCTCAACAACAAAAACAACGAAAAAACAACAACAAGAGGGCTGAAATGCGGATGCAGGCTGATCAATCCATTCGAACAGAAAACCACAAACTGTGTGCGGATAAGTCAAGTGTCTTCGAGTGGTGGCTTCTTCCTCAAAAGCTGGCCAAAAATTGAAGGCAAGAGAAGAAGAGGGAGGTAAATTGGGTGGAAATCAGCAAACCTACAAAAATACTAAATTAATCTAAAATAACAATTAATGTTTTTTATAATAACAGTTTCATAATTTTAATTTCAAGGATTCTTACCAAAATCCTAAATCTAAATATAATAAATATAGTTTTACTATCTTTTAAAACGTTTAAGAACTTTAATTAAAATAAATTTTTTTGTAATTACACACAGAGAAAAAAAAATACCAAAAATAATCATCCATCGGGTATTGTTTCATATCAATTTTGGTCCCTTATGTGTTCATATCAAAATGATATTTCCGAACATATGATTTCGTACCATATTGTTATGAAATCGTACCATTTTGTAATGGAAAAATTGATATGAAACAATATCAGTCCCATATTGTACCGTTTTTTTCTCTGTGCAGTTTCAAAAAATCGACTTATAAATTGAAATAATTGTAAAGTTTTTATTTTTAAGAATGTTTACCAAAATCCTAAATTAATATAAAATTTATTTTAATTTTTTTTGTATTTTAATGAAATACTGTTGTAATTACTGTTTTATAAAAATCTAATAATAAATTGAACAAGTATGTTAATAATTTATTTATAGTATTCTTACTTTATTATCTTTTTTTTGTGCAATATCTTTTTCACACACTTTTTTTTTATCAGTGCAAAACAGATAACTTTCGAGTCTTGAAGACTTAAAATTTGTAAAAAATAAATATTTGTAGTATTCAAACTTCGTTATTCTTTTTTTAGTGCCACTTCTATCCTAACCATTTTTTTTATCAGTGCTTTCGGGTCTTGAAGTAACTTTAATTTAAGTGCGTCTGGCCAAAGTTTAGTGGTAGTGGTTGTTGCTTTTTTTGGTGTGAATGGAGTTCCCTTTTTTTACATCATTTTTTATAGGTGTTCCCTTCTTTCTTCTTTTTTTTTTTACTTCTTTTGGCCCGCAAAATGGCGGCAAAAAGGTAGGAAAAAAGGCAAGTACTTGTACATTAACAACAACAACGATGCGAAACGGAAGTGAGTTTGCGGTTTTTTGGGTCTCGGGATTGGGTTTTTCAAAAGGGGGCGATGGTGATGAGCAGGGAAGCAAGTGACTGCGGCCATTGGTAGCACAAATAATAAAAAAAAAATAAAAAAAACAGCAAAATATATAGGTGGGTATATAAACCGAAGTTGGCTGGCCACAGTTGGCCGTTTTATGGGCCAAAAAGATTCCATTTCCAATATGTGTGACATTGTTGTCACTCCCTTAACCCCCTGAAGCCCCCTGGCGGCCCCCTTAACCCACTGATGGCTGCATCTTGCAGCCTGCATCTCCAACTGCAAACGGCAAACTGTTCGGTTGAAGCTGCAACAGCTGCGCAACCGCATTTGGATTGATTTGTGGCCAAAAGTGGGAACCCGCAACTACAAAAAAAAAATACCAGTACCAATACCAAAACTAAACCCAAACTGTGGCCAAATTTGCATATTTCCCCCCTTTTAATGAAGGCAAACACGAAGGCGTGAGTTTCGGAGCTTCAACTCTGGACCAGATGCCAAAATGCATCGGGATGCGGAATAATAATAATAATGATGATGATGATGATGATGATACTGCTGGACGGCCACAGGTGTTTGAACCACAAACAATTAGAAGGCAGGGTGTTAGGACTAAATCATATCGTACAATATATAAGGACTTATAGTTGGTTTATAAGGATATTCTGTACTTCTTTTGGTTCCAAGGGATTTATACAAAAAAAATTAGTAAATTTAATAGATAAATAATTTAAATAAATACGAAAATGTAATAATACAATTTAATAATAATTTAATTTAATATTCTATTAATTCTATCAATGCAAATTATTACACAACTTTAATCGTTTCTTGGGGTTTTCTGCACTTGATGATGGGATTTACTCTATAGAGAGTGGGTTTCTATTATTTAGCAGAGATGATAAAATTGGAAATACCCAAATCGAATTGTATAAATCTGTTTTTTTACTAGAATTTCTCTTTACCCCTTAAAAAAATAGATCTACATTCTTGTCTAGGCCCTCACTTATCATCAATTATCATTATGAACCCTCTGCTCCACTTTTCTGTCTCCAAATTACAAATATCGTTTTCTTTGCCATAATCGCAACCCAAATTCTTTGAATTTTGCAACGATTTCCGCTGAATGCCCGATTGCCTTTGCCTTTTTGTTGCTGCCTTATATTGTGTAAATTAACAGCTTAAGCGCCACATTTAAATATTTATGACCGAACAGCAACAACAAAGGCGCCTCGAGTGTTTTCCCCATAGAGGCTTCGATTCCGATTCCAATTGAGATTCAGATTCAGACGTGGATTTCTCGCTTCGATTCGGGCATTTCCGGTTCGAGCAGTCGAAAAAAAAAACAACCAAAACATATTGCATTTGTTGCTATTATTGTTGCTGCTGTTTTGGCCGCCTTTGCTTTTGGCTAATTGAAAGACAACGATGTGTCATTCCCCATTGACAATACGTTAACGCGTTTATTTCAACTTCAACTTCAACTGCCCCCGCCTCTGAATTGAAAGTCGAAGAGTAGAAGGGGAAAGTACAGGCTTTTGATACCCTACACACAAAAAATTTGATTGGTAAAAATTACCAATGAAGATATGTAGTTTCGTAACTATAAAAATAGTTATGTGTATTTTGTTTTTGCTTTGGGTGTGTGTCTTTGCTAATTGTGTGTATATGTTGTTGTGAAAGTAACTATTTAATTGGTAGAATTGACAATTTTTGTAGTTGGGGACTGTTTGACAATTATAGCAGTTGATTTTACCAAGTATTTCTTTTGTGTGTAGGAAATAAAAAAGAACGTTAAAACACACTTAACTTAACTTAAGTTTACTTAATTAAATACCAACTTTCCTGAAACTAATAATTTTTAAATTCGATATGGAAACTAGGTTTGTAAAATTAAAGTTATTATTTAAAATAAAATAAGTTAATAATTTAAAATTTACCTAAATTATTTATTTAGTCTTATACTTTTTTAGGAATAATATATATACATTTGATATGGAAACTAGGTTTGTAAAATTAAAATTATTATTTAAAATAAGTTTATAATTTAAAATGTACCTAAATTATTTATTTAGTCTTATACTTTTTTAGGAATAATATATACAAAAATTATTTAAATATTAATTTCATAAATTTGTAAATACCAATTAATTTAATTCTAAATATTTCCTCTAGCTACCATAAAGATCCGATAGATCTGCTAGACCTTTACCAAAATCAACGGACCCTGCGCCGCAGAAAGAAACATTTATAAATTAATTAGCATAAGCAAAATGCTTAAGTCTGAACTTAACACGGCGATTTGTGGCTCAGATTCGTCTAGTTCCAAACTGGCCACTGACTCATCTTGCCCAGCGACATCGACATCGGCATCCAAAATCCATTCGTGACTCAGTGGCCGGTTCCAGTTACTCTCGCCGCATATCCACCGAAATTTTGATAAGATTTTACAGTCCCCATCAAAATCCATGCAAATTGAATGAAAACCAATATGATATGAAATTTTCCATTGTCTGCGAGCCAGGCTCATGGCAACCCAAAAATAGCCACCCATACTATACACATGATAATAGATCGAAGATATGTATACTATATATATATATATTATATGGTGCAGATGGTTCGGTGCTAACTGGTTAGAGCCGCGTTCAAGCGCGTGCTGTTGGCCAGGCCTCTGAAGCGGCTAAAATTAGTTCGGTTCGGGGAGGAAACTCTGGGGAGGATCGGCCATAGCCATATATCCCAACTAAGGTCTCTCGCATGCGGTTGCCAAATAGGGGCGTGGCATGCGGTCTAAGTCGGCTGCAAGGTAAATACTTTATTATCCATGTCTGCAAAGATTTTCTGACTGTGAAACGCGGACATTTTTTGGAGGTCTGTCGCTGTTTCAAGAAATAATAGGGGCTAATAAATATAGAACTATAAATATACTCAAAAAAGAAAGGTATTTTTGTAATATTTCATTGAAATATATCTAAAAAATAACCCATTTAAAAAAACCATAACCATTTCTTGTTTAAGATAATTTTTGAAATGATAAACGAGAATGGCAAATCGTATCGGGGATTTATCCGATATCCGTTTCAGTCTTTTATTTTTATATATTAAATATATATATATATTTAGCCCCCGACTTCGTCTACCAGCGACAATAACTCTGGACTATTTTTAAGCTGGGCTTTGGGAAAATAAATAAATTAGCGAGCGACTGCCAAAAACAAAGCGAGCCATAAACGCACCAAAAATAAATCAAGACGAGGTGTTCGGCTGGGGTGTATGGCAGGTTGATTAACTCAATTAAATCGTTTAGGCAGCCTGGTGCCAGTCAACGAAGCTCCACAGACATCACACATAAATTCCCAAGCGTGGCCGGCTTTCATCGCTAACAACTCCATTGAAAGGGTTTCGAAAAGGGAAGGGGATTGGGAAGGGGAAGGCAAGGTACACTGAGAACATTGCTGCACCCAAGAAAAAAATCGATATGAAACGTAGATCGATTTTACATTATGTAATATCAATTTTAACTTGATATGGGGCCAGGTAAATTTGATATGGTCGAAATGAGTATTTCATGTAAAAACGATATGGGTTTTGCATAACCATAAATTTACATGCACATATCGATTTTACGGCGACATGCTTTTTTTTGGTCTGTGGGGATCTAATATAACATTTTGTATTTCTCAAATCAACTATTCAAAAACACCAAGATATTAGTGTTAAATAAAATACATTTATTTTTAGAACCGTGTTAAATATGAATTTAAATATTCCTAACCTTTATAGTAAGATATTGGAGTTTATAACTTTATATTTTATACTTAAACCATATATTCTTATTTATCATGACTAGATTCACTATAAACTTAGTTGATTATGGAGCACACTTCTTATGTTTATATTATATGCAGTACTTGAACATAACTTAATACTCTTTTTGATCAGTGCAGCCTGCTTACCTTGGATGTGCGGCGCATTTGGCTTGTAGACCTGGCAGTCCGAGTTGATTGTACTATTCGGCGATGAGTAATTGCTGCTCAATTGCTGCACCAGGCCAGCGCCCGTTCCGCCGGCCACGCCCCCAGCTCCAACGCCCCCGGCGGGGGTGACCGCTGCTGCGGCCGCTGCCACCGCATTGGCCGCCGTTGCCGCCGTGGCCGCCGCCGCCGCTGCCGTCGTCACCGCGGCCACTTTAGCGGAGCGGCGCAGCGTCTCCAGTTCGTGGAGCGCCTTCGTCGAGGGGAAGCCGTCGATATAGGGCCGCTGGCCAAGGCCGAGGGCTCGGTAGTGGGGCCCACCCGTTGGACCTGCGGAGGGTTAAAAGGTAGATCCTTTAGTAAAGCGGAAAAAATTAAATTTGATAAAAAAAAAATTTACTTAAATTCACTGGTTTTGAACCTAGTCCCTTATGTTTTAACTTATCCACCGTTATGAACAAATAACAAGAGAACCCTTGTAGATCCAAAGAAATATTAAATAAAAGTTTTTTATTACAAAGGAAAACAAAAATATCTAATCACCATTGGTTTTGAACCTGGGACCCTTACATTTTCATTGCTTTTGTAAATAAATATCACTTTAATATTTTAATATGAAAAAAAAACTATGCTATATAATACTTTAAAAATATTTTAACATTTATAAACTTATTAACTACATTAAATAGAAAAACCCCCATTTATGCGATAAGCATATTATTTGTTTACAATAAGCAATATGAAACATAGACTGAAGATAAGAGTCCTTTGCAAACCGAAACAACACAAAGAGTGACTCCATTTTGCACAGTACTCTTTATTATTCCAATCTTAATTCACCTCAAGGTAAACTCAAGCTGCTCTTTATGTACCCAAACGATATATATATGTATATGCATATACATATATAGTGTTACCTTCCCTACATGCGATTAACGCTGCAGCGAAGACTTAAAAATGCATTAACGAAATATCAAGAGGAAAAAATTAATTCATATATGCATTACACGAACTAAAAACTCGATACAAAAACAAAGAGAGAGAGAAAAAAAAAAGGTTTTCTTAGCAAACCGCAAAATTTTCAGAAACCGTAAGAAGCAGAAGCGTTTCGTTTCGTTTCGTTTCGATTCCCCCATCCCATTACCCCCATTGAAGTCCGTTAAAACCGGCTGCACTTTTCAAACACCTTCCCGAATGACAGAACATCGAAAATGAAAAATGGCGATCATCGGATGTCACACACGATCCTCGACAGAAGGAGAAAGGATCTCGATCTTCGAGGCAGGGAAGATCAGAAAAAAACACGGAAAACAAAGTCGTGATGTTCGAGAAAAGATATATATATATTTAAAGGTATCAAGAAATTAAATTATTCTTTAAGAACAAACAAAATGTGAGAAATTCCAAAAACTATTGATATCTATTTAAAAATTGTATTATGATCTATTATTTTTACTATTCGATATAAACAGGATCTAAGAACATCTAAGGCTGCCAAAGAAACCGTCTGTTCGACTTGAAAATGGGGATTAGGGATTAGGGACGATTATGGGCAATTGAGCAGATCGGCTTAACTATTGGCCCGGCTTAAACACTTGTCTAAATGCTGGCCAAATGACTCGGGAATACGGTTACGAACTACGAACATGGACACATGTTGCAATACGATACCCAAAACGCAGCGGGACGGCTTTTCACGACTTTCCCCGTTTTTCCTTTGTTGTCCATAGTTGTGGCAAGTGATAATTGCTAATTGGCAAAACAATGTAGCCACTTACATATGTTTGTTTGACATGTTCTTCATTTGAGAAGGGTGCTTACACGAAAGAAAAAAACTATGTGGAACTGAGAGGCTTTTAAAAAAAGATATACCAATATTTATATATTTATAGGAAATATTTAATAATGTTTGATAATATAACATCATATATCATATCATAATAACATCTGATAATAGTTCACTAATATTTATAGGAAATATTTGAGAATATCATATCATATCATATCATAATAACATCTGATAATAGTCCGTTAGTATAGTTAGTTACCTTTAAGTTTCAATGTAAACCCCTCGACAGAAACCTCTGCTCACACCTAATAACTAATTTGATTCCCATATCTTCGGGGTTATACGATCTGTGGCACTTACTTGTCTTGGAGCGCGGTTCCCGGGGTCCGTCGACGGTCACCTTGATGGCTTTGGCGTAGGTTGCCACCTGTGGCGGACTCGTGGCCACCGTGATGGTCAGCGTAAAGCTCTTCCCTGCAAAGATCGGAAGAAAGCAAGGCATTAGAGAAGGCTGCGAATGCGGGAATTGAGTCGTAAATGTCCGCCGAGGATTTATGCGACGACCTCACTGGGCTACCGAATCAATTTGCCAGTTCCCGAAATTACCAAAAACCCAACCGAAGGCAACACGCGTCGTCGTGTTCGTGTGTCTGCCGGTCTACCCCTTTAATGATGGCTGCACTCCTTATGGTCTTTCGGTTTTTGGGCGAAAGTGTGAGTTTGTGGTCTGAGTGAACTCGGTAACCCCCTGAGCTATTATTATGAATTTTGGTATATGGCCTCGCCATACCTCTAGATGTTGCATATATAGGGTAGAACTCCATACGGCAGGGATATCCCGAGAAACAGGCTTTTCTTCGGTTAACCGATAGTAATGATTTTCGTATAGGTTTTAGGTGAAAAGTGCTTGTTTGTGGTCACTTCCACAAGCTTTTTGAATCCCTTAAAGCAATCCATATTTTTAAAAACAGGGTATTAGCCATTTCGAAGTAAAGTTTACTCTTTCGAACCGCCGGCGGTGCAATTTGTTCGAACCCTTGACATAAATTTGGTTTATCCCGCCTTAATGACTGCCGCCAAAGTCGTTTTCGAAGTGCACATAAAATGAGGAAATGTTGCAACCTGTCTTCCGCCCGGCCACGCCCCTCATTTCACTGCCAACCGCCCCCCGAATCTTTAAGGAACGGCAACATTGTGGCCAGAAGGTGTTTTGGTTTGGGTTTGGTTTTTTTTTTTCTGGGCTTGACCGAATGTTTACACTATTTATGGCCATTAAACTAGACACCGTTTGAAGCGGCTTCAAAATAAAACTGAAAGCTGCCGTTGGCTTTTATCGATTGGGGAAATGTGAAATGAATTTCGTGTTTTTTTTTGTTTTTATTTCGATATTTTAGCAGTCTGTCTGTCTGTCTGGATGGATGGATGGCCAGTACATATACATGTACATATAATTAAACACCCACAAAGCGACATTGTTGTTGCAGGACCAGAACGAACAGAACGAGGAGAAAGGGAAAGAGACCCATCCAAGCTGACCGCAGAAACCTCAGTCGCATCCCCAAACCCATCTATAAAGTTCACTTCTATGTATCTTCCATCTCCGAATGGAGAGTGTTCTACATAGGGGGGGGGGGGGGGGGTGGTATACGGCCAGACATTGATAGTCCTACTTGATGGAAATTGCATTTAACTTTTAATTAAGACCTCTGAATGCTGCAGGAGGAATCAAAAAATTGGTATAGGGGTTCCTTTTGAAGGAAAAAAAAAGAAGAGGTTAAGAGAGAGTCGTGTTAAAGGATAAAATTCTGATAAAATCATGGAAATAATTATGAATCCAAATCATATGAATAACAGATGGATCAAGTCATATTTTTATCTTTCTTGAAAAAGTATTCATGGTATGAGTTATAACTTTCTCAGTTAAGCAAGTGTTATTTTGTTCAAGATTATGATTATGAATTAGTCAAGCATATGTAATGGAAGGACTTGTGATTCACGAGCCTACAAAAATGTGACAATAATTAAATTTACAGTTATTTTTATTTAAAAAAAAAACAAACAAAAAACCGATTATACATGTGTTATTGTTTAGTTAAAAAATAGGTTTGAAATATGTCATTGTTTAGTTAAAAAACGAAAAAGAAATGATTATTGTTCGGTATTGTATTTTCAACTTAAGACCTTTGGGCCCTACACATAAATAATGGAAATGCAGCACAGAAATGGATCGAAAACCTTCAAACTAGACACAATGAAGGACTGGCCGAGATAATTGAAGATTTGATGGGTTCATTAACCGAAACCACGAATGGCCATCAGTTAGAAAGCGTTTTGGTCCCTCGAAATCTCAATCTCAGTCCCGAAATGTCTTCATTATAGCCCCCAAAAGCCGTGCGTGTTCGACATATATGTTTCGTATTAGATGTAAAAGAAAAGAAAGATCCAAGACGAAAACCCAAAACCCAAATTAATCAAGTGCCGCAGAAGCTGCGCACAGAGAGAAACTGTTAAATAGGCCCGGCTCCTTTTTTCGGGGGGGTAATTTCTCAAATGGCCGCTGAAACTGGAGCATCGTATGTAAAAGTTCGTTAGAGTAATTGGAAAATGTTATTGCCCGGTGTCTTTGTCTTTGGAACTTCGGTTACCCCACTAAAGACCCCGAAATGGGAGCGATAATGGTCATAATGGATCCCGATTCCGATGACGATTCCAATGCCGATTCCTATGCCGATCCCCCGATTGGGATCTCTCTCTCTTCACAAATTAGTCATCATCAATGAACAATGACCACGCACTCGGACAGTCAGTCAGTCGGTAATCTCGCCCCCTCTATATACATATACACGTCTAAATATAAGTAAGTACTATATCCCAGAGGAGAGCCCGAACATCGAACATCCATGAGCCATCCATCGCCTTTGTGGGCCCGATAAGACTGGGCAAGAAGCTTCATGACGACGACTCTGTGGGAACCTCTCGTTCGTCGAGCTTTCTGGCGATAAACCCCATGCCGATATCCCACGGAACCTATATGTGCCATATATGTTTTATATGGTGTTTGAGTGTTACATCAGACTTGCTAGCTTTTTTTTTCGGCTGGGAACCTCTGGGAGGGAAGTCGAGATCTATTCCCGATAAGGCGAAAGCGGGTTCCCAGCCTGATAGGGAGTAGAGCTTGAATGTTCTTGTTTAGGAACACAAAAAAACATTGTTTATCAACCAGAATTAAAAGTTGAGCTCGTAAAAAAATGTACTCAGCGGGATTTTCGAAGTTTCAAGTTTATACTTGTCCTTTTTTTCTCGGTCTCTTGATTATCTCTTCAATTAGTTATTATTATTTTTGGCATAACTATAGTTTAATGAGCAAATTCCCCGGCAAATGCCTTGCCCCAGTTGTCTAAATATTCCGAATATTCATCCTATTAACCTTTCCGCCCCGGCAAACCGCCCATTCAACCACTAAGTCGGATCAGCGGGACCTGTTCAAGTTTATCGGGCATCTGAAAGTCCCACCTTCCCACCCTTCTTCAACCCTTCAACCCGAACTAAATCCTGATGCGACTTATGAATTCCTGGTGGCGCGTGTCCTTCATTTGCTTTGTTTTTTGCCCATTTTAATCCCATCGCCGGGTAAAAAGTCAAGTCCTTTGATATGATAGATGATGATTATAATGTCGATGCTGATGTTCCGCCGATGTTGGTAATTAAGCGCTCCCAAAATAAGGCTAATAATGGACGGCAGTGTCCGAATCAGATGGCGATTCGTATTTAGATTGTCCTGTGACTGCGGACTGAGGGGCAAATTAAAAACATGTCGACGCATGCCATGTCCAGGATAAAAAAAAGGCGATAAACTGCCACGCCCCCTCTTCATATAGCGATTGTCCACCCATCTATCCACAAAAAACCAAACAGAAAATACAAAACGGGAGCCAATTGTGATGGTTGATACCCTGTATTGAAGTTCCAACTTGGTATTATTCTATACCAAGTCAATTTTATATGCAGAGATCATATAATAATGTGAATTTGATATGCTGTAAAGTTACTTTTAAGATATATTAAAATATTATTAAAACTTGGAATGTTTTAAAAAAAAAATTTAAAAAATATTTATAGAACTTTATATATTTTCTGAATACTTTGGTATTAAATGACTAGCTTTCCAGGGTATCCTTTGGTCGTTCCCTTCAGCGCTCACCATCCTATTCTGTGTGCATTTTGTGCCCCTTGACATGCTGATGGCGATGGTTTCGCTTCCATCTGTTTTCGTTCGCTTTGTCATCTAATCAAAAATCGCCGCATGATGTCCGCGATTCCATAGCCACCCAAAAGGTCAAAAGTGGGCGGCGAGTTGGGGTCGCGGGGCCAAGTGGGTGAGTGAAGTGAACTGTTGCTGCCTGCCGTTGACAATTTGGTCAGCGTTTATGTTCTTACATCATTAGCTTGTTATTTGCATGCCCTCTGCCGTTGCTGTAATTATTTTTTTCCCCTTTTTGCGGCACGAGCCGTCAATTTGCAAGGAGTAGAAGGAGGAGGAGGAGGAGGAGGAGGAGGAGGAGAAGGAGGAGGAGGAGTAGGTGGTCTGACTTAGTTGACTTAGGGTCAAAAGCGGCGGCAACAGTTGCAGCTAATTAGCCAACTGCTGCTGCTGCCAATTCTATGCAACACACACACACATAACAGAACATAACATATATCGCCTGCAATGCGGCATTAATTGTGGGTTCAAATCGATTACCAGACCCAAAAGGTTCCCGGGCATTGCGTGATCACCCAGCTCAGTCGATCCGGCATTATTTCCATATCATATATGGCTATATGGCTATATGGCTATATGGCTATATGGCTATGCAACAGCCCAGGAACCTCGTGTTGCACATTGCATGTTGCATGTTGCCCCGAGGACAGCGCCAACTGCAGCCTAATGTGACGACTGCTGTACCATTGATCCTTTTCACAAGGGACATTAGTCACTGGGGGATGGGGATAAGGAAAGGGGGGGTTTCCAGAACTCCTGGCTTGTCACTCAATCAATGCACTTCCGATCCATTCATTATTTTTGGGAATACGATAGGATACACGACAAAAAAATACAGAATAAAGGGAAGTATGGTATTTTAAACTTTATGAACTTTAGTTTGAACAGCGATTTTAAGATCATATGTGTATAAAATGTATCTATATTTTAAGTACCCTAAGTTGAAAACTTTACAATACCCTTTAAATGAATTATTTTTCATTGCCTGAATTATTTTTACAGTGCACTTTAAGGGGAATTACAAAAGGATAAACCTGCAGCTTCCGCTCATTGAGTAACTTTTCGGAAATTGTGGGAAGCCTTCTTGGGGCCTTTGATAATCGACACTTGGCAAGGGAAATGCATTGAAATGAATTGAGGAAGTCACTAATTTTGGCAATGCCAAGCCAAAACTAAACCACAAATGTGGTTTATCTTGGTCCTGTTCTTAAAATAAAAAATATCAGAACCTTCCGTACATTTCTAAGAACTTTTTACGTACTCTTTACTATCATAATAGATATATCACTTTCCCACTACTTAAGTTTTCTTTACAGTTCTCCAGTTGCACTTTCTTCTAGCTTATAATTCCCAAGTGGCCATTTCTGCCATTTGCTTATAATTCCCAAGTGGCTTTTCCGGCACTCACCTCTTCCACTGCGACCCACGAAACGCAGATCGTTGAACTTGGCCACGTCGTTCTTCATCTGGGTGGTGAAGTTGCGCAGCTCCGCGCAGCAGTTCTCGTCGTTTCCCGCCCGGATGGTGACGTAGGTGCCGTCGCCCACTTCCGCCAGGGCGACGACCTTGAAGGCCAACGGTAGCGTCTTATTGGAGCGCCAATGGGCGGGCAGGGCGGAGCACAGGAAGTACGGATTGCTCGTGCGCACTGCAAAATCAGAAAAGAATCAGAAAAAAAATAAAAAATCTGAGTTCAGTAAACGGTGGTTCAATTAGCCAAGGGTCCTCTGATTAAAATCCCATTTTTGAGGGCCATCAAAATGTGTAAAAATATTCAATTATTTATAGTTTCGCGTCGGTCCATAAATATCAATCATCGTGTCCAGGATCCGTGGTCCTTCGACCACTGCCCGCCATCCGGCGGTGCATAATTAATTAATGAGCGAGGGAATGTCAAGCGGACCGGAAGGGGTTATGGTTATCGCATTATCAAAGACTAGGGAGGTTGGGGGCTCTATCCCATTGACAGTTGACAGTTGACCTGGTGTCGAAAGTGGAGCAAGGTGTGGAGCCGGGCCAAATGAATGATTTATGTACTCTTGTCTGCCGGGAAAATAGCCAAAAACATCGAATCTAATTGCGATAATCATTGCATTTAATTTGACAGACAGTTTTTAAAGGTTGGTTTTAAAAATAGCTAAGCTCTTTATTTATAGATAATTAAGAATAATAAATAAAATGATAAATTAGAATAATATTTATCTACAAACAAAAAAAACACATGTCGCCGTAAAATCGATATGCGCATGTAAATTTCTGGTTATGTATATCATTTTAAAATGAAATACTCATTTCAAGCATATCGAATTTACGGGGCCTCATATCAAGTTAAAATTGATATTACAAAATATAAAATCGATCTACGTTTTATATCAATTTTTTGTTTTTTGGGTGTATAAATACTTTTATTTTGATCCTTGAACATAATAATACCTATTAAATCCCGATGATACCCATTATTTTTAGGGAAAGTCCTGAGACTTGCAATTCGATATCGGGACGACTTCATTGAGCACAAGTTATGAAAGGACACACCGGGCAGAATTGGTGGAACCTGTTTTCAAGTTATCCAGCTAATTATCCGATCCGATTCGGCTTTCAACTGGGGGAGCGATGAGCTGAGATTTCATTAGCAGCTTTCGCCGCTCTGGGTCATTGATATCATCTCATCGCCAAGGAGGAGGAAAGTTCAACGGGCAATGGGGGACAAAAAAAATGGCTAAAAAGGGGAACGACTCGTGCGTTGATATCAATAACAATTATTGATATCAATTTACGCATATTCCGACGCGGCCTGTCCCATCATCATCAGTGTCGCCGTCATCCCCATGGAACTGGAATCCGATAAGGCTAACTGCGATGATCGCGATTGTGACGATGGGGAAGCCCCAGAAGTGCATTGTGCAAGGATGTGGCAAAGAATGTGCGCTTCACCTTTGGGGATCGGGTTATCGGAGATCTATCTACGGGTCCCCGTCAATCTCGACTTGGACACGAGCCAAAGGTGTTGATTTTTTTAGGGGGAACGACACTATCTCTCTTTTTGGTGGCATAGCGAAAAGAATACTGGATCTATAAATCACAGATATGGGATCATAAATCCCTTTTCTCTCTGATATTTAAATAATATTATTGTAGTTTTGGGGAATTGTAAAGTTTTTAACCGTTAAATCTAATATTTATTAGGCAGTTCCTTAGGATATTAATCATAGATCTCAAAGATCTATAACCCTAAAAAGTACATTATATTCTTATTTAATTAACTGCATTTGTTCTGACCTTTAATTGGGAATAAAACATGGAAATACGCCTATTAATCATAATTCTAAAAGTGTAAACATTAAATTCACTTTTAAATATAATTTTTTGAATATCATTTCATTAAATTCTGAAAAGTTTACTGTAGGAATATATATACTAAAATAAATATGTATCTATAGTTCGAGGATTTTAAGCACTAAAATCACTTCAAATATAATATTTAAAAAGATAATTTATTTAAGTTATAAAAAGTATCCTGTACTAAGGTGAGTATGGATCTATAAGCCATAGGTTTTTAACCCTAAAATTCCGTTTCTTTCAAGGATAGGTAAAGATAGATTGTTTTATACGTAATATCCCATCACAACTTACCCAATTCCCCGGGATGTTCCTGTTGTCGCTTCAGGACCAATCGCTCCATCCACAAAAGATCCTGATGCACTGCATTGTTGTTGTTGTTGTTGTTGTTGTTGTTGTTACTACTATTGCTGGCACCATTGTTCCCATTGCTGTTGTTGTTGCCATTGCTGGCGGTGCTGCTGCTGTGACCGCCGGTGTGTCCACTGTGGCCACTGTGGGCGGTGCCATTGCTGGCGCCACCTGTCGGCGAACTGCTGCCCACACTGGCGCTACTTGAGACGGCCAGCACCTCGGCAGCGGTGGCTCCGGTGGCGACTCCACCACCTGCTCCTCCTCCTCCTCCTGCTCCCGTTGCTCCCACTGAGGTGGCCACCGCCGTGATGCCCTTGAAGTCGCCGGTGGTGCTGCTCCAGCCATTGCCCGTCGGCGAGGCGGAGGACGAGGTGACCATGGCGGAGGGCGGGGGATGTGGTCCGCCGGCGGCCGGCGGCGGGTAAGGCGGATACGGCGGGTGGTGGGCCGGATGATAGGGATGGGCGTGGTGGTACGGGTGGGCGTAGTGGTGGTGCAGGTGGTGGTGGTGGTGGCTGCCGCCGCTGCCGTTAATGCTGCGACCCAGGCGGCCGGGACCGGCGACGCTGACGGGCGCCACAGTGGTGCAGTGGTCGGCCACCAGTTCCTGGCCCAGTTGCTCACCCAATCCGAGTCCCAGTCCCACTCCCTCCAATTCCAATTCCAGGCCCGTCTCCAATCCCGCTTCCAGTCGCGTTTCCAACTCCGAGCCCGTATGCTCAGATGGCTCTGATGGAGGCGATGGATTGGCTGCCACCAGGAGATGCAAATGCATTCGTCGTCGGCGCTGGCCTTTGATCCACCGCGTTTTCTCTCAGTGTGCGGGTCGCAGGTCGCAGGTCGCTTATCACTCTACTCCTCGTGGCGGCGGTGTCTTTTGTTCACTCATCAATAAACTCTAATCTCTAGACGATTCACAAGAACAAAAACACAAAAAACAGAAACAATTGATTTTTTTTTTATATATGATATAGGGAAATTGTTTTTTATTTGGAACTTTACTAAATCCATATAAGAAATGTAAATACTAAAGTCCCTTTAGAAAATTATTCAGTAAATTTACGAAAGAAATTAGGAATATCTTAGTTCAAACTTTCCTAACATTATAATAATTACAAAATACTATTATATATTGAAATTTTCAAATATTTAAATATTATTTATAAACGGAATATTACTTTTTAAACGAAAAGCTGGAAGTTTTTTAAAATTTCTAAGGGAATTTTTAAATCATAAAGGGTTTTCTAAGATTTCTGTTTATAATTTATACAAAATATATTCTGAAAAGCTCTTTCTTTTTGTGATGCCTAGCTTAAGGCGTTTTAAGTTCGCACAGTGTTAAATTAGTCACAGAAATTAACATTGAATTTGCTGTTTTTGTTGTTTTCGAGCATGCTTCTGCCAGATGATTTCTATTTTTTTGGCTTTAGATGATTCGATTCGATTTGTTATTGTTATTGTTATTGTTTGCACTTTACTTGGCTAATTAATATTATTTTATGTTTGGACGGGCCTCCTTTTCTGGCGCTAGATTCAATTATTAATTCGTGGAAGGAATCTAATAACATACAGAGCTCGACTCCATTTTAAGTAAACATTTACAAACAAGAGTATGAGTAAAAAAAAACTATATATTTATATGATAAAGGTAAACTTTTACAAAATATTAGTTTTGTAAATTAATATAAAAACTATTCCACAGCTCATTAAATATTAAAAATTTCAAAGCTAATTGTTTATAAATCTCTAAGTTAATTTTTAAAAATTATCTTTTGAGTTTTAAAATAACAACTTATTATTATATTGTCTAAAATGTTTGTTGTTTGTTTTTTTTAAGTTTTTAGAACACTTTGTCCAATTCGCACTTCCCAATTTTTGTTGGTCCCAAATTCTTCTTTTAATTTCAGTTTATAGAACTTGTGTTTATTTTTAGTTTGTTGATAAACTCTATATCACTTGGTTTGTGTGTTCAGGTTTCTGGCGAACTTGATTTATCTTTTGTTTAGATTTGGTTTGTGGTGAAATTCGAGCTAATAGTTTAAAGTTTGGAAAATTTGGCGCGCTTTTTGTGGGGGAATTTCGTAGTTCACTTACACTCACTGTAAGTTATTTGTTTTTTTTTTTGTTTGTTTGCTATTTATTCTAGCGGCTTTGGCACACAAATTAAAAAAAAAAAGGAGACGCGAAAGCGAGGTTTTTTTTTCTTGGATGTTAACTGGAAACCCTCGTTAACAATATGGAAACAATAATGCTCGCGCGTCGTACTCCAAAATGTAACTGAAACTGACTTTAAACTTTTGACTGCGCGGCTTGAGTTTCGCGAGACGAATGAGCTCGGCTTGGAGTCGTTTAAGATCGGGTTTTACGGTTTTTGTTGTATTTGTTTTGCGAGCCAATAACGAGCGGCAGCTCTCTTCGATTGGGGCGTTTTTGCCTCTCTTAGATGGCCAGCTCTCTCCCTCTCCCTCTCCCTCTCTCTCTTTCTGACCGCCTTTGGTTTCGGAAATACACAAGTTATTCATTCAAGCTCGTCTTTTTAAATGGAAAATTAACTAAAATTGTTTAAAAATCATATAAAATTCATTTGATTATTAAGTATTAAAAATACAGGAAATAATCTCTCTCT
Source organism: Drosophila pseudotakahashii (assembly GCA_035046095.1). Lineage (NCBI taxonomy): Eukaryota > Metazoa > Arthropoda > Insecta > Diptera > Drosophilidae > Drosophila > Drosophila pseudotakahashii. The sequence goes on from JAWNOE010000105.1 coordinate 14,097,149, forward strand.
CGCTCGCTCCTGCACTTCCCTTGCTTTACGCCACGCCCCCTTGGCTTGTGATTGGCCCACTGATTTTGTTTTCAAGCCAGATTGGTGGATTTTCATTTCATCCACCAGCAAACAGTTCAGAAGGAAAGCCGCTCTCTTTATTCAGCTGCGCGATTTGAGATTCAAGGGAAATGCCTTTGAGAAGCGGGGAATTTCAGAAAATTTAAGAGTTTATTAACTTATAACTTCAAAATAATTGTTTTGTATTTCTTTATAAGGTAATGAAAAATACGTACAAAATAATCTTAAATTTACATTTCTATACAATTTATTTTTAAGTTTCTAATATTTATTAATAAAACGATTGAATTTAATTATTTTTAAAATTTTTTATTTTATGGATAAGTCTTTTTTCTCATTTCTTTACTACAAATTTTATTGTATTTTACATTAGATTAAAAGTTATGCTTATCATATAAAAACATTAAATATACAATATATGATAAAGATTAGAGATTATCTCTTTTTACAATATTTTATTATTCTACATTTTTATGATAGTGGCTTTATCGAAACAAAAATATTAATTAAAAAATGTGTGTTGTGTCGGGAGAAAAGAAAACACCGACTTAAAGACATGTGTTTTTTTTAGGGAAAGGCGTGATAAGGGGTTATCATTGGACCTATACTTACTGTGGTTTAGCCTTGGTTTGTGGTCGAAACTCGAAATACGAAATACTGTTATCAAATTAAAACTGCAAGGGAAGGCTCTAACATTTTAAATAGTGTTTACTTAAAAGTTACCTCCGACTTATCATGCTGAAGGGAAACATACTTTTTATCGCTGAGAATTAAGCGTGGGAAAAGGGCAGCTTATCTGTGGATGCGGAAATTGCGAGAAAATAGAATGGTATGCTATTAAGTTTCCTAAAGTTATAAAGCTTAGAAAAGATTAAAGATATAAATATTTAAATACTTTTGACAAAGTAATTTAAAAAAACTACCATTTTAATCTTGTTTTAAATTCATCTTATTTATTTAACGTAAATACCCTACTTACTAGTTTACCGAGCACTAATTCTTATGAATTTTAAATTTATTTTTAATACAAATATTTGAATTTTCCTGTTGGACGTTGGGGTGCGTGTCTTGGCTAACTCTTTAGAAACCCCAACTGACATGGTTTGAAACCTTGCTGATGCTGAGAACGCGTTTTTCTGCATTTTATCAGCTTTTGGCCCCATAACGAGTACGGTCATACCAGTAGTTAAACAAAAACAATTTCGCAACGCTTTTCGCTTGTTTTTCCGAGGTTTTCCGCGATCTAGAAGTGCGCGTCAGTCTATCGCTATCCGAAATCCCGTTAAACTGGAGAAGTGGAAGAGAACGCGCAGTTCCACCAAGAAGATGGACGAGCGAGGGGGCGGCGGTGGGGGTGGCTCTGCGGGAGGGGGTGGATCCTCCGCCTCGACGGGCAACAACAACAACAAATCAGCTGCTGGAAATAGCGCCGCCACTGGAAATACCGCTGCATCTGCGGCTGCTGCTTCCTCTTCTTCAACGGCGCCCGTTGATAAGCCCACGATTCTGGAAGGTAAAGAAAAATGGGATGGATGTGAAAACAAAGAAAAAAAAGCTGCTAGATAAACCCATGAATCTTTTGGTAGAAACCCCCTAAACACTCACTCACACACACACACATGCCTAAAGCTAAAATGTAAATGGGCGTTTCGCCCCCTCTCCCTCGCACCAATTCGGATTAGTGATAAAGATAAAGAGGAGCCCTTTGTCCTGGTCTAAAAATAAAACTACGCATTAGGCAAAACGCACACATGAGCGCCCAAAAGTAACGGGGAATCCTTTGAGCGTTAGTGGGTGGAGTGAAAGAGACAGGGACATCCAAGGCTGTGTGTGTACCATGGCGACCTGTTGAGTGTGTGGAAGCCCTAAAAAAGCATTAGTATATATGTATGTACAAACAACAAAAATAAACAACAACAATTTATTGGTATGACAAATCAATACAACAACATTTCACAATTACACCCACAAATTGCATATGCAATTTGATTTGATTCACCAGCAACTGTGTATGTATGTGTGTGTGTGTTTTGGGTCACAGCTAAAAGTTGCAAAAATAACAGTACATTGAAAAGTCCTCTCGAATTTCACCCGAAATTCAATCCAATTGGATATTTGTATCTCTGGGATGACGTGTTCCACATGTATTTCGATTTTAGTCTGTATTTTTGGCCATATCAATATCAGGTGACCTCTGCAGTTAGCTAAACTGCCTATTTTTAGTCTATTTCATTATATTGCCAAATACTAAAAGATTTAAAACTCTTTAATTTATGCAAATATGTCAAGAAACTTTGGTTCTTATCGGCATTTTTGTACTACATTTTCATACAGTTGTGTGCATAAAAATAGTATTATTTGTAAAAAAAAAAAGAAGGTTTTTTCATATTATTGGAACTCCCACATATTACAGAAATCTAAAGGATCTAAAATTAAATTATTTTTACTGTTATTTATATTTTTAAATCCCAATTCAAGCCAATTAGTTCATGACATAAGTAATATAACTGATATGAAAAAAACCATTACCATTATTTTTTGAATTCCAAACCGTTAAGCCATGAATCAACGTTTTCTGTTCTATTTTTGCGACCTTTACTGTGTCTGTGGATTTAAATAGAGCTCTAGTGTAAACTTGACTTTGATCTAGTACCTCGTATTCTCTGAATGCTGCCCATTGTTTCAATATATAATTGCTTTAAATAATTCGATGAGTATATACATAATTTGTCACTCATCTTTATGGTTTTGAATCATTATACCCGTTACTCGTAGAGTAAAAGGGTATATTGTATTCGTGCTAAAGTATGTAACAGGGAGAAGGAAGCTTTTCCGACCCTATAAAGTATATATATTCTTGATCAGGATCACTAGCCGAGTCGAACTAGCCATGTCCGTCTGTCCGTCTGTCCGTCCGTATGAACGCTGAGATCTCGGAAACTATAAAAGCTAGAGAATTGGCATTTTGCATGCATATTCTTGGAGTTCCTACGCAGCGCAAGTTTATTTCAAAATGGTGCCACGCCCCCTCTAACGCCCTCAATTGCCCTACACCGTTTTTTGAAAGGTGTCTGTCGCCCACACCATTAAAGATTTTTGGAAAAATGCAGTTTTATTGTGACTATCAATACCTATCGAAATGTAGAAGAAATTTTTCAAATCGGACCATTCGTTAAAAAGTTATGCCCGATCAAAGATTTTATATATTTATCTCCCTCGCACTCCCTTAGCTGAGTAACGGGTAACTGATAGTCGGGGCACCCGACTATAGCGTTTTCTCTTGTTTTTGTTCTTATCTGTAATGCAAAATATTTCTTTATTATTTATATATTTAAAAAATGATTTATATTTATCACAGATTTAGCAAATCGAGTTTGGAAGAGTTTATTTTTCACATCAATTTAAATTGCCTATAAAAATCATTTAAAAAAAATGTTAAAAATGACCGATTGTAACTTAATGAGTTTTAAAAGTAATATTTAATAAATTATTTTCAGATCTGTGAGTTATATAATTTATTTTTATACCCCTACTATAATACGTGATTTGTTTGTCCATCAGGGGTTCTTCACAACATCTTCGATGGGCTGACGGACAAGGATGAGAAGGTGCGGGTCGCCATGCAGCAGGCGATCGTGAAGATCCTGGAGACGCATCCCGAGCGGGCGGCGGAGATCCTCAGCGAGCACCGGTCGCAGCAGCCCAAGATGAGCGATCAAACGGTGGCCATGCTGCTGGAGTGAGTACTTCCAGGGTATTACCATCCGGAGCAGCTTTCCTAATCCCCAAATTCCACCTTTCAGCTGCATTCGTCGTGTGGTGGGTGCGGAAACTCCCCTTCCGCCGGCTGCCAACCAGAAACTAATTGCCCTGGCCCTCCAGGAACTCACGCGGAGTCCGGAGCATGTGCCCCTCATACAGAATCCCGCCCAGCGCATTCTGGTGGCCATCGGACGCAGCAGTCCCGAGAGCTGTGAGCAGGTGATGGAGGCTCTGCAGGAGAAGGGCACAAACTCCGACGGTGTGGCCCACTTTATGCTGATGCAGTGCCTCGGACTGCTGGCCACCGAGAATCCGGCTGGTGTGGTGCCCCACATAAAGACCATATTGGGCCGAAGTCAGCCGCATCTGGGTGGGATTCGGCAGGATCACATCAAGCAGGCACACGCCTATGCCATCGGTAGATTCAGCGAAGCCCTGTTGGAGGAGTGCGGCAAGGGGGAGGAGGAGAACTGCTCTACGGAGATCAGTGTGGCCTACGACGTGCTCTTCAACCAGTGGCTCCACTCCCGCGAGCCCAAGGTGTGCGTGGAGATACTGCAAGCCCTGTCGAGCATGTACCCTCTGCTGCCCAAGGATCGGATTCAGGATCAGGCCGCCAGACTGGTGCCCCAGATCCTCGCCCTCTACCGACGCAGCGTGGACAGGAATGCGGTTACCCAGTTCCTCTGCTCGGTGCTGAAAACCAATCTCGCTCTCAATGCCTCCGTTTTGGATGGCATTATAGATGCCCTGATCACCCATTTGTTCGATCTGGTCTGCGTTTATCCGGACTACGAGAAGCCGCAGACCGTAAAAGGTCACTACGAGGTGCTGCGCTGTTTCCACCTGCTGGCCGGCCACCATCCCTACTCCACCCGCATCATGGACACCCTGCTGATTCATCTGCGGAACAACAGCGAACGCGAGCGCATGAAATCCCTGCTGATACTCACCCATCTGCTCAACTCCTGTGCGGGCAACATAGAGAACCGGATCCCGGCCAGCATCGAGTGCCTGAAGCAACTGATCCTGAGTGAAAGGGGAATCAAAATGAAGCTCACCCTGTTGAAAACCATCGTGGCCCTCGCCCAAAAGTCGCACATACGGGACAAGGAGTTCGTCTGGTTCGTGGTGCGGCACAGCTGCAGGTACTCCAAGCCGAGCCAGGAGCACGGCAGCCAGGAGGAGCACGCCAATCTGGTCCTGAGCTGTGAGAACACCCTGTACATGCTGGCCTCCACAGTGGGCACCTTGGACGAGCTGCTCAAGCGCGAGCTCCTCAACTATCTAATCCTCCTGGACTACACGGACATTTGCGGTAATCTGGCCAAGTGCCTGGCCAGTCTGTTTGCCAAGTCTCCGCATATAGAGTACGATATAGCTGGCGAAGATGCGGTCGCGGAACAGGCCACACCAGAGGGGGTTTCTCTGGGCGCCGCTGGCGAGGATCGCAGTGTGATCAAGCGCGGCAAGGTGATGGTCCCCGGAGCCGAGACCATTTACGCGCGGTGTCTGGCCCTCCTGGGCAACCAGCAGTGCATCAAACGCTGCTCGAATATCCTCAGCTTCCTGCGCTACTATCATCCCCAGGTGAATCCCGCTCTGGAGGAACTGTGGGAGCGCCGGATTCCCGATTTACTGCTGCAAATCAACAGGGAGAGTGCCTACCGGCAGCTGCTGCACGATTTCGTACTGGAAACGAACGAGTTCCTGGGCGGATTGGACGAGAACTTTGCCCAGCGGCTGGCCAGTAAGCTGGCGGACCAGATGTACTTGTATCCCATGCAACTGCCGCACTCCGAGTGGCAGTTGCCCGATCTGAGCGCCGAGCGGGGCATGCTGCTCCAGGCGGTGGCCCTGACCCTGCTCCAGGTGACCGATGTGGCCTGCATCTACACCAAGATCGATCTCATTGTGACGAGTGCCCGGCAGGAGCGGTTGGACAAGCATGTCAAGCATGCGGACTTCGAGAGGCGCATAGAACCCTGTGCCAAGGCCCTGGGCTATATATCCCGGCAGCACTTGGGGCATCTGGTCAAGAAGCTAACCGAACTGGCACAAGTCGGCGGGCGAAAGCACTCCACGGGCTTCTTTAGCAACCTGCACTTCATCAAGGACACACACAAGGAGCTGGAGAACTATAAGAGCAACCTGCTGGTGGTCAAGGCCTTCGGCCGCATCATGGACGAGGCCGATCCGCTGCAGTCCGTCCAGCACCTGGACGAGGATGACACCCTGCTGGGCTTCCTCATCCAGCAGCTGGCCGTGCACAAGGACCAAACGATCATGTCGGCCATACTGCAGACGCTGCTCAGCATTTGCAACCAGCTGATCGCCACCAAGGAGCAACTGCCAGCACCGCTGCGCCACCGCAAGCAGATCATGGAGACGGTCTTTAACATACCCATCGAGGCGCCCTTCCACGACCTGCCGCTGCTGCCCACCATCCTCAAGCTGGGCACAGACTTTATTCGAATAGGTTAGTAACTAGAGCAGAAAACTAGAGTAGCTTGAACTAATGCCCACCATATTTTCAGGTGGTCCCGATACCGAGGAGTGTGTGGACGGCGGCGTGATCTTCGAGATCGCCTGCCGCAACTTCTTCGGCTGCGCCCAGCAATTGAAGATGAAGTTCGACTCCCAGGAGGAGGATGAGCGCAACAGCTTCCTGGCCAAGCACCTCAACGAATCGCTGCCCCAGCTGAACGCCCTGGTGCGGGCCATTGTCGAGCTGGACGCCTCGCCGGCCACGCTGGACCTGATCATCGGCATCCTGGAGGGCTGGACACGGGATCGAAACTCCGAGGTGCGAATTTGCGCCAGCCATGTCTTTAATAACACCCTGGAGGTCTACATCAAGGCGATGAAAATTGGCTGCGAGGCACCATCGAAATTCAATCAGACGGGTCAGATGCTGGGCAAGATTGTGCCCCGGTGCATCGATTCGAATGGCACGGTGCGCCAGGTGTCTGTGGACATACTGCAAAAGACGCTGGAGATCGCGTGCATCTACGAAACGCTGACGATAGCCAGCATCGACAGCACCGCCGACTGGCTGAAGGAGATCGAGGTGATCAAGGAGCACATCATCACCGACGAGCCCAAGCAGATCTACAACCTGGCCGGCGACATTGCCAAGATCATTGCGCTGCGCATCTCCAGCTTCCAGTATCTGCAGTTCTGGTAAGGATGCGCCTGTGCTTCGTACTTGGTTATATTGATATATATTGTGCGATTTCTTGTTACAGCAAGACCCTGCTCCAATCGCTGCGTGATCCCGAGCAGAGCTCCACCATTGGCGCCAGTGTGGTGCTCAAGTTCTTCATCCAGCAAAAGGGCTCGGAGCTGTTCCACGCCATTCCCGACCTGGTGCGTGACAGTCTGCTGGCCCTGCAGGTGTGCGAGGTGCCCAGGGCCAAGTCCGGGGTGCTCAAGGCTCTGGTGGCCCTCACCAAGCACCATCCCAAGCTGGTTTGTGCCGAGATGCTGGCCCAGCCGCTGCCGTACGATCCCAACCTGGTGGAGTACTGGCATCTGGTGTGCAACGATCCCGAGCTGACGGGCCTCACGCTGGACAACTTCCTGCAGCTGCTGAGTGGCGCCTCCCTGCAGGAGGGCGGCCAGGAGGCCTCCCTGTCGGAGCGTCAGAAACTGGCCAGTGGCCAGCCGTTTGCCATTTTCTGCGCCCTGCACGAGATGCTGCCCTGCAAGGACATCAAGGGGGTGAGTGCTGGAGGGGATTCCCCTGGCCACCACACATTTATGCCAGTAACTTTCTGTTTATAGCAACTGGAGGCTCGCTTTGCGGACATGTTCTGCATGCTGCTGACCTCCTTGAGCAGCTACACCAACCTGGCCGCACCGAATCCCGTGAATGCTTCTCTAAGTCCCAACCAGCCAAACTCGGGCAAGACCAAGTTTGGATTCGTGCCGAATAAGGATCTGATCAAGCTCAATCCCTGCCAAATAGCACTGGAAACGTTTCAGGTGGGTTTAACGGAACCATCAAGTCCATCACTATCATCACTACATATATTTTCCTGCCGACTTCAGGCCTTTCTCACCAACCTAGAAATGGAGCAGATTGCCAGCGTGCTGACGGTGAACACAGCTCTGGCGAGCAGCGCGGACTGGCACAACTACATCGAACTACTAACGCCGATGGCCATCGGATTGGGTCAGCAGCTGCAGCTGGGCAGTCCGCAGATGAGGCAGCTGGTCAACTCGCTGAGCAAATATGTGGCTTCGCCGCACGACGGCCAAAGAGTGGCGGCCGTGGGCCTCTTCTCCCGCTTGGTGCCACTGAAACCCACCGGGGAGCTGGCTGCGTCCATACTGCTCCACTTGGGAGCCGCACTCTCCGATCCCAATGCGGTGGTGCGAGGACTCAGCATCCAGGGCATGGGTTACGTGGGCCAGTTGGGCGAAAAGGAGGCGAAGCGCTACTCGGAAACTGCCATCGGAGCCCTGCTCAAGGGTGTCGACGACCCGGTGGGCGATTGCCTGATCAACATTCCGCTGGAGAGTATGCGCGGCCTGTCCGGCATCCTGCGAGCACTGCCCAGCGAGCGCGTGGAGTCCTTCCACGTCTCCCTGGCCATCCGCATTCGACCGTTTCTCGGCAACTATGCGCTGGAGATGCGCGAGGCGGCCATCCAACTGTTCGGCGACATATGCGAGGGCAAGCACGATGATGGCAGCAGCTCGCCCACCTCCTCGATGGAGGCGTTGCGGGAGCAGCTGATCGCCAATCTCTTTCCCCTGCTCCTCCATCTCAGCGAAAGCGAGCCGGCCATTGTGTCGGCCTGCCGGGGAACACTGCAGCGGGTTTGCCGCCTTCTCAACGCGCCCAAGGTCGTCGAGTTGGCCCAGCAGCAGTTGGGCGAGGAGCGAGGTCACCAGCTGAACTACAGCAGCTTCGTGCTGGAGTTTGTCAAGATGATTGTGGGTTTATAAATAGTCTCTATGATTAACTTATGACTTATATAGATATTTTTGCGGTTTTCAGGCCCAAGAGCTGACCGATCACATCCAGGACTTTATCGACTCTTGCCTGCCGCAGCTGCGTAGTCAGTGGCCAGAGGTGCGGGGCAGTGCGGCCATCGTGATTGGTGAGTGGGCCGAGAATTTTCGATCCCTGATTGTTCTAAATTATATTCTCTGTCATCAGGCATCCTGCACAACTTCCTTAGCGAGCGAAACGTGCATACGGAGACGGTGGCCAGCAAGATAGCCGTGCTGCTCAAGGACGAACAGGCGCTGGTGAGGATGAGGGCAGCCACTGCCCTCGGATACTTCTTCGGCGACATCTAGAACACATGGGGGACCAACTCGATTAACTATATGTGCGGTTATGCATTGTGTGTTTGTAAATTATGACTTAGTATTGCTCCAAGTGTGATCCCTTTGCCTCAGCAACCGTTCCCCATATTATGTTTGTGTATTTAACTCTTTGTTTTTTTGTTATGTAATCGAAAGTCACGTTATATACTATACTATATATATATATATACACATACCATTATTTATATAATTATATTCAAGTTTATGCGGAGCGTTTTGCAGCTTTAAGGCCAAGTTGTGAGTGATAGGAAATCGTATTCTATAGGAGACTCGGTTACGGACAATAATCAATCAGTCTATTCACCTCGGCTTTTTGAGGTTTATTAAATGTAAAACAAAACAAAAAGAACAATGTTTCCACAGCAAATATGTGATTTTATATGTTATTTTGTCTAAATTTGCTTATATTCCATGGAGGTACTAATGTTTTACAATAAATATTGCATCTTTATACAAACAATTGTTGGACCAATTTTAAGGAAGGAATTAAATTCAATCACCTTAAAGGTGCTAAACGCTCTGCACATTTCAATCGAATATGGAAAAAGAAAGAGATAAATGTGGGGATGTGGTGAGAGAGTTCCGAATTCGAATTCCTTGCAATTTTTTTTCGTTTCCAAAAGTCAATTATAAATATCCCCGACCACTTTTAAAACATATTGTGTGTCCCACATCCTCACATCTTTGGTTCATCTCAGTGCACCACCATTGAGGGATTCCGAAATATGGTTATCCTGTTTAACTGTGTATTAACGCTTACAAAAACCAAATCAAATAAAATATTACAATGAGAACAGACTATGCTGGGGGATCAGTCGAAGGCGTAGTACTGGATGCGACCCGACGACCAGGCGATTGTGAGAACGGAGCGATCGTTGTCCTTGTACAGCGGCTGGAAGCAGATGAAGCTGGGATGCTCCGTTGCCGTTTCCCCGCTCAGGTAATACGCCGCCGAGATCTGCAGATCGAACTTCTGGACGAAGGTGCGGAAAACAGCGATGCAGTTGGTCGACTTGAATGTCACTACGAGGTAGTTGCCGTGCGGATCCCAAGCCAGCTGCTGGGCGGGACCGCCGATGAGCGTGCGATTCGCATCGATGCTGCAGGCATTCAGATCAGCGATGGGCAGAATTTCCTTCTCATCCGCCGAAGCTGCAAGGGAGGAGGAGAGATGAGTTAGAAAGCAAATAGCAATGCGGTTCTGTCACCAGGATCTTTCATTAATCTTGTAGTCAGCATTATACAGGCGGTCTGGAAGCTTCAGCAGCCGCCAACCTGTTCCTGACAGCTTTCATCTGGGGCAGCCCCTTGATTTGCACCCTTGTATCTGTCCACAACTGAAGGACAGACACTGGGAACCGACTGCCCGACTGGGTCTGGTTAGGGCTAGAGCTTTGCATAGATCGTTCATACTTACACGAGAGCAGACTCTGCTGCACGAACTGCAGGCGATAGAGAATGGGTTCGGCGCTGCTGACGAAGAGCAGGAAGCGACCGCAGGGTGACCAACAGGCTGTCTGCACATAGCCTCCGGGGCCGCACACCCACCGCTCCGTGGTCCACTGCTGGTGGCAGTTCCACACGCGGAACACCCGGTCCACGGTGGCCGCAAACAGCCAGTCGTTGTCCGGCGACCACTTGAGCAGCGATCCCGGCGGCCCGAGGCGCTTCAGCGGCTGCATCATTCCGTTGTCCGGCTGCCAGATAATGATGGAGCGATCTCCAATCGATGCGGTGGCCAACTGGGTGCCGTCCTTGTTCCACTGCAGCGAAGTAATGGGCAGATTGGCAGGACTAAAAGGAAAGAATTGGATGAGCATAATTCGTATGGGAGTGATCATTTCAGTACTAACTGTTTGAAAAGCTTGCTGGGCGCATTGGTGCGTCCCAGGTGCAGGCTGCTGTCCACTTCCCAGAAGCAAAGACCCTGCCGACAGCCAATCACTATCTCCGCGGCGCAGAGCGGACGCCACGCCATGCAGGTGATCTGCGTTTGAGTGGGGCTCTAAAAGAAAGAGAAAGAAATTGTATAAGAGACGGAAATCCTAATTTTCTACCATAAAAATAGCAATTTCGCCGAAACAAAGAAAATAATGATCTAAATATGGAACGCCGTACATCATTTGACCTCTTAATCCAATTCCCTTTAAGATCACAATGTGAATCTACGTACCTTTAAAACAGTGGCAGTGGCCGCGTTGGAATTCTTGGAGTAGATGCGCACCACATCGTCTACGCCGGCAACGGCCAGGCTGAAGAAGTGCCAGTTCCAGGCGAGGAAGCGAACATCGCTGTTTAGCCAATCCCTGAGAGAATCGGAAGAAATTGTTAACTAAGCTTTAGATGCTTTACTGTGCTCCCACCCACCTGGTCTCCACAAACTGCGCTATCCGCTCCGCACTGAGTTCCTGGGTGTGCGGGAGGATCTTTAGCCGCAGCCCGGTGGCCAGACCCAAGATCCTCGCAATCAAATCACCCGCCTGGGCGATAAGTGGCGCCTGCTCGCGGCTCTTAGGGCTGCGCGCCTCCTCCAGCGACTCCCAGAAGCCGCCGTCGAAGAAGGTGCGGGTGATGCGCTTCAGGACGCCCTCGTCCACCGGCACGAAGCTCTGGCCGCCGTAGAACCTCTGTCCGCCCGGATTGGCCTGGAGTTCGCTGTTCAGATTGATCTGGGGATAGCGGTCCAGCTCCGGAATGTGATTGTGCCGCAGCGCCAGATCCGGCAGCGTGGAAAACGGCGGACACTGCTTCAGGTTGCTCAGGGCCGCCATTATTCCGGATAATTCACATTCAGTTTGATTAAGAAATTGCTAACAAAATGCGGCAAAATGCGCGGTAATTAAAGCTGGGAGAAAGTCGATAACATTTGCGTTGACTATCGATGTTTGTTTTTAATCTTAAAATAACGATATTTTTTTAATTAAAATAATATTAGCAAGAAAGACCATTGGTTATAAACTTAAAAATATAAGTTGGCTCTCAATAAAAAATAATTTAATTTAATTCTAGAAACATTCCAAATAGGCGATCAATATGGGGTTTGCTTTTAATTCAAATAATTTATCATTCGTAATACAAAATAATTCTAATTTGAATAATTTGTAGTTTTTAAGATAAAAAATTTTATTAATACAAGTAAATTGCATTTTTTTAAAGAAGTGGTTGAAATTAAACGTTTCAGTTCAAAGTTAACCATCGATAACTTTCCCGCACATTTCTAGCAAACTATCGCTGGCAGTGCCATCACCATCCCTAATAGTTTATTTTTTTCTGGGACGGGACGTTAATTCGCGGACTTGAATTCTCGGAGAGATCGGAGCGGCATGGCGGACAAGCGGAAATACAAGAAAACCGTAAGCAGGCGGCGGTCCCAAGTACCATTTCCCACAATCATTAAAATTTGCTCCCACAGAAAGAGGAAATCCGGCGGGAGATCGCCCGGGAGTTCGATCTGCCGGAGCGCAAGTCGAAGATAGCCACCATACTGAAGCAGGAGGATCAGGCGTACTGCATATGCCGCACCTCCGACTGCTCCAGGTTCATGATGTGAGTGGTGCAGCGGAACTCCCTCTGTAGGACCGCCATGATTTCCTCGTTCTCCCTTTCCAGCGGCTGCGATGGCTGTGAGGAGTGGTACCACGGCGACTGCATCGGGATCACCGAGAAGGAGGCCAAGCACATCAAACAGTACTACTGCCGGCGCTGCAAGAAGGAGAACCCCGAGCTGCAGACCATATTCCGCCTGGTGGCCACCGAACGGGCGGCCGCCTCGAATGCCGCCTCCACGAGTCTGAATGCACCGGGATTGGGTCCGCCGGGTGGCGTCCCAGGCGGCGGTGGGCCGATGGCGCCCGGCACGGCCAACCTCCAGCCGCCGGCGACGACGACGGCGGCGACGATGAAGCGCAAGAACAGCAATGCCCGCGAACCGAAGGCGGGCAAGCGATGCGGCACCTGCGAGGGATGCCGGCGTCCCAATTGCAATCAGTGCGACGCCTGCCGCGTGCGCGTTGGCCACAAGCCGCGCTGCATATTCCGCACCTGCGTAGCCCAGGCGGCGACGGGCGCCAAGGAGGCGGCGCCACAAAGCCAAGCGGGTCCGGGCAGGAAGCGGGAGAAGGCGGCGCCCAAGGATCGCAAGGTAAAGGTGGGCCTGCGGGCGGCCAGCCCCGAGGTTTTGCTCAATCCCGAGCTGGAGGGCACGCGCCAGTGCCACGGACCCGGCTGCTGCTGCCAGGCGAGGCCGCAGAGCAAGTACTGCAGCGACAAGTGCGGCTTCAATCTGGCCACCAACCGAATCTTTCAGGTTTGCATTCCCTTGGTCATTCCTCGCCCCCAAATTAACCTTCCATTTTCAGGTCCTGCCGCAGCGCCTGCAGGAGTGGAACCTAACGCCCTGCCGCGCCGCCGAGGACACACGCCAGCACCTGGACAGCATTCGGTCAAAGCAGTCCCTGGTGCGGTTCGCCCTCGCCGAGCTGGAGAAGCGCTCCGAGGAGCTGAACATGGTGGTGGAGCGGGCCAATCGCAGCTCCATCGACACACTGGGGCCACACGACACCGGCGACATGGAGGACGAGCAGAGCATGTACTGCATCACCTGCGGCCACGAGATTCACTCGCGGACGGCCATCAAGCACATGGAGAAGTGTTTCAACAAGTACGAGTCGCAGGCCAGCTTCGGGAGCATATTCCAGACGCGAATGGAGGGCAACAATATGTTTTGTGACTTCTACAACCCAGCAAGTAAGACGTATTGTAAAAGATTAAGGGTACTGTGTCCCGAGCACAGCAAGGATCCCAAGGTGAACGACACCGATGTGTGTGGCTCACCCTTGGTGAACCAACAGTTCAGTCCCACGGGGGAATTTTGTCGGGCGCCGAAGAAGAATTGCTTTAAGCACTACGCGTGGGAGAAGATCCGGCGGGCGGAGATCGATCTGGAGCGGGTGCGTCAGTGGCTCAAGATGGACGACCTGATGGAGCAGGAGCGCATGCTGCGACAGCAGCTGACCTCGCGGGCGAATCTGCTCGGCCTGATGCTGCACTCCACCTACAATCACGAGGTGATGGACGAACTGGTGCGGAAACAGCAGGAGCACCTGGCCGAGTTCGAGAAACAAAAGCGACGCCAGGCGCACCAGCAACAGCTGCAGGCGCAGCAGCAACTCTACCAGGAGAAGCAGCAACAACAGCAGCAGCAGCAACAGCAATTGCTACTGCAGCAGCAACAGCAGCAGCAGCAAGCCCAATTGCAACAGCAAAGTCAAATAATCTACCTGCAGCGAAAGCCATAGATTTCCATTCCTCTAACCATAGTTAAAGCAAGCAATAAACTGACATGCAAGAAACCCTTTTGTACGAGAGCCCAGAAATCTATTATATTTTCACTTACCCCACATCCCGCAGGAGAAGTTCTGGCGGACGAAGTTCTGGTGTCGCGTTTCTCCTGGCAACCGGCTAACACATTCGCCGGCTGTTGAGTTCCCGGACAGGAAAGAAAGGAAGGAAGGAGGTTGCTACGCGCCGGGATCGGGTCACGCCCCTGTTTGTTATTGAAAACTAAGCATCAAATATGCATTTATTGATAGCAACCTATTCCCAACCATAAAAGGGAAAGGCTAGACTGGGCCAGCTCACCCAGGGCAATCATTTAACTTGCTTCAAGTATTTTAGAGCAATCTATTGTATTTTGCGTAGATTAAGGCTATTATATTATAAGTTTATCTAATAGGTTTAATTTTATTTTAAGCTTTCTTGAATTATGTGTGTTAATTTGATAAGACAAATAATCGCAAATTGTGTGAAAAAAACTTTTTTTTTGTTTCTTTATGATTTTGTGTAACAACTAGAAAAGTTACAAATTGTGTTCTGTTTATGTTTTTTCGCTGTAATTATGAAATAAGTTAATAGTTTGTATTTAAGTTAAGTGCATAGTTTTTAAGCGCTAACACTATAGTATAATTCAGTTTTTCAATAACTATTTATAAACTGTACAGATTATATAAGTATAAGCTATAAAATAAATTGTGGTAAATTTGATCAGGAAAATCAGGAAAGTCTATATTATTATGTTAGGAGTTTTGGCTTGTATTTTTTTCAATAAATTTCTGAGTTAATGTGTGGCTCTAAATGGTGAAAATGAATTATTTTTTGTTGACTAAGTTAGTTAATTGATCATGATAAGATGGGTAGTCCCTACACACCTTATAGAAAGTTTTATTATATTTTTTTTATCAAGTCGAAGTTTAATAAACGCCTTAAACGTTTATTCAGTATGTAAGAATGCTATCGAAATACTTTGTTACTTAAGATTCTTTAATTTATTTCTATAATCATATAAGAAAAGTGCACCGAACCCCCTTGTGAATATGTGAAGCCCAGGTTTAGGGTAAATGATACGCTTGGGTCCACCTAGACCCTTTTTAGAAGGGGCGGGGGGCAACCAATGGAAACGGCAGGACCTCGAAAACGATGGAAACTATTGGGTACAATGGGAACAGGGGGGGAACAGGACAACGAGGGGATGTCGGGACTCAGGAAAGGAGTGCAGCGTGCAGTCGAAATTGCCAACGATTCGGAAACGGAACGGAGTATCAGTATCTGGCCGAGCAAGTAGTCGTGGCGATTTTTGGCTTTCGCCCCAGACGAACTGTCGATCATGCCAGTTATAGTCCGGAATTTTTCTACTTCACACACGACCCGATTCCAAAATAAAAATACACACATTTTTTTTGTATTCGATCCGAATCTTTTATTTTGTAAAATCGTAACCGAAGCGTGAAAGCGAGAAGGATATACCGTATTGGATCGTCATATGGTCTCGTCCTTCCCGGATCCGCATCTATGTCGACTCAAAGTGTATATTAATAGCTATATTTTCAATTACAATCAAATCTGTGCAAATTAAGGCGCGCCAGATCCGCGAGTGAAACATTTAAATTCTCAAGTCGCGGCAGCTGATCCGAAACTATATCGGTGCTATGAAATAGAGGCGGAATCTCAACCAATCTAATCCGCAAAAAGAAGCCGACAAAAGCCGAATACAAAAACCAGCAAACCAGCAGTAAAATTACCAGAAATTCAAGGACTATTTCAAGAGTTGACAGTGGAAAGCCCCGAAAGCCGAAGGAGAGAAGATATAGAGTTTGGTCTGAACCGAATATCAGAACGGGATCAGATAGAAAAGGATTATCGTGAGCCATTCGTTTTTCGCGTTTTGTTTTCTGTGTTCCATGTTCAAGGTCCTGAACTGCTTCTCGGATAACTTCGAGGACAGCTCACCACATTGACTGCAGGTTTGTGCATGCGGAGTATTCTGCGATTTGGAGATTATAATTCGAATTCCTGATCCCCTACAGTTCGGGTTACATCTTGTGTGATTCGCGTTACGTTCGTTATTATATATATATTTTTTATTTTTATTGTGCAAATTGCCAGTTGACTTGAAAGTCATTCCCCACATATCCATCATCCATTACCGGGGGCCGTTCGACTGCTAGTTAGCCCACCGTTCCACGTATCCAACGAATCCTGCCTCATTTCACGGGTAAGTGACGTGCTCCACTTCAAAACTTTTGTGCCAAATTCAATCGCTCCGCTGTAACTGTTGTTTTGGGCATACACTAGCCAACAGAAAAAGGATAATGTATAATATTGAATCAAATTTTATATAAAAATATCATTACTAGGGGTAATAATCGAAATACATTTCAAAATGTATACATTTTTCAATAGTTTATACATAGAACGTATTTAGAACACATGTTCGATTTTTTTTTTTTGGTTTTTTGTTAAATTTTTTTTTGTTTTTTATAAGGACAGTGTTTCCATATGAATAGAATTTGTAAATTGTAAATTGCTAAATTATTTCGTTACGTTCTTAATTCAAATTTACGTATGATCATTTTCTCGAGAACCTGACTTCACTTTTGTTGGCCTGTGTTGAACTTTGCCATATGAGTGTACTTGTGCCTATTTATTTGTTAAACAAATTCATTTGCCATGTTTTTTTTTTGGTGATTTTGGTTCAGCCAGATTGCATGCCGTGTATTTCTATTTGATTGTTTTGCGGCGTTTCTTGCAGCAGCAATAAGTGAAGTAGGCGAAGTTACAGTAATACAGTAATACAGTGAACACCCCCATATTCTTCGCTATAAACTTTCGCGAGAGGGAGATCATATTTTTTTTATTAAATTAATTTTTTTGAAGAAAATAATATTTTAAAATTATACCTAATTGTCATCTATATAGAAGAAGAGTTGTAGGTTGCATAACAAATTATTGAACAGTCTTTTTTATATTATTAGTCATTTAATATTATCTTGTAACTTCAAAGATTAAAACAAAATATCTGATAATAAAATTCAGATATTAAACAAAATATATTTAAAAAAAAAATCTGATAATAAAATTCAGATATTAAAAATATTCCAGTATATAAAAAATAATATTTAAAAAAAAAAATGTGATAATAAAATTCAGATATTACAAAAATTTCATTTTATATTTTAGTAATATGTAAACTCATTACAGTTCTTAAGTTTATGTAAAATCAGATGAATAGATCGATTCTGCTGGGTTCGCTGTACGGAGGCTCCACTGTGGCAACGATAACCGTTACATGACGTTGCCCTGGGCACTTGAGGGTCCACTGTAGGCATTGCCAGGCCATCCACATCCACATCCACATCCAATTGGGGCTCTCGTTTTCGCTTTCGCCTTCTCCCCGATCGATCTAACAATAATTCAGTTTCAATCAGGTCCGCCTCGCGATTTATTTATTCGTTTGCTATTTTTCCCCCGCTTTTTATTTGTGCTCCCGTTATGGCCGTTGTTCCGTTTCCGGTGCATTTGCATGCAGAGAGAGAAAACGATGATCCTTTTTCTTGGACTATGAACAATTTCCATTTTATTATTTCTAAATACACCATAATATTTATTGGTTTTTGGGGATTTTCTTGCTTACAAAAAATATATTCTCATCATTAAATATTTTTAAATCTATTTAAATTTGTTGATCTTAAAAAGTAATACTAACATTCCATAATCCCGAAAGTAATATCAAAATACTTCCATAAATATCAAGCTTACCTTTCAACTTGTTTTTTTCTCTCTGTGGAGTTTTGCATTACTTTGGTTGCCGTTTAATTTTATTTTACATACTTGATGCCGTTTGCATATGGGAGCGAGCACGCGAGGACGAGGACGAGGGCCCCAGATGCTCCAGTTGGAGCCGCAAAACCACTCGGTTGCCACTGCCACGCGCAACAGCAACAGCACCATCCATATCCACAGTGGATGCCCGCTAACAGTGACCGTTTACCGTATATTGATCTCCATCCCATCCATCTAATCCATCTCCACAGTGAAGCTGACTCGTGGTGGATATCTCGAGGCTTTGCCCCGCCGGGTGGAGTGCTCCAAATCGAGACCAGTCCGGGAAGCTGGTGGTGCATCGCCACCTCGAAGCTGGTGGAGAAGTCCAAGTCCCAGCATCCCAGCCAGCAGGAGGTTCGCAAGGACAGGGCCCGCAAGAGGGCCAAGGGGAACGACAGGGCTAAGGATAAGGATAAGGAGCAGGAGCAGCCAATGGCCAACCAACCGCATATTCCCGCTCACGAGCGTCGCATCCACGAGCTGGACCAAAATGTGGAGCGCATCTTCGATATCCGCAAGGTGAGAACAAAAATAAGAAATTTTTTTCATTGTAGGAGGTTAAAGAGTTTATTTTGAGTCAGCGGTCGGTTCTACCCCACCCACACCTATTAAGGCACTATTCAACATAAATCCTAACTCTAAATTATCTTTAAGCTAAGGAATTTGAGATTTATTGGGGTACTTATATTAACAATACCATTTTTTAGGTTTTCAGAGATCAAAACTATTTAAAATGAATTTTTTTTTTACTTTTTTCCAGCGCCTGGGCAAAGGTGCCTATGGCATCGTGTGGAAGGCCACCGACAAGCGGAACAAGGACACGGTGGCTTTGAAGAAGATATTCGATGCCTTTCGGGATGAAACCGATGCCCAGCGCACCTACCGCGAGGTGATATTCCTGCGCGCCTTTCGTCACCATCCCAACATCATCCGTCTGATGGATGTCTTCAAGTGGGTTTAACAGATTCCATTTATAGCAAATTATATATGTATATTTATTTTTCAGAGCTGGCAACAATTTGGACTTTTATTTGGTGTTCGAGTTCATGGAGAGCGACCTGCACAACGTGATAAAGAAGGGCGATGTCCTCAAGGACATTCACAAGCGCTTCGTCATGTATCAGCTGATCAATGCCATCAAGTACATGCACTCGGGCAATGTCATCCACAGGGACCTGAAGCCCAGTAACATACTGATAGACAGCAAATGCAGGTACTAGATCATATCATGTCATATATCATATCATATCATATCATATTATATCATATCATATCATATCATATACCTAATATCATCATATAAACTGACTTTTCCCAGACTCAAGGTGGCTGATTTTGGTCTGGCTCGCACACTTTCCACCAAAAGAAAAGCGGAATTTGATGATATGGACCACGAGGGCATGCTGACGGATTATGTAGCCACCCGTTGGTATCGGGCTCCCGAAATTCTGGTGGCCAGTCGCAAGTGAGTAGTACCCATGTATATTTTTGGGAAACCACCTACATACTTCCTACCTCTATACTATAATATTTGAATAAAGGTAGAACCTTTTTAATAAATACTTTGAATATTTCTCATCTTAAAAATAATAATTTCAAATTAAAATTAAAAACTTAATAAAAACAGTGTGCCCAAATTCTTCATATATTTTCAAAAATATTCCCTCAGCTATACCAAAGGCATTGATATGTGGGGTCTGGGCTGCATTCTGGGCGAGATGATCAGGCAGAAGCCGCTCTTCCAAGGCACCAGCACTGTGAATCAGGTAATGATCCTGAATAATTCTAGATGATTTTCGGGGTAATACCTCTTTAAATAGATAGAGAAAATCGTGATGGCCCTGCCGGATGTTACTCAGCGGGACATCGATTCGATTGGAGCCAGCTTCGGCACTGTGCTGCTGAGCAAGAAGATCCATCGCGATCGCCGGCATTCGCTGGACGAGATGCTGAGGAACTGCTGCGACGACGCCATATCGCTCGTGAAGTCCCTGCTCGTCCTGAATCCCCACGGCCGTCTGACGGCCAAGGCGGCCATCCAGCATCCGTATGTGAGTCGCTTCCGCACGGCCTCCGCGGACATGGAGCTGCGGGTGGACATCCATCCGCCGATGAAGGACGACGTGCGGTATGGGGTGGACCAGTACCGGGGCAGCCTGTACGACATGGTTGGCCGGGAGTCGAGGGGCAGTGCCCGCACTGTGAGCAATGCCACGCCCTCCAGCACGCGGGAGATCTCGACGACGAAGTCCCAGCGAGTGGTGTCGCGAACCAGGTGAGTAGTTCCTCGGGGAGATCAGGGCTAGGGGATAGGGGTTCTACTGTAGCTAGGCGGGAGGGGGCTGGTGGAGCTGCTTCTCTAGCTGCTCGTCCCCTCTTCCAGGTTCCGGCGTCCCTAGCATAGGCGTGCCGCCTCCACGGTCACCATGGCAACCACAACAACTACCACTGCATCCACATCCGTTCTCCGGGAGCAGGACAGCACCGCCAAGGAGTGCGAGGACTGCGCGGAGCCCCCGTTGAAGGAGCGACTGCATCGCGCCAGACTCCGACCGCCGCATCCCAGGCGCCTCAATCAGCGCAAGAGCCAATAGGATACTAAACTGTTAAATACGATACTATACCATTACTATTTTGGGATCCTTGGCTAGAAGACCGAAGGATAACTTTAATTTGAACTGTTCTTCCTTCTTAGTTGTTATAATCATTTATCAATCTAGATTATAAATTATATATTCTAAGAAAATGTAATATTAGGGTTCTTAAGTGATGATTAAACATACCTAATTATCCTTGTAATACCAGGTCGTGAATGACTGAAATAATATTTAGCTTATAAGGGAAAACTGTTTAGATCATTAGCTAAGTTCCTTACACCCAAAAAAAAGTCGATATGAAACGTTGATCGATTTATATTATGTAATATCAATTTTAACTTGATATGGAGCCAGGTAAATTTGATATGGTCGAAAGGAGTATTTCATGTAAAAACGATATGGGTTTCGCATAACCAGAAATTTACATGCACATATCGATTTTACGGCGACATGCTTTTTTTTGTGTGTATAAACCAAGCTTCTTTGTAATATCAACCTGTGAATCATCATGTAATCCCAAGTTTCTCTAGAATTAGAAGATAATATAGCATCATTAAAGTAAAAATATTAGTACTTTATAACCAACCCAATCGAACTGTAGAAATCACCTGTGCTCCACTCATCCCAATCCCCCTCCCCCAGGACACTGAGTGCCAGCCAGACGGACAAGAAGCTGGAGCCGCATCCTCAGCCGCAGGAGGTGAGCACCCTGGGCCGCAGGATCGTCGAACAGAAGAAGCAGCAGGCGGCAGCGAACACCTCCTCTTCGATCTCCTCGAGCCTGCAGAAGCATCGTCCGCCATCCAAGGAAGTAGTCCTGCGGACAGAGACGGCCGCTCCCCAAGGAAAATCCGCTAGGAATCTGGCCAAGTGCCGGCACAACCGGGTGGTGCTCCAACGGGAACTGGCTGCCGTGGCGGCGGCCACTGTGCCGCGCAAGAAGAGCACCACCACAACCACCAGCTGGCAACCGCAGGTCCAGGCGCAGGGAAGGTTCCATGCGGAGGCCAAGGCCCATGTGCAGGCGCTGCTCCAGGCCCAGATGCCCCTGCCCTCAGCTGCTGCTGCTGCCGCTGCTGCTGCTGCCATCACCACAGAAGGATCCTCATCGAAGATTGCCCCGTCGGAGGTCCAGGAGTCGACGAACCTGCGAAGAAACCGATCCTTGCGATCAAAGGTGACCAAGGAAATGAAATCCAGGGATAAGTCCCACCAATCCAAAGGGGAGGTCACCAAGACGACCAAGGATAGGGATAAGATGACTGTGGCCATTCCCCCACCCGAGGAGCGAATGGAGCGCCGCCGCCAGGTGATTCAGGAGGAGAAGACGCGGGTCCTGGAGCTGCGGCAGCAGCACGAGCGGCGGAATAACCAGCGCAGCCGCATGGCCGAAAACCTTCGGCTGATGGAGGAGGAGCGCGAGCAGCTGGAGGAGATGGCCGAGCAGGAGGCGGCGGCCAAGGCATTCAACGAGATTGCCCGCAAGGTGAAGAAGCTCACCCAGAACAGCCAGCAGAAGAAGAAGAAGAGGAGGGAGAAGGAGAAGGAGCAGGAGGGCAGGGCTTCGGTGGAGAAGCTGGAGAATCCGGAGCAGCAGCGGCCGGAGGATGAGGTGGACCCCGCGGACATGTTCCTTGCCGGCACAGGTATCTGCTATCGCCAGCGGATCAACCACCTGGAGGAGGAGATGGCCAAGTGCAAGGAGCAGCTGGTGAACTTCGTCCAGGACCATCAGGATCTGCTTAGCCACGATGGCCTGCGCTATCACTTCACGAAGCTGCAGCCGCGAAAGGATCAAGAGCAGGATGAGGAGGAGGCGGAGGATCGGGATGGCAAGCCCCTCGCCGAGGGCAGTGGGGATCCCGGCTCCCAGTCGTTCGAGCTCTTCCGCCGGGAGCAGCAGAGGCAGCGCCAGCGGCAGCTCCAGGAGTTCCTGGCCCGCGACGACACCAACGAGTTCGACATCCCCGATCTGGCCAACGTCTATCGGGCCAGCTGCTATCGCTCCTTGAATCCGCCGCCGGCCAGTGGCTCCTCGTCGCCGGCCAGCGGGAGGCGGGAATCGGGATCGGATCAATCGCAGGAGCATGACTACGCCCCGTTTGCCAACTACTTTCCCAACTACACCCAGCTGGAGGAGGCACGCCGGCGGCAGGAGCAGCCGGAGAGGCCGCGAAAGCTGGAGGAGCGCCTGGAGGAGCACCGCAAGCGGCAGGAGCGAATGCAGGCCCAGATCAAGGCCTGCCAGAAGCAGCACGACAGCCTGGGGCTCCACCACACCGTTCACCACCATCATCACCACCAGGCCGCCAGCGGACCGCGCTACGATCCCATGCGACTGAGGCAGAACGACATCCAGGAGGCGAAATTCTCCCAGGGAGTCAAATAATACTAATCCGTGTCCTCGGGTCCCTGAGAAAATGTGGCAGTCTTCACGCAATATATGTACAAACATATACGAATGAGCATTAGTCAATCTTTGGTTTAAGTATGGTACGGGGAACCTTGACACAAGGTTAAAGATCAATATTGCATTTTAGTTATGAAAATAGTAGGTAATCAGGATTCCTCCTCCTAGTATATGTATGTAGTACCTCCAAAACTGCTTTTTAGACATGGGTAGGTTTTAATCTAAGGGTAACTTTATAGATAAACATTTTTTTGTTAAAGGAAAAAAAAAATATTTTTTTTAGTAATTAAGGATTTTAAAACTTTTTGGATTTTTCACTTTTTTTTTAATAAATTTTAATTAGGATTGGGAATTTCATTAACTAGGGAAAAAATTGAAAGGAAATGTGGTATTCAAAAAGTATGCAACAAAAAATGTTGCTTTAAAATAATTGTTTCCATCTCAATTTTTTTGTTTGGTAGTTAAATTCAATATCGGATCGTTCTTTTACTAGATTTTTGAACGGGTGTAAGTTTTTTTTTTAGATTATTTAAGCCGTTTGGAAGATATAAAATGCATTTTCAAAAACCCCTTTAAGCCCCCAAAAATATGGAAAATAGGTAGTTCTATTGATTTAGCAAGACGTCGATTGATTTATTATTAAGCTTAGGATAGACGCACATCAAGACTCGCACACACATTAACGGCAACAAATATTACTACATTCTGATGTATATATTTAGGTCTTCTATCGCTATAGCAAATTGAACACAATAAAGCTCTATATAGGATTTCCTGTATATAGATCAAAGACACGTGACTTTTAAAAAGTTTTGGAATCGTTCCTTGTTACCCCTTGATGCGAAATTTACAACGTCGAATAGCTTTGGATACAAACGATGTGAGGATGGGTGGATGAGCAAAACCGCCTCTCTAGCGTCTGTCGTGGATAGACTTTGTAGTTAGTTTAGTTAGATTCTAGAGTTACGGTTGGAGTTACACGCATGCAACGTTTAGAGTTTAAGAGCTAGCTTGGGGAGTGAAGTAGGTTCCCATTTCGGTGAATCTGCTTAGGAGCTCCTCCTTAGATCCTAAGTGTATAAGTGGAATTTTTATAAATACATGCACTTACATATTACAAAGTTTAGTCAAATTTGCCTATCTGCCGATCAATGCGCGATCGTGTGTATATATAAAAGTGTTATTCAGTTTTGGTTTCTATTCGTTTGTTTGTGTTGATCTGCTCCTGCCCCCCACTTCCTGGAACTGGAAGACCCCAACGATTGTTTTGCATTTAGTTATCTATTCAGATTCAAGCGGTACGTTATCTATGGAATGGGATATGCTATGGTATCAACTTCGAATGGCCGAAAAAATCACAGGCAAAACTATATGGCAACGAACACTACAAAAGTACAAAGTTATATGCATATCTAAATAATTTATAAAAGTTGAAAGAGATTAGTTCTACAAATTGGGTCTAATATGGTGGATTATAATGGCTTTAGCTAATACTAATGATAATAGTTTAGCTACAACAATAAGGAGTAGTAAAATGATGAAATACTCATAGCTTTGCATTGAAATCAAACCCAGAATATTTCATTTTAGAACAACAACTGGTAGGACTGTAATGAGAACTTAAATCCGTATTTTGATCCCTACTCTTAGCGACTGGTTAACAATTATGCGAGAGCAATGCGAAGCGATTCCGCCCTTGGAACACATTCAGAGCTACATTCGATAGTAAACCTATTAAGTAAATGCAGTATAGGGTGATTATTTGGTAGCTTTCTGGAAGTTGTGCCATAGCAGATCCCGGGACAGGTGTTCAGGCTTAGGTTTTCCGCTTCTGATCGAGCTGCTGCTGCGGCAGCTCCTCCTGCAGCTGGAGGATGTGTTCCAGCGGCTGCGGCCGCCCATCCTTGTCGATCAGTGCCGGCTTGACGATGCCGCCCTGGCGAAGCTGCTCGATCAGGTTGACCAGCTGCAGGGCCTCGTACTCCTTTTGCTCCTCACTAATCTCGTCCAGATGCGACCTGCTGCGCGGCTCGACGCAGCCCAGCACCGGATTGATGCCCTGCTGCTGCTGCTTGTACTCCTCGGTGTCGCTGTCCTCGCTGTCGGAGGAGTAGTCGGCGCCCTCCACTCGCCGGCAGTCGAGTATGCCCCGCTTGGCGAATAGCCCGGCTGCATTCCCGTATCCCGTGTACTTGATCATCCTGCCGACGTCCTCCTTGCACAAAACAAACAGCAGCTCGGCGGACAGATCGCGCAGGATCATGGCGGGCAGTGTGAGGAAGCGGCACAGATGGTTGCGCAGCTCCTGGCCGATCTCCGGTCGCTGGCTAACGTCGCGCAGTGGCGGCAGAATCTCCTGCCGCAAGTAGTGACGCATAACCCGGTCGCTGCGCGCGCACTTCACCAGTACAGTCAGCACCGGCGAGAGCAGCTCGTGCGAGCTGGCCTCGGCCTCCTGTTGGGCCAGCGATTGGCGCAGATAGCGCAACAAAACGTCCAGGCTGCGGACATTGCGCTTCTCGAAGCACTGCGAGCAGCACTGGCGCGGCTTGGAGGCCCGTGCTCCGCCCGCCTCCGTGTCCTTCTCCCCGCCGCCGGCCTTCTCCTTGTCCTGCTCCCGTTCCTTGAGCGACGCGGCCTCCACCTCGGCATTGGAGCAGCGCAGCGTGAGTTCGGTTAGGCAGCTGCCCGAGATGTTGGTCAGCAGGTTGATGGCATGTGTGACCACGGCGCGATCCTTGTCGGTGGCCATGTCGCCGAAGCGCAGGAGCAGCTCCCTCAGCACTCCCGTCAAATGCAGGCTCTGGATCTCGTACTCATTGGGACTCTTGTCCGGAGCACTGGTCACGTTGAACATCACCTTGAGCAGCTCGCAGATGATGTTCAACTGCTCCTCGCCGGCCTTCTCCTCGCCCAGCTTGTCGTCCAGCCACTTGGTCATGTAGGTGAGGCCGTTGAGATCGATTTGGAGGCGTGACCGGGCCGCCGGCTCTAGGGCGGTGAGCAGGAAGAGAAGCTTCATGTCGTAGTACTCCAGGGCGCAGGGATGCCGCATCGAGGAGGCCACCCGCTTGAGGATCGCGTCCAGGCAGTGCTGGCGCAGGCACTGCCGTCGGCAGTCGGAGCTCTGGTAGACCAGGTTGCACAGGCACTTCAGGGCCTCCGCAATCACCTCCGACTGGGCCTGGCTGGGCTCCAGCTGGGGCTCCTGGCGCTCGCGCTCCTGCTGCTTCAGCTCGTCCGGCGTGGCCGGCAGCTTCAGGGAGCCCGCCTCGATCCTGGCCAGCCGCAGCAGGGTGTTGACCTCCTGTTCGATGTAGTTCGTCTGCAGGCTAAACTCGTCGCGCGTGAGAATCCTCACCGTGTTGAGACACTGCGGATGCAGGTGACTCAGCCGCTGGTCCTCCAGGATGCCGAAGATGGCCAGCCACAGCTCGTGCCACTGGTTGTCCGTGCGGAAGCTGTCGAAGATCAGCAAGTCCGCATTCTGCAAACCGGATGGGAGGGGTCATTCGCATTCGTCTTAATCATGATGAGTCTCCGTCTCCGGGAGATTCCCATCGCCCACTCACCTTCGTGTTGAATTCGCCCAGGATGGCGGGGATGTGGTCCGCCTCCTTGGCCTCCAGTCGTTTCAGGTGCTCCGCTTCCATGTCGCCAACGATGGCCGTTCGTTGAGTTGGCTTTTTGGGTCCTTTGAGTTAATTAAATTAAGTTTTTTAATTTCCACCAGTGTGACCCCGTCGCGGCCGTTGAAATATACCACGCGGCGTTGCCGGACTGCATGACTATCGAAGTATCAGTTAAGCACAATGCACGATAGTTTTGAAATATTTTAAAATTAAATATATCTTTAAAAAAAAAAACTAAATATAAGCTTTTAACTTAAGTATTCAAATACTTTTCAATTCAATTTAAGAAACATTTATGTTTACAGCCCACTCTTCAATAATATCTCGCACCATTTCTATTTTAAAATTTGCATCTGCAGAGAAATAAATGTTTTATTTTCGCTTTTATTACAAAAAATACATATCCAGTGTATACATTTATGCAGTGTATGTTTTGTGTAAAAATATATATATGTGTAAATATAAAATAATACGTAATATTTGGATTCTTTTTTTTAATTATTTTTTTTTACGTTTTTCTTGTGTTTTTTGTAGCTTGGCTTAAATGTTTATAGTTTAAAGTTTATAGTTTGTTTGCTGTCTTGTCTGTCTTGCATTTACATGTTATAGTAGTCGACAAACTCGACAGATCTGGGACGCCTATTATAGCAGATTGGATCCAATCTCACTGGCTTCCACTTCTTCTTTTTCTTTATTTTTTAAATGCAATCGAAGGGAAAGGGGAAAAGAAAGAAATAAAAACATAATAAACAATTAGAAATAAATGCTCGATGTACGCACACACACATCTAGGATTTACTAAATAATATCGGTACAAAATGACGATGCAGAAGTCGAAATTTAATCATTCCATGGAATACGTATTTACTAACTAAAACTAAGCAATTGCATCTGTCTTTTTTGATTGTTTTCGATTTTTTTTTCAAAATGGTTTCGCACACTTCACATGCAAAAATGAGCAATTTGATTTTGTGGAAATTTTGGCTTGACGCAGTCTTTTATAGGATATACAGGATATACATATGTATGTATATGGAATGTGGGCCCGTCACCGGTGCGAGCGAGATGGCATGCAGTGTGTGAAGCGTACGACACCATGGGGAGTGAGTGGGATGGAGAATGTCTAAAATCTAGGGGATCGGTGTAAAATACGTTGGTTAATTACAGCTAGGGATCGATTTTAGCTTGAAAGCCTCGCAGCATGCACTTCTTAAAACCTATGAGATTTCTCTGGGTCTTTGTTATTATTATTTCTTTTTTAGTTTACTTAAAATAGCAGCCGAAAAGTAGGATTTACGGGGGGGATTGACAGGAAACACTGGGTACACTGGGTGGTGCGTGGGAAGTTGGTGAATTCTGGGTGTAAATGCCATACCACAGGGAATCATGTCAGAACACAGACGAGAGCGAGGCGAGGGTGAGCTGCACTTTCAAACTTTCCGGGTTAAGGAACACGAGCAACAACCACGAGCAGCTCACAGCAACAGTAACAACAACTACTATAGAATTGGGTGCAGTGTTCCTTCGCTAAGTGCATCGCTTTCAGGCTAAAGTACAGCTACTCCAAAAACTACTCTCGGTCATCTACAATCTAAGCTTCGAAACTTCAGTTTTTCGTATTTTAATGGAATTCTTTTTTTTTAAGGAAATCTCCCAGCAAAATATAAATATAATAACATGCAAAAAATATATACTATATATTTTCTGGTTACTCAAAAAAAGTAATTTAATTTTAAGCTAAAATTCATGCATCCTGTGCAAGAGATTTACTATTTATAATTTAAAACTTCAGCTATTCAATTTAAATTTCTAAGCAAAATATCTATAAAGGTAAACTATCATTTTATGGAATGGATTTTATACTCTACTACATTTCAGATATTTTTCGCTTTAAAATTTGGCGTGATATTAAATGCAAATCGTTTCTAACAAAGCTGCCTCATTACCCCGGAATATGCGATGCATTCAACGAGCCTACACTGCAACCGAAAGTGGAGTGGGTTTAGACTAAACTGTAGCACTGGGCGGCGGCTGTTGGGCCGCCGGCGGTATGACATTGGGAATGGCCACCACACAGGCGCCGGCCCTCGCGAAAGCCATCGGCGCCAGTTCGTTCCATCCGTTGCGCACCGGGTCGTACTCCTCGACGCTCTTCAGCGCATGATTGCCATCGTAGCCGCCGACGACGATCAGGCGATCGCCCAGCAGGGCGCAGCCAATCGCATCCCGGCCCAGGGCCAGCGAACAGATCTGTGGGATTGGAAATATCAGAATTGAGCAGGCGCCAACCCAATTCCCCTGCTCACCAGTGTCCAGGTATCGGTGGCTGGATCGTAGCGTTCCACTGTCTCCGTGCGACAGACCATCGGATTGCTGGCCGGACAGTCGTGGCCACCCAGGGCGTAGAGGAAGCCATTGGCCACCGTCACCTGGCAAAGTAAGATAATTAATACGGATGACAGTCTGACTCTCAATTTACCGAGCACACTTACGCCCACACCGCCGCGTCGTCGGTTCATCGGCGCCAGGAGGCTCCATTTGTTGGTGTGCGGATCGTAGCACTCGATGGAGCGGTGGCAAACGGAGCCATCTCGTCCGCCCACCGCATACAGGCGACCGCCCAGGACGGCTACACCGGCGGTGGAGCGCATCGAGGACATGGGCGCAACATAGCTCCAAGTGCGGGCAATGGGATCCCATCTAGAGGGGGATTAACATTCATTAATGGTTACTCAGTTACTCATTTGATGACCCATCACCTCTCCACGGTGTTCAGGTAGCTCCAGCCGTCGTGACCGCCCACCGCATAGAGCGGTCCCTCCAGCACCGCCACGCCCAGTCCATGACGTGGCGTGGCCATGGCATTCAGCGGCGCCCAGGCCATCGTATTCAGGTCCAAACTCTCCACGGTGTTCAGGGTCTTCAGCCCGTCGCGTCCGCCTACGAGAATCAGCTTATCCTCCATCACGGCGGCGCCGAACTGCAGGCGACGACCGGTCATGTGCTTCCACGGTGTCCACTTGTCCAAGCGCGGGCAGTAGCTCTCGATGCTGATGGCGCCCTTGTGGGCATCCATTCCGCCGACGGCCAGCAGGCGGCCCACCGTCGACTTGCGCGGCGTTGTCCGCTCGGTGGCTATCCGGGATCGGCGCTCGGGCATCAGGTGCCACTTGAAGGCCTCCATCACCAGCTGCTGGCACTCGTTGGCATTGCACACGTTCTCCACGTGATCCATGATGAAGGCGGGCTGGAGGAGGGGCAGTCGCACCAGGGCCAACAGCTCCGGGATGTGCTGCTCGCGGGCAGTGGAATCGTGGCGCACCCACGACATCAGACTGTGGAAGACATCCTGCTCCGAGGGCACATTGAGATCATCGCTGCTCAGCAGCTTGCCCAACTGGTCGGCGTTTAGCTGGAAGAACTCCTGGTTCTGGCACACCTGCATGAAGTACTGGCAGGTGTAGGCCTGCGCCAGGCGCAGCAGCGTGGTGCAGCTCTGCTGCTCCGCAAAGAAGGCGAACCCAAGGCAGTTGGATGGATGGAGCTGGCGGGCCAGGAAGTTGCAGCAGGCGGTGACCACGGCGTTCAGCTGCAGCAGACAGGCGGTGGCCAGCAGCGTCTCCACGGTGTCCTCGCGCATCTCGATGAAGCCGGTGTAGCAGTACTGGACCAGCAGGTGCAGTGCATCGCCATGGACCTCGCCGAGGGTCACCTCCTGCTCCTTGGTCTCGCGCAGCGATCCCGTGAACATGGCCGAGAAGTAGGCGCTCGACGCCGATAGCACCAGGCGGTGGGCGGGGACTCTGAAAGAAAAGAGTTTAATAAAATATTAATTTCTATGTGTAGTAGGTAAATGCGGGTCTTGGTATTTCATCATTTCAACTACTATATGTTTTCTTGATTTTTAACAGATATACATTATGCTTTATGGCTTTGATTATCCTAACTTCCGCGTTTAGTAAACATATATAAGTTATTTTTATAAAAAATAAAACTAAATTTTAGTTTGCAATTTTTACTTGGTCCCATTCTTATTGGTTCACTGCTTCGAGTAAGCACTATTTTTATGACCGCAACTGTGGGATGGTGGGTTCTTTTCCCTTTGTTTACCATGGCACAGTTCGACAGGTTTTCACGATCCAAAACCGGTTGAGTGCAGCGAGCGGGTGAAGAAATCAAATAAAGCTGCAACTGCACTCAGATCGCAAATCGTTATATCTACATATATCTCTTCATGCTGCAGTTGTTGTTGGCTCTCTGTCTTCGTCTTTGTTTCCTGAGACGGATATTTCCCCCTCTCTCTCTCTCTGTTGCGTTGCATTGTCATTGTTCGGCGAACAAAAACAAAAACAACATCAAAATCAAGATGGGGGGAGAGCCTTTTTTCTCTTTCCCGCTCCCTAAGCCGCTCTTTGGGGCTTGGGATTGGGATCTCTTCTGCTCTCTCTCTCTCTTTATGCACTATTGCAGAAAGGTTCACTTTACAGCAGAGGTAACATAAATATCACTAAACGTTTGTAGCTTAAGGTTTTTCATTCTGATTAAATTATTTTGCGGGTTTTCCAAATTATAACAATTTATGAACCATCAATTGGGAATATATATTTTTTTCATTTAAACTTTAACGCTATTTAGAAAATAACTACAAGCATTGCAGTTTTCACGAGTTCAATAAACTTTGAAAATAGTTTATCCAATGTTGACATTATTATTAATGCGATAAACAAATAAGTCTTTTTATCGGCATATCTTGTGATAAGCAAAACAAATTGCAAATGACTCTGACATCAACAAAAATGTAATTAAAAACAATTCAATAACAAACGTTGTCTAATAAATTTTCCACAAGTCAGCCATTGAAATCTTAGTAAACTTTGTAATAGAAACTCAGCGCTAATAATATTTTCCAGAACTGCTAATTCCTTTTAGAACATTCTTTGATAATTTGTTAAACTTATTTTAAATCATGCATTACCAATGTCAACATAACTCCTTAAGTATAAGTATTTAACACTTGTGCAAATAGTAAACCATTCGAATGTGAAAGGCAGATTTTTTAAGCATTGCTTTACTATAATTACTTAAAACCAGCTTTATTTGCATTTTCGCTTATGGTTTCTTGGGTGCTATTACTTTGACCGCAACTGCATTTCCTGGACTTGGATCTGCGCAGTGCTATTGTCTTGCCCACGACTGTGGACTGTGTGAGTGCGTGTGAGTGTTTACTGTTGGAATTGCGTTGGGGACAGCGCAGCAAAGAGAGCAGACAAAGAACCCAAGTGAAGGTCAGCTGGGGGAGGGGGAGGTGGGTAGGTGGGGGGATGGCGATGGGATCGTATGGGATGGGGGTAAAGAGGAAGCGGGAGAGAATCGCTAATGAACTTTCCAATTTGAAATGCCATATTCCATTCCTTTGTCTCCATGGGAAGGAAATGGAAATGGGAATGGTCAATCGGGAATTGGAGTTCCACGATCCCTACTGCTTCTTTTCCATCGGAAAAGGACTTGGAATGGGCATCGGGAATGCGCGAGTTCCACGATCGCTTCCAGTTATAAAGAAAGAATAGTTCCAATATCCAATTAAAGGATCACCACTCCACTCACCTCTTGCCATCGATTCCCGCGATGAGGACCACATCGCAGAGCTGCTGGCTATCCACGTAGAGCTGCATCCGCTTGAGGATGTTGTCCGCATGGTCGCGGCACCGGAAGAACTCATCCTGGCTCCCGGCGGAGTTCAGGCTGCCCAGGCTGTAGTCCCGCGATAGCGACTCCAAGGTGTTGTCCGCCAGCATCGAGATGTGGCCGGATGTGGAGGCCGTGGAGTCCCGGCTGGGACTCTCCTTCTGGTTGACCGCCGACATGGTTGTGCTGTGCGCGCTCCTTTCCAGTTTCCTCAGCGAGACGTCTGCATCGGAGCACTGGCTGGAAGCTACTGGCTGGCGGATCGTGGATCGGTGGGGCCAATGGAAGGGGGCGTTGGAAGCGGTGCGCAGGGGGGAGGGAGGCCCAACGGTAATTTGCAACAAAGAACGCTGCGTCTTGTTGCAGTTCGCTTGTGTCTGGCCGTCTGTGTGGGTGAGTGTGTGTGTGTGTGTGTGCTGGTGTCGCCTCCTCTCTCTGTGTTTCTCTCTCTTTTAATGGTTTCAATTGGCCGGGAATTGAATTGCGTGCTGCTTTGGATCCCGTGTAACTGTAAATCGCTTATCAAGCCCACTGCGCGCGTGTGTGTGTGTTTAGTTTATGTGTTTATATACAAATTACACAGCTGTTTTGCTTAACTCTGGCCACATTGTTTTTTTTACAGCGCAGTGTGACCCTGCGGCTGCTTACTTAAACATACTTTAAATGCATAAAATACCGTCAGTATTTTATTCTAAAGGGGGACTCCCCGTAAAAAATAATTGGTTTCGTTTTGGGGAACTATAATTACAAAGCTTGATGATAAAAATAAAGCTGGTTAGGCACTTTTATCTTTTATTTTTCTTAAATTTTGTTTTAATTTAGATTTAAAAAAAACCTTAAAATTGGTAAAAATAAAAATGTCTAGCATTGCGTTGAGAAGTGGAGCTAATCAAAAGGGAACCGGGGTACTTGTCGTAGTGATCATCAATTCGGGGGTTAAGAAAAAAGGAAAAACGAGGATCCTTGACCCCGAAACAATGGAAAACCAGGAGAAAACCATGGATTATAAGCCATGGGAAAAATCGATGTATCAGGCGTCAGAGGAGATACATATGGCTATTTTAGATCTTTTAGGTATTGCTCCCCAACCATATCTCAAAAGTTTCTCACCATACATGGTATGACTTCGATTTCTTTATTTTCGATTTAATAATAATAATAATAGTTCAGTTGTTTTGCCCGGCGTCAACGAGATGTTGAACAAAGAGCAAATGCGGATATGGGAGGGGAGAGAAGATTGGGGGCCGTGATGCAGCTGCATCTGCATCGGCATCTAGTTGGGCGACGTATTCCGCTTTGGCGTCGACGGCGGCAGATCCATTGTCTTGCACACCCAGCCGGATATATCCACCTCCTCCACTTCCGCCTTGCGTATCCACGGGTGACTCTGCAGAAGAGCGGACAAAAAGAAGCTTAAGTATATGCAGAAATTGCGACGTGCCGATGGGTATGAAAGATATTACCAGTAGGGTCTTGAGATCGGCCCGCTCGTCGGGCTGCTTCTTCAGGCAGATGTCCACAAAGTCCTTGAACTCGGTGGAGAAGATCTTGTGCTCCAGCTTCGGCGGCGGTTCGTTCACTATGTAATCCAGCAGCTCGAAGATGGCCATTGCCCTGGGCTCGTCCGTCGGCTGGCCGCCATCCTCCGCGTTGTCCGCAAATATCGACTCCAGGGTGGCGGTGTTCGGCGGCGGGATGGGGTACATGCCGATGGCCATCTCCACCAGCGACAGGCCCAGCGACCAGATGTCCGACTGCACCGAGTAGTGAGTGCCCTGCAGTCGCTCCGGCTGAAACAAAGGAGTCATTAGCAAGTGAGTGATAGAACTGTTTTATAGTTAGCCGTATTTTATGGGTGGTTTGCTTTCTTAACGCACTCCATTCCTCTTGCATATCATAGGGTCTAGGATTACTCACCGACATATAGCTGCGGGTGCCCACGAATGAGTTGGCCATCGAGTCGATCAGTTGGCCAGAGACGCCGAAATCACAGATCTTGATCTCGCCGCTGCTGTTGACGAGAATATTGCTCGGCTTCACGTCCCGGTGGATGATGGCGTGCTTGTCGCGCAGGTAGCTGAGGCCCTTGAGCACGGCCAGCGTGATCCGGCCGAGAATGGACTCCGGTATTCGACCAGCCCGCTTCAGAATCAGATCCAGCGAACCGCCGTCCATGTACTCCATGCAGATGCTGATCTCTCCGTCGCTGTAGAAGGCGCCGTAGAAGCCAACGATGTGCGGGAAATTGCATTCGTGCAGGACTTTCAGTTCGCGCAGGATCTGTTTCTTGATGGCCGGCTTCACCTCCAGATGAATCAGCTTCCTGGCCATGATCAGGTGTGTGTGCGTGTGGCGGACCTTCATCACCACGCCGCCGTTTCCCGATCCCAGCTCGCCCAGCTTCTCCAGATCCTCGTCCGACAGCTCGCCGATCTTCTCCTTCTGGCTGAGGAACACCTTGATCCGCTTGCGCTCCGTGTCATCCATGTCCAGCCCCTCCAGGGTCTCCGTCAGCGCATCGATGCTCGTCTTCGGCTTCCCCAGCAAACTGTGTGTGCTTTAATTTAACCTCTTAATGAATTTTTGCGAACCAAAACGAAAATGTATAATGTGCAGGCAATGGGGGGGGATTGAAAGTGGGGGATGGGGGAGGGACGGAGGGAAGGACATTCTTGCTTGAGTAATACGAAGACTAACTAAAAACTTATATTTTATGATTGTTTTGAAATAAATTGTCAAAAATTTAAATGTTCAGGTTTTAATGGAAATCAATTGGGAATTTTATTACGAGTTCAACGGTGTACGACATTCTATATTTGAATCATTATTTACTTTGTTTTGGCAAAAATACGTTATTTTTTTGGTGAAAAATCTGGATTTGCGATTTTGGTAAAAATATAATTTTTTAGAAAAGTTGTCTTGCTATATCTTGGCCAAAAATTGTCCTAAATCAAAAAGACGCACAGTTATGAACAGCTAAATAACTAACGATTCACTTTTCGAGTCGATTAGGAAAAATTTATTTTATGACAATTTTCATATTTTTGCAATAAATGACAAAAACAAAAAAAAAAAAAGAATATATTTTGGTAAAAGAATGACTTTTTAGTACAGTTTTTTTTCATTTACTAACGAGGTATTTAATTGATCCCAATCACTTCATAAAATGATTTAGAAAAATAAATTTTTGGAAAATTTTAAACTTTTTTATAAGGAAAAATTAAAATATTTAGGGTTTAGTGCCAAAACATTGGGAATTTCCTTGCGAGCTCAACAAGGTACGACACTCCCTATTCGGACTATTAGTTCTTTTGTTTCGACCAAAAAAACTGCCTTTTTTGGGTATGAAATAAAAATATGGGTTATTGGACTAGGAAAAAATTCAAATTATTAAAGCCGCGAATTCTTCAGCAATCTCTTATTTCTTTTCCCATTTCACCTTTTAGTTACACCGTTGTTTATCGAAACCATTGTAACATAGTGAGTGAATCATAGAATCATCATAAGTATCAAGATACCTCAAATGTTTCTCGCTGTGTACCTATTCTTGTGCCCGCCACTGTCATACGTGTGTTGGTTTGTGTGCGTCACTTCGAAGAGGTTCCACTACCACCCACACCAACGAACCAAAAGAGAGCTCTCTCTCTCTCGCTCTTACTCTCTTCCCTCCTTGGGCGGATTGGATTTCCTTGAATCAATCAATTGGCCGTTATTAATTAGCCACCTGACACCCAAGAGAACACAGGATAGCCCTGCTCTTAGCTGATAGATAACAAAAATTTGGAACAGGATCGGTGGGATGGAAGGGTCAGGGACAGGGACGGGAGGTACGGGACTACGGCTATAGGGGCGGCCAAAAAACCAGTAATTCTTTAGGGATTATATGTATCATATTTACTCTGTGCCCGAGGGGGTTTTGAACGGCGGCGTCGGCGCCACTGTGGCGGCGGCAACAGTTGCCTCCGTATTTACCGGCGGCAGCACCAAATTCAGCTTGTTCTTCGACATTATCTCTATATCCTTTGTATATCGCACGATTCCGACGCGGTTGCCCGATAAGTTATAGATTACAGTAACAACAAAAACAATAATAAAATAAAAAAAAAACAAAACACAAAGTTTAAGATTCGTTGGAAGTGGAACAACAACAAAATGCACGACGAGCAGCGGCGTCCGAAGAGGGGGATGAGGGGCGAGGGGCGTCGACGAGGGGGGAAATGAAGCGGTGGCCCAGTGCAAAAGTTCCGTTTTGTTCGCCAGCCGCTTGTAAATTTTCACTGTTCTTTGCTTTTCTCTGCACACTCGATATAGCGTTAATTTCTAACAACAATAACAATCGGAAAGTCTGTAATATTTTTGCAAAAAACTGCGGGTGCAAAATTTGCCGACTTTTTGGTTTTTTTTTTCGTTTGCAGATTCAGTGTGACCGCATTCCGCGGAAATACCTCGACGGCTCTGGAGCAGCCAAACAGCCACATAACGAAAATTGTTCAATTTATTATTAATTTGTTAGTTGTACTTAATATTTTATTCAATAAAATACAATTTAATAACAAGCATTTACAATGAATGCTAAAAATATTTTCTAGTTCACCTTAAAATAAACACAGTTAGTTGTAGTTTAAGTTTTGTTAACTATTCTATTATTTAGATTAAATAAATATACATATGTATATTATTAATAATGCATTGAACTTTGAAAATATATTCGCGAATTCTTCAGTCAACAAATAATACATAAATAAAAAATGATTTCCTTTCGCAGTTGGTATTTTCGTGCCACGCGTTGACGGTCCTACACTGCCACCAGAACTCGGAGCACCCACACCCGTTGAGAAAAAAAACAATAACATTTCCGGCTTGCTATCCGCTTTATCTGGCCAAAATGAGGCTCCAACGGCAGTGCATCGTGGTGAACAGGCGATCGGCCATTGTGCTGATCATGATCTTCGTGCTGACGGGGATCAGGAACAGCGAGACGGCCAGCGGGGGCAACCAAATGGATTTGTCGGATGCGAAAGGCGACCACAAGGACAACAGCAATGCGAGCAACGGCAATGGGAATGCCAACGAGAACGAGGTGTATGTGCCGCCTGTGGTGTCCAACACGGTGGCCAAAAACGGTGGAGGCGGAGGAGCAACAGGTGGACTCCTGGACAACATCACCGCCTACAGCAGCAGCAGCAGCAGCAATGGGAACAACAACAACATGCTGTGCCCCTACGACAAGGACACGCCCTGCGATCGGCTGCAGTTCCCCTGCATCCGGTGCAATTACAACCACGGCTGCCTCTACGGACGGGATGTGAACGTGACCTGCGAGGTGATCAACAATGTCCAGTGCCAGGGGGAGCGGAGCTTCCAGCGGCAGATGAACTGCCGCTACTGCTACCAAACGGAGCTGTGGCAGCAGAGCTGCGGCCAGCGGTCCAGCTGCAACTCGGCGTCGGATAAGCCCTTCCGGACCAACTGCACCGTGCACCAGGACGTCCTCTGTCTGGGCAATCGCTCCTTCACCCGCAACCTGCGCTGCAACTGGACGCAGGGCTATCGCTGGAGCACCGCCCTGCTGATCAGCCTCACTCTGGGCGGCTTCGGGGCCGATCGATTCTATTTGGGCCACTGGCAGGAAGGGATCGGCAAGCTGTTCAGCTTCGGAGGGCTGGGCGTCTGGACCATCATCGATGTCCTGCTTATCTCGATGCATTATCTGGGCCCGGCGGATGGCTCGCTCTATATCTAAGTTAGGATTACAGGGGTTGGGAATCCACGGGAAGACTGTAGGCCAAAAGTGTAGATCATAAGCTAAATGTTTCCATTTACATGTACATAAATACGAAAGCATATTTAACCATTAAATACTATAAGAGTTTGACCGATCATTTTTTAATTATAATCATGTACATAAATAATTGGAAAGTGTAACCTATTAAGTATAGTAATTTTTTTTGTTACTAGCACAATATTACATAGCCTTGTATTATCCATTGATCGTACCAATAAAAAAGTCAAAGAGATATTATAGCCATCTCTTTCTTATTCCTGTAAGATCTCAAGTCTATAAAAATCTTTAAAATATATAATGTATTTATTCGTTCGTTTAAATCAGCTGATTTATTTATTCATTTTCCTTGGCAGTTGCTTTTAAAAATTAAATTCTTTCACAGACATTTTTCTTCTATCATTAACTGTACTACTGCTACTTTTCTGTTTTTCTGCGCTTACATTAAATTCAGACATTTTCCTGAAACCATACAGAGACACTCCTCAATCCATGGCGGCCGCCTGCACTTCATCGTCCCCATCATCGAACTTGATGTGCTTGGCCAGCAGCTTGGAAACCTTCTCGCGACCGCGCTTCTGCTGAACGCGCACCTTTTTCGAGAGCTTCGCCTCGCGATCCTGCTCGATTTTGCGCCAATAGAGCGTCTCCTGCTGGCCGGCCAGCACCTTCAGCTGCCTTTCGGCACAGTTGACCTGGCGCACCAGTTCCTCGGCGGCGGATGGAGTGGCCATGCGCAGTTGGGCCACCTGATCGCCCTCCTTGATGTCCACATACTTAATATCTGTATACTGGCGCATGTCGGCCTTAAACTCCTTGACATTGCTGCAGGGTTCGAGAAGAGAGCACTCCACAATCAGTCCGGGCTCGTACTTGAAGAGGGGCGTGCGCTCCTGCGAGGGCTCTTCAGATTTTGTGGATTCCACGCCGCCGGCGCCGTAGAAATTCATGTTCATCTTGTGCACCGCCTTGCGACGCTTGGCCGGCACTGGGACGGCATCTCCTGCAGCTTCACCGCCATCGCTTTGGACCTCAGCCCCGGTTTCCTCCTCTTTGGCCGCCTCGGGCAGCTGTGAGGGTTTGGGATGGTTCTGGTGGGGCTGCTGCTGATGAGGGTGCTGCTGATTTTGCGGGTGATTCTCCCGCCACAGTTTGGCTTTGGCCTCGCTGATGAGGCGACGCTGCAGATTCAAGTACTTGTTGCGCAGACTGCTCCAACTGGTCTTGGGCAGCACCTTGAGCTCCAGAGCGCTGGGCTCAATGTTCGGCTTGTCCACGATCGTCTTCTTCTTGCGCTTGCGACGACGCTTCTTGGCAGCTGCGTCGCCTTCGGTTGGCTCTGTCTTTTCCTCCTGTTCGGAAGCCTCTGCTGTGGCCTCCGCGTCCGTTTCGCTGGAAGTCTCCTCCGCCGTGGAGGTCTCGCTGGGCTGGTCTTCCTCCAGTTTGACACGTTTCACCTCCTGTGCCTCCTCGCGATCCTTGTCGGCAGCCTCTCTTTTTAGATTTCGCTTGGGCGGCTCCACCTGATCACTGGTCTCATCCTGCGGCTGCTCGGCCTTGGGTTGCAGCTGCTGCTGTTGCTGCTGGAAGGAGCGCACGCTGGCCAGTTCACCAGGATCGGTTTCCACGGAGAGGACGCCCTGAATCTGGGCAAAGGCCTTGACGGCCTTCTCCACGGAGCCGCTCTTCTCGAACTCGATGAAGGCAAACTCCTTGATCTTCTTGGTTCCCGGATAGTGGGGCAGGGAGACGTAGGCCACCGGTCCGTAGCGACTGAACACCTCCTTGAGCCAATCGTGGGTGGCATTGGCGGGCAGGGCCTCCACATACAGGGTTTTGTCGTTGACATCGCGCTGATCCGGAAGCTTGGTCCTCCGCTTCACCTTCAGCTTGGTCTCGTCCAACTCCAGCAGCTGGGAGTTGCTCAACGCCTTGGCTATCTGCTGCACATCCTGGGTGAGCGTCTTGATCTTGTTGAACGTGAGAAAGATCTCCAGTGGAACATCTACAATGGACACCCCTCGTTAGTGCTGTGGAAGCAGCCTGGTTGCTCATTACTCACATGGATCCTGCTCCACATAGCGCCGCAGAAAACGATCCTTGCTCAGGTTGGCATCGCCGAAATAGAACTCCATTTGGCTGCGAATCGAGTTGAACAAATGACGCTTCCTCTTGCGTCCTCCATCCTTTTTGGCCGGCGTTGTGTCCTCCGTCGCCGGTTCCTTGGCCTTTGGCTCGGCAGGATCAGTGGCTGCAGCCGGATCAGGCTTCTCCGCCGGCGTCACTGGCTCCTGGCCCTCGCCCTTCTCCTTCTCTGTGCTTTTGGCGGCCATTTATAGCCGAAAAACCATTAACTTAATTCGCAGAAATTACTTATTGCAATTATTTTTTGCTTTTTCCGCCAGCTGGCAACGCTGCGTAGCTGTAAATTTCAGGGATGTCAGGTGTGTGCAACATGGTTATATCAATACTTTTGTGGGTTGCAAGTATCGGCTTTGAAATATTTCCAAATTTGGTATAAATTCAGTACAGTTTCAACAAAGTTTTGTAAATTTGAGTAAACTAAAACTGTTATAAGTTTAAGAACATTTTTAAAAAGTATATTAATTAAAAAATAAGTAGTTATCAATATAATTAATCACACAAACACCATTAAAATAGTTCCAAAAGTTACATTAAATATAAATAAATTAAAGATCGGCAAATAATAATAATAATAAAATAATAAATCGGTAAAGTACATTTGGAAATTGGGCTCCCAAGAGCCAAACATCGATACAAATTATTCATTCGTGTTCTTGTACTCACTTGAAATATAAGTGTTTTCGATTTGCATTTCCTTAAATGTCCAATAAATATTAATATTTATTTGTCCAAATCAAGCTTATGTATTTAGCCTTAACTTTTAAACCGTTTTCCCTGATATATATTTCCCAATTTATCTGAAAAACGGTAATAACGCTCGATACCCAAGCACGAGCAACGGGCGACTATCGATATTCCGGCGCTGCGGCAACCCTGCTGCGTTGTTTTGGCGGGCGGCAAAAAAAACACAGGATGCTATGCTAACCTATGTGTGTTGTACAGTGCGCTGCTCACAATCGGCAACAACAAAACGAAAATAGTCGGCAAATAAGCAATAAAGTGTGTTAATGCTATTGAAAATTAACCCACCGACCCCAAACCGACCGACTAGTGAGTGCTAAAGCCAGCCGCAGTAAAATATTGGGCATACAAATCGCGCAATATAATCGCCAATACGCGGAAGAAAAGAAAAAAAGTGGCAAAGGCGAAAAACGAGGAAGCGCGGCGTCTCTTGGATGTGGTGATGCTCCGCTGAGCCGGGAAGTCCAGCCATGGAGTCGATTGTCCTGCACTCGGATGTGGCACGCCTGGTCCTGGGTGAGTTTCCCCTTGAAGGTTCCCCTGACATTCCATATTGCCCTACCATATTCATGCGCTTACGTTTCGGGCTCTCCCTGCAGGCTACCTGGTCAACCAGAATCTGAAAAGGGCTGCCCACACCCTGTGTCGCACATCGCCGCACCTGCGTCACGAGTTCCTGGCCCTCAAACAGGGCCTGCAGACGCACAACTTCCTCAACGGCGGCCTGGAGGAGATCATCTGCGAGCATGTCAAGATCACGGGATTGGGTAAGATCGAGGGCTTCTCTTTCATGGGCGCAAATAGCTAACGGAATCTCCTCCTTTTCAGTGGCCGGGGCCGTGCAGAAGCTGCCGCTGGAGACGCGCCTGCAGCTGCAGCAACTGAAGCTGTCCGAACGGGTCGGCGAACTGATAGCCACCGGCGATGGGAGCAGCTGCACCAATGGGAGCAGCACCCCCGGCGAGCCCAGCATAGCACCGACGCATCGCAAGAGGAGGCGCTTGTAAATATGGATTATTTCCCGTTTATCTCAGATTTCTCATGCTCCACCTTTCCACTTCTTCCTCGCCAGACGCACCCAGTCTCCCGTGAACAGCCTGTCCTCGCCGTCGTTCAGCAAGCGACCGCGTTTGCTGCCGCCGCACTTCTACTGCAGCGTCGGTCGAGATAAGATCAAGCAGAGCTTCCTGGCCAGCCAGTTGGGCCCGGAGGCGGAACTGGAGGAGGAGGAGGAGAGCACCACGGCCACCGACGACCTGGAGGAGGAGGAGGAGTTGCCGCCGGTGAATGGCCCTGGGCCGCGCAACAATTCCACGCCGCGCCAGCCTCAGGCCGAGTCCAATCCTCTCGTGCTCACGCCGCAAAGCATGCCAGTAAGTGTTAAATTAAGCGACCCACTTGTGATGCATCCTTTAATGCGAAATCCACTCTATCCAGGAACTGGCTAGTGCGATCATCAAGAACCAGGACTTTCAGGCCACGCTGGTGAAGAACATAAACGTGGCCCTGCAGACGGTGACTGTGACCAATCCAGAGGTTAGCTGTGACGCCATGCTGGATGGCCTGGTGAAGAACATACTGGAGGCCACCGAGAAGGATCCCTCATTCGATCGCATCATCCAGGAGGTGGTGATCGGTGATGAGCCTCTGCCAAATGAGGAAGCTCCTGGCGTTTCCGCTGCCAGTACAGCCGCTGTCATTCCCGCTGTTGCTGGGGAAATGCCTCTGGGAGATCAGCCCGTAGATCCAGTGCCACCGCAAACGCCGCTCATCATTCGCACTGCCGTGGCAGCGACCACTGGCACCAATGCCGATCCCAACTTCTCCATCTCCAAGCTGATTGTACTCAACTCGAACGAGAGTGTCCAGAAGATGGTCGCCGGCATGGATACATCGAATGTGAGCTTCACCAGCGACGGCTTGAATCTGAACTTTGCCGATCCGGCGTCCATGCTCACCGATGCGGAGGCGGCGGCTGCCGGCCAAGTGTGTGTGGACGCCACCACCGGGCAGCTGACGTTCCCCATGTATCTCTCCAACGGCGGAATGCTGTCACACCTTCCATTCCTGGTGAACAACGAGTGGGTGGCCCAGCAACTGGGACCGGATGCCTTCGCCAATATGGACGACTCGCACATTGAGATCTCCCTGCCGGAGCCGATTACCCTGTCGGCTAATCAGCTGCCCCCAAATTCCATTATAATCAACAGTGCTCAGAAACAACCGCCGCCGCCCAGCCTGGAACCGCCGGTGCAGTTGATAAGAGAGACGGTCAAAGTGGAGGATAAGTTGGCCAAGGGGGCGGCACCGAAAGCGGTGGAGCATCCGGAGGAGCCGCTGGAGGAGGAGCAGCGCAAGCTGCCACCCGCTTCACTGGACTCCTCCCGACAAGTGATGGAGAGGGTGACACCCTCCACGGCGGGAATAATCAATGTAAAGGCCTTCCGTAGCTTATCCACTCCCCGAAAGAGAACCTCGCATGTACGAACTTTAACTTTCTCCCCCAAGGTTCCTCCTGGTGGCGTCCTGCACCCCAATACGCCGCTCTCCACTAGGCGACCTGGTTTGCTGGCCAAAGCCAAAGAGAAGCCGATTATCAACCATGTGGAGATCATCCAGGCAGCCTGCGATCTGAGCTCCAACGAGGGACTCGGCGGTGTGCCGCCACTGTTCGCCATGGAGGAGTGCAGCAACCAGACGGTGATCAGGGCCAATCCTCCAGCTGCATCATCAGCTCCGGCTTCGGCTCCGGCTCCTCCCCCCTTGGCAGCCACGCCCAAGCGAAAGCAGAAACGCCAGGCGGCGGTGAAGGCGTGCAAACGGATAATCTCCCAGGCGGAATCGGAATCCAAGCCGGAAAAGGATCATGATCAAAAGAGTGTGCCCAGAAACACTTCCGCCTGCAGTGCATCCTCTTCCGCTCACGACGACAGCGCTGAGGCCAGCAAAGAGAATCTCCAGGAGCAGCAGAAAGCGGAGAGAAAGGCGGAGGGAGGCGGCT
Organism: Drosophila pseudotakahashii; assembly: GCA_035046095.1. Lineage (NCBI taxonomy): Eukaryota > Metazoa > Arthropoda > Insecta > Diptera > Drosophilidae > Drosophila > Drosophila pseudotakahashii. Next base: position 14,141,466 of record JAWNOE010000105.1, read on the forward strand.
CCTCAACCAGGGAAGCCGTCGCTGAGAACGATATGGCCGCCTGGCAGCGCCAGTTGCACGGCTCCAACTCTGACCTAGAGAATCGGCTGCGAGAGATCAACTCCAAGCGTGAGGAGGTCAAGACCACCGGTCGTGCGAGGCGTCCAAAGAAGAAGGAAACGCCCACTTCGGCCTCCTCGAGAGCCCGCAAGGCCTCCGTGGCCAAGGCGAAGGCGGAGTCCAAGAACCAGGTCAAAAAGCAGCTGCGCAGCGCTGGTGAATCCACCGAGAAGATCAATATCAAGATCATCACTCCCCAGAAACCGAAGGCTCTGAAAAAGAAGAAGGTTCTGGAGGCCAAAGAGGAAGTCATAGACGAAACCATAGAGGAAACCATAGACGAAACCCAAGTGGAGGCGGAGTTAAAGGATCAGAAAGGGGAGGAGGAGCAGGTGACGGCACTGGCGGATGAGCTGGTGAGGGCCAACATGGCCATGTTGCTGGACACGCCTTTCAAGGCATCTCCCAAAGGAGCAGGCGCAGGACCTGGACCAAGTTGTGCAGCGGAAGAGGACACCGCGTCGAAGGAAGCTGGTGGCGCCGAAGTCGTTGCCATCCCACCCACTCCGGGGATGGCTATACCACCGCCACTAGACACGCCATATGGCAAGTTGCCCAGCAGCAGCTTCCTGTTCGGCTCGGATACCAAAAGTATTATGGACACGCCCCAGTTGAGCGCCATTACCCCTGGTTTCCGCTTGACACCCTTTGGCCAGATGCCCGGCACTCCCGTGGGCAGTGCGGCCAAGACTGAATACTCTTCGGGCAGCTCCTATTATCGTCCCGATGAGGCGGAGCACACGGATGCGAATGCGCAGTGCGCAATACAGCAGTGGGAGGAACTGCAGGAGAAGAAACAACCACAGGATCGGTCCAAGGACAAGGCGGAAAAGGGAGAAGCCGAGGAAGAGGTTGTGCAAAAGAAGGATCCACCTCACAAGGAGAAGGAACAGTCAGCCAGTCGGCGGAGGAAGGAAAGTGTTCGGCAAGAGCAGGAGGAGGAGCATCCCGAGGACAATAAGACGACTCCCAAAAGACCAGAGAGGCCGATTGAAGAGCATCCGCTGGAAACTGTAATCGATGCTGAGCAAAAGGAGAAGCTTTCGCAGAAAACACCAGAGGCTGTCAAGCAACCCGTTGTCCTTTCCCTAGAGCCCACCGTCCTCCGACGTGTTCGATCCTTTGGCAGCGAAGCGGTGGACAGTGCCGAGTCCGCGGCCGCTGGCTCTTTTCCCTCGGACCAGCAACAGCTTCCGCACTACAAACTTCTGCCTGGCCTGCCCGAGGCCATAATTGAGGGATCCAGCAGTTCCAGCTCCTCGGTTACCAGTTCCTCGTCCTCCTCCAGCTCGAGCTCGAGTTCATCTAGTAGTTCGTCTAGCAGCTCCTCGTCGTCACAAAGTTGTCACAGCGAAAAGGAAGACAACGATAAGGGAGAGGAAGAGGGTGAGGCAGAGGGCGAGGGCGAGGATGTCGAGGAGAAGGGCACCAAGGCGGAGGAGGAAGTACTGCTCAACATTGACAACTTATCCAACATAAGCAGCACGGAGGACGAGGAGTGGCTGAAGGCAGCCGGTTCGCAGGATGCAGTGCTGCCCATGCTGGCTATTGACAGCCAGCCCGGTCAATTGGTTAGCCAGGATGGCGAGGTGCGCTATCCCATCCGCAATTGGCTCACACCCAGCAAGGAGCAAGCCCAGGAGGCGAATACCAGTGGGGAATCGGGGACCTTTGTGCAACGTCCTGCGCCGATGGCCGCTCGATTGAATGCTGCTGCCAAGCCAACACCACCACCACCGCCACCTGAAACTCCGCCAGTGGCTGCTCCTCCACCTCCACCCGAGGCAGCGGATCTACCAGCTCCCTCTGCTATCCTCCAGGAACACCAGCGCCAGCAGCTGGACGAGAAGCGCCAACGTGTTATGGCCAAGTTCAAGGAGCAATCCCAACCGACCAGGACCCAAAACAAAAAGACTGCCGCCAAGAAGCTCACTGCCATGCGTGAAACAGCCAAGTTGGCCAATCCCAGCGCCCAGAAGTCGCCGAAGAAGCGGGAGCACGTGGAGCCGCTGAAAACGAAGGCGGCCAAAAAAATGATCGAGCCGGTTCAGAAAGGAGAGGCCACAGCAGCTGATCATCCCGTCGATCCGCCAGTTGTTGCTGCCAAAGAGGCGCCGCCAACAGATCCGCCAGCCAGCAAACTGGATCCCGCCCTGCTTATTGCCCTCAATCTTTCGGCCAAAAAGCAGGAGCCATCAACAACGACCACAATCAAAGCAAAGCCGCCGACCAGCCGTGCAGCGGTTCAGATTGCGGCACAGCCGGCGCCGGGAAAACGTGGACGTCCCAAGAGGGCGCAGAACGGAGATCCTCCCAAGATCTCTATGCGTCGATCGTCGCGACTGATCGACAATAAAAGTGAGTAGTCCTGGTATATAGCGAGAAATATGTTACCTAATCGAATTATTTTCACCAATTAGCCCCTGCTCCGCTGGAGGAGGCCCACAAAGCTGCCCCTGGCGAAGATACAACGAAGCCCAACGCCAAAGCCAACACCAAAAAGCCGGTCAAGAAACGTGCCGAAGCCAGGGTGCCCTCCTCCACGACCGGCGGTCCGGCGTTGCCCATGGTTGCGGAGGCGGAATCCACACAGGCATCCCCAGAGCAAAGGCAGCCAAATCAGCCAATCCAGCCGATGGTACAGATACCAGAAGACATGCTGATCCAGCCCGATCCGGAACCCGATGACAGCGATTACGAGCAGGACATGTGCCTGAGCAGCAGCCAGGAGCGTTGTACCTTCAACTACTCCTATGCGGACAACGGACCCAGGTCCAGCAATCCGATGATGCGCCAGCCGTTGAGCTTTTTCCGTAACTATCAGATGCGCATGATGACCGACGACGAAAAGGTGCACACGATGCGCATCGCCGATGGCCAGTTGCTGAATCTCAGACAGCAATTGGCCAGCGTGATTCGTAACATACCGAAGAAGCGGATACGCCGCCTGACCAGCAATAGTGGAGCAGCTGCAATGGGGGGAAGTGCAAGTGGAACGGGAACAGGAACGGATACGGAATCGGAAGTCGCCGCTGCTGCTGCTGCTGGAGAGCAGCCCTCGGCCACGTCCACGCCGCTGGCGGAGAAGCCGCCGCCCAGGAGTGAGCCGCAGGATGAAGACGATCTGGAGGTGGCTACCATGTAAGTGTTGACAGCTAGCTAACAGCTTTGAGCATTTATTTACTTATTATTATCCCAACAGCAATTCAGCTCCGATAACAGCGAGCAGGAGCAGCGGTGGTGGTGGTGGTGGAGATGAAGGCGAGGAGACCGAGACCCCAGAGAACTCTGCGCAGCAGAAGGAGCCGCAGAACCAGAACCACAGCGTGGAGATCGAGGATATCGAGTCGATACTGTCGCACCTTCACGGCACCTGATTCCAACATCGTCTTAATGTTAATATGTACACTTAAACCTACGTTTAGTAGACCTATAAATCTGCTTGTTGGCAATCACGGGAGTGCATCTCTCTCAGCATCTTAAGCTCTCCCCTAGTTAAGTGTAGAAAAAGAACAAGTCTTGAAGTGAATTTAACCATCATTTGTAGTTTGTCGTAACTCATGCAACCTGCAACCTTGGGCCTAGGTTTTTATGTGCCCCAAGGATCGTTATTATTAAAGTATTTATTTTCGCTGTAAGTTGAGACGGAGCAGCACAATCTGCGCTCACACAACATTCACAAGAATATCCCAGAAGGAATCACTAATTTATGTTTCATTATCCGCATTCTTATATATGATATATATAGAAATATATAGCGCTGTATATTGATAGCCAGTTGATTTAATTGTTAAGATCCGTTTTTTTTGTATTACTAAGGCCCCGCCCGAACAAAAATTTATGATTTGATTTTGTAACTCTATCGGATAAAGAGAATATAAGGAAATAACCAAGCCAATCCGTCAGGTGATTTGACTTTCTGTGGGAACGGAGCTCCCTGGCCGTCTCTGGCTGTCATTTCCAGCTGCTGAAATATGCATATTGCCCAATGATGGGCACCGCACGCGACTTATAATTGGGCATAATTGGACAGCAATTGAGGCGCTGGTCCGATTTGCGACACCGCCAGGACGCGAATCAAGTCAAATCCCGGCGAGAAGTCTGGGCAATCGGTTGGCCATGCAGCTGCTACTAATGGTGATGGTTCATCTCGTTTCTGGCCTGGCCAACGCGGAGGTTCTCAAGCTAAGTGGGTGTTCTTGGAAATTCGTCTCGATCGAGAGTTAAATTTCTGATTACTCCTGACAGCCTTTTGGATCGAGCACGTTCAGCGGGCGGACTTCGATGCGGATATGGTGGTGGTCCTCAAGGAACTGGAGGCCCTGCGTCTGGATGTCAAAGTGGCCGATACATCCTTGACCCTGACCCGCTCGGAAGATGGTTCGGACATGCAGAGGTGTAAGTTATTTGGAATAAGATGGTAAATGTTGATGGTGTTTTTGAGTTTTTGTTCTAAATTGTGTACCCTTTTTAAATCTATTATCTAAAAAGTGTACTTATTAGATAAAAATATATGAAGTCTTGCTTCTGAAAAATATTTTTCAAGATATGATGATCTTTTTGATGAAATTTGGTATAATTTCTATCTTATTTCATATCATATCTTATCAATTTCTTTTTTCTGAGCATATGAACTCCCATTTTCTTCTGTAGTCTGCGAAATCCTGTCCACTGCCGGCACTAGCGCCGTCATCGACTTGACCTACCGCCACTGGGAGGAAGGCTACGACCTGGTCCGCTCCCTGGGCATTGGCTACGTGCGTCTGGAGCGGCTCATGCGGCCTTTTCTGGACATGTTCGGGGACTTTATGCGCCAGAAGCGGGCCAATAACGTGGCCATGGTCTTCATGAACGCCCGCGACACCGGCGAGGCTATGCAGCAGATGCTCATCGGCTATCCCTTCCGCACGATCATCCTGGACGCCAGCCAGACCGATCCTGGCCAGAATTTCATCGATCGCATCCGCTCGCTGCGTCCGCCGCCCACTTATGTGGCCTTATTCGCCCGGGCGGCCGCTATGAACGGACTTTTTGACAAGGTGAGTCTTAAAGTGCTTTAAATTACCATAAGACTTACCTTTAAAAAGTGTTTTTAAAAACACTTTTATAAAAAGTCTAGTTTATAATCTTTACCATTTTTAAAATATATCGGAATATAGATCGGTTTATAGTGTTTCCCCTATAGATCTGTAATCTTCTTATTCCTTAAATGGCAGGTTCAAAAGGCTGGACTGTTCCAGCGTCCGTTGGAGTGGCACTTCGTGTTCCTGGACACCCGGGATCGGGTATTCAAGTACCGACGGCAGGCGGAGCTGTGCACCCGGTTCACATTGAGTCCTCGAGCGATTTGCCGGTCAATGCCCATGCCGGATCTTTATTGCGGAAGTGGATTCACGGTGAGTTAAATTTGATAGGCGTTATTCCGAACTTATATTTTCGAAATTACGATTTTAAAAAGCTTATATGCAAAGATAACTATTTTGTGGTGATAATAAATCAAGTAATTTTCGATTAAACCGAGGTTTTTAATAGGTGTTTTCTAAAAACATTAATAATTTCATATTTCCAAAATAAAATATAAGAAATTTTTGAAAAATATTTAGGAAAAAGATTTTTTGCTTGATATTTCTAAAATAAAATAATCACAATATTTTGAGGAAAAGGTTTTATAACCTTAAAAAACACAAGATTTTAAAATAAATGAATATTATACCACGCCCAAAAAAAAATCTATATAAAACGTAGATCAATTTTACATTATTTAAGATTAATTTTAATTTGATATGTGGCCAGGTAAATTTGACCTGGTCGAAAAGAGAACTTCATGTAAAAACGATATGGGTTTTGCCTGACCTGATATTTACATGGTAACTTTCTTATCCACCCTTTGGCTAATCCTTGTGTCTCCTGCTCCCAATCCCCTCCAGATTCAGCGCGCCATGCTGCTGAATGTGCTGCGCAGCCTGATAAACGCGGCGCAGGTGAGTCCTCTGTATCCGTCGGCCATCCACCAGGACTGCAACGCCACCGCCTCGTCCTCGTCCTCGGAGGTGGGGGATCCGGATCTCCTCGAGGACGACCACAACTGGCTGGACATGGTGCACTGGAGCAACTTTCTCACCTACGCCTCGCTGCCGCTGCGCGTCCAGGACCAATCCCAGAGCCCCGTGCCGGGCCTGACCTTTGCGGTGAACATCTCGGCCGGCTACTGGAGTTCCGAGCACGAGGCCAAGACGGATCTGGCCGCCTGGTCGTCGGTGGCCGAGATGCGGCTGCTCAACGAGACGATCAGCCCGGCCCGCCGGTTCTTTCGCATCGGCACCGCCGAGAGCGTCCCGTGGAGCTATCTGCGCCGCAACGAGCGAACCGGCGAGCTGCTGCGCGATCGCAGTGGCTTGCCCATGTGGGAGGGCTACTGCATCGACTTCATCAACCGGCTGTCGCAGAAGCTGAACTTCGAGTACGAGATTGTGGCGCCCGCGGCGGGACACATGGGCGAGGTGAACGAGCGCGGCGAGTGGGACGGCGTGGTGGGGGATCTGATCAAGGGCGAGACGGACTTCGCCATCGCGGCCCTGAAGATGTACTCGGAGCGGGAGGAGGTGATCGACTTCCTGCCGCCGTACTACGAGCAGACGGGCATATCGATTGCCATCCGGAAGCCGGTGCGTCGGACGTCGCTCTTCAAGTTCATGACCGTCCTGCGTGTGGAGGTCTGGCTGAGCATCGTGGCCGCCCTGGTGGGCACGGCCATAATGATCTGGTTCATGGACAAGTACTCGCCGTACAGCTCGCGGAACAATCGGCAGGCCTATCCGTATGCCTGCCGAGAGTTCACCCTGCGGGAGAGCTTCTGGTTCGCCCTCACCTCGTTCACGCCGCAGGGCGGAGGCGAGGCACCGAAGGCCATTTCCGGCCGGATGCTGGTCGCCGCCTATTGGCTGTTCGTCGTCCTCATGCTGGCCACCTTCACGGCCAACCTGGCCGCCTTCCTCACCGTGGAGCGCATGCAGACGCCGGTCCAGTCGCTGGAGCAGCTGGCGCGCCAGTCGAGGATCAACTACACCGTGGTCAAGGACTCCGATACGCATCAGTATTTCGTCAACATGAAGTTCGCCGAGGACACGCTGTACCGGATGTGGAAGGAGTTGGCCCTGAATGCCAGCAAGGACTTCAAGAAGTTCCGCATCTGGGACTATCCGATCAAGGAGCAGTACGGCCACATCCTGCTGGCCATCAACAGCTCCCAGCCGGTGGCCGACGCCCGGGAGGGATTCGCCAATGTGGACGCCCACGAGAACGCCGACTATGCGTTCATCCACGACTCGGCGGAGATCAAGTACGAGATCACCAGGAACTGCAATCTCACCGAAGTGGGCGAGGTGTTTGCCGAGCAGCCGTACGCCGTGGCCGTCCAGCAGGGCAGCCACTTGGGCGACGAGCTGAGCTACGCCATCCTGGAGCTGCAGAAGGATCGGTTCTTCGAGGAGCTGAAGGCCAAGTACTGGAACCAGTCGAATCTGCACAACTGCCCGCTGTCCGAGGACCAGGAGGGCATCACCCTGGAGAGCTTGGGCGGCGTCTTCATAGCCACCCTCTTTGGCCTCATCCTGGCCATGATGACGCTCGGCATGGAGGTGATGTACTACAAGAAGAAGCAGAACACGCTGGAGATCACCCAGGTGCGTCCGGTGGACGAGTCGAAGTCGTCGTCCTCGGCATCGGGCGGCGATTCCTCGACAGCTCCGCCGACCGCCACCAGCACCACGAAGCAGGCGTGGCACATTCCCGTTCCGGTGGCGGAGGAGAAGCCGGTGAAGGTGTCGCCGCCGCCCACCTTCGAGGCAGCCACCTTTCGGGGCAAGAAACTGCCCGCCAGGATCACCCTGGGCGATGGCAAGTTCAAGCCGCGTCAGGGACTGTACTCGAGGAAGAACCTCGGTGCCTCCGACTCCCAAGGCGGCTACATGGAATGAGGAGGAGGGCGATATAGTGGCCTCTATATTATGACATTTTTTTTCTCCAGCACCTAGTCCTTAGAAATTTGAAAATTCAACAATAAAGCAAACTTAAAAGTGTTATATATATAGATTTTAACGTAAAGAAGTTTGAGCCACGACGAATATTACTAAATAAAAGCGTAAAATTATCATTATTTAAAAAGGGATATAAATATAACGGATTTGGGGGATTCCCCAAAGGATTTTTAGAGTACATCGAGCCGGGAGACGTTTTCCAGCTGCGACCCTACGGTCACACTGGAAGGGCACACGTCGATAACTCGATACTGTTATCGATGTTTCTCCACTGTTTCTCGGCTGAACTTTTTTCTCGAGCGTAAAAGGAAAAGTCTTTGGAGTTTTATCAAGGTGAGAGGTGTTAATAATAGTGACTGTGACGGCGGTCGCGGCAAATCGATTGCCGCTTTTCGAACGCAACCAGCGCGGAACTCTGTGCCGGACCGTTCCGGCGGAATCGAGGGGCCAAAGTGCCACGAGACGTCGCCTTCGGCGCAGCGGAAAAGTCGGAAAACTCGAAAAATGCGTGCTCCCGGCGGGGATGTTAAATCAATAGTGGTGCTGGCGGCACTGGCGGCGCTCCTTGCGGCCCCGCTGGCGGTCCTTGGGCGGAAGCATCACCTGGAAGTTCGCGTGAGTTGAAAGGGGGAGGAACTGCCTCATGGTTAACTTACAAACTAACCACCGGTTCACCCGCAGAATGACAGGCGCCAGTACATCGCACTCAGCACCTTTGGCTTCTACACCAACGGCCACCTGGACGTACAGCTCAGCAAGCTGACGATTGACGAGGAGCAGCCCACGGATTTGGTAGGTTATCCCCACTGATCCACTGACCCCCCACCTGACTGACCATCCTCCCTTGCAGCTGGGCCTGTCGCTGGACAAGACCACCATTGACCAGCTGAATCCCTACCTGGACTCGCATCAAAACAAATGCATTCTGGAGGAATCGCCCAAGTCGCAGATCAGCGGTCCCATCCTGTTCTTCGTCCTGGACCTCAAGGAGCTGAAGTAAGCAGCCTTTCCCATTGGTTTTCCCAAGATCCACCTAATCGCATACTCCTTGTGCCGCAGGGTTCGCGTCAAGTGCTCCCCCGAGTGGGTCAACATGCACATCTACAACCAAATCCCCTCCAGAACCAAGCGCAACTCGCACATGGCCAAGATCAGCGATTCGGTCTTGTTCCGCACAACTCGCGATGTCCAGCAGCCCTACTCCGCCGAGGGTCCAGACGATTCCATGGAAGATCCCCTGGATCCCGAACCACCGGCAGAGATGAAGTCCTCTTCGCCCGCTGCAGTCGCCGGTAAAATTGAGTTGCCCAAGGAGGAGGTGGCCCCCAAGGTGGAGGCCCCTGCCCCTGCACCGAAAGTTGAGGTGCTTAAAGAGGAGGTTGCTCGGGCTGCCAAGCCAGAAGTGGCTGCCAATCTGAATGCTTCTGCCAAGCAGGAGGTGCCGGCTGCCCAACCAGATGCGGCCCCCAAGGCAGAAGAAGCCGATAAGAATGAAGTGGAGCCAGAGGATGTACCCGTTAAAAAGGAGGAGACCCCCGCCAAACAAGAAGAAGCCCCAGTAAAACCAGCAGCCGCTGAAGCGCCCAAAGTGGCTGCCCCACAGCCGGCGGCCCCACCAGCTGCTCCGATTCAAGATGACGCACAAGTGGACAACAAAAATGATGATACCGATTCGGATGCAGCTCCCGCCAATCCCTTTCCCCACGACGACGACTCGTCGGACGATCTATATGGCGCCGGCTCCTTTAAGCAGTCGCAGGAGGATCTGTGCAAGGACTCCACCATGCCGCTAGTCAGGGAGACCATCAACAACGTCAACTACTACAGCTTCAACTTTTCCATGCTGGTGGCCACGCCCCGCGACGAGGGCCTGTACAACCTGTACTTCCACGCCTGTCCCAACTACCACACCTCCAAGATTATGTCCTTCAATGTGAGTAGCATCGAAGAAGTTGCTGTAAATGCTGCAGCTAATGGCGAATCTTGTTTTTTAGGTGGACATCGAGGAGAACAACAATGGCAACTATCTGTCGGCTGGGGAGATGCCCCTGCCAGCCCTGTACTTTATGATGAGCCTGCTCTTCTTCCTCTCCGGCCTCTTCTGGGTGTTTATTCTGAAAAAGAGCAAGTGAGTTCGAGCAGGATAGTCAGTCTTGCGTTCATGGAACTAACAATTGTGAATCTATTGTGGCAGGCACACTGTGTACAAAATCCACTACTTGATGGCCGTGCTGGTGTTCCTCAAGTCGCTCTCCCTGATGTTTCACTCGATCAACTACCACTTCATCGAGAAGCGGGGCGAGCACGTGGAGACCTGGGCCATCCTCTACTACATTGCCCACCTGCTTAAGGGCGCCGTGCTCTTTATCACTATCGTGCTGATCGGCACTGGCTGGACCTTTATCAAACACATTCTCTCTGACAAGGACAAGAAGATTTTCATGATTGTGATCCCGCTGCAGGTGAGGAATATTTAAATAAGGCACATAGGTGGAAAATACTAACAACTATTCAAATCGAGGCTGAAAACCCACAAGGTTTTTCTATTCGTTATCAGTAATTGAAGCATTTTAATGAAAGACCAGACAGTCAATATTATTATTGTGAGGAACCTATGACTAATTTGTCACGTTCATGGTGAATTAAGACTTGTTTGTCAAAAAAAAAAAGAGTAGATAGGGTGTTTTGTTCTTACGCATAAGAAGTTAACTTAATTATTAAATTAAATCATGAAAGGAAAACTCATTTTTTATATAATTTTGTATAATTTCTTTCTCATTTTTGCCCTCCAGGTTCTGGCCAACGTGGCCCAGATCATTACGGATGAGTCGGACCAAAGCGACGCCGAGTTCCGCACCTGGCACAACATCTTCTTCTTCGTGGATCTGCTCTGCTGCGGCGCCATCCTGTTCCCGATCGTTTGGTCCATCCGCCACCTGCATGAGGCCTCGGCCACAGATGGCAAGGCGGCCATTAATCTGCGCAAGCTGAAGCTCTTCCGCCAGTTCTACATCATGATCGTGTGCTACATCTACTTTACGCGCATCATCGTCGATCTGCTGCAGATGACCGTGGTGTTCCAGTACGCCTGGCTGGACGAGATGTTCCGTGAGATGGCGACCTACGTATTCTTCGTGCTAACGGGCTACAAATTCCGTCCGGTCTCCTCGCATCCCTACTTCACCGTGCCGGACGAGGATGAGGACGACGACGAGGTGGAGGTGCTCACCGAATCCGGACTTACGGAGACGGTGCACCGGGTGAAGGCGCTGAATCGGAACCACGGCAGCGGCTCGGGCGGCATTACCATCATCGAGGGCAACGATGACGAGCGCGAGAATCTGATTGCCAAGCGGGAGTCAAGCCATGAGTACGATTAGGCCCAGGATCGCAGGAAGTCAATCGATCTGCACCACCCATATTCCCTGCATTAGTCCGTAGTCTGTAGTCCCCGGGGTCTTGTATGTGACACGCATGCTGGGCCAGAAGCTAGTACTTTACCCCTACTTTAATATATATGTTTTATGTTCAGAGTATCTTACGAAAAATCAAATCAAAAGCAAAGAAATGCGATGGCAATGGAGGGGTTAATCTCAGTATGTGAACTTGTATAGGGCAGCGTCGGCACAACGTTTGGCGGGCACCAGCTGCTCGTCCTCCACCTCCTCCTCCTCCAGCGCCCGTCCAGCCGCAAGCCGCCAGCCAAGGAACCCTTGTAAATAATTAATGGAGCCGCTTAACGGAATACTGAACGCTTGTGACACCCAGGCCCTTTCCTTGGTTTAAGATATACATATAAATAAATACACTTATGTAATTACGTATAATTTTATGAATATAACAAAGCTTTAATATGTAAACCCAAGACTCGATCGGCTTTGGGCTGTGGCTGAAACCTGTAGAGACTGAAAAGAATATATCGGGCATTTCGTGTAACGGGAAAATGCTAATTTCTTGAATCTCTAGAGGGTTCAAAGACACACTCAAACGTATTTGTTTAGCACCATTAAGTTGACTTTGTAAAATGTATCCTTTGCAACTTCTACGAATACTGATTGCTGAACTTTGGTATGAACTGGATGGTGTAGATCATGTAGGTTCCCACCGAACAGGCAATCTGCAAGGACAATAGATGAGTCGAGTAGTCGAGGGTTCTTGGAGGATAACCCACCCGCGTTAAAAGACTGCAATCCAGTGTGGTCAGGCCCAGGCAATCGATTCGCATCGGCTGATGCAGAAGTTGCAGCGAAAAGTTCTGAATCTGTGGAGTATACAAAAGTGAGGATCAGATCTACCACCTACCATTGAAACCTGCCTGCAGGGAGAGATCGGCGCAGCTGCAGCAGCCGGAGTCGGTTACGATATTATGCAGCCGGTGGGCAATCCGCGGCACAATGACCATGCAGCTCTGCGAGGCGTATATGAAGGCGGGGATCTCCAGCAAGGCGGGCAAGATTAAATAGTAGTCTGTAATGAAAATACTCATATAGTATTGTATTCATTCCAGGAAAATCACTATGCGATGGCCTCACCTATATTGGCCACATTATTGTAGATGCTGTAGTACATGAAGTAGCAGTCCACGGCGATCCGGATGTTGATGGTCAGCAGGACGGCGAGGATGGAGAAGTTGAAGGCGCCGAGGAAACACTTGAGCATGTCGTACACGTCGCTGTAGATGAGCTGCTTCTGTCGCAGTCGTCGGCGCAGGAAACTCTCGAAGCCGGGAAAACTGCGACCCGTTTCGCTGGCGAATCGCGAGTACTCCGCCAGGAGGCCCAGTTCCCGCTCCAAAGCGGTCAGCTGCTCCCTGACCAGCTCAAGGTGCATCACAAACTGGATATTCCGCATGTACGTGAGGCAGACGAGCGGCTCGTAGGTGCTCCAGAAGAGGAACATGTGATTGGACAGCGGCTGCACCTGCCACATGCCCAAGTGGAGCAGCAGCTCGGCGCACATCATGGCGTACAGTGAGACCAGATAGCGACGGTGCTGCTGGAACTCACTGCGCAGGCTGACGGCGCCCACCCGCTGGGCACCCAGCTTGGAGTGCAGCCACCAGAAGTTGGCCAAGTGCCGCTGGCTGCTCAGCGTCTCCAGATATATGGCCACCACGGCCAACTGGGCGAATATGTACTTTAAAGCATCGTTCACGCAACCGAAGGCATCGCCGCGATAGAGGAACTCCTCGCCGCTGGTCAGGCACATGATAATCAGGCCACTCAGCGAGACCAGCAGGAACAGGCTCCAGGCCATCAGCTGCCTGCGGACCCTCGCCGGACTCCCATCGCCCGGCAGGGGCAGTCCATGGAAGCCGAGCACCTGGTAGAGCCGCAGGTGGAACCGCAGGACCCGACCCAGACGGTCGCTCATCGTGGACTGTTCGGCCCCGGAAACATTCCAAACGAAAGGGGGTTATCTCGAGGCCCGATCTGTCTTTTAATACCATTAGTCTAAGTGGGTGCTCTCTAAGAACACTGTGAAAAATAATGGAGAAAAGCTTATTACTAGATATTGGATTATATATTCTAAACATTCGGATTCAAGCGAACTTAGTTTAGATAACATTATTTTTTAAATGTAATGTATATTTTATTATAATCTGATTTCTACTTATTACACACTTCATTTGATTAAATATTATTAAATGATTTTGAATAGTTTCTTTCTACAAGCGGTTTTCAATGGAGGCTTTTAGCCTTAGGATAATGGCAATTGGTACAGTACTTAAAAACATATGGCTAAGTGAACCAGTATTTAAAGTTGGAAATTAAGTAGTACTTAAATAACTGAGTGCATTTTTTTATTGGACCATTAAAATGGATAATTTGATGTGCTTGAATTAAATTATTTGTGAATTCAAGATCAAATTATGTGCACAGTCTCTTTTTTTATAGATTAACTTTCGAGAAAATGGGCCGTATTTATTACTTTATAGTTTCCAAGTGGTTATTCCGATTTCAGATTATAATATTGTTAAATTGATTTATATTATTATTAAAATTATAAGTATAAAAAGCGATTTCTTTGAGTGTTTGTACGCATTTATTTATTTATCATTAAGATCTTAAAACTGAAATAATCAACTTACGGAGCTACGAAAAAAAAGAGCAATAAATAGATCTTAGATTAGGCGAGGTGTTGGTCCAGGTGGTCCACCTACAGGTAGGGCCCACTGTACTGGTAGCCACTAGATCCGGATCCGTAGCCCTGGACATGGCCCACATTGTAGCTATCGACGCCGCTATAAGTTTCCGCAGCGGCACTGTTGAATCCCTTGGACTCGGGCCAATCCACGAGGGAGGATGAAGGCCGAGGACGACGCCGCGTGGCCGAGGGAGGCGGAGGACCATAGCTGTCCACCGGCTCCTCCTCCTGGCCGTATGGATCGCTGGATGGCACTTGAACGGAGGGCCTGAAGTCGCTGCTACTTCCGCCCGCGGGCCTGGAGTAATCGTATCCGTAGGCGGACTCCTGCGGAGCCTCGAGCGTGTAGGCCGGCTGCACCCGGTTGGACTTGGAGCTGCGATGCGCCTGGCTGTGGCTGTGGCTGGGCGGGATGTAGGAGTGGCTGGGCGGGGAGTAGCTGTAGCCCGAGTCCGGCTCCAGGTGCTCCACGTGCTCCTCCACGGGAGCGGGCTCGGCATAGGCGCCAATGCCCAGCGATGAGTGATGATGTCTTCCCCCGCTCGGATAGTGATAGCCGCCCGCATCCTCCACATCCTCCTCCTCCTCCGCCTCCAGATGCTGGTGATGGTGATGATGGTGGTGCGCCGGATGCTTGGGACGCGATTCAATCACCCGATATGTCTCCACAGCGGGCTCATGGTGATCCTCGTAGTCGTAGCCATGTGGACGGTGCTGCTCCTCGATGATGGTGTAGGTGTTGACCTTCTTCTTGGGCGGAGGCGGCGGTGGTGGTGCCGCCTTCTTGGCGTACGTCTCCGTGAGATGGTCGGCCAGCTCCTTGGCGT
The DNA here is from genome assembly GCA_035046095.1 of Drosophila pseudotakahashii. Classification (NCBI taxonomy): domain Eukaryota; kingdom Metazoa; phylum Arthropoda; class Insecta; order Diptera; family Drosophilidae; genus Drosophila; species Drosophila pseudotakahashii. The sequence goes on from JAWNOE010000105.1 coordinate 14,156,575, forward strand.
GATTGAGATATTCGGCATGCTCGCTCATGTGCTGCGGCTTGTCCAGATCCGAGAGGATCACGCTCTCCAGGAGCGGACTGGGCTTGGGTCTGGGTCGATTCGCGCGACTCCGGAGCAGCTGGTGGGGATGCGGATGGTGGTGGAAGTGGTGGATCACCTTGTGCGACGACTCCTCCGCCGGCGACTCCTCCTTGGGCACGTGCACCTTGATGTGGACATACTCGTTGCCGAATCCCGCGGCCATGATCGGCAGGAGGAGCAGCAGGAGGAGGAGAAGAGGATGCATTCGAAGATTCGAAGAGCCACAGCTAATCCATGCCATGTCGTCGCGTCGAGTGGTCATCACCTTATGGCCGCCGCCTTGCCAAAATTGGTTTAAACCGAAGTCTTTCTTTTGTCAAAATTTATATACAACAGCCAATGCTGGCGACGACAAGCGTCTTGACCTACGGGCCCTCGGGTGAAATGGGTAGCACTTGGCCCCGGGTCGACCCTCGAATGCCCTATGTTCCCCAGATACCTTGTGTCACATAGCCTGTGAGTTTTACATTACATAGTGCGTATACTTTATCGCAAAACAAAAAAAAAATTTCTTAAATATTATATTTTTTAGCGTTAAAAAATTATATAAAAAATATATACACCCAAAAAAAATCGATATGATCAATTTTACATTATTCAAGATCAATTTTAATTTGATATGTGGCAAGGTTAATTTGACCTGGTCGAAAAGAGTACTTCATGTAAAAACGATATGAAATTTACATGGCCATATCGATTTTACGGTAACATGCTTTATTTTGTATGTAACCTAAAAAAAACGTAGATTTTAGTTTTCTTTGTTTTTTAAACCTCATAAAACTAAAACTCAATAGAGTTTCATTTTTTAAAAGATAACGAATAAACTTTATCGCAAAATTACAAAACGATTTCTGAAAAAATAATATTTCTTAGTGTTAAAAAGTTATATCATAAAAATATTATAATCTCAAGAAAACTTAGTTTTCTTTGTTTTTCAAAACTGATCAAATTAAAACGCAATATAGAGATATTTTTTAAAAAGATTACCAATATACTTTCCATTATATAGCGTATACATGTATACAGCGTATATATGTATGTAGGTTACATATCTTATGTTTCTTATCCCTTTTGCTTCTGAGAATTATAATTTCTTGACTGCTTTCTTTGTATTTATCAATTTCTGACGTCTTGGCCTATCAATGGACCTATTCCCTATATAGCGTAACGTTTACGATTGATAACTGGAAAATAAATTCCATGACGTATTCTTATTTATTTTTCATGTTTTAAAGTTGTAATATCTTTGTATATTATGTTTTTGCTAGGTGATCTAATAGTTAGGTTCCCCGAAGAGCAGGTGAGTGTGGAGAGTGTAAAAGGCAACTGTAAAATGTCATTTTCTTGCAATCCACCGTTCGACAGCATCTCACTCTCTCTCTCTCTCTCTCTCTCTCTCTCTCTCTCTCTAACGATAAACCCAAACCCAACGGTGTTTTTGGGTTTCGTGGGTTTTATTTGTTTTAACTTTTGTTTTCATTATTATTGAAATGCGATGCATATATTTTTCTAGCCGCCAGCCAAACGACGACAGCAACAACAACGAAGGAAAGTTAATACAAATTGAATAATGAAAGCGACCTGATCTGTTCGAACTATCGGGGAAATTACAGTATCTACAGATACAGATGCAGATACAAATGCGCGTTCATTCATAATCGAAATTCTCACTTATATAATATTATTTTTTAGTTTCGCACCGTGCTGTGTTTTTCGCCACGAAATCAATAAAAACATTTAATTGTGATGCTAATGGGCAAAAAGATACTGAGAAAGTTGCGCCTCGGCATCATTATCATGATCATCATTATCATTATCATTACCATCGCGATTATAGGCCACTTCAAAAGCTCTCTCATAAAACAAAAAAAAAAACAAAACAATAAATTTAATTAAAATGCAAGTGGCATATCATATGGATTGAAAATATTTCGAAAAGTTCGGGATAAAATGTAATTTATTCGCATTTCATTTGTTCGATTCAATGGCTAAAAAGTTCTGATCCCCGAAACCAATCTATAAGTCGCTCATGAATATTAAATATCGGTTCACACGCTTTTCAGTCGGCGTGGAAATTAACCAGAAAAGTGGGGAATGCAAAATCCAACCCAGTTAAAAAGCAATAAATGGAAAGAAAAGAAAACGGCGAGCGAAACAATCGAAAACGTGTTTATATGGACGGCAAACAAAAGCGAAAATATTCATGGTCAGTTGTTGGATGGAAGCGGGTGTACTGGGGGTACTTCGGGGCATATCGGGTATTTCTAGCACTCATATTACGTATACGCAAAAGAAGAGGCTAACAGAATAAAGCGAAACCGTTCCATTAAGTCGTAAAGCCTATTAGACGACGACTAATTGACTTAGCAGCCGAAAACATTCTAATATCTGATTTTTTGACAGCCCCTTGGCTTAATAATCGGAATTCAACGTATTATCGTAGAATAATCTCTGACTAATATAATTCGAAAGTAGCTAGAGCCCTTTTAACCCTTGAATTGCCGGTCCAATATTGACGGAAGGAGTAGTTGAATAAAACATATCGAAAATAACGCAGGAGAATAGTTGAATAACAATAACTGAATATAATTCTTTGGGTTTAGTAGGTACATTTAACCTGTTATCTTATAAGAACTTTTTTGAAAATCTTTTCCAATAAAATAATCTTTTAATTGTATGTAGATACATTTTTAAGTTATTGTGATTTCTCAAAATCTTATTTTTGTTTTTTGGGGATGCTAATGTTTGTGAAATATGAAATTGTTTGTAAGTTTGTAATAGTTATTTTTCCGTATGTTAAACTTTCACTATTCATAAAAAGTCCGATTAGGGTCATAGAACTCGATTCAAGCAACATAGTTTTTCGAATAAAAAATTCAAATAATTTTTGCTGCTCTTACCATCATGAATGTTAGTTTGAGGCCCAAGTTCGAGGCAATGCTTGGTCGTTAATGGGTTAAACTAACGGCCGTAATCGATAACGCCGCGGCTGCGCTCTCTGCCGACGTCGACAGCGACTGCGGCAGCGGCGGCGACTGCGACGCCTGCCTGCGTCGGCGCCAAAACAAAACAAATCAGTTTGAATTCTGCCTTCAAGCGCTCTAGAACAAATCAGCCAATGTTCTGAATCTGAATCCGAGTCCAAATCGAGACGTTATTTTTGTTTACAACTCACGTTCTGTTATCATATCAACGGACGCGACTCTTTCTTTTTATTTTGTGTTTGCCGAGAGCAAAAGAGCTTTTCACCGCTTTCCCCACCCGCGCGATAAGAAAGCCACCGAGCAGTTCCCTTAAGAACTCCCTACACAGAAGTCCGAGTTCCGAACCCCTTTTCAGATCTCCAAGCCAGAATGTCCTCCGGAAAGATCCTGCCACGTCGCCAGGCGGTTCCAGTCCTCTACACCAGGGGCACCCACTATGAAGTGGGCTTCGATATGGTAAGTACCCGAACTCCCCCCACCAAAACCTTTGCGACCTTCAAGAACTTTCGTTTACCTTGCAAGTGGGTCACGACAACTAAATTTATAATGAGTTTCGGGTTATTATTAGAGTTTATTTTGGGGAAGTTCGTGCGAACTTTTCTAAGAATACATTCCAGACTTTAAGTTTCAAATTTATAAATAATAATAATAATAATCAATAACAATAATGTAGAATATTATATTCTAGTATCCTAACTACTATTAAACATAAAAATATAAAGTTACCACATAATGATAAAATATAGTATTCTTTTTTGGGCCAAGTCTAATCGCACTAGCATATTTACTAACATATATCAACCACAAACTATGACCTAATGCATTGGAGCATTATCTCAACCCAATTCTGTTACTGAGAATGAGGTAAAACACAATTCCCACTTAAAGTTTTTTTGGCATAGGATAGGATCCTTTTGGCAGTTCTCCCTGTGATATAAAATACTAGATGTTTTTTCACTTTTTTGCACCCCCATATATATCGGACTCTGACTGATAACCCACATTTTTATCTGGATTGCGGTCGCTATAAACTAAAGCCAGTTGGGCTATATCTTAATGCCTGGCCCCCAAAGACCTCGATTCGTTTGACAACTCCCGGACCCAGACGCTGTTTACAAATGCAGATTCGTGATTCTCGTGGCTTTGTCTAAGTGTCTTTTTTATTCCACCAATCGGGCCAAGAATATTAGCTACACTTGAAAAACAATAAAACTAATTAAGGTTAACCTTAAATGAAATATATTTTGATAATTTCTTAAGAATTTGCATTATAAAATTCACAATAATTTTAAAACATTTTTAGATAAAAAACATTATATTCTAAGGAAAAGATTTCATGTTATTATCTTCTTATTTAAATATTATACAATATTTTAATGCATTTTTTTAAATAAAAGACTTATTGGTTAAGGAGTTCAGGGACCTTTTCTTCAATAGGATTTTTTTTCGGCTCTCGGTAATAAAATATTTTGCATTTTCTGATGGACGTGCCTCGGCATCCGTGTCCATTTTTGTCGTCATGTTCGGGACCCACCCAAAAGGTTACCTCAAGTCAAGCTCCATACACTTTGCAACGGACAACGGACAACGGACAACGTATTCAATATATTGTTTAATTTGTATAATTATTCATATTTTTTGTGTCTTAGTTGGTGGCTTTGTTTACCCTACCGATCGGTCGTGATCGATTATGTTTCTGTTTCTGTTTTCGATTTCATTGTTGTCTTCCATTAAACAAACACCCCGAGCGTTTTGGCGAAACGATCTGGGTTCCGAGATCGTGTCCAAATGGGAAAGCACTTAATCGTTTCGCGTAATAAATATAATAATAAATAAAAAATACATTTTAATTGCAGGGCCGCACATTCGGCTCGATGATCAAGAACTTTCTGATCTTATCGAAGCCCCTCAACGAGACCTACTTGCCGCTCTATCATTCCCCGAAAGGCAGTGAGTGCCGAAAGTGATTGTGCACGATGATCTAGTGATTCACGATGATCTTTGATGATTTGTTTTTCAGGGCAAATCTATAACGAGACCCTGGGATCGGTGAAGGACAGCTTCCCCCAGTACATTCGCGAACTGGAGGGCGTGGCCGATGGTGCGGAGGTGGAATTCCATAAGGTGAGTCAAGTCCACTAATTAGCACCCAACTGTAAACGGGCCGCTAATCAACTAATCGGCTAATAAGCTAATAGGCTAATAAGCATTTTAGCAAATATAATATAATACACAATTAAATGGCCATTAAAACGAATACACATAATTGCACTGGCTGTGGCTTAAATATTGTAATTGCAATTGCAATCGAATCGAACAATAATAATCGCACGGCAAGGCCCGTCGTCGTGGGAGTGGGTTCTCATGTTCCAAGTTCTAACGGTAATGGGGTCTATCCATAGGCCCAAGTAGTGTCCGAACCCAAGTTTAAAAGGCCCAAGTTTCGTGTTGCGTGTTCTGTTGCCAATTGTAACCCCAATGACAACATTAAATGCGATTTGCGAGTGCTTTGCCCCATGTACAGTGATAATTGGCTATTCCATATTTATGGGATGCGATCGGATTGGATCGTATCGATCGGGTGTTATCTAATCAATCGTGCAATTAGATGGTTTGCCTTTAATTCCGTTTTAATTAATTCGATTGCACAATGAGTTGAGTGGCTAACAAAAACAAATACATTGTTAATTAGCCTTTGGGGCCGGTCGTGATTAGCCGGTGCCCACTGTGCGCGAACAGAACTCGAAATGGTGACCGTGCAGAGCGCAGACATTGAACTAGTTCCGTTGCTGGGGTCTTGAGAGTAGAATGATGTGATAGACAGCCGGTCTTTCTGCCAGGTGACTGTCTCTCCATACCATATACCCTTTTATGGGGGATCACAGCACTTGGCCTAACTATGATATCCAGTTAAATTTAATCATTTTTAGTTAGGATCTTAAATCTATTACAATTCTTTTTCCCTATTATAAACTTATATAGTTACACACAAAAAAAAGCATGTTACCGTAAAATCGATATGGCCATGTAAATTTCCGGTCATGCAAAACCCATATCGTTTTTACATGAAGTACTCATATCAAATTAAAATTGATCTTAAATAATGTAAAATTGATCTACGTTTCATATCGATACCAATTTGCATATACTTACATATTTCCTATATTTAGTTTTTCTATCAGGAATTTTATCATCTATCGATAACTTATTAAATAGCAAGGGTATTCAAAAGCTTCTATACTCATTACCTTGTTTTGTAAGCCAATTTGTCATTGGCCAAGGCGCACATATAAATAAAAAGCCGTCAAGAGAAGAGAAGCCGGCGAAAGACGAAAGACGGTGACGAACCCTTGGTTGGCTTCTTTGAACTGCGATTCGAATTCGATTCGATTGTTTGAATTTAAATTGGGAGTGGGATTGGGATTGGGATTGGGAATGAAGATTGGGCATAAGAGAGTGCTAAAAAGTATAAGCCATCAATTAAACGGGCTCATTTGCATGGCTAAGTAGCCAAGTGGCTCCGCCATGGGCAGATGGAGATCGGATCGGATAGTTTCGGATCGAAGGGGTATATGCTTGGTATATGGCCGCCTCGATAATGTGTTATAATTTCTGCGCTCGCCTCTCCGATGCCAATTAATTGCACGCAAAAATCGCACCGACCTTGGCCAAGTCTACATAGAATATCTGGCTATGGTCACGGTGCGTCGCCTTCGCTTGGATCGCTTGGATATGGCGCTCAGGTGGTGGTGGCATTTTATAATTCAAATTAGTCGCATTATGAGTGCATTAAAGCAGGCGATTTTATGAGACACATATTATTGTCTTGCGGTCGCCACAATTCTCTGCCTTATTAGCAGGGGCTGCCAAGATGATAGAATAATAGATGATATACCTGAGATAAATACTTAATTATTCCAAATTTATTGCCCCGCTCATTTAAGTTTCAGAACTAATGAGCCATTATATTACTTTGTTCTGTTACGGTTTATTAATGACTAAACTGGGGACTACTTTTTAAAATATTTCCTAATAATATTTCCATGAATAAGTTTTGTTAAACGTCATTGAACTTAACATTAAACTTCAGCAAAGTGCATATTTATGGGAAAATCTTTGGATGAAGTGAAAAAAAAAAACTGGTTATAAAAATATAGAAAAATTTGCAGCAAAAGATGTTGCCAAAAGCGCAGCTGCTTTTATGGCCAAAGCGATTAAAAATAAATTATAGGCGCATATTATAAATAATCTATATTTTTCAGCTATTTTTACTGCATCTGGATGAGATTCTGCCGCAGGCTTTGAAGCACCAGCCGCGCAACAAAAACCAACCCACCGGCTGCTCCACGATCATTGTCAACCAGAAGAATTGCGTGAGTTAGGATTGGTTATTATATTATACCATTTTAATATCTATAATTTTTAATAATTTTTAATATTTTTTGAATTTTTGGACAGCGTCTACTGGGCCACACCGAGGACGCCCTCACGGAGACCCTCAACCACTACTACTTCGTGGTGGCCCACATCGTGAGCGACAAGCCGCAGGGCAAGTACAACGTGAAGGAGGAGCACTTCATGTCCCTCTGCTACGCCGGCCACCTTCCGGGATACACGATGAGCCAGAACCACCACGGCCTGGTCTTCAGCATCAACACCATCAGCGCGGAGCTGTTGCGCAGCGGCAGGACCCGTAAGTGTGGCGGAAAATCTGGGAATTTTATTAACTTCAATTAAAAGAAGAAAAAAGATTTAAAAGTTTTTTTTGGGTGAAAATTCACCTAAAATATCTAAATTAAATAATATTATTAATTTATTAAAAATAACTATAATCAAGTCTGGCAGTAAAAAAAAATATCATAAAATTAAAACAGCAAAGAAATTATATTTTTTAAAAATTATATTTAAAATTCTAATAAACAGTATGGTAATATATTATATTTCGTATTCATTTTCTTATGAGAAGGCTTTAAAATCCCGACATTTGGAAAGAACAATTTTAATATATAGTTTTTAAAGCAAAAATGCATTTATTTCTAATGATGTAGCATAATTTTAAAATTAAAATAACATTATATATCATCTCTGTTAGTCTTTAAATAATAATAATTTAAAAAAATTAAACAAAGACAAAAACCTATTTAAAATCCCTGTAAACACTATGGTAATATATCAAATTTTGTATTCATTTTTCCCTCTAGCTCGACACTTTATCACCAGAGCTCTGTTGGCCACCAGCAACGTGGACGATGCCTTCCGGGTGCTCAAGGATGCGGGCGTGGGAGCGGCAGATGCCTGCTCCATCAACTTTACCTTCCTGGCGTATGTGAAATGTTTGAAATTAAGGATTCCCATCTTATATATTGTATACCCCACAAAACCAGCGATCCTCGCCAGATGTGCTACAATGTGGAGATGGCTCCCTCGCCGGAGCGCAAGAACGAGTCGCATTTGAACATCAAGGAGGTGCCGCTGGGCGAGCATAACTACCATGTTAACCAGTGAGTGGGAGTAATAGAGAGAAAATATAAACGAAAAATATATCTTTATGTGTATTATGTAGGTTCGATCGCATCCGGCAGGATCAGGCCAACGATCTGATGATCGACTCGAGTATCTCGCGGATGCAGACCTTCGGGAGCTACAAGCCGCCGATGAGCGAACAGGATGTGCGCCACATGCTGGGCGACGTCTCCGGCGGCGTCTACTGCGTTTGGCGGGAGGACAAGACCTGCGACGAGGTGGTGAAGACCATTGCCGTGGGCATCTTTGATCTGGGCGCCAGGACGATCTCCCTGTACTCGGACAATCCCAGCGAGACGGAGCCCCACTGCCGCCTGCCGCTGCTCTTCAAGCAGTAGATTGATTCCCATTAACCATTCTCAAATGACCATAATGTAACCGCAATCTATACTCCACCACAAGCAGGTATTGCCACCCATTTTGGGCCCTTTCGAAACCGTTTTTGTATTCCGAGTATTGCATTTCATTCATATATTCTTCTGAAACCCAAAAGAATTTAAAGAAAATTAGAAATTAAACAAAGATTTTAATTGTTAAACTTTAAATTAAACTCAGATATATTTTTTTAATTTTTTAAGAACTGAAAGAAAATTGTATTATCACTCATTCGATTCTGTGGCTACTGCTTTTTACATCTTTTTATGCATGCATTTTTATTTCTGCTTTATTGGCTTATCATATTGGTATTATCCTCTCCACAAAGACCATAAAATATACTCATTGAATTTATTACACAAAAATATACTCTTTTTCAGTACATGTATACACTCTCAACTCATTTTCTTTGTACCAAAAATAGTTTAAATATTTTTTTTATCTAAAAATTTATCAACAAAAATGATTGTATTCTAAAATGTATTTTAATTTTGGCTTTTCTTTAAAAATGCGAGTAAACTTTAATTTATATGTTACTCCACATTGTTATTTATGAAAATTTAAATCTGTATACGGCATCTGATATAAATATCGTATGTATAATGTACATTATATGAATAAAAACTTTTTTTCTATAAAAAAAGCAAATCATTTATTTTGACAGACGAATTAGGTGGCCTGCAAACTAATTCTGTCGGTTGAAATGTCAAATTTGACAGCCGCTGCGATAAAGATTTCCATAATGGGTGAAAAGGCTGAAAATTATGATAAAATAGGGCCTACTTCAACCTACAACCAAACTTAAATTGAAACTAAAATTTAAATGAATGGTGATTGGCGATTTATTATAGCAGTCTTCCATTTATTTGTCTTCCCTGTTTCGAGCAGGTGGTGTTGTTGCTCTCTTCGTTTCGGGATTGTCATGTCATAGCCGGTGACAGGTCCTTTTTGATTGGGGGTCAGGTCATTAGAGCTTCCTCAGCTTGCTGGCCACGACGAGGGGATTGTCGCGACGGATCTCCGTGGCGCCCATCTCGCGGTAGTCGAAGCTGCACTCGTGGCGATCGCTGTAGCGGTGGACGGAGCAGTAGGTGCCGCCGCAGCGGCAGGGGAAGCCGCCGGTGAGTCCCAGCTTCTTGCCGCACTTGTCGCAGCGCTTCTTCTGGCCATCCTGGTCCCGGTTCCCATCTTCATCGCGATTGTCTTTCTGGCTCTGCTTTTGGTTTGAGCCTTGGCCTTGTCCTTGGTTTTGGCCGGATCCGGATCCGGCGGCACCGGCCGCACCGGCTGCATCCTGGCTCTGACCCCCATCGCCGCTGTTCGCCGCCTTCGAATTCTGCTCACCCTGCGCCTGGTCCTTCTGCCCCTCATCCTGCAGGGGCTCCGGCTTCTGGTCGCGATGGTCGGATCCTCGCGGCTCTCCCATCATCCTGCCCGCATCGCTGTTTCCCATGATGATTGGCTTCGGTTCGTTGAGGTCGCACAGCTTTCCGGTTTTCATTTTTCCTGCTTTTTCTGCTTCTCCTGCTTTTCCGATTCACTCAACCAGGCTCTGCGTTGGATTGGCTCTATTGTAGCAGATTTTCGAATTTTGCAGCTATGACATGACATGACCTACTACAATTTCGGCGAAAGCCTTTTCTAGGCAGCCACACTAAGCATTTTCCTACACTATTTGAAAACCGAGTTCCGAACCTTTTATTCTACATTTACATTTTATGGCCGATTGGATTCTCTAGTAAGTAACTAGATGTTATTGGTAAGTTAATATGATCAGCTTAGCAGGTATATTCATTCCTATTCTTTATATGGATATATTCGGAATTTTTCTTTTAATATCTTACTAAATAATTACAAATATTTTTTTCTTTACATTGTTATTTGTTGGCAATCCTAACTCTTTATATGGAAAAAAAACCCTTTGCTTATTTATTTTTTACTGTTTTTCAATTAAGTATACTTCGGAATTCCTATTCTTTGTATAAAAATATTCTGAAATTTTGTTTTTATAACTTACTGAATAGTTAAAAATATTTATTTTTAACGTTTTGTTGGCAATCCTAATTACTTTGACACATCATTTTTATACCCGTTACTCGTAGAGTAAAAGGGTATATTGTATTCGTGCAAAAGTATGTAACAGCTAGAAGGAAGCATTTCCGACCCTATAAAGTATATATATTCTTGATCAGGATCACTAGCCGAGTCGAACTAGCCATGTCCGTCTGTCCGTCTGTCTGTCCGTCCGTATGAACGCTGAGATCTCGAAAACTATAAAAGCTAGAGGATTGGCATTTTGCATGCATATTCTTGGAGTTCCCACGCAGCGCAAGTTTATTTCAAAAAGGTGCCACGCCCCCTCTAACGCCCTCAATCGCCCTAAACCATTTTTTGAAAGGTGTCTGGCGCCCACACCTTTAAAGATTTTGGAAAAGTAAAAATGCAGTTTTATTGCGATTATCAATACGTATCGAAATGTAGAAGAAATTTTTCAAATCGGACCATTCGTTAAAAAGTTATGCCCGATCAAAATGTTATCTCCATCTCCCTCGCACTCCCTCTAGCTGAGTAACAGGTATCTGATGGTCGGGAGACCCGACTATAGCGTTCTCTCTTGTTTTTTACGTATTTTTTAGCGACTTATATAAGTTTGCTTGCTAATTTATATTTGATATATTTTATAATAAATCTATAATATTCGGGTTTTTATGCATTTCCATTGATGACATCGGACATGTGGCGCCTGTACCAATCGCCCACTGGCGTGGCCAGCACGCAGACAAAGGCCCGGAAACACCAGTCGACCACTGGAACCTGGGATCCTGTTCGTGATCCTGATCCCGATCCCGATCGAAACCGCGTCTTTGCCGTGCACCCGTTGATGGCCGGCAGCGCCTGCTCCACATTGAGGCGTCTCTCGCCGCCGAAACTTTGGACGATGCGCTGCGCCTGGAAACCGGAGGCATCCTGCCAGAGCTGCAGGCGCGACCAGAAGCAGTGGAGGTAGTGGCGCACGTGCGGAGCGTCCTCGAACTGCATCCTGTCCAGGTGGAGGCGCTGGGCGGCAGTCAGCTGCCTGCCGCACTGATCCCGGGCTTTCAGGAGGGCCAGCGACTGGGGCGAGCGGATGGCTAGGACCACTGGAGGAGCCAGTGCCAACGGCAGGAGCACAAAGTACAGCTGGAAATTACAACAAAAATTGTTTAATACACGGAAAGGTTCTTGAAACTACTACTAAAGTAAAGGCAATAGTCTTGTTGGAACGACCAGAATTAAACACTATGATTTATGATATCTGTTATTATACAAAGAACTTGTAAAAATTGTTTTATAATGGATATTAATGCTTTTAAGATCAAGTTGGTTTATTAGCTACATAGATAACTATATTTAGAGAGCATACATATGAAACATATGCCATATATAATATAATACATTTCTATAAAGTTGTATAAACCAAAGAGCTTATCGCAATCAGCCAACCCAGCAGATGTGATAATGCGCCATAATATATGTGCACTGATGAGGACCGCTCCAATGACGACTGATCTGTGGACAATCCTATAAGAATCGAAGCTAGTGCGCGCGATCCATCAGTTTGTTTCAAAATGTTTTTCGCTAAGATCCTGATCATGTGCACAACCTGTTTTCTAATCGGTTCGAATGGCTATGCATTTGGAGGACTGGAACTTCCGAGGATTCTAGAAGGCGAGGATCTGGCCAGTGCCCAGCGGCTTCTGGAGTCATACCTTCGAGATGTGAACGACGGAGTCCCCTCCTATCGGTAAGACAGAATCCAGGGGAGTCCTGAAATATGGTACATTAATATTGATATATCTTTAGCCTCTCCAAGATCCTGTCGGCCACATCTCAGAGGGTCACTGGCCGAAGCTCCAGAAACGATTACTCCGTGGAGCTGATGGGCAATGAAGGTGCCACCAAGGTGTGCCACGTGAAGATTTTGTCCCGAGGCTGGACAGACAACCAAGTGACCTTCGAGTGCCCCAACGAACCAGTTGTGGTTAGGTCATATGATCCATGTTCATACAGGTTAACAGTGCAATGTCCTTGGGTCTGATTTTTGGGAAAAATGGCCAAAATCTTCATGGAATGAAGAAGTCGACTCACATGAAACGCACTTTGTGGCCTTGGCGTTGGCATTAGTCGGTCAGTGAAACCCAAAGTCTTATCGCTCGGAAAGGAGGCAATCGTGACCCAACAGATGCGATAATCCCCTGAGAAGTATACGTGTACTAATTAAGACCGCTCCAATGGCGCTTAATCTGTGGACTCTCCTATAAAAACCTCGCTGGTTGCGATCGATCCATCAGTTTGTTTATTTCGTGGCAATCGGAACAACAGCAAAATGTTTCTCGCCAAGATCGTGATCCTGTTCACCGCCTGTTTTCTGGTCAGTGCAAATGCCCATGCTTTCGGAGCAGTCGGGGCTCCAAGAACTCTTGAGGGCGAGGATCTGGTCAGTGCTCAACGGACTCTTCAGGCATCCCTCACCAAACTGGCCGCTGGCGAAGGACCCCACTATCGGTAGGACAGAACCTAAGGAAATCCAAAAATACTCCTAACAACATTCTTCTACCATCGATAGCATCTCCAAGATCTTGTCTGCCACATCTCAGGTGGTCGCTGGCTCCAAGCACGCCTACTCCGTGGAGCTGATCGACAACGAAGGTGCCACCAAGGTGTGCAACGTGGAGATTTGGAGCCGAAGCTGGGTGCCAAACGGTATCGAGGTGATCTTCCGGTGTCCCAACGAACCGGAACTGGTTAGGAAACACAATGCCTAGATGGATATTAGTGCTTCTTGTGTATCGAAATTGAGAGAATTAAAAAAATTATTATTCGATTGAAAATCGAACCACTAAAAACAGATTAAACGTTTTTTTGTTTTAGTTTTTTGAGTGGAAAATTTGGATCTGAATTTTTGATTAAAATATAAATTTTTCGTAGTGTTTTTTATCTGTAACTTGTCCAAAAATTGTCCGAACTCAAAGACACATACTGTTAAAAATTACAAAAATTTTATTTTTCCAAAATCACACGGAAAGTGTCATGGATGTAATAATTATATTGTAATCTGTTCAAAACAGTATGTATTTTTGATGTAGGACCGTTTTTGGCCAAGTTATAGCAAAAAAACCGAAAGAAAAAAATCATATTTTTGTTAAAATATCGAAATCGCGAATCGTTGAAAAAAACAAAACAGTTTTTTCGCTGAAACAAAGGAAATATTGATCCAAATATGGATTGTCATACCTTTCTGAACTCGTTACTAAATTTCCAATCGATTCGCATTTAAACATTGACATTTTATTTTTTTGCCATTTTTCGCAAAAAATCATGATGTACCCCCTTATAAAAAAAATGAAAAATTACAACAATTTTATTTTTCCAAAATCTCACGGAAAGTGTCATGGATGTAATAATTATATTGTAATCCGTTCAAAACAGTATGTATTTTTGATGTATGACAATTTTTGGCCAACTTATAGCAAAAAAACCGAAAGAAAAAAATCATATTTTTGTTTAAATATCGAAATCGCGAATCGTTGAAAAAAACAAAAAAGTTTTTTCGCTGAAACAAAGGAAATATTGATCCAAATATGGATTGTCATACCTTTCTGAACTCGTTACTAAATTTCCAATCGATTCGCATTTAAACATTGACATTTTATTTTTTTGCCATTTTTCGCAAAAAATCATAATGTACCCTTATAAAAAAAATGAAAAATTACAACAATTTTATTTTTCCAAAATCACACGGAAAGTGTCATGGATGTAATAATTATATTGTAATCCGTTCAAAACAGTATGTATTTTTGATGTATGACAATTTTTGGCCAACTTATAGCAAAAAAACCGAAAGAAAAAAATCATATTTTTGTTTAAATATCGAAATCGCGAATCGCTGAAGAAAACAAAACAGTTTTTTCGCTGAAACAAAGGAAATATTGATCCAAATATGGATTGTCATACCTTTCTGAACTCGTTACTAAATATCCAATCGATTTACATTTAAACATTGACATTTAATTTTTTTGTCATTTTTCGCAAAAAATCATGATGTACCCCCCTTATAAACAAAATGAAAAATTACAAACATTTTATTTTTCCAAAATCACACGGAAAGTGTCATGGATATAATAATTATATTGTAATCTGTTCAAAACAGTATGCATTTTTGATGTAGGACCATTTTTGGCCAAGTTATAGCAAAAAAAAACAAAAAACCCGAATTTGTGAGAAAAAAAACAAAACAGTTTTTTTCGCTGAAACAAAGGATATATTGATCCAAATATGGATTGTCATACCTTTCTGAACTCGTTACTAAATTTAGTAGAGTTTTTAGTAGAGTTTTTGGTTGGTGTGCCTTGGCCACAAATTGCCCTAAGTGAAATATACCTACTGCAATCGATTGGGAATTACCATGAGTTTAACAAGGTATAGTTCATATTTGAAACTTATTGTTTTCTTATGCTGATCTTCAATCTCAACTTAGTCGCACAGCTTTGTATGTATATCTGCTATTGGATAATCTTCGGTTTTCATCGGACAGCAATCTGAATAATGCAGTATAGCCGCAGATGCATGACCTATTTGAGTGGTTCCCTTAATCTACGCTCGCAACCGGTTTGTTTGCCACCGGAGACACTTGCAAATGGGCCATAAATCTCATTTACTCACCCTGAGCAACCAGATCCGCGATCGCCGTGCCATTCCGATGAAGATCTCCTCCGCTGCAGTCGCAAAGCTGGACTAAGTTCTACAAAGATCGGTGGGACCTATCCAACCCGATTAACATGGTACACTCATAAAAAAAATCGAAGAATTTCCATTAAATCAAGGAAATTCTTTCTTGAATTTTTGCCAAAGGCGACCTCACCTTTGTTTTAGGAAATGTTTTTTTTGAAAGGCACCTTTAAAACCAGAAAAAATGTTTGCATATTAGCATATGAGTTATTATTGGTGGTGTATTTAATTCACATAATTTAACTATTGTATACCCCATGGCCTTTTGAACTTCATATGACATAAGGTTACAGGCATAAAAACCATTTTCTTCGCATTCCTTCATCTGGAAAATAAAAAGAGTTATTGGGATATAAAATATTTATTTTTAGATACACAACATTTTTTCAAAATAATGTAATGTTAATAATAGCCAAAATACAAACACGATGGTCAAAAGACCGAGAGAGAGAGGCAAGGCAGATAGAACTCGAAGATGGGGGTTGAAAATCGAAGTTCAGAGAGAGAGACACGGGAGAGACACGTACGAGCGAAGGAAGACCGAATGTAAGCAGGCCAGATCATGCCAGTTTGAAGAAGTAGAAGAGAGAAACGTCGGTCAAAAGAGCGAGAGAGAGGAGCAAAAGATAGAAGGGTTGAAAATCGGCTTTCAGATCGGGTGAATCGCGTACCTGCATACATATTAACATGCCTAAGTATGTCAAACAAAACAAAATTACAGCTTCGCCAAACCATTTATTTGGCAGATGCAACTGCTCTCACTGCAGGTATTTTAGAGATTTCTCCGACATGTTTAACTCTGAAAAATAAATATAATGCAAGTAATAAGGCGAAGTTATTATATAACTCTACACCTACAAATAGATGTACAAATGTATGTATGTACGTAGCTTTTAGCTAGAAAACAATTCAACTAAGTTTGTGTAAAACTTGGTTAAGAGATTTCGAATTTTTCCTTTAATTAGATACATTCATTTGTATGCGCGCTATACAGAAAATTATATATGTACATACCTTTGAATAATTGGGAAAGGCTTCACTTTTTATCCGCTTGAAAATCACGTCCATCACTTACGAATCTTTTTTCACACATGACGCTCGGATGATCAGAGAAGTCGGTAGCCGAGTAGGCCCTTCGTCCTACTTCGTTTTTTTCTGTCGTCAACATTCGGTAGCCGAAGGAAGTCAATGGCTACTTTCTTATATTTAAGGGACATATCTTTCACATATTCAAAGGCGATTTCGCCATTAAATACGTAGAAAATGTTTTGGCTGCGACGGCAAAACAAACATATGAGATTTTCATTTTTCTATTTTCAAGAAAAATTATTTCTTGAATTTTTTCCATCAAGAAAGGTTTTCTATATTTAAAGGCAAATTTTCTAATTACAAGAAATTTTGTTTCCATTTTCAAGGGTAAAGCCTAGTACTCAGCTCGGCTAAGAGTTTCACTAGTCGAAAAATGCGAATGGCGATATGTATTGCCGCAACTCCTACAGGCAGTTTCCATTGGTTTTTGGGGTTTTTCTTCAATTTATAATTTGTTATTGACACATCGGTTCTGCACAAACACAGCCAAAGATAAAATTTTCTATTCTTTGGGCCGCGGCTAAAGGCGTTCATCGGAATTCATCCGCTAAATCTGGTATTTTTTTGGTATTTCCTTACCATTTCCTTAGCTCATCTGAGTACCGCGGTGAAAAAAGTCCCCGGCTAAAGGTTTTTGCTACCTATTTGCCTCTCGCTTACTCCTATGCTTAGCTAGCAGTTTTCGTCGTACTGAGTACTAGGCTTAAGCCGATTTAATGGCGAGATTTTTAAAATTGAGAAATACATTTTTATGAGTGTAAATGGAAATGGGTAGCCCTGCGAAAATAGTTCTAGTTAGTAGTTATACAAGAAATTTAATACTTTTTTTTGTTAGTAATTAGTAAAGATTAAAATGGTGGCTTATTTAAACACTTCATGTGTAACAACAATGATGTACATTTTCTAGCATTTTGAATAGCATCTGCTTTTGAGAAATTCGAAAATCGAAAGAGCACTTTGTAAATCGATATCGGCCTTTTCAAGTTTTGTTTTTGATGCGAAATTGGCAGTCACAGCTGCCGTTCGTCATCTGTTTTATGTTAGCACATAAGTCGCTGAAATATATATATGTATATATATCAGATCATGATCATCCGCAGATCATGTGCATATGGATATGGAATGGAGCGCAGCAACATTTTCGTTTTTCATTTCATTTTCGTAACATTCCACGCCCGCATTTAGCTTGTAAACAAGTTTCTCCCTGCCACATCTCGTCTCGTCCAAATCGGATTCTTCAGGTGTGTGGTGGACGGTGGATGTGGACCCCAGGAATCCGAATTGGAATCTAAATTCAAATCCGCATTAGCATTCGCATTCGCATCCACAGAAGCCCAAAAAGCAAATCAAATTGAATTCGATTCGACAGGCAACCGCAACGAGAGCAATAAAATTGATTGCGTTTAAGTGTATTAAAATCAAATGCGAAATTCGCCATTCGGTCGGTGGGTGGACTTTTGGGGCTGGGGCTTTGAAAATGTCCATGCCGTGTAATTGGCATTGAGGTGAATGAAGTTTGGCACGCCATCTGGCGGAGGGAAGGGGCACTCATGCGCCTCGCTTCCGATCAGCATTACGCAAATTTTGGATAATATCCAGGTCTTCTTTGATTTTTTAATATTTGTAACGGCGATTAATACGAATTTTAAAAGATATTTTTTTATCATGGAGTATTATAATTTAAATAAAATGTATCTAAAATTTAAAAGTATGCAAATACTTGTAAAATATATTTTTTAAATTTGATTTTTTAAAGTATATTTTAAAAAGAAGTAAAAATATTTATTAAATATTACTGCCAAAAAGTATGCTATAAAATATAGCTGTTAAAACATCTAGTTAGAATTTAGTTTAGCTGGCTACCTTTTTACTATATTATCATCCAATCAGAATGTTTCAAAGGTGGATGCGATTATTTTACGACCTCCAAACGAACTCTATCCACTCACTAATTTTTATAATAAACTAATGAGCAAGGAAAGCATATTATTTGGCTACACCTCATTTTGCCTGGCCTCGTGTCTTTCGGTTCTTGGAAAGCAATTCAACTGAAATCGAGTGCGATATGAGGTAAACACACTATGCCCATTCCCATTCACTCTATATATCCCATATATATCTCCAATCAGCGGCATTATCCTTCCATGGCGAGATCATCCATACGGCAAATGCAGTCCATTCAACGGCAAATTTGCCGCCATCAGCCACGCCCTCCGCCCACCGCCCCCAACGCCTGTTTTTGTGTTTGCCGACGTGACAAAGTCGCGCAAATATTTTAATTGCCTCTTTTTTTTTGCTCGTCGTCGGTCTTCGTCGTCGCATTGCATTTTTGCCTACCTTAAAATTATAAGTAAAATTAACAAATTTTAATTGACTCTGAAAATTAAAGAGGAGGAAAAAGCATGCGGCGCAACAAGAAGAAAATCGGGGAAAATGGCATACATTCGGTTTTCAGCTAATTTTCATAGATTATTTTCGTGCGGCCTGAGGTTGAAAATATTTTTAAGGGGAGAATGATGGAACCAAAGTCGAAATGTAAATTTATTTTAAGAAAAGTATTTTACTGATTTTTATTTAACTATATTTAAAGGTACAACACTGCGTATGAGTGATTTTTAATACGTACGAGTGATATTTAGATATTATTAAGGACTTTATTTGGGCTAAATATTTATTTAAATATTTAGAAAATTTATTAATAACTCAACTTTTACTTTTATTTATTTTTTAATCTTAAAAAATTAATTTTTTTCATTTAGAGGGTATTTTTTAGGCTACTCCCACCGCCTAACAGACTTTCATTTGTTTTTCTTTTTTGTAATAAATTGCGAAAATATTATTTTAGTATCTGGCTGCCGTTCTCTAAGTTTTTTCTATTTTTTTCTCCTTTTTTTTAGTTGCTAGTGCAGCGTTGGCGAGATTTTGCTGCGGCACCAATGTGTTTTCATCTCGATTAACTTGTAATTAGCTGTTCCATTTGCATTTCCATTTCCCCAGCGGAAGTGCAGGTGAAAAGCCGACTGACAGACAGGCTGGAGTGCAGTCACCTGGCAAGAAAATAATTATGTATTTTCATTTTATTTTTTTTGGATTTTATTCCGCGGTGGCAACTTTGTGACACGGACGACGACATGGCCAATGGTGGCGCCAAATTCCCCATTGCCAGCGGAGCATGGCAAAAACGCGTCAAAGCGCCAATAAATTGTTGTTGCCGGCGGCCTTTTTTTTTCTGTATTTTAGAGATACTTTTTTTTCGACTTTTTTCCGAGGCATATGCATATTTTGCAAGCCATTTGCATACATCGAATTTTATTATAATATTTTAGCTAGTTTTTGTTGCTCTTCTCGCGCTGCTTGATTTGCTTGGCATTATTTTGCATTTCATTAAATTAAAGTTGCTGCTGTCGGAAGGCAAAATGCGGAATAGTTGGCCAATTTGCGATGCATTCGATGCACGTGAGGCGTCTTCGTCATCGCTGCCACCAGGCAAAAAGGGGGGGGGGGGGGGGGGGGGGGGGGGTGGGGGGGATAGGAATCGGAATCCCAAATCTAAAATCTTATATTTGAAATCTGAAATCTAGAGCCTGAGATTCGAAATAGGTGACGAAAGGGGCGCCGAAGGCAGTGGCCAATTGGCAATTTGTCGGATTCATTAGGTTGCTTTTCTGGCACTTGGTCGACGCATGATCAGCATCCCAAAGGAAAACAGAGACCAGAATATTCAGTTAGTGAACCAAAGCGAATTAAAAAAAATGCAAACAAAAAATCCCCCATGAATTGAAACTAAATTATTCAGAATTAACACTATAACAAATAATAAGTAAAATAACAAAATAATACGTTAATTAATGAAGCCACAAAAAAATAAATAAATAAGATGGGATTTTTAAATAAAATTGAGATTTTTACCATCAATCACAAAAAAAAAATACAATCAGTACCACTTTCGTGATTTTAATGAGTAAAATACCAAAATAATACGTTAATTAATGGAGCTATAAAAAATGTATTTTTTTCATAAATAAATAAGATAGGATTTCTAAATAAAATTGAGATTATCACCATCAACCATAAAACAAAACCAAAAAAAAAAATACAATCAGTACCAATTTCGTAAATTTAATGAGGAATTTGTGATCTGATAGTTCATGGACAGCTCACCTAGTTGATAAGACTCAGGGGAACTTGGGAACTTGGCTGTGAATAGCAGTATTTGTACACCCAGTTTTCAGTTCTGATTCCATTCATAAAAACCACGTCTTTTTTTTCTGTATAATATAACATTTATTTAAGCACTGTATGTCCTGACCACTTTGGGTTCGTTGGGGCAGTTGAAGGTCACCTGAATGCCGTTTGGAAGCCAGGAGCGCGACCAAATGACCACTTCGCACACCTTGGTGGCACCTTCGCTGTCGATCAGCTCCACGGAGTACTCGTCCCGGGATCCAGCGACCACCTGAGTGGATGCCGAAAGGATCTTGGAGATGCTGTGTGGGAAAATATGGAAGAACATGAAGGCTACTCCCGATTTCCTTTCGATTCGGACTCACCGATAGTGGGGTCCTTCGCCGGCGGCCAGTTTGGAGAGGGATGCCTCCAAAGTCCGCTGGGAGGCAGCCAGATCCTCGCCCTCTAGACTCCTTGGGGCTCCGAATCCTCCGAATCCTCCGAATCCCTGGGGAGTGCCGCTGACCAACAAACAGGCACTGCACAAAATCAGGATCTTGGCCACGAACATTTCGAATGGATTTTTGCTTGCGTTACGATGGCGACGAAATAACAAACTAATAGATCAACAGGCAACAGCCTCGATTTTTATAGGAGAGCCTCGGATCAGCTAATCTGTCACAGAGAATTAAAATACATATGTACATGTATTTTTAAGTGAAATCTCAGATCGGCTGGGTTATGTTTGCCGCAACCTTAGACTGATAAGATTTGTTTTCACTGAAATAATAACAAATACTATAATGAAATTGTTCTGATAAATATTATATACAAGTTCCTAACTCAGTTCCTGAACTCTGTAATTTATTTTGAATGTATCTATAAATATTGTAATATTTTTTCAGTGTACCTGCTTGATTTAGATGGAATTTATTCCGGTTACGGAGGTCATTGCTTGGGGTCGTTACTTCCGCGGACACGTATTAATCACAAGAAGGGGGCAACAGGGGCAAGGCTGAGTGATTTAAGCCACCCCAGGCTGATCTCCCTCCCCCGATCTCCGCCAGAAACACAAAACCCCGGCGGAGATCGTTCATCATCCGCTGATGGGCGGCATTCTTGGCGCAACTCCAGAGCGCTGTCAGAAGTGCACAAATCCATGCCGATCTGTATTTGGATCTGTATCTGTATCTTTAGCTGTACCTGTGTGTGCCGACATTCCCGTACACTCGTTTCGAATGTACGGATATCTGTACATCCGCCAGCCGACAAGTCATCCGACCGCCCGCGGCATCAGAGCATCGTAGCATCCACCATCCATCCATCCGTCCATTCAACTGCACCGAGGAAAATTATAATAAAAAAACCGGTGGAATATGTACACCCAAAAAACAATCGATATGAAAGGTAGATCGATTGTACATTATGTAATATCAATTTTAACTTGATATGGGGCCAGGTAAATTTGATATGGTCGAAATGAGTATTTCAACGTTATGGGTTTTGCATAACCAGAAATTTACATGCACATATCGTTTTTACGGCGACATGTTTTTTTTGTGTGTAGGAAGAAAACGATATTTTGGTCCTTATTTAAGAAACGTTTGTGATTAAAATTATGCTGTAAACGAAAAACATTTATTTTTGTAAAGCGCAACATTTCTAAAAACGTGGCCTAGATTAACTATAATTTTCCGAAAATACTAGTTATTACATTTAGATCTTAAGTTCAACTGTAAATTTAACATTATAGCCTTATATTATGTAATAATAATAATGTTTAGATATATTTTCTAAGCGAGTTTTGATTAAAAACAAAGAAAATAAAATCTAATTAAATATTAGCAAACTACTCGAACGTCAGAACTTTATTATAAAACTGAATACGAACCCGTGAACCTTAAGCATAAACTTGAAATGTTGATAAGACTTCGACACTTGGGTTAGTAAAATCATAAATATAAAGTAATGAAAATATTTATACGAAATCTAACAAATTGATAAATAAATAAATAAATGTAAAATGTAATAAGTGAAATATTTTCATTTGTTTTGTAGGTTTTTATTAACTTTTTGAACAATATATAAAAAGTAACAATTTAACTTTTAAATGTACTTAAAATGGGAGCGATTTCTGTTACACCCTTAATTTGTATAGTCCCAATTTCTCTCAGTGCACCCATCAAAGCAGGCATTCAACCATGTGCTGTTCATCAATCCATTCGAGTGGACACCAGGATTGCCCTGGATTGGGATTGTCTGGGCTCCTCCGTTCCCGTTCCTTGGCAACCTCCTCGCAGATCCATCGATCAGCGGAAAAACTGGGGATCGTATCGCCACTGGCGGGGGAACGGGAACGAGAGATCCCACATCATCGGGGATCTTCGTTTGCCGATCGGCTCTGGCGATCGTCGACAGCTTTTCGAATTTTCAGCTTTCCGCCGACTTTTCACATAAAAATCATGTAAGGCTGGAAAACGGCGACAGTTTACTCACGGCAGTCGCGAAACAAACGCTGCAGGCGAATCGAATTCTTAGATAGACCAAAAAGGCGATAAAATACAGAGATCATAAGAGATTGTGTTAAGGAATAACCAGCAGCATATCGCATAAAGAGGATTCCTTGTGATAATATTTTTTGTTTGAGTGCCTCCCAAACTCGGTTGTTTTTTGAGTGACGCGTTCGTTTTAGTCCTTGCAAAACCCGAAAACCAAGATGATCTGCCCGAAACGCACCTCGGAGCTGCTGGATCTCCACCTGGCGCCGTTCAAGGACAAGGACCCCGCCTGGGAGATCGGTGTGTCGAGGATCGCGGGACGCGGAGTGGTGGCCACGCGCAGCCTGAAGCGGGGCGAGATCATCTTCCGGGACAGCCCGCTGCTCATCGGACTGGCCGCCCACGAGGAGGACTCCCTGAACGCGTGCAGCGTGTGCCTGAAGATGCTGCCCGACACGCGGTTCATGTGCCGCCAGGGATGCGGCCTCCCGATCTGCGCCCTGTGCGCCAAGAAGAAGGTGCACAAGAGCGACTGCGATCTCTTCAAGAGCTGGGGTCCCAACGAGCCGGACGTGGCCAACTCGGTGATCATCCGGCTGCTCTGCGTGGCCAGGGCCATCAATCTGAGCAAGGAGCAGCGGGACCTGATCTACTGCCTGCAGGCCAACCTGGACAACAACCATCGCACCGAGGTGAGGAACGCGGCCAAGTGCTTCAAGAACTTCCCCACCGACAAGAAGCTCATCGAGATCATGAACCGCACCGTCGCCGTCCTGCGGACCAACGGATTCGACAAGACCACCGACCGGACGAACGACAACCAGGAGTTCAACTACAGGGCGCTGTATCCGCTCTTTGGGGTCGTCAACCACGACTGCATTCCCAACGCCTACTACACCTTCGAGGAGAAGACCAACAACATGATCGTCCGCGCCGCCGTCGACATCCCCGAGGGATTCGAGGTCACCACCACCTACACCAAGCTCTTCACCGGCAACATCGCGCGCCACCTCTTCCTCAAGATGAAGAAGGGCTTCACCTGCAAGTGCCCGCGATGCTCCGATCCCACGGTGAGTTAATTATAATAAAATATAATATTAATATAAAGGATTTTTAGTTATGGAGAAC
Source organism: Drosophila pseudotakahashii (assembly GCA_035046095.1). NCBI lineage: Eukaryota > Metazoa > Arthropoda > Insecta > Diptera > Drosophilidae > Drosophila > Drosophila pseudotakahashii. Next base: position 14,181,188 of record JAWNOE010000105.1, read on the forward strand.
CATATTTGGTTTACACTTGGGAACTCCATCTTAACATTTAGATAATAGTTTAGTTTTAAGCTCAATATCGTGAGAGATCTTGAAAATATCACATTCATTTTTTTTGAAACTGATTAGTTGATTTTCCAAACATAATTATTTTTTAGCCAGGAAAAAGTTTATGCTTTTAATACTTGTCAAATACAAGTAATTGTTCATTCAAGTTGGAAGGAACTCATAGATTTTATAAATAAATATTATCACTAAATACAAAACCCGACGGGATTTTCAAAATACTCAGTACAAATTTAAATTTTTTTAAGAATTTGTCATTTGTTTGAATAACTTTTGCAATCTTAAAACTTTTTATAACAACGAAATTAAATTTTAAATTATTTTACGAAAATTATTTACAAGAAACTGAAGTGAAAGACTTTAACTTAGATGTGAAATAAAAAGGAATGTTTTCAAATATTTACAACTTATAGTTAGTTAGATGTATACGATTTTTATGCAAATATTTGATAAAGGATTTTATCATCTTTACTAGAATTCGATTTCTTCAGTGATCAAGTGACTTTCTTTCTTTAAAAGTATTCTTTAATTTGTTCTAATAAGTGATATATGGTTATATATTATCTTGAATAGTTACTCCTATTCCCTTTTCCAAAAATCTTAATTATAAACCCTTTGAGCATCAAACACTCTTATTTCTATGATGATTACTCAAAAGAACAATTATTTTGCGCATCTTCTGGATCGGAAATCAATACGAAAATCCAAAGATCCCAGCGATGATCGATGGGCCAGCTGAATAAACCATTTAACCAATTAAGCAAAGAAATAATCAAACATCTTTATAGTTTCGATTGAGGTCGGCATTGTCTTTGTGAAGTGAAGTACGTGCTCCCAATCGATTTTCGATTTTCGACCATTTTTGGGCCACGATCAATCAAAAGAAGACAATTTCCCCCAGCTCGATGCTTTTTGATTTTCGCCACAATTGTTTCGGGTGCGAAAAGTTTCATTAAGGATTTCCTGCGCCCATCAAAATTCATCCGAAAACAATTAAAGACTCGCGGCCAGATCGATTTTTCCAGCTATTATTACAAGAGGCGGACTTTGTTGTTCTTGGCCATCGATTGATTTCCTTTCCCCCGATTTTCCCTCCATTTTCCCACCATTTTCCAGGCGCAACAAGTGGCTGGCCACAACAACAAAAAAACATGGCTATAAACAACTTTGTTTATTTTTAACGGGCCGAAAACAATTCAATTAAATCACAAATAAATAGATGGTTTCCAAAAAGCTTTTTAATTCGTTTGGCAGTCTCATCGAAATAAAGAAATTCCTGCAAAAAGTTGGAATCAAAAAAAAAAGAAAAGAAAACAAATTAAAAATCACAACTCTCGGTTTTCATATATCTTGTGGCTTTCGGTTTTCGTTGGAATCTTTCTGCTCATATTGATTTGATTTTGATTTCGCTGCCCATTTTCATTTTTGTCACATTTTTCCCATGTTAACAGACTGATATATTTTTTATTCGCCTCGCATCGCTTGTTGTTCTTTTTGTTTTCATAGAAACCTGCATATAGAAACAGATTTTCTTGGCCATGGCCACATATAGCGCCTCGGATCGTAATTTCCCGTTTGACATTCGCCGAGAATGCGAGGCGCAACTCAGAGGCCAAATGATGAAAGCTACGAGAATTATGCCTAATCGAAAAACCCTCAAAATCATCTTAATTTAACCATAAACAGACTATAGAACTGGTCTTTTTGTTGTAAATATCCAAGGGGAGCTATAGAAATCCCCGAAACTATAACCCATAACCCATTATTAATATTTATTTTATAACAACAATACAAATTTTAATTAACAAATGTTTCTTGTAACAAACGTTTTAAGTAAAGGTTTTAGTTATGGCCTTCAAAAATACTATAATAATAATTTTAATTTAAATAATAATTTTATTTTTTACACTCAGTACTAAATAAATTCATTTTTTATCACTAAAAAAACATTTTATTGATAGCGATTTCTTATGGAACTATAGTATTTCTTCCCTTTTTATATTTCTTTTATTTTTCTTTTCTTAACAAATATTTTTTTGTTTGCTATAATTTGAAAAAATACATTTCCCTAATGTTTTCATCGCTACAAAGTTTTTCCATTTATCAATTCCACTTAAATTGCCCATTTGTTAAGTGTCAAAAATAGCCACAACTGTTGCTAGTTGCTAGTGGCGTGCCCTTGACTGTGGCACGTGTTGGTGTAATAAATAAAAAACATAATTCAAGCTATAGTTCAGCGAACTCCCGCAAAAGGGATTTTATTTATATGTATTATATTTAGGTTTCCTCCGCTCCGAGTGTTCATCATCCGCTAATCGCACCGATTCCTATCCAGAATACTATGGGCAAAATGTATGTTTTTCTCAAGAAAATATTGGTTTTATCAAGGTTTTAACTAAGTTTTCGAGTTTTCAAGTTTTGGGAATTTTCATAATTATTTCTTCTTAAATAGCAATTGCAACCTTTCTAGAATATGATTTTTTAGATCAACACTATTTTCTTTTGAAATGCATATATCAAAAGAGTGGACTTTTGTTGTCTGTAGTGCAGTCTGCGGATCGGAACCATTAATTATCTGAGTTAATTTACGAGCGAGCAAATTGGGCGAACGATCATTCGGATTGAGCATTTTATGGAGATGACGTGGCCGACATCCTTAACAACCTGTGTGTGGATATTTATCGATCGCACGAGCGAATATTAAAACGCACACGGAGCGACATCTTTTTTTATTTTCATTTTAATTTTCCTTCTTTTTTTTTGTATATGTCAATCTTGCGGATCTTCGGCGGCAGATACAGATAGAGATACAGATATTCACATCGCAGATACACGGCGATCACTTGTTGGAGCTTGTTCAATCCGTTTTCGGATTATTTTTAGCTGGAAACGAAATCGGGGAATCGGAATCCCAGAAATGCGAAAGCGCTTTTCATTAGCCGAGACATTTGGCCCCAATGATTCACGCGCCAAGTATCCCGAGTGGTGTGCTAGTTCCCAAAGTGATCGATGGGCTGGCAAGTGTGCCGATTACCGATGGGATTGATAATTATGTGTCGATCAGCGGCTAATAATGGCCATAAATTGTGGTGAATTATGATCTTACTTGATTTTCCAACCTTTATATAGATGGGGTAAATTTAAAGGTAGTTAAACGTAGGGTTTCCTTAACATCCCTAATCCAACTTTTATATTTTTAAACCCAGATTCCATATAATATTTATTTAAATATTTAATTTTGTAGATCTTAAGGACTCCACAAAAGAACTAAAGTTATGAGCATGGTTGAGGAATAGATAGACTTAAGATTAATCTATCCTAACTTTAAATTTAAAGGCAGGTTATAAACAACAGGTTTTTTATACAGCAAATGAAGTAAAACACTTTCTTTTCCTCTGAGATGATAAATATTTATAGTTTTGGTAGGTAATAAAGTAAGGATTTCTCTATCCTAATGTTTAATTTAAAACCAGGATTTAAGTTTTAAAGTTTAAAGCATCCCACATCCTACAACCTCTAACCTTTCCATCCATTCGACCTCTCGATTGCAGGAGAAGGGCGCCTTCATCTCGGGCCTCTACTGCCGGGACACGAACTGCACGGGCCTGGTGGTGCCGGAGATCTCCGGGCTGCCGCATCCCAACTGGAACTGCCTGGAGTGCAAGCAGAAGTCCACGCATGCGCAGATGATGAAGTCGCAGGACTTCGCCAGCGGCGCCATCAACGCCAAGGCCAATTCGAATTCGCTGCGCACCCTGGTGCAGTATCTCAACGAGAAGAGCGACGCCTTCATCCCGAGCTCCAACTACGTGGTGATCGATGCCAAGATGTCGGTGCTGCAGCGCCTGCAGCAGGGCCGCGAGGACTGCTCCGAGGAGCTGGCCAACAATACGCGGCTGCGCTACAGCAGGGACATCACCCAGGTGATGGACAAGCTGGGGCTGGGCGACAGCCTGCTGCGCAGCCACCTGGAGGAGCAGCTGCGTCGCGAGGAGGAGCGCCGGGCCAAGCGGCTGGCGGACGAGGCCGAGAAGCAGCGCAAGCTGGCCGAGCTCCAGGCCAAGGCCGCCGAGGCGGACAAGCTGCTGGAGGTCCTCGAGAAGGAGCAGGCTGAGCAGGCCGGTCAGGCGGCAGCGGGCACAGCTGATCCTGGAACGGCTCCAGCTCCCCCGCCGGCTGCCGCCGAACTGGCTTAGATGTCCACCGTATCCAGCCACATTTGCCAGGACTCGAGTACTCTTATACAGCTTATATAGATAACAAGGTTTTCAAGAACTTATCGAGTTCCCAACAGCCCAACTTAAAATTCAAGATGAGAAATGTTTTTAAAATACTATTATTTTGAACACAGCTGTAAGTCAATAAATCACTGATAGTTTACTGAGAGCTCGGATCCCGAAAGACGTGGCTTCATATAGGTGGCTTCAAGCGTAGTCCCCCCAAAACAGTCCTCTGGCCACCTCTCCTAGTTCTGTGTTGTGCGTACTAAACTAAATAATTGTATCTGTATTTGTATTTATTTATTTATAATAAATTAAAAATTATACTCGACGAGTGCTAATTCCTTGGCGGAGTCTGCCAACGAGCTGTCTGCTCACTCGGACGGGGGGCTTTGGAATCGTTTTGTCAAAACGTTTTTTAATCCATCGAGCTAGAAATATTTGTGAAATCATAACGAAAATATGCTGGCATGAAATGTTGTGAAGAAAATAGGTATATTTATTAGTTTGCTGTGCTAAAAAAGCTGAGGTGTTTTGCACCGGTAATTATGAGAATGTTTTGAGAAAGAAATTGAAAAATACTAGATTTTCTAGTATATTTTGGTATATTCCGTTTTATTGATACGAAATTATTAAAAGTACGAAATAGAGCACTCAATTATTTTCAAAGAAAATCAGATCCATAAAGTTTGACAAATGGCTACCATTTACACACCTTTCATTTTACAAGCAGCATTTATGGGAACCTTAAAAAGTAATGGCCGAAAGTATGTAAGTAGTTTTGGGGGCGGGGACCCACAGGAAACGCTAACGATCCACCAACTTTGTGTTCTGTGTGTCCTATTCATAAATTTCTTGCCATTTAATTCGATTGGCCCGCCCGGCATTTGTTTTATTTGCCATTAAAAGTTGCAGTCGTCGACTTTGGGCGACCGTTAAAGCTGGCGGCCGTATCTATTTTTGATTTTTTGATTTTTGATCGCCTTTGCGACCGCCTCCCGCCGCTTTACGATCATATATGTAGATATACTCGGATTCAGATTCATAGGTTTCAACATACATATAGTACATGTATTCATACAGTTGTCTAATGCCTAATGGGAATTGGCCATTTGCCGCATTCAATATTCGATTCGATTCAGTTTTGCCCCAGTAAACTGCTCATTAAATCGAAAATCGTGTACATGAAAATAATTAAATAAATCTCTCACTGCCGCCGCGGAATTATCAGAAACATATTCCTGCCACCCATATGGATATAGATTCTCGTTCCGTTCAGTTCAGTTGTACGTTCGGCTCCACCTGTCTCATCAATTTGTTCGAGAGTCGTCGTCTTTCCATTTGCCTTTACCGATGTCATCGTGTGATCTTAATAGATGGCTGTGCGAAAAGATATAGTAAGCCGATATATATACAGTATAGTATGGTATGGCATAGTGTCGTATGGTATGGAATGGTATTTTTGCTTCTGTATCTCTAAAATATCTCTATCTGCATATTGGCAATAACAATAAAAGCTCGGCGAAAGCGGAGCACATCCAAACAAATTTGAAAACCCAGCAATCATAAATAAAATTATAATAAAAATGCCAATAAATTATGCGGCATATAGCCGAAAATAATGACCCACCGACGTGTATCTATCCGTCGATCCGCGATGCGATCTCTCCATCTATATGTCTAAATATCTGCTCTCTATATCCCCCGACATCGGACATATCTTTATCTGTATCTGTAGCGACTTGTCGCCAGATGAAAGGCCCAAGAACTCGCGGAGCTTGTCGCATGTGGCTGTTCTAATCACAAATTGCTTTTAGCCCATGCCATTTTCTGAGATCCCATAAGGCGGCCAAGGAGGTGGGGATGGTGTGCAGTCGGTTCCACTTTGATTAATTGCACGCGTTTTCCATTCCCATACACGACATTTGTCTGCCTTATAGATACCCCTTTAAAATGGAGTTACACAAGAGCATGCCGGAATTGTGGCTCAGCTAAGCTTAGCTAGAAATTATAAAAAGAAAAAAGGATTTTTGACGAAATTATCCTTTTTTAAGCGATCTTTTGATCGTAACTTTGTTAAATCAAGGCGCACAGCTAAACGACCGACTGTTTTGAGGAGTTAGAGACCGCACCTAACGATCCCTATCACTTTTACAGATTTTAATTTTGGACAAATTTTTTTCGTTTTTTATAAGGGTCACAATTTTTTACAAAAAATTTAAAAAAGTTAAAGTTTCCACATTTGAATGCCATTTGATAAGGAATTTAATTACGAGCTCAAAAAGGTATGACACTTCATATTCTGACAGCTATTTCTCATTTTACGACAAAAATACTGATATTTTTGTGCAAAAAAACACGATTTTGATTTTTTGCGTTTTTTTAAGGGGTTGGGTCACAATTTTTTTCGAAAAAATTTAAAACAGTTTAAATTTCTATATTTGAATGCCAATCGATAGGGAATTTAATTACGAACTCAAAAAGGTATGACACTTCATATTCTGACAGCTATTTCTCATTTTACGACAAAAATACTGATATTTTTGTGCAAAAAAACACGATTTTGATTTTTTGCGTTTTTTTAAGGGGTAGGGTCACAATTTTTTTTCGAAAAAATTGAAAACAGTTTAAATTTCTATATTTGAATGCCAATCGATAGGGAATTTAATTACGAGCTCAAAAAGGTATAACACTTCATATTCTGACAGTTATTTCTCATTTTACGACAAAAATACTGATATTTTTGTGCAAAAAAACACGATTTTGATTTTTTGCGTTTTTTTAAGGGGTAGGGTCACAATTTTTTTCGAAAAAATTTAAAACAGTTGAAATTTCTATATTTGAATGCCAATCGATAGGGAATTTAATTACGAGCTCAAAAAGGTATGACACTTCATATTCTGACAGCTATTTCTCATTTTACGACAAAAATACTGATATTTTTGTGCAAAAAAACACGATTTTGATTTTTTGCGTTTTTTTAAGGGGTAGGGTCACAATTTTTTTCGAAAAAATTTAAAACAGTTTAAATTTCTATATTTGAATGTCAATCGATAGGGAATTTAATTACGAGCTCAAAAAGGTATGACACTTCATATTCTGACAGCTATTTCTCATTTTACGACAAAAATACTGATATTTTTGTGCAAAAAAACACGATTTTGATTTTTTGCGTTTTTTTAAGGGGTTGGGTCACAATTTTTTTCGAAAAAATTTAAAACAGTTTAAATTTCTATATTTGAATGCCAATCGATAGGGAATTTAATTACGAACTCAAAAAGGTATGACACTTCATATTCTGACAGCTATTTCTCATTTTACGACAAAAATACTGATATTTTTGTGCAAAAAAACACGATTTTGATTTTTTGCGTTTTTTTAAGGGGTAGGGTCACAATTTTTTTTCGAAAAAATTGAAAACAGTTTAAATTTCTATATTTGAATGCCAATCGATAGGGAATTTAATTACGAGCTCAAAAAGGTATAACACTTCATATTCTGACAGTTATTTCTCATTTTACGACAAAAATACTGATATTTTTGTGCAAAAAAACACGATTTTGATTTTTTGCGTTTTTTTAAGGGGTAGGGTCACAATTTTTTTCGAAAAAATTGAAAACAGTTTAAATTTCTATATTTGAATGCCAATCGATAGGGAATTTAATTACGAGCTCAAAAAGGTATGACACTTCATATTCTGACAGCTATTTCTCATTTTACGACAAAAATACTGATATTTTTGTGCAAAAAAACACGATTTTGATTTTTTGCGTTTTTTTAAGGGGTAGGGTCACAATTTTTTTCGAAAAAATTTAAAACAGTTTAAATTTCTATATTTGAATGTCAATCGATAGGGAATTTAATTACGAGCTCAAAAAGGTATGACACTTCATATTCTGACAGCTATTTCTCATTTTACGACAAAAATACTGATATTTTTGTGCAAAAAAACACGATTTTGATTTTTTGCGTTTTTTTAAGGGGTTGGGTCACAATTTTTTTCGAAAAAATTTAAAACAGTTTAAATTTCTATATTTGAATGCCAATCGATAGGGAATTTAATTACGAACTCAAAAAGGTATGACACTTCATATTCTGACAGCTATTTCTCATTTTACGACAAAAATACTGATATTTTTGTGCAAAAAAACACGATTTTGATTTTTTGCGTTTTTTTAAGGGGTAGGGTCACAATTTTTTTTCGAAAAAATTGAAAACAGTTTAAATTTCTATATTTGAATGCCAATCGATAGGGAATTTAATTACGAGCTCAAAAAGGTATAACACTTCATATTCTGACAGTTATTTCTCATTTTACGACAAAAATACTGATATTTTTGTGCAAAAAAACACGATTTTGATTTTTTGCGTTTTTTTAAGGGGTAGGGTCACAATTTTTTTCGAAAAAATTTAAAACAGTTTAAATTTCTATATTTGAATGCCAATCGATAGGGAATTTAATTACGAGCTCAAAAAGGTATGACACTTCATATTCTGACAGCTATTTCTCATTTTACGACAAAAATACTGATATTTTTGTGCAAAAAAACACGATTTTGATTTTTTGCGTTTTTTTAAGGGGTAGGGTCACAATTTTTTTCGAAAAAATTGAAAACAGTTTAAATTTCTATATTTGAATGCCAATCGATAGGGAATTTAATTACGAGCTCAAAAAGGTATGACACTTCATATTCTGACAGCTATTTCTCATTTTACGACAAAAATACTGATATTTTTGTGCAAAAAAACACGATTTTGATTTTTTGCGTTTTTTTAAGGGGTAGGGTCACAATTTTTTTCGAAAAAATTGAAAACAGTTTAAATTTCTATATTTGAATGCCAATCGATAGGGAATTTAATTACGAGCTCAAAAAGGTATGACACTTCATATTCTGACAGCTATTTCTCATTTTACGACAAAAATACTGATATTTTTGTGCAAAAAAACACGATTTTGATTTTTTGCGTTTTTTTAAGGGGTAGGGTCACAATTTTTTTTCGAAAAAATTGAAAACAGTTTAAATTTCTATATTTGAATGCCAATCGATAGGGAATTTAATTACGAGCTCAAAAAGGTATGACACTTCATATTCTGACAGCTATTTCTCATTTTACGACAAAAATACTGATATTTTTGTGCAAAAAAACACGATTTTGATTTTTTGCGTTTTAAAACAGTTTAAATTTCTATATTTGAATGCCAATCGATAGGGAATTTAATTACGAGCTCAAAAAGGTATGACACTTCATATTCTGACAGCTATTTCTCATTTTACGACAAAAATACTGATATTTTTGTGCAAAAAAACACGATTTTGATTTTTTGTGTTTTTAAGGGGTAGGGTCACAATTTTTTTCGAAAAAATTGAAAACAGTTTAAATTTCTATATTTGAATGCCAATCGATAGGGAATTTAATTACGAGCTCAAAAAGGTATAACACTTCATATTCTGACAGTTATTTCTCATTTTACGACAAAAATACTGATATTTTTGTGCAAAAAAACACGATTTTGATTTTTTGCGTTTTTTTAAGGGGTAGGGTCACAATTTTTTTCGAAAAAATTTAAAACAGTTTAAATTTCTATATTTGAATGCCAATCGATAGGGAATTTAATTACGAGCTCAAAAAGGTATGACACTTCATATTCTGACAGCTATTTCTTATTTTACGACAAAAATACTGATATTTTTGTGCAAAAAAACACGATTTTGATTTTTTGCGTTTTTTTAAGGGGTAGGGTCACAATTTTTTTTGAAAAAATTTAAAACAGTTTAAATTTCTATATTTGAATGCCAATCGATAGGGAATTTAATTACGAGCTCAAAAAGGTATGACACTTCATATTCTGACAGCTATTTCCCATTTTACGACAAAAATACTGATATTTTTGTGCAAAAAAACACGATTTTGATTTTTTGCGTTTTTTTAAGGGGTTGGGTCACAATTTTTTTCGAAAAAATTTAAAACAGTTTAAATTTCTATATTTGAATGCCAATCGATAGGGAATTTAATTACGAGCTCAAAAAGGTATGACACTTCATATTCTGACAGCTATTTCCCATTTTACGACAAAAATACTGATATTTTTGTGCAAAAAAACACGATTTTGATTTTTTGCGTTTTTTTAAGGGGTTGGGTCACAATTTTTTTCGAAAAAATTGAAAACAATTTAAATTTCTATATTTGAATGCCAATCGATAGGGAATTTAATTACGAGCTCAAAAAGGTATGACACTTCATATTCTGACAGCTATTTCCCATTTTACGACAAAAATACTGATATTTTTGTGCAAAAAAACACGATTTTGATTTTTTGCGTTTTTTTAAGGGGTAGGGTCACAATTTTTTTTGAAAAAATTTAAAACAGTTTAAATTTCTATATTTGAATGCCAATCGATAGGGAATTTAATTACGAGCTCAAAAAGGTATGACACTTCATATTCTGACAGCTATTTCTCATTTTACGACAAAAATACTGATATTTTTGTGCAAAAAAACACGATTTTGATTTTTTGCGTTTTTTTAAGGGGTAGGGTCACAATTTTTTTCGAAAAAATTTAAAACAGTTTAAATTTCTATATTTAAATGCCAATCGATAGGGAATTTAATTACGAGCTCAAAAAGGTATGAAACTTCATATTCTGACAGCTATTTCTCATTTTACGACAAAAATACTGATATTTTTGTGCAAAAAAACACGATTTTGATTTTTTGCGTTTTTTTAAGGGGTAGGGTCACAATTTTTTTCGAAAAAATTGAAAACAGTTTAAATTTCTATATTTGAATGCCAATCGATAGGGAATTTAATTACGAGCTCAAAAAGGTATGACACTTCATATTCTGACAGCTATTTCTCATTTTACGACAAAAATACTGATATTTTTGTGCAAAAAAACACGATTTTGATTTTTTGCGTTTTTTTAAGGGGTAGGGTCACAATTTTTTTCGAAAAAATTGAAAACAGTTTAAATTTCTATATTTGAATGCCAATCGATAGGGAATTTAATTACGAGCTCAAAAAGGTATAACACTTCATATTCTGACAGTTATTTCTCATTTTACGACAAAAATACTGATATTTTTGTGCAAAAAAACACGATTTTGATTTTTTGCGTTTTTTTAAGGTGTAGGGTCACAATTTTTTTTGAAAAAATTTAAAACAGTTGAAATTTCTATATTTGAATGCCAATCGATAGGGAATTTAATTACGAGCTCAAAAAGGTATGACACTTCATATTCTGACAGCTATTTCCCATTTTACGACAAAAATACTGATATTTTTGTGCAAAAAAACACGATTTTGATTTTTTGCGTTTTTTTAAGGGGTAGGGTCACAATTTTTTTCGAAAAAATTGAAAACAGTTTAAATTTCTATATTTGAATGCCAATCGATAGGGAATTTAATTACGAGCTCAAAAAGGTATGACACTTCATATTCTGACAGCTATTTCCCATTTTACGACAAAAATACTGATATTTTTGTGCAAAAAAACACGATTTTGATTTTTTGCGTTTTTTTAAGGGGTAGGGTCACAATTTTTTTTGAAAAAATTTAAAACAGTTTAAATTTCTATATTTGAATGCCAATCGATAGGGAATTTAATTACGAGCTCAAAAAGGTATGACACTTCATATTCTGACAGTTATTTCTCATTTTACGACAAAAATACTGATATTTTTGTGCAAAAAAACACGATTTTGATTTTTTGCGTTTTTTTAAGGGGTTGGGTCACAATTTTTTTCGAAAAAATTGAAAACAATTTAAATTTCTATATTTGAATGCCAATCGATAGGGAATTTAATTACGAGCTCAAAAAGGTATGACACTTCATATTCTGACAGCTATTTCCCATTTTACGACAAAAATACTGATATTTTTGTGCAAAAAAACACGATTTTGATTTTTTGCGTTTTTTTAAGGGGTAGGGTCACAATTTTTTTTGAAAAAATTTAAAACAGTTTAAATTTCTATATTTGAATGCCAATCGATAGGGAATTTAATTACGAGCTCAAAAAGGTATGACACTTCATATTCTGACAGCTATTTCCCATTTTACGACAAAAATACTGATATTTTTGTGCAAAAAAACACGATTTTGATTTTTTGCGTTTTTTTAAGGGGTAGGGTCACAATTTTTTTTGAAAAAATTGAAAACAGTTTAAATTTCTATATTTAAATGCCAATCGATAGGGAATTTAATTACGAGCTCAAAAAGGTATGAAACTTCATATTCTGACAGCTATTTCTCATTTTACGACAAAAATACTGATATTTTTGTGCAAAAAAACACGATTTTGATTTTTTGCGTTTTTTTAAGGGGTAGGGTCACAATTTTTTTCGAAAAAATTGAAAACAGTTTAAATTTCTATATTTGAATGCCAATCGATAGGGAATTTAATTACGAGCTCAAAAAGGTATGACACTTCATATTCTGACAGCTATTTCTCATTTTACGACAAAAATACTGATATTTTTGTGCAAAAAAACACGATTTTGATTTTTTGCGTTTTTTTAAGGGGTAGGGTCACAATTTTTTTTGAAAAAATTTAAAACAGTTTAAATTTCTATATTTGAATGCCAATCGATAGGGAATTTAATTACGAGCTCAAAAAGGTATGACACTTCATATTCTGACAGCTATTTCTCATTTTACGACAAAAATACTGATATTTTTGTGCAAAAAAACACGATTTTGATTTTTTGCGTTTTTTTAAGGGGTAGGGTCACAATTTTTTTCGAAAAAATTGAAAACAGTTTAAATTTCTATATTTGAATGCCAATCGATAGGGAATTTAATTACGAGCTCAAAAAGGTATGACACTTCATATTCTGACAGTTATTTCTCATTTTACGACAAAAATACTGATATTTTTGTGCAAAAAAACACGATTTTGATTTTTTGCGTTTTTTTAAGGTGTAGGGTCACAATTTTTTTCGAAAAAATTGAAAACAGTTTAAATTTCTATATTTGAATGCCAAGCGATAGGGAATTTAATTACGAGCTCAAAAAGGTATAACACTTCATATTCTGACAGTTATTTCTCATTTTACGACAAAAATACTGATATTTTTGTGCAAAAAAACACGATTTTGATTTTTTGCGTTTTTTTAAGGGGTCACAATTTTTTTCGAAAAAATTGAAAACAGTTTAAATTTCTATATTTGAATGCCAATCGATAGGGAATTTAATTACGAGCTCAAAAAGGTATGACACTTCATATTCTGACAGCTATTTCCCATTTTACGACAAAAATACTGATATTTTTGTGCAAAAAAACACGATTTTGATTTTTTGCGTTTTTTTAAGGGGTAGGGTCACAATTTTTTTTGAAAAAATTTAAAACAGTTTAAATTTCTATATTTGAATGCCAATCGATAGGGAATTTAATTACGAGCTCAAAAAGGTATGACACTTCATATTCTGACAGCTATTTCTCATTTTACGACAAAAATACTGATATTTTTGTGCAAAAAAACACGATTTTGATTTTTTGCGTTTTTTTAAGGGGTAGGGTCACAATTTTTTTCGAAAAAATTGAAAACAGTTTAAATTTCTATATTTAAATGCCAATCGATAGGGAATTTAATTACGAGCTCAAAAAGGTATGAAACTTCATATTCTGACAGCTATTTCTCATTTTACGACAAAAATACTGATATTTTTGTGCAAAAAAACACGATTTTGATTTTTTGCGTTTTTTTAAGGGGTAGGGTCACAATTTTTTTCGAAAAAATTGAAAACAGTTTAAATTTCTATATTTGAATGCCAATCGATAGGGAATTTAATTACGAGCTCAAAAAGGTATGACACTTCATATTCTGACAGCTATTTCTCATTTTACGACAAAAATACTGATATTTTTGTGCAAAAAAACACGATTTTGATTTTTTGCGTTTTTTTAAGGGGTAGGGTCACAATTTTTTTCGAAAAAATTGAAAACAGTTTAAATTTCTATATTTGAATGCCAATCGATAGGGAATTTAATTACGAGCTCAAAAAGGTATGACACTTCATATTCTGACAGTTATTTCTCATTTTACGACAAAAATACTGATATTTTTGTGCAAAAAAACACGATTTTGATTTTTTGCGTTTTTTTAAGGTGTAGGGTCACAATTTTTTTCGAAAAAATTGAAAACAGTTTAAATTTCTATATTTGAATGCCAAGCGATAGGGAATTTAATTACGAGCTCAAAAAGGTATAACACTTCATATTCTGACAGTTATTTCTCATTTTACGACAAAAATACTGATATTTTTGTGCAAAAAAACACGATTTTGATTTTTTGCGTTTTTTTAAGGGGTCACAATTTTTTTCGAAAAAATTGAAAACAGTTTAAATTTCTATATTTGAATGCCAATCGATAGGGAATTTAATTACGAGCTCAAAAAGGTATAACACTTCATATTCTGACAGTTATTTCTCATTTTACGACAAAAATACTGATATTTTTGTGCAAAAAAACACGATTTTGATTTTTTGCGTTTTTTTAAGGGGTAGGGTCACAATTTTTTTCGAAAAAATTGAAAACAGTTTAAATTTCTATATTTGAATGCCAAGCGATAGGGAATTTAATTACGAGCTCAAAAAGGTATAACACTTCATATTCTGACAGTTATTTCTCATTTTACGACAAAAATACTGATATTTTTGTGCAAAAAAACACGATTTTGATTTTTTGCGTTTTTTTAAGGGGTATATATTTGAATGCCAAGCGATAGGGAATTTAATTACGAGCTCAAAAAGGTATAACACTTCATATTCTGACAGTTATTTCTCATTTTACGACAAAAATACTGATATTTTTGTGCAAAAAAACACGATTTTGATTTTTTGCGTTTTTTTAAGGGGTAGGGTCACAATTTTTTTCGAAAAAATTGAAAACAGTTTAAATTTCTATATTTGAATGCCAAGCGATAGGGAATTTAATTACGAGCTCAAAAAGGTATAACACTTCATATTCTGACAGTTATTTCTCATTTTACGACAAAAATACTGATATTTTTGTGCAAAAAAACACGATTTTGATTTTTTGCGTTTTTTTAAGGGGTAGGGTCACAATTTTTTTCGAAAAAATTGAAAACAGTTTAAATTTCTATATTTGAATGCCAAGCGATAGGGAATTTAATTACGAGCTCAAAAAGGTATAACACTTCATATTCTGACAGTTATTTCTCATTTTACGACAAAAATACTGATATTTTTGTGAAAAAAAACACGATTTTGATTTTTTGCGTTTTTTTAAGGGGTAGGGTCACAATTTTTTTCGAAAAAATTGAAAACAGTTTAAATTTCTATATTTGAATGCCAAGCGATAGGGAATTTAATTACGAGCTCAAAAAGGTATAACACTTTATATTCTGACAGCTATTTCTCATTTTACGACAAAAATACTGATATTTTTGTGCAAAAAAACACGATTTTGATTTTTTGCGTTTTTTTAAGGGGTAGGGTCACAATTTTTTTCGAAAAAATTGAAAACAGTTTAAATTTCTATATTTGAATGCCAAGCGATAGGGAATTTAATTACGAGCTCAAAAAGGTATAACACTTCATATTCTGACAGTTATTTCTCATTTTACGACAAAAATACTGATATTTTTGTGAAAAAAAACACGATTTTGATTTTTTGCGTTTTTTTAAGGGGTAGGGTCACAATTTTTTTTCGAAAAAATTGAAAACAGTTTAAATTTCTATATTTGAATGCCAATCGATAGGGAATTTAATTACGAGCTCAAAAAGGTATAACACTTCATATTCTGACAGTTATTTCTCATTTTACGACAAAAATACTGATATTTTTGTGCAAAAAAACACGATTTTGATTTTTTGCGTTTTTTTAAGGGGTAGGGTCACAATTTTTTTCGAAAAAATTGAAAACAGTTTAAATTTCTATATTTGAATGCCAAGCGATAGGGAATTTAATTACGAGCTCAAAAAGGTATAACACTTCATATTCTGACAGTTATTTCTCATTTTACGACAAAAATACTGATATTTTTGTGCAAAAAAACACGATTTTGATTTTTTGCGTTTTTTTAAGGGGTAGGGTCACAATTTTTTTCGAAAAAATTTAAAACAGTTTAAATTTCTATACTTGAATGCCAGGCGATAGGGAATTTAATTACGAGCTCAAAAAGGTATGATACTTCATATTCTGACAGCTATTTCCCATTTTACGACAAAAATACTGATATTTTTGTGCAAAAAAACACGATTTTGATTTTTTGCGTTTTTTTAAGGGGTAGGGTCACAATTTTTTTCGAAAAAATTGAAAACAGTTTAAATTTCTATATTTGAATGCCAATCGATAGGGAATTTAATTACGAGCTCAAAAAGGTATGATACTTCATATTCTGACAGTTATTTCTCATTTTACGACAAAAATACTGATATTTTTGTGCAAAAAAACACGATTTTGATTTTTTGCGTTTTTTTAAGGGGTAGGGTCACAATTTTTTTCGAAAAAATTGAAAACAGTTTAAATTTCTATATTTGAATGCCAAGCGATAGGGAATTTAATTACGAGCTCAAAAAGGTATAACACTTCATATTCTGACAGTTATTTCTCATTTTACGACAAAAATACTGATATTTTTGTGAAAAAAAACACGATTTTGATTTTTTGCGTTTTTTTAAGGGGTAGGGTCACAATTTTTTTTCGAAAAAATTGAAAACAGTTTAAATTTTTATATTTGAATGCCAATCGATAGGGAATTTAATTACGAGCTCAAAAAGGTATGACACTTCATATTCTGACAGCTATTTCTCATTTTACGACAAAAATACTGATATTTTTGTGCAAAAAAACACGATTTTGATTTTTTGCGTTTTTTTAAGGGGTAGGGTCACAATTTTTTTCGAAAAAATTGAAAACAGTTTAAATTTCTATATTTGAATGCCAAGCGATAGGGAATTTAATTACGAGCTCAAAAAGGTATAACACTTCATATTCTGACAGTTATTTCTCATTTTACGACAAAAATACTGATATTTTTGTGAAAAAAAACACGATTTTGATTTTTTGCGTTTTTTTAAGGGGTAGGGTCACAATTTTTTTTCGAAAAAATTGAAAACAGTTTAAATTTTTATATTTGAATGCCAATCGATAGGGAATTTAATTACGAGCTCAAAAAGGTATGACACTTCATATTCTGACAGCTATTTCTCATTTTACGACAAAAATACTGATATTTTTGTGCAAAAAAACACGATTTTGATTTTTTGCGTTTTTTTAAGGGGTAGGGTCACAATTTTTTTCGAAAAAATTGAAAACAGTTTAAATTTCTATATTTGAATGCCAAGCGATAGGGAATTTAATTACGAGCTCAAAAAGGTATAACACTTCATATTCTGACAGTTATTTCTCATTTTACGACAAAAATACTGATATTTTTGTGCAAAAAAACACGATTTTGATTTTTTGCGTTTTTTTAAGGGGTAGGGTCACAATTTTTTTCGAAAAAATTTAAAACAGTTTAAATTTCTATACTTGAATGCCAGGCGATAGGGAATTTAATTACGAGCTCAAAAAGGTATGATACTTCATATTCTGACAGCTATTTCCCATTTTACGACAAAAATACTGATATTTTTGTGCAAAAAAACACGATTTTGATTTTTTGCGTTTTTTTAAGGGGTAGGGTCACAATTTTTTTCGAAAAAATTGAAAACAGTTTAAATTTCTATATTTGAATGCCAATCGATAGGGAATTTAATTACGAGCTCAAAAAGGTATAACACTTCATATTCTGACAGTTATTTCTCATTTTACGACAAAAATACTGATATTTTTGTGCAAAAAAACACGATTTTGATTTTTGCGTTTTTTTAAGGGGTAGGGTCACAATTTTTTCGAAAAAATTGAAAACAGTTTAAATTTCTATATTTGAATGCCAATCGATAGGGAATTTAATTACGAGCTCAAAAAGGTATAACACTTCATATTCTGACAGTTATTTCTCATTTTACGACAAAAATACTGATATTTTTGTGCAAAAAAACACGATTTTGATTTTTTGCGTTTTTTTAAGGGGTAGGGTCACAATTTTTTTCGAAAAAATTGAAAACAGTTTAAATTTCTATATTTGAATGCCAATCGATAGGGAATTTAATTACGAGCTCAAAAAGGTATGACACTTCATATTCTGACAGCTATTTCTCATTTTACGACAAAAATACTGATATTTTTGTGCAAAAAAACACGATTTTGATTTTTTGCGTTTTTTTAAGGGGTAGGGTCACAATTTTTTTCGAAAAAATTGAAAACAGTTTAAATTTTTATATTTGAATGCCAATCGATAGGGAATTTAATTACGAGCTCAAAAAGGTATGACACTTCATATTCTGACAGCTATTTCTCATTTTACGACAAAAATACTGATATTTTTGTGCAAAAAAACACGATTTTGATTTTTTGCGTTTTTTTAAGGGGTAGGGTCACAATTTTTTTCGAAAAAATTTAAAACAGTTTAAATTTCTATACTTGAATGCCAGGCGATAGGGAATTTAATTACGAGCTCAAAAAGGTATGATACTTCATATTCTGACAGCTATTTCCCATTTTACGACAAAAATACTGATATTTTTGTGCAAAAAAACACGATTTTGATTTTTGGCGTTTTTTTAAGGGGTAGGGTCACAATTTTTTCGAAAAAATTGAAAACAGTTTAAATTTCTATATTTGAATGCCAATCGATAGGGAATTTAATTACGAGCTCAAAAAGGTATAACACTTCATATTCTGACAGTTATTTCTCATTTTACGACAAAAATACTGATATTTTTGTGCAAAAAAACACGATTTTGATTTTTTGCGTTTTTTTAAAGGGTAGGGTCACAATTTTTTTCGAAAAAATTGAAAACAGTTTAAATTTCTATATTTGAATGCCAATCGATGGGGAATTTAATTACGAGCTCAAAAAGGTATGACACTTCATATTCTGACAGTTATTTCTCATTTTACGACAAAAATACTGATATTTTTGTGCAAAAAAACACGATTTTGATTTTTTGCGTTTTTTTAAGGGGTAGGGTCACAATTTTTTTCGAAAAAATTTAAAACAGTTTAAATTTCTATACTTGAATGCCAGGCGATAGGGAATTTAATTACGAGCTCAAAAAGGTATGATACTTCATATTCTGACAGCTATTTCCCATTTTACGACAAAAATACTGATATTTTTGTGCAAAAAAACACGATTTTGATTTTTGGCGTTTTTTTAAGGGGTAGGGTCACAATTTTTTCGAAAAAATTGAAAACAGTTTAAATTTCTATATTTGAATGCCAATCGATAGGGAATTTAATTACGAGCTCAAAAAGGTATAACACTTCATATTCTGACAGTTATTTCTCATTTTACGACAAAAATACTGATATTTTTGTGCAAAAAAACACGATTTTGATTTTTTGCGTTTTTTTAAGGGGTAGGGTCACAATTTTTTTCGAAAAAATTGAAAACAGTTTAAATTTCTATATTTGAATGCCAATCGATAGGGAATTTAATTACGAGCTCAAAAAGGTATGACACTTCATATTCTGACAGCTATTTCTCATTTTACGACAAAAATACTGATATTTTTGTGCAAAAAAACACGATTTTGATTTTTTGCGTTTTTTTAAGGGGTAGGGTCACAATTTTTTTCGAAAAAATTTAAAACAGTTTAAATTTCTATACTTGAATGCCAGGCGATAGGGAATTTAATTACGAGCTCAAAAAGGTATGATACTTCATATTCTGACAGCTATTTCCCATTTTACGACAAAAATACTGATATTTTTGTGCAAAAAAACACGATTTTGATTTTTGGCGTTTTTTTAAGGGGTAGGGTCACAATTTTTTCGAAAAAATTGAAAACAGTTTAAATTTCTATATTTGAATGCCAATCGATAGGGAATTTAATTACGAGCTCAAAAAGGTATAACACTTCATATTCTGACAGTTATTTCTCATTTTACGACAAAAATACTGATATTTTTGTGCAAAAAAACACGATTTTGATTTTTTGCGTTTTTTTAAAGGGTAGGGTCACAATTTTTTTCGAAAAAATTGAAAACAGTTTAAATTTCTATATTTGAATGCCAATCGATGGGGAATTTAATTACGAGCTCAAAAAGGTATGACACTTCATATTCTGACAGCTATTTCTCATTTTACGACAAAAATACTGATATTTTTGTGCAAAAAAACACGATTTTGATTTTTTGCGTTTTTTTAAGGGGTAGGGTCACAATTTTTTTTCGAAAAAATTGAAAACAGTTTAAATTTCTATATTTGAATGCCAATCGATAGGGAATTTAATTACGAGCTCAAAAAGGTATAACACTTCATATTCTGACAGTTATTTCTCATTTTACGACAAAAATACTGATATTTTTGTGCAAAAAAACACGATTTTGATTTTTTGCGTTTTTTTAAGGGGTAGGGTCACAATTTTTTTCGAAAAAATTGAAAACAGTTTAAATTTCTATATTTGAATGCCAAGCGATAGGGAATTTAATTACGAGCTCAAAAAGGTATGACACTTCATATTCTGACAGCTATTTCCCATTTTACGACAAAAATACTGATATTTTTGTGCAAAAAAACACGATTTTGATTTTTTGCGTTTTTTAAGGGGTAGGGTCACAATTTTTTTTGAAAAAATTTAAAACAGTTTTAATTTCTATATTTGAATGCCAATCGATAGGGAATTTAATTACGAGCTCAAAAAGGTATGACACTTCATATTCTGACAGCTATTTCTCATTTTACGACAAAAATACTGATATTTTTGTGCAAAAAAACACGATTTTGATTTTTTGCGTTTTTTTAAGGGGTAGGGTCACAATTTTTTTCGAAAAAATTGAAAACAGTTTAAATTTTTATATTTGAATGCCAATCGATAGGGAATTTAATTACGAGCTCAAAAAGGTATGACACTTCATATTCTGACAGCTATTTCTCATTTTACGACAAAAATACTGATATTTTTGTGCAAAAAAACACGATTTTGATTTTTTGCGTTTTTTTAAGGGGTAGGGTCACAATTTTTTTCGAAAAAATTTAAAACAGTTTAAATTTCTATATTTGAATGCCAAGCGATAGGGAATTTAATTACGAGCTCAAAAAGGTATGACACTTCATATTCTGACAGTTATTTCTCATTTTACGCCAAAAATACTGATATTTTTGTGCAAAAAACACGATTTTGATTTTTTGCGTTTTTTTAAGGGGTTAAGTCACAATTTTTTTCGAAAAAATTTAAAACAGTTTAAATTTCTATATTTGAATGCCAATCGATAGGGAATTTAATTACGAGCTCAAAAAGGTATGACACTTCATATTCTGACAGCTATTTCTCATTTTACGACAAAAATACTGATATTTTTGTGCAAAAAAACACGATTTTGATTTTTTGCGTTTTTTTAAGGGGTAGGGTCACAATTTTTTTCGAAAAAATTGAAAACAGTTTAAATTTCTATATTTGAATGCCAAGCGATAGGGAATTTAATTACGAGCTCAAAAAGGTATGACACTTCATATTCTGACAGCTATTTCCCATTTTACGACAAAAATACTGATATTTTTGTGCAAAAAAACACGATTTTGATTTTTTGCGTTTTTTAAGGGGTAGGGTCACAATTTTTTTTGAAAAAATTTAAAACAGTTTTAATTTCTATATTTGAATGCCAATCGATAGGGAATTTAATTACGAGCTCAAAAAGGTATGACACTTCATATTCTGACAGCTATTTCTCATTTTACGACAAAAATACTGATATTTTTGTGCAAAAAAACACGATTTTGATTTTTTGCGTTTTTTTAAGGGGTAGGGTCACAATTTTTTTCGAAAAAATTGAAAACAGTTTAAATTTTTATATTTGAATGCCAATCGATAGGGAATTTAATTACGAGCTCAAAAAGGTATGACACTTCATATTCTGACAGCTATTTCTCATTTTACGACAAAAATACTGATATTTTTGTGCAAAAAAACACGATTTTGATTTTTTGCGTTTTTTTAAGGGGTAGGGTCACAATTTTTTTCGAAAAAATTGAAAACAGTTTAAATTTCTATATTTGAATGCCAAGCGATAGGGAATTTAATTACGAGCTCAAAAAGGTATGACACTTCATATTCTGACAGCTATTTCTCATTTTACGACAAAAATACTGATATTTTTGTGCAAAAAACACGATTTTGATTTTTTGCGTTTTTTTAAGGGGTAGGGTCACAATTTTTTTCGAAAAAATTTAAAACAGTTTAAATTTCTATATTTGAATGCCAATCGATAGGGAATTTAATTACGAGCTCAAAAAGGTATGACACTTCATATTCTGACAGCTATTTCTCATTTTACGACAAAAATACTGATATTTTTGTGCAAAAAAACACGATTTTGATTTTTTGCGTTTTTTTAAGGGGTAGGGTCACAATTTTTTTCGAAAAAATTGAAAACAGTTTAAATTTCTATATTTGAATGCCAATCGATAGGGAATTTAATTACGAGCTCAAAAAGGTATGACACTTCATATTCTGACAGCTATTTCTCATTTTACGACAAAAATACTGATATTTTTGTGCAAAAAAACACGATTTTGATTTTTTGCGTTTTTTTAAGGGGTAGGGTCACAATTTTTTTTCGAAAAAATTGAAAACAGTTTAAATTTCTATATTTGAATGCCAATCGATAGGGAATTTAATTACGAGCTCAAAAAGGTATAACACTTCATATTCTGACAGTTATTTCTCATTTTACGACAAAAATACTGATATTTTTGTGCAAAAAAACACGATTTTGATTTTTGCGTTTTTTTAAGGGGTAGGGTCACAATTTTTTCGAAAAAATTTAAAACAGTTTAAATTTCTATATTTGAATGCCAAGCGATAGGGAATTTAATTACGAGCTCAAAAAGGTATGACACTTCATATTCTGACAGTTATTTCTCATTTTACGCCAAAAATACTGATATTTTTGTGCAAAAAACACGATTTTGATTTTTTGCGTTTTTTTAAGGGGTTAAGTCACAATTTTTTTCGAAAAAATTTAAAACAGTTTAAATTTCTATATTTGAATGCCAATCGATAGGGAATTTAATTACGAGCTCAAAAAGGTATAACACTTCATATTCTGACAGTTATTTCTCATTTTACGACAAAAATACTGATATTTTTGTGCAAAAAAACACGATTTTGATTTTTTGCGTTTTTTTAAGGGGTAGGGTCACAATTTTTTTCGAAAAAATTGAAAACAGTTTAAATTTCTATATTTGAATGCCAAGCGATAGGGAATTTAATTACGAGCTCAAAAAGGTATAACACTTCATATTCTGACAGTTATTTCTCATTTTACGACAAAAATACTGATATTTTTGTGCAAAAAAACACGATTTTGATTTTTTGCGTTTTTTAAGGGGTAGGGTCACAATTTTTTTTGAAAAAATTTAAAACAGTTTAAATTTCTATATTTGAATGCCAATCGATAGGGAATTTAATTACGAGCTCAAAAAGGTATGACACTTCATATTCTGACAGCTATTTCTCATTTTACGACAAAAATACTGATATTTTTGTGCAAAAAAACACGATTTTGATTTTTTGCGTTTTTTTAAGGGGTAGGGTCACAATTTTTTTCGAAAAAATTTAAAACAGTTTAAATTTCTATACTTGAATGCCAGGCGATAGGGAATTTAATTACGAGCTCAAAAAGGTATGATACTTCATATTCTGACAGCTATTTCCCATTTTACGACAAAAATACTGATATTTTTGTGCAAAAAAACACGATTTTGATTTTTGGCGTTTTTTTAAGGGGTAGGGTCACAATTTTTTCGAAAAAATTGAAAACAGTTTAAATTTCTATATTTGAATGCCAATCGATAGGGAATTTAATTACGAGCTCAAAAAGGTATAACACTTCATATTCTGACAGTTATTTCTCATTTTACGACAAAAATACTGATATTTTTGTGCAAAAAAACACGATTTTGATTTTTTGCGTTTTTTTAAAGGGTAGGGTCACAATTTTTTTCGAAAAAATTGAAAACAGTTTAAATTTCTATATTTGAATGCCAATCGATGGGGAATTTAATTACGAGCTCAAAAAGGTATGACACTTCATATTCTGACAGCTATTTCTCATTTTACGACAAAAATACTGATATTTTTGTGCAAAAAAACACGATTTTGATTTTTTGCGTTTTTTTAAAGGGTAGGGTCACAATTTTTTTCGAAAAAATTGAAAACAGTTTAAATTTCTATATTTGAATGCCAATCGATGGGGAATTTAATTACGAGCTCAAAAAGGTATGACACTTCATATTCTGACAGCTATTTCTCATTTTACGACAAAAATACTGATATTTTTGTGCAAAAAAACACGATTTTGATTTTTTGCGTTTTTTTAAGGGGTAGGGTCACAATTTTTTTCGAAAAAATTGAAAACAGTTTAAATTTCTATATTTGAATGCCAAGCGATAGGGAATTTAATTACGAGCTCAAAAAGGTATAACACTTCATATTCTGACAGTTATTTCTCATTTTACGACAAAAATACTGATATTTTTGTGAAAAAAAACACGATTTTGATTTTTTGCGTTTTTTTAAGGGGTAGGGTCACAATTTTTTTTCGAAAAAATTGAAAACAGTTTAAATTTCTATATTTGAATGCCAATCGATAGGGAATTTAATTACGAGCTCAAAAAGGTATAACACTTCATATTCTGACAGTTATTTCTCATTTTACGACAAAAATACTGATATTTTTGTGCAAAAAAACACGATTTTGATTTTTTGCGTTTTTTTAAGGGGTAGGGTCACAATTTTTTTCGAAAAAATTGAAAACAGTTTAAATTTCTATATTTGAATGCCAAGCGATAGGGAATTTAATTACGAGCTCAAAAAGGTATAACACTTCATATTCTGACAGTTATTTCTCATTTTACGACAAAAATACTGATATTTTTGTGCAAAAAAACACGATTTTGATTTTTTGCGTTTTTTTAAGGGGTAGGGTCACAATTTTTTTCGAAAAAATTTAAAACAGTTTAAATTTCTATACTTGAATGCCAGGCGATAGGGAATTTAATTACGAGCTCAAAAAGGTATGATACTTCATATTCTGACAGCTATTTCCCATTTTACGACAAAAATACTGATATTTTTGTGCAAAAAAACACGATTTTGATTTTTTGCGTTTTTTTAAGGGGTAGGGTCACAATTTTTTTCGAAAAAATTGAAAACAGTTTAAATTTCTATATTTGAATGCCAATCGATAGGGAATTTAATTACGAGCTCAAAAAGGTATGATACTTCATATTCTGACAGTTATTTCTCATTTTACGACAAAAATACTGATATTTTTGTGCAAAAAAACACGATTTTGATTTTTTGCGTTTTTTTAAGGGGTAGGGTCACAATTTTTTTTCGAAAAAATTGAAAACAGTTTAAATTTTTATATTTGAATGCCAATCGATAGGGAATTTAATTACGAGCTCAAAAAGGTATGACACTTCATATTCTGACAGCTATTTCTCATTTTACGACAAAAATACTGATATTTTTGTGCAAAAAAACACGATTTTGATTTTTTGCGTTTTTTTAAGGGGTAGGGTCACAATTTTTTTCGAAAAAATTGAAAACAGTTTAAATTTCTATATTTGAATGCCAAGCGATAGGGAATTTAATTACGAGCTCAAAAAGGTATAACACTTCATATTCTGACAGTTATTTCTCATTTTACGACAAAAATACTGATATTTTTGTGAAAAAAAACACGATTTTGATTTTTTGCGTTTTTTTAAGGGGTAGGGTCACAATTTTTTTTCGAAAAAATTGAAAACAGTTTAAATTTTTATATTTGAATGCCAATCGATAGGGAATTTAATTACGAGCTCAAAAAGGTATGACACTTCATATTCTGACAGCTATTTCTCATTTTACGACAAAAATACTGATATTTTTGTGCAAAAAAACACGATTTTGATTTTTTGCGTTTTTTTAAGGGGTAGGGTCACAATTTTTTTCGAAAAAATTGAAAACAGTTTAAATTTCTATATTTGAATGCCAAGCGATAGGGAATTTAATTACGAGCTCAAAAAGGTATAACACTTCATATTCTGACAGTTATTTCTCATTTTACGACAAAAATACTGATATTTTTGTGCAAAAAAACACGATTTTGATTTTTTGCGTTTTTTTAAGGGGTAGGGTCACAATTTTTTTCGAAAAAATTTAAAACAGTTTAAATTTCTATACTTGAATGCCAGGCGATAGGGAATTTAATTACGAGCTCAAAAAGGTATGATACTTCATATTCTGACAGCTATTTCCCATTTTACGACAAAAATACTGATATTTTTGTGCAAAAAAACACGATTTTGATTTTTTGCGTTTTTTTAAGGGGTAGGGTCACAATTTTTTTCGAAAAAATTGAAAACAGTTTAAATTTCTATATTTGAATGCCAATCGATAGGGAATTTAATTACGAGCTCAAAAAGGTATAACACTTCATATTCTGACAGTTATTTCTCATTTTACGACAAAAATACTGATATTTTTGTGCAAAAAAACACGATTTTGATTTTTGCGTTTTTTTAAGGGGTAGGGTCACAATTTTTTTCGAAAAAATTGAAAACAGTTTAAATTTCTATATTTGAATGCCAATCGATAGGGAATTTAATTACGAGCTCAAAAAGGTATGATACTTCATATTCTGACAGCTATTTCCCATTTTACGACAAAAATACTGATATTTTTGTGCAAAAAAACACGATTTTGATTTTTGGCGTTTTTTTAAGGGGTAGGGTCACAATTTTTTCGAAAAAATTGAAAACAGTTTAAATTTCTATATTTGAATGCCAATCGATAGGGAATTTAATTACGAGCTCAAAAAGGTATAACACTTCATATTCTGACAGTTATTTCTCATTTTACGACAAAAATACTGATATTTGTGTGCAAAAAAACACGATTTTGATTTTTTGCGTTTTGTTAAAGGGTAGGGTCACAATTTTTTTCGAAAAAATTGAAAACAGTTTAAATTTCTATATTTGAATGCCAATCGATGGGGAATTTAATTACGAGCTCAAAAAGGTATGACACTTCATATTCTGACAGTTATTTCTCATTTTACGACAAAAATACTGATATTTTTGTGCAAAAAAACACGATTTTGATTTTTTGCGTTTTTTTAAGGGGTAGGGTCACAATTTTTTTCGAAAAAATTTAAAACAGTTTAAATTTCTATACTTGAATGCCAGGCGATAGGGAATTTAATTACGAGCTCAAAAAGGTATGATACTTCATATTCTGACAGCTATTTCCCATTTTACGACAAAAATACTGATATTTTTGTGCAAAAAAACACGATTTTGATTTTTGGCGTTTTTTTAAGGGGTAGGGTCACAATTTTTTCGAAAAAATTGAAAACAGTTTAAATTTCTATATTTGAATGCCAATCGATAGGGAATTTAATTACGAGCTCAAAAAGGTATAACACTTCATATTCTGACAGTTATTTCTCATTTTACGACAAAAATACTGATATTTTTGTGCAAAAAAACACGATTTTGATTTTTTGCGTTTTTTTAAGGGGTAGGGTCACAATTTTTTTCGAAAAAATTGAAAACAGTTTAAATTTCTATATTTGAATGCCAATCGATAGGGAATTTAATTACGAGCTCAAAAAGGTATGACACTTCATATTCTGACAGCTATTTCTCATTTTACGACAAAAATACTGATATTTTTGTGCAAAAAAACACGATTTTGATTTTTTGCGTTTTTTTAAGGGGTAGGGTCACAATTTTTTTCGAAAAAATTTAAAACAGTTTAAATTTCTATACTTGAATGCCAGGCGATAGGGAATTTAATTACGAGCTCAAAAAGGTATGATACTTCATATTCTGACAGCTATTTCCCATTTTACGACAAAAATACTGATATTTTTGTGCAAAAAAACACGATTTTGATTTTTGGCGTTTTTTTAAGGGGTAGGGTCACAATTTTTTCGAAAAAATTGAAAACAGTTTAAATTTCTATATTTGAATGCCAATCGATAGGGAATTTAATTACGAGCTCAAAAAGGTATAACACTTCATATTCTGACAGTTATTTCTCATTTTACGACAAAAATACTGATATTTTTGTGCAAAAAAACACGATTTTGATTTTTTGCGTTTTTTTAAAGGGTAGGGTCACAATTTTTTTCGAAAAAATTGAAAACAGTTTAAATTTCTATATTTGAATGCCAATCGATGGGGAATTTAATTACGAGCTCAAAAAGGTATGACACTTCATATTCTGACAGCTATTTCTCATTTTACGACAAAAATACTGATATTTTTGTGCAAAAAAACACGATTTTGATTTTTTGCGTTTTTTTAAGGGGTAGGGTCACAATTTTTTTTCGAAAAAATTGAAAACAGTTTAAATTTCTATATTTGAATGCCAATCGATAGGGAATTTAATTACGAGCTCAAAAAGGTATAACACTTCATATTCTGACAGTTATTTCTCATTTTACGACAAAAATACTGATATTTTTGTGCAAAAAAACACGATTTTGATTTTTTGCGTTTTTTTAAGGGGTAGGGTCACAATTTTTTTCGAAAAAATTGAAAACAGTTTAAATTTCTATATTTGAATGCCAAGCGATAGGGAATTTAATTACGAGCTCAAAAAGGTATGACACTTCATATTCTGACAGCTATTTCCCATTTTACGACAAAAATACTGATATTTTTGTGCAAAAAAACACGATTTTGATTTTTTGCGTTTTTTAAGGGGTAGGGTCACAATTTTTTTTGAAAAAATTTAAAACAGTTTTAATTTCTATATTTGAATGCCAATCGATAGGGAATTTAATTACGAGCTCAAAAAGGTATGACACTTCATATTCTGACAGCTATTTCTCATTTTACGACAAAAATACTGATATTTTTGTGCAAAAAAACACGATTTTGATTTTTTGCGTTTTTTTAAGGGGTAGGGTCACAATTTTTTTCGAAAAAATTGAAAACAGTTTAAATTTTTATATTTGAATGCCAATCGATAGGGAATTTAATTACGAGCTCAAAAAGGTATGACACTTCATATTCTGACAGCTATTTCTCATTTTACGACAAAAATACTGATATTTTTGTGCAAAAAAACACGATTTTGATTTTTTGCGTTTTTTTAAGGGGTAGGGTCACAATTTTTTTCGAAAAAATTTAAAACAGTTTAAATTTCTATATTTGAATGCCAAGCGATAGGGAATTTAATTACGAGCTCAAAAAGGTATGACACTTCATATTCTGACAGTTATTTCTCATTTTACGCCAAAAATACTGATATTTTTGTGCAAAAAACACGATTTTGATTTTTTGCGTTTTTTTAAGGGGTTAAGTCACAATTTTTTTCGAAAAAATTTAAAACAGTTTAAATTTCTATATTTGAATGCCAATCGATAGGGAATTTAATTACGAGCTCAAAAAGGTATGACACTTCATATTCTGACAGCTATTTCTCATTTTACGACAAAAATACTGATATTTTTGTGCAAAAAAACACGATTTTGATTTTTTGCGTTTTTTTAAGGGGTAGGGTCACAATTTTTTTCGAAAAAATTGAAAACAGTTTAAATTTCTATATTTGAATGCCAATCGATAGGGAATTTAATTACGAGCTCAAAAAGGTATGACACTTCATATTCTGACAGCTATTTCTCATTTTACGACAAAAATACTGATATTTTTGTGCAAAAAAACACGATTTTGATTTTTTGCGTTTTTTTAAGGGGTAGGGTCACAATTTTTTTTCGAAAAAATTGAAAACAGTTTAAATTTCTATATTTGAATGCCAATCGATAGGGAATTTAATTACGAGCTCAAAAAGGTATAACACTTCATATTCTGACAGTTATTTCTCATTTTACGACAAAAATACTGATATTTTTGTGCAAAAAAACACGATTTTGATTTTTTGCGTTTTTTTAAGGGGTAGGGTCACAATTTTTTTCGAAAAAATTGAAAACAGTTTAAATTTCTATATTTGAATGCCAAGCGATAGGGAATTTAATTACGAGCTCAAAAAGGTATAACACTTCATATTCTGACAGTTATTTCTCATTTTACGACAAAAATACTGATATTTTTGTGCAAAAAAACACGATTTTGATTTTTTGCGTTTTTTAAGGGGTAGGGTCACAATTTTTTTTGAAAAAATTTAAAACAGTTTAAATTTCTATATTTGAATGCCAATCGATAGGGAATTTAATTACGAGCTCAAAAAGGTATGACACTTCATATTCTGACAGCTATTTCTCATTTTACGACAAAAATACTGATATTTTTGTGCAAAAAAACACGATTTTGATTTTTTGCGTTTTTTTAAGGGGTAGGGTCACAATTTTTTTCGAAAAAATTTAAAACAGTTTAAATTTCTATACTTGAATGCCAGGCGATAGGGAATTTAATTACGAGCTCAAAAAGGTATGATACTTCATATTCTGACAGCTATTTCCCATTTTACGACAAAAATACTGATATTTTTGTGCAAAAAAACACGATTTTGATTTTTGGCGTTTTTTTAAGGGGTAGGGTCACAATTTTTTCGAAAAAATTGAAAACAGTTTAAATTTCTATATTTGAATGCCAATCGATAGGGAATTTAATTACGAGCTCAAAAAGGTATAACACTTCATATTCTGACAGTTATTTCTCATTTTACGACAAAAATACTGATATTTTTGTGCAAAAAAACACGATTTTGATTTTTTGCGTTTTTTTAAAGGGTAGGGTCACAATTTTTTTCGAAAAAATTGAAAACAGTTTAAATTTCTATATTTGAATGCCAATCGATGGGGAATTTAATTACGAGCTCAAAAAGGTATGACACTTCATATTCTGACAGCTATTTCTCATTTTACGACAAAAATACTGATATTTTTGTGCAAAAAAACACGATTTTGATTTTTTGCGTTTTTTTAAGGGGTAGGGTCACAATTTTTTTCGAAAAAATTGAAAACAGTTTAAATTTCTATATTTGAATGCCAATCGATAGGGAATTTAATTACGAGCTCAAAAAGGTATGACACTTCATATTCTGACAGCTATTTCTCATTTTACGACAAAAATACTGATATTTTTGTGCAAAAAAACACGATTTTGATTTTTTGCGTTTTTTTAAGGGGTAGGGTCACAATTTTTTTTCGAAAAAATTGAAAACAGTTTAAATTTCTATATTTGAATGCCAATCGATAGGGAATTTAATTACGAGCTCAAAAAGGTATAACACTTCATATTCTGACAGTTATTTCTCATTTTACGACAAAAATACTGATATTTTTGTGCAAAAAAACACGATTTTGATTTTTTGCGTTTTTTTAAGGGGTAGGGTCACAATTTTTTTCGAAAAAATTGAAAACAGTTTAAATTTCTATATTTGAATGCCAAGCGATAGGGAATTTAATTACGAGCTCAAAAAGGTATAACACTTCATATTCTGACAGTTATTTCTCATTTTACGACAAAAATACTGATATTTTTGTGCAAAAAAACACGATTTTGATTTTTTGCGTTTTTTAAGGGGTAGGGTCACAATTTTTTTTGAAAAAATTTAAAACAGTTTAAATTTCTATATTTGAATGCCAATCGATAGGGAATTTAATTACGAGCTCAAAAAGGTATGACACTTCATATTCTGACAGCTATTTCTCATTTTACGACAAAAATACTGATATTTTTGTGCAAAAAAACACGATTTTGATTTTTTGCGTTTTTTTAAGGGGTAGGGTCACAATTTTTTTCGAAAAAATTGAAAACAGTTTAAATTTTTATATTTGAATGCCAATCGATAGGGAATTTAATTACGAGCTCAAAAAGGTATGACACTTCATATTCTGACAGCTATTTCTCATTTTACGACAAAAATACTGATATTTTTGTGCAAAAAAACACGATTTTGATTTTTTGCGTTTTTTTAAGGGGTAGGGTCACAATTTTTTTCGAAAAAATTGAAAACAGTTTAAATTTTTATATTTGAATGCCAATCGATAGGGAATTTAATTACGAGCTCAAAAAGGTATGACACTTCATATTCTGACAGCTATTTCCCATTTTACGACAAAAATACTGATATTTTTGTGCAAAAAAACACGATTTTGATTTTTTGCGTTTTTTTAAGGGGTAGGGTCACAATTTTTTTCGAAAAAATTGAAAACAGTTTAAATTTCTATATTTGAATGCCAATCGATAGGGAATTTTATTACGAGCTCAAAAAGGTATGACACTTCATATTCTGACAGTTATTTCTCATTTTACGCCAAAAATACTG
Source organism: Drosophila pseudotakahashii (assembly GCA_035046095.1). Classification (NCBI taxonomy): domain Eukaryota; kingdom Metazoa; phylum Arthropoda; class Insecta; order Diptera; family Drosophilidae; genus Drosophila; species Drosophila pseudotakahashii. The sequence goes on from JAWNOE010000105.1 coordinate 14,213,767, forward strand.
ATATTTTTGTGCAAAAAACACGATTTTGATTTTTTGCGTTTTTTTAAGGGGTTGAGTCACAATTTTTTTCGAAAAAATTTAAAACAGTTTAAATTTCTATATTTGAATGCCAATCGATAGGGAATTTAATTACGAGCTCAAAAAGGTATGACACTTCATATTCTGACAGTTATTTCTCATTTTACGCCAAAAATACTGATATTTTTGTGCAAAAAAACACGATTTTGATATTTTGCGTTTTTTTAAGGGGTTAAGTCACAATTTTTTTCGAAAAAATTGAAAACAGTTTAAATTTCTATATTTGAATGCCAATCGATAGGGAATTTAATTACGAGCTCAAAAAGGTATGACACTTCATATTCTGACAGTTATTTCTCATTTTACGCCAAAAATACTGATATTTTTGTGCAAAAAAACACGATTTTGATTTTTTGCGTTTTTTTAAGGGGTTGGGTCACAATTTTTTTCGAAAAAATTTAAAACAGTTTCAAAATTGTTTACAAAAAATTAAAAAGGCTAAAATTACCATATTTGAATGCCGATCGATAGGGAATTTAGTTACGAGCGATTTAAAAAAAAAAAATTCAAAATAAAATGATTGTATCCTATATTATAAAATTGATGGATTATTTAAATATCAAACCAACTTCATATTTATTTGGCATCGATATTCCGTGGGTACCTAACAAGTCGACCCCTGTTCCATTCGGTTTCCAAGTGATCCTACCCTAATTGCGATGGCGCCTTCACTCTCGATTTTCTCGGCCCTCCGAGCGAGTAAAAGTATTTCCACACTCTATAGTATGGTCCGAGATCCCACCCACAAGTTGAGTGAGCGATGTGACAATGGATCTGACAATCTGTCTGGCTAAATCCTAATCCGCTGTCGAAAGGCGGAAAAGAAGGCGAATAGTGAGTGGAATCCGCCAGTCAACACGTTGCGTCGAGACGAAACAAATTTGAGTTTTGGCATGCATTTCGAATGTAATTTATAACCGCCTGCATTGTGTATTAATTAAGCGCTCTGATTTACTACGAGACGGGGTTTTTAAGGCCCCCCCAGTCGCGTATAATTTATGCCTTTTTAATGGTCAGCCAGTTGGGGGGCTGGCAGGCGTAATCGGCCCCCTTTCCACGGGCGGGGGGCGGAAGGAAGCCAAGAAGATGCTACTGCAAATGCCACTCGTCTGCCGATCGTCCAGAATTTGGTTGCCTTCCCCCCCGCGGAGACCATCGCAAGTTTATGGCCAATGTCATGTGCCACTGCCAATGGCACTTGGCACTCACAATGTCCGCCAGTTAATGGCACAAATGATTACAGCTTCGTAAATCAAGGCCCAGACACCAGACAGAAACACGATGATCCGATCCGCCAGTGATCGCATGCCCAGAAATATTCTTTATGGTCGAGAAATACGGCGTATACGGTTTCATCAAACATTTTTGCCATTTTTAAACTTATTTCCTTATACAGTTTATATGTATTCCTCAGTTAAACTAACATATCTCACATCAAAATGTATTCAATGATTGAATTTCAATCCAAATAAATAAGATTGAGAACAAATAACAGTATTTTTACTTGTTAGTGTTTATATAGAAATTATGGTTCCTAAAATAAACTGACCGGTTTGATACCTGCATTTTTTTCAGGTTTATCTTTTTAGATAAAGTGTACGGGGCATACTTTTCGGCTTATTCGAAGTAAAAATCGCGTAGATATATTTTTTGTTATATGAATTATTTTTATGTGTTCAAGTTGTTTTTTTTAAGAATCTGCTTTCGTTCAATTAATCAAGCAGCAGCTCAACTTAATAATTATTTTAAGCATTTGTTAGAAACTATTTATAAAGAAAAATAATAACATTTCAAATGGCATTCTTTTGGGCTGCCAATAATTCACAATTTTTAACCCAATGTGCTACAGTTAAGTCTCTGAAATGGAATTATGGTGATTTAAACAAATAGTATTTCTAAAAAAAACGTAAACTTGGGAATTTATTTAAAAAATGCCATAACTTAAGTCATAAAAATATTTAAATTGATTTTTTGAGCATACTAGGAAATCTGAATGGTAATATTAGTAGAAAAACAATTTGGTTCACTTTTAGATAGATGGTATATTCGTTATATGCTCTCCATACTGTAATGATTTTACATCACTTTTCAAATCGGCAAGAGCGAAACTGAGAGAGGGAAATAGATGAACAAAACAAGAGAGCCGATCGCATGGCACGCCTTGAAATACATTATCTACACGGAAAAAAGAGATAAGATAGTGCAATAAAGATACATTACTAATATCAAATGATAAACTATCAAAGATTAACACGGTCTTTCTATGTTGAGCCCTAAAATAATATATTTCTTTAGGAATGTAATTGAAAATGTAGAAATCGATTAGATTTTAATCTGATCGAGATAATAAATTTTTTTCTAAGTGATCAACAATGTAAACAACTAGAACGAGAGTTTTGCAAGTTAAGCAAAGACGGCTGTTGGTTCGCATGGGCGTAGTTTTGATGTGCCTATTGAAAAAAGGGGTTAACCTGTAGTTTATGTTACTTTGAAACTAATAGAAATCCCTAAAAGTTATAATGATAAATGAATGAATTGAATTTTTTAAATTTATTATTATTTCAGGAAAAGCTGAAATATGTGTAATGAAAAAGTTTTTTAGTAAAAGATTTTTTTTTTTTAATTTTAAACTGAAATTTAAAAAATCTTTATATTTATCATATTTTTAAGAATAAACTTTTTTGCGGGAAACCTGTTGTTTTACTACCTTAAAACTAAGCCCCCTTTGGCTGAGCCCCTGTGCGTTATATATATTTCAGCTGTGAATGATTGGAAGCTGGCGTCGGCAGCGACGTCGACTGCGATGCGACACCGAGTCAACTTCGATTTGGAAACCGTTCTCCAAGAGCATTTTCAATTTGGCGTTTCCAGTGTGAAGACCAATTAAAGTTTTTCGTGTGTTTAGTGTGTGCTAGTGTCAACCGATTTTCGTCGGTTAGTGCTACGTTTTTTTTTTCCTGTGCCCAATCAAAAGATTCCGCTTAAAAGTGACCATAAATTAACTAATAAACGTTCCTTCGATCGGTATGTATTTCGGCCACTAATCTTCATATAATCGCACTGTTTGTTGGCCAAAAAACAGCTAAAAAAACAAACCTATCGAAATGAAACCCAATTTAAGCATAAGCAGCTCAAATTCTGAACTTGTTTTTCGCATTTCGCCATTAGCATAATACCTATAATGAAAACATATTCAAAAACTTGCCGGACCATAAAGCCAAACTGATAATGGAATGGATTTGGGGGGTGTGGGGAGGGGGGATGAGGGCGGGTCAGACGGCAGCTGGGGGCTTCAACTATTATGTCAAAAAATAAAAAAAATTCTAATCAGCGATGGAGTGTGTGCGAGAGCGAGAGGGCGCGAGGTGAAGAGCGAGAGAGCGCGTGTTACAAAATATAAATTAAATTAGGTATTGAATGTATAAATGTGTGAAGGCCTACGGTCTACGCTTGAAATTTTGTTCAGTAAGCTAAATTGTTTAACTATTATAACTTGAGCTTAACGGTAAGTTAACTTTCCATTAACCCACACTTTAAAAAGAATATAAACCTGACTTGATTCAAATTCAAATCGCTCAGGTATTAAAGCTGAAGTCTGTCAGCTTCCGCTTTTTATTTAATTTTCATTATCAAGAGAGACAACATTAATTTAATTTAATTAATTTCCAAAATATTTTTAATAATTAATAATTAAAAAATTTTTTCCAAAATAAATAAATAAAATGTATTTCAATACATTGATATTCCACTTCATCTAAAGTATGATATATGATCTCAACGATTAGAGGATTTCTTGTACACACACAAAACACAAGGCAAATATTTATGTTATCAATTTGTGTGGGTAATCAAAAAAATGTTTACCATCCCAACCAGTGAGTTTTGATAATGCGCATAAAATCATCTTTCGGTAGAATCGCTTGAAATTTCAAATTCAAAAGTTCGTATAGTTTTCGCTCAATTATCGCTGAGAATAACAAAACGGGCCCCCACGCTCGTGACCTTCACCCGTCCCCCTAATCTTGGCTCTTCGAGGGGTGGCCCCATTTATTTCGGGCCGCAAACTATTCGAGCAGGCAAATAAAACAAAAAGTAAAATAAAAATTCGGGGTGGTGCCACAATGTGTTCGAACTTCGAATCATAATCATAATCTCCGCTGGCCGTCGCAACCTTGACTGATAAATGATAACGCCCTTATAGATGATAAGACTTATGGTGCCGTGAGTGCACATAGATACAGCCGGCGTCTGTCCAGGATCGGTTCGAGTGGGGCTCCGATAAGACTAGCAGACGCGATTAGGGTATACTCTTGTGCGATAGGGCAGGTGGTAGAGGAAGGTAGGAGATCCCCACGTGGCGCCCCTCTATAATATTTTTTATATTTACCTGATATCCTACGCTATCTCTTTCAGTTTCCCGGAAGAGAACTTCAAGATGAGTCCACCGCAACTGCTGAGCAAGGACTCCCCCGACATTGAGGTAGGTCCAAGTGATACACTGAAAAAAATAAATTACCAAAACGTTTTTTGTTTTGAGTTTAACCATTTTCTAGAGATAATCATATTTATTGATAGAGTTTAGAAAGATACAAATCCTAACAAAAATGCAAATTCAATTATTTTTCAATTGTTGAAATAAAATATACGGTATTCGGAATAAGTAGAAGAATCCATTTTATGAAATTGTAATATATTTAACTTTTTATGTCTAGGTATCTATTAACTTTTAAATTGATTGTAATTAAATTGCATTGTAATTAAAATTCATTGTAATTAAGATTAGTTGTGCTGATCTGATTTTGCTAGAACTATTATAAAACTAGAACTATATACTATTACAACATTCCCATCCGTAGGACCTGCTGTCCCTGAATCCCCGCGTGAAGACCCAGTGCTCGGTGGTGCCCACCAAGCAGACGAAGGAGAACAAGAAGCACTGGAAGCGGAACAGCGACCATGCCGCTCCCCCGTGCACCACCCTGTCGAACGACTTCTCGGACATCAAGCACACGACCCTGTCGGAGCGCGGAGCCCTCGAGGAGGCGGCCAGGTGCCTCAAGTGCGCCGACGCTCCCTGCCAGAAGTCCTGCCCCACGCAGCTGGACATCAAGAGCTTCATCACGAGCATCGCGAACAAGAACTTCTACGGCGCCGCCAAGGCGATCTTCTCGGACAATCCCTTGGGCCTAACCTGCGGCATGGTCTGCCCCACCAGCGACCTCTGCGTGGGCGGCTGCAATCTCCAGGCCTCGGAGGCGGGGCCCATCAACATTGGGGGCCTGCAGCAGTTCGCCACCGAGGTGTTCAAGAAGATGGGAGTTCGCCAGCGGCGCACCCCGCAGGCGGAGGCTAATCCGCTGCTCCAGAAGGTGGCCCTCCTGGGCGGTGGACCCGCCTCGCTGTCCTGCGCCACCTTCCTGGCCCGCCTGGGATATCGGAATGTGACCATCTACGAAAGAAGGAGCTACCTGGGCGGACTGAGTGCCGCCGAGATCCCGCAGTACCGGCTGCCCATCGATGCGGTTAACTTTGAGATCGATCTGGTCAAGAATCTGGGCGTGCGCATCGAGACGGGACGCTCGCTGGGCACCAAGGATCTGACCATCCAGGGATTGCTGGCCAATGGCGCCCATGATGCGGTCTTCGTGGGCATTGGCCTGCCGGAGCCCAAGTTGAACCCGATCTTTGCTGGCTTGGAGCCCAGCAATGGCTTCTACACGTCAAAGAACTTCCTGCCCCTCGTGTCGGATGGCTCGAAGCCCGGGTTGTGTGCCTGCAAGGCGGCCGGCGGAGGACTGCCCAAGCTCCATGGCAATGTCATCGTTTTGGGAGCCGGAGATACGGCCTTCGATTGCGCCACCTCCGCTCTGAGGTGCGGTGCCCGCCGGGTGTTTGTGGTCTTCCGCAAGGGATCCTCTGGAATCCGTGCCGTGCCCGAGGAGGTGGAACTGGCCCGCGATGAGCGCTGCGAACTGCTTCCCTATCTATCTCCCCGAAAGGTGATTGTCAAGGAGGGCCTGATCACTGCCATGGAGTTCTGCCGCACCGAGCAGAATGAGCAGGATGAGTGGGTGGAGGATGAGGAGCAGACGCAGCGCCTGAAGGCCAACTTTGTGATCTCCGCCTTTGGATCCGGCTTGGAGGACCAGGATGTCCGCGAGGCCTTGGCGCCCCTGCAATTCCGCGGTGAACTGCCAGTGGTGGATCGCGTGACCATGCAGAGCAGTTTGCCGCAGGTCTTCCTGGGCGGCGACCTCGCGGGAGTGGCCAATACCACGGTGGAGTCAGTGAACGACGGCAAGGTGGCCGCCTGGAGCATTCATTGCCAGCTGCAGGGTCTCCCGCTGGACACCCCTGCCGCCCTGCCCCTGTTCTACACGGACATCGATGCGGTGGACATTTCGGTGGAGATGTGCGGCCTGCGGTTCGAGAATCCCTTTGGCCTGGCCTCCGCTCCGCCCACCACCAGCACGGCCATGATCCGGCGCGCCTTCGAGCAAGGCTGGGGCTTCGTTGTGACCAAGACCTTCGGTCTGGACAAGGATCTGGTCACCAATGTCTCGCCCCGCATCGTCAGGGGCACCACATCGGGCTACAAGTACGGACCGCAGCAGGGTTGCTTCCTGAATATCGAGTTGATATCGGAGAAGCGGGCGGAGTACTGGCTGAAATCGATAGGCGAACTGAAGCGGGACTTCCCCGAGAAGATCGTGATAGCCAGCATCATGTGCAGCTTCAATGAGGAGGACTGGACGGAGCTGTCCATCAAAGCGGAGCAGTCGGGAGCCGATGCCCTCGAGCTGAATCTCTCGTGTCCCCATGGCATGGGCGAGAGGGGCATGGGTCTGGCCTGCGGTCAGGATCCCCAGCTGGTGGAGCAGATCTCGCGCTGGGTGCGCAAGGCCGTCAAGCTGCCCTTTTTCATCAAACTGACGCCGAATATCACCGACATTGCCTCCATCGCTGAGGCGGCTAAAAAGGGAGGAGCCGACGGAGGATCGGCCATTAATACAGTCCAGGGACTGATGGGTCTGAAGGCGGACAGCACCGCCTGGCCGGCGATTGGCAAGGAGCAGCGCACCACCTATGGCGGCGTCTCCGGCAATGCCACCCGTCCCATGGCCCTGAAGGCCATCTCCGATATTGCCCGCCGGGTGCCCGGCTTCCCCATCCTCGGCATTGGCGGCATCGACTCCGGCGAGGTGGCCCTGCAGTTCATCCAGGCGGGCGCTACCGTCCTGCAGATCTGCTCCTCCGTGCAGAACCAGGACTTCACCGTCATCGAGGACTACTGCACAGCGCTGAAGGCGCTGCTCTACCTCAAGGCCAATCCGCCGCCAGTCGACGGTCCCTTCTGGGATGGCCAGTCGCCACCCACGCCCGCCCACCAGAAGGGCAAGCCCGTCGTCCGGCTGACCGGCGAGGGCAACGTGACGCTGGGCTTCTTCGGTCCCTACCAGCGACAGCGCGACCTCAAGATGGCCGATCTGCGCCGCGAGCAGGGAGCCCTCTGGGATGCCGAGCAGCAGGTGAAGAACACTCCGGCGACGCCGGCGGTGGATGGTGCTCCCAAGGCGGCGCCCAGCATCCAGGATGTCATCGGCGCCGCGCTGGACAAGATCGGACCGTACAACAAGCTGGACAACAAGCAACAGAAGGTGGCGCTTATCGATGATGTGAGTATCATTAGCCTAAAATTTAAAAAAATAGGATTTTTCCATTCATCTTTTTTCCAAAATTCTTCATCTGATCATTCAGTTCAGTTATATATACGTTATATAACTTAAGTTTCCTTAATTAATTAGTTTTCATATTTTTTTAACTTGAAATTGTTAAGTTTACTTTTCATTTTATAAAAAACTGTAAACCTCCTACACTGAGGGTTCGTAGTCTCATGAAAAGTTTTTTCCTTAGTAATATTACGTATACATAAAACTTGTGTTATGTTATTTAAATGCCTAAACTCGAAACCTCTTTCAGGACATGTGCATCAACTGCGGCAAGTGCTACATGACTTGCGCCGATTCCGGTTACCAGGCCATCGAGTTCGACAAGGACACCCACATTCCGCACGTGAACGACGATTGCACGGGCTGCACACTCTGCGTATCCGTGTGTCCCATCATCGACTGCATCACGTGGGTTTCAAAAGCATTCCAAATCGCCTTTTAGATACTCACTTGTATCCCTTTTCTTCTGACTTTCCAGCATGGTGCCCAAGAAGATACCGCACGTGATCAAGCGAGGAGTCGAGGAGAAGACCTTCTACACCCATGCCCTCAGCCAGTGCCAGTGAATGTCCCTAGTTCTACGCTAAGTTGATATTAAAAACCATCTTTATAATTCAATTAAATACAATACATATTCCAAAAGCAACCAATGTGTTCTTTACATTTAAATTTTAAATGTGCGCGCCTTTTGAACCAGAAGAGCTTTTCATCGGTACGTTTGCCATCGCTAGGCAAAGTTCCCCATCGATACTATCGAATCAGCTGTTCGTCGACACGGAAAAGTTTATTAAAAACATGAATAATTCGCAAGATTAATCTAGACCGTTGAACTTTTAGCGAAATTCAATTGTAGTTACTCCGATAATTTGAAATAATATAATAAAATAGGGGTTTTTTCCATCCCTACGCATAACCGATACTATCGGATCGCATCAGCTGTTCGTCGATACTGAAAAGTTTAGGAAAAACGGAACTGCGTAGAAATTAGGTAGCAGCCGTTTGGATTCTGGCATCGAAAATAAGTCTAGTCGGTCGGACTACAATAGCTGGTAGCAAAAACTCAAACAAAATTCCACGTAAAATCCGAGAGGTGTACGGAACCCGGCATTATCTTCGAACTCAGCCCCCCAGAGCACAGCTCCTCCAGAAGGTGAGTTGTTGTTACCTTGGTGTCGTCGCATCGCATCCGAAATAGCATCGATTGCCAGCGGATTCTACGCATTTGCAGAGGCAGAAGTCTGTGATATAATAATGTCGCGCTCTCTGAGTCGCGTACTGGGCGCCGCCTTCAGCCCCACCAGCGCCGGCAACCGGGGACCCAACAGACTGACAACGCTGCGCGGACTCCTTGGCGCCACCTCGACCTCGACAATCCCAGTGGTCGGGTACTCGAAGCGCAATGGACCGCCCTCGGATGCCGGCGAATCGTTCAAGACCGTTTCCAAGTCGCGGGACCTCGACGGCGACGACGAGCTGAACAGCCTGGAGAGCGAACCCAACTGGGAGCTGACCGCTGCCCGGAGCAACCGCTTCTACCTGCCCAATGCCACTGGACCCGCCTGGCAGGGTGACACCACCACCGTCGGCCTGCTCACACCACTCGGCCAGCTGGTCAACTTCCTCAAGGAGTCGAATGCGGACAAGTCGCGTCTGGAGTTCGCCTGCTGCCAGTGTCCCATGCTCATCCGCGAGTCGCTCGTGGAGCTCTTCCCCGTGCGCGTCGTGGCGCAGCGGGACTCATCCATCACCATGCTGGTATTGAGTTACGAAGGGGACATCGAAATGGGCGCCGCCAAGGTGAGGATTTAGATATATATAGATTACCTAGCTGTAGCCTTGATCTTAAGTCTATATCAAACCAGTTTCTCAAGCTAAAAGCTATGTACACATGTGGCTGACCTTCCTCAAAGGCTACTTCCTTCCTATCGAGCTACTATATGGTACCGATTAGTTAGCTTTCTGCTTTTAAAATTAGAATGTTACCTGGTAATTCAAATTAATATTTATTTTTGAGTTAAGAAATGATTATTACAGTATTTATGCTAGCTAAGCTACAAAGATTCGACTGTTTCCAGTCGAGGTAACTTATAAACGACATAGTCATAGTTGGAGAAGATTTAGTTCTATAATCTATAGGCTATACAATAAACCTAAACAACTCCTTATTTTCAGTTTGTGCTCGCTGCCCGGGACATATGCGATCGCCTGCTGTCGCTGGGCTACTGGGCGGACTTCCTGAATCCGTTCAGCGGACGACCCTACTTCATGCCGCGGGACGGGGCCAGGTTGTACAAGCAGGACCACCGCTTCCGCGGACTGAACATGCGGCTGTCGCTGCAGAACCACTGCACAGTGATCGCCGCCGAGGAGAACGATCGCACCCACTTCTCGGGCACCATCTACTGTACCGCGCCGAATCACTACGACCAGCTGGTGGAGCTGCTGGTGCCGCCGCCGCCGCGTAAGGCGGCCCAATGATGCGGACTTCCAACGGAGCTAGAGTGGAAGTCTTTTAGTGATGATGACTGTGTTAACTGTTTAGGTTTTCTGTTCCGACACTGTATATAGCCGACAAATGCTTGTGTTATATATGCTGCGAAATATAATCGATAAGAATGTTGAAAGGAGAGTTGGGTTCTGCTGTTGTCTAGGCCACGGCCATCTGGTTGCAATGCCGCTCGATCTCCTTGAGCCGGTTGATCAGCGACTGCAGCTCCTCGGCGTTGCTAACGAACTCGACGATCGTCTCCCGTTCGCCGCTGCTGGGCCGGAAGTGTCCCAGATTGATGTGGAAGTTGGCCACGCCCGTGCTGCAGTCGGAGGTGGAGGACTTGACGTCGCAAACGATGCGCCACTGGATGTCGGTGATGTGCGGGAAGCTATGGCCAACCTGCAGCTGGCGGAGGATCAGATCCTTGCGACTGTCCTCGTACACGCGGCTCAGTTCGTCTACGGCGCCGGTGTCCAGGGCCAGTTGTTCCAGCTGCTGGCGCAGCTGCAGGCCATCCCAACCGTGCTTGGTGGCCAGGGCGTAGAGGGTGACCACCGCGTACTCGCTCTGTTTGGCGCAGGCGGCATTGTTGGCATAGATCTCGGGCACGGGAGCAATTGCTGTGGGGTTCGATAAGTTGCTTAGATTATGGGACGCAGTGTCATCCTATTTCCGACTCACTGGCATCTGGATGGAGAGTCAGTTTCAGCGAGTTCGCAATGAGCAGCTTGGTCAGTGGGGGCGAGATGATGGCTCCCAGGTTCTTGAGTCCTGCCACCACGGTGGCGGAGAGCAAGCCATTGGGCTCGCAGGGGTCTGCATCCAAAGCTGGCGACGTGGCCATAAGTGCCAGCCTTTATCCCTTAAGGATCGGACAAAATAGAGCTTTAAGTGACGAGGATAAATAAATTGACCCGGTTGTAAACAAGAAATGCGCATAACAGCATGCCAAACGCACTTAACAGCAAGATTTAACAGAGTCTAACAGCGACACCGCTGTTAGCACAAAAGTTAGGGATATTCATTTTAACAATTAAAATTAGGTATTTGGTTTCTTGCTTTTGTAAACTTTTTATTATTTCAAAATTGGAAGTAATTCAATTAAATAACAAGAATATTTACTGTTTGGTTTTTTTTCAGAAATTCGGGATTTCGGTTTTTAACAAAAAAAGGATTTTTTTCTTTTGGTTTTTTTGCTACAACTTGGCCAAAAAAGATCCTACATCAAAAATACATCCTGTTTTGAACAGATTACTATAAAATAATTACATCCATGACACTTTCGGTGTGATTTTGAAAAAATAAAATTTCGGTAATTTTTCATTTTTTTTTAAGGGGTACATCATGATTTTTTGCGAAAAATGGCAAAAAAATAAAATATCCCGGTTTAAATGCCAATCGATTGGAAATTTAGTATCGAGTACAGAAAGGTATGACAATCCATATTTGGATCAATATATCCTTTGTTTCAGCGAAAAAACTGTCTTGTTTTTTTCACAAATTCGGGATTTCGGTTTTTTAACAAAAATATAATTTTGTTCTTTTGGTTTTTTGCTATAACTTGGCCAAAATTGGTCCTACATCAAAAATACTTACTGTTTTGAACAGATTACTTTATAATAATTACATCCATGACACTTTCCGTGTGATTTTGGAAAAATAAAATGTTTGTAATTTTTTCACTTTTTTCCTGGTTTTAATGCCAATCGATTGGGAATTTAGCAACGAGTTCAGAAAGGTATAACAATCCATATTTGGATGAATATGTCCATTGTTTCAGCAAAAACACTGTTTTGTTTTTTTGAAAATTCGGGATTTCGGTTTTTGACAAAAACATGATTTTTTTCTTTTGTTTTTTATGCTGTAACTTGGCCAAAAATGGTCTTACACCAAAAATGCATACTGTTTTGAACAGATAACAAAATAATTATTAAATCCATGACACTTTCACAAAGAGGTATGACAATTGCACATTTTTGTTATCAGTGTTTTTGCGGCAACTTAACAGCCGACCCAGCGGTGCTAACAGAAATGAACCGGAACCAGTGCCGCGAGTCATGTTCACTTAAAAATTGATAATCTGTTTATTAGTTTTGTCCAAAATGTGCTAAATATTTACAAATCTAGGGCTAGCTGCTACACCCTATAGAAGCACTCCAGTGCCCGGGGCTCGCAATTTTCGTAGGGTTTTAGCATGGCGTCTCCGTGGGCCGTCTGACCGCCGGCATCGATCTCGTCTAGCTCGGAATCGGGCACACAGGCGCACTGGAAGCTCTTGTTTCCGCGACTGTAGAGCTTGCGGGGATGGCCGATCCAGGAGCGCTCCTTGCCGTCGCCGCTGGTGGTGGTGCACCAGACGCGGGTACCCCGCTCCTCGCTCCACTCGATATTGCAGCCGGGATAGCGGGCACGCAGCTCCTCCACCTGCCGCTTGGCATCCCGCGCCTGCTGCAGCAGCTCCAGGAACTTGTGATGATAGCTCGTTAGGGCTCCCTTCGAATCGTAGAAGCGCCCCACCAGCCGGCCCTTGTACACGTAGTCCTTCTGGTAGAAATCCCGCCACCCAGCGAGTCCTATCAAATCCTCCGGCTTCAGGGAGAGCACATCGTCGGATGTTTCCGGATCGTACGTTTCGAAATCGCCGGAAATGAAGGACACCGAGGCGTCGCGTCCCACAAAGAAGTTGTAGCTGCAGCCGGATCCGTAGTGCTTGATCCCGCGGCTCACATCGAAGACGGATCCCAGCAGGGCCAAGTACAGCGGTCGGCCCTCCTCCTCGCCATTGAACTGGGCCAATTGAGCCGGCGTGAAGAGCGTGCCGACCTCGTCACCGCCTGAAAAGGCCAGCGGAATGCCCGCATCCTGGCCAGCCTTGTCCAGGTAGTCGTCCGTCTGCCGGCGCAGGAACTGCCTAATCTCCGTCTGGTAGAAACCGGCCAAAACGGCGGCCACAACGAAGAGAAACTGCAATTTGAACAGGTGTCGCAGCAATCCAAACATCTTGTAGTTTCCCAGAACGGAACGGAGTCGGAACTAGTTTCGCTTGAACCGAAAGTGTGACCATGCAGTGCAAAAAGACCGACAAACCGGTTTGAATTTCAAAAATTCAAAATTTTAATGGGAACGATCAAATTATTTCCTTTTTAAATGTAACTAGCTATTTTCATTTATTATAAATTACTAAAATACTAGCTTTATTACAGCATTGAGTTTTTCTGTAATTGTATCTTAACGATTTTGTAGAATTTAAATTTAACCACAAATCGAATCGTCGAAAACAGTACCAAATTCTCCAACTTTCAGTTTTTTTTTACAAAATAATTGAAATTTTTGTACATTCTAACTAATGTTGTTTTTTTATAACGATAAAACCACTCGTCTGCAACCCACTAAAAATCGACAAAAAGAATTCAAATTTTGGCATTAAATATCCATAATTTTTATTTGCATAAACCAGTTGGCGGATGATCCTTGACCTAGCGGCGTCGGGAGACACAGGCGTCGATGTGGCTGTTAACCTCCTGGAGGCCGAGCACCGCCTGCGAGGATGCGGAGTGGGTGCACACGTTGCTGTCGACAAAGACGGCGGGGATGCGCTCGCTGGTGGATTTGCGGATGGTCTTGATGGAGGAGCGGGCACTAACCAGATAGAAGGTGGCCTGAATGTACCACTTGGTCATGCAGGACTGCTTGAGGACGACGTTCTTGTAGTTCTGGCACTTCTGGTAGGTGGTACCCACATTATAGGCACCGAACACCAATTGCTGGGTGGCGGCGTTCACGTCGGAGCCGATTTCGGCGGATGTGTGGGCCGCAACGATGCCGCAGGAGTGCAGATCCTCGTGGGCGGCGTCCACAATGCGGGCGATCTCCTCATCCTCGGCGGCCACGCACTCGGGACTCTCCTGGCGACGCGACTCCACCTGGTCGAGGGCCTCCTCCAGCTCCTGCTGCGGCTCCCGGACGATCTCCTCGTACTGGTGCACCAGGGCCTCGCCGGTGGCCTTGCCAATCTCGGTCATCTCGTCCACCACGCTGTGCACCTGGGCGTCCATCTGGGCGGGCATGTCCATCGGTTGGCTCCATCCGCTGGCCACGAAAAGGGTCAGGATAACGAATGCGACGGTTTGCTTCATGATTGCTGCTGATTTGCTACTGTGGACTTTGCCAAAATAAGATCGTATTTATACCCGGGCATCTAGAAACGGATTATTCGCAGACGGTCACCGCTAATCTGGATTGCTGGCCATAAATTTATGGCCGCCATTGTAAATCATTCACGGCTTGGTTTGATTAGTGAACTTCGTTTACATTTATTCACCTGCTATTCATAGAGTTCCCGTATTTGGATTTAGATTAAAAGGGGCCAAGTCGCCCGATCACACAAAGAATACCATAAACATCAAAACAAAGCGTTATTTAAGGGATATGACTAGACTTTACAGTATTTACCTAAGGGCAATAAAATAAAAAAAAATATTTTATATTTATATTTTACTTTAAAAATTAAAAATGTTGCTAAACAATCTTTAAACTTTTAACAATCCATATTGAAACTTAAAACACACTATACCATTTTAAAATAATACTAAATTCGCAAAAAAAAGGAATATTAAAAAACACTATATTTGTATGCTTTCGACAATTACATATTTAATACACAATATTGTTTTATTTTTTATCAGGTCTGCGTAATGCTAACAAGAGTCAACGCTCAACCCATTATGATAATAATTTATTTTAATAAAACCGGGAACACCCAAACATATATATAAAATATATTCCCCGAATATTAACCTCTTTAGCAGGAACCCTCAAAAATGGCAAAATACCAATAACATCAGCGCGTGTTTGTCTGAGTTCTCAAGTGATTCGTGATTCGTGATTCCTTAGATTGAATTGCCACTGTTTTCCCTCACTTCGCAATGACTTTTAATCGAGGGCATGAGCGGAGCCATAAATTATATGACATTATCTTCTATAATTAAGGCATTATTTAGATCCAACGATTAGAGCGATTCTCGAGTGGCGAATCCAGTAATAGATGTTTCCTATCGCTCGACGCACTGGGAAAATATAATTTGCGACCTTATCGAAAGACTCCCTCTCATTACCTCTCTTTTCTGCCATTTTCTCTGCACGATTGGATTGGAGAAATAAAAAGAAGGCAGACGGAAATTATTTCGATTAAGGCAAGACAAAGACACATAAGCCAAATAATGGGAAATAAATCAATTGGCCGATAAACGACCCTTGAATATTTTAATTAACTGGGGGTACGGCTACGCCTACCGATATGGCAATCTGTATCTGGCCTCCAGTCATATATAAGGTGGATCCCCAGCGGGATCCCAGCAAAACCCAATCAACCATGAGGAGTATCATTCTAGTGTTGGCCTTAGCCGTGGCATCTGTGAGTAAATCAGAAATGGGAATACCTATAAGAAAAAACCTATTCACAAAGGAAGTGCTAACTATAGAGGTTTAAAAATATACCCAGATTATATCGAAGAGATATACATTTTTTTAAAGTTATTAATATAAATGCTTGCGTACGTACGATTATAGTTTATTAATCAACAGTGCGTATGAGTGATTTCCGATAAAAACTTATCGATAACGTTAAAGCTTTTCTCTTGGATAGAAACTGTAAAATAATCGAAATTCCAACACTGCGTATGATTAATGTGACTTGAAATATTCAAAAAAAAAGTAAAAGAATAATAATTGTGATGCCAATATTATAATTTTTCATGATAAGGGGTAAAATAAAGAGGTAAATAATATTTAAGTTTGAGTTAAGAAGTCTTTAGATCCTGAGCTTCAGATAAATATATTGAAATATTATTTAATAATCAACAGGTTTCAGCGGTGCCCCTAGTAGAGGAGCAGGATGCTACCTCTTTGAAGGAATTGTTCAAGAAAATGGACCTTGACTTGGACTTGAACTTCGACCTGGACCTGGGACTCAAATTGGACCAGGTGATGGAACTGGAACTGCCCGAGGAGGGCGACGTGGCGGTCGATGAGTTCGCCATCCTGGACCGAGTGGTGCGCCTCTTGCTTTCGGAGGCGAAGGCCCTGGGCCGCGAAATCATCCTGCTGACCGAGCGCCAGTTGCTGAAGATCTTCCTGTATCCGCTGAGGGAGCTGGAGAAGCTGGCGGAGGAGCTCGAGCAGAAGGCCCTGGATGCGGGAGACTGCGCGCTCAATGTGACCACCAGTGGGGCCGATATCTTGACCTGGGGCACCGTGGGCTACACGAAATGCGCCTACGATGCCGCCAGCACCTCAATCAATCTGGTCCTGGACACCAAGAAGGCGGTCCTCCAGCTGACCGTGGACGCCTATCAAATCTACACGAAGAGGCGCGAGTGTAAAGCGAAGACACATGCCATTTCGAAGAAGACATGCATAACGGGTCTATATCTCCAATATGTTTCGTTCGTCGCCAAAGCCCCGGGCTCGATACTCCATTTGATTGGACTCCGGAAGAGTGTGCCCGCCGTGGCCACCGATGCCACCGCCTGCACCAACGAGGCCACCGAGAACGTCATCCGGTCATTCAACGAGCTCAACGAAGCCATTGACGCTTGTGCCGCCAACTTTAAGAAGTGAAATATTAATATTAAATAAATTCGATAAAGCAGCTTGAAGTTATTTAAAATTACAAGGGGTGAACAAAAATATTACAGTGTAAAAAAAATTAAAAGAACTAAATTTATAGATCTACGCACAAAAAAAAAGCATGTCGCCGTAAAATCGATATGCGCATGTAAATTTTTGGTTATGCAATACGCATATATTTTCGAGCATATCAAAATTACCTGGCCGCATATCAAGTTAAAATTAATATAACTTAATGTAAAATCGATCTACGTTTCATATAGATTTTTTTGTGTGTAGAAAAAATCCTGAAAAATGTTTACTTATGATTTTTTTTGAAACTAATATATTATCCAATCCCAGCTCAGAATAAAAAAAGTTTGATTTTTGGTTTTTTGAGTTATTACTTTTATTTAAATTTGGTTTCATTATCGTTCATCTTGTTCAAATACAATAAATAAACATTTAAACTATTTAGTGGTATGTATATATATATATATATATAAATCGTTTGTTTTTTGTTTTGTTTGTTAAATATTTTAAATAAGTGTATATATATTGTATTTCATGGGTTTTTCCTCATCTTCATTTGCATTCGCCTCTTCTCTCATCGACTTTCCTCGACTATTTCATAATTGTTCTCCTTCTTTTCGTACCAAAAATTTGCATTTTCTTTTGTTTTTCGTTTGGTTTGAAAGAAACTTGTTGGTTGTTTGGTTTGTTTTATGTTTTTTGTTTTGTTTTATTATATAAGTAAATTGCTGTGTTCGGGCTTACGGTCGTCAAATGTCGTTTATATATTTGTGTATATATGTTACTATATAGTATATATATACTGTATACTATACACACTTGCATGTTAGTAAAAGTAGCTTGTTACATAAATACTAATGTATAAATTGTTGTTTCTACTCAAGTATGATGCCACATACAAATACAACTAGGTTTGCATGTACTGGTATATCTGTATATGTATGTGTCTGTGTTGGAGTGTGTGGGTGTGGGTGTCAGCTGTACATATGTAGAATGTATGTACCTTTATCAATAATTAGTTAAACTGTAGCTAGGTATTTGCCATATGTTGCTCAACAACTTTTACCATCCGACTTTCGTTATTTTATTGGAGTTTATCATTTTCATTTTGCAGTTGCATTCGCAGTTTTCGGAATTTTCGCTGATTTTTGTTAATCATATATGTAAGTTGTTTATTAGTCACAGATGTTTTTAGGCGCGCCTTTATGCTTTAATGAATTCAGCGTGTTGTATATTATTAATATTTCAATTCTTTATAGTAGAAAATAAAATATAAGTAAAAGGCAATTTTCTTAGTATTTTCTCAATTCTTTTTTCTTGGGTTTTTTGTTCTGAAAAAATTTGTGCTTAATTTTGTAGAAATTTTGTTTCTTTGCCTGCATTTTATTCGCTTAAAACAAAAAATGTTAAGATATTTTGTTTAGCTTTCGTTTTTGGGTTTTTGTTTTTTTTTAATTTTTATAATGTATAATATTTAGTTCAATAAATTCGTTACGACACATGGACTAAGACACAGCAAAAAATATTCATGCTTAATTTAGATTCAGTTTTTACTTTTATATTATTTTTTTTCCTTTGAATCCATCTTTCATTCGATTTGGTATAATTGGTAGATTTTTATATTATTATTCATATTATTCTTCACATTTCGCGTCCTAAATGCGCTTGTAAATATTTGTCAATAATAAATGATGAAACAGCTTAAGAACTCGATGTTTTTTTTTGGGTTTTTATTGATTTTTTTTGCGAATAATTTTCAAGACACCTACCCGAACCTAGTTTATCTGCCAGCTTCCAAATATGTAGCTATTTTCGTAATTGTTTGCTTTAAGGGCTAAACGGTCAACGGTAACGGTAACGGTAACGGTTACGGTTACTGATCGGTAATCGGTAATCGGTATCGGTAATTTATAGATAATTTCGTATTTTCCGTATCTTCGTATTCGGTATTCGGTTTTGATATGTTCGCTTCAAATGCGTGTCATGAAAATACATTTGCTTTGCTGATTCTGATTCTGCAATACAACTCCGTTTAAAAATATACAGTAGAACAAGGCTACTACATAAGTACATAGGTATTTTATCTATATATCTGTAGACTAAATTGGGCAAATGTTTTGGGTTTTCTTTTGTCATTTATCATTGGGCGTTGAAATTCCGTTTTCGTTCGTTAGTGCAAAAACTCCTTGCGTTTTAATTTTCATTTGCATTATCATTATCATCATCAACTTTCTAGCGTTTTTCAATTCAATTCAATATTATTATTACAATAGTGTGGCCAAAGCTTATTGTCGGAAGCGTTATGCATTTTAGTTTTAGTTTTTCATTTATTCGGTTTTGTTTTGTCTTGTAAAAATATTTTCGATACTCGTCAACTTCGTATTAGAACATTGTTAGGGAACGGAATGGAAAAGTGTAACGCAAAATAGAAAAGTGTTCAAGAAAATCGAGTGTCGGTAAGGCTATTTTCTGTTAGTTTTGTTGGGTTTATTAAAGTGTTGTTGTCATTTCCTCCACATTTGAGTTATTATTTTCAAAAATTAATATTTCATTTTGGTCTTTGCTTATATTAATCACTAAAATGTATCCTTCTTGTATATATTTTTCCTTCGATAAATGTATATAAATTTTCATCTTCTGGTTTTCTTTTGTTTTTGGCGTAACTTTGTGTGAGCTGGGTTTTGTATTTGCGCCCATTTTTACTTTTACTTTTATTTTTATTTTTGGTTTTCATTTTTATTTCGTAAAGAAAAATGTTTCAAAAAATGTTTAACAAACAATTCAATAGGCTTTACACGAAAATGATGTGGCATTTACTTATACGTTATATAAATCAATTGTAAAATATGTATATATATATTACTCGCTTGTTTGTTTTGTTTTGTTATGTTAGTTTGTTGTATAATTAAATATTGCATTTGGTTTCGTTGAACGTCTGGACAATTTTTCATCTTCGCCGTCGATTTTCCCTCCGATTTCGCATCTACTTAGTGTTACATAAAGTTACAACTAGATTAGTATATATAGCTGTACGTATTTAAATATGAGTGTTTGGTTTATTCCTTGTGTCGTGGCTTCTGTATTTTTGGCCCAAGGACTTTGGGTCCTCTGTCCTCTGTTCGCGAGCAAAACAAGGCCAAGGTCTTTGGCCTGCCCTGCTAAGTATGCTACAGAAATGTTCGAATCAACGATTAAGGATCGAGTATACAGATTCACATCCCTCTTTTATCGCTAGTTCCTATAAACCATACATATATCATAATACCTTCTGCTTCGGCCCTTCTGTTTTTCTAGTTCGACGAAAACCTTATTTTGCTTTTTATATAATTTACAAAAATTTTGATTTCAGTACCTGATTGCAATGGGTTTTATTCTTTTTCTTTATTTGCTTAAAAAAAATACAGACACTTGTAATTGTTGTTTTTGTTGCTTGCTTTAGACATAATTTGAAGTACAATTCATATGTATACATATAGGTATATATTTTGTTCTAGTTTCATATTTAGGCCATAATTTGTGTTGGTTTGAATACGAAAACGCTTTCAAAAATTCTACAGGACATACCTCCCACTCCCTCTCTCTCTCTTTCTACCTCTCTGTCTGTCTCTTTCTACCTCGCTGTCCCTTTCTATCTCGCTGTCGCTTGCTGTTGTAAACTTTAATATGTAAATACACACAATTAGCTATATTTATGTTTAAATATTTGGTTTCTGCTACACTTACGCAATTAGAACTCAATGAGCAAAGTATCTAAGACATATCCTGGATTGGTCGTCCTGGAAAATGGTTTCGCATCCCTACATCCGCTTTAGCACTACAATACAATTGGTTTCGGTTATGGTTGCTTGTAAATATAGTCGATATATGTGTATATAATTATGATCATTGGTTACAAGTACAAGACATTAAAGGAGGGCACACGAATCGAATTCCTAACAATTGTTTTTTTCGTTTTCTTTTTCATTTTCAGAGTGTCCTACGGTTAAAGTGCGACCGACTTGGCTGAGATCAAAATTAAAATTGAGGAATTGGTCTAATTTGTTATCCCTTTATTCGTTCACAACCATGTAAAGAAGTTGGAGGGGAAGCAAGAGGACAGATACCGGATGTCCATAAAAAGCCGGGTGAAGAATTCCTCTACGGGTGCTACACTCAGATTCAAAATCGCGCTCTTTGTATCGGAAATCGTTGATAATTGTTTAGGAATAATTCAGAATTTCAAAAGATACAAAAAAATACTACAAATTATATAATTAAGCTTAGGCTTTCATAAAAGGAACTTTAATATCTATAGTAATTTAGTTTCATAATTTGTTTTTCAATTTTTTCTAAAATGTAGGACTAACCGAAAATATTTAAAAATTGTTCGGAAACCGACATAATTCTCCACTAATTCTTCTTCTTCTCTTCCCGCAATCCCTGAACTATTCGCTGAATAAAAAGGAGAAGATTGGAAGTATGGGCTTTATACTCTCTTTATACTCTTCGGGTTTCTGGCAAGGATTCTAGATGTGTATGCGAGTAATATATACTAAATCTGTTGACTGATTTCTTGAATTTATTGCTGTTTCCGTTTGTTGTCCTGGGTAAAAAGTTGTAACTCGATTCTGTCAATTGTTATTTATTGCTTTTGTAATTGATTCGCTCCTATCGATTTTCCTCTTTTCTCTTTGTTCGCTTTGTGTAAAGTAAAAGAAAACTCAAGCTTTTGTTCTCAAGGTTCAGGTAATCAATTTCTAGTCTTATCTGTTGCACTGAGTAGTCTGCGATTTTCCTCATTTTCATTTTCATTTTCGTTATCGTTTTCATTTGTTGTTCTTGTTGTTATACTCTTTAAAGGTATGTATACATATAGGCATATGTTTGTATATATAATTTGTCAAATTTGTTACGTCATTAGTTGGATATAATAATTATACAATACATAATTATAATTACAATAATTTCGGATGTGGTATATGGTAAATGGTAAATGAAAAACGATCAACAGATGAATGCTTATAGGTAATGTCTTGAGTTGAGTTGTAGTTCGAGTTGAATTGCTGCAAACCATAGTATAAGTTTAGGGTCTATAAGTACCGTTAGTTGTAGTTGTAGTTTTCATTTTCGTTTTCGTTCTAGTTTTAGTTTAGTTACCAAGTTTAGTACGTAGGTAAATTTGTGGCTGGCTGAAACAGGTTGTTCTGCGTGAGTTTTTTTTTTTAGGTTGGAGTTGTCAAAAGAAGATCTTTCTATAACTTTCTCATCTTATTGTAGTTTGTCAACGTTTTCATGTTCTTATTTGTTTTCTTATTACTCTTTTGGCTGCTGCAGTGCTTAAGTTAACTCTTAGGTTTTCGGTTTTCGGTTTTTCGAAGCTTTGATTTACCTCTCAATTGCTTTTGGTTTTACTATAGTTTTTTGGTCAAGCGGTTTCGATCAATTGTATCTATCATTTTGTTGTTTGTTTGCTTAATTGATTCAAAGGGAAGACATAACATTCTAGAAAAAGGTTCCTAACTGATTTCGGTTTCTCGTATCTCGTATCTCGTAAATATATAAGTGTATATTGTATATATTTTTTTCTGAGTATAATTTAAAGCATTCTTATATAGGTAAGTATATTTTTTATTTAATTACTTTTTTTGTTGCTTTTTTCTCATTTTTTTCCACTTTCTTCTTGATGTGTAAATATCAATAACCGTTTTCTACAATAAGACATTACATATTTCTTGGTGCCACTATATTATATAGTCATACGTATATATATAAATATCCAAGTGAGTGGGTGTGTGTGTGAAGCTTCGTCCTTCGGGGGAGGCAGAAAGTGTCCCCAAGTCGGGGGAGTGTTCGATAATTATTGGGCGAGTGTTGGAGGGTGCGGTGCCTAGGTGCCTAGGAGGTTGAGCCCTATGTATAGAAACTTTTGTACCAGGCCTTAGAAAAATCGATTGAACCCTTGGGAAAAGACTTTCAACATTTTCGTGTAAAAAGCACAACGAAATAAATGTTTATTCTACCCACATATCATATCATATCATCTCATCCTACCTATACTCTCCTTTCGATCGTACTTATTGTGTTTTTGTTGTTCTTCTTGTTCTTGTTGTTGTAGGAATGACACGCCCTTAATTTACATATCCATATATATATAATATATTTTCATATAATTTGTTTTTATTATTTTTATAAAACAACATTCAAACACTTAAGATGCTTCATAAAGTTAATAAATATTTTTTTGTTTTTTTCGTTTTGTTTTTTGTTTTTATCATTTGTTAAAATATCAAAAGTGGATGGAATTATGTGATTCTAGTTATTACACGCACTATTTATGTATATATAGATACATATATATGTATATATAATTATATATATATCGTTCCGTGATAATACAACTCATTTCTCATGGATTCGATTTACTGCCTGAAAAAATTCGGACCAAATTTCTTAGGGGGACTTTTAAATTTCTCACGTGCTTGTTAAATGTACAAAAATATCTGTAGAGATTTTTTGCCGTAAAATGGTGTGTGTAGATATAATTGTTAAATGAAACCATTTTTGCAAAAAAATTACAAAATCAGGATTTCTCTAGGGGGTTTGCTCAATGCTAAAAATTCAATTGAATATACATAGTTCGCTCGCTTCATGGCACAATATTCAATAAAATATTGTCAGCTCGAAAATCGATATTCGATGAAGATTGCTGAAAGAGTGAATCGAAATTCAAGTTCAAATCAGAATCCAAATCAATACTTCATAGTTATCCATGGTATGAGTTTCGTTAAAGGTACGGTTACCATTTAGAATGCTATATATCTTCTTATAATGATTTATTGTATAATTGGTTCAAAAGTTCGGTCACTGTATGCATGTGTGTATTCGTTATTCCGTTGCTGTAGGTAGTTCGGGGTCACCAAACTTGGTTAATGGGGTCACAAGCAGGTATCGTTTTAAAAACCGATGCTGAAAACTTTTAACTATTTTGCCAATCAATTGAACAAAAAACAAGGATATGTCTTAAGTTTTTTTAGTTGTTTTTTAATGAATTTCGGGGTCACCAAAGAATATTTTTATTGTACCTAGCCAAATTAGTTTTTAACTATTATGAATCATTGCCAATTTAAAGAACGCAACAAAAGGATATGTTAGTGGTTTTTTTTCGGATTTTTCCGCGTGAATTTTGAGGTCGAAAATAAAATTGAAAGAAAGCAACAAAAAGATATGTGTAGGGGTTTCGGCTCAACAAATGAATATTGTCATTATTTCTCTTTCCATCTTCATTAAATTCTCAAAATTTGTATAATACTTTAAAACGCTAATTTGTATATTTTAAAAATTATTCAATACGTATGTAAAGCATATCAAAGCCAAACACACACACGCGGGCCAAAACTGATCGTGAGAAGGGGTTTCCAAAATCAAATAAATTAGCTTACATCATTGATTTAAGACTATCACAGGCGGGAGGGGGGGTTTTCTTCTGATGGGGGAGCTCTAGTGGTTAGGGACACAAAAAATGAAAAACCTATTCTTGAGGCATTTATGTATAGGGTGCCGCCACAGAATCTATCATATCTACCATTTCCGAATATACATATATATCTCTGCCTGGATTTAGGACTAGAGTTTCGTGTTTCAAGTTGAGTTCTGAGTTTTGAGTTCTGAGTGTTGAGTTGAGTGTGTGGGTGGCATGCAAGAGTTTACTTATCGATCGTTAAATAGTCTGCCATTTGCGAGTAAAATGGTAAAAGGTGTAAAAAGCCTAAGGAGTACAGTCAGCAAAAATGGTATAAGTTGGTTTCTGTAGTTCACATAGTTATAAGTATGTAAATAGTTGAAATCTGCGTCTTCCCGTTCGATATATAAGTATATATTGTATGTGTAAAGTTTACCTAGCACAAATCAGAGTCAGAGTCAAGTGAGAAGGTCACAAGGGTTAGATGTGGATAGGAGAACGGTTAGCTTGGTTCTAGAGGAACATTTACATTTACATTTACATATGCTTTTGGTTTTTGTTTTTGTTTTAAGCTTTTTGCTTTACATTTTAATTATTGGTGTTTGCCCTTTAACCCTTGTGCTATGAACTAAATGCTGCCCTACAAAAAAAACAAAAGAAGATACAAATACCTATGATTGATGTAAATTTGTTTAAATCATTTGTGTTTTGGTGTTGTTTTTTTAGTTTAGCTTCTTCGTTACTTTTTTTTCTTTGTTTTTTGCTTGGTAAAATTCCATTTGTTCGAGTTTAAATATCCACAGTGGCTACTTTTGGCGCCCACTGTCCATATGAAATATATATGTGTATATATATTTGCTTAGTAAATTTTAAGTTAATTCAATTTTTACTCTTGAGGCAGCTTTTTTTAGTTTTGTTTTTCTATTCTCAAAGAAAATTCAAAAATCCTTGTTGAATAGTTTTGGGTAAACGTATATTGGTTCGATCCACTCGAAAAAATGTTTGCTGTGCCTTAAGTTTGCCCTTTTTCTTACATTGTTTTTTTTTGTTTGTTTTTCTTTTTTTTTATTGTATTGCACTCTGTATTTTTTAGTTTAATTAAAATGCCCAACAATTGTTTTTTTCGCTTTGGTTGCTTAAAGGGAGATTGTTTTGGTTTGTTAATGGCTTGTTTTTGTTTTGGTTTTTGTTTTCCGTTTTTCGTATTCGTTTTTAACTATACAACATCAAAAATAACTCACATAAAATTCATTCAACATCTTATCGTTTAGGCTAGTTTACACATGTATATGTCATGTATATATCATGTATATAAGGTGTATATAATTCATAAAACATTCTAATATGGTAATACGTTTGTATGTTTTGGTTTTGTTATCGTTTTCGTCGTCTTCGATCCGCTGGAAAACCGTATTTTTCACTATCATTATCATATTCATTTTGGTTGTTCAATTGATTTTTATCATCCGTAGTCCTATATAGGTAGTATATGTATAAATATCGTAATCGTAATCGTAATCGTAATCGTAATGCAATACAATAAGTTGACTGTATATTTGGTGCCCAAAAATATTGTTGTTGTGTTCCTGCACTCGACCCCAAAAATGTTTGTTTGCAAACGTTGCTAACCTTACAAAATATCTGCTTATGGATTACAAATCGTATCTGTTACACTTGTTTTTGGTTTTCCATTATTCATTTGGTTTTTCATTTTCTTTTCATTTTGTTTAAAGCCATTTGACAACACAGGGAATTTGTTCGTTAATGTTTATTGGGTTTGCATTAGGTTTGCTTGAAATGTCGATTATTTGATCTCTATAGGGATTGGATAATCTATGCGTATTTTGGAGGATCCCGAAAGGCCATGGTTATGCTGCCCACACACCTTTCAATTTTCATTTTTCATTTCTCGTTTTTCCATTACATCGTTGTCTAATTTATGTGTGTTCCTTAGTGGTGTGGCAAAAATTTCTTGCAGTGTAGCTCGCTCCGATCTGGAATTTCCTGCCCTCTAAGTTGGTAGCCTACGTTTAGTTTTGGTTTTCCCATGTATACTATATATATATATTACTTAAAAATTTGCCAAGGCGCGCAAAAGTTTTCGGTTTCTATTGGTTTTTTTTTTTTGGTCATATCTTAATTCGAATATACATATGTATATATATATACATAGATATATATTTTGTTATTATTATCGAGCTATGTATAATTGTATTGTTATTGTTAGTTGTGTAAATTTTGTTTTCCATAATAATCGCTACACATAAAAATGTTCGGTTTCTGTTGGTTTTCCGCATGTTGAACTCATTTTGAACAACCCCAGAGACAATCGTTTCGTTTTCAAATTGTTTATGTTCGGCATTACTTGCTATATTATTATTGCTCTATGGTTCTAAAACTAGTATATTGATACCCAATTGTCTTTGGTATCCACATGCCATTTTTTGTATGCTACTAGTTATTAGTGTATGTATTTGTTAATTTAAATTGTTGCTTTCGTTTTTGTTTTTGTTTTTGTTTCTTTTTTGCGCTGAGAGAAATTAGGAAGTTGGTTTTTCTTGTTCATTAGCTTAGTTTCTGGTTTCCTTGTTGTTCGGTTTTTGGTTTTAAAATTCTAGAAAAATAAAAGCTTTCTAATTGCTTCTGTTTTCATATGGTATCCTGCCGCTTAGCTCCTCTCGTACTTCCATTTCGATCCGATCCCCAAACTCGAAAAGCTTTTATTCCTATTTCGGTTCAACTCCTTCGCCTTCGCCTTCGCCATCGTTTTCGTTTTCAATTTCATTTTCGTTATGTATTGCAATTTGTTGATTCTAACTTGATATTTGGTTTTTGGTTCGCTATAAACTAGTAAATGTGTATGTATATATTTTTTTGTTTTCCGTATTTGGTTTTGTCGGTTGTCAAAAAAGGACTCACTAAATGTTACAGCACATCAATAAACAATTTTTCATTATTCCTTACTTCTTAATTATTTATTTTGTTTTCTTTTCTCATGAATCATGGCACTATAGTTTTAGTTTCTGTGTGGTTTCCTCTATAAGACATATGCGCTTAGATATATATTCCAAAAACACTACACTCTCATTCGCTCGCACAAGACACACACTGACAAAAAAAGGTGAGCAACAATCGATCGAAGAAAACCATAGGTGTAAAACCAAATCGAAAAACCAATCCCTATTATGGTGTATAAATATCAGCATAGTGTGTAAAACATTATGCAAAAATTCTCTTTTTTTCATTTTTCATTTTGGTTTTTTTCTTCGTTTTTTCGTCGTTTTTTCGTATTTTGTTTTTGGTAGCATAGTGTAAATAATTCCCAGTGATATGTACGCAAATTTAACACAACAACTCGACCAGGGAGTTTTTTTTACATTTTACATTTTTAGCCTCTCATTTTTGGTTTCTACATATTTTCCTAAACATTTATTTCAAGCGAAAAGCATTAAATGGTCGATGACTTAAATGCAATATCTGAACAGGGATTCAGGCAAGAGATACAAATACAAATACAAAGCTTAAGTGGTACCAGAAGAAACAAAATGAAAAACGAGGGGCGAAATGTTCAGTATATTGTTGCTAAATTCTTTTCGGCTCTCTTTTTTATTTCTGGAGTTTTACAAAGTAAATGGGAGTACAAATTTCCAGATCCCTGGGCTTTCTATATATTATTTTACCTACATATTAATATATCGTTCACATAATTCGCATAAGCTGAACACAACTCAATATTATCAACAATAGTTTCGTGAGTTAGGTTATTACACAAAAATGCTAAAATCAAATAAGTTAAATAATAAATTCATAAATCATAAATTATAGACTTGAGGAACTTGTTTGTTTTCTCCATTCTTTCTCCACAGCAGGCAAATCAAATTGTCGATTTATTGTGATTTTCGGTTTTCTATTTTCTGTTTTCTGTTAGATTTAAAATGCTTTACTTGTCGAATTGCTAGATCGATTTTGAAACGTGTTTAATTGATTTGCTTGCTTTGAGTTTCCTGTTTTTGATAATGTTTGGTTGTTAGAGTGTCGTGTGTGTATTGTAAACTTGCTTTTGATTACATATTGGTTTTCTTGTTTTTTGTTTTCTGTTTTCTGTTTCGTTCAGTTTCCATCGCTTAAATGTTATTTATGATTTATCCGTATAATATATAATTCTTTTTTGTTTTGTTTTTGGTAATTGATTGCTTGTCGTTTAGTGTTCATTTTTTGTTATCAACTTGACATGTGATCATCTCCTTCCTAGGCCCCGCAAATAAATCCCGAAAAAATTCTTCTGCTTTTATTTAAAAAGTGTTTTGGTTTTGGTTTTTGTTTTCCTACTGGAAAGCCGAGGGTAACTGCCTCGGTTTCAACTAACTTTACTTCGAATTTACTTCTGGTTCTCCATCGTTTTCCTTTGTTTGTCTATAATAAGGCGAAAAATATCATCAAAAAATTGACGTACACTAGATTGTATTTCTGTTGTTTTGGTTTCTATCAATTATTGTTTTACATATATGTAAGTATATGTACGCATGTATAAATAATTTAGTAAATTTGTTTTGTTTTTGGTTTTTTGGTTTTGTTTTTGTTTTTGTTTTTGTTTTTCCTCGCACTTCTACGTCTCCGCCTTTAATGGGGACTGTCTATATAGGTTGAGTTCCTTTATTTGAATTAGTTCTCTGGAGCAGAGACACCTCCTTAAAAAATGTTCTCTCCTCTCCTCTTCTCGCCTTAAATAAAATACATAATATATTTGTTGTTTGTTTTGTATATGTCTGCTTGT
Organism: Drosophila pseudotakahashii; assembly: GCA_035046095.1. Taxonomy (NCBI): domain Eukaryota; kingdom Metazoa; phylum Arthropoda; class Insecta; order Diptera; family Drosophilidae; genus Drosophila; species Drosophila pseudotakahashii. Next base: position 14,242,917 of record JAWNOE010000105.1, read on the forward strand.
ATATGTATATATAGATATATGTTTTTGTTATACATTTATATTAAAATAATTTGATGTATAAAGCGTTTGTTTTGGGTTTTACTTCATGTTTTTGTTTTTCTTGTTTTGTTTTTGTTGTTGTTTTACCTTCTTGTCTCGGAATTGAACTAAATGCAAGTATGATACAAGACGCACGAACTACTAAATGGGCAAAACATGAGGGGGTGGGGTGTTTGTGGGTGGCGTGGGTGGTGGATCAGGAGGCATTGAGTGTGCTCGAGTGTGTGTAGTATAGTGTAGTATAGTGTAGTGTAGTATGGTGTGTGTAGTTAACTAAACCATCGACCTTGACTGATGTGAATACCCTTTTTGGCGGCTGCCTGTAAACATATACTCGATTCTATATATCTTCACGTTCAATATGTATATCGTATATGTATAGTGTTATATGTCTTATATCCGCACGAAATTTGCTTTTGTTTGGTTTTTGTTTTTGTTTTTGCTTAAGCGTCGCATCGAGGAACAAATTATTCAACAAATCCAGCTTGAAATACTGCCGATATCGATATCGTTAATTAGTTTCAGTTATAGACATTATAATATAGTTTTTATTTTTCATGTTTTATTTTGAGCAAAAGTCTCAAAAATATCTTGCTTTTGTTTTCCATTCCATTTATTTCGACCGTAAAAAAAAAACGAACAAAACTAATACACTTGACCAAAATGATAAAAACTAATAAAAATAATAATCATAATCGTTGTAAAAATAAGGTGGACAATATTTAATATTTTTTTTACTTTGTAATAACTCTAAACGGTTCTTCTCGCCCTTCGCATCTCTCCGAATTTTCCACATCGATTGTATAAAAAATCTTTGGCAGCATCTTTATTAAAAGGTTCGTGTTCTTCGCTCGATTTCTTGATTTGATCTTGCCAATTGCCGACTATATATAGGTATATATATTATAATATGCGTGTGTCGATTAGGAATTAACGTAACTATATCGAGTGATTGAGAAACATGTGTGGTGTGGTTGTTGTATGTGTAAAGTTAAGTATTTCCTAATTAGTTGTAGACAATTTGTTTGAATCTTCTCCATTAAAGTAAAGTCAAAACCATAAAGTACAGGGAATACGAATCGAAAATTAATATATATTTGAATACAGTACATGTGATTTCGATATACGTAGATATAATATAGATGTAAAGAGTTGAGGTGGAAAGCTTTCACTTTGTCACATTATAAACAGTAAGCAACTAAGAAAATATCTCATTCCTCGCACGATCTCGTACATATTTCAATTCATTTCGTTTTCATTTTTATTTTATTGCTTGTTGCTGATTTCGGCCTTGAAAATTAAAGCGCAGTGGGTGGCGGGGGGCGGAGAAGGGGGGTGGGAGGGCGGCCTTGGTCAATTTTCGTCAGTCGGTGTTAGTTTAATGTTTAGTGTTAAATGGCATTATGTCGAAAAGCGTCCAAAAGTCCATGTTCCGCCCCTTGTTCTTCTAATCGCTATTACTTCGGCTTCGGTTTCGGTTTTGTTAAGTTTTTCTGTTCGTTTAGTTTTAGGTTCGGTTCGATTCGATTCGTTTAAGTTAGTAATTAAAAGTTAGGAATTGTCACTGACTAGTGGTAGTACCGCCCCTCTCCTGGCCACGCCCACTTTCTGGGCCATTCGCTAATCGTACATAACTGTATACATAATACGAATATATACAGGTGTGTAAATATATATATATTTTCGCTAGAAATCCTATAGTTCATACGTAGTTAGTAAAATGTTATCGTCGTTAAGTTGCGTAATCTCAACTAAATTGTAAATTTGATTTAAACTTAAGCACATTTATGTTTATTTGGTTTTTCACTTAAAAATTTGTATGCCATAGGAAATAAATTTGTTTTGTTTTGTTTTGTTTTGTGTGTTTGGTGTGGAAAAGTTGTTTTTGTTGTTTTTTTTCTCTACTTAAACGCATCGCATCGCATAAAAATCATATACGGTTAATATCATTTTCATAGTAAACTTAAATTTAATTAAAAATTTGCAATTTTCTTTAAAGCAACAATTGACTTTTTGCCATTTTTTGGTTCAACAAAGAGAGAGAAATAAAAATTAAACACAAAATTAAGATAATAAATGTTTACCTCTTTATGTTTCGGTTTTAGTTTATAAAATAAAAGCGTGTGGAATTACAATTTCATTTGAAGGCTTTCCATAAAAACTATAAACAAATTTAAAATGGTATTTTTTGTTGTTTTTTTTAGTTGTTTTTTCTATAACAGTTTTCGAGTTTGGTTTTATATATTTTTGTTTTACAGAAACTCTGTTGACTAAGACGAAGACAAAGTATAAGGAAACATGAAACTATAAAGAAAAATAAAATAAAATAAAAATAATAAAGTAGCTCGCACAGTGAAGTAAAAAGTTAAAAGTTAAAAGTAAAATGTAAAAAATACAAATACATTTAGGAGAAGGAATTAAAATCAAATCTTTTGGTATACTTTGCATTTGAGTGTTTCCATTGTCTTTAGCAAAATGTTTCCTCTTAATACTTCCGTAGTTAATGCAGCGAGAAAATCAAAAAATGTGTATGCGAAAATGGAAAAGGAAAGGTCTAAGGAAATCGCGATAAATTCAATTCAATAATATAACATTTGCTTGGGGCCTAAGTTATAGTAAACGAAATGCAAAACATAATTAAATTAAAAATTATATATTTCAACAGCCAAATTGTTTCACAAAAAATTGCATTTTCTACCCTCTCTCTCTTTCGCTCATAATCGTTCTTCCCTTTCTAAGACCTTCTCGTCTACCATCAACAACTTTGGGGTACATACTATCATCATAATCATAATGTTTATAGTTAAATGTTTATAATTTCAGTGGTATAACATAAACAGAAGCGTTTCACATTGGTTGATGTTGTGTTTTATAGATTACACTTAAGCTAAATTATAATATGTATACAGAACTGTGTAGCCTCACACGTAACAACGTAAAAACTAAACAAAAATAATTATAGTCACACAATATGACAGTAGTAAATGATTGTTAAGCAAAGGTTTTGTGTATTCGTAATCGTCCATTTGCTTAATAAGAACAACTTAACTTTAAACATAAACATAATCGCGATTTTCATGGTTTTGTTTTGTGTTGTGTATATGCTAAAACTAAAGTTACAAATTAAAAATTAAGAACTAAAAAAATGACAAGATTTAAAACAGTTTTCTTCACTTTTCTCCGCATTGTAAGACACAAATGCCAAAGATTGGTTTTAACATAATTTTTCTGCTGTTTGAAACATTGAAAAGGAATCGAATAGTTTTGAACAAAACGAACAGGATATTGTTAACAATACAAAGGATTCGTTTCGTTGTATGTTGTATGTTGTGTGTTGTGTAAGTGAGTTAGGTGTGTAAATGTTAATGTAAACGTATGATGTGGATGTATAATAAATGTGGTTACAGCCTATAAAAAATAAGTTGCTTGCTTCGCTTTGCTTTCTCGCCCAACTTCATCTAAATAAGACTTTACTTGTTGTTCTACCTATCGTTTCTCGTTTCTCGCTTCTCGATTATCGCTTCTCACTTCTCACATGATAAAATTCACACAATTAAAAAATGTTATTTTGTATATAGATAAATAATAATGTCTTGGGAGTAAACCAGCCTTATATTGTATTACAACGGGAAAGAAATGTTGCATGTATCCGTACATATATCATCTTAAATGGTTGTCTATATCGTCTATATAAATCGTGAGTGGTGTGGGTGTTGTGTTTTGTGTTTGTGGTGTGTGTATGTCGATTACATGCACGTGTATTGCATTTGTTTTGTATATAAGCAAAAGGAATATTTGTTTTTTGTTTGTTTGTTTGTTGGTTTTTCTTTTTTTAACAATGTATATAAGAACTTAACAGATACGTTTGTAGGTTTTTTAACGCTTTTTGTTGTTGTCTCTGCTGTTTTAGTTATTATAGTTGTTGGCCTAATGCGATTCGCATTCGTTTTGTTTGGTTTGTTAGCTTACAGATTAATTTGTATGTTGAGTTTGTTGTCTGTAGTTCTTGTTGGATCTCTGGTGTGAAGAACGCAATTAGTTGATACATATCGAATGTATTCTCTGGGTCGGTCGTCTCTGGATATTCGCGGACACATATCTGCCGTGTGGCCGTGTGGTGTAGTGTGTGTTGCCTCCTTTCGTCCCTTCGTCCTCCGTCCTCCGTCCCTCGCTATCCCTATGCCTAACTCCCTACTCTCTCGTCCTGCTTTGTATATTATATGGCAAAGTCATATAGTCATAGGATTTCACATATATGTTTAAGATATATATAGTTTTTGTTTTGTTTTTTTTTTATATATTCATATAGATTTATATATAAATAGATATCACCTTATATAAGCAGCGTAAGGAAAAACCTAAACAGTTTTTTATTTTCTGAACTTTTATCTTAGTGTTTGGTTTCAGTTTGAAATCAAAATAAACTACTTAGATTTCATCTTCTTCTATAATTATTGCCTGTACGCGACCTCTGATGACGCCCTCAACAAATTATTTACTTCCATATTTGTTAGCAAAAAACTTGTGCACAAAAGTTGCACATTTTGCTAGATATACATAGATGTTGTATACTAGGTGTAGATATATATATGCGTGTTTCGTTTTTTTTTTTTGTTTTTTTAGAAAAAGATTCTGGAAGGGTATGCACAAAAAAGCTAATCGGTCGATATAACAATATATATGTCTATATAGATAATAAGTAACATGTAAAGTAGTAGTGTTTGTGTGAGTGTGGCGTGTGTACGTGTATGTGTGAGTGTGTTTATGACAATTTTTAACAAGAACATAAATTCAATGAAAAAAGCATAATTAAAAAACAATTTAAAAAGAGTTTTTAAAAAACATTTTCAAAATATCCCAAGTTTTTGTTTTTGTTTTCTTTGTTTGTTGTTTTTTCTTCTTGCTTGTTGTTTGTTATTCGTTATACTAGATAAAATATTTTTGTTTTTCTTTTTGTTAGATTTGTTGATGTTTGTTTTTTAGTAGTAGCGCTAATTGTTTTTAAATTAGAGATCAAAAATAGTATTTGTTGCATTTTGTTTATCATTTTGTTATTGGTTTTTTGTTTTTTGTTTTATACAGTTGCTGTGGCTCATAAAACGGCAACGTTTGTTTTTTGTGATTTAAAAGGATTTTTGGTGTTTCGAGATTTTGCTTTCCCCCTTTGGACATATATATACTTTGTCCTATATATATGTCTATCTGGATTGTTGCAATTGCTGTTCATAATGTTGTTACTCCAGCTTGTTATGCTTGTATTTCTTGCTTTTCTTGCTTAGCAACACGCTGCTAATTCTTGCTTAACTCTTCTATTAAATGACTGATGGTGTTGTCGCCGACGGCTGTTGATTGGTGTTACTGCCGTTGCATATGAGGCTAATGTTGCTCATGTTGCTCAAGTTGCTCAGGTTGCTCATGTTGCTGTTGCTATTGCAGAGTTGAGGCTGAGTCCTTGCCAATAGGTTGATGTTGCTGTTGCTATTGCTATTACTGTTGCTGTTGCTGTTAGTTGCTTGCTGCTGACGTCGGCATCCGTATATCTTGCCCGACGAGTATTTGTAGTTGTATTTGTTCATATCGACTGATGGACGATTGTTGCGCGCTTTGATTTGCAATCAGTGAACATAGAGGGTGTTCAGGACTAGAACATGATGATTGTTCTTGGCCAGCGTCACCACATAGCCCTCGGATGTGATTTTCAGGCCGCAGCAGCGGGAAACCTGCGAATGAATCAATGTTAGCTCAGATCATCGATGGAGGGGACAGTAAAACACAAAGAAGGGGACGTTGTAATTCCAAAGTAATAATCTTAAATGGTTCATTGACCTTTTCTTTTTCTGGTTAAATAATATATAGCCATATAATCGCTCACCTTGACGTGGGGACACTCGAACTCGGACTGGAGGGCGCCCTCACGGGAGTAGCAGGCGACGTGGAAGCGGTTGCCGTGCGAGTCGCCGATGAGTACGTCCCCGGCATTCGATATATCAATGCCATTGGGGAAGCAGGTGACCTTCTCGTTGCCAATGCGATAGAGGAATGTGCCGTCGTCCTGGAAAACGGCCACACAATGGCCCTTGAAATCGCACACGTAAAAATCGTTGTCTGTCGGGCAAAGAGAATACAGAAAAAATGTTATTGTGTTAGGAAGTCAAATAAAATAAATATAATCTCAAATATTCACCTCGTATAGCGATGTCGGAGGGCTCGCGCATGTAGTCGCTGCAGTCGAACCAGCGGACCAATTCGCCCTCCTCGGAGATCACAAACACGGTGGGCGACACGCTATCCACGGCCACGATATGACCCTTAGCCGTGACAGCCAAGCCCGCTACGATGTCAATGTACCTGCGAAAGGCAATGAATCCGAATTAGTTAATAAATGAAAAATAAAGTCTCAGTTATTTAGTTTTACGTCCTATCCCTACCGATATTTTCTTATAACTGAGGTTCTATGCGAGCGTCAGTGTCACATTCGTCTATTCGACTATTACCAGGCCTACTTTGCCTTTGACTTTTGTTCTTTTAACTTTTCAGTTTTTCGCTAAGTCTCTTTTTAATTATATATTTATATTTAGGAAATATTTTTGATATTTTACGAAAGGTTAAAACAAAACAAAAGAAAACGCTATAGTCGAGTACTTCGACTAACAGATACCCGTTACTCAGCTAAAGGAAGTGCGAGGGAGATGAAGATATACAGTCGTCAAAGCTAATAGCGCCATCTAGCGGCTGTTTAAATGTTTGCTCATAACTTTTGAATGGATTGTCGGATTTTAAAATTTTCTTTTGCACTTCGAAAGGTATTAATAATATAAGTTTCTAAAACTTGTAACGCTAGGATACAAGAAATAAACTTAATTTAATTTTAATTTTAAATTTTTAGCCAAGTTATATCTTTATATTCACCTGATGGCAATCTTGCGCATAAAGTGTCCGCACTTGGAGAATATCTGCATACGGGAGCGCTCGTTTCCACGATCGCAGACCACGAATTTGCCATTATTATGCATGACGGCCACCTTGCGTGGATACCACAGCTGGCCCTCCTCCTTGCCCGCCACTCCGAACTGGAACTTCAGGGCGCCCATTTTGTCGAAGACCTCGATGCGATGGTTGTTCGTGTCCGCCACGATGATCTCCTCGTCGACGCCCAGGCAAAATCCGTGGGGTGAATTAAACTGACCCTTCGCGGTGCCCAGGGAACCAAACTTGCAGCGTATTTGCATCGGAGTGGCCTTGTTGCGGCCAGTGACCACACTGGTGGTGCCCGGCGCGGCGACGGCATGGAAGTTATTCAGTCCCATGTCCTCTACGCCACCCACGATCGGATTGAGGGACTGCAGGCTGGGCGATGTGGCCGGTGGCATGCAGAAATCTGACAAAAAATCAATGCCCGTTGAGGATCCGTTCAACAAAAGATCATCATCATCTGTGTGTGGTGTCGCAGAGGTGGTTGGTTGGTTGGTTGGGTGATTTTAGGTGTTGTGGGTGGTGTTTTGGTTGTGGTTTTGGTTTTGGTTTCAGTGGTGTGGGTGTAGGTTTGCAATTTGTGCAAGAAGCAAAAAAGAAAAAGAACTCAAAAGTGTAAGGAAACCGAAAAGAAAAATGTAAAAGCATCAAAACCAATCGCTGCCACTCACCATTGTTGTTGAGTCCCAGCTTGGCCAGCGCCTGTAGATTGTTGAGCGCCCGCTGGTCGCCCGAAAGGATGTCCGCCAGGGTAATTGGCTGCGTGGGAGTTACCGCCGATGCCGGCATTACGGCCTGCTGTTGCTGCTGATGCGAGTGCGGGGCTCCTACAACGGCTCCACCGGTCACGGCCGAGCCACCCGGAACTTGGGCTACATTCGGCCCAGGTCCAGAGGCACCTCCTCCAACGGCCAAAGCATCGTTGAGGGTGTCCGGCATCGGTTCCGTCAAACTGGCAAGTCGCGAGATATTGTACTCCAGCATGCTGAAACTGGGCGGCGGACCACCGGCTCCGAGGCCGTTTATGGATATATTCGGGCCGGGGCCAGAGTTGAGATTGACATGACCAGCCTGCTGGACGATGCCCTGCGGAGCAACGAGCTGTCCCATCTGCTGTGGCATCGATTGTGCCGATGGTTGCTGGTGCAGCACCTGTTGTTGTTGCTGCTGTTGCTGCTGAACTTGGTGTTGCTGGTGCTTCTGTTGCTGTTGCACCTGCTGCAGCACGACAGCCTGTTGCTGCTGCTGTTGCTGCTGCTGCTGTTGAGACTGCTGCTGCTGCTGTTGCTGCTGGGCAGACGGTAATTGCTGCTGCGAAGATGTCTGCGGCGGCGAGTCCATCATGGAGAAGTTGGTTATCACCGAGTTGGTGTCACCATCGAAGGAACTCTGCAGCGAGGAGGGCAACGAGATGGGGCTGAATACAGCAGAGCTGAGGCGTCCTTGGACAGAGGAGCTGCCCCGATGGCCCACAATCAAATTGTTAGAGCTGTGCTGCTGCTGTTGCTGCAACTGCAATTGTTGCTGCTGCTGCTGCTGCTGTTGGTGCTGCTGCACCTGTTGCTGCTGCTGCTGCTGCACTTGACGATGCTGGTGCTGTTCTTGCTGTTGCACTTCCATCTGCTGTTGTTGTTGCTGCTGCTGCTGCTGGGCCATCGCTTGCTTCTTGGGACTAGAGTCACTCTGATCCGTTTGGAATTTACCAAACATCTCCCTGGCGAATTGCTCAAACTTCTCCGGCTTCGAGTCAAACTGCAGCTGATAGTTAACATCGCACTTAGGCGTCTGCTCCATGAGATTCAAACACTGGGCATTGATCACCGGCTTCAGCAGCAGGAACTCAACGGCATTGGCCTTATCGATGGCACGCTGCCCAAATTGCGCTGCCTGCTGCAGCTTGCCCATATTATTTTCCATGCTCTGCATCAGATCCATGATCTTGAGCTCGCGATCCGAGTGCAGACGACCTAGCTCGTTGAGCATCTGCTCCTTGATCGACTCTAGCATGCGCTTGTAGCTCTTGTAGGCATCCTCGATCTGCTGGTGCACCGTGTCGTGTTGCGACTGAAGCTCCGTGAGGGCACTGCCCAAATTGCCGCCCGCATCGTTGCAGTAGTCAGCCTTCTTCAGGGCCTCGCTCAGGGTCTGCTCAAGATCGGCGCGAACCGCCTGCTCCGCCACCGTGGCCGTCTCGTAGTGATGATCGCTGCCCTTGTGATCGCTCAGCAGGCAATCGTTGCAGGTGGGCACCTGGCAGGTGAAGCAGTAGTACTTGAGATTCTCGCTCACATGCTGGCGGCAGCACACTGGCTTGTGGATGATCAGCTTGTCGTGGACGTTCTTCGTCAGATCCTCGATCCGCACCACATGGTGGTTCTCGAAGCAACGCATATACTTGTGGGCATTGTCGCATCCATTGCACAGAAAGTTGGCGCAATCGTTGCACCGCGAAATGGCCTCCTCTTTGCTCTTGCACGAGGTGCACACAATGTGCTCCGACTCCAGATTGGAGAGGTCCAGTATGTTGGTCACAATGTAGTCGCAGGTCAGACCCTTGACCCCCTTGGGGCCCAAAGGAGTTTCCTGCTTGCAAACGGGGCACTCGAGGAGCAGTGCGGGCAGACGGTGCTGATTCTCGCTGCCGTCGAACGAGGACGACGAGCAGCTGTTCGGCGAGCTGGCCGCCATCGAGTCCTTCGATACCACAGCCTGCAGGCAGTCCTCGCAGAATACGTGCAGGCAGGACAGGATACGCGGCATCACGAGGCGCGAGCTGTGGGCAAATGAGAAGAAAATGAAAATAATTTAGAATATGTAAGTTTAAGTGCTGTAACACGATCAACTCACCTGCACAGCTTGCATAGCTTATCCCCATCCTTGATCATTAGGCCGTTGCACGAGTCCTCCAGCGAGTCCAGCTCGGTGACGCCGTGGCTGCTCAGCTCCTGGCTGCTCCCGGCACTGTCCACATCCACCACTAGGCCCATGCCCATGCCCATGCCCATACCCATTCCCAGTCCCGATGAGTTCGAATCGTCCAGCAAACCGGATGGTCCGGCGATGGCGGTGGAGCCCGTCGATGAGATGGAAGCCGCCGATCCGATGCTCGAGGAGCTGGTCACATCGAGGCTGCCGACAGTGCTGCTGCCCTTGCCGGTGTCCGTATCCGTGCCCGATCCCGAGCAGGATCCAGAGGTGGAGCTGGAGCTGCTGGAACTGGAGCTGCTGCTGCTCGTATTGCTCACGTCGATGTCCTCCAGCACCGATGAGTTTGAGGCATCGTCGCTGAGAACGGTCTTCAGGCTGGGAGGCCCCGGGGGACACGGATCCACCGTGTCCACCACCAGGACAGGCTCCTCCAAAGTAGTCATGATCCTGGAATAAAATATTTCATTTATTAGTAGACGATTTAATAATATTCTTATTAAATAATTAAGAAAATAACACAATAGTTTAATCACAATAGTTAATTAATAATATTAATTAATTATAATAATATTAATAATATAAAATTAATTATTAATATATAATAATTAATTAACTAAACTGATAACTAAAATGGATATTATATTGATATAGAAAAAAAGGATTATAAGGAAGATCCCATATTTTATATTATATTTCTTATCGTGAACTCACCTTTTTTTTGTCGCTGTTCTGATTTTTTAGGTCCTTGTCTTCCTGATTTAAATGATTCCTATTTTTGACTGGGCTATGTTTCCGGTTTTCTATATCCTGTATCCTTAATCCGGCTTCTTATATCCTGCTTCCTAATTCCTGATCCTCCCCTGTTGATTCCCTTGAGCTGGCTCCTATTTACTGCTGATCCTGCTGCTGCTGATGCTCCCTAATGACCTGCCGCTCTCCCAAGAGAGCCATTCCAATAGAGATCTCTCCTCTCGCCGCGAATTCCAATTCCAACAACAGTTCGCTCCTCCGGGCGAAAAAAGATCCTGAGACGTCGACGAACACACGCACAAACACCCTATTCCTCCTCCTTCTCTTCGCACTTAAAATGTATTGCAAATTTGTAAAAAAATTTTGCGAGCCTCCTTTGACTTTGGGTTTATATCTTCCTCTTTATATCTTTATATCTTTGTTTATTTGGTGTTTTTCGGTTCTTGATTCGCTGCTTGTCTTTTATATATATAATATATATAGTTGATGTATATATATTTTTTTGTTCCTTAGAGGTTGCCGAATCGTTTTAAAGCATTGGGAAACTGCGTGTTGCGGTGATTCTGGTTGTTGTTGTTCTTCTTCTTCTTGTTCTTGTTCTTGTTGTACGAGGACGAAATAATATTAAGGACGAACGAGGCGACGACAACAAACACTGACGAAGAAGACGGCGACGTAAATTGGACGACAGCGCCGCTCCTTCAGGATTTGCAAAAGAGTAGAAATCGTTGATCCTTGGTTATTAAAAATATTACACAATTTTGCAAAAAAAAAAAACAAGAACGAAACCAAAAGAATGGCAAAAATAACGCACAAAAAAAGAAATAAGGAAAAGTAAATAAACAAAAAATACAACTAATTCTGGAACGCAGAACGAACAAAAACTGAATGAACGTAACTGACAAACTGAGAAAAGAGAGTGAAGAATAAATCGACTTGGCACTAAATCAAATGAGGAAGTGTTTTTCCGCCCGGATTTCGCCACGCCCCAGCCCCTTTTTGCTTTCCCTGCCCCCCTTTCCGGTCCCATGCAAAATGCAACCCCCTTTTGACAACGCCTCTGGCTTATGCAACAGCAGACACACACACTTGCACACTTTGCTGCATACTTTCCGGATCAAGGAAATGCCATTTCTATAGCTCTTGAAATTTTCCAATGAAAAAGAATAACATTTTCAAAGATTAAATTTAAAATATACCATGTATGTATATACATTGTTTTTCGAAAAATAGTAGAAATACCATGAAAGACAATGTTAAGATATAAAAACCATCAAGAATTTATGATGAATTTATTATTAAACTATAATTGTGTTGATTTTTTAATTATAAAAATTTTTTTTGTTATTCAACTTATCATTTTCCGCAATATAGTCCTTTTTAATTGCTTTGAAAAAGTTTAATTTGTTTTATTTTTCATTTAATTTATCATGGTTTGTTGTTTATTTTTTAATCATTAAAAAATTTTGCAAACACAGCCACACATTTTGGATCAAGTAGGCCCTTAGAGAGAAGTCATTACTGTCACCTATTTAGTTAGTGCTAGTGATTAGTGTTTTTTAGTTTATAGTTAATAGCATTTGTGGTATCTGCTAACCCCCAATTATGCAGCTTAGTTTTGGACCAGTTTCGCCGTCAAAATCGTTTCCATCCAAAAAGGTAGGATATTCTTAAGAACCAATTAAAGAAAACACTAGTTCAATAAAAATGCTAATGGTTTTTAAAGGCGAAGTAGAGGAGATACCCTACTCAAACCAATAAAACATTTAAAAACAAAATCAATCATTTTGACTCATCGAGGGCCGTTTTCTCGTCTGCATGTTATATTTAAAGTAAGCTTTAAACTCTGAATTCCCATACGTTTTCAAGGTTTCATAACCACTTTAAATGAAATTTTAAAAGCCATTCTATTAAATAAACATTTATATTTGAAAATTGACAGCTAGCTTTTGAAAGTTCCAAAAGTATAGTCAAATGCAATTGAAAAATATCTTTATCTCCGAAAATAAAAGTATCTCAAAATAAATCTAAAACTCCAGAAAATGTCCAGTTGACCAATAAGAATAATCCAACTGGATTCCAGTTAGACCGGCGGCAAGCGTAATGAAATTCGTTTTTTTTTCCAATAAAATTCGGTTTTATTTTATAAAGGCAGTTTTTTTGTTTTGCTTTTCCACTTAAATGGGGCAAAGCCCAAAGTGCGTCTAAAATTGTTGGGAATTTTGATGTTGTTTGGCCGAACATTGATTGGATGTGTATTGGTACTTGTTTATCCGATCGCCCGTTTTCCAATTAATATTTATAGTAACCCATTAAAAGGGTTGGGGGAGGGGGGAGGGGGAGAATCCGATTCCGATTCCCGTTTGCGTCAAGTTTACGTTACGTTTTTCGCCGTTATGTGTAGCTATGCGCCACACACACACACACATATACGCACATTGAGCTCTTCTTTGCTCCTTCTTCTTCCTTTTTGCTTCCCCATTCACGCAGGCGCGTCCATAGTGCTGAGCTTTCTAGCTATTTTCCCGCTAGCTGCGGAAAAAAGCTGCCCCTGCAAGGACAGCGGACAAGAGGGGGCCCCGCGAGTCCTTGAACAACTAATTCAATTGGGGCAAGGCAATTGCTTAAATAAACAGGTTCAAGTAAATGCCAGTCAGCGGAAGTGTGCGGCAGATTTAAATCTAGTTTAGTTTCGTGCCCCCTCCACACACACACACACACACACGCACACACCCACATGGCAAATCAGCTGCACACAAACACACGCGCACCGCGAACACACGTGGTAAACGGAATTTAGAACAGACTTTTTTTTTTTTTTTTTGTCTTCTGCTCGTTGTGGTTTTCTTTATTGGACCTGGATTATTATTATTTTGTGGCCCCCTATCGACTTTGACGAATCTGGTCCGCAGCTGATATTTTCCTGTCCGTTTCCACGTACTTTTTGATTTATTTCACTTTAAATGTGTGCCGCTCTCTCGCCTGCTCGCGAACAGTTATTTTCGAGTTTGGTGCAGCGCTAGCTGGGCTGTGTGAGAGAGAGGGAGCGTAAAATTACGAGGAAAAATTCTCATTTTTGTTTGTATTGGTGTGCGCAAGCTCGCTCAAACGCGGCAAAAAAAATAAGAATACGAGTACAAAAAACGGCACCCCACACACACAAACAGAGCAAAAAAAAAGAAGAAAAAAATAACACATGTGAAATGAAAACTTAAATCCCCTTTTTGAATTTGGGAATAAACACTGTTCTGAGCTGACTTTGACGGCTCTGAATTCCAGATGCGGCTGGGGGCCGAACACTTCGAAAGGGGGGTTGTGAAATAAAGGGTGGTGGGGGGTAGGGGCGCCACTGGCGTTGTCCTTGAACGCAAAATTTCCACTTGACTACCGCCCAGGTGGTCAAAAGACACTCACACACACACACAACACACAGAGACGCACTACCGCACACACACTCAACGGCGGACAGGAGGCGAAAAAGGTCCTTGAAATGCCAGAACACTCGCTGTCTGTGCGGCGTTGGCAGGATTTGAGCAGCAACCAAAGCGTCTGATGTTTAATTCGATTCGCCAACTGCCGTTTGCCACTGGCGGTACCTTGTTCTGAGTGTATGCCTCGATTTCACACGTTTTCCTCCTCTCCTTTCTGCTCGTTACGTTACGATTTTATATTTGCTCGACACACACTCACACACACACACTCGACTATACACACACACACGCAGTCGATACAGTTACGGTTACTCGTACTTGCAGCCGCTATTCACTGAAACAGTGAATCTAAGAGCATATAAAACCACCAGAAGACCGCCAATTGGAGTCGATTTTTTTGGATTCAATTAATAATTACTTTTGCTCCCGTCGAAACTTTTGTATGCAGTTGTTGGTGATGGCGACAGTGTTGCCAGATGAACATTTAGCTTTCCCCCTAAAACATCCCAAACAGTCGATATTTCCCCCTAAAAAATCCAGTTTTCCCCGTAAATTCAAAAAGTCAGTTATTTTCGAACATGTACAATAAAATAAGATATATCAAAATAAGACGTTGTATAAATTTTAGCATTGGAAAAATCTGTGTACACGAAAAGAAAGTCGTGTGTAGTATATTTTTTTGATATTTTCTGGGAAATCACTTATTTTAGGGTTTTTCCAAACATTTGGTTAATAAAATTTCCGAAAAAAATCACAAAATCTAGGGAGAAAGCCCCTGATCTGCGATTCCCCGATGTTTCTGCGCCGATTAGAAATAGATCAAAATACAAAAAAATACCTATCGTAATATTTTCCTTAGTTCCCTTTTTGGCCGCAGTGGCGCTCTCAAATTTTCCAACAGAATTAAATGTGCGTCAAAATAGCGTCGACCAGTTAGCAACGAAAGGGGAACGGTGGAATTTGGAACACGGGGGCTATTTTTATTATTAAATTTTTTCGCTATTTGGGGGCCGAATCGAAAAATGTTTGATGCAAAATTGTTTAGAATAAAAATATCTATCGATCTATATAGGTAGGAGCCAAATCCGAGGTCTACAAGTGTTTCAAAAATGCATTAGAAAAATCGGGTATCCACCATTTGGTTTACTGCTCCCCTCACAGAGGTTGTGCCAATATGCACGCTAAACCAGGCTATTAAGCGTTAATTCAAGCTTCTTGTCTGAAAGTTTAATCAAAATCATACCCACAGATTTTGAGAAAAACGCCTAACAGTGAACCATTTACCCGCGGCTTCCCTCGTAGAGGTTGTGCCAACATGCACGGTTTATGGGCAGATTGGGGATCGTCTTAAGAACGTATCGTGAAAATTTCATGAAAATTAAACCCACAGTTTTTGAGAAAATTCATTTACAGTGGGGGCTGTTAAATGGTCAATATTTGAAATTTGCCGTTACCCACTGTCCGCGCCAGCGAAACCCCTCACACCCATGACATCAACCATGTAAATATACATATATTTTCCATACAAACTTTAAATAATTAATACAGCTCTCATAGAGGTTGTGCCAACTTGCACGGTATCGCGTTCGAAGGGGCATAATTATAAGTAATTTCTGAATTAATATTAGCGAAATCAAACCCACAGATTTTGTAAAATTCATGTATTTGTAATTATGGATTTTCCTAATTGGTCACACTGCCAGCCAGCGAGATGCGTGTGGAGCCATGACATAAACCATCGATATATAAATATTTTCCATACAAACTTTAAATAATTAATACAGCTCTTATAGAGGTTGTGCCAACTTGCACGGTATCGCGTTCGAAGGGGCATAATTATAAGTAATTTCTGAATTAATATTAGCGAAATCAAACCCACAGATTTTGCAAAATTCATGTATTTGTAATTATGGATTTTCCTAATTGGTCACACACACCAATTAGAAAAATCCATAAAAATACATAAAAATAAAAATCCATAAAATAAATAAAAATACATGAATTTTACAAAATCTGTGGGTTTGATTTCGCTAATATTAATTCAGAAATTACTTATAATTATGCCCCTTCGAACGCGATACCGTGCAAGTTGGCACAACCTCTATAAGAGCTGTATTAATTATTTAAAGTTTGTATGGAAAATATTTATATATCGATGGTTTATGTCATGGCTCCACACGCATCTCGCTGGCTGGCAGTGTGACCAATTAGGAAAATCCATAATTACAAATACATGAATTTTACAAAATCTGTGGGTTTGATTTCGCTAATATTAATTCAGAAATTACTTATAATTATGCCCCTTCGAACGCGATACCGTGCAAGTTGGCACAACCTCTATGAGAGCTGTATTAATTATTTAAAGTTTGTATGGAAAATATATGTATATTTACATGGTTGATGTCATGGGTGTGAGGGGTTTCGCTGGCGCGGACAGTGGGTAACGGCAAATTTCAAATATTGACCATTTAACAGCCCCCACTGTAAATGAATTTTCTCAAAAACTGTGGGTTTAATTTTCATGAAATTTTCACGATACGTTCTTAAGACGATCCCCAATCTGCCCATAAACCGTGCATGTTGGCACAACCTCTACGAGGGAAGCCGCGGGTAATTGGTTCACTGTTAGGCGTTTTTCTCAAAATCTGTGGGTATGATTTTGATTAAACTTTCAGACAAGAAGCTTGAATTAACGCTTAATAGCCTGGTTTAGCGTGCATATTGGCACAACCTCTGTGAGGGGAGCAGTAAACCAAATGGTGGATACCCGATTTTTCTAATGCATTTTTGAAACACTTGTAGACCTCGGATTTGGCTCCTACCTATATAGATCGATAGATATTTTTATTCTAAACAATTTTGCATCAAACATTTTTCGATTCGGCCCCCAAATAGCGAACAAATTTAATAATAAAAATAGCCCCCGTGTTCCAAATTCCACCGTTCCCCTTTCGTTGCTAACTGGTCGACGCTATTTTGACGCACATCAGAATTAAACCTCCCTAAATGTTGGTGATCCAGATGGCGCCACTGTGGCATTAAATGTAAAAATGTTTAAATTTTATTGGTATTTTTAATACATCATTATTTATGAATATATTTAACTTATTATATATACATTGTTCAGTTCTCTGCCCTTAACATTAAGCGCACTTTGGTATTGGTTAAAAGAAGAGTAATATCAGAGTTACTTGGGATCCTTGTAGTCCTTACAGATTTGCACGTGCATATTTTTCATCTGACTCCAATATGGTAGGGTGGCGCGGTTGATACCTCGCTTTGCGTCGTCAATAATTTTATTCATTAGAATATCCAATCTGTCCAGCAACACTCTTTCATTGTCTCCTTTTATCGGTGAACCGAAAGTTGTTTCGTTTTCTATTACCTTCGGGTCTTTGTTGAACTCTGCTTTCCATTCAATAATCGAATTCTGTGTTTTCATGAAGACGTCGTTCTCAAAATATGCATGTTTAACTGACATCCCTTGAATGGCGCTTTGAATTTGATCTGCTGCTGTGAAAAAAGTGTCCCACAGAAGTTGCAGTTTAGTTAGGCGATCCTTAAAGTAGCCAGGCTTCGATTTTCTCTTCCTAGAATCCTTTTTGTAGTTTCGAATGGTGCTCTGAATGCGTTCGCCCAATTCCAGTTGATCGGCCAGCAGTTGGTCAATGCTTGAAGATATCATTTTGGGTTGGCCAAAACTGAAATGGTAATAACTGAGACAAGGTTGCCTTTGTACTGAATATGACGAGTGTGGTACGGGGTTTATATATATTCTTATAGGTAGGTAAGTTAGGTGGAATTGGGAAACAAGGCACAGGTAAGATGTTTTTTCGGGATTAACCTGCAGATGCGTTTTATGACGGTCCCAGAGTTCCAGCTGTTTGGAAAAATGCGTTTTAACAATCCTAGCAGTGCAGAAAATCCATGAAAAACTTACTTACATTTCTAGGAAATTCGAGAACCGCCAGTTATGTAGGATAATAAAGCTTAAAGCCTGGTAGCACCTGGTCACACCACACGACTAGGGCTGGGGAATCGCCGATATTTGGGGCTATCGATGTTTCTACACCTCAACACACAACTCACGTTTTGCCCAATTCAATTAAATTTCAATAAACACACAGAAAAAGAGTCATATTCTCGCGCATAACTGCCCCAAGATGTCCACCTTGAGCGCCGCCAGCGGCAGCAATGCCCCCAGTCCGCCGGAGGAGGCGGAGTCCGTCCGGCCGGAGCCCATCTTTCGGGAGATCAACGCGGATCAGGCGGACGAGGTGGTCGAGATCGAGTCCGCCTGCATGAGCTGCTTCGAGACGGGCGTCACCCGGCTGCTGCCCACCAAGATACCCTTCTTCCGGGAGGTGGTCCTCATGTCCTTCAAGTGCGACCACTGCGGCCACATCAACAACGAGATGCAGTCGGCCTCGGAGATCCAGAAGTCCGGCATTCGCATCGAGCTGCAGGTGCGGACGGTCGGCGATCTCAACCGGCGGGTGGTGCGGTCGGATAACTCCAGCGTTAGCATACCGGAGGTCGAGCTGGAGATACCGGTGCAGTCGCAGAAGGGCGAGGTGACCACCGTCGAGGGCATCATCGAGCGGACGATAGCCGGCTTGTCGCAGGACCAGGCCAAGCGTCGCATCGATCATCCGGCGGCCGGGGCCTCCATTGACGAGTACATCGAGCGATTGCACCGCCTGAAGGAGGTGGCCACGCCCTTTCGCCTGCTCCTCGAGGACATCTCCGGCAACAGCTTCGTCGAGAATCCCCTGGCGCCCGCCGCCGATCCGCAGCTAAAGACATCGCACTTTACGCGCTCCCAGGAGCAAAACGAGCAATTGGGTAAGCTATTTAGGGTATTACTCAATGCTAATTCAATGCTAATCCACACAATTCCATTGCCTTTCCAGGCCTGTACGAGCAGAACCACGAGGAGCAGCACCTGCTGAAGCCCATCGCCGAGGACTCGTGGCCCATCGAGAATCTGCACGGCGAGGTGCTGCAGTTCCCCACCAACTGTCCCAACTGCCAGGCGCCCTGCGAGACGAACATGAAGCTAACGAACATCCCGCACTTCAAGGAGGTGGTCATCATGGCCACCGTCTGCGGCTCGTGTGGCCACAAGACGAACGAGGTCAAGTCCGGCGGCGGCGTGGAGGCGCAGGGCATCCGCTTCCGGGTGCAGATCGCCAGCAAGGACGATCTGACGCGCGATGTGCTCAAGTCCGAGACGTGCAGCCTGTCCATACCGGAGCTGGACCTGGAGGTGGGTCCGCACGCCCTGTGCGGCCGCTTCACCACCGTCGAGGGACTGCTGGTCGCGATGCGGGACCAGCTGGACGGCACTCTGTTCCACGACTCGGCGGATGTGGCGACCAAGGAGCAGATGCAGCGATTCCTCGACACCTTCGACGACGTGATGAACCTGAAGCAGATCATCACGCTGGTGCTGGAGGATCCCGCCGGCAACACCTATGTGCAATCGCTGAGCGACGACGACGCCGAGCCGGATGAGAAGCTCACGGTGGAGCGGTACGATCGCTCCTTCGAGGACAACGAGGATCTGGGCTTGAATGACATGAAGACGGAGGGCTACGAGCAGGACGCGTGATGATTGTCCTGGGTGTAAACTCTGCATTTACAGTCGCTTTAGTCGCATCCGTTTCTTAATTCTTAATTCTTAATTCCAAATCAAATCGGGGTTTCTTTCTTATTCTGGACCAGTGTTTAAATAAAGTTTTTTTTAGCTATTACTTCCAAAGCATGAATATAACCTTTGTCAATCCAGTTAAGATCAATTAAAATATATGAAATCAAAAAATGTGTGTAATTTTTAAATCTAGTTGGGGTTTTGTAGTAAATCAGTTATTTTAAAAACAAGTAAAACCCTTTTTTCGATACACAAGTAATCGTGGCAGTACCACCCCCAGCGATAGCAACCGTCGATAGCCGATAGTCGCCAGCTGTTTGGTCCCCCGTTTGTGTTGTGTAACTGAACTAAACGCGTTTCATTTTTGGTAAATATGCTGTGGCTAATCAATTAGGGACCTGGTCTAACCACTATACCGATCCGCCAGAACACCAAGATGTCCGCTGCCCGAGGCTCCACGTCGCTGCTGAAGCGCGCCTGGAACGAGATTCCGGACATCGTCGGCGGATCCGCCTTGGCCATCGCCGGGATCGTGATGGCCACCATCGGGGTGGCCAACTACTATGCCAACGACGGCGACAACCGAAAGTACAAGCTCGGCTACGTTGTCTTCCGCCACGACGATCCGCGCGCCCAGAAAGTCCGCACCGACGAGGATGATTAGAGGATTACCCTCACCCTCGGGCTCTCATCTTTGATTTATTTGTTTACGCCATAGCTAAGTAAAACAAACGACAAAATGTACAGAAGACCGTGTTCAGTGGTTCGCCAATGGGGGATCCTTGCCGCTAGTCTAAGTTTCCATTTATTGTACAAAGAGAAATGCGGTTACAGTACTGGGTTTCCATTCAGTTCTATATGTAATATCATACAGGAACTCGATCTTAAGCTAGGGCGTAGAAAAACAAATCGACAGAAGATTGTCCTAACAGAAAACTACATTTATACAATTGCAAAAGCGAGTTAGCTTAGAGTAAACTAAAGATCCTTGTGCGAGAACTTGAAGTGGAACTTGCAGGCCTTCTCCGTGTGAAAGCTCTCGTTGCAGATGCCGCACCTGAAGCCCAGCCGGGTTTCGCCGCTGTTCGTTGTCGCCACGGATGCAGAAGCAGCTGCTGGGGAAGATCGGAGACGGAAGAAGCATTAGGAACTGGAAAACAAACTATTGACGTCCCCAGTTGGTCGACTTGCTCACCCGCTCTCGATGTGATTTCCAGGGGCAATGCATCCGGTGCCGACTCGGTGGGCAGCTGCTCCTCGTCCTGCGGATGGGACTGCGACTGCGACTGTGCTTTCCCCGCCAGGCTGCGCTTCCTGCGCTGCTCGAACTTCAGGGCCACGTTGAACTCGCTGTGGGCGCCCAGCCACTGGTGGCTAAACTCGTAGGCCATCGACAGCTTCTTCACGCAGATGCGGCAGATCTGCTTGGGATAGTCGTCGTATTGGTCCAGGGGCGGCAGCGAGGCGGGCAGACAGGCGGCCAGCATCTCCGCCAGGGGCACCATCTTGTCCAGCGCTCGGACGCTCTCCTCGTAGATGCTCACCGACTCCAGGCACTCGTTGCCGCACGTCCGGCAGAAGCTCTCGAAGATGTCCATGGTGTCTTTTGCGGGAATTAAGGGATTCCTTTCAGAAATTCAAAATTCGTTTTATATATTTGTTGCAACTGAAATCGATTACTAAATCGATTCATCGATATGCAATACATCTCGGTATTAGTTTGGTATTTTTTAAATACCAAATACACCCTGGCAACTCTGCCCGATAGTAATTTTTTTTTTGTGCGTCGAGAAAAGCCGGAAAGAAAAGTCGAACCGATGAAAATGATGTGGAAGGCTCTCCTGATTGCCGTCCTGGCGATTGCCCACTGCCAGGCGGTCCTGGAAACGGACGCCAGCACCTTGGTCCTGCTGGACAACCTGGCCATCCGCGAGACGCACTCGATCTTCTTCAAGTCGCTGCAGGGTGAGTTCAAATGCCGGCTAACCTCTGACGTGGACAAAAAATGTGAAGTAGAATATGACTTAAATTCGGGTTTCCCGTTCCTCCGCCCCCGCAGATCGTGGCTTCAAGCTCACCTACAAGTTGGCCGACGACTCCAGCCTGCTGCTGTCCAAATACGGCGAGTATCTGTACAAGAACGTGATCATCTTCGCCCCCAGTGTCGAGGAATTCGGCGGCGATGTCAGCGTGGAGCGGCTCGCGCAGTTCGTCGACGACGGCGGCAATGTCCTGGTGGCGGGCAGCGAGAAGTCCGGCGATGCGCTGCGCGAATTCGCCTCCGAGTGCGGCTTCGAGCTGGACGAGGAGAATGCGGCGGTCATTGACCACCTGCACTACGACGTGAGCGACGCGGGCGAGCACACCACCATTCTGACGTCGGCCAAGAACCTCATCCAGGCGGACACCATCGTGGGCAAGGCCAACCGGCAGGCGGATGCCGCTCCGCTTCTCTATCGCGGCACCGGTCTGATTGCCGACAAGGAGAACCCGCTGGTCCTCAAGCTGCTGACCGCCGAGAGCACCGCCTACAGCTACAATCCCGCGGCCAGTGTCTCCGACTATCCGCATGCCGTGGGTCGCGGCACCCTGCTGATTGCCGCCCTGCAGGCGAGGAACAACGCCCGCGTCGTTTTCTCCGGCTCGCTGCTCTTCTTCTCCGACGAGAGCTTCACCACGGCCGTCCAGTACGCCCAGAGCGGTGTGTTCCACAAGCTGGCCGGCAATCGCGACGTGGCCGAGTCGATCAGCCAGTGGGTGTTCGGCGAAACGGGCCGCCTGCGCGTGGCCTCGGTGCAGCACCACAAGGAGGGCGAGCTGCTGCCACCGGACCAGGCCTACACCATCACCGATCCCGTCGTCTATACCATCGGCATTGAGGAGCTGGTGCAGGGCGAGTGGCGCGCCTTCAAGGCCAGCGACATCCAGCTGGAGTTCGTGCGCATCGATCCCTTCGTGCGCACCTACCTGAAGCAGACCAGCACGGGCGCCTACCAGGCCAAGTTCAAGATACCCGACGTCTACGGCGTGTACCAGTTCAAGGTCGACTACGATCGCGTGGGCTACACGCACCTGTACAGCACCACCCAGGTGTCGGTGCGTCCGCTGGAGCACACGCAGTACGAGCGGTTCATCCCCAGCGCCTTCCCCTACTACACCAGCGCCTTCTCCATGATGATCGGCGTGTTCGTCTTCTCGTTCGTGTTCCTCCACTTCAAGGACGAGCCCGTGGGCAGGGCCGCCAAGGAGGACAAGAAGTCGCAGTAGTCTGCCGGTTCATTCACCCCAAATGTAACACACAAATCACTAAATAAAGAAGTTCCCCGCTAGGAGGATCTTGTCTATCATTCAGATAATTTAGTTACTCCTATTTTGATTAGGAACATATTCTTGAAATACATTTACTTTTGCCTTTTTAGTTAAGGATTTACCTGAGAAATTGTCAGATTTTAATTAAAGTTTAATAAAACATTGTGAAGCGTCAAAACATATTTAAGAATAAAAGTATCGTTCTCTGTATACCTTTTTTTTATACCAATATTTCATTAATTTTTAAATCTTAACCCCCCTCGTCGGCGGGCTACGCTCGTGACTTTGACCGATTGCCACCGAATCGAACAGCGATTCATCGATATTTTCAGCGTGACCATTTCGAGTTTTTTTGGTATATTTCCATAATTAAAACTGGTATATTCGAAAATTTCGAACGGTATTATTTGTAAATAGCTCCCGAGGCCACACTATCTCATTGTGAAATTTTCTCCCGTCCGAATTTGTTCGTTCTCGTGTTAAAAGTAACTTTTGTGAAAACATTTTCAGTCGTGTTCAACGGTGAGTGAGTTTTTAAGTTTTAAGCGTTGTTCTTGCAATTTCCGTGGCTGTGGGCAGCAAGGTGTGCCTGTGTGAGCGCTGATCCCTGTTTTTTTTTCTGGTGGCCCCAAATGCAAGTTGTTATTTTTCTGTTTTTGGGGCTCCGCCGGCCGTCCAGCGGAGCCCTATTTTTCACCGCGCACACACGTACACGCACACATGCTCAGCAAATTTTCGCTGGTGGATACACACAAATGCACGAAGTTGTGAGAGGTGTCGTATTCGCACGACGATTGCATTATTGTTGTAGTTGTGGTGCGCTGCTTTTTCCAAAATGGCCGCCACGCAGGAGAGCAGCAACAAATTGGGTTGCAGATGCAAATGAAATCGGCAAAACCAACAAACAATTGAGGGCCCGCAAATTGGCGCCAAAAAGTATGAGTAATCGTACTTAAGCTGGCATAAACAGATAAAAGTAATATATTTATTTATTTGTCTCAAGTGCCCTGTGTGTGTGTGTATACCAAACACGCACACGGGCTCCCAAAGGCAAATGTGCATGTCTGCGCTTGTCATGCGCAGCATGCCCCCCTCTCTTTCGCTCTGCCTGCTTTCCCGTATATTATTGCATAATTGTTGTTTTTCTTTCGGTGTTGTCTTTTGTGAGGATGTGCAGCTGTCACATCTAGACACGCATACACATGCATGCTGGCTAGCGGAGAAACGACGCAATTAACTGTTCGCACACTCCTCTCCTCTCTTTCTAATGCGAATGTGCACATGTACATGTACGTCTGTCTCGCTCCAACTTGCCGCCTTTTAATGCGCGCCAAGTTTTTACCGCTTGCTTTTCCCTCTTTTTTTTTTTTATGCTACTTTGTTTATGTTTACTCTTTTGGCGCTCGAAGACTTTTCCCATTCTATTCCCCTTCTTCGATTTCCATTTTGCCTTACTATTTTCCTCTTGCCTGCACAAGAAGTAATAATGAATTGGAAACTACAACTCATTACTTCAGCTTGATTGATTCCGCATAAAACGCCAAATAAAACTCAAGAGCCTGCACACAAAAAGAAGGGGAACACAAAACAGCGACTCACGTTGTTTGCTCGCAAAGAAAAGAAATGAGATTTTCAAGTGGCCCTCCACCGTGGAACTGTTGCACAGCGAGAAAAATCTGTATAAAGTAGTCCCAATCACATATTTCCAAAGTTTTGGTATTTGTTAAGTTATTTCTTGAGTTAAGCTGAGGTTTGCTTCAATAGACATCCAAGTTAGGTAGAACCAAATATATGGTATTGTTATGGTTATTATGATCCATGATTTGTCCTTTAATATCGATTCTAGATTCAGGGATAAGATTATAATAGGTAGCTATCATCTCTATTGTTCACATCTAGCTCCTTTTTTTCTCTGAGTGTGCTGCCGAGACACGATTTTTTCTTTTTCCACTCAAGTGGAAGTTTCTCAAGTGCTGCGTTCCCAGAAGATGAAAAAAATTATTCATATGGGGGAAAAGCAGGCAGCTGTCCCGTCCCGACGAAATTTACGTTCAACCCTCGTTTTCGTTGTGACCGCGAATCTTGGTTCGTCGTCAGTTGGCCGCCAGCGCTTCGGCGCTGTGCATCGGTCCTAACTTTGGCTCCCCGCCACATCCACCCGTATATATCCGTCTATATTCGCCGACATCCTGGCCCGGTTGCACCTTCCTGCAGGCTGCTGCTGCACTACTGCGCCTGTGCTGGCCGAAAAGTTCAGAGTTTGTGAAAAGTTTCTGGCATTCGAGCTTCATTTCTCACCTGGTAAGGATCGCCGAGTTCTTTGGGTAACTACAAGTGGCATATTTAGCAAATCAAATCAAAATGGAAACTAAAGAAGTGTAGTTCTCTATACGAAAGTCCTTTACAGTTCTTATAAGTTCTTTAGACCTGAACAACTACAGATTGCATTTGAATATGGCAGCAAAACTGCATTGTGTGTATCCCAAGTTTTCATTCCATATATAGTATATACATATACATACGAGAAATGAAAAACTCTAGGCCATCGCTTAAAGGTACATTTTTTAATCTAGTAATTTCTCTGTTCTTTCAGTTTAAGAAGATAATATGGCCCGTACTAAGCAGACCGCCCGTAAGTCGACCGGAGGAAAGGCTCCCCGTAAGCAGCTGGCCACCAAGGCTGCCCGCAAATCGGCGCCATCCACCGGCGGTGTGAAGAAGCCCCATCGTTATCGTCCCGGTACCGTGGCTCTTCGTGAGATCCGTCGTTACCAGAAGTCGACCGAGCTGCTCATCCGCAAGCTCCCCTTCCAGCGACTGGTTCGTGAAATTGCCCAGGATTTCAAGACCGATTTGCGTTTCCAATCGGCGGCCATCGGCGCCCTGCAGGTAAGGATATATGTACTTTTGTGTAGCATAGGTTTAATCAGGGGTTTCCGGTTATAAATATGTTATTCCATATTAGTTATATCCTTTAAAGCTTGAGTTCATTTAATTTTGTTTATAATACAAATATATTTATACAGAAAACTGCTTAATTTGGTTATTCATAAAAGTATCTAAGAGTTTTTGAATGATATAATACTTAAAATATAATTATTAATAGGATCATTCGGCATTTTAATTATAATTCAACTCTAATTACGATACTTTTATTCGATTCGACTTGCAGGAAGCTTCTGAGGCGTACCTAGTGGGTCTCTTCGAAGACACCAACTTGTGCGCTATCCACGCCAAGCGCGTTACCATTATGCCCAAGGACATCCAGTTGGCGCGCCGCATCCGAGGCGAGCGTGCTTAAGCTGGACCTGAGCGAGGAGCAGAAGAAGGATCGATCACTGTCGTCCATCCCCGAACAGACCATTCTGATTTACGTTTCGTTGAGGGAGCGGAGCCAGAAGAAGAGCACCAGCGACACTTTGATCCAATCTATCATTCATATTTACATGTATACATTTATCATCCTTTTGTTGTTCAATCGGATCGTCAGAATGCCGATGCGAAGAAGAACACCACACACAAAACAACACACAACATTACTGTAATGCTAAACATATTTGTAATTCTTATTATTACTATTATATATTAGTTATTAAGTTTTTTTTCTCGCCCCTGTGTCGACGGTTGAATTTCGTTGATGATGTACCGCGCTGCTTTTCGCCCAGTTCCGAGTCCACTCTCCCAGTTTTTTGTCACTGGGAAGGGGATTCCCCCGAGCGGCCGACGTCGCCTGTCCGTCTGCAACATCCGCCACCAACAACTCCAACAACTGTCTGGCTGGCAGACCCCGGTCTCGAGTTATCCGTGGTCTTTAAGGCGCCTGCTCCTCAGGGAGTTCAACATCTGGCTGCCGGGACTTGCGGAACTGGAGATCGGGGCCAACGTAACGCCAGCTGGGCGTGGCAAGGCGGACAGACGGCTGCGGACCGAGCGGCGGGACTTCCCGGATCTTTGGAAGGGCGGCGAGGGCGTGGCCATCTGGCGGTCAACCCGGAGACACATGGCATTTAACATATGATGAAGATGATATCCGCATATAACACCGAAGACCGAATTGAGTACACTTAACTTTACACTTACGTATATGCATATATACATAAATATATATATATATTGATATATATCTATATCTATATAGAAAACGAAAACACTAGACATTAATACTCTTTATTTTGTTCACCTTCCGTTACTGCAAATCGCAAACAGAGCATGAAATATATATATATTTCGAAATATATATGTATATTTAACGAAGGGATGGGCGTGACAGAGTTAGTTGATTAAATAAGATCTTAGATTTACATGCATTTTATACGTTTAGGCGGACGAAGTAGAGGAGGAGAAAAGATGGAAAAGATATATAAAGATGATTCAGCAATCAAATTAATAATACACGTCTATAGATTTGAAAGAGCATCGAATAATAATAACCGAAACACAAAAAAACAAAATAGAACAAGCAGAGCATTGAATATTTCTCAATATTTATATGTAGTTGAAACACATGCAAAATAATCAATTGTAAACGCCCATAAATATATATATATATACATATACTTGTAAATTGGTGTCGATAACTAGTTTCACATTGAACATTTAAACAAATCGGGCTAAATATGTGTCTATATCGTATCGTAGCTTACAAGAACCGATAAAAACAAAAAACAATCCCCCCAAAAACAAAGAACAACTAAAAACAGTGACAGCAACAGCAAAAATAACTGGAAACATCAGCAAAAAAAATAACAAAAAAATAAACGGTTTTTTCTATAGAAGAAACCAAAAAACCCAACACCAACAAAATGTTTTATTTTGTGCGAAAGCGGGATAGAAATAGGTGGTGGAAGGGGGATGGCGAGAGGGGGAAAGGTGATGATGGTACAGTTGGCTCCAAAAATCAAAAGCAAACGTCATTCGCTTTGTTTACGTGTGATGATAATCTCGGTGCGTTTGTGTGTGTGTGTCTTGAACGGGCGTTGGTGTAAGTTTTGCTGGCTGCATATGTGTGTGTGTGTGGGTGGCTTTTGGAGCTGCCCCCTTTTTGTTTTTGTTTTGCTTTTCAAGGCTGCCGACAAGTGGCGCCACCTAGCGACGGCTTTGTGGAGCAGCAACGCACTAAGGGTTAAGTCCTGTTTTGGTTTATTTGAAGCACTGCACTCAAAAGGGTTAATGGTTCTTTTAAGTACATTTTAAAACCAATGCATCTTTGAAATATTAAGAAATTATTCGAGTACAAAATACAAATTACAAATATTTTAATTTAATTTCAAAACAATTTCAATTACATTTTTAGATATAATATTTGGTACAAATATCAAATAAGAAAAGATGATTTAATTTTTTATGATTTTGCTTTAAAATATTATTTTAACTGTAATTATGCTGAGACCCAGCCGCCAATTACTTAAGTGGTTCCAACCGACTTCCCATTTAACTTGCAAATTGAACCCCGCGGAGTCGGGAATCTTGAAAATCATACAATTCTCTTCATTTACATATAAACGTACATTTATTTTACTCGTATATTTAGCATACAGTCCAGAATGCGACGCACACTCAATTATTAAAATATTAAAATTAGACTTTGCGAAAAAAAAGTGTTAAACTTAATTGAGAATGGGGGAGTTGTTCTGGGCGCCTAAAAGGGGATTCAAAGTCAAAGGATTTCGCGGACGCGGGCTTTGTCGGTATACAGCGAGCAGAGGCGGAGTTCCGAGAGGGGGGAGGAGCTATGTTACAACACAGGGATCGATGCATGTATGTATAAGTTAGGGACTACAACTAGGATCTGGGTGCAGTGGATGGGTTTGGTGGTTGGCTCCATTCCTGCTCTTAGTCCGCCTCGTGCTTCTCTGACTCTGGAT
Source organism: Drosophila pseudotakahashii (assembly GCA_035046095.1). Taxonomy (NCBI): domain Eukaryota; kingdom Metazoa; phylum Arthropoda; class Insecta; order Diptera; family Drosophilidae; genus Drosophila; species Drosophila pseudotakahashii. The sequence goes on from JAWNOE010000105.1 coordinate 14,271,863, forward strand.
GCTTGCCAGGCGCCGTTGGTGCGGGCGCAGCTCCGCCAGCTACTGCTGCCTCCCCGAGCGGTGCTCCGCCGGCTGACGGTGGTGGTGGTGCTGCGCCTGGTCCTGGTCCCGCTACTGCACCGGGCGTGGGATATACTACGCCTCCGGCAGCAACTGCTGCTGCGGCTGGTCCTGCTCCTCCGCCTGCGGGCCCTGGTCCACCTGGTCCGCCTGGTCCTCCACTCGGCTCGTGCAGGTGACCCGGCGGCGGTTGTTGCTGCTGCTGCTGCTGCGGTGGCGGCGGATTGCTTCCATGTTCGGGCGCATAGGGATGTCCGGGATTGCCATTATGCTGTGGCGGCGGCGGACGCGGCGACATGTAATGCGAGCCGGGTGGCGGGCCGTAGGATTGCTGATACGGCGAGAAGGGCGCGTAGTAGGGCTGCGGCGTGGGATGTCCTCCGTACTGCGGCTGGTAGTACGGCCGGGCGGGTCCACCAGGCGGACCGGGCGGCGGGCCATGCGGTGGTCCACCATAGTTGGCATAACCCGTGTGCGGTGGCGGAGGTGGCAGTCCCGGCATTCCCGGCGGCGGCTGGTGTGGTCCCATATGCGGCGGCATCAGGGAGTGGCCAGGAGGCGGATGGCCGGGATGTGAATGCATCTGTGGCATGCCTGGCGGCGGAGCTGGGCCGCCCTGTTGCTGGGGCAGTGGCACCTGCTGCTGTTGCTGCACCGGCGGTGGCGTGGGTATCGTCGTCGTTGTCGTCGTCGCTACGGGAGCTGCTGCTCCAGCCACTGGGGCGGCGGTCACTTCGGGAGGCGGCGTGGGCGTCGGAACTGGTGTGGGCACCTTGCCGGGATGGGCGGCGGGCGCCACCACCACCTTGGCGGGCTCCGACTTTGGGGGCGGCTCGACGAGCGTCGACTGCGGCGGCAGGGCAGCGGCCATCTCCAGCTTTTCCGGCTTAATGGGCGGTGGCGGCACCGACGGCTTCGGCGGCGGCTCAATGTCCATGGGCTCGGGATCCGTTTTGCTGGCCGTCTCATGGACATGCACCGCCGGTGCCGGAGGAGTGGGCGTCGAACTCGGAGTGGGAGTGGGCGTGGCTGGCTTCACAGCTCCTTGCTGTGGCTGAGGTTTTGTCTCCTTGGGCGGCTGTGGCGGCACTACAGCCGGCACTGCTGCTCCTGCTGCCGCCTCCTGGCCAGCGGGCGTGGCACCAGGCTGACCCGATGGCGTTGGCGGCTTGACTGTTGCGGCTGCTGCCTCCTCGTTTCGCGTCACAGGAGCGACTGCGGCAGCGGCAGCAGCAGGATTCGTCGAGTTGTTCGCACTCGGCTCATCCAATCGCTGGCGATCGCGCTTGATGTCCTCGTACATGCGATGCACCATCTTCTGGAAGGTGTCCTCGTCCACGGCCGGCTTGCAGTGGCGCTTCAGCTCCTCCTGGAAGGCCTCGCTGGACTCGACCATGCGCTGCTTCTTGGCCTCGAACTTCTCCTCCATCTGCTGCAGCTCGGCCTCCAGCTTGGTTTGGTGCATCGTCAGCGAGCTGACCTGCCGCTTGAGCACCTGCATCCGCGTGGTGGTCACCACGGATCGCACGTCCGGCACCACGGCCTCCGAGAAGATCTCGTTGATCAGGCGATGGTTGCGCAGGTAGCGGGCATAGGCCAGGTGCTTGGCCGTATACCCCTCGTCCTGGTCGTCCTCGTCCTCCGCCGGCTGGATGTCGATGCGACGCTCGTGCTGCGACTTACTGCCGCCGCCGCGCGACGGCGTCTCGTGCATATCGACATCGGTCTTCACCTTGCTCTTGGCCGACATGTACGCCTGATAGGCGGGCGTCTGGTGGTAGGCCTTCAGCGACTTCTCGTACTCTAGCTTCTCCGCCTCGTACTCATCGATGAACTCGGTCTTCTCCTCCTCGGCGAGCAGCTTCCACATGGCGCCGATCTTCTTGCCCAGCTCCCAGAGCTTCAGCTCCGGATGCTGCGCCTTCACGCTGTCCCAGACGCGCTTCGAGTAGCGCATGTACGGCAGGATGGGCTTCTCCGGCGGCTTCGGTGGCTTCGGCAGCCGCGATTCGTTCTGGTTCTTGCTGCTCGACGACTTGGTCACCTTCTGGGGCGTGAACGCCGGATTGCCGTAGTTGCTGTGCGTGAAGATGGGCGTCTGGTCCTTGTTGCGATCGCCTCCGCCGCCGCCGCCGGAGGAACGCGACCGGCTGCCACCGCCGCCGCTGGTTCCGCCTCCCCCGCCGCCCACGACGCCCTGCAGCGGGGTCGCCGGACCGGGTCCCGGGCCGCCCACGGCTATCTGCTTGTAGTTGCTCGGCAGGGCCATCTTTTCGCGTTTTCCTGGTCAAGTGAGCGTGGATTTTACTGCAATAAAGACAACAATTTTCAGGCGGACGCCATTTTCTGTCGGCGTTGGTGCTATCGACTATCGATGCAATCGATAGTTGGCCCTAAACGATTTGTGGTATTTAGTATTTCGGTATTTCGGCTTGGTATTTTGTTGGAAGAGGAAGAGCAGGCGGTGGGGATAAATAAGTAAGAGAACAGAGCGCCAAGTATAAGTACAATCGCAATGCGATTTTAAGGCACCTGAAATTGAAATGGATTGCGCCGCGTTCCCCATGCATCCCAAAATGGACGAGCAGCTGGCCCGGGCGTTCGCCGCCAACGAGGAGGAGGAGGAGAGGCATATCCAGAAAGTGCAGAACGCCTTCCTCTACTACAAGTGAGTGTGGTGTTGTTGTTGTTTTGGCCCTTAGTTTGGGACCCCGCAATTTGGTGCACATGCTGAATGACCGACCGCCAACCGGCTAACGGTGAGTGGGGGCGTTGGCGGTTGGCGCAGCGGGGGGTGGGGCCGAGCGGTGCGGGAGCGGGAGCGGCAACATGTGCAGACTAGTTGCCGACAAACTCCCGTTTCTGTTCGTGCTTGTGCGTGCATGTCAGTGCTGGCGGTGCGGGAGTTTTTAAGCCAAATGTGTCTAGTTAGCTATTTGAAGCTAGATTTTGTTTATGTTAAACTTTTTGTTTTAATTTTAAAAAGTTTTTTCAAAATCAAAAGATATCAAAAAAAAATTATCGGATTGTACCATTAAAAGAAAATTTAAATTCCTTTTTGAAATAATTTTCGAAATAATTTTAATTATATTTCAAAGAAAATTGCAAAGTGTTTCACAAAAAAAAAAATTTTTTTTTTCAATTTCGTTCAACAAATATTTGTTTTGAAACTCCCACATCTCTGGTGATAAGCGTGCTTGTTAGCTGTAAGTGGCATTGTCTGATAACGGAAATCAATTAATTTCTCCCACACCAAACAGGCCATATGCGTGTCAGCGGCTAAAGCGCTCCGTGGATTACCTGAACAGCCTGTCTGCGGAGGATCAGATAATGCTGGCCAAGTACCGGGGGCATTTGGAGTGTGTGCGCACGTGCATCGATCGCAACCAGGCGGTTATCCGGGAGATTTTGCGGGAGCGCGTGCTCTATCCGTCGGAGGAAGCGGACGTAAATCCTTCGGCGGACCGGTGGGAGTTCGACGAGCCGCCGCCAAATGTGAGGCACGGTGATATGGACCAGGTAAACGACCCGAACCCAAGGAGCATTCCTTCATCCTCACCCAAAAACCTATCCAGAAATCATTTTATTTTTTTACTATTTTACATAGCATTTTGTAACTCCATTCCTTTCTATTCTTCAGTTTCTTAATTTCACAATTATTTGTAAGATTTCATTAGTTTTTTAATTACGTAAATAATTTATGTTCTATAATATTATCTTTATTTCAGTATTTGAACGAAATTAATTTTGTAGATGTAAATTTTAGCAGTTCTTAAAATTAGTTTCTGTTTAAATCTTAAGATTTAAATTACATTTTTTACTACACTGATTCTAAACATTATTTTAACGTAGATGCTTGTACATCCTCCATTATTTTCGTTAACCAAAATTCTTAAGTTCCTCCTTTTATTATCTATTGGCCTCCATCATATTCCCTTTCTTTGTGTTTCTCTTCCATATCCGCACCTCGTATCTCGCACCCGCTCTAATCCAACTCGCAGAATGATATTCCATTCGATGAAGCTGACGTAGAACCTCTAAAAATTTTAAAGGCCCAGTCGACGCTGAAGTTGATTGCGCGCGACTGGAGCACCGATGGCGCCCTGGAGCGGGAGCAGTCCTACAAGCCGATCATCGACAGCATTGTGGAGTACTACAAGCCCAGCGATTAGTGAGTAAATCCCCCATCTAATCAAGTTGATCTGGTTATTTATACCTTTCTATCCCGACAGCGAGCTGAAGGAAATCAAGATCCTGGTACCGGGAGCGGGACTGGGACGGCTCACCTACGAACTGGCCTGCTTGGGATACTCCTGCGAGGGCAACGAGTTCTCCTACTTCATGCTGATCGCCTCCAACTTTGTCCTCAACCTGTGAGTCGCGTTCAGTACTGGTACTGGATCTAAAATGGGTCTACCTAAAAAGCTGGGTTAACTAACATATTCTTTCGACTCAGCTGCGACTACGAGAACAAGTATGTGCTGTACCCGTGGGTGCACCAGTATGTTAACAACCTGAGGCGCGAGGACCAGGTGACCGCCGTGCGCTTTCCCGACGTCTGCCCGCTGAAGAATCCGCCCAAGGGCCACTTTGAAATCGCGGCCGGGGACTTTCTGGAGGTCTACAAGACGCCCAACTCCTACAACTGCGTGGCCACGTGCTTCTTCATTGATTGTGCCAATAACGTGATTGACTTTATACGCACCATTTACAAGTGAGCTCTGGAGGAGGAGGTCCTACATATGTGTCTATCAGCTGTGCTAATCCATTTGCCTTTGCAGAATTCTCGTGCCCGGTGGCATTTGGGTGAATCTCGGACCGCTGCTGTACCACTACAGCGACGTAAGCGGCCAGAACAGCATTGAGCCGACGTTCGAGGACCTGTGCATCATCATGGAGAGCGTGGGCTTTGTGATCGAGAAATCGCGCACTGGCATACGTACGAAGTACGCCCAGAATCCGTCGTCGATGAAGCAGAGCGAGTACCAGAGCCTGTTCTGGGTTTGCCGCAAGCCCGATCCGTTTGAGGAGCAGCGGGGCAAGCGCAAGGCCTCCCGGGAGCCACATGATCTCATTGTCCGCGAGGACAGCGAGGAGGAGGAGGAGGAGCAACAGCAACAGCAACAGCAGAAGGAACGGGCAGAAAAGCAGCCAGAGCAGCAGCAGCAGGCCACGGCCAACGATGAGACTGAGATGGAGGCCCAGCCAACGTGATAGCCATTGAATCCAAAAACCATCAGCACCCCCCCTCAATCCAAACCCACCTACAAATGCCATCACCACTACCTTAATCACCGACCACGTCACTGACCAGACAGGGAACTCGTCGCGTCGAGACCACAATGGTTCGATGTTGTCGCTTAACTGCCTTTACCTCTATTCTTTATACACATTTCGAGTTGTTGGATTTTAAAATTGTTCAAATCTACAAATTTTAGAAAATTCCCTACTCTAATGTCGTGCAATTTCAAAAGTGAGGGTTTTGAAATAGGCCAATCAAATATACCAAAACAAAGGATTAAGTATAAATAAATAATGTTTATTTGTTCATTTACAGTGGCTTTAATTTACAAATTTACCAACTCAAAAGATGTATTATTGATCGATTCGATGAAAACAAAGAACAAAGCACCAATGTTGTATGCTAAACGTTGAATTTAAACAGAAAACTGAAAATTTTAAATACTTTTTCATATTCACTTTGGAGAGTCTTTTATTTAATGATGGATATGTCTACAAAACAATATGTATATCAGTCACGTTCTCAATTTCTGATTCATATATGTGTTAACTATAAACAACTCGTTTGAAAATGGACTTGAGGTGGTCAGTGCTTGATTTGACCGTTCGCTTTGACCCCTAAGGCTGTCTGTACAAATGTTTAGTAAAAAGAGAGGCCATCGCATTGATATTGGAACTTTAATCACTAGAATGGTCCAAGCTATCAATCCTCCCCCTGCCCCTGCGAGTAGTCCTGGTCCGCCGAATCGCCGTACCGCTCGATTACATAGATCTATTCCAGCTGCGAGCCCGCAATCTGTGGATCAGCTCTCTGTGCTGGCCGAGAAGGTGCGCCAGTTGTCCGAGCGCCACTGGCAGCGTGTGTCCAGGTGACGCAGCTTGATCTCCGCATAGATCTTCTCGAAGTGCGGCGCACCCTTGCGGGCGCTCTCGGCCAGGATCTCGAACCAGATGGCCTCGCTCAGTTCGGTGCTGGTGTGGCACATGGAGATGCGTGTGGCGCCGAGCACCCGCTCCCGGAACTGACGCACCAGCTCGCCCAGGCTGGCATGGAAGGCCGTTGCCCCGTTGCCGCTCACCTCGGGCAGCAGGAAGGTGTTCACGCACCGCGCCTCGCCTCTGCCCCGGTAAATGGGCAGTCCGGTGGCTCCGTAGAGGTACGCCAGCTTCTTGTCCAGCCGCTCACGCTGCTGCGGCTCGAATTCCAGACGCTGGGCCCGCGTGCGCACGAACAGCACCTGCGGCAGATGGTCCTGCACATAGCCCTTGCAGGGAAACGTCGGCCGCAGGCGAAGGGCGGCGTTTATCAGACGCAGCTGCTCCACGGCCAGGCCGTCGATGGCCAAAATGAGGACATGACACACGCTCAGCAGCTGCGCCATGGCGGAGAGGGAGTGGAGGTCCTGGTGATCCGGCTCCTTGCCCACCGGCAGCAGCGGCGGCGTGTCCAGCAGGATGTGACGCTCCCGCGTGATGAAGAACTGTAGGGTCTCGGTGCGTGGTCGCAGAATGCTCTTTTGGCCATTATTATTATTGTTTGGCTTCACCTTGTGCCGGGTGGCAAAGGTGCACTCGTCCGCCTCGGGAGCGAGCAGATGCTGGTAGTAGTCGTAGTCCAGAGGCCGCTCGGCGGCCAGGAGATTTAGCAGCGTGCTCTTCCCGGAAGACTGGCCACCCAGAACGCCGATGACGGTGAAATCCGTGTTGGTTTTGTGGAACAGCTTGCGGGCATTGGCATTGAAGATGCCGTTGGCCACGATGAGCGGTGTGGGGCGGTTCATCCGCGGCGGCTGCAGCTCCTGGAGGGCACTTGGTGCGCCGGACGAGGCGGCGCCAGAGGTTCCCGAGGGGCCAACACTGCCATTTCCTTTATCCCGGCCATTTGGTGCCGAGCTAACCAGTGCCGCACAAACGGAGCCGGGTGGCAGGGTGGAAGACAGATGGCTGCCCTGGCCGGGAGCTCCTCCTGATCCTACGCCTCCTCCTATTCCTCCCATGGTCATCGGACATCTGTCCACCGGCCGCACCTCACTCGTTCGATTGATAATGATCGTCTTGATGGCCGCCGGAGCATCGGGATAGCAGCCTCCTCCGCTGGGAGTCGGCTCCGTCTCCTTGTCCTTGTCCCTCTCCAGTTCGCGATCCCTGTCCCATTCTTTGTCCCGGTCGCGATCCTTCTTGAGCAGAATCTTTGGCTGCACCATGCGGGCGTCCTCGCGCCGGGCAATGGTCACCGGAGCCAGGAGGCCGGCGGAGGAGTCATCGCGCTTCTTGTTGCGGAAACGGCGACGGGTTTCGGCCATTTGGTAGCCGGGGGTTAAACTTTGTTTTTGGAACCCCCTTTCCTTTTATTTGAACACGTTTGTGGGGGTCTTTTGCAACACTTGACTGCGGCAGTGTTGGCAAAGTGCGCTTGTAAGCTGACAGCTTGGCTTTTTTAGAGCTAAATCTTGCAGTTGTTTCGCTGAAACAAAGGAAATATTATCCAAATATGGATTGTCATACCTTTCTGAACTCGTTATTAAATTTCCAATCGTTTTTTTTTATTTTTTGGCCATTTTTAAAAAAAATCATGATATACCCCCTTATAAAAAAAATAAAAATTGGCGAAAATTTAATTTTTTCAAAATTGCGTTGAAAGTGTCAGGGATTTAATTATTATTTTGTAATCTGTTCAAAACAGTATGCACGATTGATGTAAGACCATTTTTGGCCAAGTTACAGCAAAAAGACCAAAGGGAAAAATTCATATTTTTGTCAAAAAACCAAAATCCCGAATTTTCTAAAAAAAAAAAAAACAAAACTGTTTTTTGCTGAAACGATGGACATATTGGTCCAAATATGGATTGTCATACCTTTCTAGACTCGTTATTAAATTTCCAATCGATTGGCATTTAAACATGGAAATTTTATTTTTTTTGCCATTTTTCGCAAAAAATGATGATGTACCCCCTTATAAAAAAAATGAAAATTGGCGAAAATTTTATTTTTTCAAAATCACACGGAAAGTGTCATGGATTTAATTATAATATTGTAATCTGTTCAAAACAGTATGTATTTTTGGTCTAGGACCATTTTTGGCCAAGTTACAGCAAAAAACAAAAAAGCAAAAAATTCAAATTTTTGTCAAAAAACCTAAATCCCAAATTTAAAATAAAACAACAATAAACATATTGATCCGAATTATGATAATTATCATACCATTTATTTTTAAGTAAGGACTACAATTGTACAAAATTTTTCAACGACGGTTTTTCCTAGCTAGATATAGCTTTAATTAAGCTAAGCTGCCAACTCACGCACGCACTTTGCCAACACTGCCTTCAGTGCTGCATCGTGGACGGACGTCTTTTTGTTTATTTATTATTTTGACCACGGTAAGAATGCCGATTGTGGTCGTCACCGGTCTGCCGGCCAGTGGGAAGTCCACCCGGGCCCGCCAGCTGCGGGATCACTTCGTGGAGCGCGGCAGGAAGGTGCATCTGATCAGCGAAAACGAGGCAGTGCCAAAGGCGCTCTTCGGCAAGAATTCGCATGCCGGGGATTCGCAGAAGGAGAAGGTGGTGCGCAGCGATCTCAAGTCTGAGGCCTCGCGACACCTCAACAAGGAGGATCTGGTCATCCTGGACGGGGGCAACTACATCAAGGGTGAGCCTTCACTGATATTCAAGCACCGATGATGGTCCTAAACCTTACGAACCGTCCGTTTCAGGCTATCGCTACGAACTGTACTGCATGACCAAGGCGTCCAGGACCACGCAGTGCACGCTGTTCTGCTGCATTCCCCAGGAGCAAGCGTGGACCTTCAATGGCCAGCGAACGGCGCCGGATGAGCTGCCCGGCGACGGCGAAACGGAGCAGCCGGCGGACAACTCGGATGTGCCTTACACCCGCGAGACTTTCGATGCCCTGTGCATGCGCTACGAGGAGCCGCAGAGCAACAACCGCTGGGACAGCCCCCTGGTGGTGGCCCTGCCCGAGGACACGCTCGATGTGGAGGCCATCTACAAGGCCCTCTACGAGACGCAGCCCCTGCCGCCCAACCAGAGCACCCAGAACGTAAGCGACCGATCTCTGTACTTGTTCTACACATGCATAACTAAGTAACTCTTATTTTTGCAGCCACCACTGGGGGCCACCAACTATCTGTTCGAACTGGACAACATTATGCAGTCGATCATCAAGGAGATCCTTGGCGCCGTCAAGATCAAGGCCTTCGGCCAGCTGCGCATCCCCGGCAGCAGTTGTCCCGTCAAGGTGGCCACCTCGATGAGCGCCCTCCAGCTGAACCGCCTGCGCCAGAAGTTCATCACGAGCACGTGCCGCGCCAGCCAGACGGCGCCCACTCCGCTGGAGCAGGTGCCTTCGCTGTTCGTCCAGTTCATCAATGCCAACACCATCGGCTGCTAGCACTGTGATTGAGATGTGATTTTGGCATGACGAATAATATATATATTATATTTATATATTATAAGAAAGAAATATACAAATAGCTTGAATAATAATATTTTTTAATTGTTCATATTTTTATTGATGTTTGTCTGATTTGGTGGATTTAAAGCCAATTATGTAAGTGGTAAAAAAAATGATGAAGGATTTGTTGTTTTGTTTTCTATAATTTTTTCATTTTCGCATTTTCTTAAATTTTTATTCATTATTCATTTATCAACAACAATCCATGAAACCAAAATTAAAATATATTGATATTCTTTATTTTAATATTTAAATCAAAAATGTATAATGCTCATAAAATTTGGTGAAATTGTTATGTCACACTTATCAATATCAAGCCATGAAACCAAAGTTCTTATTTCTGGAAATTTTATTATTTATAAACAAATATATTTGATTTTCAACAATTGAACCAAATATACATGTGTATTTTAAATGCGTAATTTTTAATTTAAAGAAATATGAAAAAAAAATTCCTTAAAATTTTTTTTTAGCTTTGATTTTAAAAACAAAAGTTTTTAAAATGTTTTAAATATTTCCTAAACTGCCCTATAAAATTGGTTGACTTTAAATTTAACAGTCGCTTTGGCAAAACAACAGAGGCAACGAACTTTTCTCTTACGGAAGAGAAGTGCGAGAGCTCTCGGCGAGAGAGGGGCGAACGGAAGAGCCCGCTCCCGGCGGCGCTCTTAGGGCGCTCTCTTCTACCGCCGCGCTGCAGCGCTGTTTTACATTCAACGTCGTCGTTCGCAGCGAGTTAGTCGCGCGCCCGGAAAGCAAACGCTTCGAAGACCAAACGACATTTCCGTTGTTGGTTTGGTTCCACAAAAATAATAATAACGAAATACAAGAAATAACTTTTTTTTTACGTTTTTTGTTGCCTCGGCAGAGATTTTTTTTTCGCCACCAAAGATTGGATATATCAAATAAATTTAAGGGCACCCAGCTCGCCCCCACTCTCTCCATCTCGCTCTAGCAGCAAAGTGCATTGTGTATGTGTGTGTGTGTGCGACAATTTGACAAGTGCAACAAGAAGCATAGTTTTGAAAAAAAATATACAAGAAATATTAACAACAACAAGAATACATATTTATCTTAAAGGATATCAAAAAAAAAAAGGAAATTGGCTTTGTTTTTGTTTTGTGTGTGTTTGCTTGTGTGTGCGGCGAAAGAAAATGTAAAATGCATAATGCAACTTTGCCACTGACGTTTTTTAATTCCATTTTTTTATGTGTGTGTTCCGTTGCAGCTGACATTTCCCCCACCCCAAAAATGATGCAAATATAACTAAAAAGCCCAAGGAAAAATCAACAGCTGCTTATCCTGAAATCATGAATCCAACAACCTCAAAACAAAACGCATGAAAAAACACTAAAGTGAACACATTACCAACCACAGTGGTAATTAAAAGTTTGTCAAACCCAAACCAAACCCCCAAAAAATACAAAGAAGAAGAAGCAGAGCCTGTGTCTTGCTGTGAAGTGTGCTACAAAAAATTACAAAAAAAAAAAGCTCTAAAAAATAGTGATTAAAACCAACCGCTAATCAACTTCTAACGCTAATCGGAGAATCGCTTGCTGGCAGAGCATGGATATCGCCCCAGTTCCATCACCACCACTATCGATATCCGTATCGCTTTCGGCTCCAGGATCAACGGTATTCGCAAACGCTGGCCATTAAAGAAGCGCCAGCCGAATGCCACAAAGATGCCACCGCTGCAACGGGACCAATTGAAGTGAGTACCCCTACCCCTAGAATAGCACTAGCAGGACACCCTACTATACAAACAGAAGGAGTCCTTGAAGAACGCCCAGATACTAAGAAAGAACTTAAGTTGACAACGTTATGTCATAGGATATCATTTAGAAAACAACCTATCATATAAAGAGAGATCTTAGAAGAACCCTTAGATATTAAGAAAAAACTTGAAGGGAAAAAGTTATATTATAGGATATCATTCGGAGAACATCCTAAAAGATACTAAGAAAAAACTTGAAGGAAAAAAGTAGAACTATCTTGCATTTAGTTAGGAATCTTAAGGTCTAACGTCTTAACAAAGTGTTTATCTTGTAAGCTTAGCTTAGCGAGAAAATAACTTCTATTATCCTGCATAAAGTTGGGGATCTTAAGGTCCCATTTCTTTAATGTATTAGCTTTATAGAATTTGTATATTAAAATATGGATTTATAAAATTGTAGGTACAATATCACACATGAGTCTATTTAACAGAATTATGAAAGGTTCCAAGCTTCTATGATCTTAAACGTTTTCGTTGGTATTCAAAGAGAGAGAACCTATCATATAAGTACAAATGTATCAATCTCTAAAACTTATGCTATTCTGAAACTCCGAGTAGAGAAGCTCTTGAATTGTTCGAACCAAGGGAATTCGAATGCATAGCCCATAAATACCTAATGCCATAACCGAGGCATTTCACCAAATCGCGCAACACTTTAATTACTGACCAATAATCCGAATGATGACATTATAATTGGCGGTGGTTTGCGGGGGATTGGGGTTCTTTAGCCCCATAGACTGGGCCTAAGTTCAGCAGTTTAAGAGGGCGCGCTTAGTCACCGCGCCTTAAAGTTCACCGAGGGGGTGGCAAGGTGCAGGGGGGGGGGGAGGAGGAGGGGCAGAAGCACATGTCAGAGCCCGGTTCGTTGGCCTGGCCGAGATAACTCGAAAAAAAAAACACAAAGTTCGAGTTCGAGTTCGCCGCTCTCTGTTTATGAATGAAACGCAACGAGGAAGCGCGCGCAAATTCAACAGCAAAGAGAGAGACAAAGAGAGTGGAGAGAAATTTTCCAGAGAAATGCGGAACCGAAGAAAAGTTTAAAAAAAAAACTAAAAATATGCGCTCTTACTCTCGCACTCTCTCTTCGTGCCGCTCTCTCTCTCTCTCTCTCTCTCTGTCTCTCTCTCTTTTTCCCACTCTCTCGCTCGAGTTCATCGACCTTTGCTATTGAAATTTTTGGGAACGCACACACAGATACGAAAAACGAACACGAATACGAAACGCTGCTTATTTACACATTGATAAACAATCGTTGATGCTGAATGTCGATGACTACGATTTTGATGCCACTAAAAATCGAATTATATCAACGACTTCCCAGATGCCCTTTTTGTTGGTAATTTTTCCATCAAGTTGCACACTTTCCCTTAAGATCCGATATGCGAAACGTAATCTATTAACTTATTTGGCAGTCATATGGTTATCATATCATAGGTACTTTCTTTAATATCATCTATTTTATTTATACATACATTATATTACATAATAAAAAGTAATGATAAATGCAGATATTATAATTTTTCAACGTGGAATATCTGTTAGATTAGATTTTATTTGTATTTTATATTCCACCTCTTAATATGGTTATATACATATATATTATACAATGTTTAAACTTTTTTATAATAAGGGATCTGAATTTTGGATAGGTTCAGATACTTAAGATTTAATTTCTTTCAATAGGTTCATCTATTAGAAAAAGTTTTTTTTTTGTTTCAAAATTATGAAGTTACTCTTATAGTTCTAGTTCTAGTTCTTCTAGTTCTTCTAGTCCTTCTTCTACTAGTTGATCTAGTTAAAGAAGAGAAGGGCATGCGAAGTGCGGCGCTATCCCCACCACAACTTTATTGGCTGGTTTCTTCTTCCTGATTGCCGATGTATGTATGTATGTGTGTATGTGTGTGTGTGTGAGTAGCGGGTGGGTTGGCGAACGCACGATAACAACGCCTGGAACTTGGGGACTCTGCACAGGGCGCGAGGGGGGGAGGGGGGGGGGTGGATCCAGAAAGGAGAGAAGGGGGATTGGCGGTTAGGTTCTGGGCATTGGCATTGTTTTGTTTTTGCTCCCTGCTTCTTCGCATTACGACTGCCGCTTGTTACCAAGTCCCAAATGGCTCTACATTGGTATACACATACACACACACATATGGGTAACAGGGGTGTAGGCGGGCGTTTCTCCAGGGGGGGGGTTCCGTATTCCGTTGGGGGATTGCCAATAGAACAAGGCATGATAATAATTAGATTAATTGCCCAGGATATTGGGAATAGTTATTGCTTACCGACTTTCTTACTCTTTTCGGAGTAAAAAAAAATAGATTTTGGGATTTCCAGAACTCACCCCCCCCAAGAGATCCCCAGCGGACGCCACTGGCGCTTTTTGTGCCAGTGTGCGTTCGTGTATCTGTGTGTGTTCGTGCGAGGCCAATGACCAAAAATGTAGTGACAAGGGCGTCAGAGAGATTCCAAAATTTTGTGTATATTTCGCCATTACAGCAAAGAAACAAGGAAGAACCCGGTAAAAAAAAAGGGGCAACGCTTTATTCTGGTTTTGTGTCTGTTTTTCGTTCTGATGTTTTTCTTTTCGTAGGTATTTCTGGCGAAGCAGTAGCAGTAGAACTTACCCTGTCCAGAGACACAAAGCGTTGAAACCTTCAAAATCGGTTTCAATGTCATGTAACCCCCGTTTTACATGGCTCACCACGTGCGGGAAAGAGACGGCTAGAGAGGGTGGCACGGATTGGGAGGCACACACACACACGAACGTTGGGTGGCCAATTAAGGGAAAATATAGGGAAATGCCCATGCAGGCAATCCTGCATCCTGAATCCGGAATCCAGAATCCTGCCAGCTGTCAAATGTCGAAAACAACCTTCATTGGAACATTTTCGAAAGCCCATAACTCGTTTTTCGGCACCAAAGAGTTTAAAAAGAGGAGTTTTTAACCAAGAAACTAACCAAAAAAGGAAAGAAGTTAAAAAGTATTATTAACAAACTAATATCCAAAATAATCAAAGAAAGGTTCAAATATTTAGATACTTGTGATATTTTTAAGTTCTTTACTTATAAATACCCCTATGAATCTTCAGAAACTCCCGCCTGATGATGATGACTAATATGATTGTCTTTAAATAATTATCTGTTTAAGGTTCCACAGTTACTATAGAACTTGTTCTAACTTTTCCTTTTGTTAAACTTTTGTTGCATATATGTATGTACACATGTGCGTGGCAACTTATTGTGGTTATCGCTTTTGTTTCATTTCATTTTGTTTCGATTCGAAACGATTCGACTCGATTCGTTTGGTTTCCATTTCTTTCGCCTTGCATTTTAATCAATGCCAATGAACTTGAAGTTTATTTAGCGCGTATACAATATTTCCCTTGGCATAAGGTGCATTACCCACCTGAGAAGTCCATGCGTAAACCCGAGAACTCCTTGCGTAAACATGCCTATCAGTTCCGTTTCGTTTCGTTCCGCTCTCAACGTTCCCCGTTTCATTCCGCATTCCCATACCGCATGGCCCATACCGCTTGGTTCACAGTTGCTTGATCCCCATCGAATCTTGGGTTAAGTTGAGAAAGGAATGAGGAGGAATTTCCCTTATCTCTAGTTTGCCGTTGTACTTTTTCTTCTTGCCATTTGATAGCTGTGACAATATTATGCATAGTGATGGCTGGAAAATGGAAGAAAGGGGGCTAAAGAAGTGAGAGAAATAGGGGAGCAAAACGAGGGGGTACTACCCATGCGTACATACGTAATGTATAAATCGCCCAGGGGTCAGTGCCTCGATAAAGTTCTTATTGTCTCCCTATCGCTAGCACCCCTCTCTCTCTCTCTCCTTCCTTCTTCCTCATTGTCACGCGCTTTTCTATCCCTTAGTCATGATTACTAATTATGGTGCCATTGGATTGATTGCCTTCTTATTCATCAGCTTCCCGCATAGGTTGGGAAAAACAGCTTGGGAATTATAACTTTCCAATCCCAATTTTCTTGACCTACGTTTATGATTGGTATTGGTGACCCCAAAAACGAAAGATTTTTATGATATTTCCGTTTCGTTTCCAGTGTTTCATGATCTTAAACTTGCAAATTACATTATCTATTTGTTTTTCAATTCAAATTAACAAGTTTTAAACCCATTTCCAGGAAAGTAAACCATTAACACAAGTTATTTATTGATCAGATGAATAACAGGCGTCATTCGAAAGTTACGAAACGCCTTGAGCGTGTGTTCTTTGGAATTCAAAATCGACTTCCGCGTGGATTGCACTTTCCAAATACCCCGGTGAATCATCTTGTTCGGGGTCACAATTGGACACCTTTTGTTTTGTGTGTGTGTACTTTAAGCTGGGTTGGCACATTTCCCCGCCTCGCTTCGTCGTTTTCAGCGACTTTTGCAATTTTGGCCGCTTTCTTTGGCCAACAGAAGTAGAAACGGAATGATCACGTTGCGGACTTTGGACTGGCGACCCGAAGATCTCACGCTTATGACGATCTGTCAGATAAGTCCTGACTAATGAGTTACGCCGGAGAATGCGTGATATCTGCCGAGATCGAGATTCGTACAATCCAATCTTTTAGCTTTTGGGCCATTTCACTCGGCCATTTCACTTCCATTTCATTTCTCCAATTTCTCCACCCGGTTGTTGACTTGTTCGAGTACGGAATACGAAAAGCCATTACTCAGTTTGCCCTTTCCAGCGAAGAGGTTTATTGGCTGTTTTGTGGTTGTGGTGTTTGAGTCTTTCAAAAGATGAATATCTTAAAAATATTTTTAAAAAAGTTAAAGTAAAAATGTAAGTAATTGGATGTTGTTATTGTTATGAAAATATTATTATCATATCATTAGGGGTTTTACTAATATGAACTAATGTTAATGAATAATGATATTTCAGGTGAATATCTAAATAAAAATATTTTTAAAAAAGTTGAAGTAAATTTAAAAAAGAAATATTGAAAAATGTTATAATTTATTATATCATTAAAGGTTTTTACTAATATGAACTAATGTTAATGAATACTGATATTTCAGGTGAATATCTAAATAAAAATATTTTTTAAAAAGTTAAAGTAAAGTTTGAATAAAAATATTGTTAATATAAGAAAACTGTTATTATTATTATTATATCATTAGGGGCTTTTACAAATATGTATTAGTGTTAAAGAATAATGATATATCATCATAAAGCAGATAAATAAGTAAGTACTATCAAATGATACCCTATAATACCTGGCCTTATAAAGCATTTGCAAATATGTTATCGGAAGTTCGGGTTTCTCTTTTAATTTGTAGACTTTATGTATGTTTGTTTTTTTTTTTTTTTTGTAACTGGCGAATAGCAATAACAATTCGCCCACACACCAACACCCACAAGCAGGCCCATCTGTGTGGGAATAGAGATGTGTGTGTGTAAATAGCAGAAATAGGTACAATGTTCGTTCAATGACCTTTTACTTTTACACTACTCCCATTACCATTACCATTCCGCCCTCTTCTTCTGTGTGTTTCTGTGTTTTCGCCCCAACGCTAGCTGTCTCTTTCACTCGACGAGATATGGTTAAATTAGTCGGTTTTTTGCGGAATTGCGTAATCCGTTCAATAATGACGTCAATTCCAGCTCAAATGCAAATTGCACTGCATTCGAAATAAAAAAAAAAAAAAAAAAGCAAAATCTTGCCTCTCCCTCTAACACACAAGTTCAGTAAAAAGTCCAAAAAAGATTTGGAAAAAAAAGAAATGAAATATGTTAAACGTCAAGTTTAAGTTGAAGTTGCTGCACACACACACACCACACAATACACTCACAGATACTCTCACGCACACACACACACACAGATACACACAACGAACCAAAAGGAAAACAACAACAAAAAGGGCACGTTCAGTGTGAATGACCGCCAACTAACACACATTTGTGAGCGCGCTAAAACAAAAGCACCAGCAAAATCAAAAGCAAAACGCAAAAAGCTAAAAAATCAAAGCAAAACCAAAAACCAAAAGCAAAAGACATTACAAACCTCACAGCTGCGCTGCGCGGACGTCGGCAGAGGAAGCAAAGCAAAGTAAAAAGTAAAAATACAGCATAGCAGAAAGTTGCAGCATTTGTTGCTGTTTTTGCCGCACACCCCACAAAAGCGTCAATTGCGTGTTGGACTGAGTAAAAAATATTATAAAAATTAAAAAAAATCCATAGTAAGATTATAATAAAATATTGGAATTAAATTAACTCAAAACACTACTATTATTTTGACCACAACTGTATGTCTATGACTGTTTGTTCTTTCGATGATAACTCGGTTAAAAAAAATCCTAAAATTATGTGGTTTTTGGTATTTGATAGATAACGAGTTGAACTTTTTAAATGTTTTGTTTAACTAACCAACCAAGATTCCGTTCGCCTGCAGTTGCGGTTCAAATATGGCCAAAAACAGTTTTTTAAGGTACCTTTTCTCAAGGGAACTTTTTTATAAACCGATTCAAAAATTGCACAGCAAACCCCAAAAGATCTGTAAATATTCATAGATATAACTTTTATTATTATTAAACATATAGCAAAAAAAATGTTAATCATGAAATACTAAAAAAGTTCAAAATAATCGATCAGAGCTTAGGAAAAAAAGTTTGTAGGGTGGACCTTTTTCGGGGAAAGTGCGGTGTGGCATTTCAGCTTTCCTTCAGCTACTTTTTGGTCGCCTGGACGGGCGGGCACCATGGACTATGTGGAGCTCATTGGGGCTGCCTGTTATTTCTACATTTGTATTCACTGTACAGTCGGCAAAGTGGAGTGTTGCTGTTATTGTAGTTGTAGTAGTTGTATTTGTATTTGCCTTGCAAAAGAATAAATAAACAAGCCGCAAGTAACAATAACAACAACAACAGCGAATACGAATAAAAATAAAAATGTAAGGAAAGAATAAAAACAACAACGACCGAGAAGAAGAAGAAGAAGAAGAACCGGCAATGTCATTAAACCCTAAACAACAACAACAACAACAACAACGAAAGCTGAAACCAGAAGCGTTATGAAATAAAGAGCGAGAGAGCGAAACCGGCCGGTTGAAAAGAAAAAACCAAGAAAAAAAAAACCCAAACAACAAAATATTCTCTCTTACTCTCTCTTTCTCGCTCTCTCGCGATTTCAGGTTGAACGACCGACCTAGCCATTTTGTATCTGTGTGAGCGCGCGTTAGCGCTGGTGTTAGTGTGTGCCGTGGGGATCAAGTGAGTCATTTTTTTTTTTTGTTTTTTATTACTTTTGATTTGATTTCGTTTGTTTGCCTGCTTTTGGCTCCGCTTTTAACCTGCGATTGTTGCCCTTTTGTTGTTGTTGATGTTGTTGTCATTCGTTTTGGCTACTTCGATTTTCGTGCACTTCCTTGTTGATCGTTTCGACTGCACCCACACACTCGCACACACTTTCCTTTTGGTTTCTGTGCTTTGCATATTCGTGCGAATGAGATACTCTTTGTGCGATTATCATAGATAGAAAGCAATGCGAAAAGTGTGTTCTAATGGGGTGGACCATATTTTTTTTTTAAATTTTTAATTTCCACACCTGTTGCTTCGAGTCCTTGAGCTTTGATTTCTGCTTTAATATATATATTTTTTTTTTAATTATTATTAAAAAAATAAAAAAAAAATTACTCATACGCCTTGTGGACTGTGTGTTTCCACCTTTTTCAACATTGCGTATGAGTGATATTGGAATATATTTTTAAATGACCCCCCCTCAGAAAATACCACCCAGGTCCACCCCAATGTACCATACACATTAGCAACAAAGATCCGCGGCTCTTTCTTTCTTTCTTTCAGCCAGCTATCTTGCCGTCTCCCTCACTCTTTGCACGCATGTTGACCTTGACTGTGACTTTCATAAAATTGGTCGTCGCTGTTTTGTTGTTGTTGCTGTTGTTGCCGCTCTTGAGCTTTGCCATTGTTGTTGTTGCCGTTGGTATTTTCTTTAGTCACTTATGAACTTAATTCGGTTCTTTGAATACGTTTGTATGTATGTATGTATATGGAGCATATAGAGGAACTGAAGAGAAGCAAAGAAATAAAATACATAATACACGCACCCCGATTCCGTTAGTTCGCTGCTTTTGGCCTTATCTTTTCGGCCATTTTCAGCGAAATTTCTACTCCAAGTATTATTTCCTGACCAAAAAAAAAAAGAGAATCTCACGATCGTAACTATATAATTAAAAGACTCTGATTGATGTTTTTGGCATGGATGGGTCATTATATTATTTAAATGGGAAGTAGAAAATATAAATAAGACACAAATCATCCAAAAAATCAAATACAAAATGATTTCTATCTTCTGGGTTTTTCGGGGAAATCATTTTGACCAGATAGATTCTTCCAAAAAATACATTTTTGCCAGCCTCCAGTAGTAGTTATATATTGGTTATTGGTTCCATAACCAAATATGATCAATTTGTTTTGAAATCATCGACTATATGTTCTGAAAAGATATAAAATATACGAATTATATAAATGTTAATAAAGTTAATAAAGAAAAGTGGGATATTTGTTGGAAATTTCCTAGGCTTATGACAACTTAAACTTTAGTTTTTACCATCGTTTTCTAGCCTTTTTTCACTTGCTAATTGTTAGCACACTCACACGACTTCACACACACACACACACACATGCAAACACCTAGATTTCGGCAAGCTCGAAAGTCAAAGCCCAAAACCCAAAACCCAAAAAAAAAGAAAAGAGATTTTTGCTGCGCGCTTTCTATGCGAAAGTTCACTGAACTTGCCCTCCATACCAAAAGCCAAATAAAACGGAAAAAAAGGTGGCAAAGCGAAATGGCTAATAAGATGGAGCTGGCTAGAGCGAGACAGGGCTAGCTACCGAGTGGGTGGATGGATGGATAGGGGAGGGAAAGAGAGGGAAGCGGTGGCCCAACGCATTTGCTCAGCGGTGCGCATCAATTTCGAGTTCAATGTCAAACCACAAAAACGACAAAGCCGCTGCCGCTGCCGCTGCCGCAGTCGCTGCCTCTGCCGACGTCAAAGACAAAGGCGTAGGCGAAGGGGGTGGGGGAAGGGGGTTAGCGCAGGGGTGGCCCCTCTTCTAAAGAAATATGGAATAATATATCGGATTAAAGAACCAGGTGTTTTAGTTTTCTAAAATATTTTTTAAATTAACAAAAGTTTACCCATAACTTGTTTTAACACAAATACCCTTAGAAAACTCTTTAAAAATTTAAATCGAAATTGGTTAATACAGGAAAGGAAGGAAATTGTGTTTAGTAGTTTAATGGAAATGACCAATAAGACACTTGAAATAATTTGGCTAGAAATATGGAATAATATATCGAATAAGAAACCAGGTATTTTTAATAAGTTTACTTAAAATTTTTTTAAAATAACAAAATATATGGGTAAACTGGTTTCTATATAAAAACCCTTAGAAAAATCTGTAAAAAATTAGATCGAAATTGGTTAACACAGGAAAGGAAGGAAATTTTGTTTAGTAAGTAAGTAAGTAAGTTAAGGCCAATAAGATACGTAAAATAGATTGGCCAATCCAAAGGTTTATAAAGTTTTTGAAAATATTTTCGCAATCGATTTTAAATTGAAAATATTATAGATTTTGGGTCAGCATAAAAGAAATTTGTGAAAATTTGAAAAAGAATAAGAAGGGAAATTCGGAAAAGCGGTGGAAACCTTTAACTAGTTTTGTTTTGCATTTTCCGCGAGTGTGGAACTCCAGTTGGACATGGAACGTGGAACGCGAAAGGTGGCGCTGTGGACTGTATCTTGCAGATTGTGGATGGCGGACTGTCGGCAGAGCTGCCGGCTGCGACGTCGACGTTAACATTGCCCGGAGGGCGTTAAACTTCACGGTCATGGCTTTTTCCTTCTTATTCTCTTTCCCCCCCTTTCTCTCCCCCTTCCTCTCTCTCTCTCTCTCCTTCTTTCTCTCTATCGCTCTTGCTCTGCGTGTGATTGATTGTGACGCATTGCTGACCACTACGCACTCTCCTAGATTCTCCCACTCCCACTCCCCCACTCGGCTATCTCCCTCCCTCTCCCCCATTTCGCCATTCTCGCCCTTTCCCTCTTTCACACGAAGGCGAAGGAGGCGAATGACCGATAAAAGCTAACCACGCGCCAATCATCCGACTGATAAACCAGGCGACAGCAAAAAGTGAAGAAACTGGCAGGAAGGAGCAGAGAGAGAGAGAAGGGGTGAAGACGAAGGGAGAGAGTGGGTGGGGGTGGGGGTGGGGGTAGGGAGTATTAAAGGCCTAGAAGAATCAGATACCGAAAGTTACCACTGTTGCCTAGTGTCGAAATCAAAAGATTACGCACCTACAACCAAATTGACAGATTATCGATTCTCAGCTCTACCACATAACATTTCCAAAACATTGGTGAAATCGTATAATTACATACGATCCATATACATGGGATCCTAATATCCTCTATTTAAATATACATTTCTGGTATAAAATGTGGAAAAACAAATAGGTTATGTCATCTCCCTCCATATCGTTATTAACTGAAATTCTTAAGATCCCCCATTTATTTTCAGGTTTTTTTTTATTTTATAACCCCCTAAAATTCAGTTAATTATTATCATTCCTTTAAAATTAGTATTTTAAAGGTATATTTTTTAAATTTCTAATCAAAACTATTCTATAAAATACAAACTATATAGAATAATATAACCTTTGATCATACTTGGTTTGGGACCAAATCATTCTGAAATATTTTAGATCCTAACCAATTTGATGGATTAGATGCTTTTATGATTCTAATCATACATTTTAAATAAGAAACTGTATAGAATGGTATCTTATAATATCATATAATATGTGTGGATTAGCGGCAATAAACGCGGATAACACGATAACTGCCCTTTGAAACGTGTCGCAAACTGCAGATTGCAATTAACGCTGGCGTTGGGTTCCCTAATAGTTAGTTTGCATTGGCTCGGGACCAGAAAAGAGCGGAGCCAAGCGGACCCGTAGCCGTAGTGCCCGGAGATCCGTCGAGCATTCAACCCTAACCTCAGACAATGTTGAACTATGCACCAACGCACACCAACACACACAAACAGAGTGCATCGGCGGCATCAGCCCTACATTTCGCTTCCCCTAAATAAAAAAAAACTGACTGAATAAATGGGAATACAAAAAGCAGCGGCAACAATGGAGGAGCATGGTGCTCTTCAGGGGATGGGGGTGAAACCGGGGGGTTAGGTGCCAAAGGAAGAGGAAGAAGAGCGGCAATCGGGAATGCCCTGTTGCCACATTACGTCACGAAGGAGCGACAGAGAGGGAGCGAAACGAGAACGAGGAAGGAAAGGCCAACGACCAGCACACATTTCAGGCCGCAAAAAGGAGCGAAAAAGGGGAGAGGGAGGAGGGGGGGAGGGGGGTTTGGATATAGGGAGCACGGCGACCCTCGTCAACAGACAAGGGCCGGTCACGAACGGGAGCGAGCGAGACAGACTGCGCGCTCTGCCGAGTTCAACAACCTTCGGCGACCCTGAGAAGAGGTCAGCAACCCCTACGAAGTATTACGTGCCAGTGTGCGAGTGCGAGTGTGTGTGTGTGTGCGAGTGTAGGACCTAAAGAGAGAACTCTCTCGCTCTTTGACAAACACACGGAAGGAAAGAAGGGAAGGTGAGCATTAGGGTGGTCCTTGCTACTACCTTAGGTTCCCTGACTTAAAGCTAGCTAGAGCTTTCTCATTATAAATAAGAAATATATATATATGGATATCTTTTTAAATATGATATTATATTTAAATAATGTATTATTTAAGTAAAATATTTATTTAATTTGATATTATCCCAAGAAGAAGACTTAAGTGGTTAGTGGTCCACCCTAGCGAGTAGCAGAAACAGCGAGAGCGCGAGCGAGAGGGCTATAGGGAAGCACAGAGCGAGAGAGACGGGGACAGAGATGGGGAGCGAGTGGAAGAAAGCGGAGCCAACTTCTTCTTCTGCTTCTGGGGGTAGGCAAACTTTGGATGCGTTTGCGTTTGTTTTTTGCCGGTCGTTGCCCGAGAACGTTGGCGTCCCGCGTCCGACGTCGTCGTTCCAACTTTGGGGTCGTTGGTGGTCGTTATCCTATATACCGAGAAAAATCTATTTTTATTTGCATGCGCCCGGCTGCCTTTGCCTTTGCCTTTAGAGCTCGCCGTCTAGTTTTCAGGGAGGGGATTTATTTTATTTTTTTTTTTTTGGGAGGGAAAAGGGGGCGCTTAGGGTGGCGATCCCGCAGGATGAACCTGCCCTCGGCCAACTGTTGTTGCATTTGCCTTTTGGGGGGTTGGGGGTTCGATTGGATTGGCTAGCCTGGAAACAGGTTTCGCAATGGGAAAAAAACCCAGTCGCATTAAAGGTCCTTTGGGTATTACAACCACCTAATTGTTATCCAATTAATGGCTCAATCGTTCAACTATTGTTGGTGGGAAATCGATGGAGTTATTCCTGGTAATAGGGACTTTTATAATTTGGACTTGGGCTGTGCGATTAGAATTCTATAGTATTTTGAATGATTAAATTTGACTTAAGGATCACTTTTTAGATTATGAATTGCCTTTCTTTTTGGTAAATCCAAGATGTAACTTCCTCAAAGAACAATTTATTTTGGGGTTATAAAGATAAAGAGGTTTTACAAGTTTATGATTACTCAAATTCTTAATTCTTCTAGCTTTGTTACATTTTTCTAGCTGTCTGCGATCACCAGACTTTGCAGTTCTCTTTCTTTTTCTATTTATTTTTCCTTTTCTTCGTTTTCACTGGTGTGATGCCTGGCCCCTCTGCATTGCGTTACATATTCTTCCGCATTTTTGCAGTTGCAACTTTGCAGCAGCGATGGAGTGCTGTGTTCGATATGGTGAACCCATGAAAACCTCTATTGGGCAAATTAAGTCAACATTAAATTGGAAATTATTAGAAATTATTATAAATTCTGAATTCCAATAGTAGTTGCCAATACGATTAATTTGGAGTTACATATATCAGGAGGGCACTGTACCAAGAGGAAGACTGGTGGATAGAATTCCAAGCAATGACCCGAGTTTGTGGCGAGGAGGAGAAAGCAGGTGCTGAGATGGTAAAAGTGGGCGTTGTAAAAATAACAATGAGGGATATACCAAGTCTGGGGAAAAATCAACAGAAAAATAAACAAAATTCCAACATATAATCTAAACTATAAAATAATATATATATACAAATACAAAATTAAAAAAAAAACCTTATTTTTCTGTAAATTGTTTATTTTTTTATGGTCTTTTATCTAAAAATTATTTCAAAAATGTACAATTACTCACAAATAATTTTTTAAATTTAATATTTAAATATTTATATTCTTTAAAAAATTAAATCAATTAAAGCATATCCCAAATTTAATAAAATATCCAAAGCCAATAAAAAGGAATAAAAGTAAAAAAAACAAATCACAACAAATGCATCAAAACGGAAAAGTAGTAAAAAAAAAAGAGGAGGCCGCAAATGCATGTGTGTCCATGAAACGTACTTTGTTGACCTTTCGCTGCCGCAGCGCTGCCGCTGCACATACATATGTATGTATATCCACACACACACACACGTATATCGTTTGGGGTTAATGAAACCGATTGACACACAAACAACGCAACAACAAAATGCTCCAAGCAAAGAGACTCGCCTAAGAGAGTTCTCTTTTCGCAGAGAGCAAAGCAAACAAAGAGATTTTAAGAGACTTTCAAAAGAGAGCCATCAAAACAAAGCAATGGCGCCATCTGGCGCAGAGACTAAACGGTTAGCTGGCGCCATCTGTGCAGTGCTCGTCACATACAGAGGGCGCTGTGGGTTGAGGTATTGGCTGCAAGCAAAGCCAAGACAGCAACCAAAGGGAGGCAAGTTTTGAGAAAAATCTTAAATTAATATTAAAACAGCATTTAAAATTACAAATTAATTAAAGAAAAACTAAATTACAAAAACCTCTTCTCTCTCGTTGCAGCCACCAACATTTTGTGCTTTTGCAAAGTCAACCTGTCAATGGGAAAATTGACAGCTCTGATATAAACTTTATTAAACCATCGACCATAGATAGACTATATAGATCGACTATAAAACCAACGGTTCGAACTAAGGATCGATTCAAGATTAGCAGCCAGGCCGCTAATAATTCGAAAAGCGGTTCCAACGAAAGGTGAGTTTAAAAAAGCTTTTTTCCCCGATTCCAAACATTTTTAGCTTTAGGATACTTTGCTTTTGAGATTAGTACGGTTGGGTTTTGACTTACCCGAATTTGTATAGTGTCTTTGGTCAGCTGGCAAAACTGGATCTTGGGGCTTGCTCTCTCCAGCATCTAGTTGTCCTGGGGAGTGCGGATGTGTATGGACTCCAGGGCACGCACCCTGTAAGCCTTGTACGCGGCGATGGTGTGCCTGGAGGGTCTGAACCAGAAGGTGTCCTTCAAAGTTAGCTGGAGGGGGGGAATGGAAAGAACATTGCTTACATTAGGCTCCACTGTATATCGATTGAACCATGAGGATCATCTCAACTCACCTCGTCGTACGCCGGCACATGGAATTTATCCCAACCGGCGAACGCCTTGTAGACGCGATAGGAATGAACGAAGGCCATGAATCCGTGGATGAACAGGAGCAGTAGCTCATAGGCATACACCAGTTGCATCACCTGGTTGAGATAGATGAGCATGCGCCAGGTGTTGAATGTGTCGGCTATGGTCAACACCTGATCGTTGTAGGCCTCCCAGGTGTCGGCCACGAAGAGACAGAAGCCCGCCTTCAGGCGCAGGATGTAGGGCAGCAGGGTGAGGGCGTAGATGTTCAAGTTGAGTGGCATCTCGAAGACCGGACCCTCGGCTTGGGGTATTCGCAGCCGAATCTGATTCGGTTGCTCCAGTGTCATCATGCCGATGAGCGGTACAATGGCCATGATGGAGGAGCGAATCAGGACGCGCACAAGGTTGCCCGTGAAGGTCAGCTGGAGGCGACGTCGCTTCAGGAAGCAAAAGATGGCCGTTTGTTCCCAGTAGTCGGGGAAATCGATGCGTGGCCCCAGCTCCATTATGCTGGGTATCAGGACGAGGCACAGATACAGCAGAAGCATTGTCTTGCCGGCGGCCAGCTTGGATTTGGTTTTCTCCGCCACCTGGCGGAAGAAACTCGGCATGGAGGGCACGGCGGTGTGGTTCAAGCGACGGATGCGGCGCACGGGAACAGCCCTCTTCCTCATGCCCGAAGCACTCCGGGTGCGCTGGCGACGCTCGGAGCTGGAGCGGCGGGGCAGCTGATCCCGCGACTGCTGCACCATGCCCAGCCACTCGTCCTGCTCCAGCGCACGTCGGGCCACATCGCCGGCTCCACCGAAATCCCCGACGTTGTCGTCGTCGTCCACCTGCGCCTGCGCCCGCTGCGCCTGGCAAGCTGCATCCACGTGAACCGGCATGATTGTCTCCGTTAAGCACCGTAAGCGTAGGAAGTAAGAAAAGAATCCTGGCGTATCTGTGCCAACAACCTTCGTTTCACTGGGGAAATTGCAATTCAATACACCGTGCAGAGAATTCGCGTGAAGTTAGCTATGACCTTTAGCTGGAAATTAAAAGTCTTACTTTAGGAACTTCACTTTAGAGATTCTTTAAAATTTTAAGACCACTTCAAACGAGATGTTCATTCACCAAAGCTCAGGAAGGAAAAGAAAAATCACCGGCTTCGCGAGAATCAGAATGACACGGGTTTTTTTTATTTCAGAGTTGCTTCTTGACAGCTAAGGTATTGCCACCTAGTATTTTTTGAGCAGCCCTGATTAACTTTTTCTCAACTGTCATTTGGGGTATTCTTTGAACTACTGAATCAGTAAATAAAACTAGTTTAAAGTTCGGAAATAAATTTACATATTGAAATAAACCTGTGTCCTTTTAAATTAATTATTTTAACATTGGTATTAAATGGAAATTATTTCAGGGTTGCCATCTAGTCAAAAAATAAACATTTTCTATCAAACCTCAAAGTAGCAAAGAAGATTTTCGGTGTAGCCTCATAAATATGCAATGCCAGGAGGCGAGACGCCGAGGGGGTGGTGCAATGGGTGCAATGGGTGGTGCTTGTGCTCCCTGTCGCCGCCTCTTGAAGCACACTCCAAAGTCCGTGACTTCGCTGGGGTGGCGACGTCATTTCACATCGTCCTGCTCCCATTCTCATTCCCATTCTCGTTTCCTGTTCCCGCTGAACTTTTATGTAAGGCCACCCCAAACCCGGCGGAACCACCCACTGCACCACCCAACGCCACCCACCAGGGGCTGCTGTCCTTCAGTCTGCGAGTGCAACGAACGCTGGCCTTTAACCTACATACACATACATACACACGTAGCATCCACACATACATACCTGAGGGCTTTCCGCTCTGCGATTCGAATTAGTTTCCTTATTTTGTTCACTTTTCAACTTTTTCGATTTTTGATTTTATTTTCCCGAAGGACAGATGCCTAAACGTCTTTGGCTTTTGATCACAAATGAAGTCGAGAGTCAAAAGTCATGGGTAAAAAAAGTTCTGATTAGCATGACCCTAATCTTTTAGTTAACAAATACCATATATTAAAAGGCGGAAACAGAGGAGGTGTGATATGGTAACATAATATAAGGTGACAACTCTAGTTTTCAAATATTCAACAGCCTCGAATTTAATGAAGTGCTCTTTTTATGTGATATTTAAATATTTTAAAATATTATTAACTGCCATCGGTTTTTGTTAAACTATTTAATTGACTTAGTTTGACTTTTATTTAAAAAAAAATCATGATTAAACTAAACATAAAATAAAAGATTAATAAAAATCTATTGTTCATGAGATATATTTTAAAAACAATAGTGTAATATCACTGTGGTCAAAAAAGTATAACTAAAAAGGGGCCCTATTTTGAAATTAATATTTTTTAAAGTTGGATAATTTATTTTTTGAAGGATTTTTTGAAATGATATGATATAGTAATAAACCGACTTTAAGGGATATTTTGAGCAGAGAAATAATCAATTGATCACAACAATAATTATTATAATATATATAATATATATATAATAATATATATGTATAATATATATATAAATATATATATGTATAATATATATATAAATATATTTCAAAAATTTTTTGCTTTAAACTGTTTCTAAATGATAGTTGTTCTTGGGATCCCGATGTTAAACACATTTTTTATTATGTTTGGTTTCTCAAGTTACCTGGACTTGGAAAAGTTCCAGTTGGGGAATTTCGACTACGTATATGCCCATTAATACATCTGCATGCGCCTATTACGCCATCGAAAACAACAAAAACAACAACAACAAAAGCAACAGAAACAGAAACAGAAAGAGAAAGAAAAACAAAAACAAATGCAACGACGGCGGCGACTGAAATATCTTCATGTTCATCGTCGCGTCGCCGTCGCCATATTGAAAGGGGGGGGGGGGGATATAGTGTGGGGTGGTTGGGCGCAAAGGGGGTGGAGTGGGTGGGCGATGGGCGCCATCGGCTTGCGTTTGCCTTTGCCTTAGCTTCTATTTACATTTCGAAGCTCTGCCAGCCGACGAAAGCGAAAGGCCATTGTCCGGAATTTTGTTGACCTACTAAAGGCAGCGGCAGAATGTAAAGTACGAGGCACAGCTACACTGTCATTGCCGTTTGCCGAAGTTGCCTCTCCTCCGCTCTCGACTGCGAGCGCCAAAAGCTGGAGAGCGGCCAAAAGCTCGCTCTCCTGGTTCTGCATGCTCAAAGTTTCACTGTATTTCGGGCAGCCCCAAATACAGTGGTCTCTACCTTAACAAACTGGTTTGGTTTTTAACCTTTCATTTATTATTATTATTCTATTCATTCATTTTTTTTTTTTAATTTTGTAGGATGAACTCGAGTTCAACTCCTCTTTAGTGGACCAAATTTAGTTTTATTTAATGAAAAGTTTCTAAAAACATAGACATAGAGTTCAACTCCTCTTTAGTGGACCAAATTTAGTTTTATTTAATGAAAAGTTTCTAAAACCATAGACAAAATTTAGACATTTGTAGGATAAGCTCGAGTTCAAATTCTGTTCGCTAATAAATAGGCAACATTCAGTTTATTCTAAAAAGGTTGCCTACATCTTCGGGACAAAAGTAGGTTAGGATCGAGTTCAACTCCATGTGGTTATTAAATTTTTATTTGTTTATATATGCAAATTTTTAATTTTATTTTCAATTATTTCTTACAAAACATGCAAAATTGTAATTAAAATGTTGGGTTGTGTTTAGTTTTCTTTAATTTTTATTAATTTTTTATTGTTTACCATAAGCAGTGTGAACTGTGCTTGAAAAATATAACTAATGCCTTGCATTTTCGTTATCGAAATAGTTGGAAAAGGGGAGGAAATCAGAAGGGGAGCCAAAAGGGGGGGATAAAAAGAGATGGAAAACGAGCTGACTGCGCAACTTTTTTTTTTTTTTTACCTAAAGTCATTCACCTTTTGTTCGCTCTCTCAAACGTTCTGCTCTGAGTCTCTTTTTTATTTATGCTTATTTGCCACTCAAGCTCAGCTTAAAAGTCATCTCTCGATTCTCTATTTTCAACTGCGCCGCTGACTTAACGCCTACACCAAAAAAACTGGAGAAAAAGAGAAAGGGGGAGGGGGGGATGCGGGTTAATAGAGAGAGAGAGGGTTGAAACAACAATAGAAAACGAAGCGCAAAACTTTTTTTTTTTTTTGATTTTTTGATGGGCAATAAAATGTATTGACTCGCTTGTGTGTGTGTGTGTGTGGCTGAGTGATGAGCATGAGTATGTGTTTTTTTTTTGTTTTTACTTTCTCTTGGCAAATAGAAAATGAATTACATGCAAGGTAATTAGAAGAGCTGCCAGCTGGTAACTGTATTTATGCGAATGCAAATAAATAAATACTATTGGTAAGTGGTTTTGTTCAAGAGTTACATTTTAATGGGGGCCTTTAACCTTTTCAAGGGTTTTCTACAGGCTGAAAATATCACTTGCTATAGGAAAGGGTTTCTCTTTTATACATATATGTACCTATGTATATAAAAAAATTATTTTAAATTTAAAATTAGTTTATAGTTTTTAATAAAATACATTTTAAAATAAATTATTTTTAACAGAATGTAATATTTTTTTTTTGTACTTTTATTTAATAATATTTTAAATGAGATCTCGGAAACTATAAAAGCTAGAGGACTGGCATTTTGCATGCATATTCTTAGAGTTCCCACGCAGCGCAAGTTTATTTCAAAAAGATGCCACGCCCCCTCTAACGCCCCAACCCATTTTTTGAAAGGTGTCTGGCGCCCACACCTTTAAAGATTTTGAAAAAGTAAAAATGCAGCCTTATTGTGATTATCAATACCTATCGAAATGTAGAAGAAATTTTTCAAATCGGACCATTCGTTGAAAAGTTATGCCCGATCAAAGTTTTATATATCCATCTCCCTCGTACTCCCTTAGCTGAGTAACGGGTATCTGATAGTAGCGTTCTCTCTTGTTTTTTTTTGCTGTTTTCATAAACAAACTTTTGACTGCACTTCTATTCCATTTGGGTGTGCACCTATTTATATTCATTGTGCATTCAAAGCGGTTCACTTTTGCATATTCATAGTTGCGTGTGAATGATTCATGAGTTGCATTTAGGCAAACAAACGGCTTCTCTCTCTTCCGCTCTCTTTCTATGATATGTGCTGCCCTCTCTTTCTAACCCCGCTGGCTATGCTCTGTTGCACAGAAAGTTCAATTTACAGCCCGAACCGCCCCCTCCCCCTCCTCGTGCCGCCCCTTTTGAGGTAACTTTGGCGAGCTTTAACCCAGTTTAAGGTCATTTCGAGTCAAAGACAAACATCGGCGAACGTGCTGAAAGAGCGCGAGAATCCAAGGGGGGTGGGGGGTGTGTGTGTGTAGGTTGGGACTGGGGTTCATTGCAGTTTTTTTTTTTTTTTTTGTGTGGGGTAATTGTGGGTGTTTTCTAGGGGCTTCGTGCGGCTGGTCATCGTTTGGCATTTGTCAAGGACTTTGCGAATAACACAATTGCACGGAATCGAATAAGCAAACTGAAAGATGGTCTTCTATTTACCCGGGAAATTAAAATTTCCTTTTCCTTTGCGGTTTCTCCATCTATTTGGTCAACTATACGAAGGAGAATTTCTTTTATAATTATGTTTCCTGTTTCTTATCAAAACCACAAGGTTAGGAACTGTTGCATATTGTATTTAGATCTTAAATATATTTAATTTTATTTGGTTATTTATTCTATACCAAGTTAGAAACATATTTTTCATATTTATAGATCAATGGATCTAAAAATTGGGAATACTCCAGTATAATTATTGAAAAATAAGGTCACCACAGTCTTGACATTGCGAAACCAGCGTTCCGATGACGAAGACATGGGGTCAAATGGAAACCCAAGCGAAATAATACTACTTCCCATACTACTCTTCTTATCAGCCGACATTGTCAACGAATTTTATTCAGGTTTCTTATATTTTTTTTTCTTTCGTGACTACGTCGGCAGCGACGTCGACGTCGGTGATAATGAAATTGAAAATTTCATTGCTAATTGCGTTTAATATTTATAATTGACCTAAATACATTTTTGCGATTGGCATTGCCAAAAAAAAAAAGTAGTAAATAAATAACAAAAGAAGAAAGCAGCGGGACATGCAAAGCGCGGGGAAAAAGAGAAAGGGAGCAAAAGGGGAAAAGAGAGAGAAAGAGAGAGCGACTTGGGGGTGAAAGGGACGAAAGGGTTTTTGGCGCGAAGGGTTGGTTGAGTCTAGACTGGCAGGGACCTCCAACGGCAACGGTATCCCCTGTGAAAAAGGGAGTTGCCCCCGAAAATTCTAGGACACTGCAATTAAAATGCAATTATAAAAATAATTATAGTCGGATATAACTTGGGTAATGGTTAAGCTGTGAGTTCTCTAATAAGGATTTACTTTGTAGGATGCTAGTTACTTATAAAAAATTAAAAAAACTCGGAACTATCTCAATATATCTCATTAAAAATCATAAAATAAATATGAAACGAAACTTTAAACTTTAT
This sequence comes from Drosophila pseudotakahashii, assembly GCA_035046095.1. NCBI lineage: Eukaryota > Metazoa > Arthropoda > Insecta > Diptera > Drosophilidae > Drosophila > Drosophila pseudotakahashii. The sequence continues at coordinate 14,304,464 of JAWNOE010000105.1, forward strand.
TAATATATTTTTAAAAAATTTCAAATATAATTTTACCTTGATTTAAGAACCTAACATTATAAATGTAAAATAATAGTTCATCAATAAGTGATCTTCTTGCTATCTTCTTCGCCTCTCCTCCTCTCCCCCTCTCTCTCTCTCTGTTTAGACTGCTGCTCTCGTTGTTGCACTCTCTTCTTCCTTTTTCCCCATCTTCACAAGTGCAAACTGCAAAAAGGCAACCAGAAGAAAAGCAACAAAGACAGGCAGCGGCAGAAATCGAATAAACTGCAAAAAAGTGTTCTAAATATATATGAGAAGTACACTCGAACACACACACACACACACACACACACACACACTTGAAGAATGACTCAAATGATTCACACATACGTATACGTAACATGAGAGCTCTATCTCCCTCTCCCTCTCCCTCTTCCTCTGCTTCTTCCGCTAGACATTTACAGTTCTTCTGCCGCTGCATCGCTCCATCTCGCTCGTTGAAATATTTAAAATGCAAACTTTTCTCTTGCCCCAAAAGAACAAAAACAAAAACAAACACACACACGCGCGCAAAAAAAAAAGAACCAAATCAAAAACGAAACAAAAAATAGCAACAACAAACGCAGAGCCGAAGAAGAAGAAGAAGCAGCACACACAAAAAGTAGGTGAAAGGTCTTCAACCTTTTTGCATGAAAACAAAAATGCTGAATGGGGTGGAAAGGGGGTTGGGGTGGTGGGGGGCGCAGGGGGTGTTGGGCGTTACAGTTCTATCTGAAATACAAAACAAAACAAAAAGAATTGCCAGCAAGGCAATAAAATGTAAAACAAAAGTGAAAGAGCGACGGCGGGGGGAGGGGGTGAAAGCAAGGTGCACTGTCAGAAAATGCTATTGCAATTGAAATAATTCGAAAATTAATATTTTATTTGAATTTGTTTTCTTCTCTAGTACTTTTCATAAATTATATTAATTTTAAAAATCTATAGTTATATATAATATCAACATAGATTAAATACGAATTGCTTTCGTAAAACTATTATGATTTTATATATTTAAAAATATATGCTTTTTATATATTATTTACTTAAGACCATCTTTAGACTCCGGATGTAAAGTGAAATCATTTCATAAACATGGGATTTTTAGTGATCTTTGAAGGTTCACAGATTGTTTTCATAAAACCATTATAAGACTAAGTTTAAATCGAATTATGATAGAAATTCGAAATTCGTTTGCTTTTCTAGTGTTTTATAGGGACAGCTTTAAAAGGTTATATAAAGATTGGTCAATACAATATTTTCGGGGATTATAAGTCAATTTTAGAAAGAACCTAAAAATGATTTTTAAAAATCTGAGGACAGTTTTCCAGGTCTGTGCTTTTTTCTTCGCAAAGGAAGGACAGGGGGTGTTGGATGTTTGGGGTGTTTGGCAAGTGACCGACAGACCGAGCCACTGCATTTAACTATTTTTAGCCGTCCCAGTCGAGCACTCACACACACACACATTCACCCGTTGGCAAACACACACACACACACGCACAGGGGCATAGAGGACTTGGACCTATCCCAATGGCCCAGCTCCGTGGGGCAGGTTCAGTGCGGTTCAGCCGAGTTCAGCTCTTTCAGCCCCCTTACCCCCCTTTTCCCTCTCCCTCTCCCTCTCCCTCTTCCCCTTTTCATTCTCATTCCGCACCGTTTTGGTTCACTTGAGGTTGAAAATTGCACAGATGTATTTTATTCGCTTTTTTTTGCAACGAGCGAGCTTTTCCGAGAGAGCGAGAGAGAGAGAGGCAGAGCGAGTTCTCTTCTGGCTAATGGCAAACTAGTGCTAGTGCTAAACTTTGTCCCTCACCGCGACCCTCAAAAGCTTCTTCTTTTGGCGAACAGACAGACAGAGACATTGATTTCGAGGATGGGGTTTTCGCGGGGGGGTGATTAAAAGGGGGGGGGAGGGGCTGCAGCTTTTCCTGGATCGCACAAAAGGAGCGGGAAAGCTGCTGCCAAGGCTGCGAGTTTTTGGCCAAATTTTTTTGGCAGGACATCTGTAAGCCAGAAGCCATGTAAATGACTCCCAATTTGCCTCGACTTTGCCCGATTTTTTTTATGGCTTTTTCGAACAGCTCAAACCTACAAAAAAAATGTAACAGTAGACTGTGAATATTAATTCATATTGAAATCATAAATTCAAATATATTTTAGTGATAATTATCTGAGTAAACGGAAAAGATCTTTTCAGTAGAACGAAAGATATTTTAAAAGTAAGCTAGCATATCTTATCTAACTTTTTGATATAAATTGATAAAGATATCATGTATAATTTAGCTTTAAAAAATCACCTTAACTCAAATTAAAAAACCAGATTGTTAAAAAACTGTTGAGGGTGCTTCCACTTATCTTTTCGCACATTCCTCCAACTTCATTATGTAATTAATCTCTATCTCTTTGTTGCAGCCATTTCAATTTGAGTGAAACGCTAGACTTGGTCGCCTCCTCTTCGCTGTTGTCGTCAGCATTTGTTGCATCCTCCGCCGCCTTGGTAAATGTGGTAAGTGTCCAGATTGTTTTTAGCCGCAATCAGCAGAAATCCCCTTTATTCTCGCTCCTTCCGGCGATTTCAATTATCCTGTAGTCGAGGACTTTGAGGTGGCTTTAAGTATTCACTATTCTGAAATAAAGATTACCGCCTTTTAGGTTAAATCAATCTTGGAATCAATCAGAGGATTAACATATAAGGTTATAAATAGTGGTTATTAGATCAATTTAGCTGCCTGACGGAACTCAATTACACGGTATTTCTGTCAGTTTTTGAGTGAATAAGCGTTTGGTAACAGCAAATCGATGAACTAAATCATAGACATATAGCTAAGGCAGTAATCGAAGCGAAGGACACGGGCTTGTTGTTACAAACAAATTGAGAGCTCCATAGATATGTTGTCCTTGGGCCTTTAAATGTTAAATATAATTGGAGGTTTTTGATAAAATTGTAATTTTTTAAAAATATTTCACTACGTATACGTAATTTTTCCAAGAATGTACATATTAAGTATACGTAGTTTTCATGGGTATTATATTACATTAACAATATTTGATATTTTAAGGACTGAATGCTAAATAAAGTAAAAGAAGTAGGGATATACCTTCAAGTACAGTCTACACCTGCTTACGAGTCCTGTTATCGCGCTAAATCCCGTTACCGATTGCCCAGCTGGTTATCGATAAAGTGCAAGAGCAGCAAAAACGAGAAAAATCCACAGGCGAAATAGAAGCAAAGCGAACTAAAGCAAAACAGCGAAAACAAATAAAAAAAAAGCGAAAAAAAAGGAAAACAGCAAATGTGCACGGCTGTCGTGTTCGTTGTGTGTGTGTGTGTGTGAGAGTACAAGCATGTGTGTGTGTGTGAGTGTAGAAACTGTGCCAATGCCCTGACAACGGCACAAGGTGATGATGCAAACTGCAGCCGGCTGCAGTCGCAGTCGCCGCCAGCGTCGCAGTCAGCGGCGCAGTCAGTGAGGCAGTGACGCCAATTGCCATGATGAAAGAGCCAAAGAGCCAAAGAGCCAGTGGCACAGTAGGAGCGACTACTGGTGGCTCGGTGGCTCCCAGGGGGTGGTGGTGGTGGTGGTGGTGGAAACGGCGGTGCAGTGGAATAGTTGGCGATGCGTTGGTGAACATGCAATGACGCGAATGACACAAACACCGACACACCTGCGGTCACACCAATAGGAATGCAACTGGTGTAATCCATTACTTTGCGTAGAATATTTATGCGATTCTTCCAACTTCACAACATATGTAAACACACCAAAAAAAATCTATATGAAACGTAGATCGATTTTACATTATGTAATATCAATTTTAACTTGATTTGGGTAAAATTTGATATGGTCGAATAGAGTATTTCATGTAAAAACGATATGTGTTTTGCATAAGCAGAAATTTACATGCAAATACCGATTTTACGGCGACACTTTTTCAAATAAATAAAATTTACTTTCCCATTTACTTTAAAACAATGGAGATTTCAGGATCCTAGAGATCATTAAATTATGAATTAATTTCATACTAATACAGACTTTTACAGGTAAATATACCTAGTTTGAAAAGTGAATATTTGTAATATTTAAAAATGAAAAATCTTGTATAACTCATTTTCTTTTTATGATTTAGATTAATTAAAGGAATATGTTAATAGGAAGTGGCTTACCTTCTACCTTTGGAAATTTTAGAACACTTAAGTCTTTTGTATTTAAAGAACTATTAGTTCTATTTCGCTGGCCGGTGGTGTGCGTGCATTTGTGTGTGCCTGCATGTAATCAGCGACTAGGCGAGCAGCGTCGAACGGAGGCGGAGCAGCCAAGTCGGTGGTTACCTCCTCCTCGGCCTCCGCCACCTTCGTTCCCGAGTGTTGTGGAGCATACCAGGAAGGCCGGGCCATGTCGAGGTCGGGCAGAGGGGGGGTTTTGGGGTAGGGGAAGGGGAAGGGGAAGCGACGATCTGGGGACGTTGGACGGTGGACGGGGGCTTTGTAGTTGCCTTTGCTATTCGAGTCTAGTATGTTGCATGCAAACAAGGAAGTGCAAAAATTTCACGCTTTGCAAAGGAAAACACAAGACGAAAAATGAGGTGAGCACGGGGGGGGGGGGGTTACTTTTAGATGGGGAGTGGAGATGGGTGGTAGAGTAGAGGTGGCTTTGAAGTGTGGGACACACTCGAGTGTCCGTTGGGAAGTGGATTTTAAGTGTTTGACAGACCGACATGTTCAACACTCCTTGAATGTGTACGTACTACGTAGACCCCATCCCCATAACCATAGCCATACCCATCCCCCCGCCCCTGGTACTCCTTTTTTGTAAGCAATACCTCCTTGGTATGGCAACTTTGACTTATGCAATGGAAAGTGGTTGAAGCCAAAATCAATGTGAAGTCTTACCGCAGCCAAAGTAATAAACGAACAGGGTTTTTTAACGAGAGCCATTGGCAGTAACCTCGGGCATATGGAAAAGGTGCCGACAGGAGTACCACCCGAGTTCTTGGGAGTTTGGAGTGGGAAATAGGGAAAGTACTACAGAACGTAATTAAAGGAATACGTTTATAGGAAGTGTCCTTGTGGGTAGGCTTATAACCGATTCAGAATTTAAGATATTATAATAATTTAGTTTAGTTATCATTGGATTTCATAAGCTTTTGTAAATCTTAGTTTGATTTCTTAATTTATAGGGTTTTTTCTTTATAAAGGAATAAAGGAATACGTTTATAGGAAGTGTCCTTGTGGGTAGGCTTATAACCCATTCAGAATTAAAGATATTATAAGTAAGGAATGGTGTTTAGTTATCATTGGATTTCATAAGCTTTTACAAATGTTAGTTTGATTTCTTCATTTATAGGGTTTTTTCTTTATAATCCTTTGTAAGTCCACTTATCTAATGTTAGCTATCGTTCAAAACTGAAGTGTAGGGTAGTCGCTGTTCAGGGCAACTCTAATTTAATCCCTCACCTCACCGATTTCTACATTTTCCTGTTCAGCTGCTTTAGCTATTTTTGTTGCGCGTTGGATTTTCTCACGAACTGCATTCGTGATGCGATGCGAATTGAATCGGTTTTTTGGGGATCGGATCGGTAATTTTGTTTTTCGGTTTTTTTTTTTCTAGTTTCGCTGGCTGCTCGGGCGCCATTGACTCGTTGACCGAGCGACTCAAATACTAACACTAATGCATCATTCTGTGAGCGAAATCGAAAGTTCAATAAACTTTGATGTAATCTGTGAGATATGTACATATGTATGTATGTATATGTATGTTTTTTCAGAAGCTTTTATGATCTGTGGGGAGATCTTTACCATGGGCAATATGCTATATGCAATGTAACTCTGATTATTTTTGCCTCTTTCGCGGGCAAAGAAAGTGAATGGTAGAAAAGGGCAAGTACCATAGAGAAAGAAAGAAAGAAAGAAAGAAAGACAAAAATGAAATGAAAAGAAATTACATAAAAGTAACAACGAACTGTTTGCGCATGAACAAATCCCACAACAACAACAACAGAAACAACATTAACATGGAATGCCAATCAACAAAAGCAACAACAACAGCACACACACACACACTGTTAGAAGCAACGAAAGCGGCAAGGAGCGAGAGCGAGCGAGACAGAGCGATCGCTCGGTGAACTTGCATTATGCTGCGTTCTGCTTAGCTGCTCTATAGCCGAATCCCTCTCTTGGCTTTCACAACACACACACACACAACAACAACAACAACAACATACGATTCCCGTTCGTTTTGATGACTCCACTTCTCTCGCTTCCTCTCTTCTCTTCTGGCCCCCTCTCTTTTACGCTTTTGTGGATGAAAAATTGGGTCAGCCATTGAACCCGTTGCGTTGACGCCGACTGCGCTGCCTCGGTCGACTGCGCTGCCGTTCTGCCGGCGCTTTTTCTCTGCTTTTGCTTCTGCTTCTGTTTCTGCTTCCTCACGTGTTCTTCCTCTTCTTTATCACCGATCAGCCTCCCAAAAAAAAAAAAAAACAGCTGCGATCTCTCTCCCGCTCTCTCTGCGCCTCCCCCCGCCCCAAAAAAAAAAACTTAAGGTTATGGTCAACTCGTAATGACCGTCAGATTTTGACCCCTGTCCGAAAAACCGAAAAAGAAAAGAGTGAAAAGTAATGTGACGAACGAAATGAGCCAAAAACAAACCGAACAAAATTTCACTTTCACATCAATTACGTTGAAACTCAGACGGCTGAAAGGCTTTTTTGTTGTAGGTACTGTACTTATGAAAACGAAATGTATTTACACATCGGACAGTATAATACCATCCTAAAGAAGGGGGTATTCTCGAGCCTAGGTTTGACTAGTTTGAGGCTAGTACCTTTTTGGTAATCTAAAAAATATAATTCGAAATTTATTAAAATACTCTATACACTTTCTTTTTTTTGAATATCTCTAGAATCCCCTGGTTTCATATTTAGCTTAGGGAAATATACAGGGTTCAAATAAGTATGAAAATTTAACGGCTAATCCCCTTTTCATTTTCAAACTATTTTTATTGAGCTCCATTGAACAATTACCGTTAACTGCGATCGTTAACTCTTTGGCGCTAATCAACGAATCGATTATATGTGCCGCTCTTTTCCTTTTTTTACGGCCCTGCAATTGCTGCCAAAAACAAAAATCGGTGGAAAGATCTTCCACTACCACTTTGGAAACGCTTTTTGACCAGTTAGCTACATTCGACGGTGTCAACGAACGTTTAATGGCCCAAAAACAACAACAACGGTAAAAAACTCGTCGCCCTTTTTGCAACAACAACGCGGCAAACATCGAGTTTACCCAAAAAACTGGTAGACAACCGAAATGTCAAGGGAAAGAGACAGAGACAGAGACAGAGACAGAGACAGAGACAGAGACAGAGTGAGATAAAAGAGATGGGGGAGGGTGAGAGGAGGGTTGGTGAAAGGAGGGGGGGGGGCTAGTCAAGACATGGTCTGCATACTCTTTCTTCTCAATTTTTAAAAAGAATGTATAATTTTTAAAAAGAATCACACCAAAAAAAATCATGTTACCGTAAAATCGATATGGCCATGTAAATTGCAGGTTTTACTTATCGTTTTTACATGACCAAACTAAAATTGATCTTGAATAATGTAAAACTGATCTACTGATCTAAACAAGTGGATATGATATGATATGATATGATATGATATGATATGATATGATATGATATGATATGATATGATATGATATGATATGATATGATATGATATGATATGATATGATATGATATGATATGATATGATATGATATGATATGATATGATATGATATGATATGATATGATATGATATGATATGATATATGGTATTGAATAACTGTAGTATAAACCTCTAACTAGATGAATATTAAATGCTTTTCGATCGAAGAAATAGGTTGCTCTACTATTGCAAAACTAAAAACTTTGTGGAGAGTAAATAGAGGTACAAACTTTTCCTCTGGGACTATCAATTATTTAAAGGATATGCATTGGGTTAATGATAGATCCTAGTTGAAAGCCGTTTGCTGTAAACCGTGTCAGTATTTAAATATTTAAATAGAGTACTCAGTTGCAGACTGTCTGTTTTATGATGGCTTTTCTTTGGAGTGAACGAACCCCCCACCGCCCCCAACTCATCCAACCACCTACCACCTTTGGCACCACCACCCAGCCAACCAGCCAACAAGACACAAAAACCGGTTACAGTTACAGTTCAAACATCTTTGGCATCGTCTCATTTCGGTTTTTCGGGGGTCAAGCCCAAGCTCGCACACACACGAGATCATGACTTGCCACACCTTGAGGCTTCCCATCTCAAAAAAACCCCCCCACCCTCTTTTATCTCTGTTTCTGTCACCCTCTCTCGCTTTCTCCCTTTCTCTTTCTGGCCCCCCCCCTTTTTCGTCATTCTGACGCCCTTTATTTATTTCTTATTTTTTTTTCGGTTAGCTTAATTTTTGTGCGTTGTTGTTTCTCCAGAAAATAAACTTGAACTTGCCCGTTCACTTTTACTCCAAAAAACTTGGGGAGTGTGTGCGTGTGTGTGTTATTGTTTCCCATCACAGTTAAATGGTAGGCCCCCTTAACACTCCCCCCCCCCCCTCGAAGACACACCGTCCATGCGCTTGCAGATGCTTCAGCTTGATTACTAAACGGATGAGTCTCCTCTTTGTTGTTTCTGTTTTCTGTTTTTTTTTTTTTTTTCTTTTTTCGGGGCCTCATCATGGCCGTTGATCATGAAAATTTTCAATTCAAGTTTAGGAGAAATTTAATGCGTCACCAGAAGAAGAGGAAGAAGAGCGAAAGAGAGAGAGAAAGAAAGAGGGAAGCCAAGATCAAAGCGAGGAAAGTTTTCGATTCTTTCTGTTGGGTTTGAAGAATTGAACCATTGCTTATTCTTCTAAAGTCTTCTAAATGTTTAGGAACTTGTGTTTTCCATTTCTAGTTGCCATATGGTAATCATTTTACTTAAGGGCCTAATAAATACGTAATAGTATTGCCCCCACAGGGTTTAATACGTTCTCTTACAGTTGGCAAACAAAATGGTTCAATTCTGGGAAAGATGAAACTAAGAATCTCATTGAAATTGAAGTTGTAATTGCATATTGCCATTACCACATACGGTTAAGTTAGCGATATTGAGTGGGTGGCCCGCCCGCATAGAGTTGCCACCCCCATGGAGACTGCATATGGGTTCTCCTCCTTTAACAGATGAAAGTAAAGTTGTGCATTGCCTATGTTTATTACTTTTCTTGTCCAAATGTGCGGAAGCAATATTTGGCAGTGAATAAACACGGTAGAATTGCTTTTGCTTTTGCTTTTGCTTTGACCCACTGAAGTTATGAGGCAAACTGCCAGTGTTGTCACTACATGATTACATGTCTTTGCCCCCAGAGTTACCACTCACATATGGTAAACATTAGGCCCAGTGGGGTTGCCATCACCCCGCCTCCTTGCCAGTGTATATGTGTACATATGCTTTATAGAGTTGCCACCACATGGTGTCTGCATATTTCGCATTTGTAGCAATTTATTGGGTTTCTGTTTGCTCATTGCGGCACTGCTTCACTTCCCGGAGCTCCCCGACGACTTTCATCCCCCATCCCCCCAACCTACCGAACATATAGCCAGCGAAAGTTTACTGGGACTATGACCGCTTAGAATGTCTACACAAATACACCCACGTCCGCACAAACACAGACATATGTATGTGTGTGTGTGTTTGTACTGGTGTGCAGGAACCAGAGTCTGGAACTTGAAAGCACCATGTTTTTTTTTTTTTTTTTGTTCGGTCGTATGTGTACTTTGCCCCCCAACATTTGGATGCCCCACAGAAGTGTCTGCCAGTTGAATGGCAGTGGCAGTTGCGTTGCACCACCCACCCACTTCCCACTGCCCCACCCCCTGGCGTGTGTGAGTGTGTGTGTGCTTATCTCAGAGTCGTTGCCTTGAATATAGGGCAGTAGTCGGCACTCGACAGTTGCAGTTGCTGCAGTTGTTGTTGCCAGTTGCAGACGACAGAGGGCAATGCAACGCAACAGAATGCATTGCAATGCAGGCCCCAGACACACACAAATACCAACAACACGCAACCCTCCCCACCCCTAGTCGCATGAAAAATGCATTATATGCCGCACCTAATGATACCCTGCACTCTTAATACCCTGCAATTACAATGCACGATAGCCAGTGGTTATTTCTCACCATGAAACGTGAATATTTCAACGCTGAAATCTGAAGGAAGAATATAACTATCACATCGTACAGATACAGATAATACTTGACATTCAATGTCCAACATTTTGTATACACGATCTCTAAATTTCTACATTTCAAGTGAGAAATGATAGAATAGATGTAAATATTCCATTATGAACGGATTTGGTTGAGGATTTGTCAGAAAATAAGTTAGGAACTGCTATTTAGGATAGTATTACTGCATTTTGGGGTATTTTTAGTTGTTTTTCAAGCACCGATTGTAGGTTTGCTTTACTAGAGTTCTCTAAAATTATGAAATGCTATCAAGGAGGAAGGGAGAGGAAAATAGAATGAGTGAGCAAGAGGAAAGAGAGTTTAAGATAAAGTTGAAGTGCAATGGCGCGGTTATTTCAGTATTCCAGTTTGGTATACCCTGTAAAGTTAATAGATAGATAGATCTAAAAACAGATTATTTTTAGAGAATTTGTTTGTAAATTGCAGTCTTTCAACCAGTTTAAAGAATTTAGTACAAAGAAAACTCTTTTCATAAAAAAACAATACATAACTGATTTCACAGGTCTAGCTCGTATCTAGTTCTTGTTAATTATTTTGTTATTTTCTACGCTCTTCCTTGATATGCACTCAAAGGAACTTGACACGAAGGCTTATATTCAAAATGATTTATTGAGTTCCCCACATATATGTATTTCCCATTAGAGGATTTTGCCATATATTAAAAAGCCGTTAAGGAGCTTATATTTTCCAATGGTTTTTTGAATTTCCTTTGCCATTTTTAAGCTCTTTTTCCCTTTCAAAATTTTTCATCCGCAAAATGTCAGTTTTCCCTCCTTTTGGTTCGGTTTCTATTCCCTTGGCCATCTCTTCTGCTCGTTTGGGCTGCAGTTAAAAATACAAAATTAATGGAGAAAGAAAAGCACTTCGAACTGCATCGAGCCACATAAATAACAAGCGCCAAAACTATTTTCAGACGGGAGGGAAAAACGGAGCGGAAAAGCGAAGGAAACGGTGGAAAACGTAGGAAACGACCGACGAAGTAGCCACAAGAAAAAGTGGAGGGCATGAAAATAAAGTCATCGCCGTCTGTGTAAATAAGGCACAAGAATTGGGTTAAAAGTTTATAGAGCAATGCGGTGATTTGTCGCTATAGCTATCTCTGTCTCTGTCTCTATCTCCATTTCTATCGCCATCTCTATCGCCCGTCCAATGGCTCCCTCTGCCCGTCTCTTTCTGCTCTTCTGCTTCGGAATTCTAAAGAGCGTGTGTGTTTGGTGTGTGTGTCATATCAGTTGAAGTGGTTACATGGTCGAAGGCTGCGCCAGTTTCAAATGGCCGAGACAAGTCAACGTGCTTCACCTGCCTCCTCCTCCTCCTCCTCTTTCTCCTCCTCCTCCTCCTTCACCTGACACCCACGACCGGCGCTTAACCCGGGAACAGGAGGGGAAGAAGGGTTACGTGTGACCCACCTGGCCATTTACCCCAAGTCCCTTCTTTTAACGGGGGGGTTAAACCAACAAACGAGCGGGCAAACAGGAAGAATGCGGCACTGCTTTATGCCCAACAGTTTGGGGGGGGGGGGGGGGATGGGGTGGTTTCGGGGCTAATTCAGAAATGCAAACAGGCCAAAGAAAGGGGAAGAAAGGCTGGCTGAGACAAAGCAGGAGCCGCCAGAAGACGGAAGAAGGAACCAGCTGGGTGTGCAAACTAACCCAGATCCTGAAACGACAATAAAGGAATAATAAGTATTTTGATATAAAAGAAATAAAATGGTAAAAATTCCTGATAAAAAGGAGATTCTGATTATGAAGATTAAGTATGTATAACTTCAAAATAGATATATCTGCCTTAAAACTAACAAACAAAACAAGGGTTCTACAAAATTTAGAAAAATAAAAATGAAGTACAGTTATTTTTCAGAAGAACTTAAGATCAAAAGTTCGTAAAAAGGTATAGAACCCAAAAAAAAAAAATATTACTATGAAACTTACACAGATTAGTGATAAGTTACAAAAAAATATATTATGAAAAAAGAGTCCCGAGAGAACTTAGAAATAGGGAATAACCCGGAAGTGCGACCACCCACATAACACCCACCCAGGGACCCCAGGGGAAACCGGAGAAGCCCGAGGATCACACAGATGGCCAGTGGACCACCCAACCACTCGGCCGAAAAGCCATTTTCCACACATGGAAAACCGAAAAATGAAAACCAAAAAGCCAAGGAATTCGTGCCTGAAAAGCGAAGAAAACCCCGAAAAAGACACATCAATAGAAAATGCAAGTGGAGAAATAAAAATGGAGAGAGCGGCGGGGAGCAGAGAGGAAGAGAGAGAGGGGAGGAGAGCCAATAGCAAGGCAATAAAAAGCAACAACAGCTGAGGGAAATAATAACAACGTGCAAATGAAAAGCTGAACGTCAGAAAGGGATGGCTAGAGGGGGGCCAGTGTGTGCGGGGGCTGCGAGAGCGTAGAGAGCGATAGAGAGAGAGAGAGAGAGAGAGCGCTCAGCAGTGGGTCAAAGACCTGTAGGAGGTCGTTTCAGCCGTTGCAGTGGCAATAGGCAACGTACAATACCATGGCAAAAGCCCCATGTGCTTGCTGTTTTTGTTGCGATGGCGGCAGATAGTCCATACACTCACACACACACACACACACACACACAGAGAGAGATCTATTGAATAACCCAGCGACGTCAGCAGCGCTGCATTTGCAGAGCTTTTACCGTTTGTCACTCTCTCGCTCGCTCGCTCTCTCTCTCTCTCTCTCTCTCTCTATTGCAAGCCAGCTGTCGCTGCTTCTTCTTCCTGCACGAAATACGACCGTCGCACGAAGTTCAGCCGAAGCAAAAACGAAATCAAGAGTGAAATGCAATTCTAGAAAAAAAGAAAACGAAAGAAATAGGAGAAGAGCGAAGGGGAGGGGGAGTGGGGATTAACTGCATATGGCACGTAAACATGCATTTCAATACAGCTGTCCGTCTCTTTCGCTCTCATTGCAGACATGCCAGGCGGAGGAAGGACAAAGTTCAGCAGAATCACACTATACAGGTGAGTCGATGAAGGACCTTTTACCTTCCATCTGTTATCAAATATTTGGGTATTTCACGCGCTTATATCGATTACTCTTATTATTATTCAAATAACCTAATATAATACGATGAAGTTAAAAAGTTCTATACTTTATTCATCTACCTTTAATATTTCCATATATTCCTAAGCATAATTTCATATCTAGTTTTAGTAATTAGGATTATTTAACATAAATTACTCATACGACGCGTTGCACCAAAAGCTAACTACTTTCAAAGAAACTTCTAGTCGTCCGTTCGAAAAGTATAGAATATATAAAAATAACTGAAAAAATTGTTTTTTTTAATATAACAACCTACAAATACAATATTTTTTAAAAAATGACCACACTGCGTATGATTGATATGATATTTATTTGTAAGAAATTTTACGTTATTTATTGGAAACTCACCTGATTTTTCATTGATTACCTTACTTTGAGAACATTTTCTCCTGTTTAAAGGAAAATATGATTTATTTTTAACTAAATGTATAAGTTTTCGCTTTTCATTGAAAATCCAGGAAACTTATGCAGAATCTGCCTGCCCACATATCGTTTTCATTTCGGTAACCTCCTCCAATCAAATGCCCGTGGGCTTTTCTTCTCTTTTCCCCATTTTTTTTTTTTTTATGTCGGCATATCATTTTCCTTTCGCGTCGAATGTTTTATGTGCCACAAGAGCTGCTGCAAAACTTTTCCGCTTTTCACGTTCAACGACGACGATCGCCGTCACCCAATGCCCCTGCCCCAACCCCCCCCTAACCCCCTGCACCCCCGCCCCCCTGCCGTCGCACCCCTGATATCTTGTCGTCGATGTTGTTTTCCTTGTTTTCCCGCCGCAGTCGTTTTTCCACAGCTCGTTTTCTTGCCTGACTCCATTTGCGCAACACATTTTGCGGTGTGGCAAGGGGCATGGGCGGGGGGTGGAGGGGTGAAGGGGGTGCATCATATGATTTGCAATTTCCATTGCATTGCTGCATGGGCTGGTTGCGTAACCCAAAAGTTAATGCCACATAATCATGGCTGAAGTTGCAACAAACGCTGGCCGCAATGGGAAATGGGGAAATTGTTGGAGGGAGGGGGAGGGGGGGGTTTAGGGGGGGGGACTAACACGCCATCTTGCCGATCGTTTTTTTATTTCTCCTTTTTTTATTTTTTTTTTGTTGAATGCAACGATTTTCCTGCCACTTTCTCTCTATTCGCGGCGATGAAGTAATCGTACCGCTCCCTCCTTGCAACTCCAGTTGCACTTTGCTTTTGCTTTTGCCTGTTTCTGCCTTTTTTTTTAGATTTTTTTTTTTGCCGGTGACTTAATTTTTGTTTTGCCTTGCTTTCCATGGAAAACGGGTTTCGCATTTCGCATTTTCCTCCCTGCTGCCATGCCAAATGTTAATGATGCTCGTTGTCTGGTGCAGCTTTTCGGTTTTTCACTTCTTTTTTTTCTCTTTTAAGATCGGCTGGGACTCTTGGCCAAAGTTGGCTTACAAGGTGATTACGTCGCCAGGCAGCTGGTTACTGCCTGGTTACGATTCGAATTCGGACTCGGATTCGCATTCGCAATTCGGGGTAAATGGTCATGATTGGCGTCGACTTTGGGAGCCCTAGACCTCTTGGGGGTTGGCCAGGCAAATAGATGGGGCTTTTTTTTTAAATTGGGGGGTGTTAAAAGAGGGTTTTGGGGATCATCTTTCATGCTAAATGCATTTTAGTTTCTTTATTATTAAGAGAAACCACTTTAGTTATCATTCAGGGATCGATTTATGGCTGATAGAAACTATTATTATATTATTATTATATTTAAAGTTGTAATATCCCTTTATTTATCCATAATGCCTTTTATTTCCCAGTGCGACAGGGATAATCAATCATATTTTTGTGTTAAAGTATACTTAAAAGTATTCTTTTAAACGTCTGATCTTGAAAGAAATTTGTTGTAAGCAAACGAAAAATATACTAAAAATATACTAATACTAAAATATACTAATACTAAAATATACTAATACTAAAGTATACTAATACTAAAATATATTACAAATATACTAATACTAAAATATACTACAAATATACTAATACTAAAATATACTAAATATCATAAACTTGAAGAACAAAGTTATTCGGTAAATATTAAAAAATTATTTTAAAATTCATTTTTGTTGAAATTAAATACATATATTTCTAAAATTCTTGGATATAACCTATGTAGTAGAGATCCATTTTCAAAGGTGTTTCAATTCTTAGGAATATTTTCTTGCAGGAGATCGTCAACTGTATTCTCGTTAATAAGGTTTTTGATACTTAACTTATATTACCAAACTGGTTAAAATTTTGTGATGCATTTTTAAGAGCATTTAAATAATGAAATATTAACCATAAACAACTGTAGGATGTCCATTGATGGTAATATCATTTTAATTGGCCCAGCACGATTGAGGAAATGCGAAAATGCGATTGCAGCGAGCGATCTTCGATTCATGGCATCAATTTACGTATTTGTTACTGTGTGTGTTTGTTTCGAGCTTTTCCCCCACGCTTTTCCCCATTTTCCGCTGCCTTATGTGGCGTGGAAAAGCAGAGAGGAGGGGGGGGGGAGGGGGGAAAAGCTGATCGTGGCGCTTCCTGCTTCGCTAACTTGCAACCATTCGAATTTGATCGCCATGCAACAGTTGCAACTCCAGCTTTTCCGCCCCTCTTCTTCCCCCTCCCCCTCCGCTTTTCTGTTTGGCTTGTAACGGTAACATTGCCTGCTAACACCATTTTCCTTTTGCTGCTGTTACGTGAGGAAAAACGAAAGTAAAACTCGCAATTTGCAGTTTGCCGTTGCCGCGAACGATGACGATGACTTTGGTGCAACGTTGCAATGTGCTTTTGCTGTTGCTTTTGCTGTTGCTGTTGCAATTGCAGTTGGCATTGTTAGTTTTCATTTTCACATTATACTCTTTTTTTGCCAGACGGCGCAAGAAAAAAAGCAAAGCCCACTCGACCAATTGTTGACTTGGTCATGGTTCGGAAATAGTTTTGTACTTTGTGTTGAATTAATCATGGGATGTGGCATCATTAAAACGGCTTTATCGTTAAGTGATCACAGGAAAAGGCCTGGATAAAAGTACTGACATCCTAAATTAGTAGGAAAATTGAAAACTAATTATATCATTAGGATCTGGTGCTTGTTAGGGAAAGATCTTATAGATACAATGGCAAATAACTAATAATATTTAATATTAAAGGGGATATATTTAAATTATTTCCAATATTATCCAAAATAACCTTTTATTAGAAATCGTTGTAATATAGTTTGGGAATATTTTATAATAGAAATAACCCTTTGAAGATCCCTTATACCCAAAAAAAAAAAATCGATATGAAACGTAGATCGATTTTACATTATGTAATATCATTTTTACCTTGATATGGGGCCAGGTAATTTTTGATGTGGGTTTTGCATAACCAGAAATTTACATGCACATATCGTTTTTACGGCAACATGCTTTTTTAATCATTCCAATATTTCTGGTATTATCTCCTATCTTTAACAATCCTTAGAGTGTATAGGCTTTCGGCCTTAATTTATCACCCGTTTTTTTCCCCACTCAGAGTTTCTTTGTTTCTTTCCTTTTGATTTTCCATTTTCATTACGCCGCCTGATCGAATCAGTGAATGGGAAAAACGGGATTTTCCAGCCAAAAGCTAGCAAAAAACTGGAATGTGGCACAAACACTGGCCCAGTCGGTTGGGGGGAGGGGGGGCGAAAAGGGGTGTTAAGGGGCGTAGAGGGGGGGCTTACACCTCGCTCTATTCGTGGAGGTAAAGATCGCCTCCGTTTCTCCGTCCCGCCGATCTCAGCCTTTCTGCCCACCAGTTGGCTTGGGTTAGGCGATTGTTATGTCATACAAGGAAGCGAATGATGGCCAACAATGGGCGGTTAGCGGGGGGTTAGTGGGGGGTTAGTGGGGGGTTAGTGGGGGGTTGGACATTGGGAAATCGCTGTAGCAGCTGGAGTTTTGGGTCTTGAGACTGGAGACTGGTGTCTTTCGGCTGGCAGCTTGAGGACTTGCAATTGGCACATGGAGAAAAGCAGAAAAATAGCTTATATTTTAGAGATTATATACAAATATTTCTCATTACTAATATCTTTCAACTAAATATTACCAAATAATTAGAAAGATCAAAATTCCTATTGTAATATTTATTTATTATATTTTGATCACTTATTTATTTTATATTATATTTTTATTATTATTTTTCATTTTCTATATTTTTCCTTTTTTCGAGTGCATCTACTTCTCCCCCTCCCTCGGGTTGTCCTCTCATCGATGCAGCATAAACTTCGTGATGTTTTCACATTTTCATTTCGTTTTCGTTTCGCTGGCTTCGTTTTTCTAGGTTTCCTGCTGCTTTTAGCGTTAGTGGGTAAATGTTACATAATCTTAGTTGGCTCCCAAAAAGCAGAAAAAAAAAGTTTAGAGCCGGGCCCATGTGACAACCCATCACCCCCCGTATTATTATCTTGCTCTCCCTGCAAGTCAATGAACTTTGCTGGAGGTGAAACGGTTTTTTTTTTTTTTGTTTTGTCAGAAATTGTTATTGTGATATTCAATTCGATTTTCGGTTTTATTTTTTTTTGGTGTTTTTCCCCTTTTGAGAGGGAGTTTTCGGGAGTGTTGCTAGTTTTTTTCTTTGGTTTTTGGAGGTTGGGCCTTTGCCTTTGTCTTCGGGGGATCTCTTTGTACTTGTAACCCCTCTATCCCCTGTACCCCCTCCCCTGTATCCACCCTCCCTCCATCCCCCGCCATCTCCCTTTTCCGGATAATGGGCAAAAAGCAATTAAAATGTCAAAAGCGTGCACAAAAGGAGAAAGTGAGAAAAAAGTGCAAAAAGTGTTGTACTGAGCGTAAGTTTTATTATTTTTGCTGTTTGCATTTTAACAATTACATTTTTTAAAATGCGAGACAGCCGAGCAGAGGGCAGCAAATAAAAATAAAGTTATACACAAAGTGACCATGGCAATGGGTAAAAAAAAAGCGAAAAAAAAAGAGTTCGGCTGTTAAGTAGGGATTTGATTCCTTTCCGCCTCTCAAATAAATTATATGGCCAATGAGGTTCATCGTCGAGTATATATATACTATATATACATCACACCCTGTAATGGCAGAAACAAAAAAAAAACACTGCATAGATAGGAAAAAAAATAAAGTAAAGCGAGTACAACAATAATCATAATAAACATTTGAACAACTTTCACTTGGCGCTTGAATTCAACGCACGACAAATTCAAACGACAACGATCAAAGCCCATTGTGCGTGTGAGTGTGTGGGTGTATGTCTGTGTGCCGCACACACACACACACACACACACACACACACACCCCCGCAAATTCATCGAGAAAGAGGCGAAAATGCGAAAATGGGAAAGACTCCGAAATTCGCCCATGCAAAAAGCTTGAAAACGGCGATGAATCGAAACTGAATACGAATGGATTTGATTTTGATTTGATTCACAGAATTGTTAAGTGTATTTCAATTGATTCGATAACACGACGAAGTTTCGATCGATAAATCGATTATTTTGAGTTCTATGAGTTTAGAAACATAAAATCGAAATTTGTACTTTTAAATTAGTTTAATTAATCTAGAAAAATAGAAAAATCCGAAAAAATTTCAATTGTATTAATATTTGTAGATTAATTTGAAACAATTGCTTTTCTTTAAATATCTTTGAAAGTATTAAAATGCAAGTTTTGTTATTATATAAATTTTATAATATTTGAATACAATTAGTACAGAGTACAGAATTTATATAAAATAAAAAAAAATTTTATAAGCATAAAAATGTATAATATTGTTTTTCTAAAAAAAAATTTTTTTTTTTAAGAGTAGGTTTTAAAATCTTAAAAATATGAGTTTCTGTAGAAGTTAGATACCCCAAGCTGGTTAATTTGAAACCTTTCTTTTTTTTTGGATATCTTCCAAGGGAGTTTGAATAAAAGTAGATTCGATCACGACTCCCATCTTCGCCCACGAGGAAACCGAGATGTGGATGGTGGACCGGTCCCGGCCAGACTTCCTTTCACCTGGATACTGGATACTGGATGTTGGATGTTGGATATGGGAGATTGGAGATTGGCGACTGGAGCCGCTACTTCCGCCCGGGCAGGTAACCGCCTTCAAGATGGGGGCGGTATTCAGTGGGCAGATGTATAGGTTTCTTGGCATTTCCACCAGAAGGAGGTGGCTCCATGGATTTGCGGACTTGGTGCCTGTCAATGCCAGTGACACACTTACGCCAACAGCGTAATCACATGTGCAGCCTTTTGGCATATGGCATATACAGAGATATATACCTACATATATGGTATAATACATACGATTATATCCAGGACCCGACTCGGCTGGCCTGTCATGTGCAGCAGGCATTGTCGGAGGAGCGTATCGATGTCCTTGGCGGTGCGTTGAACCTTTTGCCTTTGCTTGCGTGTTGCCTTGGAATGGTCTGCACAAAAGTGGGTGGTTTGGGTGGTTTGGGTGGTGGGTTTGGTGCGGCACCTGCGCACTGGCGAATTCAGCCGAAAAACTTGGACAACGCTCGAATCGTTGCGGCAGGTCAGTTGGCAGCGAGCTTTTCCTCCTGACCTGACCTACCCCAGTCGATTTTCGCTTGTGCAGACTGCGCTGCAAAAGTGGCGTCACCTTGCCAGCACCCAAACCACCCACTTTTTCGACTGCTGCTGCTCATGCTGCTGCATCTGCAGCTGCGTGTATATGTGTTTGTTTTGCGCCCAAGTGCAAGTTCAATCTATAAATTTGAACGGATTCTGCTCTCGGCCCCGACCCTGCCCAACGGCTTTTGATGCTGCTGCTGCTGCTGCTGCCACCCCCTTTTATCCCCCATCCCCCCCACCCCCTTGCAGCGACGTGTCCTTGCCAAATTGTAAAGTTCATGCCTCGCTGGGAGGAGCAAACATCCTGCATACATATATGCAGGTACATATATACCATGCGAATGGATTATATTTCATTGCCTTATGTTAAGTGGCCAAGTTGTGTGTTTACCAAACTCGAATACATAGTATTTCCAAATCAGATTATCTGGAAGCGAACTAAATAAATCAAAGAAACCAGATTAGAACAGCAAGAGTCCTTACATTAATTATTATTAAAGAGTGAAAGCAAAAAATAATACAAAATGATATATTTTCAAACAAAATTTAACAATACTTTCGTGACGGGCAACACACGGCGTATGAGTAATAAACTGCTAAATGCAATTAAAACCAATCGGAAAAATGAAATAGGAACTTGCTTTCGATCGAATCCTGTATTAAGATATAATTCTTTTTTAAGGTCGCATCGCATCGTTAATAACACAATTATGTTTCATTTAACGATTTCAGCTTTTAACGGTATTTTCATTGGGGCGCAAAATGCGTATTGTTTTCGAATGGTAAAACATTAATCTCGCAGTAAAACAAGAAATGCCAAGGATATTACAGCATAGTAATGCTATGAAAATGTGCAATGGTACAAACCTAATAAAAAAAGAGAATCAATTTGAAGTGAATATTTTGGAAGAACTAACTGTTGGCCTTTGTTTTTAGAAACTTATTATGCGTCGATCCATGTTCAATTTTATGTTCACCTAAGTAAAAAACAGGAACTTTTCTCCGTGTTTTCTTGTCGTAATTTGAGTAATTTTGAAGAAATACAATTTTCAAAAATCATGATTATAAAGATTTTTTGAAAAAAATTTAAAAAAAATTGCATGTCCAGGTTTAAATGCCAATCGATTGGAAATTTAATAACGAGTTTAGAAAGGTATGACAATCCGTATTTGGATCAATATTTCTATTGTTTCGGCAAAAAAACTGTTTCGTTTTTTTTTTTTTGAAAATTCGGCGTTTTGGTTTTTTGACAAAAATGGGAATTTTTTCGTTAGGTTTTTTTGCTGTAACTTGGCTAAAAATGGTTCTACACTAAAAACACATACTGTTTTGAACAGATTACAAAATTATAATTGAATTCATAATACTTTCCATGTGATTTAGAAAAAATAAAATTTTCAAATTTTTATTTTTTTTGTAAGGGGGTACATCATGATTTTTTGCAAAAAATTGAAAAAAAATTAAATGTCCTGGTTTAAATGCCAATCGATTGGAAATTTAATAACGAGTTCAGAAAGGTATAACAATCCATATTTGGGTCAATATTTCCTTTGATTCGCCCAAAATATGGATATTTTTTGTTGTAAATTGGCCAAAAATTGACCCAAATCGAAGATGCGTACTGTTTTGAACAGTTTACAATATTTGTTAGAAATTATTCAAAAAGTATGCAACAAATCCTGGAACCAATTACATATGGCTTTTAAAGAGGAGCTCTTCTTTCCGCTGACCTTTAACTTGGGACTATCCCCACTTCTATCGTATTCCCCCCCCCCCCCTCTTCGTTTTTGACCCCATTCAACGGCTGAAGGCCAAAACACAGCAGCCACGCAGCAAAGAAAATAGGGAACACATAAATAGGAACCAGATCAAGATCAAGATTCGAAGCGAATCAAGTTGAAATTCTTGCGGGGATTGGTCTGGCTGGCCAGTTGGCTAGGTCTAGGCCATAGTTACTACACAACCGTGCCCACAGAGCCATAATTGTAGCCACGATCGTACACCGAGAGAAAAATCTATACCTATGTATAAGTAGATTTCGGATTTTAATTTTATTAATATTTTTAAAACTTGTATGCTTATATAAATTAAGTAAATTGATATAATTTAACATTAGGAGCTAGATGATAAATGATGATTAGATGATTAATAAACATGATATATAGTGATCTAACTGGAATCCCTTTTCTTTCTGTGCATCCAGAGGCTTGCCTTTCGCCAGCTGTTCTTGTTGTTCTTGGGCGACTTTTGTTTTTGTCTACCTGTCTGGCATTCCCGCCGTAAATATCAGTTTCCCACTCGGCCGATAGATAGATAGATAGAGATCCCCCCCCCCCCCTCCTCCTCGCTCGCTTGCTTCCAACTCTCCGGTTCGATGTTAAGTTCAATGCTGAAATTAGCATAAACTACCGTTAATTGCATTAGCATTAGTCTGGCCCGGAATCGCCCCCGTCGTCTCCGGCAATCAATTGCGATAGTCAATCCCCTCTACGAGTATTTATATACATATCTATATCTTACATTTACCCACCACATACTCCCCCGATCTAAAGCGATTCCATACGATCCAATCCAATACGATCGGCAATAGCCGGCTGTTCTCGGCACTCGTTTGCACTTTTTATGGCGCATTCTTGGCGCATATGTCACGGCATATCGGCGACAGCAGTTATCCTTGAGCGGCGAACAACCGACATTGCATTGCGCATACGCTCCGTTGGCCGTCGTTTGGATCAATTGCAGTTTCCAGGTATTCAGGCGGTGAAAAAACCCGTAGAAAAAAAATCAAATAGAAAAATTAATACGGAGAAGCAACTCTAAATCAAAAATTTCCCATTTGAGAATGTTTTTTTGGTTTATTTGTTACGAAATATAAAAATATATTATCTATTATCAGTTCAGTGGTTTCTCACTCTCTCAATCAAATTTGATATATTAAAGTAATTGTAATATTTTCAAATATTTTACTTCACATAAATTTAAAATTACAACGAAATATGTCAAATATTTCCATTTTTCTAACTAACTCTACGAAAGCTCTATAAACTAACGATCGGCGATCATAAAATATGGTTATGGTTCCCGTTCTTGTTGTTCTTGTTGTCGCTGCGAGTAGTTCCGTTATGCGCAGTTCAAGATATAAATAACAACGCAGATCGGAGTGCGTCTATATGTGCATATATGCCTCTGGGTTTTTGTACATATATAACGTGTAGTATAGAACCCAGAACTTGGAACCCGGCGATATCCAAGCAGAGTTTGCTTAGCATTGACTTGAAAGCTTTAGCCCTGACCAAAGAAAAATACACCATGGATTATGGATAAGAACATTATCTACCTAAAAGATAACAGGGATTGTATTAAAGAATAATAATTCGATTTATAAATAATATGTAAAACAAGTGGAAGTGAAGTTGTGAAGTACAATCCATGCGTAGTTCTCTTTGGAACTAGAAAGACTCTCGAGCAATTATGGTTAATAATAGCGGGGAGTATGGACGTAGACTGTAGACTGTAGACTGAGGACTGAAGAGCGAAGAACGAAGAACGAAGAACGCGTAGAGATAGCTACGCAAATACACGTAAAAAAGTTTGACCCAGATTCCGAGAACGGTGTCTGTATTGGTACTTATTTGTCTATAAGTATACTTTTTGTTATTTCCCTCTATCGCTGAAAAATATGTATTATTATTTGGTGCGTGCGGGTGTGTGGGGGCCTATATGTATGTGTGTAGCCACACACCAACTCACACTCTCTCCACTCGCCGTCGATCGGGAATATCAACTGCTGGTCGCCACTTGATCATTATATCATTATAATAATGTATCATATGATAAGTATGTGTACATTATTAACATGCAATTGACATCTTTTTGAAACCTCTTTTAAGAAATGATCTTAAAATGAGCTGTTTTTAACTAGGGGGGAATGTTTTTGAAAACATATATGTGTCATATCCCAAAAAAAAAAGAACAGGTGAAAGGGAATTTTCAGTTCGTCTTTCTGCTCATTTCCGTCTTTCTTTATTTTCTTCTTTCTCCGTAGATGTTTTATGCCGGGTGCGAAGAATATGAACAAACATACACAAAAAACGAAGAAATAATTTTTTGTTTAAACAATGTCAGTTTTTTTTTCTTTTTTTCGGGGGGGAATAGAACTCAAAAACCGATGACTACCGATAAGATAAAGCCAAAAGAACCACAAGGAACAGGGGCGAAGAGGGGTTTTCGGGAGGCCTGAGAAGAAAGGAAAAAAAAAGTGGAAACAACTTTTTTCCTCTATTTCGAAATGCTGGCGACCTACTTGTTGGATGTGCGGGCGTAGATCGAGGGGGTGGTGTGGTGGAAACGAAGGGGCGGCGGTACAACAGCCGTGTGCTGCTTTCGTTTGTGTTGTTCTTGTGCTCCGCTCATTGTTAGAAAAAGCAGCAGCAACAACAAAATAAACCGAAAAAAAAATGATTGTAAACAAAAATAAACCTTCAACTTGATACGCGTCCAGGGATGTGTTGAAGGTGTCGCCCGATAGAGATAAATAGTGGGGGTTGTTGTGCCAAGGGGTGAGGAGAGGGTCTCTTTTTTTTTGGTAGATGGTGGGTGGTTCTCAAGGGGAATGTGTGCTAACAAGCATAGAAACTGACGCAGGCATTAAGATCTTTCAATGCCTCATATCTACACATATGTACATACCTGTACGCAATTAAGGGAGCGGTTCGGGGGCTTCGGGAAAGTAGGGGACTTTTGAGGGGGGAAAGGCGGATATAGGTCACCAGCTAAACATAAATAGAGCCGGCCGAAAGCATGACGAACATTGCCACAGTCTCCCAGGCGAAAGATCGATGGGTTCTTTCGCTCTGGGGGAAATTCGGGATCAAGGGAATTCGGATTATTGGTTTTCGGAAATCGGTCCAAAAATAGCAGCATTACCAAACAGCTCTTGGGCCATTAATGAGCCATTAAAATGTATCCAAAATATATGGCAATTTTTTAATGACTATCAGAGCTGGCGAAATATACATATCGATTATATTGATAATTGTTTTTTAGGAGTGGTTAACAAAGGAGTTTAATTGTTGATAATAAATGTTGGTAATAATATTTTTAACCTAAGGTTAAATTATTTTTAGTTCCACTTCCTAAAAAAATCAACTAAAAAGATCAACTATTATCTCTTTTATTTTCCTATTATTTTAAATATTTCAAAAGTAGTTTAATTACTTATTTGTTTTAATGAGTAAAATAATTTTTAACCTCCGGTTAAATTATTTTTAGTTCCACTTCCTAAAAAAAACAATTAAAAAGATCAACTATTATCTCTTTTATTTTCCTATTAAAATAAAAGCTTTTAAATATTTACAAAGTAGTTTAATTGTTATAATAAATAATATAATTTTTAACCTCCGGTTAAATTATTTTATCAATTTCCCTTTTTAAAGAGGGAAATTCTCCCTTAAAATCTTCTTGCTAGCAACATTCAAATGTGGAGCACATAGATTCATCCCACAGCCCACACAGATTTTCAAGTTCTTGGCCCAACGCCCGTCGTCCATCAAATCCGTGGAGGTTTTAGGGGGCCCGAAGGCGGGAAAGCGGGAAAAACCAATGCGGGGGAGTGGAAAATCATCGATGCTCAGTCAAATTGTGACCGCCTCAAATCGATCCCTGGCCAACAACTGCAGTTGTTGTTGCGCCGCCTGTCACTTACTGTCAAAATTGACCTAAAAAACAAAACCGAAAGAACGAAGAACAAAAAAAAAAGAAGTAAAATAAAATAAATACCCAAGAAGAAGAATAGGAAAATCTAAAACGAAATGAGAATTTGAAAAGTGGTTCGGGCAGAAGGCGGGGCTACTGCGGGGAGGGGAGGGGTAATTTGAGACACCCCACACCCCCTTTTTTGGGGGAAATCCGAGATAATGGGTATCGCTGTGCTGCCCGTGCTTCCATATAGAGCACTTCACTTGACCGACAAACGCTCACCCAGTTTGCCCGAAAGACTATATAGAATATCGGCATTATGCAAGACTATCGGTCTCAAAACAGAAACAGAATCGGAATCGGAACTAGAACAATCTATGGAACGTATGTTGAGATGTACTGAAGAACCCTTTAATATATTTATATATATTTATATTTTATTATAATATTACTTATTGTTATCGATATTCTAATAACTCATAGTTTGCATAGAGTTTTAACACTAATTCCTGATTTTATCCATTAAGGTTTATATGATTTATAGTATAATAAGAAATCCTATCCATACTAATTCCCGCTTTTGTTTCTAATTGCAGTTCTTAGAGGGAATGACGCAGGCATTTCTTTTGCAGCGTTGGACTTTCGTTTTATAAGGTGAGTGCATTTGAAAGGAGCAGCCTGATTTATGGGCTTTGATTTATGGCCCAAAATGGAGGAGGAAGTACGACGATTGTACGGGATTTGTGGCCCGCCAACAGGTGAATTCGATGCGTCTTTTTCGAATCGCCTCTCTGTAGGGCACCGAATGTATAACTAGATATGTATTTATTTGCATACGAGCGCATTTAGAGATATATGTATGTATGTTCGTGTGACCCAGAAACATTATGCGAGTAAAACAGAAGCAAACAAACAACAGCGAAAATATTGTCAGCATTTTGCACTTTTCCAGACAGACTTTTCTCACTAGCCCCCTCTCTGTCTATCGCCGTGCAGCCCTCTCTTTCCCTCCCCCCAATCCCCCATCTCCCATCTCGTTCTGCGCTTGGCTTCTCATGAACTCTGTGTTCACTTGACATTCGTTGCCGCAATATATGTTTGCTCAATTAAATCAGAACAGATAAATGGAGTAAACTATTTCTATGATTTAAAATAAATAGTAAAATCTCAGAAATTCTTATATAATACAGAATAATATAATATAATAATAGGAAAAAGAATAAGGAGAATGAAGAACGTGCGCAGGTACAGGTAAATAATAAAGTGCCATTAACTTTGCCCTCAATAGTTCGTTTTTGAGTTCACAAAAAAACGAAAAACAAAACTATAAACTTTTGTTGCTGCCCAAAGTCCTCGTCCTCTCTCTTTCCCCCCTTCCCTCTCTCTCTCTCTCTCTCCCTCTCTCTCTATTTCCATCTCCCTCGTCTGTTGCAATGGTGGCGTATACGTAATCTCGTTGTTTGCTTCGCGCCTCCGTTGTTATTCTTGTTATTATTATTATTATTATTTTTGTTGTTGTTCAACTTGCAGTTGGGGTTTTTATGCAAATGGCGTTCAAGGATTTTTGTGTGAAAGTTGTTGAACCTCATGACTGGCAATTAGAGTACAGCAATCCATATAGCTCGATATAGGCGCACACTTGTAGATACTCACAGTTAGTTTACTGGTTAGTATAGCTCTGGACCAACAGGCCATATATGGTGAATATGGCACACAAGGAAGTGGTTGGAAACTATAATAAAGAGAATAAGGTTCTGTAGAAACTGATAGGATTCTTTATTTATCATTAGAACAGGGGATGAGCAGAATATTCCAATAGTTAATAAACAGAAAACAGAAAACCGATATGAAATAGGGTTATTTCTACCTTATTTCATATCAATATAAAGCCGATATGATATATGATATGATATATATGATATATAATAATAATAAAATACCAAATTTGGTATTTTTTTTTAGCAAATAATGTAAAATAAGATTAACATACTGTTTATTCATATCAAAATGATATGAATAACTTGATTTGTGTACAGATTCCTCATGAATGAAAGGATTTCAGCCTGCTTGTGAAACGGAACCTTTAATTTATAATAATCTTTGTTTCGGTGGATTGAAACTAATACGTGAAATTCCTAGCTATTTGGCATATGTACGCAGTCAGACTGACAGGACAGTCAGGATAGCCAGGATATGGTTGGAAGATGAAAGATGGAAGGCATTCCTCCTGCAGCGAAACAGCTTCTCGTTTATTCTCCGACCAAATGGTTCCCGTTGTACTTACACATGACATGCCCAAGCTCATGGTATCCATGACGATGCTAACAAGGAGCACTGAAACCCCCCCTCCCGACATAATAAACCTGGACAATTGGCCCAAGTCGATTCCTGTAAATAAACTGCATAGAAAGTGCACGCAATCCACGAATGCCAAACAAATAAACAAACGAACGAACGAGTGTGCATATATAAGCTATACTCTATATGCTATATGCTATATATGCATTTCCAATATCAGCCAAGGATATTCGGCTGCTAAGTCCACATGACCTTCTAAAGTTGGTTGACTCTAGATGCCATGCAGGCGTCCACCAGGCGTCTGCAAAAGGGGGTGTGCTTTTTTCGGGGGGTGTGAAAACGGGGGGCGTTTAGTTTTTTTTCCTTCTCCTTCTTCTTCTTTTTTTCTTTTGATTAAGCAACTGCGAACTGCAAAAATTGTGCAGTGCGGATTGTGAAGAGCCTATGATGCAAGCGCTTCAGCGACACGGAGAGAAACTCTCTGCGAGAGAAAATGAGAGGGGTAGCGAGAGAGAGAGAGACAGAGAGAGAGAGGGAGAGAGAGCAAAGCTCTGAGCCATGTGCACTTGATGCATTAGATGCCATTCGTGGGCCAAGAGCAGCCAAAGCAGCAGCAACACTCGTAAAAACGGCAGCAACATGACAGGAGCAACATTGGCCAATAACTGAGGCAAAGCAACAGCAACACGTGCAACAAAATGTTGCAACATTAAACAAAATTTAGCTTGAAATTATGAAATACTTTTCATGTTCTTTCCCGATCTTTCAGTTAGATAAAAAGATAGAAAATAAATTAATAATAAAATAAATACGAAATGTTGCCTAAAATTATGAAATACTTTTTAGGTTTTCTCCAAATCTTTCAGATAGATTAATAAATAAAATAAATTAATAATAAAATAAATATTATTATTAAATAATATTATAATGCTTGCATCCCCAATATTTTTGGGTCAAATGTTTCTTATTATTATAAATTTTCCCAAATATGGACCCCATTGTTTTTCCGAGTGCCGAGACAGTAAGCTTTTAAAGGCAGCCAGGAAAACCCACATAACAATCTATATGCTGGCGATGTTGCTGCCGTTTTGCAGAGCTCGTGGGCTCTTGTTTTCGATTTCTGTTGCAGTTTCTGTTTCTGTTTCAGTTTCGATTAGTGTGTTAGTTGGGTTTTGGTTTCTGTTTCTGTTTCTTGAGCAGCGGCTCTCTTTTAAGCTCTCCGCTGTTCACAGGGTCTCAGTTCTCAGTTCTCGATTCTCAGTTCTCAGTTCCCAGTTCTCTGGGTCTCTGGGTCTCTGGTCTGCTTGACAATTTCGCTACGCGGCTGTTTTGGTGGCTGCCAGTTGCACATTTCCGTTATATCCGTCAGCCAGCAGCAGCAGCAGCAGCAGCAGTCGCAGCCAAAGCGCACACACTGCGTATGAGTAATATTCGCACAACGAAACCAAACAACTAAGCCAAAAAAAAACAAAAAAAATCAAACAAAAAATCTAGCAAAAAAATGCCCAATTAATCACGCAACAAGAGTAAAAAAAATTAAAGAAAAGTCAAAGCCAAGTCAAAAAATTAAATGAGTAAAAAAAAAAAATAAAAAATAAGAAAGAAAAAAGAAAAAAGAAAAAAGAGTAAGGTGAGAGGAGGGGAGCAAGTGCAGCGCTGCCGACGGCGACGGCGACGCGGGCAGCGGTACGGGCTTTGTTTTGGCTTCAGTTTTGGCCCAGCAGCTTCGACTTCAGTTCGATTCGTGATTCGTGGTTCGTAGCTCTTAAGGCGCGCAAAGAAAATCCCCCATCTCGAGGCTCGAAAATCGAGAAAATCGAGAAAAACTGCAGAACAATAAACCTAAATATTTTTTTGGAGTGAGTTCTAGACTTGAGTGTTGAAAACCAAACAATGTTGCAATTACAAAAACCACCCGCAGTGGGGGGAAATTGAAAAAAAACAAAAGAAAATAGAAAAAAAAGAGTTCAAAATCTGGGGTAAAAAAAAAAAAAGTTGACAACAACAAAAAAAAAACACCGAAAAAAAAAAAACAGGAGCCCCCAAGACGTCACGCAAACAACAACAACCAGCTATGCCTGGCCCGGCTTTGTGGTCCGGTGAGTGTTTTCCCACTTTTTGTTGTTTGTTGCTTGTTGCAAAAAATATAAATCTCATTTTAAGCCAATATGCAGGGAGAGTAAACGCTCTCTCTCTCTCTCTCTTGACTCTCCCTCTCTCTCTCTCTCTGTGGATCTCTAGCGATCGCTTGCCGTCTCTTTCGGGAGAGAGATCGGCGTGAAGAGAGAGCCAAAGCGAGTCACTCTGCAAATTGCAAGTTGCAGCATTGCATTTCCGCATGCCGTCTCTGTTTCGCCTCCGCGATCCATGAATCAAGAACCCAGCAGCAACGGCAGCAGCAACAACAATAAACTTTCACTTTAGCAGAGCGCGAAAAGAAAGAGATGGAGACAGGGAAAGAGAAAGAGAGGGGGCGAGGCGAGGCGAGGCGAGAAGAAAGAGACGGTGCCATAAGCTGTTGGCCAAAGGCTTCCTGGCATTGCAACTTGCAGCAGCAACTTCAGGTCTTAACACATTTGTTGCTGCTGCTTTTGCTGCTGCTACGTTTGCTCATTATAAAGTCGTAAGCCATTTACGTTGTCTGAGTGCGCGAGTGTGAGTGCGAAAAAGCAAAATGTCAGTGAGCAATAAGGAAATGAAATGTGCGCCAAACAATTATTGTGTGTTGTTGTTGCCTTGTTGCCTTGTTGCCTTGTTGCTTTGCTGCTTTGCTGCCTTACTGCCGCTGGCAGCGGTTGAAATCGAAAGTGCTTTCAGACAATGGTCAACGAACGTATGGAAAGGGCATTAGAGAAATGCTGCTGTGTGTGTGTGTGAGTGGGTGCAAATGCAAGTGAAGAGTAAATAGTAAATAGGCAATACGAAGCATATGCCGCATTTCTTTTTGGCCATTTCGCAATTCATGACATTGCTTCTGGTTTCGGAGTTAAGCTCTGTCTGCCGTTTTGTCCGCGAAACTTTTGTCCGTTTGTCCGTTGAGTTAATTATGTAGTTGTCCGTTTGTCCGCGAAACTCTTGTCCGTATGTTAGTAGGTAATCTCTTGTCCGTATGTTCGATGTCCGTATTATGGTTTTCCTTTTTGCTTTACTGACAGATTTATCCTTTTTCCCACCAATAGTTTGGTTCGTTATTCCTTTGTCCGTTTAACCTATACTTCCTTGTCCACTTTTTTGATGCAATTGATCAGCATGTTGCTGTTGCTTTTGCTATTACTTCTCATGTTGCTGGCTTGCTTTTCCCCTGCTGTGCTTTTTGCTCTCGACGTTGCGCAATCGCTTGTCATTGTCCATTGTTGAGTTGCTGTCGTTGTCGTTGCTCTAATTCAAATTAACTTTTACCTTTCCACACACATTTTCACACCCTCTCTCCGTCTCTTTCTCTGTCTTCTTCTGCCGCCGATCGTAGAACTCCATTGTCAGAGGGAGATGGAGAGAGAGAGATAGAGATAGAGATAGAGATAGAGAGAGAGAGGGAGCGAGCAGGAAGCAACAATCTATGCTGCAACTGCAACGACTGATGTTGCTGCAGTTACTCAGGAAAGTGTCTGCTGGGAAAGAGCTTTTGCTCAGCAACCCCTCTCTCTGGACTCCTGCCCCACAGACCGCCAACCCCCCCAACCCCTCCTCCTTTAGTGGGAAGTGCAATGGCACAGTTTTGCTTCGAAAGCAAGGAAGAAAAGAGAAGAAGGGTGGCTGCCCCGCCTCTTCACAAAATGGGAGTTGAAAGTTTGGGAGCTTTTGTCGGGGGAGGTGGGAAGGCGTGCTGAGAAAGCTTTTCACTAATGCCCCCAGCCTACCCCTCCCCCTGGAAACCCTCCCCTAAGCTCGCCGGTCAACGTCCACACCAATACACCCACACAAACACACCGACAACATATGCAACTGTAAATTCTAATTTGAATGCATATGCAGTGCTTAGATAAGGGAGCGACAGAGATGGAGCTAGAAAGGCGAAAGGGAGAGAAGGAGAAAGAGAGAGTGAAGTTTAGTTGCAGCTAGAATTTAGTTGCAGTTGCAATTGCAATGAACTCCAGCTGGTGGGTGGTTGTTGGGTGAGTGAGGGAGAGAAAGAAAGAAAGAAAGAGAGGTGGACAACAAAAAAACGAGCCTAGTGGCTCTGCTGACGTCGACGTCGCAGCCAAAGCATAACTATGACGTCGCTGCTCGCTGGTGAGTGTGCTAGTGTGTGTGTGTGTGTGTGCTTTTTTTTGTACGTTTTGTCTATTGGTTTTCATTTTCGTTCGCTGCCGACGTCGACGCTTCTAATGCCCCGATCGCGATAGACAGAGCGAGTGAGAGGAAGAGCGAGAGAGAGAGCGAGCGACTGAGCAGTGGAGCTGTGGAGCATTAGAAGCGAAGAGAGAGAAGGGGGGGGGGGGGGGGGGGGGGAGTCCACGCCTGCGCCGACAGCGACGCCGGCAGCAACAGCAGCAGCGTTTCGTGGCTGCTGCTTTCTTTCGCTCGCTTACTCCTTTCATTTCACTTTATTTCGTTCGCATGTACGCACGTTGGCCGCGGAGCAACATCTCCCCCTGAAACAAGCAACAAAAAAAAAAAAACAAAAAACAAAAAACACAAAAAAGAAACAAACCGAACTGAACAGAAAATAAAACAAAGCCAAAAGCACAGAAATTAAACAGTAACAACAACAAACACGGCAGCAGCCGTCGCTCAGACGCGGAAACTTGGCTCGAACTTTAGTTTGGTTTCAGTTGCCAAATGGATAGTGGCTAGAGTGCGGCGGTATCGGGCGAATCGGTTGAATCGGTTAAATCGGTTGAATCGGCTAAATCGGTTGTATCGGTTAAGTCGGTTAGGCGGACGCGCCAAAAACCCTTTTTTTTTAAGTTTCTCCAAGTTTTTAGTGGTTTTCAAAACAAAACAAAAACAGCATACATAATATATATGTGTTTATGTAAAGTATAGGCAAGAATCGAAAGCCAAGAGTGGTATGTGCCCTTAGTTTTGACCCAAGACCAAGACCCAAGATCTAAAAATAAAGACCCCTGACACACACACACACATACTACACACATGCTACACCCATTACACCCATCCAATCCACACACAGTCTCATTTCTGAATCTCAATTTCAATCTCAATCTCAATCTCATTTCGAGGATCAGAAAAGCAGGAGCAACATCAATCGATTCATTATGTTTATGTACATTTTTTTTGTTCGAGTGACCTAACGTTTTTTTGGCAATGGACGCAGACTTCTTCTTCTAATCAAATCAAAATCGAAAAATCAAAATCACAATTGCCCTAAAGTTAGAAGAAGAAGTCCATAAAATGAAATGACAAATGGTTGTTGTGATCGAAAGTGTGTTTTTTACATGTCCGATGAAATGTGTTTGATGCAAATCTGTATCTGTATCTGTATCTGTATCTGTATCTGTATCATCGGTATCGCTGTTTGCCCAGCCAGCCAGCTAGCCAAAAAGATGGCCAACCAGCCAGATCATCATCATCATCACTCGCTTATCCGTCTGTATCTGCCCACCTAGAGGAGAATTGCCCTGATTTGTAGCCCAAATGAATGCCCAGCAGCCGCTGATCCTGGAGCAGCCCAAGGCCAGCAGTGTTGTTGTTGTTGCATCGCCAGCTGCGGAAATTGAGGCGGCAACGAGCACGGAAGCGGTGGCAAGTGCAACATCGACGGAATCGAATTCGAATACCCAGAATGGGAGCTTCCATGAGGAGCAGCGCGGGATTAATGGCAATAATCATGGGTGCCGACGGATCAGCCAGGAGGAGCAGCAGGATCATCAGGATCAGGAGCACAGTGACCAGGTCAAGGATGTGGTGGCCAATAAGCTGACCATTATCAAGACGCCGCTGAACAAGACGCTGTTGAAGAAGTGCAACAGCAATGGCAGCCTGCAGCTGCAACTGCCGCACAATAATGGCAGCAGCAACAACAATAGCAGTCGCAACAGCAACAGCAACAACAATACGAACAACAACAGTGCGAATAGCGACATCAGCGACATCGGCGCCTGCGATTCCGGTTTGCAAAGCGGAAATAGCAATGAACAAGAACCATTTGGCAACAACAATGATCGCCATCATCACATTTACCACCACCACCATCATCACTATCATCATCATCATGGCGGCGGCGGCGATGATAAGGGCGAGGCGAGCGGCGATGTTGCATCCTCATCCTCGGCGGACTTGAGGCAGGTCAAGGAGGAGCCAACGCTGCAGGATAATGACAATCATGTGAAAGCATCAGCTGGAGAAGAGGCAGCCGGAGGAGGAGAAGGAGCAGCAGTTGAAGTGGGAGCAACAGCAGCTGGAGGAGCAACTGCAACAGCAGCAGCAGCAACACCTTGCAATCCCAGCAAGTGCAACAAGTGCAATTCGCACAACAACAACAGCAACTGCAACAATAACAATAATACCATCAGCAACAACAACAACAACAGCAACAGCAATAATAATAACAATACAAGCAACAATACCAACAACAACAACAACAACAACAATAACCATTACAACAATTACAATAACTATTATAAGAAAAAGTCTCGTATGCCGCCCATTTGCCGTTAGTATTGCATCCATCTATATATACTCTATATATATATATCCCCTAAAAATCATACTTAATCATAAATGCGTAAGAACACCAAACCAAACCGAACCGAAATCACCCCCCCACCCCCCCTGCCACCCTCTTGGTAAACCACCCACACCTTATCACACCCCTTACTTATGATTTACTCCCCCCCTTCCCCCTAGAAAATTCCAGTCAAACGTAAAACCAAAAAAAAAAGTGCACTAAACTGGAGCAACCTACAATTGGCCAAGAAAATATTAATATTTGAAAAAAAAAAAAGACAGAACCCCCACCCCAAAAAACCAACCCTACAAACCCACTGGAATGCATGCTGCCACTGCCACTCTGCTCTGCAGCTCAAAAAAGGCAGCGGGCAGAAACAAAAAAGGCAGTCTAGATGCTTCCCGAACGAGTCACAATAATACCAAAAATCCAAAAACATACTAAATCCAAATCCAAATCAAATGAAAAAACAAAAACAAAGAAACCACAAGCAAACACACACAAAAGCAAAAGCAAAGCAAGAAAAACAACAACAGCAAAAGCAAAAACAACGATCGGCAAACAAGAGAATTTTTTGTTTTTATCAAAATTTGAACAATCGGCAAAGACAAGAAAAAACGAAATTATGACATCCATAGGTAAATTTGTGACTATATCCCAAAATCAAAATTTAAATTATAATCCAAGCAAACACTAACATTACACATAACTCACATACACACTCAATTGTGAAGCGATCGAAAGGATAACTTTGGAGGTCGAAGAATCGGGGAGATACCAAACCCCCCAGTTCGCTAACACTCCAAATTCTCCTTACGACAAACGCTTTCCCCACTTCCCAAAAGCACCACAATCGATTAACATTAAATCTATCTACCTAATAAAATAGTTACGAATAATACAAATCTTAGATATAAGTACTTCAACTGATCTCGAGTACTCACAACTACTTATCTCACAACTTTCCATCGATTATCTTCAGATCGTTTTTCTTTTCTAACTACTTGGGCCTTTGGAATTCTTCACTTTTCTTATTTATCCATTTTTAATTAAACTCTGTATGAATTTTAAATAATAATTCCTCAGTTATTGATAACCCATTAGGTATTTGTTTTATTCGAAATCTTAAGATTATTGAAGGTTAATCAAATGTTAAAGCTTAAGATAAGCTTTTCAAATGAACGAGTACTGAGCGAGTGCATTGATAGCTTATTGGATTCCAAAGATTCTTTCATCCAAGTCTACTCTTAGTACTGGAATTTTACTATCTTCTTTTAGTGCTCATAAAAGTCCAATTTGAAAGCTATCAATCACTTTGGAAATCGGTTATTTAACAATCGTTTGTATTTAGGCTATCCTTATTAGCAACTCTCTGGAATTCCAGTTGATACCAGATCTAAATTTCCACACACAAACACAACGTTCTTGACTCTTTTCGAAACTTTCTCTCACTCGCTTTATTTTTCTACCACATATTCCCACTTCGATCATGATTTAATCGCTATTTAGTTAGCCCAGAGTTAAGATTAGATGGGAATCTGCTAGAAACTATCGTAAATTCTGGCTTGTTTTTGTTTGCCTCGAATGCAGTCTCCTTTTGATTCTGTTGATCTGAGATCTGCGTTCTGCGATCTGGGGAACCGAACAGGTACATGCCACCACCTTTATATATCCGTATCTGAACTCTAGTATGTATACAGTTGCGTGTAGAAAAGTCGGCTCCACGCGCCCACACACACACACGCCCCCACGCAGACAGAGGCGAAAAGATATAGACGCAGAGAGGCACGCATGCTTTTATTGTTTAGAATAATCTTGCGCTTGATAATGAAAATAGGTCAAATTTTAAAAATACACACACAAACGACATTGTCGTCGGTGCTGCCGAGTGAGTTGAGTCGCCCGCCCGACGAGAGAACTCTTGCCGTCCCGAACCGAACCGAACCCATATAGTTTATCTCTCGGCTTCAGTGTGTGCGTGTGTGTGTGTGTGTGAGTGCGTAAAGAGATCGCCATTGGATAGATAGAGAAAAAAGGGGGAGTTGGAATGGGTATGGGTATGATCGGGGCTATGACTATGGGTATGGGAATGGGAATGGGAATGGGAATCGAAATGAGAGATGGAAAAGTCGTTGCTGGGCCAACGCACCAAGTGACCGGATCGGTCAGATAGAGAGGGAGATAGCGCAAGGGACGGAGGCAGAGGAGGAGGAAGAGGGACAGGGAGACATAGAATAGAATGGGCAATCGAAAGTTCAACTTTTACAACTAAACTGAGAAAAATTACTCATGATTTGGAAAATTTTTTGACATTACTTATCATACCCTTTATATAGATTAAACTTAGAAAGAAGATATATCAGAATAAAGTACCTTTTTCGATTCGAATTATTATAATACCATAAAATAGATTATATAATAAATAAATTATATATAAATTTTACCATAATAAAAATTAGGTTTAAATGTATCAAGTCAATAACTTATTTTAAAGTAATTTTCAAACTTTTGAAAAAGGATGGCTTATCCAGGATTTACTAAAAATTTTTGTAGCATACTTTTTTAGTGCAGTCC
Source organism: Drosophila pseudotakahashii (assembly GCA_035046095.1). Lineage (NCBI taxonomy): Eukaryota > Metazoa > Arthropoda > Insecta > Diptera > Drosophilidae > Drosophila > Drosophila pseudotakahashii. The sequence continues at coordinate 14,341,605 of JAWNOE010000105.1, forward strand.
GAAATATTTGCTCTCAGCTAAGCAGAAAATGAAAATTCTTTCTGATCTAATTACCGATTTCGGCAAATTAATCGTTTCTAGTACATTACGATCTTATTTTTTTCCGTGTACCAAAAATGCAACATGTATTTATTGCATTGTAATTTGTTGATTGTAAAGCGAAATGATAGAACAAGAGCAACTTCAGTCGACAGCAGCAACATCGATACCCAACAGCAACATCTGCAAATAGCAACAACACAGCAGAATGAGTAAAAGACAAAGAAAAGAGTGACGACCAAAGAAGAAGCTTTGACCCATTTCGGTGAAAGAGTTCTGCTTTTGGGGGAAGCGACCGTATATCATTTATCATACCGCTCAGATCTGAGAGTGCTGATCGATCGAGCTCGTGTAATTAACCGAATTCCTCATATCTTGGCTTCGTTTTCGACCAAATCTTTGGCTTTTTGCTCGCTTTAACCAGTTATTCGCTTCTTTCGCTTCTTTCCGTTTATTTTTTGGTTTTTTTTTTACCATTTAGCCGCTGTTGCTCAGTGGGGAAGTAAATGCAAATTGATCGGTTATTTGTTTATATTCCATCAGCAAATCAATGCAAAAGCAACAACAAAATTCGGAAAGAAAAGAAACTTCCGCAACAAATTTATGCGAACTTATGTATTTATGCATACGTTGTATCCACCCATGCGGCGTCTGAGAATTTCTCAAGATCTAGGAATTTATTGTACCTACATATTATTATCTGTGATATGTGATGCAAATTATGTTTTATAATTTCGGACTTTACAGGTTGCTCCGTCTCTTTGGGGAAAACAGTTTTACTTGAGATTTATTTAGTAGCAAAAGTTTAGAGCTACACTAAACAACATTAATACGGAGATGAAATACGTTCCTAAACTGGAATTTGTTGACTTTTTTTGGTCGAAACAAGGGAAATAAATTAAATTGTCAATCGATTGGCTTTAAAATCTGTAATTTCAGTTTTTTGCAAAAAATCATGATGTAACCTCTTAAAAAAAAATGAAAATTGTCAAAAATTTTTAATCGCGTTGAAAGTGTCATGTATTTAATGATTATTTTGTTATCTGTTCAAAACAGTATGTATTTTTGGTGTAAGGCCATTTTTGGCAAAAATACAGCTAAAAAACAAAAAGGAAAAATTCATATTTTGGATACAAAAACAAAACCCCCCATTTTCCAAAAAAAAAAAATCGTTTTTTGGCCGAAACAAAAGAAATATTGATCCAAAAATGGATTGTCATACCTTTCTGAACTCGTTATTAAATTTCCAATCGATTGGCATTTAAACCTGGACATTTAATTTGTTTTCAATTTTTCGCAAAAAATCATGATGTACCCCTTACAAAAAAAAAAAATTTGCAAAAAATGTATTTTTTAAAATCACATGGAAAGTAACATTAATTTAATTATAATTTTGAAATCTATTCAAAACAGTGTGTGATTTTGCTGTAGTACCATTTTTAGCCAAGTTACAGGAAAAAAACAAAATGAAAAAACTCATATTTTTGCCAAAAAACCAAGATCCTAATTTTCAAAAAAAAAATAAAAAAAACCCCTTAAAAAAATTTTGAAAATTATTTACCTAAAAAATAATTTAATATTAAAATTAAAGTTTTTATTACAAATTATACCAATACCAATACATTTAATATTTCCATATTTAAGATTAATGGAAAAATAGTGGGAAATAATTGAAGGGAATATAAACTAGATTTGCTACTTTTCTTTTTATCAGTGTACAAAAAAGGATATTTAAACAACCCTTTTTAATATTTAATATTTAATATTTCAACTCCATTTTGGGATATTTAAACTGGGCTCTTAGTTACGATTAGTTAAGCAGACGATCTCGCACCTGTTGGCCAATAACTTAACCCGATCCCTGGGATCTTCTCCCCTCCTCTCGTCCTTTTCTTCGCAGGAATTATGACACTGAGCCGTGGCCCGTACAGCGAGCTCGATAAAATGAGCCTTTTTCAAGACCTCAAACTCAAACGGCGGAAAATCGATTCGCGATGCAGCAGTGACGGCGAGTCCATAGCGGACACGTCCACCTCGTCGCCGGATCTGCTGGCGCCCATGTCGCCGAAGCTCTGCGACAGCGGCTCGGTGGCAGGGGCGGCGTCGGTGGGGGGTGTGTCCCTGCCACTGCCCCTGCCGCTGAACCTCCCGCTGCCGCTGCCGCTGCCCATGTCGCTGCCCCTGCCGCTGCCACTGCCCCTGACGGCGACGGCATCTTCGGCGTCGGCGGCGGCGGTCACCGTTTCGCTGGCAGCGGTTGTGGCGGCAGTGGCCGAAACGGGAGGATCAGGCGGAGGATCGGGTGGAGCTGGGACAGTGGTGACGGCCTCGGTGGCGGGACCCTGCGTCTCCACCTCCTCGACGACGGCGGCGGCGGCCACCTCCTCGACCTCCTCCTCGCTATCGTCCTCCTCCTCCTCCTCGTCATCGTCAACCTCCTCCAGCAGCACCACCTCCTCCACCTCGCCGACGGCCGGCGGAGGAGCCCCCTCCTCCACCTCGGCCACCTGCCCCGCCAGCAGCAGCAGCAGCAGTAAGAGCGGAGGCAGCATCAAGCAGGAGCACACGGAGATCCACTCCTCGAGCAGTGCGATTTCGGCGGCAGCCGCCTCCACGGTGATGTCACCGCCGCCCGCAGAGCCGGCGCGATCCAGTCCGGCAACGCCTACAAACGAAGTGGGTGGACCACATGGCATCGGCGGAGCAGGAGGAGCTGGATCAACAGGAGGAGCAGGATCAACAGGAGGAGCCGCAATCAATGAACACCAAAACAATGGCAATGGCAGCGGGGGCAGCAGTCGCGCCTCGCCCGATTCGCTGGAGGAGAAGCCCTCGACCACGACGACAACGGGTCGTCCCACGGTGACGCCCACGAATGGAGTAATGTCCTCCTCTGGAGGAGCAACGGGCAGCAGCGCCAAGCTGAGCGAGGCGGGCATGAGTGTGATACGCTCCGTGAAGGAGGAGCGTCTGCTCAGCGTGTCCAGCAAAATGTTGGCCTTCCATCAGCAGCGGGAGCAGGAGACCAAAGCAGCAGCAGCGGCGGCAGCAGCGGCGGCGGCGGCGGGACATGTGACGGTTCTAGTGACGCCCTCGAGGATCAAGTCGGAGCCACCGCCGCCGGCCTCACCCTCCTCCACATCCAGTACCCAAAGGGAAAGGGAGAGGGAACGAGAACGAGAACGGGAACGAGAAAGGGATAGAGAAAGAGAAAGGGAGCGGGAGCGGGACAGAGAGCAATCCATCAGCTCCTCGCAGCAGCATCTGAGCAGCAGGATCTCCGCCAGCGGATCGCCGCCCACTCAGCTGGGACACGGCGGCATGGGACCGACCATCGTCCAGACGCACCATCTCCACCAGCAACTCACCCAGCCGCTGACGCTGCGCAAGAGCAGCCCGCCCACGGAGCACCTGCTCAGCCAGTCCATGCAGCATCTCACCCAGCAGCAGGCCATCCACCTGCACCACCTGCTCGGCCAGCAGCAGCAGCAACAGGCGTCGCATCCCCAGCAGCAACAGCAACAGCAGCAGCAGCAGCAACACTCGCCGCACTCCTTGGTGCGGGTGAAGAAGGAACCGAATGTGGGCCAGCGGCACTTGTCGCCCCACCACCAGCAACAGTCGCCGCACCTGCAGCACCACCAGCAGCAGCAGCAGCAACAGCAGCAGCACTTGCACCAGCAACAACAGCAGCAGCAGCAACACCACCAGCAGCAGCAACCGCAGGCACTGGCCCTGATGCATCCGGCCTCGCTGGCGCTGAGGAACAGCAACCGGGACGCGGCCATTCTGTTCCGGGTGAAGAGCGAGGTGCACCAGCAGGTGGCCGCCGGCCTGCCGCATCTCATGCAGTCCGCCGGCGGAGCAGCGGCGGCAGCAGCGGCCGCTGTGGCCGCCCAGCGGATGGTCTGCTTCAGCAATGCGAGGATCAATGGCGTGAAGCCGGAGGTGATTGGCGGCCCGCTGGGCAACCTGCGACCCGTGGGTGTGGGCGGAGGCAACGGAGGTGGCGGCGGCCTGAGTGGCGGAGGCGGCTCTGTGCAGTGCCCCTCGCCGCATCCCTCCTCCTCCTCCTCCTCGTCGCAGCTGTCGCCGCAGACGCCCTCGCAGACGCCGCCCCGTGGAACGCCCACCGTCATCATGGGCGAGAGCTGCGGGGTGCGCACCATGGTCTGGGGCTACGAGCCCCCGCCGCCATCGGTGGGCCAGTCGGGCGGACAGCAGCACGGACAGCATCCCCAGCAGCAGCAACAGCAGCAGCAGTCGCCGCACCACCAGCCGCAACAGCAGCAACAGCAACAGCAGCAACAGTCGCTGGGCCAGCAGCAACACTGCCTGTCCTCGCCCTCCGCCGGCTCGTTGACGCCCTCCTCCTCCGGCGGCGGCTCGGTTTCGGGCGGCGTGGGCGTGGGCGGACCCCTGACGCCCTCCTCGGTGACGCCGCAGAACAACGAGGAGGCCGCCCAGCTGCTGCTTAGCCTGGGACAGACGCGCATCCAGGACATGCGGGCCCGGCCGCATCCCTTCCGCACTCCGCACGCCCTGAACATGGAGCGCCTGTGGGCGGGCGACTACTCGCAACTGCCGCCCGGCCAGCTGCAGGCCCTCAATCTCAGTGCCCAGCAGCAGCAGTGGGGCAGCAGCAACTCCACGGGCCTGGGCGGCGTGGGCGGCGGATTGGGCGGACGGAGCGGACTGGAGGCGCCGCACGAGCCGACCGACGAGGACGAACAGCCGCTCGTCTGCATGATCTGCGAGGACAAGGCCACGGGCCTGCACTACGGCATCATCACGTGCGAGGGGTGAGTTAATTGGATACCTCAATAGCCCTAGGACCTAACTAGATAAGAAGGAATAGATACTTAGATGGATACATTATAGAAAATCCAATTTTTAATTTATTGGTTTTTTTTTTTAATTGGAAATTTTCTAAACTCTAAATGTTTTCAAGGATATTAGACACATTTTTTTATGTATTTTTTTGGGGTACCACTTAAAATCTAGAAAAAATAAAAAGAAACAACAATATAATAATAGTAATTATAATATTAAATAAATATTTATATTAGCAGTTTTAATTATTATTAAAGGTTCACTTACCATTCATTCATAAAAGTGAAAATATAATAATTTTAGAATTATTGTAAGCATAAAATGAGAAATATATTTATTATCGTTCTATTAAAAAATTCAACAAACTCTGGAACTTATGTAGATTATGTATTGAACTTTTTAAAATAAAAGAACTAACAACTAAAGCCAGAATTCCATGCTAGGATAATTAAAACAAAATAAAAAACAAATAAAATAAAAAAAAAATTAAATGGAAAGGAAAAAACAGGTCACGAATATAATGGTTAAATACAGGATAATCTCTAGAACTGGAAATCTTTATAATTAATAGTTAGGATTATTTATTTATTTAACTTATAACTAATATCTCTTATAATTCATGTTATTTTTTATTATTATTATTATTTTTTAAGATTTAGTTTGAGATTCTAGATGTTATAGAAATGCCATAGATATTTAAAAAATATTTAAATTAAAGGAAAGTTAAAGAGTTAAGGTAAATGTTGAGCAGACACTAGACACTAGTTTCCCAACCCAGTACACCGCCTAATCCTCTAATCCTATCCCTGAATTCTCCGCTCCACCAGGTGCAAGGGCTTCTTCAAGCGGACGGTGCAGAACCGACGCGTCTACACCTGCGTGGCGGACGGCACCTGCGAGATAACCAAAGCACAGCGCAACCGTTGTCAGTATTGTCGATTTAAGAAGTGCATCGAGCAGGGCATGGTGCTGCAAGGTGAGTGCTCTCCCCTGGGACCCGTGGGGTCCTTCCATAGGCATCCGTAAGCATCCCCTCTCCTCCCTTTTCAGCCGTTCGCGAGGATCGCATGCCAGGTGGTCGCAACAGCGGCGCCGTCTACAATTTGTACAAGGTGAAGTACAAGAAGCACAAGAAGACCAACCAGAAGCAGCAGCAGGCCGCCCAGCAGCAGCAGCAACAGGCGGCGGCGCAGCAGCAACACCAGCAGCAGCAGCAGCACCAGCAGCAACATCAGCAGCACCAGCAGTTGCACTCGCCGCTGCACCACCACCACCACCAGGTGGGCCACCAGTCGCACCACCCACAGCAGCAGCACCACCCGCAGCTGTCGCCGCACCACCTGTTGTCGCCGCAACAGCAGCAACTGGCAGCCGCGGTGGCCGCAGCTGCGCAGCACCAACAGCAACAGCAGCAGCAGCAGCAACAGCAGCAGCAACAGGCCAAGCTGATGGACATGAAGCCCATGTTCCTGGGTCCGGTGCTCAAGCCGGAGCTTCTCCAGGCACCGCCCATGCACAGTCCGGCGCAGCAGCAACAGCAGCAGCAACAGTCGTCGCCGCATCTCTCGCTGAGCTCGCCGCACCAGCAGCAGCAGCAACAGCAGCAGCAGGGCAACCAGCACCAGCAGAATCACCACCAGCAACAGCAACCAGGTGGAGGAGGCGGAGGACAGGCCCAACTGCCGCCGCATCTGGTGAACGGAACGATACTGAAGACGGCACTGACCAATCCCAGCGAGATTGTGCACCTGCGCCACCGCCTCGACTCGGCGGTCAGCTCGTCGAAGGACAGACAGATCTCCTACGAGCACGCCTTGGCCATGATCCAAACGCTGATCGACTGCGATGCCATGGAGGACATCGCCACGCTGCCGCACTTCAGCGAGTTCCTCGAGGACAAGTCGGAGATCAGCGAGAAGCTCTGCAACATCGGCGACTCCATTGTGCACAAGCTGGTGTCGTGGACCAAGAAGCTGCCCTTCTACCTGGAGATCCCGGTGGAGATACACACCAAGTTGCTGACGGACAAGTGGCACGAGATCCTGATCCTCACCACGGCCGCCTACCAGGCGTTGCATGGCAAGCGGAGGGGCGGCGGCGATGGCAGCCGGCACAGTTCACCGGCCTCGACGCCCTCGCTGGCCACCTCCTCGCCGACGGCCAGCACGCCGCTGAGCAGCACGCCCAACGCCTCGCCCGCCCAGCCGCTGCACAAGGACGATCCGGAGTTCGTGAGCGAGGTCAACTCGCATCTGAGCACCCTGCAGACCTGCCTGACCACGCTGATGGGCCAGCCCATTGCGATGGAGCAGCTGAAGCTGGACGTCGGCCACATGGTCGACAAGATGACCCAGATCACGATCATGTTCCGGCGCATCAAGCTCAAGATGGAGGAGTACGTCTGCCTGAAGGTCTACATACTGCTGAACAAAGGTACGTGGTTCGATTCTTTGCTTTCATACTCTATACTTAATTGTTATCTCTATCGTTTATTTTACAATCCAGCAGAAGTGGAACTGGAGAGCATCCAGGAGCGGTATGTCCAGGTGCTGCGCTCCTACCTGCAGAACTCCTCGCCGCAGAATCCGCAGGCGAGGCTCAGCGAGCTGCTCTCCCACATACCAGAGGTACGTTTGTAGATTGTAGATCCAGAGATCCCTTTTAGACCATCTTCACCCCTTCCCTTGCTTAACCCACCTTTCAGATCCAGGCTGCGGCCAGTCTGCTGCTCGAGAGCAAGATGTTCTATGTGCCCTTCGTGCTCAACTCGGCGAGCATAAGGTAGCAGATGCTTGAGCACGGCCTGCTGCCAACCGCCAACCACCAGCCTCCGCCGCCGCCACCACCAGGTCCCGATCCTCCTCCGGAGCGACAGCAGCAGCAGCAACAGGAGCGCCGGCGGGTGAGGCAGCAGCAACATCAGTTGCTGCGCGACCTGCCCAAGATCAAGATCGAGATTGGTGCCCAGCGGGGGCAGGCACAGGAGGAGCAGCAGCAGCAGGAGGAGGAGCTAGAGGAGGAACCGGAACAGGAGCAGCAGCAGGAGGAGCAGCAGGAGGAACAGCCGGAGGAGCGATCCCGATCCACGTCCATTTTAAAGACTTCGCTGCTGAGTGGAGCGGCGGCCACTTTGGCCACCTTGACGGCGGCTGCCGAGCAGATAGCCCGATCCTCCCACAGCAGCGACACTGCCAGGGACTATTCCCACAGCAGCGCCAGCAGCAACAACAGCAGCAGCAGCAGGACAGGCAGCAGCAACAGTTTAGAAGAGAGCAAAAGACTTGAGCATCAACAACAGCAACCACAACAGCATCAGCAGCAGCAACAATATACATCAATACTACACACGGCCTTAATGTCACAGCGTTCGATGCCAGCAGCAACATCAGCTGCAGCAGCAGCAGCAGCAACAACGACGGCGACAACAGCAGCAACTACGTCGCCCACGCCTGCGCATGTGCTGAAAACAGCGGTGACCTTGGCCAGTCTAAGTGAGATAGCCACTGCACGCCAGAAGCAGCAGCAGCAGCAATTGCTGGCGTTGCAGCAGCAACAGCAACAGAAACTGCCCAGAAGGATAATCAACTTTGGCAGCAGCTCTGCCAACCAAAGCACTGCCACCAAAGGATTGGGAGCAGGAGCAGCAGCAACATCAGTGGGCATGGCCACAGCAACGGCAACAGCAACACTTGGACGCAGCAACAATCGCCAACTGGTCCCGAGTCAAGTGGGCCAAGTGGCGAATGGTAAGCAGAAAGACTTGTGAGCCCTGTGTTTGCGATAACGTTTGTGTACCCCTTGTGTTACCCTCGACGATGTGCCAGCCAGGACAGCAGCAGCAGCAACAACAGCGCGTCTGCTTAACGGCAACTGTTGCGGCCGATTGCAGGCGACCGGCAGCAGCAGCAGCAACACGGTCAACATGGAAACCCAGACCGATGAGGAGTTGCTGCCACAGCTGCTAGCCATGCCCCCACAAGCAGCAGCTCCCACAACAGCAACAGCAACATTATCATTATCAGCCACATCATCATCATCATCAGCATCACCATCACCATCAGCAACATCAACGATTTCATTAGCAACACGTGCTGCGGCAGCAGCAGCAATGCAGCAGCAGCAGCAGCAACAATGGACTGCCGTGTCGACGACGCCAGCAACAGGAGTGATGATGACGACGACGACGACACAATCACAAGCAACATTAGCACCACAACAACAGCAACAACCACTGCCACAACAACAACAACAATTAAATACAGAAATCAACAGAAAAACAAAAAGAACAACCAAAACCAAAACAACAACCAGAACAACAGCACCAACAACAACAACACACAACATCAGCAACAACAACAACAACAACAACTTTAACTTCAACAATAACTATAACAATATGAATAACAATAATATAAACAACACTGCCAGAGAATCTGCCTCTGCCTTCGCCTCCGCCTCAGCCACTGCCACGCCCACTGCCAGAATTCCGCGCCATCAGCGACCGACCGCCCCGCCCCCCAACGCGATCGCGACGCCCACGCCCATGCGCACGCCCACAGCCACCACCTCAGCTTCTGTTACTGTAGTTGTGTTCAAAACAATGTTACCTGATGACTGAATTATTTTAGAATCGTACACGTAGAGCATGTTTTATTATGATTACCACACTATGATTACCACTTACGATTTACAATTTACGATTACAATTTACGATTACGATTACGATTATGATTATGATTACGATTATGATTACGATATGAGTATGTCTGGATATCATTACCTATTAACTATTCATTAGTTATGGCTTATCGATTATTACTATTATTACTATTTACTATTTACTATTGCTACATGCATAATGTAGAGCCTAATTGATCTATCGTGTATTTTAGTTTGTCTAATTGTTGGATCCCTGTACTATATCCCACACACACACACAACACACACATAAACATATAAACACCATAAGCCACCATATTTGATCCTCACCCCCAAACACACAAACTCACACACAATCATTACTAAGGAAGGATATGCATATGTGCAAAGTTGAAACATTTTAATCATGTAATTCTTTTGTGTTCTTGCTGAAAGAAGGAGGAACGATCAACAGCAATTTGGAGAGTGTTAAATGAGTAGGATTATGAGTATGTAGAGAGTACGTAGCGAGTATGTAACGAGTATGTAATGAGTATGTAATGTTTACGTAGCCACAATGCCACTTACAGCTATAGCAAGCATTTAGGATGCGTGCATATGTCAGTTATCTATTTTTTTTTTTAACTAAAGATCTAAAAATCTATATAGAGTAACGAGGGAGGACGAGAGGAGGAGGAGGAGCAGAAGGAGCAGAAGGAGGAGAGCGAAGCAGGGCGGGAGATTCAACCACATAAAGTATAAATAGTAGAGTCCAAGTAGCTAGTTTAGTGTACATCCGTTTTTGGGGCAGAGGAGTAGAGCAATTTGTCAATGAGAAGGGGGGTGGTGGGGTGAGCGGAATAGGAACGGAAACGGAAATGGAAATGGAAACGGAAACTGGACTGCCAGATCGGAATCACACATCAACCATAAGAGAACTTCGCTCGCAACTATTGCAGAATTATACTGTTAGATACTGTTAATTATCGATCCCAAAAGCCCCTAACCCCAAGATCCCCTACTCCCCCCCCCCCCCCCCCCCCCCCCCCACACACACACACACACTATACCTAAGTTAAGAACGCATAATCACATACTACACATAAATTACGCATAGTACATACAAGAAACAGAAATAAGAAAAGGAAAAAAAACAAAGATAAGAAATGAAAGAAACGAAAGGATTATTTTTTTTTTTGTGTAAGCCCGATTGCGCAATTGTATATCGTAATCGTGTTGTCGTCGCAACCCCAAACGCCTATCGCCCATGGCGGTATTGATGCCCGGATTGTTATCGATATCGTCGTACTACGTTTTATTTTGTAAATGTATTAATTTTGTTGATTTTTTTGCTGTCTGTATACATTTTTTTTAACAACATTTTTGAATAAATGTAATTCTTGAATATGCTTTATGTTTTTCATTTATTTTTATAACCCCTCACCCATCTTGTGCTCCAAATCTTTTCAGTTTCAATTGGTTTGTATAAAGAACAGAGAGAGGAGTCCTTTCATTTGTTGAGGTTACGTTAAGAGAGTTTTCCATTTTTTTCTACGACTAAAAACTTTAAATTGTTATTCGCTATTCGTAGTTAAGCACGATATATATTTTTTTTGGAAAACCTAATATAGAAACGAATATAAACTCACCCTCAAGCTAAATTTCTACACGAATTTTACGCGGTTCTGTTTTTCTACTTGGAAATTCCTCAGTGGCGCCACCTGCATTTAGAGCCCTAAAATGTATGCACCGGAAATGGCAAATTGGTTTTTAAATCGGCTTGAAAGGAAATCAAAGAGGACCTCTTGTGAGTAGCGAAACCCGATCACAAGGTCCTCGATCCCCAGTCCTGTAACTCAAACCCTCCCGATTCGCGCTCTTTCGGATAAGAGGCGAAAACGGAAATAGAGAAAGTAAGCTAAATAAAAAAAGAACACGAAAACAATGTTTTTCGATCCAAATCGAAGAACAGAAGATGAGAAATAAGCAAGAGTCTGACATCAAATTGCCTTCAAAGTGTTATTTTCGATTTTTTTTCCGTAGAGTTTTTTTACGAGAAAACGATGCAAAAACCAATACGAAATACCAAATAGCAAGCAAATATTTAAAGTACATATATATATGTGGATTTATATAAGCGATGACATATAATAATCATATGAATATGAATGTGGAGAAGAAAGAGAAACACAGCAGACAACAACAGACGGACGGCTAAAAGGATTAACATTTTTTGTAGAGTAAAAGCGGGATAAACAACATCTGGAGGGAAAGAGTCAAAATAAAATATTTTTGCACAGCGTGTTATCGAATAAGTGTTAGACTTTAAACGTAACTGTAATCGAGATTCAAATCAATCAAAGAAACCTTTCCCTAACCTCCCCTTCCCTTCCGTTCCTCACCCAGCCCATCCTTACAGATGTCCTGTAGCCCCAAACCCGCCCATTTGATTATTAAGGCTAGGGTCAGATGGAGGATTGCTCCCGCTCCCGCAGGGAAAACAGCAGAAGAAGTGTCTTTGTAAATACATGAGAATAGAGAGTGGGACTAACCCAACCCAACCATCTGGCGGCGTCTCGAGATATAACATTAGTTAGCTAATTTTAACGACTTACTCACTCCCGGATTAACCAAGTGCAGTCACCTAACCAGCTACGCCTTGCCGTAGATAAAACTGTTGTAGCCCCAAAACCCAAGCAAAAACAAGTACTTAAATGCTCAACTCCACCACTTGAACCACTTGACCCACTCACCCACAACCACACCCACTCACCCGCATCCAACTCACTCCGCTTGCCTAGAACCATTTGCATCCCGGGCAGACCAGGTCCCAGGTCCCAGGTCCCATGTCCACTGCCACCTGAACACCATGTCCCCATAGTGTATAGCGTGGATGCAAATGCAATATGAACTTCTTATGGTGCTTAATCTGGATCTTGATCTTGAGGACAACCCAAGCCTACAACTCAAATTATGGGACTGATGCAATGAAACAAAAAGTAAACAAAAAATTAAGAATAAAAACAGGAAGGGAGGAAATCTAATTAAACCCATATATGTATACTAGGTGTATATGTGTATTGAGATTTAACGATTCAATAATTAAAACGAAGTAGATCCTTCCATATGATAAAAAGCAACAAAAAAAAAATAAGGCGAAGAGTAAAGATCTCGCTTCTGAGGTTATTGTTATACTCTTTGAATTTGTGTATACCCCAAATTAGAAAATTGTGAAACCAAAATCCAAAGAAAACCGAGGAAACATAATGAATCGCCGAGGAAAATTATAGAAATAATGTTTTTTTGTGCATTTCTAATTCTACATAGCGGTCGCCAGCGACTTTTACCTTTTATATAAGTATACAATATGGTTTTTGTTTCGTTTTGGATTTGATATGAATGTTACACGATGGATTGATATTGATTGATTGATTAGTGAACGTTTGATGTAGTGGTAACCAAAAAGTATAATTTAACTGGTACATTGATGTAATGCATAAGAGATGGAAAAACAAACGGCAGCAGAACCGAAAAATGATAATTAAATGAAAATGAAATGTTAGCAAATATATAAAACAGATAACTAAGACGAACTAAGCCCGTAATTGAGAATTTTTAAAGCACGATTCGAGATCACATATAAATTTAATAAATTACACATGTATTAATAATGAAATGATGTATTTACGAATAAAATTAATATTATCACATGAATCATATATATATATATATAGTCGGCCAGTCTATTTGAAAAGCTCAGACGGAAACTGTGACTCCATCACGATTTTGAAGGGCTTCTTGGCCACCATTTCGTCCTTGTCGCCAATGAAATCGCTGTAAGAGTCAAGAGTTAGAAGGGGTCCTCTTATCAGAGCCAAGTACTTACTCCTCGTTGGCCAGGGTCACGTTGATGCGATCGGTGGAGACCCGGGTGGGTCGTATGGCCCCAAAGAAGTCGGTGATGGGCACCTTGTGGGGATCTCGGCGGTACAGATCCTTGCGCACTCCCACCGTCGAAATGCACACACGCTTGGGGCAAACTTGCAGCTGTTCGGAAAGTGTGGCGTTTAGAATTATTAATCTGTTTGGAAATTTTAGAAAGGAACACCTACGAATTCCCCTATGGTCCGTTTGCTGAACGGCTGCACCTTCTCCAGGAATTCTAAGGCGTAGTATGTGTAGCGATCGATCATGTAGACGCCAATCGAGGGATCCACATGGTGCTGTGGATAGGATTTGAATAATGAAATATACATTTTACTACATTTTTTTCCAGGTTTAAAGCCAATTGATTGAGAATTTAACAACGAGTTCAACGAGGTATGACACTCCATATTCGGAGATTTATTTTCCTTGCCTAGCCAAAAAAGGTCCCACAGTAGAAAGAATAGCTAACGTTCCTCATCACTTTCTGACTGATTTTCAAAAATAAATGGATTTTCTAATTTTTGGTTTTTTGTTAAGGAATACGGTCACAATTTTTTCGAAAAAAATTTAAACAAGTTAAAATTTTTATTTTTTTTGTTTTTTGTAAGGAGTAGGGTTACAATATTTTCGAAAAAATTTAAACAAGTTAAAATGCCCATGTTTGAATGCCAATCGATAGGGAATGTAATTACGAGCTCAGAAAGGTATGACACTTTATATTCTGACCGTTTTTTCTCTTGTTACGCCAAAAATACTGATATTTTTGTGCAAAAAACACGATTTTTATTTTTTGCGTTTTTTGTAAGGGGTAGGGTCACAATTTTTTCGAAAAAATTTAAACAAGTTAAAATGCCCATGTTTGAATGCCAATCGATAGGGAATGTAATTACGAGCTCAGAAAGGTATGACACTTTATATTCTGACCGTTTTTTCTCTTGTTACGCCAAAAATACTGATATTTTTGTGCAAAAAACACGATTTTTATTTTTTGCGTTTTTTGTAAGGGGTAAGGTCACAATTTTTTCGAAAAAATTTAAACAAGTTATAATGCCCATGTTTGAATGCCAATCGATAGGGAATGTAATTACGAGCTCAGAAAGGTATGACACTTTATATTCTGACCGTTTTTTCTCTTGTTACGCCAAAAATACTGATATTTTTGTGCAAAAAACACGATTTTTATTTTTTGCGTTTTTTGTAAGGGGTAGGGTCACAATTTTTTCGAAAAAATTTAAACAAGTTAAAATGCTCATGTTTGAATGCCAATCGATAGGGAATGTAATTACGAGCTCAGAAAGGTATGACACTTTATATTCTGACCGTTTTTTCTCTTGTTACGCCAAAAACACTGATATTTTTGTGCAAAAAACACGATTTTTATTTTTTGCGTTTTTTTTAAGGGGTAGGGTCACAATTTTTTCGAAAAAATTTAAACAAGTTATAATGCCCATGTTTGAATGCCAATCGATAGGGAATGTAATTACGAGCTCAGAAAGGTATGACACTTTATATTCTGACCTTATATTCTCTTGTTACGCCAAAAACACTGATATTTTTGTGCAAAAAACACGATTTTTATTTTTTGCGTTTTTTGTAAGGGGTAGGGTCACAATTTTTTCGAAAAAATTTAAACAAGTTAAAATGCCCATGTTTGAATGCCAATCGATAGGGAATGTAATTACGAGCTCAGAAAGGTATGACACTTTATATTCTGACCGTTTTTTCTCTTGTTACGCCAAAAACACTGATATTTTTGTGCAAAAAACACGATTTTTATTTTTTGCGTTTTTTTTAAGGGGTAGGGTCACAATTTTTTCGAAAAAATTTAAACAAGTTATAATGCCCATGTTTGAATGCCAATCGATAGGGAATGTAATTACGAGCTCAGAAAGGTATGACACTTTATATTCTGACCGTTTTTTCTCTTGTTACTCTGACGGAGCTGATATTTTTGTGCAAAAAACACGATTTTTATTTTTTGCGTTTTTTTTAAGGGGTAGGGTCACAATTTTTTCGAAAAAATTTAAACAAGTTATAATGCCCATGTTTGAATGCCAATCGATAGGGAATGTAATTACGAGCTCAGAAAGGTATGACACTTTATATTCTGACCGCTTTTTTCTCTTGTTACGCCAAAAATACTGATATTTTTGTGCAAAAAACACGATTTTTATTTTTTGCGTTTTTTGTAAGGGGTAGGGTCACAATTTTTTCGAAAAAATTTAAACAAGTTAAAATGCCCATGTTTGAATGCCAATCGATAGGGAATGTAATTACGAGCTCAGAAAGGTATGACACTTTATATTCTGACCGTTTTTTCTCTTGTTACGCCAAAAACACTGATATTTTTGTGCAAAAAACACGATTTTTATTTTTTGCGTTTTTTTTAAGGGGTAGGGTCACAATTTTTTCGAAAAAATTTAAACAAGTTATAATGCCCATGTTTGAATGCCAATCGATAGGGAATGTAATTACGAGCTCAGAAAGGTATGACACTTTATATTCTGACCTTATATTCTCTTGTTACGCCAAAAACACTGATATTTTTGTGCAAAAAACACGATTTTTATTTTTTGCGTTTTTTGTAAGGGGTAGGGTCACAATTTTTTCGAAAAAATTTAAACAAGTTAAAATGCCCATGTTTGAATGCCAATCGATAGGGAATGTAATTACGAGCTCAGAAAGGTATGACACTTTATATTCTGACCGTTTTTTCTCTTGTTACGCCAAAAACACTGATATTTTTGTGCAAAAAACACGATTTTTATTTTTTGCGTTTTTTTTAAGGGGTAGGGTCACAATTTTTTCGAAAAAATTTAAACAAGTTATAATGCCCATGTTTGAATGCCAATCGATAGGGAATGTAATTACGAGCTCAGAAAGGTATGACACTTTATATTCTGACCGCTTTTTTCTCTTGTTACGCCAAAAATACTGATATTTTTGTGCAAAAAACACGATTTTTATTTTTTGCGTTTTTTGTAAGGGGTAGGGTCACAATTTTTTCGAAAAAATTTAAACAAGTTATAATGCCCATGTTTGAATGCCAATCGATAGGGAATGTAATTACGAGCTCAGAAAGGTATGACACTTTATATTCTGACCTTATATTCTCTTGTTACGCCAAAAACACTGATATTTTTGTGCAAAAAACACGATTTTTATTTTTTGCGTTTTTTGTAAGGGGTAGGGTCACAATTTTTTCGAAAAAATTTAAACAAGTTAAAATGCCCATGTTTGAATGCCAATCGATAGGGAATGTAATTACGAGCTCAGAAAGGTATGACACTTTATATTCTGACCGTTTTTTCTCTTGTTACGCCAAAAACACTGATATTTTTGTGCAAAAAACACGATTTTTATTTTTTGCGTTTTTTTTAAGGGGTAGGGTCACAATTTTTTCGAAAAAATTTAAACAAGTTATAATGCCCATGTTTGAATGCCAATCGATAGGGAATGTAATTACGAGCTCAGAAAGGTATGACACTTTATATTCTGACCGCTTTTTTCTCTTGTTACGCCAAAAATACTGATATTTTTGTGCAAAAAACACGATTTTTATTTTTTGCGTTTTTTGTAAGGGGTAAGGTCACAATTTTTTCGAAAAAATTTAAACAAGTTAAAATGCCCATGTTTGAATGCCAATCGATAGGGAATGTAATTACGAGCTCAGAAAGGTATGACACTTTATATTCTGACCGTTTTTTCTCTTGTTACGCCAAAAACACTGATATTTTTGTGCAAAAAACACGATTTTTATTTTTTGCGTTTTTTGTAAGGGGTAGGGTCACAATTTTTTCGAAAAAATTTAAACAAGTTATAATGCCCATGTTTGAATGCCAATCGATAGGGAATGTAATTACGAGCTCAGAAAGGTATGACACTTTATATTCTGACCTTATATTCTCTTGTTACGCCAAAAACACTGATATTTTTGTGCAAAAAACACGATTTTTATTTTTTGCGTTTTTTGTAAGGGGTAGGGTCACAATTTTTTCGAAAAAATTTAAACAAGTTAAAATGCCCATGTTTGAATGCCAATCGATAGGGAATGTAATTACGAGCTCAGAAAGGTATGACACTTTATATTCTGACCGTTTTTTCTCTTGTTACGCCAAAAACACTGATATTTTTGTGCAAAAAACACGATTTTTATTTTTTGCGTTTTTTTTAAGGGGTAGGGTCACAATTTTTTCGAAAAAATTTAAACAAGTTATAATGCCCATGTTTGAATGCCAATCGATAGGGAATGTAATTACGAGCTCAGAAAGGTATGACACTTTATATTCTGACCGCTTTTTTCTCTTGTTACGCCAAAAATACTGATATTTTTGTGCAAAAAACACGATTTTTATTTTTTGCGTTTTTTGTAAGGGGTAAGGTCACAATTTTTTCGAAAAAATTTAAACAAGTTAAAATGCCCATGTTTGAATGCCAATCGATAGGGAATGTAATTACGAGCTCAGAAAGGTATGACACTTTATATTCTGACCGTTTTTTCTCTTGTTACGCCAAAAACACTGATATTTTTGTGCAAAAAACACGATTTTTATTTTTTGCGTTTTTTTTAAGGGGTAGGGTCACAATTTTTTCGAAAAAATTTAAACAAGTTATAATGCCCATGTTTGAATGCCAATCGATAGGGAATGTAATTACGAGCTCAGAAAGGTATGACACTTTATATTCTGACCTTATATTCTCTTGTTACGCCAAAAACACTGATATTTTTGTGCAAAAAACACGATTTTTATTTTTTGCGTTTTTTGTAAGGGGTAGGGTCACAATTTTTTCGAAAAAATTTAAACAAGTTAAAATGCCCATGTTTGAATGCCAATCGATAGGGAATGTAATTACGAGCTCAGAAAGGTATGACACTTTATATTCTGACCGTTTTTTCTCTTGTTACGCCAAAAACACTGATATTTTTGTGCAAAAAACACGATTTTTATTTTTTGCGTTTTTTTTAAGGGGTAGGGTCACAATTTTTTCGAAAAAATTTAAACAAGTTATAATGCCCATGTTTGAATGCCAATCGATAGGGAATGTAATTACGAGCTCAGAAAGGTATGACACTTTATATTCTGACCGCTTTTTTCTCTTGTTACGCCAAAAATACTGATATTTTTGTGCAAAAAACACGATTTTTATTTTTTGCGTTTTTTGTAAGGGGTAGGGTCACAATTTTTTCGAAAAAATTTAAACAAGTTAAAATGCCCATGTTTGAATGCCAATCGATAGGGAATGTAATTACGAGCTCAGAAAGGTATGACACTTTATATTCTGACCGTTTTTTCTCTTGTTACGCCAAAAACACTGATATTTTTGTGCAAAAAACACGATTTTTATTTTTTGCGTTTTTTTTAAGGGGTAGGGTCACAATTTTTTCGAAAAAATTTAAACAAGTTATAATGCCCATGTTTGAATGCCAATCGATAGGGAATGTAATTACGAGCTCAGAAAGGTATGACACTTTATATTCTGACCTTATATTCTCTTGTTACGCCAAAAACACTGATATTTTTGTGCAAAAAACACGATTTTTATTTTTTGCGTTTTTTGTAAGGGGTAGGGTCACAATTTTTTCGAAAAAATTTAAACAATGCCAATTGATAGGGAATGTAATTACGAGCTCAGAAAGGTATGACACTTTATATTCTGACCGTTTTTTCTCTTGTTACGCCAAAAACACTGATATTTTTGTGCAAAAAACACGATTTTTATTTTTTGCGTTTTTTTTAAGGGGTAGGGTCACAATTTTTTCGAAAAAATTTAAACAAGTTATAATGCCCATGTTTGAATGCCAATCGATAGGGAATGTAATTACGAGCTCAGAAAGGTATGACACTTTATATTCTGACCTTATATTCTCTTGTTACGCCAAAAACACTGATATTTTTGTGCAAAAAACACGATTTTTATTTTTTGCGTTTTTTGTAAGGGGTAGGGTCACAATTTTTGCGAAAAAATTTAAACAAGTTAAAATGCCCATGTTTGAATGCCAATCGATAGGGAATGTAATTACGAGCTCAGAAAGGTATGACACTTTATATTCTGACCGTTTTTTCTCTTGTTACGCCAAAAACACTGATATTTTTGTGCAAAAAACACGATTTTTATTTTTTGCGTTTTTTTTAAGGGGTAGGGTCACAATTTTTTCGAAAAAATTTAAACAAGTTATAATGCCCATGTTTGAATGCCAATCGATAGGGAATGTAATTACGAGCTCAGAAAGGTATGACACTTTATATTCTGACCGTTTTTTCTCTTGTTACTCTGACGGAGCTGATATTTTTGTGCAAAAAACACGATTTTTATTTTTTGCGTTTTTTTTAAGGGGTAGGGTCACAATTTTTTCGAAAAAATTTAAACAAGTTATAATGCCCATGTTTGAATGCCAATCGATAGGGAATGTAATTACGAGCTCAGAAAGGTATGACACTTTATATTCTGACCGCTTTTTTCTCTTGTTACGCCAAAAATACTGATATTTTTGTGCAAAAAACACGATTTTTATTTTTTGCGTTTTTTGTAAGGGGTAGGGTCACAATTTTTTCGAAAAAATTTAAACAAGTTAAAATGCCCATGTTTGAATGCCAATCGATAGGGAATGTAATTACGAGCTCAGAAAGGTATGACACTTTATATTCTGACCGTTTTTTCTCTTGTTACGCCAAAAACACTGATATTTTTGTGCAAAAAACACGATTTTTATTTTTTGCGTTTTTTTTAAGGGGTAGGGTCACAATTTTTTCGAAAAAATTTAAACAAGTTATAATGCCCATGTTTGAATGCCAATCGATAGGGAATGTAATTACGAGCTCAGAAAGGTATGACACTTTATATTCTGACCTTATATTCTCTTGTTACGCCAAAAACACTGATATTTTTGTGCAAAAAACACGATTTTTATTTTTTGCGTTTTTTGTAAGGGGTAGGGTCACAATTTTTTCGAAAAAATTTAAACAAGTTAAAATGCCCATGTTTGAATGCCAATCGATAGGGAATGTAATTACGAGCTCAGAAAGGTATGACACTTTATATTCTGACCGTTTTTTCTCTTGTTACGCCAAAAACACTGATATTTTTGTGCAAAAAACACGATTTTTATTTTTTGCGTTTTTTTTAAGGGGTAGGGTCACAATTTTTTCGAAAAAATTTAAACAAGTTATAATGCCCATGTTTGAATGCCAATCGATAGGGAATGTAATTACGAGCTCAGAAAGGTATGACACTTTATATTCTGACCGCTTTTTTCTCTTGTTACGCCAAAAATACTGATATTTTTGTGCAAAAAACACGATTTTTATTTTTTGCGTTTTTTGTAAGGGGTAGGGTCACAATTTTTTCGAAAAAATTTAAACAAGTTATAATGCCCATGTTTGAATGCCAATCGATAGGGAATGTAATTACGAGCTCAGAAAGGTATGACACTTTATATTCTGACCTTATATTCTCTTGTTACGCCAAAAACACTGATATTTTTGTGCAAAAAACACGATTTTTATTTTTTGCGTTTTTTGTAAGGGGTAGGGTCACAATTTTTTCGAAAAAATTTAAACAAGTTAAAATGCCCATGTTTGAATGCCAATCGATAGGGAATGTAATTACGAGCTCAGAAAGGTATGACACTTTATATTCTGACCGTTTTTTCTCTTGTTACGCCAAAAACACTGATATTTTTGTGCAAAAAACACGATTTTTATTTTTTGCGTTTTTTTTAAGGGGTAGGGTCACAATTTTTTCGAAAAAATTTAAACAAGTTATAATGCCCATGTTTGAATGCCAATCGATAGGGAATGTAATTACGAGCTCAGAAAGGTATGACACTTTATATTCTGACCGCTTTTTTCTCTTGTTACGCCAAAAATACTGATATTTTTGTGCAAAAAACACGATTTTTATTTTTTGCGTTTTTTGTAAGGGGTAAGGTCACAATTTTTTCGAAAAAATTTAAACAAGTTAAAATGCCCATGTTTGAATGCCAATCGATAGGGAATGTAATTACGAGCTCAGAAAGGTATGACACTTTATATTCTGACCGTTTTTTCTCTTGTTACGCCAAAAACACTGATATTTTTGTGCAAAAAACACGATTTTTATTTTTTGCGTTTTTTGTAAGGGGTAGGGTCACAATTTTTTCGAAAAAATTTAAACAAGTTATAATGCCCATGTTTGAATGCCAATCGATAGGGAATGTAATTACGAGCTCAGAAAGGTATGACACTTTATATTCTGACCTTATATTCTCTTGTTACGCCAAAAACACTGATATTTTTGTGCAAAAAACACGATTTTTATTTTTTGCGTTTTTTGTAAGGGGTAGGGTCACAATTTTTTCGAAAAAATTTAAACAAGTTAAAATGCCCATGTTTGAATGCCAATCGATAGGGAATGTAATTACGAGCTCAGAAAGGTATGACACTTTATATTCTGACCGTTTTTTCTCTTGTTACGCCAAAAACACTGATATTTTTGTGCAAAAAACACGATTTTTATTTTTTGCGTTTTTTTTAAGGGGTAGGGTCACAATTTTTTCGAAAAAATTTAAACAAGTTATAATGCCCATGTTTGAATGCCAATCGATAGGGAATGTAATTACGAGCTCAGAAAGGTATGACACTTTATATTCTGACCGCTTTTTTCTCTTGTTACGCCAAAAATACTGATATTTTTGTGCAAAAAACACGATTTTTATTTTTTGCGTTTTTTGTAAGGGGTAAGGTCACAATTTTTTCGAAAAAATTTAAACAAGTTAAAATGCCCATGTTTGAATGCCAATCGATAGGGAATGTAATTACGAGCTCAGAAAGGTATGACACTTTATATTCTGACCGTTTTTTCTCTTGTTACGCCAAAAACACTGATATTTTTGTGCAAAAAACACGATTTTTATTTTTTGCGTTTTTTTTAAGGGGTAGGGTCACAATTTTTTCGAAAAAATTTAAACAAGTTATAATGCCCATGTTTGAATGCCAATCGATAGGGAATGTAATTACGAGCTCAGAAAGGTATGACACTTTATATTCTGACCTTATATTCTCTTGTTACGCCAAAAACACTGATATTTTTGTGCAAAAAACACGATTTTTATTTTTTGCGTTTTTTGTAAGGGGTAGGGTCACAATTTTTTCGAAAAAATTTAAACAAGTTAAAATGCCCATGTTTGAATGCCAATCGATAGGGAATGTAATTACGAGCTCAGAAAGGTATGACACTTTATATTCTGACCGTTTTTTCTCTTGTTACGCCAAAAACACTGATATTTTTGTGCAAAAAACACGATTTTTATTTTTTGCGTTTTTTTTAAGGGGTAGGGTCACAATTTTTTCGAAAAAATTTAAACAAGTTATAATGCCCATGTTTGAATGCCAATCGATAGGGAATGTAATTACGAGCTCAGAAAGGTATGACACTTTATATTCTGACCGCTTTTTTCTCTTGTTACGCCAAAAATACTGATATTTTTGTGCAAAAAACACGATTTTTATTTTTTGCGTTTTTTGTAAGGGGTAGGGTCACAATTTTTTCGAAAAAATTTAAACAAGTTAAAATGCCCATGTTTGAATGCCAATCGATAGGGAATGTAATTACGAGCTCAGAAAGGTATGACACTTTATATTCTGACCGTTTTTTCTCTTGTTACGCCAAAAACACTGATATTTTTGTGCAAAAAACACGATTTTTATTTTTTGCGTTTTTTTTAAGGGGTAGGGTCACAATTTTTTCGAAAAAATTTAAACAAGTTATAATGCCCATGTTTGAATGCCAATCGATAGGGAATGTAATTACGAGCTCAGAAAGGTATGACACTTTATATTCTGACCTTATATTCTCTTGTTACGCCAAAAACACTGATATTTTTGTGCAAAAAACACGATTTTTATTTTTTGCGTTTTTTGTAAGGGGTAGGGTCACAATTTTTTCGAAAAAATTTAAACAAGTTATAATGCCCATGTTTGAATGCCAATCGATAGGGAATGTAATTACGAGCTCAGAAAGGTATGACACTTTATATTCTGACCGCTTTTTTCTCTTGTTACGCCAAAAATACTGATATTTTTGTGCAAAAAACACGATTTTTATTTTTTGCGTTTTTTGTAAGGGGTAGGGTCACAATTTTTTCGAAAAAATTTAAACAAGTTATAATGCCCATGTTTGAATGCCAATCGATAGGGAATGTAATTACGAGCTCAGAAAGGTATGACACTTTATATTCTGACCGTTTTTTCTCTTGTTACGCCAAAAACACTGATATTTTTGTGCAAAAAACACGATTTTTATTTTTTGCGTTTTTTTTAAGGGGTAGGGTCACAATTTTTTCGAAAAAATTTAAACAAGTTATAATGCCCATGTTTGAATGCCAATCGATAGGGAATGTAATTACGAGCTCAGAAAGGTATGACACTTTATATTCTGACCGCTTTTTTCTCTTGTTACGCCAAAAATACTGATATTTTTGTGCAAAAAACACGATTTTTATTTTTTGCGTTTTTTGTAAGGGGTAGGGTCACAATTTTTTCGAAAAAAATTTAAACAAGTTAAAATGCCCATGTTTGAATGCCAATCGATAGGGAATGTAATTACGAGCTCAGAAAGGTATGACACTTTATATTCTGACAGTTTTTTCTCTTGTTACGCCAAAAATACTGATATTTTTGTGCAAAAAACACGATTTTTATTTTTTGCGTTTTTTGTAAGGGGTAGGGTCACAATTTTTTCGAAAAAATTTAAACAAGTTATAATGCCCATGTTTGAATGCCAATCGATAGGGAATGTAATTACGAGCTCAGAAAGGTATGACACTTTATATTCTGACCGTTTTTTCTCTTGTTACGCCAAAACACTGATATTTTTGTGCAAAAAACACGATTTTTATTTTTTGCGTTTTTTGTAAGGGGTAGGGGTCACAATTTTTTCGAAAAAATTTAAACAAGTTAAAATGCCCATGTTTGAATGCCAATCGATAGGGAATGTAATTACGAGCTCAGAAAGGTATGACACTTTATATTCTGACCGTTTTTTCTCTTGTTACGCCAAAAATACTGATATTTTTGTGCAAAAAACACGATTTTTATTTTTTGCGTTTTTTGTAAGGGGTAGGGTCACAATTTTTTCGAAAAAATTTAAACAAGTTATAATGCCCATGTTTGAATGCCAATCGATAGGGAATGTAATTACGAGCTCAGAAAGGTATGACACTTTATATTCTGACCGTTTTTTCTCTTGTTACGCCAAAAATACTGATATTTTTGTGCAAAAAACACGATTTTTATTTTTTGCGTTTTTTGTAAGGGGTAGGGTCACAATTTTTTCGAAAAAATTTAAACAAGTTATAATGCCCATGTTTGAATGCCAATCGATAGGGAATGTAATTACGAGCTCAGAAAGGTATGACACTTTATATTCTGACCGTTTTTTCTCTTGTTACGCCAAAAACACTGATATTTTTGTGCAAAAAACACGATTTTTATTTTTTGCGTTTTTTGTAAGGGGTAGGGTCACAATTTTTTCGAAAAAATTTAAACAAGTTATAATGCCCATGTTTGAATGCCAATCGATAGGGAATGTAATTACGAGCTCAGAAAGGTATGACACTTTATATTCTGACCGTTTTTTCTCTTGTTACGCCAAAAACACTGATATTTTTGTGCAAAAAACACGATTTTTATTTTTTGCGTTTTTTTTAAGGGGTAGGGTCACAATTTTTTCGAAAAAATTTAAACAAGTTATAATGCCCATGTTTGAATGCCAATCGATAGGGAATGTAATTACGAGCTCAGAAAGGTATGACACTTTATATTCTGACCTTATATTCTCTTGTTACGCCAAAAACACTGATATTTTTGTGCAAAAAACACGATTTTTATTTTTTGCGTTTTTTGTAAGGGGTAGGGTCACAATTTTTTCGAAAAAATTTAAACAAGTTATAATGCCCATGTTTGAATGCCAATCGATAGGGAATGTAATTACGAGCTCAGAAAGGTATGACACTTTATATTCTGACCGCTTTTTTCTCTTGTTACGCCAAAAATACTGATATTTTTGTGCAAAAAACACGATTTTTATTTTTTGCGTTTTTTGTAAGGGGTAGGGTCACAATTTTTTCGAAAAAATTTAAACAAGTTATAATGCCCATGTTTGAATGCCAATCGATAGGGAATGTAATTACGAGCTCAGAAAGGTATGACACTTTATATTCTGACCGTTTTTTCTCTTGTTACGCCAAAAACACTGATATTTTTGTGCAAAAAACACGATTTTTATTTTTTGCGTTTTTTTTAAGGGGTAGGGTCACAATTTTTTCGAAAAAATTTAAACAAGTTATAATGCCCATGTTTGAATGCCAATCGATAGGGAATGTAATTACGAGCTCAGAAAGGTATGACACTTTATATTCTGACCGCTTTTTTCTCTTGTTACGCCAAAAATACTGATATTTTTGTGCAAAAAACACGATTTTTATTTTTTGCGTTTTTTGTAAGGGGTAGGGTCACAATTTTTTCGAAAAAAATTTAAACAAGTTAAAATGCCCATGTTTGAATGCCAATCGATAGGGAATGTAATTACGAGCTCAGAAAGGTATGACACTTTATATTCTGACAGTTTTTTCTCTTGTTACGCCAAAAATACTGATATTTTTGTGCAAAAAACACGATTTTTATTTTTTGCGTTTTTTGTAAGGGGTAGGGTCACAATTTTTTCGAAAAAATTTAAACAAGTTATAATGCCCATGTTTGAATGCCAATCGATAGGGAATGTAATTACGAGCTCAGAAAGGTATGACACTTTATATTCTGACCGTTTTTTCTCTTGTTACGCCAAAAACACTGATATTTTTGTGCAAAAAACACGATTTTTATTTTTTGCGTTTTTTGTAAGGGGTAGGGGTCACAATTTTTTCGAAAAAATTTAAACAAGTTAAAATGCCCATGTTTGAATGCCAATCGATAGGGAATGTAATTACGAGCTCAGAAAGGTATGACACTTTATATTCTGACCGTTTTTTCTCTTGTTACGCCAAAAATACTGATATTTTTGTGCAAAAAACACGATTTTTATTTTTTGCGTTTTTTGTAAGGGGTAGGGTCACAATTTTTTCGAAAAAATTTAAACAAGTTATAATGCCCATGTTTGAATGCCAATCGATAGGGAATGTAATTACGAGCTCAGAAAGGTATGACACTTTATATTCTGACCGTTTTTTCTCTTGTTACGCCAAAAATACTGATATTTTTGTGCAAAAAACACGATTTTTATTTTTTGCGTTTTTTGTAAGGGGTAGGGTCACAATTTTTTCGAAAAAATTTAAACAAGTTATAATGCCCATGTTTGAATGCCAATCGATAGGGAATGTAATTACGAGCTCAGAAAGGTATGACACTTTATATTCTGACCGTTTTTTCTCTTGTTACGCCAAAAACACTGATATTTTTGTGCAAAAAACACGATTTTTATTTTTTGCGTTTTTTGTAAGGGGTAGGGTCACAATTTTTTCGAAAAAATTTAAACAAGTTATAATGCCCATGTTTGAATGCCAATCGATAGGGAATGTAATTACGAGCTCAGAAAGGTATGACACTTTATATTCTGACCGTTTTTTCTCTTGTTACGCCAAAAATACTGATATTTTTGTGCAAAAAACACGATTTTTATTTTTTGCGTTTTTTTAAGGGGTAGGGTCACAATTTTTTCGAAAAAATTTAAACAAGTTAAAATGCCCATGTTTGAATGCCAATCGATAGGGAATGTAATTACGAGCTCAGAAAGGTATGACACTTTATATTCTGACCGCTTTTTTCTCTTGTTACGCCAAAAATACTGATATTTTTGTGCAAAAAACACGATTTTTATTTTTTGCGTTTTTTGTAAGGGGTAGGGTCACAATTTTTTCGAAAAAAATTTAAACAAGTTAAAATGCCCATGTTTGAATGCCAATCGATAGGGAATGTAATTACGAGCTCAGAAAGGTATGACACTTTATATTCTGACAGTTTTTTCTCTTGTTACGCCAAAAATACTGATATTTTTGTGCAAAAAACACGATTTTTATTTTTTGCGTTTTTTGTAAGGGGTAGGGTCACAATTTTTTCGAAAAAATTTAAACAAGTTATAATGCCCATGTTTGAATGCCAATCGATAGGGAATGTAATTACGAGCTCAGAAAGGTATGACACTTTATATTCTGACCGTTTTTTCTCTTGTTACGCCAAAAACACTGATATTTTTGTGCAAAAAACACGATTTTTATTTTTTGCGTTTTTTGTAAGGGGTAGGGGTCACAATTTTTTCGAAAAAATTTAAACAAGTTATAATGCCCATGTTTGAATGCCAATCGATAGGGAATGTAATTACGAGCTCAGAAAGGTATGACACTTTATATTCTGACCGTTTTTTCTCTTGTTACGCCAAAAATACTGATATTTTTGTGCAAAAAACACGATTTTTATTTTTTGCGTTTTTTGTAAGGGGTAGGGTCACAATTTTTTCGAAAAAATTTAAACAAGTTATAATGCCCATGTTTGAATGCCAATCGATAGGGAATGTAATTACGAGCTCAGAAAGGTATGACACTTTATATTCTGACCGTTTTTTCTCTTGTTACGCCAAAAATACTGATATTTTTGTGCAAAAAACACGATTTTTATTTTTTGCGTTTTTTTAAGGGGTAGGGTCACAATTTTTTCGAAAAAATTTAAACAAGTTAAAATGCCCATGTTTGAATGCCAATCGATAGGGAATGTAATTACGAGCTCAGAAAGGTATGACACTTTATATTCTGACAGATTTTTCTCTTGTTACGCCAAAAATACTGATATTTTTGTGCAAAAAACACGATTTTTATTTTTTGCGTTTTTTGTAAGGGGTAGGGTCACAATTTTTTCGAAAAAATTTAAACAAGTTAAAATGCCCATGTTTGAATGCCAATCGATAGGGAATGTAATTACGAGCTCAGAAAGGTATGACACTTTATATTATGACCGTTTTTTCTCTTGTTACGCCAAAAATACTGATATTTTTGTGCAAAAAACACGATTTTTATTTTTTGCGTTTTTTGTAAGGGGTAGGGTCACAATTTTTTCGAAAAAATTTAAACAAGTTATAATGCCCATGTTTGAATGCCAATCGATAGGGAATGTAATTACGAGCTCAGAAAGGTATGACACTTTATATTCTGACCGTTTTTTCTCTTGTTACGCCAAAAACACTGATATTTTTGTGCAAAAAACACGATTTTTATTTTTTGCGTTTTTTGTAAGGGGTAGGGTCACAATTTTTTCGAAAAAATTTAAACAAGTTATAATGCCCATGTTTGAATGCCAATCGATAGGGAATGTAATTACGAGCTCAGAAAGGTATGACACTTTATATTCTGACCGTTTTTTCTCTTGTTACGCCAAAAACACTGATATTTTTGTGCAAAAAACACGATTTTTATTTTTTGCGTTTTTTTTAAGGGGTAGGGTCACAATTTTTTCGAAAAAATTTAAACAAGTTATAATGCCCATGTTTGAATGCCAATCGATAGGGAATGTAATTACGAGCTCAGAAAGGTATGACACTTTATATTCTGACCGCTTTTTTCTCTTGTTACGCCAAAAATACTGATATTTTTGTGCAAAAAACACGATTTTTATTTTTTGCGTTTTTTGTAAGGGGTAGGGTCACAATTTTTTCGAAAAAAATTTAAACAAGTTAAAATGCCCATGTTTGAATGCCAATCGATAGGGAATGTAATTACGAGCTCAGAAAAGTATGACACTTTATATTCTGACAGTTTTTTCTCTTGTTACGCCAAAAATACTGATATTTTTGTGCAAAAAACACGATTTTTATTTTTTGCGTTTTTTGTAAGGGGTAGGGTCACAATTTTTTCGAAAAAATTTAAACAAGTTATAATGCCCATGTTTGAATGCCAATCGATAGGGAATGTAATTACGAGCTCAGAAAGGTATGACACTTTATATTCTGACCGTTTTTTCTCTTGTTACGCCAAAAACACTGATATTTTTGTGCAAAAAACACGATTTTTATTTTTTGCGTTTTTTTAAGGGGTAGGGTCACAATTTTTTCGAAAAAATTTAAACAAGTTATAATGCCCATGTTTGAATGCCAATCGATAGGGAATGTAATTACGAGCTCAGAAAGGTATGACACTTTATATTCTGACAGTTTTTTCTCTTGTAACGCCAAAAATACTGATATTTTTGTGCAAAAAACACGATTTTTATTTTTTGCGTTTTTTGTAAGGGGTAGGGTCACAATTTTTTCGAAAAAATTTAAACAAGTTAAAATGCCCATGTTTGAATGCCAATCGATAGGGAATGTAATTACGAGCTCAGAAAGGTATGACACTTTATATTATGACCGTTTTTTCTCTTGTTACGCCAAAAATACTGATATTTTTGTGCAAAAAACACGATTTTTATTTTTTGCGTTTTTTGTAAGGGGTAGGGTCACAATTTTTTCGAAAAAATTTAAACAAGTTATAATGCCCATGTTTGAATGCCAATCGATAGGGAATGTAATTACGAGCTCAGAAAGGTATGACACTTTATATTCTGACCGTTTTTTCTCTTGTTACGCCAAAAACACTGATATTTTTGTGCAAAAAACACGATTTTTATTTTTTGCGTTTTTTTTAAGGGGTAGGGTCACAATTTTTTCGAAAAAATTTAAACAAGTTATAATGCCCATGTTTGAATGCCAATCGATAGGGAATGTAATTACGAGCTCAGAAAGGTATGACACTTTATATTCTGACCGCTTTTTTCTCTTGTTACGCCAAAAATACTGATATTTTTGTGCAAAAAACACGATTTTTATTTTTTGCGTTTTTTGTAAGGGGTAGGGTCACAATTTTTTCGAAAAAATTTAAACAAGTTATAATGCCCATGTTTGAATGCCAATCGATAGGGAATGTAATTACGAGCTCAGAAAGGTATGACACTTTATATTCTGACAGTTTTTTCTCTTGTTACGCCAAAAATACTGATATTTTTGTGCAAAAAACACGATTTTTATTTTTTGCGTTTTTTGTAAGGGGTAGGGTCACAATTTTTTCGAAAAAATTTAAACAAGTTATAATGCCCATGTTTGAATGCCAATCGATAGGGAATGTAATTACGAGCTCAGAAAGGTATGACACTTTATATTCTGACCGTTTTTTCTCTTGTTACGCCAAAAACACTGATATTTTTGTGCAAAAAACACGATTTTTATTTTTTGCGTTTTTTGTAAGGGGTAGGGTCACAATTTTTTCGAAAAAATTTAAACAAGTTATAATGCCCATGTTTGAATGCCAATCGATAGGGAATGTAATTACGAGCTCAGAAAGGTATGACACTTTATATTCTGACAGTTTTTTCTCTTGTTACGCCAAAAATACTGATATTTTTGTGCAAAAAACACGATTTTTATTTTTTGCGTTTTTTGTAAGGGGTAGGGTCACAATTTTTTCGAAAAAATTTAAACAAGTTAAAATGCCCATGTTTGAATGCCAATCGATAGGGAATGTAATTACGAGCTCAGAAAGGTATGACACTTTATATTCTGACCGTTTTTTCTCTTGTTACGCCAAAAATACTGATATTTTTGTGCAAAAAACACGATTTTTATTTTTTGCGTTTTTTGTAAGGGGTAGGGTCACAATTTTTTCGAAAAAATGTAAACAAGTTAAAATGCCCATGTTTGAATGCCAATCGATAGGGAATGTAATTACGAGCTCAGAAAGGTATGACACTTTATATTATGACCGTTTTTTCTCTTGTTACGCCAAAAATACTGATATTTTTGTGCAAAAAACACGATTTTTATTTTTTGCGTTTTTTGTAAGGGGTCACAATTTTTTCGAAAAAATTTAAACAAGTTAAAATGCCCATGTTCGAATGCCAATCGATAGGGAGTTTAATTACGAGCTCAAAAAGGTATGACACTTTATATTCTGACTGTTTTTTCTCTTGAATAACAGATTTGAACAACTGAGGTCCTTAGCTAACGTTCCTTATACTTTTCTGACTGATTTTCAAAAATAAATTGATTTTCTAATTTATGCGTTTTTTATGTGCTAAAAAAGCTAAAATTTCCAGGTTTGAATGCCAATCGATTGAGAATTTAACTACGAGTTCCATATTTGGTCCCATATACCCTATTTTTTTGGCCGATGAACGGATTTTTTTTATGAAAAGTTTTTTTGGTTTTTGTTTGAGTTTTTTTGATGCGAGGACTATTATAAGTACATTACAGACTTTAGAGTGGCTTACCGATAAGGAATCCTCGCCCACCAGACTACTAGCCACCGCCAGGACATTCGGCGAGGTGAATTTCTCGTACAACGAAGCCGCTTGGCAAGTGTCCACCATGAAGAACAGCTCGTTGTAACTGAAAGAGCAGTTAAGCCATTAGGACTAGAACAGAGATTATAAAAGCCAACTGACGCACCGCTTCTTCTCCCACATCTGCTGGATGCCGTCGGCCAGCTCCTGGCTGGTGATTTCCTCCGAGTCTTGGAACTTGAGGAATCCATCGCCGCCGTGTCCGGTGAGGTAGATAAGCACATTGCTGCCCGCGTCCGAGAGCAGCTTCTTGGACCGTGCAGTGCCGTTCTGGGTGCGCCCGGTCAGCAGTCGCACAAAGTTCTCCACGGTCACCTCGTAGCCCCGGTAGTCCACCTCCACATCGTCGCCGTACACATTGATGTGCTGGTTGGCATTGTTGTAGACCTGGCCAGGACGCGGGTTCCGCGCATTGCAGGCCATGTCGTCGGCTATCATCAGGATGATCTGGGAGTCGGGGATGCCCAGGCGCTTCACCGACCGGTAGATGGACAGCACATTGGCCACATGCCGGTAGTTGAACCAGAATCTCGAGGCGTCCACCAGCACCGCCCAGTTGTTCGTGTGCGTGGACCGCTGGGTGGCGTCCACGAAGCCCTCCGGCAGCACCGAGGTGTCCTCAGCCTCTGCACGACAGCTGGCGAGGATTAGGGCCAAGATGACAGCGAATTTAACCAACATCTTGCAGCCGTATATTAATCACCAATATCGATAATATAACGCCTCCTGATATCGACGGCACTGCCCGATAGCACGAAACAGCTGTGAAGTGTGACCGCGCTCAAAAATATACTACACATGCAATTTTCAAATATACCATGCAAATGGAACCCCTTTTTTTTTTAATTATAACTTATTAATAGTGCGAAAAACACGGACATAGATTATTAATTCACGCCACAATAGTATATAATAGTATATTTTAGTTATTCACAGTAAATAAATTTGACTTCCTAAGTCTTTTGTGTTATTCTAACAAGCATGTTAATTTTTAGAGATCAATTAATTTTTTGTATTTATTGTGAAGCCAAATAAGAAAACAGAAGTCATATTAATGATTCAAACCACTATTTTTACTTTGGCATTATTAAATGTAATTTTGCTGATCAAATTTTTATGTAAACACGATCTAAATTAAATTGTTTTTTCACAAAAGTTATTTCAAGTATCAATATAATTTTAAATTTCAGTGGACTAGCATTATGGTTATGACACGTAGTGTACTAAAAATTGATTAAATATACCAAATATACCGAAAGCATACCAAACGGTCATACACAACACGAAGCATGCCCAGACAGGGTGGATAGAATGAGGGGGAGAGGGAGAGAGAGGGGGGCATGCCAATGCCAATGGGCCAATTTTCCACCTCGATTTTCCCCCCCTAAACCCCACGAAACGCCATATTCCGAACATAAAACAGTTAGTACCCAGCGAGTACGATCGAATGCAACCGAAAAATTGGCGGTTTAAGGGGCGCCTGTGGGTGAAAAAAGCGTCAGAAAATGGGCACAAAAGCAATATGGCGGCCGTTCGTAACGAAAACGAATGACGCTGCAATGACGAAAAGAGGAGGCCGATGAAGAGCGAGGCACAGGCGGACAGCGCAAATGTGAATGTTTGCGCTGGTGTGCGTGTGCGGGGCCGTAAAAGCCTTGTTTGCGTGTGGAATTTAACTGTTTTCTCGCCGTCTGCGAATTGGGGGGCACGCACACAGACGCGCACACACAGCCGCACACCTGGGAAAATGGGGAAAATCGTGGCAAGACGACCACAAATGCGGGGCTTCTGAAAACTCTGCCAATTCGCCGCGATCTTTTTCTCTCTCTTTCGCTCTCCGCTGCCACCGCTCTCTGATTCACGTGGGTTTTCATATTCACATGTGTATGTGTTGCGTGCTTCATTTTACTGTAGTTGTAGTTGTAATCGTTCTTTTTGTGGAGCTTTGGGGCTGCTGCCGGTAGTTTTCTTTTTATCCACATATCGCCGATTGCGCTTTGCGCACTTCGTCTATCGCTGCTTCTGCTTTTCTGCGTGGCGTTTTCGTTTTGTCGGCCATTACGTTTTCCAATTGCCTTTGGCGCACCAACACACACACGAAACGAAAACACACAAAGCGTGTGTGTGCCGTGTTGTGCGTGTGTGTGTTCGCATGTAAATGTGAGGTCGAACAGAAAAAAACGTTTTCTAGGTGAAATTAATCGAGTGGGCGTACTGCGAAAGCGTTTTCCTGGCCCAAAACTGGTTTGGGAATGGGAAAATGCCTTCAATAGCGGCCAGGATCAAAGGGGAAGGCCGAGAAAAGGCCCGCAAAGGGCAATTAACTAGGATAATCGATCGAAGTGGCCTTCGCAATCGAAACTAATTGCGATGATGTCAATGGCGACGGAAATGGAATCCTGGCCACTCACTTGACCCAGTTCGCGGAAAATCGCCTTGCCAGCCCCCCCAAGAAGAATGGTAGAATGGCAGACGAGCGCAGAAGCGATGCAAAAAGCTATTGATTTTCCCTCATTTTCATAGCAATTAAGGCTTTTGCCTTTAACCCAGTTACACGTAATCGTAATGGTCCTTGGGCGGGTGGGAAAACAGCGGGAAAACTCTCGACTGTGGGGGTGCGGGCATTGGGCTAAGGACGCCGCCTGACACTTGCAGGATTCAGCCTCCTTTCAACCCCTTTTCCCGGGGAGAGGGGCGGGGAAGTGGGAAAACATGCAACAACCTACGCCACAGCATCGCAAGTTGAGGGAAAACTGGGAAAATCCGCAGGACAACCGAAAAGGAGTTGTGTTGTTGCTCTCGTTGCGTCTGCCCCCTCCCTCATCTCAATTACCACCCCCGACGCGATATGTTATTCCCGAGTCCTTTTTCGCTTTTTGCCGACGCAACAAAAGACGCATCAACAGCAGCAGCAACAACAACAACAGCCGTCGCGGCGAAAAGAGCGGACAAACATTTGCCAAAAACAACACGTACACCGGGCGAAAAGCGCGCGTCGACCTGTGAGTTACCCTACAATAGCGAACAGATGCTCCAAGTGGAATGACAACGGATTCGAATTTATTGGAAACGTATACTTGTTGTGTTATTTTAATTGATAAAAAGATTTTTTCGCTTTATAAACACAAGCTGTGTTTAAACTCTGAGTTGGTTATACAAATTGTGGATCAAAATAATCTATAATTGCCGTTATCTTGTACGGAAACTAAATTTCATAATATTGTTCAATATTCCCTCTGAATATTTTAAAAATCATTCGATAAAAATGTACATTTTCAAAATAATATATCAACCATAAATAACCTCGGGTAGGGTGGGCACCTAATCCTGGCAGCAGGACTGCCACCCCTCCCGGGCACCCACAAACAGGGTTGCACCAAAGGCAAAGGCATACCGGGTGCGATAGTGCAGTATATCGGGCGGCGAAGAGTCGCGGCGAGAGGCGGCGAATTCACACTTTTCGCCGTCGGGCCGAGCGTCGCTCTTTTGCTCTCCATTTTGGCTCGTTATTTCGCTTCGCACCGTGTTTGCGTTCACAACTCTTGTTCGGGTTCTGCATTTTATTTTATTATTATTTTTTATTTTTGTTTGTTGCTATTCGGTGAGTACCTGCGGAAAGGAAGGCAAGGATGGAAAGGGTTTTCCTCGCCCGCCCGCGTTTGTGTGCGTGTGTGTGCCAAGTGTTTGGTGAAAAGCTGTACTCGTTGTACTGCCAAATGGAAAAGAAGACACAGGCGTTCGTTTATTAATGCTCGCGTTCGTATTTTTTGCGAAAACCTAGTGAAAAAGAAATTTTCTGCGCTCGCTGCCTGACTGTATGTGTGTGTGTGTGTGTGCGAGTGTGTGCGCTGGTCGTGTCTGTGAGCGCTCGCTTTGGGTGTGCTTGTACGTCACTGCCACCCATTTTTTGTGTGTGTGCCCCACTGTTCTGGTTCTTCGTCTCGCCTCGCTTTCCCCCCCCCCCCCCTGCCCCATGGTCCCCGTTCGGTTTTTGTTGCAAGCCAACGCTGCCGAAGACGGTAGTTTCCACCGGATTTTCCTTTTTGCCGAACGAACGGGCGAGCGAGCGGCCGAGAACGGGCAGTGTTGGCAACTCTGCCAATTCTTTGGCAACTTTTCCGCTTTGTGAAAATTGTGCGGCCAGTTTCCGTTCGCTTCTGCTTCCTCCGCTTCTTCCGTCCGTCCGTCCGGCCGTCCGTGTTTACAATCGCGGCGTTTTTGCACACTGTGCCGCGCGTGTGTGTGTGTGTGTTCTACTTGGTGGTGTATATACACACATCGATACAAATCGGCTGCGAGTCTTCATTTTGTTATTCGCCATTCTCTTTCACTTCCTTTATTCGTCTGTTTTGTTGCCGTCGCTGTGACAGTTGTGCTTGGTGTGTGTGTGTCCGTGTGAGTTTTCCGCTTTTCTTTGCCGGTGCAAACTGCAATTTGAAATCTCGCAGCGCCCGCTCTGGTCACACTAAAATGGCGCCTGTCAAAAATCAAAAGCAAATTCAAAAGCAAAAGCCACTGGGAAGCGCACGCAAAAGGCAGGATAGGATACTTAACCAATTTGAGGATTATTCAACATCAATTCTTCAGCTTCTCCTCGCCCCTCTCCGCTCTGCCCTGCTTCTGCTTCTTGTGCTTGTGCTCTGCTCCTCTCTCTCTCTCCCCAAACCTCTCTCTTCTCGTTTCGCTTTCCTCGCATTCTCGCAGCTCCCAGCTGCTGCCAAAACTTGTTTTTCAGAATCGATCGACGAGGGGGGACAAGAAGGGAAGGGGGAATGGGCTTTCTGGCAACCGCAAAAGCATGTTTAATGTTCTAGTCGCATTTTACTGGAGTCGAGTGGACGGATTGTCCTGGGGATTGGATTAGCCGAGAGGGGCTAAGAAAGCGGCTTGCGTTCGTTCGGCCAGGTGAAAGCCAGGGCCATAAAACTACGGTTACCAGATGGATGTAGATATTCGCTTGGAGTTTCGCTTCGGTTCGAATTAGGGAGTGGATGAAAGTGATCTATCAGATTTGTAGCTAAAAGTCCTGTACAAATCTCACGATAGATGGTAAACAAAGCAAAACTTAAAATATTCTTATATTTTATTAACGGTTAACGATAATTTCATTTGCAATCATAGACAATTTTTTTAAAAAATTTAACTATTTTTTATCAGAGCGAGCATAATCTTTTAAGAATGCACTTTTGCCTATCTTAATGCTTATCAATGTTTTGAATAAGTGCATTTCCAAACGCTTATCAGCGTTTTCAAAATGGTTGGGGAATTTTCCGAATTAGAATTTACAAGATAACAAACTATTTCGTATTTTATTTTGTTTTATTTTTGTTCTCGGACGTGTTTACTCTGGTTAGGAAAAAACAAAAAAAACGAGAACTAAACCTACTTCCCTTGTATCCCTCCCATCTATTGTGTTTTTCCCACACGGCGGATTAGTAATGTGACTTTCCACAACTTTCAGGTAATCCTTCACATCACAGTCAACCAATGGGACCAAATCACTGCGACTCGAACTGGACACAATCAGCATCGGATCGCAGGGAGCAACAGGAGGTGGCGCAGCATCAGGAGCATCAGAAGGCGACGGGGGAGCGGCCAACATAGGAGCAGCAACGTCGGCAGCAGCTGCCCAGGGCCCCTCGAGGATGTCTAGCCGGAAGCCGCCAGGAGGCTCTGGAGGAGCTGATGAAGCCACAACCACAACAACAGTAGTAGCTGCCCCCCTGGACGACAATGCCAATGCCAGCGTGGAGATTCCGGCCAGCAGCGAGGAGCCAACAACGGGCGAAGGCGCAGAAGAGCTGGCCATCATTATCAAAACGAGCACTCCAACGCCGCCAGTGGAGGCGGCTGAGGAGTCACCAGCAGCTGGAGCAGCAGCAACAGCAGCCACAGCAGCAACAGAGGTGGAAGGTGAAAAGGAGCTGGATGCCAAGGATATCCAATCGAATCCCGCTCCCAAGACGCCTAGATCCACGCCCACGCCAACGCTCACGACGGCCTTCACGCCCAGCACCAGTGATGGAGTGGCGGCCAAGAGCGTGAGGGTCACCCGGCACTCGTCGCCACTGCTCCTACTCAGCTCGCCCACGACCAGCAGGCGTGAGGCCGGCGACGGAGCGCTGGAAACCGGCGAGGAGCCAACGGGATCATCGGTCGGCCAAAGGAAGAGCTCCGTGGAGCGATCCATGGCGCCGGTCATACGCGGACGCAAGTCCATCAAGGATCTAAAAGAAGCCAAAGAAGTCAAGTCCGAGGAGGCGCCAGCAGTGGCAGCAGCAGATGCAGCGCCTGGTCAGGTTAAGGAGGAGCTAGTCGGCGAGGGCAAAGAACTGGATTCCCTGCCGGCCACGGACAAAAAAGACCACAAAGACATAAAAGACAAGGAGGAAGATAAGCAAAAGGATATCCATGAGGATGTACAGAAAGAAAAAGCTGTCGATTCAGGAATAATTGCAGAGAAAGAAAAATCTGTAGAGAAGGAAAAATCTGTAGAGAAGGAAAAAGCTGCAGATAAGGAAAAGGACGCAGAGAAAGAAAAGGAGAGCGCTGCGAATAAGGACGCAGATAAGGATAAGGACAAAGAGAAGGATAAGGAAAAGGAAAAGGTCAAGGAGGCAGTGGCTCCAGTAGTGGTGCCCATTGCGCCAGTGACACCCACTTGCAACCGCGTCACCCGCAAATCGCATGCCCAGGAGCAGGTGGTCAACACGCGGGTCACGCGCAATCGTCGCCAATCCTCCACCGTCGGAGCCACTCTCTCCGCCGCCGCGGCCTTGGCAGCCACATCCGCCCCAGTCACAGAGCAACTGCCACCTTCTCGCGGTCGACGGAAGAAGCCAGTGGCGGCGGCGGCGGCTCCGCCAGTAGAGCCTGCGGTGAAACGTAAGCGATCCCAAGACGCTGACGCCGATCCGGAGGCCACCAGCAGCGCCAAATTCAGCAAGGTGGAGGTGGTGAAGATGGAGGAGGTAGAGGCACCCGATGAGGATGTAACCATCAAACAGGAACCCATGGATGCCAGCGAGGTCAGCTCCATTTCTCCATCAGTCACGCCAACGCCTACACCTACGCCAACGCCTGCGCCGATTTCGGGCAGCCGGCGGGGACGTGGGCGACCGCAGAACAGGAACTCCTCCTCGCCGGCGGCCACCACGCGAGCCACGCGCCTTAGCAAGGCGGGATCACCGGGCATCCTGACGCCAGTGGCCCAGGAACCGGCGCCACCGAAGCGGCGGCGAGTCGGCTCCAGCACACGGAAGACTGCCTCGGCCAGCTCGCTGGCACCCAGCTCGCAGGGCGGTGCCGGGGATGAGGACTCCAAGGACAGCATGGCCTCGTCCATGGACGACCTGCTGATGGCCGCCGCGGACATCAAGCAAGAGAAGCTGACGCCGGACTTCGACGACAGCCAGCTGCCAGAGAGCCTGCCCTCCACTTCTGGTGCCTCCGCCACGAGTGCCAATGGTCATTCCTGCATCGAACCGCTCACCGTGGACACGGAAAGCATGAACAAGCCCGCTGATCCAGAGGTGAAACCAAAGGAGTCGCCGGCGGCGGCCACAGCCGATGAATCCGCATCGCCATCTGCCACTGCCGTTTCCGCCGCAGCGGCGGGGAAGGCGCCATCGCTGAGTCCGGAGATGATCAGCGAGGGCGTGAGTGCGGTCAGTGTTCGGAAGTTCTACAAGAAGCCCGAGTTCCTGGAAAACAACCTGGGCATTGAGAAGGATCCGGAGCTGGGTGAAATCGTCCAGACGGTGAGCAGCAATGACGCGGAAGCAGCGGATGTAAAGACGACCGTCGAAGGCGGCGAGGTGGTTAATCAGGTGGAATCGGATTCTCCGAAGCCGCAAACCGAAGTGCACAATGAAAGGGAAGGGGATCAGAAGTTGCAGCCAGGAGAGGAAGGAAAGGAAGTGGCTGCACAACCAGAAGACATAACTGAAGATGTCTCTGAAGTTCTTGCTGAAGTTCAACTCGAAATTCCAGCGGACATTACAGTGGAAATTATAGCCGAAGCCGAGGAAGACACCTGTTCAAATACATCCCTGAAGGCAGGTGAACTCCGCCTGGACGAGAGCACAGACGAGCCTGAGCTGCTGCTGGACGATGGCCCCATAGTCAATGGCGATGAGATCGCACCGGAGCAACCGGAGGAAAAGGACGATCAGGTGCGGATCTTCCACTCAGAGGAATACGATGACTTCGAGCACGAGATTATGGAGGAGCTGGCCAAGGAGGGCGTGCTGGATTCCAGTGGCAATGCGTTGAGCCAGCAAAAGGCGGAGAGCGAGCAGAACGAGGATGTTTCTTTGCCCGAATCCAAAGCAGACTTGAAAGAACCTCTGCCCGAAACGGGGGAGTGTGATCCTGCCAAGAATCCTTCGCCCGCGGACGAAATGGTGGCCATGGAGGTGGAGGAATCCTATATCGACATTAAGCAGCAGACGGATCAACTGTTGGCGGACCACTTGGCAGAAAAGGCAGCGGATGCAGACTGCGGTCCCGAGGACAACAAGGAGAACCTGTCCACGTCTGCTGCCAGCACAGCGGCCGAGGGTCTGGACATCCAGTTGGACCTTAAGGAGGATGATGACGAGGAGAAACCGCTAGCCGTGATTGCTGCCGAACAGAAGCCCGAGTTGCTGGAGCTGTCCAAGGCGGTGGAGGTGGATGAGAAGCCGCCCAATGGCAAGCAGGAATCGTCGATTTGCGATGAGCCCCTGCTGCAGCAGGATAACCATCTGCAGAGTCTGCGGCAGGAGCAGGAGATTCACCTGCAGAACCTGGGCCTGCTCACTCACCAGGCCGCCGAGCAGAGGCGCAAGTTTCTGCTTGAGGCACAGGCCCGCCAGGCCCAACTGCAGCTGCAGCAGCACCATCACAATCAGCACAAGCGACAGGGAGCGCGCGGAGGCGGAGGAGGAGGAGGAGGCAGTGCCACTCATGTGGAGTCCAGCGGTACTCTGAAGACAGTCATCAAGCTAAACAGAAGCAGCAACGGCGGCGTCGGCGGCAGCGGAGGCCTGCCCACGGGCACAGTTATCCACGGCGGCAGTGGCTCCTCTTCCGCCTCCTCCACGTCCTCCTCCTCGGTGGGTAGTGCCACACGCAAGTCGAGCGGTGCCTTGGGCTCGGGAACGGGAGCAGGTGCTGGAGTCCGCCGCCAGTCGCTCAAGATGACATTCCAGAAGGGTCGGGCTCGCGGTCACGGAGCTGCGGACCGATCCGCCGATCAGTATGGCGCCCACGCCGAGGACTCTTACTACACGATTCAGAACGAGGTGAGTTTCCTAACTGATATACTCGTCTCCTAAACGGATAACTAACGCAGCCTTCTTTTCTTCTTTCAGAACGAAGGTGCGAGAAAGTTTTATGTGACTACGGGTAATCCCGGCCGCAAGACTAATAACCGTTTCAGCTCGACTAACAACCACCAATCCACGGTAGCCTTGCACGGTAGCAACTCAGCGGTCCAGTACTGTGCGTATAGATCATCAGATCTCTCATACGAACTCGTGTGCTCCACTTGGCCTAGCTGCCTAATTTCACTCCATATAATCAAACCGAACGAATGGAGCCAAGTTGCAATTGATTTAATCTTGATAATCATTTCGAAAACATTGCAATTCATTCTTACACGATTTATTTATTCATTTAAAATACCATATTTGTTTAAGTTATTGTAATATTGAAATGACTTTTGTTTACTGCAGCGAGAGTTGCTTTAGAAGCTTCCTTATCGGAAAAGTGGTTCGGTTTGATTGCGCCCCCTCACTTTTCATTTCACTGGCATCTTGTCCATGTTCCGACACTGTACATATGGCACCGTCACTGGCATCTCCATTAACCATATCCCTCAATCCCACCACTGTACATAAAAAGACATCAACTCACCGACGAAAAAAAGCTAAAAGATCGAAGAACATATTGCCCTAACTAGCTGTGTTCTTCCTCAGATTCCTCACA
Organism: Drosophila pseudotakahashii; assembly: GCA_035046095.1. Lineage (NCBI taxonomy): Eukaryota > Metazoa > Arthropoda > Insecta > Diptera > Drosophilidae > Drosophila > Drosophila pseudotakahashii. The sequence continues at coordinate 14,383,346 of JAWNOE010000105.1, forward strand.
CTCGGAGAGTCAGGGGCAGGCGGACCACGGCTTCTACCAGATGGTGAAGAAGGACGAGAAGGAGAAGATCCTCATTCCGGAGAAGGCCTCTTCGTTCAAGTTTCACCCGGGGCGGCTGTGCGAGGACCAGTGCTACTACTGCAGCGGAAAGTTCGGTCTCTACGACACACCCTGTCATGTGGGTCAGATCAAGTCGGTGGAGCGCCAGCAGAAGATCCTAGCCAGTAAGTACACTGCCATCCTTGCAGAATATCTATTATATATATTCGCTGGAATTAAGCCTTAACCTGTTGACTTTGCTGATACCATCTCTCTCTACCTCCTCTGATGTTCGCTAGTTTCCTTATCATTTGCAGACGAGGAGAAGCTGACGGTGGATAACTGCCTGTGCGACGCCTGCTTCAGGCATGTGGATCGCCGAGCGAATGCGCCTTCCTACAAGAAGCGTTTGTCCGCCCCGGGTCACCTGGAAACGGGCGTGGGCAGCTCTGCGGCGGCCGCTGCCCTGGAGAAGCACTTTGCCGGCGATAGTGGTGGCGTCATTCCGGAGGCGGGCGGAGAGGCGGCGGGCTCAACAGGAGCATCGGGATCCGTCGGGCAGCATCGCCCCTGTGCGGTCAAGGAATGTATCGAGGCGGCTGGACACTCGCTGCGGCGCAAGTGCATCCGCAAGAGCGTGAAGAAGTTCCAGCTCAGCCTGGAGATTCCCGCGGGCTCCTCGATCGTGTGGCTGTGCGAGGCGCACTACAACACGGTCATTCAGTTCTCCGGCTGCGTACTCTGCAAGCGGCGGCTGGGCAAGAACCACATGTACAACATAACCACGGTGAGTCCACTGCAAGACCTCAGCGAGTCCACAGCTCATCCGGAGAGTGTGCTAATTGATATTCTTTAGCAGGACACCGATCGGCTGGAGAAGGCGCTGTCCGAGATGGGCATCCCGGTCCAGCTGGGCATGGGCACGGCCGTCTGCAAGCTATGCCGCTACTTTGCCAATCTGCTGATGAAACCTCCGGATAGCACCAAGTCCCAAAAGGCGGAATTCGTCAAGAACTACAGGAAGAGGTGAATGGCTAACACATAGTTGGGCTTAGAAATGTTTTTTATCCATTGCTTTGAAATCAACAGGCTTCTCAAGGTGCACAATCTGCAGGATGGCAGCCACGAGATGTCCGAGGCGGACGAGGAAGAGGCCCCCAATGCGACGGAGTCGGAGAGGGCGACCGCCGACGGGCAGGAGGATGCCGAGATGCCCATGGTCGTGGACTATGACGGGCCAACCGACTCCAATTCCAGCAGCTCTTCGACCGCAGCTTTGGACACCAGCAAGCAGATGTCCAAGCTGCAGGCCATCCTGCAGCAGAATCTGGGAGCAGAGGCCACGGGAGCGGCGGGCGCAGGAGCAGCCGCTGCAGCCGGTGCCGGAGCAAGCGGATCTGGGGCAGATATCTCGAACGTGCTGCGCGGCAATCCGAACATTTCGATGCGCGAACTGTTCCACGGCGAGGAGGAGCTGGGCGTGCACTTCAAGGTGCCGTTCGGATGCAGCAGCAGCCAACGGACGCCGGAGGGCTGGACACGGGTGCAGACCTTCCTGCAGTACGACGATCCGACGCGCCGCCTCTGGGAGGAGTTGCAGAAGCCGTACGGCAACCAGAGCTCTTTCCTGCGTCACCTGATCCTTCTGGAGAAGTACTACCGCAACGGGGACCTCGTCCTGGCACCGCACGCCTCCTCCAATGCCACCGTTTACACGGAGACCGTCCGCCAGCGGCTGAATTCCTTCGATCACGGCCACTGCGGCGGATTGGGCAGCACGGGAGGAGGCAACCCATCTTCTTCGGCTTCGGGCTCTGGTTCCAGCAAGCGCAGCGGAATTCCGCAGCCAGCGGGAGCCAGTGTGCTGGCCACCGCGCTCACAACGCCCATGACGGCGTCCTCGTCCTCCTCTGCATGCCTTTCAGCCGAACAGCATGCGTCGGCGGTGGATCCCGTCATTCCGCTGGTGGAGCTAAACGATGACGATGACGGCGAGGACGGGACAGGGGGAGCGGGCGAGGGAGAGTCGTCGAATGCCAGGCAGGAGGAGTCCCTTCTGGAGGGCCTCAGCACAGTCTCGGTGGACAAGCTGACAAAGCAGCTCAGCTCGAATGCGGTGACAATTATCGCCCGACCAAAGGAGAAATCGCAGCTCTCCTCGAACAGCGGATCCTCGACGTCCATTTCCAGTTCCTCGTCGGCCGTTTCCTCGCCCGAGGAAGTCGCCGTCACCAAGGTTGCCGCAGCCGTGCCCGCACAGTCCAAGGATGCCCCGCCACTGGTGCCCGCTGCCGGTGGCAACAGTCGCAGCATCCTGAAGACCAATCTCCTGGGCATGAGCAAGGCCGTGGAAATTGTGCCGTTGACCCCCGCCGCCTCCCACGCATCCACCTCATCCTCAGTCAATGTTGAGTCGATGCTAACATCTATCATCGCGAAGACCAACAAGTCAACGAAATGCCATATACCCGAGATTCTCGAAGCGGCCAACGACTTGGCCAAACTCCAAGGGCTCCAAGCCGCGATCAGGATGCAGTCAAAGCTGAAGCCTCCACTGCATCAGCAGCAGGGCATGAGCACAGGATCAGGATCCGTAGCGGGAGCGGGAACTAGTGGCCCACAGAAGCCTCCAAATTTGGCCCAGTTGCAAAGCTCACCACCGGAGCTAATCAGCCTGCATCGACGGCGGACGAGCGGAGCAACAGCGGCAGCAGGAGCGGCGCCCAACAGCCTGCTTGGCAATCTTCCGGGCAAGAGGCTGCAACTTCCACGAACTGGAGCAGGGCCTTCAGCAGGAGCTGGAACGGGCGCTGGAGCAGCAGGTGGGCGCGGTGCGGGCGGACACCCACCGCCCAATGTGGTCATTCTGCCGGATACACTAACCGCCCAGGAGCGGCACGAGAGCAAGAACTGGAAACCTACCCTGATACCGCTGGAGGATCAGCACAAGGTGCCGAACAAGTCGCATGCCCTCTACCAGACCGCCGACGGTCGCAACCTGCCTGCCCTGGTGCAGGTGCAGTCCGGCGGCAAGCCATACCTCATCTCCATCTTCGACTACAACCGCTTGTGCATCCTGCGCCGGGAGAAGCTGCTGCGCGACCAGATGCTCAAGGCCAACGCCAAGCAGAAGCCGCAGAACCAGCAGCAGCAGCAGTCGGCTCAGGGACAGTCGCATCATCATCAGCAGCAGCAGAACTCCGCCGCATCGGCGGCTGCCTTCTCCAACATGGTGAAGCTTGCCCAGCAGCACACGGCTCGCCAACAGCTCCAGCAGCTGCAGCAAAAGCAGCAGCAGCAACAAATGCCCACTTTGCAGCCGGGCGGCGGAGGAGGGGGAGCGGGAGCGGGAGTCAGGCTGGCACGGCTGGCGCCCAAACCAATGCCGCCGCTGACCAATCCGCAGATTGGTAGCCAGGCGCCCAACTTTCAACCGCTGCTGCCCAGTCCGCTGGACAACAGCAACAACTCCTGGCTGTGGAAGAACTTTCCCGATCCCAATCAGTACCTGCTCAATGGAAACGGAGGAGGTGGTGCCGGGACTTCCGCCAGCAAGTTGCCACATCTCACGGCCAAACCGGCCACGGCAACGAGTAGCAGCGGAGCGGGCAACAAGTCGACAGGAAACCACCTCTTCGCCCTCAAGCAGCAGCAGCACCAGCAAAAGCTCATCGAGAATGCCATCATGTCGAAGATACCCAAAAGTCTGACAGTGATACCGCAGCAGATGGGCAGCAATGCCGGTGGCGACATGGGCGGCGGCAGCTCCTCCGGCAAGGACTGATGACGGCGGAGGAGGCCGTCGCCGTGGCCAGAAGGAGCAGCGGCATCGGTGGGCACCCGGCGGAGCAGCAGGCTCAACAAGCAGGCGGCGGCCAGCAGCACGAGGTGACCAGCGGCGGATGTGGCTCCATGGATATCACAAACTCCACAATTCCATGGCTGCAGTAGAATAAGTGATACACTAAAAAACAAAATGGACGGACAGACAGATGAAAAATCAAGATAATTGTAAGGATTACATAACGTTGTTTGTGTATAAACGAGATACGGTTACGAATACGATACACTATAAGTAAACCCCACTAGTTAGGCCCGTGAGCCGATACCACAGATGCATGAAATGATGGAACAGACGAGCATGCAGATGGAGATGGAGATGATGAAGTTGCAGTTGCAGAAGGATGAAGATGCAGATGCCGATGCGAATGCGAATAAGGATACGGATATGGATAGTTAGAGATACCGATACACCCTACTCTAAACTTTGCTACTCTATTATCGTAGACTTAAACTATATTTTTTTAATTAGATGTACGGGCATATTAACTTGCGATTCGTGTATTATAGATACCAAAATTGCTAGAGCTAAACGGTTTATAGATTTATAAGCGACCCCAAAACACACACACACACAAACACTCCTACTGCTACACCAACACACACTCACGCTTAAATACAAACACACAAACACTCTACTTTAAGAGAGAATGCAGCACAAACAGAAATTGTGGCCAGGAAGACATACAAACCTCAGGCTGCTGCTGATCCCAGGACCGGAAACTGGAACCAGGATCCCGAAGACCCAGTTTTTTGCATAAGTCCCAACCATCCCAGGAGCATTTTCAGCACACTTCACTACTCACGTAGCAGACGGAGCAATCCAATCCCGCACATAGAATACGATTCGTTTGATGTAGCCTCCTAATTTATAACCATTTTGTATTTCCATTTATACATCAACAAAATACGCCCCCGACCATCCAACCCACACGCAACAGATACAAATGCAGATACTGATATATGGACCTAACATTAACTCTTAAACTGTAAATATTTCGATGGAAACAACAGATAAATACAAAAACTATAATACAAAATACAAACTAAAATGCTAATTCAAGCCCCTCTTAAGTGTAAAAACCCAATCGAAACGAAATCCACAATCAAATTGATCGATGTTCTCGGTGCCTCCGGTGGCCTCTGTTCCATTCCAAGGAATTCTAAAACTGTAGCTGCCTAAAGCAAAGCAAGATCGTTGGTAGTGAGGGGCAATTAATTTGCAAATTTCAAATGACAAATTGAAAAGCTTTCTCCACAAATATACTTAACACCCAGCATACATACACACATATATGGATTTATATATACACACGATATAGATATTTAGAGTGATGGCGAGAGATACAATTGTAAATTAGTCCGTTAAGCATAGATATATTTATACACATATGAGAATTCAATTGTTGTTGTTAAACATTGAAAATGTATTTATAAAGCGGAAGTTGATTGATACCATACAAACCGTACAAGAAGCGCGAAAGGAAACCAACTTTGGCCAGCCGAAGATTATGTACCCTTGCTGTACTCCCGATCTTTAGGAAATAGTCAACAAATAGTGTACAAAACTCCAAGAAAGACGACAATCTTTTGTTTCGCATACGCTATCTTAATACAAAGAAGTTAAGTCAGTTATACGGTCTTCCGAATTTCACACGATGCACACGATCTCCCAATAACCGTTCTAAACGACAACCTATCAAGTTTCATGTGATTTACTTTGAAAGCAGTTGCTGTAGTCTTAGGATAAAGTTGTCCGATTTCAATCTGAACTTTACAGATCTCTATAAAAGTTCCCAAGTTCCTGTAGTTATCTGTACAAAAACGAATGTAGTAGTCTCAGTTTTTCAATAGCAGATTCAGAAGAATATTGAAAAATATTCAAATCGATGGAATATTAATGCAAGGGTATATAAAAAAAGGCTTCGTTGGTGCGGATGCGAGTCGGAGCTGGATGCGGAGTAGAGCAGTTCCCAGGACTTCTCTCTGATGACCATGATGAACATAGATTGCCTTGATCGAACCTGGTTTTGTAAAGCCGCATGGAAAATCGTGTGCCTGTGGGTGAATCAGCGCGTGCGTGTGTTTGTGCTGTGTTTATGTAGTACTTTGTAGCTGATAGATCATTCGATCCAAACACATCTTACGATTACAACTTATTTATGCAATTATTTTTAAAAGATTAACAAGAATCAAAATTTCAACGAATCAAGAAATAAATTTCCCCATGTCCAGCTAAAACATCCGATGGTTTTACTTAATCCTTCTCCACAGTGGGCATTGGAGACCCCGTGTCGACCGGCGCGTGGCAATAGCTCTACGAAAACACAATGTCACCAAGAAATCGCTTTATTCATCATTCGTTATCTGAGTTGTGTAAAATGTTCTAATAATGTGAATATATTCGAGATAAGCGAAAGCTAAAGTTCTGAAAATCTGAATTGGATGAATAAAGGGCTATTGTAATTGTGTGAATATAGAACAGTACTCTTTCTTTAGTGTAGTGGTCTCTCTCTATCTCTCTTTCTCTCTCTCTAGCAGTATTGCCGTCTCTGTCTATCTGGTGGACTTCAAGGTTCGTAAACGGAAGCGGAAGTAGTATCAAGTTTCCCCATTTTGTTTGGCTATCTCCATCCCCCTCTGTATTTATCTTTTTTGCTTTTAAAGAAAGTAATCTCTTTCGGATTTGGCGATTTCATTTGTTTTTGGTTTTTATGTATGGATTTTGTTTTTATTAACATAAATTTCAAAAAATAATGTTTTTAGCGTTTTGTTGATGTTTTTGTTTTGTTTTGGACTTGGTTTTTAGAATTAGATTTAAATATTCGATATGCACTTGATGGTTGCCTTGCTGTTTTACAAATGTATTTGATGTACGAGTGTGTTTTCATTTTCATTTCATAATTTCTTGTTTTTCACTTTCTTTTGTTTTTGTTTTTGTTGTATGTTTTTTTTGTATGTGTGGGTCGCATACATCGGCTCGAGACGGAAATTAATAAATATATTCATCCTCACATGATGCTCTGAAGTTCTTCTGCAGCTACCGTTACGAGTGTAGGTATAATAAATCTATGTTTATTAATATTATTATTATTAAAGGTTATCATTATTATATGATCTGGCTCTGCTCGGATCCGCCGACGCAGTCCGTCGGATGCGGGTGGTGCCTCGGTGCCTAGGCGCTCTTACAAGTCGGTCTCGCCGTAGAGAGCTGTGCTGAAGGACATGTAGTCCAGGGCGCCGGGCACTCCGTTGGGTCCCTTGTAGGGCGGCATGCGCTGGATGCAGTACTCGGCCTGGTCTGGGGGCAACTCGCGGCGCAGTTCGTCGGGCAAAATGTATGGCTGAAAATAGGGTTAAATGATTAGAGACTGCAGTTCATTAGTCATTGGATGGGTGGATTTTCACAAGTGCTGAATCGCAGACGTTTGAAAACAAAGTTGAAGACCCTTCACTTCAATGAACATGATGACATGATCGATTGATTAAACTTTTTAAGCGATTCAGCACTTGAAAATCCCCCGATCAGTAGAGTAACCCACCTTATCGGCTGCCAGGATTCGGAAGGAGTCGATGACTTGTTCGGCAGTGTCGGTATCGGTGCTCTCGCGGGTCATGAAGTCGAGGAAGGCGTCGAAGTGCACGTAGCCAGTGTTATTGGGATCGACGACGGCGAGGATGCGCTGGAAGTCCAGGTCGCCCTGGCGATCCTTGCCGATCGAGTAGCCCAGCGAGACCAGGCACGACTTGAACTCCTCGGGCGACAGGCGGCCGGTGCGGTTCTTGTCGAAGTGGTTGAAGCTGCTGCGGAATTCGTTCAGCTGCTCCTGGCTGATGCCCTTGGAGTCGCGGGTGAGGATCTGGTTCTCCACCTCGTTGATGTTGCGGTTGATCGAGGTGAGCAGCTGCTCCCAGCCGACGCGCAGCGTCTCCATCGTGTAGTTGGTGTATCGGTTCTCGAAGATCATCGACTCCTGCACCGCCTGGTGGATCTTCTCCAGCTCCTCAATGTTGGGCTTGTAGGCGTAGACGGCCTGCTCGTACTCCTTGAGCCGGTGCAGCTGGTCCTCCAGCGATCCCTGCAGTCCCATGCCGATGGCCGTCACCGCGTCCATCTGCCTCTCGATCCAGGGGCCGACAATGTTGGCCTTCTCGGCGAACTGGCGGCGCAGCATCTCGTTGTTCTGCTGCTTGCGCAGCTCGTTGGCCAGGGTCTGGTCGCGCTGGGGCACCAGCTGGCGGACGTCGCTCCACTTGCGCGTCATGTCGTTGGCGGTCAGGGTGGTGTAGGGGTTCTCCAGACCGCCGGGGATCTGGTGCTGCTTCACAATCGACTCCACCTCGCGGACCAGGTTCACGATCAGGTTGAACTCCTTGTCGGCCTCGCCCAGCGTCGCCTTGAACTGGTCGTGCGCCTGGATCAGGCCCTGGATCTCCTCCATGGTGTGCACGATGAACATATCGACCAGATCCTCGCGCGTGCCATCCAGCCAGTTGTTGAACGGCGCCGCCCGCTTCGCGAACTCCAAATGCAAGATGTCGATCTTCTCCAGGATGCGCTCGGCCTCGTCCAAAGCGGTGCGCCTGCGCTGGGTGAGGGCACCCAGGCGGTCCCACTGGTCGCAGATGCGCTGGCACCTGGCGTTCACCGACACGCAGTCATGGTACTCCAGGGTGCTGTGGATGTAGGTAATCACGGATTAGTTGGGGATCTCTAAGGAAAGTGGGCTGAGCGAACATGAGCGAAACAAATGTCTGTGGTGAGCGCTGTAGGATCAGATGGAATGGAATGGGATGGGATGGGATGGGATGGTCGGGTGACGGTGTTGCCAGTTAACCTATCTTAATCTTGGATTCAGATAGTCCATAATAACAACTATTAATAACCAGAATCTATATAAACTCATTACTTCATTTTATGATACCTTCTACAGAGGTAGTTCTAGTTAGTTCTTCAGAACTTATATATATTTACTCGTATATAACATCATCTCTGAAGAAACTTTAGCTTACTACGAAAAATCGCAATTCTCGCAATTAAGTTACTCACTATATAACTATATAGATCGTATTCCTATTTGCTTTCTAACTATCTGGCAAACACTGGTGTCTAGATGGATGACTGATCGGGGAGGTGGAGTTCTACCTAACCTCACGCTGGATCACGCAGATCAAGGATTACAGATCACCGTATCGGCCATCGGTGGCAGCAGGCGGGGATAAATCGAGATTAGCTAATGGGCTCGCTCGGGACGGACACTTACTTCAGCTCCTGGGCGATGGCGGCGATCTGCTCCACGCGATCCTGGTGGGCGGCCAAGTCAGACTCAAAGGCTTCGTGCTTCTTCTTGAGGGCCTTCAGCTCGTTGAGCTTGCACTGGCGGAAGTCCTGCGACTGCAGCATCTCCTCCTTGCCACGCGTCCAGTCCTCGTGGGCATCGGCCTGTGCATTTCAGTAGTATTAGTAAGGAACATAACTATAGCCGAGCAAGATAGAAGCCCACCTTGTGCTTGAACTTCTGGGCCAGATGCTCGAGGCGCTCCAGGCGCATGGTCTCGGCCAGCAGCCACTCCTCGAAGGCCTTCTCGGCCAGCTCCAGGCCCTTCCACGAGTTGGAGATGTCGGAGACGGTCTTGCCCTCGGTGGGCAGGTAGGCGGGCCGGTTGGACAGGCGCAGCTTGGTCTGCAGCGTGTTGAAGTTCGTCTCCAGCTTGGCCTTCTGCTCCACACGTGGTGGCTTGTGCTTGCGCCGGTAGGTGCGGTACTCCTCCAGCTTCTTCTGCACGCCCGCCAGCGAGTTGTCGGCCTGGCGGGAGTTCAGCCACGGCATGGTGCGACGGATCCACTCCAGCAACTATGTATGGAATATGGAATATGGAATATGGAATATATGTTAATATGATGATCTATATCCTGGGGATAACTGGTTAACTCACATCACTGGCCAGACGCTCGTACTCCTCCATGAGGCGCTCGTTCTCCTGGTTGACCTTGAGCACCTTGCAGATGCGGTTGGCAGCGGTTTCCGCCTGTCGTTGCGTTCGGTGTTCGGGTGTGGCACATAGTTGGTACATGGTTACATGGTTGGGTGGGTGGAAAAGGTGGTTGCACATTAGAAGGCTTCAATCGTTTCGCTCTGAGTGTGCGTGTGTGTGTGGGCACGGAACCAACTCAGATTTGGAAAAGCGAGAACAAGACGAACAGGAAACAGGAACAGGAACACTGGGCGCCGCGGTTCAGTCCAACTCAGCTCCATGCCAGCGATTATAATCCGATTCGAACTGAACTGAACTGAACTGTGTGCCCTATATAGAGAACGTTGCGGAAAGTAAAAGAAACGTTGGAAGCAACAGAAAACGGGGCAAACAGATGCAATGGCCGGGGAGTCCAGAGCAGAAGATTCCCCGCCATCTGAGTTAAGCGGTCTAGGGATTAGGATGCTCTGGCAAATCTGCAGTTAGCATAGCGATTCGTGTGCTTTGTGAGTGTTTATGGTATGATATGATATGGCTAGAAGAATCGGTCGCTTCAATCTTGTAGATTTCAATTGAAGAAGGTGAGAGATTGTAGTGAAACCAAAGAATTGTGGATCTTATATGGCATTTAAAGAATAATAGTTTAATTTGAAAGAAGTATAGTTTGGATTGATAGACTGATAGATCGATAGAAGAACCATTAGCAGGAGTATGATCTATTATGATCACTGGGTAGAAAGACTCAATCGCTTCAATCTTGTAGATTTCAATTGAAGAAGGTGAGAGATTGTAGTGAAACCGAAGAATTGTGGATTTTAGATGGCATTTAAAGAATAATAGTTTAATTTGAAAGTAGGATAGTTTGGATTGATAGATTGATAGATTGATAGAAGAACCATTAGCAGGAGTATGATCTTTTATGATCACTGGGTAGAAAGACTCAATCGCTTCAATCTTGTAGATTTCAATTGAAGAAGGTGAGAGATTGTAGTGAAACCGAAGAATTGTGGATTTTAGATGGCATTTAAAGAATAATAGTTTAATTTGAAAGAAGGATAGTTTGGATTGATAGATTGATAGAAGAACCATTAGCAGGAGTATGATCTATTATGATCACTGGCGCCAAGTGTATGACATGTAGATGGGTGTAGTGTTCTGCTTGTGTGTGTGTGTTTCTTTTCTTTTCTTTTTTTTGGGGTGACTGGATGTTTGGGTGTTTTCGTATAACAGACCTTTTGGGCGCCACTGAAGCAGTGATAGTACGAGGACACATAGGTCATCACCGCCCGCTCATCGGGCAAAGCTGTATTCTGCAGATCTGTGATCGAGTGTGTGTGTTTGATATTTGATTTTGAATTTTTGCAGGAGGGTTGTTGTTGTTGTTGTTGTAGTTGTTGTTGTGGCGATTGCAGTTGCAGATTGGTTAATGGCAGTTGTTGGTTTGTTTTTTTTTTTTTGATGAGCGGAGCGAGCGCGCACACAGAGAGATAATAAAAAGAGAGAAAGAGAAAGAAAGCAACAAACATACAAATGATGGTTAGTCTCAACAGGCATCAAACGGTATTACAAATATTCTAGTCTTAAGCTAAGTTAGTGTACATCATCTCAAAACATGCCGGCGCCCAAAACTCGATCACTTGATCCTTTGTGGTTCTCTTTTTCTTTGGGAACCACCTATCAGGGATCGAGTTTCGGTTCCAAGCGCCCAATTAAACACTTATAAATATGGCAAGCTCAACGCATTGCAGATTATTGGCAGAACATGCAGGGAACGCACGAAGCGGAGATATATGTAACCTACCAACTGGAAATAAGCTAACCTGGGGTAAGAGACTCGGTTATTAAAAGGTTGGTTAAGGTTGTTAGAGGATCGAACTTAAGTTCGTTTGGATAAAGAGAGAGTAGAGCTTTCTTCTGCATTAAAAACGTTGGAATCTAATAATAGATCAAATTATCGGAAACCCTTGCGAGTTTCAAAGTTTCAGTTTGGACTCCCATTTTCTATGGGGTTTATCATAATCTCCGATATCTTTGCGAGCGCAGTTAGTGGGGCTATTGTTAGCATCTGGCGGATGCGGAAGCGAATGCGAATGCGAATGCGAATACGGATGCGGATGCGGATGCGAGAATACAACAATATGCGAGAGGCCAATGCAAATCGAATCAAGACAAATCCAGGCTATTCAAATTTCATATAGGAGAGGGCGCAATTTCGTGGCGATTCAGATTCCCGCTGCCCTTCTGGTTGCTGTGTGACTCTGACTCTGATTTCGGTTTGACCTTGGCTCGACCTTGGCCCCGTACCGCTGCGACCTTGGCGCGTGGGGCGCGTTCACGCGGCGCATTTGGTCAAGGTCTCCGCGGCGATGGGGGGGGGAAGAAAATGGAAGCAACAGCAACAGCAGCAGCAGCAGCAGCGGCAACATCGCAAAATCGCATAAAAATATACTTAGAACGAGGAAGGCATATGGCTCATATATAGATATAAAGATATATGTATATCGATATGCCGCGCTAGAGCTAGATATTTAAGTGTATCGTGGTGAAGTTTAGTCACATTGTAATTATTCGGGACGTAGGTGTATTGTCTTGTGGGTTCGGGTACATGCGTCACATTTCCAACCTGTTGGGCTCCCTGGAAGGCGTGGTAGTAGCAGGAGACGTACGTCATGATGGCACGTTCATCCGGTTTCGGAGTGTTGATCAAATCTGTCGTTGTTCACCAATCGCAATGATTAGAACCGGAACCCAGTAAATGGCTTATAATAGAGGTCTAATCCCCGTTAAGAAGGGAGCACTACGCTATTATCGCAAGTAATGGGAGGAGTTGAAGTGATAATATAATGTAATAGAACTTTAGTGTACCAATAATTCATTTCTTACATTTGTTTATCGATGATTTTTAGTTTCTTGTTACTTTAAACCTTTTAACAGTTGGGAATAGCTATAGTATCTCCTCCCATCACTGAACTCTTAACCCATCCTCACATAATCAGTCCCAAAAACACTTACCATCTGGATCCAACATGCGCGGAATATCCAGATACTTCTCGGCCACATCGAAGGCAGTGTTAAGATTCTCCAGAGGATTGTCTTTGGACAGCTTGGCGTAGTCGATAAGATCTGGACGATGGCGATGGATGAGGGCGCAGAAGGCCAGACCATCCTACAAAATAATACATGGATGTTTAGGCAATGGAACAAGGGGTTAAGTCAAGCCAGTTAACCCACCTTGAACGACAGATGGAAGTTCTGTACGTTGACGTTCTTGTAGGGAGCCGTCTTGCGCTGGCACCACAGCAGCAGACCCTCCTTGGCGGTCATCTCCTCCACGGAGATGTCCTGGATGGCGAAGCGCAGGATGATCGTCCAGATCATGCCCAGGGTCATCTTCAGGTTGCCATCCACGATCTCCTCGGCGCCAATGGACACCAGGTGGACGCCCTTGGAGGCGATGAAGTCGAGAGCCTTGTTCACGTTGGCGATCTTGTGGAAGCGCATCTTGCCGCGATCGGGCTTGGGCAGCGTCTCGCCGGAGATCACCTCCAGCAGCAGCATCAGCTTGAGGCCGTTGCGGAAGTCCTCCTCGATGTTGTCGATGGCGGTGCCGGCTTTGCGCAGATGACTGTTACACCAGGCGGTAAATGTCTGTGGGATATGGATGAAGAACGAGTGTTAATGAAATATAGGTTTTGTTTTCTAAATAATTTAATTGGTTCACCCTACAAAAGAAATTGATATGAAACGTACATCAATTTTACATTATTTAAGATCAATTTTAATTTGATATCAGGCCAGGTAAATTTGACCTGGTCTAAAAAAAAAGAGTACTTCATGTAAAAACGATATGGGTTTTGCATGACCTGAAATTTACATGGCCATATCGATTTTACGGTAACTTGCTTTTTTTGTGTGTATTAATGGGTCTTTTGAGGACTTTTGATGGGGAGTTGAGAGTTCTATAAAAACGAATATACTAAAAATATCTTTATTCTCTTAGTAACATGTATAATAAAAATCTTGGATATGTATGAAATGAGTGGAATATGTTCAACCAAAATCGTCAAGTACCTGAAAGGTCTTTTGGGGGCGTGACACCCTGTATGGGGGACAGCTGATCGCCGCCAGCTGTCCGCGAGTCGCAGTTCCTGTTTTTGTTTCGCCACCCATTTAGGGCAGTCCCAGCCCAGAGATCTTTGTTGTTGGCTTTTGGTACGATCCCCCCTCCCCATTTATTCGCGACCCACTGTTGTTGCAACTGCGGCTGACAGTTGCAGTTATTTTTCACCGAATGGGGACAGACAGAAGTCGTTGGAGCAGCCAGAACAAAGAGAAAACAAGAAAAGACAGCGGGCACATGTGTATGTATAGGTATAAACCAGTTCTTTTTTGCACACACTTCATTATTTTGGAGGCCCAGACCGCAAAACCCCACCTCCTCCCACCCAATGGGTGTTGCCTTGGTCTTTGTGCGCTTACAACTCGGAATAGGTGTTCAGTTGCCTGGGAATATGCAGATCACTCATAAAATGCAGCGCGGGAACTTTGGGCTTTATGCCAATCAATATTGGGAAGTCCGGAACAATCGAAAAGGAAAGGAAGAGGAGGATGAGGTGATAGTAGTGGGCCTAATCGATTGACAAATGGGCTGCATTTACGGCCATATATGCATCACAATGGATCACCGCTAGAACGGGATCAAACATGCATAGCTTGTATAGAATATCGAGGGTACGGGGGGCTCCACTTTATTGGCCATTAGCTTACAGTTAGGTGCGTGAGATCAGAGAGAGAGACGCAGAGAGGAGATGGGGAAAAGAGAGAGCCGAAGCCGATCTAAGCTGAGAACAAGAAATGCAACTGTTAATGCAAATGCCCCTCTCACGTAACGATCAAAACGGTTGCTGGGGACAGATTACACATTACCCACTCGAACAATAACAACTTGAACTAGGCCAGCAGCCGGAGAGCGCCCAAACAAGTCGCTCCGGCTTACCGCTAGGCTCCAGCTCCATCTCAATCTCCATCTCCAGCTCGAGTCTCTGCCATGCAGCATCCAGTGTTGCCAGCCGAATGCAGGCATTCCCGTTAGATCTAGCTCTTTTCTAATAATACATAATACTAATTTCCATAAATCTCTTTTATTCCTGAGATGCCGGGAAATTGAGAAAACATTCGAAAGCGGAAATGAGTGCTATTTTTGACAATTATCGTTTTTCTCACTTTTAAGTGTCATTTAATTTCGGAGACAAACGGACGTCATAAAAGTGGCTTCAAAGGACGTACTTAAGTGGGTCATCAAAATGCAGCACCATAAACATGAAAATGGATTGCGAAATGTGTGATTTTTGGGATATTGGTAAGTAAAGATGTTTTTTCTAAACTTTTCCAAAACTGTTTACATTTCTTAAAATCTGGCAGCTCTGATCGTCGCAGCCTCTCCCTCTCTCTCTCTGATCCGTCTCTCTCTCTCGTGCTGTTGCATTCCGGTAACCCGTTTTCGCCTCTGATCAATTACCGTTATCGGGCAGCAGCGGCGTCGGCAGCTGCGACGGCGGCAGAGGCCAGTGGCCTGCGATTGCAGCGAAGCGCCAGAGTTGCCTGGACCAGCTTGCAACCACCATCTTCCAGATCTTCCAGATCTATGATTGAGCAATCTTTTTGGCTGGTCAAGGCGCACGCGCCAAAATCGAGAAAAAAACAGCCAAACGAACGACGTCCGCCTTGTCTTCTTCTCCTTAGTTTGGTTTTTTTTTTGTTTTTTAAAAAAGCTTTTTTGGGGAAAAGCTCTCTATTGGCAGAGCAGCAGAATCAGCAACGCACTCGCTCTTGCACACCCATTTTTAGCCGAGTGTAATTTGAGCGGCCCCATAGCATGGACTCATTCGCACATGGCCAGGCGGCCAAGCAGCCAGGCAGCCAGGCAGCCAGGCGGATGAGAATGGAGGAGGGTGGCAACCCTGGCCGATGATCCTCCTCATTCATTCACACCTTTCGCACCGCACACTCATGACTCATGAGCCCCACCACCCACACCCATGCAAATGCCCATCCCCTCTCTTTACACCTTTTGTTGCGTTGTTGCGATCAATGTAAACACAAAACAGAAACAATTTCATTTCAGTGGCTGTTTTCTTTCTTTTTTCGGCACTCATTATTCAGCAGCTGACGAATTCCGTTCGGTAATTTACGGTTACGAAATACATATATAGAGAAAGAGAAAGATAGAGAGAGAGAGAGAGAGACAGAGACAGAAGGAGAGATGCCACGCATACATGTCCGAGCATGTCAAGCTCAAGTCATCTGGCGACCGCCAAAAATCTTCATATTTTCGCTTTATTTTGCATTTATGTATTTTTCAACGTTTTTTTTCGATCTGTGTTAATTATTTTCAGTTTCGTTTGTGCGCCAGCGATTTGTCATTGCATTTTCGCCATGCTTTATGAGTGTGGGTGGCTGATGAATTTCGGATACTCGGCCACCGCTACAGATACTGCTACAGATACAGATACAGATACAGCTAGAGATACTGAAGAGATATTCTGAGTCCGAATCGCGTGGAAATGTGGTGCATAGGAATGCTGTCTATTTATAATTGTCAATTTCATTTCACCACCTAGGCGGCGTGTCAAAAACACAGCCTTGCACTAAATTTTGGCTGGCAATTTATAGAATTATGTATATAAATAATATATCTGTGCGGTTGCAGGTCTCTAGGTTAGAGCTCTTGGGGACGAATTGGGATGGGATCTAATAGGATGGAATGGGCTAGTCACTTTTCACTATCTTTCGTTCTTTTTGGCCTTCTAGCTCTTATCGAGTACGACCTTCAGGTTTTTCTAGTTGTCCCCACCTCAATTGCCACCTACTTATGGATCGATGTTTCCAGCTTTATCTAAACAGTGGCAATTAGTTGCTGTTCTTCTTTTGACGCCATAGGTATAACGGTATGCTTCCGCTGGCTGCCAGACAGCGAGAACCGACAACTAACAACCGACAACCGTCAGACAACAAACAAACAAACTAAACGATGAAAAAATGAAGATCATAGGGGGATGCCAGGGGGTAATTGATTGGAAACTGTATGGAAAATGGGTAGCCCAATGGTATGTAACCTTCGGTTTCGATTGGGTTGGGCCCGGGTCTCTTTCCTATGACGATCAGATCAACCTGTTGGGTGGTTCGAAGCCAAACAATTGGAATCTAATGAGATCTTCGATTTTCATAATCATAAGATATCGAAGGCTTTTGGATATACGTTCTATATTTGCTAGCCTATATGTATAGTTCCTGAACAGCAACAAACTATTTTCGTGCTATCTTCAAACATTGCTCGAACAACAAGAGCCATGAAAATCAAGAAAGAAGAATTCTATTTTTAAAACGGCCCGCTGAGCTTTTTTTTGTAGTTTTTGTTCTAGCTTTTTTTTGTGTTAGTCCTATGTTGTTGTTGTTGCGGTGGTGGTGGTGTTGGCTCGGTAAAATATTGAAACATAATCGAAAAATATAGAACCTAGCCAGACGAAAGAGCATATATCCAATACATACGAACCACGGATACAGTAGATATTCGTAAAATTGGCCAATGAAACGGGCTGTTTTCCTCTTTAAAATATTTGAGGAAGTTTAGAAAATATCACAGAGTGAATGTTCTTTTTGAACGTTACTTTTCCAATTCTTATCTGACCCCTTTGAGCTCAATTGCAATATTCTTTTTAACGTTTACACTTCTGATCAAAAATTGATTAATTCCTTGTAAAGTTTTGGATAGGAAATTTATAACATCCCAAAAACGTATAATGCCTTTTAAACGATGGGTAAGTCCTGAAGTAGTTTTATATTTAGGGGGTATAAGCATACCATCAACATATCAATATATTGTATGATATTTACGATGTGTTGAATAAAGACTTGAGATTCTTCGACATAAATTTGCCATGACCCAGAATGTGATGGGATCGATTCCAGAATGTCTGACTGAGGATCTTTAGATTGGAATGGGGGGATATAAGGTACTGGTGTCATAGATCAAAATATTAAGGGTAGTTGCTTTAGAAGGAAGATCTAATAACTAATGCAAGGTAATGTTACAATATCGGGAGTATAGAACAATATCCAAGATCTCTGTGGCAGGTCGAACTGTAGTTCCCAGGATTATTAGTAATAGTGGGTTTTTCAGGGCTTTATCTTCCCTCTCACTCACCTTCTTCTGTTGCTTCTCCCACGCAGGATCGAGGAGGCCCTCACGCTCCCACTCCTCCTCCTGCTCCATGTACCCATCTCCGTACTCCATGGAGAGTCCGTTCTCCATCATCATCTTGTGGCGCTGTCAGAAGTCCCGCTCGCTCGTTATATATATCTAGATCGTTCCCTGTCCCGCTGCACACTCTCTCGCTCGCTCTCGCTGCTTCTGGCGGTGCTGCTGTTGTTGTTGGTGATCCAGTTGCTGCTGCTGCCGAAGGAAAACGGAGGTTGTAGGTTGGATGTTGCTATTTCTTGGTTGTTATTCGGTTATTCGGTTATTCGCTTGTTCGGTCGTTCTTGTTGCCGCGGCTCAGGTCGTTCGAATACGATTAGAATTGGTTTGGTTGGGTTTGCTTTTGCTTTTGCTCTTGGTTCAGATTCAGATTCAGATACTGGACAGTCTCTATATAACTGTGCCTGTCTGTGCGGTGCGTGTGTGTGTGACTGAGTGCTGACTGACTGACAGACTGATTGATTGATTGATCGATCGATGGCGCAAAGCTTGCCCGAATCCTGAAAGCTCTCCTCGAGAGACACAACAACAGTAACAACAACGACGACGCCAACAACAACCTGCCACAACAGGTGGTTGCCTTGCCGCTTTGCCCGATAGCCCGATATACCCGATTAACCCGATTAACCCGATTAAACCGATTAACCCGCTAACCCCGCTAACCGTTTCCCGCTAATATTCCGAGTTGAAAAAACAAACGTATTGAATCATGAATTTGGACTGGCAAAATCGTTGTATAACACGTTAATTTGCTGCTTAATTATTTTTGCGTTTGCTTTGCTCGTTCTTTTGTGTGTTTTCCGCGCTCGTTCCGTTTCGTATCGTATCGTATCGGTTAAAAATAGTATGTTTTGAAAAAGTTTTATTTTCGGCGTCAACGTCAACGCAGCGAAGGGAAGTGGGCGGGGCCGGGGGCGGAGGCGGAGAAGGACGGTTCGGGATTGGTACATATTTGAAATAATTTTGAGAAATAGCGCGAATTCGGATCGGAAATCGGAACTGATCCGGTAAATATAGATCGATATACTCGCGCGGTGGGTTGCTCTCGTTCCCTTTTTTTTTTTTTGTGTGTCTTATTTTTTATTGGTAGCACTTTGACTCTCTATATAGATCATATATATGCACATATTGTTCGGATATATATAGAGATATATGTGGTTAGGCATATATAACCATCGCACGCACACACACACACACACCTTACACACATGCACAGTTTTCGTTACTTTTTTTTTTGCTTTGCTCATTTTATTTTATTTTTTTTTTAATTTTTGTATTTATATTTATTTTTCAACGAGTACCAAAAAAAAAAAACCAAAAAAAAAGAAAATAGAGTATAACGAAAGCAAGTGAGTCGGTTAGCCAGAGATATATATGCACATATATAAATATATATATAGTATATATCTATATCTATTCGTGTGTGTGTATTGGAACCAAACAAAAACAAAAACAACAAAACAATCTGTGTGGACAGCAATTGGAGCAATATCTACGTGTGTCGCTTGCGAAGAGAAAGACCCGCTCGCGTTGATAGCCAACTCAAAACTGATGTCGCGCCAGACAGCTGCCAACTCTGAATACCGTCGCAGCCGTCGTCGCAGTCGCAGTCGCCGCTGCTGCCGTCGGCGCACCACCCCCACCCCCCCATCCAACCGATCCGCCGCCCCACCTGGCCCACATCACATCGCCCACCGCACCACATCCACATCCACAGCCTCAGCAGCCGAAGAAGAAAAGTCTGGCGTGCAGCGGGAGCATCGGATCGAATCGGATCGGTTTGGATCGGTTGCTTTGGCTTTGGCTTTGGTTAGCCGAAGATCCCAACATCCGAAGACCCGAACCTCCAACGACCCAGAGACGCAGAGTGTAGAAGGGGGCGGTGGAGGCAGAGAGTGGGAGTGGGTGGCAAAAGAAAGTATGAATTCGGCCAGCATAAGCGTACGAGTCGTGGGACCCTATAGTTTCGATGATGATATAGGGGTATGCTGCTCTTTTCCTATCCAATTATCTAGTAATCTTTGTTTTCCCTGAAGTTCCCGAAAAATAGCTTTACATTTCCATTTTTTTGTTAACAAAGTATCCTGATGATAGGGTTCTGGGACCCAAAATTATTATTATAATGCTTTGTGAATGGATGAATGAGAACCAGGGTATACGAATATATGATAATGATTTTTTTTAGATTTTTATGTCAATCCGTTCTGGGTGAATTTTGCTACTGACCGTTATTTATAGTAAGCCTTTTATAGTGGTTATAGATTAAAGATAGATTATAGATAAAGATATAGATTAAAGATTAAAGATACTCTTTTTCGAAATTCAAAACCCTTTTAATTTATAGTAATTTGAATTTAGTTTTAAGGAATTCTTTTAAACTTTACTTAGCATATAAGAGGTTTAGGATCCTACGCCTACAGGGTATCGCAAATTTCAAACTCTTTTGCCGGCGATCTTTCTTGTTTTTGCTCATTTGCAGCTGCGGCTTGCAGCCTGCTCCCCGTTTCTTTTTTTTTTTCGGTTGGTCTGCGGCGAAGAAGAGAGCTCTTGGACCCCCATTAGTGAAATTGGTAGGAAAATGCAGTTGCAGGCGACACACGAAGAAAGTAAGAGGGGTCAGCTGGGGAGAAGGGGGGGAAGGGGGGATGGGGCACCCTGTATGCTGTATGCGATATATGCGAATGCGAGACGACAACAACTTGTTGGCCCCCACGTCAGCTTGTCTGTCTCTCCACCACCCCCTTTGGGCCCCTCCTGGTTTTCAGTTTTCAGTTTTTCGATTTTTAGTTTTTCGATTTTCGTTTTTCGTTTTTCTCCTCGTCTGTCAGCGGGTCTCCGCGGTTCAGCATCAGCATCAGTATGAGCATCAGACAGCATCCACCAATAACCCCCCTTCCTGGGTCTTCGGAAAACGCCCCCGCATAACTACGAAAATAGCAAATTGTTAATTTCGCTTCGAAAACTCTTTTCCAATACACACACGCACGCAAATCGCGAATCGGCAAAGGAGAAGGGGTTTTTTTTTGGGGGGAGCACATGATTTTATTGGCATGCTTTCATGGTTTTTCCGTGCGAAACATTTCATTTTTCATTCCACATTTCACATTTTTCAACACGCTGCTACATAGGTTTATTTTTTGCTTCTTTAGCGGGGCGAACGAGAGAGAGAGAGAGAGATGATATTTATGAAATTTATTAAATATGCTCGCAAGCCACAAAATCAAGGATAGCGATTAGCTAGACCAATAAAAACCACCCACAATAAGTGTGGACATTCGGGCGTCTCGTCTCGCTCGCACACTCCATCCGTCCCGTTCGCTCTGTGTGGGAGCTTTCGAAAGCTCCGGATCTGAGATCTCTAGATTCGATTTGAAGGGACAATCTTCGAAAACGTTTATTCCAAGAGATAAGACTCTGGACAGCCAGGATTCCCGAGAACAGAGTATTGTGCACGTCGCTTTGTCCCAATTTTAAGCTATTCCTTGGCGTGAGATATGGCGATAAGATAGAAAGATATATAGACAGAGATAGAACCCAAATTCGGCTATTTATAGATCATAATGTGCGTCGTCAGCGGCGAGTTTTGTTCTTTTTTCGAAAACAATATCTATTCTTAGTCGCTGCTTGTGCGTTAATACCATATTTTTGTAAATACATACTAACATACATTCCCGCTGAGACATAAATTTTATAAAAATTGACCAAATGCCATTTGAAAGGCAGCCACATCAAGGTGAGGAGTGGGGGCCAGGAGGTGGCCCACAAACCGAAAATCATTGGGTAAGCACGGCACACGAACACACACATGCAACAGGTACAGTGCGGTTCGCAAAGAGCAGGCGATCCTTTCAAGGATCACCTTTGGACCAGAATTCTAGTTTTAATCTGTTTAAGGTTTCAAACGAAAGTTTACCACACATGTATCTGAAGATCTCAAGATCGTATTGATCACATCCTAAATAAAAGATTATGAACTTAGGAGACCTTAAGGATTCGATTACTGGTGGGTAAAAATCGGTTTTTAAATAGAGCGTCTATTTTTGAACAGTTTCCACTGTGAAATTTATTTATTACCTCCATCTAATTATATCACACATATATTTGGAAGAGAGCCAACTATTGAAAGGCCTTTAGAATAAATCAATTAACTATTAATACAAAAATTTGATTAGCAAACTTTATGTTTAATAGTACTACAAGTTTCTTACATCCGGCTAAATAAACTTTTTAGACCCTGGGAACGCTGCTCGATTTCGACTTACAGTCCCGAAACGCACCGCTCATATAGATATATGCAAACAAAGTCATACATTCGTGTGGACAATTGGATTAATCGCAGATCCGCAGATAAAACGACAATATATCTTGTTATGCAGTTTATATTTTATACATAGATAATTTTTGTTGCTTTTCGTCGGTTTTGTATCTCGCATGTAATTAATAACGCTTGGGTACAATTATGTTAAAAAGTAATTACAATTGATTTAGAACGGGGCCAGCACCGCAGATTTGCGCCTGCCGACATATATGCATATGTATGCTGAACTTGTATGTTTACATACGTCTGTAGAGCATAACTATTCTTTAATTTTAACCATTATATATTACGTTTACTCTTTTAGCTTTAGTTTAACTTTTACTTTTACTTTTAACTTTTACTTTGCTTGTGTGCTTTTTCTCTTTTCGTTTTGTGTTGTGTTGTGTGTTGTTTTGTGTTCTTTTCAAGTTTTGGATTTTGTTTGTTTTTCGTTTACTGGGACATAAACGTCGAGGAGGCTAATCTTCATCTTAAGGAAAACATTTTCTATATCAATAATAATAATATTAGGTAATAAAAAAAAAATAAACAATTACATACACATTTAGCGTAATATTAGAGGGGCTTTTGGAGGATATTGGGGGGATAGAGAGGAGAAATGCAAACAAACGCAATCACAATGAAACATTCTTCGGGCGGAGATCGGGGTCAGCTCCAGCTTCGGAGTCCGACCCCTACTCCAGTTTCATCGCCAGGCCGGGCGGCGGCGGCGCCTCCAGCTGTTCGAGGAAGAGCTCCTCCAGCGGCCGGTCGCTGGTGATGCGGAAGAGGAACAGGTGGTCCTGGCACTTCAGGCTGATCGATCGCAGCGCGGGCAGGCGCAACAGCAGCTGCGCGAAGCGTCCGTCGTCGCCCGGATGCTCCAGGCGACAGTGCTCGTCCAGGCAGGCGTACACCTTCTCGCGGCACATCTCGATCTCCGCCCGGTTCTTGATGCCGCGTATGTCCGGGTTGTACAGTATGATCGCCTTCAGGCACGCCAGCTCGCGTCGGTCCAGATTCAGTCGCTTCATCTTCACGCTCAGCTCGGACAGGATGCGATCGAAGATGGCCGAGACGCCGGCCTTGATCGCACTGTTGCGATGGTACGAGAAGCTCTGGTTGAGGAATAGCTGCTGCGGCTGCAGTCCCGGCGATCGCCGCTCGAAGGAGCCGTCGTGCCCGAGGCCGCCGCCACCGCCGCCTCCGGTACCGCCGTCATCCAGCGACACGATGCTGCACCAGGCCACGTTCGCAATGAGCAGCTCAATCCAAGCGGCCTTCAGCAGGATTACCTGGTCGTCCAGCGGCACCTGGGCAAAGTGCGGCATCATGCGCGCGTATTCGACCATCTGGAAGAGCTGCTTGTTCACCACCTGGCACAGGGCGGACACGGCGCCCTTGTAGTCCGGCTGCACTGTGGAATAGGGGCCGACGCGCAGGAAGGTCAGCGCCCGATCGCCGCTCTGGGTCTCGGCGCGCTGTTCGGCCTCCAGGATCCGCTCGATCGAGAAGTCCCTGGACACGCTGTTGGTCATGAAGTCCTCGGAGCCGTTGCCGCTGCCCATGCCACCGGATCCGCCGCCCAATCCTCCGCCGCCTCCTCCTCCTCCGCCGCCGCCGGAGCTGGAGCCGCCCACGGAGCCAGGACCGCTGCTGCCGCCACCGCTGGCGGCCAGCCTGCCCGCCGCATTGCGGGCGCCCCGTTGTCGCTCCTCCTGGACCGCCTCCCGCTTCATGCCGCAGGTGAGGCACTTCTGGTAGCGGCAGTACTGGCAGCGGTTCCTCTGCCGCTTGTCGATAATGCAGTTGCGGTTCTCGCGGCACGCGTATGTGAGATCCTTGCGCACCGTGCGCTTGAAGAAGCCCTTGCAGCCCTCGCAGCTATACACGCCGTAGTGCTTGCCGCTGGCCCGGTCGCCGCAGATGGAGCACAGGTGCTTGCTGCCGCTCAGCGGATGGTTGGGCGGATATTGCTGCTGGACCGCAGCGGCGGCGGCGGCGGCTGCAGCAGCGGAATTGGGCGCCTGCGCCATCTGCGAGTCCCCGCCGCTGTTGTTGTTGTTGGAGCCCGCGGAATTGGAGCCGGGCAGCACGTGGACCATGGACATGGCCTGCATGAAGGGCCCGGGACTCTCGGCCTTGGGCGAGAAGCTGCTGTTGTTGCTGTCGTTCAGCTGCGAGATGTCCGGCTTGACCTCCTCCTTGATGTGGCTCAGCCGGAAGCTGGCGTCCTGGTCGCAGTTGTCCATCCTGCGGAGGTGGATGCGAATGTGGCTGCCGATCTGGATATGTCGGGTCGGGGATGCTGGGGCAGCTCCTCCTCCTCCTCGCGGTTTCTCTTTTGCTAGTTCTCTTCTTGCGTGCGAGTGTGTGTGTGTGCTGCTCTGTGTGCTTTCACCTCTCTCTCTCTGTCTCTCTGTATTGGGGTTTCACTTTGCCAACGCCACCGTGTCCGTCCGTGCGTCCGTCCGCTTTTTCGACCAAGTGGATGGGGCCAAGTGGAGCAGCTCGCTTCGCTTGCAGTTTATTTGCAGTTTGCCGCTGGGGCCGTGGCTGCATTTACATAATCTTGGGCCGCTGGAGCCGCGCACTTTCCTCGCTCGCCGCCAAACAATTGCGCTTTTTACTTTTAGCAACAAACAAAGAATGCCAGACTTTCTGACTAATGGATTAAAACCTTTTTTCGCGTCGACATTTTTTCTCAACAAAGACAAAACTCACCACGGCGACGCAACTCACCATCGTAGAGATGGGCGCGTGACACAGGTTGCGCAGTCACGAGTCACGGTCACGATTTTTTGCCATGTGTGATAAGATCAGAAATTGATACTAATGCCAATTAGAATGGCATTGACTTGAGGCTTATTTGTATTGTATTAGTATCTATAAATGTACATATTCAAAACTATTAATAACTAGAGTTTGTTAAAACTATCTTAATTTAAATATAGATATCACTCCTGTTAACCTACTCGGCTTAAAATGTAAACATTCCCGACTGACGACTCGCGCATCTCTATTTCACCAAAACAGTGGATAGAGTTGTCCGCTCACCTGCACAAACTGATTTCAGTGGGCGTCTGTGTCCCAATAAGGGCGCTAATTCCCATTGAAACTGCCCCAAATGAATCATCTTGGCTTTCCTAACCATCAATCATTAGTTAATCAATCAGTCAATCAATCGAGTTGAAAATGTAGAGGAGCGACAGCCCTGGCAGCCATTGCACAACTCACCACACGAATGCAACACTGCGTCTGTCTGGCTCCCCACACCGCTGTTCCCCACCCCACCCCCGCCAACCACCCACTCACTGCCACAGTGCAAATAATTTTGCCCCGCTGCAATTATGGGGAAATGCGAAATGGCAACGTGAATGTGCGCCAATTTCACCGCTGCCGTCGGCAGCCTCGACCCCAAATCGCCGTCGCCTAGAATCGAGCGGTTTGGCCACTGAACTGGAACTGCGAAGCCGACAGCAGGCCAAACCAAGACCAACCGAATTCGTCCGAATTAGGCGAAATGCAAATGCAACTTACTTGCAGCCAATGGCTTTGGATGCGCCGCAAGGTGACGCTCAGCGCCCACGGCTGTTTATTTACTTTTTTGTTTGGCTATCGCTTATCAGTGCTCGCGAGCACACACACACACACGTTTACGGACACGAACACACGACGCTGATTTAATTTGTTGCAATCGCTATTGTAATTGTAGTAATTGAGTCCATCATCATCACAAAGAGACGCGGTAATTAAGCATTTCGCGAAACACAGCTGACGCGTGGTGAGAAAGTCCGTTTGAAGGGGGGGTGAATAACTGGTTTGGCCGTGGTGATAAAAGAAATAGGTGTCTCCGGTATCGTAGCAAGGTGTATTCGCTAAGTGTGGTGAGTTTGGTTTGGGTTGTGAGCTCGGCTAGATGTTTAAACTGCGCGCCGACCATTTCAAAAATGGTCCTACACTAAAAATACAAACTGTTTGAACAACTAACAACTTAATAATTACATGCATAACGCTTTTCGAGTGTTTTGAAAAAATAAAATGTTCGTCATGATTTTTTGCGAAAAATGTCAAAAAAATAAAGTGTCCAAGTTTAAATGTGAATCGATTGGACATTTAATAACGAGCTCAGAAAGGTATGACAGTCCATATTTGGATCAATATTTCCATTGTTTGGGCAAAAAAACTGGTTTGTTTTTTTTCGAAAATTCGAGATATCGGTTTTTGACAAAAATGGGAATTTTTCTTTTGGTTTTTTTGCTATAACTTGGCCAAAAATGATCCTACACCAAAAATACATACTGTTTTGAACAGCTAACAACTTAATAATTACATGAATAACACTTTTCGTGTGATTTTGAAAAAATAAAATTTTCGTCAATTTTAATTTTTCTTGTAAGGGGGTACATCATAATTTTTTGCAAAAAATTTCAAAAAAATTAAATGTCAATGTTTAAATGTAAATCGATTGGAAATTTAGTAACGAGTTCAGAAAGGTATGACAATCCATATTTGGATCAATATATCCTTTGTTTCAGCAAAAAAACTGTTTTGTTTTTTTCAGAAATTCGCGATTTCGATTTTTTAACAAAAATATGATTTTTTTCTTTCGGTTTTTTTGCTATAACTTGGCCAAAAATGGTCCTACATCAAAAATACATACTGTTTTGAACAGATTACAATATAATTATTACATCCATGACACTTTCCGTGTGATTTTGGAAAAATAAAATTTTTCATTTTTTTTATAAGGTACATCATGATTTTTTTCGAAAAATGGCAAAAAAATTAAATGTCAATGTTTTAATGTAAATCGATTGGAAATTTAGTAACGAGTTCAGAAAGGTATGACAATCCATATTTGGATCAATATATCCTTTGTTTCAGCGAAAAAACTGTTTTGTTTTTTTCAGAAATTCGCGATTTCGGTTTTTAACAAAAATATGATTTTTTCTTTTGGTTTTTTTGCTATAACTTGGCCAAAAATGGTCCTACACCACAAATAGATACTGTTTTGAACAGCTAACAACTTAATAATTACATGAATAACACTTTTCGTGTGATTTTGAAAAAATAAAATTTTTGTCAATTTTAATTTTTCTTGTAAGGGGGTACATCATAATTTTTTGCAAAAAATTTCAAAAAAATTAAATGTCAATGTTTAAATGTAAATCGATTGGAAATTTAGTAACGAGTTCAGAAAGGTATGACAATCCATATTTGGATCAATATATCCTTTGTTTCAGCAAAAAAACTGTTTTGTTTTTTTCAGAAATTCGCGATTTCGATTTTTTAACAAAAATATGATTTTTTTCTTTCGGTTTTTTTGCTATAACTTGGCCAAAAATGGTCCTACATCAAAAATACATACTGTTTTGAACAGATTACAATATAATTATTACATCCATGACACTTTCCGTGTGATTTTGGAAAAATAAAATTTTTGTAATTTTTCATTTTTCATCATGATTTTTTGCAAAAAATTTCAAAAAAATAAAATGTCTATGTTTTAATGTTAATCGATTGGACATTTAATAACGAGCTCAGAAAGGTATGACAATCCATATTTGGATCAATATATCCTTTGTTTCAGCGAAAAAACTGTTTTGTTTTTTTCAGAAATTCGCGATTTCGGTTTTTAACAAAAATATGATTTTTTTCTTTTGGTTTTTTTGCTATAACTTGGCCAAAAATGGTCCTACACCAAAAATAGATACTGTTTTGAACAGCTAACAACTTAATAATTACATGAATAACACTTTTCGTGTGATTTTGAAAAAATAAAATTTTCGTCAATTTTAATTTTTCTTGTAAGGGGGTACATCATAATTTTTTGCAAAAAATTTCAAAAAAATTAAATGTCAATGTTTAAATGTAAATCGATTGGAAATTTAGTAACGAGTTCAGAAAGGTATGACAATCCATATTTGGATCAATATATCCTTTGTTTCAGCAAAAAAACTGTTTTGTTTTTTTCAGAAATTCGCGATTTCGATTTTTTAACAAAAATATGATTTTTTTCTTTCGGTTTTTTTGCTATAACTTGGCCAAAAATGGTCCTACATCAAAAATACATACTGTTTTGAACAGATTACAATATAATTATTACATCCATGACACTTTCCGTGTGATTTTGGAAAAATAAAATTTTTGTAATTTTTCATTTTTCATCATGATTTTTTGCAAAAAATTTCAAAAAAATAAAATGTCTATGTTTTAATGTTAATCGATTGGACATTTAATAACGAGCTCAGAAAGGTATGACAATCCATATTTGGATCAATATTTCCATTGTTTCGGCAAAAAAACTGGTTTGTTTTTTTTCGAAAATTCGAGATATCGGTTTTTGACAAAAATGGGAATTTTTCTTTTGGTTTTTTTTGCTATAACTTGGCCGAAAATGATCCTACACCAAAAATACATACTGTTTTGAACAGCTAACAACTTAATAATTACATGAATAACACTTTTCGTGTGATTTTGAAAAAATAAAATTTTCGTCAATTTTAATTTTTCTTGTAAGGGGGTACATCATAATTTTTTGCAAAAAATTTCAAAAAAATAAAATGTCTATGTTTTAATGTTAATCGATTGGACATTTAATAACGAGCTCAGAAAGGTATGACAATCCATATTTGGATCAATATTTCCATTGTTTCGGCAAAAAAACTGGTTTGTTTTTTTTCGAAAATTCGAGATATCGGTTTTTGACAAAAATGGGAATTTTTCTTTTGGTTTTTTTGCTATAACTTGGCCAAAAATGATCCTACACCAAAAATACATACTGTTTTGAACAGCTAACAACTTAATAATTACATGAATAACACTTTTCGTGTGATTTTGAAAAAATAAAATTTTCGTCAATTTTAATTTTTTTTGTAAGGGGGTACATCATAATTTTTTGCAAAAAATTTCAAAAAAATAAAATGTCTATGTTTTAATGTTAATCGATTGGACATTTAATACCGAGCTCAGAAAGGTATGACAGTCCATATTTGGATCAATATTTCCATTGTTTCGGCAAAAAAACTGGTTTGTTTTTTTTCTGGTTTATTTTTTTCAAAAATTCGGGATTTCGGTTTTTGATAAAAATTTTAATTTTTTCTGGTACATCATGATTTTTTGCGAAAAATGTCAAAAAAATAAAATGCCCAGATTTAAATGTGTCTTGTTTAGGTTGGAAAAGAAGGATCAGATCTTTGCACAAGACTGGCGGTATTTTATCCTAACTAAGGAGTGAATAAAATGATAGAACATATAACTTGGTAACTGATTTTGGTTGGATCTTAAATAACTTTATTTATTTTTCGCTATTTAGAATTCGTTTCATTTATGGTTTTACTTCGTCTAACACATCTTATATCTACTAGCTTTCTCCCTGTCACATCCGTTATTAATCATTTATTTATCGCATATGTCCATATGTGCACTTATATGCTTTGGTTCTATTGTTCCTTCGCCTCTTTTGTCTGCCTCAGCCTTCTGGGTCTTGCTTATCTGTCCAAATAGTTTGGGACTCGGATTCGATCGGCTATCGTTTGGATCCTCTGGCGAAAAGTGCGATAACCCAATGCTTACACCGGGTCTCTTGTTTGTTTTCATTCCCTGGCTGCGCTGCTCCTAATCATCGTCCGAATCCGACTCGCCGTGCAACTTGCAGAGTCGCGAATTGCGGAGGGTGAGCGCCTCGATCCGCTCGTTAAGATATTCGATCTCATCCTGGTACACCCCCGTCTCGTATAGCAGGTTCTCGTACTCCCTCATGATGCCCGCGTAATCGGTGCTGCTGCTCGTGCTGCTGCTGTTGTTGCTGCTGCTGCTGCGACTGCCGTCGCTGTGACCTTGGCTCCGATTTCGCCCACTTCCACGCCCGCCGCCACCCTGCGCCGATTCGTTGTCCGGCGACTCCTCAAAGTTCAGATAAAGCTGGAAGTACGTGGCATCGTCGCAGCGGCAGATGGGGCAAGTTCTTGATCTGCAAAGCGAATTTTCATATAAACAATTCTGCGAAGCAACACTCAAGGTCTGCGATCTAGGGTTCAATCAACTTCGGGGAATTCCCCTAAAACAAAGGGCCATAAGAAGTTCGTACTGATAAGCGTTGCCCATGATCAAATGTGGCCAAATGTAAATTGTACTAGATTTTGATAAACTAAGATGATTTGTTTGATGTTTTCGAAGATTCTTCAATTAGTATTCAGTATTTTGTGCACTTTGCTATCAATTTTAGATCCGAACAACTTCTTTATCAGTTGGTTTTTCGCTGTTGTTCGTTTAAACCATTAGTAGACCACTTCACTTACTGCTCCCGCCAGCGGTCCAGGCACTCCTCGTGGAAGACATGGCCACATTTGCCGGCGTGTATGTTGTCCGAGGTGCGATACCGCTCCGAACAGATCGTGCAGATCACGTTGTTATAGCTCATTCCGTTTCAAGTTTTGCTAATTTGCTAATTTGATTCGATCCGATTCCGATTCCGATTCCGATTCGATCGCCGGACGCCGTGTTATACTGCTCGGCCGGTGGCAGCGCACTGAATGCAACTCGCTGGAACGAGCGTTTTGCTGATAAGCCTCCCCCAGCTGGTTCCACTCGGTCCACCGTTCACCCCTCGGCGTTACTCCCACTCCCCCTGCACTCCCCTGTGTTCCCCTCCTGAGACACCTTTTTGTACCGCCCCATAAAAGTGGGAAATATGAGCCGCCAAATTGGGTCAGCGATGGCCTACGCCCAGCTTAGATAGAGATATACAGACTTTTCTTGGTCCCAGCGATGAGATAAGAGCTGTATTATATATAGCATATAGTCCGTTATGTGGTTTCTAGTGATATCCACAGTTCGATTCGCCATTCCCAATTCCCAGAACTTAGCTGATTTCAGGAATAATAATAAAACATCGGTGATAAATTACAAGTGTTGTTTATTTATGTAAACATTTATGTTTATATTCATATTCGATTTGCT
Organism: Drosophila pseudotakahashii; assembly: GCA_035046095.1. Taxonomy (NCBI): domain Eukaryota; kingdom Metazoa; phylum Arthropoda; class Insecta; order Diptera; family Drosophilidae; genus Drosophila; species Drosophila pseudotakahashii. Next base: position 14,414,719 of record JAWNOE010000105.1, read on the forward strand.
TCTATCGTCTTTCGAATGGAGTGCTCGTGGTGGACTAACAATAGGTTCATTTACAAAGGCCTACGTTGGAATGGAATGTTTATGTTAAGAGTAGTGAACGAAATTTAAGGAAAAGACTTTGGGTTCAAGTAAAAGTATAGTAGTATAGGGCCACGTTCTGGGCATATAGATAGGTAGTGGAGGGGTTAATACTAGGCGTGAGCGACCATAAATATCTACAATCTACAACTATTACTAAGTAGTGTCAGGTGTGATGGGATTTCGAAAAGTTAATTGATCCAGACATTGGTTTAAGCGATATTGGGTGTTCGATTGGGGTGGAATAACAGTAACAGAACAGAGCCGAACTTGTGTCACTTGAAACGATATAGATATATAGTCATACTGAAGAACTTAGAGTTAGTGTAGGTTGATTTGAATTTAAATTTTAAAAAAAGATTAGCAAGAATGGTATTCCCACGGTCAAGTTCTACAGTTTACAATTTTTGGTATACAATAAAGTGGGAGATAGGAAATACAGCAGAATCTAAGGGGAAATAAACTATGGCACAATTTCAACGTCCACTCTTCGCTATTTGGCAAATACTAAGTATCAAACTACAATATCTATAGAACAAATTGCTTACGATATGGGAAATGCGATATTGAACTACATACAACATCATTCTCTTTTGCTTTTATCGAAAGGTTAACGAACGATTTACGATATTCGCCACCCAGTTTGCGATATACCGATCTAAAATGCCTGGCATATATTCTTTGTTTATAACGAAAGTAGTTTTTGTGTCTTCTTTGATTTTGTTTTTGGAATTAAAGCATTTCGTTAGTCTTTTGGGAACTTCATCTTGGCCGTCAGCTTGGAGCCGGAAATGGAGACGGTTGCAGATGTGTTGGCCAAACCGGAGTTTGGATTTTCCGGGGCTGCCGGTGCTGCCGCTGCTACGTTCGTATTACGTTCCGCGTAGGATTGGTTTCTCTTCGGGCTGTCGACATTCATGTAGATGTGCGGCGTCGTCGTGGTCGTCGGCTTTGCTTGGCTGCTCCCTGCTGCCGCCACTGTCCCTGCTCCTCCGCCTGTTGAGGCCATCATGGAGAGCGGATGCATTGGGGGTGAGGGCGGGGGCGGTGCCGGCGTGGTGGGCGCCGATGTTGCCGGTGGTGTGGGAGGCAGCTCCTCCTCCTCCAGTATTATGTCGTCGCCCACCATCGTAATGCGACGGATCGAGGCCGATCCGCTCCCCAGCGAGCCAACTCCGGGACGGTAAATGGAGCTGCTGCTGATCCCGATCCCCAATCCCGGATTGCTGCTGCTGTTGAAGCCGCTGTTGGTGTAGGAGTGATTGTTCTTCTTGAGCGGCAGTCGGAGATTGGAGCTGTTGCTGCTGCTGCTGCTTCCGTTGGGCGTCGCCTGGAGGACTGAGGGGGGCGGGGGCGTAGCGGTCGGCAGCGGAAGATTTGACTTGCTGATCAGATCCGGTGGTCCCCTTGAGAGCATCTCCAAGGCCTGGGCTTGTTGGCTTTCCGGCGGCGGTGGTGGGCTCTGCACCGTTGGCGTTCCCGACAGAGTTCCCGTTGGAGTTCCTGTTCCCGTTCCCGTTCCCGTTCCCCCCGACATCTGGGAGACGATGGTGCGGCTGTGGTTGTTGCTCAACCCGGTATCTTTCCATTTCTCTGAAACGAAGAATGACCGTGACTTAGTGCATGTAGCTCAGCCACTGGCGCCCGAGCAGGACACGTACCTGCAGCGCTGCTGGCGCCATTGGTCTTCCCGAAGGGCAGGAGAAGGCGGGCCGGTTGGCAGAAGACGACCGTCTTGTAGGCCTTGCGGTACTGCTTGTTCATGATCACATAGATGATCGGATTGATGCAGGCGGAGAGGTAGAGCAGGATGTAGCTGCAGATCTGCAGACTGGGGTGCTCCGCGTTCTTGTCGGCCACCTTCACAATCGTGATGGGCAGGTAGCAGACGACGAAGGACAGGAAGATGGCCAGGACCATCTTGGTGATGCGCCACTCGTTGCGCTTGGCCCGCACCTCGCGCTGATCCTTGACCCTCGTCGGCTGCTGCTTGCCACTGGGCGCCGTCTCGGGCACATCGACGGAGAAGCTGCTGCTGCTGTCCGAGGAGACGCGGTTGCTGGGCTGGCACTCGGCCACCGAGGGCAAGGCTGCGCCCGATCCTCCGGTGCTGGCCAGCGGACGCAGGTTGTTGGGTATCGAGTTCTGCTTGGTGGCATGACGCTTCAGGCGCTGCTCCGACTTGTGGACCACCCAGAAGATCTTGGCGTAGCAGGCTATGATCACCAGGCAGGGAATGACGAAGGCGGTGATGAAAAGCGTCGTCTTGCTGCTGTGCCCATGGCTGTCCTCCATGATGGAGCAGGTCTGCAGGCGGGAGTCGTAGCCAAAGCGACCCCACTCGCCCAGCAGCGTGGGGAGCTGCATTCCGTAGGAGAACAGCCAGCAGGCGGCGATCATCACGGCGATCCAGTGGCGCTTATAGATCCTGGCATACAACCCATGGTGGGTGATCATCACGTACCGATTGATCGTGATCATGGCGATGCACAGCAGGGACACCCCTATGTTCCCGTACTGGATGAAGGGAATCAGGCGACACAGCACCTCGCCATGTCGCCAGGTTCCCTGGATGAAGCGCAGGCCCTGGAAGGGCAGAACCAGGGCGCAGAACAGCAGATCGGCAATGCAGAGGCTGCAGTGGAGGTCAAGCGGTTAGCTGGTCCCTAGCTTGGGTGTTCCGAAATAATATGATAACTCACCTGATGATAAAGGCGGCAGCCACATTCCGCACCTTGGGACACTTTAGCAGGGCCACCACGGTCAACAGGTTGCCGCAAATGCCAACGACCATTATGAGAAAGGTCATGACCGCGGCAAAGGTCAGAAGCGACTGCGTGAAGCTGCAAAATAATATAACTAAATTAACATTTCTCCAATATCAATATTCGACCTCCAATCGATGGCATTTCTTCCGCCTATCTGAAAGCTCTCACAGAAGAGGTCCGCCCAGTCTAAGATCTCGCGACCTTTGGCGCCCACCCGATGGCCCTGTGGCTATCACCGTATCACTAGACTGGCTTCCGCTGGCCACTTACTGCTTACAAGAATCGAGCGTCTTTGTCAGTCGGCCGGCCCGGCGATCACCACTGGTGCAATGGAGCGCGTAATATTAACGATCTCTTATCGGACCTCTCCCCAGCCGGGGGCTATAATTACCCAGTGGCCGCTGATAGCTACATCTCACTTGGCACCCACTTGGCGCATCGTCAACATAACCAGAACTCACATCCCAGAGCCCAACTCACCCGCTTTCGTCCGCCGGCGGAGCCACAGCTGTCGTCAGTGCCTCCAGGGGGGGATAGCCATTGCCGTCTAGGCTAATAGTTGTCTCGTCACTCATTCTTCTGGAAGAGAGAGGTGGAGAAGGGAGAAGGGAGTAGAGAGAAAGGGGGCTTCATTAGAGTGCTATCCAATTAAAGATGAGCGATAGATAGACCTGGGAAACAGTTGGATCCCATTTGTGACTAACGCATCGAAAAGATCATGATACAGTGGCCTTAGATCATGATCTTTAAGATTGTGAGTAAGTGTCATCAAATGAAGGATCGCCCTTATTAAGATTGATGCACTCTCCCATCAAGTGATTACTCTTCACATGATTCATTTTCACTTCCTAGAACAAGCTACAGCTGTAGAATAAAATACTGTCTGATGAACAGATTCAATGGTAACAACTGGAAGACGATTACTCGGTTATATAAAATGCAACTCTTATCACATCAATTATTGAGTCTTAACCAAATATTCCCCTGATTTTGTAATTATGTTTGAGGTACACTTTCTTCTCGAGTGCGATGAACTTGAACGTTATCAACGTTGACAAAATCACGACAATCAAGGTTATCAGTTGGTTGGCAAATGTTTGGGGGTTGTTATGGAATCAGTTCCGGTTTCTCAAGTCCAGTAAGCCAGTAACTAATGATGGATCGTTGAATTGGGATCTCGCATTCCTCTTTCTTATTCCAATGTTTATTCTTCGGGTGATTCATTGTATGTTTGCCATGCAAGGATTAACTTGAAAAGGGTCATGCAATGGAGATAAGAAGGATCTAGGTATAGGCTAAGATAACTCAGGGATGTTTGGTTACGACGAAGAGATTTTTATGATTTATGATGCGCGCTTTTGTAAGAACTTAGATCACCGCTAATTAAGCTCTTTCTCACTCACTTTATAGATTTTTCATACACTTGCTTTTCATCAAAGAAGTAATTCACTCGATAAAAGGGATCTTGAGGTTGGTGCACTTAAAAAAATATATGTCCTAGTCACTAGAGTCACAAGAGAGTCTGACTAACTTGCTCCTTATCCAGTTGACCACCACGTTTGCTGCTGACCGATCGCCGATCACTGATCACTGGGCACTGAACACCAATCGCCACCGCCGACAATTGCCAACTGGCTGCGGCAGTGGCACTTGAGCGGCTCAGGCTCTGGTTCGGTTAAGAACAACAAGCTGCCACCGAGTGCCGACTGCACGTTGCGCCGACGCAACACCCGTAACGCGTCACTCGTAACCCGTAACCCGTAAACGTTAGCCCGCCACCCGGAGTCCGAGTGGGGCGTGGCACCCCTTCTTCGGTTCCTCTGCTTCTTCGGGATACTATGATAAATTAGTGTCAATTAAATAATTTAAAGAGGTCACACTCGTCTCTGTTTCGGTTTCGGTTCGCATTCGGTTGCTCGGCGGCAGTAGTTTCAGCGGCTGCACCACTTGGGGTGCAAAGATCAGCGTCGAACCTTAATTAATTGAGTGACTGTTTGACTGTTTGACTGTTTGGCGGAGACGGGCGTCTCTGGGCGTCTCTAATGTGCGATGGGATGCGATGAGAAGTAGAAGTGCCCTCCTGTTCTCCGCTCGAGTGGTCGCTAATCGAGACAAGTGTTATGTTCTTGTACCGATCTCATGAACCGCACTGAGCGGTGAAGTCGATGTATGAAGGAATTGCTTCGATTTAAAAGGGGTTGATTTGTGAAGTATTCCTGCTATAGGGATTGTCGTACTGAACTTTCATATCTAGATTATCAAAGTATATATCAAACCTTAAGTATTCATTTTCGGAAAAGGTTCTTTATAGTACTGTTTTTTTTGATTTACCTACTTCTCTGTGAAAACCTAAAAGTTGCGTTCGACGTGTATAACTTTTGCTGAATTACTCTAGTCAGATTTTAATTTTTAATAATGGGAAAATGTATTGTTGATTAAAGATTTGAACATCTCCGCTCGCAGCTGAATCACTTTAATTTTGATTGTGTAACGAATTTATTTTCTGTGTACTCTTTCCCCCCTCCCCCATTTGCGTTTTTAACCCTGTCCAGGTCATGGCTGCCGTTTGGCATGGCGCAATGGGGCGTATACGCAATCTGTCTGGCCCGCTTTCTTCTACGATTTTAGAATATTCCCGTTATCTTATCGGCTCAAAACGGTACATACCTGGTTGAATTTGGTAATCCTCGGCGATTCTAACGATCGTCTCGCTCACTGCTCTCTCCTTGCTTTCTCCGCTCTCCCCGTTCTCCGCTCTCTCCTCTAATTTTGCGTCCGTTACGTTCCCTTATCAGTGGTCAGGAGGAGATGGTGGTGGTGGTGGTGGTGGTGGTTAGTGGGTATGGGTATGGGTAATGGGGAAATCGAAATCGAAATCGCTTGTTTATTTATTTTCTGCTCACGTAATCGAAACTAGTGCAGCTGCGATCTCAGCTTCACTTCTCCCCTTTCCTTCTCCACTCTACACCCTTCACACTTCACTCTCCACTCTTCAATCCTCTCCGACTCCAACTCTTTCTCCTCTTCGCCCAGGTTGAGCGAGGTGAGTGAGTGAGTGAGTGAGTAATGCTGTGAGCAATGTAAACAGTTTACGGCATTCGGCATTCACTGGGGTTATTCATTAATCGTTGTGCTTTCTGCTGTTGTTGTTGTTGTTGCTGCTGCTGTTGCTGCGGGGACGCCACTGAAGCTGCTGCTTTTTATTTTTGTTATTGTTATTGCTATTGCCGTTGGTGATTCAAAAGCCGCCCCGGCTTTCATGACTAATACTTTTGACGCGCGAGATCAGGTAGAGAATAAAAGGGTTACAGGTTGCCCCAACTCAGCACACGACATTATCACAAGAACAAAAAATTAAAGAAACTAAAAAAAAAAAGGGCACACGCTCGCGATATCTCGAATGTCACTCAAATCGAATGGAAATCGGAGTTGCTTTTTAATTGTTTACTACTCGAATTGCGTGAACAATCCGAAGTGGTCAAATGTAACGGACGAATTGCGTAGCGCCTGGATCGGATCGGGATTGGAACGGAATCGGATCGTGTCGGATCGGATCGTCTATAACAATAACATAACTGCCGGATCGAGTGCAGTTCGTCGAGTGCGGGCAGAGCAGCGCGAGTTGCGAGTTGCGAGTTGCGAGTTCCGAGTCGCGATATTGCCAGTTGACAAATAGGAGCCCCTCTCACTCTCACTCTCGGCCACTGTCTAACTGTCTCTCTGCTGCCGCCCAGGGGCGTAGACGGTCTGATTTCCAGGGGGGTATTCAAACCCCGGGAGATTGGAGATTATGTATAAGCAACTCTCCTTCGACCGTTTCACTATTGAAGAAACATTTTTTCTAATAACACAGCAGCACTTATGCTCTGATCCCCCTTTGCTCTGCCCCTGATCTGCCCCATGACTTGGCGCTCTTTGCTGCTCTCTCGCTCGCTCACACTCCCGCACTCTCGCCCGCCGCGATGGAGAGACAGTGCGATAGACAGGGACAGACGGACGATCGGACATCTGGCGATCGAGGGGCGGTTGTGGGATGGGTTAGAGCAGTTCGAATGCTCAATGATTGCCGATCCGATGCATATCGCAGATATGCCGCTTCTCCTGCTCCCCCCTCCCCCTCCTTCTCCTTCTTCCTCTTCTTAGTGTGCCTCACAGAAGCAAATGTGCAACAGCGGCAGCCGCAACATGAGGAACAACAACGCGTTGCAGCAACAACTGATAAGGCTTCATGTGTCTGCATTCTAATGTTTACACAATTGGACATTCGACATCGATCGAGGCGATCCCAGGATACACTGGGAGAATGTGGGGTCTATACACTGAAAGAAATGTCAAGAACGGGAGTTTAAACTTTTTGTCAGTTTTTGACTTCAAAATGGATTATTATTCAATTTATAAAAAGAAGAAGCAAAAAAAAAACTTTAGATAGTGGATACCCGTAGATACATAAACTCGTTTTCATATTAAAATGGTGAAAACAACGAACTTTTATATTTAACACTCCATTTACCAAGTCACCTAGGCTAGGATCACATTTTTTCCCGTGCAGATATCGAACTGAAGACGTAGCGATTTGTGTGCACTCGCGTTGTTTGTTGTTTGCTGCGGATTGTGTGAAGAACATGATAGTTTATGGTTTATGGCTATCTAAACATAGGCCCGTGCGTGTGCGTATGCGTATAAGTACGCCGGAGAAGTTTACATTACTCTGGATCTGAACTAAGGACCGCGACGAGGGGGGGGGAGGCGGACGTCGATTGGCGTTCGATTCGTATGCACAATCTCATATACAAAAGTCGGGGAAGCTTTAGTTTCCACTTTAGTGCCCATTCCGTAAGCATTTCCACGTACAGCATGGGACGAAAAAATAGCAGACTAAACAATTACGATCATTTGAGAAAGTAATCGAAGAAGAGAACTTGGTTAACCAATGGCAGTTTCTGGTTTAATACAAATGAAAAGTCCTGTAAATAAAAAATGATATAGGTATAAACAAATCCATGAACTGCAGTTCCTAGCATTGCACTTTCCACAAAATTTATCCACTTCTAGGGACTGAAAGGTTAACAATTACTAGTAATTAAAGTGAATTCGATATGGCGCTATAGTTTCCCCTGAAACTGTATGTTTTCTGTGTAGTCTACTGCAATTCCCGGACTACTGGCCTGCATGAAAACAAACATCGAATTCGTATTCGTATTCGTATTCGTGCCGTTGCCAAAGAGTTTTCCCCGAACTGAACCGCTTGATTTTCCTTTTCAAAAGGCAGCGATACGATACTCAATTTGCCCAACAGACGACCCGCACTCTGACCCTCGGAAAACTAGAAAAGTGGAAAAATAGAAGAATAGAGAGGCAGCCAGCGAATGGACTTGATTAATTAAGACTACGTTCGATCCAAACTCGTAACCCCAGTTTGACTCACTTTCCTTGAAGGGTTATGGGGGCCCAGGGAGTGTATACACTATAGCAATATTACTATGTAGCAATGACTCAGGGTCCCATGAGTGTGTTTTTATTGCTCGCATAGATTCGATCTGGGCACAATGTACAATGTACACATGCGAACACAATAATTTCGAGTGAGTCTCGCATAAGTTTCTAGTTGCTAGTTCCCCGATTCGAATGGATGCTGCCCATTTATTATCCAGAAAATTGCCAGAGGAAACTATGCACCCACACACACACACACACACACACACACACGCACCGCCCAAGAACCGAAAAGTTTTCAATTTCGAAAATGCTTGGAGAGGTGCGTACGACCCGAAATCAGGGCTGCGGATAGGAACTAATTCACGAAATCTTTTGGCATTGTAAAGGTATCGTATCAATTCAGAACTAAAATAGAATTATAAAAATAAACAAACTTTACAAAAGCACGTTTTCAATTCTGTTTACTCAACTGACCAACGTGACTATATTAGCAATTAAACTTCGATTCTCCCTCTACCGAACGACTGTTTCAGATGTTTCTGATAAGCATAACATTTTGGAGGAGTGTAATAATGTACTTATGGTTTCTTCCGACTTTTAACTATTTTTTGAAGTAATTGAAATACTTGGAAACTTGGACGGTAGCCCTGGTTTTAGTATTTGGAAATTCCAAAAAACGGCAACAACAGCAACATGACCCCGTCAGAATATCGACGAAAGTTCGGCGATCGGGGGCGGTGGGCGGTGGGCGGTGGGCGGTATGGGATGGGTTCCAACAACACCGAATAGGAACAATGTAAACAAAGCGCCCATTCCACAGGCAAATTACCAAATTACCCGATGATGAAGTCAATTGTTGTATACAATAAAAATGTGTGTTGTTGCTGCTCCGCTCCGATATTCTTTTGTTTTCCTTTTTCCAAAAGTTTTTCTAGTTCGCCTGCTGTTCTGTTCTGTTCTGTTCTGTTCTGTTCTGTTTTTTTTCTCAGTTCTTTTTTTTTTCTCAATATTTTGTACGCTTGGCTGGCGGCGGCTGCCTTCGGGCCCACTTTTTGGCTTTTGGGTGGGAACAATGTGGATGTGTGAATGCGGAGAATTCAGTTTTAGTACAAATCCGGCGCAGGAACGAGCAACGCGCCCTCTTGCCGACCACAAAGTACCACAGCCACGCGATGTTCCCACCCGGCCAGAATCCGAATCCGAATCGGAATCCGATTCAGAGTGCGCTTCCGATTGCGATTTCAGTTCCGGCTGCCTATGCGATCGGCAGGGCAGATCATTCCCATCCCCATCTGCAGGACCTGGGAGATAGCATCGATCTGGATGCGGACCTCGGCCTCAGTCTGGTGGACGGGGGACGGCAGGTCCTCTTCGAGGGCTACTCGGACGAGCTGCTGACCATCGCCTGGGTGGCCTGCATAGTGTTCATCATCGTCGGTGTTCCCGGCAACCTGCTGACCATCGTGGCCCTGTCCCGGGGCCGTCAGACCCGCAACTCAACGGCCATCTTCATCATCAATCTCTCCTGCTCGGACCTGCTCTTCGGCTGCTTCAACCTGCCGCTGGCCGCCTCCACCTTCATGGAGCGGGCCTGGACGCACAGCGACCTGCTGTGCCGGCTCTTCCCGATGCTGCGATACGGCCTGCTGGCGGTGTCACTGCTCTCCGTGTCGCTGATCACCATCAACCGGTACATCATCATCGCCCATCCCAGGCAGTATCCAAGGTGAGATCTATCTGGCCATCTATAAAATAGTATTCTATTTCCATCGATATACTGGCCCACCTTTGGTAACTTGCCACTTAATCCGTTGAAACCCACGCATTTCCTATGGATTTTCTGCACTTGGATAAACATTGGGTTAGGTGTTTATAAAAGGGGGATATGGGGGTCTCGATGTTAGATGGTTTTTTAATTAACTAAAAGAGAGAAGATTATTAACTTTAGTCGGGTCAAAACCACTATATCTTTTACTATAGCCTTGCAAGAAGTTCCCCTGATTCACGGATTACCTTTTCACTTCCTTCACACACTCACGCATAATAGTATACTCTTTCAGGATCTACCAGCGAAGATATTTGGCTCTGATGGTGGCCGGCACCTGGGTGACCACCTTCTCGATCATGATTCCTACCTGGCGGGGCGTGTGGGGCATCTTTGGCCTGGACGCCAGCATCGGGTCCTGCTCCATACTGCACGACCAGTACGGCAGGTCGCCCAAGGAGTTCCTTTTCATAGCCGCCTTCATGGTGCCCTGCATCTGCATTGTGATCTGCTATGCGAGGATCTTCCTGCTGGTGCGAAAGGCGGCCATGCGGGCGGGAGCTGGCAAGAGCAATGTGAGTGATGTGACCGTGACCCCCAGTTCCACCACTCAGCACCAGCACCAGGCGCAGGCGCAGGCACAGACCATGGCTATGGCCATGCAGAAGAGGCCGGAGAAGGTGAGCTCCTCGAGCGGAGAGGCCCAGGAGGCGACACTAGCTGGACCCAGGCCCTTTGTGGTGGAGGAGCAGCTGGCCTACATCGATGACAATGCCTCGGCGGACAGTCTGCCCATCTCGTACAGCATCCGGAGGAGGGATCAGGAGCAGCAGCAGGCCCCGGTGGATGCCAATGTGGTGCTCAAGGAACGGGAACGGGAACGGGATCAGGAGAAGATCAGCCTGGGACGCAGTCAGACGCAGCTGGAGCTGGGCAAGATGGGCGGGTGAGTGGGTGAGCATAGGGTCTCTGCCGGATATCAGCCATCAAACCTCCTTTTCCAGAAAGAACAACCCCATCACCACCTCGCTGCGCACCTCCTTCACCCGGTTCAGTCCGCGGAAGTCGCACTATGCCTCCATGGGCAACACCTCGAACGCCTCCTCCATCTACCCGGGCAGGATGAGTGCCAAGGACCGCAGGCTGCTCAAGATGATACTGGTGATCTTCGTGTGGTTCGTCATCTGCTACCTGCCCATCACGGTGGCCAAGATCTGGAAGAGCGCCACCGAGGTGCACTGGTTCAACATCGCCGGCTACCTGCTCATCTACCTGACCACCTGCATCAATCCGCTGATCTACGTCCTGATGAGCTCCGAGTACCGTCGGGCCTACTGGAACCTGCTGCGATGCCATGGGTCCTACGAGTCCCCGAAGCAACGGAACCAGGCCCATGCCAAGCGGAAGCATATGGAGTCCAATCGCCAGGTGAAGACGTGACTTGTTCCTAACCCTGACACCAACGCCATTGCCTTCGTCTTGGTCCTCCGTCCCAGCAGGATATGATAGAGATACAGTTATCTCTTTGATAAGTACACCAATTTCATGTTGAATGATCTGCGGTAAGAAACTTAATACGATCCCCTGATCCTTGTGCCTCCAAACACGATTCTAGTCGTCCCTTCCATGCACACAAAACACACACGAAAACACAGATCACCCATCTATGTCCATATCTATATCCATATAATGTAGGAACTCCAGAAGCGTATTGCATTTTATACCAAATGACTTTAATATCTGGTTTACATTTGAATTCCATGTTTAAGAACAATCGATGTTTGTTTGTTTTAGTTTTGTTTTCTTTTTTTTTTTTTTGCTTGTCGCTAATTATTGTACCAATACATAATAGATATATCCATATATGGATATACCCTATCTATGCCCCCAATAAATGCTTCGAATAATTGATATATGTAGTTACGTTGTTCTCATCCACCCAACTCCGAATTGTGAACTCCTAACTCCGAATTTCGAACTTCGAACTTCGAACTCCGAACTCCGACTGTCCTGTCGCGGGGGCAATACAATAGTGTATAGTGTAATCATAAGTAGAGCTATAGCTTAACGCTATTATTATCAATATACATATTGTATATGTCTGCGTGTATGCGTACGAAACTTGGACTACTTAAGGCTAGTAACACAACTAAATCTTCCAATATTACGGTTCGGTTAGCTTGACTCCATAGATGTAAATCTGAATCCGACTCCGCATCCATATCTGTATAGGTATACGAACTTGTATAGGCTATGTAAATGTATTGTATGTGGGTGTATATCGTATATGGATCAAATAATTCATAATTGCGATTGCGAGCTTAATAAAAAGGTGACCCCGATGCGGTCCCCATTAGTTCGATGCATCCCTATGCCCTATCCCTATATGCCATCTGCTATCTGCTAAATCCGCACCCTCCTTAGACGGACTCCAGGTGCTCCGATATCTCCAGAATGGGACTCTCGCTGAGCGGCTTCACCAGCGACTGCCAGTTGGGTGCAAACAGGCTGAGCACGGGCGTCGATGTCTGGGGAAGAAGGTTGAGGTCACCAGTCAGTCACCATTGTTAGCTATAGCCATCCAGTATCCACTTACATGATAGTCCGACTCCAGGCTGTGCCCGTGGGGCGTGGTCGGCTTGCACTTGACCGTGGGCGTGCCCGGCGCTGTGGACGGTGACGCTGAGCAGGATGCCCCAGATGCAGCAGATCCTCCTCCGGAACCACCTCCTCCTCCTGCACCGCCACCCCCATTTGACGGCGGACCAGGGACCTGATCCGATTGACTGATGTAGGAGGTCTTGAGGTTCATCTGGCTGAAGGCGTGGGCTCCCGGCATGGTCATGGAGTGCTGCAGCCTGGGAGTTCCGCTCCTGGGTCGATCGAGCAGGGCCAACTCGTACAGCTCGTCGGCCAGGTGATGATGATGTTCCGGGGCAGGAGCCGGCGGCGGTGGAGGTGGATGCCCCAGGCCGTGGTTGAAGTGGTGCTGCTGCTGCTGCTGGTGGTGGTGATGACTGTGCTGCTGCTGCTGCTGCTGGTGATGATGACGGCTGGCCAGCTGGGCCTCCAGGGCGTACTGCTTCTGGAACAACTGGCGCTTCTGCTGCAGCAGGCGGTGCTGCAGGAGTTGCTGCTGCAGCGGTGGCTTCTGCATCGGCGACATGGGCACGGCCACGCCCACACCCACGCCCACGCCCAAAGGATGGTGCGGATAGAGTCCCGGTGGCGGCGGTGGCGGAGCATAGCAGCCATGGCCATACATATCCCCGGCACCAGGAACAGCTTCCAGCAGCAGGGGCGTGGGCTGGTGACCCGGATGGAACAGCGGATGCTGGTGGCCATGGTGATGCTGCTGGGCAGGATGTCCATGGTGATGGGGCAACGTCAGCAGCGGATGATGCTTGCCGGGCAGAGCGTAGAATTGACCATTCGGAAATTGACAGAGTTCCTCCAAGCCATAGGCCTGGGCATGTGGATGCGGATGGGGATGAGGATGCTGATGAGGATGCTGATGAGGATGGTGATGCTGATGCGGATGGGGATGCCCCACTGCCGCCTCCTGCTGCAGCTGCTGGATCTCCAGCCAGCCATGCCGCTTGGCCTGCTCGTAGCGATAGCTTCCGTAGACACGACTGGTGCCCAGCAGGGAGCCGGAGCTCAGGAGTCCCTGGGCCACCAGGCCATCGCTCGCCCGTCGCCCCTCGCGAAAGTGAATGGGCGATCGCTTGTCCAGGAACGGAACTCCGCCTCCGTTGGGCAGCGGCGGCGGCGTGGGATTCGGCGTGGGCGTGGAGGCCGAGCTCTGCGGCAGGCCCAGTCCCAATCCCAGCGAGGCCAGGGCACCCGGCATGTGGATGCAGGAGTTGTGGCTACCGTACAGTGATCGCTCCGACGAGTGCTCCGACGACATGGCCGCCGGCGAGGCGGAGGCCGGAGTGGGCGTGGCCAGCATGGAGCTGGAGCCCATGCACGAGGGCAGACTACCCTTTCCGGAGGGCAGGGCGAAGTCCAGGCTGTCGTAGGGCCCGCTGCAGTTGCTCTTGGAGGAGCCGCGACTCAGGTTCTGGCTGAGACTCTTGGAGTAGCTGCCAGCACTGCCGGCGAGGACGCCGCTGGAGGAGCTGCTGCTGGCATACGAGCGCATCCGGTGGCTCTGCCCGGAGGCAGTGGCTCCGCCCAGGTGGGTCAGATCGCTGCTGGAGTGCGAGGTGGGTCCACTGCTGCCGTTGGCGGCGTTGCTGCCCTTGGACTCCTGGGAGGCGGAGGCCGGGTCGTTGCCCTGGTCCGTCTCGCAACCCTCGTCCGTGCTGGAGCTGCCCTGCGCCAGGACCTTCTTCTCCTGTCGGCTGGTGGGGCACGCAAAAAGGGTCATTGATTGGGAGCACCACTTGGGAGGACCACTCACCTTTCCCCATTTGATTTCGGCTCATTCATTTCCTGGCCAGAGTCGCCGCCACTGCCATTGGAGCTGCCCACATGGCCACGTCGCTTGGCCCGTTGCTGGAGAGGATTAGATTGGTAGTCGGAGATTAGATAGATTTGGGATTACTAGTCACCACTCACCTCCACGGGCAGCGGGCTCTCCTGGAGGGTCTGGAACAGCTTGCTGGCCTCCGCGGACATCTTGTAGCGAAAGCTCTGGCCGAGATTGGCCTTGGAGTCGAAGCTGCTCGAGCTGGACATGGCCTTTATTGTCTTGCTGCTGTTGTTGATCTCGCCGGGGCAGGAGCCCGATCCCGGTGGTCCCTGTGTGGACGTGGGAGTGGTGGTGGCTCCGCCGGGAGCAACTGCTGCTCCTCCTCCGGCTTCCCCCTTTGGCGTTGGCTCCTCCTTGCCCTCCGCCACTGCTGTGGACTGTGGTTTTTGAGATTCAAGGGATTAGCTGGGCGCTATGTGGATATGTGGATCATGGAACTCACCTGCTGCAGGAGAGCCCGGCAGTCTTCGGTGCTCTGTTTGATGATGTACTCGCTGATGGTCTGGTGGAGCTGCTTGGACACCAGCGGCACTCCGGGTCCTCCTCCGCCGCCTGGACCGGCCTGGTCCATCATCTCCCGACAGCGCATGTTGGCCAGCGAGGGATTGTTGTCGATGCTCAGCGAAATGGCCACCGGGCGATGGCTGCGCGGCGAGCTGGAGCTCAGGCTGTGTCGCCCCACCCGCGAGGATGTGGATGAGCAGTTGGAGGGGGCGGGCGAGGCGGCCGTCGGCAGGGGCGTGTACCGCATGGGCAGGGGTATTCCGGCGGCATCCAGCTCGACGGTGGGTCCACCTCCTCCTCCTCCGTTGACATACCCTGCCAAATGGGGGAGTGGCAGTTGCAGGGGACCGTACTTGGCATAGTATCCGGGATCCGGGACAGTGGGCGTGGCACCGGCATGGCCTGTTCGCTCACTCATGAGCACCGTCTGATGGCGGCTAAGTCTTTTGTGGGCCTGATCCTTGGCCAGGATCGAGCTGGTGGATATTGTCTTGGACTGCTGCTGCTGCTGCTGCTGAGGATGCGGAGGCACCTGCTGGTCGATCTTGGTGCTCTTGTAGAGCATCCGACTGGCGGCTGCGGAGGAGGCGGACGATCCATTACTCTGCTCCTTCTTGTGACTAACGCGATCCTGGAGGAGCAGGTAGATGGCCGCCACATGGTCGTAGGTGTTCTTCTTGAGGCTGGCCCGCGTCTTGTCGGGCCCAATGCCCACGTACTCGGCCATGATGCGCAGGATGTCCTCGCTGGGCTCCAGGCCCGCCTGTCGCTCGGCCCCCAGGTTGTACTTGGCTATCAGGACGTGCTCCAGCAGCTCGGGGCACATCCAGCGATGCCGCTTGATCTGCTCGATGGTGTACCGCCTCGTGGGCTCCAGCACGAGCATCCGGCGGATGAGGTGCTCGCACTCGGAGCTCATGAAGAACGGGATGCGGAAGCGGCCGGACAGCACCCGATCCCGGAGGCTCTGCAGCGTGGATCCGTCGAAGGGCAGGGCCCCGCAGACCAGCACATAGAGCACCACGCCCAGGGACTATGGATTAAGGGACAGTGGGTTAGAAATCAGAGATCTATACTTAAGAATCAGGACTTACCCAAATGTCAATCTCCGGTCCCGTGTACTGCTTCCCCTCGAAGACCTCGGGAGCTGCGTACGGCGGCGATCCGCACCAGGTGGCCAGCAGCTCGCCCGGCTTGAAGTGATTGGAGAAGCCAAAGTCCGCTATCTTGATGTTCATGTTGAGGTCCAGGAGCAGGTTCTCCGCCTTGAGGTCGCGGTGCACGATGCCCTTCTTGTGGCAGTACTCCACCGCCGAGATGATCTGCCAGAATTTGTAGCGGGCCGCCGACTCGGACATCCGGCCGTACTTTGCTATGTAATCTGCAGATATTCGATGATAGGGTGAGTTATGGATACTACTTATCATTAAAGGGAAAGCTCCTTAGATTTATGCCATCTGCATTTATTTGATGGGTTAGTCAGTCTTGCAATGCATTTTTATAAGGGAAACCCTTTGAATCACTGGAATTCCTAAGCTTTTCTTTGTTTACTTATGGATATTACTAGAATTATTATTTATTTCGATTTTATCTGAATCCCTCGCATTTCATAGCTTAAGTGCCCTAGTCCAAACATCCAAATACTTTAAAAAGTTTCCAAATATATTTCATTATATAAATTTCTAATTAGTTCTCGAGGAGATGAGAAAGATATAACTTTCGATGATCTAACTATATTTAGTCGTATTCATACGGTGAATGTGGTATTTAAAGTTATTAAGAAAGATATATGTATGACTAAGGAATTATATCATTTAATTAACATCTTATATCTTAGACCTTTTAAAGATGAATACCCACCAAATATCTCGCCCTGGCTGGCATACTCCGACACTATATAGATCATATTCTTGGTCTCCATAACCTTTAAGAAAAGTACAGTACGTATTCATTAGTTTTAGGAATCCGATTTAGTCATGGATATAGATCTGCTCACCTGGTAGAGCTTAATGATGTGTGGATGCTTCAGGCGCTTCATGATCTCCACCTCGCGGTAGACCTTCTGGAGGTTCGTCTGGTCCAGCTGCGACTTGTCGATGATCTTGATGGCCACCTCGTTCTTGGTGATCCGATGCCGGGCCAGCTTGACCACGGCGAAGTTGCCCTTGCCAATGGTGCGTTCGATGTCGTAGAAGCCCACGCGCATGGGCTCCTTGAGCTTGAGCAGATCCTTGCCTGAGACCCCGCCGGGTCCCATCGCTGAGGATGTGGGACTGGGTCCGGGCGTGGCGCTACCGCCGCTGGCGAAGAGCTTCTGAGCGAGCAGGGCATCCTTGCAGGCCACCAGGGCGTCTATCGAGGGAGCAGCGGCACTGGCGTCCAGCAGAACGGAGCTCCGGATGGCCTCCATTTGGGGGTGTTGGCTCGGCTTCTCCGGAGCCTCCGTTTCGGTGTTCCCATTTTGCGGAAGCTGCTCCTGCTTGTCCACCTGCTTTTCGTGCTTCTCCTGCGGCTGCTGCTTCTTCTGATCCTCCGGCGGCTGGATCTCCTTGGCCTCACCCTTGGCATGGGACGGGAGCCCATCCTCGCCAGCGGCCGCCGCCTCGCACGTGCTCATTTTCCAACTGCGCCACCCTGGGCGGGGAAATGGAGACTCACACGGAGAGCGAGTGGCCGGGAGAGTCGGAGATTGAGATTGCGATTCCGATTCCGATCGACAGCGAGATGATGATGCACATGCTCACACGGAACGCACACATCTCCTGCCCCATGGCAGCGCTTCTGCACGGACAGAAAAAATATACGCATTGAGGTAAGTTGAAGAAAAAGGTTCCTTAAACAGATCTTAAATTACCATACTAATTATACGAATATAATCAGTAGAAAAAAATAAGTTTGCTCCTGAAACTCAAAAAAGATCAAGTCATATTCTGGAAACACCATATATCGGCACTTGGGAAGTAACGAATTTTAAAAACAAACTTTTACCGGACACTAACTGATTTCATATATGTACGCCTGATTTCACGATTAAGTTTTGAGAAAATTTCAAATATATGACTAATGTTTTTTTCGCCATGTAAGTGCAACGGAGAGGGTGGCAGTTTAGAGGTGAAGGGGAGGGATAGTGTAGTCGTCCCTTGATAAGAGATTAGCTCAGCTATCTGCGTGTGTATGTGTATGGCTTTCGGACGTTACAAGCCAGCAAAGCCGCACTCTCTCCTTCACCTTTTCTTTCTCTTTCTCGGACAGTGCTGCCACGTTTCGAAACTGTATTTTTCTAGTCTACCGGTTTTAAATTCACTGCCCTGTGTAAAAATAGATTCTCTTTCTTTGTTATTTACCACGATAATAATAAGTTTCAAGAGCACGAAACGTAACAAATATTTCGCTGAAAATCCCTAGTTAAGATTCCAAAAAGTATGCACCAAACAAAAAGCACTCGACAAAAATGGCTGAAGTTGCACTTCCGCTTTCAAAATGGCTAGTTTCCAGCCACAAAATGGCCGAAGTGCCAGCACTGCCTTTGTGTGTGTGGGTGTAAGTGTGTGGGTGCCCGTGTGCTGGTGTGTGTGTGCGTGAGTGTTGGTGAAAAATCAATAAGCAGAGCAGCCGCATCGCATCGTGGAAATCGCGGAAATGGTGGAAATCCCTCGCCCTGGCAGTATGTCCACTGCTAGGATGCAGTGCAGCAGGAGCAGGCACCAGGCACCAGGAATAAGAATCGAGAAACCACGAGAATCCCTCACACGAAACCGCTCCCCCGAATTACCGTTATTCAGTGGTAGCGTAGAAAACACTAGCGTCGCCGGTTGACAAAGAAGTTTCGAGCAGGAAAGGAGCGGAGCTGGGGCTCCAGTCCAAGCTGGTGGAGCAACTGAATCCGGTTAATGGCAATGAGAGGATGAACGCTGGCGGAGATCCGCTTCACATCCCGTTCGCGGAACGCCACAGATGCGGCACGGAATGGCCAACACACAGCACAAACACGGTCGCTGCGACACACACGGCGGATGGCTGGGAAACGTGGCTGCCTCCAATCCCGAGCTGCGTCCAACTGGCGTCCGCATTTGACGCAAGCTCGGCGCTCGTCTGCCCCCCGCCTCTCCACTCCGCTCCGGTCCGCCCACTCGCCCCTCGTTTTCCGACCCCCATGCGCAGCGAGGGTTGCCAAGTGAGCGGAGCGCCAAGTGCCGAGTGCCGATTGCCCAGCATGGAGCACCGAGCATGCGCCAACTTTTTCGTGGCATTGGGACGCCAGAATTCGATGGAATTCGAATTCCCATCCGGCAACGCATTTGAATTGCCCGCCAATTGTTGGTAAAAGAGTAAGTAGCTATTTTTTCAATTCAACCGGTTTACCGTTTACCCGATTCGATGTATTGTAAAATCATTCCAAAGGAATTTAACTGACAAGTCCGTATGTGAATTATATCACGGCTTAGTCTGACACTTACATTTCAAAGTTCCTGAAACCATTATAACCCAGGCTATTTCAAAATTGTATTGATATCCTCGACATGATTTTGTATACTTGAAAATCACATCCTTTAGATCATCCTCAGTAATAGTACAAAACAATGAACAACCCGTCGATTCGGATATGACCACACATATTTATTCCTTATATTCATATTCGCTGGAGGTCTTACAATATATATTTTGTACAGTGGAACGTCTGCCAACGGCTTCTGGTCGGTCCTCTCTCTTTCTCTATCTGACTTCGAAGCATGCCATCTCGCTCGCTTCCAAGTGAGTGTGTGGGCGGACCGACGGGACTTGGGATCTCGGATCCCGTATCATGTATCCGAATTGCTGGCGCCCGCCCCAAATGAAGTCAGTTAGTATATACACGGACCGATGCAACTTATGTACACGAAACAGGTTTCACAAAAACACGCTAAAAGCTTTCTTAATTTACGGGTTGGGTTTCTTCCACCCCAGCGATGCACTCGGATGAGATCGCCAGGAGTTTAACTCCGAATGGTGACGGCTCCGCGTCTGCCTTCGCTGGGGATTGGTCTTGTTTTGATTAATGTATCTCTATCTCTGTATCCATCTGTATCTCATTTCTGGGGCTGAATCTGCCCGGGGTCCTGCTGCTCCTGCTCCTCCTCGTCCCCGTAGCAGCGCCGCTTGAAATCGCCGAAGAGATCGGGACGCGGCTGGAGACCCTGCTGCAGATTATCCACGCTCACCGCCTGTGTGGTGTTCCTGGAAGAGTGCAAAAGTTAGAAATCTAGACACACACATTCAACCCATTCACCCTCACCTGGTTTTGGTGAGCACCGTGCAGCCGTGCTCCACGGCCATGGTCAGAGAGTAGAGCGTGGCCAGGTTGCACATGCTATCGGGCTCGTGGAGCTCGATATCTGGCAGTCGGATCTGGGTCTGTTGGGGATCCTGCAGAAACCGGGCGATGCGCTCGTTAACGCTCATCTTGATGCTGAATCCCGGTCGCTCCCCGTTGATGCGGCGACAGCCGGCACGTATCTCGCGCACCTCCTGCGCCTGAGCCTGTCCTGGCGGCGATGAGGAGAGAAACGGATTCGAAGTCTCGCCGGACATCTCGCTCTCGATTTGACGGGAGGCCGGCATGGTGCCATCAGCATTCGTTTCCATCTCCGAGCAGGCGTATAAAATCTCGATGGGCTCAGAGACACCGGCCGGCTGGAAGCGGGATAGATCCTGCAAAGATTCTGGCAGCTGGGCCGGCGACTTCGGCGGGGGCTCCATGCCCACCGCTCCTGCCTCGGTGCCGGACATCAGGGTGTCATCCTCGCCAATAGTATCGTCCGAGCGAATTTGAGGCAGTAGTGACTTCTTGGTGAGCTTCCTCTTCGGATCGTACCTGGCTCCGGGCCCGAATTCGTTGCCCGGCCAGTCGGTGAGTTCGTCGTCGCCCTCGCGATCGGTGTCGTGGCGGCGATGGCCACCGACTTCCACCTCGCTGTCCGAGGAGGAGCTCAACGAACTGGAGCTCAGGAAGTCGTAGAGCTCGCTGCAGTCCATGGACTGGGCCTGCAACTGCAGCGGTGGCTGTGGAAGCGTTTGGAAGCGGCGACGGCGGTGCGTCTTTGAGGAGCTGCTGCTGCTGCTGTGAGCCGCGGGCACCTGCCCGTGGGTCTTCTTGCGCAACAGCGGAGCAGCTGGTGGCGTGCTCAGCAGCAAGGCATCAATATCTGTCACAGGCACAATGGTGTCCATGCTGAAGGAGTTCAAGACGGCGGACGTGGTCTCGGCACTGGGCGGGGGCAGCTTCTTGGCCACATCCTTCTGATCGGGCAGCTCCTCCAGCTCCTGGCCCGCAACTCCCGCCCCCCCTGGCTGTTGGCCCTTCAGGTCCTTGTCCTTGGTCTCAGTCTTTTGTTGGTTGGGCGTGGCCTGCTGTCCCTGGGCAGCCATGCGGTTGATCTTGGAGAGCAGTCCCTTGTTCAGCGGCAGCAGGCGGTCGCTAAGAGGCTTCGATGTGGAGGAGTAGCTGCGCGGGCGCATCCTCAGTTGGTGGTGATGGTGGTGCTGCTGCTCGTCCACATGCGAGTGTGGAGAGGCGTACAGCTTGACCGAATCCTGCTCATGGTAGCGATCGCGGTTGGAGCGCTTGCGCTTGCCGCAAAAGAACAGATGCGAGCGGTGCCCGGTGGCATCCGTCTTCAGCAGGCGCTTCCGAATGGTTCCGGTGGCAGAGGCGGCATAGTTGCCACTCAGCAGACCGGGCTGCAGCGGCGACTCGGTGAATGTGTGCGGCGTGTCCTTGCTGAACTCGAACTCCATGGACATGCGTTTGATCTTGCGTTTCCTCCGCGAGTTGGGCTTGTAGAATCTGTGCGGGGAAGGGTTAAGAGGACCGTCAAGCGGAGAAGGACAAGCAATCTCACCTGGCCGGACTGAAGGTGGTCTCGTTGAGCGAGTCCGACTCCAAAGCGCCCATGCGCCCGGTCAACGCCAGCGGCAGACGCAGTGGAAGCGTCGCCTCCGCCTTCTCGTCCGAATCGCTGGCCAGCAACTTCAGGTTGTGCGTGTCCAATCCGTCAACGTTGGCACTTGGGTTGTGTTGGTGATGGTGGTGGTTGTAGCCGTGATGCCCGTGGTGGTGGCCCTGGTTGAGGGCGTCCGTGGGACTGCTCGACGAGTCCTCCGTGGGCTGGGGGGCGCAGGCTAAGCAGAGGGGGGGGTTACCGCGAGCAGGGATTCGTCGGCTACGATCGCACTACTTACGCAGATTGCCCGTGGAGCGTGTCCTGCGACGGGAGCCCCACCTACCGACGCCACTCGCCCTGTCCATCAGCGTCAGGTCCAGAGCCAACGTCAGGTCGTGCGAGAATTGATCCATGGCCGCCCGCTATCCGCTGTCCACTGTCCGCTGTCCCTGTCCTCTGTCCTCCGGCGGCAAGGCGGCACACTTAGTGCTGCCAACTCGTTTTCCACCCAGGAAAATCCCCACGAAAAATCAAAAGGTCCTAAAATGATGAGCCTCTTTCCAGAGTGACCAGCTTTCTTGGTCGCCTATCGGAACGGAACGGCGACCAAGGAACCAATTGTTTTGACGCACGGTCACATTGGGCAATCAGCTGTTCCGTTTGATTTGATAACACCTGATTCCATTCCAATTCCAATTCCACCTGGTTTTCTCCAAATTGATCACTGGAGATGCAGTTCCTCCGCGTGGGTGGCCGCAAGGCGGCCCTGCGCCAGAGATTGACCGACCGGCTCCAGATGCCGGAGCGCTTCAAGGGCACGCTGGTGGAGAGGTGGGTGAAGTACTGGAACGGACTGGTGCGGGACTACTCGGAGGTGGCGGTGGGCGTGGTGCGGGAGTCGTACACGAAGCCCAAGAAGGCGCTGCTCTACGGCACCGGCATGCTGTTCCTCTACCAGGCCGGTCTCAATAATCCCGACGAGGAGGCCTTCATGACCCTGCTGAGGGGCGCCACAAATCGGATGATCACGGTGCCGCCGGAACTCCAGAATCCCGTGGCCGCCGACTATCTGCTCACCCTGGAGAGGGCCATCAATCAGAAGAAGCTGCGACTCCTCTCGCTGGGCATCTGTACCGTCCTCTGGGTGGACATCTACGACGAGGACGACTGCACCTATCCGGCCATCTGCGAATACACGACCGTGGGCCTGCTCAACTTCCACGAGCGGATCATCGACGTGGGCTTCTGGAATCAGTACTGGCGACTCAAATGGAAGATGCGCAACTACGATGTCAACTACCTGTGATCGACACCCTTCCGTTGTCCTTAATAACTTGTTTGCCGTTGAAGTCCATCGAGGAAATACCAATAGATGTATGTTTTTTTAATACAGGAAAACCATTTATTTATCGTTTTCGGGAACTTGCATAAATTGCTTTAAAAATAGGCAACATTTATTCTCGAATATCATTGTAATAACATACAAATATTGTATATTGGACATAACAGGACATGTTAAAAGCCCGCCACGAACAAATTGAGGGCGTCCATCTTGCCCTCCGCCTTGCCGGGAGGACGCGCCAAGTGGGTCACCTGCGCCAGGCACTCCACACAGTTCCACAGGAAGCGGAGGCAGTGCCACAGTCGCATCAGGATGGGGGGCACCTGCTGCTCCTGCGCCAGTCGTAGCTGCTGCACCTCGTGGCAGAGGAGACGTCGGCGTTGGACGCGTCGCAGCTTCAGCTCCAGGATGCGCCTGTGGAATAGTAGCCGGGATAAACCAGATGTTCGAGATGCCTTACAATCAGTCACCTTCGCAGCTGCGTGCAGGCGTTCTCGAAGTCATTGATCCGCATCCTGGTCACGATCAGCTCCTGACTGAGTTCAAAGACCCGGGAGCACAGCATCACGCCCCGCGACTCGAAGAGATCCGACTTGTCCATCGCCTAAAAGTGGGATTGCTGTTAGTACTTGGTAGCTGGAGCAGAAGCAGCTGATCTAACACTCACCAGATCCTTCAGCTTGCGGTTCCGCTCCTCCAGCACCTGAGTGCGCTGCTGGGCGGCCGCCAGTCTCTGGGACAACCTGGTCGAGCCGGTCATCTGATGGAAGAGCTCGACGTTGTTCAGCGAGGAAATGCCGGCGATGCACTGGCCCAGGGACTCCTCCAAGCTGAATGACTGCCCATCCCTCGGCGGGAGCTGTGCGCAGTCAAAGGGTAAGTCAATCAAAAGCTTAGCAATTCAATGATTATCCCCCCAATCCATACCATGTGCTGCCTGTTCCCACCCAGCCTAGTGGTGAACAGCTTGAAGCCCTCGTTGAGCAGGCGCCATGATTGCAGGGATCGCTGGGGATTTCGACCTGGAGAGGCCATCGATCGCGAATGCTTGGTGCTTAATTGGGAATTTCGATTGCCAACGCGAATAAATCAGTTAGGTTGAGTAAAAAAATGAGCAAGTGGGGCTGTAGGAGAGTTTATATGTAAGTGCGAACGAACGATGACAAAAACAGTTTCCAAACGAACAGGTGGAGCAAGGCTGTCCCTGGAACCCGATCAATTTAAGGTTCCTGAGAACCCAATCTCAGTCATAGGCTTCATAATTAAAAACGCAACATTTTAACTGGAATTACGACATCGTTAAAATACTTTATTTAGCAAAAATAATCCAATATGACTCAAAAAAATACATTGTGTGGCAAGGGGATAAAAAGCTTACATCTTTGATCTTTACGGGGGGCCAAAAGTGGCAACCGCGGCAGGAACCCAAGGGAGTTCCGGCCAACTACAATCATAAATATACACAGATAGGGTTGGACACTTTGTAAGTGCTTTTGCGTAGGAGTATATAATGAATACTCAACGATTGCATGAATATGCATACATTTAACAACAAATCTCAGCGATAATACACATATGTTTAGTGTTTACTTCATTATTTAGCGAACTTGGGGCAGCGGTTCGCCGAGCTTCTTGGTCCAGTCCTCCCGCGTGGCGGGGTCTTCGATCTGGCCACGTCCGAGGCATTTGCCCTGCGAGATGAGCTCGGCGAACTGGGCCACAATGGGATCGCGGCCGCACGAGGCCACCGCGGTCACCGTGTCCGCCTCGTTGATGAAGTAGGCGACGAACTTGAACTCCTCCATGCTGCCGTCGATGATGACGTCCTTGTAGGAGCCGTGGCCGGCATACCGGATGCCCTTGCCGAAGATCAGGGTGAAGAAGAAGGGCACGGCCTCCAGCTTCTTGACGCCGCCGCACATGTTGATGGCCGCCACCCGTCCGTGATACTGGGCCAGCTGGTAATGTCCGATGTTCACCCGGTCGTGGGCCAGCCCGTGGATGTGGGCGTTGGCTATGTCGCCACCCACATAGACATCGGGCACATTGGACTCCAGGAAATCGGTGACGTCCACAGACCCGTTGCGGTTCACCTTCACACCCGACTTGGCCAGGAACTGTGTGTTGAGCTTGGAGCCAGTGCCCAGGATGAGCAGATCGCAGGGCAGGCGGGAGCCGTCCACAAGCACCACCTCGGTCACCTTGCCCTCGGCGTCGCCAACGATCTCCGAGATTCCGCTCTCCATGCGCATGACCACCTTGTTGTCCTCGAACAGCTGGAGCACCCGCTGGCCAATCTCGGCGCCGAAGGCGGCCTTCAGTGGGACATTCTCACGACCCACCACGGTGACGCTTTGCACCTTGGAGACCAAGCCGGCAGCAGCCTCCAGAGCGATGAAGCTGGAGCCCAGACAGACGACGCGCGACTCGAGGGTGATCGATGCCAATATGGCCTTGGTGTCGGCCAACTCGCGGACAGTGCGAACGTTCTCCAGATTGACACCCGGAATGGGCGGCCGGAAGGCGGAGCAGCCGGTGGCCAGGTAGATCTTGTCGTACTTCACCACATAGCCGTTGCTGCAGTGCAGCTCCTTCTGGGCCGTGTCCAGCTTCTCGGCGGCCACTCCCTGCCACAGCTCGATGTCGTACTCCTTGTAGAAGTCCTCGTCGCGGAACCGCAGCTGCTCGATCTCCAGGTTCATGGCCTTGGAGATCTTGACGCGATCGTAGGGCAGGTACTCCTCGCGGCACACGAAGATCAGGCGGCCGGTGAAGCCCTCCTGTCGTATGGTTTCCACTGCCACGGCGCCCGAAGGACCGCCGCCCACGACGATGAACACCCGCTGATCGTCGGACTTGCGTCGGACCATGTTCTTCAATCGCTTGTTGTTGGCCAAATCCGAACGTTTGGCCCGGAGCAGCACCTGCCCCTTGTTGCCCACCTCCACGCGGTAGCAGGGAAGGGAATCGAGTCCGGGGAAGTCCTCGATGTCGCCATTCTCCAGATTGAAGCAGGCGCCGTGCCAGGGACAGCGGACGCGACCCAAGCCCAGGGCACCGGTCTGGAGCGGAGCCCCATAATGGGTGCACTTGGCTCCCACCGCCAGCAGGCGATCGTTCTGCTTCACCACCAGCACGCGAGTGTCCTCATCGAAGTCCACCTGCTTCATTTCGTTCTCCTTCAGATCCGCGACATTGAGTTCCACGTTCACCGCACTGGTGTACTCCGAGTCCGGCGAAGAGGCATCCGACGACATGGTTGTGCTGGGACTCTGGTTGCTGCACTTGGACTGGTACGAACCCACGGCACCACCTGGCGAGGCAAAGAGAAACGGAGATAAAACGATAGATAACACGAATATGTGTAGGTGTGTGGGCACATAAAAATTTTCCAGTTTTTCTTTAGGGCTCAGTTCAAGGGAAAGTCTAGCGCCGCTTGCTGCTCAGGTAGAAACCAAGATCTGGGGTCAGTCAAGAAAATGCCTCGCTCGCGTTCGGAAGTCTTTCTCGTACTGATAGTGGGTCTGGGATCAGTCCTGGCCCGCTCGCATCTCAGCAGCCTGCAGGAACTGGAGCTCAGTACGCTGCGCAGCCACAAACAGCTATTGCAGGCCGAGATCGCCCGTCTCTTCCTGGAGCAACCTCCACGAGCGGAAACTCAGCTACTGCTGGAAGATCTCCAGCTAAGGGATCATCAGTTGGGTCTTAAAATAGACAACGTGGAGGGAATCTCCAGGGGCGACACCACCCAAAGGCTGGCCATCAATCTGACCGCTGACTTTGAGCACCTGCAGCACAAGCTGGATGACCTGAAACGTCAACTTGAGTTGCTCGACGGACGGTTTGCCTCCCAGGGCAAGCAACTGGAGGGACACTCGCCGGAAACAGCACCACCGGCCGCCCCCGGACTGGGTTCCTTTCTCTGGGGTCCCTTGCTGACCATGCCGGAGTTTCCACAGGGCAATGTGGCGAGCGATCAGCAGCACAACCACAAGCACAACCTCCATCAGCAGGATCACCAGCAGGAGCAGCAGCAGGGCTCCAGTCCCTCGATCATCAAGAGAGTGCTGGACATGCTTAGGCCATCGGTGGGAGTGGCAGGACTACGGAGCCGGTGGGCTGAATCGGAGAAACCGGTTGGAAAGGCTTTACCAACGGCCAAGGCCGCGCATCCACTCAGCGCCGAGGAGCTCCTGCCGCAGCTGCAGGAGCAGCGCAGGTTCCTGGACGATGCCATCACCCGCCTGGAGCTGCTGGCGGTCAAGAAGGGCTCCAAAAAAACTTAGAACCGATTAGGCTTTACATAGAAACTTAAGAACATGTCGAATATCTATGGAAAAACATTTGCAACCACAATATAATACAATAATAATAATAATAATATAATATGTAGGATCAATATCAATTAGTTTATATTGCCAGAGATACGGGGCTGCAGTAGAGTGATATCACTTTAGTAAAGTCGCGCCCATAAATTGGGTAGATCTGATAATGTACAAACTAAGTCGAGTACGTCAGGGGGATATTTAGGATTATTATTTGTGATCGGGCAAAGTAGTTTCTGAAAACCGTTTAATTAAACTAAAATTAAAATCGAACAAGGTATCGTTTGAGGTCCGACCCCTTTGTATATTACTAACATTTATAATTACAAATTTAATTAGTCCGAAAAGTCCCCATTCAAATTAGATATGTAATTGTAAAAATTGTATTCGCAGTGCAATTATTTTTGAAAAATAATGAGGGAAGGAAGGCAGCTGGCTAATTACCACCGAGGGTTACCTGACCACAACAAAGCGGATCTTAGCGACGGGCCCCGATCGATTGACTCATCAATGTCACAGCAACTCAAAAACCCCAACCGTGCTACGTCATCAAGAAAAGCCAGACGGAGAGGGAAACATCTATATCTATAGACCGTCGGCGTAACACCTGTAAACGTGTGTTCCACTCTTTTCTAGTCGGTTCCGATACGGCCCCTATCTCAAGTGGCTGGCTTTATGATGTATGCATAATGTGGTATCGCGGCTATAACATATCGCTGATATGGCCCATGATAGAGCTTCGATGATGGGGCTTTTTACGGAAGAACGGGAAACTAATCGGGAATGAAACATTCGGAGCCACCAAACAACAAGTAAAGCAAGTCATCCCCAATTCACATACAGTGAGAGGCAAAAGTGCGTTGCTTTCGAGATGATATAACGAGGTATGACAACTACTTTATTTCCAAGAATATACTGTATGATTGGCAAATAAAAGTGGGATTTTCCTAGGACATTCTAAGGACAACGTTAAGATGTTTAAGATGGCTTAAAAATCAATCGCAAAAAAAGGATTTTAGTTTTTGAACGACTTATTTTTTACAATTACCATTTGGCCTCTTGAAGCACTATACTTCGGTCCTGCACTGTACATTTCTAACCTCTTTCAACTCTGGTGTCTAATTAGCAGTGATTCGCCATGTTAATAACGCAGTTGGGCCTGGGTTTCTCACACACACTCTATACCTCTACACACATGAGAACAAACCGGTTGGCCTTGTCCAACTCAAGCGAGTCAAGAGCCAGACCAAATAATAATAATAACAATTGCATGAGAACAAGTTTCACCAAAATAATTCAACTCACAAAATCAGGTATCACCGAAAAGGATTGGATAGGCCGAGAAGCTAAGAGAATGTTTTTTTTGACTGCGACTGGTTTTAAGAGCTTGCTAACGTTTAAGCACCGGCAGTTGACGGACGAATGAATCGGAGACCGCCAATTTAAGCGAATTGGGGGCCTCTGCGAAGAGCCCAAGAGAACGGAGAACGGAAAGCGAAGGCAATGGCAATAGGCAGAGCGAGCTACGGAGGCGAAATTCCGATAGCGGTGACTAACACCAGCTGCGCGTACAGTGGATATCGATTAGCAGGGAAACACGGAGAATATGAGAATACCTCCTAAGCTTCGTAGTGCTCTGAACCCACTTAAGAAAGTTGTTTTAAATATATGGATGGGTTGAAACTGGATTTGTCCTGTGATCTCCTAAAGAGAAAGAGAAGAGGACATTTTATTAAATTTTCAAGAGTCTATTTAGATTTGTGAGTTCCGTACCCTAAACATTGAGATTACCCTTTAAAACTTATCTTTCCGAAGATTGTTTTGTATCTAATTTAGAAAAGAAGAGATGGGGATATTTATTTAAATGTTTAAGCGATTATTTAGCTTTGTAAGTTCACTATCGTAGATCCTATATGGTTTTTTTTTCACCAGAAATGGAAAATAAATCCGAGATGTAAATTAATCCTAAGCAGAGCAACTGCTTAACTGATTTCTACTGTGGCAATGACGCAGCAGCAAAGCCAACAAGTTGTGCGCTCCCGCAGTCCATATATCTTTCTCAATCTTGGACTTATGCCGCTGAGACAATTATCTGAGCCCCCTCCACGGCAACACCCCCCAAAAGCGGGTCATTCCCATTCTCCTAATCACAATTCCTAACCAACTGGCCTCGTTCGATTGGTAAAAGGAGCACGGCAATGTTGGCTATCGGATCATCTACGACATGACCACACACTTTTTGAGTAATAGCTGGAAAGACATGGGACTGCGATTGGTAAAGGTGCCCCTATAATATTTTCAAATCTCACTTTGGGTAACTATAAGAAGCCATCTTAAACTGATGCTCTTTTAATCTTTAGGAGGATTAGATCTGTATAGAAAACATAACTTTAATAATTCCGAACAAGAGCACTGCGTGCTGCGTATTATAAAAAATATGACCTTCGCATGCAAAAAATTACAACCAAAACGAAAAAGTTTCTGTAACTGGAAATTAACGTTTCTAAAGTAAACTCTCTGTAAATCGTACTTTACGTTACCTGTGTTTCCTGTGGATTTTTCTTTTTTGGGGGTACTCCCCGTAGTTTTGTACTCCTTGCAGTTGATGGAACCCATTGTGTGTAGGCGGCGGTTGTGCAAATGTTTCGAAAACGGCTGTGCGTTGAGTATTCTCAGTGTAGTTCTGCGTTGAAAATCATTTCGGAATGATTAAATGAAAATTTTTGGTACCAAAAATGCAACAAGAACTGGGTTTTACCTTGGTTTATGCTCAAATATCCTCAGAAGGTTTTCGACGCCTCCGCGCGTTTTGGCCAAGTTTAGAGCTGCTCGATAGGGTTGCCACCTGAAAAGTTGAGTTTGCGGTTTGAGAGCTTAAATGCACTCAATCAATGTACTAAAACCCGTTATCAGTTAGTTATTTTCACGGGCGCTAATCATTTGTATTCAATATATTTTGCCAGTGGCTGAATCATCGACCGCCGATGGATATTCCCCGGATTCCTAAACGTTTTCGAGATGCCGTTTTCTGCAGCGGACGCTCAGCATTGTTTATCTCACCACTACCACTCACCACTCTCGCCGGAGTTGCAATAACAATAACTGTAACAAAAACAAAACAACTGGAATCGCGTGGAAGGAGAGGACGCGAGAGCGTGCAACAGGTCTGTTCCGAGGAGACGAGATTGATGGAACTGGAATGGAGATGGCAATGGCAATAGGAATGGAATGGACCAAGAACGCTGCGCGGGGAGAGAGCAAAGCAGGAGAGAGAGCAGGAGCGAGGCACGTCTGGCGCGCGTGAACTGCGAACCGCGTATGCCGCTCAACTTCAGCACTGGACTCGACTGGAACTGGAAGCTCCGTGCCTCCCCAGATGTGCGAGTGTGTGCACACAGGGGCGGTCAAGATAGTAGTATCCCACTGCGCTATCTCAACAAGTAACTTGCAATATTTATTTCTCATTTTCGCACTACTTATTCAAATCCACTCAAGCCATCAATAGTCAGTTGAATAATCAGTAGAAAATATATATAGACTTATAGCTTTTTCCTTTTTTTTTTCAATTATTAGACTAAGTTGAGATACATCCATAGGTATACAGTCAAAGCATTGTAATCAGAAGTAGCACTTTTTTTAAAAAATGTTAGCAATCTCAGCTAGATTTTAGATTATGATTTTAGAAAAAGTATCCTTTTCAGTAAAAGAAAATGTATTTATAATTTTCGACCAACTTATTTAAACCGTCAATGTTCAGTTAATTAATCAGTTGAAATTATAGTTAAACGGGAAGCTTTTTTTTAAGATTAGCATTAGTTGAGATAGGCAAACAGTCAAACCTTTGTGGACAGAACTGTCGGCCCACTTATTGAAATATTAGCCAATGTTCAGTTAAGTAATCGATATGTAGATGAAAAGCTTTTTCGTTTCTTTTTCAAGATTAGCATTAGTAAAGATAGGTAAACAATAAGCTAAACTATCGGTTCTAAAATTTTTTTTATTCAAAAGAACAACTTTGTAATTTTCTCCAACCCGAACGTTACCAAAAACTAGTTAGATTTGGTAAATAACATGATCTCGAGATACCTAATCACTGGACACTATAGCTGTGACCGCAGGTGTCTGCTCTGCCTTTCCGACCATTCGCGTGTGTGCTCCACTCCCCAAGACAAACGTCTGTGTGCTTTGCTAACAAAAATGTCTCGACCTTGCCGCCGTCGCACTTCACTCCCAAGCAATCTCTTCCACCTTCTTTACAACCAGCCACGCCCCCCGCCGCCTCCCCCAGCACCGTTTACCCCCACCCTGGCCGGCGTTAATTTGGAATGGCCAGCACCAAGAAGTCATAAAGAGAGCAACACTTAGCTTGGCCTTCGTCGCGTTACAGACCAATGCACTCGGCGCCCAATTCACCTGTTGCCAGTGCGCACTGTAGCCACAGTCAATGCCGGCACAGTTGCATCACCAACAACGGAACTAGAACTAGAACAAGAACAAGATTGTGGTTTCCACGACTCCTCGAGTGGAATAACCGCGCTGAGTAACCCTTTTTGCCAACTGTCACTCACTTCTTTCATAATTAATTAGAAAACCCCTGTTAGCAGGTTATAAAAACATGTTGATAAGTGTTTAACCTACAGATACGGCCAACTCTGCAGCACTGTACTGAACAAATGTTTGGTATCTCGCTATCTACAAAGTATACAGTTTATCTTTAGATATTTTCGATACTTGTTTTCTGTAAATAGTTTGATATTTCGAGGCAGGTTTATTTTATCAAGTTTAAATATAAAGTTAGAGCTCAGCCTAAAAAATAACCTCTTTTGTTTAGCTCATTTGAAATCTTACTTAATCTGTAGAAGGCAAAAATGTTATCTTAATACTTTGAACTCGAACCCCTTTTTACAGACCATGTCAGGAATATTATCTGCATCACTGTCCTAAGCCCATTTCGTCAATGTCCGTCTGAGGTTACTGTTGACACTTGCCTGTGAAGGGGTTCGACTTGTTTTTATCAGACTCTAAGAATTACATAGATTTAAATGGCTCTTGCTGAACTTAATCAAGACTTTGTCGAAATGACGGCGGTGATTTTAAAACCAATGATGGCATTTAAACTACAGACGAACTTCCATAAGAATAACGGATGTTTGTTTGTCGAAAAGAAAGATAGTTATTTTTTTTTAGGTCTTGTCAGTTATTTGAAGCAGGTACTAGAAAATTATCATATTGAAATGACCGTTACTCTGAACAAATCCATATTTTTAACAGTTTTATCAACGTTATAACAATACACACTTTCTGTATTGACATGTCGTTGAAAAAACGGTTCAAAAAGTTATTTAAGTTTAAAGTAACGGAAATTCAATAATTATATTTTGTAACTCAAAGTTCAAAACTCCCCGGCCTTAAATGTGTTTGAACGGTAAAAAATAAAAAGTCCCATATTATAAGAGTCTAGAAATTAATGAATGCGTTTTCGAACTAATTAACAACTATTTTTCTCCCACTGTGCAGGAAGCAGGGCGAACATTCCAGTGGAATAACCAAACTCTTGGACGCCAGCGATTGCTCAATTGCCCAGTGATTCGCCTTCGATGTGGGGTATGGGTATCAACGCCGCTAATGGCAGTTAAACCACTGGCTGGACTAGATAATTGCCGTCGCGATGGCACGTCACAGATAAATAAATCTCCTAAAGGCGGCACGTACTTGCATTAGTTGCACGGACGTGTGTACATACAATATATATATATGTACAAAGCACTACTGCTTAAGTGGAAATCACTGTTGTTCTACTCACACAACCATGGTTAGGTATTGTCCTTTATTTTTATAAAACATGAATTAATTTGTTTACATTTTGACCAGTGCTGCCGGACCAATTCGAAAATGGCGCGCTTTCAGTGGGACCCCAGTATCCAGGTATTTTAAGCTAAACCAGCAACGGGCACACCAGAAAATTGCCGGCCCAATTGGAATCCAATAGGATGAAGCTGTTATTTGTGATTCCTTTGACACATTTGCTGACAACTTGAAAGAAAAGCAGCCGAAAAAAGAACAAGTCGGGGAAAATGGATGACAAGGGCTTTGTGGAGATCGACGGCTCCTACCTGGAGGGCGGCGGACAGGCGCTGCGCAACGCCCTGAGCCTCAGCTGCATTCTGGGCAAGCCGGTGCGAGTGGTCAAGATCCGTGCCAATCGTCCGAAGCCGGGACTTTCCCACCAGCACCTGCACGGGGTGAACCTGCTGCGGGACATCTCCAACGCCGATGTGGTGGGCAACACGCTGCTCTCCACCGAACTGGAGTTCACGCCGCGCACCATCCTGGCTGGCACGTACCGCGTGGATACGCACACGGCGGCCAGCATAACCCTGATCTACCAGATGGCTCTGCCCGTCCTGCTCTTCGCCGGTCGCCCATCCCGCCTGATCGTCTCGGGGGGCACGAACGTCGCCTTCGCCCCCCAGGTGGAGTACATGCAGCAGGTGCTGCTGCCGCACCTGAAGCACTTTGGCGCCTCCTTCGACCTGAAGGTGCAGAAGTACGGCTTCTATCCGCGCGGCCAGGGCATCTGCCAGCTGGACGTGCAGCCCGTGGCCAAGCTGGATGCCGGACAGTTTCTGGACTTTGGCCGCCTTCAGCAGGTCAGCGGAGTGGCCTTCACCGCTGGCCGCCTGCCCAAGAGCATTGTCATAGACATGCAGCTAACGGCTCAGCGTGAGATCCATCGCCTATGGCCGGACCAGGAGGTCAGCATCGAGTCGTTGAGGCATGCGCTGGAGATGGCACGCGACAACGGAGCCGGCATCCTGATGACGGCCCACACGTCAGGCGGCTGCATCCTTGGCGCAGCGGCTCTGGGCCAGAAGAGAGTCGACGGTCATGTGCTCGGCTCGGAAGCCTCCCTCCAGCTGGCCGAGTATGTGCGCAAGGAGATCTGCGTGGACGAGCACATGCAGGACCAGCTCATCATCTATATGGCTCTGGCCGTGGGCTGCTCCAGGATGCGCACCGGACCGTTGAGCAACCACACGCGCACCGCCATCCATGTGGCCGAGCAACTGACCGGAGTCAAGTTCGATGTGACCGTGGAGGCCACCGGCCACACGCTGGTCACCTGCGAGGGAACAGGACAACTCAACGAGATGCTTTAACAATCGATCTTTACTCTACGGCAATCTTAAATTAATGTCTACATATATGGAGAATATACGTGGTCCTAGAGGCGCCGGAAAATGGCCAGGAAGTGATCGCCCTTGTTGCGCACCACCTTGGCGCCCTCCTCGCTGCTCTGGTAGAGCTTGGGGGTGATAGGATCGGATTTCTGTGGGTTTTGACAGAGTGATTACTATGTGACACACTCTAGAGATTCAATTTACACTCAACGTACCGCCTCCTCCTCGGTGAGCCGCTCGTACAGCGGATGCTCCTCCATGTGCGCCACGATCCACTTGTGCAGGTCCTCCACGTCCGTCATGGTGTACACCAGACCCTGTGGGTGAAGAAAGTGCTCATGCTGTAGCTGAAACTCTTTCAGTGGGTCGAAGGAAAACTCACCCCCTTCCTGAGGACATAGGCGTACTCGGAGAGCAGGGCCTGGTTGATGATGCGCCACTTGTGCTTGGCGCGCTTAAAGTGCGGATCCGGATAGAGGAAGAACATCTTCTCCAGCTGGCCCTTGGCGAAGTAGTTGGGCAGATACTTCATGGCGTTGGTGCGCAGGCAGGCGACGTTCTGGTACGAACTTTCACCTTCTCCCGCTCCAGCGGCCACGCTCTTGCGCCTCAGCGCCGTGATCCGGTCCACCACGTAGTCTGACACCTTGACGCGGATCTCCATGCCGATGGAGAGCTTCTCGGGGAACATCTCGCCCAGGGTGATCAGGAAGCCGCCGTAGCCGCAGCCAATGTCCGCGAAGCTCACCTGCTGGCCCGGCTGGATGCTCGGGTACAGCGCGCGCCAGTCCACATCCTCTGGACGGGCAGGGCTAAGGGATAGAACCATCAATTGGCTTTCACTGGTGGAGGGGCTATTTCGCCAGCTACTCACTAGTCGAAGCTGTGGTCCGCGATGGGATTCGAGTGCGCCCGCTGGCGATAGAAGCGCTTCTGCGGCAGTCCCGTCACCGCCGACGTGGGATTCAGCACATCCGGCTCCTGATTCTGGTCCTGATCCTGTCCACCGGTGGCCACCATGGTTCGAAAGGAGGAGAAGCACGCACGTTGTGTCCGCTTTTGAAACGCACGAAAATATACTAAAAAATACTTAAAATTACTTTTTGGTAACATTGAGGGCATTCAATAAATAATCAAATTTCAAAATTACTTTTTTTTTTGGGCGGAAAATAACAGCTGATAATCTAAGCTCGATCCACCCCAATTTTTCTTCAATTTTCGGAAACAAGATTTGTTTTCGAAAAATTGCCAAAAATTTACATTTTTAGGATTAAATGTTAATCGATAGAGAATATTCTTACGAGTTCAACGAGGTATATTACTCCATATTTGGCCAAAATTTAGCTAAAGTGGGAAATTTTTATTTTTAAGCCCTAGCTTTGGCCGCAAAATGGACAAAATCTCAGCTCAAACTGATCAAAATTTACCGTAATAACCAACTTGTGCGTTTCAAGACCAATTTCTCGAGTTTTTATACCAGGCGCACAGAATCTGCAGGAGGTGGCTGCTGGTAACTCTGACTTTACTCACATAACGGTTCTTTTTCAAGATGGCGGCCTGGAATGCATGTTTCCCCTCCCCCACCAACCAATGGGAGTCGAGCTCACTGGAAGACAACCGTAAGTTTAAAGCAAAGCGCAAATTAGGGATGGGCAACCACGCTGTTTTTGTGTGCGTGTCACGAAGTCGGCACGACAGGCACGAATTTGTATGACGCGTGCCCTAAAAAGCCCATCACTAGGTAGGAGCGAATTAAACTAATCGTACACCTCCTATCGTTTCTGTTCGCCTGGTATCTGAAATCCAGAATTTGTCCCGTCGTCCCACAAATTTCAGCTTCAAATTTTCTTCAAATTTGCTGTTTCAAAGCCAATTTCTTGATTTTTGACACCAGGCGCTCATAATCAGCAGGAGGTGGCTGCTGGTATTTCTAACTTATTTCACATTACGGTTCTATTTTCAAGATGGCTGCCCTTTGCATGTTTCCCCTCTCCCACCGACCAATAGGAGTCGAGCTTACTGGAAGATAACCGTAAGTTTAAGGGAAAACGCAAATTAGGGATGGGCAACCACGCTGTTCTTATGTTCGTGTCACGAATTCGGCACGACAGGCACGAATTTGTATGGAGCGTGCCTTAAAAAGCCCATATCTAAGTAGGGGCGAATTAAACTAATCAGCTGATTGTTTTACGCCCTGCTAAACGTTTCTGTTCGCCTGGTGTCTGAGATCCAGATATCTCGCAATTTCTTCCGGAACCAGTTTACAGAGTGTATTTAGATAAAACATTTTTCCCCAAATCTTTAAATATTCCAGGAATCCCCCTATTGGCTTTAAAATACCAACTCGAAGTGCACTTTAGCAGGCTATAATCCAGTCAAATCAGCAGCACTGAAAAATACCCAAACATTTCGATCCCTTGTTCGGTTCATTGCAGCGCAATTAAATAAGATACGCAAAAGTTTGTTGTGGACCCGCATCCACCGCCTCCTCCGACGCGATGTCACAGGTTTATCTGCTGCCGGTGACCACGTTCCTCATCTTCCAGGTGACCTTTATTGGCACGTAAGTATAAGCATAAGCACTCAGTTGCTGCTACTTGGCCATTATCTGAATCTGATTTATTATCTGGACTAACCGACGGCTCCTTTCGCTCCACAGCTACATTATCGCAGTGCTAGAGGGACATGTGGTGCCCACGGTACCATACATAAGCGATGCGGCCACATACTCGCCGGAGAGCTGCGTGTTCGGCCAGCTAATCAACATAGGCAGCGTGCTGTGTGAGTCCCCGGCATCACGTCTCCAGAGCTAGAGATTATGACTCATCCCTGCTGATTAGACAGGGCTGCTACATTGCAATTCTCTAATTGATTCGATCATGCTTTGCAGTGGGAATCACCATCTACGTGCGCTACCGCCAGGTGCTGCAGTTGTACGAGCACCATCCCGACCTGGACGCCTCGGTGGTGCGCCAGAACCGCCTGGCCCTGTGGTTCGGCCTGGTGTCCTGCCTGGGCATCAGCTTCGTGGGCAACTTCCAGGAGACGAACGTGCGCATCGTGCACTTCATCGGCGCCTTCTGCTGCTTCGGCTGCGGCACCCTGTACTTCTGGATGCAGGCGCTCATCTCGTACCTGATCTTCCCCATGTCGGGCACCCGCATTTACGCCCACCTGCGGCTGGGCATGTCCGTGGTCTGCACGATCCTGTTCATCCTCCTGGCGACCACAGGCGTGATGTCGCACATCCTGTTCAAGGGACAGAATCCGCGGAAGTGGTGCGTCGACAGACAGCTTTCTTATCTGGAATGCTCATACTCACATTTCCCTTCTAGGTATCCCTCCGACGGCGGCTGGTACTTCCACGTGGTCAGCTCCATTTCCGAGTGGATCATCGCCACCATCTTCAGCTTCTTCATCCTCTCCTTCACGCAGGAGTTCCGCGACGTGTCCCTGTCGCATCCCCAGATCGCCCTGATGTCCTATGCGACCACCATTTAGAGTTAGGCTTGATAGTTTTAGATCTTGAGCTGGATTAGCCAGCGATTCCTCTGCCAGCTTCAACATTTTATGTATAATCCCTGGTGGCAGGAGCACGGCTCTCGAGGATGATGCTTTTGTCCGGGATTCTGCACTGCAACTGCGCCGGCGACCTCTCGACTGCCTTCCCTCTCCTTCTAGTGCTCTTTCTCTGTCGGATTGCTGTGATATGTGCAAGGATTGGGTTGATTGGTGGTCCCAAACGGTAGACAGCTGCTTGATTGAGGAGTTATATTTATTGTTTACCCGAGTTCGTTTTTACAATATATATTAGAATTACTAAATCGAACTAATCGGTAGAAATAATCTGTAAATCTGTAAAATACAAAGCAATTAAATGAAAAGGAGTGTTTGTTTTGTATGTTTGTTAGTCAATCCCTAGCGCTTGCGATCCCTGGAGCGATCGCCATCCCGGTGCTTGTGGCCACCTCGGCTGCCGTGGTTCCCGCTGCCTCCTCCGCCACCACCTCCTCCACCCCCTCCGCCCCTACCGTCTCCTCCGCCGCCACCGCTGTTGCGATGCGACGAGGAGGAGGAGTAGCGACTGTGCTTGCCGGAGTTCGAGCCGGA
Organism: Drosophila pseudotakahashii; assembly: GCA_035046095.1. Lineage (NCBI taxonomy): Eukaryota > Metazoa > Arthropoda > Insecta > Diptera > Drosophilidae > Drosophila > Drosophila pseudotakahashii. The sequence continues at coordinate 14,453,628 of JAWNOE010000105.1, forward strand.
GTTGCGATACTTGTCGCCGTCACTTACATTATTGCTGCTGCCTGCGTTCCCAGATCGGTCCTTCTTGGAGTAATATTCAGAGCGTTCCCGCGATGATTTCCTATAAGGATTAATAGGTTATAAACATAAAAAAAAAGCAAAGGAAATCCAAAACCTACGTTTTCCTATGCTTGCTGTGGGGCGAACTAGAGCGTGTGGGCGACCTCGAGTAGTGGCGCGACTTCTTCTTGTGCTTCGGCGGTGACCGGGAGCGCGAGCGGGAGGATCGGCTGCGGTGGGACTTCTTGGTGCGCTCGCGACTTGGTGACCTGGACCTCGGCGAGCGTGAGCGCGGTGTTCGCGACTGAGTGCGCGTCCGGGAGCGCGAACGTGACCTCGAATCCTTCTCGGGTGACTTTTCCGACGGCAGCGGTAGTGGAATTGCCCGCTGTATGAAGCCACCCCACGCATTGTGCGAGCCATTGTTGCGGTCCACGGTGATTACAGCCGGCGGTGTGTTCGCCTCCTTGGTCTTGTTACGCGCATCAATGTACCGCTTCTTCAGCTCATCCACGGCAGCCTCCAGCTTCTCCACCACTGGCTTCGAGCGCGTGTACAGCTCCATCACCCGGTAGCAGATATCCGTGATGTCAGCCATGGGCACGCGAAAGACGCCGAACCACGTCGGACTGTTGGGCAGCGGTATGTTTAGCTTTCGGGCACTCAGGTAGATGCAGGCACAGGCAATGGCCTCCGGCGTGTAGCGCATGAAGACGTCAGTCCGCAACGAGTCGTTCATGAAGTTCCAAGAGAGCTGCATCAGCTTCTCGTGCTTCTCGTACTGCAGCACCTGCAGGTACATCACGATCAGCTTGTGCGGATGCTTCACGTGCACGCAGAATCCCAGTTCCTTAAGAACACGCCGCTCGGCCTTGATCACCTGCATCTTGAGGTTCGTGTAGTACGGATCCAGCACCATGGGCGAGATCTCCCTGCGGAAAAAGTGATTAGTATGCATGCATGTCTGTAGTTTCCACTAGAATCACATACTTTTGCGCCCGAACTTGCTTGATGTGGTGGAACACATTGATCACGTCCCGGATGCGACGCGGAGCCTCCTCGATCTTGGAGGCCAGGCACACGCAGCTCATCGCCACCGTCTCCATGTTGTGGCGCACGAAGCTCTTCGAGTAGAAGAACCGCTGGAAGAGCACCTGGCCGGTGGCCATGGCCACTTGCGGCAGTCGCAGCAGGATGCCCGCCGTCTGGATCAGCTCACAACCCAATATCCGCAGATCCTTCTCCGTCTCGTGGTCGAGTCCATCCTGGCTGGATGGCGTCACATCGATCTTGCCCTCGGGAATCAGGCTGTTCTCCAGCGTCAGCACGATGCGATTGAAGAGCCGCGGATAGATCGGTTTGCTGGCGTCCGTCTGGCCCGCTGCCACGCCCCCGGCTCCATCACCGACCGCATCCCCCGCCCCCGCGCCAGAGGCTCCGCTGTTGGCGATGTTGTTGTTGTTCGAGATGTTGACGCTGTTCGAGTGGAGCGAAGTCACCGTGGTCAGCACATTGGTGATCGTCTCCACCGTCAGCGAGGTGGCTGTCACCGTTGTGTGGACCACAGCGGCGCCGGCCCCGCGGCTGGCCATTCGTGTCCGGAGTCCACGTTGCGCGATTCACCACGAAAAGCGTTTATTTTTAGTTTTACTTGTTAATTTCGTTTCTTTTTCTAACACATGCAAGCTAGGGATGTGCAAAATGTATCAAAATAGCAATATATCGATATTTCATCGCCGACGTTGCCACATAGTTACTTTCAATAACGTCCTAAATTAGGCAGGGGTCACGTCTAAATAAATGGTTGATGTATAAATGGGTTGGTGTCAAAATAAAGGGTTAGTGTCTAAATAATGATTGGTGTTTATATAATGGATCGTGTCTAGACTATTTCACCGGCGTTGCCACATGGTCTATAATAAGAATGTCCTAAATATAACCTAAAAATCTTTATTTAATCAATTCTTTGATCCCAGTTGTTTAATTTTACAGCAAATAAAAAAATTAACATTGGAAGCATTTATTCCCACTGTTTTTACTACAACATTGGATTCTACTTCAGTTGGTAAACTGAAACGCACTTTTGAATTTAACGAAAAAAGGGCATTTTTAGTGCTAATTCACGGTTGGCAGCATTTGGGGTAAGAGTCGTTTCTGGTAACGGTAACACAAATCTTTCAGTCGAAATTTACTTTTCAAAAGAGAGCAGTGCAGTCGCTAAATAGGAAAAGATTATACTATAAAAACAAAACATTAGCAGCCGAGCCGCGACAGAGTGTTGGTGTGATTTATTTTTTTATTGTTTGGTGTTTTTATTGTGCCCGTGAGCAAACCGAGAAAAAACAGACGGAAAGTCAAGCCGAGTGGAATCTAAGTGGAATCGGAATCGGAGTCAGTCCAATTGGAGTTTTCCCGAAATCGCAGTAGCAGTACTCCGGAGTCCAGTTTTCCGGGGCATTTCCCCGCTCAACCCCCAACGACCAACCAGCCGTGTATTAGGGGTTGCAAAATTTTTGCAGCCAACTCGGAAAAGTCGCAGGAAAGGAGGAAAAGTGTGTGTGCGTGAAAGCAAGGAGGAAAATAAGGGAAGCGCGCAAATAAAAACACCGAATCGGAAGGGGAATCCTCCGCCGAATCCTTGAGAGAATCCCTTTCGCGTGCCATGCGTGACCTCGGCACCAAAATGGCCGAGCTAAAATTCGAGGCTCCGTTGGCGAAGTTCGAGGAGACGGACGAGTGGGGCGGCTGTGACTTCATCTCGAACCAGAACGCCCTCAACGACACGCTCAACCTGAATCTGAAGGATAACTCCTCCACCGGCGGCGGGGGCGGCGGCAAGCCGGATGCGGCCAAGCTGCGTCTCCTGGAGGACGCCGTTCGCGATGCTCACGTAAGCAAGAACGGAGGCGGAGGAGGAGGCACCGGAGCTGGCTCCATCAGTCCCAATTGCAACACGCTGCAGGGCGGCGGATCGGTCATAGATCTGGGCCTGTCCGACGTGGGCTTGGTGCCCGGCGAGGGCGCCGGCTCGGGACTGGACGGTCTGGAGAAGCGCTCCCTGGCCGCCGGCGACCATGTGGACAACTTCACGGAGACCTTCGGCGGCAGTCTGGAGGATCTGGTCAATACGTTCGACGAGAAGATAACCAAGTGCTTCGGCAACTACGAGGAGAACGTCGAGGAGCTGGCTCCGGTGCAGGTGCGCAGCCAGGAGGAAATCATGAACGAATGCCAGTAAGTGTTTTGCCATTTCGTGCTTATAAGGCAGATTATAATAGATCGATCTATCAAGCTTGGGATTAATAAAAATAATACCAATTAGCTGACTGAAACTTAGAAAGGGATGTATGATGATATTTCGAATATGAATCAGTTCTTGATGGATTTCTTGGGTACTTCGCATGGTCTATACTTTAGGTAGTACTGTATTCCGTAACCCCAAATATAATAGGGATGCCGCATGCGACAATTCCAGTCCTAGAGTTATGTAAAGTGCATTCCGCGATGTTTTGTGTTTTTGTGCTTTCGTGTCTATTGCGACGCTGCGGGTGGCAAGTGCGCATGCTCCGTGCTCCGTGCTCAGACCGCTACCCCGTAGCCCCTGACCCCTGACCCCCGGTGCCCCCTGGCAAACCCCCCCTGCGATGGCCGACTGTTTCAGGCCCGGCGCCACATAACGACGTAATCCTGCCCGAAACGGGGAGGGTGGTTGCTGCTTTCTTGTTGGATCGATAAAAGTGCCAGGAGTTTTCGCCGTTCGCTGTTTTCATCTGCTTTTTCGGCGACTGTTGCGCTTCGTGCCATCTAGATACTACCAATAAAGCAAGACATAGACATCTAAAATCTGAAATAATTTGAAAATGCTTACTAAGATTGAATTGGATTGAAAAGTCAACCTCAATCTTATAAACATATATGGATGGATGCAATGGAGGCACCCTGTATATAGTCGTAGTACCGCTGCACTCGTAAGCCCCATTATAATCCACTGATCCACTTATGTCGAGGAAGCGACAATCGCACTAAGAGGGGGCTGGGTGGGGGCAATAAATCATTTTACATCCAGTGGCCAGATAAACACTTTACGGGGCATTAGCCAGGGAAATCGGTAAGGAGATTTTAGATGGAGATGAAAGATGAAAAGAGACTGGTGAAAGGGGGCTGAGTTAAGGGGTTCCCTAAAGACAGCTTCACTTTCCAGCTCTCGGAGATTCGACTTCCAAATCGAATGCAAATCCAGCGAAAATCCAGAGAAGCAGAAAACAATAATACTACATACATATGTATATGACTGTCTTTCCTTCTCTTTTCCTCTCGGCTGACATCAGCCATAAATTTGATAATCGCGTGCACACCCGCGATCCATGTGTATGTGTGTGTGTGTGTGTTTACGAGCGCAAATACTAACTCACATCCTGTGCAAATAAATAAACACACAGTGGACCTTCGCTAAGGGATACCCAAAAACTATAATTATAATTAACTTTAATTTGATCTTTTAGGTTCTTGAAAAGAAATTATATCTTCGGATTATTTGGGATTAAAGAAATACCACCCAAGATTTGTATTTAGGTAGGGATTAAAATTATTAAGATCTTTTAAATCGATTTTAATCTTAAGGTGTCCTTTTAATAAATTTGTGTTCATGAAGTTTATTATTCACTGTACTCCAATATATTGGTATCCACATGTGTGTCCAAAATATTTGGACGAATTCAAACGCGGTGATCGAAATTCCAGCTACAAATTGCACCAATGGAATGAATAATCATTTATTTGTACGAATATGTATGTAAATCAGAATGAATAACTCGTTGCTTTAGCTCCGTGATTCTTCTTTAACCTCCATGCAGATGCTGTGCCCTTCTGAACCCCTTCCCCTGCCCCTGCTATCCCCCAGCCCGGCTATTCCCCTCCCTTGCCTCCTTCTCCTGGAAGCCTAAGAGCCTGAGAGCCTGGAAATGTGTAGAGATGACAAAACTCTGCAGCAGCGCAGTCAACCGAAGTCGTTCGCTCTGCTGCAGTTTGTCTTAATTGCGTTTTTTCATTTTACGACTATTCATTGCCACCGCTCTCACCTTGTCCTCCCCTCACCCCTCTTCGCCTTCCTAACCCTCTCTCTATCCCCACCTTCCTGCGCTCCCCCTCTCTTTCGCTCCCACACGAGTGCATCTTGTTTTGTCCAACTAACTGTCAATGCCTTTGTTCTCTTTCTCCCTCTCTGTAAAGAGGGTATCTTGGGTGTTTTGGACCAAGAGGTGTTTATATTAGTTATATGGATTAAATCACGAAATTTTTTTTACCGGTAAACCAATGTTACCTTTTTATCCCCATTTACCCCAAATCTCACCGATGAACAAGGGGTATCGATTAGTCTAACCCAGATGCTGAATGTAATGGTTGGTTCTTGTGTGTCGGCGCGTTAAACGCCACTGCAACGCCAAATCAACGCCCGTTGTCAATATTTACCTTATTTAATAACGACTCAGTGGAAATGGTGCTGAGTGCGTCTGTCGATGGGTCGAAGGTCGCTCCATTGTTCCAGCCCCGTCCAGTCCCTTTCCTGGGAACTACTCGTGCACACATACATATGTACATATTACATCTCCTCCTCCGTTTCCACTGCCTTTGGCCAAGTTTTCAACTGCATTCCGCTCTGATTAGTGGCAGCTGCTCCAAGGACGAAGTTCAGTTCGAGCGGAAAAGTTGCGTCAACACGGAAAAGCTCTTGGCAGCGGGACAAGAAGAAGAAGAAGAAGAAGAAGAAGAAGAGGAAACCCCAACTGCAGTAAAACAAGAAAAGAAGAAGAGAAAAGGAAATTAGAAAATGTATAGTATGGATTTTGAGCAATTATGGTATATCATTTTAAAACGGAATCATAATGGATCTCTTGCCCAATAGTTAGGACCCCTTTTTAAGGGTATAATTCGTACTGCGTAGCACAGGCACGATTAGTAATCGTAATCGAGCTGACCATATGCCAACTACGGTTGGGGTTTATGGCACATACAAAATGCGCTCCATATGGCCAGCATTCTTCCGGTTCTGCCCGGTTCGTTTGGGCTTCTTTCCTTCTTTCTTTCGCCCCAAACCGAAACACGCGACATGGGCCGAAAAGGTGCCGATGGTTGGATGGATTTTTTTTTTGCTCATAACTGAATCGCCGCTGGCGACCCACTTTTGCCATTTGGCCAAGTCCCCAAGACCCCAATCGATTCCTGTTTGGCAGCGGGGTTCAATGTCCTGCATCCTGGAGTCGTCGTAACTTTGGGTGTGCACAAACTGCAGCTGCCGGCCGTCGCTTAAGATGGTATCTTGAAAAATCTACTATAACTAACCACTAAACTATTAACTTTTTAAGTTTCTTATAGAACCAAAAAATATAATATTAAATATTTTAAATATATTTGCCCCAGTTTACTCGGAATTTAATATATCTTTCGCGTATTACCTTTTTTATCATCTTTTTTACTGCATTTTCCAAGTTGATCATAAAGAAAAAAACTTGTTCGCAACCATTTACGGCAAATGCCAAAAGCCGCTTCGTTTTCTCATGGCCAGCTTGCATTTTGATCAGGGGAAGGGGGCTGCTGATCAAGGTGGATCCAGCGAGGAAGTCGGGCTGAAGAGTCCGATCTATAAAACCATTCGGTTATTAATTGACCACACGCAACGAAACCACTCGACACTCGGGATCTTACATCAGCAAACCCATCGGACTGCAGCTAAACAAATGCCAAAGCGTTGATTGCTCTTAATTGGTATATGGCATATGGTTATATGGTATTTGGTATTCGGTTATGGGAACCTGTTGACGGGTTTGAGGCCTTCTATGACCATAAAATCAGTTCCAAGATTGTAAGGAGGTCTGAGGTTCTGGGGAATTTAATATACCATTTACTATAACTAGCTAAAAGCCACAGAAACTATATACTATAGTGGCATATTTCATTTAATACCCGCAATTTGAATGCGAATGCATTGGACCTTATAATAAAGTTAACCATTTGAGTTCATTGGCTGGTAATTGCAGTATTAGCCAAGGAGCTGCTTTCACTTAGCCGAAACTTAAGCTCGAAGGGGGCTTTCTTCCAAGCCCCGAGGACTCGAGGGCAGCCAATGAACTGCATGGTAATCAATTAAGAGGGGTCTCAGCTATAAATAATCGGATGTGAGTGCGGCGGGGGATGTTTTAGTTCGGCTGGGGGTTGGTTAACGGGACACGGCCTAGCGGGCAAAATAACCGCCCTCCGACATGAGTGGCGAATAAGAAAATAATAATAAAAATTGTGCACTGAGGAAATAGTTGTGGGAAATATAATATAATATAATATAATATACCTATGTATATAAAAAAAAGTCATAAAAAGTTTGTATAAAAATAGGAATACTACTATAGGCATACTTCCTATGAGTAATTTTAAAACTAAGCCTCAAGATCTAACCCCATTTCTCTCCGTGTGGCGATTGCGACAGGAATACTAGTCGGGTAGTTCCGTATCCGCTGGATGAGTCATGCCGACAACGTGTCGTATGCGTGTTTTGGGGGAGAAGGAGGGAGGTGGCGCTGAATACTTATCAATTTGAATGCATTAAAGTGGGCAGAAGGAACTGAGGGCAGCAGGGTGGTGGGAATTGCATGAGTGCCATTTCCTGGCCACAACGACTTTTCGGACCCGGCCTTTAGGGGTTGACTGCAGGCGAAAGGACGTTAACCTCTTCGGGCATTGTTTTGTGAGGCGTCGCCCGGGGACACCAGCCATCCATCCACTAGGCCCACCAACTATATTATACCAAAATACACCCCCTCGCATGCTAATTGCCAGACCTAACCTCACTCAATTTCCCAAGGAGCGACTTTCGGGGGCGCCATTCGAATATTAGAAATGTCTGACTGCCATCGAAGAGATATATCTGATGACTAATCCGGCACAAGCACACCAAACCGAGGCAGGAGCCTTTACAATATTACATCATCAACAATAACAGGGCAAGCAAACAAACAAACCAACGAACGAAGGAAATAACATTTGGAATACAGTCAAGGACAAAACCCAGAGAAAAGAGAGACAAAGTTATGGGGCAAACAGAGGGGGGGGGGGGGGGGGGTAAAGAGAGTTAAGTGAGTGCGGGTATTGTATAATTGAGCCAAGTCCTTGCTAGGGAATCTCCACAATCTGAATCTGATTCTTTGTATCTGCAACTGCAACTGCATCTGCAGTTGGCATTGAATTGAGAGATATGATGCTCCAGCGGATGCTCCAGCGGATGCTCCGACAACAGACGACTCACAGAAGAGTCCTTGAATCCAAAGCCAACAAAGGATGTCGCCTGCGGGGGCGACTGTCTGCTCTTTGTTTGAATAACTCTTTTGCATAACGTGCTTATTTAACTGGCTGACATCCCGGGAATGTTACGAATAAGTCAGAAAGAACCCTGGGAAAACTGATAATATTTACTGGGATTTTACAAGAATCTATATATTACTATGTTAAACTTTACCCAACTGATTAAATGATTTCTATATATATTACTATATTAAACTTTAGCCAACTGATTAAATGATTTCTGCGAACCGAGATCATATCTGGGCCCCCATCTACATACCTAGTCTTCTTCTTCTCCATCAGCAAGCTGATTCTCCCCGGTCGTTGCTTCTTCTTCCACCACTACTATAACACTATAACTACCATATATACCTGAACGATATGTGTGCTATGGCTTTTTGTTTTGTTTGCATTTTTGCTGTTATTTGTTTATGGGCCACATAACCGGCAGCATTTTCTTCTGCGGTTTCGGACGCTGTTAGATTGCCATGGAATATGGAATGGAGGCCCAAACCGAAACCGAAACCAAAACCGAAGCCATAGAACCGAACCCAGTTTCTCTCCTCTCGCTCTTTCTCTTTCGCAGCTCTCTCGCGCGTTTTGTTAATGTTAATGGCCTATTTATACAAATACAAATTAATTATAAATTAATTTTGCCCAGGCACGCAAGAAAACAAAATGGCAAAACCTCGCTTAAAAGTGTAAATTATTTATTTTAATTTTTTTTATTTGTTCACACGAACAAAAATTATTGACAGATTATATATCAAACAAGAAAGAAAGCTAGCAGTTATAGCAAAAAAAAACAAAAAGAAAAAAATCATATTTTTATCAAAAAAACCCAAATCTCAATTTTCCACAAAAAAATAATTTGTTTTTTGGCTGAAACAACGGAAATATTGATTCAAATATGGATTGTCATACCTTTCTGAACTCGTTATTAAATTTCCAATCAACTGGCATTTAAACTTGGAAATTTTATTTTTTTGACATTTTTCGCAAAAAATCATGATCATCAATCATTCATCATCAATTAAAATTGACGAAAATTTTATTTTTTCAAAATCACACGAAAAGTGTTATGCATGTAATTATTAAGTTGTTAGCTGTTCAAAACAGTATCTATTTTTGGTGTAGGACCATTTTTGGCCAAGTTATAGCAAAAAAACCAAAAGGAAAAATTCCCATTTTTGTCAAAAACTGAAATCCCAAATTTCCAAAAAAAAAAAATCCGTTTTTTCGCTAAAACAAAGGAAATATTGTTCCAAATATGGATTGTCATACCTTTTTGAACTCGTTACTAAATTTCCAATCGATTCACAATTAAACATTGACATTTTATTTTTTTGCCATTTTTCGCAAAAAATCATGATCATCAATCATTCATCATCAATTAAAATTGACGAAAATTTTATTTTTTCAAAATCACACGAAAAGTGTTATGCATGTAATTATTAAGTTGTTAGCTGTTCAAAACAGTATCTATTTTTGGTGTAGGACCATTTTTGGCCAAGTTATAGAAAAAAACCAAAAGAAAAAATTCCCATTTTTGTCAAAAACTGAAATCCCGAATTTTCGAAAAAAAAAAAACAGTTTTATTGCCGAAACAATGGAAATATTGATCCAAATATGGATTGTCATACCTTTCTGAACTCGTTATTACATTTCCAATCGATTTACATTTAAACTTGTATATTTTATTTTTTTGACATTTTTCGCAAAAAATCATGATGTACCCCCTTACAAAAAAAAATTAAAATTGACAAAAATTTTATTTTTTCAAAATCACACGAAAAGTGTTATGCATGTAATTATTAAGTTGTTAGCTGTTCAAAACAGTATCTATTTTTGGTGTAGGACCATTTTTGGCTAAGTTATAGCAAAAAAACAAAAGGAACATGAGAGAACGCTATAGTCGGGTGCCCCGACTATCAGATACCCGTTACTCAGCCAAAGTGAGTGCGAGGGAGATGGAGATATAAAATTTTTAATATGGCATAACTTTTTAACGAATGGTCCGATTTGAAAAATTTCTTCTACATTTCGATAGGTATTGATAAATACAATAAAACTGAATTTTTTCCAAAATCTTTAAAGGTGTGTGCGCCAGACACTTTTTAAACTAGGTTATTGTGGGCGTTAGGCGATTGTGGGCGTTAGAGGGGGGTGGCCCCCGGCTGAAACAAACTTGCGCTGCGTAGGAAGCCAAAGAATATGTGTGGGTAATCCCAATTCTCTAGCTTTTGTAGTTTCTGAGATCTCAGCGTTCATCCGGACGGACAGACGGACATGGCTAGATCGACTCGGCTAGTGACCCTGATCAAGAATATATATACTTTATAGGGTCGGAAACGCTTCCTTCTACCTGTTACATACTTTTGCACGAATACAATATACCCTTTTACTCTACGAGTAACGGGTATAAAAATCATATTTTTGCCAAAAAAACGCAAATATCAATTTTCCACGAAAAAAGAATTCGTTTTTTGGCCGAAACAACGGAAATATTGATCCAAATATGGATTGTCATACCTTTCTGAACTCGTTATTAATTTTTAGATCCTTCCTATGGCAGCTATATAATAAAGCCGTCCGAATTGTGTAAATTTAGTTCGAAATTTTGAAATGTTAAACAAAAGCTATATCCCAGAAAAGAAGAGAATGTAAGAAAAATCAAGAAAGATATAATTTTTGTCCTATTAATTTCTATTTAATTTTCTGATCGTTTCTATGGCAGCTTTATAAAATAGAGATAAAGTAATATGACATCATTGTGTTTTGTATTTGACATAATAACTTTGTAATATATGTACATATTCATCAAAATGTTTTTCCCAAACACATATTATTTTCGAGCTGTGTAGCCTTGAAACCAATTAGGAACAAACTCCCCCATCTCCTTTGCTATTGTCACTATTGTCATTTCTCGTGTCCCCGATTCCGATTCCGATTCTCCATCCCGTCCTATCCACTCCATTCCGTCCATTAACACACAGCTCGATTTGAATTTGGATCGACTATATAGGCTATGCGGCTTGGCTGTCCTGTGCCAACGCAAAGTGTGAACAGCCTAAAATTAGAAACACTTTGAAGTGTGTGCAAGACATGATTTTCCTACCTCTCGCCGTTGTTTTTTATTTTAGTTTTTACTTTGCAAGTGTGTGTTTTAGTTTGTGGTGGCATTTTTATATCCATGTATTCGCTGTCACAGTAAATGTATACAGCTGAGTTCAAAATAATAGCAAAGGGCTTGTAAAAATAGTATAAAAATAGCAATTTATTTTAAAAAATTCTAAAACAAATCAGAAAAATACAAAGCAAGGACATATTTGAACTCTTGTAATTTTCAAAACTCTCCTAACTTACGGTGCTACTACTTTGGCCCCAGTTGTGTGTCTTCATAGGTGGAAAACAAGCAGCACAAGGTCACCCTGTGATTTCCAAGGGACAGGGGAAAAAGCGAAAACTTTCACACTCCGCACAATGAACAATGTAAGACAGCACACAGAAAATAACCGACACCCCAAAATCTAACCGATTTACCTGTATCACTCTCCCCTTTTCTCCGACTTCGGTTAGTTTCACTGGGAAAAATAATTAATACAAAAATGGCTAGTTAATGTTATGTAAATAAATCATTTCAACTCGTTTGGATGGTACCTATTTTGGTATTTATTTTTATTTATAAGAACTTAGTTCCTTTTGTAATGCTTTTTAAATTCCAATTTGGTGCCCAACTATCATTATTATTATTTAAAGATTTTTCTGAATTACCTAATTCCTTCCAAAAGGTTGCTGTTGAATTTTATATTCCGTAAAACTTTCAAGGGGTATCAAGAAGTCGCAAGTAGTCTGATCTGGTAACTGCTAGTTGCCGAAAATTAAAAGTGCGATTGTTCAACGCGTTGTGGTTGAGTGAAAATACGTGTGAACGAACCTTAAAATACAAAACACCGAAATGAAGACAACAATAGCCGTCGAAACAAACATTTGAAATTGTAAAACAGCTTGGGAAACCTTTCCCCACTCTTAATTCGTATTTTCACCTATAAAAATAGTAGGGTTTTAAGTTTGCATAGGCCCATAACTATATCAAAATTACCTTATCACTCCGAAATACATATCTTGAATTAATACATTTATGAGAATCTCAATCTTAATCGTTTCTAGCTATCAGGCAGCTTAGAATCTTGAAGCTTAAGTCTTGGGTCTTCATAACGGGGGCTCTTCATATCATTATATTTTCCCATTTCCCTTTGAAAGCCATAGAAATACCTCCCAACCGTATTAGAAAGTTATTTCGCGTCGAAACGACCCACCAAATAATTCATTTCCTATGAAATTCCAATTTGGTGGAAGTCAAAATAGAAATACGAAAATCAGGAAGAGGCAGCACCGAAAAATGCCAAGCACAATTATCTGAAAAATACAAAAAAAAAAAAGAAATAAGCATAATAAAAGAAAGAGAAAAACAGTCAACACAGCGTGGGCGAAATAAAGCCAATTGAGTGAAAATAAAGGGGAGAAGGTGGGGGGAGGGGGGGGGGAGCTGACGGCGGGACACTTGGACAGTTTGACTGATCGTGATCATCATCATCATTATCAGCCCCACTACCATCACTACCATCATCATCATCTTCTTGGACGTCATCATGATCGGTTAGCTAATTTGTGCGGCAATGATTCATCTCCTGGAGACAGAAATTTATTCGGTTATCTAAGTGCACACAATTAAAATTCATTAAAATATAACCATTTCCATCATAAATTTCAATCAACGAAAATTTGTGGTTTTCTGTTGTCATTTCATTGCTGTGGCTTTACCCTAATCAAGTGGTTATTATAACTTTCATCATCAGTTGAAATCAAGATATTTATACTTTCAGTACTTTAGTATTTATAACTCTCTGGCAAAATTGATCTTAAGATCGTCTTAAGATCACTAATACATTTTCGCATATCAATAAGAGTATTTGAGCCTTCGGTTCTTGGGGGCTTTAAGCCCTCCCCATTTTCATTTTTTCGTTATTAAATATGATGTTTGTTTGTCCAAGTGATGAGCTCATGTTTCGTGGGGCGTTTTTCGAGAGACTAAAACTGCTAATTGTCGGACATTCGAACATGTGCCACCATTCCTCGCACTCGCTGAAAGTATGAATACAATATGAATATTCGATTGCCCATCCACGCCCCGAACTATCGGGTCAGGGTCACCCACAGATACCATGCCCCCGAAAGATAGGGCGCTCCCGAAAAGAGTTCAGTTTATGATAAGTGGTCGGTGGGTAGATCGCATCTTCATAATATATGAGGCTCGTAATTATAATCGTCGATGGGTGCGTGCGGAGAGTCTGTGGACTAATTGGCCAAGTCGATGATGGAAATTTGTGGAATGCCATGGGTGCATGGAATGGGGGCAGTAGCCGCAATCTGAATTGCTTGTCAGCGATAAGGAAATGAGTTGTGTAGAGATGAAGGCCCTCAGAAGAAGAAGATGGGTACAAAGAAGCGACTGGGAAGTTAAGGAGCTTCTTCATAAGAGGGGAAACCAAATTGAACTTAATTCTCAAAGCAGAAAGAATGGCATTTCTAGAAATTAGTTATACTTAGTTGTAATAATTTCTTAAAATGTCAAAAAAACATAGAAAGGGAATTATTTTTGATAAATTTGATATTCCCCATTAGTTCTCGACCCCCGAATGCTGCCCACTCATCCGCTGTGACCCAAATTCAGTGACTGGACGGCCAACAACACACAAATTGTGATGTGTCAATTTTAGTGCGTACGAATCCACTTGATACCCGGCCATTTCCGAGTTAGATTAGCCGGGTCCGGGCTCGGGTACTTTCCGAATTAAAAGAGTTGTTCGTCCGCCGGAGTTAGTGCTACGTAATTAGTGCGCTTTGATGGCAGTTTAAATATTCATTCGTAATCTGTCCGTCTGTCCGCCTCTTCGCCTCTTCGCCTCTTGGCCTCCTCATCTCCACAGCTCCAGCGACCAACCCAACAACATCATTGTGAGCTCCAAAAGTGTTGCCCACATCACAGACACGTAGAGTATTCATTGAAACACACAAAGTATGCATGTATTCGTATATATGTATATACTATATAGCGGCCTCGACACATACCGAACTGAGATACAGCCCCTGCACTAGACAAATTCACATATTTATTAGTGTGCCTGTGCACTACAGTGCGTATCAAAAATGCATTGAGTTGAGAGATGAGAGAGCTTCGATATTAAAGTCTTGAAAATTCGAAATTTTAATGGTCTTATGATATAAATATTTATAATATATTCGTAGACCCTTTTTTCATTACTTAAAATATTCGAATAAAAAAGCCGTGAGTCATAAAGATAAATTCTGAATAATGATGAGAACATATTATTGGTTACTCCCAAAATATCTTATGACATTTTTTAAACTGGTGCTTCATGTCTAGAGAACAGTCTTCCACAGAAAAAAAATCGATATGAAATAGGGTCAGTTTTACCTTATTTCATATCAATAAAAAGCTGATATGATTTATGTCAAATTATTATTCAAACATGTCAATTTGATACTTTATCGTATCATAATAAATACCAAATTTAGTATTTTTTGAACAAATTATGTATAATAAGATAAACATAATCTTTAGTCATATCATTTTGATCTTAAAGAAATATAGAATTGACCAGCACATATCAATTTTATCTTTAGTCAATTATTTTTCTTTGTCAAAATGCTCTATGCCCATGAAACGCATGGTTCGTACGAATATATTCGTATACCTGACGCAGCCACCTCTTAAGGCCCCCCCCTCTCGACGCCCCTGGGCACATAATCATCCAAATAATCAGCACCCCCCGCGTGTTGTCACGAACAATTTATGCGCTCTGCTTGTTTCGCACATTTCTCATCTCTTCTGCTTTTATTTTCTGCTTTTCCACTTGCCTTTGTTTTTCTTTTGGCATCTGTTTTTGTTTCTAGTGTTTTTTTAGTTGTCTGTTTTTATTTTGCCAGATTTGCCAATGCTTCTGCATTCCTCAGCCATCCATGCATCGTTGTAATTGTTGCATTTCATATTTTGTAGATTTAAGCAGAAACAATTCCAGTGAAAAATCGAAATTTTTAGGGCTCCATAAAAAATGACGGGGCGGAATTTAAAAATAAACCTCCATTGTTGTCATAAAAAATATTTGTTCTTTTCGTGCGAAACGGAATGACGTACGGAAGTTCGTTTGCCCAAAAGGGTGCGCTGAATTGGGGTCACCATAAAAATGGATTACTATCCATTGATATGACCGAATTTCGATGACTACTGAATTTCTAATATTGCTTGGTAAACTACTGAATAACCTTGTAAAAATATTATAGCATTCTTAAGCAAGATTTCCATTTAGGTAGTCTACCCCCTTATAAACCCACCGATTCGAAGTGACTCATCTTCAACTAATCAGCAAAGTGCAGTCAATTGCCTGGCAATGTAGAGCATGAATAATTATGGGGTAAATCTGCCGAGGGGCAATTAAATGATTGGCAATGATCATGAAATTTGATAGCAAATGTGCCAGCAAACTCAAAGCAGACAAACTGTCTGACTGACAAACTCTTTTGTATCTGTATCTTTGTATCTCTATCTGCACATCATGTGGGCTCATTGCCAAAGGCCAAGGGAATTGTCAGGGGAAGGGTAGAGATTACAGTGAAATATCTACAAAATAAATTAGTTCCTCTTAAGTTGTCTAATTTTCGATTATTAAAATAAAATCGTATACTTACACAAAAAAAAAAAAAAGATATGAAACGTAGATCAATTTTAGATTATTTAAGATCAATTTTAATTTGATATGTGGCCAGGTAAATCTTCATGTAAAAACGATATGGGTTTTGCATGACCTGAATTTTACATGGCCATATCGATTTTACGTTAACATGCTTTTTTTGTGTGTATAACTAAGGTTCTTACAGTTGGGATCCTAAGCCTTGGTACATGGAATACCTTTTCTTAATTTGAGAAGAGATCCCAAAAAGTTCCACTTACCGGAGTGCCACTGTATGTTTATACGAAACTTTCCCATTGACATTTGCCTCCATAATCCGAGATGCAACTGCAACTGCCTCATTATCTTCGGAAACGATGTGCATGATTGCCAGAGAGGCGATTTGTCAGATGCTTGGGCCCTAGGCCCCCCTGAAAAGAAAACCGAAAGAAAAGAACGGAAAATATAAGAAAAGCGCGGAGCACTTGCTAGTTTATTGTGCCAGTTTTTCCCACACTCGCATAAAGTCCAATAAAGTGCAGGCTCTCCAGTTTTGTGGGTGGCGACAAGTACATGGAACATTTGTCGGTCCAAATGAGCATTTCCCCGCGGGCGGAAGGGGGAAAATCCGTGGAAAATGTGTGGACAAGAGGTGCCAAGAAGTGTGCAAAGAATGGCAGGATGATGAAAGGAAAAAACTCATTACTGGCTAGTGAGGCACTCCAATAAATGGCGTTTCTTTCTTCAGCTTGCCACGTAAATCTTGAAGAAAGCCTTGAGCTCTGCGACTTACAGAAGCAAAAAAGTTGGTCTAGAAATTCTTAAGAATCAAAGTAAAGTTTTAAATATAAAAACAAAAAACTTTAAGAGGTATAACGCTTCAAAATCGTTTACTTTATGTAAAATGTTGATCCTAGAAAAAAAATCGGGGTCACCAATCAAATAATAATTATACAAAAATAACACAAATTGTTTGATTAAAAAAAAATATATAAATCTTTTTAATTTTCTAATTTTCAAGCACCTTGTGCTTTTTTCCGATCAAATCTCAACCTTCTACCTTTCCCCCTTCAGAATGTGGTGGACCATCACTGGCAACTTCGGCAACATTCTGCCCATCGACTGGTCCAAGTCGTACACCCGTCAGATGCACATGCCCACCCTGAATCTGGGCCAGAACCACACGAAGCAGCAGCAGCAGATGCGCAACCAGCAGCAGCAGCTGCAGAGCCAGAGCCAACAGGCGTATCCACACAGCAACGGATCGGGATCGGGATTGGATGCCCAGACCCCCGGCGACGAATTCAACGATTTGGCCAGCGAGGATGAGGCGGTGGCCAATGACCTGGACATGCACGCCCTGATCCTCAACGGATTGAACGGCGATCTGGACGACCAGCCGATCAAGACGGTGGAGGAGGTGATCAAGGAGATCGACGACATCATGGACGAGGCCGAGAGCCCGCTGGAGGAGCCGGACAACTGCGATTCGGAGGTGATTGAGAAGGCGCGCGAGGTCCTGGGAGCGCCTCTCTATGCGGAAAGTGAGTACTGCGCCATATCCTATATTCTATATAACTCTATAATATAATATTACCCGCAGAACTGCAATATCTGACCACGACACAGCTGAACGAGCTGTACATGGAGATGGAGGTGCTGATCCAGGAGCTGAGCGAGACCCTCATCAACGAGCTGGCCCTGCGCGATGAGCTGGAGTTCGAGAAGGAGCTGAAGAACTCCTTCATCTCGCTGCTCCTGGCCGTCCAGAACAAGCGGCGGCAGTACCATGTGGAGAAGAAGCGCGGCAAGTTCCAGGGTGAGTTTTCCTTACAGACTTTAAAGCTCCAAAGATCTTAAAATATAACTATAAAATATTACAGGTCCCGAACCCAAGTACTTGACCACTGTCATTCCGTATCACCTGGAGAACGGCACGCCCAACAATCAGTCCCTGCAGGTCCTGATCAAGAGTGAGTATCTAAAGACCCTTTGAGAGTTATAAAAGACCCCCTCTAACTTTCGAACTTTACCCCTGCAGTTCTCAAGGCCATCAACGAGGACAGCCCCACGGTGCCGGCCCTCCTCACGGACTACATCCTGAAGGTGCTCTGCCCCACATAAGGAGGCGTAGGAAGCCCAGCTATCGCTCTATCTCCCTGTCTGTGTTTATACAATTATGCCGTGCATCTATATACAAATTGCATACACACACACAACCACACATAATTTAATGATTAGTTTGTACTTTAAATTATTGTTTAAATGCAATCTGTGTACTCAGAGAAGAAGAAGATGATTTCCCATCCCCAGAAGTCTCTTCATTGGTCGATCCAAAATGATAGAACAAAATATGCAACAAAATATACATGTACTACATCTATAGACACCAATATATTATATATATATATATATATCTAACGGAATATTTACGGAGAGCGCGCTATAGAGGGAATAAGCCAGTCCTCCCAATAATGGCAATAATACTCACTTCTCCGATCCGCCGCCGCCTCTCTTTGTATTGTTATAGAGCTGACTCCAACTAAGCTTAACTTACAATATATACGTATATGATAAATGCAACTGGCAAATGCAAATGCAAAATGCAAAAGCTTCAAATATTTCATCTATGTGTGTAATATGCAGATCGAGAATACCATATATTGCTTGCATTATGTTTGCCCAGCTTATCCGTATCTGTATCTGTGTGTTCGGCAGCCAATCCAATCCCTAGTTTGTACAATAAGTAACTTGTATTGTAATATATAACTTGATAACTTGATTGTAAGAGGTGTTTTGGGCGTTTGGCCTGCGCGTCCCCGTTCCCGGGAAATCCGCCGTTTCCAAATGTGTTCCGAGTGCAATTTGTATCGTTTGAGACGGGCATCAGAATCAGAATAAGAATCAGTTGAAGTAATTGTTTTCGCTTCGCTTTAAGTTTTACTTTTACTATACCTAATTTACACACTTTTATTGTTTTTCGAGGCCATAAAACGCGTTCTGTTCTGTTTTGTTTAATGTAAATGAAGGAAACACAAATTTAATTTTAATTTGCATATAAAACGCTGTGTTATTTACTTTTACCAAACAAGCATATATACAATTAATAATAATAACTATAAAAAATAAAACAAAAAAAAATAGCTAAAAATCAGTCAGGCGCACAGTGCTCTTCTTTTTATTATGATTAACGATAAAACGATCTTTTTTCTTTACCTTCTAAGCTACCAGTCACACTAACAAGGCAAACTTAAAACGATAAACGAGTAAGGAGAATTCAAAGTATAAAGCATACATACTTATATGAAGTTGCATCCAGTCAAGTCCAAAAAGAACCACACTTATATCATGTTTCACATCTCACAAGACAAAAACTAATGGAAAAGCAGCTGAATTTCCAACCCATTTGATCGGCTCTTCAAATAGAAGATATTCGAATCACATCTAATGCAAATCTTAGGTACCTTTGTTAGTAAACGATATGCAAGACATACCTAAAAATCCAAGAACCTATATAAAAGATAAAAGACAAAATACACACAAGAGAAACTGCATAAATGTTTACGACTCCATATACAAAATATAAATGTATATCAAATATGGTCGCGCTTTATAAATCAAAAGAAAACGTATTTACTAAAACGCAAAACTTTAAATGGAATATGACTTTTTTAGGTCTCTGCAAAGTAAAACAAAAAACAAAGGCTATATAAATCATATAATATGATACAAAAATTAAGAAGGAATCCCCTAATTGTACGTGTATTTGTAAATTATTTGAAGAGTCCATGTTAAAGTCGAATGAAAAACAAATAAATGACAGCCTAGGATGGAAATTATATTTATTTGATAAATTAGTAAAAAGAGAACACAAAATACATAGTTCTATGTACAATGGACAAACCGAAAAACTTTTAAATTGCTTGAATAAAAAGAAGAAAAACTATTTACTGACTCTTGGTACTTGGGAGGATCTAAATGGGATGACACGGATTCGGTGGGGGTCATGATTTCAAAGTTTATTTAATTTTCCTTCAGAAGAATTAAGGTAACGGAAACTTAGGTTGAAATTGAAGTGTTGCAAAACGTTTCGGAACTAACGGTATGTTAGGGTATTTACATTTTTTAAATCTAGCATATCTATGGCTTAGGTCCTCGCTAAACGTGCACCCAGGTTCTCCACCCGTTTCGATTGGCACTTTGTAGTTTTTTTTTTCAGTCGCCTGGCCACACCGCACTGCCCAGTAAAAAATAGTTTTTTTTTTGTATCCAACCAACCAACTGTAAAAATAAGTTTAAACAAAGCATCTACTCATAAGTTTCATTTTTTTCCGTTAAGTGTCACCATTATTTATTTTTTAAGTGTGCTTTCAATAAGAAAATGTCATCGCGAAGGTAAATCCAATAGGAAATACGACAATGTACCGCACACACACGCACGCAGTCGCACACACACACACATACACACCCGCACGCTCCGCTCCCAACTGGGCTATTTACATATGTATAAGTAGATACAAAAGCAAAGGCAGAGCGAAAAAAAGAAGAAAAACAGAAACAACAAAAAGTAAAAAAGAACTGTTGAGATAAAAAGTGCAATAAAGTGACGAACGAGAGGGGGAGGTGGGTGGGGGGCAGCGTGGATGCAGCAGAACCATTACTGCTGCTGCACAGCCACAGCTGTTGCCCACCGAGTAAGCAGTGCGGTAACCAGTGACTGTTGACCAAAACCGATACTCGGACACCCTACTGCTGGACACCCTACCTACTGGAGGAGGACCAAAACGATGATTCCTCTAAGGATCCTACCACAACTACCTACTGTGTAACCGAGGGCATTAACTGTTGACTAGGAAACCTTTCCTGACCATATCGAAAAGTATTATACCCAGTAAACAGTGACAGTGGACTACGACTACACCCATATGTTTGCCCACCGGGTAACCAGTGCTCAGTAACCAGTGACCACACTCACATATGTACCTATATCTATCTGCATTCCCCCACTTTAGATGGTTCCACCCAACGATATCTGGCATCGAAGCTGAGAAACTGCTGCAGGAGCAGGGATTCGACGGCTCCTTCCTCGCCCGCCTCTCCTCCTCGAATCCGGGCGCCTTCACGCTCTCCGTGCGCCGCGGCAACGAGGTGACCCACATTAAAATCCAAAACAATGGCGACTTCTTTGATCTCTATGGCGGTGAGTGATGGCCGATTCCCCCCCTTTTTGAACACCCATTTAATCAGTATGAATTCCCCCTCGTTTTGCAGGTGAAAAGTTCGCAACACTGCCGGAACTGGTACAATACTATATGGAGAATGGCGAGCTGAAGGAGAAGAACGGCCAGGCCATCGAGCTGAAGCAGCCGCTGATCTGTGCCGAGCCCACCACGGAAAGGTAAGTGCCGTTCAGGATCAGGATCCAAATGGGATATATGATATAAAAGCGGTTAGGATAGCATGGTACTTACATTTCGAATTCAAAGAATTATCCATTAGTTATTATGTTTTCCATGTTCCCAGGCAAGAAAGCTCGTCGTTCATCGTTTACATAGGTTTTATTTTAGGTTCTGAAAAGAAATACAAAAATACTGTTTATTAGTAAAAGAACCCTTTTCAAAATGTATTCTATCTATCTGCGCGATGTGTATTACCACATCCTAAAATAGCCTGACGTCATTGAAACTACATAGATTCCAATGAAATTGGGTCACCAGCAAATCGGACAACCTGTTCTCATAAAATTCCATGACCTACATTATGGTTCCACTCTGCTTTGTCCAAGGATGAATGGTGTTTGTTTGGTTTGGGGTCCGATTTATTATTTATACACCATGTTTACAAACGATCTTGGGTGAGCACTTTAAAGTATAAACATAAGTTTCGAGCAGTTCGCTTATCAGGCTTTCCCTAATTGTTATCGGGTACTGGGAATTCGAATTGGGCCAGGGCCACATTTGGCATCCCTTCCCTTTCCCCAATTATTCTCCTTCAAATTTCTTATTTTTATACCCGTTACTCGTAGAGTAAAAGGGTATATTGTATTCGTGCAAAAGTATGTAACAGGGAGAAGGAAGCTTTTCCGACCCTATAAAGTATATATATTCTTGATCAGGATCACTAGCCGAGTCGAACTAGCCATGTCCGTCTGTCCGTCTGTCCGTCCGTATGAACGCTGAGATCTCGGAAACTATAAAAGCTAGAGGATTGGCATTTTGCATGCATATTCTTGGAGTTCCTACGCAGCGCAAGTTTATTTCAAAATGGTGCCACGCCCCCTCTAACGCCCTCAATCGCCCTACACCATTTTTTGAAAGGTGTCTGGCGCCCACACCATTAAAGATTTTGGAAAACTAAAAATGCAGTTTTATTGTGACTATCAATACCTATCGAAATGTAGAAGAAATTTTTCAAATCGGACCATTCGTTAAAAAGTTATGCCTGATCAAAGATTTTATATATCTATCTCCCTCGCACTCCCTTAGCTGAGTAACGGGTATCTGATAGTCGGGGCACCCGACTATAGCGTTCTCTCTTGTTTTTTTTTTAATTTTTGTTAATTTATTCCGCCAACGAGGAACTATTTATTTGTTTCTTCTTATATAAACATATATCTTGAGTACTGATATTGAGAAAATAAGTTATTAACCTATGTTGTAGAACGGCTCTCCCCAAAGAATATTATAATCGAAATTCCGAAGATTTCTAATAGGAGTAGCTCTATATACTAGATCCTAATTAAGGAAACTATTGCAAACAAAGTAACATATGTATTTCTGGTAGTTGAATGACTTTTATAAGAACTACATATATGAACTTTTTTTTGACAAGACCTTAGAATCGGTCGAAATTACTATATTACTTTGTGGAATTCGTTAGTTTTGCAATAAATCTACAGATCATATCATAAATATCTGCAACGCATTGTTATTTTACAAATTAATAATAACAAGCTCTATAATAATGTGGGATTTGATATCAACTTGAAGCTTTGTTCTCCTCGCCTAGTCTTTCTTTTTGGATTGTTTACAATTCTCTAGAGCCAGAGCCAAGTTTTGCAGCTTATTTTCAAGACGAGATGAAATTTCAGATTTGTGGGTGAATAATTTCTAATTCCACTTAAATCGGGCACCCACACACCTGTTGTTCACGCAGCCACCCGCACATATGTACATATGTACATATGTATACCTCTACATACCTACATACGCGGTGACCATACAAGCAGTGCATTGTCTTTGTTTAGTTGTTTTTGTTGTTTTATTGGCTTTTACAACCCACACGCGCAAAATATTTTCGTTATTTATTGTATTTATTGTATTTCTTGCTTATTAATATTTTTTGTGCCCGGTGTCTACTGGGGCCATAAAATATTTTACGGCCCCCTCGCCATCTCTTCTTCATTCCTTCTTTCTTTCTTTCTTGTTTGTCGCTTCTGCCTTTCGTTGTTGCTTCGTGCGGTGCATTTTCCGCATCCTAACGGGTCAGCCACCTCAACTGGCCCCGCCCACCGACGCCCCCGTCTAAAGTTGGCGTTGCAGCAAAGAGAAAAAAAAACGCGTAACCCAACTGGAATTTTGGATCTTAACGGTTCTACGTTTGCGTACCTACAGCAGAGGTCGAAATAATAGTAATATAACAGTATATCTTGATAAATTTAAATAATGGAAAATAAGAAATCTAAAAATAAACTTAGTTTCATAGCAATTGAAAGAGAAAAGTCCCCAACGCTATAGGTTAGAATGGGTTATATTGCTGCCTCGTTAAGAACCAGTTTTGCAAACTTGTAATAGAGGTTGGCTACTTTTTGAATTATATTATATTAAACTTTATGCTACTTGGCTGACAAGCTCGGAAAAATATAAAGAAAGCAATAATATAAATATGTATTTTCATTGGAATCACTATTATTTTGAACCCAACTGTTCAACTCTGACGTTTGAAGTAACCCTTCCATATAACCCCCAATCTGGTTTCCCAGCCCCTCCATCAACCACTTATCCTTGACTGAAGCTCGTGACGTTTTTGATTTTGTTTTTTTTTTTTCGATTCTGGTTTATTTTTAAAGCCCCTCGATCCGAGCTTCGTTTATTTTTAGCCTAAGAAGGTGTCGTATGGTTTATAATCGATCTGCGCGTCGCTAAAATCATTTGATTCGCGGTGACGTCAAACAAGGGTTGGGATCGAATCGAAAACCAATCATAATAATATTTTTAGGGGTTGGTCAGGGGGTGATTTAAATTAAGGTTGAGAACGTCAGTCGTCCGAAAAGTGGGTTTATTATGGGATGTGGAAAATTTACGCGGTCAGTTTATTTATAAATCGATTCGTTTGCATTCTGCCCTTCTGAGTTTTATAAGTCAAAGTAATATGCATACAATGGCACTCATTACTACCTATAGGGTCTGTAGAAAATTGGGAATTTCTATTGAATACTTGTACTTTATATCGTGACCTTTTGGATTTTAAGGAACTGCTAGATCTCTTATAATATTCTGATAAATTCCTGACGAGGAATGTGAAAGATGGGAACCACACACTCTGTGAATTCCGAGTTGTCAAGACATTCTCCAACCTTCTCTTGCCCATTTCACCATCCGATTGCATTCCCATTTCTATTTCTCGATGGTGATCTTGACCTTTAATCGAGCCAGAACCGAGATTGGAGTGCAACCGAATTGCAAATCACTCGATGTAATGCGGTTAGGTTGTTTTTGTGTGTTCTGTTTGCCTACCTGCCCACTTAATCGTTGCAATTAAAGACGATAATTGTTAATTGCTTTAGTTTCGCGCACTTTCTTCCATTTGCCCAGTCGATCTGTCAAGGAGTAAGACAAATCTGACAATCGTCAATTAAGCTTTCGAATTGTTTGTGTTTCTGTTTGTGTTGGATAATGGATAATGGATACTGAATACTGGATAATGGGTAATGGCGTTGCCTACCCACCGACCCACCTACCCACCTACCCCACGGGCACTTCAGCCCCATATACTAGTTGCAACCCCCTCCCTTTGCGCCCTTGCACATCCATCATACTCTCAAGTGCCTGAAATGCTAAATGCTTTCAATTTTCGCCATTAAGACAAGCCTACAAATGGTTTATAAATTATGCCGTGCACGTAGCGCTGGCTATATAGCTATATAGCTGTATCTGTATCTGTATCTCTGCCCCAACCTCCACTTGTATCCGTATCTGTATCTAAGGCATCAGCCGTAACAGCAGCAGCAATAAATGTCTATAGAACGGGTACACGGGGAGAAAATATATCCAAATTTGTGATCATTAATATCCATAAAATTTTTAAATGTGAAAAAATGGCATTATCTTGTTTTTTTCATATCATTTAACATTTTTTAGGATCGTATTTTAGAATTTCGAATATTTCATTAGGAATTTATTGCGAATTTTTTCTCAGTGCTTATACGTAAATAAATTGAATTGTGCAAGCACGCACATTTACTCATCCATATGCATGTATTTGCCTGCAGGTACTTTACCGCCCCATCCACCATCCAACACCCGCCCCCAACTGCCCCGCCCCTCTAACGCCCACTACATAATGCCCTCGATCGTGTCAGCCGTCACATAGTCCACAAACTGTTGACTCGTCCGTCGCCCGAGGAACTTTATCCACTATATCGTCTATGTGGGGCGATCTCATCCCATCATAGTATCATCTGATCCCCCGGGCAAACAGATGCACCCGATTAAGCTGTCGGCCCCCCGAGTTGACGCTCTGATTATAAAGTACAGATCGGGGGACCGACTAATGATGCCGCTCGATGCAGGCACAACTGTACAGCTGTAAAGTGCTGGACCAACTGCTTATATAATAGCCATCTAATTATCGTTTATTGATTGTACTTTAATTACCGACATCAAATATTAATCGCCCAACTAAACTGTACTTCCGAGATCATCGGAAGATCTGCTGATTTGATGATCGCGAATTTAAACAAAAACATTGATTTTTATTCATTTTTTTTTTTTGACTAATATATAACTTTTATTGATACAACCAAAAAAAAAAGCGATATGAAACGAAGATCGATTTTACATTATTTAAGATCAATTTTAATTTGATATGTGGCCAGGTAAATTTTGATTTGATCGAAAAGGGTATTTCATGTAAAAACGATATGCGTTTTGGATGACCTGTAATTTATGAACATGTTTTTTTTGTGTGTACTATGAGATTGTGATAAATAAATCGATTTTATGAGCTGTTTTTTAACCACTATAGTTGACTTATATCTACACATATTAAAATATATCAGTTCCCAATGTAAATCCCACGAACTAAATTAAAGTTTAAACGCACGTTTATGTGTACGCAAATCGAGATAATCGGTCATTATATATATTTCGTATCCTAAACTGCCCAGCACACGACAATTTAAAGCTCCCGGCACGAACGGCAAATGTGTCCGTTCCCGCAATTATATATTCAGGTAAATCCCTCGCCAAAAACCTCAAACCTCGCCAAAACAAAGAGCCACAAAGAAAACGAGGAGAGATTCGAGAGACAATAAATGGGGATATGGGATTCGATTCGTTGGAACGCAAAGAAAATCAAAATTGTGGGGGGGCCAACGAACCGACCGAATATTCTTCCCCCAATATTCCTCCAAAAAAGAAAAACTTTTCCGCCATTAAACGGCGCGTGAGTCCCCGGCTATTTGCGGAACCGGAGTGCTGATCTGGTTACAAAAAAAAATTGTTACATGGACGGGGGCTCACGTAGTATTCCATTCCATCTAATAATATAAATTATGACGATGATCGTAAATCTTGGGATATATTTTTGGCTAGTTGAGCATGGCAAATATGGGGCGATATCATAAATCTCAGCAGAGATAGTGAGACCCAGCCCAGTAACAAGTAAATCTGGGCTTGTCCCCCCATAAGTGATACCTATCCACCTATTTCGCACAAAAAACGAATTTATCTAATATCTAAAGTTTAATAATAAAATGAATTTGATATGACAGTCATAAAGTATTTAAGATGGTGTTAAAATTCCTCAATTTAATCGATAATTGAGATGAATCATATTTAAAATAGCTTACATTTTAGCTGACTAATACTACGATTTTACACACGCCCTCTGACGGTGACTTTATGATTTGTAAATTATTTGTAAATAATAGAAGTACTTCTCCTAATTGCCTTTCTCTGTCATTTCTTGATTTACCCCTTTTTGGGTGGGGTTCCAAACGTTCTCTGTTCCAAAATGTACTATACTATATATAACAAGCTCACAAATGCCCGATATTATGGGCCATAAACTATATTTGCGAAAACAAAACAACTCTGGCCGATCGGCAAACGGCGATCGCAAAAAGTTCTGTTTGTCTTTTCGGCTGATTTAGTGCGAACACGTCCATAGATCAGTCCTTGCACCGATCGACACACAATCGACGGGGTATTGGGATTGGGATTGCTAATCCATTGCTAACCCATTTCGGGGGATTGTCGGCCTGCCACGCTTCATCTACGGATTGGGCTTCCATCGCGGGATTGCGAGCCCAAAACCAAGGCAAAAATCCGAATGGCGAACAATTAATTGCCGGCTGGGTCATAGTTGTGTGCCCGGCATACTAACTATCCCCTTCCTTTCCCGCCGATCGGACAACAGATTATTAACAATAAATTATGTTTATTTCTTGCCCACTCCCCCATCGAAAGTTTTTGGCTGTGCCCAAATGCGTTGTGTGGGTCTCCTCCAGCAGCGATTTCGGGATAGCCAAGGTCGCAGAGCTCGGGATTGGAGCATGGCAATCGTGGAACTGGGACTGTTTGTCGGCACAGATCAAGTTTATTTCTGGGTTGGGCACCCCCACTATTGCTTCAATGATGCCTGAACTTGTAATCATTCTGCGGATAGTGTAAACAATTTGAAAAACCGATTGGTTTGTGCATAGGCACATTCAAAGATCAAAGAAGGCCTTTTGGACTTGAGTTCTTGTATCAACTTTATAGGGACTGTACATATGTACTTATTCAAAATATATTATTCACACTGCACTTCAGTGCAATGACTAAACAAACTCAACCGACACTCTACTCCGCCCAGTGGTAGAACACATCCGATCTGGTCCATCTGGCTTGGAACATCCTGTTTGCATTGATGCATGCAAATCTACATGGGTTTTCCCCCCACTTGATTTATGCCATGCATTTTTTGAGACATTTTCAATTGAGTGGACTTTGAATGTGCTAGACTAGTTGTGCGTTCCAGCGAAAAACCAATGACGAAATGTTGAAAAAACAAAAATAGTCTGTCATCCGAGGGGGAGGGGGTTGGTAGTTAAGTGTTGCTAAGATCGCAGTTCGCAGGCAGTCGCACGTCTGCCAATTCTGATGTGCTGGCCGAAAAAAAAACAAAAAAATAAAAAAAAAACTAATATTCTGCGCACGTTCGCTCCTCTGACGTCTGCGCCTGCGCTGTAAGAGAGCTTTTGGCACTACGCGCTTCTAGCTCCCAACCTGAAACCCCCCCCCCCCCTTGGCCACCCAACTCCTTGCCTAGATGGCCGCCACAATTGTTGCTGTGCGGTTTCAGTTTCATTTCCGGTGGCAGGCAACGGACGGCGCTTAAAGCGCGCTTTATATTTGCTTTTTCTTACAAGCCAGCACAGCACAGCACACACTCATATCACGAAATGACCATTTTCGGATTGGAATTAATTTTCTGTGTTTGCTTTTCGAAATGTATATGATTCGGGTTCTGATTGCGATGAAATCGGTAGTGATTCATCCAGGAGTACAGTCATTACTCACACGCATCCCCTATAGGGGAGGGGGGGGGGGGTTATCGATTTCAATAGGTGTTAGCCTGGCACTATCGCATAATTGAGAGTGAAGTGAAAAGTAAAAGTGTCGCTGCATTAGAAATACGAAGCTTAAGTGTAACTTTCTAAGTAAACTAACAACTGGCGCCCGAGCCAGGACCGCATGTGCATAATTGGCGCCCAACGTGGGGCCTGCAATGTAACACACCCACTGCCAATGAAAGTCTCGCGTAACGTCTTTCGTTTTTTATTTTTTTTTTTGTATTATTGTTGTTGACTTCTGGCTCGCTGACAGTTAAACGAAGTCCATAAACAAAAACCCCCTGACCCAGGAGATCGGCAGGAAGGGTTAACCAGAGCGGCGGCTGGGTTTAAAAACAAAAAGCGCCGTCCGTAGCCAGACAAGATTCAGATTCATTCATACCCCAGCGCTTAGAACACCACCAGTCAACAGCCCACAGCCCACATCCCACAGCTCCCGACGGAGAGATATAATCATATATGTGAACGAACGCCACTGAGAGAGCGGAAGAATCGTATTGAATCGTATCGGGAGGAGAGAGCAGAAGCAGCCCTCGCTGAGACTGAGACAACGTTAAGAATCCGATTGCGATTCCGATTCCGAAACTGAAACTGAATCCGAGGCAAAAAGCTTCAGACCCGGCAGCAGGCGCTTCATTCTCGAGTTGCGGTCCAACGGGTTAGCAGCTCAGCCCAGCTCAGCTTAGCGCGCAAGCAGTCGCCGTTCGTCGTCGATCGTCGAATCTTCGGCAAGCAGTTCATTTCGACTTTTTTTTCGTGTGGAAATCTTCTGTTTTGAAATCTTCTGTTCAAAAAAAAACGTATCGAATTATGCCTTCGGCCACATTTGTCCTGGAGCACTTGATGGCGGCACAAACGCGTCTTAACGAGCAAGCCGCATCGCCAGCAGAGGTCAAAACCAGCAGCAACACCACCATCAGCACCACCACCACCGTGGCTAAGACCACCAAAGCCAAGTCGTACGAGAAGAAACTGCTGTTGGCTCTCAAGAAAATTGTGCAATAATAAACAACACTCTATTTGACAAACTATAGACTATAGACATTTCACCTTAATCGAGCTGACTAAGATCAATAAAAAACAAAACAAAACAGAAACACAAACAGATAAACAAAAACAAGAATTCTAGTTTTTATGTGTGCGTGTGTTTGTGAGTGGGCAAGTTGTTACATAAAAACGTTAAAAAGTAATATATAAAAAGCCCCAACCAAGACGCATTTTTCCGCAGTGGAATACTACCGTTTTTGCCTTTATTTTTTGTTTTGGTGCGAAAAACAACGAGAGTGAAGAAAATGCTGTTCAACAAATGCCTGGAAAAGTTGTCCAGCTCGCTGGGCAATGTGGTCAATCACAAGCTGCAAGAGAAACAAGTCTACAACAATAATAATATAAATAATAATAATAATAATAACAATAATAATAGTAGTAGTATAAACAACAATGCGTACAATAAGCAGCGAAACTTCGAGTACGAAAGGGCCATTCAGGCGCACTACGGCAGCAAGGGAAGGCGATCGGAGGAGCGGGAGAGGAGCGGCAAGTTCAGGGTCGGCAAGGGTCAGAAGTCAAAGGTCGCGACGACGCCGCCACCGGAAGCACCGGAAGTGGAGACGGCCTGCAAGAAGTGCATGACCCACGACGAACTGGCCCAGATCATCAGGGGCGTCAATCAGAGCCAAAGCAATCAGATCAATCAGAACAACAATCGCCTCCAGCGAAGACGTCGTCCCCTGTCCGCCCAGCCATCCGCCGCCGCCTCGGCCTCCACGTCCACGGAGTCCCTGCACCGGCTGACCCCCAGCCCCCAGGCCACCGCCTTTGCCTCCTACCCGGCCACGCCCACCTCCTGGTCGGCCACCCCGCCCCAATTCCCAGCAGCCTTCGGCGGAGCCAGCTGCTCCGGCAGC
The DNA here is from genome assembly GCA_035046095.1 of Drosophila pseudotakahashii. NCBI lineage: Eukaryota > Metazoa > Arthropoda > Insecta > Diptera > Drosophilidae > Drosophila > Drosophila pseudotakahashii. The sequence continues at coordinate 14,484,491 of JAWNOE010000105.1, forward strand.
ACACTATCCCTTTTGGCCACCATGCGCGTCCAGCTCCATGGTTACACGTAAGTTCCGAACTGGGAGGGGGGGTCCAAAATCCCAATCCCACAAAAATAATAACCAAATGGGGGTAGAAAACAAAAAAATAATCAAAATTTAACGTAATTAACTGATTTGGGGCGCGTGCGAAATGAAACGTTAATTGTTATCAAGGTGCGAATTATTTATATGTTAGGCTGCCAACTAAATGATACCCAGCAAAAATGTAGAAGGATCTTGTTAGATCCTTAAAAAATATGATTAATCATTTACTGGTTTAAATGACTTAACATATCAGTGGTATTTAAGAGCTATATAGAAATAATATAATTTTTTTGGAAGGAAATTATTAATTTGTCTAGACTGCGAACTATATGATACCCAGCAGAGAATGTAGAAATAAAATTTAGATCCTTAAAAAAATCATTTACTAGTTTAAATGATATCAGAGGATTTTTAGAGCTACTTATGTAGGAAATTATGTGCACCTATATTTTTAGGAAAACATAAGATTTTCCACTACATCATTATAGCACTTTTTGAAGAAAAAGGGAAATACTCTGTTAATCAGATAATCCAAATATAATCATCATCCATCCTATTCGCCCTGTTTGTCACATGTCACATGTCGTAGAGTAGCTAACGAACGAATCGAGAGAAGTCTGGAGCCAATCTGCTGCCCATTAGCATTAACCCTAATAAGGCAGGCAATCACAGTCACAGTCACAATCACAATCACAGGCAGTTGACGCCGAAACAAATAACAGAAAAACAGAAAATTGTCATGTGTTCAAAATTGCCACGCAAAATGAGTAAATATTTACGCAAAGCATTCGACAACAAAAACAACAAGAAATCGTGCGGACGGGGAAAAAAAAAAGTCGTAAATTGACGTTCTAATATGAATGAATGTCCACCGAGTGAAGTGAAGGGAAATCGAAATGGAAATGTAAATGGAAGATCGGATCGCCACTCAAATATGGTATATCAACCCTCCTCACACAATTAACCCATTGTCAAGTCAAGTATTTCGATATTGATTTTAGCATTTAGAGCTGAAGATTGAGTTGTGGGTGGTGATGGGTGCTGAAGTTCCCATGTTCCTAGGTTCCCAAACTCCCAAGCAGATATTACGCACTTGTAGAACCATGGAGTTCGTTGGAATACCCACTGCAGACCTCGTATCTGCCAGATCGGAATTATCTCTTCACTCTCCTCCAGAATGTTTACCCATGTCTCGGTGTCCGTTGTCCGATGTCCACATTCCCCAAAGATTCCATACCATAAGCATACCATCCCACTCCCTATACCATCTCAGTGTTTATCTCCGCGGCTTGTGCCATGTGCCGTCCCGTCCGTTTGTTTGTTGTTTGTGTGGGCTGTCCCCGTCTTGAAAGTCTCGATTCGCACATTTCCCCAGAATACCTACATATACATATCTGCCGGAGTATTATGTCCCATAAATTATCTTTGACTTTTAGTTGAGCTTAAATTGGTATTATAGTCAGTTTCGGTTGGTTATTTATGTTGATGGCTATCGGGAATTGATTCATTATAGGATAGAATGTGTTGATTGGCTTGTTTCGGTGATCAATGGGAGTTTTGCCCTCTGGTGATAATATTTAATTGGGTTCTAATTTATGCTAAGCTCTTAAGAAATATTCTTTGGTGCTTTGTAGGCATAATAAATTGAATTATTATTTTGAAACGTAAATCATATTAAATAGATTTGACAGTTCCATTTCCGTTGGCCGAATCGCAAGTCACTTGTCACTTCACTAGGTCAATACAAATGGGGGAAGCCCCGCCTTCTACCGCCCCCATATCACCCGTGCTGCTATCACTATTAATCTCTCGATGTTTTTGTTTTTCCTCGCCATACGGCTGATAAACGATTTATGAAAATGCATTTCTCGTAATGGCTTTCCAGCGCTGCCTTCTGTTTTGCATATTTCCGTTTTTTCCATTGCACAACCGAGTGCTGTTGCTGATCAAATAAAAACGCTTTAATTTGTGCAAATTCATGCAGTCGGCCGACTACAAGATGCTCTCAGTGGAAAGACCCAACCGAACGAGTGGGAAAAACTCCACGGAAAATTTACTGTTCTCGTGGAACATCTCCAACTTTTTAACTCCCTTGAAAGTTATGGAGAAGATAGTTAAAAAAGGGATTTTTTAAAAGTGATGCCATATTTATACCATTTCGATTATTCGATAATTATCGATAGCACTGTATGCTCACATTTTGAATAGGCTGTACTTGATTGGACTGCTTGAGTGGGTGGTTAGTGGTTAGGGTATGTGGACGAGCTGCTCATTCGATACCTTTCCGAGCTGAGAAGTTAATTAAATGAAGGCCTCAATCCCCCGATACCGCTCCTCCCCCCCCCCCCCCCCCTCGTAACCCCCATAACACCCGTTTCGCTGCCGCCTTTCCAGGTGCGTTGGCACACAAAAAAATAAATAAACCTGTGACAAACGAAACGATTAAAAACACTCGCGGATTCGTACATACATACATGCACTTATATTCAGATATATTCAGATATTATTGTGCACAAATAAGTTGCACATATTCGTGTGTGCATGTAAATCTGTTTGTTGACCTTAGGCGGCGCTTTCATGAATGGCGCGCAGCTTCAGTTTCAGCTTCCTTCGTATGTAAATATATCACATTCGTATGCGCTGCTGTAAGTATAACTGTAAATGATGCAAAAAGTTGTGAAATTTTCACTGACGTCCACCCGGGCGGAGGTAATACTTCTGTTGATATTTTTGTCCGATTAAAACTCAACCCCCTTGAGTAAAAGTAATTTGTGCCGTGTTGTATTATCGTCACAGTGCTAAAATTAAAGATCAACACCGAAATATGGGTGGAGACAAAGTTTGGCAGTGCGGCACAAAGGATACGAGAGATATGATCGATGTGGGGTGCGATAATTGTTAAGTTCAACTCGATTTCACGGGGTCAGACGCCAGAGGGCGCTGCGTCCCCCAGTTTGAGCAATCTCTCCACTCCACTCGAGATGATCGCAAATAAACGATCGGCTAAACAATTCACCAATGTGCTAATAGATGTGGTCCGAAAACTGTGAATTGTCTTATGCAAATATCGCGAGAACCTTTCCATACACAAATGTGCTGTATATTGTATGTTGAATCACCGCAAAGAATGCGCAGTTCGTAAATATTGGCCGGCGATCTGGTAAAACGGAAATAGCCTCCTTCTGGAAGATGACTAGATTTTTCCCATTTCTTTCTAAGTAGAAGTACCTAAATAAAAACAAATAGATGGAAATTTCAACAAAAGTACAGCTGCCTCCGGCAAGCAGTTCACAAGCAGTGCACTTGTAATAGATTTTTAAACTTCCGTTTTGCTAAAAATAAACCCATAGAACTCATTCTTATCACTCGCAACCGATCGGAACACCTTGAATCTGTAACAGGCTGGAAAAATAGAAAAAAAAAAAAAAAAAAAAACAGAGCGAGGAAGCGAGAGCGAGACGGCTGAAGTGGAGAGAGAAAGACGGATAGACAGCATTGAAATGCACGACTGTGTGTGGCTCTAATGTAATGTTAATTGTTTCTACATGAATTTCTATTAATAGCCAGGCCACACGGAAGATGAATGGATTTGGCTGGCTAAAATCAATCAATATGCACAGAAAGCATTTTTATTAAATATCATAATCATAGGAATCATATTGGTTATATGGCCTACAAGATATGATATCTTAAAATATAATGACACATTTTTTGTTCTCTGTGTTTGGGGGTGGGGATATCCGGGGGAACTGAGCTCTTCTATGCTGTGTCGCATACATTATACATGAGGTTCCAGTATCTCCCTGCCCACCTCCACCCATATTCTCGCATTCTCGATGACATCTTTTATGATATCTATGACCCCAGGCACTGAATTGAAACCGGCTTAAGGACAACTCAATGTTGTCAATTGTTTTCTACATTCTGCTCGAATTCCGTATCTTTTTTATGCTTTTTTTTTGTTTGCTCGGTGGCGACGAACTCGAAAGCGGGCTAAGAGATGGACAAATCAACGGCAGCACATAGCCGATAATGGCATTCAAAGCAAGTTTTTTAAGTTAGTGTTATTTATGCAAAGTAGTAGGAGGCAGGCAGGCCAAAAATGAAACAAAACCAATGAACTTATAGGCTTTATAGGCAAATCGAAGTGCAAAATACGCTAATAAATGGATCTTATCTTATTAATCTTAATTATTTATAAAATTTCTTTTTTGCACTGCTTGCACTGCTTCCTTGGTCTTTTAAAAACCGCAGTAATTCTCAGTTTTAAGCTTAATTTAACCGCCTTTTTTTTGTATGTCACATCGCAAAATAGTATTTCTATTTCAATTGCAATTGCCATGGCAATCTCAAGTCTGTCAAGTCGACTAAGCTGAGCAGGCCAGACGGGTCGACTTATAAGTCCGGGGCCTCAAGTAGCTGGCTTCGATTCAACTTGCGCTTTTCCACACGGCGTATGCGTGTTTTTGCCACCACCATTGCTGTTGTTATTGCCATTGTCGCCTTGCATTTGACTGTTTTCTTCCAACTTTTGCTGGTGTGTGCCTTAGCACATATATTTCCTACAGTAGGACCTCTCTGAATCAATACTTAAAAGATTAAAACTAATAAAATGTAACTTAAAAAAAAAAATTTTTTTTTTTTTATAAAAATTTGAATTTTAATAAATTTTTCAAATTTTAACCCACAGAATATTTTCAACAGTAAAAATTCTTAAAATAAATACCTAAAAGTTTGAAAATATTAAGATATACTTTAAATATTTTTCAAATATTTTAAAACTTTAAACACTTTCACTCCACTGAATCTTCACTGTACTTATATTCGATTTGTATTTGCGCTGCCTGGTTCCTACTCGTGTTTGTTGTTGCTTTTCGTTGGTATTGCGGTTGCTGTTGTTGCCATTTTAGCTGCTTTTGTTGTTGTTGTTGCTATTGGCACTAGTATTTTGCGCTTTTGTGCGCTTCTCGTATAGTTTGTAATTGCATTTTGAGCGCACACGTAGTCGCCAGTCGAGCACTCAGTCAGTCAGTCAGTCAATCGCTTAGTTAGCTCAGTTTATTCAGTGGATGTGCCATCGATCGGTAGATTCTTACACATACACAAATAGATATATATTTATATTAATGAGTATCCTGAATTTTTGCATCTCTTTCCAGATGGTTTCATGGCAATCTTTCCGGCAAGGAAGCGGAAAAATTGATCCTGGAGCGGGGCAAGAATGGTTCGTTTCTCGTCCGTGAATCTCAGAGCAAGCCTGGCGATTTCGTCCTCTCCGTGCGGACGGACGACAAAGTAACGCATGTCATGATTCGATGGCAGGTATGTTATGTTGACTAGGCTATATGTAAGCACCCAACTAACCAGATATTATAGATATAACCAAAAGCCCCCCACCCCCATTCCCAAGTCCCCTCCTGCTGGCACTAAAATGCAAATGCAAATCGATGGAAGGTACATATAGCAGCCAGCAACAAAGTCGCACTGCCCATAAAGTTCCTCATCGCTCGACCTTGGCTCTATAGTCGAGTCATATGTGCATTTATTAACTGTGCTGCATGTGGCTAAATCTGTACAGTCTGGCCTCCTTAAGTTGGATTTGCCATTCTGGTGAAAAAACTTGAAACTTATATAGCCTATTATCGAGTGCGTACTGTATAAATTCAAATCGCCTGCGCGCACTGCTTGCACTGCTTGCAGCAGGAGCAAGCAGTGGAGTTCCAGTTTCAACGTAATTCCCCCCAAAAACAATTTTTCCACTATTACTACAACTTTAGCACGGTTTTTGCGGTTTGCGGTTGCAATTATGCCATTTACATGACTAGCTGGCCTTTTTCACATTTGACATTGCAGTCACGTTTTCGATTTTATTAGCTAATCTCTTGACGCTCCATCGGACCCGAGAACCCCAACCCAAACCCAAACCCCCTCCTATGTGCCCCGCATTATAATAACTTGATTTATATATTATATATCCAATATATCGAATTTTTCCTTTTTCAGGACAAGAAGTACGATGTCGGCGGCGGTGAATCGTTTGCCACTCTGTCGGAACTAATAGATCACTACAAGCGTAATCCCATGGTGGAGACGTGTGGAACGGTGGTGCATCTGCGGCAACCCTTCAACGCCACCCGAATCACGGCGGCCGGAATAAATGCCCGGGTGGAACAGCTGGTCAAGGTGGGTGCCCCCTATCCGATAATGATAATCTCTTTTGGATGTACTAAATTCGAGGTTAACTATATCTAATTTTAGGGAGGTTTCTGGGAGGAGTTCGAGTCGCTGCAGCAGGACAGTCGGGATACCTTCTCGCGCAACGAGGGCTACAAGCAGGAGAACCGTCTGAAGAACCGCTACCGGAACATATTGCCCTGTGAGTAGAGAACCCTTAACCCTTAAAAAATATTTACTACTAATAACCTAACCTCAAAAAAAGAACCGAAATTCGGAAATATTACGAAGAAGCTGGTAATATCCTAATATAATATCCCTCTTGATATTATGTAAACATTTAACAATGGCTTAAAGATTAATATATAAAAAATCTGCATAATATATTACCTACCCCATTAAATTAAATTATAATACCAACTAACTAATACCTTTCGTTCCCTTTCGTTTCCCAGACGACCACACGCGCGTCAAGCTGCTGGACGTGGAGCGCAACGTGGCCGGGGCGGAGTACATCAATGCCAACTACATACGCCTGCCCACCGACGGCGACCTGTACAACATGAGCAGCTCGTCGGAGAGCCTGAACAGCTCGGTGCCCTCGTGCCCCGCCTGCACGGCGGCCCAGACGCAGCGGAACTGCTCCAACTGCCAGCTGCTGAACAAGACCTGCGTCCAGTGTGCGGTGAAGAGCGCCACCCTGCCGTACAACAACTGCGCCACCTGCAGCCGCAAGTCGGACTCGCTGAGCAAGCACAAGCGCAGCGAGTCCTCGGCCTCGTCCTCGCCCTCCTCCGGATCCTCGGGTTCGTCGGGGGCCAGCGGGGTGAGCAGCGTCAACGGACCCGGCACACCCACCAATCTCACGGGCGGCACAGCCGGCTGTCTGGCCGGCCTCCTCAAGAAGCACTCGAGCGACTCGTCCTCCTACGGATCCGGATCCGGATCTGTATCCGGATCGATGGCCGAGCGGGAGCGGGAGAGGGAGCGCGAGATGTTCAAGACGTACATCGCCACGCAAGGGTGCCTGCTCGCGCCGCAGGTGAACACGGTGACGGACTTCTGGAACATGGTCTGGCAGGAAAACACGCGGGTGATCGTCATGACCACCAAGGAGTACGAGCGCGGCAAGGAGAAGTGCGCCCGCTACTGGCCGGACGAGGGACGGACGGAGCAGTTCGGGCCGGCGCGGATACAGTGCGTATCGGAGAACTCGACGAGCGACTATACGCTGCGCGAGTTCCTCGTCTCGTGGCGGGATCAGCCGGCGCGCCGGATCTTCCACTACCACTTCCAGGTGTGGCCGGATCACGGAGTGCCCGCCGATCCGGGCTGTGTGCTCAACTTCCTGCAGGACGTCAACACGCGACAGAGTCACCTGGCGCAGGCGGGCGAGAAGCCGGTAAGTTTGATATGGGCTATGGAAGGTGGATTGGATTGGATTTAACCGAATAACCTACTTTACAGGGTCCCATCTGTGTGCACTGCTCGGCGGGCATCGGACGCACTGGCACCTTCATAGTGATCGACATGATCCTCGACCAGATCGTTCGCAATGGTAAGCCAAGATCTACATGCTATATAAATATGCAAATTAAAACCGTATATGTTTCTCCAAAAGGTTTGGATACCGAAATCGACATTCAGCGCACCATCCAGATGGTCCGATCGCAGCGTTCCGGTCTCGTCCAGACGGAGGCCCAGTACAAGTTCGTCTACTATGCGGTGCAGCACTACATCCAGACCCTGATCGCCCGCAAGCGGGCCGAGGAGCAGAGCCTGCAGGTTGGCCGGGAGTACACCAATATAAAGTGAGTGTTGGCAACTAGAGATTTGCTAGGGTATCTAATGACTATTTCTTGATCTCCAGGTACACGGGCGAAATTGGCAACGATTCACAAAGATCTCCATTACCACCAGCAATTTCTAGCATAAGTTTAGTACCAAGTAAGACGCCATTAACGCCGCCATCGGCGGACTCGGGCATTGGGATGAGCATGGGCATGGTCATGGGCGTTGTCGGCAACAAGCATGCCTCCAAGCAGCAGCCGCCGTTGCCGGTGGTTAGCTGCAACAACAATAACAATGGCATTGGCAGTGGCAGCGGCAATAGCAGCAACAGCTGCAGCAACGGCAGCGGCAGCAACAGCAACAACGGCAGCAACAGTATCAGCAACGGCAGCAGCAACAGCAGCAACGGCAACATCAACGCCCTGCTGGGCGGGATTGGCTTGGGGCTGGGCGGCAATATGCGCAAGTCGAACTTTTACAGCGACTCGCTGAAGCAGCAGCAACAGCAGCAACAGCAGCAGCAGCAGATGCAGCAGCAACAGCAACAGCAGCAGCGCGAGGAGCAGGCGACTGCTCCGGCGGGAGCAGGTAAGATCCAGCAGCAGCCGGCGCCGCCGCTGCGACCGCGTCCCGGCATACTCAAGTTGCTCACCAGTCCCGTCATCTTTCAGCAAAATACAAAAACATTCCCAAAGACATGATCGGCCTGCGACCGCCGAGCCATGCGCCAGCGTTGCCGCCGCCGCCGACACCGCCGCGCAAAACATGACAAATGAATTTCTAAGTCGCGACGCCCCCCTGACACGCCCCCAAGATACCATGATACCATGATATCCATGATAACCATGATAGCCCCCCACACGCACACAGACCACAAGTGGATTTCATTAAAAGAGTCACCCTGCCGCCGCAAAAAACCCAAGACCCAAAACCCAAAACCCAAAATCCTTGACTATGTTTTACTGTTGTACCAAGTTCTACGTTTTTTTTTTTTCTATTAATTGTAATCTATATACTTTTTTGTAATATTGTATGTAATGCTTAGTTGTATGTTATTGTCTCGCTTTATGCTGTAAGTGTTCCCTGCACACGCAAAGCAGTAACCCCACCACCAGCCTAAACCCAAAACCCCAAGCCCTAAGCCCCACAACCCAGGCATATTTATGTAGTAGTTTTTTAAGAGATCCCCCCCCTCCCCCAAACCGGAAATCGAAGATACAATCTGGGCGGAACTGAAGCAGATCCGCCAAAAAAAAAAAAACAAAAGAAACCCATTTTTAAGAAGAATCGCAGCAACAATATGTTTCGGTTCCCCGTTCCCAGTTCCCTAGCTCTTGAATTTGGCGGAATTTTCGAAAATTATTCGCTATAGAGTGGAACTGTGTCCCATGCCAAAATTTCCCAATTTCGATTTTTACGAATTCAAATGAATAGTATTTTTTTTTTTTCAATAATTATAGTTTTCAATTTGAGCATCAATGGTTTCAAGCCAGATTTTCAATCGGGTAGCTGTTCAATATTTGTACATTTTTCGTAAACCCTTTAAAAGAAATCATTGAAAAGTTCGATTTCCAAAAGAAAGAAAGAGAATTCCACCTCCGTCAAATTCAATTCAAACCAAGTTTTTAGTGTTGTAAGTGTTGACAAAATCGAAAGAGGAGGAGTTATTAGAGGAGTAACTAAGGCCGTAAGCACGTAACGATAATGATACAAAAAAAAAGCGTTGATTGTGATTCGAGTGACAGCGAGAACAGAAACAGAAACAAAACAAGAAAAAAAAAGAGTTACAGAAGCAGATGAGAACAGAGGCGATCGAGATCAGAACAGGACAGCCGAGACGCCAACCGAACAGAACAGATAACAGATGAGAACAGAACAGAAAAGAACAGATGAGATGAGAACAGATTAGAGGTAAAATGAAAAAGCTAAGAAGCGCTTAAGCGTGTCGTCCCTAGAATAAGAAAACTAAGATTACAGCTCGACAGATCGAGATCGAGATCTATATCTCTAGCAGCCAATCTCTGATTTCCCCCCCCCCTCGTTTTTCCCCCCTTTTAGTGATTTATGGACTGTATGTGTATGCTCTTAATTGTATATTGATGATTATTTATAAAGTTTGCCCATTGTGTTACATTTTAAATGATCAAAAAATTGTATTTAGAAATTACAACTTTAGAAATTATACATTAATTGTGTGTTTGTGTCTCTCTATTCCCTTCTCAATTCTCTCTACCCCAGTCTCCCCTCCCCTCCCCATCTCTCTGTCTCTCTCCAACTCTCTCTGTGTATGCACGAGTGTTTTCTTTGACTAAGTTTATCATTTCAATCGCTGAAGCGGAATCAAACTATATATGCAATATTTAAGCACAGTACCTTGGGCGCTGCAAAAACCAATCAATAGAAAACAAAAACAAGAACAAAAATATATAAAAACCCATCAGCTAAATCAAAAATATACAATATACAGGAAGGTATAACTCAATATCAGCAGCAGCAAACGAAAAACCATTTAGATTATTGTGCAAATCTAAGTAATATATTTAAAATATACCTTTATTTTATCTTATTTTACCTTATGCTTTTGTAAGTGCTTTAAATTGTTATTCATCTTGATCTTGCAAAAAAAAAAAAATACAAAACAAAACTGAAAAACGAATACAAACTAAAAAGAAAAAAACAACACAAATTATATTTGTATTTATACATAAAAAATAAACATTTTATATGCGATACACGAAATGAAGCACATTATATTTTATTTTATTTTCCTTGCATGTTTGTTGAACGCTTTGCTTTTTTGGTTCTCAACTTGCGTTACATTACAAACAAATCCTCAACGAACTGAAACAATAACCCCAAACACTTAGGAACTTAGCCTTATATCGAAATGCCTCGACCAAGACGGAAAACTGAATCACAGAATGGAGAAAAGAGGGAGTCGTCCCCCACCTTTCCGTCTCCCAGTTAGAACAATAAGTACTCATGTGTTTACCCCCAAACCAATTAAGCACCCACTCGAATCTGAACTGACCCCAGACCTTCCACCCACGATCTTCCACCCACCATCCACCATCCGAACACTAGAGCGGGTGAAAGAGCCCGATTGGACGACGAACGTGAGTGTAAGTGCGTGATCTAGTACTTTATATAGTTAGCCTATAATACGATAATTCAAATGGAATATGTCGAAGCCTGGCTTCGACCACTGGGCGGCGACCTAGTGGCCCCCAAAAACGAAGGTGAACCCGTATGTAAGTCCCGCTGGGGATGCGATTTGTTTTGATCTTGAAAGGCGGGGCAAGCAAAGCCCCGCTATTCTCGTGTTGAATTTTTCTATAGCATATAGACAGAGACAGAGGTGGAAATCGGAAATCGGAAATCGAATATGGATATTTGGACATATGGATATGGAGAACGCGGTCCAATGCAGCCAGCGGAGGGAGAGATGAATGCCAAAGCACAAAAAAGCCACACGCAACAAAACACCAATAGGCCTCATCGAAGACATCAGACCACAAAACATTAAGAAAAAAAAAACAACGATGTTGAGATCAATAAGAATGAACTGAAATCAAAAAACGACGTGACTACTGACGAGGGATTAAGGAGAACCAAACACCAAAAAGAAAAAAAACAAAAAACCAAGAGCAAGGAAACGCTTTAAACTTAATTAATTCTAAAATTGTATCTAGGCGATATCGAAATGTAAACCATACACCAACTATCCATAGTAGAAAGCAAACACCAAAAAACAATTGCTTAAGTGACTTACTTTAGATAACGATAGCGATATACTCGGGTAGGATCTGAAAACCCTTAAGAAACCTCGGACCTCAACCGATTTCCCCTTGCCCAGAACCCAGAACCCAGAACCCAGATCCCAAATCCCAAATCCCAGATCCAAATCCCATTATCCATGCCCCCTCCTCAAGTACGTCTATAAGCTAACCACACGATGCTAGTGCACAAATGCAACCTCACCCCGTGTTCATAATATCCGATGAGAAGTTGTTCGATTTTTAGTGAAACCTCGGTGCGGTTTCGATGTTGCAAGAATAAAAACCAAATAGAGACGACGTTTTCTTTGTTCAAATGTTGCCAATTTGCATAATACAAGTGTTATAGTGCCATATACCATATGGAGTATAGATAATATATATATTTAGAGACGAATTACAGCGCAGTACTCTGTGACTTCTTTTCCATTAAATCCGATGAAAAACGAAAACGAAAACGATAGCTAAAGCGAAAGCGAAAAAGCAAATATATATCTATATACAAGAAGCGACTAAAACGTAGTTCTCTTTGCATATGAAATAATAATCGACCTACAAGCATAAGATATATGTGTAGAATACTGCGAATATTGTTGAACGATGACGATTTAATTGGAACTATAGGTAACAATCCAGAACAAATGGTAAACAAGCCCACGACGAAACGCGAGAAACGCAATAAAACAACGTTTTCTTAGATCTAGATCGTAAGGTTAACAAATTAACGAAACGCAACAAAACGATCGCGAAAATCAAGACAAAAGTCAACACCAAATAAATTATAGACAAACAAAATCGTTGTAATGTTGAAGAAAATCTATAGGTACATATGTAAATCATTCTGCAAGTACGCTAAACAAACGTAACAAATTAAACACAGCCACGAAATATTATTATGAAATTAAATTGAAACCTTAAGAGGCATAGCTGTTCGAAACATTATACCGAAAATACCGATATTGAAGATATATTCAACATTTTTATGTGTCTGCATATTTGAAAGAAAAAGATATATTATTGAATAAACCATATTAAAAATAATCTTTCAAAAATTGAACTTGTTTTTATTACTTTTTTTCTTACAGATGGCTTTAAAAAGATCTATGCTTGGTGCGAAAATGAATAGTGATATATAATGAAGATTAATGACCATACTAAAAAGTTTAGAAAATTTCCTTTAAAGTCCTCGTACCAATAAAACTCGATCGCGATTTTTTATATTCACGTTCATTAAACACTATACAGTGACAGATTTTATTTTGTTCAGCAATAGAAAAAAAATGGTTTTGTAAAAAAAAAATATACAACCACGGAACTTTCAAAATAATTATCTTTATCCTTAAAGTAATTTCATATGCTCGTATATGGATGTATACCCTAGGGTAAATTCAGTCCAACTTCCATGACTCGAACCTTCCTAACTTAATTTGTTCACAGTTTAAGGTTTTATATTGTTTTCCTTAGAGCTCGCTAGCGTTCTCCGCATTGATAAACAAAAAATATAATAATGTAGCTGTTAGCTTTACAAGTTGTTCCAAAAAAATAAAAAGTTTACTTGGACCACTATTTCGAGCAATGGAGGTTCGACTGCATTTTTTTTTTGGGAGCCTTACATTGACGTCATGCCCAAAATTAATCAATAAATTAAACGTTTAGTGTTGTATTCAATTCAGTTTCACTTAGGAATTACTTCAGGCTTAAGTTTTAATTCTAACTATGTAAATGTAAATAGATTCCCAGCTTACCATCTAGTTTAAGTGATTTTTTCATGCTCTTCCCATAGGGTGTGTGTAATGATTAACAACGTTTAAATAAATACGTCAGCGCTTAGGAGTAATGGTGAAGTTCTATACAAGTTGATGAATTGATGACTGGGATAACAGTCTATGCTTTATCATACATGTGGCGGCCTGTTATTTCAGCTACGCGAACACCCATATTCTAGTTAGGTTTAGGTTTAGATTACGTACAAAAAAAGTTCTACAGCTCGCCTCAAGTGAATCAGATTCAATTTGTGGGCGGCGACGAAGGACCCGGTTGGACCCGGTCCAGAGCTATGGCTCCTCCTCCAGCCGAAGGTCGTGGCAGAGGCGCGTGGTCAGGTCGTAGCACAGGTGACTGCCCCCGCTGCTGTCCTCAGACTCTGGCGGAGTGCTGGCAGGAGCGGGAGTGGGAGTCGGACTTGGAGCGGTTTGCCTGTCCGGCCCCGGACCCACCGGCGAATAAGGTGGCGGAGTAATGGAATACGAGGGCGAAGGCATCATCTCACCTGGCTCATCCCGCTGACACTATTGCGCTCCTCCGGCCGCTGCATCCTTCGCATCGCCTGGCGGCGGAACCTCCTTCATGGACTCCACCTTGGCCACAATCTTGAGGGCTGGGCCCAGCTTCATGCCCATGGCGTGCACCAGATGGTTCTCCTTGAGCAGCAGCAGCGCCTGGCCGTCGATCTCCTGCTGGACAAAGTCGTCCACGTAGTCCTGGCACCCGGGCAGTTCTCGGATGAAGTTGCTGACCTCCTCCACACTCCAGCTGCTTATGGGCGGACGATCCGATCCATTCACATTGGTGGATGATAGTGCGGCCACAGGAGTGACCACTCCTGCTGGGACCACTGGTTGCAATGGCACAGAAGGAAGTATTGCAACTGGCAATGGCAATGCCAGAGGCATCGAAAGTGGGGAAGATGCCGGAATAGCCGTTAGCACTGGCATTGTGTTCGGTGTTGGAACCTCCGTGGGAGACGTCTGAATGGGCTGAATTTCGGACATTGCTTGCATGGCTTCCGTCTGCATCTTTTCCACAGCCATAGCTTCGTCCAGTCTGTCCACCAATGCCATGGCGTCCACTCCAACGATTCCACCCGTTCCCAGGCCGTTGGTTTCTCCTGTTCCGACTCCCCCGATGCCGTTCTTCGCCTGTTTGGCGCATCCTGGCGAACAGTAGCGCTTTCGCTTGAGCTTCGCTTTGTGCTCCAGCTTGCCACACTGCTCGCAAGCCACCATGTCCGAGGCTGGAGCAGACGCTATTCCACTTGGCTTCATGTCCTCCTGCATGGCTGCCTTTTTCTCTGCAGAGAGGAGGGTTGAGGTGAGATTGGGATTATGTAACATTAGCCGTGGTTTGTACTCACTTGGCGGCTCATCGCTGACGTCCTTGTCCGCATACCGCTGCCTGGTGACGGGGAACGGTTCGTTGGCTTCCTGGATGATGAAGCCATCGATGACGTGGGTTAAAACATTAGGCTTTATCATTGCCTTCGGCAGATCCTTGGCACCATTGCTGTTGCTCGTCGTGGTAGTTGTTGTGATGCTCGTGCAACTTGTGGTTGAAGTGCTGCATGTAGTGGTGGTTGTGCTAGCGGTTGTGCTACCAGTGGTGCCTGCAGTCGATCTGGCTATCCCAATCCCATTGCTGATCGTCGTCGTTGTTGGCGTTGAAGTTGCGGACGTTGAACTGACTGAGGTCGCCACCTTGGGCTCTTCCTTTCCACTGGCACTGGTGGGAGTAGTGCAGCTGCTCGTTGGCTGCACCGCATTGCTCTGTTTACTAGTGGGAGTGGTCGCGACCTTGGAAGGCGTGGAAGCCCGATCCGTCGCTTCACCGTTGGGCAGAGCCTCACTTGTGGAACTACTGGCCTCCACGGATGCACTGACATTAGCAGGAGTGGAGGACTTGGGTGTGCTGCAGGTGTCATGTCCCGATACCGGCGTCATGGGCGAGTCAATGGGCACCAGTGTGGCAGTGGGTACTCTCGAAGGTGTCTCCTTGGAGGGCGTGCTGGGAAAGCTTCCTCCTCCCCCACTGCTGGCACTGCTGAGGGTGACCAGCTGACCCGGCGATGGAGTGACAGCGGTGCTAGTCACGGAAACAGTGACGGGCGGAGCGGTAGACAGGTGACCCACCGTGGCATTCATCATCGAGGTCATGGCCAGAATGGGATTGGTGGTGGGTGAGGGCGTGGTGGGCGTTAGTGAAGGTGGTCCCTGTTGCTGCTGCTGCTGTTGAGATGCTGCTGCAATGGTGGCGCTGATAAGTTGCTGCTGCTGCTGGTGAATCTGAGCAGCTTGAGCCTGTGCCTGCATACTGGCCACCGTGCTGCTGGTGACCAGGGGAGTGCTGCTCTGGTTGGTAATGGTTACCACACTGCTGGTGGGCAGGGAGGAGGAACTGCACGTAACGGGCTTGGCTGTTTGAAAAATGGCGCCCGAGGCGGAGAGAGCTGCCTGCAGGGCACTGGAGGTGGCTATTCCGGCTGGCGTCGTCGTCGAGGAAACCGAGAAGGGCACGCTGCTTAGCTGCAGCTGTCCAGATTGCTGTTGTGTCTGCTGCTGCTGCTGGGTGGTGGCTCCGCCCGACTGCTGCACCACAATCTGCTGGATGATGTTTTGCTGCTGCTGCTGTTGCTCCCGCTGCTGTTGTTGCTGCTGCGCTTGGGCCTGCACCTGGGCTTGAACTTGTGCCTGCGCCTGTTGCTGCAGTTGCTGC
The DNA here is from genome assembly GCA_035046095.1 of Drosophila pseudotakahashii. NCBI lineage: Eukaryota > Metazoa > Arthropoda > Insecta > Diptera > Drosophilidae > Drosophila > Drosophila pseudotakahashii. Next base: position 14,500,786 of record JAWNOE010000105.1, read on the forward strand.
TGTATCAGTTGGTTGTGGAGCTGCTGCTGCTGCTGTTGCTGGTGGGAGGTGAACAACTGGTTGGGCGCCACCTGCAGGATCTGCTGAGTGGCGTTGGCGATTGCCTGCTGCTGCTGCGCTTGGGCCTGGGCAACCTGCTGTTGCTGCTCCCTCTGCTGCTGCTGGGCCTGCGCCACCGCCTGTTGTTGTTGCGCCACCGCTTGCTGTTGCTGGGCGTTCACCTGCTGCTGCTGCGAGACTTGTTGCTGCTGCTGTTGCTGCTGCGCCTGCACTGCAGCCTGCTGCTGCATCTGAATAGCGGCAATCTGCTGCTGGAACATCTGTTGCTGCAGAAACTGCTGCTTCTGAATTAGCTGCAGCTGCTGTTGCTGCTTGTCCACTCCCGTGGTGGCCGAATGAAGTGTCTGACCATTCTGGATGGTGATGGGAGTGCCCGTGGTGCTCATCACAACCATTCTGTAAGAATTCGGGATAGTTAGTGGGGTGACATTGATCCTAGATTGTGTTTTACTCACTTATTGCCCGCCGCATTGACCACCTGCTGGAGATTCGTCGCCTGCTGTTGCTGCTGCACGGTGGCCAGGTGACCCACCACCTTGTTCTGGCCCGCGACCTGACCATTCTCCGTTTTCAAGGTGGGCAGTGCGGGTCGCACCGGCTGCTGCTTGTTGCGCATCTTCGCCTTTAGCAGACTCTGATTCTGGGCCGTTTGTGTGGACACGGAGCTGGCCGGACGCACTTGAGTTCCATTGTGGGGCATGATCGGGGCCCCCGGTCGCTGCAGAGCTGCTGCCGTGAGTTGTTGCTGTTGTTGCTGCAGCTGGGCAGTGGCCACAGCCAGCTGCTGCTGCTGTGTCTGGTTGGTGGTGCCTCCCTGCTGCTGCTGCTTAGGAGCAAGTGCATCAAGTTGGGTTCGTGCCTTGGTGGGGGTCTGGGTCACATTGCACTGGATGATCTCTGTGGGGAGATAGTTTGAATTAGTAACTTGGTTACCAATAATTATATTTATTCTTACGGTTCTGCTGCGCCTGCAGAGTCTGGGTCGTCGGCTGCTGTTGGATAAACATGCCCTGGGTTCCGTCCGGCTGGTTTCGCAGGATGATCTGGTTGGAGCCGAAGGGCTGCAGTCCTGCCGCATTCTGCCAGAACCAGGGGATCTGCATCTGTTGTGCCTGGCCGGCGTTGAGGAGCTGGGCAGTCTGAACTGACTGGGCGCCGACTCCGACTGGCAACGTCGACTGCGAGACCTGAACGCACTGCTGGGTGGTTTGGGTGGTCTGCTGCTGCTGCTGTTGGACCTGCTGCACCTGCTGGGCCGATGTCGTCCCAGCGGATCCTGGTCCCGTCGCCGCCTGAACCGTGCTGCTGGTGGTGGTCACCTTCTGGACCACCTTCTGGGCCAGCTTGCCCTGCGCATCCACCCCCACCTTGGCCAGGGCAGCCGTCAGCTGTTGCTGCTGCTGTTGTTGCTGCTGGGTGAGCTGCTGCTGCTGTTGCTGCTGGCTGAGCTGTTGCTGCTGCTGCTGGGTGAGTTGTTGCTGCTGCGCTGCGGCGGCCATGGACTGCAGCAGGTTCTGCTGCTGCTGCGGCGAGTGGGAGATGACATTCACCGGCGAGATGAGCAGCGTCTGGGGCGACTGGTTGTGGTTCGAGGGAATACAGGTGGTGTAGTTGCCGCCGGCGAATCCCGCCTGACCACTGATCATCTGCTTGGCGTTCTGCGTCGTGGTGGTGAGCATCTGGGGGCCGTTACCCTGGAACGGCTTGCCGGCGGTGATCACCTGAATGGGCTGCTGGCCGAGGCCGCCGGGGTGCAACAAATTGCCGGACACTATCATCTGCGGGTAAAGGAAGCTAGTGGAGGGCTGCATCAACTGCACTGTCCTTCCCTGCGACCAATCCCCGCCCACTCCACCAGTGGCCGCTGCCAGCTGCATCGGTGACATGGTGCTAATAGCGGTGGACTGTTGGGAATTTGCCGGGCTAGGTGCTCCCCCTGCTGCTCCTGCATTCCCCGTTGCTCCTCCTCCTGCTCCTCCGCCCCCACTAGCATCTGAGAGCTGCTGCTGAAGTTGCATCTGCTGCTGAACATCCAGGATGTTGGCCGCATGCTTTAGCTCGGTTCCCCCTCCGCCAGTCGTGTGCGTTGGAAACTCCTGCTTCACCTGGATGGCATAGGGATTGCTGGCATAAAACTGCTGCAGCTGCTCGGGCGAAATCTGGAGCGGCACGGTGGTGGCGGCCGCCACCTGTTGGGCGGGACTCTGTGACTTCTCCAGCTTATGGCCGCGCGTCTTCGAGTTGGGCGTACTTGGTGAGCTGCTCCTGCTGCTTGTGAGCGGCAATAGTGGGTGACGCCGCCTGATGGTTGGCGTTCCAGTTGCTCCGCGGGATGTCCTGGTGCTGGGCGATGATTGGGATGATGGACTCTTGGCCAAGTCCTCGTCGAAGTTGATGCCTGCCTTCTGGGCAAGTGTTTCAAGGCACCTGAGTGGTCTCTGGGGATCCTCGCGAGCGTTGAATGTGCCTTTCACGGAAGCAGATGAGGATGTGGTGATCGGTGCAGGTGCAGGTGACGATGGAGGTGTACGTGTGGTTGTTGCTTCACTTTCGGTGACCGCACTGCAGGAAAAAGAGAACGAAGAAACGGACACAGACGATCAGTAAACATCGCGTATAAACACAAACAAACACAGACACACTTGGGGCGGCTCCGAATGCGTGGGGCATGCTTCATATTCATATTCTTTTTATCGCACAACAACAAACTGTGACTACGAGTCACTCCCGCCAAAGAGCTCTCTTTTCCTCTCTCTCAGCTGTGTGGGGATCGAATCGGATGAGTTGGTGGGGAAAGTGGGGAGAGGGAGGAGAGCAGGAGAGCAGGAGAGAGGGATTAGCATTGCAATGCAATCGCACTCTCACTAGCGCTCCGAAGAGGAACGAGTCGAGAAGGAGGAGGTGCGAAAGGGACGCACGATCATTGAGAAAGACAAAGACGGGATCGTGTAATAATGCACTCGAGGTCCCAAAACGGCAAAGAAAACGAAAACAAAGTCGAGACGAAAAAGTGAGACGGAGCGAGATACACTTTGTTTTGGGTGATTATTCACACACTAGGTAAATGAGTTACAGTGGATATCGTTTAAGTAAAACTAGGAATATTAAAAAAAAAAAATTATAAAAATGATGTGCCAATTAAAACATTTTCAAACATATTTGCATCAAAATTGTAAGTTAATTAGTTGGGTTTTTCAATTGAATTGCCAAAAGATGGTCATTAGGGGCATCCGGTCAAAAGTATCTCTTAAATTTATAATGTTCCATGACCCACTAAAAGTGCACTCTTTTGCATATATGTATGCATGAATGCAATACAGTGTTTAAAAGAGGTCACTTGTCAGAGTTGCCTGTGCCCACAACTTCTATTTTTAGTAGCCTTGCTTTCCTGCTCTCTGCTGCCTATCCTGTCGTCCTCCTCTGTCTATCCTCCGCCTCGCCGTCCTCCTTATTCTCATCCTCCCCCGCAGAGAGGAGAGTGGAGTGGGAGCAAGCGAGACGACCTTTATTTATGGTTTGCTCTTTGCCGATGGCCAAAGCGCATAGAACACCATCGTGATAGTGGTGGCATGGGGTATCCAAGGGGGCAGGTTCAAAGACCTGCGTTGCGAGCCCGAAATCCCGACAGTTGTCCAGGAGTAACAAATGGTTGCGGTTTCGGATGAGCCAGAGCACCCGGTGGCCCCTTTTAATGGTAATAAGACCAGGCGTTACCCTTAGTACAAAAAAAAAAAAAACGTTGGGGGTGGTTTTTCATGATTTTCGAGAGTAGAACGAATTCGGTTTCGAAATCGGAATCGAAAAGGAAATCAAAATCGAACTAGACGCAGCAGCATCTTCATCTTGCAACCGAAAGACTGGTTTCTCTCCACTGTGCGAGTGTGCATGTGTGTGTGTTTGGAGTTTTTTGCTTGCGTGTGTGTGGCGGCAGACGGCTTACAACAATACCAAAGCCATCATCATTTGATTTTCCCTTCAACCGAAAATTGAGTTGCAAGAAGCAGCGTGCGGCAGAAACACAGAAAAAAAAAAGACGAAGAGGAGGAGGAGGAGGAAAGCGAAGAGGAAGAGGGAGAGGGAGAGGGAGGATTGACAACAATGCGGGGCAAACAACAAGCAAAGAGCATGCGCCGACGACGGCGTCTCAGTCTCGAAAAAAATATGTTTTCTCCTCCATTCAGTTTTTATCGTTTTCATTTTTAATTTCTTAGGTGTACCGGGTATTTGTGTATATTTAACGGGCACCTGTGCACGCGATCTTACATAAAAAGCCCAAAGTCGACAACTCTAGACGCCGCACAGCATTAATTGTGAATTAGCTTCTTTTTTGTTTTTAGGTGTTTCTGGTTTCCTGCGTTGTTTTTATTCCAGGCGACGACACTCTCCACTATCCGATACACTTTCGTCGCCAGCGTCGCGACGCCCGTAAATATTTCCGTTTCTCCTCATTTTCATTGAGTAATGCGGTATTGCGGTAGCGCGGTGTTGCATTCACTAATATCACTTAATCGTCAATCGTCAGCACAGATGTGCAGTTGTCGCCAAAGCGAAAAAAAAATAAATAAATACGACGGGGCAGTGGCAGAGTGTGTGTGCGTCGCGTCGGCGCGAGACTTTTTTCTCCGTTCAAACATATACATATACAAATGCACATGCACAGCGACACCAACACGAACGCGGAGCAGAGCGCAAGAACCGCACGCCGCCAAGTTTAGTTTCAAAGTGAACCGCGCGCCACAGCGACAACTCTACGCTCTGCTCTCCGGTCGAAACAAAATGAAGTGCGCATGTGTGTGTCGGTGCGCTGGTGTGCGGTTGCGGGAAGGGGCAGCTGGAACGGACCCGTTTCTGTGCGCTGCTCTCGGGACTAATAACTTTTCTCTATACCGAAATGCGCGGGTGCGAGTGCGACGGCACTAGGGGCGGCCCGGGCGGTAGAGCGCGAGCGAGCGGGACGCCCTCAGCGCGCTTGGGGTTGGAAAGGAACGGCAGCAGTTCAGTTGGCACGGCAAAACGAGTAAAAAAAGCCGGAATCGAGGCTACAGCTGGCGTATCTGTATCTGTGTGTGTTCAACCACCCCGACTGCGGGCTGAAAAAGATACCCGCGACCGAATCCAGTTTTCTGTGTCTGTACACTCGAATGTCTACCGCCCGACTCGAGTCCGATTGTTGCTATACTTCATCTTCTTTTTTTCGCTCCATCGCAACCACCACTACCTACTCTGCCTCTACCTCCTCCTCCTCCTCCTTCTCCATCCCTCTGGGCTGATTCTGTTTCGCATCGGATCGGGTCGGCTTTACTTTATTATTAGTTGTGCTTGTCGGAAACAGACGGTGGAAGAGGACGAGGAGGGGGTAGCGTATGCGCAGAGGCCGAGGCAGAGCGAAATGCTTTTTTCACTCACTCTGCCGAACAGTGGCGTGCGATCCATTATTATGGGACTGCATTCTGCTGTTTTTGTCGCATGACCACAGTGGTTCGGTTTCCATTGCGACTGCGGCACTAAACTATTCAAATACTTTTACCACAATATATCACCTTTCAAAAATGCATAATATTTACTATTCAAAATTCAAACATAGTCTTTAACGTATTAACTATTTTTAAATTTTAAATTGTAGTAATTTTCATATTTCGTTTCCACCACTCTTGTCCCACTGTGCCTGTCTCTGGCATTTCATTTTTCATTTTGTGCTGCCTGCGTGTGTGTGTGTATTCGTATGGGTGCGTTGCTTTGGCTCTTGTCGGTCTTCTTCTTGCCCTTCTCTTCTCTCCCCCTCCAACAACAACGTTGCTGAGCCCCACAAATGCTCATCATTCCGATCGCTATTGTTGTTGCTGGTTTGGGTTCGACAGAATCAGAATTTCGTCTCATTTCTTTTGCTTTTTGCTGCCGCCATATTATTTTTATGCCCGTTAAGTGCTTTTGCTCTCTCGCTCTCCGCTCGGCTTTTTGTTCGCTTCTGGCGTATGTGTGTGTTTGTGGGTTCAGCTTGGTGTTGGGGTTTTGGTTTTTTTCGCCGAGCTTTTTTCTTATTAGTTGCGGCCCTCCTCCTTCGCCGTTGTTTCCCTCTTTTGCCTCTTCTTCGCACGCTCAACTGTACAAGAAGTCGAGCATGCGCTCTTCTTCTTGCCATTCAGTTAATTGCCTCCAACTTATTGGGTTGTTGTTGTTGGGGTGAATGGTGAGTGGGCTGTGGGGCGAGGGTAAGAGTGAGAGAGCGCTAATATTTGCATTTCGTAAAAATGACAAATGCTTAATGAGCGTAAATTGCTTTGCGCGTGCTTTCCTCACACTCGCACACTGCCTCTCGCTCTGGCGCATTGTCTCTAGCATGCTGCCCTCTCCCTCGCTCGCTGTAATAGAAACGTACACGCACACGTACATATATATGTACATATGTGTGTACCTGTTGTTCTTGTACTGTTGTTGGCCTCAATTTCCTACACCATTTTTGAAAAGACGAAACCTTGAATTAATCAGCATCTGCATGCATACAAATGTTTACATGCGTACACACATACATACCTACATACTGAGTGATAACCAAAGTTACCCGTTTTGTTGTTGCAATCGTAAGGAAGTCGACGTCAGCGTCGGCAGCGACAGAGGTTTTATTGTCACAAGGCGTGGCTAACGGTGAAAATGGATCAGTTCCAAGATCACCAACACATAAGGGTGCACAATCCTACCCCACAAGTACAGTAAAAATTGGTTAATAGAACTCGAAAAGAACCCAAATTCATTTGTTTTTAATTTTTATTTACTTTAAAATTCCTTTATATTTATTATATCACTTTTGAACTATCAATGTAAAATTCGCTTTGTTTTTAAAATAAACATATAATTTGCATTTTTTTATAACAGAATTATTTACAAATAAATCAAACCAAATAAGAATAAATATCCTTATAAGCCCCCTAATTTATTGTGCATTTCACAAATAATTTTTCCAAATGCACTGAAACTAAATCACCCCTTCCATGTTATTACCTTCTCCTCGATATCCTTCCGCAGCACATAGTTGACCTGTAACCTCTTGTGTAGCGCACACAGGAAGTACTCGAGTCAGCACTTCGCTTAAGTTGGATAAACTGCGGGGATGAAACGGATTTTGGGGCCATTTGGGCCAGGCCATGGCGAATTTCTTTCTCGTCTGGTAAACCAATTTCAGAGCTGGAAATAGCCTGAATTTCATATCAACAAGCAAACATCTTAAATTTCCATAATACAGTGTTTTTATAAGATTTCACCCTATTAACGGGAGGAGGACTTTTAAGGAATATTAATATTATTTCGTTGTTTTTTTAATTAATGACTATTTTTCTTATACCCCCAGGGAAACTGAATAAACTGTACCCGGTTCACAGGATAAGGATAAAGGGTATGGGTAGTGTCCTGGCAAAAATCAAACAGGAATGCGGAAAAGGGTTGACCTCTGACACTTGCAGACCCCAGCGACCTCAGTGCACCCTTAGCCACCATTTTAGGCACCGCAGGGAAAACGATTTCCAGCCAAAGCAGTTACAATTACCCTCAAAAGCGAGACTTTTCAGGACTATGAACGGGATGGTTAGCGAATTCAACCCCTAAGCTTATTATTAGGGGTGAGAAGCTAAGGTCGCAAATGGGTAAATCAGGGAAATCACAAAGAACCGGAATGGTGATGAGGGGAGGTGCATTGTATTTGTTTATGTGAAACTAGGGATCGCGAATTATTTCCAATACTTCCCCATCTGCGAAACCCTTTTCTTAGTTAATCCCGATTTGTAAGTAAGGGTCTTCAATAACATGGATTCTAAAATTTTAAGCGAGTTCAAAGGTCTGGGCTTTAAAAAATACATCCAAATTATATGATAATACGCCTTCAAACTTTTTCTTTTAACGGTGTTATGGGGGATAAATCATCCCCCCCACTCGGATGAAAAAAATAGAAATAGGGTATTCAAAAAGTATGCAACAAAAAATTGGTTCTGAAATCTCCCCACAACCAAATCCTGGATCCGCCACTGGCTTTATCCCTACTTTAAATGTAACACGCGGACGAAAAAACGGCTCTGAAGCTCATAACCAGACCAGGATTTGAAAAGTACGGCAAAGAAATGTCAATGTTGATCCAATTTATGGTGTCAAAAATAATAAAGACTTAATCAGAAATAATTATAATAAAATAATTATATATGGAATTGTTTTAACTTTGTATTATACTTATTTAATGTTTTAAAGTGCTTTTAAACCAGCCTCATTCGACTTGTCATACACAGAAAAAATTAACAAAAGTTTTAGGTGCAAAAACAGTTTAATTTTTACATAATAGTATTGACATACTTGTTCAAGTTTTAATACTCGTTACTCGTAGAGTTAACGAGCATGCTCGAATCCCCCCCACCACTCGGGTGAAATTTCGGTATTGAAAAAGTATGCAACAAAAAATTTGTTCCGATGTCTCCCCCACAACCATATCCTGGATCCGCAACTGTAATATTCGAACAGTATTAACAGCCGAGTCGATCTAGCCATGTCCGTCTGTCCGTCTGTTTGTCCGTATAAACGCTGAGGTCTCGGCCACTATTAACAAAATGGGGAATAAATCCCCACCACTCGGGTGAAATATGAAAGGATATTGGGTATTCAAAAAATATGCAACCAAAAATGTATACTAAAATCCCCCCCACAACCAAATCCAGGATCCGCCACTGCACTCTGCTATAGCGTTCCCTCCTTTTTAAATTATTACTATATATTTTTGATCAGATTTAGATCTGAGGACTTAACAGGTCAACATAGCAAGTCTTGAATCCGAAAACTAACTATAGGCCATTTTAAATGCTAAATTATTTATTTCCATTTTTATTATTCTTATTTCATCCGACTGTTAGGATTGTTAAAACATCGATTGTGTACACTATCGATGTTTTTGGCTATTAAAGAAGAAACAAAAATTAAGGAAAATTATGAAAACAAAATTGTATCATAAAACTTATGGGGAAATAACGATCTAAGATTTACTGCGATTAAAGTGGAACCAAATTCAATGTTAAGTCCTAACAATTGAAATACCGTTGTGTTCTAAAATATGTACTTTAAAATACTTTTATTTTTTAATATACCAAAAATTACGTGTAAAATTAAATTATTGTTTTAAGCGATGTAATGGGCCCAAGCCATCGATGTTCCCTAAATTTTAAAACCATAGCATTATCTGTTTCATCAAACTTGTCAACTTTATTTGTGTTTCTTGGCCTCTGGTATAAGCCATATTCGGTGGTGTCGCAGGAATCTCTTCCAATTCAAAGACGGTAGGTTTTGAGAATTGATGTTCCATAGTGGATTCTGTTTGCAAAAATTTCTGTGACACCCCGATTTATATTCTAGATACATGTTGTTTAATGAACAGTTTTAAACATTTACTATTTTTAACATTGGCGGATCCAGGATTTTGTTGTGGGGGGTGATATCAGAACAATTTTTTGTTGCATACTTTTTGAATACCAAAATTCCTTTCATTTTTCACCCGAGTGGGGGGTGATATGTCACCCATATCACCCCCCGTGGATCCGAGCATGATTTTTAACCATGTGCTTATTTTTCGGTGAAATTCCTCAATATTTTAATCATTTTACGGAACGAAAATCTATTATTTTGAATTTATGTACATTAAGATGGACGTTGCAATACAATTCCAAGTTTTCCATTTGAAATTATTTAAAGAACTTACTTTTAATACTTTCGAGCCAACAAATAAGTTCTAAGCACTTGTAAAGACTACAATATTTTGTGTGGAAGTTTTCTAATTATTTTTCACATGCTTTTCACGCAGTGATTACATCTAGTGTAAATCTTGTGTAAACTATTGGTAAAGAAAGAAACCACTTTACAGCTTCAATAAATTTTTAATATTGTTTTATTGCATAGTAACGTTCTCCATTTTGAATTACAAGCAACCACGTCAGCAACAACAACAAAAACAAGAATAATTCATAGGTAAACCCACCGATCTAAACCCGAAGTCGACGCTCTGCCTCTGCCGGCGTCGCTGCTTAATTGCGCACAAAAACAAAATGCCGTCGGGAAGGTGGAAGTGAAAAAAATGGGCACGATTCTCGTTTTTAGCTGTGAGGGGTGTGGTTAAGGGAGGAAAATGAACAGCTCTGCAGTTGCGGGCAAGACAAGGATAACAATATAGCACTCTCTACCTTTCTCTTTCTGCGACATCGCCCTACCTAAATGGGCGTGGCAAAGTCACGTGGTGAATTTGAAGTATAACAGTTTTTATTTTTCAATTTAGAATTCTTAAGCTATTCTTTAAGCTAAATATAATGTAAATTTTAATTTGTACCATACCATTAAGAATTAATATCTAGACTCTAGAGCCTAGCGATCCTTTTATTGTTCAAAGGCCGGTTTTCGCAGGCTTTCAGACAAAATACAGATATTTTTGTGACAAATTAGGATTGTGACAAAATAGGAATATTTCTTTTCTCAAGGGTCTGTTAAACTAGACGTCTCAGTTAAAAATCAGAGAAAAAAATGAGGAATGCTTTGAATTTGAAATAAGTAGAAATAATAGAATATAGCCAAGATATTTTCTATCTTTATTTCTATCTTTGCTAGTTGTACATATTTATTATTTTTCGACAAACTTTTCTCAAAAAAACAACGTTTTTTTGGCCAAAACAGAGAACGTATGGGCCTAAATATGGAATATTCATACCTCGTTGAACCTGGAAATTTTAATTATTGTTCTTTTTGTAGAAAATTGTGATTAACCCCTTATAAAAAAAAGAAAAAAATTGGTGAAAAATTTAATTTTCCTGAAAGTGATGGGGATCCTTAGATTTGGTTTCTAGCTGTCCAAAACAGTTCGGTTTTTATATTTCGGACACTTGTTGCTCAAGTTACATCAAAAAAACTGTAGGAAACATTTTTTTTCCGAAAATACCCAGATCCTAATTTTCTAAATAATCAGTATTTTGGACGAAACAATAAAAATAATGGTCCGAATATGGAGTGTCATACCTCGTTGAATTCGTAGTTAAATTCTCAATCAGTTGGCGTTCAAACCTGACAAATTTTATTTTTTGCCATTTTTTTTTAAAATTGTGATGTAACTCCTATAAAAAAATAAAAAAAATTGGTGAAAAATTTAATTTTTCCGAAAGTGATGGGGATCGTTAGATTTGGTTTCTAGCTGTCCAAAACACTTCGTCTTTTATATTTCGGACACTTTTTGATCAAGTTACATCAAAACAACTGTAGGAAAAAATGTTTTTTCCCAAAAACCCCAGATCCTAACTTTTACCCAAATAATCAGTATTTTGGACGAAACAATAAAAATAATGGTCCGAATATGGATTGTCATACCTCGTTGAATTCGTAGTTAAATTCTCAATCGATTGGCGTTCAAGCCTGAACATTTTTATTTTTTGCCATTCTTTGTAAAAAATTGTGATGTAAAAAAATAAAAAAATTGGTGAAAAATTTAATTTTCTCGAAAGTGATGGGGATCGTTAGATTTGGTTTCTAGCTGTCCAAAACACTTCGTCTTTTATATTTCGGACACGTTTTGGTCAAGTTACATCAAAACAACTGTAGGAAAAAATGTTTTTTCCCAAAAACCCCAGATCCTAACTTTTACCCAAATAATCAGTATTTTGGACGAAACAATGAAAATAATGGTCCGAATATGGAGTGTCATACCTCGTTGAATTCGTAGTTAAATTCTCAATCGATTGGCGTTCAAGCCTGACCATTTTTATTTTTTGCCATTTTTTGTAAAAAATTGTGATGTCACCCTTATAAAAAAATAAAAAAAATTGGTGAAAAATTTAATTTTCCCGAAAGTGATGGGGATCGTTAGATTTGTTTTCTAGCTGTCCAAAACACTTCGTCTTTTATATTTCGGACACTTTTTGGTCAAGTTACATCAAAACAACTGTAGGAAAAAATGTTTTTCCCCAAAAACCCCAGATCCCAACTTTTACCCAAATAATCAGTATTTTGGACGAAACAATAAAAATAATGGTCCGAATATGGAGTGTCATACTTTGTTGAACTCGTAGTCAAATTCTCAATCAATTGGCGTTCAAATCTAGAAATTTAAATTTTTATCACTTTTTTCTAAAAAATTATAAAAATTGCAAAAATTTTTATTTCCCCGAAAGTGATGGGGTCGATAGTTTATGTTTCTATTTCTCCAAAAAAGTGCGTCTTTTAGATTTGGAACCATTTTGGCCAAGTTACATCAAATAAACTAGAAAAAAAATCATATTTTAACCAACACCCAAAATATTTTAGTCGAAAACAAGGTACAAATCACTTTTTTACTTCGAAATTAAGTTTTCATACCTAAATTATCTGTCTAAATATAAATGTCGGTACTATTTTAATGTATGTATGTATAATCAGTCATAAAACAGTCTTGGAACCTGAATACCGATTTCTATCTTTTAAATAAAACCACAACCAATTATTTTTTCACATTTATTAAGCACTTTGCAGTGCATTTCTTATTTTGTTCAGCAATAGCAAAAAAAAATGTTGAAAAAAAATAGGCTTAAATCTAGGCATTTAAAAATTTGTTAGCAAAAAGTTTAAATTCACATTTAGATGTTATATCATTTCTTTCGCAAGTTTAAAATGTTTTAGTTGCTGGAAAATATGATTGCTTAATTTAAAATACTTAAAAAACGATCCATGACGTTTAGAGTTATTCAAATTCTACTTATCTCTAAACTAATGTTTAATTGTAGAATTCTATCGATTTCACTTGGCTGGCAGCTCAATTAAAGAACATTATTTATTGCTTATACTTAGTTTAAGTAATTCCATTCGTTTTCTGACTGTCGGTTATTTTTATGGTTAAATAAATATCCTAGTGTGAGAGAATTTGGAAATATTTACAAGGTTGATGGGTTTTGGACCTGGTGCTGGTATTGATTTTACAAATGGATTCGCGCCCTCATCGTCTGACCGATTGAATCAGATTCACCCGGCACGACAGACACGGTTGGACCAGTTAGGAGATCATCTTTTGCGGCTCCACGCGACGTTCCAGCCGTTTCCCACTAAGCTCCTCCATCCTTGGCCTCGCCGGGTGGCGGAACCTCCTTCATGGACTCCACCTTGGCCACAATCTTGAGGGCTGGGCCGAGCTTCATGCCCATGGCGTTCACCAGATGGTTTTCCTTGAGCAGCAGCAGTGCCTGGCCGTCGATCTCTTGCTGAACAAAGTCGTCCACGTAGTCCTGACACCCGGGCAGTTCTCGTATGAAGTTGCTGACCTCCTCCACACTCCAGCTGCTAATGGGCGGACGATCTGTGCCATTTACACTCGAAGACGTGAGCAGTGGTGCCAGGGTGGGAAGTGCAACAGGCAACGGCGATCCCAGGGGCACTGCAAGGGGAGAAGATGCTGGAATGGCAGCCAGCACTGGCAGTGGCACCTCCGTTGAAGCTGCTGAAAGAGATTCCGACTTCGACTGCATTGCCTCCGTCTGCATCTTCTCCACGGCCTCGTCCAGTTTGTCCACCAATGCCATGGCGTCGATTCCAACGATTCCTTCGGTGCCCAGGCCGTTGGTCTCTCCTGTTCCGACTCCCCCGATGCCGTTCTTTGCTTGTCTGGCGCATCCTGGCGAGCAGTAGCGCTTTCGCTTGAGCTTCGCTTTGTGCTCCAGCTTGCCACACTGCTCGCATGCGACCATGTCCGAGGCTGGAGCAGACGCTATTCCACTTGGCTTCATGTCCTCCTGCATGGCTGCCTTTTTCTCTGCAGAGAGGAGGGTTGAGGTGAGATTGGGATTATGTAACATTAGCCGTGGTTTGTACTCACTTGGCGGCTCATCGCTGACGTCCTTGTCTGCATAACGCTGCCTGGTGACCGGAAACGGTTCGTTAGCCTCCTGGATGATAAAGCCATCGATGACGTGGGTCAATACACTTGGCTTTATCATCGCCTTCGGCAGATCCTTGGCGCCCACGCTGTTGCTCGTCGTGGTAGTTGTGGTGACGGTCGTGCAACTTGTCGTCGAAGTGGAAGCGACGGAGGTGGCTACCTTGGGCTCTTCCTTTCCACTGGCACTGGTGGGAGTGGTGCAGCTGCTCGTTGGCTGCACCGCATTGCTCTGTTTGCTAGTGGGAGTGGTGGCGACCTTGGAAGGCGTGGAAGCCCGATCCGTGGCTTCTCCGTTGGGCAGAGCCTCACTTGTGGAACTACTGGCCTCCACAGATGCACTGACATTAGCAGGAGTGGAGGACTTGGGTGTGCTGCAGGTGTCATGTCCCGATACGGGCGTCATGGGCGAGTCAATGGGCACCAGTGTGGCAGTGGGCACTCTCGAAGGTGTCTCCTTGGAGGGCGTGCTGGGAAAGCTTCCTCCTCCCCCACTGCTGGCACTGCTGAGGGTGACCAGCTGACCCGGCGAAGGAGTGACAGCGGTGCTAGTCACGGAAACAGTCACGGGCGGAGCGGTAGACAGGTGACCCACCGTGGCATTCATCATCGAGGTCATGGCCAGAATGGGATTGGTGGTGGGTGAGGGCGTGGTGGGCGTTAGTGAAGGTGGTCCCTGTTGCTGCTGCTGCTGTTGAGATGCTGCTGCAATGGTGGCGCTGATAAGTTGCTGCTGCTGCTGGTGAATCTGAGCAGCTTGAGCCTGTGCCTGCATACTGGCCACCGTGCTGCTGGTGACCAGGGGAGTGCTGCTCTGGTTGGTAATGGTTACCACACTGCTGGTGGGCAGGGAGGAGGAACTGCACGTGACGGGCTTGGCTGTCTGGAAGATGGCGCCCGAGGCGGAAAGAGCTGCCTGCAGGGCACTGGAGGTGGCTATTCCGGCTGGCGTCGTCGTCGAGGAAACCGAGAAGGGCACGCTACTCAGCTGCAGCTGTCCAGATTGCTGTTGTGTCTGCTGCTGCTGGGTTGTTGCTCCGCCCGACTGCTGCACCACAATCTGCTGAATGATGTTCTGCTGCTGCTGCTGCTGCTGCTGCTCCCGCTGCTGTTGTTGCTGCTGCGCCTGGGCCTGCACCTGGGCTTGAACCTGTGCCTGCGCCTGTTGCTGCAGTTGCTGCTGTATCAGTTGGTTGTGGAGCTGCTGCTGCTGCTGTTGCTGGTGGGAGGTGAACAACTGGTTGGGCGCCACCTGCAGGATCTGCTGAGTGGCGTTGGCGATTGCCTGCTGCTGCTGCGCTTGGGCCTGGGCAACCTGCTGTTGCTGCTCCCTCTGCTGCTGCTGGGCCTGCGCCACCGCCTGTTGTTGTTGCGCCACCGCTTGCTGTTGCTGGGCGTTCACCTGCTGCTGCTGCGAGACTTGTTGCTGCTGCTGTTGCTGCTGCGCCTGCACTGCAGCCTGCTGCTGCATCTGAATAGCGGCAATCTGCTGCTGGAACATCTGTTGCTGCAGAAACTGCTGCTTCTGAATTAGCTGCAGCTGCTGTTGCTGTTTGTCCACTCCCGTGGTGGCCGAATGAAGTGTCTGACCATTCTGGATGGTGATGGGAGTGCCCGTGGTGCTCATCACAACCATTCTGTAAGAATTCGGGATAGTTAGTGGGGTGACATTGATCCTAGATTGTGTTTTACTCACTTATTGCCCGCCGCATTGACCACCTGCTGGAGATTCGTCGCCTGCTGTTGCTGCTGCACGGTGGCCAGGTGACCCACCACCTTGTTCTGGCCCGCGACCTGACCATTCTCCGTTTTCAAGGTGGGCAGTGCGGGTCGCACCGGCTGCTGCTTGTTGCGCATCTTCACCTTTAGCAGACTCTGATTCTGGGCCGTTTGTGTGGACACGGAGCTGGCCGGACGCACTTGAGTTCCATTGTGGGGCATGATCGGGGCCCCCGGTCGCTGCAGAGCTGCTGCCGTGAGTTGTTGCTGTTGTTGCTGCAGCTGGGCAGTGGCCACAGCCAGCTGCTGCTGCTGTGTCTGGTTGGTGGTGCCTCCCTGCTGCTGCTGCTTAGGAGCAAGTGCATCAAGTTGGCTTCGTGCCTTGGTGGGGGTCTGGGTCACATTGCACTGGATGATCTCTGTGGGGAGATAGTTTGAATTAGTAACTTGGTTACCAATAATTATATTTATTCTTACGGTTCTGCTGCGCCTGCAGAGTCTGGGTCGTCGGCTGCTGTTGGATAAACATGCCCTGGGTTCCGTCCGGCTGGTTTCGCAGGATGATCTGGTTGGAGCCGAAGGGCTGCAGTCCTGCCGCATTCTGCCAGAACCAGGGGATCTGCATCTGTTGTGCCTGGCCGGCGTTGAGGAGCTGGGCAGTCTGAACTGACTGGGCGCCGACTCCTACTGGCAACGTCGACTGCGAGACCTGGACGCACTGCTGGGTGGTTTGGGTGGTCTGCTGCTGCTGCTGTTGGACCTGCTGCACCTGCTGGGCTTGGGTCGTCCCAGCGGATCCTGGTCCCGTCGCCGCCTGAACCGTGCTGCTGGTGGTGGTCACCTTCTGGACCACCTTCTGGGCCAGCTTGCCCTGCGCATCCACCCCCACCTTGGCCAGGGCAGCCGTCAGCTGTTGCTGCTGCTGTTGTTGCTGCTGGGTGAGCTGCTGCTGCTGTTGCTGCTGGCTGAGCTGTTGCTGCTGCTGCTGGGTGAGTTGCTGCTGCTGCGCTGCGGCGGCCATGGACTGCAGCAGGTTCTGCTGCTGCTGCGGCGAGTGGGAGATGACATTCACCGGCGAGATGAGCAGCGTCTGGGGCGACTGGTTGTGGTTCGAGGGAATACAGGTGGTGTAGTTGCCGCCGGCGAATCCCGCCTGACCACTGATCATCTGCTTGGCGTTCTGCGTCGTGGTGGTGAGCATCTGGGGGCCGTTACCCTGGAACGGCTTGCCGGCGGTGATCACCTGAATGGGCTGCTGGCCGAGGCCGCCGGGGTGCAACAGATTGCCGGACACAATCATCTGCGGGTAAAGGAAGCTAGTGGAGGGCTGCATCAACTGCACTGTCCTTCCCTGCGACCAATCCCCGCCCACTCCACCGGTGGCCGCTGCCAGCTGCATCGGTGACATGGTGCTGATGGCGGTGGAGTGCTGCTGCTGCTGGCTTTGCTGGGAGTTGGCTGCTGGGCTAGGTGCACCGCCGCCGCCGCCCGGTCCTCCTCCTCCACTGGCCTCCGACAGCTGCTGCTGCAGTTGCAAGTGCTGCTGAACCTCCAGGATGTTGGCTGCATGCTTCAGCTCAGTTCCACTGCCACTCGTGGTGTGCGTGGGAAACTCCTGCTTCACCTGAATGGCGTAGGGATTGCTCGCGTAGAACTGCTGCAGCTGCTCCGGTGAGATCTGCAGCGGCACCGTGGTGGTGGTGGCCACCTGCTGGCCGGTATTCTGCGCCTTCTCCAGCGTAAGGCCGGTGTGGCGGGCAAGGGCGTGGGGGTGGTTGTGTGCGTTCGAGATGGCGTGGGTATGGGTGTTGGGTGTGCTGGGTGCACTCGGCCTGCCCGGTGTGTTTGGGGTGTGGGTCTGCCTGCGAGCGGTGGGCGGAGTTCCGTGGCGATGGCTTGTGGGGGTGACTGTGCCTGCTGATCCCGTTCCTGTTCCTGTTGCTGATCCTGATCCTGGAGTCGCCTGCTGCTGGGCAATGCCGGGATGCGGGGGGCTGGCCACATCGTATTTCTCGTCAAAGGTGATTCCCGCCTTTTGGGCGAGCGTTTCCAGGCACTTCAGTGGCCGCTCAAGCTGCTTGCCGCCGGCCTGCTGCTGTTGTTGCTGCTGCTGCTGCTGGTGCGGATGTGAGTGTGTGTGCTGCGAATTGTTGTTGTGGGGATGCAGGGGTTTCTCGCGGATGTTGGAGTTGTCTTTCAGAGGTAGAGTGTCAGGGGATGCTGTGGTGTTTGCTGTTGTGGTGGTGGTGTTGTCGCTGTCGGTCGCTCTGTGGGATCAAAAAAAGAAAAGAGGAGAGAGAGTTCAGAAATAAGTAACCACTTGCTTAACCAAAAAAAAAAAAGCAAATCATTTTGGACCGCACGCAAACAAAGCTGGAAGAACCGTGCTCCTAATGGTCTTCCCTTGTCCTAGCGACAAACAATAACAAACCAATGCAAACAGGTTGTCAAACAAAATAAACTAAGTGAAACATTCTCTTTAGCAAAATTTTAACTAAAGATAAGAGTCCTACTTAAAATCCTTGAGTTACACAAACTATTTGTAAGACAGCCTAGAATTAAAAAAAAATTATTTTAAATACAACAAATTTAAAATATAAGAAAGTATAGTAAACTGGTAATAATATTAAACTTTTTTCATTTTTTTTCTTGGTAAACATAAAAATGTGTGAGAAAAATGCTGGAACTAGCAAACAAAAAGGCTCTTATTTAATAAACATATTGACAAGGTAAATATTAAAGATGACGACTTGGGAGTGGCAGAAAAAAAATGCGAGAAAAGTAAATTAGAGGTAAAAAGGTAAAGAATTGGCCATTTCCAGATTTATACCCTTTTCTGAAATCACTTAAAAATGTTTATTTTAAGCAGATATTTTCGGAAGGTACCGTCTGTGTCCATCCATTTTCCCACAAAAAGTGTCCAACGATTTATTGGAAATTTTGGTCCCCTAGTTTACTTTTAGGTAGAAAGAAGAACCCGAGCACATTCCCGAAATATTCTTTCATTTTGTGAACCTTTCCCGTGTAGCATACGACGTAAACCCGCCCTTTTCGAGCGACAATAAACACATTTGGCAAAATGCGAAAAGGACTTTTGCATCCATTGAAAGAAAAGAAAGGAGCGGGCTGACAGCCATCGTATCGATCTTTATCTATGGGTTTTCGAATTTCCATTTCCATGTGAAGCACTGCAGCCGTATTCGTTTTCCACATTTGAAAACACAATACAAGCCGGGAGACCGGGAAACTAATTTAGCCACGCAGCTGGCACCGTTTGATATTATTGTAGTATGTAGAAGGGCAATAAAGCCGATGCGAATTGCAGGCGAAGTTCAAGGACCTTCCCATCGAAATGCTAAAAATGCTGACAGTTGGGAGCAACACGAGATGGTTAGTGTTTCATACAGCCGCGGTCAACGAAGTGGTTAAGGAACCGCAAAATCGACTACTCAAATAATAATGAATTCAGATTCATACAGATATTTAATTAATAATATATAATACTTGAAAAACAATATATTAACAACATTAAAAAAAAATTTAATAATTTTAATAAATAAATCAATATAGGATAAAAAAATATAATTATAAAACAATAAATTTACCATTAATAAGAAATAATCTATAACCTGAACGAAAAGTTTTAATTTGTTGACCTCTGCTGTGATGCCGAACAGTCCGGAGAGGCTGATCCCTCCCCCTTCCCCTTCCCTTCGCCCAAAAAGCCCGCGAGGCCCATAAAAAGCGAGAGCATAAAAGGCAAAAGTGGAAGGAAGGCATAAGAACAAGCGAAATGGGTTATAAAAGCCGGTAAAAGCATTTTGGTAACCCTCGTATCGTAGCTACCCCGCAAAAACACAAAAACCAAGGGAAGAAAGGAAAGAAAGGGGTGGTGGGCGGTCTAGAGGGGTGGATTTTTGGTTTTCCCGCCACGGGGTGGTGGGTGCGCGTGTGTAAGAAAGTGTGTAGGTTGAGCTCACAGCCACCCGCAGTAAAAACCTCTTGAGAAAAAAGGAAAAAAAAGACTGGTTTCCAACTTAGCGTAGAGTATGTACATATGTGTGTGTTGGAGAGCCTCTTACAACAATTTTGTTGCAACCAGGGGAAAGCAGTAGCATAAGGGAAGGGGAAGGACTGATAAAAATGCGGGGAAAACAAACACATACACACACATGCGCTCAAAAGAGGGGGAGAAGAGTGAAAGGGAGCTGGAATTCAAATCAAACATCAGTTCCAGTGGAATCAGGCGTGCAAAATGCGCGAGAGCGAGTGAGAGGGTGGCACGACAGGCTTTTGATTGATTCACAAACGAGTTTTGCTATCAAAAAGGATAAAACAAATGCGAGTGAGCGAGATGAAGCTATGGTACACAAACTCAGGCGTAGGTGTAAACAGAGTTGTCAATTACTTTTATTTATATTTTAAATACAAAAACTTGTATGGTTTCAAATAACAAAAAATGTTTAATGTACAACAAACTAAATATATTTACATTATTTACATCCAAATTCTTTCCAAAATGGAAGGTGGAATATTTTTAAAAAGGATTTTAAAATAATAAATAAAAAATAAAATAATAATAATAAAAAAAAAAACATTATAATAACTGGAAAACATTTACATTTTATTATTCATATTTTGGTCATTGTTGACAACCTTAAATTTTTGTTTATTTCAGCAGAGAGAGAGAGAGAAGCGAGAGAATAGAGGGACCAGGGTTGCATTTGCAGCAACAACAAAAACTGTTACTTTTGTTTGTTATTATTATTATTTAGTCGAGAGTGAGAGCCAGGGAGAGGGGAAAGGTAAATCAACCACCACCAGGCGACGCACAAACCCAAAAATACAAAAAACACAGGCATGCATTGCAAAATTCGTTGTCAACAATGCAACAACACCGCACAGCAGGGGGCGTGTGTCGAATGAGGAGGGGGGGAGGGGGCAGGGCTGACGCAGGGGAAACTCGTTTTTGGTATTGGGGAATTTTTCCTTTTTTTTTGGGCCCGCCAGTCGAACGCTTTTATGATGACAGAACACAGAATATCTCTCGCTGCATTTTTACGAGAATAATGATTAACGTCTCACGATCCGAACAATAAACAATCAATATTTCAGTGCATCTTTAAACCCAGAACAAACAACAAAAAGCAAGAGTGCAATTGCAAGCAATACAATAAAAAAGAGAAAAAAAGTGATAAAATAAAACGAAACCAAACGAAAAATACCTTTTTTGCATAAACTTCAATGCACGACGATCCATTATTCAAAATAAAAACAATATGTGTAATAAATTAAAGGTATGCATGCGTCGGCGGTGGCGTTTTGTTTTTGTTTTCAGCGGCGGTTGGTGTTGTTGTTTTTATTGGCATTGCGCTTTCTTTTTGGTTTGGCCTTTAGTTGCTCTTCTCTTCGTAGTTTTTGTATTGAACATTAACAAACACACATATACATATGTACATATATATGGGGAGGCAATAAATATAAATATAAACATACAGCAGGCAACAACAAACAGATATGTAACGTGGAACGCAAGACAACAAAATGTACACAAAAACGAATACGAAAATCCGACGAACGTCCCACTGTCTCGGTGTGTGTGTGTGTTTTTCAATGTGTGTGTGTTTGTGCTTGCGTGTAAATGAGTGTTTTCCGTGCACGGGCAGTAGTAATTAGTACAAACTCCACTCACACTCCACTTCCACTTTCTCTCCGTTTTCCCCGCTGGCAGCGTCACTTTTTTGTCTCAGTGTACCCACGACTAAGCACCTGTGCACGCGATCTTACATAAAAAATATCACAATTCAGCAGCGACTTCAGCTCTAGGCGCTTGTTTTTATTGCACTGCCTACGTCGCCAGCGACGGTTCGCCAGCAAGGGTTTCCACTGTGGCGCGGCATCACTTTTCCATCTCAGCCCACTAATTTGCAGCACCGTTAGCACTTTTCAAAAAAATAACTTAATTCCTAGGGTATCAAGTGTGTGCGTCGCGTCGGCGCGAGAATTTCCTCCGTTCTCAATACATGTATGACAGTACAACACGAACGCGAGCAGAGCGCAAGAACCGCACGCCGCCAAGTTTAGTTTCAAAGTGAACCGCGCGCCACAGCGACAACTCTACGCTCTGCTCTCCGGTCGAAACAAAATGAAGTGCGCATGTGTGTGTCGGTGCGCTGGTGTGCGGTTGCGGGAAGGGGCAGCTGGAACGGACCCGTTTCTCTGCGCTGCTCGCGGGACTAATAACTTTTCTCTATACCGAAATGCGCGGGTGCGAGTGCGACGGCACTAGGGGCGGCCCGGGCGGGAGAGCGCGAGCGAGCGGGACGCCCTCAGCGCGCTTGGGGTTGGAAAGGAACGGCAGCAGTTCAGTTGGCACAGCAAAACGAGTAAAAAAAAGCCGGAACCGAGGCTACAGCTGGCGTATCTGTATCTGTGTGTGTTCAACCACCCCGACTGCGGGCTGAAAAAGATACCCGCGACCGAATCCAGTTTTCTGTGTCTGTACACTCGAATGTCTACCGCCCGACTCGAGTCCGATTGTTGCTATACTTCATCTTCTTTTTTTCGCTCCATCGCAACCACCACTACCTACTCTGCCTCTACCTCCTCCTCCTCCTCCTTCTCCCTCCCTCTGGGCTGATTCTGTTTCGCATCGGATCGGGTCGGCTTTACTTTATTATTAGTTGTGCTTGTCGGAAACAGACGGTGGAAGAGGAAGAGGAGGGGGTAGCGTATGCGCAGAGGCCGAGGCAGAGCGAAATGCTTTTTTCACTCACTCTGCCGAACAGTGGCGTGCGATCCATTATTATGGGACTGCATTCTGCTGTTTTTTGTCGCATGAGCACAGTGGTTCGGTTTCCATTGCGACTGCGGCACTAAACTATTCAAATACTTTTACCAGAATATATTACTTGTTGAAACTTGTTATTTACTATTCAAACAAATAAACATAGTCTTTAACGTATTAACTTTTTTTAAATTTTAAATTGTAGTAATTTTCATATTTCGTTTCCACCACTCTTGTCCCACTGTGCCTGTCTCTGGCATTTCATTTTTCATTTTGTGCTGCCTGCGTGTGTGTGTGTATTCGTATGGGTGCGTTGCTTTGGCTCTTGTCGGTCTTCTTCTTGCCCTTCCCTCTCCCTCCCCCACCAACAACAACGTTGCTGAGCCCCACAAATGCTCATCATTCCGATCGCTATTGTTGTTGCTGGTTTGGGTTCGACAGAATCAGAATTTCGTCTCATTTCTTTTGCTTTTTGCTGCCGCCATATTATTTTTATGCCCGTTAAGTGCTTTTGCTCTCTCGCTCTCCGCTCGGCTTTTTTGTTCGCTTCTGGCGTATGTGTGTGTTTGTGGGTTCAGCTTGGTGTTGGGGTTTTGGTTTTTTTCGCCGAGCTTTTTTCTTATTAGTTGCGGCCCTCCTCCTTCGCCGTTGTTTCCCTCTTTTGCCTCTTCTTCGCACGCTCAACTGTACAAGAAGTCGAGCATGCGCTCTTCTTCTTGCCATTCAGTTAATTGCCTCCAACTTATTGGGTTGTTGTTGTTGGGGTGAATGGTGAGTGGGCTGTGGGGCGAGGGTAAGAGTGAGAGAGCGCTAATATTTGCATTTCGTAAAAATGACAAATGCTTAATGAGCGTAAATTGCTTTGCGCGTGCTTTCCTCACACTCGCACACTGCCTCTCGCTCTGGCGCATTGGCTCTACCATGCGCCCCTCTCCCTCGCTCACTATGATAGAAACGTACACGCACACGTACATATGTATGTACGTACCTGTCTTTGTTGTACTGTTGTTGGGCAATTGACTGAATTTCCAACACCATTTTTGTTGGAACTATCAACATCTGCATACAACAACTGGTATGCATGTGGATATGTGCTGGTGTGTGTGCTTTGGGCGACAATCAAAAGTGGGTTGGTGTTTTTGTTGGGCTTATTTCAAACTTAATGAAGTCTGTTCCGGAGTTTTATTGTTATTAGGCGTGGCCAGAAATGAAAATGGATTGACAAAAGATTACTAGCAAAATAAACGGTAGTCGAAATCCAACGGATATGATTTTTGGGTTAGGTTTGTTAAGTGATTTAGACACTTTTCATTCTGGTTCCCAAGACTATTATCGGTAATCCATAATAACGCGGGGAATTTTTAATTTATAAACCTTAATTAAATCATTAAAGAAAAAAAATGTTTATTTGTATATTTATAAAATCATATTATTTTTCCAACCTTTTTCGATTTTTAGCTAAATAGTTTAGAAATCGAAAACACATAACCAATAAATTTGATCCCCTTATATAAAATTCGTAATATTAAAATAAAATGTAAGGAACATTTCATATTCACAGCTGATTTTTCCCTGCACTATATCTTAATGTTTTTCACTCTAGCGGAAAAACTCTATAGAGCCAACTCCTATAATGGATAATTCCAATGCCTAATGTTTTCTTTCTTCAGCAGCCCCTAGTTCCCTTATTATAACAAAGTCTCCATTGTTGTTAAATCACCCTCTGTGCATTATATTTGCCATGGTCCTTACAGAACACTTAATTGACCTGTCAACTCATGTGTAGCGTAAACCGGAAGTCCTCGAAATTCATAGTGGATGAAATGTTTCGGTAGTCCGTTGGGTCGTTACATAGTGACACTGGTATACGCTACCCAAAGGCTATCAAATTAATTATTTTGTAAATTGCATTTAGTTGTTCTTTTACTTTAAACTTAATAAAAAGACTAGCTTTTAGGTTAAATTCGTAGATCTCTGGGAGTACAAGTGTTATAAATAATGTTATTAAAATAAGTTCCTTGAAGGTTCCTTGCACTAATAAAAAATTGTAAAAAAAATAGTTTCCTTTAAATATTTTTTCGTTGCGGATTTTCGGCAGAATCGGAAACCAAGGCTCTAATATTCCAGGTCCCATTTTGGGCGCCACTTGATAATAAAAACCAAGTGGTTAAAAAGATATATTGTATTCGTTGGGAAGTATGTAACAGGTAAGCGTTTTAGATCATATAAAGTATATATATTGTTAATCAGGACCATTAGCCGATTTGATCCAGACATGTCCGTCTGTCTGTCCGTTTGTCCGTATGCATTTTGGGATTCCTGCGAAACAGTCATTAAAAAGTTATGAGCAATCAAAGTCTTTGGCGCTAGGTGCGTTTTTACTGCTTGCTTATCTCCATTACACAAATTCGATTTGAAAAACATTTTTTCAATCATTATATATACAAATAAACGCATGAAAACTGTACTTAAGTTGGCGATTCGATGCGATCCTCTAAAAAATAAACAGGAAGCCCGGAAAAAGGGTTGCGCCCTTTGACACTTGCCCTTCCGTGCGACCTTTGCAACCACACAACCCACCCTTTTCCACCATTTTCCGTGGACTCGACGAAACGATTTCCAAAACAAACATGATACAATTACCCTCAAAAGAGAAACAATTCGTATATCCGAATGGGCTGCACGGAATCCAACCCCTAAGCTCATGAGGGGTGTGAACAAGCTGTTGCTATTGCGAAAAAATTCAGGTACCGACTACTTTTTAATCCCTATAGCCCTCATTTCTAGCCAATGCATATATCACTAAGTTCGTCATCTAATCATGTCATTGTTACGTTATCTATGCATTGTAAAGTTTTATAGGGGTATCAATACCGATTATGGGACTTTACCTTCGGTCTTGTTTTTGATTTTGTTTCAGCCCAGTGGCGGATCCAGGATTTTGTTGTGGTGGGTGATATCAGAACAATTTTTTTGTTGCATACTTTTTGAATACCAAAATTCCTTTCATTTTTGACCCCGAGTGGGGGGTTATATATCACTCATATCACCCCCAGTGGTTTCAGCCACTCTTTTTGCTGAAGAACTTTAAACTTTTAATTCTTTTTTAAAATTCCTAAAATTACATGCTCTTCCACTTTGAAACCTGATCGAAAACACAATCGAATCCCCAACAAAACATCAAGTAAATTCGTACACAGAGAAAAAAACGGAACAATATGGGACTGATATTGTTTCATATCAATTTTTCCATAACAAAATGGTATGATTTCATATCAATATGGTACAAAATCATATGTTCATAAATATCATTTTGATATGAACACATAAGGGACCAAAATTGATATGAAAAAATACCCGATGGATGATTATTTTTGGTATTTTTTTTTCTCTGTGTAATACATTTAACATTAAAATCACTGTGTTCTCGATAGATCTGTTAATAATGTAAAGTTCACCAAATTATACATTTTTGAACCTTTTCCTTTCGGGCCCAAGAATTGGAATCTAAATATTTTGATTCTTGTACAAAAAATAATATCTTTGAATTGTCAAAAAGGTATTAAGGAAATTGTTTTCAAATTTTTTGTTTGCGATTATTGCGTTGTCAATTGGGAATCATTCCATATTTTTCTGAAAAACAGCTCATCTAAAAATAACATCACAAGTATTCCTTTAAATTGTGTTTCTAAACTCCAATTCGATAAATTAACAAAATATAAGGCAGGCTTTAGGAAGTAGTTTGACTTTGAACTAAAACTATAAAATTAATTCCAAGTCCTCCATTTTGTTTCGGATACAACAGCAACAACAAATAATACCTACAAAATGCCGACGGAAGATCGAAGCGAATAAAAAATGGGCGCACCACCAAAAGAAAAAGTGTTTTCTTTTTTTAAGGGGTTTGAGGGTGCAACAGAGATAGCACCATTGTGCATGCGCAAGGGAGAAAGGGACGGATGTATTCTCGATTGCTAGGGGTGGGGGATTCTCACTGTTTTTGGTGGGCGTTGCCGTTGCCTGTGCGTGTGTGGTGAATTCGTGCGACAGTATAACAGTTGCTATATCCAAATAAAACAAATGTTAAATTATTTGATTGTGCATTGATTCATGTAAGGATAATAAATTAATATATATCTCAGAATTTTTGCTGTTTAAATATTATCTACACTTTAAATTTTATATTATGTGTTCTTTTATATATAATTAAAATCGAGTTTATATTGATATAGTTTTCTAATCCACATTTTTAAATATACATACATATTTAGTAAACAGAATCTTACCAAAACTCCCAAGTGGTTAACAGTTTCATGATTACAATTAATTTTTGCACTTAAAAACAATTTGCTGCGCATTTTAAAATATTTTACTTAAATTTAAAAAATATAAATATTTTTTTAATTCCCCCTAATCACCTGTTAATAATCTGACAACTTTTTTAATAGGTTATTGTTGTAAAACCTTCGGCCAACTCTTATACCATATTTTGCAGAGTCACGAAATTTATTTTTATAATTAAACTGCGTTTTACCATATATTACTAACAATAAAAATCACAAAAATAAATAAACCCCCTTACCAATTTTTGACATACGCCACTGCATATTTTTTATTCTTTTTCAAAAAGCTCAGTTGGCTCTCTCGATTTGGGGAGCTTTCTTGGAGCGATCATATGGCCCATTATCTCTCAATTAATTTGCCCCCTTTTTTGCGTTTCGATTTTTCAGTTGCTGTTTGTTGTGGTTCCGGTTTACACGCTGCTCTGAATATAATTTTCCCCAAAAGGAAAATCTATGGATTTTGAAAGTATCTTTGGCCAGGATTGGTAAATAAAAAACGTATGTTTTTTAGTGCTTTTAGGTTAGTTTGTGTTTTTGGTTTTCCATTTTCCAGTGAGAAATATCGGCGCGTGCCGCTCTCTTTGTTTGTGTGGTTCTTTGCATTGAAGCTAATATTATCCGAGTGATATGCAAATAAAGGATCCTAATTAAACCTTTTATTGTCACATGCAATGACATTGCCGTTATTTGTTTTACGACCGGTTTACATATGCAGATTTTGATAACGCTTCCGAGCTTATCAGCTACCTGTTAACCCCCACATACATATGTTGTTATTTATTTTTACTTGTTTATACACAGCACGCGTTTACCCACACACCCACCCAAAAGCTCCAATCTTTTGATTTGACGTAATAAACACACGACGAAAAACGGGAGAGAAAAAACAAACAAGTATCTTGAGATAACCAGGGATGGAATGTTTTATCAAGCCGTTGGAAAGCTCTTGATTTTTAAAAGTATTTTGAAAACTTTTGAAATATTTAAAGAGTTGTGTCTTGCATTTTAAAAAATATTTCAATTAACTATTTACAAATTTCGATTTTGTTCATGGTTTCAGATCATATAACAACTAATTTGATTAAAAATTATCGTATTTTAGTATTCAAAAAAATATTTTAAAATAATAACCTACTCGGCTTTACCAATTCATGTGGTATAATGTATATGATTTTTCCTGACACCGCAACTAATCCTCCAGGTAGTCGCATCTCCGAACACATTTATTTATCCGTATCTGTATCTGCATTTGTATCTGGTGCCAATTCGTCCCTGGGACAAATGGTTTTATGATAGTTTTTGGTTAGAGATATATGTACATCTACCTGCGATAATCTGTGTGGCCTCATAAAGATCTTGACTCCACGGTTTGTGGATTGCACTTTTCGAACCAGACCAAATCCGGACTATCGTAGTATAGTTTGGGTGTGTGTGCGTGGTCCAAAATAAATATGCTAATTTCTTTATGCACGCGCTAAGTCGGAATGGACTGATAACGCTGTCATATATGGCAATATACGTAGCTTTGGAGCCCGAGAGGTCTAGTGGAAAAGTTCGGTTTCGTGGGGACGCGGTGCTATCAGTGCGATACGGTCCGCGTCGAGGAGAAGATTGCGTCCATAACTTAAATCGAGTGGATGGTTAGTGGCGTGATAATACGATAAGCATCCCAGAGCTCCGGGGAAGTCCCAGAGCCCCGGCAGTCTGGGGTTCCGTCTAATCGAAGACAGTGTTTGAAAAAAGTCACCTTTACCAGCCGTAAATATAGAGAAATGAGACATTTTATTTCAATATTGAGCACGTAATGCTGAAGAATTCGCGGTTTTGGCTTGAAATTTAAACTCTCTTTTAAGAAATAGTAATTGCCTTAAAGTAAATGAAATTAAAGTGCTTTAAAGACAACGTTCATGTTGGAAACCTTGATTAAATTAACAAAAAATTCATTTCTAAGAACTCAAAGCGGTTTTTAGGATATTGTTTTCGGGGATACCAAAAGTTTCTGACATTCTTCATTGCCATCTTAGTTTCAGGGACTTTTAACAGACATATAAACTTCAGTCGCAACCACCCTCCACGATGAGATTCCAGCAGCTCCTGCAAATGCGCAGATTGGCTAGCGCCGGGGCCACCACCTTGATGAGGCGACCCACCACCACCACTGGCCCAGCCCTATCCATGTCCACCCACCCCACTTTGAGCACCACTTGGGCCACCACTGTGCGCACAATGGCCGGCAGCGGGGCTCCGATTCCGGAACTCACCGAGGTAAGTGTGGTGAATTAAATGGTGTTATATGGTATGGTGGCGTCATGCCTATCCCCACTTCAGATCACGGACAACGTGCAGCGCGGCAACTACGCCACGTTGACCGACAAGGATGTGGCCCACTTCGAGCAGCTGCTGGGCAAGAACTTTGTCCTAACCGAGGACCTGGAGGGCTACAATATCTGCTTCCTAAAGAGGATTCGGGGTGAGTATTCACCATTTTTAAAACATTTACGTAATATGCTGAAGAATTCGCGGTTTCTATGTTACCTTAGCTCGGTGCTCTTATCAATAACTATTTTACCTACAACCAGGCAACAGCAAGTTGGTGCTGAAACCAGGAAACACCGAGGAGGTGGCCGCCATCCTGAAGTACTGCAACGAGCGTCGCCTGGCCGTGGTGCCGCAGGGCGGGAACACGGGTCTGGTGGGCGGATCGGTGCCCATTTGCGACGAGATCGTGCTGTCGCTGGCGCGCCTGAACAAGGTACTGTCCGTGGACGAGGTGACCGGCATCGCCGTCGTGGAGGCGGGCTGCATCCTGGAGAACTTCGACCAGCGGGCCAGGGAGGTGGGCCTGACGGTGCCGCTGGATTTGGGGGCCAAGGCCAGCTGCCACATCGGCGGCAATGTGTCCACGAATGCGGGCGGCGTGCGTGTGGTGCGCTATGGCAATCTCCATGGCTCCGTTCTCGGCGTGGAGGCGGTGCTGGGCACCGGTCAGGTCCTGGACCTCATGTCCAATTTCAAGAAGGACAACACGGGCTATCACATGAAGCACCTGTTCATCGGATCCGAGGGCACACTGGGCGTGGTCACGAAGCTCTCGATGCTCTGCCCCCACTCGTCGCGAGCGGTCAACGTGGCCTTCATCGGGCTGAACTCCTTCGACGATGTGCTGAAGACCTTTGTCAGTGCCAAGCGGAATCTGGGCGAGATTCTCAGCTCCTGCGAGCTGATCGACGAGCGGGCCTTGAACACCGCCCTCCAGCAGTTCAAGTTCCTCAAGTAACATCAAACTCAATATATATGTTATGGAATATATATTATAATCTATAAATCCCCCGCAGCTCTCCCATTTCGGGCTTCCCCTTCTACATGCTGATCGAGACCTCGGGCAGCAATGGCGATCACGATGAGGAGAAGATCAACCAGTTCATTGGCGACGGCATGGAGCGCGGCGAAATCCAGGATGGCACCGTCACCGGTGATCCGGGGAAGGTGCAGGAGATCTGGAAGATCCGCGAGATGGTTCCCCTCGGCCTCATCGAGAAGAGCTTCTGCTTCAAGTACGACATCTCGCTGCCACTGCGCGATTTCTACAACATTGTGGACGTGATGCGGGAGAGATGCGGTCCCTTGGCCACCGTCGTGTGCGGCTATGGCCATCTGGGCGACTCCAATCTGCACCTGAACGTCTCCTGCGAGGAGTTCAACGACGAGATCTACAAGCGCGTCGAGCCCTTCGTCTATGAGTACACCTCGAAGCTGAAGGGCAGCATTAGTGCTGAGCACGGAATTGGTTTCCTCAAGAAGGACTATCTGCACTATTCCAAGGATCCGGTGGCCATTGGCTACATGCGCGACATGAAGAAGCTGCTGGACCCCAACGGCATCCTCAATCCCTACAAGGTGCTTAACTGAAGGGGCTAGTCTCGTCTCATTAATTAGTCTACAGTCTTGTGTTTTTTCTTATTTCCATAAATAAATTGTCTTAAATTAAACAGCATTAAAAACAAAGTAATTTTTGGGTCTTTGATCTTGTGAAGCTGGTTAAATATATGAGCAATTCCATGTTGTCGCTCGGAACCTTTTCACACTTTTAAAGTTGAAAAAAAATATATTTTAATAATGGGCTTTACTTTTCACTCTTCCCAAGCTCTTTATTGTGTAAAAATCTTGATTTTTTCTTACTCTTAGTTTTTAAGATATCGTTAAAAGAAAAGTGGATTTTACGGAAGTACATTCAAACAGCAGATTTTAGCGAATTGTGATGGAATAGTGCACTTTTTCACTATAATCTTTGGACACCCTATATTATTATCATGGCAAAACAAAATCAAACTACTTGTCATATTTAAACCGCTTGAAAAGGGCCCCAATGGGTTAACGATCGGGCCAAACGCTCTCTGAAAGCTTTGCGAGTGGAGCTTTCCAGCGTTTATCGATAGTTGGCATTTTGGCAAAACAAAAACTATCGATCGGCGCTCTGGCACTTAACAGAGCCATATATAAATTGTGGGACTGGGGAGTTCGCTCCACATTGCTGAAACAGAGACCGAAACACACGAAACATGAGCGGGTGAGTAAGGGGGAAGCGGCCCTTTTAAATATTTTTGTAATGTCATGTTTTTTTTGTGTGTTTTTTCTCTAATATTCTTTGCAGACAAGCGGACATTGCTCTCATCGGCCTGGCCGTCATGGGCCAAAATCTGATACTCAACATGGACGAAAAGGGCTTCAAGGTGTGCGCCTACAACCGCACGGTGGCCAAGGTCAAGGAGTTCCTCGCCAACGAGGCCAAGGGAACCAATGTAATTGGCGCCGATTCCCTGAAGGACATGGTCTCCAAGCTGAAAGCGCCCCGCAAGGTCATGCTGCTGGTCAAGGGTGAGTTATATTGCCAATTCAGGTTCCAATAAACCAAAAAAAAACAACAAAAAAATAGCAACCGCTGTGTTAGTGAGTCAGTTTTACATGTGTGCACGCGTTTGTGAGTGGAAGTCAAAGCAAAGTCATCAAATCAAACGATTTTTTGTTGTTGTTATTTTCGCTGTTCATATTGCAATGTGCAAGTGCAAAGGGGAGGGGAAGGAGAGGATAAACAGGTGGAAGATGGGGAAGAGACGCAAGAGAAGAGGAGTAACAAAAAAAACCACTGCTCAGAGATCATCGAGTTCAAAGCTTGGCTTTACTGTTGTTTTTGTTAAGATATGTTAGAGATGGGATTTTTTAAAGGCGATTTGATTAACTATATTTTTTATTTTAATTTTTAATTTTGAAAAAAAAACAAGGGTATAAAAAAACCATTTAAATTTAAACCTTTACAATAGCATAAAAAAAAATTATTTAAAAAAAATTAAATTTCGGTAAAGAATATACAAAATATTTTTTAAAGAACTAGCCATCAGTTTTGTGCTTGTTTTGATCAGTTTATTTTGTAAATAGCAAAATAATTCACTTTTATTTAAAAAAAAAATGTTGCAAATGAATAAAGAAGTTTAAAGGTTTTATTCGAGGAAACTTCAGTTTTAATAATGTTCTCTATTTTTAAGGGTAGATACTTTGATCTTGTCTAAAAACCATTTTCGAATGAGTGGTTTTCCAGGTCACTCACGCGTTCATCAAAAATTCCGCTCACCTCTAGCTCGTACGTTAGTCGGCGTGCCCGGCTTATCTCCACCTTCCGATTCCCATTCCTACCTAGCTTGTTGCTTGTGCCAAGACAACAATAACACACCGGCGCAGAGAGAAATCTTTGACATTCATTATAGGTCACACACAATGGGCGATTTCCAAGGGGATTTCCTCGGATTGGACTAGCCGAAATCTATGTATTCTCCTGTTCTGTCCGCATGATCATTTGTCCCGCCGACCTTCCTTGCAAGTTGCCAGGCCCATGATTCATTTCGTCTACCGATCATGAGAGCATGAGAGCAAACAGTTCAGGCCATAAATATAGCTTCTGTTTTTTTTTTTAATTAAATATTTGAAAGTTGCATGACGAGTGGTGGGAACTTTCACAAAATTGAATTGAGAACAAGGGTAATTCGAAAATTCAAAGTAATTATCGTTTATTAAAATAATTTCAAAGTTTGGTTGTCTATTATAGTCTATAATAGGTTCTTACCTATATGACTTCCGATTATCTGGGCTTAATTAGAAAGTCCTGGTCCTACATTCTTGACCGCTGGTGTCCCGCAAAGCAACGACCGCTAGATAGATAGATCAATGCTATTATCGCCACGACTCGTTGGCCTTATCTGGTTCCATTGCGCTGGAGAAGTGCTCACCGGCACAAGGGACGCCTCACGGTGACCTCCAAAGCAAAACAGTGACTTTCCAAAAGCAACCCACCGACCTTGTCTAATCGCACGCTCTACTTTCTGGCTTAATCGATGATTTCTTCATGTAAAAAGAGCTGAAAAACGCGTGGATTGTGCAAGAATTAAATCTATGATTACTATATAAGACGGAGCTTATTAAACGGGAAGATCAACCGGCAGAAAAAACGGTTTAACATAGAACTAAAAAGAAAAAAGTACAAATTCGGTAAAAATTCTAATTCTCAATCTAATTTCATAAAATCTAAAAGATCTTTTGAGATCAAACAAAGTATTGTTCTTATTTAAAGTTCATAAAGTCTACAAATGTTTTACCTTAAAGAACTTTCGGGAATGATGAGTTTATATCTAACATTATCATATTATTGTTGTTTATGGGTGTCTAATAAATGTGTGACCCAAAATAATTGAATAAATTGTAAAATTTGATAAGAAATTCTATCTACAATATATGTTTGTTTATCCCATTGGGGAAAAGTTTTTTGCATTAGCTTAACTGTTTAAAGTTAAATTTGGTGCCACAATTAGTCGGGAAAGTGGCCAACCCTTGATAACTGTGAGGCGCTCGACCGCCATCTACAATATATTCTAATCTAGTTTCCATCCATTTCCAGCTGGCAGTGCGGTCGACGACTTCATCCAGCAGCTGGTGCCGCTGCTCTCCGCCGGCGATGTGATCATCGATGGCGGCAACTCCGAGTACCAGGACACATCCCGCCGCTGCGACGAGCTGGCCAAGCTGGGCCTGCTCTACGTGGGATCCGGTGTGAGCGGCGGCGAGGAGGGTGCCCGCCACGGACCCTCGCTGATGCCCGGTGGCCACGAGGCGGCCTGGCCCCTCATCCGACCCATCTTCCAGGCGATCTGCGCCAAGGCCGACGGCGAGCCCTGCTGCGAATGGGTGGGCGACGGCGGTGCCGGCCACTTCGTCAAGATGGTGCACAATGGCATCGAGTACGGGGACATGCAGCTGATCTGCGAGGCCTACCACATCATGCAGAGCCTCGGACTGTCGGCCGACCAAATGGCCGAGGAGTTCGGCAAGTGGAACTCGGCTGAACTGGACTCGTTCCTCATCGAGATCACCCGTGATATCTTGAAGTACAAGGACGGCAAGGGGCATCTGCTGGAGCGGATTCGCGACACCGCCGGCCAGAAGGGCACGGGCAAGTGGACGGCCATTGCGGCCCTGCAGTACGGAGTGCCCGTAACGCTAATCGGCGAGGCTGTCTTCTCGCGATGCCTGTCGGCCCTGAAGGATGAGCGCGTCCAGGCCAGCGCCTCGCTCAAGGGACCCTCAACCAAGGCCCAGGTGGCCAACCGGACCAAGTTCCTCGACGACATCAAGCACGCCCTGTACTGCGCCAAGATCGTGTCCTATGCCCAGGGATTCATGCTGATGCGGGAGGCGGCCAGCGAGAACAAGTGGCGGCTCAACTACGGCGGCATTGCGCTGATGTGGCGCGGCGGCTGCATCATCCGCAGCGTCTTCCTGGGCAACATCAAGGACGCGTACACGTCGCAGCCGAAGCTGTCCAATCTCCTGCTGGATGACTTCTTCAAGAAGGCCATCGAACGGGGCCAGGACTCGTGGCGCGAAGTGGTGGCCAATGCCTTCCGCTGGGGCATCCCCGTGCCCGCCCTGTCCACCGCTCTGAGCTTCTACGATGGCTATCGTACCGCCAAGCTGCCCGCCAACTTGCTGCAGGCCCAGCGGGACTACTTTGGAGCCCACACCTACGAGCTGCTGGGCCAGGAGGGCCAGTTCCATCACACCAACTGGACGGGCACCGGCGGCAATGTGTCCGCCAGCACCTACCAGGCGTAGGTTCTGAGTTCCGAGTTCCGGGTTCCGGGCTCAACCTCCTCCAGCTTCACTTTCCCGCTCACACATTCCATGTCATTGGCGACCGGTGTCCTTAGATGTTCCCCACTTTTTTTTTTCCTGGAGTACCCTAGTACTTATTTATACCATTAATATATATGTATGTATATATAATTTCATATTTGTTGTTTAACATAACATTAAATTGGTGTTTTTTTTGCTTGCAAATTATTTCGGTTCCTTGGTTCGATGGATGCAAAGTGCCGTATAAAATCAACAATGTGTGTGGTGTGGTTGTATGTTGTGTGTGGGTCGAGTCTTTCGAGTTGTGTCTTCATGTAGAGACGCCTCCTGCTCCAGCTTCTCCTCCTCCTCCTCCTCCTCCTCCTCCTCTTCCTCCTGCTTCCCTGCTATTGTACTCTCTTCAGCTACCTTCAGCCTTTTCGTTCCTCAGTCATCCGAGGGCTTCAGAGTCTTCTTGTTCTCTATGACCAGCTTTTCGGTGCTGTACAAATGCCCGATGATCACCTGTGGACATTCAAAGGTTAATAAACTCGTCCAGCTGATAAGAAAAACTTGGGTTTCTTATTTATCATGTGAAGAAACATACTGTACAGAGCTAAAACTAAGATCAGAGGTCAATTTATTTCTAGAATTTTAAAGATATGTTGTATGGCTTCCATCCTAAGCTTTGATTGATTGATGAAATTTGATAAGAAATATTGAAATGCACACATAAACACATTACGTTTAGATCTAGATTATCAATATGTTTTTAAAGTTTATAGAAAATGTGATAAATATGATTCAGAAACATTGAACATTAATTGGTTTATTATTATTTTATTATGATAAGTTGATAGAAGGCTCTATGCATTTGTATTCGGTTATCTTCAAAACGTGTTCTTTAAGTTTTCAACAATCTTTAGTAAATAAAAAGGAGGAAATTTCTTCTCCAAAGACCAAGGGCCCTTATAATATATAAGCCCTGAAAACTACCCAAGTAGTTCAGAGTGTAAACATCTAGATGCTTCCCATCATATTGCTGATAAGGGGAACTCACCTGGCGACGTATCAGCTCCAGATTCTGCTGTCCCTCGACCATTTGCCGATCGATCTCTCCGAAATCCCGGATGCCCCTGTTGGCACGGAATGTGTCGCGTATTTTGCGGGCAGCGTACATCCTGAAAAGCGGATAATTTATATATGTATAGATCAAGTCTTTAACTCTTCGTTTAAGGGCTCTCCTATTTCACCACACCCACCTGAAGTTATAGGAGGGCAGCTTCTCCGATTCGCGCAGGAGATTCCTGTATAACGTGATCGCCTGGCGACGCGTCGACATCCTGATCCTGATCCTTATCCTGTCCTGTCCTGTCCTGGCCAAATGGAACCGAGCAGGCTGGAGATGGAGACGGAGATTTGGAGCGCCCTTTAATTGATGAGTGTTAACGCCGGCGTCGTGTTTTGTTTTGACCCTGGCTATTGTTTCCTATTGGATTGGTGGACCGACCGCCTGATGACATAAAAATTACATGTGGGAAGCGGTAAAATACTCACATCCCCGCCGCAAAAATACCAAAAACAGCTGACGGCGGTATTTTCCCAGTCACGTGCGTGAGTACTAGAGATGGACCTATCGAACTGGTTACAAATAATTGTAAATGGTTTGAAATATATAGGAACATACATAATTGTCAGACTGAATAATAAAAGCATTTGTTTTCCCTATTATAAAGACTAAAAAGACAAAAATTGTGCCAAAAGAAACAGTTTTTTGACCAAAGCAAAGGAAAAATTGGCCCAAATATGGAATATCATACCTCGCTTAACTCGTAGTTAAATTCCCAATCAAATGGCGTTCAAATCTAGAAATTTTAATTTTTTCCATTTTTTGTAAAAAATTGTGATGTAACCCCATATAAAAAATGCGAAAATTGGTGAAAAATTAAATATTCCCGAAAGTGATGGGGATCGTTAGATTTGGTTTCTAGCTGTCCAAAACAGTTCGTCTTTTAGATTTCAGACAATTTTTGGTCAAGTTACATCAAAAAAACTATAGGACAATTATTTTTTTTCCGAAATTCCCATATCTTAACTTTCACCAAAATAATCAGTATTTTGGACAAAACAAGAAAAATAGCGAATATGAACTGACATACCTCGTTGAACTCGTAGTTAAATTCTCAATCAATTGGCGTTCAAACCTGGAAATTCTTATTTTTTGCCATTTTTTTTTAAAAATTGTGATGTAACCCCTTATAAAAAATGCAAAAATTGGTGAAAAATTATATCTTTCCGAAAGTGATGGGGATCGTTAGATTTGGTTTCTAGCTGTCCAAAACAGTTCGTCTTTTAGTTGTGCGACCATTTTTGGTCAAGTTACATAAAAAAAAATAATACTTTTATCAAAACCGCAGATCCTATTTGCACCAACAAATTTTAAATTATCCAGTGTTCAAATATGGCTCCCTAAAATAATAAAAGCTCCGTTTGTTTTTTAATTTTAGTTTTAATTCTGTTTGTTTTTTCTGCAAGAACAATATATTATGTACTCGTTGAAAACACAAAATAAATATATATTTTGTTCCCGAAATTGTTTCTTTCCTGCACGCGCGCTTGCTTTTTTAAATCTGATTTTTGTAGCCTAAATATGACATTTTTTGTGGTTGTAAACGTACACATATATCCATATACATATATATATATTTATTGATCAGTTTTAGTTTTATAAGTAGAGTTCTTTTAGCTTAAGTTTAGGCAATAAAATAACTTTATTTTCCTCATCGAATCTAGATTTTTATCCTCAATCTCTCTCTTTCTCTTTACACTTCTGTCTATCGCTCTCGCTCGTTCTCTTGCAATCTATTTAAGAGCGTTTGTTTTTTAAGTTTACGAATAAAAAAAATGTTTAATATTTAAGGTAAGAATAGGTAAAAAAAAAAAAAACATTCGAAATAAACCTAAGACGCGTCCGATAAAATCGCTGATTAAACAATATTTACATGGGTGTGTGTTTGTGAGGGTAAGCCGACGTTTAGCTGCTAATATTGCTTATGACTATATAACGTACTCATATCAGTAGGGGATTTGGATCTTTGTGTTGTTCGGGGTGTCGCTTTCACGCTTTCGTTTCATCAATCTTTATAATTTTAGTTAAAACGCAGACCATGCTCAAGAATTCGCTATCACTTTGGGTTAATACAAACGCATAAACAGATCAGATCGCATTGTATCCTATCGCTCTTAGCTATATACTTCGATATACATACATACATATATATATATATATATATATACGTGGGGGGTACAGCTGACTGAAACTAGGTGCATTACAGACTATACACATACATATAGTGGTTGTTGCTATATCAACATATAAACAAATTACATAATCACAAACAACAGAATTTTATTTTGGTGGCAGGCTTTCGGTGTGGTTAACGACAATGGCGATGGCTCTCCCATTTCGAGTCCGAGTCCGATTATCTGTGGCTGCTGTACGTTTTGTACACCCGCGTCACCCTCGTCGCTGCTCCTCCCGTGGGTGATGTTGATGAGGAAGCGGATGCGGAAGTGGATGAGCTCGAGGCAGCAGCATGTGACGTGTCCGTTGTTCCTACGGCCAAAACTTGCGCCGTCGTCTCCAGATTCAGGGGAAGGATATTGTCGTGGTCGTCCGAGTGCTCGTAGATGTAGTCGCGCTTCTTGAAGTTGTCGATGATGCGCTTCGTGGACTTCATGTGCGCCACGAAGGCTGCCTCCAACTAATCAAAATGGGAAAGAACAAAAGCCAATTAGAAGGATGGTTCAGATTTATTCTACCTGGAAGTCAAATATATATATTTATAAAGAAAGACAGTGTAAAACTCACGCTGGAGGTCAGGTTCATAAATGTGTGGTATTTCTCCAGCACGCCGATAATCTCCTTGAAGCTGTTCCCTCGCAACTGACGCCGCACCAGCGATTCGTACAACTCATTGTCCGCTATCAAATTTCCCACCAGGATGGCCGCATAACTTCCCTTCAGCGTGTGCTCCATGTGGTGGCCGGCGCGTTGTAGAACTGTTGGGTAAAACCACCACCCAGGGATTAGCATGGATGCCAGATCATTAATCCGCTGAATACTCACGATTGTTGACTGTCTCCTCCACTTCTTCCTGTTTCTTCTTGCCCTTCTCGTTGCTCTCGAGGAAGGCGTCAGTGTTTTTCTCTACCAATCTGCGAGGATAGAAGAAAGGAAACAATTGGTAAACTATGCCAAATAACTATGAAATGTCTTTTCGACTCACCTGGCCAGTTCCTCGCACTTGTAGAAGTACTCGAGCAGAGCTTGCAGGGCACTAACAGATCCCTGTGCCGGTGGATTGTCCGCCACGTACTCCGCCGGAGCGGCAGCTTGCATCAGCGCAGCCCGATTGGGCAGCGTGTGCATGCACAGATTGATTAGCAGGGTTAGAACCTAAAGGAGGGGAGAATCAACAATGAAAAGGAGGAACTTGGAGCACAAACCTCAAGGCTAGATACCCACCAGTATGCTTAGCTCGAAGACACAGTGGTCGGGAATGTAGTTTGCCGAGAGCAGCAGCAGCCGGAAGCTCGTCTCCACCACATCGCCCCGCTGGCCAAGGAGCTCGGCGCCCAGCGAGGGCTGCGCCTCGTTGAACGTGTGCGTCAGATTGATCAGCACCTTGAGTACCGGGACCAGTAGCTCTCGCATGGCCACGCCCGGATGCTCCTTGTTGCTGCCCGCGCAGTCCACCGAGGGATGCAGCATTAGTTGCCGGCTACACAGGCGGTACAGTTGGCAGAGGGTCTCCACCGCCTTGCCCTGGCCAAAGGTGAGCATGTAGCGCTGGTTCGCCTCGTTGTGCTGCGTCACATTTTCGAGTACTCGCAGACATCGTGCCACCGTTTGCATATTGTCCAGCAGCGCCGGTTGCCAGTGGATCTCTGTATCGCAGGCAATCACAGGTCTGCAGAAATC
Organism: Drosophila pseudotakahashii; assembly: GCA_035046095.1. Lineage (NCBI taxonomy): Eukaryota > Metazoa > Arthropoda > Insecta > Diptera > Drosophilidae > Drosophila > Drosophila pseudotakahashii. The sequence continues at coordinate 14,540,733 of JAWNOE010000105.1, forward strand.
CGAGATGGTCTTGATGATGTGCTCCAGACCGCCCAGCTTGCGCAGATCCTCCTTGAACCACTCGCCCGCCCGCTTGGATGTCAGCGAGAGTAGCGTCTCCATAGCCAGCGTGCCCACGGTCAGCGAATCCACATTGAGATGCGTTCCCTTGCCCTGCGCCTTGATCTCTTCGCACAGCTCTCGCACTTTCTGCTTGTTGCGGTCGTAGCCCGCTCGGTCCGGGTGCCCACTCTCCGTGCTGCCACCCACACCGTCCGCCTCCAGGAGGTTGATCATCAGCTCCAGGGAGTCGCGATCCAGGTCCATGTTGAGGCCCTCCTGGGAGAGAATGTACATGATGGCCGAGGTGCACAGCCCGAGGCTAAGGTCTTTGTTGGCATCGGATAATGCCTACGATTACAGAGATTCAATTGATTATTACAGACTGAATGATAAGATATATTCGATTTAAATGATCTCTTTAAAGTTAGTAAATATTTTCTTATATCTTAGAATATAAACATTTTTATGTCACTAAAAGACTTTAATAAAATCAGTCTTAATAAAGTGTAAAACAATACCAAGCCTGGTACTCTCTATTTATAAAACATTTCTAGTGATGGCTTAAGTTGATACAGACATTTAATACTTGATATGCAAGCTTTAAAAACAAAAATAGCGATTCTTGGTATAGTTCTGTGGAAAGCATTTGTGTACATATGTGAAAATTCAATAGGATTTAATTCGATCCTATAAATCAATAAACAGTTCCAACAGGTGCACAAATAAAAAAGGTGTTCGGAATTTAATATTTAAAGTTAATAGGTATCACGATCTGACTAAATAACCTACCTTGAAGAACTTGGTGACTACGCCATGGGCACGAACGTGCATCCGGAAGGCGGGCATCATGCACTTGGCGGCCAGCTGCAGGGCGGAGAGACAGCGCGTCGCCGGCGGATTGTGCGGCTGCAGCGCGTCCAGGATGTACTCGACGTCGTCGTCCATTTCCTGATACTCCCCGATCTCCTGGATCTGGTGGGCCGTCTTAACGTTCCGCACCACCGTATAGTAGTCCTTGGTTTTGCGATCGACGCGAATGGGTCCGCCGCCGCCTCCAGTCGTTCCTCCGCCGCCCGCTGCTCCACCCGCTCCCGCGGATGCAGCTCCCGTGGCACTGCGTTCCAGGTCAAGCTCGCCGGCAATTGGCTCCAAATCCAGGTCGAAGGCATCGGAACTGGTGGAGGTGGCTGGCACTCCCTGTTTCCCCGCCAATCGCGAGATCTTTCCGAGCGCCGGACTGTCGCCGCGCAACGTGGACGCACTGCTACACGCACTGGAGGAGCCATTGTTGTTCGACGATGGACTGTCACCGAAATCGCCATCGGACTTGCCCGCCGCCAAATGATGAAGCAAATGGTCCTTGGCCCCTGCCACTCCCACTGCCGAGGCATTGCTGGCATCGCTGCCCGTTCCACCGCCATTCGCCTCCAGCGCGGCATCCCAGCTGTGCTTGTACAGATGCCGCTTGGCCACTGTCGCCTGCTCCGCTTGATCGGATGGCACCAGGGCGCGGCTCTTGAAGATGCTGCCCTTTTTCTTAGAGATGACCAGCTTGACGGCGCCTCGCTGCTCGCCAGAGGGTTCAGCTCCTGCTGCAGCTGCTGCTCCTCCCGCTCCCGCATTGGCCGCACCCTGGGAATCCAAGGTAAGCGTTCGCTTAAACTTATCCTTGAACTTGAAATCGCGCGGCGGGGGCGAGGAGGAGGATCCGTCGTGCTGTAACGATGAGTTGTTCGAGTTGTTCGACAGCTCGTCGGGATCGGGATCCGGATCGTGGTCCGGCGAGTGTTCCCTGTGATCCGTGTGCGGAATCTTGGCGGGCGTGGGTTGCTCCTCCTCGGCCTCGGGAGCCTCCTCCTCTTCGGCCGCCTGCTCCTGCTGCAGGACCTGCGTCACCTGCTGGTTCTTTCGTTTTCGCCCGTAGCTACGTGGCGCTCCACCCGCTGCTCCGCCCTCCACCAGGCGACTGGCTTCGGCTTTGGCGGACAGATTGGCGGCTATTTTGTTGATGTTGTTGTTAACGCTGGCTGAATTATTGTTGTTGGCCCGGGCGGCCGCATTGCGACCTCTTCTCAGCGGAGGTGAAGCCTGTTCGATCTGCTCCTCGTTCGCCGGCACCACCGTCGCCGCTGCTGCTGGCTCGTCCACCTCCATGTCGACCTCCGGTTCGGTCTTCTTGGAGCCTCTAGTGCCTCGTGTGCTTCTCTTGGGTGCCGGTGGCGAAATGGTAGCCGCAGCCGCATCCGCTCCCTTAGCCCTGCCCCGTGTTCTGGACTCCGTGGCCGGAGGAGGTACGTCAGCGTTGTTATTCGCCTTCCTGCCCCTGCCGCGCGTGGCCCTCTTTGGAGGCTGCTGCTGTTGATCCTCCTCCTCGTGGTTTAACACCGGATCCGCCGTATTGCCATTCAAACGAGGCACTTCTCCACGCAGTACAGCCAGTATATCCTCCTGCAGCGGCGTCTCCGGCACCACAGCTGCTGCTCCCGTGGCGGCTCCATCGATGGTCATCATCATGGACTCCAGTCGCGACTCAATGTCCGAGGGCGGGGCCACCAGCGAAGAGTGCTGGCTCGTCTCCAGGTCACTGGTAATCACACTGGATCCCCGGCTGCGGATCACACAGCTGTCCTCCTGAACGGCCTGCGCCAACAGTTGCGGTGTGCTGTTGCCCTTGGAGGAGATGCTGCCCAGCACCGAGGACTGCGAGTCGAAGTCGTGATCTGATCGAGTGGTGGGCGATATTACCGTGGAGCCTCGCTGCGGATGCAGCTGCTGATGGTTGTGCTGGTGTTGAGATGGCGGATTCTGGGCTTGCTGGCTGTTGTTGGCCTCGCTGAAGGCCAAATGAGGTGAGGGCGTCTTGAACTCGGAATTGGGCTCCGTAGGGTTGACGGCTGCTGCTCCACTGGACACTGGAGCGGAGGTTATTGTCGCGGAACCCGCGGCCAGCAGCTGCTTGTGCTTGTGCTTCTTGCTCTTCGACTTCTTTTCACTCCGGGATTCCGCAGCTGCGGCAGCTTTGGCGATGGCGTTGCGGATCACGTCCGTCTTGATGATCAGCTTGAGCCGCTCCTTGGGCGGCTTGTCCGGCGATATCTTCACCGTGCAGTAGTTGATCTCCGGCGGCTCCTCCTCCTCATCCTCCTCTTCCTCTTCGTCCTCCTCGTCCTCGTTGGGATCGAGGGACTCGCCTGCTGGAGGCGCCGCAGATGATCCTCCGCCTCCTTCAACCGAATCTTCTGCTGCTGCTGCTGGCGGCGGCGGTCTCAGTGGCTTCACTGTGATTTTTGGCGTACTTGCAGGAACTGTTTCGTCACCCGTCCGCTCCGACGGCTCCTCCTCCGTAGCCGGAAGCTGGTTGTGTTGGTTCTGGTGAGCGGGCGAGCTGCTCGGCGGCTCCTCGCTGTCCGTACTGACCAGGCGGGATGTGCCCTGGAAAATATGACCGATTAACTGGGATCTTTGACAGGATTCCTAGCTAGCTGATCTGGCAAGTGGAAATGGGTCGTTTCCCCGAGTAATTAACACACTCCAACTGAACTGGGCAAGAAGCCACCGATAAGTGTGGAGTGAAACAAAAAAAAAAGGGAAAAAAGCGGCAGCAGCGAAAAGCAAAACACCAACAACTTCGGAGAGAGAGGGAGATTTCGACTCCAATTCCGTTGCTTTGGTTTGTCATGTAAAAGCGCGCGTAATTTAACACTGCTTCGCGCGCTGCGCTGCTTTCCCTTTCCCACGCACGGCGGCGAAGGCGGGAAGAGAGGGAGACGGAGAAAGACTGAGCACCTGGGAGAGGAGAGAGTGATGTGGTGGCTCAGTGAGAGCGGTGGAGAGAGCGATCGCATTTGGGGTATTCGACCAATTGCTGGAGTTGGATAAGAACTGATGGCTGGGTGAAATTTATCGAAAAAGAGAGTGGTGAAAATGCAGCTCAAAAGAAATGCAACAAAGTCAGGGGCACTCACTAAGGTGGTGAAAATGTTAATTTAAACTGGATTCTTTTGAATTATTTTAAATTGAATAAATATTTACAATGGAACATTATAAGGTCTGTAAAATTCCTTTTCTCATTTTTAAAATTCCAAAAGAATATTTCTAGTATATGCAAATATAAAAAAAACTTGAAATTGTATTTCATTACTCAATACAAGTTCCAGAAAATTAAAAAAATGCTGCTTTACAGATCTTAAATGAATATCCCTGCCCAGAAGACTCACCTTAGAGATGCGCAGCACGATGGGAGGATGTTCCGGTGTGCGAGAGGCGCTCGGAGGGTTCGACGCGCCGCCTGTGACGGAGGGCAGCTGGGAAGCGGTGGACGCGGATGCACTGGGCGCAGAAGTGGGCGGGGGTAGCGATGGCTCCGATTCCGGGCTGCCAAACGTGGAACTGATAAAGGCTTCCGACGAGGAGGCGGCGGTGGCAGCGACAGCGGTTGCTGTGGCCGCCACTTCCGCCTGCTGTCGCGTCGCCTTGGGAATGATCAGATCCTTGGTGGGCGTGGGATAGCGCTCGTCCTCGTCCACCTCGCAATAGTTTACCGCCTTGCGGGTGCGGCCCAGTACCCGCGAGGGCGGTGCCTCCGGCTTCAGCTTCTTCTCCTCCTTCGGTTTCTTCGGCTGCTTCTGCTTGCCCGCGCTACTGGACGGCTCCGGCTGCTCCGAGGCGGGATCGCTCAGCACATCGCCGTCGCGATCGGAGGCGCCGTAGAACGCACCAGGCGTCGAGGGCGTGGAAGCGGATGCGGCTCCTGTTGCTGCTGATGATGATGGCGTTGCTCCGGCTGCTGCTGTTGCCTTCTTCTTGGGCGACTTGCGCTTCCGCTCTGCGGAATTGCCGCCCTTGCCCGGCTTTGGCTTCAGTCCGCCCGCCTCATAGGTACCGGATGTGGGCGTGGCACCACCAGCACCACCGGCAGAGAACTGATCTCGCATAGGCGATGCACCGGCCCCGCAATGCGGTAACTGCTGGATAATCTGGGCTATAACCTCCGGCGGAGCTGTGTTTCTTGATTTGAAGAACTTCTTCGGCTTCGGCGGCTCCGGCACCGAAACGGACAGGTCGTTGGGATCGTGATCCTGCGTGGAGGCGGGACTCTGGGAGGGACTGGCGGCCGCTGCAGCTGCCGCCGCTGCCGCGGCCATCGGATGGAGGGCGGACAGGGTGTAGGTGCGCGTGGAGGTGAAGCCCATCTTGCCCCATTTGCCGACGGTGCCCACGGAACGGGCGACAGTGGGCCGGTTGGTGTTCTCCTTCTCCTTGCAGAGCGAGTCCAGCGGCACCACGATGTTCTTGCCCCAGCGCGACATCTTCGTGATGGTTCTCCTCCTTGGCTCCTGCTCGTATCCTCTTAGGTGACTCTAATCCTTGGTGATCTGGTCACTGCAATTGGGGAATACGTTAGTTTATTATGACTGAGATAATTATAATATTATAAAATCAACTTCAAAAGGGTTTCGAATATATCGATTCAACATAAATGTTATTAAAGCTGTATTTTTTGGACCGGGAAATGGGAATAGCCCGAGGATTATATCAGGATTAAAGCCTTTACTCCTATACCGTTTTTAAGTTACAGAAGAAGAAGACATGGATAAATAGAAAACCCAGTTTCCTGGATAACTACCAATCCAAAGTTTACCATTCACTGGAAACAGAAGTTTTCCGCCGTTGCGGTGGAAACTTTCGCAGGATGCGGGACACAATAGACACCGTATTCGCAGCATCATTAAGTATTAATTCATGTTTTTCCACCGCGGACAGTTATTGAATTTTACTAAAAGTGAGCGATTTGTTTGGCTGGGCCAAGAGAGAGAAGTGCAGCAACAGCAAAACACAACAAACGCGCGACCGTAAGGAGTCCGTGGGTGCGAGCGAGAGCACACGTTAGTGCCCGCACTCACACACATACTGACGTGCAAGCGATTTCCAATTTTCTCACACACGCATCAGAATCAAATCAAGAGCAATTTCCAAAAGGAAAAGCCGAAAACAAACAATTTGTTGCACTTGGCTGTTGCAATTTAAGCTAATCCTTGGGAAAACTCACCTCAGGTGAAACATTTGACTGCGCTCTCTGCTTTTGTTGTTTATTGTTGTCCTCCGTTTGCTGCGTGGATGCATGTGGGTGTGTGTGAGTGAGTGTGGTCAAAAATCTCTGTTGCTGCTGCAGCGCATATGTATGCGACTGCGTGTGTGTGTGTGTGTGTAGGGAGTGCAATAAAACAAACGATTGCTTATTGGCGCAATTCTTTTTTTTTGCACGAGCACACACTGTATATTTTTTTGCATTCAAGCCACCATCGTTCTTATCACTTTCCGCCTGGCCGCCAATTTTTGGTTTTTGTTTTGCGTTGCACACACGGCTCTTCTTTTTGGTTTTGCCACCACTTTTACTTTACTTTACTCTACAGCATCATCCCAGAGGCAGCAACAACAACAACACGCACCACCAACACAAACAACCACAACAACAGCGACAATTATAGCTGCTACTGAACGTCCGTTCGTTCTTCTTCTTGCTGCGGATATTTCCTTCGATTTCGCGATTTTGTGGCCGTAGATTTCGGCGCCAACTGATTGCGCGGTGTTGTGCAACGAGCAGGGCTAGCGATCGCGGCGATTTTGCTGTTTTTGCACGGGCAAAATGCGAGAAAAACTTGATTTTCTCTGTTTTTCTACTAGAGGTGGAGAAAGAGAATCATCGATGAAAACATCGATGTTTTGTAGATTTCGAAACATCGGTGTTGGGTTTTTGTCCTGGCTGTTTTCGGTGAAGTTAACATTCGGCGACGCGTTAACAGCAGAGCTAGCAGTGCGCATGGAAAGTTAACAGTGCGCAAGAAATCGGTGCAGGATAACACTCACGATACTATCGATACATCGATTGGGCTGGATGGAAAGCGTGATTGATTATCGATGTTAGCCCACACCTAGGTCAGTGTGACCTTCGAGTAGTAGTTAAAGCATACCATGAATAACGCCTCAGCCTAGACTCAAACCCAACCGTTACAATTTATAAAATTCGATTTAAAAAAAGAAGTGATCTAATTACTTCATTTTATTTTATTTACAAATGGAACGACAGAGTGTTGGCTTGCAGTTCAGTAGACTCGCTCCCGCACCTTGAACATCAGCGGGTCCTTGGTGCGCAGAATGAGTTCGGCAATCAGGACGGGCGGTTCCGAAGTATCGCCCACAAAGTCCACCTCGTAGTGCCTCAGAACATTGGCTGCGATGGCCTTGATCTCCAGCATGGCGAACTTCTGGCCAATGCAGTTCCGGGGTCCGGCCGAAAAGGGGATGTAGGCATAGGGGTTGAGCTTCTCGGCGGTGGTGACCACATCGAAGCGCTCTGGCTTGAAGCTATTGGGCTCGCTGAAGAGCTCCTCGCGTCTGCCCAGGTAAAGTGGTGATATGCCGATGTTGGTGCCCGCTGGAATGAGTTTTCCATCTGAAATAAAAGGTATTTATTATTAGCCCTCATACCTTTTTGTCAGATCACCCACTTATTTCGCAATCCTCGAGCACCTTGCGACCCAGCAGCGGCACCGAGGGATACATCCGCAGCGTCTCCTTGACACACAGATCGACGTAGTGCAGCTTGTTCAGCAGCTGGTAGGTGACCGGCGTGCTCCGGTCGTCACCCACCACCGATCGGATCTCCTCGAAGCACTTCCTCTGCGCCTCCGGATGCGTGGCTATGTTGTAGAACAGGAACATCAGGGCCGAGGAGGTGGTGTCGTGGCCCTCGAACATGAAGGTGTCGACCTCCTCGCGGATATCCAGATTGGTCAGCGGCCGCTCGTCGATCGTCGACTGCAGCAGGATGTCCAGGAAGGCCATCTTGCGCTTGGCGCCCACATCCGCATCTTCTGTGCTGCTCCCTTGTCCCCCGCTTCCACCGCGGATGATCTCCTCCCTGCGCTGGACGATGATCTTCTCGGTGAACTGGTGCAGGACATCCAGGGCCTTCTTCTCGGCCCTCGCCAGCGGGGTCAGCATGTAGGTGAGGTCAAAGCGGTAGAGGATATTGAACATGCGCTTGTGCAGCACCATCGATATGGTCTTCACAGCCTGGACATACTCGGAATCGGCATTCGATTGGGCATTGATGGACACACCCATTGCGGTTTCTAAGAAAATACAAAGAAATCTTGATAAAAAAACGACCTTAAATGGTTATGGTAGATAGATTCATATCATATAACATCATATTCCCACCGCAGATCGTGTCCATGGTGCAGAGATTGATCCAATCGTAGAGACTGAACCCAGCATCTCCGCTCCTCAGGCGATCTCTTTCCATGTTCCGCAGCAGATCCCGCGACCCCTTCTCGAAGACCTCGACGAACTGATCGAGGATCTTGAAGTGGAAGGCCGGCGTGATGATCTTGCGTCGCTTGTGCCATTTGCGACCGCGGCTGACTAGCAGACCCTCCTTAAGCCACGGCTCCAGGGCCTTATATTCGCCAGCCTTGTCATTGAATCTCAAGGTGCCCAGGACCACCTCCACGTCCTTGGGGTTGCCCATCAGGACATTCAGCTCCGGTCCCAGCCAGACCTTGAGCACCTGGTCCTTGGAGTACTTCTCCATGAACTCGAATATCTTCTGGACCATCTCGTGCGGCGGCTTGCCGATGAAGTGATGGCCATGACCCACCAGTGGCAGCGATGGAGGACCCGGCATATAGCTAATCAGGTCTATCAACCGCTTGAACTTCAGCTGGTAGAGCAGCAGGCCCACGAAGAGGCCGCTGGCCAGGATTGCGCCGATGACCAGGAACATAATGGTGATTTTCCCCAATCAATCTGCAGGCATTGGCAACGGGGGAACTACTGATCCGGCTGCAAACGGGCCTTAAGAATGAGAACCACAACGGAAACGGCCAAAAGCACTGATTATCCACCCAAAGATACACTGAGAGAAAGGCTTCGCTAACATGATTTCAAAATACTTTAAAAGGGAGTTTACAATTTAAAGTTTTCCATACTAAGTTCTTGAATTTCATTTCTACCTATATATTTTCTTTGAGTGTAGCTAATGCCGCTGATACTAATCGCTGTGGGAGTATCTTATCGCACTGTCGAAAGCCAGCTAACTACCGAAATACTTTGCCAAACAAGTTCGAAATCTAATCGCTATTGATATTGATAACTGTATTTAGTATTTTATGGCGGTGAGTTGGAATTGAACCTTGGCCCAATGCCGGAGATTTCTGTATTTCTGGATGAGAATACGGCCACTTATAAAAGTTAATCATTCAAATGATTTACAAATATTTTTTGGTTTATGTGAAACCGGAAAAGTGCATTTTTTTACAATAAAAAAAAATTTTTTTTTTTTTTTGTACGAATAATTTAGAATTTTTGGCATTCTGTCTATTTACTCACCGCAAATGGCGTCCAAGGTGCAGAGGTGAATGGCCTCGCCCAGGTGAATCCTCTCCTGGCCCCGGCTCCTCTTTAGCCGCAGCTCCTCGACGAGGCGCAGGGATTGCCGATCGAAGATCTCCACGTAGGGCTCCAGGATGCGGAAGTGGAAGGCCGGGGTGATGATCTTGCGCCGGCGATGCCACTTGCGTCCATTGCTGACCAGCAGTCCCTCGTTCAGCCAGCGGCCCAGGAAGGAGTACTCCTGCGACTTGTTCAGCAGCTGGGTGCTGCTCAGCACCTTCTCCACGTCGCGCGGATTGAAGAGCATCACGCTGTAGGAGGGGCCCAGGAAGAGGCCGAAGGTATCGCCGTGCCGCTCCGCCAGTTCGCCCATCTTCAGGCAGGCCTCCGCCGGGCTGAGTCCCCAGAACAGATGGGCATTGCCCAGCAGGGGCAGCGGCAGAGGACCCGGAATGGTCCTCATGTTCCTCACGAATCGCAGCATCTCCAGGGCGAGGATCACCAGGAGCAGGACGAGGGCCAGCAAGAGCCACATTTTCTCGGGGGGATTGACCAACTCACTGGAGGCTATGCTGCCGTCTGTTTTAGATCCCCAGCTCGCGACTAACTCAACACGTTGATAACCCAAGAAGCTGGCTGCTTATCAGCAGCTCAACATAGAGATGGCAATTGGGAAATCATTGGTGATCCGAGATTAGTGAATTTTAATTATGATTTGTACAAGCACTATATTATTAGAAATCCTAATGTTAATGTTTATTTACATATATTTTAAATTTTTTTAATATTTATAAGATGCAAAATCTGAAACCATTTTTAAAGGTGTCTAAAAGTAGGCAACAATATATTTTTAATGGTTTTTTTGTCCGAAAGCCCATTAATATTAGTTTTAAAATATGTCTTTTCTATATAGGCTTTTTATAAAAAGAGAATAATTTTTATTGCACTTGAAATTCGTTTCTGGGGTCACAGTCTAATGTTTAGCAAATTGCCCTAGTCATCCTTAGCTGGCATAAAATTAAAAACCGGGAACGGTCATCAGCATCTCGGGTTGACAGAGATTGGCGGCTATGCTCATAGGTATTCGGCATTTCGGATTTCGGAGAGATTAAGATTAAGAAACCAATCTTCCGATCGGAAGAGAAACGATTGTGATTGAGTTGATGGAATCGAGTGTAAACAAAGCGTTCCAAATGGCATTCCTTTCGATTCGATTCGATTCCAGTGCTAGTTGTTTACATTCTCTGGGGGGCGAGCACCTGACCGCAACTCATCCAGCTTTATACCCCCCCTTCCAACCCCTCTCTGACGTCACAATGGCCACATGGCCGTTCTATTTTGGGGCCAGGTGCTCTATATTTAGGCCATCCCACTCACATCCCAGCGATGGCAGACAAACAACGATGACGAAGTCGCGAACTTGAAATCAATTTGGATTTGGATTTGTTTAGAGTTCTCTTAGGAAAAACTGCACCGCCTTACCCAAAATTAGACTTATTTGAAAATTAAGAGTTGCGTTAAAATAAGATATTTTATTTAGTGATTTGAAAATAGTTATAAAATTATTCTCATAATTCTTATTTTTTCTATTAAATAAACAGCGATTCATAAATGTTTTAAGTATTAAAAAAAAAAAAAAAGCACAACTCAAATCTACTTAATTACCATAAAAACTTCCATATCTTTTCAGCACTTCTGACCTATATGGCCTTTAAAATGCAGATGTTTATGCAGCTGCGAATATGAATTTGCATCTTTCCATCTATACTTACAAATTTGCGTTGTACAAATTAGAAATTCCCATTTGGCAGCCCCCAGTTGACTCATTTGACTCAGCCACCACATCCATATCCCCAACCGAATATATGAAATCCGCATCAGAATCGGAATCAAAATCAAAAACCGAACCGCAAGCTAAAAACACACTGCGTACTAGATAAAAACTCTACATAAATGTGTTTGTATAGGGGTATATATATGTTTATCATACCACAATGGCAACAACAGGCGTCCTTCGACCATGCCAAATTCCAAAATTCTTGCGTCGCCGCTCGTCGGTCGTCGACTTCGACGTCACTTTATCTCCGAGATCCTCATCCTCCTGCCCTCCACCCCCAGAAAAAAAAGCAAAAAATAAATAAAGAAGGCGGAACGTAAATATTTACACATGTCTTACAAGTGCTGGCGATTTTTCGATGTCGGATATATAGCCATATAGCCATATAGCCTGTGGGGTGCGGATGGGGATTGGAATTTCATTGGCATTTCCATTTTTCGATTTCGTTTTGTTTCCAATTCTGTTCATCTTAACATTGCGCATCGCTCTGCCGGTCGACAGTTCAATGAGGTGGCCAAGGGGTCGTAGTGAGGCTTCCTTATCGGGGGGTTCCATTTTCAAGATCCCTTAAATGGATATATCTTTATAATACATTTATATTTTGGTAGTATAACTTATGGTAATGGTTATTTCATCAAATCATGATAGTCCAAAGTTCTGACCCCCTCCGAAAAATAAATATCAAGACTACGCTCCTGGTCAGGATCCCCTAGCCTTAAGTACTTCAAAGCAAAGTGCAGCGGCTAGATAGATGGACACGAAGCGACCTCAACTCTGGAGAGCACTACATCATAACAATAAAAATAATAGCAATTTGGCAGAGGCGCGCAATTTGCGTCAACGGCACTTGCCTACTTGGCATCAATAGTACTCGCATAGAAAATGCCCATATACCATGTACCATCTATCGCATCCATGCCGCGCAGATGTATGTGTATAATACGAACGGTCAAAATAACCCAAGTTGCTAGCAGGTTTTTCGAAAAATTAAAAGATAAAAGTATTTTAAATATATTTTGTTTAAAAATTAATAAGTAAATTTTTTTTTCTAATTTAGCACTTTTTCCAAAAAAAAAAAATCAATTTTTGGTCCCATTATTTTCAGTCTCATTTAGTTAATTTAAAATATGAAATATAAATAAATTTAATATAATTTTGTTTAGATTAAGCTGCTATTAGGGTGACCTGTGCTGTTCCTGGGTGGGCCAACCGCCCGTCGTATATTTAGACCTAAGGATGAGCCATCGTATCGCTCGTCTTCTGCGCCACAATGCATGCCCGTACTAATAATACAGCATAATAACAATAATAAAACATATGATTAAGCAGACGCAGCGTATGCGCAATTTTCGGTTGCCGTTGCCCCGTTGCCCCGCGCATTACGTATACGCCACCGATCCGAAATAAATCGCTGGCCAAATAAGGCAATATCCGTTATTCAGCGCAATTACTTAACCCGGCCAATAACTGAATATTAGCAAATCTGTTTCCCTCCTCTCGTCGAAAGCGACATCGCCCGACAAAATACGAAATTTGCATAATTTTGGGATGATGAATCATCTCGAAACCCAAATATAGTAGCTCATTTTGACGTTTCCACTTGGCTATTTTCACAAATAAATACAACTAATTGTTTCAATCACACATTATATTGCTGTGCTGACAAATTTTCCGTCAAAGCAAGAATTTTATTGTAAAGAACTAATAAACACCTTTTAATCTTTAATGTCCAAGAGATGAATTTGTTTTGAAGACTTCTTTATGGGCCACAAAATTACGACGCATTTTGGCGAAAGGAAAATAATGGAAATGGAAAATGAATATAGGCCAAGTGCCCTCTGCATTCCGTATTCTGTTCTCGAGACTCGGAATCCATTTGAGCTTGATCGGTGATCACAATTGACTCTGTATTACTGGGGGACAAATACGCGCAGTGCTGACAGCATTCTGGCAGATCTATCAAATAATTTATGCTAACCATTTGGCGATCACTTAGTCGGCGGCCGTCTTCTTCTGGTTTCCTTCCCCAGATCTTCAGATCGTCAGATCCTCGGATGCAACAGGAAATTGCTCAGGCGAACGCATTTTCATTCATGAGTTGATTTTATTTATGTGCTGGCTGCTGCCAAACCAGGCAAACCAATGTTGTATGGTATATGGTATATGGTATGGGGTACATAGTATATATGGCATGTAGTATATAGAATGGCTAAAAGAAAGGCCCCCTGCCTTCGGACCACCACCACCCCCCCATTTTAGGTAGTATATAAATAATTGCCATCGAAATCGCATCGCCATGCACTTGTGGCTGTCAGCCAAACATGCAACAATAACAAGCGAGTGCTGCTGTGGCACAGGTCCAAAGGAAGTGATGGACCGCAGGCATACCCAGTGAACCACTTGTGGCTGATCCAAGTGGATCAATATAGGTAATCTCGAGTATGATGTTTTTACCGGAATCTCACCTTAAATCGGAATCATATATAAAGCAATGTGAATGTAAAACAACCTTAAAGTAATCTAGTTAAAATAAATTTAAAAATAAATATTGACAAAATATATTCGAAATCAACTAAATAATCATAGGACCTAATCTGTTCGTATCTTAATAAGATAATTCTTTAACTAATTCTTTTGGAAGTATTACAACTTACACCTACAAAATATAAACTCTTTAGTATTTAATATGAAATAAATACTATAGAGCACAGGTTTAGTATTATTCAGTATTAATTATATACCACACTTGTATTCTACATCTAGTATACTTTTAAGAAAACGATTATTAAGAGTTCAACTATGGTTCTTATTCCGACCCAGCTGCCCAATAGATCCCAAACTCAGTGCCCGAGTACCCAGCATTGTATGCGAACAATGCAGTCGAATTTGTTTAATTAGCGGAATAAACTCGTATATTAAAGATTGGCGGGCCGGGTGGACCAAGTCCAAATCCGAACCCGTATCCGAAACCCAACTGACAAGCCAAGGCAGCTGGGCACGCGCATTTCGATGGGGATTCTCGGGGATTCTCTGAGATTCTGGGCCTCTGTTCCTCGAGGATCCTAAGATCTGATCTCCTGTTTCGGGAGCCGCGTTTCCTGCTCTCTTCGGGGATCGCGCCTTTTGAATGGCATCCAAGATTCCCTTCGACGATCAGCGCGTTACATGAACCCTCGATCGAAACGAGACCCAACCATCAGCATACCGTTAGATGGTCGGTCTATTTCGGGTCTATATAAACGGGCTGCCAAGGGGGCGGGGCAGGCGTGGCGGCGGCAAAGTGTCAGAGGGGGCGGATGGTAAGGGGGAGGGGAAGGGGGAGGGGGAGCGGCAGGGGCAAAGCGACCGCTTCCGGTTTTTCCCAAGAGCATTACGAACGGCACGAGCGTTACATCGCTGATTCGATTTTCACTTCTCTCCGATTCCCACATGCCGATACACAGCGAGAAAATTGGTATGGCACGCAAGCTGGGTTTTTAAAAATCATAGAAAAAGTGATTACGAAATATATGGACTTACCCTCAAAATTTATAATATAATAGTAACTACAAATTATAGTATAGTTAATAACAATTATTAGATAGATTATTATTATTATTAATTAAATTTAAGAAATTAATAATATTAAGATACAATTTTAAACTATGTGCTGCTGTTGAACATTGGTGTTATAAAAAGTGACAGTTATTTGTATATGTTCTAAATATGACATTCTATAAAAAAATCACAAAATTAATATAATCAACGAAAGAGTTATGTTACTATTTATCTATATTATAATTTTTTCTCCCTGTGTACCTCTCTTTTAAGCTCTTTTCTCTGCGGCTTCTTGGAGGCCAATGGAATCGGAATCGGAATCGAAATCCGAATCGGAATCTGTTCTGCGGTCGAACTCGGACCCTCGGATCAGCGAAGCGCGTAAGCTGGTGTTGATTGGAGAGTGACCCCCGACTATACATATGTGTGTATCCATACCATGTGCATGGCATAGTAAGTGAAGTGAAGTGAAGTGAAGTACGGTAGGCCAGGTGCTCCCTTGAACTTGGAAATTCCAACTTCTGGGAGTTTTTCCCGTTTGTCTGGGAAAAAAGCGGGCAAAAATGGTGAAGACGGTCTAAAATTAAAAGAAAATGCAGAGAGCATTTTCACACGCCGAGAGCGGAAAAACAAAGCTGAAAAGCTGTAGAGCTGAAAATCAGAAAATCAGAAAAGCAGCTGCCCTGTAGGTGTGAGTGGCGAAGTGTGCGTGCCATCGCGGCTATAAAAAGAAAGCGCGATCGCTTTCGGCGCTCACTTTTGGTCCCAGCTACCAAACGGCGTGTACCCATAAGAGATATATAAAACTAAGAAATAAGAAATAAATCAAAAAAGATATACAACCACATCGATCAGATCCAAATCAATAATAACCGCGAGTATAACATTTTTCTTGTTTTTTTTCCGTTGTTAAATCAAAAAAAGAGGAAGAAACGTTTTCGAAACGTTTGCATTTTGCATTGTGAGTGGATCGAATCGAAACGGATATTTGGTAGCCCGACGCATCGAGGAATTCCAGCTAGCCAAGAGCCAAAGATAAGAGGTGTAACTTCCAGAAACCCAAAGAAAAGTGAGTGTACTGTGAATGAAACAAGGAAAAAACAATGTAAATGAATACCGGTCTGTGATCAAGGGTTACTAGTTAGGAACTGGTGATCACTAAGCAGATCCCGAAACCACTGAAAGACAGATCTTTCCAATCTAAAAACTCCCTTAACTCAACTAATTGTACCAACAACGTCAGCTTATATAAGTGATTGGTTGTACTTTGAATTCCAATAGTATATTGGTCTATAAGATCCTAAGCTACTTATATACTTTAAACCTCTTCCTTCTTTCTAAAAGAAATAAATCCAAATAAGATTCTCTAAGCATTCATTTCAATTAATTATCAATTTAAAGTTACAACATATTTTATAAATAAAATAATCTTTTAAGCTTGGGGGATTATAGATCATCTTCGAATATATATTCGAAATTCGATTGTTTTCTCCACCATTGCAATGCATTGTTCAACACTAACTGATTGAGCTCTTGATAAGTAGTTTCAAACCTAAGTGGCCTTAAGTTTTCTGTGATCTCTGATCTCTGGATCCCAACTACAAACACACCCAAATATAATACATATATTACATTATACCACACATGATATGCGTAGCAGGTTGTTGGTAACCTAAAGCTTGCTGGAAATCGCGGAGGTTAATGCACAGCAATTTCCAGTTAATTCGAAATGGGAAAAAGCGGCGAAATGGGCACGAAACCGAATTCCGGTTCATCTTTCGGGGTCGTACGACTACTTGGCTCCAATACCACCATGATACCATGATACCATGCTGCTATAACTATTGCCATACGAGGGGCGCTCAAAAGTTCAGGCCTAACGGTCTTTTTTCGCTTTGTTTTGTTTTGTTTGGCCTCTGTTTTTGTTTCTGTTTCGGTTTCTGTTTCTGTCTCGGTTTCGTCTCTTTCTCTTTGTTTCTATCTCCCCGCTTTCTGCATTTGGTTTCTTCTGTAATTTTGCTTCGGTTTGGTTGGTGGGGTCGGGTCTGAACTGTGGATCCGTAGACCTCTTTGGAGGTCTGGGTCTCGGTCTCGGTCACAAAGGAAATGGTAAAAAGTAAATAAACGCTGAGCTGTTTGGCAATTCGCCATAGACACAAGTATAAAAACTCATCCACAATGGGCACATCGCACACATTTCCATTGTTATGAATGTTGTTTGTTGCTAAATTTAATTGGTTTTCTTTCCCATCGCGGGGCCTTTGTCTCCAACTCTTTTCTCTTTCCGATTGCAGGCAAAAGTGTTGCGAATTCGCGCTGACAAAAGGCCAAGCAAGAAGAGCACCACTTTCCGGACCAGTTTGCTAACTAAACTAAATACAACAGTAGCCCCAAGCCAGCAGCAATCTGCATCTGCCCGGTGAAGATCCCAGCCAGAATCAGCATCAAAATCAAAATCAAAATCAAAATCCGGAACCCAACCAAGCTAAACCCAGTGCAATTATGACGGACGTATCGCATGAACTGGGAGCCCTGCGCTTCGTGGTGGTAAGTAATTTCGATTTTTAGATGCATAATCCTAAATGATCCCCCCTTGAGTGTTAAATGTTAACTGAATTATATAGTTATATAACCTTAACTTACCAAATTCATTTGTATCTTGAATAATTGTGAGTAATATAGATGTTAGATAAATTGATCATAACTTTCAATTCAATATTTGTTAAATGTGTGGTTATGAAAGAAATATTCTATTCATAGGGTTTTTGAACGCGGACTTTGGGAAAAATATTGATAGATTATGGTCTGAAATTGGAAAAATAGTTTTATTTACTGAGTTCTTGAAGAATCTCTCCGAAAGTGAATACAAATTATTAGCCAAATATCTTAAGAAACAGAACAAAAATGCCGAGTAGAAACACCAGAGCCAGAAAATAAAAAAGGGATTTGGATTAGGATTTGAAGAAATGTTTGGAATGCCGCACTGGGAACTATTAAAAGATCGCAACAACAGAAAGTCAGCCACATTGTATTGTTTTTTCCGCTTTTTCCGCATATCTCGTGCGACAAATGCCCGAAAATTATTTATGCGCCCAAAAAGAAAACCACAAGAAATGCGTGAGAAGTCAGAATTAAAACAAATAAAATACAAAATATATAAAAATGGCAAGGAAAAATAATAATGCAAATGGCCAAAATAAATGTCGAGCGAAAGCTGCGAGAAAAATGTCTGGACAGTTTCCAAGAGCATGATTAAAAATCATTAGGATTGAAATGATATAAAGAATGTTCATAACAATAACAATGCGGGTTTTTTTTTTCTTTTTGTCAGCAAATTTGCTGGTGTATTTGTTTTAATTTGTCGCCACATGAATTGCCAAAATATACACACCCCGACTTTTTGCCTTTTTGCCCGTTTTTTTTGCCACACCAAATAGATATAGACAAATAGAACATATAACATATAGAATAGAATGGCAGAGGAACAAACGGGTTTTCGGTTTTTCAGTTTTTCGGTTTTTCGCACAGCCAAAAAGATCAAAACACGGAAAAATTCTTGGCAATGACCATCGAAATAGCAATGCTGAATATGCATAGATACCCATACCCACACCCGTCCGTAGTGTCCGTCCGTATAGAGAATATATCTGTGTAGAATGCCCAGACTTTGCGAGAGTGACAACGGCGCCGACAAATAGATCCGTACAGCCGGGGGGACTACGTAACCAATTCGCAACGGACCCGGCCAGCTGCAATATAAAGTGTTGGCCAAAAAGACAACCATATCGGTTTCAGTTTCTATATAATTTATATACCACCATCAATAATAATAGTATTTTTCACAAAATATCATACGTTTTCCATCTAAATATCATTTATTCAGATTGTTTTATACTTTATTTAAAATATTTGTAGAGTTCACCAATTAGTGAAGAAATTCCAATGAAAATCTCCCACAATTGTTAGCTAATTTTTGCATATCTTCGATTCGCCCATGAGCTGGGTTTTTCAGTTTTTTGGGTCGTTGGCTCTTCGCAATGCATTTCCATTATGTTTAGAGATCTGCGTACCTTGTTTACAGCACAAATTTCGTTTTTATCGCCCCCGAAGTGGAGAGTCACCTCTCCCAGTGACGAAATGAAAATTTCAAAACTAATTTCTATGGACAAGTTTATTATGCATTTTTCCCAGACTTTCTCCCCGGGGTGAAAAAAAAAACAAAAAACAAAGTGAAAAGTGAAAAGCGGTCGCCAAGTTCTGGGCGCTTTTCATTCATCGTTGGGTTTATTTTTAAACGCTTTTGCGACTGTGTGCGATATGAATGAAATTCGCCTGATTGACGAATTTTTGGATATTGATCAAAGAGACTAATTCGGAACGTCATTGCGCCGGTTGCCAAAATGGCAAATTATATAAACATCGCATAAGCAGTGGGAAGAGTCAATCGTATTCATTCATATTCATATTCATTATCATATCCATGGGCAACTCGATCAGGGACTCCACTTTTGTTTCGATTTAGTGTCCATTAAATAATATTTATAAGCAAATAGAATAAACACCAGCTAGTGGCGAAAATTGGCCGTGAAGGTCATTCCTGTTTTCTTTTTCTCTCGTTTTTACTTGAGCTATAGGAAGTGGCCGTACATATATAGGATATATACCTATATATATGTTTTTAGTTGTTCGTCAAAGAGTGCTGCCCTGCCCACACATTGCCCCTTGTTCGTACGCCCCCTTTTCCGCAGAGACTTTTATTTATGACCACGACATTTGCGCATTCCTTTCTTTGACCACTGCTGGTGGCTCATGGCGCGGGAATCTTGCACTTATTAGATGAAAAATTACACAAAATGTAAGACCGCTGTTATTTAATTGTGGCTAATTAATTTTCCCGCGAGAACTTGTTCGAGCAAGTTGTAGAATTTGAAAACCATTAATTGCGCGCCCAGTGGGTGGGTGGGTTGGCAACGCGAACTGGGAATTGAAGAGAATTAATCTATTTTAAATCAATTTAAACCAGCTTTGGTGGAATAATATTGAACGTTAGTGCCTTACAGTTGATACAATTGCTTGACCGATTGTATTGTATTTGTATTTTACAGCTGATTCATAAAGTTAAGCTTGAGTTGAATTTAATTTTTAAATTGACCGCCCACCTGTCGAATAGTTGGCAATGCGATTAACTGACAGGTCAAGAACCTGCCGCCTATCTGGCAACGCCGCGCAAAGTTCAATTTAAAAAGTTTGGCTTCCTTTAAACTTAAACGGACGAACCGCAGTTAAGCCCCGATTTTGCCTTCTCTACTTCCAGGACTCGCCGCTGTCCTCCAAGGTAGCCATGTTCAACAACCAGGCGACGCAGCACAAGCAGTCGCAGCTGCTGAACCCCTTCTCCCAGGACGGACGCGCCTCCTCGCCCAAGCCGACCTTCTCGAAGGATCAGTATGGAAAGCCGCTGGCCGGCAGCCTCACGGAGATGCGTGGCCAGAAGGCCAACATCCATGTGATGAAGGAGATGCTGGAGCTGTGCCAGATCATCAATTCGGAGGGCTACGACGTCAAGGACGAGCCCACCATGCGCGTGATCCCCTTCGGCGAGCTGTTTAATGTGAGTTCTTTGGGTTGTCAAGGTTTCAAGGTGACTTGAATGACTTAGATCCCCCTCTTTACAGATCTACAACTACATATCCGACAAGGTGGTGGGCATCCTGCTGCGCGCCCGCAAACACAAGCTGGTGGACTTCGAGGGCGAGATGCTGTACCAGCGGCGGGACGACAATGTGCCGGTCTTCCTGCTGAAGCCGATCAAGGAGATCCGCAGCGAGATGGATGCCAAGATCGAGGACATCAAGCGGGCGGCCAGTCCGGCGCCGCCGCAGTCCACCTCGGTGCTGATGGATCGCAGTGCCCACGAGCAGAACCTCAAGTCGAGGACTCCTTCGCCGGCGGTGGGCAAGTCGGCCAAGGCCAAGTCAGCGTCGCCAGCGCCGGCGCCCAAAGCCGCGGCTCCAGTGGCTCAGGCAGCTCCTGCACCTGCTCCTGTGGCAAAACCTGCTCTTGCTCCTGAGGCAGCACCTGCCCCAGCACCTGTGGAAGCTTCAGCTCCCATTGAGATCAAGCCAGTTGAGCCAGCAGCGCCCGAAGCTGCGCCCGTGGCTGTGATAGTCACCGCAGCGGCAGCAGAAGTAGAAGCACCACCCACTAAAGAAGAAGCCACACCTCCAACGGTGGAGGCAGCTGCTCCAGTTGCACCTGCACCCACAGCTGCCGAGGACTTGCCCACAATTGTGATCGAAGCCACCGCCGAGTTTGTGCGCACCGTCAGCGTGGAGCAGCTGGCGCCCAGTCCCGCAGAGGCAGAGGTAGGGGCAGCCACCCAATCTTCGCCAGACGAATACCAGCCAGAGTCCACGACCGCCTAATGGAATGGGAACGAACATCCCCTGGAATCGTTTGAAAGGAACTCTCGCAACTACTAAAGCGGCAGCTTTAAATTGCAGTAGTTTAGTTTACGGCGTACTTAGTTTAATTTACAATTAGAGCAACACACACTGAAGACAGAAACGAGAGAGCGACTATTTATTTATTATTATTATATATGTATATCATTAACGGACGACCAAAGGAGCCAGTTTCCTCAATTTTTTAATCATTACTCTATGGGACTTAACTAAAGTTTTCCACTCGCAAAAGTTGGGAAAGTGCAAGGCGATATGATATTAATAAAGTAAATACACGTACTTAGACACAGTATAAGCGAATGGTGTATGTTATGGGATATGGAATTCGGTGAAGCAAGTCTAAGAACGTCTTTCAAGGATTTAATATGGTTATTTGTTCAAAAAATAAGTTCTGTAGATTTCTTCAAACCAAATCAAATTTTGGATAAGGAATGCAAAAACTTTTGAATTTCAAATCTGTTATTCTTTCTACTTTGGGACCTTTTTTGGCCAAACTACGAAGAAAACCGCACAGATAAAATCTATATTTTCAATAAAAATTTTTTATCGAGATTTTTGCAAAAAATCTTAATCGTGTTTTTTTGCACAAAAATATCAGTATTTTTGGCGTAGTATGAGAAAAAACGGTCAGAATATAAAGTGTAATACCTTTTTGAGCTCGTAACTAAATTCCCTATTGATCGGCATTCAAATATGGTAGTTTTAGCCATTTTAAATTTTTTGTTAAAAATTGTGACCATACCCCTTATAAAAATCGCAAAAATTCGAAAATCAATTTATTTTTGAAAATCAGCCAGAAAGTGATGAGGAACGTTAGCTAAGGACCACAGTTGTTCAAATCTGTTATTCTTTTTACTTTGGGACCTTTTTTGGCCAAACTACAAAGAAAACCGCACAGATAAAATCTATATTTTCAATAAAATTTTTTTATCGAGATTTTTGCAAAAAATCTTAATCGTGTTTTTTTGCACAAAAATATCAGTATTTTTGGCGTAGTATGAGAAAAAACGGTCAGAATATAAAGTGTAATACCTTTTTGAGCTCGTAACTAAATTCCCTATTGATCGGCATTCAAATATGGTAGTTTTAGCCATTTTAAATTTTTTGTTAAAAATTGTGACCCTACCCCTTATAAAAATCGCAAAAATTCGAAAATCAATTTATTTTTGAAAATCAGCCAGAAAGTGATGAGGAACGTTAGCTAAGGACCACAGTTGTTCAAATCTGTCATTCTTTTTACTTTGGGACCTTTTTTGGCCAAACTACAAAGAAAACCGCACAGATAAAATCTATATTTTCAATAAAAATTTTTTATCGAGATTTTTGCAAAAAATCTTAATCGTGTTTTTTTGCACAAAAAAATCTCTCTTCAAATCTGTCATTCTTTTTACTTTGGGACCTTTTTTGGCCAAACTACAAAGAAAACCGCACAGATAAAATCTATATTTTCAATAAAAATTTTTTATCGAGATTTTTGCAAAAAATCTTAATCGTGTTTTTTTGCACAAAAATATCAGTATTTTTGGCGTAGTATGAGAAAAAACGGTCAGAATATAAAGTGTCGTACCTTTTTGAGCTCGTTATTAAATTCCCTATCGATTGGCATTCAAATTTGGTAATTTTAGCTATTTTAAATTTTTTGTAAAAAATTGTGACCCTACCCATTATAAAATCGCAAAAATTCGAAAATCAATTTATTTTTGAAAATCAGCCAGAAAGTGATGAGGAACGTTAGCTAAGGACCACAGTTGTTCTAATCTGTCATTCTTTTTACTTTGGGACCTTTTTTGGCCAAACTACAAAGAAAACCGCACAGATAAAATCTATATTTTCGATAAAAAATTTTTATCGAGATTTTTGCAAAAAATCTTAATCGTGTTTTTTTGCACAAAAATATCAGTATTTTTGGCGTAGTATGAGAAAAAACGGTCAGAATATAAAGTGTAATACCTTTTTGAGCTCGTAACTAAATTCCCTATTGATCGGCATTCAAATATGGTAGTTTTAGCCATTTTAAATTTTTTGTTAAAAATTGTGACCCTACCCCTTATAAAAATCGCAAAAATTCGAAAATCAATTTATTTTTGAAAATCAGCCAGAAAGTGATGAGGAACGTTAGCTAAGGACCACAGTTGTTCAAATCTGTCATTCTTTTTACTTTGGGACCTTTTTTGGCCAAACTACAAAGAAAACCGCACAGATAAAATCTATATTTTCAATAAAATTTTTTATCGAGATTTTTGCAAAAAATCTTAATCGTGTTTTTTTGCTCAAAAATATCAGTATTTTTGGCGTAGTATGAGAAAAAACGGTCAGAATATAAAGTGTAATACCTTTTTGAGCTCGTAACTAAATTCCCTATTGATCGGCATTCAAATATGGTAGTTTTAGCCATTTTAAATTTTTTGTTAAAAATTGTGACCCTACCCCTTATAAAAATCGCAAAAATTCGAAAATCAATTTATTTTTGAAAATCAGCCAGAAAGTGATGAGGAACGTTAGCTAAGGACCACAGTTGTTCAAATCTGTTATTCTTTTTACTTTGGGACCTTTTTTGGCCAAACTACAAAGAAAACCGCACAGATAAAATCTATATTTTTAATAAAATTTTTTATCGAGATTTTTGCAAAAAATCTTAATCGTGTTTTTTTGCTCAAAAATATCAGTATTTTTGGCGTAGTATGAGAAAAAACGGTCAGAATATAAAGTGTAATACCTTTTTGAGCTCGTAACTAAATTCCCTATTGATCGGCATTCAAATATGGTAGTTTTAGCCATTTTAAATTTTTTGTTAAAAATTGTGACCCTACCCCTTATAAAAATCGCAAAAATTCGAAAATCAATTTATTTTTGAAAATCAGCCAGAAAGTGATGAGGAACGTTAGCTAAGGACCACAGTTGTTCAAATCTGTTATTCTTTTTACTTTGGGACCTTTTTTGGCCAAACTACAAAGAAAACCGCACAGATAAAATCTATATTTTCAATAACATTTTTTTATCGAGATTTTTGCAAAAAATCTTAATCGTGTTTTTTTGCACAAAAATATCAGTATTTTTGGCGTAGTATGAGAAAAAACGGTCAGAATATAAAGGGTAATACCTTTTTGAGCTCGTAACTAAATTCCCTATCGATCGGCATTCAAATATGGTAGTTTTAGCCATTTTAAATTTTTTGTTAAAAATTGTGACCCTACCCATTATAAAATCGCAAAAATTCGAAAATCAATTTATTTTTGAAAATCAGCCAGAAAGTGATGAGGAACGTTAGCTAAGGACCACAGTTGTTCTAATCTGTCATTCTTTTTACTTTGGGACCTTTTTTGGCCAAACTACAAAGAAAACCGCACAGATAAAATCTATATTTTCGATAAAAATTTTTTATCGAGATTTTTGCAAAAAATCTTAATCGTGTTTTTTTGCACAAAAATATCAGTATTTTTGGCGTAGTATGAGAAAAAACGGTCAGAATATAAAGTGTAATACCTTTTTGAGCTCGTAACTAAATTCCCTATTGATCGGCATTCAAATATGGTAGTTTTAGCCATTTTAAATTTTTTGTTAAAAATTGTGACCCTACCCCTTATAAAAATCGCAAAAATTCGAAAATCAATTTATTTTTGAAAATCAGCCAGAAAGTGATGAGGAACGTTAGCTAAGGACCACAGTTGTTCAAATCTGTTATTCTTTTTACTTTGGGACCTTTTTTGGCCAAACTACAAAGAAAACCGCACAGATAAAATCTATATTTTCAATAAAATTTTTTTATCGAGATTTTTGCAAAAAATCTTAATCGTGTTTTTTTGCACAAAAATATCAGTATTTTTGGCGTAGTATGAGAAAAAACGGTCAGAATATAAAGTGTAATACCTTTTTGAGCTCGTAACTAAATTCCCTATCGATCGGCATTCAAATATGGTAGTTTTGGCCATTTTAAATTTTTTGTTAAAAATTGTGACCCTACCCCTTATAAAAATCGCAAAAATTCGAAAATCAATTTATTTTTGAAAATCAGCCAGAAAGTGATGAGGAACGTTAGCTAAGGACCACAGTTGTTCAAATCTGTCATTCTTTTTACTTTGGGACCTTTTTTGGCCAAACTACAAAGAAAACCGCACAGATAAAATCTATATTTTCAATAAAATTTTTTATCGAGATTTTTGCAAAAAATCTTAATCGTGTTTTTTTGCACAAAAATATCAGTATTTTTGGCGTAGTATGAGAAAAACCGGTCAGAATATAAAGTGTAATACCTTTTTGAGCTCGTAACTAAATTCCCTATTGATCGGCATTCAAATATGGTAGTTTTAGCCATTTTAAATTTTTTGTTAAAAATTGTGACCCTACCCCTTATAAAAATCGCAAAAATTCGAAAATCAATTTATTTTTGAAAATCAGCCAGAAAGTGATGAGGAACGTTAGCTAAGGACCACAGTTGTTCAAATCTGTTATTCTTTTTACTTTGGGAGCTTTTTTGGCCAAACTACAAAGAAAACCGCACAGATAAAATCTATATTTTCAATATAATTTTTTTATCGAGATTTTTGCAAAAAATCTTAATCGTGTTTTTTTGCACAAAAATATCAGTATTTTTGGCGTAGTATGAGAAAAACCGGTCAGAATATAAAGTGTAATACCTTTTTGAGCTCGTAACTAAATTCCCTATTGATCGGCATTCAAATATGGTAGTTTTAGCCATTTTAAATTTTTTGTTAAAAATTGTGACCCTACCCCTTATAAAAATCGCAAAAATTCGAAAATCAATTTATTTTTGAAAATCAGCCAGAAAGTGATGAGGAACGTTAGCTAAGGACCACAGTTGTTCAAATCTGTTATTCTTTTTACTTTGGGACCTTTTTTGGCCAAACTACAAAGAAAACCGCACAGATAAAATCTATATTTTCAATATAATTTTTTTATCGAGATTTTTGCAAAAAATCTTAATCGTGTTTTTTTGCACAAAAATATGTCTATCGATAGCAGGCGACACCTAATACGTTAAGTGCAATAAAAACGTAACAAAATACGTGAAGTGGATTTTTTAGGGTGAAAGCTAAATTTTCAACTGGCAACACTGGGCACACAAATAAATAATAAATTTAATTATTTTGTTTGAAAAAGAAATCAGAATGTCTGTCCTGCGCCGTGACGTTTCTCCTTTGCTCCAGCGCATTCGGGCCTTCCTGCTGGGAGTGAGTATCCGTATTCCGTATTCCGAATCCCCGAGCTCCGTCCGCGGAACTCCTGATTCTCCGTTATGTAAGACGGAAAATGGGAATCTCTTAGTGATACTGACTTCATTTACAGCGGGAGCACAACCTGGCGCTGCGCTTCGAGGACGGATTGGCCGATCGCACCCAGCCGCAGCCGGAAATCCCGGATGGACCATCCCACCTGGCTTCCGCGAACTACTACTGCCAGCGGGATGCCCGTCGCGAAGTCTTCCCGCCCATCGATCTGGTGGAGCAGCAGAAGCAGCTGGCGGCGGAGGCTGGCGAGGCGGCCAAGGCCTCGACCTCCAAGCTGCCCACTCCGGGCAAGACCTACGCCTGGGACTAGTAGGCCCCGTTTCCCTGAGGGAATCCGTGGGAATGTTTTTTTTGAGTTGTAGTACGAGCCGGTTAAAGCTAATATAGAATCCATTCAAATCGAAAGTGGAGTGTAGTGAGTGTATTCAGTGATGGAGGGACTAGAGTTTTCTTTATATATGATTCTTATATGATTATTTCTATATCATATTTCCTATGATAAATTTAAAATCAGTTAAACATGACTTTGGTTCCTTAAATTTTAGGGGACTTTATATTACCTTTTAATAACTTGTTTATTTTGCTTTTTTAAGGCTTTATCCTTGTCATGATAAAAGTATAATCTTTATAAAAGATTCTATTACCTACAATACATTAAGTTCAAGCGTTTTGCATCTCTTAAATTCAAAAAATGGTAAAAACCATTCATGGGAAACAAGAAACACCATCCATCACTGGATATATCTATGTACAAGTATTTTATTGCATTATTTACAATTCCCTTCATTTAAAACTAGTTAAACAAAATTACGATCACACAATAATCCCTAATAGACGCGTGGCTTGATGCCGACATTAATACCCGTGGAGGAGCGCAGGATGAGGTTCAGCACCGGCTGGACTTCCTCGCCAAGGGGCAGTAACTCAAAGTGTCGCAACATTTTGCTGATGGTGCTCTTCATCTCCAGCATCGCGAACTTCTGGCCGATGCAGTTCCTCGCACCCGCGGAGAAGGGAGTGTAGGCGAATGGATTGATCTCGCCCTTGCGCTCCATGCTGAAACGTTCCGGCACGAACTTCTCGGGCTCGGGAAAGTTGTCCGGATCGCGCTGGGCATTGTATATAAGGATGACCACATTCGTGTTGGCCGGAATGAGTTTGCCAGCCAGCATGGTGTCCTGGGTGATGTAGCGTCCAATGAGCGGCACCGCGGGGAACAGGCGCAGCGACTCCTTGATCACACACTCCAGGTACTTGAGTTCGCCCAGCTGCTGCATGGTAACCGGAGCCGTCTTGTCATCGCCAAGGACGTCTCGAACCTCCTGGAAGGCGAGCGCCTGAGCTTCTGGATTCCGGGCCAGCAAATAGCAGGTGAAAGCGATGCTACTGGTCGTAGTGTCGTGGCCCTCGAACATAAAGGTGTCCACCTCCTCGCGGATGTCCTCGTTGCTCAAAGGAGCTCCATCGATGGTGGACTGCAGGAGCACGTCCAGCAGAGCCTGGCGACGCTTCTGACCCACCTCGTTCAAGAGGGGAGCGTTGGCGTCTCCACCATTGGCAAGGGATTTCTGGAGAAGATCGCGACGCTCAGTGATTACCGAGTTGGTGAAACTATGCATGTTCTTGACGGAATCATTCAGCTTCTGGAGCACTTTGGGATATAATAGCTTCATCAAGGGATCCAACCGCTGCAAGGGATTCGTGAAGCGTTCAGCCAATATGCCAGAGGCACTAAAAACACACGGTTTTCTTCAACACAAGCTCGCTGGGGAATATGAAGTAGTAGTACTCACTTTTTGACCGATTGGACGTAGGAGAAGTCCGGCTGCAGCTGAGCATTGATTTTCACACCCATGGCCGTTTCCGCAATGATATCCATGGCACACAAACAGGCCACCGGGAACATATCGATCACCGTCTTGCCATCCGCCTTCGCGTACAACTGCTGGACCATAATGGCGCTCTGCTGGTCGAAGACCTCCACAAAGTCCTCCAGGATCTTGAAGTGGAAGGCGGGTGTGATGATCTTCCTGCGGCGGAACCACTTCTTTCCCTTGCTAATGAGCAGACCATCGCCGAGCCAGTTGGTCAGGAGGCCATAGAGGCTGTTCTTCTGAATGGTCTGCTGGCTGCTCATGATGGCTTCAATCATTTTGGGATCGGCGGTCATGAAGCCGCGTTCGCCGATCATCTGGATCTTGATATTCTTACCGTACTGTGCAATTAGTCGGGATTGCAGATCGAAAACAGCTGCAAAAGATTTGATCCATGAAATTTGTTTCCTTTTTGTATTAAAATAGTTATCTAAAATTTTCAAATCCCCACACTTTTGATTTCTATAAATCCATTCAATTCTAATTTTTTTTCGAGTTTAATTTTAAAGAAAAAAATAGTTTAAATATTTTCACTTGAAGTTGTTAAATCCCTAACTCGAAAACTATTACTTACGACCTATTCAAATTTGCGATTAGAATCTTGTGGAACTGTTTTGTTTACTTATTGTATGTGATAGTCGTATTATTATCCGACCATGACCTACTTTTGGGTGACTCCTTGATCATCATGGGCGCATTGCCCACAAAAGGATAGCAAGTGGGTCCCCTGATTCCAGCGGCGGCGAGCATAGTGTTGTGGCGCCTGAATCGCAAATAGTCCCACACGAACAGGGTCGTCAGGAGGATCGCAAAAAGCTCCAAGTACATGGTTTCGGTTTCGCCTGATCTGGTTCTGGTGTGGAAATGGGATTGATCTATCTAACGCTGGCACAGTTTGCCATCGACTGGTTGGTTCTGCTCGGCGGCGGGGCTGTTTTGTAGCCGACACGGATTGCGATAAGGCGACCACAATCAGTGGACTGGATCCAAAAACCAAGGCGAAGGCCAGAAATTACGACCGAGATCAAAACCAGGCTACCAATTGGTGTGTCAACCCAGGAGGTTGGTCCCTTACCCTCTGCTCCCAACCCACATCAGTATGGCTCCCGGAAATGCCATCTCAATGAGGATCTTCTTCGAGAACCAGGAGTGGTTCATCCTCCCACCTTCTTTGGTGAATGAACTGGAAAACGCACCTTCATCGTGAGTCAAGGCTTCGGTACTATCGGAAGAGTAAAAGTTCAGATTGATATGGAAACCGTCCGCCCCCCTTTCTTGGATAACGCGAGCAAGGGTCTGGGAAATTCGAAGGCAGCGTCAACGGGTTTAGCGTTATCTCCCCGTAGTAGTACCAGAGTACCAGGTTATAGATATGTCTGATAAGATCTGACGCTTTTGTCAAGCGTGTGGAACCAAAGACAAAACAAATATTTGAATAAATAATGATTTAACCACTGTAAATGGCAATTTTATTAATTTATTGTGTTTGTACATCCTCTTAGTTGGTAATCTTAAATCTGAAAGGTATTTCAAAATTCCAAGAAAAAGAAAGCTATTATACTTGGGGAAACCCCCCAACAATTTTAAAACACTAAGTATCTGAAAATAAACCATATAACTACAATACTTTAAATTAAATGTAATGTACGACTGATATAAAAAGATGGAAACAAAAAAATTAAATAAAATAAAAAGACAAATGTGATATATTTTTGCAATAAATAAATCTATGCAGTTAAGAGCGTCAACACATCAAGCTCTCTTTAAGCTAGACTCTCCTAAATAGAAAGATGTAATTGAATGCTTGGATGCTGTTCTCTAACAGGTTTAACTAGAACTCTCTGAATAATTTACTATTTAAACAAACACTATGCGGGTATATTTGTCATTGTTATTGAACTTGAACCTCATTACATCAATCAGACCAAATCGATCGATTCATTGATGATTTTAAAACGACTTCCGTTACGCTTCAAAATAAATATCTCTATTGAACGATTTAATTCATCGTAGTTATTACTAACCTATACCTATTTAAACTTTTTATTTTTATTATTATTGCTAACTTTAAAAATATATATATTTTTCTCTATATTTTTTGAATATTAGAATATTTATAATTTTCAGCCCCTCTTAAATATATATCTATATTATCTGCCTGATCCAACTTTAGATCCAATATTTACCTCAATACTCAATACGAAGCATGATCTTTCAAAAAAAGTCTAGCCATCATCGTGACTGGGCTATAAACTCCCGGTTAGTACAATGCGTAATAAGATCGTCAGGTTTTCGCTTTTGGAAAAGTCCATTGCAAAAATAAGATTACCATTCGAGGGTTACGTTCTCTTCGGCCCACTCGATTCTCTCTTACGGATGGCAGCTGGGGCGGATTCAAGATTAAGAGTCCACCAAGCGTCGCCAGAGATAAAGAACGAATTATTATTATTTATAGTGTTGTTCATTAGTGAATCGTTCGTCGTCCACTGCACAATGCTGGGAGTTTTAGGTCTGCTACTCCTGGTGGCTTTCGCCACACTTCTTGTGTGGGATTACTTTTGGCGGAAGCGGCGCAACGATATGCTGCACTATATGCCTGGTCCGAGGCCACTTCCCCTCCTGGGAAACGTGCTCATGTACCGCGGTCTGAATGCCGAACGTGAGTTCTCCTTCCATTTGCATGATATCATGGCCTTGTTGCCAAGTTATGCTCTCTGTATTATAAGTTTGAAATATCTTATAAGTAGAAAACTTATAGATTAAGCTAAAAACAGTTTCATTATCTGGCCACTTAATACGGCAAATCCTGATCCCACCTTCGACCTTGAACCTTTAGAAATCATGGACTTTGTGACCAAGAACCAGCGCAAGTACGGACCGCTGTACAGGGTGTGGGTTATCAACCAGCTGGCCGTGTTCTCCACAGATCCTCGGGATATTGAGTTTGTGTTGAGTAGTCAGCAGCACATCACCAAGAACAATCTGTACAAACTGCTAAATCCTTGGCTGGGCGAAGGATTGCTGATGAGCACGGGCAGGAAGTGGCACGGTCGCAGGAAGATTATAACGCCAACGTTTCACTTCAAGATACTGGAGCAGTTCGTGGAGATATTTGACCAGCAGAGCGCTGTAATGGTGGAGCAGCTGCAATCCAGGGCCGATGGCAAGACGCCCATCAACATCTTCCCGGTGGTGTGTCTAACTGCTCTGGATATCATTGCAGGTATTCCATAGTATTCTTATTCTTCTTTTTAATCTATTAGTTTCCTCCGTTTAGAAACCGCCATGGGCACAAAGATCAATGCCCAGAGGAATCCCAATCTGCCGTATGTCCAGGCTGTTAATGAGTGAGTGTGCTCCAGATGCAAGTCCCCTCTTATCTGACGATTTTCTCTTTGTGGCAGCATCACCAACATCATGATCACTCGTTTTATCCACGCCTGGCAGCGGGTCGACTGGATATTCCGCCTGACCCAGCCAACAGAAGCCAAACGCCAGGATGCAGCCATCAAGGTGATGCACGACTTTACGGAGAACATCATCCGCGAGCGTCGTCACACGCTGGTCAACAGTTCCAAGGATTCAACGCCAGAGGAACTGGTAGATGATCTGGGTCAGAAGCGCCGCATGGCCCTGTTGGATGTGCTGCTGCAGTCCACAATCGATGGTGCTCCCTTGAGCAATGAGGATATCCGCGAGGAGGTGGACACCTTTATGTTCGAGGGCCACGACACCACCACATCGGCCATATCCTTTTGTTTGTATGAGATCTCCAGACATCCGGAGGTGCAGAAGCGCCTGGTGCAGGAGATTCGCGAGGTCCTCGGCGAGGATCGCAAGAGATCAGTTAGTCTGCGTGATCTCGGTGAACTGAAGTACATGGAGAATGTGATCAAGGAGTCGCTGCGTCTGCATCCGCCAGTGCCCATTATCGGCCGCTGGTTCGCCGAGGATGTAGAAATACGTGAGTAGTGCGAAAGATATCCTAGTCCCTCAGCTAACCAGACTCCTCCATTCCCAGGTGGCAAGCGTATTCCAGCGGGCACTAACTTCACACTGGGCATCTATGTTCTCCTTCGCGATCCTGAGTACTTTGAGTCACCCGATGAGTTTCGACCGGAGCGATTCGATGCGGATGTTCCACAGACTCATCCTTATGCATACATCCCCTTCTCCGCTGGACCCAGGAACTGTATTGGCCAAAAGTTCGCCTTGCTGGAGATGAAGAGTACCATCAGCAAGCTGCTCCGGCACTTCGAGCTGCTGCCCTTGGGCCCCGAGCCCCGGCACTCGATGAACATCGTCCTCCGTTCGGCCAACGGCGTCCACTTGGGCTTGAAACCTCGCGCAGCCTAAGGAATCATCTGTATTTCTTTAGAATACATGTTTATATGTATATAAATATGTACCTGTCTTTTGGATAAATCGAATGGGAAGTACGATTCATTGACTTCGGCTCTTTATTTATATGCGTAGATAAAACTAATGATTGATACCACCAGCTGTTGTTGCGGAAAAACAGCTGGCCAGTTGTTTTCCCATCGGATTTTCCGTCTCGCTCAGCCTCGTGCTCCATTTCCCCGTCTCACTCCGGCCCTAGGCGCACTATTTGAATCGGTTTGCTTATATAAACTCTAGCGGAAAGCAATAAAAGCCAAGTGACTGGTGTATAAATAGGTAATCCATTTGCGGTGCTCCAGATAAGATTGCCGATCGGTCAAGAGCTGCTGACAAGAGCACTCCGCGAAGCGCTGCAGGGGGCACAACATGTTGGTGGCTTTGCTTGCGACTCTCCTGGTTGCCCGTCTGGTGGCCTGGCTGTGCCGTTTGACGCTGAAGGAGCTGCGACATCCTCTGCGCGGCGTAGTGCCCAGTGTTTCGAGGGTTCCCCTTGTAGGTTCCGCCTGGCAGATGCGCAGTTTCCAGCCAGACAGTAAGTTGCGGATGAAATTCATGGAGTTTCCTAATTTCCCTCAATATATTCCAGATCTTCATGAGAAATTCGCCGAGTATGTGCAGCGTTTTGGTCGCAGCTTCATGGGTTTCGTCATGGGCTATGTGATTGTGGTTACAGCGGAGCCGCGACACGTGGAGGCACTGCTACATAGTCAGCAGCAGCTTAGGAAGGGCACCATGTATTGGGCCCTACGCGGCTGGCTTGGCAATGGACTCCTGCTGAGCCGTGGAGAGGAATGGCACACGATGCGAAAGATCATTACGCCCACGTTTCACTTCAGCATCCTGGAGCAATTTGTGGAGGTTTTCGATAGACAGAGCGCAAAATTGGTGGAGCGTTTGAAGCCCTTTGCCCACGGCGAGTCCGCCGTTAACATCTATCCGTATGTGGGATTGGCTGCGCTGGACATCATCACCGAAACTGCCATGGGTGTTAGTGTGGGCGCTCAAGGAGATGACGATTCCGAGGTGGTGTTCGCTGTAAAAGAGTAGGTGTGAAAATACATATAAAGACTTCTGCGAAACTATCCTCCAATTACCTTTAAACCTCTTTTAGTCTGACGAACATCTTGGCCACCAGGTTCATGAGACCGCATCTTCTAATCCCCCAGATCTTCCGCCTGTGCTGGCTCAGTGGCTTCAGGAAGCAACAGGCCGGCGTCCGTTGCCTGCATCAGTTCACCAATGGAATCATAGAACAGCGCCGCCACCTGCTGGCCAAGGAGTCGCACCAGGAGCAGCCTGAGAAACGTCACGCCCTGCTGGACACTCTCCTGCGAGCCACGGTAGATGGACAGCCGCTGACCGACAAGCAGATTCGTGATGAGGTGAATACCTTCATCTTCGAGGGTCACGATACCACGACTTCGGCGGTTTCCTTCTGTTTGTACCTGCTTTCCCGCCATGAGACAGTGCAGCAAAGGCTGTTTGAGGAGCTGAAGGAGCACTACGGCTGGGATTTGGACAGGGGAGTGATTCAATCGGATTTCGCCGCTCTTCCGTATCTGAATTGCGTGGTCAAGGAGTCGCTGCGTCTGTATCCGCCCATTCCGGCAGTGGCCCGCTGTCTGGAAAAGGATTTGGCCATAGGTTAGTGGAAAGACCAAGTATGTAAATCACACAAAAACTAACCTGCAATCTACGTTAGACGGCGGCTACATCCCAGCGGGAACCAACGTAGTCGTACTTCTTTGGCAGCTTCTCCGGGATGAAGAACTCTTTGCCAATCCCCTGCTCTTCCAACCGGAGAGGCATCTGGGCGACGAGGCCACCCGACTGGGGCCCTACAGCTACATACCCTTCTCCGCTGGACCGAGGAACTGCATCGGCCAAAAGTTTGCCCTGCTGGAGCTGAAAACCATGGTGATCAAGCTGGTGCGGCACTACCAGCTGCTTCCGCTGGGCCCGGAGGTGAAGCCGTCCATCAAGATTGTGCTGAGATCGCGGAGCGGTGTTAATTTTGGGCTGCGACCGAGATTGTACCAATGACTTGTGATTTTAGTATTAAAATGGCGCCAAAACGGTTTAAATCTATCTGCCGTTATCGATAACAATCAGCTGGCGTAGAGATGGACAGACTTGACTTTTTACCGCCAAACTAGCTAGATTTGAAAAGTATATCGTTAAGTAAGCTTAATTGGAGCTAAAGGAATTACAACTTGTAGTTATTTATTTCAAATTATATGATAATACTAACCAAATAATAAAGAAATAACTCTCCAAATATGCAAAGCTCATTTCAATGAAGCAACCACTGCTTATAGATGTTAAAACCTTGCTGATAAGGCATAAAAAACAGATGCAGCTGATAGCAATTAAGAATGTGGAATAAACCCAATTGAAGTGATTAAGCTAGGCTAACTGAACAACAAGAGATTACATTCCTGCGTCACAATGGCTACGAATATATAGTTTTATGCCAACAATAAATATAACTAAACATCTGGCTTTTTAAGCTATTTTCAGGCTTTTGCGCCCGCCAATCGATAACTGTCAACCCGAATCGATACGCGCAACTGTTGAATTATATGGAACCGAACCGTTTATTTTCCCAGCTTTTCAGAGTTTTCCTCGCGTAGAAATGTGTTTCCTGCGTTTTCTGGCCCAGGCCCGCGGCACCTTGGGGCGGGTGAGTGTTCCGAAAGAGTCCCCGAGTGGGGAAGGACCCGGCACTAATAGGGCTTCTCATCTTCCGCAGCATCTGGCGGAGGTGTCGCCTGCTGCCTGGGCAGCGGCCCCCGTCGCTTCCGGCCGGAAATTGCACCTGGTGATGGGAAACGAGTCGTGTGACCTGGACTCGGCCGTATCTGCCGTCACCCTGGCCTTTGTCTACGCCCAGCGCCACCGGGAGCACGACTATGTGCCCATACTGAACATTCCTCGCCGGGATTACCCCCTGAAAACGGAGGTGGGCCACTTGTTTGGCCAGTGCGGGATTGCCGAAGCCGAGCTGCTCTTTCGTGACGATATTCCCCGGGAGGTGGCCCAGGATGTGAACGTTATCCTTGTGGATCACCATGTCAGCCCGCTGGCGTCGAATGTGACGGAGGTTTTGGATCACAGGCCCTTGGAGGACAGCAGTCCATCCTTTAAGCAGCTGCCAGCCAGCTGTGTGCTGGACATTGATGCGGCAGTGGGATCCTGCGCCACCCTGGTGGCCCAGCGCTATTTGGCCAAGGAGCAGCCCCGGTCCGCTGGAGTGGCCGAGTTGCTGCACGCCACCATCGTGCTGGACACCATCAACTTTGCCCCGGCGGCCAAGCGCTTTGGGCCAAAGGATGTGGCCATGGTGGAGCAGCTGGAAAGGGAGTTGAACCGCCGAGAAGACCAAAGAAGCAGCCTTTTCGACGAGCTAGTGGCTGCAAGGGCGGATATTAGTAAGCTTACTCTCACCGAGGTGCTTCGCAAGGATATGAAGATCTTACAAACCGATCGACAGGTGGTTCCGCTAGCCGGAATGCCCATTCTTGTCAGGGATTTCGTGGAGAAAACAGGCGCCGAGAAAGCCGTTCGCGAGTTCGGCGTGGAAAGTAACCTACTCGTAATACTGGGAATGTATGTCTCACCCGCCGACGGCCAAGTTCAGCGTGATCTGGCCTTGATCTCTCTCTCCGGCCAGAGCCAATTTGTGGAGCGCGTCCGGCACGCACTAATGGAGTCCAAGGATCCAAAGCTGGAGCTGCGACCTCATGAGGTAGACACCCGCTTTATGGGCGGCTGCTTCCTGCGCCAGCACAATGTCCAGGCCACCAGAAAGCACATCCTACCCATCGTGAAGCGGGCACTGCTCGAATGGGAGGCGGACCATGGATGCGACTGCGAAGAGGTGTACTTCTTTAAGGAGAAACCGCAGCTGGGACTCTCCTAAAGCAACGAGGCCAGGATGAACGAGCAGCTTAGACAAGACTTAGCTAGAATTTTAGTGAAACCATTATGTTACCAACGTTAAGCTTACACCAAAAAGGAGTAGCATATTTATCATTTAAGATGATATTGTCGAAATTCTCGAGAACTGTTTGGTAGCTTATTATTTAATAGGTTACTTGTAGAACCAAACGAAATATTGACGAAATCAGTATTCCAATTATAATTAACTTTTGCCACCTTGGTAACATAAAGGTGAAATTAGTTTCCGAGGGAGTATGCCACACATTAAGTTTTCTCTAGTTTCCTAGTTGTTTATGTGGATTAAGCGAATATGTACAGGGCATACATGGGTAAAAAGAAAGCGTTATGATAAATAAAAAAAAGACAACTACAGCTGCGGCTCTGCCTCCTCGGCACCTCCCTCCTCCTCGCCCATTTCGTCGTCGGCACAGTCGAGCGTCATGTCCTCCAGCATCTCCTCCAGCGTGATCTGGGGCACGTCTCCGCCAGCGGCCTGCACCTCGATTGGTATCGTCTTGTTCTCGTCGCGATAGATGTTGACCTGTCCGCGGATATCCTCGTTCTCCTCGAGATCATCGAGGAACTCATGGTAGTCGTACTTGCTGCGCTCGTCGGTGGCCTCCGCCGCCAAATGCTTGATCTTCCACATACGCTGGCTGAGCCTGGTCTGCCGATCGTAGTGTTTGCGCACAAGGATCACGTCTGGAATAAGATCCGGCGATAGTTTGTCGAACTCCTGATCGTTGATGTTGGCCTCGCCAGTGTTGTAGCCCATCACGGAGTCGCCCACCTTGAGCAGGTGACCCAAGTGGGAGCGTGTGTGAATGGGGTTATCGTTGATGCCCAGTTCCGAGGCACGCACCACCCAAATGTCGCAGAGGGCGTGCTTGAAGGAGACCTGCCCTTGGCCGGGATAGCTCTTGCGATCCTTCTCCATGATCACATCAATGTCCATGACGATGTACTCAACCAGCTGCTTGGGATTGCAGACGGCCTCAAAGGGAGCTCTGAAAATGCAAATCAATTAGCCAATTGCAATATAATCTAGCAAAAAGAGGTTTCCCACCGGAAGTACACCTGCGAGGTGAGTTCTGCGATCTGTGCGGTCAGCGGATCAATCAAGTGAATGCTGCTGGACACCCGGTTAACGAGGACCAATGGCGAGAGATTACCCAGCTGGTGGCGCAGCTTCTTGGACAGGCAAATGGCACTGTCCTTCGACACCGGTGCTATTTCCACCGACCAGTTGTACTTGTAATTGTAGTTGTTGCTGTGGATATCGTGCGAGATGAGACGCTTCGAGGTTGTCACCTTGCCGGGCACCATGGTCAGCAGAAAGTCCACCATGCGCCTGGCGTGGTTATCGCTGGCGTAGAAGAAATCGAGGCCGCCGTGCTCCGGCTTTATGCCCAATGTGTTCTCGTGGGCCTTGTGCTTGAGGATCAGCTGCTCCAGGTAGTAGAAGGTCTTCTTGTTCTCCGCCCGCTGACGGACCTGCACCAGGCAGCGCCAGAAGTCCTTGGCCTCGGTGCGATGACAGTCGTTGCACATCTGATTCTGGACCGTGAACTCCACCACGAAGACCTGTTGCAGCACCGTGCCTCCGGTGATCTCGCCGTGCACGGTCAGCTTCACCTTGATGCGCTTGGAGTGCTGCTCCGTCCAGATGAAGCCGGCATCCACCAGCTTCACATCCTTGAGGCCCTTCAGCTTCTTTAGGCAAACGGCCAGGAGTTCGCGTGACTCCAGGGAGGCCTGGATCCACTCGTTGGGCGGCTGCAGATAACGTTCGCAGTTGCGACAGAAGTGGAGCACCGCCTGCTTGGGGATGTTCTCCGTGATGTCGACATGGTTGCGCAGACAGGTGACGCACATGTTGGCCGGATTCGGGGTGATGGCCACTCCGCACTCGCAGCACAGGACCACCGCGTTCGAGGCGGCGCCTGCAGCCCCCTTGCCCTCCCCGGCGCCCAGCGGGCTAACGCCAGCGTATTCGTGATCCATTAATCCTGCGGAGAATCTCTTTAGCGCAGCTATTTCACAATGGCGTTTCGGGAATAGAATACACAGGTTTGTAAACACGTGCGAGTGAAAGTAATCGAGTGGTCAATCGAAGGAGATGGCCGGAGAAAATAATCGGTGAAAGAGATTCGACAATTTCTAGCTAAATCTAGCTAGTTTTTTAATGGGAAACATTCGAAACTATAGTAATTGTAAAAGTAACTGCCTACTTTTTACCATTTGTATAAGCAAGATAAAAAAATGGTTTCTTTTTGTAGGCCAAAGTTAAAAAATCAATAACGGTTTCATATCAATATATAGCTTTCTAGCTAGGCCTAGCTTATTTCCGGCTACAACGAGATTGCTGGTGCTCCATTATCGATACACCAGCTATTATCGAAAGCACTGACAAAACAGCTGAGAAAACTAAACGGAAACTTTTACCTATTTTCCGGATTTTCCGCCATGCAGAAGAAGCCGATCAACGCCAACTCGCTGCTGGACAAGCTGCACCGCGGCGCAGTGTACGCCTGCATCGGGGTCACCCTCTACGGCACCTACATCCTGGGGATGCGCTACTACCACTACTACACGGTCATCCGGCCGGAGAAGCAGCAGGCGGAACTGAAGCTCCTGGACGAGGGTGCCCACGACAAGGCCAAGGAGCTCAAGTACTAGGACCCACCCTCCGTCGCCCCCCATTAATTGTTAAATGTCTGTTAAGCGCAATAAATTGTAAGGAAATGTAAGCATTTTCAGCTGAAAATGCCGGTTGTTGTTGTGTAACCACGGACAGCTGGCCAAAGTTGATGGCTATCCGTGGACCCGGCGGGCTTTCGCGATTCAAGATCTGAC
Source organism: Drosophila pseudotakahashii (assembly GCA_035046095.1). Classification (NCBI taxonomy): domain Eukaryota; kingdom Metazoa; phylum Arthropoda; class Insecta; order Diptera; family Drosophilidae; genus Drosophila; species Drosophila pseudotakahashii. Next base: position 14,580,328 of record JAWNOE010000105.1, read on the forward strand.
CCTGGAACCTGGAAGCAGCCCAACAATGAGCCATTAGCCGTCTGGGCCGTAAATCAAACCGGTCACAATGGGGAATCAATCAATCGACAGCGACATCGACATCGACAGCGGTCTGTTCCGCAGACTAGAATTAGCCAAGAATTATAATTTAGCTGGCAATCAAAAGTGTTGTCATCTCCGGATCGTGACCAGAGCCCCGATCGCAGACCAGGTCCCCCGATGGCTTCCGCTTGCCCAACGCGTCTCGTCTCGCCTCGCGTGCATTCACCTCCAATGCGCAGGGCATTAATATTAAATGATATGATAGCAAAACAATCGCGGGGAGGAGAAGACAATGGCGGTGCCACCCACTTTTGGCAAGAGATGACGAGACGTCGTCGTCGTAGTCGATTGGGAAAATGAAAATGCGCGTTTTCCATGCTTCATTCAACAATGTTGCCTCCGGCGTTGCTTCATTCATGACTTGGGAACACGGCGAATCGCAAACTGCAATTGCTATTCGCAATTGCCACTGCGGTCAAGGTCGTCCTTCCCTGTGGCGGTACTGGTATTGGCTATGGGTAACCAGAACCCGGCAGTCGGAAATGATCGATAGAAGGAGGTGACTCTACGGCTGGATATCCAGTAATTGAAGATTATGCCAGTTTCGGGTCGTACTAACCATGTAACCATTTCTAATCAAATGGTTCTTTCAAATAAAATATATTATTAAAATATCGAAGATTTAATATTTTAACATATTATTTTAATTAAACATTATGTATTTACTATGCTTTTTTTTAACAGAAAATACCTTTTGAATATTTAAATTTAAAAATATGTTAATTTGTTTTGAGTAAATAATTTTATTTATAAATAAATTGAAACTTCTTAAATGCAACTATCTAAATAATCGCTTAAAATAACATTTATTTATCCAAGTAAAAAGTTATATACCTTTAACAGAAAAGCAGAGATCCCAAGAAAACCTTGTTTACACCCATTAAAACGAATGGCTCTGTCGAACTGGGAACTCTGTCGTTTGGCCCAATATACCCCTTAACCCAGGGACCTCTGGTCTCCTCGAGAATCGTGCACCTTGGATATTCTTTCGATAAGAGCTTGCATTGGAAATGATCTGGCAGAGATCTCAGCTGGGCTGGCGGCTTAATTAAAAATGCCAAAAGGCTGTCAAACGTGCAATTGTTGATGGTTTTGAATATAATGCCTGGCGCATGCATGCATGGGCGATTCCCACGGGGCTTGTGGCATTTTAATATGTGGCCCACCAGCTTCTGGACAAACTTGGGCAATGGCAATGGTTAGTGCTCCCTTTTGGGCGCTGTAAACCATCCGATCTGGCAGTGAAAGTGTTATGCGATGCGATACATGAGACTTCAAAGAGGGAACCTGGTGATTGTGGAACGCATTCAAGAGTCTCGTGTTGCATGTGGATTGCATCGCTATTGCCGCCCTACTTGCGATTGCCCAATAAGCCTGGGATCTTAGAATTTCGACTAGCATTGCAATTATAACCGATATCGTTAGTTTCCACGCCCACTCCACTCCACTCCGATCCGCCGGATGAGCGGATGGATGACCTTTTGGCTCTCGCAGCATAAACAATATTCGATTTCAAGTCCTCAACCCGTCATGCATTCAATTCAGCTGCAACAATCGCTGCTGCTGCCGCTGCTGCTGCTGCTGCCGCTTCTGCTGTTGTTGTCAGTTTGCATAATTGCAAACTGTAGCAGAGCAACAATAAGCCATGCCGGGTGACTATAAAAGCGCCGGGCAACTGGCAGCCATCAACAAACCTCGCCTGGCGCCCAACCCATCAAGTCAACTCGCAATCCAGCAACATCTGCAGCAGCAACATGAAGTTCTTGGTAAGCAGCAGCAACACAAAGGATAAATCCCGTTCAGGAGAAGCGTCGAGGGATGGACTTGTATTTTTTTTCAAGTGACAGTTCATATAACTTAAAAGAAGTGATTTTTTTTTTAAATTACATACATTTTTTATGTTTTTACAAAAGATATGCTTATAAAATGGAATTTAATGTCCGATTTGGATAAAAAAACATTTAATCCCAAATAACGAAATAATATCTTTAAAAATCAGGCCATAAAACAAATCGTTTGTGCAAAAGATATCCTTATAAAATGGAATCTAACGTCGGATTTGGATAAAAAAAAAAATTTTATCCCAAACAACAAAAAAATGTCTTTAAAAATCCGGATTTTGTATTTTTAATCAACGCCTGAAACTAAACCACAATCTTTTTTTCTCTGTGCAGTGTGTGTTCGTCATCCTGGCCATTTGTTTGGTGGGCACCTGGGCAGCAGTTGCGGAGCCCGCTCCCGAGGCCCTGGAACCGGAGTCCGAGTCGGTCGCCGTGGATGAGAAGAAGACGGAGAAGAGGGGCATCTATGGATTCGGTCACGGATACGGCGGCTACGGCGGATACGGTGGCTACGGACATGGTCACTACGGCGGCTACGGACTGGGCAGTCCCTACTACGGCGGCTACGGCGGATACGTCCATGCGGCGCCCTACTACGGCGGACACCACGGCTACTATCCGTACCACCATGGGCACTACGGCTTCTACTAGGAACACCATCTGTCCATGATCATAATGCATACTGTTTTTTTTCTCGATCGCTTCATGCTCATCACCGCACTATCATACATATATATATATTTGTTTTCGTGATTCATTCGCCACAAAATAAATGTTCTGCAAATAGCTTATATAATGCCTTTGAATTTTAAGGATATAAGATATCATATACAACTTGGTACAACATTTTTTTAATAAGATATGTATTGGCCCACAAATGTAAAAAAAATAAATATATATGGAAATGAAAATAATAACACAAGTCACAATAGTTTGTTTTATAATAATACCAAGTTAGAAGGAGAAACAATATTTTTCTTTGGGAGTGACAAAACTGGGAAATGGTTATAAGCTTTTTAATTGCTTTTTTTTTTAAGGAAAAGTGATTTTTGCTATCTTTATAAAGCAGTAACTTAAAAGTAATCGTTATAGAAAGATATAAAGCTGTTATTAATAAAAGTGACTGATAAACGAAAGTCACGGTTCTTTTTTTCACAAAGTGTGACTAATAGAGAGCCGAACTTTCTTGCTCATATGTATGTGTGTATGTAAACTCTCTTCAAATAACTGTTTACTAATCCACGCTTATAATTGCTTGAATAAAGATGCTAAAACGCGATCTACAGAAAATTACGCTAAAGTTGTCCGATCTCAAGGACTACGAGATTGCCCGGGCGAAGAACAAAGCCAGGGGAGCACCGAAACCCAGGTTGTCCCAGGATGGCCGAACCGGAGATGATGCTTCCACTTCGGGGACCACAGCCAGTTGTAGTTCCGAAACGGGTACGGCAACGGAATCAGCATCGGGATCCGGATCGGGATCGGGATCGGGATCGGGTTCGGGATCGACATCCGGTTCTGGATCGTACATAACGGGATTGGGATTGGGCTACCGATCGGATACACCCTCCTCCGCATCGTATACCAATACCACGTCAACGACCCCAACTCCGGCCACCCAGGAGGAGATACTGAGACCCTCGTCGGCCGTCACGGCCACCACCACCACGGGCACCACCAATTCTGGGTCCACGGATGACGTAAGCGTTGCGGCCGTGGTGGATGATACGGATACCATTGACGAGATTAGTGACGACAACTGGGTGGATCTGAATGCGGACACCAACGATACCATCGATACCCACGAGGTGGTGGAGGATGAGGAGGAGGAGGAGGACGGGGCCAGGGGAGGAATCTAGGAACCTAGGAACCTGGGCACCTAGGAGACCCCAGCAAACATAACGCAGCAGCTGCAAGTGAAGCCCCCTTCTATCATTCCATTTACCATCCATCACATATATCATCACATTTACTATTATAATAATAACCCATTGCATGCTCCATTTACTTACGTATGAACTCATTTTTAGTTTTTCTGCTCTTACGTGTGCATTATAATATGCTTTGATAGATTGAAAGGGTTATGCTAACGCTTAGCTACAAATAATAAGCCATAAACTGCAGAATCCTATTAAATAAGCGCATAATCAAGCACAAAGTCAACATGAAATGAGGAGCTTATGGGATCAAATAGTTAGTTGCATATACAAAACTTTTCAGCCGAACTTTTCAGAAGCAGCAATTTTAATTGCCGCTGCCGTTTGCCCTTTTAATGAGGGGAAAATACGTTCGGATTACAGCCAGTTTCGGTCCAGCTGGTCATCAGTGAAAGATGCAGTTCCTAATTGGGCCGCCTCACAAGGAGCTTAACAGCCGAGGGCTCTGATATGATTTGGGCCATTCAACAAGTGGCCTATGAATGACTAATGACTGATGACCCATGACCTTATGGCCACCTTATGCCGGTGCAACAAGTGGATATTGGAGTGTTCAGCTGTGGGCAGTGAATCCAAAACACATGTTATCCCTGCAACGTGACTAGAGCCCCCAAAAAAGGATGGAAACGGGGGAAAGCTCTTTGGAAAAGCTGAAAAGCTCTGGCATCGGCGCTATTTTATTTCAAAATCAAGCCAAAAGCACAGCTCTCGCGGCCAGAATGTTTCGAGGCGGCAGCCTGGCCTGGCCAAAAACGGTGAGTTCAAATTCCTGCGGTTCGGTTCGTCAGTTCGACAGTTCGACAAATCGACTGTCCGGCCAAAAGCGGTTAACGGACAGCGGATGGCCGGCCAATCGCTAATTGCGGTTTGGGATACGGACAGAGATACGGACACGGACACGGGTCGCTTGAGTCAACGGCCAGCCGATTGCCAATTAATCACGCGACAAAGTTCGATTCTTTTGCGGTCTAAGTGTTTCACTTCGTATTCGTATCCATATCCCTATCCCCGTTCCCAGCCGTATCCAAATCTGTATCGGTGTCCGTGACCCAAGGATCGACCGGTCGCATCACGTGCCACGTGCCGGTTCATCGAAAAGTGCAAGGGTAAGTGGCCAAGTGCACAGCGATGGGAAGTACCCATACGTCCGGTGATTTATTTCTGAGACAGACACGATAAATACCCCTTAAAATAAGTCTAACTTTAGCTGTTGTGTACCTTAATCTTCTAGAAATGTAGGTACATAAATAAATAAAAGATTGACTTTAAAATCTAAAAAAAATATATAAGAACTGCCGTATGTTTTTGGTCCACTCTAATTGTAACTTGAGTTTTAGGTTCGGATTTGGCTACCAAAAAACGCAAAATTATTACACGAAATCTAACAAAACAGACAAGAAAACTGTGAAATCTAATGATAGGCTTTAAAGTATCGTCTATATTATAACCATCCAATACATGAACAAGCCTCTAACCTATAGCCTTTGTTACCTATTTGTCCTGGATGTACATAGTACTTTTTCGCCATGTTAATTTGGATACCGAAGCGAACCACAAAGTTTCCGGGACCCTAGGGGTTACTCATAAAATGTAGTCCTTTTTTGGTATGCTTTTTCCATAATCCTAGAGCCTAGTGTCGAGTCCTAGTGCCGCAACTATACGTAGTAAAAAAAACACAGGCCCTTCCTTGCCATTACTGCATATGCATAACACATTCTAACCGAGTGAGAACGTGACGCCGGGGGGCAAACTCAGGTGCATTGATATAACCACCTGTCACACACACACTCGCGGCACGTGCATCGCATCCAGGTGGAGGGAAAGTGGTAGGGAGAAAGTGGGGGAGCTAGTGAAAGTGGAAAGTACAGTGACAACAGCCAGGAAGATAGCTTGTGAAAGTTCCACGGATGCTGTGACAGCTCCTTTGATCGTTTCGAATATATATACATATGTAAGATGCATGCAGGTAAAGTCCAGGATTCCCATTTCCCTTTCCCCCACCGATGTTTCAAGTGTAAACTCTGCTGTTTTCGCTCGAGAGCGCATGCCTTTCATTAGTCCGTGCATAATTAGCGAGAGCCCACATGGGAAATGCCACTGTGGCGGTCGCAGTACTAGCACTTTAAGGATTTATACCATTCGGGCTAATAATATTTATTGTAAAATATGACACATCACTTTGGAAGCTGTCTAAAAGTATGCAACAATATATTTTAAACATTAAATTTAGATCGATTTTCACTGCATACTTTTTGACACCTATATTATTTAGATTTTGGGCAAATACCATATCCATTATAATTGATTTGAGTGAGGACTAATATACCAAATCATTTTTTTACACACAAAAAAACGCTTGTAGCCGTAAAATCGATATGTGCATGTAAATTTCTGGTTATGCAAAACCCATATCGTTTTTACATGAAATACTCATTTCGACCATATCAAATTTACCTTCCCCCATATAAAGTAAAAATTGATATTACATAATGTTAAATCGATCTACGTTTCATATCGATTTTTTTTGGGTGCATCTATCAAGTTTCGAGGTTCTTTAGTGATAGCTGCTAGCCAAATGGACACGGCTATACGCTTGACCCCCTGCCAAAAGGACCTCCGTTTGGGCTCAGAGTGTTGCATTGCCTGTTTGCCCGTGTGTGCCTGTGCATATCTGATTGTTGCAACCAAACCGGGATGGTGATGGGATGGTGAGGGCAAATCAACAGGTGGCTGTGGCAAGGTCCGCCCCTTGGATCGACTTTCGTCCTGCCCAGCGCTGCAATATTAATGCGGCCCAGCGCTTCTGACGAGTGCATGTTAAATAGAAGGCGGCGGCAGAGCAAACGACCTGCCCAGATACTAACTATCCTATATACATACATATATATATATATGTATATCCTGGGCCTTCCCCCTGCTCAGCACTTTTCGCGGCCTTTGCTCTTGGCATTTGCCTGGTTAAAAACCAGTTCCTATAGTTCGCTTTTGGGCTGCGGCAGGGAAATGGGAAAATGGCAATGCGGCATGTTTCGTGGAAAAAGAACAAGAAAGAAGTGGAAAAATGTGAAATAACAAAATGGCCGATGCAGACAATTTGCCGCTGATTGCCGAATGTCAATCTTGTTTTGTCAGCTAATTTGCATGCATATTCTCGAGCCGGCACATTATGCCATTTTCCATTTGCCATTGGCCCGCTTTGAGCTTTCCCTGGCAGCTCAATTTTCCGGCTTTTCGCCTGTCTGACGTTGACGTGCAGCGAAGATTCCAGCCCAGAAGTTTCCTTGGCCGTCAGCTGCAATTAAATCAATAGTTGGTACTACCAACAGCCAAGTGGGCCCAAGACCCGCAAATAGTTGGCCGATAAAGGGCTCTCGGGATAGATATGAAAATCGTTTCGATCAAAGAAGTTGAGTAATTTCATTTTAAAACTTAATTAAAAACTGTAGAAAATTACAAGATTTTTAAATCATATTTTAAAGTGCCAAAAAGTATGCAATGTTATACATTATACTGAAATGGGTAACGAAACTTTAAAAATATACATATTTGGTTTTTACAGTTATGAACCCCTACATTTTAAACCTTTTGAACTGAAAAACCCCTGCCCATTGCTATAGAAAGTATACGCAATATCCCTCACATATGTCATCACCGATTTCCAGGTATTATCAGATAGTTCCATCTCAGTATGCAGTGATCAACCGATGACGCCAATTGGGATCGAGTTCCGTTTTGGATTCGAACTGGGATTGGGAAAATGGCAAGTGAATGCACCTATTAACGTACAATAAGCAAAAGGTGTTTGACACCGATAAGAGGCGACCGCTCTGGGATCATTGTCCACGGATCATTAGATCAGCGGATCCGGGGATTCGGGGGGACTTGGCATAACTAGCGCCATGGAATATTTTACACATTCCCATAGAAAAAGTAAGAGAGAGAATGAGATTCGGCTAGGTATTTATTTGGCTATGGATCGGATCGGTGAGCTATTGACCGAGATTCGTGTAGGTCCCGCGGCTTATCGCCCAGCCGGATCGTTGTCGCTGTCGCCGTCGTCTTGGGTACATAACAACAGCGGTCCGCAATCCGTATTTTCGGGCCCTCCGCTGGAGATTACGAGTAACATCCAACGTCGCCAACAATGAGAAGAACAACAACAACAACGGACAGTGGATGTCGGAGGCAAAGGAATCGACTGGAACTGGCAGAATGTAAATAGATCCATAGCTCTGAGTCTCGAGTGGTAAAAATAGTGTGATGGCTTTATAAATAGCATCGGCGATTCCAGGGGCGGACTTAGGAGAAGCGACTTCGCAGCTCCGCCAGCTTGGAGGCCACATTTTCCCAAATGATGGTCGGTACAGAAGTCTCCTCGATCTGTGGCGGCGGAGAACGAAAACCGGGCCACGACTCCCAACCTTGGGCAATGGCGGTCCCGAAGGCGATCTTGGACAGAACATATAGGGTGTGAAGCACAGACATCGTGATGACCGCGTTCTTCACGAAGAATCCAAGCGATCGACGGTTCGGTGGATGTGGGTCCTCAATGGGCGATGGTATAGCCTCGGCGGTGAAGCGATCATCGGAACCAGTGCCCCTTTCCACCAATTTGGGAAAATATGGCTCATCCGTACCAGTTCCCATTTCCACCAACAGGGGCTGAGTTTTTACCTCTCCAGATGAAGAAGCTGAGCAGAAGGTATCTCCGGACTCATTATCGTCAGAATCGTGCGGTTCTGATATCATATCAGCAGAAGGCAATGCTTCTGTATCTTCAGTTGTGGATGTTGATGCGTCCAATAGCTCAGGTGACAACGACGGTATTGCCTTGAGATCGTCCTCCTTTGGAACTTCCTCCTCGGAATCTTCCAGCTGTGTCTTCTCCCCATCTGTTGTCTGACTACCGAGGGTTACGAGCAGCTTTCCACTGTGGACACTACGGTCCAGTTCAACATCCTTGGTCTCCAGCAAGTCAAAATAAAAACTCGGCGGCGGTGTCTCATCCTCCAGCATGGGCAGATCCAAGGATGTGATCCACTGGAAGAGCCGGTCAGGATCGCTCGGCATGCGAAAGTTGTAGCTCCACGGCTTCCCGAATGATTCTTCTTGCATACCAAAAATGGATCTGCGCAAGTTGTATTGGTCATCCAGTTGAGAGAGCTCCATTGCTAAGAAATATACTGTCGAAGGAGAGGGATAGGTGATATTTCTGGAAGTAGAGAAAATAAGGATATGCAAAAAACCAACCTGCACTCTCCGTATGAAATGAAATAATTCCAACTTTCCCACTGACTGATGAGTTTGTGAGGTCTGACAGTTGGCACCTGGGTATATGGATTCCTGTTCGGGCGCCACTGCGCTCCTTGCAGCCAGTTAAGCCTTCGGTAGCGCTCCATTTCATCTGGACTCCCGGACTCCACTATCTTATCAACTGGAAATGGGGCGTGGCATGGCCACCCTCGGACTCACTATGCGGAATTGATTCCCATTCCTGATCCCGTTCCCGTTCCTGTATATAGAAATAGAAATAGAATAGTCCGCTTCGCAGCGAGGGCGTTATCAATGGCCTGGTATAATCGGTTATCAATATTGTCGCATTACGACTAATCAAAAACGAGCAGAGGGAAAACGGGTTTCGGGTTCCGGGGGGCCTACATATATGTACGTATATAGGATCACGGGTTGGTCAAACAATTCATTTTGGGTGGTGACCGATTGCCTTCAGCCCAGTCTTGGGGTCTTGTGCATATTTTTAGCATTTAAAGTCACTATTTGCTCGGCAAATTATGCGATCAGTGCGAAAGTGCGATCAATGAAAACTATGGTTTGTCTATGGTGCTCCTCAGACTGGGGAATCCCGTGAGTGGGGGGAAAGTTGAATATTCCGCTCCATTTAATGCACATAGAGTATTAATCGTTCGCTGTGGGCTATAAAGAACTCGTCTTATCGCTGACCTTGATTTTTCACTACGTTTTTAAGAAGGTGAATTCATTCGGTAATATACCAAAGTGCAATAAACTGCAATGCACAGGATTGAAGAAAATTAAACTATCATTATTTTTACCAAAAACGTGTTAGTGTGGTTCCACTGTGCCTTAAACTTCTCCCACGGATACAATTTGAAACACACTCTACTATCTTTGAATATTTCACTTGGTTTTCAAAATATACTGCATTTTTCAAGTTAATAATAATAAATAGGTACATACTTTCAAAATAAATAACCATTTCGAATGATGTCCAACTAAAGTTGAGAAGAAACTTTAAGTAACCGCTTTCGATAGAGTATCATAACGCCCTGCATGGGTCTAAGTAGTCTGTTGTATACAATTTGTTATGATTGTATTTTCTTTTTATGGCCGTTGTGATTTCGTTTTACGCACAGTTCAACTCGAGCAAATTTGTTAATTAATATTTAACACTAAGCCCAGAAAGGCGTAGCCCCCCCCCCCCCCCCCCCCCCCCCCCCCTCCCCGGGTCCACCACCGAAAACCCGTGTTATTTGCCCATGGACAACAATTAGAAGCAGACCAAAAAAGAAGAAAACCTGTACAAAAAATTATAAACTGATAAGGTTTCTATAATTCGAAGCGGATTGAGTCCGATCACTTGGTAGCTGGTAGCTGGTAGCTCTCCCGGTCCCAGAGTTCTCTGTATAAGTAATACCCTCCATTCCATATGGCTGACCACTGATAAGGGACCCAAGAAGAGAGAGAGAGAGAGCGGTGCGAGAAGCCCGGAGAAGAGAAAGAGTGGGAGAGGGAGAGTGTTTGCTTTTTCTTTGCCGCCGTTCCGTTCCTTCTTCTGCTCGGTCTGCTCGGCGTTTTGCTCTTACACAGTTCGCATTTAATTTTATTTGGTCGCCCGCTAACAGCGACATCGGTTGCGTCTCGCCAAAAAAATAATACTACGCTCCCGGAATTTAGAAGTAAATACAAGAAAAGTGACAAGCCGTAGTCCGTGTTTCAGCTGTGCTAATAATCCACCGTTCAGTGTGACCAAATCCCTATAAGAAGCAAGGACCCCCCGTCAAGTGTGGCCAGTTGCCAAGGACCTCGTACGTTAGCTGGCATAACAAAAGCATTAAATCGCTACGCGATACGATCAGTCGGCCAATCGATTTCATTCAGTTTTATTGAACACTCAACGCCCCGTGCAATCCATAATCTCAACGATTGGACAATTGCAACTGTAACGTGAAGAACACAAATTGTCAACAAAGTCGTAAAAATATTCGCACACTCTGGCAATAAAGTAAAGGAAACCATAAATAGAGCAAAGGCAGCTAACTAATTACCAAATAGGAGTAAAGGTAAGTCGGCTGGATCAGATAAGGATAAGTGGAATTAGGGTTTAACTGTTGATCTATCATATCTGAACTGATCGGATCGGATCGGATCATCTCTCTGTTTCTGTTTCTGTTCCGTTTCCCCAAGAAGCAAAGTGCAATCGCCCTGGAGAGCAAAACAAAAACGGAGAACCATACCATCCAAATATCGAGAATGCACTTTTCTTCGAAACTATTTTTAAACGGATTTGCTTCTTTATTTTCGGCTTGTCTGGTTATCTGGTGTGCCTATAGACATAGAACGTGGGAGAGAAAAAGCGCAGAAAGTGCATTCGTTACCCCAGCCCCTTTGTCGCTTAACAGGTGGCCGTGATCGATATTGATAGCTCCCGATATTGATATTGACTAAATCCGAAGGTTTAGAGCCGTGTTGACAAGATCGTTGAGAAAGATTGATCGGGATCAGAGGGAAGAGGGGGAGATTAAACAGAGGTGTACGTGAATGCTTGACTTATAGGTGTGAGGAAAAGGATGGGCATCGGGGTGTAGTGAAATATTTAAGTTATTTGGCAACATCTACTTGTTTACGTGTAACCAGTTTAAAGATAACAACTCCTGGATTTTATACCCTGTGATTTCCCCTAGAATCCGGTTAGTGGGTTAGTATCTCTCCCTGACCAGGTTCAACAGCCTGGTGGTCAGGTGGATCTGATTGATGGGAGGTCAGTGCTGTGTGGGGAACTGCGATTCCGACTGGGAAGTGAGCACAAAGTAAGTCCAAGGCCAAGGCAATTAAAAATCCGTGACCGCAAAAGCTGAAATTCGTTTAGTGCCAAGCAAAGTGAATTAATTTCATTTTCATAATAAACAAAGTGCGAATGACCGATGCACAACGGCTTTTCCAGCTGAGATGCAGTTTAAACCGGGCAAGGATAACCGGGCCGTAAATCTGAGGGGACAAAGCCCGCTGGGAATGTAATTAAGCCATCCTCGTGATTCTCATAATCAAAGGGTTAAGAACTGCAAATGGAGGATACAGTTCAGTTGCTATAGAGGGGGTGAGTAATATGCAAGTGCTCTCTATCACCTTTGGTATCGCTTCTCTTTTATTTGGCAACTCGCATTTGTTTGTTTTGCTGCTGTTGGTTCAACGACACTTGCTAGCCAACCAAAAAACACCCCCCGAAAAAAAGAACAAGAATAATAAAAGAAACCACACACTAGAAAAATTAGGGATTGCCATGAAATTAAAATAAAATTAAAATTTATTCAATAAATGTATAATATTGTTAATAAAGTTGAGTAAAATATCTAACAAACATATTAAATATATAGAAATATTTATGATAATTTCTTAAATGAAATTACAAAATTTCTCTCAGTGCACTCACGTAATCGAACAGTTCGTGTTGCTCCTGCTTTTTTTGGTTGCTGATATTGCATTTTTTTTACTGCGCACATTTTGTCACATTTTTTGGGGCTATCACTCGGTTTTCACACTCATAATGCATAATGGCTATATGGCTACATGGGTATATGGGTGTGGGTATGGGTCAAGGGCAAAGTCTCCTCCCAGTGCCCCCCATCCGATGGCCGAGTGACTGAGTGCATCCAGTCCGAGTGCTATCGCATTTTCGTTTTCGAGGAGGGGTACTGATGTCGCTGCCAGGCGAAAGTGCAAGATAAACAAGTGGAATAGTGGAATTGAGCAGTAATTACCCGATTACGATCCAGTTAGCAACCGGTTAGAAACATAGTTTTAAGAGTTCATTGGAAAATATCTATAACTGAGTTGAATATAATAATATGATATAAACTAGAAAACGTTTTTATTATAATGAATAATAACAATACGTAATTATTAAAAAAAACTTTAAAGCTAACAAAAATCATAAAAACAAAAAAACAAATGAATACCTCATAATAATAATAAAAAGAACAAATTAATAGCTCATAATAATAAAATATTTGAAAGCCAATTAAAAAGAATGATGATTAATTAGTTAAGTGCCGTTGAAAAATAATTAAAATTAACCCACAGATAATGTAAAAGATTAAATATATATAAAAATATTTTTCTAGGAAACTAGTTTGTGGAAAATCTCCATCCTTTTTATTAAGTATACATATATCTTAGTATTTTTGGCATATTATCTCCATCAAAGTTGTTAGTTGAAATCCAAGAGTGGGATGATTTTTTAGTAAATTGTGGACATCCAAATCTCCTTTGCTCAATCCCGCCAACGTTGCGTATGCGCAATCTCTTTGTCGGCAATCAGAGGAAACGTTTTTGGCACGAAAGCCCGAATGTGTATGCGATAAAGTTGAATGCCGAATTTCTTAAAATTCTATTCCAGAGGTAAGAGGCATTTTATAGGCTCTAATTCTGCGTTGATTTGATTTGTTTTGTTTTAATTGCCTCTGATTGCACAAAAGAGCGACGCCGACGGATGAAACATGAATCATCCGTATAAGTTGGAGATGCTGGGGATGCGTTTCCTGTTGACTTAGTGCTAGCACTATTTAGTATAGTGAAACGCCGCCCCCTTAAACCCCCCCCCCCCCCTGCCGACGACCATGCTTGTTTGATTGTTCGCCACTAATCAATTTTAGGTTGAGTTTTGTTTTTGGCTTTTGTTCATGCCTGGCTCTCATTGTAATGTGTGTGCATATCAAGTGCCTGCTGATATGGCTTTGGAAAAAGTGAAATAGCATTTGTTTTTGTTCAGTCTGGGGGGAAATTCCGCCCACCTCCCCTGCCCCCGCCCCTTTCCGCATCATCTGCTTTATCACGTCACAATTATCTTGCGGCATTGTTGCAACTTTTGCGCTTTGTTTTCACTCGACAGAAACGCAGCAATAACAACGATGATTGAGCAGGCAGCATTTCTGGAGATACATTTGCTTATAGGTTATATGTGCATATAGAATGTATTCTATATTCTATATTCTATATTCTGTATTCGATATGCCGTATCTATTTGTGGGCTGCAGCCGAAGAGTCGAGAACAAAGCAGCACGGCACAGTAAAAACGAAAGTAATTCACACTTTGGTCAGTGATTAGAGTTGTCTGAGTTTAGAACTTAGCCACGCTAATTTTTTCTACGTCTAAGTAAACTGAAAATAATGCTAGTAGTATATTATAAATGATTTCTTTAATAGATTTTAAAGAAATCCAAAATCACGAACTCTTTGCCGCATAAACGAAAGACTAAACTGAAAAGAATGTTAGTAGTATATTACAAATGATTTCTTTAATAGATTTTAAAGAAATCCAAAATCACGAACTCTTTGCCGCATAAACGAAAGACTAAACTGAAAATAATGTTAGTAGTATATTATAAATGAATTCTTTAATAGATTTTAAAGAAATCCAAAATCACGAACTCTTTGCCGCATAAACGAAAGACTAAACTGAAAAGAATGTTAGTAGTATATTACAAATGATTTCTTTAATAGATGTTAAAGAAATCCAAAATCACGAACTCTTTGCCGCATAAACGAAAAACTAAACTAAGAAGAATGTAAGTAGTATATTACAAATTCTTTCTTTAATAGATTTTAAAGAAATCAAAAATCACGAACTCTTTGCCGCATAAACGAAAGACTAAACTGAAAAGAATGTTAGTAGTATATTATAAATGAATTCTTTAATAGATTTTAAAGAAATCCAAAATCACGAACTCTTTGCCGCATAAACGAAAGACTAAACTGAAAAGAATGTTAGTAGTATATTACAAATGATTTCTTTAATAGATGTTAAAGAAATCCAAAATCACGAACTCTTTGCCGCATAAACGAAAAACTAAACTAAGAAGAATGTAAGTAGTATATTACAAATTCTTTCTTTAATAGATTTTAAAGAAATCCAAAATCACGAACTCTTTGCCGCATAAACGAAAAACTAAACTAAGAAGAATGTAAGTAGTATATTACAAATGATTTCTTTAATAGATGTTAAAGAAATCCAAAATCACGAACTCTTTGCCGCATAAACGAAAGACTAAACTGAAAATAATGTTAGTAGTATATTATAAATGAATTCTTTAATAGATTTTAAAGAAATCCAAAATCACGAACTCTTTGCCGCATAAACGAAAGACTAAACTGAAAAGAATGTTAGTAGTATATTACAAATTAATTCTTTAATAGATTTTAAAGAAGACCAAAATCACGAACTCTTTGCCGCATAAACGAAAGACTTTCCGTGCTGATTGCTGGGGGTCCGATCTTCCATACTCTACAGTCTGTAGTCGGGTGTTTTTCTGAGCTTGGCCTGATAAGCCGAGTGCTAAAATACTATATATATATAATGATACTTCACCTTTCTCCTCTCACCGCTTCTTGTTTATACGATCGGTGGACAATGGAAATGTGAGAGGAATCGGAATCGGAATAGGAATTGCCGAATAATGGTGCTGATAGGGATTGTGCTGGTGAGAAGGGGGCGGACTGGGTGGGCGGGGTCAGGAGGTCAAGAGGTCACTGGCAGCCTGATAACCGCTTTGATTTGGTTTCATTCGCCTATATTAAAAATATATTATTTAAATAAACTCAAGGAATTTCTAATATATTTCCACAAAGTCTATTATTAGGCTGAAAAACGCAAACTATATTTGTTTTGAAAGCCCTCAACGAACTCATTACCCTCGACCGGCAATTCGATTGTACATTTCCAACTAAAATCTGTTTTGGTTTTTTTTTTTACCAAGTTCAATGTATTTCGGTTGAACTCGCCTGATAATCGGGACAGACAAAACAGCGACAACATCCTCTTCATCACGTGTTTTCAATATTTTAAAAGACTAACATTTATGTATTATAATTGCTCATCAAAACTCTATCGTTTCAGTTGGCGCAACATGAGCCGCTGGCTTTAAGGAACAAATCCAGCAGCAGCAGGTGCAACAATCAGCAGAAAGGAGAGGAGGAGCAGGACCAAGTTCATTTGGGAACAGGGAACAGGAGCAATAAGCCTAGGGCGATAACAACAAAATGGTTCACGGACCACCGGCTCGCAGAAAATCCCAGCAGCAGCAGCATGAGCATGAGCAGACCTGCGAAATGGATCTCGAACGACAGCCAACTCCACCGGACGGCGGATGGGGATGGGTGGTCGTCTTCGGCTCCTTCATGATACACATAGTCAGTAAGTGAAAGTCGTTACCCTGCCAGTCGGGGAGTAGAAGCCGAAAGTGAGGTGTAATCCAATAGGATGGTGAAATAGTAAAAGATCCTATTCGTTGTTCCGGTTATATTAACCACCGATTAAGAATTTAACCGATAGGTTATTATTTGTTTGTTAAAGATAATTATTATATTATAATTCCTTATAACAAGGGTTCTTAGAGGGGTATTCCCCAGTCGATAGCCCGTTGGAAAATAATCCAAAAGGATGGTGAAATAGTAAAATATCCAATTCATTGTTCCGGTTGTATTAACCAACGATTAAGAAATTAACCGAGAGGTTATTATTTGATTGTTATAACAAGAGTTCTTTGAGAGGTATTACCTAGTCGAATGGTGAATACCAATAGAATGGTGAAATAGTAAAAGATCCTATTCATTGTTCCGGTTGTATTAACCAACGATTAAGAAATTAACCAATAGGTTATTATTTTTTTGTTATAATAAGGATTATTTGAGGGGTATTCCCCAGTCGTTAGCCCGTTGGAAAATAGATGTGCTCCTCCACCCGTTTTGCGTTTCAATTAGGCACATCGGTGGACCCGTGGAGCATTTCGCCCGAGGAGGTGGACTTGATGTTGGGTAACTGGTAACATGGAGAGGGAAACTCATGCCTTTACGGCAGCCATAAATCAAACCCGCCAGCCTTGGACTGACCCGGCAACCGAAGTGGACGAATACTCTTGATTATTCAAGTATTTCATGGATTTTTTGGGGATCGTAAATACTTTAAGCACACCTCTAACCTAATCGCCGCAAATCAGAGTGTATTGTGTTCAGCCGGCTTATCGGCAAGGTCCAATCCTGATATCACTAACCGATATGCCTGATATGGGGGCTGATTTACGAGGGGGGGAGGGAGTCTAGATGTAGTTTAATCGGAGCTGGAGTACAGTCGCCACTTGAGCCGTACAACTGTCAATTGGATGATAATTGTGGCCAAGTGTCCAGTCGGTAGGCAATCTTATCGCCGCTTACCGCCTGTAATTGCCCGGCCACGGAAATAGTTGGCGATCCTGATAAAATTGGGACCCGTAATTAATTGCCAACTAAACTGATTTATGGCCTGTCAGAAAGAGCCGGTCCCCTGGTAACCAGTTTGATCGAACGCAAACCACTTTGGATGGCAATTTTTGGGGGTCTACTTTCAGGGATCCTATCTAAACCCCTATTGATCTTCATCTTCGTTTCCCACAGCCGATGGCATGACCTACTCCTTTGGCATCTTCTACAATGAGTTCCTGGATTATTTCAACGAGGGCAAGGGTTACACGGCCTGGATTGCCTCCATAATGGTGGGCGTGACCTTCTCTTCAGGTGAGTGGAATCTATCAAGTATATGGTGATATATAATATAATATACGATATATACAGGACCCATTTCATCGTCCTTTGTCAATCGTTATGGCTGTCGAGCGGTGACCATTGCGGGTGCCATCCTGGCCGCCAGTTGCATCATCGTGAGCATGTTCGCCCAGAATGTCCTCACGCTGATCATCACGATTGGCTTTGGAACAGGCCTGGGCTTTGGGCTCATCTACCTGCCGGCCATTGTGAGTGTGACGCAGTACTTCGAGGCGAGGAGATCCCTGGCCACGGGAATCGCAGTCTGCGGTTCGGGATTCGGAACCTTTCTCTTTGCCCCGCTCACGGAGTACCTGATCGGCAACTATGGATGGCGCGGAGCGATGCTGATCATCGGTGGCATCGTGCTCAACTGCATCATCTTCGGTGCGATGTTCCGTCCCCTGGAAATGGGGGCATCGCCGGCATCACAGACGCCGCCCAATACGCCCAGCACTCCCAAGTTGGGCAAGAAGTCGGCCATCATAGATGGGAACACCACGCCGGCGGAACTGGAGCCCCTGAAGATCCTGCCCAAGGATCAGTACCTGCAGCTGCCACCGGTTTCGGGAGGAGGAGGAGGAGGAGGTGGTGCCCTCTGTCGATCCAATAGTGTGGGTCACAACCTCAAGCCCAGTTTGGTAAGAGAGTGTAGATTTGCCCCTTTAAGATCGTTTTATTTAGTGTGTACTATATGTTTAAATGTCTTAGAACAACAACTCGAATGGCGCCGTCAATGGTCAGGGAGTGCCCACGTTGGTCACGCCACCGCAGGCGGTGGTGAAGAGCACCAGCAACGATGACATCGCCAGGAAGTGTCATAGCCAACTGCAGCTGACTCCGCTGCGTGATGCCCATCGGGAGCGGAGTGCCAGTGGCACCATGTACCGCCCAGATGCCCTCTATCAGGTGTGCATTGAATAGTTATATCCAGGTGTCCAGGTGACGGATTATAGTGTCTCCCTTTTGTATCTTGTGTCTGCAGGGTTCACTGCACAATCTGCCCGACTATGTGAGCTCCAGGAACGACATAAACCGCTCGATGTCCGGATCGGGAGTCATCAAGCGGTACGGTTCGCTGCGCCAGAGCAACAATGTGTCACAGAGTCAGGTGAGTCTGGGGGATTAATGGGTTATATATACAGAACATGATATGGTATTCTTATAGAGGACTTACCAAAAGAGTTCCTAGTGTGTGGATAGCTCATATAAGTTCTTATAAAGTTGCCTTGAAAATCAATACTTCTTTAATTTTGGATGGTAAAACGAAAACAATACGGATCCCTTGTAATTTTTATGACAATATGTTACGAAAACGGGTGAGCTTTATGGAACAAATAACATATTGTTACTTTTAAAGATAAATATAATAGTTGGGAAGAGTATTATTAGTGGAATACTTTATTTTAGAACTAAAAGACTCACCATAGTGTTAGCATTTTTGTTGTAATCAGGCAAATCCCTTAATGTGTTTCCAGGTTAATCATTTTAATGTAAAAAAATAAATAGGTGATGAAAACAGCTCCCTTGTCATCTTGCTTATAAAGCAGAGGCTTTGGAAAAGTAATCAAAGGACTATAGGAGACTAGGAGAGTATGGTCCACTTGCAATCCTTGGCCCTCTGTCTGGGATGAAAATAGTTAAGCTTCATGTGCGAATAGTCCTCCAACATTAAGGAGCGGACGTCAGCTAGGATATCTTTGATCCAGCCCTCCCAGGAATAGTCGACCATGCGACACCCAGTGGTGCGCTCCTGGTACATGTCGATGAGCATGGCCACAAAGATACCGGTCAGCACCGTAAGCCAGATGTTCAGAATGATCAGAAAATCAGTGCTGGGGCACAATAGCCACTGGATCGGTCGGATAATCTGGCTAATAAATAGCCTCCAGAAGGGGGTGTTCTCGAACTCCCAACGAATCGCAGGAATATCAATATCTTCCCCCCCGTTCCACTCCCACACCCACTCCTCGAAATCATTCCTACCTTCTGCCTCCATCTCCATCTCCATCTCCATCTCCTCATCCTCATCGTCCGCTTCATCGTCCGCTTCGTTATCCGCATCATCCTCCTCTTCTTCTTCTTCCCCTTCATCATTCATTTGATCATCTAGCCCATAATCTTCTTCTTCATCTGTATCAATCTCGACAAATTCACCTAGATGATCTTCAAACCATTCGTATTCCTCTTCATCTTCACCAATGTCCTCAATGTCGTCAACTTCCTCATTTTCATCCCAGCGAATGGGCACATTATCATCCTCATTCTCAACCTGGTGATTGGCCGCCATCTCTCCCCGGCGAATGATGAAATGATGATTGATGAAAACACAATATATTCTTTTAATCGAGTTCGAGACTGACCGGAAACAACTTCGTTTGCTATTTCACTGTTGACTTGAATTTCAACTCTACTTAGGTTAGCAAAAAAGAAAAAACAAAAATTATAACAAAAAGGAAGTAATGTTGAAATATGTTTAGTCCAGGACTGACCGAATACAACAGTTGTATTACAATTTCGTTTGCTATTTCTTAGCTGACTTTAGATTCAACTCTACTTAGGTTACCAAAAACACAAAAGTTATATCGAAAAACGGGAAAGTTAAAAAGTAAATTTAAAAATATTTGTAGTCGAGACTGACCGGCGATAGAACTCCGTTTGTTGTTTCCAAGCTGACATGAAATTCAACTCTACTTAGGTTATCAAAAAAAAACAAATTATAACAACTAGACAGTAAAGTCAAAGGGTAGTTATCTAGACGAACTGCGACAAATAGCTCCTCCAGAACCAGCGGATGAGCTTGTAGAGCAGGAAGAGCCGGAACAGTCGGTAGAGGAAAACCTTGCTGAAAAAATACATTTTGATTTAAAACAAAGAATATCAAAATAATAATGAGTACTCACGTTCGCAAGATAAGCTTAGAGCGCCCCAGAGTTTTAGGATCCTCTCGAAGCAAATGCGTTCGGATGCTGAGAAGCATTTCGCCGCAGGACCGAATGACCAGGCCATGGATATCCGGGTGGTTGAAGGCGTCCAAGTTGAAGGGGGTGCTGTTTTCCAGTGGGTTCAACGATAGAAGAAGGGATAAAAGACTCTAATCCACTTACCCAGCGTTCTCCTTGGACAGCAGCTCCATGTCCGTGACCCCGGGACTGTCGTAGTTGTTGAACATGAAGGGCTGCATCACCTCCAGCGTCTGATAGGCCTTCCGCACCGCACTCATCAGCACGGGCTTCTGGCCGAAGATCCGCAGCAGCAGATCGATGATCATCGCCGGCAGGATCTGCTTGGTGAAGACGAGCAGCTGGTAGACCCACCGCCTGTCCGTGTAGTGACAGCCCGGTATCATCAGGTTCTTCCCGAAGGCCACATCGCGCCACAGGTCCAGCGTGTCCATCTGCTGGGCAATTTGGGTGAAGGTGTGCGGCACATGGGTGCAGGATGAGGATAGGTAGACGGGCAGCTCCGCCGGCGGACCCTGCTTGTAGGTCTCGGCTCCCCGCTTCGTATAGCACAGCATGCTCTTGATCCCAATGTCCTGCGGCGTAATGTCCAGCCGGATGTCCCTGCCCAGGTAAACGGTCTTCAGAATGCCAGCGCCCACCAAAGCGAACAGACCCATGGCGCCCATCAGTGAGGGTGAGAATCCAGGCGATGGGTCGTCCACCGCAAAGAGAACTAGAACTAACTATGAGGAACTGAGATAAAGATTATTATCACTAGATTACCTATGGATGGACGGTAGACTATCAGCGGCAGGCGATGGCGGTAGTCATTCACCAGGGACTCGGCCAGGTTCTTGGTGAATGTGTACGTGTTCGGGAAGCCCACGATTAACCTGGGGACATAACAATACAGGGAATCCATTGAAAGGAATCAAGAATCGATATGACTTACTTTCTTGTGAGCGCATTGAGCATCCCATCGTCTGGAACCTCGTCGAGCAGTCGCAGACACAAACGCCAGTCCATCGGCGAGGAGTAAAACTACAAGGATCAGAGTGGGAGAACCAAACAGAGAGATAATCAAGATCACGAGGTAACCACCCACCCACCTTGGGCTCCACCCGCTTCAAGTAGGGATTGCTGTAGAAGGTGGACACGTGGACGAAGGCCCTTAGTTGCGGCAGACTCTCGGCGAACTTGAGAGCCTCCAGGGTGCCGCCAACATTCAGGCGGAGTGCCACCCGCAGTGGCTCATCGAAGCGAACGGTGGCGGCACAGTGGTAGATCAGGGAAACCCCCCGCATGCGCTCCACCATCGATGGATGGATGCCCAGACCGGGCAGCGAAACATCTCCCGGCACCGCCACTATCTTGTCCAGTTCTTGCGGCTTCTCCACGGCCAGCACATGGAAGACGGTAGCCTGGCGCAGGCGGAGGAGCCGCTCCTCAGCCGAGAGCTGCCGGCGAGGACGCAGGAGGATGTAGATGCGGCGCACATTGCAGGAGCGCAGGAGCTTCTCGATCAGCGCCTTGCCCACCACTCCCGAGCCGCCAGTCACGAATATCTCGCTATCTTCAAAGAACTCCTCCATTTTCTAGATGGATGGATGGATAACTGGATGGTGATCCACTGACCAGAGCAGCCCGCAAAGCACTGCCAGCCGGCTCCGTTGGTCAATCGGCTTAACTGAACGCGGCAAACACACGCATATTCATTAAAGCTCTCATTTGGTTAACATGAGCACCATTACATTTCCATGCTAATTTCGGGCTCAATTCGGCTGGGGAGTCATGGGGAGGAGACGGTTGACAGCGACCCAACCCAGACGATCCGAAAACTTGGATTGGAGTGACATCAAAGGGGGTCTGCCCCCCACCAGCTTAGTCCTATTTCCTATAAATAATCGTGTTATAATCATCTCATGTCCTTTCAATAGGGATTACTCATGAAAAGAAGTTGAGTCTAAGAAGATCTTAAGTTCTAAGCTGAACCATATAGCTTAGTCAATGGGTTTTATGAAATTTCTTATGTCTTATCTAGTAATTTATAACTATATAATGTTATACCCTTAGAACTACTTGGGTCTTAAACTTGAAAAGAAGTTGAGTCTAAGAAGATCTAAAGTTCTAAGCTGAACCATATAGCTTAGTTAATGGGTTCTATGATATTTCTTATGTCTTATCTAGTAATTTGGAACTATATGATGTTATACCCTTAGAACTACCTGGGTCTTAAACTTGTACCTCTCTTGCCAGGAGGAGACCAAATGCTGCGGTTGCATCACCTGCTCCAAGGAGACCCGCGACACCTTCGCCGAGATGATGAACTTCTCGCTGCTGAAGGACGTGATCTTTGTGATCTTCTCGGTGTCCAATTTCTGCACGAGCATCGGCTTCAACGTTCCGTACCTGTACGTGGCCGCCTACGCGGAGACCCTGAACTTAACCAAGTCGCAGGCCAGCTACCTGATAGCCACGATCGGGGTGGCCAACACGGTGGGCCGCATTATCCTGGGCTACATATCGGACAAGCCGTGGGTCAACCGCCTGCTGGTCTACAACGTCTGCCTCACCGCCTGCGGAATTTGTGAGTTCGATGTGATTTAGTATCTGTATTTGTTTAATCTCGATCTATTCGTTTCCAGGCACTGCCATGGTGCCGCTGTGCCATGACTTCCAGTCGCTGGCCTTCTACTGCATCGCCTTTGGCTTCACGATCGGCGCCTATGTGGGTCTGACCTCGGTCATCCTGGTGGATCTGCTGGGCCTGGACAAGCTGACCAACGCCTTTGGGCTGCTACTGCTCTTCCAGGGCATCGCCAGTTTCATTGGACCGCCCATCGGAGGTGGGTGTAAAACCAAAAGTACTTTGTGAATAACGGGGAATAATGAGGGGTTACCTTACAGGTTGGATGTACGATCTGACGGACTCGTATGCGCCGGCCTTCCTGATGGCCGGACTCATGATCGCCATCAGTGGCGTGGTGATGTTCGCCATTCCGCCGCTGCAGCGACATCAGGCCGGGAAATCGGAGCAGAAGCATCATGCCGAGCATCTAGCCCTAAGTTAGTCCACCACCCATCCAGCCATCCAGCTATCCAGCTATCCTTAGCCTTCCACTCCATCGTACGCCCCCTTGTTTTTGTTAATTTCCAATACTTTTTTTTGTTTTTTTTTTCTATTGTAACTATAAATCTAGAAATCTAGAAACTATAAACACACGACACTTGGTTAGATTAAGTCCTAGACCTAGGCCAGACATGTATGTATGTGTGTATGCCACAGCTAGAGCATATCCGATTATTAATGTATAGTTGCCCATGACCCCAAACCCCTAAAGACCCCATTCCCAAACCCATACGTATATCCATATACCAAATGTACTAGAGAAATTATTGTTATTCTATTATGACTGTATGCCTGTGCGTGTGTCTGTATGTGTATACGCCATTAAAGAAAGCTTTTGTACAACCATAAAAAACCAAAAAAACACTAGAGGTCTAGTTGAAATCGATTAGCTGGAAAACCACATATGGTCGGAAAAAATGGGATACATTAAAAGTAAAGGTAGGTAAAGGGAACAAGAGATTGGAAATACCAAATATCTCTAGATTTTAAGATTATAATAATCATTTTCTGGAGATGTAATAGATGGTAATTGGTTAAGGTTTATTGTTCGTTTCCCTTTCGCCAAGAGATTCTTAGATAATTTAATGCCTGCCAAAATAATGTAAAGAAAAAATGTAGTTCTCTTTAGCATTTTTGTATCGCGCCAATTTTCAACTTGTTGGTCAATCGCAGGCCGGCAATCTTCGTGGCTGGTTGGCTTTTCATATTTATTGTCTGAAAGGACAGAGGCGTTCCTGAGAAGGGGTATAATAATAAAACGGATTCAGATAACGAGACATAGTTCGGTGTTTATTTTTGTTTGTTTCCTTAAGTGACTACGAATAAAATAGCAACAGAGGGCACAGAGGTTTAACCTCGTGGCCCAAACAAAACCCATTCATTCACCAAAACACTCACTCATTCACACACGAATGAAAAAAAAGAAAACTATTAAGTATTCACAAGTTCAAAGGAGACGGACTGAATCTCACTGAATCTCCCCGGTGATCAGCTTCTTCAGGGTGCACTCCCCGGCGCCCAGCTTGTGTAGGATGGCCAGGACCTCCTCGCGATACCGATCCATGTGACCCATCTCCTCGGGCGTGTACTCCTCGCGATCGAACCTCGTCATCCGCCAGATGACATTCAGCTTGGCCTCGATGAGCACGTAGTTGGAGGAGGGACAGAAGCGCGGACACATCTCGTTGATGAAGTGGATCATGTCCTGGACGCTGCACGAGTTGATCCGGTTGTTGATGGTGTTCAGGGCGAAGTCCTGGTACTTGGCCATCTTCGAGTGCGGGAACACGTTCTCGCAGGTGATGCACCGCCAGTCCGGCTGCAGAGTGCGGGTCTGGACGGGAATCACCAGGCTGCGGCAGCCCTGTTCCCGGCAGAAGAGCGCCGACAAGTAGGTTCCGTTCTCCTGCAAGCAGATTAGTGGATTGGGGGATTAGTGGATCAGTGGTGGTCTGGGGAGAATCTGAGGTAAAGGCAAATTAAAGTGGTTCAAAGATCCCTTTGGCGGGTTCAATGTACGCCTCTGTCCATTCACGGCGCTCAGTTCATTCCACTTTGAATCGAAATCGAAACTGATATCGAAATTAGCATTCGGTGTGTCATGCTCGTAGAAATTGCGTTTAAGTCCGATCAATGGACATTAAATAAAGCTGATCCCTGGGCACTTGTAAGTATGTATTTTGTAAGCCAGGTCTTCAAATGGTCAAGATAAATATATTTTTTGTAATTTTTTGCGTGACAGTGAACGGTAAACCAAACACAGGAAGTGCTTTTTAAGGTTTATCGCATGTAGGGTTGCCACCCTATAGTTAGGCCAAGTTTTTGTGTTTCAATATCTTTGAAAAGCTACAACTTTTGAAAGAGTTTTAAAACTTTGTGTATAAAGTTTAAATAGTTCAATGGAAACAAGAAGAAAACAAGTTATATAGCTTATGATTTTCTGTTTACTTTACTTTCCCAGCTCACAGCTCATACGTTTTCCAAAGTACATGTAATTGAATTACAAAATCCATCAGGGAGCTCTAATAACCATTTCAAGGGTCAAAAGTGCGTGTGGTTTGCTACCATATCTTGCCCCCTTTCCCCCCCCCCTCCTGGCGGCGCCCCTGTGCCCCGGGTTGATGCAAATCATAGAACTAATTTAATTAGGGAACGCATTTGTGTCAGGTGGCCTGGTCAGCGGCCACTGCCAACGCTAGAGGCCATTATTCAACTTATCCCCGAGCGGCCAAAGAGCGGCCACATAAATAGCTGTGGCCGGATATGTGGATCGTACGTGCATATAGATGGGTATATATCTGTAGACAACCCTAAAACACTCGTGGCTTTACAGAGCGTTGTTGACATCGACGTTGGCCAAGAAAATTTCGTCGAAATTCAAGTGAAATGTTTTCAAATTTCAATAATTGCTTTTTGTTTTTCGGCCTGACAGATTGCGTTGCTCTCACGGTTGATTTTTTGGTTTTAGTTTTGGTTTTGGTTTGGCTTTGGAGTTGTGTATCTGACGGATACACATGCTCGAGACTAAAAAAGAACTTGCGTTTCACGGGAAAAAAGGAAAAAGTTATCCAATGAGAGATGAGTTAATATTCGAAGACCTTGAATTTTAGGGCTAGATTACCAAAGATAAGTATAATGTTAGGTTAAGTATTTTCTTAAAAACTACGTTTTTTTGGCAAAACTTCAACTAGAATGTGTAATTATATCCATTAAAAGCTCTGACTAAAAATGTTTATTTAGAACGTTATTCAGTAAATTTAGAATTCTCAACGTTTGGAACCCATTAAAGCTTTAGCTGAAAGTTATAAATTACTAGATTACAGGGTAATTGAGGTCAAAGTAAAGATATTAATAAATATCAAAGAGTAAGTAAGTTTTGGAGATCTGAGGGGTCAGGGAGTTTCAAGTAGATTATATGGTTTTGAGAGGAATAATAAGAGATATCATGGAAATTCCCGAGTTTTGTGTGGGTTATGCCCCCCAAGAAGCAAGCTGAGAAAGTGGATCAATTCGAGAAGAATAAGGATGAAGAAAAGATAGCTCCCCAAAGATAACTCCCCCTATCTTCCATCCATCCCTCCATTCGTACTCACTGTATTGTCGTGGCACCGCGAGCAGTCGCAGGCAAAGTGCTTGGTCATCTTCAGGAAGATGTTGCGGGTGAGGTTGCCCCAGAGGATCTTGGTGTAGGTGGTGGTGATCTCGCCGCCCTTGGGAATTGCCCTGGCTGCCCGCACCACCGCCAGCCGGCCGTTCTCGAAGTAGTGGCTCGCATTGGGGGTGCACTCGTGGTTCATGATCGCCGTCAGCGGAAAGAGGCCCCTCAGCAGCGTCTCGTGGCCGCCGGAGCGACACGGCGCCTCGAAGGCATTCGTGTTCAGCACACCGACGATGCGGAACAGCTGGTCCATGAACTGGCGATCGGTGGTGGGAAAGTTCCTGAAGCACTGGGCCGCCTTGATGATCTCCCGGCGGTAGGCGCGCTCGGCGTTTGCCTGCATGGCGTCCACCAGATGCCGCTGCTCCTTGCCCAGATGGAAGACGCGCACGGCGGTGAGGATACGCAGCGAGAGCGGATTGACCTGCTCCTGGTCGCCCTCGGCATCCGCATCCTTGGGCTGCCAGCGGCGAAAGTGCTCGCACTCCGCCTGGTGCTCCTCCGAATCAGCGCAGGCTTCGCACACAGGCAGAGTGCAGCGATGCCGGCACAGGAAGCCCGTCTGCGGCAGCGTCTCGTGGCAGCAGATGCAGCTGCTCAGCTGGCCCTTCCTGGCCGTCGGACCCGTGACCAGGGCCCGCTCCTGGAAGATCAGCTCGCCGGCTGCAATGTCCCGGGTGGCGAACACCCCACGACCCGCCACCTTCGAGGAGCTGATGGTCCAGTTGGGCTGCTCCTGGCGCAGATCCCCCAGGTGGGCGTCTATCAGCTCGGCCAGCTGCTCGGGCGTCGTGTTGCGACAGGGCGCCATGTGGGCACCCAAGGCGGCCAGGGTGGTGTCCCCTGCTCCTCCACCGACTCCTCCTCCTCCTCCTGCTGCTCGAGGGGATTGGGTGAGAGCGGACATGGCTAGGCCGACGGACAGATGGACGAGAGACGATAGACGATAGACGATAGACGGACGGAAGTGCGGCGAACCAACGCGTCGCGCGGCAACTCAGCGAGTGAAGATGTCTCCGCGCAGCCGAGCGGTCTATGCGGGAATGGGAATAGCAGCGATATGGCGACAGCGACGACAGCAGCAACATGAGCAGCGGCAACAGCAACAGCAGCAACACCCGGCACAACAGCAACAACTGACTGCCGACTGCTGACAGTGGAACCAAGCCACCAAAGCAGCGACGCTTATGACGTGGACACGCCGACGCCCTCGAAGAGCATTAGACACAACTAAAAAAAACACAAATTAGAGGCATCCACCAGGGGGGAATCGGGAGGAGGAGGGCGAGGCGGAGGGGAATGGGCAAGGGGACGACAACAACAACAACAAGAGAGACAGCGACAAGAGTCAAATATGATTTTTTCCAAGGCACACGCACACTGAAAACACACACTCGCCGCCAAGTTCTCACATACGAAAACAGAAATTACATTTCTTCCAAAAAGGGAAATTGGTAAGTATGAAAATAAAAACATTTTATACCAAAATTCGTATTTTTTCACAACGTTTTTAAGCTACAACTTGGCCAAAATAACAGCTAAGGCCAAAGCTTTCGATCTCTAACACTTTTCAAAAGAATTCGAAAAAAATACAGTTTATGCATTTTTTACGATTTTTTGCAAAAATTGGCAAAATTGTAACATTCCCAGATTGAAATGCCAATCGATTGGGGATTGAATTACGAGTTCAACAAGGTATGGTATTCCATATTTAGACCATTATTTCCAATGTTCCTGGTTAAAAAATAAAATTTTTCAACGAATTTTCAAAATTTTTTTAAATTCCAAACATTTTAAATTTTTAGATTTTTATGTCAATTGATTAGAAATTTATTTACGAGTTCAACAAGGTAAAAAATTCTATGTATGGACCAATATATTTATTGTTTTGGGCAAAATACTGACTATTTTGTGCTGAAAACAATGATTTGGTTTCTTGCTGAAAAGACCAATATTGAAACGATTTCGAAATCGGGAACTTTGGGCTACTTGGTGCGCCACTGGGAAATAGAGACATTTGGCTGGGACGACGCAAAGCGGATTTTGCTTTTGACTCTTATTCAATTTGTGCTTGAGCTGTTGTTGTTTTGTGGTTGCTATTGTTGCATTCAATTGGATTCGCCAAAGGGGGTGGCCAAAAGGGGGTGGCCAAAGGGGATGGCAGTGGGTGTGGAACGACGAAGACGAAGAGCGAAGGAAGAAAAGAGCATTGATGCAGCCATCAGCCATCAAAGAACATTTCCCGCTGTCAATTTGTTCGCCAAACACCTCAGCGTGGCAGACGCCTCCTCCTCCTCCTCCTCCGATTGCGTGCGGTTGGTTATGGATGCCATAAAGTGAAGCGAAGCCATAGGAGCACCACCCATCACCCCACCTCCCATCACCCCCACAACCCATCCCCAAAACGATTTCTGACGGCGCCACCCTACACGGCAATCTGAGCAGCTGGAAAAATTATTTGCGGAGATGCAGCGCCACTGATACGAGGCGTGTTTGTCTCCCACGCTGCTACACTGGCCGAAAATATGTGTAAAGTCGCTTAAAAAGGCCTATTTTATAATTAAACAGTATAATTAACAAAATAAACAAATTTTCAAATCCTACACTTTTTTTTTAATACTTTAAGAAGTAAAAGAAAACGGCCATAAAACTGTTTTACTCCGGAACTGACATTTCTTGGTGGTTTAGTGTAGCCCGCTTCCACTACAAATGGCAGTGCGTGTGGCCAGGACATAAATTAAGACATCGCCGGCCAAGGAGTTGCGTGTTTCACGGACAAATGGAACGCAGAAAACGAGGTGAGCACCGTGATACGTGACCAGGTGGGAATGGCTCCACTCCTCACTCCCCATTCCTCAACTGTTCACCTTCCGTCGCGAATGTCACGCATTGTCACATATCCCCTAATGCCACGCCCCTTTCTCTGCGCACATACGTAAATCAGTTGTAAACTTTTATGGCATACGGCTTGCCTACATTCCAAGTCTATTTTCACTTTTTACGCCTGTTTTATTGGTCCAATCGAACGGAAGGCAACGTGAACGGAACGAAAACACTTGGATGCCAACCATCAAAAAGAGTAGAAAACCAACTGACAAAATAAAATGCTATTAATAATAGATTGAATCCTGGGTTTGGGATAGTTGTTGGCCAAGTGACGGCAAAAGAACACATAGACAATTTTTTAAGCTAAAAATAATCAGTTTGCATTTCAACCTGAACATTTTATATCATGATTTTTTGCGAAAAATGTCAAAAAAATAAAATGTACAAGTTTAAATGTAAATCGATTGGAAATTTAAAACCGAGTTCAGAAACAATTGACAATCAATATTTGGATCAATATTTCCATTGTTTCGGCAAAAAAACTGTTTTTTTTTTTTCGAAAATTCCGGATTTCGGTTTTTGACAAAAATGGGAATTTTTATACCCGTTACTCGTAGAGTAAAAGGGTATATTGTATTCGTGCAAAAGTATGTAACAGGGAGAAGGAAGCTTTTCCGACCCTATAAAGTATATATATTCTTGATCAGGATCACTAGCCGAGTCGAACTAGCCATGTCCGTCTGTCCGTCTGTCCGTCTGTCCGTCCGTATGAACGCTGAGATCTCGGAAACTATAAAAGCTAGAGGATTGGCATTTTGCATGCATATTCTTGGAGTTCCTACGCAGCGCAAGTTTATTTCAAAATGGTGCCACGCCCCCTCTAACGCCCTCAATCGCCCTACACCATTTTTTGAAAGGTGTCTGGCGCCCACACCATTAAAGATTTTGGAAAACTAGTTTTATTGTGACTATCAATACCTATCGAAATGTAGAAGAAATTTTTCAAATCGGACCATTCGTTAAAAAGTTATGCCTGATCAAAGATTTTATATATCTATCTCCCTCGCACTCCCTTAGCTGAGTAACGAGTATCTGATAGTCGGGGCACCCGACTATAGCGTTCTCTCTTGTTTCTTTTGGTTTTGTTGCTATTACTTGGCCAAAAATGGTCCTACACCAAAAATAGATACTGTTTTGAACAGCTAACAACTTAATAATTACATGCATAACACTTTTCGTGTGATTTGGAAAAAATAAAATTTTCGTAAATTTTAATTTTTTTTTTTAAGGGGGTGCATCATGATTTTTTGCGAAAAATTGAAAAAAAATTAAATGTCCAGGTTTTAATGCCATTCGATTGGAAATTTAATAACGAGTTCAGAAAGGTATGACAATCCATAATTGAATCAATATTTACATTGTTTCGGCCAAAAACTGTTTTTTTTTTTTTTTTTTTAAATTTGCAATGTTTTTTTTAATACAAAAATTTGGATTTTTTTCCTTTCGTATTTTTGCTGTAACTTGGCCAAAAATGGTCTTACACCAAAAATACTTACTGTTTTGGATAGATTACAATATAATAATTAAGTGCATGTTACTCTTCATGTAATTTTGAAAAAATTAAATTTCGCAAATTTTTATTTTTTTTTGTAAAGGGGTGCATCATGATTTTTTGCGAAAAATTGAAAAAAAAATTAAATGTCCAGGTTTAAATGCCAATCGATTGGAAATTTAATAACGAGTTTAGAAAGGTATGACAATCCATAATTGGATCAATATTTACATTGTTTCGGCTAAAAAACTATACTTTTTTTACCAATTAAGTGTCACGCTAATCGAGGTGAAATTATCATTAAGTTGATATTTTTTTTTCCAGGGGTATTGTCTATATCCGGATTTTTAGGCTGCTTTTGCGGTCTATCTATTCCCAAAAAAAAAAGAGGAAAGAGTAACCTAACCGAAATACTCGACAAATTTGAAATGATTCTTCATTGTCTGGGCTTTCCGCTAAATGCACAAAGAATTTGTGCGAAAGTTTTATATTTAAAGGCGCACAAAGCGAGGGAAAATGAGAAGGAAAAAGCAACTTGCTGGCGGATTGACGTGCGACTGGGTCAAAGGGGTATCGAAACGAAGGTGGGAATGTGGGGGGAGGAGGCTGTTTTGACGTGATATGCGATCTTTGACAGCGTCCGAATTCGAAATTCGAATAAATGAGTAATGGAATGTGGTGTTGTGTGTGAGTACTTGAACTAGTTGTGGCGCCTCCATTTCGAGAATATTGGCAGACTGCCCGAAACGTAAACGCATCTCAGGCAGACAATAAACGATAACGGGTATAGTAAAATTACGGGCAGATATAATGGTTCCATTCCAAGGAGATGTCATTCAGAAACGAAACGGGAAACGTAATATCTTGAATATTTACATGTGTGGTGATTCATGCATTTATTTATGTCTCCTCCAGGACCAAAATGCTCCTGATTACTCTTCTGTGAGCTTTTCTTGAGAATAATAAGAGTACTCACTGGAGGCCGCTCTTTTGGGGATCATCTAATCGTCTCGGTCTCGGTTTCTTGAGGCATTTGGCCAGCTGCCTTGGCTAAATCATTCACTTTGTCGCATTGATTAAGTGCTCCTCGCCTAAATCCAGGGGCGTCTTTTAAATGGGGGTTTATTTTCAGCAAGAAAATGTATAAGTTTACTTGGAATTTATAGCAGCACTTAAGTTAACCTAAGTATTTCCAGATATTCCATATTCTTGATCTTTAACAGTTGCATTTGTCCACTTACTGCACCGAAAATACCCCCCAAGCGTACGCCCCTGGGTTGACATTCTTTGCGGCCCAACCGATGAAGCTATTTTGGTGGCACTTCTCGAACGATTGCGACACTCGCGCTCCCATTCGCCCATTGCCCATTTGGGATGCAGTTGCCCATGCAAATCCAAGCCAATCATCCAATCAGCCAACTCACCGTGGGATCCTGGCAACGGACGCACTTGCACATGAAGTGCTTGGTCATCCCGAGGAATATCTTTCTGGCCAGCGTCGACCAGAGCAGCTTGGCATAGGTCATGGTGATCTCGGCGCCCTGCGGAATCCGCTCGGTGGCGCAGACCACGATGGTCTCGCCGTTCTCGAAGTGATGCGCCGCATTCGGGGTGCACTGGTGGTTGAGGAGTCCGGCCAGCGGGAAGAGGGCCCTCACCAGAACCTCGTGACCCTCCACGCTGCTGCGACTCTCGAAGGCATTGGTGTTGAAGGCACAGATGGTGCGGTAGAAGTAGTCCAGCATGTCTTGCTCCCGCGGAAAGTGCTCGAAGCAGTCGGCGGCCCGCTGGACCTCCTGCATGTAGTAGCGATCCATGTTGGCCTGCATGGCGTACAGTAGCTTCCGACCGGCCTCGTCCAGGAAGAAGCAGCGCACCACACTGAGAATGCGCAGGGCACGCGGCTCGATCCTCTGGCTCTCCAGCGGCTTCCACTTGCGGAAGAGCTTGCACTCCAGGGCGTGACGCGAGGAGCTTCGACAGTCGGAGCAAACGGGCAGGCCACAGCCGGACGAACAGAGGGCCTCCGGGTCCGTGGATCCCGGAATCAGGCGATAGCAGAGGGTGCAAGTGCGCAGATTGGTGGACCGATGGGCCGTCGGACCTACGAGCAGCGTGTGCTCCCGGAAGAGCTCCTCGCCCGGCGCAATGTCCCGGGTGGCGAAGATGCCCCTGCCGGAAATGGGCGAGTCGGCCACCCGCCAGGAGGGCTCCTTCTGGCGCAGTTCGCCCAGGTGCTGGTCTATCAGATCGGCCAGCTCCTGCGTGGAGGCGCTAATAATCATCTGCTTCGAGGATCGCGGCTCCTCCTCCTTCGCGTGAACAGCAGGTGCACCGTTGGACATATCGATCAGCTAAAAGGGCAACTCTCTCTCTTTCTCTCGATTCCGCCGATTACCGAAACGCAACTGACCGCCGCCGCAGCGGAAACTCTCTGATCGTGCGAGTTTTCAGCGGACAGCTAATTATAGTCGATGGCTCTCGGATTTCCCGACTGCTCGCTGGACAGGCACAGCTGGCGGATATGCGGCCGTCGATATATAAACACAAGCCTTTTATTAGCCAGCGAACTTAACCCACTGACGGCCAACGGGGTGGCAAATGATTTATTCATAAATCATGGTAAATATTTAAGTTATTTTGTAAGAAATATAAAAATTAAAGCTTCAATTTACGGGATCATTCAATTTGTAACAGTTCACTTTGCGTATACTTAACGTATACGTAATACCCCTTAGTAGTGTGCGCCTAAAAGCACGCAACCATTTGTTTTAAGCCCACTTAGCGTATACGCAATGTGCCGAAGCGGATTACCGAGGAGGAAAAACGATAGCCTGCTTTTGGGCGCACTGCAAAAAGTATTACGTATACGCAACGTAGAAACAAGTAGAAGAAAGCATACGAGAAAAACTTAACCAATCCAATTCAATCCAGCAATTAAGGCCCGAAATTAAGTTTTATTTCAATTATATATGTATTGAACATGACACACATTACATGTTTGGGCTTTCAGCAGTTGTACTCCCTGCTGTTTTTAGTGAGTTAGACATTTCGAACATTTCAAACAAACACGGGACTCTAGAGTTTAAATGCTTCTGTTAGTACACTACAAATACAAAGGAGGGGATTCGATTTGAATTTTGAAATTCCTTGAACTGCACATGGTCACTTATTATATACATTGCATTCGCTTAAATCTGACTGCTTGTATGTACATATTGCTTTCCTTTTCATTATCTCATTTTTTTTTCGCTTCTTCTTCTTTTTCTTTTTTATTGCACGCTTAATAATTAATTTTACAATTATCGAAAACAAAAAAATATAGAATAGAATAGAATCGGGCGGGCGGGGGACATGAGCACAAGTACTTTTTCGGGGACATAATAAATAGTTGCAGGCACTTAAATAACTGAATTTTAGATGGAACCGATTAGGGGATTAACATTTAAGATAGAAATCATTAAGATTAGTGTTTAGCTTTGTATGTTACACAAGGCGCGTGGCAGGTGGGCGGATCCAAAGGTTCCCTTGCTCTATTAATATCCCATGGTAAGGAACCCCTATACCATCTAGTACTGGTACCACGGCTGCCGGCGCACCCACTGCAGCCGATTGCTGGTCTGATCCGATCGGATCTTGATGCTGGCTCCCTCGGCGGCACGAACCGTCTCCTTCACCTGAAGATCGAAATGGAAGAGGAGGGATTTAGTAAAGGATTATAAATCTCATAAACTAGACAACTTACGCTCTGCATAAGGTTCTGGGCATTGCCCACCAGCATCTCGGTGGCCTCGCGATCCTCGTCGGATCCCTGGGCGCCCAGCATGGTGGCCTTAACCGTAGACAGGATCTTCAGCTGGGTGCCGATGGTCGGGATGCGCTCGCACACCTGCAGCAGATTGGTGCGAATCCTGCGATCGGTGCACTGGCGGGCCAGCTCCTTGGCCAACCTCGTCACATCCTCCGAGGCCTCGGCGATCTTCTTGGCGGTGGCGATCAGCTCCCGCTTGCTGCCCCGCGAATCGGAGAGCACCAGCTCGCTGAGTCTGGCCATTAGGATGGCCATGCGCTTGGCGGCGGCAATGATCTCGTTGTCCTTGGACGACCACTGGCGCACCTCTTGGTGAAGGCCACGGGCGGCGATCTAGATGAAGATGACAAGGTTTAACCACTTTACTTGTGTTGAAGAGACCTCAAAGCTCACCAGGATGGGCTGATTGGCATGCGGCATCGTGCGGAAGACGCCCTCGTCCTCGTCATCCGTTTCCGGCGGCGGCGGACGCACTGGCGCCAATCCCTCCCTGGGCAGTGGTGGACGCGGTGGAGCACGCTCAGCTGGGAGAACAGAAATACAAAGGTTACAGGCTACATACACTTATTTATAGCTTTAATACCCACCATTCTGGTTGGACAGATGCAGGGCGCTCAGCTCCGGAATGGGTGGCGGCAGGGATGTGGGCAGCGGCGGCGGCTGCGGCGGCGCAATCGCCTCCCTCACCTCGCGCACATCGCCCAGCAGGCGCTGGAAGGAGTTCTTCCAGGCGGCCGCCGCGGCAGGATCCGCAATATTGGTGGCCACCAGCTTGGCATCGCCCACCATGGCGGGCAGCGAGCGCTCCAACCGATTGGCGGCCGCATTCAGGCGCTCCGTGAACACCGGATCTTCCGAGTTGTCCGCCTCCTGCTTGGCCACCAACAGCACCCGGTTGATCAGACGCGCAATGTTCGACGTGTTGTCCACCATCTTCTGCGGCTGGCGGCCGTGGATGGCGTCCTCGCAGAGCTTGGCATACACCTGCATGTGCTCCTCGGAGGTCTTGATGAAGTCCGCCGGATCGGTGGCCTGGTCGCAGAGGGTGCGCATGCGCAGCACCGTGTCGGCGTACTGCTGCTTCAGGTTCTGCAGATGCTCGTCGGCGGCCTTGCTGCCCGGATAGTTCATCCGGATGCGGCCGGCGCTGATCAGCTGCGGCGTCAGCGAGTCCACCTGGGCGGCGGAGGAGAGCAGAATCTCGGCGATCTTCTTGTTGCCACAAGCTCCACCGGCGGCCACCATCCTGGAGGTCTTCGAAGCGCGATCGCTGAAGGCCTGCAGGTTGTTGGACTTCTGGTTGAAGTTCTGCTCCCGCCCGGGGGTGCCCTCCGGCTGGAGCACCGCCTCGGTGAACTGCTTGAGCGGCGTGCTCACGTCCATGAAGTCCTGCACGATGCGGTTGACCAGGGCATTCTGGATGGCCGCCTTCAGCTCGTAGAGCTTCTGGGTGAGCTGCTTGGCGGCCACCTTGGCCGCTGGCCCGGAGCCGGCTGCCTGGCGCTTGAGGCGCTCGACCTCGTCGCACAGCTGCTGGATCTCGGCCTTCTGGTGGCCCGGGCAGCCCTCGGCCACCTTGCGGCCCTCCTCCACGATCAGGTTGATGGCCCGTTCGCCGAGGCCGCCGTCGTTGATCTCCGGGTGCTGCAGCCACTTGACCGCCTGCTCCAGGCGACCCTGGATGGTGTGGGCCGTCTGCTGGACACCGGCCTTGTCCACGCCGAGCACCGCCTGGTGGACCAGGGACTGCAGTTCACCCAAGCGATCGCGGATGCCGCGGGCCAGCGACTCCGCCTGGGGACTCTGGCCCTTGCCCTCCTGCCGCAGTTCGCACAGGGTGTTGGCCATGGCCGTCACCTCGTCGGCCAGCTTGCGGATGGGATACGAGTCCTGGGGCAGGCAGCGCTCCGAGATCTCGGCCGCGTTGTCGATCACCTGGCGGAGGGCCTTCTCGCCCACGCCGCCGCGCAGGGCGTAGGGATTCGAGAGCCACTCGTTGGCCAGCTCCATCTTGTTGGAGATCGCGTTCGAGAGCTTCTTCAGCACCGTGAGGTTGTCCAGCTCGCTGGTGTCCTCGTCGTAGGTGGTCAGCTGCAGCACACGGATGATCTCCTGCAGCTCGTCGCTCATCCTGGCGGCCAGGTAGTTCCTGTTCTCGGCCGCCTCCTCCGCTCCGCGGCCCTGCTGCTCCACGATGTGAATGTAGACCTTCATGCTGCAGATGAGAATGGGGGCCAGGGTCTTGACCTGCTCCAGGCAGCGCACCAGGATCTCGCTGTGCACCTGGTGGGTCAGCTCCTTCTCGCGACCGCCCACCTCGCGGTGCACCTTGCTGAGGCACGGCGAGAGGTCCTTGAGGAACTGCACCAGCTGCTCCATCGTGTTGATCACCTCCGCGACGGCCAGGTAGTCGAGCACCATCTTGCACTCCTGGATGATCTTGCGCACCTCGCTCTCGTCGAAGCAGAGCAGCAGCGAGGAGGTGCCCTGCAGGATGCCGCGGCTACCCTCGATTAGCTTCTTGCGCGCCGGTCCGGAGTAGGGATCGGAGCGGAGCATACCGGACGCCTCCTCCAGCAGCTGCGAGGCACCCTCCACGCGGTGCAATGCCGAGGGCATGTCCTGGCGCAGGATCTTGTCGTCGGAGCTGTTGATCGTCTCGCGGCCCACCTTCACCAGATTGGCCACCGCCAGCGAGACCACCTGCACCGGCCTGCTGAGATCCGGCATCGCGTTGCCATCCTCGGCCTCCTCGTGCAGGATCACCAGCCGCGATACCTTTAGTTTGGTGGGAGGGGGAGAAGGGGGTATAGTAGATACTGTTTAGTAAATGGTTTTTGGATGGTCTCTTTATATAGATAGATCGATAGATAGAGAGAGAGATAGAGGTTGGAAATGGATGGTGGGGCATATCAATTATGCTTTTCGATCGATCAGTCACAAACTAAAAATGCTTCTTTCGATTTCTACTCAGGTTTGGCTCGAGTTTTCTAGTCACTTCAGCATTAATCCTCAACCGATATAGTTATTATTACTAATAATATACGATTATATGCAAAAACAAGATAAATGGTTCTCAAAATATGCAAATAATCCCTAAACACCCAAAGAAAACCGATATGAAGATCGATTTTACATTATGTAATATCAATTTTAACTTGATATGGGGCCAGGTAAATTTGATATGGTCGAAATGAGTATTTCATGTAAAAACGATATGGGTTTTGCATAACCAGAAATTTACATGCACATATCGATTTTACGGCGACATGCTTTTTTTGTGTGTAGTCTACTGATAAATAAGATAATAAAAATGTATACCCAAGATAGCTCTAAATAAAACTGAGTTCTCATCATAAGAGTTTACTATTTTCTTGTTGTTAAGTAACGATTGTAATTCCATCAATCATTTCCTTCATTGCTCCACATTCGCTTTATCAATTGAAGGCTTCCGAATTAAAGATCTTGTAACAAGAGCGGGCTGTCCCGCTCCACTCAACCATTCAACAAGTCAACCATTCAACCATTGAGCGATTCAGGCATTCAAGCGCGCTGATTGATCAATCAATTCCAATGGAGTTGTTTATGGAAGCAAAACTGTTAATGATCTTGCTGCGTGATCGCTCGACTGCAAGCCCACTCGGACTTGTTTCATTCACAGAGATGAATTGGGATTTGAAGACCATACGTGGGCGCCATGGAACGCCACATGGTGCATGGCATTTGGACTTGACATCAGCATCAAAATCAGCACCTGCTCAAGGTGCTTCTGACCATGGCCATTTGGTTCTATTTATAGGGAGTGAGCAGCTAATCTCCCCTGAGCCCCACTAAACCGAAACTAAATCGAAAGACAAAGACCCAGGAATTAAGACCCCAAAGACTTGACTGCTGTAAGCCGGGGGATTAACCACTGGGCTAACCACTGAGCGGGCATTACATCCGATTACTATTACTATTACCAAACGCCTCCCTTCGGTGCTTAAACGCCACCAATTAGCGACAATTGGGCCACTTGATTAATTAATTATGCAATTAGGCAGCTCTAATTATGTAGACATGTCCATGGACACAGCATACATACTACATAGTTCGTATATCCATGTGCTGATTGATGTGCTGAATGATCGTTTTTAATTCATTTGTTCACCCACTATACCGAAAATCCTCCCCATGGCGGATGACTAATGCACTGGGCTTGCTTTTTGGCACAGTTTTCAGACCGCAGTTCCTCACTCATCTTTCGTATGGGTGTAGGTATAGGTATAGGTATAGGTCTAGATATACACAGAAAGAAAAACCGATATGAAATAGGGTTATTTCTACCTTATTTCATATCAATAAAAAGATTCATATCAATTTAAGATTCAAACATATCAAGATGATATTTCATCATATCATATAAAACACCAAATTTGGTATTTTTTGAGCAAATAATGTAAAATAATATTAACATAATTTTTATTCATATGATAATGATATTAAATTGACCATTATCATTTTTTTTCTGTGTAGGTGTAGATATAGGTATAGGTATAGGTATAGGTATTAGTTATAGTTATACCTACACCTACTACTCCCACACCTTCTTCTTTCCTCACCTCTTGGCATTATGGCCTTTGCTTTTGCTTTTGCTTTTGCCTTTGCCATGATTTCATTTTCATGGCTTGTCCGTCGTAAATGTTTTTATTTTGGTCGCTTCCTCCCGACGATGCTGTTGGACTTTACTAAACGTATTTTATGCTGCTATTTTTGGAGCTCGGCCAAACAAAAAAGAAAACAACGAACGAAGGAGCCCCCCATCCCTGATTTGTTTTCTTTGCTCCGCCTGATTTTTCATTTTTCATTTTCATTTGTTGCGTTCGCGTTATTAAATTAAAATTCTGCCTGTCCTCAGAAGCTCAGGTTGGCCGCTGGCCTCTGATCAACATTTATTCTTATTATTTCTACCTCATTTATTTTTAGACCCGTTAAGTAACACCAAAAAAAAGCAAAACAAGAAAACAACAACTGATCGCTGATCACCGCCTCTCCGCGAGTTTGTTTCTTCCCATGATGGAAGGCACACATAAATGAATGGATATACATTGAGGGGGCGATCGAATCGAAAGGGGGCCTACGTATATAGCGTAGCATAACACCCAACACATGCCACACAGATGCAGTTGGATGATGTCAGGTGCGAGTTTTGAACAGGAGCTGCGTCTACAGCAACCGCTAAGTGATCAGTGATCGATCAGTGATCGATTAGTGATCGATCAGTAATCGTTTCGGTGGGGAAAAGGGAAAGTGAAGTTGGTGGTGCGCGCAGTCAGGTATAAACTCACAACTATGGGTGTTTCTTCTACCACGTAAACATACACTGGGAGAAAAATCGTAATAAAAGTCATAGAACTTAGTCTTAACTTCCCAACTTGAGAGAAAATATAATGCTTTTTTAGATTTTAAAATTTTTTAACAATCTGTAAAAGTATTGATCTTAATCTTTAAATTTGTTAAGTAGTTTTCCCCAGTGTATATTTACACGAATGTCTCACTAGCGTGTCCTTTTAGTCAACGTTTTAATAACCATAGAACATTACCTTCCTGGGCGCCAATTTGCTTACTAGTTAGAGCTATGCAGACGAAAGATTTACTTGAGACAAAAGTTCAGCCCTCTATCCCGGACCTTAGACTCCATTTCGAAGTGATATCTTACCTGCTGGGCAACAGGATCTAAAATGCTTTCGATGGTTTTTGTGTGGAAGACGGGCATTTTGATTTCTTTTGCTTTGGCGCTTCCTTTTTTTTCAGTTTGTTTATCTCACAGTGGCTGCTTTCCTCTCTCTCTCTCTCTCTATCTCTTTCTCTTTCTTGTGGGCCAGATCTCTAGTTAACTGAAAGAAAAAAGAAAAACGGAATACATTTAAATGGGCACAAGACGAACCACAAACATCTCAGGGGGTTATCTCTCCGAATTCCATCTGAGTTCTTAGATAAGAGTAAGTATACGGGGGCAAATAATCAGTGCTGTTCTAGTTTCCGTTCGAAAGTAACTATATTTCACAACCATGATATAACTTCACAGCAAATTAATACTGATCATGGATTTATTCAGGCACAAAATATCCGTTTAAGGCATTCAATTAACTTGCATTTCGAAACTCAGCAAATTGATGTAAAAATAGCATTGATCGATTGATCAATTCATATTCCAAACGATTTGTTGAATATTTTATAGAACATCTCATAAAGAAAATGGTTTATAGGCTGCAGTAAAGAACTAGTTTCATGGGATATCTTACGAAAGATATATCAACAGACAATCTACAGATTTGAAAGAAGTTTGGGCAAACCTTTTCCGAGAAGCACTTCCCCCTGTTTTCAGATATACATAGCAGTGAGTTCCCAAGGGTTCGGGTTTTTCGCCTGAATAACTTATCGCCCGAAGTTTCCGCTATTTTTTGTTGTATTCTCTGTTGTTATTTTTCAGCTCCGTTCTGTTGATTCAGTTTGGCTTGTTTTGGCTTTCGCTTTAATAACGATGACGCATCTCGTGAGGTCACTCGCCAGACTTTTGGGGGATGTCGATATTGGGCATCGGATTGGAAATGGAACTGGCTATAGTGACGCACTAACTGGCCAAGGGTGCGGACCTTAATTGGCCATGATTTACGGCAAAAGGTGGTAGATGGTAAACGGTGGAAAGTGGTAAGTGGTAAGTGGTAATGGAAAATGCGGAAAATGGGAAAGCGAAATCCGCGCCAAAGACATTGAAAATACGACTTCCTCTATGGAGGTGAACGGGGTATCTGGATATTTCGTGCGTGGGAGGTTCCATTTTTGGGTTGGGGGTATCGAAACAGGTCTCCCCCCTGCGACCCACCCTCCAGAAACTTAGAAACCCGAAGTATTTCTGGATCTTTAGATCTTTAGAACCTGCAATGCACACACACACACTCACTGCCAGATGAACATCTAAATATATATATCTAAATATATAGGAACACTTGTGATGTGTGATGTACGTCCGCCACTTATGGAATTTTGCTTTCGATTGATTTTCGCCATTCTCAACGCCCGGTTCGAAATAGTTTTTGAGATGTGGGCTGGGGTTTATTGACTTTTGTTTGTGGTTTGCTGCCATTTAAGGCTAACAAATTCTAGCAAATTGTGGCACCAACACACACACATACACACACGAACAGGTTGATCTAGGCAGTTTCTTATCAGAAGCGCTACAAATGCTTCTGGGTTTGGGTTTCCGATCACAAAGAACTGTTCCCAGGGGGGCTCCAATTGGGAAATGGGAGCTGCTCCCCATTGGGATAACTGATCGCAGGCACACACACACTCAAACGCAAACTTAAAGTCGAATGACTGAAAATCGAAGTCTCTTCTCGGAGAAAATCAACCAGCAAATCTCCCGAACGTGATCTCTTTTAAAGCTTCAATCTTTAGTGTTGCATATTCACTGCTTTTTTTGGGCTTTGTCACTGGGAATTTATTAATCACGACACCAATACTCTCGCAGCAGCAACAATTGGTTCACAGACACACACACACAGGCACCACAACAAAAACATAAAATAAATGGAATATAACTATGTAGCTGAGACAAGTGTTCATCAACAAATAATTCACCGATTCGGAATGGAATATACTGTCTATATGTATGCCGTTATTTAGTTATTTACTTTGTCTGGCTCGATTTTGCTGCGCCCCAACTTTCTTGCCCGACTGTTCTTTCAATACTAAAAAAAGATTTCGATTGGGGGGCGCGCACACACACACACACACGCTCGCACACTCAGCCAGTCTGCGCACAGTGGGCATCACGAGAACGAATTCAAGATACAAAGTTTAGACTTCATAATATATCAATTTTTAACTTAATATATCATGCATTAAAGATATTATACCATACAATTATACAATTATACGATCAACTCGTTAAGTCTTTAATAAGCTAAACCATACTGTATGATTTGCCTCTTTAAATAAAATGAATAGTATAACCAGAGATTTGTAAACTTAAAATAAATCTATATAAAATTATTTTAAAAAAGAGGTTACATTTTAGATAGCTTAATGAATGCTACTGCCCACTGTGCTCGGGTGACGCTATTCTCTGTTCTTTTCACTTTGCTCTTTTCCTCTTCTTCATCGCTGCTTCTTCTTCTCCTTGGGGCTTGGAGCCCCCGATGACTGCCATCGATATCGATAGGCCTCCACATTCTAACAGTGATCGCATTTGAAAACGAATAAAATAACTAATAAAAGCGCAATTCGAAATTAAATAACACCCGCAAATCTGGCAAATCGTCTGTACGATTGCATAATATATATGAGTATAATACAAATATGCGCCATGTGCATGCGATGCGATCTATTTGTAACGTATTTCTCTATTTCTCGCGTTACGTGCCATGTACTTATACTTAAGTTAAGCGGGGAGGGGGGGCATTGGGCGGGGGATCCGAAATCCAGGGGCTGGGCGGCCATGCAACATATCTATGTGGGTATTAAACACACGCTGCACTCCTGCTATTTCCGTTGACTGAGTTTGGGTCTTTAGCTTTTAGAGCCTCAGTTTCGGGCGCAGTTTTCCGTGCCTTCCGTCTGCGTGAGCTGCTGAAAAATAAAAGCAAAACTTTAGAAGAAGTTCACACACAGCCGAAACAAAATGGAAAAACGGAAAAACAAAGAGAAACACAATGGTAATCCCAATCCCATCAAAGGCGACGAAGATCCCATGCCC
This sequence comes from Drosophila pseudotakahashii, assembly GCA_035046095.1. NCBI lineage: Eukaryota > Metazoa > Arthropoda > Insecta > Diptera > Drosophilidae > Drosophila > Drosophila pseudotakahashii. The sequence goes on from JAWNOE010000105.1 coordinate 14,624,193, forward strand.
TGCAAATTGGGGGAAAATCTGAAGTCAGGGGATCGCATTTATCTGATTAAAGGTGGCTTAAAATGACACGAAGCTACGACGTTGAAAATAAATTAAGGGAAACCCGGAAAGTCCAGAAGAAATGTGTCTTAAAAATATAATTAATATAATATTATAAATAATATAGTATAAATATTATTTACATTTAATATAATGTAGTATATATTTTAAGATTACAAATCATAATATCACAAAAAATTTATGATATTTTCTTGCGGTGTAAATTTCACAAATTAGGGCTAATTTGGGTCTGGGTGTAGAGTACGATCCGGCACCGTCTAGTCCTCACCTGGCTAACGAAAGCCACCCACAAGCCATGACACGATGATCGCTGCCATCCGAAATGAATGAAAATTGCTGGTTTTCCACTGAGCAGCCAGCTCTTTTTTGTTTGCGGCGCGTGCGCAGAGGCTCCATCGAATGTGGCTCCACCAAAGCAAAGCAAAGCAAGCCGAACCAAACCCAAAACCCATGGCTCTGCCCATATTTTCGATGGACTGCGTCACGGAAGCGCCGCCAACTGGCGCCGGGGTATTCCATTATACTCCATTATATCCACCGCATTCCGTGGGCCTGTATAAATAAAATGGTCGCAGTGGGGCAGCAATCAAAGCAGCCGCATCGTCGGAGCCTTCAACACCTCAGCACCTGGACCCGGATCTCTAGCCAAGCGATATGGATAACCGCAGTTTGGTGAGATTTGTGCCCAGGATCACACGAGGATTACACTAAAATAAGCGTGGACTCTTTTTTTTGCAGCTCCTGAGGCTCTCGATTGTGGTGGCGCTGGTCTTGCTGTTCGTCTGCGTCCCGGAAACGGAAGCGGGGTATGGATTACAATGGAATTGCTTAAATATAAATCCATATTAAGAACTTAAGAACTTATAATACAAATTAGCATAATGAAAAATATAATATTATAATATTCTTATAATATTTTAAAGAAATATATTATATTTGCCATACTTTTTCAGGAGCCACCAGAAGAAGAAGAAAATCGTTATACACGTGCCCATCCACAAGAAGATCGAGAAGCACATACACACGGTGGTGAAGCACGTCCACCACCACCACAAACCGCTCGTTCTGAAGGAGGAGAAGAAGGTGATCCACGAGGACCATCGGCCCATCCAGATCCACCAGACCAAGGAGCACATTCACCACCACGAGAAGCACGACCACCACGATCACCACGACCATCACGACCATCATGATCATCACGAGCACCACCACCCACTTCCGCCGCCGGTGGCGCCACCTGCTCTCCCGGAACTCGAGGAGGAGGAGGAGCACATCCACCACCATCACAACTACGAGCACAGGGGCGGACTGCGGGACGACTTCATCGGCGGCGATGGAAGCAGCAGCGAGGAGCGCTGACTATGCAGCGCCCAACGTGGGGCGCAGACTGATGCGATCCAATCGCCCGGATTGTCCCGACTCTTTGTGATTCCCTAGAAACGTACATGCCCTTTTTGTTTGTTTTTTTTACTAGCCTAAATCATAGCTTAAGTGTGAATGGAAATGGAAATGTAGGTAATTTTGATTTAAGAAAATATGAAAGGCAATAATCTAAAAAAAAACAAATTAATTCATATCTGGTTTTCAGCTTTGCCATTATTTAATAATGTAAGCTATACAAAATGGTAGGAAACGGGACTAGGTTTAGTTTGCTATTAAAAACAAGTATGTTTATCAATAAATACATAAAGTTCATGGAGATAAAACTTTGAAAATAAGTTATTTTCTTTTGTTTTTGACAGAGTCACCAATTTATAGAACTATAATCTAAATAGGTTTCAGTTTAATGGCATAAAAAAAATAAATCTCAGTTAAATATGGAAACTGTAAAAATGTAGCATAAGCAACATTCAATTTTGAATTGTTTTGGTTTTTTTTTCGAAAACAAAACATTAAGTTATCTACAATGAAACATAAAAACATTCAAGTCTGTTGAATCATACCTCATGAATCATACTTTTTCAGATGGTGTGATGTGCGTAAACCCCTCTTACTCAAAGTAAAAATTGGACCATGTGTATTCACTTTATCTTTTATATGATTACGTTTTTACCAGAAATTCATTAAACATATCATAAAATTACAGGCGTAGAAGAATTTTGAGTACAATTTTTATTTTTTAATTTTGAAACATAAATTATATTTTAGTTAGCTAAATTTGAAAACGACAAACGCCAGTTTCTATCGATATGATAACGGTGCGTATGATTTTTGTCAGGGGGGTGACACCGCTAGCTCAGCGAAGACACCCTCCCCTCCTGACGTTTTGTCATGCCCGTTTATGGAACATTGTGCTATCGATGTTTCGGAAACATCGATGACACCGATGTTGGCATCGATGTTTCTCCACCTCTAAGCACTGCTCTAAACAAAAGAAAAAAAGTTAAATTACGGCAGGATTGCGAGCAATATTCGATTTCTCCGTTCGCAGCAGCATCGCGTCGCGACCCCCGGGAAACCAGCTACGGCGGAACCAGACCAGGATCGCGCTGTTTCCAGCGGAGCCGCTGCAGTGCCTCCTGCCCCGCAGCACAGCACTTTCCCCCCGCAGAAAAAGCAACGAACGACTCTGCCCCCTGCCACCGCCTCCTCCGCCCCCCGGCCCCGCCCACGCTGCCACCGCCCCCCAAGGCCCCGCCCCGCTGACCACGCCCCCCGCCTGCAGCTCGCCAGGCCTAATCAGCAAATAAACAAACGGAAACGGAAGAGAGAGGCTACGAGCGGCAGCAACGGCAGCATTAGCTCCTCCTGTGAGTAATCCGGAAGCTGGAGCAGCAGAAGCGTGGATCCTCATCCATCCGGCGGCTGAGCGATGCAGTATAGGCCACCATGGGTTCACAGACCTTGGAGATTCTGCGCCAGGGCGTGTGGGCCTCGCTGACCGGCGGCTACTTCTACGATCCGCACCAGGGTGTCTTCTGCAACGTGGTGCACCTTTACCTGTGGCTCTACCTGCTCTGCTCGCCCTTTGTGGCCTACCTGGTGAGTGCCGAGTTCGGCGGAGGTCCCCATTTGTCCATTCCTCACTATTCCGAACCGGGAATCCCCTTAATTTTCCAGTACTTTCCGAGCACTTGGCTGACATGGTGCCTGTACTGCGTGATAACCAGCCTGACCATTCTGATGGTCAAGCTGGCCAATCTGGCGCTGCACCGGCTCTACGATCGCGCCCAGACCATGTCCGAGGTGAACCTCAAGGGGCAGTTCTTCAAGGTCACCAAGGAGACGGAGCCGCGCCACGACGACGAGGGCGGTATCGAGATGAAGGTCATCCGGCCGGGCGGCTCACGCATCTCCGTCGAGCAGGCCATCAATGAGGCCAGCGAGGAGAACAGCATCATGTCCATCGACAATGTGAACAGCATAATTGGTGAGTTGTCCTAGTTTTGCCCCCCATCCTGTGACCCTGTGGCGTCCCCGAGCCTAATCCTTATCCTTCGCAGACCTCAAGGTCGATGTGCATCGCAAGAACAGCTCCGAGTCCATTGAACTGATGTTCTACGCCCCATCCATGCTGTCCGGCGGCAGCCAGCAGGATCAGCAATCGCTGGCCGGTTCTGCCAGCGTCAGCAAGTCCATCAGGAGCACTGGACCGGGCGGAAACTCATCCACCAGCGCCGCCGCCCAGGCGGATCTGTTCAACAAGTACCTCACCGTCTATCCGGAGGTTGTCGAGGCGGCCGGGAGCAGTGCGGGCAGCGTCGATGGCGGCAGCAGCGGCGGCGACAACCGTTCGGGCGGCGCAGTGGGTGCACTGGGTCCTGCGGGAGCGGGAACGGCACCCGTTCAGCACGTTCGTACGGGACACTTGTCGCGCAAGTGCTCCGAGGTCTTCAGTCGCCGCCATCGGCGTCGTCTGGAGCGACAGAGCAGCTTGGACACGGCGGCAGCCGCTGCCAACTCCAGTGTGGAGCACAAGCTGATGCGCAACCAGTCGGACACGATAGCCACAGCGGCGCCCTCGTTCCTGCACTCCCAGCCGACAAACAAGGCGCGCGGTCAGGGCAATCCGCGCCAGCACTTCATAGCCAGCACACCGTCGGCGGGAATGGGGATGGGCGGGGGAGACGGAGCGTCTTCATCCACCGCCGTTGTGGTCATTGCCCCCGCCTCGAATGCTTCGGCAAATCCCGGACGCTCCTCGCGCCTGCAGCGCCACAGAAGCTCGGAGACGCACGACGAGCGGCTGAAGCACCAGAGCCGCGGCGGTCTCTTCCAGCCCATCCTGCAACTTCCGCACCACAGTGCAGCCAGCAGCATCGGAGCGCTGATGATCGGCGGAGGCAGTGGCGCCGCCAACGATGTGGAGGACATGGAACTGGGACTGGCCAGGAATGCGGGCAGCGGCGGAGTGGCCGACGCCTGCAGCCGGGCTTTACAGTCCTGGATATTAGGTGAGATTTCAGTTACTCAATTACTCAGTTTGTGGTTTCAATTTACTAACCACTTTGTGTTCACCACGTAGATCCCTTTCCGGACGTGTACCTGGAGGACGATAGCTACACCAAATCAGATCTGGGCATCGAACAGCCGCATCAGCCGACTTTCCGCGCCCAGCATCATCATCATCACCACCATCACCACCACCTGCATCATCATCTTGGCGGTGCGATCATCCGCAAGGATCCCACCAGCACAATGTCTGCACTTCAGCTGGCAGGAGGCGCCCCGCCGGGAACGGGAGGATCGGGTGCGGGTGGAGGTGGAGCAGCTGGAGGCGGTGGCTCGGCTGCCGGGATGAAGAGACGCAGACATTCCAACGCCACCAGCTACAAGCACAGCTCGGGTCAGGGCAACAAATCCTCTGTGGTGGGCGGCGGAGGAGGACGAGGACCGGCCGGTGAAGCAGGAACATCGGGAGGCAGTGGAGGAGCTGGCGGAGTAAGGCGCATCAAGAGCGCAGCCTTGGAGGTGCTCTGCCCGCAGCCCTCGGTGTCCAATCTCAGTCCGCATCCGAACAGCGTGGAGGCCATCTCGGGCCAACAGCAGATGCGCAATCCCCTGCCACCTCCCAGCAAGAGTTTGGTGCGAAACCAGCACCTAAATCTGTATCCCACGCAAGGCTTTGGCGACGCCAACACGTCCGGAGCAGGAGGAGTAGCACCTGGTAACGGCAGCACCTGCAGCAGTCTCTTCTTCGGCAGCTCCAGCGCTTGCGGCTCCACAACGGCGCTGATTGAGCCTCCAGTCTATCCCATAGTGGAGCACTCCGACGAGAAGACGGCGCACGAGGAACACGAAGACGTTTGCCTGGGAATTGGTCAAGGTAACGCCGACGATGACGACGAGGTGGACGACGTGCCGATCCGCAGGAGAACGCGGGCATTGGGCTGCAGCCAAACGCACTACAGTGCGGAATCGGATGTGGGCGGTTTCCTGGCAGACGATGTGGCCGCTGACGAGGATGTGTTCAAAGATTTCGACGACAACCTGGAGCATATCCTTAGTGAGCTCCAGCAGACGCACAATCAGCTGGACGACGTCCTAAAGACCCACGATCTCCAACATCATGCGCATTTGCAACACCAGCATCATAAAGCGACACCAGTGGAGGGCGGAGTGGCAGTGGGAGTGAGTGGCGGAAATGATGACGACGATGAGGAGACGGAGGATAACAACACGGGGTCTCGATCTCCGTTGCTCAGCGATCGCAATCGCCAGCAGGCGACCCTGCGCGAGATCCAGGCGGACAAGCAACTTCGCCAGGAGCTATCACACCAAACTGGGGCAGTAATCCCAGCTCCCATTGCTCCCGCTCCCATTCGCAGCGAGGCGGATTCCGGCTGCCCGTCCAGCGATTGCGAGCAGGTGAGCGCCAGCTCCAAGGATCAACTGCTGGCGGGTATGGAGTCGGAGCAGCAGCAGCATCATCAGCACCAGCAGTCGCAAAGATGTCAACTGGACGAGGAGCAACCGTGCACCTCAAAAATGGCAGCCAAGAGCCTGGGAGCCATTCCGAAGGTGGTGAAGTACCGAGAAGTGGATGAACTAAGAAGGCGACGGCGCGGAGGCTCTCCGGCGGATGCGACGGAGGTCGGCAACGAGTTCGCCCTGGTCAAACAGACCAAGCTAGCCTCGCGCAACTCCTCCTCCTCGAATTCGACGCACAGCATCAGCCTGACCGACAGTTTGACGGCCGACATCCACAAGATGCTCTGGCTGATGCACGGCGGAGCTGTGGACGATCGGGGCCGACCCATCACCGGAATCTCGGCAGACGGCACTCCCATCCCGGCGAGCAGCAGCCTCGTTCCGCCGAACATGTCCAACGCACACTTCCAGTTCTACCAGGATGCCATTCAAGCGCTTCAGGGTGCCCATCCCACTTCCAATTCCAGTGTGGAGCACATGACGAACATTGAGCGGGCGTTGGCCAGGGACAAGCTGCGTCTGGATGCCAAGTTGATGTGCGAGCAGCTGGCAGCGGCGGCGGAGGCCAACTCCGGAGTGCGGGGGACCACGCTGGCCACCCAGCAGATGACGCAACAGCAGGTCGGCATGCTGATGCGCGGCGGCTCCAGCTCGCGGCATCCATCCAGCGCTCCATTCTCGGTCCAGGGATTGATCAATGTGATCCGCAACGAGCGCCAGGTGGCGCGCAGCCAGTTGGACGCTTTGCAGCAGCTCAGCGATGCGGCAGCGGCAGTGGCGGCGAATGCCAGTGAGAATGCCTCCGTTTCGGCCTCCGGAGCTGGCGGTGGCGGAGCATCGGGTGGCGGCGGAGGAGTCCTCAGCGCCCTGGGGCTGGCCAATCATCCCAGCAACCAGATCAGCCAAATCAGTCAGATCAGCCAGATGAGTCAGCCCATGCTGAACGTGGACGGCCACTTTGCACCCTACTGCGACTACTGGCGGCCAGCGTGCCTCCTCTCCGCGGCGGAAAAGCCAGCGGCCCCAAAGAGTTTCTACAAGTACCGGTTCAAGTGGTGTGGCCAGGAGCACGAGTTCAAGATCGCCATGGATCGTCTGGAGCTGCTGGCCCTCTTCGACCGCGATCTCCACTGGATGCACGTGCTCTTGGCCAGCCTGCTGTGCACCATGGTGGCCTGCCTGGGTGCGGCGATACTGCAGCACGACCACTACAAGGATCTGTGTGCCCTGCTTTTCTGCGCGGTGATCGCCGGAGCTCAGTACTCGCTGGTGAAGAGTGTGCAGCCGGATGCAGCGTCGCCGGTTCATGGATTCAACAAGACGGTGGCCTATTCGCGGGCCATATACTTCTGCCTGGGCGGAGGTATGCTGCTACTCCTCAAGCGCCTGGACACGGACTACGGGGAACGGCCACCCGACCCGGTGGTCTTCTTCGGCATGCGCTACTCGCCCGCCGATGTGGTGGCCCTCCTGCTGCACGCGCTCTACATCCTGCTGCTGTGCTTTCCCATCATCTTCTCGGTGGGACTGTGTCCGCAGATCAACACGTTCCTTATGTACCTGCTGGAGCAGATCGATATGCATGTCTTTGGCGGCAATGCGGCTAGCAGTCTGCTTGGTGAGTTCCCCGTCTAATCCCGATCCGACATCTAAGTCTAATGCTTGGCCCTTTTGCAGGTTCCTTTTTGTGCGTATTGCGATCGGTGCTTGCCGTAATGCTGCTGTACGGACCTCTCTATGGAGCACTGGACGAACAGCGCGGCACGCAGTACATCCTGTTCTCCATCTTCTGCGCCATGCTGGTGCCCCTCGGTTACCACCTGTCCCGCTGTGCCAGCGACTTTAGCCACCTGTGGCGGCTGATCAAGACCTGCATTGTGAGCACGTATCGGGACGATGAGGACGAGGATCTCAGTCAAGTGCAACAGGTGGCGGTAGCCGGATCAGTTAACGCACCAGGGACAGGCAATAGCACTGCCCTTCAGTTGGCCACCAGCACACCGAAGCAACGCAGGCACACAGATTTGAAGACGGAACAACAGGAACAGATCGAGCTAAGCTCGCTGGAGAAACTAACCGCCAACGAGGAGCGGCAGGAAAGAGAGCAGGGAGCGGATGATCAGCTGGAGGCAGATCACGATCTGCCTTTCCAGCAGAAGCACAGCAAGTCGAAGGCCTCGTCCTTGGGCAGCAGCCAGCAAACCCTGGCCAAGACGATCAGCAGCAGCAAGAGAGCCATCACAGCCTCCAGTTCGTGCACTTCCATTGGAGCAGCTGAACCAACGGCCGAGGCCGGCGGAGTGGTGGCCACAGAGGCGGCGGAGGGCGATGATCAGCGGGTAGATATGCTGGCCAGTGAGGAGGCGAGCAAGCACGACTTGACGGAGGCCTACGATCAAGCTGCCAAGGCTGATGAGACCGAGGACAAGATCTCCAGCTCATCTGCCACGAATCCCGGGGACATGTCCACCTTGACAGCGGGAGCGGGCACAGCTACGACGGACGCCACACCTGCATGCCTGGAGGCAGACGCCGACGCCGAGGGAGAAGCGCCTGCTGATGAGAAACAACACCAGGGAAATCTGGGAACGGGCACAGGAACTGGTACAACCGAGGCCAGTGAAAATAGCAGTGGAGGCGGCGTCAATGGCAACGCCAATGGAAATGCGACTGGCAACGATCTCCCCGATCCACTGCCACGCAAGCTGCAGGCCACAGTGACCACGCGGCTGAAGAACGACCTGGTGGTGATGACCCTGCTGGCGGTCAGCGTACTGGGGCTGCACTGCAGCACCGTCTTCACCGCCCTGCAGCCGGATCTCAACGTGGTGCTGTACTCTTTCATCGGCGTGCTCGGACTCCTGCTGCACTACATCGTGCCCCAGATGAGGAAGCACATGCCCTGGCTGTGCTTCGCGCGTCCGCTGCTCCGGCAGCGTGAGTTCGGCCAGTTCGAGGTGCTCAACGCCCCCAAGATCATGTGGTTCGAGAAGCTCTACATTTACCTTAGTGTCCTGGAGCGGAACGTGCTCTTCCCGCTGCTGGCCATCTCCTCGCTGACGGCGGACTCGCAGCTGATTGTCACCAAGTTCGGTTTGCCCTGGGGCACCCTCATCGTGGCCATCTGTGCCCTAAAGTGTGAGTTATTAAATTAGTTCCCATAACAACTTGTCATTACAAGTATCTGCCATCTCTCTCACTTTCATGCCCATCCCAATGCTCCTCGCCAGTTGTGAGAAACGCCTACTCGGATCCGACCAACCAGTACCTGATCATCATCTTTACGGTATTGCTATTCCGCATCGACTTCGCCATGGCCACGGAGACCTTCATCATTGACTACTTCTTTGTGTCCCTAGCCTTTCGCAAGTGCTGTGACTTCCTACTAAAGGTAAAGACTACTATCTATTATCTTTATTATCGTTTTGCTAAACCAAGTCCCTTCTTAGCTGCAATTCATTGTGACCTACATTGCCCCGTGGCAAATCACTTGGGGCTCCGCCTTCCACGCCTTCGCCCAGCCGTTCAGTGTGCCCCACTCGGCGATGCTGTTCCTGCAGGCGGGCATCTCCGCCCTGCTCTCCACCCCGCTGAATCCCTTCCTGGGCAGCGCCATCTTCCTCACCTCGTACGTGCGTCCCATCAAGTTTTGGGAGCGGGACTACAACACGCGCCGCATTGACCACTCGAATACGCGACTCAGCTCGCAGCTGGAGCGGGATTTGGGGGCGGACGACAACAACCTGAACAGCATCTTCTACGAGCACCTGACGCGCTCCCTGCAGCACTCGCTGTGCGGGGATCTTCTGATGGGACGCTGGGGCAATGTCAACCAGGGAGATTGCTTTGGTAACTTAACACAACAAGCTATATTTAGTGAACAAGTTAATTGATTAGCGACCTTTGCAGTTCTCGCCTCCGACGATCTCAACTGCTTGGTGCACATCATTGAGCTGGGCAACGGGCTGTGCACATTCCAGATGCGCGGCCTGGAGTTCCGCGGCACCTACTGCCAGCAACGCGAGGTGGAGGCCATTACCGAGGACGTGGAGGACAACGACGGCTGCTGCTGCTGCGATCCGGGGCACCTGCCGCGGCTGCTCAGCGCCAACGCCATGTTCTCCACCCGTTGGCTGGCCTGGCAGGTGGTTGCCGCCCAGTACGTCATCGAGGGCTACTCCATTTCGGACAATTTGGCCAGTGCCACGCTGCAGGTGTTCGAGTACCGCAAGGTGCTCATCACCTACTACATCAAGGTGAGCTTCTTGGATTTCCGTGCCATGACTAAGCTAATCCTCCAATGTTATATTTCAGAGCATCATTTACTATGTGGTGAAGAATCCTAAGCTGGAACAGTGGCTGGCCTCCGGTCCCATTCAGGACGCCCTTCAGCACACGCTGAGCCGCCAGTTCGTCGACCTGGATCCTATTTTCAATTTCAACCTGGACGAGGACTTTGACTTCCGGGCTGTGGGCATCACGCGCTCCAGTTTCTGCTATGTGTACCTCAAATGGATCAACTACTGCGTGGATATGCGCCGGGATGCTGCCTCCATGGGAGTTGCTCCACCAGCTCCGGCATCGGGAGGAGCGTCGTCTGCCCCGGCATCGGCGGCAGCTGCTCCGCCGCCACCGGTTACGCCCGCCCACAATGACTCGAAGAGCACGCCCAATCTTTCGGCGCACGGCGGATCGTCTGGTCCGGCTTCGGGCCAGTCCAAATCCCAGTCGCAGCAGCAGTTGCGGCGTCCGCAGAAGAGTGTTGGGCAGGAGAGCAGCATCGGAGGAGGAGCAGTGGGTGCCGGAGCAGGTGCTGCCACTGGACCCGGCGCAGGAGGAGGAGGAGGCCCCGGAACCGTGGGCGGAGACCAGCAGTTGAGCAGCTCTCACAGCTTTGCCAACATATCCCGGCAAACGTCGGAGAGTGCTCCCGGACTGGGTGGTTATGTGACCTACATGGATCAGAATGTATTCGTCAAGCTGGCCAAGAGTAGCACTGCCACCACTGCAGCAGGAGGAGGAGCCGGAGCTCCGGCCAGTCGAAAGGAGAGCCAGGAGAAGCCAGCGCTTCGGCTGAAGCTGGCCAGCGTGGGCAAGGATGCACCGCTGGTGTCCCTCTGCCTGGCCCTGGGCCTACTGGCCAGGCGATCACTGGCCACCGCCTCGCACAGCTCGTTGACCGGTGTGGAGTTCTTCCTGCACGGCCTGCACGCCCTGTTCAAGGGGGATTTTCGGATCACCTCTCCGCGGGACGAATGGGTCTTTGCGGACATGGAGCTGCTGCATTCCGTGGTGGCACCGGCTGTCAAGATGGCCCTTAAGCTGCAGCAGGACCACATCACCAATCCCGACGAGTTCCTGGATCCCCATGCCCTGTACGATGCCATCGACAACTGTTCAAATGAGCTGGTCATTTCGCACGAGGCGGATCCCGTTTGGCGAAGCGCCGTCCTGCGAGGAGCACCCAATCTACTGGCCCTGCGCCACGTGATGGAGGATGGCTCGGATGAGTATCGCATTATTCGCCTGACGAAGCGATGCCTGAGCTTCCGCGTGATCAAGCTCAACCGGGAGTGCGTCCGTGGCCTGTGGGCTGGGCAGCAACAGGAGCTGATTTACCTGCGGAATCGGAACCCGGAGCGTGGCAGCATCCAGAATGCCAAACAGGCGCTGCGCAACATCATCAACTCCAGCTGCGATCAGCCCATTGGGTATCCCATCTACGTGTCGCCACTGACCACCTCCTACGCGGATACGAATGCCCAGCTGTGCGAGGTGATTGGAGGCGCCATCACACTGGATACCATCAGGCACACGGTGCTTGGCTGGTGGCACCGCATCCGCGAACGCTGTCGCCAGGGCTGCAGCTCGGGATCTGCCCTGGAACCGCATCCGGGCTCGGGACCCGTTCAGCTGGGTGCCTGTAACTTTGGTAGCGGTGGCAGCGTCGTGGGAGCCGGATCCACAGCCACCGGAGTGGGTGCCTCCGCGGGATCTGGCCTGGGAGTGGTTGCTCCCGGCACCGCCAGCAGCACAGGCGGCGAATCCGGTGACTTGGCCCCCGTCTTCATCTCGGCTCCGCTCTACAACACTCTCACCGTAAACAGCTACTACAATGTGCGGCCGGGAAATGTGCCCGGCGGTGCCATTCCCGCCAATCTGGGCGGGAGCTATGTGAGCGACAGTTTGGCGGTGGTGCGCGGAGGTCTGGCCGTGATGCCCGTAAAACCCACGTCCACAACTCTAATTGCCGGACTGCTGAACAGAGAACGCGATCAGGAAACCTCCGGGTCGGGAGTGGCAGGCGGAGGAGGAGGAGCCAGTGGTGGAGCCACCAGAGCCACGAGTAGTGGCGGGGTGCGCAGTCGGAGACCGGCCGAGGCGGTCGGCGGCAGTCGGGGCAGAGATCACGAGCGCAGGGCCACCCTGCCCATTGCCAGCGGTGGATCGGGCGTCGGAGAGTCTTCCAAGGATCTGGCCACGCCGCAAGCACAGGTAGAACACGAGCCAAGTCCGCGGAGCACAAAGCTTTCCTCTTCGTCCGGCAGTCTGGGCCTTGGAATGGGCGTGGGCCTCGGGAACATCATCACCACGCCCGGAGACTATCCACGGAAGACCAAGGGACCGATTTGCCTCACCTCCGTCGAAACGGGAGGAGCGGGCGTATCGGTGGCGGAGGGAAAGCCCGCAGGATCGGGAACAGTAGCAGGATCTGGAGGAGGAGCAGTCATCAGGAAGCCGCGCATCGAGATCTTGAAGAAGGTCATCATAGTGGACGACACGGGGGTGAGTAAATTAAGCAGAAAAAGAAAAACTGTAACTGTAATAACTATCTATAATTCGAACAGATCTACGACTGCCTGGACATCATTGATGCCGTCGTTTGGCCCACAGAACGAATGCGCAACAATGGCGGGCGGCTGTCCTGGAAGGACTGGGAGCCGAGTGCCGGCATGGTGGGCCATGTGGTCCACTGCTGGACGCCCAACCACAAGGACATGCGCTTCCGTTCGCATGTCAACCGCTACGTCTATCTGGTGGAGATCGGTGACCACTACGTGCCCGTGGAGGAGCTGGGCCTGCGGGAATACAACCAGATAATGGGCAGCAACGAGGAAATGGCCAACTCGCGGCGCAGCTCCATTCAGCGCGACTTTCACGAGTACAAAATCCAGCTGAGTCTGGGTGGCCTTCCCACGATCAGACCGTCGACAACCAGCGACGCCTCCAAGTCCCACAAGGCCAAGATCCGAGCGGTGAGCAGCAGCAGTTCCGAGGACGAGGATACGTCGTCCACGCGCTCCATTCCATTGCCACATGACGATCCTGGCGACCTGACGAACTTCACCAGGCTGGTGAGCATGTGGAAGGAGATAATCTTGGACAATAACAAGCGAAGACTCTACGATATGGGTGAGTTGTCGCCAGAGCTGCTCCAAAAACTGGACGACGCCGTCCAGCAGCAGCAGCAACAGCAAGATGCGCCCGCAGAGAAGACGGAGGAGGAGGTCACAGCCACAGTCACTGCCAACGAAGGTGAAGAGGGGGTAAGGGAGATAGAAAAGGAGCAGGAGCAGCAGCAGCAGGAAGAGAGTGCTCCCGAGGAGCATGCACAGCTGGAAGAGGTAGCCGTTTCCAAGCCCGAGGAGCAGCCAGCTCCTGCGCCACCAACACCTCCCTCCAGTCCCGCTCATGCCGAGGCCAGCTCCACTTCCAGTGCCGACTCCCCAAGCTCCCCTTCACTTAGCCAGGAAGAGGAGGCAGTCGATCGACAGCAGACCCCTGAACTGGCCTCTGAGGAGCCACCAAGCGATGGGAATGACGAAAGCGAGACGGGGACAACGGTCTGAAGGGCTAACGATAGCGATAACGATGGACCTGCCTTCACATAGATTTGCATTTGTTTGCCAAGCAAACACCCCAAAGGCTTGGACTCACGCCCAGGTGGATATGGACATGGACATGGATATGGACATGGACACCAACTTGTAATACATATCAGCAAAGAGCAGAGTTATGGAGACAGAGATTACAGAGAGCAGACAACCCTGCTCCGGGCTTCCGCATAGTGTGCCCCCATTTCCATATATCCAAGCACCTAACCTGGCCAGGAACAACAAAACCAACAACAAATGAGAACACTTCCAAGAAATCAAAGTAAAGTTTATAAAACGACTGCGTTTAGTGTATGTATAGGGATTAGGAGCAAACTACAATAATTCAGACAACAACAAGAAAACAAAAAACAAACAAAAAACAAAGAATTCAATTTTTAGTATTAATTAAAAGTTATAGATTATACTCAGTATATAGGAAAAAGAGCGCAAATCGAGAGCAGAGTTTTTGGACAGGAGATCGATCATAAGATAAATATCTAACTAATTGTTGTAACTTGCGAATTGTATAATACGGAAACGGAAAACCAAATGCTTCTCAAACATTACCTATTTTGTTCTTTCTCCTCTTGCTAGCCAATACAGAAATATTAAGCAAACCTAAAGAATTTATAAATGTATATTTAACGGAAATTAGTTTAAAGTTAAAGTTAACGAGCCCCCCACACACACACACACACACACACAGACACAAAACATACCAAAATTGATTGTTAAAGAGTACACAAATGATACAAAAATCCCGCATTAAATTAGCCTAAGCGATAAGCGAACTTCGGACAGGATTCAAGTTACAAAACTAAGATATTACACACAATTCCTAGATGATTAAGAGGATAAGGAGGTGGATGAGGATGAGGACGAGGATCAAGTGGAATGACGACATGTAAAGCTCTCACGTTGCCTTAATATATTAGACTGATTTTTTCTACACACACATTTGTAGACGTATGGAGGATGCATTCGAGGAGTCCCAGCCAAAAGCCTGGGGAGGAGGAGCTGCAGCAAACGGAGTCCTAATCCCAATCCCAACTAGCGATTTACATGTACATATAGGGAAGAGCGAAGCTAAGCGAACAAAGCTACAGTTTGTCGGCCAATCCGAATCCGATCGTTCCGTTCGTTCGCTCGTTCGTTCGTTCGATGCGTATATAACCAAGGCATATGCCCACTATATAGCCACATGCCCAATTAGCCAAATCTCTCATAAACACAAGTGTAAATGCTAATTTCTCACCACCAGCTGAAGGATTAACTTACGATTAATTACCAAGAGAGAAAACCAACAGACAACAAACAACAAACAAAAAATACAAAATACAATGAATATTGATTATTTCTATGTACATATATGGATTGTATTAAACATTTATCGAAACTTAGCTGTTAACAAAAACATTTTTATTCCCCCTCACTCCACTCCATTTTTTTTAGTTCCATTTAAAACAAATTTCATATTTATATTATACATTAAAAATTATATAAATATATATCAATTAAATAAATAATAAATGAAACTTGTTATACAAAAAAAAGAAACCCGCTGTTAACTAGCTTTTCGACTGGCCTTGTGGTTCCTCCTTGTCCACCGGTGGCCACAGAGGCGTCAGTTCGCTGAGGGCCACGTCGTAGAGCAGATTCTGGTACTCCTCCAAAAGGACTGCAAAGAGAGGGTACATGATTAGGTTGCGCTTCCGGTTCTGGGTTGGCGTTAATAAACTTACAGTGAGGATCGCTTATCCACTGGTCCAGCAGCGCCTGACGGCTGTGGATTTGCTTTGTGATGAGCGCTCGCTTGAAGCGCAGCACCTTGTCGTTCATGCTTGACCAGCTCTTGATCACGGAGGCGGGCGTGGACTTCAGTTTGCCCCGGAAGGGAGCTAGCCTGGAGCAAACTTGGCCCTCTAGCAGAAACATTCCAAAGTAACTGGAAAAGCAAAATCATTTAATTACATCCTTCTTACTTAAATAAATATGTAGACACTTACCAGCAGGCCTTCTCGCTGATCGGCATCTCCACCTCGCCGAGTGGCAGCTCCCAGCCTGACTTGCCAAAGGTGGCGTCCACATGGCAGTAGATCTTGCCAGAAGTCGCATCGAATCTGGGAGCAGGATCCTCGCGCACCTCACGTATATTGCAAAGCAAGGGAACGTAGAGAAGCAGCCACTCAGGCTCGATGGCAGTGATGCCGCGTATGAACATCTTGGTGGAGTCGCCGTTCTGCAGCTCGTACGCCTCCTGGTAGACAACCCACTCGGGCGTCTTTTGACGCAACACCGAGGAGACGTGCAGGAAGGCCGGCTCTTCCATATCGGCACAATGGTAGGCGTACTTCAGACGCCGCCGCTCCTCCTTGTCGGCGATATCGGCCAGGGGCACCTTCCTAGCCACCCTGTCACCCATGCCGGCCAGCAGAATTTGCCGAAGGAACCGCGCTTGGGCATCCGAGGGAGGCTTCAGCTCGGGATCCACGCCCAGCTCCACGTCACTCACATTCAGATTGATCTCGTTGGTCAGCTGGACACGCAGCTTGCGCACCTCGCTCATCGCCTTCTGTCGCAATCCATTCGTGGCACAGAACTCCGGCAAGCGACCCTGTGATCCGGCGAACTCGGCTGCCCCGACGGCCCGTAAGAGGACCATGGGATCGCCGAGCAGCTGGTAATTGCCGCTAGACGCCCAGCTCTGGCGTTTACGGTGGAAGCGATTTGCGCCAGGCGCCACATCCTCGTCCCTCTGCACACCCGTCTCGATGAGCACCTCCTGGACGGAGAGAGCTGCCACCAGGCAAACGGTGTAGGGCAAGAGGTTCTGCTGGTGGGACAGGGCCAGCATCTTGCCAAAGCGCGGCGCCACGGGGAAGCGGGAGATAACCTGACCCAAACGGGTGACGGCTGGCGGTAAGTCGTTCTTCTCCGACTTGGTGGCCTCCAGGGCACCCAGCACAGTCAGTCGCCGCTCGGCGGCCTGCAGCTGCACCTGATCCGGTGGCGAGGGGAACGGGAAGTGCACCACGCGATCGATGCCCATGCAGCGCATCTGCAGCATTAGATCCTCGACTGGCTTCTTCTGGATATCCGGCTGGGAGAAGTCCTCGAAGCAGTCGTTGTACACGGCACTCGAGTAGAGGCGATAGCAATGCCCGGCACTGATGCGACCCGCTCGTCCAGCCCGCTGATCCGCCGAAGCTTTGGAAGTATGGGTTACCACAAAGGCACTCACACCGGTCAGTTTGTCGTAGAGCCGGGTCTTCTGGCGACCGCTGTCCACCACATACTTGATGTGCGGAATGGTGAGTGAGGTCTCCGCCACATTGGTGCTGACCACGCACAGCCGACAGCCCTCGGGAACGGGCTGGAAAATGCGGTTCTGCTTTTCGGAGGAGAGCAGCGAGTAGAGGGGCAGGACCCAGAGGGGTTGTCTCTGGCCGGAAGCCATTCCCGACTCCCCTTCCAGGCCCAATTCGTCGTCGTCGTCTTCTTGCCCATCCTCTAATCCGTCCTGCTCCTCATCCTCCTCGTCCTGCTGCTCGTGCATGTCCGCCTCTGTATCATCGCCAGGCAGCTTGTAGTCGTCCAGGTTGATTTTGGGCAAAGCGATCTGGGCCAGAAACTTCTTTTTCGACTTGCGAATGTTGCGTATTACCCGCTTCATATCGAACTCCAACTCCTTAGGATCCTCCACACTCTCAGCCGCCTCATCCTTTGTCTCCACCTCTGCCTCTTGTGTCACCTTACCGCCTTCCGCCACATCCTTGGCTGGCGGGTGATACGGAAACGTGCGGCGCAGCTTACGCACCAGCTGGTTGACCTCCTGCTGTCCCGTGACGAAGATCAAGATGCCGCCCTCCGGCAGCTGATTGTGGATCTTCAGGGTCTTGCGGTAGGCCTCCGCCACGTAGTCATCGGGCGTGCGCTTCTGAAAGTGAATGGTAACCGGAAACTGTCGTGCCTCCACCTTCAGCAACGGTGGTGGAATCTTAAAGAGACGTGTATTCTCCGTGAAATCGGTTACTCGCAACGTGGCGGACATGATGATCAGCTTCAGCGGCTGGCCACGTTTGTGCCGCAAGGGGACAATCCTCGAGAGCAGCCCCACCAGGATGTCGGTGTAGACGCTGCGCTCGTGCGCCTCGTCCAGAATGATCACCGAGTACTTGCTGAGCAGGAAGTCCGTTTCGATCTCCTTAAGCAGTACACCGTCGGTCATGAATTTGATGCGCGTGGCCGGAGTCACGTTGCCCTCGAAGCGAATGAGGTAGGACACCTCGCTCTCCGGCAGGTTCATCTCGTGGGCCACCCGCTTGGACATGGCAATGGCAGCCACTCGCCGCGGCTCCGTCACCCCGATCATCTTGTGCTGGGCGTAGCCCGCCTCGTACAGGAACTGCGGCAGCTGAGTGGTCTTTCCGGAGCCCGTCTCGCCGGCCACGATCACAATGGGATTTTCGTTGATGGTCTCCATCACCTGCTGCTCCTCCGCCAGGATGGGCAGACGAAGGCGCGCCTCCTGCACTTCCGTGGTGCGATGCACGGGCACGTAGACCGTCTGATGGATGCAGGCAGGTGGAGCAGGCTCTGCTTTTGGCTTTTCCTTGGGCGGTTTCACTTCGATTTTTGGCGGCACAGCAGTCACCGGAGTGGGTATGGCAGCAGGAGGCGGAGCTGGAGGCGTTTCATCCTTGTCGGAGGAGTCCTCGTCCTCGTCCTCGTCATCTTCCCCCAAACTAATCACATTCGGATTCTTGCGCTTGGCCTCCAGTTCCTCCTCCTCTTCGGCGAGCAGCTTGCGCTTGGAGCCCTTGATGGCATTCACGCGGTGCCCCGAACCCGAGCTCTTTTCGGCCAGGGCTTGAGCCTGCCGCTCCTGCTTCTTGGCCAGGTACTCATCCAGAGTGGGCAGCCGCTTGAGGCCCACCGTTTGCACCTGGCTGATGGATGTGTACTGCTGCAGCTCCGCCTCTGGGATTTGCACGGCGGCCAGGTCACCCAAGAGCTGGGCGCGCTGAAATTCAAAGGATTTGGCTTGACAAAGTGTTGATTAAAAACTAATGGAAGACACCTACGCCCTCCTTCTTCTTCTTCTTGTCCACAATCGCCTGGAGGTGCTTGCGCTGCTTCTTGGTGAGGATCTTTACGTGCTGCACCTTGTCCACCTTGATCTTGGTGGCCCGCTTCTCGGAGGGCAGCACCAGGGCGTTGGCCTCGTCGTAGCCGGCACGGCTGCCGCCGGCCACTGCATCCACATCGATCTGGATCTGTAGAAGATTGCGAATTGGATTTGATTGGTAAGGAAAGCGGGTTCACTTTAGGGATTCGCACCTCCTTTACAGCCGAGTTGTCCACAATGGTTTGCGGATTCTGCCGCGCCTTGGCATTGTGCACCTTCTTGCCCATGGCTATTTAATTTAATATTATCAAGTAATAATATTAATATTTATTTAAAAAAAAATGTAAACATTGAAATCACACGTGCAGCTCCGATAACCGGCCTATCGATAAGAGCGACTGCGAGCTGTCATTGCCAGCGACTATCGCTACTACAGTGTAATCGGTTTGACGGCACTGGAAAATTGGATCGTTTTTTCTATTGAGTTATTTTTTTAGCATAATAACTGTGTAATTATTTTAGAGTTGTGTGCCGTTCTGTTTCCTTGAATCCTGGCCCTGATCCCCCTTCAGTTGCACTTCGCCCCCTGCAATGGTGTCCAAGAACCAACTCCAGCTGAACCGGGCCATACAGATGGAGTCGCAGCAGCGGATGCAGCTATATCAGCAGCAGCATAATCTGCAGCAGCAGCGGAACAACCAGAACAGCAATATCAATAACAACAACAACAACAACCACAATCCCCGGGCAGCGGCAGCTCCCTACAGGAAACCCTTCCGTCCGGGCAACAACAATTCCGGACCAGGAGGCAACGGGAATGGAAATGGAAACGGGAATGGGAATGGGAGCAATGGCAACAACCAGATGATGTTCTCCTCCAGCCAGATGCCCAGCGATCCCCTCTACATCGACTTCAACAGTCCGACGCCGGGAAACAAGCAAAACCAGGGCGACGGTCTGAAGAAGAAGCCCATGAAGGGCATCAAGCAGCAGTATCCAAATCCCAATCCGAGCCAGCAGCAGCCGGGCAAGATGAACAACCAGAACAACAAGCAGATGAACCAGCAGCAGCAGCAGCCCTTCAACAACCAGATGAACGGAGGAGGAGGCAATGGTGGCGACTGGCAGCGCTTTCCGGGAAACAATCCCAACCTGAATCGCGGCGGCTTCAATGGATTCCAGCGCGGACCCCCGCCGAACCGCCCTCCTGGCCGCCACATGATGGGTCCGCCCATGGGTCCCATGGGACCGGGCGGGCCACGTGGACCCATGGGTCCCGGAGGACCCTACCCGCAGATGCCTTTCCAGCCGCCGATGCCCGGGATGCGGGGTCCAGGGCCCATGGGACCCATGGGTGGACCACCGCCGCCGCCGCACTTCATGCGGCGCAATGGACCCGGTCCTGGTCCGGGTCCCATGATGGGTGGCCCACCGCCCATGCACATGATGGGTCCACGGATGCCGCCGCGCGGCATGCCACCGGGTGGACCGTTCGGTGGGCCAATGAACATGAACGGCGGCCGGATCACGAAGCCCAATCCCAAGCTGATCAAGCAGGCGGTAAAGGGAAAGAGCAGCATCAAGACACTGAAGAACCTGATCAACCAGTACCCGATCGATAAGCCCTGGGTGACGGACGAGATACGCAGCGAGCACGACAAGAAGGTGGACATCGAGAACCGGCTGAAGGGCCACAAGGACGACGAACTCTTTGGCCAGTACAAGGGGCAGCGTGACAAGTTTGTGTCTCTCTACGAGGCGGCCCGGGAAGAGTATCTCAAGCAGGAGGCAGCCAGCGTCAAGGCCAAGGTGAGCATATAGTGCATCCCCCGAGTCAGTCCCTTAAACTCCCTTATAACGAAATAGGTGTCCCACCCTGAGCATCTCCTCAGGGTTGCACATCGATTCCGGGTACAGTTTCGTTGCGGTTCGTGCTGGAATCGATTTGCAACCCTGATCCGTAAGCCCCCAATCCCCAAGTCCCCCTTCGTTGCGTATGCCAGGTAGGATGAAAAGAAAGGAGCCGCAACCTGCTGCACTGCATCCCCTAAGCCTGGAGTCCTGAAGCAGCAGGTTCCGACCACATCGATTTCCCCTTCGGTTCCCTTGGCACCATAGTAAATCCGCAAAAGAGAACATCTTTATGTATATATTAATGTATTACCTTCCAAAATTCAAAGTTTAATAATAATCTTATACACTATGTAGGTAAAATCATGCATACATGGCCTCCACTTTGTGTTACATTTTTTAAAACTAATATTAATTTTTTTAGTTTCCAAGTGGCAGCCGTGGTATCACCATTCAATGCACTCTTAGTATCTGAATATCCTTAATTGATCTATAAATATTTAATATTCTTTGTTAAACGAGCCTCAGTATTCCAGCATATTACTGTTTTTATTTTCACTATTGGTTTCATACATTCTGAACCGGCAATAATTATAGTCCAACTTCTGAAACTCAAAACATATACATTTGACTTGAGGAAGTTGAACTATTTTTAACTATATTTGATTTGACTAATGATATTTTGCGGGTTTCCTTGAGAAACTCGCAAAATGCACTTGAAAACGATAAGAGATCTGAGAGCTCTATTTACACACTCAAAAAATCGCTTTTGAAACACGTTGGCAATACTCGTATTTCTTTTGCAGGATGCCAAGTCAGAAAACGCAATTTCAAGTCAGAGCGCCGCCCCTAAGGCCGGAAGCGCTAAAGATGCAACAATTCCAAATCCCTAGGCAGCCAATGCAACCGAAACCGAATACCGAATCAAATCTAATCGAACCGAATCAAGATCAGGTCGACTCACAGAACAGAAAATTAAACTAAAACTAAAACTAGACCGTAAACCGTAACGCAAAAAGAGCAACCTAAAACTAAAACTAAAACTAAAGAAACAGAGAAAAGCGAGCAAGAGCAAGAGTCTGACAATTGAAGACGTATAGAACTCAAGACCCCGAATCGATATCGGATATACACAGCCTGCTTTTGTCACACGTTGCTTTTGCGACTGAGAACTGAGCTTAATAATGATAATATTGAAACAGAATACAAACTCAACCCCAGCGATGATCATGTGGGAGAAATTCTAATGATAAAGATAACGATAGAGATTACGATAATGTATAACGCATAACGAATCACTTGTCTAACGATGATTGTTAATTGTGACCGTAACGTAAAGTAGAGTATTGAAATGTAACCGTAACGTAACAGTTTCCTTATTCGCAAGACAACTTTTCAACTTCAATTCTAAGCTGCAGCAATATCAGTTATTTGTACACATTATGATAAACCCCTAGCCACATATATATATATCTATAGATATATATGCATATATATTGCGATATATATTATTAATATTTCATATTCGCTGCCCGGGTGCTTGAGACGCAACCTTATTGGATCGGAGAGACCGGATTCCAAGCACCCGGGCAAAAATCACTCTGTAAGCCTTGGATTACACAACTTGATTGTATTTTTAAATTAATTCTTAAAAATTACAAATTAAGATCACTCTGTGAACGTGTTCTCGATGGTGTGCATCTACGGATTTGTTTTTGTGTTCTTTCTCCTGACCCTTGACCCCGCACCCCTTTCCTTCTTGCTCCCTACCGATAGTAGATTAATAGTGCTCTAGACCTTGAGGATCCGAAACCATCTGACAAGTAACCTCAAAGTAGCCAGACTTAGTGGACAAATGGCACGTAATTGTAGGGCCCATTGTAAAAACTATAAAATAGCACTCATTTTCAAACCAGTGAACAGCATGTCCCTAATTAATGTTTGGCTTTGGAATTGATAAATAAACTAGGAAAGAATCTCTCGGTTAAGTTAACGCTCACTTTAAAGTTTAAACTCATCGATAGCCATTAGTGTAGCACCGATTTCCATACAAATCAAATCAGTTAACAGCAAACCCTCAATTAGCAATAACTTAACGTCAGAAGAGTAACAAGTAGTTCTAAGGTACAATTTATTAACCTCCGGTTAGGTTTAACTCTAGCATTTAACATGGTTAAACCCAATTGGACTTAAAGTAGCGTTCACGTAATCAGTGAGGAGAAACACTTATCCCTCAGGTAGCTAAATAACAAAATGATAAAGGGGATTATTAAGACTAAATAGTTTAGAACACGGCACTTTGACCTCGCTTGTCAGGTGCTTTGGGGCCTAACCGTTAGTTGATACCATATAAACACACTCCCCCATCCCCATTTCCCCACAAAAATGAAGAATACTGCAGAATAAAGAGAGATTTCCAACAAAACTTAATGGCCCAGCGAAAACTTTTTTCTGGGGGTTCATTACTCAGGCCTATGGTTACGTTTCCCAGCCACTTAGCCAAAAAGTTGGCCCAACAAGCCATGTAATCATGCAATCACTGGTAATGGCCGGAGTATAAATGCTAAAGGACACCTCGGGTCGGGCCAAAGGTAATCTGGATCTGGATCATGGCGAAACAGGAGGAATCCCAACTGGACACCCACAGTGCTGTGTATTACCACTGGCGCGTCTGGGAGCTCACTGGCCTGATGCGTCCCAGGGGGATTTCCCGCCTGGGCTACCGGGTGTACTCCATAGCCATCAATTTAGTGGTCACCGTGCTGTTTCCCCTGAGCCTCCTGGCCAGGCTGGTGTTCACCACCAATTTGGCCGGAATTTGCGAGAATCTGACCATCACCATTACGGATATTGTGGCCAATTTGAAGTTCGCGAACGTGTATCTGGTGAGGTCGCAGCTCTACGAGATTAGATCGCTACTGCGCCTCATGGATGCCCGGGCCAGGCGAGTGGGAGATCCCGAGGAGCTGTCCGCCTTGAGGAGGGAGGTGGACATCGCCCAGGGCAGCTTCCGCACCTTTGCCCGGATCTTTGTGTTCGGCACCACTTTGAGTTGCATTCGGGTGGTCATTCGACCAGATCGGGAGCTCCTGTATCCGGCCTGGTTTGGCGTCGACTGGGTGCACTCCACCAGAAGCTATGTGCTCATCAATATCTACCAGCTCTTCGGTTTGGTTGTGCAGGCCATTCAGAACTGTGCCAGTGACTCGTATCCGCCGGCGTTTCTCTGCCTGCTCACGGGTCACATGCGTGCCCTGGAGCTGCGGGTGCGCCGGATTGGGTATAGGGATGGTAAGGAGAACGAGTACTTTCCGGGGGACTACGAGGTTTGGCAGGAGCAGAGCTACGAGCAGCTCATCGAGTGCATTCGTGATCTAATGCGGGTCCATCGGCTGAGGAGCATCATCCAGCGCATCCTTACGGTGCCCTGCATGGCCCAGTTCGTCTGCTCCGCCGCCGTCCAGTGCACCGTGGCCATGCACTTCCTCTACATGGCCGATGACCACGACCTCACCGCCATGATCATCTCGACCGTCTTCTTCACGGCCGTGACCCTGGAGGTGTTTGTCATCTGCTTCTTTGGGGACCGAATGCGGACGCAGAGCGAGGCGCTGTGCGATGCCTTCTACGCCTGCAACTGGGTGGACCAGCTGCCCAAATTCAAGCGGGAACTGCTCTTCACGCTGGCCAGGACCCAGAGGCCTTCGCTCATCTTCGCCGGCAACTACATCGCTCTCTCGCTGGAGACCTTCGAGCAGGTACGGCTGGCTTAGTATATCTCTAAATAACGTTTGATTGGTTCAACTTGATTTCAGGTCATGAGGTTCACCTACTCCGCTTTCACTCTTTTGCTCAGGGCCAAGTAAGCACAGCTTACGGAACCCTCAGAAAATTATAATAGTCTTATATTCAAATATGTCTCTTAAATAGTAGTTACAATTTAATCAACGTAGATTAAAGCTTTACTTATAAAGAGCACTAACGTTCTAGTAGAAGGTACTTAAAATAATAAAAATAAATTTTTCTAAGGGGTATGGTTTTCTTCGTAGTTTGGCCAAAAAAGGTCCCAAAGTAAAAAGAATAACAGATTTGAACAACTGAGGTCCTTAGCTAACGTTCCTCATCACTTTCTGAGTGATTTTCAAAAATAAATTGATTTTCAAATTTTTGCGATTTTTATAAGGGGTTGGGTCACAATTTTTTACAAAAAATTTAAAAACGCTAAAATTACCATTTTTTAAAACCAATCGACAGGGAATTTAAATACGAGCTCAAAAAGGTATGACACTTTGTATTCTGACCGTTTTTTCTCATTTTACGCCAAAAATACTGATATTTTTGTGCAAAAAAACACAATTAAGATTTTTGGCAAAAATTTCGATTAGAATTTTTTATTAAAAATATGGATTTTATCTGCGCGGTTTTCTTCGTAGTTTGGCCAAAAAAGGTCCCAAAGTAAAAAGAAGACAAGATTTGAACAACTGAGGTCCTTAGCTAACGTTCCTCATCACTTTCTGACTGATTTTCAAAAATAAATTGATTTTGAAATTTTTGCGATTTTTATAAGGGGTAGGGTCACAATTTTTTACAAAAAAAATTAAAAACGCTAAAATGACCATTTTTTAATGCAAATCGATAGGGAATTTAAGTACGAGCTCAAAAAGGTATGACACTTTGTATTCTGACCGTTTTTTCTCATTTGACGCCAAAAATACTGATATTTTTGTGCAAAAAACACGATTAAGATTTTTGGCAAAAATTTCGATTAGAATTTTTTATTAAAAATATGGATTTTATCTGCGCGGTTTTCTTCGTAGTTTGGCCAAAAAAGGTCCCAAAGGAAAAAGAATAACAGATTTTAACAACTGAGGTCCCTAGCTAACGTTCCTCATCACTTTCTGACTGATTTTCAAAAATAAACTGATTTTCAAATTTTTGCGATTTTTATAAGGGGTAGGGTCACAATTTTTTACAAAAAAATTAAAAACGCTAAAATTACCATTTTTTAATGCAAATCGATAGGGAATTTAAGTACGAGCTCAAAAAGGTATGACACTTTGTATTCTGACCGTTTTTTCTCATTTGACGCCAAAAATACTGATATTTTTGTGCAAAAAAACACGATTAAGATTTTTGGCAAAAATTTCGATTATAATTTTTTATTAAAAATATGGATTTTATCTGCGCGGTTTTCTTCGTAGTTTGGCCAAAAAAGGCCCCAAAGGAAAAAGAATAACAGATTTGAACAACTGAGGTCCCTAGCTAACGTTCCTCATCACTTTCTGACTGATTTTCAAAAATAAATTGATTTTCAAATTTTTGCGATTTTTATAAGGGGTAGGGTCAAAATTTTTTACAAAAAAATTAAAAACGCTAAAATGACCATTTTTTAATGCAAATCGATAGGGAATTTAAGTACGAGCTCAAAAAGGTATGACACTTTGTATTCTGACCGTTTTTTCTCATTTGACGCCAAAAATACTGATATTTTTGTGCAAAAAAACACGATTAAGATTTTTGGCAAAAATTTCGATTAGAATTTTTTATTAAAAATATGGATTTTATCTGCGCGGTTTTCTTCGTAATTTGGACAAAAAAGGTCCAAAAGGAAAAAGAATAACAGATTTGAACAACTGAGGTCCCTAGCTAACGTTCCTCATCACTTTCTGACTGATTTTCAAAAATAAATTGATTTTCAAATTTTTGCGATTTTTATAAGGGGTAGGGTCACAATTTTTTACAAAAAATTTAAAAACGCTAAAATGACCATTTTTTAATGCAAATCGATAGGGAATTTAAGTACGAGCTCAAAAAGGTATGACACTTTGTATTCTGACCGTTTTTTCTCATTTGACGCCAAAAATACTGATATTTTTGTGCAAAAAAACACGATTAAGATTTTTGGCAAAAATTTCGATTAGAATTTTTTATAAAAAATATGGATTTTATCTGCGCGGTTTTCTTTGTAGTTTGGCCAAAAAAGGCCCCAAAGGAAAAAGAATAACAGATTTGAACAACTGAGGTCCCTAGCTAACGTTCCTAATCACTTTCTGACTGATTTTCAAAAATAAATCGATTTTCAAATTTTTGCGATTTTTATAAGGGGTAGGGTCACAATTTTTTACAAAAAAATTAAAAACGCTAAAATGACCATTTTTTAATGCAAATCGATAGGGAATTTAAGTACGAGCTCAAAAAGGTATGACACTTTGTATTCTGACCGTTTTGTCTCATTTCACGCCAAAAATACTGATATTTTTGTGCAAAAAAACACGATTAAGATTTTTGGCAAAAATTTCGATTAGAATTTTTTATTAAAAATATGGATTTTATCTGCGCGGTTTTCTTCGTAGTTTGGCCAAAAAAGGTCCCAAAGGAAAAAGAATAACAGATTTTAACAACTGAGGTCCCTAGCTAACGTTCCTCATCACTTTCTGACTGATTTTCAAAAATAAACTGATTTTCAAATTTTTGCGATTTTTATAAGGGGTAGGGTCACAATTTTTTACAAAAAAATTAAAAACGCTAAAATTACCATTTTTTAATGCAAATCGATAGGGAATTTAAGTACGAGCTCAAAAAGGTATGACACTTTGTATTCTGACCGTTTTTTCTCATTTGACGCCAAAAATACTGATATTTTTGTGCAAAAAAACACGATTAAGATTTTTGGCAAAAATTTCGATTAGAATTTTTTATTAAAAATATGGATTTTATCTGCGCGGTTTTCTTCGTAGTTTGGCCAAAAAAGGCCCCAAAGGAAAAAGAATAACAGATTTGAACAACTGAGGTCCCTAGCTAACGTTCCTAATCACTTTCTGACTGATTTTCAAAAATAAATTGATTTTCAAATTTTTGCGATTTTTATAAGGGGTAGGGTCACAATTTTTTACAAAAAAATTAAAAACGCTAAAATGACCATTTTTTAATGCAAATCGATAGGGAATTTAAGTACGAGCTCAAAAAGGTATGACACTTTGTATTCTGACCGTTTTTTCTCATTTGACGCCAAAAATACTGATATTTTTGTGCAAAAAAACACGATTAAGATTTTTGGCAAAAATTTCGATTAGAATTTTTTATTAAAAATATGGATTTTTTCTCATTTGACGCCAAAAATACTGATATTTTTGTGCAAAAAAACACGATTAAGATTTTTGGCAAAAATTTCGATTATAATTTTTTATTAAAAATATGGATTTTATCTGCGCGGTTTTCTTCGTAGTTTGGCCAAAAAAGGCCCCAAAGGAAAAAGAATAACAGATTTGAACAACTGAGGTCCCTAGCTAACGTTCCTCATCACTTTCTGACTGATTTTCAAAAATAAATTGATTTTCAAATTTTTGCGATTTTTATAAGGGGTAGGGTCACAATTTTTTACAAAAAAATTAAAAACGCTAAAATGACCATTTTTTAATGCAAATCGATAGGGAATTTAAGTACGAGCTCAAAAAGGTATGACACTTTGTATTCTGACCGTTTTTTCTCATTTGACGCCAAAAATACTGATATTTTTGTGCAAAAAAACACGATTAAGATTTTTGTGCAAAAAAACACGATTAAGATTTTTGGCAAAAATTTCGATTAGAATTTTTTATAAAAAATATGGATTTTATCTGCGCGGTTTTCTTCGTAGTTTGGCCAAAAAAGGCCCCAAAGGAAAAAGAATAACAGATTTGAACAACTGAGGTCCCTAGCTAACGTTCCTAATCACTTTCTGACTGATTTTCAAAAATAAATTGATTTTCAAATTTTTGCGATTTTTATAAGGGGTAGGGTCACAATTTTTTACAAAAAAATTAAAAACGCTAAAATGACCATTTTTTAATGCAAATCGATAGGGAATTTAAGTACGAGCTCAAAAAGGTATGACACTTTGTATTCTGACCGTTTTTTCTCATTTGACGCCAAAAATACTGATATTTTTGTGCAAAAAAACACGATTAAGATTTTTGGCAAAAATTTCGATTAGAATTTTTTATTAAAAATATGGATTTTATCTGCTCGGTTTTCTTCGTAGTTTGGCCAAAAAAGGTCCCAAAGGAAAAAGAATAACAGATTTGAACAACTGAGGTCCCTAGCTAACGTTCCTCATCACTTTCTGACTGATTTTCAAAAATAAACTGATTTTCAAATTTTTGCGATTTTTATAAGGGGTAGGGTCACAATTTTTTACAAAAAAATTAAAAACGCTAAAATTACCATTTTTTAATGCAAATCGATAGGGAATTTAAGTACGAGCTCAAAAAGGTATGACACTTTGTATTCTGACCGTTTTTTCTCATTTGACGCCAAAAATACTGATATTTTTGTGCAAAAAAACACGATTAAGATTTTTGGCAAAAATTTCGATTAGAATTTTTTATTAAAAATATGGATTTTATCTGCGCGGTTTTCTTCGTAGTTTGGCCAAAAAAGGTCCCAAAGGAAAAAGAATAACAGATTTTAACAACTGAGGTCCCTAGCTAACGTTCCTCATCACTTTCTGACTGATTTTCAAAAATAAACTGATTTTCAAATTTTTGCGATTTTTATAAGGGGTAGGGTCACAATTTTTTACAAAAAAAATAAAAACGCTAAAATTACCATTTTTTAATGCAAATCGATAGGGAATTTAAGTACGAGCTCAAAAAGGTATGACACTTTGTATTCTGACCGTTTTTTCTCATTTGACGCCAAAAATACTGATATTTTTGTGCAAAAAAACACGATTAAGATTTTTGGCAAAAATTTCGATTAGAATTTTTTATTAAAAATATGGATTTTATCTGCGCGGTTTTCTTCGTAGTTTGGCCAAAAAAGGCCCCAAAGGAAAAAGAATAACAGATTTGAACAACTGAGGTCCCTAGCTAACGTTCCTAATCACTTTCTGACTGATTTTCAAAAATAAATTGATTTTCAAATTTTTGCGATTTTTATAAGGGGTAGGGTCACAATTTTTTACAAAAAAATTAAAAACGCTAAAATGACCATTTTTTAATGCAAATCGATAGGGAATTTAAGTACGAGCTCAAAAAGGTATGACACTTTGTATTCTGACCGTTTTTTCTCATTTGACGCCAAAAATACTGATATTTTTGTGCAAAAAAACACGATTAAGATTTTTGGCAAAAATTTCGATTAGAATTTTTTATTAAAAATATGGATTTTATCTGCGCGGTTTTCTTCGTAGTTTGGCCAAAAAAGGCCCCAAAGGAAAAAGAATAACAGATTTGAACAACTGAGGTCCCTAGCTAACGTTCCTAATCACTTTCTGACTGATTTTCAAAAATAAATTGATTTTCAAATTTTTGCGATTTTTATAAGGGGTAGGGTCACAATTTTTTACAAAAAAATTAAAAACGCTAAAATGACCATTTTTTAATGCAAATCGATAGGGAATTTAAGTACGAGCTCAAAAAGGTATGACACTTTGTATTCTGACCGTTTTTTCTCATTTGACGCCAAAAATACTGATATTTTTGTGCAAAAAAACACGATTAAGATTTTTGGCAAAAATTTCGATTAGAATTTTTTATTAAAAATATGGATTTTATCTGCGCGGTTTTCTTCGTAGTTTGGCCAAAAAAGGTCCCAAAGGAAAAAGAATAACAGATTTGAACAACTGAGGTCTCTAGCTAACGTTCCTCATCACTTTCTGACTGATTTTCAAAAATAAATTGATTTTCAAATTTTTGCGATTTTTATAAGGGGTAGGGTCACAATTTTTTACAAAAAAATTAAAAACGCTAAAATTACCATTTTTTAATGCAAATCGATAGGGAATTTAAGTACGAGCTCAAAAAGGTATGACACTTTGTATTCTGACCGTTTTTTCTCATTTGACGCCAAAAATACTGATATTTTTGTGCCCAAAAACTCGATTAAGATTTTTGGCAAAAATTTCGATTAGAATTTTTTATTAAAAATATGGATTTTATCTGCGCGGTTTTCTTCGTAGTTTGGCCAAAAAAGGCCCCAAAGGAAAAAGAATAACAGATTTGAACAACTGAGGTCCCTAGCTAACGTTCCTAATCACTTTCTGACTGATTTTCAAAAATAAATTGATTTTCAAATTTTTGCGATTTTTATAAGGGGTAGGGTCACAATTTTTTACAAAAAAATTAAAAACGCTAAAATGACCATTTTTTAATGCAAATCGATAGGGAATTTAAGTACGAGCTCAAAAAGGTATGACACTTTGTATTCTGACCGTTTTTTCTCATTTGACGCCAAAAATACTGATATTTTTGTGCAAAAAAACACGATTAAGATTTTTGGCAAAAATTTCGATTAGAATTTTTTATTAAAAATATGGATTTTATCTGCGCGGTTTTCTTCGTAGTTTGGCCAAAAAAGGTCCCAAAGGAAAAAGAATAACAGATTTGAACAACTGAGGTCTCTAGCTAACGTTCCTCATCACTTTCTGACTGATTTTCAAAAATAAATTGATTTTCAAATTTTTGCGATTTTTATAAGGGGTAGGGTCACAATTTTTTACAAAAAAATTAAAAACGCTAAAATTACCATTTTTTAATGCAAATCGATAGGGAATTTAAGTACGAGCTCAAAAAGGTATGACACTTTGTATTCTGACCGTTTTTTCTCATTTGACGCCAAAAATACTGATATTTTTGTGCAAAAAAACACGATTAAGATTTTTGGCAAAAATTTCGATTAGAATTTTTTATTAAAAATATGGATTTTATCTGCGCGGTTTTCTTCGTAGTTTGGCCAAAAAAGGTTCCAAAGGAAAAAGAATAACAGATTTGAACAACTGAGGTCCCTAGCTAACGTTCCTCATCACTTTCTGACTGATTTTCAAAAATAAACTGATTTTCAATTTTTGCGATTTTTATAAGGGGTTGGGTCACAATTTTTTACAAAAAAAATAAAAACGCTAAAATGACCATTTTTTAATGCAAATCGATAGGGAATTTAAGTACGAGCTCAAAAAGGTATGACACTTTGTATTCTGACCGTTTTTTCTCATTTGACGCCAAAAATACTGATATTTTTGTGCAAAAAAACACGATTAAGATTTTTGGCAAAAATTTCGATTAGAATTTTTTATTAAAAATATGGATTTTATCTGCGCGGTTTTCTTCGTAGTTTGGCCAAAAAAGGTCCCAAAGGAAAAAGAATAACAGATTTGAACAACTGAGGTCCCTAGCTAACGTTCCTCATCACTTTCTGACTGATTTTCAAAAATAAACTGATTTTCAATTTTTTTTTCGATTTTTATAAGGGGTTGGGTCACAATTTTTTACAAAAAAAATAAAAACGCTAAAATGACCATTTTTTAATGCAAATCGATAGGGAATTTAAATACGGGCTCAAAAAGGTATGACACTTTGTATTCTGACCGTTTTTTCTCATTTGACGCCAAAAATACTGATATTTTTGTGCAAAAAAACACGATTAAGATTTTTGGCAAAAATTTCGATTAGAATTTTTTATTAAAAATATGGGTTTTATCTGCGCGGTTTTCTTCGTAGTTTGGCCAAAAAAGGTCCCAAAGGAAAAAGAATAACAGATTTGAACAACTGAGGTCCCTAGCTAACGTTCCTCATCACTTTCTGACTGATTTTCAAAAATAAACTGATTTTCAATTTTTTTTTCGATTTTTATAAGGGGTAGGGTCACAATTTTTTACAAAAAAATTAAAAACGCTAAAATGACCATTTTTTAATGCAAATCGATAGGGAATTTAAATACGAGCTCAAAAAGGTATGACACTTTGTATTCTGACCGTTTTTTCTCATTTGACGCCAAAAATACTGATATTTTTGTGCAAAAAAACACGATTAAGATTTTTGGCAAAAATTTCGATTAGAATTTTTTATTAAAAATATGGATTTTATCTGCGCGGTTTTCTTCGTAGTTTGGCCAAAAAAGGTCCCAAAGGAAAAAGAATAACAGATTTTAACAACTGAGGTCCCTAGCTAACGTTCCTCATCACTTTCTGACTGATTTTCAAAAATAAACTGATTTTCAAATTTTTGCGATTTTTCTAAGGGGTAGGGTCACAATTTTTTACAAAAAAATTAAAAACGCTAAAATTACCATTTTTTAATGCAAATCGATAGGGAATTTAAGTACGAGCTCAAAAAGGTATGACACTTTGTATTCTGACCGTTTTTTCTCATTTGACGCCAAAAATACTGATATTTTTGTGCAAAAAAACACGATTAAGATTTTTGGCAAAAATTTCGATTAGAATTTTTTATTTTAAATGTGGATTTTATCTGCGCGGTTTTCTTCGTAGTTTGGCCAAAAAAGGTCCCAAAGGAAAAAGAATAACAGATTTTAACAACTGAGGTCCCTAGCTAACGTTCCTCATCACTTTCTGACTGATTTTCAAAAATAAACTGATTTTCAAATTTTTGCGATTTTTATAAGGGGTAGGGTCACAATTTTTTACAAAAAAATTAAAAACGCTAAAATTACCATTTTTTAATGCAAATCGATAGGGAATTTAAGTACGAGCTCAAAAAGGTATGACACTTTGTATTCTGACCGTTTTTTCTCATTTGACGCCAAAAATACTGATATTTTTGTGCAAAAAAACACGATTAAGATTTTTGGCAAAAATTTCGATTAGAATTTTTTATTAAAAATATGGATTTTATCTGCGCGGTTTTCTTCGTAGTTTGGCCAAAAAAGGTCCCAAAGGAAAAAGAATAACAGATTTTAACAACTGAGGTCCCTAGCTAACGTTCCTCATCACTTTCTGACTGATTTTCAAAAATAAACTGATTTTCAAATTTTTGCGATTTTTATAAGGGGTAGGGTCACAATTTTTTACAAAAAAAATAAAAACGCTAAAATGACCATTTTTTAATGCAAATCGATAGGGAATTTAAGTACGAGCTCAAAAAGGTATGACACTTTGTATTCTGACCGTTTTTTCTCATTTGACGCCAAAAATACTGATATTTTTGTGCAAAAAAACACGATTAAGATTTTTGGCAAAAATTTCGATTAGAATTTTTTATTAAAAATATGGATTTTATCTGCGCGGTTTTCTTCGTAGTTTGGCCAAAAAAGGTCCCAAAGGAAAAAGAATAACAGATTTGAACAACTGAGGTCCCTAGCTAACGTTCCTCATCACTTTCTGACTGATTTTCAAAAATAAACTGATTTTCAAATTTTTGCGATTTTTATAAGGGGTAGGGTCACAATTTTTTACAAAAAAAATAAAAACGCTAAAATGACCATTTTTTAATGCAAATCGATAGGGAATTTAAGTACGAGCTCAAAAAGGTATGACACTTTGTATTCTGACCGTTTTTTCTCATTTGACGCCAAAAATACTGATATTTTTGTGCAAAAAAACACGATTAAGATTTTTGGCAAAAATTTCGATTAGAATTTTTTATTAAAAATATGGATTTTATCTGCGCGGTTTTCTTCGTAGTTTGGCCAAAAAAGGTCCCAAAGGAAAAAGAATAACAGATTTGAACAACTGAGGTCCCTAGCTAACGTTCCTCATCACTTTCTGACTGATTTTCAAAAATAAATTGATTTTCAAATTTTTGCGATTTTTATAAGGGGTTGGGTCACAATTTTTTACAAAAAAAATAAAAACACTAAAATGACCATTTTTTAATGCAAATCGATAGGGAATTTAAGTACGAGCTCAAAAAGGTATGACACTTTGTATTCTGACCGTTTTTTCTCATTTGACGCCAAAAATACTGATATTTTTGTGCAAAAAAACACGATTAAGATTTTTGGCAAAAATTTCGATTAGAATTTTTTATTAAAAATATGGATTTTATCTGCGCGGTTTTCTTCGTAGTTTGGCCAAAAAAGGTTCCAAAGGAAAAAGAATAACAGATTTTAACAACTGAGGTCCCTAGCTAACGTTCCTCATAACTTTCTGACTGATTTTCAAAAATAAACTGATTTTCAAATTTTGCGATTTTTATAAGGGGTTGGGTCACAATTTTTTACAAAAAAAATAAAAACGCTAAAATGACCATTTTTTAATGCAAATCGATAGGGAATTTAAGTACGAGCTCAAAAAGGTATGACACTTTGTATTCTGACCGTTTTTTCTCATTTGACGCCAAAAATACTGATATTTTTGTGCAAAAAAACACGATTAAGATTTTTGGCAAAAATTTCGATTAGAATTTTTTATTAAAAATATGGATTTTATCTGCGCGGTTTTCTTCGTAGTTTGGCCAAAAAAGGTCCCAAAGGAAAAAGAATAACAGATTTTAACAACTGAGGTCCCTAGCTAACGTTCCTCATCACTTTCTGACTGATTTTCAAAAATAAACTGATTTTCAAATTTTTGCGATTTTTATAAGGGGTAGGGTCACAATTTTTTACAAAAAAAATAAAAACGCTAAAATGACCATTTTTTAATGCAAATCGATAGGGAATTTAAGTACGAGCTCAAAAAGGTATGACACTTTGTATTCTGACCGTTTTTTCTCATTTGACGCCAAAAATACTGATATTTTTGTGCAAAAAAACACGATTAAGATTTTTGGCAAAAATTTCGATTAGAATTTTTTATTAAAAATATGGATTTTATCTGCGCGGTTTTCTTCGTAGTTTGGCCAAAAAAGGTCCCAAAGGAAAAAGAATAACAGATTTTAACAACTGAGGTCCCTAGCTAACGTTCCTCATCACTTTCTGACTGATTTTCAAAAATAAACTGATTTTCAAATTTTTGCGATTTTTATAAGGGGTAGGGTCACAATTTTTTACAAAAAAATTAAAAACGCTAAAATGACCATTTTTTAATGCAAATCGATAGGGAATTTAAGTACGAGCTCAAAAAGGTATGACACTTTATATTCTGACCGTTTTTTCTCATTTGACGCCAAAAATACTGATATTTTTGTGCAAAAAAACACGATTAAGATTTTTGGCAAAAATTTCGATTAGAATTTTTTATTAAAAATATGGATTTTATCTGCGCGGTTTTCTTCGTAGTTTGGCCAAAAAAGGTCCCAAAGGAAAAAGAATAACAGATTTGAACAACTGAGGTCCCTAGCTAACGTTCCTCATCACTTTCTGACTGATTTTCAAAAATAAACTGATTTTCAAATTTTTGCGATTTTTATAAGGGGTAGGGTCACAATTTTTTACAAAAAAATTAAAAACGCTAAAATGACCATTTTTTAATGCAAATCGATAGGGAATTTAAGTACGAGCTCAAAAAGGTATGACACTTTGTATTCTGACCGTTTTTTCTCATTTGACGCCAAAAATACTGATATTTTTGTGCAAAAAAACACGATTAAGATTTTTGGCAAAAATTTCGATTAGAATTTTTTATTAAAAATATGGATTTTATCTGCGCGGTTTTCTTCGTAGTTTGGCCAAAAAAGGTTCCAAAGGAAAAAGAATAACAGATTTTAACAACTGAGGTCCCTAGCTAACGTTCCTCATCACTTTCTGACTGATTTTCAAAAATAAACTGATTTTCAATTTTTGCGATTTTTATAAGGGGTTGGGTCACAATTTTTTACAAAAAAAATAAAAACGCTAAAATGACCATTTTTTAATGCAAATCGATAGGGAATTTAAGTACGAGCTCAAAAAGGTATGACACTTTGTATTCTGACCGTTTTTTCTCATTTGACGCCAAAAATACTGATATTTTTGTGCAAAAAAACACGATTAAGATTTTTGGCAAAAATTTCGATTAGAATTTTTTATTAAAAATATGGGTTTTATCTGCGCGGTTTTCTTCGTAGTTTGGCCAAAAAAGGTCCCAAAGGAAAAAGAATAACAGATTTGAACAACTGAGGTCCCTAGCTAACGTTCCTCATCACTTTCTGACTGATTTTCAAAAATAAACTGATTTTCAATTTTTTTTTCGATTTTTATAAGGGGTAGGGTCACAATTTTTTACAAAAAAATTAAAAACGCTAAAATGACCATTTTTTAATGCAAATCGATAGGGAATTTAAATACGGGCTCAAAAAGGTATGACACTTTGTATTCTGACCGTTTTTTCTCATTTGACGCCAAAAATACTGATATTTTTGTGCAAAAAAACACGATTAAGATTTTTGGCAAAAATTTCGATTAGAATTTTTTATTAAAAATATGGATTTTATCTGCGCGGTTTTCTTCGTAGTTTGGCCAAAAAAGGTCCCAAAGGAAAAAGAATAACAGATTTGAACAACTGAGGTCCCTAGCTAACGTTCCTCATCACTTTCTGACTGATTTTCAAAAATAAATTGATTTTCATTTTTTTTTCGATTTTTATAAGGGGTAGGGTCACAATTTTTTACAAAAAAATTAAAAACGCTAAAATGACCATTTTTTAATGCAAATCGATAGGGAATTTAAGTACGAGCTCAAAAAGGTATGACACTTTGTATTCTGACCGTTTTTTCTCATTTGACGCCAAAAATACTGATATTTTTGTGCAAAAAACACGATTAAAATTTTTGGCAAAAATTTCGATTAGAATTTTTTATTAAAAATAAGGATTTTATCTGCGCGGTTTTCTTCGTAGTTTGGCCAAAAAAGGTTCCAAAGGAAAAAGAATAACAGATTTTAACAACTGAGGTCCCTAGCTAACGTTCCTCATCACTTTCTGACTGATTTTCAAAAATAAACTGATTTTCAAATTTTTGCGATTTTTATAAGGGGTAGGGTCACAATTTTTTACAAAAAAATTAAAAACGCTAAAATGACCATTTTTTAATGCAAATCGATAGGGAATTTAAGTACGAGCTCAAAAAGGTATGACACTTTGTATTCTGACCGTTTTTTCTCATTTGACGCCAAAAACACTGATATTTTTGTGCAAAAAAACACGATTAAGATTTTTGGCAAAA
This sequence comes from Drosophila pseudotakahashii, assembly GCA_035046095.1. Lineage (NCBI taxonomy): Eukaryota > Metazoa > Arthropoda > Insecta > Diptera > Drosophilidae > Drosophila > Drosophila pseudotakahashii. Next base: position 14,661,776 of record JAWNOE010000105.1, read on the forward strand.
ATTTCGATTAGAATTTTTTATTAAAAATATGAATTTTATCTGCGCGGTTTTCTTCGTAGTTTGGCCAAAAAAGGTCCCAAAGGAAAAAGAATAACAGATTTTAACAACTGAGGTCCCTAGCTAACGTTCCTCATCACTTTCTGACTGATTTTCAAAAATAAACTGATTTTCAAATTTTTGCGATTTTTCTAAGGGGTAGGGTCACAATTTTTTACAAAAAAATTAAAAACGCTAAAATTACCATTTTTTAATGCAAATCGATAGGGAATTTAAGTACGAGCTCAAAAAGGTATGACACTTTGTATTCTGACCGTTTTTTCTCATTTGACGCCAAAAATACTGATATTTTTGTGCAAAAAAACACGATTAAGATTTTTGGTAAAAATTTCGATTAGAATTTTTTATTTTAAATGTGGATTTTATCTGCGCGGTTTTCTTCGTAGTTTGGCCAAAAAAGGTCCCAAAGGAAAAAGAATAACAGATTTTAACAACTGAGGTCCCTAGCTAACGTTCCTCATCACTTTCTGACTGATTTTCAAAAATAAACTGATTTTCAAATTTTTGCGATTTTTCTAAGGGGTAGGGTCACAATTTTTTACAAAAAAATTAAAAACGCTAAAATTACCATTTTTTAATGCAAATCGATAGGGAATTTAAGTACGAGCTCAAAAAGGTATGACACTTTGTATTCTGACCGTTTTTTCTCATTTGACGCCAAAAACACTGATATTTTTGTGCAAAAAAACACGATTAAGATTTTTGGCAAAAATTTCGATTAGAATTTTTTATTAAAAATATGAATTTTATCTGCGCGGTTTTCTTCGTAGTTTGGCCAAAAAAGGTCCCAAAGGAAAAAGAATAACAGATTTTAACAACTGAGGTCCCTAGCTAACGTTCCTCATCACTTTCTGACTGATTTTCAAAAATAAACTGATTTTCAAATTTTTGCGATTTTTATAAGGGGTAGGGTCACAATTTTTTACAAAAAAATTAAAAACGCTAAAATTACCATTTTTTAATGCAAATCGATAGGGAATTTAAGTACGAGCTCAAAAAGGTATGACACTTTGTATTCTGACCGTTTTTTCTCATTTGACGCCAAAAATACTGATATTTTTGTGCAAAAAAACACGATTAAGATTTTTGGCAAAAATTTCGATTAGAATTTTTTATTAAAAATATGGATTTTATCTGCGCGGTTTTCTTCGTAGTTTGGCCAAAAAAGGTCCAAAATGAAAAAGAATAACAGATTTTAACAACTGAGGTCCCTAGCTAACGTTCCTCATCACTTTCTGACTGATTTTCAAAAATAAACTGATTTTCAAATTTTTGCGATTTTTATAAGGGGTAGGGTCACAATTTTTTACAAAAAAAATAAAAACGCTAAAATGACCATTTTTTAATGCAAATCGATAGGGAATTTAAGTACGAGCTCAAAAAGGTATGACACTTTGTATTCTGACCGTTTTTTCTCATTTGACGCCAAAAATACTGATATTTTTGTGCAAAAAAACACGATTAAGATTTTTGGCAAAAATTTCGATTAGAATTTTTTATTAAAAATATGGATTTTATCTGCGCGGTTTTCTTCGTAGTTTGGCCAAAAAAGGTCCCAAAGGAAAAAGAATAACAGATTTGAACAACTGAGGTCCCTAGCTAACGTTCCTCATCACTTTCTGACTGATTTTCAAAAATAAACTGATTTTCAAATTTTTGCGATTTTTATAAGGGGTAGGGTCACAATTTTTTACAAAAAAATTAAAAACGCTAAAATGACCATTTTTTAATGCAAATCGATAGGGAATTTAAGTACGAGCTCAAAAAGGTATGACACTTTGTATTCTGACCGTTTTTTCTCATTTGACGCCAAAAATACTGATATTTTTGTGCAAAAAAACACGATTAAGATTTTTGGCAAAAATTTCGATTATAATTTTTTATTAAAAATATGGATTTTATCTGCGCGGTTTTCTTCGTAGTTTGGCCAAAAAAGGTCCCAAAGGAAAAAGAATAACAGATTTTAACAACTGAGGTCCCTAGCTAACGTTCCTCATCACTTTCTGACTGATTTTCAAAAATAAACTGATTTTCAAATTTTTGCGATTTTTATAAGGGGTAGGGTCACAATTTTTTACAAAAAAAATAAAAACGCTAAAATGACCATTTTTTAATGCAAATCGATAGGGAATTTAAGTACGAGCTCAAAAAGGTATGACACTTTGTATTCTGACCGTTTTTTCTCATTTGACGCCAAAAATACTGATATTTTTGTGCAAAAAAACACGATTAAGATTTTTGGCAAAAATTTCGATTAGAATTTTTTATTAAAAATATGGATTTTATCTGCGCGGTTTTCTTCGTAGTTTGGCCAAAAAAGGTCCCAAAGGAAAAAGAATAACAGATTTGAACAACTGAGGTCCCTAGCTAACGTTCCTCATCACTTTCTGACTGATTTTCAAAAATAAACTGATTTTCAAATTTTTGCGATTTTTATAAGGGGTAGGGTCACAATTTTTTACAAAAAAAATAAAAACGCTAAAATGACCATTTTTTAATGCAAATCGATAGGGAATTTAAGTACGAGCTCAAAAAGGTATGACACTTTGTATTCTGACCGTTTTTTCTCATTTGACGCCAAAAATACTGATATTTTTGTGCAAAAAAACACGATTAAGATTTTTGGCAAAAATTTCGATTAGAATTTTTTATTAAAAATATGGATTTTATCTGCGCGGTTTTCTTCGTAGTTTGGCCAAAAAAGGTCCCAAAGGAAAAAGAATAACAGATTTTAACAACTGAGGTCCCTAGCTAACGTTCCTCATCACTTTCTGACTGATTTTCAAAAATAAATTGATTTTCAATTTTTTTTTCGATTTTTATAAGGGGTAGGGTCACAATTTTTTACAAAAAAAATAAAAACGCTAAAATGACCATTTTTTAATGCAAATCGATAGGGAATTTAAGTACGAGCTCAAAAAGGTATGACACTTTGTATTCTGACCGTTTTTTCTCATTTGACGCCAAAAATACTGATATTTTTGTGCAAAAAAACACGATTAAGATTTTTGGCAAAAATTTCGATTAGAATTTTTTATTAAAAATATGGATTTTATCTGCGCGGTTTTCTTCGTAGTTTGGCCAAAAAAGGTCCCAAAGGAAAAAGAATAACAGATTTTAACAACTGAGGTCCCTAGCTAACGTTCCTCATCACTTTCTGACTGATTTTCAAAAATAAACTGATTTTCAAATTTTTGCGATTTTTATAAGGGGTAGGGTCACAATTTTTTACAAAAAAATTAAAAACGCTAAAATGACCATTTTTTAATGCAAATCGATAGGGAATTTAAGTACGAGCTCAAAAAGGTATGACACTTTATATTCTGACCGTTTTTTCTCATTTGACGCCAAAAATACTGATATTTTTGTGCAAAAAAACACGATTAAGATTTTTGGCAAAAATTTCGATTAGAATTTTTTATTAAAAATATGGATTTTATCTGCGCGGTTTTCTTCGTAGTTTGGCCAAAAAAGGTCCCAAAGGAAAAAGAATAACAGATTTTAACAACTGAGGTCCCTAGCTAACGTTCCTCATCACTTTCTGACTGATTTTCAAAAATAAACTGATTTTCAAATTTTTGCGATTTTTCTAAGGGGTAGGGTCACAATTTTTTACAAAAAAATTAAAAACGCTAAAATTACCATTTTTTAATGCAAATCGATAGGGAATTTAAGTACGAGCTCAAAAAGGTATGACACTTTGTATTCTGACCGTTTTTTCTCATTTGACGCCAAAAATACTGATATTTTTGTGCAAAAAAAACACGATTAAGATTTTTGGCAAAAATTTCGATTAGAATTTTTTATTTTAAATGTGGATTTTATCTGCGCGGTTTTCTTCGTAGTTTGGCCAAAAAAGGTCCCAAAGGAAAAAGAATAACAGATTTTAACAACTGAGGTCCCTAGCTAACGTTCCTCATCACTTTCTGACTGATTTTCAAAAATAAACTGATTTTCAAATTTTTGCGATTTTTATAAGGGGTAGGGTCACAATTTTTTACAAAAAATTTAAAAACGCTAAAATGACCATTTTTTAATGCAAATCGATAGGGAATTTAAGTACGAGCTCAAAAAGGTATGACACTTTGTATTCTGACCGTTTTTTCTCATTTGACGCCAAAAATACTGATATTTTTGTGCAAAAAAACACGATTAAGATTTTTGGCAAAAATTTCGATTAGAATTTTTTATTAAAAATATGGATTTTATCTGCGCGGTTTTCTTCGTAGTTTGGCCAAAAAAGGTCCCAAAGGAAAAAGAATAACAGATTTGAACAACTGAGGTCCCTAGCTAACGTTCCTCATCACTTTCTGACTGATTTTCAAAAATAAACTGATTTTCAAATTTTTGCGATTTTTATAAGGGGTAGGGTCACAATTTTTTACAAAAAAATTAAAAACGCTAAAATGACCATTTTTTAATGCAAATCGATAGGGAATTTAAGTACGAGCTCAAAAAGGTATGACACTTTGTATTCTGACCGTTTTTTCTCATTTGACGCCAAAAATACTGATATTTTTGTGCAAAAAAACACGATTAAGATTTTTGGCAAAAATTTCGATTATAATTTTTTATTAAAAATATGGATTTTATCTGCGCGGTTTTCTTCGTAGTTTGGCCAAAAAAGGTCCCAAAGGAAAAAGAATAACAGATTTTAACAACTGAGGTCCCTAGCTAACGTTCCTCATCACTTTCTGACTGATTTTCAAAAATAAACTGATTTTCAAATTTTTGCGATTTTTATAAGGGGTAGGGTCACAATTTTTTACAAAAAAAATAAAAACGCTAAAATGACCATTTTTTAATGCAAATCGATAGGGAATTTAAGTACGAGCTCAAAAAGGTATGACACTTTGTATTCTGACCGTTTTTTCTCATTTGACGCCAAAAATACTGATATTTTTGTGCAAAAAAACACGATTAAGATTTTTGGCAAAAATTTCGATTAGAATTTTTTATTAAAAATATGGATTTTATCTGCGCGGTTTTCTTCGTAGTTTGGCCAAAAAAGGTCCCAAAGGAAAAAGAATAACAGATTTGAACAACTGAGGTCCCTAGCTAACGTTCCTCATCACTTTCTGACTGATTTTCAAAAATAAACTGATTTTCAAATTTTTGCGATTTTTATAAGGGGTAGGGTCACAATTTTTTACAAAAAAAATAAAAACGCTAAAATGACCATTTTTTAATGCAAATCGATAGGGAATTTAAGTACGAGCTCAAAAAGGTATGACACTTTGTATTCTGACCGTTTTTTCTCATTTGACGCCAAAAATACTGATATTTTTGTGCAAAAAAACACGATTAAGATTTTTGGCAAAAATTTCGATTAGAATTTTTTATTAAAAATATGGATTTTATCTGCGCGGTTTTCTTCGTAGTTTGGCCAAAAAAGGTCCCAAAGGAAAAAGAATAACAGATTTTAACAACTGAGGTCCCTAGCTAACGTTCCTCATCACTTTCTGACTGATTTTCAAAAATAAATTGATTTTCAATTTTTTTTTCGATTTTTATAAGGGGTAGGGTCACAATTTTTTACAAAAAAAATAAAAACGCTAAAATGACCATTTTTTAATGCAAATCGATAGGGAATTTAAGTACGAGCTCAAAAAGGTATGACACTTTGTATTCTGACCGTTTTTTCTCATTTGACGCCAAAAATACTGATATTTTTGTGCAAAAAAACACGATTAAGATTTTTGGCAAAAATTTCGATTAGAATTTTTTATTAAAAATATGGATTTTATCTGCGCGGTTTTCTTCGTAGTTTGGCCAAAAAAGGTCCCAAAGGAAAAAGAATAACAGATTTTAACAACTGAGGTCCCTAGCTAACGTTCCTCATCACTTTCTGACTGATTTTCAAAAATAAACTGATTTTCAAATTTTTGCGATTTTTATAAGGGGTAGGGTCACAATTTTTTACAAAAAAATTAAAAACGCTAAAATGACCATTTTTTAATGCAAATCGATAGGGAATTTAAGTACGAGCTCAAAAAGGTATGACACTTTATATTCTGACCGTTTTTTCTCATTTGACGCCAAAAATACTGATATTTTTGTGCAAAAAAACACGATTAAGATTTTTGGCAAAAATTTCGATTAGAATTTTTTATTAAAAATATGGATTTTATCTGCGCGGTTTTCTTCGTAGTTTGGCCAAAAAAGGTCCCAAAGGAAAAAGAATAACAGATTTTAACAACTGAGGTCCCTAGCTAACGTTCCTCATCACTTTCTGACTGATTTTCAAAAATAAACTGATTTTCAAATTTTTGCGATTTTTCTAAGGGGTAGGGTCACAATTTTTTACAAAAAAATTAAAAACGCTAAAATTACCATTTTTTAATGCAAATCGATAGGGAATTTAAGTACGAGCTCAAAAAGGTATGACACTTTGTATTCTGACCGTTTTTTCTCATTTGACGCCAAAAATACTGATATTTTTGTGCAAAAAAAACACGATTAAGATTTTTGGCAAAAATTTCGATTAGAATTTTTTATTTTAAATGTGGATTTTATCTGCGCGGTTTTCTTCGTAGTTTGGCCAAAAAAGGTCCCAAAGGAAAAAGAATAACAGATTTTAACAACTGAGGTCCCTAGCTAACGTTCCTCATCACTTTCTGACTGATTTTCAAAAATAAACTGATTTTCAAATTTTTGCGATTTTTATAAGGGGTAGGGTCACAATTTTTTACAAAAAATTTAAAAACGCTAAAATGACCATTTTTTAATGCAAATCGATAGGGAATTTAAGTACGAGCTCAAAAAGGTATGACACTTTGTATTCTGACCGTTTTTTCTCATTTGACGCCAAAAATACTGATATTTTTGTGCAAAAAAACACGATTAAGATTTTTGGCAAAAATTTCGATTAGAATTTTTTATTAAAAATATGGATTTTATCTGCGCGGTTTTCTTCGTAGTTTGGCCAAAAAAGGTCCAAAAGGAAAAAGAATAACAGCTCAAAAAGGTATGACACTTTATATTCTGACCGTTTTTTCTCATTTGACGCCAAAAATACTGATATTTTTGTGCAAAAAAACACGATTAAGATTTTTGGCAAAAATTTCGATTAGAATTTTTTATTAAAAATATGGATTTTATCTGCGCGGTTTTCTTCGTAGTTTGGCCAAAAAAGGTCCCAAAGGAAAAAGAATAACAGATTTGAACAACTGAGGTCCCTAGCTAACGTTCCTCATCACTTTCTGACTGATTTTCAAAAATAAACTGATTTTCAAATTTTTGCGATTTTTATAAGGGGTAGGGTCACAATTTTTTACAAAAAAATTAAAAACGCTAAAATGACCATTTTTTAATGCAAATCGATAGGGAATTTAAGTACGAGCTCAAAAAGGTATGACACTTTATATTCTGACCGTTTTTTCTCATTTGACGCCAAAAATACTGATATTTTTGTGCAAAAAAACACGATTAAGATTTTTGGCAAAAATTTCGATTAGAATTTTTTATTAAAAATATGGATTTTATCTGCGCGGTTTTCTTCGTAGTTTGGCCAAAAAAGGTCCCAAAGGAAAAAGAATAACAGATTTTAACAACTGAGGTCCCTAGCTAACGTTCCTCATCACTTTCTGACTGATTTTCAAAAATAAACTGATTTTCAAATTTTTGCGATTTTTCTAAGGGGTAGGGTCACAATTTTTTACAAAAAAATTAAAAACGCTAAAATTACCATTTTTTAATGCAAATCGATAGGGAATTTAAGTACGAGCTCAAAAAGGTATGACACTTTGTATTCTGACCGTTTTTTCTCATTTGACGCCAAAAATACTGATATTTTTGTGCAAAAAAAACACGATTAAGATTTTTGGCAAAAATTTCGATTAGAATTTTTTATTTTAAATGTGGATTTTATCTGCGCGGTTTTCTTCGTAGTTTGGCCAAAAAAGGTCCCAAAGGAAAAAGAATAACAGATTTTAACAACTGAGGTCCCTAGCTAACGTTCCTCATCACTTTCTGACTGATTTTCAAAAATAAACTGATTTTCAAATTTTTGCGATTTTTATAAGGGGTAGGGTCACAATTTTTTACAAAAAATTTAAAAACGCTAAAATGACCATTTTTTAATGCAAATCGATAGGGAATTTAAGTACGAGCTCAAAAAGGTATGACACTTTGTATTCTGACCGTTTTTTCTCATTTGACGCCAAAAATACTGATATTTTTGTGCAAAAAAACACGATTAAGATTTTTGGCAAAAATTTCGATTAGAATTTTTTATTAAAAATATGGATTTTATCTGCGCGGTTTTCTTCGTAGTTTGGCCAAAAAAGGTCCAAAAGGAAAAAGAATAACAGATTTTAACAACTGAGGTCCCTAGCTAACGTTCCTCATCACTTTCTGACTGATTTTCAAAAATAAACTGATTTTCAAATTTTTGCGATTTTTATAAGGGGTAGGGTCACAATTTTTTACAAAAAAATTAAAAACGCTAAAATGTCCATTTTTTAATGCAAATCGATAGGGAATTTAAGTACGAGCTCAAAAAGGTACGACACTTTGTATTCTGACCGTTTTTTCTCATTTGACGCCAAAAATACTGATATTTTTATGCAAAAAAACACGATTAAGATTTTTGGCAAAAATTTCGATTAGAATTTTTTATTAAAAATATGGATTTTATCTGCGCGGTTTTCTTCGTAGTTTGGCCAAAAAAGGTCCAAAAGGAAAAAGAATAACAGATTTTAACAACTGAGGTCCCTAGCTAACGTTCCTCATCACTTTCTGACTGATTTTCAAAAATAAACTGATTTTCAAATTTTTGCGATTTTTATAAGGGGTAGGGTCACAATTTTTTACAAAAAAATTAAAAACGCTAAAATGTCCATTTTTTAATGCAAATCGATAGGGAATTTAAGTACGAGCTCAAAAAGGTACGACACTTTGTATACTGATATTTTTATGCAAAAAAACACGATTAAGATTTTTGGCAAAAATTTCGATTAGAATTTTTTATTAAAAATATGGATTTTATCTGCGCGGTTTTCTTCGTAGTTTGGCCAAAAAAGGTTCCAAAGGAAAAAGAATAACAGATTTTAACAACTGAGGTCCCTAGCTAACGTTCCTCATCACTTTCTGACTGATTTTCAAAAATAAACTTATTTTCAAATTTTTGCGATTTTTATAAGGGGTAGGGTCACAATTTTTTACAAAAAAATTAAAAACGCTAAAATGTCCATTTTTTAATGCAAATCGATAGGGAATTTAAGTACGAGCTCAAAAAGGTATGACACTTTGTATTCTGACCGTTTTTTCTCATTTGACGCCAAAAATACTGATATTTTTGTGCAAAAAAACACGATTAAGATTTTTGGCAAAAATTTCGATTAGAATTTTTTATTTTAAATGTGGATTTTATCTGCGCGGTTTTCTTCGTAGTTTGGCCAAAAAAGGTCCCAAAGGAAAAAGAATAACAGATTTTAACAACTGAGGTCCCTAGCTAACGTTCCTCATCACTTTCTGACTGATTTTCAAAAATAAATTGATTTTCAAATTTTTGCGATTTTTATAAGGGGTAGGGTCACAATTTTTTACAAAAAAATTAAAAACGCTAAAATGACCATTTTTTAATGCAAATCGATAGGGAATTTAAGTACGAGCTCAAAAAGGTATGACACTTTGTATTCTGACCGTTTTTTCTCATTTGACGCCAAAAATACTGATATTTTTGTGCAAAAAAACACGATTAAAATTTTTGGCAAAAAAACACGATTAAGATTTTTGGCAAAAATTTCGATTAGAATTTTTTATTAAAAATATGGATTTTATCTGCGCGGTTTTCTTCGTAGTTTGGCCAAAAAAAGTCCAAAAGAAAAAAGGATAACAGATTTTAACAACTGAGGTCCCTAGCTAACGTTCCTCATCACTTTCTGACTGATTTTCAAAAATAAATTGATTTTCAAATTTTTGCGATTTTTATAAGGGTCACAATTTTTTACAAAAAAATTAAAAACGCTAAAATGACCATTTTTTAATGCAAATCGATAGGGAATTTAAGTACGAGCTCAAAAAGGTATGACACTTTGTATTCTGACCGTTTTTTCTCATTTGACGCCAAAAATACTGATATTTTTGTGCAAAAAAACACGATTAAGATTTTTGGCAAAAATTTCGATTAGAATTTTTTATTAAAAATATGGATTTTATCTGCGCGGTTTTCTTCGTAGTTTGGCCAAAAAAGGTCCCAAAGGAAAAAGAATAACAGATTTTAACAACTGAGGTCCCTAGCTAACGTTCCTCATCACTTTCTGACTGATTTTCAAAAATAAACTGATTTTCAAATTTTTGCGATTTTTATAAGGGGTAGGGTCACAATTTTTTACAAAAAAATTAAAAACGCTAAAATGACCATTTTTTAATGCAAATCGATAGGGAATTTAAGTACGAGCTCAAAAAGGTATGACACTTTGTATTCTGACCGTTTTTTCTCATTTGACGCCAAAAATACTGATATTTTTGTGCAAAAAAACACGATTAAGATTTTTGGCAAAAATTTCGATTAGAATTTTTTATTAAAAATATGGATTTTATCTGCGCGGTTTTCTTCGTAGTTTGGCCAAAAAAGGTCCCAAAGGAAAAAGAATAACAGATTTGAACAACTGAGGTCCCTAGCTAACGTTCCTCATCACTTTCTGACTGATTTTCAAAAATAAACTGATTTTCAAATTTTTGCGATTTTTATAAGGGGTAGGGTCACAATTTTTTACAAAAAAATTAAAAACGCTAAAATGACCATTTTTTAATGCAAATCGATAGGGAATTTAAGTACGAGCTCAAAAAGGTATGACACTTTGTATTCTGACCGTTTTTTCTCATTTGACGCCAAAAATACTGATATTTTTGTGCAAAAAAACACGATTAAGATTTTTGGCAAAAATTTCGATTAGAATTTTTTATTAAAAATATGGATTTTATCTGCGCGGTTTTCTTCGTAGTTTGGCCAAAAAAGGTCCCAAAGGAAAAAGAATAACAGATTTTAACAACTGAGGTCCCTAGCTAACGTTCCTCATCACTTTCTGACTGATTTTCAAAAATAAACTGATTTTCAAATTTTTGCGATTTTTATAAGGGGTAGGGTCACAATTTTTTACAAAAAAAATAAAAACGCTAAAATGACCATTTTTTAATGCAAATCGATAGGGAATTTAAGTACGAGCTCAAAAAGGTATGACACTTTGTATTCTGACCGTTTTTTCTCATTTGACGCCAAAAATACTGATATTTTTGTGCAAAAAAACACGATTAAGATTTTTGGCAAAAATTTCGATTAGAATTTTTTATTAAAAATATGGATTTTATCTGCGCGGTTTTCTTCGTAGTTTGGCCAAAAAAGGTCCCAAAGGAAAAAGAATAACAGATTTTAACAACTGAGGTCCCTAGCTAACGTTCCTCATCACTTTCTGACTGATTTTCAAAAATAAACTGATTTTCAAATTTTTGCGATTTTTATAAGGGGTAGGGTCACAATTTTTTACAAAAAAATTAAAAACGCTAAAATGACCATTTTTTAATGCAAATCGATAGGGAATTTAAGTACGAGCTCAAAAAGGTATGACACTTTGTATTCTGACCGTTTTTTCTCATTTGACGCCAAAAATACTGATATTTTTGTGCAAAAAAACACGATTAAGATTTTTGGCAAAAATTTCGATTAGAATTTTTTATTAAAAATATGGATTTTATCTGCGCGGTTTTCTTCGTAGTTTGGCCAAAAAAGGTCCCAAAGGAAAAAGAATAACAGATTTTAACAACTGAGGTCCCTAGCTAACGTTCCTCATCACTTTCTGACTGATTTTCAAAAATAAATTGATTTTCAAATTTTTGCGATTTTTATAAGGGGTAGGGTCACAATTTTTTACAAAAAAATTAAAAACGCTAAAATGACCATTTTTTAATGCAAATCGATAGGGAATTTAAGTACGAGCTCAAAAAGGTATGACACTTTGTATTCTGACCGTTTTTTCTCATTTGACGCCAAAAATACTGATATTTTTGTGCAAAAAAACACGATTAAGATTTTTGGCAAAAATTTCGATTAGAATTTTTTATTAAAAATATGGATTTTATCTGCGCGGTTTTCTTCGTAGTTTGGCCAAAAAAGGTCCCAAAGGAAAAAGAATAACAGATTTTAACAACTGAGGTCCCTAGCTAACGTTCCTCATCACTTTCTGACTGATTTTCAAAAATAAACTGATTTTCAAATTTTTGCGATTTTTATAAGGGGTAGGGTCACAATTTTTTACAAAAAAAATAAAAACGCTAAAATGACCATTTTTTAATGCAAATCGATAGGGAATTTAAGTACGAGCTCAAAAAGGTATGACACTTTGTATTCTGACCGTTTTTTCTCATTTGACGCCAAAAATACTGATATTTTTGTGCAAAAAAACACGATTAAGATTTTTGGCAAAAATTTCGATTAGAATTTTTTATTAAAAATATTGATTTTATCTGCGCGGTTTTCTTCGTAGTTTGGCCAAAAAAGGTCCCAAAGGAAAAAGAATAACAGATTTGAACAACTGAGGTCCCTAGCTAACGTTCCTCATCACTTTCTGACTGATTTTCAAAAATAAACTGATTTTCAAATTTTTGCGATTTTTATAAGGGTCACAATTTTTTACAAAAAAATTAAAAACGCTAAAATGACCATTTTTTAATGCAAATCGATAGGGAATTTAAGTACGAGCTCAAAAAGGTATGACACTTTGTATTCTGACCGTTTTTCTCATTTGACGCCAAAAATACTGATATTTTTGTGCAAAAAAACACGATTAAGATTTTTGGCAAAAATTTCGATTAGAATTTTTTATTAAAAATATGGATTTTATCTGCGCGGTTTTCTTCGTAGTTTGGCCAAAAAAGGTCCCAAAGGAAAAAGGATAACAGATTTTAACAACTGAGGTCCCTAGCTAACGTTCCTCATCACTTTCTGACTGATTTTCAAAAATAAACTGATTTTCAAATTTTTGCGATTTTTATAAGGGGTAGGGTCACAATTTTTTACAAAAAAATTAAAAACGCTAAAATGACCATTTTTTAATGCAAATCGATAGGGAATTTAAGTACGAGCTCAAAAAGGTATGACACTTTGTATTCTGACCGTTTTTTCTCATTTGACGCCAAAAATACTGATATTTTTGTGCAAAAAAACACGATTAAGATTTTTGGCAAAAATTTCGATTAGAATTTTTTATTAAAAATATGGATTTTATCTGCGCGGTTTTCTTCGTAGTTTGGCCAAAAAAGGTCCCAAAGGAAAAAGAATAACAGATTTTAACAACTGAGGTCCCTAGCTAACGTTCCTCATCACTTTCTGACTGATTTTCAAAAATAAACTGATTTTCAAATTTTTGCGATTTTTATAAGGGGTAGGGTCACAATTTTTTACAAAAAAAATAAAAACGCTAAAATTACCATTTTTTAATGCAAATCGATAGGGAATTTAAGTACGAGCTCAAAAAGGTATGACACTTTGTATTCTGACCGTTTTTTCTCATTTGACGCCAAAAATACTGATATTTTTGTGCAAAAAAACACGATTAAGATTTTTGGCAAAAATTTCGATTAGAATTTTTTATTAAAAATATGGATTTTATCTGCGCGGTTTTCTTCGTAGTTTGGCCAAAAAAGGTCCCAAAGGAAAAAGAATAACAGATTTGAACAACTGAGGTCCCTAGCTAACGTTCCTCATCATTTTCTGACTGATTTTCAAAAATAAACTGATTTTCAAATTTTTGCGATTTTTATAAGGGGTAGGGTCACAATTTTTTACAAAAAAATTAAAAACGCTAAAATGACCATTTTTTAATGCAAATCGATAGGGAATTTAAGTACGAGCTCAAAAAGGTATGACACTTTGTATTCTGACCGTTTTTTCTCATTTGACGCCAAAAATACTGATATTTTTGTGCAAAAAAACACGATTAAGATTTTTGGCAAAAATTTCGATTAGAATTTTTTATTAAAAATATGGATTTTATCTGCGCGGTTTTCTTCGTAGTTTGGCCAAAAAAGGTCCCAAAGGAAAAAGAATAACAGATTTTAACAACTGAGGTCCCTAGCTAACGTTCCTCATCACTTTCTGACTGATTTTCAAAAATAAACTGATTTTCAAATTTTTGCGATTTTTATAAGGGGTAGGGTCACAATTTTTTACAAAAAAATTAAAAACGCTAAAATGACCATTTTTTAATGCAAATCGATAGGGAATTTAAGTACGAGCTCAAAAAGGTATGACACTTTGTATTCTGACCGTTTTTTCTCATTTGACGCCAAAAATACTGATATTTTTGTGCAAAAAAACACGATTAAGATTTTTGGCAAAAATTTCGATTAGAATTTTTTATTTTAAATGTGGATTTTATCTGCGCGGTTTTCTTCGTAGTTTGGCCAAAAAAGGTCCCAAAGGAAAAAGAATAACAGATTTTAACAACTGAGGTCCCTAGCTAACGTTCCTCATCACTTTCTGACTGATTTTCAAAAATAAACTGATTTTCAAATTTTTGCGATTTTTATAAGGGGTAGGGTCACAATTTTTTACAAAAAAAATAAAAACGCTAAAATTACCATTTTTTAATGCAAATCGATAGGGAATTTAAGTACGAGCTCAAAAAGGTATGACACTTTGTATTCTGACCGTTTTTTCTCATTTGACGCCAAAAATACTGATATTTTTGTGCAAAAAAACACGATTAAGATTTTTGGCAAAAATTTCGATTAGAATTTTTTATTAAAAATATGGATTTTATCTGCGCGGTTTTCTTCGTAGTTTGGCCAAAAAAGGTCCCAAAGGAAACAGAATAACAGATTTGAACAACTGAGGTCCCTAGCTAACGTTCCTCATCATTTTCTGACTGATTTTCAAAAATAAACTGATTTTCAAATTTTTGCGATTTTTATAAGGGGTAGGGTCACAATTTTTTACAAAAAAATTAAAAACGCTAAAATGACCATTTTTTAATGCAAATCGATAGGGAATTTAAGTACGAGCTCAAAAAGGTATGACACTTTGTATTCTGACCGTTTTTTCTCATTTGACGCCAAAAATACTGATATTTTTGTGCAAAAAAACACGATTAAGATTTTTGGCAAAAATTTCGATTAGAATTTTTTATTAAAAATATGGATTTTATCTGCGCGGTTTTCTTCGTAGTTTGACCAAAAAGGTCCCAAAGGAAAAAGAATAACAGATTTTAACAACTGAGGTCCCTAGCTAACGTTCCTCATCACTTTCTGACTGATTTTCAAAAATAAATTGATTTTCAAATTTTTGCGATTTTTATAAGGGGTAGGGTCACAATTTTTTACAAAAAAATTAAAAACGCTAAAATGACCATTTTTTAATGCAAATCGATAGGGAATTTAAGTACGAGCTCAAAAAGGTATGACACTTTGTTTTCTGACCGTTTTTTCTCATTTGACGCCAAAAATACTGATATTTTTGTGCAAAAAAACACGATTAAGATTTTTGGCAAAAATTTCGATTAGAATTTTTTATTTTAAATGTGGATTTTATCTGCGCGGTTTTCTTCGTAGTTTGGCCAAAAAAGGTCCCAAAGGAAAAAGAATAACAGATTTTAACAACTGAGGTCCCTAGCTAACGTTCCTCATCACTTTCTGACTGATTTTCAAAAATAAATTGATTTTCAAATTTTTGCGATTTTTATAAGGGGTAGGGTCACAATTTTTTACAAAAAAATTAAAAACGCTAAAATGACCATTTTTTAATGCAAATCGATAGGGAATTTAAGTACGAGCTCAAAAAGGTATGACACTTTGTATTCTGACCGTTTTTTCTCATTTGACGCCAAAAATACTGATATTTTTGTGCAAAAAAACACGATTAAAATTTTTGGCAAAAAAACACGATTAAGATTTTTGGCAAAAATTTCGATTAGAATTTTTTATTAAAAATATGGATTTTATCTGCGCGGTTTTCTTCGTAGTTTGGCCAAAAAAAGTCCAAAAGAAAAAAGGATAACAGATTTTAACAACTGAGGTCCCTAGCTAACGTTCCTCATCACTTTCTGACTGATTTTCAAAAATAAATTGATTTTCAAATTTTTGCGATTTTTATAAGGGGTAGGGTCACAATTTTTTACAAAAAAATTAAAAACGCTAAAATGACCATTTTTTAATGCAAATCGATAGGGAATTTAAGACGAGCTCAAAAAGGTATGACACTTTGTATTCTGACCGTTTTTTCTCATTTGACGCCAAAAATACTGATATTTTTGTGCAAAAAAAACACGATTAAAATTTTTGGCAAAAATTTCGATTAGAATTTTTTATTAAAAATATGGATTTTATCTGCGCGGTTTTCTTCGTAGTTTGGCCAAAAAAGGTCCCAAAGGAAAAAGAATAACAGATTTGAACAACTGAGGTCCCTAGCTAACGTTCCTCATCACTTTCTGACTGATTTTCAAAAATAAACTGATTTTCAAATTTTTGCGATTTTTATAAGGGGTAGGGTCACAATTTTTTACAAAAAAATTAAAAACGCTAAAATGACCATTTTTTAATGCAAATCGATAGGGAATTTAAGTACGAGCTCGAAAAGGTATGACACTTTGTATTCTGTCCGTTTTTTCTCATTTGACGCCAAAAATACTGATATTTTTGTGCAAAAAAACACGATTAAGATTTTTGGCAAAAATTTCGATTATAATTTTTTATTAAAAATATGGATTTTATCTGCGCGGTTTTCTTCGTAGTTTGGCCAAAAAAGGTCCCAAAGGAAAAAGAATAACAGATTTTAACAACTGAGGTCCCTAGCTAACGTTCCTCATCACTTTCTGACTGATTTTCAAAAATAAACTGATTTTCAAATTTTTGCGATTTTTATAAGGGGTAGGGTCACAATTTTTTACAAAAAAATTAAAAACGCTAAAATGACCATTTTTTAATGCAAATCGATAGGGAATTTAAGTACGAGCTCAAAAAGGTATGACACTTTGTATTCTGACCGTTTTTTCTCATTTGACGCCAAAAATACTGATATTTTTGTGCAAAAAAACACGATTAAGATTTTTGGCAAAAATTTCGATTAGAATTTTTTATTAAAAATATGGATTTTATCTGCGCGGTTTTCTTCGTAGTTTGGCCAAAAAAGGTCCCAAAGGAAAAAGAATAACAGATTTTAACAACTGAGGTCCCTAGCTAACGTTCCTCATCACTTTCTGACTGATTTTCAAAAATAAACTGATTTTCAAATTTTTGCGATTTTTATAAGGGGTAGGGTCACAATTTTTTACAAAAAAATTAAAAACGCTAAAATGACCATTTTTAATGCAAATCGATAGGGAATTTAAGTACGAGCTCAAAAAGGTATGACACTTTGTATTCTGACCGTTTTTTCTCATTTGACGCCAAAAATACTGATATTTTTGTGCAAAAAAACACGGTTAAGATTTTTGGCAAAAATTTCGATTAGAATTTTTTATTAAAAATATGGATTTTATCTGCGCGGTTTTCTTCGTAGTTTGGCCAAAAAAGGTCCCAAAGGAAAAAGAATAACAGATTTGAACAACTGAGGTCCCTAGCTAACGTTCCTCATCACTTTCTGACTGATTTTCAAAAATAAACTGATTTTCAAATTTTTGCGATTTTTATAAGGGGTAGGGTCACAATTTTTTACAAAAAAAATAAAAACGCTAAAATGACCATTTTTTAATGCAAATCGATAGGGAATTTAAGTACGAGCTCAAAAAGGTTTGACACTTTGTATTCTGACCGTTTTTTCTCATTTGACGCCAAAAATACTGATATTTTTGTGCAAAAAAACACGATTAAGATTTTTGGCAAAAATTTCGATTAGAATTTTTTATTAAAAATATGGATTTTATCTGCGCGGTTTTCTTCGTAGTTTGGCCAAAAAAGGTCCCAAAGGAAAAAGAATAACAGATTTTAACAACTGAGGTCCCTAGCTAACGTTCCTCATCACTTTCTGACTGATTTTCAAAAATAAACTGATTATCAAATTTTTGCGATTTTTATAAGGGGTAGGTAGGGTCACAATTTTTTACAAAAAAAATAAAAACGCTAAAATGACCATTTTTTAATGCAAATCGATAGGGAATTTAAGTACGAGCTCAAAAAGGTATGACACTTTGTATTCTGACCGTTTTTTCTCATACTACGCCAAAAATACTGATATTTTTGTGCAAAAAAACACGATTAAGATTTTTGGCAAAAATTTCGATTAGAATTTTTTATTAAAAATATGGATTTTATCTGCGCGGTTTTCTTCGTAGTTTGGCCAAAAAAGGTCCCAAAGGAAAAAGAATAACAGATTTTAACAACTGAGGTCCCTAGCTAACGTTCCTCATCACTTTCTGACTGATTTTCAAAAATAAACTGATTTTCAAATTTTTGCGATTTTTATAAGGGGTAGGGTCACAATTTTTTACAAAAAAAATAAAAACGCTAAAATTACCATTTTTTAATGCAAATCGATAGGGAATTTAAGTACGAGCTCAAAAAGGTATGACACTTTGTATTCTGACCGTTTTTTCTCATTTGACGCCAAAAATACTGATATTTTTGTGCAAAAAAACACGATTAAGATTTTTGGCAAAAATTTCGATTAGAATTTTTTATTAAAAATATGGATTTTATCTGCGCGGTTTTCTTCGTAGTTTGGCCAAAAAAGGTCCCAAAGGAAAAAGAATAACAGATTTTAACAACTGAGGTCCCTAGCTAACGTTCCTCATCACTTTCTGACTGATTTTCAAAAATAAACTGATTTTCAAATTTTTGCGATTTTTATAAGGGGTAGGGTCACAATTTTTTACAAAAAAAATAAAAACGCTAAAATGACCATTTTTTAATGCAAATCGATAGGGAATTTAAGTACGAGCTCAAAAAGGTATGACACTTTGTATTCTGACCGTTTTTTCTCATTTGACGCCAAAAATACTGATATTTTTGTGCAAAAAAACACGATTAAGATTTTTGGCAAAAATTTCGATTAGAATTTTTTATTAAAAATATGGATTTTATCTGCGCGGTTTTCTTCGTAGTTTGGCCAAAAAAGGTCCCAAAGGAAAAAGAATAACAGATTTTAACAACTGAGGTCCCTAGCTAACGTTCCTCATCACTTTCTGACTGATTTTCAAAAATAAACTGATTTTCAAATTTTTGCGATTTTTATAAGGGGTAGGGTCACAATTTTTTACAAAAAAATTAAAAACGCTAAAATGACCATTTTTAATGCAAATCGATAGGGAATTTAAGTACGAGCTCAAAAAGGTATGACACTTTGTATTCTGACCGTTTTTTCTCATTTGACGCCAAAAATACTGATATTTTTGTGCAAAAAAACACGGTTAAGATTTTTGGCAAAAATTTCGATTAGAATTTTTTATTAAAAATATGGATTTTATCTGCGCGGTTTTCTTCGTAGTTTGGCCAAAAAAGGTCCCAAAGGAAAAAGAATAACAGATTTGAACAACTGAGGTCCCTAGCTAACGTTCCTCATCACTTTCTGACTGATTTTCAAAAATAAACTGATTTTCAAATTTTTGCGATTTTTATAAGGGGTAGGGTAATGCAAATCGATAGGGAATTTAAGTACGAGCTCAAAAAGGTATGACACTTTGTATTCTGACCGTTTTTTCTCATTTGACGCCAAAAATACTGATATTTTTGTGCAAAAAAACACGATTAAGATTTTTGGCAAAAATTTCGATTAGAATTTTTTATTAAAAATATGGATTTTATCTGCGCGGTTTTCTTCGTAGTTTGGCCAAAAAAGGTCCCAAAGGAAAAAGAATAACAGATTTTAACAACTGAGGTCCCTAGCTAACGTTCCTCATCACTTTCTGACTGATTTTCAAAAATAAACTGATTTTCAAATTTTTGCGATTTTTATAAGGGGTAGGGTCACAATTTTTTACAAAAAAAATAAAAACGCTAAAATGACAATTTTTTAATGCAAATCGATAGGGAATTTAAGTACGAGCTCAAAAAGGTATGACACTTTGTATTCTGACCGTTTTTTCTCATTTGACGCCAAAAATACTGATATTTTTGTGCAAAAAAACACGATTAAGATTTTTGGCAAAAATTTCGATTAGAATTTTTTATTAAAAATATGGATTTTATCTGCGCGGTTTTCTTCGTAGTTTGGCCAAAAAAGGTCCCAAAGGAAAAAGAATAACAGATTTTAACAACTGAGGTCCCTAGCTAACGTTCCTCATCACTTTCTGACTGATTTTCAAAAATAAACTGATTTTCAAATTTTTGCGATTTTTATAAGGGGTAGGGTCACAATTTTTTACAAAAAAAATAAAAACGCTAAAATGACCATTTTTTAATGCAAATCGATAGGGAATTTAAGTACGAGCTCAAAAAGGTTTGACACTTTGTATTCTGACCGTTTTTTCTCATTTGACGCCAAAAATACTGATATTTTTGTGCAAAAAAACACGATTAAGATTTTTGGCAAAAATTTCGATTAGAAATTTTGGCCAAAAAAGGTCCCAAAGGAAAAAGAATAACAGATTTTAACAACTGAGGTCCCTAGCTAACGTTCCTCATCACTTTCTGACTGATTTTCAAAAATAAACTGATTATCAAATTTTTGCGATTTTTATAAGGGGTAGGGTCACAATTTTTTACAAAAAAAATAAAAACGCTAAAATGACCATTTTTTAATGCAAATCGATAGGGAATTTAAGTACGAGCTCAAAAAGGTATGACACTTTGTATTCTGACCGTTTTTTCTCATACTACGCCAAAAATACTGATATTTTTGTGCAAAAAAACACGATTAAGATTTTTGGCAAAAATTTCGATTAGAATTTTTTATTAAAAATATGGATTTTATCTGCGCGGTTTTCTTCGTAGTTTGGCCAAAAAAGGTCCCAAAGGAAAAAGAATAACAGATTTTAACAACTGAGGTCCCTAGCTAACGTTCCTCATCACTTTCTGACTGATTTTCAAAAATAAACTGATTTTCAAATTTTTGCGATTTTTATAAGGGGTAGGGTCACAATTTTTTACAAAAAAAATAAAAACGCTAAAATGACCATTTTTTAATGCAAATCGATAGGGAATTTAAGTACGAGCTCAAAAAGGTATGACACTTTGTATTCTGACCGTTTTTTCTCATTTGACGCCAAAAATACTGATATTTTTGTGCAAAAAAACACAATTAAGATTTTTGGCAAAAATTTCGATTAGAATTTTTTATTAAAAATATGGATTTTATCTGCGCGGTTTTCTTCGTAGTTTGGCCAAAAAAGGTCCCAAAGGAAAAAGAATAACAGATTTTAACAACTGAGGTCCCTAGCTAACGTTCCTCATCACTTTCTGACTGATTTTCAAAAATAAACTGATTTTCAAATTTTTGCGATTTTTATAAGGGGTAGGGTCACAATTTTTTACAAAAAAAATAAAAACGCTAAAATGACCATTTTTTAATGCAAATCGATAGGGAATTTAAGTACGAGCTCAAAAAGGTATGACACTTTGTATTCTGACCGTTTTTTCTCATTTGACGCCAAAAATACTGATATTTTTGTGCAAAAAAACACGATTAAGATTTTTGGCAAAAATTTCGATTAGAATTTTTTATTAAAAATATGGATTTTATCTGCGCGGTTTTCTTCGTAGTTTGGCCAAAAAAGGTCCCAAAGGAAAAAGAATAACAGATTTTAACAACTGAGGTCCCTAGCTAACGTTCCTCATCACTTTCTGACTGATTTTCAAAAATAAACTGATTTTCAAATTTTTGCGATTTTTATAAGGGGTAGGGTCACAATTTTTTACAAAAAAATTAAAAACGCTAAAATGACCATTTTTAATGCAAATCGATAGGGAATTTAAGTACGAGCTCAAAAAGGTATGACACTTTGTATTCTGACCGTTTTTTCTCATTTGACGCCAAAAATACTGATATTTTTGTGCAAAAAAACACGGTTAAGATTTTTGGCAAAAATTTCGATTAGAATTTTTTATTAAAAATATGGATTTTATCTGCGCGGTTTTCTTCGTAGTTTGGCCAAAAAAGGTCCCAAAGGAAAAAGAATAACAGATTTGAACAACTGAGGTCCCTAGCTAACGTTCCTCATCACTTTCTGACTGATTTTCAAAAATAAACTGATTTTCAAATTTTTGCGATTTTTATAAGGGGTAGGGTAATGCAAATCGATAGGGAATTTAAGTACGAGCTCAAAAAGGTATGACACTTTGTATTCTGACCGTTTTTTCTCATTTGACGCCAAAAATACTGATATTTTTGTGCAAAAAAACACGATTAAGATTTTTGGCAAAAATTTCGATTAGAATTTTTTATTAAAAATATGGATTTTATCTGCGCGGTTTTCTTCGTAGTTTGGCCAAAAAAGGTCCCAAAGGAAAAAGAATAACAGATTTTAACAACTGAGGTCCCTAGCTAACGTTCCTCATCACTTTCTGACTGATTTTCAAAAATAAACTGATTTTCAAATTTTTGCGATTTTTATAAGGGGTAGGGTCACAATTTTTTACAAAAAAAATAAAAACGCTAAAATGACAATTTTTTAATGCAAATCGATAGGGAATTTAAGTACGAGCTCAAAAAGGTATGACACTTTGTATTCTGACCGTTTTTTCTCATTTGACGCCAAAAATACTGATATTTTTGTGCAAAAAAACACGATTAAGATTTTTGGCAAAAATTTCGATTAGAATTTTTTATTAAAAATATGGATTTTATCTGCGCGGTTTTCTTCGTAGTTTGGCCAAAAAAGGTCCCAAAGGAAAAAGAATAACAGATTTTAACAACTGAGGTCCCTAGCTAACGTTCCTCATCACTTTCTGACTGATTTTCAAAAATAAACTGATTTTCAAATTTTTGCGATTTTTATAAGGGGTAGGGTCACAATTTTTTACAAAAAAATTAAAAACGCTAAAATGACCATTTTTTAATGCAAATCGATAGGGAATTTAAGTACGAGCTCAAAAAGGTATGACACTTTGTATTCTGACCGTTTTTTCTCATTTGACGCCAAAAATACTGATATTTTTGTGCAAAAAAACACGATTAAGATTTTTGGCAAAAATTTCGATTAGAATTTTTTATTAAAAATATGGATTTTATCTGCGCGGTTTTCTTCGTAGTTTGGCCAAAAAAGGTCCCAAAGGAAAAAGAATAACAGATTTTAACAACTGAGGTCCCTAGCTAACGTTCCTCATCACTTTCTGACTGATTTTCAAAAATAAACTGATTTTCAAATTTTTGCGATTTTTATAAGGGGTAGGGTCACAATTTTTTACAAAAAAATTAAAAACGCTAAAATGACCATTTTTAATGCAAATCGATAGGGAATTTAAGTACGAGCTCAAAAAGGTATGACACTTTGTATTCTGACCGTTTTTTCTCATTTGACGCCAAAAATACTGATATTTTTGTGCAAAAAAACACGGTTAAGATTTTTGGCAAAAATTTCGATTAGAATTTTTTATTAAAAATATGGATTTTATCTGCGCGGTTTTCTTCGTAGTTTGGCCAAAAAAGGTCCCAAAGGAAAAAGAATAACAGATTTGAACAACTGAGGTCCCTAGCTAACGTTCCTCATCACTTTCTGACTGATTTTCAAAAATAAACTGATTTTCAAATTTTTGCGATTTTTATAAGGGGTAGGGTCACAATTTTTTACAAAAAAAATAAAAACGCTAAAATTACCATTTTTTAATGCAAATCGATAGGGAATTTAAGTACGAGCTCAAAAAGGTATGACACTTTGTATTCTGACCGTTTTTTCTCATTTGACGCCAAAAATACTGATATTTTTGTGCAAAAAAACACGATTAAGATTTTTGGCAAAAATTTCGATTAGAATTTTTTATTAAAAATATGGATTTTATCTGCGCGGTTTTCTTCGTAGTTTGGCCAAAAAAGGTCCCAAAGGAAAAAGAATAACAGATTTGAACAACTGAGGTCCCTAGCTAACGTTCCTCATCACTTTCTGACTGATTTTCAAAAATAAACTGATTTTCAAATTTTTGCGATTTTTATAAGGGGTAGGGTCACAATTTTTTACAAAAAAAATAAAAACGCTAAAATGACCATTTTTTAATGCAAATCGATAGGGAATTTAAGTACGAGCTCAAAAAGGTATGACACTTTGTATTCTGACCGTTTTTTCTCATACTACGCCAAAAATACTGATATTTTTGTGCAAAAAAACACGATTAAGATTTTTGGCAAAAATTTCGATTAGAATTTTTTATTAAAAATATGGATTTTATCTGCGCGGTTTTCTTCGTAGTTTGGCCAAAAAAGGTCCCAAAGGAAAAAGAATAACAGATTTTAACAACTGAGGTCCCTAGCTAACGTTCCTCATCACTTTCTGACTGATTTTCAAAAATAAACTGATTTTCAAATTTTTGCGATTTTTATAAGGGGTAGGGTCACAATTTTTTACAAAAAAAATAAAAACGCTAAAATGACCATTTTTTAATGCAAATCGATAGGGAATTTAAGTACGAGCTCAAAAAGGTATGACACTTTGTATTCTGACCGTTTTTTCTCATTTGACGCCAAAAATACTGATATTTTTGTGCAAAAAAACACGATTAAGATTTTTGGCAAAAATTTCGATTAGAATTTTTTATTAAAAATATGGATTTTATCTGCGCGGTTTTCTTCGTAGTTTGGCCAAAAAAGGTCCCAAAGGAAAAAGAATAACAGATTTTAACAACTGAGGTCCCTAGCTAACGTTCCTCATCACTTTCTGACTGATTTTCAAAAATAAACTGATTTTCAAATTTTTGCGATTTTTATAAGGGGTAGGGTCACAATTTTTTACAAAAAAATTAAAAACGCTAAAATGACCATTTTTAATGCAAATCGATAGGGAATTTAAGTACGAGCTCAAAAAGGTATGACACTTTGTATTCTGACCGTTTTTTCTCATTTGACGCCAAAAATACTGATATTTTTGTGCAAAAAAACACGGTTAAGATTTTTGGCAAAAATTTCGATTAGAATTTTTTATTAAAAATATGGATTTTATCTGCGCGGTTTTCTTCGTAGTTTGGCCAAAAAAGGTCCCAAAGGAAAAAGAATAACAGATTTGAACAACTGAGGTCCCTAGCTAACGTTCCTCATCACTTTCTGACTGATTTTCAAAAATAAACTGATTTTCAAATTTTTGCGATTTTTATAAGGGGTAGGGTAATGCAAATCGATAGGGAATTTAAGTACGAGCTCAAAAAGGTATGACACTTTGTATTCTGACCGTTTTTTCTCATTTGACGCCAAAAATACTGATATTTTTGTGCAAAAAAACACGATTAAGATTTTTGGCAAAAATTTCGATTAGAATTTTTTATTAAAAATATGGATTTTATCTGCGCGGTTTTCTTCGTAGTTTGGCCAAAAAAGGTCCCAAAGGAAAAAGAATAACAGATTTTAACAACTGAGGTCCCTAGCTAACGTTCCTCATCACTTTCTGACTGATTTTCAAAAATAAACTGATTTTCAAATTTTTGCGATTTTTATAAGGGGTAGGGTCACAATTTTTTACAAAAAAATTAAAAACGCTAAAATGACCATTTTTTAATGCAAATCGATAGGGAATTTAAGTACGAGCTCAAAAAGGTATGACACTTTGTATTCTGACCGTTTTTTCTCATTTGACGCCAAAAATACTGATATTTTTGTGCAAAAAAACACGATTAAGATTTTTGGCAAAAATTTCGATTAGAATTTTTTATTAAAAATATGGATTTTATCTGCGCGGTTTTCTTCGTAGTTTGGCCAAAAAAGGTCCCAAAGGAAAAAGAATAACAGATTTTAACAACTGAGGTCCCTAGCTAACGTTCCTCATCACTTTCTGACTGATTTTCAAAAATAAACTGATTTTCAAATTTTTGCGATTTTTATAAGGGGTAGGGTCACAATTTTTTACAAAAAAATTAAAAACGCTAAAATGACCATTTTTAATGCAAATCGATAGGGAATTTAAGTACGAGCTCAAAAAGGTATGACACTTTGTATTCTGACCGTTTTTTCTCATTTGACGCCAAAAATACTGATATTTTTGTGCAAAAAAACACGGTTAAGATTTTTGGCAAAAATTTCGATTAGAATTTTTTATTAAAAATATGGATTTTATCTGCGCGGTTTTCTTCGTAGTTTGGCCAAAAAAGGTCCCAAAGGAAAAAGAATAACAGATTTGAACAACTGAGGTCCCTAGCTAACGTTCCTCATCACTTTCTGACTGATTTTCAAAAATAAACTGATTTTCAAATTTTTGCGATTTTTATAAGGGGTAGGGTCACAATTTTTTACAAAAAAAATAAAAACGCTAAAATTACCATTTTTTAATGCAAATCGATAGGGAATTTAAGTACGAGCTCAAAAAGGTATGACACTTTGTATTCTGACCGTTTTTTCTCATTTGACGCCAAAAATACTGATATTTTTGTGCAAAAAAACACGATTAAGATTTTTGGCAAAAATTTCGATTAGAATTTTTTATTAAAAATATGGATTTTATCTGCGCGGTTTTCTTCGTAGTTTGGCCAAAAAAGGTCCCAAAGGAAAAAGAATAACAGATTTGAACAACTGAGGTCCCTAGCTAACGTTCCTCATCACTTTCTGACTGATTTTCAAAAATAAACTGATTTTCAAATTTTTGCGATTTTTATAAGGGGTAGGGTCACAATTTTTTACAAAAAAAATAAAAACGCTAAAATGACCATTTTTTAATGCAAATCGATAGGGAATTTAAGTACGAGCTCAAAAAGGTATGACACTTTGTATTCTGACCGTTTTTTCTCATACTACGCCAAAAATACTGATATTTTTGTGCAAAAAAACACGATTAAGATTTTTGGCAAAAATTTCGATTAGAATTTTTTATTAAAAATATGGATTTTATCTGCGCGGTTTTCTTCGTAGTTTGGCCAAAAAAGGTCCCAAAGGAAAAAGAATAACAGATTTTAACAACTGAGGTCCCTAGCTAACGTTCCTCATCACTTTCTGACTGATTTTCAAAAATAAACTGATTTTCAAATTTTTGCGATTTTTATAAGGGGTAGGGTCACAATTTTTTACAAAAAAAATAAAAACGCTAAAATGACCATTTTTTAATGCAAATCGATAGGGAATTTAAGTACGAGCTCAAAAAGGTATGACACTTTGTATTCTGACCGTTTTTTCTCATACTACGCCAAAAATACTGATATTTTTGTGCAAAAAAACACGATTAAGATTTTTGGCAAAAATTTCGATTAGAATTTTTTATTAAAAATATGGATTTTATCTGCGCGGTTTTCTTCGTAGTTTGGCCAAAAAAGGTCCCAAAGGAAAAAGAATAACAGATTTTAACAACTGAGGTCCCTAGCTAACGTTCCTCATCACTTTCTGACTGATTTTCAAAAATAAACTGATTTTCAAATTTTTGCGATTTTTATAAGGGGTAGGGTCACAATTTTTTACAAAAAAAATAAAAACGCTAAAATGACCATTTTTTAATGCAAATCGATAGGGAATTTAAGTACGAGCTCAAAAAGGTATGACACTTTGTATTCTGACCGTTTTTTCTCATTTGACGCCAAAAATACTGATATTTTTGTGCAAAAAAACACGATTAAGATTTTTGGCAAAAATTTCGATTAGAATTTTTTATTAAAAATATGGATTTTATCTGCGCGGTTTTCTTCGTAGTTTGGCCAAAAAAGGTCCCAAAGGAAAAAGAATAACAGATTTTAACAACTGAGGTCCCTAGCTAACGTTCCTCATCACTTTCTGACTGATTTTCAAAAATAAACTGATTTTCAAATTTTTGCGATTTTTATAAGGGGTAGGGTCACAATTTTTTACAAAAAAATTAAAAACGCTAAAATGACCATTTTTTAATGCAAATCGATAGGGAATTTAAGTACGAGCTCAAAAAGGTATGACACTTTGTATTCTGACCGTTTTTTCTCATTTGACGCCAAAAATACTGATATTTTTGTGCAAAAAAACACGATTAAGATTTTTGGCAAAAATTTCGATTAGAATTTTTTATAAAAAATATGGATTTTATCTGCGCGGTTTTCTTCGTAGTTTGGCCAAAAAAGGTCCCAAAGGAAAAAGAATAACAGATTTTAACAACTGAGGTCCCTAGCTAACGTTCCTCATCACTTTCTGACTGATTTTCAAAAATAAACTGATTATCAAATTTTTGCGATTTTTATAAGGGGTAGGGTCACAATTTTTTACAAAAAAAATAAAAACGCTAAAATGACCATTTTTTAATGCAAATCGATAGGGAATTTAAGTACGAGCTCAAAAAGGTATGACACTTTGTATTCTGACCGTTTTTTCTCATACTACGCCAAAAATACTGATATTTTTGTGCAAAAAAACACGATTAAGATTTTTGGCAAAAATTTCGATTAGAATTTTTTATTAAAAATATGGATTTTATCTGCGCGGTTTTCTTCGTAGTTTGGCCAAAAAAGGTCCCAAAGGAAAAAGAATAACAGATTTTAACAACTGAGGTCCCTAGCTAACGTTCCTCATCACTTTCTGACTGATTTTCAAAAATAAACTGATTTTCAAATTTTTGCGATTTTTATAAGGGGTAGGGTCACAATTTTTTACAAAAAAAATAAAAACGCTAAAATGACCATTTTTTAATGCAAATCGATAGGGAATTTAAGTACGAGCTCAAAAAGGTATGACACTTTGTATTCTGACCGTTTTTTCTCATTTGACGCCAAAAATACTGATATTTTTGTGCAAAAAAACACGATTAAGATTTTTGGCAAAAATTTCGATTAGAATTTTTTATTAAAAATATGGATTTTATCTGCGCGGTTTTCTTCGTAGTTTGGCCAAAAAAGGTCCCAAAGGAAAAAGAATAACAGATTTTAACAACTGAGGTCCCTAGCTAACGTTCCTCATCACTTTCTGACTGATTTTCAAAAATAAACTGATTTTCAAATTTTTGCGATTTTTATAAGGGGTAGGGTCACAATTTTTTACAAAAAAATTAAAAACGCTAAAATGACCATTTTTTAATGCAAATCGATAGGGAATTTAAGTACGAGCTCAAAAAGGTATGACACTTTGTATTCTGACCGTTTTTTCTCATTTGACGCCAAAAATACTGATATTTTTGTGCAAAAAAACACGATTAAGATTTTTGGCAAAAATTTCGATTAGAATTTTTTATAAAAAATATGGATTTTATCTGCGCGGTTTTCTTCGTAGTTTGGCCAAAAAAGGTCCCAAAGGAAAAAGAATAACAGATTTTAACAACTGAGGTCCCTAGCTAACGTTCCTCATCACTTTCTGACTGATTTTCAAAAATAAACTGATTATCAAATTTTTGCGATTTTTATAAGGGGTAGGGTCACAATTTTTTACAAAAAAAATAAAAACGCTAAAATGACCATTTTTTAATGCAAATCGATAGGGAATTTAAGTACGAGCTCAAAAAGGTATGACACTTTGTATTCTGACCGTTTTTTCTCATACTACGCCAAAAATACTGATATTTTTGTGCAAAAAAACACGATTAAGATTTTTGGCAAAAATTTCGATTAGAATTTTTTATTAAAAATATGGATTTTATCTGCGCGGTTTTCTTCGTAGTTTGGCCAAAAAAGGTCCCAAAGGAAAAAGAATAACAGATTTTAACAACTGAGGTCCCTAGCTAACGTTCCTCATCACTTTCTGACTGATTTTCAAAAATAAACTGATTTTCAAATTTTTGCGATTTTTATAAGGGGTAGGGTCACAATTTTTTACAAAAAAAATAAAAACGCTAAAATGACCATTTTTTAATGCAAATCGATAGGGAATTTAAGTACGAGCTCAAAAAGGTATGACACTTTGTATTCTGACCGTTTTTTCTCATTTGACGCCAAAAATACTGATATTTTTGTGCAAAAAAACACGATTAAGATTTTTGGCAAAAATTTCGATTAGAATTTTTTATTAAAAATATGGATTTTATCTGCGCGGTTTTCTTCGTAGTTTGGCCAAAAAAGGTCCCAAAGGAAAAAGAATAACAGATTTGAACAACTGAGGTCCCTAGCTAACGTTCCTCATCACTTTCTGACTGATTTTCAAAAATAAACTGATTTTCAAATTTTTGCGATTTTTATAAGGGGTAGGGTCACAATTTTTTACAAAAAAATTAAAAACGCTAAAATGACCATTTTTAATGCAAATCGATAGGGAATTTAAGTACGAGCTCAAAAAGGTATGACACTTTGTATTCTGACCGTTTTTTCTCATTTGACGCCAAAAATACTGATATTTTTGTGCAAAAAAACACGGTTAAGATTTTTGGCAAAAATTTCGATTAGAATTTTTTATTAAAAATATGGATTTTATCTGCGCGGTTTTCTTCGTAGTTTGGCCAAAAAAGGTCCCAAAGGAAAAAGAATAACAGATTTGAACAACTGAGGTCCCTAGCTAACGTTCCTCATCACTTTCTGACTGATTTTCAAAAATAAACTGATTTTCAAATTTTTGCGATTTTTATAAGGGGTAGGGTCACAATTTTTTACAAAAAAAATAAAAACGCTAAAATTACCATTTTTTAATGCAAATCGATAGGGAATTTAAGTACGAGCTCAAAAAGGTATGACACTTTGTATTCTGACCGTTTTTTCTCATTTGACGCCAAAAATACTGATATTTTTGTGCAAAAAAACACGATTAAGATTTTTGGCAAAAATTTCCATTAGAATTTTTTATTAAAAATATGGATTTTATCTGCGCGGTTTTCTTCGTAGTTTGGCCAAAAAAGGTCCCAAAGGAAAAAGAATAACAGATTTGAACAACTGAGGTCCCTAGCTAACGTTCCTCATCACTTTCTGACTGATTTTCAAAAATAAACTGATTTTCAAATTTTTGCGATTTTTATAAGGGGTAGGGTCACAATTTTTTACAAAAAAATTAAAAACGCTAAAATGACCATTTTTTAATGCAAATCGATAGGGAATTTAAGTACGAGCTCAAAAAGGTATGACACTTTGTATTCTGACCGTTTTT
The DNA here is from genome assembly GCA_035046095.1 of Drosophila pseudotakahashii. NCBI lineage: Eukaryota > Metazoa > Arthropoda > Insecta > Diptera > Drosophilidae > Drosophila > Drosophila pseudotakahashii. The sequence goes on from JAWNOE010000105.1 coordinate 14,692,839, forward strand.
TCTCATTTGACGCCAAAAATACTGATATTTTTGTGCAAAAAAACACGATTAAGATTTTTGGCAAAAATTTCGATTAGAATTTTTTATTAAAAATATGGATTTTATCTGCGCGGTTTTCTTCGTAGTTTGGCCAAAAAAGGTCCCAAAGGAAAAAGAATAACAGATTTTAACAACTGAGGTCCCTAGCTAACGTTCCTCATCACTTTCTGACTGATTTTCAAAAATAAACTGATTATCAAATTTTTGCGATTTTTATAAGGGGTAGGGTCACAATTTTTTACAAAAAAAATAAAAACGCTAAAATGACCATTTTTTAATGCAAATCGATAGGGAATTTAAGTACGAGCTCAAAAAGGTATGACACTTTGTATTCTGACCGTTTTTTCTCATTTGACGCCAAAAATACTGATATTTTTGTGCAAAAAAACACGATTAAGATTTTTGGCAAAAATTTCGATTAGAATTTTTTATTAAAAATATGGATTTTATCTGCGCGGTTTTCTTCGTAGTTTGGCCAAAAAAGGTCCCAAAGGAAAAAGAATAACAGATTTGAACAACTGAGGTCCCTAGCTAACGTTCCTCATCACTTTCTGACTGATTTTCAAAAATAAACTGATTTTCAAATTTTTGCGATTTTTATAAGGGGTAGGGTCACAATTTTTTACAAAAAAATTAAAAACGCTAAAATGACCATTTTTAATGCAAATCGATAGGGAATTTAAGTACGAGCTCAAAAAGGTATGACACTTTGTATTCTGACCGTTTTTTCTCATTTGACGCCAAAAATACTGATATTTTTGTGCAAAAAAACACGGTTAAGATTTTTGGCAAAAATTTCGATTAGAATTTTTTATTAAAAATATGGATTTTATCTGCGCGGTTTTCTTCGTAGTTTGGCCAAAAAAGGTCCCAAAGGAAAAAGAATAACAGATTTTAACAACTGAGGTCCCTAGCTAACGTTCCTCATCACTTTCTGACTGATTTTCAAAAATAAACTGATTTTCAAATTTTTGCGATTTTTATAAGGGGTAGGGTCACAATTTTTTACAAAAAAAATAAAAACGCTAAAATTACCATTTTTTAATGCAAATCGATAGGGAATTTAAGTACGAGCTCAAAAAGGTATGACACTTTGTATTCTGACCGTTTTTTCTCATTTGACGCCAAAAATACTGATATTTTTGTGCAAAAAAACACGATTAAGATTTTTGGCAAAAATTTCCATTAGAATTTTTTATTAAAAATATGGATTTTATCTGCGCGGTTTTCTTCGTAGTTTGGCCAAAAAAGGTCCCAAAGGAAAAAGAATAACAGATTTGAACAACTGAGGTCCCTAGCTAACGTTCCTCATCACTTTCTGACTGATTTTCAAAAATAAACTGATTTTCAAATTTTTGCGATTTTTATAAGGGGTAGGGTCACAATTTTTTACAAAAAAATTAAAAACGCTAAAATGACCATTTTTTAATGCAAATCGATAGGGAATTTAAGTACGAGCTCAAAAAGGTATGACACTTTGTATTCTGACCGTTTTTTCTCATTTGACGCCAAAAATACTGATATTTTTGTGCAAAAAAACACGATTAAGATTTTTGGCAAAAATTTCGATTAGAATTTTTTATTAAAAATATGGATTTTATCTGCGCGGTTTTCTTCGTAGTTTGGCCAAAAAAGGTCCCAAAGGAAAAAGAATAACAGATTTTAACAACTGAGGTCCCTAGCTAACGTTCCTCATCACTTTCTGACTGATTTTCAAAAATAAACTGATTATCAAATTTTTGCGATTGTCACAATTTTTTACAAAAAAAATAAAAACGCTAAAATGACCATTTTTTAATGCAAATCGATAGGGAATTTAAGTACGAGCTCAAAAAGGTATGACACTTTGTATTCTGACCGTTTTTTCTCATACTACGCCAAAAATACTGATATTTTTGTGCAAAAAAACACGATTAAGATTTTTGGCAAAAATTTCGATTAGAATTTTTTATTAAAAATATGGATTTTATCTGCGCGGTTTTCTTCGTAGTTTGGCCAAAAAAGGTCCCAAAGGAAAAAGAATAACAGATTTTAACAACTGAGGTCCCTAGCTAACGTTCCTCATCACTTTCTGACTGATTTTCAAAAATAAACTGATTTTCAAATTTTTGCGATTTTTATAAGGGGTAGGGTCACAATTTTTTACAAAAAAAATAAAAACGCTAAAATGACCATTTTTTAATGCAAATCGATAGGGAATTTAAGTACGAGCTCAAAAAGGTATGACACTTTGTATTCTGACCGTTTTTTCTCATACTACGCCAAAAATACTGATATTTTTGTGCAAAAAAACACGATTAAGATTTTTGGCAAAAATTTCGATTAGAATTTTTTATTAAAAATATGGATTTTATCTGCGCGGTTTTCTTCGTAGTTTGGCCAAAAAAGGTCCCAAAGGAAAAAGAATAACAGATTTTAACAACTGAGGTCCCTAGCTAACGTTCCTCATCACTTTTTGACTGATTTTCAAAAATAAACTGATTTTCAAATTTTTGCGATTTTTATAAGGGGTAGGGTCACAATTTTTTACAAAAAAAATAAAAACGCTAAAATGACCATTTTTTAATGCAAATCGATAGGGAATTTAAGTACGAGCTCAAAAAGGTATGACACTTTGTATTCTGACCGTTTTTTCTCATTTGACGCCAAAAATACTGATATTTTTGTGCAAAAAAACACGATTAAGATTTTTGGCAAAAATTTCGATTAGAATTTTTTATTAAAAATATGGATTTTATCTGCGCGGTTTTCTTCGTAGTTTGGCCAAAAAAGGTCCCAAAGGAAAAAGAATAACAGATTTGAACAACTGAGGTCCCTAGCTAACGTTCCTCATCACTTTCTGACTGATTTTCAAAAATAAACTGATTTTCAAATTTTTGCGATTTTTATAAGGGGTAGGGTCACAATTTTTTACAAAAAAAATAAAAACGCTAAAATGACCATTTTTTAATGCAAATCGATAGGGAATTTAAGTACGAGCTCAAAAAGGTATGACACTTTGTATTCTGACCGTTTTTTCTCATACTACGCCAAAAATACTGATATTTTTGTGCAAAAAAACACGATTAAGATTTTTGGCAAAAATTTCGATTAGAATTTTTTATTAAAAATATGGATTTTATCTGCGCGGTTTTCTTCGTAGTTTGGCCAAAAAAGGTCCCAAAGGAAAAAGAATAACAGATTTGAACAACTGAGGTCCCTAGCTAACGTTCCTCATCACTTTCTGACTGATTTTCAAAAATAAACTGATTTTCAAATTTTTGCGATTTTTATACAATTTTTTACAAAAAAAATAAAAACGCTAAAATGACCATTTTTTAATGCAAATCGATAGGGAATTTAAGTACGAGCTCAAAAAGGTATGACACTTTGTATTCTGACCGTTTTTTCTCATTTGACGCCAAAAATACTGATATTTTTGTGCAAAAAAACACGATTAAGATTTTTGGCAAAAATTTCGATTAGAATTTTTTATTAAAAATATGGATTTTATCTGCGCGGTTTTCTTCGTAGTTTGGCCAAAAAAGGTCCCAAAGGAAAAAGAATAACAGATTTTAACAACTGAGGTCCCTAGCTAACGTTCCTCATCACTTTCTGACTGATTTTCAAAAATAAACTGATTTTCAAATTTTTGCGATTTTTATAAGGGGTAGGGTCACAATTTTTTACAAAAAAAATAAAAACGCTAAAATGACCATTTTTTAATGCAAATCGATAGGGAATTTAAGTACGAGCTCAAAAAGGTATGACACTTTGTATTCTGACCGTTTTTTCTCATTTGACGCCAAAAATACTGATATTTTTGTGCAAAAAAACACGATTAAGATTTTTGGCAAAAATTTCGATTAGAATTTTTTATTAAAAATATGGATTTTATCTGCGCGGTTTTCTTCGTAGTTTGGCCAAAAAAGGTCCCAAAGGAAAAAGAATAACAGATTTTAACAACTGAGGTCCCTAGCTAACGTTCCTCATCACTTTCTGACTGATTTTCAAAAATAAACTGATTTTCAAATTTTTGCGATTTTTATAAGGGGTAGGGTCACAATTTTTTACAAAAAAAATAAAAACGCTAAAATGACCATTTTTTAATGCAAATCGATAGGGAATTTAAGTACGAGCTCAAAAAGGTATGACACTTTGTATTCTGACCGTTTTTTCTCATTTGACGCCAAAAATACTGATATTTTTGTGCAAAAAAACACGATTAAAATTTTTGGAAAAAATTTCGATTAGAATTTTTTATTAAAAATATGGATTTTATCTGCGCGGTTTTCTTCGTAGTTTGGCCAAAAAAGGTCCCAAAGGAAAAAGAATAACAGATTTTAACAACTGAGGTCCCTAGCTAACGTTCCTCATCACTTTCTGACTGATTTTCAAAAATAAACTGATTTTCAAATTTTTGCGATTTTTATAAGGGGTAGGGTCACAATTTTTTACAAAAAAAATAAAAACGCTAAAATGACCATTTTTTAATGCCAATCGATAGGGAATTTAAGTACGAGCTCAAAAAGGTATGACACTTTGTATTCTGACCGTTTTTTCTCATTTGACGCCAAAAATACTGATATTTTTGTGCAAAAAAACACGATTAAAATTTTTGGAAAAAATTTCGATTAGAATTTTTTATTAAAAATATGGATTTTATCTGCGCGGTTTTCTTCGTAGTTTGGCCAAAAAAGGTCCCAAAGGAAAAAGAATAACAGATTTTAACAACTGAGGTCCCTAGCTAACGTTCCTCATCACTTTCTGACTGATTTTCAAAAATAAATTGATTTTCAATTTTTTTTCGATTTTTATAAGGGGTAGGGTCACAATTTTTTACAAAAAAAATAAAAACGCTAAAATGACCATTTTTTAATGCAAATCGATAGGGAATTTAAGTACGAGCTCAAAAAGGTATGACACTTTGTATTCTGACCGTTTTTTCTCATTTGACGCCAAAAATACTGATATTTTTGTGCAAAAAAACACGATTAAAATTTTTGGAAAAAATTTCGATTAGAATTTTTTATTAAAAATATGGATTTTATCTGCGCGGTTTTCTTCGTAGTTTGGCCAAAAAAGGTCCCAAAGGAAAAAGAATAACAGATTTTAACAACTGAGGTCCCTAGCTAACGTTCCTCATCACTTTCTGACTGATTTTCAAAAATAAATTGATTTTCAATTTTTTTTCGATTTTTATAAGGGGTAGGGTCACAATTTTTTACAAAAAAATTAAAAACGCTAAAATGACCATTTTTTAATGCAAATCGATAGGGAATTTAAGTACGAGCTCAAAAAGGTATGACACTTTGTATTCTGACCGTTTTTTCTCATTTGACGCCAAAAATACTGATATTTTTGTGCAAAAAAACACGATTAAAATTTTTGGAAAAAATTTCGATTAGAATTTTTTATTAAAAATATGGATTTTATCTGCGCGGTTTTCTTCGTAGTTTGGCCAAAAAAGGCCCCAAAGGAAAAAGAATAACAGATTTGAACAACTGAGGTCCCTAGCTAACGTTCCTCATCACTTTCTGACTGATTTTCAAAAATAAATTGATTTTCAAATTTTTGCGATTTTTATAAGGGGTAGGGGTCACAATTTTTTACAAAAAATTTAAAAACGCTAAAATGACCATTTTTTAATGCCAATCGACAGGGAATTTAAATACGAGCTCAAAAAGGTATGACACTTTGTATTCTGACCGTTTTTTCTCATTTGACGCCAAAAATACTGATATTTTTGTGCAAAAAAACACGATTAAGATTTTTGGCAAAAATTTCGATTAGAATTTTTTATTAAAAATATGGATTTTATCTGCGCGGTTTTCTTCGTAGTTTGGCCAAAAAAGGTCCCAAAGGAAAAAGAATAACAGATTTGAACAACTGAGGTCCCTAGCTAACGTTCCTCATCACTTTCTGACTGATTTTCAAAAATAAACTGATTTTCAAATTTTTGCGATTTTTATACAATTGTTTACAAAAAAAATAAAAACGCTAAAATGACCATTTTTTAATGCAAATCGATAGGGAATTTAAGTACGAGCTCAAAAAGGTATGACACTTTGTATTCTGACCGTTTTTTCTCATTTGACGCCAAAAATACTGATATTTTTGTGCAAAAAAACACGATTAAGATTTTTGGCAAAAATTTCGATTAGAATTTTTTATTAAAAATATGGATTTTATCTGCGCGGTTTTCTTCGTAGTTTGGCCAAAAAAGGTCCCAAAGGAAAAAGAATAACAGATTTTAACAACTGAGGTCCCTAGCTAACGTTCCTCATCACTTTCTGACTGATTTTCAAAAATAAACTGATTTTCAAATTTTTGCGATTTTTATAAGGGGTAGGGTCACAATTTTTTACAAAAAATTTAAAAACGCTAAAATTACCATTTTTTAATGCAAATCGATAGGGAATTTAAGTACGAGCTCAAAAAGACCGTTCTGACCGTTTTTTCTCATTTGACGCCAAAAATACTGACATTTTTGTGCAAAAAAACACGATTAAGATTTTTGGCAAAAATTTCGATTAGAATTTTTTATTAAAAATATGGATTTTATCTGCGCGGTTTTCTTCGTAGTTTGGCCAAAAAAGGCCCCAAAGGAAAAAGAATAACAGATTTGAACAACTGAGGTCCCTAGCTAACGTTCCTCATCACTTTCTGACTGATTTTCAAAAATAAACTGATTTTCAAATTTTTGCGATTTTTATAATTTTACCATTTTTTAATGCAAATCGATAGGGAATTTAAGTACGAGCTCAAAAAGGTATGACACTTTGTATTCTGACCGTTTTTTCTCATTTGACGCCAAAAATACTGATATTTTTGTGCAAAAAAACACGATTAAGATTTTTGGCAAAAATTTCGATTAGAATTTTTTATTAAAAATATGGATTTTATCTGCGCGGTTTTCTTCGTAGTTTGGCCAAAAAAGGTCCCAAAGGAAAAAGAATAACAGATTTTAACAACTGAGGTCCCTAGCTAACGTTCCTCATCACTTTCTGACTGATTTTCAAAAATAAACTGATTTTCAAATTTTTGCGATTTTTATAAGGGGTAGGGTCACAATTTTTTACAAAAAAATTAAAAACGCTAAAATGACCATTTTTTAATGCAAATCGATAGGGAATTTAAGTACGAGCTCAAAAAGGTATAACACTTTGTATTCTGACCGTTTTTTCTCATTTGACGCCAAAAATACTGATATTTTTGTGCAAAAAAACACGATTAAAATTTTTGGCAAAAATTTCGATTAGAATTTTTTATTAAAAATATGGATTTTATCTACGCGGTTTTCTTCGTAGTTTGGCCAAAAAAGGTCCCAAAGGAAAAAGAATAACAGATAACGTTCCTCATCACTTTCTGACTGATTTTCAAAAATAAACTGATTTTCAAATTTTTTCGATTTTTATAAGGGGTAGGGTCACAATTTTTTACAAAAAAATTAAAAACGCTAAAATTACCATTTTTTAATGCAAATCGATAGGGAATTTAAGTACGAGCTCAAAAAGGTATGACACTTTGTATTCTGACCGTTTTTTCTCATTTGACGCCAAAAATACTGATATTTTTGTGCAAAAAAACACGATTAAAATTTTTGGAAAAAATTTCGATTAGAATTTTTTATTAAAAATATGGATTTTATCTGCGCGGTTTTCTTCGTAGTTTGGCCAAAAAAGGTCCCAAAGGAAAAAGAATAACAGATTTTAACAACTGAGGTCCCTAGCTAACGTTCCTCATCACTTTCTGACTGATTTTCAAAAATAAATTGATTTTAAATTTTTTTTCGATTTTTATAAGGGGTAGGGTCACAATTTTTTACAAAAAATTTAAAAACGCTAAAATTACCATTTTTTAATGCAAATCGATAGGGAATTTAAGTACGAGCTCAAAAAGACCGTTCTGACCGTTTTTTCTCATTTGACGCCAAAAATACTGACATTTTTGTGCAAAAAAACACGATTAAGATTTTTAGCAAAAATTTCGATTAGAATTTTTTATAAAAAATATGGATTTTATCTGCGCGGTTTTCTTCGTAGTTTGGCCAAAAAAGGCCCCAAAGGAAAAAGAATAACAGATTTGAACAACTGAGGTCCCTAGCTAACGTTCCTCATCACCTTCTGACTGATTTTCAAAAATAAACTTATTTTCAAATTTTTGCGATTTTTATAAGGGGTAGGGTCACAATTTTTTACAAAAAAATTAAAAACGCTAAAATGACCATTTTTTAATGCAAATCGATAGGGAATTTAAGTACGAGCTCAAAAAGGTATGACACTTTGTATTCTGACCGTTTTTTCTCATTTGACGCCAAAAATACTGATATTTTTGTGCAAAAAAACACGATTAAGATTTTTGGCAAAAATTTCGATTAGAATTTTTTATTAAAAATATGGATTTTATCTGCGCGGTTTTCTTCGTAGTTTGGCCAAAAAAGGTCCCAAAGGAAAAAGAATAACAGATTTGAACAACTGAGGTCCCTAGCTAACGTTCCTCATCACTTTCTGACTGATTTTCAAAAATAAACTTATTTTCAAATTTTTGCGATTTTTATAAGGGGTAGGGTCACAATTTTTTACAAAAAAATTAAAAACGCTAAAATGACCATTTTTTAATGCAAATCGATAGGGAATTTAAGTACGAGCTCAAAAAGGTATAACACTTTGTATTCTGACCGTTTTTTCTCATTTGACGCCAAAAATACTGATATTTTTGTGCAAAAAAACACGATTAAAATTTTTGGCAAAAATTTCGATTAGAATTTTTTATTAAAAATATGGATTTTATCTACGCGGTTTTCTTCGTAGTTTGGCCAAAAAAGGTCCCAAAGGAAAAAGAATAACAGATAACGTTCCTCATCACTTTCTGACTGATTTTCAAAAATAAACTTATTTTCAAATTTTTGCGATTTTTATAAGGGGTAGGGTCACAATTTTTTACAAAAAAATTAAAAACGCTAAAATGACCATTTTTTAATGCAAATCGATAGGGAATTTAAGTACGAGCTCAAAAAGGTATAACACTTTGTATTCTGACCGTTTTTTCTCATTTGACGCCAAAAATACTGATATTTTTGTGCAAAAAAACACGATTAAAATTTTTGGCAAAAATTTCGATTAGAATTTTTTATTAAAAATATGGATTTTATCTACGCGGTTTTCTTCGTAGTTTGGCCAAAAAAGGTCCCAAAGGAAAAAGAATAACAGATTTGAACAACTGAGGTCCCTAGCTAACGTTCCTCATCACTTTCTGACTGATTTTCAAAAATAAACTGATTTTCAAATTTTTGCGATTTTTATAAGGGGTAGGGTCACAATTTTTTACAAAAAAATTAAAAACGCTAAAATGACCATTTTTTAATGCAAATCGATAGGGAATTTAAGTACGAACTCAAAAAGGTACGACACCTTATATTCTGACAGTTTTTTCTCATGTTACGCCAAAAATACTGATATTTTTGTGAAAAAAAAAAACGATTAAGATTTTTGCCAAAAATGTCGAGCAGAATTTTTTATTAAAAATATAGTTTATAAGCAATACCCGGGGCGACGTTGTATTCATACATTATTTGGACACTGTCACTAGTGAAAACATTAATCAAATAAAATGCAAATTTAAAATGTCATCATGGTGTTTTATTTAATTGGTTTAATCCAGCCGATAACTGCGATTGTGGGGCAAAAAAAGTGGTGTCCTCCAAGAAAAGATGATTTGCTTTGTTCAAAAGTAAACGACTTTAATGGAATAGCTCGTTTCGGGTCAATCCCCGCCAGCCGTCGTCTTCGTTGGGGCAGGATCTGCTGTAGGTTCTGGCTCGTCTGCGATGGCAGGAACGGGTGCGTCATCCTCCGTGACGTCCTTCTGCTTTTTCCACATCTTGGCGGCGGCCAGTAGCTTGAGATTTGGCCGCGCCATCTCGTCCTCGGGGAAGATGTAGTCGAAGACCTCCTCCCACCCCTCCTCGACGCCATCGTCCGATACGATCTTCTGTCGCTTCTTGATGCGCCGCGGCATCTTGTCCATTACCTTTTGCAGGGCCACCGAATCGGAGGCGTCGCGCTCAAAGTCGCGCCATGCCTCTAGCAGCAGGACTCGTGACTCCTTGTCGCCCAGCTGGCGCAGCATCTCGTTGGCCCGCTCGTATATTCTCCTGGCCAGCCGCACGTTCAGCTCCGCATCCTGCCCGCTGTCGCCGTGGCTGAGACCCATCTCGAATTTGGCGAACGACATCCACACCTTCACATGCTGCGTGCGCTCGAGCAGGCGCTCGTACAGTTGCCTGGCCAGCTCCGTTTCGCCCAGGGCCACCTCGAAGTCGATGTACGCCTTCCACAGCAGCTCCGGCATATCCAATCGCGACTGTTGCACCGCCAGCTCGAAAATGGCCCTGGCCCGCTCCGTATCACCGAGTAGATTCTCCAGCTCGGCGAACTTCATCCAGGTGACGCAGTTCTCCGGTCCGAACTCCAGGAACTTCTCGTACAGCAGACGGCACCGCTCGAACTCGCGCAGCTGAATCTCCAGATCAATGTAGCCCCTGAAGAGCTTGTCCCTGGGACACATGCCGATGGCCAGACCCAGGGCTTTGCGTGCCCGCTGCAGCTCCTTGCAGCGTATCTCGAACTGGGCGTAGAGCAGCCACAGCTTGCTGAAGGTGAACTGCTTGTGTGGTATCAGCTCCAGGCAGGTCTTGTATATCTGTCGCGTGCGATCCGCATCCTCCGCTTCCAGTTCCTCGTACAGGGCGTAGTTGATCCACAGGTAGATGTAGCGCCGCCAGAAATTCTTCTCATTGGCGGGCGGCACATTGGAGATGGCACGCTCGTAGGTCTCGCGAATCTGATCCCGCTCGCCCTCCGCCTCGATCAAACGCAGATAGTCGAACCAGGCATCGTAGTTGGTGGGATTGGCGGCCACCTCCTGCTCGTACTGGTACTTGCGCTTGGACACGATGACATCCTCGATGCCCGCTCTGTCGCCGTACTTCTTCTCGTGTATCGTATAGGCCTTGAACAGCTCCTGCGTGCGCTCCTTGGCCAGGTGATCCAGCGCGTACTTGTAGATGATGCGCGCCCTGTCGTGCTCCTTCTGCCCCTCCTCGAAGCGGGCGAAGGCTATAAACAGCCGCTCCTCGATATACTCATCCCCAAAGAACTCCACGGCCCGCTCGAAAACGCGCCGCGAGCCATGGATAAACCCATGCGACTCCTCGAAGCGGGCGAACTTGATCCAGTTCTTCACGTCCGGGTGCACATAGACGAATCGCTCGTAGACCTCACGTGCGCGGTCGATCTCCTTATAGCGCAGCTCGAAGTTCACGTACGTTTGCCAAGCCTGCTCCTCCGGCTGCCACTCCATCCAGCGCTCAAACACCTGACGCGCCCCGGCCACATTCTCCAGCATCTCCTCCATGTAGGTGTACTTGTACCAGAACTGGTTGACCCGCGGCATAATGGTCACCGCCCGATCCCACAGATTGCGGGCATGGTTCACCTGCTTGTTCTTCATCTCCATTTCGGCGTACTTCAGCCAGAGGGTGACGTTCCGGTGCTCATTGTCCAGCGCTCGCTCCCAAATGGACCGTGCCCGCTGGATCTCCTGCTGCTGCTCCTCCCACTGGGCGTACTTGATCCAATGGCTGACCACCATGCGGTTCTTGCGGAGATTGTCCTCGAAGGTCTTGCGCTTCCGCTGCTGGTAGTCGGCCAGCTCGGCGGGATCGGAGATCTTCTGCTTCGGCGGCGGCGGCAGGATCTCCAAGTCGCGCTCCTTGGCCTCGCGAAGCAGCTGCTCCGCCGTGATCTGCACCTCCGCCGGCGCCTTGTTCTTCACCTGGTGAAATTTTGGAATTGGATTAGTTGGCTTGCCACAATGGCCACATCCCCACTCACCTTGGCCACCTTGGGCATCTTCTGTGGCCGCTCCATGGCTGCAATCTGTTGGGCTTGCTTCTCGACCTAACGAACTAACTAGTAAATTACTAAATTAACTTAAATCGCAAAAATAAATAATGCCACCAATAATGTGTTGCGATAACGATTGGCGTGTATCGATAGCTTGGTCGCCTATCGTGTTTCCACTGTCCTAGCATTACACATTTTGCAAGTGGGAAATATGTATTTCCGTGAAAAGTATCTAAATTTGTATTTAAAAATAGTTGTTGGCCTAAAGTTAATAAATAAATTACGAAAATACTTGGAACGTAATTTTATATATATATAAATGATATCTCCCTAAATAAATACTTTAAGCTATTCCACATCGAGACTAAAAAGATTAAACATAACTAGTTTCATTATTTTTTATTTCATTGTCTTGACCAATTTCAAAATACAAATAAATTTTAATAATTACAATATGAGCTTTATTTACGAGACGAAATGCCACAGGAACCATTTACATACACAGGCACATATATTAAGTCTATCCTGGGTGCTACAGAAATCACTTCCAACCAAAATCGGTTGAGATTGAACTGTACATCACTACAAAATCCAACCGTGTTTGGTAGGAACAAATTACTGTTTCACAACGGTACGAAAAAAAAATACCAGGCTATTATGCCCTCGTCAATTATTTGAAAAATCTCCACGAGTTGCCGTTACGCTTCTCCGGTTTCTCCACTACCCAGTGCTTGGGGTCCATCAGATAGTCGCTATAAAAAAGCAATGGGGCGTTACTAACTGGTCCTGACTTGCAGATCGAAAACCCACCGATGCTCAACCAAGGTTTTTTGGGTCTGGGTCCGCAGTGTCTCCAAGGACCCGGCATCTCCGCCGTATTCCTCAGGCAGCATCTTCCGCGGCACAAATTCATACAAGCTATCTACGCTCACCGTGTGAAAGCGGATCTGAAGAAAGGGAATATTGGCGGAGATATACAAAAAATAAATTTCATTTCAAATGTAAAGTGAAAAGAATGTGTATATCTTTGATATTAGAGTTCCTTCATAAAGCTTACCAGCTTAAAGACCTCTTCGCTGATGAAGGGCTTCACCACGCTGACGATTCGATCCAAGTACGACGGGCAGTTGATCATGTGGATGGCGCGCAGGCGCACGGGATAGGCCAGCTGGAGGAACTTGATGTAGGCGCGCAGCGTGCTGATCGTCAGTCGCGAAATGTGCCGCATTGTAGTGCCCTTCATGTCGAAAATCTGCACCTCTCCTTCGGATAAAATGTCCGTGTTGTCGGGATCATCTGGCATCGCAAAACGACAGTCGCTGACCATAAAGAAGGCGCGCGTGTCCTCCGTGTGGTGCATCTGCGGAAGGGATTGGCGTCTTGAGAGAGCTGGTTATTAACCCACAGTGGAGGAACCACTCACCTTGGTGGCCTCAAACTCCCGGAAACAGTACAGCGACACCTTGCATTTGTCCGGCGTTAAGCCCGGTAGTGGTAGAATGTCCCTAAAATAGGTACAACAAATTAAAGATATATTTTAAGAATACATAAAAAAAATATAGAGACTCACGCGTAGTCGAAGGTACGCTTGCTGTCCGCGTCCAGGGGATCTCTCTTGATAAACAGGTGCGGATGTCGGTTGCGCAGGGCGTAGTTCACCTCGATGAGGTTCTGGGTCTCCACCAAGTCCCCAAACATGCACTGGTAAAAGCGCCGGAGCAGCAAGGGCTCTGTAAGTATACATATGGATATTATAGTAAAATTGTCATAAAAAATCTCACAACTTTTAGATATTTAGTTCCTGTAAGAGGCTTTTCAAATCGAAATAAAATAGGTTTCAACTTTTCCTGCATAGTAAGATGGAAAGTTTGATTTAGGGAAGCTTGACTGTGTGGTATCGTCTTTTGTTTATAGACACTGCAGTGCAGTGACGTAAGGCGGCGAGTGGGGCGGCCTACTAACGACCTCATTAGTGGGAGCTGGGTGGTTTGAATGGGTGTTTTGGATTGGCAGTGGGGGGTGTTAGCTCGCAGAACGGATGTGAGATTCCCACATGGTGCTTGGGGGGAGGGGGCTGGGCCCTTCGCTTACCAATCTCCTTGGGCAGCTTGTCATTTTGCTGGAACCACTCGAGCAGCTCCTTCAAATCGCGTTCTCGTTTCCGTTGCAGCTGTTCCGCTGTACCGCTTTCCCGTTGCAGTTGTTCCGCCGTACCGCTCGCCTCCGTCTCTTTCCCACTTGGGCGGCTCATTGGTGCTATGGCCTATCGATTGCCTTGCCTCACTGTTCAATCCCACCTGGTGTGTCTATCGGATATCGGACGCAGCTATCGCTTTCGAATCACTTTCGAAAATCACTCTTTCGAATCGCTTTTCAAACCGTTGAACCGCCGGGCTTGAGGCCTGGCAAACAACTGAGTGTGCCACTCGCATCGATTTCGCTCATCGATTTAGTTTTTGAATATTCAATGCTATTGCGTCTGCGATTAAAAACACGTAATTTCATAATTGCTTTTGTGCCGTCGTTTGGCCGACGCTTAATAGTGCCTAAATATGTTCCGTCCCAGCTTCTGGATCTGCCTAATCACCTGGTCGTGTGCCGCATCCAAATTCCATAGTCAGAAATGACACAATTTTTGCTTCATTTGAAAAATAAAGGAAAGGAGTCTTTTCACTCGAGAGCACTGGCAAAATAATATTGCCAAAAACGTTACTTTTTAATTCTAAAAAATATTTATATTATTGTGTGCAAAACCAGGATAGGGGATTGGAAAAAAATTTACCCTTTTCGTATTGTTTTTTGCGACCAAAAATGATTTATTACTTACAAACAGATAAGCGTCCATTAAAAAGTCTAGCCACTTTTGGGTGTAATAAAATCTCATAAAATGCAATTAATATAATTTATTGCTATATCAAGTATATTGCCCACATTGCTGCTTATAAATCGACAGTAGCCCCTTTTTGGATAGAAAAAGAAAATAAATTGTACTTAACCTAATGCTAAGAATATACAAAAAAAAATCGGAAAATAATTATAAATTCTTCATTAAGGGGAGCTTCACACTTTTGAAACCTGTAGGTATTTCTTCCCTTTGGCAAGGCGCGCTTTTGGATCACATTTAGAAATATATCACGTGGAAGTTATCAGAAGATCGGAGGATCAGAACCACGACCAGCGACTCTTGCTCTGGGATGCCACTTTCCAGTAACGCTCATCGCTCAGGTAGGCACTATACCAATAAAATCAAGGTTATAGGCAATCTTGGCCAAGATAATCTTAACTTACCTTTTGTCCTTAATGGACTGAACGCCACGGGCCTTGAGTTCCGCTATAGAACCAGCCTTTCCACCATACTCCTCCGGCAACATGTCCCGCGGTACTTCCTTATAGAGGCTCTCCAGGCCCTCGGTGTGGTACTTGATCTGTAAATCGCTTCCATTAGGAACAGTGAAAAGTAAGAGATAAAGTCACTGTTACCATATTGCGAACCTCTTCCCTCAGGAAGGGCGACATCATCGAGATGAGCCTGTCCAGATATGAGGGACAGTTGATAACATGCATGGCCCGCAAACGGGAAGGATAGGCCTCCTGCAGGAATTTCATGTAAATGCGCAACACAAAAATGGAGACGTAGGCCAGGTGGCGTATAGTATAACCCTCGATATCCACGATCTGAACATCGCCTTGCGCAATATCCGCTTCGTCTAGTACGTAATCCTCTCTACTCCCTCGCTCCACATCCGGCATTGTGAATCTCGCATCGCTCATCATAAAGAAGATCTTGGTCTCTTCCACGGAGTTTCGCTATAAAAATAGGAAATTTACATATGGAAGGAATATAAAATCGATACTACTACACACACCGTATTTGGATCCATATCGGCCAAACGGAAGAAGAGTAGCTTATTGCCCTGCGGCGTAATTCCGGGTAATATCAGAACGTCCCTGAAAAGGAGGAATATATAATAAGATATATGGCTTCCTATTCTATGTACTTGATAATCCACTTACGATACTCTAAGACCCTTGGCGGTCATCTCGTCCTCCATGTTGCGATCTATAAACAGATGTGGATTCTTATTCCGCATACTATAGTTGAGCTCCACCAGAGACTTGGTTCGTTTCACATCAAATGCCATGCACTTAAGGAATCGAAGCATAACTATTGGCTCTAAAAGGTGAGAAGAAAATTCAGAAAACATGCATAAATCTTATAGGTAATGGGATACCGAACCAAACCATACCAAACCTTAGGTAATCCAAGGAATATTATGTTAGATACTCCAATAAAATGAGGAAGCACTTATATATCTCTATCTCTAGAGATACCCCAATGCACTTGACCTTTGCCACTGTCCAGTTACAAGGTTAATGGATCGTAAACCATATCAGGTTATTGCGCGCCCATTAATTCTGTCTCGCACTTGACTGGTTATCAATTGAAGCGAAACTCGAAAGCCATTCTGGCTCCATTCTCCCAGTTTAATGACTACTTACCGATCTTTTCGGGCAGATTGGGATTGCCCTCGAACCAGGCGACCAGCTCCGCCAGCTTGTCGCTCCATTCAGCGGATGAGGATGAGGATGAGGATGTTGGCTTGGAGGCGGAGTCCTTATCTTTATCCCCCTTATCTTGATCTGTATCTTTATCCATGGGGACCAACGAACGCGTCTCTCTGGGGCCGCAAAAAGACACTAACTAAGCAAATATCTTAGCTAAGTACACCAATTGATAAAGCTAACAAGCCCGCACACATACCCATAGAATATATGGTCATTGTTCACGCTCCGATCGGCGAGAGAAAAAGCTTTGGCGCGAAAAGCTTCCCAAACCCAAACCCAAACCTAGACCAAACCGCACAAATGAAAATGAATCCAGTTGTTTGTAATTAAACCATAAGACCCGAGACGTTTTAATTGCTTCATTGCTAGAACCCAAGTCGAACCGAAGCCACAATACACTTGTTTTGGAATCTTTATTAGATCTGGAGATGGACACCTACAATATACAATACACACCCAATACACGTAGAACTCGATCTTATCGTTTTTCTGACTTTGCGTCTCGCCGGTTTAACACGTTTGCGATTTGCCTTGTTCAATATTCAGATGGAACCGACGCTAAGAAAAAAATATATAGTATGCCTATGTGTATATATAGTATATGGCTAGCAACATACTCGTAATACTTAGCCCGATGTATGAAATCGTCAGCGGTCACAAAATGGTTACTCTCAAAATTCTCAAAATGTTAACATTGTTGTTTTTAGACCTTAGACCTTAGGATTTCACCTTGTTATAATAACAGTTAGCCGCATCTGCAGCTAGCTTTATCTGAATCTGAATCCGAATCGAGATGGGTATGCCGTATACCTATGGTTAGGTGAAAGTGGAGGGTCTCGAAACCTATATAACGCACATAACACCGATAGAACACATGCATAACATTATTTCTGGACCGGATCGGTTCGGTTCG
The DNA here is from genome assembly GCA_035046095.1 of Drosophila pseudotakahashii. Classification (NCBI taxonomy): domain Eukaryota; kingdom Metazoa; phylum Arthropoda; class Insecta; order Diptera; family Drosophilidae; genus Drosophila; species Drosophila pseudotakahashii. The sequence goes on from JAWNOE010000105.1 coordinate 14,710,245, forward strand.
GTTCGGTTTGGGAATTGCGAATTGGAGTTCGAACTTCGAATGCTTTGCCTTACGAAACACACACAAAAACCTTCTTTGGTCAAAATACATATGTAGATACAGCAATTGATATCGTATCGTCTCAGATCGGATATACTCGTACATAGATAACGTTCTACATGCTACATTACATGCTTATTGTGGCTCATAAAGCTCTTCTCCCCTTTCTCTCTATCTCTCTCTCTCTCTCTCTCTCTCTCTCTCTCTCTTTCTCTCTATTTGATAGATAAGTTATAGACATGGAACAACATTACTGGCACTGGCAAATGCTACGAATTGAGAATGGACCCATATAAAGAGAAGGAAACCCCCCCGCACATGGGTATAGATCAATCTTATAAACTAGTCTTATCCATTAGGCCCGCGGACAGAAGTCAAGGGAGGGATATAGCATTCTGTATAGATCCATTCCTATACCGTATCCCTATCCGCATCCCTCGACCTCTGGCCGTAGAACTTGTAGTGTAGCTTGCGTCGCTTGACTTGGGTCTCTCGTTCTCGTTCAATACTGACGGGTTGCGATTGGAGGAGATCTGGCCGCGGATATGATACCGTGTCCGTATCCGTGTCCGTATCCGGAACATGTCACATGGTGTGCGTCCGGGCCACGACATCCCGTCGCATGCGTCGGGACTAGCTGAAGATGCTGCGTCATAAGCTGACGAGCGTGGCCTTGCGCTGCGCCTCCAATCGGATCTCCAAGGTGGCGTAGGGCGGCACACTTATCACCAGGAGCACCACCAGCGCAATGATCTTCATCGATTCGCAGAGGAAGCCGTGGCCGGCGAATGTCAGTCCCAGTCCGAGGAATCGAAGGGCCAGCAGAGGTGCCTGGACCTCTGTCACATGGCTGGCATGGTTGAGGGTCACCAGCGAGAGCAGCAGTGTCTCCCACATCCCATTGCAGGCGCCCCACGAGGCGGCAATTACGTAGAACAGGGCACTATCGTCGCTCGAGGGCTTCCAACTGGACAGGGCCAACAGCAGGCAGGAGTGAAAGAAGAAACCGGCCACTGAAATCAAGACTTCATATAAAATCCATTATACATATCTACTAAGTATTCACTCACATATCACTACGATCCTCTTGACGTGCCGCAAGAGCATGCTCAAAGTGCAGGACACGATCAGCTGCATGAGACCCATGCCAATCAGGGCGCCCGCAATCATTCCGATGCCCAGGGAGCAGGTGACGAAGGCCCTCAGGAAGTCGCCCAGCATGTAGGCCTGTTCCGTGCCCACAAAATAGGCCAGGGGACCGGCGAAGAGCAGGGTGTCCGTGATGCTCACATCCCTTAGGCGCTCCGGTCGCGATGAGCCCGTGGCCTGGACCTTGTCCAGCAATATCACCAGGGACAGGACCAAGGACATCACCGAGAACAGGACATAGAGCCAGAGGAGCGATTGCCCAGCCACCCGGGGCTCACTCTCGATGAACCCGGCGTAGATGGAGCTGGGTATGGAGCTGCCATTGGCCCAGCCGCCGGCCAAAAGCGATTGCACCCTCAACGGACACATGTCCGCCCCACAGATCCGGTCGCCGTGCTCGTTCCTATTATAGAAGTCCCTCAGCTGCGCCGGCCAGCTCTCGTTGCCGTAGTAAACCAGTCCGGAGCAATCGCCCGTGAAGTCTCCATCGCTGCAGGCCAGCAGAATAGAGGCCAGCAGGGCTCCAGCGATGAGTCCCAGGTCCTGGGAGACCCGGAACCACCTGGCCAAACGCCTCACCTTCTGATCCCGATTGCAGAACATCTTGTGCTCCTCGTGCAGAACGTCCACCGCCGCCTGGGACTGCTGCGATTCGCAGGAGCAGCTCAGCTTCCCGCCAAAGTGGACAATCAGGGCCGCCTTGCAGCCAGCCGATCCGCTCAAGGTCACCCCCAGCAGCAGATAGGCCGGCAGCAGGGTGTAAATGGAGGCGTACAGATGCGACAGGAGGAAGAGAACCACCGCCATGTAGTTGGCCACCAGGAGAGGACCGCATCCGTATCGCTTCATCAGTCGAATGCTGGGCAGACTCATGCCGGCGGCCACCAGGAAGAGGGCGCTCAGCAGCAGCGATCCGATCTCGGGGCCAATCGGCAGCCACTGCTCCCGGTGGTGCCACACCGCATTGGAGCCCTGCAGCGCCATCACCGGCAGCAGGACGCAGTTCATCAGTCCGTGGGCCAGACTCAGGCAGCTGAACTGGCGCCACACCTTCTGTCGCACATGGGCCGGCACCTTGTGGCGGCAGTTCCGGTTATTCAGCGTGATCAGTCGCCGGATGGAGGTGGCCCCGATGGAGCTGTTGATCGACTCCCGACGACGCGAGGCCGCCAGAGCAGCCTGCACCTGGTACGAGGATACCGGGTTGATGCGATGCGAACGGGTCGAAATGGGCGACGGCGAGTATGTGGCCAAGTGCTGCTGAAAAGGGCGGAACGCAAACATGGAGATTACCAGGGGGGTTCTAGGTAGTTGGTAAATACGGGTTCCAGGAAGCTAGCTTTTCCAAGGGGTAGCATCTCTACCAGGAATCAACAAAACTTAATTACCTTAAGGAGAAGTCACAGCTTCCAGGAATTACCAGGGATTCAAGTATTAAATCAGGATAATGACGTTGCAGCCAGCAACCTTGGGTTTCTATTACAGGGTGGAATGGGGCCAAAGGAATGGGAAAATGGGAAATGCCAGCCAGGTTCCACTTAATTACATGTTGTGCAACTGGGAAAGATAATCCATTTGCAAGCTCTGACATCTGCCATCTACCCATCACTAAACATTAACCACCAACGACCAACCACTGACCACCGCAGACCACCTCCTTTGTCGTCATTGAGCCACAAGATGGTCAAGTATCCAAGGCAAGAGCGAGCTGCACTCTGATTCTATTAATAAGTGACAAGTGCCCTTGGCAGCGCACAGGAAAAAATATGATGAATTTAAAAATAATATTCTTATAGTCCTAGCAATACGTTCTATGAAATGGCTATCATTTATCTGATGTTTATAGACCCCCTTTGTTCTATGGAATTAAATCTACATCATATATAATTGTTTGGTTACTCACCTCCATCATCTGCTCGTCCCAGACGTTCTGGGCTCCTCCAGAACTGCGCGTGCGGAGCACTCGGTGCCTGGTGGTCAGCGAATGGCGGTGCTGATGGTGCTGGTGGTGCTGATGCTGGTGCTGATGGTGGTGCGAGTGTGTGGCATACTTCTTGCTCATGCCCAGCAAAGCAAAGCCACTGGTGGCCACCGGAGCACCCGAACCCGTGGCCAGTCCAGATCCTGTGCCCAGCGCTTGGGTCTGCGATTTTCCGGTATTCGTTCCATTACTACTGGGCAGCTCTCCGTTCCCGGTGGCTGTTCCTCCGCCGGCTGCATTGAGGCTCAGGGATCCTCCTCCGCCGATCCCCAGGCCAGCCATTATGTAAGCATTATACGAGGATTGCTAGGGAGGGAATACAAGGTATGTGTAATTATAAAAAACCCACTGGCGACCCCAATCCTTATTTAACTTAGCTAACCACTATTCTTCTTTATTACTTATAACTCTTATTAATTGTTTTCCTGTTGTTAATATTAGTAATCGCTTTCTTATCGCTTTGATCGACAGTTTTGTTATCGATAACCACTTTAAGGGATCCCAACATACCTTGCGCTGCTGAGCAAAGGCGGAGAGTCGCTCCCGCTCCCGACTGGTGTCCCGGGCCCGCTGCTCCAGCAAAAGTTCGTACTCCCGGCGCTTCTCCCGCTTGCGCTCCGCCTCCTCCAGCTCGTGAAGATTCGGCAGACTGCCCATTTCCGGCGATTATTGCCAAAATTATCGAAACTTATCGCAATGGAGCTATGTGGATTTGGTTTTGACTGTGGATTTGGATTCTAATTTTGGGGCCGCTGCGATTCCACAATTGGCACCTCTCCAAAAGGGCGAACTCATGCTGCTCCTCCGCTGACATCCACATCCCATTCCAATCCAATCTAAAATTATTGTCCTTGCTGCGTGGGCGGGTTCATTGTCCGCCGCCGTCGACCTGCCACGCCCCCCGCAATCCGATGATATATGTATATGCTTAAGAATATGTTGCAATGCAAATACAGTTTCGATGCAGCGGAATGCCTGCAAAATGGAAACGGGAAATGAAAAAGTCCTGGGGTATCGAATGGGGTATCGCCATCTATCGGTTGCTTATTCAGTTGTCACCTGCATCTGAAAACTGTCACCCACACACACACACACACATCCGCTGGGCGCACATGCATTGGATACCTTTGTGGGCCATGGGGCTACACATACACACCAATGCATACATTCCGTTACTGTTACCGTTAACGTTACATTCTGGCACATTCCCACTGGCACTTGAGGTCGAAACAATAGTTGTCATAACAGAAATACATAATGTAATGTAATCTTCTGAGAACCATTTGGCTTTTTAAAAAGGAGATTACAGCAATGTACAAACCTTTTCAGGTCAGTTATCTTTTAAATTTGCAGCTAACCTCTTTTTAAAACCGCTAAACCCAAAAGTTCCAACCAACTGACTTGGTCAGCTGCAACTTAATGTAAAACCCCCCCTTTGATGGCCATTTAGTTCACCGTGTGCCTAATCCGCTTATGCCAATTACCAGGAGCTGCTATTATTGCAGCCGCGAGTGTAGTTCCCATGGCCAAAGGAATTTCGCACACACACACACACACACACACACTGGCACAAAATCATCAGGTGTGTCCATTTTGAGTTATCTACACATGTGCAGGCAAAGAGCCCCAGGGTCAGGTGTTCCGGAGCGGAGTAGGTACATATCCAAGTATATATCCCAGGTCAGGACGAGATCGGAGGGTCCTCGGCGGAGGACACAAGGCCCGAAGACAATGGCACACCACTTTGCAGCTCATAATCAACTCATAAACAGACTTGCCACTACCACCCAAAACACCCCAAAGCACCCTAAACACCTCACACCCACGGCCTAAACTCCGATTGAGGCGCAGTTTTGGGCCCACGCCCCTAGGGGGTAGAAAAATAGGTGGGGCGGGGGGAGGTAGGAGGCAGGAGGCAGGAGGCAGGAGATAAGAAATGCAAAAAGGACCGATGAAAAACGTATATGAATATTTTAAAAACCAAACAAAGACAGAAAAGCACCCACATTAACCAACACACCCACACTCTCTTTTAAAAACCTTTAAAGAATATCCATACATATTATCAAGCAGAACCCAAGCTCACAGGAAATAGACCCCTTTAATTACTTTCAAGTTTTCGGAGAACTTATATGCACTTTCTTCGGTTCGGATCGGGTCGAAAAAAAAACTGTTTGTAAACCTCTAAACAAGCCAGCACTTTTAGCTACTCAGCACAGCACAAAAACACCGCCGCACGCGAACTGCTCCAGAAACACACTGAAAAGCTGGCAGGGATTACGGGCTGGCGATTCTGAGTCCGCTGCTGAAATTGTTGTCATCTCGGGCCTTCGACAGCATCTCGCATATCGCATCCCTGACATGCGCACTGGAACCCCCCCAGAAAACGAAAGCCCCAGTCGGCTCGAGAGTTCGAGGAGGGGATGGCTGCACCGCCACAGAAACGATACCATCCGATATTACCATCTTCGGAAAAACAAACCCCTATATGATGCATTTTGAAGTGGGCATTTCTGCTATTAAGAAATCGATTTCTTCAAACTGAAAATGCAGTTTTACTCACAAAACTATTATATCACTTAGATATCTCAATAAATATATCACATACCAAATATGTTAATAATTAGGTATGGTATACACCTTGCCAATACAGTTGATCTATTATATTGCTCATTTATTGAGAACATTAGTATTGCAGAGTTCCGAATGAGAACATTTTAGAAAGAGTATTTAATTACTTTTGTTGTTCTGAACTATTCAGTTTAAAGTACAACATAAAAAATAGATAACTTTTGGCCATAATATGTAGTATTTCAAAGAAAAATTTTAATGACACACAGCACAGGTCTGTAGGTATTATGATGGGACCTATACAGCAGATTTTCATACTCAGCCACCCATTAAGATGCCACTTCGTCTTCTATTGGTTGGATTTATTTAAAAACTAACTGCAAATTGGCTAACAACAAACACGTGCATGGCATGGCGGTAATTGGTTAAATCGAACTTCTGAACATAGGGCTAACAAATCTGGCCAGATCAGATCGAGAACAGAATCGAACAGTTAACGCTAACAGATATCGAAATGCAATTGGTGGACCAGTAGGTCCTTCGTCATATCGGGCTAGTTGAACTTTGTCTTTGGGGCGCACATATAGAGTATATAGATAGATAACCTTTTCCGTTTCCAAAACCGTTTTAAATCGTCTTCTATTTCTATTGCGGTGAACATAGATTGTAATTTTGAAATGTTTAAATAATAAATACTTCTGGTTCAAGAAATAATGTCTTAGTTGTAGCAAATAGTATTTAGATCCAACGAAATCTAAACTTGCAAACTCAAACACATTCACACACAATTTAAAGCGGATGGAAAACGGAAAGAGGCCAAGAGTGAGTAATCCTATTGGGGTAGATTGATTTGAGCTTTCTCTCAAGGTTTTCAGGTCCCGCTGTCTAGTCCGCCGGATAGCCGAAGCTTAGGTGGAGATTGCACCAGCGCCGGTGCTTGCCGCCTAGAGAGGATTCCTCGCGTCGCACGGCACCCAGAAACGGATGCTTGTCGAAGTCAAAGTTGCCCAAATGCAAGCGCAGATCATCGGCTGCCGTGGGCAAGGGCTGACCACAGGCCAAGCCCATTTGCAGGCGAACGCATTGCTCTACGATGAACTTGAGGGCCGCACGGCGATGCAGCTCGAAGCAGTCCCGCGGTCCGTAAATCAGCCGCTGCTCTGCACACAGCCGCATATCGTTGGCGGCCACATTGCAGCAGTAGAGGAATGATCTCAGCCTTTGGCTGCTCACTGAACTACGGTCCACATGGGGCAGCAGCAGCTCCAGCAGAACATCGGCCTTGGGCTCGCACTTCAGGCCATAGTTGGCCAGCAATTGTTGCAGACTGGACAACGGAGATGAGCCACTGGCTGCGGAATCGTTGGGCAGGGCGAAGTTGAGCTCAAACGCGCGGCCCAGCAGCACCTGGCGGTAATGGTAGCAGCTGTAGTCACTGATGTGCTTGCGCATGAACTTCTCCGTACGCAAGAGCTCCGACTGGAGTAGGCATGGCCCGCTCTGCAGGATCCACTGGCGGTGCGACCAGGCGTGGTAGTTACTGGCGCACCTATCGGCGGCCCTTTCGCAGATCCCAATCTCATTTGGCCAGTCGATGGCATCGGCACCTGGGCAGGAAGGTACGGATAGGGATTAAAAGTCTGTAATCTGTATCCCGTAATCCCCGCCAGCCACTTACTTTGGAAGGAGTACAGCCACCGGCGGTAGGCGAACGCCTCATTGGACTTCGGTTTGATGGAGAGCACGAGGGCGGAGAACTGCAGCTCCTTGTTGATGCTCAGCCGGTTCTTCTGGACCAACTGGCGGCGAATGTGCCAGAATGTGGTCACATCAGGATTGATCAGCAGGGCCACGTTCAGATATTTGGCCAGGGCGTCACTCTGCTGCTGCTGCTGGAGCGTCCGGAGCTGCTGGGCCGACGTCTGGCGGCGGTGGGAGATGAGCGTGCGGTGGGCGTGGTCGTAGACATGCTGGGCACACCACGACTCCAGGCCGAGATTGTGCTCCACATGAACCACCGGGGACTTGTTGCAGTTCGTCTCCTTGGGTATTATCTCAAACGAGGCGCTGGTGGGGATTATAGATTAGATTGGGGTTAACATAAGGATATTGGGGGGACTCACAGATCCTGATCCTTTTGGAACACCGCATTGATGTCCCTGATGATCTTCTCGCAGAGCACCTTCTTCTCGTTGCGTTCCTCCTCCATGGAATATGAATGTGGTCTGAATGTGGAATTCAGCTGTATAAGATTATTTTCCTCGGAGATCTTGCTTCCGTTCCGTTCCGTTCCGTTCGATTCGAGGTCTCAGGCACATTGATTGCCACCAATTAATATTAACATGCTCAATGCCTCCGGTTAATTAAGATTTGGAAAGTGGAGGAGTCGGCGGAGGAGGAGGAGGAGGAGAACCCTGGAACCCTGGCTCTGCCTATGCTATGCTTTGCGACTATGGAACCCCCAGTGGCGGCCGCATCACAACAAATAAATTTCAATTAAGCCGGGACACGAGATCTAGCCTCTATTATTATTATTTTAGTGCCCAGTGCGAGGGGCTGTCACTCAGGTTCCCGAAGCCCCAAAGCGCGGTGCTCCGGCGGATCGCAGACTCGGAAATGTTTTTGCTTGTTTTTTTTTTGTTTGCTTTTGGGGGCAAGTCCAGCGAACATATGTTTGTTTGCAAACATGTGTTTGCCCGTGCTCGATAACACACGCACCTGCCACGTCTATCGATATCGATAAGTGGCTGGCCGTGGCATCATCATCTGGCGGCAAAAAAGCTATACTTTTAACTACAAGGTATGGAAAAGTGGAAAAAAAGATTTACCTTATTAAAATGTGGTTTTAGTTTTAATTTATTCATTTGTTATAATTATAATTAATTTTATTAACATTAAAATATAACATTTTGTGTGCATATATTTACAAATTCCCTAAAGGGTTTTAAACCTCACGTCAGACTTGGCTTGAAAACAGCCAGGCTGCCAGCACTGCTGAACTCTGGTAACACTGATTCGAGGTAGTTTCTTTGGCGGAGTGGAACACGTGCGCGCGAAAAGAGATTCACTAAAAGCACACAGCCACAGCCAGGATGCAAAACAACAACTTCCTCCCACTAAACACAAGGCGCTTTCAGCAGCGGGCCCAGGTGGAAACACCGGACACGGTCTACTGGAACCGATTGGCGGTGAGTTCAGGCTGAAGAAGATCAATAAGTCGGCAACAAGTTCATTGCTTACCCATTTGAATCCCTACAGAAACCGGAGCTCGTCAAGGAACACAACACCATCGACTATGTGGACTTCAGCCCCAGCGATCCAGACAACTTTGCAGTGACCTGTTCGGTGCGCGTGCAGATCTACAATCTGGTGACCAAGCTGGTGGTGAAGAATCTCTCGCGATTTCAAAAGACCGCCTACGGAGCCACCTTCCGGCAGGATGGACGACTCCTGGCCGCCGGCGACGAGGAGGGCCACGTCAAGCTGTTCGACACCACCAGCCGGAATATTCTGCGCCTTTTCAAGGGACACACGGCGCCGGTGCATCGCACCTTCTTCACGGCGGACAAACTGCAGCTGGCCAGCTTTGGCGATGACAAGGCGATCCGCCTGTGGGACGTGGCCAACGAGAAGGTAGTGCAGACCTACGAGGACGTGCACACGGACTACATCCGTGCCGGTGCCATGCATCCGCAGACATCGCACATGTTCGTCTCCGGCGGCTACGATGGCAAGATCAATCTCTGCGATACGCGGGCAGAGACGGCGGTGCAGCGCACCCTGGACCACGGAGCTCCCGTGGAGTCCATGCTGTTCCTGCCCAACGGCTCCATCTTCGTCAGCGCCGGTGGCAACCAGGTGCGCGTTTGGGATCTCATCAGCGGCTGCCGACTGCTCACAATGATGTCGCAGCATCACAAAACCGTGACCTGTCTGCGGCTGGGCACCGATGGCAAGAGATTGTTCTCCGGCGGACTGGATCGACACGTCAAGATCTACGATGTGAGCACCTACCAGACGGTGCACACGTTGACCTATCCCAATGCCGTGGTCAGCCTGGGTGTCGCTGGCGGGGATCAGGCTGTTGTGGCTGGCATGGTTGATGGCCTGATCTCCATTCGCCGCATGATCGTGGACAGCAAGCCCAGTCATTTGAAGAAGATCCGTGCGGATCGAGCACCCAAACAATTCAGGCAGCTGAGGAGACCGAACAACACCCACGATGTGGATCACACCGTCAAGGAGCGCGTCAAGGGAACAGGATTGCAAAGATACGACGTGCACCTGCGCGGTTTTAACCACAAGAAGGCGTTGGACGATGTGATGGCGAGGGCGAGGATGGAAAAGAAGCCGGAGCTCGTGGTGGCGGTTATTACGGACCTGCTGCATCGTAAATCACTGGACAAGGCGCTCACCGATCGACCCGACGCCATGCTCATCCGGTTCATCAACTTTGTGTGTACCCATTTGGGTGAGATCCGATTCATGCGTCCGCTGATGATGGCCGCCAGCACGATCCTGGATGTCTGCGAACGGCAACTGGTGGCCTACAGCCAGCAGCTGATAGTGGCCCTGGAACGATTGGCAGCCGCTGTCCGGACGGAGGTGAAGCTAACCGTCGAGCTGATGCGGCTGAAGGGCGCCATGGACATGCTCATTGGCGTCTCGATGGACAACGGAGAGATGGCTCAGAGGCCCACCTATGCGGAGGCACCAAAGATGCAGCCCTCGCCGGCGGCAAAGAGCTACGTCGTGGGCAAGGTCCAAGTGGAGTGACCCAGATCATCCTCGTTCAGCGATCTGGACGGATAGTCCAAGTCTAAACGCATTAGTCTAACTTTATTTAATGTAGGCATCCAAGTTACCCGTTAAAGATAGAATTCCTTTGCTACTTTAAGGGTTATCTTAAGTAGCTATTAGTTAATATTATGATTTTTTTTCTACCAAGTTTTAGATTAAAGATGTGCAAACCAGACGCTCTTTTTATTATTGGGTTCATAAAGCTCCATGACCTTGGGTATACAACGAGTCTGAAAACCCCAAACTCGGAGAAATAAAATACTTTTCGATCCGTATTATGCATGTATATATCCTTCTTTATTAAATACATACTTAAAATGAACATTTCGTCGTGCATGCCAATTTCCGTTTTGAAATGTACAATGAAATTTTGTCTGCCGTTGTACGAATAATAAAAAAAACAATGATAATGGGGACAGCAAAACAGTTGTCCTCAAAATTAACTCTTGTTTTCTTTTTTGTTTTTGTTTTTTGCTTTTGTTTTACTTTAATGCATATTACACTTGCAAATATTTTCGATTTTCGTTCTCCAACTACTCGATTTAGCTTGTTTTTATTTGTAATTTTTTTTGTAGATTTAGATTTACGTTATTTTACGATTATTTGGAAAGACGAATTTACACTTAGAATTTGCTCATCCTCGACGCATCGTTCTGTATTATTCTGCTTAAGCTAAACTCTCGCGCTAATATTAATATATATCTTTATATTTATGTATATTTATATTTATATGTATGTATAGGTATATATATATATCTATTCCGCTCGACATCGCGTCGACTCTCTTGCCAACTTGCCATTACTTTTGTTTTTGTTTGCTTACTATTTAAGTTAGGGAGAAAAAATATAAGATACCACGGATTTGTTAAATTAAAATAAGAATACAGTTAGGCGTCTTAACTAGTTTACATTTTAGGCGTGTGTGTGTGTGTGTGGGGGTTGTGGGCGTATTTGTTTGGAAGGTTTTGAAGCCACTACATTTACAATCTTTAAATTACAAATTATATTCATATACATAACAGATATTGCCATTACATTTTACACCGTTCGTCTGCTGATTAGTCTGCCACTTCTTCTGCGCCATATATATAATCAGCTCCAGTTTCCAAGACTCTGTACAAGATAGACGATTTCAGACCGCGGGATTTGGTTAGAAGACAACTACACTACCACTACAATAAAGTCGAGTGGGCCATATACAAATGAATTTACTTGCAACGAAACAGTAACCGTGAATACAAAGGTGTGTGCTAACAAATCGGTTTAAGGTTTACGCGTTAAACATAATTATATGCGGAAGGTTAATGGTTGATGGGCGCGATTCCATCCCACTTCCATCAACGTTGCAAGCAAGCAAAACAAAGTGGGCCTTGTCCTCGAGTTCGGGGGCTCCGTCCTTTTTGGTCCTGACGAGGTCAGACATATCAGATCAAACGATCAAACCGGCAGTGAGTGCGGGAGTTGTGTGTGTGTGCTTGGCGGGTGTGGATAAGGTAATGCTGGTGGCTGGTGGCGTGTGGGTGTGTAGATGGATGTGTGCTGGTTGTGGCATGCGTTATTCTATAAAGGATGTGCGTCTGGGGACTCTTATATTTTAGCCATCTTCCTTGGGCGGTGTGAACCAGCCTGTAAGCAAAAATAAAAATGTTATATAGGATTCACAGTTTGCCTTTATCAACTCTGAAGCTAACCATTCTTTTCGTGAATCTGCACCAGAGATTTGAAGCTCTGCTGGGCTCGAGCCAAACTGTATTGGCCCTGGGTCAGTGCCTGTGAATGGAAGATGGTTATAAGTTTTTAAAGTTAAACGACTTTAATACTACAAATGCTACATACTTTGGTGGCCCCGAACTGGATGCGCGCCTTTCCCTTGACGAGGGTGGCTGCTATTTGCATGATAACCGCCTCCACGGTGTAGGCCGAGCTCCAGCCCTGTTTGGTCAGCAATTCCATGCAGATGGCACCGCCGATGAGCACATAGCCGCCTTGTAAATAAAGCAAACATTCAAGTTAAAGCCCCAGATCTACGCTTATAGCTCGGCCAATCCAATCGCACCTGAGATAATCGGATGGACGACGCGCACAAAGGGCGGCTCGAAGGGATACGTCTCCTTGAAGAGGATATTGAGCAGTATGCTGTCCTTGCCCTCCTTCTCCTTGAGCATTAGCAGATCACTGTGCAGCGGACTGTCCGGATCGACAGACTTGAGGCGTATGTTCCACTCGTAAATCGACTCGTTGACGAGCTCAATAGAATACATGTTCTTCTTGAAGGCGTCCGAACGATAAATATCACGTAGTTCCTTCATTAAGCGATCGGTTGCCTGCACGGAGCCCGAAACGGAACCCTAGAACCAAATCGAAATAAAGCAAAGCATAAGAAAACATTCAATATGACACGTTTCTTTATCAAGTATTGTTGAACTCACTTTTAGATAGTCTTGTCTTTGACTTTGACGCAGTCTTTCTAGAGTTGCTAGGTGTTCCACTTCCATGTCGTCCTTCTGCGTTACGCAGAAATCGAAAAAACGAATTATTAATTAATTATGGGCAGTAAATATGGGATTTCAGGTCAAAAACTATCACGGATTAAACCAATTTCATTGCAATACTCATGTAATTATTTTATCGATTTAAAGACAATTGTTTCAGGCCAATTTCCGAACAGCAGTAATTGACGGCTATGTATTAACTCAAATTCGATTGCAACAAATATAATTATTTGGTCGATTTAGACGCAATTTGCTAGGAGACTAGTACTTCAAAAGTAATTGCCACCTTGCCGCCCACGATGGCACTATAATAGAGGCAAAAAGTTGGTAATATTGGGAAGGTAACATGTGCAAAATCAATTGCAGGGCAATTAAAGGGAAAACTGAATTGGGGCTTTATCGACACCCAAGTAAAATATGAATTTCTGGCCCTAGATTACTTTAGATTCCTGGGCATTACATATATATAAACCCCATAGCTTAGCTCACCTTGTTTGTACTTCGTACATCATCCATTTCCAGCGGCAAGTCCTCGTCGCCCTCGCTCTCCTGTTCGCTCTCGCCAATGGGATCCTCGATCTCCTCCTGATCCGAGTCGGTCTCCTCGTTGCCGTGCGGTCCGCCCCCGCCCCCCGCTCCGCCGCCTCCTGGTCTCTGCTCGCAGCGAAGTGGAGAAGCGGATGGCGGCGGCGTTTGCAGCGGCAGGGCCAAATTATCGATGTCGGGTGGCAGTGGAACGTTGTGTAGTCGGCACAGCTCACGCAGCAGTATGCCCACCTGTAATCGAATGGTATCCAAAAGTTAATAGTCATTTCCATTTCAATTCTACATGGTATAGGGTCAAAACTCACCTGATTAATCACGTGATTATCACGTCCATTTGTATTGCTAAGTATTTGAACAGCATTTGTGACGCTCGTCTCCTCGCTTTCGGCGAACCAAACTGGCGGCGATGAGGGATACGTTTCCTGCGGGAAAGATCCAAGAGCAAAAGAGTTAGTTATATCGGGTTTGGAGTTCAAATACCCCTAACAACAGAGCATGTATTTGTTAGATTAGAGAAAATATCGACAGCGATTATCGGATTCCGATTTTAATAAAATCTAAACTGATAAGCCTGACTTTCTTATAGCAAAAAAATACCTATGCAATATACTTCTAGGTTATTATATTATATTCATATTTGTCAAGTATAGCAGTATCAGTAGTTAGTCAGCAGCCTAAAGTTACTGATAACAAAAGAGGGGCTTTGACCTAACAGCTCGAAGGTCATATCGGGGATCTACTGTGTTTCTAGCCCAAGGGGGGTGGTGGGCCTCACAAATCGCGTGTGTGGGGTGGGTCAAGGACTTTGCCTTTGCACTCGACAATTGGACACAGACAAAAGATCTCTCTTATTTCCATTCGCGTTCTCGTTTTTTTTTTTGCCGTTCTCAGGTGAATTTGTCGTCGTCGTCGTCGTCGGAGCTACTTTGCATACACATGTAAATAAACAAATAATAAACGATGGAGCACCGAACAACCCGACAACAAGTACAAAATTATAACCTTTAATTAGATCGTTGAACCAAGCGGGGATCAGTGATCACCGAAGACAGAAAACAGATGGAACGGAACAGCTTGGCAACCGATCGATGATGAATCACTCCTCATCGAGGGTGTCACTTCATATTGGAAGAATTGGGATATCCATTGGAAAATTTTTGGACAAGCTCGCTGTTTTTTATTACCAGCTTATATAAAAAACACTAACTAATGTATATATGTACCCAGTATAATAAATCCTATAGAGGCCATTGGAAGGATTCAGTCTAAATTGGCCAAAAAACAAAAAGGAGGAGCACAAAGAGAGTGGCCAAAGGGCATCGACTACCACACACACACATGTACAATATTCATACATGTGAATCCCATTTTAACTGAGCAGCGTGGGAATAAAGAATCGGCACAAATCTTCTCTCATATAAACACGCATAAGCGGGAAAGAAAGAGAGAGGGATAAACGATAAAGTAAAATTGAAGAAAGAAGTAGATTCCGAAAGCAGACAAGGATGGCGCTATTTGAAGGAAGAAAGGAGAAATTCTGGGATCTTATATCAATACGTTTATGTTCATGGGATTCAAGATAAAATAACTATTTTAATCTATAGACATCAGGCCTTCTAACCATTAACCCCAGGCTTTAAAACTCGGACCACTTGCCATACCTGCTATATATAGAAGCCCATACAATCGCCGTATAAATAGAGTTATCGTTGCATTGGGCGTAAAGTGAGTAAAAGCGAGCGCGCAATAAAAGTGCCGGGTCCGAACAGTAGAGGGTTACCTCCCAGAACCCGTAATCCCTTCTCGCTTCCCCCAGCCCCAAATCATTTGTAAACACGGCGCTATGATAGCCCAACTCCAATGCATCCTATCTATCGATAACGATAAATAAAGACGATAAGATATACACGGTAAAAAAAAAAAAACTAAACTGTCTCTTCAATTTTGTATTCCTATGCACTTTGGGGCCGCGAATTGCGAAAATTATATTAAAAATTTCAGAGAAGGTCAGTTTCATGGAAAAACTTGTTAGAAATCCATTAAGCTGGTTGAATTTGCATTTCTTTTGGTTGGAAATGAGTCAGATGTAAACTTGTGTTCTTGATGGAAATGTGTGTTGATGTTTATTTTTACTACCAACTTGGTGGGGAAGTTTTTTCAGACCTTGGGCATGTAATTTTGGTCCCTTTTTTTTTTCTCTGTGGGGGAAAATCAAGAATCATTGGCGACTTACCGTTATGTTGGCATGGATATCGTAGCGCTTTCCATTCTTGTCGATGAACCGACAGAGCAGTTCGTCGACGCTGGAATTGAGGATCTGAAAGCGCTCGTGGTTCTTCGGGAAGATCTTCTCCAGCGTTTTGATTTCCTGCTTCAGGGTGTTAAGGCACGCCATCTTGTGGCGGGCTTAAAAGGCAACTGGTCTGGTCTTCTTTTTTTTTTTTTTTTTTTTTTGAGTTTTACTTGGCTACTATGATTATATTTTTGTGGTCCAAATGGAGTGTTTCGGGAGCCGACTCCCCCCTCTCTGTCGTTCTTCCTCTTCGACTTCCAGGCGAAGAAAGCTTGTATTTGTATTTGTATTTGTTGTTCGCTCCCCTCTTTGCTGTCTCTTTCTGTCTGTCAGCTGCTGCTTTGACTCGCCGACACTAGATGGCGCTCCGTTTTCCTTTTTGTCGAGTGTCTGCCCCTCGGTTTCCTCTTCTATATATGTGTATTTTGGTGTTTATTTTAGTTATTGTGCTTTTTAGAATAACGTTTTGCATATGCTTGGAGGTAGATTGGAAAGGCGACTTTTCGTTTTAGCCGTCGCCGTCGCCTGTTCGTTCTTTGTTGTTTCCCTTCCGCTGGCTCTCGCTCGCTCTCCTCTTTCCACTCCACTTCCAGTTAACTTCACTCTCACTGCTTCTTCTTCTTCAGCTCCTGCGGCGCCCAGCATGCGCTGTCTCGCTCGCACTCTCCGCTCTTTTTTTGACGTTCAGTTTTGCACTTTGATTTTCCCGACTTATTACCGTTATCTTTGCTTTTCTTTTTTACTGTTCAGTTTATTTTTGTTTGTTGGCTTTTCCTGGGCTTTTTGGCTGCAAATCGGGTTTTAAACACGTGTTTCAGTTTCACTTGGCTTGTTCTTAACTTTTGTATTATTGTTGTTAGCTAGCCAAAACAAAAACAAAAACAACTAATGGCTTACACACAGGAACAGACAAAACCTGACACACACACACTTGTGCAAACGTCTAGCCCCGTCTCGCTCGCACAGCAGGTCTTCTCCTCTCTTCTTGCCTACGCAACGATCGGAACTCATCGAAAAACCGATTGGAAATCGGCGAAAAAAAAACAAATTTTGCGTTTATCTCCTATCCCCCCTTCTTCTTCGTCTTCGTTTTCTGCTGCGTTTGTTATTTTCGTGTGCTCACACAGGGAAATTTCTACACAGAAAAAGCTCGCGTTGAAAGAAAAATGGAGACAGATGAAGAAAATCCATGACAAAGAGGAAAGTGTCAAGTATGGGCAATCGGAAATCGAAAACTGAGCCAATTTTGCCGAGGCTCCACTGTGCACAGCTGCATAACTGTTTTCCCCCCGCCCACGCCCCTTCGCTGCCCCCTCCTTCCCATCCTGCTTCGTTTCCCCATCCATTGCCCCCCTTTCCCCGCTCTACCGACTGAGTTTTCAGCATTGCATACACACACACAGGCACGGGCACACTCGCACACTCGCACACACACATGAGAGCAGTCTGCAACTTGGCTTTTAATCATTTATCAATATTTGGGCGACTAAAACGACCAGAGCGAACAACTAAGAACTAAAACTAACGGAGCCCCAAGAACAAATCCTTTGTTTGCACGGAACACGGGGCACAGAAAGAGACACAGACACAGGGGAAAACGGGCACAAAAAACAGCAACTCTCACGCGTATGCGTGTGTATTTGTAAGCAAAACAGCAGCGGGGAAATGCTCCAGGAAAAAGACAATAAAAAAAGAACAAAATAATACACGCACGCAGCAGCGAAAATTCACATTCACGGAGAATTAAATTCAGTTTCAGTTCCACGCACGTCCGCCCGCTTTACCTTTTTTTACCAACAACAAATTAGCGGTGAACAAGAAATTAGGGATGTGAAAAATATATCAAAATATCAATATATCGGAATTTTTTGAATAAAAATAAATATTTATATCGTTTTTCCCCGATATATCGAATATCGTTATATTTTAAACATATATTTTTGATATTTCCCAATTGGTTGAACTGATCTGAAAGGAAGATGCAATAAGTACAAGAAGACGATTTCTTGACGAATAACCGGTCGATGTTTTGTGACTTCAAAAAGACTCTTTTCGTCAGTTGCGTTTCTGTTTCGTGGCTTTATTTTTATTTTTTCTTTATACATGTAATAAATGTAAAGCATAAAACAGAAATACTTATTTTTGGCCGTTAAAAAAAATAATTGAAACACAAAAATATCAAAAGTTCTCGATATATCGTTTTTTTTCTGTTATATATTTATCCATTTGATATTTTTGAAAAAAAAGATATATCATCGATACGATATTTTTTATATATTTTCACAAGACAATACATCGATGTTACGATGGCGATATTCTCGATCTTCACTATCGATAGGGATATCGAGGTTTGCACATCGCTAGAAATGCAGTTAGCAAATGCACCAACCTGCTATATCGGAGACATGGTCCTGTGTTAGCGAATGCTCCAACCTTAGCTGGCGACTTGACTAGGCGGCAGATTTGAAAATGTCTAATTTCAGTCTTATTCATTACAATATTAAAGCCAATCCGATTACAACACAATACAAACTTTATTCGCTTCTTTTGCGTTCTTGGCGATTTCAGATTTATTACGATCTTAACTCGGCTCCCCGCCCAATTCGTTTTGCTACTTTCGCTACAATAGATCAATAAGATATAGTGGATATATAGAGGGGACCGTGTGAGTACTTCTTCAAGTCTTGTATTTCCTATGCGGAATGGTATGGAAATGGAAAAATGGTTTTTACATTTAGTTTAGTTACGGTTTACATTATTTTGTGTGTGGTTTTTGTGTATTTTTTTCTCGTTTTGTTTAGTTTTTTGTTTTAGATTAGAAGTAGCATAATTTAACCCCGACTTTAGCTAAAAAAATCATAGAAATTAAGACGCCCCCGTTACGTGGCCATTTGCCGTCTTTTTCCCCCGTGTTAAACCCCCCGATTGAATCCACCATTCGAATCCTAAGACAGGCACTTGGCTTCCTGCTGCTGCGGATGCTCCTAATAATCCTCCTACCTCCATAATCGGGCTCCTTAGAGCTCACTGTGCGGTGTCTTGGCCTCCTCCTCCTCCTCTGTGGGCGTCGGTGTGATCTCCTCCACCGGTTCCTGCTTTTCCGGCAGCTCCTGCTGCTCCTCAGCCTCAGCCTCGGCCTCCTCCGCCGCCTTGGTGCCATCGCCACTGCCGGAGGCCACCGTCTCCTCCTCCTTCTTCTTCTCAGCAGCCGGCTTCACCTTGGGCTTCCAGATCTTGATCTTGTTAACCAAGTACTTGACCTCGCGATCCAGCAGGCTCATCTTGTCGGTCAGATCCTTGACAGTCAGCCGGATGTCGGCGTTCTTGGCCAGCTTCTTCTGGGCCGCCGTCTCCGTTTTCAGCCAAGCGTTCGTTTCGGTTATGACCTTGGCCAGCGTATCGATCTCCACCTGGGTGAAGACGTCCTTCTCGGGGTTGGTATCCTTGGTGAGGTTGCGGCCGGTGACCAGGAACTTCTCGGCGCCATCAATCATTCCCTTGAGGGCCTTAATGGCCTCCGGGCGCTCCTCGTGCTCCCAGTGACGGGCCAAAAAGACGTTCGACAGCTTCTTCAGCTGCGCCAGCTTGTCCTCGTAGATCTCCGCCTTGGGATCCTCCAGATCCTCATACAGCCATTCACCCAATGCGCTGCACTCGGCCAAAAGTTTCTCCTTCTCCTCGGCGGTAACGCACTTGGCATACGAGTCCTCGTCCAACTTCTGTTGCACCTCAATGATGTGCGCTTCAAGGGAATTGAAGGCGGATTCCAAACGGACACGTTGCTCCTCCGCCTTGTTGATGGCCGCCAGCTTGGCCACGGCGCTATCATAACCGGCACCGGCCAGGGGGACGGTGAACTGCGTCTGGGACTCGTAGGTCACGGGGGACTTGACGGTCACCAGCTTAATGGTGTCGTTCTTGGCCTCGGCTTCCTGCTGCTTGTTGGCCTCCTCAGACTTTTGCTCCTTGCTGCCCGTGGCCTCCTCTTCCTTGGCCTTCTCAGCCTCTTCAGCTTTGTTTGATTCCTCATTGGCCGCCTCCTCGTTCTGCTCAGAGTCCTCCTTCTTCTCGCCCTCACCCTCCTTGGTGAACAGCTTGCTCAGGGTGCTGCCCAGCTTGGACAAGGTGCTGTCATCATCGGCCTCCTCCTCGGGCTTCTGCTTCTCGTACACATACTCGACGCCCGTGCAGCGGAAGATGCCAGAGTCATCCAGGTAAAAGTAGGCCTTGATGCCCTTGTTGTCCACCAGCTCCTTCTTCGACTTCTCCAGCAGCTCCTTGACCTGCTTCAGCTGCACCTTGGTCACATTCAGGCTGCCCAGGGCGGCCACCTCCTCCTTGCTGTAACGATCCAGGTCGGCATAGTTCACGAAGAACTCAAAGTCGTCGGTGTGCTTGTTGAAGGTGATGACCTTCTTCTGGGGATACGGGTTCATCAGGGCGAACAGGGCACGCTTTACCTGCTTGACGGCAGCGCCATCACCAGGATCGCGCTCGAAGGAGACCTGCAGGGGGAATAGCGTGGCATCCTTGACCACAAACTTCTTGACCTTGA
The DNA here is from genome assembly GCA_035046095.1 of Drosophila pseudotakahashii. Lineage (NCBI taxonomy): Eukaryota > Metazoa > Arthropoda > Insecta > Diptera > Drosophilidae > Drosophila > Drosophila pseudotakahashii. The sequence continues at coordinate 14,730,671 of JAWNOE010000105.1, forward strand.
AGCCGGCGGACAGATCGGCTGCCTTGTAGACGGCACCCATGGTGGCCGACTCGTCGGCATTCAGGTTCTTGCCCAGTTCCTGTTTGATCAGAGCCTTGATCGTCTCCTGGACGCGTGGCACTCGAGTGCCGCCGCCGAACAGAATCACCTGGTTGATCACATCCAAACTGAGATGGGAGGAGGCCAAGGCCTGTTCCAGCGGCTTGGTGGCCCTGGGCCACAGATCCTCGCAGATTTGCTCCAGCTTCTCACGCGACACTGTCAGCTTGAAGTCAATATCCTCCAGCAGGTTCTCAATTTGGGCGTAGAACTCGGTATTGGCGGAGAGGACATTCTTGAGGCGTCCCGCTTCCTTGAAAAGTTTGGCCAGAGCCTTGGGGTTCTTGGTCACATCGGTTTTGGTCTTCTTCAGAGCGTTGAACTCCTTGGCCAGGTAATCGCGCAGCCGCAACTGGATCTCCAGGCCTCCCAGGGTGCGATCGTAGCCAACGCCGAGCACCTGGACCACGGGATTGATCTCCCGCGTCTGCTTGTCCTTCACCAACTGATAGCTAACCACAGCGGCCGAGGTCTTGTAGGCGCCCATGTCGTAGAAGAGGAAGTACTGGGCCGTCTCGTTGATTTCGCCGCGATGGAAGACCCCATAGTTGAGGGCCACCGCCGCATAGTCGTTGATCAGTTGGAGCACCTTGAGATTGGCCAGCTGGGCGGCCGCCAGGAGGGCCTCCCTTTCGGCCTGGCCAAAGTAGCCGGGCACAGTGAGGACGCATTCGGTAATCGGCTGCTGTACGGACTCCTGGGCAAACTGCTTGGCCTTGACCAGCATCTGGGCCACCAGCTCCTCCACGGTGAACTCCTCGGTGTCGCTTTTGCGGAAGACCACGGTATTGCGCTCCGGATCGCCCACAATGTTGTAGTACGGAAAGCGTTTCCTAGAAGAGAGATTGTGTTTCGCGATAAGTTATTGATTCGCAAACAATGACGTGGCCCAAAACCGTAACTTACCTATACAAATCCACAATGGGATTATCAATGGTCTTGCCCAGCAGGTCCAAGAGATAGCCATAGGCCGAGTTGGGATCCTTGATGCCAATCGTCTGGGCATCCTCGCCAATGGTGCGCACTCCGTCGCGGAAGGCCAGGATGGCGGGGGTCTTGCGCTTGGACTCGCGGTTCAGGGCGATCTCCATGGGCACGCCGGGCGAGACGACGCCCACCTTCATCCACTCGGTGCCCAGATCCACGGACATCACGGCGGCTCCCTGGGAGAGGGCGATCCCCGCCAGCAGGGCGCTCAGCAAGAGCACAAGTTTCATGGTCTATTGGGGGTTAAAAATGGTTTGGATCAATATATGATTATTATTTTAATACAATATGATGATTTCCTATAGAAACTGGTAGATATTTCTAGACTTTCAACAATATTCTTGAACAATCTTTCCAGAACTAAGGAATAACATCAAATAATGGTAGATTAAATGTACAAATTTAAGGAAACTTGTAAAGTTGATAAATCCTTTGCTCATAGATTACAATATTTAGTGGAGCTGAGTTAAACTTGGGTGAAATTACAAGTATTACTTCGATTTTTACCACTTTCTACACTTTTTTATAGAACTGAACATCCAACTGGATTATCCGTCAAAAGTAATGCTCATGTGGCAGTCAAAAAAGTCATACATATACATATCTAATTATGAAGTTTATATAGTTTACCGGCTGGATTTGATGGGGAGTAATCTTTTTCACAGACGTTTTTGGTGAAAATCGGCTAAAAGAGCATTAACCTTTTCTACTTCCACATTTCTTCCGCAATTCTTTCTCTTTCACTTCTTTCTTTTCCCTTCCCTTCCCCTCTTCTTTTTTTTTTGCAACGCAAGCAGCTGTCTGCGGCCCCCGAGCCCCTCCCTACGCCCCTCGTTCCTGCCATCTTTCCAGCCAAGTACCGCTTTCCACTTACGTGTCCCGTTTTGTTCGTCGCTTCCAGCTGTCCTTCGCGACTTTCCACTGGCCAATCCAATCGACTCTTATTCACCACAGCAAATAGTTATTAATTATTCAATTCACTAATTCACAAATCAAATTCACAACGTCAAGCGAGCGATTGGATTTGTGGGGAATGGAATAAAAAACAGAGTCGCCGCGACGAGGAAGAAGAAGCAGCGGCACGCGAAGCGTTGACGTGTTGATTCCCGGGCGATAGCACCATCGATAGAACAATCGATAGTCGGCACTTGGCCAAGCAGTGCGATGCGCGCGCGGCACTGCTTGGATTTGAATTTGGCGCTTTTAAAGCTTTTACATTTAATAAAATCAAACAGGAAATGATTTTTAATTTAATTGGGAACTACATATATTAGACATAAATTAATAAATAAGAATAGGATAACGATATATCTAATTAAACAAATTTAACATATTATAATACTATAATAATCTTATTGTAAAAATAAAAAAATTATATATATAAAAATGAGAACCGGAACAGGTAGTTAACTCCGTCCAATGCTAAAACTTTTACATATGTAACTAGCAATTAAATATCTTTTATTTCAATCAGCATTTCAACCCACATATTGACAGCTCAGCATTCCATCGATGACCGAGTTTTTAAACAAAAGTGCTGACACATAATTAAACTAATTACTTTGCATACTCTTTTTCTCTTCGAGTTATTGTGGGTTCAATTAAAATAGTCAAGTATTTTGCACAAGATAATAAATAAAATAATAAATAAAAATGAAAGAAAATACATATTTTCCCATTATATTTCCATTATTAAGTAAAAAAAACTCTAAATTTAAAGGGTATTAAAATAGTTTCAATAGCTTTCCACTCACAACGCCGACTCAACTATTCGTGGTAAAAATAAAGGTGACTGGAAAACGATCGAATCCAGCGAATTTAAATGGAACCGCTCCGAATGCAGAACAGAGAAAAGTCAACCCACCAAACCGAACTTAAAAGACTGCAATTGCACAATATTCTTGGTGAATTCGATAATTTCGCTGATCTGTTTTTCTCGTTGCCATATAAAGTAGCCCCGTTTCCCGAAACTCTAGTCACAATTGATTTAGCAATGTGTGGACGACGACAACTGATCTTGGTGGCCATTGGCTGCCTTTTGGCCACCGCGTTTTCGCTTCCGGCCACCGAGAACGAGGAGTTCGACGAGGGCCTGCCGCAGTCGGAGTTTGACTACGAGGAGAGACACACTAGGGAAATTCCCTCGCAGGCTTATGGCGCGCCGGTCGTCTACAATTCGCAGTCCAGCTATTCAGCGCCGAAGAACCAAGGATACTCCGCCCCTGCTGCCCCGGTCTATTCACCGTCTTATTCAGCACCTGCCGCTCCAGCTCAATCGTATTCAGCACCTGCTGCTCCAGCTCAATCGTATTCAGCACCTGCATCCCCCAGCTATTCAGCGCCTGCTGCTCCGTCTTACTCAGCGCCAGCTGCCCCATCGTATTCAGCACCGGCAGCTCCATCGTATTCAGCTCCTGCTGCTCCTTCGTATTCAGCTCCTGCTGCACCATCGTATTCAGCGCCTGCTGCCCCATCGTATTCAGCTCCTGCCGCTCCATCGTATTCCGCACCAGCTGCACCATCTTATTCAGCTCCTGCGGCTCCATCGTATTCAGCTCCTGCTGCACCATCGTATTCAGCACCTGCGGCTTCATCGTACTCCCCACCTGCGGCTCCTTCGTACTCAGCTCCTGCTGCACCATCGTATTCAGCGCCTGCTGCCCCATCGTATTCAGCTCCTGCCGCTCCATCGTATTCCGCACCAGCTGCACCATCTTATTCAGCTCCTGCTGCACCATCGTATTCAGCACCTGCGGCTCCATCGTACTCCGCACCAGCGGCCCCTTCGTATTCAGCTCCAGCACCAGCCAGTTATTCAGCTCCTGCGGCTCCATCTTATTCAGCGCCAAAGGGTCCGTCATATTCGGCGCCCGCAGCACCTTCATATTCAGCTCCTGCGTCATCCAGTTACTCAGCGCCTGCATCTCCATCCTATTCAGCACCCGCATCTTCATCATATTCAGCACCCCCATCATCATACTCAGCTCCTCCTGCCCCAAGCTATTCAGCACCCAAGGCTCCATCTTATTCAGCGCCAGTCGCTCCATCCTACGCCGCCCCTGCTGCTCCATCTTATTCAGCTCCAAAAGCTCAATCATACTCAGCTTCATCTTATTCAGCACCTGCAGCCCCTTCATATTCAGCTCCCGCATCGTCTGGATATTCAGCTCCCGCATCATCTGGATATTCTTCAGCGCGGGCATATTCAGCGGGCTCGGCAGCACCAAAGGCATCCTCCTCCGGCTATTCAGCCCCTGCATCGTCTCCTGCCGCGCCATCCTATTCAGCCCCATCGTCCTCCGGTTATTCAGCACCAAAGTCCTCTGCTGCTTCTTCTGGTTATTCAGCTCCTGCCTCGAAATCATCGGGATACGCTCGCTACCAAATGGATCAACAGATCCTTGGAATGGCGAGGTCAGCTGGCTACGGATCTGCTGCTCCTGCGCCATCCTACGGATCTGCTGCTCCTTCGTCATCCTACGGCGGCGCCTCAGTTCCATCGCCACCGTGCCCCAAAAACTATGTATTCAGCTGTGCGAGCGTTTTTACACCAGCTCCTTGCAGCCAGGGATACGGATACTAAATGTAAACTAGACCTCAACTCGATCTTAATAAAATATGATACAGAAAAAAAACCATATATACTCTTTAATTAAAATGGGATATTTATTTTTAGAATACAGGAGGAAACGAAACAACCCTTACGTTTCCTTAACAAAATTCAAGCCAAATCGGTTGTAATTTAAGAGAAAATAAAAGAGAAAAATAAAAAACACAAGAGAGAGAACAAGTAAACCACCACCACGTTGAACTGAGCAAGAGAGAGAAAAAAAGAGATCACAGCTCAAAGGTTTTTAAACTGCATTCGAATGTAGATCGGAAAGTTTCGAGCGGACTGCAGAATTATTTTAAATCGTTTTTTTACCTTTCTGTTATTAAATTTTTAAAGCGCAAAGCGAAATGGGGGATCCGGTGATTTGGGACGATGAGAGCACCATCAAGTTGATCCGCGCCTATCAAAATGAGACGCTGTTGTGGAACACCAAACATCGGGCGCATTTGCATCGTCAGGAAAGGATCGATTCTTGGATGAGAGTGGCTTCTGCGATGGCCATGAAGGTGCCGGAAGTCAAGAGGAAGTTAAACTCCCTGAGATCGCAGTTGCGGCGGGGAACTCCAAGCAGAAGGTGGTTGGCACCGCATTTCGCCTTCTTGATGCCGCCCAACAAAAACCAGCATGAGACCGAAGTACCAAAGAAGGTAAATACACTAGCAGAGATTTCCTCACTCTAGGGTGGACCTTATTTGGAATAACAGTTTAAGATCATTAGTGTATAAAATCTAATTAGAAATGATACTCGTTTTAATGTCATTTCATGTAATTTGTAGCTTATTGGTATCATTTTAAAATGTAAAAAATTTTTTTTTCTTTCTTAGTTGGGAAAATTTACATTTTGTAAATTTACCTGTGACTATAAAAACAATTTTTTGTGTGTACTCACAAAAGAGTATTTTTATGTTAATTGGTAAAACTTACTTTCTTTTTTTTAATTTAATTAAGTTCTCTTTACTTTACTTCACCTTGAAATATAACAGTGGTCCACCCTAAAACTCACAACAAACAAAAGCGCGCAAAGAGCAATGTAAAAAGCACGACAGTAAACTGAACAGAAAAAGAAAGAGAATTTCGTTTCCACGCAAATCCAGTTTAATATTCACAACAGAGAGTTTTGGATTGATTGGTTTAAGTTTAATTTTGAACTGAGAACGCATGAGAACATATATGGAAAATGACATAAGGGAGGGACCTTAAACCTTTCATCAGTAACCGTTTTTCGAACTTTTTTCTTATATATCGTAACCCCTTTCAAAGTAGGCACCTTACAACTGAAAGTTTTCTCTTTAGAACTTTAGTATTGACTTTAGGTATTTAACCAAGTAATAACCCCATTTGGTGACCCCGGCTCATAGAATACGTTCTTTCTTTTCAGTCTACTTATTCAGAAAACAGTTCTGGCTCATTTTCCGATGAGGATATGGATGATTTAAGCAGCGAGCGCGAGTTCCTTGCTGAAAATTCACGAAAAAAACCGTATCGCTCGGCATTCGAGGAGTTTCGAGCCGAATTCGAGCCACCAAAGAAGGAAGAGGAGATTCAGGAAGTGGATTTCGCTTTGATGGAGGATTCAACAGAGGATTTGGTAAGCGAACAAGCATCCAGTAGCTGTCATCGCGACGAGGGGAAACCGGAAGAAGAGGAGAAAAAGTCGGAGAATCAAGAGCCGGATACTACGGAAATTAAGGAGAGCAAAGAAAGTGATACAAGCCTCTATTTGAAGTATGTCGCCTGCAAGCTGGCCAACTATTCGCCACGCATTCGCAGTTGTGTCCAGTTTCAGTTCAATCGGATTCTCTACGAGGCGGATATGGGAACCCTAGGTGCCGATAATAAGCCCGAGTAATGAGTACGTATAGGAATAGATCAAAACTAGAGGTCTATTATATTGATAATTCTCGTTTATGTCCTTCACAGATCGAAATGCAAAACACCATTCGGAACATCACACTGAAATCGAGTCAACTTGTCATCATAAAAATGATCACACAACCCATCCATTCGGATAAGTCACCAACTTGCCATCATAGAAAATGATCACACAGCCCACATAGTTCTTAAATAAGGGATACAATCAACAAGAAACACAAGATTTATATGCTTTTCTTAGAATTTATTTGCAAATCGTTCACTTATGACCTTCGCTAATGAATTATCACACTAAAAGCAACTCATAATAAATACGTACATCTAGGCTCTGTATATTTAGTTCATATGTCATTTGTTATCCAATATCCAATACAATGTTACTTGTCCTCACATCGTGAGTTGTTATTTCTCTTTTGCGGTCTATATATTCCATTAAAAAGCACTTATGTATCCTTAACTCCTCTACATGTATGTATATACTAAATATATATATTTATATATATATATATATAATCTCTATGAAGTTAAATCATTTGGAACATTCAAATTAAGAACAAAAGAGGAAAGCCGAGTTTTCCAACTTTGTAACTACGAATTCATTGATCGGAAATCAAGTTAATATAGATATATTTATATGTATGTATGTGTATGTGCTAGAGAGACTGGTCCATAGATTAAGAGGTATTATTCAGTTGGCAAATCATAAAAGGCCCGCATTATATATCCTATCATCTCTGTTCCCCCAATTTTTCTTAAGTTGAATAAAAATGTAATTTATGCATTTAAAATGTTACAAATTATGGTTGTAATCCAGAATACAGGAAGCTAGGTATATTTTCCACCACACGAAGATCATGCAATGCACTGAAACTTCCACATGAAGACTACTATGATGAATCCATCCGACTGGAAGGACAAATCTTTTGGCCAAGGCCAAAAATCCAGAGTCGTTGAACGAGTGCGGCATTGGCCAAAACCAAAAAACCAAAAAAACTGAAAACCCAAAACGAAACCGAAAGCTAAAGCTGAAGCCGTAGACCCATCTAAAAGCGGGGAGAGCCTCGCGTCGGTCCAAAAAATTTGGCATTCAAAGCGAAAATACAAATACAAAAAAATACAGCCAGCGGAATGCAGTCAACGGAACAATTTCGAGTGTGTTGATCGTTTTGCTTTCAATAAATTTGACCCCCAAATATGTATAAACAAAACAAAGCCAGAGGCTTAACCCTGGGCTAGGTCAGCCACAGACGAATTTACGGAGCTCGGAGCTATGACGATGATCTCACAGAGGCACGCAGCTATTGGGCCATCGTTATCGAAACTGATCAGCAATCGCACAAGATTCCTTATCGATAAACAAATTTAAGTCAAAATCTAATACAAATCGATATCAAATTATATTAATAGATGTTTCCCAACTCTATAAACAGGAAAATCAGTCCAACTTGAATGCAAGCTATAAAATACCAAACCAAAATCAACCATCTAAAAAATAAGAAACGAAATAAAAACATAATTTTTTTTTTTTGAATTTTTTTGTATAATTTATTTTGCCTTTGTTGCATAGCTTTGAATGCTTAATAGTTCGTCTGCGACGCGATCAATACGGGATCGGGCAGAACACCATATATGTATTTTATATATTGGTTTATCTATGTAGTGTGTATATGTAGGAATATTAACTAAAATGGAAATACATATGGATAATGTTCACTAAATGTGTACGTACATAGGCTAAGTAATTCTTCTAGTTAAAAACGCACAATATAATTACAAATGATATCAAAAATAATCATATCAAAAACTTAAGCATTAAACAAAATACGATAATGGGGAGTTGGGGACAACAGTAAAAAAGGTGATCGATGAAGGACCTGCTCTCTAGATTCTTTGAGTCTTTAGTCTTTGACTTTCCCGCCCCTTATAAGAAGATATCTTTGCCATCTATATGGGTTTTTAGCGTTGAGGGAACAGATTGGTTTTGTGGTCTGGTTTCTTTTGGGCCAAAAGACGCGAACGAAAACCAAAGCGAGAAACGTGAAACGAAAACGAAAGCTTAGGCGAGGCGAGGCGACTTATAGAAAATGCAAAAAAAATATATATCTTTATATCTCTATACATATATATATAGATATATATATATAAAATCAATGAAAGCCGAGCGAGCGAAAGTTGAGAGATTCTCTCATTCGCCTCTCTCTCGCTGAAAGAAAGTACAGCTCGCGCTTTTCTTCTACACAATTAGTTTTGTTTTGTTTTGATTTTACTAATACTAAATGTTCATTTTACACATAGATCATAATATTCATGATTTTATGCCTGGTATATTTTTGTAGTACTTTTTGTTTTGCTTTTTAATGGTAACTTTTGTGGTTTCTTCTTTTTTGTTTAGCCAAAAAACTTAAAATTCTATCACAGCCGTAATTTTTTTCGAAGAAAAAATTGTTTTGTTTTTTTTTTTTGCGGTTTTTGTTTGTTTGCCTTAAATGGTTTATAATATTACTACTAATTATTATTTTAATAATTTGTTAATTTGCCCGATTTGTGTTTAAATCTTTTTGAATGCACTTTTGTTGGTTTTTGTTTGTGTTTTTGTTTTTGTTTTTGAGGCTTGATTTCAATATTTTAAAAAATTCTAATTGCACTTTTTTTGTATAATATTTTTGTGGTTTTGTTTTTTGTTTAAATTGCTATTTTAATTTGCTTTCATGTCTCAGTTTTCTTGTCAGAACATTGTCTTCATCTTGTGTGTTTTGTGCAGAGGCAAAAAGTTGGAACAAATCACGTTTAATAAACGAACTTTATTTGGAATTTAATAAAATGAAACCTTGCATTGGTTTTTGTTTTTTAATTTTGATTTGGGTATCGTTGCGTTCTCTTTCGTTTATTTCCTTTTCTTTTTGTATGACTAGGAGAACTTGTGTGGGTTTTTATTTTACAAAAAAATATGTTTCCTAAATGCAAAATTTTTTTTGATATAAAATATCCAATGGATAGTGTAGAAAAAAAAACAAAAATTCAGAAGGAACGAAATTTGGGTATATCAATTATATAGCATTGTGGAATGTGCTTGGCCTATATAATTTTTTCGTTTAACTGGAAGTTTTCTGCTTAGCTTTCTCATATAAACGGAGCTCTCTACGAAACCGAAATGGAAACCACAACTGAATTTTTGTTGATTCGTTACAAGTATGGAGTTCATTTTTGTTTTCTTCCTTTAAATTTAACTTATAGATTGTTCTGGTTTTTGTTTGTTTCTGCTGTTTTGACTACAAATTCTTTGATTTTTGTTTTTGTTTTGTTTTTTTCCTTTGCCTACTACTATTTTTTGTGTATTTTTGTTTGTACAAATCGCGACTGCCATTAATGAGTAATACTGGCCAATCCGCCCGATCTTCACTTCATTTCCTTCATTATAATAGCTTAGGTTAGTACGTGTTTGTTTGTTTGTTTGTGTCATAGCCTAAATGTTTCCATAAAAACTCTATGCCAGTGTCTTATATAAAATCTAAACTCATTAATCTTTGTCTGCTGCTCGGGGATTCACTGGTACTTTCATGTCTCCAGCGAGGTGACCACCAGATTGTGGAAAACGCTGGCCGATTCGCTCATCATGGCCGCCTGTCCGCAGGAATCGCTGCTGGCGCCGCTCGGCGGCGTCGGCGTTCCCAGCCTCAGGGCGTCCATGATCACCTCGAAATCCTTTTGGTTTTGATTCATATCGAAGTCGACCAGCTCCAGATGATGGTGCAAATGATGATGGTGGTTGAGATGATGATGGTCATTCAGCTTCATACGTTTGCCTCCGGAAACTTCGACGCCAGCGCCTGCAGCTCCGCCTCCACCGATTCCAGCGATACCAGCGATTCCACCGATTCCGCCCACATTCACATTCATTCCCATTCCCAGGCCAACCACATCCAGTGGACACTCCTCGATGGCCGAGATCAGGCGCTGCGGCGGTATATAAAACTGGGACAGAGCCTCGCGCACCAGTCGATCACTCTCGTCCTCGCTGCTGCTATTGCTCCTCAATCGCTTCCTGCTGGCGGACAAGGCCGCCTTCTCCAGCTGCTCGGCTCCCTGGGTGATCTCCGGATCGATCAGCAGCATGGGTGCATTGATGGCGCTCAGTTCCCTGTCGAGTATCTCCAGATCGTTGACCAAATTGCTGCTGGACAGGTGGCGTTTGCGGTTGTTCACCCGCTCCGATGCCGAACCGGAAACGGAAAGGGGCGCCGAATTGGCCGCCTCGGGGGCGGAGGCCCCACCAGCGGGCGTCACCAGCTGCTGACGTTCGGGCGGTTGGTTCTCCAGGGAGCAGAGACCACCGCCGCGACCCAAAGACGATCCTCCGCCGTTCGAGGAGCTAAAGGCATCGCCGTAGGCTGAGGATGGGGACTTGTTGCCGTTGCTAGTGCTGTTGCTGGCCGGCTTGGCATCGTCCATGTTCGGCTGGAAGAGATTCTCACGCGCCAGTTCGGTGGTTGAGCCGCTGTCGCTGGTTCTGCAAAAAGAGAGAGAAAGTGGAAGGGAAAGTTAGTCAACGGTCGGTGGTAAAGAGAGATAATTGAAGGGAGTACGACAGTTAAATGTGTTTCAATTGAGAAAAAAAAAGCAAGTCGATTAAGCCGATAGTTCGATAACCAATAAACCGATAAGTGATCAATAGTACATCTAAGTCGGTGGTAAAGAGAGATAATTGAAGGGAGTACGAGAGTTAAATATGTTGCAATTGAGAAAAAAAAGCAAGTCGATTAAGCCGATAGTTCGATAGCCAATAAACCAATAAGTGATCAATAGTACTTCTAATACAAATATTTGCCCTAATACATATACACCTATTACTATTTTAATACAATCGATTATTTCGATATTTATCGCTAAAGTCTAAGCAGATCCCGGCCTTATAGAGATCCCTTACATAAGCAGGCTGTGTAACCAACACATCATAAACCTAAATCCCTTCCTGGATTTATCTCACCTATCTTCACGACACCGAGAGAGCTGTGTCAAATCAGTTAACGGCGTAATCTCGCCATAAACATTTCAACGCCCATCGATAATATAACCACCCCATCCCCCCAATCATCCCCATCTCCCATCCCCCCCAAAACTCAAAGCTCAGGCCCTGACATCAGAATGTTTGTTTCCAAGGGGGTTTTCCAGGGGCGCCGGGTGGTTGGGGCTGGCTTTGCGGGATGGATTTGAGCACAGCACAGGAAATCGGGCAGGGCAGTCGGGGTACGCTTTTAATTAACTGGGCCAACAACTGGTGCCACAGTGCGGGGCCTTTTGGCTTTTCTTGGTGACCAGCAGCGAAGTAAATTTCAGTTAATTTCTCTTTCAATAAAAGCACTGTGTATGGGGTTCCCCCACACTTTTCTGGTTGCTTCTCCACCCAATATGGCAACCATTTGAAAAGCAGAAAAAAAAGCAAAGAAACACAGTCACAACGGCAGAGGGAAAAACACAAAATAATAATGTTAAAATAAGGTAGAAGAAAATGCCACGGTAAACAGGTAGAAAAACAAGTTAATGAGCTATTATATAGGAAATGTTTTTATGAATATACCATCTTGAAGTCCTTTTATTCTTTCTATTTGAAGAAAATATATATTTAGCTCTATAGGAAAAATAATTAAATCCAATCCAAGAAATGTATCAAGTATTTGGTGTTTAATCAAACCCTCGATTAACAACCTAATTTGTGGAAATTCATGGTGCACAGGTGGTATACATATACATATATACATACATATAGAAAAGGGGGTGATGGGTGGTTTGGCAGGCACAGCGCATTAAAATGCGCAGCTGAGCATGTCAATGTTGACTATTAAAGCGACGCAACAAAAGCAATATAACTGACAACAAGAATGGCAAAAGCGGCAATACCAAGGGACCCAAAAAAAAAAATAAAATAAAACTCAAGATGGTTACGGGGCTTTCGAGGGGTTTCGAGGGGCGGGGAGGGGGTAAAAAAAAAAAGCGAAAGTATGGAGGAATCTGTACAAAAACAAAACGAAACGAAACCCAAGCGAAGAAGAAGCAACAAAAAATCGCTCAACTTATAGAAACCAAAAAACCAGAAAGCGTACAACAAAGGGGGCCAGCAGAGGTTGGGCGGAGGACGGGGGTTTCGGGGCAAAAAGTGTGTTAGTTTCGTTGTTGTAGTTGTTGTAGTTGTTGCTTTTAATGCACGCGCAACCGTTAACTTGAAATGATGGACGGCCAAAACAAAATGGGAGCAGCAAAAGCAGCCAAGAGAGTAGCAGTAGTAGTTGTTGGCTGGCCAAATGAGGTGCCAAAAGGCAACGGAGAAGATGGCCAGGCCAACACAGAGAGCAGGGAGAGGAGGAGGAGGAGCGGTGGATTGCGATTGCACAAGTGGCCCACAAAGCGGAGACAAAACAGAGTTAGAGAGGGCCAAGAAGCGGGCTAATAAGGTATAAATCAGGTGAGCTTAACTGGATAGATCACAAAAAAAAAAAAAAAGAAAAAAAATTTTTTTTTTTTCAAGAAAAATGCTGGAAAAAATAAGGGCACCTTTGGTATATGGTATGGTATTTTTAGATGGTATTTTTAGTACATTTCGTAATCGCCAATACTTTTTCAAAACACCTACAACCTTAAAGCGGCCTTTTGTCACAGTTACACTCACCCATATATATATTTATATATCTGCGTTTTCCCCGTTGACAACCCAAGTAAAAGGTGTTTTTTTTTCAACCACGTCAGTTTCGGTTTTATGGCTAAATCAGATAACACTGTAAACAGTCAGTTTTAATGGCTATTACTAGGCAAGCTATTTTCCGGTTATTTCGGCTTAGAAATGTATCATTTACAACATCATCTTCGGAAGATGAAATGCTCTATATATAAATGATATACATTTCGTAAGCCTCTGAAATACGAACAATGAATCAAAGCCAAAGGAATATATGAGTGAATATCTTAAATATAGCCCACGAAAGCCATCATATGAGTAGGGGTTATATGGGCATCCTGCATTAATCAGAGAAGACGTGAGGTCGCAGCTTAAAGCTATTAATAAACCTGATTAATCATAAACCGAAATACGAATATCATTTTGTGACGTCATATTCTTCGAACAATAAGAGGAAATCATCAAGAAATAAAAAAAAAAAAAAAAAACTCGGAGTTTGTCACTTGTAACTCTCTTTCTTTGTCCTTCGTCTTTGCTGTCTTATCTGCCTTTTCGTTTTGCGCACGTTTTTCATGTTTTTTCTTTTCCCCCACCGTTTTTGTGTTAACCACCCCCCAAGAGTCCCCCCTTCGAGCACCCCATCCATTCTACATTAAATATGTGTGGCGACTTCCTCGCTGAATTCAAGCAGAAATTGGGGCACACTTATTACGCGTTAATCTCTCGCCTCTTTTCTCCCCTCCCCCCCGGAAAAGTAAACTTGGTCAACCTTTGGTTTTGTTTGCTCAGCCCACCCCAACCCCCACCTCTCTTGGATTTTTCGGGGGGTTTCCAGTTCAAGGCTCTTTAACCAATGTTTTTATTTGTGTTATTACAGTCCGTAAGGTGGAATTTTGTTTAACTCGAAAACAATTAAGTTTTCGGTTCGTATTAACATATGCAGTTCCAATAATTCAACGATTAAGGGGGATTTTTCTCCTGAAAATATTAATTTGGATTTAAGGTTTTTTTCACCCTTGGTAATTTATCTAATTCCTTCTACGATTTGCACAAGGTTGACCTGTATTTCATTTTTGATTAATCGAATTGAAATTCGGTCTCAAAGGGGAGGAAAGGCGTGGGGAAAAAAAGGATTTTCCCTGCTGCACTTGACAGGGGCTGGGGTGGGGTGAGGAAAGGAAAGCGAGAAGAAGGGAAAGCGAGGAAAAGCGATGAAAAAGAGCGAAAGCGGCGAAGAAAGACGAAAACGTTGTCAAACGACAAGTGCACACAAAAGCAAAGGAGAAATAAAAAGAAAAAAAAAATGAAAAAAAAAGGGGAGCAACAGCAGGGGGGTGAGGCGGCTGTTGGGTGGAAAAGTCGGGGGTGGAAAGTGGATGGAAAAGGGGCGCCAAGTCGCGAATGTAGGACGCTGTTGGGGGTCATTGAGCGCGCTTTTGACTTGGTCCGTGTATGCGGAAGCAAGGGGGCGGAGGGAAAGGGATGGAAAGTGGGCGGAAAGAGGCGACCCGCCCCCGTGAAGAGGGGGCGTGGCAAAGCCACATGGGGCCGATGGCAGTTTCGTGTCAAAGACAACTTCATTTCGCAGTCTCCTTTTCAAACATATAAAAAACATACATACGAAACCCCCACATTTGCAAATTTAAATTAACATGTGGTCTTAAAAATCAAGGAAAAACCTCCAATAAATAACCAATAAACTTTAAAGTCTACAAATCTATAATTACAAATTATATAAAAATACAAATACTGAAGAAAAGAAGGGGGGAAAAAACGGAACAGCTCAGTTAACTTGAGTTCGGTTCGGTTCGTTACGCTTCGTTTACGTTTGTAAATTTAATTACAGCAGAGAAAAAAGAAAGACAGAAAAAAAAAAAAAAAACTGGAAACCTTGGCACCTGAATTGAATATATCCCCAGCAACACCTCAACTTTATCACCATCCATCCGCACACGTCGTGTATCTCTATCTCTATCTGCTTATCAGTTCGAGCTTTTCTCTGATAACTCGATTGGCGCAAAAGTACAGAACATACAGAGCAGGGGGAATACGCGAATTCGCGAGGGGGAGAAATAGGGGGAAACAGGGGGAAATAGGGGGAAACAGGGGAAAAAGCGCGCGCGTGTCGCAAGGTTGGTGGGCGGGAACTGAAAAACAATTAAAAATAATATAAGCGGGTAAACAATAACAGCGGCAGAAAGGTGGGGAAACTAGTTGCTATTCACCCAATCTTTATCCCACCAGCTCAGCTCTCTTTCTCCTTCTCTTTCTCAACATTGTATAATCGAAGTGTTCTAAATATTACAATAATATACAATAATATTACAATGAAAAAATCACTTTATTAATATTATTTGATCTGATGTTTCATATAATATCTAGAAAATCTTAGAGATCAGATAATTATGTTTACGCTGCTTTACAAAAGGGAATGTTGAATCTTTGGTGGTGCAATTCGCGTTACCGAATAGATGATGAGATGGAAAAATATATAAAAAAAAAAAAAAAAAAAAGGAGGCAGCTCACGAATCCGAATCGGAATCACAACAATAAAAACACGAAAACCCCAGGGGGAAAAAAGAGACATGATAGCAGGCGGCAGACCCCCAAAACAGAAAGAAGCAAAAACAGAAAACTATAAAAACGTCGTCGCAGTCGCGAAATTATTACGACGACGCCACAAAATGGGGCGGCCTGAGTGGGTTACACAAAATGCTATGCACTACTATGCGATGATGTCTGCCGCTCTGCGGGTGTATTAGTGATATAGTGAGTGGAAGAGTGGAAGGGTGGAAGAGTGGAAGCGTAGAAGAGTGGACGACGAGTGGAATAGTGGAGCCGTGGAAGAGGAAGCAGCAGCATTGGCATAGAGCACGAGCGGAGAGGAGAGGAATACCGAACCCGAACCCAAAGCCCAAGAGATGGGGGTCTCGAGAGTAAGAGAGAGACAGAGAGAGAGAGAGAGAGAGAGAGGAAGAGAGAGAAGGGGGACCCGAAAAGGGGGTCTCTGGTCTTCTCAAAGATTGGAGAGGAGATTCGGTAAGCGATTGAATAAGAGCGTTTCTTCGCTGATTCGGCTAGGTTTATAGGTAGATTTTCAAGATTAAGATTAAGTATTATATTAATGGGTTCCATATTATGTTATAGTATATCATATTTAAAGGGATATTTTTGATTTTGTATTACTTAGCATTTTCAATATTCCGTTTGTTATAATTCAGTTTGGGGTATTTAACTTTTTTTTAAAAATCCATGTTTCAGTTGCTTATTTAGCTTTTAATATTTCTTCCTATTATATGCTTCTTAATATTGTTGGTATTCTTTTTCCTGTTGCTGTGTGCTGCTGTGGTTTTTCAGCTGTATTTGTTGCCGCCTGTCGTTAATGCTCTTGTAGTTTCTCTGCTTATTGTTGTAGTTATTGCTCGTGTTGCTGTTGTTGTTGCGGCTATTATTGTTGTAGTGAGCGGCAGAGCCGACAACTGTTGGCTTGGCGTAATGTCGAGAGTGTTTAAAATGCATAAAAAGAAGGCAGGCGGCGGCAGTCAGGCAGCCAGCAGCAGCAATTTGTATGGATTTCATTTCAGCGAGCGGATGCATAAGCAATGAGCAGCGTGGATATTGTGTAGATAAACTTCCCAAACTACCGTCGTCCGCAGAAACAACCTAAAATTCAACTTATTCAGATTCAGTTTGCCATAAGACAAATTACAATTTTTTCTTGGTTTCAAATGATTGTATTTGTTTTGACAGGTTGAGAGCTCTTATTTGGATGATTGGTTACTATCAAAAATATCTATTACATTTCCAGTTTTAAGATCTTCATTTTCCTACAATAAGATGCAAAGTCGCTATGCAAAACAATCGATCAATTTGATTGCCACACTGCAAAACGATAAGCGCTGGCAAAAGCATGGCCAACAATCAGCGATAACTTATCGCTCATCGCTATCTCCGGCATATCCTCATTCCACTCTTCACCGTCACCGTACTGTAATATCCTACCCATGTATAATACCACTTATAAGCCCCTGTGCTTATTTCAATTTCACCGTTTAACATATTTTTGTTCGTAATTAAATTATCGATTGCAACTACAGGAAAGCAACAGCAGAGTAATAATAAGCACCATGAGCATAAAATACCCCATACACACTGTATTCCACATATTCTCCATGTGCGTACGTGTGTGTGTGTGTGTGTGTGTGTGTGTTTTGTGTAAAAAGGGGGCGAGAAGAGAAAACATGTCAAACAAAGCACAAAGCAAAAGCATGAGCAAAAAAAAAAATAAGGCAAAAGCAAAAAACGGAAACGCGAGGCACACACTGCTGGCCAAAAGGAAAATCGGCGATGAATTAACTTTGCAAAGCGTGTAACGGTATGTTGAATTGTTTGTTTGTCTGTTTGTTTTCTCCTTTTGGCTCTCATCCGATGAAAGAAAGCAAACGAGCGGGCCCGAAAGAAGAAGAAATAAAGAAAGCAAGCTCGCTGATGATAGAGAGATAAATAGATTATATATGGCCGAGAGCAGGTGGGCTTAAAAAAAAACAGTACAGAAACGGGGGGCGTGGCGCCAATTTAACGTTCATAAGGAAGTGCTCATGTAGGGAGGTCCAAAAAAAAAGAAAATATGCCAAATACAAAAATCCCCTTTTAATGAAAACCAATCCAAGGATTTGGTATAGGAGTTTCCTATATTTGGATGCCTTATTTATAAGGTAATTAAAGACTAAAGTAAAAACACTTTAAATAACAATTTTAGTTGGATTATTTCAGATTTCATATTATTTCTTTGAACTAGAAACCTACTTTCGATTGGTACCCAAAAAAAAGAGTTTTTTTTTACCATATAATTGTCACAAAATGCACAACATATGTTTCTTGAAACTAAAAAAAAATATCAGATATATTTAAAAAATATATCAAGTAAAAAAAAAAACAAACAAAAAATAGGGTAAAAGACGTAGCGAACGTGTGGAAAAGGCAAGACGAAAATAATGACACACAGATACAAACAGACGTTTATGTGTTGGCAAAGTCTGAAGGTTTAGTGCACTGGATGTTGTTGCTGCTGTTGTTGTTGTTGTTGGCATGTGCCCACAAAAACAACAACAATTGCTTTGGCTATCATCGCCTCATTGTTGTTGTTGTGGCTGCTTTTTTTTTTTTGTTGTATTTTTTGTTGCAAGTGGAACGTGATTATTTCAACGAGCGCAACGTTTTCTTGTTGTTTTTTTTAGCGCACAGCAGATACAAAAATTAAAAAAATATAAAAAAAAGATTGAGAGACAGACCAGCAAATGTCTGTTTGTATATATATATGTAAAAATTCCTATTCGCTGGCTTTGATTTCTTTCTGTATTTCTTTTATTTTTTGTATCTTTTTTTTTTTTGTTGCCTGTTGTTTTTCTTGTTTTGGCCGCGATGCGTGTGTGCATTTGTGTTCCTGTATTTTATTATTTTTTTTTACTGTTTTTTGATTGATTAAGTGGAATGTTTGCTGTTATCTTTGGGGTTTCAATTGGTTATTGGTTGAATATTTAACATATCAATTGGGTTTCGTTTTCTTTTTTCTTTTATTTTTTGTGAATTACCCAAACTGTAGATATATAATATTTGCTTGATTATTGCAGTTTATTCTTGGTAAATATGGCTTTTTCTGTTTATGACAGAGAGATTTAAAATCTGCTTTTAATTCACAAATATCTTTTACTTATTTCAGAGTATCTTTTTGATTTTTGGCTAGATTGCAATTATTTTATTTTCCTAATATTTCCTTATTTATTTTCCTAATTGCTGGTAAAAAAAAAATATATAAAATAATGTTGGAAAAATCCCAACTACTTTTTCCATTGTTTCCGTTGGGCTTCTCCTCTGTTTTTTAGTTTTTTTTTTAGTTTCGTTTTCGTGTCGCGTTTTTATGTCTCTGAGTATCTGCGTTTAGCTATGCTTCGCTTTTGCTTTGCCTTTGCTTTTGCTTTTGCTTTGCTTTGGTCCGCTGCTCGTTTTGCTTTTTTGCTGCTTTTTGCTTTTCGCTTTGGGTTTTCTTTGGTTTTTGGCCTGAGCTTGGCCTGAATGTTGTGTTGGCTATGAAATATGCCGCTTTCCTTGTGTTCGTATCCGTATCTGCATCTGTATGTATGCACTGCATCTGTATCTGTATATTGTATGGCCACAAGTATATTCGTATCTGTCGGATTGTTGCTGCAACATTGCAGTATCATCGGCATTGAGCCAGCCCACTGGCCATTGGAAAGGGGCAGACGGATAGATAGATAGATAGTCCTTATGGAAGCCATAGAAAATGCTTGTTTAGTATTTGTTTTTGGGGCCTGAATAATTGCATCATCGTTGGCACCACAAAGCAGGCACTTTGTGCTAGTTAAAAAAGCATAGATACAAAGTTTTTAGGCTAGTAAAAATATTAATGTTTAACAAACTAAAAATTAAGGGTTCAAAAACCCTTACGATCCGTTAACAATCCGTTGGTTTCGGTTGCATCACACGTATACCTACCTATACCTTTACCCATAGTGCATATATATACCACACAGAAAAAAAAAATGGTAATGTCAATTTAATATTTTTTAAAGATCAAAATATTCATATCATTTTGATATGAATAAAGATTATGTTAATTAATCCTATTTTTCATTATTTGCTTAAAAAATACTAAATTTGGTATTTTATATGATATGATAAAATATCATGTTGATATGTTTGAATATTAAATTTGACATCGGCTTTTTATTGATATGAAATAAGGTAGAAATAACCCTATTTCATATCGGTTTTTTTTTTCTGTGCATATATATCTCGACACCTTGCATTATCGCGCTTGCTTACTTTTCAGTTTTCAGTTTTCAGTTTTCAGCTTTCTGTTTTAACTACCGCAAATGCCACGCAACTGGCCCACTCTCAACTCTTAACCTTTAAAACCCATCTATATTTGTATGCCTGGCTATATGTATGTTTGTATATGTGTATATATACCATACACAATACGCACCACGCACTTTAAAAGGGCAAAAACAAATCAAGCATCCGCCGCGTGGGCGTCGCCCCCAAGTTCACAGTTCACATGACATACACATCATCATTGTTCAGTTCAGTTCAGTTCGGTTCAGTTCAGCTCATCATGATGATGATGATGAGTGTAACCTGCACTGGAGGTTGAAATAATATTGCGAGATACACTCCACCCACTCGTTTAATGAGTTAATTTATTTGGCAAAATTTACATACTGTATCAGGTATCAAAGGGTTTTTCGCTTTCGGGGGTTAAGAAGACGGCTTTTGGCTTTGGTTTATAGTCTGTCTGTCTGTTCAGGTATTATTATTTTGGCAATGGCAATGGGAAAGCGAAAAAGTAACAAACGCAACACACAAATGCCACAAAATTGTGTCTCTTAATTGGGTTGACTTGAAGGCATAATTGCTGAATTGCAAATCTATTTTACTTGGGCTTAACTACTCAACAATGCCTTGGACATTTTCTATTCTTTCACAAATAGTTTCTTCTTGGCAATATTTGTGGCAAATGTAAATGCCAAATGGTTTTGAATAGTTTATGCGTTCTGGATAGCATCATCCTAGTGTCCATTTAATCGTTATTTATGCCCAAATATAAGTTAAAACCTTCAGTTTAACGGAGTAACAAGATTTACATTCGAAATACCGGACACACTTACTTTACGAGTGGGGTTTTTTTTCGTAGCAGATCTCATATTGAGTAACTGCATTTAAAAATAGAAACAGGTAGCTGCTGAGTAACATACACTAATGCTCCCACTTGAAAAAATATTTATTGGATAAACGGAACTACTATACTAACTAGATAACTACCCTAAACTAAGCTATATCACAGGTTGTATTTATTATATCTCTGGTAATACCATTGATTTCTTCACAAACTACCTCATAACTCGATAATTTATCGCTATCTCTCTCTCTCTCTCTCTCTCTCTCCCTCCATGTAAGATCACTATTTTTCTCTGTAACACCATTCATTTCCCGACTAACGACGGGGGTTAGGTAAAAATTTTTATATAAAGACAATGTTAAGCAACTTGTTGGCTAGACTAATCTCAGTTGCTTTTTAATTAAGGTCATAGGTAGTAATTAGTTTAATGGCTATAAAGTAAGGGTTCCCTGGGATCCAATATAATATCATTTTAAGAATTAGCCAGAAATATTATTTAAAAAAATACTAAAGGTTAGGTGGCAACCCTAGTATGTACTAGAAAATACCAAATAATCTGCCTTTTCTTTTTTAAAGTTTTTTTAATAGGATTGTCATATAGGCGACTCTTACCTGGGCAGATTCTGGAGGTAACGCATCTGTTTCTCGCGACGCAGCTCATCGGTCAGTCGGCAGTAGGTGTTGTTGATGCAGACGCTCCTGCGGAGATTCGCCTCCGAGTCCTTGATCCTCTCCAGCTTGTGGGCGCAGAGCTGAAGGATTCGCTTGCGCTCCTCGCGTTGCCGCAACTTCGGGGAGATCATGGGCACACGGGATCGATGGTGATGATAGCCGATGGGTGGGGAGCAGCGGGGTGGTCCAAACATGTCTGAATCTTCGTCGCTGCTGCTGTTGTTGTTGTTGTTGTTGTTGTTGTTATTATTATTGTTGTTGTGATTATGGTTGTTGTTGTTGTTGTTGTTGTTGTTGTTGTTGTTGTTGTTGTTGCCGCTGCCGGCGTCGTTTGCAGATGCGTGTGTGTTTGTGGGCAAGGTCATTGTGCGTTTTTCAAAAGAGCAAAAGCAAGCGTGTATTTTATTTGCTTTTGTTTTTGTCCGTTTGTTTGTTTGCGCTTGTCTTTGATTTTTCTGCCTGCTGAATTTGATTTTCAATTTGATTTTGATTTCTTCTTCTTCTTTTTTTTGATTGAATATTGTTTTTTTTTCTTCTTCAATAAATCATTTGAAACAAGGAAGTCCGCACACTCGCACACACACACACGCTCTCTTTCTCAGAGCTCTTTTTGCTCTCTTGCACTTGCTGCTGCTGCTGCTTCTTCTTCTTCTTCTTCTTCTGTCTGCCTTTGCTTTTGCTGTCTTTACTTTTTGCCTGAGATTTCACTTGGCTGTTTACCGTTAGTCGGAGCCGCTCTTTTAAGTTGTCTTTGTTGTTGTTGCTGTTGTTGCCAAAATTAAAATTCAAAATAATCCAGGACTTTTGAATTTTCAAGTTTCTCAATAACAAATTGTCACGTTAAAACACAATAAAAAAATTCAACAAAAATTGCCAAGTTATTTGTTTGTTTCGGTTTTTTTAGGCACACAATTGACTCAAAATTGCAGAGGGGCGGGGTGCGGGGGGTTTCGCACATTTAATTGTTTCTATTATTTTGTGGTCTTTTTCTTTTCGTTGGCCGCCTGTTGAGGGTTAAAGGTGAGGGGTGAGGCGGCGGCGAGAGCGTAAGAGAAGTGGTGCTGTCGCTGTTCAGTTCACCGTTGCCTTCCGATTTCTGTTCAGTTTCTTGCTGTGTTTCTGCTCTGTTCAACCGCACAAGTCCGCACGGTTCTCGCGTTCGAAACGAAATGAAAAACGCGAAATGAAAAACGCAAACGCTGAATGAAAGACGTTCGTTCGCAGTCGCTGCCGGCGTCGGCAGTGGCAGCGGCAGCGGCAGCGGCAGAGCGCACAGATGTTCGCCCGTTGAAACGGAAGTGGCTTAAGAGAGCGCCTAAGAGCGCGAGAGAGCCACTGGCCTACGTGCGTATTGTGTATATTGTATGTACACACACAGCGGTGGTAAAAATAATAGCACTTTAGTTTTGATTTCAAGGAAGCAAATACGTTTTAATGTTATCACTCACAGCTTAGACAATTTTTGAATATGTTTCTTTCGTAGGGAGATTATCCAAATTTGACATGTTGGAAGAAAGGCACTCTTGATTTATTTATTTTCAATTTTTATATTAATTATTATTAAGTTGAAAAATGATGGTAAAAATATTTAAACACAACTTGAAGATTTAAAATAAAAATCAGTGCTATTTTTTCAGTCCCGACTGTGCCTATATATATATGTACGTATGTTTCGGCAAGATTTTTACTCATTTGTAACGGAAGCAAAACGCTGGTCAGTGGGTGGTGTGTTTGTGTTGTTGTGGGTGGCTGGGTGGTTGGGTGGTTGGGTGGTTGGGTGGCGATGGTGACGATGGTGAGCATAATCCGCATAGTTGTTGCTGCCTCTTTATTATGTAAAATACAAAAAAAGTGACTTTGACTGGATTTGAAAATGCAAAATACTTCCTAGGGCAATCATCCTCACTTGAGGTAATTACTAATTAAGAGCTCCGATCCACACGAATGAAATGGAATAATTCATATCCATGGAAATGCCAAATCAAGCGTGAGGTCAAGTGGGTGTCTTCTCAAAAACGTTGTAATGGATATCATAAATGAGATGGTTTTCCCCCTAAATATCTAGGTAATCCAAGGTTTTTAGTGAGTATAGATCTTTTTGATCAAATTTTAAGTTTAAAATTGTTCAATGATTAGTTAGGAGTGTTTGTTTCTTGAAATAACTTTTTTTATGAAGAGAACTCATTTCCAAAACAAGTTCAATTCAATTTACAGTCTTAGAGTGATCCACAAAAACAACAACAACAACAAGGTATTCGATTCAAATAATCATAACAACAACAATAATTGTGAGGTCAGTTTTGGCACTCATCAGTGTGTGTGATTATGTGTGTACTTATGTTTGTGTGCGAGCACAAAGAGACAATGCAAATTTGCACTCAAACAAAGAGAGTGCGAGTGCGAAAGAGAGGGAAGAGTTCATGAGCGTGCGTGGGGGTGGGCGGAAAAAAGGGGGAGAGTAGGAGGAAGAGTAGGGGGATCTTTGTTTATCATTTTTATGTACTATTATTAAGGCGCCGATGACGATGGCGATGACGTCTGCTGTTGTTTTTGCTGTTAGCAATGACGAAACAAATGTTTGCCTGTGTTTGTGCAAAATGTTTAGCGGAGATACAAAAAAAAAAAAGTAAAGTTCTTGCTTTTGTTTATTCATATTTGAAATTCCCCGAAACAAAAGCTCTCGCGTTGGCGATGATTCACACACGATTGCCAGAGGCTGCGGGGAAAAACATCAAGAACTTTATCAGCTAAATTGTGTCGCAAGTGGACAAATGAGCTCTAAACCTTTTCTTGTGTGCATTTCTCGGGAAAGTGCTATCAATTTGTAGAGCTCTCTTTCGTGGTATTCGTTTTTTTTTTATTACTTTTCCATCCGAGCAAGAATATAATTAATTAGAGTGGCTACTTCTTTAAATTTATTTTATAAAAAAAAAAGTTTTTTTTTCTAGGATTTATTTTTAGTTTTTATCTTGACGATATTTGATATTTGCCCATCTCTAGGTTTCATCATACATATTTTTGATAAACCACTTTGATTTCTTGCATTCCCTTTCCACTTGGCTCTCCCTTTTCCCCGCTCATTCGCTGCATTTCCATTTCGATTTCCACACGTTTGGCGCTCTTTTGCATTTTCTTCAAGTCGCCCAAGATAAATTCGGAATTACGTAATTAAGCGGCAACAATGACAACAACAACAACAACAAGCTAACAATTAAGTATTTATTGCTTTCAATTTGCTGCCCGATAACAGAAGAACCCAAAAAAAACAAGAAAAAAAGCAGGGAGACTGGAAAAAACAAGCAGAACAAAGTAAATAAAAACCGATGCGGACACACACACACACACGCACACTGCTACCTGCGGCGGGCAGCGCTTGAGCGTCGACGTCGGCAGCGAAATCAGCGCCTCGCTTTATTTTGTTTGAATTTCAAGATGTTTTTAGTGTATTGCCTTTAATTCTTTAGCACGCGCTTTTTTTTTTTGATTTCATTTCGATTCGCAGGTAAACGCAAATCACACGCTAAGGAAAACGCAAAGCGCAAAAGGCGGGGGAAGTGAAAACGAAATGAAATTGCATTTGAAAGAGGAAGAGCAGCCCGCTTTAATTTTAATTATCAATAACATATTCAAATGCCCTCTTGCTCTGCCGCTCCCTCTCCCCTCCCCACTGCTAGCTGGCGCTCTCTCTCTATCTCTCTTCGCCACTCTCTTCGACGACGCCACGCTTTCTGCGACTCCAGCCGCGTGTGAATGAACGTATAAAAAGTGAGAGCGTCGCCTGCTCGACTCATAAACGAAAATCAATGACTCCCAATGCGCGTACCCCTCGGAGGCCCCCGCTTTTTTCGGTTTTTGGAGTGATAAATGCCGCCTTAGCGTCGTCAGCAGATTTTCAGCCTGCGCATGTTTGTCGGCCCCGCAAACAGTCACAAACACACAAGCACATCCCATTATGTTTGTTGATTTGGCTGCATTTAAGCAATTGTTAGACTTTTAGTCGTTTCAACTCTATTTCATCTGTCTACCAGAAAGCAAAAAAATAACCATAAATATGTACATACATACAGACAGACAGTTGCCATTTTTACCCAAGGTGGTTGTTGTTTCTTGCACTTGAACACATGTTTGTGTGGGTATTTATAATTTGGTCAAGCAAGCAACAAGAAAAAAAGGGTAATGAAAGGAGCAAAAGCATGCACAGAAAAAAAATGACTATTTGGGAATTCCAATGAAGTATGCATTAAAATTCACTTGATTGTTAGATTGTTCATCCATTACGAAGATCAAAATGAACTCAAAGTGAACTACTAATTTTGATATCCTTCGGCCTTTTTAGGGTAGCCATCATTTGCATTTCTCTTCGCCTCTTCTGCTTTGTCTCCTACTTTTTTTTTTTTTGCCTGCGAGAGAGCGACTCTTTTTGGTCTCTTTGTGTTTTTATGCTTTCAACATTGATACGTGCCACTTTACTTTTCGCATACAGTCAAAGCAGCGGGGAGAGAGAGGAGGGGGGAAAAAGGAAGTGCAAGAAGACAGGGGCAGGGAAGGGGGAGGGGGGGAGCTGGCAACGTGTGGGGACAGCTGGGTGAGTTTGTAATTAATTGCGGCCTTGCTTCCCCCTGCCCGTCCCCCACCATTCGTCGTCTCTCGCACCCTCTCCCTCTCCCAAACTCTCTCGCTGAGAAAGCAGCCGCCAACAGTTTGTTTTCTTTTCTCCCCACTCTCTTCGGGATTTCCGTCCCATCGGGGGATGTGAGAGAGGGGCGGGGGCTAGTCAAGAGGGTGGGCCATCGGCCTACTCTTTGTCTAGTCGCCAATCCTCTCGCACTCCATTCCATTCATGCCTCACAAATTGTACAGTGGGCTCTCCTCAAACGGCGACAGCAACTAATTAAAAAGGGGGGATAATGTTAAGTCTTAAGTTTTTAGGAATATTTTTATAAGGCACTTTTCGAGCCTGCACTCACACATGTACAATCCCAAAGTAAATTAATTCTAGTGACCACTGTACTTGCCAGTAGCCCGAAAACGGACAGTGGCAGAGGCGTCAACGTCGGCAGAGCAGAGAAAGCGCGCTAGTTACAGTTACAGTTACGTTACAGAGGGCCAAAGACAATGCTAAGCTCGGTTAACGGTAATTACAGTGTATGGGGGGTACGAAGAAGACGAGGGGAATGTGGGGAGGGCAAGGGAGTAGGCAGGTACATATATTCAAGGGGTAATTAAAAAATGTTATGTTCCTTAAAGAAAATATCAAGAGTCTAATTTTACTTTCGTGAAAAATATAAAACTTATTTTAATTGTTGAAATCTTATAACCTTTTGAATGCCATCTCCAGTTTCGAGTCTTAAATCTGTTTAAAAAAATATCATATACTTTTACTTCAATCCAAATCTAAAACACGATATAAATGCCCCCTCCAGTTACAATCCTCTCTACGCCCTTGGCGAGTCACGCTAATTGAGTGGGATGATCCCCATTCAAAGCGCACTACTCCGGCTAATTCCAATACCACTTTCAATATCCAATTGCTCGCCTTTCAATCGGAAGGGGTATTGAAGAAAGGTAAGAAGAAGACGGTAAAGTAAGGGTAGGTTCCGAAAAATGGAAATACCCCCGATGGGCTATTGGGATATTGAACCCTAAACGTGAAGACCTCGTGTTTTCTTTGACTCATCAACTTCATTTGCGATAATGCGCTTTCTTTGGTATTTGTTGAGTGATACATAAATTATACAAATAATATGAAAACTAATACATAGATACATATGCAACTATTGTACAAATACTGAACTCACTGTTTAGGAATTTGTTTACAAATTATGATTCATGGTTCTTCTTGATATTTCTAAAAAATCTTTAACAGTTGTAGGAGGGTTTACTTAAGACCAGAAATAATCTTTGTGTAGGGTGCCTTGTTAGTAGCTGCTTCCCAAGATATGTATATTCTCCCTAAATTGTCTTTTAAATACCACAACTTGTTTGGAAACGAACAACAAACCGCAATGTTTTTCTTGTTGGTTGTACATTCGTTTTGCGGTTAGTACACTTTTTTTTGTTCAAGTACCAAGCGTATAAGATATAGTGATCCGAACGGCAAAACAATGCATTGCAGCATAATAACCTCAAAAGCCTTCAAATATTTAGCTACCAAAAAGCGGTTAACAACAACAACTGCTGCCCAAGGGCATTCTTCTTCTTCTTTATTTCTTCTTCTTGTTGTACGTCATCTCGTATTATTTTTTTTTTTTCGGTTTTTGTGGCCTGCGATCGGATCGACAAATACGAGAAATACAATCTAAAAGTCGAAGTCGAACTCGAAGTTTCGTGCGAGTACGAGTGCAGTTTGCGTGAGAGAGAAGGGGAGAGGGAGTTTCGTTTCGCTCTCTCGCTCCCACTCATCGCCCTAATCACCGTATTGTCAAGACGGTTGTGTGAGTTTATTACCGTGTTTATGCTGGTAAATTTCATGAATAATTGAATTCGTTAATTCAACAATCGTGAAAAGAGAAATTATAAATGCGGAGATAAAAACGGTAAGTGAAAACAAGAAATACATAGTGTTTATGCGGGAACAATTTCATGAAATGGGCAACGCATAAACGTAGTTTTCATGTATATATATGGGTATGTGTGGTGTGCAGCGAATGCAGTTTTGCTTTGTTATTGTTTTTCCTTTGGCACGTTTCGATTTGGATTTTTGATTTGTGTGTGGCATTAGATGTGTGATCTACGTAACGTAAGGCTAAGATAACGTTATGCGGGTTAACTATCATGATTTGCTCATAAATTATAGTAAAAATCTGAGGTCAAATAGGAAATATTTATGCTTTTCTTATAAATATACATAATTAAATATTAATTTTTAATGATGTCAGATTTTCTCTTTTATTTGCTACTTTAATTTTTTTTCTACGAGCGTCACAGGCTGTGACGTCACAAATGGCTTATCAATTCGCCAGCTTTTTTTTATTTTTCTATTTCGATATCAAATTTGTTGTTGAAAATTGTGACTTTTATTTTTTATGCTGCTTCCTCTATACTTTTTTTTTCATATCTATTTCTCGCATTTCAAAGTCGTACGAAAAAAGCCAAAGCAAAAACAGGTTTAAACTCAAAAAAAAAAGAACAGGCGGCACACATGTAAAATCATGGAAATCATAGCAAAATGTATCTCAAAGATACCGAATTATTGGCAAACGTAAACAAACTTGACACTCAAGTGGAGCACCGAAGGCAACAACAACAAAAAGGCGGACCCGCTAATACATTCCGTACACTATACCCCTAAAAAAATCTATAATTAGCCAACGAACCACAATCAGCGCGCAAAACAAAGTCCACACGCTTCTAAAAAAATAATATGGCACGGGAAAAGAAAACGAAACCTTGAACCATATTTGGCAAACAATTGTTAATACAGAAAACAAAAATGGTGAAAATAATGCACAAACACAAAGATTTTCAAATTGGTTCATTGAATAATGAAATATTCACGTTTGGTAAACATTTGTAAATGGGTTGTACAATTATTGGACTTTTTTAGCACAAGAGAACTTCTTTTGAAGTCGTTTTCACCGAAAGGCTTTTTATTGTATTCACCATCAATCAGGTAGAGAAACTATACTTGTTGGAATTTGGAAAAATCCAACTTGTTACATAAGATATTTATGTATTTAACAGCCATTTTGAAAATAGATTAGGTATTTGGTATTTGAGCTATAACAATAACTCATAAAATCAAAATATCTTTTAGTGTTCTATGAAGAATAACTTTTAGGGCCGCTTTCTCGTTCGCATGTTAAATTTAAAGTAAGGATAAATCCTTGAAAACGTATGGTAATTCAGAGTTTAAAGCATACTTTAAATTTAACATGCGGAATGTGTTGGAAGAGATTTTTGAAGTTTCAATACTGAAACCTTATAGTTTAGCCCTTGAAAATTCATACATATTTCATGATTTTTCACCAGAACTGGGATTTTTGGTTTTCCCAACAAGTTTTCAAGTCATAATTACCAACGAGACGCCAATTAGTGTAGTGCCGCTACAAAAATCTGACCGATCGGCTTATCGCGGGCGTATTTCCCTAACATTTTCCTGAACAAAGTTGGAATTTCCGAAAATCATAAGCAAATGGACGCTGACGCCGGCGTCGCTGCCGCTGCCAGCGTCGACGCCGGCAGCGCTGCCCGAAGAAACGAGCGTCGACCTGTATTCGCGCGCGCTTTTTACGTTTGGTTTTTTTTTCGCTTCCCCCTCTTCTCCCCTCTTCCAGCAACGATACAACTACACATGTGTATGCCTACAGCAGAGGCCAAGATAATAGCAGTCTATAAGCAGATTCCAATTTGAGATTTATTGGTTTGTAATAATGAATTTTAAATTTAGTATTTTTGGAAGAATATGAAAATTGTTTCACTTGAAAGTGTTTTTTTTATTTGTGCCGCAGGTGTAAATGTGCCACCTTTATAATAAATATTAGTGAGTGTGTGTGCCTGCATTCAAACTGTCAGTCTGCCTGTGTGTGTGTAAGTCTGGCTCTGTGGGCACATGCATGCATACATATGTATGTATATACGTACATATGTTGCCATTTACCCACTCGCTTTGTTGTTGCCTTTTTTTTGCTTTTGGCCAACAACAGCTGGCGGCCGAAAGCGGCTTTATGGCCATAAAAGCCATAAAAAAGCGTTGAAGATGCCAAGAAGTCACTCAAAGCCAAGCCAAGAAAATTAAATGGCCAAGAGAGCGAAAGAGCGCGTAAACAGGGCGCATAATCAGCCGAAGAGAGCGGGAAAGAGAGTAGAAGAGACAGTTTTATTTGATTTGCGAAGGGTTCTGCCTGGCCTGCATGGGTGTAACAGGGGAGGGGGGAGGGGGGTGGAAGTAGGGTTTTTTGTAAAGTAATTACCATCCCAAAAAGGGGCCTGTACGTCGTCAAATCGTCAAAGACCCCTTCAAATCGCTGGATTTTCTCGGCTTATAAACAATGGTCACCACGAGGCATTGTACTCTGCCGAGGCTCTGACGACACACGAACAGTATACAACACATACATACATACATATGTACAAATGTATGTCTATTTATTTATTTACATATTTACTAGTTTAAATTTCCTGACTAACTTTTCTGTTCTCTAAAAAAATAGATTTAATCTAAACTTTAATGCTAATTTTAGCCACTAAGTTTTCCAATATGTATGTCACTAAGCACCCCCCACCCCCACTTACCAGACACACTTTTTTTTAACAACTTCCATGCTTTTGATTATAGTGGAAGCGAAAGAGGGTGGCGGGAGAGGAGAAAGAGAGCGGGGAATTGGCGTGTGGGAGTACGTTTTCGAGTAAAGTGTGGAGTGCCGAGTGACGTCGACGTCGACGTCGGCAGCGACGCCTCTTAACGGACAAGGTTGTAAGCCGCATGTGGCGCCACCCCCCTTTCGCCCACCCTATCCCACTCCTCCCCTCGCATCACTCTCAATTTTTTCGTATTTTGTTTTATTGGCACTTGCGTGTGCTGCCATTTAGCGCATTTAATTTAATAATTAAGTTGCTGATAAAGACGCGCGCTCTCTTTTGTCTGTCTCCCCGCGCGCATATGTATGTGTGTGTGTGTGTGTATGTATCGGTGTATCTGTGTGACAACAAAAATTGAACGGCAATACGTGACATTGAAAATGTATGCTACGCGTAGCCCAATACAAACGTATATTTATGCACATAAATACGTAAATACATACACACGGAGCTCCAGTATGTCTGTTTGGGGGGAATTTTCGTTTTTTTCGGGGGATTTACAGCGAAAGCAAACTAAAAAAAAAATTTTAAAAAATGTAAAGAAGTTCAGCGGACACACGAAAGTTTCCACTAGCGCCAAAGTTGTACTACAAATGGAGTTCAATGCAAGGCAGACAAATGCGCTCAAGTTATTAGTATCTAAAGGTGTTAAAAAAAAGTAAAAAAATTTTTTTTTTTTTTTTTTAAGTATTTTCAAATTTGAAACTACTAGAAACCAAGGATTTGGCGAGAAACACATTATAAATTCAATAAAAAACCAACTAAAAAGCAGATGTTCGGTAAGTTTAACATTATATCATGTTTTTTTGAAGATTTATCAAAGTTGAAACTACTAGGAACCAAGGATTCAGCGAGAAACCCATTATAAATTCAATAAAAAAATCATCTGTTCGGTAAGTTTAACATTATATCATGTTTAACATAACATTTTAAGAAGAGAGTCAATTATAATTAAATTCCTAACCTATTAAAAAACAACCTACCATCGACTAGTCACCATTATCGCACTTCTATTGCCCTGACCGCCGCTGTAGGTAAAACGGGCATGTGTATCTGTATCTCAAGCATTTACAGTGGCGGCAAAGACATTGATGAAATTGTCCGCCTGTCTGGGGGAAGAGCCCTAAAAACACCACAAAGAGACGAAGAAAAAAACTACAGACGGGCACATTCGAAAGAAAAGACCCAAAACTGAAATTGAAACTCAAACGGACGAAGACGACGTCTGCCTTCGTTTGGTTTTTAATGTTTTTTGTGTTGCATTCGAATTTCGGAGCGATCCGATTCGATTCGATCCGCAAAAGCAAAAGAAAAAGCAAAAGGCGCTTGATTGATGGTCACGTCACCATCCGAATTCGAATTCTCTCTCTCAATGGTGATAAAAAATGGTATACTATATATTATTTTCTCATCCTTAACTCGAACATTTTCCCCAAGTAAAGCGACAGTAATGAAGGCTATGATTGATTTTAATGTGTTTCTGGCTAATTTGTTAGAGGAAAGTTAAGAGATATTTTCAAGTAATATTATAGGTATTACAAAATATACAAATTCCCGGGGCCCAGCGCCTTATAGAAAGTGGCCGGCGAAAAAGAAGGTCCCAAATCCATTAGTATCTGCCCCTCGAATGATAAGGGTTACCGTTCCCAAGTTTCTCTCTACTTTCAACGACCGAAAATTATCTGAGCGTGATAAGAAGCATGGAATATGTGCATATATGGTGTATTAAACCATCATGGTCGCGAGCGGACAATGCCCCAAATAATTTTGCGGCCGAAATAAACACAACCTTGAATAATGCCAACCTTTAAAGCGCATATCAAACAAATATCTAGAGGCTAATGCCCCACAAATATATTTATTGTACGAGTGAACGAGTCGAGAGGTGAGTTCGTTCGTGTTTCTGTTGCTGTTTCTGTTTCTGCTTCAGCTTCTGTCTATCTGACATTGGGTTTAAAGTGCTGAGTCAAAATATTTTGGCCGCCGGTTAATCGCGAGTCCACAGGTGCGACCAGGTATCCAATGACGATGACGCTACCATAATAATAAGCTATACCGAAAAGTTCCCCGGTTCCAAGCTGCAGCATGATATTGTAATTGATATTATATGTATCTGTAGATCTCTGGACTAGTTTTATAGAGGGAAACCAACTTTAGGGACTTCCGATTGTACGAACCTATAACTAAGCTTACCAATTTCCGGTACTATGTTCTTACACCGATCAATTACACAATTCGAGCTATTTATTTTAATTCTAGAAGCAATTTCTGGTGAAATCTAATATCTGGGGTTTTCCAATTTCCGACCAAAAAGCACTTCAAAAAGTGAGGGGCTTATTAAAGAGACGGCGAGGGGCAGGAGGAGGTGAAAAGCAGGCGAAAAGCAGGGAGGGCGAGGCAGACAGAGGGCAACAATTATCTTGTCAACCATCTTTTAGTTGGGTGGTTATTTTGCAAAGTAAATACACACGCACTCACACACACACACACGCGCGCGCTAACACTGACGCACAAACGCCTGCCCCGCCCACCCCGCCCCCTTACTATTTCACTCTTTTTTACGG
Organism: Drosophila pseudotakahashii; assembly: GCA_035046095.1. Classification (NCBI taxonomy): domain Eukaryota; kingdom Metazoa; phylum Arthropoda; class Insecta; order Diptera; family Drosophilidae; genus Drosophila; species Drosophila pseudotakahashii. The sequence continues at coordinate 14,764,144 of JAWNOE010000105.1, forward strand.
TTACACGTGCGCCGTCGTTGTTGCTATCTCCCTCTGTCCCACTACGGCTCTCTCAAGTTTGTCCGCTTCGATTTCGATTTTCGGCGGTGAGAGTTGGTCGATTTACGGATACTCTTCCCTGAAAAAGTCATATATTGCTTATCGCAAAATGAGAATTTTAACTAAAGGTAAAAATTCATAAATCAGATTTGATTGCTCTTAATTATTTTTAAAATTTATTTAATGGCTAGTGAAATATTTAAAAAATTTTGGTCAAACATATATTTGTATATGATATAATATTGATAAAGTCTTATCGCAAATGAGAGTGTTAGCTTGGGCTAAAAAAATTATAAATCAGATGTAATTGATCTTACTTGTTTTTAAAATTTATTTTTGGTTAATGAAATATTAAAAAAAAATTCGTCAAACATAAATATATGTTTGTAAATATTTGAGGACAATCATTTTAATGTTTTCAAACATTCGTAAATCAGATTTAATTTTTAAATTGATTTAATGGCTTATGAAATATTTTTAAAATTTTGGATCCAAAATATTTATGTACAATGTACAATGTACAATGTATTTTGTCAATTGTATTAAAAGTTTCAATTTGAAACTGATTCAAATACGTTGCTCTAGAATTCAAGTGTGCGTTAAATGAAGGTGGTTAATGAAGTACTCTATTTTGCAGAGTATTCAGGTTGTTGCGTAGTTTTCGCCTTTGTCCACGCTTCTCGTTTTTTTTGTTTTTATTGCGGTTTTGCATTTAGAAATTGATGATGAAGCCGCTTGTGAGTGTGTGTGTGTGTTGTTTTTTTGTTCGTGCGTGTGGGAAACGTTTTTCCTTTTAAATTGAAACTGTAACACGAAATGCCCATGCCCCCGCCCCCCTCTTTCTCGCTCACTCACTCGCTCGCTCGCACCATCCCCCCCTTCCCTCTCACTCGCTCTTTTAGTGCCGTGAAGAAAACATTTTTATGGTCTTCTGTTTTAGCTTTGGAGTGTCTTTAAATGCGTTATTTGACTGATTTTTATTTGTTTCGCCCTCTCCACGACTTCTTGCTCTTTCAGTAACTTCAACTCCTTCCTCCATTAGGAAAATTCTTGGCATATTTTCGTTTGATGATATCTTCTGACCCATTGTTTTGAACACTGGTGCACCGAAAAAGTTTGTTTTCTATTCCAAACCATTAATTGTTTATAATAATAAAATAGGAATAGAAAGAGTGATTCATGAAAATGGTTTTAGAGATCATAATTAAAAATTCAAATTTGTTTATAACAAATATTAGAAATTGAAATTAGATTTTTAGAACTTCAATTCGGATTTTTCGAAACACTTAACCCCAATATATCCATTTCTCTCCGTGTATTAGCCTTGTATGATTAGTATTTGCCTCTAATTATGTTTCTCATTTTCCTTAATTTGCCGCTTTCCTCGTCTTTCGTAAATTCCCAACAGGTTTTGCGCAAAACGCATTTCCAACTTTGTTGCAGTACGTGTCGTGTTAACAAAAACAAAAACAAATACAAAAACAAAGGCAATAACAATAACAAAAGCAAAGGCGAAAAAAGCAACAATTTCAGATGAGCAAGAAAATGCCGGAAGTTCAGCGAAGACATCAAAAGTTGTTTTACTTTATACATACATACATACATTGTATATACATATGTACATATTTTCCACAGCTTTTGTCAATTTTCGATTTCCATTTCGTTATTGCAAAAGTCTATAAACAAAGCAACAAATTGTGAGGCTGCCTCGAATTTCGTATAAATTCCATGCGTAATTGCGTTTAAACATAAACAAATTCAATTTTTCTCGCATTGAGCGTGTGTTTTTTTTATTTTTGTTTTTTCGATTTTACGGTTTTACGTCTGCTCTGGGATTTCTCAAGATCAGCTCGGTTAAGTTTGGAGGTTGGTTGGGTTGGCTTGGTCGGTTCGGGATCGAAAGAAGGGGGGAGCTGACAAAAATATCTTGATAATTTCAAAGGCAAACACAATCGCATAACCCGAAATCTTCGTTATGGGAAAGTAATTTCTTTTTTTTTTTGTTTTTTTCTGGGTTTCAGTTTCGGTTTCTCCTCTAGTTGTTTGGTAATACTTTTATCTTAGTAGGTATTATTTCGTTATTTCTATTATATTTAGTGCCGTTTTCTCGTCCGTTTGTTAAATTTAAAGTAAGGATAAAACATTGAAATCGTATGGGAAATCAGAGTTTAAACCTTCCTTTAAATTTAACAGGAGGACGAGAAAACGGCCCTTAGTTGTATAGTTTAGTTAATAATACATTTGTAATACATATGCTGTTCGTTACTAAAATATAAGATCATTTTCTCATTATATTTATATATGTACATACAATACAACCATTGTTTTTACTTCCTTATAGAGCACTTGCTTTGCTTATCTACCATTTTGACACCTTTATTTTTTGCAATTGGGGTCAAAACCTGTTGACACACACGCTTTTAAAATGGGTTAAATACAATTTCAATAAAAGCCAATAACAAAACTAATAACATTAAGCAGTCGAGGAAGAAAAAAAAAAGCATAAAACTATAACAACAATAAAAAGCCAACCGCTAAATTACAATAGCAATAATATGAGGTGAAGAGAGAGGGGGGGGGGTGGGAAGAGAGGGGGAGCAGAGAGGCCGAAGAAGAAGAGCGATTATCTTGAAATGAGACCATGGCACACACACACACACACACACACACACAGGCCCACAAAGTTAAACGGCCGCGCAACAATGACGACGCCGACGTCGACGTCGCTGCCCGCAAGTCAATGCGCCCTCTCTTCAAAAGAGAGTCAAGTGAAAGAGAGCCCAAAGAGAGCGGCGGCGACGAGGTCAAACACACAAACAAACTAAAACAAACCAAGCGAACATATTTTTTTTTTTGTCTTTAGCTTCCCATTTGATTATTACTTTTTTGTTTGTTAATTTTGCTGGCCAAGAAGCAACAGAAAAATAAAGCACAAAAACTAAATAGGCAACGAAAAAAAAAAAGAGAGCGCAGCGCCCTTCACTCGGAATATAAATATATTCAACTCAAAAAACCTAACCCAACAGCAAAGGTTAAGATATTAGTAAAGGATTAATTGGTAGGGATTTAAAGGATACAAATATTTCTTATACTGTATAACGACATTGTTACTAACTGATGAGTGTTTAACTTGGTGACTTATAGATAAAGTTCTGCTTAATCTATTAAAAAATTTCGAATGAAATGAGTGTGATATTTCATTAGAGCAAAAGCTTGTAGAACTCTATCTTCTTACATCCTGTATTTCAGTTCCCACAAAAAGGTCATTGTTCAAATTGGCCAATAAAATAGTGATTATTACAAAATCCATTGATTAATTCTATTTACCAAATGAAATAGTAAAGATGTATTTCTTATAATAGGTAGTCTTAACTATCTGAATAGTTTAAATACTGTATCCCAAACGTCACAAGATTTACATCTTAAAATAACTGGAATACTTAGATCCTGTATCTTAGGAACTACTATCATAGTAGTATATAATATATGGTAGTGTATATATATATAGTAGTACTATGTTTATGTAGGTCATATATGAATCTTTAACAACTCACTTTACTTAGATCTTATTAGTTAGAGAATCCCGAAAAAGATACTATATTTAGATCCCCAATTTACTGGATTTTCTAGCAACCACCTAAAATATTGACCTCGCTTGTGTGTATCTGTGTGAGCCCAACAGTTTGCGATTGTGCCGATGTGTGTGTTTGTGCAATTATACTGGTTTGCTGTGCATGGCCGACAATCAAATGTTGCTTGAGTTTGGCGTCGTCGTTTCTCTGTCTTTTTGTCTTTTGGCTTTTATGTCTTTTTGTCTTTGCTGTCTTTGCTGACTTTTTGTGTTTGCTGTCTATGCTTTTGTTTGTTTGGCTTTTTATGGTTTTTTTTTTCTTTTTGCCGGAGAAGTGCAATGAGTTTTCTCTCTCTCTCTGTCTTTCTCTCGCTCCCTTTAAGTCCAACCCCCCCTCCCCCCGCCCATTTGTCTGCCCCACAAAACTGAAGTTGTACAACTTAAATGGATTTTGCACGCTCGTTTCTCCGTTTGTCTCGTTTTGGAAATGTTTTTGTATTTTTGTCTTTGGTATTGAGTTACTCTTGGCCTAATCCATAAGACCAAGAAATGTTCAGCCCATTATCACCCCCTAAAATAAAGACTTTCTAAGGCTTCGGTCTTGCTATTTTTTTTTCAATTTTTACTACTTAAGCTTTTTAATTTTGGTCTTAAATCAATATGTTGATGATCAAATTAAAAGTAACTGTTAAATTTAACTGGGCATACAAAGTGTCACCAAAGACATTAGAATATTGCAAAACGAATGTATGGCCGTTACTCATCTTAGAGATTATATTGGTCTTCACCATTTTCACAGTGTGTTGATTTGATGGACAAAACGTCACCGGTGACCTTTATTAAAATAGATAAAACAAATAACCAAGCCATTGACTGATTGGTAGACTTAATTAGGCAAATAAAAAGGCAAAAAGACTGCTGTGTAGCTTAATTTAATAGACTAACTGAGAGAGCTGCATAGTCATTTCGATGAAAACTTAAATATATTTCGAAATTGGCAGAGGACAAGTCATGTTCCGGTGAATAAGTCACTCGAGAGCGGGTCTATAGGCTTTTCGGGCCCATTTGTAACCAGTTTGCAGCAGACACACATTTTCGTGATTGAGATTTTTGCCAACTGGGCTTGGCCAAACACCATACCCGTATACCATACGGATAAGGCCCAGTGGTAAATGGTGAACTAGCCTACAGTTATCGGCCATAGCGTCTCATAATTAATAATCAACGTTTTCTGTATCTCTACGCGGTTCTCCTGCCTTTGTAGCCCTCTCTCTTTCTCCCCAGCTCTAGCCATCTCCCTTACTCGTTTTTGTATCTGCCTGTGTAAGTGTGTAAGTGTGTGTGTGTATCCGTGTTTGGCAGCCACGACGAGAGGCAATAAAATAAAGGGCCAAAGGCACTAGGCGCTGCAAACAAAACAGGGGCAGGGGTGTCCTGGTATTCCGGAGGGGGGAAGGGGGGTGTTGTCTGTACTACACAACAACAAAAATGTATGGAAAAAATAATTCCTGGTTTTAGGATATAAATATATAAATTTATAAATATTTGAAAACAACAATTTTTTTAAACTATAAGTTATAAACATTCATTTGTGACATCAGAATAAACAGTTGAGAATTATAAGTGACTTGCTGGGAATTTGTGCAATTTTTGTCTAAAGTACATACTAAAACTGGCATTAAAATGTACAGTAAATTTACTATTTTGTGTGATTAAATTAAAACTTTTTTTTTTGTGTGCACAGCAGAGAATGCGTTTTTGTGTGTCGGTTTGTTGCTTTTGGCAGGGTTGTCACTGGTTATGTCTCAAAAGCGGGCAGCAATTAAGCAGGGATTATGCCGATGCCGATGCCGAAAGAGGGTTTCCTTTTCTCGGGGGGTTGTTGTTCAGGAAGTGGCAAAATCGTTTAATAGCGATATGGTCGAATTTTAGGTTTGTAAGTCAACTAGAACTCGTTGCTCTTCAGTTTCTTTCAACTCGCCTTCGGAAGTCAATTTAAATATATGTAAATTATTGGGCAACACAGTTTTAGGAATGGCATATAATAGAGTGAAGCAATGTGGGGACACTTTTGAGGTCGAGAACAGTTGTATCAATGTTAAAAATAAAATGTTGAACCTTTTTGATTTTAAAATCTTGAAATCTTTATCTTGAAGTCCCAAGATCACTTCCTTTTCACTTTTTTATGATATTATCATGAACTCAAGTATGAATCATGCTGTTTATCAACCGACTAACTAACCTACATATGTACGCTAATAGATCTACTTCTGGGAATTCACAAAGAAAACAAATGTTTGCAAGTTGAGGTTGATAAGACTTGAACAAATGCTGAAATATAGCTAAAAAATAAGATAAATTCTTTTAATTTGTAAGAAAAATATTAACTTTCTTTCCTGAAGAATTCGCGGTTAATCTTGATGAGCTGTAAAAGAGTTCCTATTGATATCGATTCTGAAACACATTTCCTTTTAATGGGTTTCCTGAGAAAACGGTTAGGTTGTACGTTTTATAAGGTTAAGGGATATTCATTCTGAAAAAAAAGTAAAGATCACCAGGATCAGGATCCGTTGGCATTGACCTCTCGCCTGCTGTTGCTTTTCTTCGTCTTTCTTCTCTCTCCCTGCGCTCTTCTTCTTGCATCTTACATGTGCAGCTGTTCAGCAAGTCAATCACAATCGCAATCACAGGTAGCCTCGCACAGATACAATGGCGGCACAAAAATAGCACTGAAAATGGTAAAATTAAATATTTTTAAGATAATAAATTTAAGAAAAGAGCTTTTAAACTAAAAATAAATTGTAATATAACAATCGAAAGATAAATAAATATTGGTAATGATAAATTAAATATTTTACTGTTAAGACAATGTTAAATGTTGGCGATTTAACATGTTGTTTATGGGATGTTTGTGTAGTACCAACGATATACAGGTGCTGTTATCTTGGCCGCTGCTGTAGACACGCGCACACGTACACGCACACCCAATTGTCAGCTGTTATCAGTGCAAGAACAAAAACACAACACGACAAAGCGGGGGGGGCAGAAAACCAGAAGAAAAGAGAAGACAAGAAAGGGAGAGAAAGGGGAGGGGAGGCGGACAAGAACAACTGTTACTTGTCAAGATCGTGTCTCCCCAAAATCGCTTTGTCCCGCTCACTCGGAAGTGCGATCCGCTCCCCCTTAAAGCAAAAGCAAAGAGAGAACGACAGAAGAGAGAGCGTTTCTCTTCGTTCAAGATAACTCTCTTTTCTTCGGCTGTGAGATTTGTGTGTGTGGTGTGTGTTCGACGTCATCATAAATTTGGTATGCCCATCAGCTGTTCAAAATTAATACAGCTGCTCTTGCAACCAAGAAGAAAAAATAACAAAAATAATGTCATTGGGGGGTTGCTTTACTCTCCCTCTCATTTTGCTCTCTTCTCGCGAAAGCAATTAAGGTTAAAAACGCTTTTTGATTCCAATCGCTTTTGATGAAATCATTTTCTCTGTGTGATTTGTTAATTGAAAATCAAAAAATGTGTAGCTCTGTTCTCTTTTTCCCATGAAATCTGAAAGATAAAAATATATGTTTGTACAAACATACATACATACATACTTCTTGGGAAATCCACTGTGGTTTTTCCTTTTCACGTGTTTACTTTAACTTACAGTTTAAAATTATCATTTATATTTTTATAGTCGGTAAAATTTGTATAACTTTCTATATGATACATTTATACATTGTAACCAAGGACATTTCAGAACATCCCCATCTTAAATCAGTATTAATACTCCCCTGCATCTGTTTACCTTTCCGAAAATGCGCATCATCTTTTTCGGGGGGCCTTGACCAGGAACTAATTACGTCGCAACTGGCGCCAAGTGGAGTATGTGTTGATTCTTCGCACTCGAACGCATCATCAAGCCAAAACGAAGCGTAGCACATCCAACATCCGCCACCCACCACCCACCGAAAAACCCCCGGCCCACTGCGAACAAAATCCTCATCTCCGCCAGACACTTCATCCCAGAAAAGTTCACCACGCGGCGTGGACAAATCCACTTGGTCGGCAAACAAACCCTCTCTTTTCCTACCCGGTACTAAAACAGTAAATGGGGTATATTCTGTTCGTAGGGATAGGGAAGAAACCCCTATAAAGGTGTATATTCTTAGTTATCATGATCTAAAGATGGTTTTGAACCCACATACCAAATTTTGATCATAATGGATAATTTGTTAACGAGTTACCATAGATGTTGGTATTTTCGTAATGTCCCCAAAGGGTATGCAACATATTTTGTAAACGGTATCTGAAAGTCGGAACCAAGTCACCGACTATAGCATTCCTGTTTCGAATGCAACCGAATGCGACCCCCGCTGAGCAAAAACGAAGAATTGGAGAACGAGAATGGGAACGGGAACGGGAAGAAAAAAGAGGGGATATATAGCGATGACGCTGTTCAATACACCCATTGTCGTTTCGTTGATGGATTTTAATGCAGCAGCCCGCAAAATCGTTTACGGGGCTTTTCTCTACCATTACACCCCGTACTTGGCCTTCTTCTCCACTCTTTGCTGGTTGCCCAGCCATCAGGGGCTTAATTAGTTTAAGTGCGTCCCGTTGTACGGGTATACCAGTCTCTCTATAGCACATATACACGCCATACTATCCGTACGCCCGCTCTTCGGATTGTTTAAAAGCATTTTAATTGATCTAATAGGAGCCCGTAACCAATATGTTTACGGCAACTTTTTGCGACACAATGTCCTGCCAAATTGAGTTTGGTTCAATAACTGTTGCATTTTCACTCCTGAAAGCTTATTGGGTATCTTTAATCCTTGAATAATTGGATTAAAGCTGAAATGAAGCGCGAATAATAGTTTATGATTGACCAGTGATTCATTTACACAGAAGATGCCATAAAAAGTCGATTTGATAGCTTTGTGTGAATTAATAACCTTTAATCATATGAAATTCGTAATATGGTATTGTCTTATAATCGTATATGTATCTCTTTGTAGGGATATTTCAGGAAATATTAAATATTCAAGAGTTTTAATAATTTTAATTGATTTTCAGAGTGGTAAAAAGGTGACGCAAATTGTACATAATTAATTTCCACCCCCTTTTGCATCTTAGAGATTATTTGTACTAATACTGGTTAACGGCTTAATCATTACGGTCGAAAGAATTTTAGCAGGGGTGGAAATTTGTTAGGCAATAATTGTATTATTTTAGCAGGGTGTTTCAGGTGTTTAAATACAGAACCACTCTGTTACAAAATGATGACTTCTTGGTTGAAGACTTAGGGATATTATCAAAGTTATAAGCTATGAGAACATTTTTGTAGAAATTAAATGAAATTTGGAATATTTTTGAAGATTTTTCAAACCCCGGGGGTGAATTGTTGTACAAATTTTGATTAATTTGAGCGGGTGGTTGACATGAGTGCAAAATAAACTTTGGACACGTGGCCAAACTCGGAAGTCACTCGGCAAATTGTATTTGTCTTGGCTCTTTGGGGTCTTATATATGGTAATCTCCCGAGTTCCATGTGTTCAAATACCGAACAGCTTCTTTCTTTCCGCAATACGTATTGCTCAATGTTCTTTCCACGACGACTTGTTGTATTTTGTACCTATATATTTTTTCAGGGCGACGATGATGATGAGGATGACGATGATTATGATGAGGTTTCGTTGGCTGTTGTTTGTGACTGCATGAGGACTTCTCTGTGTTGCCTGTGATGCCGTGGATGCTTTTCCCACCCTCTTTTTTTTTCCCCCGGATTTTCCCATTTTGACTGACAGGCGGTGGCGGTGGACGTCAGCGTTTCTGTTGACGTCTCCCGTCGCGTCGTTTCCATTACCTTCGAGGGGCATTGTCGTCAGAAAACTCACATATACGTATGGCATATACGTGTGTACGTGTGTGTGTGCCGGCGGAAAAGTGGAGGAAAAACAGGAAAACTCCCTTTTGGCTAGGAGATGAGCTGAGATGAGATGAGAGGAGATGAGTTCAGATGAGTTGAGTTGAGTTGAGATGCTAGATGCTGGATGCCTGAATATGGGTATATGGGTTAGGCGGCAAATTGATTCGATTAGGCATCCATTTGTGTCATCGATAAACGATTTTGAATCGATCCCGGAAATGCGATTAGGATTGGGATAAGTGGGTGCAAATGAATGCAGTTTGAGTTCGGTTAATTGATCAGATGACCAGATAACCAAAGGATTTATTGAGTAATGATCGCTAATCGGCTCACCAAATGATAACGATAACTCACTTAATCGATTTGTAAACTAGACATCGCTGCAGTTTCCTTAAAATCCCTTGAGATCTCTAATTGTAGTGTCTGAAGTGAGGGATAAACCCCTTCTAAACCTTAATTTTTTCATTATACCATCCAAATAACCAATTTTAAAGCCTACTTATGTGCCCGTCGCTATTGTTTTGAAGTCTCTAGAGGTTTTTCGAACACCCTTGAACATTCGCTGTATAAAACAGCATGCATTCAAATAATTCTTTTGAAGCCGTAATACAATCCGGTTCAGTGGTTGCTATTTTGCGGGATGTTTGTACATTGTATTTTTGTATTATGATTATATTTTTTAAATATATCAATATTCGAAAAGAAGTTATATGATTTCCAAGAGGTATTTATTTGACAATTTCAAGATCTTTTTCTCCTCGGTAACTTCCTCTTGTGATAAGGTTAAAGGCATTGGAGGTATGTATTTGAATTCCCCGAGTTTCGGGGACCAAGCGTATGCTAATTTCATGATCTAGATACTCTGAATGCATGTTTCATTGTTTGTAGACTCAAATTGAATCCGACAAATCCATCTTAAATGTGTGTATTTATTCCACTTCCACGGGACCTTCCTGCAGTTCTCGCCTCATTTCTTAGCTCGTTCCGTTCGCTTCAGTTGGCTTTTCTATTCGTTTATTTTATTTCTTTCTTTCGGTTTTTTCCCTGGGGGGTCGTCCTCCGTTGTTGTTGTTGTTGTTAAGTTCGAGTGGCTCGATTTGTTTTCAAATTGAAATGGTAAAAAGATTGATGTAATTATTGCCACCCTTAAATGATGATGGGGAGCGACAAATTCGATAAGTTCTCCTCGTATTCCACATTCTGTGGCGTTTTTTGTTTGTTTTACAAGGGAATTATGTAGGTTTCCCCCATGTTCCGTTTTTTTTCTGCTCTCCGCACTTCACATTTGTATCGGTCGGTTCTCCACATCTACACTGGAACAAAAAACTTAGAGTTTTAATTAAAAAAATTTCGAAGAGGAAGGATACTGAGTTACCACTAGTTTTGGTTTCGAAATAGGGAAGACCTAGTAAAACTAAAACCGAAATATTTCTTTCCGTGTATTCTACATCCCCTCCCCTTTTGCCTTGCGTGTACACAATTCGAGTTTATTTCCATTTGTGCCCTCCACCCCCCCCCCCCTCGTTCCTTTTTCTTCCCTTTTCGCCGCTGTTGCTCGCCTTTTTATCTTTTGTAAAACGAGTTCTTTAAACCTAAAACAGAATTCAAGACACGTCAAATTGATTTTCATCTATTTTATTTACAAAAAAAAAAGGAAGAAAAAATGGAAAACAGTCAAAGGGGGGAAAAAGTAAAGCGAATTACATGGAAGCAGCGGGTGAAATGTCAGGCAGTCTGTCATGGTTCTCCACATATCCATATTCCAATCCCGATTTTCCAACCCCCTCATATGTTTTAAATTTTGTGCCTAGTTTGCATATACCCCCCTCCCCCTTTTCATGGAATCAATCAGGGCGATAAGGAACAAGGACAGGAGACATGGCGAAATGCTATATCTTGTTATCTTCGTGAAAACTAAAAGATTATTGGGATTAGCCTTGTCGCATATGTGAGCCCTTCTACCCGAGGATGTTACTGTTTCATATACGTATATTTCGTTTCATTTTGGTCCCTGTTGCTCCTTCTACTTGCTCTTTACTTCCATTCTGCTGGTGTTCTTGTTAAACGTTATCTCATTTGGGCTAAAGTACAGTGAAGATTGCTCATAGAGAGAAGCCCTCTAAATAGGTTATAAATGAATTGGTTTTTGAACGAAGAAATTTTATGATCGTATGGAGTAGTTATCTTAGCTGAAGTTTTAAACAAGTTCTTTGGTATCCTGTTTATAAGAACTAGAGTGAAGATCCTCAAAACATTTATTTTGATTATATTGATTGCAATGATAAGTATAAATAGTTTAGTAATGTATTGATTTTCAACGAAGAAATCTTATGATAATGATATGATGGTATAATTCTTATAGCAGGAGTTCAAAATAAGTTCTTTGGCATCTTGTTTATAAGAACTGAAGTGAAGATCCTTACAAACATTTATTTTGATTATATTGACTGCAATGATAGGTATAAATAGGTTAAGAATGTATTAATGTTCAACAAAGAAGTCTTATAATAATGATATGATGGTATAATTCTTATAGCAGAAGTTCAAAATAAGTTCTTTGGCATCTTGTTTATAAGAACTGAAGTGAAGATCCTTACAACATTTATTTAGAATATAATGTAATGAAAAGTATAAATAGATTAGAAATGTATTGATTTTCAACGAAGAAATCGTATGATAATGATATGATGGTATAGTTCTTATAGCAGGAGTTCTTTGGCATCCTGTTTATAAGAACTAAAGAGAAGATCCTTACCAAATTTATTTGACTGCAATGATAAGTATAAATAGATTAGAAATGTGTATGATTTTTAACGAAGAAATCTTATGATAGTGATATGATGGCTTAGTTCTTATAGCAGGAGTTCGAAATAAGTTCTTTAGCATCCTGTTAAAAAGAACTGAAGAAAAGATCCTTACCACAATCAACATTCCTTAAGTTTAATCTGTATTTTTCCTATCGGCTTGATCTTTTTTTGAGGAATACCCTTCGGGGCAGTCTTCACTGTACTTCATCTGTTTTTGGTACACTACACCCGTTACTGTTGTTGGTCTTATAGCTATTCCTTGGCTTCTTGTTGCGCTTCTTGGCGATGCTGTTGTTTTTGTTGTTGCTCTCGCTGCCCTTGGAGTGCGAACGAAAGATTTTGGTGGCAACTCCCATGGCAACTTGTTGTTGGCCTTTGTCTGCAAACATTACACACACACACATATCTACACCTCTGGTGTGTGCGTGTGTGTGTGTGTGTATCTATTGCGAGGTTGGTGTTTTTGTTCTCATCTTTCAGCTGTTCAAAGATTGTTAAATATCAAAGGCGAGCCTCAACGGGAGAACTCTGTTTTCCTTGTTTTCCCATTGAAGATAAAGCTGAATTTGTTTACTTATCCGTCTGGCGGTTGGAGGAACACATCCCACATCTCCCGAGGATGTGGATGAGGATGAGGATATTCGGTATTTGGAATTTGGAATTTGGCGGGGGTGTTTGGTTGCTCACTCTATTTCGCTAAACAAAAGGTTTTGGAGCTGGGTAAACACTTTGGGGGACTGAGACCGTAAGGTTACAAAAGGCAAGAGTCCTCTAATTATTTTCCTTGGGCGTTCTTATATATGTTCCTAATAGTTGTTGCAATTATTTCCCTTTAAAGTCAAAGTCAAAGTCAGTACTTATCCCATGGACCAGAAATGTGACACTACCAATTGGAGGTTGTGAAAAATGAAGCTTTATTGCTTCGCATTCCCACGTTTTTTCCACACAATATGGCTGACCAGACCGATTCCTTGGTCCCTTTGGGCTCAGTTTTCATTTCTTTTGCAATTTTCTTATCTCATTGCCATACACAGGCAGGCAACATCATTCATCCGATGAAACCTCAACTTTTCCCCGGGGTCCTGAAAACGAGCGCCTTATCGGTGACACGCCCACATGTGGCAAACACACACATTTCAATTGAGCCTGAAAGAGATCTGCTTGAAATGTAATTAATTCCGGAACGGAATTCCCAACACTAATCAAAGGATGCTATATTTTCTGCATTTTTATAAAGAGAAGAATATGTAGGGATAGGAATAAAGCAGGTGTTTCAAATAAACTATTATTGCCCCTTTTCATCTCTCTTACCTTTTAAGGTATTCCCACCTTCTTTGCTTAAAGCAACGAACTTTTTTTTTGTTGTCTCGCACTTCCCCTAACTCAAATCTCAAGTAACTTGAACATAATTGAGTGGCATTAGAGTTTAGCGACCAAACTTCACACAATTTCATCCCCATAACACAAACTTGTAACTTTTCTTTATAACTTTCGGGGGCTTCGTTTTGCTTTTAGAGGAGTGTAGCACTCGCCGAAGGTTAATATTTAATAGAAATTAATTGTTTTCCGGCTAAAGAGCAAATTAGACTGATTAACAGGCATTTCGAATGCACGTTTTAAAAGTTATTCACTACAAAAATCCAGGTTTTTTATTCCATTTCCATGAATATACATATATTTCCCCCACTAAGCGGCAGATGGTTCATTGAATTACAAAAGTTCGTTGGTATTTGGTAATGAACCTTTAATAACACGCCAAAGGGACGCTAGCCTACACATAAATCGAATATCCTATGAGTTTTGGATGGGGGTTGAAGCGATATATAATCGAGAGGTGGAGTTGGGGAGGATTACAAGTACACAGGGCGCCCCTATATGAGCAGGGGACCAAACGACACAGACGGATGAAGGGTCTGTGGCGAAAGGAGGGCCTTCGGAACATAACAGAACAGAACTGAACCGAACTGAACTGAACTGAACTGAACTGAAGAGACGTTGCAGGTTTCGTTTCCAAGTTTCTGCAGGAAGAGAGATAGAGATACAAACAAAGCCGGTCAGCCGGCACACAGATACAGATACAGATACTTTATACTTTATATACAGACTGTCAGCGAAGAGTTTTTGCTGCTCTTTTCGTCGCTTTAAAGAGCACAAACATAAATATGTTGTTGGTATATCTGGCTGTCGGGGAAAATGAGAAACGAAACGAAAAACGAAACTTTCCACAAGAGTGAAAAGCGAAAATCCAATCCCAACTCTACGCACTTTTTACCCTCCCCCAACACGAGGGATCCCAAAGATGTTGACCCTGTGCGGGTACTGAACTTGCCCCAAAACACCCCCCCCTCCCCCGACTGACTTCTTATCCCGTTCCCGAAAAACAAACAACAAAAAAGTGAGGGGCCAACGATCTGATTTGCCGGAATGTTCCCGATGTGCAAGTGGGAAACTCAAGGGGGTAAGTGACCTGATTTGTGGACATTTTAATGCTTTTTGTTTTGGCAGGTAATAAATATCCCCCCTGGAATTTCGAGTCGAATGCGAAAAAAGGATTAACTAATAACGGGATGCGGGTCAAGGAAATAGATAGAGGAGTTTCCTCTATATATAGGTTAAAATAACAAGAAATACGAATAAAACAATGGTTTTGTATTAAACAAGAATCAATATTAAATCATATAATCTTTTATTTAAAAATTATAGGCGCTTAATTTAGCTTACAACCCTTCAAAATCGGTTTTAGGTCTTTGACAACTCGTGGGATATATTTTATTTACAGCTAAGCGAGATTCTTGGAATTCTGGAACAAGCGATGATCAGTTAGACAGAGTCAGTGTCAGTCAGAGTCGCCAGTGTCATTCCCTTCCTCAAAGTTTCCCATATCGGCCTTATAAAGAATGCGATTGATATGGAACTGAACCGTGTTAAAGGTTCGGGTGGAGTATTTGCCAAACTTGTTGGCCAAATACCGAGAATAGATGGCAGCATCGCCGGCGACGAGTGGACAGTCCGCGGTGGCTGCACGAATGGTAGGAGCAGGAGCAGGAGCAGGAGCAGGAGCAGGAGCAGGAGCAGGAGCAGGAGCAGGAGCAGGAGCAGGAGCAGGAGCAAGAGTCGAAATGGAACTGGAGGAGGCCCTCAAGGATGCCAAAGGTTTAGCCGCTAGCTGCGGTTCCTTGTTCCCCGGTTGAGCCACGGATATGGGCACTAGCTCCGGTGCTTTTTCAGAGTCGTCAGATTGATAGGCATCCTCATCAAACATCTCCGATTTCGCTATAAAGAGACCGTCGAATTGGCTACCAGAAGCATTGTCCTCGTAATCTCCGTCGCCAGCCTCTTCATTATCCGCCATGGCGGTGGTTTCGATGGCGGATACCTGAGAGGCATCCTGGAAGAAAGTAAATAGTTATTAGTTTGGTATTTTAGATTCTTTCATGCCTTTCCATGGGTCAGCTTAAGAATGTATTACAAGTTTAAATAAGTCTTCGTGCAAAAGGGTGACAACTCTGGTTTTCAACAATTATGACACTTCTGTTTTATGTGTGTGTGTACCTTAGAAAGGCGAATCTTTTTGGGTTCCGATGGAAAGTTGTCCCTATCGACCGTTTTTTCCTGACGGATGGACCGTTTTTCGGCCAACACTTCCTCGTAGACATCATCATGCTTGCGTTTCAGGTGTCTCAGCAGATTCTCCGAGTGACGACCGGCCATATCGAAGCGGCACAACTTGCAGGTGCTCTTCTGCGTCAGTTCGTTATACTCAAAGTGCTTGGACACCGGGTTCGGGTGTCTTTTCGACATTTTTTACGCTTTACAATTTACGGTTATCAGAGTTTTTTTTCCAATTTTTTTTTGTTCTGCGATGCGCCGTACTTGACTTTCGTTCGATTATTAAACAAAATTCGCCTGCACCAAGAGAATGGTTCAGAGAGGAGCGGTTCAGAGAGCGGAACAAGAACACAAACCACCACAGAAAGCGGTTTCACAGCCACACACTTCGACACGCTGCGCTGAACCGGTTTGAAACGGTTTCGGTCTGTTTTGGTTTCGGTTTTTACCGGCGGCCCTGCTTTTGTTTCGTTTCGTTTGAGGTTTAAAACTGAGTGTCATCTTGTGTTAGTACTGGGGATGTCGAAAATATATCAAAATATCGATATATCGATGATATTAAAAAAATATATATTATCATAGCGATATTTTATTGGGCCGAAAAGTTCAACAACCCTAGTTAGTAAGTTTATGCGCCAGAATTTCATGATTTCGTGAACGGTTTTTTTTTTTTTTTTACTAAGTTTAGCTTTTTCTAAAATGTATTCTTATAAATACATCACTAAATACCTACGTAAAAACACTTTTAATAAGTTTTATATCTCCCAAAATGCATGATGACCACCTGTATTGTTCTGCAGATATAAAAACAATCCAGAACGATTTCATGTAAATGTAATTTCAGCTAATTGTGCTCCATCCAGTTTAATTAATATAAGCGTTGATCTGAATTCGTTTAATTTAATTAGGGTATTTCGTGTGTAGGCAGCACGGTTCATTTGGATAAAGTAAAATGCAATATGTAAAGTGCGGCTTCCCCTTATTTCTAGTTGTATACCCCTTTTGTTGTTCGTTTTGGTTCTGATTAGTGACGTTTCGGTTAGTGCTAATAAACCGTAAAATATATATGTATGTATGGTATGTACATTGTACATAGTATACTACTTACCGGATTGCTCAGTCGTTGGCTATTGGGAATGAGCTTGTCCTCGGCGATGACCCAACGATTGGGCGCCAGCTGGACGATGATGTGTGGGTGGTAAGTATTATAGTGGCGCCTTACATTCCCCGGCCGATGGGTTAACACCTTCTCGCAAACCTTGCAACGGCACCTCTTTCCGTCGCCGAGGACCTCACACAATTTGCCGGTGTCCACCATCTGGGGACGACCCATTTTGGTATCTGAAAGTGCGAATTTATGCGGTTTACATCATGATTTTTTTGCAAAAAATGGCAAAAAAATAAAATGTCCAAGTTTTAATTCCGATGGATTGGAAATTTAATAACAAGCTCAGAAAGGTAAGACAATTCATATTTGGATCAATATTTCCTTTGTTTTAGCAAAAAAAATGATTTGTTTTTTTTTGGAAATTCGGAATTTTGGTTTTTGACAAAAATAGGATTTTTCTTTTTTTTTTTCCTGTAACTTGGCCAAAAATTGTACTACACCAAAAATACATACTATTTTGAACAGATTACAATATAACAATTACATCCATGACACTTTCCGTGTGATTTAAAAAAAAAAAAATTTTTGCCAATTTTCATTTTTTTTATAAGGGGGTACATCATGATTTTTTGCGAAAAATGGCAAAAATATAAAATGTCTAGGTTGAAATGCCAATCGATTTGAAATTTTATAACGAGTTCAGAAAGGTATGACAATCCATATTTGGATGAATATTTAGGTTGTTTCGGCCAAAAAATTGGTTTTCTTTTCTTTAAGTATTTTTGCTGAAACTTGGACAAAAATGGTCTTACACCAAAATATCTGCTTTGAATATCTATTCTATATCTATGGTAATTTTACCATAGTCGTCCTAAAACATGTGTACGCAGATCAAGTTTAAGAATCGCCCCGATCGGACGTCTATATCCTATAGTTCCCATAGGAACATTTGGATATAGCTTTCACGTTTTGTTTTAAGAAATGTGATTTCCGAGATTACAATTTGTAAGGAAAGAAATGATTCTTCATTCTGAAACATCAATTAAATCAGTTAATGTCAAATTGATCATGATATTCGATAAGTCGGGGTCACCAATCCCTGTAAATGCAAATTAACGTAGATTTTAACCAGAATCTCCGAATTCGAAATCAATAGATCAAGTCATAGACCGCGAAGGGTCGGTCGTTGAATAATGAATAACAAGTAGTGGCACATTTTTATATTTTAAATAAATATTTTCTGTACTCATCGCCACTCTGGGGTTAATAAGTGGCATGTGTGAAAAGGCAAACGATGGAAACGGGGCAGCAAACAAAATGGAAAAAAACACAAACAGAAAGAAACTGAAAAACACATGCAAAAAGTAATTTTCAACTGCAGTGCGATGGTAGAGAGAGAGACGGGCTTAGTGCGATAGAAAGGGAGGGGTGCCGAATGCGTGTTCGCAGCTGCCGGAGATGCAATATTTTACCCTTGTTATTTGCGCTTTGAGTGGCGGTCTGTTGGCCACTACAACTACTGCTGTTTTAGCTACAGTCAAGCATGTCTAAAAAGTTATTACAATTTTATATCTGTCCCTATTCGAAATTGAGTGTCATTTGGTCACTGAAACTTCATAACCATATACAAAGCAGATTTACAAAAAAATATAAGAAAATCAGTTTCGAAAACATATAAAATCTCTGTAAATTCTACTTTTTTATCAAATCCAAAAGTTTAAGTAATAGAAGTACGACTGTAAAAGCCAATAGGCAATAGTTGTACCCAAAAATTAGTCTTTGTTAATTGATTTTAGTTAACGGCATTTCACCGGCACCTAAAGTATCCGTAGATGTTTTATGTACGTGACCCAAAATGGTAACTAGGAACTAACAATTTGTCTGTAACTTTCAGTCAAATATAAAATACTTTAAACTTTTAAAGTGTCTTAGAGAATTCCTAAGTTTATATATATTATCATATATTATCACAGAAAAATCATGGTCGTATTATATTATATTGTAGTATATTATATTTAAAGGTATAAGTAATACATGTGCTAGTGTAAATATCAATTGACTTTGTGAATACGAAATGGATATGGGATACTTACTTAAGGTCTCCCTAAGGGGCCTCTGGGGCTTTGGTGGTGGAGGTGGGCGTGGCGGTCGCTGGAGGACTATATCGGGATGGAGGCGGTCGTAGTGCCGCTTGATGTTGCTCCTCTGCAATCCGGCCAATATCTTGTCGCAGACGACACAACGACAGGTTCTATTTGGTAGCACAACCACCAGGTTGGACGTGTCCACGAGTCTCGGCCTGCCCATGAGTCTTAGTATTTCACAAATGAATAAAACACGCCGTGCTTGTTGAGTTCTCGTCGTCGTCGAGAGAGGAATGAGCTAAACGAACGGAAACAAAATTTACGGAAGTGTGAAACTGTTTTTCTCAATTTTCATTCAAAATGTTTGGGCTCTCACTGCCGCTCACCGGCCAAGGGAAATTGCATGCGCCTTTCTCTTAGCTCTCCTTCGAAGAGTTTCGCACACGTGTGGTTTAAATGTGTTAGTTTCTTTCAGTGTGCAAACACGTTTTTCTCTTTATGTTGACGCGGATTATTAACCCCCGATTGGCGATTGCCATTCTTTGCTGGACTTATGTTGGTTTTAAACAAAAAAAAAGGGTAAATATTATAATTTTATTAAAGATCTACCTGTGCTCTGCCGACACACACTGTATGTACATTGATCTTTAATGTTGAAACAAATAGACCTTTAAATACTTTTCAAAAATAAAAATATATGTCCTTGCAGATGTAACTTTGCCGCTTTCAACTTGCATAATTTGTTAGCCAGGGCTTTAAAAATGTCATTCTTATCCCCTTCAGCAACATAGCATCATGCATGACAAAAGGAATATCTCTGGTCTTAACAAGTATCAGCCTTATAGGGTTAACGGGCGACGGTTTTTTATGTGCGTGTTTTGTGTGCTAAAGTTTTATTTGCTTCTCTGGTGTAGTCAATGCCTTTCGAGTGGCGGCGAGGAGGGAGTATTTTATGTGGCCTCTGGGATTGCCTCAATATTCCTTTTCTCATTTTTGTTCACACATGGGTAACCGTAGGGCAACAGTTTGGCTATTTTTTAACACTCGAGGGCAACTACCGTTCATGTTTTATTAAAAAACTACATCGATTTGGATATACAACAAAGGGGTTATGCTTACTTTTGTCCAACTTATTTGCAAGTTGTAAAATATAAATGAATTGCATGCTGATTTCTGAGACTCTTAATCCCTTTAAATATATTGCTATAGAATTTATTACTTTTCGTCAGGCAGTCATTGCAAAATTTGCCAGCATCAACTGGGAATATCACAATTTTTATAATTTTCAAAATTCCTACGATCTGGCAGCACTAAAGATGGCCACTCTGCGCAACTTCTTGGGTCGCCGGAGGATTATCGACTATTGTCGACGTCTGCTGAGCACGGATTTGGTCACAGCTCTGCGTCCGTTTTACCAGGCCATTCAAACGGATCGCCTGCCGGCCAATCCCGCTGAGAAGCGGGTCAACGAGGAGTCACTGCGTTTGCTCAGCTCCCATCTGGAGTCCCTGACCGGAACGCCAACGCCCGGTAGCTGTCTTCCGCCCGACGGTCAGCTGGAGTTCTACATGCCCTCCAGTTCGGATGCGGCTGGTGGCCAGGTGGTTAGTCGTTTGGTCAGAGTGCAGGTGGACCGGAGTCTGCTGGATCCCAGGGCGGTGATAAGGAATATCCTGAGGTCGTGTAAACTGCTGCCCAAGGAGAAGGAACACAGCCAGGTGAAGCAGGTAGTGTAAATGATCAGATTATTAAGAAATCTTTTATTCAGGTGCCTAAAAGTATGCAGTGAAAAATGACAGTCGTTTTTCGTTACAAGTTCATGGGCTTTCATACTTTTAGACACTTTCTTAAGTGATTTCGAAACCTCAGCTATAATAAGATAATTCTTATTTAATTTCCATTTAAGGGACCAGAACAGGAGATGGAAAAGGAGTTGGGAAAAGTGCTGAGAAAGGAGCCATTAAAACCGGTCAGGGAGAAAGTGAGACCGCCGCAAGCGCCGGCGCCGGCAGTCCAGAAAAACTTTAGTGCCCTGAAGGATGCTCTCTTCAAGGACGCCCACAAGGAGCACTCCCTGGACACCTGGATGCGTCAGGCCCTGGCCCGTTTCCAGACCTCCGAAGTCACCACCCTGCGCACCAAAATCGAGCGACTGGAAGGCCTACTGGTCCAGTTACTGGGCATTCGGGGAACCCGCTACGATTGTGGCTGCAACATGGAGCGCTATCACGATTGCCTGCGGAATCTGCAGGAGTTGTCCGAGGATCGTAGGGTCACCGGCCAGCTGGGAGCTCTGCGAAATCGCTATGTGGTCTTTGCCCCCTACACTGGCATCAGTTTGGAGGGCGACGTAATGCTCTTCTCCGGTGATTCCGCCCCGGGATGGCTGGCCTTCCTCGCCGAGATGCGTTTGCACGAGGAGCAACTGCGGCTGGTGCCGCTATACGAAAAGGCCCTGTCCGCCGTTCTCCTGGGCATTCGGATAGAGCGGCGCAAGGTGCCCGAGCCGGGCTGTGAGGCCCGTGCTTATGCGGACAGCCTGAGACGGGTGATCCGGGCGGTCAGCGAGCACCTGAAGCTGGAGGAGAGTGTCCAGGAACTGCCGGCCACGCTGCAGGATCATCAGCTGGCCATTGTGCCCGATAGCGATGCGCCGAAGGTCAGTCAAACGGGCCTCTTTCTGGCTCCGGCCTCCTGCTCGGGACCCCAGCTGGTGGAGTTCATTTGCCGCAACCTGGATGTGGCCAGTGGCCGGTTCAGTCGCTATCGGCGGGACATCCAGGTGGAGCGACAGTTGTGGCGGCAATGCCAGGAGGAACTCGGTCTGCAGCGACTCAGCAAGGATGACTCCGTGACGCCCGACAAAATGGTCATGGCCCTGCGACATCTACTCCAAAGTGGCGTCAAATCCTGCCGAGGTCTTAGTCTACACATCACCAACTATTGGTCAGTGCCCACCGATGGCATCGTCTGCATTCCCTGGGACTTTATTTCGCGGGAGAAATAGGGAATCCCAACCAAGTTGTTACTAAAAAAAAAACGAATAAATTTATAAGTTTTGGTTTGTAATTGAAATATTTGTATAATTTCAGAACTTTTAAATTTATTATCCATTTCTCCATTTAATATAATTTATTTCTTAATTTTTTTTGCTTTTTTATTTTGTCCGTATGTTGTCCGTATGTTTTACTTAGCCTGAACGCATTGTTTATTCAAGCCATTTCTATTGTCTACCTTTTAGTTTGAGATTTTGGTACATTAAGCTCCCCAGATGAATTTCCTTTTTGGTTCATTACATTCCTTAGGCTTTTTTCGGTTGAACTGAATGCAGAAATACGAGGGCATTTCGGTAAGGACGAGAAACAAAAAATAAACAGGGCAGGACCAAAGCAAAGCAAAGTTCGCAACTCTTGCCTGGATGACTGGGATTTTCCTGTACTTTTCGTTCGCCGTTCCGTTCCCTTCTGGGGTTGAACGTGTCCCTATACGACTTCTGTTGACACTGCCCATCTCCAACCATCGCATCCCTGCAGAGAGAGAAAATGTATGAGTAATAATGTATATGGAAAATAAAATGTAGGGTTGACACCCTTTTGAAAAAATTCCAGTTTTATGTAAAAAATATAAGATATTTTGCAGTAATTTAGTATTTTTTTAAACTAGGATTTTATTATTATTTTTAAGCACATTCATTGCAATTTTTCCCTCTGTATGGCTACCCTTTGAGCTATGTTTTCCCTTGCAACCCCGTGAAGGGGCGGATGGAGATGGAGATGGAGTGGGTTCTTCGGCCGGTTGAAGCCCCTGTATCCCGCACCCTCCGTTTTCCCCATGTAGTGCGAAATTTTCTGTAAGATTTAGCTAATGTTCCATGGCTTCGCTCCATCAATGTCGAGCGATGGGAATGGGGATGGTTTGGTTTGGTTTGGTTTGGCATGGTATTGTATGGTGAACCCGGAACTCCAAACCTAAAGCCGGCGAAGTTTGTCTGGTGTCGTTTATCCTCCTTGTGCCTCCCACTCCTCTCCTCTCCACTTCCTGTCCTTTCGTTTTCCAGACGTTGTCAACCTACCAAACCCAACCCATCACTCCCCGCATTTTCCACCACACGTGTCCGTTGAGTGTCCACTGGGTGAAGAATTTTACTCCGTTTCAATTTGCTACTTGGTAGTATCTGTAATAATTCTCGAACATATCGAGTATCTTTCCCAATAGAATACTTTGATGAAAGCGAATTCTTAAAATATTAAGCATTTTAAACAAGCCCTGAAGTATTCATATTACTCGCATATGGAGAAATAAGTTATTTCTTTGATTTGAATTTCCTTCTTTATTTTATAAAGTACCAAATCAAAGCAACCCAAAAAAGGGAGAAAATATTTTTCAAATTTCTATTAACAAGTAGTCCATGGACCGAACGAAGCCAACTGTCAAAGTCCAGTTGCCTAGTCCCAGACGATTCTAGCTCAGTCCAACTTTAGCTTCGATTCCGATCACACGTAATATTGGTAGGAAAAAAAAAACACTTTTTTTTGTAACAAAAATTTTACACAACAAAAATTGTTCATTTTGTTTTTCAGCTAACTTTTCATCCAAACTTGATATTATGGCTAAGGCTAAAGTAAATCAGTGGGTCGGTCAACTCCGTGACATGGGAAGAGTCCTGCGCTGGAATATTCCCTCCATAGACAAAGCCAGATGGTCCCTGTCCTGGATTCAGGTGAGTGAAACGATAGGTGACGGGAAACATTGCTGCCTAAACTTAAGAATTCGCGTCTATCGATATACGATAGCTATAAACTAACACGCGTATCGTTACATTCTCCAAACAGACCGCCAAGAAACCTTTGACCGCGCCGTCGCCCAAAATGAACCCGTCCGAAGCCAATCAAGTCCCCAAGAAGTGCGATGTCCAGGGAGTTGGCCTAAATGGTATACGTGATCTTCAGCTGGGCGATCCATCGATCCCGAAAATCGAAAACGAAATGACGGCGCGGCCCCAAAATGGTTTCATAAGTCGAGCCCTCTACTACCGCAGGTTCTACATGAAACGTTGAAAGGACAACCAAAATACCGAAATCAAAATCAAAATCAAAATCAAAATTGAAAATCAAAATTTAATTTGTAATAGGAATTTTATACACTGGACTCGTACTTTTTGATTAACCGAATAGTCTTAAAGCCGGTTATAAGTACAAAATCATCCCAGCTACTTCTATATTACGAAAATTTCAAAATTTTCAACGTAAACAAATGGAAACAGATTTGTGGTTGAACTTGTGGCACACTTGCAACTAAAATGACTTGAAATTGTAAACATTATTAAACATTTATATCTTTTATATTAGGCCAAATTGATTTGTTTTACTCTATTTCAATGTATTTTCATCCGAATTAAAGTTCAAAGTTCCTAAGCAAGTGCCGGAATAATGTAAATTTAAGGGCACTTGTTGTTTCCATAGAGATTCGAAGCTTGTAAATCGGGGTAAGTTGCTTGAAATGGGGTTAAGAGGGATACTCGTACTCCCATGTGTGGCTGATTTGCACCATCATTAAAATCATCATCGTCAGCGTTTGTAATCTAATTTGCAGTCATCTCATCATCATCAATTGACCCCCATATCGTTCGGAGTTCGGTGTTGTCCAGCTTGCGAGTGTCCCTTTCAAAAGTTTTACGCCCGGCATTCAATTTAAATGGGGTGGTGGCCAATGGCCAATGGCCATTCGAAGGGTGGTGTGCATATTGTATGACCCAAAACTCAAGCCCGAAAACCTAAACCCAAAAACCCTCACTCAAACCCATGACAATAATGTCGAGTGTCACTTTGAATAGATTTCGCTTTGTGGGCTTATGACGCCAACAATAGACGGGTCTAATAAAAGGGGGTGTTTGCTTGAGTTCCTCTCGGAAAGTTTCCCGAAATTGGTTCTGATTCGGTGGCGGAAATTGAAATAATAAATTCTAAAAGGTACTAATTGGCAAGTGAAATTAGGAAAAGGTCCTAGCAATGCAAGCTTGAAAAAAATGATATCATATGGAAAAAATTTAAATATTCTTCAAAGTTCCACGGAAGAATTGGGAAATTTTCCTTCTACACCCCTTTTGTGCTCGATTCTAGCTCATTTGAATTTCTTTTATTGTACAGAATTGAGTTAATGTATGGTTTAAATTAGTAACATATACTTAGTGTACTCTAAGGGAGACTGCTGTTTGTTTGTTTTATCTTAAGGGTTACAATTGATGGAAGTGGGATGGTTTAAAGTGTGGGGTGGAGTGTTTTTGGGGGGTGGAGGAGATGGGGGACGTTTAGTCGACACCAGGTATGCAGTAATTCCTAAGATCCGTGTAGGAGCATCCTCCCGGTTTGCAGCACAGATCGGCAACATTCTGTGCATTTCGCTTCCTGCGCTTCCCACTTACTGTGGATACAACAAATACAAATTACATATTGCAATCCGATAAACTTTAACAAAAAATCGACTTACGATAACCAGTGTAGTGGGGCATCGTTCCGAATTTGCAGATATCCTGTATCACATCAGTTAGCTGGCTGGAGCACAGCATTCGTCTTTGCTCATTGCCCGAATCTGTGGGTGCAAGTGGACTACCCGCCACCTGGGGCACCCAACTGCTGATCACCGCCACCACAGCTACCAAGGTGGCCAGGACTACGAGGATTTTGGACGCCGGCACTTCGGGAATCATCTGAAACATATGGTAATAAAATATATGAGATAACTGTGTAAAAACTTAAGGAAAATTTGAATGCAAGCTGGTGATCTGGGTTGGCTACCCTTTATATTTTAACCTTTCCTCTTTTTCATTTTCTATATATATGAAGACTTGATTCTTGATACTTAAGATTTCGAATCCATACTTTTGCATTTAAGACTATTCCCACACAAAAATATAGATTTCTCTTCAAATCTTCTGATCTCCATCGATTTTTTTTATCTGATTCGATATATTTTTACGATATCTTGTGAGAAGATTAGTAACTTGTGTTAAGGAGACAATTCTTCTGCTTGGCAAATCTTCAGATCTTATCCGTCTTGGGATATTCCCACCATTCCTACTACTAGAACTTGAAAAAATATCGACAGATTGCTATTTCTCGATATTTAATTCGTATTTTCCCTTCAAAGCATTGATATTATATCGAAAATATCGATAATTTTTAAGCTTTACCTACTACTCCAGAAATATGATATTCTAAAACGAAGTACCTCACCATCCAAGTGATAATGGTTACTTGTAATAAGGACACAGTTCTTCGGAATCGGACACATGATAACTCCCACTACCCTTACCACTACCACCACCACTCCCCCTTCTCTTCCGCCTTGCACACGCGTCTGGGGCCTCTTGGTTGTGGCTCTCTTATCAGCGCTCAAATATTATTGTATTTTCCATTCGATTCGGTTTCGGATTGTGATTCTGTTATTGTTTGTGTCTGGGCTGGCCAGGAAATATATTTACATAAACTTCAGTGTTTAAAAATAACCCACCGATTTGCCCGCTTTGCCTCGCTCGGCTCCCCACTTATCATTTGGAACATGAGTTCTGTTCTTTTTATACACAATCAGAAAGCCAGAGTGACTGAAAAGGAGTGGAGTGGGGCATATGGATGGTCGAATGGTCGGATGGAGGGGGCATATATGCCCCATGTGGCTTTTGTTTTTGTTATTGTTTGCTTTTATTTTATGACTCTCCTTTGGAAACTCGGCTTCCAGCCACACTCTATATATAGTATGTGGTTCAATGTTTTTCCACTTCTGTCGCTTTCGTTTTTACAGCGATATTACATGGGATCTATTCTATTTATAGGATCTCTCGTACACCACTTGGCTGATTTGGGATTTCTGATTTCGGTTAGTTAGTTTGTTTTGGTTTCCCTGGGAAGAACCGAACTTGGCTCTAGTTCTATTTTGATCTTGATAAGGATCGAGAAGAGGTTAAGGCTGTCTTCGTGGATGTGATAGTGATAGTTTGGTTCAAGGGGGTTGTGGTTTATATTACAGGTTTTCACATCATTGAAGGGTCTTAAACTTTCCCAGGCCTTTGTTTTTATAAAAGATCTTGAGGGATACCCTATACAATGAATACAATTATTATTGTTTTTCTTTAAGAGTCTCTTGTTTATTAAATTGAAAAACAAGCCTGATAAGAAACTTATATAAAGCTAACTTTAGAATTTTTAATATTTCTTGGAATCGTAGATTATTCTATGTGATGCCCACATTTAAAAGATACTTTCCCAAAATAATCTTGAGTTTTCATATTTAGACTTACATTTGCATGCTGTTTGTTCCGGGTTTCGACGGTCTTTATGGGTTTCCTTTGTATTCTTCGATATATAAAGATCGAAAGATCGGGGTTCTTGATATATATGTATGTGATTGGTTTAATATACGTGGTTTATATAGCGGTTATATGGTGCGTGTATATTTTGCATATAGTGTTCATATATCTCAGGGTGCTCTCTTTCCTTTTCCTGTCTTCAGAGTTTCTATCGGATTATCACTTGCTTAAGGAACTTTCTTTTTAGCTAATTTGCAGATTTTCTTTTGCGATCACACAGTTTCAAAATCACAATCAATTGACGAAAAAAACAAAACAAAACGACTAAAAATAAGGGGTAATTTTCCTTTTTTTTTTTGGTGGGTTTAGTTTTTAGGTGTTAAGGCTTTGTAGGGTTTTTGTACGTGCAAAAAAAAAAAAAGAAAAAACGAATCGATTTGTCGAAGATTGAAGATCGATTATAGTCCTTTTGCTCGCGATTGGTTGTTATCGGAGTGCGGGCAATCGAACAAGTGGTTGGCTCCTGCTGCTGCTGCTGCGTTTTCGACTGCTGTTGCGGCTGCTGCTGCTGCGTGTTCTGCTGCTGCTGCGCCCACTAGTTGTTGTTGCATCGCGTGACGTATTGTGGCAGGAACAGAAGAGTGCGGGTATATCGCAGGAGGATCAGGAGAAGGAGAGAGTGAGGCGACTGACAACTGACGACTGGCGGCTGAGAATGCGAATTTTGTAGCGGTATTCCGCTGACGTTGCGACTGGCTTGGAATTGGAAACGCTTTTGGAAGCTGGACGCTTGGATGCTGGGACGTAAAGCTGCCGTTTCGTTTTCTTGGGAGTATCGGTATCTCGTATATTCCTATCTCCCGCGATCTCCCTCTCTCTTTCTCTCTCACTCTGCTTTCATGCTCGCACTATCTCTTTCTTTGGGAGAGCGTAGAATCTCAACAGCTGTTTAACTCGCTCCCTCCCTCTCGCTCTCGCTCTCGCTCTCTCTCTCTAATTGTTTGCTGGTGTTTGTGGTTGTTTATTTTTAGACCATCCCATCAGTGGGGTCTATAATTAGGAGGTTCCTTATCTCTATCTCTCTCTCGCCACTTTCTTCCACTCCTCACCCCTTTTTAATTGCACTATTAGCGAGAATTCGCTCGGAAGAACGTTCTTCGCACTTCCTTTCTTCGGTTTCACACTACTTCGAATTGCACTCTTTGACGAACTTTTCTCGCTCGCTCGGAAGAACGTCCCTTTCTTCCGCTTTCCACGCTTTTTTAATTGCACTCTTGGCGAATTCTTCGCACTCGCTCGGAAGAACGTTCTTCGTTGTTTCACAGCCAAATTGGAAAAGAACCGTTGCCGCGACGCCAGCGCAAAACGAAGCCTCACTTTACGCGCGTGCGAGTGAGAAGGGGAGCTGCAGGCGAATGCGAAGCACGTGGACTGCAGGTGGAAGTGCGAGCGAGGCAGCGGCCACTGGAAGCAAAGTCCAGTGTCTTGCGAAAAGAAAAAAAAAATGTACTGTACAAAAAAAAAAGCACACAGTAAACGCAAACAAATGCTTAAAATTAAACAATTTGCCGGCCATGACACATTCAATCAACTTTGGGTCACCGTGGGGCCGAGTGTTTGTGGGTGTGTGGGTGTTTGAGAGCGTTAATACAGGGCAATGTCTATAAGCTAAACTTTTATGGGTCAAGTTATAGGGGGTTCTACGAATGTGCCACCCGAAGTTGGAACTTTTAATTGATTTATTGATTGATTGATAGTTATAATATATTCATGGATGTATGTATAAGTATGTATTACTTGAATTTCGATTGGTAGTATCAGTATATTTAGTTTTAAGGGGTTCTTGGGATATTTTAAATGGATATTTTACCAAACCTCCAACTATCCAACAATCTTAAATTTCAAATGGTTATATCACCATTATCGACCTGCTTCCTGTTTCCTGTTCTCCCTTTCATTTTCGGCTTAGGTTTTTCTTATGACGCTGAGTTTGCAAATTTTGGGCTTATCGCATAATTTAGTCATACAAATCTTAGTGAGTCATAACGGAAATATTTTGAACAAATTTTTAAGCTGTCGCGAATTGAAACCGCCAAAAATAGTGTTGGTATGGAAATGTAACTGGATATAGAAAGATGATAGTTTGGGTTAGGAAAGTCATACTGTATAACCATACAATGGAATAATCATATTAATAAGATCGCCTTTGAACAAAGTACACACAAACCTCACATGTGCGTGTGTGTGAGTGACAAATGCACACAGCAACAAAAAGCACAACAACAATAAATAGAGTGAATCCATCAGTGGAAAAGCAGCATCCAATCCACGCTCTATATATATGCACTTGTTGATTTTCATTTTCCTTATTAACGGTAACGCTTCGTCCAAGCGACAAAGTTCACTCATCTAGACTCCAAAACTATTTTATTATGGGTTCGTATATGTACATGGTATGTATGTATGTTTGCCATGGTATTTCCGTAACCCCTTGGCTCCAATTTCAACCACTTCAATTGATTATTGTTAACTGAACTGTAAGTGTTCAATTGGTTATAATAATACTCGTTAAATTGTTTTTATTGTAACTATTTTCGAAAAATAAATAGAAAGTCTATAAATTGATCTGAATCTGGATCTCTGTTCTTGGAAACTCTGGAAATACTCAATAGACGACCAGATATACCCTATATACACGGGGTCTTGGGCTTGGCTTGGCTTATAGATAATGTTTCGGCGATAAGCTTGTTGATGTTTTTGTTGCTGGAACTGCGACTTCGACTGCAGTCGATGAAGAACAAGAGCAAGAACAAGAACAAGAACAAGAACAAGAACGGAAGCCAATGGGGCAGCCCAAAAGGGGGCGGTACGGTGGGCGGTGGGCGTTCGCCCATCAGTGAAAAAGCCGTAAACAACGGCAACGTGAATTTGTCGTGATCTACTTAGTTTCGATTCAAAATAAATGATCCCTATTTTTAGCATTAATCTCGACTCTCCGTTGAGGAAAAACAACATATATAGAGAGAGAGAGAGAGAGAGAGACAAAGAGAGGGAGAGAAGAATACGGAGCGAAAGAGAGGGCGAGAAGTAATAGGGGGAGGGGGCGAGGTGAGGCCCTATGTGCCAAGTCATCCAGTGCGATAAGCCTTACATACGGAGAAAAATAATATCCAAGTATCCAAATTTTGATTTTAATTAAAATTTTATTAATTATATCGATAATTATCGATTTATTATCCTTCGATTCTTCCATGTAGCATAGGTATTTTTTGGAACCAATTATAGGGTATAAGCAAGACTAACCAAGACAATTCAATTTCGGTTGGTGTTTTCTCACCGTGTGGGATTGCCATCTGTTGTTTTGGAAGAGACTAACGAAGGCGGCGATTGAAAATGGGCGGACCGTCGTTGGACGGATGAATTGGATTGGAGGGATCGGTTCGGATCGTATGGGATCGGGATCTGATCTCGGCGCCATGAGCAATACGCAATGCGGGGCAGAGTCCAAGGTGGGAAGACCCACACGGGAGGCATGCCACGTCAGGGTCAACGAATCAAGTCGGATGGGCTGGAATCGGATCGATAACCGATGGATCGGGTGAATGGATCGATAGGTAATGCTTGTATAATAATATATTGCATTTGAGATTTCAAAAGATGATTAGTTGGTGGAAAAACCCGCAGGTGAATCATAGTCTAAAGATTCGATTACATTGTAAGATCTCTATTAAGATTATATAATCGTTATATAATCGATGACTAATTCGTAATGGGTTAGGGACAGGTGATCGATATTTTCGATATATCGATAGCTAGGAATACAAGAGCGGGCTCTTGGTTTTTTCCTCTAGCCAAAGCTTGAGATAAGCGGCAAGTGGGAGGCGCCACAGATCTCCCTCCCACTACAGAGGGGGCGTGGAGGGTTGCCAGGAGCGGCGATCGAGCGAATATTGTTTACTTGTGCTAAAATTGGATCTTCATTGATTGACATTTGCGGCAATCGGGCGCCAACAACAAGACATCGCGAATCTATAGCTCTGAGAACGAAGCTGAAGCTGAAGCTTAAGCTGTAGCTCAGACGCAGATTATTGACCCAGAAGCGTGGAGGAGGTTTGTTGTTGATACCAAAAGCCTAGACATCGGCGACAACAGTCTGCAATCGTAACGTATAATATATAGTGTATAATGTATAATGTATAGGCAACAAAAACCAAAACAATAACAATAACAAATCAAATTCCCATTCTAGCGAATTGAACTTTGCAATTAAGTTGCAAGTTTTATCGAACTAGCTCTCATTGGAAATTCCTCAAAAAACCACCATATGCTTTATTATTTGTAACTTATTCTTCAGCATAAAACGGTTTATTCTGTTTAATTTCAATTGTTATGATTAAGCTATTAAACTAGTCACAACAATAGATTCATTAAAAATGTATTTCAGGTTAACTATTTTAAATTTCAAATCATCTGAATCAATTATAGTTTCTTCTTTACTTCCTACACCCAAAAAAATCGATATGAAGCGTAGATCAATTTTCCATTATTTAAGATCAATTTAAATTTGATATGTGTCCAGGTAAATTTGACCTGGTCGAAAAGAGGACTTCATGTAAAAACGATATGGGTTTTGCATGACCTGAAATTTACATGGCCATATCGATTTTACGGTAACATCCTTTTTTTTGTGTGTACGTACAAAAGTACTAATGGTCTGTAATTGGGATTGTGGTATTTATAAGCTGGTTCCAAATATCCTCTGAATAATTTGAGAGCACACCTTTGCACATCGGTTGTCCATTTCAATTCTCATTTAAATATTCAAGATTCTTCTATTTTTGTTGCTTTTTTTCACTGGCACGTTGTGAAAAAACAGCTCACGAAATTATCGCCCGATGTCAATAAACTGTCGCCAACGACCCCAAAAAAACAAAAAAGCAACAACAACCGCAATGGGAGGTGTTTGTGGGTGGGAGTGTGGGTGGTGAAGTAGGTGGTTGGATGGTTGGGTGTTTGAAACGAAGAGCAAAGAGCAACAATCGAGAGAAGCATCCACCAGCGGGCATAGACACACATTTTTTGGGTATTTCGTTTTTCTTTCGGGCGGTGGGTGGTGGGTGGTGTTTCCCAGCTGCCAATGAACTGCAATCCGTTAAAATGCCTCAAGGTCAACGTCTGGCACACAAAACACCCAAAAGAGTGCTGAACTGGAATTGAACTCAGCACAAAAAAACCAAAAAGACCTTGAACTCGGCGAAAATTAAAAAATTGGGCAATCATCTCGGGTTCCTCAACTAAACTAAGTTCTTTAATTTGGACCATAAAACTAATTTCTAAATTTATAAAAAAAAAATAAAAAAAAATTACCCGAATAATTTATTTAGTTGTTAGACAGAAAAAAAACATTAAATACATTTTTTAAATTTAAACAAACAAAAATATACCCACTGATATATTGATATCAAATAATAATTTTAAAATTCAATAAGTTGAAAAGTAAATTAATTAATAAATAAATTTCAAAATAAGTTCAAAAGTAAATTAACTAATCAACAAATTTTAAAATACCTTTATATTTTATTGGAATTATAGATGGTATTAATACATTAACTAGAAAAAGAATTGACAAGCCCGATGAATTAAATTCAATCGAATTACTATAAGCAGAAACTGTTTGTTTACTCGGCATTTCAAGGTTGATTTGATTTTAGTTCATCCGTCAATGAAATAGGAACCACTGACCCACAAAACCCATCTCTAATCTGTTTTACCGGACTCTCCGACTCCGTAACCTCTTCGTCTTCGTGTTTGTAATTTGTAATCTGCGGGAGTCGAGGAGTCGGGTATCGAGAATCGGGAATCGGAAATCGGGAAGGGGAAATCGGAAATGGGGAGTTGGGGAAAATGTCTGCCATCCGTCTGGCCGGCTGGTGACCTTGAAACCCCCCTATCCTACCTCCCCCTCCCCCTGAAAGACCCCAAAAGAGCCGAAAGACCCGATAAACCGGGGGACATTGCACCCACAAAAATTGTGTGTGTCCCGATGAACTTTCACCCCGAGCTTTTCCATTTTCATTTCCATTTCCCATGAAACAGAAGCCAGCGAATCACTTAAACGGCGCGTGGTCCCAACTTGTAAACAGAATCGAGTTCACTATATGCCAGACTTACACTTTATATACACATACGTATATACATATATATTATTTATTATTTACACGCAAGTATTATGAATAAGTGTTTGGGCGATTAGGAGTGCGATTTCAAAATAAATCATTAACCGCATTTCAATCATTTTCATCAATTAATCATTGACCAAAAAGCAAAACGTATTTACTACATACTATAGAATCAAAAAAAAAAAACAAAACAATCTCAACGAGTGTTTGTATATTGACATCAATTCTGGTTAGTTAATAAGTAAAATAATAAAAAAACAATTCTTGGGCGCTATCTACTCCCACGATCTTGTCATTTCGAAACGCACTGTTTGCCATGCATATTTTATATAATTATGCGAATTCAGATTGTAAACAATTTTACAAATAGTCGCAATAACAATTAAAGCTGATTTGCTTTTCGATTAGAGCCCCGGTGCAGGGAGATTTTTTTAGCATTCCATAGAGCATCTTGCCGTTTCACGGGGATAGGGAAGGAGCACAAGGTTATCGGCGCGACCCGGTTCCAATCTTTCAATCTTTTGCAATCTGCTCGATTTCGATTTCCCACGTGGCCGCAATTTCCACAATCGTTATGGGAAATCAGATCAGGTTGACTTTTACAAACCCACCGAAATCTTGATGGGTTTCTAGATGTAAACTACCTATTTATCTACTTAATTCTTTACATATTTACATATTTAAAAGATTACTTATTTGAAATAGTATTTGAAATATTCCTAATATCCAGTTTTTAGTAAAATCTTGATTAGTTTTTAGATGGAAATATAATATAATATCCAGTTTTTAATAAAAGACTTGTACATTTAATGAATTTTGGTTTTAGGGTAAAGATTTGATGTTGAATACAGGTTCAAGTTCAAAATCAAAGAGTTCTGTTCTGGATCGATGTTTAGTCCTCGGGAGATATCTGAAATACCAGTTCCTGGAGAGCATACAACACAATACGGCCTATCATATCATCATAATACAGGGCTAGATGCCGTCTTAAGTGTTCGAGGGCTCGAACTCCGGGTCCCCATTTTGGACCCTAGGCCGAGGATATTTCATCCGCCGAGGATATCTCATCCTGGCGAATTTATACTCCGGGGACTCGTCCACATAATACATGCGAAGCTGATGTAAGCTAAGATATCCATCGGGATTCATCTGGATTCAATTTACAACTATAAAATGGAAAAACCAACAAATGTATGGAGACTTTGCATTCAAATGAAACAAGAATCATACAAAAGGTATACTCATAATCAATCAATTTCATATATTTGACTTTATATAAAAATATCAAAACGTGCTCCAAGTTACAGAAATGCCGTAGAAATAAAGAAATACAATAGAATTTACAAATACCTTATTTCCAAGGGTTACTCCGTTTGAAATTTCCTCTTTAAAACATTTTGGCAGCTGGTTTGAACTGCTTTTGAATTAGTTGAATCAAATTATGCAGTAGCAATCCTAGATAATAAATTATTTCCTTCAACATTTGCAAATATGTTCGTTTTCAATTTGTATTTATTTTTCAAAAGGTATTTTATTTATTTTTATTAACAGTCCTTTGAAAATAATCCCAAATTCAAATTTCGCGCCGTCGAGCGCCACCTAGTGTCGGGTTGTTGGTACCTCGCCCGTTACAAGGATGCCACGATGTTAGAATCAACGTTGCCAAGTTTCGTATAAGTATTGAGTAAACATCGATGCTTGTTCCATTTGCAATATTTGCTTGATCGTCTGTTTAACTATAACATAAACCATTTATTTATCTGGATTAAGACACCTGGGACGTATAAAAACAATCGCTAAGTAACAACAGGTAACCGTGACACATACACCGAGTTTAATCGATTAGCCGATAAGCACAGCCTGCGATATTATCGCGATATATCGCATCTGGTCATATGCACACGTCGTGCGCCCATCACTATCAGCAAAAACAAAGCAAAAAAAAAAGAGTCGAAATGTATTAAAACTTACCGCAAGGAGTAAATAAATTATTGCAAGTGCAGTGAAATAAAAGAACTCTCGGCCAGTTGCGTTGCCGCTGCACCACCATTGATCAGCCATCGGAGGAGCCGGCTGGACTGGATGTTATCGGACAATTGACAGCCCTGAATCCTTTGGAAAACTCAAGTTCAGCTGCTTTTGCACACACTGACCTTCATTATACATACATACCCATATATACAAGGTGGTTGTGCGTGTGTGTGCGAGTGCCTGGCCTGCAGGTGTGTGGGTGCACTGGAAAAAAGGTTGGAAAGGAAGCAACGCAAAGAATCAGTGAAAAAATTGTGTGTTTTAAGGACGTTTTGCGAGCCGGAAAAGTGGGAAAAACAAAGCCTTGAAGAGCCCTGAGAAAAAGTCAAGGACAACATGCTGCCCCCCGCCCACAGAAGTGGTGGATGTGGGTGGCTCACCCATTAGAACTCCACTAAAACGCAAGCGCAGGAGTTTTTTCCTTCAAGAAGTCAAGGCTTCTTCGTTTTCGGGGTCATGGTCACAGGCTATAGCGCATCTAGGATATAGGAAACACATATACATATATATAGCTGCAGTGCAACAAGAGCAACAACATCATGTCCAGCGAATCCTCCACCGAAGGCGATAGCGATCTATACGATCCGCTGGCCGAGGAGCTCCACAATGTCCAGTTGGTGAAGCATGTGACCCGGGAGAATATCGATGCGCTCAATGCCAAGTTTGCTAATCTGCAGGAGCCACCGGCCATGTACTTAATGGGTAAGTCTCTGAGTACCAGGAGTAAACACACACATCCTAACTGCTAATCCCTTCACAGAATATCAGGAGTTGACCTCCAAACTCCACGAACTGGAGGCCAAGGAGCAGGAGCTGATGGAGCGGCTCAACTCGCAGGATCAGCAGGAGGACGCCTCCTTGGTGGAGCGCTTCAAGGAGCAACCGCACTATCAGAATCAAACCCAGATCCTGCAGCAACAGCGGCAGCTGGCTCGCGTGCACCATGGCAACGATCTTACCGATAGTTTGGGCTCCCAGCCGGGCAGCCAATGCGGCACCTTGACCCGTCAGCCAAAGATCTTGCTGCGGGCCCATCTGCCCAACCAGCAGCGCACCTCGGTGGAGGTGATTTCGGGCGTGCGACTGTGTGATGCCCTCATGAAGGCCCTTAAGCTGCGGCAACTGACGCCGGATATGTGCGAGGTGAGCACCACGCATTCCGGCAGACATATCATACCCTGGCACACGGACATCGGCACCCTGCATGTGGAGGAGATCTTTGTGCGGCTGCTGGACAAGTTCCCCATACGGACGCACATCAAGCATCAGATCATACGGAAGACCTTCTTCTCGCTGGTGTTTTGCGAGGGCTGTCGCCGGCTGCTGTTCACCGGCTTCTACTGCAGCCAGTGCAACTTCCGATTCCATCAGAGGTGCGCCAACAGGGTGCCCATGCTGTGCCAGCCCTTTCCCATGGACAGCTACTACCAGCTGCTGCTGGCCGAGAATCCGGAAACTGGCGTCGGTTTCCCCGGCAGAGGCACCGCCGTGCGGTTCAACATGAGCAGCCGGAGTCGCAGTCGGCGGTGCAGCAGCAGCGGCAGCAGCAGCAGCTCCAAGCCGCCATCCTCGTCCTCGGGCAATCATCGACAGGGTCGTCCGCCCAGGATCAGTCAGGACGATCGATCCAATTCCGCACCCAATGTGTGCATCAACAACATTCGATCGGTCACCAGCGAAGTGCAGCGCAGTCTGATCATGCAGGCCAGGCCTCCGTTGCCGGTGAGTTTCTCGGCATCCTCGCTTGTGATCTATGTAACTTATGACCCTATCTTACAGTATCCCTGTACGGATCACTCGAATTCCACGCAGGCCTCGCCCACCAGCACTCTGAAGCATAATCGTCCCAGGGCCAGATCCGCGGATGAGAGCAACAAGAATCTGCTTTCCAGGGACGCTAAGAGCTCGGAGGAGAACTGGGTAAGATGTCTAACTACTGCTATTTTCATCAACCAGTTCACTAACGATTTACCCTTGCAGAATATCCTAGCGGAGGAGATTTTGATTGGGCCGCGCATCGGTTCGGGGTCCTTTGGAACCGTTTACCGCGCCCACTGGCACGGACCCGTGGCCGTTAAGACGCTCAACGTCAAGACCCCGAGTCCCGCCCAGCTGCAGGCCTTCAAGAACGAGGTGGCCATGCTGAAGAAGACGCGCCACTGCAACATTCTGCTCTTCATGGGCTGCGTGTCCAAGCCGTCGCTGGCGATTGTCACCCAATGGTGCGAGGGCAGCAGTCTCTACAAGCATGTCCATGTCAGCGAAACCAAGTTCAAGTTGAACACGCTCATCGATATTGGTCGCCAGGTGGCCCAGGGCATGGACTACTTGCATGCCAAGAACATTATACACAGGTTAGGATTGGAATTACTATTATGTATTTTTTTGGCTAATAACTTTTGTTTTTTTTATCTACCCAGAGACCTCAAGTCAAACAATATATTCTTGCACGAGGATCTCTCCGTGAAGATTGGCGATTTCGGTCTGGCCACGGCGAAAACTCGATGGTCTGGCGAAAAGCAGGCCAATCAGCCCACTGGCAGTATTTTGTGGATGGCTCCGGAGGTGATTCGCATGCAGGAGCTGAATCCCTACTCCTTCCAATCGGACGTCTATGCCTTCGGCATCGTGATGTACGAACTGCTGGCCGAGTGCCTGCCCTATGGCCATATTAGCAACAAGGATCAGATCCTGTTTATGGTGGGACGTGGACTCCTGCGCCCGGATATGAGTCAAGTGCGTTCGGATGCGCCGCAGGCATTGAAGCGTCTCGCGGAGGACTGCATCAAGTATACGCCCAAGGACCGGCCGCTCTTTAGGCCGCTGCTTAATATGCTGGAGAACATGCTGCGCACCTTGCCCAAAATCCATCGCAGTGCCAGCGAACCGAACTTGACGCAATCACAGCTGCAGAACGACGAGTTTCTGTACCTGCCCAGCCCAAAGACGCCGGTGAACTTCAACAACTTTCAGTTCTTCGGCAGTGCTGGGAATATCTAAACAGCGACCTGTACCTGTACTTATATCCTGCGTTATCGAAGTGATCCTATTTCTATATATTTTATTTTCGTTTTTGTCCCTCTGTACATAAGCGATTCGCGAAGGGGACGGCTGTCGGACGGCCCGCCAAAGTGAAAGAGATGGCTGATGGATGGATGGTTGAACGGATGGGTGGCTGCGCCGCCGACCCACGAGCGAATATAGCTGCTTTCCTTGGAACTGACAAAGTGCATTTCTGTTACCACAAAACGACTACGAAACTGTAAACTAAACTGCAACGCCCATGTGTACATAACTGCATCATAACTTATATACGTTAGGCAAGACTACTGAAACTAAACTAAACTAAACTAGCTGATCGCAATTACATTATACACATTATACTTATACTACAAAAAGAACGACGGTGTTTGACTCTGGAGTTGAAAAAGAAGAAGAAAAGAAGGAGAAAAAGAAGTAGAAAAAGAAGTAGAAAAGGAGAAAAAGAAGAAGAAAAGAAGAAGAAAAGAAGAATTTGTTGGATGTGGCTGAGAAGAAGGTAATAAAGTACAAGCTTTTCTCTTGAAATAAGCTACGAAATAAATTCAGGTATATATTAGGGTGTATATGTACATTTATTTAGTTTTTCTTTTAAGTTTATTCTATGTTTATGTGTTTTTAAATAGATTTTTTAAGTTATTCTTTAAGTATATAGGTTATTTTTTGATATTAAATAAAATGAGGAGAATGTTGAGGTTTTAAGGGAAAATTATATATAAAAATAGTATTTCAGCTTAGAAATAGGCAGATATTTTGTTATATTTTAAGTTATATTTTATGATTTAAGAAAGAAAGAAGTCACACTGATATTCGCTACGATAAATATTACTCATTTAGCAATAGTATGGAATCATAGATCCCACAGGACTTAAACATATCTTCTGGCGATGGCCAGGATATGGATTTTGGAATTTAATATTAAGAAAAGAATATGCAGGTCTCAAAATAAATTGGTTGGCTTAAAAATAGGCAGATATTACGTTATATTTTACGTTAATCTTTCTATTTTTCAATAAGTTTTAAGTTGCGTTTTATGATTTAAGAAAAAACAATTCATACTGATATTCGGTTTGACAAATTTTATTTATTTAGCAACAGTAAGGATGGCGGTGGATCGTATAGATCCCACAGGACTTAAACATATCTACTGGCGATGGCCAGGACCTTGGTGTAATCGGCTCCTTTGGCCAGCGTCTTCTCCTTCAGGATGGTGCGCAGAATGGTGGGAATGGGCACGTGGATCCGGGTGCCCAGCGGACTGCCATTGTCGTCGATGAGGACCAGATTGTTGCTATCGAACTTGGGCTGCTTGGGCTTTTGGTTCTGCTTCAGGCCCACGAGGATGCCCTTCTTCATCTGCCCCTTGATGGCCACCAGGATCTTGTCGCCGATGAGGCCCACGCCCCGCTTGTTGTACACATGGATGCAGCGGGGCGGACGACCCTCGGCCATCGCTTTCTTGCCCAAATCGCTGTTGTCCACCACCCGCAGTCGGGCCAATTTCCGGATTTCGCAGCACGCCGGCGTCGTGTGAATCAACTGCTGCTGCTGCTGTCCCTGTAGGCCGCCCAAGGTCGTTGCCAGTGGCTGGGCCATCGGCTTGAAGGTCTTCACGATGCGCAGCGCCATTATTCGCAGGTATTCGGCTTTTCTTAATATATTTAATTCATGAAAATCAACGAAAAACACAACAAAATAAATTATACAATTTTCTAGTCGGCCAACAGCGTTGCCAGATCGCAGATGGGAAATCATATGGTGCGGGCAACAGCCCACCTATCGATGTTATGGGTTAACAGCGCACGCTGCTGTTAGGGAGCGGGAAATTCAAACATCACTGTTAACAGGTATGTGATTATGCATTTTATTATTTCTTGGTTAATTAATTAAAGGAATAGATTTTATTTAATGCCCAAAGTAGCTTTTAAGTCACCTTAAATGACCACAATAAATAAATCTTTACAATCGTTAAAAGATGTTACCCAGTTCGAATGAAAGTGGATAGAAATCGAAATATCTGCAATATGTATATCTCTATATCGAAAACTATATAGTTTTATCTGGTCTTTATTGACTTATTTAAAAGTTTGCAAGCATAAATAATATTTCACACCTACCATTACCATTTTTTGTATGAAAAGACATATTTGAATTTCTGTATTTTATTTTATTCAGTTTAATACAATGCCATATATGGTATATACATCAGCGGTAAATGCCTTAACTGCTGTTGCTTTTTAAAATAATTTATTAGCATTATTAACTCTCGGTTTTGGGTTTGTTTGTTTTTGTTTTTTGTTGTTTTCGCTACCATTTGATTTTTGTTTATTTGACACGACTAAGTAGACCAGTCCCATTGGTTAGAAAATTGGTTACTATATTTCACTATGACATACGAAATATTATATAGGCATAATAACATACGTGAATATTAGATAAATCTTTCGCTTCTCGGTTATCTTTATCTTGTATTTTTCTGTTTTTTTTTTTTTTTTTGGGTTCTCTCTTGTGACCTAATGACTAAAACAAATTATTAAAAAACTATATAGTTCATAACAAAAAACTAAGATTAGTTAAAAAAATTGGGGTATTAGGCGCTTTAGAAGCGCGGGGTTTTGGGGGAGGGGGGAAGGTGCAAAAAAAAGTTCTACTAAATCTTGGCGTTTCTTTTTCGAAATTATTTACAAACTCAACACAAAATTTACTGTTAACGGTTTAAAAAATATATAACTTGTGCGCTGCTTTTGTGATTTTGTGCCTGATTTTTTGTTGTTTATCTAATAATGTTTATTTTCGAAAAACTCAGGATGATCTCAGGATCGGTTGAGCTCCTCGCGTTTGAAATTCCGTATCGCATCCAAGAGCTGGGAACGCGGATCCGGTGATGTGGGACCACTGCTGCGTCCGTTTCCACTTCCGTTTTCCCGGGCCTTCACGGGCTTCAGAACCGGAACCATTTGTATCGGAGGCGGTGGCGGCGGTGAGGGCGTGGCCGCTGGCTGGGATACTGTGGACTTTAGTTTGACCTGTAGGCTCACAACCGGTGGCTTAGTTTCCGGCTCCTGGAGCTTCACCTCCACTTTTGTGGACTTTAGAACCACATTCACATTCTTCGCCGGCGGCGCTGGCTTTCTTTCTGGCGGGGATGTGGGCGTGGCAGGAGCAGCAGCAGCAGTAGCTGGAGAAGGAGTGTGATTTCCATTCACCGTCACCCCAGACACCCTTATCCTCAAGGCCTGCTCCTGTTCCTGCTGCTCTCTGGCCAACATGCGCTCCTTGAATCCCGTGCGGCGCAGGGTGTTCTGACCAAAGGGAGCAGGATTGGCTGGTTCCACTGGTCCAGGTCCAGCTCCAGCTCCAGGTCGATTCCTCTCCAGACTGGAGACCGGACGTGGCAGGGAGTTGCTGGCCAAACTGGAGACCACCACCTGGTTGCTTTGGCCAGCGGGTAGAGTGAATCTATTGGTTTTAGCTGGACGCGGCAGGGTAGAAGATTGATTCTGGCTGGGATTTTGGCTCTGAACCAGTGGTTTCTCCAAAGGTTTCGGCTGCGGCTTAAGCCTAACTTGAACCGAGAACGTTTCCTCTTGGATTGGCTGATCTTTGACCTCGAGTTTCTCCAGCTTTTCTTTTTCCTTCTCCTCCCGCTGGCTCTCCAGGCTCACATCCTTCAGTGGCTTAACCGTAATGGGAACGTGGTATTCCTTTCGCTGGGGAATGCCCATCCTCAGAATGGGTGAAGCCACTTCGATGGTGAGCTTGGCAGGCGGCTGCGAGGTCACCCTTTGGTTCGACTGCCCAGCCCCGCCAAAGATGTAGTCTCCCTCGTTCTTGATGGCCACCGTGGACTTGGGTCGTTCGCTCCAGGTGGCGAAATTAATGCTGGGCGGTCCCGAATAGCGATATGTGGGTGGCAGGGGTTTGGAGCTGGGAGCCGATTCAATGGGCTGACTGGGTTTTTGGACCACCACCGTCGTGCTCGTGCTGTTGGGATTCCTAAGGTTAACCGGGCTGACTGGTGTGGCTGGCGTGGCTGGGGAATTCGGAGGTGTTGCGGTGTTCTTGGAGCTCTCGGAGATGGGGACTTCCACCTTGACCGCTTGAACTTGAATTGGTGAAACCTCTGGAACCTTCTTGACAGCCGGCGGCGATGGCTTTGGAGCTGTTACAGGTGTTTCCTTCTTGGCCACTGGCGGGGATTGCTTCTGAACCACGGAAGTCACCTGCTGAGTTACCACAGGCTTCTCAACTGGTGAAGGCGGTTGCTTTTGTAATGGAGTAGGTGATTGCTTGGGGACAGGAGAAGATGTTGGTTTCTCAACAGCAGGAGGAGGAGGAGTCGACTGTTTCTGGACAGGAGTGGGTGACTGCTTGGCAACAACTTCCACGGATGACTTCTCTTCTTTGGCCAGCTTTTCCAGCTTCTCGATGATCTTTGGTTGCTCTGTAACAGGCGATGACGATGCACTGCCTCCACCACTCTCAGCCAAGCTGTTCTTCCTCGAGTTCAAGATGGTCTTGATCACCTCGAGACTTTGCAATGAGGGTGATTCACCGATGCTCAACTCACTGGAGGAGCGCCTCGCACCCAGGCCATTGGTGGCATTCTGCTGCTCCAGTTTGTTCAGGGAGACATGCGAGGAGCTGCGCAGACTGAGCGATGCAACCGGTGAGGTGACCTCCTCAGATCCTCCTCCTACCGCCTGAAAGGAGTCAGCTCGTCCAATTCGCGTATTCGTACTTTTGGCCGTAGCTATGCTGAAATTGGCCAATCGATTCGGTTTTGCCGCCTCAATCTCCGACAGTCGTGGATCGGGCTGCTTCTTTATCAGCGTGTCCAGACGCTGTTGATTGATTATGGTCGCCAGCTCATCCACAATCTCGTCCAGCGGCGAGCCAGGGCTCACCGAACCCGAAGTTGAACTTACACCAC
This sequence comes from Drosophila pseudotakahashii, assembly GCA_035046095.1. NCBI lineage: Eukaryota > Metazoa > Arthropoda > Insecta > Diptera > Drosophilidae > Drosophila > Drosophila pseudotakahashii. The sequence continues at coordinate 14,807,761 of JAWNOE010000105.1, forward strand.
CATTACGTTTCTGCATTTTCGGATCGGAAAAGTCGGGAGGTGGCGATATGGGCACCGAGTAGTTCCACGAGGTGATTGAGGTCTCGCTCATGGGAGTATGTCCATTGGTCATCGGTTGTTCCACGTGCTGCGGCTCCTCCTCCTCCTCTTCTTCCTCTTGGGCTGTCAACACTGCCAGTTCCGCCAAACTGGTGGCCAATGGTTGGGGTTCACCCTGCTTGGAGGTCTGGCACAGCTTGAAATTGTACACCTTGATGGCCTCGTCGTCCTCGGAACTGGATTCCTGTGGGGATTTCTCCGCCTCCACCTCCGGTTCCGGTTCTGGTGAGGCCGAAGGCGATGGTGCCGGCTCTCCAATGCCCGAATCCGCCTGCTTCGAAGCGGCATCATTGTCATCATCCTCGGTGGCACTGCCCAATGATCGGGGCTCCGGGGTGGGAGTTCTATTCAAAAGGACTTTGGATACATTTCCATTGGTTGTTGGTGGTGGTGATGATCCATTGACATTCCCATTCACCAAAGGCAGCGGAGGATTGGCCGCCGGAGCAATGGGCAATGGTGTGGTGATCCTGGGAGCTGGTTGCGGGATATTCGGGTTAGCTGTAGTCACCGGTTCGGGCAGGGAAGCCAGTGATATGTTGTCTCCGCCACTTAGGAAGTCCGGCGGTGGTGCCGGGGCGGTTTTCTTCTTGATCTGCAGCAAACGTTTACGGGGTGTCGGTTCCGGGCCACCGGCAATCGGTGGCTTCAGATCCAATGTGGCATAGTGACCGTCCGTGGAGTCCGCATCCGGTGACTTGGAGCTATTATTGCCATTGCAGTCCAGCTCCGGCGGACCGGAGAGATTTGGCGTGGACATGCAGAGCTGGGGTCGCTTGACAATCACCGCATAGGCGGGTTCGCTCTTCAAACTGGCCGCCGGAATGTCCGGAACCGACTGTTCCGGGATGCAAATCTGACTCGGTGGCCTCGGTGCCGTTCGCTTTTTGCGCGGCGGTGGTGCCAATACCTTTGCCGGTGGCACCACCACCGGCGTACGGGTGTAGTTCATGCCCGTGGAGTCCATCGAGTTCAGCGAGTTGCTGGAACTGTACGGGCTGGGCGTCTTGGCTGTAACCTTCGAGTGCCGGCTGCTACTGAAGTCCGAACTGCTGCTCAACGAATCCCGGGCGGCACCGGTGCGTTGGAATTTGTGCATCACATCCGGATTGAAGTTGTCGTAGGATTCCGACTTGTGGCACAGTCGAATCTCCGAGAGACCCACTGCTCCGATCGTCGATTCGCAACTGTACACCTGACTAGCGTCCACTGAAAAAGATGGAGATGTACACAATGGGTTAAAAGAAGTATTACTTTTATTGAAAATAGGCTTCCTTGGTGTTCACTTTGTAGGTATTTTGCTAATTGGTATTTTTTAATATAGCTTTTTCACGTAAAGCTCTCTTGAGCGGACAACTCTCTCTCTTGGGCGGACAACTCTCTCTCTTTCTTTTCTGATTTTATAAACCCCAATCGAAAGTGAAAACCATGTCCACCTTTGTTAGACTGTAGTAGATCGTCTTACCTGGACTCCGGAACTCGTACTTGTCCGCATCCAGTTGCTTGTTGTCGCAGACGAGCGAAAGGAGCTTACTCAGCGGCACCCTGGCTCCCAAGCGGGCCACAAAGAGCTGATCCTTGGGCAGCAGGACGGTGATGCGGAATGTCTGTTCGAAGGGCGCATTGCTGGTGGCCGCGGGCACTGGCGTTATCCGGTTGTACTCCAGCTGACTAGTCTCGTTCAAGTCCGTGTCCGTGGACAAATGGTGCAGCTGTGTCGACGACTTGGACAACTTGCCCATGGAGGAGCTGCCAGTGCCGGATTTGTCTGTGGAATAAAAATAGATTTAATGAAGATGGTTAGTAGATGGTTCTTAAAAGAAAGCTTTATAAACCAAATTCAGAAAAAAATACTATTATAAATACGAATGATATGTCTTGTATTTATGATTATTTTTGTTATAATTGTTATTTATTATATTTACTATACCCAATTTAATTTAGCAAGGGTTTATTGCCTTTATGATTGTGGGAAAAAAGTTTGGGGATAGTAAACGATAATGTAGATAAAGGATACTAATAATTGGGGAGTTACTAGTTAGGTAGGTAGGGTAATTAAAAGATAACTTACCCTTTTTCCGGCCAAACCAGCGATTCAGTGTGGAGAAGCCGCCCTTCATGCTGCTCATATTGTGGGCGTGGCTTCTCGAATGTTTCCCCCTCTCTCTCTCTCTTTCTCTGTCTTACTCGTTCGCTGCTTCTTCCACCTTCACCTACTTCCGTTTCCGCTTCCGCTTCAGCTTCCGTTTCAAACGTGTCTTGACGTGTACAATTCGGAGTTTTCCTTAAAATTTCGATCGGGTTTCGTAATATTCCTAGAGCATGCTAGAAAATGGCGTGCGATTTGTGCGCTGCGAAATCTGAAAGTGGAAAAAAGGCAAGAAAGCGAATTAAAAGCAGTCCGATGATTACAAAAGACGCTCGGTCTTATCAACGTTTTTATTTTTTTGGTGGCTGATAAGGATGATGGAGGGGATGGTGGAGGTGCTCTGGTGGGCATTTATCAGCAATGCCACCAAAAAGCAATACACATACGCTTCTGTTCCAGTTGGGGACACATCCATAATACCCTCTCTCCCGAAAATATAAAAAAATAGTAGTTATGTTTGCTGTCCAACAATATACAATGTATAATGTACGGCAATTTCGATCTCTAAAGTATGTTTCAAAGTCGACCTGATGGTTTTACATTTTACCTACGTATTTGCTTTATCAATTTTTTTTTCGTTCTCCGTTTGTATTTGCCTTTTTCGCCTGGCTTAGTGCTTAATTGTCGGCCAGGTTGTTTAATGGCTCACACCTACACACAAATACTGGGAAAATAGCGAAGCGATAAGCCCAAGAAAATCGAAATCGTCGGCGGCAATGAGAAGCGCGCGACTTGCGGGCGTTTTTTGTCGCGTGCGTTACATTTGCACACAATGCAAATCGCGAAGGCAACCTCTATATGTCTGTATGGATGGGAAAAGGGGGGTGGTCGGAAGGGGGGGGGGGGGGCGTGGCGTTGCTTACTCAGTAGTAAATTCTAATGACATAGTTAGCTGGTGCAATGGTGTGAGTGTAAGACCATGCAAATTACGGGCAATTGTTGCAGCACCAACTTGTTCTATTGTTTATACACCGAAAAAAAAGGGAAATATATTCAATTTTTATTAAAAACATCAAGATATTTAAAGCTAATGGTCACTGATTATAAGATTTTTGAAATATTATATATTTTCAGCTCTTTAAAATCTTGGTTATCATGATACTATTTTATTTTTTACCATCCATTATATATATTTTAACTCTTTTTTTTCCTGTGCTTCGATTAGTGCATACAAATCTACCATTTCATTAACCATACAGCACATTACATGTCTATAAGGTTAATCGCAAGTAATTCCCACAGGAAGTGCATAGTTTCCCTTAATTGGGAAATCAATTCAGTAAATAACCTTTTGAACGACAAATAAAACTGATTTATTTGCACTTAATAATGATAATTGAATTCGGAATAGAACTCACTTGACTTCAGACTTGGTATTCATAAACATATTTACTAGTTTAGGGATCTCAAAATGACTATATCCTTAAAAGATCGCCAAACCAATGGACTTATGTTAATGAACCGTATTGTGTATATTCGTGATTGCCTGTTGCCAATCGATTTGTGTTTACTTTTTAATGAGCAGCCCCGACTAATTAGCCCAACTATTAGCCAGCCTAATTAGATATAAAACTCAACATGGAGTCGTCACGTCGATTCCCATGTGGATTCGCCAAAAAAAAAAGTATCAATACCCCTCGGGGCTTTCAGACTTTTTGGCCAATTGTGCTTCAATCGAGTGTCTCATTTCGCTATGTATCATTGTTCACCCAGTTAATCGTTCATTTAAACAGGGGTAATGCTTCCATTGATTCCCTATCTCCGACCAATGGGTATTTCCCCAGTCGGCCAACCCGCTCTCTTCTAACCTGTTTTGGGTTATCAATACTGCGTTGTTTCTGCTTTTGGCCCAAAGGCCTTTTTATAGTCAGTCACTAAAGTTCCCCTTGAAAATAAACATGAGTAAGTAAAAATTCCTCGGCTATCATGAGACGGCGATGAAAAAAGTTTTTTTTTTATTTTCGTTTTTTTTCTGCCTTAAATCATCACGTTCCATAAACATGGCTGTGGTTGGTGTGTGGTGTTGCCAAAAATAATGAGCTTGGCTAATAGCGTTAAGTGTTTGGGGGCCTTTGTGAACTAAAGGCTAATTGAAATAAAAATTAAATTGCTCTCGGAATTGTATATGAACTTTATACTTTGCCTATCGCCATTATTGTATGGTTTGGATATTATTACTGGAAATATCTTTATAAGGGCGAACTAGATATATGTAAGCCCTCGATTATCTAAATATATGGCTTATATACAGCTTTTAAATAGCGATGAATCAGAGCCAACTGCCAACTGCTAAATGCAGCTGAACAATCAGACGTAATTGAACTGTTTGCTTTGGCACGTTGGGCCCGTGTGTTTTGGATTGGAGATGGTTAAGTAACCCTCTATCGATTTCCACTTCTCACACGAGTAGCCCAGTTTACAGTTAACAGACAAACAACAAGTGATATGCCATATAACGTGAAGTACGAGTACGAACGATTCAGAGCGATTTCCATTCCGGCGTTTATCAATTCGATCGTTCCGAAACGAGGTCTTTCAAAACTCGGCGAACTCAGATCACTTATCGTTGTGTGCGAACTTGATTGATCAGCAACATTGAGGCCTCACGAGCTGACTATATCTTTGGCTTTGAAAATGGGAATCTCAAGGAAAGGATATATCATTCTCGAAATAGAACACAGGTTCTGCAATCTAAGCAGATCTTAACTTCTTAGAAAGACCACAAATGGATTTGTGGTAAAGATTACTACTAATCTCAATTAGTAAGCTTTTATCCCGAACATTTCTATTATAATACATAAAAATTCCGAATATATCAAATGGCCATCCGAGATACCTAGTTAAAGTTCTAAATAGAACCCATAAAATCTAAAGTCTTTATGGTTCTACATCAGGGGGTTACGAAACTACGACTGCCATAATCGAATGCTAATTTCACGGCTAATGTCTTCAGCCATTTCGAGAAGTATCACCGTTATGTGTACATTTAAAATTGGCAACTTTCTACCGTTACACATGCGCCTAAATAAATGGAGGCATTATCATTTTCGAAGGGGCCTCAAGTACCAGCGATCCATGTTTAAATAAGGTGAATCAAAAGTGTAAATACAAGATGATTAATGGCCCCATCTCTGTGGCTTCGGATGTGATTATTGGGATATGTATGCCGGAATGTCGGGGGGCGGATCGCTCCATCATGGGCTTAAATATAGAGATGTTTCGACTGCGAATCGTTTGGATGACACTGACATTGAAGTTCGGCATTGCATTCAGCGGAATCGACTTGAGTTTTTGCTCCAAAGTTAGGCGATGATATCATACGGGTGGATAACCAATCGACGTGAGGGTATTTTTTATTGGTGCTCATCATTGTTTCTCTATAATAATAATCATCACCCATCCAACTAGACGGCTATGCTAATTTCCATTGGGACTGGTAAGTCGATATTGCCAGCAGAAAAAAACACCTGTGGAATGACTTTCTCGAGTCACTGTTCAGCCTGTTTTGCGACAACTTATCTGTTTGGTTTGCTGTGAGTTATCAGGCGAATGATACGCATGACTAATCCCGAATATGCTAAGTCGTAGTCGTTGTCGTTATGTCGCCACTGTCACTTGCGGGCCATTATCTATTTCAATTTGTGCGGCAATTTGAGCCACTTGATTAGGCCGCTTCAGTCTGCAAATGTCCGATCCTCGGGTTCTCCGGTATATACCATACCCCATACCATATACAGATACAGGTAGCATATGTATATATGCCCCTATGAATGCCAGTTATCACGTACCCCTGCCATAGCTCTAGTGGCTCAGAAGATGTCACCTGTGAACGTTCCACATTCGATTGGGGGATCCAATGGTACTTTGCACCTTCTGATGTCTTTCGAAGTGACGTGGTTGGTTCTCTTATTAGAAACCATATAAGCCCATTTAAACGATAAATATGCATATTATTTGAGAGATATGGCGGTTGGCTGTACTCGTTTGTAAAAAAAATGTAACTTAAGAAAAGAATTATTACTTTAAAAACAGTGGAATCTTGGGATCCTAACTCAATGTATGAATGGATTTTTGATTACCTAACCCAACATAATTGGACTTTGAAATATTCTACATATTTATTATTATATATGTATATACAAATGTCTTGACACGTTCTTTCTGCTTTCTTGAGCTTAAAAGTGAAGAAATTAAAAAGAATCAATCAAGAAAAAAACTCATAAAGATAAAATATAAAGAATCGATGGCATAATATATCCAAAAGCAGATACCAAAGAAAGAATTGGTAATGGATTGCGAGTCCATAGAAGGAACCCGTTCGAATTGCTTTAAATATGAATGAAGCAGACGGGAATGGCGAAGAAGTGAGTTAGTAAAAATCGATATGCCGACTATTTTCCGCATTTTAAGCCCGGGTTCTTGCGGTTTTCCACGCCGACTGAAACCCAACTTCCTTGGCTAATTGAAAACAAATTGTTCGACGCTTGGCTAATAGCAAGTTTTCCGTTAATTTCACACAGATAACAATATGGCAACTGCATTGGTAACTACTGTTTTGAATGAGGCAAGTGAATACACCTGTGTTCAAAATAATAGCAGTGGGTCAAATTAAAAGTTCTCAAAAAACTTTATTTTCAAGAAATATTATTTAAAAATTTCCAATTGGAAGTTCATTTAAAGAACTTCATTCTTGAAGGATCCCAATAGGGACATTCTTATTGGGAAATGATAGTTCAACTGGCAGTTCATTCTTTTCCAATTGGGAGTTCATTTTCACCACTATTTTGTTGAACACATCTGTATAGTTTATAGTTATTCCGACGGATGGGTTAGGATCCCGATCTACGTGACGAATCACTCCTCGCACTTCACATTTCGAATTCTATTCGTGGCTTTCTTTTGCTCGTCACTTTGTGGCAATTAAATGCAGTGTTTGTTGTTCGACAAATTGCACGTTGTCATAAACAGAAATAAATTAATACACCGCACAGTAGAATTTAGCTATTAAGGTAAACTTGAAAAACAACAAAAAATTGCGTACTAACTGCGGCTAGCGGTGTTTTTTTTTTCTTTTCTTCTTGCCTTGGCTTTCTCTCTCTTTTTGAACGAAGAGAGGAGCAACTTTTGCGAGGCGGCGCCGACGACGACGTTAACAAAACTGAAAACAAAAAACGCGCAAATTATGCATAGAACACAAAAGCACAAACACACACGTATAGAACACTAAACACCGACACACACTCATACACACACCACTAACCACAATAATAGTGGCAATAATAAAACAACGGTAACTCTCTAATAATAGAGCCACAGGCAAAAAAAGAGAGTCGCTCTTTCATTCCCTGGCTCTCCCAATTGGAGCTGCTGCTTTATCTTATCAGATAGCCATGCCAAATGATAGCAGCAAAAACAACAACGTCAAGTGAAAGGAAACACAACAAAGTGCAATCTAAAGGTTTTTTGAGTTTTCTGATTGGAGATTCATTTTTGGAAGTTCATCCTTGAAATGGGAAATTCATTTATCAAAGTTACAGTTTTCTGATTGGAGATTCATTCTTGGAAGTTCATACTTGAAATTGGAAATTCATTTATCAAAGTTATCTTATTGGAGATTCATTTTAGGAAGTTCATCCTTGAAATTGGAAAATAATTTTTCAAAGGTGACGTTTTCTGATTGGAGATTAATTTTTGTAAGATTCGATAAAAAAATGTAATATTAATTTTTGTTTGCCAATTGAAGAAGTGTTAGTCTTTCTAAAAATGTAAGGTTTTCACAAACACAAACAATATATTGAAAACCAATATATTAGAACCAATTGTTCGAAAGGGAGAGCCGGAACTCAAAGTTCTGAGAAATCCGGCGGTTCTTCGAATCAAAGTTTGACTGTACTCGTATTTCACTCTAGTATCTGGTATCTGGTATCTGTTGCTCGGTGTATCTGTATCTTCACTTGTCGCCGCACTTGGGCCAACTGAACTAAAACTTCCAGCTAAGTGCGTTGCATAAGTCAGATGATGATGAGCTGCGCCGACTGCAGCGTTGGCAGAATTGCGCAAGTCTCGCGTTCTGATTGACGATTGACGACCTTCAATATCGCAGTTAACTATTTGGCGTGGGATTTCGACCACCTTCTTTTAGTTTTTAAGTGCTATACTGGCGCTCCTTGCACTAAAAATACAAAAAAAAAACAGAAGAAAACCGCCAACGCTTTTCACTCGCAGGAGTGGCGACGTCTAAATGCGTGACCATTTTCGGCCCATCGTCAAGAAATCAAAGAAAAGGCAACAGCAACAAAAAAAAAAGGAAGGAAGCCTCACCTAAACGCACACGCACACTACCACTGTGATGACATCATAGGTGAACCACCATAAATGGACATTCCAATAGTCTAGCTATAGGGTGTGTGTGCCACCTTCTTCGATCCGACTTCTAATTATGTGCAGCAAAAGTTAATCAAACTCGAAATCGCAAGAGGGTAGCAAAAACTTTTAAAACACCTAATAACGTCAGAGGTATTTCTGATTGTATTTACTTTCCATTTGTTGTTTACACTTATCATAGCTCTATCATAAACCTAAATTGGTTTTCATGGAAAATACTTTAAGAAAAACATAAAAATGCCAGCTGTTTGAGTAACTGAACCAACATTCAATTATTGTCTGGGAATTTAACTGCAATCCATCGATTTGTTTGGGTAGTAAAAACCCGCTCAAGGGGTTATTTAGGATTTTGGCGATTAGAGGGCTCTGCGTCGATTCTTGTAAGGCCCCACCTGCTATCGCATCCATCTAGCATGGATTCCTTGCCAGACCGACCGTATCTTGATCACTTAAGGCCTGTTCGACTCGCATATTAGTGGTTAGGTTCGGTATTATCGCCAACCCTCGATAATATACATATGTACGCAAAGAATTCCAATAAATTTTGGTCTGGCTTAGTGGACCTGATATGACCGACCAAAACATTTTCGAGGGCGCCACCGAAACATTGGAACCCCTATAAAAAAAACCAAGCAAACTAACTAGGCGAAAACACTAAATATACCATCTGGCAATCGCTGTGTACTTGTACTTGTACTTGTAGCTATTATATCTCTCTGTATTTACTTGTAGTTGTTCCGGGCACGTTTTGGGGTCTGTGATAACCTCAACCTTAACACAGTCGTGTCTTCGGTCGTCGCGAAGGTTTCTTCGCAGACGGGGGCGTTTGCTATCAGTCGTCGTGTACTGTATGGATCTCGATATATGTGTAGCAATATGGCAATAGCAATGGCATTTCTCCAGCCAGCAGACAAAGACCTCCTCTCTGGTACTTGGTGACCCCGATTTGAGGGAATTCTTGTGCTGTGCTGTGCTGTTTCTTTTTTTTTTCTCTCTCTTTTTGTTTTGCCTCATTTTTTTCGTAGTTGTTGCGAAAAGTGGCACAAACTCATTCCGAAAAGCGGCAAGAAGAACACAGAGAACAAGCCGTAAACAAGTTTCGCGATGGCAAATTCGACAATGGAAACCATATGATCAGCGTAATAATAGTTATGATCATTGGCTGCTGGGGAGGTTCAGTTCAGTTCGGTTTTCGGTTCGGTTCGAAAGATTTCCTCGAGGCAAATCTTTCATAAATATTTTGCGGCACGCCTAGGAAAAAGTAACCCTCCTTTTCACTGTTTTCTGTATTTTCCTGGGTGGGAAGGGGGAAGGTGGAGAAAAATGCATGGCATAGGTAAGAAAAGAGTTGATCTACATACCGGGGCCACAACAGGCCCCGTTAGCCGTGGCCCTTTTATACAGTTTTTTCTTTTATTTTTTTTGCATGTCTCGCTTTAATTAGACTTCAATCAATGCCAGAGGCAACTGTCAGCGCCCTAGTGGCTTTATGGGTATCCTACACAGGGAAGAAATTCCAGATACTAGACATTCTCAGGTCAAATATGAAGTGTTTTTGTGTCAAACTACATAAAATAGGGAATTCTGTTTCAAAAAAAAAAAAATAAGTAAGGATTTGAAACTCCCGATAATACTAATGTTTTTTCTTTCTGTGCATCAAGCTGCACTCCAACTCTGACGTCAGTCATTAGTCTGCAGAATGGGGTCAACTGCAGTACTGCCGACTGGATTGGATTGGATTGGATTGGATCCCCCCGAACCACTCGATCTTTTGAAAGTTTTAACCAAACTGACAGTTGCATGCGTTTGCGATGATTTCGACTCGAGATCCGCAAGATCCGCAAGATCCGCGAGATCCAAAACCCGGGCAGCTGATTCAATTACGCTCGCAATTGCGTTCGCAAGTGCAGTCAGCCGTCCGGACAATTCAATGTGTGGCTCAATCTGCAGCAACAGACATTTGCGTACACACATGTGTGTTCACTGGTCGTACTCACAAAGTGGAGTGCTGCGACAGGAGATATCCACTTACACACATGTTGAACCATCTTGTATTACATATAGTATAACCACCATTATCGCAGTCGCCCCGTCACACATTTCGTCTATATGGTTTAATCTATGAAATATTTATAGCTTTGAACTTTTGCCTGCACAGCTGTGTGCCAATATTTTCATCGACTTTGATTCAAGTGGACTTTAGATAGGGTCTTTAGTAATATGATATAATGGTTATAGTTCAGTTATAGTTCATTTTAATAGGTAAGAGTCACTAGGAACATATCTATTTTTAAAAAAAAGTGTGTAATAGAACTGGGAAAATCGTAACATTTAATAACAAGTTCGAAAAAGTATGACAATCCATATTTGGAAAAATATTTCCTCTGTTTTAGTATTTAGTTTTTTGACAAAAATATAAATTTTTTCTTTTGGTTTTTTTGCTATAACTTGGCCAAAAATGGTCCTACACCAAAAATACATACTGTTTTGAACAGCTAACAATATAATAATTACATTCATGACACTTTCCGTGTGATTTTGAAAAAAATACAATTTTTGCCTATTTTCATTTTTTTTATAAGGGGGTGCATCAGATTTTTTGCGAAAAATGGCAAAAAAATAAAATGTCCAGGTTTTAATGCCAATCGATTGGAAATTTAATAACGAGTTCAGAAAGGTATGACAATCCACATTTGGATCAATATTTCCTTTGTTTTAGCGAAAAAACTAATTTTTTTTTAAATGAAAATTCGGAGTTTTGATTTTTGACAAAAATATGATTATGTTCTTTGTTTTTTTGCTGTAACTTGGCCAAAAATGGTCCTACACCAAAGATACATACTGTTTTGAACAGATAACAACATAATAATCACATCCAGGACACTTACCGTGTGATCTTGAAAAAATAAAATTGTTGTCAATTTTCTTTTTTTTTATAAAGGGTGCATCAGATTTTTTGCGAAAAATGGCAAAAAAATAAATGTCTAGGTTTTAATGCCAATCGATTGGAAATTTAATAACGAGTTCAGAAAGGTATGACAATCTATATTTGGATCAATATTTTTTTATTTTTTTTTTTTATTGTTTTAGCGAAAAAACTGATTTGTTTTTTTTTTTTTTGGAAATTCGGAATTTCGGTTTTTGACAAAAATAGGAATTTTTCTGTTTGTTTTTTGCTGAAACTTGGCCAAAAATGCCCTATTCCAAAAATACATACTGTTTTCTTAATCTTTATTTAATGTTTTTGTTATTGGATGGGAATGATCTGCAAGGGTCAATAAGCTTCGGCTGGCAGAAGCTAGCTTCCTTCCTTGTCATCGGTAAGATTTACTAGAAACGTATCTTTTCTAAAATATTTGTATGTAGGTTTTTCTATCTCTAAGCAAATAATATTCAGGGAACCGCAATTCTTCGCCTATTTAAATTCCCCATTAAAAGGCTACCTTTTTGTGGATTTGAATCTGACCACCTGCAAGTGTTTTTATGGAGTTTTTACTTTTTTTTGGGAACTTCGGAGCACTGAAAATGCCGCCCAATAAACGGCAACGGTGCATAGCCAAGCAACCTGTCAAGATCGGGTTTTTTTATGATTATTTTTTGGGTGTTTGAGTGTTGCAACCACAACAGCAGCAGCAGCAGCGGCAGCAACATGCACAACAGCAATATATATCCACAGCCAATTGCAAGCCAAGTGCTGCTCATAATAATTTGTTAGAGTGCATTTTCCACATTGCAAACGGAGATGCCGGTTTTTCAAAATCCCCAACCCCGCCCACTGGCCAAACGAGCTGGAAAACGGCTGCCTGGAAGAAAGTGAAGCGAAATGAAATGCAATGCAGCTACAATAGCAACAACAAGCAGCTGTGGCAGCAACTTGCAACTTGCTACCACCAGCCAACTAGCAACTATCAACTTTTGCTTCTCTCTCCCTGGTTAAAGCGGCTTTCTTACTTGGGTAATAACTGGCTTGCATTTCATTTGAAAGACGTTTAACGCACTGCCTTAATTGCATTGTGCCAGCCAGCCAGCAATACAATTGCATCCATAGGATATGTATAGCATATATATATATACTATTCTGCTGCTGGGCTTGCCTTGCCAAACAACCTTGACATGCAGCCAAACTAATGACAGGAAATCGTCGACAAGTGCGCGGCCCAATCCCATCTGCAGTCTGAAATCTGCCATCTCCATTCTACGGTCTCCAATCCCATCCACCATCTAAAGCGAACCATTCCAATATAGTCCCACACAGAGATGAGCTCGCCTCACCTTATTATAGTTAGTTTTAGAGTGGAATCTCTGTTTAATGCACAACCCTTTTTGAAAAAAAATAATATCTTTAAAAATCAAGATAAAATGTTCTCAAATTGGAATTCAAGAAGAAAAGCTCTTGAAATCAAGACAAAAATACTCTTGATTTAGTTTTTCCAGAAAGGTTTTATTAAAATTAATGTAAAGATGTTTTCTATAATCTTTTCTTATTAAAAAAGAGTAGTTAAATCAGTAGTTCGGCCTAGAGAGGTTCCACTGTGGTTAGATTGCCTTGGTTGGTCGCGCTTTTTAATTGCGCGTCGCATCCAACCGGTTGCCACTTGAACTGAACAATTGCCGCCCATGCCATCCCCATTTTCATTTCCATTTCCATCCACGTATCTGTATCTTGGAATCTGTATTTCGAATGTGTATCTGAATCTGTATCTGTATCTGTATCGGTATCTGTATATCCGTAAGTGCAAGTATCTGCATCTGTTTTGCCAGCCGAACAGGGGCAAAAATGCGGCTAACTTCGTTTTGGCCATTTGCAGCTATTGATCATGGATTGGTTTTTATTGGTGGACAGGCGCCGAAAGAAAAAGAAGTCGAGTGTCTGCACCACTGCACCACTGGGTGGGGTGCATTGAACCAATCGAAACCGAATCGAACAAATGTGGCTCACCTTGGCTCAAGATATTTCTCTATTTCTCTCTTTCAATGGGCAACATAATGTCTTTGTGTGTGTGTGTTTGGGAGGGTGGGGCAAATGGGCAAATGTTTATCAATGAAATTGGACAGCTGAATGGGTAACTAGGTGGCCAGGTGCCACCGCCGAGCCACCAATTAGTGGGTGAACATGGACATGGCCTGGCCAAATATGAGAAAAATGCCAAGATAAAGCAATGTGTCGCGAAACGGAACTAGCTTCAAATCTGCATATAGTTTGCATTTAACAAGAACTTGACTTTTATCGAAGGGTTCATAGGTAAACTAACTACACATAAAATTGTATCATAATGTTACTTATTAGTTTTCGTATTTTCTAATAATTTATAGTACTTAAAATAATATTTACAAGTGATTTCGAATTTTTATCAAGTTACTAAGCTCAAAGTGAGGCCCAACCAATCTGGTTTTAAAAATTAATGTGCTATCCCTTTTTGGGGCGACCATTTGATCTGTGGTATCTGCTTTCCTCTGAAACTTATGCCCAGTTCCGAGTCGTGAGCACCTGCTAACCCCCTTTGGATCGATTTCACAGGCGGAGGTCCGAGTTCCGAGGTCCGCGGATCCGATTACCCTGCTGATCCGCTCCAGAAGAAATGGATGAGCTCACACCGCCTGGAATGCACTGGCGATTCGGACTCTGATTCCGCTAAACAAAAAGCCAAAGTACACATAAAGTACACTTATACACAAAGTATGGGAATAAGAAACAAAAAAAAGAAATGACAAGGGGGAACAAACCCCAGACGAATGTCATTGCCCGGACTTGGAAACGGATTCAGATTCGTATTCGTATTCGTTTCGATTCGATTCAAGACTCGAAAACTGTCAGCCATATATTTGCATCACGGATCGCGGATAATGGATAATGGATAATGACCATCATCTGGCTGGCATTAAGATTCATTGCGAATGCAAGTCACAGCTTTTGGATGGTGGGAAACTACGATGGCGGGCACGACTGTCGCTGACCTTGAAATGGACCCCATAGAAAAGCAGCCAAGAAATCCGGCAAGAAATCCCCAGTATACCCACTATCCAGCCAAGAAATCCAACATCAGGGCAGAGAAAGTAGTTAGCCAACCAGTTGGCTAAGTTGGCTAAGAAAAAGTAAAATTATTTTAGGACAGGCCGATGAGAAAAGTATGTCACCTGCACCCAAGGCACTCAGACTTTCGGACCTGGCCGAAAAAAACACACAGAGACCTGGCCAAAAACAGCTGTGGCAAGTGGCGGGTTTTACTTTCTGCCCCAAAAAAAATCTGTACACAGAAAAAAATTTGTTTTTTTTCAATAAAAGCAAACTTAAAATGTAAGAAAATGTGAAAATGATTTTAAATTAACTTTAAAGTTATTTAAAAATATTAAATAAATATATTTTTTTTAATTTTTAATATTTAAAATTTTTTTCTGGATTTGAAATGTATTGCGAATAGAAAACCTCTATGTTTTACTATATAAATTCAGACCTTGAAATTAAAAATTAGGAATTAAATTCTTATAAAAGTAAATACTCCATTACAATACCAAAAAAACATATATCACGTTTTTTTGTGACATAAATTTAATAGATCTATGATTTTTCTCTCATTGTTCAGTATCGACAACAAGTCTCTCTCTCTCTCTTCAGATTCGCATACTGGCCAAACAAGTTGGCCAAGGCCCCCCGATCACTGATCACTCCGCTCCCAACTGGATGCGTGTTTCATGCCTCCTTCGAGCAGGAAGCACTTGCAACTTGCAACTTGCAACTTGCAACTTGCAACTTGCAACACTTGCAGCACGCAAGCGCCGCTTGATTTGAGCTCTGGTTCGTTTGTTTTTGTTTTATTCGCTAGTTTTTCGGAGTTCGGCTAATGGAATTCCAGCAGGCACTTATATAAAAGATTAGACCCGCCGATGCCGATGCCTCAGTCATGTCACGTAGCTCCCGGCTCAAGATATCGCCGAGTGTCCAAGTCTTGGAGTCTCCAGCGCCGTCTCCGAGATTATACAATGATCGAAATGTGTGTTTTGGGAGCGTCTCTCGCTCATGTGAGGCACGTCCTCAGGCATCGAAATCGAACATTGGACATTAGCTAAACCCAATGGGATTTCAATCGATCGGGCGACGACTGTCTGCTATCTGTATTATGTGCGAATGCTCCGATGGCGAAATGTGCACTCGATTGTGGGAGGATTTCTCGGGGGTAGAGCTACGTGGTTAAAAAACTAGATAGGTTCCATACACAATGGGTAAAAATATGAAAATACCTAAAAAAGAAATAACATAATATTTTATATTTAAATATTGCTTGGAAAATTCCATATAAATATTTTCAAGTTATTAAACCATTTCAATTAGTATTCCATGTGTAAGTTCTTGACAACAGAACCATTTATTTTTGGGTATTACCTAAGGTTTTTTTTTCAAATTCCTCTCCCGACTAAGTATATATACACATATCGTATAACGAAGCCAGATCACGTACCGATATTTGCTATGATTATACAATATATATGGCTAAATCTGTTTTGTGCATTTGGGGCGTATTTCACGCACGTCTTCCCGCCCGCTGCTCTTTCTGCGCCCTCGTCTTCCGCCGATCCCCCGATCTTCTCCGCAGTCTTCGCCCCAAGTCTTCTTCTCAGTCTTCTCGGGTGTCTGCGGCCCTTGCCCAACATTTGTGGATTTCATGCTGACCCACTTGCCCCAATGCGATCCCATTTCAACTCTTCGGCTTTCTGGGCTTCTCCTCTTTCTTTTCTCTGCTTGCTTTTTTTTGTTTGCCCCTTTTTCTTTTTGACCATTTTCAATGTCAACACGCTTTTTTTTTCGGGTGACAATGAAGTCAACTGGAGCTGTCTAATTTTTTTTTCGTCCACAGCGCGTGTTTTGCATTTTCAGCTAAAACGAAACGACAAAAAAAATTGCTGCGAAAACCAGAATTTACACAAAATCATATGTAAATGCCTTCAAAGATTTGCATAAAGACGCGCTATAAATTAGAGTTTTTTGTTTTATTTTCGTCAGCAGTTTTCAGGTTCAAAGCAATTAAGTAATAACACAAATCAAAGTAAACAAAGGCTGAAAGATATAAAATTATGCAAGTCCCGCTTGGCGAAAGAAACCATGGTTCGGTGATTTGGAGGCCCACGACCTGTAAGAGCCATTACCACCGATCGTTTCAAGTTCATATTAAAAATAAAGCGCCTTTTTGGGCTAATTTCAACACTGTTTTTCTCCAATGGATCCAATAAAAAGTAATACCATCCAGTGGTCAGTGGCCGGTCAACTCCCATTATTACTGCTTGAATCCGTCGAGTTTTTCACGCTTTCGTACTCGGCACAATTGAGTCGAATTGCAATTGAAAAGGAAAAAAACTGCAATTGTTAGACAAGCACACATATGTATGCACACAGCTGTGGGCACAGAAATAGCACTGAATTCCTCAGACACAATCAGTTTCATTTATTCGGTCAATTTATTAGTTCCGTTTTAAAAATAAAAGAGAATGTAATGTAGTTTATCGTTTATTTGTTCTTTATTTAACCAAGTTTGCACCTTTTATATATTTTTTGTTTTTTATCATCTTAACGATTGTTCAATTTAGCAAGTCGACTTTCCATACCTCAGGCCTCACATAAAGATTTTATAGTTTACTCATTAAAATGGACACTAAAACTGACTCGTGATAGAAAAAAAAACTTGTTTTTGACTGAGGCCGTATTTTTCGCTGCAAAAGCAAGAATGAAGATATTGAAATACTCATATAAATTGAATAGAATCATGTTTAAATGGATAATAGATTTAAATTTAGTTCCTTAATCGATATTAGTATTTTTGCTTCCAAAGCAGAAATGGAAGAAATCGCCTGAAAAAATCGCTGCAAAAGCAAGAATGAAGATATTGAAATACTCATATAAATTGTATAGAATCATGTTTAAATGGATAATAGATTTAATTTTAGTTCATAATCGATATTTGTATTCTTGCTTCCAAAGCAGAAATGGAAGAAATCGCCTAAAAATTATTTGTTGTATAGCCAATGCTAATGCTATTAATTTAGGTATATTTGTTTATTCATGCATGCCTGCCAATATGAGAGTGTTTTCAGTTCCATTCCATCTGTTCGGCTCTGCTTGGATGCTCTGTTGCAAGCTTGCTTTGCTGGCAGAGCATGCTTTTTGCTCACGCTCGGATTCTCTCCCCTTTGGCACGTGGTAAAAATTCAGCTTGTGTGCTCGCCCATTTTTTTTCGTGTGACAATTTTTGCGCTTGGAAAAATCTTTGAAGCGTCACCAAAGTCTAAAATATCAGTGCCTTATGGGGGATTCGGAGGGGATGATGGGAGCATACCGGTTTGCTTAGAGAGCAAACACGTTTGTTGAGCGGCTGCCCTTGTCAAGGTCATGCCCAGTCAAATGCCGCTCTTTTATTTTTTTTTTTTTTTTTCTGTTTTACCAAAAACAAACTGCAGCTTTTGTTTCACAATTTAATGGAGAGGTAAAATGATGGATCAGCAGCTGATCTATTGTATAACTGCGATGTCCCCAGCTCTTAACACAAGCATGGATAAACCACAAAAAATGAAAACACATAAAGCTCGGACGAAATCGGGGGAGGGGGCTAAATAAACTCTGGTTGTTGTTGGGGGCTCTTGAGTTCAACGACTTCACATGACAATTGGCCATTGTTGGTGTTGTTGTTGTTTGTTGAATGTTTTGTCGTGGCAAAGGCAAAGGCAGAAGCAAAAGCAAAAGCAACATCAACAGCACGAGCAATTAAAAAGACGTTAATTTGTCGACTTTTGTGGCCACGAAATTGAATTTTCAACTGACCAACTCCAGTGATTAATAGCATTGAGCAGTCAAGTTGGCTAGCTTCTATCTACTATCTCCTAACTCCCATTTCCCATCGCCCATCTCCAATCCCGAATCAAATTCTTCGACTCAATTTGCTTTTGGGGCAAATGGGAAATGGTCCGCTTCTGTCGCTCATAATTACCGGAGCCTAAATTAACGACTGAGGCGCAGACGCCAACGGTTAAAGTCACAGTCAGCGAACTCTGAACACCACAAACCAGCCAAAGCAAACCCCCAGATACGCAGATACATAGAATACATAGCTGCAGATACAGACGAATACTGGCAAAGGTATGCTCGTGCATGATTCTAATTACTATGTATGGGCTTTGTGCCCCATGGATTATATAGACAATGCACAGGGAGCGGGATATGGGATATGAGATATATGTATAGTAGAAGTGGTAGTAGAAATCCAGCAGCAACAAGAACTCTATTGTTCGGCGAGCGTCGCCAGCGGAGCGTCAGTTAAAGAATGGAGAATCGAGAACGGAGAATGGAAGTTCAAGTACCCCCTGACAGAGGTATTACATGATAGCTATAGATCATAGAGGAAGTCTTTAAGCCAAGCAAACAGCTGAGGTGGTTATTCTAGTGGTGCGAAACTTAAGAACTTTTTAAATACATTTATTTAATAAGGTATTTTTTATACGGTTTTAAACAATACTTTAAAAATGGTATGTGAAAATGATGTTTTCTATCAAAAAACATTTAGAGAGATAACGAAATAAGCTTTCAGCCCTATTATCTTTCCCGCATTTGTTGCACAGCTTGTAGCAGTTTTATGTACACAACGCATTACACAGAATTCCCAGTATCAAAGGTAAAAGGGGATCATCGACGGCGACTGGCCATTAAAGATTTAGAAAGGCCCTTCATCACGCGGGCATGGGCTGCCCAAATGCCCAAAGTCGAACGAAAGTGAGAGGAGCGCGCGCGGCAGAGTGACAGGTACAAAAAAGTTATGGCGCCCAACGGGGGGCTTTTGCAAGGTATAGGGGGGACATAAAAGAGAGTGATCTGAATCTGAATCGGGAAAGGAAATAAGGCGCAGATTCCTTGAGTGAATGGGGTAACCCAAGACTTTGTTTGTTTGCCTTTTGTTCGCATTTTGAAATCTTTCCGGGGATTTAAGCTTCTTGCGCGGCAGCTGTGCTGTGCTGACACTTTATTTTTCGGAAAGGGTTGTCAGTACCCCCTATACCAAAGATCTGAAGCTTCCCCCTAGCTTATTGCGCGTCGGTGAGAATCAGAATACGAATCTGAATCTGAATCAGAATGAGAACGAATCTACGGGTGGGTCAAATACCTTGGGCAAAACTCAACGAGCGACCATCTTTTTGTTTTGCTCACTGAAATTGTTTATTGTTCGGCGGCTGGAGCGATGCAAATGTTGTATAAAATTCAATAAACTGTGAAACCAGTTTATCAGTTGATCACCGAGCTTGGTTTTTTCAGTGAAAAGTCTTGGGCAAAAGTTGCCAAATAATAAACGCCATATGTATGTGTACATTGAAATTAAGAAAAAAAGATACAAAAATATATAAATACGAAAAAAAAAGCAAATCGTCGGCAGTTCCAAACTTCATGTCCCAATCATCATCACCATTTGTTGTCTTTGTCGCCGCTTTTTTGTTTGCCTTGCTTTTATTTGATTTTTTCCCATATTTTATTTTTTTTACTTTTTACGTGAGATTCAATTAAAAACTTTTGACCAGCAATTTCATAAATTTGCGGGTTTATGGGCAGGGGAAAATAGCGGAGGGTGCTCTATCGTATCCAAACGTATCCATCTCCATCTCTCGCCAACCAGTTTGATGTTAATCAATTTTCGCAACAAATTTTTGCACTTGCCACTTGCCTTAGCGGAACCAAAAAACCAAAAAAAAACCAGCATAAAAACATGCTGCGAATGTTTTTCAAAAGGAAACAT
Source organism: Drosophila pseudotakahashii (assembly GCA_035046095.1). Taxonomy (NCBI): domain Eukaryota; kingdom Metazoa; phylum Arthropoda; class Insecta; order Diptera; family Drosophilidae; genus Drosophila; species Drosophila pseudotakahashii. The sequence goes on from JAWNOE010000105.1 coordinate 14,828,155, forward strand.
GCGCTAAATAGAGCCATACAAGTATCTATTTACGTTTTATCTCGTTTTTTTTTTTTTTTTTGCGTTTCTCACTTGCTGGAAATTACTTAATATGCATTTAGCCGCCGTGCTTCGACCTTACATAGCTGCCTGCTTTTTTGATCGATAGTTGAAAGCCGCGATAATGCCGTTTCCGCTGTGGTTTTCATCGCCGCCGATCGCGGCAGCATCATTATGGCCATAAACCATTGATTGGCGCTCAGTTATGTGGCCGCCTGCCCGTTTGGATAATTATATTATCAGAGGCAGGCGTAGTATTCTGGTTCTCACCCCTCAGATCTTCGGATCTTCGGATACCAAAAGTTTAGCAACGAGGAAGTGGCATCGAGATCGAGATCGAGCTTTCGATCCAATACCAAACCAATCCGATCCGCTGCTTTCACTGCTGACTCAGTGGCTTTTTCTTCTGACGAAGTCCGACTATCTGTCATTTTGATTTTCCGCTTTTTGCAGTGGGCACCCTGGGGCAACGACACTTAAAGATGGAGCGATTTCCCAGCCTCCGTGGAGAATCGATTTTAGGTGAAACTAAACGACGTGTGCTAGTGCTACACCTTGATAAAAGAAATCAAATACACATCTAACTATATATCTAGTGCGAAACTCCTAAAAAGCACGTACAGTAAATTGAACAGTAGAACGTGTGAACTTTTTAAATAAAATAAAAGAAAGTCCGCGTGGAAAAATGCTTTCCTTCTAATTGGGGTTGTACTCAATTGTACTTAACAAACTATGTAGTTTTAGATGCACCCAATTAAAATCGATATGAAAAGTAGATCAATTTTACATTATTTAAGTTCAATTTTAATTTGATATGTGGCCAGGTAAATTTGACCTATCGAAAAGGGCACTTAATGTAAAAACGATATGGGTTTTGCATGAGCTGAAATTTACATGGCCATATCGATTTTACAGTAACATGCTTTTTTTGTGTATAACCTACTATTTTGTATGTGTTCAATATCCACTTATGACTGAAACAAATCCTGATATTTCTAAATTCCATTCCAATATCCTTTGCCCCACTGTGCAACGTGTGAATTTTGCAGCCCAGGAGAGTTTTTTGCCCCCAGCACACCGGCATAATTTACCGTTTTGGAGCTTTATCTGCCGATCGGAGATCGTAGTTAGTCGGTGGTATTATTTTCTGTTGCTGTTGCACTGCTCGTAAGTGAATTTTTCAGAGCTGCTGCTGCAAAACGGAAGAAGAAGAAGAAGCTGACCACTTACCTAGACAACGACCTCAATTAGCAAATCTGTTTGGGCCGCGTCTTTCCATGGTTCTAACTGCCTTTTGATGTGATCTGCTCTGATGTGTGATGTGCTGTTGTTGTCTTAATGGCGTTCTATTTCCTGTCAGTTCACATGCATCGGTCCATAATGCCTGTACCCAGGTTAACACTCTCTCACACACACTCTCTTTTCTATCTTTCTTTCTTTTTTTTTATTTTACTTGATTTTTTTTGGTTATTTTTTTTATTTTGGTAGGCACTTTCGAATGTAAAAAAAAAAGTAAAAAAAAATAAAGCAAATTATTTTGCACACACTCTCGAACACTCGTCCACACTCGCGTAGCCAATTAAAAAGCCATGTAACGCATGTAAATAAACAAAATCTGGCGAATTCTTCCCCCAGTTTTCTTCGTCCGCGAGAAATCGACGCAGCGTGAGCGTCCGTTCGGCATGAAACTCGTTTCTCGACTGAACCGCTCAGCTGAAATTCGACTGAGGCTCAGCTGCAGTTGCTCAGTAGCAGCGGTAGCCAGCTGACGACGACGACGAAGAGAGAGAACCAACCAACCAACCACCCATCCACCTCTCGAAAGCCCACCACCCGATCTTCGGATCCCCCGATCCCCCCCGATTGCCCGATCTTGGGAATGTGCATTAACCGGGCGCACGCACACGAGGCCTACGAACGGCCCAACCCAGCTCCACGGGAATTACAATTAATTTGACCAACATTTTTTGTAGGAGCACCCTTCCTATATATTGGGTATTTGTACTCCCAGTGCATCCAGAATTTAGAATTGTAAAAACACACACACACACATTATAACAAGAGAATCTATTTAAGATTTAGGCTTAAGATGGGGAATTTTACTTTACACAGAAACAAAAATCGATATGAAATAGGGTCAGTTCTACCTTATTTCATATTCATTTTAATAAAAAGTCGACATGATTTATGTCAAATTTATTATTCAAACATGTCAACTTGATATTTTATCATATCATAGAAAATACCAAATGTAGTATTTTTTGAACAAATAATGTAAAATAAGATCAAAATAATCGTTAGTCATATCAAAATGATATAAAAATATAAAATTGACCAGTACATATCAATCTGATCTTCTTTCTTTTTTTTCAGTGTAGAGCAAAGTAAGCTATAAAAACTAAAACAGAAATATGAACTAAAAAGCCTAAAGTTAAATATATTTTGTAAATTTAATTCAAAACAAGGGTTCTTAAAATCAGAGAGGGTATTCCATGCTTCAACCATAAAAAACACAAGGTTCTCAGTTCGATTCCAGCTGTTGATCACGTTGGAAGCTTTGCCTTCACACGCTAGAAATTTACAAATATAAATACATGTAGAAAAGGCTCCCAGGAACCGTAAGAAAAAAAAACACATTGGTGATGCATTCGATTTTGATTTATTGTATATTGAATTTATTTAGATGCTTGTCTTTGGAATTTGTTCTTTAAATAATTGAATTTCTTATCGAATTTCAAGAGAAATTCATTTTTGCACTCTACTACTCTGGTAAAATACAAATTTCGACCACAAAAAAAAATCTATGTATACGGCAGATCTTATTATGCATATATACTTCGGTAGCCATATACATACATATACATAAAATCCGTTGTGTGTATCTGAGTTTACAAAGTAATTTACTGAATATCTCACGTGGTGTAATCGGTGCTGGATCAATGAATGCATCGAGTGAATGTGAGTGATAAATGCCTAATAACTCGATCGCGTACTCACTATTCAAAAGTAATTCGTTTATGTCAATTATATAACTATAACTAGAACTATTTAGATCCATGTATATATATTAGATTTTCTATTAAAGCTGATAAATGTACTTGATCGTTAGTTATTAATTCGTATAATTTGTTAGCATTTTTCTCAGCTCAGGGCTGCATTCAACAATTTTTCGTGCTATTCGTTTTCTCGATTCCATATTCCAATTCCAATTCCAATATCAATTTCAATGTGAAATGAACTACCGAGTTTCCCTATATATATATATATATATATATATGTATATACATATATAAGATCTAACTGATGCAAAAGTTCCGTTTGTAAATAGTTGAGAAAAACGTGGAATTCAAGTACTAAAAATTGTATTACGACCGACAACTAACGACTGACTATGACTACTACGAACTGCTGAGGCTGTAAATGTTATGTGTATAAAGACTACTACGTTAAGCTACCCATACAATAGTTCATTGGATACGTAAGGCAATTTCACTGTCTCAATCCCGCAACATAAACCCGAAACTGCTAAGCTATAAGACATAATCATGATCTCTAAAAAATAGTCAGTGTACGAACTCCTCTAGATCCTAATTCATTTGGCTGGACTGCAATTGTGTTATGTTTTTCTTTGTTTTTCTGTTTTTAATGTCATTAATGTCTATTTTTTTGGAGTGAGAGTGAGTGTGTGTGCCCAGTATTACCAACTGACTGCCATTCGTTGTCTAAATCTTATTTGGCTTGGGACTCGGTTCCTTGGCTCTGCTGGCAGGAGAATCGATTTTTATCCTTTTAAATCGTTAATCGTTAATCGCTTATCGCTTATCGTTTTTGGACGCAATTGGACGCCTAGAGCTGCCCGGTATCGCTGCGATCCGGGGGATTCGCTAGCTACAAAGTCGTATCAAAAATCTTAACATACTACTAAGTGTTTTGGTTTTGCTTTTTGCCAGTTCTTTCGGTGTGGGACAGCCCGTTAAGATCACCGTGATATGGTTACAGTTGATTACTGCCTATCGACGGGCTGCCCCGTGCAAATTTGGTATCTATCATTTGATCATTGATCATTGATCATTGCTCCTCATCGGTAATTGGCAATTGGCGATCGGCCATGCTTAGCTAAAATCTACCCACAGAACACAGTTAGTAACAGTAACAGAGGGGCCAAGTGGATCGGGTGGGTGGTGGTGATTCCCTAGCCTGCGACTATTTGGGACACGGAATTGGTGCGTCGGCGTTTGGTGATCTGCTTCCACAGGCGGCGGTTCAGTGATGGCTTGTCCTGAAATCGATTTTGGTTATCGATAAATTGGTTAACGATAATTTTTGAATATTATTTTTGCACTCACGTTATCCTTGCGCGGCGACATCTGGGCCATCTCGACTGAATCCTGGGCCTGCGACTGACCCGGCGGCAGCTTCTGGAGTAGAAGACTGCTCTGGCTATGGCTCGGATGGGGCTGTTCGCCAAAGGCGCCGTCGGAGAAGTTGGGGGTGCTGCTGGTGCTACTGGCGGTTATCTCGGAGTTGCGACGCTTTATAAAGTTTATTCTACAGTGGGATTAGATATCTATTTATAAAGATTAATTCAAGAGCCTGACTACTCACAATCGCTTTGATCTGCCCACTTCGGTCTCGAGGAATGCCTCCTCAGTCATTGTTGTTGTGGTTGTGGTACTGATGGCTCCCGCTCCGTCCATCGAAGTAGTACTCCTCGTCCTCGTCAGAGAGGCTGCTGCAACTGCTCGTTTGGGCCAGGAAGAGTCGCGTCTCTCCGAACTCGTATCCCCCGTCCCCATTCCCATCCCCATGCCCGAACGCATCTCCGTAGCCATGGCCACCAGAGTGGTCGTGCTCGTGGTCATCGTTGTGCCCGTGGATGTGCTCGTCTCCTTGACTCGACAGCCACTCCTCGATTGAGACATGGAGTATATCTTCTCGCGTCTCGCTAAGATTTCCAGATCTCCTAATTTGCTCCCGCCTCTGCTGGAGCTGCAGGCGGTGCTGCTGTCGCCGGCGCTTCCGTTCCCGCCGCCTACTCGACCAGCAAATCCACCACCTGGATGACCCACCGCCAGCTGCTGCTGCTGATGACCCATTGGCTCGGCGGCTGCGGCACGGGTTAAACCACCGGCGAGCGGACTGCTGCCGTGGCTGCTGCTGCTGCGACTGTGATTGTGATTGTTGTTGCTCGTGTTGCTGCTGGAGCCGCCCAAGGCGCCCGCTGAGAGGGGGCGGGGCCGGCGGTTCACCGTCGGCGTGTCCATCTTTGAGTTGCGTTGTTGAGAGTACGATATGACAGCCTCTTTTGGCTGCACCCTGTTCGTGGCTGAACGACTCAATAAATCGCGACCCGTCAGACGATGAAATGTGGAGAGGTCGTGCCTGTGAAAAGGATTTAGCAAGGACTTTAACAGATCGAACTGAAATAATTGACATCAGCTTGATATTTTGCTCTTTTGAAAGTTTTCTCTCTTTCTCATCGTCTTAAAAGAGCGAAAAAATCAAGATGGCGTCCACAATTATTGTGAGTAAGAGCGAGCAATTGTATTTCCAAGATAATATTCTTGTTTTAAGAATTTTGAACTTGAAATCATATCGGGAATTATTTCATAAAATGTTCGTTATCCAGGCACTTGGAACTTGAGGTACCTCCCATTCCCATCGTTTTTCAACACTCACCCCAGAATAGTTGTTAGATCGGGACCAGGCTCGTAGCAAATCAAGTCCTCGTCCCCGAGGATGTCGTGATTGAGGGCCAGTCGCATTTCCAGCCTTGGACTTAGCCCGCATCCAGCGTGGGGCACTGGGGCAGCGGGCGGTGGTGCGTCTGGCGGTGCCACTGGCTGTTGTACCACTGCAGCTGGGCTGCTCTGTCCCCTCTGCGGCTGTGGATTGTGGTGGGTGAGACTCTGATGGCTCGACTTTGCCGTCCTCGAGATCGAGACTGTTGCTGATGAAGTGGCTAAGGCGGGCCTGGGTGCCCCCAGCAGGCAGGTCTCGATTATCGTTGACGACGGTCGTTTTGGTCCCACCCCCACCGCCGCCGCCGAGCTGCTGGTACTCGGCATTGATGGCATTGTCCTTGACCCGATAACGGTTGGGTCCGAAGCGCTGGCGGCGCCGCCGACAACCGCCGAGGAGCCACTGTCAGCAGTAGCGCCAGATTTTTTTAGAGGTGGCTCCTAAAATGTGGAATGCGAAATATGAAGTTGGATAAATTTCTTAGTTTCCAATAGCTTTGTTAAAAAGGTGACCCCAATTAGCACCTTTAGAGCCCATAACTGGTCTAAGCCCATTTAAAAATGTTAAAAATTAAAAAAACCAACCATTAACTTTTAGACTTTTAAAATTTTACCGAAAGGTGACCCAAAAATTTCTGTACCAAAGCCCATAACTGAACGAACCTATTAAAGGTGACCCGAATTTAAACCTATAGAGCTCATACCTATTCGAAACCCCTTTGAAAACTTTTGAAAATTTTACAACTCCATTATTTCCAAGAGGTGACCCAAATTTGCATTTCGAAAACCCTTAACTGCACTAATCGGTAAAAGGTGACCCCAATTTGTAATTCTACCGTCAAAAACTGAAGCAATCGTGATCCGATTTCAATGTTACTTATCTTTAACAAGTTGGTGGTTAGTTCTCTAATCAAATCGTAGTAACTCACCGTTTTGGCCTGGGCAGCGCTTAGATCTGTCTGCGTGAGGAGCAAGCGACGCGGAGGCGGTGGCGGCGGCACAAATCTCGGAGGCCTGCCGCTGGCTCTGCCGCCGGAGTTCGTAGTGCCGCTCGCGCTGCTGGTTGTTGTAGTAATCGATGAGGGAGCTCGACTCGGCGTCGTCGTCGTCATCGTCATCGTCGTCGTCATCATCCCGATCGGCATCGCTGCTGGCTTCACCGGAGACGGAGGCGTCGGCCGAGAGGATGGCGTCGTGGTGAAGGTGCTGCTGATGCTGCTGCTGGTGATCCCGGCGGCGGGATCGCGTCCTGATCCGCTCGAGGGGCGCTGATCGAGCAGATACTCGCAGGATGAGGCCACCACCACCGGGGCCGGTGGCTGTGGATCGATGGCCGTGGTGGGCAACAGTCGGGTGGTGAGCAAGGGACGCGGCCCCATCGCACTCGTGGCCAGATTCGGAAGCAGTCGCTCCACGCTGGAGTGTGTATCCTCCTGATCCGGATCCTCCTCCTGATCCTGGTCCTCCGCCAATGGATCCTCCTCCCGATCCGGCACCACTGGCCGATGAACTGGTGGTGGGACTAGTGGCGCCGCCTCGCTGTCGCTTGAACTTCCAGCCGAATCCTCTAGGTAGTGGCCATTGGTCGTTGCTTCCCCCTACCAATTGTTGGGAATAGAATTCAACTAATCAATTCTGGTTGGGATAGAGACTCCTGCTAGCGGTTGGCGCCTTTTGATGTGGATGTGGATGAGGAGGTGGTTGGTTATCGTTCGTTCGTTTGTTTGTTTGCAGTACGGAATTTCGATAGCAAGATCGGAGAATCGGATCTGTTAGTTGGGAGGTGGTGGATGGTGGTTCTGTTGTGGCTGTTCGTCAATCCTGTTCGGACGTGTGATGTTGATGAGCTCGCAGTATTGCAGGATGGGCTAAAGCTTCACTAATTTCACTACGACCTTCTATGCAAGTACAAGTATTTGTATTTAGCAAAAACGATTTACGATTTACGGTTTACGGTTTACGAGCACAATGAGCAGACAGGCAAAAAGAGTACAGTTTACATACAAAGTCAAAAGATGATAACGTGATTGATTGATTGATTGATTGATGGTGGTGATGGTTGATCGATGGAGATGAAGATGAGCAAGTTGCAGTCGATGGTTTATGAAAGTACAGACAAGAAATAGAAAGACAAACCAAGGTCAATTTAAAGGTTAGTTCATTGAGTGACTGGGGCTACATGCAGGTGGATTATATCTAAAGATTTATTGCAGATGAGAGTTTGAACTCTCCTTCTCGCTCTCTTTTTTCTCTTGGTGCTTGGGTACAGTTGCCCACTGTACACTGTAGTTGGCCATGCAGCGGAATGCGGAATTGGAACGAAACGCGAGCATTGAACACGGTTGCATTTCGATTTGGACCCGGGGTTTTTTTTTTTTTTTGTTTTTTTTGGGACGTGTGTTTGGAATTTGCTGTAATAACGACCCACCTTTTTGACGTCATCGTTGTCCTGCTGCGTCTTCTCTTCGTCGCTCTCCGTCTCCTCCTCAAAAAGGGGCTCAAGGCGACGTCTACGTCGATATACGGATACGAATACGATATACGATATACGATTTCGATAATACGTGTGTATGGCGTATGCAAACGAATTTCAATTGGAATTTAGCAATAGTCGATCGATGTGTTGATTGTTTTTCGATGGCGCATAAATGATATATCAATTTCGATTGAGCAAAACGTAGTTGATGTTATAATAGATACATATATGTAAATATAAAGAAGGGTTAACTACAGAGATATGAACCCTCGCCTAAATGTCGACCTGACTAAATGACTATGACTAGATCTAGGACTAGCCCGCAAATGATTGAGCAATACTATTTATAAGGATATAGAGTGGTTACAGATAGAGATACAATATATATATGACACTGATTCGAATCGAATTTAGGATCGGGTGACATACGGTATGTGTGTGTGTGAAACGGATGGAAACGAAAGGATAAACACCTGTAAAAGCTACGAAAGAAAGTTTCCAAAGGAGTACACGAAAAAAAAGAAAATTCGTATTCTTATTAACAGTAGGATCAATGGAGGCACTAGACTAAGCTATACTAAATATGGTAGATATATGTATATGTCAAGATACTCGTTATATGGTGTTTTACAGTTAGAGATCTTAGGCTGCCTAGGGTTTTTATCTACCAGCTGTGTGTGATTATTGGTGGGTTGGGTTTGGTTTGGTGTCTTTTTAATCCGGAACCTATCCTAAAAACCCTACATACCGTGGCAGCAGTCCTCGAATCGTACTGGCCGTCATCGGTGGCGCCATTAGCAGCTCGTCCATCATCAGTTCGGTGTCATCGTCGTCATTCAAAGAGGTGCTCGACTTGGTGGGCGACTGTATATATAGATATTGGATTTCATTAAAAAGGTCTATACTTTAAAAAATGTGAAATACCAAGACTCACCGAATGCGTGTTCTCCGAATTGATCAGCTGCATGTCCTGGTCATCGTTATCCCCGCCACTGGTGGGCGTGCCCCAGACCTCCTCACCACTGGTGGCTCCCGAGGTGCACTCGTCCATCTGCTCATCCGTCTCCGAGGCGGCTCCCTGCTGCTGCTGTTGCTGTTGCGAATCGCCGGCATTCCAGCGACCCAAATACTTGTCTATAAAGGCCCGCGACTCTTCGAAAAAGGACATCTTGTCGGAGACATAGGCTCCCGCCCGATTTGTCCACGCTCCACTGGCCAGAACCTCGCCATTGACCATCACAGCTGTTGAACTCGATGCGGCACCCAAATCGTTTTGTACCAAGGCTCGATCCGAATCCGCATCTTCGTCGTCATCATCTCCATCGTCTTGCTCATTCTGGGGACTATTATGACCATTCGGTGTAAAGGGCTCCATATCGTCGTCCAGCTCATCGGCCTCGTCCATGCGATCGTCAGACGGTAGCTTCTCCAGACTCGACATCGTGCCGAATCGCCGAAGGGCACTGCTCATGGGTCGATAGGGTGGTTCCTCGTCCAAAGGCGATTCGTCGCACGAGTCCTCTGGTATATTTTCGATAATCGCCTGTCTGGGCTGTTTGGTTGTCGTGGTGGCGGTGCTGGTGGTGGTGGATCCAGTTCCAGTTCCGTTTCCCCCGCCATTTCCATTCGAGGAGGAGCCACCGCTATTGTCCCAGACATGGGTGCTCGTCTTGGTGAGCACCGAATCGGGTGTGGGTGGGACCACAGCTATCGTGGGTGTACTATTGCTGTCCTCCTCCCTGACCTCCTCCCTGATCCTCTCCTGGCCGCAAAGTTTGGCAGCAGCCGGAGCGAATTGAGCCAGGCCAATGAGCATCAGGGACAACTGTTCGTCCTCCTGCTTTTGCTGCTGCTGCAGTGTGGTGGCCGTTTGCTTGGGCGACTCGAGGAGTTTGCATGTCGTGTGCTCCATTTGATCGGGCGAAAGTTGGGCGTGGGTGAAGTCCTCCGGGGTGCAGCGACAATGGCAGGCGGCATATTTGGCCGGGGAACCACCCACTGATCCAGCGGAGCCCGATGCGGATCCACCCTTCGTTGGACTGCTTCTCATTATCCTGGCCGTCTCCGTGATGGTCACAATTGCCTTGACCTGCTGGTTGGCCTTGGGCCGGCTGAGTGGTTCCTGGCACATTTGGGCCACAATGCGGGTGCGACGTGGTGGTGGCAACGGCTTGGGCGAACCACAGTGACCATTGGGCAGGGATGATGCTGCTGTGCTGACTGGTGGATCTAGATGACGTAGCTTGGAGCTTGGTACTGGGATGGGGACTGAGATGGGAACGGAAAGGGGGATCCCTTCGCCGGCACTGCTGCTACTGTTGGGCATCGCACCGACGCTGTCATCCGTGGCCTCTGATTGCGATTGCGAGATTTCATCGGTTATCAGCTGGGCTACATCGCTCTCGGTGTCGCCGGTCTCCCGGCGACTGCTACTGGCCACCACCTTGGAGGACAGCTCCCCCGTGATGGTGCTGCTGGACATGCTGGTCACGCTGCCGGTTGTTCCCGTGCGATTGCTCATCCTCGGATTGGCCATTTCAGTCGCAATGCCATTGCTTAGTTTGCAGCAGCGATTTGGCGACGATTGGCTGTGCTGCACTTTCAGGGAATTGCAGAGCAGGACGGGCGTGGAACTGGAGTTCTGGACCCCAGCTCCGCCGCCGCCAGGACGCACTCCGCTCTGCTGGCAATTCTTGTGGCAATGACGGCAAACGGCCAGCTTGTCCAGCACTATGGGACTCGAGCGTACGGTGATCTGGCATTTGAAGAATAAATAGCAAAGACGGAAAGGTTGGGGGGAGAAAGAGCAGGGTTAGCATTGAAGACTACAAGTAAGCAGGCAGGGATTTAAAGCTAGTTGAGGAGTTGGTTTTATATCTGTGGTACTTATGAGTTCTAAAGAAATCACTTGCAAAAGGTGTCTAAAAGAATGTAATCCGGCTCAAGGGACCACTTAAATTTTTTTTCCTAGCCTAAAAGTATGCAACAATATATTTTTAAATTCGGCTCGAGGGACCTTTTGCGAGTGAGGTACTTTTACCGAGCATACTCAACTAATCCAATCTCACCTGGCTGTCCGATGTGGTGCTGTGCGACTGACTGATCACGCTGGTAACGCCCTCCGCCTCCGACGTGGAGTATATATCCGAGGTGGCGCTCATGCTCAGCTCCTCGACGCCGCTCAGCCGCTTGCCCCCAAAATTAGGCTTCGCCGACAGGCCGCCATTCTCCTTGGCCAGATTCAGCTCCTTGGTGCGTTTCTCCAGCTGCTGGCGCGTCCAGTAGGTGATCCGTTCGTCCTGCTCGCTGTCGCTGTTGAAGATCAGCTGCTCGTCCTCGGCACTCACGTTCTCCTGCGACCGCGCGATGGCCGCCAGTCGGGCCTGCTGCTGCTGCTTGTCCAGCTGGCCCTTCATCCAGTTGGCCAGGTGCAGGGCGCTGGACTTGGGAGTGCCCGTCTTGTTCAAGATGCGACACTTCTCGTCGATCAGCAGCTCGATCTGCTCCACATGACCACCGTGGACGCCATGGCTGTGAGCGTGGGTTCGATCTGCGCACCTGTCGGTGGCCACTCCTCCGGCGGAGTGGGCGTGGCCGTGGGAATTGTTGCTGCGCTGCTGGAAGAAGGCAATAAGATGATACTGATACATTACCTGGACCCGGGACCCATTGACCTTGAGCTCAAACCACCACACCACCAGCACCACCCACTGCCACCCGCCTATCGTTTGGCAAATTAAAATTTGTGATGGGCTCATTTGCTTTTTAGACTTTTTGCTTTTGCTTTGCTTTGCTCGGGCCTTGCTTTGTGTTTGCTTTTGCTTTGCTTTTTGGCTTTTTAGCTGAGAGAACTCTTTTTTTTCTGTTTGCGAAGCGGTGAAACGGAACGGAAACCATAATCTCAGTCCATCTTTGATTAAAAACGCTTGCTCTTGGCTAACAATGGAATTAGGGTTAAGAGGTACTTGAGGACTTTAGAAAGATATATATATGTAAGACACAAGACAACGGTAAACGGGAGCGGGTACAGTCACAGAACAAACAACTAATAAGCAATGGAAGTTGAAATACGTTTCGAGAATAGGAAGAAGCAATTTTAACTTAAAACTAAAATTGAGTCCATCACAATTTTTAATTTATCAATTTTGGTTTTTGATAGTTTTTCTCATTTTTTTCCATGTTTTAAAGAAGGTTTTTTTTGTTTTTTTTCTGCGGATCGCAGGATTGACCAGGATCTGTATTATGCGGAGCTATATTGTAATTCAGTGAGTGCTCGGTGGGTTTCTACATGGTTTAATTTTACTGCGTTTTTCCTTTGTGTTTATTATTTTTTTTTTCGGAAGTGAAATAAAAAGAACATTACAAGCGTTTTTAGTCAAAGAATCATTTGGTTTTTATTATTATTTGACTTCATCGTTTCTCTTCGCAATCTCAAAACGGCTCGATATATCGATTTGTCGATTCTCGATCCCCTCTCGTTTTATGTAAAATGTCGAAAAACCATAAATCGAAAATTTCTAGACGTACATAAAGTTTTACAGAATATGAATATGAATCTAAATAGTAAGTATATACGTATATATGAATATATATATATATATATAATGTGTGTATAGAAATTTGTTGTTTACTGCTCAAGGCACACACAAAAACCGGACCGCAAAAGACAACGCGGCGTATGCTTGATATTCAACAATCAGTTAAAATTTGCAGTAGATGTCTGTGTGTGTGCTAGTGTCTCTGTGTAGGTTTTGTCGTGTTAGTGTGTGTGTCTGTGTGTCTGCTATATTTAAACTCCTGGCTGGATGGTGTTTTCAACAAACTGAAGCCGCACCGTGGGACCAAATTGCAAAGGGCTAACATAAATATCGGAAAAAATAACAATTTCTCAATCCAAATACTACACTTGGTATTACTAAAAGATTACAATCTAATCAAAAGAATTATGGGTGAATAAGTTTGGGTTAATAATTTTTGTCTAGAAAATGTCATAGAATATCTAGAAATAATATTCAAACAAACTACTTCTCCTTAATTGAATGAATTTCGTCCCACTGTGCAAAGGCAATCGAGAGTGCTGATTTATATACTTAGACGTAAATATATATATGTACGTGGTTAGCTTGAAGATAGATTTTCAAAGGCAACAAAGTGCTTGTCATAGATAATTGACATCGATTGATCAATCAGATACACAAAAGTAGCAAATATCATTTGCCATCCAGCCAAAAGTCCTTCGACTGAGCAAAGTTTCGTTAGAGTTGAAGATACACATACTGATACTATGTAAATATTTATAGGGATGTCTGTTTATAGGGAAGAAGTATATATACAACTTGGATTTTTCGATTTTGATTTCGATATTGATTTTGATTAAAATTTTAATTTATATTCTGGCCAATCGAGTTGAACTTAATTATTGGAGCGAGTCTACGAGAAATTTGGCTAATGGGTCTAACTTAGCATACGAGGAGGATCCGATTCGCGGAAGAAACTAGGACTAGGCTAATACAGGATAACAACAGCAATAACAGTAATCAGTTATCAATAATCAATAGGTTTTCAATTTGGCTACAAAATGGAAGCATTATTAACATTAGTATAATTTCATGTAGGTTTTTTTTCACGTTTCTTTGGTTTTTTCTCGTTGGATTGGCAAAAAAGTTTCAATCGAATGGTTAATACGAATAGAGTGATTAGGTATTTGCAAATATACGCTTATTATAGATAGATATATACTATATATATATCTGTAAGCTAAAAACTCTTGTAAAACGCAAGCCCCGATGGGGGTTTTGCATCTGTGTTGTGTATATTTGACTAGCTAATATACCTATATATATATATATATATATATATATATATATATATGTCTATATCTAAAGTGTGTATACTATGTATACTAAAAAGAGCTAAGAACTAGCGTCACACACACATACAATCGTCATCGAATCTTAATCTCTGCTCTCGTCCAACGGTTCATTGCTATTTACACTCGATTTAAAATCGACTTGGATGGAACGAATACCATATATGCGGGGAGGGTTGCTCAATGTGCTATATGGTATGGGTGTCAATACACGAGTATATATATACAATACACAACAGAGATACATACGTACACCTAGAGAGCGATGGTTATACATATGTCTATGTACAATTTTCCACGGATAATTGTCACTTCTCACTCGCAATTAGAGTCAATTAAACACATATATGTATATATGTATATATATGTATGTATGTATGCCTATCACCTGGATCTAAAAAAGCGTTGACACTTGAAGGAAAATATTATTTCCTACCTGAAATAAAAATCCAAAAATCTCTAGAGTTACGAAAGAACTTTCAAAAGGTTAAGTGACGTGAGTTCAGGGGTCCGGAGATTTCTGGAACCTATCCAAAATGTCAAGAACTTCCTTAATCCAGGCGATATATATTCTTCAATCTCTTATACCATTCGGTTTTCACTCGATTTTATCTCACTACTTGATTCTCTCGTTCTCGATTCTGATATCCTGGCAAAGTCAATCCCCATTCTTCCAAAGAGAGGCTGCCACTATACACTGAAAAAGTTGTTTTGATTGTGAGCATGAGAGACTTGGCCAAAAGCTGAGGCAAAAGCAGAGCAAAACGGCGATTGAGCTGAGGATATTACATGTATATAGTAAAGAGATATAGAGAAGAGGTTCGGTTTTTGTTGGGGGTAGATCAGTGGTAACATAGTTGAGTAAGCTCGTCGATTCAAGGATTCAAGGATTCAAAGATTCAAAGATTGTGCGGCAAGGGGCTGTTAACGGGGGGGTCTGACTGTAGCCAGAAGTCAAATCACAGGTCCAGCGAGTCCGGTGGCGTGGGTCTAGTGGGTAGCATGCCAAAGGGATCGTCGTCCACCACCACGCTGTCGTCCTCGTCGTCACTGTCCTCGTCGTGTCCCTGATGACCCTCGGTGCCCACCCCCTCCCCGTCCTCGTCGCCCAGGAAGATGCACTCCTCCACATCGGTGTCGTAGCAGGGATCCATGTTGACCTCGTGCAGCTGAAGGTCGAGCTCTAGGAGATCCCAAGAGCCACCGAATTCGGCCAGGGGTATATTTGGATTTTTACCACCTGTGGTGGTGGTGGCCACTACGAAATCATTGGAAAAGGCATCCGAATTACAGGGCTGCGATGTCGTGGGCGAGATATTGGGTGTCGGGGTCTCGGGCGTCGTCAAGGACACCTGACCGCCGATCACCCCGCCGGCGGACTCATCGATAAACGAACGGCCCACGGAACTCAGGCTGAATTCCAGAAGTTTCTGCGAGGGATTCGGATGCACGAGCGGCGGCGGTGGCTCACTGGTAACCTCCGGTATGGCCGTCAGGCATTTGCAACTGGAAAGGGACAGAACTGAGGTGGTTTGGGTCTGCGAGTGGGTCTGCGAATTGTTCAGCGTTTGGGTGTGAACCTGCGTTTGGGTCTGGATCAAACTGGCGCTGCTGCTGGTCAGACACGACGAACCGCCCAAACCACCACCCACTCCATTGGGCACCGAACCACCGCCCACATGACCTTGACCCTGATGGTGGTGGTGGCTTTGATGCTGGTGCAGGTGGTGGTGATTTCGGGCCGGCGAGGTGGTGCGCGAGGGCAGCGAGGTGGTGCAAAGAGGCGGATGCTGCGGATGCGAATGCGGATGCGGATGCGGATGCGGATACGACTGGGACTGCGTCTGGGTGGCGCTGCTCGTGGTGGTGCTGGCACAGTGGTGCCGTACCGCACTGGCCAGCCGCTGAAGATTCTCGTAGGAATCACCGCTGTCCAAACGCTTGCTGCGAAAGAGACGCACCTGCTGTTTCTGCTGCTGCTTCAGATGTATGCTGTCCAGCGAGGGCAGCTTCATCGAACCCATGGACGCGGTGGTCAGTCCAATGTCGCTCAGCGGCACCAGTGTATTGAGGACGTCCGGCGAGTCCAGGGGGCTGGACAAGGGCGTTGAGCCCAGAGCGGCATTAACTAGAAATCTGAGGGTAAACCAAACATTAGTGTGGTTCGTTCAGGAGGTTCAGGGTTTCTTCCAGGGGTCTAACCCCTTTTCAGAGCTCACTTACATCTGCCGCTGTAGAAGATTCTGCCACACGGCCTTGAGCTCCAACGAGGGTGCCCTCAGAATGAGACTCTTGCGACGGGCTCCTCGCTTCGGAGTGCGGGTGAGATCGGGGGCACAGTAGCCCGTGGGACTCTCCGCCAGTCGTCCATTGGGATCCACGGTCAATCGGAACTCGGTGGCTAAAGAGTAGAAATCAGATATCATCTGAAGAAATCGGGAGAAACCAACTGCACTCACTTTTCTTGCGCATATGAAAACAGGAGTCCACCACATTAGCAATGGGAATGGGCTCCTCCGTGATGAACAGCACTCGATCTCGGCTAACCTTGGCGAACACAATGATGTCGCTAAAGAGCAGGGTCCAATAGGGTTTCACCGAGCGACCCTCGACCCGGGACAAGTCACCACCAAAGATCCACTGGCGACCCTGGACGGCCAGCGTGAAGGGTTTGCACTTGGTGAAGACCATGCGGGACTCCAGATCCTGGAGGGTCAACAGGGGACGACCCTCGCCCAGTGGCTCCATCAGACCGCTGCTCACGGTGATCTCCCGGTAGGCAGACTGCAGTTCGTTGATCACCGTGCTAAAGTTCTTGTGCTCCTCCGTATCCACATGGCAATTCCCAGCGAGCAACTGCATCAGCTTGAGGATCTCGCGGAAATGCTGCAGTGGTCGATGGATGAACATGGTGAGATCGGGTCTCTTGCGCGGCACAGCCGGCTCGGTGATGAAGGCTATGAACTCGGAGCCCGTCTGTCGCGATTTGTTGACCAACACACAGTCGGCCCGTTTGATGCCATTGCAGTACTTCTTGTATGCCGCACAAATCGCCGTGGTCTTCGATAGGTAAACCCGCGAGGCGAAGTTCATGTGCGGCTCCTGATCCTGCTGATCGCTGCTGCACAGCTGCTCCAGGATGTCCTCAGCGATTCTCAGTAGCTCGTCAATGTTCTGGAACAGAGTGCGATGATCGTTCGGCGAGATCAGATCCTTGCGTTCCACCAGTGGCTGCACAAAGCGATCCACCCCGAAGTGCAGGGCAGCCGTGAAGTTCTGCTCCCGACTGATCAGCTGCAGCAGGAAGCGCCTTCGGTTGTCCGTAATGGGCACAATCGACTGCGGTGGTCAAGGTTAGTTAAGTTAATAACTTAATGCTTTTGAAAATATTTGAATATTTCGCTAAGGAACTTATGCAATTTAACCAAGCTCTTTAGTAAAGTAAAACATTCAATGTAAGCTAAGGATTATATGAAATACGAATTTTGGCGGTAAAATAGCATTTTTCATAAACAAACATAAAAAACCAATCAAAAAATCCAAACTCAAAAAGGTGGGATTGAAAAAAAAGATTTATTGTCAAGCGTTGTGGGGTTTCGCAGGGAGCTACTAAGGACTCTCAAACAAATCAGAGGCCTTGGCTAGGCAAAAAAAAGGGATAAATAATTAGATAATAGATAATTAGATAACCAGCATGGCAATACAACTTAAACACATAAACTTAACAAATAATTATGTACACACAAAGACACGGAAATAATGCAAAAAAAAAAAAAAAGGTAAAATAGAGGATCCTTAGACAAAGACACCTTTGCCTACCTCCTTGCTGAAGGTGACCTGTGGCAGGTGGAGCCTCCTCTTGGCCGCCTCAATGGAGGAGGTGGTGCCCGAGCAGGCGGTGGCCGGTCGACTGAGACTATTGCCCACCACCGTATGCTGCACGATCCGCGTGCTGGGCGTCCTCTGCAGACTGCTGCTCATCACGGTGGTCGTTCCGGTGGCGGTGGTGGCCAGAGTGCGCTCCTCGCTGCCCAAACCCAAACTCAGGCCCACTGGCTGCCGGTGGGTGGCGCTCAAACTGCTCATATTCGCATTATTCTGGCCCAAATCCGCCACCGTTGTGATTGTTGTGGCGCCCGCGCCTGACCTTCTGAATATCTCCAACGTCAAGGCCGAACCCTGCGATCGTATCAAATTCAGAACATCAGCCTCGGGCATCGTGACCACATTGTGCTTGTCCACAAAGATCACATAGTCGCCGGGCAGGATGCCGCATCGATCGGCCGATAGACCCGCCTCGATCTTCTCTACCCGCGGCGGATGGGTCCAGACGATGGAGAATCCAAAGCCTCGCTCTTCGGTGCGCGTCAGTCGCTTAGTCATGGTGAATGGCGTTCGTCCTGCCTGCTGGCGGGTAGCTGCTCCTCCTCCTACGCCGCTGGTTGATCCTCCCCCTCCTCCTGCACTATTTGGCATGGTGGACTGTCTCCTTCCACCGGATGGTGTCCCATTGTTCAGGTGATTGGCATTACTCTCGTTGGCTTTCGCCGCCGCCGAGGATTGATTGCCCGTTGTTTGTGCCTGATTGGTACTCGTGTTCGCATTGCCATCCGCCGGCGGATCCAGTTCGAGGAATCTCAGAAACAGATTCTCATCGGCATCGCGCTGATGCAGGGCCTTCTTGCTCAGCTTCATCGGCTGCTGGGGCTGCTGGGGCAGCAGGGGATCCTCCTTGCCCATGCTATCGATGCTGATGCTGATTACCTCGTCGTTGAGTGGCATGGCCACGGATCCGGATCCCGAAACGGATCCCGAGCCGGTGGCTGCTGGTTTCTGAGGCGTGACTGTGGCGGCGGCGGCCATTTCCTCTGGTTGTTTCTCTTCCTGATCCTGCTCGTGATCCTGATCCTTAACCGCTTCCCTTTCCGTTTCCTGCTTCCTCGCTTTCGATTGACTCTGGCGGTTGTTAGGCGGTGGACATGCCTGTGCCTGCAGTTTGTAGGATCCTGCCGTAACGCCCGAATCCGGATGCACTAGCTCATTCAGTGGAAAAGTGCTGCAGCCCAGGAACTCGCTGCGTCTGTAAATGTAAATGGTTCAGTTAGTAGGGAAAATGTATTAAGGAGTCTTAAAAACTTAAATCTTATTCGAGGTCTCCTTAAGTCCCCCTGAATATTTCATGGCGAATCATTGGATCAAATCGATGTGTTGAAGAACCCATGACAAATTGACTAAACTAATATGGCCATTAAATATAAATGTCCGCCGAAATCCTTGGCCCCTTGGCAATTGCCTTTCGATAATAGCGAATAGCACCTAAATTCGATTTTTCGGTCAGTTTGCGTCACGTTGCAACGTCCGTTGGACATTGTCTATTTATAAGCGAGTGAAGGTGGCACGCCCGCAGCTGATCCAATCCAATCCGTGGAAGAACCCCCCCCCAAGACAACTAGTTTTCCTGGTCGTACGTGACATAAATCAATTAGCGGCCCTAAGCTGCCGCCACATTCCACATTTCCACATGCCACAAAGTACGAAGTACATGTGGCCCGGAAATGCGCTTGGCCCGGCCAATTTGCTGGGTGGCTCCAAGGGGGGGGGGGGGGATGGTTAGGGTGGCTCAGTGGGTGGCCCAGTGGGCGGTATGACAGTGGCTCTGTGCTGTCTTCTGCTTCTTTTCCACTGGCCACTTTAGCTGAAGTTGGCGCGCGTATTTGGGTCACTTTTATTGATTTTCCTTGCGGAGTCCGGGGGTTTCTATTTTTCTTGTTTTTGGGGCGATTGCAATCGCAGCTGTCAGTTGGGGAGGTGCATTAAAAATGTTTGGGCATACCACATAGCATACCATACCATCCACCTCCACTTTGTGCCGAAAAGCTGGCCATAAATTATTCAGCCGCTGAGTCGTTTTGTAAATTGACTTAAAACGTTCCTCTTTTTGGCCTAGACTATTTTCACAACTCGGTCGGTTGGTAAATTATGCATGGCCAACAAATAAAAGCAGGTGCGTGTGAAAGGCAGCAAAAGTGGAGGTGATATGTGTATGGTTCCCGGGTGTACATTTAGTTAGTTGGCCACTTCAATTAGCTGTTGAAAGCAAAAGGAGGAAGGTAAAGGAATAAGATAGGGGTGTATGCGTGAGCTGGTGATTATTGCATAATCGCCTTAACCACTCGCATCGATTTGGCCATTAAACTCTTGCCACTTGAACATTATTTTTATTATTCTTTTTCAAGTACGCCACTCCAAATGAATGTCCTTGAATTTTAATTAACTTTGTAGCATGCTGCGAAAAGCCCTCACACAGATACTCCAAAGCACGCACACACACACACACACACGCGTACAGGACTTCCACTTCCTGTTCGCAATTTGTTTAGCAGCATGCCCGAAATTATGCTACACTTCCCGTGCTTGTCACACACACACTCGCACGCACACAGTTATATAAGTTTTCGTTGCATACTTTTTTGGGCAGTTAATGAGATAATAAACTGCGTTTCAAGGCACTTTCATTCGCAAAAAAAAGTAAACAAAATGTGATAGTTAAACCCCTTTTCTTTGGGTTCCGCTAGGATATATCTCTTTTTGTGGCCTTACTTTGCCTCGATTTCCTGCGTGTTCGAGCGTTGCCAGCCGTTTTTCGTCGCTTTTCACGCGAGCTTGCCACTCGGACTGAGTAACGGGAACTGAGCTGGGAAAACTCGGGGAAAGCACAAACCAGGAGCAGCGCAGGTCAGCCCGGGAAAGTCGCTGGAAGTGGCCACTGCGCCCGCGCTGGAAAATTTGGATAGCTGGAAAAGCTAGGGGGGGGGGGGGGTTAGGAAAGCCTTGTTTATGTGCAGGAAATGCACTAGGAAGGCGAAAGGCGCTGGAGGTGCCACGAGGCCAGGAAGAGCGCCACAATTAACCAGACTTGGTCTTTTGCCTGTCTGTGGAGTAGAAAGCCCCCCCTAGACAAACCCTGTACTCTTCCAGAACTTCCCCCGATAAACGTTTTAGGGGTGAATGACTTACAACGATGATGGCACGCGCAAAAAAGGGAATATTAGATGGGGGTCAATCTGGTTATATTTTATGCCAATCAATTCCTGTTAACTGGATTGTGGCAAACAAATATTTTACTAGATAACAAGGGGATATTATAAATATAAAGGAATACTACGAAAGATGTTCCTTGTAGGATTCTTCATATAACCTCTATACTGTCTGAATTTTTTTTATAGTTTTTTTTTTTATTTTAAAATTTAGTTAATGAGTGGTTCCCTAGAGTTTTGACCTGTACTTGTATATTTTCAGGGGTTACTTTCTTTCTTGTTGTTTTCCTGTTTTCTTGGCTTTCGACCGTACTCGTACTCACTTTAAATGACGATCCCGATGCCACACGGCCAACTGAAGCTGCTGCAAGGCGGTCTCCTCCTCGGCACTGGAAATCTGGAAGCTGAACCGCTGATCGAAGTACGGACGACCCGAGTGCCGATGGACGGCGGTGCGTTGATAGCCGGAACTCAAGCTGCCCCCGGAGCCACCAGGTGGTTGGTTACCTCCTCCTCCACCTCCGGATAGAGCCACCTTGACGTAGGCATTAATGCTGCCGTTTCCACTGCCATGGGAACGCTGCAAGTCGCGACAGCGAATCACTGCAATGGAGAAATGAAAAACAGGTGAGTCGGTTAATGAATCTCTTGAGCCCCCAAAGCAGACGTCTCCCCTGATAATCCTATTTAACGAAATTGAGTTGCTATTCACTTTGCCCTTGGCTACTAGCCCTTCCTTTGACCAGTAAACCAATTTAAGTTCACTGGCCATAACCAATTCTATTTGTTTAAGGGCTGGCAAGGGGTTAATGAAATATCGGGAGGCTATCCATACACACAAAAAAAAACATGTCGCCTTAAAATCGATATGCGCATGTAAATTTCTGGTTATGCAATTCTACGCATATCGTTTTAACATGAAATACTTATTTCGAGCATATAGAATTTACGGGACGGCATATCAAGTTAAAATTGATATTACATAATGTCAAATCGATCTTCATTTCATATCGATTTTTTTTTTTGGGTTTGTTAGTACTTGGATAATCTTTATTTATTTTAAAATCTAAATTTAAATTTATATTACATAATGTAAAATCGATCTTAATTTCATATCGATTATTTTTGGGTGTGTTAGTACTTGGATAATCTTTATTTATTTATAAAAAACTAAAATTCTCAGGGTAAAAATATTCAAAGATTTCTTTAGGGCCTTTGGAACTCACCATGTACATTGAGTTGCTGCTCCTGGGCATCGTAGGAGATGCTCACATCGATGCTGCCCCGCTGGCTTGTTTCCAAATCGGCGCCACTGTGGCTGCTACTACTGGTGGTGCTGTGGGCGGGGGGCGTGGCCGAGGCCGAGGTGGTGGATGTAGATGCCAGCGAACTCCGTTTGGCCACCTGCTGCTCCGGCTGCTGCTGCTGCTGCTCATCCTCGTCCAAATCACTCGAGGCGGAGCTGGATGAGAAGCTCAGACAGCGCTTGGTGCTGGGAATCAGCTGCAGTTGCTCTATTTTCTTCGCCTGGTGACTCTGGGCGATGGTTTGGGTGGTGGTTTGGGTCTTGTGCGGGTTCTTGCGACGCACCACCCGCTGCCTTTTCAAGTGGGTGGGTGTGCGCACCTCCATTTCGTGGACACTGGTCTCGCTCCACTCGCCGGAATGATGATTATCTGGCAGAATGGAGTTGGTGGTGATGGTGGTGCTGATTGTGCTACTGGTGGTAGTGGCTACTCCCAGTGGCTTCCGCACCTCCTTCCTGGCCGACTCTATTATGGCATCCAGCATTCGATCCAATGTGGTGTCACCCATTCGCGATGACGACAGCTGGGAATCCTCGAGAGCCACTGCGCCCAGTGGACCACCGGTGGTGCTGCGTGGCAGACATCGTAGGGCCGCCAATTGTGGCGTCGCCTGGCGGGGACCACTGCCCTCGCTGAAGCTCCTGCGCTGCGGACTCTTCCCATGCACATTGCTCAGATCCTGCAGGGCAATCAGGCTGGCATTGCCAAAGGGACTGCTCATGAAGTGCACCCCGAAATTCTCCTTGTTCGCCTCCCCCGCCCCCGGCACGCCCACGCCGCGCCGCCGCCCACGCGACTCCTCCACCACGGCACTGGAACTCGAGTGGCGATGCATCCGTGTCATGGTTGGCATGTCCCTACTAGAAGGACGAAAAAGAATAGCGAATTAGTTAGGAAATTCTGAAAATGGTTCAATACTAAACTAAGAAATGGGGTTTTTCGATAATAATGTGGTTTATCCAAATATTCTCGAGATTTATGCTTAAGATATTTCAATATTAAAGGGTTTTTATAATTTCCAATAGGCCCTACCAACTTTTCTGACAAGTTTCTTTCAACCGTAACATTTTTCCACCCAGCCATATAGAATAGATTATTCTGGATGATTTCCCAGATCTTGTTGGCAAATCGGTTCGGTTCCGTTGAGTTCAGTTCAGTTCGGTTAGGTCCTTAGTTATCGGTCCGCTATGCTCGCGATCCTTGGTCCTCGGCAGCTGGTCGCCAAACAAGGGGATCAGAGCGACGGGTTTCGATCTGGTTTCGCTTTTCGCTTTCCCATTCTTCTGCTGTCCTTTGGTGTTCTTGGGTTTTTTGGTTTTTGGGAACTCTTCCAGACAATTTCGAGGCAGAAAAACAGCGGCAACAAATGAAGGAGGGCAAACAAAGTGCCGGACAAAGCAGGAAATTTTGCAAATTGTTTTTGCGGCAAAACGAGTTCGAGTTCCAGCTCGTCCTTCGTCCTTGCGAAATTCAGGTTTGCATTTAAATTGAAATTAAACTTATGCTAATTTCCCTAACAGATTTCTGCGCTGCGGTTGCCAACCATAAAATTGAGCGGATCCTTCTTTAAGCAAGGAGTCTCTTCCTTGGCATCCTTAGCTCTGCGATCCTTTTCAGCTATCTCTGTGTGTGTGCATGTGTGTGTGTGCAACAATTACGCCCCAGCATAATGATGCCATTTTGCAAAATGTGCGGCAATCGGCAAAGCCAAAAAGGGGCCTCAAAGGATCGTCCCCGAGATCCTAGAGATCCTGGATCCATTGTCTTTCCCGGCAAATAAGAGGGAGACGGAAAATGGGTTTTCATGTAATCCATAAACGTCACCCCAGCCCCAGAATAAGATGAAAAGCCGGGCAGCCGTTAAAGGCGAGCAAAAAAATATTTTCTTTCCAGCCCAAGATCCTTTCAAGGATCTGTGTGTGTGTGTGTGTGTGTGACTTGTGCCCGTAGGATTAGCTCGGGGTGGTAGAAAAAAAATTAAGTTGAGGGAAAAAAACACACAGCAACAAATTAAATGTATTAGAGGACGCACCACCCCTTTTATTTTTTTTTTGCTTGTGGGCCCCTAGGATCTGGATCTGGATCTCTTTCTGTCGCCAGGGGTTAGGGGTTAGGGTCTTACGTTCCTTTCTTCCCTTCCTTCCTTTTGGCTAGATTAAAATTAGAGCTAGAGCAAAGACAAACACGACTACCTCATGGGTGCGATCGTAATTGTTTTTCCTTCCCAGATTTTCCAGGTGTGCCGCCGTTTTCGGAAACCGAGCTTATCAAGCGATCTATCCGATCGATCTAAATGGACAGATCGATCATATCCTTGGCTCGGATTGTATGACTTGCAGGGTGTGGAACTTACCGGGTAACTTGATCTGCTTGCGACTAGGTCGCCTGGAGAACTGCAACTCGACTTAGACTCTAGTCCAATTTGATTTACAGCACTTATTTGGTTATTCGGTTTAAGCGAGCGATAGAACACCGAAAATGTAAAAGAATTTTTGCACGAAAAAAAAATAATAAGCCAAATATTATATTTAAGCCAAAAGGGTTTCGGTTATTTTTTTGTAATTTCCAGTTCACAGTTCACGTGTCTGCTTTGCACGAGGTCAGAAACGGAAATGATGATCGGCGCAGGCGCACGTTTCACCAAAGGCTCGCGTAGAAGTCCGAAACACGAAGCCGAACGAAGCAACACGAAGTTTAACGAAGTGGAAAACCAACCACCGGAGAGCCCACAAAGAGAGTAATGAAAGCAAACGTGGTTCTAAACTCTCTTTCATCTCTCTGATTTTGTGGGCAGACTAACGGAATCCCAGTTGTGGGAAAAAATAATACCATAGATTAGATAAGTAAAATAAGAAGCTATACTTCTTATATCAATTGCTTTCTGTTGTCAAATATTTGTGAAATAACTGAAGGAAGAAAATAGGGGAGCCAAGTTGGGATCTGGTGGGAAAGTAAGGTATATTAAAGCAGGGCTGAAAGATAATGATTTATAAAGGTGTTTTGAAGTCAAGATTAAGTTAGTTATTTATTGTGATACTTAGAAAAAATGAAGAGATAAGCAGTCTAGTGAATTTACCTTTAGAATCACAATGTATTGATTACCAGTTGAGGGAAAAACATTCAAAAGGATATCTACCCATAGTTTCAGGTTTTCAGAACCTCAGCTGATCTGAGTTTCAGCCACCATCCGACAGGAGGCGTTGGGTGAAAAGTAAGAGCACTCTACCCAAAAACCAGGAAAACCTCCTGTTGAACAACTCTCTCTTTGCTCTTCGCTCTTCGCTCACTAATCTCTTCGCTCTTCCGGTGAAAGAACAGAGTCGCTCTGCTAAGCAGGTAAATCCCGGTCGAATGGATCCTTTGTGTTTTGGCCAGACTTTGCTTTTTGCCTCCGCCTCTATAGTCATAGTCATATATATATCTGCCTCTGTATATATATTCCGAACAATGATCTCTGGTCTACGGACAGCTGGCGAGGAACTGTAAAAAAAAGTGGGAAATGGGAAAAGAAAAAGAAAAAAAGAAAGGAAACCCACACGGCGACGTCGCAAGGTGTCTTAGCCCAGATTTGTCTCGTGTGTTGTCCAAAGATGTGGAACAATTGTTCCAAGGGGGAAGCGGCAGACACAGAAACGCCAGAATCTGCAGCAGCAGCAGCAGCAGAAGCCAAGATCTTCGGGACGGGACTACAAAAACAGTAGCCTAATGTCTCTGTCCAGGGATATATCGGTCATTACTTTCACTTTGATTTGTACTTGGTCCCGAAAAAAAATCCCAAAAAATCCGAACTGCCATTGTGTGTAGGCGGCAATTTACGAGCCGAAGCTTCGGTAAATATTTGCCCAGATGCCAGGATCGTATCCTTGCTGGACAGCAGGACTCGTGCCCTATATTAGCAGCCGGTTGGCCATGTTTATGTGACATGCGCTGTCGATCTTTGGATTTTACGATCTCAACTTTTCGACCCGAAAAAAAGGGAATTCAATGTGATCATAATGGCAATGCAATACTCATTGCATATTCCTTGAGGATTCGATGGGTTTGGAGTTAGCGGGGGAGTTTGGTCGATTTCGGGATTTCGTGGAAAACTTCTGCTGAGCGAGTACTTGAGAATACGGTTGCCCAATCCCGCTGAGACGGCTCGAGTCCTTCAAGTCCTTCAGTCAAAAGTGGGACAGCTGTGGATCTGTTATGTCATTGTATCGACAGATAGTTATTCAGCTGACTATTGATGGAAAGTTCTTGACTTTTGGCCAAGGGAATATTTAATGAGCACATCAATGGGAGGTTTTTGAAGCCATGAGGGGTTCTATGTTCTTGGTTTTAAAGTTAAGAAAAGTATATTGAAAAAACCTTCATATACCTAATGTTTTGTATTAAAGTTATGAATGGCAAACATTTAAACGTATTTAGGGTAATCTTTTGATATGCAAGAGTACTCCCTTTATAAGACTTTCCCTTTAACCCCACCGAAAAAACTTAGAAACTCAATCATGTTTGCGCTTTTCATGGCCGCCGGCTGAGATTCGAGGGCAGATTTCGATTTTGAGGCTGATCTTTGTCTCTGTAATTGATACGATTTCCATGTTTTCGTAATTCGCGCTTCATTAGAATCGAAATTAGCAACAACAACAGACAGGGAAGGGTTAGGTCCCATCGATTCGGGGTGGATTTGCCATTTGTGTGTGTTGGCAGTTGTGCAAAAAATGATCTAAATTGATTATAAATTCAATTTGAATCCCGATAGAGTCGAGGGTTTGGCAAACTAATTGCGAATGCATTAGGCATTAGCCTTTTTGGGTTGACACAAACGCTAAACCCAAACCCCTTGACATATCTGGGTGGCCCGGTCCGAAATTTGCCTAATTTGTGCGAAACTTGATTTTCGGCTTGTAAGCGATAAATATTGCGGGGATTTCGGGGATTAGCGAGCTAAATTTGCATGCCAAAGTTGAGCGGGGAAAAATGCAAATGTGGGAAAGTCGGAAAAGATATAGAAGTATTAGAAGTATTAGAAGTAGAACGAAAGCGAGCGAAAGAGAGAGAGATAGAGAAGGGATCTGGGAAAAATCGAAGAGGACATTTGATTGACAGGCCGACAGGACGCGCCCCGAGAAAGGACTTTTCCGCAAAGAGAGCAAAGAAACGACTCCGATGTCCTTTATTTTGTTTTGATATTCACTTCACACAGACACAGACACAGGCACAGATACACAGACTCATGCTGATCTGCTTTTGCTTGAAATTTGATAAATGACCAAAAAATGGCAGCCACTGCTTCGAGCTCCTTCGAGGTCCTGCTGTTGCCAGGAGCAAAAATCAAAAAAAAAACTCTGGGGGTGGGCAGCCGGAGTAGCAGCACCCTTCTCAAGACCCGCTGCATTTCCTAAAAATCAAATTAGTGCATCGCTTTTTTCCACTCTTATTCCCAAACAAATTTCCGTTTTTTTTTTTCGTAGCATTTTTTTTCCACCGCCAAATTTGCATTTCTCACCGGGTTCTCCTCCGAATCGGGTGAAAAAAAAGGTTTATCCACCCGAAAAAAGAAGGAAGGAATAAAAAAAAGAGTTGTCTGCACTGCAAATCCTTGGGCCCTCGTGTCTCGTGTGTCTGCAGTTGCATCCTTTTCGTCCTCGTACCCACAAAATAATTCTCAGACATTGCGGCGCCCTCAAGTAATTTGACAGGCAGGAATCCAAACGAAAAAAAAGGAGATTCCAAATAATGCAGCTCACTTTTTTTTTTTTTAGCCAAAAACCCGAGGAAAAAAACTAGAAACTTGTTATGCAGCATGTCAAGTCGCCGAATGACATTTGGCAGCCTGATTTACGAGGCTCCAGGCTCTGATTTTCTTCACAAGCGCATGTATCGAAGGATGCGGATGCGGATGCAGCCTGCGATCCTTGATCCTCCGGGATCTTCATTTCGGCAGTTACCCACAGCGATCTTCAGACGATCGCCGTGGGGCCCGGCCAGTAAAAAAAACCAAAGCCGAAATTTAATTGAAAAAGGGTTTCTATCAAAAAAAGTATATCCCAAAGAAATTTCTTTAAGAATAAATACCATTAAATAATTCCCTTCTTCTAATTGGTTTTTAAAAAAATAACTTACCTTTGCATCTACCATTACCATTACACCCAAAAAAAATCGATATAAAACGTAGATCAATTTTACATTATTTAAGATCAATTTTATATGATATAGTCCGCATGGAAAAGTGCTTCCTCTTAATTGGTTTTGTACTCAATTGTACTTAACAAACTATGGAGTTTTAGATGCACCGAATAAAAATCGATATAAAACATTTTACATTATTTAAGATCAATTTTAATTTGATATGTGACCAGGTAATTTTGACCTGGTCAAAATGAGTTCTTTATGTAAAAACGATATGGGTTTTGCAGGACCTGAAACTTACATGGCCATATCGATTTTACGGTAACATGCTTTTTTTTGTAAGTAGTTGTTATCTTTCTTTAAAAAGTATCTATTTTAATAAAAATGTTTTTAGAAAACAACATAGCTTTAAACTATTATGATACTAGGTTTATCAGTTGTGAGTGTTTGAGATCATTTAGATTTAAATTTTTAGATCTAGCTCTTGGATTGTATAGAAATTCATATGAATGTATGATCTTGTCCTTATTCCCGACATTGAGGTTAAAGATCTGTCAGAATCGGCCAACAATCTCCGATTGCCGATGAACCCACACCTTTGCCAACTGGACTAATGAATGCCCATCACAAACGATCGATCAACCTTTAGACCACCGATCGATCGATCGATCTGCCCAGCCGCCTACGAGCTGGTTTTAATGGCTCACTTAAGCACCTCGACTTGAACCCCGTCGTATCGCTCAAATGGAGTGCTTCCACCACACTGCTGATCTCTGTCCGTTTCCGGGGCGAACTGTCAACGAGCACTAATTAGAATGTCAGTCGAGGTCCTTGGTCAAGGCAGCAGCAGCAGCAGGAGGAGGACAACCCACACCGCAGTGGAAACCGCAGCCCACACCATGCCACATATAGTAGACACTCAGTACAATCGCAGCAACTCCCTGACGGATTGATTGGAATGATTAATGACCTGGCCAGTGTGGCATTGCGTGACAAGTTTGTTAGTAAATTGAGCACACCGTGGATGCGGTTGTCCTGTTTTTGTTCTCCTCCTCCTCCTCCTCCTGCAGCTTGCCACTAACACCTTTGGCTGACAGTCCGGATCGTAGCTGCATCATTAATCTTTTTGCGCAGAGAGCGCGTACTGTACTGATGCCCAATAACTATTACCAACTACTATGTGTCATTGGATGGACTATAGCAATTGATTTTCTGCGAATTCTGGCGCATTTCCCACGGCGATCTCGCGGCGATCTTAAATCGTTTTTAATGAAGTCCTCATAAACTGGCCGAAAACTGTCATAAGCCACCCGAAAACCCAGCGAAAACCCAACGTTGCGTGAATTTTTCATCGAGCTGACCATAAGAACAAACAGATTTTAATAGGAAATCAAAGGGAAATTTATTAGATGTGCTCATTGTTCTGGACTTCTTCGTTGGCGACCCTCGCGGCGTTTGCATATCCTATGGCTAGACCTTGATGACCCCACCCCGATTCTAAACCAAAAACCCAGTTCGATATAAAGGTAAATACCTCAGAGATTAATGAGATTTCTTATGGGTGATTTTTTCTACATTTCCATACCGTTTTCTGTGTGTGTTTTTTCTTGTATCGGGGTTTTTTTTTCTCTTGTGGATTTTTTATGGCTCGTTTAGAGATCGGCAAACAGGGCGCTTGTCTCGTAATTTACATGAAATTACTTCATTTGCCGGGGGCATTATTCCTTCGGTCCTGCGATCAAACAAATCGTGAGAATGCAAATCAGTCAGGGTTCGATCGGCGACTAGCGTCTTCCATCAAAGTCAGAAAATCGAAAGCAGATCACCGGTGTGGTCCTCGAAAAGGTTTTCTTTCCTGCTTTCCAAGCAGCTGCTGACCAATGGACACGCTGCCAATTAGCCATGAAATTTTCCATCTTGCAAGGACCTTCGGTGTCTTTGTCCTTTGGCGCTGGACAGTGAAAAATCAATGTGCAAAATTATGGCCAATATGCCGATTTTCATAACCAGGCTGTGAATTATGATTGTCCCGAAGATTCGGTTGATTTAGGCGAAAAGAAGAAGAAACCTTAAAGATTTATAAACACAAAAAAAAACATGTTACGTAAAATCGATATGGCCACGTAAGCCCATATCGTTTTTACATGAAACTCTTTTTGATTAGGTCAAATCTACCTAACCACATATCAAATACAAATTGATCATAAATAATGTAAAATTGATCTACGTTTCATATCGATTTTTTTTCCGTTTTACAATAAGTGATAAAAAGGGAACAAAAAACTAATAGTATTTATAATAGTCACATTAATTCTAATTTATCTTTCTAACTTAGGATTACAATCTTTATATAGAGCAAACATTTACAAAGTCTTGGTTTCATTTTCCTAATCAAATTCCAATAGATTTCCCATAATAAATAAGAAATTGAATATTTGTCAGAGCGAGGACCCCCGAGACCCATGGGTAGTTTACATAACCCAAGATCTGCAATACGGAATCTTGAGACCCAACCAGGATCACGAATAAAACTGCCACTGAAAGGACACTAATCACATTCCATTCACCCAAGAAGGACATCCCGCTGGTCGCCGAATAAATTCAGCTGGAGATCAGCCAAAGATCAGTAATCCGTAATCCCATTCCTTTAGAGAGACACACCCAACGACCCCCTGTCGTTGCGCTTGACCAGGGAAATGGGTTTGTTGGTTTTTCCTTCCGAACTCCGATCTCCGATTTTTTATGACCCCCGACGAAACGCCGATGAAAACCCACCAAAAACGTTGGGCAAACACTCTTGTCTCACTTTTTACGACACTTTTTTGTGGACATTTCGCTGCGGTCAATGTTTTTGCATATGATTCTCAAACCAAAAACTAGGGGATGGGGGCATTGAAGAGAAATTAATGTGAAATTGAAAAAAGGTAGAGGGAAAATGTGAAGGGGAGGGAAGGAAAAATGCATTGCGAAACGTAACATGGAAAGGTAACATGCAAAATCGGCTGGGAAATGAGGCGCAGCTCATAAACTAGCTGGCAAACATTGTTTTGATGACACTCAGGGGCAGTCAGCCACCCCAATCCCCTGTCACTATTTCACTATGCGATACACTATTTCACTATCCACATTTCGTATTTAAATTTTTGCAATCCATGTCAGCCTGTGACGAATCCCGGGTCCGATTCGATGCACTTAATTGGCCTGGCCAGGAGAATCGCAGGCAAATATGATGAGACGAAATGAGACGAGAAAGCAGGGAGAAAGTAGAAAGTGAGGCGAAATTTATGCGCCATAAATGTCGTTCAGATGCGATGATGCGATGGCAAAGTTATATGGCCTCATTCGTATTAGTTATTCATGACATGGAAAAAGAGTTTCACACGGTTGTAGGTGCAAACCATCCGCACTGCTGGATGTTCTCAATGGGATCTCGAAAATCTGGGAGATAAAAACCCGGAAGACAGGGTTTTACGATCACTCTAATTTGTTGTGGTTTCTTAAAGACGCCAGTCGCATGCCAGTTTTTCAGTTTTTCCTAATGATGATCTGTTTTGAAGAGATATAAACCTTTTAAGTGTCCAGTTTAAGGCGATTATACAGAGGCTTGTCCAATTGCAGTGCAACTAATTTTTTATCTGATATATCTATTACTTCACAGGCCGCAATTTGTTTAAAGGATTGTTCTTTTCAAATACCAGAACATCGTAAATAATGGAAAACGCCCGAAGAAAATGTATGGCCTTTAAAATAAAATATCTATAAACTTAAAAGAATTTCTAAAGAATAAGTAGTTATGTCAAAATTAAAATAAAGTACTTAGTTTTTAGCTTAATATATATTTTTTTAGTAGTTAATATTTAAAAATATATATAAAAAGTATTTAGAAGTTCAAAAAGATCTTTTAAAGAATATATTGATTTTTATTTTCTACAATAAGAAATTTTAGACTATAACTTATTATAATTTGAGGACCCATTCAAAACCTATTACAAGATATTATATCACTAAACTCAACTTTTAGCTTCCGAGATTATCTTGGCCAGACCTTCGACTAGAGATGAAGGATCTTAACTAGCTGATCACTGAAGCTCGAATCGAATTACCAGAATCGCGGTGACGATGATCGCTTTTGGCTGTCAAAGTTGCCTACCTTCCTTCCTCCGAAGGGCGTGTCAGTTGGTCGCTCGCCCGATCTTTATCTCAAGTGTCGCCCAGTTGGTTACCAAAAGGGTTCAAGTTATCATAAGGCCCGGGTGCTATGTTCCATGGAGCTGTAGAATTGTTCAGATGTGGGCGCTGACAGGCGACGCTGCTTGAAATTTATGCGCCTCCAGTGCATCGTCAATTGTTTGGCGTTTTTCGCCATATGTCGTTCCGCTTGTTGGGCTGAACTTTATCCTTGGGTTTTAATTTAATTTACATAAATTTCATTCGTGGCTGAGCGCCGAGAAATTAAAAGGAAAACGGTTACATGTCCTCAACTTTCCGAAGAATGCGCAATTGTCGCGGCCGTAACTTCTTGAGGGCTCAACTGCTATGCTAATTACGCATGCGGCCCACTGTCCAGTGCACTGAAAGAAAAGCAAGTATTGCTTATTAAGAATTTTCTAACTGCACAGAAAACAAATTGACAAAAGATCAGTTTTATATGTGCTGGTCAATTTTATATTTTTTAAAGTGCAAGTTATTCATATCATTTTGATATGAATCAAGATTATTTGTATCTTATTTAACATTATTTGTTCATGTTCATGTCTATATGATATGATAAAATATCAAGTTGACATGTTTGAATCATAAATTTGACATAAATCATATCGGCTTTTTAATGATATGAAAAAAGAATGAATATCAAATTTTTTTTCTGTGTATAAAATTTTGGGAATTATTAAGCCTTTTTTAAAAGTATTTTGAATATTTTTTAAAAAACATTTTGTACAAATAGACATTTGTAATTTATTCAGTAAATTTTAAATGAATTTCTAAACATATATATTACCAGCATGACTTGGCTTTAAACAGACAATATATCATAATGGTATTCAGGATTTTTGCTCAGTGTACAATTGCACCACGTGCCGAAGGTGGAAATACAATAAATGTGGAAATGGAAATGCAAATGTAAATGCGAGGCGAAGGGTGCGACAATAACTGTAATTAAACGCGACCATTGTTGCGGTCACTCTACCAGCATGTCCTTAAACCACCCCTCCCCCTACAAGCCCACTCCCCTACCCTTCCCTCCCATCTCCCCACCCCCATACGGCCAAGGACACGTGGTCAGCGTTTGTTTTGTTGAATGCCCACACACTCGCACAAAAAATACAGGGGAAAACGTTTTAGATTAGCACCGATAGCACCGGGTATAGGTATAGTAATAGGTATTGCCCAAACCCAAAACCCAAAAGTTGGGCGTTGACTGTCCACTCGATGCAATTAGGCCTGTACAGCGAACGCTCTATATAATCAACGGCTCAACCAGCAGCTGCTGTCCGCCGAAGATGATCTATGGCTCTGCGGATCAGGGCGAAAAATTGGAGGCTGCTGACCAAAACAGCGAATAATAGCCAATTAATCGATTGTTAGCCAATCCAACGCAATTCGCCTGTCGCTCTAATTTTTGTTTTGAGAAAAAGGGAAATAGATTTGAAACCTATAATGGTACCACTATCATTCGATTTTGAATAGATGACCAGTAGATATAATACCAAGGATTTAAACAGCGAAAATTCAATAATTTAAGTTATAAGTAAGAAGAAAAGAAGATTTACCATCAATTTTTGTGGGAAAACCCTTCGCTTTTCTTTACTTTTTGACCATTTTTCTTTTTGTCTGATCTCCCCACAAAAAACTCTCATTAAATTCGTATAAATAAATTCGCATTGCACATTTGTTACATGGCTTGAGAACTTTTGACAGCAATTAGCAAATGATCAGAGCCCACAGCTGCTTTCTCCTCACTTTGTCGGATCCGATGGGTTATAGTAGTCTATGGGATGGAATGATCTATGATCGAATTTCTCCTCAACTCGGGCGCCGTCTTGCCAAAAAAACAGAATGAAAAACAAACGTGACTTGAGCGTTTTATCAACGCTTCATTTGCCACTTTTCGCTTTCTTTGTGCGAAATCCACATAAAATGCACCCAAAAAATGGGAAAAATGCTTTGTTTGTCTAGCGAAGAAAGGAAAAACAAACCCTCCACAAAAGCAAGTTTAGCAAGGGGTTTGTGCGGTCGATTCACACACCCAAAAAAAATATCTCTCGTTTTTTGTGCATTTTTCGACACATTTTGTGAACTGCCTTTGTTTCTTTTTTTTAATTTCCAATGTAAGAAAAATCGTTTTTGTTGCGCCCTTTTGTGTGCGGCTTTTCATCAGTTTTCATCATCGCTTTTCGCCGCCGCTTTCCCGAGGAAAACCCTTGGCAGCTCATTAGGCGAGCGCAGTTTAATTTGTCATGGTGGCTAAATCAATCCCGGCTCCTCATTAACGGTTAACGAATGGATTTCGTTGTAGTTTTGAAGGTGCAGGGCTTCGAACTAAAGCCATTTTAAATTTTCAGTCATGGTGCGCAAAATAGTGTAATATCAAAACGATATCGAATGTATGGTAATAGTAATTACATTTACTATATTGTATAATAGCTAATATTGCAAAAATTAAATTAGTTTATGTACAGTTTTCTCATTAATAAGTTCACACAAAAAAAAACATGTCGTCGTAAAATCGATATGTCCATGTAAGTTTCTGGTTATTCTGTTATTATACCCAAATCGTTTTTACATGAAATACTCATTTCGACCATATCAAATTAACCTGGCCCCATATCAAGTTAAAATTGATATTACATAATGTAAAATCGATCTACGTTTCATATCATTTTGGGTGTAGTAAATTCGCTTTCAAATGTTTGGTAATAATTTACTCACTCAATATATACCTACCATATTTATAAATTCTAATTCTAATATAGTAGTAATATATAAGTAATATATTAGTTATATATTAGTAATATTAAATGCTTCAAAATGTAATGAGAAATTTATTGAATAACTTAAAACCAAGTCTTCAGAAGACCGTTTCCATAACTAAGTGGTTCCATGAAATACTCATTTGGTTAATACTTCCGCAAAGTAATCTCTGCTATTGAAACCTACCCAATTCCCGGATTGACTCCCCATCAAAACCTCTCGATAACTCAGCGGCACACGTCAGTGGGCAAAGTTAAATGGCAAAAAACTAGCCGTTGACAGCTTTCCGGTGGCTTAGTTTCATTCTGGTCGCGATTATTCGATGGCCGATCCTGCGGCGTCCGGTTGGGTCACGTGCGTCCAATCATAACGATATATTTGTATGGTATATGGCTAGCTGTGGCCATACGGCGGATCCGGAATTAGGCCCGGGGCAATGACGAGTTAAGTGCCCGCGCCGCTTTTAATAGCACATAAATTAACATAAACGACGGCGTCCTTTGTTTTGCCAATGACGTTGCACGGCGCTCGCATTTAAATGCCACCAAACCCACTTTACCAGGGTGGTGATGGTGATGGTGGTGGTGGTGGTGGTGGACTCCTCGGTTCGGCACCACTCGGCACCCACTGCGGTTTTTGTTTGCCCATCAGATAGAAATCTGCATTACCCACCCCGCTCACTCACTCGCTCGCTATTCCGCCTCCCCATTCCACTGTGCAGCTTAACGCCGAAAGTTGCTTTCGTTAACCCCTCACTCCCGGAATACGAGAAAGCGAGAGGGAAATGGTAAGAGCAAAGACCAGAGCGAGACAGAAGCGAACTCAAGTGGTCTGCACAGTGGGCCACAAAAATACTTATTATTAAACTAAGGAGAACTCTAGGTTAGTTGGTTTTCATTAACAAAGAAAACAAAAAAAATTTTTTTTTACATATTTTTAAAGATTTTTTTAACAACTTAAACATTTATTTAAGTGTTCTGCACAGTGGGCCATATAAATATATCATTAAATTAAGGAGAACTCTAGGTTAGTTGGTCTTGATTGACAAAGAAAAAAAAAAGTTGTTTTTCTATATATTTTTAAAGATTTTTTTAAACAATTTTAACATTTATTTAATTAATATTACAAATTACTTAGTAATCAAGATTTGACTAGAAAATGAAGATTTATTTTTTACTCTGAAATTTGATTACTCGGCCCACTGTGCCAGGAAGCACCCAGAGCGATAGGAAACGAGTAGAGCGAAAAAAATGAATAAATAAATAAAAGTGCTTTGGCTTCATTAGGCGATTAGCGCGATTCGGAGGAATGATGATCCTGTTGGCAGGACCCGGTTTTGAGATTCCAATTCCGATTTGGGTCGCTCTTTCACCCCCACTTGCTTTTGCTTGTGCTCTGCTTTTTCCCTGCTTTCTGCTTTTGCTTTTGCTTTCTGCTTTTGCTCACTTAATGCGCGCCTGCGCAGCAAGTCAAGTGCGAATCGTCATGTCAATCAGGACCAGTTGCGGGATGGAAACG
Organism: Drosophila pseudotakahashii; assembly: GCA_035046095.1. Taxonomy (NCBI): domain Eukaryota; kingdom Metazoa; phylum Arthropoda; class Insecta; order Diptera; family Drosophilidae; genus Drosophila; species Drosophila pseudotakahashii. Next base: position 14,865,231 of record JAWNOE010000105.1, read on the forward strand.
AAACCAGGACGAAGGACGTTGGACCGTTAAAAAATGTGTCGCCCGGCCACGCCCCCTCCCCTTTTTCCTGATGTACACTTCTTTTTTTTTTGACAAACTGACAGGCAAATGTCAGCGATTTACAAAACGTTTAAGCTCCCCGCTCTTTTGTCCACTTCACTGCTCATGAAACAACAAACACACGGGCCAGTTTCCCGAATTTCCCTCCACTCCACTCGACTTGAAAACTGGCTCATATTTGTTTTTCATAAGCCAGCAGCAGCAGCAACAGCAACAGCCACTGGAAAAAATGTAAATTTTCACCCAAATAGAAGAGGGGGACGATGAGGAAAGACGACGACGGCACGCGTGTAATCGCCCGGAAGCGTTTCGTTCGCATTCCCATTTTTTATTTTTATTTTTATTGTTCTGTATTCTGTAAGTCACCCCCTTTTCGTGGAACGTGCAACGTGCCACCAGCAGCCAAGCAGCAAAGCAGCATTGCAACATTGCAACATCGCAGATGCAGTGTAACCATTATATTCCGCATACACCATATACCATATTCCATATTCCATTTTACATGGGGTGGCTAGGGCGGCGGGCCAAAAAAGCTTCCAGTTGCATCATTAGTTGCCTGCACAATTTGCATGACTTGTGTTTGCCATTTTGACCTGCGGCAACAGACACACGGGACACGTGGCATACAACAGGACATACAATATATATGTTGCATATGGCATATGGCACAGAGCACCGAGCACCGAGCACCGAGCACACGGCCAACTGTCACTACGATCCGCCGGAACTGCGCCGTCATCCGCCGATCGCTCATTCGGCCCACTCATCATTACACGCCAAAAAAAATACCCGAAAGTGGTAAATAGATCTGGGGATCTACGTAGAAAGGTCCTGAAAATGGTCATTACTTTGTTGATAGCTTGATTTTTGTGTAATACTTTTTCATGGATTAGACATTAAACTTTCCAGAACCTATTAAAACCCATAATGTTACACCTCTGTAACTTTAAGTTCTATTAATCAGATATATTTACTTATATGGCTATGCCTACTTTCCTAACTTTGAAACATTTTCATGATATTTTAATGGTTTAAAAAAATCTAGGAAATATTATAGAGATATTTAAGGACTATGTACACCTTTGTGACTTTAAGTTTTATTAATTAGATATATTTACTTATATCCAACCTATTTTCCTAACTTTGGAACATATTCATAATATTTTAATGTTTAAAAAAATCTAGGAAATATTATAGAGATATTTAAGGACTATGGTTAGCTGAATATGGGGTTTTATTCCTCGAATCATTTTTAGTTTAATCTTAACTAAACCATTAATGTATTTAAACTGGTGATTTCCAGTACTATAAGTCTAGTAGTTTATAATAATGTTTTACTTTGTTAGTAAACCACCCGAAATCATGCGAATTTCTCCCCGTGCACTGGACTTTTGACTTTCACACTTTGCGAACTGCCTACTTCACCCGATCCGATGCGATTTCGATCGCTGAGCTAATTAGCAGACTTGCAAATTCATTTCACCGCCGTTGCGATCCTTCATCGTATATTTTTTTTTTCGTTATTCGCCAGCGGCAACAAAATGTTGCAACCCTTTCGCTTCAGTTTCTGTTTCAGTTTCAGTTCTTTCGGTTTTTTTTTTTGTCGTCGCCGCTGTACGGATTGCAGTGGAAAATTTGTTTATCATTAACAGATTGCAGCAGCTCGCGTTGGAAAATGAATTATAATTATGCAGGAACCACCCTGGCGGGGATTTAAATATTAAATGCATGTGCCACACGCGGCGAGCGGGGATTTCAATTTGGATGCCTATTGTTTGCATAATATTTGGCAATTATTGGAACACACTCACTGACAGTTTGGGAATCCTCAAATCCTCGGGACTCGTTACTCGGGAGTGGAGTATCCTGCCAGGATGTGGATGTGGCTGGCAGAGGGATTTCTAAGCCGGCTTACCAGCTTTTTAGCGGGGGTTCTGATTCTCTTCCTTCTGTCGAATTTTTGGGGAGAGGAAGGGTCCTTGCAGCTTGCCCTATCGCAAAAGAAAGTTTCTTGCCCCGGGGCCAGTGCGAAAATTCGGTGGCATTGGTGACTTCGACGAGGCAGGGGCGTTAGGGGGTTAAGGGCGCTGGAAAAAAAGGTTCCTTAAAATCAACATCCATTTCGCCCGCGGCGCTGGCAGCGTCTTGTTTGTCAATCAACAACAAAACGAGTACGAAAATCCGCGAATGCGAATGCGAATGGTGAATGCATCGGCATCTGGCGAAATCTGTTCCTGCCCCCGAGAAGCACAGTCCCTGGATCCTGAATACCGAACTCTGAATCCTTTTCAGCCGCAGCACTTCCTTTTTTCTGCGGCCAGCTGTTGATTAACTAACTGCATAATGAAGGAGGGGAACAAATCGTGAGGAGGAGAAGCTGAGACCTACAGAAATCGGGTTTTATTATTGTACTTGTACTTTTGAAAGTGGGAAGGAGATATTCCTTATAATATAGCCATTCTTAGGTAATTGGAATGGAATAACTAGATTGAAGTACTTTCTTAAAGATGATACTATTTGGATATATCTATAATATTTATACACACAAAAAAAAGCATGTTACCGTAAAATCGATATGGCCATGTAAATTTCAGTTTAATTTTACATGAAGTACTCCTTTTGACCAGGTCAAATTTACCTGGCCACATATCAAATTAAAATTGATCTTAAATAATGTAAAATTGATTTCCGTTTCATATCGAATTTTTTTTAGTTAACAGTTAACGATGGGATAACTTAACTGAATCTTCTAATTTTCAAGTTGTGGCTTGCTTTTCATACTTTACCTACTTGTTGACCTTTAGTTATTTCTTCAACAACTTAGCCAAGAACGTCTTGTCCCGAGTCTTAACCCTTTCTTCGGTGTCCTGTCAGCTGTGACCAGTGTTTCCACGCCCTCTTGAAGAAACAGAAGCCCCCATAACTGATGCCCATCCATCCTATCCACACTCTACAGTTCATAGATAGCACTTCGCCCCTTTCGATGAGCATTTGTATTTTTTATCACTTTTACAAGCAATTAATTAAATTTTTATCGATTAACCAAGTGACACGCAATGCGAAGGTGAACAGAAGTTGAGAACACAAGCGAAGACGGAAACGGGCCAAGAAAAATGTAAATTCGTTACGTCTTTGAGCCAAAGTTAGGGAAAAGGGTTAGGGTTAGAAAAGGGGTGTGACCCAAGACGACGGCATTAGGAAATTGGTCTAACGATGCGGGTGAGCACAGCTGGCCAACTGGAGAACGGAGAACGGAGATAGGAGCAAGTGCACCCAGCAGGGCATGTAACCGGTTATCCAGAAAACAGGAACAATAAAAATAATTCAATTATCTATAGCATCGCAGGCTAAATGGTCTACAAATTAGGGACAAGCCCACAGAAATGTGCGATGCGATGACAGGTTGCAGGATGGTAACGGGGGATTAAGCGGGTTCCTTCCGCAACAGTCGGGTTCTTAAGGTTCTTAAGGTTCCAAGTTGCCGAGGAAAAGGTGTAGAGATAGATATGGGAATAACCATACACATACAGATACCGCACTCAAATCGAATTACTGTGCCAAAAGAGTGTGCGAGGGCGTCAAAGTGTTAACAAGTGTCATGTGCCCAGAGGATCAGAGATGATAAATGTGCAGGATATAATGGTAAAGAGGTCGGTGAGAAAGTAGCTAGATTTTATATGGGTTGTCCAACTGCTAAAAACTAAATTAATATTATTTTTAATATTTAATAATTCCTCTTTAAAACTCATAAAAAATAAAATATCATATGTTCCACAGATTTTTTTAATACCCCTATCAATTTTACCTCTAAAAGTTCCTAACTTTTTTGCAAGCTCATTAAAAGCTTATATTTTTTTCATAACTAATAGAACTTTAATATGTGCAAAATGATTTTTGGTTGGATTACTTTAAGCTCTAAAGCTGGCAGACAAAAGCAGAAAACGAGGGATGATTTCGGTTTTCATAACCGAAGAAGTCCTATAATTTTAAAACCGACTTAAAAATGATACTTTTATGTAAGCTAATATTTTTAGCTATATGTTAAAATATATCCACTTGAGCAGCTCAGCTGAGGATGAGGATCCCGAGGTCCTATTCCAGCCTCTACGCCATCCTCTGTTTTTCCACCCATATCCCTGGAAACAAGAGAGTTGGCCAGCTGTTGCCTGAGTTTGTCAATGTATCTCATCCTGACTCGAACTCCGCCTCTTTTTCGTGATCCTGGATCCTGGGGCGTGCCATTGTACCTGTCGGGCATTCAATAGTTCTCAATTCCCAACCTGTATCGCCGTTGTTTGTTTTGGTCACCTGGAAAAGCAAAGCAAATCGCTTGGTCAAGCAACTGTGTAAATATATGTTATGTCTCACGCAGGTCAAAATGCAGTCGGCACGAGCTTGGATATTACGTAGATGACGAAGGTGACCGCAGATGTTTCGTATTCGTAACGATAATTCCAGTCATTTCATTTAAAACAATAATATTTGGTCGTCTTTCGCTGAAATATTCGTAATTATGTTTAAATATTTCAAGGAGTTAATTGAAAAATGGTGCTGTCTATATAAGACGGGTTTTTATAAAAGTAACTAAGGGCCCTTTTGGAACTCAATTACTTCAGATATTTTTCATTAAAGATTCCATTTGAACTTGGTAATAATCGGTATATGTTACTAAAATTCACTTTAAAAGTTCTTTATAAAATGGGAAACATATAGATAAAAATATCTTAAAAAATATTAAAATATTTTCTGAAATAAATCCTAAAATAACAAGCATTCCCATCCCGTCCAAAATAGTAACTTCACACCGTAGCTTTTGATTTTACTGCATTTATTTTGAAAAAAATAGTTATATAGTTAACTTAAAATATTAATAAATATTTGTTTAAAATTAAATAATGGAAAAAAAAGTGTTGAATACAAAAACTACATAACAGCAGCGTCGAAAAAAAATGTTATACAAATAATTGGATTAAATATGGATGAACTTAGGCTAGGAAATTATGTACAGTAATTGATTGTAGTTTGGTTTTTAGACTTAGGAACTAGATAAGCGTCATAGTTAAGCGTTTTTCCCCCGTTTGTCAGCGTTGCTCGCTCTCTTCTCTTCTTTCTCTCTCTTTGTGGCTCAGGGATTTCTTAAAAATCTGGCTCGAAGGACCACTTCTTAGACATAGATGGACGAGGGCAGGGCCAGTCCCACTTCGAAGTAGTTGCGCTCGTCGACCTTGTAGCGCTTGATGGGCGACTCCTTGGCGATGATCTCCTTGCGGCCCCGCTTCATGGTCTTCACCGGGGTCTCCAGGCAGAAGGTGTTGTCGCAGGGCGCCGGCAGATTGGAGCTGGGATTGTTGATCACTGGGGTGGCCAGTTGGATGAGCACATTGTGTGGTATTTTACTCAACGGCGAGGCCGGCTCCGGAGTGGCCATCAGATTCTGCATGGGCAGTGGCACCAGGCCGAAGCTCAGATCGGCAGCGGGATCATCGCCAGCCGCGTAGGATGGGGAGAGCACCTCCTGCGGGCAGTTCGTCTCCATTTGCTGCTTGACCAAGGTGCGCCTGCGCAGATTGAAGGTGGATCGTCGCGTCTTCTTCTTGCTGCCAACGTCCGCCTTGCAGGCGGAGTCCAAGATAGCGTCTATCAGGCGATCCAAGGTCTGATCGCCCATCTGCGTGGATGCCGGCTGTGGGGTGCTGGGACGCACTTCGAGTTTGGTGGCTGCTTCCGGTGCCCGCAGCTCCTTCACCTCCGGCTCCAAGGTGGCCACAAAGTCGTCGTCCAACTTGCGCTGCCTCAACTGTTGAACTGCCCCCGAGCCTGCGATGTAGCGTGGTTGCCCCAAAAAGGGATCCATGCCCCTCAAAGCCAAGTGCTGGCCACTTGGCAGTCCATTCGGGGAGTAATCCTCGGCGAAACGCGGCAAGGTGGTGGCATATCGCACACTCTGCACCCTTTGGGGCGCCAGATTTCGAGTGGCCGCCGCCTCGGGGGTGACATTGCGTATATCGCTGAGGGGAGCCAAAACCAGGGGGCTATTGAGCAGCCGGGCAATGGGCACCACCGGCGTGGAGTGGAAGCCCACCGTATCGGGCACATTCTCCTTGTTGGCTATGGTGGCCCTTCGCTGTCTGCGCTGCCTCCTCTGGAGTCGCCTCCTCTGCGTTTCACTGGGATCTCCAAGCTGGCTCTGATGATCCTGCTGACTCTGCTGCACGGGAATCTCGTTCAGGCGCTGCGCCGATGCCGTCCACTTGAGCATTTTGTATGTGATGATTGGGATTTCGATTCGGGTGCACAAAAAAAAAGATATCTATCTGTAGACTGTGGGCTAGTCTTCTACTACTACTGCTCTCGACCGCTCTCGCTGACAAACTGAAGCGGTACGGGGAGCGGGCCGGGTTTTATACCCGCTAACGGGGCTACGGGGTTAGGGGTTGTTGCGCAAGAGGCACCCCGGCGGGCAGAAGGACACTCGCTCTCTCCAGCTTTTGCCCTCTCTCCCAGTCTCAGTCTCTCTCACATTAAGGATTTCTTTTTCTGGCCAAGAATCATCTTTAGTCGGGTGAAGATCTAGATCTGAAGGAACTTGGGCAATAAGTTGTAAACTATTAGGATAAATACATTTTTAGATATATCTTTGAATTAGTAAACCATTTAAACTCATTTTGTGATTTTTGATCTTAAAATTTGTAACATGGTATAATAATATTTTAAACTTATGATTTGGTATTATTCCAACACGATTGGATACTTTTCAGAGGATATTGTAACCAGTTCTAGATCTTTTCCCACAGTTAACAGTCCTAGCTGGGAATCCCCTACCCCGATCCCATCCACTCATCCACAGCACCACCACACGAAAATGACATCTAGATGTCTATCGGCCAGCGCTTGGTTATTAAATTTGCTTTCATTCCCCCTCAAGGAAGTCCGCTTCCTTTTCTCCCTTTTCTCCCCCTCATTTGAATGGACATTTTTTTAGAGGACAGCAACAGGCTGGAAAACAGAGAAAACAGAGAGAAAAGGCGGAAGGAAGCCCAGCTTGGCCAGGCTAATTAGCCCATGCCAAAGTCCAACTTCCTGGCCGACAGCTCCTCGTCATTTTCATTTTCAGTTTCAGTCGTTTTAGCCACTTGTCGTAGTTTTGGTATCAGTATTAATTGCGGCTCTTTAGCGGCCGCAAATGCAATTTATATACTCGGCGGTTTTTTAATTGAAAATGTTCGCCACTTCCGGAAGGAAGCATTAGAAAAACGTTACAAACTCTGGGAAAAGTCCTGCGGGGGAAAGTTTCTAAAAGTATGTTCATTATCACATTATCAAGTTCCTAATAGGTTTATTTTACAAAAAAGAACTTAAAGGACTCTACTATAAATTAATTAAACGCAGAATACTATATCTTTTATAGAACAGCTTAAAACTAGAGGATAATTTCGGAATTTTGAAAACTAACATTAAGAATTTTGTAGTAATGGTTCTCAAAATGTATTTGAAAGAATGGGTTCCCGTCATACCATTTTTTAGTGATCGAGAACAAAACCAAAGCCGCAGCTCAAGAATATGAATATGAAATATGGAACCAATAAGCGGATATATTTCTGATGACAAGATCAAAGATAACTGCCCACATATGTGGCTCTTGACCAGCTGTAGACGAAGTGATCATCGAGATCCCTGAGTGATCTTCAAGTGATCATCAAGCGGGGGGCTCCTAAGTGAGGTTCAAGTGATGCGAGCTCGTCATCCTCTGGACTTGGATCACTCAAAGTGTCCGTGACCAACGTGGCTGGGTTATCTGGTGATCTGATCTCGTTTCGGATATGTTACTTACTTTCCCTGAATGGGTTCTGTTTTCTGGGTTCTGGGTTCCCCTACTAATCTCTCTATTTGCGATCTTTCGATCGCTGAAAGATTTCCGCTAACGGGGATCGTATATTTCGCACGTTATCCTTTCGTTTTTTTGCGGTGAAAGTTGTTTGGTTTTGTAGGTTTTCTTTGTGACTATCTGCCGATCGGTCTTTGTCCTCGATCGGAACAAACAGAAAAAGAAAAGAAAAGGGTGCCTGGGTAGTTAATTGATTGCCTCGTTCCATCCACCGAAATGGCGAATTTCTCAACTTTTCAACTCTTTTCCCCGCGAAATGCGCTCCTTTTGCTTGCTTTTTACCCCGTTTTCCTTTCGATTTGCCCTCGTTATGTCCCCGAATCCTTCGATTCCTCTTTGTGGCGTTGAGTTATCGCTGTTTACATAGCCGCACAAAAGGATTAAATGGGATTTTGAGAGAGTTTCCAGAGCAAAAAAGAAAGGCATAAGATATATCGGCATGTTGATTAATATGATTTAACGAGCATCCTGCTAAACAAGGCGTATCCCGATTTGTCTTCGCTCCGCTTGTATGTCCTCCAATGATTTCCAGGCAAAATTACCATAATCCTCGCATTTTCTGCGGTTTAAAAAGGGCAAGGAGAAAAAACAAATGGATAAAGAACTACACGAAAACCACTCAAATTCAATTTGAGTTTTCAGCATTTCGTGTGCGACGATTTTACGCTTAATTAACGAGCCCAAGGACCCTGAAGCCTAAATACTGAAGGACTGCTGCCCGAAGTCACGATCCAGTCCCGATCGCTATGTGTGCTATATGCAAATTGCCCATGCATTTTTTACTGGATCGGGGATCATCCGTCCCTTTCCCCCCGCTCGGCTGCCCTCTCGCTCGCACGCACGCGTGTTTAGGGGAGAGCGCGTCGCCAAGAGGCACTTGACTTTCACTCTCACTCTTTCGGGGTCCTGAGATCCCATCCCGAGGTACCGAGATTCCGAACCGAAGGAACTGCGTTTTTCAGAAGGGATTTGCATGTTCGATGGCCTGTGGCTAAAAACTCGCCACTTTGGCGCATAAACTTTGCAAATCCTTTGTTAGAGATGCGCCGTCACCCTTTTATTAGCTATAGCTAGATTTTAAAGGGTTAAAAAATTTAGAAAAATAAGTTATGGTCTTATATACAAGTTTCAATAATTAATAAATTAATAATAGATTACAAAACAATCTTACATACATAAATATTAAATTTAAAAAAATTAAAAACCAAAAATATAATATTATTATTATAGATTTGCTTTAATAACATTTTTGATTTAAGTAATATTTTTTTATAAGTTATGGGTCATCATTTAAGGGTTTTTTATTTAATGTTTTATTTTTTATTTATACGATTTAAGTAGATAGAGCCCTTTTGAAAGTGTTAAATGTAGCTACTTGATCCGCACTGATTCGCATTTCCCTCCCTTTGCATATATATGCCAACATCGCATGCAGATCGGGGGCACTCCTGCAGGACCTTATAGATAGGGCTGCTTTATTGTTGCTGCCTGTGATTAATGCGCCCGTGTTCGCATTGTTTGCAAAATTTATCGATATTTGATTTGGTGCGCGCGGCCGCCTAAAATGGTATTCAAAAATGCTCAAAGTGTATCAAATGTTTGTCGCGCGGCTTTGTTTGCGTTTTGCATAATGGAGGGAAAGTGTTTGCGAAAGGGGAAAATTTAAATAGAAATCGGAATGAAAGAGGCAAATAGGGAAAGTGCCAGGTTTGCGACTTCATTAACGCATTGCAAAAAAAAACAGAGGACTTTTACGACTCCGAATTCCAAGCGGAACCCACAAAAAAGTGAAACCATTAAATCATAAATGAACTAAAATGATTAATTGATTTCATAACTTTTTACGCTGGCATTTTTTTTTTGGTTTTTTGGGGCAGGGGAAAGAAATCAAATGATTCGAAATGGAATGAAATGACTGGCAGAATATAAAGGATAATGTGGCAATAGCAATAACGGGCCCCTGGCGAATATCATGTTTATGCTCATAACTTTCAACTCAAAAGTCGACCAACTGTCAACTGTCAAATACGAGACAATTTCGCAAACGAATCCTGGCCATTTCGGGGTGGGGGGACGATTGGGATGCTCTCCATAAGGACGACGACTCCGAATTGTGACCCTGAAAAAAAATAAAGGAGAGGCTGCGCAAACTGGAACACACGAAAGGACACCCAAAGGATGCGTCTGAGGCAGACGTCGCAAGACAATGGATGCCATAATGAAGAGCAGATACAGATACAGATACAAAAACACTAAGAGAAGATCCTGCCACACAGATACAGATACAGATACAGATACGCAACGGGAGATGTCTGCAGCATCCAAGGAGCAAAAACTAAATTACAACAAAAGGGACGCTAAAGGAAAGGATGCGATTGCGAAGTGGGCTAAAAATTTAGAGGGTCGGGGGCTGGAAATTATTGCAAATAATTTAGAGCACATATTGCACATACAGGGATCCGAAAAGAAAAAAAACGGAAAAGGATCCGATCCCTTTTCGGTTTGTTCGTTTGTCATTTGCCCACGGCGAAAATCAGCAAGGATTCGCAAGCAGCAAAACCCAAGAAGTAGATCTCCCAGCCCCTCGAACATAAATTTGCAACAATTAAAAACAAAGTTAATTAAAATTTATGTGCGACAGTTTTCTGCACACTCGAGAAAACGGAAAAGAAAGTGCCGATCGGGCCCATCCTTTTTTTTCCTAATTGCTGGGTGTGTCCTGCGAAATGGGGAGGCACTCTGCGCTTCAACAGCCCACTTAAAAAAGATGGGCAGAGATATGGGACATTCCCTATCGGGTATGAGATATGGGATACAAGGTATACAAGAAAGAAAGTCCGAGTGTGGCAAATGAAGATGTTTGGCCAGGGGCATACATAAAAAATGGGAGGATCCAGGAGGCGGAGGCGATGACCATCGATGACCAGTGGTTGACCTACACATAAGGCGTACAAAAGATTTTATAGCCTATTGGTCAAATAGATGGCCAGATTTTTACACAATAGTTTTTATGTCGCCTTGTTCCAAGGAATTCCAGAACTACAATTTCCAAATATTTTAATAGTACCTCAACTGCATATATTTCAAACCAGCTAATTTTCATTTTTTGGTCAAAAAATTGTGTTGTACCCCCTTTTCTAAAAATGAAAAAATGGTCGGCAAATTTTTTTTTCTAAACCAGTCAAAAAGTAACAGAGATTTATTTATTGGGTTGTTAGTTGTTCAAAACAGTACGTATCTTCGATTTGGTACAATTTTTTGCCAAATTACAGCAAAAAAACCAAAATCAAAAATCGTGTTTTTGCCAAAAAACCAACTCCTTATTTTTTTTTACCAAATAAAAACATTATTTTGGCCGAAACAAAAAAAAATAATAGTCCAAATATGGAGTGTCATACACCGTTGAACTCGTAATAAAATTCCCAATCAATTGGCATTAAAATCTGCAAATCTAAATTTTTGTCAATTTTTCGCAAAAAAATGTGATGAACCTCCTTAAAAAAAAAAACACAAAAAAAGGTCGACAAATTTTTTTTTAAGAAATCAGTCAAAGAGTAACAGATTTATTTATTGGGTTGTTAGTTGTTCAAAACAGTACGTCTCATCGATTTGTGACAATTTTTGGCCAAATTATAGCAAAAAAAACCAAAAACAAAAATCCTGTTTTTGCCAAAAAACCAAATCCTGATTTTTCACTAAAAAAAAATCAGTATTTTGGCCGAAACAAAAAAAATAATAGTCCAAATATGGGGTGTCATACACCGTTGAACTCGTAATAAAATTCCCAATCAATTGGCATTCAAGCCTAAAAATTAAAATTTTTGTCAATGTTTTGCAAAAAAATGTGATGCAACCCCTTATAAAAAAAATTAAAAATTGACTAAAATTTTAATTATTATAAGTTCACTCAAAAGTGGTTCGGATATTTTTTTTATATATATAAACATTTTTTTTTAACAATCGAACTCTTAAAATCAATTTATTATGCTTATCCGAATAAAAACCCATTGAATTCTCTCCTCCCGCCACGCTGTTTCCCAATCCTTTGGTGGAAGCCGATCGGGCGGCGCCTATTTTGCATAGGAACCACAATTGGCGCCTCTGGTTTTACGATCCAGCGGGGGGTAACTGCGATCCTACGATCGTACGATCCCAAGGATCTGGGCCACAGTGTCCTGCTCCGCTTCCGATCGGCCCAGTTCGCATTGGCGCATCCTTTGTTCGCCTCACGAGCTCTCGACGCAGACAAAGGCGGCCTGTCACTTTTTTGATGCGCTGCCGATGCGTAGCAGATTTATTGGCCTTTGGCTTTGTTTGATCGCATCCTGGTCCAAGGACTCGGACTCGGACTGCGACTCGTCCTTGTCACGTTCCACACGCTGCGAGCATCGAACAGAACTAACAGAATATGGAACCCCGAACTAAGGAGCGTGAAAGTGCCGAATGTCCGGCAGCCGGACCTCAACAAAAGGATCAAGGATCGAGATGAGCCAATTTCAATTTCGATTCCCCTGCCAAATTCTTGCGCAAAAATTACCCAAAACGTCTCTAAATTAGAGCAACTGTCTTGGGCCCTTCGGCTCTACTGTGGTGCGCCGAGTGCGGCGGTGGTTGGAGGGCCCACTGTGGATTGCAGCTGCCTCCATGGTCCATCGTCCATCGTCCTTGGACTACCGGACTTATCGCCTATTATCCTTTTACCTGGAGCCGACTGCTAGGATGGCCAGGATTGCAAGGAACGCCAGGAGAAGGAGCTCTTGAAAGGCTTTCCCTAAATCTAAATCGATTCTGAGCAGAACTCATCGTTCTAATTTTCTGAACCAATTTATTTTGGGACTTTCTGATATATAAATCTTTTCCTAGACGATTGAAAGTGTGTCTACTTTGAAAACGAAGAAGTATTATTATTTGTATAGATAAAAACGTTGATTTTAAGATAGTATCATATCATATGATATCATAGATAATAAAAAGAAATATCTTCTTTATCGACACATCTCAAGTTTCCAACCATTCAACTATAATTCCATTTAGCACTGACCATTCAAAGTTTATTAAATACAAATTATGCAATCACAGGGTGTAAAAAAATAACAAGGGAAAGTCAGGGAAGACAGGACCCTACCGGCGCATCCTTCGCATGTAATTAGCCCTGCAGCTCGTCAATATGGAAATCTCGGCTTGCCACCTTGATTGACAATCCCCCTGATCTGATCCTCATCCAGAACTCTCAAAAGTGATGTTCTGGGAGGGACGGAATTCATAAAAAAAAAGGAAACATTTCCCACGTAACCCAAGATGTCTGGAAAAAAACGAGAGAGAGATGAAAAAACGTCGCACCCCCAGGAGAAAGCAATGTTGTTGCAACCATAGCTAACAAGCCTGTAATTACTCGGCAAAGATTGTTGCCCATGTAACACCTTAATGGACTTTGCGTCAGTCAAAGTTACCCCCAAGGAAACTCAGGGAGGCCCAAGGAAATTAGCATAAAAAATTCAGAAATACCCAAGAAATGAAAAATGAAAATCGGAAATCGTAAAATCCGTGGCCCTGTCAGGGTGAATCCTTTCGATGATATTTTGACATGACATCGTGGAAATATTTATTTGTCATCGCCTTGACAAAGGGATTAGGCGCAATCATATTTTACGGACATGGAAAGCCGTGTTTTGCCGTACCCGGAATTAGCATAGGAAATATTTTGACACCCAGTCCCGTGCGAGGATGCACAAAAGACAGTTCAATTATGAGCACAAAGGGTTAGGGTTAGTTGCCCAAGTTGCCAAGGAGTTGGAGTTTCGGCTTTGACCAGCCTAAGCTGGCTTACATAACCCGAGCGCACAAAGCAAATCGGAACTAAGTCGCTTAAGGAGCTGCAGGATGTGTCAAGATCCCCTGACATCTGCCGGACTCGCCTAGCCCTTTCTTATCGCCAGTGCCGCATCGCTCGGGGGCTCCTAAATGCAGCAATTAACTTAAAGACTACCTCAAGATATCCCGAGGAGCGAGAGGAGCGAAAGGAGGAGCACTGAAGTCACTGAAGCGCAGAGTCCAAAGTCAGCCTCTAAGTAGTTGCACTTCCGACAATTACCTTGCACTGCCGTGCTGCATACTGTACAGTCAGGACCCCGAGAACTGGACTCCTTGGCTCCTGTGGGGGAGTAATCGTAGTCGAAATGATTGCGGTCAGCCGGGGCTTCTCGTTTCTCAGGGTCATAGATCGCTAAACACGCTCTTACAGAACCCTCTTACGAGGCTTTCTTGGTTGGTTCTTAGTTGGTTTTACAAAATATATTGATTTAGTGTAGATATGTACCATATTTGGGACATACGGGACTTTTACTGAAAATATTAAAAAAAGAAAATATAAAAAACAATATTGTAGATACACAGAGAAATTGAATTTGAGTTGAAAATGTTCTTAAATGTTGAACGAAATTTTTTAAGTGAATGTTAAAGTTAAATTACATTGTTGATCTCAATAAGTAAATAATTTATCAAATTAGTCATCTAAAACGCATCAAAAAGTTGTCATAAAACTTAATTAAACTTTTCCTTTCTCACCATTTGGTTCTTAAAATGAACTCAAGATTTCAAGAACAATTGTTCTCGTGCTTACAAGAAAAAATGTGCTAAAAGAACGAATTGTCTCAATTCAAGAACAATTGTACTTACATTTTTCTCTCTTTGTAGAACTTTGATTCTTTTTATAACATACTTTTTACATTTAAGCACATTTATACCTATTTAAAAAAATACATGTTTTCAATTGTACTATTTTTTTTAGATATTTCCTTATAAAATTTTCACACATCTGTCACTTTTACAATCTAAAAGGTTCTTTCCTTCTTTCGTTACAGTGAACACAATTGGTACAGTAAACATCCTTGGCTTCCAATCACGAGTACATGCAAATCCATATCATATCTACACATATTGATTGAGTAGTGACCGTCGAACAAAGCGCGGCTTAAAAGGCACATAAACACGAAAAACAGCTCTATAAAACTAAGTAAACATCGAGGCGAAACCCACCCGCAAACCTACGCCACCCCCTGCATGAATATGCACTCGAAATTAAGAAATTACAATGCGGTGGTACAAAACGTCGCATGGCCAATTAAAGTGCATTCGTTTTGGGCCTATAAAAATATCCAAATAGTAGGAACAACTTGCATGAAGCGATAAGCAAATACCAATAAAAAGGACATCGGTTCGGTTTCGGGAAGGGGAAAAAGTAGTGGGATGATACGGAATACGAACTATGGAGAGAACACCGAGGAGAAGAGCGTCATCTGGCTGATCGGTTCGTTCGTGTTGGACAATTTAATGCAATTAGTGCGATATGCGATATGCGATGGTCAGTGCTTCAGTTTTTCGGTACATCTCTCTATTGGTATCGGTATTGGGCACTCTATATTCTGTATGCCATATCGGTAATTACATAATTACAGCGCGTGTCCCTGAAATCGAGGGGTCTATCGTATATCCACCCTCTCTTCAGATCGGAAGAAGGTGGCACATGTCATATGCCGCGGCATTCCAGTTCCGATTCCGATTTCACTCGGCTGATTAATGATATTATGTAATCCCATTAGAGGGGCCTTTCCACCTCGGGGCAGTTCGTTGAAAAAAAAAAACAGGAAAGAGCCGAAGAGAAAATGCAATCAACCGCAATAATCGCGAAAAGCGAAAATCGAAAATCGCAAAAATCGAAAGCAAAACATTAGGCGCCTAATGCGACTTAGTCCAAAAATGGGAGGGATCTAGAAATGGAAATGGAAACGGAACTCGAACTAGAAATTGCAGTAGAGGGCCCAAGAAAACCAGACCAAACCAGACCCACTTCAATGACGATGTGTTAATTTCGTTTGATTGACATCTGTCGACTGCGATCCTCTCATTCCGGCAGATTCTTCCTTAAAAAAGGCAAATGTCCCGTCTGCCGACTTGTCATGTAAATCTCAAGGATGTTGTTGCGGCTGGCCAAGCATGACACTACATATTTTCGGATTTCGGATATCGTTTTTTTTTTTTTTCGGCAAGGACCTCGCCCGATTGTCCCGATTGAGCTGTCAGCGGATGACGGGGCACAAAGTCACAATCAAAAACAGCACAGAACAGCAGATAAACAACTTTTTGCAGCCCGAACTTGAAACAGATATCCATGGATGAAACGAGGACATCTTCCCAAAGAGTCAATGTCAAAACTTTCTTCTATTTTTCCCCTGAAAGACAGATGCAAACTTGGCCGGCAAGAAGAAAAAAAAAGAGCAAAAGGCCGATCAGGGGGAAGGATTGTAATTTAAGACACTCTGCCATTCATGACGTTTAAATTTCGCAAATTGTCAAAAATTATTGCATTCGATATGCAGCGAACAAAACGCAGGGAAATCGAAATGGTAAGGGAAAAAGAAAATTGTGCAATGAAGCCGACAACATTTTGCATGCCTCGCAGACCTTAACCCTTGAGTGAGATGGAAAGTGAGGAGAGGAGGTCCTCTAATCACTCGGAAAATGCCTCCCATCCCCGCCCCTCTGGCGAAACTTCTTGAGGAGTGTGTGAAAAATTGATAGACTTGTCATTCGGGGTGGATTTCCCCTTGCCCGTTGTCCTCCTTCTCATAAAGTTGCATAAATGTCAGGCGACTGTCATGACAACCTCTTGTAAACGCCCCATAATTTTTATTATTAATGGACTCGGCCCGCCATAATCGATGAGCGGGCATATCCTATATCTTACATCTTATATCTGCCATCGATTTCGCATGCCGAAAAGAGTTGGCAGGGGTTATACAGAGTGTCTGCCGACCCATCCGTTCCTATTTTTTATGGCCTTTTACCCAAGTCTTTAAATTTAAAGCCACACAATAAGTTCTTCTTCTTTTATTCTTCAAAATAGCTTAATGGCATTTTCCAGTCCAGACGTAAAGATTGAAATCAGCTTATAAATTTAAGCTTATTATATTTGGATTTTTTTTTAACAATTTTAAAATCGTGATACTAGGTAAATGTTGGTAAATATTACACTTCTTTTAATTTAATTTTTTTTTTCTTTTTGTATTTATTACTGATTAAAAAAAAATATCTTTAAAGTTTATTTTTAAACACCATTTATTAGAAACAATTTAAATAACAGATAAATATTTCTCGGATCGAGTCTGTGCTAACAATAGCAAGGTTTCTTACCCGGAAATGAAAATGTAATATCAAAGTTTCTCACCATCCATGTAATTTGAATCTTACAGTGTAAAATCAATATCGAATACTCATGTTCTGAATGCTAACGCTAGATGTCGCCAACAGCCGGTTAGCCAATATATATTCGACACTCAGAAAAATCATCAATATCCTGAAGAACTCGTAAATCCAGATCCCGTTTTTTCACAAAAAAAAGTCCGTATTTTGGTCGAAACAAAAAAAAATAATAGTCCAAATATGGTGTGTCATACACCGATGAACTCGTAATAAAATGCCCAATAAATTGGCATTAAAACGTAAAAATTTTAATTATTTCCCATTTTGTGCAAAAAAAATGTGTTGTACCCCCTTTTCTAAAAATGAAAAAATTGGTCGACAAATTTTTTTTTCGAAATCAGTCAAAAAGTAACAGAGATTTATTTATTGGGTCGTTAGTTGTTCAAAACAGTACGCCTCATCGATTTGCGACAAATTTTGGCCAAATTACAGCAAAAAAACACAAATAAAATATCATTTTTTTGCCAAAAACCCAAATCCTGATTTTCCACTAAAAAAAATCAGTATTTTGGTCGAAACAAAAAAAAATAACAGTCCAAATATGAAGTGTCATACACCGTTGAACTCGTAATAAAATTCCCAATCATTTGGCATTAAAACGTAAAAATTTTATTTTTTTCCTATTTTTCGCAAAAATTTGTGAATTCTAAAATTGAAAAAAATTGGTCGACAAATTTATTTTTCTAAATCAGTCAAAAAGTTACAGAGAATTATTAAATAAATCAAAACAATTATAAAAATGCATTTAATTACCAGGAGATCAGAAGATGCAATGGGTAGCCATCTTGAAAAAGAGCAGTTATGTGAAAGAAGTCAGAGTTACCAGCAGCCACCTACTACGGATTCTGTGCGCCTGGTATCAAAAATCAAGAAATTTGTACATCTGGATCATTTTGAAGCAGAATTTTGGTAAAATTAGTGGGATGCGGGCTAATTTCTCGATTTCATTGTATTAAAATACTTAAAGCATACTTTTGAGTAATTGTCAAATTTTAGCCAATTTTCACAGAAAATCATCAAAAAAGTGAAAATTGGTGAAAAGTTGAATTTTCCCGAAAGTGATGGGAATCGTTAGCTTGGATTGTAAGCTGCTCAGAACAGTTGATATTTTAGCTGTATGACTTGGTTTGGCAAAGTTATGAATAAAAAACCGATTACAAAATGGGTACTGTTGTTTAAAATCCTTATTTTCCTCCTTTTGTTTAAGCAACAGTGAAATAACACGATGATGACGACAATTCTCTTCAAAATGTATTTTTAAAATGGTCCAATTGCTTTCAAACTGTGAGTTGCAGCACATTTAAATAATTTTGTAGCATACTTTTGGGCTGTGCTTTAATTTTAGCCCGTGTAAAACGGCTACAGTTTTAGAGTCATTGTTCAATGATAAGTAGCAGCTAAAAACTTTGGTCAAGGTAGCGTCACATGCGACCTCAATTTTAAGTTTTGCCGAAAAACATTGGTCAAGATAGCGCCACATGCGACCTCAATTTGAAATTTTCTAAAAATAAAAGTGATGCCAAAAATTGGAGAAAAAATTGGTTTGGCGAATTTTTTGAGGGATTTTTTTTTAATCAGCCCAAAACCAATAAAATAAAATTTATGTACGAATACGAGTTATTTTTGCATAATTTATTTTAATATTTATTTCTTAGGGTTATGAAAAAAATTCACTTACTAGCTAAATACTACAACTGTTAGGTGGTTCGATTGATTAGTTAACTGGTTAGATTGCGAGATGCACTTACGGCTAATACATTTTACAAATATAACGTATACTCCAAGGACTTAAAGTACTTAAATGCGAGTGTGTGTTAAAAAAAAGCAAGTTGAGCCCCCTAAACTATTCACAGATAAGCTGACCCAAAAAACAGCATGTACAGGATTCGGATCTTCGCGTTCAACGCATCAAGAGAGGAATGGACTTTTAGGCGGTGGTCGCTTTGGCGGACGTGAAGGCGGCCAGCTGGGCCTTGAGGGCATCGATCTGGCACAACAGCTCGATGTTCTGGCGCTCCAGATAGGCGGCCCTGATGGCGATCTCATCCTCCTTGATGCGGCGACGATCGCGGGACTTCTTGGCGGCGGCGTTGTTCTTGCGACGCCGCTCGTAGTAGGCGGCATCCTTTACCTGGCTGCCCGAATGGTTGATTCCCGAGTTCACGCCGGTGGCGTTGGCCAAGTGGCTGGAGTTGCTGGCGGAGGAGGACTTGCCCTCGAAGTTGCCCGCCTGGGAGTCGCAATCGCTGGACTCCTCGGCCGCAGCACGATCCTCGCTCTCGCTGTTGTTGTTCGAGGAGCTGCCCTCGTTGACGGAGCCGCTCCTTGAGTTGGTCCTGCGCATCTTCGGGTTGGTTACGGTGCGTGATCCTCCGTTGGAGCTGCGGATCTGCTCGAGCACCCTCTTGCGGTACTCGGTGTAGCGCTCCACTCGCGGATTGTCGAGCAGCACATCGGTGGCGGCGAAGTTGGCTGCAATGACCAGGGGATCCCGGGGAAAGGCCTTGAAGGGGCGAGTGTTCTTGTTCTCCGAAGCGGAGGCGGAGGTGGTGGGCGTGGTGGCCTCGACAGCCGGCGACTGTGGGTTCTCGAGGACATCTATCTGCATGGTGCTGGCATTGCTGGCGGGCCTGGGTGAGTTGGTCGAGGAGGAGGAGGCTGCAGCAGCGGCGGCGGCGGCGGCTGAAGCGGCCGCAAAGGTTTGGAGAAGGCTGGCGGTGGGCGTGACCTTGGGCGGGGCAGCCGTTGGCGTGGCTTGCTCCTGCTTGATGTTGCTGTAGTAGAAAGCGGGATACAGGGAGGCCAGTTGCTGTTGCTGCTGCTGCTGTTGTTGCTGCTGATGTTGCTGCTGCTGCTGTTGTTGCATCTGGGCGGCATACAGGAGATTGCTGGTGGGCGAGGCTGAGGGGGAGCCACTGCCATAGCTGTAGCTGGTCTGATAGGGCGAGGGAGTCTTCCTGGGTGTCTCCACGCTGTCGCAGCGCCGGGAAAGATCCAGGACCTCGGCAGAGGAGGCCTGTTGCTGGTGTTGCTGCTGTTGCAGTTGCTGATGTTGCTGCTGCTGCTGCTGCTGCTGCTGGCTGAGGGCAGCTCCCAGCAACTGCTGCTGGTAGGCATAGGCCGCATACAGATCCATCTTGGGCAGGCCCAGGGATCCCTGAACGGGCAATTGGCCGTGCGGCAAGTGGTGCAGCGACTGCTGCTGGTGGTGCGTCTGGTGATGCTGGTACTGATGGTGGTGCATCAAGGGCTTGCGATCTGCAAAGATTGGAAGAGAGAGGGGATTCGTTAGTCTACAGATCGAGGAGAGTCCAGGGGGCGTGGTTAACTTACCGGTCTTGAGATCGAAGAACTGCCCGGCCATGAGTTTCTCGTGCATTAGCATGGTGCTTGGTGTGTGATTTCTGGGTTTAATCCAACTGAGTGATGGGATGATAGAGTCTATATAGACCGATGATCTTCTAGCTCTGCTCTTGCTGTTGCTATCTATGTATCTTCACGCTGACGATGTCGAACGCAAACTGATTTCCTCTCGTCGGAACCCCCTGAATTTATACCCAAATTCCGGAGGCTGCGGAAATGGCGGACACGAGCGGCCAGCCGAAGCGGTACGAAGCAGGTAGGCGGTACAAAGGGCAAAGGGGTGATTCGGCCGCCGTCTATCTCTCTCACTCTCACCCTGTTGCCCTCTCTGTCTCGCCGCCTTCGAAAGGGTTTTACGATTTTACGAGGGTGCGGCTGCCCCTTTCCTTTGGTTTTCGCATTTTTCGCAAAAATCTTGGCTCTTTGTGCCATTGTTACTTCACCATTTAGCGTAATTTAACAAAAAATAAAAAGAGTTTGAGAACTTTTTTTACTTCATCAGTTCCCGCGAAAGGATATGATTTCTTCTGGGGTTATAATGAGGCTCAATGAGGAAAAAACAGGGAAATTCGCAGCACCTCTGGAGTGATTTACATTTGCTTTTCATGGAATTGGTTGATAAGTCTTTGAATTATACATGTTGTTATTGAAACTGACTAGCTGAATTCAAAACAAAAAAAGCCTCTCCTAAGCAAGGAAATCTGAAAAGAAATCAAAAGTTAGTAACTCATTTTCCAAAAAGGATAGTTTGATAAATCTGCATATAAATCATACCTATTCTGCATATAAATAAATCATATAAAACCGAAATCACATGGATACATCTTAAGATTCCAGTACACTTCTTAATTAGGGCCAAGTAATAGATTTCTGGCCAGAAAAAGAGGCAAATGACTAAAAGAAAAGAGACGGAATACGGTTTGTTGATGATGGATGCACAATGTTCAAGGGTTGCGAATGCTAAATCCGTTTGTTTTGCGCTTTTGTCTCGAAATCCTTTTCCTGGCCAGCCCATCCATGTAGCCTCCTATCGTTTTGTATCCGTGCGATGGCGAATTCGGTGGATTGTGCGTGACAAATTATGGAAATTAGGCCGAGTTCTGGCGTTTCTGCAGTTTCTCAGCACTTTTCGGCTGGCGTAATTCGCATCCTTTCCTCATTTGGCTCAAGGCGAGTCCCGTTCCCATTCCGGTTCCCAGAAACCTGGCAAGGACACTCGCCAGTCTGGCCATTTGATTCATGACGCCGCCACCTCGAGGATCAAGGATCGACAATTGAGCATCTAACATCGAGAGTCCGGGATCATTGCGACAAGTGTCCGTGATGTTGACTGTTTGTCCTCCTCCTTAAACATCCTCGATGCATTATCCTTTATCCCTTTGGCTTCCGCTGCGGCGTGGGATCCTCGACGACTTGTTTAAGTTTGCTTAACTGTTTGTCCTAACGGTCGTCTCGATAACCAACGGAAGTGGCTTTCGTTTGAGAGTTGGCCATATCATCTATGGGAAAGATATCCGCAGAACATTCACTATTTGGGATCCTTTAACCTAATGAAATAAAATGTATTAGAAATCTCAGGAGCTCTTTTTTATATATTTTGAGACTTTTAATTTTTCAATAATAACTGTTATGCAAAAGGAACCAATTTCACATATTATTTTCAACTTATAATACCCAATAAATAGTTATCATATTATATAGGATGATATAATATGATATATGATCTTATCAAACTGTTGTATAACCTTATTTTAAAGAAGGTTTCAACGAAAGTTAAAATGGTTCTTGAGAATCTTACTTACTTTATCAAATTCTTTAATGATTGGCCATCAGAAATAAGATTCAATTCTTCCAATAATACCTACCATTTATTTCATTAGATTTCCACTTCCTCCTGCCAAGATTTTCATTCATTCACTTTTTACAACTCCTCCATTCAGTCGGAGATTGCAAATAAAAAGAGGGATCGATCCAGTAATCAGTAAAAAACCGCGAACTTATCCGCTAATCCGTGCGCTAATCCAACCGTAAAAATGGTGGATTAAACTAAAACTCGGCCTCGTCATTGAGTCGGTCGTCTACCTGAGTTCCCAGCGCTCGAAAACAGATTCCAGCCATATAACCCAGGCCAACCGATTCCGAATCCGAATCCCGAACAGATGCCATAAAAAGTCGCGGCCGGAGTCGAAGCCAAAGAGTTGGCCAAATTCGCTGTAAAAACCAGATTCAACGAAAAATAAAATAAAAAACTTAAAAAACGGGGGGCCATAAAACCATATATCCATATACGCGGACTGCTGTTGCCTCGTCATAATGAGCTGCGGACCAAAGATGCAATATTTGTGCAATCCTTTGAGTGGCGACCTTGGGCGCGTTTTTTACGGAATCATCTACCTGATTCCCGAACGGGTTGCCCGCCCACTGAACGGTATATGGTACATGGCATTCGCTATATGGTATTGCCTAAAAAACATGGAGAGTTTTATTGCATAATGGACGCTTCGGGCGAAAAGGTCTCATTCCTAACCCGAAGGATCTGAGATCTGAGGTCCGAGATCTGAGTTCTGAGGTCCTGTTTTTTAAGGTTTTATGACACCTAAAGTTTCCCTAAAAAAGGGTTCTCTCCTCGGTTCATTGTGGCTGCGATTTTTATATTGGTTCGCTGCTAGGTGACACAAAGAAAATCAGCGACTAATTGACTGAAAGGGGTTTCGCCTTATATGACCCGTCCAACCCATCCAAAAAAAAGGGTGATACTTGGATTCGGGGAATCGCCGTTAACTCCTTTCGCGGCCCTTTGTCTTAATGGGCCAACAGTCGCATATTGGAATCCATAATTCCGAACGGCCGCGCGTCGTAAACCAAAGTTGAAAGCAACTTATCGAATATTAGGAGGGCCATTTTGTTTCTTCGGAATGGTATCTCAACCCTAAAAACGTTGCATCTCAACAAAATGTAGAGATATATAGATAAAACTGAAGTTTAGCAACGCTTCTTTTCGCTACAGAACAGATATATTATCTATCGTATATTATAATGATTAACTAGAACCCTTAAATAATATTGTATCTAGATTATAGGTTTTTACCATCGCATCGTATATTCTCGCAATGATTTTGATCAGGGATAATATAGTTTCTTGATATCATCAATTTGTAAATTAATATGCTACTTTTTAAGGAAGAGTTCCCTTAAATACACACTGAGGACCACTCCTTGAAGGACTTGAAGGACCGTTCTTTCATCACAATTGATGAAATGAGATTACTTTCAAATGCATGATTAGTTTGGCCGTCATTCAGTTGATTCTCGGCCACGATGGCCGCCTAAGCCCATCAGGAAAGGCACTTTCGGCCGTCTATATCCCAGATATATCCCAATATCCTGCGATGCTAATGAGGAAGTAAGTAGTCGGCCGGCGAGGAAGTGAACGGGGATTACACGTGCTCCTCGTCGAGCGGACAAAGGACTCTCTCTCTTCTGCCACAGCGGAGAGAAGAAAAAGACTAACCAGGATCGGGGATCGAGGATCGAGGATCGAGAATCGAAGATCGAGGACTTGTTTGTTTTCCTTGGCAAATGGCAAATGGCATATGCAAAGTGCACACTTGCAGGGGATAATGGGAACAGGTATTGCTCCGGGGATTTACCTTAGCCACTTCCGCAAACGGAAGTGCACAGGCCGGCAAAGAGAACCCCCGACTAAAAAAGACACAAGTTAAGTACTCAAAGGAACCCACAATGGACGTAGCTTCCGTCGTCAAATCCTTTGGCTAATTGTTATCCTATGGCTCCTAATCCCACTGGCCGAAATATCCGAATAGCCAGCAAAAGGCTGCTCAATTATGGCATCTCCCTTTAATTGAGAGACGTCGAGCCGCTCCAAATAGAGTGAGTCCTCTCCATTCATTTCTGACCACCGAAGCGAAAAGATCTCGAGCAGATCCCAAGTCCCGGAATCCAAGGCAGTATTGCATTACTATGCCAATTAGTGCGGTTTTGATTACCCAAATGACATTTGCCCAGCGACTGGCAGAGGTTCACAAAGCCCCTTATCAGCCGAACCTGATCATCTTCGGAAATGGGGCGACAGCAGGTCTATCGTATTACTATCTCAAGTTTGCCCAGGCCAAATATCGCAGCTCAATGGACTTTCAATGAGCAAATATTGAACTTTTAGTACTGATAGGTTCAAGGTTCTGACTCAAGATTAGGGCGATCGATCAAACGATCGGTCGATGGGGAGACTGGAGACCCCACACAACCATAATGCTATATAATACTCGTCAAATCGCCGCACAAAGAGGCCAAAGGCCCGAGTGCTATTTAAATGGGCAAAACTAACTTGCTACTTCCTTACGCCATCATTGTGACTCTTGTCCCGTTGTCCCGTTGTCAGGACCCCAGGAAGATGAGGAATATGACCAGGATACAGGGGATTCGGAGGGTGTGGCCGTGTCAACGCCCATCGGCATCGGAAAATGCTCGGGTTGGGAAAATACTCAACTGCGCACACACAAGACAAGCAGAAGAAAGCCAGCCAAAGAAAGCAACATTTCACGCATGATTTCTGTGTGGGAGATCGCTGGCTACACCGCGAGAAATATATTTCACATTTTATGATGTTTATTTCTAATACTTATATTATAATACTACTTGATTCCTAGCTAAGCTAATCAAGGAAACTACTTTGACCCACTATATTTTATAGTTAGAGATTTGGAATTTCTTTCATTTAAAATTCCAGTTACTATACCATTTCGCCCAGTGCATTGCTGTACCGCTATGGGCTATCATTGCAGGCTATTCGCCACTGATGGAATATTCATTTTGCATGCATCATTCGTTTTGATGAACTGTCAACGTTTAGGCCATTGTTCCACAACTCGGAACTCGGAACTGCATTCGGTATCTATTTGTGTGAGAACAAACCGCTTGGGGTACAGTTATGTGCGGAGAATGTGAAACATTTCTAATAACTGGGTGAGGAGACGAGACCCTTATTCCCATTCCCATTGCCTATCCCAATAATCCCCTTTCATTGCTCACTTAATTTTATGCATTTTACTGTTGATTAGCTGCCACATCTTCCATTGTCAGCGGACGGACGGGCACCGTTAGGGGTTCTTCTGGAGTTAATCAAAGTGCCGGGGCGTAGAGCCCTCATAAAAAGAGTTACGATCTGAACTCGCCTCCCCCAACTCTTTCAGTTTCAAAGTCGAAGCGAGAACCCACTCAATCTATCTATCAAACGGCCCTTGAAATTTTCACACCTTTTTGCGGGAGTGTCCTTTCTGGTGCACTCCTTTTTGTCCCATTGTCTGGTCCTGTGGCCCAAAGCCGCCTACGAAACCCCGTTAGAATGGCTACTGTTAGCCCCCCCATCCTCTTTAGATCCCGGTTCCAGAGATCCCGAGATCATATTGTTGGCCAGGACAATTGCTGTCAAAATGGCATTGCAGCGGTTTGCGGATTTGGCCGTCCTGGTAATTGTGTCAATTGTCAGTTCGCACCATCTCTCTTAACTCTTAACTCCCATCAGCATATAAGGCATAAAGCATATCCATCCAACACGATCTCGAACAGAACGAACGGATGCAGCCCAGATACAATCGAAATCGGACGAAGAACGGGAAATCCTGGAACGGAACTGAAATGAACGGTCCTAAGCCTCATTCCGCATAACTCTTTCATAGAGTGACTCCTGGCCAACTCGTAATATGAGCATTTAACCCTGTAAAGTCTTCGTCTCGGCCACGCCCATTGTATCCGAATATCCGAGTATCTGAATATCTGAATATCCGAGTTCCGTTCTATTCTGATCTGTCCTCCTCCTCGCATCTCGAGAGCCACAACTCTGCCTTTTGCCTCTTGTTTTTTCACATGAAACTAAAAACGACTGAAATCCATGAGATTAAACGGTCTTTAAGCGGTTTAAGCCTTTTGTGCTCACAGTTTTGTAGGTGGCAAAATGTGCCATTGTCCCCGAGAGTTCTGGCAAAATTATGGACTAGCATATCATTTCATAATTTCCATTTTCATCTTGAAAAATGCATTTCATTTTTTCATTTTGCATTTGGCATTTGGCTTCTCGGAAGGAAAACACAAATATTATTGGAAGCTCAGTGGGCAGAGGAGGGTGATCCGAGTGATCCGAGCGATCCGAGAGATCCGAGAGATCCGACAGGTGACCAGGTATGGCTCTCTTCCCGGATCCTCCAAGCTAATCCCGACTATCTGACTGTCTCAAGTTAATCTCGCATAATATTGCGTGTTCCGAGACGCGTAATCCCCCAGGAAAACAAGTGCCCGGATCCCGCAAGATCTCCACTTTTAAGCCGGCAATGGATTCTAGATGACTTGACTAACTGTCGAGTTAAGCGCAACGGAGAGATTTCCCTAAGCCATGATCCAAACTGTGCAATCGTTGGTAACTTTATGCGGAAGAAGACAAAATGGTTTAGTTCAGTTACTATATCTTAACTGATAAATAACCATAGATGTTACTATGTCTTAACTGATAGAAGAACTTCAATTCATAAGATTTTAAAATATTTTGTGTGTCTAACTTATCTTCCAGTTGACCACCTATAAAGGTATTTAAACATTCTGCATATCTCTTTATCATATTATCATTTATCATAATTTATAAAGATATCTTTCAGTTTCGGTAAATATGACTGAATTTAATGAACATTAACGTCTCGAACTTTCCTGACTAGAACTTTCTGCAAGTATAACTTGCTTCATAGTTCTCCATTCGAGTTAGAGAACTTACAAATCAATCAAAATCGCAATTCCATCGCCATATTACGTTACATCCTCCATTGCCAGGGATTGCGCCATTTTGGCGTTGATAATCGTGGTCCTATAACGAAATCGAAGAATCTCCCAAACTGCGGGACTCACAATAAAGTAGAGCTCTAGAGAACGGGACTCTCAACCAATCAGAGGCAGAAACCACAGCTGGAGGGGATTTCGAAAAAACCACCACCGCAGCGACTTCATTTTGTGCGTCTGGTGGGAAACGAGAACGGGTTCTCTGGGCAATGAATCCCCGGCAACTTCATTAAAGCCAGAAGATATGGGACATAAGACCACATATAGAGAGGTGGTGGGGGGGTGGAGAAAGGCGAAAGGGAGATGTGCGGTGGAGAGAGATCCAGAGATCCAGGGCTTAGGGAAAATGCGACAGCTGTGCCAGCTGACCCAGTCCATTGTCCATTGTCCACTGTCCATTGTGTCCGTCCGGAGGCGAGGGAGTCTCTTGCATTTAATAAATAAATAGCAGGCGACAGACAGACAGCATCGGGGGCATTTTCATTATCGCAAATGAAAGGGTTCTGTTTCGTTGTGGTTCGGAAAAGCCTCGGCGACTTTTCCGGGCGGTTGCTTAATGATAACACAACCGGATGGCCGTGGCGTTGGGTTGATTACAAGTGGTTGCTCTGTGGGATCTGGGATCTGGAAGCTAGGATTTTTGCGGGTCAGCCGCAATGCTGACCGCTGCTTTGGTCACTTTTGGCAATTTCCTACAATTGTTGTCTCAACCCTTCCTTCTTTGCCTCCTTTCTCCCTTTTCCCCTTTTTCCCTTTTCTTGGGACGCAGCAGGGTGGATGACTGGAGTTTGGGGTTGGACTGGAGCACTGTCACCCCATCAATTTGGCGCGTTGACACATTTATTGGGAGTCTGTGGAATTAGTTGCTGGCCCGAAATTAGGTTGTATGGGTTTAGGAGTGGGGGAACTCTTGGCCAAATCGATTTGGTGAGGTGACCACCTGCCCCACTCCATGTCGAAGAGCCCTGTTATTGATACTGAAACTGTTTTGTCAGGGAAACTCGAGAACATTCCTTCTCATTCCTCCGCAGCGAAGCAATATCATAAGATTATCTGGTATAGCAACCTCAAATTTGTGGCCAGACAAGTGGAAACGATGCGGAGAAAGCAGATCACTTCCTGTCTTACCCTTCGCCGATTATCTTTTTGTCATAATCGAGGTCTGTTTGCCAAATAGAGCTCAGCGAAGCGTGGAAAGAGTTCTTCGTTCTTTGGGAACGTTCCCTGGGAACTGACCCGCTGATCTGCCGTCCCCAGAAATCCTTTTCTCCACCAGACCATAGACCATATATAAATATATAGATCGCGTTTATTGTCCGCCTGTCAGCGGAGACCATTAGCCAGGGTTTTCCGACAAATCGCCGGACACAATGGAGGAACACTCACATATGCCACGCCATCTTAGCTCCGCATTCAAAACTCTAAACTCTGAACTCCTAATGATCTTCGGTTCCGGTCGATCCTTGGATACCCAATCCCCTGCACACAATTTGCCACAAGTTGCCGTGATTAATTAACTCGAATGGCATTTGCATTTCCATTTCTGAGACCATTACCATGGCTCATGTTGCGTTCTTGTTCGGATTCTACGAGTAATTTGAGGCGCTCAATTTTTCGACGCATAATTAGAAAGGACTGAGAACTAAGGACCGCTGGCTGAGGAATTGTTTCGGTACACGAGCCACACGACTTTCCTTCGCTAATTGTTAACTGGAACGATTCAAAGGAACTGCTGGAAGAAAGTTCGTCAACAGCCTCCTGCCACGAAGCCTGGAGTTGATCCTCTTCCTTGGAGTGTGGCAAACGAATCGATTTTGGGATATGCTATAAGTAAAGCTATTCTTCCGAATTTGTACCATTTTGTCTATTTGTTGGCAGATTATTGCATCTTATTTGGTATGATGCATGCTTTTATGGCTGATTTAATGTGGGCGGAGTTTCATTGTCCTGGTTCTAGGACAACCCGAGTTACTTGAGGTAACTTCGTTGGTTGTGGAATTACCTATACGATTTTGATAAATGTTCTTTATCACATGAAATCAAATCCTTGTACTAAAATGTACTATGATAGCTGTAGCAGAACTCGAGTTACTTGAGGTAACTTCGTTGGTTGTGGAATTACTTATATGATTTCAATATATGTTCTTAATCACACAAAATCAACTCCTAGTACTAAAATTTACTATGATAGCTGTAGCAGAACTCGAGTTACTTGAGGCAACTTCGTTGGTTGTGGAATTACTTATATGATTTTTATATATGTTCTTAATCACACGAAATCAAATCCTAGTACTAAAAAGAGCTATGACAGCTGTAGCAGAACTCGAGTTACTTGGGATTCGTTTAAACGTTTTAGCAGTGATTATAATCCAACTGAACTTAACTTTAAAAATACCCTTTATGCAGCTTGCCTCTGGCCACATCCCAAAGGAAATCCTGGTAACTGCCAAAGAAACGGACTCTTTAAAGAGCCACACGAGCCAAGCGACAGTTTGCCATTGTTGGTTAATTTATCAAAAATGCTAAAACAGCCAACTCATGCTTAAGTGGAAGGCTGCCTAATGAGCGTGTTCAGTGGTCTTTTTTCGGTGCTCAGGTTTACTGTTCGGTGTTCAATGCTCAATGTCCAATGTTCAATGTCCAGTGTGGTCAGCAGCTGGAAAACGAACACATGTGGCTCATGCCCATGTCCAGTGAAAGGATTCGACTTTGGATTCTGGTTTCTGGATTCCGGATTCTAGATTCGGGACTTGGAAAACGGCAGAGTAAACACACGCCGCACACTCTCATTAATCTCGAGGGGGCGTAGACTGAATGGGATCGGAGTTTAGAGCTCGGAACTCGGGATCTGGAATGGGACCTGGATTGGCTCCGAGGGATCGAAATTGCTCTGGCTCTAATACACAACATATTGCAACTTTATGTCGGGGAAACGCGACTCGAAATCCATTCGATGGCTTGACTTGCGTTTTTGTTTTTCCAGCATCAATGGCGAGGCGAGCTGAAGTTAGAGTTATTTCGACTTCCCAGCCCCGGAATGGAAACCAGCGAAAGAAAATATAATAAGTGGGCACGTGTTTTCGCTTGGTCTACAGGGCATACAAACGATTTGTTTTCCTACGGCCAACAGGCCCTTGGGCCTTCGTCTGGGGTTTGTTTTTACACATAAATATTTGTTTTTATTTGCTTAAGCACAGAATTTGTGTCGTCTTCTAGGGAACGCACACACCACGGCCATGACCACTGCGTATATGTTCGATGAGGAACCGCAGGATCCTTCCTCAGGCGCCAATGGAGGACCTCTTAAGCCTTTACAGCTGCCCAACGGAAGTGAAGTTAAAATAGCCTCACGCTATCTGCGGTCATTAAGTGTGTATTTATATAACATTTCGGTTTAAAATACATAAAGAACGTTACACTAGTTATACTACAAGATACCACAAATTTGAAAAATATTTTTCCTGTTCTAAAACTTGTAAATTTAGAAGATAAATAAATGTATATATATAACGAGTTCAGAAAGGTATGGCAATCCATAGTTAAACCCATATTACCTTTGTTCTAGCAAAAAAACAGATTTTTTTTTGGAAATTCGAAATTTTGGTTTTGGACAAAAATAGGATTTTTTCTTTTTGTTTTTTTTTTGCTGTAACTTGGCCAAAAATTGTCCTACACCAAAAATACATACTGTTTTGAACAGATTACAAAATAATAATTACATCCATGACACTTTCCGTGTGATTTTGAAAAAATAAAATTTTTGCCAATTTTTATTTTTTTTTTTTTAAGGGGGTACATCATGATTTTTTGCGAAAAATGTCAAAAAAATAAAATGTCCTGGTTTTAATTCCGATGGATTGGAAATTTAATAACGAGCTCAGAAAGGTATGACAATCCATATTTGGATCAATATTTCCTTTGTTATATCAAAAAACTGATTTGTTTTTTTTTTGGAAATTCGGAATTTTGGTTTTTGACAAAAATAGGATTTTTTTCTTTTTGTTTTTTTGCTGTAACTTGGCCAAAAATTGTCCAACACCAAAAATACAACCTGTTTTGAACAGATTACAAAATAATAATTACATCCATGACACTTTCCGTGTGATTTTGAAAAAATAAAATTTTTCCAATTTGTATTTTTTTTTTAAGGGGGTACATCATGATTTTTAGCGAAAAATGTCAAAAAATAAAATGTCCAGGTTTTAATTCCGATGGATTGGAAATTTAATAACGAGCTCAGAAAGGTATGACAATCCATATTTGGATCAATATTTCCTTTGTTATACCCAAAAACGGATTTGTTTTTTTTTGGAAATTCGGAATTTTGGTTTTTGACAAAAATAGGATTTTTTCTTTTTGTTTTTTTTGCTGTAACTTGGCCAAAAATTGTCCTACACCAAAAATACATACTGTTTTGAACAGATTACAAAATAATAATTACATCCATGACACTTTCCGTGTGATTTTGAAAAAATAAAATTTTTGCCAATTTTTATTTTTTTTTATAAGGGTGCATCATGATTTTTTGCGAAAAATGGCAAAAAAATAAAATGTCGAGGATTAAATGGCATTCGATTGGAAATTTAATGACGAGCTCAGAAAGATATGACAATCCATATTTGGATGAATATTTTTTTTGTTTTAGCAAAAAAACTGATTTGTTTTTTTTTGGAAATTCGGAATTTTGGTTTTTGACAAAAATAGGATTTTTTCTTTTTGTTTTTTTGCTGTAACTTGGCCAAAAATTGTCCTACACCAAAAATACATACTGTTTTGGACAGATTACAAAATAATAATTACATCCATGACACTTTCTGTGTGATTTTGAAAAAATAAAATTTTTGCCAATTTTTATTTTTTTTATAAGGGTGCATCATGATTTTTTGCGAAAAATTTCAAAAAAATAAAATGTCGAGGATTAAATGGCATTCGATTGGAAATTTAATGACGAACTCAGAAAGGTACGACAATCCATATTTGGATTAATATTTCCTTTGTTTTGGCAAAAAAACTGATTGTTTTTTTAGGAAATAAAATTAAATAGCAGTAGAAACATCAGGAATTATGCGCTATTTTCCCCGAGTTCCTGTACAAGTGCTAGCCAACTTGATAAAGTCGAGAACAAAGGCTCGTTTAATCTTAAACGATTTGCTTTATGAATTGCATAAGCTAATTGATTGGAAAATGGGCCGACGAGGTGGAATCCGTTGCACAGGCACCGGCGAGCGTCTTTGCTCTGGATTAGACTAATTTTTAAATGGAATTGCAATCCGCTCGGTTCACACATAGCTGATCTGCTCTGAATTGCAGAACGTTCGTAAGACTCTGCGCCGAGTGCTCTGAGCTGTGGGCGTGTGCGGGCCATGGATTTCACACACCGATCTCGGGAGGATCCGAGGACGATCCCTTTGCAGCATGACGAAAGGTAAATTTGTAAACAATTGTGCTAATTAAGCCAGCCCAATAAAAATCGGCTCACGGAGGCTTGAGCGGCCCGAAGGCCTGAGGTCCTCAGGTCCTGAGAGCCTGAGATATCCCGGGGAGATCCAGGCGAGCACTTGAACTAAATCCGGTAGCTTAAACGAGTTAAAGGAACTTGAACGGAACTTAATCCCATAAATTTGGGAAAAATACAATTTTAATCAGGTTAATTCGTGTGTAGCGCGACTGTTGCATGGTTGCGGGCCACGGGATCAGTGGTCAGGTAGTCGCTCGGTTGGCCATGCGAAAGGATTAGGCCTCTGGATCCCGGGATCTCGGGGATTTAGCGCAAACAGAGGTGAGTCTGTGTCTGTTTCTGTGTCCCGACAGGCCCACCTCTCCTTCTGCCTTCCTGCGACATTTTAATTTAATCTCAGATTACGAGCGAAGGAGGAGATCGCGCATTGCGGATTGCGGATTGAGGATCGCGGATCGGGATCAGTCCACAGTCCACCAGATTAGGCCACTCCGCCCCTGCCTTCGCCCGCTCTGCTCTGCTCGTATATTGCCAAATAATGCCAGAGCCCATAGGGGCTCACAAGTTCGATTGCAAAAGTTTCACGTAAATCCGTAAGATTAGATGGCTAGATCCCCAGATTTCCACATTCCCTCCCGCGATTAGCCCAATTGTTAGGTCAATTGCAAAATCACTTGAGCGGGGAATGGGAATGGGAAAACTGGGCCATCAAACGGTAGGCTGGGCATAGTCCTAGGTAGATCCTGGGAAGCCACTGGTCATGCCCACTAAAGCTAGCAGTGCCTCCGGTGATCTCACTCCCCTGATCCCCACAAAAGTCCAAAGTAGTCTGCTGGACTAGCTGCTTTGACTTTCGAAGCCATTGGAGGACTAAGTAATGCTTTCCCATTACCGATATCAATATCCTAAAAATATAGCAGAAATCTTAAACACAGGTTTTTTAACATCCAAAAGGTTGATAAACCTATTAACAATCTATTGATTATTTTATAAAAATAATCATTTAACTTCCGGTTAAGACCTCCAGTTAAAATCGAGAAAGAATTATATCACCGCATACATTTTGTGTTTTATAAGGTTTATAATGGTTTAATTGGTAGAGGTTTGGTATGATCTGCAGAATTATTTAATCTATAGCTATTGATGTGATTATATTTAACCCACAATTACTGAGTAAATTTCAGTAAAATTCTTACAGTTTGCACAATATGTAACTCATATATATCGATCTACAGAAAAACTGTAGAATACAATAATAAACCCATCAATGATAAACTTTGAAACAATTTAAATTTTTTTGTAACTACTAAAATCCAAAAACGAATTGGTATATTTAAATATCTTTTCATTTCTGGCCGACAAAATTTGGCAGAAAAACTGCGATAGAGATCCCCTGAATATTAAACACCAAAACTCACTATCCCAGCCGCCACGTGCTGATCATGCGCTGGATCCGAAAAAAGGATTGCCAATCGATCGTGACGCCCCAAAAGGGACGGGATTAGAGCCATGAGTAAACACATTCTGATCGCCACGATCTCTGGCGAAATGTCAACACAGATCAAAAGGAGTCGAGGGCTGCGATCCTGGCGATGGCGAATCAGATGCGATTTGCGATCGCCTTGGGGTTGAAATATCCAAAGGAATAGAAGGCGATCGTCACGAGGGGATTCGGATCGCGAATCCTGATTGACACTTGGGCCCGCTCACCTGGCGGCGAAAGTGTGTCCCTTTTCTCGCCTCCGATTGGAGTGTGCTCTGCACGTGGCCAAGGGACGGGGCACACAGATTCCCGGCCGATCCTGGCTGAGGAGAGCGAGAAGGACGATCGTCCTTTGTGTGGTTGGGCCCGCCCGTCGTTTGTTGCTGCTTCTCCTGCCTTATTTCCCCGTTTTTTGCCACTCTGATCTTTTTTCTGCAATCGATTACAGGAAAATGATGATGTTTCCGAAGGATAATCTCGGTTGCAACATCTAGGATTTGTCTGGACCAGGGTTATGCATCATTATTTGACTCACACACTTGACATCTCGATTGGTGCCAGAGAAAGGGAATAAAGGCCAAGACAACAAGATGCCAATTAGGCACTTCTTTTTGTGTTCTTTTTTAGGTGATCTGAAGAAGATCACTCTTGGATTTAAGGATCAGCGGTCCCCAAGGGGAATGGAGCTCATCCGAAACCATTTTTAAGGCGAATTTCTCACCGAATTAGGCTTTGGCTGGGATTCAGCCATTTGGCAGCGCCATTTTGGTCTGCGTTACGAGATTCACATCACGCAAGGGTTGCACAAGGGTTGAACGTCAAAGGAGTCATCTCTTAGGGGTGGTCACCATCGACCCATCAACCCCTTTGCCACCCAACCCCCGAGAAGTCGGCGAACACGTGTCCATGATTAAATAAAATGTTTGGCAATTCGTCTAGTCAAACTGTAGTGACTCTGCCACCCCATTTAGACTCGTTTTCTAAATAGTTCTAGCAGCAAAGAGCGAGAATAAGCGGGGGCAGTGACAGCATCGATTGGATGTGGGTCTGCAAGTTCCACAACCATGTCGATGATAGCGATAAGGAAGGGGTGCAGCAGCAATTAAAGCCTCTGGCCACGAAGCTGACCAGAAACGCACAGATAAAAGAAGTAATCATCCAACATTTCATGAGGGAAACTCATAAACTGTGTATATTAAAATGCTGACTACAGTTTGGTTTAATATGGTGAAAATGTAATGAAGAACTGGGGGATCAGATATGTAAGAAGGAAAGTGTAACTATAGATATCATATATCATCATCATATACATCACAGATATATGGTAAAGCACTAAACTATAAGATATCATTGGATAATAATAATCTGGGAATATAATACACTTTCAATACAACTCAATCGTCATTCCTAAGCATTGCCAATTCGAGTCGGACAATTCGTTTGAGATAAAAACTTTTGAATGCCGTCTTTTTCCCAGATGTTTTGCCAATTCATTTTGGCCAAGCCACAGACGTGTGAACGCCTCGATGATTGGCCACTAAGTAATCCGTGAGGCCAGGAGTCATTTTTCATTTGCCAAATTTTACAGTTAACACGAAGGACAATGAGGGCCGAAGGAGAGGCAGCTAATATCCTTTGGCGATTCAACGGAAGCAGGACTCGTCGTATGTGTTTTTTTCTGGACACCGGACAATGGGGTTTTTATTGATAAAAATTATGCACGCTGGCAAACAAAGGCGAGTCCCAAAGATGTTGGACAACTTGACTCAGCAGAAAAAGCGAAGACGAACGAACCGGCAAAGACAAAGGACCTGCTGTCATAATGGCTCAATCAGGCAGCAGGACCAAGGATATGCGGACGGGACTAACGGTACACCCATGGTCCTGGTTTTCTTAGTTTCTGTCATTCTGTTGACACAATGTCTGGCGGTCAGAGGAAACGGGACTGCTGTGGTCACCCGAATGTCATCCATCCAGGGATGTGGAAAAAAGGACATCTACATGGCGACAGCTTCGATGTCGGCTGACATAAAAAGGATCTTTCGGTGTATTTGCCTAACTGATTCTGCGACTACGTTTGTGTGTGGATGGGTTAACGGTGAATCCTGCGCAGGACACTCTCGAATTGACTTTGATTCGGACCGCCATTGTGGGCCAGCCAATGTCACAAAGGTTCCAGCAAACATGGAAAACGGGATACTACAATATAC
The DNA here is from genome assembly GCA_035046095.1 of Drosophila pseudotakahashii. NCBI lineage: Eukaryota > Metazoa > Arthropoda > Insecta > Diptera > Drosophilidae > Drosophila > Drosophila pseudotakahashii. The sequence goes on from JAWNOE010000105.1 coordinate 14,901,788, forward strand.
ATATTCTTTTAAATTATTGCGAAAAATTGTTATTCACTTTTAAACGCATAATTGAGATCTTTACAGCAAATATTGGACGAATGATTCAAAAAATGGTACAAATAGATATACCGTTTAGGTTGGTATTCAGAAGTTCTGCAGAGTTCAAATATATTTATTGAATCTATATATTATAGAATATAGCTCCCATAGTATTCCTTTAATGCAATGCCTTTTTTCTGAGTATAATATCATTTAAGACGCTCCTACAAGAATTTAGAATAGCGAGTATAAGTAAAAACATTATTATTAATTTTAATTATGTATGTACATACTTTATATCGAGACCTTTCTTATTTCAGATTTATTATGAAATTAAAGTGGTCTTTAGAATTTTTTTATGCTGGGTTTATCGTTGATAAATAAATAAAGAAACAAACAACAATTTGAAGTATTTTGCATAATACATTTAAATTGTAAAGCAGTAGGTACTAATCACGTTTTAGCACATTCGAAGAAAGAAAGAAATAATCAATTTTCGTTGCTAATTTTCGGCAGTCACCCAGCAGGATGCCCAAGAGGAACCAACTACTACTTGGATTTTCTATTGAAATGCTCAACTGTGAAGAGTGGGCGACTGGGAAGACGCCCATTTCAGCTAACGATTATTTGGCAGAAAATTTGGCAATTCCGTTAAAAAGCAAACAGGATTCGGGCAAAAGGATTTGCCAGCTAAAGCGTAAAATGCCGTTTAAAACCTTTTTCCCCCGAGGACCTTAGGTGTTCTTAGGTAAAGATGACGCGACGCCCTGTTGACTTAAGATTACGAGGACGCAGCCAACCGGAGGATTGCGAGGAGATCCTGTCCTTGTCCGTGTCCCTGTCCCCGTTCACTTGTCGCTACTTACTTTTTAATCCGGCTGAGCTGCGTAATTTTCCGTAAAAAGCAAACAATAACGAGGCTGCGGTTTCTTGATTGTAGAGTCTTGCATTTGAACAGTGTGTATAGGTGTTTAAGGGGAAGCGATATAACTATGTACAACTATTGGCTCTTCTTGATGACGTGCGCCAAGTCGTAGACTCCGCGCACAGCCTTCAGCTTCACGCCGGGCACATCCTGCAGCCGGCCGACGCGGCACAGGACGATGTTGTGCTCCTGCAGGTTGTGCCCGATGCCGGGGATGTAGGCCACCATCTCCTTGCCGGTGGAGAGGCGCACCAGCACGCACTTGCGGTTGGCCGAGTTGGGTTTCTTGGGCTTCTTGATCAGGGTCTTGAGGACGACGCCCTTGGCGAAGGGCTTGCCATCGAGGGGCTGCCGTGGGGGTCGCGTCTTCACGTGCGGCCCACTGCGGTGCATCTGCTGCAGCGAGGCCATGCCACGCATGGCGGTCTCAAAGCTGCTCTGGATGGCTGCAAGAATACAGGAAAGAGTTAGTAAAGGTATATTGAAATGATTATAGGTCTCTTCGAGTGAAGTCTCCATACTCTAGAATCCTTTACAAACCGCATTTCTTAAGCATCAATGCTTATAACTTATAACCTTGCAAAGGCACAAGCCATTTCACTCTAAATCATGCATGGAACAGACTTTCTGGCCCTAATCAAGGGTGGTAAGATCGTATAATGCGAACAGAATTCTCAGATATGATAGAAAAGGCCACTATGGTGCTATATGACCCCAAAAACTGTACTTTGGGAATCGTTTTGGTGGAGATAAAGACACAATTGAATCCGAGTGGCCAGGATATGATGTAGAAAGTGATCAGTTAAGATCACAAGTCGATTTAAAGCACGACTGTACCCGATACGATGGCAAAATTCAGACAAAGGGTCACTTCCATGGACAGTTGGTCAGGGATTCAGTGACTGACAATGCCCGCTGGTTCGGTTCCCTTTGTCACACGGCTAATCTCTGTGAAAATCGAGAGTCTGCGACTGGCGACAATAATTGCAGCCAAATGACGCGCAAACGGGCGATTCCGATGCGAATCCTTTTTGGATCCTTTTGGGCCAGAGACAAAGGGGCAAGATCCAACGTTTTCAATTATAAATATGCCAAATGTTAAATGCCACACACAAGCGGCAGGTAATAATTTCCATATGCAGGATTGCCGGACAAACAAATCCGGCGACCTTTTGTCCTGCGACCTGTGACCTTTTTTTGCGGTCGAACATGTCCATTGTTCTCGCGCTTTTCCTGCTATTCTCTTTCTGTTGCTTTTTTTTGCGGGGTGACAGGTTTTCAATTATCTTTGCAATTGCAATCAAAAGAGGGGGAGTTGTGGAATGCGGAAAATGGAAATGGAAATGGGGAAATGCAATGTGCCTGTGAAACGGGCAATGAAAACATTCGCAGGCGAAAAGTGCGGCGGCCACGCGCTCAGCAAAAAGAGTTGGAAACTGTGAATAGCGAGGGGAAAACAAACACTTTTAGGCACTCCCGGTTTGTTTGATTTTCCACAGATACCAGCAAAAGGGTTGCAAAATGCGCCCAGTCATGGATTCGCTGTCGGCGGAGACCCTCATCCTCACCGAAACCCCTAAAACATGGCAATATTTGAGCTTTCAACTTGTTTCATTCTAAACTTACCCTGCGAAGTCAACTGTTTCGTAATGCCCAAGGTTTGCCGCAGGAAATTCATGTTTGTGGTGTTTGTTTCAGCTTGTTCGTGTCTGCAGCCTTTCCCCCGACGCCGTGGAGCTTGTTTAGCAGTCGTTTAATTGGTTATTTTAAGCAGTTTTAGTCATTAAATGGTTAAAAATAATAATAATCCAATTTCATTCCAATTCGCACTTCCAATTCAGTGTGACCGCGGAGGTTAAAAATACCGGCTGACAGAAATATACCACTTTTCTTAAAATATACCGTGGGTTCTGAAATTGGGTTTTCTATCGATATTTCACTCAATTTTGCGCTCACTTTACCGATTAATCACTCAAGTGTGGTGCGTGTACTCGCTTAGTAGCAGAGTTGCCGGACTAACACTTTAAGAGCTGCCAGATGAGGGCATTTATATCAAAATTAAGTTATTAATTTAAAATCAAAAATGGCTTTACTTTAATTATATCAATTGACAAAACAACAAACTTGAATGCTTTCAAAATATACTTCTTTTTTAATTTCAAAACTCTCAAAAATACGTTTTAAACTCAGCTGTCTATGAACTTAAAATAGTTTAGGATGCTTTTCCCTTCGGTTTTTTCTTTTTGTGGGCTGTGCGCTTACGCTACAATGTCGGGTGATTAGTCACATTTTGAAATGTATTAATGCTAGATAGTTGGTTTGCCTTACGAGCTAATTAGGCTGCTAGTTAGAGTGCTTATGCTGATTGAACTAATCAATTCGAGTCGGTGACGCTTACACTGTAATAAATAAATAACACTATGCTACAGGGCTTAGTCGAGTTGCAATTTGGCCCCCTGGGGGATGCACTATCAATCGGTAAAAAAAAAAAATACAAATTAATAATTCTACTGACTATCTGGCCGGCAGTAACAGGAAAAGGGAGTATAATAGTATTAATTCTTCTTCTCATTCCAATCAAATTGAATAGGAAATTTGTAGTTAATTTTTGAATATTAAACAAAACAAAATCAATCAGCTTTAGCGTTCAACGACTAAGCTTCAATTAGTTTTCTACGCAAATGAAATACAATCTTCAAATTTAGTACAATTTTTGGTTCTAGCTCAAGACTTCTTTCATATATCCAAATTTTAAGTCTAATTTACTTTAAATAATGTGCAATTCGATTTGGAAGGCTTAACAGTACCAAGTGCTTAAAAACTAATATTCGAGTGCTTTCAACTGCTCTGCCGGCCCGTTTCTATGAATAAGCATAATAATACACGTCGCTTTTCGGTTCCTTAAACCTAGTTGAAGCTGTCTGTTTGTCTGTTTAGGGGAACTGTTTTCGCTTCTTATGCTCCTGATCCATCCGATCCTGCAATCCCATCCAATCACACCTCAATACTGTTCAGACTGCCCGAGGAGATGTTGTCCGTGTGGCTGCCCAGTCGCGTCCTCTTGATCATCGCCCTGTTGGGCATCGGAGATCTCTGTACCCGGGGACTGCCTGGCACAATGGGTATCCCCACCAGTCCGTTCGGATGTCCAGGATGACCGGGATGACCGGGATGGTGGTGCAGATGCTGGTGGTGCGATGGCAGGTTGTTGTTGTTGTTGTGGTGGCTCAAGTTCAAGTTGAGATTGCTGTGGCTATTGTGCACCGGCTGGCTGCCCGAAGTCCTTCGCTGGCGCCTCAGCGAGGGGATCCTCGTGGGCGTGGGAGTGCCGCCGTCCTCCAGGTGGTAACCTCCTACCGCCTGCTGCTGGTGACCCCGAACACTGCGCTCCATCATGGGCGACGGCTGGTGGCTGTGGGTGGGCGCCTGCTGGTAGTAGGCGGAGTGCGGCGGCACTGGAGGCGCCTGCTGTTGGTGGTAGTCCAGTCGCTTGTGCATCAAAGTGGGAGTTCCGGGCGGATGATACGGCTGCGCATGATGCAGGCCATTCTGATGCAGGCCAGAGTTGGTCTGCGGATCATCAAAAAAACCAAATATCATTAGGATGGGAAACTAGGAGGGAAGGTCTCTTTTCTTCTTGAGTGAATGGGATGACAATGTGGACAAAACAATCTCGGCTGGGGGTTGGCTTTTCCTGGTTTTCAACGGAAGAGGAGAGATAACAGCACAGGGATAAGATATCACACATGTTATAAGGAGCATACTAATATCCCTGTGCTATCATCTTCGACCTCAACGGCAGGCTTACTTGGCCAGCGCTATTCGATGGCTTCTTGGGCAGCGGGGGCAGCGGTTTGCTGGGCGCCTCCATGGCGGACTCCTGCGGCTCCTGGTCGAGTTTCTGGTGGAGATTCAGCTTGATGGCCTCGTCGCAGGCCTCCAGGGTTTCGCAGGAGGAGGAGGCCACCGCCGGCAGCCCCAGGTCGTCCTCTTCGTCCTGCTCCTGCTCTCCCTCATTCGGCTGCTCCGGTTTCATATCCCTGGCAATGCAGTTGCCATTTCCATTTCCATTGCCATTCCCATTTCCGTTTGCCAGCGGCGGCAGGAAACGCAGCTCCATCACGTTGCGGTTCTGGAACATTGGACGGCGGATCGGATCGGATCGAATCTCGGCGAGATTTCAGGTTTGGCAGAAATACCAAGCGAAAGAGACAGAGACAGCAAGAGAGAGAGAGAGAGAGAGAGAGAGGGCAAGCGAGACAGAGATACCGCATTCGAAGGGGTGATTTGAATTTGTATTTGAATTTGAATTTGAATTTTGACCAACCAACCAGCGAAAAGTTTTGGATGAAGCTGTGTGAAAAGTGGGCTCGGTTTTGAATCCGGAAAGTGGATAATTTACCTTATCGGAGGCCGTTTCCTGGGCCAGCGGATTCGGGGTGATGTTCATCCGGGGAATCACCCCGTTCAGGCGCCTCACATCGCCGCTCTTGTGATGGCCGCCCACTCCCAGAACGGCGGAGGTCACAAAGTCCGCTTGGATGTGCTCCAATTGCGGCTTGTTCTCATCTGAGGAGGATGTAATCATTGTAATGGGTGCTTTGGGGTACTCTATGGTATCCTTACCCTCTGGTTGGTTGTTCTCCCTTCGCCTGAGACACATGCAGACCACCAAGGAGGCGATGAGGAGCAGCAGTCCGCCGCCAGCAGCTCCTGCGATCACTGGATACATGGAGTTTGGCTGCTGATCTGCTGATTTGTGGCCAGGCACTGGGGTCGATGATGAAGAGGAAGCACTTTGCTCATTGGTTTCTAAAGAAAAAGTTATAATAGGTAAATAATTATACTATTATTTATAAACAAAACCAGTTTACTCACTTTTGGTCCTTGCCTGTCTTATAGCACTGAACTCAGAGGCTGCGTCGGAATTGAACGACTGCAACTTGAACTCATAGGCGGTTCCGGGACGAAGGAGATCTATCTTGAAGCTCCGGCTCCTTCCGCCATCCACGGTGGCCTTTAGATATTCCGCCGCCGAGTCCGCCGGCCTGTAGTAGGCATAATAACCATCGATATCCTCACTTTGACCGGAGGCAATCAGCGACCAGTGCAGCACAACGGTGGTCTCGGAAAGGGTCTCCACTTCGCGAAGTTCGGGAACTGGCAGATTCGACTTGTCCGCTCCGTTTTGCAGGAAGAACTTGAGCGAGGTGACGCCCTCCTTGTTGTCGTTATTTGAATAGACCGCCACGATCCGGAAGCGGTAGTACTTTCCGGCGGTCAATCCGGTGACGGAGGAGGTGAAGTTCTTGGGCGGATTGCCCATCTCGTAGTCCCTGTCCCGGTTTCGCTGCCGCCAGTGGTTACTGTTTCCCGATCCCGATCCGGATCCGTAGCTATTTCCATAGGGGATATTGTCGCTGGTTGTCTGCCAGTTCTCCCGCCGATTCTTCCCGTCGCCCAGACGACGGTACTGTACCTTGAAGAAGGTGATCTGCAGTCCCGAGTTCTGGGGCACACTCCAGCGGAGCATCACCGACTCGTCCGACAAGCGGGTGACATTGGGTCGCGACGGGGGCACCATGCTGGCTGTAACGCATAAATTTAAATTACATTTTAATTTAATATTTTAAGTTGTAGGAATTGGTATTGATAAATACTTATTTTAAAGTGTTATTGTACATCTCATTACACCATAAATATATGCCTTATACTTTTTTTTACTTATACTAATACAATTTTAATTGTCATATATTACCTAAATTGTTTACTTTCCTTTTTGAAAATTACATATTTCCCGCCAAAAATCGATGTGAAATCATCGAGCATCGACATCGATTGTTTTCGGTATGACCGTTTGCAGTATTTCTGGTATATTTGAAAACCAACAAATGGTATTTTTTCGGAGCCAGTATAATTGCTCGCAACTTTCGCAACACTGACAACTTTTTTTTTTTGGATTCGAGTCGAGTGAAAATGTGTGCGTGTTGATTTATTTATTGAGCGGCGCCTCGCGTTTATTTAATATTTATTGATATTTATTAATCGCAAATTCTCCACTGTCGACGCAGCGGATCAAGTGCAATATCGAGTGCAATATTCGAGGCCGTATGTCGAGTGCTGGGGAGAGCGAGACGGCGACAAATAGAAAAAGACTCGACTCACACTGACGCACACTAACACACGGGCGCGCGCGCTGCTGCGTCGGTGTGTGTGCTTGTGCTAGTGGCTGTGTGTGTGTGTGCATAAGTGTATAGCGCGAAGGGGGAGTGAAAGAGGAGGAGCGAGAAGAAGCGCGGACTCAAGTGAAAAACTCAAAACAAACTCAATGTCGGCGCAGGGCGAAGGGGGTGGGGCAGGCGGCGGCAGCGGAGGGGGCGGGGCCAGTTCCGACGGAGGCGGAAATGCAGGCCAAGGCACCGCCGGCAGCGGGGCCACTGTGGTGGTCACCAACGGAGGCAGCTCGTCCGCCAAGAGCCAACTGCCCCTCACCCCGCGCTTCACCGCCGAGGAGAAGGAGGTGCTCTACACCCTGTTCCATCTGCACGAGGAGGTCATCGACATCAAGCACCGGAAGAAGCAGCGCAACAAGTACTCCGTCCGGGAAACATGGGACAAGATCGTCAAGGACTTCAACTCGCATCCGCATGTGAGCGCCATGCGCAACATCAAGCAGATCCAGAAGTTTTGGCTGAACTCTAGGTAGGGCGTTGTCCACACATGCCGCTAATCCTGGCCAGAACTGATCACTAATCACATTCCTTCTTACAGACTGCGCAAACAGTATCCCTACAGAACCGGCAGCTCCTCCAATCTCAGCTCTGGCAGCGCCAAGATCAGCTCTGTATCCGTGTCCGTCGCCTCGGCGGTGCCGCAACAGCAGCAGCAACAGCAACACCACCACGACAGCGTCAAGGAGGAGCCGGAGTACCAGATCAGTCCCGATGCCTCCGAGCACCATCCCCAGGCGGACACCTTCGACGAGATCGAGATGGATGCCAACGATGTAAGCGAGATCGACGAGGATCCCATGGAGCAGCAGCAGCAGCAGCAGCAGCAGCAACAACAGCAACAGCAGCAGCAGCAGGAGGCGGCGCAAGCGCAGGCCCAAGCTCAGGCGCAGGCTCAAGTGCAATCGGCGGCCGCCGAGATGCAGAAGATGCAACAGGTGAACGCGGTGGCTGTGGCGGCGGCGGCCAATGCCACCATGATCAACACCCACCAGATCAACGTGGACCAGATCAGTGCGGAGAAGCTGACCCTCAACGATCTGCTGCACTTCAAGACAGCGCGACCGCGCGAGGAGATCATACTGCAGATTAAGCATCCAGCAGAGGCTACTGGTGAGTGGGCAACCCCTTCTTCCGGAACCCTTCTTCAATCTAAACCCCTATTTCTACCTTTAGCCACCCAGATCCACACCATACCCTCCCAGGCGCAGCAGCATCCGATGGCCACCATCACCGCCGGCGGCTACAACCAGCAGATCATCAGCGAGATCAAGCCGCAGCAGATAACCTTGGCCCAGTACCAGGCTCAGCAGCAACAGCAGGCTCAAGCGCAGGCCCAGGCCCAAGCGCAGGCTCAAGCCCAGGCTCAGGCCCAGGCGCAGGCTCAACAGCTCGCCCAGCAGCAGCTGGCGGCCGCTCAGCATCAACAACTAGCCGCCGCCGTCCAGGTGCATCACCAGCAGCAGCAACAACAGGCGGCCGTTGCCGTCCAGCAGCAACAGCAGGCAGCAGCGGCGGCGGCTGCCGTGAAGATGCAACTTACTGCCGCCACGCCCACCTTCACCTTTAGCGCCCTGCCCACGGTGACGGCCGCGACGACGGTGCCCACGGCGGTTCCAGTGCCGGTGGCCACCGCATCGTCGGCTTCTGGGAGCTCGGCGGCGGTCAACACATCAACATCCTCGGTGACTATCAACAATACGAGTTTGGGCGGTGGAGGAGGCGGCAACGGAGGAGCCAACAGTTCATCCTCTGCCGCAGCGGATAGCTTTGAGGAGCGAATGAACTACTTTAAGATCCGAGAGGCCGAACTGCGCTGCAAGGAGCAGCAGCTGTCCACCGAGGCCAAGCGCATCGAGCTCAACAAGGCGCAGGATGAACTCAAGTACATGAAGGAGGTGCATCGACTGAGAGTCGAGGAGCTCAAGATGAAGATACGCATCCTGCAGAAGGAGGAGGAGCAGCTGCGCAAGTGCTCCAATTCATGAGATCTGGAGGACATCAGCGATGCCGACGAGGAGGAAGAGGACGCGGATGTGGATGCCTACTTGGATCGTTTCACCCCTGGGGGCTTTTAGTTCGTTAGTTTTAGGTCTATCATCTACTACCATCTACTCCTATCCTGAATCCTTGATCCCGAATCGCTAATCCCGAATTCCACATCCCAATTCCCACTCTCCCACTTTCCACACACACACATTTTTTTTGTTTAGTTTTTTTATAGTTGTCGCGGGGCGGGGGACACCGGTGAGACTTTAGTCCACCGCTGGCCAGGATTACCGACTAAGCCATCACTAATTGTAAATCGCAATCAATCAATTATACAGACACACAAAACACACAGCAAAATACAGTGGGCGTGGCCAGCTAATCCACGATGAAAACTTAAAAAAGTTTGTGTTTTTTTTTAAAGATAAGATAAGATTTAAGTTTAAAGTTTAAGGAATTGTAAACTACTTTTAAGTTAGGCTTGATTGTAAAGTTACCAAATTTATAATTATTTTTTTTGTTCATCACTGATTTTGTATAACTGATTCGCAAACGATTATACTTTGTAATTGTATAATTTTGTTTTTAAGTTGAAAATATGTTTAAATTGTAAAATATTATCCACGATTTGCACTCACCTTTGTACTTCCTTCTGCCGCCCTTGTTTCTGGAGCCACCAGATGGTGTCGACGAGGATCCCATTCCACCGTTAGACTCATGAACCGGCCACGTGGGAACACCGCCAAGTGGCTCCTCATCCTCGCCAGTGATTTCCAGGGGATTAACGCGCAGAATGTTGCCTTTGCTGGTCTGTAAGGGATTGGGTTAACTTGATTTACAACCCCAAATGCCCCCTTGTCCACAACTTACCTCTCCCAGAATGTTCTTCGCGAAGCACTGAACCACTCCGGCATGGCGCTTTTGAACCCTCTTCAGCTGCAGACTCCGGTTATCCACCAAGGCCTCCGGATCCTGGGTGGCCTCCTCCCCGTTAATGAGCCAGTAAATATCCGGCTGGGGATTCCCCGAGGCGGAGCACTCCAGCACCAGGGGATTACTTTCGTTGATCAGCGTGGCAGCAGGACCTCGCAGAATCGTGGGACGCTGCAGGACACTCAGCTTGATGGTGTGATCGATGGGTGGTGCAATGCCATTGTCCAGCATGCAGATGTAGGATCCCTGATCCTCGGGCTTTAGGTCGGTGATCTGGAGGCCGTAGGGCAGGATCTTACTCCTGTTATTGTAGATCCCCACCACATTCGGGCTACTCCAGATGACTCGGGGTCGGGGAGATCCGACGCCAGGACACTCGAGCACCACTGTCTCCCCGGGACGAGCTGAGTACTCGGTGGGTGGACGTTGCAGGAAGTACGGTGGCGTCCTATCCGTGTAGTCCACCCTCAGTTCGATGATCTGTGGCAGCCTCACCTCATCGCCTGTTATGGAATTCGTGGCTACACACGAGTAGTTGCCCGCATCCTTGGCGGTGACCGTGTCCAAGACCAATGCCCCCGCCGCTCCAGGAAGCAACTCCGATTGCGGCAGCTTCTTGCCATTCCGGTAGAAACTCCAAATGGCCGGGGGATTGGATACAACGCTGCCACAGCGGATGAGCAGGCAGTTCTTGGGCGCCACACTCCAGCGGATGGAACCCCGAGGGCCCATCGATCCCGTTCCCTGGCCGCCGTCCAAGGCGATCGAGACCAGGGCCAGGCGGGCGGGCGTGGAGGCCACGGCACCGGTACCATACCAGGCCACGCACTGGTAGTCACCTGCCGTCTGGGCATTCACATAGATCCGCAGTCTCCAGGCCAGACCCTCGTTGGCGCTGGTCACATTGTAGCCCGCCGAGGGCCTCAAATATCGATAGGGCTCGGGCTCGGAGCCACTGCGTCTGAACCGCCACTCCAGGCGATCCGGCTTGAGATTCAGTTCGCACTCGAAGACCACCTCATCGCCCTTGGGAGCCACTGCCGATTCGGGAGCCCGCTCAAACAAGACGCCCAAGGTGGTTCCTGCGGAGGAACCACTATCGTTGGCATGGATGTGGATGGTGCCGATACTGATAGTCAGTAGGAGGACCACAGCTAGCCTGATTCCAGTTTCCATTTCTAAAGGGGGTCTGAAAAGGAAAATAAGAGTTAAGTGAGAGTTAGAATAGTAATCCTATGATAATCCCTTAGTTTATTTAGTTGTAAGATGACTCTATTACCCCCTCAACCATCCCCATCTCAATTCTACAGAGATCTCTGACCATTTGACATGCGTGGAATGCGACAGATGCTTGGGCCCTACTGTACCATTCAACCTGCTCCCTTCGCTGGTGCTGCTACTGCTCCAACTGCCACAAAAGGGGGCGTGGCAACGGAAGCAGTCGGGCCAGGCAATGTGCCATTTAAACTGGAGCTCCAGCTCCATCTCCGTCTCTTTCTCCGCGGACCCAAGGACTCGTCGTCCCAGGCCCAGATTGTTAATGGCGTGTCATTATTATGAGCTGCCCTGCCCTGTTTTTAAGAAAAGGGACGGCGGAGGACCGAGGACAGAGGATGAGGAGCCAGAACGGGTTGGACGAGCGTCTGGCCTGCGACAGTTTCGGGGGCTCTCGATTTGAAATTTAAACGATGCCACAACACAAAAGCGCGCGCGGAATTCCAGGAAAACGGCCGCCCAGTCGTTAGGGATCCACCTCGGTCCTGCCCCCCGGTTACTCCTCCTCCTCCTGCCCGTCGACTACTCCTCTCGATCACGCACAGATAAAAAAATTATATCTTGATATTGGTTATAATCATAACCAAATATATTATATCATATACAAAATATATGAATATTGCCTGATGCCTAAACACGGATTAAAGAATATAATATAGATCGGAAGAAAAATCATAAAATCCGTATTTCACTTTGAATTTTCTCTCTGTGCATCAGTCACTGCAGCGAAACTCCTGACGCACATAAATCGCAAAGCGGCTCCCATTTGATAGTCATTATTGGTCCGAAGGCGCGTGCAGCTGCCGATGTTGCTGTTGTGCTCCCGATGTTGCTGTTGCTGTTGCTGTTGCAGATGTTGCTGCTGGTGGTGGCCACTTGTTAACCCAAGGAGCAAGCTGCAAACTGCAGACTGCGAACCGGACTGCCTACACAAAGCAACAACAAGAGCAACAGCAACACGGAGTCGAAAACCAGCTCGACGCTGATTTAAAACATCTGACAACAAAAGTAAAGCGCGAAATTGACGCAGGTTTCTGTTTCTGTGCCTGCCCCTTCAGCAATCCGCATCCGCATCCACTTGTTGCTCTTGCTGGTTGCGTGTGTTGAAAATTAATGCGCATTCCTGGGCCAACAGCAACACTGGCTGAAAAACAAAACAAAAAGCCCACAACCACTGAAAGCTGAAAACTGAAGCAGAGGAAATGAATGGGGAGCGCTGCAAGAATCCATAAAAAAAGTGGAAAAAGAGTCAACAAACCAGCAGAACGAAGAAGAAGTCTGGGACAGATGCGCTGAATTAGTCTGCACAGAGAGAAAAATGTATGTGATATGGGGACCTATTTGCGAGAATATCATAAATAGTTTATATATTGATCTTTGTGAGATTATTTACTAATATTATTTATTTTAAAAATAAAAATATTATGTAGGGTTTTTTCCGAGTGCACAATTTGGATAGTCGAATTAAATGGCACTTTTGAGACACTTAAGGAATTTTAATAATAATGCTACTCTTTTTCCACCTTAAGACACCCATCACCACTTGCAATTGCTGTTAATTTAGAGCTTATTATCTTTGCATTTAATGTTGCTCCTGTTTTTATTTAATCTTAATTATTTTCGAGTGCTAACAGACTTTTATACAATTGTATTTCGATGCTGTAAGCCAATAAGAAATACACAAACCAGCTTATCTGTGGAAAATAGCTGCCACTGTGTATTAACTGTCAACCATTGTGGTGGAAATTGCTCTGGGTATTTCATTTAAATTGCTAGGCCTTAACAAGACAACCATTGTGGCCCGTTTGCTGCCGTGTAAACTATTTTTCACTATAATCAAACATTGATTGCCTTTCATTGACAACATGCAATTTGTGTTGGCCACAGAATTGCAACTAGCAATAAACACCTATTAGTTGGCCGTTAATGGGCAACATGTTGCTGCCGGGCACTTGTCGTTGCTGCAGTGAGAATTGCTAGTCAAAACACACACATGTGCTTGTACAATTAAGCGTTTGTTTCTGGTCACAAAGAACACTGTGTTTGGGACTGCCTTAAGTAGTGGGATTATGAAACGGCAGCAACATGTTGCTGGTTGCTAGCTGCTAGTTGCTAGTTGCTGCAAGCAGATGTTGCTGCCGAGCATTATTCACCATCCGACCAAATATGGCCAATGATCTTGGATCGCTGTTTATGGCTGTTGTTGCTGTCAGCTGGCGATGTTGCTGCTGCTGCTGTTGCTGTTGTTGCAGCTGTTGGCAGCACAATTAATTGGTTGTTTGTTTTCGGGCCAGAAGTTAATTTGATTAGCCACGGACAACGACAGTCTCCTTTTGTTGACTCATTTGGCGATCTATTCACGGACATCAGAAGGCGCGACTAAGAAGGGTTATTAATCAAAGCGGGATGCCAAATTAAAAGGCATTAATTAATGGCAAATAAATATGTTGAGCGACGTCATCTTCAATACAAAGCGATACACTGAGCGAAAAGGAACTATGCCCTGCTAAAATGATTTATGGCCCAACACTACCAAGTTTTTCCCCTCAACTAATGAGCCAAAATGATTTCGCTATACTTAAATCAAATGACAAGCATTTTAAGATACTGTTTAGAAGGTTTAGAAGTACTAGATAGAGTCATTTTACCCCCGAGCTGTTCTATTTAGAATCAGCAATCTTAATCAAGTCTTTTGCCTCTTTGTTCGGCTTTGTAATATGAGAAATTTATGAATTCCAATGGCGCTTTTTTTCGTTGTGTACTATCTTAGTGGCTGTCTGTTTGCCTGTCAAAAATTAGCATAAAACTGTTAGAAAAGCCATTCAGCGATGGCCTGGGCGCCACGCCCAGTGTTTGAGACAATTGAATTGGAAATAGCGGAAGAGGGGAGGGTCTTCGGATCTGGAGAAGGTCTCAGGTCTGAGATCTCAGCCTATAGACTTGGGACTTAAGACCTGGGACCTGAGACCTGAGACCTGAGACCTGAGACCTAAGACCGTGTGTAAGTTCATTAAATAAGTGCGAGGCGTAACGGAGCCACATTCACAATGGTGGTTAACTTTATCCATATGAATTGCTGTTGTCATAAGCGACACCCCCTTCCCTAATACGAATACGAATCCCAATCCCTATCCCCTCGCCCCCTCGATTCCTTACTGCATTTGGCCATTAGCAGCGGCAGTTAACAGCTTGTAAAACACCAACACCTGCTACAAGTTGTCGTTGTTTTGTGCTCTGTGGCTGCTGATGCTGCTACACCGGGTTCAATAAAACCTGAGAGAGCCAGTTCATCATCATCATCATCGCTGCGATCATCGGCAACAGTTGCTGGCAGAAAAGGAGCAATAGAAAAATCACGAACTACAAGAGACCCCCAATCACCGAACCCCCAAAGACCAAACACCAATCACAGTGGCGGATGATTAAGGCAGACCCATCGCGAGTTATTAAATTCCGCGAGAGAAAATGATGGTCTACTTATTGGGAACTGTTCCTAACTTTTTGCAGAGTCACCCTTGAAGGTAAGCTTAACAGATAATTAACGTTGAATTATCTTGGGTGAATTTTAAACTACATTTTGCGGTAGAGAAAGACGGTCATATTATTGTTAAAGCTTATTAAAATCACATGTCATGACATTAATACAATTTAAAGCCTTCCCATCACTCAGTTCTTGTCATGGTCATTCAGTGGACTGGGTTCCACTGTGGAGGGTCTTCACTGTACGCACACACACACACACTGGCGGAAGATATCGGCGAAAATTCTTGAGCAATGGAACCTGTTTTGCCAGCCGGAGAGTGGAAGAAGCAGCTGAAATCTTCTTTTCAGCGCGACCGGAACCGGAGCCCAAAAACAAGATGCCAAGCCGAGCTGTACACATATAACCAATACACACGCACAGGCAGAGAGGGAAAGAACAGGAGCGCTGTGGCGCCCAAAGTGGGGCCTTTAAGTCGGTCTTTTGAAATAAACAAGTGGCGCCCAACGTGGGACTTATAGATCGCCCCCAAAGATGATGAAGTAAATTGGAGACCATCAAAGTTCTACTTTCCTCGGCGAAATATGTAGAATAAAATAATTTTCTCTCAGTGCAGGGCCTTTTTGGAGGGCAGGTTAAGCGCCAGGGCGGTGGCGCAGAAGGTGAAGAAACTCGCATGTAAACGAGTTCGAAATCTGCATTCCACCGACAGCCAACAGGATTTTCTACTGCGGCTAAAAGGAGGATGATCATAATCCTCATGATGATCTTCGAGAAGATCATAATGATCCGGATGATGAAGAAGCTGGATGGGTTTGCCCCACCTGTTTCTGTTGCATTTCTGGCTCGGAACGAAATGAAATGGTTTGGGTTCGGGATGGGATGGGATGGGATGACATAGAATGGAATGAGTTGAAATGGGATGGGTGGGATAGGACACCGTCCTCCTGATAGGCCCAATATATTTGCTCCGAGTGTGCGTGGGCCCCAGAAACGATTTGTATGGGGCTAGGAGTCAGAACCGAAAAGTCAGTTTTTAGTTCAGAACCTGGAGTCAGGGTTATATGGCTATATGGGTGCGGAATCGAAGCTGCACGCCCACAAACAGAGGTTTGTGGATCGGGGGAGGGGGATGCAATCATATTTTGTATTCTTCTCTCAAGTTGCGTGGGCGCCGCGGTCAGGATTAAGATTAGCAGTTTAGTTACCTTTCGTACTCTTTGTCACTCGCTTATCCCTCCGTCTCTGTCTTCCGCTGTATCGCCGTCTCTTTCCAGTCGGATCTGATCTGCCGCCTTAGAACTGCTGCATTCTGCTGCTGTCAACTGTAAATAAGGCAGAAAACGAATCAAAACGTCAGGGGGTATACACACATAAATATTGAAAATAGACGACACTTTTAATGAATTTCAAAATAATTGAGGCCTAAAGTGGCACAAAAAAGCTCGGCGACAGCAAATAAATGCGAAGCCTATAAATAAACCACAAAACTGGGAAAGTGGATGGGTAAAAAAAGAGCTGACACGTGCGTGTGAAAAGCACTAGAAGATATTGGGGTTACTCAAACTCTTTGGAATTAGAAAACTGAATATATTTAACTTATGGACTACCTATAACTGATTACTTGGGAATGTACATAGGAATATCACTAAAAATATAAACGGATTGCACTTTCAACTCAAGTTTTAACTATCCATATTCAATACCAACAGATTGGTTTCATAATTATTTCCCAGAAAGTAGTTCAAAACACCCTAATAGCACACCATTAAACTAATTCCCGCTACGGAATACCCCTCGTATACCTGGGGCTAAACCGAAAACTCCCCTTTAGTGTTTGCCTGTCCATTTAAAAAGACATAAAACTAAGTCTACGACTGAGAACACAAAATTCCGAAATGAACAAATGTCATAAATATCCCGAAAATACAAATTTCCAAGCGAGTGGCTAAAAATTATGCCAAAAAACACATAAATAATAACGAAAGGAGCAGGAGAGGAGGTGAAGTCTTTCGATTTCCATCCAATACTTTTAATTAATTTATGCGATTCTCTCACATTTCTCTGGAACTTCGCCCACCCACCCACACACACAGTTGTTGGGCTATAATTTTTCTAGAATTTTTGAAAAGTCGCCAAGTCGAACAGGGCCCCAAAACACAGAAAAAAAAAACAAACGAAAAAGTTAACAACACAAATATGTGAAAGATAACAATAAAAATAAAATGAGCGCCACCCCAAAAAGCGACTTTTCTGTGTATTGGTAAGTGACAGTTGTCATTTTTCATAAATATTTTCCAATTTTCTAAAAGCCAAGTGAGAAATTAACGATGAAAACAGACACAAAACAGAGAAATAAACTTGGAATGCCATTTGCAGATCCGTTTGGGGGGGGAAATATTACGGCAGGTCTTCAGGTGGCGATCCATCTCGCATCCCCCCGATTTCTTCATGAATAATTTCATAACTTTTATGGCGCTTGTCAGTCATCATGAGGCGATAATGGCAGCAAATAGAATCAAGTTTGAGTCGTGATAAATAAATTTGGAACTTTATGTGTGCCCCGACTTAAGTGAATTTAATGGAACGACTGCTTTTAAATTAATATCTTAATCGCTGAATATTAAAAAATGACGACTCAATTTAAATATTTGCAAAAGCAGCTACAAATTATACAATCAAAATTATCAAAAATTTCAAATATTACTGCGGAATTGATCTGTAGAATTCGTTTTGGAGGAATTCCACTTGAAGTTCGGGATTAAATTGGTCTAGTTAGGAACACAGACCTTCTAAGTTCCGCATAATTTGAAAAGTGATCTTCTGTGTCAGCTGCAAATATTATATTTCGCATCGCAGTTTTTGCAGAATTGGCAGCAATTCACCGCGACAGCAGCAACATGTTGCTGCGGGGCACTCGCATGTTGCTGATGACTCACTTTTCTCATTGTTTGTCGGCTGAGCGAGCAAATTAGAAATAGGTTTTTAGCTGCAGCGGCAAAAAAAGTGACAGCAAAGCTTTTCTACTTGACACCGGCATTTCGAGCATCTCGCAGATGTGCAACGGCTGCCTTTTACTTTTGCCATAATTAATGTGCAATTTCTCTGGCTGCCTTTTCCCTTTTCCATTTCCACACTTCCACATTTCTTCTTATTATTATTAGCCGCCCTGCAGCCAACGACATTTGAGCCAATTTTCCCGCTGCTCGCATTCCACGGGTGAAAGCCATCGACATCCACATTCCCATTTAAATTTACGTCCACATGAACATTCACATTTCACAGCACTACGCGCCATTCTGCCAAATGCAAAATGCAGAAAAGGAGACTCATATAAAAATAAGAAACGACAGTCGTAAAGGAGGGGGGTATCGAAGAGTCGATTGCCCTGGAATAAAAACATTTCTAATATTTCTTTGAATCTTAAAAGATTCTTATATACTACCAGCTTTTCAGGAGTATTCCAATTGGTATATGGATTTATAACAAATAAGATATATTTAAGATTTAAGATTCTTATATTATAAGCTTTTCAGGAGTATTCAAGTTGGTAAATGAATTTATCACAACTCAAATATATTTAAATTTTTTTCTGGAATAAAAACTTTTAAATAATATTTCTTTGAATTTTAAAAAATTGGTATATATTAGGTATAGGTATATGTACATAGGTATATGGATTTATCAAAGGTAATATATATTTAAGATTAAAGATTCTTATAATACCAGCTTTTCAGGATTATTTAAGTTGGTTTATGAATTTATCATAATTTAAATATATTTAAGATTTAAGTTTCTTATATTACCAGTTTTTTAGTATAATCAAGTTGGTATATGGATTTATCATAATTCAAAAATATTTAAGATTACAGATTCTTATATTATCAGCTTTTCAGGAGTATTCAAGTTGGTAACTCAAATATATTTAGATTTGTTTCAGTCTGGCATCATATCCACTTGAACAGGGTATGTGATTCAGAGCATGCTTGCAGAGCATGCTTCAAAATTTATGCGTTGCCTGATTTGAGGGGGAAGTCTGGTCTTTGGGATCTGGGATCTGGGTTGGGATGGTATGGGGGAACTGCGGCTTGCGATGGCTTGGATGGGTAACTCGAGTCCAGTTTTGAATATCGTTCAATTTGCGATCTCTTTCTCGGTGTCTCTCTCCCTCTCTCCCCTATCTCCCTCTCTCTCTCTCTCTCTGCGATCAGCATTCCTGGTTTTCCTTTCCTGCTTTTTTGGCTCATGGCAAGTCTTATCCATTTTCGATTGCCCCCCGAAAGACCCGCGGTCGCCCTCATTTGCATGCCTATTATAAATTTTTCAAATACTTGTCTTGGGCTGCCCTCGTTGTTTTTTATGGCCCACCATGTTTAGTGATTGCTATCTTTGTCATTGTTGTTTTTGGGTTTGTTTATAAGGCCTGGCTTTTTCCTTGCAATTTATTTGATTTTCATTGCATTACATTTCTTGCGCCGTCTCACTCTTTGCTTTTGTCTTCCTGCCGGTGGTGCGTTGCCATAATTTGTTGTCTCCTTTCTGGTTTGCCTCGATTCTGATCTTGGAATTTCAATTTGCGTTTCGTTTCGTTTTGTTTCGTTTCGTTTCTTGGCTTTTGCGCAATTCTCCTGCTGTCTGCATTTTTGGGGGGGTAATTCTTCTGGTCTTCTGGTTTCCACCTAACAAGCTTGTCGAGCCATTTATCATAAACATTCGTCAGCTGTCCCACGCCCCTCGGGAAATTCCTGCCCCGTCATTAAGATATTTTTGTTTTTCGGCTTTTCCATCTCTATTTCCATGTCGCCCTGCAGCTAGGCCAAAATGCCGGCCTCTGAGGTTACCAACCGATCTGGCCCTCTCTTTTACTAGACCTCTTTACAACTACAGAGGCAGAAAAATCTGTTCCGTTGGGCTAACAAGATAATAATACGAACTAAAGATTCCAAAAAGTGAGTTTTGGAAATTAATTTATAGATTTGTGAATTCGAGACTTTAAGATCAGACTCTAAGACTAAGATTAAATTATTATATATATATATAAAATTATATATAATTTTTCTTCCCGTGTAATTTGGCCAGTTTAATACTTTTCCAAGCCTTGGCGACCGCTTTCCGAACCGCTTTTCATCGGGAGTTGAGTTACATGTGGGCGCCCTAATGGTCAGAGATTAGATTTCCCCGCTTTTCCACCGCTTTCCCAGTCCGTGGACCCCCCCCCCACCCTTTTCCCTCGACTAATGGGCCTCTTAAGCTTTTCTGCCCACACAAACTCTGGCAAATTGCGCAAATTAATATGAAATTCATTAACGGGAAAATATCAACTAATTTGCCGGCAAACAGGAAATGCAAGACTCTCGCATGTGGGGCAAATGTATAAAAAATTATTATCTTTTTTTTTTCGCACGACAAAAACGCCCAGGCAAAAACAAAAACAAAAGTATTAAAGAAGAAATATTGCAACAAAACAAAAAAAATGAGGCAGCAGCACACCTTGTGCCTTCCCCCTCGACACTCATGGTAATTTTTGATCATATTCCGGCGCTGTGTTTTTTTTTTGGTTTTACTGGGTTGGCAGGCGGCCACAAAAGTCGCCGCTTTTCCCATTCGTTTTCCATTTTCATTTTGCCACTAGCCGGGTGGCATCCAAATTGGCCCACATTTGGCTGCCTTTTCAATTTTCCTCTCGGTTTTTCCGCCGTCTTTCCGAGCGAAGTGATCGGCGAGCAAATTGGATTTGGGGTTTTGGAGTGGGAGAATTAGAAATGCGGAGGGGTTTTTAATTGAAAATATCGAAAAAGGGTGAAAATGTCGAGCAATCATTTCATTATTTAAAGATAATTATTAATTTATTTTAGCGTTTCAATTTCTTTAAATATTATATTAGGTTTGTAAAACAAAAATGCAACATTTTTAAATTTTTTATTTTTTTTAATAATTAAACGTTTATCAACCAAATAAATGGTTATAAAATGCATATTTAGAATATAGAAACAAATAACTGGAAACATAACATGAGTGTAGATTTTTTTTTTTTTTTACTAACGAAAATATTTTATTAATTTTCTTGAGTCGACTTAAAATTGCTTCCTCTTTTTTACTTTTGGACGCCCTAATTTGCGTCACAATTTTCGCCTCAATTTTTCTGAAGCTTTGTTCTTCTTTTTTCGTTTTTTGTCTAAGGTAATTTAAAACGCGCGCCAACTTCTTCGATTACCTGCGGGTTAGACAATGGTCACCATTTCCCATTGTTGGTCTTCCCCCCCTTCGCCCCCGCCCCTGCCTTGTAAGACCCCTCTTAATGTGTTCATTAATTTTAATTATGCATAAATAGTCGGTGTCAAAAGAACAAGGGGAACAACAACGAAAATCAAGAATAAAATTACCAAAAAATTTGAAGAAATAAACAGCACGCATAAAATTTGATACGAGCAATATTGAAAAATATATGGGAGTGGCACTTTTGGGGTTCGGGCTGTAAGGCACGCGATTCGGCAAGAGGCGAAAATGCCAGAGGGAAGAAGCCAGTCAAGTGTCTTAGTGGATAGTCGACTATCAGATACCCTATACTTGTAATTTATTAAATAATATAATTAAAGAAATATGTAGTTGAAGACTCTGTAAAAAGAGAAACCCAAATATGTTCTAAGTAAATTTCCCAATTAATTAAATATTTAATTTGGAATATTCCCTGGTGGTCCTTTAATCCATTTACCCCATTTCGCACCCATTGAAACTGAAGGCGAAGTCTGAATCCGAATCTGCCCACTCACTCAGTTGGAAAAAAGGAACGTGCAGCGGTGTCGACTTACAATTCCATACCATAAATTTCGCGAGGCTCGAGTTTTTGCACACAATTTTCCCTTCGGAAGACAGGCGAAGTAGCGAAATATATTGGCGGCTGAAATCCAAGCTTCGCCGGTCTGGGTTTTTGGGCGATTTCGTCATCGAACGGCCAGTCGAAAATTGATGTTGGCAAAATAAACTCAGAGATCGCAACAACTCAATTGGTCTGGCCAAAAATAAACAAAACGTGCAATCAACAAAAAGGGGAGATGCAAATTAATTATGCAATTAAGCACGCGTCGTTTTTCGTTATTTGTTGATTTGGCTTTTGCTTTTTTGCTGCTTTCTTGTCGCACTAATAACCATTAAGCAAAAGACATTACATTAAATTACAGAGGTTAATGTTTAATTGGGAATTTTAAAATTTGAAAAGACACCAAAGTTCGTATGTTTAAATTATATCATAGAGAAAAAAAAATACCAAAAATAATCATCCATCGGGTATTTTTTCATATCAATATCATATCAAAATGATATTTCCGAACATATGGTTTTGTACCATATTGATATGAAATCGTACCATTTTGTTATGGAAATTTAGATATTTCTTTTACCAACACCATTTTAAGCCGGTATTATTGCTTTCTAGTCAAAAAAAAATAATTTCCCAAAGTAAATACACAGAATATGCAGAACTAGAGAGTTAAGTGACCAAAGTCCCAAGAATTTTCCCATCTTCAAGATGGTATGAGATGGTGTAAGATGGTTCATAAGCGACGAAGAACTGCAATGGCATAAAGAAGTGAAGATTTCCTTTCTGTCTCGAGTTGGTTTCCCATGAAAAATGCAATTGATGCAGAAATTCAGACACGTAGGCGCAATGGGGCGTGGCAGACAGAAATAAACATGAGCAGAAAGTGGGGAAAGAGAAGAAAGAGACCAAAGCGGAACGGAAGAAGAGAAGAGTTACGAAATCGGTGGGGAGAGAGAGCAAATGAATTCCGATTCTACAATGTAGAATCTACATCAGCATGTGATACATTTGAGTCTTGTGTTGTTTTTAGTGCTTTTCGCACCCCCCCCCCCCCTCTTAAGACCGCCCATTTGAAGACCCCTCCTTGGGCTCCCGCGCCTCACCCCCCCTCTCACCTGAGGCGGCTCCGCCTTTGTGTCGCTCTTTTTATTGTTGTGCGACTGCTCTTTCAGTTTTATTAGATCATATTATCTATTTTCGGGTACGACAAATTTGTAATTTAGATCAACCAGCAGTGGCGTCGGTTTTAGAGGGGGAGAAGGGGTAGGGGTGCTGCTCTTTTCAGTGGGTCTCCTACCGTTATGGGCTTTTAATTAATTGGCATTTTGGCATTTAATTGAAGCAGTAAAGCAGCAAACGCAGCTTAGCGGTGCGTAAAAGGGGTACTAGCGTGTCATAGAAGGGGTTTTCGGGGCCCCAATTGGGCGGGTCGCCCCAAATTTGTGGCCTAGCTGCTTGATTGAATGATTGAACATTGTTGAACGCATTTGATTTGATGAATGGATCCGAAAAAGAGCAAAGACTTTGGGGCACAGGGAGCACTCCACTCTGTGTGGATCGTTTTCGGTTTCATTTTCATTTTCAGCTTCTTCTTTTCGGTTTGCTTTTCACATGAAATGCAATAAACCCAATTTAATTTTTGTTTTTTATTTGTTTCGCTTATTTACCCGAATGGTCGGACGTTTGTACGTGTGTGTTTGCTTTAGGCCTCCCCCAAGTAAACCTCAGGGTCCAAAGGGATTTCTTATCGGACCCCCGGAATCAATGGACAACAAAGTTTTTATCACGTAACACAACGAAAAGCCAAACAAAATAAATAAAAAAAAATAACTAAGCATACGAAAAGAAATATAAATTTAAAGTACAAACAGAAATTCTCATTTTTCGGGGTTCATTGAATGCTCCGGATTTTTCGGTTGGGGGCCAAACAATACCGCCTTTAACTGGTTGACTCGCCTCAGGGATCTTGTCCTCGGGCCATTTGTTTGGGGTTTATTCAATGGGGGTCCTTAGTTCCTACGTTCTTACTTCATTCTTCTTATTTACTTGGTATTATATCATATTTTCTTTATGGCACCCAAACATGTATCTGTGTTTACTTATTTAATTTTATAAATACATCCATTGATTACAATTATTGTATAAATATTTGTTCAAAGGTATTATACCCAGAAGTTCTAATTTTGTCAGTAAACATGGCATAAATTTGGTTTATCAATAGCTTCAAAAAATGTTTATTTCGAAACCGTGACCGTGGGTCGGCTCTCTATCTATGTATATCTTAACCGAACCCCCCCCCCCCCCCCCCCCCCATCTGTCTGGCCCTTATGCAAATGCGGATGCAGCAGCCACTGTTTGGAGCCCCTCTTCATCTCGACCTGAACGCCTACCTTTCTTCTCTTTGACTACGGTTGAACTTGGATAAACTGAACTGTTCTATGGTAGCAAAGAGGTTAACTCGTACCTATATATTTAATTATAATAGCCATCCCAAATCTCGGGCTAATCGAAAAATCGGATTAGGACGAGACCTTACACACATTTGACTACTGTTTCTCTAATCTTAAACGCATTCCAACTCGAATCCCCTAGTCAATTTTCACTGTATTACATTGTTTGTAATAAAGCAGTTAAGAATGCAGCCTCTCTTTCTCGCCCAGCCTCTTTCTCTGTCTCTCTCAGTGTTATCTCCTGTTGCCAGGTAGCTATTTCCAGACCCCCACCCCCTGGTTTTTTTTTACGTGGGCGATGCTACCCATTTTTACCCATCTCCCTTTTCCCGGGGTTTTGAACTTTGTGCGGCGTCTGTTTATGAATGAAATCCGTTTAAACCTCTTTCAAAACTCTGCTACCATTTTTCCCGATTTCCATGAATGAACGTGCGAGAGAGCAGAGGAAAATTTGTGGTGATGAAGCCAGCTGGCTGGTGGAACGTAGTTCGGGGTTCACGGTTCATTGCACATTGCAGATGCCAAATTAGCTCACTCCCCCCTTTCGCACCCACTCCACCCATTATGTTTCGATTGAGTGAGCAAATTGATCCTCCAATTAAGGAAAGTGGGGGAAGAAAAAAACTAGTCATGGGTCTTGAGGCGAACGACATCATTAGCTTGGGGGGCTCCGCTGTCTGTGATCGATGTCTGATGTTTGAACTTCTGCTTTCTGCTTTCGAAACGGGTGCAAAAGGTTAGGCTCGCGAGTTAAATGTGTATCGGTACCGTTACAGCGTTACTGTTACAGTTACAGATTTTGCCAGCAAATTCGCTCTTTTGCTAATCACTTCTCTAAACCGGTGCAAGACTTTCAAAAAGTCAAATGAAAGAAAACCGAGAGAAAGACATGAAAATACCAAGCTGGGAGCAATCTCCCTCCTCAAAAAAAAGCTTGCTTTCTACTCACGCAGCAGCAAATTTGATACCCTGTTATTATTGATCGACTGAGGGGTATGCCATATGTACTGTCAATAGCATTAATGCAAGTACTTAAAAGTTAACGCAAGTGCTTAATTACGAGTTTGGAAAATCCATTAGTAGCTTCACCTTTTCGCTGGGGTCTCTGGTCAGACTCCAATTAAGTAATTTTACAACAAGGTCAGCTTTACAGATTTCATGGCAAAACGTAGAGTACAAATTAGACTATATATTTCTGGTTAATCATATATGATATATCATTATGATCTTTATGAACTATGAAACATTATTGGTCCTTTTTAGTTACTAACTGAAGTTTGGTTTAGTAACGATTTTTAGTGTGCCCACACTCCGAAATACAGCATGATCTCAAAGATCCCAGAGTTTCGATGGGGCAGCATCGCCTTCGTAGGTATCCCATAGTCCGCATATTGCGTCTCGGGAGCCTTAACTTATTTCCAGATCTGGCTTATCATGAACGCTGATCTATGACTCGAGTTGGCCTGCGAATGGAGCTCGGATCTTGGATCTCGAAACTCGGATCTCGGAATGGAACGTTCGCGTTCGCTGACTTGGCTTCGAACTCATTTTCTAATTGCCCCACGGTGGCCGAGGAATGTCTGTCTATTCATTCGCGGTCTCCTACTCTTCATGTTACTGCTCTGCCCGCTCTGGTATGTGTTTATTTCGTTTCGTTTTTTCCTGTTTCCACGCAGGTTTAATTACCACATAGAAGGGGGGCTTTGGCTTTGAGACGTGCAAAGTTCGAATCGGCATTGGAATCTCGGTTTTCAGCATTTGCATGGATCCATCCCGAGATCGAGAATGGAAGAAGACGGGGATATGACCGTAGAAATACCGATCGTCTGCTATTTTAATTGAGTTCACAAATGTTCTGAACCAAACCCCATTCACAGCTGGCGATCGCCCCCTTTTTTTCCCCCCATCTAATGCTGACAGCTACGTGCTGAGCTAGGCCCCCTTTTGAGCCCCGCCCCTGGCCCCGATGGTTAGTTAGTCGGAAATCGAAGCAATTCGATTATTCAATATTTTCACAGTGCTTGTGGGAAATTAATACATCATCGTTACCCCAGGCCTCCCATCACCCAAGACCCCAAAGCCCCGCTGGATCCCAAAAATCTCCAGATCCCCCTTCTGGGGAGGGCTCTAATTAAAATCTGCTTGAAACAGGTGTGCGCGGGAAAAAAGGGGAAAGCTGCGCTCTAATCCATCAAACCGTTTTGGCTTTGTGTCGGTTCATTGATTAACCGAAAGTTTTCCATTGGGGTCGGTGAAGACCAATGGTTTTATAATATATCTAATTTGAAATCTTTGGTAAATGCATTGATTACTTGAAATATTCACACTTTATGTAACCACCATAACTTCCAAAATCGTTTCATTAGTTTCAGGCAATATTCCACAATTCATTCACTGTATTTCTTGATTCGATAGTCCTAGATTTTCTTTGTCAGCCCTCTTGTGATGCGAAGTGAACCGTTTAAAATTGGTTTTATAGACCAGGCGACCCACTCCCGTCGATCTCCGCTGAAGATATCAACATCCGCACATCCCTCCGAGTTTTTTTTTCTGCCTTTTTCGGTGAACACTTGCCAGAGTTCCTGAATCACTGAGCACGACAGAGGCAGAGGCAGAAGGAGGAGGCTACCTGGGCATTGTTACTGCGATTCCCTACCTGTGTCAATGTCAGACTTCAGCGCTAAATTGTCGCTTATTAAATGTCTCTCGTCCCGCCGACGAGCCACTTTATCAAAACTCCAGAGAGAGAGGGCGGAGATATATGCGAGATAAAGGAGGAAAAGAATGGGCCGAATTCCACGTAACCGTAGTGTCGTCGTCTGCGGCCCATTGTCGAAAATTATGACTTGTTTTGGGATTGGAGTGCAAATAGCCCACTTCCTGTCTGTTTGGTCTGTCTGCCATCTCGGTCTCTCTCCTTTCCCAGCTAGCGTCTCAGTTTCGAAGTCAGTCCATCTCTGTCGGTCTGCCGTCGGTGATTTGGAGTGTCGCCGCTCCAAAGTTGCTGTTGTCATCGTCACGGACCGCCTATGTCCCCGCTGATAAGGAGTGCTACGGATTGGGGGGGGAACATTTACTTATGTATGCACTACCTATGTCTTTGTCTCTGTTTCGGTTTCTGTTTTAACTACTGCGGTTAGTTCTAGATTGCTGATGATATTTCTTCACTCTATAAAGTCGTTCAATGCAGTCAATGTTTGCGGAACACACGGACAATCGTTGTACAGTCAACAGTTCCTAAGATCTAATATATCAATATTTCTTAATAATAATCCACATACCCTATATACATATTTTATGGAACCACATTCCCTGTTTCTCTGTTTATCCCACAGGTTTTTTATTGTCGCTACCGATAAGCCAGAGATCTACGTGCCTGAGATTCGCCTTTCCCTCCATTAAACCCTGAATTTCGGGATCTGGGGGCGTGGCATCATTCAGAAGAACATATGTGATCACATTACGTTGGCGGCTTGTAATGCGCTTCCGTTTTCTAATCCCCGATTCTTCATGTTCAACTGGTTGTTCTTCATTGCCATCATTTGTCTTTTTGTCGGGGCTAATTTACCCAGCGATGCAAAGGCGCCGCTTGAAGAAAGAGCCAAGATGGGCCAAGATGACTCCTATTCCCATTCCCGATCCCATTCCCATTCCCAATCCGAATCGGAATCCGGGCCAATTCAGCCTGCAATTACACTTCCGCTGGGGGAGAGCGACGAAGATCAGAAAAAGGCGAGGAGAAACATAACCCCTCCTCCTCTAAATAAAAAAACCTCCCATTCATGCCGACTCCGCGCTTCGGATTCAGGCTCATTCACAAGATTCAAAGTCGAGACGAGAGTTCAACCATTCATTCATTCACGTTGATTGCCACCTTTTCCCCGATCTTTTTTTCTCCTGCCCCACGGCAGCCTCTTGTGCTCCAATGATTAGTCTGTGCTAATGAACAGGCGGCGGCTACCTAGCAAAAAATACAAAATACAAAATACAAAAAAAAAACCAAGCCATAAAGACCAAGAAAAAACCCAGAAAAAGACACAAAACACCGAAAAAAGAGCGAGAAAAAGCGAGACAAAGTTGCACGAAAGCGGCAAACAAACAGAAATCAAATCCAATTTATGTTTTCAACATTAATCATAATTTCTTGGGGGCCCATTTTCGGCGTGGCGTGAAATAATTTTTATGCGCCGTTTTTACGGAACCAAAAAATCCGTTTCGGAATCGAAAAATCAAAATCAAAATCGAAATCAAAGTCCCAAGGGAAAAAGGTGTCAATGTCTAATTTTGATGGCGAATGCACTCGGAGCATTCTGTTTTCCTCATTAAGACTGTGAGATATGGTAGAATGTGGGCTGGATGGAAACTAGATCAGTGGATCAGTACTAATGGAGTGCGAGAAACGATCGCGATCGTTTTGGCCATGAAATTTGAGCACAAAGAATGGGAAAATTATGGTTCAGATCTTTGGGATTCTTAATACGCATTATAAAAAATAGGAAACTTATTAATGATAGTACATATGTATGTATAAGATAATTCGTTCAGTTTTAGAATGCATCTTCTAACCATGGGAGGGCTATTTGATTGGTATTGCCAACATCTAAACCTTTTACTGTCCAATCCAATTATCTCGTCTTATGCTAAACCATTCCAAATGGATTCATTATATATCGATTCCCCAGTCAAAAGGACCTGTTCTGGCCAAGTTTCGGATCGGTAGCTCGTCGGACTCGTCAGTTAGCATGGACCCCACACCGAATAGATCTCTGATTTCGGGGGTGGGGACCTCCTCATGCAGGGCCACTTGAAAAGCAATTTTTTGAAATTTATTTTCCATTTATCGCTTTATTTATTTTCTACCTTCTTTCAGTGTGGCCCTGTCTCTTTGCTCCCCTCTCATCCTCATCCTCATCCTCAGCTCACCTCGTCTATCTGCTTATGCGATTAGAGTTGCAGCAAAGGAGCCCAGGAAGATGACGAGGTGGATGGTATAAGATTGGGTTTGGGTTCGGGATTGGGAATGGGAATGGGAATGGGAACGATGACGGCGATGATGATGATGATGCTGCTCGGCGTGTTTATTTTTGTTTGGATCCAGAGACCTTTTTGTTTGTCTGCATTTTCGATGAGGAACAAGACGGAGCGAAGGAACTGTGTCTCAATGGGCCACAATCGAAAGTAATAATGAAATCCCATCAACAACGAGACAAAGGCTCTCTGACCATTCTCATTCCCATACCCATACCCATTCCCATTCTCATTCTCATTCTCATTCTCATTCCCTTCCCTTTTTGGCCTGCAGAATGAGACGACGACACTTGCCTTGATTTTTATTGTTGGGCTTTTCCCCCTGCCCTTTGATTTATTGTTAGCGGGAACAGGCAGGAAAATGGGAATGCTCTCGGCCTGGGTATGCGTTTGGGTATTGGTTTTGGTTTTGGCCATGAGTTGAGTCCGGTTCTCTGGATATATCTCTGTATCTCTTTTTTCTCCCAGATGATCTTGTTCTGCGACCAGCTGCCTGTTGCATTCCGCTCTCTCACCTCTTGCCAATGGCAACAAAAATGTGCGTGCTCAAACTACAGGTGGACTTCGCTAAGACGGAATAATAGCTAAGATCCTATTACTTTTTGTAAAAAAAAGTTTTTACCGAATGAGAATTTATTAACTAAAATGAAATCAAATCTGATGATTTGTTTATCTATCTTTGACTATAGAGTCAATGGATCGAACTAGTTTTAATAGCAATTAAAGAACACAAATACTGCTATAAACGTTGAATTTTTAACTAAGGGAATTTAGATTAATAATTTTCCTAGTTATTCAGGCTCCACTGTAGTTGGGCAACCTCTCCCGTTCGCTCATCGTCTCCCCAACTTTGGGTTCTATTCTGGTGCTTAGCACATAGACAGTTCATTAATGTTATCAACGAGCAAAAAAGGGGAATGAAGGATGGTCTTTAAGGCCCCCCCCTCCACTCGGATGACAGGTTTGGTTCCCCACTTTTCTGGTTTGTGTACGCGCTGAATTTGATGTGCAACACTTGTTGTTATTTTTGTTGGGGGCCCGCTGACACATAAAAGTAACGGCAATTGGCAATTGGCCATTGGCCATCTCGCCTGTTGGCCAAAAAAGGACATGGCCACATGGCCATCGCGAAAAACTTGTCAACTGGAATCGATCGATATGGCAGTGGTTTGCCTGTGGTGAGGGAGGGGGTGGTTTTGTCTGATTTACCGACATGTACGGACTGTACTGACCAGATGAACTACTTTCGAGCCACTGGCTTTTTACCGTTTTAAAAACTCACCTGTTGGCTTTTCTGCAATTTCGAAGGGCAGGTAAATCCTCGATCGTTCTATCCCCTTCTCGCCAATCTCCTCTCCTCCTCTCGTCGCACGCTAAACGAACGGTAAATATTTTGATTAGATTTTGATCACTTGAGGCGGCATTCTTGCGATTTTTCCCATCAAACTAAAAACAAGTAGTAAAAGAACAATGCGAGCCGAGAGGAAAGGCAAACCAAATAAAATAAACCTATTAAAATGTTATGGCGTTTTTAAAGCCTTTCAAATATACACACGAGAACACGGCGGATTGGATTGGATTGGCATCGCATTGGGTTAAATTGAATTTCGTTCGTTTCGCTCCTAGTCACATCCGCCGACTGTCCGACATTCGATATAGGTCTGGGGATCGCACTACTGCAGTGATTTCGTTTTTGACAAACATTCGGAAACTATTGAAGTCCCCCAACGGAAGGGGAGGGAGCCTCATAATTTATAGTTATTAGGTGTTTTCTACGCGACGCCGCTGCCTTTTTAGCCGGTTGCCGTTTTAAAAATAAAAACAAACTTGGCACACGCACTTTGCTCGCTCTCTCTCGCTGGCAACTATTCTCAAGACATTTGCACTTGTAATTCTTTTTTTTTTGAATTTCTTTACAACTAAAGCCACTCACAGGGTTGTTGAAACAGTCAAAAAAAAAAAGCGTAAATAATAAAGGTAATTAGCACGACGCGGGCGCCAAGGGTTACACTACAGCTCTGGTGTATTATGGCTTTCTGTTCGAGGGCGCAGCACTCTTTCTCCGCACACACGTCTTTCTTGTTCGGCGGTGCGAAGCGAAGTGAACATGGGAATGGGTCTCTACTGTCT
The DNA here is from genome assembly GCA_035046095.1 of Drosophila pseudotakahashii. Taxonomy (NCBI): domain Eukaryota; kingdom Metazoa; phylum Arthropoda; class Insecta; order Diptera; family Drosophilidae; genus Drosophila; species Drosophila pseudotakahashii. The sequence goes on from JAWNOE010000105.1 coordinate 14,933,067, forward strand.
CTGCTCACTCGACTCAGCTGAGCGACGGGGCGCAGACCACCGAGGAGGGAGGAAGAGAGGCGGAGAGACGGAGAGGCGGAGAGGGAGCGAGCGAGGAGAGCGCGTGGAGGGGAGAGCGACCTGGAGGCTGCGCGAGGAGCTTCGGAGGAGCTTCGGAGGAGCACCCCCGTCAGCAATCACGTGCCACTCTGTTGTTAATTTGGTTATATTTCAAGAAGCGAGTTCCTAACTCAATTAACTGTCTGTAATATATGTAACTCACACAAAATAAATTAATTTATATCCTAGTACCTACCCAATCAACAATTATAACCCCAAAATATAAACTTAAACCCAATTCTTAATAAATAAACCTTAAAAACTAGTTTGATTATGGTTTAAAAACTACAATTACCTGTTTCCTGGAAATTCCTTGATGAAGTAGTATGAAAAATGTGACTTTATGGATGGCCCACATTCCGCCCACAGTTAAACACCCCTTAGAAGTGTTGTTGATTTCATTTTAATATATCTTCTGCTTATGCTTTTTATCCACTCAACGGTTTTCGTTCGTTCACAATAGTTGCATTCATAGTATTTCATTTATCATTATATGGTATCAATTGGTATTTAATTAATAACTTGTGTGTGTTTGTGTGTAGGGCCAATTTTCGATTTGCAACATTTTACACTGGGCTCACAAAAAAAACGAGTCGTAGTCATAGTTATAAGCTAGGGACTAAAATTATATTTAAAATGCCTTCACTATTGTGGTTGTTGTGGTTGCAGTTGGCTAGTATGCGTTGTTGTTGTTGTTGTTCGAGTTAGTTAGTTAGTTCTTAGGGTTCTAGGATTTATCTGTATTATCTGCATTAATTGCATTATTGTTTCTGTTTCGTTTCACTTCTCGCATGGCGTTTTGTTAAATAAATGTTTGTGATATTCGTTTTTTTTGTTCTTGCTACAATCTTTAACCTAGACTTAAGGATCGAAGAAGCAATTGTAGTAGAAGTGATCGTTTCTCTCTTTTTTTGTTTTAATATTATCTGTTCGTCGTATAATATTGAATTTTTTGTTTGTTGGTTTGCTTGGGGGCTTATTCATATGTTGTATATATAAAAATTGTTTTTCTTTTTTTGTTAATGTTTAATTAAAAAGCTAATTTCGGTTGCTGGTTGTGTCCTCAGACGACTGGCGGTTCGGTTCCTCCCAGAGGTTCGTCGTGACTAGTGTAAACAATAAATAAACATAGGAAATAAAAAATAAATAAGGGAAAATCAAAATAAACATTTAATCAATGGTAGTTGATCTAAATAAAATCATAACAAAATCAACCAAAATAAATAACCATTTAATAGGATTTGTTTGTGAGCTCTAACTGTACTAATAACATCCATTGTATATTTTTTGAGATGTGTAAAAGTTGGTTAAAAGCCTCGCTAAACTGCATTTTCAGACTTTTCCTCAACGCGAAGAACTTTGATTCCTCCGTACATTCGATATCAATATGCATGTAAATATATAATTTATGTTTACCCGACTATAAACATTTATATATGTAAGTAAGAATACGAGAGCAACTGTGAGTTTCAGAGGGGTTGATTATTATCGGAACGTCTAGACATTAATCTTGGATAATATTCAGCTATAACAAATAATATTGTAATACGGGCAAAACGTCTTTTCGAGATTAATTGAGATCAGCTAAAAATATATGCATTTAAGTAATGGCTACTTTATGAAACTAAAACACACGGCTCTTCAATGTTCCATAATAATAATAATATTTACTGTTTATAGCCATGGTCACAAAGCAGAATCGGTTTCGACTACATTTAGCTAGAACTTCAGTATCGCTAGATCGATAGATTGCACAGATATCTGTTTCGAGGTGTTTTCCTATAGAATATGTTTACGTTCGACTATCTATCTAGGTAAGAGTATTCTACCTATTGATATACGGTGCCCGGTTGTGTTCAGTATATAGCTTTGGAGTTGTGTGCCCTGAGCTTGGCTTCGAAACGAGAACAATCCAGCTAGAAGTGGCTAATACTAGATAAGATCTGTAACAATATCATATGTGTATGTATATTCCGCATATGTTCGATTCGGTGCTAACTAATTGACTAGAAAAAAAACACGCTTAGAGTCTCAGTATCCTTTAGGATAGCTTAATACTAGTCGATTATCTATGTTCGTTTATCTGGCTGCGGTTCTAACTATACTTTGTATAATATAACATGATATTCTGCAATGATATGGCACGATAATTCCAATGGAAACACTCCCAAATGTTTTTGACTAATCTGTTTGGGTTATGCAGCTATGACACTTTATAGATTTTATATTTTCAAATATAAATGAGATAGACAAACAGTTTAATACATTAAGCAGAAATATTTTCTTCAAAGGTTTTATTAAAGTTTCAAATATTATTCATTCGAAATTCTTTTGACTTTTGAAAGTAGATAGTTTGAGCTTTTTTTGTATCTGGAAATGATCTAACTAGAATTTCTCAAATATAATAATGCCTTTTAAGTTATAATACCTTTCATGGGCTTAAGTGTCATAGCCGCCTATCTCGGGTTAACAAAAATGGAAGAAGATTCCTTTAGTGTTTAGGTAAGGGATACAGTTGCCAACAGTCAGCTGCCGGCGATAAACGATTCCCTCATCTGATTCGATATCATTTCCGCTGCGACCCTGATTAATCGAGCTTAGCTGGGGGCGGGCAACAGACACAAGGATATCACTGATAGGCGGCAACTCAAGAGGACTATTGATAGCCAAAGCGATAGAACCACTCGATGGGCCTCGCTGGTGGGAAACTCGTTGGTATTGGGACGCGGATAGAAAATATGCACCGGTGGTGGTTGATCCAGTTCGTCGAAGAAACTCAGATCCCTGCCAGCCACATGGTTATCGATAACTACGTGATTACCAATCTCCTGGTGAACGAGGCTAGAAGGACTCCACAGACTATTTCCAGGCAGGCAAGTAGGAGGAAAGCTTGTGACTTGAGATCTTAAGAGAGTCAAGGATTACTTACGCGGGACACACGTTGACATTCACTCCATTGATGGCAGCTGAACTAAGGTTAATTTGGCCCACGGTTTCACCCTCCACGACCACTACGCAGCCGTTGAGATTGTCCTTGTAGCGGAAACCCGTGAATACCGCGACATCAGGAGCGCCACCTGGGGGAAGGATAATAAGTTGGCTAAGTAATTGCCCAAGGACTAAGTGCTAAGGATAAGGACACCCACCGACAAACACATTGCCCGGCAGCTTCATTGCCTTGTTCATGGTGGGTCGGGTAAAGCCCGAGTCCAAGATCTGGTCGATCTCCAGCATGGCGGTGTTCTCATCCCGCTTGGCGATCACAATGTGTCGCTCGCCATTGTCTACGCGGATATCGCTATTCCGGATGACCGTCTCCTCGCCATCGAGCCTCATGGAGTACTCCACATAGCCATCGACCACGGCGGCGGCGATGAAGTCCTGTCCGGTGTACTCCTCCCCGGCCTCCTGGCCCCACCAGAACAGCAGACCGTTGGGCTTGTTGGTGGTAAAGACGATGCCTATGTGGGAGTACGTTTGCTCCAGGGCGGGTTGGAAGTGGCTGCGGTTCAGCTCCACGTATCCATCGCCGCGAAACGAGGCATTGAAGCTCAGCTGGAGGTCTGTAATGAAATCAAGATGCGGATTAGATATGTCTTTGACCACTTTTTTCGGTTTCTACTTACGATTCTGGCAGTGTTTGCCGCTGAAGCCGAAGGGACAGGAACATACGGCCATGTCCTTCTGTTCACTGCAGCTTCCCCCGTTCTCACAAGGATCACTGGCACAGGGCGCCATCAGCTGGCGTTCATTCTCGGCGACCTTGGGCGATGGCAGCGGCACTGGTACCTCATACTCATCGTCATCTATCTCATTCGTTTCCCCGCAATTCTGGATATTCACCGCATCCTTGATGTCACCCAGCAGATTGACGGACTTCTGAGAGTTGTAGAGCTTGGAGATACAGCCATCAAAGCCCTTGGTGATGTTTACATCCCTGTTGATCTTCACAATCGACCGATCGACGCCACCCACAAAGAGGTGGGTTTTGAGTGACAAAATGCGATCTGATCCCGGTGCCTTGGCCTTTCGTTCGGGTCCATCGCCCACCTTGAGGATTCCCTCGCCCAGACGACGTCTTATCTCGATTCTTGTCCAGCGATTGAGTGGCAATGGTTTCGCAGATCGCACCACCACGGGATCCAAACGGGCGGCCGTATTGATCAGCAGCTCGACGTGGCCACCGCGGAGTACCAGGGCCAGATAATCGCCGCTGGGCAAAGTGGATTCCGCCGTATACAAGATCACAGAGTCCTCCAAGCTCGAGGGACGAACGGAGAGTGTGATGTTTACTTTGGTGACCTTGGGAGTTCTACAGAAGAAAAATGAAATTAGTGGGTTTAAAAAAACTTTATAAAGAGTATGAGAACTTACGCGTAGGCCGCAAAGCTGTTGCTCTTGAAATTCAAGCTCTGCTCATTTAAAATCTCATTGTACTGGCATCGATCGCCGGCTCTGTTCAGTGGGCACAGGCACTCCATGTCGTTCTCCGTATTCTCGCAGCGTCCAGAGCCGCAAACTCCGGCCGTACACTGGGTGCCCTCGATGGCACAATCCCGGCCAGTCCATCCCGGCTGGCAGACGCAGGTGTAGGCCTGCTCCGTCTGGCTCTCCAGGCAGACGCCCTTGTTTTGGCAGGGTCCCTGGGCACACGGGCGGCAATCGGTGATGCCCTCCTTGAACTTGGCCTCCCGAATCAGCTCCACGGTGCGTCCTTGCAAGGTCAGGCGGCTGATGCAGCCCACGAAGCCCGATTGCTGACCCACCGCCTCGGCGGGCAGGAACTCCCAGTTGGGCACTCCGCCAATGTACAGATCCTCGATCAGTTCCAGTTGGGGTATCTGTTATTTGGTTATTAGATATTATGTTATCAAAGTTCTCTTGAAATAAATCGAATTTACCTGTTGATGCTGGGAGGTGGGGAATGCCACCGGATGCTGGTCGTCCACCTGGATGTAGCCATCCCTCTTGAAGCGACTCACGCGCACCGTATGCCATTCATTCAGGGCCAGTGGCTCCTCCGCTCGCACCAGGAGCGGTTTACCGCCGAAATCGAACCGGAACTCCGCATAGCGGTCCTTCAGCGACAGGGCGATATAGTCACCACTTCCGCGGGTTTGTCCATTGAAGAGCAGCAGTCCATCGCCGTTTTCCGGACGGAAGGTCAGCTCGAAGTTGAACTTGAACGAGGAGTTCGAGAGCGTGGGGAAGCTCATGTAGCTGCGGGGCTCCTGACGGAACTGGGGAATCGCCCCCGTTACAACCAGAATGTTGGGGAAGTCCACCGTCTCGCCATCGCTGTATTGGGCCGAACAAACATACGTTCCGGCGTCGTTCGCCTGCACGCGGTCCAGCGAAAGTTTCTCCTGGAATCACAAAAGCAGGACGTTTGGTAGGGGTTTTGTTCTCTAGTTTGGTTACGTTAGGGTTATGTTTCTTTACTTACATTCTGTAGACTGCGTCCGGCTTGAAGTTGTCCATATTGGCGAGACCAACGGTAGCTGGGCTGTCGACCTTCATCGGCTCCGCAATGCAAGTCGGCATTTTCGCCCACCTTGGCGTAGACTATCTTGGAGCTCTTCAGTTCATGGGGCTGGTCCTCGACCTCAAGTTTGTAGCTGGTGGTGTACAGATCTCCCTCGTCCGTCTTGCACTTGCACACATAGTTACCGGCATCGGTGGAAGCCACGTTACTAATCACCAGGTTGTTGCCCACTTGCTGTTGAGATTCAATTAGTATGAAAAGTTCGTATTAAGGATTGATTATTGAAAAGTACAAAGGTTAGAAAAGGATCCTATAAGAGTTTTTGCAATAGTAAGGGAAAGTTTAGAATTAGAGGTCTTAACGAATAACGGACAATAGGTTCGAAATATGAGGTGGTTTTTGAAAACCGTACTCACCTGGACATTTTCGCTTAGTGGAGCTCCATCGGCGCGTTCCCACACGACATCTGGGTAGGAGTCGTCGGAGGAGAAGCACTCGATAGTGGTACCCTCGCCTGCTGGCAGGTTCGAGGACTGTTCACTCAGGCTCAGTTGGGGCTCGAGGATCCTTTCCGGTGTACGTGGCGGGGCCACCGGCGGCAGGTAGATGGGATTCTGGGGAGCCGCTGGTACTGCTGATAACGCCCAACCGCCAACAGGACATCGGATACACACACACATTGAAACGGGGGCGACAGGTCGACAAGGACGACAAGGATGGTCGGCGGAACGTTCACAATTCAGCGACAATTCACAAGTGCATGGGTGCATGTGTGTTTATGTGTGTGTAAATAGGTGTATGTGTGTGGGTGGTGTTTTTGTATTTGTATTTGTGTGTGGTTTGTGTGTGAGCCATGGGAATGGGAATAAGATAGTAAAAAATACACAGAGAGAGAATAAACAGTTAGCAAAATTACAGGTCAAAATAGGCATTTCAAACAGAAAGAAGGCGATAATTATCGATCGATAAGTTGTAATTGGTTATCGGTGAAATTTTTTCTATTTTGACACATTAAAATTATTATGAAACTAAAAAGTGGTTTATGTGTTTTTGTAAATAAAAAGCATTATAGGCTCTTATCGTTCGATTCATATCGCATTCAGTTTTGTTTTAGTTTTTTCGATTTGGAATTTGATTTCCTAGTTAGACATACATTGATACGATACGATATACATATAGAGAGGCGACAGAGAGGGGACTTTGTGGATTGGTGAGGTGGACTACTTTTTATGGAGCTACTTTTACTCAATACTGCTACGAATCGAATCACACAAAATACGAATACATGTGGGGTTACGAATGGGGTCGTTTAGGTTTGGTTTTATACTGGTTTTCATTTTTGGTTTCTCATCTCGAATGTTGAATTCTACAGATCTAATTTTGACTTGGGTTACCACTAAAATCACAGATGTCTCATTTTGGTTTGAGTCACAAATATACATACAGGGGAATATAGATATAGTTAAGGATACATTTTACAAAATTTCGATTACTTAACTATTGTTTATCGTGTGGTGTGCGCGCGTATGTGTATGTGTGTGGCTGAGTGTTTTGTATTATTTACACAAATTTCGTAAGTCTAAATTGGGTTATAAAGTTAGTAACATTATAGCCTGCTGCATGCATTTCATACATCCAAGGTTAAAACCTGTTAGATTGCCAACCCCCTGACCGCTGTAAAAGTATCGATAGCTTGGCTATCGTTTATCGTTATTTGTTACATTTTAAGCTTTCAAGGTGCGTGTGCGCCGTTTCTCCTATTTACTTCTCGATTGATTTTATTTGGTGCAGTTGATCAGTTATCGCTGGTCGGCTATCGATAATCGGTTGCCTTTATTTCAGGGCCAATTGCAATCGCTTCAACTCTACGATTTTGTGCACCCACGAGCAATACGGAATTAAACAGGAAGAGATAGTGGAGAAAAATATATAGAAATTGGAAGGGATAGCGAGGAAACTGGGATGTGGGAAAATAGGAGGAGGGAGGACACTATGGGATACAAATAAGTACAGTTGAGTATTAGATAGCGATACCAGGACAGAGAGTGAGAGAAAGCTTTTGCGGTGAGGGTGAAGAGAGAAGAAACTTTGGGACCAACCGAAGCTGCGTTTCCTCAGCTTCCGATCCTTGAAGGCTTTCACAAGGCTCCTCCTTCCTGGCTTTCGGTCCTTCTTCCAGCGCTTAAAGCTCCCCGATCCCGAGCTGGATACCGATTTTCCGCTTCCCTTGCCGGCGATACAGTTGAATTCATCAGAGTGATCCGTACAGTCGTAAATCCCATCGCACACCATGTTGGCCCTGATGCAAGTGTGCGGATGCGAAACGCACTTAAAGTCGTTGGGTTGGCAGGTGTACGAAATAGTTGGTGTCCGAATAGTCGCTGGTCCGGAATTCAGGGGCTTCGAGGGTGAGAGCTTGCTGGTCTTGAAGTCTGCGGCGTTTTTATTTGCAATTTTGTGTTTCGTTTCGGTTTTATCGGTATAATCAGTATTATCGGTATTATTTTCGAATTTTTTGATTTTTTTTTTGGTTTGTGGAAAGGCACAAAGTAAATAATTAGCTAAAATATACAGCCTTCGCAGCACTGAAGCCTTTGGTTAGTAGTAGTAGGCCCTAAACCCTATGTATGTACAACTTAAACTAGGGTATATCCTGCCCTTTACACTGGGTAAATAATATTGATTATTGGGTATCCACGCATGCTGGAGAGGTTAACATGGTGCTCTACTAATCGAATCCAAAGTCGAGGCTCTATCGTGGGACTATGTGCATTAGTGGGCGTGGCGGGTTGGGGGAGTTTCAGTAAAGCAACTTTGTACAGTTTTTTTTGTTTCTTTTTTTTTATAAAACTTATTTATCTCTAGGGTTAGGCAGTACATAATACAGTTTTAAAGATCATTGGATTAATAATACAAAACAAATGCAAAATAAACGAAAAAAAAGGTCAAACAAAATAAAAGAATTTAAATAAAATACAAATAATATAGATATCATATAATGGAGGATCGCTGCGATTAGAAGTGGTTAGGCGGCGGTGGCTGTAACACACCTGCACAAATATACAGAACCATGCAGGGCGTGTCTTTCAGGGAGACACCGCCCTTAAACCGATTGAAAGGATACTGGGTAGTAGTTCCTGGGTAGTTGTAGTTGCGTCGTTCGATTCATTGATTGATTGATTGCGTATGCAGTTGCAGTTGCATGCCATACCATTAAATTTGTTTGTGTTTTGTGTGTGTTTTTTGTTCGACATAGGATCAGCAAAAGCGCACACAGTGTACCATATCATATCGTATATAGCATTTAGCAAATACCAAGTAAACAGTTTAAGTCAAGTCAAATCAAAGGGTAATTTAAAAATATTTCAACAAGCGCACATGTAAGAAAGTGGGAGAGAGAGAGAGAAAAGCGTGAGAGAGAAAGAATAAATATGTAATTAATCAATGTGTTCCATTTTCATTGAAAAAAGTAGGTGGAACTATAAAACCTACGGCTTCAACGGATTCTTTAAGCTGACTCTTCTGCATCTGACTGTTTGACTGATTTTATCTGATTCGAGACAAAAGTTAAGTTCATTATTTACAATTGAATTTGTGCTGGTTTCTTTCGAATTGGTCTTTGGTGTGCTTTGGGTGCAAGTTCGGTGATGTTGTAGAAACTCAGGAATAAAGATGTGGAAATGACAGTAGATTTCTTGTGCAGTGCTTATAGTTTACATAATTAACTTGTCATTGATGTACACTTATTAATACACAAAAACACAAACAAACAGTTGACAACCAATAACCTTTTGAGGAATGTAAATTAATATTAACCAAATGTCTAATTGGACTGTAGTTGACAAACACCAAGGGTCAGTAGCGATAGGAAAAGAGGAGCCGTCACCAAAATAGGGTTTAAATGTTAGAAAAACGCAACAAAAGATGGCCAGAATCGGTAAACCGAAGCTCTGAATACCCTTGCAGATCTACAAGTCTTAATGTAAAATATATTTTCATTTTAATCTGAAGAAAATCTTCTTTAAAAGACCTCTATATAATGATAATAAATTCTTAAATACTTTAAAAATCCAATGATTTTTAGGGTATACTTTTTTAGGAGCGGACAGAAAATTTGGAATACATTTAAGCCTCACATTTTTGGCCTCTGCAAGGGCTTGTGAAATAAATAAAAAGAATATGTTACAATTTGCTTCACACATTTCGTTGTGCAAGTTTTTAATGTTAATATTATGTTTTATTTCTCACTTTAAGTGGGTTTTACTTAAATGTATCGTATTAAAAATGTTTTTGGCAGCCATTTTGGTAAGCTTTAGATTTATCAAGTTGGTAGAATGTTCGTATATATATATATATGTATAAAAGTGTGCGTGTGGTGTTTCTCTTTTTTCCAGATCTTAGGTTGCTAGAATTTCAATTGTTAAAAAAATAATTTGGATTCTGACTTTGTTTGCATGCAATGGACTTGTGTACTTTAATTATAACATGATTGGTAGTTGTCCTTGTTTCGTTTGTGACACCACCACCTCCAAAGTTTTGCAATGATTTCGATATCCTTGTTTTTTGATCATTTGTTATATACAGAGTGTGTTCGTAGGACCCTGGAACCGCTGCCTATATAGTGCTAGACATATATATACATGGAAATATTGCTTGTTTTCGGGTGTTGTGGGGACTGACAATTTCCGTTTGCGTATTTACAGGGTGGTTTTTTTTCGGTTTTCGATTTCGAATTTGTTCCTTTTGTCGGATTTTTAGTTTATGTTAACAGATACGAGTACATTGATGTGTTTATATATATAGGCGTATTCATATACATATATATTTATAATTTGAGTGGGGAATTAGTAAAATCAGCGAACGATCAAACCTGCTTAACAAAGCCTAATCCTGGAAAATTCTTCCTCTTATAAACTTAAGCATTATTATTTTTTTTTTTTAAGATTTCTTACTTAATTTGTTTGGTTTTCGGGCTAGCAAAGATTTTGTTCAAATTTTCTTTCTTTTTTTTTTTGTTGAGTAAACCCATTTAGAAGTGGATCTTTATCGTTTTGGCAGGGGCTACTACTTAATGTGTTTTTCTTTTGTCGGGGGGAGAGATGGAAGAAAGGTTGCTTGTCGGACAGGACATCTTCTGAACTGCGAACCGGCGGATCTGGACCTGAATCCGACTCCACCTCTGAGCCAGAGTCGGAGACCGAGATGCCGCGGTGCCTCAAGAAACCTAACCTTGCTGCGATTACTCACTTAGTACTTGCAAGTCGATGGAGACGGCTGGCAGTAGCTGACTTCTATCCAAATCGTACGACTTGCAGATGTAGCGGCCCTCGTCCTCGGGTTGCAATTTATTCAGCTGCAGCACCTGGCTATCCGGACGGACGTTGTTGGGCAATTCGCTGCCGTCCTCACGGTACCAGTTGAACTGTAATGTAGAACAATCGAATCGGTCAACTATATCACTATATATCCGTATTTATAAATAGGATTAGTCCTTAATTACTTTCGCATAGCATATTATTGAAGATTAATGCACTATGATCGGTATACACATGAGTTCCATTGAATATTATAGTCACGAATATATTTCCTTTATATTTTTATTGCCTGCGGTCACACGCGTTTTGAGCCCAAGTAACAAGACGATTCTTCATCGTGTCCATAAGCAATGACCTATTATTGACATTCCTCTGGAAAGACGCTCACCTGGATATTTCCGCGAAACTCGTCGCCGTACTGGTTGGTCAGGCGGCATCGCAACTGGATGGTGTCGCCCACGTGACCCTGTTGCACCTGGGACTGGGGAACCGGCTGGAAGCCACTGGGTGGATTCACCTTCACCATGGCGTTCTTCGATCGGGTTCCATATTGATTGGTGGCCGAGCAGCGGTATTCACCAGCAGCAGCCTGAGTGATGGACGCGAACCTGAGGACATTGCCCTCGATGCGAACGGAACTGGAGTCAAGAAAAGGTAAAGGTATGCAATAGAGTCAGGACTTATTTCTCGTTAGATTGAATGTTATGTATTCCCACCTGGGCAGTGGTCGATTGTTGTCGGTGGTCCAATGCACGTCCTCCTGACGGGCGTTCTCCACCTGGCAGTAGACATCCAAGTTCTGGCCAACCTGCACGGTCAGCGGGATGTTGGGATAGAATGTGATCCTGGGCAGGGGCTGGAGAACCAGCTCCCTCACCACAAGGGCCTCCACACGTCCATCGCGACCGATTGCATTGCAGCGGTACTGACCCAGATTCTGCGGCTCCAGGAACACAATCACTAGCTTATTTCTCACCGTGTAGGCATTGTGCGGCAGGGGTGTGCCATCAACGCGTTCCCATTCCGTGGGCACATTTTCCTCGGTGCAGGTTAGGGTCACATTGTTGCCCAATTCAGCGGTCAGGGGTTCGGTGCTCAATGGATTCGGTTGGATTTGGGGGCGATTGGGGGGCTGTCGGCGATCCACATCACCATTGTCATCTCCTCCTAAAAATATGGTATACTAATCAATCTTTGTCTTTATATAAAGAAACTTTCTTTTGTTCTGAAGAATTCGCGGTATATTGTAATATTTTTCTATTAGCTATCAAGATTCAACAGAAACGAAACTCACCATCACCGATGTCACCCCGTCTAGGTTGTACCTCCACGCGAATGTATTGTTGATCGTCACCCACCTCATTCACTCCTTGACAGACGTAGATGCCTTCATTTTCCTTGCTCACCCGGAAGATTTTTACGTCGGCAGTGTTGCTTGGGAAAGGTGCCCCAAATTGCGTACCATCCGAATATTCCCTCCTGCCAATACCTGTTCCTTCAAAAGTCCAAGAGACCGACGGAGTGGGGACGCCAGTGCCCACACAGCTGAGTGAGAGTTCGTCGCCCTGGGTGACGATATGGTGCTGCCTATCGGGCTGAATGAGCACAATAGGTGCCTCCTGGACGGTAATGGTGGCCACACCATTCGCCTGGCCAGCTATGTTGCTCACCCGACACTCGTAGGAACCGCTATCGCCGATCTGAATGTCATCGATCCTAAGGGGGCATATATATAGATGCAAATATATGAAATAGGTTTACACATGGGTTTTATGGAGAGTACTTACAGAACATAGCCGGGTGCCTGAACCTTGTGACGCGGCGACAGTGGCTGACCATCCGTGCGAGCCCACTCGATGGTCGGAGTGGGAATACCCTCGGCGGAACAGTAAAGGGACGCCTGGGAGCCAACCAAAACTTTTTGCGTGGGCGTATCAATCGTAAGAGTCGGCCGCTCCCGGGCTGCAAACAAGTAAACGACAGTGGTGGCACCAATTAGTATTAGGAGAAGACTGTGCGGACCTGTCTTATTACCAACTCCACTCTTGTGCACTTGCATGGCGAAGTATTGGGTTTTAATTAAATTTATTCAGGGGTTTGGGGATTTCGAAAGTAATATTCGGGATTAATCAGTGTTTGTGTTTGTGAGGGAAGAGAGACAACAACACGAAATAGAGCAAAGGCATCGTTAGTTTGGAACTATTTTTCCCCAAGGGGAAACGATCAAGAGAAGTTGCGGTCAAAGAAGATTCGGATAAGTAATGGAAGTAATATGGTTAAAGTTTCCCAGATTCTTATAAGGAGAGTTATGGAAACTATCTTTCACCGCAACTGATACTAGATAAAGGTAGATAGGACGAAGATATACTATAATACTATCGGATCCCTGATTACTTACGTTCAATATCGATGCTTGTGCTGGACTGATCGCTTCCGTGAATGTTCTCGGCGATGCAGGAGTAAAGACCACGATTCTCACTGCGGCCTCCGTAGATGGTAAGCACGTTGCCACTGATGCGGACATTTTCGGCCAGATTCTCCTGCACCTTGGTCCACTTAATCGAGGGATAGGGCGTTCCACTTGCCTCACAGGTGATGCTGTAGTCCTCGCCTTGTACAATCATGATATTCTGCTCCAAGGACAAGATATGCGGCCTGTCGCTGTGGAATATAAAGGGAGTAATGGAATAATTAATTATTAGATCATAAAGTATTGTGAATCTTAAATTCGAAATTATAGATATGCTTGTATGTTCTATCACCATTTTCTCCTTTCCGTTTAGAAGGTCTAAACTTTAAAAGCATCATGATTTTTTGCGAAAAATTGCCAAAAAATTAAATGTCCAGGTTTAAATGCAAATCGATTGGAAATTTAATAACGGGTTCAGAAAGGTATGATAATCCATATTTTGATTAATATTTCCTTTGTTTCGGCAAAAAAACGAATTATTTTTTTGTGGAAAATTGGGATCTGGGTTTTTGACAAAAATAGGAATTTTTATTTATGTATTTTTGCTGTAATTTGGCCAAAAATGGTCTCACACCAAAAATACATACTGTTTTGAACAGATTACAATATGATAATTAAATCCATGTTACTTTCCATGTGATTTTGAAAAAATAAAATTTTCGCCAATTTTTATCTTTTTTATAAGGGGTTGCACCATGATTTTTTGCGAAAAATTGCCAAAAAATTAAATATCTAGGTTTAAATGCCTACCGATTGGAAATTTAATAACGAGTTCAGAAAGGTATGATAATCCATATTTGGACCAATATTTAGATTGTTTCGGCCAAAAAACTGTTTTGTTTTTTTTGGAAATTCGCAATTTCGGTTTTTGACCAAAATAGGAATTTTTCTTTTTGTATTTATGCTGTAATTTGGCCAAAAATTGTCCTACACCAAAAATAAATACTGTTTTGAACAGATTACAATATAATAATTACATCCATAACACTTTCCGTGGGATTTTGAAAAAATAAAATGTTTGCCAATTTTAATTTTTTTTATAAGGAAAATTGGGATCTGAATTTTTGACAAAAATAGGATTTTTTTCTTTTTGTTTTTTTGCTCTAACTTGGCCAAAAATGGTCTTACAGCAAAAATACATACTGTTTTGAACAGATTATAATATAATTATTAAATCCATGACACTTTCACCTCTTTTAAAGGCAAATAATGTAAGTCCTTAGAGGAACCTCACACTTACCCAAGGATTTCTGGCTCGTTAGGCTGCTCGATGTAGACACGTGCGCTTTCGGTGAAGTTGCGTCGAGTGCGGTAGTCGAAGGCCAAACAGGTGTAGATGCCGGAGTCGCGAACGGTGGCATCGCGGACTTCCAGGGCATTTCCGCGTACCACAACATTTCGGGGGGCCGACGCAGACAGGGAGCGACCGTCGTGGGACCATTCGTAGCGCAGAGATGCAGCACTGGTGAATTGGCAGGCCAACTGGAAGGTGTCACCGGCCACACCGTTGATATCCTGCGGTGTGATGTACAAACGATCCTGCGGCGGAGGCGGCTGGGGAGCACTACTCTGGACATACACGATCACGTACTTCTCCTCCCGATTCAGGTCATTCTCCGCCTGGCAGCGATAGCGACCCTCATCCGATTTCCTTGGCGAATCGAAGACCAGGCGATTGTTGTCTGTTCGTGTACTTTGGGCGTCCGCATGGCCATCCACGCGGGTCCAAGTGACAGTGGGTGGTGGGTTGCCCTCCACCTCGCAGACGATCTCATTGCTCGCGTACTCCTCGAAGGTCACGTGGTTTGGCAAATCCACAATGCGCGCAGGCGAGCGTTGGTCCGCCTCTGAGGGGTGCATTTTTTTTTTAATAAAAGAGAAAGATGCAGTACGTCAATATAGCTTTCTTTATATATATATAACACCATCTATCGTAATGTCAAATCCGATGAATTGCAATAGTTTTATATTATTTTTTCGAAAACCTTTTTAATAGAATCTTCTTAAAATAAAATGTTATTTTGTTTGAAAATGTTTAGTACCGTATCGTGCCAGCATTTCCTGGGCATATCCTTTCATAAATGCCGCAATTTTTATAAGATTACAAGTGTTATTAGCTATTTGGTTGATTTTGGGAATAGGTAACCGGTACTCACGAGAAACAGTGATGGAGACGGTGTCCGTAAAGCTGTGGCCGGTCTCGTTGTTTACGGCCTGGCAGATGTAGATTCCAGAATCGCTGATCTGCAGGTTGAACAGCTGCAGATTACCGCCTTGCACTTCGACACCCTCGGGCATGCGACTGTCCTTCTTGTACCAGTTCACAAACACTGGGCTCTGGGCGATAGGAAATCAAAGATGTTTGTTATAATCACAGTAAAAATATGATATGATAAATGTGGTAATATCTTCTAAGCCATCTAAATTGTATCAGATCCCTGTGAACTCACATTGGTCCAGCGCATTCGGCCGCTACAGCTGAGGGTCACCGATCCACCCACGGGGAAAATGGTAATCTCCGGCCTGGCAATCGACACTATGATCTGGGTGTGCACCGGATCATTGGTACCGGCATCCGGTCCCGGAGTCGGTTCGTTAGTTTCTAGGGTAGCGGGGAAAATCGATTAGACAAACGCTTCAACACCATGGACTGTTCCCATATGTTGAGTTCCTAGCGGTGTGAGTGAATCCCCCCTTTTACGGTGAGTTCTCATCTGAGTTTTGGATATTTGGGAGCGTTCAACAACAAGTTGTTTGAATGTAGATATATATAGTCATATATTTATATTCTCACGCTATATCTTGATTATAGGTTTAAATCTTGTTTAGATTTTTACACTATTTAACTGTTTAAGAGATTAAAAAAATCACATGAGAACTCGCTTCGTAAAGAGAGGTCTTAAGAATGTGTTAGTGACAGGTGGTTGCGTTTTAATGACTCCTATTTGGGACACAAAGTCAGGAGATCGTAGTAGGGGCTTAGTTTGTGGTTCCTTGGAGTCTCCATCCCGATTACGGGAACACTCCAGTTGACCTACAGCTCCGCAGGTTAATCGACAGATTGGTTAACAAACATGGATATAGTGCGTTTCATAACTTTTGAAGTTTATTTCAACAGGTTAGTCTCAATTGGTTTATTAAATAGTTTAACCACTACTTTTAAGAGATCAGTTTGCGTAAAACCCATTCATGGACTATTTTAAAAATCCATTTCTAGAAGAAATTTAATTGGTAAGTTTGGATCTATTGTATTGATAGTAATCAGTAACTAAGGTCAGATTTTTAAAGTGATCATAGACGACACAGTTACTTGTTAATCAATAATTGTGTTATTCAAGTTGTGAAGCGCACTATTTGATTTAGACTTGAGATTCTAACCTTGGGTTAGTGGCTAAGGTAAATTCACGGACTACTTTAACGCGTTCCTGGGCCAATATGTTGTGGCTTTGCGGTCGCTGACGTTATAGACTGGCAGCTAAGATACAACTAATGTATAGTACACACAGAGACAGAGAGACAAAAGAGTTACCGATGGGCTAGTCGAAGGGGGCTCGGAGGAACAGAGGGACTAGTGCGGCAACTGTACACAAAGAACAAAAACTACTTTTGGGGTAAGACAAGTACTAAGACACATAAACTAGCTAAGTGGTTTTTTAGATCACCGAAAGATCAGACACAGAATCAGAAAAAAAGAGAGGCGGAGATAATACAGGATCTAACCCAATTACAAGAGTCTGGGAAACTTTCCACGTGGTCTACTTTTGGGGTTTAGGTCACAAATATACGAGAGTTAGGTTCGCTCTACTACACACACACAGATCTAAGGATCTTTTGACATATCTAAGCTTGGAAGATACTATATATATATAGGGTGTAGAGTGGAGTTTTAGGTGTGCTGGTGTGAGAGATTTAGAGGTACTAGTATTAGGAAAGGAATAGTTGTGGTGTTCTTTGTAGACGGCTGAGTGGTTTTCAGTGGTTCAGTTCGGTGGATCGGAGAGTTTGGAGCGAACCTCGCGATGGACAGCCGTAGCGCAGCTTGGTCATATTTCCTATGATTCTGTTGCCCTTATATATCTGCAGTGTGTCATTGAACGAGATTGTCTCGTTCGGTGCGATATCGAACTGAAAGCCGCTGCAACAGAATCCCCTGCTTAAATCACATATCTGGGGCGGTTCTTCAATAATGGGCGATGTGTCTAGAATGTGGATGGATGGGATGTTTGTTGGTTTTGGTGATTGTAATTTTAAATTTTTTTATACATTTTTTTTTGTCCGATTTCGATTGGTTTTGTAGTTGATGACGGAGGAGGAATGACAAAAACAAAGTCCGAGAGAAAGGATAAAGTAAATCAAACAGGTAAGATCTTTATAATCGGTTGATCCGATCGTTTTGTACCCACTACTTGGATTACGCAGTCAGCCAGAGGTCGAAAGTATTAATGTTTCAGAAATAATTGAAATACATAAAAATATAAATTGTAAGACATAAAGAAGCTAGCATACCAAACGGTTCTGCTCTTGCTCTTCAATTTCCAGGGATCTGGGACCTAAAACGGACAGGGCTACTTTCGATCAAGGGTTGCTATTGTTTGACGAAATCCAAGTGGGTACTTAAAGCTCATATAGACTAGGGGATAGGAGACGGCTTTCTTCTGCTAGTAGATGTACACGAATACAGTCTGGTCTGAGACTCGAAGATGAGCGATTGTATTTCATGTAGTTCGGTAGGCAGAAGTTGGGCTAGGATGCCAGTGATTGAGAATAGGGAGAGAGTGGTGGAAGGACGAATGTCATTTAGCAGGTTCCGATCGTTGCTTTTCACTCACCAATTTCCCCGCACCGATCACCCCTCCAGCGTGGCCTGCAATTGCATTCGACGTTACCGCCACTGACCAAACCGCAGGACTCCGTGTTGGAAGCGTCGCAAGGACACTGACTGCAGCGTCCAGTGTTGTCGCGGTAGTAGAGTGGTGCACAGGACTCACAGGAAGTGCCCGTATAGCCGGATGGACACTGGCACAACTCAATATCGGAGGCATGCGTAGCTCCTGGCGCTCCCCTTGACATCGAACTCTCCAGGATGACATTGCTGATCGAGGTGCTGTCCGTGGGCACCTTGGGTGTGGCCAGGATCAGTATGTGCTGCAGATCCGACAGCACAGTCATAAAGTCGGCCCGGATAGCCTGTCGTGCTGATCCACGATCCTCTACCGTCCATT
Source organism: Drosophila pseudotakahashii (assembly GCA_035046095.1). Classification (NCBI taxonomy): domain Eukaryota; kingdom Metazoa; phylum Arthropoda; class Insecta; order Diptera; family Drosophilidae; genus Drosophila; species Drosophila pseudotakahashii. The sequence continues at coordinate 14,951,658 of JAWNOE010000105.1, forward strand.
GCTCGTCCTCATGCAGACGCACATGGTATTCCTCCTCGTTGTCATGCCCATCGGGTCGCGACCAGATCAGCTTAAGTCCATTGCCAATCAACACTACATCCTTGCCACGATGGTCCCGGCCAATGGACTCCACTATCAGGCTGTACTCCAGGCGCCCGCCGTACGACAACAGCTGGTTCCCCAGCACACTACCCCTTAGACTCCAGTACTTGGGCGTGTAGGATGTGTGTTTGTAGGTATACAGATTTCTGGGTACGTCGGCCACGAGGTTATCCCTATCCATGATGTCACCAAATTCGTCTGTAATCAATGGTGGCGTAGAAATGAAGTCCACGGGAATCAGCTCGCGGTAAAGAGACGCCGAGCGGCACTGGTTGGTCAGTCCGGAGCAATAGCACTCCTTGCATCCGTCCGGATTTTGGGTCGATAGTCCATAGGTTCCAGGGCGGCACTGATCACATCGATTTCCAACCACATTCCGCTTACACTCGCACTGGTTGCCGCGGCAATATTCGGTTCCCTCCCGTTGGCAATTGACCAGGCACTCGGCCGTCTGATTGTCCGGTGCTTGAGGACGCGAAGGCGGATAGCCGCCGTCATCGTATTGGCAATCGTACGTAGTTCCTCGGGTGGCATCACCCACATAGCCGGCGGCGCATCGGTCACAATTGAATCCTTCGGTGTTGTCAGAACAGCTCTGGAAATCGAGAGGGAAAGATTGATGATTAGTAGTTGTTGGGAGCTTGGTCCTTCCAGCCGGATACTCACTTCGCATTCGCCGGTCTCACTGTTGCAATACTTCGAATGTCCATTGCATTCGCAAGGCCTACAGAGTCCCAGATAGATTCCTTCCTCCGGATCGCGCGTATAGCCTGGAGCACACTGCTCGCAGGAGAGACCCAAATAGCCCTCGGGACAACGGCATTGCTCCACTTCGACGGCACGTGGGGTGCCCAGATTGGTGGCCGTGGCCGTATCCAATGTCACCGAGCGCAGCGAGGCCTCCTTGGTGCTAGTAGTGTACGTGGCCTTGATATAGATGGCCGTAATATTGCTAAGGGCCATCAGGACGTGTTCACGGTTAGCGGTCACTTCATCGCCGCGCTGCCACGCGCTCTCCTTGATCTCCACGGCATAGGTGTTGGCCACACTGGGGCTGACCTGCGACTTTCTGTAATGTATGAGCCTCAGATCCTCGCCGCTCTTGATCACCACATCGGGGGCACTGTTGCGCGACATAATGCCACTGGGCAGGGGACTGTAGCTGAGGGTGTAGCTCAACTTGCCTCCATACGAGGTCAGCTTGTTGCCCAGGAAGGTGGCGGGAAGACTCCAGTAGAGCGTATTGCCAGCCTGCTCGGCGGATCCCACGAAGCTCAATGCATTGGCCTGTGTGGACATGGAAACGGGCACCGTTACCGGGGTAACACGCATATAGTCGGTTATCAAGGCGAATCCATGATTGACGCGGGTTCGTCCAAAGGTGCTGGTGACCTGGTTGCGATACCACGAACTACTGTCACAATCGGAGCCCACTCCACTGCAGAAGCACTCGATGCAACCGGTGTAGGTGAACGAATTCAGATGGAAACTCCTGGGCGCGCAGGTGTCGCACTGTTCGCCAATCACGCTATTCTTGCACTGACAGGTTCCATTGCTGTAGATGTTGTAGGTGCCGTCCACATTGCACGAAGTATCGGGTATCTTGCGACAGACTCCTCCCGGAACAAGCGGATTACCCTGGTAACCCTGTGCGCAGTACTCGCACCTCCTGCCGGCATAGCCCTCATTGCAGCGGCAAATCACATCGCCATCGGGATTCTGTTGGCAGCCACTGGCAAAGTTATTGGCGCCTGATTGGGGACAAGGACACTCCTGGCAGGGAACACCAAGTCGGGGATTTCCGTAGGTTCCCGGTTGGCACGGTTCTGGGGTGAAGGGCACACAGTGACCCAGCCAAGGTCCTCGGGCCTGGCGAACATAGCCCGAGGCACAGGACTCACACGAATCACCAACATAGCCGGGAGGACACGTGCACTTCTCCACGAGCGAGGCACTGCCCAATCCCTGATCGGCACTTCCGGCCGAATCCAAGCCGATATTTATCAGATCCACTTCGCGAGCTGTGCTATCCAGGTAGCCCAGTCGAATCAGAATATTGTCTACATTGGCCAGTATCATCATGATCTCCTCTCGGGTTCCCTTGCGACCATCCGGCTTCGTCCATCCTCCTGGCAGGAAGGGAATATTCACCCTGTTATTCTGTCCCGCCTGAGTGCGAACGCGATGGGTTAGCGTGAAACTATTGCCGGTGATAATGACATCGGGACCGCTGACTTGTCTACCATTGCCATTGTACCTGACCTCGTAGCGCAGATTTCCGCCATAGGACTTCAGCTGGTTGCCCATATATTCCGCGGGCAGGGCCAAGAAGGGCGTCTCCCGGCCGTTGAAGTGTACGTTCGAGGCCCTGAACTGAACGCCATGGTGCAGGGTGAGCAGATCCTGACCCGGACTCGCCTCATTGATCACAATTTGGCGGAACGGACTCAGTTCAACGCTGACAACGCGGTGCGAAAGGATCGGTGGCTGGATGGCGTAGGTGAACAAATTGGCACTGTCACAGTTGGTGGAAACTCCAAAGCAGAAGCACTGGACGCACTCCTCCGACTTGCGAGCCAGCATATTGAAGAATCCAGCCTTGCAGACATCCGAGCGCACCGGTGTTACGGTGACAATCGAGTTCGTTTTCGGATAGAACGTTCCGCGTGTGCTGATAAACTCGCACGAGTAGGCTCCACTGTCCTGTGGCCTCATGTTCGGACAGCGCAGGGTTCCAGTTCCGCCGTAGCTCTTCGCCTCGCACTTGTCGGGCACATGGCCCCAGTTGAGACGCCACACGATCTCCGGCACTGGGACTCCGGTGCCCTTGCAGGTCAGCTCGAGAACCTCGTACTCCATCACGACAATCGATGGTGGGGGTAGGGACATTGGAGAGGGCACCGCTGGAAATTAGATAAGACAAAGGGGTTAGCACAGGTTAAAAGTGTCGGGGTAAGCTCCCCCTTGAAGTAATAATGGTTGGAGTAACCAAACATTCAATGGCGGACAAAGGGAACGTCTGGAGGTTCTCATTTAGCTTTAAAGGGGATTTTAAGATTACCAGTATCCGCCATGAAGGACCAATTGTTAAATGACCGTGGGAAAACTTATGGTAATACTCACAGCATCCAACTTCATCGGTACCGTCGGTACAATCGTTCATATAGTCGCACTGGAAGCTCTTGGGAATGCAATGACCACTGCGGCACTGGAACTCGTCATATCGGCACGGAGCGTCACTTGGTTCCGGATCGCAAGAGGTCTCATCAGAGTTGTCCCCGCAGTCGTTCTCGCCATCACAGCGCCAGGTGCGATCCACACACTTGGAATTTGAGCACATGAACTGGTTGGGCTGGCACTTAAGACCCAAACTGCAGCTGTGCTCATCGGAGCCATCCGAACAATCCGGATGTCCATCGCAGATGCCCGACTTATCGATACACTCGCCGTTCATGCAGGTGGCCTGGTACCCGGTACAGGCTGATTCCGGATGGATTTCGCGTTCGTTTGCTGAAGGAGAGGAAAGTTAAGGGAACGGAAAAATAATGTTTTATTGGGGGAGTACTGAAAATGTTGAAGGGCTAACCAGCTTACCAATTTTATAGCCAAGCGGCAAAATGGAAATTGAAAAGTTAATGAAAAGTCTTGGCAATGTCTAGATTACGGAGTTACCAGTTCTAAAATCTATTATTTTCAAGATTTTCATGTGCTGGTAACCCCATAGGAACCCAAACCCTACCTAGTCCGAAGAACTCAAGATCGATGTGTGGAACAGTTCCGTATCGCATACGATTCGAGCGCAGCTCCTCGTACTTGTGTTCGCCCCAGGCTGCTTGCACAGATTATACAATGTCTTTTACCCTTAGAAACCCCAAAAGTTACTCAAACTAGGACTCATACTCACAGCGCTCGACGTTGAGGTTTACGGTGACGTGCTGGCCGGGAATATAGTTGGCATAACCCACGGCCTCGCAGACATAGGTGCCAGCATCCTCCATCTGTTGCAAAAATATATGAAGTGATTTCAACATGGGGGGGTTGGGTTGATAAGATGAAACGTACGTTGATTTTGGGGATCTCCAGGCGGCCATGGTTATCGGTGGCAAGGGAGGGCAGGGGACGTCCGCCGGGTCGGGACCACTTGACCTTTGCGCGGTTGGGACCTTCGTCACGGCAACGGAAGGTGACCTCACGACCTATGGTACAAGAGGTTAATTAATATGCGGTCAAACACGGATGGCTAACTGCAAACGAGCAAAGAAAGGTGACGGGTTTGCGGGTGGCTAAATGCAATACGCTTACGATACTCATAATTTAATTAAATGGGATTTACGCATATGATATTCTTGTTGGAATCTATCAACGTACATTTAGAGTTCTTACATTTCACAACTTTAAAATATCATTTCCTCGTTTATTTTAAAGTAAGTACGTTTATCTAACAAGTTATTCATACGGTAGTCCTCACTCGATTGACACTCAAATTGAAATAAGGCAATCAAATATAAATGCTATAGCTATAAGGGGTTTCTCTAAGGATTCGGTGATTGAAAAATTTCGACTCAATGTACAACTCCACTCCTGGCCAAATTGGTTCGTGCAATTTCGTTGTGCTGTTGGTGCTGGGTTCCAAGTGCTGGTCGCAATATATTCTCTACTACGTATGCATTATTTGATTGTAGTTAGGCCAACTTACCCTCCCTAATATATCCTGCGGTTTTATATATTTTATTTTGGTTTATGGAATTGGGTTGGGTTAAGCATTAACGAGAACAAAGAACGGCAATTAGGGATGTCCAAAAATAGTTTAAAACATCAAAACAGCGAGATTTAAGATTACAAATATTGCTCCCGGAATCTCTTTTTTGTAATATTTTTGCATTTAGGAAGAACAATGATACTTACTCTCCTTAATAATTTGGTTGTCGGGATAGGTCTTGAGTTTCAATTGGTTCGATCCACGTCCGGAGTTGTTAGGTTCGTTGGCTGTTGTTGGGAGGATTGAAAGAAAGAGTTAGTCTGGTATAAAATATGAGGTATTCTTTTGGGTGAGTCAGGGTGTAAATAGGTGGATAGATAGATAGATGTGTGGTAGCCTTAGCCCTTAATCGCAGTTAGTAGCTACTGTTTTGGGAAAGTCGGATAGTTATTTATTATCTTTGGTTGGCATCTCGGTGGTTCGGTGGGTGGCCCACTTACGGTCAATATCATTGCTGATTTGGCCACAATCCGCCTCATCGCTACTATCATACGGACAATCGACGTGTCCGTTGCACTTAAGACCCAGCGAAATACAGGGTCCGTTTTCGCATTTAAATGAAGTTGGCGGGCAGATGATTCTTAGTGGCGTCATGGCAGTAGTGCTAGTGGTGGTGCTGTTACTTCCAGTGGTTCCTGGGCTGACCTCAACATGATGATGACCTTATGGCATATATAAGCGAGCGAATGATGCAGTGTTCAAGCGATGATGTTTCGATGATTGTGATGATTATGATGGAGTCTGGTGTTCGGTGTTTAGGGATCACCTAATCCTCTTACTTACCACAATTCTGCTCATCAGAGCTATCCATACAATCGGAACGCTTGTTGCAACGGGCTGTAGAGCTCACGCATTGGCCATTCTTGCAGCGGAATTGGTTGGGCAGGCATAGCGAGTCTCCTCCGCAGTCGAGTTCATCGGACTGGTCGCTACAATCGACATTTCCATTACAATGAGCCGATGCCGCAACGCAGTCACCATTATTGCAGCGGAATTGGTCCGCGTAACAGCCTGTGGGATAAGGAAAAAGTACGGGTCAGAATGAGGTCACCAAATACCCAGCTAAAACTTTGCTACAACTTCTGAAAAAGGGGTAAATTCAATTTCGCTTTAAAACAAGTACAAAAAAAAAATCAAAAACAGTGCATACAATGTTCGAATCATGCAGGCTGACTTAAAGCAAACTTATATACCGAATAAATAACAATAACTATTGATTATAATCAAGATTTTTACCAATTTACCGATCTAACATCGAATATAAGGAGTCAAAAAACAAAACAGTAAATCGTATTACCAATAATATTTCTTAAACATATTTTTTTTGCTAACGAAACGATAATGAATTTAATTTTTTGAAGCTTTATAACTGTTGGAAGGCTACAGCTAGAACAAAATTGTTTAAAGAACTGAAATGAAACCAAGTCGATTGCTGTTTTATTAACCAATGCAGTTCTGTTCATCGGAAAAGTCTCGGCAGTCGTAGAAGCCATCACAGTGCTGCGTCGAATTTATGCAAAACTGACGATCGAAGCAGAGAAACTCGTTATCCTTGCACAAGATGGCAGTACCTAAATACGATATTTGGTGTGGTTTTGATGGTGCAGACCCGTTCAAGTGAGATATGATACGCACAAAATCAAAAATATATATATGCACACGATCAAAAGCAGAGTGGAGAAAGCGTGAGAGAAAGAGAAACGGAGTGAGAGACGGATAAAGGAAAGAGATTAGCAACTGAAAAAGCACATACGATATTTATATTGGATGCAATACGATGTTGGAATGCAATAACTGTACCCTTGTAATATCTGATAATATTTAGTTGTTGAAATATTTTAATAGAAAAATTAAAATTTAATAAATACTTGATTACTCGATTTAGATATTTCATTTCAACAAAAAATGTTGTCTGAAAACTCTCTTGAGATAAACATTTAAAATTTAGATGTACATACATTTATAAAAATTGAAGACATAGATACAAAGATAATCAATTGCATGTGTAGTGATATTTAAAAAAGAATCTTCAATGTTGGCATTGAATTTAGAATTGAAATTTGTGCAAAATATAAATACGATATTCATATTTACTGAGATTAGTGCTGCTCAAAAAAGGCGCTTGTGCTTATAGATACAAAGATCAGGTGCTTAAAAAACAAAGATATACATATAGATTTCGGTTGATCCTAAACGATCAAATTGATACCCAGATACCCAACCCTATATCACTTCTTGAAGATCTCCACAGATCAAACCTCAATACCAATTTACGATCACTGATCCAAGATCTTGGATCCCTGGTCCAAAAATCATTGGGATTGATGGAGGGGGGAGATGTTGTAAATGGGAGATGAAACGATGGAAACGGAGACTTACAGTTGGCCTCATCGGAGCCATCCTCGCAGTGCCTGTGGCGATCGCATCGCTCACTTTCCGAATAACACCTGCCACTGGGACACTGGTGCTGTGGACATGGCAGTGATTTCGAGGGACAACCGATCTCATCACTGCCATCTGAGCAATCCATGTGGCCATTGCATCGAATAGAGCGATTATAGCATGACTCATCGCAGAAGAACTGATCCGGACCGCAGTCGCTGGGCTTTAGTCGAGTGGTGGCTATATGTTTATATGATGGCATCGGTAACATCATGCAGGGTGCATTGTGTGTGGTTTAATGTGTGTGTGGATGACGCAGCAAGAAAGAGAGACAAGAAAGCGGGATGATTATGCTTATGTCTTAGTTTTAGGTAGCTCTAAGTCTATAGCCGTATACAAACCTGGTTCCGATTGGGAGAGTCTTACGAAACTTAAGAAACTAGGAACTAGGATATAGTAATATGCCTATGAAGTGGGGTCAACTTGATCTTATTTCTAATGCTAATGGATATTGGTCATGTCAGTGTTATAATGATGTATTTTATGAAAATATTGCTTAGGTATGATCTTGTTAAGATCAAATTAACCTCCAGTTGATTCTTTTTGATGAGTCTACATGTATCTGTAGAAGATTGCAAGACTCGAATCGATTACCCGTGCCGAAGCAAATGCTGAGGTCCTCATCGGATCCATCCGAGCAATCCCGAAAATCATCACACTTCAATTTGATCTCGATGCACTCGAGATTCGCACACTGCCACTCGTGGGGTCGGCAGGTTTTTGGTTTGGGACTCGGTATGACATTCACATTGTGTGTGGGATAATGGTAGTTGGTCTCTGTGGTGTTGAGTACTGTATTTATGTGGCGTGGATGTTGTTTGGCGGAGATGTTTGTTGGTGTGTTTGGGTTAGCGAAAAGATGGAACGACAAAACAAGACAAACGATAAACGAATGTTGGGTTGCAGGCTTGATAGAGCATATGGTGTTGAAATGGCATAGAGACAGCGAGAAAGCATTAAAGTTGTAGAAATAGCAATAGATTGGTTTCAGAATTATGTAAGATTCTTGGAGACTGTTTAGGTAATAATAGTCAGTGACTAGTTTGATCACGAATGCTCTTTGAAACATTTACGCGGAGAACTTCAAAGAGTCACAGGAGTAAGGGGTTCAGAAGTTCAAATCGAGATATAGGGTAAAAGAAACTTGGAAGTGTATATGGGTAGAAGGTTTTGAGCTTCAAAAGTATTGAAGAAGTTCAGTCAAGGAAGAGTAGACCGGAAGGATTACAGATTACTAGATGGATTCGTTACCCGGACAATACATCTCGTCGTAGCCATCGAGGCAATCGCGTTTGCCATCACACCTAATTCTCCGACTGACGCATTGGCCGTTGCAGGCCAGCTTATTAGGTGGACAATATATCCTGTCTTGAATTTAGAAAGATAATATGTATTATCGTGGGAAATAATTTTCGAGGGACCAAATTGGATTTGTATCGAGTCGAAGCCAATCGATTACATTCTAAGACCAAATCAAGCAACCCAAAAGCAAAGCGGGGAACTAAAACTACATTCTAGGGTGGTACGCGGTGTTTTGGACTCGGTTTGGTTGAGTTTAACTAGTTCCGATGGTGGCCCAGTTTTTATTCACTTCTTACCGCAGTGACGCTCGTCGCTGCCATCGGCGCATTCGACGATGCCGTTGCATCTCTGATTTGCGGCCACACACTCGCCGGTGGTGCAGCTGATGGACGATGAATATCGGTTAGCGATGGTCGCGTGATTGATGTTCAAGTTGTATGTTGGATGATGTGGTTTATGTGTTGTGTGTTGGAGTAAGAGCCATGACATGGAAGAGTAGAGAAATGATTATGATATGAAAGGAGTAGAATGGATTGGATGGGGATGGTCGGGATCTATATATATTAACCCTAGCGATAATAACTCGATATCGTTGGTATATTTTAATTGAATTTCTAATTAAAAAATAGTAATTTTTCTTTAAATAAAAAGCAAAAAACTGTATAAAAGACTGCAAACGCTAATCTTCTTTTAAATTGAGCTTTACGATATTGATATTAAAACGGTTAAATGGAACCAAATGTAAATTGAAAGCGTAACCCTGGATTTCTTTAATTTAAAGATCTGTTCTGTTGATTGATAAAAGATAAAATTAAGTGAATCGTAAACCGTGGGAAATCAAACATATAGGTATGACGGTTGGGGGAGCGTTGGTGGTTAGATCTTACAGGTAGGCATCTTCCCGGCAGAAGGTACAGTTGCGCTCGTCGCTGCCATCTTGGCAATTGATTATTCCGTTGCATAACTGATCGCGGGGCAGGCAGTAGCCATCGCATTCGAACTCAGACAATAGACAATTCTCTGCGAATGATGAGGAGCGAATGTGGAATGTGAATGTGGGTGAGGGTTACGTGATATCGATTGGTTTGGTTCGTTAGGATCGTTAGGCTTAGTGGAAGTAGCACCTGGAGCCATTTTTGGTTAGCCCCGAACCGAGGGGCGGTCATTACCTGTGTACGACTGACACTCGAACTCGTCGCTCAAGTCTTCACAGTCTGCATAGCCATCGCATTTCTTCTCTAGCGGTAAACACAGACTGTAGTCACATTCAAACTCAAGGATATCACATTCATTCAGTGGATTGTCGTCCGGGTCTACTTTTGTGGGTTCGTTTTTGTTTTTTTTTTTGGCATGTGAATGTGTTTTTGGTGAATGAAAAGTTTGGAAAGATAAAAGAAAAATGGTATGTTCATTTGTGGGTCCCGCGGACAGGTTGATAGATTCGTAGAGTCAGGCGGATAGAGCCAGTTGCGATTTAAATTGCAGCAGTACTATCTGGGTTTACTAAAGAGTGCTAATGAAAGGGGTGTCTTAAAAGCAATTCTTAGGTTTTTAGATCTGAAACTTTCGAAACTTGTTATTTAAATACTTTTAGAATGTTCTAATGAAAAACCTTTCTAAATTTCCTTTTAAGATCGCCATTCTGCCATTGACATTTTTCACAAAACCCCTTAAGCACTCTGATATTTCAATAGCAACTGCCAAGTGACATGAATGATGAGTAGATGGATGAAGGACTACCGTAGTCTTCGTTGTAGGTGTAGATGCAGTTATATTCGTCGGCGTCATCGGCGCAATCGTTGATGCCGTTGCAGCGTTTGTAGCCGGAGATGCAGCTTCCATCGCCACATTGATACTGGTTTTCCTGGCACTGGACCCCCAAACGAGTCTTATTCGATCTTCCATTAAGATCTGGAGATCGTAGTTTTTCAGGGGCGGGCGATGTGTGTTGTGTAATAGCGGGAATAGCAGAGTATTACGTTTCAAGGTGTCAAAAATACGGGATAGATTTTTACACAGGTTTTTGGGCGAGGAGAGAACAAAACAGAAAGTACAGTTAGCGACAAAGGTCGATACGTGGGAGATGCGAGATGTGAAATCGGACGTGGCGCAAGCAGTTAGCAGTTAAACCAATTCGCAAAGAGCTGCTTACTAATCTAAGTTAGCATCGAACTCAAACTTAATCTAAAGCTATAATTAGGTAAATGAATTTAACCAAGAGCTTGTTAGAGAAAAGGAAAAGGCTAGATGATCGAATAATGAAAGTAGGAATGATGGCAGGGTTCGTATTCATAAATATTTATAATTTTAAATATTTCCCAAACAGGGAATGAAAAGATTTCAATTAAGTTTGATGGTATTTTGTACGAACCCTGAGATAAAACGAATGCTAGGGATGGTACTTACGGCAGGCGCTCTCGTCGCTGCGGTCGCGGCACTGAGGTTTGCCATCGCACACCTGGGTTTTCGGAATGCAGCCTCCGCCGTGTTGGCATTTGTACTGAAGAAAGCATGAAAATGGGTGTGTTTTTGCACAGATGTTAGTGGTGGGGCCGTAGTTCGATAATATATCGACGTTTTCCCACCTCTAACATACGTGTGGGTGTGTGTGTGTTGGGATGTTTTGAGCTTGAGTTTATGTCTACATAGTGCTTTTTATTATTATTATTCATTTTAATAAGGCATAAATGCTCATATATCGTTTTTAGTCAATTCATTTATCGTTATCGTTTCAGGAATCACTGAGACTGAAATATGATTGCTAAATAAGAGGCCTCCATTGAAATAAAGTCAATTCGACATTTTTTTACTACCCAGCACTATGTATTCATATACTTTGGATGGGGAAATGGAATGCGTGGGTCAATCGGGAGGGGGGTGGTTCAGTTGGGTGGCCAGTGGGTGGGCGGCTCACCTTGTCGGCGGTGCACTTGCAGAGAGCGTCGTCCTCGTCTTCACTGCGTCCGCAGTCGGGGATGCCATCGCAGACGCTCTCAATCGGAATGCAATCGCGATTGTGACACGCGAATTCGATGTTTTCGAGACAGGACTGAGGTGAGCTGCCTATATGTATATGGCATTATATTGTTTTTTGTTGGGGGGTGTTGATGATGGGTGACACAGCAGGCATATGTATAATCGCAATGATAGTAAAACAAGCCATAACGAGAACGGAAAAAAAGAGAGGAAGAGTGAGCAATATATGTATATATGTACAGGTATGAACTGAATGAATTCAATTAAAAGAGTATATAAATTAAATGCTTAACTAACTAAGAATATGTATATGTGTGTGTGCTGGTTGGTTATGGCTAAAGTAGGTTTCAATGTTTCAAACATGGCATGCACTTTTACTTTACGCTTCCTAACCTAAACCATTAACGCGACTTGGATTAAATATCCAGGTAATGTTACCAATTACCCTATACCTGTTATGAATCTATTCATGCTCGGCAATTAGAGCAACAAAATTGCTGGGGAAACGAAAATATCCTTTGATGATATTTTAGCTATCTTTTTAGCTGGAGTATTTTCGTTTCACCATTTATTTTGTTGCCTAAGGACTACCTTTGCCCACTTAAGTATGCTACACTTTTCACCGATTCTCAAGGACACCTACTCGCTACGCCAACTGTTGTTATTGGGTTAGTGGTCGTGGTCTCGGTGGGTCTGGTTGCCCATGGCCATTGTGGTGCTTCGGTGGCTCTGGTGGTGCTGCCTGCGGTGGTTCTACTGGTGGTGCTGCTGTTGCGACGCTCCAGCAAACCTGGCCCCTGGGTTGTGAAGGTGAAGGAGGGCCTGGCCGAGGTCGAAGGGCGTCGGGTGGTGGTGGTGGTGCGTCGTTGATACTGCTCGCAGTCCTTCTCATCGCTCAAATCATTGCAGTGATAGAAGTTATCACACCGCAAATGCAAGGGGATGCACACATTCGAGGTGGCGCAGCGGAATTGATTGCTGGCACAGGGATTCTTGGAATTGGCCGACTCATAGACATTACTTGGACGATAAACATGGTATTCATTGGCGTCATTCTCGTCCAGCCAATCGTGTTTGGGCGCTGGCCTTTGCGGTGGACGGCCAATGGGAATGCCCACACTATCTTCCTCCTCCTCGGCTGTTATCGTTCGATTATTAGTTTGGTTTTTGGAGATTTACGATAGACGATAGACACATGAGACAACCGCATGCAGACCACGGGTTTTGGGGTTAGGGGTTTTTTTTTTGTTTTGATAGCACATGCATTTTAGGTTTAATATTATTGTTGGGCCAATTCGTAGATCGTCGTAGGTGTTGTAGGTTGTTTCCAAAATGGGTTGACGTGCGGTTAATCGATTAATTTTTGGGCATTCGATAACCAAAACCAGGGGGGTTCAATACACATTTTGATCGGATCGGAGGGGGGAAAAGAAAAATAATAAGTTTCAAGTTAAAATCAAAGTCAAACAAATATCGATTGACACACAAACTTCGATAGGTGGCTATCGCATAGAAGCGATTAAAGCGATGTCAGCGAAAAGAGCACACACAGGACAGCTAACAAAAAAGGCAGAAGGACAGAGGGAGATTCAGAGAAAGAGAGATAGAAACCAACACCAATTATCGATTTTAGTTACCCACGAAGCAAAGCAGAGACGAAAAGAAACTTATCGATAACACGAAACGCTTACCGCATCTGACCTCATCGGAATAATCGTTGCAATCGTAGATGTTATCGCACACCTGACGCATCGGTATGCACTCACCGGTTCCGCAACGGAACTCATCGAACCGACATTCCTCGTCATCGTTACCACCTGGCGATGGCGATCGATATATATCGATCCCGATAGCATGCGTTTGTTAGTTTTTTTGGCTGAGTGTTTGTGATTCTTTCAGTGAGGTGAGATTTTGGCGACTTTTGAGATGAAGTGACAGGGAAACAGGGAGGAACTTACCACTCCTTCAGGGAGATTTCTAAAGGACCAAGAGCAACACTTCGCAGTTTTACTCACCCTCGCAGTAGCGCTCATCGGAAATGTCCTCGGGACAATCGATGTTGCCATTGCAGAGCAGCTCCTTGGCTATGCAGGTGCCATCGTCACACTGCCACTTGTCGTACAGACAGGCTGCATTCCCATTCAAGAATCAGGGAAAAGAAAAGAGGACGGAACAGGCAAGGATGCGGATCATAATCGGGTATAATTAATCCAATATCGGAACACCTACGACAGCCCTCCTCATCCGATCGGTCGTTCGGACAATCGGTGCGACCATCGCAGCGATGGACAATCGATATGCAGCTCAAGTCCCGGCAGGTGAATTTGCCCTTAGGGCAAGTGTATCGTAGCTTGGGCACAACTGTACCACGGCAGCATTAAAGGGAAATTCAAATGGGAATAGAAAATGATGAAGAAATGGAAAGATGTTGGGAATAAAACTGGGCCTTGGCTATGCAGCTGGCCATTATTTTTGGTATTTTAATATCAAGATAAGAGTTTCTTTTTGATGGTTTAACACCATAGTTAGCAGAGCTGCGTAGACAAAGAGGTGTAAGGGTGGTTGGTTCAATGTGGATATGGATGGATGGATGGATGGGTGGGTCGCTGATGAATGGTTACTCACTTCCGTCGCAATGCTCCTCGTCGTCGGCGTCGCTGCAATCGGAATGACCGTCGCACTGCTGACTCAAACTGATGCAGCGCGTGCCGTCGCGACATTGATATTCCATTCCGCTGCAGGCGGCGGCTGTTAGTAGTATGGGTTAGTGGTAGCGGTTAGCATGTTTTTTGGGGGTTAAACGAGAGAAAAGAGATGGGGTTAGTAGTGCTGTTGGCTAACCGACGGACTTCGAAGGACAACTTATTCAACGTCTTAGATACTACATATACGCTTAGGCACTATAAATAGTACTGATTACTCAACTGGCGGTTAGTTAAAGAGAGATTGAGAAAGCACTAGGTTAGTAAAGCTGTTTGACTAACCGACGGTTTTAAAATCCGTCTATTTAGATACTATAAGCTTAGATACCTCAAGTGGTGGGTAATCTAATATTAGCATTAAATACTTGAGAGAAATAATGTTAAAAGTGCTGTAACCTTCGGTTACCAGTAGTTTATCCTATATCTTAGATACTATAATCGTCTAGTTTAACCATAGTTAAGGGTTGTCTTATAGGTACACCCTTAAAATTTCTTGATTAGCACTGTGTTCTCTACTAGATACAGGTGATCTAAGCTCTATGTATCACTTACGGCACTCCTCGTTCTCGTCCTCGCCTTCACTACAGTCCGAAATGTGATCGCAACGCTTTCTAATATCGATGCAGTCCCCATTGTTGCATCTGAACTCGGTGGCCCGGCATTCTGCAAATACACAAAATAAAAGAAGTGGAGAATTTTATATTTAGAATGCCAGATGGATTTGACAGCCTGCAATTAGATGACAACCGGATGCAGTTTAACAAGGACTTCCGCCGACCCATGGAGCCAGTGCTCACCAGTCAACTTGAAAGCAAAAGTTTGTTAGGTGTTTGTTGTGTGACAGGACACAAAATCCCCGCCCCTCGTTAGCCACAGTTTCCTGTGCATGCTTGTTGGCCTTTTGAACCCTTTTTTCCGCCGGACTCCGCTTAATATTTCATACAGGAGCAGCAGCAACAGCAGCAGCACAAGACTCTTGAGCAATTTCACAAATATTTTTGGATAATTTTTTGTTTTTTCTTATATAGCCCCCCATACAAAGTGTCACAACGCGGATTTGATTACAAACAGCCGGAAAATTCGCGCAGAGGGATATAGATAACAAAGCAAGGGATGGGGTTAAAAGCAGAAGAGCCGCGAGCAGAGGCTAATTAAAAGTAAAGAAAAGTTGAGTGAACATTAGGGGAAGTGGGGGTGTCGTAATCAGAGCAGCTTAAAGTAAAAGCCAATCCGGGAGCAAACAATTAGCCCAGAATTCTCTTGATGTTTTTCAGTATACTTAAGTATATTTAAGATCTAGACATAAATCCCAATAATAGTAATGGTTTAAATTCACCAATCTAGAGTAAACTATAAAAGAGGCCCTATAAAAAACGATCAGTAGCCAAGTTCACCCAGAACGGATAGACATAAAAATCTAAAAAAAAATCTGATAATCTTATATATTTAGCAAACTTTAAAGTTAAAAACTTATTTTATAATTTTTAAAAAATTTATTTATTTTTTTTTTTTAATAAAAAAAAAATTACAGTATTTTAATAACGTTAGGTTATTTACATGTTAGCTAAATTAACGTATGTTCTTTGTTTATTTCTTTAATGCATATAAACAATTAAAATTCATTCGTTTTTTTTGCATTTTCCCGGTGACTGGAGGCCATTGGCCGCAGCAAGTCAACGATTTGTCATCGCGAATGTGGCAGTTAATGTGGAACTGCAGTGGCGAGGAAAACTTAAGCAACTTTTGGGCCGCACACAAATCGCCAAAGTTTTCCTTTCGGCAATTTTCAACACGAAGGCGAGGAAAATTCCGGGCAACAATTTGACAATTTCATTGCGGACTGGCAGACAGACAGGCGAATAAAAAACAAAAAAAAAAGAACAGAAAAAGGAAAGGCGAAGGCGCCTCAAGTCAATTTGCAAAACGGAGGCAAATATGATTTTCGTTTCTTGCCCTCTGTTTGTTTTTATTTTCCAACTGCCGCTTATTGACATTAAAGATTCAAATAGTGAGGGGAAACAAAACTGAAGAACAGAAGAGGCGGGGCGGGGCGCACATAAAGGATTTGGGCTGCCAAAGGTTGTTGGGCTCCAATTATTTGGCCAGACGTGTGATCCTAATCCTTTTGACGGCCCCGCACAAACAACAAATTATAATCCGCAAGTCGGAAAACAAGTTTTTTTTTTCTATCCTGCCCTCCTGCATATTTTCTTGATAAAGGTGAAAGCTGAAGGGGACGGGGTTTTGTGGTCCAGCTGGGGATTTTCGCCTTTCACTTTTCCCCATTATTTGGATTTCTTATTTGCACTCCAAATTTATATTTGAATAGTTTCATTTGTATCCTTTGAATTATATTTAAATTATTATATTAAATCATTTGTTTTTCTTTTTACTTATTTGATTAGGATCTTTCATAAATATTGGTTATATCTATTACGGCTCTGACTATTCCCAATGCCCATAAATTTATCCCTAATGACTGGTACTTTCCTCCGCATTCCCAGATTGCACTATTTCGCAGCTCCTTTGGCTTCATCTTCACCTCCATTGTTGCATTGTGTCTTCCTCGCTGAGTGTCAAATGGAATTTCTCCGCCCCAGCCAAGCTTTGTGTTCCTTGCCTTTTTTCCCTGTTTTCCTTGAAATGGGATCAGTTTGGATGGCAGACGATTTTTCCTCCTTTTTTCCGCCGCTGACTTGCACTTGAACTTAAAGCGCCGCCAGAAAGTATGCAACATATATTGTACGATGGCGGCAGATAAAATAGTACCTGCTGCCAATTGTGAGGTTTTCTCGTTTGTTTTGCCCTCAAAGGGATGCAAAATTAATTTACTAAAATTATTTATTTGAATAACTATGATAATGATTTTATTTGTTATAAAATTTGCCAAAAAATTAAATGTCCAGGTTTTAATTCCGATCGATTGGAAATTTAATAACGAGTTCAGAAAGGTATGACAATCCATATTTGGATCAATATTTCCCTTGTTTCAGCAAAAAAAAATGTTTTGTTTTTATGGAAAATTTGCTATTTCGGCTTTTGACTAAAATAGGAATTTTTTCTTTTGGTTTTTTTTACTGTAACTTGGCCAAAAATGATCTTACACCAAAAATACAAACTGTTTTGAACGGATTACAATATAATAATTAAGTCCATGGCACTTTCTGTGTGATTTAGAAAAAATTAAATTTTTGCCAATTTTTTTTTTAGTATTATTATTTTAGCCTCGGTTGTGCAATTTTCCAAACAAACAGCAAAAAAAAAAGGTGGTGAATGCGGTACGGAAAAGCTGGGAAGACGAGTCGTCCAAAAGGAGGGCTAAATTCGAGTCGATAATTGATACGCGCGGGCGCATGGAAAACGCAAAAGAGCGCCAACAGGCCAAAAGCCGCAAACAAACAAGTTAAGAGGTGTGTGGTTTGGTTTGCTTTTCTGAAAGAGGGGGGGGGGGGGAGGCAAGAAAATTCACAATCCACCACACTCCCCATGTAATGTGGGGTTAAGCTAAAAATTGTTCACTCCACAGCCACTGTTGCCACGAAAATTGTATAAAAATTCAGATGAGCTGCGAGCGAGAGGAAAAGCTGTTTAACAGCAATTTGTAAAAAGTATTTTTGATTTGATTATTGCTCGTTAGCGCTTAGCGTTCCATCGAATCATTAACTCGCTTTTATCAACAGCCAAAGTGCTTTGAAGGGGGCCCCAAAAAAAGAAGTATAAGAATGCAGCATTATGTTTAGTCTAGTTTAAAGCGATGGATAAAGTGGTGGAAAAAGTAAAGTAGAGTAAAGCGAGTAAATATCTAACGAAAATTGGTGAATCGTCTGGCATGCAAAAGTGTTATTACCTTAACCTTGCCACTCCCCCTGCCGCCCAATCGAAAAACCTCTTAATTACGAGGACCCCCCAAAAAGACAAAAACTATCAGCGATAAACATTCATTTCGGTTTTATGTGCATGACTAATCGATTTCCGTTTCGGTCTTTCGACTGAGGGATGGGAATTAACCGATAGGAGGAAAAAGGGGTTTTAACAGGAAGCGAGAGAGCCAGCCGTGTGTCCTGATGCAAATCTGGCATATGTGGCGTATGCGTGATGTCTCATATTATTAATTGGCCAACATTAATGGCAGGAAGGGGGCAGGGAAATGGCCCAGACAACCTTGTCGGTTCGTTTAATTATGCTTTTCCTATTTGGAAATGAAACTATCTTGATTATGTCTACTTTGAAGGAAACTCTAAAACTGCAAACAGCAAAAATAGATGGGTTTTTATTGAATAATCTATTTGTAACTTTAGATATAAAGGTAACCTCACTTTGGTTTAAATTAGGGTTGGTAAAACAAATCGATAGCACTATCGATACTATCGATATCCTTGATATCTGTTTAGAAATTACTTATATAATCGCAAGCGAGTTTAATGCTTTAGTAATCCAATGATTCATCGGCGATTTAAGGCCTAAACAGCTCGCCTGAATTAATCTCCATCACTCAAAATACTCAAATGCCGCTTGGGCCATCATTCATGATCATATTCATTTAGTTGTTTTCGTAGGAACTATGCCCAAAATCCTTAACCCTTAACCAACAAGCGGCCGGCGGGGGCTCGAATGCATGTCAAGTGGCTGCCGAGCGACGCACTCGAATGACACAGAGCGACAGGGACACACACTGATTGATGGCTTGATTCATATTCATATTCATATACTCATATGCTCAAACTCGTGTGTGCACTCACTGTTCTGTTCTGTTCTTCGCTCGGCTTTTTCGGCTATGCAAACACTGCCTGCCAACAGTCGACGTCAAAATGGCAGCTTAACACGAAGCTCATGAATATGCACACATTCACATTCGCTTGGCTCCTCCAGCGCCTTAACCCCTTGTTGCATAGCGTTATTTAATGAGTCATTAGCTGGGACGTGGGGGGGTTGGCCAAGGGTTAAGGGTTAAGGGGTCAGGGGTTTCAGGGGTTTCAGGGGAGGTCGCAAAGGTTGCCCGCGAGTGTTTAGTTTTCGGTTGCAGTTTGCTTAACTCGCGATGCGCCGCAAAGAAAGAGAGGGAATCCGTGTCAAAAACCAGTGACAGTTGTCAGTGCAGCAATGCACTGAGAGAAATATTATAAGTACTTCCCAACCAATGAAACAAATACAAATACACCAAAAATAAACATGTTGTCGTAAACTCGATATGCGCATGTAAATTTCTGGTTATGAAATACGCATATCGCTTTTATCAAATATATATCAAATTTACGGGCCCGCATATCAAGTTAAAATTGATATTACATAATGTAAAATCGATCTACGTTTCATATAATTTTTTTTTTGTAAGAAATGTAAGAAATAAATGTAACTGACTTAAAAATGGAAAAATTCCTGAATATTCAGGTCCTAACATTTTTTTTTTGGTTTATTCAGATTTAACATACTTTTAAGAAAGACACTTATAAACCAACCTTAAGAAATGGTCTATTAAAATTACGGAAATTACGGAATTTTGTCTGTGTGGGCAAAGAGATGTTAAAAAAAAGAGGCGCTGGCAAAAGGGGTTGAAAAGAGGGGCTAAAAGGGGGGCATTTTTATGCAGCAGCTGCTGCAGGGGGCGATAATTATGTGGCGTCTGCAGTTTTAAGTGCGCCTTTGCATGTGACTCTGTTTGCAGAAGCCCAAGCAGCGGTTCTTTTTTTTTCCGCCATCACCCACCTCGTAGTCCCCATTTTCCACCCCATTTAACCCTAGCCCACCCCCACCAACCCTACACTTTGGCGCTTCTTCAATCTATTCCACATTTCACTTATTCATTTCGGAACCGTAAACACACAATGAAAATGTCGCATAAATAAGCACAAAAACAACGACCCAAAAATATCAAGAAGCGCCGACAACAACTTGTTGGCCAAAAACTCCCCCCCTTTTTTCTTTTTTTTTTTTCAATGCCCCCTGCTAAATCGATGAGATTGTTTGACGTTGGCATGTGTGCCTGCCACGCCCCCTTCTCCTTAAAAAAACAGAAACAAAAAAGACCTGTCTGCGGGTTAAAGTTTTGCCACTGATTTGTCGCATTCCATGCGCAATGTGACAAACGTTAATTTTTGTGGCTTGTTTTGCATAAACTTTTGCTGTAAGACATACTCCTTGCAAGGACGAAGGGGGGGGGGGGGGGCCTAAGGGTTAAAGGCAGGGAATACAGAACTCATGGCTTGCGTTGTCATTGCGTGCGTCGTCTTAGTTACTCCGCCAATTTATGGCAAATTAAATAAATTTATCATTGGCGGCCACAGTCGCACACAATCGCAGCTCTATACGGAATATTCTTTGAAAAAGAAACAAGTTTTGGTTGCTTATTATATTATTAAAAAATGTATATTTCAGTTTAAATGAGCCCCAAAGTATGCAGAAATATTTGAAATAAGTTTCTCCTTTATAGTTCAATTATTCTGTCTAATTTATAAAGAAAATCTACAACCAAAAAAAAACCATATTTAACCTAGATCGATTTTACATTATGTAATATCAATTTTGACTTCGATAAATTTGATATGATCGAAATGAGTATTATTATTGATATGCGGCCCCGTAAATTCGATATGCTCGAAATGAGTATTTCATGTTAAAACGAAATGCGTATTGCTTAACCAGAAATTTACCTGCGCATATCGATTTCACATGGTTTTTTTGTGTGAATAAATAATTTTATCATTTTAAAATAAGCATTTATATTTTATTAATATTTTTAAAATAAACAAATGACAAACAAACAAAAATTAAAATAAAATCAAAAGAAAATAAAGGTGATCTTCCCTTTTTTACCACATTTTAATAAGAAAATGTATTCTCCAATTGAGGGATTATGTCAAACTGGATTCCAGATGACAACAGGATAGCGCTCGAACAACGCGAACAGAGTTGTTTCCGTTGTGTTGTGTGTGTTGCACTTGTGTGTTGCCGGTTTGCCGGTGGGTCGCAAGTTGCTACCAGCTAGTTGCTGGTTGCCAGTTGCCAGTTGCCGGTTGCCGCCCTCAGTGGTCCGTGGACAAAGTAAAAGTGTCAGCGCGTGCCAGGCACCAGTGACAAAGGGAAACGGAAGGCGGCGAACAGCAAACGGAAACCGAAAACCGTAGGAGTAGGAGTTGTCTTCACCAAGAAGGAGTTCTCCCCAAGAAATCAAATCCAAAAAACGAATAGCAACTTTTTTCCCTCCACCCCCTCTATTTCTTTGCATTTTGTTTGCGAGTTTTTAAATACTTTTGCCGCGGAAAAATCACAGGGTGCGGGGAAAGCGGGGAAAAGCAAGCGGAGAAAACCGCAACAGGAGCCACAAAACGTCGGTGGCAAACCAAAAAACCAACAGAAGTCAGCGGGCAGCAATTAATGACGTTCGGCTAGGAAATTGGCCAAAATGCCACACAATTGCGGTTAACCGAATATCCTTTCAAACTATTCAAGATATTGAAATGCCAGATGCATATGTTTAAAAATATTCTTTGTATTTCCCATTCCTAAAAAACTTAAGAACTTTTCAATATCTATCCACCCAAAAAGAATAAATATGAAACGTAGATCGATTTTACATTATGTAATATCAATTTTAACTTGATATGCGGTGCCGTAAATTCGATATGCTCGAAATGAGTATTTCATGTTAAAATGATTTCTTATTCTTTTCAATATCTATCCACTTAAAAAAAAATCGATATGAATCGATTTTACATTATGTAATGTCAATTTTAGCTTGATATGCGGCCCCGTAAATTCGATATGCTTGAAATGAGTATTTCATGTTAAAATGATTTCTTATTCTCATCGAAATCTATCCACCCAAAAAAAAAAAACCGATATGAAACGTAGATCGATTTTACATTATGTAATATCATTTTTAACTTGACAATTTTAACTGGACATATCTTATATCTTCGGCTAGCAACTGCCTTAATCATGAATTTACTTAAATTTTTTGACTTAATTGCCTTTATTATTCAATTGAATATTAACTAAAATATATATATATTTACACTCATAACAAGCCCACTTAAAATTCAAACACCCGGAAAGCCCCGCTATTTGCCATAATTTGCACCGCAACTGTCTAGAAAATATCAACAGAGCACATGGTCGCCTGCTGTCCATTTGTTTGCACAACATGTCGTATGCGTGATTTGGCTGGCCTCACTCACTGTCTTTTTTTTTTTTTGGTTTATGAGTTGACTTTGGACTGCATTCGTGGAACAGTGGCATAAAATGCAATGCAAATATATATATACATATGCATATAGGTATATATACAGCAGCCAGTGGATATGTAAATATTTTATACAATTTATTTATTTAATTTTCAAGTCTTGAGAGGGGACGCGAGTGCCCCGCTATCTTATGATATATCGCTGAGCAATTAAATGCTATCGGCCAGAGAGATACATTCAAGCGGATATGTACGGATGGATATATCCGTATGTATGCAGGGATATATGGGGAAAGGAGCTGGCTATAAGTAGGAAAGTTGGAGAGACACGTTCAATCCAGCGATTGTCATTAATCATTGCGGGCAGGCAGACATAACCATAATAACCATTTTGTGGCCAAATATTTGTTGGCCGCGGCCAGCGGAAACAATTTCTATGATTGAGCCAGAACACGCTTTCGGTTTCGCTTTCAGTTTTCGGTTTTTGGTACCTCCCCCCTATCAAAATTTCCCCTAATTCCCATTCCGATTCCCCGAAACACCCAGCTGAATCATGAAGTTCATTGCCAAATGCAGTCCGACATGGATATGCAAATGCGGCGGGAAAATTCGGAAAATGCAGCTGATCGATGGCCAAGGAACAACAAATGACGCAAATGTTAGGGAGTCACGAAGTTAGAGATTTGTCGATTCACCCAGTTAGATAGATGCGTGTTTGCCTTGCCAGAAATGATGAGGTGGCCCTTAAAGTGAAACATTTCAAGAGATCGCAATCGAAAATCACATCACTTTAAATTTAAAGACATTTTGGGGAATAAATATGGCATTTATAGTAAAAAGTTCATAAATATCAAAGGAAAAAGATGACTAATGACTGAAAACCCTATCGGATGCATATAATATTTCCCTTGAACAAAATGGATCAAAGTCGCTTAGCGACTTTGAGCTCATTCCTTTAATTGCCTTTGATTAAGCGCATTGCTCGCTTATTCATCTTATGTGCTCTATACTCATATCAATATACATTTTATATGGTTCCATTTGATATTTTTAGCCATTAACCCTTTCCGTCTTCGATTCCATAATGATTCATTCAACCGAATGGCTAATGAATGAGGCTCGTGGCATATTCAAATTCCTGGCCTATCACACGATTGGAATGCACTTTCAATTCCCGACTTCGATTCCATAAAGGAACTGGAATATATCGGATACGATCTATATACATATAGTATACGACGTATATTCCCCTTTCGGATTCCCCAGCGGAATATTAATGGTGCAACATTTTTGTGTGCTATTCATTCAGATTTCTTTCGATGCGGCGGCACTTTGTGTGTCCCGTCTTTATCTATTTATCTATCTCTTTCGCTCGCCGATTCTCGCTCTCTTTCTAAACATCATCATCGCCGTTCTTATGGCATCAGCTGTCGGCCGATGATGTCAAGCTGCCTGTAATAGCAATTACAAATCGTTCAAATGCATTTATGTGTGTTTTCGTGCCTGCACTCTTACACTTGGAGAAAAAAGGAAATATTAAGAAAATCGTATAGAATTTGTTGTTTTTTTTAAAGAAAAGTTTTTAGTAATTTTAGAAATTATTTTAAAAACCATTGCAATAATATTTAAATATTTTTTCAAAATTCTGTAAATTCAAAAATAATTTTTTTTTAATATTTCGAGTTTAATCTGACTTGAAGTAATATTTTTTTCAGTGCACCCGCTATCATGAGTGTGTGATCTGCACTTCCTCCCCTCTTTTCCACCACTCAATATCTGTTTTTTTTTTTTTTTTGCCATTTTCACTGACGTTTTGCCGACATCGTTTATCGTTTTGGATGCTCGATTAAAATTCTTTACGTCATTTAGATAACAAAGTGCTCTAGGCCATTATTTTTTTTCGTTGTTTTTTCACTGTTTGCACAATGCAAAAGCATTGCTGATAAAATATTATTATATTCTGCCCAGTAACCCAGTGAAATCCACCTTAAAGCGCCATTCCCCCCCCCCCCCGCACAGAATTCAGCATCTTGGATTCAAGTGGGTGCAGTCGCAATTTGAGTGCACATTATCGACAGCTCTGGTACCCTGTAATTTGGCAAGAACTGCCAGCTGAGCTCATTAGGCAGGTGTGATCGCGAACTCATGAATAATGTATGCATGTGTGATTATTGAGTCACAGGAATTTAAATGGTTGGATTGTGGTAATATCGTTTTTCAAGAACTACACACAAAAAAGTTTGATTGGTAAAATTGACCAATGAAGATAGTTACGTAACTATAAAAATAGTTGTGTGTATTTTGTTTTTGCTTTGGGTATGTGTTTTTGCTAATTGTGTGTATTTGTTGTTGTGAAAGTAACTATTTAATTGGTAGAATTGACAATTTTTGTGGTTTGTGGGACTGTTTGACAATTATACAAGTTGATTTTACCAAGTTTTTTTTTGTGTGTACTCTATCTATTTTTTTTAAAATATTTATCCATTTCTTTAAGCTCCACTTCCATATTCGAATCTTGCCTTTTTCCCCCTTGGTTTTTTTTCCTCTATTTCGTTTTGCAAATTGATTTCCTTTTTCGCAATTCAAATGCCGCCGCAGTTTCCCTTTTCGATGGTTTTGCGAATCGGGAATCTAAATCTGAGGGCCTATCGCTGGGATATCGGCAAAAGCTGAATGTATCTGCTGGATGCATTATGCGGTATCTGACCGCATCTGCAGTGCGCTCGTAAATTCACTTTTGCTGTCCCGTTGTCGGTTGTTCGTTGTTCGCTGTTCCAGTTGTCATGCAAGTCTGTCAGCATTTCTGCTATTTGCATTTGCCATTTGCTGTACAAATAAACTACATAAAAATAAAAAAATAACAATCTAAATCGCTGACAAGCGATGCTGGGGAACACAAATTAATAAATAAGCTACACTTGTGCAGTGCACGTGCCAAACACTTCAGCTAAGACAGTTACGAACTGAGTTGCAGTTGAGATGCAATTAATAGCATGCATTAGTTGTAGACTGCACTGCGAGAAATATGATCCAAGTTTGCTACAGACAAAAAAAAACACTTGGTAAAATCAACTTTTATAATTGTCAAACAGTCCCCAACTACAAAAATTGTCAATTCTACCAATTAAATAGTTACTTACACACAATTAGCAAAGACACACACCCAAAGCGAAAACAAAATACACATAACTATTTTTATAGTTATGTAACTATCTTCATTGGTCAATTTTACCGAACAATTTTTTTTGTGTGTAAATAAAATTCAAAAATACCCTCATTAAATGCTCATTAAGTTAATGCAACTATTTATTCTCATTACATTTTGCCAATTATATTTTATGAAATGCATATCTATTGCACACATTTATTCTAATTGGATATTGAATGAACCCCCCCAGCAAATACGGATTAAATTACAAGAAATCGCTATCTTTGTAGTGCATTTAGATAATGTTCCGAATCGACATCTTCGGATATTCAATATCTCGAATGGCAAATGGCAAATGGCGAGCGAGGTTGCCAAGTTGACTGGCAATCGTCACTCGTCCGTCAATCGCGGCCAATCGAATGTTAATTTTAATTGCACTGCCACTGCATAAATTTGTATAAATCAAGTATCTTTAAGATACTCGGAATTAAGTCACGTATTTAATCAGCTAAACAGATTTTCCACTTTTCCGCATACGCAACAATGTCTGGCCAAACCATTTTCCCATTTTTCCTACCCCACTCCGATTCCATCTCGAGTTTTCAGTTCAGTTCTGTTCAGTTTTCTGTTTTCTTTTTTTTCGCTACCCGTTCCATGGGCAAATATCAAATCTCATTGCGAAAAACTTTTCTTTTCGTATAATCTGCAAGGCGACTTTTCTCTAGGTTCTCTTGACATTTCGCACGCGCCTTCAACAAGCAAATTACGTGCCTGGAAAATCCAGAGGGGGGTGGAGGTGGAGGGGGGGGGGGTTGGAAAAACTGTGAAAAGCTGGTGTATATAGTCATATGCCCAATGGCATTTAGACGTTTTGACATTTTTGTTAATGGCATAAGCATCAAATTACATACAAGTCAGCTAAGAATCAGTGAAGGGTTTTCCACACACACACACATGAGCACACAAAAGAGGAAAATCTCGGCGAGCGAGAAAGAAAAACTTTAATCCAATGGCAAAGGCAAACAATTCTGGCCAAACGGTAAACAAGCGTTAAGTTAACCCTGAAAAAAAGCAAAAAAAAAATTAAAAAAAATAGAATTAAACAGAACTGCAAGTGGAAAATGCAACGCCGA
The DNA here is from genome assembly GCA_035046095.1 of Drosophila pseudotakahashii. Classification (NCBI taxonomy): domain Eukaryota; kingdom Metazoa; phylum Arthropoda; class Insecta; order Diptera; family Drosophilidae; genus Drosophila; species Drosophila pseudotakahashii. Next base: position 14,978,401 of record JAWNOE010000105.1, read on the forward strand.
AGCGTTTTTCTAATTGTTCTCGCAAAAGGCGCTTACATCAGCGCATGAGCATTCAGCTCGACGCCTTCCTATTCTTCAGTTATGCACACACACATATATATATATATATATATCTAGAACCCCTCACCCCCCTTTTTTTCCATTTATTTATTCAAGAGCCTCTGCAGATCTCATTTCATTTGGCTCGGGCTTTCAGGAAGCGCTCAAAGCAGGCAACCAGAAAAGAAAACTTGCTTCAAATGGAAGCTTGGGCAGCAGAGGGTTAAGGGGCGGCAGACGGGGGACGGGGGGGGGGGGTTAAACAGCAGCCAGTGTGTGTGGCACATTGTACTAAAAATAAACATCTTTCAATTCATTCTTCTAGCAATTGCAAGCAGCGGAGTAAATAAGAGTCCCGAATTGAAAAGTTGATTTCAGGACACCAACAAAAAGAAATGCCAAACAGCAAAACTTGAATACCCTGCACACCCAAAAAAAAAAACGATATGAAACGTAGATCGATTTTACATTATGTAATATCAATTTTAATTTGATAACTGGTAATAACCAGGTAATTTTAATGTGGTCGAAATTAGTATTTCATGTAAAAACGATATGAGTTTACATGCACATATCGATTTTACGGCGACATGCTTTTTTTTGTGTGCAAAATAATACTTTTTAGGTATACCTATATATATAGAAAACTCTAAAAATATTTTATATGATAAAACAAGCTTAAAATATATATATCCATTTTTGTTTTTTAAGTTTAATATTTTTTTTGGAGATTTGGAATTTAATTCCAAGTCTTTGAAAGCTAAAAATATTTATTCCATAAATAGTAAATATTTTTTATTTATACAAAATGACATAATTCATAGTTGTAAATTCCTGGTCTATCTAAATATTTACCAAATGACTCAGATTAAATCTTTGTGGGTCGCCTAGAAAATTTTCTTATAGCATATATAGAACAAACAAGATCTGAATCTGAATCGCAATCTTAGTGTGGACCTGAGTCATAGGCGATGCCAAAGTGGCGATGACTTCAGAGTGCATTTCAGTTTCAGTAGTGCAAAATAATAGTTTCGCATTATCTTGAGGGCTTGGGCTTCGTTTGTTTGTTTGTTGGTTTGCTGGTTTGTTTGCTTGTTTATATGTTTGTATGTTTGTCGGTTGTTTGCTCGCTGCTCCCGCTGAGGTTTTTACTTCAATGCGATCGGGTTACGGTTAATGAAGTCAAGGATGACATTGTTGTAATTGTAATGGTTAAGTTGCAGATGCAGTTAACCGTTTTTAATTTCTCTCTTACGACTGACAACGACTACTGGTTCCTGGAGTATCCGATGACCATTTTGTTTGTCTCGTCTCTCAAATGCCATACCTCAAAATCTCAAATCTTTCTCCCACTGACCGTGACCAAAGGCCTAGAAAACAGTTAGCGATCTTACAAAAGGCACTAAAATACTTAAATACCCAGACAATGGCAATGAAAGGGGGCTACTTTGGTTACCAAGGGTTAAGCCACTTCAAAAGCATTTATCTATCAGGTTTTCATTCTCTCTCTCTCTCCTAAGGAACTTGCAAGTTTATTATCTTGGCCATTTAACAAAAAGGAAGGAAGCCCGCTTTGTCTTCTTTTTAATTTTTCATAAATAAACCAGTGACAGAAAGTCAAGAAAATATAATTATAAATGCATTGATAAGCGGGCATTCCTCTAAATAAAATTATTTTTTCACTTTATCGCATGAATAATACGTTGACTAATCAGCTTTGTAAAATCTAAACAACTGTGTAAATATTCTTTAAAAAAAACTATTGAATCATCATTTGAAATACAGTTTCCTTACTATAATATTCATGAAACACCTCAAACAATTATTCAATCACCCCAAAAAAAAATCGATATGAACGTATTTCAATTTCAAACATTATTTAAGATCAATTTGATATGTGGCCAGTTAAATTTGACCTGGTCGAAAAGAGTACTTCAGGTAAAAACGATATGGGTTTTGCATGACCTAAAATTTATATGGCCATTTCGATTTTACGGTAACATGCTCCCAAGTTTCACTTTCATAATACATTTTCCCCATCTCATTTCTAGCCCCATTTTCTTTTGCAACACTTTTCACTCGTAGATGATCGTGGAAAGGGGGGTTAAAATTCTTTGTCAGCTCATCGGGGCTTATCAAGATAATTATTCTATTCTTAGACCGACGGGCAACTTAACTTATCAAGTGTGGCCCGTTGTCGAGTGCGCTCTCTTTGCGGCTTCCTAAATTAAGATGTTTGTGCAAATTAATTGGTCGCTGGCATCATTATTACAACAGCGACAAACAATTAGCCTAGATTTTCGCAACGCAACTCGACTCAACTCAACTCAACTCGACTCATCTCATCCGAATGAACTGGCACTTCCAATCTCTGCATCATCGCCAACAGCAAATGCAGCTGCATTCCTCAATTCCTCAATTCGATATCAAGCCGGCAATTGTTGTCACTTGAGGGGCAATTAAATGGGGATGGGGTCGATTGATATGAATTGCCATCGAGTGGTAGGGCATAGCCATAGATATATATCCATATATATCCCTGGCCCACCAGCGAGGGTCGATCGATTGAGTTTTTGATTTATATTTGACATTATGGGCAGTTTGTACAATTTAAACTTATTAGAGGCTCTGATATTTACTCAAAATCGAAACTTATGGCCTTATGACACTGGCTTAAAATATGATTAACTAATGGGATTAATTATAAAAAAAGGGTATACAATTAACATAATTTTTTGAATTTTAATATAAAATGAAAATGATTAATAAATATTTTTTTGATAAATAAAAATTTTTGCTAGTGTCATAGGGCTATAAAAAGATATAATAGGTATGTTTAAGGTTTTATACTCCACAGAATGGCCTTATTATTTCTTGTTATCAATAGAAATCCCCGTTTTTTTTTTTGACTTACCACCGTAGGCGACATAAGTGCCGCGGGCAATGCTTTTCTGGGGCTTTTCAATGACGATCAGGGCCGCCAGCAGCCAAAAAGCTGCCCTCAGGCGCCGTCCCATCGCGGATGCGAGATTCGTATGCGGATGCGGATGCGGAAGCGCGAGCTAGGGTGAAAAACTAAAAAAGGGAGGAAAATCGAGGGGTATTTTCCAGCTCAATCTTGGCTCAAGGCTTGGCTTCTTTTCTCCAACAGACCCTTTTTGGAATGTGCGAAAATTTCTGTGTTTCTGTTCTGTTCTGGCGCATAAAAATCACAGCAGGGGGTGGGGGGGTTGGAGGTCAAAAAGGGGGCGGCAAGGGGCGGCAAGGGGCGGCAAAGGGCGTGACCGCACCCGGCGAGCGGCGACACTTCCGCTGGCAAACTGAACGCATTAACAACAACAAAAAGAAGGATACTTTAACAAACATTTCCGTTACAAATGAAAGCAATGAAGGACCCAAAACAACCCGCCCACTGGTGACCCACTCGATGGTGACCCACACACTGCCACCCACTAGTGAAGTCCACTCCGGACTTCCGTCTTTGTCTATGCGGCCAAAGTCGAGAAGTGGCTGGGCTACACTTAAAAAAAATTCTAATAAATATATTATAAATTTTTTTAAATAAAATTAAATTATATATTTTTTAAAAATCTCTATAAATTCTTTTCATAACCAAATTTAAGAAAATATAGCTCCTATATTTAAAACATTATCCAATTAAAATATAGAACATTTTATGTTCTTTTCAAAAAAAAAATTTTTTTTTTTAATAAATCTATTTGTAAATATTTTTTCCCGGTGTAAGTGAAAAACCCCAGCTCGATGCGTCGAAAAGAGCAACTGCGAACCTAGCGCCATTAAGTATTTGCTTAATTTTAAATAACGCAACGCCAGAGAATCCTTATTCAAGGATGAAGAGCCCCCCCGCCAGGAGCTTGCAGGCTTCATCAGCATTCAATTGTTTGGCCTTCATATCTCAGATATATATAAATATTTCCCTATGAGAAAGAACAAATTCCCATTTCTTATTGTGCGCGCCCTTTGGCAGGAGTGTCAAATGAAAATTGAAGCAGAAATGACAATAATAAACCTTTATCAGCGTGCTGGAAAATATTTTTCGTAATGGTGAATGAATATTGTGCGTGCTTTTCCTCGCCTCTTACAAATGAAAGATATTACAGAAGTCTAGAGAAATCTAGGGAAATCTTTAAAGATGTTTTTTAAGATCTTCTAACCAATTCTAATGTTAAATATCAGCCTTATGTACATAAACACCCTGGGTTTTAATCGCCTATACAGATCTTCAATTTTATTCAATCACTTTAGCCACATGTTTCGATCTTTCCAACACGATTCCCCTTGAATTACGTAATCCCATTATGAGAGCAAACATTTCGATTTCGATTCCGATTCCGATCTCCAACTGACTCACTGCATTTATCGTGAATTATTAGCGAGCAAACATATCCAAAACGTGACCAATTAATACCCATTTCGTATAGCCCACTATATAATCCACTTCCCGAAGAATCAGCAATTTCTTTTCCATCCCGCTGTGCAAATTTTCGCAAAATGGGCAGGAAAGAAAAAAAAAATGAAAAATTTCGCGCATAAATTACAACAAATTGCTGTTGTATTTTCTGCTTTTCCCTAATGAACTTGAACTTGAGATGTTTATGTGTGTGCCATATATTTAAATCTGAGGGATAATATAGAGCAAACTGGCGGACATCTGACAACTGAATCTGAATCTGAGTGCAAAGTCGAGTGGCGATTGTCGATTGTGAAAGGTTTTCGTTTTCGTTTCAGTTTTTTTTTCCTCTTTTTTCTGTATTATATATTTTTTTTCTTTATTTTAAAGGGGCAGATAAACGTATCTGTGAGATACGCGCCTAAAAGCTTTGTTGTTTATGCGGTTTTGGCAAGATGCCTGCATTTTTCAATTATTATATCGCAAAAAAAAAGTTGTTTGCCGGCGGCCCGGAGAGTATGTTTCAATTAACCGAGCATTAAAGGAATGCTTTTAGTTTGCAGTTTGTCCAAACGGTAAGTGGTCTTTAGTCTTCAGTGTTCAGTGTTCAGTGTTCAGTGCTCAGTATTCAGTATTCAGTATTTTAGCCTCCAGCGGGCAGCATTTTGGCCAAGTTTCGAGTTACCCAACATGTTACGCATAATAAATTGGTGAATTGCAGCGCCGCCAACACACAACACACAATAAAGGCTTTACGTTAATGAGATGGAGATGCTCCGGCCGGGCAGATCCCATTCACCGAAGATGCATTCATCCCAAAATCCACGGGTTCGGGAAGCCACGGGTTCGGGGAGTTGTTAATGATGAGTTTTCAGAGTCATTAGAAACTCAAATTGCGGCCAAGTTTTTAGCCAAAACTCCCACGACTAAACCAACCCACCACCCACAACGCCTTCATATTAACCGTCATTAAAATTAATGATGCATATAGTGCTTTTATCTAATGTCCGTTTAAGAACGCCAAGTGGCAAGTGCACAAGTGCATTCATTCATTCTACGGATAAAATGGAAATTTCTTTGAGGATACAAAACTCAAAAACGCAGGACAAATATTTTTGATATTTTATAAATTTAATTTGAAGATTGTTGGTTTAGAAAATGTTCTATACTTTCCATAAAATATGATTTTGCATTCAGTTATATTCTATCTATCTATATTATATCAAAAAACTGTCAAATTCCTTGAAATATGTTAATCAAACACCGTTATTCAAGTTCTTTCAATAATTATTTCGCGATAAAGTGTACCATTAAATTCTCTGAAACTCCAAAAAGTACGGATAAATTCTGAAAACCCCCAATCTCTAAATAAGTTTTTCTTAAATCAACAAAAACTTGTCTCTAACAACAAATATTGGCCAAATTGGCCAAGGGAAAAAGGTGCTGATATTGCAGAAAGCTTTGCACACTTGTTTTCCCACAAACTCCGCAAGACGATCCCCGCCGATCCTGACATTATATGGCATTGGAATTAGCATTATTATTGTGCCGAGCGAAGCAAATTGAATTTGACAGACAGCCGAATGAAGTAAAATCGTAGTGAAGAGCTGAAGAATGGATCGAATGGAATGCAGATTCCGGAAAATCCGAATAAAGAAACATCCAGAGCATAAGTATTCCGAAAATAGCTACGGTTCATCCATATTTGGGCGGATATTTTTGTCGGCCCCCGTCGGGGAAATTTGTCAGCGCCTTTCTTCCGCATTTTTCCCTAGCTATTTAACCCAGCTATTTTCAGCCTGTCGCGGAGTTTCGAGGGCGGCAGCTATATCAAGTGAGCAATCAGTGTCAGTGGAAATATTTAACATTTTTCACTCGCCTGTTTGTTTTTTGTTTGCCTCTACCGAAACGAGATTTATATGCCCAATCTCTCGCCTGTTTGGCTCTTTCTTTGGGTCCTCTAAACTTCTTCTTTGATTGAGATTTACGACCTGGCAACAGGCGACACAACAGGCAATGTGCAATCACAACATTAATGGCATTAATAGCAGTCACCTCAAAATGCAACCGCAAGACCAACAATAACATTGGGGAACCACAAGATGTCAGCCAGCTAAATTAATAACCGATGGCAAATATTTGCCTTTATCCATTCACAATCGGTGAGCTGAGCAAACATTGTTTGACTGAGCTTATCGCTCGATTTCAACTGATCTTGTTTGACGTACGTCTTATATGGTTCTCAAAATGTATGCAATTTACAGCCCCATAAGAACAACAAACACTACAAAATTCAAAAATATAATGAAAAAAAAAACCTATAAATTTATTAAACCATTTTTAATCCTAAACCATTTTCTATATTTTATATTAAAAAAAAAAATTTTTTTATATACCCAAAAATGCATTTCATGGAATAAGAACTTTCTTTTTCTAAAAATATTTCTATATAGTTGTAAAACTACCAAAAGAGAGTTTTTTGGTCCCGTCAAAAACTAAACTTAAAAACAACCTAGATAAATTTCCAGCTTTTACACTTTTTTATAATACGGTTTTATCTACATTGGCCGTGAAACGTAAGTCCAAAATCAACAAAATGGAGGAGTTTCTGGGAAGAGATAAGTTCGCACAAAATCGTAGATCACACGCACACAGAACAGAAATTGCAGAGGATTTTCGCACACCAATTTTTGTATGTTCTTTTCAGAGTTTTCAGCACAATAGAAAAAAAATATTAACAAAAAATAACGGAGGTTACACTTTTTACTGGGTACTACTATTGAGCTGGAACCAAAGTCGCGCCAACGTAACGCACACGCAAACGCCTCACGTTGAACTGAATCTGAATACCGAATTGGAAACTCAAAAGCCCCGCAACTGGCAAGCGTTCGTTGAGCAGGCGTAGCGGAATTGCTCGGAACGCTCACGAGCATGGAAGCCCGATGGCCGAGTGCCAAAAGCCAAAGAGCCGAGTGCGACGACATCAGAGGAGCCGAACGAACAGCCAACCAGATGATGGCTCAAGTTGCCAAAGGTTTAACCTGCAACATGTTGCTGCTGGCCGACGAAAAAACCAAGCATGTTGCCGGAATATCCAGCTAAACAACAAGAATACTTGTAGATATAATAATAAAATAATTTAAATATTATATTATATATATAAAAATGAATTTAAGGAGAAAAATTTCCCAAGGTTTAAGTTGCAACATGCTGCTGCTGCAAGTTGCTTCAACGTCAAAACAAATGAAAATACTACACAGAAAAAAAAATTGACAAAAGATCATATTAATATGTTCTGGTCAATTTTATATTTTTTAAAGATCAAGTTGTTCATATCATTTTTTTATATGAATAACGATTATGTTAATCTTATTTTACATTATTTGTTCAAAAAAATACTAATTTTGGTATTTTATTTGATATGATATGTATGATATATATTTTTATATATTAAATTTTACATAAATCAAATCGATTTTTTATTGATATGAAATAAGGTAGAAATGACCCTATTTCATATAGATTTTTTTTCTGTGTACTATATAAATAATTCAAATTAAAAATTTAGTAAGAGCAAAATTTAATTTAATTACATAATCCAGTTAAAAAAGCTAATCAGGTTTTACAACATGTTGCCAAAGGTTTTGGTTTGCAAAATTGATAAACTAGAATTATCTGCGCTTGCGCCAAAGTCTAAAATTACCACCGTAGGGTTTTCAAATTTCAACTTTTAAAAATTGCTACTGGTAAATATTGTATTCTACTTTTTTATACACCATTTTTAGAATTTTATGTTATCTAGACAACAAAACAAGCAGCAGCGGCAAAAGGAAGCAACACCGACGCGCCAAGTTTTTCACTTTTCCTTTGCAACACAAATTACGTTTATGCGCTAAAAACTTATTTTTTGAAAAAAATATTGGAAAAACATTAAATAATTAAATATGAATTATTATGAATAATTAAATGACTTACTATACCAATTTTTTGACCTCTTATCATTTTAAAATCAACTTTTTTCATTAAATAATTTAAAAAAATTTAGAAATAAAATGGAAAAAGATGGTTCATAATTTTTGTAATTATTAAGGTCAATAAAAGAACCATTTTATATGGCAAATAGAACCCGTGTAAACACAACGACAGGCACTCACGCACACACACACCCACGCGAAGCTCATCAGACATGCACAACTCCCCCGTGGGGCGGGGGGCGGTGGGCGGTGGGCGTGGCAGGGGCTGGCATTGTTTGCTGTTATGCTTTTTTATGATTTCAACAGATTTTTCGCCGGTCTTTCAAACCAAAGGGTAGTTGAAAATTATAGAATTTTTTGCTATGAAAATCTTTAATTTTTTTTTAATCGTAAGAAAATTGTTATTAAAATTTAAATTTTAAAAATAGCTACAAAATACTGCAGAATTGTATGTACTATGTAAAATGTGACTAACATATGGCTGCATACCTTTTTACCTATTTTAATGATTACGTAATGTTCGAACAATTTATGGCTCATAGAAGATGATTTAGGACACATGTCAACAGAAGTGAACAATAAATTTGGCTTTTTAAAAGTCAAAACTATAAATATATGAATGAAATATTTCGAGTATCAGTTATTTCTTAGAATTTCTATTATTTTAAAATATAATTTATTTTCCATATTTTTTTTAAAGGGTATCTTCGGTTCTCCTTTCCCATTTTCCTATACCCACCATTCTATATTTTGTCTTCCCCTTGTTTTGTTTTGCCATTTGCTGTTTTGTGTACTTCTTTCTTGGCTTAATTTTCGCCCTTTTTGGCGCTTGGTGAGAAAAGAAAAGCGTTGGCTGGCAAATTCAATTTGCATATGTGTGGCCACCTAGATGTTGCCCACTTTCCTTGTCCATTTGTGCATTGTTTTTGGTTTTTTTCCATTTTTTTTTTATATTTTACTGGTACTTGTGTGTGGTTGCTGGGTGAGCACATTGAAATCTGCAGCCATTTAACACAGTTCAGGCAAACTGAAGCCGCTAATTGACTCGCGGGCAAAAACAAATAAAAAATACAAAAAATATGAGGGAAATAGAAGGGAAAAGTGCAAGTTGTCTTTGCCAAATTTAATCAACAAAAACCCAATGCAGCCGCAAAAGCGCACAAAAAATACACATATGGCTCATAAATTCAACTTTGAATACCAAATTACAAAATGGCGAGGGCCAAAAAAAAGCAAGGGGTAGTTATTACATTTCCCAACAAACATTGCATAATGATAAAAGCAAAAACTCAAAATACAATTCAAGCTTCAAGTGCAAGCTGTGCACAGCACATTGACGCACTTTCGAAACCATCCGGAAAAAAGTCGCGCAAGTTTCAAATTTCAGAATGACAACAACAAGTTTTCCAACAGCAAAAAAACAAAGCAACAACAACAAGAAAACTAGAGATACGGAGAGTGTAGGAAAAGAAAAAAGAACAAATAGCTGCATTGAAATCCACGAATATTGCCTTCATTAACCCAAATGGCAAAAAAAAGGGCAACCGAACTGAAGAATCCGACTCAAGGTCTCTTTCGTTTGGCCGATGGCCAAGAATTCGAATTCGAGCTCAATTAAAAAATATATATATTTTTTATCAGTGGAAAAACAAATGAAAAGGGTTGTCAAAGCAAAAAAAAACTTTTTACCTCTATTTTTCGTCTATATTTTACTTTTGATAACAGAACCATATATCATGTTAGTATTTTCTTTGTAGGTATGGTAATTATAGTTTATTATAGCTTATCTTCATTAATCACAAAACGCCGTAAAATCGATATGCGCATGTAAATTTCTGGTAATGCAATGCGCACATCGTTTTAACATGAAATACTCATTTCGAGCATATCGAATTTTCGGGGCCGCATATATGCAAGTTAAAATTGATATTACATAATGTAAAATCGATCTACGTTTTATATCGATTTTTTTTTAAATTGATATTACATAATGTAAAATCGATCTACGTTTCATATCGATTTTTTTTGAATTGATATTACATAATGTAAAATCGATCTACGTTTCATATCGATTTTTGTTTGGGTGATGTATTATTCAAGGAAATCAAGTAACCATCCTATAAACACTAACTATCCCAACTAATTCTATAGCATCCCATTTTCCACCCCATTTTCTCAGCTTCTTCTTTCGTTTTTTTTTCGGATGCCCTGGAGTGGAGTGTTGAAAATTCATTAAATTTCCAAGGACACAACTTTTTTTTTTTATTTGGGCGCTTGGTGCGTGTGTGCCGTTTGGTGTTTCTGGTGGGTGGCGACCTCTGGCATTGCATTTAATCTCGTTGACAGCACTTAACACGCCCCCAAAAGTAGTAAAAGCGAGCTTGGATATAAGGAGTCAGGACTTGGGATTCGGGATTGGGGATTTCGGGGTGGTTCTTGTTGTTCTTGCACTGCAAGAGGATTATTTAAGTTTATAATACGCTTAGGGGTAATTTTAATCTGTTGCAAATTGTTTTTGCTGTTAGCTGTCGACACAACACACACACATACGCACACACACACACTCTCTATGGACACACACTGCTTGTCAGACCCCAAATCACCATCTATATAACATATTTTTTCTCTCGCTGCGCTCCCGACTTTTGTGGCATATTTCATGGATATTGTAATCTGGTTTTTTGGGTTGCTAGAATTGCGGTCTGCGGATGGATGGTGAATGTGGGTGGGAAGTTGGTTTGTAATTTCACTTTTTGTCTCCGCTACTATTTACATTTATGTTTTTCTTGTTTTTTTTTTTTGTATACGCTTCCCTTCTCGCTGCAATTTGCACAGCATGGGTTTGGTTGAGCAGAGCTAAGGAGAGGGGAGTGGAAAACAAACCCTATTTGGGGGTGGTAAGCCGATGCAAAGTGTTCAGGGTCAATGGGAGGACACGATTTTGGGAAATTTGAATACATTTCATTTGGGAAAGGTTTCCCAGAAGTGGAACACGTCAAAACGGAACCGAATATTTGTTGGCTTAGTAATATTTATATGAAATTTGTTAATGGAATGCGGAAAATGCACAACAGTAAATTTCCCAATAACTTCCTCATTTCCCTTACTCAATAAAAACTAAAATATTAAACATTACTGCCAAATCCAAACCAAAATGGATGAATGGAAAGCATTCGATTATGTGCCAAAAAGACGCCGCCTTGGTGGATACCACAGAATTCGTATGCATTGCAAATCCATTAGAAAATCAAATATTTAACCCAATTGAAAACTTAATTCAAGTCGAATGAACGAATGGCCATAAATAAAATACAAAAGATATTACAAAGAAAAAAATCAACCGAAAGGCATGTGTGGCACTCAGTGAAAATATTCGTTTATCGGGCCAATTAATATGCGGAATTTATTTGGCCATTACAGAGAGCATAGTTCTGAATGAGCGAACGAACCACTCTAAACGACCGCAGAACGCAGACACTAGAGCAATGAGATCACCCAAAGCAGGGAAATTCGAACGGGCAACAAAGCAAACCGATATAAAACACGCGAATTCTTTAGCTTCCTTTGAAATTTTCCAAACTAAAATATTATTATCGAAAAACAATCGACTACTTTTGCTGATACTAAACTATAAAATACATTCTGTTAAACCCGAATAGGAATCAAAAGTCCTCAAACGCGTAGCATAAAACCAAATAATAAATAATCGAACGAAATGAAGCAAAATAATCGAAATAACTTACCTGAGTTATGTTCATTTTCTGGCTCACGATCAGGCTGTTCAGGATTTGTTTCAGGCTCTTCTGGTTCAGGTTCTGGTTCAGGTTCTGGTTCAGGTTCTGGTTCAGGTTCGGGTTCAGGTTCAGGTTCAGGCTGAGGCTGTGGCTGAGGCTCTGGCTCAGGCTCTGATTCTTCTGGTTCTGGTTCACGCTGTGGACAACCAGCCTCGTCCGTCTGATCCTGACAATCGTATCGATCATCGCAGCGTTTATCGAGCGGCAGACACTTGTTATCGCACTTGAACTGCAGTTCATTGCAAACTGAGAAGCGCAAAAATTAAAAGGAAATAGAAAAAAAACAAATCAAAATTAAAATCAAAGCAATAGAAAAAGCCAAATAAAATGAAAATGAACGATCGATTCGGGTAAATTCTAAATTGATGATACGTTGACTTTTGAATAGGACAGGTAGAATATAGGGCTGCAAAAGCATCAACGCAATGAATGAACTCAACTTTAGAACTTCAGACGCGAATTCTTAAGTCCATAAGCATAATCTTTTTGATATATTTAGATATATAACCAAAAATCGTCGACTCTTTTGCAGCCTTATTTATAGTGATCATAGCAAATCTTGAGCTACATGATAACCCCCCATTACAAATGGTTTTAGTACAGAGGTATGGGGATTAGACGATGCAGAACGATCGATGATGAGCTGGGAGGTCTTTGGAGATATGATCGGTTGTTGAACTCGTAGGACATTTACCCTCGCAGCCATCCTCGTCCTCGTCATCGGGACAATCGCGATTTCCATCGCATCGCATTTCATCGCAAATAGTCTTTCCACTCCTTTCACACGTGAAGGTGGCATCGCCGCGACAGCTACCGGGATCTTGGCCGGAGCCCTCCACCTCATCCGTGGGCAATGCAACATCGATAGGATCCTCATCGAATTCTGTGAGGTCAAAAAGTGGATTAGTTTTTGGGGACTTGGCAGTTCTGGGCAATTTCCCCAAAACAAGACGTAGAGACAGAGAATTGGAGACAGAGATCACAGAAATATGGAGACAGAGTGGAGCTGGTGAAGCATGAAGCGGCACAAATTCGATGATGAGAGACGTTCACAATAGATCTAGGGTTTACAAGGACACGCACACACACACACACACACACAGGTCATATTCTTAAGCACATATAGAGGTCCACTCCGGATTTAATTTGATTTTTCATCTTATCTCACTATTTATTCACAAAGAAATTATATTTTTGTCTATCCCTACAATAAAACTAGAGAACTACAAATTATGTAGTTTAAGATATTATATCTAAATGTATTAGTTTTTGAAAATCCCTCCAAAACTTTAAAGCCAATACTTGATTTAAGAAAATAATGAGATAATAAAAACCAGAGCAGACACAAAGATTATTTTAGCGTTATTTAAGAGATCATTTCTTTTTTTCGCGGTTCGAAAATTGCCGGGTTAGTCACATAGTCAATACATAGGCAATCTCGAAATTTCTGGCTCGTTGTTTTCCTTGGATAGATGGACAAACCTGGGATTTCTTCGACTGGATTTGCATCTGAATATCCTCTTACCGGTTGTGCATACTCAACTATTAGCGGTTTCACAATGTTGTATTCCCTACGGACTGTTGTTTCGTATTTGGTGTTGAGTTTCGGGGTTATGGGTAAAGAAAAAGGGTTGATATCCGTGATTTGGATTGAGTGAAAGGGATGCAAGCTTCAGATTAGTTAAACAATTTCTAGATATTGTATTTTTTTTCTTTTGACGCTGATCTTTGTGATAGTCTTTCAAACTCTAGAGATTTTCATATCGTATTTTTACTAACTAGTTTGCATCCCTTTTTCGGGAAATTTGAAGGCATAGGTTTCTACAAGCGGCATTTCACAGCAAAGCAATGTAGATTGCAGGAAAAGAGAGAGAGCTTTTGGTTAAATGGATCCTTAAGAACTTACCGCTCGATTCGGTGAAGGTGAAGACGCCATCGGTGCTGGCACCCAAACGATCGATTCGCTTGTAGACATTCAGTTGTTGCTCCAACTTATTTCCAAAGTCGTTGACAGAACTGGGCAGATCGACCCTCAGTTGCACGCGAATTTTAAAATGGTCCTTGGTGGGTCTGAAAAGGTGATTCGGTGATTAGAACTTCTTTGCAACCAGTTGCATATATTATAATATTCAATATTTTTGTACTCACTCGACTCGCTCTAGGGTGCTATGGATTTCCTGCTCCTCATCATCATTATTTTCGAAATTGCGATGGAAGAAGTTGCGCAGATCCTCGTCGAGAAGTTTTTGCAAATTCTGGAACTGACGGCTGTCCCGTTCTTTGTAGTCGTCTGAATATGGCTCATTAACAACAAAGTAGGTACGATCTAAGCGGATAAATATGAGAATAATTAGAAAACGTTTAAAAATATATCAAATTACATGGTTGCATTTCCTAAAGAATTCGCGTTCTGTAGTTTTTTAATTTCAAAATTGATTTATTTTATTATTATATAGTTTAAGTGGATAATTTAGCTAAAATAGTTTACTTACAGGTGGTGGCTTCCTCCTCGTTTAGGCCAGATGCCTCGTTCTCGTCGTAAAGGTCGGATGCTCGCTTGCGGGGATCGGTGACGCGATTGAAGACCACATGATTGTTTCGTTTGGCAAGACGCTGTCTCTCCTGGCGCTCCAATCGCAACTGCTTCTCTCGGTTCTGGCTCTCCTTTTGCTGGCGCCGCAGTTCCTTTTGCCGATTCGCGGCATCGCGATTATTTTGCCTTTGCCGCTGACGTTCACGTTCCTTTTCCTGATCATCGTCGTCGGAGCCGAAGAAGCTCTTTAGGGAGCGGCGAACACGATGGAGCCCCTGGCTAAACCAGTTGCCCTCCGGCGTGAACTTCTTGTCCAACTTCTCTTCGGAATCCGGAGGAATCAGGTAGGCGTCGTCATCGTCTAAGGACTCACTGCTGCCTGACAGCGACAGTGTGTCGGCCAGTATAAAGTCCTGGTCGTCAGCAAAATTCGAAATTTGCTAAAAAGATTACAAATAATCCATATTAATAATTATCGTCAAGTAAACAATTTTAATAAAAAAATGAAAAACCAATTAAACAAATAAAAAGATTTTTTTTGTATGACTTCAGCGAAGCCCTGCAATTAATTGCTTTCAAAGCTGCTCAGTTTTTCCCTCATTTTCCTAGCCCACTCATTTTTTTCAACAGCTTTCACTGTACATTTTTGTATTTTTTCAAGCAGAAAACTTTTCAATTTGGTTTCTGTCCATGCTAAGCTATGGAATGCGGGCTGCAGTTTGACAAGCACTGTGTCTCGGCTAGATTTTCACCACAATTGAAGAACATAACATCGCTGTTAGATTTAACATTATTTGGAGCTTGGAAAATGTACTTTATCTTTGGCAGTTCTATTATCTAAATTTGACTTTTTTTAAGGCTTTAAAATAAAAACATATGGATTTTTATATACTATCACCTAAGCGTTTAAATTCCAGTAAACCCACTATGAATTTCAGGCGTGGAGCTAACCAGTGCTCCATTTATTATCATTTTTCCTCACATGTGAACCCCCTTTTAATTCCTTCTAGTTCCTCACCCCCATTTTTACCCACTTCCAATCTATTTTGGTCGACTTTTTAATTGAGCATTGATTTCAAGTGTCAATTTCTTTTCATTTCTTCAACGGTAATCGGGTCTGGAACTATTTTCGATTTACCCCCCACCCAGATTTTTCTTTTATAACTTTCCCCAACCCAACCCCTTGTTGTTTTGAGTGGAAGTGTCAGGAAAAGACGCGTGCTACGTCATATTTCTTGTTGCCTTTGGCTGATTAAAAGCACTTGCCCCGCATGTTCAACATGTGCCACAGACACACAATAATGCCCCGCCCCTTTTCTCTTGGCCACCGCCTTCTTTTGACGACCCCCCAACTCCATTCTTCACCCCGAAAAGAACGATCATATCTAGCCACAAAATTGATGTTCGATGCTCTCTTTTGCCCGAGGAAAGCTTTTCTTCTGCTCCGCTCTTCCCACGTTTTCCCTACACAAGGGAAAAATTATGATATATAACTAATAAATATATTTCAGAATGATTTTTTTTTAATTTTTAAGAGTCACAGACTCTTGGAGACCTATACTCCAAAAATATATACATATATGTATATTTTAATTTCATATAATTTAATCTTTTCCCCCCCTTTTTGTTAGTGTACTAAATGGAATGTGGGCCAAATGTGCATGGCCCGAGAACCTTCTATCCTCTTATCGAAATTCTTCGATAAACTAAAAAGATAATGGAAAAACACAGGAATGGCAGATAGCATTTGGAGGTGGAAAAAATAGGTGGGAAAATAAGAAAGGGAGCACATTTGTCTCCAATTTTTAATTTGTTAGCACACAAAACCTTTTAAGTGTCTTGAAATAAATTCTAACTATAAGAAATTAAGAATGTATTTTAATTGAATATTTTAGATTATTAACAAAAGATAAGAGTCCTTTATATAAACAATAATTTCTTGAATTAATTTCATATTTTATAACGGAAAAATATTAAGTTGGGCTTCACAGCACTTCTTTAAAATCAAAGTTGAACCAACTTCAGTGACGAATTATGCCGGATTGTTTTGGTTTCATTGTTGTTTTGAGTTTTAAGCATTGTCTGCGTTTTGTCTACGCTGTGTCTGATTTTTGTTGTTGTTTTTTATAGGGGTTTTGAGTGGTGAAAAGGCGGTGGGCGGTAGGCGGCAGGGGTGGAGACTGGGTGGTTTTGTGTGGTTTTGGCTGAACGGCTGTCTTATGAAGCTGCATAGTCACGTGCCACGACTTTGAAGTTGGCCCATGTTTTTCGGCAAGTTTGTGCTTGTTCGGTGTGTGTTACACATAATAATGTTGTCGAAATCAGGTCTAAGCTATCGATATCACGTTAAAGAGTGCCGCCAATCGATTTGCGAGCTCGGCAATTAACTTGAAGTTATTAGTTTGTATTCAACTATTTTCTGATTTAAGTAAGCTTATGATACAAAAGACGAACTGTTTTGGACAGCTAGAAATCAAATCTATCGATCCCCATCACTTTCGAAAAAATTTAATTTTTCACCAATTTTTGCATTTTTTTACAAGGGGTTAGTTACATCACAATTTTTTACAAAAAGTGGCAAAAAATTAAAATTTTCAGATTTGAACGCCAATCGTTTGAGAATTTAACAACGAGTTCAACGAGGTATGACACTCCATATTCTGACCATTATTTTCCTTGTTTCGTCAAAAATACTGATTATTTAGGTAAAAGTTAAAGTACTTGAGTACTTACTTAATAGAATTGGGAAACCCTTTTAAAACTACAGAATTAAAAAATTTGTTAACATTTTTTGTTCAGCCACCTTCAAAACTATAACGCCTATTTAATATTACTATTATGCTTAATTTAAACCCACTTTTATTATTTCACATTTAATCGTCTTAAAGCGATCTAAATCCAATCCCTGTCCGTTTGGTCGGATAAAGTGCCATCTGCTGACCGTTTATAGCCTCGATTCCGGCGGACGGACAGTCGGCATGCTTGACACAGATTCCTTTCCTAGCGTTTATTGTGATTACTCGAGCTGTTCGCTAATGCAAAAAAACAGCATGGCCGGATCACTACAGTGGCTTCTAAACTGTG
Source organism: Drosophila pseudotakahashii (assembly GCA_035046095.1). NCBI lineage: Eukaryota > Metazoa > Arthropoda > Insecta > Diptera > Drosophilidae > Drosophila > Drosophila pseudotakahashii. The sequence goes on from JAWNOE010000105.1 coordinate 14,996,236, forward strand.
CCGCCCACATTGCATCAAATGCACAGCAGAGTTAAGGAAAAAAAGAATTTTATAAAGGGAAAATTAAAAAAATTTTACTTAAATTATTTAAATCATGGTTTTTATTTTACATTTTCTATATTATATATTTATCTTAGAAGCTCATATTTTATTTTATTTTATTTAACAATACAAACAAAAGCTATCTAAAATTAGTGATGCTATTTATGCTGCCCCCACTGTAAATGCCATTTGCAATCCCAAAAATGAGTGTCGAAATGAATTATTACGCATACGCAACGTGCGAACGGCGAAAATAAATAAATACGCTGGCGTGGAAACAATGAGAAATGTTGAAATTTATGTGCCCGCCCAATTAGATGACAACGCAGTGTCCTTGAACCCATTTTTGCGAAATGCATCTGCATCTGCATCTAGATTTATGCAAGTGAAAAGCGGGGGGGGGGGGGGGGAAACGAGTGAGAGGAAAAGCAAAGAAAAGAGGGGAAAATAAGCAAACAGAATGCCTGGCTACTGTCAATTGTCTCAACTTGTTGCTCTCGCGAGTGTGTGTGTGTGTGTGTGGGGGGGGGGGCCTCAAGTGGGTCAGTTTGGGGCGGAAGGTCGCCATTTGCACCACCCACTCTTACCACTCCCCCGAATAAAATCAGTATGCGTGCATTGAACCCTCAAATGGACAGGGCATTTTTTTAGATTTTTATTCCCTTTTTTTTTTTTGCCTGGTCTCATTTCCTGCAAGACAAATTACACATTATTGAGACTGGGCCCGGAGCCACTCCCCCTTTTTGGCCAGTCATAAATTTGGCGCACATATGTGTGCTGGCAATTTATTTTCATCATGTTCAAAAATCGCAGCAGACAGGCCAGCCAATTCTCGTTAAATCGATCGCATATACATCCAGGAAAAAAGGGGGGGAAAAAGGGAAAATCTCCTCCTCTGAAAGAAAAAGTTATTGACTAACTGACTGACTGACTGACTGCGCACAATTTGTGGCCAAAAGGCACGCCAGACGGCGGTGGGCGGCTGTCCAGGGGGGGGGCGTGGCTGGGCCAAAAACTCTCAGCTCGCAATGCCACAATAGACCACAAAAAATAAAACAAACACACAGGGGTAAAAAAAGAGCAAAATGGAAAGGATGCAGGCAAAAAAAAAATGGAATTCGGGATGCATTTCCACAAGGTTTTCCAAATTTAATTGCTATAAATAAATTGTATTAATTGCAAAAAGTTAAAAAAAGAATTATTATAGTTTGACATTTAAAGAAAAATTAATCTAAAATCAGATACAATATTTAAGTGCAAAAAGTTTAAAAAAAATTACAGAAATTTTAACTAAAATCTAATATAAATGTTATGCAATTATTATTATAGTTTATCATCAAAAAAAATATTAATCTAAAATAAAATGCAATGAAAAAAAAAAAAATATATATATATATATATAATCTGAAAATCACAGATTAATTTTTATATCCTTATATATATAGTGATATATCCCTATAATTGCTATAAATAAACTGTGTTAACTGCAAAAAGAAAAAAAAATTAAAGAAATTCAAACAAAAATCTAAAATAAATGTTATGCAACTATTATTATATTTTATCATCTAAAAAAATATTATTCCAAAATAAAATGCAATGAAATAAATAAAAATATAAATAATCTGAAAGTAACAGATTAATATTTATATCCTTAGTGATATAAGGATACATCCCTCCCATAAAGAGTATCAAGAATTAGGCAGAAACAGACACTGTCTACAGAAAGGCACATGTGTGTTGGCAGGAGCCAACTTTGTGTTTTGGCCACAATTATCACTGAAAAGCGAGACGGCGGAGTGGAAAGCGGGAAAGCGGGAAAACGTAAAAGGAAATTGGGGGTAGAAACATGTGAAAATTTGATTAAAAACTAGCGTCAAGGTAATTGCCAGACGAATTCCTGTTACTCGCCCCACAAAACCAAAAAATATAAGACAAATAAAAATAAAACGAAAATAGTAGGTACTTTGGAGGAAAGGCGGTAGGTAGAAAGTGCATCCGAGTGACATCAAGCTGAGGAATCTGGGTCTGTGGAGCAAGTGCAAAGCAATTGACGCCGTAATCCTCCGCCTAGCGAAGATTACGCGATGATGGCCGTCAATCATCATTCCGAGATTCAGCCAGAAATTCCGCTGGGAGCGACCTGGGCCACACGATGGTTATACTTCCAAGATCTGGGGACCCAGATTTATACATAGATGTGCAGGTATATGTATGCGTATTCTGAAGATTCCGATTCCAATCCCGAGAACCCGCTCAGCAGGAAATATTTAGTGATACGCTCTTATGTCTCATGTGCTTAATTAAACTGTACGTTTTAGCAATTGCTTTGATTTAATTAGTTTTTCCCCATATCTTTTCTTCTCCGTGGGCGTCAATGGAACTCGGGCGATGATCATCAGTATCATCATCATCCTGATCATCCTGATCATTCGCATTTTCGTCTACATCAAAGTCTGATTATTCCACACGCGAAATTTTCACTGGAAAATCACTTTATAAAACTTAACATCTAACATCTGTTAGAAATATGTTTTTAGTAAATCTTATCCATTTTAATGGTTTCAAATATTAAAGGTAATGGGCTCAAAGTTTCAACTTCCACAATGCAAAACATGTTTTTTCCCTTAGTAAAAGTGAATCGCAAGGAAAGCTGGATATCAAACATTCCTGCCTTCATTCACTTGCTCTTTCTGCTTAATTCTCCCATGGAAACCTTTCATTCGGCTGACATAAACAAATAATTCAATTCAACTGCCGCGCGTTGATTGCCACTGTGAACTGACCTGTTGTTTTTATTTCTATTATTATTATTTACTCTGGGCAAAGATCTCGGACCAAAGACCACCTGCTCATCCAGAGAATCGTGTGGGATGCACTTACAATGGGGGAGGAAATTAAATTTCCACACAACAATGGTTTCAGAACCAGAGATATGGAAATTGGGGGATATGTTGTGGGGTCCTTTGGTTTTCGATATTAAATGTTTAGGATATTCTTTGTTTAAAATATTGTTATTATAAGTCTGGAGGGTATTTATGATTTTTATTGAGTTTTCCATCTTAAAACTTCTTTGATTTTTGGGCTTGCTAAGAAATAAAAGTATCCCTACAACCAAAAAAAAAAATCAATATGAAACGTAGATCAATTTTACATTATGTAAGATCAATTTTAATTTGATATGTGGCCAGGTAAATTTGACCTGGTCGAAAAGAGTACTTCATGTAAAAACGATATGGGTTTTGCATGACCTGAAATTTACATGGTCATATCGATTTTACGTGTGTATACCATTTTCATTATAATATATTTATTTTTCGCCTTTCAAGTGCCCATCATACCCATTCCAGGGTATCGCGAAACAAGAGTCAACAAAGCGGTTACATTGACACCTGCTTGAGCTTTGATTTGTGGCTTGTAGGTGGCAAAAGGGCAAATCAAAGTTCAACGCAGCCTGACAATGTTGTTGACGCTAATATTTATGTTTTGTTTTCTGTTTTCCTCTCCGTTTTTTCTTTTTTATTATGTTGCACAAACTCATTTAAATGTTGAAGCCACTCCAAGGTTGTCACGTCCTGCAGCAGAAAGAAAAAAAAAAAGAGGAAGAACTCGAGGAAAATACAGAGAAATATAAAAAATATAGAGGAGCACGCTTGGCGACTGTTGATCCTGGGCGCTTTGATGTCTCTGTGTGGTGATTCCTCCCCCAGAAAAAAAAAATTCAGGATGCCGCTCACGTTTTGGCAATTTCTCATAAAACAAACGACCATTAACGCCTTTAAGTTGTCGGCAGCATTTCGCCAGCTTTTTCCCCCCCCTCGCCACTATCTTTCTTTCTTTCTTTCTTTTTTTTTTGACATGAGGCTTGGGACTTGAGGCTTCTTGGCCGGCTTGGTTGACTTGGTTCGTGCCTCATATTAAGTTGTCAGCCAGCTTGAGCCACTCCCCCCGCCCCCTCAATGTATATATATATAGCTCAGGAAGTGCAGTTACTTTGTTGTTGCTGCTCCTAAGCCCCGTTTAATGGTCGAATTTTGTTCTTCCCCCAGAGCTGCATACACGCAGAAAAGTTATTAACTGAGGTAAAAAATATAGGATATCTCTAAAAATCTCAAAAATAAATATTTAAAAAATTAGAATTTTAGCACAATCATTTTGGAAAAGTTTTTAAATATTTTTCTGTATTTTCAAAAATTTTAAATGGTATTTAAAAATACCTTTTATTTTGGTAAACCTTCAAAAAATAACATCATAGGCGAATCCACGTGGGATTCAGGGAATATATCTCTGCACTCGGGTGAAAAGTAAAAAGGAAATGTGGTATTCAAAAAGTATGCAACAAACAATTTGTTTTAAAAACCCCCATTACGCTAATCCGCGGGGGACTTAGGGAATATATCTCTGCACTCGGGTGAAAAATAAAAGTAAATGTGGTATTCAAAAAGTATGCAACACAAATTTTTGTTCTCTCTTTAATAGGTATTCATTATTTCTCCCAGTTGATTGGACCGATTGCAGGGAAACTATCGATGCTGCAGCACCACCTAAGCACCCAAAAAGCCACCCACCCAACCGCTGACACAACAAAGCCAATTTGCGTGCGTAATTTGTGGCACTTAGAAGCTACGTGACAATGATGCGGATGCTCCTTCTTCTTTCTCGGATGTCCATGTCCTCATCCTGCCATTTTCAGGTGCCTTTCGCTGTCATTTGTCTGCATTAGCAGGCACAAGCCACAAGCGAGAGAAGAGGAGAAGAAGGTGGAGGGCGGGATGTGGAGCAGTCCATCAATTTGCATTACCCGTCCACCTGAAATGAGACTTTTTTTTGGGGCCCTCCCAACAATTGCGCGTAATTAATGTGTCTAATTAGGTTACAAATTTGCTCGAAAAAAAAAATTATAATAAAAATAATCATGAAAACCAAATATGGCTGGCATTAATTGCTAATAGAAGGAGGCTTACATTTCTTGTAATTTTATTTACAGAATTATGGTATGAAAATAAATATTTTCTTAGTTTGATTTTCTTGTTCTTTGTTAAACTATAATATTTTCCCTCTCAGACCAAAAGATTCGCGGTATTTTGTGCACCTTTTGATTGCCATTACGATTGTTGCTCACTTTTATGAGCCATGTTCTCGGCACTTTCGTGGTTCCTTGCGTTTTGTTTTTATGGCCCTCTTGTTTTGGCCATTCGTGCATATTTTGTAATAATCTGAAGCTGAGTAATAACCCCTCGGTGGGTTTTCGGTATCAGATTTTATGATGTGACCACGTGTTAAACCCGCATATTTATAGTGATGACTTCAGATAAAGGCGAAAATTGCGCAAGAGTCACACACACAATTTTCCACATCATTTCGATCCTCAGTGAGTGATATTTTCATGGAATTCATTTTATTTTGACAGCTCAATCAATTTGTGTCTGCTTTTTATGTTTTGGGAAACAACTGATAAATTTCTAGATATCCAAAACATTTTGTGTTTCCAATTTGTTTACATATGTTTCTCATCTGTGTATTCATCAGTTCTTTTTTTTGTGAATAATTGGTTAAATAATTTTGTGTGTCGCCTTTTGATTGTCATTTATTTGTTTAAATGAAATTGAATTGCTTTATTGGCAGGCAGGCACATTCATCAGAAAAACTTCTTTTTCCCTACATTTTTCCGGTCTCGTCTTTTCTGGTTATCGTTTAGTTTAGAGTCCCAATGGCCTCAATTTGTTGAATGCCTTGATATTTTTCTTTTCTTTTTTTTTTTTGTACAAGCTGATTATGAAAGCAGCAGGCGAATTGCTCGTACATATATGTATTTTTATAAAAATGCGTGTGTCGGATCGGTTCGGTCGCATTCGAGGCATTCGAGGAAGTGAATTCGAATTTCAATGACTTGAACTTCTATAAAAAGCATTTACTCAATTTGTTCTTCAGCTGTTCATGCTGCTGAATCAATTTGTTGGTGGGACTGTGGTGCTCAGTGCGTTTTATTACACACATTTTAGTTGCCTTTATTTATAGTCTCAGTTGTTAGCTGATAACAGAAACACAGGCTACTCGGCCACAGCGATATTCCACAAGTAGTAAAAAGCCCCACAACCTCTGATTATTGATTGCGTTTTATTGAATGAATATTAATTAATGCCAATAAATTGGTCAGGCCCTGCGACACTGGGAAAAATTTCAATTGATTTTAGGATTATTTAAATATGAGATAATAAGATTTTCCATTTTGGCAATTAAATAGTTTTCCCATAAATAGTATCCTTCAAAATGTTTAATATTAAAAAGTACACAGAAAAAAAAATGATAATGGTCAATTTAATATTTTTAAAGATCAAATTATTCATATCATTTTGATATGATTAAAGATTATGTTAATCTTATTTTTCATTACTCATTATTATTATTTCATTATTATTTGCTCAAAAATAATAAATTTGGTATTTTATATGATATGCTATAATATCATGTTGGTTATTTTCATATCGGTTTTTTTTCTCTGTGTACTAACTCAGAAAATATAGATACAATTTTGTTACATTTCTTTTTTTAACTAAAAATATTATTAGACATTTTTTATTTTTCATTAAAAATATTTTATTTTATTCTCCTGATAAAAATTTCTTTTTTCCTGAATGCATCTGGGATCTTTAGCAGGTTAATGGGGCTTAGGCCAAGAAGTGCTGCCATGATTAACCCTTTTTTAGCCACAGAGTTCGAGCTGCTGTATATCACGGCGCTTTTTCGTCTGAAACCCGAGCTCAATTAGAAAAGGCAAGTTCAAAAAGACTACCGAGGACCACCGACGACTACATAGGCCCCCCTCCTACCCAACCCCAAAATTTTCCCCGGGAAAAACATTTTGGCTTCCTGTTGCCGTTGTTGGAGTGCTTCTGCTACAATTTCATTTGACCGACAACAACAGACAGACTGAGAGATTCAGAGACTGAGAGAGTATCAGTTAAAGTTTTGTGTCGGCAGAAACATTTCTGTGGCCACGTGTGTATTCAGTTTTAATTTATCTAAAACTTTTGCAAGTTTTAACTGACTGCCCCCCACCGCAATTTGCAATCTGACCTTTTAACCCCTCGGCACACGGACCTCCGCCTCCCGGAAAGCCGGGGAAAACCTGGCGAGGCGACCTTGTAACCACAGCAACAGCAAGGAACACTAAAAACCGGGGGAATCCCCTGCTCTTTTCACTCTTTTCACCGTATGAAAAGATGCCAAAATGGCAAAATCAAGATTGCAGCACACTTAAATTCGCGCATCCCGGCATTTATCATCATTTGCTGGCATTTAAATGTCACAATTTCCTAAGATTACTATAATTACCGCGGTAGTAAAGATTTATTTCGATAATTTTGAAGACTTAACTTGCGATTGCTGGGAGGAAAACCGATGAATGCAACAGGTGTTTAAGGTAGCAGGGTCTTAAATCATTGTGGTACAGTTAAAAAAAAAGATTGTGGTGAAATTATATGGAACCGAAAGGTAGTCATCACTTAATTAGCATAGCATTTAGCTTAATCGTTGCAAACATGGCCTATTTATAACGCTATCGTTATGCCAAAGATATTGCAAGTCAACCAGTCTTTGCAATGGGTAAATATTTTCTTGAATGTAATATCACTTATGTATATACCAGGGCAAAAAGATAAGTTTGAACAGATAACTGCAAGACGGTCCAACCAATATTCATTATTCATCACGAAGGCAGCTCAAGGAGGTGACAATTATTCTCGGTAGCTTATCGTTCAAAAAGAGCAAAAGGTGACCGCACGACTGACGTCCGCCTGTCCGTTTGTCCGTTTGTCCGCCTGTCCGTTTGTCTAGTGCAAAAGTGAGGTCACCCAGTACTTTTGCCCATGGGCCACATTTCGCGATAATACTCACTAATACCCATCAGCGATCGGCGAGATTTATGCAAACTCCAGGCGACCAAGTCGCGAATCTGTGTCATTTGCATCCAACCCAGCAGTCAGTCGAACAAAAAGTTTGCTTGCAGCGTGGATATCCGAATAGGGAACACCCTCTATTTTGTGTTTAATTCAGCTTTGGGTTCTTTGTAGATTTTTAGAAATGTTTATGATTTTTATTACCATATAAAGAATATTCCAAAAAATGATATTTCAAATGGTAACCCAAACCCGAAACTTTTCGGCCCATTACTTGAACAATTTTAGTCCGATCTTGAAGTGGTATACCTCTAAAAGTTTATAATTTAATACTCTAAAAATCTATACTATAAAATTTAGTGTTTAATTTTTTTTATATATATTTTTGACAATTTTTTGAAACACACTTTCAAAGTAAAGTTCAGCCCCAAATTCAAAAAGTACCCCTTAGAGCGAGTCATAAGTGCATAAAAAGCTAAAAATAATAACGAGTTGACCGCAGAGAGTTGGAGTCCCAATCGAATGATGTCATAGGCTCAGGGAGCAAAATGATATGACTATCCGCTAAACTATTTGCTGCATAAATCAGATTGCCACTGGCGCAAAAAGTGCAGTGTGCAATCATTATCATCGGTCTTCGAAATCCGAAATCCGGGGACGAAAACGAAAACGAAGACCCCAGAGGCCATTAATCAAAGTTCGGCCATCAAGATGTTAACATCGAAATTACACAGTCATAAAACTGAAGAGCCAAAAAAAAAAAGAACTGCAAGCGAGTAGAGCGACTTTTGGAGAGCGGCTAAGCCAACCAAATAAGTGAAGCTCTAGCCGTCCTGATGCAAAAATATTCATATATATAAATAAATCTTGGTGGGCGATGCAAATCGCAAATGGCAGAGCCGCCGGCGGGTGACGCTGCATGATGCAGTACACAGATAAAAAAGTCAGGTAGATGAATGAATTTAAAAAAATTTATTTGCACTTCTAAATCGAAAAAAACGAACATTAGCTGATATTTATCCGGTCAAACACCTATCATATTATATATCAACATATTTTATAAATATTTCTTTCAGTGTACGTCATCCATACGAATGCAACTACACCACCAGCGAACTCTGCACCACCGAGTGGGGCAAGATTCAGTCGGCATGGAGCGTGTTTAATTGCGTGCAATTTGTTTTAGACACTCGGCGGCTACCTAAACCAGACACTTGCCACAGTGAAGATTGGGCAGTGATGAATTTAAATATTAAATATTAATATTTTTAAATATTATTCCCTCTTTATATACTATTCTAATTACTATTTTATTTTAAAATGTGTTTAAATCAGTCTAGGAAATATTATTCATTTTTCAGTCCCCCTACTTTTAGTACCCACTGTGGCCGGCAGGCGATCTGTGTCTATGTGGGCCAGGCTATATGTTACAGCCACTCACAATGGGCAGACGGTCGTATGAAAATTTTTGGTTTTGCATTACAGCAACTCATTAGGCACACACAGACGCCGCGAGACGACAGACGAGTGACGAACGACGAACGACAAAGGGGCGGCGTTGGTGACGAAGGCGCCTCGTTGTAGGTCAGCACGACGGCGACTGCGCTGCGACAGCACAGAAAGAAATTTTTTTTATTTTATTATATTAAAACTTGGATGTTTAGGCATAATAAAAATAATACTTTATAGAGACAGAAATATGTTCTATTTTGCAACAAATAATATCATTATAATCGATGACTATGGCATAATAAAAAAAAAAATTTATAGAGACCGAAATACAAAGATTTATAATATTATTCAAACATCAAAATTATATAAAAATGAAAAAGTTTAAATTAATATATTAATAATAGGTATACAATTTGATCAATATGTTATAGTATTAGCGTAATAATATGACATTAAAGGGTTGTTACTATCCCGAAAAAATCACCAGGATCATACCAATAATAAATACAACAAAAAATTAATATTGTTCACCGTTTTTTCTCTCTGTGTGCAACGCAATTGCGACGCCGGGAGTGCTTTACAGTTCACTCACATTTTGCCGGTTTTTCAACTTGATTTTCTATTATTTTTGTTTGGGTTTTCAGCTTTTTTAGCTGAATGCCTTGCTTTTTGTGCCTCAACTTCAAACTTAATTACCTGAGTGAGTGTGTACACAAATATATGGAGGCGGTAGGCACTACGCATAGTTGCGCTGTCCGCAGATTGTTTAATAGCCACATCACTTTTTATTTTACTATATTTCCATTTCAATTTCGTGTTGCCAACTTCCTTATGGGCCAGGTCGCTAGCACGTGTACCATAAGTGCTTGAGTGAGCATATTTATGATGACTCAAATAAGTCTAAGTTGTGGGAAACGTGACTTGAAATTAGCCAAAAAAGAATCCTTGACACACAACTAATTTGAAATTTGTTTTATCAAAAACTATAATTATATCATATCATATAAAATTATATCATAACAATCGAAGATTTAGCTTTAATCTCACAGATTTGGTATAATATATTTCGGTTTTTTGCATCGAAAAGAGCTAAAAAGAGTTGGTAGTCGGGAAAATATCTATAAATTAAATATTGACGTAGCCGGCGGTTAACTTATCGTAATCGTACCGGCAGACTTATCGTTTCCCCGCTGACGACACCGACCTCGGATCGGGCTTATCGCCTTGCCCAGATATTACCTCATCGCTAGCTAATCGTAAAAGCCAAAAAAAAAAACGAAAAGTCGAGGCGAGGAATCAATCAAATGGCCTAAAAAAAACATTTTGAGGCTCAACAATTTTCTACCAATTCTCTGGACTCTCCAGGCTCTTTATGATATTTTTTTTGTCCATACCCCATACCTATATTTATTTTGTATTTTTTCTTGATTTTTTTTTTTTGCCGTATGCAAAAGGCGTCGCTGAATGAGCAGAGGAACTGTCTTGGAAGCGGCATAAATTATCCGGCTTAGGCCATTCCAATCTAAGTTTGAAGACTGTCTGCCGGGTTTTTTTTTTTGTATATTTCATTTTTCTTCTTTTTTTTTTAGCTTTTTGTCTGGGCTCAGCGATTGCGACGTGTTTGGCGCACCAAGTGGGCGCGGCCAATATGCAAAGCACGTTTCCCTATGCGATCCAATACAATCCGATCCCCGCCGATAGGCCTATATGCTCCATGCTCCCGATGCCCAAAATCAGGGGTTCTGGAAAGCCAAAGCCAAAGCCAAAGCCAAAAGCTTCACTCTGCATTTGGGGGATCATAATGACACTAATGTGGATCAGATAAGAGTGACTTTTATGCATTACTTGCTTTAAAAAGAGTTGAGAGCTTATGGCAAGTACGAATGTATATAATTTATGGGTCTGCTATGCTATAGCGATAAAATCATAGGAAGTTAGCATAATCTAATTTGCATACGATTTTAATATGAAAGCAGGATAATAAAAAATTATGTTCGTATTGTATATGAGATATTATCTTTATTACGAAACCAACGTAGTTTTAAAGTTTCTCCATAATGTCGCAGTGCGAAAACCCGAAAACCCTTGAATGTTGTTTTTGTTTTGGCGGTGCCAACCAAACTAACCTCAAAAAAAGAACCCAGAGAGAATATAATATCGGGAGATGAGAATGGGTTGGCATTATATGCGAGTAGACTAGGTAGACTAAATGGAGGTGACCTCAAGTGCGGCACCCAGAACAAAAGCCCGCCAGCTGCAACAAAGGTAACCTCCTGCAACCTCGTGCCCTCTCCCTCGCACCCTGTTGCCATCTCGCTTGCTCCTGGATGCTGCAGTCGTTGTCAAGTGCAACGTCATCCTGCTTATTAAAGGTATTACAATGCGAAAGGGAAAAATACAAAATGAAGAGTGCAACATCAGACAACAAGTAAACGTAATTACAGACTCTGTTACTTTTACTGCCTGAAAATCTGCTAAGATTTACACGCGGAGAAAATAATGGCACCAAGGATAAAAGTTCTTGGGCAAAGACAAAATATTAGGCTACAAATTCGGAACTATTTTAGTTAAATATTATAAAAATAAACCAACAAAACTAAAAAAAGGTCTAAAAAACTATTACTAAAAGAAAAGAAATGCATATCCCATTTCAGTACCTATAATTCCCAACTAGTTTAGACCTAAGTTTTGAGCAAACTGAAAAGAGTCCTAGGAGGAATTCTTCTCAATACCCCAAGACACCTCCAGATTTTTTTCCAGTGCCTTTGTTGTTGGCTGTAGACCTCCTTCTCATTGTCACACACAAGAAGATAGAATGGTGGAAGGGAGGAGGGGGGGGTTTTGGGGGAATAGGGGTCTTGAGAGGGGACAACCTCTCGACTTGCGGCTTGTTGATTTCTTCTTTTCTTGCAGGGGCCATGAAGGGACTCTATTTCGAGAGGGGTGACTTGTGTGTGGACTCGACTCGCATTGCTGCACATTTTCCGCGGCAGCGTCAGCAAAACAGAAAAGTTATTTCTTCTATGATTCCAACACTTGAACTGCATTAGCGTAAGCTGCACCTACATGGGCATAGCCCCCAAAGACATCTATCCATCATAACTGCATAACTGGGTCTCGAAAACAGCCGCAGCCTCAGTCTGTCTCTCATATATACATATACATATGCAGGTAGTCTCTCATCCAGCTGACAATACATCAATGGCTGTCAAACTGTCGATGGAGGTCCAAAGTGCGAGGCTTTTTCACTCGAAAGCCCCTGTCACTGGGAAGGCCACTCGCATAATATACCATCCTAGACCATTAACATTAGCCATTTGGCAGGTTCTATGACCCAGAAAGAAAAAAAAACAATTGGTTAGTTTTCAAAAGCAACAAGTTATGGCGAAATACATACTCATAAGCCTTTTTTTATGTAAATTTCTGAGAAAATGTTCGGGTGTAATGAGGTAGTTAACTTAAACATTTCGGATTGAGTGTAACATGAGGTTAGATGGCAACAAGAGACGATTACAATGGGCACTCGAGTAAATTAGTTTAAACGTAATAACCTATAGCTCCATTTTGCTTTTTATTCCTATGAATATATTTCTATCCATCTTCTATCCAAAGTTTATTTAGTTATCTTTCAATTATCTCTCCATCTTATCTATCTACCCATCTTGTTCCCTAAAAATTGTGACCAATGTCTGTGGGATGTCGGCTTGGAGCTCCAAGGTCAAGTTGTTGATTTTTGTTCACTGTTTCAGGCCAAAAAAAAAAAAGAAATCGTTGCTGTCTGAAGTTTATATAGTTGGTTTTTTGTTTTCTTTTGGGCTATTTCTATGTTTTTTTTTCTCATTTTGGCGGCACGTTTCATTTCAATAAGAGCAACACACACACACACACAGAAACAGGAAATAAATCAAGTTTGGCTTTTGGTCAAGAGTCAACGTTGTTGTTGCCCGGTGACAGCGACAAATATTTGTCTTTTGACAGCTAATGGGTCTCATTTAGTGATCGCCAGAAATCGCTGGGGATCAGGGGATATGGGGGATATATAGGGGGGCGGATCCCCAGCGTCAAGCAGTCTGTTTGTCTCTTCGCTTTTGAATCTCAAATCGAATCGAATCGAATGGAAATAGATTTCGGTTTGCAAATTCGTTGAAATCGTCACATACCTGAAAAATAAACAGAGAAGGGGGTTTGTTAATTGAATTATTAATGCATAAATCAATAATAGCGGATAATCGCGATAATGAGGCTGCCGATGATCGGGGAACTCGTTTCCGTTTCGCAAACAAAGGATTTCGATACGGAGAGTGGTGTAGCTAATCCACATCCAAATTTGCCATATAATTAGTCATTGGAAAATGATTGATACATATTTTTGAATAAGTGGAAAAATCGAATTTAATCTAGGGATTTATCATACAATTAGTACTTGGATTTTATGTAAAATCAATAAATATATATATGAAATTTGATCTACAAAGTTGAGATTTTATTATAATTAGTCTTTAGCTTTTCGTCTTATAACTACATATATTCATTCACAAGAAACTTGAGTTCCGTTGCCTCATTATCAGTTGCCCAAAATTCCGTAGAACTTTCGCCTACTTTTTAGCATGGCACATTGCTGAAATGAAATCCGTTTTGTGTAGTCTGTCTGGCCCAGGGAATATCAGCTGATCACCTAGATACCCAACACGCTCCACAGAAGCTAATGAACTTGCGCTAATGAAATCGCTGATCTGGGCACAAAACCATCAAGAAATTTCTGCATTGGACACCGTTTTGCTGGCAAACAGAAAACTGAATCGGATGGTAATGGAATCTGATGGGCTCGTAGGGAAATATTTTAGGTACACACCCAACACCCGAATATTTGTGAGCTTAGTCAGTTTTAAGTCTTCGATATTGGAGCCAAAAAAACCGAAAAAAAAGGTCTTGCTAATGGCGTTGATAAGGCAACTAGTTCTGGCCACAAATAAAATAATCATAAACTGTGGCAGCTTCTGCGGGCAAAGTCAACGACAAAAAAAAAAATAATCGAGAAACCAGTTTGGTCTTAGTGACGATCTCACACGATTTTGGTCATGCAAATGTCAGCCGCATATGCATTAAATTAAGATTCATCAGCACACGAGTGCCGGCAGTTTGACAGCCACTTTATATTAAGTCCACATATATATATATAGATATAGAGATATATGTATTCCGTTCCCGATCCGATCCCGTAACCTGGTCTCACTATCAGTCAGTTGACACCTTATCAACTTGGCAACAACATGAGCATCGAAAACTATGCCACCTATGTATAATGTATGTGAACGCTATATCTTATCTGGCCGGTCTGGGGTTTCTTCCAGATATACCCGTGTGGCTTACATAGCCGACTTTGTATGGTTAACATTTTTCTTTAATTGACTGCTCCATTCGCCCCTTTTGGCGGCAATTAGCTGAAAACTCTGCGCCTTTGTTCTCCGATGAAATATCAATAAAGTAGCTGACACGCCGAAAAAAAATATATATAAATATTTTATGCGGCCCAGTAGTTGGCACCTCGAAGTGCGAACACACTTCAATTGTTTATGATCGAATAGCAGCAAAATTGGTTATCGAAACTATCGATCGAGATCGATTAAAATCGCATGGGTTTTGTTTATCTTTTGCGGCTGTAATCTTTAATTAATTTATGGTGCTAGCAAGTTTCTTTAAAAGAACACTAACTTTGAATGTTTATGGTGTTTAAAACGATCGATTATTGGCATTGTATTGTTATCGAAATAATCGATGAATTCGACCTTCTTAGATTATGCTAAATGTATATAACATTTCCGTTCCTAAATAAGGTAATCTATAATTTCTTTACAATCCAATCTCTTTATAAATATGAATGCGTAGGATCGACGATCCCTTCATCGATCTCTTTTATCATTGGCTGCTTTAATCTTTAATTCGTAAATGACTGCAAAGTTATTTATTTAATAGCTGTCTTCGAATGATTAATTAATGTTTGTATAGTATTTTATTTAATTATGTCAAATCCGTTATTAATTTAATTGCTTATCTCTGTTATTGAATTGTTTTGTTTGCTTCCATAAATTTTGGTTTACAGTAATTTCCTAAAGAATATTTTTTAAAAACCACCGACTTATGAATAAACCAAAAATCAAGCTTAACTAATTTTTGATAGTCGGCCATGACGAAGAGATTCAAATGGATCCCAAAATCGAATCGAATCGAAATCGAATCGAATCGAGTTGAAAATCAAAGTGTTTGCGAGCTTATTAAAGCATAAATATATGCAAGTCGCGTAAGGCAATAGCAAATTAACAAATTTGCATAATTATGCATCATTTTTTGGCTTGTTTGATTGCTGCTTTTATGCTTTGTTTACTAATTAATTGGCTCGAACTTCGGCGCAGTTTGAGAGCCACTGGGGGCTATTTAAAAAATTGATTGTTGAATTTATTTCGCCATTTAGGCTTGAGCAGCAATTAATACAAATTGAAATGATGTGGATTTCCATTGAAATGGGTGCCTCCTTTATATATTTCTTCTCTTAATTTTCTCCCCGCCACTTCGTCATGCTCCGAATCATGGCGTTCGTTGATGATGATGATGATGCAACTCCATTGGCATCGAAATTGGGGAGACGCCACATGGATATATGTATGTATATCGCGATCGCGATCTGCGGCGATGCTGTGCAGGCATTTTTTAATTTCCCCCGAAATAAAAAAGCGTTTAAGATTAATGGAGTCGATTGCCGAACAGAAGCTGATGTCACCCGCATAGTCAATATTTTTTAAATTTTTTAATATTTTTGTTGAAGCCCCTCCCAATTTCCGCCGCTCTGATTATGATTAACGATTAGGACGCCAAGAAAAAAGCTGCCATCCCGATCGATCTGTAATTGGCAGACAATTTCGTCAATTGAAAAATCGCCCCAAGCATTTCCGCTGATTAAATCCATCGTTCGACTCCGAATTCAAATAAATTTCACTCATTAATTTGCCCCTGGAGTTTAAACCCGTTTTGTATCTTCTTAGGCAATTTGTATATATTTTTGTTTATCAATCAATGACTTTCAAATGGCAAGAAATGCTTGTTGATCGCTTTTAACGTTTTTAAAAAATTTTAAAAATATATATATTATTACCTATCCCTAAATATATAAGATATACTGTCTATATTACATTAAATGGAATTAAATTTCAACGTGATCGGTATACTATAATACACTTCATACAATGTAATATAGAAAACTATTTATTTTGATGGGTAATCTAAATCAAAGTCGAACAATCTTAGAACCTCTATAGCTTAAATCACCTTTATCGATGGGCCCTGCGACGCCTTGAATTTGGAATGAGACCTACCCAAAAAAAAAAGTCGGCGATTGCCTACTTGCATACTAAGTTTTGCGATGGGATCATCATCTTTGATTCTTGGCAAACAATTTCCTAAGCTTTATTATCGCTTTTTCGCATAAATACAAAATTTAAATGCAATTTTCGAACACATTTTAATGGCGTCCATTTGCGCGTAAAATGTTGCTTTACTTTTTCTATCTCTTTTGTTCAGAAAGATTGGGATGATGACACAATGGATATATAAATATATATAGTCCACCCACACTGCCTCCTGCATTTTGCAATAACTCAGAAGGCAAATTGCGACAGTTTAGGAATTTCCCCATCCCAAGAAATGCTCTTAATGGGTGTTGGGTGATGTTTTCTTTTTTCTCGTTGCCTTTTTTCTATTTTCAACATTTACGCAATGCAATAGTCAAACAATAATTATTCATATGCCGGCGACTCACTCTACATATATTTATATATATATATCTAGTATATAGTATAATTTGTGCCCCCACAGACGCGCTATGCAAATATTAAATTACAAAAGTTACGAAGTGAGAAATGAAAAGTCAGGCTGAGAAATTGGTTTACCCTACACTCGGGAGTTAGTTTTCAATGTTTAGTCTATGAGGCAAATAGTTCAGTGGATCCACTGTTCACCTCGATTTTTAGCCATAATTTTAACGTGCAATAATCTGAAATCATCGAGGGTGGAATGAACTCGAAAGAACACGAGTTTCAGGTGTAAAAGGGTTTTAACTTTCAATTAATTATGCTTTTCTTTGCTTTTCACATTTGCTGAAAATATGAAATTGAATCTATTTGGGGGCATTAATCCTAATCTAATATCAATAACCGTTAAAATATTTTTAAAAAACCGAACATTTTAGGAAAAATCTTTTGTTTATAGACATAAAGTAATTCTTTTTATAAAAATAGCTACGCACAAAAAAAAAACTTGGTAAAAGGTTATAATTGTCAAACAGTCCCCAACCACAAAAATTGTCAATTCTACCAATTAAATAGTAACTTTCACAACAACAAATACACACAATTAGCAAAGACACACACCCAAAGCAAAAACCAAATACACAAACCTATTTTTATAGTTACGTAACTATCTTCATTGGTCAATTTTACCAATCAAATTTTTTTGTGTGTATATTTACAGAAAATATCATATTTTAAGGATAATTGCGAACTGCATTATAGGGTATTACTCGATTTGCCCACTTGCAACTCCCAACTTTCCTGCCCCGCCTCGAATTAGAAACTTTCGTCTCTGGTATCTTGTCGCCATCTATTTATAAATGCTTGCCTCATAGCCAACATCTCCCCAATTGATTCCCCGATTCCGCCCAGTTTTCGTTTTTTTTTTCTTTTTCCTTACAAAAATGCATACGTCAGCCAGGGAAAATAGATTCCGGGATCCGCAGAACCGAACCGAACCGCCGAGTCTGGGAATCTGAGAATCCGAGAATCTAAGAATCCCGACCAGGTCAAATGCCCCAATGACTAATGGTAATGGAAGCCTGCCTTCTGGCATGCCAATTTGACAAAGTTAACACTCGACGATATCGCCAATCAGCATTATAGATATAGATGTAGTACTGAAAGACTAGAAATAGCAATAGGAAGTTAAAAGCGAGACACCCAGACACTTCACTCGCACCTCGCACATCTCGTTTGTATAAGTATAAACAGTTTTAAGTGTGCCAGTTGTCCCTGCTCCGCGTCCCCGCCCCCTTATCGGGTCCCCGCCCCCTTGGTCAATGTCTGAACTTGAGCTCAAGTGGGTGGAAAAAGGGGGGGAGCACGAAGTAAGCGTTAGGCAGCCTCAGTGTAATATTTAAACAAATGCTCGCATGACTCTTCCACTGAAAATTGCATGTGATCGCTATGCGAATGTACAGATACACAGGGAGAAAAGCTTTAGGATATTATATTATTATCAAATATTTTACAAATATTATTGATAAAGCAAAAAATCGTACACACAAAAAAATTTGAAAAAATTGACCAATGAAGATAGTTACGTAACTATAAAAATAGTTATGTTTATTTTGTTTTTGCTTTGGGTGTGTGTCTTTGCTAATTGTGTGTGTTTGTTGTTCTGAAATTAACTATTTAATTGGTAGAATTGACAATTTTGGTGGTTGGGAGTTTGACAATTATAACAGTTTATTTTACCAAGTTTTTTTTTGTGTATAAATATATTTATTTTATGTCCAAGACATTACATTTTTAAACATAAGGGTATAATGAGTTATTCCATCTTTTAGACCATTTTCTCAGTGATCCAATAAAGCCAGATTGGCTGATATATAGGCAGCCGGTCACATGTGTGATCGAGGGTCCAACATCTTGTGTCCATATGTTGCACAAACAAACAATCGAAACAGAAACAGAAACCGTGAAGACACGAAAACAGCAAGAAAACACAAAACAAGGAGAACGAACCGAAGGGAATGTGCCAACGAACGCATCTTTACACAGAAACCCAAAGAAAAACAAAGAAAACATAATCCCAAAAGCTGAAAAAGAAACCAAAACGATATGGCCAAGTAGGAAACGAAAAAAAAAGCTGCGAAATGAATATTTTTCTCATCTGTTGGCCTGCCTGACTGCCTGCCGTTTTTGTCGGGGTTTTGGTGCTTTAATTTTCCTTCTTGTTTGCTTTGCAGTTGTTGTTGATGATGCAAATATTTTGACAGTTTGTTTGACAGATATCGGGGAATAAAACTCGGGGGTATAGGATGAGCGATATGAGCCAAAAGATCATAAAGGGGGGAAAGGCATACCCTTGTAAGGCCGGAAAAGGGCCATCGAATGGGGACCCATCTGCATTTGCATCTGTATGATGTAAACAACTCAATTCAGTTGCCAGGCGAAGATCAGATCAAACAGAAGAGATACCATATGGAAAAAGTTTCACATTTCAGCTCTTAAATAAACGGTGTAATTCCGTAGTTGCACATTTCTTCCATTATTTATTGCAAACTTTAAGTGCATTTAGTTTTAAGAAGATATGTTATATTTTAAATAATATGTAATCTTTAATAATCTTTAAAGTTATCAGTTATAAAGGCTTTCAAAAGGAGGCAGAAACTGTGACGACATAATGTGCGACCAGCAAATGACGTTCAAATAGTACACCCAAAAAAAAATCGATATGAAAAAATATCAATTATACATTATTTAAGATCAATTTGACCTGGTCAAAAAGAGTACTTCATGTAAAAACGATATGGGCTTTGCACGACCTGAAATTTACATGGCCATATCGATTTTACGGTAACATGCTTTTTTTTGAGTGTACAAAAATGACTGATAAGTAATATTTTTAGCTCTCCAGGAAGTACCAAAGGCTCACTCAAGTACAGCTATCAATCGAGAACGGATAAAACCCATGATAAACGATATCTGGGCACCTCAAGTTGCCGGGCCACCTGATCGTATGCGCAATTTCCCCTGGCCGGCAATACGCATACGCCGGATGGGCAAAAGCGGAGGATGGAAGATGAAGGATGGCGTTATCGAGCTGCAGTGCAGCAGTGACCCCAATTACAGACCGATTTGCAGTGGTTCCTTCTTGGATGTGTGTGGGTCCCACCGATAAGCCCCACGAACCCCATACATTGTACATACATATGTTCGAATTTGGCCTCATTTACGCAACTTCCGATGTGATAAAAAGTGTGAGCGCTGCAGCAAAACAAATCGAATCAAAACAACAGACGACAAAATGGAGTAGAGCACCTACTGACCATCGAAAATCGGACCTCCTTATTTGTTCGGTGATTTGAAATGTTAATTTAAGAAATTATTTCATTGCAAGACAACGTCTGTGGGCAACATGTCATTAACACTCGCGATAACGTCCTATCATCGCCGCTCATTATGGTGGAAAAACATATATGTACATACGTATGCATATAGATAGAATTTAGAACTGGAACAATCGACTTCTCATAATAATTGGCAAAGACAGCCGAACACAATCGCATCATTCAAAAGCCGCAGCTAAAGTCGTTTCGATTTTGGAAAAAAAAGAAAGAAATAAAGTCGGCGTCTGTATTTTCGAGACTGTGATAACCCTGTGATGACCTGATGATTTTATTTTTTTGGCCTCTGGTCAACTCGAAGTCCGGTCCTTAACAGAGCTTTTGAATTTCGAATTCATAGCACTTCCTAATTTTACAGCCATTAGGGAGGGGAGGGGGAAACTATTTTCAAATCCACTTAAAATACCCTCAAAGCATCAATATATATTTTTATGCTAATCACCAAGTTCGTTGTGTTTTTCTCTTTCCATTGGGAAAATAATATGTGTGTCATGTAAAATAGTTCAAGTTCGTCGAGGGGCCCCGAGTTGTGTCATCCGAAATTGGAGATCGTTGGGTTAGAGATCCCAAAATGGAAGTGAAAAACGGATTGATAGTAAGTGAAATGGTCTTGTCAATGGGGCAAGGTTGTTATTTAGCTTAGGATATATTTAGCTTGTCTTAGGTTGAATGATAGATCTAATCTAAACCAAGTTTTATTATGTGGTTTTATGTGATTAACGTTGGTAGGAAATCTCTTTGTAACCGAAACAAACGAGATGTTTACCTTTAAAAACCCAAAACTTATAAATTAAGTTATATAGCTTGTAGCGAAACACAAAGCTCTATAGATTTTTGGTAAATTTCAAGCAGCTATCGGTATACAGAGTTTGAACTTTTATCTTTGATAGTTTTAGTATCCGTTTTATAGCCCCCCGATCAAGGTTCCAAGACCTCCGGAACCGCCTTAATCAATGCAAAGCGTGCGATAATGAAAACGAAACGGACCCAGTTCGAGTTCCCTAATTTCGCACATTTCAGATATCGGTAAGACTAGTGGAACTCACCTTGGCATTTGTCGGCGGTACGTGGCAGGCGTTGAGGACGAAGGCCACAAGAAGGAGGCGCAGGAGCAGCGACCCCGTGTGACCTCTCCGCCCGTTTCTGATCCCGATCGCGATCGCGGGCGCTTGGGATCCGGATCCCGGCGATCCCATCTTCTTCTTTCCGGGTAACGGATGCTACGACGTCTCTGGAATTTTTGGTTTCTTTTGGCAGCTATTTAGGTTTGGTTTTAGGTACTTGTGTGTGTGTGAAGGCAGTTTCGGTTCGTATTTGAGTTTGGTTTTTAAAACGGTTGGCAGGTTGTTGTTACGGCTATGGCACTGCACGGAGAAAAAAAGCCCCCAAAAATTATTAAAATCAATAAAAAAAATTTTTTTTCCACTACGTTTGCTCTTTGTTTTTTCCTAAGGAGGTGTTTTTTCTCGGTGCACTAAAAAAAAAGGGGAAAACATTTTTGGTGGAGAGCACAGAAACGGGACACGTTTCCCGATACCAGCAAAAAGTGTTGACTTTGGCGAAACGAAAAGCTCGAGAAAAAAAACCCGAAACCTTCCAGTCTCAGAAGTTCCTCCGAAAAGGCTGAAAGATCCCCTCAGATCTTTGTTTTCACTCGTTATTCCGTTTCTCACGCGCGTATCACTATTCTTTCGAAGGAGAGTGTGGGTTCCTTTCCCGGATCACATTGGTAAAAGGAGCAAAGGTTAGGTTTGACTGTGGTCCTTGCGGCACCGTTCGCCGTTTCACCAGGATATTTCGAAAGGATTCTTCTCTTGGATTCCGATTCGATTCCGGCACTGGGGGGCACTCAAAAAAAATAACAACAACGCTCCGCAGAGAGAGTCAGAGCCACACTCAAAACAAGGCGAGAGCGCACCGTGGAATGTGCTACCGCCTGGAACGATGGCGCGCAACCTAATGTACCTAATGTCTAAGAACCGTTGCCGCGACTCCCATCGCTGCCTCTGCTCTGCCGGCGGCGACGTCGCCAGCTCGCCAGCTAGCCAGCCGAAGACGCACGACGGGCCGGCCAACGAAAACGAGACGGGAGCCGAAGCGTTTTGCGTGCTCTTGTTATTGTTATAACGGCGCTTAATGGCCCGATGCAAGCCTGTTGCGTCGATTCGATGCATCGCTCTCTCTCTCCTCGCCACTCTTCTCGCCGCTCCTCTTCGCTTTCGCTCTCCCCCGCTGCCTCTCGCGTGCGTGGGTGTCCGCTTACGCAGAGTTTGCCGCGCCTGCTCTCTCTCCTCTTGGCCTCCTTATCCTTTCTACTTCTACTTCTTCCTGGGACGTACATAGACTTGGGAAACGGGGGGAATGGATTTTACTTAGCAAACTAGCGTTTGAATAAAGTAAATATTGATTGGTTTTAATTTATTAACTAAAATGTAAGCCCCTTAGAGAATGTTTAATCAAGTCCCGCCCCTGCCCCTCTCTTTCTCTCACTCTCTCTTCCTCTCTCTCTCTGTGGGTCAACTGATAAACAAGTGAAAACCGTTGCTCCTTGCTCTCTTTTCACCTTTTGTTGTTGCTGGGGCAGCCGGTTTGCAAATTATCCCTCTCACTCCCACGAAAAGTAGCGCTTACTTCGCACTTTTTCCTTGATGTTCTTTGCATTCGACACTCGAAAAAACACTAAACGATCATTTTAAATTTAAAAATTTTTTTGTAAAATAAATAAAGAGTTTAATAAAGATGAATTTTAAAAAGTTTCCTAAGTTTCAGCATTTGAGCATTTGAAATACAAAAGAACTAATTGATGGAAATGCTGCATTTATGGTTTTTTTCTTTCTCGACCTCAGAATATTTGTGTTTTATGGGTATTTCTCGGAATACAGAAACTGCATTTGCATGCACCAAGAATAGGCAAAAACCTGGCTGCACCTAGTACATATAACATCATCTTAAAAGTGTGGTCATCCGGCTAAAATCGTCTGAAAGTTTACAGCAGAATACTTACATGTTTATTGGTCATGATATTATTTTGGTAATGATTTGAAAACATTATTTAGTTAACACAATTCTCGTTTGATTTTTTTGTGTTTATAGCATACCTATAAGATACAAAATGGAGAATATTTAATCTTATAAGTTTAAACTTTTCCCTGACATTTTTGGATACTCAATACAATGCAAGTTTACCAGGAAATCCATCTAATTTGTAGGCTTTGGCAGTTGTCAACCGGTCATACATAGGTCATGGGCTACACCTGCCACAGACCGTGACCTTCAGCCCACAGCCCACAACCCACAACTCCCCCCACCGCCATCCCCAAAAAGACGGCTTCCCATTGGCGCCTGACCCAAATGACATCCGAAAACGACGCATGCGTGTGGATGAATTGCCGGACTTGGATGCCAACGCCCCATATGGTGGACCAATGGACACGTTGCGACTTTTTGGAGCCCCCACTCCCGAGATAATTGTGCTATTCCCAAGGGTCTAGGAGCCCCCCATCCCCCTTTTTGCCCTTCCATCGGTGCTCTAATGTAAAATATTTAATTTGTGGCGCCCCGAAAATTGCCACAGCTTCCGTTCGCTGATAAGAAAAGGCTCTAAAAATACCCAAGGAAAATATGTCAATTACTCCAAATAAAATAATGACAATGAACTGGATACACTTGAAGAAATGTATGTCAAAAAAAAATTGCAAAAAATTTTATTCTGAATTGAGTGAATGATTTTTGGTTTTAAAATTTAAGAAATATTTTAGCAAATAATATAATTAAATAGTGAAGTTTAACATTTGGAGTATTATGATCCAAACAATGAAAATACATTCCGCAATCAAATCTTTATTATTCTAAAGTATTCGACAAATTATCAACTTTTTTATTATTTATTTTTTCGAGTGCCATATTCAGTTAATATTCGGACATGTGTGCACTTTTAAGCTCTTATATATAATTTGGGAAGTCAAAAGGTGTTGATAAGGGATCGCAATCTGCTGCTCGGAACTAGAACAAAAGCTGAAACAATTATACATAATTATAATTATCAATCTGAATTCTATAAGCTCACATACATATTATCCGTTATTTACGGTGAGAAAAACCCCAACAACATCGTTTTTAAGTTTGTCAAACACACCACAGTCGAGTGGTGAGTTATTCTACTCTGTTAGCCACTTTGAAAAGCTGCCTACAGTTTGAATGTCGTTGGAAAAGAGCTTTTAGCCAAGTCCAAAAATGTTGTTTGGACAAGCTTTTCAAAAGAATTAATATAACTAATTCATTGTTTTGTAATCTTAAATTCGAATTATACGTAAAAATATATGTACTAAGTAGTTTTTGAAACATAAAACCGAATCAAGTCCGATTACTTAAATATAAAAAGTATACAAAGTAATGAGAGCGCGAAGCTTATTCTTATTTATTTATAGATTAATTGGCGACTTAAAAGCACAGACGTTGGTATTTAATCATAATTAGTGTCCTAACAGCCACCAAAAAATGAGTTCAAAAAGATTAAAGCACTGAAAAATATTTTGTACTTTTTGTTTTGTACTACTAAACTTGTTACAAAATTAAAAAATAACAAAAAGAAAAAATGCATATTTTTGTCAAAAACTAAAATTCTGAATTTCCAAAAAATTCTGTTTTTTTGATAAAACAAAGGAAATATTGATCCAAATATGGATTGTCATACCTTTCTGAACTCGTTATTAAATTTCCAATCGATTGGCATTTAAACCTGGACATTTTATTTTTTTGAAATTTTTCTCAAAAAATCATGATGTACAAAAAAAATGAAAATTGACGAAAATTTTATTTTTTCAAAATCTCACGAAAAGTGTTATGGATGTAATTAATAACTTGTTAGCTGTTCAAAACAGTATGTATTTTTGGTGTTGGACCACTTTTGGTCCAGTTATAGAAAAAAAACCCAAAAGAAAAATTCCTATTTTTGTCAAAAACCAAAATACCGAATTTTCGAAATAAATAAACCAGATTTTTTGCCGAAACAATGGAAGTATTGATCCAAATATGGATTGTCATATCTTTCTGAACTCGTTATTAAATTCCCAATCGATTGGCATTGAACCTGGACATTTTATTTTTTTTTCAATTTTTTGCAAAAAATTATGATGCAACCCCTTAAAAAAAAAAATTAAAATTGGCTAAAATTTTATTTTTTTAAAATCACACGGAAAGTGTAATAGATGTAATTACTAAGTTGTTAGCTGTTTAAAACAGTATGTATTTTTGGTGTAGGACCATTTTTGGCCAAGTTATGATAAAAATACACTGCGTTGCAAACAACTGACTGAAATTATAATACCCTCTGCAAGGGTATAAAAAGAGTACATATTTAAGTTTAATAGAGTACTATAAATAATATTCAGCATTTGAACCAGGTCACTGTAAGTATATTTTTGACGATTACATTTATTACTCTTATTGTAATATTTTTTTAATTTGTGTAAATATTCCTACATTTTAGTTAAATTCTTCCAAACATATGTATAAAGATAATCCACATAAGCACATTACTTCTGAAGAGCATAATAATAGACTCAAGGGCCATGTTATCATTTATCCCTTTGACAAGGATGTGTACTCTTCTGTCCCATTTCCACCCCTCATTTCAGCGCTCACTTTTACATTTTCCGAGCACTTTTTTGGTTTCCGTTACCGAGTTTTCACGCTAAATATTTCCCTACCCCCCTTTTTCTGGCCGAGTCACGTGTTTCGCAATGGCAACTTGTTGGCTTTTTGCATACGTTAAAAGTGTGGTAAAAGGGGGAGTGCATTACGGTTGGGCGTCATTCTGTAATTGAAAACTAATTGTTGCACTGAATAATTAAAAATCAAGTCTATTTTTATTGCACACAGATTTCATGCAAAAAATAGAAATAAATTTCTGCAAGGGCATTAATAAAAACACGAATAATAATGTTTACAAAAAACAATTATCACTAAATAACCAAGAAAATTAACAAAAAAAAAAGATTTTTAAGAAATAATTTTCTCAATTTTATCAAAGATTTATTTATAAAATTTTAAAACTACAATTTTAACGAAAAAGCTACCCCGAAATATAACTCATACGACAAGTGGGCCAGGCAGCAATTTAATTCCTTCAATTGCTTGTGATAAATCACAAGCTAAAAGTCTACATCACATAAAAATGATAATCATTTAAGTAGTCACGCAGCTCTCTTAATATATTTTATTGCTCTGACGCAAAGGAAATTGGGTGAAATGTCTTTTTTCAAAATAATTTCATTTTTGGCATTAGAAATTTGGCGTAATTTTCAAAAATATATAAAATTGTTTTGCTTATATAGAAAAAAATAAAAGCTTCACCTGAAATCGTATGAGTTAAAATTACGAAAACATACTTTACTTTCATTTTTTTACTATTACGTGTAAAAATAGGTATATAAAAGTTCTAGGGCAAATGTAGAGCTATCTTTTCCAATCAGCAAGGTTCCTCGTCTCCAAATTGACAGACGAAGATGTACTTAAACCAATTTCAAGGAAAGTCGGTTATGTGGAAACCCCAGGAACAGTTCGTTTTTCCCTCCCCCCCTCGAAAAAACCCAACAAGTGGCGGGTAACAAGTTGAAAAAGTGCAGTTTGCATAAGGAGAAGCTTCAACCTTCGGTGTAAAAATGGGGGAAAAGCCGTTGACATTCGCTCCCCTCTTCCCAATTTTTCCATCCCGATTGTTGTGCAATTGTCGGGGAAACTGTATGTGTGTGTGTGTGTGTGCTCTTAGGGAAAAGGACTCGTTTTGTTGTGTTGCTAAAGCGTTTGCTAATTGTTCAGCTGGTTTTCTTTTATTTTTTATTCCTATTTTATTTTGGCAAGACCTTTGGCCAGGGCTTTTACCTTAATTAAGGCCAGGACAGCGTGCCGGCTTTTGTGTCTCCTCTACCCGCTCATCAATACGCATCCAAAGGTATATTGCGGCATTGAAATCTAATTTCGTTTAATTTCGAATTTCACATTAATTAAATTGACCTCCTTCTGTGCGAATTCGGGGGAGGGGGAGGCGTGGTAGGCGGCGCAAAACTGCCAAATGTCAGCGGCGAAAGTCAAAAGCCAAGGGAGGATTTGCAGATAACACAAAAGTTTTAATTCTGGTGGGGGGTAGGGTCTATTCAACGGTTAAACATTGTATGGAAAAGATTCGGGGACTCCCAAAAAAATTAAATTAAAATTAAACTTAAACTATTGTGGTTCCTAAAAAGTATTTTCAAGTTCATTTTAATTTTAGATATATTTAGCAGGTTCAGATACATTTCTCTTTCAACTTTTCATCTAATTTTACAATTTTTGTTCTTAGATAACTTTATACATTTTTAGAGTTGTTTTTAAAGTATTTACTACACCAAAAAAAAAATGATATGAAACGTAGATCGTTTTTACATTACGACATATCAATTTTAACTTGATATGGGTAAATTTGATATGGCCGAAATGAGTATGCATGTAAAAACTCCATGTTTCGCAGTTTGCCATCTGGGAATTTCTGAACTAATCATAAATTCATCACAATTTCATCACCTTTTCATCATAATTTCATCATCATTTAACTTAACATTTATAACTTTTGAATGGAATTTCGAATTTTATCATTTTCAGTAGGAAAACCAGAGGGCATTCATCCACATTTGGAATCGACACACTTTTTTGTCAATTTTAATTCAATAATATCATTGAGTTAATACAATTAATTATATTTATTTTCAATTTCCCATTTTCCCAACTAAAAAAGTACTAAAAAAGTATAAACTCAAACAATTGTGTTTGACTAAATAAATAACTCTGATTAAAAACATTTCAATGGTCTCCAATTAATTCCCCCAGCCTCAGTTAAAATTTTCGAAGCTATTGTCAAACGACCTACGACTCGAAATAAAAGATAAAAAGTGTGGAAAATAAGATAAGCAGCCGGCGGAAAGACAAAGAAGGCCGTTGCTCTTTTTTTTCGATTGCTAGCTGAGCTTAATCATTATTATTTTTGGGTTCTGTTTTCGTTTCGTTTTATATGTGCATGTGCTCTTCGCCTTTTTTTTCGCCGGCTAAATACAGATCTCCTATTTTTCGCTAAACGCCATTGTTTATGTTTATTTGCTGCTCAGTAATTAAAAGGCAATCAAAAGGCAAATAGATTCTTGCACTGGGCACCTGGGCCACGCCCCCCAATCCACAAAACAGCCCACTTTTGTATTGTTCTATCGCACTAAAAAAATTGAGATTTTTGCTCATTTCTTGATCAAAAATATTTATTAAAATTGTAAAATTAAAAAATAATAATGTTGTTTCTTTAAAAATAAAGTTGGTGGATTTGTAAAATTTTTAAGTTAAAAAAATACACACTTTTGAGAATTTCAGAAAAACAAATTTTTCTCTGTGATAACTTTAAAACTTTGCGACTTGTCAACTGCTTGGGCCAAAGGCAGTAATAAAATGCTAAAGAAAAGCGCTTTTCTCGCTGCCTGCTAATAAATTTTGGATAAAATCTAAACAAAAACCAACGCAGCAGCAAACTAAAGCAACAGCAACGGGGCAATAAAAAATTGATTTTTCTCCCTGCCGGCGCTTTGTTTAAACAAATTTTGTTGCCAAACGCGGCACAACTGACAGTCATAAAAAATATATATGGCCTGCATGTCTGAAATTTAAAAGGGGAAGAGATTTATGCAAATACAAAGTATTTTTGATACCCTGGACGAAATTCAAAAGTCAAATTAATGCAAATGTAGTGCTTAGCTTTGAAAGAAATCAATCGTAAATTTAAATATGATTGTAAATAACAGTTATTTGTTACTAAAAAATAATAAAATTAAATTTTAGACATGTTTACCTACACAGAAAAACATAGTGATATGAAATAGGGTCATTTCTACCTTATTTCATATCAATAAAAAGTCGATATGATTTATGTCAAATTTATGATTCAAACATATCAACATGATAGTTGTTCATATCTTATAAAATACCAAATTTAGTATTTTTTTTTAAATAATGTAAAATAAGATTAGCATTAGCTTAATTCATATCAAAATGATATCAGCACATATCAATCTGGTCTTTTATCAATTTTTTTTTTTGTGTTCGTATGTAAGTATATAATTTATTTTTTTTTATTGCTTCGTAAGTTGAATTTTCTATGTCCCATAACCCAAGCATCTTGACAACGCAAATACCCTCTTGAATATCCGAAAAGATGGGTACCTCAAAGAAGTGAACACTCGTGAAGCATAAAAATTGCGCAAATTGCCCTGAACTGAGGATTCGAAAAGGGGTTGAGAAAAACGGAGTTTTGGACATTAAATATGATCGAATTTGTTGAACCGAAATGACCAGATGGCCCCAACAGATGTCAAAACAAAGAATATATACTTCGGCATATTCTAAAATGTTTTGTTCTTTTTTCAAATACAAAATAATTGCACTTAGCATTTAATAGTTTCGATCAATTAAAGACGTCAATAGCAACTTCAACACCAAGTTTCCTTTTGCCAATCTAGTTGCAAGACGAATTTTTCCTCCTTTTTCCTTCGGCACTCAGTCAATTTAACGCTTCATTTGCACAAGTTTTTCTTTTGCTTGATATTTTCTCTTATTTTCGTTATTTCTTCGTTTTACTTTACTTTTCAAATGGACAAAAGGAAAGCATTCAAGGCGAACAAAAACGCAGGAAACCGAAATAGGGGCATTTTACCACCTGCAGCATTTTCCCCATTTCCTCCCCCCCCGGTGAAAATCTCCCTGAAAAATCCACTCGTACAGGTGACGACGAGTGGCACTTAAAAATTAAAATCTGCATAAAGCTCTGCGAAAAAGAGTCGAAATAAATCGCATCCGCTTAGTGATAAAAGGAAAAGTCAGTAGAAATGCAGTTTTCAACTGGCAAAAGTTCATTCTAATGGAAATAAATATGGTAAATTATCGGGGATCAGTTAAATAAACGGGTTGCCTCTTCTCTTTTAGAAGTATTTATTTTTTTAAATATTTTTTTATATATTATAAAAATTTGCGTATTTTTTTCCAGTGTGCTTTGAAGATGATAACTGAGTTGACAGGCCAGAGAAAGACAAGAGATTCTGATTATTATAATGCACGCAAGCGTTTTGCTCCATTCAAAATAGCAACAAAAAGTTACTTTAGTTTTTCCAGTTGAGTGAGGGGGGAGGGGGTCCAAAGGGGCGGTGAAAATGAAGAAAGTGGGCGGATGTCATCAGCTGCGCTTTTGTCTTTTGTTTTTATGTAGCCACCTCTATTTTCCACCCTGTACCACCCAACATTTCCATTTTCCATTGAGTCTTAACTGTTTCACCAAAAGGAACAAAATCCATCATCAAGATTACAAAAATTACGCGAATTCTTTATTAGGTCACCTCATTTTGTTGCGAATCTCTAAAGTTCAAAGGGATCCTA
The DNA here is from genome assembly GCA_035046095.1 of Drosophila pseudotakahashii. NCBI lineage: Eukaryota > Metazoa > Arthropoda > Insecta > Diptera > Drosophilidae > Drosophila > Drosophila pseudotakahashii. The sequence goes on from JAWNOE010000105.1 coordinate 15,027,259, forward strand.
CACAGAGAAAAAAATACCAAAAATAATCATCCATCGGGTATTTTTTCATATCATTTTTGGTCCGTTATGTGTTCATATCAAAATGATATTTCCCAATATATGATTTTGTACCATATTGATATGAAATCGTACCATTTTGTTATGGAAACATTAATATGAAACAATATCAATCCCATACTGTTCCGTTTTTTGCTCTGTGTACGAAAATCATTAAAATTTATTCACATTATAATTATTAATGTTTAATCTATCGCTTAACTTTCAAATATTCCCAGGGTATTTTCCCGTTGAGCTTTATCCCATCGTTGAGATTGCGGCAATTTTCCTTTGACATTTCTACGCTTCTCCTGATGTTTATTTAATTTTTACTTATTCGCTTTTCTCATTTGCCGTAATTTATGCCCCTACATCTCAACATTCAGCGGAATTCTGGAGGAGACAAGTTGCAGTTGCGATTGCGATTGCATAGTCACAGTGTTATTCTTTTTGCCGCCCCTTTAATATAAATATGTATCTATATACATATATATATTTGATACTGTGGCTTTGTGTCGGTTTTATACATTTTTTTGTGCGGCTTATGTTTCAGCTGCAAATTGGTTAGTCATAGAACCAATTACTGTTGTCTTTCCCCCGAGTGTTGCAAGTGGTTTACCATTTTTGCTGTCAAAATGTTGTTGAGGCTTTTGGCCACTGCTTTTTTATTCAAATATATTCGAGTTGCAGGTGTTGCTGGATTTTTTTATTGTATTTTTCTAGTTGTTCTAAGATATTTTTTCTAAATGTGGCATGCTTGTGTGTTACTCCTGGTTCTTAGTGTTGCATATTTCCCTTACAGCTGCTGCTTTCCTGCACGCAAAAAAAAAAATTGATATGAAACGAAGACCGATTTAATGTTATGTGGTATCAATTTCAACTTGATATGCGGGCATCTCAATTCGAAATGCTGGACATGAAAAAAAAAAATTGATATGAAACAATGATCGATTTAATGTTATGTGGTATCAATTTTTACTTTATATGCGGGCATCTCAATTTGATATGCTTGACATGATAACAAAAAAAATTTGATATAAAACGATGATCGATTTAATGTTATGTGGTATCAATTTTGACTTGATATGCGTGCACCTCATTTCGATATGCTCGACATGTAAACAAACTCATTAATTCTTCCTTTTTCTTTCGAAGAGAGAATCTGCGAGAAAGGGTTTTCACTAAAACCAACAATACCATGCGCATATCGATTTGATTGCAACGTGTTTTTTTGTGAAAAAAATCATAATGCAAAAGGGTTTTAAATTTTTCTGAAACTGTTGCCTTCGTGTTGCATTTACATTTTTTCTCTTCACGTAATGCTGTTGCACATTTAAATTTATATTGCACTTACAGGTGTTGCCGCTGTTGTTTTAAATTCCCTCTTTGTTGCATCTTTTGTTCTCATTAGCATTGTTTCCCTTTTCCACTCACTTGTTGCTCTGTATTTCCTCCTCCCCGCCTCTCTTATTTATATTTCCCTATGTTTCCCGCCTTTGACAATATACTCTGTTTTTTTTTCGCTGCCTCATTATGACTGCATATAAGACATATAGCATATAGCTTATAGAATGGTATATAGCTGATACTTGAGCTAAGTTGCAGTTTCGATTTCGCCCCCAGTTGCCGGTCGCCTGTCAACGCCGCCTGATCGTCGGATGTGCTAAATCGAATTCCGTTTTCAAAAATCGCTGGAATAAGATTATAGTTTAGTTCAAACAAACAAACGAACAGCAAAGATTAGACGTCTAATCGGAATTATGGGTGCCGAAGTTCAGGGACCATTCTATATTCATCTGAAATATTCGTTCTGAAAGTTTTCATAAAACAAAAGTGCTGCTTTGAATACACTAACCTACACACACACACCGTTTCTTATTTACGATCTCGGAAATAAACTTCAACTAGGCCCGGTAAACAATCAGATCTGTGAGCCCATGGCCGAGTGCTTTTACCTGATTTATGAATTCTGCAGATTTTTTGTTTGGCCGAAACAAACACCAGTGTTCAAATGCGAGTATCTGTGAGGGGCGGCATTTGATTTATGAACGTGGGGAGCACAAGCGGGCCATTTGACCGCATTACATGCAAAATGGGTCAGTAAGTCAGTCAGTCAGTCAGTCAGTCTATCAGTCAGTTCGTTTTTCATCCCGCTAGTCAGTGACTATAATTAAACACTGCAGGCCGATGCTGGCACACTTCTCCTACAATTTTCCTTCAACTTTTTTTGTTCTTCTTTTCGTTTGTCCAGTTCAAATTGAAAAGCAAGTATTAGAGCTCCAGTGGCAGGAGTCGGGGAGCGAATACCCTGTAAAATACCAAAGTACGGGTAATTCGTATAATTTATACTTGTAAAATATATTATAGCATACTTTGAGGCAATTTTTAAAATTATTTCAAATCATTAACTTGTCCCAGATTACCCTGTAAAATAACATTTTTTTTAAGTATTAGAAACATAGAAATTATACGAATTACCCGTATAATTTCTATGTTTCTAATACTTAAAAGCAAATCTTGTAAACAAAATTAAGTTTTAAACATATTTCCAAAATAATTTGTGTCAAATATATTGTAGCATACTTTCAGACATCTTTTTTAATAATTTCAAATCGTAAACTTGTCCCAGTTATATAGTCAAGAATACCCCACGTTTGTTTTTTTTTGGACTTTCGGCGGGCAAATGAACAAAGTCAAAACAAACGAAATGATACGGAATGAAAGGAGCGAGAATAAACGAATGAGAAACGAATCAAAACGTGACTAGGCCAATGTTGACGTCGTTGCTGCTTTTGCTGTTGCTGCTTTTGCTGTCGCTGTTGCTGTTGATGTTGCTGTGGTGCCTGCAACAGTTGCTGCTGCCGTGCGTTGACGTGGATGCATCCCATATCCCACATCCCATTTTTGTTTGTGACAGCAACTCGAGTCGCACATATGCCTATATATAGCGAGTCATCTGGGCTTGGGCTTCATACTTCCTTACTCGTTCCTATTTAGATGGCCACGTGCTCCTCCACCGAGAAACATCAGTTGCATGTTGCAGCTGCAGTTGCAGATGCAGCACAAAGGTCGTTGCAATCTTCGGCGCAATAACTCAAGGCCTCATCTGAACGCCAGCAGGTGAGGATTCACCTTTAGGACACCATAGATAGAAAATGATAGAGGGTCAAAAATTAGTCGTTGACAAATTACATTTAAATAATTCTTACAAAAGTGTGTTTTTTATCTTAGGTTAACTAATTAATTTATCTGAATTTTTTTGTTGACAATTTTACTATTTATTAAAAAATTTAAAAACATAAATACTTTCAATCATATTTAATTTATTTAATTTATTAAAATCATTTATTAAAATTAATTAATTTATTATTTAATCATTTTTTATACCTTTCCTAATATCTTGAACGCAACTGTAGGCCAGCCTATCAAGTGTTGCCTACTTCTTCGGGCCAACTGGCAAGTGTTGCCTACATTTTGGCGCCTAATAAATCCTATTTGCAGCACGCTGTGCACCATAAATCCTTTTCAGGGCATCCATCATTCGTTGTCACACAGTTTCCTCTCTCCTCCCGTCTTGTTTGCCACGTCAATCATCATTACGGAGCAGAAATTGTCCGGTGAACGACTGTCAAGGGAATTCGAAATTCATTGCCAACGAAAATAGATTAAAATGTATGAAAACTGTGGCGCTTTTTTGAAATTCAACAGAAATCAGGAAGTAATTAAAAATATGTATTTTATGGATTTATTTTTGGAACATTAAATTTAATTTTGACCAGTTTTTATTTTCTTAAAATAAATAAAATCTTTGAAATATATGTATTAATTTTTTGTAGTATTTGTTATCGATATATTATTAGTTAATATAATCTTTTTAATATATGTAGTAATTTTTAGTAGTATTTTTTGTCGATATAAATTAGTTAATTTATTTATAGATTTTTTTGTATTATTGTATTTCACTTTAAAATTTGTTTTAGTTTCATATTTGAATTTTATGAATAGTCAAAAAGCCGCACAGCCAACGATTCTTTTTTTAGAAATGCAATTGCTTAACTTATTTTTAAGAAATGCGTGTTAATGGTCTAAAAGTGTCCCAGTCTTTGTTTTAGTTGCTGTGTTTCCTGTCTTTTATTTTTTCTGTAGTTTTTTTCATAGCTATTTTGAGTGTGTGTTTGTGTGAGTTTGTTGCCGGCAACGGAAATTTATTTTCACTTTTATTTTACGTCTATGGGAGAAGCGGCCGAAGCAGCAGTAAACAGTAAACAAACAGGCAAACAAACAACAGTGAAACTTGCAATGCAAAAAAACAACAAAAACAACAAAGAAGAGAGGAAAGAGCGAGAGATTTTCCGATTTTCCCAACACATTTTCACAGCAGTGCAGTTGGTTGCACGGGCACAGTCACAGTAACACAGTGTGTAAAATGGCCGAAATGCGAATAGCGAAAACCGAATGGCATTCGGGGCACTGGCTTTTCCTCGCTCGGCGTTTTCCGCTTTTCCGCTAAGGATAAGTTACTCGGCAGCTAGCCAGATTCTGTCATAACGGCTTCGGCACTCGTGGCGTTCGTTTCGCTTTTCCAGCAAAAAATTAGCAGAGGCAAAATCCCAAAAAGTTAAATTTCAACCCGCTTTCGAAAACGTTTTTTTCAAGTTCAACCTCCCACACATTTTTTGTTGCTGTGCTTTCAACGCGAGTTTTACAAAAAAAAAGTAAGAAAAAAACAGAGTTAAAACGCCGAAAAAGACTTGAAAATCGACAGAAAAAAAAGCAGAAACCACCAACTATTTGAATCAATTCCGGAATCCAAAACAACCGAAAAACCAAAGGCAGCAGCAGCAGAAGCAAAACCGGCGGGTGAGTGTTAATTGGTTAACAAACAAACGTTTTAGCGGGTTAAATACCATTTTGGTGATAAAAAAAAACTTCTTCTATTTGTGCGTTGTTTGCCCGCCTTTTTGTATTTATTTATTATTTGGCCGGATGATTGTTTGCTTTAATCTTGGCCAAACGGCTTCATTACGAAATCATAAAGCCAGAAGGTATAATTGTGGAAAATTATCATATCAGTTGGCGGTGAGAGTTGCAGTAATTTATTTATTTATTGCTTTGGACATTCGCATTCAAAATTTTGCACTCTATTGAACGGAATTTATTCAGGATTAAATTGGTACCTATATTTGTTCTTTGTTTATTTAACATAAAAAGCTAAAGATCCGAAAACTAAGCAAGGGAAATTAATGCCACTTCAGTTAATTAATTCAATTTAATTTAAAAAAATTATCAAATTTTATTCTGTGCAAATTAACTCTTGATTTAATTATTAATTTATTTTATTTTATTTATTATTATTATATTTGTTGAAAAGCTGCAGTGCCATTAATTATGTAATGCTACACACAAAAAAAAACTTGGTAAAATCAACTGTTATAATTGTTAAACAGTCACCAACCACAAAAATAGTCAATTCTACCAATTAAATAGTTACTTTCACAACAACAAATACACACAATTAGCAAAGACACACACCCAAAGCAAAAACAAAATACACAAACCTATTTTTATAGTTACGTAACTATCTTCATTGGTCAATTTTACCAATCAAAAGAAGAAAATTAAGATTCTTGATTATATTTTTTATTTTTCCTGATTAATCATTTAACGCAACTATTTTCGAACTTGTTGCGCAGTCTGCAAATGAGTTGCGCAAATGGAAACTAAGCACTCGCATCTGCCGTACTTATTCTGGGATAAATATTTATGAACCCAGATTCCTATCTCTTCATTCTGACACATCTATATCAAATCAAATCATTTGCGGTTCATATCTTTTTCGTATAACTTCTTTATTGTATGATAAACAAGCTGTCTTACGGATGCATTCCTTGCATCCTTTCTCCTTTCACTTTACACACAAACTGAAGAAAACGACATTTAGTATTTATATTTGAAGAGTGTGCACTGCTATAAAGTGCACATATATATACATACATATGAGGACGATGTGGGGGAGCTCGTTAGCATTGTCCAAAGTGCCGCGTGAAGTGTTTTTGTGTGCCGTGGAAGAGACTTTAAATGTCCTTGACTCGCTCTCTAATGAACTGGGAAAATTGAGGTGGCGAATCCCCGCCAGAGTTCATGTTGCATCCGGTTACCTGCAGACTGCTACCTGCAATCTGTCCACCTCATTATCGGAACCAGCATTCTGCGGCCAACTTAAACGTTCTTGTAATCAAATTGTGCCACTTGCGAAAGTGCAATCCCATCTCGACCACATCTGTCCACTTCACCGTTTCATCGTTTCACCGGTTGCACTTTGAAAAAAAAAGGGGGGGGGGGGGGGGGGGGAAAGTTTCCAAATTGTTGAGTCAATTAAACTCAGTTTAGGTCCTTTCTTGGGGCCAACTTCTCGGGGCCACCATATCTACTATATATTAAACTTATAAGCCGCAGGAAAAGTTGCTGGGGCACCTTTGCCAACTAAATCGCATAACGAACTATTTTGGGAACTTGATTTATAATTTCGTTTTTACCATTTTTTTTAACGGTTTTAATGAAAATTAATAAAGTTTAAATTATAATCAGATTTATTCATCAAGTGGCGGCTAAACAATTAAATTGTTTCAAGCAAAAATGAAAGATTTCATTGGTTTTTATTTATTTAGCATAAACTTGAATTTGAAAAGCTGTTGAATTATTTTAATTTTAATTATTTATTTTATTTATTTATAAATGATTTTTTTTTTTTTTTAATTAGTGATTTAGTTAAATTTATTTTAAAATTAAGCAAATTTATTAAATATTTTTTATTTCACTTTATAATTTCGTTATAACAATTTTTTTGCGGTCTCAATGAAAATTAATAAAGTTTAAATGATAATCAAATCAAGTTAAATTATTAAATTGTTTCACAGATTTTTCCAGATTTAATTTATTTTGGATAGTTTGTATTTAACTTTAATTTGAAAAGCTATTTAATTTAATATCTAAAAATAAAACAAATTTATTAAATATTTTTTATTTCACTTTTTAAGTTTTATTTTTTAAAAATAAATCCATTTAAACCTATTATAATCCCAATAAATCAGATTAATCTTAAAGCTTTTAGAAACCTGTATTGTTGTGTTTTTTGAGGCTGCGATTTTCACAGTGCAACGGCATGGCCGAAAACCTTTTCCTTCGCTTGTCAAGTGTTTCGCCCATTTTCATCCATTTTCCCCCGCCTTTCGCATAACAAAAGTTCCTTCGCTCGAACTGTGTCAAATGCTTTTTGTCGAGGGGAACAAGTGCGGAATGTGTCGAAGCACAAATAAAATGTTTGAATTGCGGATGCAAAGGCGAATTCCGGATTGGATTTAGTGTTTTTGATGATTTTTGGGCATGGAGCTCCGATGCACAGGTCTCGGTGGCGTATGCGTAATGTGCAAATAGTGCCAGCGCCGAAAATGTTGTTTATCAGCTGCGAGTTTGCGATTTGGCGATTCTGCGAGCAAGTGTCTAAACAAAAGAGCCAAGCGTAAACAAAATGTGTCTATTTCGGAGAGCGAGTTTCAGCCGCAATTAAATGGGGCACAGTAAAGCCCCGGCAGGTGGACAGTGGCCCAGAGTATGCGAGAATGGAACCATGTTAAGGGCCCTTCATCTAATTATAAGAGCTTGTCGTTTCGTCTCAGCCATAAGCCCCTCAAACAAACGACGTTTGAATAAAGGGAAAAATAAACATTCTACGTAATTCTAATTAAATTATACAAATTTTTCTCTCTTTATTGAATGGCTGAAATCGTATCAATAAACTAAAAACTAAACTACAAATTTAATAAAAATAATAAAAATGGGTTAAATTAAAAACTAAACTACAAATTTAATAAAAATAATAAAAATGGGTTAATAATAAAACTGGGTTCGCTAGAAAAATTAAAAAATCCTCTCAATTTATTTTATTATTTATTATTATTTATTTAAAGGGGGCTTGGCAGCGAGAGCAGCACAAAATGTGATTGAAATGTAACTCGGGGAAACAGAGGGGAAATCAATTAATATTTACCCTTTAATTGCAGGAATAAAAACAGATGTATCTAAAAATACACATTTATTTATTCATTTCATTTGTAATTTTTTTTGCTCTCTGACCTCCAATTTGAAATATTTTTTACGGCGACATGTTTTTTTTTTGGGTGTATGTTAAAATCGCTTAAAATTCTTGGCCCTTTAGGATGTGGTTCAAAAATCCAAGAAAATATATAATTTAATTTCAAACTTAAATTATTTTAATCAAATCCAATAATTCATAATTCATTGCCCAGCCCTTTAAGAAATCCTAGAATTCAATCACAGATTTTTAAATAAATGTAAAAGCCATTTATTCTTTACAGATTTTATTTATATTTCTTTAAAACTTTTTTATTGCATTTTAATTCCCAACATATCACTTTATTTAAGGATTCCCAGCCACGATAAACCTATGCAAATCGTATTTGGGCCCTTGATTCCTAGAAAAACCTGTCTGTTTGCCTTTTTTATGGTTGCCGCTTGCATTTAACGCTGAATTTGATGTATATGAAAAACAATTTATTGGCATCAGTGAACGAAAATCGCATAAAAAAAAAACAGCCGGCGGGGGAATAAGGGGAAAACAAAGGGGATGTTGTTGAAACAATAAATCAATTATATAGTTTTTTTTTTGGCATTTTTAATAAAAAAAAAGAGCTTGGGAAGTAAGTGAAAACAGAAGCCGACCCATGCAAAGTTTATTTTTAATCAAACGGAGGGGAATGGTAGCCATCGATTGACGTCAGTTGGGAAACGTTTCAAATGTTTGAGGACGATGCAGCCTGATAATCGGAAATCGGCAATCGCCATGAAAAGCACCATACAAAAAAATACAGTTCCACCGGATGCTTTTCCAGCGGAAGCCTGCAGCCATAAAATATTAACAAGAAACCTTAAATCTTAACTGGGGAATTGTGCAGAGCGATGATACAGAAAATAAATAATATCAATCGTTGGGTTTCCAATTTTGTGTTCAAAAGTAAGAAATCTGGTCACTCTATTCGAATCTAATTTAAATAAATTGCCATTGATTTATGGTCTCTTAAAAATCACTATAAAAATGGCCAAAAAAAAATATATTTGTATTTATTTCACATTTTATTTATGTTTAAGATTTACTAGATTACTTTTTTTGAAGTTATACAAAACATTTAAAAAACTACTTACGTGGTTTACTTATAGTGGTCTTAAATTAAAAGCTAAAAATATTTAATAAAAATTTAATAAACAAAGAAATACAATTTTCTGCTTGCACTTTTGTTTAGAATATTCAATACCTTCAAATTTCGAAAAATCCCAAAAATTTGTATATGATAAATCCTTCAAAAATTGATTTATGTTTGGCCATCAATTAAATAAATATTAAAATATAGAACCATTACGAAGATACGTTGTATTTTTTCCTTTCCTCGTTTTTACTAAAATTAATTGAAACAAGTTTCCAAATTTTAAAATATTTAAAACATATTTACAAGAAAATATAACAAATATTAAATAAAATATGGTTTTTTTTTCAAGGCGCAGTTCGAAACATTTCATGGGAAAGCCTTTAAAATTTAATTTCAATTAAATGCAGCAAGAGAAAAACTTAAAAGGAGGAAATCCTTATTTTTTCATGGCCACCAGGATCAGCGAATAGTTTTTGGGGCTAAGCTGCCACTAAAAGCATTTGGGGGAATTATGCCCAAGGGGATTAAAGTCCATTTATGTGGAGATCGGACAATGAAAAACGCGACTTTCATCCTGGCGAAATTCGGAAATTCGGAAATCCTTCAAGTGCGAGTTGTAAGAGTTAACTGTCAATGGGCTGTAACCTATACACACACACTCACACACACACTTGCATAACAGGATGTCAAAATGTGTGTCTGTGTGCTGCCTCCCTTATTTGTGTGTGGGGCTCACAGGACGTGTTCTAGTTGTTGTTGTGGCGGAATTCTCAGCTAAATCGGCTTAGTGGAAGCTCACAAACACACACACACGCACACAACAGACACACTAACACACTGAACATGCCATTGGGATAAAGTGGGCGTGGCAATGGAGCGTCGCCTCTTAAATTTATTTGCGCATTTGAGCGCATTTAAAACGGAATTCGACGCCCTAGGCAATTGTGTGTGTATGTGTGTGTGTGTGGGATCCTTGCACCTATGACTAGTCTACGTGACTTTCATAAACCTTGCACTTGCTGTACACTGAGAAAAACACACTAAAGATGTATTTTATTTTATTAGCTTAGCTGAATTTGAATTTTATAATAGTTTTTTGCGACTTGGAACGATATATTTATATATATTTGGAATTATTATATATATATCTATATATATATCATTTCAATTAACTTTTTAGTTAAAGGTTTTCTTAAAGGCAAGCACTTGATTTAAATGCTGACCACAACTCTTGATGTTGATTAATAAAGTAGTCAAATAACCACAAGCCACAAATGCTTTTCATTTAATACATAAATTTTACTTACCGTCAATTAGGACACATTTTCTACCTAATCAATTCCATGTTAATTAATGTGAAATTCCGGGTTTTCTCGGCCAGTGCATGTCAAACTGTGATAAAATCTGTCGCTTTACGCGCTATTTTTTGCACTTTTTCGAAGATTTTGTTATTGATTTTCGCCCACGTACACCCACATGACATGTAACACATTATTATGCCATACTTTTATTTTCCATTTCTTTTTTTTTCGGCCCAACAACTGCATTTGCCTTAGGCTAACAATGAGTGGGAAGAAGCAGAGCAAGATGCAGTGAAAGCAAAAGATGAAGAAGAAGAAGCCGCTTCTTCCTCTTCTTCTTCTTCTTATTCTTCTTGTTCGGCTTCGCATCCTTATGTGACATTACATTGCTTGGCTTTGTGTACGCCTGTGGGCATATAAATACAGTCAAATACACACCAACATTGGTGTGGCTGCACTCGCAAAAATTTGGTGAAATTGGTGCAGTGGGACCCTGCTCAGTAAAGCATGTCGTAAATTGGGACATTCCGAGGCTGATATATATATAATATTAAATAAATAAATCCTTTATTAAGTTAAGTTAATTGGTAATGAATTCTTCACTTACTAATTCTTCACTACAAAGTATTTATTCAACTTTTCTTAAAATATCCTTTAAAATTTCTGACAGTGCATTTTAATTTGGCTAAAACCATGCTTAGGCAGGATTTTAAAGGAGCCTGAAAGAACAGATCGAAATAAAAATGTAATCAAGCAACTAACCCAGTCGCCCCGACTCCGTTCTTTGTGTCTAACATCCTCCCCCAACGTCGACTTGTTGTCAATTTCATTTGGCTGCCATGGCAATTATTCCCCGAGACTTTCTAATTGAATCGACGCCATTAGAGCGGCTACTGTCCCTCCCACATTGGCCCACTATTCGCCCACTTGCAACCCCATTTGTGATCCTTAATTTATGCACATCTCAGTTGTCCTTGCACAAGGCATGCTGAACATAATTGGCAAATTGCAATTGCCAGGACCACAAAGACGTCGACTGACTAATGTCAAATGAAAGTTGCTGTCACGACCACTAGTCCTGCTTCTGCTCCTGCTCCTGGTCCCTCCCAAACACTTCTAAGCCCCCCTTTGCTTCCCAACCAGTTAGAAATTCTTCCCGATGATATTTTCCTTGCGTAAAATAAGCCAAGGAGGCAATTAGTCACTCATTGCATTGCCAGCTGAATTTAAAGAGTTGCCGATTCTGGAAATCAACCATTTACGTACTCACTTCATTGAATAAAAAAATCAAAAACTTGTTAAAATCAACTGTTATAGTTGTCAAACAGTCCCCAACTTCAAAAATTGTCAATTCTACCAATTAAATAGTTACTTTTACAACAACAAATACACGCAATTAGCAAAGACACACACCCAAAGCAAAAACAAAATACACATAACTATTTTTTATAGTTACGTAACTATCTTCATTGGTCAATTTTACCAATTAAATTTTTTTGTCTGTGCATATCACTTAAAAACCAAGATATCAAGGTATAATAAATTTAAAAATCAAATATTTAAATGAAAACAATTTTTAATTAATTTAAAATTTTTTATTTTTAACCCTCTAAAATTTCTTTGGGTGTATTGTTTGGAATACTCTGAAAGGGTAATGCAAGATTTTTGGATGGAGATTGTGGGCAATTTTCTGGCGGGGAAAAACAAGAGTTTTTGGGCACTCAAAACGGGAGGTGAAAAGGACTTAACTTCTGGGCGGCACAAGCCGCTAATTTCACTTAACTTGCTGCAAATTTGCATACGGCAGGTGGCACACGAAACACTCACTCACACAACTGTGAGGCACTTTGGGCCACTCATAACCGATTCCCTTTGGGACACAACTATAAGCTGACTTTTCCAACTTAATTTGGCAACATAAGTATTTAAGGGCCTAAGCCAACAGAGCCGGAAGCTATGGAAAAATGCCAAAAATTCGCAATATGCTAGATTTTTGCATTCATGTATGTATGTTTGGGTTCAATTGTGTAGCCAAGACTCCTGAAAGGCTGTTGACTTTACATAACTCAGTGCTCGAAAGTAAACAAAAGTGGCAATAATTGGATCACAAAAGAATTCACAAATTAATTTTTTTATTATTTTTAAATTTTTAAAAAAGAAAATATAAGAGGTTTTTCAGGGTTACAATTTTTTTAATTAAATATAATATATATTAATTTTATTTTTATATAATATATATTTTTAAATTAAATAAGTTCTTAGTTTGTGATTTTGTTTCTAATAAAAAAAATATTAAAAATGCCTGTAAAATAGTTTTAATTTAAATTTATATCTTGTCATTCATTCACACAAAGTTAAAGAGCTTGCAAAGAATTATCCTTAATTTATTCTTGCATTAAAAAGGATGTACTTTTCAAATATTTATAATCTGGAATAAAGGGAATGGAGGAAAAGTGAGAAGTGAGGGAGAAATTCCGCGCAAACCGAGAAAGTTAATTAAATGCCAAAAGGCGAATGGCTTTAAGGACACACACACACACCATTACATGACGCGGTCAACTGTATCTGTGCGTCCATATCTGTGTGTGTGTGTGGGTGTGCAGGATTTATAGTTTTTTTCATACAAAGCAAGTGGCAAGGTCAGCCGTGAATTTTGATGGCAGGCCTAGCCGTCGTCGTAGTCGTCTGTTGCAAAATGAGAGGAGAAAGCCTAAAAAAGGGTGAAATAGAAAAATGGGGAAAAATCATGGCAAGGACAACAAGAAAACTCGACCAGCGCCATTGGTCATTTTGGTGGCCATTTGCCGGCGTACGAACAAAAAATACAAACAATAATTAAAAACTTTAGCCTGGTAAAGAGCAAAATGGAGGGGAAAAAATCTCGAAAAATAGCCGCCAAGAGAATGCATCCTTTCGAGTTCGGTATGCAAAACTTTCGCCACTTCTGTCCAGAACTTCTCAATTGGCCGAGACTCACAGCTGAATACCCATCATCATCAATGCCCGAGTGGACTTCGGAAATAGGGAATATTTGAAAATAAATGGCAAAGTAATAGGATCCAATAAAGGCGATTCAATTTATTGCAGACGCACCCAGAAAAAAAGGCGAAAAGGTAGAGGAAAGAAAAGGCTGCGGGAAAGAGGGAAAGCAAATAACAAGGAATCCATGGAATGCAATTATTAGGCTGTTCAACATTTCTTCAGAGCTATTTTTAACACAATCGTTTAATAGGTTTTCTTGTTCGCAAATTCCAGTTACTTGCCTTGGTAATCCCAAAAGGTTTTAATCGAATATTTCGAAGGAAACCGAAAGGGATTTATTCATCTCATTATTGTTTTTCCCATTCCCCTCGCTTTCTGGCGAGAGCAAAAAGATACCATATCAAGATCAAGGTCACACTGCTTTCTCGCCACACTCAAACACACACATGGCCACACTCAAAGGCACACATGCTAACAATTTTTTTACAACATCTCATTTATAAGTAGAACAAGTGATGCCTGGCAGTCGCCGCAGCTTTAAATGCAAATCTTTGCCAGCCTCACTATCCCCATCTCCCTTCCACCCGCACTATCTGTCTCTTTCCCGCGGCAAGTGGAACATTTTAAGCATCTGCAAACACACACACAACACATCGTATCGTGTTTGAGCCCTTCTTCTTCTTTTTCCGTCCCACTCCCTACCGCCCTGCTGTCCTGCTCTACTGATTAACATAAATGGCAGGCCAAACGGCGGGGACCAAACTTAAAACTAGGGGCAAAAATAATGGCAGTGCATCGGAATCAATATTTGTATGAATGTGTAGAGTTCCTTTCGGATACAACTTACTCTTTTTAAGGAAATTTCATTGGAAATTTTTTAATTGATCTACATTTTGTCTTAGTGAAAACTACGTCTTTAATTTTTCATTTATATAAACCAATTGTTTACTTAATTTTTTCTTATTTCTCTCTTTTTTTAAATTTATTTTATATTGTCCTAAATTGTTTTCTATAATTTTTTTTTGAAATGTTTTATAACCAAAATTATGTTCTTCGATCCACTGTTCCTATAAATCTATTTTCTACCATATTTTTTTAATTTTATGATTTTTTAAAATTTATTTTGTATTGCCCTAAATTTTTTTCAATAATTTTTTTTATATTATTTTTTTTAATTTTTTTTGTATTGTCCTAAATTTTTTTTCTATATTTTTTTTTTTTAATATTTATAACCAAAATCCTGTACTTTGATCCACTGTTCCTGTACAAGACTTGAGATATTGCGATTACAGTGGACTCTGGGTATAACATTTCATTGCCGCATTGTCTTGCTCCAACCCCAGCCACGCCCACTTCGCCCTTTCATCTCCCCCCCCCCCCCCCCACCCTCCCCTCCTCCTTCTCTTGCCCCCTCGCGAACTGTGGGCAGTAAAAAAACGTGGCATGTGCCCCAGCTTTTGTTTTCTGTTTTGTGTGTGTGTGTGTTTTTAATATTTTTTTTTCTTTTTCATTCGTGTTTTGTGTGGATTGCGTAGCCGGAACAATGCAACAGTTTTCGGCCTGGCCAACCAAGTCTGGCAAACAAAGCCAGCCATAATAATAATAACAACAATAATACACATAATACATAATAAGAAGAAAGCCTCCGTTTTCCCCTCCGTTTTCCCAACCGCCCATCGCCCACATAGAACAACCTCTTGGCGTTGTCTGATATTTCGGGGTCCTTTGTCTTTTGCGAAAGTAAAATGTGAAAAGTGCAGAGCGCAGCAGAAAAGCGAAAAATGTAAGCTGTTGAGGGGGGTTTGTTGATTTTGGTGATCAGCGAGGGGAAAGTCAACTGACAGCTTAATTGAGGGCTACAAAACACGATTTCTTAGGATTTTATTCGAAAAAAACTAAGAAAAATGGAAAAAAAAAATTTTAATTTTTTAATTAATTTACTTTTAAATGACAACTTATTTTGGCGTTCTTAAACATAATTAATTAGGTAATTTGTGACTATACAAAAACTAATATTCCCATCTGAAACATGTTTTTAAGTGTAAATTGTCTAAAAAAAAATAATTCATAAAATGAAATAAAAAGAAATAAAACCCAAATAAAAAAAATCTAAATAAATGTACGAAAATCAAAAAGTAATTAACCATCATAAATGTAAAGGGTATGCGGTAATTGATGTGAAAAAAATTAAATAACATAAAAACACCCCAAATTAAGGGTCACTCATGTAATCAATAAACACGTAACATTGCGCAATTGAAATGAATGAAACCCCAAAAGAGGCAAAAATGTATTATAATTAGAAGAGAGCCATCGAAGAAGCTGGAAATGCATGCGTAATTGATAATCCGACTGATGAAAGCGATATGGCGGACTCATTTTCAGGGAAATCAAAAATAAAGCTATAGAAATTATTTGATTAACTGATATATTATGCGTTTTTGTTCAATTTTATTCCAATTTAATTGTACACGTATTTGTTGTGTGTGAGCAATCGCAATCGCAATCGATTGGTTGTGGCGCCCGCATTGTTTTGCGGTCGCCGTTGCGTATGCGTAATGCATTTTACGACCCACATTAATCATACGCCATGTGTGCGGGCGTTTTGCTGTCGCTGCGGCTGCTGTTGTTCAGCACTAACTGCAGTCGATTCAATTAGTATGCGAAATTAATCGAAGCGCGAATGTGCTGGACCCCAGCCAAGTCCAATTAGCCAGGAATCCGACAAGTCGTTCGGCCCAAACCCCTTTTTGAAATTGTCGCCAAACTGACATTTATTATCTAATCAGCTAGCAAAGTCCCCGATGTCCCTGTTTTCATCAGGGTCATCCTTGCCAGCATTTATCTCCCTCCGCATAGTCAACGTCGAAGGTCATCCGGACTGCAAAAGTCAGTTGGCATTGCTGCTGAATCTCATTCCTTGAAATTCATAGCCGCATTTTTCGGTTTTATTCACTGCCAATTAAATGTGATTTAATTGATTTAATTACACACACTGCAAGCTTTGACACTTTCTCTCTCTCATATTTCACATAATTTTGCTTTAAACGTTGTGGCAGCCAGCGAACCGGATCGCAAATAACAACATTCACCTTGGCCGTTGCAATAAGACCTCTGCAGTTTAATCCAGATATATTATTCTGGCAACGCTTCTTTGCCATATATTTTTGTTTACTGAGCAAAAAAAAAAAGTTTCCATCTTGTCTGTGGCTTTGACCAAGCCCAGCTTCAAAGTTATGCTAATCTGGAGTGCACTGCAAAAAAAAAAGTTTTATTAGAATTATTTATTATTTATTATTCCGCGTAAAATAAAAAATATTTTGAGAATTATTTTGAAAACTTTAAAAAATATAAATCAAAATAAGTATAAAAAGAAATTATTTACATAGACGAATAAATACCGTATAATTTTTAAGTGAGGCTAACATTGACAAATACAATTTCTAATAAATATTTTACATTATTATATAAGAAGTTTTATTTTGACACTCTTTTTTTTCTGTGTGTAGAAAACACAAAAGGCGAGCAGCGAAAAAAGCGGGCAACCAAACGGAAACCCCAAAACCCCGAAAAACACAGAACACAGAACGCAGAAAACTCAGAACTGCAAAGCGCAGCAAAGTATGCTACATAATTTTTTGTGCAGCAGGATATATGCCGGATATATGGCGTAAATGGTGGACGTGGATGAGGATGCGGAGGGCATCTAGTGGGCCAGTAAGCTGCTTGGCCGACTTGCTCACAGCCCACGGAACTCACAAAGGGAATGCCCAAGAAGGCGGCGGTTAAAGGAGGGCGTAGCCACTTAGTGCCTGCCACATATGTATGCGAAATGCAAAATGCGAAAACGCAGAACTGCAAAATGCAGAATGCGAAATATGAGCGGAGAAAAAGCATCGGGCAATTAGCCAACCGCAGTCAGCTGTTAGCGGATGACCCTTGACCTTGCCCCGCCTCATCAGCGACCCTCAATTAAAACCCACCCACACACCTACACCTCTTGGACACTCCACTCAATTGGCTTAATCCCCACCTGACAGCAAAGTCGAGTCCTTTTGATCCGTAATCCGGATTCCGGATTCCATTACAATTTTACATGACAATCCTGAGCGGCGGTGGTGGGTAGTGGGTTAACCCCTCGCTGTGCACTTTGACAGCGGCTGTCAGTGGGTTAAGTCCACCGAAAAAAAAGTTAAACAATATGCAGCTGTCAGCTTTGAGCTTTTTCCTTTCCGGTTATTGACGGCAGCTCAGCTCCGACTTGGCCATTAACATTCAGTTGCAGTTGCCGTTGCCGTTGCCGTTGCAGTTATTGCAGCAATGGTTATTTTGTATGCCATCTGCACTGATTGAATTCGAACTGTCGAAACATCACTGGAGAAAAAACGGGGCAGGGCCACCATCATCAGTAAACAGTTTTTGACCCAGTTGAGATTGGAGGGTATTAAACTGTCAGTTCTGTAAGAGAAGATGCATTTCTAAAAGTTTTAAGGTCACACTGCAAGTTTTAAATAATATACAAACATACCTGGTCACACTGTATGAGAAGATGCATTTCGAAAAGTTTTAAGGTCACACTGCAAGTTTTAAATAATATACAAACACACCTTTTCACACTGTATAAGATCATATTTAAATTCTAATTTATTTTTAACTTTTTCAAAAGGCGAACAACTTTTCAACACTAAATTTGAAGATTATAAATTCTATAAAATTAACTAGTCCAGTTATTTTTTCAGTGCCCACACACAAGCACATACCACTCGTTTGCACCACATCCATCTGTTTGGAAAGCCTGTTTATTAATGGCACGAAATAGCGCCTTGCTTTTGAAGCTGTTTACAATTAGAAAAGTGTATTTTATATTTTCCTTATTCATCTATTATGCAATGGAGAAAGTATTGAATTATGAGCTGAGAAATTGGATTTCTATGCAAGTCCAAATCATCAACTCCAGAATCAATTTACTCATTGAAAACCATTAACGCAAAAACGTTTTGTCTGCGAGAAAATAGGAAAAAAATACGCATCTAAAGAAAAGGTAAAGCGAATGCGTGATGATGTAAGGGAAAATTGAGCATTTCTTCATTATTATTGGGACTTTACATATATGAACCGTTACTTCGGCTGTTTATATAACAAATCAAACCTGTAGCCTCCTTTTCTAGGCACCGATAGATGAAAGGGGCCGGAACCATCAAACAATAATTATAACGACATTTTATGATAATAAAAGAGGGGCCGAAAATGGATTGGCAGTATAATAACAACATAATTATGCATAATTGTATTGCGAACAATTAGGAGCAAATCATTATTTTTATGTCATTCGAAACGCGAATGAAAACCGCCGGGACAGATAAACAAGCCGAGGGAACTGTGAAAATACATCTGCAGACACACAGCTACAGAAATATATAGATGTATAGATATATAGAGTCAGGTTCACGGATTGTCGGCGGTGCAGGAAAGCAGAAAAGCAGAAAAGCAGGCGACCACAACAATCAGCCAACGAACCAAAACGAGAGTTACGAGAATTATTCTGGCAGACTGCCAAATATATAAAAATACAACAAAGCTGCACTGGGAAAAAGTTGGAGACAATGATAAAGATCGTCTTCGAACAGAAACTATAAATAAATTAACAATCTCCGCAATATATTATTACTTTAAATGAATTAGAATTAAATCTAAATAAAATAAAATGAAATAGATTTGTAAATACTCAAATAGTGTTACCAGGCATAAAAAAAAACTACCAGTGTGACCTTAAAATATTTAGAAATTTATCGACTTTCGTTGAAATAAGAGGAGAAACCTTTCAAAAAATTGAAAATAAACACAAATTATAGAAACTCGATGTTTAATTTGATTCTTTTGTGTGCATACCTATAGGTAGGATTTTGGGTGGGAAAAAAAGCGCCACAGCCGCTCAGATCCTGTTGCCTCGTTGTCAAGGTCTGGCTGCGACTTGTGCCGGGCTAACGAGTAAAGAATTTCCTTCGTGGCCAGAGCTTAGAGGGGTGGGTTAAGCGGCAGTGGGTGGGGTTGGTCGGTTGGTTGGTCGACTGGGTGGGCTTGTGGGATGCCAGGCAGCCAATTTGGGGCCACTGCCGCGCTGCCAATCTGCCAGCACCCTGGGCCACAAAACGTCGAGGTGAACGAGAGCAAACAAGCGACGAACCTTGGATGTCCCTACACGCTTCGAAATATTTGACTAAATTTTAGAAATTTATATAGATCCTCCCTAAATACAAAAGAAAAGTTTGTTTTAATAATTAAATATGCCTGTAAAAACTTTTTTATTTTTTTGATTTTATTTTTTGGTATATTTAAGATAGTTTTTTTTTAAGCGACTGGTAAATTATAGTTATTTAATGGATTTTACAAAAAAAAAAAAAATTTTTATTGTTTTTTTTATATATTTTTTTCTGCAGTGCACAGTGCGTTCCCCAACCATACCGATGATTGGATGGGTTTTTCAGGAGGTAGGGAGGTAGAACCCCGGGCTTCCCGGGGTTCACAGGTTCAGAGGTTGGGCCATCAACAGGTGCCCGTTAAAGCTCTGCAAATTTGAATAAACATTATGTAACTAGCTTATTATTGAGTAACGTTGTAACGAATATTTCAGCCGGTGTTTTACGTAAGCTGTTTGCGTAAGTCTCATCCTTATTTGGGTTGGTCAGTGAACTCCTGGACGCCGAGCGAATTGCATAATATGTGTGTACTTGTGACATTCAAGATATAAATACACAATATATTTTGAAAGGCGGGAGTTATGAAACTAATGTAAGCTTCAATTATTTTTTAGCTTTGATTTGATACTGAAATTGATGAAAAATTGGAGTACCTAAATTCCGAAACCTTCAATTAAATAAATGCCCCCTATACAATTTCATAGACACCATTTAGACCAAATTGTGTGGAAAATGTCAGCTGGTCGTAAAAGAGAATTTCTGCTATTGTCAGCCACTTAAGTTCAATTGTCATTTAAATGATTTGAGAATAAACACAAATTGAAAAGCAAAATGGGGCAGCGATTAAACAAAGTGAGTGGTAAACTCTTTTGTGGCCTCGATATTTCCCCCCTTTGAAAAAGCCGCCACAAAATTGCATCGAATGGCTGTCCATTGCTGAAGACAGTAATCCATTGAGAATGTTTAATTCATGTCGTGCCATTCGAGCGTCTTTTGTTGGCCACCTACACTCGGAGAAAACACTGATTAGTTTCCCAAAAGAGCGCTGTAAAATATTTCATTGGTTTTTAAACTACACACAAAAAAAAAGACGTCGCTGTAAAATCAATGTGCACATGGTAAATTTCTAAGCATATCGTTTTTACCGTTTATCTCTCTCTCGGCGATTCTCTGACTTTTAAAAAGTGAAGAAGAAGCAATGTGACAACTTAAATTACGTGAGTGGAAGCGAGAAGTACGAACTGTCTCAATTCGAAATAGAGCGAGATACCGTTCGAGCTCGCCTGTTGTTTACATTTCGAGCATATCAAGTCAAAATTGATATGACATAATGTAAAATCGATCATCGTTTCATATCGATTTTTTTTTTGGGTGTAATTGAAAATATTTGCATAATATTTTTTTTATGATTTATTTTAATATTCATTATATTCGTAATTTCTTCTAAACAAATAGATTTTCTTACACTTTTTTGTAGCGGTATATTTTGGAATAATACTCCTTTGCGTAGGTTATCTTAAATAAGTATATGCAATCGTATTCGCCGTGCGGCATTGACACTGAACCTGACACTGGATCCCGGGTACGGTTGGTACAGTGAACACACTGTATTTACCTTTATTTTATTTATTTATTATAGCTAGTGTGACTGGCAGTGCCAACAAATGTACAAATGGCAGTAAGTGCTGCTAGGCAGGCACGTTTTCTGACTCTGACTCTGTCCTGTTCTGTTCTGTTCTGTCCTGTCCCAATGATATTGATTTATAGAGTGTCAATCTGGCAAATTGCACAGCAATAGCGTAATCAGTAATGCAACAGTTGCACACACACATTCATTCATTCGCAAAGTACGGAAAATTCAGACGAAAGGGGGGAAAATGGAAAATCTGTGCGAGGCACAAGAAACTCGATGGCATTCAATGCATAAGGCCGCACAAAACAACTTGACGAGCTGTCAAAATCTGTTCGGCCTGTCAGAATGGATTTCAATATAAAATATCAACATTGAAATCGGCGAGGCGAAAGCCGGGATTCTCGTTCATTCATTACAAGTTCGCTCCTTTCAGAAATTTCCCTTTTTTTGGTGAGTTTTCTTTAGTTATTCAATTACAAGCCCGTGACCAAGACACTTGCATCGATCCAAGATGTGAAGGAAAAACAAAACTGTGTGGAGAACAAAAACTGCTTCAGCAGCTGGTTGCACTGAAAGAAAATGTATGGATTGCACACACAAAAAAAAAAGCATGTCACCGAAAAATCGATATGCGCATGTACATTTTTGGTTATGCAATACGCATATCGTTTTTACATGAAATAATCTTTTCGAGCTTATCAAATTTACCTGGCCGCATATCAAGTTTAAATTGATATTACATAATGGAAAATCGATCTACGTTTCATATCGATTTTTTTTGGGTGTAGTAAAAATACAATGAAAGTTTAAATGTATAATATATAATGTAAAATTGATCTACGTTTCATATCGTTTTTTTTTGGTTGCAGAAAAGATGAATGCGATTTTTTCTTAAGATTTCCTTTGCATTTTTTTTAATATATAGTTTTGGTAATTTCATGAAAATGGGTTCTTTTAAATCCCTACACATTTTCTCGCTGTGTAACCAACGGCAAACAGTGGCCGTTTCAATGCCAAATTGTATAAGCAGCTGCAGTGGCTCAGCCAAGCGGCAAATGTCCTGCGGTGACAAAAGCAAAGCACCACCCACTTTTGGGATGCCCTAAGATTCTGGGCAAAAGGTGATGTAACCGTGTAACCCCCCGACCACCCCGAGATCCCCGAATCGCCTTTTAATGTGTCCACTTGTCTGGCCGCTCACTTATCCCTGTGAAATCCGTTAAATTTAAGATTAATTTCGCTGCTGTTTAAACATTTGCCCAAACTTTCAATTGGAAAATCCTTTGTTGCGACTTAATTGGCCCGGATACACAGACTACAGTGCGTTTCGCAAAAGCAACCAAACAAAAAAAACGAGATGCAAATAAATACAGAAATGCAGGATAAGTAATTTAGATTGGCCACTCTGGCAATTAGAGAATCCTTTGTGGCACCTTAATTGGCACAAACAAAGGCAAACCGACATTAATTAGCTAAAAAAAAAAATAAAAAAAAATGAATTTGTCAGCTCATGAAATTATTTTCAAATGACCATTGTTTTTGGGCAAATCTTGATATAATACTAATATTATTTGGAATACATTTTCTCGATTTCGAGTGGAAAAAGCTTTTTATGCGGGTTAAATAGCTAATGATTAAATAAAAATAATTTTATTTGCTTGATAAATTCTACATTAAAAAAGCATGTTACCGTAAAATCGATATGCCATGTAAATTTCATGTTAAACCCATATCGTTTCAACATGAGGTACTCTTTTCGACCAGGTCAAATTTACCTGGCCACATATCAAATTAAAATTGATCTTAAATAATGAAAAATTGATCCACGTTTCATATCGATTTTTTTTTTTGGGTGTTCTTATTTTTCAATTATTACCTAGTTAATACTAATTCAATTTGTTTTACACTCCTCAACCGCACTGTACTTACTATGGCAACACTGGGCCAAAGAAATGGCGCAGTGAAAAGTCTTTTGGCTTGTCAAATAGCGCGAAAAACTTTTCGAATAGCTCCGCTACTCGCCTAACCAAAAGCCCACCCAACTTTCCCGGCGTTGCCCCGACCATTTTCCACCCACTTTTCATCTGCTGGCCGCCCACATTTCACCACTTTTTCCACCAGCCTTTTGTTAGCGAGCATTGGCCCATTCAATGCATTTCGTCTCTCTGAATGGGAGCTCTTGAGATTCATTTTCTTTCATTTTTGTGCCCATAATTATGGCAAGGAAATGTACGAAAAACACGCCCCAACGCCTGCAGATGGGTTTCCCAGGGTTCTCCGATTTTTCCAACGGCCTACGAGAAAGAAAAACACAAAGTCTTGGCGAAAAAAGAAAACTACAACTGCACTTTGGGCGATGAAAATGTTAAAACAATCGATCGGCTAAAAGGGCACGCCCATTATTTAGGGCTCAATCATCAACCCAATTTTCAAGTCGAGCGACGTCAGTTAAAATTACTCTTTAATGCTGTTGATTGCCGATTGTTGATTGCCGATTGTTGATTGCACTTTTAAAGCTCCGTTTGCATATCGAATTGGAATCGAAATCCACATAAATCCTTGATTGTTTTCCTGCCTATCCAAAATGGCATTGACAACTTATTTGGAGCATTGCAATGCGTGTTAAATAATTGAATTGATGAGTGTTCAATAAGAAAGTTGATTAATTATTAAAATGACCCCAGCATATTGGACATGAAATTGTAAGCAAAATAAAACCGAAATTAAATTGCTTAGAAGGGGGGAAAAATATGCCAAGGGAGTAAATATAAAAATTAGTTCAAAAAAATTTCACTTAAAATTTTATGAAATGTTTTGGTTTCAGTTTAATAATACTTTTAAAAATTAAATTTTTTAATTTTTTGATTGATTTCTATTAAAAAGAATTTTTTAAAAATATTTTTGCTTAAAATATATGTTTTTTGTAATTCCTATTTTTTTTACTGATTAATATAATTTAGTTTAATTAACTATTTAATTAATTTAAAGCCTTTTGACTGCTTGTTCCTCTGCTGGGGCCAACTTTAAATTACTCAAGTATTTAATCGGGTCCCTTGAGCTACGAAGCAACCACCCCTTAACCCCTGGGCACCGCACTTTAACCCGCTGCAACTGCTGCCAAGTGACCCAAATCACAGTCTGCCGTCTGCGGTGCTCGTCTGCTTGGCAATGTGAAAATGTGGAAATGCGAAGGAGCTGGATTCAGCAGCCATCAGCCAGCATCCAGCATCCAGTTAGTTATCCAAACCAATCCAAAATCCTTTGGTCCTCTCGCCTGGCTTTTCAGATGACTTTGGAGAGGCTTTTGCGCTTAGTTAGCTTAATTACGAACGCGCTCAGAATGAGTCCGCTGCTGCGATAAGTATCGATTAGTATCGCCAAAGCGAGTACTTAGCATGAGCGTTTCAAATAAGCAGAATCAAGGTCCCCACAGAGGGAAAAAATCAAGCAAGAGACTTTCTTAATGTGGAATAGGGAAGATTTTCTTAAATAAATATCTATATAATTATTAAAATTGTATTATAAAAAATCGTTAATATTTACGTAATATCTTAGAATTTTATTATATTGTATTATATGGAAAAAAGAAAATAATTCTACATGTTTTACCTACTTTCCAGTTTATCTAAAATATTTATAGATTTGTTGTAGGTTCTATAATTAATGGTATAATGTTAAAACTTAAAATTTCTTATAAATCTATTCCATAAATATATTAATTTTTTCCTGGTGCACTATATGTGACTTTGGCCTTATGCAACCCAAATATTGAGCAGGACAAAGCCGGAGGAATGCCTCCAGGGATGAAGAATGTGGGCTGTACCATACTATATATACTATATATACTATACGTATATATCCTGCATGCATATGTGAGCGGCGACTACTGGCGAAATTGAAATTCTTATGAAATTATATAAAATGCACTCAAAGGCATTTTCGGGGCAGCTTAGCAACATCAACAACTTTGGGCACTTTTGAGCGTTTTGTGGGACGACCGTCCTCCTCCGGATGGCTTGTTTACGCAATTCCGGAAAGGAACGGCATGTGGCTCTTCGGTTCCCCTCTCTGGACTTCCAAAACAAAAAAAAAAGTAAAAAACAAAAAAAACAACCATGTGGATCCGGTGCCATTTTTCCTTTTTAGTAGAGAAACCAAGACAAGTAGAAATCATAATTTGTTATATCATTATCATTGAAGTAATTTACATTTCGTTTTGGCCTTGGCGACAAATGGCGGAGACGGAAGAAATTTAATAATAATGGCTTCATAGTTATTTCAGCAAGAAATCTTGTTCTCGTGAAAATGGGGATTTCCTTCCACGCACTTGCTTCAACTTAAATATAAAAACCATTGGAAAATACAGTTAGTCTTCAGACAAATAATTATTTTATATTTTTTTTATATCTGAAATTTTTAAGAATGGTTCTTCAGTCTTTAATAAAGGGTGTTAGCTTGTTTTTTTTAATCTGTTGCTTTTGCAGAGATTACATTTCTGTGAAAAGAGGAGGAACATGCGAGGTGCTGCCTTGAATTGAAAAAAAAAGGAAAATTCAACTCATTGGAATGCCACACACAACCCATACACGGAAAGCAAAATGTGATGATCCCATTTAGATGATATATGTTTTTAAACTTTATAATGCAATAATAAAGCAAAAAAGCATGTTACCGTAAAATCGATATGGCCATGTATATTTCAGGTCATGCAAAACCATATCGTTTTTACATGAAGTACTCTTTTCGACCAGGTCAAATTTACGTGGCCACATATCAAATTAAAATTGATCTTCAATAATGTAAAATTGATCTTAAATAAGGTAAAATTGATCGGCGTTTCATATCGATTTTTTGTTGGGTGCAATCAAAATGTTATGAAAAATGAAGCTGACATCAAGCTGTTTGCTTTTCTACGTGCATCTGCATCTCCATCTGCTCCTGGCCATTTGCCATTTCACCAGACATAATCCCGGCAATCGGTACGATGTGGGTGATACGAATACGAATTCGAATTCGTATGGGAATGCCAATGATATGTGTACCTACATACATATATGGATGGATGGATGCTGCGATGTGATGTGATGTGTGGGCCGTGCCGTGATGTTTGCACTCCGGTGCAGCGATGCTATAAATAAGCCCGGTATTTATTAGGGGGCAATCATAAACTGCGTTAACAACGGGCACTCTGCCAACGAGAATAAGATCCGGTAAACAAAGGAGCCCCTTTGGATGTCTCATTGTGCGATAAGCTTTCAATTAATTCTGACCCCGGATAACGGGGCGTATGGGGAATGGGAATGGAAAGGGGAACGGAACTGGGAAGAGATCAATTTTCAATTGCATCCAGTGTGTGAATGGGTTTCATATATATGTAGTCGTTCGTATATGCTAATGCCCAAAGACAAAGGTCGCATTCACATCGCAGATTGAATAGAGCAAAGTTCTCGGGTAGGGGAATTACCCAGAAATTAGCTAGCAAGTTAATCCGATCAACAGCTTCTCAGGAAATTCCAATCTTATATCCTTAGGGATTATATAGTTTGAGTAAAGGAGGTAGGTCTCTAGTCAGAGCAAATTAAGTGGGATTTAAAATGCTTTAAAATGTTTAAAACTAACAGAAATATTATAAGTAAAACAAGGCAGTCATAAGTATCCAATTCTTTTTGTTTAAATTGATAATAAATTGTTGTACTTTCATACTTTTATTGATATTTGAATTATAAATTTAATTTGCAACTTTTCTAATTAGAAAATAAATGGAAAAAATATAACCTTCTTTATTAACAAAGACAATTCTTTTTTTAGGATTTTCACTATGTGGTCCATGGCAAAATGACCCTCCTGTCGAACATCCTCGACTCCGGAGGTGGTATTTCCGCCCAGCGCTTCGCCCGCTTGCTGCGCCAGTCCAGCACGTCAGGATCCCCATCGGGATCCCCATCAGCCTCCTCATCTGCATCGTTATCGGGAGCAACATTCGAATCCAAATCCATGCTGGAGCCGACATCCTCGCAAAACCTGCCGACCGGACGAGTGCCAATCCTGCACGATTTCAATTTCGATGCGACAACGACAACGGTATCGCCGGGAAACTACGTCCTCGATGGAGTTGCCAGTGTGGCCAAGATGGCCCTGGAGCCCACCGTTATGGACACTGTCCTGCCCGACTCGGATCCGGATCAGGTCCTCAGTAATCTCAACGTCAGCGCACCATGGAATTTAACGCTCGCCTCGGCGGCGGCCACCAATTTCGAGAACTGTTCGGCGCTTTTTGTCAATTACACCCTACCACAAACAGGTGAGAGCAGGGGAGTCTTTAAATCAGGGATGCATTGCATTTACAAACACATTTAAATGTAAACGCGAATAGCGACACAAAGAAGAATCGGCGTGTGCCCAATGCTCGAAAGGCGCGTATCCGCAGACATGCTTGATGACTTTATGGCTTGAGGCCTGCTTTAAATGATCTAAAGTATACACCAATTTATTTTTACCTGTGGTAATCAAGTTAATCCTGATACTTTTACCTGTTCATACAGTCAATATATAATTTCTTTTCATTTTCTTCTTTTTTTTTGTGGACAGGTCTCTACTGCAACTGGACCTGGGACACATTGCTCTGCTGGCCACCCACTCCGGCTGGAGTCCTGGCACGAATGAATTGTCCTGCCGGCTTTCATGGCGTAGATACGCGCAGTAAGTATTTAAGCTACAATTACTGGAAAATGCAAAAAAAAATGTTAAAGAAATGGGAACATTTTAAGACAGAAATCGTTCTTTGTTAAATTTACTGCCTAAATAATCGGCTCTCTGACTTTTGCCGCCTGATTAAAGTTCGATAAGACACAACCTGCGGTCATTATGCCATCCAAATTCCATATCTGGCGGTCACAATTATACGGATCATTAGCTGGGAATCCGTTCAAGTGCTGCACGGCAAACAATTACTTGATTTCGTATTCATCGAAAGGATGTCAATATTTACATGCATGACTGACGCGTCCATTCAACCGCACTCCCAACCGGTCCTGCCTCCCCCGTTTAACCCTTCATATGCGATATCGTATATCCCGACGAGGTCACCACGAAACTGGGCCGAAAGTGGGCGTGGCCAATAGGCTAAGCCAGAGGTGAGGACAGGGGCTGATGTCCAGGTGTTCCATGTTCATGCCCTCAGCTGAGCTTCGTCCGTTTAACAAGGTTTAAAACACCAGCCAATCGATTGCTTAATTACGATCCGAAATGGTTACGACCCCAGCGATATGCTAGCCCAAAGGGGAATTGGTATTTAATAACCATAGACACTGAAAGAATATGGGTAGTGATTTTCGTTCTTACGCAGAGAACAAAATAGACCAATCCCAAATTTCTAGCTTTTATAGTTTCCCAGATCTCAGCGTTCATACGGACGGACAGACAGACAGACGGACAGACGGACATGGCTAGATCGACTCGGCTAGTGATCCTGATCAAGAATATATATACTTTATAGGGTCGGAAATGCTTCCTTCTAGCTGTTACATACTTTTGCACGAATACAATATACCCCTTTACTAACGGGTATAAATAGTCAATAATCGGGTATTTTTTCATATAAATTTTGGTCCGTTCTGTCTTCATATCAAAATGATATGAAACAATATCAAACCAATATCAATGTAGGTTGAAAATGTTTGATGTCACGCTTCTTAGAGATTTAGTTAGAGAGATTACTAAAGAAAAACTAAATTGTCTCAAAATTAATAATTCTAAACACTATAGAATGGAGTTATGGTAAAAAAATACACTAAAAAACATAAAAAAATGTATTGCCAAAAAATCATTTCCTTAAATTCAATCTTTGGACTACTATAATAAAAAGCAAATTCCCAAAGAGAAGGTTAATATTTTCTTCGAGTGCATAATTTCCCTGGCCTCATTTTCCCGTGCCGTGTCTAGATTTTTAGCCCCAATCTTTTCAGCTGGACGAGGTCGCCCATTCGATTGGCATAATTGCACTTGTCAGTCAGTCTGTCACAGTTCGATTACAGTCATTAATCCGTCAATCCCCCTCCCCATTTCCCCTTCTCCTTCCCCTCTTCGATTTGCAGAATTCGCCATCCGAAAGTGCGAGTTGGATGGCCGATGGGGCAGCAGGCCAAATGCCACCGAGGTGAGCCCGCCAGGATGGACGGATTACGGGCCGTGCTACAAGCCGGAGATTATCCGCCTCATGGAGCAGATGGGCAGCAAAAACTTCGATGTGAGTTGATAACGATAAGGTGGCTCATAGTATCGTAAACATTTTTTTTTTAATATTTTACAGCTCTACATAGACATAGCCTGGAAGACAAGAACCCTGGAGATCGTGGGCCTCTGTCTCTCCCTTTTCGCCCTGATTGTTTCTCTGCTGATCTTCTGCACATTCCGCTCCCTGCGGAATAATCGCACCAAGATCCACAAGAACCTCTTCGTCGCCATGGTGCTGCAGGTGATCATCCGGCTGACCTTGTATTTGGATCAGTATCGGCGGGGAAACAAGGAGGCCGCCACCAACACGAGTCTCTCCGTCATTGAAAACACGGTAGGTTTTTGGGCAAGGGGATTTTACATATATGATTTGGATCCAAAAAAAATAAATAAGTATAGAAAAAAGAACAGAAAATGGATGATAATCCCAAATATCTGCACACAAAAAAAAAGCAGGTTAACGTAAAATCGATATGGCCATGTAAATTTCAGGTCATGCAAAACCCATATCGTTTTTACATGAAGTACCCTTTTCGACCAGGTCAAATTTACCTGGCCACATATCAAATTAAAATTGATCTTAAATAATGTAAAATTGATCTACGTTTCATATCGATTTATATAAAGCATTACCCTCTGCTTTATCATATTTTCTCAAGGCTTTACATAAAAATCCTAGATGTATAGAAAATGACTGATAGAACTAAAAGTGATTAACTAATTTAGGGAAATTAATTATACTCCCCTTTAATCTACAGCCCTATTTGTGTGAGGCCTCATATGTACTTCTGGAGTACGCTCGCACCGCCATGTTTATGTGGATGTTCATCGAGGGCCTCTATCTGCACAATATGGTCACTGTGGCCGTTTTCCAGGGCAGCTTTCCCCTCAAGTTCTTCTCGCGTCTCGGCTGGGGGTTCCCCATTTTGATGACCACCGTTTGGGCGAGATGTACGGTGATGTATATGGACACTTCGCTGGGCGAGTGCTTGTGGAACTATAATCTCACACCCTACTACTGGATCCTCGAAGGACCTCGACTAGCGGTTATACTGGTTGGTTATTATATAAGTTATCATAAAACTGAAAACATGAAATAAGCGGTATTTTTGCAGCTGAATTTTTGTTTTCTGGTTAATATCATCCGTGTGCTCGTGATGAAGTTGCGCCAATCGCAGGCCAGCGATATAGAACAGACCCGAAAGGCCGTTAGAGCAGCGATAGTCCTACTACCACTTTTGGGTATTACCAATATACTGCACCAGATGGCTCCTCTGAAAACGGCTACGAATTTTGCGGTCTGGTCGTACTGTACCCACTTTCTCACCTCGTTCCAGGGATTTTTTATAGCACTCATCTATTGCTTTCTAAACGGCGAGGTAAGCTCTAGATTTTAGGATCCATTGAAATCCCTATTTCAAAGGGGAAAGTCAACCAGAACTACAAAAATTAAGTTCATATTGATAAACAAAATCAAAAGTTGCAACTATGTATTTTAGAATTAATGCTTGCATACTTTTGGGCACCTTTAATTACTTTAGTGATTTCTGTGACACCCTCAAACGTTTTAAATGTTTTTAAAAATATTAAAAATATTATATTTATTTCATTCCAGGTCCGCGCAGTACTGCTAAAGAGTCTGGCCACCCAGCTGTCGGTTCGGGGTCACCCAGAGTGGGCGCCCAAGAGGGCGTCCATGTACTCGGGTGCCTACAACACGGCACCGGATACGGATGCAGTTCAGCCGGCGGGCGATCCATCGACCACCGGAAAGCGGTAAGCTTTTGCTTGTCATACTAATTTGATTCCACTGCGAACATCCAAAATATCACCCACAGGATATCACCGCCGCACAAAAGGCTAAATGGAAGAAAGCCGAGCAGCGCCAGCATTGTGATGATCCACGAGCCCCAACAGCGCCAACGATTGATACCCCGCCTCCAAAACAAGGCGCGGGAAAAGAGCAAGGATCGGGTGGAGAAGGCGGATGCGGAAACGGATCCCACTCTCGATCCGGCCATCTCGCGCATTCACAGCAAGGAATCCGGGAGCGGAAGCACGGGATCAAGGAATCGCGGCTCCAAGTGGATAATGGGCATCTGCTTTCGGGGTCAAAAGGTACTGAGAGTACCGTCAGCGTCATCCGTGCCACCCGAGTCAGTTGTATTTGAGTTGTCAGAGCAGTAGCCCAAAAAAAAAAACTAGCCGTAGATGTAGCCATATAGCTGTAGCCAAATAGCCGTAGAAGTAGCCAACGCCATATAGCCCACAACCACAGTAGTCAGCACCCATCCATCAAAACGGAAATTCCCCCAAAACAAATGTTCTCAAACAAAATTATAACTGCATCTTTATGACCCTTTCCTTCATCTCACAAGAAAATCAAGCCAAAATTAAAAAAAAAAACAAAAAAAACATTTAAAATTCCTAGAAAATATGCCAATTTTTGATTTTTTACTTAATCTACTCCCAAATATTTTTTAGAATTTAACTTAATTTTCAAACTATAGAGGTATTAAGTCCTTACATTCTGTTTCTAGAACTATTTCATTATCCCAATCTTAATTTTGGCTTGCCTTTCTTGTGTCCAGTGTAATTATGTATATATATAAATTCATATAGGACAGATCCGATCCTTCCTCGAGAGCTTTGAACCCCAAGTCCAAATTCGACTAATCCTGAGCCAAATTCAACTTACCTTAACATTTCTACTTATTTTATATATGATGACAATAAATTTCTATTAGCGCCACATTCTGTTCTGGACACGCAAATACACTCAAAAACACTCGCACACGGTTATTACTTGATGAATTTTTCAGCAAAACTTGAGCGGCATGTTTTTACTTCTATTCATTTTTAAAAACTAGATTGAAATATTCGTTTCTTTGCAGTGTGATCAAATATTAAATTGAACAATTTTTTGATTTGTGAACTATATAATTTTGAAGATGAACTGACGGATCGAAATATCGATCGAATATCTCGAACTAAAACTAAATTTAATAAACCTTCTATTATTATTTTATTGCTAATTTTTATGTTCAATGGAACTCGCTTAGTTTTAAAAGTGTTATTTATCACCTGTTATAATTTTTTATATTTAATTAATTTATTTGTATGTTTCGGTTTTGTATATGCCATACTCTAAATTATTTAATTAAAATAAAAGAAAAAACTCAAGAAACCTTGTACGACACTTTATGCTTTCAACAGACTGTACTTTATGATTTCAAGCTGGTCACACTGCCAGTCACGATCGATCACGTTCTCAGTCACTGCCTTGAATTTTGCTAGCTGCGCTTTGTTTTGCAACGAAAAACTTTGCCACGATCAGTATTAAACTAATGGGGTCCGCAGTCAAAGACACAAATTGAATAAATATCTCTCGTCTCCCGTTTCCCACTCAAAAAATGCGGCACTCTTTCCGGACTTTCGATTTCTTTTCTCCCGCCTATCGTTTGCAGGACAAATGTGTGATGCCAGGTTCGCAAAAGACGCAACACATATTTATGACGTCACAATTGCCGCCGACGTCGACGCTGGCAGCGGTAGCAACAACAATAACCACAACAACAACAACCGCAGCGGCAGCAAAAACAACAATAGCAACAATTGCAACAATCGCAACGATAACAAAATCGAAGGCCAAAGCCAAAGCGATTGCAAAAAGTCATCAAATGCCGAAAGCCTAAAAGCATCTCGATCTCTATGTCCCTCTCACACACACACCCTGTTACTCCATCTCTCCCTCTCTCTTTCTGTTTCCCACGACTATATGTGGAAAAGAAAGAGAGAGTTGGGAAGAGCCTAGCCTAGCACTTGCAAGCGCAACTGTACTAAACTAAACTAATGAGCTGAAAAGTATGCACGTTTTTTTGTATGCAGCGGCTTCGATTATACCGCGATAAGTTTCGATATATATAGAATAAATATCGATTAATATACATAACTACATATATCCAATATTTTTGTATATTTACCAACAAAATGTTGGATCACAATTTTTTTTGCTATACATACATTTAAAGAAAATGTGTAATGGGTGTATTGATGAATGTAATTGTTAATCCACAATTTTTTTTTTAAATAAGCTCAATATACATAAATGTAACGGTATTTACATAAAGCATATAGAAAACATATTTACATACTTGGTATTTACACTGTCGCATGCAAAAAGAGAAACCTGATAGAAATGTCGGAGCACAGATCGTATATTGAATATACATATATATATTATGTATACACAAGCAAAGAGAGTACAAAGCACTTGGAATGGTAAAGAGGAACAAAGAAGAATCAAACGGAAATTGAACGTATCATTATATGTCACATCATCTGATCTCTGATCAGGGCGAATATGGAATATTCACCTTAACTCTAAGCTTACTGTGCATTTTTAAATGGAATATTTTGTGTGAAATCGCGTTCGTTTTGATTTTAATTTTTTTCGGTTTCCTTTTCACGCTTCACGCAATTTTCAAAAACTAAGAATTCAAGCCGAATTTAAGAGAGGGAACCTTAAAACCAGAACACCCAGTGGTCAATGGCAAACTATTACGTGTATAAGGCTAAATGGAAAATGAATAAACATGATTTTATATGCATACATATACTAAACTAAAGTCGGTTGGTTGTCTACTTTCTTCATCTTGATTTTGGATCAGGTTCTCGAGATCATTTAAGTTTTGATCGGCACGTGCCGCTCGTGAATCCCCAAATTGGCCTAGCTAAATTGGCAATTTTGGCTCATAAGCAAGCTTAATCGGACGATTTGATGGGCCATCAAATGAATATTAAAGAGAAGCTTGTGTGGAAAATGTGCAACAATAATCAAAGTTGTGGATACCCTATCCCTAATCTGTCCCAAAATATCTTTAAAAATATAATTAACCTCAAGGGAAATGTATAGAAATTTAATTGAGACACTACTTGTAACTTTTAAAGCTACGCCTATTATAAATTGTCTCAATAAAATCCAAATTAGGCCACTAATTACTATTGATAGACATGCTTGCATATTGATAACCTATTTAAAGTTTATGAGAATGTGGGATCGGAATATCTTTTCCTATAAGGGTATAGAAAAAAACAAGCACTCAAAAAAAAGTGTTGAAAAATTATCAAAATATTTTTGTAAATAATTTCCTTATTAAAAGCTTATTTTAGCTGCAGAATAACTGAACTTAATACCAATTCTTAAAATAGGGTTCGGAATTTCCAACATAAATCTTTTTTAAATGCTGCGCATTCTAGAGTGATTTAGGCATTCAGCTTCCAAATTTCGCAATGTATTTTAGGTGGCTCTTTTGAAAGCTTTTTCATTCCATATAAACTTAATATTGTTCGTTGCTACTTTATGGTTTTTTCTTACTTTTTGCCAGGTATTCTTTAGATATTTTTAAAACCTAGATTATAATTTTCCTTATTATTTCTTGTATACCTTTTAGAAACTAATGAAAATATTTTTAATTAATATGCCTCTTTTTATACCAAAAAGCTTTATCAAACGTATACTTGATATTTTTCCCGATTCTGCGTATACTTAATATTTTTTTTCTACAGTGCAAATACACGGCAGCCAATTGACAATTGAAACCACAAAACATAGCGATCACAGAGGTTACGATTACGGATTGTATTTCCAAGAACGACAAGTGGTACAACATCCGGATCACAACGAACGACAACAACAACGAAAAACAGAGAGGTGGTCTTTTGATGGGTAGTGAGGTAGCAGAGTTGAGTGATTGGGTTTGTCAGGTGTAGCAGCAGGTGTTTGGTGTAGTGTATGGGTATATTGGAAATAATGGATCTGGTTGCGATTTTAGAAGAGCAGATCTTCGTCACCGTCCTCATCGAGGATATTCTGCACCTCCTTGGTCTCCTCGGCCAATTGGCCCAGACGACGTTGCTCCTCGCGTTTCTTGTCGGATGCCTTGCGTGCCTCACGCTTCTTGTCCTGAATCTTCTTCAGTCGGTAGAACTCCTCGCGCTCCAGCTCATCCAGCTCACTGATTATGTACTCGATGGTTCGGTTGATGCGGGGGATGATCACTGAAGAGATGAAGAGAAGAATCATTAGTTTATCAGAAAGATTCTTAGATATATATTCTTAAACCCACCGTGCTCGATGGCATTGACCCGCCGATTGGTCACCTTAATGACATCGTCGAGGGTCACAAAGGAGGTCTGCAACGAGGCCAGTTCCACGAGAAGACGCACTGCGCTCTGGTAGTTCTTCTTCAACTTGGCCAACTGCTGGCCACCACGTGCCAGGCCGGCCAACTCGTAGGTGTCCACCCCATCCGTATAGGGTTCGAAAATGGGCAACGTTACCCCGGCCACATTATCCTTTTTGGTGCGTATCTTGATCTGGGCCTTTGTCACATTCTGCAGGACAATCTGATTGATGTCGCCGGTGGTGAACTTGACCTCGGCCAAAGAGAAGGCGGCCTCCTTCATCACCTGACCCATCAGGGTTTTGGTCTGGAAAGTAATATTGTATCGAAGGTATAACAAGGATATTCTTCATAGTCTCTCACCTCTATGATCTTGCCCAGAATCAGACGAAAGCGCATCTGCAGGGCATCTGCTTTCTTCTTGAGCAGTCCATGTCCCTTGGTGGCGCCCGCCAAACGCGATTTCATCAGCGTTTGGGCACTACAACGAGGTATATAGATATATGGTAAATACAACAAGGATTCACTACCCGGCCAGGATCAACTACTCACCCACGTGAGGGAAATATGGGCAGACGGTCTTTGGCTGCCATCAAAAATCAAACACTCAGAAACAAAAAATTTAAAAAAAAAAACAAAAATACAACACGCACAACGCCAACCAAGTCCGAACTATAAATAACAACAACAAAATATTTACTAAATATATGCGACACTACGAAAATAAAATAGTCGACAGAAATGAGGGAACAGCGAACAGAACAGAACAGCACGACAACAAACTGGGCCAGCGAATGAAGACTCGTTGAGCGACTCGCGACCTGGTGAGAGAGTGACGATCTTGGGGATGGTATCGAATCGAATCGCATCGCATCGGAGGAATCGGAGGGGCCATTATGGGGGCTCGGAATTAGATTCGGGCCCCTCAGCTGTTCCGGAACAGCTGCCACAATTAATGGCACAGTATGCGTTGATAAAAGGCATGTCCGAACCGTAAACACCTGTAACTCGGTGGTTCTAAGAGTTCGGTATATGAAATTTGGTATGCGGCCTTCTAATATGATTTCAGATTTTAGGATTTCATGAGATTCGGAAAACTATTAATATTGAGAAAAATATCCAATGATGTCAGTAATGAGGTGTCAACAAGCTATTAGAAACTATATCAGTCGTAATAATTAATTTAAAGATTACTTTAATGAAAGATATGAAAGTAGGAAAGAATTTAAACTTTTTAATTTGATTATCAACAAGTAGTTAAAAATGATTTTGTAAATAGAGCGTTGTTATCAAGTGATAATATCAACTTATTAGTTATGGATTTATCACTCACTTGGTAAAAATTCAAAAATTAATTTTCTTTCAATTATATGTTTAAGTTTTAATAACAATTTTAAATTTTTTTCGTTTCTGGTGGACTTAGCCGAATGGATTTCGAAAGTTTGGCCGTAAACCTTTTGAGACATAGGATGCCCCAATGGGGCGCCAAAAGGATTTTCAAGGTCAGTTAGTGATTCAACCCGTTCGATAGTCGCTCGATAGGCCGATTGACAGCTTGATAGGTTTGTGCCGCAGTGATGCCAATTCCATTTTATGACCGTTAGCGCAGATTGATTTCAATTGAAGATGATTGTCATCCAATAACGCACCCAAAATATTTGGAGGGCCGTCAAAAACGGCAAACAAAAAATAGCTGGCACACGCAAATAAACGCACAACGGCACTGACTTTGAAATACCTTTGTACTGCGACTATTCGGATATCTCCGGGTCTCCGGTTACGGTTGGGGGTACTGCTACATCCATCCGGAGCAGAGTCACGCAATTTGAATATGCGTATTGTGCCCGTCATGTGGTCCGATTTGAATGTACATAGTGTCTATTAAGCGCTATTGTGCAGAGGAAGAAATATTTTAGTTTTACATATTATAGAAATAAAATTGTTATTATAAATAATTTGTACCTATATACTTTTCACGACAAGTCTCTGTTCATAATTTATATCCTTGGGTTTCACTAACTATTATTACTATAATTTACTATTTTAGTAAGTTTTTTTTTTTGTTAGTGTTGTTTACCCATTATGTGACATTGGACACGTGTCCGCCCCATTTGGCCACAGCACAGTGGCGACCAAGTAGGGGTATTAATTAAAGTAATGAATATGCACAGCAGGGAGTTACGAGGTGAGGAAAGGTCAGAATGTAGTGGTAGTTTTTTGGTCGAGCAACAGTTGTCCGGGGGGCGTTGTCTAGACTCCAAAACGAGACGAGGTCATGCAGACCATATAACGTATATGTAAAAGCCTTATTTTTCTCTTTAGTAGAAAAGATTTAATCAGTTCCCTTCAAAGTAATTGTTTTATATTATTATTTATAGAAAAAAGTAACATTTAAAGTCAATTAAAATGTAAACTGGTTTTATATTATGACAAACGAGATACTAACTATCATATAAGAGCTCCATTATATTTGTCCTGCCTTTCATCAACAATTTGCTTATAGTCTTCAACAAAGGACTTTCCCCTTCCTAATTTTTAATGAGGCACGTCCTAGTCGTTGGGAAAGTCAAAATCGGTATATAAGTGCGAATACGTTCGTATATATGTATATATATATAAATTGTACGGCGGGTATAACCTCACAAAGGCGGAATCAACAGTTGGTGCGTAGCCGAACAACAAAAGAAGAGGAGCTTTGGGATGGATTTTTCCGGGTATTTCGGATGGGGGAAGTGGGAGAACTCTCGATTGTATGCAATTGTATGGGTATTTCGTATTTGTATTTTTGGCATAAGTCACGGCCAGGCAATCACTCCTCTTGCTTGAGTGTGCGTACGTTGCGTATACGCATGGCAGTCACTCGAAGGAGACGACAACAACAACAACAACAAGGGCAACAGGGCATTTGTTGGGCGGCAAAGCGAACCCCTACCTTTATTTTTTACCCCATCCCAAAGGACAGAATTTTTCTCATGCTTCGGCAATGAGGCAAACACGAGGGCGTACACCGAGCGAAAAGAGACTTACCTTCAAGTGGAGCTGGAAATTAAATATAAAATGTTTAAAATATTTAAGACTTTAACTTTAAAGGGTGCCCATTTTTTTATGTTTCCATTATATTATTAAATCTAATCAAAGTTTTTAGATATTAAAAACCTTTGTAGTAATGTTTCTATTTACTTATAATAATATAAATTCCAATAATAATATAATATATTTTATAGAAATATCTATTTTTAGGATAAATTTCTCCATGTGTTTAAACGGGATGCTGTTGCTGGTTGTTCGCTTCAGTCGGCAGCTCCAGCTGCTCCAGTCGCATTTCGCATCTGAAAGCGCCCGCAAGTAGGTTACACATTTTTTCCACAGCTTTTCCTCTCCGAGGAAAACAAACAACAAGTCTCGAAACCTTCGATACCGTCCAGTTTATCCTATCAAATCCCATTTAGCACAAAAGTACAGAGTAAGTGGAACTAACTTGTAAATTCCATGAAATCCAGCTCCAAATCGGTTTACCAAAGGTGTTAGACGACCTTTGTCACGCCTTTAAAGATTAAAAGGACAGGATGGCAAGGATGGGTGGTACTTTGTGGGCGGCTTTCGATGGGGGGTGTGTCATTAGAGCATCGCAAACGACAGGGAAAGTGTGTAGTGAGTGAGAGACAAAAGGTTGAAAGTTGAAAGGGCAGGCAGAGAGTTGCGACTAATTGAGTTATAGAAGAAAAGTGCCCTTCACATATACGAGTCCCCCATATGCACATGTGCATGTGCCAAGAAAATTAGAAAAGTTCGAAATGTTTATAAGTCCTATTAAACGAGTCCTATTTCAACTCAGTTCGATAACTAAAAAAGCTAATCTTTACAATATTATTGTAATTAAGGTACCCCTATACCATTTAGTGATTGTCCAAAGGACAGATTCTAAATTCAATAATAAATAAATAAAAAAATATTTCAAGTGCTTTAATCTCCAGTTAATTCAAATAGTAATTAATAAAAATAAATACTTTAATATTTTAAATTATAATGCTTAAAGAAACCATCTATCATTTGATGAATATATTAAATATTGTTATATATTAAATATTATTAAATATTTATAATCTTTAAACCATCCCTTCTGCACACAGAACGTCGTTAACGCCCGTAGGTTTAGTGACTCCGCCGGCTGCGATACAAAAATGGAGTTCAAAATGATCGGACCGGAGCACTGTGACCAGGTGCTGGAGCATCTGCGTCGCAGCTTCTTTGCCGACGAGCCGCTCAACAAGGCGGCCGGCTTGTGTCAAAATGGTATAAATTGCTCCGCTCTGGAGGTTCACTGTGCAGAGGCCATACAGGATCGGATGAGCGTAATGGCTGTGGACGCTAAGGATGAGGGAGCCTGCAAAATAGCCGGCGTGGTCCTAAATGGCATCTTGAAACCGGACGACACGGCCAAGGCGCTGGAGAAACTGGAAGAATCGAAGGATTTACATTTCCGAGTAATCTTCGAGA
Source organism: Drosophila pseudotakahashii (assembly GCA_035046095.1). Taxonomy (NCBI): domain Eukaryota; kingdom Metazoa; phylum Arthropoda; class Insecta; order Diptera; family Drosophilidae; genus Drosophila; species Drosophila pseudotakahashii. Next base: position 15,067,543 of record JAWNOE010000105.1, read on the forward strand.
TGCTGCACAAGCACAATATCGAACACAATCTCTTCGAGCACTTTGATGTGAAGTCCATTTTTGATGTGCGCATTCTGTCGGTGGACTCCTGTTATCGCGGCCAGGGCATTGCCAATGAGCTGGTCAAACGATCCGTGGAGGTGGCCAGAAAGAATGGCTTCCGCCTGATGAAAGCCGATGCCACTGGCATCTTCTCCCAGAAGATTTTCCGCTCCCACGGATTCAAGGTCTTCTCGGAGCTACCTTACTGCAAATATACGGATGAGAATGGCAAAATGATCCTGCCCGTGGAGGCGCCGCATATCAAGCTGCAGCAGATCTACAAGACGGTCTGTGGCGATGAGCAGGATGACAAGGCGAAGAAGCATTAAGGAGACGACTCGCTGTCTCATAAAATTGGAACAATAATCTTTTTATTGGAAAGTATTCTTTAAACAAATATAGAAATTAATTTGGGGTCGGCAAACGGAAAGTAAGCTAAGGCCAAAGGAATGTTGTTCCCTGAAAAGTCTTTCACTGTTAAAGTGAAAGTGGAAGTGAATTTAAAGTTGACCAAGAAATGGTCTTAGATTACTTTTCGTTTATCGTTTATGGCTCTATTCTGTAGACAGCTGCCTGGCTAGTTTACCTAAGCGTGTGTGTAATTGTTGTTTTTTATGGGGACCAACTGCTAACAATACCTAAATAAAGTACACTGTTGTGCCAAAGTTAACCAAGCAGCTCTTTCTCTAATCCTCCTAGACCACTCTAATAGCTTTTTAGAACTGTTTTGAGTTACGTGTTTTGTGTTAGCTCTTTTGAGTTTTAAACAAAGTGCCTATCTGGACATAAAAAACGCAAATTTATAACTAAGTACGATACAAATGCAATCAATTTGGGAATATTACTAATTAATTTAACTTATATCTTATATCATATATCTATCATGCTAAATTTGGAAGATTTATTAAATCTTTTTCTTTAACGGGTCATATACCATTTTACTCGCTAGAATATTGGATATTTTTATTGTACTTTCATTTAGTATATAGTTTTAAGAATCATAACACCCAAAATCATACTTAAGAACCGAAGATATAACACTTTATGGCTACCTAAGCAGAAAACTAGAAACTTCAAATGCGACTATAACAAGAATACAGTTTCTATATCTCTCTCTAGTAAATGGGCGATTTACTTAGAACTCATATGAGCTAACACATGGACACGAAAACACGACACAGCAAAATTGGGCACACAACCCCTAACATGCTCTTCTCTCCTCCTAAATTCCTAATATCACAAGCGCAGATTCCAATCCTCCTATCTTATCCGCTGGCAACCTGGCAACTGGCAGGTACTCCTGTTCCTGTTCCTGTTCCTATTCCTTGTTCAGGTTTATGTCATCCTTTGTTTTTTGTTACTCCCTGGTGGCTTTCTTTTCGTAGATGAAAATGATATCCTCATCGGTGCCGTAGGCGCGACGGGCCGTGTCCATGGACTCGATGAGGCAGCGACAAATGTCTGTGGAACGCAGCCAAAAATGAAAATCAATGAATTTTGCAGCGTAATTGAAGGGCGAACTTGGGTGGCTCGACTTGAATTGGTTCAAGGATCCAGCTAGAATACTCACGGCCATCGTGGACCTCGGGATTGTGATAGAACAGCTTCTGAACGCCCATGTCATAGCCACAGAGCACCACATAGTGTCCGGCATACCTATTGGTTCCACGTAGGCGTGTATTTCGAGCGATGCAAGGTATAGAAAAACAGCTTTTCAGTGTCACGCTTAGGGATTAGGATGGGAAAATGAATGGGAAGGGAGGGCACTACTCACCCGAACTTCTCCAGGACATTGCGTTTGCACACCTCGCAGGTGAGCAGCGAGGCGTTGGTCAGCAGGATGACGGGTCCGTGGCGGGCCAAATGCCGCAGGATGACCTCCATGTCCACCGTGCGCTGCTCCACGCGCAGTCCATGCGCCCGGGCGTCCTTGAACTTGCGCGTCACCCGCCGTTCGTCCTTGTCAATGATCTTGGAGTAGTAGGTGTGCTGCGCGTAGTTCGGATCGATGCCCAGCGTCTGGGTGAAGTACTCGTGGCGCACCTGGTAGCGCATCAGCAGGTAGCACAGGTCGATGGTCCAGGTGCTGGACCCGAAGCCCTCCTCCCCGCACACGGCCTCAAAGTTTCCGAGGAGCTGCTCCCGCTGCTGCGCCGACAGGATCATGATGATGCAGGACAGCCCGCAGTCCCAGTTGTAGCGCTGCTGGTAGTGCGTCAAGTTGTAGTACTTGCTGGGCGGCAGTCCGTTCATCCTGGCCAATTTCTTTTGCTCCTTTTGGTGTCCTGTGGCCTCCAGTCGAATCTTGGGAAATGTTTTTGTTTTGTTGGTTTTTTTTTTGCCCCTTTTAGGTGGCTTCTTCTTCTATTTTCTATCGAATGACTCGATAAGTATCCAAGGCTGCCATTTAAGCCACATCTAGTTACCTCTTTTTAAAAAATTAAATGAGGGCCGGGCCCGAAAATAACTATTACTTCTGATATTAATTTCTAAAAAACTGCAATTACTTATAAATATATTTTATTATCAATATATAAATTACACTTTGTTTACTCTGGTTCACAAGGAGCGTAAAAATTAGGGGCATTTCAAAGCTGAACTTGCTCTATTTACTCTTCCCACAAACACAGCAGACATAGTAGGCGTAAAAAATTAATATTAAGCGAATCAATTAGTTGGTTTCCATAAACCTTGATTTTACAATACTTTAAAACCCTTACTCGCGGTAGTCCTTATACCAAAAATAATAAAGTTCTTTCTTCTATTTTCTATTTGTTACTAATTTTACTAAGAACTTTTAACAATTACTTAAGGAATACTTCAAAAATAATATAAAATCAATAAATTTAAATATAACTGTACGCGAAAAAGATGTGCAAATTGACCCGACGATCTGGCAACGCCAGGCAAGCGGCATGCGATTTCGCACTCGACAAGTTTTGTCCTCGATTTTCCAGGCACTTTCAGCGGGAAACTCGTCCTGTCGCTAGGACTCCACCTCTGCACCACCTTCCAAAGCCCCAAACGTCCCCAAAGCCCCTAAGAATCCCCAAAAACCGCACAAACACGCTCAACCGGATGGCGGTCGCCACGGTATTTCGGCGCTAGCCCGCGACGGTCACACGAGAGCGCCTGCAAATTTTTTTATTTATTAGAGTGACCATAATTGTTATTATTTTCACGTGTGGCACAACGAGCCAAAAAACCAAGCGCCCGCTAAAATAAACAAAGTGCAGGCCGACCAGAACGCAGCCGGGCACCACCGAACACAGGAGCAGCGCCCAGCACACCGCAATCGCCAGAGGACTCGCCACCAGCTCGGCGGCGTTCCCCCTTAGCCGGAACAACAGGAAGAAGAAGCACGTGTGCGGCGTGCCGAAAAACGGGCAAAATAAACAAGAAGGCGGCGAAAGAGGCGAAGGTGAACTAGGATCAGGAGCAGAATCCAGAAACCGAGGAGGAGGACATGGTGCCCATCGGAGCCGTCCACGGCGGCCATCCCGGCGTTGTGCATCCGCCACCGCAGCCACTGCCCACGGCGCCCAGTGGCCCCAATTCGCTGCAGCCGAACTCGGTGGGCCAGCCGGGGGCCACCACCTCCTCGAACAGCAGCGCCTCCAACAAGAGCTCGCTCTCGGTGAAGCCCAACTACACGCTCAAGTTCACCCTGGCCGGGCACACCAAGGCGGTGTCGGCGGTCAAGTTTAGTCCGAATGGCGAGTGGCTGGCCAGTTCCTGTGAGTACATATATATTTCGGTGTATATCGGGTAGATGTAGATGCCTGGGAACCCAGCCACATGGACTAAGTGGGAAAGGGAAACTGCAGTTGCAAATTTCTAAGTGGGGCGGTCATTCGCCCATAGTGAATGCAGAAACTACTTTGCAAGTCCAATTTAGCATAAGTGCTAGGTTAATGATAGTTATTAGTTGGATTATCAAAAAGGGGTTGATTTTAAAGTGCAATTAAAGGAACATCCACAGCTGTAGTTTGATTCATAGAAGTATTTTCAATTAAAGGACCATTAAAAAGTAAATGAAATTGTCCCTTTAGTTAATATAGTACTCTCTCTCTTTAAAATCCTAATTTTTATAGTCAAAATTAATAGAAGATGAAGGTCACACAGATCTACTACTTATTACCTATTTAACCGCCACCTTTTATCCCTTAGCCGCTGATAAACTGATCAAAATCTGGGGAGCCTACGATGGCAAGTTCGAGAAGACCATTTCGGGGCACAAGCTGGGCATCAGCGATGTGGCCTGGAGCTCGGACTCGCGACTCCTCGTCAGCGGCAGCGATGACAAGACCCTCAAGGTCTGGGAACTGAGCACCGGGAAGAGCCTGAAGACCCTGAAGGGGCACAGCAACTATGTGTTCTGCTGCAACTTCAATCCGCAGTCCAATTTAATTGTCTCCGGCAGCTTCGACGAGAGCGTTCGCATTTGGGATGTGCGCACTGGCAAGTGCCTGAAGACCCTGCCCGCCCATTCGGATCCCGTTTCGGCGGTGCATTTTAATCGGGACGGCTCGCTGATTGTGAGCAGCAGCTACGACGGCCTGTGCCGCATCTGGGACACGGCCAGTGGCCAGTGCCTGAAGACCCTGATCGACGACGACAATCCGCCCGTCAGCTTTGTCAAATTCTCGCCCAACGGCAAGTACATCCTGGCCGCCACGCTGGACAACACGCTGAAGCTGTGGGACTACTCGAAGGGCAAGTGCCTGAAGACGTATACGGGTCACAAGAACGAGAAGTACTGCATATTCGCCAATTTCTCGGTGACGGGTGGAAAGGTGAATACTATTTTTAACTGTAATCAGAGTTTATCGACTAAATTGAATATGCATTCTCGCCTTTTAGTGGATCGTTAGCGGCAGCGAGGATAACATGGTCTACATCTGGAATCTGCAGAGCAAGGAGGTCGTGCAGAAGCTGCAGGGACACACCGACACTGTGCTGTGCACCGCCTGCCATCCCACGGAAAACATTATCGCTTCCGCGGCGCTCGAGAACGACAAGACCATCAAGCTGTGGAAGTCGGACACATAGAGTGGCTGGTATCCAGCTGGAGCGGCTTCGGATTGGCTGCCTCCACACATACATTTCTTGGATAATACTATGTTAAAGGAAAAAGTCTAATTATAATTTTAATACCCTTTTTTTTGTACACATAATTTAAAGGAGGAACCCTTAAATTTTACTTTTAAATCACAATTTAAAACTCACATTCTAAGGCAGAACAGAAAAACCACAAAAAAAAACGACAAAAAATCGGAAAAACAAATTAATGTATAAATATTTATTAGCCTATTGTATTGGCCACCAAACAAGCGAGAATATTCCCCCAAAAATGTTTGTAACCTTTGACACAGCCACACACCCACAAAAACTTATGATGATCTTTCGGTGACGAGAAAACTAAATTTAAGAAAACCACACAGGTGCTTGGGGCAAACCCCGAGCGCCAGAAAGAATATATATAAAATACGAAATGTAAATTTTGAATAAAAGAAAACACGTCCTCGAGCGCGCCCAAATGTCCTGGCATCTTGAGCGCTTTTCGAGGCGAGTCACTTATTTGTAATAGTTTAAGATTATTTGGTTTTAATTGGCCACTTTTCATTGAAAGCCAGCCAGAAAGCTTTTTGGAAAAGGAAGGGATTCAAAAGACCAGATGGATAACGAACTTAAAAACACATTTCTTCTATCTACATTTCGTAGTAGGTTTTGACCCTTTATTGAATTAGGGATACATTTTTTTCTCAAAGACATTAAAAAAACATACTGCTTTGTACAGATGAACAATATTTATTTCCAGTAGATGTTTTTTTTATAACAGTAACAAAAATGTATCTGATTGATTTTGGAAAACATTCAGAATATGAACTTTGTGTAGTTTTCCAACAATAAACGAACTTAATTATTTGAATTCCCGCTTCAATCAATAGGTTTATGTACGCGCTGTGTTTCAACATTTTTGGTATATAAATACGTTAACAGAAATGTTAAGTCAAAAAACTTTAAAATGTTGGCGATTTGGAATCTTAATATAATTAACATTTTTTTTAGTTTTCCAAATACAAATGAATATAAAAATTTGTTTTTTTTTACTTTAATATTAATATTTGAATCCCCGCTTCAAGCTGCAATTAGAGATGGTTCAAAAATCAATCGATAGCTGTGTGTACGCGCTATGTCTCAACAGTTTTTGTATTTTTGGTATATAAGTAAGTTAACAGTTATGTTAAGACAAAAAACAGGAACATTTTGGAGATTTTGTATCTTAACATTACTCTTAAATTGAGAGAAGAGAGAGAAGCTCGCTACAAAAGTACGACCGTGATGGGGTGATTAAAAAATACACACATTAACGTATTAATTTTAGTATTAATTTCAGAGATGCGCAAACATCGATAGGCCTTAACTATCGATAACAAAAGCTGAAACATCGGCCTCCCACCACCTCCAAAACAACCGAATCGAAAAAAACTCTGCTGAAACTAACGAATTCGGAGAATCCGATTCCGAATTCGATTCTCTGCAATCCTCTGCAGTCTCGCCGTCGCACACACACATACACACGCACACACCGCGATACGCATAGTGAAAAAAGTTGCAATAAAACAAATAACGCCGTGCTCGCGGGAAAATCGATTTTCCTTTAGCCCAATCCCAATCCCAACCAAGTTGTCAACACTCGCTGTCGCTTGGCCTTTTCCAAACAACAACAGTTTCATTAATTTTCTTTTTGTGCAAAGTACGCTGAGAGAGCGAGAGCGGCGTGAACCGGTGAAGAGAGAGAGAGATAGAGAGAGAGCGAGGGAAGGAAAATTAGCAAGTTTATAAATATATATTCCAATATAAAAATTGCAAATATTAATGACGAGATCTCGTATCTGCTAACACAACAACAAAGGCCCAGCAACAAGAAAATCTAATACAAAAATAAACCAAACAAATCGGCGCCAGCCAAAGAGAGAGAGAGGAAGAGGCGCCAAAAAAGTACATATATAATTTTCGAGGAACGGCACACCCAAAAACGCGGAAAACCCATCCTCGCCACGCCCCCCGCCTCCTGTCGCACAAATAACAACAACGTTGAAAGCAACCTGCAGCGAAACCCAAACATCCAAATTCAAACTCTTCTTCTTCCCACTCCGTTTTGGCATGGAAAACATGGTAAGTAAAAAAAAAATCGAGTTAGCCATAAGGGCGTAGTCAGGATTTTGATTCAAGGGGGGGCGAAATCAATAAATATTTGTTAAAAACACAATGACAAAGTCAATTAGGTTAAACTACAATAACATTCAACTTCAGCCCCCCTTTCGAAGTAACTGTCTACGCCCTTGGTTAGCCACCCGCTAAACTAACGCCCCCCCACCCCCGGCCGCGCCTGACCACCCCTTTTCGCCGCCCTTGGACCGCCTATTAGCACATTTCGGTTAGTCGTCGATGTTTTCTTTTTTTTCGGCCGTGTATGTATGTGCACAGCTGCGGGCAAAATAATAAGACTATTTATAGGATTAACGAGGAATAAATGATCTTGTAACTTTTGAGACCATTAAATATTGTCTTATGAATATATATTTATATTTATAATATTATGAATATTAAATATTGTCTTATGAATTTAGTTTATTCAATCCAGGATACTTTATTGAACCTCTGATAAGAATTTAAGAGTTTGATTTTAGGTAAACTGTATTTATTTTATTATATCTGTATTACAAGGATTTAAAATGTAATACCATTGGGACCTTCATAGTTTCCAATAGAAAGTGCTATTATTTTGAGCACAGCTGTGTGTCTGTGCAGACCTCGCGTGTTGGTGTTGTTTTTTTTCCGTGTGGCATTGTGACCTGTTAACTTGGAAAGTTACTCGGGATCTCGTGACTTTCGTCTGCATCCAATATTCATAGCCAGCGGGGAATGTCCTTGAGCAGGGGTTTCGCCCGCTGAGGCAGTTTGACCCCCTTTTAACCCCCCGACGGGCCGAGCAGGGTGTGTGTTTAACCCTTATGGCCAGCCAGCCAGCACTCCCTCAATGTACAGTCACCAGCCAACAACAAAAACAACAACAAACTACAGGATGTTCATGTGCATGCATTTTGTGTGTTAATTTGAGTCTATGTAAACATCTTTTGAATGAATGGGTTAATTGTGGAAGAAGACAGCAAAGAAGAATTGACAAATCCGCGATGTAAACAGTGGGAATCGGGTATTTCCATAACAAGAACGGTTTCCGTTTGCCGGAAACGTTAGGCTAACCAAATATTTGGAATACGATCCATCTTTTGGGTACTTAAGATCCATGATTGTTGCTTAAAATAAGAATATTTGTTACAAAAAGGTAAACGATTGGTTGTTTTTGTTTAGATCTTGATAGAACACACAAATTAAGAGCAATGACTCTAAAGAAAACGTACAAAAATAAACTGGAATCCGATGCACTTTCTGAATTGCTGATACAGATAAGAAGGCTGTAAACAATTTCCAATATAAACACTTGATATACAATATTAAATCGCTTAGCACACATTTATCTTGACGTTATTCTTCCTAAGTATGATATATCATAACTGAGGTAAATTTAAAAGCGACTAACTGAAGACCTTTTTTGGTTTCTTGCACAATTAAATGCAGATTATGAGCTTCAACTGGAAAAAATACTTTTGTTTTGCCTTTATCGCTATCTACAGTAGGTTACCCAACTGTTTTTATTGACATAATCCCGGCGAGAAGTGCATTTGCAGTGCGACCTGCTCTCCCACTTCATTTGTGGCCACAATTAATGAGTGCTGATTGTGTGCTCTGCCGGCGCTTATCTATGCACAACTACAGACGAACACTGTTTGCTCAGCCCACTGCGATAAGCACTCTCTCTCTCTCTCTCTCTCTCTCTGAAAGTGTCTCCAAAACTAGCCGGCACTACCGTCCACTACTCCACCACTCCACCAATCGGGGCGCGTGACAAACAACACAAAAAGAGCAGCCACAATGGGACGAAAAACCAGACTATCAGTTGGTATTTCACTGTCCCCAAATAAGGATACTAATTCCTTATTTCCCACTGTCCCTCACTTCCGGAATCCGGACCCATATATGATGTCATGTGGGGGGAAGTACCTACCAAAACTACTAGACTAGCACCTTACTTTCGGCAATGTTATCTAGTTTTCGACATGCAATTATCATATTATAGTTCCATTGATGCCTCGGAACAGGGATTACAGCAAACTGGCATGACTTGACCCATTTCTTGACCCATGATGTCATGCTGGGGCAAGGACTAACGATATAACAGCTATAACCAAAATGCAACTGCCCCTCTATCTACTAAAATATATTTGGCTATTCTGGTAATTGATTCGTAGAACTGGCTTATAGCAATCAGTAAGTTTGTTTTGCGATTTATACAAATTTGCCATATTTTTATGGATGGCCCATTTGTCTTACACATGACGACGTTTCGGGAAATTTAGTAAATAGCTTGAACTACTGTCCCACTGAAAAGCGAGTGCAAACTCTTTAATTAGTCACCCACTGTGCCAGACACTCACTGTACCCACTATCTGGAACTCGTTGTGTGATTCAAATGATTCAAGAAGTGGCCGATACGATTACGACGTAATCGAGCTGTACACACAGAGAAAAGACGTTAATTTTGCAAATAAAAGTACTGCATTTTTAATAAGCCATAATAATAGAATAATTATTGTTGGCTATAACAAGTTCTGTCTGTCAGGAAATGTACAAAAATATAGGTCAATTTTTATCACAAGAATTTGAAAAGTGTGCAAATCGTAAAATTGATAAAGGCACTACCTAAAAAATTCCATACAAAAAGATCAAAATTTGATCACCATCGAGTGAATCATAAATCACCGGAAACCCCCATTTGATTTTTGGTTAATCACTGATGTGACGTTCACAAGGCATCCAAAAATGGGTTAGCTTAGATTTCCGCAGTGTGCCGATAAGTCCTGGGCAATACGTAATATACGTAATATACGTAATATTACGTATTGCTGGTTCGATGGTGATTCTTCTACGTGTACCAAGTACATACTACCAACAATGGTTAGCGGCGCTCTGCCCTCCGCTGATTGTGTTCTGCGCTTGATAACGTATTTAATTTATTATTATGACGACGCACACACACAGGGTACAGCCCTCTCCTCGTATACCAAATACCCATATAGCGTATGGGCAGGTGTACCTGACCGATTTCCATGGAGCTTAGTGTACCGGCGACCGTCTTCGGAGCTCGAAGCTCGAGAAAACGAGAGGAAAAGTCAAAAAACGCGCGTACAAAACGAATCGAATCGAGTCGAAAACGTGCACCGAATCGAAGCGAAAAAATACGAAAAAAACTACGAAAAAATACGAATAATAAATAATACAACAACAAAGGAAAAAAAACACAAAAAATCGCGCGATTATGGACTGGTGAGCGGTGTGGGTTCGAGGGCGAAAAAAGCAAATCAAAACACTGCCTGTAATTCATAACACCTGGAACGATCCCCTATGAACTGGGGATTTCCCATTCATAGAGCACTCCGATGGACTTTGACATTGTCCACTGGTGTGCACAGGGAAAAATACTGGCACTGTCAACAAAATGGAATTCTTAAAATCCGATTATAATAGATCTTATAAAATTGTGAACTTTTTTTTTTTAGTTTTTACTTGCTTATAGTTAAAGAACATTATTCTTATAAGCGGTATTAAAAAAGTATTTCAAATACCTTTTTTGAAAACCGCCAAGTTGAAATTAATTCTAAAATTGAATTATTTTCCAAGTATTTACTACGATATTATGTAATTCTAATGGGTTAGTACAAAGTATGTTTCTGTGTGATTGGTGTAGTTACTTTAATTGACTTCTAGGCCAGCCTAGAGACGTGCTAATTAATGGGCCTCTGGGGAGTAAGGGAACTGAGAACCGAGAACCGAACCGAACCGAACCGACCAGAACATGAACTATTAACTTGTTTCATAGAAACGCTTCTCGAGTGCCCAAGTGCCAAGTGCGACGATGTGACTCAGGGCAGGTGCTCACGATTAGATTTACCTTACCCTACTTCAACCTACCTGCACTTGGAGCTTCTCATCGTTGCTTTCGAAATGGAATTGGATTTGTCCCCGGGAACAATGTGCCGCGGCCATTAATCAGTATATCAGCAATGGCATCGCACACTACAGTAGTTATCGCTAGCAAATAGTTGGTAAATCACCAATCAGAGGTTATATATTGAGGGAAATCGACACTATGTAGATAATCTTTCTTGCGATTACTGGGATATATGAAGAAAGTAATGCTCAATTTCTATATATCAATAAATAATAATTGAAAGTAATAATATATATTAGGGGAAATTGCTACAACATTATTACTGATTACTGTTTTTGGTCAACAACTTTATTATTTTCGTTTGCACTTTCGATTTTTCCCTTAACCCATTATATCCACTGTATTCGATTTTGTGCACTGCCCTGCAATCGTTGGAGCGTTGCATTCATTTCCATTTTCTCGCAGTTAGTTGCGAAAATAAAAAAAAAAGAAAACAAACAAAGCACCTTATAGATGTACTATTGTTAAAATTATTGCACCGATCCAGTCAGTCAGTCAGACAGTCCGATTTTTTTTTGTTTATATAAGAGCGGACCGGTTATCGCGAGCAATCCAAGTTCATTAGACCCCCAACAACAAAGGTCCGCGTTAACTGAGGCTGATTTTGATTCTGCTTCTGATTCTGAGAATGTGTCCCTCCGGAATTGTGGTTGAAGCACCTCCTTCTCGTCCGGCCGAATGATTCATTCTCCCTACGGAATCTGGAATCTCGATCGCTGAGCAGCCGGTGATAAGCGCCCGGGAGTCATTGGCATCGGTTCGTTTCGCTTCGACTATACGGGTATATGGGTATCTGGGTTTGGTTGTGTCACGCCTTAACCATTCGGGAATTGGGATATCTTGCTTCACCACCTGTGGCTGAATCCGAATCGGACCGTTCTGACGTACGAACGTGTGTAGGCTAGGATTTCGCAATTGTCGAAGGCCGTCGCTTATCGTAGGCGGATTGTAAATAGTGTACTCGTACGCGGGTCCGAATACCACATGTCCCGGTTGAAGAGTTTCTTATCAGGGATTCTTAAGTGCCGCAATAGCCGGGCCAAATACAGTATAAATCGGTTAGGGTGAGGCCAGGAAAAGAATCTCAAAAGGTATTAAAATCAGGCAAACTATGAAAAAATATAGGATTTTCATGGGGTTTCTCATGAATTTGTATAATATTAAGTATAATACATACAAAGTTGAAGGTTTATTTATAAAACATTTATTTATTCAAAAATTTAAATGCGTAAACAAGATAACTACGGCTTAAATTTAATAATAATAATTAAAACAAAACGCTTTTAGGCGACAATCACTGGATGAGTATTATTTAAAGCCAGGGTGACTGTTCAGCTATACCCAGTATTTACTGTGACCACTTGTTCGAGTTCGAGTAACTTAAGATCGACTCACATGAGCATGAGCTATCCCAAGAACCAGACAAAAGAAGCAGCAGTCCTACAGAAATTCGAGAGATTTGTAAACATTCCATGGTATTAGCCAGACCTCGATACTTTTTGTTATCACCGCCCAACCTCCAAAGTTACTGGGCTCCCGAGTTCCGATTTCCGATTTCCTGTGTGTGCTGGTCCCCTCCCTTCAATTAAACAGATGTGTGTGGATAAATCGATATGGGGCGTGTGTTATCTTTATGTGCCCACCCTTGGAATTGGAAAACGCCCCAGAACGGTGGTGGTGGACACTCCCGTTGTCCCGTGGGATTCGAAAATCAATGGAAAATTTCGCCGGCATTTCAGCTCCTCTGGTCAGCGATTTTCCTTAGTTAATCTTAATTCCGACCACATGAATCACATGAATCACACATATCAAATGTGTGTATAAAGTTCAGATTCGTTGTCAATTCCCTTTTGTTCAACTTCCTCGCACAGTATTCGTCACTCCTCTGCCTCTGTGGGCATATTCTTTATGTGGCGTTGATTGCAGAACCCCTATATCTAGTATAATATTTATGAATTGATTTTCTTATTCAAGATATTGTGTCTTTTTTTTATGGTTTTCTTAGGTTGTAGATGGCGCAATATATGGGTTAATTCATAATTATTATTAGATAAGGAATACTTTATTTCTCGAAATGATTAATTTACTTTAATTAAAATTAAATTGGTTGTTTGACTTTCTGAACTGAATTTCTCGGATCTTATTAATAAATACTACTAATAATATTAGATGTAGAATATTTGCTCACCAAAAAGCCAGTCAATCGTGAATACTGCACATTGTCCGATGATTGATGATCAAGTTCTTATCGCTAATTCGATTTTCAGCTCTCTCAAATGCACTCGAGAGTGCCATTCAAAAGGCTGATTTAATCTAAACATTTCCTGGTATCCCCGTTGCTCATTTGCTCGCTCATTTGTTCTTTTTTTAAATACTTCTAATCATATCTCGATTAGTCATTATGAAAAGACCAAGCAGTCAGCAGCCAGCAGCGACAAATGGAAACATTTGCAAGCACAATATCATTCGGATATTGATGGGCACTTATAAATACGTATGTAAGGCTGATCAGACGTTATCTGCGTGGCCAAACGAAAGCCAAAACATAAAAATACTTCTCTCACAATTTCAGTACAATCGGTAATGATGCGAATACAAATTTTAAAAGTATACCAATTGTAATCAAATCGTTTGGCATTTGAACTCGCTCAATTGGTCTACAATTTATACGGGTTTTATGGTGCGGAGGGGGAATATATATATATACATATATATATATATATATATATATATATATATATATGGAAAATGTAGAAGAAGTCGGCTGTTCGGTTGATTCTGTTCGGTTATATGATCAATGGTTATGGGCCGCCAGGCACGCGATGCGATGCTCATGATTAACATCTTTCCATGGCAGTTACAGGGAACAACGCCCATTCACTCGGTTCTAATTCAATCATATAACGAAAAATGTGGCCGATGTGAAAGGTTAAAAAAATTAAGTTTTCCGCCTGGCCGGCACTAATTAATTTTTAATGCCAGATTACGAGTCGCAACCGAGTGAAATGCAAATTGTGCGGCATTTTCGGTTTGTTTTCGGAGTGTTGTAGGCTAAATCGGTATCAAAACTGCGGAAAGATGGTTAATGATTTGTAATAGCCATTAAGATCCTACTTACTTACATTTTTGTTGCATTTCGTTTCATTCGCAGAAATGTCTGACCAGGAAACAGAGCTGAGAGTCTCAAATGCAAGCAAGCCAACGCCAGCGGGAGCAACCAAGTCCAAGTTCACCGACAGCTGAAGAGGAAGCCAGGGTGACGTCAACGCGCAGGAGCTGATAGCTGATAGCCGACAGAGGAGGATTCGGGAGCACTACTACTTATCGACTTGGGGTGTCTGGATCAACTTCCGTTCCGCTCTCAGCATTAATCGCTGAGTTAAAGGCACAAACAACTTACATCCATAAATAGAGTCATTAAAGTCGGGAGCAGAGCAACACTACTGACTCATTCAGTTTGAGTCGCGAAACGAACGAACGAACGAACAAACAAACAAACCAGCCAGGCAGATAAGGATCGACTGCGGATTACAGATACGCCGGAGGGCGGAGCACAAGTCTACTTAAGATACTTTATTACCACACTAAACACAAAACATACATACACACAACCCGCAAACGCAAACCAAGATGAACTCCACCACAAAGCATCTGCTGCACTGCACACTGCTCATCACTGTGATAGTTACCTTCGAAGTATTCTCCGGCGGTATTAAGATCGACGAGAACTCGTTCACCCTCGTGGATCCATGGACTGAATACGGCCAAGTGGCCACGGTTCTGCTGTACTTACTCCGCTTTCTCACGCTCCTCACGCTGCCCCAGGTGTTGTTCAACTTTTGCGGCCTGGTATTCTACAATGCCTTCCCCGAGAAGGTTGTCCTCAAGGGCAGTCCCTTGCTGGCGCCCTTCATCTGCATCCGTGTGGTCACGCGCGGTGATTTTGCGGATCTGGTCAAGACGAATGTTCTACGGAATATGAACACCTGCCTGGATACCGGATTGGAGAACTTCCTAATCGAAGTGGTCACCGATAAGGCGGTCAATCTGGCGCAACATCGTCGCATCCGGGAGATTGTGGTGCCCAAGGAGTACAAGACGAGAACCGGAGCGCTGTTCAAGTCTCGGGCACTGCAGTATTGCCTGGAGGAAAATGTCAACGTGCTGAACGACAGCGATTGGATTGTCCATTTGGATGAGGAGACGCTGCTGACGGAGAACTCAGTGCGCGGCATCATTAACTTTGTGCTGGATGGCAAGCATCCGTTTGGCCAGGGACTGATCACCTATGCCAACGAGAACGTGGTCAATTGGCTGACCACCTTGGCGGACAGCTTTCGGGTATCCGATGACATGGGCAAGCTGCGACTGCAGTTCAAGTTCTTCCACAAGCCGCTGTTCAGCTGGAAGGGCAGCTATGTGGTCACCCAGGTGGGTAATTCCGTCCGTTGCGTGGCTGGCTCGATTTATGAGGAAATGAGTGGGCTTTGGGGGAATTTTACGAAGTTTCCCAAAGGTCTTTTATCAAAAGTCTGACAGTTCCCTAAGTCCCCAAACAAAAAGCGATATAATTCTTGTACTTATCGAATGAATGGGAAATAGTAAAATTTTAAAGGGGGGGTTGCGCTACTACATTTATTTTTTGTTTTTATATAGTTTATATTCGAAACCGAAGAATTAATTTCCACATTCGGCCGTTCTTTCTTTCAATTGCATAATATTCAACAAATTCAAGTCATTGTTGATTGTCAGAAATGTGTTATCGAAATACTTTAACAGCCCTATTATAAAAAACTGTTCAATGTGGCTATCAATTTTAAGAATTGAGAAATGTTTAATCATACACTTTGTGCATTTGTGTGACCAATGTATGTAGCCATTTAATTTATGTTTTTATGCCCAAGAATCGAGCTAAATCACTGTGAATATACAACTTAATGGAAACATACTAACTATTCTGCATTCTTTTCAGGTCGGTGCTGAGCGTTCGGTGTCCTTTGACAACGGAATCGATGGCTCGGTGGCCGAGGATTGCTTCTTCGCGATGCGGGCCTTCAGCCAGGGATATACGTTCAACTTCATCGAGGGCGAGATGTACGAGAAGTCACCGTTCACGCTGCTGGACTTTTTGCAGCAGAGAAAGCGCTGGCTCCAGGGCATCCTGCTGGTGGTGCACTCCAAGATGATACCCTTCAAGCACAAGCTGCTGCTGGGCATCAGCGTCTATTCGTGGGTCACCATGCCGTTGTCCACGTCGAACATCATCTTTGCGGCACTGTATCCCATTCCCTGTCCCAATCTGGTGGATTTCGTGTGCGCCTTCATTGCGGCCATTAATATCTATATGTACGTCTTTGGCGTTATCAAATCCTTTTCGCTATATCGCTTCGGATTGTTCCGATTCCTGGCCTGCGTGCTGGGTGCGGTGTGCACGATACCAGTGAATGTGGTCATCGAGAATGTGGCCGTCATTTGGGGCCTGGTGGGCAAGAAGCACAAGTTCTATGTGGTTCAGAAGGATGTCCGCGTACTGGAGACTGTCTAGAATACTTTGGAACTGGAGGAGGGAGTCATCAAGTCAAGTCGAGTCATGGCCATCATATCGCCCCCAAAAACCAAATGAAACACAGCATAAAACCAGAGAAATTTCTCAAAAATTTGGCCCGGCTTAGTGTGTTGTCCCTGATATCTGATTGATTTACTTTATTTGTACATTTTCTAAGCATAAGACTCACCATCCACCCACAAACACAACACACACCTGCACAACACACCCGCACACACGCATATAATTGTTGTTTCGTTCTAAAGTCATTAACATTCATATTATTGCCAAAAAAAAAACAGTAAGAAAGAAAGAAATCGGAGAATAGAAGGGTAGTCCACCCAAAAGAACAAATGTTACAGACAACGTCTTATAACAAGATCTATGAAAATGCACCACTCACCAGCAAACAACAATTAGGGTAATTATAAACGATCCAAGAAAACCACACACAAAAACTCTCCATTAAGTGTAATTTCATTATATATATTTTTTTTGTATAGTCTGTAGTGAAAGAATGCGCTATATTTATATAAACATAAATATTGTATGTATATTGTAGATTTATTATTATTATTACGATTATTTAAAAACCGTGTACATTGATGTATTGTAAATTGATAATCTGTTAAATATCATTCACACCGAAAACCAAGGATAAAAAGCGAAGCAAACTTGAATGTTTAGACTTATGTACTTACATGTGCAAATATTGATGTACTTTGTGTATTGTTAGGCTTACAGGATACATACACAACCCCCCAAAAACCCAGAGGATCGGGATCGACATTTTTCCGCATTTGTTGTGAAAAATGATTATGGTGTGAATGATATGATCGTGATTAGTGGAAGAGGTCCTGGATCTTCACAGGGCCCCCGTCGAATTTTCTCTGTTCTATATTTTTGTAGTAATCCATTTTTAGTTCACTTTCCCTCGTTTCTCTTTGTCATTCTGTTTAACTGTTATCGGTGCTTTGAAACCCACGCCCAAAATACACCCCCCAAAAATATGGAACACGTGCATTGCAATCACCTCGTAAATCCCAAAAAGAGCGCACACACATTAAACTGTTATGAAAAAAGAACCAAATACAAAAACAATAATAAAATGTCAAAAATATAATTGCACGTCATCTTTTATTTGGAGCTTTGGGGGTCATTAGCCGGAAAAATAATAAAACGAAAAGAAAAGTTCATAGAAAAGACCTATTGGTTTATTTTTCAATTACTCATTTATCCAGATTGTTCGAATATACATTTGTGACCAATTTGAAAAATGATATCAAAACAACCATTTAAAAAAACATTTTCTTTTGCTGTAAAATTTAGAAATATATTTTGTATTATATATTATTATCCAATCAAAAGAAAATATATATCACTCTCTTATGTGTGTTACATTACTTTATATATTATTATTCAATCAAAAGAAAATATATATCACTCTCTTATGTGTGTTACATTACTTTAAGGAGGATCAAATCTAAATGATCTATCCTCCTTGAAATGTATAGGTATTTAGGGAAGTAATACATATACCTATCTCCCTCGTTATCATGTATCTCCAGCACAGTGCAGTCCTTCTAAAATGGTACAAATGGTGAAGGGTGTAGAAATAAAATGGTTATTAGGCCTTATATCGCCCGTTAAAATTATCTATGTAAATATTTAAATACAAGGTTAAGAAGAATACATTTTTGTAGCTTCTCATCTGGGTTTACAAGTTAAAATCAGTTCTTAGATCAGCCAAAAATGAATTATTGGAACTATATTAAAAAAAGTGGATGATTCATACAGTCTTGGATAATAAACGATAACATTAACATATTGAAAGAAGACCAATGTAGCTCTGAAAAACAAGCTGACCGGTAATGGGGGACTCTTCGCTGCTCCTTCTTTTCCTTTCCACTTCCGTTTCCCGATTGTGTGTTACTCCTCCTTTAAGCTTCAAAAGAATTTCCTCTTCGGCGTGGCAAATGCCAATCCAGACATTCTGCAAATTGAAAGCAGACATCTGCATTGTGTTTTTAGGGCATTATGGACTCTTGCTAACCTTGCTAATTTGGGTCCATTGAAGTCCTCCAGTCCGTTCAAATTGCTCAGCGGCGTAGATGGGGCCAATGGAACCTCCAGCAGCGGTCGCTTCGGCGAGACCGCCACCGGTTTGCCGGGCGTATTCGGCGTAGAGAAGTTCACGGGATTCTCCTTTGTGGCTTGTTCGGCGTTCATTGAGACTTCCTCGCCCTCCACTGATTCCTCATTGACGTCCGTGGCCGGCTGACCATCACCCTCTCCGTTTTGTGGCGGCTGCTCCTTGGCGTTCGAAGGATTGAGGCAGTTGCTTTTGCAAACGCAGCTGTCGCAGCAACCGTTGTTAGCCACAAAGCAGCCGCATCGCTTGGTGTTGCACTTGGTCCGACACTTGCAGCCCTTACCCCGTTTGCCATCCTCTGTGGCGGATGTGGTGTTCAGTGATTGGATGGAGGCATTGCCGGTAGCAGTCACATTGCCGGTAGCCGTCACATTAACGACAGACGTCACATTGTCGGCTAATGTCGCATTGCGGCTGGAGTTCGACTGAAGTCTCTGCGGTGAATTCAAGAAGAAACCATTAGTGTTGGATTATCTATACCAGAAAACATACAAGGCCCAACAAAAGAGAACTACTTCAACTCACCTTCGCTTTCAATGTGGAAGGCACCCAGTCGGGATCGTCACTGAGATCACTCAGTTCTATGGTTTCGTTGGCTTCCACCAGCTGGCAACTTTCATCGAGATTCTGTTCCTCAACCTTCACAGCCTTGACTTTCGACTTCGTATTGGCTTTAAGTGCGTCCAGCTCCTGCTGCAGTGCTTCGCGGCTGCTGAGTAGTTCCTCGAGAATCTGCTGGCGCTGCTTCTCCTGCTCCGCCGGTGGCTGAATTTCAGCCGACCTCTGGTTGGCGGTACGGATTAAAACGGTCACCTTTTCCTCGTAGGCACGCTGTAGGGCCAGCATTTGCTCTTGATGTTCGGTTTCGACCGAACGAAGGCGTTTGTTTACCGCCTCCCCTTGCTGTTGGGCCTCCAAGAGCTGCGTGCGCTGCTCATCCAACGCCGTGCGCTGCTCATTCAAGCTGGCCGCCTGTTGGCGTCGTTGTTGCACCAAAGTCTTCAGAAGCTGCTTGCTAACAGCCCGGGATTCGCCAATGCTTTGGACACCTTCGGCCAAAGAGCGAATTCGACTATCCAGGTCGGTGGGGCAGACCTTCTGCTGGAGATCGGAGATCTGAGCATTGCGCATTTCCAGCTCCTCCTCGAGATTGGCCAGTAGGCGGGCCTGCTCCTTGACCTCAGCCGGATCGTTGGTCTTTTCCTGCTGCAAAAGATGATAGTGATTGTTGATCACCGCACGGTCCTCCATCAATTGCTCCAAGCTGTGCTCAGCATCTATAAGCGAGAGTATGATCTCCAGTTCACGGTCCACCCAGCAATCGGACTTCGAGTGAGAATTGGAGGAGCCTGCGCCTCCGTGATCCTTGGCGTACTTTTGACGCTGGGCCTGCGCCGAGGCCTGCCGCTCGAGGGCATCCTTCAGCCGCTTATTGGCAGCCAAAGCCTCCTCGCACTTGCGTTTCAAAACCTGCCTTTGCTTGGAGTGCAGCGTCTGCTGGCGAACAATCTCCGACTGCATTTTGCGGTCCTTGCTCTTCAGCTGGGTCAGTTCCTTCTCGCGCACCATCTTCCATTGGCGGAACTTCTCCGACTCGCCCCGCATGGCCCGTATGAGCTTCACCTTGGACTCCTTCATGGCCCTGATCTCACCACTCAGATTCTGAATCTTCTCGCGCTCCTTTTCCCGCATCTTCAGCATGTTGGCCTGGGTGACCAGCTTGCGGCGCAGTTCGGAGATCTCCTGCTCCAGCAGCTGCAGGCGTTTGCGTCGCTCCTCGGCAATTTTGGCCGAAGTGTCCTTGTTCTTGATGTTACGCAGCTGGTCCATGAGGTCTCGTCGCTCTGCCTCCAGGCCATCGATCTTCTGGTTGCACAGGCGCAGCTTGGCATCCTCGTCCTCGGATTCCAGCTTGCTAAAGTTGCGAATGATGCGCTCGTGTAGCTCCTGTTTGAGATCCAGCTGGCGATTGATGTTGCGCAGTTCGCCGGCGAAATTCAGTTGTTTGTTGGTGAACTCCTCGGAGTGGGCTTCATCGCCACCACTCGAACAGCTGCCGGTGTCTCCGTCCCTTTCGGAATGGGAGCGACTGCTGAGCTGTTGGCGTGTCTCCTGGCCCTGGGATTCCAGCTCCTCCTGTGTGCGCTGCAACTCATCGTCCACCAGGTCCACCAGTTGTGAGATTTCGCGCAGTTGTTCAACGTCAATATCTCCTCCCTTCTCAGATTTCGATGCGCCCGGTTTCTTTATATCTAGTTGCTTCTTAAGTTGCACCACATGGATGCGCAGTTTATCGTGAGCCTGCTCTGCAATGTGGGCACGCATTTCCTTCTCGGTGAGATCGACCAGGGAGTGATGAAGCTCCTGCTGCAGTTTCCTATTCCTGTCCAGCAGGCTGCGCACTTGCTCCTTGAGACGCTGATTCTCGGCAGCATTGGCCATGGAACCAGCCAGGGACTCCTCACTAGAAAGGGCACCCAAACCGGCCGCTCCAACGGCGCTGGTTATGGAGCTGCTCATCTTTCCGCCCGCCAGCAGTTCCACACGCAGCTTCTGTATGATGTCCTTCAGCATGTTGACCTCCGCCGCATGCGGATCGAGATTGACCACCGGTTTGTTCTTGATTTGCAAGGCACGATCCGCATAGCGTAGAGTGCTCAGGGTCTCGGCCACATTATAGTCGGCCGGGCTAACGCAGGCAATCATCAAGGTGATTGAATTGCCGCCCAGGGAGTCCTGCAGCAGGCGCGTCAGCTTGGACTGGCGATAGGGTATGTAGCCAGCGGCTTGGCCAGCTGGAATTGAAATCGAGAATTGCTATTAATTAGAGGGAAAAACAAGCGACCCTAATGGCTATTACTTACATCCCAACGCATTGATCACATTTCCCAAGGCCAGAAGACCCTTGTTGATATTCACGCCCTCCTTGAAGCGATCCCCACTGGCCAGGGTCTTCGAGCAGCGTTCCGAGCCAGCCAGATCCACCAGATTGAACCTGGAAGTGGTGACCGATTGTCTACCGCAGATAAGAAAGAGAGAGCGAGAGTGACTAAGGATTCCTAAGAAGAAACACCCCCACATACTTGCCGTCCAGCCTGGTGGCCACCAGGGTCAGCGTGAAGATGGCATGGGATCTCGAAGAGGTCTCGTTCATGGCCGTGGCGGCCACAGCTCGCCCCGAGGAGCCGCGCATCAAGTGATCGGTCACCTCCTGGGCGGATTTGACCT
This sequence comes from Drosophila pseudotakahashii, assembly GCA_035046095.1. Taxonomy (NCBI): domain Eukaryota; kingdom Metazoa; phylum Arthropoda; class Insecta; order Diptera; family Drosophilidae; genus Drosophila; species Drosophila pseudotakahashii. Next base: position 15,089,647 of record JAWNOE010000105.1, read on the forward strand.
CCAGTTCGGTGAGACCGGGCATGACCACCTTATTCTTCACCTCCCTGATGTCCACGGTCGCCTTCTCGCGTTTTTGGGTCGAGAAGAGGTCAAAGAACTGCTCCTGGTAGAGCTCTACAAAGGAGCAGGTGACCGCAAAGCGGAATTCCTCGCGCATATCCTCGATGGCCAGGAATATATCGTGAACGGCGCGTGGAATGACACCCGCATGATCATCCAGCACCCCATTGAAGGCCGTTCCCATAGTGTAGGTCTTGCCGGAACCCGTCTGTCCATACGCCAGGATGGTGACATTATATCCATGCAGCAGCTTCTTCACTTTGCCCTGCACACAGCTCTCGAATATGTCCTTCTGGGTGTCCCCGATATCGAAGACATTGTTGTACGTGTAGGCCTCAGTCCGGTTGACCGTGACCTGAGGAGCTCCGTCCGCCGAGCGTTCCACGGCAATCCGGCAGCCGCGGTCCAACTCGGATTGCACCAAGGGGCGCACGCGCAGGGCCACGGCCACGGAACTGGGATCCTCGCAGGACATCTGGGGGAATTTAAATAGGGATAACCTCTACTATCCATCTCTACCATCTTTGACGCCATTTCCATTTAGAACTCACCTTTTTTTGTAGTTAAGGAACAGGGAAGAGCCCGCGAACACTGGGCAATCACTGGGTTTCACTAGGAACCGCGGTGGCCCCGGACAACAAGCAATTTTGGTTTGATCTAGAGCTCGGTGGAAAAGTTGGGTCCTCTGCGGGAAGCCCGGTGCGGTGCGGTACGTTGCTTTCGGCAATTTCGAGTTTTGGGGCCTAGCTTAAGCTAAAGGAATGCGACGCCAGCAAACGAATACATTGTTGCTGCCAGTATTTTCAAAAATGGCGGAGTTATCGATTGGTCACCGTCGATAAGTCGATAGGCCAGCGGGGGTGTCGTTGTGGCTAGTTTATGGCTTCTTATTTTAGGTCAAATTGTAATGAAATTTAAAATAAAGAAAAAACGTTGTAATTTGTCTGTTTCAATTTTGAACACAAGTGAAGCTTAAGTTTGAACAGGAAAAACAACAGTAGTACTGTTAGAAATTATAAGCTATCCATTCTGTTCAACAATTTTTGTTTAATTTTTCAATAACACTTTTGTTATTTTGTTTTAATAATGTAAGTTTTTATTGAATTTCAACATAACAAGAACATTTTAATTTGGTTTTTATATTCTAATAATTAAAGCTTATAAGTCAAAGAACTAAACAATTGCAATTTTTACAATCTTAATATAGCTTATTTATTTTTATAAATTTAAACAAATTTTGACATTTCAAAAATGCCTAAATTTTGTTAGTTTTCTATATATTTTATGGTTAAAAAATAGATAAAATCCAACTCTTGTTCTCAATCTAGCCTTTTCCCGCTAAATCTAACGCTAGACGCACACCGCTAAAGTGTTATCGCCTTTTTGAACGCTATTTGCAAATCGAGTCGCCACAGAACAAGTTGTTAAATTTACCTCGTCTTTCGCAATAATTGGCCACGGGAGGAAAGAACCAGGATCACATGGAGGAAGCGGTTCCGCGTTCCAAGCTGCTGGAGGAGGTGTTCCACGGCAATGGGAACGGATGCGCCAGCGTGGATGCCACCCAATCGGCCATTTTGAAAGTGCTGACGCGGGTGAATCGCTTCCAGGAGCGCGTCCAGAGGCACATCGATGACAACTACACGGAGTTCATGCCCAACCACACCTCGCCGGACCTCTTCCTCGAGGAGTCCGCTTCGCTGAACCGGGAGATCCACGATCTCCTAGAGACGGTTGGATCTGAGGGACTGGGCGCCCTTGACGAGGCGAATGCCAAGTTGGCGCGGAGCGGAAGGCAGCTGCGAGAGATCCTTTTGGGCCTTGCCGTCAGCGAGCACGTCCTCAAGATCGACGAGCTGTTCCAGTGCGTGGAGGAGGCCAAGGCCATCAAGGATTACCTGGCCATCCTGGACCTAGTCAGCCGATTGAGGGCCTTCATCTATGGCGATGATGCGGGGAGTGACAGTGATTCTCCGGTGGCCACGGTCGAGGTGCGACGCGTCTTTCAGGCCCTCGACTGCTACGAAACCATCAAGGTTAAGTACCACGTCCAGGCGTATCTGCTGCAGCAGAGCCTCCAGGAGCGCTTCGATCGCCTGGTCCAGCTGCAGAGCAAATCCTTTCCCACATCGCGCTGCGTCACGTTGCAGGTGAGCCGGGATCAGGCCCAGCTGCAGGACATCGTGCAGGCCCTCTTCCAGGAGCCCTACAATCCGGTGAGCCTCTGCGAATTCCTGCTGGACAACTGCATTGAACCGCTCATCCTGCGGCCAGTGATGGCCGAGTACAGCGAGGATGCCGACGCTGGTTCCTACGTCCGTCTTTCCCTTTCCTATGCCACCAATAAGCCCAGCTCCGATCAGCTGCGACCGAACTACAAGCAGGTTTTGGAAAACTTCCGGCTGCTGCTGCAAACGCTGGCCGGAATTAACAGCAGCGTTTCGTCCAGCGGACAGCACGTATTCAGCATCATTGGCGATCATGTCAAGGATAAGATGTTGCAGCTGCTGGTGGATGAGTGCCTGATACCAGCTGTACCCGAGACGATGGAGGAGTACCAGTCCTCCACGCTGTGCGAGGATGTTAGCCAGTTTGAGCAGCTTCTGGCAGACTCCTTTCTCATCCATCCAGAGCACGATCGAGCACTGGGACGGTTCGTCGAGCAGTACGATACCTACTACCGCAATCGACTGTTTCGGCGAGTCCTGGAGACGGCGCGCGAGATCATCCAGCGGGATTTGCAGGACATGGTGCTGGTGGCGGCCAACAACGGTTCCACCGAAGTGGCCAGCGATCCCTTCCTCTTCCCGCGTTGCATGATCTCCAAGAGTGCACAGGTAAGCTAGGGTCTCTTAACAAAATAACTAATTTCGTAAACCATTCCCCAATTCATATTTCTTGCCAGGACTATGTCAAGCTGATGGAGCGAATTCTGCGGCAACCCACGGAAAAGGTGGGCGAAAACGAATCGGATCCTCTGACCGGCGTCATTTCTATCATGCTGCACACCTACATCGATGAAGTGCCAAAGGTGCACCGCAAGCTGCTCGACAGCATTCCCCAGCAGGCGGTGCTGTTCCACAACAACTGCATGTACTTAACCCACTGGGTGGCTCAGCATGCCAGCAAGGAGATCGAAAATTTGGCGGCACTGGCCAAGACGCTTCAGGCCACTGGTCAGCAGCATTTCCGGGTGCAGGTCAGCTACCAGTCCTCGATTCTGATGGAGATCATGCAGGGCTTTGAGTTCGAGAGTCCGCACACACTGGGCTCCGGTCCATTGAAGCTGGTCCGGCAGTGCCTCCGTCAGCTGGAGCTGCTGAAGAACGTGTGGGCCAACGTGCTTCCGGAAACGGTATACAATTCCACCTTCTGCGAACTGATCAACACCTTTGTCGCCGAGCTTATCCGTCGCGTGTTTACCTTGCGCGACATTTCCGCCACGATGGCCTGCGAGCTGAGCGACCTCATCGACGTCGTGCTGCAGCGGGCGCCCACGCTCTTCGGCGAGCCAAACGAAGTGGTCCAAGTCCTCAGCTGGCTGAAGCTGCAACAGCTGAAGGCCATGATGAACGCATCGCTCAAGGAGATCACGGAGCTGTGGTGCGACGGCGCTGGACCGCTGACCGCGAGTTACAACTCGGACGAGATAAAGCACCTCATCCGAGCGCTCTTCCAGGACACGGATCGTCGGGCCAAGGCCATTACGCAGATTGCATAGGAATCACTGTTGAACTATTATACTGTGGAGTCTGAATTGATGAAAAGCGGCTTTTGTAGATCGTGTGTCCTTATCCAAACCCCGTGTGGAGTTTCCTACAAATGCCAAAAGATATATATTTTGATAATATTGAGTTATATAAATTTTTGTAAATAATTATATATACATATATCAAATCTGATTGATTAACAGTTCCGATTACTTATTTTAACCAATCCAATTCTACCTACAAACACAACACACATTCTCTATCTTAAGCTTTATTTAAATTAATAAAAACAATGAAAAGCCCATATTAGTGTGCCTCGTGTCTGGCCTGGAGAATGAGCACGTAAAGCTGTTCGGTAAGTAGTCTATGATCTCGGCCATGGGTGACGGTGAGAATGCGCTGGGCCTCCTCCAAATGGTGCAGGGCCTCCTTGGCATGACCCTCGTACAGCTGGATCTTGCCGAGCTTCATGTGCAGCAGGCCAAGCAGCGGATTCCAGGGGCCGTGGTATTTCCGGAAGCCCGGCAACAAGCGTTGGCCATAATCCAGGGCATCGGCCCATTTGCCCACTTCGATGGCAGCTTCAAAGGCCGAGTCCAGGGTCTTCACATACCACACGTTTAACGGATGGAACACGCCAGCCTGCTTATCCAGGCATACCTTGCACACATCGAGATCTAGGGAGTAAGAACAGATTTAGCCGGAAGTTTGGTGGCGAGGCCTATTAACTCACAGGCCACATCCTTCATGTGCTCCAGATTGTGCTGGGTGAGAGTCATTGCCTCGTTGAAGGCATTCCTCAATTTGGGACTGATCCCGGCGTCGCAACGCGGGCAGTTCGTGCGCTCCACACTGAGGCCCACGCCACAGTTGCGATTGGGACACAGGGCAGCCAGCATGTCCTTGGACTCCTTGGCGTCCGTGCACTTGCTGCACACACAGAGGAAATAGTAGTGCTCCTTGAGGTCCAGACGCCTCTGTTCCGGCGTATTCAGCAGATCAATATAGCTGATGAAGATTTTGGACCAGTCCAGGCACTCCATATCCTCGATTGCATGGATGTGCAGCTCGTTGCCCTCGAAGGTGGCCACTGCATTTGGCTGGCAACTGTGGTCCGTAATCGAGACGCCCAAATAAATGGCCGTGGCAATCGAGTTCATCTCGGCGTCTAAAATATTGAAGCCATTGGTGATGAGCTGCAAGAGAAGAGAAGGGGAAGCAGAGCATGAGCACCCGCGTAGCTGTGCAATGGGGGAATGTGAACCATAGCCCTTCCTAGATGATCAATTCGTTGGCAGAGCGCCAGGCGAACAGCATTGATTGCTTTCTAATTTGGGCGACCAGGAGCGGCTGCAGGTGGCCAAGATGAGGCCACTTCTCCCTCTGTCCACCCTAATCCGCACCTGGTCGCTCGCACAGGTGCCTCTGCCCACTTACACGACCGTAAATGCTCATCAGTTCCGTCTTGTTTGGCACCGTGCTGGGACTCTCGGCCATCATATCGGTGAGCACGGCGTGCAGCGAGTCCAAGTGCTCCAGTCGCATGGGATCGTTCTTGATTTCGGCATAGTCTGCTGAAGATAACCGGGGATTAGCAGGGATTGCGCCGGGGAATCGCATGGCTCACTCACGGGACATGAGGTCGCGGAACTTGCGGGAGCCGTGCTCGGTGTAATAGCCCCGGATGAGATCTCCGCCGTGTTCCAGGCGCAGGATCAGGCGGCAGAGCATCCTGGCCGCATCCGGCACGATCCGGGGATGCACCTTCTTCAGGAACGGGCACTCGTGCTTGTGCTGGGCCCAAGCTTGCATCTGGCAGGAGCGATGGCAGTAGGACACATACCGGCAGTTGGAGCACTTGAGCACCTTGGTTCTGTAAAGTGAGATGAATAATGGGGATTACGGGATGGGAAGGCACATGGCTATAGCTATACTCACGCCTCCAGGCAATTGTCGCAGCGCTCCTTGCGATACTGGGACTTCAGGACGAAGGCAAAGGGCTTCTCCGTGAGAATCCGCTGACCCCTTTTGATTTGCGGAGCCGGATTCTTTCCGATTTTCGATTTCGCCGAGGTGGCGGATACGGATTTGGATGAGGACGAACTGGCCATTTCGACTTTCGCCTGGGGGCCCGTCTCACTGACGACTGAAAATGAGCGCACACCTGAAGATCAAAAATATTGTTTCGAATGTTTTTTGAATATTTTGCGGCATCTGATCTCTATTTTTAGCCCACTAAAAACAAACACAATTTACGCAAATCGCCGACCAAACACAGCAACAAAAACAACAAGAAAGCTGTTTTGTTTTTCGTATGCACACGATGGCGTTGCCAGATCGTCGGAGGTCATGCTCCCTACAGTGGGCACTGACAGTAGACAAAGTGAGTAAATTGGGGAACTACTACTTTACTAAGACATAAATATAAAATTAATTTATTTGAGCCAGCTTAAAATATTAAGCAATATTAATATTAATAACTACTAAAATCATATTTTAATATTAGCTGAATAATTTAATTTAATAAAGCCCCCTGCTTTTAAAAGCCATTAAATAAATTATTACAAAATATTAAATTCTTTTGCAACTCTTAAAATGAGGGAGATGGCTATATTGCCTGAACTTCAAAAGGAAAGTTGTTTTAGCTTGGCATATAGACAGAATCTGAATTTTCCAATAACTTATCCTTTAACATATTAATCCATTAGATAATGAGCTTGTTTTCGGTGCCCATGGGGACAGTTTTTTCATTTTTATTTGTAGCAAACTTATATAGCATAGGGACAAATTGTGTGATCGATCCGTACGAACTCCTATGAGCAGTAAACGCGGGTATTTGTATTGGGAACGGGACTGGGGCAAACTAATTGTTCTGCGGCTTGGACCACTCCACACTGAGGATCAGATGGTCGTAGCCGTGACCGTTGAGGATCTCGATGGCGGCTGCCGCATCCTTGCGCTGCTTGAAGTGCACATAGGCGAATCCCTTGCAGAGGCCGGTGTTCTTGTCGCGGGCCAAGTACATCTTGCTCTGCGGCCCGATCTTCTTCACCAGCTCCTCGAGATCCGCCTCGGTCATGGACTCGGACAGATTGGATATCCTGATGGCGGCCGTATCGTCGCGTCCCCGCATTCCCAGGCCGCCCTTTTGGCTGTCCTTCAGGAACGGCGGCACATACTTGCCGGACTTGGGCGCGTCCACGGCGGCTGCCGCGGCGGCCGAGGCCTTCTTCTCCATCAGATTGGTGTCCATGGCGGTGCCCTTGTACGGACAGTTGACCGACCAATGCTCGCCGTTGCAAATACGGCACTTGGCAATGTTCTTGGTGGGATCCAGCAGCGGATCGTTGGCCTTCTCGTCCTCCTTCGAGTTGAGGAACTGCATGATGATCTCCTCGGACACCATCGTTGTCTGCGAGTTGGGGCCCGGCTTGTCGTTCTTCGACTCGCCGAACTTTGTCCAGGTGCGCCGCTTGGCCACCGTCTTGGGCACCACCTGCTTGGAGATTTTGTACGTGCGCACCACCTTCGTCTTCTTGTCGTCCTTGTTGTACTTGTACTCGGTGACGTACTTGTGCCCGTTCTCCACCGTCTCGGTCGTCGGGGGCAGGCCGCCGTAATCCAGCTCCACCTCATCCGCCCAGGAGGATTTGATCGTCTCAACGCCCGGCATCTGCAAAGTTTCGAATGTTATGTGAGTGGGGCTGCACTGGGGCGCGGCTTGGGTGCACTCACTTTGTTTTGCACTGCGAATTGTCTGCGAAAGGTAAATGCAAATTTCGCCACGAGTTAGGCGGATTGGAAGCAGCAACACGAAAAGGCAGGGTTACCCTGTGGAGTAGGGATGTGAAAAAAATGCACAAATATCACTATACCGATATTTTTTGAATAAAAATAAATACTCATCGTGGTATTTTCCCTAGTTCCCTATTCGGCCGCAATGGCGCTGTAGATTGGCGCTTTTCTAACAGAAATGTTAAGATGCAACGTTTTCTTACAGTGGCAGCGCAGCGGCAGAGGACTAACAGTTCTGCCACTGTAAGAAAACGTTGAATCTTAACATGACCAGGGCTGGGAACTGATAAGTTAGCGAGGACACCCTCCGCGCACAGGGCTACACAACCAGGTTATTTTTCGGCCAATCCGCGCTGCCCGGCTCTGGCCACTCTTCCCGCCTCTTCTTCTTGACTCCGTATCCGCTTTCTGTTCTTTTTCCTCGTGGTTTTCGACTGACAAGATGGCTCCAACCGTAAGTCCGAGATTCCTATTCGCGACCGACCGCCGCTGCCCTGGTGCTCCAACGGGGTGCTCCAACGGGGTGCTCCGAGTTGTGCAACGCCCAGCCAACCTGGCACAGTGTGTGATCCATATTTTTTTTCTCCTTTTTTTTCGGTGTGCTCCCCATCGACGTCCAGGCCAAGACCAACAAGGGTGATACCAAGGCCGCCGCCGCCAAGCCGGCCGAGAAGAAGGCTGCTCCCGCCGCCGCCGCCAAGGGCAAGGTGGAGAAGCCCAAGGCTGAGGCCGCCAAGCCCGCCGCCGCCGCTGCCAAGAACGTGAAGAAGGCGCCCGAGGCCGCCAAGGATGTGAAGGCAGCCGCCGCTGCTGCTGCCAAGCCAGCGGCCGCTAAGCCCGCCGCCGCCAAGCCCGCAGCTGCCAAGGATGCCGCCAAGAAGGCTCCCGCTGCCGGTGCCGCTGCGCCCAAGAAGGACGCCAAGGCTGCTCCCGCTGCCGCTGGCAAGGCTGCCCCCGCCAAGAAGGCCGCCTCCACCCCGGCTGCCGCTCCTCCGGCCAAGAAGGCTGCTCCCGCCAAAGCTGCCGCTCCGGCTGCTGCCGCTGCTGCTGTTGCAGCTCCCGCTGCTGCCGCCGCCGCTGCTCCGGCCGCTGCCAAGCCGGCGCCGAAGCCCAAGGCCAAGACTGCCGCCCCTGCTCCCAGCAAGGTGGTCAAGAAGAACGTGCTCCGCGGCAAGGGACAGAAGAAGAAGAAGGTCTCGCTGCGCTTCACCATCGACTGCACCAACATTGCTGAGGACAGCATCATGGATGTGGCCGACTTCGTAAGTAGCTGGACTCCCCAGGGGCTCCAAAAGCACTCACCCCGCTCTCAGTATCAAAATTTGGGCCATGTGCGGTCGTTGCTTTCAACTAGAACCATATATTTATAACCTAAAAATACCTGAAAGCAATGACCGGTATACGGACCCCGCAATTCAGTATCAGTTCTACCGCACCAAGCTTTTCATTGCCCTCCAAGTTAACCAGGGGCTCTGGATAAAAAGTTGTGGTTACAGTGAAGTCTCCATTTGGCGATAAACTGCCAGCGGACTTTACCCGTGCCGCCGGCGGTTAACAACTCCTGGAACAGCACTAACTGTAGGTTATAGGTTATAGTCTATAGTCTTATGTATGAATATATGTCCGTTCCGAACCAAATCGAGTCCGAATCCGCAACCTTCGCTGCCTTTCAACTATGGCACACGTGTGTTCCTCCGCAGCGCCTCCCGATCGCGCTAGTTTGTCAAGGGGCTCTGGGCACTGCACAACGGGGTAGCCACTGACCGCCAGTGACCTGGCACTGGCCAGTGGTGCAACCGTCTGTGAACAGCGTCAAGCCGTGCTATGTGTACCGCCACGTGGTGGGCCCTGGGTTGAGTGCGTCCACAGCCGTGGCGCCTCAGGCCAAAATTCATAGTGCGCCCTGCTCTACGGTGTCCGCTCTTTCGTGGCACTGCAGGTTTTCCCAACTAGTTAGGTGCTTCTATCTATCTACCGTTCATTGTCTTGAGAAAGCAACCAATACCCGCTAGTGGGCAAACCGAATGCGCTAAACGCGCTTTGTAGCAGGGCGCTGAATCGATTGAGGCATCGTCCCGCCCCCGCCACAGGATCAGGTAACTACCATCTTAATCTGCACTCACAAAATGGGGAAGGGAACCAGCAGGTTGGGGAAACGCCTCAAGAAGCACTCGGCTTCTGTTTAGTTAACCCACCTGGTGCCTCCCATCCCCATCATTGCTCATTTATCACCCGGATAAATTGTACAAATTACAGGCCACGCCGATTTGCCGTCAGAGAGTGAGCTTTATGCGTCGCTCTGATGGCAGTGTACTCAGTGGCACATTAAAAAATTGGTCACTCTTCTTTATTTGGGCCTTCTGTTCTACACAATCGACTCTTGGCCTTAACAAAGACAGAGACATTATCCTCCGGAAGGAGCTGCTGCCTTTTGAAGATAGGCCGCATCTTCAGTCCAAGCAGAACTAACCCGAGAATATCCCCATTCCTATTCCGCCCGCAGGAGAAGTACGTGAAGGCCCGCCTTAAGGTCAACGGCAAGGTGAACAACCTGGGCAACAACGTCACCTTCGAGCGCTCCAAGCTGAAGCTCCATGTCAGCTCCGATGTGCACTTCTCCAAGGCCTACCTGAAGTACTTGACCAAGAAGTACCTGAAGAAGAACAGCCTGCGCGATTGGATCCGTGTGGTGGCCAACGAGAAGGACTCGTACGAGCTGCGCTACTTCAGGATCAGCTCCAACGACGACGAGGACGACGATGCCGAGTAAAGATGTAGCCGATCCAGATCCAGATCCACACAGCAGAAACAACACTAGGTTTACATTCGTTTTTATTATATATCTCACGTTCTCGAAGGGGGCGTGTTTTTATAAGCTAACAACAAGGTGTGAACTCATGGAAAAAATCCCTTCGGGATCGCCGCAATAAAACATTTGTGTGTGAATCTCGAGATAATTGTAGTTTTTATAGGTTGTAATATAATAAGTTAAAAGTTTGGGGTGAAATTTTGAAGAGTTCATCTGAAGATCGATTGGGGGATCATCTACTTAAAAGACTTTTCAAAGATTAGCTAGATATGAAGTGATTAAGAAAGCTTTTTTAATGATCGTTGCTAAGGCGTATTTTGTTTTTAAGATATTCGCTAGTCGTCATTGTGCTTTTTATACTCGCTAAAAAAGCTTAATGATCAAATAGCTCTATCTCGCTTTATTTCGCGACGGTTTGCTTTTATTTTTTTGTTGCCTAATGTGGTGAAAGTATTTACTGCCCTGTAAGGGGGGTTTCTATCATCACCACATGATGATATTTGATGGCATGTCTGAAGTGTAATTTGTTATGATAGATATTTTACCTATTATTTGTATTTATATATGTGGTAGAGGATCTTTTTCGAAAGTCGATAGATAATACATCAAGGAACTCTATTTAATTTGTTTTTGGTTTAAGCAATACAGAAGTTATCGCATTAAGTGCATCACAACTTGGTGAACCGAAAGTCGATCTAGTTGTGCTAAAAACTAAGAGCATAAATACAGGTATAATTAATTATTTAATCGTCTTTTTTTAGATACCGGTTTGAGTTATTCAAGTGGAACTGCATGTTTTTGGAGACCTGCGCTTTTGTTCTATCAGCTCCATTAACCTTGCGAATATTCCGGATGAACTGAGTGGTATCAAAGGTATGGTTTTTTGTTGTTTTTTTTTATCATGTCTCTTTAAATATTTGCTCGTCCACCGTCCTCTTGTCAACCCTTTTGTTTACAAACCCACTTGGCGATCAAAACAGAGTACATATTTGTGGCGCAGAAACAGAAACAGAAACGGGCGGACCAAAATAGTCCGGACAATCGGTGTTGTTCATCATCATTGGGCCAGCGGACCGAACCATTAACTATAGTAGTCGTTATATATTCAATTCCCCATTTGGTTTGGGAGCCGTTTGCATGGGTAATGCGGCAAATGAAATGAAACCACAACGTGTCGAGTGCTATGGGTGTAGGCGAAAGCTTTTATTTTTATTTAATTCAACAATTGAGTGCAACAAATATAGTTTGCTTACAACAATACAAAAAACAAGCAACAATTACGCTAACAATTCTAGAAAAAATATACACTTTTAGTGAGAACTTACATTCACTTTGTCTTTAGTTCAGGGTCTTTTGAGTAGGGTTTACATATGTATGTATATCATATAGGGTTATTCGTATATACCGAGTTTATTCGAATGTTTTCGCTTTGTTTTTGTTTTCGAGCATGGGATGGGGATGGTTATGGGTCCGGTTCCGGTTACGGGTGACCATTCCCATTCCCATTGCAATCATCACAATTGAAGGCCGAGTTGGAAAAAGGGGGGATTTTGGAAAGGGGAATTCTAAACTGGGAAGCCAGCTTGTTTATCCACAAATACTGTAATCGGAGATGGTACGGCATAAATTAACAATTTTCGTCCAATTAGCGCCTGGAATTATCGATCTTGGCCAGCGGCGTGTAAATAAACCACCGCGCTGGCCAAGGCCACACAAAAAAGCTGGGGAGGAAGGTACAGTACAGTAGGTAGTAGTGGGGCGACTGAGTGCGATTGGGGGGAAGTGCACACAATATACACTGAACAATGCAGCTTGGAACATTCCAGAAGCGGCGTGCCCTTTAAAAGCCAGCAAAGCGCTTGGCCATCATTCCGCACATGAGCATAAGGACCAGGCTGGTCTGTCCGGACACTCCTGTCCAGGACTGGGCCCCACTGGTGTTGGACTTGACGGACGCCTGAACGGGAGCCGCCACATCCTGGGTCTGCTGCACCTGCTGCGATCCTGGCTGAGCGGGTGCCATGGGAGCCAGGGGAGCTGGGCCCTCGCCAGCCGGAGCAGCTGGTGGCGGCGGCGCCGGATAGCAGGCGATCTTCTCCACTTCGACCATCTTGCTGCTGTCGGCCGGATCCGTTTCGTTCACCTTGGTTGGCACACAAATGATGCCGCCAGCCGCTGGAGGAGCATCCGCTGGAGCAAGAGCTGTCATATTGGAGGCCTCTGGATTGAAGGGAGCCATTGGAGCCATGGGTACAGCATCCTGGGTCACATTGGAAGCCGGCATGGGTGCAGCTGGAACTGCTCCTGGGGCAGCAGCAGCCACTCCGCCCGCATTGATCACAGTGGTGCCATCGCTGGCATTCACGGGCACGCCGTTGTTGATGATGATGATGCGATCCTGGCCAGCAGCTGGAGCTGCAGCCACCGGCTGCGACGAGGAGCTGCCTCCCGAAGGCGTGAGGGCATGGCCCAGCAGAGCACCTCCCAAGCCGCCAGCCAGCAGACCAGTGCCTGTGAAGAAATGAATCATTAAACGGCGAAAACAGATGTGTGTCGCTTAAAATAACACCAAACATGGCTACGAATTGTGTTAATATTTAAGGCTAACATGAGTCAGCCACTGGAGATGGGAAACATGTCATAGGAAGGACACTTAAAGAGTCTCTGAATCACCATCTTATAGCTACATTACCAGTTTCTTAGTTGGAACTCACCGAAACCGAGGCCAGAGGAGGATTGCTGTGGCGGCGCCGAGTAATAGGTGGCTCCGGGTGGCAAGGCGGATCCCGCCTGGTAGTAGGTGGCTCCCGGAGGCGGAGCAGCGGCTGCGGGGTGATAGCCACCGCCCATGGGCACATGTCCGGCGGATGGGTAGTATGTGGCTCCGGCGGGTATATTCGAGGGATATCCACCGCTGTGTCCTCCAGCCGGATAGTAGGTGGCTCCCGCCGGTACTCCCGAGTACTGGGGCTGATGCATATTCGATCCGGTGGCTGCTCCGTAGCTGGGAGGAGCTGCTCCGTAGTTGGGGGCATGGTAGGCCGGCGGCGGTTCGTGCATGTTTGGTCGGGCGCCACCGGCGGGATTGGAGGCGGAGTAGGCGGGCGGCGGACCCTGCGGCACATTCCAGCCCGGTTGAGGTGCGGGTGCTCCGGCTGGAGAGCCAGCAGCGGTCATTGGTCGATTCGGCTGGGAGTTGTAGTTGGGGTAGCTCAGTTTGGCCACATCCGCATGCGAATTGCCGCCGGCGGCATGGCCATTCGTGTTGTAGCTGGGCTGCGTCACGTGACCGTAGTTGGAGGAGCTGGACGACGAGGAGGAGGAGGTCTTGCGCTGGTTATTGCCCTGGTTACGCCGGGCATCCACAACACCGCCGCCGTGCGTCAGCAGCAGGGCAAACACCGCCCAGGCCACGAAGGCGACGTGACTGGAGGCCATCATGTGATCCGTGATCGGGATTAGTGCTTCACCCGTAGAGAAGAGCAGGCGAGACTATAAAAGATCGTTGGAAACGGCAAGCGTTGAGCGTAAATCAGCGTTTGATGGCACTGGTGTGCATGCTAATTACAGAAACTCGTTTTGGATGACGCTGATGCTTCTACCACTTTTTGCAGTTGCCTTCGTTTGTCCGCGCGAAACTGGTTAACTGTTGTCGTTTGTCGGTTATTTTCGGTTATAATCGTTAAAAATTTCACTTTTTGCAATGTGGCCAGGCATTGGTTATTCGCAAAACAGCTGCAACTACTGGGGAAGCCCTGGTATTGGTTGCGAACCTTGCTAACGCGTTTGGGTTTGGGTTGCGCTCTTTGCTAAGCCTAAAGAGCCCTGGTATTGGTTGGGAACATTGCTAAATTGGAGGATGGTCCGGTTTGGGTCATTGTCCTTGCTAAAACTAAGAAGCCCTGGTGTTGGATGGGAACCTTGATAAAAACGTCTGCTGTGGGTGGCGGTCCTTGCTAAAACCGAGTACTTTTCTGATCATGGTTGGGAACTTGGCTAGCCGCGCGTTGGAAATGGCTACAGTTTTAGAGTCATTAGAAAACTTTGGTCAAGATAGCGCCACTTGCGTGCTCAATTTAGCATTTTGCATAAAAAGACGTGTCAAGATAGCGGCACTTTGAGGCTCATTTTTCATTTTGCAATTACACCAATTTCAGTGAGTTCAGGCTCAATTCGATATATAAATTGAATGCATTTAAACGAAAATTACTTTTTTTCGTGGTTTTTAAATCGTAACTTTTAATGAATTATTGCTGTATCTTGGTCTTTGGATTTTCACTTCTTTTTTTTTTTTTTGGCCAAAATACTGATTTTTTCAAAAGTGAAAAATCAGAAAATTGTTTTTTTTTTTTGCAAAAAACGGGATTTTTATGTTTTGTTTTTTTGCTGTAATTTGGCGAAAAATTGTCCCAAATCGAAAAGACGTACTGTTTTGAACAACTTACAACCCCATAAATAAATCGCATTTACTTTTTGACTGATTTGGAAAAATTAATTTGTCGACCAATTTTTTCATTTTTAGAAAAGAGGGTATATCAAAATTTTTTCGAAAAAATTGAAAAAAATAAAATTTTTAGGTTTAAATGCCAATTGATTGGAAATTTTATTGCGAGTTCAACGATGTACGACACTCCATATTTGGGCTATTATTTTTTATATTTCGACCAAATTACTGATTTTGTAAGGCTTTAATTTGAATAATTTAGGGAATATACATTTTTGGTCAAAACCTATCCCAAATAAGAAATACTTACTGAACTCTACAAACTTATAATCGATCTCCGTCACCTTTCGGCTGAATTAAAAAGAAAAACATTTGAGGATTTAACATTTATTAACGAATCACAATCAGAAGTCTAGCGTTAAAATGCTGCCTTTTTGATGGCATGGCTCCGTACGACTACTCGACTACCTATGAATTATATTATTTAAACAAAAAAAAAAACAGAATAGGCGGCAGCCTCTCTTAATATCTAATTGGGCATTTTGGGGATTGGGATTTTAGATTTGGCAACTAGGAGTAGTTGTGCAGCAGGTAGTCGTAGGAGTACTCGAACACCAACAGCAGGATGGCGCCTCCGGGGCCCAAACGCATGATCTTCGGGACGAGTCCCTTGTACAGGGCCCGGAATCCCTCCTCGCGATAAACGATGCCCATGGAGCTGAGCGTTCCGCGGTACTTGATCTGTCCGGCCACCGGCTGTGGGCCCTGAATCCTCGACTTGGCCACATCGAAGGGTATGTTGACAAAGCAGGCCAAGGTGCCGGCCAGAAAACCGATCGTCACCTTGCGAAGGAACTCCAGATGGTTCTCCTTGTACTCGGGCACCACGTTCTTCACGCTGTGATAGAACCCAAAGTACACCATGTTGAAGACACCATTGCGTCCCATTGTGGCGGTAATGCCCTTGTTCAGTCCCCGAAAGCCCAGTCCGTCCTGCTTAATGATGCCCTTGGCCACCGCGAACGTGCTGAGCATCTTCTTCTGCCGGTCCGCCTGCTGGGCCACCTTGACCACCTCGAAGGGATTGACGGCGATGGCCTCCAGAGTGCCGGCCGTCAGACCGGCCAGCGAAAAGGTCAGCGGGGTGGGCGTGGGCGAGCCGAACTGGAAGAGGGGCTTCGTCTGCTCGAACACCAGGAACTTGATGGCTCGCTTGGGGGTCTCGGCCAGAATGGGCGGCATAATGCCCTTCCAGTACGAGCTGATGCCCTCGTGGCGGTACATCTTGGCGAAGCAGTCGAAAACACCATTGTAGTGCAGCTGGAAAATGGTGATATTTCATTAGTAAATTGATTTTGAAAATGGGCGAAATGGGATTTACTTTAAAAAATAAGTGGGGCAAGTTAAATACGTGTTTTTCTTCTCTAAATTTAAATCTATAACTAAACAAAAAACTACTATTCATCATTTAGACATCAAAACACTTTTTATATAGATTTTATTTTGATTTTCAGAGAGCCTTTTAATCAAAACAATATTATCATAATAGCTGACTAAACAAAACTAACTAACAAACATTAAAATTACCAATTAGTCTTCTTGCATTGCAAAATATGCGCTTTTGTTATTTTCACTCTTTGTTCTCGCCGCACGCAAAACTGGAACTATTTCAACGGGCAACTGCGTGCAATGTTCCACATATCTGCTATTTATCTGCTGTATTTGTGCTAATTCCCCCCTTCGGTCCCCCCTTTCGCTTTCTTCGACTGCTTTCATTAGCAGTCGTAAATTTGTTTAATCATTGCGCCGCGACGACTGAGAAGAAGATTCAGGAGAAAAATGAAATTGTGTCGCAGTATCGAGACATTTTTATGCTGGGGTCTGCACACACAAATTATTGTTCCTCATAAACTCTAAGTAGAAGAATAAAATAAATAGGTATGTATTCATTTACCTGCTTTCCACACTTTTGTACTTTCTTTCTTAGGCCATAAACATTCATAATAAAACAATTTCTTTTAAAATCTTGGGGCTCTAGGCTCTCTTATCTAAAGGCCCGCTAAGCATAAAGAGAAAAACACCCAGATTAGATAGGCTGTGAAGTTGGACCTCTCGAGTTGTCCTAATTGAAATTCCCAGGAATTGAGTTATAACTACACACAAAAAAAACATGTTACCGTAAAATCGATATGGCCATGTAAATTTCAGGTCATGCAAAATCCATATCGTTTTTACATGAATTACTCTTTTCGACCAGGTCAAATTTACCTGGTCACATATCAAATTAAAATTGATCTTAAATTGATCTACGTTTCATATCGATTTTTTTTGGGTGTAGGTTAGTTCCCAGGCAATCCTACCTATCACTTGGCCCCAAAATTAATGGCCCACACGCGTGTCCAGTGTCGGAAGAAGAAAATTGAAAGTGCCGAACTGCTATCAGCGCATAATTCCGATTGGCGCATGTCTGGCATGGGTCTGTCTATATAAATATACAGCCATGTTCATATTATGCCTGATAAGCTAATTCCGGGGGAGCGCGGCGTTTCGCTTCGACTGCTGATAAATATGGATTGTCTGGCCGTTCGCAAGAGAAATGTAAACACAGAGAGAGAGCCCAGTTGAAAGTGAAGAAAATGCAGAGAGCGCTTGTCCGTGACCTTGCTTTGCCCTTATCCAAAAAAGAAAAGCCCCAGCCCCAAAAAAAACCAAAACAAAGCACAGCTGATAGGGGATTTATGTAGATACACATATATCATTGGAGTAGCCTCTTCAGATCCTGAGTTCTTATAAAATGTCCCCAAGTTATAAAAGATGCTAGGTAAGCAGAAACTTCAAAGTATCTTTGGGATACCTGTTATAAAATTCTATTATAAGGCTTCTTTAGTCAATATCTATTGAGTTTGTATCTAAAGTAGCTGCTTAGCTAGGGGTTGTATCTTAAGAATAATTAAGTAAATGCTTCTATTTTTGGAATAATATATTGTTATGATAATATTAAATTATTAATATATGTTAATAAACATTTTTCTGATTTTTTTCTATAAAAGTTTCTGGTATTTTTCCTTTATACCCTTGTTAAAGTTACCCCCTAAACACTCACCTCACCCAGGGCCGCGGCATTTGGCGCCGGAGTGGCCTGGATCTGGATGCGGGTCTTGACCACATCGAGCGGCTGCATGATGCAGACCTCCAGGAAGCCAGCGGAACCGCCGGCCAGAACCTGAAAGGCGGCGCGCTTGGCATGCGATATCTCCTGCGGCTGGGTAGCCATCCTGGCGAAGAGCTCCTTCGAATCAAGGTTAACTAACTGCTCTGCACTGGCGAACGGACAGGCCAAAGAAAATCGAGTGCTGTCACTTCAATGTCAGTTCCAATTCCAGAGCCAACTGATTCGACAATCGGAATGTGTAAATAAATTTTGGGCCGAGCTGCTAGAAACGAAAGCTATAAAACCAACTACAAACTACTACGGTCGAACCACACGCTTCGAGAACACAATTCGCACTGAGCTCGAGAATGAGGCAGCTGGTTGGGACCAAGACAAAAGGGGACACTGAAAGAAACTGCGTATCTTTATACCATATGATATGATATCAAAAAGTTTCTTGATTTATATATACTTAATATATATAGAAATAAAATGGGAAGTAAATCCATCCATTCAACCATCCATGATCTTAACGACTCTTTTCTTTCTGTGCAGAGAGAACCAGAGAATATAGAAGATAGCACTGGAACGGGGTCGGGGCTAAGCTTTCGCCGGATTCCGATTCGGATTGGCAATGAGAATCGGAATGGGAATAATCGGAATCGGAATAGAGAGCCGCATGTGCTGGAACGACACGCTAATTGAATTTGCTCACGCAGATCGTGGGATCGTTGAGGAGCTTTAAGACTTGGGGTCTCGGGTCTTCGTCTTCGTTTTCGTCATCGCAGATTTTCGATACGATCTCCCAGCCAGCCAAAAAGCTCAAGATATCGGACAAAAGAAAGCTCTTGGAAATATTCTACAGTTTTAAGTATTTGACCCCCACCCCTAAGATATGAAAACTAATCGCTCACACCTTGAAAACTCTGGTCAATATAAGACAAAAGCGAACATTCAAGAACAGATTCAGATACAGAAGTATCTCTGGGCTAACACCCACCCATTTGACATGGCAATTGAAAACGTTTAGGGCTATTGATTGAATATGGGGCCCTTATAGATAACAGAGAATGGGACAAATTGCTAAGATAAGATTGCTGAGAGCGAGGAAAAATCCAGTGGGTTCCAATATATAATATATAGTTTTGCTTGATTGACAGATAGATAGTACCGTTTAAGTACTTAGGTACCTAAGTCGCACACTTAAAGCATTCATAAATGTCTATCATTGGGTTTCATTTAATTAACCAAATATTGACTTTGAAAAACATTCATAAATTGCAATTACTATAAGCTACTAAACGGAAACTTTTATCTTTTTATTTTATCTTTTTTGGTACATGTTAGACTATTTTTTAATAAATTCTACAAATATTTATTAATATAATTTTAATATTATTATATTATATTTTTCTTGGTACCTATATATTAAATTATTTTTTAATAAATTCTAAAAATGCTTAATAAAATGAGATATTTTTAGGCCAATAATATAATTTCTTTAACAAACTTCAATAAATATATAAGGATTCGTACCTCTTAGCCAATAGAACTTCACAAACCCTGTCATATAGACTCGACTCTATCGCAACCATTAGATGCTTATCTGTGCATATCCCATTAATGATGTTCCTCGCCCATGTAAACACGCTCCATGGTGGAGGAGAAGCCTCCCCAGGCCAGAAGATCCAGAGACACAGCTCCACAATGGACAAACAAATCGTTTGACATTCTCTGCCGCTTGATTGGTTTATTGTTCATAGCTCACGGCACACCGGACATCAATCAGAGATACCAGATACCCCCAGATGATGCCTCCAGATTGAGGACAACTTTCATTTACATAAAATGCATTCTATGCCGAAATTGATAGAACAAATTGCCGGTGTCAAAAATGAATCTCCCAACCGAATAAGATTCCGAGATCCCCCGAAGCCCCGAATCTCTATGATTTAGATGCCTTTCTTTTGCCCTTCTGTGGCGTTGTCTGTCTGCGTGTCAGTGTTTTATGATTGTCCAAATATTTCTGGCTGTTAATTATGGGCACGAGTTTCTTCGGCTAGCTGGAAAATCTGGAACCTATGGACCGTGGATGTGTGGAATTTATGACATTCGTGGGGGGGGGAGGGAGAGGCAAGCAGAAGGGGGAATTTAAAACGCATTAGAGGCCATTAAAAGCGAATTAAACCGGGATGGGCCACAGATCCTGACCTAATAATGCTGTCAAGTCACGCAATCGCAATTGGAAGATCGAAAATCCGAAATTTGAAAATCGAAAATCAGTTCAGATCGTCCATGAATGGAATCGATGGGAAAACGATTCACTTCGATTCATTTCGCCTGGGCAATTTCTCGTCTTTCCACCCGGCTGGAGATCACACAAAGATCCCACATGGAGTCCCTCCTGTTCCGCCTCCAAAAATGCATTTTCCTCGTCCCATAATTAGTACGAGTTTCACAACAACAAACGGCCCAGGCCACATGCAAGCGCCGATTGATCGATCAAAGCCGCGATATACAGGGCTAATCAATCATTTTTCCATTTCCCATCTTCCATATTTCCCATTTTGATTCTAGGCCCAAAGTGAGAACTCACGACCGCCTGCAGCAAAGGCAGAGGCTATTAACCCCGTTCTTTTTTTTCGGTTTTTTGGTCAGAATGTTCCACTTGTTGCACACTTGTAGCCCTTAAAGAACAAAACAAGAACAAGTTGGCCCAGAACACAGGCAGCGGTCAAAACAAAAAAAAAAACTGAGCCATGTACAGGGAAAAATATCTACACAGAAAAAAAAATCGATATGAAATAGGGTGACTTCTACCTTATTTCATATCAATAAAAAGCCGATATGAGTTATGACAAATTTATGATTCAAACATATCAACATGATATTTTATCATATCATATAAAATAAATATTATATTAAATATCATATATCATATCAAAATGATATAAATATGATCTTTAAAAAATATAAAATTTACCAGCACATATCAATCTGATCTTTTATCAATTTTTTTTCTGTGTATGATATGATTTACTTCATAACTTTTCAAATCATTTGGTTATATATCAAGAAATTATACGATATTTTGGAGTATTCATATAATCTTTCTACCAGTTTCAATTTTCATAAACACTCACCGCAAGGAATATGAATAGTTTTTTTTTTATCCGTGTGGAGAACGCCGAGGGAAGGTCCATCAAAGAATCCCCGAAAATTCACTTCCAGGCCTCGAGAACAACAAAGGGAATCGGTTAAGAGTGTTTTGATTAATGCCAGTTTTGACAGCTGATGGGCCATGATGATGGAGATGGAAATGGAAAATAGCTGGCTCCATTGATGCTGAAGCGAAGCTGGCAGCTGTCCAAACCTCCAGACACTCGAAGACCCCTGACAAGTGATCCAAGATCCAACTGGGGGATAGAGAGAGCAACATTTTGTTAGATATTAGAGAGTCCTAATGGTCAGGCTTTAGAGATTTTAGCATTATTAGAACATAGCATCTAGCTCTACCCATTCTCTGCCGTCACACACACATCACACACATTAAATTGAATTATGCTATGTATGTTTTATTATTATTTTAATGGCTAAGAATCATAGCTATAGTCAAGACCCATCCAAAAATTAGTTCTTCGTTCTGGTTCTGGACCTGCATTACACCCAGTGACCCACTGGCGGCCACAACTTGCTTTGGCGACCTTTGACGACCCACCTTTCAGAACGAGTTGTGCGATTTTCGCCCAAAACGAAAGTTAGTTACGCCATTCAAACCTAAATTAAGCCCTATAAAGTAATGGATTTAGTGAGAATGGTTGACCATTTCAACGACATTCGTCACACCAAATGGAGCTGCCTTGGATTATTATTTTACTTTGGATTGGGCCAACTGTGGGGCAGCTGACCAAGTATCCACTCTGGATACTGGAGGATGGGCTGACCAAGCGGCAGAGACAGGATCGACCAGAAGCGGACTATGAAACCACTACGCGGATAGCTCCGCTGATGATCCGAAGGCAGGGAAGGGCAGGAGGAGGAGGAGGAGCTGAGCCGGGACCCATTACCTTCCTGGTTAGACATGAAGATCGGGAGGCACTTCCTCCTCCCCCACCACCTCCTCGACTGCCCACTTTTCCCCAGCGTCGCTTCATGATGCCCCGCCATCGTCTCCAGCTGCCTCACCAGTACGTCCAACCTGGCATCCAGAAGAGCAGGAGTCACCGGCGAGAAGGACGTCGTCAACTGCCCGTTTTCGATAATGGTCCCGGGGAGAACTCGCTTCAATTGGGCCGCAGCAGCAGGGATAACTATCCCATTTTCGTGTACAACGGAACCAGGGGCGAACTGATACTGAACACTATGCTGAGCAGGAGGCGATATCCCATGCAGGAACCAGTTCCCGGTCAAGTACTCTATCCCCCCTCGACGCCCATGTTCCGGCCCAAGCCGATCGTGGAGCGATTCCGAATGCCAGGACAACGGGAGATGATGAACCTGACTCTGATTCCCTTCTATGCACACGAGGCTATTGGTGATCCGGCTGCAACTAGCACAGCTACTCAAGAACCCTCCACCACGACCACTCCACCACCTCCGCCGCCCTATGAAACACAGCTGCCCAGAATGAAGGAAATGGCCCAGTTGGGCAAGCGGAAGAGGAAGAAGGCCAAGCAATACGAGGCCTTCCATTCCCCCCAAGAAGTTATGCAATGGCAGACGGTTCTGCGACGATCCACTGGTCACAGCAATGACAATCACCGGAATTATGCTAGTGAGGAAATGGAGGTGGAGGAGGAGGAGAATCAGGATGGTCTGGAGGAGGAGGATGATCAAGATTGGCCAACAGAACAGGAAACGGCCGAAACGGAGGTGGAGTTCCCCTTAACTCTGGAGGAGCCAACAGAAACGACCACCGCCTCCGCCAGTAGCACCAGTGAGCCCTTCCAAATCGTCTATATCGATGAAAGTTTGGAGCGACCCGTCGTCGAATCCCTGACCACCACCACTGCACCACCACAGCCTCTGCGACAGAGCTCGCGTTATGCCCTCAAAAGGGAGTACTACGCCTTTCCAGTTTATACGCTGGGCAAACTGCTCCAGCCACAGGTCCAACCATCCAAGAAACTGCTCGAGAAGAGCGATCGCTCGGCGAGAAGTTCAGTGGAAAAGGAGACCAGCACTTGGTTTATACTCAATTCACGGTATGTTAAGGTTTTCTATACTTTAATACCTTTTATATCCCTATCGTAACCTCCTTGAATTTCAGTTACAAGGGACCGCATCACCGTTCACTGACCATGGATAATCAGACCAAGTACTATACCTCAAAGTACATAGAGAATGGCTTTAGACCCCGGAGATAATACGAATAACTAGTGATAGATATATAAGAGAGATATGCAACTGAAGATAACAGACAATAAACAAGTATGGTCTTATATGAAAAAGTGGGAAAGCAGAAACTATAACTGGGAAATTAACCCGTAAAATATGGTGATTATGACAGTGATCCCGCGATGATCATTAACACATATAGTCAATGAGACAGTTTAGATTGTAATGGGTCGCCCAAAGTGGAACAGTTTTACAAGCCATAAAGGGCAGCCGTAAATTCCTGGCGGACAAAGGGCGCTCGTAAATTGGAGAGTGAAGAATAGGAAGAATAGGAACCACTCTATTGAGATTTCTAGATTTTCGTAGCGACCCATTGAGTTGCATAATCCATCGTGCAAATCGAAATGGGTGAGCTAAAGGCGTCGGCTGACCCAAATTCCAGAACCCAAAACTAAAACCAAAACATAGAAAATCAAATCAGAAAGAAAAACAAAATTTCAAAGTGTTAAAAAGCACAGAGGAGGGCGCAGGGCGAAGAAGAAAAGTCATCAAGAAATTTTTATGGCCAATCGAATGGTTGCGGCTTTTTTAAGAGTCGTGTAGACCTCCTACTCCACCTCGAACTCCAACTCCACCTCCACCTCCTTTATACCATCAGTGGATCCATCATTCATTCAATCACTTTGTCAATGATGCACCTCTCCAGGTTCCTCGTCCGTTCATTATTATTATTGATTTCCCAGCTTAGTTTTCGCTCTGCAGCCTGCAATTAATTTTCTCGTTGTTCTACAAGGGGTCCACCATCCGTAGTACTCCCCATTCCCATTTTCCATCTGGGTAAAAAAAAAAAACCTGCTTGGTGTCGGCTTTTCTGTTCTGAACAGCGCATTGCCATGGGCCACACAATCGATCCCAACCGATTCCCCATTCCCAGTTTTTCAGTTTTCGGCTATAAAAGCTCGCACCGTGAATCTTTTTGGGCTTAGAACAAAGGTAACCGCGAACGCGAGTGGTTTAAGATCACAAGATTGCTTCCTTTTTTTTTTTAACATATTTTTTGATTGTTCACCAAGGATAAAGGGAATTCGCTCCAGTGAAGTGTGCAAATGCAAATTGAAATGTGGATAAATTGTGTGGTATGTGAAGAAAATGAAAGGATGCGCCAAAGATATCCTTGCATGCTCACGGATCAATTTGAACAATTTTTTCTGATTAAAGTGATTAATAATTGTGACTATTGCTATGAAAATTATAATAACACGGCCCGTATAATTAAAAACAAGGATAATACAATCCTAAATAGTAAACTCTTAAATATATCAACCTAATTTTAAGAACAATTAAGGACAAAGTTTCATCGCGTAATTTTTTTATAAATTAAAATCTTTTTGAAAAACTTTTTAACATCTATTTTGAATGTTAAAAAAAAACATTTTGTACATTTTAAAAAATAAAGAATTTTTAGGCTTAAAAGGATTACAAAATTACAAAAATAAATCAAATTAATTATAAATGAAAAATAAATATTGAAAGAAAGCCGTTGAATGTGATAAGGATTGTTATGTATTGCCCCAAAAATCCCCAAATGTTTAGAATCTTATTTACTAAGAATATGTGTAACTTACCCAAATATTTATCCAATTAAGAACTAATTGTGGTACCTTGCTTTCCTCTCCTCCTTTAGATCACCCTAATCCTGGCCGGCTCCACGCTGTCCAACGCCTTCTGGTGGCCAAAGACAACAACGTAAGTAAATGGAACTGTGAAATCTAAGTAAGATCTAGAGCTAACCTCACCTGTATCCCGAATCCTGTGCCCACAGGGAAACTAGGGAGCCAAGTGGCGGTCAAATGATGCAGCAGATTCCGCTCACCTACTTCCGTACATACACCTATCAGCCGTTGGCCCCGGGATTCTTCGGGTTCGGAGCACCGCAGTCACCATTGTTACCGGGCGTTACCCATCAGTACGATCCTTATGCCCAGGTGACCAGTTATGCGGCTGCTCGGCGACATGACTCGGCTGCCAGGCAGGAAGTGACTGCGCCCAGTAGCACGACTAGCACCACTAGCACAACGCCTGCTCCAACGACCACAACGACGACCACGACGACTACGACTCCGGCTCCAACGACTACAACTACTACGACTAGCACCACCACACCACCACCTCCGCCTCCTCCACAGGTGCCTCAGTCCAGCAGCAGCAGCAGTAGTAGTAGTTTCTCCGAAGGATCCACTTCCAGTCTGCTGCGCTTCGGCGAATATCCCACGTACAATCGCCGGGTCAGCAACCTCTATAACTCCAGGCCCCAGTATCCGTATCCGGACTACTTCAACTACCAGCCGCCGCCGCCGCAGCAGCAGCAGCAGGAGCAAGGGGTCGCCTCCGCTGCCAGTCGCATCCAATTTGTGCCCTGCATGTGCCCCGTGAGCATGCCCAGCTTGGTCTCATCCTCGACAGCGGCCACAGCGCCTCCGCATCTGGCCACTTCTCCTTCCACTGCTTTTGTGGCCCAGCCGGCGGCTCGTCACATCGAGCGACAGGAATTGGAAGCGGAAGCTGATGGCGAGACAGCTGGCGAGGGAGAGGAGGAGGATGAGGAGGAGGATCTGGAGGAGGAACAGGGACAGGGACAGGAGGAGGGTGCCAGTACCAGTAGTATTAAGCCAATTCTCGACTGATTTCTCACTAAATTCGGGGGTCAACCGGAAATCTCTTTCAACCGAATTCGATAAAATGGTATGAGATTTCTGGAATCTGCCTTTAAAAACGAGTAAATGCCTGCCAATGTAAGTCTACTTTTTTTTTCTCTTATTTATGGATTGTGAAAATAAATAGCAAGAGCCTGGAAAATAAAATAAAATATTGATGTAGTTTAATTAATGGGTTTAAAAATGATAGACATTTGTTTTTACATTGATTTCATGTTCTTTTATTGATTCATATTCGTATGCTCCGTCAATTACATTTACACATTTAAATTGTATTTATCAATATTCTAATACTTTGCGCTTGCTGCACGGTTTCAACTAGCCCCGAGCCAAGATCCTTGAGCTCCGCCTTCTGCACTTTTCCACTTCTCAACTTCTCCATATTTCCATCTCCAAAGTCGCTCCTCCTCCACATCAAACATCCTCAATTAGTGAAGGACACGAACGATCCTTCTGCTACAATCATCAATTCAACAATTACAATTACATTTACTTAACTAGACGAACTTGTGCTTCGAGTCTTTGAAGTTGAAAATTAGCTTGCGATTTTGTGGGGAAAACTCAGCTTGTAGGTTGGTTTCCCACCCTGATTTTCGTTTCAGCGGGGCGCCAAAGTGGTCTAAACGTAGTTAATGCATAGGTAGTACGAGTACAAAAAAAGGATTTAAGTATACAACTAATCGGGGGAAAATATATAATCAGTCGTTTAAGTTTTTAGATATACATGTATACATCGATATATAAATATAGTCATAAATATATATAAACTGCATTCAAATACAATTACAATTACAATTACGAGTACAATTACACCTAAGCGCGTCGGGGGTTGAACAATCGAAGAGTTACGAGCTAGAGTACCGGGGCGTAGTCCCCCCGGAGGGACTGGGCCCCAACTAACAAAAAAAAATATGAGTCTTAGGTCTAACAAGATCGTACTCTTATCGTACTTAGTGCTAAGTCTGCTGCGCATGCGCTCGAAAAGGATCTTTTCTTCGTTTGTTTGTGGTTTCTTTGCAGGTCTGCTTGCTCGCATGTTTGCTCGTTTG
Organism: Drosophila pseudotakahashii; assembly: GCA_035046095.1. NCBI lineage: Eukaryota > Metazoa > Arthropoda > Insecta > Diptera > Drosophilidae > Drosophila > Drosophila pseudotakahashii. Next base: position 15,116,716 of record JAWNOE010000105.1, read on the forward strand.
TTTGTTTGTTTGTTTGCTTTGTGTGTTACAGTTGCTTTCGTTTGTGGGCTTATGTGGTAAAGAAATTGCATTAATATGGCCTATCAATATATCTGATGAATTTACTATCCTAAGCCTTCTTCTTCAGATATTCTTCTCATTCCCATAGCTATAGCCTTCATCTATTTGCCTGTCCAAAAAAAAAATACATTTATCTTTGCTTATAAGATAGAATTTTGTGTTTTTTCGCTTGCATATTTCCTTATGATTTGCGTTTCTCGTAAACTTTTTCTCATGGTTTCTTCTTCGACTCAGACCACCGATTGCATCGGCGTTTCGTCTTCTTGCCTTCAAACTTCCAGATTTTCTAGCTTTAATCGCACACACAAAAAAAAAGGTAAACATAAAACATAACTTTTTGTCGTATTTTTTTTTAAATATAATGAGATTGCGCCAGACTAAACGCGTACATCACTCACTCACACACAGTCACTCAAAAGTTCAAGCTGCCTGCCACGCGCGCTGAACACACTTGGATATCATTTGAAAAACTTAAGGGGGCGCAAAGAATCGGTTTATCACAGGATTTGGATTCGATTACAGTCGCGCCCCCGTTCGATAAATGCCATTGTTTGGAGGCGTGGCAGACAGCACCGCACTCGCACGCACACTTTTTGAACACTCAAAAATAAATACTAAAATATAGGAGCAGAGTCATGCTGGGAAACACAGGCTAAAACTAATGTGCTTCTCACACTGGGTTGTGCATTTCTGTTTAGTTATAAATTATACAGGTGCAAGGGGATTAAAAGATTCATTTAGTTTAGTTTAGTTCAAACCGAAAACATTGAAACGCAAATACACAACCCAAGTTAAAAGGCACACATAAATGCTCGCAAATCTCAGATCTCTCGTAACTAGAAACTAAAACTAAATGCATACAGGGTAACCTAACCGAATGTCTGGTATGTAATAATATTTATATATCGTATATCCCTGTAGCAGCGCATCGTCGGAGAGCTGGGGGGGCTGAGGCCGCCTGGAGGTCCTGGACCAGTCTGATATGTGGATGTGGATGTGGATGTGGGTGTCCGGTGTCCTTCTCCAATGTTTCGATTCGCCCCCAGCCAAGCCCCCAGCTCCGTCTTCCTTCTCCGGATCCCTTGTCCCTCCTTGTCTTGTCTTGCCCTCCTCCTTCAAGCCCTCAAGCCTTCAAGCCTAGACAAAGGTCTCGCGGATGACGGTGCCGTTGCTACTGGTGCTTAGATCTTAGAACTCGGTTGATTGTCAGACGAACGACGAGAAGCCGGGCAGTGGTGCCCTCGATCTGGCCATATTATTGACGATAATCTGGCCACCATTGAGGCTCATCACTGCACTGCCCTCCGGCTCTGAATCGGTGTAGCTGGAGTAGTTCCGCACCGGTTTGGTCTTCTTCCACGACTGCCGCAGTGAGTCATTCACGTTGGCATAGTGATTCACAAAGGAATGAGGATCACTACGCACGCTCTCGTTTTCGCTCTCCGAATGCTGAAAAAACAGGGTTAATAGGAAACAAAAATATTAAACTTAATTTCCATTCGACAAAACGCGTTTTTTTTTGTTGTTAGAAACTCAAGATTTTATACAAACAGAAAAACATGAGGGAAACACGATCTAGTCCACATGTCTTGAGCATTAGTATTCATCAAGCAGGCAAACGGTCCTTAGTAAAATATGTTTCTTTTGTGATAATCTTGGTTGCTTTCAAATAACATAATGAATTTGAAATTTAGTTGGGTTAGTAATGGGTTAGTTGGGTTACAAAATTATTACTTCTCTAAATATTATTCAAGTTAAATAAACCAATTGGGCAATTTAGTTTCTATAAATGATCGTTTATGATCCTAAAGTGCTTTAGGTTTAGGTTTTACTTGGCATTTACAGTCTTCAAAGACTATTTCTCTATAGATATTGGCTAGCATATTTTACTTGGTCTCTGTTTTTCCCTCAACTCACCTGCGATGCCTCCGAACTGCTCACCTCCGAGGGCTTCTCGGTTACACTGCTGTCGTCCGGATTCTCGTCGTAGCACTTCAAGCTCTCCTCGTCGCTGTGATATGCCACGGAGGCGGGCGAGGGGCGTGGCGGACTCTTGCCGAGATGGACGCCCGGCGGTGGGCGATTGGTGGACTTCCTGCCCAGTGTGCCCAAGGTGCCGCTGCGCAGAGTGCCCACACTGTTCAATGTGCCGGTTCCAACGCCGTGACGAGAGCGATACAACTCCAAAGCCAACTCCTGTCGCTCGTCAATGGACATGGCCATGGATTCCTCCAGAGTCTTTTGGGCCTCCTCTGCAAGAAATAACATTTTCGTTAGCTATTATCTCTTTTTCAATCTAAAACCTAAAGAACTTACGCTTATATTTGTAGCTCTTGCTCTTGACACATAGCACCGCAATGACCATCACTATGATCACAATCGAGGTGGCCGCCAGTGAGACCATGAACCAAGTTTGCCGATAGAAGGGCTTGTGCTGCAGATAGCCATATTCCAGGTGAAGTTTCGAGGGCGTCAGGATCGAGTCCTTCGAGTAAACGGGAAACGAAATGCCATAGCGATTGTATGCAATCACCCGGAATGTGTACGCTGTGGAGGGCATCAGGATGTGATAGCTGACCGTAAAGTCCTGCATCATGCCCTTCCTGGTCTGCTCGATTTTCGTCCAGCGGGAATCGTCTATGGTTTTTGGGAGAGAAAAGTTAGATTTCTGCTTGGAAAATAGCGAAAAACTATTAGGAACTAAAGTGTATTCAAAACAAATAGATTCAAATTAAATATATTTATGGATTTATAAATATATAGTTTAATGAGGAAAGATAGGAAATACTTTTAAATTAGTAAGGAATTTTTCAATAAAATGATAATAAAATAAATTTATTAAACTAAATAATAAATTCAATGAGGAAATGAGTCTAATTAGTTTTAGTGAAGAACTTGCCAAGAACTTAATAATAATGATAGTTTATTTGGAATTAAAATATGTCATTATTGCTTATATTCTAAATTTTCTACGGGACAGCAATACTTACAAACAAATGACGGCTCTCCTTTTTCTACGCAAGCATTTCAAAAGATGTGTTTTTTTTTTGTTATTATAGTTTTCGGAAAGGAATTTGTCATTTTAGAACCAAGTCACCAAAGAGGAGTAGTAGTCGAATGCAAAATAGGAGAGAGATTCAAAAGATATACGGAGAGATTATATAGTAAATGCAATTCCAAAACCAGATCTACAAGATCTACAGAGTAGGAAACACGGCAACTTACCCCGCTTCTTGGCCTCGATCAGATAGCCCAGAATGGGTCCCCGTCCCGATGGCCCGTTGATCCAGTGCATCTCGACGCTGGACAGCGTCTTCGTCAGGATGAGATCACGTGGCGCTACCGGGGATCCATCTTGGGGTCCCGTCGTCACATTCTCACTCACACCCGGTCCGTAGTCCACGGACGTTTGAGCACGCACGGTAAACGTGTAGGTTACCTCCTCCTCCAGATTCTGCACCCGAAGTGTGGTATTGGATACCTTCTGCTTCACCTGCTTGCTAAATTCTGTGGGCGATTTAAGGTCAGATATCCATTCCCATATTAATATGTAATGATTAAAACTCACTCTCGTTCTCCTCGGTGGTTTCGTAGGTGACCAGGTAACCCAAGATCTCGCCGTTGAGGAACTTCGGTGGATCCCAGGTAACCTCCAAGCTCTGCATCGTGATGTCCGAAAAGCGAAGATGAAGCGGGGCACTTGGTACTCCGGGCAGCGTCTTCACCGTAATTGGAGCTGATCTAGGGCCATCTCCGGCCGGATTGAAGGCCAGCAATTGGATGCGATACTCGGTGAACTTGTCGAGGAACACGAGACTGTGCGAAGTGGCTGTGGCCGATACCACCTCGATTTCCTCCTCCCACTTGCGGCCCGGTTCCAAGGCTTGCGGTGAATAGGTGACCAGGTAGTAGATCTTGTAGCCCAGGATATCGCCATTCTGCATGCTCTGCTTTGGTGGCTTCCAGAGCAGACGCACTTCGGTGCTGGAAATGGGAGCCGCATCTACGGCTCGCGGTTCGCCCGTGGGCACCGCTTCGCCCACATAAACCGCTGCCGGGGGCGTGGCAGGTCCTGGACCTTGGGAATTAAACGGTAGCACCACAATCTCATAGTTGCGATCCTGTTGAAGATCTGATAGCACCACACTGTTCTCATTGATGCCATGCACATCCGTTTTGGGTGTCGACTGCAGGGCGGTGGGAAAATCGGAGAGCTGCTGATATAGAATCCTATAGCCACCGGTTCCGGCATCACCATTCCACATTCCCGTCTCCAGAGCACTCCACTGTACCCGCACCGATGTGGTGGTAATGGGCACGACCTTGAGACCTCCAACTCCGACGGCCGGAGCAGCGGGCAAAGTTCTCACCACCACACTCTCGCGACTGAAGGCCGAGGGTCCCAGATCGTTGGTGGCCTGAATACGGAACTGGTACGTCATATAGGGTCGCAGTCCGAGGGCTGTGTAGGAACTTAGTAATGGATCCACTCTCTCCGGCAGCGGCTGCCACCTGCCCTCGTTCTCGCGCATCTCCACGGTGTAGTAACGAAGCGGTGCGAAGCCATCCCTGCCCGGAGTCCAGCTAAAGGTGATCTGATGTGCCTGGATCTGACTGCGTGATATTTGCGGCACCGACGGCGCCTGGGGTCTCTCCCTGTTATTGGTGGTGTACACCAGTGCCGTGGCTATCTTACCCCAACCCAGACGCGTTTGAGCCGTACAACTAAAGCTGTAATACTTCTCGGGCAGTAAACCAGTGGCACGGAATGTTCGATCCGAGGGTGGAAACTCGCGACTATAGTTCAACATGGCACTTCCGTTTAGGGTGTAGGTGACCTGATAGGCCAGGATCTCGCCGTTCGGATCCATTGGCACATCCCAGATGATGCGAGCCATGGTCAGGGTGACGTCGGGGAAGCTCACATTCGACGGGACACCCGGGGTATCCTCAAAGGTCTGAACCCTAATCGGTGGAGTGCTCAGAGCACCGTTACCCAATCGCGTGTAGGCCAAAACCTGAACGTGGTATACCACAAACTTTTTCAGTTCCGTCAGGGTTGTGGTAAATGTGGCATTATTCGGTATCGTCTTGTGCAGCACCTGTTGTCCCCGATCCGTGGCGGCATAGAACACCTTGTAGCCATCGATCTGACCATTCCTGTGCTGAGGCGGCACTTCGCCCCACTGCACAACCACTGTGGTGGACGTTGTGGCATTCGCCTGGACATCCAGTGGTCCATAGCTGGGCACAGCTTCGCGTGTCCTCTCCACCGCCGTCTCACTCTCCTTGGAGCAACCCACATCATTGCAGGCATTCATCTTCACCTCGTACAGCGTCCACTCCTCCAGACCGTCCAACACATGCGAATTGGCCGTATGATCTTCGATTACCACCGAACGTGGTAGGTATTTAATGGTTCCGGGAGCTTTAACCAATTGCTTGTAGGATATATTATAGCCCCTGGGATTGCCGTACCACTCGGTCTGTTGCAGTGGAATCCAACGAACTCGCAGCTGCTGGGCACTCATTGCCCGCACGGTAACGTTGAATGGCGGATGCTTGGGCCTGGCCTGGATGGTCTGGAAATCTTTGGTAGCCTCCGAGGGCTTCGAACTGCCAACCACATTGCTGGCACTCAATCGCATTCGGTACTGGGTGAATGGTACCAGCCCGGTGACGGTCAAGGTCTCTGCATCGGGATCGTTGATCTCGCAAATGGTAAACCATGTCATATTCCTTGCCGTCTGACCCTCGACCTTCCACTTGGTAATGCTGGAGTTGCCATCAAAGCCGGGGGTGAACTGCAGCACCACGGAGAAGGCTTCGATATTGGACAGGGCCAGGCTGGTGGGTGCATGTGGTAGAACTGGCTCTACACCAGACTGAATGGTTGCCGTTTTCGGAGTTCCACTGCCCACGCGTGTCCATGCGAAGATCTCGAACCAATAGTGTGTGGTGGCTTGCAGCTGATTTACCGTCAACTCTGTATCGTCGGCTGTGAGGTTGAACGATTTCAGGGTATCCGGTCGATCTTTGACTTGATAACGAACCGTATAACCTGTTAGGATGCCGTTCGAAAAGCGTGGCGGTGCCCAGAGAACCTTCACCGATCGATCGGAGACATCATCGAAATGCAGGGCGGTGATCTCGTCGGGCACATCGTCCTGGGTCATCACCGGCACTTGGATACTGGCCACACCATCGCCGGGATCCGTGAAGCAGAGCACGCTGATATTGTACTCGGTGAACTTCTCCAGACCTCCGAGAATTGCCGTCTGCTCTGCCAGTGGATCGATGAGACTCGGTGGCACCGTCTTCATGCGTCTCTCAATATCCTTCCACTCGCCATCGATCAGTCGACGTTGCCATGCCTGAATCTTATAGCCCTGATTGATGCCATTTATCTGCTGCGGATTGGGTGGTGTCCATCGGCATCTGGCGGCCGTCGAATTAATCGCCTCCACTTTTACACTCGTCGGTGGGGCTTCTGGCACACCCTCCTTGGTCTTGATCTTGGAACCCTCGGTGTAAACGCCCACGCCCATGTTGTTGTAGGCTGCGATCTGTACAATATAATCCTTCCATGTGATCAGCTCCTGAATCAGAAAGTTGCGCTGCGCCTCGTTTGTGATATTCTGATAGGACCATGGCACGTTATTATAACCAAAGAGGCGATAGCGCAGTATGTAGCCAAGGATCTGGCCGTTGCGATGCTCCTCCAAGGGCGGTTGCCACTGCGAGATGATCTCCGACATGGAGCGAGCGGATCCAACGAAGCCCACCGGTGGACCGGAAGGAGCTAAATTGGGTAATTAACAGGTAATACATATTAGTGGAATGTCATATAATGTATTTAGTCCACTTAATGGAGAGTCTGTACTTCTCTCTGGGGTTTTTTTCTTTCTTTGTTCATCTGTGTGTGTGTGTGATTTGTGTGAGAGGGGGTCTTAAAAAGGGGGCGTGAATCTGGGCTATATATGTATATACCTCGGTGAAGCGGAAACTCTACGCGCAGGCGGGCGACCAACGGCGATTTTCAAAATTCATTTTCGTGATGACAACGATAGCAGTTAAAAGTACAATACATATACAGGGTATTTAGCATTAGTTCTTTACACTATACATGGGTATATACTTGCTATATATCAATATATATATATGATTTAATTTAATCACTAAAACAAAATAGGATACAATTTATAAACTGTAAGTTTGAACGAGTATCTAAAAAAATAAATTTATTGTAAGCATGTATAAAAATAAATTAATAATTCGATTTAAAAATCAATAAAAAATAATGCCCTAAACACAAATGATTTCAGTAAAATCAGATAAATTTAAAAGTCGTTAAGTTTACAAGCTTTTAGGATCTTTAAACGAGTTCCTATAAAATAAATGTATTTAAAAAATAAAATAAAAGAGCATTAAATTGCTTTGGGAACACAATGAATTCCCTTTAATAAAATATTCACAAATTAAATGAAGCCAACTTAGAGAAAAGCAATACAACACACACACAATATACGTTACGATACTAAATAGTACGAGATGCACAAAATGAGGATCGGAATCCCAGAAGCGGGGATCGTTGGCGGGTTCTTTGGGTCGGTACTCACCTTCCTGGGGCAGTTCGACTACATTACTGGGTTCCGATGGCGAACCCTCGCCCACGCGATTAACGGCACTAACCCTAAACTGATAGACGGTGGCGGCCTTGAGGTTCTCGAGCAGGATCCATCGTTGATCCGCCGAAACGTTGCTCAGCTCGGTGATCCAGTTGAGCAGAGGGTCTGGAACTGGACCTACGAATTTTTCTGTTATGTTAATGTGTTTGGAAAAAACAGCAGGCGGGGGATTATGGTGAAGTAATGGTGAGTGAGTGTGTGAGTGGGTTATAGAGATAGATTTGGGTGCGATTTAGGTGTTATGATGGATTGGTGAAAGTGATATACATTATATAGTTGGTTTGGTGAAAAGTGTGTAGATTACAGCGTGTTCCGTGTGGTGATGTTGTTGTTGATGTTGATGTGAACGCGATGAAAACAAAGTGCAAAACAACAAATTACAATTGAAAATTAGACAACGAATATGTACAAATACAATATACAATAAAACGATTAATATTAAATTACAGTTCATAAAATTTCGGTTCGTTCCAGTTGGTTGGTGTTGTTTAAAATCAAATTTAATGGAAGAAAAGAGAGAACAAAAAGAAACGGATCAAAATCTTGGTTTCCTTTGTGTTTGACTGTAATGAGTTCCTAAATTAAGTTGGTGGTTCGTGGTTCCTCATGAGCTTTAAAATTTAATATTAAATATTTTAATCTTCTCGAACAGCAATAAAAAACCCTTATGTATCGAAAAAAATATTTTAAAGAACTACAAGTATTTTCTGTAAATGACTTTTCCATTTAGTATACAATAAAAGTATTTATTTCTTCTGTTCGACATTTTTGCTTATAAATGGCAACCGTGTTCGCTTTCACCCCTCCCTCGTAAATCATAAATCCAATACTAACCATAACCACCACAACCCAAAAAACTCTACGCTACCGGAAAATATATATATACCTATACATACATACGTATGTATGGTATATTTATAAAGATAAAAGTAGCCAACGAAACTTACCCAATTCGGAGACCTCACGTCGCTGGATAATAAATTTGGATATTGGACTGTTGCCATCGAATCCCGGTGTCCAGGACACGTTGATGCTGCGCTGTTGCGGCTCCGGCAGTCGTTCCACCTTCACATTGCTGGGCGGGAACGGGAGTTCGATGACACTGAGGCGAGCGGCCCGCGTCTCATTTCCCCCGGGTGAGGTGACCACACAGGCATAACTCCCCACATCGCTGGCCCGCACCGCCTGGATCTCCAGCTGCCCGTCCGCCTGGACGCCAATGCGCTGCGAATTACTGATGGGCGTCGCCGACTGACCCTCGCGATACCAGTCGATGTTGTACGGAACACTGGGATCACTGGACACCTTGCACTGCAGCGTGGCCGTCAGGCCAAGTAGCACCGTTGTGTCCACCGGCGGCTGGATGATTTGTGTCCGCACTGCGGGTAAAGAGCAGAAAAAAAATGGCAAGGATAAAAAAAATACATATAAGAGCACTTTCTGGACGAGAGGAAGGAGATGGAGATGGGAACACATTAACAACACGGCAATGCAGATTAAACGACCGCAAGTTGTGTGGCAAATGACAAGTCGCGACAGGCACGCCCACTTTTATTGCCGGCCTACCGGCAGACACCTCTTCCATCGGATCGCCTTTCAACTGCCGCCCCCCTTTTGGCTTATCCCTTAACCCGAAGAGAATCCCAATCCCAGGTGGGGAAAATGAAGTTTAAAGGCTCCAGAACTGACACACGAAGCCCGTATGGCAAACACCCTGAATTTTGGGTCTTTTTGGGTGTGCTTACTGGGGAATTCTGTACATTTTTTTGGATTTATCTGGGTTGCGATAACCATAACATATTTAGTCCTAACATATTACTTAAGAAATACAATGAATCTTTATAACATGTTATTCCTTATCTGCAATTCATAGCTTTTTAAAATATATTTTCACTATTTTATTAATTTCTATGGTATTTATTTGAGATCTCTGCAGTTTATATCCCTTAAATGATCTATACATTACAGGGTATTGCGTAGTCTTTGAGCCAACTACTGCACACTTGCAGGCACACATGTGCCCCCTTCGTTTGTTCCCTTTATGTATGGCTTTCTCTTTTGATTTTATTTATTTTACGCTTTTTCTTCCTTTTTTCTTTACTCTCGCTCGGCATTTCTTCTTTTTTTTTAGCTCTTTTCAGTCACTTCGTGGCCCGCATGCATCAAAAGTTCAACGCGCCCCGTGGCCCAGACATTTGTTGGTGGTAGTGGTAGTGGTGTTACTGGTGCTATATGGTGGTTCTGCCGATGGTGTTGGTTCCGTTCCGCTGGTGTTATAGTTGTTCTTGTTGTTGTCGGTCTGTTTGCCATAAGCCAAGTTGTTCCCCATATGGGACGAGATGAACTGCACTGCATTGCACTGAACGGCATGGACAAAAAGGTCCACAAATGAACCTGGTTCGCCATTCAGACTTCCATAGTGATACCCTTGGATAAGAGGTATTATAAAACATATTGGTTTCCTTAACTTTTAAATTGCATAGAATAACTTTTAAGTTGCCCAGTTTAATTGTAAATATTAATATTAAGTCCATTTAGATGCCTAAATTATTCGTTTATCGAAAGGTTAATGTCGGTCCACCCGGGGGCGCCAAAAATTTGAAAATAACTGTATTGTAAATTTATCTTCCGTATCATCTAAAAAGTGTATTTAAAACATCGTTATCCGCCTAAAAAATAGGTAACTTGTGCTTGGTGTTTTATGCAAAACACAAATAAAGCCAGAAGGCGGCTGTTGTTGGGTTAAAGGGGTGATGGAAAACTGCCATCAGCACCAGTGGCCACAGTCCACGGAGTCCACGGGCCAAATTCCGGCGTTTTGCCAATTAGCCGCACATTGATGCTGCCTTTTAGGACCGCACACACGTGCCAAACGCACAACACACTCGTGTGCTCAGGGCCAAAAATATTGCATGTGCAAATCAACTTTAATTACACAAACAACACAATGGACAGAGCGAAACGAGTGGCAGGCAACACAAAACCCTTAAAAAATCATTTGAAGCTTTTGGATTTTCTGGTTTCGCTGGCGCTTTTCGGTCTTCTGCAAAAAGTCAAAGCCATATGCCCATTTAACATAGAGACATGTGTGTGGAAATTGTACAAGGGGGGGACTGGGTATTTTTCGTATTATCCCAAAAGCAATTGACGCTGCCCAGGAGGGAGCACTTCAAATGGAACCCATCGTGGTTGTTGTTGTCACTGCTTTGGTTGTTGGCATTATTATTATGCCTTGTAGCTGTTGTTGTTGCTGTTGTTGTTGCTGTGGCTGCTGCGGCTTTGATGACATACATTATTATTATTGGACCATGCATTTTAGTTGATTTGATGCGATGTTAGGGCTATACTAACGCACAGATAACAACCTACATATGTGGCAGCAGATGCACAGAAAAAAAAACTTAACATTTCTATTACATACTTGTTATTAGGAAAATACCTATTAAATATTTTGTACTATGACATGTCATAGATTTCCTTGCAATTTTGATTTTATAATAAAAAATACTATATTCACAAGGCATCTTTACAAATGTATAAAATCATTAGATTTTTAACAGTGGCTTAGCGCCAGTTGAAATTGATATTTTTCTGTGTGTGCTCCAAAATGTCATTGGCAATCATTTGGCGATATTGAGGTAGATAGTAGATAGATATACATATATGTACATATAAAGAGTGAGGGGAGAAGTCAAAACAGGTGCACAAACAACTGTCTGTTTAATGGAGAAAATTTTTGGTAAGTAAACTCAATTTGAATCTCTTTTGTGGTTACACAAGAGTTTTCGGTGGGCGGATGACAGCATTTCAGTAGCAGTCGCAGGATGTGCCAACATCAAAGCTCTGCGATTGAACAATTGATGGGGGAGTTGCGGGTTAAATCGAGATGGTAGACTGAGAAATTATTTTGCTCCAGTAAGAGTTAGGGTTAAAAAAAAACAGTGGCAAGAATTTAATTATATTAAAAGGATAAATTATCTTAAACAGAGGTAAGTTAAACTTTTCTATATAAAGGGCTTATAGTATAGTACACATTTCTTAAATCTTTTAATGCTTACATACAAGGAAAAGCATGTCGCCGTAAAATAGATATGCGCATGTAAATTTTTGGCTATGCAATACACATATCGTTTTTACATGGAATACTCTTTTCGAGCATATCAAATTTACCTGACCTTATATCAAGTTAAAATTGATATTACATAATGTAAAAACGATCTACGTTTCATATAGATTTTTTTGGGTGTACTTTTTACTTACTACTTATTACTAGCATTTTCATATTTTAATTGTGTAATATTATTCTATTTTTACAACGCCCTACATAAAACTAACTATTTTGTTTATTTAAAAGCCCCTTTAGCAAATATAAACAATAGATATGCAGAGGGTTATTTTAGTATCTGAAACATAAATATGCAAAAAGAGAAACTAAAATGCGAGAAGCTTAGTTTGGTTATTATTTTTAAAGGGGAAAACAACTAATAAACAAGCAAAGTCTAAACTGTGCATGCTTTCGGACTAGCTTAAATACTTTAAATGCGTATATTAACAGGGGTTAAAAGCTCTGGGCTAAAAGAGTAGAGTTTAAAAAGGGCTGGTCGGGTGCTAACAAACATACATACATACATATATAAAACATAAAAGCCCCGCTAACTAAAAACGCTAACACTCAAAGGGCGCCCGACTAGACAGACGCACTTGAAACTAACAGACGGGCGGCAGGCAATTAGATTTGAATTGTGGTACGGGGGATCCTGGCTACTGGTTACTGGATCCTGCAGGATTAATGGATGGATGGCTGGCAAAGGGGAACTCACCCAAAACACTCAAATAGGCCTCGCCCTTGACGCTGCCCGCCTCGTTGGCCCGCACGCAAATATATAGACCCGCGTCCACGGATCGGATGTTCGAGATGAGCAGGTCACCCGATTCGAGTATCTGCACCCGGCTGGATATATCCACCAGTTGGGTCTCTGGATTTCGGCAGGATGGGTTATTTTTTGGCAGGTAGTTGGTTGTTTTGTTGTTTGGTTGGCACGCAGCAAGCAGTTTTGTTAGCATTACAAAATGGTTTTTTGGTTTTGGTTAGCGGGCAAACAGATAAAAAATATAAAATATTAGCATTATAATCATCATCATTATCATTAGTGCGCCTCTCTAGCCATGCTCTAGGTAACTATCCTTGCAGAACTCACCATTATATATCCAGGTTATATTCGGATTGGGCGATCCTACGGCTCGGCAGGAAATAGTCGCGTCCTTGCCATCCAAAGCGGTGACATTCTGGGGCGGCAACTCCATAATCGGTGCCGATGCTGCGAAAATTTAAATACATTCGATTACAATTAGGCCACAATTAACTTCAAGGATAAAATCACGGTGGGGTTTTAGGCTAGATTCAACGCAATTAGTGGTTAAGTAAGGTGTGTGTGTATAAGTAGTGTGATTTATTTTTATTTTTTATATTCAGCTTGTGAGAAAAATCTGTGAAGCTGAAATAAAAATTAATTGAATTAAATCTACTGCAAAAATTGCTGATGAATAAACAATAAGGCGTATTTACATATGTGTAAGCCTACGAAAGATACTGTTAAATAATTCAATGCTCAAAAACATGATAAATACGTGACGAAAAAAATATTTGAATGTTGGATTTTGTGCGTGTTTTTTACAAAACTCAAATTGTTTTGTTCTTTCTTCTTTTTTTGTGGGCTGTTAAGGGAAAAGCTTTTTTTATTCAGCTGATTTAACTACAGTTTTCAAATGTTTACTTTGTCTTACAATTAATTATTTATTTGCCGTTTAATAATTCCGTGTTTACAAGGTACAGTTTTCGTAACAAAATTAATTTTATTATTATTTGCCCATCGCATCCGTTTGAAAAAATTCAAATTAAAGCTTATTTATTCAAGGGCAATACACTGGGTATATTTATTATGAGAACTCCTCTTTTTGTCACATAATTTAACCGTTTAACCATAACTAGTTATATTTTAATCCCCCGAATCGGGTTTCTCATCGTTTGGCCCTCAATTGATTGCAATTGATACGTTTTCTTTTGATTAACTGCTCCATTGACTCAATCCACCTTTCACTTTCTGCTTTCGCAATTATGATTACACCAAATTAAAGGCTGGCCAATTAATCATGCTGCCTCCTTGGTCGCATCAGGTGGATGGATCCAGTATATACATATATATATACTATATAGCTCCCTCATTCCTCAGAACGTTTGGCTCCATTTGGCGCCCTTTCACTTGCTGCCGCTGCTGGTTAATGTAAATTATTTATTGGATTTTGAGTGGCACGACGGTGGCTGCCTGTTTCTGTTTCTCCTGTTTTTTGCCTGTTTTTGCCTGTTTTTTGCCTGTTTTCATTGTTATGGCCAAATGCCATGCGCTCGAAGGCCGAAACTGAGGCTGCTGCTGCCTTCAACTGTTTTTGTTACTGGCAGGCGCAAATGTAATAATATTCGTAATAATTTCGCATGATGAAGCATTCCCGTTAACTACGCTTATGTAAATAAGTGCATAAAATTACAATAAAAGCACCAGCACCACCACCATCCTGGCTCCTTGCAACATTAAGATATTAAGTGCTCGCTGTTGCAGTTTGCAATTGTTGCGGGAAATCATAAAGACATCAACTCTGCTTGATACTACTATGGCTGCAACGCAGAAAAATAAATAAAAAACAAGAGAGAACGCTATAGTCGGGCGTCCCGACTATCAGATACCCGTTACTCCAAGGAGTGCGAGGGAGATGGAGATATAAAACTTTGATCGCGCATAACTTTTAAAGGAATGGTCCGATTGGAAAAATTTCTTCTACATTTCGATAGGTAACATAAACATAACAAAATTGCATTTATACTTCACCGAAATCTTTTAAAATGTAGGCGCCAGACGCATTTTAAAATCGTTTGTGGGCGTTAGAGGGTCGTGGCCCTCGGCTGAAATAAACTTGCGCTGCGTAGGAAGCCAAAGAATTTGTGTGGGTAATCCCAACTTTCTAGCTATTATAGTTTCCGAGATCTCGACAGACGGACATGGCTATATCGACTCGGCTTGTGATACTGATCAAGAATATATACACTTTATAGGGTCGGATACGCTTCCCTCTCCCTGTTACATACTTTTGCACGAATACAATATACCCTTTTACTCTACGAGTAACGGGTATAATAAAAGAAACGAAAGGAAGAGAAGGGAAAGGGAAAATCCAAAGGGTTGGGAAAAATTGCAGGCAACAGACCAACTTTAAGTCGGGGTTAAATATGATTAAGCCAGTAACTTTTGTATGATATGCCATTAAAGGACAATTAAGCTGCAGCACATTGGGTTTAATTTTGGAATGGAAAATTTAAAGGCAAGGTGTATATGTATGGTATAACTCCTTTGCCCGGGCAACGTGTTAAGTGTGCTTAAGCTGCCCCGGTGGTCAGTACCCAGTACCCTCTCACTTTTCCAGGGTCTTTTGGCCCGGTTTTTATGGCTCACGCAAGGCGCATATTAAAGACACGGAAAGGACCTCCTTTCCAAAGGAGAAACAATTTGTGGCTGGATTCGCCAGGGAGACCTAAAACACACGAAAAATAAAATAAAATAAAAAAGCACTTGCAGCTAGGCAGAGTGTTTAGCATAAATTCAAACTAAATCGAAGTCAAGTTCGCAAATGATTTATGCCTAACAATCAAACGGAGCGTATACGTAATGTATATTAAGTATACGTTGGGTGTACACATGGAAAAACAAATACTAGATATTAGAATTTAAATGTATTTCTATAATATTTTTCATGTTTATTATATTAAAGGAGACTTATTTCCATTTGAAATTACACAAATACATTTTTGAGATATTTTCTTGAATGTATGGGCGGCACTTGGGCACTTGGGCCATTTTCATTTGCCTTCATCAACGGGGTTGGCTGTAATTAATTTCGAGTTGACCCACTAAAGAGGCCGCGCCATCAACTTAAAGTCATAATAAAACGCTCACTCAGCCGGACAAGTGGGAAAAGTGGGTGATGGTGTGGAAAACTGGGTGGAAAACTGGCCATTACTTGGCCATTGAAGTGGCCACCCGTTCCAGCAGTCCAACATTAGCATGCGAATTGTTTTTAGCCCTCGTGCCGCCGCCTTTGTGCCAGGCTCTAAAATTTCCAGGGGAGGCCCCACCTCCCCCCATTTGGCGGCGCTTAAACGGTTTTTCGCTTTCCACCAGTTTTCCCTTTGCAGCAGCGGCCCTTTTCTTATTTTAATAAGCATAAAGAACCGCTTTTCAAGGGTCCCCATTCTTTGAGCTGCAGAAATTTTGATACAGACTTTCCGACTAATCGAAAAGTACTCTTTAGAAATGCTTGATTATGAAAGTTATCGAACTAAGGGGTGATTTTCGATAATTGGCAAAACTCTTTGCCTTTAATTGGACATCATTAAATGTTAAACCATTGTTGATTAATATTATTATTATTATTTAAATCAAACAAAGAAGAATGTAATATTATGGATTTTTTAAATGTACTACTTTTGCGGTTCTTAACATATTATTCATACCCATAGTATTAGGGCCCATTTAAAATAGCCAAAATTACTATACGAAAATATATAGTAATTTACTCGAGGAATTTGAAACTGCTTTTTATGGGCTTGGCATGTCGCAGACCAATCAACTCGAAACTCCAACGTCCGCTGCAATCAATCACTAAGGCGGCATGGGGTTAAGCTATTCTGACCCCTGACCTCTGACGAATACGCCACCTGTTGGCTGGGCTATGGAAAATGAAAATGTAAACGAAAACGAAAAAGAAACTTTCGACTGAGCAAATAAAAGAAATTTCTACAAATTCGCACAGTGGAAATCGCATTGAGCCATCAGGCAAACGGAAAGGAAGTGAAACAGCCACGCCCACACCGCCCCAAAGTCACCTAATTACTCACACACACACATACACAAACAAATAAAATGGGGGAAAAGGGGTGGTTTTTGGGCGGTGGGTGTTAAGTGCAGGCACCTTGGAAATGGCAGGAAGCGGCGATTAAAATCACTTTTGCGTTTCGGGAAATTACGAAATTATGTTACTCGAGAGTTGAGGCAGCCGGGAAAAGCTCAGGCAGCCGGAAAATGCGATGTGGAAAACTCTGACTGTGGCAGGTGCACGGCGAGCGTAGCGC
The DNA here is from genome assembly GCA_035046095.1 of Drosophila pseudotakahashii. Lineage (NCBI taxonomy): Eukaryota > Metazoa > Arthropoda > Insecta > Diptera > Drosophilidae > Drosophila > Drosophila pseudotakahashii. The sequence continues at coordinate 15,133,642 of JAWNOE010000105.1, forward strand.
AGATTTACGCCAACTTAACAAAAATGAAGTGAAGAAGGCGCTTCGCTCTTCTCTGCTCAGCTCCAGAGAAAAGGCCAACAGAGAAAGATGCAAAACTTTGACAAACACTGGGCGGCAAAGGCAGGAGGTGCAATTAAAATGCAGCCAGTTCAGGTCTTAGGACCCAAGCGGAACACTCCGGCACATCCACGTTGAACGCGAAAGGCTGGAAAATAATTTCCCAACTCAACTTCTTCGCCTATCTAAGTGAAAAGTGCTCCGGCACAAGGATTATCCCTCAAGTGGCCTTCCAAGCGGAAAATAGAGAAGGGGCTGGTGGGTTCTGGTTCTGTTTCTGGATAGACTGACTGACTGGCGGGCGGGGGGAAGGAAATCAGCAATACAAATGCCAAACACTTGTTGCCATAGCGAGGAAGAATCGGGAGAAGGGGGACGGGGGAAGGAAATGGCGGATACGGAGGAGCAGCTCCACCAGCAGATAAACGAGCGCACAAACAATAAACGAAAGAAATTGCAAAATGAAATCAAGCGAGTCCCAAGTGCGCGACTTGAGAAGCGCAGAGAAGGGCGACCGGTTGGGAACAGGATTAAACCTGAGCACTGAGAAATTTAACAGTAACAAGAAGCTGATTTAAATATCCAAATTAGGCGTCCCCTTAAGATTTTCACAATGCAAAACATCGAGGTTTTATCAACATTAATTGTCTGGAATCTCCTTTATTATCAGACTTTCATTTTTCCGCAGTGTAAGACCCTGGTAAATAGCTCACAGGGAGTGTTGGACCGGACCCGTTGGGTAATCGAATCAAAGAGCCGGAGACGAAGAGTCAAACAGCAAGCGGCCAAAGGTGTTCATAATCCGATTCTGATCCTGATCTGGATTATCTCGGCATAGACCAATTACGAGGCCAGCTCACTGCTGTGGAAAAAAAAATGGGGACAAGAAGAAGGACTACATGGACAGAGGAGGGGTCACGGCACATACTCTCACCCGGAAACAAAGCCGATTAGGCTGGCAGCTCCTTCTTCATCCTGTTGGCCATGTCGGCCATGGATAGGACCAACTGCAGCCAGACACAACAGTGAAACTTCTGCTTCAGCTTTTGCTTCTGCTTCTGCCGGCAATAAAACTTATCCTCGAGATAGGAAGACTACTGGGCAGAAGAATTAGGGACTTGGAGAGGCTAAATGATGGCCCCGCCGCCCAGGATCGTAAAATGCGCTGGCGCAGACAAACAAATTGACTCGAATTAGCCTAGGCAAATAAAATTAAATGAGCCGCAACGATTGGTTACCATTCAGTCATGCCGGGGGAGCAAAAAATATCAGAAACTTACTTGCCCAAGCCAACAACTATAAAAGCTGCAAAGTTTTTCAATAAACCGCTGACGACAAAATCTCTTAACTAGTTTAACTCGAATACAATGCAGCAGGGCTGCAAAAAATAAAAAAAAAAGGAGAAGAGATAAAAATAGATGGAAATGAAGCAGGGCGATGCTGCAACATAAGAATAACTCAGCAAAATATGCATGGAAATTTCAAATTTACATGAAAATCCCAGCACTGGCCATAAAAATTTAAGCGATGAGGGGGAGGGGGGGCAGCGCAAACTTAGCTTAAAGTCCCATCAAGAAAGACACAGAGACGAAACTTATTTTAGACCCGCAAAACAATATGTCCTTCGTCCTGCCGTCAAAGGACTTCCACTCGACTCTCAACTCTCTCTGTCAAATATTTAAAACGTCAGCGGAGGAGTCACTCGCTTTTTTGGGTTAGGCTCATGAATGAGGAATTATTCTCCGGCCAGTCAGTCAGTCAAGTCAGGGAGTCGGGAACTTCGAACTTCGAGTCAAAAAAAAAAAAAAAAAAGGAAAATGATGTCATGTCAGCATGACAGGAAACTCAGGACTCGGGAATCTCTTGTCCCCAGAAGTGTGACTTGTGTGTCAGTCTTAATTTTCGCATTATGAAATTCATTAAAATGCAAAATTGTCCCACAGCAAGTCATATTCCGAGTGGGTGTGTTTTATTTTTTCGTTTTTTGAGGATGGGTGGCAACCCTTAGGCAGCCATTTGACCCAGCACTTAACGGTACTTGGGAGCCTTTGAAGGTGAAAGTCCGAACTCATATACTTATATTAGCCGTCACTCAATATGACAAATTCATAACATCCCATTTAAATGGACGGGATGGTAGCTGCAAATTTAATTAAAGGGTTATATTTAAATTGTGTACTTATTGTAAATTTAAGTGAAGGTTAAACTAGGTGCCAATAGTAACTACAAGTTAAATAATAGTTAACTAAAAGTTAAGCTGGGAGTAAAATTGTATTTTGGGTCAGCTTTTTAAGTTGATTCATATATGGTATTAAAAAGTGTGACCATATCAAGCTATCAACCAGAGTAACCAAATGCCTTAAAATATAGAGAAAGGTTCTGAGATAAATCAAGCTAAATGGCGAAAAATGCTGCTTTTTGTTGTGGATATAAAGATTCATTAGATTAACCATGCCAGGGGTGTTTGTGTTTATCCAACAGAAAGTGGTGAAGGTTGCCGGCGACTAATCAAGTTGAATGAAAAATTTGTCTGCTTTTGACAAATTTGATAAAGCAACAGAATAGAATGGAGGGAATAGAGCAGATGAAATTCCTACTGCTCCTGTTGGCCAAAGGCGCTTTTGGCCAAGACTGCAAAACGAAGCTTCGCCAGAGCCGTAGGGTGAAAAACAAATTAAGAATGGTCCATGGCAAAAAAAAAAAACAAAACAAAAAAAAACGGGAAGATGAAACGGAAACGGGGGAGCCAAAAGAATACTTGCAGATAATATTTAAGCTTAGACTTAGGAGCCCCAAAGGCAGTAAAATAACAGCAAGCCAAGCCAATAAAACAACAAATTCAATCGCAAAACAATCAAAAGAGCTACTTTCTAGGGGGTATAAGATACATATATCTCGAGGGCTGGGGTGCTTTACTCATATGGAGGTGAAGAGGGTGCAAGGCTATATATAGTGGTGCAAATAAGTGTGAGTGCGCAGGTGAGTGTTTTGAGTGTGTGTGTGATTTTTTGTGTGGCATTTAGCTGCATGCCCATACCAAAGCGAAACTCCTTGCGTCTACCGGAGGAACCTGATCCCGATAACGATCCCTTTTCCGATCCCAAGACAGCATGCGAAGCTCTTACCCTCAGGATTCGCGGCTGGGCCAAACGCTTCACGCGGATCTTGGCCGTTTTAGCTATGAATTCGTTTGTTAATAATGGGTTAAAAGGTCAAAATGCAAAAATGGTTAGGGGTATATATAAATTTCATGGGGTAGAAAATGTAAAGATATGACATGGAGGCGCATGGAAAGAGCACTTGTTTAGTACATATGTATATACCAATGTGACAGGCATTTAGGCATTATCTAACACTGTGTGACATTGGAAATACACCAAAATATTATTATAATTCAATGCTTTTCTTTCAGTAAAAAATGTGGAAAATCCAATAAAATAGTTGCTCCATTTAACCAAAGAACCAAGAATCCCTTAGCTCCCACTTTCAGTTCCATTGTCACACAGGCTGTGTAGAAAATCAGCTCTTGACTTACTTTTTACGCGCAGCCAGGTGCTCGCCGAGTTCTCCCCCGCTTCGTTGATGGCCAAACACTGAAACATGGCGGCATCATCCAGGATTAGTTTCTTAATTACCAGCGTATTATCCGTGTTCAACGTGTATCTGCAATGGGATTTTATAGAATATAGAACAGAAACCAGAAAATCGATTGAATCCCCCAAACTCACCTTCCGCTTTCGATGTGTGCATCCACCGATTCGGCATTCCTGAACCACTTGACCTGGGGCGTGGGTTCTCCTACCACATCGCAGGCTAGCTGCACCTGTCCACCGAATTCGCCAAAGGTTTCCGCTCGCATGGGTGTAAAGAATACAGGCGGTTCGAGAATTTGCAGGAAAGCCGAGGCACTTACGGCCGGATAGCCACCACTGCGCAATCGCACCTGGCAGGTATATTCGCCCGAATGTGAGCTATTCGCCTGCAACAGGGCCAGAGTTCGATTCCATGGATCACTCAGAGTGTGCCTCACGCCCGCTGTTTCCACGGCAATGCCATCTTTCAGCCAGAGAGTTTCCAATTCGTGCAAAGGTCGGGCATTAGCAATGCATTGCAAATTCACCACTCCGGTTCCCATTTTAACCTTGACATCCTGGGGAGGAACTATGATCTCGGGTGCCACCTCGATATACGGATCTCCACTGACATTCAGGTGGAGAAAGGGGCTGCTCTCCTCCTTGCCCAACTGGGTGTTGGTCGCCTTGGCTCGATAGCCCTTGCGATCGTTCTCATCCGCACTCAGGATAACCAGCTGATTGGCCTGGGTGAAGGCGTACTTGATGTCATAGCTGAGGGGTCCATCCTCCGATTGCCACATAACCGATGGCACGGGCACGGATTCGATAGCTGGCATATCGAATATGGCAGGATGGCCACTGATCACAGTCAGTCGACCCTCGGTGGTGTTCTCAAAGATGCCCATGTCTGTGAAAGGATCGGGATAAACAGAGGGTTTTTAATATTTTTTTAAAAATAATTTTATAATTTTTTTATCTACATTTTATAGTTCTATCCTAGTTCTATCACTAATCAGGAATTAACTGCTCATTATTAGGTAACTGATATTCCTAGCGTTCTACTCCCCTGGAAAATTCTAGATCTGCTAACAGCGAAATCGAAGTAACCCCAATGCCTTGGAAACCCAGGAGAAGTGCTTTCTGTGCCTTCCCGTGGTGTCATTCGCTAATTGAATTGAAGGCAACGCGCACGGCCTGCGGGCAAGTCAATTTAACCTCTGACCCCGCTCTTAAGCAACCCCACCACACCCGGCTAAGAACCACCCGGTCGAGCTTTAAAGGTTATTAGTTCAGTTTAAGCATGCTTTCCTCTCTCCCACTCCCTCTCTTTCGCCGCCTCGGTCCTACAATTAATTAAGTGCTCAAGACGCTGCTGCTGCTGCTCCAAGTCAACCAGTCGACGAGTCATTGAGTCAGTCTGTCAGTGAGCCACGCCCATCGTCCGCCCCCGGAAAAGAAGGTCACTGTGAAAGGGGGGTAGCTTGGTTATTCCCAGTGTTGTGGAGTACCTACGTAGGTAAATGTACCTAAATATCTATTAAACTACTATCCTTTATCATACCTACACACAAAAAAAGGCATGTCGGCATAAAATCGATATGCATATCGTTTTTACATGAAATTCTCTTTTCTAGCATATCAAATTTAGCTGCATTAAGTGCATATCAAGTTAAAATTGATATTACATAATGTAAAATTGATCTACGTATGGAATTTCGTTTAACCTAAAAATAAACTACAAATTCAGGGAACTAAATTAACATCATCTGTTTTAGCTTGGTACAAAATCCGAGTATCTATTTCCAACACTAAGCATAAGCGATGGCATAAGGGGTTCTCTTCATCGAGGTCGTTCTCATGTCGAGAGCTCGATTTATTAGGTTCAAGTAGTGGGGTAATAAGCACTCGTACACACGCACACATTCAGAGCGCAGAGCTCGAGTGTCACTCACACTTACTTGTCTAATTGTTCGTTACATCCACACCTACCCGGTGACCCTTAACCCTTGCCCCTTAACCCCCTGCCCCTTAGTCCTCCCCCTTCTCTTCTTCACGTTCCGTTCTTGTTGTAATTAAGTTCGCATTAAAGAAAAATTAGCAGCTAAACATTTATCAGGGCTAGGAGGGGCAGAGTCTTGGAGAGTCTGCTGTGACAGCCGTTTGATTAGTACTCCACCTACAAACCCCCTTTTACAATCCCCCCCGCCCATGTCGACAAGTCTTGGAACAAGTTGAAAGTCTACACTTTTTCTGGCTCATGATTAACCCATTTATTTCGGTACTTGTACTTTGTCTTTTAGTTTTGGAATTTTAAAAATTTCTGATTAAATATTAGTAAGCTTTTTTCTTGGTATGTTTTAATCCATAGTCCATGGCTAGTTGATAAGGTACCAAAAGCTGCAAGAGGCCACCCTTGGATTTCTAACATTTCTCCTCTAATTGGTAACTTAATCTGAGTCCAACCCAAAATAAGAAAAAAATGAAATTATCCCGACCATATCTCAAATTTCCACGCCTTCAACTCGAATTTTTCCCAATTTTTCGCCACTATTTCGATGATGATGTGGCATAATCGACATATACCGATATGTAAGGATATAAGGCCCCGCAGGACTCTGACCCCCCGCCGCATATGAACTTACAGGCAACGACAACGTCGCTCTTCTCGCTGAATATGGATCCGGCATCATTCCTGGCAATGCACTGATAGCTGCCCGCATCCTCGCGCCGAGTGCTGTGGAATCGGTAGAACTGGCTGGATGAGAAGTCGCCCACGGGGACGCCGTCCTTTAGCCATCGATATGTTGGCTGCGGGTATCCTGGAGATGCGAAATGAGTAAGGAAAAGAGCAAAGGGGAAATGCTTTAATAAATATCATGTTGAGCTGGGGGAGTTGGGGTAGTGGGTGGGGTCGTGGTTTAAAGGGCATCTTGTATGTATCATTAAACCCTGGCTTTTATTTGATTTGCGCTGACAAAGGCACCAGACAATTGGCAGGGACGCGTTGAAAGGATTGAATACCCTTCAATCACATATTATATTTACATGATTTTCTTAAGAAAAGACAATAATAGACTTTAATCTAATTAAATAGTAATTTTTCTTAAATTATTTAGGCTTAATTCTTATTATTTCCCTTTAAAAAATCCTATTTATCTTTATTAGAGAAATTCCCAAATAAATTAGCTAAAATATTCCATTTAAATTATGCCTTTCCTTAAATCAATTAAGTCCAATTAAAATATATTTTATTCTTATATTGAGTTAATAGATTTAACCCCTTCGATCCCCGCCACTGCCGCAATTAAATCGCATGCTGGCCAAGTTTTTGTGCCATAAAGAGTGCGATAGATGGTGGGTGCCAGGAGCACAAAGGACACCCTTGTGGCCACATATGGCTTCATTTGTTTGAGCTGCCGCCCCAGAAAAGAAGCCAAAGACTTGAGAGCTCCAGAGATGGAGCCATGGATATATAGGGGTACATACTCTATATATATGTATACAGAGTGCTCATTCTGATTTCATTGCTGCAGCCAGGCATTTAAATTAAAGTTGATTTATATGGCCACCAGGCAGGCAACTCACCAGCTCACCATCCTAACCCACCCACCTGACCTCTCTCTCTCAGTCGGCCCAAAACTCCCTTTGCGAAATGGAATTGCAATTGGAATGGCTAAACAAAAATTACATGTGACCAAAGGGGGACGAAGGGACGAAGGCGGCCGGGTCGGCTGAACTAAATGAAAGTCTGAATAAAATATGCGATTCGGCTAACTGGCCAGGATGCAACAGGATTGAGTGCACATCACATCACAGGATGGAGGCCACCGAACGGGAGCAGACGGATTGGATTGCCGGCGGCCGAAATCCGGTCATCAAGCCGACGGATGGGAAAAGGCATCGCCGTAGCCTAACCAACACCCAACCCAACCCAAAATCCAAAATCCAGGCGGGACCATCAACGCTTTTGCAAAGAGCTTAAGTCGGGGACTTGGACTCATCAAAGAATTGGGGTTGATGGCTAGGTGTTAGCTGGGCTGTAATCCTGAATACCCTATGCTCTCAGCGTGTTCATCCTCCATCATTGAAACATACACCCAAAAAAAGAATTGATATGAAACGTTGATCGATTCTACATTATGTAATATCAATTTTAACTTGATATCCGGCCCCGTAAATTCGATATGCTCGAAATGAGTATTATTTGTTAAAACGATATGCGTATTTTTAATAACCAGAAATTTACATGCGCATATCGATTTTACGGCGACATTATTTTTTTTGGTATGTAGTTTTTTTTTTTATTTATTAAACATCTAAAAGAGTAAAATTCCTTTTTTATTAGATGTATTACAAGTTAACAAAAATAAAAAGGTTTTTTTAAAATATTATTTGGGTATTATATCTTCAATCATTCAATTTCATGCTAATTCAGACTAATAGATACCCCTTAAAATACGACGCCTAATATTTATGGGTGATATTTTTTTAAATCTAAGTCCTGGATTTATCTTCTCAAAAGATACCCCTGAAATTCTTAAAAATGCATCATGAGTACACCCTAATCGTCATACTCAGTTCATCTTCAGGCACTTAGAGGGTAGCATTAGGGTAGCCAAACGTGGCCAATGGCAATGCAATTCACTTCATTCAGTTTGCAGACAAAATCGAATTGAGCCGAGTTAGAAGCGAAACTGGAAACTACCAGTCGAGAATAGGAATCAACTTAAGAATAGAAAGATATAGGGATGGAGAAGGAGCGGAGAAAGTGAGGGGAAAAGGCTGGCGAAGAACGGAGAAGACAGAAGAAGAAGAAGCCCAGCAGCAGCCAAAAGTTTCTCAAGTGTTGGCCAAAAAAAGAAGAAGAAGAGAAAATACCCAAGGATAAGAAAGAGAGAAAAAAAGTTACATGAACGGACCAAAAGGCAAAAGTCTATTTGAGCATTTTGGGCAATGACGCTGCTATAAAATTACAATTTGGGGAATTGTAAGGCAAATACACACAGACACACAAGGACGAACACTCACATGAACACACACTCGCACACACACACACACACTCACACATCAAAGTGCCGTTAGTCAACAGCAAAGAGAGTAAAAAAAGAAGAAAACGAGAAAAAAAGTCGAAGAAACAAACATTCTCCAGCGAAATGTGTCAGCGCTAAATCGAAGCGAAGGCCCAATAAGCGGAGAATCGGGGGAGAGAGAGACAGGAAGTGCAGGGAAAGAAAGAGAGAGGGAGAGCAGGACCCCGACGGACCCTTAACAGAGAATACACTTTGAGAAACTACAGCCAACACTTTCTTGGTCCTAAAAATAATATTTAAAAGGGTATAATTACAATTACTAAATAGAGCTAACAAAATAAATACATTTTTCAAATAAAAAAAAAATGTTAAAAAAAAAACTTTTTCCAAAAACATTAAATTTATTCTATAGGAAAAAACAAAAAATATTTTTAATAAAATTCTTCTAACAAAATGATTTACCTAGTGAAAGCGTCTTCCAAACAAATTCTGAATTATTTTTTCTGATAATATCTTTAAATTTCTTAGTAAAACCCCCCGATTTGTACCAGTGTTCGCATATGTCTCTGTGTCATTGGGTGTGTGCTCACATATGTGTGTAATGAGTTTTTAATAACTAAACTGACAAAAATCCTTTAAGCCCAAGCCATACAAAGTCACTGTCACTCCAAAAAAAAAAAACCCTGCACAAAGCAAAAGAAAACTCAAGGCACGACCAAAAAAAAAAAAAAAAAGAAGAAAGTATGAGACGGCTGAAGACCAATGGAAACAGCCCAAGAAAAGAAAGGGGGGATCCGAAAAAAATAAGAAAAAATTTACATTCTCTTGGGAAGCGGCCAGAGTCAATCAGATAGTAAAGACGGGAAGAAGACCCTGGTAAACCGAAGGCCAAATGGAATTGACAGAGCGCAAAATTCATTAAAAAGGAAACAAATTTCATTTCCTAGGACCCAAGACTTTAAGCCAAGTTTATCAAAGGAATCGAAACGAAAATTATAGAAGAAATGTAAACTTAAATGAAATGCCAACAGTCGTCAATCACTTAAACCGCTTAGCAAAGCTGTCTTTATCGCTTTTGCCGCACAAGTTTCATAAAATAGCGATTTTCTTTGCCGCCCATAAAAGTGTGCTACTCTTTTTTTTCTTCTTCATTTTACTTCGTAAAACCGGCAACAAGTCATCACCATATTTCCGTGGCTTTTTCTTTTGCGGCTTGCTACACAGCAGCCAAATGCCACTCACTCAATCAGCCAGCCAGTCAGTCAATCAGTTAGTCAATCAATCAATCAATCAATCAGTCAGTGTGTCTAAGCAAGCCCAACTGCATATAAATAAATTCAATAAACAGGCGACGCAATGCAACAAATTGCATTTGTATGTTGTATATGTATGTGAAATGGGGGAATCCCCGGTTCCGCATAGCGGAAATTGTTTGATTTGTGGCCAGAGCGCAAACCCATCGAAAGCTCCACGAAATCAATTGCATTTAAGAACAGGGCATGGGGCAATGGGCATTGGGAGTTGAAAGGATATGGGTTGTAGGACGTAGGATGTAGGATGCATGGGGAAAAGGAAGAGGAAGGGGAACGTAGCAACACCGGCATTCATAACTCCAACTCCGGACCCTCGGTGTTTGTCAAGCGCACTCTTTACAGGGCCGCCCACCCGAAAGTCCATTTGCCAATTCGTCAACTTGGACTCTCGGCCCCAGAGATTTCGAATCCTGGTTTATCCTGGCCTAAGCCCAGAAAACCAGAATGCAGAAACGAAAACCGAAAACCCCATTCCTTTGTGATGCCAGTCAGTTTTTCAATGGATTTCATTCGTAGGGGCAAGTATGGCGAACATTTAAGTCTTTAAAGGATTTCACATAATTTAAGTAGCTCCTTTACACATTACGTTTGTAACTAATTAACACGGCATGCAGTCAAGCACACACATTGTACATATTTTAAATGCCTGGAATTTATGTGATTTATTTTAAAGCTTTCGGGATAAATGAGTTATATTAATATAGATTAATTCAATTAATTTCCCTGTGTTCTGTTTTAAATTAACAGAAAAATCTGCTCGCCTCATTGGCAAAATTCCAACCAATTTGAAAGTTTACTTAAATGTATATAAATCGTTATGCATACTGCATGATTTGCTGCAATTTGTCTGTGCAACTTTTTGTATTCGGACATATATATACATATATATTGTACGTTTTTTCCTCTTCATTATTTTACACGTGTTTCCTCAGCTTGTCTTACACAATTTTAATTTGCCTTCAGTTTTCGGTGGACGCTCCTCTGTCTTTCTACCTCTCTTTCCCACTCAAGCTGCTGTCTAGCTGTCTGTCTCGCTCTACGTATTCTCTATTTTTGTTATTCTGTGGCAACACTGGTACATGTTTGTTAAATTATGCACAGTGCAATGCGCTGACGCCTTTGGACCTGGACAACAAACTACTACACAAAGAGAAATATTTTGTAAAGAAAAGAAATTAAGGAAGAAAACAACTTTGTAGGCAGTAGTGTGTTTTGAACCTGGTCCTGTTCATCAACCTACTATTTCATTTCGATTTAACAAGTTTAAAAACAATACAGTGAAATAATAGTTAACAGTGGGTTTTGAACCTGGCCCCTACATAAATCAACCTACTGTTAGTACTTTTTTTTCGATTTAAGGAGTTTTTGAGGTAAGACAGAGAACTTCAAAGGACATATGTTTTTTTACAATATTGACATGCCTTTTTCTTTCCGTGTACTTTTCCTCTGCTTTGCCCAGGTGAGTTTAAATGCATGTGGAGTAATTTCTGGTGTTTTTGTTGTGGCACTTGAAGCGAAGTAAACTTTAAAAGTGCCTAAAAGGCTTTTTTACCTTTGTCTTGCCTCTTGTGGCTGTTGCACTTTTTAACTGCACATTTCACTTTTATGCATTTGCTGCCTTTGTTTACACATTTCGTTAGTCTCTCTCTCTCTCTAGACTCTTTTCCATGCATTTTAGTTTGCCACTCACACCGCAAAATAACAACAATAACACTGGGCCAAATTGGTTGTTTAAAGAAATTTACTTGCCACCATGTGCAGGGTGCACTGGGGAAAATGAGGGTTATTTGGTCTCGTAGATGTGCAACGAAATGCTAAATTTGGAATTTATATGACGTTTTTTGGAAATTTGGAATTTAAAAAAATTTCTGGAAATTAAAGTTTTTAGTAAAAGTTGCATTCTTTTTTAAAGCATTTTAAAGCGTCATTAATATTTTGTGTGTCCCAAAAATATATACGTAAATCATGGACCGACTCCTTTCTTTTCCACACTTATTTATCTTGTTCCAGGTATTTACGCAATTTTTTCATTAACTGTAGGAGGTTTTTTGTGCTGCTGCTGGAGGGAGGAGTTCATCTTTAAGTAAACACAATATCCTTGTTGCTTTCTATCATTTCGCATGAGTCTCCGTGTTTCAGGAATACTTTCGGTGCTGATGCCTGTACATACAGATATATACACTTGCATATATCGCATTCTTTCTTCACAACACATTAAGCAAAGCCCATCCACTCCAGCCTAAATGACGACACGAGTTGCATATATAGGCATATCGCTTATTCTTTCTCTGGGCCCCGTGTCGTCTCTTTCTCTGCCACCTTTTCTGTCTCTTTCTGCGAGTAAACAAGAGGATTTACGGCAAAAAGAAAAAAGGGGAAACCGAGTAAAAAAAAAAATAAAAAATAAAAAAACATTGCGACAAAAAGCTGGCAACAACAAAAACAACAATAGTTTGCAATTTTTCAGCTTACCTTCTTCTGCTTCTTATAGTGTTCTTCTCTCACACTATTTTTTTCTGCAGCAGAAGAAAAGGCGAAAAGTAGCAGAAAAGTGCACGGAGAAAAAATGTAGCTGATTTTTTAATTATTATGGAATTTTTTTTATAAAAGAGATTTGAACCTTGACTTTGATGGCCGAAAATAGGATGCCAATTTGTAATACTGATATATATTTTCTTTCTCTGTATAGAACGTAGAAGAAAGATTTTTAACGACGCACGTTTCTGCCCAGTGTGTGTCTCCAAATTGTTCTTCAAAACCCTTTCCTTTCCTTTGCTTTCTTCAACAAATGCGTTTCTTTTTTTTTTGTCTCTGTCCTTCTTTGTTGCCCCCTCCTTGTTCGACACATGTTGGGCTTGCAGCATTGCCACTGAAAACAGCTTTGGCGGCTTTTGTTGTTGCCATAAAAAAAAGTCTTTGTTGCAAGTGAATGCGCTACATTTGCGAGGCAGCCAGAGAAGAAGAAGCTGAAGAAGTAGTAGAAGCGCTCCATATTCCCCTTCTCACTCTATATACACTATTCCCCCAACAGCACCTCTCTCGCTCCACCCAATATGCGGCCTCATCGCATTTCATTTTGTTGGCCAGAAACAATTGCACACACATTTTGCTTAGCTTTTATACTGCCATTATGCCCCTGAAGTTTTCCCAATGGGGTATATTAGTTAGGATTAAAAATATGTTATTTGGGGAGGTACTTTTCTAAGTACATACCGTAACCCAGATGATCTTGATCTTTTCTAAATCTTCTTCTACAAATTCTAAAAATTAGATACTCCTTTTTGGATAGAACAATTCTATCTTACAATAGTTACAATAGTTCTCATTTTCAGAAAGTTCTTACAATCTACAAATTTATACTCATAGATCCCACTATCTCATAGTAAAGATAAATTCTTCTCAAAAAGTTCTTCATTTTTAGAGGGCATACTTATAGTTTCAACTTATAGTTCCCACTTCCTGGACTATTCTTGTGTTGTTTTCACGATTGTCGCGACACAAAACGCGAACAAACGTAAAGCTGAGCCAAGATGAGACAGCTATAGAAGGAAAAACAGAGACAGAGACAGGACGAGAGGTAGAAGGAGGGGGAAATGAGATGGAGAGAGTGATGGTAGAACTTGTTTTACTTGAGAGTCCCTTCATGGTCACAACCGAAACACTAAAAAGGTAGGAGGCAAATTTCCTCATAGGGAGTATGGTTCCCTATTTTTTTGTTTTAACCATAAACTAACTTGGAGAGTGCGAGAGGAAGCGAGAGGGAAGATGGTGCAAAAGGGAAAGGGAGACGATATGACAGCTAAAACCGCCAAAGTGACTGAAAGCGCGAACGTTGCGGCATGTGTGACAACGCCAAAGAGCAGCTAAAGAGATTTACATTTGTTTTTATTTTCCTCTCTACTCGCTATATTTTTTTTGGCCTTTTTTTTTTTCTTTTATTTTTTGATGCCCACTTGCAGCTTATGCAAAGTGCACGGCTCTCGGGTGTCGTTGCATAGATCCCCATAAATGCGAACAAAAAATACAAAAAAAAAAACAGATACCAACGTGTGTTTGTGTTTGCTGCTCAAATGTGCATCAAAATGCTGACGACAACCCAAGGCATTGGGGATTCCTTCTTCCCCTCTGAAAAAGCCAAAAAACCAACGGCGATTATGCCTGAAATTCCCCACAAAACAGTTATTTTAGAAGGGTTCCTGCGGGTAGTGGAAGTCTCCCTATTTTACTTATAGTGATTTCATGTTTGTTAACTATCTTTACTACATTTTAGTTTAATTTTAATAAAAACAGTTATTTTATAAGCAGAAAAACTCCCTTATCGTATAGCCTACAAATTCCCAGAATCGTCTTACAAATTTACATGTCCCAAAAAGTTAAATGCTTACATCAGTTTATAATCGGGGTCACCAGTCTTCATCCCGAAAAAAGTTTGCCTCCACCAAATCTCGTCTCTAAAACAATTCCCCGTTAGCCGTAATTTGCCAATTAAGACACACAACAAACAATGCATACATATATCCCAGCACTCCCCAAGAGTCTGGACATTTCACGACTAATTTTGTGAATCCGGCCGCCATAAAACACAAGTCCGGACTTCGAGGAAAGCGAACGGAGACGAGCGCACGTGGACGCGGTGGAAAGACCCAACAAAAAAACAAGGAAAGATAGGAAGTTAACTTAGGGAAGTCCAAGTTTACATACCCTCGCTATAATATCAAAAAAAAATTTAGAATTTATGAATGAAAATGTTATATTAATTTAATAAAAATAAAAACCTTTTGGTAATATATCTTATAACTTATAACTTATAACTTATAACTTATATCATATAATCATATTATATTATATTATCATATGCTTTACAAATTCAAACTTTGCATACTTCTGACCCAAATTTAAATAGCCTTTGAAAGGGTATAGCCAAAAAGGCCGAAGGACACAGGCGGCCAGCCTAAAGTAAGTTCATAACATTTCTTTTTCGTGTGGGGGGGGGGGGGGGGGACGAACAATATGAAACCGATACTCGAAACTGTCAAATGCAGGCTGTGGGTGTCAGTGGCCGGGGGAAGCATTACGTGTACCTGGGAACCTGGGGATCCTGGGACTCTGGACTTTGGGCACGCCCTAAAGCGCTCAAAGGATTACACGACGGCGGCCGCCTGGGAATGAAAGTGGGTGTGGAATCGGGATTGTGGGACTGTGGGATTCGAGCAAAAGGCCAGGAGTCTCAGCTGTGGGGGGAAACCTCATAAAAGTTATTGTTTTTCTACTTCATTATCTTTCAAAAGCGCGCACGAGCAGGAGCAGAAAAAAAAACAGAAAGCAGAAAACAGACGCAAAAAAAAAAAGTGTTTTCGTTTATGGTTTCGTTTTACACTAAGCCCCCTCTTTTGCTTTCAGCTTAGCTGTCAGGCGTTTTGAGGGACAAGTGTTGTGTGTGTGTGTGTTTTTGGAAGCCGAAAGGACAAGCGAAAGGGGGTGATGAATCCCTCCTCACCCTCATCGGGGGTATTATAATTCCCCTCACGGTGGTGGGCATTATGTTTGACACGCCTAGCAGGTGGCACCTCGAAATCCCCGGACATAATAAAATGTGTTTATAGAGGATTATTAGACAAATTGAAATTTCGTTGTGTCAACAAACTATTAATCATTAACTGATTTTGTTAGTAGGGTTTCAGAAGTTTTTTTTAAGATTTAATGGGGATTAAACAAAAATAGTTTTTAAATTAATTACATATTATTAAACTTTTAGTTAAAGTAATTGGTAATTGATCTTAATTAAAAAATCTACTTAAAATTTTAAAACCGTTTTTTTTTTTTTTTTTTTTTTATATATATTTTTACAGTTCTAGAAATGTTTCTGGGCCACTGAGATTTTTTTCTGCGATTGGAATTTCGTCGGAAGACGATACCTATCAGGGGTCTTACAAGCATCGTCTGTGGGTCTCTCGAGCTTTCTCTTCTTAGTCATATTATGATATCATGTTCGTCAACTTACCCAGCGCATGACACTGTAGTATCTTGGTGCTGCCCTCGCTGACAATCGACCCCGATGCCGATGGATGCGTGGTGAATCGTGGTGCCTGAAGCTGCTGCTGCTGGACAAGCTGATTCTGGTTCTGCTGCTGCTGCTGCGGCTGAGGATTGGCATCTGTAATAAGAACGAAAAGGGACACTTTTTAGTTTATGTTCAAGGAATTCAAGGAATTTAATTATGCGGTTCACTGAAGTGGGAGGAAGCTAGAGAGCTTGGTGGTTTACCACTATCAAACTTTTTAAGAGCCGCAACAAGTGCAATAAGTAAGTAAGTAAGTAATAACCAAGAATGTTCCATCATTGTGCACAAGCAATATTTAAATCCGCAATCAAGGCACGATAAAACCGTGCCCTGAATCGAACATTAACCGGATTTACTTGAAAGCTTCGCACCCCAAAAACGTACGTTTCAGAAGGCCGATTTGTACAGCGCTTTAGCATAAAACCAAAAGGCTTAAAGATGAAAATGTTTGATTTATGGCAGTTCGGAGAGCGGGACAAAAAAGCGGAGCGGAAAATCCGTACCACCAACCTGAACTCGGCATTCATATATATATATATATATATGTACATATAACCAATCCATAACCGTATCCATATCCATATCCCTATACCATCCCCCATCCCACAACCCCAAAAACAGGCGAGATCGATTGCACTTGCATTTTATTTCCCATTTCTGAGGGGATTTTTTTCTTTTTCGGTTTTGGTTTGGACAAAAGTAAGAGGTTGGCTGCAAGAACTACAACAATATGGCGCAGAGGACAACAATAAATTGCAGCTTTAATAAATAAAAACATTCGCATATTATTTCATTTTGCGTAAAAAATATTAAAACACATTTCCGTTTTTGTTCATCTGTATTTTTTTTTATTTGCATTTTTATTTAATTTGCCCACGCAAATCGAACCCAAAACTGAAATCGAGAAGCCCAGGGAAATGAAACAAAAGCAAAAGGAATCGAGAATATCGAAGGGTTCACAAAACGAATGTCCAATGCTCTTGGGTGCGAAATTCGAGTCTAGTAGTTGTAAAATAAAACCCAAATATATTCGATTATATTGTAAGTGTAAGGGAAAATATTTTTAATTACAACTCTTTCGACATTTTCGAGAAGTTTCACTTTCATCGAGAATTGATGATACCCATAATAATTGCAGCATTGTTATTCCAACCTTACAACTTTCCATTCTCCTCGTATTATGGATATTTTGTTGTTCTCACTGGTTTGTGGGATTATAAATTCGTTTTCAATGCAAACAGAGACTGCCATATTTTACACTTTTATTTTTTTTGGGACCAACGATGAAGGGGGGTGAATGAAGTACATACCTACATATAGTTGAGTAAATTATTTTCATAAATATTTGCCATTTGTATGCATAGATACTCTGCTACATGGTGTAACAATGATATCAAGAGCAATTATCAAAGGAGGTAAAATCGGCATTCATCGACGCATTCCACACCAAAAAGAAACTCGTTTGCGTGCCTCTGTGTTTTTGTGCGTAGCACTGAACGTCCGATTGGTGAACCTCCGATTGAGTAAATTATTCAGGATATAGAATAACATATGCATGAGATACGGTCGGCTACCAATAAATACAATTTAATTGGCATGTGAATGTAACATTCCAGTGGGCAAACATCAAAGGGAAGCTTGATTTTATGGGCCGTGAGCAATTTGGTCCTTCGAGCACAGCGGCAGTACTACCAACCACAAGTTGGGCCAATGTATACTAATTAGTTGGCACTGAATGATTTCTGATGCATATTTGATTAAACTTGTGCTATAAGACAGGGGAAACACATGTGTTAATTAAATATTGCTTGCAGATATCATAGAATCTTCCCTGGGTTTCCAATTAATATGGTCAGTTAAAAATAAACAGAATCTAGACTCGCAACAAATCGATTTTGTTCTCAAGCACAACTGTAGTTCGAATGTTGACAGGTCATGGAAAACAATCTTGAAACCGCTAAGGATGCCAATCAAATGGTCAACTGCAGCTTTTTGCACCCCTAACACTTTTGTTGATCGTTGTCGTTTTGCCGATTTCCATGGTGATGCTGATGATTAGTATCGTGATGATTATGATGACGTTGTTGATGGCCAGGTGATGGTGTTTCCGTTTGTCCCGGTGTTGGTAAGTGTGTGTGTGTGTTGCCACTTGACTGTTGACTGTTGGCCATCGCCTAGTTGTTCTAGTTGTTGAGCCCTTGTTTGGTTTCAGCCCGAGTCAATGACGCTTTTGCCACAGGCCAACGCCACCGACGCCCCGGAGGCGTTGACATGATGACCAACCTCCTGAGGCACTGAGCCAAATGAAAATCTCTGGATTCTAAAATCAACCAGAACCAACAGCACTTTTCTGGGCGTTAAAATCTCTTATGGAGGTGTCTAAAAGTATGCTGTGAAAAAACTGAACATGACCTTTTGGGAAATGAGATTACAAATATATGGTTGCATACTTTTAGACACCTTTAAAAAAATACGTATTTATTATACGAGCAAATCAATTGAAATAATAATTTCTTATCGAGTTTTGCTAAGCAAAATGAGAGGGAATCGTAAAAATTTAGGTTTTTTTTTTAATCAAATATTTATTCTCGCAACTTTCTCTCTGTGCTTTTCTGGTAGATGGCCCACTCCCAGTTGTCCTGCTGCCATCAAACAAAGCAGGCGTTAAATTGCCATCATTGGAGGGGGGGTGGACATGGCAATGGCAAAAGGGTTTTCGGGGGACCGGGGTCCGGTTGATGAGTTCCATGAGCACTGGGAGCAAAGTGCAGGGCAGGCGGAGAGTGGGTGTGGGAAATCGAGGCGAGTTGCATTGGCAGCCATGGAATCTCCACGTGGCTGTCTCTGGCACGCTCTTTGCCGTACGGGTTTGCTTTGCTTCGGTCAGGGTTTGGCTATATGGATTTGCCCTGGCCCCCCCGCCGAAACTTCTCCCTTTGGCTTTTGTGGTTTTCTGCGCATGCGCAGCCCACCGCGAATTCCATTTTGCATGGCTTCTCCACATATATCGGACATTTGATATGCTGCTGTGGCAATCGGACAACCTTCTTCGTGCTGCTTCTTATGCACACAGACCCTGATGCTAACACCCCCCCCCCCCTCCCCACCCACCGGATGACAAAACTAAATTTGCACAGAAAAAAAAGGCAGTGATCGAACTCTTAAATTCAATGCACAGCAGATAGGTCCAAACAATTTAATGTAAATTTGTATTTCTTTATTTCTTTAATTTTCCCTTAGATATTTGGGCTATTATTAAAAAGCTTTAGGTCACTTCGTTTTTAGGGTAAAAGTATGCTTCCTTTTCCACAAAATCATTTCACCCCCTAAAATCACAAAAAAATGTATATTTTATTGATACACAGTATTGTTTTTTTATTTTTTTTTTATTAAAAAGTAAAGGTAACCTCGACATATCAAATCTCTACGTTTTTTTTTCCCAAAAGCAGCTGTCTGTTTTTAGTGATGCGCTCAATTTGCTACACGCACTCAAGTGCTGCAGGCCGACAGGAAACTGTGCCAGTGCCCGAAACTCCCCAACTCCCAGCAACATGCAACATGCAACACATGCTGCCTGCTGCATGCAGCATTTGCAGCCACTAAACGCAAACCCGCAGCAGCAGCAGCAGCATCCTCGGCTTTTGTTGCTGCATTTGTTTGCCCAATGATGCAAAACACACACTACCACACACACACTCAGTCGGTTGGAATCCCTCACAGGACACCCAAGTAACTTCCTCATGCGGCAAGGCAACTCAAGTTAATGATAAAACAGACACATGCTGCTAATGTTGGGCTGTGGCAATCGGGTTCAAGTGGGCGTGCTTCTGGGTGGTCACCGGGGTCAGGTCACCGCCTCCTTTGGTGACGGAAAAGACCCTAAAACACACACATCACACTTGAATCTGATATCCTTTTCGCATGTGGGATAAACTAAAGATGAGTTTGTAGGAAGCTGCAAGATACGAAAACGTTTTTAGGGGAAGCTATTTGCAAAGCCTTAAGATCCGGGTTGATATGCACAGGGCTTTGTCTTGGATTTTTCCTGCATATTCTTCGATATTGAAACACCACATGCCATTCCATTTATATGTCCTATTGAAATATAAATGCACTTCCTGATTTTTATTTTCTTAGTCACTTAGAATTTCAGTTTCCCAAAAAATCCAAGCTGTTACTACTCCAATTTCCACTTGAGATGGTTTTTCCCGCCAAGGTTTTCCCTTTCGTTGGAATTATCCCGTAAAAATCTGAAACATTGATGACTCACACAGCCCATAGATCAAGTTACATGGCAGTTTGTTTCGGTCTCGGCTTCGTGGGCTGTTTTTTAAAGCGTTTCCAGAATGCCCACCAACCAGCTCGTTTGCCTAACCGTCAATCATTCCATTTCAACTATATGACCCGGGGAATTTATCCAAACCCCATTCCATTCCATACCATACCATTCTGCATTCAACTTTCGAGAGTCTCTCAACTAATTTTCATGTTGTCTGCACGCGGGACACGGCACATCAATCAAACTTTAACCCGCACAAACAATTCAACTTGATTTCCTTGGGTTGGCTTTTCCCCAGACTTCCTCCCTCCCTCGTTTCTGACACTTTTTAACCCACATACTTATATCGTATACATCATTTCACGGGCTAAGAAAAATAGTTTCCAGAATGGTAAACTTACAAGTGTAAATAAATTATACTAGGTGGCAACTTTTGGCCAACATTCTCTAGAAACTTTTGGCGGCTTTTTGAGATTCCCAAGTTTGTGCCGGAAAATATTTACATCACAGAGAAGTGTTAGTGAGATATTCTATGATTGAATTGAATGCATACTTTAAGTTTCCTAAATTCTTAGGTGAACTTTAAGAAGGGGATTATTAAATACTTATTTTTAAAAATAAACCAAAATCATTATATTGTTCAATTATTGTCATTTCCCACTTTTCCGAATTTTACGATATTTCTGTGGGGTAGTCTCCTCGTAACGCCCCTATATAAAAGTAATTTAAGTCGTCACATGTTAATGATCACATTCAAGTTGCCTTCAAATTTAGAAAAAAGAACAAAGGGACAGGGGATTAAGGGAACCAAAGATAAATGGGCAGCAAATTTTCAATAATAATAAAAACGTTCAC
The DNA here is from genome assembly GCA_035046095.1 of Drosophila pseudotakahashii. Classification (NCBI taxonomy): domain Eukaryota; kingdom Metazoa; phylum Arthropoda; class Insecta; order Diptera; family Drosophilidae; genus Drosophila; species Drosophila pseudotakahashii. The sequence goes on from JAWNOE010000105.1 coordinate 15,154,812, forward strand.
CCCAAAATAGTTTCGATAAGGGGAGGAAAATATTCAGTAATTATAGACATCAACTGAAGTGCGGGGTATACATTTTTCCCCGGGGGTTGTGGGAGATTTCCCGAGTCAAGAAGCGAATAATTTATACCAAAAAAAAAAGTGGTCGGTAGGGAAAACACCTCCCCAAAAAAAAAACCCTCTGTTCACCCGGCTAAAACCACATGTGACGACTTAAATTACTTTAAAGCGTGCTGCTTGTGGGCAAGAAAGAGATGAATAGTTGAGAGGGGAAAGAGACGGCAAGAAAACGAGAGAGAGAGAGTGGCAATTGCTTTGTTCTTCATATATTCCCAGAGTTGAAACTATGAAAACATGGAATTACTGCTGGCTTTTGGGACCGAGGCTTCCAGTTTCTCTCACAGAACGAAGAACTAAAAATTAATTGTAGAAAAATACAAAAAAAAAAAAAATAAAAATGCATTTACCAAAGTTCTGGTTTTGTTATCTTTTCCAGCAATATTCTTGTGTGTGTTTAAAATGAAATACAAATCCCTAGTTCCGGTATATAATCTTCAATCGAAAGTATCTTTTATAAATCCAAGGGTGCTTAAAAATGAAGAAACAACTGTCATTGCGTTTTTATTTCATTTCCTTGTTTTGTCCAGCTGACATTTTTGTCGTTTATCAAAAGGAGTTACCCCCAAACACCCCACAAATAGTTCCCTATTTCACGCGATAGTTTTATCTTTTCTGGGCTTTGGTCTCTTTCCTCTCCTCTCCTCTCCTCCTCCACCTCCCTCAGTTTTTCCTCCATATTTTCCAACATCCCCTTAGTTTTCCTGGCCAGCAGCCGTCGTTGACACGTCTCATAAATTTCATTGCTGTCGCTGGTCCGTCGCCTAATCCACGTTCTCCCTCTCGCTCCCGCAGTGAGTCGCCCTGTCCTTGTCTGTCTGTCGTGTCACGTGAGAAATTGCACTTATCACTTGTCCTGTTCTATTTGGTTTTTTTTTTTATTTTCTTTTATTTTTATGTTGCCCTTTCATTCCCGCCTTAAATTCATTCCGTGATTTTCACTTTAATCCTTTGCGGCACCGTTTACGCACGTAAACTGTACAATGGGGTTTAAAACTGTGGCCAGCGAAACAGGGGTTAAATGGGGGGCCTCGGCTAGGCTACGGGTTAAGAGGTAGGGTGGTGCCCAAGAGTATTAAGACATTATTCAAACACTAATTCCCCGGCTCAACTGACTTTGAACTATTGTATTTGGCCGACAAATACAAGAAAAAACCATTCCGGAATCAATGAAGCCTGCAGCCAAAAGACGATCAACTTGAAAATTCTCAGGGGCGTCGGTTGGGGGGGAGGGGGGTGCCGAGAGGCTTATTGAATCCCTGCAAAAGTTTCGAATGCGACAAATGGCCCAACTGAGAGACTAAACAACAATGGAGGCACAGGGAGTGTGGTAGCAAAACTATTAAAATGACATTTCGGAAAATTCTTGGCACTCTACGGGAAAAGGGGGGGGGGCGGAAAAGGGGGAAGTTAGCTAAGCACATTTCACTGCCAAAAAATTTGCCACTAGAAACTGAATTAACTGAATGGAATTTACAGAAGGGAAAGCTAAAAGATTAAAATTAAATAAAAAGCAAAAAAAAAAAAAAAAAATTCTGAATAAAAAAAATTTTTTTTTCTTTTTTTTTTTAGAAAGATTGAATTTGATTAATTGAACAGGAGATAAAAGTCTGACAGCAAATTTATGCAGATTAATCCATTAATTTGAAACATCAAACGAAAAAAATATATTTAATTTAAGGCCTCAACATAGAATCCACACAAATCGTCTGATCTATCCACTATGCCCCAAGCCAAAATGGCATGCCCATATATCTCCATTGCTGAGCATACATATGTATATGTATGACAATGAATTGCCCGACAACTCGAACAAGAAAGTTCAAAAAACTTAAGTTCAGAGTTTATTGATTTTCACGTTGTTTTCCTTCTTCTTTTTTTTTTTAACTTTTTCTGTGCCCTTTTTTTTGGGATTTTTTTTGTTTCTTTTTTTTTGCCCTAGACTCCGATGCTGGAAAGCATTTAGTTTGCCATTGGACTGGGGAGAAGTTGGTTGGGGGACACAGGGATTCCGGGGGTCACAGGCGCAGTTGTAAAAATATTTTTTGCGCTGACATTGTTGCTGGCCAAGAGGCAAATGGCCATTGGCCATCGTTTTTGTCGTCGTCTTCTTTTTTTCCGTCAAGAGGGGACAAAACATTGTAGCTGTAACTGAAACCTGCGATAAAAATAACCTACGAAAGATGTTTATTTGCTGTCTCGATTCATAATGGATTTAGACAGGCGCCTGTGGCAGGGATTTCATTGTGGTAAAATAGTTTTTAATAATAACATGTTTATCCGGACATTATTATTTTTTCAAAATTAAATTGCAAAATAATAATTTTAAACTTTAAAGATAATTACACACTTAAAATACATTGTACAAGATTTACAAATTTATATTTTAAACAAAATTGCACATTAGCGATATCAAGTCGAACTAATTGAAAGCTTTTAGATTTCTAATCTGCATAAATTTTCATTAATACGAGTTCGGTTCATAAAATTAATTTATTCCGATAATTGCATTCAAGTGCCAAGCTGAAAATTATTTTCCACATATGTAGAGAATGGCCTTAGAAATTGGGAAACAAATTGTATTTCATTTTTTAATTGCACTCGACCAGGTAATTATTATTTTCCCATGTGCTGGTTGTTCGATGCAACCCAGATCTATATATATACCTACTTCTTTTTGTCACTATATGGTGAATAGACTCCACGTTGAAATAGCTTTGAGCGATCCAACGGCGGTGCCGCCTTCCTCCATCAGATTTGCATACAAGCGATAATCACTTGTTAGATGCAATTAAAACAAAAGTGAACTTTCCCAAGCTGCCGGTACATTTAGCCACATTATATTATGTGCACCGAACCAGTTCCTTCGCCTCCGCCGTCGCAATTTCTCATCGCTGGATGAGAATTCACACAGGAAAACCCGTTTTCACCCGGCTATTTTCCAGTGTGTGCAGAGAGAGAAAATATTATGTGATATAATGATTTGTTATAGACAATTTTAAACCGTATTTTTCAAGAAATGAAAATTTACGTGCAACATGGGACTTTTGTTATTAAACATTTTTTGTTGCCTACTTTTAGGGCCGTTTTCTCATCTGCATGTTAAATTTAAAATATGCTTTAAACTCTGAATTCCCATACGTTTTTAAGAATTTATCCTTACTTTAAATTTAACATGCGGAAGAGAAAACGACCCTAAGACCTCTAAAAGGGGGTTTTAATAATTTTTTTACCACCTTTCTTTAATTCACTAACCAAATAGATATATCCAATTGATATCTAGTTGCTTTCCTGTTTTTCTTTAAGTGCAGCGTGTGTGCACCACGAAAAATTGGATGGCATGCAATTTTCTTTTAGTAGACTTTAGCACACGGCCATTCTCCTCCAGCTTAGCTGCCTCGGCTGTCAAGCTGCTTTATCAGCGGTTGCCGCAGCTTCTGCAGTTTCTGTAGCTTTGGTGGCACCTCCCTCCTTTGCTTTTCTTTCCTTTCCTCTTCTTTCTGCCTTTTCTGCTGGCCAAGACTCTCACTCTCGGGCTCATTATGAGAGGCACCCACCGGTGGCAACAATGCACCTGACTCTGCTGGCGAGGGGAATATAAAGGAAAATATGTGGAACAGCACTGAAAATCCGCTAAAGAAAAGCGGCAAAATTTGTGCCAAGCAGCAACGGTGTGGCAACAACGGAAATCATTTGAGCATGAAGGACACACTCTGTATATATGGATCGTATCTTCAAATTGCGCTAGGAAGCTCATACAGTTCATTTTTTTTTCACTACATTTCACTAATTTGAGGTAGCTAAAAAAAAAAGCAGGGTTTTATACACCAAAAATAAAAATCGATATGAAACGTAGGTCGATTTTATATTACTTGAATGCGGCCATGTAAATTTGATATGCTCGAAAAGAGTATTTCATGTAAAAACGATATGCGTATAATCAAAAATTTTACATGCGCATATCGATTTTACGGCGACATGCTTTTTTTTGTGTGTAGCTGAATAAATTCTGGTATTTTTCTGAGGGATTTTTTAAATAACATTATTTAAAAATGAAAGAAAAGAGCAAGAAACTGACAAAAAAAATTGTATTTATAATGTTAAATATTTTCTAAAATAAATAATAATAATAATAATAATTAAGATACATGTTTTTGTAAGCATCTTTATTCATACATACATCAGAAAACCTTCTTAGCTTGGATTTGCCCAAATGAATTCTCATTCACTGCGGTCACATTAATGCCTGCAGTTATTCAGACTCATCCAGGGGAATCTCAAGTAATTTATGAGTGTTTTGATGCGACTTAATAAACCCAATTTGGCACGAAAAGGAGGTGAAGGAGTGGGTGGGTGGGTGTTAAAAATCAAGACAACTTCCCGGGCAAAAAAAAGGAAAAGCTTCTCCCATTTTCTTCCTCGACCTGTTCGTGTGTTGTGTTGTTTATTGCGCTTTTATTTTAATATGATTTTCCAGCAATTGTCATTGTCTGTTCACTGTTGTTCGCCAGTGTTTTCCTTCCTTATACTCCGCACTTGTCCCTTTATTTATGTAGTTCCCCCTCTTCGTGCGCTTCTTTTCCCAGACAACCTCTCAAAAAGCTGTCAGTGTTTCTTGGCTGGCAACACATGGAGCAACCTTCGCCATCTTATTGGGATTGGAATCGGGAGTTGCTTGGACTTGGACACGACAACTTGGCAACGTGGAAAAGGGGGGTTCTACCGTATTTGTACTTTAAGTAGTTCAGTTTGGGTTGGTAGCTTCTCGGAATTATATGTTACATATAAATAATTTTTTACTTTATTGCCGCTTGTTGTCTGCTGCTGTTTTTCTTCTTTTTTTCTTCTTATTTTATCTGTTTGGTTTTCTGGACCTTTTATTGCCGGGTCTTTCGTGTTTAAGCAGCAGACAACAAAAGTGAAATTAGTTGGGATTTAGACGAGAGACAAATTGAAAACTAATGAAAGCACAATAAAAATGTACAAATTTTTAGGAGATTTACCATTTGCTGGTTTGTTGGGAATAATTTGATTTTATGTTTGGAATTTTTTTCAGAGCTTCTAGAAATTTATTGCCTATTTATCAATTTGATTTATAGTACAACAAAGTTAAGACCTTGATTCTTCGTTTTTTCTTTTATAGGGAAACCATTATAAAAATTTTATTTCAAAATCTTTGAATTCTCTTTGCATATAAAATTCTACATCAGCTCATTTTAAACTTATGTCTCTTTTTTTTTTAATACTTACTCAAAGAAACTGTGTGGCAATAATAATCAGGGGAATTTTCGTTTCTTATTTTGTTGCACTTGTTTGCTTCCTGTTGACATTTTCATAACCTCAAAACTTTGCTCATTGTTCTGCTGTACACCTTCTTCTTCTTCTTGTCTTCTTCCGCTGTTGCAATCAAGGTCGCCAAAAGGGGGGCAAGAAGGGGTTTAGAAATGAGGGGTGGGGGAGGTTTCACCCGACCAACAACAACAGTGGCAAGAACAACATAATTAGCGCATTTCCTTGCACTGTCAGCGACAGCTGCAACAGGAGAAGTGGAACAGGAGGAGCTCCTCATCCGTGACTGAGGAGCGTGCAGCTCCCCTTCGCCCCCCCCCCTCGACGCCCCTGTCTCTGGCCCATACCCTTTCGGCACTTGAGAGTGTCTGGCACTTCAAACACGCACTCGCCCAAAGTGAAGAAACTTCCGCGGGAAGAGGAGAGATAACCCGACATTGAAACAATGCCAGAGCAACCAAAGCACTAAAAGATTGGTGATGGTAGCGTGAGATAATATCCATATACGATAGTTGCAAATATCGCATAGTTAGGGGGGCTTGCAAAATATTTAAAGTACCTTTATACTTAAAAAAACAATGTAAGAGCATCTAAGAGCACCAATAGATAAGTAAAGTAGCGATAGTATACGATAGTTGCAAGTATCGCATGGTTAGGGGATTTTAAAAATATTTCAAAGAACCTTAAGTAATTTTATAGGTTTGTTATAACATATGGAAGTACAGCACCTTTTAATTACTTTCGCTTTAAATGTATATAATAGAAACTTAGGTAGTTAAATAAAACCGATTATTTCATCGCTGAATAAAAATCGTATAGCGTGTGTAAGGTAATGCATACTCGCATGAAATATAAACCCATCCTCATCTTATTATTTCATCGTGCCCTTCCACATGTAAGTTGTTCTCCCGCTGCCTGATTATTATAATTAGGTTTTTGTTGCCACCGCTGAAGCGTAACGCTCACTGGGGCATCCAAGAAATATATGGTATATGGGTGGGGCAAAGCCGACAGCTGCTGGCTGACTGACAATTTAGAGCTCGATTAACTCTCATACAATTTGAGACGCTCTCGTTCGACTCAGATTTCGCAGCCAAGGCGGAAGCCAAAATCAAGGGGGGGGGGGGGGGTTCGGTGTCGTGGTTGGGGTCACCTGGCTAATCAAACAGATTGAAGTGAGCGAGAGGGAGCGATGTACGTACATAGAGCCCATCTCCATCAATCTGAAGCTGGGGATCCAATCCATCCCCCACCCCCCCCCCCCCTCTACACCCCCTCGGCAAATGGATGGCCCCAAATTGAAAAGAATTTAGCTTAAAGAGTCTCTCCTCGAGGCAATTGAGAAATGCAATAATGGTCAAGAGGGCAGATAGATGGACGGGGAAAACCGCTAATTGAGCAAAGCAATTTATTTTTACAAAAAAAAAAAAAAAATGGAAATAAACCCCAAAGCACCCGCCCCTATTAACATCATTCTCCAATCTTTTTTGCTCATCAAAAACAAGGACGAAGGCAAGTCTAGTTTGCCAAATTGTTTGGCAAATATTGATTTAAGCAATTTGCCTAAGGGCAATTAGGTTTGATTTCGAGTTTGGTTTATTTTGAAAGGCATATTTTTGGTTTCTTTCGTTAACCGATTCCTAACCGGTTGGTTGGAAAATATCGCATTCTATTTATTTTTCGTGACACCCAACCATTACCGTTTCACAACCACTGTGTTCAAACATTATCGTTCCCATATAAAAGTTCCCATTTAAACTTAGGTTTGATTTTGAGTTTGGTTTATTTTGAAAGGCATAATTTCGGATTCTTTCGTTAACCGTTTCCTAACCGGTTGGTTGGAAAATATCACATTCTATTTATTTTTCGTCACACCCAACCATTACCGTTTCACAACCACTGTTCAAACATTATCGTTCCCATTTAAAATTTTTCCTCTTTTTTTTCAATCACTTAGCTGTGCGAAATTTCCAAAGTTTTCGCTAGCACACCCAATGGATTTGAAATCGTTATGCTCGCGCATTAACCCAATTTACAAAACGCATCGTTTGCAAGACACCCCTCCACTTTTTTTTTTTGCTTTTTTAACCCCTTTCCCCCTTCGATCGCCATCAAACCAAATTGCAATTGCTCTGGATTTATAAACAATTTTGCTATTTTCATTATTGAAAACGCAAGACAAGCCAAGTTGTCGGGGGTGTTAGTGCTCTATGGGGTTTATGGGGTTTGTCGGGCTGATGAGCTGATAGGGTGATGGGGTGATGGGGTTTACGGGGAGGTGTGTTGCATCCGTTAGTTTTGTTCAAGCTGCTGCGGCATCTTCTTTTATTTCTCTTCTTCTCCATCTCCTTCAACTTTTGCCTCTTCCTATTCTAGCAGCCTGCTGCTGATGATGATGAAATCGTCTAAAAATGTTTTTGTTTATTCCTCTATTTTGGTTCGGATCGGAGCGGGGTTATAATATTGGATGAAGAGTAATCGGGGGGGATGATGCCACAATTGCAGCATCAGACTCCAGAAACACAAGACAAATACACATAAAGAAATTAGGAGTGCAATTTAATCGATTGCTGATTAACTTTAGAATTTTATATAGATTAGCTCAAAAAATAAATTAAAAATTAAAAAATAAATCGTATAATAATAGATAAGATGGAATTTAAGTGATAATAATTATAAGACTTATTTTTAAATATTTAATATAATTTTTTGTGATGTTTATAATTTTATAATATTTTTCAACTTATAATTAATATCATTCAAATTCCATCTTATATTAATAGATAAGTTGAAAATTATTATAAAATTATTAATATCTCAGATATGCACCTAAACTTCACCCTTTTTGTATGTGTGCACCCATAGATACAAATAAAATGCAATTGGTCGTCATTTGATTCCGGAGCCATGTGTTCAACACGTACGTTGGAGTGAAAAAGATAAAAACGCGGAAAGGAAAATGGAGTTTGGAGTTGGTTAATGTGCAACCTTAAATAACCGCTGGAAAATTCAGGCTGCAGGTCAGTCAGCAGCAGCAGAAAAACGCCTCAAAAGAATGAGAAGCCAAAGTCAAAGGAGAAGAGTGAGTTGTGGAAAGAGCTCCAAACGTGGAGAACAAGTAAATCAGGTTTTTCAGCCGTCAAAGTATTAACCTTTTGTTGGAGCCACCACACAGCCAAACAGCCTGGGCTGCTGCTGGTGAAATATTTCAGGCATTTCACGAGTACATATTTATATATATATATACTTATACTTATACATATATTCCATAAAGCAGAATGAATCGAAGGAAACTCAAAAGGAAAGAGACCAGCTGGAGTCTTTCAGCTGCAGAAACAGAAACTGCAGCAGCTTAGCTCAGGTGTGCCAACAGGGGGCTGCTTACAGGTGAGTGGTGGGAAAATGCAAGGGGGAGGGGGTCAAGGAAAACCACCTCGACTCACGACGGTTTAAAGACAGTGTTGGGGAGTACCTAGCCAAGTTTCTAGGTAAACGTTCCCGGTACTTCCTTCCTTTACTAATAAACAACTAATAAACAAAAATACTACCTAACAACTGTTATAATCAATAATTAAAATTATATGAAAAAGATACAGAGAAAAAATATTTGTTTTTCAATTACAGGTACATAGAAAATGTTGTACCATGCCTAGGTACTTCCCTTTTGATAAAACCTCTTTTTGGTTATGCAATACGCATATAGTTTTTACATGGCATACTTATTTCGAGCATATCAAATTTACCTAACCGCATATCAAGTTAAAACTGATATTACATATTCTAAAATCGATCTACGTTTCATATCAATTTGGGTGAACATTACTTGATTGCAAGAACATTACAAGTTTAACAATTAATTTATTTTAAATTACATGTACCTAAATACTGAAAAAATGTGGTACCCTTTACATTGCTTAGGTACTTCTTTTTTTTAACTCCACATTACTTGAGTACACTACTGGATTAAAGCTAAAGCGGTTGAATACTTTAGGTGCTCAGTATGGCGGCTGTGGCAAGTGGCGCGCACGATTACTCACATGTTCGACCCCCCTCTCCCCACCCATTGCATCCTTTTCTTTTTTTTTTTTTTTGCAGACCCCCCTCGCAGCTGGCTCTGCTTTTGAGGTCACTTCGAGTGGCTTATTTCCGCCTTTTTGCATGCTGCTTTTGGCTGGCTGAGAAGTTACCTCCCCGATTTGCCTTCCTTCTGCCAAAGCCCCCTGGTCTTTGGGTCAGTTTCGACATGTGCTGCAGTTAACAACAGAGACAGAAATGGCTAAGAAAAAGAAAACAGCCAAGTGGTTGCACACAAAAAAAAAAAAACAAGAAAAGTATAATAACAAAAATAACAAAAACTAGATGGACTGCAAGAGGACCTGGAACAGGGAAACTTATGCAATACATCAATCAATCAATCAACGAAACTTCCTGGGGAATCGCCCAAACTTTGTTAGTTTTAAAGGCCACTTTAGGTGTCTGCATAGATGAAGGGCCACAAATCACTCAAGATCTTTCGTGAAAGGAAATAATACTGTTCTAGAATGCAATACAAGAAAAATGGGATGAAACCTTGAATATTTAACTTTGTATTTATATTAAAAATATTAAATATTCAGAAAATATAGAATGCTTTTAAAAAGTTATTAATATTAAATGATTAGTAATAAAATATCACAGAAATTTACAAAATTTAAATGAATATTTAACGTTTTAAATTTTATATTTTTAACTTTTAAATTTTATATTTTTAACTTTAAAATTTTTAAACTATCTATTTTTAACTTTTAAATTTTCTAAATACGTTTAAAACAATTTTAAAAATTAAATAAATGCTTAAAAATGTTTTAAATTTTTAAACTTTAATTAATTTACTAATATAATGCTTAGTAATTTATTTAATAAAATTTGTTTTTAATTTTTTATTGCCTAGGTTTCGTTGTCATTGATTTCAAAATTGTATGTTTAATGTAAGCATCAATAAAAAAAAGGTTTGGGATCCTTATTTTCTGTCTTCGAAGGTACATTTTGTACATTTTTTGTAGCCCCACATATGGGTCTATGATACCCCTAACTTTGGCTCTACAGGGTATTTCGCTGGCTCTCTGGGCGGAAAAGTAGAACACACTCGCTCACACACAAAGGCAATCAAAAAGCCAAGAGTGGACGCTGCAACAAATCGCCAAGTGTCGATAGCACGAGAAAAAAAAATGAATTGTGGCTGCAACACACACACGCACACACACTCTACAAATACAAATACACATGTGGTGGTGGTAAAAGGTGAAGGGAGTGCAGTGAAGGCAGTGAACTGCATTTTGTTCAATTTGGCCTTTTTGTTTTGCTCTTTTATTTCGCTTCTTTTGTTGCTGCGCCATTGACTCTTTCCTTTTCAGGCCTCTTTTGCTTTTGCTTCGGCTTTTTGCTTTTTGCTTTGTTAAACCGCTCGCCAATCATTTTAACCCAAATTACAGCTCTTGTTGTTGTTGCTGCTGGTGTAGCTCTAGAATTGCAACAGCTACAAAACAACAACAACATGCAACACCAAAACAAACAAAATGTACAAAAAATCAACCACACCCTAAAGAAAGCGAAAAGCTGCAACGGAAGTTAACTCAATTTCGTTTATTTGTTAATTTAAATTTTCATATTTCAGTTGAGCGGCTTGTAAAAGAGGAAGAAAAAAGAAGAAGATCGAAATGAATGGTTGGGGGGCTTAAGGGTACCTGGTACTATTACAAAAAAAAATATAAAAATAAATAAAAACAGGAAGCCAAAAGTTGGGGTGCTCCGGGGGTTGGTTGGTTCCACTTCACTGCCATTTAAAGGGAGCGTTTAAAACAGACGGTAAACGACAGATGTTCCGAAGAGCTCGGCGAACTATCGATAAGTTCTCAAAAAGTGGTTAATAAAAACCTTTAATTTCACGGAATTCTTAAAAGGTGGTTAATAAAAACATTTAATTTCACAGAACTATCGATAAATTCTACAAAAGTAGTTATAAAAACATTTAATTTCACAGAACTATCGATAGATTCTCGAAAAGTGGTTAATAAAAACATTTAATTTCACGGAACTATCGATAAATTCTCAAAAAGTGGTTAATAAAAACCTTTAATTTCACAGAACTATCGATAAATTCTACAAAAAGTGGTTAATAAAAACATTTCATTTCACAGAAAGTAAATACTTTCGAGTCAAAGGCAATAACCAATTTTAATTAGAGAAGCACTCATTACTTAACTATTCTGATTCCCCATTTGGTTCTTTTGCAATCCCTTACCAACAGATAAGATTACACATTAATACATCACCCAAAACAATTCCAAAAAACACACTCGCATAATTCCCAATAACTAATTCATCGATGACTCGCTGTCGACAGAAATTGAAATTAAACCAATTGAAATATCATTGAAACGTCTGGTGGTCGCAACGTTATCATCTTTTTTTAATTCATTTTCATTTAAGTCGAAGCTTGCTATCGAAAAAAAAAAAAATCAAACGTAATCGGTGAGTGAGAATTGTTTACATTTCACATTTATCGCGGCGCTCTGCAGATAACAAAAGTAAACCGAAAGTAAACCAACATTAAAAGTGGGACACAAGACTTGTGTTCGGGAAATGTTCGGAGATTAACTTGTAAAGGAGGTGGAGATTTTCAGGCCCCCTCGATAGAGATGGTATTTTCGTATCCATGTGATTCATCGCGGGTTGTAAATGGATAGTGTTTGCGATGAATGGTGATAAGATATTAAGCGGAGAACCGATAAGATAATTATCAGTACTCTGTAACTGCATATTTAATGTTTTACAATCATCCCAACATTTTTTTATTTTAAATAGATAGTGATAACGATAATTTTTTTTTATTATTATGATACTTTTACTTCCCTCACGTTATCATGTCGTTTTTCAATTTGTTTCAGCTACTCAAGCACTTAGTTCAGTTCCCCACTTTCCCCACACCCTTTCTCCACCCCCTTTTTCATCCCTTCCCCGCGTCCCTCCCCCCGCCACCACTTTCTCTGTCTGCTGAATTGATGATGTTGATGACGTCTGGCGGCGGCAATCAGAGCAATCAGGCAATTCAATCAGTCGCAAGGCAGTCAAGGCTCGCTTTCTGTATTAGCCCCCTCGTCGTTCTGGTCCCCTTATTGGAACACCACCCCCCGTACTCCTCCATTCGTACCCCTAATTCCCCCCTTGCATTCACTTAGCTGGGTAGAGTTTCTTGTTGGCCCCGCAGCAGAGACACCAAAGTGAGGCCAAAACTAAAATCTTTGCGACTTCTTGTAGAAGGATTTACTTGTCTTTGTCTGATGATGCTACTTCTTGGCGAAGAGTGGATAAACAGCGCTCGAAAAAGGGGTAAAACAAGGGGGCATAAATTTAAAAACTATTAATAGAAATTAAGAAAGGCACTCAAATGAATAAATAAAAGTTAAAGTTGAATAAAGTTATTTAAATTGTTACTTGAAATAAATATTATAAATTTTAATAACGAAAATTGATTGAAATAGAGACTATTAAAAACATTTTTGAAAAATTTAAAATATTTATAAAATTTTTCAAATATATTTTGAGTTAGAAAAAGGTATAAAAAATATTTTCCGTGTCATAAGTTATTGTTTGGTTTGAGACATGGCTCCAAAACTTTTGCCGGGGAACAGGAACAAGTTGTTGACAACAAGAAACAGAGCAGCAGAATAAGAATACGAATAAGAATACGAATACGAATAAGGAGCTGCAGCGATGGAAATGTTCCACTTCAAGTGGCGAACGAATGAAAGAAGGACGCACAAATACACACAAGGCTAAGTTGCGCATAATTTCTAAATAAGTGCAGTCGAAACCCCCTTTTTTTTCTCCCCATCAAAAACACAGACACTCAAAAAAAAAAAAAAAAAGAAAAAGTGCAGTCAACTTGTGTTGTTATCGCCTGTCAGACAGCAGCCAAGAATAAGAAGTTTTATTTCCATTTATCCCCCTTTTGGCCCCTCTCCAGATTATATATATATATATATATATATAGTTGAGGGGTCTTTTACCATTTCCCTTTTCATAGCTCCAACGATAAGGAGCTCCCAGCTGCATTTTCCAGTTTATTCTATTTTTTATTATTTCTTAAAATTAATTAACGCACAAAATGAAACGTCTGGGGTCACAGAGATTCGGGAGGCCAAAAAAAAAGGGAGAGAGGGGCGAGGATTTGGATTTTGTTTTGGATTTAAGAAGGGAAAGTACATGTTCCGAGACATGATATCTAATTAAACGGGGAGAAAAAGGAACCGCAAGTGAGGAAATTATCCATTCCGCTTGGCTGGAATCTCGTCTGCAGATGAGATCAGTTAAATTGTATTTTATATGCATAGCTTGAGGAGGATAATTTAAATTGTAGAAAAATACACAAAAGATCCAAAACTGATGATCATACTGATTTCTTTATGATTTTTTTTTCTTTTTGGAAATCTTGTTTACTTTTAACCATCATAGTTTATGGCAACGTGACTAACAAAGGCAACTGGTTTGTATGAATAATGCGTAGCAGGGAAAAACAACAAGTTAAATAAAAGCTACCAATTGAATGATTGAAGCCAAGAGACAAGGGGCTCGAAGGACCATAAAAATGGCGAGAGTAAAATAAAATAAAGATTTCCAGTTCTTATTTCAATGCTCTCCATTCATTCAGTTACTCACTCGCTTATTCATGAATCATCATCGGGTTCTATAGAATTTCTTTCCGCTGTTGATTAGAGTAAAACAGCTCAGAAAGCTGTAAACAAGGATGGGGTTGGGGAAAATAATGATTCACGACTATGTTTAAATTGTTTAATAATAAAAAATAAAATCCACAAATGTTTACAGTGAATTTTCGCCCTCTGTTAAATGGCTTTGATTGAAGGGCTATCGCATATTTGGCCCGAAACCATTGAAATGGCCAACTGCATAAGCTGGCAACACAACTTGGACGAGAGGAGAAGGAGGCGTGGCCAGTGGGCGAATGAATTCCAGTTGCTGGGCAATTTGACAAAGCTAATCAAATCTCTCCTTTGTCGTTTTGTTCCTCCAGCAGGCAAAAAGCCCCCAATTATTTCCGATGCGATGCAAAATTCCAAAAAGGACACACAGCACACAATACAGTTGTATATTTTGCATTTTTGATTTTTACCTTCGGCAGTAACTACTACTGTACTGTCTCTCTCTCGGCTTTCGGAAAAGCTAGCGAATAGTTCTCCAACAAATTCCCTAAAAGTAGGCAACGATTTATGGACCACTCGGAGGGGATTTCAACTTGACTCGCCGCTGCTAGCGAGAAGTCCACTCTAAATTTCCCCACTTTTCCGCCACTTGAGAGAGAGCACTTCATTCCGGAAATGATGGGACAATTATTTGAGTTTAAACTATGCTCTGCTCTCTGCCTAATTATTTATTAACCAAAGTGTGGAGAAAAGACAAACCGAAATTATTTTTAATTGATTAAGAAAAACTACTTGAAATTAAATTTAAAAAAATCTATTTATATTGTCTATTTGTATCTTTTTTAATAGGTAAATAGTTAAAAGCTTAAGCAGGAGGATAAAAAAAACCGAAATGAAATCATGACAGCAAACATTGGCACATTGACAGGTTTTTTAGGATGTGGCAAATCCGAAAGAAATAACAAAAATACAATCCACAAAAGGAACAAAAAAAAAAAGCTGAAACAATTGACTTTCTGCATTGAGGAACTTTTCCTCATGCAATGAAAATCAAAATCAAAATGAAAATGAAAATCATTTCAGCAAATCAACACGTTTTTGTTATGGCTCTATTCTTCTTACGTGCTGGTGCATGTGTGTGTGTTTTGAACAAATCTCAGTCTGCATGAGTCTTACAACACTGGGAAAAATTATCATATCATTTTGTTATTAAAATGTTAATTTAAATCCAATGAAACATATGTTGCATATTTAGATATTTTAATATTATTTTTGCAACATTACAGTAACTTAGAAATTTCCTTTATAATGACTACTTTTTTACATATTTTTTTCCCCCTCTGTAGTTCTGATCCTATCCCTCACTTTTCCGCCTACTTTCCCCCTTTCTCTTCTCTTTTGCTGAGAAGAAGTTGCCATTGCAGTTGTTGTTGATTGAATTGTGCGAACCCAAAAGTCGAAAACTTTTCAACGAGCGTCTAATAGCAAATTGTGTGTGAATGTGTGTGTGTGTGTGGGGGAGGGGGGTAGGGGGTTTTGAGGGGGTGTTGGTACCTTGCATGAATATATAATGAAAACTTCTCACGCACCCACACACAGCAACACAATGGAGCTGGGAGAAGTTTTCCCCAGGACTCCGGGGGTAAATGGGCCAATAGAGGAAAAGCCGGTCTGATGTTACGTGGAAAACGGGGTTAACCAGAGGCGCGGAAAACTGTGGAAAAGCGGAAAAGTTGGAAGTGTGGTGCATTGGGCCACGTCGCGACATTGACTTTGAAAATTAGTTTACGCCAAGAACAACACGCCTTCGCTGAGGCAAAACCTAATTAGTGGCGGATAATTAGTGTTGGCAAATAAACTGTGACTGTGTTTTTAGATGGGGGGCCACCATCGTCAAGAAGTGACTTGCACACTTGTCTGTAATTTGGGTAACCATTTGTTTCTATTTAGGTGGAAAATGAAAATTACAGGGTGACAAGTTGTTTGGAAAAATAAGAATTCTAATGGTTACATACTGTAGTTTAGAAAATACTACTCAAAATCTCTTTTAAATATATTTTAATTAATATATTCCAACATTTGGTCACACTAAAAACGTCCAATGTCAGCCTGGTCACACTATAAATGTACAATTCCCGTAGATTAAAAGGAACCCACGCAACAATGTTACACTAATACCCTAAATAGATCGATGAAAGGGGAACTCATTAAACTGTGACCAGATTTTAATTATCAGCCGAGTTAATCAAATAAAATCGCTTTTATGGCAATTACACACTCTCAAAGCGAACAAGAGGCAAATAACAACAGGCCATATAATCCGTAAATAATTATTCCATGTAAACCCGATTCAGTTCCGTAGATTACACAAAGTACGAACGTGACTACTGCCCGGCATCGTGTGATTTGTCCTGTGACTTGTTCTCTCTCTCTCTCTCTCTCTCTCTCTCTCTCCACCCGTAAGTAGGCAACTGACAAAAGGCAACTAACTAACTAACAAAATAGCTATTCCACCTCTTTTTCTCTCGGTGTGCTTGTAGTGGTAAATTGTGTTTGATTATTAAGCGGCAAACAAAAGGGGCGGCAGGTGCGAGTGGGTGGGATTAGGACTCTACACATCTCAACAACGTTCCTAATTCTAGGGACTACGATACTACCAAAAATATAAAGGGAATGGAAGGAAAGTATACAAAGCGAAGAAGAAGCTCCTTTCGTGACCTCCACCTACACTCCATTCAACTCTCAACCCTTTTTCGACTGCATAAAAGTTTATGGACAAGAAAACGGAAAATATTTAATTAAATTCCATCGATTTTGGGACCTCCTTCCACAACAACAACACACAATCTTTCGACGACGGTCGGCCTTTTTGGAATCTATCAATTACTTAATTAAAAATAGCCAAAAAATAAATAAATTATGGTTTAATAAAATGGAATAATTGCCTGGGCCGGCAGGCAGTGCAAAAGAAGTGAAATGAAACGAAACGAAATATTTTCGAGTGAATTAAGACTGGCGGCGAGAAAAGAGTATACGAGAGGGTAAAATGAGACAAAAACCAGGGCACAAAGTGTCAACCATAAAATTTAAATGCGATTTATATGCATTTTTAACTCCATAAAGAACATTCGCATTCGTATTCGCATTCGCATATGTGCAAGTGCATGTGCAGCACATCCAGAAATCGCCTGAATGGAGTAAAAATCCAAACATGAGTGCAAGTGCAGTAAAATATAATCAGTGAAGGGGTAAGCCCAGCGGCAACTCCAAATGCTCCTCTTCAAGCCCGAAGCCTTCAACAACAAATGAACTCTCAACTGAGGTCGCAAAAGCGGCAAAAAAAAGAAAAAAAAATTGCACTTTTTATGGAAAAAGGGAGTTAAGTTTGAAAGCCGGTAATAAAAATACGCTTATATTACAACCCTAGCAATAAAATAAGTCTGAGTTGAATAGAATAATTAAGAAAAAAGATATGAAATATATTAAGATTAAATTGATATACACAAAAAAAAAACATGACGCCGAAAATCAATATGAGCATGTAAATTTTAGATTATGCAATACGCATATCGTTTTTACATGAAATACTCTTTTCGAGCATATCAAATTTACGTGGACGCATATCAAGTTAAAATTGATATTACATTAATTTTAATTTTTTATTGTTTGTAATAATAAAAGAATAATGTAAACTTGATATTTTGTAATCGCTGTACCTCAAAACATTTCTTGTACAAAATCCGTTTAGTTTTTTATTTCGATTTCAAATATATTCACCATCTTATATACCCTCTATAAGGGTATTCAAACGACAAGCGCCATGCACAAGAACAAAGCATAAGAGCAATAAACAACTGGGAAACAGAGGCGTAATGAAGGAATTTGACTTTGTGGCTGCTCATCTGGATGAAAGCATACATAAAACTGAATATACTGAATACGCCCAAACTTCCCTGGAAAGTTTGGGGCATGAAAGGGAATACGGAAGCGTAAACACCAATAAAACGAGGTTAATAATATAGGCGGATTGCGCTTTATATCACCAGACACGAAACCAAAAAAAAAAAAAAACGGCTTAACAAAAAATGCATAGTGTTTACCCATTCATAAACGGATTAAGCAATGGTAAAAAGTTAAAAAAAAAAAAACAAAAAAAAAAGTTGGAAATAAATGAAATGGGTATAGAACATGTTCAATATGGCTTTGCATATGAATATAGAATTTTAAATTTATTAGCCAAACGGGTTAAGAATAGTTAAAAGCCCATCAATTATATTCCTGTTTTTCAATTGACTTTAAATGTGATCTAGATTTGATTGGATTTCGATTTAAAATCAATTTAAGTAAAACTAAAATGCAATCTTTTGTTAAGAACCTAATATTTTCATTAAATTTCCGCATTATTTCGAGTAGCTTACCAACCATACGATTACGTTAAGAAGATTAATTATCTTCAAGGAAACGAGAGACTCACCTGAAACGAAAGAAAACAAAGGAAAATCAATTAAAATTCGAGAAGCTGGAATTGTGAAGTTAGATTTTGGTATTGTTTTAGCATTTGGATTAGGTGTGATGGGGGAATTTGGTTTTGGTTTTCTGAATCTGGTGTGGGGGGTGGGGGGTTAACTTAAAGTAAGGGGCAAAAGACACAGCTGCCATGGGGTCATCAAGACAGATGATTTGGGGAAAATGTTGAAGCATTTATTTTGTGTGCTGCGTATGTACACACAAAAAAAAACATGTTACCGTAATATCGATATGGCCTTGTAAATTTAAGGTCATGCAAACCCCATATCGTTTTTACATGAAGTACTCTTTTCGACCAGGTCAAATTTACCTGGCCACATATCAAATTAAAATTGATCTTTAATAATGTAAAATTGATCTTAAATAATGTAAAATTGATCTACGTTTCATATAGATTTTTTTTTTTTTGTGTATTATATTCTTTCTTCTGTGTGTCCCAGTTATGTGTGACATAAACAATAACAATGTTCTCCTGACGATGAACTCGTCGCGCGTTATCTGCCCAATTAAACGCCGACTACAAGCGGCAAAGCAAACATGGAAGGGGGCAGAACAAAAAAAATAAAGGGGATACATTGTTTTTGGGGGAAGCTGTCCAAACATTTGTAGCTCCTAAAAGAAATTGACCATCTGCATACGATATTTAAGACAAGATTCATTCGAGAAATTCTGAAAATGTCGACTGTAAGCAGAAGGGGACATGGGGAAGACCCCCATTTCAATGCTGACGAGGGTATTACCGCTTAGACATGACATGAAAATGTGGCGCCCCCGGTTGGATTTAAATGGGGGGAACTCCGAGCCATCGATGGAAGGTAAAGGGGGGCAAAAAACAAACGAACAAGCTTTAATTTAATTAAAAACTTTGAAACAATTAATAGGACGTAAATAATTTCATAAATATATAAGGACACCTACTCCTAGACTTTACTGTATCTCACACTTGTTGTTCCCTTTTGGATGTTCTATTCCGCTCAATTCGAGTGTGCCAAAAAGCCAAAAACGACAAACAAACAAACGAATACGAAAAACATAAACAAATAAACGCGACCGAAACCAAACAAAAACAAAATACTGCAATTTTGTTAGGAGGGGTGGTGGAGGAAAGTCGTCATGAACAACATTCGGTGGCAAGAGTAAATAAATAAATAAAATCAAATAAAATTCGGGGGGAAAACGACAAAGCAAGAAAAAGCGTCTCGCTCTCAAACGTCTGCAAGAAATGCATTTTGGCAACATTTTCGCCACGGGGGGAGGATTTCCCCCTTCCAGCTTTCCCCGCTTTCCCTTTTTTCTTCGGTGGAATGTTAAAAGGCATGCAAAGGAGTATTTGCAGACAGCGAGGCGAAACAGAACACCTCAAATAAGTCAAAGGGATTGTTAAATTTCTGGAAAATATTTTCCTCGATACAAAATTGAATTTTGAATTGTAAGATATTGTGAAATATATATTTAGGGTAAAGTAAAATAGAGTGCCCTTCAAATGTGTCAATATTAATAGTTTAAAATAAAAAAAAAGCAATTAAATTTGGAAACTGAAAATGAAAACACTTTATACTTTTCAGATATTGCATTAAAATTCAATTCAAGGTAAAATGGCTGGCAGTAAAAACGAGCTCCTAGCTCTCGTCTTCCCCTTTTGTTATTTCTTCCCTAAATTTTCCACCCATTTTTCCAGCCCTTATGCTCGAGTGGCTTGTATAAATAGGCCGACGTTGGAAGTTATGCAAAAAACAAGGGAAATTATTTTTAAACTTATGTGGCCAGAACAAGGAGACAGGGAAAGAGCAACATAAATCTTGCACAACTCGTTACAGGAATGAATATGGCAACACAGGGAAAAAATAATCTATTCAAAATATTTTATAAAATATTATATTATAAATATTATCCATAAAATATCGATTAAATATTATCCTAAATACCAGTGAAATATGATCGAAAATATCCATTTATATTTATATTTACTATAAATATGAACTAAATATTATCCATAAAATGTCGATTAAATATTATCCCTAAAATATCGATTAAATATTATCCATAAAATATCGATTAAATATTATCCAAAACACCAGTTAAATATGATCGAAAATATCCAATAAAAATTATTATAATTATCAATTTCTTTTTAGCCATCAGTGGACTGTTTTTATAGTGCTCCAGAAATTTGTTTCTCTGTGCTTAACCTTCCATATCGATGTGTTAGGCGTACGTTCGTATATGTTTGTGGCTGCGTGAGTTGCACAAATTTGTTTGAAGTTCCGAGGCGTCCGAAGGGAGAAAACCAGAAACGTGCCAAGACAATTGAGCCAAATGGGCTGGACTCCGGACTACGGACTACGGACTCCGGGACTTCGAAGTCCGAAACGGGCTCAGAATCTGAAACTGCCTTCTGGCTTCTTTTGGCCTGCAACTGCGGCACGGCACGCTAATGGACATAATTACGCCGACAGGGAGTGGGTGAGATGGTTGGGGATGTGGGGATGTTGGGATGTTGGGTTCTTGCGTTCTTGCGTTCTCGGGGAAGTCATAAACCAAGGACTAAACTAAACGACAATTAATGACAGTGCATGATAGATAAAGAGCCCCGAGGAAGAGAACTTGGCCAACTGATCAAACCAAAACAGAAGCGGAGAATCACCAAGGGAATGACTAACAGGGGCGAACAGATGGAGAAGGAGAGGAGATGAAATGGGGGAAAGGGGGACTGAAAGGAAAGGGGAGGAAAATGCCGAGGGGAAACCCCTTTTCAGTTATGGCAGAGAAATGCTGATGGAGGCCTGCGACTAATGACTTTTAAATGCGTTAAAACGACAACACCAGCAAACTCAATGCAAGACGACAAACAACAAAACAAGAACAAACATAAAGCGTAATAAAAAAAAAAAAAATAAATAAAATGGGGGGAAAACTAATCTAATAATGTTTAAGTAATGAGGAAAAAACTATTCACAAAGTCAAAGTAATCATGGTGATCTATACATAATATTTACAAGAACTTAATACTTAAATATAATCCTATATTTTGATCCTAACTGTGTCTTTTCCTTGTATTATTTCTCCCACTTTCCTGATGTTCTAACTCATATCTCCCATTTTCCTGATTTTCCAACTCATATCTGCCATTGACCATCTCCCATCCTGAAGTTTGTTGACCTACAGTTTGTTAAATGCCTGAGCAAACTATCAGAAAAACATTCGTTATTGCTTCGTTAACAAGTAAGTCTTTAAATCACCGAATTTCAGATTGATATCGCCAATGTAAAGGAAAGGAAATGTAGGAAAATGGGCGTAGGCCTCGACACTACGGAGAAGTCAAAGGTCTTTATGCTAATTGACTGGAATATTCTGGTCTCTCTTTCTTTTTTAATTTTTGTGGTGTGTGTGATGTGCGTGACTGTCTCTAGTTTTTTTTTTTTTTTTTAAATACAAACTTCCTGCTGGAAACAGACAAAATGTTTATGTGCGTTCTCATTTTGGTTTTGGGTTTTGAGGGATCGAAAGATCTTCGGCGAGTCCGAGAGTGCAGAGTTCCAATGAATTATGATCTCAATTAAAGATCTGAGTTCCAGCTTCTGTTTCTCTGTGCTGCTCCCCTTTCCATTTCTGTGTATGCTTCTGTTTTTATTCAGTTTGGGCTTGCTTCTGCCTCATATTCCCATTCTCATCCTCATTCCCATTTCTAGTTGTTCTATTTATGGACATTTGGCATTTTAATTACTACAGCAAACAGCATAAAAAACAGAGACTAACTCCGGGATGGAGAATCCGGAGAGATGCGGGTCATGAGTTGGGAAAACAAACTGTTCTGTTCTGTTCTGTTCTGT
Source organism: Drosophila pseudotakahashii (assembly GCA_035046095.1). Taxonomy (NCBI): domain Eukaryota; kingdom Metazoa; phylum Arthropoda; class Insecta; order Diptera; family Drosophilidae; genus Drosophila; species Drosophila pseudotakahashii. The sequence goes on from JAWNOE010000105.1 coordinate 15,177,271, forward strand.
TTGGTTCGGTTTGGTTTGCCTTTGGCCGCAAATGGCAAGAAAACACGTTCTGAAATGGGCGCGAAACACTTGCAAACGGTTTAGAAACGATGCAACAAGAAGCCCAGTTCACATTCCGCAGAATGGCACAGCAAGTATAGCAGGAAAAAACAGAAATATAGAGTGGAAAAGCCCAAGTAGAAACAACAAATAATTTGACAAGCAAAGTGCGGAAAAAATTTGTTGCAAAATAGTTGCAGAAAGCCAGCAAAGATGATGGAAAATGGTCGGGGTCTTCAGGGGGGGGGGGGGGGGGTTGGGGGGGGTCAGAGAAAATGGCTGGAAAAATGTCTGCCCCGACCTGAGCAAACAAACATTCTGAGGCGATGAGATGGGAAGGCCGTGAGATGAGATGGAATAGCATGGGATAGGATAGGATAGGATAGGATAGTATAGGATGGAGATGAAATGAGTTGGGAACATGTTGACGCTTCCGCGTTCTACTCAGCTCTAAATTCGCTCTCAGCTGTTTCGGCTTTACTTTTTGGGATTACCATGATCTCATGGTCAGAAAAAAACTATAGAAATACAGAATATATAAAGCAAATGCAAGTTTAGCTTAAAGTATCCTTTTTTTATTCCATTACATTGGCATTTAATTATAATCCATAACTGATCCTAAGTAATCTCTAAAGTTTTTTTGTATATCAAAATTTTCCAAATTTGTATCCTCTATACATATAAATATATATAAAAAGAAAAAAAATAAATAAATAAAAATGTCGAGGTAAAATCGATATGCGCATGTAAATGGTTATGCAATACGCATATCGTTTTAACATGAAATACTCATTTCAAGCATATCGAATTTACGGGGCAGCACATCAAATTAAAATTGATATTACATAATGTAAAATCGTTCTACGTTTCATATCAATTTTTTTTTGGTGTACGGTATTTAGCAGTTGGTGCTCTTTTATATTTTTCTCCTTGGTCGGTTGCCTTCATTCTTTTCATTAACAAACAGAAGCCGGCACAACACAGCAACACAACACTAGGAGGGAGTTTTTTTTTTAGGTGGAAATGAGGGGGTTTTTGGGGTGGGAGGACAGGAAAGCAACCTGCGCCCAACCAGGAAGTGCGCCACATTGCACACACACACACACTCACTCAGAAAAGTATTTTTTTTTTTTTGAAGGAGGAGGACGAGAACGCCGGCGGGTATACGATTCCCTCGCTTTTTGAGGTTAGGATGCGCTTTGGATCCGAGAGATACAATACCGGAACGAGATGGAAAAAGATAGCTAGGTGCAAACATCATCATATCTGGCGACGAGGAGACTTGGTTGACCTATGTGCATTTTGCAAAAGGCCTCACACCTTTTTCACTGTGCCCCCAAAAGCTTGACTTCAATATTTTGCCTGCTGTCATTTGTATTTCATATGCACACATATTTAACCGGGAGGCGGCTTGCAACCTTTAAATTCATTTCATAACAAGGGAGCACATTAAAATATATTAATTATGAATTGAAAACCATTTAGCTTTAGCTTTTAAAAATTTATTTTCCCCTTTTTAAGTTCGCAAGTAATTACCACACTATTTTACACCTAACTACACCAGATAAATCTTTGCCACACTGCACTACATAATTTGGAGCTTTAAATTACACTGCACTACACACAGTTGAGATCCAGCTGGAAAATTCTTGCCCTTCCTGCGCTGCGCTTTCCCTTTTTATCGCATTTTACGAGCTTTTCGCATCTGTGTCAAACATGTGTGGCACACACACACAGACCAGAGACCCCCGAAATATCTTCACTCACCCCCATTCACCATCCCCCCCCCCTTCCCCCCCCCCCTCTTAGTGACACCTCCCTGCGCCCTTTCACCCTTAACCCCCTTATTTCCCGCTGCTTTCTGGATGCTGTGCATCTTTTAATTACGAACACAGCCCGAGAAGAAGGGGTGGAGTGGAAAAGATTTGATTTATATGCGAGGACTTGGCATTTATGTTCGCTGGAATTATTTTAATTTGGTCATGGGAAGAGGAATGGAAAGGAGAGAGTGAGAGCGAGTTGGAAAAAGGAAAACTCTTTAATCTAATTACATAGCCCAAGTGGACCAAAGGTCGCAGGTCACTCCAAAATCACAATCCCAAAAAGAAAAAAAAAAACTTGATACGTAGTGTTTTTTGTCGCTGTCAATCAGCGCTGAAAGGCCTCCAATCGATAATCTCAAATTGGTCAGAGAATTTCAACCAAGTTGTAAATTGATGATAAACGCTCTCAACAACAAATGTTGGTTTAACTTTAAATGGGTCAAAAAATTGATTGCAGCTATTGGGAAATGGTTAAAATGCAGTTTATATTGATTGGTAACGTTTTGAGTTAGCAAACTTTGCTTGACAACTTGCTTTGTTTGTCTAACATGACGTGTTTATAATTATTTCGGTTCAGTGGCGGATCTAGGATTTTGTTTTGGGGGGTGATATTAGAACAAATTTTGTGTTGCATACTTTTGAATACCAAAAAAATTTCATTTTTCACCTGAAAGGGTGGTGATATATAACCCATATCCCCGTGGTGGTATATATTTAAAAATTGGAAATTTTGGAAAAAAAAATACCTAAAAATGTATAAAATAGTAGCGCAACTCCAATTCCACATTTTCTCCACTGACCTTCCCCATATATAATTGCTTTAGTCGCACATTTCAGCTCTTTTCAGATCTTTCAAGTTGAAGCCCCCGTTCGTCAGTAAATAAACAACTGCATTCATAACCGGAGAATCCCACACACGACTTAAATATGCAAATGAGTGAGTCATGTCGAAATGCACAGCTCGCACTTAAGGAGCACTCATTAAAGAGTGAATTTACATGGGAATCGGGGGGCGTAAGTTGATATTTAAATAAAAAGCCATAGGAGGAACAGACAAATGGGTGGGGTCAAAGGGGGTTTTTATATTTATTATTTTCTGTTTTTTTTTCTTTTTAAGACATTGAAGAAACTGAAGATCGCCAACGAACTGATAAATGCTTGCAGCGCACTCTCATCCAACAAAAAAAAAAGAAAAAGAAAAAAAGATGAAGCAAAGCATTGCGAATGAATTTTCATTGCTGCTTCTCTGCTTTATCTGTTTTTCTTTGGTCTTACTTTGTTTCGCTTCTTTTTGTATCTTCTTTCATTGGTTTTATTTTCTTTAAACGTATATTTAATGAGGCGAGACATTTTTAATTGATGCTCAATTAAGCAGCAACGTCAGAAAGAGACAGCAGGGTCAGTGGAGCGAAGTCGGGGAAAGGGACGGCAAATAGGGGCAAGAAAGAGACAGAGTCAACAGTGTCACCAGAAACCAAAGATTAAAGACCACCAAGAAAATAAAGGAAAACAAAAATATTTTACAAATAAAAATTATAAAAAAAGAAAGATAAAAGAATAAATAAAAAAAATATTAAATAATATTCTACTATTAAATTTTACAAAAAAAAAAAAAAAAGTGAAAAAAGAAATTATACAAAAAATAATAATAAACAAATAAAAAATAATAAACAAAAAAAAAACATTTATACAAAAAATAATAATACACAAAAAACAAAAAAAAATTAAAATATATAAATAAATTTAATAAATAAATAATCAAAATAAATATATTAATTTTAAAATATTTGAGAAAATAAAGGCAGAAGAAGCCAAGCATTCCTCTTCTTCTTCCTCTTCTTCTCGCCCACTAAACCCCATGTTTCGTCACAGTTATTATTTGTTTTAAAGAAAACCAAATTAAATGAAGCGTAAACCGCAGAAAAACCTGAAAACGAAGAAAATTAACAAAGGCAACACAGAAATGTGGGCGACTTTTTTTTTGTTTAATGCCTGCATATGAGTGGGTGGCTTGTGGTGGGCGGCGATGGTAAGTAGTGGGCGTGGCATGCGGTCAGACTGCCTGGCAAACAGTTAAAACAGTTGCCCCATCAAAAGCGCTTTTCACACGGAATTTCCACGTTGCACAAGTTCTTTGAAAAATGTTACAAAATTCGTCAAAGGAAAAACGGGAGGACGAAAAAAATTCCATTCCAAATCTGAAATGCCCTTACAATTGCTAAAGGAATTTTTACAAATTGCTTGTGAAGATGGATACCCAAATAATTGTCTGTCAAAATTGATATTTTCTTTTGAAGAATTTATAAAAATTATTGATCATTAACAGCATAAATATCTTGAATATAAATGTAATTAAGTTTTTATTTTTAAACACCTTAACCTTAAACATTTTTAAAACATTTAATAGCTTCATACCTTTAAAGTTAGCAAAAAACCTTAATAAACTCCCCAAAAAATAAAGAGAACGGTTATTTCTCCCAACGAAATATTTTACAAATTCCCCCTAAAAAGAAAAAACAAAGTCGTCTGGCTAAGCGAAAAAAAGCAGAAAAATCAGAATTAATTATTTTTGTTATTTATTGAAAATTTCATGTACGAGCAACACAAGAAGAAGGTAGGGTGTTGTGGTAGGGTGTTGGGTTGCAACTGCTGTAAAGGGCGTAAATATTTGCGTTATGCCGCAAAAAGCCGCGTAAAAGCCAAGAGTGAAAGAAAAATAACACGCACACACACGAGAAACTTACCATTCGAGTGTGAGAAAGTAAAACTCCGAAAGAATTATTAAAAATTATAATGAAACGTAATCAAATTTTAAATAAATAAACCGAAAGTCATTAACCAAGTATGTGCGGAAAATGAGTAGCGGAATCAAAACCGAATAGAAATTAAATTGTGAAGCAGAAAGCGAGGAATAACAAACGAAAGCGGAGCAAAAGCAAAAGCAAACAAACAAAACAATTATAACAAGCGACCGCGGGCCAATAAACAAGGCGTGGCAGCCAAGAGGAAAAATGGAAGAATGGAAATTTTTACAGGTAAGAAGCAGCTGGATTTAAATTCTCAAAATGTATTAAATAATATTTCAGGGTATACACATTAAATACCCATAAATAAGAGCATTTCACTCCGCACCTTTTTCTACTGCTAAAAGACAAATGGCCCAGATACAATCAGATGAACTTAACTGATTAACCGAGGGTTAATCCCACCATCCCATCCCTCCATTAATATCATTCAACATTTTGCTGCTTTTTGGCTTTCCAATTCATTGACTCAGTTTCTTTTTGCCAGAAGCTCGGAAAAAATCACATTGGGGCAGGTCCACATAAAGCAATTTTCAATTTTAGCTTTTAATAGGCGAAATATTTACATTTTTTTTTCTTCCCCTTATCGAAGAAGACAAACCTTCCCCTCTTTTCCATTGTTCCGCTCTGCTGACGCTGAAATTAACAATTGAAATGGGCAAAATAAAAGGGAAAGCGAAAAAAAATGGTAAGACTCAACCGAGTTTGATTTGGTTTCTGGCCTCCGATTACGTTTAATGAGTAGAAGAGGGGAAATAAACAAAAATTACGGCATTAAAATTAACAAATGTGCAGAAAGGCAGAGAAAAAGGCAGATAGCGACGGAGGTGCTAAGCTTTCACAATCAAGATGACCCAACCAGTCGGGCCCCACTATATCATCCCACTGAACCTTTTCTTGGTTTAAAAAAAAGTTACCCTTTCGGTATGAAAACTCTGAAATAATATAAAAATAATATAAATATAAAGTATCTAGGATCCTAAAAAAAAGTTACCCTTCAGATATGAAAACTTTGAAATAATATAAATATAATATAAATATAAAGTATCTAGGATCCTAAAAAAAAGTTACCCTTCAGATATGAAAACTTTGAAATAATATAAATATAATATAAATATAAAGTATCTAGGATCCTAAAAAAAAAGTTACCCTTTATATATGAAAACTCTGAAATAATACAAAAAATAATAAAACAATAAGGTATCCAAGATCCTATCCTTAAGGTAACCATAGTTCTCGATTCACAGCTCAGTTCTCTTTATAAGGTAATCTGCTTCCATTCAAATTTCAATCAAAACCAACCCAAAAACTAATTATTCACCAGACTAATGGATTTAGCACTAAATCGCTTCTGTTCTGTAAAACTTCTCCATCCGCTCGACTGAATAGAGTTGAAACTTTGACTATATTTTCGAGGCTGTGCTAATGAAGCTAGCTCCCGATCAATATGATGCCCAATTAAGTATAGTGTGTAATACAAGATACATATATGTATGTTTGTATGGGATGTACATATGTATGTATGTAGATGTTTGATGCAAAGTGAATGCAATTAAAAGTTTACTTTGCCCAATCGTCCTTTTCAGACTCGCACAAATACACACACACACACAAACAGGCGTGCGTGCGAGCAAACAAACAAACATACAAACATACAGGCGGCAGACAAAAGGGCTTAAAGCAAACAAATTTGCCGAGCGCCAACTTTTGCAACAGACTGTGTGCAACTGGTTGGCAAGAAAGAAGAAGAAGAAGAGGAAGAAGAAGCTGCCGACGGGGTGGAAATTCCAAAAGGGGGCGCCACACACACAGAGTACACATGTTTTGTGTCCCTTTTTCTTTGCGTTTTATTTCGCTTGCAATTTATGTCAAATTAATTAAGAAGATGCGCAATCAACAACAGAAAACAGAAACAAGCACAAGAATCGTGGGTTATCTTTGCGGCGTAACTAAAACTTTGGATACCCTAACTATGATATCGAAACAACTAATGTCTCAAAAATCCTAAAAACTAACACACAGAAGTTTTCAAAATTTTTGAAATATCTAAGGTCTAAAAAATCCTAAAAACTTACACACAGAAGTTTTCAAAATTTTCGAAATATCTAATGTCTCAAAAATCCTAAAAACTCCTCATAATTTTCAGATTTTACTTTTTTAACCTCATAGAAAAATACTTTAAAATATCCTTGATATATTAGATGATAATAGATCATTAAATTAAATATATATTACATATTTAAATATGTAGAAATCATAGACTAAGTATTTTACCAACAATTTTTATAATAAAAGTTGTAATTTTCTTTTAAGTAAATGAAGTACAAATATCCAAGTATTGAACAAAGTTAGTATACCCGTTGAAAATCGAATAACTAAGGCATATTTATTTATGAATGCGTGTATGGGGGACATACCACAGCCCCCCTTTCCACACACATTTTCCGTTTGGCGGGAGACCACTTAAACTTCGATTTAAAAGAGCTTCGCTTGTTATTTTCCCCCCAAAACCTCCTCCATTTGTTTGGCTCTCTTTCTACTCGCTTTTGTCAATTGTCATCGTACTTGTGCTTGTAACGGCATAAAGAGACACACACACACACACACAGACAAACAAGAAGTGGGACAAAGAGTTGAACAACATAATTACCACATAATTATATAAGTACCCAGTGTGCCACCCCCCAAAACCACCCAGCCCATAAATATATTGAGACAACAAAAGAAAAACATCAAAACGAAAGTTTTCGCCCTCCACTTGGAAACAGGCATTTTTCCCATATTTTTTTGCAATGGTTTTTTCTTTCTGTTTTTTGTTTTGTTTTAGGGTCTGTCAATCGCTTTCGGATCCGCGGAACCCTAAGACTTAACCCTATACCGTGGGGCAGGAAAAAATCTCAACAATTACACTGATTTAAGGGCGGTGTTCCGGCGGAACATTCCACGGGGGAGAAATGCGAAATGCGCTGCCCGCACGCAAACTACAAATAACTCAAATAGTTGGACAAAGAACAGACAAAATCGGGGGGTTTATTTATGGGGGGGGGGGCTATGGGGGATGTATGAGAGGTATGGATGGGAATGAGAATGAGAATATATGCCACTTACCCAATTAGGGGAAGCGACTCTATTTGTAATCTATGTTTCCCTAGCCGAAATCAGAGTGAATGCCTTCTATCATCAGCCTTTTGTCCGAGAGTCCAAGAATTTACACATTTATGTTCCCTTATACTTAATTAATTGCCTGGGGGGATTAAAACCGAATGAGAAGCCCCCAACCGACCGAAATTCTCATCAAAGATTATGATTGCAATTTCACACGAATTTAATTTCAATTAACAATTGGAAAAGTATTGATATTGATCCACTGTGATTGATGCACTCGTAATGACATGCCATTCACCAGGGGATTGAAGGTCGCAAATTGGAGGAAAAATAAGTGATATAATGAAAAAAGGGTTTAATAATTAGCTCTAATGCACATTTGGAATCCATTTTCAATCAATAAAAAGTCTCTATCATTGAAATTCAATATCATCGAAGGTCTTTTTGATTATAAAAGATTTAAAATACTATCGAAATGTCGCTGGTATTATAGCGAATCACCTACATTAGTCATAAGATATTTACATAACAACAGATGGCTTTGTTGAAAGTCAATTAGCGATTCAAAATTCCAAAGAAATCATGTTTGCCTTAGCACGAGTTCCCCGAAGATGCGCAAAAAAGATTACTGAAATCCATAAAGCCGAACCATTAAAGACCGATTTCCCAGAAGTATTTCCCCCCATGGAAACTAGTTGGTTTAGTGTGTGTCCGCCAGGTGTCGCCCCAGTTGGCCCCAAAAGAGATGCAAGCGACAACAAAATGATGATGACAATTCATTTTGAAGAGTTTCGGATACATTTTGCTGCTGCTACTACACAGAAAGAAAATTTGTATGGTGATTTGATATGATTAAGTTTCGTAATATTTAATATTTTGATTTAGCGATCTCTTGACCTATTAAAAATACATGATAAATTCAAGTTTTTTTTTTTATTTGTGAATATAACAATATTAAGGTGTTGTTTTTATCCGTGTACTACTACTACTTCTGTGTTGACCATTTCCGCTTCTTGTTTATGCCCCCCACTCTGCACTCTCTTGGCCAAAAAGCGGTTGGCAACAGGCAACAAAAGAGGAGGAGGAGGAGGCCACACAACCAAAGGCTAAAACCGAACTGAGTCACACAACACCAAGACCCATTCAAAAGAGGGAGATCAATATTCATGATTCATGCCATTGGCATGCATCTGGTTACCAATGAGTTTTGGGGTTGGGGTTTTTGTACCTGTACAGGTATGTTTGTACATATGTATGTACAAGTATATGTATATATGTGCTGTTCGTTCCATCGGCTTTATGAGTTAAGCACAATTCTCTGCTTGACAAAGCCAAAAAACTCAACTCAACTCGGCTCTATTCGTTTGGCCGCATTTTCTGTCTCATTTCCCATTTAGAGCTCATTCCTCATCATTTCCCAGTGAAAAACACCTTACTGTTTTTGCTAGCCGGGTTATTAGCTAATCGCCGGCCCACAACATCCATCATCGATACCAAATTGAACATGGCAGGCGGCCACCAGCGCAACTCAAATTGATAACCAATGAGCGAAAAAAAAGCACAAAAAGTGAAAAGATTTGGGAAAAAGAAACAAAAATAGCAATGCTCTATAAATAGGGTCTATCAACATAAAAGCAACAACATTTTTCAGATAAAATTATTTAAACCGAAAAGTTTAACTAGTTTTATTAAGAAATAAAGTTCAACAAGTTATTATATAAACTATGTAAAATATGTATCAGTATGTTTTTCATAAAAATAAAATTGTATTATGGGTAAAAAAAAATAAAGAATTACTTCTGATAATAGCAACAAATAATGATACAACCATACTTGTTATATTTATTATGTATACAAAATACTGAATACTACAAAGAAAAAAAGAATATTTATATGACCACAATTGATTGGAATTTTTACAAAAATAGAATATTTTACCAAACGAAAATATTTATTGCATCATCATGATTTCATTTTTCCCCATACATAAGAACCCTTTCCCAAAAGCGAGAAAAATAAAGGGAAACGCTAACCTAGAGATAAACATACAAACATACTTGTATAGTATGACTTTGTTGGCAACAATGAAGGTAAAATAAATGTTGAAACATTTAAGCCAACACATGAGGCTCATTAGAGTGGGCGTGATTGTGGGGGGGGGGGGAGGGGGTTATGTGGGGGACATGGTTGCAATGGCAGTGCAAACAAAAGCCGGGTAAAAACCGAAAAACCCCACTCGTTCACAAATTCTATTCTGTTTTTTTTTATACGTATACGTTCCACCTTCATTTGTCAACAATTGTGTGTGATAAGATTTTTTTTCGGGTGCTTTCTTTTTGTGTCTGCCCGATTGTTTCTGTGGATTTTTGGATTGTGTGTGTGTTCGGCCCCATTATCACAAATTATGCAGGGGCTCCAAGCTTTTGGCTCCATTATCAAGCTCGTGTGAACTCGTCATTATGGTTTGTTATGATTATCTGTTGCAATTGTTGAGAGCGAAGAAATGTTTTGCCACCTGCAGCCAAAACCATTCGAGATTATATCTAAGAAAATAAAGAATAGAGTGCGGAAATTGGTAAAGAAAATGGGGAAGTGTGATCAAATCCATTTAATATTGGATTTCTGATAAGAAACAAAATTTACTACGTAAAATAATACCAAGAGCAATATGAATAGCAAAATTTTTGTTTATTCAACACTCTAATATGCGGAACTTAACGATCTACCATTGCTATTTACTATCTATAGTTATAGATTAGATAAAAATCTAAAAGTTAAGCCCTATTGAATATTTGAAAGATACAGGTATTATAAGCAATATGCAGATTAGAGGATTAAAGGCCATGAAATAAATCCCCAACTGATAGGACAGGTGCAACAGCTCAAAAGAACCTCATTTAAGTCATCTATTATCGCACGAAACTCCCCTACATTATATCCCGGATCATTTATCAGGTCAAATTGGCAAATTATGAGATATTAAAAGCAAACTTAATTGCTATTAACAATGGATGAGGGCGAAATGAATAACGGATAGCTGGTAAAAAGGGAATGGGAATGGGAGTGGGGAAAAATGGGGAGAAACTCTGGGAGATTCCATCCAGCTGCTTGGGGGATAAGCGATTAAGGTATGAAAATGAATATAAATTGCAGCACACGCTGAGGCGTCATAAAACACAAAAGCAATAAAATGTACAAGGAGTTAAGGCACGAGATATATCCGCCCCACTATGCACTTATAGAAAACAGGTCATGTAATATTTATAATATTTATAATACTAATATAAGCATTACAGAATATTTTATAAAATTAATACATAATATTATGATTTACAAGGAAATTCATTGGAATGTTTACTCGAATGTATATTAAAATGGTTATCATCCTAATAAAATCATATATTTTAAATGTAATATTTTAATGATATCTTGACGGTAAATAATTGGAATTCTTGGTTAAACTTTCTAGTTTTTTAATGAATAATTTTAGGAAGTTTTTGACAGTTTTTGAACAACATCTACACCATTTTTTTTGACTGTATATACACTTAACCCCCCTCAAAATGTGGCCACAATTAAGTGGAATGAAGGAGACGACGAGGAGAACAAGATGAAGTAGCCGGCGATGCGACTCAAGAAGCCAAAAGGAAAAAAAAACAAAAAAAAAGACAGGAGAAATTTTAGCGCGGGAAAGGGAACTTGTCAACAGAGTGTCGGAGGAAAAAGGAGAGTGGGTGGAAAAAAAAAACAAAAGGTAGCGCCGAGAGGAAACCCCTACCCACTTAGCAAATCTCCAAAGTTGAAGCTGATCAAAATGCAAACATAAAAAAGGAACCAAACTGAGCAAACTTCAAAACACCGACACAGGGTGACTCCGGCAAATAGGTGGGGGGAGTTTCGAAAAAACCTAGTGGTAACTTGGTAAGTGGGCTGTTTTTCTGTTTCTCAACTGGGGAGCCGGGGTATTGACAACGTGCCCAAGCACTGAAAAATATATGGCTCACCTTTTTCCCCTCTGTTCTTTCACCTTCTACTTGTTTTTCTCCTGTTGTTCTCTTCTCCGCTTCTTATTTAATATTTAAAAGCGTCAACAATCGAGTTGGGCGGAGAAAAGGGCGTTAAGGTGAATGCGGGAATTCCTCATGACCAGATTCGAGTCCATGTAGAAAGCGATAAAGCAGCGCTTCGAAAGTGGAATGTAAAAATGTCTCGGTGTGTGTGTGTTTGTGCATAATAAAATTAGCAATAGCCACGCCCCCTTTCTACCAACTCAACCCCTTTTTCTAGGGTGCTATGCTAAGTAGGCTACAGAGAAATGTATAAGAACGTGTAACCGCATAGTTAAGATAAGCACAAGTTTTTAGAGGGCTAAGCTTTTTAAAAGGTGAGAGATCAGAATAATACAAATTATAGATTGAGGATAAGAATAAGAATATTTTTCATATTCCAAATTCTTAACAAAATTGTATTTACAATATTATTGTAATTAAGGTGTCCTTATACCATTTAGTGATTGTCCAAAGGACAGATTCTAAATTCAATAAAATAAAAAAAATATTCCCAATACGTTCCATTCCCAAGATCATGAACGACTACTATTTACTGCAGGAACCCGGGAAAATCAACAAGTACCCCATAATAAACTATTCTGATAGAAGCGGAAAACTTTGTAAATGCAAACCACGGAAAACATTTGATTAGAGTGACGACGACTCAATCGATAAGTCGTCGACTGTCTGTGAGACAATCGTAGTTAAAAGTTTTGCTACAATTAATGGCGAAAGAAAAGCCAAAGCCAACACAATGAGTTTTACACACTGTGGAAAAACCTCTTGAAACTTCATGCCACAGATTGTTTCGCACTCTTTGGCGGCATTTTCCCCATGAGGCATACTTTTGGTGTGGTACTTCTGGTACTTCTGCTACTTTTCCTACTTGCCTCTACCTGCCCACCGTCTCTCCCTCTCTCTTTCTGCCGCATCTCCCCGTCTCTTTCAATGCACTTGTGTGTGTGTTTGTGTTGCAACATGTGTGTTTTGAATCTGTGATTTTGGGCGAAAGAAACGGTCGCCGTGGAACCTAAAAAGGTAACCCAAAGAATGCTCGTGTGCGTGGAGTATCTGTGTGAGTGCAGTCAAAGACCGGAAATGTCTAATGATAGCAGTCTTCTTCTTCTTTTTCTTCTTCTAGAATATGTCCTCCCCTTTCTCTTTTCTTCTTCTTCAGCGGCGTCTTCTTCTTCTTCTTCTTAGTCGTCGTCGTCTTCTGGTGTTTGTGCCTTCAATTTGCACCTGGCTTTGGTCCGCTGCTCCTCGTGGCGCTTCTTCATTTCAATACCCTATAAACAGTGGGCTTTACCATTCTAAACCCCATTGGACATGCAGTTCTACAAAAAAAATTAGCCTTATGTATGGAAATTCGAACTCTTTATTTACTTAGTAAATGCTATTATATTTTTATGGTATCCTACCAAAAATATTTTTCCCACAAATGTTTAATCAATACAAAAATAAAAAAAAACCCTAAACTTAGTATAATAAAATATAATAGATTTGTAAATGCTTCTATATTTTATTGGTATCTTAACCAAAATATATTTCACACAAATCAATTAATACAAAAAAAAAAAAACTAATATTCTTTAAATAAAGAGTACTAGAGCCCTCGATCTGCAAATTGCATTTACGCCATTCTCAACCTCTTTTTCAGTATGCAAGTCACAATAAAATGTCTCGGCTGTTTGTTGTTGCTCCGCAGCTTATGCAAATGTGCCCAGCGAAGGTAAGCACACACATGCAATGACCTACCCTGCACCCAGCGCCCCCCTCTCCGCCCCTGTGCCCCTTACTTTTCCCTACCTCTTACAACAACTTCTTAACCTGGCCTTGATCGTGGTGTTTTTTTGCCTGCAAGAAAATTCTTCTTCACTCAATCATTCGCTCGCTTAGTTTGACATGCGTCAACCAACCCCCACTCCCGGCTAAAACCCCCCTTTTGCCACACCTCTGACATGCCGTGATGGTTTTACCTCTTTCGCATATTAATTGAAGGAAAAAATCATTGTAAGGAGGGTGTTTGGGGGGGAAAAATGCAATAAAACTCTTCATGAGTCAAGGTAACAAAAGAAGAAACAATGGAAAAAATTGGTAATCAACATTCAGAGGGGGCGATTAAACGAGGGGGAGGGGGTGGCTTTATTAATTAGTGAACATTAACTGTATCCTCAGACGTGCTTCATTAGAAGCCATAAAAATATTCTTCACAAATTTATAAATAAATCATTATTGAGCGTTTGGTACAAAAAGAAAAACACAGAAAACGAGGAGGGGGGGAAACTCACATTTTTGATTGCATTTTTTTAATGGTTTTTTGTTTTACTGCTTGCTACTTCCAAGTTTCTTTTGTTGCAAGTGGATCAATGCTAATTGAAATGCGTGGCAAGCAGAAAGAAAAATCAGTCAGAAAAACCAACACGAAGGCAAAGAAAAAATCAAGAAATATTTACACAAGCAGTTACAATGTATACTATATATGTATATATATGTACGAACTAACGAGTATTTGCTGTATCTTGTATCTTTTGGGTATTTCTATGAATTCAAACAATTAAGCACAATTGAGCACACAGTTTGGCAGCAATTTGAAAATCACTGAGATTTTAGTTTTAACTAAACGAAACGGAAAAAGTCAGACAGACAACGAATCTTAATCACTTCTAATGCGAGTATCTTCAAGAATCCTTGAAGTATCTTTTACACTAGAACTTTAAGTTAATATTAATTAAAAACTCCATAAAGACTTGCTACCATTTTATTGGTCATATTTGGCGTAAGCTTCAAAAACAAATACTTCTCCCAAAAGTACAGTTCGTAATTAGCTCGTATTTAATCGCCTCCTTTGGCCAGAGTTTCAATTCCGAATTGCACTTGCTCATTTTGTAGTTTTTGATTTTTAAACACTTTGCAAAAGTTTCGCAACTTTCGCTCTTAACTTGCTAATCTGTTTTAATAACCGTATCAAAGTTTATAAGGACACTCAGGACGAAGAATCTTCGCCCGTTTTAATTTGCTTCATTTTTGGGGATCATCAAACTGTTGGCTCATTTGTCACAGTTTGCCAGCGCAAAATATCAAACTGTGCGAGACACATTTGACTTTTGGTCAATCTATCGCTCCATGGGGGGAAAACCCATCCCAGGGACGGGGGGGTAAAGGGGTGGAAAAACAGCGGGAAAGTGGGGAAAAACTGCAATGCGGGAATGGGTGTCGCTCGGAGAGGAATAATGTTCTATATATGCGATGGTCAAACATTTTGTCCCGCTGGTTGTAATTTGGCATTGTAAATGCTGTTGACCGGCTTTCCGTTTTGCCGCCTCTTTTTCAGCATTTCCCTCTATCGCTTTTCCCATACATCAACACTTTGCATTTTCCGATAGATCGCGGATAATTGTTATTGTTGTTATTTATGACGCCACCGATTTTGGAATGCCTTTGTTTTCCTTTCCCAAGATTTCCATAGCTTTTAATGGTTTTATTTCTTATGCAAAACTTGAATAAATGTTTTGATTAATATAATATGTTTGCTTCAATTTTTGCTAATTTTTTTGAGGCCTATTCAATTTTGTATTAAACTTGTATTTTGGTTAAAATTTTTGAAATTTTCTCTGTTAGTCTATTAAATTAAATTTAAAATATTATATACCCCTTTTATCTACGCCCCTGTGCTCTTTTGATCCAATTTTCGGTAACTACTTTTAGGCCTATTCAATTTTGTATTAAACTTGTATTTTGGTTAAAATTTTTGAAATTTTCTCTGTTAGTCTATTAAATTAAATTTAAAATATTATATACCCCTTTTATCAACGCCCCTGTGCTCTTTTGTGTTTTCTGGCATCCCGAGTGGGGGGTAAATGTCCGTTTAATGCAAAAATCCAAGCGCGTCGTCCGATTTACATTGTCAATATAGAAAGACATTAGGATAATGTTCGAAAGCCACACCAGGACAAACAAAAGCCCCCCTGTTCAAGTGGGCGTCCCTCCGCCCATGGCAATATTGTGGGTCAATCAATTTTTGACGCATTCAAACAATTGGCCGGAAAAATTTGATTTATCTAATGCGGTCGTTTTTCGGCGCTTCGATACGAAAGTTCTTTATTAAATTAGGCGAGTGTTTTGTATGCCAATGGCGATATGTGCATTATGGCAGTTAAATAATGAAAACCATAATGGTCGAACGTTTAACTTTTGGCCATCATTAGCCGGGGAGACAAATGAAAACATTTGATCCTTTAACAGGCAGCCTTCCCTCATCGAATTGCCATTCTTTATTTTTTTTTTTGTTCCTCTTTTTTTCTTCTGGAATATTTGAGAGAAATTTGTTAGCCGAAGGCGCTTACTGGCTTATAAAATGGCAATCCAGAAAGCAAGCTTGTTAACGGAAAATGTGCAGTGGCAGAACGAAAGGAGATTTTCAGTTCGTTGCCGAGATTGTGTGGCAGGAGCAGTTTGACAGGAGAACAGGACATCGAAATTGTGTCCCCCAAAGGGAGAGAGTCGGACGGAGAGCCAAATGGAAACTCTTTTTCCCCAGCCATAGACACAGGAATAACAGTAAAATATCATGTCACTATGTTGATGAATATAACCAACCACCCCCCTACCCCATTTCCCCCCCCCCCCCCTTTTCACCATACGAAAAATATCTGCTGGAAAAAACCACAAATACAGAACGCAGAAACCGGAAAGTGAGATGCAGAGGAAACTAATCGAATATTCGTAGGTGGACACATAACTAGACTACGATAAAATGGTTACTGGAAATCGGGAGCAAGGATATATGAAAATTAAGGAAACAAGATAATTTTTTCGTTGTGAATCGATGATACGGCTTAAAAATGAATCTATCGAAACTTCCAAGACAGAATATATTATTTTCAATTATTTTTTAATTTCGGTTTTTTTCTCTTAATCAAACCCTTTTCGCTTCCGGTTGATTTTACCGTTAGAAAATGGGCTTATTTTACAGTTAATAATAGATAAACAACCTTCAAGACAATGTATCATGTTCATTCAACCAATAATCGTTTTTCGATCATCGTTTTCTTATCGAATATCAGACTTTCGCTTTTGATAGTTATTTGTTTTTTTTCAGAGCCGCTCTGATTACCGCACTCGAGTGTAATTGCCTTGCTGTTATGAAACGCACTGTGCTCCTTTGTTTACGTTATAGAGCCGAACAGCCATCATCATCATTCGCTCTATATTGTTTAAATTACATATATCTTTTTCACAGTCAATTCCCTTGGACAATCTTCGTAAATTATGCTCTTTTATATATTTTTTTTTTTTTGCCTACTATTTTTACTATTTTTTTCGCGCCTTAACCTTCCCCCATTCGCAACTGAAACAACAACAAAAAAAAAGAGCTTAAAAAGTGATTTCATGTTCGTTTCTCGGTCGTTTTCATAACTTTTGGTGTTTGTCGCAGTTCATTTTGTTGTCTTTTTGGCTCGAAAAGCGATTTCGTTGCACTGTTAAATTGATGGCCAAAGTTAATGAATGGAGAGTGTGAGAAAGGAAAAGATATTGGGGATGGTAGGGGATTGGGTCCTGAGGTGCAACAACAACAACAAAGGCAGAGGCTAGTTGAAGCCAATTATAAAACTGTCGTCTTCATTTTTAGTTTTTGGCTCCGTGTGTTTGCCGTGTAACCCGAGATGATGGCTGGAAAATATCTATGGGAAAAACGAATGGAAAAAAAAGAAATGCAAGAAAGAAGACCAGAAACTGGTCACAAAATGAGTGCACAGGGAAAAATATTTGTAAACATATTTTTGTTTAAAACCGAAAACCTAATTTCAAATTAATAAAACATAATTTAAATAAATAATATAATTCAAAAATAAATTAATAAAAAAAAAGATTTTTTAGCCTTTTAAAAATAAAAATGTAATATTTAGAAATTATATAATTTTTCCAAAAAAATCATAAAAAAAGGAGGTTTTGAAGAAAGACTTTATTTTACTTTACTTTTAACATTTTCCTTAAAGACTTCTGATTCTTTTCCCTATTAAAATTAATATAACTCAGATATTTTTTAGATCAGCCTAAAGTAAAAAGATATTATTTTTTGTGTAAGTAATATTCGCATGGGGAAGGAGGCAGGGCAACAAGTGCGGAAAGACAAGGCAAAAGTAAAGCAGCTGGACAAACAATTTGCATTTTTTGTCAGATTTCTTCGTCGTGTTCTTTTTATTTCTCAGTCAGGCAGGCAAGCAGTTTGACATCCACTGGAGAGTGGGAGGGAGGGAGGTATTGGGTGGTAGGAAGCGGGCGGGGCACCTGAAGTGGCAGAAACAGATGGCTAAAATAAAAAAAAAATAAATATGAAAAAAGAACAGCCAGACAGACGGAAGACGATACAAAGCTCACAAACTATTTAGCTAATTCAGCACTTTCCACGCTCAGCTGCAGTTGATATATCCACCCAACTCCCCGCGTTTTCCGCCCAATGACAAGGTCAGATTGCAAATAAGCGTAAACCTAAATATCGCAAAAGTATTTATACACAAGATCGGGGTGGTTTCCCTTTTCCCTAGCTTGATAAACCGGAGACTTCTGATTGAACTGTGAGTTATTTCCGTCGCTTATATCTACACAGTGAGAAAAGTTTGCTAAACTCAACAAAAAAGTCTAATTTAATATTTAATTTTTGAATTTCTTAAATCAAAATATGAGATGGAATGTCCCCGATTAAACTAAACTCCACTTTACAGATTGATTTAATTTACAATAGGCGGGGCCTACAACTCCCTATCTGTAGAGTTCAATTTGCACAACAATTTCAGGCTCTATGGAACGCCCCCGCAAAACCAAAGGCCTCCAAATACAAATAGCAACACAAACATAGCCTAAGGGACTCATTGTGGTGACTCCGTCCCCCTTGGAAACCCCATTTACCCCGAAAACGCCCGCTATAAACTATTCAGACGGACCAATGTTGAAAACCCCAGCGCAAATGTGAGGTTATGTGTGTAAGCCTCCCCGCGAAATTCAAATCGGAAATTTGTTGATTCTGTATTTAATATTTGGTTTAGCGGGCCACATAATACAATGCACAATATAATGTTTGGTTCGCCAACCTCGGGGGCAAAGATTTATTGTGCAAACAATTCGGCGCATAAATGAACAAAATGCAAGAATGCACAGTATACAGTGCGTTTCATAAGGCTACAAGCTAAATCGATCGATGCCAATAAAGATGAATATGGGTGATCTTTACATATGTTTGGTAAGATATAATGTTGATTATATATATCGCATTCTTACGTGTCGTTGCAGATTTAAACTCATTCTTCTTTAATCTGAAATATCTTCAAAAGATGCAAGTGAATGGATAAAAATGCAATGCACAGTAAGAAAATAGGATTATTTTACAGGGCAAACAATTGAAATAAAAAAAACGGATTAGATAAGAACAAATCTTCAATTTCTTGGGAAGGTTGTATAATACTTTTTTTTGGAAACTTAAAGACTAAGACTGTCTGTAACTGGATATTTTCCTCTACCAAGTTCCTTGTCAACATTTTTATCGTGCATATTTTCCATGAATTATGATATCACTTCTTTTTTGCAATAAAACTCCAGTAAAAAATCACGCAACTCAAGTTCTAGAATCCCGAGTAAAAAGCTCATTTCACAGTTATGCTTAATGAATCTGGTTCCATTTTCATAATTTTCACACAGAAAGAATACGGTACAAAAAAAAAAACATATGAATTCCAGCAGATCGTGGAAAAGCGTGAAATATTTTCACACTCCAGAAAGAAAGGCTAGATAAGCAGGTTTTTTTTTATTGTTTCAACTTACAGTGGGCACTCTTATGACTGAAACTTTGTGGGAGTTAACTAACCACCCTAATTTACTTTTTATTTAACTTATCTTTGTGATAAGAAAGTCGCCCTTACTCTTTTCGGAAAACGATAGATCAATTTATTGGGGGCTTACTGTAGTTAATATTTATTATGTTTGCTTGCCATATTTTGATAAGCGGAGAAATGAGAGCACCAAAACAGAAAATCAAGAAATGCAGCCGATCGATCGTCCGAATTTCGAATTCAAATTCGAACGCGAGGGTTTCTTTTCGAGTTGCCTTTTGTGCGGCTCTTTCGTATTTCGAAATTCCCACGGCTGTTTGTTTTGTACTTGTTTTCGTCAAAAAAAAAAAAAAAGAACCAAGCCAAGAACCAAAAGTAGTAGAGGGGAATGCAAAAGAACAAGAAGAAGAAAAACTTACCCGCGTAACAAAAAAAAAAGCAGCTGTCGCAGTAGCAGAGCAAAAGCAGCGCTGCAAGCAGCGACGCCGACTGCGGCAGCAACGGCATCTCAATGGCTGTTGTTGCTGTTGTTTTCGGACGACGTCGACGCAGCGACGACGCCGCAGATTTGAGCATTTGTTGTTGGCTTTTGGTATTTCTTGGATTTCCTTCAATGTTTTTGGCCGCCTTCGTCTTCGTCGTCTTCCTTCGTCTTTTCTACTTTTTAGTCTAAAGTCTAGTTTTAATTATACATCTCTCACATCTTTTTTGGCTAAAACATAAAACATAAAGCGAAACATGAAATTTTAAACGTCACTTTTTGAATTTTTGCTTTGTGCCAGCCATTCGCGCACACACAAACACACACACATACAGGCACACCTGCCACAGGTAAGCCAAAAGAGCGAGAGAGAGGGAGCGCGATCAAAAACTAATCGAGAGAGAATGAGAATGCAAAGGCAAAAACCAAAAAAAAAAAAAACGCTCTCTCTCTCTGTCGCTCTCACTGTTTTTGAACCCTTTTTCTTTTGGGTTTTTAAGACTGGTTTTTAAACTCGTTTTTCACATGCAATTCTCACACACACACACGCACGCTGGCAAATATTCGTGGCTAAGAAACATTTAATAAGTTTCTGTTAAATAAACAAATGTTTATTTCATCGGGCCTTTTGCTTTTTGGCGGCTTTTTTTCACACACAAAACAACGTTAATAAAACAGAACAAAAAACCAACAAAAAACGCGATCGGTGGGAAAGAGACGGCGCGCTTACTGCTATTCTTCTTCTTTCTGGATAACTTTTTGTTGTAGTACTTGTTTTTTTTTTGGCCCCAAGAGAGCGTCAAAGGTAACAACAATTACGGTCCGGGTCCAAAACGCCTAAAATCACAACAATCAACTAAAACTCGGGAGTCGCACAATCGCAATTCGCAAATCGAAGAAATGCAATTTCGCGACGAGGAGCCGAGAAACAACCGTTCACCACGCGCGCACAAAACAAACTGCGCTGCCTCTGTCGCAGGCGCTGCTGCGCTGCCGGCGCCGCTGCTTCTTCTTCTGCTTCGGCCTCTGCCGACGACTCGCACAGTGGGCCGAATGGGCCGAATCGAACGAAGCGAGTGGCGCAACCGCAGAGCATGCGAAAGTAGGTCGTAGCTGAAAAAGAGTTATTATCTAAAATTATATTAATTGTTTTAAGTAAAATTATATATAGAAGAGTTAAATATTAGGAAGAAAAATATATAATAATATAATTTAATTTTAAATACACGCAATGTAAATTATATTGAAAAATATATATTGGAAAATATATATATATATAATATTGAAATATGTACATAACCGATATAAAGATAATCACAAGTAAAATTACATATTAATAAAAAAAATCAATTGCATTACAAATTAAAAAAAAAAAATTGTTTTCCATTTTTAACATTTTTTGTTTACATCTTGAAGTAGCGGACCGCACCCCTTACAAAAAGACCTTGCCTTTTATTCAAGTCAAGCAAATCGTCGACGTCCCACTGTGCAGTTTCCACTCAAAACCAGCACACAGTCACTCAAAATTGCCAACTTCACTCAACTTTGAGCAGGAGATGGTTGGAGTGACATTCAATTGTCGTTTGATTGGCAAAGTTTAAAAACGAAATCGAGTAATTGTTATAAAAAAAAATTAGTAAATAAAATAAACACAGCAATTTATTAAAACAACCCAACTAAAATATGATATTTTTATAAATTTTAGTGGAAATCACCAAAAAAAATGCACTTCATTTTCAAGCAACTTTTGGTCTAGTTTTTAATAAAAGATCAAGATATTAAATAAACGTCGAATAAAAGTAATTATTTAAGAGTACTCTAATTGCAGCTCCAGCTGTCTTTTGACCCTCTGGCTGAGGAGCGTTGTTTTTAATGGAAAATGCATGTACGAATATGCAAAATAAATAAATTCTGATTACGCTACCCCTTTTCCCACTTTTCACCGCCTTTTATTTTGGCGCATACATTTTTTAAGTGTGTTAACAACACATTTTGGCTATTAAACTTGGCGTTTTCTCCGCATTAAAATTAAACACACACAAAATGTATGCAAAATGTAATGCAATTGTAAGTTGTGTGCGTGTTTTTCCCATTTCCACACACACACACCACACACACACACCACACACACACACACCACACACACACACACAGAAGTTGAAGAAGAAGCAGCGCAACACGCAGAGAAAGATGCGAAATAAAATGTGCATTTCAAAATGCACTTAAAAATTGTTGTCGTTCCTCTGTGTGTGTGCGTGTGTGTTCTGGGTGAGTGTGTGTGTGCGTGTGTGTCCCGCCAGAGGTCACAGGTCAACTTCGTCGCCTGCCAATTAAAACTTTTTATGCGCTGCGGCGGCTCCACACACACAAAACGAGCAGCATAAACAGCCTTTCCAGAGATGACAGTTTTTTTGGTTATTGGACAATTTTGATGATGTGTCAACGAAATTGTTTAGAAAATATCGTCTTTTAGTTTAGTTAAAAAGCAATCTTAAAGGTCCTAAGCATAAGATAAAAAATATGTTAAGGTATGAAAAATTTATAAAGATCTGAAGATACACACTTATTTGAAATAAGACAATTCTAGAGATGGAAAAATTAAATGAAATATTTGTACTATATTTTCCAATACTTCTTTAAACCCTTATAAACAGCCTTTCCAGAGATGACAGTTTTTTTTTTTTGGTTATTGGACAATTTTGATGATGTGTCAACGAAATTGTTTAGAAAATATCGATTTTTAGTTTAGTTAAAAAGCGATCTTAAAAGTCTTAAGTATAACATAAAATATATGTAAGAGCTATGAAAAGATTATAAGGAGTTGAAGATACACACTTATGTATTTGAAATAAGACAATTGTAGAGATGGAAAAAATTAAATTAAATATTTGTAATATATTTTCCAATACTTTTAATTAAAAAATTTTAAACCCTTATAACAGCCTTTCCAGAGATGACAGTTTTTTATTTGGTATTGGAAAATTTTGATGATGTGTCAACGAAATTGTTTAGAAAATATAGTCTTTTAGTTTGGTTAAAAAGTAATCTTAAAGATCCTAAGCATAACATGAAATATATGTAAGAGCTATGAAAGGATTATAAAGATCTGAAAATACTTGTTTGAAAAAAAAACGATTCTAGAGTTGTAAAAATTAAATAAAATATTTCAACTATCGTTATTAACCCTTATGACCGGCGTGTCACGCACACATCGCCTGTAAGCACACACACACATACGATGGCAAGCGCATTTTCAAGTAACTTTATTAATGCGATTTCAGTTAATTAACAACACAACAATTACTCGGCCAAGGGGCGGCTAAGGGGGGCGTGGCAGGGGCTAGGACTCGCCAAAAAGAAGAACTTTTTAATCAACAAAATATATATGTATATATGTATGTAGATATATAAAGTGCACTTGCTGGCGATTACGAGTAATGCGGCCTTAAAGTGCACAGTTAAAAAAAAAGTCTTATAAAATTTATGATTTTTGCAAATCAAAAGGGATTTTTAATTATTAGATGGAAAATTATAGCTAGATTAATAATAATAATAATTAATCAAGTTATTTTTCATAAGTATTATGTGAATATTTTCTTTCTGTGCGGCGCTGCTTTCCCTTCATTATTTGTGCACTCGTCAAAACAAATAGGCAAAAGTAACTCGAGCATTGTATTTCACTCAATTTCAGCCACGCCCCCCGTTTTGCCCCCACGCATGTGTCGTATTGTTTTGAGTTGGAAATTTGGTCGTTTGCGCAACAAGTTGGCAAAATCCAACCGACGACGAGAATCAGAATCTCGACGTCTGTGTGTGTGGGTGTTGCCATGTAATAGTGTTTGAGTTACGCTTTCACCACTTTCACTCCTCTGTTTGCCTGGCACACACACACACATACACAGACCGACACACACACACACACGTAGGACAAGCAGGACACACGCAAATCGGAAATCCAGGCAAAAGTTTTCTTTGCCTATCAAATGGCAAAAAAGTGTTGCCTACCTTTGGGAGCTGAAATATCAGACGCCCGGAAAATCAGGAAAAGCGATGAAATCCCATGAAAACCCATGAAAAGTGCAACTGTTGAGCGAACGGGAAATGGGCAACGTTTTGAATAGCTGCCAAGGAAATTAGAAAAACAACAAAAAAAAGTTGATTAAATAAAACGGGGAAATGCCATTATAATGCCAAATGATGATGGTATTTTTTCATTCTCTTTCAAATTGTATAATAAAAAAAAGAACAGAGAAGTACATACATTACATTAAACAAAGGAAAAGTATTTTAACTCATATTTACTTAAACTTTAATTCATGTAAATTATGAGATAAAATGCGACACAAAATTAAATAAAATAAATTGAGAACCAAATGCAGTAAATTAAGCATATTTTTCAGATCAATGAAGTAGAAAGAAGCAACTGGAGATAAAACAAACAAATATTGACATTGCTCAACTGGTGTAATAAGTTGCTCAAAAGCCACAGAATTAAATAAAATCACATTTGAATGGTCAACTTAATTAAAAGTGAAATAGGCAAACTCCGAATTTCCACGTGATTGAGTCGGAAAGTGAAAAACGTCCCTTTTTTTCCCAGCTATTAATCGTAATTGAAATGGCCATTTCCAGATGCTCCCATCTTCGTATTATTTATTCCAACATTTCCTACATTTGTGTCATTGCAATTTGACTCTTCATTACAAATTCCCCCCAAAACTCGGCGAAGGGGGGTAAATAAAAATGTATAAAACTTAATTATGCCTAATTGAGTTAAATGATTAACGGAGCATTTCGCTCCCCCATATTTCCATGTGACCTGTGATCCATTCAATTTCCACATGGCCAGTCGATTGGTCAGTCGGACATGGCTTAACACTCAAATTGATTTGAAATGTGCTTAAAAAATTATGCTACACACGGACGCGGGGCAAAAACAACAAAACAACAGCGAAAACAAAAAAAAAACGCAAAGGTGTGGGTGAATTGGAAAATGGGAAATAGAAAATAAGTGCAGAGAAAAAAAAACTCCTTAGTAGTTCGAAATCACCGGGAAATTCTTGGCTTTTGTAGTTAAAAGTCTTCAAATTTAAGTTTTAACTCGATCAACTTTCGATTTTAAATACCAAATATATTATAAATATTTTATTAAATAAAATATTCAATCATTTGTTTCCGTGTGGTCAGTGTGCAAGCATTTCCAAATGCATTTGGAAAAAAACAAATCACAACCGGCCAACCGAACGCCATCCATTTGACCCCATCCGGAACCCCCCTTTTATTCTCATCCCCTACATTATTTCACAGCCCCCCTTTTTGGAACCAGAACCCACGGGGTTTTGGTGTTGACAAGCTCGTTGGCAAATCACACAAAGTATGCAACAAAAACAAACGAATACCTCACCGACAGCAACAAAAAAAATCGTGAAAAACAACAGGGAAATTGGGTTTTGAAAATGCCCTCATTTTAAATGCCCTTTTATGTTAATTGAAAAATTTAAATAGAAATTCGAGTAACTAAATAAATTGCTTTATGCTTATTTAAGTTTATTGCCACTTTTTATTCAAATACGCGAATTCTTAAGTTCCATTACGAAAAAATCGTTAAAAAAAAGAAAATAAATATATTTTAAAGCTTTATTGATTGATGTGTGATGTTACTAGTTAGTTTATAGTTAGTTAGTTAATTTTTAGTTAATAGCTTAAATATTAAGTAAAAAATGTAGAATATCCAAAATGTGACGACGAGAAAAGAAAGGGCATTATCCTAATCCGGACTAGCAGCTGTCAAATTTATTTGCGCACGAAAATCCATCTGCTTGGACCACGGACCGCAACTGCAACCACGTATACAGCCCCCCTTCCCCCATCCTCTCGGCCGCGGGCGCCTCTGGAAAATCAGGGGGTTGGACTGGAGAAATAGAAGCGCAACAAGTTTCTGCAGTAGTCATTTCAATCCAATTCCTTTTATTGTTGTTGCTGTTTGTTCTTCGGCATTTGCAACTTTTGACCCCTCTTTCGTGTTGCCAATCAACACCCTACTCCCCTCCCCCCCCCCTGGCCCGCCGCCCATGGCCATGCCATTTTGACAGGGATATAAGCCAGGACTTTGCGTTATTGGCATTCGCCGTGGATGAGGACGGAAACTTCAGGACTTGAGGATGCAGATGCAGATGGAAATGGCGATGGAGATGGAGATGTTGAATGGACACACGACTGCGGATGCGGATTTGCGGACATGGACTGTCGTTACGGGACACGAACACTTTTGGCTAATCGAATTTAAATTTCCGTCAAATGAAGCGCATCAGGCGAATGCACTTAACACTTGGAGAACATTTTTAAAGGATCTTTTAAGATTTTATTAAAACCATATATGTATCTGGTATATTTATAGTTTTAATTAATAATATTTGGTAATCCTGACACATAAGTACACACAAAAAAAAAGCATGTCGCCGTAAAATCGATAACGAAACCGCATATCGTTTTTACATGAAATACTCTTCGAGCATATCAAATTTACATTGCCGCATATCAAGTTAAAATTGATATTACATAATGTAAAATCGATCTATGTTTTATATCGATTTTTTTTTTGGTGTAATAAATATTAATTTATCAGATAAAAATTCTATAGCAATTAGTTTCTTTTACAATTGCTTTTCCCCAAAATCCCTAAAAAAATGAAGCATATAAGTTATACAATATTTTTTCAAATATGTTTCTCCCAGTGAAAAGTGGGCGTGGCACTCACACGTGTGAGAGTGTTTGTATATGGCAGCTTATTTAATCAAACATCCTCTTTGTGTGACTAATGCGACATTGAGTGAGCGAATCAGCGGAATGGAAAGGGAAGGGGTTGTTGGTTATTGGTTATCCTGGAGATGGAGATGGAGCTCCTGGAGCTCCAGGAGTTGATAGACTTTGGTTTGTTCATCGTAAGTGATGGGCGTGCCAACGCCCTGTGGGCGTAATTGTCGAAAACTGAGGTGTCAATGGCATATTGCATATACACATATCCATTGCAAAGCCGTCGGCTGTCATTACCTGAATGTCTAGCATTGTTAATCTGACACTTTATCGATTAACGAAATTACAACGCAGCTTTGCTTGAGGGGGCGGTTTTGAGGGGCAGGTGGGCGCGGCAGCCGTATTACAAGGTAACTAACTCACCGCTTAAGTTGTCAAAAGCTGCTCCGCATGGGGAATTTGTCGATAATCTCTCAATTAGTTGCGGATTATTGGAGGCTTTGTCGAGAAAAATCAGCATCTTTTGCAATATGTGTACAATTTAATTATATATCGTAATTTCATTTATTTACAATTATTTTCAATGCCTGCCAGCCAGCACAATTTAATTAAGTTGCCTCAAATTAAAAGTCACAACGACAGGAACAGAAAAGAGAAGGCTACTATGCAACTAGTATTTTTTTTAATCCAGGTTCAAAAATCACCAGTAAATTAAAAATACTTAAAAAATTGCAAAGGATATATTTATTAACTAAAAGATTTTTTAATTCTATATAAATGATTTCCTTTTTTTTTGACGATCAATATTAAATTTCATATATTTATCGATATTTATCGATAACTTGTGATTCTTTTTATAAGGATTATTTTAAAAATCCCTATTTATGAAAACGTGCTTAATAAAGTGGCTATAAAATATTAAATTTCAGAAATTTCGTTCCGATACTTACCGAGAAATTGTGATTCTTTTCGATTAACTCTCCCTCCGGTTTTCATTTTCCCCCCTATAAGTATGTAATTTCCCTTGAATGCCGAGTGGGTGGAGGAGCGGTTTTGCGGTTTTGCCGAGGCGCCTGCTGCATTGCGACAAGTTGGAGCTTCTATCAACTGGTGTCCAATTTGTTATGGACAGGTAAAAATGGCAATGCGCGATGCCGTAAAATTGCCTCCTGGCAAGGATTCCCAGGGGAAATGTCCTGGTCAGGGGCAGACTCACTTGGCAGACTGCTTGGCCAGCAGCAAATAGCAAATAGCAACGGCAAAGGCAGCAGCATTGTTGCGGATTGTGGCATTGTCTTGCGGCATGCAACTTGCACACTGGTGCTAAATTTACTAGAATTAAAAAAAAATTCATTTTACTAAAAAAAAATTGTTTTTTACTAAAAAATTACATTTTGAAAATTATGGTAAAAGGATATGTGTGACTATGGTTTCATTAGGCCAATTTTGAATACCCATTTTCTATACATATGGTCACTGTACATTTTCGCCAACGGAATATTTAAAATTCTCTTTCTGTTTTTACCCAAAAAATTCATTAAACAGTGGTGTGAGAAGAGCTTTTCCTTAGTTATAAGTAAAAATATAAAAAATATATATATTTTGTATTTTTACTGATTAAAAATATGTATGATGCTCATTAGTTTTAATTTTTTAACGATAGATCCTTGTCTTTCAAAACTCAAATCATGATCAATGTTGAGAAATCGTTTCACAAACTAGTGAGATTTTCGAAATATTGCTATTTGTCTCCAGGGTTCTCGCCCTCCGTTGCCGATTGTCATTGTAACCGTCTGTCAATTATGTTTCGCATGCAGTTGAAAACGTTGCATTTCCGACGCCGCCGCCGTTGCTACTGGCCAATGTCGAGTGGCGACGTGGCTGAGAACAAAAGACGGTCAAAACAAAAGGCACTGAAGGGGGGAGGGGGATTGAACCTCCCCTTTAAGGAGGGGAGAGGGTTCTTGTGTTCTTCTGGAGGGAGTCAGGTGGATATGGCAGGCTTTAGCCCGGTCTGGTCTTCGGTCTGAGCCCAGGCATCCGGAAGTTTGCGCTGACATTCATTACCATAATTCACAACAGCTTAAAACATTTATGTGGCTGCCGCCCCGAGCTCTCACAGACAGCCCCAAGCACACCCCCCTCCCAGCTCTCCTGAGCTGCTCCCCCATTTTGGGGCGCCCATGCTGCAGTCTGTTGTTTGCGTTTGGATTATGTGCAGGAGCATGCAAAAAGGGATAATAAGGAAAACTTGAAAATTTGTTGCAATTATTTTAACTGCTTGGAAATTGCCGTCACCCCATCTGCATTCACCGTTCTCCATTCACCGCCCTGCACTCTCCACTTTACAACTTATTTTTAAGGCCCACGTGCCAAGACCCCAAAAGTCCTTTGCAAAATGTTACTCTACACAGCTCGATAACAGATTTGAGATTCGCAGGTAACACATAATAATCTTATATTATATGTGTATGTAAAAAATTTTACTAAACCAAAAGAAATTTTGACAAGGCTGGCAATGGTCCAGGTTCGAATCCCACTTTGCTTGCAATAAATATATTATATATGAGAGTTCTTCATCCAAATCAGGTCTGAAAAGGGTCCAGGTTCGCATCCCACTCTTGTCCTATAGTTTTTTGTAATTTATTTAATTGTAATTATTTTATTATTTAATGTATTACTTTATTAAATAATTATTTAATAGTATTATAATTACATCATTTTATCTAAAAAATTGTTTGCTGTGTATTTTAGATGCCCACACATGTGCTTGTGCAGCTAATGTATGGTGTCCGTTCCCTTTCAAGGACGATGGAAAAAGCGGTAGTCTTGCAGTGCTGCTGGCCAAGCGAAAAATTAGGAAATAAACTTGGTTTTGATAAGGGCCAGCAATTCCTGGAGTAAGAGAGAGTGCACCAAGCAAATGGGGAAAACTTTTCCTAATATGATTGCAATTTTATCACACACAAATTTACGGTTCTTAATTAACTTATGATGGGTGCACCAAATGCTACAAAATTATTTGAAACTATTTGCCCAATCAACTCTTCATTGAAATAGCTGCCTTTCCTAGCTTTGTTCATTGTCATCGACTGTCCGTTTTCTATTCATTCAGATTCTGTGCCTTGCGCCAAGCACATTTTATATAACCTTTTCATTTTTTCCTTAAAAGTAAAACAAAACCAGGTACGTTCGTTGGCTAATTAATAATAATAACAATTAATCGCGAGTAATACCGAACTCACTGTCCCACACAGAATGGCCAATTTTGTAAAGACCGAAGATCAGGTGAAGATCAGTGAGATTGTCGAAAAATTGGTCAAGCAAAATTCCAAACGCTATACCAACGATGATGACTACTTCAACATACCGTGCTGTTCGCGGGACGTATTGCTGAGTTGCCCGGAATTGTCCGGCATCCAGGCGGTTTCCAAATTTGAATCTCTGGTCCCTCGAGCCGGATCATCGCACACCTACCGCACGGGCCAGCTATTGAACATTGGACGTCGAGTGGCCAATCGCATGGTGGATCCGAGTGGCCAACGTGAGATGCTTAACAATCGCTATCAACTGGACGAGCGCCTTCGATCAGCTGGGATCTATCACAATCGCCTGGGAAGTCCATATGGCCTTTCATGTGAGATTGAAGAGGGTGGACATGGAGACACTGATCCCGGCAAGCCCAATACATCCATGGGATCCTCCACGGCCCTTTAACTAATTTTAACATTTGAGCCTAAAATATCAAATGAGCCCATGAACAAATTTAGACTGTACAAAATTTTTAAACTTTACGTTGAGAGGCAATACCCTTCATTAAATTCGATTTAAATCGATGGTCTATAAACACTTTCTAAAGGCATTAAATCACTTTACATATATATTAGGTTAGGATAGCCCCTAGAGAGCAGGTCATTACAGACCATAAAGCGAACTTTATCCCGAAAATCATTAGGAAAGTAGCTGCCTGTGATGTATGTACGTGACTGGATACTCTTAATTATGGTTATGGAAATGGAAATGCCGTGTGGATCTTGGCTAAATGGAAACTAAGCCAATGACAGATGCTGTCGCTCTGGCTGTCTCAACTGTCTCTCCGTTTTCATTCTACGGAACGGAGCAGAAACCCCTCAATTCCCCCGGCGAGAATCTCCGTGTGTCCGTGTTTTTATGGCCACAGATTTATGAGCAGCTAATTTACTAAGCTAATTTGTTGAAATTTAAATACACTTGCAGCTGCCGGAGGCTGTGACAGCCAGCTTGTGACACTTTTCACAGTGAGATGTGAATGTGGATGTGGGTGTGAATGGTGGGTGGTGGACGTGAACGTGGACGTGGGTGGTGGACTGCTTCCACTTTTGCCACTTTAGCCTGTCCCCCTTCTGTTGACGTTACTTCGCACGCACCACACAATTCCATATGCAAATGCCCGGGAAAATGGGGAACCACCTGCAGAGCTTATCTGCGGTCCGAGTCGACCAGCTGCACACAAAAAATCGGTTGGTCAAGGGGAAAAATATATGAATTTATTATATAAACTTAGATAATCTTACCTTATAGGTTAGGTTTAATATTGGTATTCATAATTATAGTTTTCAAAAGAAATGTAATCACTAAAATTAGCCATCAAAACAATAAGCTAGTAATTTACTAATTTATATGGATTTTATTAAATTTATAGAAGCTTATAGAAAGTACTCTAAAAAATAAGTTGGGAATTATAACTGTCAACAATGTGCAATCAAATTTGTTGTTAAGTCCCTATACCCTAATAAAAATCGATATAAAACGTAGATCAATTTTACATTATTTAAGATCAATTTTAATTTGATATGTTGCCAGGTAAATTTGACCTGGTCGAAAAGAGTACTTCATGTAAAAACGATGTGGTTTTCGCATGACCTGAAATTTACATGGCCATATCGATTTTACGGTAACATGTTTTTTTTTTTGTAGAAATTAGTAAAAATTATTATACTAATGTAACCCAACGTTGG
The DNA here is from genome assembly GCA_035046095.1 of Drosophila pseudotakahashii. NCBI lineage: Eukaryota > Metazoa > Arthropoda > Insecta > Diptera > Drosophilidae > Drosophila > Drosophila pseudotakahashii. The sequence continues at coordinate 15,209,148 of JAWNOE010000105.1, forward strand.
TTATTTTCAGTGTATCCTTCCCGAGCCAAAAATGCAAGCCACGATTCACATTCACGTACCGTTGGAGGCATCCGTTCATTGTCCTTTGAAAAGTCGCTTATCACTAACTCAGCACGTCCGGGAATTTATTTTCACCAGTCATCACTCTGGGAAACCACATATAAAGGGTTTATTTTCTATATGAGGTTCCTTACTTTCAAAAATCACGTCCTTGTGTTGATATTATTCCTTGGGATTTCCGAGGACCAAGCCTTAGGCCATCAGAAGTCCGAATACCAATTAAGGGATTTTATGATGGGTTCATGTTTCAATTAAAAAACTGGCCATTTTTTTTTACAACCTGGCTAATTTATTCCCCCACTTTATTGGGTCTTAAGCACCTGCAACGATACAGCTTTCATTCTACTTCACTCATGCATATGTAAAACTATATTCCTGATCAATTTAGTAGCACGCTCCCATGTCCATGAGCATAATGAAAATGTTTGCAAATCGCATACGAGAAGAGCAGCAGACGAGAGGGGCTAAGGGGGTCGGGTATGCCCATGGGCGTAGCCTCCTGCATGGCGGTATGCCAGGGGGTTACGGGGGCCCAAGGGGACTTACGGGGCGAACAATTGTTACACGTATTCATTTCAAGCGTTTTATGCGTTGCTTGGCTTTTCTTTTTACACACAAAGAAATACACATGGTTTTTTTTCCCGCAAATTGGTAAGCTTTAAAAATTATTTTATATTTGTTGTTTGTACCCTCAATTACTGTACTTCTTTCATTCTAGAAAGATGCTTATAATTCCCAACTTTTTATTTCGAGTATAAGAGGTATAACTTAAAACAAGTTAGAGCTTGTTTAAGTTCAAGATACCATCTTAACATTTACACAACTATTAAATTGTAATCTTAACTGTTGTTTTTCTTTTTTTGTTGTGTGCTGGCTTTTGTTTTCACTGTGTGTCCTATGCACTGTCCACCGGCCTGACACAGTTTTTGTAGCCACATTGGCTTGGGCCCAGTAGCCTCACCCTTCACCCGTCACCCTCCCGTTTCTCCCTTCCCTGACTTCACTGTACCACTGCTCAACTGGCTGCCGTGGCGTGCCTGTGCGCTGACAGTAAATGCTGAAAATTGAGTGCAACTTGTCGTAACTTTATTTTCAAATATATGCGGAAAGGACTAACCAGACAATGCACAACACACTCACATCCTTGCACTCGTACTCCGCATAGCCGCACTCAATGAGAAATGTGTGGCGGCGCGCATTTAACATGTAAAATTCAGGCGACAAACGTGACGCCACTAAAAAGTTCTTAAAGTTAAGAACATCTAAAAAAAAAAAATTTCTTTTGTAGGTTGTCTAAGGCGTTGAAATTTTTTGGGAAAAATATTCGAAATCTGGTTTCATTAGGTCTACGTAAATTTCTTTAAGACATATGCAGTGAAATATCATATATAGATCATGATCACCATCCATAAGTTATTTGTAATATCATTTTTGAAACCTTTGTCGCCTGTCGCACATTCATATGTGTGTGCTAAGTGTTTTGCAACAAAGTTTTTGCGTGCTTTTGTCTGCCGACTGCCGACTACCGACTGCCACCTCCTGTTACCTCGTCCTGCCATCCTGAACTTCTCCGGGATCCCCATCCGCTGCGATTCCTGGGCCACGAGCCATCACTCCGGCTCTCCGGCTCCGGTGTGCGAGTCCGGGTGCACGGATACGGCTATAGTTTCTGCCCGGCTCCATTGCCATCTCCATGGCCACACAGAAAGAAAATATTGATAAGATTTCAAATGATATCATGATCAAATGGAAGATTTTACATATATTTATGACCCATAATATTTTTGGGATTTGGGTTTTTGGCAAAAACATGAATTTTTCTTTTTGTTTTTTTGCTCTAACTTGGCCAAAAATGGACTTGCATCAAAAATACAGACTGTTTTGAACAGATAACAAAGTTATTATTAAAAAATTATTATTTCAACGCGATTTTAAAAAAATAAAAATTTTGCCAATTTTCCATTTTTTTTTACATCATGATTTTTTTGCGAAGAATGGTCAAAAAATAAAATGTCCCAGTTTAAATGCCAATCGATTAGAAATTTAATAACGAGCTCAGGAAGGTATGACAATTCATATTTGGATAAATATTTCCATTGTTTCGGCCAAAAAACGAATTTTTTTTTGTGGAAAATTGCGATTTGGGTTTTTGGCAAAAATATGACTTTTTTCTTTTTGTTATTTTGCTGTAACTTGGCCAAAAATGGTCTTACACCAAAAATACGTACTGTTTTGAACAGATAACAAAGTAATTATTAAATCCATAACACTTTCAACGCGATTTAAAAAAAAAACAAAATTTTTGCCAAATTTCAATTTCTTTGAAATTGGATTGGTTTTAGAAATTCTTAAGGTATCAATATCTAAGATCATATTCATTAAAAACTATATGAAAAATGTACAAATATATAATATCATAATGTGGTATCGCATGATAATTTTTTCTATCTGTGCGCTCCTCCGTTTACGGCACTCCATTCTCGGTCTCGGTCTCGTCTGCATAAGCTATGTGGTTGTCTCCTTTCAGGCTCAGAACCTTCGTCCTCCGTCTCGCTTTCTGCGGTAAATTTTAACGAATATGCAAGTTCTGGCCAGCTCCTCTTGTTCATTTCGGGTCATAAGTTCGCTGTGGAAATGTTTAACCCTTTAAGGCTCCTTTATGGTATAAACTAATATTTATAATAAAATAAGATGAACTTCCATTCCTTTTCCTTAAAAAAAATAGGGTAAATAATTACCAATTTTATAATTTATTCACTAGCTACATTGCTAGGGAGAAAAAAACTCTGAAGGGCAACACGTCTTCGAGTGTTGTACTATAATTCCCAAGTCATTTTTCCGACACCGGAATAAACGAGCAACGGGTTAAACAGACGACTTGTGGGCAGGACACACACCAAAAACCGACGATCAACTTTGACTTCTGGGCTTCTACTTGGCCACACTTTACCGACCGGCCACGCCCCCGAAGACACACCACTTCCCCGCCCCCCAACAGACACGCCCACACACTCGACAAATCAATTGGCAATCAATGGACGCTGTCCGTTGGTTGTGGTAGTCAATAAATTGCAAGAATTTCTTCATCGTCTTCTTTTTATTCGCGTAAAGTGGCCATAAAAGCAAGAAGAAGACAACGTACCAGGTTTACCGTTGCATTTACCGTTATGCACCCAGAGGATATGGGGCGATTTGCACTTTCCTTTGAGTTTCTACGAAAAATGTTCTATTTGCAATTAAAGCGCTATCGGTATCACCCCCAAACCCTTCATCAAAATGTTGTGTCAAATCGAGCATTTAATGGATTTCCTTACGCTTTCTGGCCAGATTTCGTTACCTTTGCCCTGCTGCCAAAAGACTGATGATATTTCGCCCCACTCGCAAACAATGTTGGAAGTGTCGGAAGCAGTGCTCCAAAACCATCCCGAAGGTAGAAACAAAAAAAAAAAAAAGTGGGCATCCAGTGAAGGTAGAAAGAACTTCTTTGAGTTTGCATTTCTTTGCCCGGCCAACCAATTTGAATATTATGCCAACAAAGAAAGTAAAAAACCGGAAAACGTTAGGGGGAACGAGGCTGTAAGCAAGAAAATGATTTAAAACGAAGTCGGATGCTCTTGCAAATGGGGTTTTTCGATTAGATTTTCTTGTACTTTAAGTTCTACGAAAAAAAGAAATTCAGATAATTATTATTATTATTTTTACAAAATTAAAACACTATTGAAAATTCAAAAAAATTAAACTAAAAGATAAATAATAGACTGAAGATAAATAAAAACCACAAGTTTTATCCCATATTTGTTTGGAAAAGGATTTCTTACAACATCCTGATTCACTGTAAGCTAAATAATCGAGCAAGTTGATTTTTCAAAGAAGCTTAGAGCCAAGAATGCGGACTACTTGGATAGGAATTTTGGGGCAAAATTTCAACGAAATGTCTAAGGACATTTTGATGGCCGAGAATACCCTTTCGCACACACACACACATTTACCCACACAGATGCACGCATTGTGTGTACGGACAGCCGACAGCTCAATTCTCAGCTGGAATAGCTGGAAAATGCAGAAAGGGCAAAATGGGGGGCAAAAACACATCTCTTTTGAAACCCAATGCGCCTTTGGCCTTTAGTTCATTCAAACCTGAGTGGGAAAAAATTGAGCCAAAAATTGTAATAGAAATTTTTGTGCTGCACACACACAAATGGCAAATATCGACAAGTGATGGAAGTTTCCCCTTACGGACAAAACCCTGCGGCCTATATTGTATGAAGTTTTCCTACCAATTGCGTAAGAATATTTCAAATTGCCATTGTCGATGGTCTCGATTGGCACATCCCGTAAATTAAAGCAGATAATTCTGTATGCCTCGCACATGAAAATAAATGCCTATTTGCAGTTTATTTTCTGATAAATGCCATGCAAATTAAAATATGGTATTACACGTGTTTACACGACTACTAATCATGCAGTTCACTAGCCGCAGAAGCTGCACAACAAATGTATATTGAACAACAGTTGATACAATTAGAACAACACTGGAAAAATTAAATGAGAAAAAATAAATTTTTACTGTTTATTTGTATCTTTGAGATATTTTATTGGTAACCAAATTTATTTTTACACTTTTTGGTATACTTAAAATAATAATAATCTTCATGCAATCAGAAATCCGCTTGCTTTTATTATTTTTATTGTGGAAATACAATACTTTACAGCAGAAAGAACGAACAATATGTCCGGCGGATCTAATTAAAAAATTAATTTAACGCAAATAAAACAGTGGCGAGGCGATCGGGTGACAACTGTTGCATTGAGTGTTGCCCCGCCGTTTGCTGTAAAAATAACAGACACCGGCATGGACACACTGACACACTGCGACACGTTTGTGCTTGTGCTAATGGCAATACAATTAATTTGCATTAATAATTAAGTCAACGCTTCAAATTAAAATGTATTTCAATTTGAGGCAGGCGGCAAACGGTAGAAGGCCCTGAGTTGTTTTGAATTTCCATGTGCAAATATTTAACTCAATTATTAGCCCAATGAGCACTGATATCTCCGATTTAATTGTTTACCCAACGCACACAGACAAATATATGTACACACTGGCTGCTGCCGGCCAATAAATACGAAAATCAACTCGTTTTCTCATTGTCGGCCGGGGACATAAATACCAAATACATATAAACATATATAAGTAACTTTAAACTAATTACCATGACCATAAAATGTACGAGTATGTTTGCGTTGATGAAGCACAACGACGCCTGCAAGTCTGAACATGTCTGGCTTCCTTTGGCTTTTTTGCTACAAATTATTATTATTAAAGTTTACATTTGATTTGCTTGTGCATTCGGTTGCGGCCATATAACTCAAATTAATTTCAATTTGCCGTAAATTATTTGACGCATTCGCAAAGCCATGTAATTTATGCAGCATTTAATTGCAAAACTTTAACCGCAAACTAAGCGTAAGGTAAACAAATCATCGAATTTATAATTTCCATGTCCGTGATCAGGAATGTTTTCCATTTTCTCTTGCGTGTTGGAAATTAGTGCATAAAATCTATTAAAGACTTTTTAAATAGATGATGCAATGGGGGAATTTGAAGGGGGGAATTCTAAAACTTCGTTGTTCTTTTTCAACAAATACGTAGTGTGATTTTGAGCTAGATATTTGATTTACACTTAACAAAATAAAAAAAAATTCGGAAAAGTTTGACAGTAAATTCTAAAAAATATATAAAATTTAATTGATTCCTTGGTTTAATCTCCATGCCATCTAAATGACTTTATAATCATCCAACAACACAAATACCACTTGTAGTTCCCAGAATATTAAACATAATTAATGAACTATCTTTAAATTTATCAATAGGCAGGGCTTTGTTTTGTTCGAAAGCCAGAGATATGTTAGCGTATTGTTCTAGCAAATCCAATGAAATTCTTTGTTCTCATTGGCCAACTCGATTAAAACTTAACTTCAGAACACGGAACTATGGGGAAAATACGCAAGCACATTGTTTGCAGATTAAGATATATTGAATGAACATACATTTGGCCCAAGTAGACCGGCATTCCTAATAAATAATTACAGCTTGGTGCGGCCCGAGCACCTTTTGAACATCAAAATGCCAAGATGTTCAGAAGTCGTCAAAGACCCAACCCAAAAAGTGGGCGGGAGTTATGGAAACCTCACATTCGTCAAATCCGAATCGCTGGCAGAATGTAAGAATATATTGTCTGTATGTTTGGGATTTTGCGAGTATCTTGGCTGAAGGACTCCCCAGGCACAATGGTACTTACATTTGCCACTTGATTTGCGAACTTGTCTTTGATGTCCCACGCTGTTGAATTTTGAGGCCTGCCTCTGAAAATCCTTTTGGCATTTAATTGAATTAATTTCGAATCAGCCATCGGGAATAATTCGTATGTGCACAAGGAAAAAAATTAATAACATTTTTTAGAATTTTTTAAATCACTTATAAAGACACCTAAAAGTATGCACTGACTTATTTTGTAACCAGAATACATCCTTTTTTCATAGCATACTTTTCAACACCTTTGCAAGTTAAATGAAATTAAATAATATTTTTTCTCCGTGTAGCCATGGGAACATTCCTACGGCTTAACTCTAAGGGCTAAATATTTCAGCAAGCCAATGCTGGCAGGTGTCTGCAATTACCCCAAATTCAATTAAGTAATTATGAGGTCAGCACGGGCTGGCTCATGACAATTTAATGGTTGAGCCACCCCCCCCATTGGTGAGCACTATAAAAGGATAGGGCCCAGTGGATCCGGGGATTAAACCGCATCGTCATGCTGTTCCGCAAACGTAAGCCAAAGGATGATGATGAGGTGGTCTCTTTTGACGACCTCACCCGATTTCCGATGTCCTTCTACAAGACCATCGGCGAGGATCTGTACTCGGATCGGGATCCCAATGTGATAAGGCGATATCTGTTGCGATTCTATCTGGTGCTCGGGTTCCTCAACTTCAATGCGTATGTGGTAGGCGAAATCGCCTACTTTTTAGTGCACATCATGTCGACGACGACTCTCTTGGAGGCCACTGCGGTGGCCCCGTGCATTGGCTTCAGTTTCATGGCCGACTTTAAGCAATTCGGACTGACGGTGAATCGAAAGCGTTTGGTGAAACTACTCGATGACCTGAAGGAGATATATCCCGTCGATCCGGAGTCGCAGCGGAAATACCATGTTCCATACTATAGGAAGCACATGAACAGGGTCATGACTCTGTTCACCATCCTCTGTATGACCTACACCTCCTCGTTCAGCTTCTATCCGGCCATTAAGTCCACCATTAAGTACTATCTCATGGGTTCGGAGATTTTTGAACGCAACTACGGCTTTCATATTTTATTTCCCTACGATGCCGAAACGGATCTGACGGTCTACTGGTTCTCCTACTGGGGATTGGCTCATTGTGCCTATGTGGCTGGCGTTTCCTACGTCTGCGTGGATCTCCTGCTAATTACGACCATAACCCAGCTGACCATGCACTTCAACTTTATAGCCGATGATCTGGAGGCTTACGATGGCGGGGATCATACGGATGAGGAAAATATCAAATATCTCCACGATTTGGTCGTCTATCATGCCAGAGCTTTGGAGTAGGTTCATCTCTAGAGATTATATTTAAAAATATAAATTCCAAATAATTTCTAGAGATTTTTGTTGCCATTTCAATTATTAATTGTTACCTAGCTATCTATTTTTTTCAGCCTTAGCGAGGAGGTAAACAGCATATTTAGCTTTCTGATCCTTTGGAACTTTATTGCCGCCTCGTTGGTCATTTGCTTTGCTGGCTTTCAGATAACAGCCTCCAATGTCGAGGATATTGTGCTGTACTTTATCTTTTTCTCGGCTTCACTGGTTCAGGTTTTTGTGGTCTGCTATTACGGTGATGAAATGATCTCCTCGGTGAGTTCTCTCAAATGTTTAATCTAAATTTTTTTTTTGCTTATAAATATTTTTGTTTTAATTTTAGAGCTCCCGGATTGGCCATTCCGCATTCAATCAAAACTGGTTGCCCTGCAGCACAAAATACAAACGCATACTGAAATTTATTATTGCGCGCAGTCAGAAGCCCGCCTCTATAAGACCGCCCACCTTTCCACCCATATCTTTCAACACCTTCATGAAAGTAATCAGCATGTCATATCAGTTTTTTGCACTCCTACGCACAACTTACTATGGTTAACCAGGAGTATTGACTTAAAACTTGAAAACATAAGAATTTAAACCACAATAAAGAATGTATATGTAGTGGAAAATAACTTAATTCCATCTGAGATAAATATTTATGTTCATAAGTTGCCGTTTAATGTGTTTTGCTTATTTTCATGATTATAAGCTGCTGGATATGCATTTTAAGAATAATACGTTTTGATCCGAGATTGTGGAAATCTCGAACCCTTCTTTTCGCCCACATTTGCATTTTAAAGAGCTGGCATCGGAGCTTAATTTGCATGTATGTTCATGTGGTCCTGCACCTGAGGCAGCTGTCATTTTGTTGCTGTAATTTTTAATTGCATATCAGCAATTTATAAATATTTACATCCCAGCTGCATTCCTCTCTCTCGCTCTCTGGCCAAATAAATCAATAAATGTCAAAAGCAATCAAAGCCCATAAAATGTGTGATTGCCTCGCCGTTTTGGCACTTTAAAGTGGGTAGTGTGATAATGATGACCATTTGATATCCGCAGCGAAAGCCGTTTATTTATGTTTGATAGCCTTTGACAGGCGATGCCAATAAGGATATCAGTGGGATCCTTGGATGGATGCAGTCTCAAGTGCTGGCAAATGGCACTGGCAGCTCAGATTATGATATTGCTCTATGGTTGGGCGCCACTTATTGTATGCAAGGCACTGTTGCATGCCCAGTTTCTTATTTTATAAATCGTGTTACTTCAAATCATCAGCAATATCATATAAAAAACAGACCCTAGTAATAAATGATTTTTAATACCCCAATTAAAATGTTTTGTGTTGCAAGGAGCACATTAACTTCATTATGCCATTGTTTAACTGTAGTCTCTTTTGTATTATTGTTATTTTGGTTGGCCGTCCATTGTTTGTTTATGGTTTGTAATGAGCTTTGGCGAATGGAACTGCCCGGGAGCTCTTTATTGATTGAAAGAATCGGATGTGATGGCCCCGCCCTCCTACACTACGAACAGAATCAACAACAACTTACCGATTTCATGTCCTTGACAGCTCCACGTGCTTATAAAAACAGATACTTGTTCATTTGTTTGCACATATGTATATATGTAGTATATCGGTTGAAGTTTTTCGTTGTCATTACCATCTTGTTGGTTTTCAATTAAGCAGCAAATATGCACAAAGAAAAATATTTTTTGAAGGCATTCCAATTGCAATTCGGTAAATACCGCCCGGGGCGTCAATTATTGAAATCGTTGAAATTGATGAATTTATGTTGGCCAGCGCATTACTTTAAATCTGAATAAATTACATTGTTTTTATATTTTTTGTGTACATCAACCTGGCACACTAAATACTAGCGATAAATAATAATTTTGATAGTACATTCACTTGACTCCCCATTTGGTGCACACATAAGAAGCGAAAAACGTCTTGACATCCTATTATGTTTCGGTCATCCTGCCATTTTATTTTATACTTGCCACCTGAATCTCGTAGTTTCAGCCACTTTTAGGATTGTCAGCTAGTTAATGCTGTTTTTGTGGCCTGTTGTGGGTTGTTCGGTGGCTGCAACTTTGCTGCATGGAAGCCACAAAAGACACATCCCCATCCACACACACACACACACACCATCCGAACACACATGGCGAACTTCTCCCAAATGTGCCACTAATTTGTGGGCATGTGGAAATGTTTCCTTTGCCCCGGCTTTTTATGGCCATTTTCCTTCGAAGGAGGGGATAAAAAAAGGGATGAGGTGGCAGGGAAGTGGAGAAAGCCGTGTTAGCTGCAGGTAAGCACGTGCCAGTTGCCAGTTATTAACAATTCGGTTGGCCTGGCACAATGTTGCCCCACACACACAGAAGTGCGGTACAGTTGCGTTCGGCATTTTTTAGTTGCTGCTGTCAGGCGTTGACCTGCACATGCTTGTCGGACCGGAATGCAACCCTGCAGTCGGTTCACCTGACCCAACCTAATTGACAATCATACGGAAGTTGTTATGCTTAAGGCGATGTCAAAACCAAGGAAGATGCTACTTAGAAACCTCAATGTATTTCGTACAAGGACTCATCGTACATTTCCAGGTTTAGTAATGAAACAATCACTAGTTTCGCATTGATTGGCGCCAATTAAAGTCTCAGCTTTAATTAGAACTTATTGAACCATAATTAGACTGAAATTATATCAGTTATTTTCCATCATTTTAATATCTAAAATAAACTGATTTTGCCTCGATGCTCATTTTTACTCACTCCATTTGGGCGAGCCCATTCCTTAGAGGCAGGTCTTTTGCTTCCCAAATATGATGTAGTGAGCTACCTTTCTCCACTCAACACACACAAACACTCACACATCCAAAACCTGTATTACATTTTGCACATTTGAACAGCCAAAAATGCCGTGGAAAGTGGGTGAAAGTAATATGCATAATGTAAGTAGTTACACAGGTAAGTAGGTAACTATATGTACACATAGGTAGCTGTGGGGCTGTTGTTACTGGTGGTTTGGGGTTGTATAAGTACCTTTAATAACTTTACTTACACGATGCTCGTTTATTGAAATTCCCCACCCGAGGGTGGCACGCGGCGTCGTCGCTCTTGACTTGACTTTCCCTCGCTTCATCTTGAATGGATTTTGTTTAGTGCGGTTCGATCCGGAGATGATTGCGTGATGGGGTGATAATGAGATCGGAATCTGTAAGTAAAATCGTTGTTTGAGACTCATCGATATTGATGTAATACATTTAAATCATTTCGCGGACAGTGACTGTGTTAATCAATTAAAAATGGTATCATGTGTACCAAATATCTTATTTTATTTATCTTCAGTTATCCGTTGAAACAGTTAGTTGAAACATTAAATCATCGATCACTTGAAATTGGCCCCACGTTGGGCGCCAATTAAACAGTACCTTGCCTAATGTCTTATTTCATGTACTAAATGACTGAAAACTGCTTATGCGTGTCACGCTGCCATCTCCATTCAGGCGACGTGCTTCGGGTCCGTGCTCGGTGAGTGCCTGTTGGGTATTTGCACATTTTAACGGATTTAATATGAAAATTAACAGCAGCACACAGGCAAACGCACCACCATCCACCCTCACACACGCATTACTTAATTGTGCATGAGTGTGGGAGTTTGAGTAATTTGCGTTCATAATAATGAATCCTTGTGCCTGTTGACGCAAGTCGCAGTCGAAATAAGGATATGAGGGCAATATAGAGGGGGCTGAGCTGTATATGTAGCGGGAAAGTACAGGCAGTAACAGCTGCACTTAGTTGAAAAAGTTCTTAAAATAGCAATAGCAAGCTAACCCCCACCCCCCGCACCCTAATACACATGTGCCACCCCGTTCTGCACACACAAGTTAAACAATTATTCAAGACGTGACTTTTTGGCATTTAAATATTTATGCGCACACGTTTTAGCAACATTCGCAAAACAACAAGAAGCAGAATATCAGTAATGGCACAACACAGCACAGGAATGACAAGTACAACTTTGGCTCAGATGCTGCTTCTTCGCACTTCTTTTGTGGTTCACTGAATTTATGAAATTTGCCTAATTTGAAGGTAGAAAGAGATGTATGTAGTTGTATGCTCTTTAGAATAGAGATAGAGAAATAGCGAAGCTTTACGAATTTCGGTTTTTGATCTTTATATTACACCGAACTCGCTGTTCTCTGATCTTCCGGAAAAGTAGGGTCTACTTTATACATAGTTATTCGCCAAGAATAGAAATTGGATCTTCTCTTTCTTTCTCTCTCTATCTCTCTGTCTTTCATTCCCATTTCACTGCCACACTTCTCTTGCTTTCCGCATGTTGAACTATGTAAATTGCTGCACTTCATTTGCCTGTCAACTGCTGCACTTTGCCCCCCCTTCAGTTTCTACTGAAGATTTGCCATTTGCTGTTTTTGGTTCCCATGCAGTCGAGTACAACAAACGACGCGCCGTCGTCGCCTAAGCAACATAATTTAAGCATTTCCCGAAACGAAAACAAAGATTTTTATCAAGTCTTCCGGCAGCGTGAGAAGGGTAAAATGGGGGCGACGGTGGGTGCAGAAGGGCTTAAACGGGCGTTGTGGGTGCTTGCGGGTGGCTAAAGTCGCACGCAGCCGCAGATTTATGCGTTCAGTCAGCTAAAATCAAGGGAAAACAATAAGAGGAAGCAGTGGCAGCAGCCAAAGAGGAAAAACCAAAAGGGCTTAAGAAAAATACACTCGTTCTGTTCAGGAATTTATCAGCTAAACTTTGGCTGATCCATGTAAAGTGCATTTTACAAAATGTTTGGTGTACCTATTACAAATTAAAACTCTGGAAATTATATATCTTCAGTTCGGGTATCCGTTGAAACAGTTAGTTATGTTAGTTGAAACTGTTTATCGATATAACTTTAAATCTTCGATTATTTAAATTGGCCCCACGTTGGGCGCCAATTAAACAGTACCTTGCCTAATATCTTATTTCATATAATAATTGTTAATAACTTTAAGTGTATTATAAATTTAAACTCCGATAGAAATTTAAATCAAATATTTAATGATTTGATTTCATATCTAACAACGATTGAGTGCCTCTCTGTATTTCAGCAAATTAGTGTTATTTCAAAAGTTCTTACCCCGAATAACGGTATGTATTTGTCCAGTGGTCATTAAGGGGTTAATCATCATCACAGATCCGTTGGGATTTAAGCGTTGCTTTGTTGCTCAGCTTATGCATTTATTTTTTTGTTTTGCGTTTCGAGCCAACAATACCAGTTCAATGCACTGGGGATTGTGGAAGTGGAACAGAACTGTTTACGCGGAATTAAAGCCCCCGATGCGGTCACTTTTTGTGGGTGGCGTTGGAGGTGGAGGAGGGCATTCCGTTCACGCGAAACGCGCGTTAAATGCTTTCTGGTTTTCCTCTTTCGCTTTTTTCCCACCAAACACCCTCCCCACCCGCGTCAATTAATGTGAAAGTAAAAGCGAGACACGCTCAAACATGCAAATCCCGATGGCCGCTAATGGCGCCCAATGTGTTGGGCATCTTGGCCCATATAAGCGCAAAAAACTGACACGACATGTCCCTTTACTTGTCGAACATGAGCAAAATATGCATAACGCAAACAAGAACAACAAGAGCAAACAGGCAACACTACCAGCGGATCGGATCCAACAACAACAGGTGGCAAAAGTACAAAATGCACAGTGTCCTGAACTTTAGTTAGAATGAATTTAATGCTTTTCAAAAAACTTTGAAAGGTGTCCAAAAGTATGCCATGAAAAATTAATATTGTCTTTCGAAATAAATCAGTGGAAACTTTTAAAATAAAATATATTACTGCATACTTTTAGACACCTTTGGAAATGATTTCAAAACCATAGTGATTTCTGTGGCCAAAAAGTGAGTGCAATATTTTCATTATTTTCCTTTTTCAACAATGTGTTTGGCTGACATCCGGGTCAGGCAATTCCACCGTCCGCCAGGCCACAAAAAAAAGTGAGAAAAAACTATTGGCAACAACAAACAACAACAGGACGAACAGGAACAACTCGAACTGCTCCCAAATGTGCTGCGTGTGCATGCATATTATGTACGCCACAATACACACATGGTGGGTGAGGGAAGGGAAGGGGTGAAAGGATATAGCCGCTGTTCCTGTCCAGACAGAAAGGCTCTATAACCCCGATTTCGCTCCAAAAGCCCCCCATTCCCACCTATTTGTCGAGTTCTGCATAATTAAATTGCACTGGGCAAGCGGATAAGCGGCGAAAAAGGGAGGAAAAACTGAAGGGGGCAGGGGGAGGGGGAGGTAGCGGTAAAAATCACAGGATATAGAGGGCCGTAAGCGATATAGCCGCAATATGGGGCACAAAAGAGCACGGAATATAGGTAATTTGGTTTATTATTAATGAATATGCACGTCGAACGTCGAGCGCCTAAAAACATGCAACACACAGCACAGAAATGGCACACTGTATGTCACCGTGACACGCCCCCTACCTGACCCCCCCCCCCCCTAACCCCCCGCCGGCAATCCCCGGTTGTTGAACATTCGCCATATGCAAATCTGAACAATATGCATAAATAATCGCCACGGCCGAGCGGCAAAGCATCTTTGTTAGCCATCAACATTTTGTTGCACATTTTTGTTAATGCGCTTACAATGACAAAGGAAATCGCGGGAAAAACATCACGATAGTGCTATAACATAATATGGCAAAACAATTAAAATGGAAATTGGGTGTGTTGAATTAAAGATGGTAAACAGGAAGACAGGATAGTCTCTCTTTTATTATATTTTTTTGTATTTTACATCTAATCCCGTGAAATCGGCTTTTAACTGGACCTCACTCAGTGCCTTCCGAAATTATTCGCAATTATTCGCCATAAATATGAGTAATGTGCGAGATAATCTGTCAGTTGGCTCAGCCGCAATAATGATATGAAATTAATTTAATAGTCAACATATTAAAATCGTATAAAATCATTTCGATCAACAGCGTATTATCAGGCGGCGATGCACAAGGCTTAAATAAAGTATATTCATGATTCATGATAAGCCAAATCAATGGATTATAGCCAAAAATCACATTTTCACACTTTTAATAAATGATTATTCCTAAAATATATAGTTTTTTTTATTAAAAAAGTGTTGTAAGAAAATCATTTGGGATTTGAGAGGAATGAAAAAATATTTTATTGCATACTTTTAGACACCTTAATAAATTATTTCAAAAATCATCTTATTTCTGTGATAAAAACACGTCTATAATTTCAAAAAAATTTTAATATATTTGTAATAAAATTACAAGTTTACCAGCTGGGCAATAAACCAACTATCGCTCTATGAATTTGGAACATGGACAAACTGTGCCTCGCATGTTTGCTTCGCACTCCGATGGGCAAGTTGACATTTCTCTCCTGAACCGAGAGTCCCATCGCACTACAGTCTGGTAATTTATTTTAATTGATTTTCACATCATTTATCAGCAATGCGAGCCGGCAACAGCAACAATAAAACAACACAACAACAACAACAGCAACAACATGCGTCGAACACAGCGCACTCATCCAATTTGAAAATTTTTAATGCGAATCGTTCTTAATCAATTTGTACAATTTTAAATGCGCACTGATGTGCATAAATGCAACATTTAATTTATGCAAACAGCAACAGCAGCAACAACATTTGGCGTCGATTTATTAAAAGAAAAAAATAAAATACATACAGCGGGCTACAAAAAAAAAAGTGAGACCGAAAAATGACAAGAAAATGTTCATAAAATGAAATTACGGTCCCACCTGTCGTATGCGCGATATTAATGTGATGTCGCTTTGAACACAGACATTCATACATACATATATGCATAAAACCTATGGGAACCCAAACCCCGGCATAATTAATAACTACAACTGGAACCCGATCGAAACAAACTTCAAGTCCAAAAATCAACGGGAAATTCCAAAAGCATATCTAAAATAATTAAAAGGCTATAGAAATTTAAACCGAATTTAGACCAAAATCCCTAATTAGATGCCAACCGGCAGCAAATGTTTCCCTTGTTGGCAAATGGAAATTAAAATGAAAATTTTAAATTCGAAAGGCCAAATAGCAAATACAAAATCCAAAATGTATTATGTTCACCTCGAAGGGTGTTTAATTATGGCCATTCGATAATCGACGATGGGTGTTTCGAACCGGTCATTTCGCACTGGGGACTCCGTGATGGAGTGGTCTGGTCAATCAATGATTGTGCTGGGAATTTCCATTTCCATCCACCATGTGCGATTCGGTGGCCCCCTCATTAGATGTCGGCGAAAGGTAATTAGCAGCGTATTTCTGCGATATTTCCCAAACGATTGATGGCGTGAAAAGTCAGCGAATTGGTGGCGAAATCGATCAGCATTACCGATACATTTTAAATTAAGAGAGCGATAGTGTTTAAAATGCCTTATAGGTGGCATTATATCAGGGGCTAATTAGTTAATATAGTTTATAGAACCTTTTTATTGTAATCGATTATTTTTCTAAAAATTATTAATGTTAAAAAATAAACTGTTGTTGTAAAAAATTTATCGTTATTGCTATCGGAATCGTTATCGTTAGAAAATCTTTCTTGTTATTCTAAGTATAGATGAATTAGCCATTTTGTACATTCAGACTTTATGTAGGTTTGAAGGATTTTCCCCTCTTCTTGAGAGTTTTCCACTCATTTGTCCAGGACATTCTCCTCTCCATAGGTGGCCACTAGCCACTTGACCATGGTTCATTTTACCCAGCGGTTTGCTGACTTTGGTCAAAAACCGCGCGGGCAACCGAGAAATTTGTTTGCAGTTTTGGCTAGGAAGCGTGGAAATGAAAATGCATTTGACCACGTCAGAAAACGTAAAAGGAGCTAACATGGATAACCAAGGAGGGGGTATCCCTGTGACGTACGTGAAGTTAGCTGCAGTGGCCCTGCATCCAAATGAAGAGTTTTATTTATGCGGCGGGCATTTTCCACGTTTTTTTCTCTTCTTTCTTCCTCTTTTTTTTCCCCAGCAATATTTCTGTGTGTGTCGGTTGGAGTCATGTCGCGTCATATAATTTAAGTAAAAATTTATGTCCTCACAGCCAGTCAGGCTTTAAGGAGACACACACACGGGGCGAGTGACTTTATCAGGGTGTCCCCATTTTTTGGCTTATATAACAGCGAACAGTGATGCACTCAGCCCAACTCAGACCCCCCCCCCCCCCCCCCCCCCCCACCTTTTGAATTCTATTGGCAGAAGGTGCCTGAATATGTCCCTGCATCCTTTTCGGTTTCCCTTTTGAAGTTCTCGCTTGGCGACCCATTTTGCAGCTTCATGAATTGCCAGCCTGGCCGGGCCCACACATTCAGCTCAACTCAACTCCTTTTCCTCGGCAGAAGCACAAGCAGAAGGATTCCCATTCCAGCATACCCTTACCCATACCCATACCTGTCCCCCTGTCGCTTCCTTTAAACATTTTCGGTCGCACATTGTAGCTGCCTAATGAACACATGAATAAAATATGCGATTTGCTTAACTTTTGCACGACTCCTGTCCAAAAAGGGGGTAGCACCCCAATCCCCTCGCCACCCAGCTCCAGTCCATGTACGAAACCCAAGCCTGAACCCGCATAAGCAGTCTGAAGAACACTGCCCTACAACATGGTTACCAAGAAGATGAAAACTCATTGTGAATTTGTTATTAACCTTCTTATAACTTTTTTCATTGGTTATTAAAATTAATCAAGTCCTTGTCCAGAGATTAGAAATCTATATATAGAAAACCATCCTTAATATTGTAATTATCAATGCAGACTCCACCAAATATTCTTATACTTTTGCTAAAAAACATTGCCTACTTTTAGACACTTTAATAAATGACTTAAAATCCCCAAATTTTTACCATTATTTTGTTATTCACTACATTTTCTCACAGTGCATCAGCAACAGTCTCATCAAGCAAAGTTTTTCGAGATTTTCAAGCTGGCACAGGTGAGGGCTCAACTCCTGCAGAAAGGGGAATCCCACACACGCCGCCTCCAGGGGCGTACCGAGAGGGGGGTTATCGAAACCGAAGGAGGGGCAGACACAGATGGCTTGGCTTGGTTTATCTTGGGCGAGCAGACGGCAGCTTCCGTCACTGCGATGCATCCAAAAATCGTTGAAAGTCACTCAACAGTTTAACAGGGATAGTGTGAAGAGGGGTTGAAGGGAGGGGCTGGTTATGGGATAAGGGGTTAAAGGGTGTTTGTGGGTGGTGGTGGGCGGTGGTGGCTGGCAAAAACTGTAGCATGCAGATGCCGTTGTAAAGTGGGTGTGTGACGGATAGATGGGAAGATGGATAGACAGATGGATTGTTCGCTGCTGCAACTGGAATACGGGATATGGGATATGGATATATGTGCAGACTAGTCTCCTTCTCCGCCCCTCTTACTCCATCCGAATGTTTGACGAATGGCAATCGACTGCTTATCGAATGCCAAACAGAAACTCAATTGAGTGTGGCACCGAAATGTCAATCGAATGTTTACGAAATCCCCATAGCCGTTTAATCTAACTTTCATGGCTCGCCAATTGAATCGAGTTAATCAAATGGTCAATAGCTACGGGTATTTTATAGTACAACAAAAAACTAACAGCTTTATGTATACCACCTTTCCTTGGCCAATTTAATCCTTTGATGCTCGCAATTGGATTTCAATGATTGGAATTTAATCCACTTCCGTTTTCCCGCCCCAATCATTTTCGCCACTGCTCAACACTTGCCCCCAATTCGCCCCCAGTGTTGTTAAATGCCCAACTCTTCATGGCGTAATGGCGCCCAACAAGTCGCGCGTCCAATTGAATTCGATGCGAGTGCAGCCAATGAAGCAAGTGCCACACAAACAGCCCCGAAAAAAACAATGAAAACGGAAGGAGGAAGCAGCAATAGAGCAATGCAGGATAAAGAAGTCGAAGGAGGAGCCACAGTAGTTGCAAAAAGTCTGGCGCCAAGCATTTGACGGCTGCTCGAAAGCGATTCAATGGGCACGTTTATGCTGAAAATGGATTTCCCATAGAATTAATATCACACCAAAAGAAAAGCGCGCAAAAAACAAAAAAAAGGCAGCGTACAACGAGCTAAAGATAGGGGGGGTCTAAGAAAATGGTGGAAAATCGTGGGGAATGGAGGAGCGGAAAAAGAAGAAGCCCAGGCAGTCTACTTTTTCATGCAATTGAATTGCCAAGTGAAAATCCGAGAACATGCAGAAGCTCCGAAAAGTGCGGAGGAAAGTGCACTCCAAAGAAATTCGTTATTTCCCACGAAAATATACACTAGTGTGCCATAATTCCCAACCGGTTATGGTCATATGGTGAGGGTGCTCCCGAAATTGCAATTTTATCTTAAAACTATAAAGAAATTGAACAGAATTTTTGTAGAACAGTATTTTTTTCTCACAGTGCCTCTCAAAGTTTGGGTGAAAATCTGCGAAAGCGGGGGTGTGAAAGAGGGGGGCAACAAGTATAAGGAAACGACGACAGCGCGCGGATGACAAGAGGACAAGGCCGAGACAAGCCAAAAACCAAAGCCAAACCCGAGCCATGGCCTTAGCCAAGCGAAAAAAGGTTAAGTGGAAAGCTGAGCCAAGGCTAAGACCCAACCCAACTCCCTCCCCCCACTGCTGGAAAAATGGGTGAACGGAATCAGGCAGCCAGAGATTGACGTCGAATATATTTTGGGATTTGCCACATGGCGCACAGGACTCCTTCAATTACAACTATTTGAAATGGGATACTAGCGGAGAGTTCCCTTCCCTTTCCACCCACTAGCTGAATAAAAACTGGAACACCATTTCCCACTGGTAAACCCTTTACTTTACTTTCTAACTGCCCCCCAGTTCGTATGAGTGATTTATTTTATGGGCTCTTTTACTTGTTCCAATCTTTTTTTATACCCCTCAAGTGGGCATGATAATGCAGCCAGCTTTTTTCGAGGACACAAAAGAAAAGCTTTTATTTTTCATTACAATGTGAAATGTATTATTATTATATGCGATTACTTATCGCTATGACTGTAATATCTATTAAGATCTTTAGAGGTTTGTATTACTGTATATACTGATCAGAAAGTTTATCTGTTTTTTGGTACTTTAACTCTTGTTCTAAATCTCTGATATGTATTTTACATTTTTCATCCAGGGTATTTGGTCCTTCGAGCCCGATCATTCAGCTTCTTTATGGCCTCCTTTTTGTTTCTGTTTATGGGCAGTCATCAAATTGCCGACCAGGCGTGACAACACGCAAGCTCGTTGACGAACTCTTTGGAACTCGAGTTGCAGCAGCAGCTGTTGTGGAAATGGGGAAAGTGGCATAAAAATGGGAAAGTAACCACCACCTCCGCTATCGCCGATGCACTTGCTCTAATTGTGGTCACTGCCACGCCCACCGCCAAAAATGGGCGGCCCATCGGGAGGCACTTTTGCAGCTTAATGACCGCCATCAAGTTCGTAATTAGCATTGTATGCGGGCCAAATCAGCAGCGATTGGCTGATGTGCCACGCCCCCAAGTCGTTGCAATCCTTGGCTTCCGAAGGCACAAAAAGGATATAAACAAGAGCGATGCAAAGCAACACAGGAAATCCTCGCAATTGAAGGCTTTTGGCGTTAATTGGCACTTAAATTAAAAGAATATGCAAGGATTTCTTTTAATTTACTCAAAAAAATACTAAAATACGGAAAAAAAAAACAAAAGAAAACGCTATAGTCGAGAACCACGAGTAACGGGAATAACAACTTTTGTTTTTTAAAGTCACTTGATTTTTACCTCTGGGTTTTTTGTTTGATTAAATCAAAAAACTGAATTATGATTTTCATAGATGACAATAAAACTTTCATTGCATTAAATTTGCATAATTGTCTTTCAGCTCTGAAAAACAAATTAAAATGGTAACATCTTAATTATTTTCAAAGCCCAACAAATATTAATAAAACTTAATTTATGCTCGCTAAAATTGTGTAATCAATGAAAATATTTATTGATCAATAAAATAATAAATGGTCGGATAATATTCAATTAGCTTAGCTTTTGCAAATATGCTATTTTATGTGTGCATATATTTTATTTATATCATTATATACCGTTACATGTCTGACGAATTTATTACCACAGCATCCTCTCGAAGGAAAAAAGGTATGTCACTTGAATTTCCCTTCTGATTACATTCCCAGATTTCTTTTTTTTTAATTGGGTTCAGGACATTTCCGGTCCGATGGCCCGTTTCGGTCAGAGTTGACAACTTTCGCTGCGTTTCGGAAAATGGAAAACTGGCGCTGTGTGTCATAACTCGAAAGAGAGAGGAAGGTGGAAAACCGAGCGGAATGCAGGGGTAAAAAACATTGAAAATTGTTTGCAAATAAAATGCAAGTGAAATCTAGCGCATTCATTTGCAACAAAGGCAAGGCAAACAAATGCTAAACTATCGCACTTCACTGCCATTTCCACTTGAGAGCAAAAAAAGAACAGAAAAAAAAAAACAGAGGAAGTGGCAAGGTGAAAGGAGCTTTCCTTGCTGTTGTCCTTTATGGAGCAGCAGGATATCCTTGCAGGAGTGCCCGAGTGTCGAGCGGCAAACATCGAAATGGCGAGTGCAAAAAAAATAAAATAAATTGTTCAATTTAACAAACAAGCGAACACACAGCAAATGGCAGGTGAGTGAGCCAAAGGTGGGCGGTGAGTTTATGAGGGGATGGCGGACGAAAAGGAGAAGAAGCCAGGAGCTCTCCTTTTTTAGGAGCCAGGCCAAACGAATGACTTTGGATTGCATA
Organism: Drosophila pseudotakahashii; assembly: GCA_035046095.1. Lineage (NCBI taxonomy): Eukaryota > Metazoa > Arthropoda > Insecta > Diptera > Drosophilidae > Drosophila > Drosophila pseudotakahashii. Next base: position 15,230,698 of record JAWNOE010000105.1, read on the forward strand.
ACTCAGGTAGCCCGAACCCCTGAGCCACTGCCAATAATACTCGGAAAAAAATGTCGAAAAATGCCCGATTTTTATTTACAGAATCCGGCTCGAAGGTCCAAACACGAGATAAAGAAACACAAAGATGTTACAACTTCAACATAAGCTTATTTAGTAATTAGCTTACTATAATTTTACCTGAGATTATCAAATGCAATATTTTTTATCCGTGTACTCCAACCCACAGTTGACCATTTCCATTCCAGTTTGGGTAATTGCATTGATGGGGAAGTCTCAAAGTTATTTCAATTTAGTAGAAATTGCACTCGATGCAAGGCTCTTGATATCTGATGAATTGTGTTATAGATTGCAATCGCAACAAATTCAATCACAGGTGCAGTGCTGCACTTAACTTGCAATCGAAACTTCTCAGCTATCGATTAGTTTGTGATGCACTTTATAATCGAAAAGGGGTTAATGTTTAATTGTTTGTAATCTATGGGTTGCATTTTTGAGAACTGGTCCTTCCTCGAATCCCTTAAATTCCGTATCCTAGAAGCTATACTGCCGCTTTATTGCCTTCTAGGAGTAATGCTTCGATTTGCCGCTTATGTGGTCTTAGTTAGGGAGTTGATAAGCGCTAATGGCTCTAAGCAGGTAATGAATTGTTGACCACCCAGGGGGGCCAGCGTACGCATACCACCCTTCACATCCAAGCCACCCAACGCAGTGCCAACCCACCGAATATTAACCACCCAAAACCGCACAAAATCTCGACATTCGCCAGATGACTTGAGGTTGCTATGAGGTGACAGCCCCGGTTGGAAACCGAGGAGCCTGCCATTAATATATGCACCAGCTACGTGTCATAATCTGGTCACCCCCATCCACCATCCAATCTCCTCATGCTTTTCCTCTTTTCCTGCTTTTCCTGTTTTCCCAATCCCCCACTGCCACTGTTCTGACATCAATTTCACTTTTATGGTTTTTGCACCCTGGCCAAGTAACTTTGTGTGTGGTTTGCCAGAGCTGCGTGCTAATTTTGAATACTTTGTGGTGAAAGTTGCGGTAGGGTTTTTCCAAGGGTTGGGGTGGGATGTGTTGGGGATCCGAGGGATGAGGCATGAGGCATGTGAGGGCTGCTGTCAAAAAGTTTGGGAAACACGCGTCGACTTCAAACCGGGGAAAAAGAGGCTCCTAATGCGGTCACTGTGGCTTTGGATATGCTCTTTTTGAGAGGAATAAGTGGCATTTCGGATCATTATGTTAAATACTACTAATAAAATAATAGGTACTGTTTTAGGCAATAAAATGGTGAATAAGTAAAATCTTAAAAAAAGGAAAACGCGAAAACTATTAAAAATTACTACTACTATTTAGTGGAACAATATTCGACCCCAAAATGGTAGTTTGTCCTTTTTAATGGTATTTTGAAGATATTAAATAAATATTATTTTTAAGTTTAATAAAGGAAAATACATATAAAATAATCGTTTTTTACAATCAATATATGTTCTCACTTGTAATACATAAATTTAAAAGGTATATGATATAAATGACATACCCTCATAAAGGGTATTTTTAATAAAGTGGAAAATAGAACAGCGGGAGATACAATATGTAGGTAGCGAAAGCAATAGATAACGAACTTTAATAAGGGCCGTACGAGGGTAACGACTCATTAGCCAAGTCCTAAGCCGCTTATCGCCTATCGCTTTTCACTTTTGTCCATGCAAATCCGGCAGGAACTTGGATGGTCACGAAGTTTCCGCTTTTCCTGCCTATCTATCATCTCGCAATCTAGCACCCCCCGAAACATTTTCCGCCCTGTCCTTTAAGTTTTTAATTCATTTCCCTCGATTGCATTGCTGCCGTATTTTGTTGCACACTTTTGTGCGTCCTTCTGGCTGCCCGCATTTTCCGAAGCTCCTGTCTTTTGACATCCCCTCCCAAAGACATTGTCCTGGTCAGCAGATGGTGTAGTGTGCATCTAAGGCAAATATTTGCACAGCCACCCAACTGCCACCCTGCTCCGCTTTATATAATATAACGTACATATAGCCCAGCCAACCGAAATTCCCTTGGCCAGTCAATCCAATCTTTAACTGCAATTGCTTAAATGATTTGGATTTTCGGGTGGTGCAGAGGAGGAGCTGTAAATGCAAAAGACGGCAGGGGGGATACAATTCTCCGAGCAAATCCGAACAGCTGCTGCCAATCTTGGCAGGGTTATACTCCATTTTTCTAGAGAGCGTGCTGGTTAGTAGATGGGATTTGTGATTAATATTGAGTTAAAAGGAGTTATAGAAACCCGTAACTAATAAATTTATCGATAACAATCGACATCAATGATTTTTCATAATCGATTAAAAATTTATTCTTATTAACTGATGTCAACATTGTATATAAACCTATAGGCTTTTTCACTAACTTATAAAGTAACTTATTAGCTATTACTTTTAAAAGTATGGAAACAGGTAACTAAAAATAGATCGATAATATTCGAAGTGATTGATTTTCATTTAAATCGGCTTTGTAAAGCAATTCTTTGCTTTGCAGCTATCGAAGCATAATATATTGTTAATCGTTCGAGTATCGATAGTTTTTTCTTTTGTTTAATAAAGAGAAATCCCAGTTCAGAACAAAAGACATTTTTCTAAGTTCTTCTTTACTTTGTATTTTTTATGTAAATTTCACGCACAACTGTTCATTGCCTCCCCTCGAATTATACCCCACCGCCCCTCGCCGTGACCCCCTTTTATGCACACCCCTGCCCCAGTGGAAATGTGTTTGTGAGTGTATGATTTTCAACAATTTGCATGGACGCTTGGCCAGTTCCGTTTCAGTTTATTCCACACACACACACATTGCCTGCATAAATATATGGGGAGCCCCTAGGACTCCACCACCACACCCCCCCCCCCCCCTTGACGCCCTTTTCCCTTGAGAATTCCCGATTCCATATTACCATTACTCGATTGGAAATTCCATGCAACAGCTGTCAGCTGAACTTCTGCTGTTAATTGCAGCAAAATATTCAGTGGAACGGAAATTATATATCAGCTCCAAATAAACCGAATGCCCATAAAGAAATATGCTGCGCCAGCATGTGCATATAGAAATAAGGCAGTCTTCACGTTCCAAAACTTTCAAAATAAATCTCAAAAAAAATTCTATCAGAGATTTTAGCACATATTCTTTCGTAAATTTCTCGTATCTTTTATTGTTTTGAGAAATACATTTACGACGGAAAGGGCTGCAATGAGAAATGAGAGTTTATGACGCCACTAAAGCACCGTTCGCCACGCTCTGTTTATGACTGTTCAGGAACATATATGCGTATATAGTGAGCATCTGTTAAAAGGTACGATATGGTGCAACATTTTAAGTTCGTTTTTTAAAGTTTTTAAAGATATAACTGATAGTAATACAATTTAAGAGTTTTAAAAACTTTTTTCGTAGGTATCTTAAATTTAAAGTAGGTTTGAGGTTAGGTTACTTTTAGAGTCATTTTTTTGAGGAGTTAAGACCCTAAATTATTCTTAACTTTTTGAAAAACCTTCTTTTATATTTTAAACTCCCCTAAGTAGCTTTATATTCCTGAAACGCACTGTCTTTCTAACCAATATGAACTGACAACAGATGGTATCTGAAATAAGACTAAGTCTTCGCCAAGTCAATGGCCGTTCGAAGTAACTAAAATTTTTGAAAGCGAAAAAAGCGGAAGGGGAAGCAAAATCATGATCGCAATATACGGATATGAACATGGCAATTCATGTTCAAGTGCCAATGAAGATTTCAAAACTGCAGGGGCAGCAACAATAACAATAAAGATGTGCTTCAAAAGAAATATGTATGTACGTATACGTACTAAAGATTTCAGTTCTTATGTACTTTTGAAGTGAGTGCATATAAATAGAATTTGAAATGAATGAGTTGGAAGGTAAAAGAGAGGAGGCTTTTGAGACGGAAGGAGGTGATATATAGCGATGGCTGAGTTCAATTCCAACTATACAAACGATTTAGTATCAATCAGCAGAAACTAATGTTTCCACTGCTAATTTGAAAAGGAATTACATTTATGGAAGTTTATTCCGATTTGACATGGGTAGCTGTTCTATAATTATTATTATTTATTATTATTACAAAAAGTACATGTTACCGTAAAATCGATATGGCCATGTAAATTTCATATCGTTTTTACATGAAGTACTCTTTTCAACCAGGTCAAATTTACCTGGCCACATATCAAATTAAAACTGATCTTAAATAATGTATAAATGATCTACGTTTCATATCGATTTTTTTTTGGGTGCAGGTTTACTACTATCCCTCTTTATAGCTAGGTAAATTCCTTCTAGTTCATATCGTTCCTAGTGCAAAAGAGTTGGCCCCACAAAAGTCGATGCCAACTATAAACAAAACGCTTTAGCAGCCTCTCCCCGCTGAAAACCCCCATTCCGAAAGACCCCTTGGAAAACCCCACCCCCACAAGACTTTGATAGATGGAGCGACCGAAAGTTGCATTATTTACATTTGCATTGGTGATGCGAGTGGGGATGGAGGGGAAGGGGAGGGGGTTTATTCTCAGAGGCCAGATGAAATTTACACTTACACTTACATCGCCTTGTACCGCATATGTAGATGTATGTATGTATAAGCATGTGTGGATTATGTGTGGATATTTGGACGATAGACCAAGTCCTACGATAACATCCCACGCATTCCCATTGGAGGCCATAAATCTAGAGTTTCTGCCGGGGGTGGGGCAATCCCGCCACTCGGATATTAATAGAGTCGAGTCGAGTGGTTCGGAATGGAATAGAGTGGTGGAGTGTGAAGTGTGGAGTCCAAGTCCAAGTCTCCGGCTGATCCAATGCTAGCGCTAATTTATGGTGGCGGATCATAAAGCAACTTAATAGCAGAAACACAACACTTGTTCCAAAACAGAATCGAATAAAACTTAAAATGATCGGGGAAGCGAAAATCTGTTTATCGTAAATTTACCAAATGACACTCAACGATTTGGTGACCTCCTCAAATTGGTGGTGACCCTAATTAGTAGAACAATATGTGTCATTTCTTAAATTTCTAAATCAAAACAAGAGCTTATTCAGATTTATAAGATATGAGACTATTTATATCGACTATTTATATCGAAGTTTAACAAGTAAGAAATTTATGATATAATCCCATAATATTTAAAGTCCTTTATGGGAATTTTTCTATTATTTTTAATAGATCCCTTAGTTTTAATTATTTGCAGTCTAATTACTAGACTTTTACCCCATTGTTAAGTCCACCGATTGTACTCTTTTGTGGTAGCCCTTCAATATTCTTAGGCCAACTCCTAAGTCGAGAGGAAGTAAATAAAAATCACATTTAGGCCAGCCAATTTCACCCTCAATGATCCCCAAGTTGATCCTGAACCTGAAATCCAAACCTTTTATATCCTGCACTCCGCCCGCCTCGGAAAATCCTCGCCATAAAGGATGCAAAAGGATGCACAACAACAACATCCAAAAGTGGGGGGAATGGGGTAACAACAACATGCAATTAAAGGCAATTCAAATGGGCCACGCCCATCCATCCGCCCACGCCATTGATGCCAGGACGCAAAAAGGAGTAGGACTTGCCAACTTCCCAACTTGCCAAGATGGGCAAACTGAATGGCAAGCAAATGCCTGAATGAGTGACAGTCTTAATTACAGAGAGATTAGCATTGGCCAGGAACTGAAAAGTGGAAGGAATCGGGGTGCCAAGGAGGAGGAGCCACCAGGATGCAGACGTATTCAATGTCACGTTCCAGTGGAGGACGACGACTTGGACGATAAAAGGGCCCAGCCAGGTGAGTGCCGAGTGGCGATGGCAAATGGCAGGTGCTCCTCCAAGCAAATGCACTGCAAACAATCATATTTTAGTTATCTTTTATTTTCTTCAAATGGTTTGTATAGTTACCATAGAACCCCCTGTCATACGTAGTTATAACCTTGAATTTAAACGATCTTTGAAAAAATATTCATACATACCCCAAAATGAGTGGAAAGGAGAACATCCCAGTTTTTGGGAAACCTGAGGTCTTCCGGTGTCGCATTTACCTTCTACTTGACATTCCCGTGATCACCTATTGCCGTCACGACTTTTGCAAGAACTACCAGATCAAGAATATGCAGCGCACTGAATATCGTTCCGAAGGACCAAAGAGAGGCCAGAAGTTCCATCACTTTTACCTCTGATTATTTTTGTGCTGACCCATGCACCAGTTATGTGTTTTAACACTTGTGATTATGATTAACATGTCGCTATAATGTAAAATAAAAAACATAGTTCCGAAATCACTTTTAAAGGTGTCTAAAAGTATGCTGTAAAAAATCCGTAATTATTTTAATATTTTATTTAATTTAACTTTGATGTTATAAAATAATATCCCCATTTTTCCCCAGTGTACTTCTGCTCCTGATCTTCCGTTTTCATCCTATTCCTTGCAAACCCCCTCCTCCTCAACTGGATTTTCCTTTACTTGTTTTTTTGTGCAACCTTTTTTCCGCTCCTTTGTTACATTTGATTGTCGCAAACGAAGTGGAAAAGCAAATGTTGCACAAACACACGCGGAAAAGGGGGGGTTTGGGTGCCGGAAGGGGGGAAAGGAAATGCACACTAATTACTCCTTGGCAGTGGGAGTGGAAAACCCTTTTTACTTTTCCGCTCCCCTGCTCAGGCCATTTTTACAATTTTTTCTTGGCTCTGCCTTGCTTTTATTTGCCCTGCCTTCTTTCTCCATTCGGTCTTTCACTCAAGAGCTCCCCCCGCCCCCGTCCCCGCCCCCTTTCTCCGCATGATAATTGAAATGGCGAGCGCCCCTGGAGTGTGGGACGTCGAAAAGGGGGGCGGCGGCTCCAAGTCAAACACAATAGCCCCCGTTCCCCTTTGCGAATAAAAACAGAAAATAATAATAAACCAACAATATTAATAACTTGCCGCGCTGCGCAATCATAATACAAAGGGCCAATTGAAATTACGATTTCCATTTAATTTCAATTGGCACTTGCATACTAAATAGACAATAAACAGAAGAAATTACCATTTATAGTTGTCAATTAATCTTTAATTTCGGGGTAATACATTTTAAGCATTTTCAAAGCACTTAAAATTTGAATTTTTTTTGATAAAAGAGTGCCTGTTCCAAAAAAAAAAAAAATAATAATAATATGTAGATCGATTTTACATTATGTAATATCAATTTTAAATTGATCTGCGACCCCGTAAATTTTATATGCTTGAAATGAGTATTTCATGTTAAAACGATATGCTTATTGCATAATCAGAAATTAACATGGGCATATCGATTTTACGGGGACATGCTTTTTTTGTGTGTGTGGTATTTTCAAAATTGTATTATAAATAAAATATATTATTTTTTTATTTTCAAATACCTCTAGGTAACAAAATCCTATCCAAATATGCAGCAAATTTTGTGGGCCTTACAAATTTAACACAATTTCCCCAACTTGTTTACTTTTTCCAGAACAAAACGTTCCACTTAAGTTCAATGTCAGTTAGGCTAACACAAAAAATCCCCGTGAAAATGGCAAACTTTCGCTTTGAATCTCCGCTTGCCAAGTTTATCCGTTCTTCTTTTTTTTTCTCTCGCCATTTCTGGTTTTTGGCCATCGATCAATTCCAAGGTCTGGCACAGACATTTAAGCCAAGAGCACACTCAAAGCAATTGTTCAATACATTTGCCGCTCTCAAAGCTCCTTTCCGCCTTTCATCGATGAGGGAGGGGGAGGATAGAGGGACAGGTCCTCCAAGGAGGACCTTTATCTACTTTGTTCAATATTGGCAAGCGAGACGCATAAACAGGGCAGCGAAATAAACGCGCGACTACAAAGGAAGCCAACACCAAAGCAACAGAAGCGAAAACAGGAGCAGGAGCTGACATCCTGCCAAGATAGCAAGCAGTTTTCTAAGTACCATGTCCTAGGGTAGAAGATCAAGCCAATAAACTTCCTTAAAATAATAAAAATCTATAAAATTAAAACATAAATATTAAAATCCTGAAAATATTCAAAATTTGGGCGCCTTTAAAGTCGAAACGGTTAATATAAAATGTTAACCGATAAAAGCTTTTTTAATTTCTCATAGTTTATATATTTCTGTTGAAAAAATTAAACAAAAAATAAAAAAAAAAATTTTCCATTCCGTTTTAGCTTAAGAAAAGTAAAAAAAAACCAAAGCATTTTAAATGTTAATATATGCTAACGGTTTTTTTGCGGTTTCGGAAATCGAAAATAGGAAAGCTTTTAAAGTTCTGTAAAAGGCAAACTTTAACATTACATTTATGGCGCGCAGCTTTTATTATTTTGAATATATGCTATATTCTTCATAAATAATTTTTATCTCAAAAAATTACATTTAATTTCCAGGCAAATATTAAAATTTCAAGCAGGCTTTCGAAACATTTCAGTTTTCAACGTCCAGTTGCCTTTGAGCCCCCATTCACAGTTATACATAGCTTGATTCGAATCGAACTTCAGTTTAGATAAACATACCCCAAAATGAGTGGAAGAGATTACAACCCAGTTACTAATGATCCAGAACTCTTCAAGTGTCGCATTTGCGGCCTTCTACCCAAAATTCCCGTGGTCACCTATTGCCGTCACGCCTTCTGCCGGAATTACCAGATCAAGACAAAGAAGCGCGTTGGATATCGTCCCGAAGGCCTGAAGCAAGAAAGACAGCTGTACCAGCACTATTACATATGATGACTTTTGCAAACCCATATATTAGTTATGTTGCTTGAAATTCGTAAATGAATAGTTATGAACCCAACTGGATAATCGCAAAATAAAAATATAAACCCCAATTTATGAAATGTATTTTTTAGGATTATGATAATAATAATAAATATTAATGGGACCAGTGATTCAGAACACAACAATTTCGCTGATAAGGCTATTTCATCTGAAGAATGTCCGCTTAAACGAACTGCACAGTCAAGCTTAGAATTAGTGGAAGATTATCGTGAGTCAATGAAATTGATATGCTTTTCCCCGAGAGGCAGCAAACGGAAAACGGGGAATCCCACAAAATCGCCAGCTGTTTGTGTTTGGGTAGTACATATTTATTAAGGTGAAATCATAATGTTCTTATTCATATATGTAGGCTACATAGAGTTTTGCATTTTCGCATATATATATATGACATATATGTACGACGAAAGAATAACCCCGCGAATCACATCAAGCACGTTCAGTTATTCAAATTCAAATTCAAAATGAGTGGGGTCCATTAAAAAAAAATGTGAAATGAGAGTAGCAACTAAATAAAGCTCCAATGCGCAAGACAAGACTCCATGTCTGTTCCGCATCCGCAACCGCCTGCTGTTTTCTTCTTTTTTTTATAACTTGATCTTGGTCCCGACAAGGAGGTCGATCTACTTCTCCTCGCACCACTCGTTCTCCTTGCGCACCTGCTCCTCCTCGGCGGGCGTAAAGTCCTTCTTGATATTGAAGGTCTTGCGGATCTCCTCGGGAGTCTTGCCCTTGATCATATTGGCCACCGTCTTGCAGGTGAGCTCGAGCAGTCCCTTGATGTCCAGATAGTTGGCCGCCAGGATGAGCTCGAACAGGGTGCCCTGATCGACCTTCAGGAAATCGGCATCCCAGGAGATGATGTCGTCGGTGCGCTTCTCCTTGCTCTCATCGTCCTCCGTCGGCTGGGGATCGTCCTTGTGGTAGTGGGCCCAGGTGAGCACTTTGCGGAGGATCGTCGAGTTGACATTGGGCAGCGGCACAATGGCGTTCTCGTCATCCTCCATGCCGCAATCCTCCAGCATGGTCTTGATGGTTCCCGAGCACTTGGCGATCTGGATGTCCGTGTCGAAGATCTCCTCGTCCGAAGATTGCAACTTGATGCTGGGCATATTGCTTAGTTTTTATCGCTTTTTCTAAAAACGGTACAAATTGGTTTATACATTTAAAACAATAATTCTTAGATAATTCTTTCCCAGGAAAAATTTAGGTACACTGAACAAAAATGAGGTACAATTTCACAACACCAATTCAAAATGAGTAAATAAACAGTTTTAAACAATTTTGCTCTCTTTTGTGTTCCATTTTCCTGGAAGCAGCTAGGTACAGAACAAATAACTTGGGTACTACATATGTACCACAAATTGAGAAATGTTTTTAGTGGAAACGAGTTGTTTTTTATTTCGCATTTCCCAGTAATTAAAAGTGATTCACGCCAATAAATAGTTTGTAAATTTGGGCAATCATTTGAATGTACCACTTTAACTTGGTATTTATACAGGAATATTTGCAGGGCTTTGGGTACAACAAAAGAACATAAAAGTGAAATACGATGAGCACAAAAATATAATCGAAATGAAGAAAAAAAAAACAGCGACACTTTACTTTCCAGAAATGCGCACTTACACAGACGCACTTTCAGGCCGCTGGTGTGTGTGCCTTTTCCTCGTTGTCCCTACACCACTAATCCCCGCTTTTCTTGGGCTTTGCCTTAAACTGCCACTTACCTCAAGGTATGGTCAACAAATTACGGCAACTATTTGCACGGCAGCTCTATTTGGGATGGAAAATAAGCCACAATCGAAGTTTCGTTTTGGAAGAAAAAAAATATGCAGAGCAGTTAGAGGTGGAACTTTGATTAGAGATGGCCTAGAAATCCCCCGATAGGTGTGTGTCTCCGCTAACCTAGCCGTGTCACCCTCCGCACATTATTTGTGGTATTTTCTTCCTAATTTGGTATATACTACATTTTCACAAAACGGCACAAACATCGATAGGCAACCCGACATCGATGATTCCACTCCATTTCTTGTTTTTCTTAACTGGACCAAAACAGCGAAGACAAAAAGCATACACCGATGTGTAAAACTTATAAAAACATAAAAATATAAAAAATATCGTATCGATGATATATCATTTTTTCTAAAATATCAAATGGATAAAATATATATCAACCGAAAAATATCGATATATCGAGTAGTTTTAATATTTTTTTATTTCAATTAATTTCTCTTTAAAGTCCCAAAAACAAGTATTCTTGGGATATAAACCTTAGCTTTATTCCATGTTTAAAGAAAAATATAAACAAGCTACCTGGAGTGATAAGGTTGCTAACTTAGATAGCCAAGGTGTCCTTTTGGGAGATCCAAAACGATATTGGATCTTTCTTCCAGGAAGCGAATGGTAGGCTTAAAAGAAATTATAATTATTCTGTACTCCATTAGTTTATCCCTTTCTATCGACCGGTTATGCTTCAAGAAATCGTGTTCTTGGAAAATACAAAAAACTATATTTTTAAAATATAACGATATCGATATTCAGAAAAATTATCACGATATAATTATTTATTTTTATTCATAAAGTATCGATATATTGATATTTTGGTATATTTTTCACATCCCTAGACAAATCGCGGAAAAAAAGCAGCCGCATTTTGTAAATTAAGTCCGAATTAGAACCGATCCGACTCAGAGGTCTTTTACAAGATTTACAAGATAATCGCAACAGAGACAGAAGCAAAGTGCAGAAAAGAAAACAAGCGGAGAAAACAAGTGAAGAAAAAGGCATACATACGGACGCACGTACACACGTCTCGCCTCGCTCGTCCGCAGGAATATATGTATCCGTCTGGGTGTGCGTGTGTTGGTGTGCGCTGCAGCAGCAGCTTCTAGGCGTGAAAGAGAGGGGGCTAGATTCCCTTTCGACTCGCGACTTTTGGAGCGTCTCGCGAGCGAGAGAGAGCGAAAGAGAGAGGCAGAGAGCGAGAGCCATGGACGGCGTTTGGATGTTTTTGGGGAACAAAGGCGTCAAGAGCTAAAATGATTTGGCACAGCAGCGGCGATATATTTTGGATACGCAGCCAAAGCCAAATCCAAGCCATCCAAAACGATAACCAATTCCAACTCCAATCGCTGTGTGTATGTGTGTGTCTCGACGAAAAGCCGTGGAAAAAGACGCACGCACACACACGCACACAGAGGCAGCAGCAGCAGCAGACAAAGCATCGTTTTGCGGGTGCGAGCGAGAGGCAGTAGCGCCTTAGTGAATAATTCATTTAAGGTAAATGTTTACAACAAATCGAATATCGAAAAAAAGTGCAAAAACAAAAAAAAACAGCACACCAGAGTGTGTGTCTGTGTGTGTTTGACTGTGCGTGTGTGTGTGTAACAGGCGCCGCCATTTTTCGTTCCCATGTAACGCGTCTAGGGTTGGCAAATCGCTGAAAATGCTGTTATAAACAAAGAAGTTCGCAAACTAGGATTTTACAAACAAAACGCCCAGTGAGCCATAGTTAACCATAATTTTTTTCTTAATTTCCGCCCCTTCTAATTAATTAATTTAATTTGCAAGCCTTTCTTGCAATTGGCAACCCTTTTTCTGTCATTCTCACTGCGCATATGCTGCTCTCACCTGCGTGCGTGTGTGCCTGTGCGTGTGTGTATGCGTTTGTAAACAGCTGAGAGAGCAATTTGCAAGCAAAAAAAAAGTCATTTCCATTCAGAACAATTCGGCCAGCAACAAATATTCATTTCCCATTTCCAGCCATGTTTCCCAGCACCACCCACTTGTGTTTATGTTAGTTTATTTAATGGTCCAGATACAAAAAAACAGTTTGCCGTTTCTGTTACCGCGCAGCTTCAAGAAAATGCTAAATTAAAAAGTACGGTTTGCTGCGCATGCAAATCGATAATCAATTTTTGTTTGCTTTTTGTTCATCAACACACACGTTTAATACTTTTTTTTCAGTAAGTGTGTGTATGTGTGTTTGCATATTCCAGGATTACCATATTGTCTTTGTTTTTTTTTGTGGATCAATACTTTTTTTTTACATGTGCTTGTCAAGTTAATTGATTTTTTTTTGCACGTGTGTGTGCGTGTGTTTGAAGAGCCTGGAACGAGTGCGAGCGGGAGGGATGTCTGTCGACGACCTCAGTTACACTCCCTTTCTCTCTTCCTCTCGCGAAGCCGTATGAGTAAAAATAAAATTATGGCCATCAATTTGAGCAGAACGAGATAAGTGAAAAATATAGCACAAATTTTATTGTGCTAAACAGCTGTTTTGTGCAGATTAAACATTTGCAAAACTATCCTTTGTTGCGAAAGAGAGAGAGAGAGAGGGAGGGAGAGAGTGAAAAAGAAGGATTGTGTGTCTGTGCAAATACTTTTGCACTTGTCCTAGTCCTGGAAATCGTATTGCCATCTCGCTCTCAGCCATGTAACCCAAGAACAGCGGCGTTGCCAGATAAGAGAAAAACAGTTTGCGGCTCTTAGCGATTTGAATTCAAAAACAGCTGATAATTGCCGGGTTCCGAATTTTAAGTTTTTTTAGATTTAAAAAAAGTGGCCGATAGAACATAAACATTAAACAAAAAATTATTAACATTTTAAAGTAACTTTGTGTTTTGATCTGCTTCAATCATACTCAAATCGATACAGAAATTAAAAAAAAAAAATTGTTTAGTGGCTAATATAAATAATATATATTTTAAAAAAATTTCAAAATAATATATTTTAAAAAAATTTGATTATTTACTTTTGCAGACTGTCCTGCAGAATGGTCGTCGGCTCGAATCACACGCGTCGCGGTGAAACTGGCAGCAGATTTACAAACAGCAGCAGCTCCAGTGGCTCAAACGGCGGTGGCTCCACCGCTTCGGCCAGCAACACCACCAGCGCAACGTCTTCACTAGCCACCAATTCCAATTCCACGTCGACGACGACGGCGACGGCTGCGGCTCTGTTGTCGTCCATGTCCCACAAGGGTCATGGCCCTCCGCCATCCGCCCCGCCATCTGCGCACCACCAGACGAATCAGCAGCAGCAGCAACCGCAGCACCACCACCATCCGCATGCCCCACACTATCAGCAGGCGAATCAGCATCCCAGCAGCCACCACCATCAGTCTTCGCATCACTTCTCCTCAAATGGCAGTGGCGGTGGAGGAGGAGGAGCCTCCGCTGGATCCGGATCGGGATCGGTGGTCAGTGGACTCAATGGCTCCAACGGCAGCGCCGTCAGCCGCCTCTCGCAATCCACTGGAATGTCGCCGCGTGAACTCTCCGAAAACGATGACCTGGCCACATCGCTGATCCTCGATCCACATCTCGGTTTCCAGACCCACAAGATGAACATACGCTTTCGCCCCCTGAAGGTGGACACGCAGCAGCTGAAGGCCATTGTGGATGACTTTATTCACACGCAAAACTATGATGTGGCCATTCAGCGCATCTACGATGGTCCATGGATACCGCGTCATCTCAAGAATAAGAATAAGATTGCCACCAAGCGGCTGCATGATCATGTAAGTGAAGGAGTTTATAGATTTATGTATGCTTTTGTGTGATGTATAGTTAAGTTTATAATTTAGTTGATCATTTTTGTATTTAGATGTATGTAGAATTGGATATTCGTTGAGTATTTTGCACAGATCCGAAATGGGTTTGAAAATTATCCATTAATCAAGTTCCCTATCTCCCTTAATGCCTTACAGATTGTCCGATACCTGCGCGTTTTCGACAAGGACAGTGGCTTTGCGATCGAGGCCTGCTATAGATATTCGCTGGAGGAGCAACGCGGCGCCAAGATTAGCTCGACGAAGCGCTGGTCAAAGAACGACAAGATCGAATGCCTGGTGGGCTGCATCGCTGAGCTGACAGAGGCGGAGGAGGCCGCTCTGTTGCACTCGGGCAAAAATGACTTTTCAGTGATGTATAGTTGCCGCAAGAATTGCGCTCAATTGTGGCTGGGACCGGCTGCGTACATCAATCACGATTGTCGCGCCAACTGCAAATTTTTGGCCACCGGCAGGGATACGGCGTGCGTAAAGGTTTTGCGCGACATCGAGGTGGGTGAGGAGATAACCTGTTTCTATGGCGAGGACTTCTTTGGGGACTCCAATCGGTATTGCGAGTGCGAGACGTGCGAACGCCGCGGGACTGGCGCCTTTGCCGGCAAGGATGATGGCCTAATGTTGGGTCTCAGCATGGGACTCGGCTTGGCCACCAGTGGACCCGGCAACAATGGTGGCTATCGCCTGCGGGAGACGGACAATCGGATTAATCGCATCAAAAGCCGGGCCAACTCCACGAACAGCACCTCGAACAGCAATAGCAATACAAACGATTCCACTGGCACCAGCGAGAGTAGCAGCACGAATGGATTGGTGGTTTCTGGAGGAGCAGCAGCAGCAGCAGCTGGAGGAGGAGTAGGAGGAGCGACCGGTGCAGCAGGAGCTGCAACTGGAGCTGCAGTGCCTGTGGCATCGCAGCCATCGGCTGGCGGAGGCAAGGAGGCCACTGCCACTGCTCCCGTCTCTCTGCTCGAAAAGAAACTGCCGAATGTTGTCGTCTCCCCGCTGACCATGAAGGAGCTGCGCCAAAAGGGCATGACCAAGTACGATGCCGAGATGATAATGGCCAATGCAGCCTACCAGCAGCAGCACCACCATCAGCATCATTTCCATCACCACCATCATCATCATCACCATCACCACAATCATGGCCAGCATGCCAGTACTGGAGCCGAAGCCACAGCGGCTGTGCAGCAATTGGCCGCCATGCAGAAGCCAGCAGGAGGAGGAGGAACAGGGACAGGAACCGGAACTGGAACTGGAACTGGACCAGGTGGTCCTGCAGTTGGAGCAACAACAGTGGGTGGCGGCGTCGCCGGCGGAGCGGGCTCCGAGGTTAATGGTGGTCGCTCCAGCAGTCTGCGCAAATCGATGCGTGTTAATAGCACCAGCAGCAGCATCTCTACAGCCTCCACGGATGAGGTGGTGGCCGCCGCTCCTCCGGTGATCGTGGCTACTAGTATTCCGCTGCCCACCAAGGCGCCAGTGGTCCTTGTGCCACGTTGCAAGCCCGCGCAAATGGCCATTGCCGCAATGCACCAGCGACAGCAGCGCCAGCTGAGACGCAGTGAACGCCAGAAGGAGAAGCTCACGGACGGCGAGAGCAGCGACACAAGCAGCGAGCAGCAGCAGCAACAGAAGAGGGAGCAGAATCAGCAGGATCAGCATCAGTTGCCGCCCAAAATGTTTAACCTGCCGGAGGAGACACATCCACATCCACAGAAGACACATCCGGTGGAGAAGCAGCAACAGGAGCAGCAAGAGAAGCGTGTGACGCGAAATAGTGCAGGAAGAGGAGGATTGGTAGCCAGATTAGCCACTGCCCATAACAATAACATTGCAACCACAACAAACAGCAGCAGCAGCAGTAGCGGCAGCAGCAAAGCAACAACGATTACAAATTGTAATAATCATAATTGTAATAATAGCAGTAGAATTAATCATAATTCTAATCTTAGCGGTAGACTTAGTGTTAAATCGAAGAAGCCAGCACCAAGTGAGGCCTCGTCCACACCCTCATCCACATCCACATCCTCAGAAAATCAGCAGCAGCAGCAGCAGGCAACGCGTCGCAGTCGCAGCCAGAGTCCCGCCTACAAGAAGAACCTTTTGGCCAGCTTCGATCCCGATCCTTCGAACAAGGAGCAGCAGCAGCTGGAGCAGCAAAAGCAAAGGGACGAAGGAGGAGCTACTAATCCACCACCGGTCAAGCAGAAACGAAGTCGAAGGGCAGCTGCCTTGGCAGCGGCGCAGAGTATCCACTGCGAGGCTTTGGGCGGATTCTCATCGGGATCTAGTGGTGGGCAGCGCAAGAGAGCCACACAGGCGGCAGGAGAAGCTACCACTGCCACTGCCACCTCATCCTCCACTTCCGCCTCCTCGAGCATCAGCAATGTGGAACCCCTTCTAAAGACCCCAGAGCGCAGGTTGAAGCTAACACTACGCATGAAGCGTTCACCGATCCTCGACGAAGTTATTGAGCTCGGAACGAGTCTAAGCAACGGCGGCGTTGGCCGCAACGCAGCGGGCTCTCACCGCGGAGGAGGAGCAGCAGGAGAGGGATCAGATAGAGCTGCGCTAAATCTTACCGGCAGCAGTTCGAATGGCATTGAGTACGAGATCCTGCGCATGGAGGGCATTTCCGAGCATGGCAACGATGATGACGACGACGAGCAGGAGGAGGAGGAAGAGGACGAAGACGAGGAGCCAGCTGCCGAAGAGGAAGAAGAGCCGCCGCCGCTAAAGAAGGAGGAGGAGGAGCAACTAGTGCCCACCAAGAAGCAAAGAAAGAAACAGCGCAGCCGCAGCAGGAGCAGCCAACGCAGATCGCCGGCGCCCAGCAGCAGTAGTGTATATGGCACACCGCAAAAGAAGCGACTCCGTCTGATCTTTGGCAACGAGTCCCACACCATAGACATTCCACCAGCAGCAGCAGAGGGAGCGGGTAGCAGCGGCATGGAGGACCTAAACAGCAGCGGAGGCGGTGGCGATGAGTCCTTCAATGTCTCGTATGCCAGCAGCACTAGTTTGACGGTAAATACCTCCTCCAGCAGTACCAACAGTTCATCAGGCGGAGGCGGAGGAGGAGCCACTTCATCATCTGGCGAAGCAGTGGACTCCTCCTCCACAGTGGGCGGTGGTGGGCCAACAACCATAGCGGCCCAATCACCCTCATCCACGACCAGCAGCTCCTTTCAATCGGCCTGCACATCGACCACCAACAGCAATAGCTATTTTCCCAATGGCAAGCAGCAGCGTGGCGCCGGCGAGGATTCCTATGCGATGCACTACTACCAGCTGGGCAAGTTTGCCGGCACCTCGAGTCCTGGCCAGGGACAGGCCATTGTGAGCAGCAGCAGTGGTGGTTCGTCGGGCGGTGGAGGAGGAGGAGGAGGCGGTGGCGGCAGCGGTGGAGGAGCTGGATTCCTGAGCATGCCCAAGCACACTTTCGGCACCTGCGCTCTCCTGGCGCCCACAAGTTTCGCCAGTCTGCAGAACCAGCCGCCGATTAATCAGCAAAAGTCCAGTGGCGGAGCAGTAGGAGTGGTGGCCACATCCACGTCGACAGCGCCAGCCGCCTCGCATCATCATCATAACAACCATCATGGCCAGAAATAACCAACGACTGATCTCCAAGCAAATTGACTAAGCACAGCTGCCATTGCCAAGAGAAGAGGATGAGGAACGCGAAGGAGGAAAATCCAGGACACGAATATGGATAAGGATAAGGATAAGGATATGGAGGATCGCCAGGTGAAGAGAAGGGCAGGTTGCGCAACGGGTGGAGACTAAGGATGGCTGCGCTGCTGGCGTCGTTGCCTCTGCTGCTGCTGAGCCTGTGAATCACCCCCATTGGAACCCTAGATTAAGATCTTAGTCCAAGTAGATCCTTGATATATCCTTGGTTTTTCCTATATATTCAGGAAGCTAAAGAGAAAAGAAACAGGCTGACAAACATTTTACAAATCGAATCCGGATATATATATATATACCTGATTATAACTTGATTTTTTTTTGCTTTCTTTTCTATTTCTCTCTTTTTTCTCTTTGTGATTACTCCCCATTTTTCTCTATATATCTTTTGTGTCCTTTATTTTGTGTTCGCGTTGCATGTTGCGTGTGTGTGTGTGTGTTTGTGTTTGGTGTGCTTTTCTTTTTGCAGGTGGAAATTTAAAGCTTAAAAGTAGGAAAAGGTCTGAGGGAAATGCAACAGCGTGTTGCCACAAGTACGACGGCAGCAACAGGAGCAACTGCAACAGGAACAGCAGCAGCAGCACCATCGCCACCAGCAACACTAACAGCAGCAACAGCAACATGTTCAGCGGCAACAGCAACACCAGCAGCAATTTGATAGTTAAAAAGCTAAGAATAGAGTTAAATCGCATACAAATCATGTACAGTTGAGAAATAACAACCAGCAGGATCACTCCGGCAGGATGAGCAGTGAGCCCAGCAGCCCAGCCATTATTAAAACAATAAACACAATACAAAAATGTGGAAGGATTTAAAAACCATATTCTAAATGCAATGCACACAAACACAACAACGCAATTAGCAGCGGTTTTAGACGCCTTACAACCTAACGTTAAATTTATATAAAGCAAAAACAACCTTATATTTACAAAACGAAACCAATAAATTATATAAAGGATACTTTAGAAAATCCCACAAAAGCCAACAACAAAACAATAGTGCAGCAGCAACAACAAGAACAGCAATATATAAACAACTCAATTAAGTAATTAAATGTATATATATATATATACATATATATATACAACAAATTTAATATTAATAACAAATCGAAAAAAAAGTAGAAGAAAAAGGGATAAAGCGAAACTTAGCAAATCATAAATTTTCACATAACAGAATACAATGTATATAAACCAAAACAAAAAAAAACAAGCGGAGAATTAAATTATAAAGCCAGCGAAAGCGAAAATTGATTAAACCGAACATACAAATAAAACTGCTAAACAAAATTTGAAAACAAAAATGGTGATTCAAGTGGTTCAGCTTCAGCGATCCAAGTACTCTACTTTATAATATATATATTTGGTTTTCGATCCAACCCAATCCAATCAGCTCGCACACATGCTTCATACCCATCATTCTGTTATCATCCCAAAAACATTTCATCCATATTTCCGTAGTGTCCATGTTGTTGTTCTCATTGAAGTTTGGTTTTTTTTAAGCCCGGCAGATGAAAAACTGAAAACTAAACCATCCACAAATCAACCACACGCACACACGAAATGTACTTGGCCCACACACACACCGATTCGATTATATTTTTATTACCTATAGTAATAAATATAAATATGATTTTTTACGATATGATTATTTTTTGTTTACCTATAAGTTTAGTTGCTAGCATATATAATTATACATTAATCATATTCAATATATATTATATATACTTTATTCATATGTGTAACTACTGTGTATTATTTTGTAAGCCACCAACAACAATTTCGGCAGCCACGGCCGCAAAACATTCATAATAAACTAAAAAAGAACATTTAGTTTTTACAAATGCATGGTTTTTTCTTCCTATCAACAGTTGATTTTCTCATCACTCACGTCTTATTCCCCATACATGTGTTGAACAAAGGACTTCCTGCAAATCACAAAGCTAATGCTTATGCTTATATTTTTTTGTGAACATATTGTGCTATTTCAAGAGTAGTTTTTTATGGTTGGGTCTGGTCTTGAAATTTTTCTATTGGAATTCTTTAGGTTTTTTCGAAAGGAAGCTCAACTATCTAACTATCTTATAAAAATGGATATAAGGATTTAGCATTCTATATATTCATTTAATAGTTTTAATAATATCCCTTATCCAGGACCGAAAGGTATACATGGGAAGTCTTCTCCATCTTCTACAGCTTTTATTTCTTGCGTTACAAAAAGGTCTGTTTGTTGGGGAGTTATCGGGGGAATTGGAAACTGGAACTCTCCGTGTCCTGAAGGTCGTTACCAATTCTCGCGACTTGGCCCATTCGCTTAAGATCTAAGAAGGTATTAAATGATTTAGTTGTCCCGATGAAGCAGGGTTTTGCGTTGGGGGGGTTTATGGATGTGTGTGTGTGTGTGGTGGTGTTGGTGTAGGTTAATGCGCTGCTCCATCTGGTGCTCCTGGGGTATGGAATTCCAACAGCCGAGATTTTAGTGGCCGTACTTCTGGAAGTCCCACTCGCGGTTGTCCAGCGGGCAGACCTGGCGGGTCTTCAGCCAGCGGGAGATGCAGTGGAAGTGGAAGGCGTGGTTGCAGACGCCCCAGGCCACGGTGCACTCCTCGCTGGTGGCGGATGCCTGGTTCGCCTGGCACTCGATGCACAGGTCCATGATGTGGTTGCGGCAAATGGCGCAATTGTCCACCACGATGTCTGGATGGGATTGGAAACGGAAAATGGTTATTCCCCTGACTTGGGAGGACCTAAAATAGAGTGTGTTACTCACCCCAGGCCCACAAAGCCACGGCGTTCCACTGATATTTGTTTCATTTTTCGAGGGGGAAAGAGAAGAGAGGAGAAGGGTTACCAACAATATATTTCCAATGCCAATGACCCAGCTTTTTTGCTCAACACCTACCTTCTTCACCTCAAAGCGCTTCTTCTCGCCCTTGCTGCTGCTCGATGGCACCTCGAACTCTTCCTCGTCCACCTCCATTGTCGCGGTTTAGCCTGTTTATTCCTGATTCCTGAGAATTTGCAATTTATTGCAAATTATTTCGCGTTTTTTGCCAGTTCCGTTTCGATAGAAAAACCTATCGAAAATGGTGTGCCTGCCTGTGTGACCGTCGGCTGCCAATGCTAACTATTCGATATTTGGATATAAATTGATATATATTCGATAGTTTTTTATTCTTTAATTTTTTTTTAAAATGCATTATTAATAGTAATAGATTTGTATAAAAAATTACAATAATTACAAATTTGATTAAATTTTAAAGAAATTTAAAAAGCAATATATGATTTTAAAAATTTATATTTTATTAATACATTCATATCCTAAAAATGCCAATTTAATTTCTTATTCTACCATATTCTAAGTAATTTCCGAATTAAAACACATATTTTATTGGCTAGTCGACGACAAAATGGCCTATTTAATAGGAGTAAATTAGCTTAGAGTACAAATATTAGCATGTTTAATAAAGTTTTAAGATTCCTTATAGAATATTCATCGAATCTCGCTGATTTTCGAGTATTATGAAGTATAGTTTAAAATCTGGGAGTGTGTGTGGCTTTATACAATACTAATTTAAAAATAAAACATTGAGTCTTCTGGACGCACTTCTATATTTTCCACTCAATAAATTAGATTATTCAAATTCAGGACTCTGGCTCTGGCCTTCTTCTTCATCTTGCCCTTGGGCCACCTCTCCTGCTAGGAGGCGCTGCCGCCCGCCTTGTGTCCACTGCCCTTCTCTCGCTTCACCACGGGCAGTCGCGTCCAGATGTATCCACCAGATCTCTGGGCGGTATACTCATCCACATCCGGCAGCGGGAACGGAGTGCTCCGATCGAAATAGTAATTACTGGGCGCATGCATTATGAACTCCAGATAGCAGAGCTTTCGGGACAGCTCC
Organism: Drosophila pseudotakahashii; assembly: GCA_035046095.1. NCBI lineage: Eukaryota > Metazoa > Arthropoda > Insecta > Diptera > Drosophilidae > Drosophila > Drosophila pseudotakahashii. The sequence goes on from JAWNOE010000105.1 coordinate 15,252,653, forward strand.
TCATCGGGACCTAAAGGAGAGGAGATAGATATTAATATTGGTTGACAGATTCCCTGCAGAACAGACATACCAATCAGGTAGGTGGCCGGATCGAATCCCTCCTGGGGATCCGGACTGTCCTGGGTGGGAATCAACCAGGTGAGAAAGGCGGACTTCTCGCAATAGGCGTCCACGAGCAGCCCGCGTATTTGGGCGTAGTACAGATTCTGATCCCCGTCCACGATGCTCACGATATCTCCGATTTGCATATAGCTGCCCTTGTAGAAGACGCTCTTGACGAATCTGGTGCAGGCCTGCACCTTTGGCGTCTTCTGTGCCGGTCTCTTGAACAGAGTGCGACGATTCCGTGCCCCCGGGGCTCCTCCACCTGGGCCCGCAGGACCGGATTTGCCGTGCTTGTTGGTGTTACTGGGATGGGCACCGGCGCCCGCGAGATGTATGGAGCTGCCGGTGGAACCATTTGGGCCATTGTTGTGGCCATTCGACTGGCTGTTGCTGCTGCTGCCGCCGGGATTTCCCTTGCCCGTCTGCTTGGCCTTGAAGCGCGTGCTCTTCCGCAGCCGCTTCATGATGGTCGGCGTGCGCGTGGTCACCTGGTGATGGTGGTTGCCCGTGCCGTTCAGGCTGCTGCGCGTGATCTTGCCAGCTGGCCGCGGGCTGGGATTAAGCGGTGCCGCCTCCGGCGAACTGGGCGGGATCTCCTCTTGGGACTGCTGCGACGGCTTCAGTGGCTTGTTGTCCTCGTCGTCTTCGATTTTAATGGCTGGCGGAGGGCTGGGCGGCGGCTGTTCGAGTGGCTTTTGGTCCACGTCCTGGTCCTGGTCCTGCAACTGCTCTTCCTCCTCCTTGACCTCTGGTGGCTTCGCCTTGGGTTCCTTCGGCTGCTCAAGCTCGTCCACCGTGGGCATGCGTTCGTTGGTAGTCAGATCGTTGTCTATGTCCATGTCTGTGGTCGAGTCCTTCGGCTTTTCGCAGGAACAGGAGGAAGCGGCAGGGGGCGCACCAGGATTACCATTCGCTGGATCCATTTCCCCAATTGGCTCCGCTTGGAGAAGATCTTCGGCGGAGGATTCCTTGTTCCCGGGACTCTGGGCGGTGGGATTGCCGCACTTGCTGCACTCGCTGGCCATCTGGTCGGGATCAGTGGACATGGCTAGTCCGTGGGCCGATCGGCAAGGCCTTTATTCAGATTTTTAACGCTTTTTAAAAATACTGTGATACTTTTCAACCACCTCACCTCGATATCGATTGACGATGGGCCTGTTCTATTGCCTCGTCTCCTATCGACATGCCTGGCCTATCGGGCTCCCCTCCTATCGATTGGCTTTTGAATTTAGTAGGAAAAAAACCGTTTCACCATCTGGTAACACAGTACCAAAAAAATAAAATAAATTTTGACACGGATACGACGAAATGGATTTCGGGGCGCTGCTGCACTACGCGAAGAAGAAAAACGATGCGGCCACCAAGGACGAGGTTGGTAGCCGGGCGTCACACCCCCCCCGGGAGTCCTGGCGACAGAGGAACCTGCGGATAAATGATCTCCACCTGCGATGACCCCAAAAACCAGATGAAATCCCGTCTCTACTAATGTTTCCATGTTTTCACCTTTTCAGGGCACAGGGCAGGGCAAATACTACAGCACCAAGTATGCGCCGCCCAAGAAGGAGTCCAAGGAGTCCAAGCAGCTGTCCAACAACATCCAGAAGTTCCTGCGCAAGAAGGAGGCCGAGGAGGCGGAAAGGAAGCGCGAGGAGCGCCAGAAGGTCAACGAGCTGATGGCCAAAAGGGACGAGAAGTCCAAGAATAAGATACGGAAAATGCTCAAGGTGACCAAGTCGGCCAATAAGTCCGTGTTGGAGGATGCCAAGGATGGCGACGGAGCCGACGGTGTCCACGAGGCGGGCGAGGGGCAGGGCGATGACTACGGCTATGTGTCCAACGAGGCCAACGCCTTCTACGAGAAGTACATCGAAAAGGTGCGCGATGTGCAGGAGGACAAGGGCTTTGCGCCCAGCAGGCCGCAATCCCTGCGCGATCTCTCCGGCACCAAGGAGCGCGTGAAGGCGGCCATCACCCGGGAACGGGAGGAGGCCAGAAGTCACACACGTCAGAGGAGCAGCACCAGCAGCAGCACTCCCTCCTCATCCAGCTCCTCGGCCAAGTCCAAGGACCCCAATGTGGCCCGTTCCTATAGCACCTCCCGAACCCTCTACGATCCGGAGGCCGAGAGGCGGGAGGAGGAGCGCAAGAAGCGGCTGGAGGAGGAGCAACGCAGGGCCAAAGTGAAGCGACCCGCTCAGCCGCCGCCTATGGATTTCCAGGCCCTCCTCCGCTTGGCCGAGAAGAAGCAACACGAACCCGTCGTCTTTGAGCCCGAGAAGAAGAAGGAAGCGGAGCGTCTGCTATCCGCCCGTGAGAAACGCGAAATGGAGGAGCGCCAGCGTCAGAAGGAGCAGCGCGCCCTGCGCGACAAGATGCGGGAAGCCGAAGGCAGGGAGCCGACCAAGGCCACCACGGCGACCAATCGCATGGAGCCCAACGGACGCATACCCAAGCTGAATCAATCCAAGCCAGCGGGGAATCCACCCAGTGAGAGCTTCAAAAAACCCTCAGGCCCAGCACCGACAGCGAAGGCCAGCTCAAGTTCATCTAGTTCCAATTCCCATTCCTCTACTAACCGTAGTCCTGCCTCAAGTATAAAGCCCGCCGCCAGTAAGACAGCTCCCTCCGCCGCCAAGCCAGGATCGACTGCTTCGGCGGCGGGGAAACCCTCCAGCAGTTCGAGCAGGGTTGCCGCCCCTGCGCCTTCCAAGAACCCCTATGCCGCGGCCATTAAAAACGGAGCTGTGCGGGAGTTTCCACCCAGAGATCGGCCAGCTGCTGCTGCTGCCGTCCCATCCAGAGATCGTCCAGCTGCTCCGGCGGCGGCAGCGGGCAAATCGCGACAATTTCCGCCAGCGGATGTCCAGAGATCATCGGGCGGCAGGCCATTCCCGCCCGCGGATGTTCAGAGATCCTCGGGCGGCAGGCAATTTCCGCCCGCGGATGTCAGGAGACGGAAACCCCAAGAGCAGCCAGGCAACAAAAGTAAGAAAAATCAGCCTTAAACCAAATAAATCACTTTATATAACTCCCATTTTTAAGGACGCATTTACGACGACGAGGATGAGGACGAGTACGATTCCGAGTTGGACGACTTTATTGATGATGGCGACTGCGAGGAGGATATATCCTCGCACATCCGCGACATTTTTGGCTATGATAAGCGGCGTTATCGCGGATTGGACGACGATGATCGGGGAATGGAGTCCAGTTTTGCGCAGATGCAGCGGGAGGAGTTCATCAGCAAGAAGTTGGGTGAGTTATTGATCCCAAAAACCACTTCAAAATTCAAGCTAATAAAATGTTCTTCATGTTCTTTAGGAATGCAAGAGGATCTGGAGGATATGCGCATAGAGGCGGCGCACAAGAAACAAAAAATGGCCAAAAAACGTTGCAAACGCATTGACGACGACGACGATGATTAGTCGGTTTCGGAGTCTGCTGCTGCTGCAAATCTCAAATACCCGTAGTGCGACCTTAAACACGTGTTATCTTATCGAATGACTGGGGGTCGAACCATGCTGAATCCAGGAGCTGTGCCTGTTGAGTTTATTTACATATATATCTGGAGATATTGTTTAGTTAATTATGTGCCCTAGTTTACCATAAGTATAACACCCAAAACACACGCCTAACACACATACATATATATACACGAGGTATGTGCGCCTATATATAGATCATCTATAATCATCTATTTTTGCTATCTAAAAACGGAAACTTACAGAAAATGAAGCTAACTTCGGGTAGCCGATGTCCTAATATTATAAATATACCTTTCGAAAAAGGTATAAATATATATTTCACTTTTGGTTAGCCCAGAAGTTTTCGCTTAAAATAAGAATGCAAATGAAATGCGTCGATTTAACAATTGATTTAATGACCCTAGGGCTTTGAACCTTTCATGAAAAAAGAGTTTCGTTGCCTTGAGATGTGACATTCTCAAAATCAAAACCAGTTTTCGCCCTATATTCTATATATTCTTTCGGTGTTTTCTTTTATTTTCTTTTTTTTATGCCAATGCAACTTTAAATGTACATTTAGTTAGGCCCAAATAAACATTTATAGATTCAATTGAATACCCTGATATTTATAATTTGGAATTACCAGACCGGAAACTGACTCATGCGTATTTGTGAAATGATTGGCGATGCATGTGACATCGTTTGGTTGCTTAATTAATCTATTTTTAAAATTTTTACATTTAAAAATCATACGGCTATATCATACACACAAAAAAAACATGTTACCGTAAAATCGATATGGTCATGTAAATTTCAGGTCATGCAAAACCCATATCGTTTTTACATGAAGTACTCTTTTCGACCAGGTCAAATTTACCTGGCCATCAAATTAAAATTGATCTTAAATAATGTAAAATTGATCTGCGCTTCATATCGACTTTCTTTTGGTGTATAGATCCGTAAATGGATAAGAAAATAAGTAGGAAATATGTTTTTTTTACGCATATAATTTGAGATTAATTATTTTCTTACGATTTCAATCAAATATGTGTTTATACCAAAATGATTCAATCGGTATTAAAACATGGACTTGCCGACGTTAGCTTCCTTTCTTGTTATAGAGTGCATTTAAATATTATACATGCACCTGTATACATCGGTAATAAACGAGATTTCCCAAAAGAGAACATTTGTATATATTTTATAAATCGGCTTTGCAAATGAAATGTTTTGTATTATTACCAGATCTTATCGAAAAGCATATGTATATATGAATGTTTTGATTTAAAGAACTATGTAAAACGATTAAAGACAGAGATTTTCCTATAAACAATCAATTTTAATGGTTAACAACAAAAATCTGATTACAAACGAATTCTTACAGTACAAAGTAATTAATGCAATGCATAGATGGACACCACGATATAAAGAGTTCCCCGATGAGATCAACATGAACCCTAATCCAATCGATCTGGCTCTACGACCACGGCGCTGCCCACTCTTCTTCGATCGCAGACGGGATGCGGTTCGCTACCCAGGATTCCGATGGCCGTCTGGGCGGAGTAGGCCTTGTCGTCCTCGAGGAACTTGATGTCGTGCCCGATGGCCCGCAAATAGGCCACCGTATGCCTGGGGACATCGGGTTCCATGTCGATGTGCATGGGCGCCAGTTGGTGATGCAAACGACCCGCATTCACAGCCTTCTCGATCGGTTCGTTGAGCACAAAGTACCGGAGGATGGTCTGGGCCACCGAAGTGGTGATCTTGGAGCCACCGGCACCGCCCACAATCAACTTCACATTGCCATGCGAGTCCAAAACGATGCTGGGACAAGTTGAGGACATGGGTCGTTTGCCTGGTTTGATGAAGTTAGCCGGACTTGCGGGTATCCCGTAGGCATTGATCTTTCCCGGCGTACTGAAGTCGTCCATCTCGTCGTTCAGAATGAAGCCCGTCTGGCGGGATCGCACCTTGGCGCCCAGATGGCTGTTGATTGTGCTCGTCACCGAAATGGCATCACCATTCGGGGCCAAAACGGAAATGTGCGCGGTACCGTGATCCTCTTCGTTGGCAAAATTCGCCCCATAGTACGCCATATCCTCGAAGGTCCTGTCGTCCATTATCAGTTTACGGATCTCCGCCGCAAAGCTGGGATCAACGAGCTTCTCGTAGACCTCCTGGACATCCGGTTCGTAGTGGACGTCGCCCAAATTGGTACGATGCCCGTAGGCGTGCTTGAAGGTCTCGATCAATCGCTGCCAGTACCTGTCCGTATTCGTCGTATACAGCGGCTCCATCACGTTCAGGATGAAGGTCAGCACGGCTCCACTGGTGGGCAGTGGCGAGGTGATCAGATCGTAGTTGCCAAAGCGGGCGTGCAGCGGCATTTCCCAGCGAACACTGCAAAAAATGAGTTCAGATGTCTGTTTTCAAACGGTTTTTCAGGTGGATACTAAATATTAACTGTTAAGTTTGGGTCACCAATCTCTAAGCTAAGCTTTAAATGATTAAAAATACATATAGCATTATACAAGGTATTTACTTCATAAGATTATCGATTATAATCGATTTTTATATATGAAATGCTAAAGTTTCTTGGTTGGTTGGGGTCACCAGCCTTCTTCTAAGCTCCAAAATGGGGGCTTAGACATACGTATAATAGTAATTTCGAAAGATCATGAAAAATGTAAAATATTTTCTTGAGTAATTCATTAATTTCTAATATTAATTGACCTAGTTTTGAAAAATTCTGGGTCACCATCCTTCGAAAATAGTGTTAATTAATTTAATGAGTGATTTACACCCTCTACTCACTCGTATTTCTGCAGATCCTCTTCGGTTATGATGCCGCCCATCTCCTGGATGTCCTCGACCAGCTTCCTGCCCACCCGGCCGCCGCCGTAGATGACCTCGGCGCCCTCATTGGCGATTATTTCGAGCGTTTCGGCCAGTGTGTGACGGTACATGATCTCGCCCTGCTTGTAGACCGCATCCGTTTTCGGATTGATGAAGATCTCGGCCATGGACGGTTCGCTCCTGATGCGCTCCTCCTCGCGCTGCAGGACTCCGGCCAGATATCTAGAGACCAGGATGCCATGGCGGCAGAGATCAATGGTCGGCTGGAAGAGGGTTTTCCACGGCAGTCGGCCGTATTTGGTGTGCAGCTTGGAGTAGCCATAGATTTCACTGGGCACCGCGCAGGATAGAGCCCCGGTGATCTCCTTGCCCACAAACATGTCCTGCGTGGCCGCCGCCGGTGCCGTTTCGCGGGCAATCAGGGTCTCCTTGTGATCCATCTCCTTCGAATAAATGGTGGCCACAAATCCACCGCCCACGCCCAAGCTGTGCGGCAGCATGACGCCCTCGCACAGCATGGTGGCTATGGCCGCATCCGCCGCCGATCCCCCGATGTCCAGCATGGTGCCTCCGACCTCGGCACATCCCACTCCGTTCGAGGCAACGGCGCCCATGCGACGCGGCTCCTCCGCCTTGTCCCGCAGTCCGAAGACCAGGCCCAAGGTCACGCCCACGGCGGCCACCACCAGGATAATCCAGCAGACGGCATACTTCTTGCAGCATCTGCAAAAGGAAAGGGATTGCGGTTGGCAGGGATCGTTAGTTAGCTCCGGAATGGATTGTATTTCAGTTGGTAAGTGCGTTTTAATCGGGGCGGGGGACACTTGCCATCTAATAGGTCACCATACCCGACTAATAGGTCACCAAAGGCGTCGAACAGCTCTCCATACAACATGGTATATAGGATTTTTTGTTGGAATATGGGTGGGAATCCCAATGGGTGCTGCGATCAAAGGCCCTAGTAAGCTAAGTATTGAAGTATACTACATTTTATATGGTTTATTTGTTATTCGAGATTTTGTTATCAGAAATATATACATTTTCTATCCACTTGCTGTTCTAGGAAACGTTTTTCCCCAATCTCATTTAAGATCAAGAACTATAATTTAACTTTAATTAACACAAAACCATTTTAGTCCTTGTAAAAATGTAAAACTGTAAGCTGCTGCACATTTTATAGAAACATCTTGTCCTTTAACTGATTTCACCCCATACTTACAACATTTTGTGTGTGAGTATCCTTAAGACTACGAACTTAAATTAAATTGGAACAGGTAAAAAATAAGTACATTTAACTTTTAATTAACACAAAACCATTTTAGTCCTTGTAAAAATGTAAAACTGTAAGCTGCTGCACATTTTATAGAAACATCTTGTCCTTTAACTGATTTCACCCCATACTTACAACATTTTGTGTGTGAGTATCCTTAAGACTACGAACTTAAATTAAATTGGAACAGGTAAAAAATAAGTACATTTAACTTTTAATTAACACAAAACCATTTTAGTCCTTGTAAAAATGTAAAACTGTAAGCTGCTGCACATTTTATAGAAACATCTTGTCCTTTAACTGATTTCACCCCATACTTACAACATTTTGTGTGTGAGTATCCTTAAGACTACGAACTTAAATTAAATTGGAACAAGTAAAAAAAGAAGTACAGCAAAATCGCCGAGGCCGGAATTAATTAAATGGCCATCGGACGGCAACGAGCGCCTTATATATCCATCCGGTTATCTGGGTTTCCAATTGGCGATAAGACAAGAGACCACCAAAATCCGTATCCAAATCCCGTGGCTACGTCAGAAATAGAAAGTTTGGGCTGACTAAGAGGCCGGCAAAAACCAAAGAAACGGAATCAGTGGTCGCGCCTTAATTGTATATTATATTAATTTATCTGGCAGGTGGCGATAAGCCGATTTAAGGTCAATCTGGAATGTTTTTCTTGGCTAAAAATAGGGTGACGTGCAGGAAAAACTAATTAATATCAATGAGCAATAACAGGGCTCGATAAGGAAACAAGTCTGCTGGACTTTAACCTTGTACTTGGCAAATAAATATAGATTTCGTGTACCTTTGGGGATTTCTCTTGGTATTTTGGTTTTACTTTTTAAATTAGGCATTTAAAAAAAATAACGGGTTACGGTTAACGAAGTCTGGCAGCACCAGGCATTCCGATATTATATATCGACAAAATATCGCGCTCATTTTAGCATTGATTGATCAATATTTTGGAAAATATTAATTTTTTATGAACAATTATATAAAAAAACAAGTTTAAAACTAATATAGAATATAGATTTATCAAATACCAATATAATATCGATACTTCCTGCGCCGCATGGTCACTCGATAAATCGATAGGTCGAACAAGTGACGCCTGGTGAAATCGAAGAAGAAGAGGTGTATCGATAGGTTTGACCACCGAACAGAAATGAAATCGTTTTTTTTGTAAAATAAAATCGGCTGGTATATTTATGTGTCGTGCATGTTCAATATCCAATCAATGTGAAAGTGTATCGTGAAAATAATGAATGAAAATCGTGGCGGAAAATGAAACGTGAGTGGTGGCTGGGAAAGCGACGGGGAAATGCGAATTGAAAACGCAATCAAAAAACCAAAGCCGAGTTTTTACCCACACCTATGCAGCGCGTTAATGCTGCACATATGCAAATGTGTTTGTGTGTTTGCCCAAGAGTGAAATATATATGTCGATTTTTTCTAAGCGAAAACTAATTGGAATGGCAAACGGTAAAAGATAATACAAGGATACCTTTGCAAGTGTGTGCGTTGTAAGAGCCAACCCTTTTTTTTGAGTGCAGTGTCTTTTATTTATTTATTTTTTTTTTTGAGACTGCAACGCCCACTGATTTTGTCTCTCGAAAAAGAGAAGAAGACGAACGGCAGAAAGAAGTAGAAGGAGGAGAAGAAGAAGAGTAAAACAACAATAAAAAACTAATAACAACAACAACAATTGTTAAAGGAATAGAAATCTCGCTCTTTTCCCGTGTCGGTGTGCGCTGCTCTTTGTGTGTGCGTGTGTGGGTGTGTGCGACGCTTTTGTTGTCGTTTTGATAAAAACCGAAAAACGAGAAAATCTCAAAGAAAATTCATTGCGTCTGCGCCTCCAAAACAAAAACAAAAAACATTGCAAAAACAAAAGGCCCGAAAAAAAAAACTATTTCGGCCTTGGCTAAAAGGCGAAAAAATAAAAGAAAACAACAATGTTGCACGGCAGCGAAAAAAACACACACATACAAGTGCATTTTGAAAGGGCAAAAGCACAACAACAACAACAAGAGCATCTGCAACTGGAAAAACAACAACAAAAAACCACAAAAACAAATACAAGTGCAAGTGCAACCGGTTACTTAACCGCTCATTTCGAACTCGAAATCCAATTGGGAAAATTATTTAACCGCTTCCTTTAAATTGGTAATCTAATTGGAAAGTGTTTATGCCAATTGCTTTTCTATTGGCTTATTTTATCTTCCAGATTTTTTTCAGACACTCTTTGAATAGTATCGTTTATTTATAAATAAAAGATACATTTTGTAAAATAAAAGTTGTAAAATTCAAGTCCCTTCCTAGGGTTAATACATACATATTGCAATCGCAAAAAGCCAATAAAGATAAACTTTACAAGATAATTTTTGTAAATATTTAAACTGATATAATCTATATATCCCTTTCGCTATCAGGATACATAACTTAGTGATAAGCTTAAGTTTTTGCAATATCTAGAGCAAAGGTATTCCTAAAATAAAGAAAATATTCCAATACCCAAAATAAAATAACATTTAAATAAATTCTGATTTTAGATACATTTTTGTTTTAAAAACATAAAAATAGATTTATAAAATTGAAAAAACCACCGTTTAACTTAGGTATTCGGAATTTTGAAAATAATTTTTAATTATCTCTAAGATAACTAGTTGTATTTATAATACAAACATCCCTAGAATTTCTCAAAAACTTCAAGTATTCAACTTTCGAAACTAGAACCCAAAAGGCTTTCCCACCTACAAGATACTATTGTAGCCCAATCCCAGCAGCCCAGAGTTTTTTTCTTTTCCCCTGTAAAACAAAGGGCCCTCCAAGAACACTTCTCATCGGGGTGCTCTTGCTGTTGTTGTTGTTGTTGTTTTTGGCTGTGCGGCTGTCTTGGCTGCCCACACGCAAGGATATTCAAGATATCAAGTCTTCAACTGTGACGCACACAGAAAAAAAAAAAAAAAAAATACTCAAGAAAAAAATAAGACAAGAAGACCAACACAGATACAAATACTGAAACTCACACACATTCTTGCAGGCGGTGAAGGCGACAACGCACAACTGGTGCTCGTTGTTACATAAAAGGCAACCTCGCCCTCTCTTCGTCATCATCTCGAAGAATTATCATCATTAATATTAAAGCATCATCGAAAACCGCATCTCTGGAGTGAGATTTAAGTGCAGGCAGGGCAGGCAAATCGAAGGAGGAGGAGCAGAAGGAGAAGGAGCAGCTCCTGGTCATCATGAGCGTCTTCGACGACTTCCAGCGTTTGTGGATGCAGCGCTTCCCGCAGAGCTCTCTATCCGACGCCTGGGAACAGGACGTGCGGGCGAGTCTCGAGCGGCACAAGCTGCGGATCCTCGAGCTGACCAAGGAGCTCGAACAGGAGACCCTCTATGTGGAGTACCTGGAGCGCCTGCTGTCCGATGTGGAGAAGTATCGCGCCTCTGGCGGGGATCCCACGGCTCTCTTTGAGGCGGCCAGCGGAAGTGGTGGTACCAACAATGGTGGCACCACAAATGGAGCACCGCCAGGTGGAGGCACCACCAACGTGGACAAAGAGTTTGTGAGTATTAGTTGCTAACCAGAAGTTAGATCTTAAAAATAAGAAAAATATTTTCGAATTTACACAAAAAAAAAAACCGATATGAAATAGGGTAATGATGATTTGATATGATATAATATGATTTATGTAAAATTTAAGATTAAAACATATCAACATGATATTTTATCATATAATATAAAATACCAAATGTAGTATTTTTTGAGCCAATAATCTAAAATTAGGTTAACATAATCTTTATTCTTATCAAAATGATATAAATAACTTGATCTTTAAAAAATATGTAATTGACCATTATCATTTTTTTCTGTGTAATAATGGAATTTATTGAACTATTATATTTTAATTGATAAGGAATGATAATATTTTCTTAAAGTTACTTACATATTTTATTTATCATAAATTAAATTGTGATAAATGATATATGTTCCAAAAGTTCCAAAAGTATCTTATTTTGGTTTTAGGTTATCGTCTTTGTCTTTTAGTTTCTAAAACCCATTAGGGAATTTCATATAATGTTCTTTCATAAGAAAACCGAATTCCGATAAGCTTTATGTACATAAATATTTCGAATCCATTCATTATATTTTTAATGATTGCTGAGTTCCCAACTGAATTCACTGTAAAATCTTCCCCTTCCTCGTGAGTAATTCTCTGGAGCTATATAGCGTCACTTTTTCGATCGACAAGGGCTGGGGTATTACTACCAGGCGCTCAGCTTTTGTGGAGTGTAGGTTCTTTCTTCGGTTTCAATTTCTTTCGCAAATGTCATTGCCTGCTTATCAATATCGAGTGTGGAAAGAGGCGAGTCGGGGTGCCAGCAAAGCTAATGTACACATTTATAGAGCGGAGCATTCAAAATTATCGATAGAGAACTACTTTACAAAATGTATGTAGAATTTATAGATATTAAAAATCAAAAATTAAATTCAAATGCTAAGAAAGTTCGGGTTCTTTAAGTTCAGTAGCAGCTCTACTTTAAATGTCTGTTACCCCCGAGTTATATGGAACAGCTGTTATTTCTCTGACCCTGTATAAGTACAGTATTACTTTCATAACACGAACTATAAACTGTTCATATTTTTATGGGCTTTATCGATAGAACCTTTGATAGTAATATAAACTTTTTTTGATCTGCAGTACTTTTAAAGACCGTAAACGAGAACTATAGTTGTATTTTTACATAATTTAGTGGTAAGAATTATACGATTAAGTAAATGTCAAATAAACCTGCTAGTATTAAAACGATCTTGATATATTTTTTTTTCGATCTTTCGGGTTTGGGTTAGGAAAGTTCGGGTTACAGAAGTTCGACTGTAGGTGTGTGCGTATTTCCATGGGCTCTACCACTTCTATAAGCACTCGTTCCGATATCTCGAAAAGCGGCCCCTTATCTACCCACACCACCGGTTTTTTTTTCCATTTTTTTTTTTTTTATACTGAACGCGGGTTTGTCGGCAGTGTGTGTGAGTATTATTTTCTTTAGGTTTTTCGCCCTGCTGCTGGCGTCGCTGCATATAATTGTCATATATTGTCGCCAGTATAGTTTTGGGTGAATAACAGTGACGGGACAAACGGACGGATACGGAAACGCGTCGAAAAATAAAAAAATCTCTATATTCTTTATAGGGAAAAGTTGTGAAAATTCCGTACATTTCCCGCCGCTTGTGAGTTGTTGTTGTGTTTACAACTGAGAGAAATAACAAAGCCCAATTAAACACCTGCGAAAAAAACAAAAAACACGGAGGGCAAACAATAACAAAAAATTACGTAAAAATTTTTTATATATATATATTTTTTTTTTGCATTCGTAGAGCTCCGTCTTCCGTTTTTCGCGCGAGTGTGTGTGTATTTGTTAACGTGTTTTTTTTCGGTTGACTCAAGTTTCGTGGTCGCCTAGTCATCGTCACTAAGTCGTCGGATCGCCCCCCCTTTTTTCCACCCCCGGGATTACAATAGGGTACTACACTCCCTCGGATTTGCGGTCGTCTTATTATTTTTAAACCAAACCAAGGGAAAATTAGGAAAATAACACAACAAAGTGGCGCTGATTTCGGAGAATGGCTTCTTTTAAGGAGAAATTCAAATTATGGTCCAGAGGGGTGCGTAATCGACTAAGAACTTAAGAACTTAATTCCAAAATATATACAACATAAAGAAATTCAAACAACGAACATCCGAAAGCTGCAACAATTGTTGCTGTATTATCACAAGTCGAAATCAATAAAAACTTATCGCAAAATGCCATATAACAAAGCGCACACACGTAGACACTATATCTTGGGTCCCCCTATATCTACATATGTACTTATTACAGTATATAAATATATATATATTCGTGTGGCCAAGAAATTAAGCAATAGCGGCTAAAAAAAAAGAGAGTTAAGGCTGAGCACTTGGAAAAATACAAACATACAGCACAGTTAGGGTTAAAATAATAAAGGCAATACTTTTAATAGGTTTTTTTTAACTAAAGGTTAAAAATGAGAGGATCTGAGATCATATACAAAAAGGAGTTTTTAAGGTTCCGTTTTAAAAATCAGGATTATTTCTGAGATCATATAAAAATAGGAGTTTCTAAGGTTTCCTAATAAATAGTAGGATTATTTGTTTACAGAAAGTTAGGCAAATATAAATATAAAATAATTTTAATTACTTTTAAAAAGTTGTAATACGAATTTTTTTTTAACTATTTAAATTTTTTTATTTTTTATTCAGACTTATTATACATTCCTCTGTAATATAACAATTTTCGATCTTTCAAGATAAACTAATAATTCCAAGTGCTATTGCTTTGAACTTTGCTGTAGGAAGGCAGAAAAAGAAGAGCGTCGAGCGGTTGAAAAAGGCGTGAGCGACGCACAATGTGTCCGCTGATAAGCTGCAATCCATATCAATAGGGCCTGTGGACAAGGGAGCTGGGTGGGGGGAAAACAAAAGAAAGGGGCATTTGTAGTTACATGCGGGCGACTTTTGGCCAGGAGATTGCGATTAAAACAGGCAACAGCGATTTTACAATTTTGCGGTTGACTAACAAACTAAAAAAGAAAAGAAATGGGGGTAACAGCTGTTCTGAATTTGGAAATGGTATTTACGAAAGCGAGTCCGTTTAAAGTTTAGTAATTTAAAGCGACTCCAAGAATTTAAAAATCAATATAAACATCTGAACAGTTCCAGAGAAAAACCTAATCATCAAAACATCTACAGATCTTAATTGCCTCGCTTTGAATTGTCTCCGAATCATATATTTTTTTGGAAATGTCTAGTGTTCCATAAAAGCGAGTGCTGCTTCAATTAACACCCATTTGCATGCAGGTTTTTGTCATCTGCCTGCTATAAATATATGCTATTTATATGATATGATTGATTATGATTAAATTTTTATTTTTATTAAAAAAAATTTTTTTTTTTATTTATTTTTATTTTTAATTAAAAAATATTACAAATTTATCACTTCTATTATAGATAGATGGACATATATTGATAAACTTTTTTAAAGATGTACTTGACTTGTTCATAAATTGGTTTATGGTTTTTTAGTGATATCTTATTTTCTTTTTTGAGCCAGTGACGTTGAGGCATGTCGCCTGTCCTATTTGGAGGACAAGTGCCTGTGAGGGGTTAACCTGTCATTGCTCACCCGCACATTTATGAGAAAATGCGGCTCTGATAAGCTGCCTATGACCCCAAGTGTCTGCTAATTGAACAATATGCTAAGTAATTGTATCAATGGAGAGAGGAAAAAAAGGAAAGAAATGCGAGAAAGGGAAAGAACGAGAGCACACTGAGAGAAATGCTTAAATATTAGATTAAGATCATATGACACTATCTTAAATTTGATATAATTTCAATTAGTCGAAATGGATTTATTTTAACGATTTTAATTTTAATATTTGTTTTAACATTTTATTATGAATTTAGGATTTAATTTCAATTATTTGAAATGGATTTATTTTGTTGATTTGTAATATAAAATAAAATGTTTAAGTTTTTACATTTGTTCTAAAATGTTATGCTGAATTTTTCTGCATTTCTAGAAATTAACTAAGTTAGCTTAGCTTAGTTGTAGGTTGTTGCTTATAATACCTCTATCTGTATTATTATCATACTTGTTCTCTCGGTGCAGAAAGCTCTGAGCAAGTAGCCATCGACCTTTCGGTCTTCAAGTCGCACTTGGGCACGCTTTCTTCATCGCTCCGCTTGGTCACATCCACATCCACATTTACAGTAGTCTATCCATCCATTTTGGCCACCACCCACTTGGATACTTGGATATCCCGCTACCCAGGCAATTGAATTTTCGGTTGGCAATTTTTCACTTTTTTTTGGGTAATAAGCGCGTTGTCTGGCCGCTGCTCTCTTTATTTATTTATTATTTTTTTTATTTCATTTATTTGTTTGTTTCTGCTTACCCATGTAGTTTTCACTTTTTTCAAAGCCCAAAAAAAATTGTGTGGCAAGACATGAGACACGAAAAGTAAAAAAAAAAAGAAAGATCCAACGCACGCACGCGTTTTGAGTTTGAGCCAAGTTTGTCGGTTTTTAGCCATTTAAAGTGGAGAAACGGCTCGAATCGGAATGAAATTAAACGAAATGAAATGCGCTACGTGCTTGGAAACTCGATTGGACAGAAAATAAAAACAAAACAAAAAAAAATGAAATGAAATGGTACATAAAAATAGTTTGCAGAGGCGTTGGCGCCCTTTTGTGGCTATGATAGGCGATATGCTATTTGCTCTGGGATTATAGACCTCTCAATTAGCACTTGGCCCGGGGAAATTGGCCAGAATCTGTTCTACTCTACCTCTACATATGTATATACTCCCGAGTTGGTTCTGCAATCAAAGAATTGTTATCGATTTCTCCTCTCAACTTGTTTGCATATGTTAATTTAGCTTACTTATTCGGTAGCTTCTGCATATTTAAACTCTCTCCGGGGCAAACGATTGAACTTTTAACTCTTTAGTATAAATTATTTAAAGTAATACTATATTAGAGAGAATTTTATAATAATTTATTTAGCTGGAAGTTTAAAATTAGGAGGCCATTTTTAATTGCTTCAAAATCAGATTATAAATAAATAAAATAAAATAATAAAAACTCTCTCTGAGGCAAACGATTGAACTTTAAACTCTGGAGGTTATACTATTTAAAGTAATACTATATTAGATAGAATTCTATAATATAAGAAATGTATGTATTTTTATAAACTTACCCTAAAAATTATTTTTAAAAATTATTAACAATTTTTCCTTTTTTGAATTAAATTATATGGTGTATATTATTATTAAAGTATAGTTCAAGTCTTTTAGTTTTATGGTACAACTTCTATCTTGAATATTAAATTGTATAATAATATCATACATAGTATTTTATTTTTCAATATATGTATTTTTATAAACTAACCCTAAAATTTTTTTTTAAAAAATGTGTAACATATTTTCCATTTTTTAATTAAATTATATTGTGTATATTATTTTTAAAGTATAGCTCAAGTCTTTTTTGGTATAACTTCTATCTTAAATATTAGATTGTATAATAATATCATACATAGTATCTTATTTTTCAATATCCAATGCTTCAGTTCAACAAATCTAATTACTGCATTTATAAGACATTATTATTATTATAGCTATAGAGATCGTATACCTTCAGTTCTTAGTATTCTAAAATGTAAATTCAGAGCAACTCACTTGCCTTAATTGAGTTACATTAATAATGCGACCACTGATTGGTTCAAAGATCACCGAATTGATTTACTCGAAACTTGGTCACTATCTCATTTATATATTTTTTCTTTACAGAAATCCAGTTTAAATCTGCGCGAGTCCTCCACATCGTCCGGCGGCAAGGACAAGGATCGCCTGTCGCTCAACACGGACAACAAGTACACAACACACACAAATGCCGCTGGCAGTGGGAGCGGAGGCGGTACGGGGGCGGGGGCAAGCGTTCCACTTCACTCTGCCCCGCCCACGGGGGCGGGCAAGCGGATAGCGGAGCTGAATTTCGAGCGGGAGGACCGCGACAAGGACAGTGGCAACGAGAAGGACACCAACGGAGCCCTGCAGCAGTGCATCACAGAATTGGCGGCCTCGATAAAGGCCCAGCCGGATAATGGAGCATCGTCGATAGGTGGAGCTGGTGGATCAGGCGGTGGCGATGGCGATAAGGAGTCCACAACCGCCCTGAAACAGCCGTTGCGCAAGTCCACCTCGCAATACGTCACCGTCATCCAGGTCAAGGAGGCCAAAGACAAAGAGGGCGACGATGGAGCCACCTCTTCATCGGGGGTCAGTGAACCACAGCAGCAGCCCACGCCGCCCTCCACATTCGCTCGCTATGCGGAAGCCACTGCTCCTCCGCTGTCGCCGTCGCTCACCTCGTACGCAGCCCACGTGGAGGCCAAGAAGAAAATGCCACCCAGGTGAGTGAACCATGTGGTTATATACCTTATACCTATCCTACTAATAAACCTTCTTTCTCTTCACACTCACAGACCTCCGCCAAAGAACATTCGCCGCGTGGAGCCGCCCACCATTCCCAACCAGCAGCAGCTGTCATCGTCGCCAAAAAGAGAGACTCCATTTGTGGGCAGCTCGATGCCCCTGCCCAGCAGTTCCGGCGGCAGCCTCTCCTCCGACAGTCCAGGCAATTCGCTGGAGCGCAACATCAAGCCTTCGGACATTCTGCGCCAGAAGTCCTCCGAGAATCTGGATTCCAAATATGCGGCGAATCGAAAAACAACACCGGAGCTGGGAAAATTTGTGAATGTCAACAATCCGGAATTGATGGAGGAGCTGGGTCGCAAGATGGTGGGCAAGACAGACAGTCTGGAGCAGGCAAAGAGGAACGACTCTTCGCCCTCGGGCGGTGGTAGTCTAGGGCGCACTGCCTCCACACCGGGGCGATCATTGACCCCGGGACGAACTGGCGTGGGTGCCTCGCCCACGGGTAGCCTAAACAAAACCGCCAAACTGGCAGCAGCCGACAGCAGTTCCACGAGCAGTCTGGAGAAGAAGTCGCGCAACTGCCTGCAGGCCAGCGATGCGGAGGGTGGATCAGGATCGGGAACGAACCAGCGGAGTGTGGGCTCCAAGGAGTCGCTGGCATCACAAGGCATATCAGAGGTGGTACGTTAAGATTACTGCCTTTAAGTGGGCTTTCTACTTAAATGCTAATCAAATTTTAATCCCTTTGCAGATCAAGAGCTACGAGAGTGTATCCTCGCTGAGTTCGGATAGCGCAAAGGCGGCGGCTGCGGCGTCGGCATCCCAGCCATCGGCGACAGCCGGCGGAACTGCGGCGGACAACGAGCCGTACTACGATAGCGTGCCGCTGGACAACGGCGACGGGGAGTACGTGTTCATCAAGCCCGGTCAAACCGGTTCCTCCTCCAGTCGCGATGATTTGTCAACGCCCGGCAGCAGCACTCTGCCCCTGGCCAATGCGACGGATCCCGAATCTCCAGGCAGGACCTCCAACTACGTCAACATCGACTACTTCCTACAGTGAGTTTACATACTAGAGTGATATTTTTAAATTATTATTTCATATATTTTTTCTACTTTGCAGGCAAAGCAATGAGACGCGGTCCAGTTCGCTGGACAGCGACGGGGAGTACGAGGGTCCGCCCATATTGCGCACCATTTCACACGACGAGCAGACCACGTCACAAACCACGCCGGGAGCACTTCGCAAGGTTCGTTCACGTTCACATCAGTTCACGGATGAACGCCCCTGCCCCAGTGGCAACTATCCAGTGCCAACCCAGCCACATTTCCCATTCCCAGCCAACTCAACGTTGTCATTCGTTGTGTTTAACCACTTTCCAATTATCGTCAACATCTAGCTTTATAGTTTCTGAATCTGAATGCGAATCCCCAAGTCAAGTTAGAAGCCAACTTATAGTCTATAGGGTTGATGCAATCCCATGTCTAATGATGACTAAGATGACTAAGCGCACGCTTCGGCACTTAACATGTTTTTCGTAATCGCTAATTGTTTCAATATGCATGTGCTTACTTGAAACCGAATATTTCAGAGAGTAGAAAGCTTAATTATCTTGAAATATTTAAATATTCTTCGCTCTTTTGGCATTACAAAAAGATTATTTGCTATTCATTTTCTATTTATAACAAATCGTCATGCATAAGTTCATTATTAATTTATTCCCTTAATCATGATCTCTGTTGTCACGAAAAGTCGGCTAGTTGAATCATAATTTCGTAATCTAAGGAAGATTTTAAGATCTTTAATTTTGATTTCAAGTTAAAAAGCATAACAAAAAGCTTTTTTTTATACTCCAACTTGTTTCCATTAATCCCAGACCTATCGAAATTCATAGTTATTCTACCCAATTTAAGAACTATTCTTTATTTACTAATACTAATATTTACTAACCAAGATTTTTCGTTTCTGCTCTCTTCTCCCAACAGAACTTAGTTTCAGCGATACTTGTGAGTACCCGGATCAGGATTCTTATATTCTAGCATTCAACTTTCGTACAGCGATCATTAATTTCTGTATATATTTATACATACATATCTGTGTACATAATATGTATAGCTATTGCTTTTGAATGCGCCTGTTTTCCATTTATAACGTGTATGTGTGTCTCCTATTTGAGTTCTGTCTTCGTTTATGCTTCAGTTAACGCCCACGATTACATCCATTTTATT
Organism: Drosophila pseudotakahashii; assembly: GCA_035046095.1. Lineage (NCBI taxonomy): Eukaryota > Metazoa > Arthropoda > Insecta > Diptera > Drosophilidae > Drosophila > Drosophila pseudotakahashii. Next base: position 15,272,598 of record JAWNOE010000105.1, read on the forward strand.
GTTTTGTACAATTGTATATATGTATGCACACGATCCCAAGATCGATTTACCCATATATGGTTTGTTTTTGTCCTGTTTGCTCCCATCCATTGTGCTGTGATCAGCGTATTCCCATCTCTGTCTCATCCATTTCATGCCAGATTTTGGTTTGGTTTCAATGTTTCTAGCATAGCCTTGCAAAAAGACAATGTATTATAGAATAATTTGCAAGGCTATCTAATGTAGCGAATTGTATTTAGCTTTGGAAATGGTTTTGAAAGGGTTGTAGACTCCTCCGCATCCACCATATACTTTATCTGTACAATGTACATACATCTATGTCACTCTCACAACCTCGCATCTCATCCAAGTGGTTCGTTTTCCCGTTTACCAGGTTTCTGGAAATGCCCGCGGTGCCAAAATACGATCCATACTCAGCTCAATTATTCAGAGCGAGACGATCTACGTGGAGTGCCTCAATAAAATGATGCAGGTGAGTAGTCCAAAATATATAAGGGGGTGAAATGTTATTATAAGTACACACAAAAACAACTTGATATGAAACGATGATCGATTTTACGTTATGTGGTATCAATTTTGACTTGATATGCTCGAAATGTAAACAACAGACCTGTTTGAATTTCGAACATGTCTTTCTCCCTCCCACTCATGTAACTTTAAGCACTATCTCGCTCTATATTGAATCTCCGAAATAGAAAAATAGGTTTTGCACGATAAAAACGATATGCCAGAAATTTACCATCATATAATCTTTAGAAATCTTTGAGTAATGTCACCTTGAATTGGTATTGTTGTCAAATTGGTTAGTTTCTAGACACAAAACACAACAGAAATATGTCTTATGACCTGAGGAGGTTACAGCGCGACTTAGAGAAGGTGCTCAAATTGATTAAGTGGCTAATTAATATCATTACCAAATGCAGTACAAGAAGGCGATCCACGCTACCCTGAACACTTCGCAGCCTGTGATCAAGGAGGAGGAGGAGAACACGATCTTCTTCAAGATCGACGAGCTCCACGATCTGCACACCGCCTTCCTATCCGACCTGAAGACGATCGTGTCCCACGAGGGCGGCGATGTGCTGATCGGTGAGCCCTTCCGTCGACTGGCCGATATGTTCGATCTGTATAGCGCCTTCTTGCACAACTACAAGAATGCCATCGAGACGGTGAAGAAATGCAGTGCGAACAATCCCCAGTTCAAGAAGATCGTCTCGACCATTGTGGTCAATCTGCAGACGGAGCAATCGCTGACGCTCGAGGATCTGCTGCACAAGCCAGTGGCGCGGGTGCAGATCAATGCGTTGGTCTTCAATGATTTGCTGCGCGAGACCCCGAATGCCCATCCGGATCACCAGCCGTTGCGGCAGGCGCAGAAGATCATCCAGATGTTCCTCAATCAGTTCAATGTGGTCAATCAGCGGCTGCCGAGTGAATCGAATCGAAATCTGCGACGCATGGTACGCAACTCGTTCATTGTGGAGCTGGTCGATGGTCATCGCAAGCTGCGGCATCTCTTCCTTTTCAACGATGTGATCGCGTGCGCCAAGTACAAGGCATTGGGACGGGATCGCATCGACTATGAGCTCAAATGGTTCATACCGCTAAAGGAGATATCCATTTACGAGGAGGCGGATCCGGCGGCCGAACTGAAGGAATCTAGTCCCGCGAACATATCGCAAGTGAAGCGCAATTTGCGATCCGTTCGAGATCAATTGGCCATGGAGGTGGCCAACAGTGGCGGCGGAGGTGTGCGCTCCGGTGACAAGTATCGTCGCAAGCTGGCGGATCTGGAGTCACAGCTGGTGCTGGCCACGCCCAATTTGGTGCTGCGACTGGGCAATAAGGCCAACAACAAGACCATGACCTTCTTCCTCAGCTCAGATTTTGAGCGGACGCAGTGGATCGACTCGATCACGTCGCTCAAGGTGGGTTCTCAATCATTTCTCTGGCTTGAACTTGGCTTTAATCATACTCTTTTCCATTTAGCAAAAGTGCAACCTGCCCGGAGCCAATACGATTAATTCGCTGGAGGTCACCGCCTTCATTGTGGCCATGCAGAAGGGCATGAAGACTGAAATGGGTTCGTATCTGATGCGCAACACCAACGACGAGAGCCTGCTGGTAGGAGACCTGCACATGGCCGTCCAGGGATTGGGCGGTCTGGAGCAGGCGGCCGACTTGTACATCTGCATCGAGGTGGACTCGTACGGGCACTATTTCCGCAAGGCCACCACCAAGATGGTGTGCCGCAGTCAGACGCCATTGTGGAACGAGAGCTTTATGCTGGAACTGGAGGGCAGCCAGAATGTGCGCATTCTTCTATACGAGGCCAAGGAGCGGCCGCTCCTAAGAGCAAAGCACATACTCAAGGTTAATCACCTACCTAAATTTAATATTAAATATTATAACTAATTAACGTGATCTTGTGATCTCCCACAGTTGAGCCTCAGTTGGCTAACAGAAACAACGCAGCCGCGAACAATTAAGCTTAGTGAGACTTTGGAGCTCGGCTGTACCTTCCGGTTTGTTCCCGGCGAACTCTGCCGCGCCACCACAAAGCCAGGAGCTCTCTTCGGTGCCAAAATGAGTCAAGTATTAAAGTGCGTATAGAGCCAGCTCCCATCGACCATATGAATACTTATGTGTATTATTATTTCGTTTATGTTCAGACGCGAGAAACGCGACATTCCGTTCATCATTAGTGCCTGCATTCGCGAGGTGGAGCGGCGGGGGATGCTGGAGGTTGGCTGCTATCGCGTCAGCGGTTCCGCCTCCGATTTGGCCAAGCTCAAAAAGGCATTTGAGTCCGGTGAGTAGATGGCTTTAGGGGTTAACCATATTGTACACAATATTAATATAAATTTATATTTATATTCAATCAGATGCCTATGAGGCGGAGCAGCTGCTACGTGAAGTGGACATCCATTCGGTCACGGGCATTTTGAAGACTTTCCTAAGAGAGCTGCCCGAGGCCCTATTCACGGATCAGCTATATCCACGATTCTTCGACACATTCAGCGCCTTTAGCAACAACAACGAATCCACGCGAATCAACGAGCTGCTTAAAGTTTTTGAGGAGCTGCCGCAGGTCAACAAGGCCTCCATCACTTCGATTCTAGATCATCTGATTAGGTGGGTATATCGTTTGTTATTTATATGGTATAATAATTAATGGAACCATTTCCTCCCAATAGAGTCCACGAAAAGGAGACGGACAACAAGATGTCGCTGCACAATCTGGCCATGGTTTTCGGGCCCACCTTGCTGAGGCCGGGTCAAACGCAGGTGAAACAAAAGGATCCGCTGGCGGCCAGCACCGTCGATGTGATGGCCCAGGCCGGGATCCTCTACTGCTTCCTGCAGGCGCGCATCAAAAAGGATTAGGACTTGAACCAGCCGTCTGCACAGATATACATATGGAATATATATATATAGACACACACATATATATATATATATATATATACATAAATTATATATTTTTTTTACATAGCAATAGCGGTAATACGAACGAAATTCGATGGATAGCCTACGCATACACCACGCCCCCACCTGTCAGCCACACGCCCCCTGCACAAATTATACACACAACAAAACGCCCAAACACCTTAAAACCTTCCGGGAAAAACGCCTGACAAACACCTTGAAAACGCTTGAAATTCGCCTAAAGAAACACGTGAAAAACACTTCAATACACCTGCGCTGCCAATTGTATATACCAGAAACCGAAACTGCAACTAAAAGCTGAAGATATGGATGGATCTGGCGAGGAATACGGAGGAGGCCCCTTCTCGGGGATGTGAACAAATCTGCTCAATGGCGGGCTACACACACGCACAACGCAACACAACACACACATCAGCAACAGCAACACACACCTGGGATGATCAAGTGTCTAACACTAATTAGCTGCTCCTCCGCTTACTAAATATTATTCCCAAGTATTACAGATATTTCCGTAGATCTGTAGACTGTATGCTGCTTTACCTTTAGATTGCGACCTTTAGCTTACTGCAACTATTGCAACAAAAAAAGAAAGATAAAAGAAAAAGGGAAAGCAGAAAATTGCAAATATTTTCAATATTACACGTATATATCTAGAGACATATATACCAACCTATATATAATTAATTACTACTACTAGTACTATAATTTACTAAAGTGAGGTAGCATGTTTTTCCGGCTGATTGATCAATGATTGATATACGATGTACGATGTATGTGTTTGCTTAAAAAATTCTGTTTTTTTTTTCGTCTTGTTTTATATTAATTATTTAGGTTTTTATATAAACAGAAGCGTAAAATAAAATATATTCTATTTAGAAACGGCTATCGAGATTCGGTTAAACAAAAAGAGCAGGGTTTTTTTCAATGATTTTATAAAATTATAATTTATATTTTTGTTTTTATCTTGTACTTTATACATCTGAATCAAACTTTAAGCTAACTAACTACGGGGGATTACTGTTCCTCCTCTTCGTCGTCATCTTGATTTGGCTGCACACTGCCCTCCACATCGAAGAAGGATTTCCTGCTGCGTTTCGCCGATGTTGCCGCCTGGCTGTCACCGAATTTGGCCGCCGTCCGCTTGCGAAGCTCCTCCACGTCCTGGTTGTCATCGTTGGCGCTCCACTCGAGAACCAAACGACGGCCGTACAAATGGGTACTGGCGCTTAAAGCATCGAAGGCACGCTTGGCCTCCGCCTTGGACATGTAGTCAACGAATCCGAAGCCACGATGCGCCTCCTCGCCGGTGGTGGCCTTTTTGGGAATCCTCAAGGAACGCAGCTCACCAAAGGCCCTGGAAGGAAACACGGATTAGAAATATATCAAGAAAAAGTATCAAGAATTCCCCAGCAGGTACTTGAATATACTCACTTGAAAATGTCTCGAACTTCGCGATATTGCGCCTGGAAGGGAATATTCCGCACCAGGATTTTGGTGCCAGTTTGTTTCTTCTGCGAGGCCAGTCGACGTTGTGCTCCCTCATTGTCTTGGGTCCTGAAAAATATCAGAGGAGGGGGTTAATAAACTGGCAATTGCCATCTGGATACCATTGATACTTACTTGAGCACCCGATCGCTGCGTTTGAGCTCCACGGGATTGCCATCGATATGGGTGAGCTGCAAGTTCTTAAGGGCATGCTCCGCCACCGAGTTCTTCTTGAACTGGATGAAGCCGTAGCCCAGGGAATTGAAGTTGCGCGGATTCTCGGGATCCCTTCGTTTAGCTATCTCCACGGTGTGAATGGTGCCCAAGTGGCGGAAGTGTTTCTCCACTGTTTCCTGCACCGTCTTGAAGTTCAGATTGCGTAGGAAGAGTGTGGTATTTGGTTCGGGTTCATCATCGGCATCCTCTGCTCTAGGCTGCTTCTCCTCTTCCTGCTCCTCCTCTTCCACCTTCTTAGCCTCTGGCTTCTCTGGCTTTTGCTTGGGCTCCTCTTTGGGTTCCGGTTCGGATTTGGGAATCACTGGTTCTCCACTGAGCGTCTTGGTAAAGACCTGCTCGGGAGCCCACTCCAAGTAGAGCGGGGCATTCTTGAATTTGCTGTAGGCCAACTTCTTAAAGGCTTGCCTTGCCTCCAGGGGATCACAGAACTCGATGAGCGCCGTTACGCCGCTGGGCGGAAGCACAATCCTGCCAATGGGTCCAAAGCGACTGAAGATAGGCGTAAGCTCCGAGGTTTCAGTGGCCGCCGGCAGATTCTTGGCTAGTATCACAGTGTTGGAGCGCTTCTTGGCGGGCTCATCGAAGGCATTCAGCCGGACGCCTTCTTCCTCGAGGAAACGCTTCATCTCGATGACTATTTGGGTCTCGCCCAGAGCCAGCCGCACGGCGGCTCCACTGCCACCATCGCTGGTGTCCAGGATGCGCTCCTTGGAGGTCTTGAATTGCTTGGCCAGAATTTCTGCAACAGCATTGCCACCCAGGAACAGTGTATTCCAGCCAATTGGCTTCTGGGCGCTCTTCTTGAGCTTGAGGGCCTTCTTCTCCTTGAACGAGAGACTGGCATCGTTTTCGTCCAGATCCTCCTGCGGATTCTTTTCGATGTCCTTGCCGGGCAGCAGATGCAACAGGCGACCATGGAAATCGGTGCCATCCAGGCTATTGAAGGCCTTCAGAGCGTGCTCCGGCATCATATAGGTGACTGTTCCGAAGCCCTTGATCTTTCGCGTCAGCTTGTCCACTGGCAGATTGACCTCCACCACTGGACCATACTGCTCGAACAGTTTGCGCAGCTCCTCTTCCGTGGTTGTGTAGGCCAGATTGCGGAAGAATATCCTGCCGGACTCGGAGATGTCATCTTCCTTGGACAAACTGTCCTGCTGGTGCTTCCACTTGGCATTGCCCGCCTCTCCAGCGGCGGCCGTCACCGGTTGTCCACTCTTGTTCGCCTTGGTCACCTTGTTCTTCTCGGTAAAGTCGGAGAAGAACACTTGCTTGCCCTTGATGAAGCTCTTGTTCTTCAGCATTCCCTTGGCCATGTCCTTTTCCGTCTTGAAGCCCACGTAGCAAAAGCCATGCACTTTGCTGGGCAGTCGGACGGAGTAGGGTTTCAACGGTTTGAAGAACTTGAGCACCTCCTGGCGCTTCGTGTTGTACGGCACATTGTGGATTTTGATGGTGAACAACTCTAGGTTGGATTTGTCCGCCTTGGTTTTTGTTTTGGTTGTCTTGGCGGTGCTGTTGGCATCAGCGGATGCAGCACTGGGTGCTGCCATCAGGGATTTCATGTATTCTAGATCGCTGATGGGCTTCTCAGCTAGTTTGCTGGCATCTTCTTCCTCATCGTCTTCGTCATCTTCCACGCCATCTTCATCATCTCCTGCATCGGCATCCACTCCACTGTCATCCCTGCCAGCTGGTGACTCCTCTTCATCTTCACCATCCTCTTCCTGCTCATCCTGGTTGTTGCCCACGCCCAAATCGTTGCCCCAGAGGGTACGCGACTTGTCGTGCGCCTGCAGAAACTCCTGGAACTCGGGATCGTCCTTGTGCCTGCCCAGAATCTGGTCAACCTTGTCCACCTTCTTCTCCTTGCCCTTTTTCTTGGCTTCCTTGGCCGCCGCCGCAGCTGCCTCCTCCTCCTCCTTGGCCTTCAGCTTGTCCAGGTTCTTCTTGCTGTCCTTGGCGTACTTGCTCCAGGATTGGGGCTTATCCTCGCTGCCCAGGGCGGCACAGGACTCGACGCGCACCCGGCTGGTCTGGATGCAGGTGTTGTTGAAGTGCTGGATGGCCGACTGGGCCTCCTCCTCGGAGCTGTAGCCCACGAAGCAAAACTGCCGGAACTTGCCATCGGGCGTGTACTTCAGCTGCAGATCCGTAATCGTTCCCTGGGCACCGAAAATCTGACGCAGTTTGTCCTCGGTGATCTGGAATTCGTCGGATGTGGAGCTGTTTCACTGGCTTGCTGGTTAAAAATAACAATCTACTCACATGCTTGGGCAGCTGCTTTACTATAATACGCGACATCTTGTGGGTAATTCAAATAATTTAGCTTAAAATTCAATTCAAGTGCATTTTTGTTTACGAACAAATCAAAACACGCGCACGTGTATCAGCGGTCTGTGGTGCCAACTTGGCTATTTTCAAGCCAAATCCGGCTATTTTACGCTAGAAAACCTGATTAGAGATGGTAACCGTAAATAACAAATTTGTAACTTATCGATATATTGGAAAATCGAATAAATCGAACAAATTGAAGTAATTAAATTAACAAATAAATAAGCTTTATTATAACGATTTTCAAGTAAGCCTTTAAACTTCACAGTCAAAATATCTTATTCTCCAGCTTTTGCAGTTCTTTGTTTGTGGTCCATATAATCTTAGGAAGTTTATGCAGTTCATAGTCAAAATGTTTATCTACGGGATCGTCCTCGACAGTTTTGGCTCGCAACATTGCGGCTACCGAGTCAATGACTTTCTGTTCCTCATTCAGAGCCATCTGTACTTCGAACTTCATATTCTTTAATCTCCTGATGTGACGTCGACGTTTCCAAACGGCCAATTGTTTTCTGGATGTGTGCATAACGAGCCATAGCAGCCAAAGGACACATATTAGTATCACTCCAAATAGGAGTAATTTGAAGAAGATATATATAGTATACGAATACATATTTATAATATCTGACTGTTTGAGTCCTTCTGACGTTTAACTATAGGCATAATTGTCAAAGAAAATGTGTACAACAGTGACAATAAAAACTGTAATCCGCATTTTCAATTTTGGTTTAGGTATATTTTATTTCAAACACTCCACTCGCACTCACGAAACCCTCTTAATATATACAAGTATATAACACATATTTAGGCCTAGGGATATTTATAAACATTAGCTGACATCGTTATGTGCATTATTTCGTTGCAGACACGGGACGAAAAAAAAAAAACAAAAATGGAGAAGAACCAACAAGGCCTCAAATTTGAATATGGATAGCTCGTCCAACAATTAACGAAATCGGCTACCCAACGGCTAGATAATCAATGATTCGATCACTTTTTGAAGCAGATCTTGAGGATTCGAATGACGGGCGCCTCGAAGAAGGCGGATATGACAAAGGCTGATCCGAAGGACACGACGGCATTGCCCAGGAAGAGGGTCAGGATGAGTGGATTGCTCAGGTGGACGGTGCCGCTCATGTGCGAGGAGCAGATGAACATGATGATGGGATGGATCAGATAGGCGCAGTATGTGAGTCGCGAGAGGGGCCACATGACGCGATACGACAGGATCGCATTTACGGTGGGCGCCAGTCCCCAGCAGCAGGACAATACGATCCAGACCAATCCGCATCCGAAGGCGGTGTGGGCCACGCCCACATAGAACGCGGTGCTGATGGTGCTCAGTTGTCCCTCCCAAACGCCGAAGACCACGATCAGGAGCACAAACAGGCTTCCCGCCCAGAGGGATAGATTTAGTCGCCGAGAGACCAGCGGTGGAGTCTTCACCTTGTACAAAACATAGCCGGCACACATTCCTGGAAAATAAACGAGGGATTAAGACGGGTGAGTCAAAAATATACCTAATATTTAAGAAGGATTTTGATATATATAACGTAATAATATATCATTTATAAGAGAAATGTTAACTTGGTGTGATCACTTCATATGATCTTCCTTTTTAATTGGTATACTTTTAAATCATTTGTATTTGTTAAGTTACAATGTTAGGTTAAGACCTTAACACCTTATAATTTTTAAGTTCAACACAGCACTCACCCACTATATAAGATCCCACTCGCTGCCAGGGTTTGTCATACAGGAAGTCAAAGGACTCAAAGGGCAGGGCCACTTTGTGGGTGTACTGGTGCTGCAGGGAGATAATACCAGAGATGCTCCACGAGCTGAGTAGAAATACGATTAACGTGACAGCCACGGCTTTAAAGTACCTAAAGAAAAAGTTCGTTTTAATATAGAATTAAAATAATAAATGACCTTCAACCCACTTTCTGGCCAAGGCCAAGAGCAGAGCAGCCATCATATAGAACTGCATTTCATTGGCCATATACCAACTCCACATCATGCACATCTCCGTCTGTGGAAAGTAGTTGTTTATATACAAAATATTGCGCCACCAGTAGACGCGGCACGTATTATGCTCGATTTTGGCTGGTTGAAACACCGAGGATTCCAGGCCTTGTCTGAAAAAAGAAATAAAATCCACATTATAACTTAAGATATGGCAAAAAGGGATCTGCCGTCGCTCTGCCTTCGAGCTGACAACACACACAGTATAACTCACCTTACGGCAAAGTCATTGAAGATGACCACAAAGAGATAAACTGGAGTGAGTCGCAGATAGCGATAGAGCAGCATCATCATAGATTCCGAACAGCTGCGTTTGATGAAGAGGCAGGTATCGTTGGGATGTTTGCGATCCTGCTTGAGGTAGAGCAGAGTGACCAGCAGGCCGCTGATGAAGAAGAACGAGTCCACCGAGTAGGTGGCGTTGCCAATCACCTGATACCAAAAGGAACGCTCTGTGATGATCCTTTCAAACTGCAATTGTAATTGGGTATTACTCGATATACGGCTTAGTTCATACATCCAAGTTCCTACCTTATTTTCGCCAATGGCAAACATCTGTAGATAGGTGTGAACCATCATGGTCCACAGGACAGAGAAGACCCGCAAGCCATGCAGACAGGAAGTGTGGGTCTGTTAAGGGAATCCAGCAGTAGCAGATGAATTGATCTATGTGGATACGTTACCTCTAAACTTACCTCCTTGCTCTTGTCAATATTTAGGATGGCCTTGGCATTGGTTTGCAAGGCGAAGCACAAGAGTATTTGTTGGTGCAAAGCTGGAGGGGATTGAAGGGGATTAGGATTATAAATGAAAGTGTATTCCACTCACCAATGGGCTGCTCTGCCTCATAGGTTCCAGTGGCGCCGGCACAGCTTCCCGTTTCCACTTGGTAATCGGTCATTTCCGATTTGCCCGGCATCGAACCCATCGATGTGGAGGTGTTGGGGTCACCAACAACCCCAGGGACACCATCTGCCATATCGGTTGAGTCGCCCGAGCGTTGTCTATTCCCATTCACATCCATTTCGGGCCCATCTGTCGCCGCATTTGTGCTGCCCAAGGGACGCATTTGAAAGAGCTCAAAGGGTTTGCCATAGAAGCCACCATTTTTGGCCGCAGTTCCGTTACACTTTCCACTAATGGCCGCAATCGGGGCCACCACCAGACGACGTTTGTCGATTTTGAGCTGGTAATAGGAGGCCACTAGGATCACCAGAAATAGTGTGAGCATAAAGCTACTGCAAGGGGATAAGAGATTAGTTATAGTTATAGGTTATAGATGATAACCTACATGAACACCTGGAACTTGAGCTGTCGCCAGTGACTGTACAGTCCCGGCACCGTGCGGACGTGCAGAACCTGGAGCGGAGGTTGCTGCATCGAGGTATTGTGTGCCCCCAAAACGGTCAGCATTCGAGCATATGGATCCAGGGACAGAATAGACTTGACATCGTGGGCGGAGCAGGATTTTGGCAGGCACTCCCCCAGACTCAATAGCATCTGGAATAGGAGAAAGAGAAGTAGCTGGATTACTTTGGAACTTTGGAGTCCCACTCAAACCAAAAACCCACCGATCGATTTAGTCGCGGCAAATGAAGTGCCACATCGGCCACATAGAACTCCAGATCAAAGTGCTTGCGCTCCTCACTGGAACTCTGGCGATTGAGCTCATAGCAAAAGGACAGCTGACCCAGCCACTTGTCGTTGCCGAAGAGCAGCTGACCACGATATCGTCCAGATGAATCATAAGCTAAAAAAATCCAGAAAATAAACTTCTTAAAAAAGTTCATTCAACCTCTAAAATGAGGCAAGATTCAGTCTCAAGTTCTTTAAATAGAGACTACTTTTGATCCAAAAAATAAAGTATAGACTACTTTCATTTCTATATAAAGTTCTAGTTATCTCACAAACTAAAATAAAGAGTACACACAAAAAAAAGGAATATAATTCACATTAAAAAATGCTCGATATTTAATAGATTTAAATTCGATACTTTCGATAGTTTTTTGATCTTTTCTTTTTGTGTGCAATTTTATCTTGATTTCAAGAACATTTCTTCTTGAATAAGTGAGAACACGAATTCTAAAACTGAGAACGTTTAATCTCAGCCTTTTAGAAGGGATCTTCCGGAATCGAATCTTACAGAGAGACCAAGACTCACCCTTTTGGGCCCACTCGTAACTGGAGTGCAGGGCCGTCAGGTAGGCCTGCATCTCCAATCCGCAACCTGTGCGAACACTCGTCTGAATCTCGGAGATCTGCCAGTAGAAGTGATCGTACAGATTGGCCACCAGCTGGAAGTAGTTGGCCTGGCCATAAAGACTCTCGGCCATGCTGCCGTTGCCCGTTCCATTGGCATTCGCACCCAGATACCGATTGATACTATTGATGGTACTGCCCAGGGTCTTTAGCTGCATATCGTCATCGGCACTCTGCTTGAGCAGATCGCGACCCAGTTTGGGCGCCATTTGGGGTTTACTTCGAAGGATCTTCAGGATGTGGGTGCTGGAAGTGGTACTAGTGCTTGTCCCAGGAGCTACAGTCGTCGTTGTGGTTCCCGGTAAAGTGGCCGTTGTTGGCTCTGTGGACAGCTCAACATCCACCGTATCGTTCTCATCCGGATTGGAGGGACTGTAGCTGGTGTCGGAGGCCAGAACATGCTGCTCCTGACTGCTGAGATCCCCCTTCTTGATCACCTCATGCTCCAGATCCTCCAGATCGCCCAAATTGAAGTCAAACGTCACCGGATGCAGTTCATAGTCCTTGAGCGGATGCGGTGGCTTCACATACTCAATGCTCGGCAGGATCTTCTCCAGCGGCAAGTAGGGTTTCTTTTTCAATGGCTTCAGTGGCAGAATCTCGTGTGTGTTTAAAACTAGTGGTGACTCGGTCTCCTCGGACTCCTGAACTTCATGCAGGATCGTTATGTTGCTGCTGCTGCTCGCAAACCGATGTCCTGTGAGGGCCTGGCTTTGTGTCTCATTGGAGGAGTCAATGGACTCAATGGAACGGCTGGAGATGAGCAGTAGAAGAGCCACTAAGGCAATCCTTGGGTATGGCATATTTGCCAATGGACAGTTGGCTTCCTTTGGTCCCACTTGGCCACTTTACTCGGGGACTCTGGATTCACTCGCTTGCTGACCTCTTTGTTGAATCTCTCTGGTGCAATGTTTCGGCTAATCTCCGCCCTGCATTGTCTTTGGGCTTAGGTATTCTGCTGGTTTTCCCGCGGGACGCAGAATTTGTGCGCACAGTTGACTACTCCCTTGTGCTCCTCCGCTGTCATTGTCGCAATCTCAGTTTCTGGGTTGGTTCATGGGTTGGCTAGTTTGGCTGAAACGAAGGCTTCATCATGATAAGACCGTCAAGGATTTTCGAAAAAAGCGTGGGCAAGGGACTTGGTTTCACTTGTTTATGAATCGATTTGCCGATTTTACGATTTTGATTTTGATTTCTTTCTATGCTTTTTTGGAGGCTGTCTGCGAAAACCGAAAAGAGAAAAACCAGCAGCTAAGCTAGGGGAAAATTGCAAAATTTCCTGAAAACTCAAAAACCGAAAGAGAAAAACTTGTTAAACGTGTTGTGGTCGGTGGCCAAGCTGGAAAAGCGTCGACGCGTCGGGAGGTTATTGGTATGGTATGGTATCATTGGTTATATAACTTCCGCGTATCAATTCGCCAAGATGGAGTGCCGATGATCATCGGCCACTGCCCACTGGCTACTCTTGCACCATATTATGCAATTTAAGACTTGAATTCAATCAATATTATTCACATATTTAGGTGGTTTCATGAGAGTTCTTGATCTTACAGAAAGCAAGAGTGCAAGATTGAGTAGAACTGGTATTTAGCCGCCCATTAGAATGGCGGATTTTGTGGGGAAAAAGTGAAAGGTAAGGGTCGGTTTCGCCCCACACACCCACTCCTTAGTGGGTGGCTCTCTGTGCAATTCAATTGTTTCCCCAACCAAACAAACAACAAAAAATAACACAATCCAAGTGGCAATTGGATGGACAAACATATGTGTGCAAGCCAAGCCAATCCAAGCAAAACCAAGCCAATGTAAAGAAAAGCCAACCGAAATGTGTGTGTTTTTTTTTTCTGGACAGGTCTTTTAAGTTTTGTGTGTGATTATTTCTTTTTTGTTTTTTCTTTTTTTTTTTTAGTAATTTTTGGGCTAGACCACGACGACAACCGAACCGATGAAAGTAAAAACCGCAACTGATCAAGCGCCGCCAACGTTGGCATCCAAGAGCTGGGAGCTGGGAACTGGGAGCTCGGATTCGGATTCGGACTGAGACTAAGACTCGGATTCGTGGCTATATGGGAGTTTTCTGCAACTCCCGAAGTGTGTGGAAAAGCGCTATAAAGCAAACAAGCAGAAGGCATATTATATGCACTCGCAAAAACCTGACAACTGCAAATGCAAACGGGCAACTGCAAAAGCAACTGCCTAAATGAAACCAAACGAATGCTTTTTATGATCAATTTTCGCCAGCAAAGTTGGGAGTTTGTCTGTCTGTGCCGCCAAAGAGAGGTGATCTCGGTTTGGATTGGATTGGATTGCTTTGGATTGGATTGTAGTGGAGTGAAGTTTGGCCGAGAGTGGAGTGACCTGATCGGATAACTGGCAGAACTCGCTCCCCATATGCATGGCCCAAAACAATTACCACAATAATAATAATAGTAGTAGTAGTAGTGGCGGCACGACGACAGGCACCTGGCATAAAAATGTCGCAATAATCCAAGATCCATTCATTCGTACCGAAAAAAGCAATGTGTTCAATGTCCAGTGGAAAGCCTGACAGATCAACTTTATCCGCCTCTTGGAACACTTTCGATTGCATAAAGTTTGTTTGCGAAATGGGATAACCCACATTGCCAGTGGGATAAGTTATCCATTAGGATAGAACTAGAATATTTGAATGGGAAAGTAAAATGTGTATGTGTAAATATCCATATATCAATTGAATGAAATGTGATTAAATGGGTATAATCATTATATCAATTAAGGGTAGTGTGATTAAATGGTTATAATGAATATATCAAATGAAGGAAATATGATGAAATAGATATAATCAATATATCAATTGAAGGAAATATGATGAAATAGATATAATCAATATATCAATTGAAGAAAATATGATTAAATAGATATAATCAATATATCAATTGAAGGAAATATGATTCAATAGATATAATCAATATATCAATTGAAGGGTCCGTAGCTATAGCTAAACTTAAGTTCGCCTGTAAATTTTACATTATAGTCGAACACTTAATAATAATAATAATAATAATCAATTGAAGGAAATATGATGAAATAGATATAATCAATATATCAATTGAAGGAAATATGATTTAATAGATATAATCCAAATATCAATTGAAAGAAATGGGATTATATGGATATAATCAATATATCAATTAAAGGAAATGTGATTAAATGGATATATCCAATATATCAATTGAAGAAATAAGAGATCTAATGAAAAATCTCTCTAATGAAAATTCAGTAAACACCTGCCAATTTCAAGATGCAAGTCCCCCAAAAAGAGTAATCAAACAAGCAACTGGAAAGCTATCCACCGAAAGGTTGACAAACTATTTCACGTTTCTTCCTTTGCATTGCGTCTGCGCTTTTAAAACACTTAATGCGTAATTGGACTTGGGACTTGAGACTTGAAACCAGAGACGCGACTTGAACATGAAATACTTGATTCCAGCGGAGGTCCAACACCTGAGATCAGGTGATCTCAGCCAATTGCGTTCGTTGGGTAATTGGAAAAGTTTTTGGTCAAGCCAGAAGTCAGCCGCAAAGAAAGCGACTCATTAGGAGATAGACAATCAGCATGTTGCAATGCCCCATAGATGAAATGAAACAAACGACCTCGGATTTGCGAAATGTGTAGCTCAGGCTCCAAAATATAATTCCCTGCACAGAAAACAAACAGTTTGATATTTACAGGTCAAATAGATATTAATAGTTAAGATCTTAATTCGATCTACTAAAAATTGAAAATAATAGTAAAGTAAAATAATATTAAATTGATATGTTATTAAGATACCTTGAAGGATTTGTTTGTGGGAGGGTTGTTTAGAAAAATTTGTTGTTGCATACTTTTTGAATACCACTTTTCCTTTCACTTATCACCACTAGGATATGTTTGTGGAGGGTTTTCGTAACAAATTTATTGTTGCATACTTTTTGAATACCACTTTTCCTTTCACTTATCACCACTCATGATATCAGATATCAAATCGATGGTATGTGAACCAAAATGACGTCCTAAACTATCAACTTTTCTTTCTGTGTGCTTCCCCGAATGGGCACACACCCCTGGATGTCTGGATCTTTGGATCTCTGGATCAGCACGAGCCGATCGACAACGAGGCAGCGTTTCCAATGACTGGGCAGCCTGGCAGTTTGCAGTTGGCAGTTGGCCGACTGGGTGATGGTGATAGTCGTCGTCATTAAGTGAGTGTGCCAGCGAGTGTGGATTGGTAAACGCCGGAGCCGTATTTGTGATGCAATTTGCCAGAAACTCCAATGGTTACGCTGGCCAGGCGGTGGAACAATAAAAACAGCAAGCCCCAAAAGCAGAGAAGCCAGCGAAAAACCGAAAGCCGAATGGGTATAGAAAACCGATGGCCGAAACACGCTAACAAATTTTCTTTGCCAATACCGGAACAAATTGCAACAATAGCGATTGGTTTTTCATCGTTTATGCCATTGAGTGTCTTTCAAAAGCTGGCCAAAATGCAAATGATTGGCTGCAAATGAATGAAGATAATATTCTCAAGAAACCAATATATATAATATATATAATCTAAAGTCTATTAGATATAGCGGAAAATTGAAATGGCTCTTTTCAGGGTATCCAAAAGAAAGGAAATGCCTTGAGTTATTGCGGATTGGCGATTTCTTGGGCAACGAGTGAATGAATTCCCCTGGTTTTTCGCGAAAATAAAACCGGCTTGTTAATGGAAGCTCTGCCAAAATGAAGGAAAGGAAAATTCCCAGTTGTTTTTGTTTTTTTTTTGGCTTGGTTTATACTTATTAACCCAAATGCCTTGTTTAATCTTTACTTGTCTACTTAAAATGATTGCCACATTTTATGCAGCACACTTTTGGGCTGCATTGTGGAATAAAATAGAGCATACTTATGGGGTTTTCAAAAATTATTGGGCTGCGAATTCTACGACTTGAAAGGGTTTTGGAGATTTTAAGAGTACTATTTATTCTAAACTTATCCTTGTGCTTTAGTAATGTAAAAATCTTAAAAAATTTCGTATGGGTTTCGCGATTTGTGTGGATTTAAATGGGAATAATGCGAAGTCACAAGTTCTTACTGTAATGCAAAATGATAAAGTCTAATGATTCGAAATTTCCAAAGACCAAAACTTAAGGCATTTGCCAATTGCGTTTGGCACTGCCGCCATAGATAGGTAAATGATGACAAATTCTCAGTGCTTTGGCGAAATTCGCTTACTTATTACGATTTTAACGCCTAACGACTACTAACGGTATGCCAGAAGACATTAGCGAATGTGGACGAGGAGCTGAAAATCGTGTGGCATCTGGAAATCTGAAAATCTGGGAATCTGTAGGCGAGTGGAGTAATCATCATCAGGCCAAATGAAGCTTTGCCCATCTATTTGAGTGCGGAGCAGGCGATTCGGGCAAATACAACTGGAATTCCAGTATCCGCGAACGGAACGGAACGGAACGGAACGGAGCACAATATATAATCACCGATCTTAATGGCGAAAATATTTTGATAGTTGATGACCCAGAAGCGGGAGAACTAAGACAATGGACTGATCACCATTTGGCTTTGCCAGGGTTACCAGGTCAATGAATCCATCAGTCGAGAATCAGAGATCAAGCTACCGTTTTGTCGATTCTAAGAGGTTTACCCAAGGATTTCCCTTTCGATGGAAAAGGGCTTGGGAAACCGTTAACTCGAGCCACATTGTTAACATGTGCGGACGTTGATCATATAACCATAATCGGTACTGTATGTTGCATGCTATATGCTAATGTGCCTTGTGTCTCCGGTCATTTGCATTTTCCCATAGCCCATCGAGAATGCCAGAGTCCCAGAATCCCCGAATCCAGTTAGCCAATCCAGTTGGCCGAGTAATTGCACAGCAAAAAAAAGGGTTACGTTTCATGTTAGCAGATCAAATAGATATTTGGATTGTTCTTATACCAAATATTATCTTTTTAGCATCCATTTTCAAGGGCTAAACTGCTCTAAATCCGAAGAAAGGGGTCTAACCTTAAGTTAATCCTACGGTAACCTTAAGTTTAAATTTAAATAACATATAATATACCAAATATTATCTTTTTACAATCAACTTTCAAGCGATAAACTCCTTTAAATCCGTAGAAAAGGGTCTAACCTTAAGTTAATTCTGTGGTAACCTTCAGTTTAAATATAAATAATATATAATCTATTATAATCCTGATCAAATTTTCTTTCTGTGCTTCCTTCGCTTCTTTTCCGTTTGATGGTTAGCTCAATTCGTCAATTGGACGGAACCCAGGGCTCCGAATTTGGTAAAGGTAACGGGCTCGGAAGAGGTTCTCCCATTCCCATGCCCAATGCCCAATGGCCAGTTCGTTAGGAGATCGTCCAGCTGCGCCGGTCATTTGTATCATCTGCATGCGCGATTCCTCTGCCATTCGAATGGTCAGCGCGATCATCGTTGGGGGTCACAGGTGTACCAGGGACCAATAACTTGCAAAGCTGTCGATGCTGGCGTTGCGATTTATGAGCGAACCATTTGTAATCGTTCTTGGGAAAGGGCTATGATATGTTCTATGCATGGTGTAATCATTCGCAGAGTTCAGAGATACGTGAATAAATCATGAGTGTGGTTCAGGAGTTGCTATAATTTGGGCACTCGAACTCTGGGACTCTTTGACACACTAGCCAAGTCTGGTTAACCATTTAAATTGGTGGGTGCTCAGACTTTCAAAATGCTAACACACACAGACTTTCTCCTCCGGCGCACAGGTTCTAGCAATCCAAAATCGATTTAGGAGAGTTTTCCGTTTTCGTTTTCAACAGAAGCTTGTAATTTGCAGTGATTGCTTTATTGCCGATTTCCCATCATTTCGAACCAATTGCCATAAATGGAACTCAGAACTCGGGGCGCATTACCTAGTCACCTATCGATCGTAGATAAATATCTATTGGTCTCCCTCTCTCGGGCATTCACAATTTGTAGTTTGTAGGTCATTAGAACTGCTAAATTTTCTAAATGCTCTTTAATTTATATAATTACATGGCCCA
Organism: Drosophila pseudotakahashii; assembly: GCA_035046095.1. Lineage (NCBI taxonomy): Eukaryota > Metazoa > Arthropoda > Insecta > Diptera > Drosophilidae > Drosophila > Drosophila pseudotakahashii. The sequence continues at coordinate 15,291,433 of JAWNOE010000105.1, forward strand.
AAACTGGGAATCGATTGAATGTGATTTCTGAGTGTGTGTATGTGTGTGTTATCTTCTCAACTCGAAAGTGGAAAACCCAGAGCCATAGCTATTTTCGATTCACCGATTTACCCTGATCTTGGCTTTATGCAATTATGCGGGGCAGACCCTCGAGCTCTTCGATTCGGTCTGGTTCGGTTCGGTTTTGGTTTTTAGCTTTTCGTTTTTGGTTTTTGGTTTCTCGGCTTCTTGCTCTGGGGTTCTACTTATGCCCATAAAGACATAATTGGCCCCGCAGAACACGGACTTAAGTAAACAAGAGAGGAAAATAATAATTTAATTTGAAATAAAACGAGCGGCCCAATGCTTTGGGTCTTTGCACTCGTGCCTCCGCATTTATCTTTGACCCTTTTTGGTATTGTGGCTAAATGGGTCATTCGTCAAGGTAACTTTCATTTGTGAGCTGTAGGAAAAACTGGGAGCTGGGAGGGTGGGAGCTCGGAGCGCGTCACATGGAACGTGGACGTACTTAATCATAATCCCATTCCTGTGTTCCTATTCTATTCCATTATCTTCTCCAAGCGGTTCTGTTCTGGGTTTTTTTTTTTGTTTTGTTCTTGTCATTGGCCAGACAATCGGACGATCTTGTTAGGCCGTGTGTCTCAACCCACTAATTGGACTTGGATTGGACATGCCTGATTTTCCGCGTTCTCGGTGTTTTAGAGTCAAGGATGTGGGATGGTGATGCACAGAAAGAAAACAATACGAAACTCTGGTAGAAATATTAGGGATCAATGCATAACTCAAACTAATAAAACCAAATATTCTTGTTTTAGATTAAAAACTTTCAAAATGATATGATTTCATGAGAATTTACAGCGGAGTGCATGTATTTCGGATATTATCGATATAGTCTTATATATAAAACTACCTTTAAAGTGTTAAGGATCAATGCAGAACTGAAACTACTATAACTGCTAATTATTTTAGGAATTAATGTGTTTTATTTTAGATTTTTATGTCAATCCGTTTGGGGTGAAATTTGCTACTGACCGTTTTTTATAGGTCCTATTTTATTATTAGTATAGATATTAAATATTTAGGAAAGTTAAGAGAGAATACAAGTTTCGTATACATATATTTTTGATATTACCGATAAAGTCCTTCTTTTTCTGTGTAATACTCGTACTATTACTGTTACTGGGCATCTCCATTAGCCGTCAGCCCATCAGCCATTAGCCATCAGCCAAGGGGTCAAGGCTAATTTCAACCTTTTGACAACTCAACTCGGTCGCAATCGCAATCTTGGGGCCTCGTAGCCCCGGGTCCTCGATAAGTGTGCAAATTGCCGCTGGCGGGCATTCTGATGCAGCTTCGGCTGCCCCGGCGAATCACTTTCCTGCTCTAAAGTTTGTAATTTGCCTTAATTGAATATTCGTGCTGGTGCTGGTCAAAACCGCACTCGCAAAAGGTGCCCCACAGCTCCAAAAGGCCGCCGACATTCTTCGACTAGAGCGCCCGGCTTAATGAGCCTGGGGATCCATCAGCGTTGACATATCCGTTGACTTTATGCCGTTTTGGCCCTCCTCGTTGCCAAAGAGAGCTCTGGGATAGAATGCTAGCGCAAGTCCATTTTTCCCAAATGAAGTGTGACAAATCCTTAAGTCTGAGCGAAACTGAAGCAGTGTAACTCATAACCAAATGTCTGGCCTCGCGGTTATGCAAATTAGTCCGATTTTATGGCCAGAAATCATTGGATTTGAAGCTGAAACTATGCAGATTGAAATATAAGACTCGAAGCTGTTTAATATTGAGAAGGAATGACTAAAGGAGCTGTAAGAATTGTGATTAGAACAAATCTTTTAGTACAATATTTCGCGAATTCTTGAGAATCTTTTTCATCTAATCATTCGATTTTAAGCTGAAACTATGCAGATTGAAATAAAAGACTCAAAGCTGTTTAATATTGGGAAGGAATGACTAAGGAAGCTGTAAGAATTGCGATTAGAAAAATCTGGGAAATCTTTTAGTACAATATTTCGCGAATTCTTGAGAATCTTTTTCATCTATCTCTTAAATTTTGGTTTAAAAGATAAAGGAATAATAAACAAAAATTATGCAAATTAGCCCGAATGGATGTTTTTTTTAACTAAAAGAATAACTTTTATCTTAAAATAGCATTTTTCGCGAATTCTTAAGCATCCATTTTCCTCTAGCTCCTACATTTTCAGTTTTAAATGTAAGCCAACCTTATTTAATATTGTAATGGAAACTCCAACCGATATTCCACCACTATTAGCTTAAAGGGTCGGGTCTAATGACCCATCCACCTGCCCCAAACACTTTGTAAGCCATCTACTTGAGTGCAAACACATTTGCCAATGGCAATTATCCAAGTGAAGCCCGAAGGATGCGAGAGCCTGGACTGGGACCATGTTGATCCTTCTGTTGATTGACTGCTTTCGTCACGCCAAGTGGCCAGCCCCCTTGGCTTCCAGCTAGCCAAGCTAACCAAGCTAACCGAGCTAACCCAGCAGACCCAGCTAACCATGCCATTTATCCTCCATCCTCTCGTGTTCGGCGGCTACCAGGAGTGCAACATGTTAATCATTTCGAGCATCAGGCCATGTCAAATGGAGATCACACAGTAGAGCTCGGTCAGAGCTTCTCCTGCTGCATTTTTCCTGCTGTTTATTTTTGCTGGCCAACACCAACCGACCAAACAACCAACCAAGCAACCCACAAAGCAGCCAAGTGATCCCTGATCTTCATCTGCTGTGCAAACGCCCCGCGGGGCTTGTTACAAATTTTGATGGACGGCCAGTGGTTGAAATTGATTAGCTTTAATGGTGGCAAAGTTCTCTGCCTGTCTGCTAACCAGAATGCATTCCTAATGGAAATGTGAAGAGCTGGGGCTGGCTGAAAGCAGAAAACAGAAATCAGAATCAATCAAATCACATCTAGACAGACATATAATTTGAAGAGCCTTTTGATTTTGATGTGTTGCTTAACTCGAACTGTCATAAGCGAATTGGCTGCGGAGTGTTCGAAGTTCAAGGCTGTTTTTAGGGGTCAAAACCAGGCGGGGGGTCAACTCAAGTTCAGTTCGGGGTCAGGGGTCGGGGTTTTCCTCTTGTCTAATTTGCCTTAGAATCATGGGAATCTCTCGGTTAGAGACTTGCCCATCTGCGGTTTTTCCAACTCTCCGATTTTCCGACTTTCCGAGACTTTCACAATCGAAAGAATTCGCCGGGCGGCCACTTTTATGCTTCATTAGGCCAGAAATTATATCTCATGATGGCCCGGGCCCTGAGATTCATTCTCCAGCCACATTTCTGGCTATCTACCATCTGCATCGTAGTCGTCGTCGCCTCCTTTGGGTTTTTCAATTTCTGAAATTGATGAACTTGCTGATGGAAATCTGTCAGCCAGCGTCGAAGTGTTGAAAGCTTAGACGCGGAATGAATGGGCTGGTGCATGCACTTGCAAAAAAATATATGTTTGTTCCTAAATTTCAATAATTAAATCTACCAGATTTTAATGTAATATATAGATATTTCTTAATAATATTAAAACTAGGCGTTTGAAATTTTAATTGGAATTTTCTTTGATGCCTTTGGTATTTTAAATCTTAAAAACGCGAATTCTTAAGTCATGAAAAACTCCTACATTTTTATACAATATTTGATTAGTGTAATTTGTTTGTTATGGATTTGTTGGAATTATTGCATCTAGTTTTTTTGAGAGTGCACTAGAGTTTATACAGCTGGAGAACCAATGAAGTGGATGAGGATGAGTTTTATGGATCTACCAACCCGCAGAAGGCGCAGCGTTTGAGTTTCTGGACAGACATGCAGGTTGGGCTGCTTTGCACCCGCATCATTGGTGTGCTGAATTCAGAAATCCAGAAAGCCCACTCAAAAAGCCCGGGGCCAGGACCTGGAATGACTGCGCTGAAAATGCAGACATTAAATTGAACACCCAGAGTTGAGATCTCAAGACCGAAGTGCGAAGACCAGACCAGAGACTAGAGAACGCGACTGGAAATCACAGATCACAGCCATCATCAGCCAAGCGACAAATGAGCAGACACGAGTAATCGGAATCTGAATCGGAATCTTAGTCTGAATCTGAATCTGAGAACTGCTTTCCATTTGCTAACCGCAATCGAAGCCTCAAGTCTTACAGTGTTGTTTTATTGTTTGTACCTAGGCAAATCGGAGATATTTTCAACAAAATGTACTAAAATAAAATATTTTTTACTCTTCTACATATTTTTAAATATTCCAGTATCTAACTAGCAAGTTAGTCTTAGACTTAACATGAATACAAATTTGTAAAAAATACACTTTAGGTACAAGTATCTTGGTAATCTTGCCACCACTGTCCCCAGTCGAGTGTGCAAAATGATTTCCTTGACTGACTCTTGGACTCTCACTCGCTCGCCTTTCGCATTTCAATTTATTCCGCAACCGACTAGAATCCAATGCCAATGCAAATTATCAGTGGAGTTCATCAAACCTTTGGCAAATGCAACCAGATCGCTTCTGCTTCTGCGACTACTGTGCTAAATGTTTTTCTTTTTTGCTCCCATCTCACATCTCCCATCAGCCTCTGGTCATCATCATCATCATCATCCAGATGGAATCCGGTTCCGGTTTCGTTATCGTTTCGAAGGTGACTCTGTGACTTTGAGCAGGATGTTCCCGAGATGGCGATATGTCGATATGTCGATATGTCGATATGGAGGTGAGACAATCCACTGGTTCCATATATAACTGGTTGAATTCACTGAAAAGGAAGGGTAATTCGATTAGTTATCGATTACCCTGACAAAATCTTAATTATACAGTCATTTAATGATTAATCGCTCTCTTCATTACAATCTTGATTAATGATCTTATCATGAATATTGATATATTTTCCATGTGATTAGTTAGCAGCTTTTTGATTAGTTGAAATCTTTCACTTGACTGGAACTAATTCTTAAGTTCGCCCAAATGAATCAATTATGTAAATGCATTTCATCTCCATTAAATTCACCTTATTGTCTACAGGGACAGAGAATTTCGCCACACATTTTCCGTTGGCCAGCTTAACTATTTAGAATGATTTCATCAGGGGCCAAAAATGGGCAACGGCGAATGTCAGTGCGCTACGTCGTCACGCCTCCAAATCCGCAACATCAGCACTTCGTTGCCTTCATTGCCTTCGTTTTTTTTCAACTGGAGTCTCCAACCTAAAAAATTCCCAACTCCACCCCCATTTCCACCTTTGTCTCATTTTGTCCCGTGTAGTTTTTTGCTCCATTTCTGTCACGCTTGAAGACTGCAATTGAGCCAATTGAGACCCACAACTGTTTTAGTTGCGGTTTCCGAAGATGCTGCCCTGCCAGCTCCTCCGAATCTGAACACTGTAAGAAAAACTAGGGACATCCCATTCAATTGTCCCAAAAATCATTGGAAGTTAAATTCTTGACAAAGGAAAAACTAAAACCGCATTTAAAGCAATTTAACCAGAAGTTTTCTCTCAGTGATCACTTCTGGGGGCGTGTGAAGAAGCAGAAAGGGGGGCCGTCAACTAAAACAAAGCCAGGCAACGAGATAATAATAATACACATAATATTAAAACGAGAACAACGACACTAAGCCAAGTTAGCAGAGACTCTTGACAACAATGGTGCGGGAGGTGCTCCAGGAAAATGACTAATTACGTGCTGGCAAACAGCCTGAGGTTTCGAGGTTCCGAAGGGGGCGGTTTTAGGGGCTTAAGGGGGTTACTACGACTACGGACCATCCACGAACGATCCACATTAGCAGCGGGCGCTGCTCGAGCTGCTCGCGTTGGTAGCGTAGCGGTGAATGGTAATTGCGGACCGTTATAATACGAGCGCGCATAATAAGATCGAGAGATGGCTACAGCTACACGGAGAGAAAAATTAGCAACCAAAAAAAATTAATTTCATTTTGAGACAACAGAAAACTGATTGATACTCAAATTGAGAAAATTCATAATTTTAGTGCTCTTTAACTTAAACTTTACATTAAGCATCTCATGTTATTTTATATTATTTCCAAAGTTCTGTTATTTTTTTTTAGATTTTTATGACAATCCGTTTAGGCTGGAGACTCTACCGCCCTTTTTTTGGGGACTCCTTTATATATTATACTAGATTTATTCATATTTTATTTCTTTCTTCAAGGAAATACTAATATTTTCTCTCAGTGCTTTGCAGAAGCGGAAAACTTATGGGATCAGGGGGTTAGGTGGCTGCCTGGATGCCCTGATGCGCATATTTGCTCCAATTCCGACGCTGGCTAAATGTGACACCCGAAGGGGAATCGGAATCACATGGGCTATACCCTTCCTCACCGCCACTCTGCACTCTCCACTCTCTACACACTCCACACTCTAATCTAATCAACAATGATGACGACGATGACCCAGTTCTGGTTGCGTTTTGCTTGCAACAGTTAGGCAAATGGAAGTCAAAGTGGAGTGCATTAGCATCTGCCAGCAGCTCGGCAACAGCAGATGCAACATGCCACCTCTTGTCGTGGCCCAATCATCGGTAATAACCTCTGGAAAGATGCAAAGATGGCTCTCGGGGTGATTCAAAGAAGATTGAACCCCTGTGCAATGTCTGCTAAGAGAAGAAGTCGGTCAAACTCAAGCACTGGAACTCTGAAAATAAATAGAAACATGAGAACGAACACATTTGGCCATTAGATGTATTTATGCCAACTGCATTTCGTTTAGGAAAATTGTAGCCTCATTACCTAAAGTCTTGATTGAATCTTAGCTAAAAGCCATACTTAATACTTAATTTTCTCATTTTCATAAATACCTATTAACTGTTTTGTGAAAGTTAAGTGATTTCTGTTGAAAATTAGTTCGTAATGAATGAGTTTGAGTTAGTGTAAGGACCCTTACTTATACTGTATTACTTTAGTGTTCTTCTTTTATCGACTGAAGGTGGACAAGCTTATCTTAAAGAACATCTCCCATTTAAATACCGCTGCCCCCTTCCCTGATGTTTTTTCGTGTTGTATCCCCCTTTTTTTTTTTTTGAAGGGCCTGTATCCATTGTGAATCTGTGTCAGTAGGAGCATCTGCATCCGAACAATACCTATAGAGGACAACCCCCCTCCCCCCCGTGGGCGGTGTCAATTCCAGCCAGATACAAAAGACGAAGAATGGCCAAGAGCTGTCGACACCAATTGGTGTTTTTGCCATATTTAGTTACCAACTTAGAGGGGGAATCGGAATCGGGAGTTTGTGGGGTTTTGGAATGGGTATATGGGGAATCTCGGGGCTTGGCTGCAGCCAATATGGACAAATTGCATTGAACTGAAGCCATGTTTGGATCCTAATGGATCATGGCCGACATGATTGATGACTCCGTGCTCCAAAGTCCCCAAAAAGAATGAAAACTGGAGCAACCGTAGAAGGTGTTGCCGAAAAGAGGAAGTTTTCTTTGGGTTGTCTTTGGGTTTGGGGCTCAAGTTCTTCAACCTTCGTTGAGTCGGTTAATTGATGGAAGATCCATTCCTTACTGTGTTGTGCACCGCCATCATCGCTGATCTTCAAGTGTTATTGCTCCGATTTAGTTAGTTAACTCTAACAGTTCATAAACACTTGTGCTCGGATTGGAGGACAGGAAATGGAAGGGATGTCTCCATCACCGCCTCCATCTTCATGCTCCAGAGTTCTCCAGAGTGTTGTCTTTATTTCCCTCCTCTGTCTTCCAGTCATTTATCGCAGATCGCGACGAGTTTCGACTCAAGACCCAAGAAAATTGTCGGGATAGACCTTTTCTTTTTTTCTTTTTTTTTCTTTTTTAGCATGGAGACAACAGTTGCACAGCACACAATTTCGATGTTTACGTAATGCCAGTGATTCCGAGGCGAAGCCAAATGGATTCATCTCTGGTCTCTAAGTTCCAAGTTCTGGGTTCTCGTTCTGATAATGTCTATTCTTTGTGGTGTGGTATGGTCTATGCTATATGCTATATGGTATATGGTATGTAAGCTGAAACCGCAAAGAATCTTGGGTCGGTCGGTGGGTCTCCTTCTCAAATGGAATGCATCTAACTGTCATTGTCAAGAGAGAGAGTCACTAACCACAAATACAAAATTCGCTCGCTTCGCTGGGGTTCATCCGCCTACACACACAGAAAAAAAGTTCTTATATTTTAACAAAATATTAAGATAATAATCGGGCTGCCTTGAAAATATTATAAAGCATTAAAACTAAGAAAAAGAACAAAAGAAATGTAAAAAAAATATTCAGGGCTTCGTAAAAATATTATAAAACAGCCACTTAAAAAAAACTTTATTGGACAACAATGGGGTTCAAACCTTACCCTTTTAAACTATTGAAAAAAAAAAAACTTTATGTAACCTCTTTTGTTTTTTCCTGTGCATCTCCTTGGCTCCATGCTCCATTCTATTCAATTCTCCGTTGCCATTTCCATTAATGAAATGCTTAGAGCCCGAGCAAATTATGGTTTAGCTGCTCATGCGTGTGGAGCTCGCGGCCTGGCTACACTTTCCCAAGTGGAGCAGAGACAACTGAGGTCGCCTCCATAGGGTTAGAACACATTGTCGTGCCGCCCTGCGGTGGCTTTCACTCACCGAGATCCTGAGATCTCTGGGATGGGATCGAATCTACGATGTACGATCCGCAATCTGGGATCTCTACATCTCCGATCTGCGATCTATCATCCCCAATTATCAGAAATCACTTTCTTTCGCCGAATGCTGACCAGAAACACATCCATCCATCTCGCATCTCGCGGCTTTATTCCCAATTCCAGCCAGCTAGCCAGCCAGCTTAGCCTAGCTTGTGCCCATTCCTCGTTCTCCAAGTGGGTGAAATGTGATGTTGGGAAAATCTATTTAACGGAATGCACTCAAATCATGCAAAAGGCAAAAAAAAAAAAACAAAAAAAATCGCAAGGCACAACATAAAACGTGAGTCGATGACGTGAGCCCGTCAGCCATCAATCGAGTTTCGGAGGCAGAAGTTGCAGGAGAAGAACGGGCAAAGTGCCCGTTGCCATTTTCTATGGACTTTAGATGGACTGGGAGGATACCTCGCCCATAACACAGATTTTATTTTCTGATTTTTATGAAACTGAACATCTTATGATTAGTTTTTCAGCTGCCATTAATTTCGACAAAAAAGTTAAGGGTATTTTTCTAAATTATTAAACTGATTTATTATTTTTTTAAATTATTTATATAGTCATAAAAAGCTTAGTCATAACCTCATTTTGTGTGGATTGGATCGGAAAATGTAAGGCAATATATAGATTCGGTATTTAAAACTATAACACTAGAATATTTCGTATTCCATCGTTCATCCTGAAATCAAAGTTTTGGTCCAGTCTGATCGATCCTTGGCTCCAGTAAAGCCCCCTTGGCCACAGAGAAACAGAAACCATAACGAAAATCGAAAACTATTTTTCACAGCCTCGGCTAAAAAGTGGAAGACGAGATCGTTTAGCGGAGTTGGGGGATGGAGGAGATGGAGATGGTCTCCTCAGGTCCAAGAGATCGAATCCGAGAGCCGATGGCGACAAATGCGGTTCGTGGAAGAGAATCTCCATCTCGGCTAGGGGTTTTTGGGGGATCGGGGAGGTTTTTGGTGGACCCATGGACCCGTTACGAGAATCGCTTTTCTTGCATTTCCTTTTGGGAAAGAAAGTTTTTCGCCAGCCGAAAAACAAAACAAAAAAAAAAAGATCGCCCAAAGATTTGGCTTTTTGTCTTTGCGTTTCGTTCCTTTGTCTTTTACCCATTTGTTCTTTTTTTTCTATTATTTTGTTTTTTTTTGTGTTGCTGGTGGGATTTTGGTTCTGGATCTGAATCAGAGTTGGGGAGTTCGGAGCTATCTAACGGCATCGGTTACACTACATAACTGTTCTCACTTTCTTCACCGACGTTTTGCCGCGCTCTTTGGATTTATAGCTTCGTTTCGTTTTGTTATTTTGTTTTTGTTTCTTTTTTTTCGTTTTGCCGTCTTTTGTCTTTTGTGGTTCGTTCTCGCATTTCCGGTGTTCAGAATCGGAGAATCAGAATCCAGAACCAGAAACCAGAGTTGTGGCATTACTTAGAAGCCATTACAGGGCACAAAAAGTCAAGTCGAGCTGTCCATTTCAAAGGGGGAGAAACCGAACTGAACTGGACTTGCCTAAGATCAAAAGCTCTATTAATTTCTTGCTTTTCGTATACTAAACTCATTTGCATTACAGAACAGAATCTTATTCATTTGTCTAGCTAACTTCTGCTGGCACTGGGCACTTTCACCCATTGATTTTGAACTTTTCTTTTGAGAATTCCAACTGGGCTGCGAGTCATAAATCAATGGCCTTTCCTAAAGCTTCTGCTTTTGGGTTGGCTTCTCGAAATAGGTAAAGAGATTATCTCAGGCGAAGAAGAAGACGATGACCAAAAGTCCAAAAAAGAGCCAAATACTCGAGTGAAATCAGCTGGGGGAACCAGAAGTTATTTTCGGCATTTGGCCGCAATGAAAGTAAAACCCATTAGATTCAAGTCTCAATGGTGGCGACGATGACCATAACAAGAAAGCGGGTAAACACGCCAGACATTAAAATAAAATCAAGTTAACACAAACAAAAAATTAAGAAAGAAATAATTGTCAAAAGCGAAGAAGCTCCGAAAAGAAAGGCGTAATAGAAAAATAACTAACGTATATAAGAGAAGTCCGAGTTCGAATCCAAGTCGGAAGAGCGGCGTGTGCCCTTTCTTCAAAGTGAAATTTCCTTCAATGCCACTAAGTCCACAAAAGGGGGGCCACAGCCACAAAAAGCGAGCAATTTTACTTGCATCAACTGAAAATGTCTTATGCCCTCTTAGAATAACGAATTTCGGTTGTTCTTTAGCTGTCTTCATGGAATTCTGGATAAGCTTTTCTAACAATTCAAAATTGTAGAATTGGTGATTATTTTAGAACCGATTTCTAGTTCTCATGTTAAACTAAATTCGAAATTTTCATATATACCATTTTAAGTTTAAAACTTAGCTTCAGTTTCCATGATATTGTAATATAACATGATAAGATACCATATTATTTCATCTTTATGGTATAAAATGTTGTATTTTACAGCCCATTAACTTTTCATAAAGTTAGGGTATATAATAAAAGCTAAAAATAAAGAAGACCCAAAAGTAGGGACATACACGCACTGTCCGCAATGAAAAGTGCGTAGATCATTACCAAGTTTCCACCGCTTCTCGCATTCTTCTTGGCTTTCTTCGAAAGAGAGATAATACACAGATAAAAAAAATGTTGCATTTTCCAAAATTAAATAATCTTTAATGCCTTTTCAACGTTTTATTTAATTATTATTTTAATAATATTACATTTATTTCTCCAAACATTTAAAATTCATATGCTGGCATATTTTTTAAAATTTATAACAAAAGAGCTGTCAAACGTATAACAAGATTTCTTTCTGTGTAGAAAAAAGGGTAGCCGGGTTTTATTGCATCTTAAGACCGCATTTATTTTGCGTTTAATTGCCACAATTGTGAAATTAATTTCGTTTTCGTTTTCATTGGCCAGTGAAATCTTCATGGCGTTTTTTTTTTGTATTTTATTTATACCTTTGACAGAATGAATGACAGACGGGTAAAAAGCGAGGGCCTCGAACTCTTCTCCCTTTGAGAAACCAGCAAAGAAAACTCTTTGATTGACTGTCGATTGATTGGGTTTTCTTTGTTTTCATTATTCAATCGGAATTACGGAATGAACATGTTTTTCTTTTCTGCTGCTCTGTAATTTCACAAATAACAATATAGAAATTATAAAATATTTGCAACTTAAAATATGATCAATAAAGTTTCTAATGCTATTAATTAATCAGAATTGAAGGTATTATTAGTCCAATTCTTGTTGGGAATCCAGCCCAGTGCTCCCATTCCAATTGGCTTCGTACTAGATAGACTAGAAACAAAATCTGCTATTAGTTCGCATTCTTAGAAGACTGCCACACTTCGAGGGCTTCCCACATGATTCGCAATTCTCAATTCTCGATTCTCGCTTCTTGGACTCAATTGAGTTGTAGAGTCATCGTCCATTGTTGACTTTCGTCATCGCTGGTGATCCCAATACAGATTTGTTTGCACTCGAAATTAGTCGAGAATTGGCCGCCCTCATTCGAAATTAGTCGGCTAAACATGGTCAAAAAAAGAGTTGGCAGAAGCCAAGGCGGAAAGAATGAAGGAAACAGTCAAAGAACTGCGGGAAATCGGGGGAGAATCGCACAAGAATCGCAGACAAATTTGAGTTTCAAATCAAAAACTAATGAAAAGGTTATAAATGCCGTTATCTGACATCAGAAGACTAAAGACAGTCTGCCATAAAGTCAGAAATTATGCCAAATCTCGCGCAGAGAGTAGAGAGTCAGCTGAAGAATCCCAGCCCAGTCGCTTCTAATTTTGTTTGGCCTGGGACTGCGTTGCACTGGCACAGGAATGCCAAACATGCAAGCACACTGAGAGAAATGCACTTGGAAAAATTGAAGAAAAAAATCTTTGGATTTATTAAATATGTTTTTCCAACAATATAATTTGTATCTTTAATAGCAATATAGTTTTTCAGATTTTTCAGATAAATATAATAATAAATAATTATTAAAAGTGTTCTAAAAAATTTAACCAACATTGACCTTAAGATCGCAAAAATCCTCCCATAAAATATATATGCTGCTAAATGTGAAAAAGAACCAATATATAAATGGAATCTATAGCTTCTAGTGAGGATTTCTCTCAGTGCCGGACAGTTCGCATTCACACGCCAACCGGCGAGGCAGCAAACGGCGAATTGATGCCGCCGATGATGAGCTGCCAGTCAGTCAGAGTAAGGCTAAGACGGCGACTAAGATTCTGGCTAAGACCCTGGCCAAGACCTCGACTTGGATGCTACTACTGGCCGAAGACCGAAAAGACTCCGAAAACTGCAGGCATAATGAGAAACCCAGCGGAGAGAGACGACGGCTGGCGATGCCTGAGATTATGCTAATAAGTTGGAGAGCTGCTGCCGCGTTTTTTTGTTTTTGCTGGCCGAAACGGTATTGGTAACCGAAGAGTTGGCCCAAACCAAACTAAAACGCTGCAAGCGACGACAGCGACACAAAAACCTAGAACAGAACACCATTGACCAAAGTTTGTAATACCCTGGAACGAATTTTCAAATTCTGCACTACTCATTTTAGGGCTTTATTATATTCACCGAATATTTGTCTACAAGAAAAGAATTTGTTGAAAAATTCCAAAAAAATTCAAAATGGAATACTTAAAAAACTTCAAAATATATAACATAAAAAAGGTCTTTAACAAATTTTTACCGCCTTAAATAATTAAAATGAATGTAACAAATGAAAAAAGCCAATTCAGACTTGAACACCCTTTTTAGAGGGTATAAAAAAACAGGGGCCACAGCAACAACATGGGCAACATGCACAGCAGCAGCAGCAACAACAACTTGCAACAGCTTGCAGAACAGCAACAACGGAACGTCAGAGACAAGAAGACAACAGTAAAAGCCAAAGCTAAAGCTGAATCTGAATCTTAGTCTGAAGCTGAAGCTGAGGCTGAGTCTTCGTCTTCGTCTCAAGTTAAAGCCAAGTCTGCATTCTAGGTCACTGACTACTAGGAGCAGGCCAAACCGAGTTGCTGCACTGAAAAAAATTAGGTTTAAAACCAAGAATTAGTTCCCTACATACAGCATAATTATTATATTTATTGGAAATAGGGAAAAAGAAAATACATGTGGTTTCTTCTAAATTTTAAGTACATTGTGTTAAAAAATTTTTTTTTTGTAGGTTTCAATATTTTTCAAATATAAATAAATTCCATAAAGTCAAGTCAACCATGAAAAAAATATAAATTTATATTCATTTGCCTTTCACATGAATTGGTTATGGATTTTTCTCTCCGTGTGTTGCATGTTGCATGTTGGTGTTGGCCAACGTCTCATTCAGTTATCAGTTGGCTGGCGGAACCAGGCGAAACCCAGGAGTGGGATGTTTTGAATGCTGAGGATTGCAGCTGGAAAATGGAGATTGGAGGTTTGAGGTTGGCGGAGAGGCGCTGCCGCTAAATGAAAATCGGTCAATTGTTGCCGCCTGGTCAAACTGTCAGCCAAGCGGTCTTGTGCCATATTGTCTTTTTGGCCTAAATGGCATTCCAAATGGATTGGCAAGACGGCTAACAACCCGATGAGCCGGCGGGGGCAGTGGGACAAGGTGAAGTCCAATGGCCAAATGGTAATGAGACTTGACATCGCCGGTGCATTCAACATTCAGCATTCAACATTTTTTCGGGGTGGGGTTTCCAGTTGCATCGCGGCAAATGAAGTTATAGTCAAAGCACTTTGGCACACAAAATGGTCAGTGGAATAAATTGGCAAATCCATTGAGTTTATTTTATGAAAATACCCCAGTCCCACTTTCTTTGTTCATATTCATAAAGTACAGGTTTTGATGGGAGGGGTTATATGTTGATTGGATTTTTGTGAGAGAGAAATAGTGATAAGTAATAACTTGTCAGTGTCTGTTTACCTATTTAATAAATTATAAAAAAAAGTCCCCCTATATAATTGGATTGCTAGAAAATACTGAATAAATTATTCCTTTAACACACTTTACAGATCTTAGAATAAATCTATTTATAAGTACAATTGATGAGTTTCCCCAACCAAGCAACCTTTTAAACAAAGGCTTACATATGGTATATGAACAGATCTTAACAGTTCTTTGGCGTGTTCTACTGTTGTCGCTGTTAATCAGCATAATGATAATGAATGGGCCACGGAGATAATAATCTAGCGATAATGATCTTGCAGTTAGCCGTCGCGATCGCGATCGCTGACAGAATGTGTCGCGTTCCAGGCAAATTGACGAAACCCAACGAAATTAACGACTGTCGTTGATTATGATTGATATTATACAAAACTATATGCGCCGATACCGATATATAGCGACGACCACCTCGGAGATCGTACAGATCGTATCGCATTGGAAACCGAATCGAATCGAATCGAACAGGAATGGCAATAGAAAACGGCACATGATTGCCGAACGAACGAATCGAAACCCGTTTCATCGTCTGGATTGGGAGCAATCATTATGCCGCCGTCTAACGTCTAACGATGACTCACAATCGTCGTCATCGGCGTCACCATCATCATTAATCCCGAATCCGATTCCGATTCCGAAACCGAACCCCAATCGGAACCCAACCCACCAGATTTGCTCCGACGCCTCCTCTGTATGCAAATTGATTAGCATTGTCTTGCCATTTCATTATGGATCGTAAAGTGTGCTTGGGGCATGTGGACTTGGATACAATGCTGGGATATGATGTTATAAAGAATGGCAATCCAATAATATAATAATAGTATAAAGAGTATAAAGAGACCGTCTTATTCGCATTTAACAATCCCCCGCCCAAAAAGGGAATATCCTACTCAGATTTCTTCACTTTCTTTCGTTAGCCAATTTAAATTTGGGTTGGGTTCTTCGGGGTCAGCAATTCTGGACTCTCGGGTTTGTCGTGTGGGTCGTGTATCACTTTCCCATTGATAATCGTCATAAATCGCCAAATATTTATTTGGCCAAATGGAGGTTCTATTTGGAAGACAGCGAGCGGCGTTTGTTGTTTGCCCCCTCAATTGTGGGATCTTGTTTTTTTTTTGCGCGCGGGGAATGAAAGAAAACAAAGCGAAATAAAAGAGGTAAAATAGAAAAGAAAAGGCAAATAACTGAGACAGAAACAGAAAAAAAAAAACACCACAGCTGACCCAGTAAAAGAAAAAGTTTATTTTTATTTTTGTTGTTCTTTTTTTTTTTTTTCGCCGGCCTCTGTTGTTCGTTTTAGTTTTTTGCGCATTTTGACCAAATAGATATTAATTCTTAACGGTTTTTACTTTCACGTTAGAACAATATGGACAGGGTGATAATTATATCCAAAGAGGCGGCGAGTTCGTTGCCTAAGTCTTTTGTTTTTTCGCCTCTTCCGTTGTTGCGAACACATTTTGACCCCTTCTGCCATACGTGTTCGTTTCGCCCCTGCTCTATATCCATAAATCGCCGCCTATCTCCGTCTGTTTGTATTTTAGATTTTAGCTGACTAACGGACCTGGAATGAGATGTGCCAAGTTTGCACTAATTCCCGCATTGTTGTACGCTATTTGTTTTCCAACCACTCGGGCTGAGCAAATAGAAAATTCTTTACAAGAATGCAAATGGAAAACAAACTCAGATCGGCAGGGGAAAAAACAAAAGGAAATGGGTTGCTGTCGAACGCAAATAGAATGGAGATTGTATCACAAATTCAATGAAGGTCATCGTCGATTTAAATTAAAAAATCTATATGGAATTTGACTTGAAAGCTTCATTATTTTTTCAAATTTCAAATAATCGTTATATAGGATTTTTATTTTTTAAATCTCAAATAATCGTTATTTGGGATTTTTATTCAGAAAACTCAAAACTCACAAGAAGAACAAAAATTTTTACCAAAAATCCAGAACCCAATTTTTTACAAAAAAATAATTCGTTTTTTGGCCGGAAAAATGGAAATATTGATCCAAATATGGATTGTCATACCTTTCTGAACTCGTTATTAAATTTCCAATCGATTGGCATTTAAAAATGGACATTTTATTTTTTGGCCATTTTTCGCAAAAAATTATGATGTAGACACTTAAAAAAAAAATGAAAATTGGCAAAAATTTTATTTTTTAAGAACACCCGGAAAGTGTCATTGGTTTATTTATTATTTTGTTATCTGTTTAAAACAGTATGTATTATTGGTGTAAGACCATTTTTGGCCAAGTTACAGCAAAAAACAAGAAGAAAAATTCCTATTTTTGTCAAAAACCAAAATCCAAAATATCCAAAATAAAAAAAAATTTCAAATTGAAAGTATTGCTCTTAAACAAATATAGCATTTAATGGATCAAAATAAATTAAAATATTATCATGCATATCTAAAAATGTTTCTTCAAGTTCATTTAGTAATTTGAATGTCCATGATTAAGCTTTGGTGGTTAATCCGTGGTTAATGTATCGAATAATTCATTAAGTTGATTGTAACAATTAAAGAACATTGTTAGATTCTTGACATCATTGTAATTATTTCGCTGCCTTTGCATGCATTTCCTTTGAATTTAGAACTCGTGCAGAATAATAATTTCCACATTGCAGAACCGTGATGAGAAGAGCACAATGCACACTGAAATCAACACAGAGATCATTTGATTCATTACCACGATTCATTACCCAGTAGAGACGTTAACTCGAATTTAGACTTGCACAATCAGTGGTTTTCTCAGTTTTAACGAGAACCCCCGAATTATAAAGCCGTAGTGGCGATTAACGATCTGTGATGCACCCGGTCGAAATCAACTTAACGATTAGAAAGAGGTGTTGATCACTTGGCGAGTCTTTGCAATCAGTTGCCCGCTGATTGGACTTCCTTTTTTGTTTTTTGTTCAGTTGGGGGACTCGGCAACTCATGCGGCGTCTTTGGGTTTTGAACATAAACCCAATTTCGCCGACATCTGCATATATGTGCCATCATCCCATACACCGCAAATGGGGTCATGTGGATTCGCTGATGAGTGATAGTCAGTGTTGGGAAAGGAACTTAACATTGTACCCATGTGTTGGAAAAGGAACTTGTAGGAATTTTGTACCTAAGGTAAAAAATTAAGTACCCTTTATGTTAAAAAATAATATACTGGAAATTAATTTTATTTATTTTATATTTTTTTCCATATTGTTTTTGATCTGTGATATTTGATAAAAATGTTACAGGTACCTAAACCAACATAGGTACTTTCCAACACTGTTGATAGTGGACCATCCAACGACGTGATCATCATAACAAACTCATATGTCATGATCTGAGGTCGTTTCGACCAGCATGCAATCCCGTCTAAAATCCCCACCCCCTTTCAGCCCCACTTATTTTTTTTGGTTTTTTTTTTTTTTTTAGTATCCAACTGTTTTTGTGTCGCGGTTTCGGTTTTGTTTTTGCTGCCTTGGCGGCTCATTTTGTGATTTTCTAAATAAATTTTCTTGTTTTCGTACAACTTTCACATGTGAATGTGACGACGGCCGTCATCGCCTCCCCTCCCCTCCTGCTTACCGCCACCTTTCCCCAACGTCCCCTGCCCACCACCCCACCATCATCATCTTTCTCCGCCCCCTCAACCCGATGTCGAGTTAATGTCTTGGCCGCATCGGTTATTATAGTGGTGATTTTTTCTCGTATATATATTTTGTAGTCTCTTCAGCTGTGTTTTGTGCTTAACAGGGTATTGGGAAGTGATGGAATAGTTAGAAACCGAATATACCATTGGGAAATATATGGTGTATTTAAAATATATTTATACCCGTTACTCGTAGAGTAAAAGGGTATATTGTATTCGTGCAAAAGTATGTAACAGGGAGAAGGAAGCTTTTCCGACCCTATAAAGTATATATATTCTTGATCAGGATCACTAGCCGAGTCGAACTAGCCATGTCCGTCTGTCCGTCTGTCCGTCTGTCCGTCCGTATGAACGCTGAGATCTCGGAAACTATAAAAGCTAGAGGATTGACATTTTGCATGCATATTCTTGGAGTTCCTACGCAGCGCAAGTTTATTTCAAAATGGTGCTACGCCCCCTCTAACGCCCTCAATCGCCCTACACCATTTTTTGAAAGGTGTCTGGCGCCCACACCATTAAAGATATTGGAAAACTAAAAATGCAGTTTTATTGTGACTATCAATACCTATCGAAATGTAGAAGAAATTTTTCAAATCGGACCATTCGTTAAAAAGTTATGCCTGATCAAAGATTTTATATATCTATCTCCCTCGATTTCCCTTAGCTGAGTAACGGGTATCTGATAGTCGGGGCACCCGACTATAGCGTTCTCTCTTGTTTTATATAACATTAAGAAGTTCTTTAAAATGAAAGTACCATAAAGAGTTTTCGCATTGTTTTATCCATATTCATAGCATATTTGGAATATTTAAAGCTATATCTACCCCAGATAATTAAATCTCCTTTGATAGATTTCTTATACAGATGAATTCCAGTGGTTGTCGTTGTAATAGAAATTTTCATGGTTATTCATTCCGATTTTGTGGTTAGCTCCTGTGCTTTTTTTTATGGCCTTGCTTTAAATTTCCAGGGCATTTAGCTATTCGATGATAAACCGGGAACTAAAAATCTTTTCTATTTTCTTTGTGGTTTTTGTGCCAGCAATTTTTCTGATTTTCCTTTGGCTGTCTTGCGGAGCTATAAATTTAATTTTGATGCAAAGTTACAGCTTAATTCTAATGCCCAGGGTGCGAGAGACAGTGTCTGCAGCTCATGGCGGAGCATCATCATCATCATCATCTTGGCCAGCAATTGTATGACCAGCGGGCCTCCACCTCCTCCTTCTTCCTCTCTGTTTCAGTCCCGCCTCCATGGATGCCAAGGCATTTCACTTTTTACCTCATCTTGTGCAGATTCTCCTCTGCCTCTATGTTTCTTCTTTTTTTATCGTGCCGCAAATGATGATCGATGTGCGCTTCGCATGTCTCCGGCATCTTCATTTAAATTGGCAAAATGCAAAATGGCAATCACTGTCGTCTGTCTGCCCACCTCCATATCTTCACCAGCAAAGCCACCTCCGCTTCGTCGCGATCTTGTCAACAGGTGATGCCAAAAAATATTAAGATAAATGTCAGGGCAGCCGGCGAATGGGACCAAATTAATTAGGTTCCTAAATGGGCAACGCCTGCCACTCAGGCCCCCAAATGCTTCCTGATCTGCTGCTGCTGCTAAATCTGCTGCTGCTCTGCTAAATCCGAGTGAGTTCCCAATCCGCAATCCACGCTAATCACCTGGATTGGTGGCTCAGTGGCTCAGCGTCAGCCGTTGGCCATAATAAATGACCGGGCTTATCCCCATTCCCATTCCCGATCCTCGCTGCATCCCCTTCTCCTTCAAACCCACCATCCTGACGTCTCCATCTCGCTCTCTCCGGCAGGAGCACTGAAAGAAAAGGCAGAAAGGGGCGTGAATAGTTGGTTAAAAAAATAGCATGACCAACGAATAAATGAACATGTTTAAACTTGTCTAGGGACATTTAATTTCTTCGTTTTTTTCTTCTTAAAAAATACTCAATAATATGTATTTTAAAGTATTAACTATTTAATAAAAATCCTAATAATAATATATCATCAGTTAGTACTTAAAAATATATTACATAGTTTTTCTAAATTATTATGAGCTACTTCCAATAGTCAAATCCTTTTGTGTTGATCATTTCAGGATCATTATGAACCTTTTTCCTTTTAGCCGCGTATTTCTCCCAGTGCATCTCTGCTCCTCCGCTTCTACATCTACTGCCTTTGAAGGCGCTAATTAGCCACGTTGGCTGATTGTGTGTTGGTAATGGCTTTTTGGGCCTTTTTGGCCGTTTTGTTTTCGGACAAACGGAATTGCTGCCACTCGGCACTCGGCACTTGGCAAAGGTGTGAAGAGTGCCAAGGAAAGTGGTAACTGACGGAGGAGGAGGGTTTAGGCCAAGTCATGATGGACACCTGGAAGCGGTCCACACAGCGGCACAGAGATTGGATTGCAGACGCAGATGAGCAATGATCATGGGGATTTCTCGGCTTTATTAGCGCTAATGCCGCGAGTTCTGGTTAGTAGAGATGATTTAGCCTTAGTCTCGAGACCAATTCTCCGAGTTATAGCTTAGGGCCACATTTGAGCTGTAATAAATCATATCTACTTACGCCCAATGTTTTAATGTTGTTTAGCCGTTGTTAAAGGTAGCAGACATATATTTTTTAAAAATTTAAATAACATTTAGGATGTAACTACTACAAAAATAAGCAATCAGGCATCCATCCTTAAGTTTAATGATTTAATTCTCAGAAGATTGAATTTTTTTTCTTCTTGAATGGATGAATGGATACACATTGTTCTTAGATGATCCTCTAATTATGTAATCACTTGTTCCCCGAGGAATTCCCCTGGCAATAGATAATAACACAATCCGCTTCCCAGCCCATAAAATCCAAACATCTAATACACCGAACATGAACCTGAAAACCCCTACCCTCCCAAAAAAAAAAAAATAAAGGGAATCCATCATTATATCTCCTCATTCTACGTCATTTGGTTAAACCATTCCTCTTGGGACTTTTTCGACCTCTCCACTTCTCCCGTTGGCGATCAACAGCTTCCGGTTATAATGATCAAACGGGGCGAGATCCATTGACGACTTTTGGTCGGTGTTTCGATGTTTTTTTTGTGGATTTTTTTTTTGAGCTCTCGTAAAAGTCGGAGGCACGAATCTAGTTGGGTCAATCAATTTCCCATTGAAAGAAAGCTAACGGGTTAATGGCCATCTGTGGGCCATATCGGCGCCTGCATCACGAACCAAATAGACGAGCCAATGATAAAAAGTAATTAGCAAGAAATGAAGTTAAATCAAGCAGCGGTCTAAAATCAACAAACGTTTATACGGATTTTGATTCGGATTCGGATTTGGCTGACGGTGAAAGGTTAGCCGACGTGCATGCAAATAAAATGATATAGCTGGAATATAATTGAATATATACATCTATATCTATATCACAGATCTATCTTTAACAAATAAGAAAAAATGAATGATAGAGCTTATTTAGATATTTAAACATTTTCATGTTTCGGACCTATTATTTTGACCTCTGCTGTACACTTGCTTAGAACAGCTGATGGACCGAAAAAAGAGCAACAAATCAAAAGTAAAAGCCTCTCTATTTAGAACATGTCCAGAATTCTCCGATAAATGGCGCGAAAACTGGAAAATGTGTTGGTCAAAAGGGGTTTAGAACCAGAAAGCCTGGCTATTTACGATGATCGAAAATGCATCAGCCGGAACCAGAAAGATCTGAAAGATCTGGCAGCTGAAGCTCAAGAATTTCTGGGGGATGGCGCCCAAAATCCAGTGAGCGAGACAGTTGACACAACGGTGCTTTTCCATATATACACACATGTTTGTTTGTTTGTTTGTTTGTTTTTGTGACACAGTGCAAGGTGGAAAATTGTGGGAGGGGTAAGGAAAACTAAGCGGAACTCAAACAGCGCAACGAACAATTCTTCTATAAGTAATCCCAAGAGATCATGATACATTTTTAACCAAGTTTGTCATACGAATAAGAAAATATCTTAATTTTTATGTGAGAACTTTTTTCTTAATTATTTTTTTAGACCTCTTAACCTCTTAACCTTTTATATAAATAATTATAATAATATTTATACAATTAATTTACAAGAAAACTCCAAAAATGTCTAGAAAAGCGAACGAATCCCTGTTACTAACTGTTAAAAATCCGATTTATTGCTTATAAAGCGTATACCCCATATCGTTCTGACAAATATCCCCAGCTTTTATTTGTCTCAATTTAAGTGATTTCTTTACGCTTTCGCGGTGGCTACTGTGGCTGATTCTCGCGGCTCGTTCCTGTTCTTAAATTCTTACGACTTTGCTCTGCTCTGCTCTGCTCTGCAATTCGTTCCAATCTTAATTACGGTTGCCACTGCAACAGTTGCAACCGCAGCAAACTGCAACTGCATCTCCACACCTCGGTGAAAAGCAATTCATTTTGCTGTTATGTCAAGCTTTGCTCATTCCCGATTCCGAGCACAAAAAGAAAATCAGATCAATTTTAAACGGAAAACTGCATATAATGAAGTTTCAGTGTATTCTTGTATTTTTTATATAATTATATAACATTTATTTAGGCTTTAGTAGCAAAGCTAAATGATTCTATCCCCCTTTTTCACACCAATATGTAAAGTTAATTAGGAATCCAATCGATCTTCATTTAATATCATTTTTTTTTCTGTGTGCTAAGCCCCGATTTTGATACCGATTGATGTTGCTCTAATGAATTATGATTGCCATTGCAGCTGCACTTGAAGAGAGAAGGAGCATTTCTCTGTTAGCCAACTCTTTGCGCTCTCTGTTAGCCATTTGCTGTTGGCCAAATGTTAGGCAACGGCAGCATGGCAATGACCTGAGTGCGTGGAGCGACTTTGGCTAAGTTCTCATTGCTCATTGCTCACTCTTCACTCAGTGCTACACAGAAAGAAAAAAGTTGAGATTATGAATGTTAGTTTGGCAAGAATCTATATACTTCTACTAATATTTTCAACTTTATTTTAAATTACCAAAAAAAAAATTTTTTTTGTAGGTGTTTTTTTTATTACAAATTCTGAAATTTACAAATCTATTTAAAATTTTTTTTTTTAATTAAAACCTTTTTTTTTGAGTGCACTGAGTACTCACTAACCCCGCCGCGACTTACTTTAATGTTTATTTTCTTGGTTTCTCGCTTCCCCTAGTCGCCCCCCCTCGCCGCCCCTGCCCCTCATCCCTTGACACTGGCGACCGTTAATGTATAATGCAAATATGTGTTTCACATC
Source organism: Drosophila pseudotakahashii (assembly GCA_035046095.1). NCBI lineage: Eukaryota > Metazoa > Arthropoda > Insecta > Diptera > Drosophilidae > Drosophila > Drosophila pseudotakahashii. The sequence goes on from JAWNOE010000105.1 coordinate 15,314,911, forward strand.
GTCATTTCTCTTGCTACCCCCTCCCAACCCCTCGAGAATCCCCCTTTCACCGAGCGAGTTCAAATAAAGTGCCGCTTGGTTCCGTTCCATTCCGTTCCGCACTTTTGCCGGGCGATCAAAATTTGTTCATTACGACCCTGTTTTAATGGGCGTGCTATGGTTTACTATACTATATAGTGGGAAATATATATGTATATGTATATATATCAGGTGGCATTGCCAGAAATAACGCACTGGGTGGCTAAATAACTGCTTTATTACGCACTCGACAGAAAAAGTCTTACTTCTGAGGATTTACGTAGGATTTCCGTTGTATTATCCTTGCTGTGGGGAAAATTCCACGAATAAAGTGATACTTTTAGGCTTTATCTGCAAGGTTACCCTTGCCAAGGAAAATTTGGTTACTAACTTATTTAATGTTAATATATGTAATACGGTAGTGTTAAATATTTATTTGTCAAAAACATAGTTATGTAATATAAAAATATATTCATATTTTATTGACGTTGAAATGTGGTAAACAGTGCAAGCTCAAAATAATAAACTAATGAAAAACAAGAAGCAGGGCAAATATTGCTTTATTATATTTTTTTAATAATTTTATTTACTTTATTTTAACTTATAAAAACATATTGATGAGAATATCATTAAAAATTCTTTTAACTATTCGGAAACTTTTACACACAGTTATTTACTAAAATATGAAGTTCTCCTAACCGAGGTGCCCACTGTACATGCAAAAGGTTGTAACTCTGTTAACAGGTGCCGTTGCAAAAGAAGAAGGTCGCTCTGCGCTCTCGCTCTCTCGCTCTCTCTCTCTCTCTTTCAAGTTCAATGCTATGAACTTTACAAGAAAGAAACAAAGAGCGGCCTCGAAAGAGAGTTGTAATTGTGAAGAGCGTTCTCACAGTGTGCTCTCTCACTTTTTGTACACTTGTGAAAAAGTTCATTTATTTTTCAATTTTAAGGAGTAAGAACACCCAGAACACACAAAAATAAGAAGTTATTATTGAAGAAGTGCATTCTTGAGCTTTTTAGCAGATGTTTTATTATTTTTGTATTTCAAAATCTTTATATTTCATAAGAAATTTTTCAAAAAATTTCACATAGGTTAAAACCTTGTTCCAGATAAAAATAATATTTATAAAATTGACAATTTTCTATTAAATATTTATCCAAGTGTACGATCGCTGGAGCGTGTGAGAGCGCTGATAATGCTTCTATGTGTGTGTGTGTTTGGGTGAGTGCGGTGGAAATGGGGCTTGTGCTGCTGCTTTCTCTGTCCGTTCTTTGCCGCTCTCCGGGTTTCGGACTCGGACTCGGGCTCGGATTGGGGTTCGGGCTTGGGTCTGGGCTTGGATGGTTGGTTCTTCTTCTTGTGGCTGGATGGATCGGACCGCTGGGAAAGGCATAAAAGTGGCGCTCGACCGCCAACAGCAGCCATTGCGCGTGATGCAATTGAAGTGCTAACACCTCGTACCGCTCGAGTTTTCAGCCAGCAGTTGATCGCCAATCACCAAAAAAAAGAAAAAAAAAACACCATCATCATCATCACCCAGCGGATTCATCAGCAGCGTGGACACAATCTGTACTTCTTCTTTTTTTTTTTTTGGTTCAATCGCGTGTGTGAAAAATCCCACTCCTTGCGGCTGCGATTTTGGCAAGTGAACACAACCACAAGTGAACAGCCACCGAAAAACCACCGTCAAATTACAAAACACAAACTGTGAAAGTGCAAAAACACACTGAAAAACACTCGCTAAAGGATTAACGTGCAATATAAACTGAGCAAAAGGTAAGATACCAGGACGGGCAACAATTAACACACAAGTGATTTTTTTTTACATTTTTTTTCTAAAACAAAAGTGGATAAACAAATTTTTAAAGTCGTGCGCCCAAGGATTTGATATCAAATACAAAAATATCAAATACACAAACTAAACAAAAGGCCAATATAAAAAACTTATAAAATTAAAACAGTTTTTTTTTAAATACATAATCTATTTGGTAATCCTTTGATAAATTTTGTAAAAATTGAAATTTTAATTTCAAAAGCTTTTCAAATTTATATTAAAATGTATCATTAATAAATATACATAGGTAATCTTCACTAAATCGAGTTTTTCTCAAACCGAAACGCCCAACAATCCTGTTCAATAATTTAAAATAACAAAAATCTCTCTTTAAATATCTACACCCAAAGTAAAGAAAAGAATTTCAGAAAATTCCATATAAAAATGCGTTGGTTTGGTCTCCTCTTCCATTCTATTGCACCTCTTTCTCTCTGTTTTTTTCGTTTCCATTACGATCATGATTACCTCCTTTCTCGTCGTCAAAAGTGACACCTTTCGGAGTGAGTAGGTTTCTGTTTTTTTTTTTTTTTACCACTATTTGCCCGGCCAATTGTCACCTGCTCAAAGGCCCCTTTCGTGCACCTTTTTACGCGTTTTTTTTCTCCCCGTAACGCAATTGAAAACGAAAGACTTAGGCAACGAACTTGAAAAAAGAAAGACTTAGGCGGCAAACTCGAAATTTCCTTGAATTGTTCATGTGCATGACCAATGGGGGATGCGTTTGCAGAGCTTGCTGCCACATTTTCAATTTCATTGGAAAACGCTAGACCTTAAAGTGATGGTCAAGAATAACTACCTCATAAATATGCAAATTTTGTATTACAAAATATTTTATAGTTTTGTTACAAACGTAATTTTAAATATTTGTTATTTTTCGGAAATATTTTTTTTTTATTTGCAAATAAATCAAGAAAAATTTAAATGCATCTGAAAACCAAAGTTTGATTTACAAAAAAGTCTTAAAAAACAAAATATCTAAAAGTTGCAATTGGTGGGTAGCCCACCCTCCATGCTCTTTTCCCGCTGTTTGGCTGTTGGCTATTTCAGTTTTTTCAGTTTTCTGCTAAAGTCATTAACGCAATTAACCGTTATTACCCAGCGGTATGGTCACCCAATTCATTAGGAAAGCATTTAGTGGCCAGTGTTCTTGTGCGTGTGCGCAGAAAAACTAAAGCAACGGTCCCGAGAGCATGAGAAACGCATTAAAAAAAAACCACACCGTCGCTGAAGAAAAGCAGAAGCAGAAGAACATTGCGGTTGGAAATGTGAAGAAACAGTGAGGGAGAGAGATGGCTAGAGATACAGATACCGGGGACAACACGAAAAACCCAGCCCAGCCCAACACAACCCAACCCAAACCCCATTTTTAGGGGGCCCAAAGATGGTATATGGTGTATGGTATGTGGTGTGTGGTGTCTGGCGTCTGGTTTAATGGGTTTCCCAGTAGCAAAACGAACTCGGTTCGAATGAAAACTTTATTGTTTTCAGCGCCCCGGAAATAATGTAATAATCTTGCATAAAAACGACCTCGACTCTGTGAGTGCGGGTTATACTTTTATAATCGAATCGTAAAAAATGTTACGAAAAAAAAAAGTGAGGCGCAGAGAACATAGAACACAGAGAAGCCATTAAAGGCGATTTGGGAAATGGAACCTGGAACCTGCAGGCGGAAAACTTCTGCACTTCGGTTAAAGAAAAGCGGCAAACAAAGAACCCAAATGAAATGCCGACCCCAAGGGGCAGGCATTAGCATCCCAACATCAATTAATGTCTTGCCGCGATGCAAATCAACGACAGCGCCATTAAACCAGCCTCGCAATCCATCAATTGAGGCATTGAATTGAAGAAAAAAAAAAACAAATCATTGGTAGAGAAAAACTAGACAAATAACATCGCATTTTCTCCTCATTAAAGACGGATTTCCACTTTAAACTCTCAACTTACTCGGCACATTTCTCTTTTCCAATGCGTGTTCAAAGTTGACCCAAAAAGGAAAAGAAACAAAACAAAACAGAACACAAAAGATTTAACGCTAAACGCGAACGTACGTTTTTGGCCCAGTTTAGACCAAAAGCGGAAATTGGTTGCGGGCGGCCGACTAATTTGAAATTCCAAATGAAACGAATGAATTCGGTCTGATTGAGATGAGCCGGGAAAAGCGCCCTCTGGCGGTCACTCCAGCTGGCCGTTCTTCTTCGCCTCTTCTATCTTTGAGTCCCCCTTTCTTCGGTCGGTTAAAATCTGGCACATCAAACACACAAAAATACAACGGACTGTGGAAATTTTCTTTGGGGGGGGGGGGGGGGGGGGGGGAACTTAAACATGGGTAGTAGTAAGACAGCGCCCTCTGGCGGTAGCTGCAGCTGCTCTTTCTTTTCCTCTTTCTCCTGTCTTCAATATATAGTTAATATAGATTGGTTTAAATTGAGTTTGTGTCTTAATTGGATTATAGTATTTTCTCCATCTCTATAAAGCTCAGATAAATATTAAATATGAATCTACAGATTGGATATCTACTTTATGGAGGTTCCCTTATCCTTGTCTTCATCTTCGTCTTCTTAATGAGTTAGGATATATGGGAATAATGATTCCTTAAAGAATATGTGGGTATGTGTATCCTTGCCACTTTGATAGACTGAAATAATGATTCTTTGAAGAGTCTATGATCGTAGCACAGTGAGCTTGATTACCTAAGGAACAGCACTCTTCGTGCTCGCAGCCTCCCCTCATTAGCATCTCCGATTTCATTAGCTTGCCGCTTTGGTGGCCTTCTTTTTGGCTTGTGCCGCTTGGCTTGGCACAGATTCTCCTCGCCTCCCCTGTAATCTTTCTTCTACACTTTTTTTTTTGGGTTGCCTATGTGGGTCAGCTTGGATTCGGATTCGGATTCAATTGGTGGCACCTGTTCGGCCCAGACGCATGACAACACACAATTGGAGTTGGAGATTCGCCAGGCGAATGAGTAGAGCTCACCCACTCACCTACCACTTGGGATTTCGAGGGCCCGCTGAAGAATGGGTGAAGCGATACAAGACCGAGTGATGATGGGTGATGAGCAGCGAGTGGCGAGTGAGGATCACATGAGTGACGAGTGATGATTGAAGTGGGTTCTCAAGAGATGGGCTCAGTCACTCAGACTGGCTGAAAGTCAGCGAAAGAGTTTGTCTAGAAGGGCCAGGTATTCACTGCTTAAAGGATTACTTCGTGATGGTTGGGATTCTGGTAAAAGTAGTGATTTATAGAGATAATGTGATTATATTCATTAGGAGGGGAAGAGTAACCTAAGTTAAGAAGTACCTTTAAATGGTACCCAAATGCAAAACTAGTAATTATATTAAACATTTAATTCCCAAGCAGAAATGGCATTAAGGAAAAATAACCAAAAGTAGAATGATTATAAAAAACCAACTGGCCTTGAAGCGAAAGACTGTGAATCGTAGGAAAGTGGCTCTTTCGTCTTTCATCTTTCTTCTTTTCTCTTTTTTATTTTGGCAATAAAACGAAAACTGTTCCAAATCGAATTTGCTTCGTCGTTTGGCCATGGTAATTACACCAAATATAAGCCAGATCATCATCGTGATGGGGTAAATTCTGTTTCTTTGGCCACCACGATGATGATGATTATGATGACGATGATCTGGCACTTGTGTCGTCGTTCCAGCTGAAATCTTTTCGTTTTCTTTTGACGGAAACAAAACGAAAACACTGTGTTATAAAAAAGCTATGCTATCAAACAAAAAAAAAAGAACAGGCAGCTAAGATCTCGCTTGAGGAATCTGTGCTATTCCAACGGTTGTTTTGTTTACAGCCCCGACTTCCCAGCCAAACTTCCCCCCATATTTGGTATTATAAGCCATATTAAAACGAAATGCTTCTTAGTTATGACTTATATAGCTGGTTCTCGGCGGCGGCAAAGAAAGAGGTAGGAAATGTGGGCCAAAGTTGTGTTCGTATCTCTGTTTTTGGCTTTGGTTTCGGTATTTGGGATTCGGTATATTGGCTTATGCCTTTTTTTTTGTTGTCATAGCACAATGACGCTGTGGACCCAAAACTTTCGTTCCCAATTAGGCCATAAAATTATTCAATGGAATATGAGGCCGATAGCAGTAAACGCTAAATGAATGCACTTAAGATGGTGAAGTGAATAATCGGCGAGTGAATGAATGGAATGGACTGGAATGGAATGAATGGCCCGGTTCCAAACGAATGCAAATCAAACTGCCGGCTAATTTGAATGGCTGATTGTTCCGGAGCAAAGCGAATCACTTATGCCGATTGAGTAGTAATAAATTATAGGCTAAATCCGCCTGCATAAATGCATAAAGACAATTAAGTTCGAATTATAGAACATTTCTTAGTGCCTATCTTATCTTCCGAATAATAAAATAGAAATCAGCCCATAAAGTTACCAATCCCTTCGTTTTGAAGAGAACTTGAAGACTCATTAAGACCTAATAAAATCTTACCCAATTTATGATTTACAAGCGAATATCTTATGAATGGTATGTCTTTATTGGGACGCCTTAAAGTAGAATGAATCATTCAATCCATCATTGCTGAATGCTTTTCATTCATTTAACAAATAAACTGATTTAAGAGAAATTCGGTGTTTCAAGAATATTTTGATTGTTTGTTTATTTCTTTTTTTTACACATTTGTATTTATTAAAACAATTAAGTTTAAGAACCAGCCAAACAAAATTTCCCTCCATTTTAAATTAGCATATTTTCTTAAGAACAAGAAAAAAAGTTATTTGGAAAGAAAGGCATTTTATGCATTTATAACTTTCACAAGCTTTATCTACCTAAAGCACGAAATGCCCCGCTCATAATTACGGCCAATTAAAGCCGTCTGTTCTTCCTTTCTTTTTGGTATTTAACTCGGTGTAAATTACCAAAAAATTCAAATTTAAATTTAAATTGATTGATGGGGGGGCGCTGAAAGAAAGAAGAAAGGTCTTCTGCAGAAAAACTAACCAGTGAACGTGTGAAAGTGTTCCCATTTCATTTTCTTAGGGTCCGTGACCAGTGTCAATTTCAAGTTACCATTTCGACACATTCCAAATGCTTTTTTTTTTTGGGTTTTTATTATTGTATTTTTTTTTTTGGTGCACTTGACGTGCTCAGAGGAAAAAACGAGTTGGCCAAAAGACATGAGTAGTTTTTCTTTCTTGGGTGCGTGAGTGCCGCCCATTAGGTTCATACACCTCGTTGTTCTCGGTTCTCTGGGCTCTGTGCTCTATACCCTGGTTCAGGTGGGCTGGTCTGGAGTTCACTGTACTGGGTACTGGGTACTTGGTACTCAGTACTCAGTACTCAGTACTCGGTCTTTAATGAGTACACAACTAAAAAAAAGGGCTAATTACGAACGTCATGCGTATGCAAATGGCAATTGGAGGAGAACAGGGTGGAAAGTGTGTTTTTGGAGTGTGCGAATGTTCTTTCTCTCTTGGCTACCATCTTATAATGCAATAATGGAATCGAAAATCCAGAGCAAATCCAGCCAGGCGTTGCACTTTACATTTTACATTTGCATAGCAATGGCAATGGCCATTTCATTTGAATGGAGAATGATTATTTATTTCTTCGCTTTCCCTAGCCGCATTTGGTCGCGTTTGTGTCTTGAGTCTTTTGTTTTATGGCCTCTCGGTGTGGAGAGTTGGAGAGGTGGAGACTTGGAGAGTTGGAGTGTCGGAGACTTGCAATTCGGTCAAGTAATCATTTATTCTCCGCCTTAATTGCCGGCATGTTGCGCCGCTCACTGTTGTTTTAATTACTCAGCATGTTGCATGCAAATCTCGTCTTTTGCTTTGGAAAATCTTCGAAGAAGAAGAAGAAAAAACCCGAGCGACTTTAACCCACCAAAATGGGTGTGGCATATGATGGTGATGCCATATAGTTAGGGGGGCCTGTGTATATCAATATACCATTAGCTTTTCGCCTGCGCGGTGTAAAAGCCGTGTTGTATCTTTTTTTGTATCTGTGTATCTACCTACTAGTAGTTACCGTTACGCAGCAAGAGAAGATGCCACAGAAAAAACATGTTTTCAAAGAACCAGAATCGGAGTTTCGGCATCTGAATGGATGAACTGAACTGAAAACAGTGGAGCGCGCTGGCCGCCTCAAATGGAATTTTCATTTTTCAACTTTTGCCATCGTAAAAGGCCAATATATATATATATATATATATGTGTATGTAGCACCCTGCCCCTCAGAAAGTGGCTTAAATTAAACGAAACGAGAAGAGAAAATAACAACAAATGAAGAAGAAGCCGCGCAGCAGCAGCACAAATCGATTGGAAACTCGTTTTCAACATCATTTGACTGGAAAGTGCATTTTCTGTTATTAATATATATATATATATGTGTTCATATAAGAAGGAGAGGCGATGGAGGGGCAAAGATATGTTATAATTAAGTGGCATTGTTTTCAGGTGGAGTGGACTGTGGAGTGTGTGGAGTGCGATCCGTTAGAGAAAACACTTGATGGGGTAAAAGATCCCAATCTCGAGAGGAACTTGAAGCGTAGAAATGCCGGAATTGGGATCATCTTGAGCTCACTTCACTCAAGATCATTCAATAATTTGTTGAAAGTCGGGTTTTTCTCTTGAATACAAAAAAAAAGACACGAAAAGTGGGGAAAACAATCTTCCTAATAAATTTGGTGCAGCTTCGATAAGATGATTGCATTAAGCTGGTAAAAGAAACCTGAGTACTCGAGATATTTGTGAAAAATGGTCAGAGAAAGTCATTATGAAGTGGACAGAAGAAGCTGTCCAAATCGTAGGAATATCTAGAAATTACTTAATTCGTATTTTAGTTAGTGAAGAGACCTCTGTAGATTTCCTTGAACCAGGCCTATCAACAATCATCATTTTAACCTTTAAGAAATATCCCTGTAGAATAATAAATTTTAATCAAACCTTATCTAAACAGAAACAAATTCTCTTTCTCTCTCTCCTTGCAGCTAAGGCCGCCAAGCAATCGCAGAGGAATCAGAAGACGAGAAGATTTGAGCAGAAGCAAAGGTAAGAAGACAAGACAAATGGAAGAAAGACAGGCTGTGGAGGAAACTCTTGTTTTGGGTGGGAGAGTGAAGTGAACTCCACTCAACTTCGGGCTCGGTTCAACTTGGACTTGTGTATTTTATGTCTTCCGCTGTAATTGCGATCACAAATCAAGGCAGGTGTTGAGTGGATTGGATCGGACAGAAAACAGAAGACAGAGCCCAGAAGACAGAAGTTAAAGTTGCGGGAGAAGAAATCAGAAATGGCTGAGAATGGGGAATGGCTTTCCTTTCCTTTCCACCCAATCCAATCTAAGTCTAATCATTGTGGCCCGGCTCTTTTTTTTTAGCGACAGTGATTCTTCTATTTTTAGTTGAGGTGCAGGACGCAATCGCCTGGCAATTAGTCACTCAGACAAAACTCGTCCATCCATCTGTCCACTTGGTCATTGCATCCATCCATCCATCTATCCATCTCTCCATCTGCAGCGGCCTTAATGCGCACCCTCGACTCGCAATCGTCTTTACAATCATTTAGGTCTGTCTTTGTTAATTTGCGATGGCTGCGTGACACGACCATCTATAGTTACTATAAAATAAAGCCTCTTTTAAACGGGCAGTTCAATAGGTATCAAAGAAGGAGTGACATAAAAAGAAATCTACAAAAAACCGAAATTCGTACAAATGAATTTGTACAATACTAGATCCCAAAGTGACCCAAAAAGTTAGTTCTTTTATAAAATGTTTAACCAAATAACCATGATTTTTCTCTACTCAAAGATGTTACTATTTTCATTCCCCATATTTTATAATGGAGGCTCCATGATCAAAAGCTCTTTGTAAAGACTTTCTGTCATCTCAAATCGTTTTGAAATCCTCGTGAGCGACTTGCTCTCCCATCTCCAGCAGCCATAAATTGTCCAGTGGCGGCTTAGTGTAACTAATTGACGATCAACGCAAAACGCTTTGGCGGCATTTTACCGCCCAGCCACCAATTCTTCGCCTCCTGTTTTCCGCCGCCCCCCCTGATGACATTGAGTAATGCCCGAAGAAGGAGGGAAAGGTGGTGCAATGGTTCTATAGCTCAGTGGTTCAGGTTCAGGTTCAGTGTAGCTCGCTTTGATTTGTTTGAGCCGCCTTGACGACTCTTCAACAATTAAGTTGGCCACTTGGCTTACTGCTGACAAAACGAAAATAGATGGCAGAATTTGAAAAAGAGAACAAAAGGCAGAGCGAGTCTACAGAGAAAAAAAACATCGGAAGAAAATCCGAGTAAAAAAATAATATGTCCCTGTTCGGGCGCCAGTGCTAAACTTTTTCCTATTTAATTTGTAGCTTATTGATAAACATATTCCGAATTTATCTGTTAGTTTCATAACCATTTCATTTTTAGAAAATAGTTCTCTGTGTAGAAGGACAGACTCGCCTGTCCCTCAAAGTTATTATCTGGATGTGGATGCTGTTTGGGAAGGTGATGTGGATGCCAAGATGCGTTTCAGTCGGAGAGCCGACCCTTTTGCAGTCGGCTGTCATTGCAATTAATTTTGTCTTTGTCTATTCTTAATTCGCCTCTTCTTCTCTGGGCTTGTCCGGAGTCTCTATTCTCGGGCCTTGAAGCTTATCTTAACTTTTTCTTTTTTTTTCCCCGAGGGCGTTACCACAAGTTCTCACATGCCTGGGCGATAATCGATAGTTACCGATGCATCTCTGTCGCGGCCTCGCCAAAGTTTTCGGTCATTGTCCATGCACTAATTAAGTTATGCACTTGGTTTTTTTTTCGCCCATCCACTCTTCTTATTTTTTATCCTTGCTCAGCTCTCAGCTATGAGGAAGTCTTTGGTCTTTGTATATAATATCTATCGCTTGTATCTAGAGAATGCCTTGGAACTTGGAGACTCAAGCTCAGAGCTTATCAAGCCATGGCCATCTGAGTTTGGGGCTTTTCTGCGGTTTCTTTGCAATCCCCACCCCGTACCCTTCCTGTCTATCCTTATCCGATTCTCTGCGGCAAGCGGAAGTTCTGTTTTCCACACAAAAATCTGAAAAGTTTCTCCAGTTATTTGCCATTGCTCTCAGGCGAAATCATAAATCGTTTATTATGGTCAGTTTAATCGGAATCAAATTCGAAATTGCTTGCATTGAAGTACAGTTGAAGAAATAGTACAAGTTTTATAGCAATAAATGGACCAACAAATGGTTAGATAGTGGAAAAAAATATCAGTACGGTTACATAAATAAGTAGGTATCGAATATCTCCTCCCAGCAATTACATTTATATATGACCGCTAAGTGGATATCGATTAATTCAGTGGGCCATTATATTTTATAGAATTCTTCTGTACCAGATCTCTCTTTTTCGTTTCTTATTCTTTGTTCTCTACCTATATTTTTACCTTTTCAATTACATTTATCGATTGCCTGCCCTGCTGGTAATCACTTTTTATTCAGCAATCAAGTGGCAATTGTTAATTTATTGTTTGTGGGCAGCCAAGAGCGTTTTGTATTGATTCAGCTTGCCAATTATTGTGTAAATAAATTCCAAATTGCGTGCGGCAGTAACAACAGGCAGCACAACAGCACAAAAGTGTGCTCTTCATGAACTGGCAAATGGCAAATGGCAAAAGCGAAGTTGCCGCCGCCGTTGCCAAAGGCCATTCACATACATTTTTTTACTTTATGGGCAATTTCGAGAGCCACAGAGCCAAGGAGAAGAACTCTAGAAAAAATAACCAGACCTAGGTGAAGGAAAAACGACGGTAAAAGATGGCAAAAGATGGAAAAAGATTGAAGAAGCCTGAAAAGCAAAGCAAGTAACGGCAGCAATATTGGCCAAAGCTGAGGGGGCAACAAAGCCGTTCATTGTGCACTACAAATTGTCACACAATGTTCCAGCTTGTTCCCAAAACCCCCCCCCCCCCTTTCTAAGATCCAAGATCTCCAACCCCCCCTACAGAAAAAACCTCAATGAGATAAGCTCTGCCTAATACGGACAATACGGACAGTACGGACAAACAGCAGCAACATCAACAGTAAAAACAGAAAAACATGCAGCTGAGCATGAAAGTAAAAGAAGAAAGAAGCCGGAGAAAGAAAGAGGAGAAATCTGTTGATGGGGCGCTGATAAGGCAAGATTATGAGAACGATTTTTGATTTACGGGGGCCCACAGCTCCAAAAGCCTGTACTGTGCTGTACAGTTTCACTTTGAACAAGGAAAACATTGGGCTTACAAGACAGGCTTACGGTGGAGTTATAAATCATGAGCCAAATTAGAGAGCTAGCGATACACTTTTCGGAAGAAATATAACTTTGTTACCTATAAAATAGATTTTATTGAAAGTTATGTACTTTAAAACTGGAGTAAGAAACTTTTTTTAATGAGAAAATATTAAAAATATTAAGTAGTAATGGAATTATTAAACATTAAAATATTTAGGTTGTCATGGCTTTTATAAATAAATCCCGTTAGTTGGTGTAAATTCAAGTATCTTATGACCATAAACCTTTTGAAATATAAAGGCACGCAACTCATCTTAAAATGAAAAACTCATCAGAATTCATTTTTTCCAAAGAAAAATAGCCATTTGGCGCGAGAACAGAAGCAACGGTGGCTGGCAGCTTTCATTTGTTTGCTCAGTTTATGAAACTTAGCTGTGCTGTGCGGTGAAGGTTTTGTTTTGGCATACTGTATTCTGTAGTATTCTCCATCTTGTGCGGACTGCCAACTTCATCTTCGTTTGGCCGGCGAAAAGAATCTTTGACTGACTGACAGGCGGATGGGGGCCAAAAGACAAAGATCCAGACGGGAGACATTCGATTAGCATTAAACCAAAGCAAAGAAAACCAAAGCGAATCGCATCGGGAATAGAGCCAGCGAGTCCAGAGGATCCGCCAAGGAATTGGGAATGGGAATGGGACTAGGAATAGGAATAGGAATAGGATGGTAGGATGGGGACTGCCTAGCAGCGGACTTATGCAATTTCAGTTACTTAGGGCCCATCAGTCAATCAGCCCGACTGTCTGTCATCACTCTTTTTCCACTCTTCGCGATGGCATCGGCTTGGGGTTTTTCTTCTTTCAGTCAGCATTTTCCCCGGACTTGGCGTTAGTCAAATAGGGTTGACAGTCTGTTTGGTTCCATGTTTAATTGCCAAAAAAAAGAAAAAAAAAAAACAAAAAACCGAAACAAAGCCGGGACCATCTATCCATCCATCCGCTCAAGCTGTCTTTCGCCGTGACCCATTTCGTGGCCAGATTTCTGTCCAACGATTACCGGGAATTCAATCCAAGTTCGGCCCGGGATCTCAGATAAGTGACCCAAAAGCTCTTCAAGGGAACCTGGCTCATAGAGAGGTACTCAGAAAAATAAATTAAATTTAAATATTTTTATGGATTTTTTTTAAAATGTAGTTTATAAAATTTAGGGAAATTTTAATTCTGTTTATCTTTAGTTGTTTTTAATGAAGGAGTTCCAAAAAGAAATACCCTCACTAGTTCGGTTCAATTCAGATCACCTTTGGTCGAGCCAAATTTAGCAATTTAGCCATAAACGAGCGACCAAATTGCCAACTGGGAGTCTCATTATAGGAAAAAAATCACTCCGGATGGCCAAAGCGAGGGGCTTCATTAAATATGAGAAATAATTGCAATTATTGAATATTTGCTGAGCTCAGCGGTCGCTTTTTGCTGCGATGTTCGATGTTCTTCGATCTTCGATCTCCGTTCGCCGTTCACCGGTCTCCGGTCCCCGAAAAGGGGCCGTCGAAATCCCCAAATGCGGCTAAAGGACATCATCATCTTTTGAGGCGGCATCGCCATCTATGGAGCTGCCCACGCTCGGCTGGCTTAGGCTTAGGCCCCTCCAGAAACAGAAACAGAAACCGACAACTCGAACCCAACATGGTCTAAGCATTTGCATTTTTCATCCACGCCACACAGCCCCTCAGTTTCTCAGTTTGTTTGTCAGACTCATTTGAATGCAGTTGCTATTTATGTTTTATGCTAAAGGGGCAGACGACCAAGGCGCAGATAACCAGTGACTGGATATAGAGTCCACTATAGGAGGTGCACTGCGAGAAAATTCATGGAAAGTAATAGAAGAAAAAAATTCTGTAGGTTTGAAAAAAAAAATTGTTGTTTAAATAACCTCCGTAACTCGGTTACTGATGATCTAAGGTGTCTCTTTTTTGAAAAAACATTATATAGATTCTCTAAAATAAGAGTGCATAATTTATTTAGGCCCTTAGAAAACCTTTGAACTGGGATATTATTTCTTTCGGTGCACTTTTTGTTCTGGTCGCCTTTTTCGCCTGTTAAGGCAGCGAGGCCAAAACGACTGTGACTTTGACTTTGTTGGGCTAAGCCAAAGCCAAAGTCAAGTCAAGTCAGGCTACAAACTACAAACCACAGCCCACCGCCTCAGCCTTAACCCTTTGGCAGCCAGATGGGCTGCTTTTGACCCGCTGCCAAGTCGAACACGGCCTGTCCATTTGTGGGTTAAGCCAAGTGCTAACTGGGCCTGATGGCTATGTAAATATGTGAAACCATCGAAGTGCATTCCTCCCCAGATTCCCCATACCCCCACCGCTCACGCTTAGTGTACATATCTATACCGATCTTGGCCAGCACTCGACCGAAAGTGTCGAAAGGCCCCGCAAAGAAGTCGCTTATTGAGTGATCCGAATGGTTCCATAAATCAAGCAAAGGGTATATGGGATATGGTAAGGCGAGAGAGAGAGAGAGAGCGAGAAGTGGGGAGGACTAACATGATAAAGAAGGTGGAATCGAAGTGGGGAAGGGGACTCACTGCCAAAGAATTTAAATAATTCTCTACAGGGATTTTCAATCAGTTATAGATCAGACCTTACATATTCCACTTAAGATTCGCTGAATATTCCAGGGAATACTAGAATTTCATACACACAAAAAAAGTATGTTACCGTAAAATCGATATGGCCATGTAAATTTCAGGTCATGCAAAACCTATATCGTTTTTACTCTTTACGACCAGGTCAAATTTACCTGGTCACATATTAAATTAAAATTGATCTTAAATCATGTATAAATAAATAAATAAATCTATGTTTCATATCGATTTTTTTTTGGTGTACCATAACATTTTATGGTTTGGTCCTTCGAACTTTCATTCACTTTAATTTTTGTTTAGCATTTGTTTTATTTTTGATTGTCAAAACATCTATAAGATTCCATTCATTCCCAGGTGACTACATTTTTCCCGCCATCCCATCTCATCCATTCCATTCCGTTCCGGTTTTTGGCATTCCGTTCTGATTCCGTTTGCCATTTGATTTTGCCGTTAGACGCCAACTACAAATGTGGCCAAAAGCAATTTGAAAGCAAACGACAAAGAAATTTGTCTCAAATTTCTAACATAACATGATTTCATGGCGACAAATGCTCCGATCCAATCCGATCCGCTCCGCTCCGTTCCAATCTGTTCCATTTCCACGCTGTGCTGACCAACTTGATCATAATGATCACAATGATCACAATGATCGCTATGTGCAACATCATTATTAGCGTCATCAAGCAGAAATAGAAAGAAGAAATTGCCGCAGATCTCAAATAAGGCTTATCGAGCAGAGCGGGTCTTACAAGTCTTTAGTCAGCGAGAATTAGGCATCTGTCTCCCTCGCTATTCAGCTTATAAAGGAAAAAAGAGAAATGCTAGCAGATTGTAAATCTAGAATCGGAACCATTGGACATTTAACTCAATTCTTTGAAATCTTCAAAGCGATCATAAGTTTCTTTCAACAATTGTTCTATCTACCTAAATTTTGCCAGTTGTTAGGTATTTAACAAACTTTTCAAGTTCCCCAAATGCACAACCAAGATCTTTCTAATGAAGTTGAGGGAAAATCAAAAGTTGTTAAGGGGGAAACATCCAGGCGACATGTGGCTGCCTCATTAAAGCAGCTGAAACTTGGGTTAATCAGGCAAATGCCGCAGTCCCAAGTCGCTAGTCAATCAGGAACATCAGCGACCACGGACAAACTGAGAAATTGAGAATGTCTACCCCTCTTCTCTGGGAGAAAAGAGGTGGTTCGGTGGAGAGGTAGAGAGTTGGGGAGTTGGAGACAACGAGGAAAGGCGAAGACAAACCGGTCAAAATTAACCTACTTAAGACTGGAGGCCAACTGCGGATGACTTAGCTTTGGCTTCGGCCAGCTGCCGTCTTTTTTGGGCCTCCGAAGCCTTTCTTAGTTGCTTAAAACAGAAACAGAAAAGCAAATCTGCGGTACGTGCCATGTAAAATCAGATGAAGAGTGGCAGCCAAAGAGAAGAAAGGCGGGAAAAGCTGGAAAAAATACAAAAAAAAAGGAGTCAAAGCCAAAAACCAAGTCAAATGTCGCACGCGATGTTAAATCGCCCACCGAAAGACACGCCCACTTTTCAATCGCTCTATCGCCAAACAATCTGTTAACAATTTATATGTACTTAACGATTTTCTACGCCAAAGAAGTGGAAGTTTCTAGTTTAATGGCAATGTTCTAAGCGATATAATTATAAATATTAGAAGTGAGCCAGTGAAAAAATATATAAAAAAGCATACAAAATGTTAAGTACATGTTGTTGCGTTCTCCCCGAGAAGAAATTTAAATGCGCCCGAGAGTTTTTCCCGTGAAAAGCAATTGAGGAATTTTCTTTGGGCCTCATTTCGAGGCTAACCGCAAAAAAGGAAAATTGAAAAAAACACAAAAATTCGCTGGTCGGGGAAAATGTGGCGATGAAAATTTCAACCGCAATCAAAGTCAGCGGAAACTTCATCAACGGCGATCCGAAGAAGGAGGAGGAGGCGAGAATCCAGCGGCGAATCCATTGGTTATCCCCCCAGCAGCAGCAGCAACATGCAACATGCACCGCAGCAACATCTCGGCCACATCCGAAGGCGACTGCCCAGTGAGCCAGGTTAATTGATTATCGCTGGCGTCGCAGGCAATTTGGCCCAAAGCCCCTTCTTACCTTGCCTCCTTTTTTCCCCCTATTAGCCCCCCCTTTTATCTGGCTCTCTTTATGTGCGAGTGACCGCAATGACAAGCGTCACGAGATCAAGGCATAAAAACCAAATTAGAAGCAACTGGCCATTGGCCACTGCGAATCCTCCGAGGGCACGAACTCGTGAGTTGAAAAATATATAAAATTAAAATATTTTAAATAATATTATTTTTAATATCTATCAAGGGGATTTTTTTTATTAAATTATTTTGTTTTTTACTTATCAAGAACTTGATTCTTTTTTCGCTGTGCAGCGTAAGTGCAAAGCTCTATTTATGACCCCTAAAGAATACCCCTAAAACCCGACGAGAAATCCATGTTGCTGCTGTGATGTTGCTGTTGTACTTGCCTAACAAGATTTGTGTGCCATTTTGCTGCCGCTTTTGGTAGCACCTTTAGGTTGGCCAAGGTCTGTTGGCCAGCCAGCACCACCAGTTGGCCAGCTTTTTCGTGTCTGATCTGGTCTGTGACAGCAGCAGCAGTAGAAGCAGCAGCAGTAGAAGCAGTAGAAGCAGCAGCAGCAGCAACAGCAGCAACACCAAGAGCAACTGGCAACTAGCAACTCCTTAGGAACAAGAAAGCCGCTTCGAAAATCAAGTGATTACTGTCTGGCATCACGAGTAATGAAACGTGACTCAAATCGCAGTTAAACACCCAAACCGAACCGAACGAAACCGAACCGAACCGGAGGAGCCAGAAGATATGCGGCCCACTATATAGGCATAGGTATATGGTATCTATGTATACCATGCCAGCCCATCACACACGCAAACGCCAAACGAACGAGGTAAAACAACAATTAGAACAAGCCAAAACAACCAAACGAACAACCGAACAACCAAAAGATCGCACAAGCGATCCCCAAGGAGAAGTTTAGTCTGTCGGAGGAGCTCTGGATTCTGGATTCTGGATACTGAACACTGGATACTGGACTCTAGATTCTGGGGTCCACATCCACATCATCAATGTCCCGGCCATGTCAGCCATTTGGGTAATGTCGTCGCTGCTCGAATTTAATGGCCAAAAAAATCAAAAGCAGCTGAAAACACAAGGCGAGAATAGAGGGACCAGCAGAAAGACATCGATTGGACAGAACACAGCACAAAGAACCGAACCCCTGGGGAATTCTCTGGAGATATCTGGAGCAGAATGACTTGGTCCTTGAAATATATTCACTTGGCATAAACGTCTACAGATATTAAGATAATGGTTTTCTATTAATAGTTTGGCACAAACCACAATGGTTTCTTCGGAGTGAAGCAGTGAGTGTGTTAAAAGTTCACAGGGTTTTCTAAATAAGATTTATAGTGCCGACTTTAATGGCTCTCTACAAATGGAACTTAATTATTATACAATATAGTTAAGGATTATACAAATCTTGAGGGCGTTTTTGGATTCTAACTTTAGTCAGTGTTTCTTAATGTTGGTTTTTGATGATCTAAAGTTCCATTTCTCACATTTAAGTTATGGAGTTTCTTCCTTCAGATAATCTCTTCCCATTGCCATACAACCCATCTTCTCAACCCATGTTCTCTACATGTTCTTAACTTCCTAACCCTATCGCCGCCATTGCAATTATGTGAAGGACTTGGAGTGTAATTGAATTGATTAGAATGGATAAAAAGAACCTTCTAAGCATCTAGCCATCTAGCCATCTAACCATCTGGCCATATCCATATCCGTTGTGTGTGACCATTAAATCTTGCCGAGATTTGCATACATACACACACGAGAGGGCCGAACAAAAGAAGATCCATCTGCGGGCCGCAAATGCAAATCTCCGTTGCCCAGAAGACGCCTCTTCGCAGCTCAACCCTTTCTCCATTTGTGCTGCTCTGTTTACTCAAGCAAAGATGACACTGCAAACAGAACACAACACAACACAACACAACAGAGGAGAGGAGAGAAAAAAAAATGGCAATCTGCATCTTGAAGATACGACTTTTAGAGGGGGCAGAGATCTCTGGGAATGCGACACGACTTGGTGTTTGAAATATTTCACTTTTGGCTAGCGCCCTGCCCACAGAAGAAAGAAGAAGAAAAAAAAAACGTAAAGACAATGGACCTGGCCTTCTGGACACTTGGCTTATTCTTCTCTTACCCGCTCCTCGGATAATACATGACATTAGACAAAGTCGGAGGCCTCAAAATGGAAAATTGCCATGCATAACATATTTTTCTTTTCTTGGCCCTGCTCTTTTTTTTTCTTTTTTTTTTTCTTTTCTTTTGGTTTATTATAAAGACTTGCAAAGTGGCCAAAAGACTGCTGGCCAGAGGGAGGCTTTCCTGGACCGCAATTTATGCAGAGCGAACGCAATTCAGTTTCGGTTTTTTTCTTCTTCTTCTTCCTTTCTTCCCTCTGATTTAACAATCAAAAAAGTGGTAAAAAAAAAAAGAAGAAAAAGGTTATGGATGAGCTGGGACTTACCGTTAGAACTGTATAGATATTGGACTTGGCGTAGAAAAGTGCAGCAAACCACAAAAGTTTAGTGTGATCTACGAGCTTCGATCGGTGGCTTTTGATTAGATCACAAGATTGATGGGTTTTGTTTATAGAGATGAGTCTGGGATAAATGGGCGAAAATAATGATTGCCCGGAACCACAAGAAGTAATTTAAAACGGTGAGAAAGCAAACAATTCTGGGATTAGGCTTGAAATATACCAAATATTTAAGTATTTCAGTTCTAATCGCTTTCTTTAAAAGCTCTTTTTAACAGGGTAATCTATGGGGATCCTAACTTCTTCGCCTTGCATGCTTTTAAGGTCACCCTAATAAGCATGATTTATGCTAAGTACTTAACTTTCACTCATTTCCCCACTCACTCTTGGCTCTTTTCTAAATATGATCTTTCTTTCAGCCAACTAAATTTCTACCTTCTGCATTTTTATCTCTGTGTCACGGTCAAAGAAAATAAATACGTTTTCTGCTATTTTTTTTCTCGTGTTTACCCTCATAAGCAACCTGAATACCAAGTATACGCCCCTTAAGCCTCAAAAAAAAAAGTTTCTGTTATATGTAACGGTTATTTAAGCTTATGCGGGTTTTTATTTGTATTTTAGTTTGATAGCCTTTTTTTATGGCACTGTTTTTTTTTGTAACCCCTTTAAAATAAGGCAAAAAGAAGTGCCTTCTTTTGGTTCATCCATCAAATTATTTTCTATTTTCTATTGTTTGCCCTAACAAGTCACATACAAATTTGCTCATTATTATTTTCTGTTTGTACTTTCAGAAGAAGACGAGTCTTCAGCCCAGAAGAAATCGAAAGCAAATCAGGTAAGCAAAAATGTTGTTTGGCTTAACGAAATTTCCATTTCGTTTCAAGGGTTTTGCTTTCGTTGGTCGTCGTTTTTTTTAATTAGTCCGATGATTTCTATATTTTTTTTGGGGCCGCCTCCTCTCATTCTTTTTTGGTTTTTACTATTCTTGTTGATTGATTTATGATAGCCAGTTGTGTTGGTTTTTTTTTTTGTTTTTGGCGAGGCGTGAGGCGCGTTTGAACCATAAAAACCGAGGAACAACGAAAAGAGGTCCATGGGAAAATGCCAAAAAGGGGGAAAGGGGTGGTTTGTGGTCTGTTATGAGGGGGCGGGGGACGGAGGGACAGGCCATTAGTAGCAACACGACTTCTGCTTCTGCCCCGCCTCCTTTGCCCGCCCCCCAAAGTTCTCGCTTTCACCGAATTCATTTTATTTTATTTATTGAATTCTCTGCATGTCAGGCACGTTTTCACGAATCGAAACGAAACATGCATGTCGGTATGTCTATTGAACATATATGTATATAGATTATACACAGAAAAAGATTTTTTTTAAGCTAGAAAAATAATATGACAAAAAAAAAATTCTTTAAAAAAAAAATATATAAAAAATATTAAAAAAAAATATTCTGTCAATTTTATAGAGCATCTAAAATATTCATTAAAATAAAATAATTTAAAAAAAAATAAACGTTTAAAACAACCTACAAAAAAAAAATTTTTTTTAAATCATCACAAACAATATATTTATATTTTTTCGATTCATGTTTGTGTTAAAGGCAGTTCCAAAGTCAAGAAATCCGACAAAAGTGATAAATAAAATGGGCGTATGGCGATTGTCATTGTCCATTGCTTCCATGGCTTCCTTTTCTACCATTTTTGCAGCCTGCCTATTGCCAATTGTTGGTGTTGTGTTTGGCCATATCCATTTGGCATATATGTTATGACAACAACAATGAGTACAATCGGTACAGTGGCATCGGTTTCGTTTCTTTGTGGATAAAATAATACAATAACAATTAATACTTTTTAATCCAAGTTAAATTAACTTTTTGGGGTGTTGAAGAAATCCATATTAAATGTTTAAACAATTTTTCTGCTTCACTAATTTCTATAGTTTTTAGTTGAACATTTTTGTCTTAGGAACCACTGTGACCACGAAGTCACAGCTCTTGGAGATCGCAGTCACATGTCGGCATGCCACGATCTCGCCTTCTCCTCCCCCTTTTGCACTTCCCAATGCCCACTTCCCATCACCTCCGATTCCACTCCACCTCTGTCCACATCCACATCCACATCCACATGCACATGCACATCCCATGTCCCAGCCCCACCGAAATCCAAATTCAAGTCCAAGTCCAAGTCAGAGGAGCCTGAGTGGCATGTGAATGAGGTGGTTTCACGGTTGGAAATTTGGTACACAGGTCTTCTTCTGTGGGCCAGATTGTCTTAGGTCGTGCCAAGAGCGATGCGCATAATAAATTTTTGCTTCTCGACTTCCAGCCAAAAGAAATGAAAATGAAAAGTTCTCAAGCGACAAATGTGGGGGAAAAAAAAGTTGAAGTTGAAACCTTTTGACAAGGCACGTAGTCGTGAGAAGGGGGGGAAAACAGGGCAAATCGGGGGAAAATCAGGGAAAGGGGGCTGGCAATGCACCGTGCATAATGAGCATTTTTGGGTTAGGTCGCTCCACATTCGAGTGACAAACAAAAAAGTGAACGACAAAATGCAAAGACAAGAAGTTGGAAAAGAGGAAAATTTACTTGCCAATTAGCACAAAAACGAAACGAAAATAGTTGAGGTGAAAATATTTGAAACTGGAGCAACAAAAGTTAAGTGTTTAGGAAATCGATGACAGAAACAGATCGATTGGCAGTTGATTGGCGAAAGAGAAACTTTGGCAAGATACGATAACAGCATTTCCTGTTTATCAATTTCATGTTTTTCTTAAGAAAAACGTGAAAAACAAATAATTAGAAAAAAAATATATATCGAAATAATCGTATATCGAAAAGATGGCCTGTCAAAAATTTCTAGAAAAGCGAGTCAAAACGCTCCAAACAAATTACAAGCAGAGAATTTCTACGATAGGGAATAAATGTTCTAAGAGTGGCCAAGTGTAAAAGTAAGTGCTCAAAATAAAATAAAAAATCGATAATGGCTCGTTAAATCGACCGATTAATGAGACCATCTCGAGCGTAAGCATCATCTTATAAATCTAACCGCAAGGCAGGAGAAATTACGGGTAATAAACATGGCGAACTTGGAATGAAAGGTAGCAAATGAAACTGCAGATTTATGGTTTACACATTAAACGAGTCGAGTCCCGGTTAAACATCCAGTTCCTCTAAGTAGTGTAGTCGCTCTTCAATTGGTGTCTGCGAACAGCTTTGTGGCACCTATAACCGATTAATGCCTGGCATAAATACGCGAGATTCCATTCTCATCATTATGATTACCAGCGGCATAAAAAGCGAGTCGAGAAGGAAACCGAACCGAGAAACCGCATAAACTCATTTTCTCATTTGAGAAGGAGAAGAAGAAGTGACAATCGAGACATGCAGAGAGAAAAAACAGGTCATTCTGGGCGATATAAAAATTGTTGAATACCGTAATAACTAAATTTTTAATATCATCACAATAATAATCTACCTGATATAATTTTTTCTAAATTAAGTTTTTGAAAAAACCACCTAGTAAACATTAAAATATATCCAGAAAGCATGTTCTGTGTAGTTAGTAGAGAAAAGGCACAGGAAAGAGGGAAAGAATGATGGCTTGGGAACTGGTTTCAGTTTGATTCAGCCGACTTCCCAAACACCTCAGCAAACTCAGCTCCTCAAACTGAAACTCAAGTGGGAAAAGGAACCGGGGGCAGCAAGTGTCCAAGATCGGTGGACCCAAGTGGACCCAGCCAAATGGAATATCCGCCTGACCCACATCCAATTGCTGCGGCATTTGAACGGATTTGCATGCCCCAGTCCAAGAGATTGCAACTAAAATTCAGGCCCAAGCGGCGGAATCTTTGACATGGCCTGGCTCCCAAAACCGAAACCCAAACCCAAGCCAAAAACCCAAACCGAATTCGCCACTGGCGACGTGTCTGTATGTACGATTAAGTATATGTGTGTTGGCCAGAACTTGGCCTACTTCCATGTGACCGCTTTCCCGACTCGGGCTCCCACTTCTCGATCCGATCCCAGCATTCGAGACTCTCCAACCTCGCTTACTTCTCCAATTGAGTGTGATTTGGCGGAAGAACCTGGTCGATAAGGAGGAGAAGGAGGGGTAACGGGCGGTAACTACTCACACAACGCACTTTCCCAATCCAAACCGAACAGCACATCCAAAGCTATTCGACACCTGAGCGAAAAGTGGAAAAGTTTCACCCAGGCAGAACAAATTATCGCCGATTGTTTGATCGATCCCAGGGGACAGGCGGTGGATCGCATTAGGAAGTAAAAGAGACATCCACTCCAGTTAATCGGCGATTAATTCGATAGACCAAGGAAATTGTTATAGGGACTGTTAATATATGGCAGATTTATCGAGAGTCATGTTTTTTATAATCACATATATGAAATGCTTAGACTAATATAATTCTTTGAATATATAAAATCGATTAATTCGATAAGTCTGGGGATATTGCCAGAAATCTTGTTAAATGTACAAAATAAAGATAGGAAGTCAGAAAATAGTAAAAATACTAAAAGAAAAGTTTAAAATTAATATTAATATTTCTATAATTTTTTTTTTGACATTTCGATATATAATCGATTTAAGATAGTTACATATTATGGTAAATAACATGTCTAAGTCATGGTAATTTTCGTTTATATTACCTATGGATGGTAATGAAAGCAGCGAAGAAAGGTAAAGATTGCGGCAAAGATAGAGACGTCAAAGAAGAGGTCAATTACTGGAAAGGGATAACAGCTTAGGGCAGGCATCATCATTAGCACTCATCGCATATCTCATGGCTGAAAGGAAAACATGGGCAAAACAAATCCAATGGATTTGGCCACGCACCAGAAGAAAAGAGTGGGCAGAAATGGGAGGTGGTGCTATCTTCTTGTCTTCTTCAGATCTTTTAGTTTTTTTTTTTGTTAGTTTTTTTTTAGGCATATAACAAGCCGCAACTAAATCGACAAAATCGGCTAATGCGACAGACGTGGGGTCCATTTGGAATATAATGGGCCCAGGTTGCCATTGTTGGCATTCCAATGCGTTTTTTGTGTTGCTGATGTTGCAATGTTGGTGATGTTGCAGCCTGCAATTGTGCGTCATTAACATGCAACCAAAGCGAGAGAGATGGGATAAGGCTACACAGGGAAAAATAATATGTATTATAGAGTTACAAGTAGAATATTATTATTTAATGAGAATCAAGTAAACTATTTCTTGGAACTACTGCTTCAGAAATAAAATAGCCAACTTCGAATCTGACCTTTATTTCTTCCCGTGTAACAGAAGACTAGAGAGAGAAGTGAATTGAGCAAACAGCATTATCGTATGATCATCTCCAGTGGTTTGAGGGCCGTCTAATGACAGTGCCGGGCCACGCCTCCTGCCCCTGCCCCTGCCCCCGGCCACGCCCCTTGGCAAGTCCGCCTCCTCCCAATCCTAATCCCGACGAGAGAGCCTTTGATCATCTCATCTAAGTACGTGCGTTGTACTGCCTTGTTTTTTCTGTGTGGGTTCAATGCGGAGGGTTGCGACCTTTTGGCCATCTGGCAGTTTCAAATTTTGAGCATTCAAATTGCGGATGGTTTGGTAGTACCCCTCGCTTCTCTATCGCTCATTCAACTGACAGTTAACCAGGTCAACTAACGGCGAACGTCCGCAAGCTGTTAAAGCCAACTTAAACAAATAGCACTTCCCCCCCTCCCCGATTTTCTCGCCACTCTGTATTCAGTATTCCATATTCTGTAGTCTGTAGTCTGTATATTCTGTAAGCCCGCATCTTCTCGTTTGGCTTGTTTATCTACCCAATGCCGCTTCCTCTGCCACTTCTCTTCCACTTCAACTTCTTCTCACCTGCTACGCACAAATTTGCATTCGACTTTCTTTCAATTTCAATTTGTTTGCGCATTTCATTTGAGAGCGCTGCCATCTAATTGGTCCAATAATAGCCTATAATTGTTGGAAAAATGTTGGTAATTTGGCCTAATCGGCTTGAACAGTTAGCAGCGGAACGGACTGGAACGAAGCGAAACGGTATCTCTTGGTCTTTCTTAGCTTATCCGCAATCTTTGACTCTTTTTTTTGTCAACCAAGTTCGTTGCCTAAGTCTTTCGTTTTTTTTTTTTGGTTGACTAAATTCAAGAGCTAATAACTTTGTAGCCATTAAATATATTTGTAAGATATTTTCTTCTTATAAAAATAACTTTATTGGGTTTTCTAAACATGTATGAAAAGAAAACATTTTTATTTTAAATTAGTTTTAGTTTAATGACTTAAAATGTATCCAAAGAATACTATTACCAAAGAATTATTTTCCAGTGGATACGAGGAGGAAATCAAAATCAAAGCAGAGATAGAAACACACACATTAGAGGCACTTGATCAGGTGAACGTCACGTACTTCCTCCTCCCCCCCCACCAAAAAAAAAAAAAAACCACCTCACCTTGTGGCTGGCTTTAATTAAATGTTGTTCTTAAAATTGCACAAACTACAAAATGAGCCACAATGGGCCACTTAGGCGCAACTTAACGTTGTGGCCAAGAAGGGGCAGGAACCTATGGCCAACTTGGTTTACATTTGCTTATCGGGGGCTTCTCGGGCTTTGGCCGTTGCACATGTTGCAGCAAATTGGTCATCTTCATCTGCTGCCATTTGCCATTCCACTCGCTTCTGTGGCCAAGTTAAGACCAAGTGCAGAGAGAGAAAAACCAAGTAAGATTTTATGAAAAATATATCACTGTTGTTAAGAGTAAACCAGCATTTTTTTGAGTGCTATAAACCCCCTCCTTCCCATTTTTTTAGCCCGACTTGCAGGCTGGCGCATTCAATTATTTCCATGTCCTGATTGTCTTGTCGTGCGACGGCGCGAGTTTTGCATTTAAAAATAGGCCGAAGTGGTCAGCAAGCAGAGCCTCTTGTTTCACTCTTTAAATTGCAAATATTTTTAATGAGCCCCATAGCGAAGCGGGGCGATTGTGATTCCGATTCCGAGAGGATGAGGATGTCTAGCGCCAGGTCCACACCCAAATGGGTTATCCAATATGCAGATGCGGTAGTTGTTGTTCCCTGCCTGTTGCTGTTTTGCTGTTTTCTGTCGGCCAAGTGTCGGTTGCATTGTAATGAGCCTTGTTTCTCCAGCTAGTTGGTCAAGATAGATGGCTAAAAATACATGCATTCCCAGATAGCCCCTGGAAAACTGAAAACTGAACGAAGCATGGCAGAGAACGGCGAACAGAGATGTCAACCACAAAGTGATGCCGATGCGATTCGCTGGACAATCTCGATTATGATGCCGCCTGACAGTTCGCTATCTCTTTTTCGAGTCCGTTGATCGATGAGCAGAGGCTTTTCCCCATCTGTAGGCGGTTCGGTGGGATGGTGTGGGAATGTGCAGATCGTCCTCGGGGAGATGATGGCCTACAATAAATGTGTGTTTTACCAGGAGCAATTGCAGAGCCTTTCTTTAATAGAAAATAGTACATACTATCCAAAATTACTTTTACTTTTGTGTCTCAGAATAGTTTAGTTTTATATCTATAGAATATTCTTTATATGATAAATGTGCTATTAGGAGAGTACTGATCAAATCCATGGTTCTCTGGATTCTCTGGATTCTAGATGCTATCCAATAGTCTTTGAAAATCATTCGATTCCAAGAACCACTTTCTTTGATCTGTACATTTTCTATCTCATCCCAAGGAAGTCGCCTCTCCAAGATCACCTCTCATTTATCTGAACTTGAGAGTCTCTCTAGATCGGAACTCTGACATTCTGGCATTCCAGTCGGTGGTGATGGTGATCCTCATCTGAGGAATGGATGATGACTGCAGCGGTTTGGCTTCGTTTTTGCCTCCATTTGCCGGGGCATTCCAGCGCTGATTTCCCTGACCATGCCCACATTTTAGGGCCCACAATTGCAATTAATTGCTAAAACTTTGAAGCCTGCACTTGCAGTTTGCAGTTTGTAGCTAGCTGTTTGCTGTTCGCTGCTTTCTGCCCCTTTCGCCTCGTGTCATCATCATTTCTTCTCTGGCGTGGCAAAACTGGAGGTTGCTGCTCATAATTGCCATAAATCATGCAACGTTCCTTTGCCCGCCACTTGAAACTTGAAGTTGAAGTCGGAGTTGGAGTCTCCAGTCTTCAGTCTCCAGTCTTCGGTCTTCCGAAAGAGAGTTTCTCTGGCTTCATCGGAGCTCCAACACATTCCGCGGCCTCAAATGCGCCTCTAATGACTCCTGTTCTTTGTTGCCAGCCCCAATCCTCTACTCATCCTCCTGCTCATCCTCTTGCTCATCCTCCTGCTCGACGCAGCTCGCCTCATCTTCGGTTTCAGTCTCTCAAGCCATCTTCCCATCTCCATCTTTCAGTCCATTCTCTTTGGCTCTTTGGCTAATGGCTTTTGTTGGCCAACTTCCGCGAAAGAGCCGAAGAACGAAGTGCCCGCCATCCCATCCTGATTCCAAGAACGAAAAGTCTCTTTTACCGCGCACTCGCTGCACTGTTCAAAAAAATAGGAATTTCAAATATCTCAACAGCTGATTGTGAGATCAAGGATCAATCTCAAAGAAAGTTTATTATTTTTTTAGGATTTTTAACAAAATATATAATACTGTTCCTAAAATGTATAAAACCATTCCATATCCCAAACTAGTAAAGCTACAACGTCTATATTTTTACCAAACCTTCCTTTTATAGTGTAGATTTTTGCTAAGTATCGATTTCTAACCAAGTGATTCCAAACAGCTCCAAATAAATATTGGTTTAGGTCTTACGGTTAGTTCCAATAGCAATAGGAAGTATTAAATATTATAAGAGTTACTATAAGACTACATTGCATTTTTTTCGGTGCGTTTTGTCCAACTGACAATGAGCGATTGATGAGACAACTGCCAAAAAGAGTGGGGCCAAAGACGGGGACCTATAGGTATAAACCCCCCCTCCCTGCCCTTCCCCTATTCGATAGGCATCTGGAGCGAGGAACAGCATTCAAAACATTTATGCCGTGGCGAAGAATTTATGAAATGTTTGGGTTTCTTTTTCGTTTTCTGCTGAATGTTGCACGTTCCATCGGCTGACCAGGAGGTTTGGAACCACACCCGTTTGCTGTCCCGCCCATGGATTGCCCCCCCCCCTCCCCTCGTAAACCCCTCCCCCTTGTGAATCTCCTCCTGAGTTGCCGTGTTGCATATCTTGTTGCCTGCATCGCAGTCGATGGGGCAGCACTTTCAAATAACTCCCCACATGTTGCTATGTGTGCGCGCTGCAACAACCTTGAGGCAGCTCCTCCAGAAGAGGATATCGTTTCTGCCAACTTGTTATGCAATAAATTTCCGGTTCTAACCAAAAAAAAACAAAAAAATGGGTATAGAAAAAAATAGAAAATAGCAACAACAGCGGACCAAACAGCTGCAACCATTTTTCACATGCCCAAAGAACAGTGTCCGCGAAAATTCCCCCTTTTTTTTGTTTCTTCTTTTTGGGAGCGGCACCTTTCTCTTAGCCTTGTTCTCGTTGGCCAACTTGATTTTGTGTGCTATTATTATTGTGCCCTTGCAGTGGGTAACATCATCTTTTACACCCCAGAGATTTCAGATTTTACATTTCCATGGCAAGAAAAGAATATTTCTAAAATGAAAAACCTTTCTTATTTTGAAATATTCTTGCCTCAGATCCGTAGATATCTAATAGATATATCTACCTTCATATCTACATTCTATCTACATTCTAGTGCAACTCCTAATATATTAAATTTTTTCATTAGTTTCTCATTTAACGCTTGTGAGGCATCCATTTTACGGTTCATGTTTAAAATGCATTATATAATGGAAAACCTTTCCTATTTTAAAATAATCTTGCCTCAGATTATATTATTATCTAGTAGATATATCTACCTTCACATCTACATGTTATCTACATTCTAGTGCAACTCCTAATATATTACATTTTTTCATTAGTTTCCCATCTAACGCTTCGCTACCTCTCATATCAAATGGGTGATCAAATTTAGTAGTTCCCCACCTCTCTTTTACCCCCGGATTTCTATCACTAAGTGGGTGTCAACTCGATTAGATTTGTAACGGTTCTTAATAGTACATGTGGGGTCTAATAGATGGCGCCTTGCCACGTTTTTTGTGGCTACGAAGGATGGTGGGATGGAAGGGGGTAGAATGCCTGCTCCAAATTAAAAAACGTATAGAAAATTTCCAGGCAATTTTCAGCCAAGACTGGCAAACATTTAATTTCGCCACTCAAGTGCCTATCTCTTTCTGGCGTTTTTTTCTTTCTTTTTTTTAATTATAACTTTTAATATTTTCGTTTAGAAGCTGGCTTAAATGCACGTTTGACCACCTGAGGATGGGAATGAGAACGACAGCCTGAGAAAAGTGGAAACTGCGAGTGGGAAAAGCCAGCTGGCAGCAAGGAAAAGCTGGCCAGCGCTTCCATTGTTCGATAGCAATTATTGCTGCTTCGCACTTCTATTACAAAAGGCCTCTTCTATCTAGGTATAGGTATATATAAAGCTTTACCGGGTATAGGAAAAATAGGAAAATGGGAAAAGGGGAGTTGCAGCACGCATGGTGCATGGCAGGTGCTTCAACTTTGGTCGGCTGCACGTTTTCGCAGTGCGCATCTTTAAGCCCGGCGATGATTGAAAATTACATAATTGCAAAATGCAGCGAGAGAGGTGCCAGTGGAGAGGAGTGAAGAAGTGGAAAGAGTCGGGGAACAAGGGGTCTTTTGGTCTTTTGCCACCAACTAAGTGATTGAGTGTGTTCTGTCTTGCTCTGCACAGTGAGAAAATGATCTTATGAAGTTATATTACTCGCGAACTCGAAGTCTCTGTAATATCTTGAACCGCATATCAATATGATACGATTAACTTATGCATCGTAAATATATTTACAATCTTTTTTCCGCGTGTAACCATTACATTGGCGTGTTGTGACAACAACAGCAACAAATTGCATTAAATGAAAAGGTTTCTCCTGGGCGAATGTGTGTATATTTGCTGTTTCCCATTTCCTTTTGCGCCAATTGATCGAGTGGACAGGCAAACACCGAAAGACATCAGACAGACGGACTCGGGCTGACTGACATCCGTTCACACTCATAACGAGAAGAGAACGTTGAAATGGAGTTTAGAGGTCTCTATAAGGTACTGGGTTCCCTTGATTTATAGTTGGTTAACTCTAATTTTGTATCCTATAGATGGAGGATAATTATTATATAATAATCTATATCTTAAAATCCATTTCAACGATTCTATTACAAATTGAGCATCATCATAATCTTTATTTTTCTTTAAATACTATCTAGAACCCAATAAATACAGGGTATTATTATACAGAAGAACCGACCCAAAGCCTCATAATTCCTTTGGCGGTGAGTGTTTGCATTTCCAAGTTGGCACTTTGCTATTGACAGTGACTGTGACTGAAAACCAGAAATCGTGTGCACTCCAGAGGTTATTTTAGTTTTAGCATCGTGTGCAAAGTGAATGGTCGAGGATCTTTTACCATACCCCCCCCCCCCCTCCCTCTTTTGAAATCTGCGTTCTTCGTTCGATCTTGTATGATATGAAAAAATGGCTTTGATTGACAGGCAAATCGCATTGGATTTGGCATGACCAATTATTTGGCATTTACTGTTTCCTGCTCATCTGCGTTTAATTGGTTATGCCGTGACTGTGACTGTGACTGTCACTGTGACTGTCGCTGTCTTTGTAGAGTGGGAGCTGCTTCTTCGGGCTGCCAAAGAAATGGAAATCTCTACTCTTTTTTCTAATTGACCAAGCTACTTTCACTGGTCATTGTCATTAGTGTGAGCCAAACCCCCTTTGACCTTTCATCGTGCGTAGTTTCCATTTCCCCTTCACTCTCTAATGATGTGATCACTGATCAGGTCCATTCTTCTCTTATTTTCTTTTCGCTTTTCTACGCTATTCATATATTTTCGTATCTGCTTATGATGCAATTCTCTTTGGCGTAATTAGAGGTCCCAAACAAGAATGAGAATGGCAATGAGAAGAAGAAGATGATGGCAGAAGTAAGCGTGCCTAATGATAACCTTTTGAAGACCCCTCTTCGGGGTTCGTTTCGATTCCGTTTCGTTCCCCCCGCCCCTCTACTCTCCCTCTCCCTCTCTCTCTCTCTCTCTTTCTGTTCCCATCGCGTTCCCCGTCGTAACTGCAAATTTTCTTGATTACCGGGTAGCCAACTTAAATCCAAGTACGCGCCACTGGCCACAAGAATTGACCAAAGCAAGAGGAAAAACCGAGAGGAGCCAAGGGGGCGGGGGCCAAAGGGGGCGTGCCAGCACTGACCATTGACCATTTGAGATGGCCACCAGCTGATGAGAAGCGCTGCAGTCCATCGATCTCCGATTCCCGGCCATATAATTACCATTCGCATAAAAACGAGAAAAAACCACACAGAAAACAGAGAACAGTTGGCATTGTGGGGTTGGGTGACCTTCATGAACCTTGAGGATTCTGTAATTTCAGTAGGCAAATGCCAGGAATGATGAGAACCCACCCCGTAAATTAGAAATGGTCAAGGACGCAAAGCGTAGGCCAAAAATAAACCCAACACACGGCTATAAATAACGAGATTCGTGAGCTGGCAATCGTCGCTGGGCCTTGCAATTGCAATTCTTATTCTTTCGCAGAAGCAGAAATGGCAGAAGAACAGGAGAGCCAGCAGATTCGCAACAATGACGTCAACAGGGCAATCTCAAAAGGGCTTTATCTCGCAGCTCCAATCTCTCCAATCTTTCCTTGGCCCTTGTAATTGGCTTCTGTTAAAGTCCAGTTCCAGTTCCAGTTCCTCTTGGCTCGTTTCAAATGCATTTCATTTCTAGGTTCTAGATTCTACAATGATAAATATATCACTATATAATGAAGATCTAGTGAATAAAGCTGTTTCATGGTTCTGTTCTCCAAGTGATGAGAACTCCTAGATCAATTTAATTAAAAATCACCACTAAGTAATTTGAGCTATTTACTTGGACTTTTGTCGCATTGTTCGGAGCTGACTTTTGGACATTAATCCTGCCCCTTCTCCTGCTTTTATGCCATGCAAAAAGAGAGCAATCGCAGATGTTGCTGCTGAAGATGCAACACAAGTTGCAGCTGGGCCAACGACAATTTCAGTTTGGCTCCCGTTGAGTTGCTGCTGCTGGCGATGCTGCGGGCTGCTGATGTTGCTGCTGCTATTGCTGCTGCTCTTGTTGCAGTTGCTCTTGTCGCTGTCGCAGTTGTTGCCGTTGTTGCTGTCGTGCGCTTCGAGGGGGATCGCAAGTTGCAACAGCAACATCAGCGGGCATTCTTCGCTGTCTTTGCCACCTATTTCATACAGCATACAGAACATTTGTTGTCGCTGTTTAATGTTGTTGCTGTTGCCGATGTTGCTGCTGTTGCTGTTGCTGCTGATGTCGCTGTCGATGTTGCTGATGTTGCCCTGCAATCGGACACGCCGGCAACTGGGCAACATTTGGCACTGGCCCGCGGAGAATTCGATGCCCCGGCTATATCGTTTGCCATTTCCCATTCCGAATTCTCGAATGCACAGCGAGAAATAGGGGTTAGCTTAACTTGAAACCCTAAGTTTGAATACTCCAGGCATGTAATTTCAATCGGTTTAGTTAGAAACTGTTTTTGGCCGTGTGGCAAACCGATTCTCGGCTTTCATTTGGCCATTTGCAGCTCGTGTTGGGCTGGTTTAATATCGCTGGTAATGGCCACGTTTCGAGCTTTATAATCACCGACGCGGGAGGGGGGAAGGGTGGAAATGCATGAAATAATTGCATTGGCAGTGCCCCAACTCCAACTCCAACTTCAAGTCCAGGTTCCAAGACGTTTTCTGGACAATTTTCACAAAACAAATTGAATTGAATATGTAAATATAATTGCTTGGGGGGCTATAGCGATCTGCCCTCCTCCTTCTACGTACGAAAACCCAATCCACTTCTTATGGGGGGCGTTTAAAAACCCATAAATTTCGACTTAAATGCCGCTCTATAAGTCAGCGCGGGAGGTGGAAAAAGAGGCAACACTGCCAGTACCAAGTACCAAGTACATACTCATATAAGAGGTTGAGAAGTCCAAGGAGAAGACTTGGCTTTGGCCAACAGCTGGCTAACTTATATGGCATTGGCTTCCGCAAGACTTTGACCATTTGTAGATGGCACCGCGAAATGAATAAATGAATGCAAATGCATGCGGTTAAATAATCCATGACTCGGGATGAATGAATGAATCAAATGGGTCCTGCCCCTCGGGCCGCAGACTGAATGTTGGCTGAATAATTAACCGAATTGGTGTGCCATTAGATGAATAACTCAGCTTGGGAAAGGGGTTAACCCATTTTTTGGTATAACCACAAACGGTAAAATATGAATACATGATTATTGAACTCAATGCATACTGAATACAGAGTATCAATAACCACTCAGAAATTATCAATTAGTCGAATGAGTAATGTAATAAGCGAACTAGTGAAATCATTACTCAAAATTTCAATAACCCATTCATTCACTTATAAGATTTGAATATTACTGATAAATGAATTATCCAAAATATCAATAGCCAATTCAGTCCATAAAGAACTTATCAATTAAAGGAATAAGCTATGTAATAAGTGATTACTGATCATTACTGATTGAATGAATTACCCATTCACTCCATGAGCAACTCACTTATACTCATTCCCCACCAATTCGATTTCCCTTTTCTTTGGTGGCGACCACCCACTTATTGGCACATGAGCATTCACCACATGGCAACCATTCGCTCCTTTTGCACCTGCAGGTCAACTCCCTGAACCGACATGCACACTCGGGGGTCAATTGGTTGGGATGTTGGATGGTGGATGGACTTACTTGGATTACCTGGATGGGCAGGCAGTCTGTCCGCAGAAAGCAATTTGCTGCTGCCTTCCCTGCTCCAATGAAAACCACAAGAATGCCAAAAAGTTGTTTTGCGCAGCGGCCAGAGATTGGAATTGGAATTGCTATTGGTATAGGAATAGGATTTGTGGAACGGGAATGGAGTGGGCCGTTAGAAACTCCAACCGCAGATCGTCAATAAAACGCAGGCCCCTTCCCTTTCCCTCATCCTCCTCCTCCCCATTTTTTCGGACAGCTCATTAAAGTCTGTGGCAAGTCAAAGAGTTTGATGCGGACATGGATGTGGGAAGATGTCTTGCACTTGAGCCAACGAACTGGTCTGGGCTGGGATCTCCATGGTTTTGTGGCTCAGTTTTTATTGGTTCGGTGGTTCGGTGGTTCGGTGGTTCAGTGGTTCGGCGCTTAGTTAAGCGTGTAATGGGCCAGTCCGAAGGGCGGAAGTAGTAGCCACTGCACCACTGAACCACCTCGACTGGAAGGCACTTAGCTCCCTTCTCCCCCTCATTTTGATCCCTTCTTCTAACCATACCTCCTCCATTCAAATGGAGGCTGTCAGCACTGGCAGTTAGAGAAGTGGAACGAATGGGGCGGAGATTTCTGACCAGGTATCTAAGGAAAGGAAGTAGCACTCGGCACTTAACTCCCAGGAAAGAAGAAGATTTGTACACGTTTACTCATATTCTAAGATCTTTCGTTCTTTTTATGAATAATTGAACAAATACCATTAGCTTTGTACCATTTGAATCCCCCAATTATTTCTGAATTTCGGTATTTTGGTTTATGTTTCTATATGAACACGTTTTTCCTACTGGTTAAACTTGTCATTTAAAAGAGGCCTTATTTTATAGTATTAGATGATTGTTCTGGAGGATCTTCCTGTTAAAAGTTATCTACTTCGAATGGAAACTAATCCAACACTTTACCTTCATTTCCAGAACGCAGAATGCAGTCAGCCGAGAGTAGGAGAAATCCCAACCGATTGTCGGCGCACATGGGTCTCCACATGGGTCCTCTGGTGATCCTCTCCGCCGCTTTGGTCCTTCTGGTGGCTCTGCCCGGACAAATCCAGGCCCGGATGGCCTTCGAGAAGCTGACGGACTTTGATTTCCCCGGCAACACATACTATAGCGTGAAGAACCTCTCGCTGTACGAATGCCAGGGATGGTGTCGCGAGGAGGCGGACTGTCAGGCGGCGGCCTTTAGCTTCGTCGTGAACCCGCTGTCGCCCTCGCAGGAGACCCATTGCCAGCTGCAGAACGACTCGTCGGCGGCCAATCCGTCGGCAGCCCCACAAAGGAGCGCCAACATGTACTACATGGTCAAATTGCAGCTGCGCAGCGAGAATGTCTGCCATCGTCCGTGGAGCTTCGAGCGCGTTCCGAACAAGGTGATCCGTGGCCTGGACAATGCCCTGATCTACACCAGCACCAAGGAGGCCTGCCTGTCCGCCTGCCTCAACGAGCGGCGCTTCGTCTGCCGGTCGGTGGAGTACGATTACAACAACATGAAGTGTGTGCTCAGCGACTCCGACCGCCGCAGCTCGGGTCAGTTTGTCCAGCTGGTCGATGCCCAGGGTACGGACTACTTTGAGAATCTCTGCCTGAAGCCCGCCCAGGCCTGCAAGAACACGCGCTCGTTTGGCAATGCCCAAAAGATGGGCGTCTCCGAGGAGAAGGTGGCCCAGTATGTGGGTCTGCACTACTACACCGACAAGGAGCTCCAGGTGACCTCCGAGTCGGCCTGCCGTTTGGCCTGCGAGATCGAATCCGAGTTCCTGTGCCGCTCCTTCCTGTACTTGGGTCAACCCCAGGGCGCTCAGTACAACTGCCGCCTGTACCACTTGGATCACAAGACCCTGCCCGATGGTCCCTCCACCTACCTGAATCACGAACGCCCGCTGATCGATCATGGCGAGCCCATTGGCCAGTACTTTGAGAATCAGTGCGAGAAGGCCGCCGGCTCGGGAGCTGGTTCTCCGCCCGGAACTCTCGACAAGATCGATACCCTGCCCGTTAGCCTGGACACCATCGAGGATCCCAACCTGACCAACTTGACCCGCAACGATGTGAACTGCGATAAGACTGGAACCTGCTACGATGGTAAGTATTGGTTGGAATCTATTAAGGGATCTTTGGCTGACCTTTTCTTCCCTTCCAGTTTCCGTGCACTGCAAGGACACCAGGATTGCCGTTCAGGTGCGCACCAACAAGCCGTTCAATGGACGCATCTACGCTTTGGGACGTTCGGAGACCTGCAACATTGATGTCATCAACTCGGACGCCTTCCGTTTGGATCTGACCATGGCCGGACAGGACTGTAACACACAGAGTGTGGTGAGTGATGGGAGATCATTTAATGCTAATGCTATGCAGAGAACTAATCACCTTGCCCTGCCCTCCTCCAGACTGGTGTCTACTCCAACACGGTGGTTCTGCAGCATCACAGCGTGGTGATGACCAAGGCGGATAAGATCTACAAGGTTAAGTGCACGTACGACATGAGCTCCAAGAACATCACCTTCGGCATGATGCCAATCCGCGACCCCGAGATGATCCACATCAACTCGTCGCCGGAGGCTCCGCCACCAAGGATTCGCATTCTGGACACACGACAGCGCGAGGTGGAGACTGTTCGCATTGGAGATCGCCTCAACTTCCGCATCGAGATCCCCGAAGACAGTGAGTGTGGAATACGGCTTTTGAAGGAAGCTCCTTTATTAATGAGTATCCAAACCTTACAGCTCCCTATGGCATCTTCGCCCGGTCTTGTGTCGCCATGGCCAAGGACGCCCGGACCAGCTTCAAGATCATCGACGACGATGGCTGCCCCACCGACCCGACCATCTTCCCCGGCTTCACCGCCGACGGCAATGCCCTGCAGTCCACATACGAGGCATTCCGGTTCACGGAGAGCTACGGCGTCATCTTCCAGTGCAATGTCAAGTACTGCTTGGGTCCCTGTGAGCCGGCTGTGTGCGAATGGAACATGGAGTCATTTGAGTCATTGGGCAGGAGGCGTCGTCGTTCCATCGAGAGGTAAGCTGGGTGAAAAGGGTGATAGAACGGCAAAATATAATTCCTCGTTTCATTCCATTCGTTCCAGCAATGAGACCAAGAGCGAAGACGATATGAACATCTCGCAGGAGATTCTGGTCCTGGACTTTGGCGATGAGAAGCGCGAGTTCTTCAAGGCAGATCCCAGCACGGACTTTGCCAAAGGTGAGTGTGTTATTAAAAGTGCCATTGATTTCGTTATACTGATGACTGTACCTTTGTTCCTTTCCATTTCGTTCCACCAGACAAAACGGTCACCATCATTGAGCCCTGCCCCACGAAGACATCGGTGCTGGCCCTCGCGGTCACCTGTGCGCTGATGATCCTGCTCTACATCTCCACTTTGTTCTGCTACTACATGAAGAAGTGGATGCAGCCCCACAAGATCGTAGCATAAGTAAGGAACGAGTGGAATCTGAAATAGAAGCAAGAAGAAGCAGAAGCAGTAGAACGAAAGAATCGAAACAAGAAAACAAGAAAGAAAAGAAAACAAAAAGAAAGTACACAACAAAATTGTCACTCACACACACATACGCTCTCTCTCTCACACATACACACACACACATAGACACTCTAATTCTATATCTATGTCTCGCTCTTGCCCAGGCAGGCCTAGCCCCTCCCACTTACACAGACACACACACACACACACACTACTGACAACCGTATAATTTTTTGTTTTTTTTTTTTTAAACGATATACATATAAATTAATTACTTAATATACAATTTATTTATTTATATTTATTTAGACTTAGAGCGTGAGATACAAATTCCCTTGAGAGCAAAGAAAAGAAAAAAAGATTTCCTAGTAGACACATACACACACTCACTCACACACACGAGCACATTTCACGTATGCGAATTAGTAGAAGAAAAGAAGCGAAGAAAAGAAAAGAGAAAGCAAGAAGGAAAAAAGTTGCGAGCGAGTACTTTCTATAAAGTTACGAAAGGGAACAACGGAAATGAAACATTGTCCTTGCCAGAAAAAGAGAGTGCGAGAGAGAGAGCGAAATGGAGGACAGTTGAGTGGGAGGGAGAGAAAGAAACAGGACGATGTATCATGATCCCTTTTGTAACTTCTATAGAGACTGCAGCCGCACACACTCGCACTCAATCACACACACACCCACACACTCACCCGTTTCCACACTCATTCACACACACTCATTCACACACACTCACACACGCACTCACATTTATTTAATTGTAAACTGAACGCAATAAACAGCAAACAAAAGCAATCAAAACGGAACTAAGGATAACTGAACGAAGAAGCAGAGACAAGAAAAGTAATTTCATCGATAGCAAATCAATGGAATTGTGCTTAATTGTATTGCATTTATTTAATTTAAATTTATTTATGATAATAAAGAAACGATAATGACCTATTTGAACACTTTGGTTTTTGTTGAGAAAATCGAATTATTTGATGTTTCTTCATCAAAACTCATCTAAAAATTGTCATACAGGTGAAAAAGTGATTGTATTGTACAGTTGGAAACTAAAGCTAACAATTCCTATCATTTTCGGGGAATTTTATTTTTTGGTAAATTTTTGCATTTTTGAAAAGGGTTATCATCAGTTACATCATCATTTTTAGCAAAAAATTTAAAAAAAATTAAAATTTCTAGATTTGAATGCCAATTGATTGGGAATTTAGCTACGAGGTCAACAAGGTATGACATTCCATTATTTCCTTTGTTTTGGCAAAAAAACTGATATTTTATGGTGGAAAATATAGTTTCGAATTTTGGACAAAAAATAAACTTTTCTTTCGGTTTTTCAGTCGTAATTTGGACAAATCAAGGCCGACAGCTAAACGACCGACAGTTTTGAACAGCTAACAACCTAAACTAACGATCCCCATCACTTTTCTGAAAATTTAATTTTTCACGAATTTTCCCATTTTTTATAGGTGGTTACATCATAATTTTTTCCAAAAAAATTTAAAAAATTAAAATTTCTATGTTTGAATGCCAATCGATGGGGAATTTAGCTACGAGTTCAACAAAGTGTGACATTCCATATTTGGGCCATTATTTCCTTTCTTTCCGCAAAAAAACTGATATTTCATGGTGGAAAATATGGTTTCGAATTTTGGACAAAAAATAAACTTTTCTTTCGGTTTTTCAGTCGTAATTTGGACAAATCAAGGCCGACAGCTAAACGACCGACAGTTTCGAACAGCTAACAACCTAAACTAACGATCCCCATCACTTTTGGGAAAATTTAATTTTTCACGAATTTTCCCATTTTTGATAAGGGGTTACATCATAATTTTGTGCAAAAAATTTTAAAAAATTAAAATTTTTATGTTTGAATGCCAATCGATTGGGAATTTAGCTACGAGTTCAACAAGGTGTGACATTCCATATTTGGGCCTTTGTTTCGGCAAAAAACTGATATTTTATGGTGGAAAATATGGTTTCTACTATGGTTTCTAAACTTTTCTTTCGGTTTTTCAGTCGTAATTTGGACAAATCAAGGCCGACAGCTAAACGACCGACAGTTTCGAACAGCTAACAACCTAAACTAACAATCCCCATCACTTTTGGGAAATTTTAATTTTTCACGAATTTTCCCATTTTTGATAAGGGGTTACATCATAATTTTGTGCAAAAAATTTTAAAAAATTACAATTTTTATGTTTGAATGCCAATCGATTGGGAATTTAGCTACGAGTTCAACAAGGTGTGACATTCCATATTTGGGCCTTTGTTTCGGCAAAAAACTGATATTTTATGGTGGAAAATATGGTTTCTACTATGGTTTCTAAACTTTTCTTTCGGTTTTTCAGTCGTAATTTGGACAAATCAAGGCCGACAGCTAAACGACCGACAGTTTCGAACAGCTAACAACCTAAACTAACGATCCCCATCACTTTTGGGAAAATTTAATTTTTCACGAATTTTCCCATTTTTTTCCAAAAAAATTTAAAAAAAATAAATTTCTAGGTTTGAGTGCCAATCGATTGGGAATTTAGCTACGAGTTCAAAAAGGTATGGCATTCCCATATTTAGGCCATTATTCCCTTTTTTTCGGCAAAAAAACGAAGATTTTATTATCAAAAGCACAATTTTTAGATGTTTTGTTAGAATCTTCTTCATTTATTTGAATTTTATTGTATAAATGCAGTTTTTATCCATAATTAGTCGCTAGTCAAAAATTAAGATCTAACAATCTGATGAGGACGGAGTCTGTTTAAGCTGAAAACTTTATTGTTACAAGAATGATATGCTTATACTATTTCTGAATTCATCAACTCGGTTCGATTTATAATACGATTAAAGTCATAAATACTAAAACGGCTCTAAGAAGGGATAGATTTACTTTTAAAACGAATGAAAATACCATTTAACCATAATTTTAAATCAAGGATTTGGGTTACTTCTCTATTGCGTTGTTGAATTCAGAGGCAATACTCTTATTACCATAGTATCTTTATGATGGGAAATTTGTACAGAAACCAAATGACCAAATTATTACAAAATGGTTTAAAGTCAAGTTTCTGCATTTTTCTGGGCCAATGTGTACAGAGGTGCCCCAGAAAACCACCATTAGTTTGGCTCAGACTTAAGGAGTCCAATCGGAGGGGATTCCTGGTCCACCCTTGATTGCAATACCTATGCTAGACTACAAACTAAGATGAGTGACGGTAAGATGATATCCAGTTTGGCAGGATACCTTTTCACTCGTCCTCTTGCACATGGAAGTCCTTAGTTACTAGTTACTGAGCTGGCTTAGCCGGTGGAAAATGGCATTGGTGGGCCAATGTGTCCGTGTGACCAGGAGCTCTGAGGTCACCTCAGCCGCAGTGGTTTCACCTCAGCCAAGCCGTGTTCCGGCGCTCGTGACTTGGCCGCCGCCACGCAGGTCTCCTTCAGCGTCTTGCCCGCCGGCCGTTTGACGCACTCATCGAAATAGCACTTCTCCACGTTGTGCAGGAACTCCACCAGCAGCCGGTCATCGCCGCCATTCGGGCCCACGGAGTACTCGCACTCGTAGCCATGCTGCTTCAGATCCCGCACACAACAGTCGATGAACTCCGCATTGGCGGAGAACCAATCGTTGTGGCGCTCGAGCGGAATGCCCAGACGGCTCCTCACCACCCCCGTTAGCCAGGTATCGTCGATCCAGAAGAATGACACCCTCTCCGCCTCCGCTGCAATCCTTTCGGCCGTTGGCACATTGGTCACATACAGCCAGCCGGACAGGTAGGCGGGATACAGGGCATGTGGATACTCCTTTTTGCTGACATACCACTTGTTGGCGCGCAGGCGAATGGGTGGCTTGGCGTCCAGTACATAGCCCGATAGCAGAGTGCTGGAGGTGGCCAGTCCGGGTTGGCCCACTTCGAGGGCCTCCAGGTAGCGGCGCAGATGGAAGACATCGTAGATGATGTCGTCGTCCAGTTTGATGATGAACTTGGCATGATTCTTGCACTCCTGCGCCGCCCACTTGAGTCCCATTACGTGCTTGTAGCTAAGATTGCGGTAGTCCTCGATGAAGTTGCCCTGGAGCAGATCCCCGAAGCGATGCTGCTCGCTGGCCAGTTGATCCTGGGTGATGAAGCGCTCGCGCGCCGGCAGGGCGGCCAGGAGGAAGACCCGCTGCAGGCCCATCTCGGCCAGCTTGCTTTGGGGAATCGCCTGGCGGTGGGCCGAGCGCAGGGCATCGTGTCCCGCATAGGAGGTGACTATCAGAATGGCTGGGAGGGGAGTTCGTTTAAGTTGATTTTCATATGATTTCTTAAAGACCCACTCACCTAAGAGCTCCCTTTCCGCCTTGCGACACACATTGCTGGCCAGCAGGTACTGGAAATCCGTGAGATTCAGGAGGGGATTAGCTGGGCTGGGGTGGGGACTCTCCTCCTCCTCCTTTGTTTCGGGCGGCAGGTGCAGCAGGAACTCGTCCACGGGGGACTCCCTGGATTCGGAATCGGAGTCCCTCAGGTGACCCGAAAAGTAGCAGAGACTCAGCAGGACGATCAAGAGTAGCGACAGGATAATCGGAAGCAATCTTCGTCCGCGCATGCGCATTTTTCTCACATTCTACGTGGGATTCCCCCTGCGCCGTCTGTATACTCCGTGCTCGGTGTTTCTGTGTGTGGCTATACTACCCTGTGTGCTATGGTTAATAACAACAATAATAACACCCAGCGGTTATTAATAAACAAAAATAACAACAAAGAGCTGTGTTTTTTTTAACAATTTTTCACGCCTTTGCCAGTGAGTACACACCCAAGTGCCCTTGGTGTGTGTACGCGCTATGCCACAAACGGTCTCTTTAAATTAGTCGTGTCACCCACCGCTTCTTTTATCGATAGTCCAAGTGGCCCATCTCTAGTCTCTTTTAAAACGAGAGAGAAAATCGCTGCACTTTAGTGATGGGAAAGCGCCGATAGGCGACTGGCTCCAAACCATCGATGTTTCTCCACCTATGCTCTCATCTCTATTCCGCTGTTGTTGTTGTTGCTCAAGAGTTTTCAGCGCGGTGTGCGTGCGTGTGCGTGCGTCCCCAACACAACGGCGTGTGTGTGTGTGCGTGTGCTTTTCTTAATATTTTTTTTTGTTAATAATAATTCTTGTGAACCTGCGGGCAGTGCTGTGCAACAGAAGCCACAGAAAGTGAAAGCAGTGCAGCCAGAGAATTGCGCCCGAGAATTTTGGCTTAACAATTCCAAAATCACATAAAAAAAAATAAAACAGTGACTGCAGCAGCAACAAAAACGCAGCAGCAGCGACGTCGGCAGAGCGGCAGCAGCAACAACAACAACAATCTAGGTGGTGGAGAGCGAGAGAGAGGGCCATACTCGATTCGAACAGCATGTGAGCTAATCAGCGAAGCAGCGATTTCTACAAACATTTCTGCTTCTTAAGGCCACCAAAAAAGCGAAGAAGAAGTGCTACAAATTATTAATAATTTAGTTAATGATTTATTTAAGTGACGTCGCGTGTTTTTCTCCTTTTTTGCCCAACAATCAAAACAACAAGAAGAGAGACCCAAGAAACGGGAGCGAAGAAAAACAGTTAACTTTGTGGCCACCAAAAAGCGCAGTCGAGAAGAGGAAGAGAAAGAGATTGGGGAGCGATTTTTATAATATTGAATCATTCGTATTTATCGTTTTGGTCGCCTTTTGAACAAGAAAATCCGTGTCAAAATAGTGAACAAATTTTAAAGAGAACAAAAAAGGCGAAAAACGCTGCTGCTGCGCTGCCACAGAGGCAGCAATCTTATCGCTTCGAAAAAAGAAACAGAAAAAAAAATATATAATATTCCAGAGACCTCAAAAAAAACTGATGAGGGCTTCTTTTCGATGGTCTAACCATGGAATATTGATTCCGATACGTGAAAAGCCCCAGAAGAATATCCATATCCAGTGAGGTACTGCGTGAAAAGCGAGGAAAACGAGGAAAAAATCAGCCCCAAGATGACGGACTTTGTGGAGCTGATGAACAGCATGTCCAGTACTTTCAATAGCGATTGTGCCACTTCGACGGCCGAGGGCGGAACGCTCCTCAACTTGGATTTGGCGGAGGACAAGACGCTCAAGTGGCGCAACCTGGCCAATAATCAGTTCGCCTGCAAGGACAAGAAGCACAAGGAGAAGGAGGAGGAGCGGGAGAGGGACAAGGAAGCGGAAGAGGGCAGGGGGGAGCAAGGGGAGCAGGAGGCGACGCGGAGCAGGGAGGAATCCGCCAGGAGTCAGAACGAGGAAATTGAGGATATTAAGGGACTTTTGGCGGATGTTGTGGATGCGGCTGCAGTCAAGTTGGAGGAAGAAGAAGCAGCTGCAGCGGAGGCCGCCCAGCAGAATGCAGAAAAAGTTGAAGAAAGCACCGAGGAAAAACAACAACAGCAGCAGCAGCAACAACAACAAAAGGAAGAAGTAGCCGAGGAGGAAGAGGAAGAGCAAGTGGAGCAGCGAAAGGAAGAGGAAGAAAACGCCTTGGAAAAGGAGGAGGAGCAAGCTAAGGAGGAGGTGGCAGGAGAAGAAGAAGCAAAAGCAGAGGTGGCAGCGGTAGAAAAACAGGAAGCAAGTGCAGAATTAACAACAACAACAACAAAAGTAGCAGCAGCAGCAGGAGATACAACAACAACAACAAATGAAGCAGCATCTCCACTTGTTGTTGAGGCAGCGACAGCAGCTGATAAAAATGTAAGTAAATGTGTGTGTGTGTGTGAGAGCTTCGAAATTCTTGTTGTTTTTTTTGTTCTAATTTAGAACTGGTTAACCCTTGACTGCCCAGCTTTTATAGGCGATTTTTCAGTTTCAGTTAGCTTAGTTTAATTTTATTATTTTAAACTGTTCTAATCTAAACAAAAACCAGAATTACCATAAGGGTTCCCCCATTTTTGATAGTTCTGCAATACCTTTTACCTTATCTATCCTATATTTAAGTCACATTTGTGCAATTCAACAGATGTGCCATTGTTAATTTTTTATCGTCGCCTAGAAAAAAGCTTCGGGGTATTGAGTAAAAAATATAACTATGAAGAGCTTTTAAGCTTTGAATTTTTTTTCTTAATTTATACAAATGATTTACGGCCAAGTTAGAACACCTCCTCAAACTCCAAAACTTATTTTAACGC
The DNA here is from genome assembly GCA_035046095.1 of Drosophila pseudotakahashii. NCBI lineage: Eukaryota > Metazoa > Arthropoda > Insecta > Diptera > Drosophilidae > Drosophila > Drosophila pseudotakahashii. The sequence continues at coordinate 15,359,778 of JAWNOE010000105.1, forward strand.
CTTTTAAACTTGAGACTTTGGCTCACTTGTTTGATTCCTAATCATTATCTGGGTGCAGATAACGAGTTGTTGTAAAACTATAACTCATCACTCTGGAGAATAGTTATTTTAATGACCGGAAAACATTTAGGCGCTTCACTTGCCAAACGATATTATAGAGGAAAAATATAAAATGCTTTATTTTTACAATTCATTATTAACAGAAAAAAGTTCTTATCTAGCTTACTATATCTTATTTACATTGCAAGATAGATAGGTTACTTGCTTACAACTCATCAGTGGGATTATGAAAAGAAATTATAGTCATAAAGTTCATTCAGGAAAACACGTTGTATCGCCCCGAATCGCTATGATAGTATACTTACAGATCTTACAGTTATATGCAGATATCATAAATATATTTCACTATAAGTTCAGTTAAAACAGAACCAGAAACAGGGAATAATGTAGTAATACTCATATATCGTTTTAGCTAAATATTGAAAAATTTTTTTTTTTTCATTATATGCACATGTTAATTGACGTGAATTTGTCTTTCGACAAAGAAATAAACAAAATCGCTGTTTAATAATTAATAAAGCAAATGTAATGATTCTTAATTTAGAAAGGGGTATAGAATAGTGGGATAAATCAATTAGTTTAAGACGAGTGAAGAAAATTTGACTTGGAATAAACAAATTTCGTATATTACATGTAATAAACCGGATCGAGAAATCGAGTTATCTGGTTTTTTAGGCAGCCTCCAAGAAGATCTCACACAAAAAAGCAAGCATAGCTTTTTTCCGAATGATGTGATGTGCAATTGCCATAAAGATATAAACAAGCTCCCTCGAATGTTAAACAGGAAGATAAAAGCAAATAAATAAATAGATTTGCATAACTCAGGGGGGGATGAATTAATTTTGCATCTAAATTCCAAGGCAAAGGGGGCCAAAAACATCCATTCATTCATCCTTTTGGCCAGCTGGCCTCGTGTGTTTGGTAGAATCAGTTGTCTTGGCAACCGACGAAGCCATTCGAAGCATTCCTTTGGGGCTGGTCTAATCTAAAATATCTGAAACTAAGGATTGAATGAGTGTCTGTATTTTGCAGGAACAAGTTTCGCCAGGCGGAACGCGACGCTCTCGTAAAACACCGCGACCCACAGATACGCCCACGCGCAGTGCCACGCCCACTCCCAACACCGATGAGCCAGCTGCCCAGTTGAAGATTACGGAGCTCCCCGAACCCGAGGCGTCGCAACTGCCAGTGGAGGCGAGTGATAATCGTCTGGAGGTGCCCACGCTGGACGAGATTACTGCAGCAGCTGGTCAGGAGGTAAAGAAAGAGCCGGAGAAGCCATCTCCAATGACTACTTCATCCCCCGAGGAAAACTCTGCACCTGCTCCGAAACGAGGAAGGGGTCGAGCCAAGAAAATAAGACCAGATGTGACCGAAGTGGTGGTGGACACCAGTGAAATCCTGCCCCTGGGCGAGGATTCGGTGGTGGAGAAGAAGCCGGGACGCAAGAGGAAGCTGCCGGATGAACAGCTGGACCATTCACAACTCAGCGACCTGGTTGTGGTGAAAACAGAGCAGGAGGAATTGGGATTGGATGCTCCCTCGGGCGGCGACGGCAAAAGAATGCGTCGCAGTGTCCGACTGGGCAATCGATTGCCTGCCGATGGAGGCACCTGGGAGGAGGTGAAGACTGAGCCACTGCCCCACCAGCAGCCGCCTGCAGAGCTCTCCTTGATGGAGGTCACCCCGGTGCCATTGCCACCAGCCGTGCTGGATGAGAAGACGCCGCCCAAGAAGCGAGGTCGCAAGGCCAAGATTCCGCCCGGTGCGAAACTTGAGCCGGGAAGCTCCTCCTCCGCCCTCCCTGCCCTAACCAATGGTAACAAGAAGACCACTCCCACAGCTGGGGGCTCCGAACTGCAACTGCCCAAGCGGTCGAAGAGGCGAATCAAACCCACGCCCAAGATTCTGGAGAACGATGAGCTGCGCTGCGAGTTCGAAACGAAGCACATTGAGCGAATGACCCACTGGGAGAGTGCAGCAGCCGCAGCGGCGGATGGGGACTTTGAGACACCACCAACAGGCGGAGGTGGTGGCTCCAACTCGTCGACCTCGAGGCAAAAGAGCGACAAGTCCGATGGCAGCAACTTCGACGGCGTACCAGGACATCCAGCTGGCACGAGTGCCATAAAGAAGCGACTCTTCTCCAAGTCCCAGCGTGACATTGAGAACTATGGAGCAGCTATGCTGGCCAAAAGTAAGGTGCGCCCGTGTCCGGATGTCGAGCAGTTTCTCAGCGACATCAAGGCATCCCGCATCAATGCGAATCGCTCGCCGGAGGAGCGGAAGCTGAACAAGAAGCAGCAACGGAAGCTGGCCAAGCAGAAGGAGAAGCACCTGAAGCATCTGGGACTGCAGAGAAATCACAGCGAGGAGGCCTCGGATAACGATAGTTCCAATACGGACAATGAGTTTGTGCCCACGACGAGGGTGCAGGTGGGGAAACCAAGTGTTACCTTGAGGGTGAGGAACACGGTTACCAAGGAGCTGCCCACAACATCCGCAGCTGCTCAGAAATCATCACGCAATCCCGCAGTTGTGCAGCCAGCCAAACTCACAAGAAGAGTGGCAGTTAGAGCAGCCGGAGGGGGAGGAGGAGGAGGATCTGTGACAGCTGGTGGAGCAGGTGTAGCCATTTCCACCCTCGATGCGGAACAGCTTCACTCGCTGAACAGCTCGATCCTGGCCGATGTAACGCCCATCAGAGACTTGGATGCCAGGCCCAGTACCTCGAAAATAGCAAAGTTCATTTGCCTGTGCCAGAAGAGTTCGCAGTACTATGCCAGGAATGCGCCGGACTCATCCTACTGCTGTGCCATCGATCACATTGACGAGCAGAAGATTGGCTGCTGCAACGAGCTGTCCTCGGAGGTGCACAATCTGCTGCGGCCCAGCCAAAGGGTTAGCTATATGATCCTGTGCGATGAGCACAAGAAGCGCTTGCACTCGCACAATTGCTGTGCAGGATGTGGCATCTTTTGTACTCAGGTAAGGGAGGAATCTTTGAGATCAAACGAAAAATAGTACCAGTATTCATATGTATACCACCTCTTTCAGGGTAAATTCGTGCTGTGCAAGCAGCAGCATTTCTTTCATCCGGACTGTGCCCAGCGCTTCATCCTGAACACCCCCTACGAGGAGGGACGTGGCGACCAGGAAGATCCGGGACCCAAGTTCAGCAGTCCCATGTTGGTGCTCAAGTGCCCGCACTGCGGATTGGACACACCCGAGCGCACCTCCACGGTGACCATGAAGTGCCAGTCGCTGCCCGTCTTTTTGCCTACCCAAAAGTACAAGATGTGAGTTAAATCAATGGGGGATTAAGCCTTTCTGTAGCAACAACTAATTTCCTTTGCCACCCACCACGCAGCAAACCCGCCAAGTTGACTACCTCCTCGCATCTAGCCCAATTCGGAGCCGCTGGGAAAGCCAGCAGCAGTACAGGAGCTAAGGCCAAAAGCAAGGGAGGATCTTCCTCCGCCGCGGCAGCATCCACCTCAGCCTCGAAGACCAATGGAAGCCAACGAGGCAAGGCGGGCAGCATGAATTCGAGCTCCGGCCATGCTCTCAACACGATCAACTTTGCGCAGTTGATACCCGACTCCGTGATGAACGTGGTGCTGCGTGGCCATGTGGTTTCGGCCAGTGGACGCGTGACCACAGAGTTTACTTCCCGGGATATGTTCTATGCGGTGCAGAACGATGATTTGGAGCGAGTGGCGGAGATTCTGGGTGAGTTTGTTGGATTGCACTCCTCATTTAACATTTCATCTTTAACTTTTTGTAATAGCTGCCGACTTCAATGTGCTGACCCCCATTCGGGAGTACTTGAATGGCACTTGCCTGCATTTGGTGGCCCACTCGGGCACTCTCCAGATGGCCTACCTGCTGCTCTGCAAAGGAGCCAGTTCGCAGGATTTCGTCAACATTGTGGACAGCGAACTTCGGACGGCATTGATGTGTGCGGTGATGAACGAGAAGTGCGACATGCTCAATCTCTTTCTGCAATGTGGAGCCGATGTGGCCATCAAGGTGAATAACCACCTGCCTGCTCCCGCGGATCTTTAGTCATTCTAAAATATGTATTTTCAAAAAGGGCCCCGACGGCAAGACGTGTCTGCATATTGCAGCCAAGTTGGGCAACGTGGAGGCCACCCAGTTGATTGTGGAGAGCTATCGAGCTTCGCGGAATATCACCAGCTTTCTGAGCTTCATCGATGCCCAGGATGAAGGCGGTTGGACGGCCATGGTGTGGGCAGCGGAGCTGGGACACACGGATATCGTTAGGTGGGCATTTCCCTGAGCCAGCCCTTGAAGCTGATTAATATTCTGCCCTTCCATAGCTTCCTGCTCAACCAGGAGGCTGATCCAAACATCTGCGACAATGACAACAACACGGTGCTGCACTGGTCGACGCTGCACAACGATGGTCTGGACACGATTACGGTGCTGCTGCAAGCGGGTGCGGATTGTAATGTGCAGAATGTGGAGGGGGACACGCCACTGTGAGTATAATCAATCCCTATAGCTAAGAGAGGAGTAATTTAATGTATAATTCACAGGCACATTGCCTGCCGTCACTCGGTCACCCGAATGTGCATCGCACTGATTGCCAATGGAGCTGATCTGATGATCAAAAACAAGGCGGAGCAACTGCCCTTCGACTGCATCCCGAACGAGGAGTCCGAGTGCGGCCGCACCGTCGGCTTTAACATGCAGATGCGCAGCTTCCGACCGCTGGGCCTGCGTACCTTTGTGGTCTGTGCCGATGCCTCCAATGGCCGTGAGGCGAGACCCATCCAGGCGGTGCGCAACGAACTGGCCATGTCCGAGAGCGAGGATGAGGCCGATTCGCTGATGTGGCCGGACTTTCGCTACGTGACACAGTGCATCATCCAGCAGAACTCGGTGCAGATCGACCGACGCGTCTCGCAGATGCGCATCTGCTCCTGTCCCGATAGCTGCAGCAGTGATCGGTGCCAGTGCAATGGAGCCTCCTCGCAGAACTGGTACACCGCTGAAAGTCGCCTTACCGCCGACTTTAACTACGAGGATCCGGCGGTGATCTTCGAGTGCAATGATGTCTGCGGCTGCAATCAGGTGAACATGGGAGTCTTGGCTTTATCAAAAATGATTCATTAATCTAATTTATTGTACCCTTATTAAAACTATTCATAGCTCTCCTGCAAGAACCGCGTTGTACAGAATGGCACAAGGACACCGCTGCAGATTGTCGAGTGCGAGGAGCAGGCAAAGGGCTGGGGCGTTCGGGCGCTGGCCAATGTGCCCAAGGGGACCTTTGTGGCCAGCTACACGGGCGAGATTCTGACCGCCATGGAAGCCGATCGGCGCACCGATGACAGCTACTACTTTGACCTGGACAACGGGCACTGCATCGATGCCAACTACTATGGCAATGTGACCCGCTTCTTCAACCACTCGTGTGAGCCAAATGTTTTGCCAGTTCGTGTTTTCTACGAGCACCAGGACTACAGGTTCCCCAAGATTGCCTTCTTCGCCTGCCGCGACATCGATGCCGGGGAGGAGATATGGTAAGCATATACAGTGATAAATGCATTGCTATAGAACCAAATAACTAGAACCTAATTAAAGTGGATCTTTAATAATTCTTTGCTAGTTTCATGAATTACATTTTTTGTTTATTTTAATATAATTGTTTTTATTTAAAAGGTTGCTTTAAATATTTGTTTGTATTAGTCGAACTTCCAAATAAAATTAAAATGTTCTCTATAAAAACAAAGTTATTTCTTAGCTAGATTACTATATTAATCCTTTTTATATGAAATAATTATTTAAAAAATAAACTTTATTTCTTTTTGCGCTTTGATTGGTTACTTTAAGCGCTAATTGAACCATTTATTGATCAATTATTTTCCATAAACTTAATTGAACCATTTATTTCCCTCTTCATTTTTTGAGAACCCAATTGAAAAAGCTAAAGCAAATAATAATGGGGGTGGACTATTTCCATAATTTATCACTTAAAATCATCTAAATATGATAGCTCCTCTATTATTTTCATTGGTTTCTTTTTAGCTACGACTACGGTGAGAAGTTCTGGCGCGTGGAGCACCGCTCCAGTGTGGGCTGTCGTTGCCTGACCGCCTCCTGCAAGTACGCCTCCCAATCCTCAAGCACAAATGCCTCGCCCACGGATGCAGCGACTGCAGCGGAACCGGAAACGGAAGCGCAGCCATCTACAAATGCCTCGGAGGAGATGGAACAGGCGTAGGCCTCCACCACCATGACCTCAACTCGAAATGATTCCAGACTCGTCAGTCTCAGCCGACAAAACAGAATCCCCACCAAAAGCCACCAGCAACCAAGCCACATACATCAGACACCTGACATCTGACATCACAGCACCAGCAGGAAAGATCGCCATATATGTAGTATATATTATATATCATATGCATGATGAATCGAAATCGGAGCCCGACAAGGGGCCTTCTTCTTCGACTGCCAAATGTTTCATGGTTTACAAATTTTTTGTCTATTTTTATGCATACAGTTAGTGTTTGTTTATTATTAATTTTGTTTGATTTTTATTCATTTGTTTACCTTTGCCCCCCTATTATTAATATTTTTTATTACCGCTACCTGTAATCACCCATTATTTTTATGTTATTTACGAGAAACTTATTAATGAGAGGGGCAACAAGTTGCCGCGTGCAAATCCCATCCATTCCCCACTTTTTGGGTGTGTGTGTGCGAAATGTAAATGTTCTAAACTTAATTTAGAATTAGACTTATAGATTACCGGGTGAATGGAGAAACGCAATGGCGGAAAAGTGCATCTAGTCATAAGAACGAGGGAGACAGAGGTTTAAAAATAGAAAGAGAGCGGGAAAACTCGTTTCATGGGAATCGTCTAAATACAGTGAGTTTTATAGTTGCATTAGCATGTTTAATTAATCAGTGGAAAAGCTTTTTATTAGGTTTTCCTTTGCGTTTAACAATACAAACTTCTTTAGAAAGAATTGAAACAATTGAAAAGTAAATATGAATTTTTAAAATGCACTGTACTGAGCGCGTGAATGTAACAATAACCCAAAGTTCATGAGAAATTATTAAACAGAAAACATGTTTTTGATATCAAGCATTGATTAAAACTAGCATTTAGCTGATAGGCTAAAGAAAAAAGTGTCTATACAACCATATACATATTATATATTACACAAGATATGTCTTTGTGCAGGGTAAAGTACTGATAGTCGTTAACAGAAAATAAGTTAAAGTTGTTTTGTATTTAGCCAGGCCCACAGACACACACACATGCACCCAACTGGACACCACCACCTCCTCCAATCCCATCCAATATCGAAAGCATTATACTGCACAATTCGTGTTAGAGTTTTTCAGTTTGCCAAGCAACGTTAGCCAAGCCACAAGTGCCTCAAAGAGAGTAATACCAATACCCTAACCCTGACCCGCACACGCTCTAGAAAACTAGGAAACTAGAAAACCCCCCGATATGGCTTCAGACCAACATGGTTATATACAGGAACTACCTATCCAGCTATCAATCGACCAAGATCACAAACTGCGATGCATTTTGGGACATGACCCCTCGATAGTCGACGGACTGCGGTTTACTTAATGTGTGAGTTCTCCGGTTCCGATCATATACACATATTTTAGAGACCCCTAACCCCCCTTCGTAGCATATCCCCCGCGTCTAACGAACCCAACCCCCCCGTGTGTGCTATATAGACTTGGATATATCGGGCTATAAACTTTGATGTGTGTTTTGCGTCTATAGGTGTATAAGGTGTAAATGTTTGTAACGACAATATAGGAGTATGTATGTAGTTTAAGATGTAGATTATCCCCCCTCACACCACACTCCCCCTTTCCCCCGCCAGCCACAAGGTCAAGGGTCAAAGGACACACAGGACGTCTCCGCCCTGCGACTTTTCTACTGGCGTTTCTATACGTATTTGTGTACCTACGATAAGCAACAAGATTTACAATGAATTTGTACGGTTTCGATGTCCCCGGGTCTTTCGCATCCGGATCGGATCAGATCACACCTAGAAATTATAGCATAACTCACACAGAACACGTATGTTTTTAATTTTGATTGTTATCGCGGACAGCAATAAAGCTGTCATCTTATTTGTTTTGTTTGCTTTGATTCTCTTATTTCCTTTGCCAAGGCATTATTTAGTTGTTTTTGACCCAAAATTGCTGATTAGTTGGAAAATCGAAAGTATACCTCCGTGGGAGAGACACTTTTTTTGAAATTACGTTAACGTTTAGCCATAAGATATTAAATCAATCAAATAAACAATAATTACGAACATCAAAAGTGGTACGATCAATAAACAAATATCATCAGTGTGCAGAACCAAATTAACTTTTCTAGAGTAAATTGGTAAATTTCAAGCTTTCTGGGGCTTAATTTTTATAAACAATTTTACTTGAAATTTCAAATTTAAGCGCCAAAAGAATCGATTATCAGTGTTGCCACACGGTCGAACGATTACTCATCGTTATCGAAACGAGCAGCTGATTTTTTGTTTTGTAATATTTGAGGTTGGTTTTTAAGGTTCTCCTGCTATTTTATTTAATTAAATTGTTTAATGGCTTGTTTGTCCTGTTAAAGCGGTTGCAAAGGCCAGAAGAGTGGGACTTCTACACGAAAACCAGTCGACGCCCAATTGACGGCGAAGAAAAGAGTCGGAAAATCCAAGGAACCGGAAACCGGCTAGGCGAAAACAGCAAGAAATCACTGCCAAAGCACCAGCGAATATGAGTTTCCCGGACAAAGCGGAGCGCACCAAGTGCTGGAGCAACCGGGACGAGTACTGGAAGTGCCTGGACGAACACGCTCCCAAGCACAGCTCCACCAGCGGGGAAAAGGTGCCCGCCGCCTGCCAGAGCCTCCGCAAGCTATTCGAGCAATCCTGTCCTGGCCAATGGGTCAAGCACTTCGATCGCAAGCGCACCTACGAGCAGTTCAAGGAGAAGATGGCCCAGGGCTACGATCCCCTGGAGGAGCGAGTGCGGGCCGAGAAGCAGGCCAAGTGATCCTGGACTCTAGGATATCCGGTGGCCCGTCAGTCATCCGTGATTTTTGTACTGTTGTAGGGTAGTGTAAATAAATAACCCATCTAGCTATATGACAACAAAAATGTATTTTTTTTTCCTTTCGAGATTTACTATGATATGGATATAAGACATTAATTAGAAGTAAAAAACAAAATAGTTTTTATATTATACATATATTTATTGACATGCCCATTGCAGGGTTAAAGCTTCTGCCGACGAAACCAGTGTTTACACACCAGAATTCATTTTTAAGTTATCGGTTATCGATATTCCACCTGCAAGCGGAAAGTTTGCGTGCTAATTTTATGTATTTAACAATTTAATTGAGAATCGTGAGTGGGAGCAACTAGAACCGCTGCACATGACGTAATGGAGTCGATTACCTTTGGAGTTCTGACCAGTGAGTGGCCCTGAATCCACCCAGAAACCCATATTTCATCTGTATTCTAGTTAGTGACACCTGTTGCCGGGAGCCGGCAAAGGATAAAAGTGGTCCGCGGTTAAAGCAACTGATCGGCGAGTCCTTCACCAATGCCCAGGTGATAGCAAGCATTGTTCCAGACGAAAAGGACCTAATTCAGGGGGAGTTGCGCAAGTGGATCGAACAGAAGGAGCTGCGAGTGATCCTGACCACCGGAGGAACAGGATTTGCGCCACGGGATGTGACTCCAGAGGCCACCAAACCGCTGCTGGACAAGGAGTGCCCGCAACTCTCGCTGGTCATTACCCTGGAGTCGCTGAAAAAGACCCAGTTCGCCGCTCTTTCCCGCGGCCTGTGTGGCATTGCAGGGAATACCCTGATCCTCAACTTTCCTGGCAGCGAAAAGGCGGTAAAAGAGTGCTTTGAGACGGTCAGGGACCTCCTGCCCCACGCCCTTCATCTCATTGGTGACGAGGTGTCCCTGGTGCGCAAGACACATGCGGAGGTTCAAGGATCAGCATCGGCGATCGGCAAGGGTCACATTTGCCCCCATAAAACGGGCGCAGGTACCGATTCCGATCGCAATTCACCCTTTCCCATGCAACCCGTTCAGGAGGTGCTTTCTATTATCTTTCAAACGGTGCAGAGAACCAGCAATCTGGACAAGATACTGTGGCAGCTGAACTCGCCGGTGAACATTCCACCCTTTAGGGCTTCCATCAAGGATGGCTACGCCATGAAGTCCACCGGCTTCCCGGGCAGCAAGCGAGTTTTGGGCTGCATAGCCGCCGGAGATGAAGTAAGTCTAGTTTAGATCTATATGTCTATCTTGATTCTTTACCACAATTTTTATTTCTTTCGTTTCAGCCGAATTCTTACCCTCTAGCAGAGGACGAGTGCTTTAAAATAAACACAGGAGCACCGCTGCCGCTGGAGGCGAATTGTGTGGTGCAGGTAGAGGACACAAAGCTGCTGCAACGGGATAAGAACGGTCAGGAAAGCCTTGTGGACATAATGGTGGAGCCACTTGCTGGCTTGGATATGCGGTAGGTATTTAAGAGTAACCTGGAGACACCAACCAATTCAATTGTTTTTCGTCCAGGCCTGTGGGACACGATCTGAGCACCCGGGATCGCATCTTTCCTGCTCCAGATCCTTCGCCTGTGGTGGTCAAATCTCTGCTGGCCTCCGTGGGCAATCGATTGGCTGTGCCCAAGCCCCGGGTGGCCATAGTGTCCACTGGAAGTGAGCTACTCTCGCCTCGCGATCAACCCACTCCGGGCAAGATCTTCGACTCGAATACCACAATGTTGACGGAACTGCTGCTCTACTTTGGCTTCGACTGCCTGCACACAAGTGTGCTGAGCGATAGCTTTGAACAGACCAAGGAAACGCTGTCCGATCTCTTCGAGGTGGTGGACTTTGTCATTTGCAGCGGCGGTGTCTCAATGGGCGACAAGGATTTCGTAAAGCCCGTGCTAGAGGACCTTCAGTTCAAGCTTCATTGCGGCAGGGTGAACATGAAGCCAGGGTAAGATTCTCTCACATGCCTAATATCTTGTAGTTAATCCTGTAAATCCCCCAGCAAGCCCATGACCTTTGCCAGCCGCCATGAGAAGTACTTCTTCGGCCTGCCCGGCAATCCAGTGTCCGCCTTCGTCACATTCCACCTGTTCGCCCTGCCCGCCATCCGCTGGGCGGCTGGCTGGGATCGCCAAAAGTGCTCTCTGCCCGTTATCAATGTGAAGGTAGGTTCCTCGTTCCGCCTTCACTTTAACCACATTGCGAAATCGTCAATGGCGACAGTCTATTATGATTGATGTTGGTTATCTTATGGAAATCAATCAAGAGGATTCGAGAACGCGACTTGCTGTAGGTCATCGCTTCTGACGCTGCTCGCTTTATTTAGCTGACACTTTTGCTTTCGAGTGGGTCGCGTTATCTGTTGTTTACTAGGCGATAAGAAATAGTTTGTCAAGTCACCTAAACTTCAGGGAGCTTGAGTAAATGCGGAAGTTTTTATAGCTTGTTTAAACTAGCGGTAATTATCTTTAAAGTTGGTAATTATGATTTATCTAGGTGAACCTTTATCAATGGCTTTGTAAGGTTTTTCTTTAATAATCCGTAAAATGTAACAAATCGATTAAGTGATTTTTCTATAATTCTCTTACAGTTGCTCAATGACCTCAGTTTGGATGGCCGTCCGGAATTTGTTCGCGCCTCGGTGATTTCCAAGTCTGGAGAGCTGTACGCCAGCATAAATGGCGACCAGGTAAGCCAGATGGTTACTTACAATTTAACCCCATTTAATGACCATCACCCTGTGCGAATCCCAGATAAGCAGCCGCCTGCAGAGCATTGTGGGTGCCGATGTTTTGGTCAACCTGCCAGCACGAACCTCTGGTCGCCCGACGGCAAAGGCTGGTGAAGTTTTCCCTGCCTCCGTGCTGCGCTACGACTTCATCTCCAAGTACGAATAGGTACTGCCCAGACAGCCCAATCCAAAACCCTTCGAATGTTAGACAGACCAGACATCAGACAAAACAATAGATTAGCACAAAGATTTATTTTTTCATATATCGTAACATTACGTACAATGTCCATCAATTACACCTTTAGCAGTGTGTACAAAAACGAGTATAAAGTAAATATTATAAAGGCCTTCCTAAAGGAAGAAATATTATCAAACAAAAATAATTTGCAGATAGATTAAAACACAGAGAACGGAGAGCAGGACCTGGAGCACGGGATGAGGTCAAGAAACGGGATCGGGATCGGGATCAGGAGTATATATACAGGAAGTGGAAGAAGGATCCGGTCTCAAACCGACTGAGTGGCCGATTCGCCGACGACGGATGGAGCTACCGGCCTTTGGAGACGCAGCGAGGAGCGGCATGGCAACGTGAATTGATACTTGTTGTGGCTCAGGAGCGGATAGCGCTGCTGCGGGGCAAAATCCCACAGCGCCCGCTCGATAACCTGCAGGGCGCCCGGACTCAGCACGTCCGCCGTGTACTGCGTGGGAGCTCCAGCAGTGGAGGACATGGCTGCAAGAAGGAATACATGTTATGCTTCGGTCCTGTAAAACCCTACATCCGGTGGTAGGAGAAACTCACTCTGTGCCACTGGCGCCTTGTACAAAGACTCCGCCGTCATGCCGCATGTGTCCAAAGCCACCACACTGACGCCATACGGCTGCAGCTCCTTGCGCAGCTCCTCGGCGCACTTGTCCACGGCCACGCGGGAGGCATTAAAGGCCACCAGTCCATCGCCGCCGGTTCGGGCAGCTCCACTCTCTCCTCCGCCTCCCAAGTAAAGGAGCCTTCCACGCGTGGGACGCAGGAAGCCCACAAAGGCCTTGGCCACACGCAGCGTGCCCAGGATGTTGGTCTTGAGCATGTGCTCCCACTGCTGCACATCCTGGGACTCCACCTTGCCCCGGAAGACACTGCCACTGGTGTTTATTACGGCCGCGATACCTCGCTCATCGGCATTCAGGTGGGCGCCCATGGAGACGGTGGCCTCGCGCAACACATCCTCCCGGGTGACATCCAGTCGCATCGGTATAATGGTGCCCGCAATGGGCTCCTCACTGTACTCCCGGATCTTCATCCAGCCGCAGAGGAGTTTGGCGGGCAGCGAATCGTGGGCCTCCTTCATGCCAGCGAACACCCGGCATCCCTTGTTGGCCAAATGGGTGCACAGCTGGAGGCCCAGGGCGGTGTCTGCGCTGGTCACCAGGACCACGCGACTGGGCTGCGAATCCGCACTTGCGGAGGCGCTATCCTCGCGCACCTTGCAGATCAGGTAAATGAGCAGCGCGCCAGCGATCGAGAAGAGCGCCAGCAGCTGGAAGGCCAACACCAGCATGGTCATTGGCTCCATTATGACATCGCTGCAACGGAAAAAAAGGAGGAAGTCACGGGTAAGCAAACTAGGTATTCAAGAACATAAATAAAATCAATATGATTATAATAATGATATATGTGATATGATATATATAATGACTAGTCTAGATACTAGTGCTTAAGAAATATATTTAGTTCACCTCCAAATTTGTTGCCAACCAAGATTCAATTGACACTTTTGCACAAACTGTATTTCTTGTTTGTTTGTTAAGATCAGTTGATAAAATAGGAAAATATTGTAGGGTGAAAATGACATTTAATTATAATTAGCACATGTGACTTGGCTTGAACTAAACGGATAGTATCTGGGACATTTAATCTAGATTATAAGAAATGAGTATTGTACAGTCATATCATCCATGATTTTGAGATGCTTGGAGAAATTCGAACTGAAAAGTGTTTGCTAACGGACGCTCTCTTGAACGGACAGCCTTTTTAAATTTATGATATAATACCTTCAGAGCTCAGTGGTATATAGTAGGTCTGTCATTGATATCTTAGTGCCATTTACTGGAAAAGTGCCTGTTATATCTGGGCTCCAATGGACACTCTCTCCCAGACGGGGGGTTTCACCACCCTCTAAAGTTGGGTAACCAGACACTGCACTTCGCAATAGATGGAGTGGATATATCTATAGCGTGGATATATATCCACAGCCGTATCCATGTCGATCTTTTGGCATTTTCACTTTAATTAAGACTCGTTAGGCTGCCGACGCATCGAGTAACAACTTTACGCTTGCCTTGCACTCTTTTCTTTCTTTCTATTTAATACGCTTTAATTATTGCACATTTTTCGACGAGTTTTTAACAATTTACCCGGCCGGGCCCTCGAAGAAATCGAAAAAGTTCCAAGAGGGGGAGATAGGCAGATAGATAGATAGATAGCCGGCCGAGTATCTGTGGATCCATGGATCCACGACACACGAACGTGGTCAGCGAGGCGTGTCCACTTCGAGTCTTCCATGCATTTGGCAATAAATTATGTCTACGTGCTTCTTGGCTTTTCACTACTAAGGAGGAGATGGAGGAGGAGGAGGAGGAGGGGATCTGGGATGGGGGATAGGCTATTTGGAGGCGGAGGATGAACCAAAGTAAAAGTTGGAAGCCGGAGCAAGCCGTGATCTATGCCATGTCTTCTTCAGGCAGTCACACAGTTAAAAAATTATTTTCAGACTATTTAATGATATTTTATCATTTAAGTATTACTATAACTATGGTTCTGAACCCTATTCCTATCCTATTTATATATGTACATTTTTATAACATTTTCTCACATTATTATTATGTTAGCATATTCATTCATATTTTTTAAAAATATTTCCCTAAATATTTCTAGTGGTACAAAAGAGATGTTAGAAAATCGGTAATTTCCAAATATGTGCAGTATTTTCTTTCGGTGCACCGTTTGTGGGTGCAGTTACTCGAGCGGACACTTTCCAGGTTCCGGTGGTTCCCCTTTATTGCGCCACCCTGCTCTTTAAAATTTAACTGATGTGCAAAGCCGATGAAGAAGTTTGTTGACACGCGGAAATGGGTTTGCCATATTTGCTGGCACTGCGGTTTTGGGCTCGCAACTCGGAATTCGGGTGCGGGGTAAACGGAATCGGAATGGGAATGGTAGTTGCTTTTGGTCAAACCACCAATGCAGCGGCATTGCATCCGCCGGCGGTTGCGTAATTAGACAAACAAACAGCGGAACAAACAAATGCCTTATGGCAACCAAACGATACGTGCAACTTGGAGAAAACGCAGGGAGAAATTTTTGGGGTTTGCCAGATCTTGGGAAAAGATTTCGCTTATCGAACTTAAGTTTTGAAGTTAGAAAAAATGTACTTTTATTATTTTTATACCCGTTACTCGTAGAGTAAAAGGGTATATTGTATTCGTGCAAAAGTATGTAACAGGGAGAAGGAAGCTTTTCCGACCCTATAAAGTATATATATTCTTGATCAGGATCACTAGCCGAGTCGAACTAGCCATGTCCGTCTGTCCGTCTGTATGAACGCTGAGATCTCGGAAACTACAAAAGCTAGAGGATTGGCATTTTGCATGCAGATTCTTGGAGTTCCTACGCAGCGCAAGTTTGTTTCAAACAGGTGCCACGCCCCTCTAACACCCACAATCGCCCTACACCATTTTTTGAAAGGTGTCTGGCGCCCACAACTTTAAAGATTTCGGAAAAGTAAAAATGCAGTTTTATTCTGTTTCTCAATACCTATCGAATTGTAGAAGAAATTTTTCAAATCGGACAATCCATTAAAAAGTTATGAGCAAAAAATGGAACAGCCACTAGATGGCGCTAGTAGCTTTGACGCGTGCATATATTAATCTCTCCCCACTCCCTTTAGCTGAGTAACGGGTATCTAATAGTCGAAGTACTCGACTATAGCGTTCTCTCTTGTTTATAATATAGGGAGTGGAAGGATTTATATAAGAGCTTTTAATACAAGGTTAAAAAATGTAAAAACTAAATAACTTTTTATATAGTTGTTGTATTAATTGTTCATTGTAAATTCTCTAAAATAAGCTGCCTTAATGAGTTGGTTCATTAGCCAAGATCTCTGACCAATGGTTGCATCAGCAGAATGCGGACCACTTGTGGAGTCGCCTTGGTGGCTCTCGATTGCGCAAGTGGTTATGTCAACTGCCGGACAGTTCTAATGGATCTTAACGTTTTGAGCTTGGAGCTGCTGACCCAAATGGAACGCGAGTCGCGGGTCTTTGACTTTGGCATCAATCAATTGGCCAATCATTCAATCAAGCCAATCATCGGGCTGCGAACCAACAAACCGAGTGTGTCATTAGCCACCGGTTGAATGTGTCAGTAATGAAGTGAGCTCGACTTGCTCCGATCCGATGCAATTATTCCGGAATTATCGGCATCGAACGCCTGGGAATGGAATGCGTGAAGTGTGCCGGTGACTCTGGTCATGATTACCAGCTGACTGCACCTGTGATTAACGATTAACGATAGACTGGTGGACTAGTTACTCCAAGCCCCTCCAATCATGCGTATTTCATAGGTATATCTATAGAGATATATATCTTATATGTCGCCCTTTTGCATATATTTTACATATTTTTCAATGTTTATCTGTTTATTGTCTCCCTGTGGCTGTGATTCAACAATAGTTGAACTGCTTTTATGCTGATGTCAGGTCTCTTGACACTGCGCTAATTGAAATGTCACATAAAACAAATCTTCGCTTGAGCGGAAGATAGTTGGAGGTTACACAAAGCTTACATATCTTATAGAGTGCATATTCAGATTTATGTCTTTTTGAGAGATTTGTATTTTTAAAGGCAATAGCTTTTCAGCTTTAGCGACTTTAGCTAATCCCCATCATAATCTCTAATTATCCAGCTACGCAGCTGTAGTTTTTCCCATGGTAACATTTTTTAGATGTAGTACATGGCTCTCCTCACCTTTCAGACTGATTACTCCTAAATGTACTCGCAAATCTTTCTCATACATGTTTTCAGTTTCAAAGGGGTTGGTCCAAAATCTGTTCAGGGTTGGGCTAATCACTTGAACAAAACGCTTTGTTTCTTGTTCGGGCCACGATTCATGCCTTACTCACACTTTGGGTTGAGTTCGAGACAATGTCAGGTGAATACGAATACGAATACCCAGAGGCGTATTTTCAGGGGGGCTTTTACGATAAAGAAAACAAATATTTAAGTATTATTCATATGTGCCATATTCCATCCAGAAGCCCATTGATTCAGCCCCAATTCCCCGATGGTATGGGGTTTTATGGCCCCCCCCCCCCCCCCCCCCTTTTAACACCAACACATGTGCATTTGCACTTGCACACACATATGAAATATGTTAATTGCGACATTTGCCGATTTTGCTGTGGTCAGGCATTCATAAGCTTCGACTTCGAGTTTGGTTTTCTCATTTGTTTGGCTAGCTTTTGTTTTCTGTTTTCCTCTGTTGTTTTTTTCTGTTAACATTCAACCCAAATATGTCAGCCAGTCGGCGGCAGCCAGACAGGCATCCCAATGGCATGAGATCGATATCCATATAGCAGGCACGGCACTTTGGCCATAAAACCAAATATCTGTGTAGCCACATTACGTATACGCAGCGTGGCGGTGATTATGAATGCAGTTGGTTAAAAGTTGGGTCGCTTGATTAATGATTCCGGCTGATTCACGGAGGGGTAAAGATAATTATGTGGGTAAATTGAGTTATTTTCTACGGCAAGTGTTTGTTTGATTCCCTAGCCAGTGTTGGTTTGTTGTATGCAACGCAAAATATAGTGTTGGCAAACGTATTGTTAAAATCGGATACTATTTTTCTTTAGGATTGCTCAAAAACAAGCTCTCTGATAGACATTTAATTAACCTTTCGTTGGTTTCAATTAAATTATGATTAATTTAGATGGTTGGCTAACATGTCTAACCAGTGTTGGTAACGTAATTATTATGGTATTAAATTTTTTAAAAATATAAGTAAAAAACTTGGTGAACGAACTGTTTTACAATGTAATGTTTCATCGCCCATTACAACATTTGAAGTAAACCTTGGCTCAACCTCCATTTCTTTTTTCGTGCATCCCTGTAGATTAATAGACCCACTTGGGGGTCCGAAGCCCCTCCCCTCCTCTCCTCGTCTTTTGCCCCTTTTTGGTGGCGAAAATTAGTTGAAAAAGTTGAAATGCAACGAAGCGATAAATGTTGATTCAGATGGGGGATATTCGATATGGCTGAAACCGAAACCGAAACTGATTTTTGGGCTTGGCCTTTTCCCCCTTCGTCTGCTTTAATGCACATGCAAAGCGAAATTGTTGGCTAATTGCCATAATTGGAGAATCGATCGAAGAAATAAGCGAAAAACGCCGAGCGAAAAAAAAAATGAAAAAGACAATGAGAAAAAACGCAGCCAAAACGAAACCAAAACGAAGCGAATCGAGTAGCCCCAATTAATTTGCACCTCGATGGTGGTAAAAAGTACTAGGAAAAAGAGTGTTTACAGTCGGACTTCGCGAAATGGAATAAGATTAAATGGAAATTCCCTTTCAGCGATTTTGTTTTATACCAGAGAGTTCATGTATTTGAGTTTCGTTGTTAAAAGATCCTCAATTCGTCTGCTAACCTAAATATATTTGTGAAAAACATTGGTATTTTTTAAAATTACATCATTACTTCTGATATATCCCTTAGTATATAAAAAAAAATTGTTTTCCCTTACTCAAAATCTTTTTTATAGTTGTTCGACTTATGGAGGTTCTACTGTATACTCTCTGGATGGTGTGTTCCAATTGGAATTCGTTTCGTTTTTGTTTTGGCCATTTGCCGACTACGTTGTTGTTTTTGTTTATCGTTTGCATTTCATGTTCAGGTGCGATCGAGATTTCTACTTCGCCTTAACACATTTAACATTTCAGCCGGGCCTCAAGTGCTAATTTGGCCAGAGCCAGTGCCTCAGTTTTGGCCTAAATACCAGTGAGATGGCCGAAAGCACAGGCAGTAACGCACACATACACACACATATGCACCGCCATTTAAAAGGTGAAAATATGCAAAATCTCTGTTCGTTTTGCTTGCTTTTTGGGTTTGTTTTGGCCCGTGTAGGTGGGCATGAATTTCAATAATTCGTGTTATGGGTCTTGGTGTTTTTTGTTTCTTTGTTTTGTTTATATTTTTTTCTGTATTTTTAAACGCTGGCATGCGCCATCGGCAGAATCTCCTGTCGAAATGGACGTGACTGTCTTAACAGCCGAATGTTAGTGCATTTTTAAAGTGTTGGAAGGACAAACCAAGGCAAATAAATTGGGTGTTGTAAAAACGAACAGACATATACGGATTTATAGGTATTTTTAGAAAGCCAATGAGGTATTTAACCCAAAATTTCTTATATGTGTAAAGCTTTCTTGAACCTAAAGATAGTAAATATATTTATTGATTTATTATTAAGCATTTTAAAAATCGCTTAAATATTAATAGAAAGTTTTGTATTACAGGGTTAAGCTATTTAATGAATCTATAGACTTTTCCCATTAAATAAGAATTTTAAAAATATTAACAAGCATTTTGCTTTATCATTTTGATTGCCCCTTTGAATGTAATTGTTTCGACTACTGGCTATATATAAATTTACCACGTATTATGTAGTCACGCAGCACTTTCCTTTTCGCATCGAAATTCCAACTAAATTTAGCGACAAATTTCTCGAGTCATTGAATTGCAATATTTCAAGGTGGGGGGCAAAATGGGTACCTTGTTTTTTCCGTCTTTATTTTTTTTTTTTTTGCCTCCTCTTCGCCAATTTGGTCTGCATAAAAAACAACTACAGCGTTGTAAACAACAAGTCAACAATGACAACAAATAACAGCAATAAACAGTCAGCGATTTTTCACCGCCAAGAGCAATGAACTTTTCCCCCAAACAAGCGTTAACCACAAATCTTCGCCGCTCTTTTCTTTTTCTCGTATTTCCCAGTTTTCCGTGGAGTCTGCGGCATTGTCTTCCAATTGGAGTGCCCAACTCCCCCACCTTTCTACAAACACCCACCCACCCATCCAATCTCGCGTAATTTTCAAGTTCAGATGTAAAACAGTGGCGATGTGCTCGATGTCGCCATTTGCCATCTGAGATTAGATCATCGCCTTCCAGTCAAGTGAACTAAGTGAGCTAAGCGCGGGCGTTGCGATGATGGCACTCGATTCTGAGTTTTTGGGATCGGATGACAGCATTATGGCGACCCATCCATCAAAATGTGACCATATCCAGTGGGAGTGCTGATTTATTTTTGGGGGAGGAGATCGGTTCTTGACAATCCCCAAGAATGTTTTTTGTTTTTTTTTAGAAAACTATTATTATTTACCAGCGACAAGAAAACTTTCTTTTTCTGTAGGTTGATCACGTATAGAAATAAATATTTTCAGAATTAAAATGTTCAATTTTGAATACAAGTTCTTATAATCACCAATTAAAGATTATATTTTCCGGCTTTATACAGTTAAGATTGATTAATTTAGATGTGCTATTTCAAAGAAATTCCAAACATAAACCAAAAAACCTGTTCGGCTTGGAATCAGTAATCCTGTTAAATATTGATTTAAAATTGGTTAGCTTTAGTTTCCAAACGAATGCACCTATTTCACATGATGATTAACAAATGTTGCGTTAATGTTTTGCCTCTGGGAGTTTAGTATTTTCAAAAATAACAAGTAAACGGAATAATAAATTCCCTAAAAAAACACAGATCTAGCAATAACAACTTAAAAATTAAGTGAAAACAATGCGAACCAGCTGCACTTAATCATCCTCTTGGGTGGGTACTAATACAGCTCATAATCAAGATGCGGCAGATGCAGTGGATGAGGTAATTCCCCACTCGGAGGGTCCCACGATGCTTCAAAAAAGTACAACCCACTGCACAGAAAAAAATATTTATGAGGTATATGATCAATATAAAGATTTTTCCTGTTATTTGAGACAAGATTTTATTCCAAGAATATCTCTTTGATATTATAAGATCATAATATTATATAAAAATATTAAAATTATATTGTTACTCGATTAAAATAGAATTTATTTATAATTTTCTTTCGATTTCGACTTTGAGCTTTTTTCCCCTGTATATAGAAATTAGTACCGATTCGATTTGCTAATGGGATACGCATTCCGTATTTGTAGGTTGACCAATCGGGTAACTTGAGTTTGTCATCCAGCGAAGACGAGCTTAATTTAGGCATTTCTCTGGCCTTTTTCCCCGCCTATTACCTATTACCTCACCATCATCGGCGTTTCTTTTTCGCCCCATTCATTCGCTTTCTCATGCAAATTGGGACCAATGCGTATCAATAAACCTAAACACTTTACGATCAATTTGAAGAGATGGTCATTGATTCGCTTTTGAGATATGCAAAGTTATTCCGTTCTGGAAAAAGCCTTTGAGTTTCGGGTGTTTTGTAAGCAAAACAATCAGTGAAACAAAAGCAAGTGCGATTGCATCGTGTGTGTGTGTGTGTGTGTGTGTGTCAAAAATAATTGCACTTGGTTTTAATTTTGGATTTCTGCTTCTTTTGTTGGCCAAAAAGGCGAAGAAAAAAAATCCATTGCAATTGCAGTTGAACAACTTTACGCTCCATTCAGCATTAAAATTACTTTGTGCCACTTTCAAAGCTATTTCTACTGCTGCAAAAGCAACTACTTCTTCGGATTTGATTGTTTTCAGTTTTTTGTTTTATTATTTCTTCTCTTTTTTCTGTTGGCAACCAGTTGGATTGCCTCCTATGCAGTTTTTGGCTTTTTTTTCAAGTTGGCAATGGACACTGGAACAGGTGGGATATAGTATATAGTGCAATTGGACCCAAAGGGGCTATATATGTATACATATATATATTCCGGGGAATGTTGCAAAAGTCACGAATGTCACGCATCAAATGGAACAGAAACAGAACGTAAAAAAAGCAGATAAAAAAACAAAGGTAGCCGCAAGAAAAATCGCATGCTAATTGATAACAGTAAGGAATGCAATCGAATGGAACCAAAGAAATCGTAGTTACGGTATCGGAAAAAGGTTTTTTAGGACCATAAAGAAAGCGGGTTTAATCTGGAAAAAATTCAAGGAATGCTTATGGTTAAGCTGGTCATATAATAGGAAGGTTTCCTGTTGGCTTAAAATCGTAATCTATTTTTTAATGTAAATTATAGGTACTTTTTGGAGAGTATTTATTTACCTATTGTATCCAAGATATCAAAGCTCCTTAAATTAATTATTTCAATTGTTTTCATCCTTTCAAAGGCAAACCTATTAAACTGCGATCAAAGAATACTTCGCTTGACGATAATTCAAAATAAACAATGGCTATAATAATGATTTTCATGCCATATTCTGTCGATTAACACCTGCCGCCATTGGATCCCAACCCCCCGTGGCTCATTAACCCCTTTCACGCGACGACGTCTGGAAAAAAATCGAAAACACTTTCAATATAATTGCGAAAAAATATTTGAAATAATTTTCGTTGCCGTCTCGAACGCGCTTTCCTTTCTTGGCGTAGCCACTTTATAATGGAGGTCTTGACGGGGTGATCTGCGTATGCCCCGGGAATTTTAATCATATTTCTCTTTTCGTACATGCTTAATTATTTGTTTTTACGTCTGTGTGGTTTTTTTTTATTTCTCATTTGGCTTTGCCAGCCCCACGGAGGCCAATTTGGTTTCCATTTCGATTCGATTAACGAAATTGGGATTGCTAAGGATCCAAGCCGAATCGATGGATACCCTCGATATCTGTACATATCTCATTTCATTTGAAGTATTCTGCTTTAATGTGTAGCAATTAATATTAATATTTTGTTATTTTAATTATTAAAATGGTTTCCCTTGATTGGTTTTTATATGGGCTATAAACTTTATATAGTGGCTTCCTCTTTATTGGCCAAATATTCCCAGCAGCTAGGGTATTTTTATTGCTCGTAATTTTCGGCTTAATTTTTTCGGTTTTGGATAGTAAACATTTTGATGTGATTGGATTAGAGTGGAGTGGATTGGATTGCAGTGGAGTGGGGATTGGATCGTATCGCATTGGATCGATTCCGGGCATTTGGCAGCCACTCAAGCGTCCTACTTGCAGTTGTTGTTGTTGTTGTTCCGCCAATTATTATGGCCAACAGTTTGTCCGTCCTCGGTCGTCCAAAGTCGTTTATTGTTAGTTGTTTGTCGTTATGTGCAAGTTTTTTTGTTTTGTATAGTTTTTCTTGCAATTTCACTTTTGTCTTTAGCCGGATTCGAGGTTCGATAGCTGTCGATGCTGGGGCCTTTAGTTAAGGATGTCCCATCTCCCATCAGGGCGACAGGGCAGGTAAACCGATCTAGCTTTCACTTCGGCCCAGCTGCATCTTGAGACCAGGATGCAATCAATCCGCGACGGGCCCATCTGTCCGAACAGAGATACTTTCCACGGGGGACCACACCCAGATCTTCCAGATTCCGATCTTCCAGCAAGTGGAAAACAAATACCAAATAGAGATACAAGATACTCGAGCATCTTTCTATCTCTCGGCAGATCTATGTGCCCCCGGGCTCCTCGTACTTCCCTCTTTCCATTTCTAATGCCATTCACTTGAACATACGGCCATAAAAAAGAACCACAAAGTGTAGAGAAGAAAACCCAGACAAATTTGAGCGGAGGGAAGAGATCTTAAGGTCGAATTTTAGTTGCTCTAGGGAAGCTGTGAAGGTTTTTATATGTTAGTAATATCAGAAATGAAACATTTTACAATTGGTATTAGTTCGGCTTACTAATATTAGTTTCATATTGTGAGGTATATAATTTAAACATTCCAAAGTATCTACAAGTTCGGTAAGCCAACAAAGTAGATGAGTTGAAATATTACAGTCGCAGAACTCCGAGGGTATATTCCCTGACTTTCAATTAGCCCGCTTCGAGTCACGTCAACTCGAGAGTATGGTTAAGTATAGTGAAATAAAGTGAAGTCAAATCAAGTCAAAAGCCAGAGACAAAAGACTGTGGCGTGAAGAGGTCTTTGATGTCTAAATCGCAGAATCTGCCTCTATATCATCTTTCCCCCGGCTGAATCCCGAACCGAAACTCATGCCCAAGTCGGTCGTATATCCGAATCTCAAAGTGGAAGACTCAGAACGTAGCTGAATCTTAAATGATTTGAGCAATGACCTCAACTTTTTTGTCTTGGTCGTGTGTGCCTGCCTGGAATTTGTGATGAGCCCGAACCGGGGTTTTGGGGAACAAAGGAAATGGAATCGGAATCGAAATCAGGGGAAGATATTCCAGAACAGGATCCCGTTTTGCCCCTTTCGAGACTGCCCGCTGACCTTGTCACGTCTTTCAGATATCATAACCTGCATTCCAAGCCATTCAACCGGGTCTCTTTTTGTTTTTTTCTACGCATTCCCAAGACTGAATGAACTAAGAACTAAGAACTACGAACTGAGATACTAAGAAGTATATCTTGAGGTATTTTCAGACTGCGTTGTTTTCGCATAATTATATCTGTCGCTTTATTGTCTCTGCTGGTTTAAATGGAGATTGATGGCTTTCAAGCGATTCGGCACGAGCTTGGGTCTCTCGTCTCTCAGATCTCGAATCTTGAATCTCGAAAGAGATCTTAAAGATCTGCGATTAAAGCCAAGATCAGCTTGGCATGTTAATTAGCAAATTCCAGTGGGCAGGGGGTGGTGTGGTCGAATGGACCATTCGAAAGCCCGACTTTTGACATTGAGCTAAGCTCTGTAGACCCGTTTGCAGCCTGCTCGAAAACTAGTCTTAGACCCCTGCTTCAACCACAAATATTGATTTAGCTCACCTTTTGGGAATGCGTCCAATTTTAAATTCAAATTCGTGTGTTGGCTAAAAAATATGAAATTAATTCAAAACTTTGTTATATAAACCATAAAAAAAATGTATAAAAAATAGTACATGGCAAAAAACACGCGACGCGAACTTAAGGATTTATTTTTTTAGCCAAAGGTTTTCGATTTCGGTTTCAGTTTGTTTTCGGTTTTCGGTTTTGGTTTTGGTTTACCGATTTCACGCACAGTTTGGCCAAAAGCCCAGCTCGTATTGGGTGCGACAGAGAGGCGGGATATACTGTATATCTCTCTCTCTCATATAAACTCTCTGATTCTCAGCGATATCTCTCCGCTCTGCGACTTCGTTGGCTGAGCTCGAACCGAAGACTGGCGGCTTGATTTTCGGGCTGCTTGGAAAAGAGCGAAGAAACCCGAAGACCGAGTCGCGTAGACGAGGTCTTTCGGCCCCACCACCCAAAGTCGTAACCCCCGCCTTGCCCGCTTGTAACCCCTTTACTTGGCGATCGTGCGCCAGGCGACAAAATGTCAAACGATCGCTGGGGATCCTTAACTGGTTTTACAGTTGTAACTCGGCGGGGTCTTGAAACCCCTCCACGTATGTACGTATGCCCCATCTTTTTGGCCTCTCTCAACCTGCCAAAAGAGGTTTTATTTAGTTTTAAGCCCAAGGAAAGTTGGCTTTCGAAGTGAATCGAGTCAATGAGGAATACTAACCGGAAAATAATAATTATTGAAAGGCTTTAAAAAGGATTTATGTTCCAGAAATCTCCTTATATTAAATGATAGAACTCAAACCAATCGCGACGGAATATAAATATATTATTATTTCAATGAGCAATTTAAAATAGTATTTATTAGAATACAATTCCAACTCTTGACCATGTGTTAGAAATTTTAAAAATTTTTTGTAATTAAATTTTAGACATAGCAGAATTCCTCATTTAAAGCCCCCAAAGATTTTTAATTTCGGGAGTTCCTTTGTAAAGAGCTCTTCAATTCGAAATTCAATCTTCAATAATAATTGGGACATCCATTCTCTGTTCTATCGCTTCCCGTTGCAGCATCTTTAATGACTCCTTTCACTAGCAATTTTCCATTTTCCGCTTGTCCCAATTCAGCCGATGAAGTCCCCAGTGGAAATATTAGAATTCCGCTTGAAATGGACCACAACCAAAGACAGTTCGATGCGATTCTAACCAATCAAGAGTGCAATTGCAGTGGAAAAGTGGAAAATGCGCCAGATGGAATGCAGAAAATTGGGAAACGGGAATGGGAATGGGAGTATAAGTAGAATGGGAGCAGAATCGGGTGAGTTGTCGCCTGAATTTTCCACTGTGGAAAACCAGCAAGGCAAGAAAAACGTTCAGCTTGGCACAAAAGGGGCAAAAGCGGCTTGGTTCGAATTGCAATTGGCCAAGTTGACCGAAAACCTGTTGACGCTTTAAGGAAAAACTCAAGTGAAGCTAAAGAGAAGAAAATATGCACGCAGAGAAAATAGGAACAGTTTAGATGAAGCTTTTAGATAATGTTGAATGTGGAATATTATATGTTTTTTTCTTGGCATATTTTAAATAATTAATAGTGCGTGAGACGCCAATCTCTTCTTCTGCCAATTCAATTGATTTGAAAGAAATTCAAAGAGAAGTGAGGCGCCAAAGGAGTTGCCATTTGGCCTGAACGCTCGAGGAAAAACGCGAAACGAGTTTTTCCAGTAGAAGACGGAGGAATCTGGCTCATCCGTAGCTGCTCGCTGAAAGACAAAAAAATGGGGGAAAAAAATGAGAGGGGACAAGTGGAGAAGTTGTCAAGAATCTCGAGGCGAATCGATCAATAACCTTTTCATCAAATCCACTGAAGGGAAGCGAAGAAAATAATGTTGAAACTCGGCTGTGATAATTGGACTTTAGATCGTCGATTGAACTCCAAAAGGCGAGTGGTACAAAAGCATTTACAAGCCAGAGAGCAGAAGTCATCAAATGCCAACTTTAAACACATTTATTTCGAATTAATGTTATATCCTGCCTTCATCATTGAGTGAAAAATACCAAAGCCATCTTGTGATCTTCGCTTATCCCAGATATTCCTTTGACTTCCTCAATTTTCGGACTCACCCACGCACAAATATGGCGTTAAGAAACGAGGAGCGGGGAAAGCATGAAATTGGCTGTAAATATCTTTCACCCATTGCAAAAGTTGTTTTGGCATTTTTCGAACATGTTCGTTTGTTGTTTTCCTTTTTTTTGTTTCTTACTTGTTTACATTTTTTTCGCAGCCCGCCAAGTTAGTGGGCAAACTGGTTTTTATTTTGCAAATATGTGGGCATGGTTATTATTAAATTGTGCGAAAGCCAGCAACGCAAAAGGGGTGAGGGGTATATATAATATAGCTTGAGGGATTCAAATTTAAAATCCCTTTAAGTTGTTCTTTATCATTTTTAACGAAAAATCAGGATCTGGGTATAAGGTCAAAATTGAATTTTTCGTATAACTTGAAGAAAAATAATCCCAATCAAAATAGCGTAATAATTCATCCCATTTTCCTTTTTTCCTGCTAACGAAAAACTAATTTCACTAATTTGCCAAAAAATTGGCATTAAAAAACTATTATTTTTTTTGCTTCGGCCAAAATACTGACTTTTTTTAGTGAAAAATCAGGATTTGGGTTTTTGGCAAAAACTTAATATTTTATTTGTGTTTTTTTGCTGTAATTTGACCAAATATTGTCTCAAATCGATGAGACGTACTGTTTTGAACAACTAACGACCCAATAAATAAATCTCTGTTGCTTTTTGACTGGTTTAGAAAAATAAATTTGTCGGCCAATTTTTTCATTTTTAGAAAAGGGGGCACATCACAATTTTTTGCAAGAAATGGCAAAAAAATAAAATTTGCAGGTTTTATAGCCAATCGATTGGGAATTTTATTACGAGTTTATCGGTGTATGGCACTCCATATTTAAACCATTATTTTTTTTTGTTTCGGCCAAAATACTGACTTTTTTTTAGTGAAAAATCAGGATATGGGTTTTTTGCAAAAACAGAAAATTTTATTTGTGTTTTTTTGCTGTAATTTGACCAAATATTGTCGCAAATCGATGAGACGTACTGTTTTGAACAACTAACGACCCAATAAATAAATCTCTGTTACTTTTTGACTGGTTTAGAAAAATAAATTTGTCGGCCAATTTTTTCATTTTTAGAAAAGGGGGTACATTACAATTTTTTGACAAAAAAAGGCAAAAAAAATAAAATTTGCAGGTTTTATAGCCAATCGATTGGGAATTTTATTACGAGTTCAACGGTGTATGACACTCCATATTAACTATTACTTTTCTTGTTTCGGCCAAAACGCGGACTTTTTTGTAGTGGAAAATCCGGATTTGGGTGTTTTGTAAAAATAGGTTTTTTCTATTTTTTTTTTGCTTTAACTTGATCAAAAAATATTCATAAATTTGATTAAAAGGGTCGGTCTCACAGGTTATTGATTGATTAATATATACGATTTAACTATTTGAATTGAATGAAAATAAATCGTTCCACATTTGGACCACTTTTCGCAACCACTACGTTATGTTGATTTGTTATTTTCTTGCTACTTTTCATTTTATTAACTTTTCACAAATGTATTTGTTGCACATATGAATTTTTCGGTTTCAAAAGTTATAATTATTCACAGAACGGCTTATACATTAAACAAAAAAAGTGATATCCAGGTTAGAAATCCTTCCGAGTTGGACTCCTACCAGCTTCCTGCATAGGCGTTCGCAGAGGCCTTGGCATAGGCGCCATTGCCACCGCCTCCTCCTCCGCAGGAATTACAGCCACCACCTCCTCCGCCGGAGGACCAGCTATTGGCACTGCTGCTGGCGTAGGAGCCACTGCCGCCGCCACCACCGCCGCCCCACTGCGAAGGTCCTCCTCCGCCGCCGCCACCTCCATGGTAACCACCGCCGCCTCCTCCATTGTGGCCTCCTCCTCCGCCGCCTCCCCACTGATGGCCACCGCCTCCTCCGCCGCTGTAGACTGGCTTGACGACATAGACGTCTATGGTGCTGCCTCCTCCACCGGGATAGCCACCGCCTCCGCCTCCATGATGTCCACCTCCACCTCCGCCGTTGTAGCCACCTCCTCCTCCGCCGTGGTATCCTTCTCCGCCGTTGTAGCCACCTCCTCCTCCGCCGTTGTAGCCACCTCCTCCTCCGCCGTGGTATCCACCGCCACCTCCATTGTAGCCTCCTCCTCCATTATGACCACCACCGCCTCCCCAGCCACCTCCAAATCCTCCGCCACCACCGAATCCTCCGCCACCTCCAAATCCTCCACCGCCGCCACCGCCAAAAAGCAGCTTCTTCTTCAGGGCGAGCAAAGACGGAGTGGTGAACTCCACGCAGCTGGCCAGGATTAGCAGCCAAAGGGCGAAGAGCTGCCAATGCCTCATCTTGGTTGACTAGTTGATAAATATATTCTAGTTCCGGTTCCGGTTTGCTGATGCTCCTCCTCTAATCCGTTCTATTCGTCGCAAAAGGTGGTAGCCAACTGTTCGTCAATCTGTGCAAGGTGCATCTTTATATATGACTTCCATTGTTTGCCCTCGCATCGTTGTAAAATCGTCACCACTGGGAGCCATCGAATTCTCTCAGGCGATCGGGCTTGAAAATATCGGGGGAGTTACTTACACAACAATAAGGCTGGCCGGCGGGCATTAAACATTAATTACTCAATGGGTCACTGGAGATACTGAAATCGGGGACTAACCAATGCTCTGTACTAGTGCTACAAAATTTTACCCATGCCCTTTGGTTTCTAACTAGTTCCACAGAAGGAAAACAGTTTTCCAGCTATCTAGATGATTAAAATATGAACGTTGACCACAAAATATATTCAAATTGCGGTTAAAACATAGTTACTGTATGAATAAATTGTTTGAACCGCAAAATATTGCGGTTAACCACTGAATATATAAAATCTTAATTGGAAACATTTAACAAAAGCCGAAATCTTTTGAAGATACATTTAAAACACATAAATACTATTTTCCATTTTTTTATTATTTTATAGAGTTTTTTAAATTTAAAGATTTATTAATATTACGAATCTAATTCGCCTAAATCTAATCGTTTTTTTTTATTTTCTCCACAGGATACCCATATTCAATAATTTCGACCTCGCTATGAAAATTATTATTGTAATCGAACAGGTATGTAAACATTACGCATACGTCATGTGTACCCGTTTATTATGCAGAGTATCAGCAATTATATGCATGACATCTGCTGGAAAATCCCTCTTACTCATCTGCTAAATAGGAGAGAATCAGATATAGAGGTGAATGAATCGGGGAGAGATAGAACCTGTATAGCTAAAACCAGGTGTTAACTAAGAGATAGCTTAGAACCAACTAGTGTCCAATATTCTTGTGATAGAACATCTTAATATGCCCAGTTAAGAACACTCAAAGTAAGCGTATTACAAATTCGTTGAGAGTACTAACTGTTTTCATTCGCAACTCATCAGTATGTGAGAAGCAATTGGCGAGCTGAGCCGCATAACTTTATTCTGTAAAGTCGAAAAATCCCCGCAATTGAAGCAGTGGCTCAAGGAAGACCCACTGGAAAAGCGGATGCTTTCGAAGTGGTAGGGTTTGGAAGTCCCAGATTTCCTGGGCTTTCAATTGAGGGAGTCCGGGTCAGAGTCCAATCTTCACAAGACTCACTCACTCACCACTCGTAATATTCCTGTAAATTATTCACCACCCCCATGAAAAACTTGCGTCGCTTTGATTTGCAGCTAAGAAACGTTTGTTTAAATAACAGGAAACACTAGAACTAGATTAATACAATTTGAATTCAGGAAAGAGGCAGACGAAAAAACTTAGGCATAACTGGAGTGTCTCGTTTGGAAGATCACCATTGTGGAATACTGGATCAGGTCTTGGTTGCTGGAGTATTGAGCTGGAGATTGGTCACTGGGTCGTCCGTGGGTGAGTTATTGGGATTTACCAACCGCCGCCGTGCTTTCCACCACCACCACCTCCTCCACCGCCGCCATGCTTGCCGCCACCTCCATTTCCACCGCCGCCGTGCTTGCCACCGCCTCCTCCGCCGCCGCCCTTCTGCCAGCCTCCTTGGCCACCTCCTCCGCCGCCGCCCTTCTGCCAGCCTCCTTGGGAACCACCTCCTCCTCCGCCACCACCCTTTTGCCAGCCTCCTTGGCCACCTCCACCGCCACCACCATTTCCACCGGCGGAAACGACGGCCAGGAGCACTCCGAAGAGGAAGACTGCGAGCAGAGTGAAACGCATAATAAGGCTGGGTTTCTAGACGGTTACGGTTAGACGGCTGTTGTAGTAGAGCACTGTAGAAACTGATGCCCCAAACCGGGCCAAAGCGCAGTTTATATAGCTACTAGATCGGTTTCAGTCAAGTCATGTTGCAGCCCACAGCATAAGGAAACGTGTGATCTTGATCTTGAGCTTGCATCCCAACCAGAAAACCACTTGGGAACTGTTGAGCCACCACGGGGTCATTAATAATGCGAGGGCCATGTGTCATTTATAATTCTTAATGCAATTGTAATGCAAATTGCTGGTGTATTTCGTTTGATAAAAAATAAAAAACAGAAATAACGTTACTAATTTTATCTATTTAATTATTCTTCGTTACAGGGCACAGAACTACTGGAACTTCAACTCACTGGTCGACCTTGATAACCCATCGGTGCCTTCGACTTTCTCCTGCAATAAAAATCTAGAAGATGGGGGAGTAAGTCAACAAACATTAAAGCAAACAGAACGTAAGTCTCGAGTACAGAGCATTTAAATTGAAGCAGTTCCACGTGACCCTAGAATTCAGCCTACCATAGCAACCAAGAACTTAATTAATTGGATATTTAAATGCACCTTTGTAAGAAATAAAAATAAAATGCTACGCCAGGCTAAGTCATGAATATGAAATGTTAGTTTAAGCTCTATATTATTTGTAAATAAAAATAAAAGAAGCACATTTTATATTTTAAGTAATAATAATAAGACTAAGATTGTAAAATATAGAATCAAAGACATTGTATTTGTTTTGTATTTATTTTTAAGGCCAATTATTGTTGTATGCTTTTGGGCGGAACCTTTTTAAATCGGCCTAAATTTCTAGGTATTTGCGGCGAAAAAGATTGTTGCATACTTTTGGGCGGACCTTATTTTAAATCACCCTAAAATATTAGGCATTTGCGGCAAAAAAGATTGTTGCATACTTTTGGGCGGAGCTTATTGTAAATCGTTCTAAAATATTAGGCATTTGTGGCGAAAAAAGATTGTTGCATACTTTTGGGCTGATTAAAAATATTCTTCTCAGATCTTGCAGCCACCTACTGGAATTTCTGTTCGCCTGGTATATTCATCCGGAGAATCTTCCAATTTACCCGACAAAATGGACCACTACTCGGCTCACAATTTACCGTAATCCCGACTTGGGCGTTTCATGGTAAAATTTATTGATTTTTGATACCAGGCGAACATGATCAGTAGTAGGTGGATGCTGGTATCTCTGACTTTGCTCACATAACGGTTCTTTTTCAAGATGGCTGCCCTTCCAGTCGAACATCCATGGGAAACAACCGTTACTTGGCCCAAGCTTAGATTGGGCAGCCACCTCCTGGAATTTATGTTCGCCTGGTACTTCAAATCGGAGAATCTCTCGATTTACCCCACAAAATGGACCACAACTCGGCTCAAAATTTTTGAGAATTCAGGGCTTTTGTTGCAAATGTCTTGTTTTTTGACACCAGGCGAACATAATATGTAGGAGGTTGCTGCTGCCTTCAACTTTTAATTTCTCAGATGCGCAATCGCTTGTTAGGCACAAGAGTTCATGTATTTACTCAGGGCGGCGCATCTCTAGTAAACCATATTGACCCGCCACGACACATTTTTCCGAGATCTAATACTAATTTACGGATCTCAAATACCAGGCGCACAGAATCAGCAGGAGGTGGCTGCTGGTAATTCTGATTTCGCTCGCATAACGGTTCTTTTTCAAGATGGCTGCCGTTTGCATGTTTCCCCTCCCACCACTGGCCAATAGGAGTCGAGCTTACTAGAAGTCAACCGTTAGTTTAAAGCGAATCGCAAATTAGAGATGGGCAACCACGCTGTTCTTGTGTGCGTGTCACGAATTCGGCACGACAGGCACGAATTTGTATGGAGCGTGCCTAAGATAGGCCATCTCTAACCAAGCGTTGATTTAACTAATCAGCTGTGCGTTTTACACCTTCTGATTTTCTGATCTCCTGGTAAATAAAATCTAAAAATATTACATTTGGTGGGGAAAACCGACGGACACATTTACTTGCCTTGCCTTACCATGCACTGCAATTAGAGGACGATATAAAATAACAGTTTTAGGGTACATTTATTTAATATACAAATTGTGTGCTCCAAGCAAATGTCATTTGCCACATAGTCTCATGCTTAATTGAGTAACAGTTCTGTGGGGTGGGGAATGGGGATTGGGGTAACAAAGTAACAGGTAAAAAAAAATAATTGCTTCTTGGATATGTACAGTATTTACAAGATTGATCGTGGATTGCCTCGATGGCTTCCTAGGATTCTAGCCTGGGATTGGGATTAGGTTTAGGCCCAACCACCAGCAGGCTGCCAGCCACCACCGCCGCCGCCTCCGGAAGACCAACCTCCTCCTCCACCGCCGCCTCCATGGCCACCACCGCCTCCGCCGGAGCTCAGCTTGATGATTTTAATGACCTTGGTGCCGCCGCCGCCGCCTCCGTGACCACCACCTCCTCCGCCTCCTGAAGACCAACCTCCGCCGCCGCCTCCTCCGCCACCGCCATGTCCTCCTCCTCCGCCGCCTGCGGATCCAAGGCTAATGATTTTGATGAGCTTTACATCGCCACCGCCGCCGCCGCCTCCGTGGCCACCGCCTCCTCCTCCGCCTGATGACCAACCACCGCCGCCGCCGCCTCCAGAGGACCAACCTCCTCCTCCGCCGCCGCCGCCTCCAGAAGACCAGCCCCCTCCACCACCTCCGCCTCCACTCTCCGTGATCACTTTGATTATCTGGACATCTCCTCCACCGCCTCCGCCTCCATGACCGCCACCGCCTCCGCCAGAGGACCAGCCTCCGCCGCCGCCGCCTCCATGGCCACCTCCTCCGCCGCCAGAGGACCAACCTCCTCCTCCGCCGGGCTTTGGCTTGGCCGTCACACTGGCCGCTCCGATGAGCAAGAGACACACAAAGGCCTGAAACGTAAACAAAACACTCGATGAGAATCACTTGAAAAAAAACAGAGAGAACACGCTGCGCATGCGCAATATTCTTAGATAAAATTTGCAATAAATAATTCTTTAGTCCTGCCGAACAACGAGCCGTACTTTCATCGCTTGGAACGCTCCGTTTGGGTTAACTAGTGGGCTAAGTGCGAATCCACAACTGACATGACCACCGATGGCAGCCAGAGTTTTTATACCAAACCACAGGCAACATAACTTTAACCGGAAAAGCTTCGCTCTGCCAGAAAGCAAAAGGAAAAACCATTTTCCACGCTCACCGTGTGGTTAGCAGATGTTGGAGGTGCTTCCAAAACACTGCGAAAAATAAAATAAAAGCATATTAAAAATTAGAAATAGGTATTATAAATAAAAAATACATATTTACAAAAATAAAAGGAAAGTTTCCTTTATTAAGGTTATTTTATACGTATTAATTTCTAAATGTTTTCAGTAAATCATTGTGAAATCTTACAGAAAAATTAAAAATATGTATTATAAATATAAAAAACAGTATATAAAATAAATAAAAGGTTGTTTTATAATTATTAATTTTTGACTGTTACCAGTAAATCATTCTAAAAGGATATAAAATTCGACTTGTACCGTTTTTTTTAAGGTATTTTAAAAAAGTACTATAAGATATTGATAATTAAGTAATCATTTGTTTTAAAACTTTAACATAATATTTCATTATACCTCAAAATTCTTAGCTTAAGACCAAGCTATATCATATTTGCTTAAACTATAACTATTTGTGGTATTTAAATAATTTAATGACACCTCTGGATAATTTCTCTCTGTGCATCTGGGGTGAGCCACCACATTGGCGCAATGTGGGCCAAATGCTGCCGCATCATCGTCGCGAAGTCGCCATTAGTCAGGGGGGAGGATTCAGGCTGGGCTTTAGTTTTGGGATCTCCTAGTGCTGGGACGTTGGTTTGTTGGGGTGGCCAAAGGCAGAAGGCAAAAGGCAGCGGGCGAAAGCTGCAGACAACTCATAACGGCAACTCCACTCGATTGTCGCGCATCTGCAGCAGTTTGTAGTCGGCCAACGATTTGTATTTGTTTGTATAGCAAATGCGCATCTCCATCTCCCGCCAGACAAGTTGCTGCTGCACCTTTCCCATTGCATAATCCGCAGCAGTAAGAGCAACAGCAACAGCAACAGCAGAAGCAACGTCGCCGATCACAACAGCAACATCAGGCCAACTTGCAACTTGCGGCGTTGTACAATTGATGCCATTATTTGATTTGCATCTGGGGGGATATATCGCCGGCAATTTGGCCCAAAACGATGACAAAGCCTTGCGGTGGGGATCAAACTGCCAACTGGTTGGTCAGTCGATCCATCATTATGGGCGTGACGACGGCGCATTCGATGCGGCCACAAATCGCAGCAAGCCAGAAAATCACCGCAGCCAAAATGTATTCCAAAAAACATGGCCAAAACTATGCAGTGCAATTCGTCATGGAGATCTGTGGAGGGAAAAGGCCATATGGTAATTTTACAAGTTGATCAAGGGAAGTAAATCTTCTAGCTATGTTGCCAAAAAAGCAATAATATAATCAGTAACCCATTTAATTAAAGTTTACGTTTAAAAAAGATACTCCCCCTCTCTTAAAACACACTGCGGACATAATATGTAGCTATATGTCGTAAGTAGTAATTCAACCGACTAATTAACCAAAGACAAGGGTATAAAAAGTGGGACAGCCCACTTAGCACATGGGCGAAATTTTAATTTAAAATCTCATCACCATAAAAACTATTTATGCAACGCCCTTGATCTTTTGCATTCTCTGTAAGACATTTGAAAATAATTTTTAAAATTTATTGATTTTAAAATTCCATACATTAATGGTAAAAAAAAAGAAAAACATAAAAAACAATTTAGCATTTTTCTCAAATATCAAAAAATAACTAAAATAAATAAATAACTAAATTTTTTTAAATAAAATCTCAAGAAAAAAGGGTAAGTAACAGGGATTGCAAATTAATCGCACATTGTATAAACATCTAATATGCAACTCAATTGAAGCGGGATTTGCTTATCTAACACACTAAATATGGATCACTATAGTGACTTAACTTTTTCAACTTTCCGACATCAAC
The DNA here is from genome assembly GCA_035046095.1 of Drosophila pseudotakahashii. NCBI lineage: Eukaryota > Metazoa > Arthropoda > Insecta > Diptera > Drosophilidae > Drosophila > Drosophila pseudotakahashii. The sequence goes on from JAWNOE010000105.1 coordinate 15,395,948, forward strand.
AGCATTTGCATACATATTGCGTGGGTTTTTTTTTGTTTGGCTCCCGTAAAATGCAATTAACATGCAGAGGGGCTCCCCCTTTTGTCGCACCTCCCCCCTTCACTCATTACGAAGCCCTTTTCGCCTTTTTCGGGGGAGTGGCAACGGTTCACTAATTGCAGATGGTACACCACCACCTCCCAGAGGAAAGTGCAATTTGAGCGGTATAATAAATCCCGCATCAGCATCTCTTACACAATTCGCATATTCATACTTAAACTCATGTGGAAAGGGGCAGGTGACACATGGAAAATGGGAAAAGGCGGCTAAAAACAAAGTAAACACAAGTGGCGTCAATTGCAACGCGACCCAGACGCCAGTTTCCAATGCGAGCTGCAAGTTGTTGCCGCCAGTTGCTGTTGTCAAGTTGCAAGTTGCCAGCCGAAGATGCAACATCGCATCCCCAAAACGAGCTGAAGGTGAGCAAAAGGGGCGGAAGGCGATCCCAGATCGTATATCAATATATCAAAAGGAGATAAGAGGCGTTCCATTAATCTTATGGAGATGATTCCCCACAACGCCTCTCATTTGCTGCCTTACAAATTGATATATCAACTATCTACGTAAAAATATTGTTGGATTGATGGTCAAAACTATATTTCTTGGACAATACATACCTGTAAATAGTTTCTGTAATGTCGAGGCCTCTCGTGCAGCACATGCAGCATGCAACGAGGAAGCGCAGCAACCTCGACCTATGCCAGATTCCCAGTTGCAGTTACTTTCGGGCCTCCATTTGGATCTCTTCCACTCCGTCTTCATCTCCTCTCCAGCTGCAGAACCCCTCCATCATCTTTTGTAGTGTAGTGGAGCAGCGGGTCAACGTTCCGCGGGCTTCGTTTAAATTACAATACAGCCGAGGGGCGGGGAAAAACGTGTTTGCTGCCTCTATGAACTTTATGATACTTTCGGTGTGTGTTGTTTGGTGTGTGCCGAGTGTCCACTCCTCCCTCCTCCCATTATTTCCCACAATTCGGCGTGTAGTTGTGCCAGCAAGACAAAAGCACTCGGTGGATCAGACAACCTTCCAGTGGCTGCCAGTTTCCGGATCGTTGCGTCACCGGGTTTCCTGCTTCGATGGGCCGGCCAAATAAATCACCAAATCGAGCGCCGCACATCCTGCCAGTTAGGTTATGAAACACCGATCGCATCTTCATCTTCATCCTTTCTTCATTTGGGTCATTTGATCGTAGCCCAAAAGAGACCTCACATTTGTCGTACACTTTTTGGTTTATTCGATAATTATGCATAGGTTTTTTTTCGTTATCGTTAGTAATTAGGTAATTTAATTAAGTTTAAAGTGATGCTCTCTGTTTACATTGCATGGGCTTTCTTTTTCTTCTCATTCTTCCCCTTCGTCAGTTGTCCTAAATTGTATAATTAATTTGTAATCTCTTCTCTCTTGTTTCGTTAAATATTCAATTGATTAATTATTGCAAACGTTACACGAGTATATATACCATTCAAATATATATATATATGTATATATGTATAGGGTTTTACGTACAAGTAACGCTTATAATGGCTTAGACCTAGGCATATGTATGTTACGATATTATAGCTATGAGTATCCAGCCCAGAATTGAACTATTTATAGAGCAAAAAAAGAACAGCACTCACAAAAAAAAACAAAAAAAAACAAAAAAAAATAGTATTAGGGATACGGGGGTGTTACGAGTAGTTAAAGATAATTATCTATGCGAAGACTAGACTGATTGATCTTTATAGCTTTATACAGAGCACGCTCTCTTGACTAGAACAGCGATGACTAGATGTTAGTTGGTTGATGACTGATGGTTGTGGATAGACGCGTTCGAGGGGTTCCCATTGCTCCTCCCTCCGTTAGCAACACCTTTCAGGTACTTGGAAAACATCCTCTTGGCGGGGCAAAAGGAACCCTAAGTTTGGGATCAGCCAGGAGAGCTGCGATGCCCGGGGAATGCGGCGCATACGGCACGTCACTCGCTCAAGCCGGGCGAGATCATGCCGTCTATGGGCTCCAGCTATTGTTCCATGATGATCGTGTCCTCGGACTTCACGTTGCCGGAATTGATGGCCTCCATGGCCTTGCTCAGCAGGGTGGCGTCCTTCAGGCTGACCACCTGCACCAGCTGCGGCTCCTGGCCGGGGCCGCCCTGGATCATCATCTGGTGCATGCCGGGCGACATGGTGATGGTCTCCAGCTGGTCGCCGTTCTCCACCTAATTTTAATAAACGAAATAGAGAGTCAATTAGTACAGGTATCAATTATTATAATCATATTCATTTCTCTACGCATCGAGGGCTCCTTCGATATTCTTCAGTCTCTTCAGTCTGGCGAAAAAGAATAAAATATAAAGCATAAAAATTATACAGATATACAGAATAGCAAAACATACTTACATATACTCAAGGAAAAATCAGGGCTAGCAAATAATAAATAAATCAAAAATAATCATAATATTCAAATTCATTTGCTGGGCTTTATTTACTAGCAAAAATTCAAAGGTAAAATTATAATAAAATCACAACAACAAAAGATTTATTCAATAAAATTTGTTGGCTTCTCATCATTCGCTCCTTAGCTCCGGTTTAAACATAAAATTTGGTCTAAAACAATTCAAATAATTGCGGTATACATAAAAATCAAACATTTAAACACAATAAGTAATAGGTAATAGCAATAATGAATTGAATTAAAAACACAATAGCAATAATGGTAATAGTAATAGTTATAGATCAACATAAAATTAATTTTGCACGCACTTCGAGGAGAATATATCGAATGAATATCCTCTCTACATTTATATATCTATATATATATAGCACATATGTGTATATCTCCCGAATAAAGCTAACTAAGCTCCAATGGCAAACTCATTTCCCCGCTTTAGCGCATTTTCAATGCGAATTGACTACGTTTCGTTGGTTTTTTTTTTCGGGGGATGGTTTTTGGATGGTGGGTCTAAAAAGGTGGTTTCAAGAGGGGCTAAAATTCACAAGGTGACAAGTACATGCATATTTTGTTTATCTCTAGGCTGGCTGATCCCTGTTCGCTTTACTACTTAGTGACTAAAACTAACCCAAGTGTACAACTTAAATTGGTTAATATTTGGTGTGTGTTGCGCTCTAAGCAAGATTATTTGCACGATTATCTTCTGTACTCCACTACTTAACTAAACTAAACAAGTGGCTAAAACTAGACAAAGGGTTAAATGTTTTGTAGCTCTGTTAACTGTTAACTAGGAACAATTTTAGTTTTGATTTAGCTCTGATTTGGTTTTTGGTTTCAATTATCAACAAATGTTTTTGGTCTTCTCTTCCCGGCACTAAATTCAATTCGTACAGTTAGTTATTTTGCCCTTGGCTCTTCTAATTTTCTGTTCTCATCGGTTTTTTTTGGCATTCACAATGTGCGTGTGTCTAAGTTTACAAGTTTAAATGGCAAGTGCATTCGTGCATTCGGTTTTTTCTTATTCTCCTAGTTTCTCATTTAGATTTTTTGTGTGTTTTGTGCAAAGCCGCATTTGACTAGATTCGAGATGGGCTGGTTCTTTGGATGAGGGATGGGCCATGGGCTATGGGTTGGCAAGGACCCTACTCCAGGTGCTCCAGCTTGATGGACGGCAGCTGGAGCTGCACACTGGTCAAACTGGCGCTATCCACGCACCGGATGGAGGCGGAGTTCGCTTCACTGGCCTTCAAATGGGATCTACTTTTCAAGGAGACATTCGGTTTCCTACGCTTCTGAGCCATCACCATGGAGCCAGCTCCTCCGGCGGCAGCAGCAGCTCCTCCACCGCTAATCCCGCCCCTTCTGGTGGACCTCGTGCTGGCGGCCACCTGCGGAAGACTGGGCGTGGCCAGTACGATGGGCATGGGCATCTTTATGCTATTATTGTTATTATTGGCCAGGCTGCTATTATTGTTGTTGAGGTGTTGGTGCCCAAAACTGCTGGAGCTGGTGGTGCTGCTAGTGGTGGTGGCAGCGGAGGCGGTGGCCAGGTAGTAACGCCCCCCCGCGGTGACCTGCTGGCCCACTACTGCACCACCACCGCCACTGCGACGGCCCAGGACCGCAGCTGCTGAACCCGCTGAGATCAGCGAATAGCACTGAACGCCACCCACATTGCCCGCCAAAGAGGATGAGGAGGAGCTGCTGGTGGCATTGGTGGTGCGATTGGCACTCGTATCTACCTGCATGGGCGCCAGGCACACCGTTCCGTCGCTGTTCGTCTGGATCTGCTGCATGTTGGCCATCACCGATTGGTACATGGAGACGGGCACCGAGATCACATTGCTCACCGAAACAGGATAGCCTGCGGAAGCAAGGGGAAGAATGTATTAGAAATGGATTAATAGTTGAGAGAGTCAATAGATACCTTGACCGTCCTCGGTGGTTATGTATATTTGGCCATCCTGCGTTTCGGTGAGATCCACGGTCATGTTCTCGTGGCCATTGACATCGGTGAGACTCTGGACCGTCTGGATGGTGGCACCACCTTCGCCCTGGTGGAGCTATCATAGACATAGGGATACATATTAGGCATCAATCTGGGTTATAGGGTAGGCAAACTCACCGTGGCAACACCTTGGACCTGGGCAGTGGTTCCATCCGGCAGTGTGATGATGGGGTTGTTGGGATCCACCTGGATCAGCGACACGGTGCCATCGGCATTCTGAGAGAGCACCGTTTGCGTGGTGTACTGCACATAAAGAGGGGATCTAGTTAGTTTCGGAATGTCTTGGATATGAACAAAAAAAAGCATTGTAATTTAATTAAAATAAAGCACTACATAAATACATTAATTAGCAAGCAGTAATAATAATGCATTAAATAATGGTTAAAATGATTGTTTTTGTTTTTTTTTGTTTTTGTTTTAGAGTGACTAAAGTCGTATTTACATGTGGGTGCGATTGTTCGATTTGTGGTGGATGCAAATAATGATGGAAATAACCAATAACTCGATAACAACCAGCTGCAACAGAAGGGCAAACAAACAAAACAAAAAATCAGATCAAATCAAGGTTAAATCAATTAAATCAAGAGGATCTCTCGGAGAGCAACAACATCAAGGATTAACGATAAGCAACAGCGAAAACGGAAGATTGAGCCAAATCAGAAAAGTTGGGGGGAGAAGGGTCGGGACTTGTAAGCTATGCACAGAGGTTCTTCATTTTAGGAACAAAAACATTACTAAGAAATCGTGAATAAAATAGGGATTTTATATTCTCCCTAACTAATTTTAATTTTATAACCATAGGGCTTATTACCTCCGCCTAATAATCTTTGTAGATTTTAAATATTATTACTTTTTTAAATGTATTTTTGGTTTTTCTTTATAAATCAGTGAAACTAGTGCTGAAAAGACTAAATTTTTGCACATAATCCGATGTCTAGTCATCAAGAATAAAAGTTATGAACTGGAAATACTTTAAAAACGGTCTTTGAAACATGACAAACTACTTGAAAAACCCAGAATCTAATGGTTAACTGCTTCAATAGGACACCCAGAGTGCATAGCGTGCTACAAATCCCCATCCGAAACCCGGCTCGATTAGTGGGCACAACGGCAATTCATAGGACAATTCATCCGGATTAGTACGAACATCAACGTCGCTCAGCGTAATGGGCTCGATGCAGACTTGGGCATTGGCGATCTGCTGGGCAGTGACCGTCTGGTTGCCACTCGAATGCGACTGCGAGTGCGCGTGAGCCTGGGCCTGCGAATGCGAGTGGGCGTGGGAGTGGGCATGGGCCTGTGCCGCACTCACTGCGGCTGCTGTCGTCGGCACCGCGGTGGCCGTCGCCGTTCCACTGGCCGTGGTCAGCTGGATCGTCTGCGGCTGTCCCCCGGCCACCGGCTGGATGTGCACCGTGCTGGGCAGGTGATGCTGCTGTTGGTGCTGCTGCTGGTGGCTCTGCTGCTGCTGGTGGTGCTGCTGCTGCTGTTGCTGTTGCTGCGGCGCCTGGCAGATCTCGATCTTCGTGGAGGCGGGCAGCGTGGCCGTCGTGGTCACATGCTGGTTATTGGTGCTCTGGATGATCGTCGGAGCTGGCGTGTTGCTCTGGGCCGTATGGGTGGTGATCACCGTTCCGGCACTGTTGATCTTCACCACGTTCACCTGCTGCGGTTGCTGTGATGATTTCGATTCGATGTGGACAGTTGGATTGGTCGATGGATTAGTAATGTGGTATATGTATGAGCATTTCCCAAGTGCGGATTAGTAATGTGGTTGTGAGTTAGCCCCGGGAAAAGGTCGATGGAGTCCGACCATAGGAAAAGCAAGGGTAATCCCACCCGAAACCCCAAACAGTACTTTCAGTATACTCACATTGCTATTGCCCGTTGGCGGCGTCATGGTCGTGACCGTGTGGATGGTGGGAGGATTCGATAGCTCCATGTCCTCGTCCTCGTCGCCCGATTGCGAGATCAGTGCGTTGACCTTGTCCTCGTCGTCGGCAAAGGTGGGCAGCAGGTCCTCCCTGCCATGGTACTTGTAGCAGTTGATCACGATCTTGCGCAGCGCATGCGTCCAGCTGATCTGTAAATGGCAAACCAAAAATGGTTAGTACGATCCAAGTGAGATCGGGGGCGGTATGTTGGAACACCCACCCCACCCACCTTCTGCTTGTCGTCCTCGGAGCGGGCATCCATCCTCACATTGGCCCACGGCAGCTCCTTGGGCCACCAGGGCGGCCGCGTCGACTCCCTGCCCCAGCCCGGTTTCCCTCGGCCCGTCGAATACTTGAGCATCAGCGGGATGAAGGCTCGCAGCTGCGCCTGGGTCATCTTCTCCACGGGCGTGGGTATGCCATCGATGACCAGGCCGGGCAGTTCGAAGAGCGACGGATCGTCCTGTGGCGGCGGTGGCGCCTGCTGGGCCAATGCATTGTCCAGTTCGTCCATCACAATGTTCTTGAGATTGCGCAGCACATCCTCCAGCGGTTTGGCTCCGAACACCTTGTAGCTAGTGTTCGGTTTGCCCGGTGTGGCCACCAGGACCACCGCCTGTTTGCCCACGCGGCCCGTGAACTCATAGATGATGCCACGCAGCTTGCGTAGCAATCGATTCTGTTGCCTCTTCCTCACCGAGGGATTCGTTTCGAAGCAATGGGGTCGCTTGCGCTTCTTGGAACTCGCAATGGCCGCCGCTGCCGCCACGCCCACTGGACCGGCGGCCGCCAGCTGGTGAGCCACGTCATCGTTTACCGGCATGGAGCCGAGATCTCCCTCGTACAGGCTGCCATCGCTGCTAATCAGATCTTCGTCGTCGTCGTCGGAGCCCAGGCTCTGGATGTCCTCGTCCAGCATTTCGATCTTGTAGGTGGTGCCGTTGCTCTGCGAACTGTTGCCGGCACTCTGCAGCTGGGCGCCACCGCCTCCTCCGCCGGTCGTTGTGATGGTGGTCACATTGAGGCCGCTGCCCGAACTGCTGCCGGCGTTGCCTCCTCCATTGGCCCCGCCATTCGAGGAGTTGCTGCCCGAGGAAGTGGTGGTCGTGACCACCACATTGCCAGCCGAACTCCGCTGGCTGCCCGCCGGCGCCACGACCAAACGATAGCTTGTGGTGGCCAGTTTGGCGCTGGATGGGGGATTCCTCCCTCCTGATCCCTGCTCCTAATCCTTTCCTCTTCTCGCCTCTCCTCTCCTCTCCTCGCCTCAGACCTTCTTCACTGAACTCCCGAAGGACCTATTCGCATGCGCAGTGTGATAAGAGCTGTTGGGAGAAACAAAGAAATTAATTCTCAGGTCTTCGATAACAAAGTAATTATAATTATAGAAGGAGAAACCCTAGAGACCCATAGTTCCCCAGTATCTTTATCTTTAGGAAACGCTCAGAAATATAGAACTTATTCAACTAAAAACCCCTAGATCGAAGTAAATCCGATTTTTCTAACCATATAGTTTCGGTTTCCGTATAGCTCAAACATCCATAGTTCAAAAAACAAAACAATATAATGACACACGCCGTGTATTGTAATAAACATACAGTATTAGCATATTTAATTTTCAAAACACCCCAAGCCGAAGCGAGGGGTTGATTACGCCGCCCAGTCCAGTTGTAGTTTCGAAATATGTATACCCCTATATCACCGAGAGTACAGGGTATATCGGCGACGACGACGACAACAGAACTTGGATCGCTTTTTCTGCTGATAAGCGACAAGTGAATCAGGTCAAAAGCGCGCATGCGCAACACCACAAACGACAATAATAGAACAACAAAAGCGAACAGTTCAGTGTTTTATAACGCAGCCCCGGCAACAATGTGTACATATACCCATACCAAACATATATACGACAAGGTACATATGCACAACTGTTTGTAATTCGAGCGATCCACAGTCGCAGATTAGCGCCGTCGACGTTCAAGTCGCTTTTTTTCATACCATACGTAGGGCCCCAATGGATCGGATCGCATCGGATCGTATCGGTTTTTCGGTTCGGGAGCCGATAAACGGCGAGAACCTGGGGTGTACATATATACAACGTGTACTATATGTAAATAAATATGGGGGTAAGGTGAGCGAAAACAAAAGCCGTCCATGTGGCACAGGTAGCTCATAAGAACCGAAGAAGTCTGACCCTGACACAAACCGAAAGATACAGGACTGGACTCATATGTCTTCTTTGTATCTGTTTCTTTTTAGCTCCCTGGGGTTTTTTTTCGAAGCACTACCTTCTTTTGCTGTTCCAATATTCATCGCATACTCTGTCTAAGTTTTTACTTCTTTTCATTAAAGTTCTAAAAAAATTATGAAAAATATACACCATTAATATTTTAATCAGCCCTAAAATCTGCACAAAATTGTTATCATATGTTTTTTTTTACTTAACATTTTTCCAGGTAAGTTAAAAATTTTTTTTAATATAAATATTTTTTATAATTTATGAAATTAGTATTATTTTTTCACAATAAATATTTTTTATTTAAATTGAAAGAGCACCCCATCTGCAACTATTATAGCTATATGTGTTTCACATTTTCAAAAATATTAAGCAAACACCAATCTCGCGCTCTCATGGTTTTATTCTCCGCGTTTTCTGAGCATGTGCATTATCCGTTCTCCATTCTCTATTCTCCAGTGCGCAGAATCCCCAAGCTTCTTCTGCTCCCGCACAGATTTGCATTCTAGCCTCTCTTTCTCCCCGAGAATAGCCCTCTCTTTCGCTTTCTTGGGGGCCGTTGCACGTGCGCACTGATATAGGGTTCAAAATTTATGCCCGACTAAGCAATAATTTCCAGTCAAATTAACGTTTATCAATTGTTTTTCGTGGTTTTAGCTTGCCTCAGGGATTTTTTTGTGTGACGTGCAGCGAAGGGCAATCCAACTGGGGATTTGTTTTGGAAAAGTTTTGGGTTATCTTTTATTTTTTCGGTTACTTTTTAATTAATTTTTCTTTTTTTCAGGCAGGTTCAGAACTTTTGGCACACACTTTTTGTAGCACAGAAAATAAAATAAGTAATTTTTTTTTTGGAACGAGATTAGGGCTCCCGAACGAACCACTCAGTACCGCTTTTAGTGGCTCTCTGTGCTCAAGTTCTATTTGCGTTTGCTCAGAAACTCGGAATCCAACGACGGCAACGCGGCGGCAGAAAGAGAGGGCGCTAGCTGGGGGAGAAAGAGAGAGCTGCAGCGGGGGAGAAAAAGAGGGCACGAGAAACCACCCCATGGAGTGATTGCGACAAAGCAGCGACGTCGACGCAGTGAAAAATCAATACTGCGCCCATGCGTCGACTTTGCCGCCTGAGATGGCTATATATACAAATATATATAAAGTCGGGTCGTCTTCCTCTGTCCATCAACCCGATAGGAAAGCTATATAGTAAATTTCTAGCAAAAACTATGCACAAAAAACCGCAACAACTAACGTGAAATATGGTGCACTGTTAAGAGCTCTGAACTCATGGCCAAATACACATATATGTACCCCTTTGAAACTCCCCCACTTTGGGCGAGAAGAGCACAACTATATGGGTTAACACAGCACCCCCGTCGGGAAATTGAGAGCAGAGATTCTCGGACACTGGAAAAAGCCACCCCCGAAAAGCCCAGAACTTTCACCACCAGCACAACAAATACACACGCAAACTCGACGAGCTCGAATTTTAACCCATGATAATACTGCCTTATCCTGTTTTACGTTTTTCGTTTTTCGTTTTTTTTCTTTTGCCCTTTTTAAACCACCACGCATGCACTGCTCGCAGCACCCAACCACCCTCTACATTTCCAAATCCAGAAGGTAAAACACCACCATACCCACCCCCTTTTAGGGGTTGTAAGCCCGTTTCACTTGCGCGTGCCAAACATCCGGCGACAGTGGAGGCCCCGAAAAAGTGAACTTCTAGTGCTGGAACTGAAACTGGGTTGAAATCAGAAATCAGACAGACAGACAGCCGATGATGATGACGATGGGATGAACGTGAATGCACAAGGAGCAACCTGATTTTGTGTTCATCCCTTACTTCACCTAACTGGATGCTGAGCAAATTGCCTTTTTTTTTATTCGGGGCAGGGGGATCATTCGACTTTTGGCTTCTTTAGACAATAGGGACGTAAACAAATGTTCACTTTTACAAATATGTGTATATTCAATGAAAATATTATTTAAAGTATCGCAAAAGCTTTTTCCTTTGTCCGTAATTACATAGTAATTTACATAGATATTTTTGTAAACATTTTTTAATATTCTGATTTAATTTTGAATAAAAATAAATTCTTCTTATAAAAAAATTGAAGAAGGAAATGGTCTTTTTTTTAAATAATTGAAGAACAAGAGTGACATTTTATGGTTAATGGTTATACCCTTTACCGAGTTTGTAACTAAAGCATACCTATTTGCATGGCCATTAGTGTACTGTGTCCCGTGTTTGTTTTTTTTTTCATTTTTGTGGGGTTGCGTGCGCAGCGCTTCTCCCTTCCTAGTGTCTCGCTGGAAAAACTGCGCCGAGTGCCCTGAGATGCATGCTATGAGCGCCAAGTTGTAAGCCGATGTCAAGGCAACTGAGCACCCACTTACTTAGTAACTAAGGCACTCCTAATCAAGCATTTTGTATCTATGAAGCATAGAATGAAGGTACTCGTAATGCAAAATTTAAAGTTTAGAAAATTAAGCCTTGTGGGGCTAACAATTTGAGTTCCCATTTTATACCAAAGGTTTTACATTTGTGTAAATATATTAAAATTTTACTAGTAAAGAACTGAGCGCTTGCGCACAGGGTCACACTGTTTTTACTACTTCTTTATGTTCCCAAATAAACTTTTAATTTTATTTGAATTCTAGATATTGTGAAAATGTTTTCGAATCTTTAAAATGGATGTCTAAATGGAAAGGGTTACACTGCATATTCGGATTTTCGCTTTTTGTATGAATTTCGTAGCCCCCGTCCCTCTATTTCATCTGCCTCTGTAGCTCCAATCTATTTTTATTTTATTTTTTGAGATAGAGAACATTAGAAAATACTTTGTACGGAGAACCTACAGATTTTGACTGTGTATGTGGTGTGTGCCTACAACAACTCCCACTACAACAAACTCCCACTGCGTCAGCGCACGTACACTCAGACAGGCGCACTTGATCACCCTCACTCGTGCCGTGCAGTGTATGCTGGAAAATCAAATTGAAAATCAGTGCGGCTGGCACAGTGGGCGTGATGCCAATAGTTATAGTGTTATCAGTCTTTCTCACCTTTCAAAAACATTAAAAACAAACAAATTTTAGATATGCATACTTGTATATACCAGGAAATAGAACATTTACCATAATATAATACCTCGTAAATTAAGATAGGCGGTATTAAAATTTGATTATTTTGATTTCTTTTAAACTTTAGTTATTTAATAAAAATTTGTCCTACTTTGAGTTTTGGTCTGTGCAGAATCGACCCCACCGTGCGCTTCTTCTCTCTTTCTCTTTCGCTCTCTCGCAAATATATAATCAATAGCTATTTTCTGATTCTCTCTCTCTCTCTTTCCCTCTCTATTTTGTACTTGACGCCACAGTCTACAAAAACAATGATAACAGCGAAAAAGCGCAGGAAAGGCGAGAAATAATAAGTTACGCATGCGGCGGTTCGTTTTTCGCGGCAGTGGCGACGGCGCACCAACCACCCCATCCACCCACCACCCACCGTCCACAGCCACCCACTCACATACACACGCAAGTACTATGTGTAAACAAGAAGCGAGAATTTACAGTGGCGGCTGACAAAATAGCACTGAAAATGTAATTAGAATTTCATCTATATTTTAAACAGCTGTGGAATATTTAATATAATGTTTGCTTCATAAAATATGTATTTTTAAAGTTTTAATTTTTATTTAAATGTATAAGGACATATTTTGCCATGATTAGTGCTATCATTTCAGCCGCAGCTGTAAACACGAATACACAGCCTGGGCCACGTTGCCTTTTCCCAATTGGAACTGTACTTTTTAAGCCACCCCCAAATCAAAAATCCCATCACAGTGGCGTCCTCGACTATTGGGAGTGGTAGGAATCTGAACGAAGGCTGCTGTGAGCTAGCCATCTCGCTCTGTTTTTTCAGCTTCCTCCTCTCAGCTGGTGTGTGTATCTGACGATTTTCCATCTTTAGGGGGTGGTTCGGTTTGGGTGCTCTTTTTGCAACCCCCAAGAGATGTACCATAAGATACAGACACACACAGCAGCCTCAAATTGGAAATGCGTGTGCTGCTGTGGGTGCTCCCAATTGGAATTGATAAGTGTTACGCATACGCCATGTATTGCAATTGCAAATGCACCACCCCCTTTTTCCGCCCACCCCTGGCTTTTCGCCTTTCCGCCTTTGCATATGCATTTTTCTTTGCTGCGGCGCATGTTTTAATTACGGACACTCGCAGTTGGATTTTCTTTTAAGGCGCCGCTGTAACGGTAACACTCACACACACACACACACACCCACGATTATCTAATACATACAAACAGAAGGCTGCCACAAGAACCGTTAGTTTGGCTCTCGGAAACTTTTGCGCACTCACGTAAACCACTGAGAAAAAAAACCCCTATATAGTACGTACATACATGTATATAAACCATATGCACTGTCGCAGTGGAAAATCGAATAATTTTCCAACCCCCCCACCCCACAAAAACACACACACACACACACATACGCACCTGCGTGCTGTTGCTGTTGTTTTTGTTGTGGTTGTTGTTTTTCCAGCTCCTTTGTGATAACACACATACACACACACACACCACACTAACACACAGAGAAAAAAAAGGCGCACGCACACGAACGCGCCGCCGCTTTTGTGTATTGGTGTGTTTGCCCCTGCGCCGAAAATTGTGTGTGGCGTTTATTTATTATCACACTGCACATGCGAGATTCCGTGCATTTTACATTTGCGCACTGCCGTTTCGTCGTCGTCGCTCCGTAATTTCCCGCTCGCGCGATCCCGTTGCCTTCCCCGTTGCGCTAGCGTACCGTTAGCTCACTTTTCCGCCGCCTGTCGCAGCGCTTTTCCTCGATTTTCCACGCAATTTTCGTGTTTTAATTTACCCGAGGAATGGTATTTTGTACATGACCAACTATCGATACGCAGGACGCGTGACTTATCGAGCCGTCGATAAGCACGCACTGGCGATATTTATCGCGTTATCGCCAAGCGGTCACACTGGAATGGCAGCAAGACGGCGAAATTAATGGTCTTACTAATGGCGCTTCTTTAGTTTTATCTAAAATAATCTCGTTAAAATGATGTGGCAACTGAAATAAAGTTAAATAAAATAGAAGAAGGAAATGTTACAACTGTTATCATTAAGAATAAATTGTAGCATTATTAATAACAACTGCACAAAATTCACTGATGGTGTTTCCATGTTAGTGTTTTATTTTTTTGCTAAATGTATTTAAATATTCATTAAATTAAAATGAATAATAAAAATGAATAAGAATAATCGGCGTGAGTAGACCGATAACTATCGGGAGGTGACAGGGCTGGGCTGCATTTTGCGCGCCACAAATTCAAATTTGAATTTACTACAACTCGGATTACAAAATTGAAAAAAAAAGGTTGGAAAAGTTTAAGTTTTAAAGTTGGCGTGGCAATAAACTTTAAAACATCTGAAAAGCACCTCAGTAATAGAAGTTAAAATGAAATTGTTTAATTAATACCTAGTAAAATCATGTTTACACAGGAATTACTTTAACATGCAAACTGATAAAATACACTAACCAAAATACAAATTTTTTTGGAAATGGGATAAGAAATTGTAAATGTATAATAAGAACTTCAAAAGGATGCGATTTCAAAATCATTTAAAATGAAATTACAAAAAAAATCGTGGCTTAGAATATATAATAATTAGATATTGGAATATATATAATTTTTCCACGATATTTTTGGTTTACAGATTTGTTGCATAAAACCATAAGAAGATTAAGGTTAAAACTAATTATGATTTAATGAACAAAATTTGTACACCTTCGAGTTTTAGTTCGAGTTTTACAAAAATGATTTCACATGTAATTCAAAGTTTATATTAATTATATTTCATACGGTGCATATTGTACTTATAAGTACATAAATGAACTTTTAAATACTTAATATGTTGAATTTAATCACTTTCAGGATGAACCAAAAAAAAAAAGAAAGAAAACAGGCACCGAAAGGATTTACGTTATCCGTTTAGTCCCGAATAATCCAGCCAGTTGAACCGCAATCACACGTAAGCCCTTCACAAGGCAGCTAGCGATATTTAAACAGAAGTCAGCTAGGCACGCCAAATGAAAAACTGACATACAATTAACTTCACTTTCTGAAACCGCGGGAAATTCAATGACAAAAAAAAAAGGATTAGCTTAGGGATATGATATCCTAGGGCGACCGCCTAACTGCGACGACCGGAGGCGACTAACTGCTGCCCACCGAAAAGGCTGGGTTTTTAAGCCCGCCATCGGCACCCACACATGAAATACATTTTTAGGATGTATATAGGCGATAAAGCCGAGTCGTTTTTCGAACACAGATTGCCCGCATGCAAAACCCAAAGAATTCCTATTATTATATATGTATAAAGAAAGCCACAGGCTGCACAACGCTTATCGCTATGGAATGAGGCTGGTGGTGTGCTCGACGTAGGGGTTTCGGTTTGGGATTTATCTGGGACTTGGCCTGGGCTCTGGGCACTACTTAGGCCTCTTATCGTCTCCTCTTCCGGAATTCTACAAGAACCAGTCGGTCTTATCGTTTCTGCAGAATCACAACTGGCAGTGATCTTGAATTCCCCATATCCAGAATCCATATCCACTTGACGACTCAACGTCGAATTGGGTCAACGTGGTACTCACTCACTTCCGTTTTATGTTTCAGTTGTGACATGTGTATATCCCATATCGGCTTCTAAATCAAATTTAGTTCTGGGGAAAACTAAGAAAACTTGTGTTTGAAATACAATCAAAAGAGCAAATGGTTTTTTTAACATGGAAACAATATGATTATTAGGTTTTTTGAGTAATTTTGAAGTGTTCTAGTACAATAACAATTATTATTTATAATATTATTCAAGCTTTGTGATTCTACATTTAATTATTTTCAAAATATGAAAACGCCATATGGTTCTTTAAGTTCTTTAATTTAAGTGGATATCCGAAATCCCGCACATTTGGACCCTAAGTATGGTTGCACGACGTCTGCTTAACCATTATATCACCTGCGTTATCTTAACCACTTACTCTATTATTGCTTGTCACTCACTCCACTTTACACCTCTATGTTCAAGGTCCTCCGATGCACACCATCCCCTCCATCACCACACCACCTCCATCTCCACCGCCTCCCTGCTAACTGCTTACCAGCCAAGGTCACGCGTTTTATGTACCATGTACTATATGTATAGTGGACAACCAGCTTTAACTGCCCAAACGTAACCGCAAAAGTTTGCCTTGTTTATATGCAGCAGTAGGTTTTCGCTTTTCCACTTTATCGCTTTTATCGCTTTTAAGGATTATCCTATTGCTTTGTTGAAACGCCGGCCGGTGGACAAAAGTGCAGTAGCTCTGTTTCAAAACAAAATAAGTACTCGGCTCTTCGGTTTTTTGTTTTGGGGTGCCTGTGTGCTCTTGGGTAATCGTTCTCTGGGTTTCAGGACCTCGGTTTCTTGGTCCTCGTGGCGTGTTGCAAGTTGCTGGAATGCCCGTGTGCCACTGGCAGCCAACTGTCGGCGACGTTTGCCGCCAATCGACCCGCCAGGCAGTCATCCACATCCACATCCACATCCACAAACACACATCCACTCTACACATCCTCATCCACAAAGCCCACTGACCGACCACCGACCACCGACCACCCACCACCCACTGACCCACCGCAAGGAGGAAAAGCCCGGGCCAAAAGGAAAACACTACAACTGTAGTACTGGTAGTACTAGTTGTACGGTAGTACTACGGCTCACACGGACACACACTCCTGTTATGGTGTACACTGTACCCAGTTCACATGGCGTATACGCAACGTGGACTCCAATGCGCCTGCGTCTGTTTTGATATGAAAAGACATTGTCCTCATCGCTTTTTTTTAGCTCCAGCGGATTGATGTGCTACGCACAAGAATTGGTGACTATGGGTTTCCAAGAAAAACAAATCCCAATTCATAAAGAAAATATAATTTATAAACTTGGGTACAACAAATAGGATTACCATGTTTTTTTCTCAACATAGAATTCATTGAATCGGGGTATTCCAGAACCTAAACTTACTCATTCGATTTTCATGCTTATCTAAAAACACCAAATGCCAGTACTAAAAATTTCAATGATTAAGCCCGAATTTCGTGGCGATTTGTCATAAATTTCGACTCAGAACGAATGAATCACATAAATTACGAATTTTGTGGTATTATAAAATTCCTTTGCTAATTAAACTAATGTTATATAAAGTCGAATATTTCTTAGCTGCGCATTTTGCGTGCCATTAATCATCACTATATATTTTATATTATTTATCATTTAAGTAATTTTAACGAAAAAATATGGCGATTTAATTGTTATTGCTTAATAAATAAAATGAATAGAAAATTATAGTGCTTACCTTATTGTAAAATATTTATCCGTGGAATTTTTTTTGAAATAAATATAATGATTGCATTTTTTTCAGACACCAAAGTAAACTATAAATAAATAAATTATAAATTAAATATAAAAATTAATTTTTAGAACATTTTAGGTATATTTAAAATTTATGATTTCCAATATATTTTAGAAATAAATTTATAAAAGTTTGAAGGAAAAACAAAAAAAATATTTTTTGGAAGGGTATATGCACAATATTTCTGGCCGAACCAAAATTGTTCGGCAACCTTTATCCTTGGACCCTATTCTCCTGCACATTTCACGTTTATTTGTTTGGCCTTGCATCGCATTGAATTGCCGATTACAGACACTATCGATTATTCGAGCCGATTTGCCACGCCCCCCGGGTCCTTCGCCTGCGAAATGCACAGTGTGTCTAGGCCAAGTACAGTGAAGATTCCGATGCCGAATCCGGTTCCAAGGTCGAGGATTCAAATTGATAACGGTGTCGGCGCATCGGAAGCTTTAAGCTTTCGAATTGGACTGCAAAACTTTTGCGGGATGAAAAACACAATAGAAACTTTTAAGCACAAAAAAATTTCCTCGCCCTTGCATTTATTTCCGGTTCTTGTTTCACTTCGCTTTTATCTCAATTACATTTATAATTATTCATTATGTATATGTATGTATATAGTATATGCATATATGTATTGCCGTATGTAAATATTCATATTAATATATATATATTTATTTTGTAAGATATCCAGCTGCAGAGGTTGTGGCCTAGGAACCAAAGAAATTCGCATTCAAAAAGAGGGTTTACAGAATGTTAGGAGCAAAGTGATATATTCTCTTTATAATGTATAGATGGATAAATGGGTTCGGGAATGGAAATGGAAATGAAGGTGAGGATATGCGATAGGGTGCACATACAACCTTAACCGCTACTCCAGAAATCAGAGGGTACGGATTTCGGGCCATCCTACAAAAAACTCTGTATTTATGCCTCCAGAAAAAATTCTTTATAATACCCCAAAAATCTTTAGAAATAACTGCAATATCTTGAATTCTATAATCAGTGGGGGATCTAGGATTTGGTTGTGGGGGGTTTTTACAGAATAAATTTTTAGTTTCCTTTCACTTTTCATTCCCGTTGATCGGTGCATGTCTTTAAACTATAAAAATAAATAGTTTTTAAAAAGTATTTAAGTATTTTTTAGTAAGCATAAATACCGAGCCTAAGCAGTGTCTACCGACGAAATTTCGGGATCGCTAACACCTTAATCAATTCTACGTGGCTTTGCTTTCGTCTTTTGTTAACTAACGCACTGTGTCCTCGAACAGAATTTGAACTTAGATCAGATCAGATCAGATCAGATTCCCTGATCGATTGGTACACACACACATGTACATATATCATCGGGCATTGGCCACAGTGCGCCGCCTAACTAAATCAATTGTAATGCGAATTATTCTAGGACTGCTCACACTCATATCCGTATTTCTAGGTACCTTTAATGACAGATCTACTCACTTACATACCCTTCCTAACCGTTCGGGTGCTTTGCGCTTTGGCCAATTTAATCATTTAATTATTTATTTAAACTCTTGCAAGCAAATCCTAATTAAACAACAAAAAAAAAACCTTAATCAGTGTTAGGCTGGGAAAAATATATATATCGCTAACCTTATCGGCCAGCAAGAGTTTAACGGACTTTGGCCTGCCAAAGATCGGATTTATATATTGTATTTGAAACAACCGCTGATACACACACACAAATATATATACGCAGATATATGTATACTTGATATTGTACGATTTGCTGGAATTAAATAATTACATAAATTCTTTAAAGTTTTCATTTCGTTTGCAACACATCAATATCCGTATAAGTTTAAGATTTGCCTTGGTATTTCCTCAAGATTTCCGTTTAGTACTCGTATTCGCATAGTAATTCGGTATATTAGTATTTTGAAGTATTTCTTGTATAGCAGTACATATAACTATTATGGTATAAATATAACACTCTGTTTCGCATTTGTTTCTCTTTTTTTTTCATTGGGGTTTGAATCCGGGTATATATTTTATTGTACCACAAATAAATTACGTGTGATGTCCGATGTATGCAATATAATAGCTGCGTTTCAGTTTGGCCCGTTTTTCGTTCTGTATCTCAAAAGTAACCCTATAACACGACTATAATTTTTCACACGATAACATCTTCATATATTTATATTTCTATCGATCTATACTCGTATTCATTATTTGCATTTGCTTTTGTCTTTGTCTTATTCTTTGGTGTTTTCATTGCGTTTTCAATCTTAACCATTTGTTTCAATCTTTTTGCCTGGCATTAACCAACACTACTAGCTAACGGTAAAATTGGAACAAAAAAAATAATTATAAACTAAATATACACTCATTACGTTTCTACAGATAGGTCTTAGATAATCCATTTCCAATCAGTGATACTTCTTAACTATGCATTTGCTTTCGGTTTCGGTTTCTTTAGCTTTCACTTCCGCTTCTCAACACTGGCAACCCGCACATTGGCAGACGTTCCAACACTGGCGCCAAGGAGAAATCCGGTTCTATCGACCTATTGTCTACAAAAATATGTCTTCGCTGTCTTTAGGTACACGGGCCGGCCCTAAATGCTCGCTACACGGGTAATCTATACACAGATAAGTCAACATATGTATGTATGTATATATATATCTATATATTCCTGTACTGTCGGGGATAGGGGGAAACTGTAACTAGACACACACACACACACAACAATCGAGCTAGAGTAACACCGAGACACATATAAAAGAATGCTTCTTGCCTCGATTCTTTTATTTTTTGATCTGCTGAGTAAATTATAGAGCTGTCTAACGATTCAATTTCAATTTTCTCTACCACAATATATCCATTTCATATATAAGTATGCTGAGAGCTGAGTTTGAGAAACCAGAGGCTTGAGATATAGGTACTAAAGTTATTGGAGCGATAATAGCAAGATAGAGGTACATTTGAGTCGAGATTGCTCCACAATAGTGCGGTTCGATTTGGATTTGGATGCAAAAAGTTGAAAAATCCTAGGAAGGGAAAATGTATCCCTTGGCTTAGCAATATATTACCCTGAAACATAGAGGTCTAATAGATAGTTGACCGCCTCTTTTCTGTGAAAAATTTTAAATAAATCCCTAGAGGTTCAAGAACCCTTTCAGTAGGCTTCAAATATTTCCATTGAAAAATAGATCGTTAGACTTACGGTCTAAAAATATATTATAGCAATATTTTAGATACCATCATAGGCGATTTCAAACCTCTAGCGATTTTTAAATGTCTCATTTTCCATTGGCTTACATAGAGAGTTTAGTAAGAGACCAGTAGCATTCTTAAGCAAATAATCCTGCTTAATCCCAAATCGAACTTTTCTATTCACCTTAGGTTTGTGGTTTCTTTTGGTAATTGGTTCACGTAGAAGTAAGACCCATTTTGTGTTTTTTGCATTATTGGAGAAGTATTGAAAACCGTTTTGTAGCAGACCGTTTTAGTTTAGCATTAGTTTTTTTTGTTTAGCTGCCGTGGTGCGACTTTTGAATCCCCGGAGATTCCTTTTGCTCCCTTAGGAGATGCTGCACGAGTTGCGCTTGGCGCCCAGACTCCGCTCCTGGATTCGCTGGAGGTGCTGCAGCTGGGCCGGAGTGGGGGCATGGGATCCACCGGAGCCGCCGGATGAAGCCGCTGCTGCTGCCGCCGCCGAGGTTGAGGCGGAGGAGCCCCCGCCGCCGGAATTGTGGTGGTGCTGCTGCGACTGATGATGGTGGTGGCTGTGGTGGTGATGGTGGTGCAGCGGGGTGCCCGGCCCATTGTTGCCAATCTGCTGCGGCAACGACTGGCGGCGACGTCGCAGTGCCGGACTCAGATTATAGGTGATCTTTGCCTGGGCCAGCAGCTCCTTGAACACCTGGTAAATGAGTTAAATTTCTGTTATGGTTTATGAAGAGTAGGACAGAAAGGATTTACTTACCTGAGTGATGTTCTCATTGCTGGCAGCCGAGGCCTCCACAAACCCATTCTCCCAGTCCACAGTGACCACCGATTCTGTGGTGGCGTACTCAACCTGAAAAAAAAGATAAAATTCGCATTAAAAATTTGAAAATTAAAAAAAAAAGTTTTTTTTTTTACGTGAAAATAATATTTATAATATTATGTTAGATGAAAATATAGAAAAGAAATGGGGCAACCTGTAGTTTCCAGCTGAACTATCACAAATTTCGCATAATTTTCTATCCCCCGCACACACAATCTTGCACTTCCCAACTAAAAATCAATTTAACCCCACACCATAAAAGTGAACACGAACTTTATTATTTCTTATCGGCAACGAAAATCCTTATAGACGTCTAAATTGCTACGATAAATGTGAAAAAAACGGCAAAAAAAAAATAAAGAAGGTAAAAAAGGACAGGGTCTTAAGATGGGGCTAGAAATTTGCTGACTTCGAATCGAACCGAACCGAACATCGGGGCTTAATTCTTCCAAATGAACAAACTCAGAGAACGGTGGTGAGCAACTACAGCAACAAAAAGGCAACCAGACCCTACCGAATTTAGAGCCCCTTTGCTCTCCCTCTCCCCCAATCAAGGTTTAAAGCGGTCTAACCCGAAAAAGTACAAAAAGGAGCCCCAGTAACACAAAGGCGACAACAAAAAGTTGATTTCGCTTCGTTGAACAAAAAAATACACACAGACTAAGGCTAAGGAGCCTAAAAAAAATGGAGTAAGGAAAAATCCACTTAGAAAAATAGATAAGCATAAGCTATTATGATTGGATTGTAGTATTGTTATGATTTATAACTTAGGATAAATATATATAAGCCTATATAATAGAGTTCTTTTATGATATTTACAGCCTTTTATCATAATTTTTAATATATAACTTTATTTTTTTGTAACCATCGAATATCAAATTGATGTTGAACTGATTTTTTCCCAGTGTATAGCGAATAATATAGGAATCGAGGGGCTAAGCCAAGAACCGCGACAGTCTGGCGTTTGCTGGCAATTTGCATTTTTATTATATCAGAACTCGGTTAAAGTCAATACACCCGGAGGAAGAAGGAAGAAGAAGGTGGAGCGGCAAGCAGTGCTCCTCCGACTGGTAAAAAGAAAGCAGTGTGGGACCCCAGTCCCAGTCCCAGTCCCCAGTGTTCCCAAACTACTTATGCATAACTACGTATATAATGGCAAAAAAACACACCAAATAAGTGACAAATAAGGCAAACGGAAAATGCCAAAAGAGGCCAGAGAAAAGATAAACAAAGGCAAATTAAAATTTATAAAGCCCCCAATGAAGTTGACCAACTGTGACTGTCGCCAGCGAAAAGGGAAACAAATAAAAAAGCAAAGGGATTTGAAATTTATAACAATATAAACAGGGTAACCAAAGCAAAGGAATAACCATAAAATGCCAAACAATTCAAGAACTTTTTGACATTTTAAAAGTGACTCTAATTGAATTGTCTTTACATAATAAACATTACATTTATAACTGGATTTATTTTAGGAACCCACAAAAAAAGGCTATATAAGACATAGATTAACGATTTTGTGAACTGTATAATTTAATAATAAATAAATAAATACTACATGTACCCCTTAATTCTCTTTGATTATGATGCAACTAAAATTTGCATAAATTAGACCGGTAAACTTTCCACATTTCGGTTGAACAACTCAAATTTCCGGTTCCATTTCAGTTTTCGCTTTCAAGTTTTGACAATCAAAGCGGAGTTTCCTTTGCACTTTTCCGCCGCAAACTTTCCTGGGCTCTCATATTCGTACCTTTTTTTCGCCTTTTAGCTTTTTGCGTGTGTTTTCCCTTAGTTTTTATGCCCGGAATTTATTAGAATCACTTTGGTGTATTGTGGGCCCGGGCCCGGAGGCCAGAAGTTGGGCCAGAAACTTATGAGCGGGGGGAAAAATTCTCTGGCCAAATGATGCTCACTTAAGATATGCAAAGTACATCGACTTCGGGCCTTGGCAGCTCGGTGCTCGCTGGTTATTATTATTATAACATTTAAGGTTATTTTATTCGAGATTATTTCATTCCCGTGGCGGCTGATTGCGCGCAAAAAGTTCCCTTCGTGGGCAAACAAACAAGGATAACTGCCAGTTGCATAAATATATAGAAATATATCGATATAGCATTGTCTTGGTTGGAGTTCAAAGGAAAGGGCCATAAAATGCAATTCCTTTTCATCGGAAATAATATGAGACTTTGCACTCGTTATACTCGTTTTAAATACCATCCTTATAATTGGTTGCAATTCCCCAACAATTTAACAATTTACAAGAATACAAATATCCCCCTGGTAGAGGGATTGCATTTCTAATTGGCTGTCGCTGTGTTCCCATTCAACTGAATCGCATTCTTCATTTTATTCGCCACCCTTGCCTGCCCCGTTGGCATTTTCTTCTTTATTTTTCGTCTGTCAAATTCTTTCGGGGGAAATTTGCAATGCAGCTGACAGCAAAAGTTGGAAAAGCGGGGTAAAAGCGGGGGTAGTGGAACCGCGGTTGCAGTTCTTATGATGCCCGCCGGCTTTCCACTTTCTTCAGCACGGCACCGCCCCCTTCTTCTTCGCCTCCAATTTCCCAGGATGCTGCGTACTTTTCACTAATTATGCAAAAGCTGCCAAGAAAAGGGGGCGAAAGTAAGAAGGGCGGCAGGGCAGCAACAGTAAGAAATATTATTCAAAAATTAATTTGCAAGTCCTTAGCGAACAATTATCTTGGTTAAGGTTTAATGTATTTAATTTTATCCCGAAACATTATACAAGCAAACTCACTCTACAGTTTTTTAAATGTTTTCAAGTACACAAGATATAAAGAAAATTATTTTATAAAAGACAAATATTTAAAATGAATATTGAAAGAGAAAACTTAACCAAAAATTTAAACATTCTTTTAAAAGCTGATTTTTTTAAATTTTGAATCCCTCTTTTAAGCATCTAATTTTTTGCAGTGCAGCCACACTTGATGGCATTTCATTTTGTGTGACTTTCGCGCGTAGTTTGCACTTTATTCCGCGGGTCTGTCTGTTCGTCTGTGTGATATTATGTTGCCACGCCCCCACCCTAACCGCCCTGCCGCCCCCCTCCGCCCACTTTGACATTTTAAATGTTACATTTTTCGTTGCCTGTGACATCCGAAACAGCTGGGCAGTGTTTTATGTCCTTTGGCTGCTGTTTAACTGCAGCCACAAATAAAGTGAATGGAGTGCATAAAGTGAGTGCTCATATTGAATAAATATGTAAGTAAATAGCGTAGCTCATCCTTTTTGGTTTTTAGATTTTCAGATTTTTCGATTTTTGGGGCGTTTTCTGACAAATTGTTTAACTGACTTTCTTTTGGCACCCCCCCACCTACCCCACCCCATGCCGTCAGTTGGGAAAACTTTTGATTAAACTGTTTGTCCTTTTTTCCACACCCTCCTCCCGTTTTGCGCGCTTGACAAACTTTACATAATTGCTAAAAACGCCTCTCGTTTTTCGTTGGATAAAAAGCAATTTTCGTGGGCGTGAACTGGAGGGGCGTGGCAAGCGGCAAGTGGCAAGTGAAGCACAATGGAGCGGTTATTGTATAAACATGCCTTCGAGCAATTTTCCCACACAGAAGAGACAACAATCAAAGCGGTCAGGTCACACTTTCCCCCTTTTGGATAAGGGGCAATTAAAATTGATGCAAATTAGCAGAGCAGGCGAACAAATGACCTTAGTGTGACCTACGATTTGAACTGACTTAATGGTTGGTTTCTCTGATCCTGAAGAATTTGCGGTCTTATTTATTTTTTTTATTAATTTTATATTTTAATTAAAATGATTTGAATTAGGACATTTTGTTTATGTGGGTCCTTCGGTTCTGGGACTTAAGACAATTTTTGTTTCACTGATCCTGAAGAATTCGCGGTCTTAGTATTTTTGAGTTTAAATAATTAAAATTAGAAAATTGTGTTTTGTGTGATTTTCGGTTTCAAGTCGTATTATTATTTATTATTCTATTTATTTTGGTATTACCCACCTCGCGTTCGGTTTCTCCATCGGCCAAAAGGTCGATCTTGTTGCCAACAACCACAATTGGAACTGCCGTGGTGGCCTTCGTCTCGTGGATCTGGTCACGAATTGTGCGCACCTCTTCAAAAGTTGTGGCATCGGTGACATCGTAGACCAGGATGAATGCGTCCGCCGAGGATATGGAAAGAGCACGCATCGCCGGGAACTATAAGAAAAGTATAAAAAATACATCGATTTAAATTAATTTTTTTTTTTTATTTTATTATTTTATTTAAAGAGTCAATTCGAAACGTTTAGAAAAAAAATATTTTCAAAATCATGACCTTTTTTTTAGATATCACAATCATTTTATTAAGGCAAATGTTATTCATTTCCAGGAAATCTGTTTGTTTTTCATATATACATATCAACACCTCTCGTTTTTGCATTGTTAAAATGCCCTGCGAAATTCGTAGAAAAACTATTACGGTTTTATTTTCATTTCGTTAAATTGTCACAACAATTTCAGTTGAGCAAATGTTGAGCGAAATTATTTCATTGCAAATTTTTAACTTGCAGGAAAATATTATGGCCATTTTTGGACTATTTTGTCACATTAATTTCATTATAGAAATATTTATTAAATCACATGGAAAATTACATTTTATCATAAAAAATAATTCTTTAATTTATGCATTAAGTTTTTCCCAAAGACATCACGCGTTTATGGCAAATAAAAAAAAAACCAATATTTATCGTTGACTTGTCACACAAATAAAAAATAAATGTCAGTTTGTCTCCCACATGAATTTAAAGGCAGATTACCTATCGAGCAAACACATCCGTGAAAAATGCCTTTCGTTATTTATTCATAATTGATTTTGCGGTGCTGTCACAGTATAGATAAATAATTTTATTAGTTTTATGGACCCATAAATTTGGAACGCATAATTTTCCAACGATTTTTAACATTTTTTTCGGAATGTCTGCAGTGTGAAAATGAATTTAAAAAATGCGTGGCCAGAAAAATGAGTTAAAAGTGTTGAACAAGGAATGTAAATTACAGCGACGGCAATCATCAACGACAATTGTTTCCTCAATGATAATTTGCATATTATTACTGTCACACACGCACACACTGGCAGCACACTCACACTCACACTCTCGCATACACGCACATATTTGAATAATCACAGATAATAATGTAAATTTTGAGTTCTATGCCCGTTAAACATTTTCACACTTTTCACAATTTCCCCTCAAGTGGAAGGAAAAAGCGAATGGGAAAAAATTGAAATTGAAATCTCTTTGTTGTGTGTGTGTGTTCGGGTGTGTGTGCATAATTTTCTAATATTCTCGCCATCGAGCTGAAAAATTTTTCCGAAAAGAAATTGCTGCAAAATTAGCGAAATATTCACACGAAAGTGCTTACGCATCACGGCGCTTTAAATGGGATAATTTCCCCCAGTTTTTCATCTCTGCCAAAGCACTTTTTTGTGATACTAAATACTTCTTCCTTTTTATACCCGTTACTCGTAGAGTAAAAGGGTATATTGTATTCGTGCAAAAGTATGTAACAGGGAGAAGGAAGCTTTTCCGACCCTATAAAGTATATATATTCTTGATCAGGATCACTAGCCGAGTCGAACTAGCCATGTCCGTCTGTCCGTCTGTCCGTCTGTCCGTCCGTATGAACGCTGAGATCTCGGAAACTATAAAAGCTAGAGGATTGGCATTTTGCATGCATATTCTTGGAGTTCCTACGCAGCGCAAGTTTATTTCAAAATGGCGCCACGCCCCCTCTAACGCCCTCAATCGCCCTACACCATTTTTTGAAAGGTGTCTGGCGCCTACACCATTAAAGATTTTGGAAAACTAAAAATGCAGTTTTATTGTGACTATCAATACCTATCGAAATGTAGAAGAAATTTTTCAAATCGGACCATTCGTTAAAAAGTTATGCCCGATCAAAGATTTTATATATCTATCTCCCTCGCACTCCCTTAGCTGAGTAACGGGTATCTGATAGTCGGGGCACCCGACTATAGCGTTCTCTCTTGTTTTTAATATTATTTGGCCTTCAGCCATGTCGCAATATTTTAATAAATTTCGCAAAAGCAAAGCGAATGTCGAATATTTGCAGCAACAGTTTGAGTTTGCTTTATAGCGGGCCTTTGATTGCATTTGTGCACTGCTAAAAGAGTAAGGTTATTAAAGATATGTTGAATAAATATATGTTAAATAAATATATTAAATTAGATTTTACAATACCCA
The DNA here is from genome assembly GCA_035046095.1 of Drosophila pseudotakahashii. Taxonomy (NCBI): domain Eukaryota; kingdom Metazoa; phylum Arthropoda; class Insecta; order Diptera; family Drosophilidae; genus Drosophila; species Drosophila pseudotakahashii. Next base: position 15,423,327 of record JAWNOE010000105.1, read on the forward strand.
ATATTTCCAAGGCATTTTCGCTAGCTTTCTGCTTTTCAAATTCTCCCTTTTATTCCATTGTTTTAACAACGTTTCAAATTACTGGTTAAAAAGTATGAAAATCACGTTGCCATTAATGCAGACAAAAGCCCACCGCATTTTGCAATCCCAAATTCCTTAATTAATATTTACACAAAAGTGTGCCCCTGTTTGTCTCTGGTTTAATTAAAGGTCCTTGATGGCCCCACCACAGTGACCCTGACCTCAGCCATACGCCCTCCCCCCCTCGGCACCCCCCCTTTCCCCACCTCTGACATATGACCCCCCTGTCATTGCATGTTCACAATTGTGGCAGGACGGCCAACCCAACCCAAAACTGAGTTCGCATGTGTACAATTTGTGAATTGTGTTTTGAATCTTTCAAAGTCCCAGGACAACTGGGAGTTCTCCGTCGATTTTTGGGTAGCTATGTCTATGTGGAGTGAACTGAGCAAAAATTTTGATTTTTTTTGGGAATTTGAAAATATTTTGGTACTTAAAAATTAGTGATCCTATTTAAGTCAAATGTAAAGATTATTTTTTGTAAATTAATAAATAAAAATTATAACATGTTTACTTTATAATTTATTATTTTTTTTTATTATTAATATTCATTAAGCTTGTAAACACAATTATAATATTTTGTAAATATTTTAAAATTTTTCTTCTTTTCTTTCAATTGTTTCTAAATGTTTCTTCAAGTACCAAGTAATTTTTGCGAATGCAAGTGCTGAATAGCAAATGAATCATAGCACAAATGAAACGAATTAGAGCCACGCACTCACGGGAGCTTTAAATGGTTGGGAAAAGGGAACGGAACGGAACGGAAGGGAAGGGAAGGGGTGACTGGTGAAAGGTCTGGGGTCTGGGGAAAAGCGGAAAAACTGCGGCGACAGTTCACTGGCATCGTCTTCATCTCCATTCTCGTTTGTCTGACTGGCGGCAGAAACCGCAACCGCAGCATTTTGGGCACAAGATACATACGTTGTGCAGGAAAATGCGAATGAATGGGTAAAAAAGTGGGGGAAAAGGGGGAAAAGTCCCGCCCACCCAGCAGCACTAATGGCTTTCAAAATCATGTGCCTGCCGAGTTAGTTTCAAATTGAGTACCCACACACACAGACAGAGAAAGAGACAGAGACAAGTCGGGAAAATGGGAAGGAGAAAAGGGAAATTTTCGGTGGGGAAAACCAGAAAACCCAGTCCGTGTTAATAAAAAGGCTACCATTGAAATGTTCAGGCCACTGAGAAATGAAAGTCCAAATGAAAAACCCCAACGAGCGAAAACAAAAAGTGAATGCCCAAGGAAAGCCCTCAGAAACAGCAACAACAACACAAAAACACAATGGCCAACCAAGTGTCGTGCAGTTCAGATAGCCCTAAAAAAAAGGGAGAAAGATAAACCCTGACCTTGCACCTGAACTTGAACCCTAACCTGAATCTCAATCTGAACCCGAAACCGCAATCTGAATAAATATAAATATCTCTTTCTCAGCAAAGGGTAAATGATTGCAAATCGTAAGAAGGCACCATCAAATGGACAACAAATTGTTAGCAGCATTTAATTCAATAATATCAGACAGGAATTGTAGCCTTTGAACTAACCTAAATTCCTTTGTAAATGTTTTAAACATAAAATCTGAACTTAAAAAAATATTAGTTAGTATTTGTATACCCTTGCAGAGGGTATAATGATTTTAGAAATGATTTTTGATTTTGGAAATTTGTGATTTCGGTTTTTGACAAAAATATGAATTTTTATTTTTGTTTTTTTGCTTTAACTTGGCCAAAAATAGTCCTACATCAAAAATGATACTTTCCGTGTGATTTGGAAAAAAATTTTAATTTTAATTTTAATGCCAAAAAAAAAAAAATGTCCAGATTTAAATACCAGTCGATTGGACATTTAATAACGAGTTCAGAAAGGTATGACAATCCATGTTTGGATCAATATTTTCTTTGTTTTAGCGAATAAACTGTTTTGTTTTTTTTTGGAAATTCGGGATTTTGGATTTTTAACAAAAATAGGAATTTTTCTATTGGTTTTTTTGCTATAACTTGGCCAAAAATGGTCGTACTTCAAAAATACATACTGTTTTGAACAGATTACAATGTAATAATTACATTCATAACACTTTTCGTGTGATTTTGAAAAAATAAAATTTTCGCTATTTTTCATTTTTTTTGTAAGGGGGGTACATCATAATTTTTTGCGAAAAATGGCACAAAAATAAAATGTCCCGGTTTTAATGCCAATCGATTGGAAATTTAGTAACGAGTCCAGAAAGGTATGACAATCCATATTTGGATCAATATTTCCTTTGTGTCAGCGAAAAAACTGTTTTGTTTTTTTCAGAAATTCGGGATTTCGGTTTTTTAACAAAAATAGGATTTTTTGCTATAACTTGGCCAAAAATGGTCCTACATCAAAAATACATACTGTTTTGAACAGATAACAATATAATAATTAAATCTATGACACTTTCCGTGCGACTTTTAAAAAATACAATTTTCGCAAATTTTCATTTTTTTTTAATGTGGTGGTCATGGTTTTTTGCGAAAAATGGCCAAAAAATAAAATGTCCAGGTTTAAATGCCAATCGATTGGAAATTTTATAACGAGCTCAGAAAGGTATGCTAATCCATATTTGGATCAGTATTTCCTTTGTTTTAGCGAAAATATGTTTTTTTTTGTTGTATTGGAAACTCGGGATTTTGGTTTTTTGACTAAAATTAGAATTTTCCTCTTGGTTTTTTTGCTTTAACTTGGCAAAAAATAAATCTACAAAACTAGAGGTCTATGCAAACTATTCCGGTAAATTTCATTCAAGTCCACCTGATTATTTACTTTTCCTTTTTCCCTCCTTTATAAGCTTTACTCGGAAAGTTTCTGGAAAAGTACTTTAGTCCTCGGCCTTGGTAATCTTTTTTGCCTGTAGAATTGTAGCTTTAAATTTAAACCCCAGCCCGTGTGTCCTGTTCGCTTTTTTGCGCCAGCTCTCCATTGAAATTTGTTTAGCTTTATGCTCGCATGCTGGCGAATCATTTTCATGTGGCAGACAATTTCCATTTTGGGGCACTTCCTTTCTTCTTTTTTTTTATTCACCAGCTTTTCTTTTTTCTTTCCTTCTATTTCCTTTGCCGGGAAAACCGATGTTTTCATCTCATCTAAAACGAGTTGGAAATGCTTTTTTTTTTGCTCTCTTTGTTATGATAGCATATTACTGTAAATAGCACACGCTCAAGATGGAAACAGAAGCTCATCTTTTGACCCGAAAACTTTGCCTTCTTTAGCATTTTGTGCATTTCTTCTGCTGTTTCTACTACCCATTTCACATACGCCCCGTGGCCCAATTTACTCCCCTCAGTCAATTTCCCACTTGTTACACATGCGACAAGCCAAAACCAACACCACAAGGATCCTGGATACTGGATCCCGAATCCTCAATCCTGAATCCTGAGCCGTTTCCTGTCGTTGGCAGGTCTGCTCTTACTGCACTGCGAAAAAAAATGACTACGTTTTTTAAAATATCAAATAATATTCTTCATAAAAAAACAACCGAAAAACTACACAAAAATTATTACACAACTGTGCAAAAAATCCGTAAAAAAGTATATTCAAAGAATTAAATTGCATTATTCTTATTGAAACTATAACGTATTTTCTTCATAACTAAAAAATGAGGTATAACATTGTGAAAGTTAATTGAGAAAATGAAAATGTAGAAGAACATTTTAAAATCTGGCCGTTCATTATAAAGTTATAAGCGAGAGAATAAAGACGTGCAAGCAGTGCAAGCAGTCGTTTTACTGCTTGCATAGTTTAGTTTTAGTAATATATATCTATTTTTTTCCAGTGCTTATCCTTTTCACATGCCAAGCTCTTGATTTCTCAATGGACTCCCAATTGTGGGACTTTTGTTTTGCGCTTTTCATTGATAGATGCCAATGGAAAGGCGAATGGCAATCATTTGGCAAATATTGCTGGGAAATGCAAATGCCGCTTCTGGAATCTATCCCCAGATCGCACATATTCTCTAAATTTAAATCCCTGCGATGAAAGTTGATTCAATTCTGGCTTTGAGCATGGAAACTGATGCCAGATGCATTCGCACATCGGGCCAAGGTAAACAAAACCGAAACGAAAAACCAAAAAAAACACACGCACTCAAATTGCACTTAGTTAGATTCGGCTTAAACCTGAAACAAAATGCAAAAACTTTAACTTAGTTTGAAGTTCACTAACTTGATTCACACGTGCCGTTCTGTGTGGGAAAACTCTGCATTTATTGAATTTCCGTTTTGCCCTCCTCTTTTTTTTTATATTTTTTATTTATTTTGTCGAGCCAAGCCAAGTCTTTGTCAATAACAAATTTTAATATCGGACAAAAGGGAGCTTTTCGTTTTCTAATCGGATAAAAACTAGTATAATAGTTTTGTAATAAAAGGGGGAAAAAGAGTACTCTTTATTCCGTTCCGGGAATCTATCATTGATTTAACAATGGGAATTTTAGAAGCATTATAAAAGCAATTGGAGGGAAAAGGAAAATTCTTGAATGCTTTGGGTGCTATGACAATTATTTGTGAAAAAACAAATATGATAGGGTAACTCACAAATTGGCCAAACTGATTGTTCCGTTTGGCTAAATTCCTCTGAAAGCCCTGCAAATATTTCACTCCTGTTGGGAGTGCAATACGATAATGTCAAAGGTAAATACGGTGGCAGTCCATGAGTTTATTTTAGCCGCTTTTTTCCCACATTTTTTGTAGTTTTCCTATGAAAACAAAACAAAGCGCTTGTGGCCAGGAATGTGTGATCAATTTTGAACACAGTTCGGGTTAATTTGAGACCAAAAAAAAAACAGCCCCCCTAAAATGCCATTATGAACTCATAACGTTTGCGTTATTGATTTGCAAAATGGAAAATGTAAAATGTGGACAAAAAAAGGGGCGGGTGAATCCAATTACATGTCAGCCTGGTTGGCAAACAATGGCAGCTTTATTTTGCCACTTTTTGTTCAGCCCAGCCGAGCCCAATTCGATTACAATTATCAGTGTGCGGCGGAAAAAGGGTAATTTCCACGTCGACATGGAGGGAAAAATACCATCAAAAATATTTCATTACTGTTTATATAATAATATTAATATCCCACTATTATATTTATAATTTATAAATATAATTTATGTTTCAATCTAAATAATATAGGTATTTGTTTATGAATTTAAGATCATATTATTCGATTGTTAAGATTTAGAAAATAAACTTGAGTAAACGATGATATTTTTTGTGTCACCACTGTGGGTGTTTTAAAAATATTTGCAAATTGGAATTTTTGTGCAAATACCATTTGCAGCAGGTAAACGTAAACGTAAACGTAAGCAGGAAAGTTATTCGCCCTGCTTTGGCAGTAATTTTCAGTTGCCGCTGGAAATGCGGAACAAATATTGACCAGGGGTGGCGGAAAAGGGGGCCGGAAACCAGGGGGTCGGGTGCGGAAGTGTGTTGCTGCCTGCGGTGTGTTATCTTTTGGCACACGCAAAAATATCACTCATACGCATGGCGGAACCTTGCGGGACTAAGCCAGCGTGAAAACTATTTGGCCAAGCTGCGGAATTCGAGAGTTTATGGCCCAAAGCGATGGACGGGCGGGCTTAAAGTGCGTTTCGCTTGGCTAAATGCGGTATTTTCTTTCAGTATTTTTTTAAAACTCATTTACTGCCCAACAAAGGCATATTTTAATTGCTTCCTGTCTCGCTTATTGCATAAATAATTATAATATTAAATTTCCCTTTAATTATTTTGCAAGCATTTCATTGTGAGCTTTTACAGGTGATTTAAATGTGGTGGAATTATTACATCATTTTGATTAAAATGCGGTTAAGCAACAGGATTTAAATTTGAATATTAAATAAAGCATTAAATTATTAAAAAAAATAAAATAAAAATGATAGTTAAGGTATTAAGGCTGCGAAACGCACTGTCCTTTGGTCGCTGTCCTCTGTTTGTCTTTCAAATGGAATTCAGGAAGAACAATGCCACTTGCTTATGGCCACTTGGCTGCAAATGATTGCGCATCCGCACCGTGTGCCGTGCAGCGATGACGAATGCGTTGGGGAAAAATGAAAAAGTGCACTTTCCACGGGGGGTGGGCGGTCTTAGTGGGTTGGAAAATGAAAATCCCTTCGCAATCAACGCATATATCAGGATTATGTGACACCAGACTTGACCTGCCCAGGCCGCTGTCGTCCTGCCGAAGGACTCCTCTTATTAACCCAACGCACCAAACACATGTAGTATACACAACACAGCCCATGATGTGACCTGCCACTAGGCGATTTATGTTTTCGGGGTAGTGGCACTATGGATCCCCCTTAGTGTTATCCCAACCTCCCCCCAAGCAGGGGTCGTAAAATTTATGAGCAATGCGTGAATGTGTTAAAATTTATGCCTCGCCGGGTTGCCAGTTTGCCAGCTTGGTTGTTATACACAAACTACACACCCATATATCCTGGGGTGCGAAAAAGGGTGCGGGGTCTTCTGTGTTTATTTGGGCATCCATCAGGCGAGCGAGGGTTACGATTTGGCCTGATTTTGGAGTTAACTCCGAATGATTATCCCACTTTCAGGGTTTCGCTTGAGCTGCCGAGCGAATCCGTGTTTCATTAGTTCCATTCTGGCCTCCATATCTGTGTTGTGTGATTGCATTGTCCATAAATCGAATGGAAGATGGAATATGTTATATGCTGCACGGCAAAAAAATAAGGATATTTCATATTATTTTATATTTCATAATTATGAACCCTCAGTGGCGAATGCAGGATTTGATTTTCAGAACAAACATTGTGTTGCATACTTTTTGAATACCAAAGATCCTCTTGGGGGGGATTTATTTCGTATCTAAGTTCCCTTAGTAAACTTTAAACTATAAATTATTGTATTTATTTATTTTATTTTTGCCTTTAGTAGATTTCAAACAGACTTATTTAAAAAATATAATATATATTTCCGAACTTTTCATAGCCTGTTTGTGCTTTTCTGTTTCAGTGCAAACACTATATGAAGTGCTCCTCATTTTTCGCCAAGGACACAACATCGAACATCGAATGTCGAGTCGAGAGTCACAGTTCAGTTGGCTTCGGCTTCACTGGGCTTGCAATCTCTGCCTGACTGACTCCATTTGTAGCAGCATATATCCCGCATTGTGTGCCTGCATTCATAAGGTATGTATGTATGTATGTATAGGGTAAGGTGTGCCACGCCCACTACACGCCACCCCCGCTGTTCGCCTTTCATGAACAAGAGAGCATTTCAATTCACGCGCAGCGGAAGTGCCAGCGAAATTGAATCGCAGGCTGTAATTTCCGCTGCAGCCAGCTGGGATGATGATAATGATGATGATTATGAGATGGCCAGGTGAGGTGCTCCTGGTGCTCCTGGAAAATTAGCAGTCGGTAGTCATGTATCCCCAGCAGATTCCGGGGGATCCAGCATCGAGAATCCAGAAAACTGGGCGACAGCCCTTTGAAAATATTGAAAAACAACTAAATGCTGCTGGCGCCCTGTTGCAGCCCATTAGAGTTGGTTATTTAAAATTAAAAGCCCTGCTGCTCGAGGACTGCGGGGAACTGAAACTGCTGCTGAAAGTCCTGCCACAGGATAAGCCAGCATGAGTGCCAGCCAGCTCCTTTTTGCCCATCCGACCAACCCCCTTCCCCCGCACACCCTGGCCACAAACAATTTGATTCACTTAATGAAGCCAGCGTGGAAAGTGGGTGCACTCATAAAAATATTTGCACCCCATTACCGCAGTCACTGGAACAAATAAGTTAACTGAACTTGAGTTAATCAATTTAAAATCAGCTCACATAAACATTGGTATTGATTGAATAGCCAACACTTCATGCATATCGTTTCATAATTAAACGATTATATAATCGATGTTTGCAAAATGGCAAAACCATCGATAACTAATCGATACTATCGATGGTTTATTATTTTGCTATCGATGGTTTTCAAATTCAAGAGTTTTTACATTTTTACCTATCCGACAATGGTTATTACTAATATCTTATCAAGGGATATATAAGTGAAATAAATCGAGCAATCATCGATAGTATCGATATTTCTGTTAGTTGTGGTTTTACCCACTTTAAACTAATTTCAGTCTTACAGTGCAATTTCACATTTTCACTCACCTCATAGGAACCGGCAGTGTCCAGGATATCGAGGGTGAGACTGACGCCGGCGATGGAAAAGTTTCCCTGGTGCATCTCCTCGATGGTCCGCTTGTATTTGGTGCTAAATGTGTTGTACAGAAACTGGGTGATTATCGACGTCTTGCCCACCTTTGCAGAGCCCATGACGACGATTTTGTGGCGGGCGTTGGCCGGTCCGATGGCATCGTCGACCGCGTTATTCCTGCCCACTCTGCGTATGCGTAATTTTTGGGTTGAGAGTTGAAAGTGAGGTGGTAGAAACATGAAAAACATGAAACATAAAACGTGACTTGAGTGAGTTAAACTCGTTGCAATTCAATTAATTCGCGGGTCTGCGCAAAGGCTTTGCTCTTCATTTTGATGCATGATTTAATAACAAACCCAACCACCCCCCCCCCCCCCCCCCACAATTCGCTGTAAATTTCAATGGATTTTACTTTATCCCCATGGGCGACTCATTAAATCTGTGCGCCACATTTAAAATTAATCATTACGGCAACATCACAAAGCGTCAACTACGAAAGTAGAGCAAACAAAAGGACCCTCACTCTATAAACAGAGCGGTATATAAACGATATGGTATATGGTATATATAGTATATGGTGCAGGTGTGTTTGGTGGTCTGCCTGAAAATTAATTGGGAATCGAGGGAATTATTTGTCTTTGGCAACGATGTCAGCTTTAAAGGTTGGGATAAAACGAATGAAATACATCCTCAAAATGTGTCAGATTTCATGATTTCAAAAAAAGAATAACTAGCAATAAATTAAATGATAAACGATTATTGTGCTGTTGATTTGACTCTTTTTCAAAGAATAGAAAATACAAATAGAAAAGTTGTGTTTAACAAACTGCCATAAATACTTTCTGCTTATTAGTTTATAGCTTTTAAAGTTGCTGTTCAAAACTTTATTGCATTCAAGATTTATGGTTCTCTTTGATAAAAAGCCTCTAGTGTTGTAGTTAGATAAATATAAACAATATTTGCAGTTTTTTAACTAAGATATATATGAAAAACACTTTTTTTTAAGGGAAAGTACTGGGGAATTCCTTTATAATGCGGTTGTCTGTTTTCGAAATGTTCAAAATGCCACATGTGTATGTTGAATGCTGAATGTTGAAAGAAGAAACTTCGTTATCTCGGCTGCTGCTGCTGCTTCTGCTGCTGGTTGACAGCGAAAGTAGCAACAGGAAATATTCCGGGTGGAGAACACGGCACATCTGCGATGAAATCCGATGCCATTTCCGGCTGGACAATGGCTACAAAGCCGCAGAATCCGAGGATGACAGCTCCTCCTTCGTCCTGCGAAACGATAAATCAGGGATATCCAAGGGAAAACGGGCTGGAATCTGAATCTGAATCGAAGGAGCAGAAGTGGCATAATTGTCCAACGGGAGACGGCTGGCTAACCAACAGCGGATCAAATTTGACTTTAATAAGCGCGATTCTGTCTTGTCTTGTATTTTTTTTAATTTTCCTTTTTTTTTTTTTGGCACCTTTTCTTGGCGTTCTATAAATATTCCCAACGGGAAAAAGGAAAAGGGAAAACACAAGAAGAAAATTGTAATCAAAGGCCCGCAGAACATGAAATTCTTGTCCTGACAGGCGAAACAAAAGGAAAAGTATGCAAACTACGAAAAAACCGTTTCCCTTTCGCATTTTCTCATTTTCATTTTCATTTTCCTCCCCTTTTCTGGCGTCCTTTGAACTTGATGAAGAAATGAAAATGTTACCCCTAAAAGTGAAAACAAAGATGCCAGTTGAAAATATTATTTGAATATCTTCTGCCGAATCGAATGGGATCGAAGGATCTGACCACATTGTCCTTGGGCGGAAAACTTTCCTCGACACTTTTCTGATAAAGTTCAGCTCGGAATTTTTGCACTCCGTTCTCTCTCGTCTCTCGCTTTTCTCGACTGCACAGAAATTCTTTTGCAATTATTGCGGGCAGCAATTGAAGTTTGGGGCCACTTCAACTTTCTGACACTTTGACTGGTTATCTTGGGTTAACTTTGGGTTGCCGGGCTTTGCTAACCGGGTATTCCCCCGGATTTCGGGATGAAATCCCCCAACTAAGACTTACACGTGTCCGCCGTTTGTCACGCTGTAATACCAAATGCTAAATGTTAAATGGCAAATGCTGAATGGTGAATGGCGAATGCCACCCACACATATTTATAGTGGGCTATAATATGGATTTGTGGGCGGTATTAGTGGCTAAATTGCATTGCATTAGGGCGGTAAATTTATTGAAGGCATCTCATCTCGTACATCATAATCATACATGCGAGCACTTATTTGTTCAAGAACATTTACCACCGAAGCCATAAATATTGCGAATATGATTTTAGAATGTCCCTCCACTAAATAGCGACTAATTTATGACTCGTTTACACTTTTAGAAATATTCTGTGCTAATAATTTAATGGCCTTATGAAACTGGATTTATTTTTAAAAGTCATGGCAAGCTAGAAAAAAAGGAATTTCAGCCGAAAACTATTTTATAAACATAAAAGTTTAATTAAAATGATTTATTTTGTTTACTTCATAAAAGGCTGGGTTTTTTAAATTCCTTTTTAAATGTCAAAATATGTGCCTAAAAGTATGCAGTGAATAAAGGATTTACGTCTTCCTGTACGAGTTCATATCACTTTTGAGTTAAAAATATATTGTTGCATACTTTTAAGCACCTTTGTTGATATTTGAAAGCGATTTTAAAAATTCAGCTATTTCTATGCCACCCCCCTCTATTTTTAAGTAAAAATCTGTGTAAACTATTTTTAGAGGTCTACAGTTTGTGCGTTTCTGCATTTTTTATGAACCATAAATATTGGCGTGCTTGGATAAAAGAGCACGTTTTTTGCCCTTTTCCAGGTGGGAGATGCAAAACCCCTGTACATATGCTACATTTTTGGTTTTTTGGGGGTTTTAGGTGGGGCTCACTCAGCCATAACTTACTTGTCACGCTTTGGTTTATCCTCGGCATTGTCATCCTTCATGAACGAGGGCTGCAGGCTGAATCGGCGACGCAAGTGACGGCCCCGCATCCTGCAATCCTTGGAATTTCCTCGGTCTCCTTGGTTGTCCTTGTTGACTACTGCTGATATATATCGACGCCCCTCGCTTTTCACTCAGTGCGCTCAGTTCTTTTCCTCTTCGATTCGGTCTGTGACGTTTTATTATCAGCAGTCAGTGTAAGTGGAGCAGTAACTGTAGCGGTAACTGTAGCGCTAACTGGCAAACTGTTATGGCCACGTTAACGGTCGTCGGTAGTTGTTGGCTCCTTAGTCCTTCGTCCTTAGTTTATTATTAGCCCCGCCAGCGTTTTTCCCTTACCGCCCGCCTCTTTCCACCGGAAAATGCAAATATTTGCTCTTCTTTCTCGAGTCTTACGTTTCGTTTTAATTACGTGACTCCGATGATGATAATTTCCTTGGCAAATTCCCCGTGTTTACCTGCAAACGGAAAATGTTCTGCATGAGACACACACAAGACAAGACAAGAGACGAAAAAAGCTATAAATTACAAGCCACCTGCTTATCTTTCGGCTGAAACGTTCTGGGTGTGAGCATTTGATAATTGAAATTAAAGCGAAAACCGTTTTGGCTAAAGGGAAATAAATTTACAATAAATACCAACACGAAAAAGGGGCGAATTGCGCACCAAAGAACTGTTTTATTACTGTGAAAGGAAAATAAATAAATAAAAATAAATTGCATGGAAAATAGGTATATTAAATGAAATACTTTTTTAAAATCATTTTAATTCTCTAGAAATAAAAATGCTCTTAGAAATATTTCACATTTTTTAACCCACATTAAACTTAATTAAAAGTATTTTTCTGTATTTATAATATATAATTATATTATTAAATTTTTAATTTTGTGTCATCTATATTTTCTTGATCCCAGCTGATCGTTAAGCGCAAACCTCCTGGAACGCGCCCTGTAAAATGGCATTTAAGAAAAAGTTAGACTTTCGCCAAGTTAAACTTTCTCGGGCTAATTAAACAGATTTATGAGGAGGGGGCGTGGCAGTCGAAAGCCCTTAGACTTTCTCTCTGTTCTCTACATTTCTACATTCTGCTGCCTTTTTCGCGTGCAGCAGCGCTCACTAAATGCCCTGCTACTTATTTTAATTTTATGGGTATTTTTGTAGCAGTTTCTGTTCTTCCTTAACTTAGTTTATGTTAAGAGAAAAGAGAAAAGCTGGATGAAGAACAATGTGGCTGACATTAATTAGACTGTAATGGAGTGAAAGTAGAGGTCCCTGAGTTTAAAGTTGCCTTGCATCGTGCTGACAGCCATTTCCAAAAACGATGCACAGAAAGAAAAATAATTTGATATCAAATTTATGCATATATAATATTAGTATTTAAATATTATCATTTTATATTATTAACTTTTATATTATTTAAATATTTATTCCCCTCATGGCAACTTTTTTCTTCCTGTGTAGGAAGCAAAAAAGAACGAGTACCCCTTGAAATGCATTTCAAGCGATTAAATGTTACTTGAAGTGCAACTTAATCTGCCCCAGCTTACACACACATGTGCTCGAAAATAGCGCTCTGAAATAAAATCCGAAATTGTATCTGTTTACCCACGCAATTTCCTTTGTGAACTGCCGTATTTGGCACAATGTGCAACAAGCTGCAGTTGCTACAAACAACACGCAAGTTGCAGGAAAGAAGCGGAAATCGCTTGAAAATGCCTTGAAATCACTCAGCATTCAGAGCAGAAGGAAAACCCGGGGAAAAGCAGGAAAAGCTGCTGCGCCGGCGAGACGGAGAAGCAGACGAAAACCAACTCAATTGTTGGGCATTATCCATATTCTGTGGCCCTCAAAATGGATCAACTTCAGCCGGAAAGACAGCAGCCGAAAATGGGGAAAAATGGGCGAAAATGCTTTTTATTTTATATACCACGAAAAGTGATTTAAATAATTGCTGCCGTGGGGAAATCTTACACCTCATCTTATTAGCAACGAAACAACGAAGAATCGACGTGTGACCAATGCTAGATAGGCGTGTGACCGCTGGCATGAATTGTGACCTAACAAAATCAAATGTGATGGGATATTCAGATAATTTTTTGCTACATAATTAATTAAATAAAAATGTTAAATATTTCTTTGGATTGTATGAAGTTTCTTTTTAAAGGACATTAACCTCGTATTCTACAAAAATTGTTTGCAAATAGACTGAGCGCTTTCTTTGCCTTCATTTTTGGGCGAATTTAAAATTCACTTTTGCTAAGCTCCTTTGCGTTTAGAGGAGTCTGATTTTTTGCGCACAGAAGACTGAAGATTGAAAGACGCTTAAGCAAGTCAAACTTTGGCAGCTGTGTGCCTTGTTCTATTTTTTTTCTATTCTCCGGTTTTTTTTTTGATGAGGAGGAGCACTGTGTGTGCAGTGGGTCTTAAGACCAGTTGATCCGAACTGCCAGTGAAACTTTGGCTGCGGCTTAGGAGCCCGAAAATTTGCTCAAGTTAAACGAGTTGCGGCATATTGACTGCAGTCAGCTGAATAAATGGATTATCCTAGGAAAGAAGGGTGAGAGAAGGAAAATGGGGGTTCAAAGGTGGTGCAAAAGGGGTGAAAGGAAATTGCCTGCGGTTCTTTTGTTTTGTCTTGGTCTTCTTCCCCGGCTTCTCTTTACTAAATTAATTTGTCTAAATTTTTGTTGGTTAACCCCATGTTTTCTTTGTTTGCTTTGCTACCCCAGGACAGACAGAGTTCGTAGTTTGTAGTCAAGCTGAAAAGTAGTGAAAAGTGGAGAAAATGCAACTTTTCAATTGCACTTGAACAATTCGATTTGCATAAAGTTTAGCGCAATTCGACGAAATTGCCAATGCAATGGTGGCAAAAATGCGGGAAAAGGAGGGGAAAAGGAAAGTCTATGCTCCAGTTTCCCAGGCTATCGAATGGTGAATAAAAATCTTGAATCGATTCTTTTATTTGGATAACAACTTTGGCAATAATTTTGCACAATCTTTCGCCATCAGGCACTCAAATTTCATATGGGTTTAAATACATATTTGCTCCCATGACCATTTAAAAACCGAAAGGCAAAATTGCAAATTTATGGGTGTGCAAATGAAAATGCAAACTATCAAGAGAGAATTTTAAATACAATATAAATATCTAGCATTTGAAAAAATGAAAAGATACCTTAAATTGTATGTCTAGTCCAGTGTTGCTCTGCTTATCATTCCCTTTTCCTAATTTTCATATTTTCCTCCTTTCGCTCGGTGCTTATTTTATTATCTGGAATATTTTCCGCTTTTCATTCAATGCAATTTATGAATAAACATAACGATAATAATAATAATAAATCATTGAATACCGTTGGACGGGGATCGTAAAACGTATTTCGAAATAAATAATCATGAAACGTAGCGCACATAAAACGAAATGAATTGAAATGCCGAATTGCCGGGGGGATGGAAAGACTCGATAATATATTTTTTTTGGCTAAGGTGGAAAATAAGGGGGGTTTATTTTTGAAGGACAATCGGATAATGAAAATAATGCAACTCATTGCTGGAATTTCTAGGAAATTTCTAAAATGCAAAAACGTTCCCGTTTGGTCATAGATTTGATAGCCCTTCCTTGCAATTCGTGTGGTGCTGGTGGTGTTCGCCAGATTAGCAGGAATGCCCCCCACCACCCCCAAAAAGCCCAGGTTCCTAATGTCCCTACCTACCTACACACCCACCTATCCAGTGTGTTTGCTTGTGCTTTTATGTGTGGGTGATGTTCGTGACTGGCCCTGAATGCACTGGCTCACCTGCTCTCCAGGTAAAACCAGGCAAAATAGCTAGCTGCTACCCACCGCCGAAGCATTCAGCCAGATGCAGCACTAAAATTGAAAAGCATAAATACTTGTGTACATGTACTATAAACATAAAGCCCCCCAGTATATAGAGAAGGGATCCTCCTCCGCCTCCTCCTCTTCCTCCTCCTGCGAAAAAGGGCCACAAAATGTGGGGATATATGCTCAGCTCCTCTTTTCCCCACATTCGAATACGAGTATCCTCTTAATTTTTACCTCATTTCTGTTTAATTTGGTGGTTTCTTCGGAGGTCTTTAAAAAGAGATGGGTAGTAAAAGGAAATCATGGATACTTTCTTTTTTAAAATTTAATTTATTGATTGTTTATCTGACACATCATTTCTTATCATATCAAAAGCGGTTTCAGATAGGTCTTGAAAAATAGATGCGTAGTTAAAAGTACACCCATAGTATATTATATATATTATGAACCAAACTTTTGAAAAATAGATGGGTAGTTAAAAGCACATCCATAGTTGTGATATTATGAACCAAATTCTGCAAAAATAGATGGATAGTTTAAAGTACATTCCCAGTTGCCATAGTTATAAACCAAACCCTTGTACTGATCATATTAAACCATTATTATACAGATGAGTTAATAATAAGCTAATAGCGATTTGCCATCATATCATAAGCGTCGAAAGGGAACGAGATGGAATGTAACAAAGGACAGCAACAATTGGCTAAAGCAACAGGCAACACACAACAACAATGGTCACAACAAACAAAGACAAACAACTGAATTCGAATTCCTTCGGGGGACTCCCTCCAAATAAATTTCCTTTTCTCTGTTTTCTCGGTTTTTTGGGTTTTGGTCGGGCAGAATGCTAATGAATCGGGGCCGGTGGGCCTTTCAGCATAATATATATATGTATATATATATAGAGGGGGTGGTGTTGTAGGCGGCAGTGGAAATCTGATGAAAAACAAATAAACAATCAGAGCCAAGGAAAGCAAGGCGAAATGAAATGAAATGTCACAAAGGAAACAAAAGAGGGTTGGGGTGTGTGTTTTTTTTTGTTTTTTGGGTAAGGATGAGCAACAGTAGACAAATAAATGACGAAACAATAACAATGAAGAACGGACCTCGAAAATACAAAGATTTGTTGCTCGGTTTATTGACTCACTGTTGTTTTTGCCCTTAAATCGTCTAAAATATTAACTAGCTCTCAAAGCCATTTGGTGTTCAGATTGAAATTAAACAAAAATAGATTTAAGCGAGACTAAAAATTGTGAAAATAATCGAATGATGAGTTTAAATTTCAAGGTGAATTTCCAAGAATTTTCTGTATACTTTATATATTTTTTTTTATATTTAAACAACTTTTAAATAAATTGTATTTTTATAAATAGTTGGTGAGAATAATTCCTACAAACACTGTACATATTCCCCAGCCAGCCTATTAAATGTAAGGTGGCTTTGGGAGATTTACTGCGTAAGACCCCCATAAACTAAGCCCCATAATCAGACCGCATTGAACATTAAACCCAACTCATTGTGGCATTACGAATTCCCGTTGCCCATTGAGCGAACTTTGTCTAAATTGATTTGAATATTTATGAAAATGGGTGGGGGGGGGGGGGGGGGCAAGGACACACACTTTGATATGTCACAATCACCATCAAGTTACTCTGGGTGTATAAATGTACATACATATGTAGGTGGATAGCTATAGGTATAGGTAAAAGGGTTTGGGTTTGAGTTTGGGTTTCGGTGCTTTTTCAGATCGGCTTAATCGCAAAGCCGCAGCCAAAACGAGGGCTCAAGTAATTATAAATGCCATTTTGTGTCGGTTTTGTTTAGCATGAAGAGATAAGAGAGCGGTTTTCGGGTGGTTTGTTTTCATGGGGTTAACGTGGGACATGCATATTTATCATTTATATGTAGGCACAACAATTTGTGTCTGTCTCATGAATGACACGAAAAAGGCAATTTAAGCAAACATACGCACACACATCCCATATCCCATAAACAAGGGGGGAAAAAGGGGTGACCGACAGTAGGTGGCAGCTTCGCCGCAGGCATTACAAAAATTTCACACACACTCGACGCAAAAAAAAAAAACAACAACAAATAAATAAAGGAGAAAACAGAGCAACCGCACACTGTCAACAACAAGCAACAGTCGCCTACAACAAATAAAACAAGAAATAGAGTTACAACAAATAGAAATGAAAGCAACAACCATTTGGAAAACCAACAAAATTTACTTGCTCTTATCATTCGCTACAAGAATCGGGCCAAAAAGCGTATATAGAACCAAACTGAAGTGAAGTTAAACGGGTGACACACAGAAAAAAATGTTGTCATAATATTGTCATTAAGTTTCTTAACCTTTTTTATTTTTTTGATTTTCTTCATATGAAATATATAATTTAAAATCAAAATAAAGGCGTAAGACATATTTAGGGGAAAATTTTCACAATTATGTACAAAATATATGAAAAAAGTTCTAAAGAATTCGCGGCTTGAATGTCAAACTGTTGAAACAGTAGTTTAAAGCAAATATTTTGCATTGAACATTGAATCTGGTAGGTTAGGTTAGGTTTAAAAAATATATTATAGGTTTTTTTTATTAGTTATAAGAAGCTCCACAGTCCTTTAATTATTTATCACACGCATTTTTCTTGCTGTGCAGGCAACTGAAGTCTGAGGCTGGGGACATTTTCCACGAGGAAAAGCCAATGACCCAAAGCAGCCAAATGACATGCCGGCACACAAGAGCTCCTTATCAGCCATGGGCCATGTGTGTGGAGGATGTGGCTGTGGAAATGGTGCTTGTTGCTCGCCACAGTGGGGCAAGATTAATGATTATGGGCGCACAATTAGTTTAGTCTTGCAGAATTGTCAAAGAACATTAATTAGTTACCTATTTATATTGGTATTTCTAAGCATTATTTTTACTTAATTGATTTTTAACTTTAAAACTGCTCTAATCTTATGCTTGAATATTTAAGAAACCTTAGGACTTAATGCCGGCTATTCTTAGAATATATAGGAAAACGTAGAAAAAAAGTTTGGTTAAAGTTCCCGTCATCTCAGGTACTCCTTTTCCAGTTGCTTAAGAACCCAGTGTGCGGAAAAAGTTGTCTTTTGTTTTTTCGCAAAAGTTGTCGCTCTAGTTTTCCGTTTCCTGAGCTGTCAGTTCGCCGTTCTTGGGCTGTTCGACTTCATCTTTATGCCTGCAACAGATTCAGCTCAAAAACACAAAAAAAAAGCAAGAAAAACACAACAACAATAGTTCGGAGATACATATATAACAAGCGACAACCGACGGAAAAACAGCAACAATGACGACGACAATTTGTGAGAATTTTTATAGACAAGCGTCTTGGGTGGGAAATTATGGCCTCTCGCATAAGAGATGCGAATATATATGTAAGCACTGGAAAAAAAAGGGGGAGGATTTCGATTTGAACTAAAGTTACATACAATTTATATAAGTAATTGGAATTAAGAGATTATTAAATTATTATTTATAAATTACTTTAGGACTTTAGATATACAAGATCACAATATTTGTGTTTCTCAATTTTTTTTGCAGTGTAGGTTTCTTGCTAGTGTGTGAGTGCGATGCGTACTTGTACTAATGAGACAATTTCCACTAGTTTCGCGTGTGTGTATGTGTGCAAGCGTGTTGTCTTGAATTTTATCCCCTAATGAACTGTCCCACGACTTAGGAGCTGACTTGTTGCTCTCCTCACTCCCATTTGGGAATACCCAGCCCTCAGCCACGCCCCCCTCCCACATGTCCCAACGCCCCTTTTTGGGTGTCACATTGTTGTCGTTTCAATTAGTGTTTCAGTTTCAGTGCGACTTTATCGGACTCGAAGGGGAATTGGATTCGGAATTGGAATATCTCAATGAATAACTTGATTCGCGATAAACGAGATAGTGGAATTGCAATCGTATCAATCAGCTACAGTACGTTTCAAAAGTGTAAGGTGAATTTTTAATATTTTTTATACATTTTTTTGGTTATTATTAAAATTGTATTAAAAAAATTATGTAATTTACTGGGAAATTTATTTTATTTAAAAGTTATAAAATCTTAAACACGAATTTCAAGAATTATATAGTTTTTAAAAGATTTTAGTTGACTTGCTTTTTTCAGTAAGTAAAATTTTACCAAATAACTTTAATGTTTTTGGTATCAAAAATTTATATTTTCTCTGTGAAAACAGGCAAAGCTTGTTGGATATTTTCTATTTACATTGCCGAAACGCGCGGTTTGGCCGCAAATCCCGGAAAATCGTTCGGTGAATACGCTCTGAGCTTCCTTAATCCCCACCATTCCCGATTCCCGAATCCCCAATACTCTGGGATATCCGTGAAGTGGAATATGGAGTGGAGTGTGGAGAGTGTGGAGTGTAGTGGAGTTACCAATCCACCGGGGAGTTAATCTGCATGGCAGTCATAACAATGAGTGAGCGATTACACACGAGACAGATAAGAGAAGCCCCTATATCTCTTTCTGCTGATTGAGCTTGTTTAATGGTCCCCGTGCCCCCCGTAAAGGAATTTCTCTATATATGTATATGCGTAGCCTAAGACAAAAGACCATTAAAATGGAGGGCAACAGAAGTCGTAAAGATGGCCATTAAGCAATCCCAAAATTTGCACTTTGGTGCCGAACGGGGATTCCCGAACGAGAAAAATAAACAACGAACAAAAAATTAGATCAAACCCTGACATTGATGAGTAATAAGTGCAATAATCGGCAGTTGGCCATGACAATGGTTACATTCGCTGCCAATAGAGCGGTTTATCTGTGCGTAGAATAAACATTTTATCGCATTATCGATTGCGATTACTCAGTTAATGAATTAAACATACACACACATATGCACATGGGTGAGATATATGTGGAGCAGCTCCTTTGGCCAAAAAAGAATCCCATTCAAGCAAAAAGGCTGCGACAAGTGCGATAAGAAGTCAGCCAATAATGGCATAATAATAAATCATCACTGGGGCACAAAAAACGGTGGGGGGGGGGGGGGAAATAAAATAAAATAAAATAAAACAAAGCTAAAAGTTTGCACATAAAATGCCTCGCGTCCAACGCGTCGTATGAGCAATGTCACCCAGCTAGTATAATTTACGATACCGAAATATCAGAGCGAGGATTCATAGCACAAAAAACCAAAAAAAAAAAAAAACAGAACAAAACAAAAAACTTCATTGAATTAATTATGACAAGCGATGAGTTTATTTATGATCAATGCAGATTACAAATGAATTATCGTTCGACGGATCGGATCGACGATGATGTTGCGGTAGCCAGCGAATATCGGTGGAAAATATTCAGGGGATAATTGCAATTAATGTAGCAAAAACTATTTTATTATTTTCAAACTTTAGGTAGGTAAACTTAAAGTATTTTAATATCGGTGGAAAATATTTAAGGGATATTTGGAATTTATGTAATTAAAACCATTTTTATATTTTTCAACTTTAGGTAAACTTAAAGTATTTTAATATTTTTAAGGAACCATTTAAAAAAATTAAATTTGGAAATCAAACTAGATATAATTGAAATGTTTTTCACCATTAAAATGGAATATTTAATTTATTTAACAATTTAAAATCAAAAGTCTACCAAACTTCAAGGTTTACTTATGTTTCTTAACAAATATTTTCCTAATATTTAAATCATCTACTTAAATAAATTGATAAAACACAAACAAAGCTTGTTTTTTGTTTAACTCTCACTTGTTTTGTTGGTACCTGTTCTCAGAGTGGTCTTTCCGAAACAATCTTAGGCTTTTTAATTTTATTTTTGGTAAATCTAGTTTTTCCAATTCGCACTCAAGACACAGAAGAAGCACAAGTTTAAAAAAAAAAAGAATATTGTTCACTCTGGTCGAGGAGAATTCGGTTTTGAATTTGAATTCTTCGCTCGTGTTTTTGTGGCCAGGATGCTCTTTTGTTTCTGGCCAAAAGTGGACTGTTTTGTTGGCTGTTGGCTGTTGTCTGTTGGCTACTGTTGAGATGGAAATGGTTGCTTTTTTGAGTTGGACAGCAGCGATGGAACAACACGCTGCGTCGAGTTCCCGGGAAAAACTGGCAGCGAACAGAGCGTTACACTTGATGCATGCCCGAAATCGAAATCGCACAGCCGAGGGACCATAACGAACCACGATCCGAACCTGAATCCGGCCAGCCGAAGTGTGCCAAGGTGAGAGAGGTTGCTTCTACTGCTTCTGTTGGGTGGGTGGTGGCGGAAAATGGAAAGGAGGTTTTTGGGTGGCTCGAAAGCGCCACAAGTGCATGCCGAAAAACGACGAAACGAAGGAAAGCGCCAGCACAAAAAGGCCGATAGAAGTGAATTTCTCGTCTCGGCGAATGGAGGACTCTCGCCTCCTTGAAGCGCGGGAAAATCGGAAAATCGGGTGGTAGGTGGTTGGTGGTAAGGCGGGCGGAAAAGCGGGGAGAAGCTTTAGCTGAATGCGAAGCTTTTCCCGCTGGAGCTTTCCAGCTGAGCAGATGCAACAGCTACGGGATACAGATGGCAAAGGCATTAAGAATACATTCAAATGCTGCGGAAAGGTTAACTGCAAACGGTATGATGAATGCCCACGATGGAGCCAAATAAATGGCACAGATTATTCAAGACAAAAGATGAATTCTACCGAATTGATTGCTACAAATGTGATAGAAAGAAAAATAGGAGAGCTGATATCAATAAACGGTATTGATAATATCAAAAAAATAATAGCACTTCTTAAACGGGGCTCAAATATACAAAAATAATTTTTAGGATTTTTTTTTTTGAAAAAATAAAGATAAATTTATATTTAGTTTTATTTATAATTAATTTATAATTTAAAGTTTTTCAATTGGTTCTTTTTGCAGAAATTCACTGTCATCTGTAACAAAAGCGAAGGGCATGTTTACAAAATCCTTGAACACAAATAATAATAAATAATATATAAGAAGCCCCAAGAAGTAGTAAGTTAAAATATTTTCAAGTGAAATCAAACACTATTTTTTTTTGCTATTTAAAATATATAATAATAAAACTATTTTGCTGACACAGCCTCGTGGTTCGCGGTATATAAATACCCCATCTGTGGCACTGACATTGTCATAAGAGGCTTATTCCGATATCCCGCCTCCACTTTTCTGATTCCCCGGGATTCCCATTACCATCCCCATTCCGAACAAACGGCCATAACCGGCGAGATAATTGCCACCCACCAAGGACACACGGCATCTCGGGCAATAATCAAGCAGATATAAATCCCATGAAAGCCGTTCGATGGCAAGTGTTTCAGGAAAACATTCAAATTAAGACCGAAACAAAAACGTTCAGCCCACAAAGTTGCTGCTGTGGCGAAAGTTTCCCATTTCCCACATCATCTTGCGAACGTTTTCCGTACCTCCCCCCTCTTCACAACACCCCCCTTATACCCGGAAAACTTTTTAATTTTCATTCGTAATTGTGAGACAGACCATGAAAACGACAATTGAATGTAGCCGCAGTAGAGAGATCGGCAAAAGTTCCTCGTCGGCCACTACAAAGTTGCTACTGCAGTGGAAAATTGGTTGGGGAAATGCTGTGAAAATGCATCATGCACCTTTAGTCACCGAAATATCCAATCGTTTAGGGGTAGCCAATCATGATCATGAGCAGGGACTTTTGTTTTAATAAATCTGAATTTATTTATATCGAATAATATTATATTGTATAGGAAGGCGAGCGTTAAGAAGTCGGCTCCTGACGAGCTGGGAATCCCAAAAATCTCAAGGAAGACCATGAACCCCCGTTCTTAAATTAACCTACGTCGTAAACCGAGGGATTCTAAATGTATCATGATGAAGGAAAAATCCAGATAAGTCTTTAAGGAAACCCAGGATGACCGGATACTACTCGGTAGAAAAATGTTTCAGAATTGAGGTTCAAAATTGACCAGATACTCCTCGTTAGACAGCACAAAGCTAAATATGTGTTATTAAAGACCACCAGAATATACCTGGTAAAAACAATGTAGTGTCTCCTTTTTTTTTTTCTATACCTCACCAATCACATCTGTTAACATGTAAATCAATGTTGGCTGCAACATCTGTCGATGTGTCTGTTGGCCGTACTTTGGAATACTTGGGGCTCAGTTGGTAAGCGGCTTGTATGTGCATGGCATGCAACATTTCCGCTTCGCCGCTTCGTCGAGTAAAGCAATCCAGCGATCCGGCCACCCACTAACACCCAAATGGGTGGTAACAAATCCCCCCAGGCCTCTCTTTTTTTTTTTTTGGATAGAACACATTTGCTTTAATCTACCCCCGCATCCCGAACATCTGACGGCGTTTAAGCAGTTGGCAAGGGCGTACGAAAATGTCAATAGTGAACTGATTAGATTCATTACTTAAAATATCAAGAATTTTGTATACTATTCAAGTGCATACTTTAAAGGTATAAAAAATTTTTTAAAAATAATATAAATCTGTTTTTTACACAATAAATCCGTACTAAATTTGATTTACCCTTTAATAAATTATTAGTTTTCATTTTAATGTTATATTTAATGTTTTTGTCGGAATAAATAATTCTAAAAGTTCACAAAAACATTATTTATTTCTGTCGCCTGTCTGATTTTCTGTCTGCGACTGGCAAAAGCGTGCTCACTCCTCCCACCTGCCGACTATCCGCATTTTCTGTCTTTTTCTCGCCTTTTCCCGCATTTTCCTCCGCTTTTTCCCGTATGTGTGTGTGTGCAGCATGTAAATGAAGTCTCGGCCTGTCTATCTGTCTATACACATACATTTACACCGTAACGAAATATTATTCTTTATTTATGACATTAGAATTAAACTTAGATTTAAATATATTGTTGCCTACTTTTAGACACCTTTGTGATTTTAAAACCCTTTGGATTGCTTTCTTTCTTTCTTTGTGCGCCTTCAAACGTTTCTGTCAAGTCAAAAGGAAAATTCATCTAAATCAAGTTGGTAACAGGGCCATTTTTCTCTCTGTGCACACGTACAGTTTGAGCCGGGAGACGTTCGTTGCCTGATGTGTATTAATGCCGTGCGGGTGCCACATGCCAGATGGAAACAGTTCAATCATAATAAACTCCCAGTCAATTTTTAATGATACAAAAAGACAAATGTGCGCCCCCCTTTCGCCACCCATGTCACGCTCTGTGGGTCAAAGGCCGCGTAAAGCGATATAAATTGTTGCATATGTTTGGGCACTGACTCCTCGTTTATTTACATTTTTTTTGTTTTTCAGCAAGTGTGAAACCGATTTTTGGCGGCTCGTTATAATGCTCTTTGTTCAGCTTGCCTTTATTTGTTGTCAATTGAAATGGTTGGCAGGTCATATTAATTATATTTAATGATTTTATTTATTTTATTTTTTATTGCTAAAAATCTCTACTTTTTTCCCCATTAAAATGAAAAGCCAGAAGGTCAAGATTTGATATCTCTTAGATGGCATTATTAAATATTTTTATGACACCGAAACGATTCAATTAATCACGGTCTGCTGCTTATTTCAATTGGATCAATTTAATGTGGCCAGAAAGGACTGGTTGTGATTTAAATGGGCTTCGACTGAGCGCTGAATTATTAATGACGTCGTCGGATTACGTCGGTATACCCATCTACCCATATCCCGACTTTTCCGGCTTTTGAGGCCTTAACCCTCGGCTATATTTTGTTTGCGTTACAATAATTTTATGTGGCGCACATAAAAATTTGTATTTCAGCTCGTTAGCCATGGCGTATACGCAACGCGAGGTGAACCGAATGAAAACGTATATATGTTGGTATATAAATAAAAGCCTACATAAAACTTTACGCCCAATTGATTTCGATTTCGTTTTAATGAATTTTGCGGGCTCAGCGGTATTTTGGGGCCAAGCCAGGTGGATGTGCCCCCTTTTTCACACCCCCCCTTAAAAAAAAGAGACTGTATCTTCCTTTTTTTTCTCCATTTCTGTTGGAGTAACTTCCGATGGTTTTTTTTACATGGTAGTATGCAGTGCGTATAGTTTGCTTTCAGGTGTTTATTTATGCCACTGCCTTGGCAAAAATGTTCAATTAAAATTTCAATTATTACCTGGCAAACAGAAAGGTAAAAGGGAGAGCAACAGATGCTGAAATATACCCTAACAATATGCAATATACCCAAGTAAATTAAATGTATGTTTTTATACAGTAAGTAAAAATAATAATCTGATTGGTCCTTCGAGCCGGATCTTATCAGTTTTAAAAAAGATAAATATATTATTGTTTTGGCAATATTTCCAGCAGTCTATCATAATCATTAAAAATATTCAACTGCTATTAAGAACCGATTTTAGCTTGAAAATAAATGTAAATTAATGGTTTCACAGAAAGGGCATTTAATTCACGATTTAAACATCGGTTTGTATTTTGGTTCGATTACAAATTGGATTCGGTGGGTGGTCCATAAACGATGCCATCAATGCCGCAGAATTGCGGTTGTGAAAATGCGAGTAAAACTCTGGCACTCTGGGTAAACAATAAAATTAGACAAGCACCGAAAGGGGGCGGAAGGAGGAAAGTCGAAAGTCGGCTGAGTTGGCTAAATAATAAGTTGAAATTTCAGACCAATAATTAAAAAGCTTAAAGTTTTCCATTTTTCAAGTGCCTCGTGCCTGTAATAAGGATCAAGTGGGTTGATGGAATGGAAAGTTGGTGGGAAATCCCCCACAAATTTTAGCTTAGAGTCGAGTTCTCTTTCGTGTTCGCTTTCATTTTCGTTTTTATCTAAACACTGTACTTCTCAGACCAACTTATTTAGTTACTGCTAACCGCATTTCATGTTAAAACCAATCAAATAAAGAAAATAAAGCAAGCGGAGAATATATATCTCTATATATATATATATAAAGATACATATATATGTTTGTTTTTATCTGGTATGCAGGCAGCGTGAAAATGTGGAAATGTGCACAAGCTGTCAGCAGGGTGCCGCTCCCCCAGCCGCAAGCCGCCTACTTTTGTCCCCCGGAGTTTCTCTATCGCGGTGAGCTTTACCCTGGATATGGGTCTTACGGTCTTACAGGTGGGGCTAGAAAAATATAGAATAAAAACCTTTCGGTTTAAAAAAATATATCCTTCAAATCGTAAGAAATAAATAAATATCCGAATTTTATTATCCGTAATTTTTGACACTTGATTATTTTACACAAATTAATTTTGATTTTTTTCCTTGAATGATGGTCAGAACTTAAAATGCAATTGGAATTTGATGTGTAAGTTCCCTTTGAAGCAAATATGTCAAACAAATATTTGTCACAAACATAAGAAAATAAAACTGATATCCTTTGAATCGCATCGCAAATAAATTAAAGTGCCAGAACTTTGGTTAAACTACATATTTGATTGTATTGTATATGTACATTTCTTATTGTTTTCCTTTCTTTTTTTTTTAATCTTTTCCTGCTGGCCGCAAGTGTGGATGCGTTTGACAAAAGCTGTTGGCCAAATGGCAAAACAAAAACCTTCGGCAAAAACCCGCATCTGTTTGCGGTTTCGCCAGTCCGTCCCAACCATCCATCCATCCGTTTGTCCATTTGTGTCGCCATCGCCATCGCCTCCGCCCCTTTCTCCCGCAGGCGAGGGGGCGTGGCAAGTTGAAGGTGTATATAGACCATATAGACCGATAAGCACTGGGGCCTTGGAGTAACTCACTCTTTGAAAAGGAAAGCAGCAAAAGCAGCAGTAGCAGCAGCAACTGTGGATTTGCAACATCCAACTCTTGTAATTGCATTTTAATTTGCTACAAATTCAATTTTAGTTGCAAGCATTTAATGTAGTTCATGCAATTGCTCTACACTCGCGTATCTGTGCGTTTGCATTCTGTAAATACGTTTGCACACGGCAAAAAATGGATTAAAAAGTCATAATAACCATATACAGATTTTAATTAATGTTGTGTTAATTTTGTAGATTTTATATTTATATATTTTATATTTTAAAGGTTTTTTTCCCATATTTGATTCTGATTTAGGTGGTGATGAGTGCTCCTCCACAACCTCCTTGTGACATATGGAGATTTTTCGAATCTGATTGGCCTGCTGCTTGGCTTTTCATTTCTTTGGAAATATGCTGCTGAGTTGATTTATGATTTTATGATTTATGAGGCCGACATGCAAAGGAGTTGGCCAAATTGCACTGGTTGTGGTTGGAGTAGGGGGGGCGATTGGGTTCAGAGGTCAAGGGGTGGTGGTGCAACTACCAACTAGTAGTCACAACATTGAGCACATCAATAACAATAAGGCCAAAGCTAAAGCCTACTACGTGCATGGAGAACAACAGTCGGGTAAATCTAATTTGAAAGCAATTCGATTCGAGTCAACTCATCTCATCGCATCTCATCCACCCCATATATTCCATTCCCACTACTACTACTACTACTGTCCCTATCTACTCCGTGCAGCTTTCATCTGCTGTCTGCTCTTGGCCCTGGCTTATTATTGATGGTAATGAAAATTTGATGATGGCCAAGCAGACTGACTTCGTCTCCTTCTGCTTTTCTGGCCATGCTAATGATAATGACAGTGACGATGATTGATTGATGTGTTCTTTTTGGTGTTTGGTGGTCTGTTTGCCGCTGTTTTCTTCTGCTGTTTTCCATCGCTTTTCCGCACACTCTTCCCTTTGGAAGGCAGTTAATTAGTGCGAACTGACTTGGCACCGCTGAAAATTCAAATGAAGCGTCAAATGGTTTTTCCTCCATGCAAGTGTGCTCCTCTCTCTTAAGAGCTCCCTTGGGTTTCGAGTGCTTCGGGTTCGGGTTCGGGTTGGGTTTGGTTCGGGTTGCTTTGGGTAGGGTTTGCACTTCTGTCAACAGCCAACTAACCAGTTTGCCCTTTCAAGGCTGTCCCCACCCCCCCATTGAAGGCAACTCTTCATGCATGTATTTATGAGCAGATTCTTAATAACTCTTTCAACTTTTTGGGGGGTGCGCCAAAGGGTTCGCCACACGCCAACTGGCAAACACATTGCCCCAAGTTCAAGTCAGAAATGTGGCAAAAGGCTTGAGCAATTTTATTTGATTGTTTCCCAAATTAAGTTTACCAAAAAACAGGACCTTCGTTGAGTGTCTGAGTGGGTTTAAGTTGAAAGGTTGGCCAGCTTTGCCGCCTTTTTTTGTGTTCTGTGTGTTTTTTGGTCTTGTTCACTTGGCCAAAGAAATCTTTTCCGAAAAGAAGCAACAAGTTATGATTTTTTTCATGATGGATTGGACTGATTTGTGAGGTGGTTTTTATCCCAATTACTGGTATTCTCTAAAAAAGGTTGATTTGAGTACCTAAGTCCTTTAAGTATTTTAAATAAATATAATAAAAATTAGGAATTTTTTTGAAATTTCAAGAAATTGAAAATCATTTCGTATTTCTTTTTTTTAACTGTGTAATTTTACAAGAAACCCCTTTGCTTCTTTGTTTCTACAGGCTCCCAAAATTGCTTTGTGATGGCGGCATAGCACGCATATTAATTGAAATTTTCGTGGAGGCAAGACAAACAAAGTATCTAGTATCTTTGTCATGCTGCTATGTGTGTTTGTGTGCGTTTGTCTCTAATGGCTGCAACTTGTTGTCCTGTTTGTTTGACTAGCGGTTTTTGGCCAGCAGCAGCAACACAGTGTCGCGAAATGTCAGCTTTTGTGGTAGCTCGTTTTTAGTGCCAGCCGCCAACAAAATCGATACTTGATTGAACTACACACAATGCACGCCGAATGGGAAAAAGTTTTTAGAGTTTAAAATAATATATAATTTTAATGCAAAGGCAATTGCAATTGCAAATGCCAGAAGATTGCATTTCTAAGCCCGAACAATGTGGGCCAATTAGCTTCAGCACGTGTCTATTAAATCTGTACAATTTGATGACATAATTTGATTTCTAAACATATTATGTTTTTGCATTTCTAATTGGGAAAAATAAAATTCCTAATTTAATAATGCCGGTATATCGGAACTTTAAAGTGTATCTGCATCCGCATATCTCAGTTTAATTGAGTCCACTGTCAATTGAGGTGTACCTACATACATATATATGCTCGATGACTTCATTGCCATTCAGAATAGGAATTTCCCATTCTCGAAATGCAAATGCAATTGTGGAATAATTTCATTTGTTTGCGCATCGGTCAGTGTGGTCAACAATTTTCCAAGGAATTCAACAGATGGTCAAAAGGTATGAGTGGGAAAGGTGTGAAAGCTCCCAGTCGCAGTTCTTAAAGTGGGCCATGGTGCTCTGAGTGATGCCGTGATTAAATGCCAATGGCCAATCAATGCATGCCAACAGACTTTCGCCATTTGCCATTTGCCATTTCCACATTCCCTTTGGCACCACGCATTCCCGTGCATTCATAGCCGCAGGATATGGCAGGATGTGCCAGGATATATGAGGAAATCAGGAAATAGGCGATTATAAAGGTGGGGGAGGGAAGAAAACTTCCAAGATTCCTCGACAGCTGACTTTGGCATTTTCACACAAGAAAAAATGTTTGCAAAGTTCTTCTTAACTTTTGATGGTTTTTTATAAAAAATGTTAAAAATACCCCTTTATGTATTTTATTCCTTTAAAAATATCTTTGAAATATCACATTTAATCATTATAGTATTTGATTTTTTTCCGTTTACTTTATTTTTTTGTATTCTTTTCTATATCATGGGTTTTCCCCAATTTAATGCGCCTCGGTTATTGTTCGGTTTTTGTGGCCACACAAACTTTGGTGAGTAAGCAAATTGTTTAAGATTGACAGCCTGCTGACCCACCCACCGCCACGCCCCCCGTTTGCCGTGCCCATTGCCATTCCAACCACCGCCCCTAAGTGATTCCGAGTGGAAAAAGCGCCAGTGAAAGTGGCAGTGAAAGTGAAGTCCGGGCTAGCTTTCGTTTGCGATGTGATTTGAATGCCAAGTTTAATGAGAGCCAATCCTCGAATGCCGAATGCCGGACATCGAGTGTCCGGAATGGTTCTGCAAAAAAAGCAAAAATAAGGCAAAAAAAAAAACAGAAACAGAAAACGGGAGGCGAGTGCTCAATAAGTTGCCATGATTCAGCTGTGGCCACAGCCTGCGAATGCTTACGAATGCGCCGGCCAAAGGCTCATCTTCTTAACGCCCCAGTCCCAGTCCCAGTCCAAGTCCCCAGTCCCCCAATCCCAATTCCAAGCAGCAAACCCCAGATATACAGATATATAACCCAGAAGAAAACTCAACTCCCAACACAAACAGAACGGGAAGAATAAGTGAGAAAAACGAAGTGGTGGGCCCTTTTGGTTTATGGCAACCAAAGAACACGTACTAAGTATGTACACGAATATTACTTTTAGAGAACCCAAGCCAATAAATATATATTTGCAAAAATTCAGAATTAAAGAATTAGAAAAAAATACTAAATAAAATACTGCAAAATCCAAAAGAATTCTCGTTTTCACTTAAATAAGATTAAAAGATGCACCGTAGCTTTTGGAATACTAAAAGTGTAATTACATACTTCATTTTCATGCTTTATTAAAGCTTAAAGAATTAAGAAACCTGAAGAATTCGCGTTTTGTATTTTAGATATTAGATTTCTTTAAAATATATTTTTGCAAAAATTCAGATCTAAAGAATAAAAAAAATACTAAATAAAACACTGAAAAATCCCAAAGAACTTTCGTTTTCACTTAAATAAGATTAAAAGATGCAACGATAGCTTTTGTGGAATACTGAAAATGTGATTACATACTTAATTTTCATGCTTTATTTCCAGTGCTTAAAGAATTCACAGAGAATTAATAAATAATCCTGAAGAATTCGCGTTTTTCATTTTAGACACCAGATTTCATAAAAAGGGTGCATAGAAGCTTTTGGAATATAAGTTTTTCCCCAATTTAGAATCCCCTTTATCGCCTCGCATAAACGTGAGTTTATCTTTGGCTGGCGCCTGCATTTGCGCCTTGGTCTCGGGACAGGCCCAAACAATTTGTCGTTGTCCTGCGGACTTGGCAGTGGATCCTGTTGCTTTTGCTGTCCTGTCAGCTGCTTTTCCTTTCCAGCTCCCCATCCTCCCTGTCCACCAATTGCCGTTGTTGTCCAACGGGAGCAATCGATTTTCCCGGGGCTTAAGTTGAGTAAAACTCAACCTTAAAAATGCGCTTAAGTTTTATTGTATTCCAATCTCATTAACTTCTTTTATTATTATTTGTGTTTTGCTTTCCTCTTCCTCCTTTGTTGTTTCTCTTTGGGTTCTTTTTTTTTGCCCAATTTACGCGTCTTCAACTTTTGTTGCCTCGCCTGCGATTGACGTATGTAAGCCATATTATATATATATATAAATATATATACATATATAGATTGGGCTAGGCGGTGTGTGCGTGCAAATAAAATGGCATAAAATAAAGCAATATCCTTCACTTATTTGACATTTCGGGCCTACATTAATGAGGCCCATCCCGTGTGGCTGAGGCCAAAAGTTTAGCTTTGGGTCAAGGATGAGGGTTTTATATACATAAGAAGGGGTTTCTTTATTTTCTGTTCTAGTACCCCTGTGTAGGATTACTCCTGTTTCAGGATTATTTGGATTAAAAGCACTTTCTTTAAAGTATTAAATCCCCTATTTTTGACATTTTGACTAAGCCTCTGGGTGTCGATTTATCGAGACTTGGGGAATGTGTGTTTCTTAGGTAGTGTATTATGATTAATGAGCATTTCGGCCATGACCAGCCAGAATGGAATGGAATTTAATCAGATTGTCATGAGTTTTGATTTGAGAGCTCGAAGGTCAGGAGGCTTTTAAAGCTGCACAGCATCTGCACAGGATTATGTATGCCTTCACCATATCATTCACATTCAATATGTATATGTATGTGCTGTGTGAATGCGTGCCTTCCGTTTGGTCCTTCGCTCCGGTCCTGCTCAAAGTCCCTGACATCATTAATGTCACTGCTCTTCCTGCTTTTCCCCTCTCTCCCCCCCCCCCCCCCACCCCTCGAGATCGGAAAAACGAAACGGAGGTCAGGGGGCCTGTCAGTCGTGTCGTCAGCTAACTGTTGACATTCCCCACCGCCACCCAAAAACCACCCATTCCGAGTTCTCCTGTTTGCCTTTTGTTGCATTTTGCATGTTGTACTTCGATTTGCATAATCTTAATCTTTTGCACTCGCCAGGGATTTTGCAGGAAGCTACCGGAAAGGATGAGAGAGAGGGAGAAAACCAGAAAACAGAGACTCAACAAAGGGAGACGACTGAATGCGATATCATCATCATCTACTATCTGGCTAAGCCCATTGAACAATGTCCGGGTTTCGACTTGGCAAACTTTCGTACACCTACATATCATGTTGCTGTTCAACTGTATCTTTAGCCAAACACTTGCCCCCCCAAATGAGGCCAACAGATTTCTGCTTTGTAATAGGAAGTTAAGATGTGATGTAACATCAATTAAAATTACATATAATTAATATACCATGGAAATATCAAAATGATATTATTTACTGGGTTTGACCTAATTCTAGGGCCTAGGGGTGCTCAAAACCTTCCTTTGATTGTGCTTTTACGTACACAATTGAACGGAGAGTATCGACACAAAGTCACATTCATGATAAGATAGCCGTGTGACCTATAAGCTTATAGTGTGAGCAGTGGTTCTAGGTCTTTGAAGAGTGCATTTAATTTGGATGAATATCGATCACTTTACTGGAGTCAGGTCTGAATTAAGTCTACCGCTTTCTGGAGCTCCATCTATGAAGTGGCATTTAGTTGCAGGCCAGGTCAAAGTGGAGGGGACATGAAAGGCAGAGACTCCTGATGCCTGCTCATTCCAATTGGATGATGATGATGATGATGAGGTCTGTGTCTGGGAATGTGGATGTGTGTGTGTGTGGTGGGCCCTTTGGGTTCTCAGCATATCGGGTCTGTAGCGATTGGAATCCCTATAATTAATGTGGGCGGGCGGATATGAAAGAGAAACATTACAAGGAGCAAAGGAGAATTAGCTGCAATCCAAAGCAGACAAAAGCTGCCGCCCACGCTTGTTCAACATTTAGACACGGCGGCAGCGGCGGCGGCGGCCTCATTGTTTTCCTTTTTCCCTGTCTCTCTCCGATTTTCCCCCTACTACCCCACACGCCTCCTCACCCGATTTCCAACCGCCCCAGGGCTGCGAAACGAATCCTCTTGGGTGCATTCGGAAATTTACTGAGCCATGCGCTTTGTTGGTTTTCAATCAAGAGTTTGTTTATCAATGTTTTGCTGGCAACAAAAGCTAATGGCTAATAACAAGCTGGCAGCAATAATCCCCGGATCCGATCCCCCTGGAAATATGCTGCAATCATCGTGCATCGCAGGCAATGAACTTCATTCGAACCTCGGGAACACCAATGCCAAGTCGATCCGAAAGTGGCGCCCTCAGCTGCACTGAGAAGAATCGAGAATCGTAACATCTATTCAATATATTGATAAATTAAATGGTTGAAATGAACAGTAGTGTGATATTTACACTATTTTAAAAGGATTGGTAAATCAATCGATTTTTTTGTTTGTTCAAACTTAATTGTAGTTTAATCTTAAAATTACAATTTTAATAGTTTTTTCTTTCAGTAACCAGTAATTCCAAAAAATACATTTACATTTTTGTTGTTTTGTTCATCGATCTTAAATAATTCTTGATAGTATCGATACTATCGATAACTAGTTTTTGCAACCCTACTTTTTTTATTATCATACACACATTAAAAATAGATGTGCACATACTATTTGACCTGCTTATAAGGGTACCCCGATAACCCTTCTGTTTCTTTCTGTGTCAGCCAGCAATCAATTTTCGAAATGTGTTTTCCTATTTTGTGGCACTTGGCACTGACCCAATCCCAATCCTGTGGAATCTGGAGCACAACTTTGTTGAAAGTTTTATGCAGCTCGTGGGAAAGTTGGCAGCGAATCGAAGGGGCTGGCTGGCTGAACTGAAGGGAGTTTGCTTCTCCAAACTCACGCTAATTACTCAACTAAAGGGGAAACTTTGGTGATGGCATGAATAGTTGCAGTTTCAAATTGCATCTATGAGATACAAATGGTTGGTTGCATGGGAAAATTTAAAGGTCAAGTGTATGTACAGATGTTGTAGCCAACATTGTTGGACGATTAAAAGTAATGGCTGATTAAGGTTAAGGTAAGTGTGGGTAAATTGATAATTTAAGATGATTTTAAAGTACTTACCCGTTTGCAGTATTTCAGAAATCTCTGTACATTTTATTGGGCATTTTAAGTAACTGAAAGTAGGTCATCAAAACTTTCAAGTTAGTTATGCAAAACAATTGTGTTGTTTTAATACATTTTAAATAATTTTTTTAAAATTTCTTCACAATTATTTTCTGAAAAAAAAAAAACGAAAATAATTATTATAACATTTATTTTTTTTCAAGAATATCTCTATAAATATTTCATATTTTCAATACACTTTTACATTACTTATTCCTCAAGAGTAAAGTAATAAAAAGTTGGCTTTTAATGGCTTCTTAAATCTTTTGTTTGTTTGATACATAAATACATAACTGATTTTGAATCGTATATTTAATAATAAAATTCAAGCAAATTGTTGTATGACTTTCTAAAGCCCACGGGAAAATCCTGATTTAATCACACCTGTGCGACAGTTGTTGCTGCCAACTTATATACAACAAAGATTTGTTTGGTAATCATTTATCTGTATCTTAAAGAACATCTCCTATTTTTCAGGTTCAACGTGCGCTGGTCATAAAAACCTCGGCAAATTACCATAAAAAAAAGTTGGAAAAAAAAAGTTGGTACAGAAATGCGGGGGAATGCATGGGATAGGCCGTCGCCTGATCTGAAGCTATGTATATACGGATATACATATACCTTCTATATCGAAGAGGGAGAAAGGTAGAGAGTGTTGGCACGCAGCTTTCAAATCACAGTGGCATTTTATAGCAGCACGCAACCACGCTCAATACACTAAGAAAAAACACCAAAATCATGACTTTGTTTTAGGAAAATCGGTTTCTAACAAAGGGTTTTTTAGAAACAGACTTCGAACTGAAAATGTTTTTTAAAAATATGTTAAAGATAAATCTAAAATTGTTTTTACTTAAAATAATTCGTACAGAAAATAAATTGGAAAATAACTACATTTTCTTTGTAGTGTTCATTCTTCCACACGCACACAGACAGCAGCTGCGTTTAATGTCCTAGAATGTTTGAGAGTGTGTGAGTGTTTATTTTTAGGGGACGGGGTTTCATGGTGAAAACTTTTTCGTTCTGCCAGCGAAACAATTCAATTAATTATTGTCAAATTAAATGTAAAAAATCAAAAGTTTGCCACAATGCAGTGCAATAATTTGATTAAACGGATCGTCTACGAAAATTTAGGGGGGGGTGGACGGTGGACGATGGTCGTTGGACGTGGAGCCACCCACTTGACGGAAGCGGAAGCAGCCGAGGAAGTCGTTGACATGTCGTCACTGTCACAAGTTGCCCAGGAAGCCAAGTAGACGAGAGAGCTCAGTGGCAGCGCATTCATCATCGCTTACAAGTGCCACGCCCACACAGCCGCCGCGCCCGGGGGCGTTCATCATCAGCGGCAACAGCGGCAACAGCAGCAACATCCCAGCATCAACGTCAACTCTTCTGTCAACGCGACTGAGTCCTGTCAACAGTCTCAGCCAAAAGGCAACAGCCAACAGCAACAACAGGTGCCAGTGCACTGAGAGAAAATCAGTGTTAAACTAAAGCACCGATAAAGAAAATTATACTCTATGAAATTTGGTATATCTTTGAAGTGTAGATAAAGTGTAGATAAAACTATGTAACAATATCAAATTTACATTCTTTTATCAAATAAATGTCAAGCTATGTAAATACCAATTAATAGGTAGTAAATAGTCCTAAAATATGAAAGTAATCTAGAATTTTTTTGTATTTTAAGTTTTGGCATGAGAGAGAATAATAAAATAGAGCTTAGAGAGTTTAGTGCTTATAATTTTGATATTATTCACACATCACAGCGTTAACCGAATTAGCAATATCTAATTGGTTTTGAATTATTATTTGTTTTCTGTGTAGGATACCTGCCTTGTCAGCAACAAAATGTGGCCATGTTTTCATGTTGTCACATTGCTGTTGCACTCAACGAATTTTGTGTCTTAAAGTGGAAGGAAAAATAGTTTAAAAAGTCGACAGTTTCTTCTGAAGTTTTATAGGATTTATAAAATTATTTTTTTTTCTTAGGATCTTTTTAGTAATGCATATCTAAATACCATCTTTAAAATGAACTCATTTATGTATCATATGATTTTCGATTAAAATTCTTTTCAAACTTGTACGTTTTAGTCTTTAATTTACTAGTTGAAGACCCTTATGATTCGTTATTACAGCCGAGTAACCACTTAAGCCCCCCCTTAACCCCCCTCCTACATTTGATTAACCCAAGGAGTAGCACCTCGAATTTCTTAAGTGTGCTTATTGGCTTGATTGCTCGGTGGTTCGGTGGATGCAGTCAGGAGTCATGGCATCGATCTAATCCCTCACTTAGGCTCTATTAGCGCTAATAACTTGATGTAGTTAGACACACGGTGGTGCAAAGTGGGTGTGGTGAGTGGGTGGTTGGTGGTGCACACATGCCATTTGCATGCCAGCAAAATGGAGAGAGGGGGGGAATGCGAAAGGTGAAAGTTCGAAAGCCATACACGCATGTCGGGGGGCTTTTTGCCCCCAGGCCTTTGTCCACTGTTATTCGAGTGAGTGAGTGTGTTGAATGACAGTTGAAAGCGACTATTTAAGGGGGATGGATGCGGATGCGGATGTGGATGTTGCTTTAGCTTACTCGCCTTTAATTATCTGGCTAATTTGATGAAATGACAGGCAGGCATTTCGAGCTGAACAAAAGGAAGCAGGCAAGAAAGCAGCTCAAATGGCATGGATTAAGTTTCCATATCTATTGAAAATTGTCATTAAATGTAGGTATTCCTCGGAATTGAAGCCTTATCAATTTTGTGATTTTCTAAGTAGGCTTACAAGAAATTTCATTAATTAGAGCCTCATTTTTTTAAGCATATAACATATATTTTAGAAAGTTTGGTAAATATAATAAAACTACTTAATATCTAAATATGTGTATCTTTATCAATAATCACTGAAGTCCTTAATTGATTTAAGCCAAAATGTGTATTTAAGGTTTAATTAAGGTCGTTTTTCAAACCGGGTTTCCTTTGTTGAGCTAGTAGCTCGCCCACAATTGATTGGGGCACTTACAACATTGCTTGGTGTTCCCCGCCGGACTTTGAAGTTTATGCAAAGGGTGTGTTTTCTTTTTTTTTCTACTGGTTTTCCGGGGGAAATTGTTGAAGGTATGGTATGGTTTGGTATGGCAGCGGTAGGGGACTTCAAACATCCCGCCAATTGTTGGCCCCTCGAAAAAAGTTTTGTGGCAGCGAGTTGCCTGGGGCATACTTTGCCAAATTGTTTTGGACCCAGAATGTTTGCTTTTCCCTTTCCCATTCGCTTTTCTTGCACTTTTTTCCTTGGCTCTATGCTTTTCGGGAGCTATTCTTATCGGTGCTGCAACTACTTTTTGAGCTGCATTTGAAACTGTCTACTGGCTGCCTGCTGTTTTCTGCTTACTGCTACTGCTTACCATTTATCAAAACACTTGCGTCGTATGATTAATGCGAACTGTGGCACAGAGAGAAACAATTCTGTGAAAGATACTATACTATATAAATATAAATACTGTATTAGATAATACTATGGATCATGCGCGGATCCACGGCGGGCGATATAATGTGATATCACCCCCAGCTCAGGTGAAAATTGAAAGAAATTTTGGTATTCATAAAGTATGCAACAAAAAAAAATTGTTTTAATATCAGCCCCCCACAAAAAAACCGTACACCAAAAAAAAAATCTATATAAAAAGTAGATCGATTTTACATTATGTCATATAAATTTTAACTTGATATGGGACCAAGTAAATTTGATATTTTTGAAGTGAGTATTTCATGTAAAAACGATATGGGTTTTGCATAACCAGAAATTATATCGATTTTACGGCGACATGCTTTTTTTTGGGTGTAGATCCGCCACTGCTATGGATGTAGGATTTACATTGTAGGTATTCAAGAATTTTTGTTAAATAATCAAAAACTTATATAAAAGAAAGTAGCTCGCTTGCCTTTTACATAAATCCATTAAATTCTTTTTTTCCTTTCTTTTTTTCCGTGCAGGGAGCGGAGTTCGTTTTGGCAATTAGATTGCATTGCGTGCCGCCGGTGGTTTGGAGGGATGGAAGGATGTCCTGGCATCAATCACGGACAACGCGGCGTATGCGTGATGCTAATAACATGCAATAAATTATTTGAGGGCGTGCGATGCTGGCGACAGCGATTTGTATGCACAGGGAAATCAAATCCCTTTAGGGATTTAGCGTCACCTCCTCGTCGTCGTCGGCGTCGTCCTCGTCGTCTGACCCCATTGATTTGCTATTACTCACCTGGCCAGGGAAAATCAGAGGGTACACAGGCTGCACAGGATATGGGGGATTTATTGGTTACTGTGCGGAGGGCTGCTGTGCAGGATATGTGCACAGGATATACGGAGGATATCATTAAGGACAGCACGAGTGGCTGCCTAATTACACATTAGCATTTAGTCCTCGGCACTTTGGTATTTGGCGATTGTCGTCAATGACATTCACTCACAATTGATGGTCCTTACACTGAAAAACAAGACTATTACTTAGAGTGAATAAATGAATTTGAACTCTAAGTTAGCTATTATAATAATCTTCTTAGTGAGATTTCTAAAAATAATAATATGTATATAATATGTATATAATATGTACATAATATGTATATAATATGTATATAAGATGTATATAATATGTATATAATATGTATAAACTATGTAAACAATTTAATTTACACGTTTAAATTTAATTCCAGCAGTTTTGGTTTTTTTTTAAAGGGTTCTTCTTTTTTGTTTCGCGTGTAACCAAAAACTCTGCATCCAATACAGACTGCCCCTTGTTACATGTTCCCTGTTCAATGTTCAATGTTCGATATGTTCGATGATGGCCACCCAAGAACGTTAAGTCTACAAATGGGAAACAATTTCGCCTTTAGGGCGTACTTATGCGATGTGAGGCTGTGGATATCCCCCGCAGCTGAAGAACAGTCACACCGATTACATTGGGTTCAAGGTGAACGGGCCTCGAAAGTTAAAGTTAATAAATCATACTTGTGAAACTGATTATATAATTGAAATTAAAAATATCCCAAAGGGTGGTTTTATTTCTAATGGTCTTGTTAATTACACAGTCTTAATTTATTGACCCACGTATTAGTTTTAGCACTCGGCTTTTACCTTTTATTTCGTAAATTTATGGACAGGGCCCTTAGGGCGATTACCTCAATCGCCCACGAGAGCCTGTAAATTGTGCACTCAATGCTTTCTCTTTCGCTCCTTTTCCGCCTGAGTGGGGCCTAAAATAGTGCTTTTTCGGCCCACTGTGCACAATGGGCTCCTCCAGCAGACGGGACACTTTTGGGCCTTCAAGCGGTGCTTAACGTCCTTCGTCCTTCGCATTTTGTATCTTGTGTTCTGGTATT
This sequence comes from Drosophila pseudotakahashii, assembly GCA_035046095.1. Lineage (NCBI taxonomy): Eukaryota > Metazoa > Arthropoda > Insecta > Diptera > Drosophilidae > Drosophila > Drosophila pseudotakahashii. The sequence continues at coordinate 15,462,988 of JAWNOE010000105.1, forward strand.
CTGCTACTTGGCTTGCAGCATGGCCAAAATAAAAGCCTCATTCTGCTACTCGAAATCATTAAACCCCCACACTGGAAACTGCCGGAAATGGCTTGTTTGTACGCACCCACACACACACACAGACATACAGACAGACAGACACACACGCAGACAGACTCACCTGGGAGGAAACATGCACTTACACTTACGCACACATGGCTCCTCACTCGAAAGCGGGGCGTGGCCAACGCCTTTTTGTTTTTTGCTTTTTTCTTCCAAATAGTTGGGTATTTTTTGCTGCCTTTTATCTGCCTGATGTACTTTTTGAAGCCCTTCCTTTTAAAAGTAAGCATTTTAATGGATATGGTTAAAAATATTCAATACCTATTAAATCCGAATCCCTTTAACATGGTAATAAAACAATAAATCAATTAAAATTAAAAAGACTTTTTAAAATTAAGACATTTTTAAAAGTTCATGTTAAACACAAAAAAAACTATACAGATATGAAATATTTTCTAATAATAATATTGAAAAAAAAATCTTTCAAATAAGTATACTCAAATACTTATAATATTTTTAAAATAATTTCTTTTAAATAAATATACTCAAATATTTTTCAAATATTTCCCCAAGTGTGTGTTCTTTTGCCTTGATTTTCCCCAATCCAAATCCCAGAACCCACTCTAATATCGGCTTTTCCAGGACTAGAGACGAGACTGGACACGTGTCAGTTAAACCGTGTTTTCTCCATTCGCTGAGCTACGCAGTTTAGCGCCCCAACTTTTTCCCCAAATCGCTTTATCATCAACACCTGTAAGAGATAGCAATAAAAAGAAGACAGAGACGAGAGAGAAAGAGAGGGAGAGCGAGATGATGCTGGGCAAGTGATATGGGATTTACCTTCCATTTTGGGGGGCCCACTTTTGGTATTTGGCATCTCTCTTCTTCTCCCCGAAGATTTGCATTGATATGTTTGCACAGTGCTTCGTGCGGGTTTTTTTCGAGTGTATATCTTTTGTTTGCATATTTCTTATGCGCATTTCCACGCGCCTAAAAAACGCAAATTGCACACAGTCAAACAAACAAACAAACAAAAAATTGGAATTTCCAATTCCGAGTGAAAATTCTCCCCTTTTTGAAACATCAACAGCCACCACCATCTTTTATCATTCACATTTAGAGGATAAAAAGGGGGCTTTTCAATTTTCGAGTGTCATATTTATTTAGCTTCTCTCTCTCACGACAAATCTAAGCTCCTGCTTTTCTATCACCAACCCCCCCACCAAAAAGAAAACGCTGAAAACAAATCCAAGCTGATGCCACAAACGACTTTGGAATGTAAAAACGGCAATTGAGCGAAATCTACAGGAATGGGGAGATATAAAGTAGGCAATTAACTAAAAGACAATTGAAACAATTGACAATAATTGAAATTGGTGGGCTTGAATTGCAGGGCAATTAGCTTAGCCGTGGAATATCTCGGCTAAAACCCAAGTAATGAATTTTTCCCTCAAACTAAAAGCCTTTGCAAATTGTTGAGGCAATAAATCAAGTTTTTAAAGTATTTTAAATAAGTTTCTATAGTATTTGTATATTTTTCCAAATAAAAACGCTTGAAATTCTTTACCATACGCACACTCAACATAATAACATACATAAGACAAGCCCAAAAGGGAAAGATAAACCACAAACGATATATATTTACAAAAGTTACAATACCCAAGGGGAGGGGGTAAATCCCCCGACTTTACCGATTGCGCTTCATTACTTTGTTAATTGAGAGTAATTGTATTTCAAAGTGATTTTGTGACCCCGGCAAAGAAGTTTTCAAATCGATATAAAGATAATCACACCTGTATACGCGATATGTTTTTGGGGGTTGGGGTTGGGTTTGGGTTTTGTGCCTTGGATTTCGGGTTCTTTGGGTCATCCAAAAGAGCAGGACACAAAGGAAAAGGTCTTGGGGATTTATGGCGGTAACTTCATTGAGCAGGAAACGGAGGAAACTCGTAAAACAGGCGGCAAGGCAGCAACCCAAACTTAAAGATACAATTTGGGATTAAGCACTCAAAGGTTTCACTTCTTTTATGTGGGTTAAAGAGGGAACTTCAACCTTTTGGCTGCCTGGGATAAAAAACCAGACTCTCCTGTTTGATTTGCATTCTGTTTATTCTTGCACTGGATACACCTGCACTTGCAAAAAAATAACCAAGAGAAAAAAAAAAAACAAAAACCACTTGAGAGCTGCAATAAAAATTTTGTGTTGGCGCCAGGGAGTTTTTCACCCGCTGGGTTTTTCCTTCCCTCGGCCATTTATTTTTTTATTTGGCTTGTGACCCAATGACTTGGTCCTCGTTCTTATTTTTGGCTTGGCCCAGACTCGCTGGCGTCGACTTTCAGTTCGTTGCACTTCTGTGCCCCAGTAATCGTTGGTTCGATTGCTCTCTGTATTTCTGTATTTTTTCCGTTCGAAGGATAGGACATCTGTCGCCAGTCAAACAAACCGTTTTGTATTTTTCAGCTGCGAATTAAGATGCATTTGTGCGGGGAGAAAGGAGAATGCAGAACTGAGAAAGGAGAAAGAAGGGGAAAGTGCATAGTAGTGGGCAGCTAAAACACCCACATATTCCCACATAAATTATGCGGCATTTCCCCTCCGCAAATAAATTCAGCATAAACTTATTCAGCACCAAGTTTATGCGGCGTCTCTGGAAAGCTTGATTATTTGAATTTAAGCTTCAGATTTTGGTAGTTGTCGCTGCTTAAAACGCAAGCTTTGTTAGCTGAAAACGATGGAAAACTTTAAGCGACGATCAATGGTAAAGAGGAGCTTTTTCAAACAAATAATAATTTTTTAATTAACTATTTAAGATACTTTCGCAAAAATATAGGTACCAAAATTCCAAATCCAGATTATCACCCAAAAAAATCTACATTTTAGCTGAAACAAAAAAAATAATAGTCCAAATATGGAGTGTCATACACCGTTGAACTCGTAATAAAATTCCCAATCGATTGGCATTAAAAGCTAAAAATTTTAATTTTTTGCAATTTTTTGCCAAAAATTGTGATGTACCCACTTTTCTAAAAATGAAAAAATTGGCCGACAAATTTATTTTTCTAAACCAGTCAAAAAGTAACAAAGATTTATTTATTGGGTCGGTAGTTGTTCAAAACAGTACGTCTCATCGATTTGCGACAATATTTGGTCAAATTACCGCAAAAAACACAAGTGAAAAATTCCGTTTTTGCCAAAAACCCAAATCCTGAATTTTCACAAAAAAAAAAGTCAGTATTTTGGCCGAAACAAAAAAAATAATGGTTTAAATATGGAGTGTCATACACCGTTGAACTCGGAATAAAATTCCCAATCGATTGGCTATAAAACCTGCAAATTTTAATTTTTTGACACTTTTTGCAAAAAATTGTAAAAAATTCTAAAAATGAAAAAATTGGCCTACAAATTTATTTTTCTAAAAAAGTCAAAAAGTAACAGATATTTATTTATTGGTTCGTAAGTTGTTCAAAACAGTACGTCTCATCGATTTGCGACAATATTTGGCCAAATTACACCCAAAAAACTCAAATAAAATATCGTGTTTTTTCCAAAAACCCAAATCCTGATTTTCCACTAAAACAAATCAGTATTTTGGGCGAAAAGAAGGTAATAAAAATTTTAATTTAGAATGGCACACATCGTTGAACTGAAATTAAAACTTTGTTCATTTTTCGCAAAAAATAGTGATGTAACCTCTCTTATGAAAAGGGCGAATAATTAATTTTTCGTAATCAGCCCAAGAGGGGCTGCGGTCAATGTAATAGGTTATTAGCTGTTTAAAGTTCACCTTTTTGATTTATGTTCTGGGGGGTTGGCTGACTTTTACCATCTTGCCCATCCAGCGACAGCTAATTGCCGGCAGTTAGCAGTTGGCTGTTCAGCTCCCACATTGTGGCGACTGGTTATATAATTCCATTCCTCAGATGAGCACCCACATTTGTATATTTGTAGGTATATATAGAGAGATAACTCCATATGGGTGTCCTAAACCTGCCGACTCACGTTTGCCGGCGAGACAGGTTGAGTTGCCCCATTAGCCGAGAGTTTCTTTCGGATGAAGCAATATACTCGGTAGAAGAAGTGTGCCTGTGCCTGTGCCCCACTGGATTTCGGTTTTTGGAACCAGCAAAAGCACCAAAAGGCAACACTGAACCGACTGAACCCACTGAACCCACTGGATATGTGTGGATATGCTGCGATTGCAATGGCAATGCGGTGTCATCATCATGGTAGCTCGGCAAAAATACAAAAAAAATACCAGGCATAATTCGCAGAGCATGATTTCATGTGCTTATCTGTATATGGGCATCATTTGAGGCATAAATTTCATGGAATTATGCAAAGCATGCAACTTGTATTTCAATGGTCCATGGGATATCTTATCCTATTTATTTATTTGAATAAATTAATAATGGAAATCTATGGGGTGTACAAATATTTAGCAACTATATATGGTTCTACAGTTGGTATTTTCTACTTTCTAAATAATTGAATATTTTTTTTTGCAAATTTTATAGATTTTCCCATGTAAACGCCATTCGCCGGCTTCGTTTGATTAGAGCGCCAAAGCAAATTAATGACGCAAATTGGGCAAACAAAAAAGGTGGAAACATAGGCAGTATAATAGAAGGCAAGGAACACGAGACCAAAAAAGCCATAACCACCACTTGGCTAGACCGAAAAATTCAGCCTGTCGAGCGTCATGTGTAGCTTAGTCAGCGATCTCAGGGGGGGAATTTGAATTCGGAACCTAATAGATTTGCATGCGATCAGGCCAATTGCACTGTGGTGAGAAGTTTTGGATTAAAAGTACCGAAAAGCACACACAAAAAACCGGGTGAAATATCGATGGCAGTCAGGCGATGGAAATTTAAACCATTTTATCCACAGCTTAGAAAAATACTTTCTCTTTTACAGCAGGATTATAAACAATAAATTTTTGCTTAATATTTGTATATTTTGATTTAGGTATTTAGTTTTACAGTAAAAATATTTTATACATTTTAAGCAATTTTTTAAAAATGTAGAGGTTACATTTTGTTAGTCTTTTAATATTTTTTTTTATTTAATATTATTATTTTATTTTATAATTTTTTTAATAATTACTATTTATAAATTAGATTTTTTTCTTAATTTTAACAATTTTTTGTAAAAACCAATGTGCAAAACCTGAGACTTTGGGTAATTGCACTTCATCAATTGAACCATTGTCCACATAAAAAACACATTGCAACAGGTTCTCGCTCTCGCTGACTTTTAATTATTTTTATATATTTCCGCAATTTGTATTTGAGTTCTCCCCTACGAATATAAATCCTTCGTTCACTATTTCTTCCTCCACAATTTGGATTTTGTCAAGGGTCCCGCGAGTGCACAGTGGGCGCACTTTTAATTGCTTTGACAGCCATTCACTTTTCGGTGGCCGAGGATCCTTTTGCAATCGCACTTCCCACCTGATTGCCCAAGAATATCTGCATAGTATTTGTCTTACTATATCTCATATCTGGTGGTGTCTCCTTGGCAAACACAACTTAATTAAGCTGCCTTGTTGTGGCCGCTGGCAATTGCTTAATTTGCATTTGCCTCTCGCAGAATTGCGATTCAGCAGCCAGTTTTCGGATGCCCAGACACCTAGATGGATAGATATGCAAACAGAGAGATGGATGACCAGACTCTAGACGTTATATAACTCAAAAAATACAAGAATCTTTCCATGCAATGTTTGTAAATTATTACATCTGAGAAAATTCTAAGAACGTTTTTTCTAATAATAAATAAAAAACCAAGGCAGTTTTACAGTTATTGTGCCATATTCAGTTTAAGTATGGTCTAATTTAAAGACAATTTTCTCTCCGTGTAGAAGAATGGACAGTCGGTGATTTAGGAGACAGACAGTATTTGGAATTCGTCGACTTTCTGATGGAATTCTAATTGAATTTTCAAAGCTTTAAGTGAGCAACAAAATATAATAAATATTTTGACATCTCATTCTATTCCCCAACATTTCGAACTAAGCAAGCTATTTTTTAAAATGATTTTGTCACATTTTTTTCAATCACTTTGCCTTGCCGAAACTGTCAGTATGTGGACTTAGCTGCCACCAGCCAGATGGCAAAAAATCAGAAGTAAAATCGTCGGTGAACACACAAAAACACACACAAAAAATCTCGGAAAAAAAATTCCATCAAAAATCTTTACAAAATTTTACCGGTTCTCTCTTTCGATTAGAACAAAATTTTTCCTTTCGGCTAAACTTTTAAGATACAGTGAGACAAAGACAACGGTGTGTCGAGTGTGTGTTAAAACTCGAATCGCGTTTAACGAATTGGTGAGTTAAGAAGAGTATTTGGGGAACTTATGGGCATTGTTGCTTAGAAAGGTTTACCAACTCGTGATATTCCTTGGTTGTCGAGATTCCTTGTTAAAGGCGTAAACAATGGTTCCTTAAGCTAGTGTTCTTATGGAATTTAACGGGTTCTTGAATATCTTTTGGTCATATAAAGCATATTTTTTGTTTAATTTTTGTAGCTTACGTTGAAGTCCCAGCCTACTTGGATTTATATTAGTTTGATCCCTTTGGGTTTCAGGTAGAATCTCTTTATATATTTATATAATTAATAGCAAGGTTAGCTAAATGTATTTGCATTCTCTTCATTTATTATTCCTTAATTCATAATCCTGTAATTACTTATGGGTATATATTTTTAGCTGTCTGGGGATAATATGTGCTCCTTTAGCTCGACGCTAACCATTTGATCGAAGACGATTTGAAGAGAAGTATCCATTCATAGTGGTTTATCGCAGGACTCTTAGATAGTCCAGATAGTCGGGAGATCGGAAAGAAGTCAAGAGAAGCAGCAACCCCTTCGCAGACATGGGCAAGAAGGGCAAAGGCAAGGGAAAGAAGGGCAAGAAGCCCGCTGTGGCGGTGGCCCCCGTTGAGGCACCACCATGTCCGCCATGTCCGGAGCCACCGAAGCAGATGCAGCCCCTGGACGCTTGTCCCGAGTCCAGCGGTCCCCACGATGTCCTCCGGGCCCAGCCGAATCATTATCCGGCGCTACTTCGCATCCCGGAAACGATGGCGGTGGTGGGTTCGGAGAATGGATGCTACGATAGCATCTGTAAGCTGTTGCGAGCCGGATTCCGGTGTGCCGAGCGGGTCTTTGTGATGGCCCCGTGGGGCAACTATGTGGTCTTTCGGTATCACAACAACAATGACTTTATCTACTTCCTGTTCGATGGATGCACCTGCGATGTGAATAGGTTCCGTTATCTGGATCTTAGCTGCGGAACCGCTGGATTCCTTTTCTTCGACAACATGCACGATGTCATCAGCTATATCATTCAGTCGCGAAAGACCCGTCTCTATCTGGAGAATCTCAATAAGATCGCTATCGATCAGATTGTGGAGGAGTATGGCGCCGTTACCTACACCCAAAAGGCCAAGTGCATGCGGTTCGCTTGAGTGGGGGTCACCACTACCCATCAGCTATGGTGACCTAAAATGGAAAAATGGACTACTAGATACCCAGCTTTGTCTTGAAAACACTGCACAATATTTTGGTACAGATCTTTTTCAATAAATAACTTGGATATCAGTCAGTAATACTAGGGGTGTATTTATATCAGTTACTCTTAGAGTAAAAGGGAAATTACGTAACAGGAAAAAGGAAATGTTGAAGAAAATTTTAAAATCCGACAATCCATTAAAAAGTTATGAGCAAAAAATTAAATAGCCGCTAGATGGCGCCAGTAATGTCAGTTAAAGTACTCGACTATAGCGTTCTTGTTTTATTTTGCTGATAAGATTATAAGATCTTTTCTTTTTAAGTTAACATAATCAATGATAATTATTTTATTTTGTTTTCACTTTAGTTTAACTTTCATGCGCTCAACTTCGGGTTAACAACCTACATCTAAATTCTGTTTTATATCCTAAATTTCTTGAATTTCCAAAAGAATGTCAGGTTTTTGATTGGTAAAGCTGCCGTATACTCTTTGGCAATAAAGATTTAACTTCTGGAGGGACAGAGCACTCCACTTGGCCAGCCAAGCCGAATGAAGTTTGGGTAAGAGAGACGAAAGAGATCAGAGCGCAAACAAATTAAACGGACTCTTGACCACGATGGTTATCTAGATGGCTGCGCATTCGCTGAAGCATGGAAATGAAGACGGTGGACTGGAAACTTCAGGTGTTTTGAGGGATTTCTACGAGAGTCGACGAAAACGCAAGAATTCCATAACGCGACGCACCCAATTTCCATGACTTGAATCCAGGTCCCATTGCTCTATACCATCATCATCTTCCATCTCCGGCAAGTCCACAATCTTTTCGTTCTCACTATCCGGTGTTTGTGGAACATTATCTTCAGACAACAGGAAGCGATTTGGACCCACATCTTCGGCTTCTTCTATATGTTCGTCCATGAAGCTCCGAGTATCATCGTACATCATCAAGACGTTGTTTTGGTGCTCCTCACTGTCCATAAGGTACAACTTGCGTAGTCCAGTCACATCCTCAGCGCACTATGATACAAAAATAGATTGTATAAGTAATTTAATACTCATTAAATAATGATTTCCTTACCAGGATCAAAGGTGTTTTATTCGCCAGCTCTTTTTCTTCAAGCTCTTCCTTTTCTTTTTGTAGCATTTTTAGCCTTTTTTCTTCCCGCGCAATGTCCTCCTCCATTTTCATCTGCTGTTCGTACAGACGGATCATCTTCTCCATGTACTGCCCATAAGAAGTTAACTCCTGATTCTCCAACTTCTGATGGGCGGGTTGTTCCCTTCGAGGACGAGAACAAGATCGATATTCCGCTTGGCGACGCAATCGATTCCGCTGACGAGGATTATTGGCCACCTTTTTGGCACCGCTCCGGATTCCTCGCACAAAATTCAGGGTGTGCAAAAGATGGGAATCTCGCCAGCGAAAGAGGGACATGGCAAATATAAATAGGTATGGTTTTTGATACGGGTTTCACCTTGATTGGTCCAAAAATGTTACGCTATACACTGTTTAAAATTTACAGAAATTTTCTATTGCTAAAAAAAATGATACAAGTTAAGACGTTGAGCCCGAATGAGTTGACAGCGCACACTGAAAGATCTCGATTCAAAAACGGAGAGTTCACAGTTCAGGGCCAAGAAGTTCGATATTCACACAAGCAGTAATATCTCTATCTCCATTAGCTGGCAAAACCACATAGCTCATCCTCACAACTCAACAAGTATATCTAAATATCTGCATTTGCATCGGTTGCTAAGAAATCACTGAAAGAAAAAAGAGTAATACAGTCCAATAAAACTACAATTCATGGTTAAACGAAAAACCTGGTATAAAACTAAGATAAACTTGACAAAATATTGTATTAACATTGTATATAATTTATAATTATTATAATATAAGGTTTATTTTAAATGGTTTTTCCTAAAATCCAAAAAAACTAAAATTATTTGCAATTGCATTGTAAGATTTTATTGCTATAATAGTCGATCCCTAAGAGCCCCAAAATAATATTATAACTATTAAAACTATTAAGATTTATTCGAAAAGTTTTAGTATTCAAGTTAAATCTCCTCATTTTTCATTGTGTACCTGCATTTGTATCTATATCTTTGGCCTCTCTGTCGATGCAAGAACAACCTTGAATCGGTTAAAGTGTATGTAGTGTGTTTTTTTTCTGGGACAGGGACAGGGACAGACAGATGGCTGCTGCGTTATGTAAAACCTTAATAAATAATTATCCAAAAGCGAATGCCGAGCGAGCGAACGTTCAGGCGAACAGGCGAACTCGCATTTGGGCTAATAAACAAGCTGGCACACAACTGGCAACCGTATTGAGCATTTGGAGCAGCCGTGTTCAATGTCTCTAGCAGATCGCAGAGACCCCAGATTAGACAGATGAAATCCAAGCCGAAGTGCTCAAGTAGATCAGCCCCATCAGTAACAGAGAAAAAAATCAGAACAACATCAAAAGCACTCGGAAAAAAATATATAACATTTTAATATATATTATTTTCTAAAATATATTGATAGATCATATATCATTTTCTCTCAAATCAAAGGGTGCCTTGACAATAGATTTAATTTCCTATATCGCTTGTCATCATCACAATCTAAAATATTTACACAAAACTGTGAGCTACTGAAATGTTGAAAATGGAGTTGGAAATGAAGGATTTGAAGCCGCAATCTCAATGGGAAACCAATGTGGATGCTGAGAACAGACTTCTGGATACCCAAAAGCAAGTGGACGAGGTGGTAGGCATAATGAGGGTGAATGTGGAGAAGGTACTGGAACGCGATCAGGCTCTGTCCGAACTATCCGAACGAGCTGACCAGCTGGAACTGGGTGCCTCTCAATTTGTTCGCCAGTCCGGGAGATTGAAACGCAAACACTGGTGGGCCAATGTCAAGATGATCTTAATTCTGGGCATAATCGCAATAATACTACTTGTAATTCTACTGGTCTACATTTGGCCAACTGGCAGTGGTGATGGATCGAAGGTCATCACCGAAGGACCAAAAAAGTATTAGAGAAAGATAAGACTATAAACTTAATGCTAACAAAAATTAAAAAAAAGTTTCACACAAGTGTATATATTTTCTGCAATATTTTACACTCACCCTCTTGAACTTAGTATTTTTTTTAGTATTAAGAGTTAAGAAATGATCCGTTTTTTTCTCTGTGCATTTGGTGCATGGCTGTGGAAGCAATTGATTTCGAGTTGAGCTCGTTAATTAAAACAACAATCACTGCACACACAGAAGACAGAATACAGAAGACTAAAGACAGAAGACAGAAGACCGAATACCAGAGACCCCAGAAGACTGAAGACCGCAGACAGGCGGTACTTGGGGCAAGTGGAGAGCTCGCTCGATTGTGATATTCAATTTAGAATCCCAGATGCGTGGGCATCGCTGCAAAAATGCCTGTTAATTGCAGTCATTTACCGCACCGCCGAAAACCTTTATGACCACCATCAAATGCAAATTTGTTTGGCTTTATAGCTTCGTTCTGTTCTGGCAATCAAATGGAATCCGAATCCGAATCCAAATCTGAATGCGATGCAGACAATGTCAAATGTTTGCCACTTGATTTAGATGGAGAGATACGACTGACATGCGCACGAATAACTTGATTATGGGTTAACTAGAGGCAATCAGCGGTCTGTTTTCTGAGTTTCTTACAGATCCCAGATGAAGAACTGGTTCTGTTTTGGAATCGAAAATGCATTTGATTTGGAATGCATTCGATTGATTCGCGAAATCTTCTGAAGGGTTGATAAGTTGAGCCTTAAACCCTTATTAATTTTTATTTTTAATATAATTTTTAAGATTTCCCTAGACTTAACTAAAGATTTTACCTTTAGATAGCCCTGATTTTTTCCCAAGCCCAATTGGCAGACTTGGCCAAGGCAAAACGGAAGTTCATTAGGCTTTTGTTTCTTCAGACGATCATCGGATGAGATGAGATGAGCTGAGCTGAGCTGTCGTAATGCGCTAATTAAGCATTAAAATTCGTGGCTGGCTCTCATGCCGATAAAGATACTCGCAGCAATAAAATGGCAAATATTTACGCAAAGACAACGGAGAGACATTGAAATGCAAACAACAAAACCTGTCAGCAAACAACAAACAAATGCTGCTGTTGCAAAAAAAAAAAATACGAAAATTATTCAGCAGCATATTGTTACAAATCGCGATAAGCGGTGGTCCACAAAAACAAACAAACAAAACACGACAATTGGATGGCGACAGAGTTGCGCGGCTGAAATATGAAGAGCAGTATTGCCGCTAGCAACAAGCAACATGCAACAAGCAGCTGTTGTTGCAGTTGCACTCTAAGAAAATGCTTGTCTTCAAGTGCTCCTTTGGCAGGAATATGACTCATAGGACTTGCACTGGAAAGAATTACAAATTAATGTATAAAATATATTTAAAAATAATTTTTTTTGGATATTAAACAACTTTTTTAAACAATTTTTTGCAGTTTTAGTTATAAGGAAAAATATTTCTTACATGTTAAATAAGTAATTTGATGTATATTTAATATTTTACAGAAAGAATACAAATTTTTAAATATAGATAAATTTTAAATAAACTAGATTAATTCTAAAATTACAAAACTTTTTTACAAATTGTAAAATTGGACAATATTTCTTATATGTTAGAAATCTAATTTAATGGTTATTTAATCTTTTACAGAAAGAATACCATTGTTTTTAAATACAGTTAAATTTTTATTAAACTAGATTAATTTCCGAGTGTCGTTGAATGGTTTGACTACAATGATTTGCAATTGTTTGCATTTCTCGTTATGCAAATTTATGCAGCAGTCATCATCATCATCATTTTCGTCCTTGACATGTGACAGCGAAAGATATATCCTCCGGATCGAGGAATATAAATATACATATGTGTGTATATGGGGATTGTTCAGTCAATCCGTCAGTCAATCAATCAGCGCAAAGGTGTCGCTTGGCATGCATAATAATAAATAATAAACGATTGAACACGATTACGCCAGACGCTGGCTGAAATTCTTGGCTCGAATGCCCAATTTTGCCATGGAACTCAGGGGTTTTTCTACCCTTTTATTTCACTTTTGGTTATTTTTGATTATTCCCCTGAACGCTGCGTTGGCGTTGCGCATAATTTGTCTGCGAATTTGCGAATTTACTTGGAGTTGGGAGCTCAGATTTTTGCCCAGTTCACTTGAGTTTCAGTCTCAGTCTGAGTTTCAGTTTCGCTTCGTTTCCTCACTTGAAAATCTGTGTGTGTGGCTGGAAAAAAAAAGAGAGAAGCAAATTGCTTCCTTATTTGTGTGTAGCATACGATCCGCGTCGAGACTTCAGATTTCAGATTTCAGACTTCAACATCGACTTCGGCCACATGCCACATGAGTGTGTTTAAATGGGAAACAAATTGAAACCAATCGACCGACGACGCCAACACACACATATCCCCCTATTCCTCGGGAGACAGTGGCTCCGGGAAGTATGCGGACACGGCTCACAGTGAGCGCAGGAAGGAAACTGTCGGCGGTAGATGGATGGTGCCCCATGCATTGAAAACCAAAGCTGAGATCCAAAGAAAATGTTTGAAAAAAAATCATTTAAGAAAATAAGAAATAAATGGAAAGGGTAAGAATTTAGATAAGATCAGAAATCGCAAAAAGTATTCAAATAATAGTTGCCAAACGTGTTAAATATATTAACAATAAACCAATTCCGGAACTAATTCATTGAATAAGAACTATTGTTTAGGCATTATAATAGTATTTTCGACCACTGTATGCCGAGGAATTTCTGTTGGCCCAAAACTTCTGGCTCCGTTTTTGCCAACTTCTGCTCCAAAAGTCGTCGTCGGGTTTAATTTTCTGTGTCTGGGCCTTTTGGCGTGGGCGTTTTAGCTTTGCTTTTGGTGCTTTAGTCTTTTTTCAATGTTTTTTTTTTGTTTTGCCCAGTTCAGTTCGGTTCAATTGGCCGCCCTCTAATCTTATCGCTCGAAATTGATCTCCATAAGAACTGCTGGTTTTTTTTTCTGTTTTTTTTGGGTGCGCCAAACTATAGTTGTAGTAGCCCCCGTCAATCGTCCAATTTCGCGGATATCTTTCAGCTGGATAATGGATAAATGGACAATGGATTGATTATCAAAGCTCTTTGAGTGGGCCTCTCTGGTCCGTCTTATCGTCTCAATCTTATCCATCAATCAATCACACTCGAGTCCAAGAGCTGGGGACATTGGTCCCTCTGAAAACTGATCTCCAAATATGTTGGCCGATTAAACGGCAATTGTTGGTAATTTGTTTCAGCTGTTTCGTTTGTCTGGTACTCAAAATGCTTTTGGGGTTTTAAGTCTGGGTGACGAATCGCTCTTTTATTTGTACATGAATGAAAATCTTGGGGATGGGGTCACCAAATGACATCTTTAAATCTTTATAACTTAGTTAAATGCTGTAGGATTATGGAATATTATACCTTTTGAAACTAGGCTGATTAAGTACTTTCATCTCCCTCACAAAAAACTGAGTTTAATGTCTTAAATCAAATTTGGGAAGAAAATCTAAGGTATTGGGGTCACCAAACGACATTTTCATAAGTTAATAACTTAATTAAATGCAGTAGGATTTTGGAATGTTATACCTTTCGAAACTATGCTGATTAAGAAGTTTTCATGCCTTCATCAAATAATATATAATTATTAAGTATTTGAAATATGACACCTTATAACTAAATATGCGATCGTCACCACATTTTTAGCTCGGTAAGGAGTGTTTTCGATAATGCTCGCCTTGACATCATCGATGGTGTGACTCTAATTGAACAGCCCCGCCCCCTTGATCAGCATTATACCTCCGACCGCCCCCGCGCCCCTTTGAATCATTTTGATCCGTTTAAAATGTACAATTTGTACGGCTTGTCCGATTGATTGACTGCGAATGTTTTTCTGTTTCGCTGGCTTCTTTTGTGTGTCTATTTATTTACTGACTATTGTCTTTATTTTTATTTATTTTTATTACGTATGTGCTTTGCATGTCCAAGTCATTCCCCTCGCTGACATTTTGGTTTGAAAGTCAAGGTTATCCAAATGCGATCCATGTAAGCCCCCCAATAATGAAAATTGTCAATTTGACTTTGTGACTTGGTGACTGAGAATCGAAATCGATTCTCCACGCTGTTGATGCCATTTGGTCGATTTGAACTGACATTTCGATGGCATTTGACAGTCGTAGGACATTTATTATGCGATTGGCGATCGGTGATCACTGATCCGAGATTTGAGTTCAGAGATCAGAGATCTGAAATCTGAAATCTTAAATCCGAGATCGACAATCTGCAATCTGTGTGGGGCGGGCTGTCAATCGATGTCCAAATGCCAAATCGGATTGATCAGCAGCATTCGATCGATTCGATTCTTTTGAATTATGATGATCGATTCAATTCAAATTAATTCGACGCAAAATCGTTGCAAAAACGCCAATGACTTGCAACATTTTCGAATCGGTATTTCTGTGGCATTGATCGCTTCAGAAGAATTCAACGGACGATCCCAGCTTGAAATGCAAAACAAAGCCCTAAAGTTGTTTCTTGCCGCAAATATAGAAAACACAAAAAAAAAAAATAATAATAAAGAAGAAACCCCACAGAAACAAGGTGAACCCAGCAAATAAAGGGTCAATTTTTTGGAGGCCCATGGAATTGCGCAAACCGACAAAAAACATTTGCAACAAAGTGCCAAACAATTTGCCAGGCCACACGATTTTTTCTCAGTTCAACAAACAGTCGACTTGGGGATATCCTTTTGAGGTTACTCTTTTAAGTCCTTTAATTAATGTTAATTTTTTATGTATGCCTAATTTTCTAAATTTCCAAAGAAAATATTTTCATTAATAAAGAATTAAGATTCAAGTTATAAATTTATTTATTTTCAAGTTCTACAAATATTGTTATTTTAAAAAATTCAAAAGCCTCAAAAATTTATTGAAATTTAATTCTTGCATAAAATTTCCCAAAAATAATGTTACCCTCTAAAATTGGATGACTTACCCAGGGATTTTTTTTGTGCAACTGTCTGTCTAATAACCCATTTTGTCTTGCCAATGTTTGTGCCACCGTGGAATGCAGCTTGGTTTTTCGGGTCTTATGTTTTTTATATATATATTTTTTTTTTATTATTTCACTGTGATTCTTTGGCAACATTTTTTTTTCCTGACATTTGGCCGGAGTTTAAGAGAGAAGGCTCGGCTGGTTGGGCGAATGTTTTGCCGGTGTGGCAAGTGGCAAGTGGCCGGTTCTCCTCCTCCTCTACAAAAACCCACTCGAGTACCCCGTCGATTACTCCTCTAAGCCCCCTTCTTTGAACTATCCAAACTCCTTGGCCAGTCTTTTGCCTTTGTCTTGTCCCATTTAACATTTTGGCACGCCGAGTGGCGCATCGAAGTGGCAGCGCGGCATTTTGAGGTCCAATCGATCGGAGGAGCCAGATTAAGACACTGGGAGAAAATATATTACACTTTTCAGACTAAAAGAAAAAAATGAATGAAACAAATTAAACCTGAATGTTCAAAAAAATGTGAAAATTAATGCTTAATAATGAAAAATTAATAGATCTTATAAATTATAAGCAAATAATAATTGAATCGATTTTCTAAGAACATTATTATGAAAGTTTTATTGTGAAAACTGATGTTTAACTTAAACGTAGTTAGTTCATTTTTTTTCAAGTGTAGTTTTGGGGGAAAAAGAGACGCAGGATGATAGACAACGACGAATGTTTCTATTTTCGAGAAAAAAAAAGTCAGTGTGCCCTTTCACGTTTGCCGACAAATGTCAGGCTACCATCGTTATAGATGCACACCCCACCCACACAAAATTTAATCGCAGCTCCCAGAAAACTCTTTACCCCCCAAAATCCCCACTTTTTTTAAAAACCCAGATGAGTCCCCCCGTTTCCCTCCTCAGATGACCCTGTTTCAACCTATTCACATTTCGAAGATGTCTGCCGAACGGCATTAAATTATAGCCGAGCCATCAATGCGGGGACAGCCGCATTACACTGTAACAAAAATATTAATTTAGTTTTTAAAAATTATAAATATTCACTTTTTCATCAAGTTCTGAAGTTGTTATATAAATTGAAATCTATTTCAAATAAATGTGTTTAATAAATTTTTTAAATGTTAAATTTGAATTTTTTACCATTTTAAAAGCCAAATTTGTTTTATCTATGATTTTTTACTAACATTTTTTAGAGATTATATTGAAAAAGAGTTATACTTTTTTTTATGTGTGGGGCTGGGTTTTGAGCATCCAAAAGTTGGCAAAAAGCAAAAAAAAAAAATAAAGAAACGGCAGCAGCAACTTGCAACTTCGGTTCTATTGTTTCGGTTTCAGTTTTGGGCTTGAGTTTCGGTTTCCATAGATTGGATTTTTGGTTATTGTGGTTACCTTTTGCCAGCTTTATGCGCTTCATGCAACATTAGTCAATGACACTCGTCGCTGGTTGTTGATGTTGCTGCTGCTGTTGCTGCTTAGCTGCTGATGTTGCTGCCAGCTTGCAACATCATCTTGCGTCAGGCGCTAAATTGATTATATATATTTGGTTTGATCCCTCCACTTCCGCACTGTTTGAAAATTTATGCAATATCTATTTGTGTTTTCTAATCTTCTTGGGTTTGGCTGGCAAAATGAGGAAAAATCCACTTTAAAGGGTTTCTGTGTGTGTTGTTATTCGTAAACCCCATGGAATATGTTAAGGAAGTGATTCTGCATCGCATATGTCCTGTTGTGAAAATGCTGTGCAAACACATTGTTGGCCAATCTCCTGGTGTGGCAACCAGCAACAGCTAATTAGCAGTAGCAACAGCAACAGCAACCAGCAACACTCAACTGCTGCAACATAATGCAAATTCAAATTAATTGCACATTAGCTAAATGAAATCAAATGACAGGAAGCCATCGACATCAGCAGCAGCAATTGCAGCAGCAGCAGAAACACCAACAGAAACATCAGCAACAGCAACACCAAGCACAGCAGCAACATCCAACTATGACAACGTGTTGTCGTCGTTATCGTTTCTCGTTCGCTGATGTCATCGAAGAAATTCAATAATTGCAAATTGTGAAAAATTGCTAACCAACAGCAATAGCAACAGGCAACAGCAACTTCGATGCAGGGGGGCACTTTACGCGCTTTCGGCCAACAGGAAACTCGTTTGACGCAATGCAATCGAAGCGAATTGCATCTCAGTCGAATGCAATTGCAACTCTCGCTTCTCGCTTTCCTTTTCGTGTTGCGCATTTCACTTGTTTCTTCTTTTCTCGCGTGCACTACACGAAATTGTTAATAATACGTAAATAATATCTATAGATTGGCCTGCAAGAAACTAATAACTATTGGCATTACTAGTACTTAAGTGAAACAATGAAGGAACCATTGAGAAAAGATCGAATAAACTCTTGATAAATTAACTACAATCGAATAAACATTAAATCATAAATGAATCGAATAAACCCCTAATAATTATTATAATATTATTATAATTAATCGATTAATAACGCTGAATTATGTATTCTTTTAAATAAACCCAGAGTTTTATTACAATATTATATATTTCAATTAAAATAGTAAATTTTATAATAAAAATAGTACATTTTACAATCAAAATTGTACATTTTACAATAAAAATGTACATTTTACATTAAAACAAGAGAGAACGCTATAGTCGGGTGCCCCGACTATCAGATACCCGTTACTCAGCTAAGGGAGTGCGAGGGAGATAGATATATAAAATCTTTGATCAGGCATAACTTTTTAACGAATGGTCCGATTTGAAAAATTTCTTCTATATTTCGATAGGTATTGATAGTCACAATAAAACTGCATTTTTAGTTTTCCAATATCTTTAATGGTGTGGGCGCCAGACACCTTTCAAAAAATGGTGTAGGGCGATTGAGGGCGTTAGAGGGGGCGTGGCACCATTT
Organism: Drosophila pseudotakahashii; assembly: GCA_035046095.1. Lineage (NCBI taxonomy): Eukaryota > Metazoa > Arthropoda > Insecta > Diptera > Drosophilidae > Drosophila > Drosophila pseudotakahashii. The sequence continues at coordinate 15,481,523 of JAWNOE010000105.1, forward strand.
TGAAATAAACTTGCGCTGCGTAGGAACTCCAAGAATATGCATGCAAAATGTCAATCCTCTAGCTTTTATAGTTTCCGAGATCTCAGCGTTCATACGGACGGACAGACGGACAGACGGACAGACGGACATGGCTAGTTCGACTCGGCTAGTGATCCTGATCAAGAATATATATACTTTATAGGGTCGGAAAAGCTTCCTTCTCCCTGTTACATACTTTTGCACGAATACAATATACCCTTTTACTCTACGAGTAACGGGTATAAATAGTGAATTTACTATACAATACAATATTACAATATTATATATTACAATTAAAATAGTAAATTTTATAACAAAAATGTACATTTTTCAATAAAAATTGTACATTTTTCAATAAAAATTGTACATTTTAAAATAAAAATTTACATTTTACTATAAAAATATTACATTTAACAATAAAAATAGCAAATTTACTATACTATAATATATAATGTTATTAAATGGTTAAATGAATGCAATTTAATGTACGATGATGAAGACAGTATCAAAACACGAAAAACGAATTCAGTTTCCAACGAAATCACCCCTAGAGCTTAGATTTTCTTCCAGTGCAGTGTCCGGGTTGACACATCTTGTCAATTGCCATGATTATGTTGTCTCTGCTGCTCTTGTTGTAGTTGCTGCCTGTATTTCTATTGCCGTTGCTGTTGCACTCATAACTACGAAACTACGAACTCGCAAATGCATTTGACTTGGCCGGCAAGTGAAATTGGTTTCGCTTTCCAGCAAAAGCGTGTGACTTTTCTTTTTTTGGTGCCGACCGCTTTTATTTTTTTCTGTTTTTGGTTTTTCGTTTTCGGTTTTCTGCTCTCGGCCGTCGGTGCAACATTGATTTCCTCTTTCATGGCCGGTTGCCGAGATCCGCGACTCGCAGTTCGCAGTTTGCAGCTTGCAGTTCGCAATTCGCGACTCCAAGAGCTGCAAAATGTTTCCTGCTCCGCTGCAAATCGTGCACTGCGGGGAAAAAGGCAACTGAAACACGGGGACCATGGAAATTGTCAACATTCAGCGAGTATTTTTTCAATTTGCATGCCGACAACGACAACGACGAGGACGAAGACAGTTTCACTTTCGCTCTCTCCAACATCCAACATCCAGCATCCAACAACTTCTGCTCGCCAAATTGGCAGTTTTCTTGCTTTCGCCGACATGAACACAACCCTTATGGTTTGCTGCTCAATTGGATAACCCAATTAGATTACCAAACAAAAATTGTAGTAGAAAGTGAAAAGCGAAATGGCAAGGCCATGAAAAAAAAGAATTTCAAAATAAATGTATAGCTTATTTAGAAAAATGATTCCTTTTAGATCCATCATTTTACCCGAGCCCATCAACAGAGCAATAAATCGTTGAGCAAAGCGAGATAAATAAGGGACAGTAAAGCTCACAAGTAATTAAGATCAGGGGCGATAAGTTTTATGGCGCAAAGCCCCAGAAGATCGCTCAGAAATAAAACCAAAGTTCGTGCCTTAAGTCTTTCGTTTTGCGAAATTTCCTCTGTGTCGTTGTTAAATTACAGCAGCAATTCCCCCAAAGCCAGTCAACGAAAAAAAAAAAAACCGAAATAAAAAAACCGATGGCAATAAAGCACAGCGCATCTTCAATAAATTTCATGCAGCTGCCGACAAGATAAAGCTGTAGAAATTATACAACAAAATCAATTGCAGTTCGGTTGCCTCCGTTTCGTTGTTTTTATTTTTTTTGCTTCAGCTTCTGCTGTTTTTTTTTTTTCCTTTTTTTTGGTTTTGCTGGCTCTTTGAGGCTTTCGCCGCATGCCGACATCTGTCTTATATAATAATTGACATGAGTAATCATTATGATCGCTTGTTTGAACAATGACCATTAACACTTTGCTGCCTCATCTGCCTTTTGTTGCACTCCGAAGAACTGGAGAAGAGTTTTGCGTAATGCAAGGAATAAATTAAAGGAGAAAAAGGATTTAACAAAAATTATATAATTATAGAGCAAACGAGTTTTCAAAAATTGCCGAAAAATTGAAATTTATAAATAAAAATAATAAAATAAATAAAAAAATGTAAATTAAATTAAATTGTTATTGGAAATTCTAGTATACGAATCTTATTATTATTTATTTATTTAATAATTTATTTCAAGCTGTTAACAAATATAAAATTTATTTCGCATTTTCTGATACACAAATCTCAGAATTTGTCGGTTATTTTAATGACAATAATCGCTTTTGAGCAGCTGGCCAACGCACTTTTTGCTCGACACGTGCTGCCGACTAAGTTGGCAATCAATCGAGTATCCGATTGACTGATTGTCTGATTGACTGACTGACTGACTGCTCGCCCGAGTGACTGACTCATCGAGCTGTCAGATGGGAAAAACTTGTGCAGCCAGCGAGTCATCCGAACATCTGCGACATCTTAAATCTACAATTCCAATTGCACACAAAACAAAAAAAAAACACACACAACACAAAATATAAAACACAAAAGACAAAACAGAAAACAGAAAACCGAAAACAAACGATGGCAAATGGCGGCCGACGAACAACAAAAGAATGTGTTGCAATTGAAAATAATTGTTTATGCTTGGCATTAAAATCATTACAAAACGACATATACAACGCAGTCGCGTCGCTTGTTGAAATTTTTCAAGTTTCCAGCATTAACATTGACAGTTTTACCCCGGAGAGAGAGGAACTGCCGTGCAAAAATCCAAATGAGAACGGCAAACAATGAACGGTAGCTGCAAAAGCACTTGGAAAAACCAAAAGATCCTTAAAAGAAGCTAAAACTAACTTGCCCTTTTTAAAAAAAAATCGATAGTTATCGATAATTTCGAAATTTTGACAATATTAATTCGATAATATCGATGTTTTGAAGGGAAAACTAAATATTAAGAAGCTAGAACTTATATTTAAGCAGTCTGGAAAAAAATTCGAATGTTTTATAGGATTACGAAAACAATTTGTAATTAATTATATAACGTTTTCTAAATAAGTCATTAATAACAAACATCTTAGAATTGCAACGTAAAAGGTATTTTAAAAAGTTTTTAGCTAGCAAAATGTTGTTAGTACAAAGACTTTCTTGGAAAAAGCCAACGTCCTATGCAGGGCTTGTAAAAATTAAAAAAAGATATATTTTTTCAAGTGCATTTATGCCATGAATGCACAGGTTACATCCGCCAAAACATTACTTTGTTTGAGGGACACACAACAATCGCTTCCTCGGCGCAAAACGGCAGTCTCCTCTAGGTTTTTTCTGCCACTCTGGTGGCATAAAAAGGCAGCCAAAACGGAGGGACTTGATGAGCCCGCTTGACAGGTGACTGCTCACAATTTATTTGCATTAGTTGGCAACTGTGAAAGGCTAAAAGGCTGAAAATCTGAAAAGCTGAAAAGCCACCACAGACTTCAAAGTGCTTAGGCAAACAGAAGCCGCCGGCGGCAAGAAAAGTTTGGGTCGATGATGGGTTCGTAGAAGTTCGATTGTAAATATTTGCCCACCAAAAAAAAGGGCTTCAAAAAGAACTCGAGTCGATGGTCATGACTCACCAGTGTTGGGAAAGGGTATTTATATTTAAAAACTTAGCTCTGTAATGCAATTCAAAAAGAAATCAATTTTTGAGTTTAATAAAAATCAATACTTATAGATAACCCTTAAAAGCTATATAGGCACACATATAGGTACACCCGAAAGTCGCTGATTATTTTGCAGACACTTTTTATAAATTGGCCAGTTCTGCATAACACATTCAGCATGGCCACATACATATATCCACCCACCGATATATCCACCGATTCTGTCACTCAGCCGTCGCCTTCTGTCAACTTAATGAGCGCTTAAATGCCAAATTAAAAATGGGCACCCTTCTTTTGGCTCTAAAAACTCGTGACTTCGGTGGGCGATTCGGTTTGATTCGGTTCGGTACGATTCAGATTCCGATTCAGATTCGAACTCATTTTGGATTCTCTGCTCTGGCGTTGTTCTATCGTGTCAAGTGGCCATAGTTCGGTGTACCGGCCATAATTTTGTTTTCATTAACAATAAATTTCAATTAAGCTCACGATTTGGATATTAATAAAGTTTTCAGCGGCACGAAACGCAAATAGCCCGAAAAAGCCACACAGAAAATAAGGCCACAAACGGATGCCAAGTGTGTGTGTAAACCTTTTTTTTTTTTGGAAGTAATTTCTGGTGATTTTGCGCTTGTCGCCAGATTTGTAGACCCCGAAATCCGTGGCTTGTACAAATTTTCATGGCCCGCGTTTATTGGCAACACAGTTTAAGACAACAAACATTGGATCGTGTGTGTGGGTGTTTGACTGGATTTTCAACTCTCTGGATTGGTTCTGTTTTTTTGGTATTTGGTTTTTTTTTCTTCTACTTTATAGGGGTCTTAAAGAATTTTCTGATTTTCAGTTTCTAATTTCCGTCGAATATTTTGGCAGGGCGCGTTGACAAATGGCCTCAAAAACCGAAAATCTGAAAGAGGAGTGCCAGTTTCCCATTCTTAAGTTTGTGACATTTGTTTGACCTGCCACCTGTTTGTGAGGAAAAGATCACAACTAAATCCAAATTTAATCAATAAAAGCTGTATAGGCTCTGAATTAAAATTTGTCCATATTTTAAAGCAAATATTTTGTATTTTTCCTAGTGCTGTTCATAAGTTCGCCATTCATCATTTGCACACCTTTCCCACAGCCATAATTGCCGTTTATTATGCATATTAATTAATTAAGGCATTTGCAAGTCGAATCCGATTGATTTGAATCGCTGGCCAACCCATTATTAATTAGCAAATTGCTTAAATGCCGCCGCACATCAAGCATACGCCGCGTGGGCTCCGAGCGATGAAGATGGCAATTTGTCGACGATTTACTGGCAAGTATTTATGCTTTTTGGTGAGTATCTTACAGCTGTCGCTATTTTATTAGCTTGGCGATCGAATAAATTCTTTGTTTGCCCATTCGGCTGTATGTTTAATATATAAGTAGGTGGATATATAGATTTTCCCACGATCTGGAAGGGGCGGCAATTGCCGCTTAATTGAATTTCTGTCAGTTTGGAGGCGGGCCAGGGAGTTTTTGTAATTAGTTTTCTCAGTTAATTAAAAATACTTAGACCAAGATACATATATAAGTCCATTCATTACGCACCACAAACAGATCTCTCTCTCTCTTCGACTTTGGCATTCATACATATATCGTGTATGCAATTCTCGCGAAAAAAATGACTGGGGGAACTAAGGTGAGGCCGTAAATTAAGTGCCAGCCTCCAAATGTCAAAACATATGCCAAAGTCGGGAATAGATAAACAAACGCAATGCAAAACCAGCAGCAAAGTCGCGTAGAGTCGGTAAAATCAGCCCACAGCAACAAGAACCGCTAGCGGACAATGACCATGACTGCAGCGGTCGTAGAAAGATATGTACGACTCACACATGTATCTCTATAAAAATAAGTCGGTAAGACCAGCAGCAAAGCATTACCGTTAGCCATGACGAACGGTGCACAGAGGGTCAAAAATAATTTAATAAAAAAACTATAAAATTAAAAAATTATTACAAAAAAAAAATAATTACAAAAAAATAATAATAATCTAAAAAAATAATATTAAACAAAAAAAAAATTAATATAAGTAATAGAAAATAACATCAAAAAAAATTTTAAAAACTAAAAAAATTAAACTAATAATATGAAAAAACATTGAAAGTAGTAAAAAAAAAAAATAAGAAAACTTGAAGAAGAAGCGTTAAAAATAATCTTTTTAATATTAGAAAATGTATTATGTTATAAATAAAAAAAAAATCAAATTCCTTTACTTTTTAACAAGAGTTATGTAATTATAAAATAAACAAACATTTTATTATCAATAAACTTAAATATATAAACTTTTTAAATATTATTCTAGCACCACTGTGCGTAGAATGAGTGTGAGTGGTGCGTTTTGCGGTGGTGCTGGGTGGTTTTTTTAGACGGACAGTCGCCCCGGGCGTATAATTAAATCATTTGCTGGCCAAGTCGACCAGTTTCACTTAGCCAAAGTTTCTCCGCCTCTCCGGGGCGCTAAATTAACTTGTATTTAAGAGCCCAATTAGGCGACAAACGACAGAGTTTTGACCGAAGTTTTTACCAGGGGGCCGCCCCCTAAAAAATACACTTTAAATACACTTCTTCGTCATCCTTAGCTTCCCAGCCCTTCAGTTAGAGGCGAAATGTCAAAGCTAATCGAGGTGTTTCTGGGCAATCTTTGGACGCAGCGATTCACCTTTGCCCGCATGGGCTTGGATCTGCAGCCAAATAGCGACAATAGAAAGGGCAAAGTTCTGCGTTCTCCAATTCTTTATGGCATTATGTTTCTGGCCACCGGCTTTGAACTCTGCACCGTATGCGCTTTTATGGTCCAACATCGCAACCAAATCGTGCTCTGTTCGGAGGCCTTGATGCATGGCTTGCAGATGATCTCCTCGCTGCTAAAGATGGCCATATTCTTGGCCAAATCCCACGACCTGGTGGCCCTCATTCAATTGATTCAGACGCCTTTTACGGACGAGGACGAGGATCTTGGCGTTTCGAATCCGATTTCGGAATGGCGATCCCAGAATCGCAGGGGCCAACTCATGGCTGCCATTTACTTCATGATGTGTGCCGGCACAAGTGTCTCCTTTCTGCTGATGCCAGTGGCTTTGACCATGCTGAAATATCATTCGACGGGCGAATTTGCACCAGTCAGCTCGTTTCGGGTGATGTGAGTTATATGCAGTTGTAGTTTTGGGAGTATTTAACCCCTTTATTTTCGTATAATTTGGGATATTATATTATAAATTATAGTATTTTTTCATTTCTCATTACAAATAGGTACTTAAAAACAGTGAAATCTTAGGACTATGTTTTCAAATCGTAATTGATTTGTTATATTATATCATTTAATATTATATTTTACAAGTTTGCAATATTTTATAATTTTTCTTAATAAATATATATTTTTGATTTGGATATTATATTATTAGGTAGAATAATAAAAACAGTAAAATCTTAGGAGACTAACAAATATTTTCTCAAATGGTTGTTGATATGGGATATTATATCATTAAAATATTATAATTTACATATTTAAAATAGGTTACAATTTTTCTTAATATATATTTCGATAATCACTTTGACTACAGTCTTCCCTATGACGTAACTCAACCGCATATCTACGCCATGGACTGTTGCCTGATGGTATTCGTTTTGAGCTTCTTTTGCTGCTCCACCACCGGAGTGGATACCCTATATGGATGGTGTGCCCTGGGCCTGAGTTCCCAGTACCGTCGCCTTGGTCAGCAGTTGATGTGGATTCAAGAGCACTCCGATCCATCCCGTTCGGATCTCGGTTTCAGCAAGCTTTTCACCGAGCATGCTCGCCTTTTGAACTTAGTCCAACATTTCAATGCCAGCTTTATGGAAATTGCCTTCGTCGAGGTTCTGGTGATCTGTGTACTCTATTGCTCCGTAATTTGCCAGTTCATAATGCCACATACCGATCAGAATTTTGCCTTTCTTGGGTTCTTTTCCATGGTGGTCACCACCCAATTGTGCATATATCTTTTTGGGGCCGAACAGGTGCGTTTGGAGGCCGAGGCATTTGGAAGGCAGCTTTACGAGGTGATTCCTTGGCAAAAACTTTCTCCGCAACACCGAAGACTTTTACTTTTTCCCCTTCAACGAGCTCAACGCGAAACCATCCTTGGTGCCTACTTCTTCGAACTGGGAAGACCTCTGCTCGTTTGGGTAAGCAAACTGAAATCATCTAAACTTTATATTTATTTGTATATACATTATTTTTAGATATTTCGCACAGCGGGCTCTTTTACAACTTTACTCAACGCACTCTATGCAAAATACGAAACGCCTTAGATGCACTAAAACTTACTTTTTACTTACTTACTAAAAACCCCACCTTTATAGCGCAATAAAGGCAGATATCAAAGAAAAAAGAGTGTAATTTGTTTTTTATTTCGTTTTTATTTAGGTTTAAAATTACATTTAACATTTCTCGTTTTATGTACACACACATAATAAAATTATGCTCAATTAGACAAAAAATAATTACATTAGATACGCGTATAAGACATAAAGACACATATTTATTTATATATATATATAGATATAGTAGACTACGGGCTAAGTTTAAGAATTAACAAACGATGCGAGACAAAAAGCAGACAGACCAAAAAAAAAAAACACTGATATGTTTATATATAGTATGGTATACATTTTTGAAATACAGGTGTTTTTGTTGTGTGGAAATGAACATTAAGATATAGGGGTGTTGTGGCTCTTCTCCTTTTCTTCTTTTTGTGGTGGCTCTCATTCATCTCGAAATAAAATAAATAAAACTAACAAGGGAAAACGAAAGTGGTGATGGGTGTTTTTTAGGTTTTTTAGGTTTTGTTTGTTTGTTGTTATTTGTATAGAGAATAGAGGCGCTTAACTGAGAGCCAATAAAGGCTCTATATCCAGGGGATCCTGGATTTTGGGACCCGCCTTCTTGCGGTACTTTTTCTGCAACTTTGTCTTGGACAACTTCGACTTGTTTTTGGATGAGGTGGTGGTTTTGGTCTTCTTCTCCAGCTCCTTTTCCCTGTCCAGCAGCTCCAGCTGCTCGAATATATTTTTGGGATGCGGATGTGAGTGCGGAGCGGTGGCATTCTTGGCCGCATAGACCACAACGAATTGCGAAAATGCCGAATCGGCGGGTGTATTGATATCGGCAAAGTCACGGAAATTGGCAAATTGCTCCTCCGGATAGGTGTACTTCTGGACGAAACCCTCGGAGGGACGTCCGTGTCCGTTATTGGCATCGCCATAGATGTAGTCACTGTTGTCCTCGGGATGATAGGGCATTTCCTCTTCGGGATAAAAGGTTCCGCCTCGCAGGACACCGAAATCGCCGCTTCCCAGAATACTGGCATCGAAATTTCGCTGCTGAGTTGCCGCCTGCTGCGGCTGCTGCTGCTGCTGGGGTCCCAAAAGCGGTAGGGGCAGGTTCAGGGGAGTGGTCTCCGACACCGGAGGACCGTGTCCAAAATAGGGTCTCGAATGGCCCAATGGCGGAGCCTCATGATAGAACGGTGGATAGAAATTCTGGGCCGCTTGCGTATGCGAATCACCCACTATTTTCGTATTCGGATTGGCAATGGGTCGAAATTGCTCCTCCTCCTCATGGGGATGATTTTGTTGGGCGGCGGCGGCGGCGGCGGAGGCTGCCGACTGAAATTGCCTGGGCTGAGCTCTCGGCTGAATTCGGCTCTGTGGGATCTGTGGCTGCAGTTGCGTAGTCGGCGGCATATGGAAGTGCTGCTCATGCGATCGAAGTACGGTGATTGGCGAAAAGTCATTTGGCTCCATCAGCATGTCGCTGTCCTCTTCCGGGAATTCAGCTGAAAAATATCAAAAATGAAGAGGAGAAATCAGAAATCAGTCAAAGAAATAAAATCCACTCGAAGATGTCTTAAAGAGCTACGCGCAGTTTCGAGTTTCTTTCGAGTTCGAGAGGAGCCCTTGTGCAAAGTGTTCGAAGACATCGAGTGGTGAAATGTGTTGTCGAACATGCGTCTCGAGTTTTAGAGATCTCTCGATTGGAGCAGGAAATGCTGCAGAAGATGACATTTCCTCTGGCACAGAGGGAAACCTCCAATATTTCAATGTGAAAACTTAAAAACAATTAAATGTATAGTCAAATCATTCGAGAACATCATTTAAAAGTTATTAGCTATTCGATATTGTACCACTTTTTAAGAAATCACCATTTAATGATCATCATATATGTAGATACTAAAATTTGACCAAATCGTTAATAGTTCTTCTAATTATTTTATTATACGAAAGGAAACCTATTATTTTGCCAACAATAATAATAATTTTATATTATTATTTTTTGTAATTAAATGTTAATGGTTTCAAAATGCGATAAATACTTTTGCATTGGCCCAAATTCTGGCACCTTCAATCTCTGCATCTTTCAGCCTTTTAATTTTATTTCATTTTTTCGTGGCCACTGGATTTTTGGGCCAGATTCAGTTAACGCGATGCGAAGTCGTCGTATGCCAACTCAATTACACTCTAGTTTTTGGCCAGGGTTTCGGTTTTTGAGGTCTTTTTTTTTGCAGTTTTTTGTTAGTATTTTTTTCTTTTTTTTTTTGGGTCTGGCTGGGCAGTCAAATGTCGTATCGATAAAAGTCGATAATAATGTGAGCCGGGCGGCAGCTGGCATAAATTTTGTGTGTCTTTGCTGTTGGCCTGTGTTCTAGGCATAAATGTTTCGGCCCCTGCAGCTCCCGATCTCGTCTATATATAATACCGTATATTTAAGACCCCACCCTCATCCGAGCCAAAAGCCTTTCATACTCGCATGCGATTTTCGTTTCAACACAATTGTTGCTGCAGCTTGTAAGTATTTTTGGTTTATTTTTTTTTCTTTAAATTTTTCACAGTTTTCACTGCATGCTATTTTTTTTTTTGCTTCTTAGCCCAACACCCGCTGGTAGTTTATTTTTTTTTTGTTTTTTTTTTTGACTGGCAAATGCCGAACATAATGAGTTTGTTAAGTGTAATTTGGGTTTCGTCGACTCTTGGCTCAAAGCGAAAAAGTCTCGGCGATTTTTGGCTTTTGATAGTGACTTGCTGCCAGAAATGGGTCAAACACACGCCGATATGTCGTGTGGTAAGTATAGATTACTTTATTATTTATTTGAGTGGGGGATATTTGGTGGCACGATTCGGCTAATTTACGAAATTGCCCCGATTTGCTGCTGGATAATCGATCACGTACACACACACAGGACACCCACAACAAATGGAGAAAGAAAAGCCACACGGATAGAAAAAAAACAAGGTATTTGAATTGATGTTGATTGATTGAAAATGTAGTTTAGCCTTTTAATTTTTCTAATAATGTCTAGAAATACGAAAGATATTTAGATTTTCATATTTATTTATAGCTAAGGCTAACAGATTTTTTTTCTCTGCAACAATAAACGTTTTCCCAACATCAATATCAAATGATATGAAATACGAACAACTCAACTCAATTGGCGGCGATTTGGAGTGTCTGTCCGTGGACCATCAATCATCGTTTTTTTGAGCCACAGTCTGGCAATCAAAAACGAGAAATGGTATCGATTTGGAAATCAAAGCAAATAAAATGACTTTCTCTCCTCTTCAGCCCTTTGACTCTGTGCTAAGAGCTCTTACTTAAACAAATAAAGTTTATATTTTCAAATCTATAATCTTGTCTTCTAAATTTCCATTAAAATACTCTTGAATAATATTAAGAAATTAATGCGCATACATGGCTGATTAGAAAAAATGGGAGCAAGTTTAATGAATCAACTTTTTAAAGTACAAATATGTTTACGTTTGGACGACGCCAGTAAGTAGAGCTCTGTGAATCTTAATTAAGTTGTTAAATTGAAGGTGACATTACTCGGGCACTTTGATGGATATTATTTTTTTAGAGTATTTAAGATACCACTATATTAAGCTCTCTACTTGCAAAGTAAAACCTGTGGCAATAGCTCTATTCATTATCCAATTAATGTTGCCCTGCTCACTATTTTCATTGTTTGTGTTGGCCAAATAATGAAAGTGCCGAAAAAAGACAAAGCGCAATAAAATCAGCCAAAGGAAAAGTGGAGTAAACTAGCGAAATACACAAAATCCAAGGTATATATATACACATATATATCTATATATATTTATATGGGAGTATACTCGTAACATGATGACCCTGATGACGATAACGATGTAGATGTTCGGGCAGATGTCCATGTAGATGGCTTGGTACAATGGGGCGTATGCGTTAAATTGAGCGCGTCGTGCCCACAACAAAACCAAAAAAAATCCCTGGGTGTGTGTTCAAGTGTACCTCTCTTTTTGTATATATATATGTATATATATATTTAACCATATCTGTGTGCGATCACCATGACATGAGCATGTCTGTTTAGTCACTTACAACAAAATTGCACATTGCGATCGTCATCGTCATCGTCAATTGCGAGTTTTTCTCCACGGCTCTTCTTTAATTTTTCAGTTTTCAGTCCCCACCGATTGTGTCTGATTATACGTACGATTGTATCTGATTGCGACGTGGGCGTCAGCCGTATAATTAACACATTGTTACTATATCTGAGTATCTGAGCATCTCGATGTCTCTCCGTGTCTGTGTGTTGCAATGAGTAATGGTAATGGAGCAATGGGAAGCGTGTCTAAGTGGGCGTTAAATGGCCGCCTCAATGCGTCCATCATAATCATCATTATTATCATCATCGCCATCATCTTTTTGGGTAGGCCCACTTATCGCGCCCCACCAAAAAAATACAAAATACAAGAAAAATAGCTGTCGCACGATAAACGATCGCTGTAAGTGCAGCGAAAAAATGCCAAGTGGCGAACCCAAGAGGAGGCTCTTCAATCAAGGCGACAAAATTCGTTGATGGGGCAGTGAGAAAAAACGCTTAGACAATATTTACACAACACTGGTTGTATTTCAAAATGTGTATTTTAAATGAAAATCAATTTGATTTGGGAAAATTATGCGGAATATAGGAAAGCATCTTAGGTTAAGTTCAGAAAACCTATAATCTAAATTTTGGTCATGGTGGTTTCCAACACTAGTTTAGTTTAGGAGAGTTGACCAACACTATGAAGGAGTTTTGAGACTTATTTAAGGATCTAGCTCTTTAAAAGAAATAAACTTGTGGTATCTTAAAGCTTTAAATTAAAAGAAAATTAAGTTTCCTTTGATAAAAGATTAAACATCTCACAAATATTCACCCCAACTCGGCTTAACTGTTCCCAAGCCCCTCGATCACTCATGACACTCCACTCCATGATATTAATTTCATTCCTTATCCATTTTCCCCATACTTTCGAGGCTCTGGGGCACTCCCCATTTTGTAGTCTCGGCTCGCAGTCACCACCTCAAGAAACCTCCCTGGGTTTCCCCGAAAATCTCCTTCTCCTTCTCCATCTCCTCTGGCAACTCATCAGCGGTGGTATGAAATTTTCCGGCACTTTGTTGGCACTTACAGCGGCGCATGCGTGTAAACACAGATCACGTCGGTCGTGGGTTGTGTTTCGTGTCCACCTCTTCAGCCTTTCGGCTTTTCCTCTGCACCTCATAAATTTCCAAACCAAATCAAAAAAAAAAAACCCCAAGCGCCATTCGCCACTCGCCACTTTCACAACAGGTTGGATGGAGGGGAACTGCTTTCGGGGATGGATTATAATGAGGGGGTTTTGGTTTCGGGGAGATTGGTATTAATCAAAAGTCTGTGGCTTTAAATTGACCCTTGGGTGTCAATGTCGCATGGAATACTTTCCATTTCGAAGGGGTTTTCCATCACAATTCAATCATTTTCAAGTTGAAGAATCGAATCTTGATTAATATTTCATGGAACTGCAATTTGTACCTCAGTACCTCAGCAACCTTTGATATTTCAACCATTAGCCGGTTGAGGGTGTTGGATTTTCACCATGACAGTTGTCGTGTGGGTTATTTATGAGGTCGTTTCAGCAGCTTGCATACATAACTAAATGTTTGCAATTAGCTGCTTTTTATGTTACATTTTAATGACAGTTTTGTCAGTGTCTCTATTTCTATTTGCTGTTTCTTTTTTATTTTTTGTTTAACAACTTTTTGTCATGTTTTTCCGCATTGAGGCGAGGCAACCTTGAGGTTGAGGCTGCTGCGAGGCAGCCACTTCATTTGTCTTCATTTGCAATTCGATTGCACTTGACTTGGCCGAAAAGAATCTGGCCAGCCTCTCGTGGCAGCGATGCTATGGCCAGGCTGGCTATGCTATAAGCAATGTGCTATAATAATGATGATGACTCAGCTTCAAGTTGAGGTTTTCGAAGTTTTCAACTTGTGTAGTTAGCCGGCCGGCGATGCAGGCGGTCAATGTCAGTTGTTATTGGGATGGAGATGGAGGTGGGGATGGGGATTACGGGGTTTGCGGTGTTTTGGGGGCGAGGGAAAAATCATAGAACTTGGCTGAGAAAAATCCACTTGGACGAGTCGGCGAGAATCGCATTTCAAGACTAACCACTAACCACTTGGCCAGCTCATGCTGCCCATTAATTGTCAATATACAGAGAGAAAAATAAATAGAATAAGCCTACGAGAAATAAGAATTTTTAAAAAATAGGTTAACAAACGATATTTGTTGGAAATGGTATGATAATAAATAGAAAACAAAAATATCAAGATTAATTTGATATTAACAAAAATATAAATATCAAGATTAATTTGATATTCACAAGGTCAAAAAGATGATAAGTAAATTAGAATTTTTTAAAAATAAGATAAGAAACGATATTTGTTGGAAATGATATGATAATAAATAGAAAACAAAATTATTAAGATTAATTTGATATTCACAAGGTCAATAAGATATGTTATAAGATAGAGCAGTTATAAGATATTATATTTTACATCATATATTTATTGACTTTATGAATATCTTGATTAATCTTAATATTTTCTTTTTCTATTTACTAAAATATACTTTTTTTATACCTTTTTCTTTCTGTGTGGTAATTGCGCGCTAAAGATGCTTACACGAGCAACACGGCGTATGCTCGATGCTATAAATTATCACCCGGAGATCGGGGCTCTGAATGGATGGAATGGAGTGGAGTAGAGTTAGAGGAGATGGCGATAGAGTTTGAGTGGGTGCGCGATCATTATGTTAGAATAAATCGTTTCTATGCCATGGTCTGGGACAGCTGGGCAGTGCCAGTGCCTCTTGGCGCAGTGACACCGAAATCCAAGCAACAACAACAACTACGGCGAAATAACCAAATTAATGAAAAGTGCAAAAACAATGCTAGACAACAAACACGTGAAGAAAACAAACAAACAAGTAAACTTGACTGCCATTTACTACGATGTTTGCTGTTGTTGGGGCATAATTAAATTTGCATTTTTCTCATCGCCTTTTGGCTGGCTGAGAAAATCCGTCGGTCGAGGTTGCCACAAACGGTTTTTTTTTTTTTTTTTCCTTTTTTTTTTTGGGAGGGACACGCCTTTTAGTGCGATGAGCATAAGTGCGTTAATATTTTCAAATTGTTTTTAAAACTAAATTGTAATTAAAAGTTTGGGAACTCATATTTAACGCAGAGCTTTGAAGATAATGTATACTTTTCAAAATTGCTTATTTCAAATGAACCACATTTATTTCTCAGTGTCAGCAGACCCATCCATCATTCGTGTCAATTTTAAACTGGGAGTGCTGCTCCATTTGCCTTGGCCCTGCAAAAAATAGAATGGCTCTTCCTCGATCCCAGTTGAAGACGTTTTTGTGCATAGCTTCCGCATTGGTCAGTCATTAATAAGTAGACCTGCGGGTCTGTGGACTCCATATCAGTATTAGAGATACCCAACCCAATGGGAGAGGAATATTAATAATAATAATTGTCAGGCGCCTGCGCTTGCTCTGCACACTTGAACTTTAAAGTTCAAAGCAAGCGGATGGCATTTAACTTGACCAACAAAGGCAGAAGAATTCTGCAGCGCCAAATGTCAGGCAAACAAAAAAATATAAAAAAAAATAATCAGAGAATCCAATAACGAAACAAAAGACTCAAGACACGAACGCGCCACAAGGACAAATTTATGGGGGGCGGGGGGTGGTGTTTTGGGTGGTGGGAGTGGTTCAATTATGCCGAGCACACTGCAAACCCCTCATTCTGCATGCAGATGGCAATTTTCAATTCAATTCGCTGCAAAACAAATGACATAGAATTAAAGTCTTCGCCAATCATTTAGAATGAATGCCTTTGTTTGGTTTTCAGTTTCAGTTTCAGTTTCGGTTTCGTTTCCATTTCCATTTCAGTTTTAGTTTCAACTTTGAAAAGCCAAGAAACTTATGGCAGAGAAGAGCCAAACGTAATTGCGCTGGTTGATAAATGAGTTTGCTCCGATTTGAATAACGTGCTCTAACTTTAGCATTGGAGTTAATTTCTACACACAGCACACACACGTCCCTCGGCAATTAGCCATCTTTTAGCCATGAGCCAAGTCAATTTGGTTTCGCTCTCGGTTTCGGTTTCAGTTTTCAGTTTCAATTTCAATTTCAGCTTCAGTTTTTTTGAGCTTGAGTTACAGTTTCGTGCCCGGCATGCCAACATGATCGCCATAAGCTTTGAGCTATGCATAAACAATCCGACTTTAAGTACAGAGAAACAAAATCAGCTTGAATTTAGTATTAAGTTTACATTTATCGCATTTTTTTTAAATTTTTCCTCGGGTCAAAAATCAAAGGATGTTTGGTATTCAAAAAGTATGCAACAAACCAAATCAACCGAATCCTACACAAACAAAAAAACACGTCGCCGTAAAATATATGTGGCCATGCTAAATTACTAAGCATATCGTTTTTACCGAAATCTTTCTCTCGGAGATTTTCTGACTTCGAAAAAATGAAGAAGAAGCAATGTGACAAATTAAATTACGTAGGTGGGTGCAAGAAGTATGAACTCTCTCAATTCGAAATATAGCTAGATAGCGTTTAAAACTACATGAGTGGGAGGGAGAAGACATATTGTTTACATTTCGAGCATATCAAGTACAAAATTGATATGACATAATGTTAAATCGATCATCGTTTCATATCGACTTTTTTTTTAGGTGTAGACCCACCACTAACATTTTATTTTATTCTAAATTCATTTGAAAGTCACATAATTTAAAACCATTTCAATAATCTCTAAAATTTATCATAATTCCAAATGACATACACTTTTCTCTCCGTGTACGAACTGGGTAAATTCCCGCTCCGGGGCTTCATATATAAATCTTCCACTCAACGGTGTGCATTGCTATTGATTTATGGGTCTGCCGAGTACCTGTCTTATAAATAGCATCCATAAAGTGTCGTCCCCCCGCCCTAAAATGTCTCCGGCTACTGCTTTTATTTATGACAACTTCACTCTGTGTGCACCACCAACCGCCGTACACCGCCTGAACTTTAATTGAGTTGCAGTTGCCCATGCCTTTCAACTAATACAGTGTGATAAATCAAAGTTAGTCACAACACGATTTTTCTTTCATCCGGGAAATGTGTATCATGAGTTGTAAAGATTGCCATCGAGAGATATTCTCCTAACATTTCAGCCAAGGTTGAAATAAAAGTTGCCATGTTTTTGCCAT
Organism: Drosophila pseudotakahashii; assembly: GCA_035046095.1. NCBI lineage: Eukaryota > Metazoa > Arthropoda > Insecta > Diptera > Drosophilidae > Drosophila > Drosophila pseudotakahashii. The sequence goes on from JAWNOE010000105.1 coordinate 15,498,739, forward strand.
CCACTGGCATATTTTAATTGAAATTCCAAGGAGACTGCTTTATATTTCTTACATATTCAAAGCGTATAAAATTGTAAACCTTACTAAAGATTTTCAGACCCAGCATCCTCAGAGTCTGTGGTTTCGTTTCTAGCTTTTAATTAATTCCATGTAACAATTCATAATTGGATCGTAAGTGTAATTACATTCTACATTTTCAAGCCCAAGGTAAGTCTTAAATTAAATTTAGTTCCAGTAACCATTCTTGACTTAATCTTTTTGCCCTCTCGAAATCTTTTAGTTCCAGTCTCTACCATTAACCTCTCGACTTGGAGTGTGGAGTATGGAGTATGGTGTGTGTTATCATTAAGTTTTAGTTTTTGACCCCGGCATTGTCATTGAAGTGATTCATTAAGCTGCAGTTTTACGCCAGACCGAGTTTCGCTTGTAATTAGAGCCCGTTTTTTTTTTTTCTTCATCTTCTGTTTTCGTTTTGTTTTCCCCCACCCGGGGGCCATATTTCCGGCTAACATCAGGGTTAATGGCTTACAATGCGTTAAGTGTTGTAATGCCCCCAAAGGCCAACGGCGTTTATTTTAAGCCTTTCGGCTGGGAATCGGACATGGAAGTGGTGGCACCTGTTCTACCTCAACCTCCTCCCATAACTCAATTTGTTAACACCAATTTCAATTCCCCGATTCCCCAAGTTCTTCGCCTGACATTGGTTGTCGTAGTCATCCTCCGATCTAACGACTAATTGAACATGACATTTTCCAATAAACAACAATTACTTAATGCCTGACCTTAGGTCGCTGTGAAAATGCCATAAATTATTAGCGAAGCAGAGCTGTCGAACGATCTACGATCGCAGACGATCTCCTCGATGAGCTTCAATGTCAAAACCAAGCCAAGAACAACAATATCCAACGTTTAAGTTTAAATGGTTAAATGTCAAACATTTGGCTCGTGAATTCTCGGCCAGCACATCTGGATATAGAAATAGAAATGATTTGTTGTGCCTTTTCACGAACATCACAAATGCCATCGAAAACGTAACTGAGAACACAGAACACAGAACACAGAACACAAGGCACATTAGCTGCTCCATTCAATCTGATAAGTCATATTTGTTTGTCTTTAAAATGTACTTAAACACACCGGAGAGGGGTATTATATCTTTTTAATGGGGTGTGAACAACGCATTTAAAAGCCAAGAGCCCAAACAATTAAAGTTAGAGAGGTAATTATTTCATCGACATCGAGGTCATCAATGGGGTTCTAAATGGTAGAAGAGTTTCTGTCGGGGTCACCACTTCTAGCAGTTTCATTACAATCTAACGGATTTTTACAAAAATTCAGCTGGGGGAACATATTTTATGTCAAAAGAGCTATTTTTGTAAAATTCGGGGTCACCAAAGTTCCTTAAAAACGTGAATAGCTCGAAAGGAAAGACTTCTTTGGGAAAGAAAGCTTCATAAAACGTTAATAATAAGATAATAAACACCAGGATAAACCAGGAATAACCTAATACCAAATGATTTTATCAAATCAGGGTCACCACACCCCCCGTTAATAACCAGTTATGATCTCAACCATATAAATACATTGTAAGACCAGGAAGTTGAAATAATTCTGAACCAATTGATAATCCCCATGAGACAAATCCCTCCAACTGATTGCAGGGTATATTGACTGTTGGCAAAACGATGGCAATCCGCTTGCCCAGCACTTGATCTCCATTATGTGTATTTGTTACCATTATTAATCTAATGAAACTGCCAGTTAGTCACTCACTCAGCGAGTTGGCGGTGGTTTGGTTTTGGTGGTTCGGCGGTTGGTTCGGTGGTTGCTGGATTGGTTGGCCAAGCGCAGTTGCAGTGGTTTTCTATCTTGTGATTTTGTGTTGTAGTCGCACTCGTAGTCGCACAACAGCCGCAATAATAGCATTTAAATGGCTCTTTTAAATATTATTTATGACTCCGCTAACTGTTGCATGACATAAATATGTGTGTGACCCTCAGGGTCTTCCACACACGTAGCAAAATCATACTAGAGACAATTGCCTTATTTGTAAATTATGTTAGATCACAGCTCTTTGGCAATTATACCTCGTGTATGCCAGGTCTTCATACACGGAAAAATAAGATGCTTACATTGCTTACAATCTTTAAATGAGTTAATGATAGAAAAAACCAAAGAAACAGGAATGAATTTAATTATTATTTTGGTAATATTTCAGGGGTTACCTAATCCGCAAATCGATTATCACATCAAATTAATTTTTTCTTTCTGTATACTCGTGCTTTGTGTGCAATAAATTACTGTATCGCAATCATTCTCGCTAGAACACTTTTCCCATCGTTAGGTCTTATTAAAGTCTTTGTCTCGTACACCCGCTAACGTTCTTCCCTATCGGAGCCTCATGATCACATCATGATCGCGGTGAATGAGGAATGAAGAATGAAGAATTTGTAGAAATAATTATATATAATGCTGACTGGCCAAGGACGGGCTAGTTAGTTGCGTTTTGTTTCTGAGGTTTTTCGCATTTTCCATACTTTGTTCTACTGCCTGACTGACTGACTGAATGATTGACTAACTGACTAACTGACTGACTGACTCTGCATGCCTCACTGATCATTGTGCAGTGGCTGAGCGCTTCGTTGGGCATCGTATCTCATGAGTGCCCAGGCATTGTATTTATTTGCACATAGACATATTTATTCTTGTACTGCAAGCTCAAAAACCCATTCATGTACTTCTCGACGCTTGTGCAATGTTTCGAGCTGCGCCTTTGAGTGGGTGCTGTCAGTCAGACTTCGTTGTTTTCTGCTATTTCTATTTTTCTATTTCCACTTCGAAGTGCAAGTCTGAGAAACCTGGTGGGTGCGGTGATTTGGCCAGAGAATCTACTTGGCCACCGTATCGATATCCCTACGATTGCATGTGCCAGTCAATCAATTGGTTGAGTACAAGTGGATTAACCTTGCTATATGAGCAGTGTTGCAAAAGGATTAATGAGTGTAATGTTTAAATGAAGATTTTACTTTGTATAGTTATGCTAGATTTTTATTTTACATTTATATTTATAAAGATAGTAAAGGCATTTTATTTAATAATAAGAATTTATAAACAGTGTTTAATCGTATTTATTTTAAGCACTGGCAAACAGTGTTGGAAAGGCCTAAGAGCATCATCCTATTCTGAGATATTACACAATAAATGTAAATCTAAATCTAAGAAGATACAGAATTAGAAAAAAAAAACAAAAACAACTAATAACCCGCACGTGCTGTACGATCCACGTCCAAAGAAACCACCACCGGCTAATTACGAGCAACTAGACAGGTAAAAGGAATCAAAACCGAATCAAAAACACATCACAATAAATTCCAAACAATCAGACTGTGCAAAATCCCGAAATGATTAACGATGCGGCTTTCGGATTCGATTTGATTTCTGCCAATTTTTGTGTGTGTGTTGCTTTTTTTTTTTTTTTGATTGGCTCCGCCAGACCCTTTCAAAATATTTACAGACAAGGGCGCACGCGCCCTAAAGAAACCAAGCAAACAGATTTTTTCTTGGCAATTTTTGACGGTCAGAGGCGGCAAGTGAAATGAAATCAAATCAAACGAAATTAAATGTAATGGATGTCTATGGATTCTTTTTTTTTATTTTGCGCTTTGTGTGGCTCAATGGTTAATTAGGTTGCAATTGCACACTTGGCGTATGCGTGATATATACATGATATATCCATGATATATATCTCATTCGCCCCGGCGGACGACAGTGATCATTTTGGGCATTGAACAGTAGTTGTGGTAGTAAACATTGGGAGCAGAGCAGAGCAGAGCACACTGAGTCAGCAAACAGCAAACACGTTTCCAGGCCAAAAGCCCAAAACTGGCAGCATTTTAGCCTGGAACTAGAGACCATGGCACGTAGTTCGGACAAACGGACAAATGGACAGCGGACAAGCGGACAGTTTTTTTTTTTTCAAATGTGCAGCAAGCGTTTTCGCGCAATTCATTTGGGTTTTTTTCATATCATTTTGGCCAACAAGGTGAAGGTTAGGGGACAAACAAATCGTTCGAAAGCGGTGAAAACGGCAGAGAAAAAAATATACAAAAAGTTTGCTTAATAGGTTCTATGATCTTTCATAGAAAAACATATAAAACAAACTCTAAAAAATAAAAATAATATATATTTAATTAAAAAATAATTTTGAAAAACGGCAGAAAGACATTTAATTTAAGTTTTAGCACTTCTACAACCTTTTTTGATACCATTTAATATATTTTGTAAAAAAAATTAATTACAATTTAAGTTTAATACCAATTTTTCTCTGTGCTTCAATAAAACTCAAGAATATTCGAAAAACGCAAAATACCTAAAAGTTTCGTTCAAAAGTTATTGGACCAAATGTCACATTTTTGGCCATCTAGTTTTATTATTTTGCCACATCCGAAATAAATACGAGTATGCACGTTTAGCTGATGGCTGATACCTTTTCTGCTTGGCCATTTGTCGCTCTGTGGCATTTAGTGGTAATTTGTTATGCAATTAATCTAATGGTCGAGCAGCTTACAACGCGGCTAAAAAGACACGAATCCAAAAACGCTGCAAGCTATTTTCGGCTCGAAAGTGTCAGCAAAAAGATCTTAATTTGACTTCAGATTGCAAATTGTGGTGAGAAAAATAAGAGATAAAAAGAAGTTATGGAAAATTAATCAGTAAAATTAATTGAGAGAAAAAAACCTATAACAAATAATGACATTTGATTGTAAAACAGTTTGTAAATCAAGCAACCTGCCATTAAGGAAATCTACTCCATCGATTTGATTACTAAATAATCCAGCGCCCCCAGTGATAACCCCCATTTAATAATGATGTTTTTTGGGCTCTTTGGAAACATTGTAATCAGAGTGGAGCGCACTCGAGATGCCACCAGACATTAAAACAACACACACTCTTTGGGATCTCTTGAGTGGTAGACCCCGTATGAAGTAAACAAAAATCCTGAACTCCCATCCCCAATCCCCAACAACCCATCATCCATGGTGGCTGGAAAGGCTGACTGGCTGACAGCTGGCACAGTGCAAACAAAACCCCGAAATGATGATTGTTGTTTACCCAAAACGATGGTTGGTTGGCTCATCCTCAATCCTCAAACAAAATACGAGATCCCAAATAACCGACAACTTTTCGGCAGCTGCAAAACTGATGGCTGATTGATTTTCTGTCGGCTATAATATTGTTTTTTTTTTTTGGAATGGGAATTGGGGGGAGGCGATTATTACAACACACTCCCCACAAAACCGATCATTATGTTCATAACGCAATTTGCATTCACCTCTCCAAAAGCTGCGTTTATTTACAGAGTTTTTTTTTGTTTTATTTTTTCTATTTTTTGGTTTTCGGGAAATGGAACTTTGCCTGCGATTTGATTGATTGCAATGGCCAGCGGTGCGTGTCGAAAATGGCCAAAAATGCTCAGCTCAAAACGACGTTCAAAATAATAATAATAATAATGTCCAATGGGCCAACGAACGCACCGAGCAATTACGTTATATTCGTTTATTCCATGTTATTTTCCCTGCGAAAGCCAAAGAAGACATCATTAAGTTCGAATTAGTCGATTGCCACACAATTTTGTTTAACAAATTGCGCCAAATATCTGTGAAACACACAAAAAAAAGGCACAAATAAAATATAAAAAAAATAAAATGAACTCCAGTTTAACGCTTGTAACTGCAAAATCGCAGTCGAAATGTTAGGACCAAACGAAAGAAAAAAAAACAAAAAGCGAAACGCACAAAACGCAATTAATCAGCCCGGAGGAAGTGCTTTTAAATGGAAAGTATGTAATACGAAATGGTGATACTCTTGAGGTATTACTAAAACTGCACAGATAAAGAAACCGATATGAAAAAGGTTATTTTTACCTTATTTCATATCAAATATCATATCATTCATGTCAAATTTAAGATTCAAACGTATCAACATGATATTTTATCACATCATATAAAATACCAAATGTAGTATTTTTTCAGTAAATAATGTAAAATAAGATTAACATAATCTTTATTCATATCAAAATGATATGAATAACTTGATCTTTAAAAAATTTTAAATTATTTTTTTTTCTATGTGACAAATAGAATAGATGATAATTATTTATTTCAATTTTAATTATTTACCAACGTATTTAATTATTTAAAGTACACATTAAAATTTCCCATAAATAACCAGAACTAACAAGCTATTCAAAATTGAATGGCCAATCCTTTTAATAAATGTTTATATTTATTTTATGGTTGCATAATCTAGCTTAATTTCAATGTTTTCAAGTTAGAACATTTTTTTTAGCTGCCGCCATAAACCGAAGTCATAAAATCTAATCTTGTAAAGTGTATCTATCCATTGGTTTCCAGTAAAAAAAAATCCAGCTCAGCGTGTCGCACATTTTCATTAATTTATTTAATGTTGCAAATAAAATCGATTTAAAAACAGGAGAAAAAAGTGCAAAAAAAATGCAAAACAAAAGGCAAAGGCGATTTCAAATGTGCCGCATTTTGCGGTTCGCTGTGTGGATTTTGATTAATTTGCGGCGCGCCACTTTCGCCCAATGTAGAGCAAAAATATTAATGAGCCGGGCTAATTATGCACCCACCACCTCTCTCATTAAATTATACGTGTGGATTATGTAAACGAATCATCGAGAGATTTGCATAACTCGATGATCTACGATCGATTCAAATTGCTCGATTCGCATTTTTTGTTCAAAGTTGTCGCTACCGTTTGGCGATATCATTTGTTTTTTGTTTTTCCCCAAATTGATTGATGTGGCGGCGGCATTTCTTTGGGGGGCCTTTTATCCAAGAGTTTGCCTCCGAATTTGATTTTTCGATTGCGATTTCTCGCATTGCCCAATAACGAAACTCAACTCAAACACAACTGCCCCGTAAAAAAATGTGTGTAATTACACTCTCAGTCTAGCGGGGCTCCCATTCAAATAGTTCGCCGAATTTAAATTTTAAAGGTTAAGACTCACCATTTAAATTTAACAGCCTCTAAACACAATGCGCGGCCATAACAAAGACAACAAAAAACAAAAAGCAAACTAAAGCTAAACGAATTTTGGGGCTTTGTTCCAATTTTTATGTACTTATACCTTGCAGGCGGCGGCATTTTGGCCAAAGTTCAAAATGTTAATTGCTGGCAAAAGGCGAAGAAACGCCTTCATGGTAAATGGCTAAATGGGCAAATGGGCAGGGAAGAAAATCCCCAAATTGCACGCCGAAAATTAAAACACAAATCGATCAAGAAAACCGCAAGCTAAATTGGAATCCCCAAAAAGTTTTTTCTAAAAATAGAATGAGTTCGAAATAAAGCAATTGCATAGCCAACACCTAAAAGGTCATGCGATATAAAGGTCATTTAAAGGGGGACTTAAAAGTAAAAATAACAAAAAAGGTTTGCCTAGATCGATAAATAAACTATCTACGAATATTCCCAAGAAGTTTTAGAATATAATTCAAAGTTGATCTCAAGATATAAAAAATAAACTGAGTACGCATGGAGTCACTTGTTTTAGAGAATTAAACCCGATTTTCCCGATTTTTTATTTTTGACTCTTGAAAATTTTCGGGCACGATTAAAAAAAAAAAAGTATTTAACTTATCGTATCGAATCGAGCTATAAAACGTTTTTTTCGTAATGAAATTCTTTTCTGGGTGAACCTTACTCAAAAAATATTATTTTTTATTTTTTTAAGCCATGTTATTTTTGCCAGGGATAAACGACATAAAACATTTATAGTTTCTTAATTGAGAAAAAATATTACATGGTATTTTTAAAAGGTTTTTATTATGAAAATAATTTCCTATCTATAATATCAACATGTTTTTAACCCTCAATTTCCTTTTACCACACCATTTTCCCACAGCAATCAGCCTGCTCCATTTTCCCTGCAACTCTCCCGAGAAAAAAGCAACACCTCAATCAATTTTCCAATTCGATTTGTTCATATATATTGGGGCTGTACAAAACCCCCCGATTTCCCCACCGATCTTCTGTCAACCGCAAAACAACTACAAACGCCCACAACAACGCCCACGGGCCGGTTGAAAAAAGAAAATACAAGAAGCCAGAAACCCAAGTGGTAGCAAAATTCAGTAGCGCCAGAAAAGGAAAAAGAAGAAGTCGAAGATAGAGATAAAAACAAAATTGGGTAGTTGACGTGACCAGATCCCCAGATTTCAGTCTCTCCCTCGACGATCGATGCTCGTAAATTGTACAAATAATAAATCGAATTTGGTACACACATCATTGAAAGTTACACATGAAAAAAAATCTTAGAGTTAATTCTTAGCAATATGCTTTGAATATTAGTCATAACTATCCAAACTCTTAATTATGTTTTTTCAAAAATATAATTTTTTACTTTTATCAGATAAAATCCCATTTATTATAAACACTATAAAAAACTATCTATATTTTTCTGTGTACAAAACAAAGTTGCATGCCACATCGATTTTATGCCTTTAGTGTAAGCTTTTTGGTTGTCGGCTTTTTTCTACCTCTGGCTATTACGTTATGGCCAAGATTTGTTTGTTCGCTACGGCTCATTTTTTATTTATAATTTTTGTGCATGTATTTTTCAGTATTTTTTTCGTTATTTCGAGAGGCCTTTTCACTTATTATTTCGCGTACTTATTATTTGTATTATGCGAGCTGCGCTCATTAAATTTCATTCATTGTGCAAATGAATGGCAATTGTTGTTCGCACTGGTTGCATTTTACCGCCTCGTTTTCTTGGATTTTGGTTGTGATCCAATGTGATCATTATATGGTCGAGAGTTGAGTTGAGAGATCTGTGGCCCCAAATTGGGGGCGTCATCATCAGTGCGCCGATTGTTCAGATCTGCCCGTTTATATACATATATATCTCTTTGACGAGCCATAAGCCATATAAACCTATATATACCCATGGCCTGGGAAATTGTCACAAGGTAGCTGTAACTGCGGTCGTGATGCAATCTCTGTGGTTTTTGACTTTGGCCCAATGAGTTGCTAAATATTGAGACAATTCGAAAAGATTATTTCAAGCATTCGAAACTATTATGAAGATTGATTCGGATTTCTTTGAGTTATTCGAGTAAGAATATTGAAGACGTACTTGAATTTGCATAAGTAGCTTTTGGCTTACAAGCTAAATATAAACACAAAAATAAAATAAACATTTATCACCGACCTCAAGTGTTCTGAAAAAAAATCTTGCATTTGCATAAATACTAGTAAGCTAATGAAAAAATTGCAATGAGGCATGTTATTAAAGTTTACATTAATTATAATAAAATTTACATTTTTTTATGGAAAATTAATAATAACTCTTTTACGTTCTAAGAACCTAAAGAACTGTCTAAGAATATTTTGGTATTTAAAATTTACCCATTTTAAATGTAAATAATAGGTAAATTAATTTTCTTATAATATTTTTGGCCTTCCCATAACAATCTACCTTATTTTTGCTTTTCACATTGAACCGATCCAAACAATTTAAAAATATTTTGAAATTCCCTTCAGGTCCCAAAGCTTTTTTTTGTGGCCCTTCTATTATTTTTTCAATTGTTTTTTTTTTTTTTGGCCAGGAAAATGTCACAGGGGAAATGTTTTTAGTTTCGAGTGGAGGGAAAAGGTGCATGGGGTAATTGGTAAATGGTACAGGCTACAATGACATAATGACACACAGAAAGATAGAAAGAGAGAGAGACTCGGGGGAAAAAGCGGTTGGGAAAAGGCAGATGAACGACGGCCAGATGGAGTTGTCTTGCCATATAACAAAGGAAAATTAACCCAGCATACGGAAGCAAGTGGAAAATGCGGTCTGTGGGTCTCTTGTCCCCCTTCTCCACCCATTCCCGATCTTCAATCTACAGAGTTACAACTCTTCCAGTAATTGCCGAAAGATGTCGTAAGAGCAGCGCGAGATGTCTGGGAAAATGTCTTTGGCATTGTTTTTCGTTGGTATCATCATATCCCCCCAGTTCACCTTTTTATATTAGTTGTTGTTGTATTTTTTTACATCTTCGTTTCTGCTGATTAATTTGTCTGACTTTCTTTTCACCCTTTTGTTTTATATGGCTTACTCAACTGCTACCGACAAATTAGCAACTCGAGCTGAAATTTTTCACATTTTAATTGAACCGAAACCCAGAGACCGAAATCAATGACAAATTTTGTAATCGCTTTTAGCGAAATGTCCACGATATGTGCGATTTTCAAATCTGCTTATAGAATTAACCTTCGAAACTTGAGATGGTTTAACAAAATGTTAGTGCCAACAAAAGCTCATAGGATATTCGATATATATTAGATGAGTGACTTTAAAAAGTTACAAAAAATATATAGAATATCCAAAAAAAAATATTAACAAATTAATTATAATGAGGTTCCATCTGAGATAAAAAACAAGAGAGAACGCTATAGTCGGGTGCCCCGACTATCAGATACCCGTTACTCAGCTAAGGGAGTGCGAGGGAGCTAGATATATAAAATCTTTGATCAGGCATAACTTTTTAACGAATGGTCCGATTTGAAAAATTTCTACTTCTACATTTCGATAGGTATTGATAGTCACAATAAAACTGCATTTTTAGTTTTCCAATATCTTTAATGGTGTGGGCGCCAGACACCTTTCAAAAAATGGTGTAGGGCGATTGAGGGCGTTAGAGGGGGCGTGGCACCATTTTAAAATAAACTTGCGCTGCGTAGGAACTCCAAGAATATGCATGCAAAATGTCAATCCTCTAGCTTTTATAGTTTCCGAGATCTCAGCGTTCATACGGACGGACAGACGGACAGACGGACAGACGGACATGGCTAGTTCGACTCGGCTAGTGATCCTGATCAAGAATATATATACTTTATAGGGTCGGAAAAGCTTCCTTCTCCCTGTTACATACTTTTGCACGAATACAATATACCCTTTTACTCTACGAGTAACGGGTATAACTATACAAATTATTTACTTTGGAAGATGTTCGTGTTTATTTTTTTTAGTTTTTTTCCTACTTTAAACTTGATTAATATTCCTTGTAAATTTGAGTATTATCCCCAACGTGTTATATCTCTATCTCAACGAAAAGCAAAACAAAGGCTGGCAAAGTGAAAGCGCTGCTGCCACAAATCACAAATCAAAGCCATCAGCAGCTGCTGCTCAACTTGATCCCAAGAGTCGAGAGGAGAGTCGAGAGTCTTTGGCCATTGGCCGCCGCTTGATGTTGATGACTTTAAGCCCATAATTCTCGGGGCAGCGAAAAAATTTTAGTTTTAGTTTCAGTTTCAGTTTCACTTTCACAGCTAGCTAATTAAGTCACAGACAGAGCAACGGTTACACAGATACACGTAGTTTTTTTGAAAACTTACCATTTGTGTGATGGATAGCTTCCTGATCCGGTGGTTTGGCCATGGTTACAGATGCCATGGAGATCATTACCAGGCAACCGCAGATCACTAAGTGATTTAGTGTTAGTCCTCTGCTGATTTGGCTCGTTGTATCTGCTGGTTTTGAAGAGGATGATGATGATTTTGGCCTGCTGCTGCTCCTGCAGATTTTGCTGTTCAATTTGCTCGTTGCCATCTTTAAATATTTTATTTGGTCTCTCTTCTGTGCGTTTGGTAAAATTCTAATATATTATTAAGAAATCACTGGTTGTTTTTTCGTTTTGGTTTGTGGGCATTTATTAACGCCGTCAAAACAATTGTTCGAAATGAATTTATAAAGGCAGCTGCAAAACAACAACCGCAGCAGCAACGACAACTGCAGAGTGAAATTTCACTTTCGGGCATTCAAGTGGATTTAACTGGGATCAGGCTCAAAAGTTGGGTTTTTTTTTTTTGGTTTTCTTTGGTCCAAGAGCAAGTCTGGCCAACACAAAGATACATATACAGATACAGAGATACAAAAGGTACACAGATACAAACACCCCATACAAAGACAGACTTTTTGGTGCCCATGTGAGCTGGGGGTCACGCACTCCAAACTTATAGAAAAAATACTCTAATAAATCCAGAAAGGTATGTGGTTTATGGTTTGTTCCCTTTAATATATATATAAATATATAAACCTGGACAGAAAAAAACGGGAAGTATGAAAATTCACCCAGAACGGATTGATATAAAAATATAAAAAAAAAACCATAATAACATTAAAAATTATATTAACAACTCAAGAAAATGTAAATATATAGTTTTTACATCAATTTATAATTTTCTATGGAACCTTTTTAGTGAATAATAAATATCCCTTAAAGGATTTATTTTTATCTTACAATTTACAAGATGGAAAGTCATTCTAATATTCCTCTAATGAAACCTAAATCATGAAGAGCAATCCAGCTTCGATTTGCCTCCAAAATATTATTCCCAACTTGTGGCTATTGTGTTGCAGTTGTAGCCAAAGCTGTTGCTGTTTTTTGTTGCCACTGCTGCTGCTGCCTAGTGTTATTGTTGTTATGGCTGTCATCTTATCGGCTTCGCATAAAAGTCATAAAAATAAAATTTATTTTGTTAGGTAGCAGGCAACGGGGCAACAAGTTAACTTGACTTGCAGCAGCAGCTGCTTTTGCTTTTGCTGTTGCCTTTAACTTTGGCTGCCACATGCAACGCAAAATAAAAAATTCAAAAACCAAACAAAAAAAAAAGAAACACTTTCGCAACAATTTTATTTGGCCAGTTTTTGGTCAAAATTTGTTGTTTTCATTATTATTATTATTGTAATCGTGGCTGCTGCTGCCGCCGCTGCTGTTGTTGTTGTGTTTGTTTTTGTTGTTATGCAGGAAACTATTAGCGCGGAACCACAATACACACCAAAAAAACAAAATTATTTCATTCGATTATTTGTAATTAATTTGCATTTCGTTAGAGTTCGAGTTTCGAGCAGTAGTAATTATTTCAAGCACATTTTCGGTTTTTTTTTTCTAAATGCGGAAATGGCGCGCTATCAAAACTTTGAGCACTTGAACAAAAAACATTAAAAAATTGCAAGCAAAGTTAAGTGAAAATTGAAATGAAAATAGAGGCGATGAAGCGAATTATTTGTTTCTTTTTTTGTATAGTAGTTAGGTTAACCCATTGCACACTTCCTAGTTACAAAGGTGCAAAAAACAGGGGTCTCTCTTACAGGGGTTCAAAAACGCACTTCGGCGGTTGGCGGTTTAAAACGCGCTGGCGGCTAAAAACGCGACGTGTGCCAAGCGGTCGCTGCGAACGCCATCAACGGTCTGAGCGGCGCGCCTGCGCAGTCGTTAACTTTTAAGCCACCGCATTACAGCTCGAAACTAGAGAGAGAGAAAGAGAGGAGCGGGAGAGTAGCGGGAGAGTAGCGAGAGAGCCTCTCGCTCTCCATGATTTCCATGAATATGAATGGAACAACTCCACAACTCCAAAGAGTTCGCTGCTTTCGATCAGCTGTTGGGTCTTATATTTATTTTTTTTTCTGCTTTTTGTTTGCCAAACTAAACTGCGTGCCCCACAAACCGGTAAATGTTGTACAACTGTTTTGGCTGCCGCCAGCGGTTACCGCTTCTTAATGGCTGCGCTGCCACCTCGCCGCTTTCAAGGGGTCACCACGTGAGGCGGTGTGAAAATGGTCGCTTTTAAGGAAACCAAAACGGTAGATGGGGACATTAGGAAAAGGATACAAAATGGCTTTCATATTTTGAAACATTTTGCCGAATAATAATCAAAATCTGTATCAAAACAAGAGAGAACGCTATAGTCGGGTGCCCCGACTATCAGATACCCGTTACTCAGCTAAGGGAGTGCGAGGGAGATAGATATATAAAATCTTTGATCAGGCATAACTTTTTAACGAATGGTCCGATTTGAAAAATTTCTTCTACATTTCGATAGGTATTGATAGTCACAATAAAACTGCATTTTTAGTTTTCCAAAATCTTTAATGGTGTAGGCGCCAGACACCTTTCAAAAAATGGTGTAGGGCGATTGAGGGCGTTAGAGGGGGCGTGGCACCATTTTGAAATAAACTTGCGCTGCGTAGGAATTCCAAGAATATGCATGCAAAATGCCAATCCTCTAGCTTTTATAGTTTCCGAGATCTCAGCGTTCATACGGACGGACAGACGGACAGACGGACATGGCTAGTTCGACTCGGCTAGTGATCCTGATCAAGAATATATATACTTTATAGGGTCGGAAAAGCTTCCTTCTCCCTGTTACATACTTTTGCACGAATACAATATACCCTTTTACTCTACGAGTAACGGGTATAACTATACGACACTAAGAAATTATTTTGATTAACTTACCTAGACAATAATATACCTAGAGATCGATAGAGAAAAGTATTATATGTACAACAAAATTACCCCGGATCCTTGATCCTTTCGTAAAGAATATGTCGAGAATTTTTGAAAAAAAGGTTCACATCCAATGGTTTAACTTAACCAAGATTTGTTGTGTTGTTAAAAATAAACTAAAAACGTAATTTTTTAAGGAAATCAACTTCAAAAATTCTTGAACCATATGAACAACTCAGAACCTAACGATTCTCATAAATTTTCCAAAATTTATATTTTTGACAATTTTTTTTTTTTTTTTTTTGGGAAAAATGCTTTAAAATTAAAAGTTCCAGGTTTTAATGCCAATCGATTCGGAATTTAATTTCGAGCTTAACGAGGTATGACTATTTTTATTCGAAATTTATTTGGCCCGATGTCAGCCAAATTACTGATTTTTAGGCCGAAAAATAGAGATATTATAATATTATATTCAAGGATAAGGATAATAAGGAACCCTTAAATCGGAATAAGGTTGAGTATAAGCTATAGGCAGAGGATCGCAGTTATGGGTCACATTTTTTTGTATAACTGGGTAAGTAATCGGGGTCACCAATCACCGTCTTCAGTTGATGCAGGCCTGTGTTTTTCTCACCTTGAGGGCTAGACAAATTCCTGCCCCATCTGCTTGGCTTGGAAATTCCGAAAAATTTTGCCCGATGAAATAGTAATTAGCAAATCCCTAGTCTTTCGCCACTCGCGAGGGCATGCGCATGATTATTAACTGTCACTCCTCCTCCTTCCTCTCCATCCCCGAAACCTTTCTCCACCAATCCAGCTGATCAATCTTCTGCCCTAAAACCTTACACCAATAATGGGCCCTAAGCGTTATTAGTCTTGACATTTGCGTTAAAACAAACACGCAATGAAAGGAAAACGAAAATAAACAACACACATGCCAAAAGGGACAAGTTAACAGGCCTGCGAAACTTTTGCATAAGATAATGCTCGAACATCGCTCAAATCGATGGCCATAACGAGATGGAGTTGGTTAATTAATGGATGTGGCCAGATGTGCCGTCAAGTGCCAGATCCAATGGGTTTTATCGCCGATCAGATTATTTAAGGCCGCGAAATCGGTTGGTTTTTTATTATGTAGCATTTAGTTTTCACGCCGATTACACACTCTATATTCGACACATCCTATTGCCATCGAACTTGGACTAGTTTGGTTAGCTTTTAATTGGTATTCAGTTAATTAATTCAGTTCTTGATGATGAAATGATCCCTTATTCATAAGTGAATTAAGAAAATAAAAATGTATAGGTATGTTTTTCTTTTTTCTAGTGAATTTCCAATCTAATCGTTGTGACTTTGTCATGGTTTTTCCGAAAAAAACTCCCTTTCTTACTGCACTCTAGGATTATTTTCATACGTGGGCGGTCCTTACCTGGAAATGTGTATCTTTACTTGGCCAACGACGACATGGCGACGTTTCTTCCGCCAAGGCGCCGTAATCTCACAGTTTTGGCGCTCAGCTTTTAGCGCTAATAGTAAGGCATTTTCCTTATTTTTTCTTTGGTTTTTTTTGGAAAGAGGGGGGCCACCAGGGCGTGCCTCAAAAATCAGGCTTAAAAAGCAATTACGCACTCTTCGCAGTTGTCGCCGATGTCGATGTCTGAGTTTCAGTTTGAGAGTCTGGATTTCGAGACGGAGTCGATCTGCAGCATCGACTTCCTGCTCCAGGCGCAGCAAATGCATTTCCCCCATATCTCCCCGCCCCTTTTACCATTTTTTTTTGCCATTTTCGGGCCGTCATTAAAAAGATAGTTTTCTCTTCTGGCTACGATTTTGTTGATTTTTTTCTTTCTTTTGGCTATGATTTTGCAGACAAGTTTTGCCGCCCCATCGCAATTGTCTTCCCCTGGGCCATGACCAATGGGTTGACATGATTCCGAATCCGTGTATCTCGAGACACCCATTTGTATCTTGTCTGCCCTACGGATACGTAGCGAGTGCTAAGTCCCGAGATTTATGGCATTAACCTGGTTATAAGACGCAAAATTGAGCGGCACACCGAGAGAAAAGCACTTAAAGATGGGCCTTATATAATAATATATGAAAAATGTAAAAACTTTGAAACTTTGGAATGGGAAATTGAGGATGAAATGAATATATTACACCCAGAAAAAAATCTTTCTTAAATCCTTTCTCTCTATCTTAAAAAAAAAACTACTTCCGTCTCGCAAAAACAAATTCTGAACTATTTTCTTCTTCATTTAAAGATTACTTAGTCTCGAAAAAGTGAGAAGACACATTCTTAAAATTATTAAAGAGTTCATACTTATAGAACTAATTTTCAGTTAAGCTAACATTTTGGGACAGTGCAAAAACGGAGAAAAGGGGATCGAAATGAGAAGTTCGCAATCAAAGGAGGAAATCCATCGAATGCAAATCGAACGCAAATTGAAAATCAAACTGGAAATGCAACTGGACTCCTAAAAGTGTGTGTGTGGCATAATCGATCTACTCGCCGAAAATCCTTTTCGCAATTGCAATGGCAAAAGCGCGAAATATTAATAAAATTGAGGCGAAATTAATGATAGCGATAGAAAGATACAATCGATTAACAGCAAAGTGGGCCAAAATTTATGAGAGCAGATCAATAAAATTAATAAATGCAGGCCCGAACGATAAAGTCCTGCTAATGATAACATTCAATTAAACAAATACAGATCTTATCTTGATTATGATCGATGCAAAAAAAAGATTAAGGTACAGTGACTGACTTTTTTTTTTCTCATTTTTAAAGTAAACTTGAAAATCAGGAATCGTTTGTGAAAATTGACAGTTGCTAACACTCATTCAAATAAGCGCTAATTTTTGTAATTTGAATTCACTTTCTTTGCAACACTGTTTTTTCTAGGGTTGCCTAACATATAATATATGAGTGAATTTCATCTTTTCTTAAATGTTTTTAAAAACAAAGGCAGAAATTATTGGCATTTTCTGACTATTCAGCAAATTATTGAAATTTTAATTTAAGATTTTTTAAACACTAAACCAGGGCTTATAATTTTACAGTAAATTTACATTAAATTCAAAAACTATGCGGAAAAACACTGGCGCCCTCTTTTTCATGTGTGCTCTTATATGGTACTAACTCTTAGCTGGGACACAAACCACAACTGCTTTATCATGCTTTTAGAACCAAGTTTACAGAAAAACAGCTTGCAGACCAGTTATACGTTTTTACATGGCTAAAACCAAACATAAAAAATTTTATAAACTTTTTGTAAAAAGGTCTATTAGAAATTGGAGCAAAAAATATGACTTCATTAAATTAAATTATATAAGCTGCCGAAAAATTCCCTTGTATAATTATTCCAAAAAGTACATATCTAAAATGTATCTTATTTAAATGTATATAAGAATGATATAAGTAACCATAACAAACTATTACAAAATAAATCTAAAAAAATAAATATTATACCTTATCTTAAACATTGCCATTGTAAACCTCTTTGAATTTATGCAGAATTCAAATTCAAGGAAGTTTTTGCACCAGAAAAATAGGCAATTTAAATTCCCGTTGACATTTAACTGCTACTCGATTGTATTAACTAATAAGTAAACCAGTTTAGGCATTTCTGTTTCCCTCTCTCTCTCTCTCCCTCGTTGCATTGGACACTTTTCCTGCCGTTGACAAGTCCATTAACATTGCCATAGACATTGACAAGCGTGGCTTAGTCGATCAATCGATCAAGTCCCGTGACTCATGCGCCAAGCCAAGCCAACTGGTTGAAGAAAATGATAAATAAAGGCAAAAGCAACTAAAGCCGATTTCTGCATACCCTCAAACAAATAGAAATAAAAATACAAATACAAATAGAGAAATAGAAAGATTGGGTGGAAGGGGCAGTCGGCAGGCGGCAAAACACGAGATCCGCATATGAAATCGGGTAATAAAAACCGCTGAAGTAACGGCAACAACTGGCTAGCAGCAACAGGCAACCGGCAACATGCAACACATGCGACAGTTGCCAGTTGCAACAATTACAACATCAGCGATTCTGGTCGCGACTCGAGCAACAGTTGCTACACAGAAAAAAGTTTTTATTTCTCTTTATATTATGCAAAGTTTGAGATTCAACTCCTAATAGAATTTTATTTTTCATTTAATTGATCAAATTTAACAACAGAATGAAAAAAGGTGTCTAAAAGTATGCAACAGAATATTTTTAATCTTGAAAAATTGATTAATTAAAAGACTACTTTTTTTCTTTGCCTACTTTTAAGCACTTCTAATAAAAATAAATGTTTTCAAAAATATAATTGCGGCATAACAATCAATCTTATAATAAATATCAAAATAAATATTTTTTTCTGTGCACTTTTTGACTGTTTTTCCCTCGTTTTTCTTCCAGTTTGATTCCAGTCACAAGACTTGGGCGAGTGCAATTGCATGCCACACTGCACCCACACAAAAAAAAATGAAACGGAAAGAGACGGGACTACTGGCGGAGAAAGAGACGGGTGCAGCAGAGACTCCCCCATTCTCCATTCTCCAGCTGCAGCTTTGTCCCATTCTCCTGAACTCGCATTTTTTGCCTACTGTCTTCTGTTTTTTCAGTTTTCAGTTTTTGGTTTGCCTTTGTTTCATTCCTTTTGATTTGGTAATACCCTTTAATATAGGGTATATTTGTATACCAATCAAAAGATAATTTGGGACTTGCAACTCATTTATGTAATACTTGTCAATTTAAAGTACTTCATAATAGAATATGAACATTTTTTAGGTCCACATTAAATGTTCAACATGATTTTACCATCATAAACTTAAAGGGTATTCAAGGCTTCGACTTAAAAATATCGAGCCTTTTTTCTTGTTTTTCTTTGGTTATTTGTTTTTGGCTTTTCTGCCGTGAGTTTTTCGAAATTCGAAACATTAACGGAAAGTCTGTAGAGGTAATTGGACGCGTTCAACGTGGTGGAAGGAAAAGTGGAGAGGGGATGGATAGCAGGATGCATCCATCTGCAGTCCCAATCCCAAAGAAACAAACATAAATCGACAATCAAAAAGCTAAAACTCCCTCTATTTCGGTGTTTGTATTTTATTTTGCATTTTTTTTCAGTTTCAATGCAATTTCAATCGATTTGGTTTACATTTCGCGTTTGGAAAGTGACTAAAAAGGGTGCACAAAAGTGAAGTGTTGTTTTTGGTTGTTTGACGTATTGTCGAAATTCCATGGCATAGAGGTAAAACTTAAAATTCATTTCGCAGCCTATCCATCCATACAGCTGATGAAACTTTTGGGCAAAAATTTATTACTGTAAAGGAGAAAATACATGAAGGAAAAAACCAAAGAAAATCCCCCAACAAAATCACCTTCCGAAATTCGACTGAAATACACATATTTTTTACTTCATTCCCGTCTTTGTGGCGGAATATTTAAAATAAAAAATTCAAATATTCGTGGTATAAATTAAAAATTCTACGTCAGAGCTTCATAAATATTTAAGCAAAGCAAAAGTGTGAAATAATTTAACGAGATCTATGTCTATTAATGCAAATTGAATTGGAAAAAACTTATGATAACTCGTTCTTGGCTCGAAAACTTTGAGAGATATACTTGGGAAATTTTTGTTATGGTGACATTTCCGAATATTCTTTCTGGTTTCTTCTTTTTTTTGGCAACCGGAAATAGAATTTTTAATTCAATTTCAGCCAGTAGATAAAATCTACATAAGCGTAAAGATAAAGAAATATCATGCAGACTTGCTTAACGTTCAAAATGGAATTGAAAGTTAAATTCCTTATTTTGAAATTTTATATTTCTGATTTAGATTTCCATTATTGGACTTTCGAAAGGTAAACCACTCTATTTTATTGTTCTCGATCGTTGCGATCATATTATTATATGTATTTAAAACCATCACGCTCATATAATCACAAATATATGTTTGTGTCAATTGTTATTGCCGCGATCATTTCTTTGACTATTGCCAATTTTTAAAAAAGAAAACACACATTTGGACTGGTGGATAGTTCAACCGGGAGGCAGACAACAAATAATGAAAGTAGTCGCCTCTTCTGCGGTTATTTTTACAACGAGTTTTCTAATCAACAAGTGACAGTGGCCAATTGTTTGTAGGAAGATAAACAAAAGTCAGGTTGGCAGATTGAGGATGAGAGTGGTCTTGACTTTTGGGCCTGGTATTTGGTCTCTGTATCTGGTGATCGTGTTCAATCTATTCCGATTTCTTCGGGGAAATGAACGCATCGCATCGCAAGCCCATAAACGTTTGTTTGCTTGTTGGGAAATCTAAGTGATCGCGAGCATCGCTGTTAATCGTTAATCGTTAATTGGTGATCGTTAATCGCAGTTATCTTTTCACTTGTTATGCGACAATGGGTTATCCCTAATCGCTGTCACCGCTTTCATCGCAATTAGATTTCACTTTCTTCCAATCCATCCATACCATTCCGATCCATTCCGATCCGATCCCAAACCGAATCGATCACTCTCTCCGACTTTCGGGCATTATCGGTGGTTATAGTGCCCTTCATTTCGGGGCCTTACGTCAGAGATCGGTCGCATAATTAGTTATCAGTGTGCCCCGCATGCCAAATGCATAACTGGATCCGCCGATCGTTGATCACTTAAGCTTCCCCGAAGCCTACACAGCCAGAAAAGTGCGATCTTCAACCTTTAAAATAAAAAATTATTCTATTTTATTAAGTTTGCAATCAATTTGTATTTTGTAAAGTCAACTAATACTTTTATTCGAATAATTCTCATACATTTTCTCAACTGTACTCCCATTTTCTCACTGTGCAGCCAAAATAAAAAGCCGAAACGAAACTGAAACCAAGCCGGAACCACTCAAAGATCCCAAGGCGTGTGTAGGTGTTGACAAGTAGATCACGAAAACGATCGCGATCACGATTGAAATCGCTTTAAGCCAATCCAAATCGTAGCATAGCATAGCTTACTCATCGGACATTCTTGAATCCTCCCTAGAAAATACAGTCGAAATACCGGATTGGAAGTCTCGAATCTTGAATCTCGAATCTAGTTCAACTAGTTAGTTAGCATATAGAGTCGTCTTTGGGCTTAAAGGCTTAACCTTGAGCGCTTTTTGCCGGCCATTAAGTTCGATCATAAAAAATAGACCAAGTGGTTTGCCATGCCATGCAAAATAGCAAAATATTTAATGAAGTTGTGAGGTGGTGGTTCACTCGCCGGGCCCAATGATCAATGATCAATGATCATAGACGTTTGCTGTGGCAATAATGTCAAAGTGTTAAATGCCATCGAAAGAGACGGATCGAGAAAGGTGAACAAAAATGCAGAAAATAAAAAGGGAGGGGAAAATAGCGAGAAAGGGGGGATGAAAAAATGTTGTTCACCTTTCAGTCGGGGTCTGAATAAAAAAAAACAAAAACAAAAACAAACTAAATAAAAAGGGGTCTGACTGTCACTTGCAGCTCATGTTGTTCAATGTTCACCTGATCGCACCAGACAAAAACACGCAGGGACAGGAAAATAGTTGCGAAAAGATTTAAAAAGTTGTTTGGATTAAAGTGAAACTCATTTAATATAATATGGAAATAAGACAGTGTTTGATGAAATAAAAATAAAAATGTCAATATTAACTATTCAATGAATGATAATATATTTTAGCAAATATTATTACTGAATTATTTTCAATTTATTTAAAGCCTCACGAAAACAAACTTAATAACTTATTTAATTATTTATGAATGTTAATATATTCAAGCAAATATTATGAATAACAGGATTATTTTCAATTTATTTAAAGTCTCTCGAAAATTAACCTTTTATTATATGTAAGCAAATATTATGAAATATTTTCAATTTATTTAAAGCCTCTCGAAAACAAACTTAATACCTTATTAAATTATTGATGAATGTTAATAACTTAAGCAAATATTATGAATTACTGAATTATTTTTAATTTATTAAAAGTCTCTCGAAAACAAACCTTTTTAGCAAATATTATGAATTATTTGCAATTTATTTAAAGCCTCTCGAAAGGAAACCTGACCTTTCTTTTTATGGAAATTCGCCGTTGAAACCCTTGACATTAACCCTAGTATTTTGCCCCCGGCTGTGCCTGCTGTACACACACTTGTATGCAAATGCCAAATGGTGGTTCGTCTCGGTTGCTTCAGGTTTTTTTTTTTTTTTTTTTGAGGCTTGAGTTTGAGTTTTGGTTTGAGTTTCTTGAGTTTTAGTCCGCCGCTGTCCCTCTCGCTGACCTACCCCCGCCCCCGGAGCCCACCCCTTTGACACGCCCCCTTTGCCATTCGATTATTGAATCGTTTTAATGCCAATTTATGTAACTTTCGGGCAGGCAGCGTGTTTCCACTTCGATCTCCACATCCACATCCACATCTCTACTTTGATCTCTGCTTTTGCGTCGCCGTCGTGACTCAATTTCAAGTTAAACAGTTTAAAATTAAACAAATTTTCGTAATAAAATAAAAGCCGCCGAGCAGCAAAAGCGAGACCAAAAGCACTTCAAAGTGGGTCACAAAGTGATTATTACAACAAAATAAAATCAAAAAAATAAAAATTAAAACTTAACACAGTCGATCATAATTTAATCAACAATATATGTATGTGATTTGGAATTTTTTCGCTCTTTGCTGCATAATTTCAATGGCGCCGTGATTGATGGATGGTTGGATGGGCGAGCTGATTGACAGATTGACACGGTTTAATGGCTTATAATTCGAATGTAAATTAGACAGGGAAATGTTAGAGATCCAAACATTAATTAAATAAATATATATTAATTTATTAGGCGTTTAAATCTTTTTTAACCAATTTATTAAATATTTTTTTTACATTATTAATGATATTAAACTTGAAAGTCAATGAAAATCACGCTGCAATCAATGAACAAAATTTTATTTTCGGCCAATCGAGAGCAGCTTGAAAAAACGTTGAACCTTAATGCTTGTTTAATGATCAACTTAATTTCCATATCTCGACAAACGAGGAAATCTCATCCACCCACTGATTTCTGCCCACCAAAAAGACAAATGATCGCGATCGCGATGAAGTTGCACTTCAGATGATATTCGCGGTTCATTATTCATTATTATGCATGTGAAAAGCCACTCGTCGGCACCAAAATTATAAAACCCATATACATATATTCGAACCGGAAATCTTCGGAAGGTCGTCGAAACTAAAAACGGTTTAAGGTTCTCGACGCAACAAAAAAAAATATTGTCCAAATGAATCATTTAATTGCAGCCTACGTGGAAGCCATTTCATGATGATGATCGACAACATCTTTATGATCGCCATGGTTATATGGTTATTGAAATAGCAGGCGTTGTCTTGAAAGGCCAACAATTGACGTACATTGAACCGCTGCTGCTGGCGACACTCCTCAAAAGTCGGGGAAATATAAAAAAGAATCGGAGGGAACTCAATAAGAAGAAGAACGACAGAAAAATAAATTCAGGAGGCATTAAAAATATTTTCATTAACCGCAACATAAAAAGATAAAGCCAAAAAGGTAGAAAAAAAAAGAAGCGGTAAAAAAAAAGTTCTGTCGGGTAAAAGGGAATAAAATTCAAAGGGGGGGTATTAAATCTGGGGGTACTACGTGTTCAGATTATGCGAGTGGTTGCTTTTTGGGAGGCCGAGGGAGGTGTTTATAACCATTATTTTTGGGTATTTCCTGATTGCTCTGTAAGGGGAGTCTCTCTACCCCTTTTCCCCTCCCACCCCCTCCCCCGCTCCTCAACACCCCCCCCTCTGCCACGCAACGCACACACACAACTCTTGCATAATAATTGACAGTTATAAATTTTACTTGGCTCTACATGCGCGCCCAGGTTGAAAATATAAGAAAAACTCAGAAAAATTGAGCCGATATGCATTGAGATAAATATGGGTGACAGCCAAAAGAAACAAAATAAAATATTTTCAAAAAAATTAAAATTTAAAGTTAAAAAAAATGTAAAAATCCACCTAGGAAATACTTATATTTGCAGTTACCAAAATTTTATTTTTATAAAAAAAATTAATTTATTACAATTGCCTTAAAAACCTAGGACTTTTTTTAAGTGCACCCAGAAACAAGGCTTACAAATATTTTCAATAGATTTAAACTAACCTAAAATTGCTTTGTGACCAAAAAAAAAAATTTACAAAAATGGAAAATCAAATAGAGTTCTTGTTTTCAGTGTAGGGTCTTAAGGAGTGCTTAATTCTTTTGGCTCTTGTCCAGTTTGCCGGTCAGTTACAGCCCTGAGCTCCCTTCAAAGTTCACGTAACTCTCATCAGCAGAAGGAGAAAGAGACAGCAGCTGAATGGGTGAAAGAGACGGGCAGTTAGTGAGCGAAAGAGACGGAACGATGGCTGGGCCTACGTGCGAGTGTCTTTTTTTTTCTTCATTTTTTTTGGAGTGGATTGGGGATCGGAGATCTCGGCGACGCCAACGACTGCAGGCCACATTAACATTCCAAGTTGGCCACTCCTGTTTGCGTACATCTGTATGCAGATATGGCCACATATAGCATATATATAGCTATATATGTATACTCTCTCGAACACTTGAAATGTTGGATAACAGTTGTTGTTTCTTTTCTTTTTTTTCCCCTTTGCTGGTTTTGTTTTTATTACAATTTTATGAGTTTTTTACAATACATAAAAGAGTCGGTACCTGAAGTGTTTTTATCCCCCGGTTGGGTTCCTTTGAAATGGTACCCGGTATTTGGTATTTTTCTTTATTTTCAATTTTTTTTTTTTGGCCCATGAATTGGCAAAAGCAACAGGCTTAAAAACGGCATTGTGATGTCATCGGACTTGGATTTTTGGTTAAGGCTCTTAAAAGTGTGATCTTGGGATTACAACACATTAAGTTTATCAAATTTTCGCACATAAAATATCAAATTTATTGCTATTTTAGCACGAGGAAATGAGAGGCTTTGAAGGTTTATTATTTGGAAAAAAAAACCAAAGCTTTTAAAAATACGCCTTGCATCTTCATTTTCAGATCTGGCAACCCTGGTCCTTCCTTAAAATGAATAGCTGGCAACTCTGTTGCCTCTCCCTTTAAATTCTCCCTCATCTTTTCCGCCTTATGCAATTACCAAATTGCCCACTCCCCGACCTTAATCATTGCCACATTGTAATTATCATAGCCATCATTATTAGCTATCATTATTATACCCCTCTGTATTCCTGACTCCCCGTCCTTGAGACACCGCCCCAATGTGCCACGCCCTCAGCCCATTAGCACCACTCGCTGTGCACTTTTTGTATGACCATCGAAAACTCGACTTCTGACCTCGAGGCACTCCCTGCCACACAGAAATGCATCCTGTTTCCCCGCCCGATCGAAACCTGGTTTTCTTTCTTTATCTTTCGCTCATTTCATTTTTTAGTTGGGTATTTTTTCTACATATGTACGTCCGTATCGTGGCATCCATAGCAATGTGATCGGGTAACTTGATCAATGTGACCTCGGAATAGCTTGAGTCATTTAGGTATACTTATATTCCCAAAAGACGATCACTTGAAATTCAATCAGTCCATGCTGGGAAAAAACCAAGGCCACAAAAGGTGCCTAAGGATCCCTTAATTATGCACTTATATGGTATACGTCGTACTCAGGATCACTTCCCGGTTCGCTGCACTCGGGCTGCAAAGAAGGAAGCTCTTAGCCTCTTCTGTTTGCCTCTTTTGGTATTTGCAAATATTTATCATATAATCGAATTTGCAAGCAAACAAAATGCAGAAAAAAAAAAGAAAACAGGGACCAGAAAAGTAAAGAGCGTTCGATAAAAAAAAAATCACTTTTCGTTCCAGTTTATCGATCAATGCAAATTAGAAAATCGATTGATCAATCACTTGCAAAGTAAACAAAATTCAAACAAATAAAAAAAAAGGGAAAGAGAGAGATGGAAAGAGATGTTGTCTTCGGTTTGCAGGTTGATTTTAACCACTTTGTGTGGTAATCCCCAACCAAACTTAAACCGTAACTGAAGCCCAACTTAAGCTGGTAGAAAAATATAGAAGAAAAAGAGAGATGTTAATAAAAGAGATCGATATGGGAATACCCCTTAAAGTTTATAAGTTATATAATAACCTAAGGTTAGTTAAAGGTTAATGTAAGGTTAAGATATTTTAATATTATATCATTAGTGTGCTGAGATCCTTTTAACTTTGATATTTTTGATTGAAATAATTGGTATAATAACAATGAAAATGGGCACAAAATTAGTTATAGTGAGTTAACATTAGGCATTCAGTATTATACCCTCCTTTACCCTGGACGGCGAAAAAAGGTGTCAGTTGGACACTTGCAGGGAGCTTTGGTCCGCAGGTGTTTTTAGTGTTTTTGCCCCACCTTTCGGAGTCAAACTAACGATATATATGTATATATTTATGTATCCCTTGGTCCCCACCTATGGCGCATCCAGTTGGCCAGTTGGTGATCTCGCTGCTGGAATTGCATAAATACTCGGTAAGCAAATGAGCAACGGTTAATCAATAAGCCCCACAGATTGGATAATATCACTGGAAGGCAGGAGGAAAGGGGTGGCCGGGGGTGGCCAGGGAAAAACCGGGGTGATGATCTGCTTGCTTTTTGCTTCGCTTGCATATGCGAGCATGTTGCGTGCCCTGCTAATTGCAGGCGAAGCGGTTAAGAAAAAGCGGCCACTGCGGCCAACGCGGCGTATGTGTAATGCGGTTAATCAACGACGGCGACGACGACGACGGCGACGAACGGAATGAACGAACAAACGGCCTTGAGACCAGCTGCCAACCAGTTTTGGCTTATGAAATCAGCAGCAGTTAACTGAGACCGAGGCGACCATAGAGCATCCCAAAAAATGCAAGTGAATGTCGCTGCTGCACAAAGAAAAATTAAAAAACATAGACGTATCAGTTTCATATTGATGTCTCAGTTTTTTACTACATATATTTTTTTTACAATAAGAAATTATTGGTTGCAATTAGATGAAAGACAGGTATTTTGGTAAAAACTACAGTTTTTAATTAGCTACTGTTTTAAATCTAATAAAACATTTTTTTAAATTAAAGGATCTATTTCGGTTTAGGAACTGTTAAAAAATTAAACCTTGCTTTAAAAGATATACAGATCATATTTACTATAAGTAGAGCTCGGAATATATCACAATTACATACTTTCTTTTAACGCGAATTCTTTAGCTTCATTACTCGGCCTTTAATTTCCATAGTTTATCAAAATGAATTGAAACTCCAAACCTCATAAACTTTATATTTGCACTACGTTTTCTTCGAGTGTGGGTTTTTTTTTCTGGAATCCCTCTTCGATTCGCCGAAACTAGTGCAGCTTTGAACTTCCTAGTAGCCAAACGCCATTGAAAAGCAACAACGATCGGCAGCAGGTGTGAATGATTTAGTGTTAACATGGTCGTAACCAAAAAGAAAAAAAAAACAAAGAAATACAGACCAGTGCTCCTGTCGATCGTTCTGCGCTCCTCCATCTCTCTTTCCCTCTCTTTCGCACAGTCAAGACCCCAGAGGCCCCCGAACACCCCGATCACCGATCCCCAATCCCCAATCCCCAATCCCCAATCCCCAATCCCCAATCCCCGATGTTACCGATATGTTAAAGCCGAAGTTGAAGTCGAAGTCGAAGTCGAAGCCTCTGCTGCAGTCGCTGCCTCGGTCGACGGCGGCAGAATGGCAACGGCAACGGTTTTCGATGGTTGGAGCGTTCATCATTTTGCCATTTCACGTTCAGCTGGCAGCGAAATCGAAAGTGACTGCTCCCCGAAGACCAAAGATAAACATATATATATATATATATATATATATAGAGGTCTTCAGAAAAAAGTCCATGGTACTGTCAACATAATATCCTCCCGGCAGGTGTGTGCGTGTGTGTGTGCGTGTGTTTGTGTGTGTTGGTTGGCCATATAAAATAAGCGTTACCAATGGTTTAAGAAGTCAAAGCCCAGTCGAAACTTGAGCCCGAAAAAGCCGCAAAAAGCGGCAAAAAGTGCATTTCAAAAATACTAAATTTTTTTCAATATTTTTTTGTAAGTTTAAAAGTTTTTAACAATTTTCCCACTCCTATTTATTCATTTTTTTCTTGCCCAACTAATCCACACACACTACAACAAACACACTCCCTCACACAAAAATTCGATTTCCTTAATTGAATTGATTTTCTGTTACTGACAAAAAAATAAAAGCAAACAACCAAAAATAGTGTACAAAACGTAAATAAAAAAGTGAAAAGTGAAAGTGCAACTTGAAAAAATGACCAAAGTGAACAACATCAACAAAAGCAACTAAACAACAACAACAACAGCAGCAAGCTAATGTGTCCAATGTTTAAAAAAACAAATAAAAAAAAACATTCACACACACCAAATCCAAAGTGCATAACAATTAAAGATTTTTCGAAAAATCAATTTCTGTCATTCAATTTTTACACTCTGTTTATTTATTTTTACACCCATTTTTTTACTGTTTTGTTTGTTTTTTTTGTTTTTGTTCAAGCTGAAGCAGGCAGTTGA
Source organism: Drosophila pseudotakahashii (assembly GCA_035046095.1). Classification (NCBI taxonomy): domain Eukaryota; kingdom Metazoa; phylum Arthropoda; class Insecta; order Diptera; family Drosophilidae; genus Drosophila; species Drosophila pseudotakahashii. Next base: position 15,527,590 of record JAWNOE010000105.1, read on the forward strand.
CTTTCAAAAGTGTCAATAAAATTTATGTAAAAAAGCAGTTCACGAAAAAGTTGTTATAACAGCATTGACAACAACAACAAGGAGAGCAACCTAGGATCCACAACTACAACAATAACAGAAACAGCTCAAAATGCTGCTCAAAATGTAAGTAAAGATTAAAATTACCCCTTAGAGCAAAATAAAAAAAATAAATAAACAATTGCAGCCGTCGTTCAAGGTCAAGTTAACGATTTAGCGGATTACGCAAAGTTAGCTTAGGGTTTATTAGGTAGATGTCATTATGGTATTATGATAATGCTTGGGAAAAACTTTTTATTTTTCGATGAAAATATTTGAATAGGTAGGGGAACTGCATTTTTAGGCCAGCATTTGAAAATATTTTATGTTATAGGTATAATTATGTTTAAAAATAGTCATTATTAATGTTTATTTTTTAATGAAACATTTTTATTTTTTCAATAAAGTTGGGAAACATATTAGAAATTGGTAAAGATATTTAAATGTTCTTATATCCGAAACACTATTTAAAATTATTATAAATAGTATTTTTTAGGGGATTAAAACTAGAATTATTCATTGATAGTTTATTTAGTTATTTACTTTTAATATTAACTTATTAAAAGGAAATATGACACAAAATTAACCATTTATTTTGGCTTAATTCCGAATTTTCGCCTGCAGCAAACTGTTAACCTTGATCAATCACACGGACCGTTGGTCAATCAGTGGGTTAATATGCATGATGAAGGCGTGGCAATGCTATTTTTCATTGCTTTTTTTTATGTGGAAAAGGTCAAACCGGCGAGGTGCCGCGATCTCTCTTTCGAAAAGGTCAACTATGCAGAAAATACATATATTTATTTGTATGTGGGGGGGGGGGGGGGGGGAATGCAAGGCAATTGCGAGAGGTGAAGTCAACAAACCTTTTGGCAAGACGACTACGAAGACGACGACGCATCCACTTAACAATGCAAAACTTACTTTACATTTCATGGCTGCTACAATATGGTTGTTGCTATTGCAAATGTTGCTGCCGATTTAGCAGTTTTTTGTAGTTTTTTTAACTGTCTTATTGCCGCTTCACTGCCGCTCGAAAACGTCAATGGCCGCCGAAGTTTATGAAAAACTTAAAACCAAATTCCGAATTCGAATCCGAATCTGAATCCAAAGCCAAAGCTGAATACATATATTTCTTCTCCCGTTTTTAGCCAAAATGAATTGCCAAATTATAATACAAATTGCATGCCACACCCGCTAACAGGCTAAAGAAAAAAAAAACAAATTAACAGCACTCCCTTTCAACAGATTTTTTTTTCGCAGATTGCATGAAGTGCATCGCCAAAGAAAAGATATATAAAACACAATGGGAAACAAGGGGTTAAGATTGGGAGTGGAGTTCCGTCAAGAGTTACCCACATGAAGATTTAACACACATATATTTATCACAGAGTTTTCCCGACAATAGCGGTAATAGTGCACTTAGAAAAACATAATTAGTAAGTGGGCAATAATTCGATCCCAAGTAAAGACATTTTTTACGCAAAACCTATATTTACTTTTAGTACCTAAAGGGTGTTTTAAAATGAATTTTTTAATATTTAAAAAATAATCAGTTGTTTTTTAAATATTTAGGATTCCTTTTTTTTGTACTTAATATTTATACTAATTAACAATAAATTAATAAAATAAATAATTATTACAATTGTTATAAATATTATTATATATTTTACTATATAATCATATTTAATTTAAACATTCTTTTAAATATTTTGAAATAATATTATATTATTTACCCAATAGTAGGCAATTATTTTAACTACCATGGGTATTTCTCACCGTGTAGCAATTAAAGTCACAAAATATCATCACTCAGCTTAGTTAATTTCCATCATTTAACTGCTTAAAGTAGCCAAAATGCCAGTGGATGCCGTTAAATGTCTCGAAAAACAGGCAATAAATGATCCAATTTTGTTGAAGGTGTTTTAATGGCAATCCAAGTCAAGGCAATCTTGCCATGAATGAGTGTAAATGATTCTTTGGAATTCGATTCACACACCACATTCTGCGTGTGAGTCATTTACAGATTATTATGTCTGAGCAACTAATTGAAGCTAATAAACTGCGGGAAATTACGCGAGTTTTGGAAACAAGAAACATGATTGAAACCGAATGAAAAATGCGTTAATTAAATAGTCGGTATTTTTTGTATTTTTATTATACAGTTTATTTGAAGGCTAAAGATTGAGGAATCTTATTCACACATTTGATGATATATCCTAATATTTTTGGCCATGGTCTAATTTTTAAAATTAAATGCCTGAATGACACTTAACTTTCGATTGGTATTTTGTATTATTATTTAATTGCTTTGGTAGCCGAAACTAAGCACAAATGGTTGCAATTACTTGGGATTTAAATTGTGAATGGGAAAATAATAGATGTGTATATGTTGTATGCATTGTCACCTCATGCATAACAGACCCTTTTGTCCAAGGAGACGACTCCACTGCAACAGCAATTTTTATTTGCACGACTACGTGGATGTGGCCATAATTATAACTTTTCTTAAAGTCGCAGACTTATGGCTTTTGGCCATTGTTGAGCTGCCCGTTTTTGGGGCTGTTGCAATTAAAATAAGTTGAAGTTGTCTACCTTTGCAGTAAGGTGTTGCCAGCCCATGTTGTTCGTTCGTCGGTTGGTTGGTTGGTTTCTTGTTGTTTGTTGGTTGTTCGTTGCTAGTCCCCGAAAACTTGTTCGAGAAGTGAACGCCAGCCAGCCAGACTTGCACATAATTCAAAATGTTAAAAGTTATCGTCAAGAGCGCTCTGTTCGCATGCACAGCAAAAAAAAATATATATATTTAAATTTAAAAAACCTATTAACATAAGATGATCAAAAGAAGATCAAACTGTTTTCTCTGTTAATGTTTGATTTTCCTGCCTGGAAATGAAAAACCCAACAACACTTGGGGACCTCTGATCTGGTTTGATCTGGTCTGGAATCGAAATGGGTTAACACCTTTTGTATTTTGTTGTTACTGTTGTTGTTGTGAACAACCGGTTTGCGATTCCTGGCTCTAGTTTCCCGGTCGTTTTGGAACCGTTTTGCGGTTTGCCTTGAGCATCGCTTTCATTGCATTGCAATGCGGATTCGCAGAGCCCAATGAACTATTGTGTGGCGGTGGTGCTATATAGCCGGTGGTGTTGGTGGTGCTATACGGCTATATATATAGTCGAGTCGGTGGTGCACGCTCCATTCAACGGCTAGACGTACACGATGATGATGACGATGATGGCCAAATCATGATCGCATGCGCAATCGACTTTGTGTGGCTAATGAAATTGTGAAAGGTTTTTCATGCCAGATTAGAGATGAGGCAGCACATCAAAGATCGCTGGAGCTGAAGCTGAAAAGGCTGAAAAAGCCAACTAAAAACTAAAAACTTAAAACCGGCTAGCCGTGATGGCTGATTAGGAGCACGCGCCGATCAGAAACCAGAAAGAAAGGCCAAATGGCGTTAAACGATTTGATGAATACCCTTTAATCTATTAGGAAATATTTTAATTCATTAACTAATAAATAAAATAATATTTTAAAATGAATCATTTAGTCTATTCTATTCCATTGAGTAACTACAAACTTATTAATTAAATTTATATTATATTTAAATTTAAATTTATAATTAAATTTAAATTATATTTTTATGTTTTTATTTAAATTAATATTAGTTTTATATTTATAAATGAATTGCTTGAAAAAACCTTTAAAGGGATATTCATAAAAATTAACCACTCTCAAGTTTTAAAAATAAGTTGATAAATACGAATGTAATTTAAGTAAAATCATAAAATATATTACAAATATTCGAGCAGTGGTTGATTTACAAACATCCCAATAGCCAAGAAACCTTTCTCTTAGTGTATAGCTTATGCAGTTGAGGTTGAAGTTAAAGCCCGGTCTGATTATAGAGTTTTTTGTGGAAGATTAATTGGGTTAGACATGGCTGAATGCTTTGAGCCACGAATTCAGATGGGGCACTGATAATGCTAAGCTAGGCACTTAAGCTATTAAAGTCAAGACAGGAGAGATTTTCATCGCAAGTGAAGTAAGCTCATTACTCTCGAATTAATTTCAAATCAAATTATCAAAGAGAGCCATTAATCCTAAATACTCAACATAATGGCGGGCACTGATTTTCTTGAGTTTCGTTTTTCTTTAATACCAAGCTAATAAGCCAATGTCCATCTTGATAACGGAATATATTAATGCCAACGAAAAGATAAGCAATCGCATTGATGGACGAGCTTTCATGAAATATTACAAACAATCGAAGAGATGAGCTGATGAGCAATCATATAAAAGAAACAGTTTTAGTTACACTAGGAATCCGGCTCGACGGACCATAGATATTATTTTTCTTTCCACTTCTTTAATAAACCCATTTAACTCCCTGTTCTTTCTGCTCTTACAGTTTCCTTCTGGCTTTCCTGGCCTCCCAATCCTCGGCAGACTCAACGGATCCGCTTTCGACATCTGCCAGCGACAATAGTCAAGTCAAGTTGGCCGAGGAAAACCCAGAGCCGGCGGTTCCCTTCGAAACCTCGCACAAACATCCGGGAGCGGAGAGAGAGGAGGGCTTCCATACCTCGCACAAAATCAGCATAAGGGCCGCAGATTCCGGCGACTACTCGATGAACCTGCTACCCACTAAGGAGCGCCCCGAATTGAATCCCGTTCTGAGTGCCCTAATCAACGAGGATGTGATGAAGAGCATCGAGGCCAAGAGGGCCATCGAAGAGGAGGAACTGGCCGAGGTAAGGCGTGAAATCGAGGAGGCCGCTCAAGCGGAATTGGCCCACAATAGGGCTTTGACTTCCACTACCACCGAGGCACCTGCTCCCCTGTTGACCACCCTGCCGACGGCTGGCAAGAAGATCGATAACCTGGATGAGGATATAGTTGTCGATCCCCATGAGGAGTTCGTGAACCAAAACTTTGCCCTCGAGGGTGCGGGCAGTGAGAATAGCAAGAAATCTCGCATTGAGATTAAAAAGGGACCCAATGGTCAGGACTACGAATACGAGTACGTCTACTACTACGATGAGGATGAGGATCCCAGCAAGGTGGAGGCAGCTGCCGCGGCCGCCGAGCCCGAGGTGCGTGGTAAGACTAGGTATACGAACATCGAAAGGAGCACCCCTGCCAGCCCGAGTGAGAATAGCCTGCACAGTGGCAAGGCCAAGGGAAGATCCTCCTCCGCCGCAGCCGCCGACACCTCTGAAGATATTGAGGCTGAACGTCTGCCCATGATCACCCGATTCCCCAGTCGTGGCAAGAACATCGAAGTGCCACCAACACCCGCTCTGGATTCTTTGGAAACCGCCGCCGAACGCAAGAAGATCAGCGTGAAGCGTCCCAGTTTGGAATTGGTGGACAGTGCCACCTTTAACACGGATGAAAAGCAAACCAAGGCCACGCGCAAGGGTGAAAATGAGCTGAAGCCAGTGATTGCCGTCGAGCAGGAGGAGGCGGCAGCCAGGAAGAAGGAGCAACAGGCCAAGGAGGAGCAGGCCAAGAAGGAGAAGGAGGCCGCTGCTGCTGCTGAGCCGATCCCTGTCGATCAGGAGGAATCCGAACAGACCACTCCGTCCATGGAGAAGGCCGCCCTCGATCTCTATGCCATTCTGACGAACGAGAATCTGAACAACGAACAAACCACCGCAATTCCTGACAGCGAAGGCGCCGAGGGTGTTACTACTTTCGTTCCCGACACCGCCAGCACGGATGAGGATGGTCTGACCACGCTGATCGATGAGGTCCCGTCGACCAGCAGCACCACCACAACCACTACGACGACCACAACCACTACCACCACTACGGAGGCACCAACCACCACTACCACCACCACAACCACTGCGGCTCCTTCACTCTTTGGCGGCAGGAGGGCCGGATTAAATGGTCTCGCGGGACGCAATCGCTTCAAGTTGAACAGATCTGAGGGCGGCAGCACCACCACCAGCACCACCGAGGCCCCGGTGGCCACTGAAACCACCAAAACAGGAAGAAGTTAGTATACTTAATATAAAAAATATGATTTTGAAATCACTTGTAGAGGTGTCTAAAAGTATGCAGTGTTTAAAACAAATTGTTGCCTACTTTTTGACACCTTTAAAGGTTATTTTAAAATCTAGGTAATTTGTTGATTTACTTTTATTGATTAATATTTCTTTATTCCAGATCGTTTCTCGCGCCCCTCGATTGGAGGACGTTCTCGTCCTGGAGCCCGCACCACCGCAGCGCCAGAAGCCGCATCATCTGTCGCCCCCGCCACCGAGGAGGAAGTCGTGGTTGCCAAGGAAGTTAAGCCCGTGAGCACGGGCTTCGCACGAGGCAGACGTAAGTATTTGAAATAAAGAAATAGACTACCTAAACTAGTTTTCTTGAATTGACAATTTTGTGAATTTAAACATAAATATTCATTCAACTTGAGGCACTCAAACCTATGAAGTAATAATCAATAAATATTTCAACAATTTTATATAGTAAATATAAAATCAACAAGATTGGCTTTTATTGATACTATACTATTTCGACACCAAACAATCAAAGCTAAAGAGCTATCAAAACTGATCAGATCTAATTTATTTAAAATAAGGCATCTAAATGATCGGTTATTAGCATTTCACCTTCAGCTTTTCGGCCACTGACTTCGTTAAGTGGGTCAATGGCAAAACGCTTAAGCCCGAAATTAAGTTTCAGGCCTTTGGGAAAGTGAATTTAAATTGTTATTACTATCGAAGTTAGTGCAGTGAAGTGAAAGCATTAGCTAAAGTATTGAAAATTGTACTCAGGGTTATTTCAAGTCTATTATAATTTAAATTATATTACTAGGTTATCTGTTTTTTATTTTGATAATAAAAAAAAACTTAAACAAAGCTTAAATTCGAAAGTTGGGAATACCGCTTCACATATTATCTCTTTATAACTTTAAAAAAGGTGTAACTAATCTAAAAATTTTGAAACATAAACCAAATTGTACAAGAAAGAATTTATTTATCTAAATTAATATTATTGGTTAGGTTAAGAATTTACAAAGATATTTTAAGAAATATTAAAAAAAGTTTTCAAATGATTCCTAATTGATTTTATTTTTTAAGCTCGCAACCGCTTCAATCTGCGCGGCTCCACTACCACGAGCACCACTGAGCGTCCCAGCGAGGAATCGCCGGCTGAAGGTGACGCACCCGCGGAATCGGCCGCCCCCTCCTCCACCACCGTTAGGAGCACACTGAGAGGTCGTCCCGGATTGGGAGGACTACGTGGACGCAGTCGCATCACCACCACCAAGGCCCCGGCCAATCCAGAGGGTGGTGAGACGGCAGCCGAGAGTGGCTCCTCTTCCGTCGAGGAGGCCAAGTCTGCAGCAGCAGCTTTTCCCGCGGAGCCAGTGCGTCCGTCCCGCTTTAATCTCCACCGCGCCGGCGGCAATCGCCTGCTGCCCCGCGGCAAATTGGGAAGGTCGGGAGTCAGCAGCACGGAAGCGCCCAAGGAAACGCCAGCGGCTGCCGAGGATTCGGCCGCTGATAGCAGTAGCCATCACAATGACGTCAAGGAGGAGGAAACGGCGGGCGGCGAGGCCGGCGAAAAAGCTAGCGAGGCTGGCGATTCTTCCGCCGCTCCAGCGGCTCCCGTTTCCGGGCTGAATCGCCTCAAGACCCGGCCACGCCTCAACGCCCTAACGCACAAGACTGATGCGGTCAAGCCCAAGGCGGCCGCAGCCCCCGCCCCCGCGCCCAGGAAGATCAATCCCCTGCTGGCCAAGCGACGACTCCACCTGGGAGCCACTTCCACCACAGGTAATGAAATCGGGGTCACCTATCAGTCAATAAAAACTATGAAATAAATAGTGGAAAAAACATAGAGAATAAACAGAAACTCTAGTCAAGTTATAGCCTGTAGTAGATTTGATTTAGGTCACCATTTTACAAGTCATCAAAAACTTACAAATATTTATCTTGAAATTACGTAAAAATGTAATGCTGTCTTTTAGGGAACTGTAAACAAACTTTTAGAGCTATACCACTTTAAAATCAGCATCAAATTAGTCAAGTTATGGACTTTGAAACCATATTTTGGGGTCACCATTATCCAAGAGATCCAAATTTTGTATTTATCTTATCTAAATATTTTAAAGCATATAATTTGATATTTAAATCACAAACTTTAAGAGCCATAGAGCCCAGAAGGAATGCGATTTGGGTTACCTATCAATAAGACCCCAGGATAAATATTTAATCCATCTATTTCCGTTTACAGAATCACCCGCTGAGGAGGAGCACTCATCGCCGGACTCCTCCGCGGAGCAGCCCGCCAAGGAGGAGGCGTCTGCCGGTGGAAGCGACGAATCCGCTGGAGAAGGAGCCGCCGGAAAGCAGGAGTCGGAAACCACGGAGGCGACGGAGGCAACCACCAAACAGCAGGCCCGTGGACTGGGACTTTTGGGCCAGCGTCGTCGTCTGCCGCTCCGCAAGCCAGGAACGATCCTGTAAAGCCACACTACAATCCAATCCGAATCCAATCCAATCAAATACACATCGCCATCCGCCCATTGAATCCTGAATAGAATACTCGTCACGATTCGCTGCTGCATAATCCTAAAGAAAAACAAAAAAACTTTTTGGGATGATGGCCCACACAAGCGATAATAACTCTTAAAAATTGTTTGATACATGTACGACCTTTAAGTTTCCTTCTCCTCGTACTCCTCCTCTCCCAAGGACTCGTTAGCTTTGTACACATATTACACTAATTAAACTACTGATAAATGCGGATATACTATGTAAGTAAGATCCCTCCTTGCGCCGAAGAGAAAGAAAGTCACCAGAACGGAAAACATGGAGCGAGCCCAAGAACGAGGAGATCCAAGCCACTCGTAGACCACTAAGCACAAAATCCCCGAAAAGAAAACGAAGTAACTGTGCCCTATTTTATATATATATATATTCTACATAGGAATATATATATCTATTTTGTATACCCCGACCTTGCCCCCTCCTTTTTCCACTGATCACACGCATCCAAATCGACGCGTGCATAGAAGATACATTTATTATTATATTTTTTTTCTGAGATACAATTATGAACAAAAAACGACTTTTAATTATATATTGAATAAAACGAAAGGAAAAACATAAAAATTTAATAAAAGGTATTTTGTTTGATTTTTGGTATGGTAATAATCAGTTTATTGTATATTGTAATGCTTCTCTTCAGAAATTCTATCGCATTCTTAGCCGTAAAGTGTTGAACTTAACCTTGATTGCGCCGATCTCGATATTTTATAACTTTACTCTCTGGCTTTGTACGTTGGCCAAACATTTACCGAGCATTACGTAAGGTGTGCGTAGGGGGTTCTTCAAACACAGAGAACCAAACGATGTCAAGAATAATCGATGCAATATAAACACATGAAGCTTATCTGTTAGTTAGCTATCTATGTGGAGTATAAATATGTGGATAATTAGCGGAGAACACTTTAGATTGTGTTCAGCATTATGTCGAGTCGGTGGATTATTTGTATAGTCGTTGTCTCGGTGACTATCGTCCTCTCAACCGGAGTGGAAAGTGGAAAGCAAAGTTCCGAAATCCTTTTGGAGGAAAGCAATCACCAGTTGAATATGATTTTGGAGTCCATTAATGAAATCGAACGTCAGCGGATCCAAGATAATACTAAAACCCAAAATTTGGATAGAGTTAAGCAGCGGCCGAATAGCAAACGATTGAGATGGAATCGAAGAAGGAGGATTATATCAGATCCCGAAGAGCCAGAGATGAGTGAAAATCGAGCGATGGTTGCTCCCTCTTCGATAACAATTGTTCCAACCAATCCTGATTACCTTAATGTGAAAAACTATCTACCCACTCCTGCCCCTTGGTGGTATAACTGAAAGCTATGGTTAATTCCAGACTTAAATTGTACATAAGAAGAAGTGTTTTTTTTTTTGTTATTTTAAGAACTCAAGAATCTAGATAATACATACAAATCTTTAAACCATTATTCTTTACTTTTTCGATTATGATGCCTTGTTTTATGGAAGCAAGTTTACAGAAATGTACCTACATTTTACAATTACCTATACTTTTTACCACCCTAAATGAATTCCTATACACAATCCATTTAATTCCGAGCTTTTATTGTAAAGCCCAAGACATTTACCACTTGGCGAATAGCTTTTGAGCTAAAGTTTTGCACAATTTGTGCAGGTAAACTTAATCGAAAGAGGGGGAAAATAAAACTCCAGGGAGTATTAAGCGTTGGATTAACGATTTGGAAACCCCATTGATTCATTCTACAGCATAACCATATAGTTAAGCCACAACGAACCGGTTCCGATCGGAACTTGAGAAATGATTGGCGATTTTGGCCCGTGCTTTGTAACTCAATTTGTTTGCTTTGATTCAATTCGATTCGATTCGATCGCAAAGTGAAATGTTAGCATTGATTGATTGATGGATGGATGCATTGGTGGCAGTGGCAGTATATCGCTAACGGAATCGAAACCGTTTCAGCCTTGTGGGCAGAGGGCCAAATAAAAAAACTTAAATTAAAAATTGGGAGTGGTGGGTCACTAAGTCACTCGAATATTTGCTTATTTTGCTAGCCAATTTGCGAATTATTTCGGATAGTTTTGAATACCCTTTGTGGAAGAGTTTGATAATTGTTAAGTTAAAAAGTTATTACATTGAAAACATTTTTTAAAATTTTGTTAAAATAAAAATTTTAATAATAATATTAATAAATATTATATAATACAATATGAATTTTAATAACTAAGAAAAATTATATTTTAATAATACACTTTATTTATATAATTCATTTTAATAGTATTTACAATAATACAGATTTTTTGTACTTAATGTTAAAAAATATTACATATTAAATAATTATTTTTTAAAAGAGTACTCCATACTTCGCCCAAACCAGCCAAACCCCTTTTTTCCTGTTTCGCTATTCAATTGAATTCAATGGTGGAAGTACATACATTTTTGAATTTTTTTAGAGCAAATCACTGTTAGCCTTGACACCGGGGCGTATGCGTAATCGCCCCCAAAATAGGCAATCGAAAAGCCAAAGCGGAACTCTTGGCTTTTTGCCTTGTTTGTGGGCCACACTTATTTCCGATCTGAAATATTGACCAACCGACAGAGGAAATTAAATATTAAATAAATAAATTAAGCTTCGACAGACTTATAGATATTTTTACATTTATCACATGTTTCCATGTTATGAATAATATTGTATAATATTCTATCGCTTATATTTTGTACTTAAAAAACTTGCCAATTTAATAATAATAATATAATAATTTTTCTCCCTGTGCAATGCACTTTTTGGCCGGCGTGTCGTCAAAAGGCAAGGAAGCAGAGCGTGGCAAAAAAAAAAAAAAAAAAAAAACACAAGGTCGGTCGTTTAGCTTGGCTTAAACCTACCCATCCAGCTGGTAATTCCACAGAAAACACCAAAAAAATATAAACTACACCACCCCACTTAGAACTTCGTTTAGCAGCAGTTGTTCAAACAAAAATTAGTTGGCTTCGGCCGGTTCAGCTTCAGTTGATAATTATTATAATATTTATTGTTGCTGCCTGCCGCTGCTGCTGCCTATCGCTAAATTTTTAATTGCTCAAGACAAAGGCACAGTTTTTATGCATAATTAGAGGCTTACAATTTGGGTTTCAGCACACACAGTCCTTCACATTGCCAAAAAAAAAAAATTAAAAAATAATAAAATACGAATTATAACACTAATTACACTCGAAAAAGCAGCGGGGATCGTTTCGCCACAATCGATCGATATTTAACCCTGGACGAGTTCAACCACTCCCGCTGATAATTGCCCAAGTCCTGTAATTGGAACTTTTCAAAGATGATGTTGTTCTTTGATCAAGTTCTTGAGATTATCAACATAATAGGGAAATATCAAGGAAATCACAAGCTTTTAATGATTATCATCTGTGAGCGAGCAATCTATATATATGAAACTTATTTAATAATAATTATACAGCTTTCACATTTTCCGTACCAATATTTAGAATATATATACCTATAGTTTTTATAACCCACTCAACTTGAAATCGAGGAAGTGCCATATCGCTGGTATCTTCCCAGAAAAGCTGACAAATGGCTAATGATACCATTAAGCCAGGAGGAAGCCGAATAACAGTCGCTTAGCTGTTGCGATTTAAATAGTTTTTAATTGATAACTAATTGCGGTGAGGCGAGTGCCAAAACAAGACAGTGGACGACATGGCTGTGACGTTTTCAATGTTGCAACATGGGGTAATATTGCAACTCTTTAGCCAGTTAATTGGCAGCAAAAGCGACAGTGGCAGCAGCAAATACAGCTTTTCACCAGGAAATCAATAAACGATAGTCAAGCGAAGAGAAAAAAAAACAGCATGCACAACACGCACATCTCAATTTCAGTAGTAGCAAAAACAAAAATGGGGAGATAAAGATAAAGAAAAAATAAGTAAAAAGCACAGCCCTGACCAGCTCAATTTCTCGTGCCAAAAATAAAAGCAAATATGGCCCACTTTTTTTAATGTGAAAATACAAACATTGCTAAGTGCTGGCCGGAAAATACCCAGAAAAAAAAACCACCTGAGTTCTAGTTCCGATTTATACTATATTTGGACTATAAAAGGCAGCCGTCGTAACTTTCTTCACTCACAAGTCCAAAAGTATTGCAAACATGAAGCTGTTCCAACAAATTATCCTGGGTCTGGTGCTCATCTTCGCCGTAATGAGTTCTCTGTCGACTGCTCAGCCTCTGGAGGATAATAGTGAGGCGGATGAATCCCTTGTTGGAGACGCGGAATCGGTTGAATCTCTACCCGATGACGTCCAACAGGATTATCTAAATGTGGCCAACTATGTGACTGCTCCTCCTCCATGGTGGTGGAACTAGACATTTTTCTTTTTTTTTTTTTTGTATATTATTATTTTATTAAATTGATGTATTAAAATTACAAAGAACTTAATGCCTTTTTTAATCAATAAACTATCGATAAAGTTATCGATAAAATCGATAAAATTGTTATAAAATGATAAAAAAAAAAACATTTTTAAAAATCCCTATTTGTATTTTGCAAACAAATATTTTATTTGCGCTCACTTCAGTTTCGATTTGAAATATTTCGAAATCATCTTTTTCATAAACCTCAAAAAACCAGTACGATTTATTTTACGATCAATTATCCTTAGTTCAGAAAGTATTAGCTTTTCATGCCCATTTTTTTTCCGCTTACCTATAAATACTTGTAACGAAATTTATTTAAGCCAATAAACCTAGATTCAGTAAGTGCTTCTTTATGAATATTTTCCATTTAGTTATTTTATTTGAAAGCTACAAATTGTGGTTTTCAAATGTTTTGACTGCGGAACCGAACCAGTACGAGGTTAATGCAAAATATATCATTCGCATTTTCTTACACTTATCTTATTTTCTCGGACTGCCACGCCAAACTAATGGAAATGTTCGCCTTGAATAGATCGGGGCGATTATTAATCGATTATCGCCCGATTACCACATTGAGTGGCTTAAAGACCCCATAAGAAATGCAACTCGTCAACTCGGCTGATGGCTTAAGATAAATAAGTCGCCGAGTCGCTCATAAATTTCGAATGCAGCCCGCTGATTTATGCACTCCATCCAACTTCGGCCCGATGGAAATACTATTACCATTAAGCGTTTTTCGACCACGGATTTTTCCGCTTGCATGAGACAAGTGCACCGCAATTGCAGGCAAATTATGTCTGAGGCAATGTTCGTGTGCTCGTGTGTTTCGTGCAAGTTTACACAGAAATCAAATTACACGGCGCAGGCAACCTCTACTCTATTCACAATTCACTTAGTTGCTTACTTTATTTTTCGCGCAGTGAACAAACAATGCCTTTTATTGGCATCTTATTTGCGCCATTTAAGGATGCAATTTTCTGAGCTAAAACACATTTAAGGAGAGATCTAAATTTCTCTTGTTTTGGCTTGAATAAATTTAACGAATTCCTCGTCGACTATTTAAATACACATAAGGTGGGGGACTCGCAAATCTTGTGTTTTAATTTAAATACAATATTGGTTAAGACATTTGTAATTAGCCAAAAACTCACTTAAGGAGCGATCTAAATTTCTCTTTGTTTGGCTTGAATAAATTAAGGACATTCCTCGTTGAGTATTTAAATTGCACAAAAGGGGCTGCTTTGAAATCTTGTCTTTTTCCTTTGCTTAGTTAATTAGAATGGTGGTAAGTAATGTTGTAATAAAGATTTATATATTTAGCAATTAGCATCATTAGAAACCCCAAAAAAAAAAAACGATAATCGATTTGATGTTCTGTTATCGATATGCTCGAAAGTTATAATTTCAAATGTGGGTTTACCCCTTGTTTGTGTGTGAGAAAGCTTTATATTATATTTAACAAAGATTTATAAATTTAGCAATTAGCATCATTAGAAAACCCAAAAATTTATTAGGAACGATAAATCGATTTCAGGTTATGTGGTATCAATTTTGACTCGATATGCGGGCACCTCAATTCGATATGCTCGAAATTTATAATTTATAATGTGTCTTTCTTCCTTTTCTGTGTGTAAGAAAACTTAATATTTTATTATTCATAATATTTATTTGTATTTTATGGCTTTAATAAAATAGTTAAAAGCATAAACAACTTTTACTTTGGTCCCTCGAAAGTTTTTACACTTTTTTTTCTGGTGAATAAATAATTATATAGTTAAATAAAAGAAGTAAGTAGCACAACTATATACACGAATATTTGATAAAAATGCATACAGAGTTTATAGAGTTTAATATAAAATAATTCGTAATTAAAGAGGATTAATTGTAGTGCATTTCACCGCAGTGCATGTCAAACGTGGACATTTGCAATGGGTGCCTGCCTGTGTGCCTGTGAGCAGGAAATCTCCGCGGCTTGTCTGATTTTGGCCAAGACAAATAAATCCGGCTGATAAATACAACTAAAAAATAAAAAGGAGGGGATCCGGCGGTCAGGGCCATGGACATTGAACTTGAAAATGCTGAAAACGCTGGTTAAACATCCAACGAAACGAACGGCAAATGCTGTGTGTGTGTGTGTCTTTGGTTTTGGCTAAGGTTAGAGCAGTTGAGCAACAGGTTTTCCATTTTGCCAATGGAAGATGGAAATCCAAACTGGGGGGAAAAAAAGAAAAATGTTCAGGCTGCCATAAGTGGAAGAAAAGGAAAACAAAACATGAAACACGGGCCGGGCAATGTCATTCGGCATTTGGTTTTATTTTCCGCCCAAGTTGAAGTGATCCTGTGTGTAAATAATGTCTAATGCTGCCTGCCGGTTGCATAATCGTCTGGCAATTATGCCAAAGAGATCCGTTTATTTTCTTTTCTTTTTTTCACATTTCGTTTTTTGGCCACTTAGCGCGCTTACCGCTTGCCACTTGCCACTTGATAATGTTGTTTTGTTTCTCGTGTGCTCGCAAAAACCAAACTCGTTTCAATTATTGGGAAAAGCGCGTATAAATAAATCATCGCTGCTAGCGCTGAAATCTTTGAAAACTGCGAAAACTGAAAACTGTAACCCAAAACAAACCGAAACCGAAACGAAAACACAAACACCGCCGCATCCATCCCACACGACAAAATCAACGAAAAAAAAAAAAAACTAAACTGAAAAACGAGTCAATTCGATTTAAATTATAGGTTCAACGGCTGCTGACGATCGCATCATTAATTGCGCTTTTCAGTGGATACACGGGGTGGCTTCGTTATGCAACATACGTATATACTACACACACAATTAATTAATAAAAACGTACTGGTTATTTTAAGTGTGGCTTTTTATGGGAGCTGCCGATCGCAATAAATTTAAGCAGCATTAGCCGTAATTATGTGCAACATATTTTTCGGTTGCCGCCGCGTGTATTTCGGTTTATGTTTACTTTTCCGTGGGTGAGTCAAGATCTAGAATGCGGCCAAGGGATCAAGTTGAACCACTTTATCGGACACCATAATGTTTTTACAGATTTTGCATGAAATTAGCATGCGAAAACAAATGACAAAAAATACGAAAAAGTGTGGAAAATAATTTTAAAAAATTATTTTTTAGAACATTTATTTTTCTGTAAGCAATTAAAAAATATTTGAGATTTAAAAAAATAGAATTCATAATTTTTATTTTATTTTTTCTTTTTTAATTTTTATTTCCTAGCCTTGCTCACAAATAACAAAATAAGTTAAGGCAACTAAATAATTATTTTTTTAAATATTTTTGTAAGCCTTAACTTTTTCTTATTCAACGTGTAGATTGTGTGATTCCGGAGTAATGGAAACCACTTCATCAGCGGAGGTCGTAAAACGTATCTTTACCTATTTGGCTTGTTAATTATGCGTGTGGTATTACTTTATTTTTTTTTTTTTTTGCTGACCAGGTGCAGTTGGGTTAAAGTAGTTACATATGCGAACGCCTTCGGTCCGGATTTTTTTCTTGGATGTTCACATTCGCTTGCGGCGATGGCCATTAGAGCATTACCCACTTAGGGCCCCCCTTAAAATCCAGGTGGTCCACAGGGACCACAAAAATATATTGCAAATTACAGA
This sequence comes from Drosophila pseudotakahashii, assembly GCA_035046095.1. NCBI lineage: Eukaryota > Metazoa > Arthropoda > Insecta > Diptera > Drosophilidae > Drosophila > Drosophila pseudotakahashii. The sequence continues at coordinate 15,544,245 of JAWNOE010000105.1, forward strand.
CACTTGAGTGCTTCCTTAACTTTTTCGAACACTTTACTTATGCAACTCTCAAATTGTTTGTACGAAATGAAATGTATGCTAAAAATCACCTGCCCATAATTAGCGGAAACCAAATGTTTGACCCTCGGTGAATTGTGAATCATCGGAACTGCCCAATCGAAATCAAAGCTAAACCAATCGAAACCAGCCCAAGTAATTCCAATTTAAAGCTGTACAAGAAATACCTGATTTGTATACTCTTTATCTTTATGATTTACTATAATGATAAATTATACTAATATCTGGCTTATTTGCATATATGTCATAAAATAGAAATAAGTGCACTGGTCATATAAATTAAACATATTTATCAAGGGGCTTTAAAAAAATAATGAGATATAATTAAAACTGCCTTTCAAAAAATAAAATAAATAAAAAATAAATACAAAAAAATAGGATAAATATTAAATTACTCTGAGTTTTTTGATATAAAATATTTTTAAAGATGTCACATTTATATCAAGCTTAAAGCTTTAAAATATTTTGCAACAAAGAATTTTACAAGTTTTTTATTAAACGGAGGCATTCCGTTTTTGGTGCGAAAGCCAAAAATTGCATTTTATGCAGAAACCTCGCAGCCTAAAAGTGTGCTTAAAAATAGTATTAATACTAAATGAATGAATAAACCTTAGTTGATTAAATATCTAACTTAATTTCCATTATATTTATTAAATTCGGCATATTAACTTGATATTTTGTTATTAATTCGCTCATAAATCATAAAAATCTCAAATTTAGCTGAAGGCCAGGAATTTCAGAGAATTCAGTGTGGCAAAAACCAAAAAACCCTTTCAAAAGTGTATGAAAAATTGGCAAGCCCAGCGAAAGGTGCTGCCGACTCGGCTGACTCGGTGATTTTTGAGGGTTCGAGATACTTGTATTTATTAAAACATGCGTGAAAATCAATCACTGAATACAAAAGCCACGCACTAAAAAATAAATGCCCGAAGTTTAGACCACCACCAGCCGAACCACCTGAAACCACCGAATCACCGAAGTTGGCGCCTTCGTTTTCGTTTTCATTGGCCTGTCTTCGTCTTCGGGGGGCAAAAAAAACTTCATATAAAACGTGGCCGACATAATGCGGCCAACAGTCGTAAGCGCGCCACGGTCCACAGAAGAGGATAAAAAATACAAATAAATCCCAGAGACTCAAAACTAAAGAACGTCCAAAAGAACATAAACCTTTGGTTGTTAAAAACATTTTTTTTTTTTTTTGCCAAACCATTTTTGGCTTGAGTGTTACGGTGTGTTTGCTTAGAAGTGCCATGATGTTGCAGGACAAAGGATGGATCCCAGTGACCCTGATGATCACCCTGATCACGCCCTCGTGGGCTGCCTATAAGCTCCAGGAGCGTTATAGCTGGAACCAACTGGACTTTGCCTTCCCGAATGCCCGACTCAAGGAGCAGGCCCTCGCCAGCGGCGATTATATTCCACAAAATGGTCTTCCCGTCGGAGTCGAGCACTTTGGCAATCGGCTATTCGTCACGGTTCCTCGCTGGCGAGATGGTAAGTTCGGGATCTGGATCCGATTATTCAATTTACAAGTTGGATAGCCAGTCAATCCTTATGGAGATCGCAACCTAACTTTGGGCATCATTAGCACTTACAAATTGGGTGTGGAATCTAAGTGATTGAGGAATTACCGGCAGTTGACAGTTTTTATACATGGTTCGATTGACCAAAATCAGAGGGGTGAAGCAAGTGAAAATCGTTAGGATAGTAGATATGCTGTAAACAAATTGACAGTTGGATTCCCAAAACAGTGTGAAGAATTTCAGATATGTTTATTATTGATTAGGATCGGTAGTGTGAAATAATTCAATACTTTTGATTTACATTTGATATTTAAATAGTTACAGTATAACAAAACATTTTCCAAAAATTAATTTGTAAATTGGTTTAAATGTTTAAATAGTTGTTAATACAAGAAAAATGTGTTTTAAAATTTTAACCCTTAGAAAAAGTAAGAAATAACTAAAATAAATTATGTATCTATTACTAGAATTTTTTCGTTTTCTAGATTTCTAATCTATTAGCTATTCAAATGGCCATTTGAAATGAAAACTTCCAGAAAAGTGACAAAGATTTTTTTTTGGGGGTGGCGGGGCTTTTGTTTGATGGTTTTTCAGCGCGTTGACCTCTCATAAATCCGGTTGATACTTGCGTGTTGCATTTACATTTGAAAACTTTAAACAATTAACCGTTGTAAAATCGAAGCCAATAGCGCGGCATTGGCATTATATATTGTGTATATATGGTATTATAAGGTATTATATGACCATCCGAATGGTGAAGGCTTCTTCAGGGTCGCTACACAAAAATGGAAATGGAAATCAAATCACAAACAATAACATATTATGGCATTATGCCATTAACCAATGATTAGCTTTCAGTTGGATCGAAGTGAGAGTTGCACAAAGTCTAAACATAAAGACATTGTTCTGCGGCTTAGAGACTATTTCACACACAAATTAGCAAATTGTTTTTGTTTCGTTAGTTTGCAAAATGACTACAACAAAAATGTATTTCGCTAACGAAATTCAGGAAATAATATTTTATTTAAAATTATTTCAAATATCTGAGTGCAAAATTAAATGATAAAAATATATACATTTAATGAAAAATATTTAAATTAATGTAAAAAATAATGTAAAATATATAATATTAATTATACAAAAGCATTTCCCGATATTCTGGCCCAACCTTGAGGTCTCTTTTGAAAAAGATTTCGAATGCCCAGCTCAAGTCAAAGAAATAATAATAACAAAACGCCCAGAAGGCCGTGTCGGCAAAAAAAAAAAAAATAAAACCCATATTAAAGCAAACAAAAGTACGTGAAAGTTGTGGCAAAGTGGAATATTTTTTTAGAGGCACGCTTCAATGGCCATCGAAGCAAATCAATTAGTCGGTGGCAAATAGAAAAAACACCTCAAGTTGACAGTTGTTATGAGCTATGATTAATGGGTCTTATTTAGAGCCAGGCAAATTAAAATCAAAATCAAAATCGAAATGCATTAGATAATCCTATTCCCCCCCTCGTTGAAGTTCGTGTGTAAATCAGTTCCGATCACAAAATAAACCGACAGTTATTGCGGCATTACTTTTATTCCCACATAAGTAATGAGCTAAACGACAGGATTACAAATTGAAATCGAATCTGAGAAATCGAAATTGAAATTGAAATGAGAATGCGAATGCGAGTACGAGTACGAATGCGATCGAGAAACTGCAAGTGAAGCTAAAAACCAAGAATTGCCAACATTAATTGGCCGGATAACGACTCAACAGCTCGTGTTTCATACAGATTCATTAGGCGGCCACCATTAGCCATTGAACCGCCAACCACCGACCGCCGGTCATTTAGCCACTTGAACCACTTGAGCCACTTGATCCACTGAGCCATTGAGCCACCGAGTGGACGCATTAGCCACGACGATATGTGTGGCCCATTCCAAGACGCAGTCTTATAATCTCAATCACAAATGAGATCGGCGGAAAAAATGGCTGACTTTCAGGGGGGCGGTGACTTGAAATCTGATTTACAGATTAGGCGGCTAACAAAGTTGCAAGCAAAAAAGATAAAAACACAAAAAAAACAAGAATGTTGATACTTCAATTACATGTTTTTGGTTGTCAAATATTTTTCGGTGGACAAAAACAGCAATCTATTACATTCCAAAGAAATTCCTACTTTTTAAACTGCGGCTAAAAACATTTTGAATCAGCTAAAATTTAATGCCACCTTTTTGATATTTAAAATAATTATTCCAAATAATATTCTTTGTATTCATTAATTTTTCCATATTTTCACCATAATTTTTCTATAAATTTCCCATAATTTTGTCTAACTTGCTATCAAACCCCCTAAAATATATTTGATATTGATTCTTGATATTTAAAATATTTATTCAAAATAATATTCTTTATATTTATTTATTTTTCCATAAATTCACCATAATTTTTCTATAATTTTCCCATAATTTTGTCTAACTTGTTATCAAACCCCCTAAAATATATTTCATATTGATTCTTATATTTAAAATAATTATTCCAAATAATATTCTTTATATTTATTTATTTTTCCATTATTTCACCATAATTTTTCCATAATTTCACCATAATTTTGTCTAACTTGTTATCAAAACCGCATAAAATATATTTGTAATTTTCTATGTAATTGAATTCCCCCAATCAAGCCACTTAATTTGTTAAAAAAAAAACACACACAAGTTGAAAGCCGCTCATGGGGCGGAAAAATCGCTGTCAACTGTATCGCTTAATCGCTGATAAATGGGCGGATCGAATGAGGCGGTTCGGTCCACAAAGGGGGCGATGCGATGTCGCTCGCCCGCTGCATTAAAAAAGAAAATACCAAACGAAGAAACCAGAAATGCCTGGAAATTCAATTAACCAAGAGATATAGAAGAGAAGCAACTGGAGCGGAAATCGCTCGAGACAATCACACATGTACATCATATATCGCTGATATATCGCATATATGTATATATACATATATATTGATGATGATGTCAGAGCCTCCGAGAGTTGCCTCAGTTTTGCCGGCTAATGACATCCGAAATTGCACGCAACTTGCAACAGTGCAAAATTTATGAGCCAACTCATGACTCAAGTTTACACTTAAGTCATACCTCTCCAAATATAGAACTTCCAGAGATTAGACAATTCCAGAAATTAAAAGTGTCGTTAGCGCAGCGCAATGGATCATAATGTTAAGTTCCGGGTGTTGATAAAGATGACAAGTCCTAAAAGTTTTATTAGATTTTTTTCAGTAATAGAAATGTGGGTAATTATTACCATCACATTTTTATTATCTTGCAGACAGAACACTGAACACTATTCGATGTGAGTGGATTAATTACAAAATTTAATATTCTTGGACTGTTAATACAAGAAAAATTTGCATATATATTTAAAAAGTGGTTATACTATATCAATACAAAATATCCAGGCCAGTATTTAATATGATAATAAAATGTAAAATAATATTTCGGAAAATTATAATTTATGGGGATTTATTAAGATAGATTTATCTAAAAATATATTTCATAATTTCCAAAAAATATCATTATCAATTATTCCCATTTTCTTGTATTGATCCCTTATAATGATCAATTATTCCCATTTTCTTGTATTGATCCCTTATAATGATCCCATCTTTAATTACTTTTTTATTTAAATATATATTTCATAATTTCAAAACAAATTTCATTATCAATTATTCCCATTTTCTTGTATTGATCCCTTATAATGATCCCATCTTTAATTACTTTGTTATTTAAATATATATTTAATAATTTCAATAAAATTTCATTATTAATCATTCCCATTTTCATGTATTTATCCCTTATAATGATACCATCTTTAATTTTTTTTTCAGGAATCCCAGCCACACTGACTTATATAAATATGGATCGCAGCCTGACGGGTTCCCCGGAACTGATTCCCTATCCCGATTGGCGCTCGAATACCGCTGGCGATTGTGCGAACAGCATAACCACCGCGTATCGCATCAAAGTGGATGAGTGCGGTCGCTTGTGGGTTTTGGACACGGGAACCGTGGGCATTGGCAATACCACCACCAATCCCTGCCCGTATGCCGTTAATGTTTTCGATCTGACCACAGATACGCGAATTCGGAGGTACGAACTTCCTGGTGTGGACACCAATCCGAATACGTTCATCGCCAATATTGCCGTAGATATTGGCAAGAGTTGCGATGATGCCTATGCCTATTTTGCCGATGAATTGGGCTATGGTCTAATTGCCTACTCGTGGGAACTTAATAAATCCTGGCGCTTCTCGGCTCATTCGTACTTCTTCCCCGATCCTTTGAGGGGCGATTTCAATGTGGCCGGAATTAATTTCCAATGGGGCGAGGAGGGTATCTTTGGCATGTCCCTGTCGCCGATTCGATCGGACGGCTATCGTACCCTGTACTTCAGCCCTTTGGCCAGTCATCGTCAGTTTGCCGTTTCAACCAGAATTTTGCGGGATGAAACCAGGACAGAGGATAGCTACCATGACTTTGTGGCTCTGGATGAACGTGGTCCGAATGCCCATACCACTTCGCGTGTGATGAGCGATGATGGCATCGAGCTGTTCAACTTAATCGATCAAAATGCCGTCGGTTGCTGGCACTCATCGATGCCGTACTCACCGCAATTCCACGGCATTGTGGATCGCGATGATGTTGGCCTGGTCTTCCCAGCCGATGTAAAGATTGATGAGAATAAAAATGTCTGGGTCCTTTCCGATCGCATGCCCGTCTTCCTGCTCTCCGATTTGGACTATGCCGATACCAATTTCCGTATTTACACCGCACCGCTGGCCACTTTGGTTGAGAATACTGTGTGCGATTTGAGGAACAATGCCTATGGACCACCGAATACGGTTTCGATACCCAAGCAGCAACCAGCTCTGCCCATCGGTCCACCGTTGTACACCAAACAATATCGTCCTGTCTTGCCACAGAAACCGCAGACCAGTTGGGTTTCCTCGCCGCCGCCTCCGAGTCGCACTTACTTGCCAGCCGGTGCCGGGAATCCGGGAAATGTGGTATCCAGCATCAGTGTGACCTCGAATACGGTGGGACCGGCAGGCGTTGAGGTGCCAAAGGCATACATTTTCAATCAGCACAATGGCATTAATTACGAGACAAGCGGTCCCCATCTATTTCCGACTCATCAACCGTCTTCATCGATTGGACAGGATGGCCTGAAAACCTATGTGAATGCCCGCCAATCTGGATGGTGGCACCACCAGCATCAGGGTTAAACATTAACCCATACACGGGGTACGCGATTAACTTCCCACTCACTCTCGCTTTTTGTATAGGATATTTAATGACAAAAAATAAGAAAAACCACACTCTCATGAGCAAAAAGGAAACCATAAACACAGGGCAACAGCGGTTATTTAACAAAACAAAAAATCACACGATGTATTGGCATGTGGCAAATCAACAATTTCCCCTAGCTTTGTTTTTAAGCAAGAAATAAATAAACTATTTTTTTTTATAAATAAATATCTTTTTTTTTTGTTGTTGTTTTTATGAGCTTATTGAAGAAAGGGAAACGGAAATGTAAGTATACATCTAAGAATGGCTTCTAATAACTTTATATATTTCTCAATTTTAAGAAATAATTTATTTAAAAATTGTATTTATTTTAAATTAACTTTCATTGCATACTTTTAATACAAAAATTTTATAATTTTGAGAAGCATTTTTTGTAGATGACGCTGTTTAAAGTTTACACAGCATTTTTGACATCCGATAGGTGGCGCTAGTAAAGGCTACATATTCATTAACTCTTCAGGTAGATAGTAAGGCGGTATTATATGGCCGATTTATAAAGGAAACAATCTACTTTTGGGGCTGAAAAAATTCGAAAGTTAAACCCGTTTTCTATATCCCGCCTTTTGGCATGCAAATGCTACGTTTTCAACGCCCTCCGAAAGTAAGGATTTTACACATAATTACAAGTGTGGCCCCACATCTGGGATATCGCGGTTTAAGGCCTTCAAAACTACACTGGATAAAAATTATATATTTTAAACCTTTCTTAATTTTACATATCATTTTGATATGTAATAATAGGGAACATTTATTTTCGCTTCCTAAAAATTACAATGATAGTATTTAAAGAAAAAAAAATATATACAGGGTAATAATAGTTTGAAAAAAAAGTTTCGCAGGACATCGGGTGGAATCGAACCTGACCCTATTATTTTTTTTATCCAATTTCTCTTAAAATATACTTATAATTGACTTTTTTAATGTAAGAAAAGATCAGGAAGTTGTCATATCTTTTTAATTAAATTGATATCAAGCTCTTCTTTTTTTTCTGTGCATCTGCGATTATTCACAACACCCCACATCACATCCCAGGCGATGATTTATGCCCCCCGTTTCGGGGGCGTGGCATTTTGTCCAACTTTCGAAAAACAAACAGAGGAATAAGGAGCAGGCAACATTTATTTACTTAGTGATTACGGACGGACATTCGAAGGATGGTGAAAAAAAGCCTCCTGTGCGAAACACTTAACGCCAAAAGTGAGCAAAACAACACTTGCTCTATTAACACGGCAGACTGTCTGATATTTATTGGGCAACATTAAGGCGGATATTCGGTCGCGGCTTAACGAGAAACGAAGAATATCGTACGTGTGGCTAATTTGCGGTTAAGGCAGGCATATGATTTACATAGCCAAAAAAAATAAAGCCAAACCGCAGTCCATGCAAATTATAGAAATTTTCTCCTTTTTTTGGGGGGGATTCTGCTTGGCCAAAACAAATATTGAGATAAAAGTCAGTTAGTCAGTAGGCCCTATAATTTGAGTTATTCAAATGCCATAAATCCGCTGAAGCAAACGAGCTGCTAATTTCACGTTAGACGCCCTTTAATTTCACGCTGCCATTTGTGGCTTCCGTTTCGAATGAGTTTTTCGAATCTTTTGGATTTGCATTTTCAATTTGAATATCCTGCGGTTTTATAATAACGCAAAAATAAAAGATAAGATCAGTGTTTCTTCCGAATTTTTTTTGAGTTTAATTGAAGGCGCCGTTTCATTCCTAGTTAAAACTGACACACCGCTGTGCAGACACAACACAAAAACGGCAGTGGCAACAAAGTTATCTCACAAGCTGTTAAAAAATCAAGTTCGGCGCTTCAGTCTTTCGTTTTGCCACCATGTGGCTTAAGACGAACTTTTAAACTGGGCATTCAACACAGTTCACTTTGAATTCAATTAAAGGCATAGCAAATCAAAAGTTTTATGCTTATTAATCAAAGACTTAATTGATTGCAGAAGGTCACGGAAGGGCGTGAAATGCGAGCTCAGCCAGGGGGCCACATAAAAAGATGATTTAGGGAGCGGATCGAAAATATAACTAGGTCTGAAACAAAAGCGGCGCCACAAAGCGATTTCTTTTTGATGAAAATGTTGTATACAAAATTATAAAAATACTAAAATTTTCGTAAAAATGATTATTTATTGATTAGAAAAATATAAATATTTTGTTAAATTTTTCTACTATTTTTCCAATATTTTTTCTGCAACTTTATTATTTTTTTTAAGTTTCCAAAGCATTTTTGTCTACCTTTGTTTTGTATTTTCTCCAACTTTTTCGATAACTTCATACATTAATTGAGCATAATAGGAAGAGAGATCTCGATTGGGAGCAGGGAAAGTGCAAGTTAATCGCTCAATTCGCGATCGGCTGGCCCCTTGGGATGCGATGATTATTCGGCTGCAATTGAAATTTCATTTTAATGGCTGCAGTTTATGACATCAGAGGGGCCAACCGCGAAATTGCTGGCCAAAAAGACTTTGTTGGTGGTAAGATCGTAAAGGAAAGAACCCAGTAAAAAAAACGCGATAAGGATAGCGAGCGTGTAGCGTGTAGCCACACAAAAAAAAGAAGATACAATTGTATCTGCAGGTAAGAAAAAGAAACTTGTGCAGCTGGATAAAACTAATGCACTTGCAGTCAAATCTAATCGTTTGCCAAATGTCAAACGAGTTTCATTCATGAGGCGATACCCCTGCCCCTCGACATCCCTTTTTATCCTTTCCTTCCTCAAATGTGAGAGAGTTCCATTCATCGAGGACCGTGGCGATAAGTCCGGTTCTTCATTTCCGATATGACAAACACGCGTCATGGTTTAATTAAAAGGTTATTCTTGTAGGCAGGATAACACTCTGGCCGCAAGGATGCGATTGAGTTGTCTGCTGCGTTGAGGGTATTTATTGAGTCCCTTATCTTAAAGACTTTTTCTGACCTTGCCTGTGTGGCAAACGAAAGACGAAAGACGAAAAACTGAAAGTCGACCGCAAAGATCTGGAAACGGTGAACCACAAATATTTATTCACATGGCCAGGTGAGAATTGACAAATTTCCATTTCGTCAATTCAATCAATAAAGCTAAAGCTAAAAAGCAACACCTCGAAATAAAACTGCATAAAGTGAAAAACAACAAGAAATACAAAAAAAAAAAAAAAAAATAGTGGCCAAGGCCGCTCGAAAACCGCTTTCAATTAAATTGGGGCACACTTTTGCCTGCGGTCGTCGCAACCTCATCATCATCATTCTCGTCATCATAATCATCAAAAAGCTGGTGCCTCGGGAGTGAAAATGAAATTGTTGCCCCAGGCGGTGTGGTGTGTCCAAGGGTCCCCAGCAGCAGCTCATCCTCCTCAAAAAAAAAATTTTTTAAAAATATATAAAACCAAAAAGAAAGGAAACTTTTAACACCCTATAAAAACTTTATAACATTAATTCAAACCGAAGTAGATTTTTGAACTATTTTCTATATAAAACTATATAAAAGATTTATTAATTTTATTAAATATAAATATTAATAAAATAAATGTAGAATTTTTTAAAGATATATGCCCAAAATATATACAAAGATAATATTTTATTTTTGAATATCATTCTTTGTAAAGATTTTATATTCTCCCGTCTTGCAGGGTATTCAAAATCAAAAAGAAACATAAATGAAATGAAAAGGTTGGAAAAACTGGTAGTTAGCTACTTTTACCCGATCGTTGACAGTGGACGAGGGATACGAAGTATAATATCGGACTGGAGACTATATATTGAAATTGAAACTGTTGATGGAAAGTTATGGCAGCTCGCGCTCCATGGGCCGCATAATGATGACGAGCCACGATCATCACGATGGCTCTAGATTATGGGGCGGCCCCCGTCTATTCAATCGATCACATATGATATGGAAGACGAGAATGGAGGAGGAGCAGGTGGAGGCCATTAAATTGTTGCCCAAGTGGGGGACAGGAAATATGAGAACGTGTGAATGAGATCCACGAGAAATTGAGTCCGTTCGATGAGTCTATCCATCACTCTGAATGCGGGACATTCCGCGATCTCGGGGGAATATTATGGGGCTATGGCTACAACTCTCCTCCCCTCCAAAGATGAGGCCTTAAGATCTTGGGATTAGATCATTGCCATGAATTGGTGGTTAACTTGATGGTTACGGTGATGACTCTATCACTGCTAAACGGATCTAAATACATTTTTCAATTAAAGTGATATTTAAAAATAATCTATAATGGCTTTAATCTTTAACTTCTTTAATTCTATTCTATAATACTTTTCACTTTAAAGCTGCAATAATAAAAATAAGATACAGAAAATACATGAAAACCTTAATGCTAAATACCTGCAATTTAAATGAGATTAATCAAAATGTTGTTAAAGCGGTCTCTGAACCTCCCAGGTGCCTCAAATTAGTATAAAATTTGCATTTAATATTCAATTACGGTTCCCAGGGTCTGGAAATTATCCCTGGAATGTGCCTCATCATTATTATTATGCCATCCCATCCTGTGGAATGATCTAATAAACTTGACAATGCCGCTCTCCACCGACTTTCTTGGCATACAAACAAGTATGTAAAATCGGAAAAGGGTTCAGGATTTGGGCTGCGTGACCCTGTGTAAGACTTGTAATGGATTTTCTCAGTTACGCGAAGATTGCGTGCGTCGCCGAAAAAAAATTAAACAGAGGGAGATATACATATACGCCGATACTAAAGGAACCTTGCGTGCTTTTCGCCCCTCTTTTTCCCTTTTGGCCAACAATTTGTTAACAATTAGCGCCCATTGGATCTCTCTATGCCAAAAACTCAGAGTCACTTGCCTTTTAAGGTGCTGTATGGCATTAAGAGCTCCACATTCCACTTTGCCGAGGTGAAACTTCGCCGGTGGTCCAGCCATATATAGCATACACCAAATATATATAAATATATACATACTTTATATATATATGCGCGTACTTGGCCATATCCATATCAATCATGCCGTCGTTGCCGTATGCTAATGATGGCAATTAATCAATGAGAATCAGTTAAGACCTGCAGCACACGAGGCGCACGCAATCGGCCCATTCAGGGAGAAAAAAAAAACAGAATATAACTGAAAAATAAAATAACAGACCCAGCAAAAAATACGAAAAATAAGCCACAAAAAAATTGAACAAGATCTGCGAACTCTAATGATGTGCTGAAGTGGCTGGGCCTCTGGAAAATTAATTGCCTGCAAATGGAAAAACATTTGTAATTGCCCCGCAGTCAAGTGACCCACATTAAATTGCCAGGCAGACAGACGATTTGAAGACCTCAGGTGCAAATATTGCTTGGAAAGGTGCGTTTTTGTTTAAAATAAGTAGGTAAGTTAAAATAAATATTATATCTTAGATTACAATATGGTCAAAGGGGCTGGATTGTACCCCCTCATTACAATTTTTTGAAAAAAAAAAAAATGGCAAAAAATTAATATGTACAGATTTTAATGCCAATCGATTGGGAATTTTATTACGAGTTCAACGGTGTTTGACACTTCATATTTAAACTATTATTTTCTTTGATTCGGCCAAAATACTAATTTCTTTAAGTGGAATTGGATATTTGGCAAAAACAGGATATTTTGTTTGCGTTTTTTGCTCAAATTTAACGAAATATTGTCGCAAGCCCAATAAATAAATTTATTTTACGAGGTATGATATTCTATATTTGGATCATTATTTCCATTGTTTGGGCCAAAATACAAATATTTTTGTGTGGAAAATCCGGACCTAATATTAATTTTTTAGCGGTTTTTTGGCCCTACCTTGCCAAAATTTATACCACCAATATATAAATTTTAATTGTTTGCAATTTTGATCTGCAAAATAATCCTGATCGTTTTTCCACAGAAAGCAATATTAATTGCAGCCCATCAGAATGAACTAATGATGTGCTGAAGGAGAATAAATAACCTGGCGATTGGGAGAACATTTGTAATTGCCTCGGGGTCACAAGAGTGACCCACATTAAATTGGTCGACATGGGTGAACGCCTCCCGAAATGTACTCCTACCGATATTCCTCACTATAATCTCATGTCCAGTTCACAGCATGCGACCTCTGGAAATGACCCCTGAACTCTGACCCTAATTGTCCACGCCCTCTGCTAAAAAATGAAACTAGACCATTCTCAACATTCCTTTTTTTTTTTTTGCACGTGGCAGTCTCCGCCATATTCATTGTTTTTTTTTTTTTGTCCATATACCTACCAATATAAACCAGTTCGAGGCATGCAAATAATATAAGTTACTGTGTCAGCGCGGCAGGCAAAAGGCAACAGGTGAAATTGTCGCCCCAAGTCCACGCTTTTGGATCCCGATCCTGATCCCCGTCCCCCCCACCTCTGTTTTTTCTTCTGTTTTTCCAGCCAAGTCAATGTCAAGTGTTGCCCCGGCTGACTTACTACAAAAGTTAATTGCACTGCACGCGCACGCCAAAAGGTAAAAAACAGTCTCGAGTCGCGAGGCTCGAGTCTCGACGACAGGCTCCCGATCCCCAGTATATCCACTATCCAGTATCCAGTAACCAGTGCCCAATGCCCAGTATTCAGTACCAATCCCATCCCATCCCATCTCATCTCCAGACCTCAACTTAAGGCTCGGGCCACGAGGCGCGTGTGTGCAATATCAGGTTTCCATGTCAACTTGAACAGTGGTTTATGTATACGAAAAAAAAAAAATAAAACTAATAATATTATAACAATAATATAATATTAAAAATTAGAGAACAATACATAAATGATACAATTTTAAAATATATATATGTATGTACATATATTTTTTTGAACATATAAGAGTCATATTTATTTGATGATTAGATAATGTAGAAAAAACATTAGTTAATATCAATTATCTTAGTACTAAAATGCATTATCTGCATTATGAACTTATACTATGAAATATATCAAAACGTAAGGCTACCTTCCTACCAGAGTAGATTATTATTGCTTAATTTACCGACACTTGCAAATCGTAGAAAAATGCTTGGTACCATTTTTATGCATAATCTTATAAGAGGTGATATTGATTCTGTAGAACTTGTTAGCCGCCTAACTTTTAATGTTCCCGTTAGACTAACACGTAATTATCATCCTCTAAATTTGCCTCGATGTACATCAAATTTTGGTCTGCACGAGCCCTTTCGCGTTCTATGTAATAACTATAACGTTCTTTATCATTTAATTTGCACATCAACTTCTATCCCGGTATTAAAAACTAACATTTTAACTCATTTGCTTCACTCCTAACTGCATGTTTTTTTTTTTATTATTTGTCCCGTCTTTATTGGTTTTATGTATTCTTCCTCGCGAACTCGCATTTTTGCCCAAATTTACAAAAGGGCCCCGCGCGTAACAAGCACGTGCTTGGTGTCGTTGGGCCACTTGTTTGTACTTCTCGTAGTGCATCAACGTCCATATATAATATTACAAATTAGAGAACAATACATAAATGATACAATTTTAAAATATATATATGTACATATATTTTTTTAAACATATAAGAGTCATATTTATTTGATGATTAGATAATGTAAAAAAAATAACATTAGTTAATATCAATAATCTTAGTACTATAATGTATTATCTGTGTAGATAATGAGATGGTTTATATATTTCTTATGAACTTATACTATCAAACTGATATGCAAATAAAAAGGTTTTTTTTTTTTAAATATTTAGTCCCACTGTGCGAGGGCAACTGCCACCGTGGTTGTCATTAGTCCGCTGCACTTGCTGTTGTAATTGTGACAGGAGCAACGAGCACGGATCGCTAAAGGGTCGATCTCCAGTTGAAGGTGCACTTGGTCACCTGTATTACCGCGGTGGGGAGGGGGGGTTTCCATGTCCACCGTCCACTGTCGACTGGCGGGTTTTCTGCTGATCGTGAGTGCCAGAAGCTGATTTCAGCACGGCTACCGATAAGCAACCGCTTCCAAGCTGCCTCTTTTTTATACATTTTTTTTTTTTTTATTTCGGCTTTGACAGACGCGTTGATTGGTTTTGTTGGGCGGTACGTACGGTAAGGTAAGGAGAATGCGGAGCGCTCTTGATTCCATGAGACATGTAAATTGCTGAGAGCTCTGCCGGAAAATACAGAAACTCGTACAATTTTTCGCCCTTTTTTTCGGCAATATTTTCGGCTGCTCTTGTTGTTGCTGATTGTATTTTTTTGATAGTCATGCTCTGCCACGCCCCATGCCTCCCGTATTTGACAACTTTTTGCATAATTGCAATTGCCAGCAGATGAAAGACGAAGAAGAAAAGCGAATGCACAAATAAAAATTTATATAGCTTTATTTATTTTCTACTATTAAACTACAATTTTAAGAAATATTTTTGTATAATATATTTTATATTTTACTTTAAGAATTCTGAAGAAAGAATAATCATACTTATATAATAGTTTTTATAAAGTCTGTATAAGTACTACACGACACATAGAAAAAATATTGGAGTTGATTTCTCAGGTTATAAATACCTTTTAAACAAAATATTTAATATCATATTACAATGAAAGTAAAAAGTATAAAATATTACACAATCTTCAAGTTGAAATTATTTTTTCTCGCAGTGTTTTAGGTCGAGGCCAACGCCGTGGACCATTCATAAATTTCAAGCCAACTCATAAATACGGCAGCAAAGGCTATCGAGGTGTTGGCCTTACAATCTCACGCCGTGATGATGCCTGCGAACCAAAAAACCCCCCCACCCCCCATCCCTCCCATCGATCCTTTGGCCTCTTGGCTGATTTAATGCAATGCCAAAACAAATTGTTATGTTGGGGCCGCTTGCCGCCCGCAATTAATCAAAGTTCTCGCATTACAATTAATCAAAAATCGCCATCCTTCTTCTTGGTTGGATTTCTGGTTGCCTTCTGCTCCTGGCCATAAATATCATTCCCAGTTGGCGATATGTCGCTTTGAGAGCATTGGCCAAATAGAATTGGCGGCGTCAAAAAGCTCACCTTAGATGTCGCACCGATTCGATGACATATTCGCATTGTTCCCATAAATCAAATATATATATATATATATATCTGGTTTATCAGGAGTGGGAGTATAGAGAGGAGCATCGAAATCGAAATCGACAGCGGCTTTTGTCCTTTCATCGCCCAGCGATCGGTGATCAGGCGGCAATTTGATGGCCATGAACAATTGACAGTTGACTTTTGATTTGATCAGCGAGTGGAAAAGGATTCAATGATATCTAGGCTCCATGCCAAGACCAACAAGAGTCCAAATCTTAGCTTTTTTCTTTAAAGATATAACTAAGACACTAAAACTTTAGCAAGAGATCGTCAAATATGAATTTGGTAAATTAAAACCGGTGATATCTTTTAAGGATTAAAAATAGGACATATACTCTATAATATTCTGAAGGTTTAGTAGATCACTATACAAAATTTTAAGTTATGCCATCTCCGATTAACAGAAAAAAATCTTTTTAAATCGACACCGCTCTTTAATCAAAATGAAACCCCCAAGTAAATCGTGAAGCAGCACACAATTCCACAAGTAATGACAATAAACTGACCTTGCTACGGTAGCTGCGGTCCTTTAATCGAGGCTCCACTGTGCCAAAAGGGTGCCGCTTTAAAGAAGTGTGGAAAAAATGATGCGATGTCAAGTTATTGACAGGCCGAGTCGATATTAATGACGACTTCATCTTCATTCGCCTGGATATGCCATATATGCAGAGCCTTTTCTCTCCCTTGCCCCCTCTTCGATTTTTATCCCCCAGGTTTCGTTTCGTTTTGCTGTCGCCGTGTCTTACTAGCAATTATTGAACTAGTTAGTCGGCCCCAAGACAGAAAAGCAGACGACGATCCTCGATTCATTTTGGAGTTCAATTATGATCGTAAGCAAAGCAGCGCAGCAGAAAGAGCAAAAGCCAAAGGCAAAAGAAAAAAGGCAAAAGCCACACGACATATACATACTTGCATACGTACATATTTAAGCCAACATGTCAACATAATTTATATTAAATTTTTGTGTCAGATAATGATAGCGCCTCATGCTGCCGATCGCCGATCCTCGCACAAAATATATCTGCTTCGAGCTGCGGGCCAAAATACATGTATACACCCAAAAAAAAAAAAAAAAAAAAATGTATTTGAAACGTAGATCGATTTTACATTATGTAATATCAATTTGATCTTAATATGCGGCCCCGTAAATTCAATATGCTCGAAATGAGTATTTTATGTTATAACGATATGCGTATTGCGTGAAATTTACATGCGTATATCGATTTTACGGCGACATGATTTTTTTTGTGTGTATATATAAAACGGTTAAGAAAATATTTGGCAGAACAAACTGGGATTTTAATGCTCTTTCAGAGTTTTAAAACAATTTGCATACTAATTTTTGATGCTAGCATAGGAAATTTTTGATAAATAAAATTGCAACACAAAAAAATAAAACATTTAAATGTATTTCATTTAGTTAAGTAAAATACATTTATCACTAGTTTAACAAATATTTTGAAAGAACTGAATAATTAATTTTTTCCTTTTTTTTCAGTCAATAATTTTAGTTTTTCACCTTTTGGTCCTTCGGATTTAGGTTAAATATTTTGAAATACCCGGAAAATCCGTTTTAATTTTGGTTACATATTTTTCGTATCCAAAAACCACGACAGAGTTTCCCTTTTTATCAACGAGCCACAGCGAATTTGTATTGCATCAACATGAATTTTGCATGACCGACCGGATATGATCGATTCTTTCGGCCTTTGGCCATCTGGTTGAAAACCGGGGATGCCCTGCGACCTGTTTTCTATGCTCAGATGTCCTCGAATGTCCCCTTGTCCGTCCTCAGATGTCCTTTTTTCGAATGCAATGCCATGCAATCTCCCGCGGCTGCAGCAACGAAGTGTTAAACGAGGCCCAGCGTGCGCCTCTGCTGAATGCCAAAGATACCAAATACCAAAATGCCAATTCAAATCTATTTCGGCACGGTTTCCTAGCGTGCAACCAAAAATCCTCCAGCGGCGGCGATCGATGCGGACAATGGAATTTCCTATCCTAAATGCTTTCGAAATGCTTTTGACTTTCGGAACCGAAGAGCCGAGAGCTGAGAGAGCGAGAAACTCCAACTGCTACGCTGGACATAAAGGACCCCGGGGCATTAGGAGTGTTAATAGAAAAGTGCCTCTGGCTGATCAGGTTTCTGGGCAGAAGATCTATGGGATCTATGACATCGAATGGATAACCGTTTGAGGTGTTGACGAGCTGGCGGCCTTGCAGGATCATCATAAAACTTTTGGATTCCAGCAGCACCAAGGTCTCTCTATTCAATGATTACCAAATGACTACAGAGATCAGAAGGTCATCGGTGTGGACAAAGGAGTTTGATACGATCTCTTTTTTTTTACAAACTAAATATCATTGAAAATTTAGTTAAATTGTTTTTCAGTCAATAATTTCAATTTTTCATCTATGGGCCTTTTGATTTTGGTTAAATATTTTTAAATACCCGGAAAATGTATTTTAATTTTCGTTAAATATTTTTAAAATTCAAAACCACGACAGAGTTTCCTTTTTATCTAGTTACAAGAGCCTATAATTAATAAAACAATTTTTAGTTTATTACTAATTTAATTTTGTTTTGATTTCTTTATTACAGGTACATTTTGTATATCGACTTTTCTTAATATTTTTTATTTTCCACAGGCTTTTCCTGCCTTAAATCAATGACTAAACGTAACACACTTCACAGTCAAGTATTTGTTTAGACCTTCTGATTTATTGTGGCTCAACTATTAGAGTCATAAAAGCTGGCTGGCCACTTTCATTAGGATCTGGAGCTCCTTTTTTTTGAAGGGGTTGCTTCTTGTCTACTGGGAAGTCTGAAGTCTGCATCGTTTTGCTTTTATTTCTTCTGAAACCGGTTGGCAGCCGGCACGCGACAGAGCCGGGTTTTAAGTTTTGCTACGCAGACGAGGGACGACACAGGCAGCTGAAAATGGGCAAAAACACTCAGACGAAGCCGAAGAAACTCTGTTTCTGTTCCCAACTTGAAAGCAGGGAACACTCGGCGCCGAAAGGCAGCTGCAATTTGCAGAGAGAAGAGGTATGAGAAAAGAGAGAAAAGAGCGAGATATATATGACTACCTTTGAAATCAGAGAAAAACACTCCACTCAAGAGACTTTAACTCCGATTCGGATTGCCCGATCCTTGAGTGATGATGCTGTTGCACCTTTTTTCGTACGAGGGGCAGGTAGATGATGATAATAACGCAGGTGAGATCCCTAGGCCCTGGAACCCCTATAAATAGCCCGAACGGAACGGGGAAGGGCATCAGAACGGAGCCAGCGCTCAAGAAGAGATCATCTCTATCTCGAAATTCAACAAAAAAAAAACGTATATCCTCAAAAATAACGAAATGGCTCTGGGCAGCGAGAATCAGTCCTCCTTTTTCTACGACGATGAGGAGTCGTCATCATCGTCCCAGGTCACTACTGGGCCCTCCGTCATCCGGCGGAATGCCCGGGAACGCAATCGCGTCAAGCAGGTCAACAATGGCTTCAGCCAACTGCGCCAGCACATTCCCGTGGCCGTGATTGCTGATCTGAGCAATGGTCGTCGTGGAATCGGTCCAGGTGCCAATAAAAAACTGAGCAAAGTCAGCACACTGAAAATGGCCGTTGAGTATATACGCCGTTTGCAGAAAGTCATTGATGAGACCGATCAGCAGAAGCAGCAGCAGCAACAGTTGCAGTTGCAGCAGCAACATATGCAATTCCAGCAGCAGCAGCAGCAACATGAGCAACTTCAGCAGCAGCAACACTTTTACGCCTGGCAACAACAGTTGCAGTTGCAATCGCCCACTGGCAGCGTGAGTTCCTGCAACAGCAACAGCAGCAGCAGCAACAACTCCTATTACACACCAGCAACATCAACGATTGCGACAGCAACACCTTCTTCGAATATTGTTACCAAGTTGGAAAACAGCTATGAAGACTACCGCAACAATTCCTGCAGTTCTGGCGCCGAAGATGAGGACATCCTCGACTATATTTCCCTGTGGCAGGATGATCTGTAGGGGATCTTCATTTCGAAACCCCTTCGAGAATCTCCTACAATTGCTAGTCGCACACAACGAACCATTGATTGGCCAACAAGTATTACCTCAGCCACAAAGTATTTATGTAACCCAAAACGAAACACCTTTTTTTTTGCCTGTACAAATTAGTTGTTAAGTTTTTATATAGTTTATAAGACTAGCTTGTAAAAATGGAAGACAATGTATACTTAAGAATCTCTCTTTTTTTTAAACAAACATGGAGGACATTAAACTGATATTTAATTACAATGAAATCTTTAATGAGTTTTTCTTATGCGGAATGTGGTTTGGGAAATTAAATAGAAAAATTAAAATAAAATCGACTTACAGGAAATCAATTTATAATAATAAAATATTTCAGATTTCCAACCAATCTGATCTTTTAAGGTTCATAAAATTTTCCTGACTGAATATTTTTATTTATTTTTTTGGCTTTTTTTTTCTGTTATTATTTAAAAAAATAACAAAAATTGTACTAAAACTGTTACCGTTAAGTATTTACAAGATCACCGATCGACTGAAAATTATCCAAACAATTTGTCAGGACTTTTGGATCGAAAAGGCCACTTTGCATAAATAAAAAAAAAAACGCTGGATTAAGTTGAAAAGAAGCCTGGTAATTTACTTGCTGCATTTTTGCATATGGTCAGAGCAAAAGTTAATCAGAGACCGAGTTCCGACAATTCCCAAGCGATCGATCGATCGATTGTTGAACTAATTTTGAGTTATTCCAGCAATGCAGCGCGAACCAGCGGCAGAAACACAGGTCGGCAATTGTTCAGATCGCCCCCGACAAAAAAGTTGAGAAAAATAAAGAGGAATCTGCTGGGGTCTTTTCGCAACGGAAGCTGTCGCGCGATGAAGTTGCCACAGATAAAATTCACATAGTCCGCATATATGTATGAATAAAGCAAGGCAAATGCCAAATGTCATTGAACTTGTCCATGGTGATTTTCCTATGGGATTCTTTTCACATCCCACGCGCATTTCCTGCCCTGCAAACTGGACCTTATTGATAGATCAATGAATGAATATTGGGGGATACGCACTTCCGTCACTTGGAGGAACTGGTGGAACTCAAAGCTATATAACTGATCTCCTGTTTCGGTCAAGTTTCCATATGCCAATCGATTCGTTATGCGGTGCAAAAGAAGAGCGGTGAATTGGAACGGTGCTGCACAGGAACAAAAAAGGTTTTGAAATATATTTAAAATATATTTAAAATATATTTAAAATATTTCTTGAACTTTTGGAACCATTAAAGGTTTTTCCAGTGGAACATAGTTGACTTATTTTATTTGGCAAACCGATTCGTAATTTATAGATATATATTTACAACTCCATTGTTTATATTTTATTACATGTTTAATTTCTTAAACTACAAAGAATTACCTTTGATTTCGCACTCTGTTCGGGGGGGCAACTTTGGCGCGAAGAATCGAACGGTTCTGGGGCCCACAGCTCTACAGGTCTCTTTATGGCCCATTTATCGAATTATTATTTCCGGCGTTTTTCCTGTTTTTGCATTGCATACTATATGAAACGGCTTGGCTCTAAAGTCAAGGAAAAAGAAAACAAAAACAACAAAAATCGAAAACTCAGGCACCGAAAGGAAGAATTCTCCCAGCGAGGGAGATGGTGATTTCAAGACCCCGTCGTCGTCCCTTCGGGTTCGATAAAGGGAAAAGGTTAAAGGGGGGTTGGCTGTGTTATGTTGTCGATCTCCTCCATTGGCGGTCTCAATGGGCGACATACGACATACGACACAATGTCTCGGCGACAGCAAACGGTGCAAAATCGAACGCTTTTTGTGTGAAGTTAATAATACGTTTGACATGGCCCCGAAAAGGGGATCGATCCCAGAAATATATGCAGAAATATGTAGCAGATCGCTCCAGATCGCCCCGGGGCCGCTTGAAAACCCCTTTGGGGTTTGGGTATAATACCCATTAGTTGGTGGGGGAAAAGGATATATTGGAAGTATGGTATATGAAATAAATATTCAACATTTGTTTTTTTTTTTATATAAATTTTTAAAGGTTATATAGAAGAACTACCCCAGAATATTTTACCCAATATTTTTGTATTCCCAAAAAACTAGAGGACATTCTCTAAGTCGAAACCCTCAGAAAAAGCTTGTTCTTTCTGGGTTTTTCTTCGATTTTTGTATGTGTTCAATGCAGGGCACCTCTTTACATGCAACGCTGGGCGAATAAATTTATGATTTATTAAGGATGCTCTGATTACAACACAACCATGGTTCCCCAGACACCGTCTGATGCTGACTGATGTCTCGTAAATAACTTCCAGGGAGCAACAAGTGAGTTATTTGTTTAACATGAACGCGACTTTTTGACTCACAAATGTTGACAAAGAATAATGTAATTTATGTTCGGCCCTGACATCTTTCCAAGATTTCTCCAAAGCGGGGGAAAAAAAAAATCAAAAAAAAGGGGAAGATCTCGAAAAAAATAATAAAGAGTGCTAGAGATTTCACCGCATTGCAATTAGAGATATTCGCACCGATATATATATATGTGGAACATCTAAAACTGGGCGTTAGCACCCAAGATAAAAAACGAAAAGCCGACAATAGAGTCGCGTGCACAATTGTCCACGTAATTGTGATGTTATGTAACTTCTTGCGAAAAACAAGTGCAGCGACAAAGCGGAATACAATAAAGAACCTGACCGAACGAACTGAACCGCTCCTCCATTTTCCACACAAAGGTGCACTTGTCATTGTTACAATTTCCCGGGTTTCCAGTTTCCCCGCTCAGCAACAAAAAATGTTCAATTTCCCAGCCCCGACAATTAAAAACGCCCACCAAACTCGATTTTTTTCAAAAAGGATCCTGAATCCTGAATCATGTTGCGTGCGTTTGCGTTTAAGGATCAGAAATTCAGAACTCTGAAGTTTTCATTAGTTAAGCTGATTATACTTGACAATGCAGCTGAAATGATAATGATGCGTTCTGGTCCCTTTCAAAAAGTACGTAATTCATAATGGAAATCGATTCAAGAGGATTATTTTGGGTTGCGTCATCATTTGAAGGCCATTAAAAATTATTGAAAAAGATCACAAATGGATCCAATAAAACTATTAAAAGGGATTATGATTTTGGATTGGAATACTGTTGTTGACTAGGAAAAAGAGAGTACTTATTATGTCTTTCTAACTTAAATAAAATTATAAGTATATTGTAACATTTATTAAAGAATATAGTTGTAACGACTCTTCCTTTCGTTCATTAACTTTCTGCCTCAGAAAAAAATGCCTTAATTACCACGCCAAAATGTCTCAATTCAACCGCGGGGCTTTCACTTTGCAAAATATTTAAATTAATTACCTTAAGTGCGGCACACGGTGATCATCAAAAGCGTTCTTTCCTTAATTATAGACTCGTGCAGGGAGCAGCAGCTTTCTTTAATTGCCGCAGAGCAAACAAAATAAATTAAATGGGGACACTGGTGGGCTGGAGAAACTTTCGAGCAATGTTAACAAAACGATATTTCAAAATATATTGATTTTATGCATTTAAATCCATATAAAAAATATTATTTTATTCTCAAAAAAATCTCAAGTAAATCCTAGTGAATACCTACTTTTAAACAGCCTCACCCAATAATTACTTTGATTATTCTATTTTATTTTAGATTTTGCATTTGTTTATCATTTTTGCATCTTTCCTAGAAGGATTCTATGGCTTTTTTAAGTCCCGAGGCTGTGCAGGGACCATCAGAACCGCTTTTATAATGAAATTTATGACATTTAATTGGATCAGAAAGGAGCTGCGAACATATTCAACTGCTGGCGGGGCATTCCAGTATACGCGAGACTAGACCAAGTCGCGTGGCATTGCGCCGTTGAAATCGAGTCTTTTATATATTTAAATGCATTCGGAATCGGGATTGCATTCACTGCGTGACTGGGCTAATTAGTCGCCCTGCACTCTCTCCTTTTGCATCCATAAGATAATAATGCAGATAAACATTGGCGGGTAAAATAATAGAACAGCGAGTAAAAATGTTTTAAAAATTTTAAATTTAGAAAAAAAAAATAAAAATATACAAAATAAAGAATAAAAATATAAAAAAGAATAAACATATAAAAAACAATAAAGATATAAAAAAAAGAAAATAAATATATAAAAAAAAATAATAAAAATAAAAGAATAAAAATATAAAAAAGAATAAAAATATAAAAAAAAAATACAAATAATATTATAATAATAAAATTAAATTAAATAATTTAGTAGATTCAAAATCAAAAATATATCAAAAAACAAGAGAGAACGCTATAGTCGGGTGCCCCGACTATCAGATACCCGTTACTCAGCTAAGGGAGTGCGAGGGAGATAGATATATAAAATCTTTGATCAGGCATAACTTTTTAACGAATGGTCCGATTTGAAAAATTTCTTCTACATTTCGATAGGTATTGATAGTCACAATAAAACTGCATTTTTAGTTTTCCAAAATCTTTAATGGTGTGGGCGCCAGACACCTTTCAAAAAATGGTGTAGGGCGATTGAGGGCGTTAGAGGGGGCGTGGCACCATTTTGAAATAAACTTGCGCTGCGTAGGAACTCCAAGAATATGCATGCAAAATGCCAATCCTCTAGCTTTTATAGTTTCCGAGGTCTCAGCGTTCATACGGACGGACAGACGGACATGGCTAGTTCGACTCGGCTAGTGATCCTGATCAAGAATATATATACTTTATAGGGTCGGAAAAGCTTCCTTCTCCCTGTTACATACTTTTGCACGAATACAATATACCCTTTTACTCTACGAGTAACGGGTATAATAAATAAATACATTTTACACAGCAAATCACAGGAAAAAACGTAAGCATGGGTTTTCAACTTTAGAACCTTTAAAAATCTTTAAAAAAAAAAAGTTTCTTGATTCCATCATAAATTACTATTATCTCTGCCACAGCTGTATGTACATATAAGTGATCTCGGCCGTCGAAATTCACTTTTGATTTCATATGCATTTCATCAAATTGCCGCTGCGCACGCGCACGCCAAAAAGGCAGCGACTCTCGAAGGTGGAGATAAGAGACCTTGGTTTGATTTGAAAATTACTCGAAAAAAACAACAAAAAGCACGGTCAGCAGCCAAGAAAAAATTTTAAAAAATATATAGGAACTACAACAACAACAAAAAAAAAGGTATATAAACTGCAAAACAGCAAAAACGGGTTGCAGCCGATGCCAATTAAATGTGGTCCAGTCCACATCGCTGTTCCCCGAGTTCCGAGGTTCCCGATCCTCAATCCCCAATCCCCGATCCTCAATCGTCGGAACTCCGTTGTCATTGCCGCCGCGGTTTACTTCAAATGGGAGACGCGCGCGTCCAGCGCCAAAATGGCAATCTTTTTGAAATTTATGATGAAAAAATGAACACTGTCGCTTTTTTCAACATTTTAATTATACACACACAGACAGACGGGGGATATATATATATATATTTTTTTGGGATGTGGATCGGAGATTTTCGGAAGATATCACTATGTTCAGCGGCGCCCCGTCTTAACCGGTAGCCAAATACACTGGCAGAAAATGTGTGTTTATTTTTGGGGAATCAAGACAAAATAGGGTTTCCATTGGAAACCTTTTAGTAATCAACTTTTTATAAATAATAATTGTTTTAAATATTTATTCCATTTAATAGGATCATTAGTACTATATTTATGGCTAACATGATTCTTGAAAATACTTTTCTCCCTGTGCATGCAAAGGAATCACCGACTTTATACGGAATCCCAACTTGTTGCGGGCATTTGGCGAGTAATTAATAAATTCGCAACGCTGCCACAGGATATTTGCATAAGAAATTATGGCAATGAAATGTTATGACCGCGCCCGTGACAGACGACTTGCATTACTGGGCCAAAAAAAATCTCCTCCTCGAAGGTCACGTTACAAATATAATATCTTTTGGCGGCTACTTTGAAGCTCCTTCCGTTGAAGACGAGTTGCTGCTGCCCAGTGCCCCATTGCATAAGACAGTTTTTGGGATTTTGCGCCTCCAGCTGTGATGAACAGAGAGACGACAGTTAGTCTGTCTTTTTGGCCAACATTGTGTGACAGAAACGGATAGTGAACCAAAAACCAAACACAAAAACAAAAACCGATACAGATATGCATATGATTTTCGGTTGGTCAATTGTCCTTAACGCAGCGTGCTGCGAATGTCAGAGAAACCGATTGGCATTGGGCAGGGAAAAACAAAACAAACACACATCCTTTTTCTTTCTTTCTTTTTTTTTTTTGCACGTGGCCAAAGGAAACCGAATCCCATTTCCTTTTGTGAACGCAACAATGATAATGAAAAGTAGTCAACGCAAATTACATAAGGCTCTGTCCAGATTTTGAAAGGGACATTGGGCGTAAGGCGTTCGTAAGCCTCTTCAGAGGTTGCGCCCTAATTGATCCGGAGGAAGGAGGAGAATTTTCCAGGTTTCCTCATCAGTGACACGCGGCAGGAGCAGAAGCCACATCCTTCGGCACTTTCAAGTTGGACTGGGCAGGACAGGACAGCGCCTTCGGAGGAAGTCAGTGGGTAGCCCCTCAATTGAATGTCCATTATGAATAATAGTTGTTCGACAATACCATCCAAACTTCCCTCGAACAACTGCAAATTACAGGGGCTTCAAAGGCAGATTCCGAATATATAAGCGCCAAGTGACAAGGAATAAAAGTTGGTGGGCTGCATCCAAAAAATAATTATAAATAATAGTATTATTGTAATATTTCGAGAATATTCCTATCTTAAATATTTGTATTAATTATATACATCTTATATTTATTTACATTATATTTATGTTATATTTATTTTATAATTATATTATATTTATGTTATATTTATATTATATTTGGTATTATATTTATATTATATTTGGTATTATATTTATATTATATTTGGTACAATATTTATATTATATTTGGTATTATATTAATATTATATTTATATACAGAATCCAAGAATAGAACTGTTAATTTCAAAATAAAATGATTCTCATTTCGGAAAACACAATTTGAGTTTTCCCATCCAAAGACACACCAAATATTTCCGCTAATCTGTTTATTTTTTTTCAGTTCCTGGTTTATACACACCGTTCTGTAAACAGTCGACCGACTTCCCCTAACTTCTCCGGATCCCGGTATCCTCAAAATCCAAAATCCGAAATCGACGTGCGTGTGAATCTATTTAAGCAGCAGCATCCTCGGCTGATTCTTGCCTTGACTCTTTTGCTCCTTCACCTGGCAAACTGGGATACGAAAATTCAATTAAGCAAATCGAACACATTCGATGCGTTTCTACGAAAAAGTCCTTTTTAATGGCCTAGGCCTCCCGGTTCCTCTGCGTTATTTCAACAGGTGGATCGATCGGATGGATCGGATCTCCAAAGAGTGGTGTGAAAAATGGAATTATAAAAGCAGAACAGGCAAATTCCGAAGGGTATGGAAAAGGGCGGGGAAGTGCCAAAAGGGTTTCGAGAGTTTGATTGTTATGCTGATGAGCTGGGATTCGAATAAAAATTGGGTTCGATCGTTCGTTCGGTGGGCGTAGAAATCAATTTTGAGTCAGTGGATCGATAGAAAATCTGTTGCTTGACGGGATTTATTTATTTCTCTCTTATCTTCTTCTTTTTTTTTTTTGATGTGGGTTGATCCATAAACATCACTTCCTCTTTTATCCTTCGTGTTTGTTTAGCTGTGAAAACCGCTAACTGGGGAATCTTTATTTTTTTGGTATTTCGATTTCCGGTTTCCGCAAAGGCTTATGCAAATATTTGGCCAACATAACGGAATAGTCGATTCGGAATCGTGGGAATCGATTCGATTCGATTCGATGCGATGTCATTAGTGGGTAGAAGAAGTACACCTTAAACGGAACGCTAGTGGGGCGTGCAGTTCAAGGACAATGGGTCCTTAGATCACCGCGGTAATCAGGACCTAACAAGCATCCTTTTTCACGCTCCTGCGGCCCAAGATCAAAGCAGCTCGATGCACCTGATCCCGTGATCCGCCACCAAAAAGGTGCTAAATGGGGCGTACTAATGGGATCAATGCAACGCGATTCGAAAGCCGTTTATACGACAATATAAAAAAAGAAAGAGAAATGAATAGAAATGCCGCAATCGAACAAAAGAAATTAATTGGAAAAAAAAGCCGCAGGATAACACACGGCCAAGCATCAATTGAGAGCCAGTCAATTGGATAATCGTGAATAATGACTCTATCGAGGGCACAACAATTGACTTGGCGCAACAAGTGATAACAATTAAAATGCCAGAATAATAAACCTCGACGGTGAAATTGGGTCCTTAACGAATGATACATGGATATTGTGTCTTCCCTTTGTTCGGAAATCATTTTAAATGTATTAATTATATTCCAAGCCATAATCGTTTAGTGTAGAACTGTTATTAATAGCACTGAAAATTATTGAAAATTTAAAGAAAACAGTTAAAAATTGTTTAAAAAAATTTTTTTAATGTTACAAATTAGAAACTCATTAAACAATTTCCCTTACTTTCCCATCGCATCGATTGCATTTATTTAGCAAGCCTTTGCAATCCGCTCACTTGTCACCCGGCCACTCAACAGCTTCTTAGTGCGATCGGATCGACTTGCCACCATGACGCCGACTGTCAGTAAGCGGATTCTGCGCCGGATTAGTGTCGATCACTCTGGCGATCTTGTAAGCCGGCCGCTTTTGGGGGCAGCCAACAAGCAACTGGACACGATCACCACCCAGAAAGGGAGATTTCTGCTGAAAGTGCGATCCAACAAGGGGCCGGGCCAGGCCAAGAAATAAACCAAGAATGACACGTTTAATAAGCTCCGAGTGCTAAGAAGAAATCGCCCTATCGAAGGGGCCTTGGGTTGGCAGGAAAATGCAGATGTAGCTGCTTAAAAATATTCTTAAGTAATTCGGTTTAGTTAAAAAATATATACACATTTTTTGTTAATAATGTTTTTAGTTATTTAATAATCATTTTTATGATATTTTTTTAGTTATTTAATATTATAATCATTTTAATGATATTTTTTTAGTTATTTAATATTAGAAAAAAAAAATTTATAATAGGTAGCATAATATATAAATATTTTTTAGTTATTTAATATAAAAAAAAAATGTATAATACACCCAAAAAAAAAAAATCGGTATAAAACGTAGATCGATTTTACATATCAATTTTAACTTGATATGCGGCCAGGTAAATTTGATATGCTCGAAAAGAGTATTTCAAATAAAAACGATATGTGTTTAACCAAAAAATAACCAAAAATATACATGCGCATATCGACTTTACGTTGACATGCTTTTTTTGTGTGTAGGTAACATAATAGTTGTTTCAACAACATTTCAAAAATATTCCTCTAAGGGGTATCACAGTAAACACCCTTTAATGTGCCCTGGGTTCGAGAGCTCGAGCGACTTCACTTAATTTTTCGCCAAGTCAGCGAAGGTGCGAGATCGTTTAACGCCTCTCCCCCGAAAATTTCCAGTTTTTTTTTCGGGGTTTTCGCGTTAATTGGGCGAGTGTGCGGGTCGCGTCGGCGGCAAGATTCGTTAGCACATTTGCGGTTGTTGTCAGGATAACAAGGATATGCCACCGAAAGCCGAAATACTCGAAACCAGAAAAACCGAAAGCAAGCTGGTGAGCTGGTAAACTGGTAAACTGGAAAACTGAAAAACCAGCCGACGCCAACGGGCGGCTGGCTACAAAGGAAAACGGCCGCAGAACTCGCGGCACTTGTTAGCTCTCGGAATTTGAAAATGCAACATAATTGCGCTGATTATGAGGCACCCATAAAATGCCATTAACAAGCCATCATCTCGGCCTTCCGAGAACGCCGGCCTCAGCTCCCTTTATATGGACTTGTACACCACCATCCGTATACCATCGATACCGCGGTTGAAGGTCCACCCTTTCGCGATCCAAGGAGAAAGTGAAACGTGATCGCAGCGGGCGTTTTTGTTTCGAAATTGTTTACCAAACGTTTGACCCTCGGCAAACCCAAAACCCAAGACTATGACCGCAACTAGGACTCGGACTAAGGACTATCTCAGGCTTAAATCTGGTGGGTACACTCAGAAATTCCTTTTGGATTTTAAAAATCCAAACTGAAATAGAATGAGTTAACAATTAAAAACTTTTTAATAAAATAAATTTAGGTTTAAAATAAAATTAATTAATTTAAATAAAATAATTAGAAAAAGAAATCAGTCCTATTATTTACTTGAATTGAAATAGTCAAACCAATTTCTCCCAGTGTTTTTTCTCATTGGTCCATAGCTCTCATTTTTAGGGGGCGTGTGACTATTTTTATTATTGTGATTCGATTGGGGTGAACTTTCACCAAATAGAGCAATAAATTCCCAAGTGTTGACGTTGATTTAGCTTAGTTCGATACTTTTGGAGGCGTGACCACACTTGCCCCTCAGAATCTCAGAATCTAAGCATGAAAATTTATGATTTAATTATTGTTTTGGTCTGCTCCCGCTGAGCGTTAAACGCTCTCTCTAATGGCCAAATGGTAAATGGTTAAATCTTTAACTCGCTAAATGGCCAAGTGACTGCGACTGCGACGGAGCGTTTACGACGACGACGAGAATAAGTCGCAGTCGCATTTGCAGTTGGAGCAGCGGATGCATAAATCGATATGAAAATCACCAATTATCTTATGCAATACAGCGACAGTCGCAGCGAGGGAGGAGGCCAGACTTATAAACATTGACAACTTGTCGCGCGGATCGAGGAACCGCATCGAAACGGAACGGAACGGATCGGATCGGAACGAATCGAAGAATCGCCGGCATGATGATATACAATAATCGGGCAGCGGCAGCGATCAGAACATTGCGCTAAACGAGCAACTAACCAGAAGAGAAACGAGTTTAAATCGCAGGGAGCCATGGCTTTTGGGGGGCAGAAAAGATGACTTGAGGATGCTCTATTATTTTATCATTATAGTATTGATATGAAAACTTATATTATAGCTAAATCAAGGTTTATATGCAGTTATATCTATCCTGTCTATGATATTTTCAAGTCTATTTGGATGATAGAACAATTGGAATATATGAACTTTAGGAACTCTTAAATGTAATATTATGGCTAGACAATTCTAGGTTTCAATAGAATTTACAAATAATGTCATAATACAATGTCTTATATACTATATCCAACTATACCCTATATAGTTTAGAGCAGCGGCGATCCGATTTGGCTGGTCAGTGATGCAAATGGCTGTGGCAGAACGATAACCGATGTCCAGAAATGTGTCCCAGCTCCAAAGACAAGTCGATGAGGCTCTGCCACAAAAGCCCGTTAGTGCGGAGGAGAACGATGATGATGATGATGCTCGATAGCTGGTCAGCGCCCTTTCTTCTGGAGTCTCGGGTCTGGAGTCTCAAAGCTCGAATCTCGAATCTCTGAAGACTGGACTGAAGATTGGAGACGGAGGACCGTGGACTGCGGATTGAGGATCGAAGACTGAAAGAGATTCCAGATCTGTGCGTTCATTTCCCTCTCAACGCAACTCGGCTCAAAT
Source organism: Drosophila pseudotakahashii (assembly GCA_035046095.1). NCBI lineage: Eukaryota > Metazoa > Arthropoda > Insecta > Diptera > Drosophilidae > Drosophila > Drosophila pseudotakahashii. Next base: position 15,575,829 of record JAWNOE010000105.1, read on the forward strand.
ATACAATGATATAATAAATTGAATGACATTCATAAATAAACAATATATTGCAAGACTTGGTCCTCTCGATACTCTTCGCAACATATCGCTGTCTTTTTCGCTGGGTAGCCGCGTAATGAAGACATTAAAACTGCAGCTTCCCTTTTTTATTTTTTCTCACAGTCTTTTGCGAGTTGTGGGAGCCATGAAGTGGTTCCTTCTTCTTTTTTTTTTGTATTTGCGAAAGGGATTTTTTCCCCCTTTCAAGTATTACATGCAAAAACAACAAAAAGCCCAGAGAACAGCGGCTTCAACATCATCATTATCAACAATAACAAGAGCAAGTGCGCCCACCCAAATGAGCCAGGGGAAAATATACTTATACATATGGCATGAGAAGAAGGAGTACCATAGTACCAGTACCAATACCAACCGGTAGCCAAGTTAATCCAGTTTACTGGATGATGGGGTCGCTCGAGAATCCCAGGGACTAAACCAAACTGATGTCTCATTTAACTAAGCAGCGGGACACCAATAACAACATCAGCCAGTCAGGCAAAAAAAAAAAAAAAATACAACAGAAAACACAACATTTTTGGCCAAAATGCAATCATAATAAATGCGCTCGCTGCCTGGGTGGTGACGACATCGACATTCAGAAGATAACCACACGGAAAGAAAAATTATTAAGCCTAGCCCAGCTTATATATAAAATATTATAGAAATAAAAATTGTATTTTTAAATCTGCTATCCAAATAACTACATTTTTATCAGGAATTTTAAGCCATCAGTACGATATAATTTGGTATAATGGTCAACTAACTCTTTTTCTTCCGGTGCAAAAGTCTGGAGGACCAGAAAACTAAAGACGGAAGACCCTGAAGACAGCGGAGGATCCGATCCGGTGGCTGCTCCATTTGACTACATGCAGGTTGTTTCATTAACATATATACATAAACCCAGAGGATCGGAACGGAACGGATCGGATCGGGTTTTCGGGATCGAGAAGATTGGGTCTTTGCCATGCGCTCTTGATGAACCTAATTGACAACTTTTTGTCAGCGCTCAGTGTGTGCGGATTATGATTGCTTTTATGCTAAAACGGAAAAAGCATTGAATGGAGAACCTGAAAGAAACATTTTGAGGAATTGAGCTAGAAGATACCCATTATGCCAAGAGAAACAATGAAAATGTTGCATTAAAATTGAAGAGAAAATTAAATATAATATTTATTTAGTAGATTTTACATTACTATATTTTGTAATATTTATCTAATCTTTATAAAACACTTATACAGCGTAAATACAGGATAATATAAAATGGGATTCTAGGCCTCAAAATGAATAAAATATCGATAGGTATTTATTTGTAAGCCTAATACACCCTGTAACATTTTCATGACTGTAGGCCTCTCAAAAGCAGACCATCGAGCGTAGGTTAACTTTGTTAGTTTAAATATTCCTCGATCGAAGCGCATCAATTTGATTGATTTGATGCAGACGACTCAAAGTCGAGACGGTTTTCTGTTTCTTTTTCTTTTTTTCTGTGTTCTGGTTTCTCTTCCCTTAATGAATGCAAAAGAAATGCATGAATGTTCTCTAGGTCTTCACGTAAATCCCAAAGAAGTAAGCGACTTTCGAGGACTAATCAGCGTATGCCACGCCCACACGTGACGCGGGCTAAACCGCAAAAATCGGATATGGAAACCAAACACACAGGGTGACAAAGTCAAAAATCCCAGCAGAGAAGAGAAGATATGTTGACAAACCGCCGGTGTAACCCAATTTGGTACAATTGCAATCGCTAACTAGATCAACCGAGTTCCATCCAGAGATTTCTGCGCCCTAAACCGCTTGGCACACACGCCTTCGCCTTTCTGTCGGTCAAAGAATTAAAGAATCCTAATTGCCTTTGACAAAAACGAAGAAGAAGTCGGAGGTCAAAGGCGATTTCTACGACGCGTTGTCCGCCCACAAATCAGATTCGAATGGCTTTCGAGTGGTCCATGAAATACATGAAGGACAATGAGCGTGCCAACAAAGGACACAAAGGTTGCAACAAAGCCTCAAATGACAATTGTCCCCGAAGGAAATACACAAACAAATACCTTGGTATTTTCCTTTTCCGCCAAGGATTGCGACTCACGCCCGAGGCAAAAAAAAAAAAAAAAATTGTTGACCAGCTGGCAAAATGGGAATTGTGGGATATTTTTGGACATGGACGACAGCTCTCGGCTCAGCTCCTGGAATTCACCGACTGGCCGAATGTAAAACAAAAGTGTAATTATGCGCTACCGCCTTTGTGCCGAATATATTAAGGGGCGTGGCACAGTAGTCGCCGACTGCCAACGCCAGTGAAAGCCAGCGCCACACGTCAACAGTGGTTCCAAATCAAAGAGATAAATTCTAAAAAAAAAAATAATAAAAAATATTACCTATTATTACGATATTATTTTATTTTTCATTGTTTAATAATATTTGATTTTGCATTATTTAATAACATTTGATTTTGCATTATCATCAATCCATCATTATTATTATATTATTTTATTTTGCATTATTTAATAATATTTAATTTGCATTATTATTACATTATTTAATTTTACATTATTATTTTATTATTTAATTTTACATTATTATTATATTATTTAATTTTAAATTATTATTATATTATTTGATTTTGCATTATTATTATATTATTTGATTTTGCATTATTATTATATTATATAATTTTACATTATAATCGACTGTTCGAAGTTATGAACAATCTAGACTATAATTATAGATCCACTATATCATTAAAGTCACATTTAAGAAAATATAGTACAATTTAGGTACAATGAATTATAATTATTATTAATTTGGGTGGAAAAAATTAAATCAAGTGACTTGTTAAAATGTGTTATCAAATTTTCTTGAAACTAGTTCAAATATTTTTTTAAGGAAATATTTTAAACCACTGTCTTGCGTGATCCATGATGAATGTGCAATGGGTTGGCCTGGCACCCGGCACCCAAAACGAAATCACATTACAAAAATTATGCATTTTTCTCACGCTGCACGCGGCATCTTCGAATCTCGTATGTTAAACTGTCGCTCGCAGCCAAAACGCAATTAAACAAATTTCGCAGGCATTTTGAAAAAAAATACAATAAAATAAAAAAAAAAAAATACAAAAAAAAATACAAAAAAAAATAAAATAAAAACAGGGAGCCAGAAAAACGTTCAGAACTTTTGGTGAAGAGCGATTTTCAGAATTATTTAATTGTCGGAGCAAACGACTTAATTATTTTGGCAGCCAGCCCAGAATGTCCCGCGGCCATTTGGAGCTGTTATTTCTTATTCCTTTGGGAATAATTTAATTCCACGCGGAATATATGTGTATGTATGATGATGTACTCAAAAAGGTTCTTCTTCATTCTGGAGCTCTGGATTGTGGACTGACTTTTGTGGTCAGGAAGGAGAGAGGAGGGTTTCAGGTTTCATATCCACACACGTCTGCAAACTGTTTTGCATGCAAACAAATCCGTAGACACGCACATATCCTGGCAGACGGACACCAAAAAGGACCTGAAATGCAAAGGAAAACCCGCTGAAAAACCTACCAATCATTGTGTTTTTTCTTCTTCTTCTTTCTATTCACCTCAGCCTCCGTTTTTCCCGGGAAGCGGGTTTTGAAATTTCGCCGACAACACACACATATACTCGCTTATACTGGAGAAACTGGATGGAGATGGAGAACCACCGAACGAACTAGAACCAAAACCTGAAACAGATCGTAATGAAAATCTCACGCCTAAGAACATTGTTTAAGCCGCATTTAGTTGCGGCTAAGCCGCCAGGATCTCTTGCCTAATCTTAGCGGCAATCTCTAAGGAAATTTGCATCATTTGCGGCTGCGCGTAATGGAAATCCCAAAGATCCCAGCAGATCAGAGAACCGAGATCCGAAGACCACCGAGAAACCACCACAAGAAGCATAAAACCAACCAACCAACCGCCTTCGTCGTTTCACCTCCTCGAATCCCCTGCTCTGGGCAATTATGACAAATGCACCTAGACACATCTCATCTCGCATGTTCCATATTCCATAAATGCGGGATGAACCGAGAAGCACAGGGTTTATGGAGCTTCGTCTATTAACAGCAAACTGAAAGAAGGTTCTCTACTCTAGACAGGGCATGCGCGGATCCACGAGCAAAAAGTTCAAGGAAATGCGGTATTCAAAAAGTGTGCAACAACAATTTTGTCCTCAAATCCCTCCCTTACTGAGTAAGGGGTAGTATGTAATACATACTATGTATATTTACTGGGGCGATTGACAAACAGAAAAGCACATGTCTCAATTGGTATTCTTCTTCTTCAGCTTCTTGATCTTATACATTTGATTGCCATTACGTTTGAACAGGTCCATGATTAGTTTATTCTTATTGCGAAGGGTTTTCTTCATCTTCTTCACCATTCGCTCCAGTCTTTCGATTTTTGTCTTCTGGTAGCGAACCTTATCTTGAATCAGATCGAGTTGCCTGCATCTACGCGAACGTAGGTCCGCCGTTTCATCTAACTGCAAAGTATCCATTTTCTTTATTTCGATCTATAAGTAGAGGAATAAATTATTTTTTTTTTGGCAAGCAATTTAATAGAAACTTACCGGATCTGTTTCACGTCGGAATGAAAATTGGGAGAACTGACAAGGTGACAGGTGACAGAATGACTAGGGGCGATTATTTTCTCCCAGGGCTATTGATGATTTTCATTCAGGGTATTCCCTAAACTGTTGAATTGTTGAAATCCAGAGTTGTCACCTTATTTTACTAAAAGTCATGGCAACTCTGCAACATTTTAGTATTATCAGTTCGCATTTTTTACTTTTAAGTCAAAATATAAAGTCTATTAGTAGTTATTCTTATCGTGGTAACAATTTTAGACAGTAAGAAACAATTAAAAATCAAATTTTACATGTTTTAAGTTCCGTAAAATGTTTCAACAAATAACACCTGTTTAAAAATTTTACAATAACTATTTTGGGTCGTTCCCCCTAATTGCTGAAATGTTCTGTTGAATTTTCAACAATTCAGCAATTCAAAATTGATATATTTTTATTATTATTTTTTTACGATTACTAGTTAACCATCCAATTCCAACTGACATTTATGAATTTGTTTAATTTCTGTTTGAAAAATTATCATACATTTTACGGTTATTTCTCGATGTCTGTGTATCTTCTTTCTGTATCTTTCCTTCCTCCGAGCCCATCCATATCTATCTTTTATCACCTTGCGCCGCAACATTGTCGCCATCAGCATATTGCAGCAAACGGAATACAGGGAATATAACCCCTTTTTTTCCTTCCTGTTCAAGCGATCGAATCGATCTGCTTCTGTTCGAAATTCAGATTCAGATTCCTAATCGCTGCAAGCTGCAAAAATCGTTGCACATGTCGGGGGCGTTTTTTCATTTTTTTTTTTTTTTTTTTTTTTCAACTGGCATTCGCTCCTTGATTTCGATTCCGTTTTCCCGATTTCACTGATATTATTTCCATAGACATACATAAGTAGTTCCCGTTTTTCTGGGATGCGACTCTTATGTCACCATGTTAAGGTTAAAGGTTCCTCAAAAAAGGTGCACAAGGTGTGTGCAAGGTGTGTGTGCGATGGGGTTAGCAAATGGCTGGTTCTCATATTTATTTTTTGGCGTGCGTGCCAAGACTGCAGATGCATTCTGATTTTGTGTCTTTGGCAACCCCTACTCTAATGCACTCGAAAAAAGGCTCTAAAATCACGCATTTATCTTTAGAAAATCGAAAAAATTTGAAAACTATAAAAAAAAATCAAAAATCTGCATATTGAATGCATTGATTCGAAGTACACATTTAAATTAAATACTAATTATAATTTATACTAATAAATAATTAATATAGAACATTTTCTATTGAATAATTAATATTGACAATATTTAAATAAAAGTCGAATATATCAGAGATTATAAATTTAAATTTATACTATTCGTTTCTTACACTTAATTATTTTTTTTAAGTGTAACTGTCGGGGTTTGTACCCTTTTTATGCCACCAGCGGGCAGCTGACATTCTGCCTAGAGTAAATTAATATTTTCTTCGTGTCCTTCGGTTGAGTATGTCTTCTCTGCACACATATGGGCGATTGTGTGTTTGTTGAGGAGGCCTTATCACTGGAGACAGGCGCACGCGTTGCACATTGGCACGTCTTCCTGTTGCAGTTGCAGTTGCAGCTTGTCCAGGACACGCGTGTGTGTCCTTGGCTACCTCACAGATACACAGCGGACCCGAAGACCCTTACAGATACTCGAGAGCTCGTGTTTGTCTATTTGTTTGCACTTCCTTGCTCTAGTCCTTGTGTGTTTGCTCAGCTTTCGCTCGGCGCATATCGATTTATAGAGCGACACTTGGAGGAGAACTTGTTGAAGATTGTAGATCACCCACTCAATACATCTTTATTTTAGACCAAGAAGAAAAATCAATTATGAAAAACATTGACCAACCCATAAGGTTTTTACTTTAAAATGCAAAAATCTGCGATTGATTGTAATTGAATTAAAATTAAAATGTCGTATTGCATTCTACACACCTCTTATGCCATCGAAAAGGAACAATCTCTCAGGGTATTTAAGGCTCCAACCTCTTTTCCCACCTATTCAGTAGCTCACTAGCCTAATTGTATGCCTTTCGGGGGCAAATTGATCGGTGGTGATCTTCTATTAGGGCGTGATCTTCTGCACCGCCAGCGATCACCGGTCTGCAATCTATAGTGTATACACTGAAAGAATTATGATTATAATCAGAACCTTTCGATCCAGATAATACTCTTAATATTCATAACTTTTTCTCTCTGTGCTTCCGATCCCATAAAGTTGCAGTTCCAGTTCAAGAAGAAGATCGCAAATCGAAGAAGATCGGCAGTTGCAGCCTGTCATTATGCGAGATCCCATTGGATCGGCGACCTTGATCGTGCCACACACTTGATTAATATTTTGTTGAAATGCTTTGTCTCCTGTCCTGTCCTCCACTCCGAGGTGCCCATTTTCCATATGGCAAATTGATAATGTTCATTAAAATCAATAAATTCATAATTAAGTATTTACGGCGATCGATCTTGGGTCGATCTTGGACCGAAGCCAGAAGAACCCGATCCATTCGATCCACCATCCACCCGATCTCCACCGTCCACCAATTACAGACTAATCAAACAAGCCTGACAACAATTGCCATTGAATGGAGGAGCGGCGGGCGCCTAATTGCCAACAGCAATGTGTCCTTGCGCTTGACAAATTCCATTGGGTCCGCGATGCGAAATAGCAAAAGCAAGGCAGCAGCCTGGAAGAGTCGCAAAGTAGCAGCAGAGTAGCAAAATAGCAAAAGAGCCCAAGAGCCGGCCGACAAAAGCAATAAAATGCTTTTGTTCTCAACCGCAGCTGGGTGGGACCGACAAGTGTTTAATCGTCGCTAATTATACCAACTAGACGAAGTCGCAGATGGAGTTGCGATCGAATAAATTGCAGCCGGGGGCACTGAGCAAAAAAGATGGAAAGCTAAGAAAAATTCTGCGCTAGACATGTAACTTGCATGTGAACCAAATCCGGCTCGAAGGACCACAAATAACTACAATAAGTATTTGAAAATAAAAATTACATATTTAAAAGAAGAATTCTTTTAAATTCCATATAAGAAATTGCACTATTTTGAAATTAATTCCTACGATTTCATCTCTGCTTATTTCGCCCTGTGTGGAGACTGCGCGTGTCAATGTCAGTGGAGTGGACCAGAGTTGGCCTGGCTGGAATGTCAAGCGTCAATTTAATTATGCGAACAATACAAATTGCAGCGGCGGCGTAGGGGAAATGATTATGTCGCCGGTCGTCTGGCAGGCGGCCAACAAATTGCCGCAGCCCTCCGCTAATGGTCACAACGTTCTGATAAGAGAGTAACCGGGACAATAATCACAAAAAGCCAGCTAAAAGGCATTAAAAAAGCATAAAAAGCAGAGCAGTGCAGAGCTGAGCAGGCAGAAATAAATCAACAGTTGGCGGCGAGACAAATTAACACATAAATTCTAGCGGAGATCGCAACTATGGCTATCCAATTAATAATATGCGGGTAAACTGGCACGATGACAACGCCAGATACACGTAATGCATGGCGCATTACATACTATTATATATGTACATACGTATATACCCTATACCATATATACGCTATAGTAAAACTCGAATCCGCCGAGGATGAGGATGAGAGATCGAGATCTGGGGACTCGTCGGTCGGCTCAGCGATCATTGATCATCGTCAGCAGTTGGGGAAGTGGTCTGGGCTTAGCCCCGTGGAATATCGGAGGTGCAAGGCTTTGGCGGCAAGTCTCGCAATCACGATCAACCTGCTGCCAAGATCAGTTATTCCCCCTTTCCCTCCTTCGCGGCACCCAGCTCTCAGCTCCCAGAATGTGATTCGGAAATTTCATTTTAATTAAATTGTTGAATGCTCAACTTGCCGCGCAAAAGTTGCCATTTAGTTGGTATCCTCACTTATTCGGGTGTTACATTGCATTACTTTACTTTACTGTTGCCCCCTTGAAAAAAAAAAAACAATCCGGTTCGGCTTTTTTTTGCGATAATATCATTGCAACAACGGTTTATTACGGTTGCCCTGGTCGTGAAGCATTTCGCTCTTCAAATTACATTTTAATGAGCTGTGAAAAAATATTTGTACCACTCAGCGGAGGAGATCAAGTCAAGATTGTACTGAAGATTTTCGGGTACTCGTTTTATGAAGGGTATGCATGTCATCAGGGGTATGATGGAATTACTCAAAGGTTACTTTTTTTAATTATTGCAATTATTAAATTTTTTTCCGTATATATCTATTTAAAATTCCATTAAAAGGTTTATAAGATTTAATGCATATTATTATCACAAATTTAAAAAGAAGGTATCTTTAAGTCTTGATTAAAAAACATAATAATTTGTTTATCCCCTTTTAAGGGCGGATTGGCTCGAGAGATTTGGAACTGCGGTTAAGTGGAAGCAAATTACTTGACCCTCAAAGCTTTAAGCATTATGTTCATGATGCCTTAATGGATCCTGGTGGATCCTCCGCGGACTCCGTTTCCCACACACACAAAAGGATCCTCTGCACTTGCTGCTAAAAAGCCCGTAAACAAGTGGATATGTCATGCGAATGCAAAACGATGATCGTCATCGAAGGGCTCATCAAAGGATATCGGAGGACAATAAGCTAAACAAAAGGTGGGCCATCAAAGTCCGTTTGCTTTATGTGGCTGATACAAACAAACAATGCCAACGAAACAGCAGCAACACTCGAATGTGGCACTTGTGGCATGATTGACTTATCAAAGGGAGCCAGAGCCAGTGAGGCAGATCCAGAGATCCACAAAAGAGGAGTAGTTGTTGAAATGAAGTGTTGACAAGTGGCAAGCCGAAGGAATGTGTGCCGTGCTCGAATCAATGAGCCGAGAGTGATGACAGCTGAGGAGGATCGCAGGTGGGGAGGCTGCGTTGCATGAATGAGTGAGTGAGCTTCGCTCGCTGCCTTGCTGCTACGTTGCTACGTGTTGCATGCAACGCAGCAGTTGAGTTTCCAGACTCTGAATTATGCGCACGCATTGTGCGCACGTCATGACAGCCAACTGCTAACCAGAAGCGCGGTTAAAAAGCCAAAAGCTAAGAGCTAAGAGCCAGGCCAAAAACAAAAAGCTACCAACTTGCACATTCAGATTCAGATTTCAGACTTCCAGCACTTGTGCAACGGACGCTTCACAGTTTCGGAGGAAATTTACAACAAGTGCAGCACCAGCAGCAGCACCAGCAGCAGCATCAGCATCAGCAGGCAGAAATGCCAAGGAGACACGAGCATTGGACACGGAGACATCGACATGGAGATGGAGTTACCAACCTGGAGAGTTGGAAAAACTGCACAGCAAGAAAAAGGGTTACCCATGGCTTACCTTTTAAGATTAAAGTATAACAGGCCATACTAAGTACAACGCACCAACTAAAAAAGTCCAGATCGGGGTCACCTTTTGGTAAAACTACCAATTAAGCTTGTAGGTCACTATAACTTAACTTTAGCAACCTATTCCTTAACGCACCTTGGCGATAAACAGTTGGATCAATCCGATTGGTCCACTTATAACTACTACAAGTGCAGATTTGGATCACCTTTATGTAAGCTATCGAAAATTTAACAAAAATGTGATTCAGATTTTTACAAGAGTGAAATAGAATACATTAACACAGGACCACTTTAAAATCCGATATAAATTGATCAAGTTATGAACACAAAAGTGCAGATTGGGGTCACCTTTTTCACTTTAAATTCTTAATTATTCGCCATTCGCAGTTTCTCTACGTGTAAATCAGGAGTTGAATACGTTGTCGCTTGGTGATTTATGATGTGCTTCACACAGATTCAGAGTCAGCCGAACGAGAGTTGGGTGAAAACAGCAGCAGCAGCAGCAGCCTCAACGGCATCAAGCACTTCGACATCAAGTGAAATGGCATTGATCGACTAAAAAGCGCTGTTGTGACAAGCGACCAAGGAAAGCGCCTTCGTCGCATTTTATACCCTTTTGATCCCCTTTTTTCCATTTATTATTCACCAACGCCAGTTTTCTTAATTAAAATGTAAAGCGCAGTCATGTAAAAGCCAGCGAACTGAACTCGACCTAAACTGAACTGCGTTGCAATTACATAACTCAATCAATTTGTAAGTCTGAAAAGGCGGCTTCAGGCGGTCCTTTTAGCTATGCCAGCAAAACAGTGCGTCCAATGAGTGTAACGCAAACTGAAGGTGTGTAGGCAAAAAATAATATTGAAAAAATAGTATTCATGCCTAGCAAAATATCATTTATTTTTGAGTCCTAACAGTTTAACTCCCTAAAATCGCATATTAAAATACGATATTTATTATTTTAAGCTCATTAAAATCTAGACCTCCACTGGCGAAACGCACTGTATGCGCGGCAACAATTTTTCGGCAATCACTTAATCTGAAAACGTAGCAACAACAGGCTAAACTGATCGCTTTTAAATGATTTTGGCTGCCGCTGCGACGGCGGCGATAAACGAATTTATTGCAACAACGCACACAATAATTGGATCGAGCGGATCGGATCTGTCCGGAGATCGGAGGATCGTAAGATCTGAAGATCGCCAGAGATCTGGAAGATCATCAGATGGCCCCCGATCGATCGGATCCTTAAATTTTATTATTGCTTCGTTGGTGTGCTTGCTTCTGCTGTTGCTACTGCCGGTTTTTTGTTTATTTATTTTTTTATATTTTTTTTTTTTTTTGGATGTTGCTGCCGTTGTTGATCCCATTGTTTCACTACACGACAACAGAGCCATAACAATAAGCGAAGCGATTGAAATTAAGTTGCTCTACAGTAGTGGCCACCACCGGAGATTCGGGGGACTCATCGAGAGAATCGAGACTTTAAACTTTCGGCGTGTAATATATCACGTTCTTTATTAGCGATCCAATGAGGAGAGAAGACAAAAGCCCTCGATGCAACTTTTAATCGATTAAATTGCCTCGCATTCGGTGTTTCGTAAATTAGTGCCCAGTCAGAGATATTGTCAAATGATCCAGATTACATACGAGTAGGTAGACGATATATATATATATGAATGTGTATATTTGTATGCAAAAAGGGCTGGACGAGAACGTTGAGATCGTAAAAAATGGCAACAACATAATCACGATCGATCGACTATCGCGGGGACTATTAAATCAAGTCCCCCGATTCCGATCCCGATAGACGCCCCCCCTCTTAAAAAAAAAAAGAAAAAAAAACTTCTTGAAAGACGACGAACGACAAGTGCCAGATGCCATCGCGATGATCAATAATGAATGAGTTCCCCCAGCTCGATGGCCATATCATCAAGGGGCAAATATTTAATAAAACCCATAAACTGACACTACTCGCCTTCGGATCGGATCGGTATGGGATCGGGATCGGGATCGGGATGGGATGGGATGGCCAAAAGCCATCGACGACAAGCGGTGCATATAAAATTCATCAAAACGTTATTAAAACGTTGGCAAAAGGCAAAAAGTTGTAAATTTTAAATACAAATACACGGGGCGGTGTTGGATCGATCGGGGGGCATCGATAATCTCGAGAGACCCTGGCATACTTTTGCTAACGCTAATTTAAACGACCGATCGACGATCGAGCGACGAACGATGAACGTTCAACGTTTTTTCTTTTTTTTCGCCGGAATAAGCCCGCCGCATAATTTGCATATCAGCTTAATGTAAGCGCAGGATCTGCACTTTGTAAGGCCCGGCGTTATCGCGTCGGCGATCATGTCATGAGGACAAAACTGCATAAATGCCGGCCACTATGCCATCCAGACAGGCTTTATCGCGGGGGGTGGGGGTGGGGGGTTGTTTTGCTTGGAGATTGTGGGACTCGAGGTTTATTCGGGGGACCATCCAGTTTGTCCCTGGATGCCACAGGCTGACACTTTAATTTTCAATTACAACAAATTGCCTATAATGTCTATGCTTATCGCCCCGAAGTGTGTGCTCTGTGGCTCTGAAAAATGTTGCCTAATTGCGGTCTAATGACAGCTTGCTTGCCCACCTCGATTTGAATGGCAAAAAGAATATTAATAATAATAAAAAAAATAAACAGGAAGAACTGTTATCGAAATCCAAGCAATCTAAAATCAATTCATCAAAATCAAAAAACTTTCAATTGATTTTCGGTGGCTCTTCCTCCATGCATCTCTTTCGCTCTGAGGCTTTTTGAGGCTCCTCCAAGTTCCAGGATCCATAAATAAATGTAGATCACTCTCTGCGTGTGCAGCATATCCGGTCCAATACGCTGCAGCCTCATCAAAATGTGCAAAATAAAAAAAAAACTAAGGAGGCGGAGGAGGAGGTCCGGCTACAAAACCTAAACTAAGCTGAAGAAAACTCAGGCAGACGATCGGCGATCGACGATCGAGCGTGCCCTATAATAATGAAATGGCACAGGGAACATTGTCGACACGCAGAGAAAAAAATGTTGACAAGATTAGTGGACTATTACGGATTACTGAAAAGGTAATAGAAAACACCATTATTTCTAATGCAAGGTAACACTGCTGTATTCTCTGAAAAGAACCATTATTTCATTAGCATGGTCACACTGCACATTATAGATAAATTAAAAAAATACTATTTTTTCGACCTTACAATATAACCTAGAAATATATGGATAGTCCCGATCATTTCTCCCCGTGCAGTCTCCAGTTTCCAGTCTGCAGTTCTCTCCACCGATCGTGTGTCTCTGCCGGTGATCGATGTGGCAATAATTTTTAAATAAATGATCGTGCCCTGTAAATGATCGCCTCGTTCCTGGGCCGCTAAAACAGAAAGAGCGAGAGACCCTGGTGTTTTGCTACCTAGTCGAAGAATCGGAATCGAACGGATGATGGGCAAAAAGGGGGCTCTGTTTTGTAGGTGTTGTCATTAGGTTGCCGGTTAAGTAATTTGCCATGTACAGGCACAGAAACCATTAAGCTCCGTGGTCGTTTTGGTACCTTTGGGAACTTCGGGTTCGGGTTCAGCACTTGGGAAGCTTGGGAGCCCCTCAAACAAATAAGTAATAAAGGAAAAGTTTCTCAACTTTTTCACACCTTTTGCGAGGCGTATGCCCGCGGCGCTACCGATCCGTAGATGAAATCCGAGAGTCCAAACTCGAACCACTCAACACCAACGCCTCCGCATTAAAGTGGAGCCTGCGTGACCCAACGACTTAATCCAATTTAGGCATATAAATTATGGCCACGAATACACAAATAACAAATCGCTTTATTAACCAACGCAAACATTTATCGCAAAAAGTATAAATATTTGTTATTGCATTAGGCAATTCCCCCCATTCGTATTCCCCATCCTTCAAAAAAAAAAAAAAAATATGTAAAAAAAAAAAAACAGAACAAAACGAGGTGTGAAGCACAGGAAAGTTCCACTTCGCGGTATGGTGATGACAATCTGGTCAGCAGCCAAACGCAGGAAAACGAATCGCCATCCTCGGGAAAGGTGTGAGTTGGAAGATTTAACTTGGTGCCCAGTGGTGAATTTGAGAAGTGGCTTTAGAATGGTCACTAAATGAAAGAAAGGTACTGATATATAATAATTAACAGAAAAAATAAAATTATATGGAAATAATATGTTATGCTATAATATATATATTTAAAAAAATATATATATATGTTTCAAAAAAGTTTAGCCTTAGTTTCTAATATAAAAAAATACCCAAACTAAAATAGTTTTATTTTAAAAATAAATAAGTACCTTCTTTAATTTATAAACACAACCGAATTCCAAAAGTTTTTGGGTAAAAACGTTTGAATTAATTTATCCAATTCCCCACTGGCCTCAAAGGCAAAAGCAAGCTCTGTGGCTCCTTAATTATATATGCAAGAACCGCAATGGCAGATATATCACCAGACTCCAGAACGATCCGCACACGCAACTTGAAGCTCTAGAGCTGGGGTACTGTGTAAAAAAAAAATGCAAACCTCTGGAGAAGTGGGATCAATGCATATCCCTAATCAGAAACAATTTGAAGGCAGTGCTGCTTGGGCAACTCAACAGACCCCATAAACATTGCGAAGGTGTTGAAAGTTTCTACAGTTTTTTTTGTTTTTGGCCCTCGGGCATGAGTTCTCCAGACCATTCCGGCTGCTGAGTAATTCTTTTGCATATATTTTATGCAATTTTATTAGTGAAAATTGCAAGAAACATACAGACAGTCAAGTCAATTCAGAGTCTCGCCAGCGAATCTTTTCGCATCCCTGTGGGTGATTTCGGGTGATTGATGGCACCAGCGATCCAGCCAACCGAGGATCCAAGGATCCAAAGATCCAAGTTATCCTGGTAGGGGGCATCACATTAAAAACACAACCCATCGCCATGTCAACTTCGTTTTGGGCATTGCGTCAACGAGCGTAACGTTTTAATTTCCCGGCAATCAAACAGACCAGACACCCATCGATGGGATCTTGAATTCGATACTGCACTGGTAAAAAAAACAATCTGTTTTACAAGTTTCTACATAAAAAAAATCTATATGAAACTTGGATCGATTTTACATTATGTAATATGCATTTTAACTTTATATGCGGCCAGGTAAACTAGATATGCTCGAAAAGAGTATTTCATGTAAAAACGAAATGCGTATTGCATTACCAGAAATTTACATGCGCATATCGATTGTACATGCTTTTTTTATGTGTACGTAAACAGAAAAAATAAAATTTCCAGCACAAAAAAAAATCCGTCATATTATTTAACTATTCAATTTAGAATTCGTAAAAATGAAATGGTACTCCCAAAAAAAAATCGATAAAACGTATATCGATTCTACATTATGTAATATCAATTTTAACTTGATATGATACAATATGCGTATTGCATAACCAGGAATTTACATGCGCATATCGATTTTACGGCGACAAGCTTTTTTTTTGTGTAAATACAAATTTTTTGATTTAGAATAGAACATCGGGCGATACTCACACATCAAGTTTCGCTGAGCAAATCACTCAAACAAACAGAGTATTTTTTCCAGTACATTGGCCAGACAGTGGCTCAAGTTTTTGCTGCCACTCTCGGGCCAACGGAGTAAATCACCCCGACTTTGACATCTTGTGACAAAAGTTCATTCGCTTTCGTTTGGATCCCGATCCCGGTGCCGATCCCGAGAAGGTTTTCGTTTTTATGGGTCTGCGCGCTTTAAAATTTATAATGTGTGGTCGTTGAATAATTTGAAGGCACCTAAATTGGTGCATGTCTAGATTTTAATGGTTTAATTGGGCTGCTGAATATTGAGTTTCCGAGCGAGCTGCGGGTATATCGTAAAATATATACGATAAAATGAGGTCCTGGGGTCCTGGCGTTGGAATCCTAGAAAGGAGGAGCCCCTAAAAACCAAGTTGAAAAGTCCAAGGTTGATCCATTAACTTGGCGCCAGGATCAGTCGGCGCAAATGCAGCTTGCCCAGGGTAATTTCCATTTTGGTAGGCGTGAAATTCATAGAAATTAACTTGGGCTTGCCCTTCGACAAAGGACGAGCCTGCCCTTTTTCTTATTTATTTATTTTTTTTTTTTGCCACGTCTGAGGTGCAAATTGGTTCGCACCTTTTTTTACCAGGCGTCTGAGTATTTTTTTTTTCTCTGGTCTTTTTGCAATATTTGGAAATCGATCTGGGGACCCCAGTTCAAAAACCATTCGTGAACGTAGTTAGGCGGGTGATTAATGAGTTTTTAAGAGGCTCAGGCGAGAACTTTAATTGGAACATGGTGCTGCGTAAATCAGCTTAAAATTGCCACTAATAGGATGCCAAGAGTCTGCCATTGAGAATCGCTGAATCTTCTTCGTTTTTCATTAACCTTTTTTGTTTTTGTCTTGGTCTTTCGATTTTCTCACCTGTATTTGTCTCGTGTGGCTGTTCACACCTCCGGAGAATTTTTGCCAAGGGGATTAGCACAAATTAGAGGCCCTAGGGTGTCGAATTTGGCTCTAATACCGCTGCTGATTGATGATTTGTTGGCAAATCTATTGGCTAGACGGTAGTCGTCGACTGGCGCGCACTGGCTGTAATTTGATCTGCTGCAACAAGATTCTTTCATTCTTCCATGGAAGCATTGCGTGCCATTCGGTTCATTTAAAATCAATAAAGGTCTGAATAAAATGTAAGCAAAAATGTACCTCATACGATATCTCAGATACACTTTAAAGTACAATTTTATTTGACAAAATTTGTAAACCCAATGTTCTGATGAAAACAAGGCTTTGAAATTTAAATTAATTTTTATACAACAGTTAAACTAAAATTTTCAAAGCAGTCAAATAAAGTAATAAGCCCCTAGGAAGGGCATTTTTAAAACAGACAAACGAGTTCGAATTCGCCGTCAAGTTCAATAAAAGGCGCAAAAAGTTGAGCCAGCCCAAAGATCGTCGCCTGGGACTCTGAATCGAAATCGAAATGGAAGTGGGGATCTGATCATCTGGATATCTAGCCGACGACGACGACATTGTTACAAAATTTTATGCGTTTTTAAATTAAACGTTATTATGCACTAATCCCGAACTAAACTGCGATTTACGGCCCGCGATCCGTGGAAGCGGAGCACGAAAAATTGATTAAAATTTAATGAGGACCAACTGTGTAGGCCATAAATATGCCAGCCAAATGGCTTCATTTGCATGGCGATCTGAGGATCTGTTTTTGTGGAGCCAAAGCCAAAGCCGAAGCCAAAGATCATCGTAGAACTGCAAAACACTTTTCATTTCGATGGAAAAAATGGCGCACGCCACTTTATATTCACCATCTCTTTCTTAGTTTCTCAGCAGTCCTCTCTATCCGTCTCTATCGCTCGTTTATTGTCTTTGACCCCAACAAAACGGAGTACACAGAAGAGCAGATGTTTCCATGTTGACCGCATCTAATGGTGCGTGCTACTGCCTTTTTGCTTAGCTCCCTCTCTTTCCCTCCGAATCGCATCGGATCGGATCGAATGATCATGATCATGACCATCATTATCCCATGGGCAATGGGCACATGGGCAGGGCAGGGCAGGGTCCAATGATCATCCAGTTCGAGACCGCAGAAAGACGAGACTGGGGATTGAGAAACGTGGCAGAGCGATGCGATATATTCGAATCCACATGGACAAAACACACTCCTCTCCGAGTAATGATAGTTATCAGCCGTCCGTCTATCGAACCTCGTCTGGATCTCAAAAGTCTTAACTTGGCTCTGTTTTTGGCCCGCGACTACTACTCATAAAGCAAACCCCTAAGAAAAAGAAAAGGAAAGCCTTTGAAACTCGAACTTTGGATGCCCTCATATAGAATTCGATATGAAATTATGATTTCTGATTGATCTTTTCCATTTAAGACTGTCTTGACTATTATTATAACATAGTTATGGAAGAATAGATATATGTTTATATTATAGTTTGCTACTCTCCTTTATAAAATTCCTAATAATGACGTGACATATTTCAAGAAGATCCACTCCCTATATGCTATTTTGTAGCTTGTACTCGGTTTATAGTTTAGAACTGTTGATTGGGAGTGGCTCTGCCCTAAAAACAGCTGCAAAAACTTAGGAACAAGCGTTATGGCCAAGTCAAACTACCCTCAAACCCCAAAAGGCGGGCCCAAAAGAAAAAAGGGAAGCTAAATCTGAAAGCCCCTCTCGATCCGATCCCCTTTTGTTTGATTTGGCATGACGAGCTGAAGCTGAACTTTTGGGCCGTGCAAAGTTCAATGCGCCGTTCGCCGCTTGCCGTTTGCCGTTCGGTATCTGGATCTTAGTATCTTTATCCACGTCGGTCTTTTGTATCTTCTGGCAATGGCAGTGGCAGTGACTTTGACTTGTGGCTCCCCTATTTTGTGGCGTCGCGTCGAGATACTGAAAATGCATCTCTCGGGGCAAATGAAGCAAAAGCAGCAACCCCTAGCAAATGAGCGTGTGTTTCCATTTTATTTGTGCGATGCGATGTGGTGTGCTGCGCTCGTTTATTTTTCAGCTGCAGCGGAGAAAGAAAGGTAGAAATCGAGGTAGTGAAGTCAGTCGAGTCGTTCGGTTGTCTAAGCCCGTGTGCTTCCCCATCCACCATCCACCAACCACCATCCACATCCACATCCACATCCATCCACCTTCCCCATTCTCCTCCAGCTCTCCAGTGTTTTTCCCTTCGCGATCCCAATTCGTTCGCTTAAATACACCTGCCACGCGTCGCCATAGCCCAGAAAAATCCAAAAGGAGTTTTAGGTTTTAGGGGAATGCAGGGAGCGAGTCCTGCGCCTGCTCCTGCAT
The DNA here is from genome assembly GCA_035046095.1 of Drosophila pseudotakahashii. NCBI lineage: Eukaryota > Metazoa > Arthropoda > Insecta > Diptera > Drosophilidae > Drosophila > Drosophila pseudotakahashii. The sequence continues at coordinate 15,594,683 of JAWNOE010000105.1, forward strand.
TTAATTAAAATATTAACTACGAAAATGACTGAGCCAAAAGCGGGGAGAGAGCAACAACTACGCCACGCTGACTGCACTACTCAAAAAAAAATATCACTAGAAACTAAACATTTTAGAAAGAAATTCCAAGGAATATTAGTAGTTTTGGCACATTCAAACATTTTTAAAGGTGTTTTCATTCATTTAAAATTAAATTATAAGAAATTTCAAAATACATTTTGAAATATATATATTATTTTTTTAAATTGTGATTACTAATAGGTACTTATTTGCTATATTTTAAAATTAATTACTTATTTAACCAACACAACCTATTTAAAAAGGTTAATAAATGGATCAGATTCTTCTTTAAACAGCTTTTAAGTATTGTTGTTTAAAAAGTATTTGTTCTAGTAAATATGGAAATGATGTGATTTCAAAAAATAGGATAATATATATTTCTTTTAGTGTAAAAAACGAACGCGGCACGTGGAGGGTCTATATATCCCAATATGTATATCCCCATCTCTTTCTCTTCTTTCCCTGTAGATCTCCTGCTCTCTACTGCAGGTCCTGGCAACGGGAACTCGTTTCAATTAACATTCAACATTCATTTTTGCATTTCAAGTTTCGTTGGAAAAACGCACGCGTCGCCCCTCGGTCGCGATCAGGATATTATATATGTATATATATATATATATAGTACTACATATCCTGTATCGCTCTATCCCACTCGCACGCAATTAACGCACGCGCCCTGCTCTCCATCTCGCTCGCACCTTAATCAGGTCCTTTCCGTTTCCCGTTTTCGCGGCCCGGAACTATGCTTCATATCAAAGTAATTACGCATTTAAATCTTCCAAGCGTTGCAAGTCCGACCGAAAAAGGATATAAACAAATAAACTGGCACAAAAAAGTTGTTTACCGGTCGTCGGGACAACGCCAAATTTACAGGTTATCACTGGAGTTTCGGGTTGTTTTTTGGGGGAATTACTAAAGGATTACAACTTTAAAACATTCACATTTCAGTGAACTTATTACTAAATAATATAGTAATATTTCAAGTAGTTTAGTAAGTAATATTTTACTGCATGTATTATGATTTCAGATTTGAATATAGCCCTCTTCGTATGATCAACAAGGATATAGTTGCCCAAACATAAGATCCCCAATTAAAGATATATATATATCCATGCCAGATCACAAAGTCCATGATCTGAGGCTTCTATTGATCATTATCCTGGCAAAATCTACAGACTTGTCAGTAAGAAAAGATTACAGAGAATCAGGTAGAATCCGATACCATCGCCGGATAATGATCGAGGCTAAAGATCAACTGGCACGAGTGAGATTTACATACATGTGAGCGCTTTGGATTTCGCCGGGATTTGACTTTTGACCGATCAAAGGTGCTGAAACAAAAGAAAGAACACACGATCCTGCCGATCTTGGTCCTGCCACTTCAGAAAAACAAAAATCAAAACTATCAATCATTGCGCAAATGCATTCCACTTCAGACTTCAACTATCCGAAGACACACACAATAGATCATCCAGTGCACAAAGGACGCAGGACTTCAACCCTATTCTGGGCATTTCATCAGCATTTCTTTTGGTTTTTCTCTTCCTCTATCCCGTAGCATTTATCAAAATGCCACAATGGAAACTGGGGAAATGCGAAAATTTGAATAGAAAGTTGGCTTGCCAAAAATTCGGCGACATTTTTGGGAACAATGAACGTGTTAATGATGCCAAAATAATGGAAACCAACTACCGATACTGGCGGCATTACAATGCAAAAAAAAAAAAGAAAAAGGAGTATAGATTCCAAACAAAGTGCTGCATGCAAAAAAGGTAATGGAAATTGTCAAAGGACAATATTCATATATATATATATAGAAAGTACACAGAGAAGCGCCGTTTGCTGGTCATGGTTGAAAAGGTTTTTGGTTTCGGTTTTCGTTTTGGTTTCGGTTTTTGATTTTGATTCTGAACTCAGGATCTGGGATCTGGGTTCGGGGTATCTGGGATTTGGCAAATGGAAATGGAGAAGTGCCACTGCTGAAGGTTGATGATTTTGGCAAAAAGGAAAATGCTGGCTGAAACAAACAAAGGGAACGAGTTGAGGACAATAAAAATATAACTTACACCTGGCCGCCGCCGATTCTCCCTCTTTTTCATTTCTTTTTTCCGCTCATCGATTGATGATCGTGACAAAATGAAGCGACTTTTGTGAACAGAACGGAAGTTGCAATTCTCAGTCGGCGTTTAGCACGATCTTCAATGATGGCTGATGATGACCAATGCATCGATACAGTGGTCACTCGGAAGTGGCAGTTTCCTGTGCCAAAAAGGGGTTAAGTACAATCTTGCCTTTAAATTTAATAGTAATATTATTACAAGAAATTACATTATCTTAGGGGATATATTGATTTATTTAGTATTTATTAGGTATTTTTCAACGTGAACTTAAAGTATTTATAATGGAAGAATTACCCTTAAAAGGGGTACAAATATTTAGAGGATAACGCAAAGTTAAATCATAATAATTTCATCATAATTTACAAATAAAAATATTTGAACACATATAAAAATATATTTTGATTTCTTTTTACATTTATTCATATTTATACTTTAGTATACTATATTATGTTTATATATCTCTACAAAAGAAAACCCAATCTTCACTGTTACCTCTGTGCCATCCAAAACTTTTGTCACATCTCTCGAAAGACTTCGTTCGTTCGTGACGTGTTTTGGGTGAAAAAGCCGTGATCCTTTTGATCATTTAATTAGAGGAATATGTGAAATTGTTCGAACACCTTCGCAGACCTGACTCTGCATGGCTAATAAGGAGGATCCCGGGATCTCCTGGCTGGCTCCAATGGATCTCCGGCGCTAATGAATAGGGGCGTGCGTGAGCTGCACATGAAATTGGCGATCGCGACTTTTGCTAAGTTAATTAACACGGAAATCAAATTGCTGGCGTGCCGCAGCGAAAAGAAAACACTCAGAAGCGCAGCAGTTGTTGATCGTTATTTTTTTTTTTTTGTATTTTTCGAGTTTATATTTTGAGTTTTAATGTTTGAGTGAATATTCTCCCTGTTGGGAACAGTTTTCCTGGGGGATATGTTGTTGATTTTTGAGTACCTGAGAGATAGATAGTGAGAGAGAGTGAGAAAGAGAGCAACTTCAACTGAGACTACCTGTGGCTCACTCACATTTGGCCTACCTGTCCAGGTAGCTCATTCTCCCTCTCACGCTCTCTCACTCTCTCTCTTTCTCTCTCACCGGTTTCTCTGTCTCAACGCGAAAAACTCTCTAGCTTCAAGGGTACATAACGTGAGGGTTTAGGACGAAGGGACTCATTCTTGTGCAAGGTGTCAAACGATCAAGTTCAAGCCTTCCACCTTTCCTCATCACACTCCATAATATAATATTTTTTTCTGTTGATCGTACTCTGACTAACAATATATATAAATAAATAAGAACTGTGCGTGTTGTTTATGAGAAAATAATAACAATCCAACGAAAGCATAACCATGTCATCGAGCGTGCTGACCACGACGAACCACAACGATCTATTCCCCACCACCATCAACACGGCCACCAAGATCTTTCGCTATCAGCACATAATGCCGGCTCCCAGTCCATCGTCGATTCCCATTCCCGGTGGCAATCAGAATCAGAATCAACCGGGTGGAATGCCCATCAAGACCCGCAAGTATACGCCCAGGGGCATGGCACTGGCCGCCAGATCCTCCTCCGATTCGGTATCATCCATATCGCCTGGCTCCTCGCCGGCTCCCTATAATGTGGACCAATCCCAGTCCGTCCAGCGACGCAATGCTCGCGAACGGAATCGTGTGAAGCAGGTGAACAACAGCTTCGCCAGACTGCGCCAACACATACCGCAATCCATCATCTCGGATCTCACCAAGGGCGGTGGTCGAGGACCCCATAAGAAGATATCCAAAGTGGACACACTGCGCATTGCCGTCGAGTATATCCGAAGACTTCAGGATCTGGTGGATGACCTGAACGGTGGTCCCTCGAGTGGAGGAGTCGCCAGCAATGCGGTCACCCAGTTGCAACTCTGCTTGGACGACGACGAGTCGAGTAGTCACAGTTCCAGCAGCAGCACTTGCAGTTCCTCGGGCCACAATGCCTACTATCAAAATACAACAACGACGAGCAGCAACAGCACCGCAACGGTTAATAATCCTCTCCAGCAACAGCAGCAATTGCAGAGGCAACAGTTTAACCACCAACCGCTGACGGCCATCTCGCTGAATAGCAATTTGGTGGCCACTTCCTTGCCAGGCAGTGGAAATGGAGGAGGAGTAGGATCCATCACTGCCAGCAATCAGCAGACCTGCCACTCGCCCACATCCTCCTTCAACTCCAGCATGTCCTTCGATTCGGGAACCTATGAGGCGGCTCCCCAGCAACTGTCCAATCACCTGGATCATCTCGATCACCTTCATGGCGATGGACACACGCATTCGCAACTCCAGCTGAAGTTCGAGCCCTACGAACATTTCCAATTGGACGAGGAGGACTGCACGCCCGACGACGAGGAGATTCTGGACTACATTTCTCTCTGGCAGGAGCAGTAAATCGGAAAAGTCCTGCAAAACATCCCACAACCCACACCCACCATCCTGTTCTCTTCTAGTCAATGTTGAGTTGAACCAAGTGCCTCAAATTGTAAATAACACTCATGCAGACACACATTTTTTTTCCTACTATAAGTTAATTTTTTTTTACATAACTTAAGAACCCAGAGACCAGTATCAAATATATATTTATAAAATAATTATAGCATACGAAAAAAAAAAACTTTTTTTTTGCAAATACAATTATATGTTAATTAGTTTGTTGGACGAAGAAATAAAGCGAAAAATCATAAAATTATAAGAATCATGTTTCTTCATTGGGTTTGGAGTTTGGAGTTTGGGTCTTCGAAAGGGGAGCCCGCTTATAATCAAGTTGGTAAGATATGCGGGTAGCACTTGCACTTTAATTGCATTTCCACCGGGAGAACCAAAAGGTGGCATTATAATGCAAAACCTGAAGACAGGATGTGCGGGTTGTTCTTATACGACCGCTAATGAAGATCGCTGGGGCATCGTTTTTATATGATCCACTTGGAAGGCTGCGCCCTCCTCCTCCTCGTAAAGCGTTAATACTAATCCAAAATAGAACTAGTCCCAGATCAGTGGACCTTTAAGGTCGGCCCTTTCCCTTTCAGGTAGCCAGGGAAATTCAAATTGCCACAGGTAAGATTAGCTAGATATTTACAGCCAAATAACATTCGTAGTACACTTCAAATGACACGTGCTACAAGTTGAAAAGTTGAGGGAGTAACGTTCGTTTGCAAACCTTATCGCAATTGACTGAGCGCAAACATTTTTGCTACATGCTAATTCAATTGAATTCTGAATTGAGAAGCGGAAATGGGCGTGGCCTTGGAATGAAGAAGTTCTAATTTAGAAATCGCTAGAAATATGACCAAGGTCAAGTATGGGAGTTACCCGGAAAAGATATGTCCATTGATGGATTATAGTGATACACATTTAATAAAATAAATTGGAATGCAAATTAAATTATGATACCTTTTTTCCAATATTTTGAAAGAGATATATTATTTAATGGAAAGTTAGACTGGTTGAATCTTTTATTTTACATAGTACATATTAAATAACTATTGTTCCATATTTATTAAAAAGAAATAGAAAGTTATATTGGTCAGAACTGCTTATAAAAATAATAGTAAACATTTATAGGTCTGTTTTTAAGATTTTTAGATGTAAATCCTTTAAAAAAAAACCCTGTAAATACCAAAATTAGAATCCCCATACATAGCATTTTGTTATAATCCCGTCTTCATGTCATGTATTATAATTTCCATTTTACTTTCGAGTCCTTGCTCTTGGCATTTCTTCTACTTAAACCTTTGTTTCGAGTGTTTTGCCTACAAATTGATGGCTTTATAATATAGTTCCCTGCACCACTTTCCATTTCTCGAAAAAAAAGCCTTTCTCCACACAATCCAAACGAAAATCCTCCGCTCCCACGCACCAAGACGTCAGAAGATCGTTGGAATGAAAACCTCTTCTGCTGGCCAGACAATAAATCACTTTGCATTAGAAAAACAAACGCGCCTGGGAGACTATAGTCTATATTTTGACACATTAAAGGGCATCGCGGACAAAGGATCGCATTGTCCTTCGGGATCGCTGGATGCTCCACGAGGAAGTGAAAAGGGATCGGGGATTGTGGATCCTTTCTTTCAATGTCAACGCTGACACTTGACAACTCAATGCAATTGTTTCGGATCATGGAAATGGGTTCTGGGATTTTCTTCTCTTTCTTTTTTCTTTGGGAATACTGTAGGCAAGGCTTAACGCTCCCCAGCGCCGGAAGAACTTTCACCTTTCCCCTAGAACATACAAAAAAAAAAACATTTTTTTTCAGCTGCTTTCGGTTTTCTGCCTTCGTTAGTATTTTTTTTTTTTTTTTTGGTTTGAATTAAAACTGCTGTTTAATAGATTTCTCGACGCGCCACGCCAGCAACATTGTGGCACATAAAAAAAAAAACTAAAAACAGCCGCCTGCATCAATCAGGTCCCAGATATTTGACCAAATTATAGGTTATTCCAAGGTTTCGAGGACTCAGGACCGCAGATTGATGGCTGGAGTCGCAGTTTTCAGTCGCAGCTTAGCTCATAATTCAGCTCTTTAAGAAGTTGTTACTTGAAACATTTATTTTTACACCTAAGGCGCGATGCAGACGCCCCGATATTCAGCAGAAAAAAATAAAGTAAAATAAAGAGGAGAACAACCAACAAGGAAACACAAACTAAATAATACAAGGAATAATTTGGGAAGGAAAAAACGAAGTTCTAAATACCTTTCTTCTTAGCAATATGCCAACAAAAAAATGTAATATATTTATGGTGAATTTTAATAAATATTAAAGAACAAAAACTCAATTGATTTTTCTTTTCTGATATGTTAAAAATTTAAAAATTTACCTCTTTATAGTACTTTTATTATTACTATTTAGTAAATTTAATTTAAGATTTATATCCTTCAGTTTCCTCCAACTTCTTCATAATAGTATTATACCACAAGAGTTAGGATATCGAAACAGAACAAGGCAATCAAAGCAGCCCAACGTTGCGGGCATCGTTCAGCGTTACCGATTTATTTGAATTTCAATAAGGCCCAACGTTTTTGGGGTTCATTATCCTGTTATGTCGGCATTTCGGTCCTTTCATCTCGCGGCGCACGCAACGCATTTGAACTGGGGCGTTATTAATTAGCGTTATGAATTATTGATGCAGGACCCTCGGGTTGAAAGCGCCCACACACTAACCCTTTTCCCCCAAAAAAAATATATACATATTTATTATGTATAATCTCAAATTGAGCCAAAACTATTTGGCAAGTGAATGTGTAGGATCACTAAAAAAATATTATAAACTTATGTATATTATATATTTAATTATAAATAAATTACAAAATTCTTTTAACTTTAAGATTTGTAGATCCAGCTCATTTTTTTTAAACTATTAAACACACGATGCTATAGACCCCCATCTGATATCTTTATTTTTTTGGGGAGAGGATGCATAAATCGCTTGCTGGCCCAAACAACGTGCAACGTTCATCATCTGGGGAGCCGAAAGGGGAGAAATATGTTCCAATTAGCGAAGCCAAATGTGACAGGCCGGCCATCCAGAAGAAATCAAGGCAGCGAGCAGCAAGCAGCGAAACTCTCGAATCCGCCAGGCAAAAGTTATTTGAGTTGTCATATTAGGTTGTGATAAATGTAGTTACATACCAAATGTGATAACTCTGTCTGTCTGGATTCCCCGGGTTCTTCAGCTGGTTTTAGGTAGGCGCCTCGGCAGAGTAGTACGTTCGGTTCCCTTCCCATCATGATGATGATCCGCGGGACGGTCTCTTCTCCTTCGATCATTCAAAACGGTTTCGCGGTGCCCGGGAAATTCCTAGAGCCTGGTTTTCGCTAGTTTTTCGGTACCTCGGTTTTATGACCCTCGATCTGGTGACCCTGACTTCCCTACTTATCCACTGACCTGTTCGCCCAGAGGGCCTAAGATTCCACCTGCCGGGTGGAAAAGGGGATTACCTGAATCCCAAAAAGGGGCCTAATAAGCACGCCTGGACAATTGGTAAATCACGGAAAATTAACCCTTCCCCCTTTTCTTTTTGCACCTTGTCACCGATTTGAAAATTGAAATCCAGGATCAGCATAATAATTTTTATGACATCTCTCTGGGTTATTCGCTTTTCCTGAGGTCCTTTCAAAAATACAGAATTTATGTTAATAAGTAATTAGGATTTTCTTATGTTATTATTGTCGCTTTCTGTTCAATTAATACATTCTTTTTTATAGATTTAAATTTTTTTTAAGTTTCCAACACTTTTTGACCAATTTTCTTCTGTTTTCTATAATCCCTTAATAAGTACAACCACCTTCTGAGCAATTCCTCCCTGAAAAACACCTCCCCTTAGCAAAATATTTGTTTATTTTATTTTTTTTCATCGACCACCAGCGTTGCCTATATGGCCGCCCAATTACGTTCTTGAGTCTGCGATTATCCCAGAAATAGTCTAGAAATAATCCCATTAGAGCGTGGCAGCATAAACATACAACAAGTTGCCACTGGGCGTGTTCCAGTTCGCACTAGAGAAAAGTAGTTACCGAAAAACCTAATTGCCAGACACTTGAAAGGATTTCGGAGCTGGAAAAAAAATTTAAACTCAACCATGACAACGATGACAACCCAATCTTTGGCCATCTCACACGTGCCCCTCCCCTTCTCTTCCTTCAAATCACACAATATGAAAAAAGAAATAAAGAAATTTGCACACAGATCTCGCATTGAAATTCCACAACACGTAGCGCGAAACGTCTGAGATGTTTTTTGATGGATTATATGTATTTTGCCCATAAACACCAAACAATTAGTCCGATGCACAGAAAAAAACAAGTATTTATTATTAAAAAGGCAGCAAAGGTAGATGATATGAGATAAGTTTTTATTTTACTTTTAAATCTAAGAAAGATATAATTTATTTCGAATCTAGAATCTAGATTAAATGTATTATAATAATATATTTATTTAATTAAAGTCTTAGATTTTTTTTAAATTATTACAGAGACTTTTTCGTTCTTTTATGAAAACCAATTTATATTTTATTCGATTTTGGTATATTTTATTTCAATCCTAGATTAAAGCCTCCCCTTTTTCTTCCTGTGTGAAAAAGCGGCAAATAGTTTTGAAGTCCTCTGGCCTTTTGGACCATCAATCTCTGCGGTGGCGTTGTTGCTCGAGATTCTGGACTTTTGTCAAACACATTCGCTTGATTTTGCACTGCCGTTGGTTTTATTTGCATAAAAGGCGAAAGGGCCCAACGAAAACCGAAGAGAGAGACGCATCTGCAGTGGAGTTTTTTAGTTGCCCAAAGGGGCCAAAATGGGCGGACAGAGCTGAACTGATCGATCGATGGCTTGGTTTTGTGGCCGTATTTTTTTTGTTTTGCCTTTATTTTGTTTTGGCTTTTGTTTTTGGTGGGGCCGGGTCAGCTGGCCATAAATCATGATCTGTAATTACCCGTTGGCGCAGGATGCTGCGGCATCTCCACATAAGCCACGCGTACAAAGAAATCCCGAAAAACTCAAACCCAAAACTCAAAACCGAAACCAAATCCAAAAGAGTTCAAGAGTTTATCTCGGGGAGTTGAAAAGAAAGGATTGCGCCATGACCAAAGAAAATAAAAGACCACTTGATATGCATATTTGTTGTGATAGATAGCCATGCAAAAGGTTGAGAGAAGATCCTTTGATGATCCTTTCACTGCACTGCTCAAATATTTAGATACATAGATACGACATGTTAGCCGAGACGAGATGGCACTGGATAAACAAATGTGTGCGCCAGTTCCCCGAAAACCCCAGCCCCTTCTCATAAATATATCTCCCTTTTTCCCTTATAGGCTATAATCGCCAAGCGACCGCAGCCTCTAAAAAAATAAACCTCAATATTGAATCATTTGCACAAATGAAATGCAGGCGCTTGCACTGAGAAACTCTCAGGATGCCGGGCAAGATCGGTGGCTCTTTTTCTGGGATACACTCTGTCCAGGAGTTTGTTTGCTTTCGGATTTAGTCGGTCAAAATTTGTGGCATTTTGTTTGCCCTTCTACCATTTTTCAAACAACTCTTTAATTGTTTAAAATCAAAAACTCTTTGGAAATCTTGTAAACTAATATAACTCTTTACATGGTATTTATCTTCTATATTTGAACAATTAATTTATAAAGCTGGCGGCTCGTATTCTTAAAATTATATTAAACTTAACTTTTCTAAACATTTTTAATACTTAAAAAAAATTTATTTAGCCTACTTTAATTTACAAGATGTTTCTAATTGAATATGTTCAGCATATTTTAAAATCAATCAAATATTATTTAAATGTTCTTTTATATTTTCCAAACTTTCTTAGATCATTAATTTAATCTAATATTATTTAAATATAATATTTTTTACTTTCTTAGATCATTAATTTCTTTTTCTTTCTAAACAAAGATAATTTTAGAGTATTTTCCATTCGTTCTTCCTTAAGATATCCACTTCCTTTCCTGTTTTTTGCAGTTGATGTCGCTGTCTTGCCCACTTCCCGTTCCAAGGGCCCCCAAAAAGCAAAACAAGAGACGGAAAAAAGCCCACAAAACTGGCAGGTTTTGTCAATTATCAGGTGCAGCCTCAGTCTTTCGAGTCTTCCGAGTCTTTCGAGTCTTCACAACAGTCTTCAGTCTTCCGAGAGCCAGACTCGCGTGTCTTCCCCCCATCTTAAACTCTTTGGATCTGGATCCTCCAGTCTTCACTTTTTCGCTGCCTGAAAGCGTGCGAAATTTTCATTCATAAATGTCCATTGAAGTTGTGGATTTTTTATTTCAAGTGGGGCAGGCAGGCAGGCAGCGCTGGAAATATAAAATCAGTATCAGTATCAGTAGAATCGAATGAGCATCGAATGAGGAGGATTGCAGTCGGTAGTTTCGACCTCGAGAACATCTCCCACTGGGCGAAACGGATTCTCACCGAACTGTAGTGAAATTAATTTCACATTTGTGTCAATATTTGGACTAGCCATGAAATCCATGGCCAGCAATTTAGTTCTGGTCGCAAGGTCAACTTCGATTTGAAAACAAACATCTGTGAGTTGCAGTGGTGCACTTACTTCTCCAGCTTCGTCCAGCTGTCCAGTTTTTCAGAGATTCGTTTTGCACAGTAGCCAATCGAAGAGTTTTAGCCAGCTACCGTGTATCTTTCTTCTAGTTTCATTTATTTGTATTTTGTATTTTTGTGTTCTTTTCATGGCCGTGGCAAATTTGGCATGTGCCTCTGTGTAGCCTGTAGGGTGATCTCAAATTTCTCCCGATTCTTCAGATTTTTATTCGCAGGCGATCCTTTTATTTCTGGCTAATGGCCATGATCAAAAGGTAATTGAATTCGCCTCAATTCGCTGGACTGGGACTGGAAATGGCCACCCAAAAACGTAATTGCACCATAATTTTGATCCCATTTTAATGACTTTATTTACCCAAGAGTCAGCTGCTCTTCTGCTTCCAGCGAGGAAAACCCTGAAGATTCATCCAAGAAGAACAGCAACAATTGAAATCCCCTCACTCTGATTGCAAATTGCATTTTAATCAGCTCTATTGTGTATAATTAAAATGTGTTTAGCGCATTTCCTGTGGGGTCCACTCAATATTTCTTGTTGTATTTTTCAAGCCCTTTCATTTTACATTTTTTTTTTCTTTTTTTTTTTTAACTAGCCCGTTCGGCTGGCTGAAATGAAGTTATCAACACTTTGGCACAAATTCTCCTTAGCCTTCTCTTATTATTTTGGTTGGGGGTTCGGGCTCTTCTGTGTGGATTGAGGATGGCTAATTGGCCTGCGATCGCATGACAGCCACGCGTGTCCACTGAAAGGAGATCGAGGATGGCATTTAAATAGCCGGCGAGCACGCAAATAGCTCGAGCCCACGGATCAGGAATCGATGGCTATGGGCACCACAGAGCACATAAAAAGATCTCGGGGAGAAAGCATCCTACTGAGGACTGAGGAAACCAATTAATGTGGAGAAAAGGAAAAAGTTTCTGCTTCCGATGACCGATTTTCAGGCCTTACAAAAATAATGCCAGATAATTTTATTTTAAAATAAATTTAATTTAATTTTAAATAAATATTATTTCAACAAATCTTAATTATAAATTCCACCTTATCGTCGATATATTTAAATTTAAAATAATATATTAATCGTAAAATAATAACTTATACTTAATTTAATTTTAAATACATTTAATCCAACATATGTAAAACTTAATTCTAAATTTAAATTCAAAATAAAATATTACCCATGAGATATATACTTAGCTCGTAACTTATACCCACATTTATTATATCTTTATTACAAACTCCACCTTATCTGCTCAATATTACCCCCACAAGTTATTTACGAAGGAGCCTGTATCTTTAGCCATTATGAACGTCGATCATTAGGCCGCATAAATGGCAATTAAAGACAGCGACACGTTCCAGCACTTTGGGATCTAGAAAAAAAAGACAAAGACTTTTTGTAAGAGGCGGGGAATATCATAACCATAGCCCTCTAGAGAGATTCTAGGGTACCGATATACGGTGGATGATGGTGTGGTGTAAATTTCCACAAACTGCGATGACCAAACACAAAACACAAGGGCCCGAGAAAAAAATATGAAATTATTAAAACTACAAGAGGACTTGTCCTATCCTTGGTTCGTCCTTTTTCGTCCTCTCTCCCCCCCCCCCCCCCCCTTCCCCGAGTCCCGATGCCTCCGGGCAGATAAAGCAAATGGAGAAATAATAATAAAAAAAAGTAACAAATACCAAAGGCTATTAACGACCGCAGGATCGGGGGAAAAAAAGTGCCGCGTCACAGAGGGGAGATATCTATATAATTCAGAAGAGAAATAGAGATGTTAGTGCGGTGTTCCTTCGCTGTTGAAGTCATAAATTTCATTGACTTTATCCTGAAAGTCTATCAATTTTTCATATTTAACACCATTGTCCTTTAATAATCCTTTTGGGGCTGCCCGAAGGTCAAATCAAAATCACCCACACTCTTGGAGGAAAATCATGCGGGATCCTTTCGATTTTTCGAGGGAATCAAGTCGCATAAATCGTCGAATTGAAGATACTTATCGCTGGAGTGCCTAGTGCAACGCTCTCAAATATTTCTAGACTGTGTGGTCTGTTCTGTTCTTAACTTTTATATTTTTTGGGGGGATAAGTACGAGTACGAGTGTGGAGTACGGTAAGAAATATACTGGTTTCCAATCGGCTTAGTTACTTAAGTAGCCCCTGGGTCTTCAATTCTATCAATAGAAACTTCTTTGAGGTGGGTCCACTTGGCAGATGGCTTCCACTTATCATAGTTACCTTTTCAAGGATAAGTTCTTACCTAAAATGTAATTATATCCAACTTATGGAACTTACAAGACGAGCTTAAGTACAAAATATTTCCCCAAAAGTACCTCCATTTCAGTTTTTCCTCCTCATAGTTGATCTCCGAAGACTCTGCTCATAATTTTCCTTTTATTTTCATTAACCCCGAAGGCAAGTCAAGGGGTAATATGGTTCAACACCAATTTAAACACTTCATGCATCTTGTTAGCTGCAGCAAAACGATTCACCATTCCCCAATCCCAATCCCCACCATTCCCATTCTCATCCCAGTGGAAGTGTAATATGATATGCAGCGTTTTCCTTCGTCTTTAGAGTCCGAATCTTGGCGATATATATTCCCTCGGGGGCCGGCGAAAGGAAGTGATCCGCTCATCCAAAAGGTAGTTGTAGTTGTAGTTGTTGTTCTTCTCCCCCACTTTTTTTCTTTTGCCCCAAAACAAAAGACTCTGCTAAACGTATTGATTTCGATACAAGAAGAAAAAATAAGGAAAGGGAATCGATACAGATACGGATACTGGATATACTGACTTCGGTTAATGGCCCTTGGCCTGACCCGCTTTGTCTTATAATTGGATTTAGATTAATTGCATCTTGACCGGCAAGAATCGAACAAAGTATAAAAAAAAAAAAACTGCACATGAAAAATTACATCAGGAAAGACAGGGGGATACCTCAAAAAATAACCAAACCAAACAAAACAATCATAATTCTGTTTCCAAGGAAATCGAAATTGTAACAGGAGAGCGCCAGGCATTAGAAATAATCCCAATCGCAATCCCATCAAGGAACCCAAGGATCTCTGTGTTTTGTATCTCGTGGATTTCTGCGAATTGTCGGCGTGTGCTACTCGTCTTGGGTATATTTGTTTTTATCCCGCTGCGATTTTACCCATCAATATTGGGAACCGCAAAATCATTCGGTATTTTGGTATCCTCGTGTTTGTTTTGGTCTTTGCATAATTTTTACCGATCGACGGGGGCACTTAATCATTAATTAGCGTTAGATCAATCTACTTCTTTTCATCTCTCTGGGGATCTTCAGATCTTCCCCTGGTTTATTTCTTTCTTTTTTTTTTACCGAGACACCGAAACAGGAGACAACATCGCTCGTTGACGGCAGTCATGTTACTTTTAATGATAATTGCCGCCTCACAACTCATTTTTCACATTGATAAATGCGATTCGCACGACCGAGTCGCGTTGGCATCGATGTAGCCACTTTTGAGCCGGGTTTTTGGTCTTCTGGTTTATTTTTTTTCTTTTTGCATTTTCCGGAGACTGGTTCTTTGGGAGATTTGCATGTGAGGCTGCTTGCACGAGGCCAAACTGTCAACACATTGAGCTTTAATCAGCAGGTGGCAAACAGTGCGATTTTCGATGATGATAACAAATCAAATAGATAACAAATATATAATTAATCGATAAAATAGATGCAAAGTAATGCCAACCTAGAGAAAATTATGAGAATTATACACTAAATCAAAATATAAATTTGTATGTTGACATAACTATTTCTTTTATATAATTTCCTCCAGTTTGTCAATATTCTAATAATCTAATAATATGATATAAATGTTATTTTCCCCTAATATTATATTATAATAATATTCAAAACATTTTAGGGATCTCAAAAATCCCACAGATCCCACACTTTCTGCCTCTTTCGGAGTCACCAAAGGGTTAACCAGTAAAGGAGGAATCAAAAAGCCAGCAGAACAACAAAAGCCATCACAATTTGTCTTGATGGTCCGAACAAAAAAAAAAAAAAAAAAAAAAAAACCGGCCCAAAGCGCTACCACCAAGGATGCTGCTCCCTGCCTTCCTTTCTTATCCCATTTTTTTTTGCACTTTTTCTGTGCCATAAACCATTTAAACATTTTCAACTTGTTAGCAATTAATTAAATAGATCGGCCGCTGGCCAAAACAGCTTCGACTGTCATTTTTCATGCCGTCTCTTTCGCTCGTCGGTCAGACCATCTCTTTCGCACCTTTCAGCCGCCCGTTAATTACGGCGACAGCATTCAATTTTTATGGATGACACACGCCCCATTTGCATGCCCTTCTTCTCTCATAGTCTGGCAACGCTGCGGCACGCTTCAAAAAGCTAAAAGACCGCCAAAGGTTCAGTTTACAAAAAGGCAATGGCAACGGCAACCCTTCGTCTGTCTCTTTCGCACACACACTCGCCCCGTCTCATTCGCACCATTTGGAAATTTATTTCGCTGTTTTTGCAATTTAAGGTAATTATTATGTACCTTTGGGGTAATTTTAACACCTCGACACCATCGACAAATATCATCTGAAGAGCGGGGTCTTTACGCGTGCACAAGGAACAGGGATATACATATACATATATATAAATATATATAGTAGCGGCTATCAGGCCACCGAAATCTCAGCAACAACAACGACAAACGTTTCTTAGAAGCGCAGAGCTTTCAACACCTTCGATGCGTGCCCAACAACCGAAGGAGCATATCCTATCCTCCACCTCCAGCCCCTCATCATCCCGAACTGCTGATCACCTTAACCCTCCTCCCGTATCCCCCGATCCCGAACCCAACCCCCTTCTTAACCCTACACGTACGCACTCTTGGCCAGTTATTTTTCACACCTCGACAACATTTTTTCGCACTTGGTGCGGCATATTCGGTTACCACAACAATCAAGCATTGCCGCCACCGCCACGATATCGAAATACACTGGGAAAAAAAGGAAGATGGGAAATACCATTTATAATCGTCGTAGTTGAACTTTCATTTTAGGTTTTATCTGGTATATTATACAAATAATAAATGACTATCCCATGGATTGTCGGTTTACATTTTAAAGCAGAAGAATTCGCGTTATTTGTGTCTTTCATTATTTAAAATGTAACTTTTTGATTTTATCTGAGAAAAATAATATTTGGCTATTCCATTGATGGTATAAATCTGAAGAATTCGCGAAATTTGTAATAAATTGAAGTACAGAACTTTAAAAAATGTATATTTTTTAATGAAGGAATGCTAGTGATATTGTTATGGTCTAGTTTTTTATGTTTGCACATTGTAACCCCTTTTTTTTAGCCCAGTGTACGGCTTCCATCAGGGAAGGTCCGATTCCGACTGCCGTTTTTAATAACCGAAGCTTCTGCCGCTTTTGCTGCTGATTTAGCTGGCTGTTATCTCACTCAGTTCATCGGATGCGCGGTTCGACTTTGACTTTGACTTTGGCTACGGAGGATTCGGTTTGGTTTTGCTTATGGTTTTGGGGCTTGAGTTTCTCGGCTTTTGGCCTTTGGGGGCCAGCGGAGGATCGCGAAGTCCGTATCCTGTGTGCCTGTCAGCACATTTGGCGTCGCAATTATCGCAAGTAGCGTGCGTGTAAATTACCGTTATTAGGTGTGATCGTGCGAAAGGCACTTCAGCTTCAGTTCGGTTAAAAAGAGCATCTTTCGAATTCATCTTCAACTTTAACCGCATATAGTCAGCGGTTTCACTTCGCTTTCATTTCACCTTCTGATCGAAACGAAAATTAAGTCTCTCCGGCAATCTCGGCCAATCTCTCACAAGCAAAAGTGACAATTTCCGCTTTTGCGATCCCTTGCAGCTGATATTTGGAACACCCATAAAAAGTCAAATTAATGTGATGACAATAGATTGGGATCTCTGGAGGGCCTCTCGAATCTGACAGATTTCACGCTTACGATATCGCCGGTAGCCCACCGCCGATCCAGTCCATCACGTTTTACACTTGTCCAGGTCGTACGTGAGTTGACTTGGTGTTATATCCCATATTCCCTTTCCGATTTCCCGGGTTCAGAGGTCGTGCGCGCGTTTTTCTCGGTTCGGTAGCTGGTGTTTTGAATTCCAATTAGTGTTAATGAACAGTGAGCACATAAAATATATAATTAATTGTGTCAACGGGCGATAAGATTTTCGGGGTTTTTCAAGGATGCTTCCGTTGGACGACTTCTTCTGGGAATCTCAAGGATTTTATAAATGAAGGGGATAGAAAAAACGAACAATTCTGCTGTAAATATCGGAAAGTTTTTTGATCTTAAATCAAAATAATTTTAAATTAATAGTAATTTTTATAAAATTATTTACAAACCGATTGGTTGTTCTACAGCGACCCCTAGAGATAATGCTTCGAAAATCATCCCCTAGACATTTTCCTTTCTTTAACCAATTAGAATTTTCCGCATCTTCTAAGCAGAATCCTGTAACAAAATTTTACGAGCAACAGATGTCGCTGCAGTGCAACCAATTGGAAAATGGAAACCATATAGAGGGCGCCACTCTGGGCATGCACCTGACAACCCTGGACAGCTGTTGATCCCTCATAGATCCTTTGCAACCCCCGAAAAGGTAACTAAAAGGATCAACACTTTCCTCATCTCATGCAGTTTAATTAATCATCAAGCGATTTTGGGGTATAAAATCCGCGGCTAATTAAATTGCTACCAAAACATTTTTACTTTTCGATTTTTTTCTCTTTCGGGGGGTGTGTTTGGAGCAAATTAAAGAAGGGTTTTTGAAAAGGGTTGCTTACGAATCAAAGAAAAACGAAGATTGTGGAGGCGTACAGGTGATGACGCAAAGGATTTTCATTCAGGATATTAGAAATGCATTAGGATTGGATATATTTCGGTGGCAGCTTTTAAAAACCAATTAAAATGTAAACGATGGAGTTTGAGTTTAGTTTTCTTTTTTTTTTCATTCGGATTTTTAACGCTCTTTTTTTTGTGGGATCTTTGGAATCCTCCTTCTATTTTCTGATCTCTTTCTGGACAGCTGCGTTCGGCGGGATCCTTTGGGTTAATCAAGGTTTTATGCATTTATGGGTGCAATCTCGTTACCCGACCGACTTTACCCCTCCCTAACGGTATTGGCATAGCCTCCTCTGCGCCCAGCGATACAAAGTTGCAACTCGCACAACTTGAGAAATTTGCCTCAGTTTCTGTTTCGTTTACGGAAGTTTTTACAGATTTATGAAGACTTTATGGCACGGGGTTGTTGTTGTTGAGGGAGGTAAAGGAGAACAGCTTCACTTGTTAAGGCGGGCATAAAAAAAAAATTCAAAGTCACAAGTCACGAGCAAGTCGGTTAATGAGCAGCAATTCCTGCACTTCGACACAAATCCATGATGCTATGTATCTGGTTAAACATTTAAATTTTAGATAGAATTTGGTACACAGAGAAAAAATAATACCAAAAATAATCATCCATTGGGTATTTTTTCATATCAATTTTGGTCCCTTATGTGTTCATATCAAAATGATATTTCCGAACATATGATTTTGTACCATATTGATATGAAATCGTACCATTTTGTTATGGAAAAATTGATATGAAACAATATCAGTCCCATATTGTTCCGTTTTTTTCTCTGTGTAGATACCATTCGTTAAAATTAGTGATTTAAAAAAATTTTTTTTTAAGAAAATTATTATTTTTAAAAACCTTATAAATTAAACAGTAAATTCTTCTTTCTTCAAGTGTAGCGCCGAACTCTTTTCTGTTGATCACAAAAACGCGGTATTTTTTTTTTTAGAGGGAGTCCAATTCCGATTCCGCCGACTGCTGTCAATATCCAATGCCTGGCTGATCGTTCTGTTTTTATTTTAATTCGCAGCCCCTCATATTCTTGTGCCCTTGGTTTTGATATTCATGATACAGCACACACTTGTGGGATTTGTCTGCCGCCGCCCGGCGATATTATTATTGTTCTGGGCACTGGAGCTTATGTTAATATATATCGGACTGATCGGAAGCACGTGTCAAATGCGGCGGGACCAGAAAAAAGATTAAGCAGGGGTAAACAATATCTTGGACCCTTGGAGAAAAAGTTCAAGGACTGGAAAAGGAAAGGAAAACAAAAACCAAGTGGATACGCAGTTTTGGAGACAGTGAAAGTATATCCCCGCTCTTCTCTTCTCATTTCGTTTCCTTTTCTTTCACATGATGGATCACATTTTATATCAAGTTCCTCTCCTTCTTCTCACCCTCACTCTCTTTTATTTTTCGCTTTCAATGCAAACGACATTCGACATTCGACAAAAGTGGAAGTGCATTCAAAGTCTGATTTCTTTTTTCCTTTGGCCATGACAAGGATCTTGCAGATCCGAGATTTAAGTCTCGATTTTCCTTCAGAAAGGAAAAATATATATTTTGAAGGGACACAATGGAAAGGGATGGGTAGGTAAACTGTAGAGAGGGAGAGGGACAGCATAGGCACCCACCACACAGCACCGAATATAAAACCCCTAGAAAGAGAGAGGAAAATATTATTACGATCCCTTTGGTAGTACGTACGTACGTACCGATCACTTGTGCAAAGGACTCGGGACTCGGGGACCCGGGGACTCGGGTTTTTCGAGGGCAGGTAGATAGGTAGCCAGCAAGGATTCTTCAACCCCTGTTGCTCCTCTGCCGAAGTCGCTGCCTCTGCCGGCGCGACATGGCCTCTGCCTCGGCCCCTCTTTCTGTATTTAAGGCCCTCAACCAGGACGGTAAAATATCATTACGGAATCTGATTCCAAACAGTCAACATCTACAGCATTACAACCCACACAAGAAAATATCTCTCGCAAGGATTACCATGACGAGCATCTGCAGCACCAACTTCCAGCAGCAGCACTATCAGCTGACCAACGGCAACATCAACATGTTGCTGCAACACCAAAACCATCATCATCATCAGATTCAGCAGCAACAGCAGCAACACCAGCTGATTGCCCCCAAGATGCCGCTGGGCACCAGTCAATTGCAGAATCAGCAATCGAACATTGGACCCGTCCAGAAGCAGAAGAAGTTCAACTACAATAACATGCCCTATGGCGAGCAATTGCCATCGGTGGCCAGGCGCAATGCCCGCGAGCGCAATCGTGTCAAGCAGGTGAACAACGGATTCGTCAATCTGCGCCAGCATCTGCCTCAAACGGTGATCAATTCGCTGTCGAACGGAGGACGCGGTGCCAGCAAGAAGCTGTCCAAGGTCGACACCCTACGCATTGCCGTCGAGTATATCCGTGGACTGCAGGACATGCTGGACGATGGCACTGGCCCGCGTCACATCTACAACTCGGCCGATGAGAGCAGCAACGATGGCAGCTCCTACAATGACTACAACAACGACAGCTTGGACAGCAGTCCCCAGGAGTTTCTGCTGGGAGTTAGCCACCAGCTGAACTCTGTGCCCGCTCACTCCTATCATTCCGCCTCGCCGACGCCCTCGTATTCGGGTTCCGAAATCTCCGGCGGTGGCTATGTCAAGCAGGAGCTGCCCGAGCAGCAGGATCTGAAATTCGAATCCTTCGACAGCTTCAGCGACGAGCAGCCCGATGATGAGGAGCTCCTCGACTACATTTCATCCTGGCAGGAGCAGTAATGAGTGGATCTCAACGAATGCCTCCCCCTAAAAGAAAAACCTACAAAAAAAAAACCAAAAACTTGTACAAATTGTAAATATCTCAAATTGTTGCCTTAGTGAGTGAGAAACCAAGTCCCAGATTCTAATTTACCTCCTAAGTTTACGACCCAAACCTCTTTTTTTTGACACTAGTTTAAGACCATGGAAGACAATGATTTAAAACATATATTTTTTTCATAGTTCTAAGTTTGTTATAAGCATGGAAGACACTAAACTAACTAGTTTTAAGGCTAAAATAAAAACAAACAAACAATATCAAAACAAAAATTCAAACACAATCTTTTTATTGAAATACGAAAAAAAGGAAAAGCTGCTAAAATTTCAGGTTCTCCAAAAAGATCCGCTGAAGATCACTTTCTCTTACAGGTTTTACAGCTCAACATGAAACTTTAAAAATATTCTTTGACTTTAAAAATCAATAAATATTTTTCTTAAGTTACAACAACAACAACAAAAATTTAGTAAAATAATTTAGTTTACTAGTATAATTTTTTAACCAACAAAATATAAAAAAAGTTCCTTATCATTCAAGAAACATATATTAACCATAGGTTCTTGAAACCAAGTGTTCTATGGTTGAAAAAAAAAAAAAAAACAGAACTATTACTTACATATTGAAAAATAAGATGGAAATATGGAATATGCAAACAACTTCTTGAGTACTTTCAAAAGGAGTTCCCCAGTCAAGCGATAGGGGCATCTTATCTAGAGATCTCAGGATTATTAATGGACACTTCAGTACTTGAAACAAGTGCAATACGAATTTCATAATATATGGTTCCCCCCACTAAATTGTCGAATCATATAGTTAGTTTGAGTTTGAGTTTGAGAGAGCCTGGACATGACTCACTATAATTCAGCAGCAGAAAATAAAATGCCATGACAACCCACAAGGAATTCAACACCCGACCGGAAACAACAGCGAATATTTTCGTGTTTCGTTTCCCTAACGAGTTTTCAAATTGCCCGGAAATAGGCAGTCACGCCTGAGAGGATGAAAGTGGTCTTGGTCCTGCTCCTGGCAGTCCAAGGATCAGGACGCGTAGGCCAGCAGGATCGATCCACGTGACTGGCGCACCCCGTGCGCGATATAGCTTTTTATTATCAAACTGGACGACGAGCCGTGAAATGCACTTCCGCTAACCCCCGAGTTTTACTATAGTAAACCCACCCCGAAAAACAATAAACTTTCGGGCGTGTGCCACCAAGATGTTGAAATATGCAGGAATGTCACATCTACACTAGACAGGGGCAAATGCCACGCCCACATTATGCAAATTGCCAATTGCGCTGGACACGTGCAGGCACATTTAAATTGAGGGAAAGGAAAAGGTAAAAGGGAAATTGAACGCCAAGGATCGAGAGCAATGATCCCCGAGAGGAGGATGTTTTATAAAGACAGGGGACAGGGACAGGAAGCATATCGTCTTGCCCAAAATTCCAATATTTTTCCTCAAAAAAAAAGGAATACGAAATAAGAAATAGGGAAAAGGAAGGAGGCGAAGGATATACATATATATAGGTAGTGGACGAGGACAATGCGAAATGTGATTGTATGTCAGCTTAAGATAAAACCAGGAAACGAAACGAAGACGAGGCCCATTGTTACCGGATATCAAAAGAAGCTTAGCGCTGAAATCCCAAAGAGATCCGGGATTGCAAGATTCAGGACCTGTCCGGTTTTTGGCATAGGTGTCAAAATACCAGGCTAAGCCAATGTCCCTTAATAGGCTAGCCCCGGAATTTTATGCAATCTTAGCTCACTGTTTCAAAAATGAAACAAAAATTGAAAAAGAGATCCATTTTCGCTAGCTGATCCCGGGTTCTCGATCTCAAATGACAGAGATCACTGAACTGCTGCAATAAATTCATTTTCATTTTCTGGATCTGGATTTTCTGTTCCTCTCTCTCTCTCTATCTCTCAGGAAGTAACTTCTTTTAGTCCTTGTCGCAGGAAGTGCGTATTTGTTTTGCATCTTCGGCCAGACGACACAAAAGTCCTTCGGCCCTTCGGTCGTTTATTTATTTTTGTAGATGCGCCCCTTAGGAAATACGAGCCAAATGTTATTCTATCATGTCGCAATTCAAAGGAAACGAAAACCCAAGGACACGCAGGACACTTGTAGTTCTACTTGTACTTGTACTTGTTCATCTTCATGTTCCTGTTCCTTGTATAAATTGTAGTTTGAGTTATGTGACTTTATGACGGCGTCGCCGTCGCGATCGCTTCGCTGGCCAAGATTTATGACCCATGTGTCAAAATACGATCCCCAGAGTTCCCATTCCTCCTATTCTCTTTTTGGACCATCATCCATTGATCGGAACAGAGTTCCTCTTGTTAAATTTCGCACTTAACCAGGCGTCAAGTGGCAAGCAGGCAGCAGTAGTTCGTTCCATCTTTAATTCTGGACACTCACTTTCCTTCCTGGTAGCTCGTTAATGAGGCGACATCGAGTGCTACCAGTCTATAGGATCCAGTATCCAATATCTATATACTGACTGTCCAATTGAGTTGACTTGTCCAAGCAATTCGAACGAAGTATCCGAAGTGTTTGGATACCAGGAAGGTTGGCAGGAAGGATCTTTTTGGTCGCTGCCAAAACATTTAATGCTTAGACCAACAAGGAAATTGGTTCCAAGAATTTAAGTAATAACTAAATTTATATCCTCCAAAAATACCCTGAAAAAGCCATATCAATGATCTATAAAAAGAGCTTACCCTTATATGATCTTTATTTAATTTGTAATATTTTGCAATAATCAAAAATAATACATATTCATAGCTCTCCAACGATCTACTACTTGTTACAACCCCATCTGAATTTTAGGATTCAAGAAAGAACAATCTAATCTCACCAATATCAGGTTCTCCCAGTGGAAAACACCGATTTCCTCATAACCGAACATCTCATTTGGCCTGTCAGCTCCACATGCATTCCAAAGATTAGCTAACAGCATGATATGATACCCACCGTGGATCACCAGAAATCTGCTATCTACCGATCGGTGCCTTCACCCTCGCAATCTCGTTCTTTTACCAATACGGATTTATTTCATCTCACTTTTGGTCCAGTTTTGTATCGATCACTACGCTACATTTAGCACTGTGTGAATTGACGGTAGTTAAATGACTTTACAGCGTACAGGGATCTATAGGTTTTCGGGACTTTGACTCGATTGTTGACATGATTTCCCATCGTGTAACTGAAGAAACTGTAGAAACTAACCGCAGAATCAACAATGGCGCATATGAGACAATGCTGCACACACGTGTCCGATTCGATTTTTCTTTTTTTTTCTGCTTTTTCTCCGGGTCCAATAAACTATCAGAGGCAATCAATGTCAGAGCGTTTCTAGAGCAAAAGCAAAAGCCAGATTCAAAACTCTAGAGTTTAGAGTCTAGACAAAGCGATGCGCTATCGAAGAGGATCCTCCATTGAAAAGACTTCGCTGGAATATCCTGTGGCCCATTGTCCTCGAATGAAAAGTGATTTCTTCTTTTATTCGGCTGCTGATTTCACGACATCATCGCCGAAAAAAAATGAAAAGGAGAAGTGCGCGTTTCACTTTACCAGAATACAACAAAAAAAAAAAAATGGTTCATTGATGCGTGAATCTTTGGATCTTGGAGGATCCATCAAAAGGTCAAGATGCGGGAGACTCGAGATTCAATATTCTCCATACTCCATTACACGCAAATCCCAAGTCCCAGCAGCTTTATGGCTTTCCTCCTGGCAGGACATTAGCATTGGGTATTCGAAAACAAGCGTGTCCGATGCGAAGGTGTCGCTAGGAATTGCCCACCACTGGGCGTGGAAAATCCTCTACCTGTTTTTTTTTTTGGGAAACTTTCGGGGTTTTCACTCCTGCTTCGCGTGGAAATTTGCGAAACGAACAAGTGAAAACGGCGTGAAAAACCGTAGACGATCGAACACGTGTTTGTTGTTTTGTCCAGAAAGGGCGCGACAAATGTCACGGACTAACGATCTCCGGCAGCGAAAACACAGCCAGATATCAGCGGATATCTTATGGTATGGTATTGGGAAAGTGGCAGAGATTTTAGAAGGAAGAACAGGAGGAGGAAAGTATGTGTTAAGTCGGATTTATGGACTTGGACTTAATGGACATAAACATCAATGATGAATTGAGCCGAGGTCAACGTATCTATAGAAAGACTGGTAATTTCCTTGCGAAAAGTAAAACTTATTCGATACATCATATTGAAAATCGAAGAAAATTGTATTTTTTCAAAATCACTAGGAAAGTGTCATTGATTTAATTATAATATTGTAATCTGTTCAAAACAGTTTGTATTTTTGGCGCAAGACCATTTTTGGCCAAGTTATAGCAAAATTACCAAAAGAAAAAATTCCTATTTTTGTCAAAAACCGAAATCCCGAATTTCCAAAGAAAAATAACAGTTTTTTCGCTGAAACAATGGAAATATTTATCCAAATATGGATTGTCATACCTTTCTGAACTCGTTATTAAACTTGCAATCGATTGGCATTAAAACCTAGACATTTTATTTTTTAGCCATTTTTCGCAAGAAATCATGATGTACCCCTTATAAAAAAAAATGAAAACTGGCGAAAATTTTATTTTTTCAGGATTACCCGGAAAGTGGTATGGATTTATTTATTATTTTGTTATCTGTTCAAAACAGTATGTATTATTGGTGTTAGACCATTTTTGGCCAAGTTACAGCAAAAAAAAAAACCAATCAAAATCCCCAAATTCCATTAAAAAAAACAGTTCTTTGGCGGACACAAAGGAAATATTGAAAAGGAAAAACTTTAACTCGCTATAATAGGTAAATGAAAGCTATATTAAATTTTAATTAATATATTCTCTAAAGATTTCGCCATACTTTTTTTGTATAATTATCTTGACCCTTGAAACCCTGGGAACCATAGCTACCAATGGAAAAAAGAACCGACTAAGTCCGAGATTTACTTTAAAAAAACATAAAATCGGATCGAGAAAATCAGATCAGTGCCTAAAAATCAATGCAGACACAAAGGCAGCGAAACCACAAAGACACAAAAAATAACCCGAGCGCGGGGTCAAAATCGAGGTTTAGGTTAAAAATTGAGGTTGCGGATGGCTGGTGTCATTTCTTCAATATAATATATATATCTTCAAAGCAAAGTCACCGACCCAAAACGAAGAAGAAGTAGAAAAAATGTCAACCACAAGACTGCGGCGATCGATGACGATCTACAATCGAGATTCCCTTTAGTTTTCATTCAGAGCACACAGGATAATGATCGAGATGATGACGTTGGCCATTCTCCTTCGACGACCCCACCGACCTTTGATCTGCCCCGATTTTTGTCTATTTTTTTCTGCCCGCCGCTTTGTTTTTGCGACTGCCTCCTACGATGCGATAATCGATTTATCAAAAACAGCAAAGCAAAAAGCAAAGATCTATGCGCAATGCGCTTGCCAAAAGTATTGTAAAGTATTGTGGAAACTCCAAAAGCAAACCGCCGCCCAAGACAGCAAATTTGTAATGCACATTGAGGTGCATTAAGACGTGAAATTGTCACCATTGTTTGGGCCATTGTCACCGTTGCAATGGCCCACAGTCGAGAATTCAACATACAACAGCGATGGCAAAGAGAGCATCTCGGACCAAGTTCCACTCGGAACTCGAAGGATAATAAAACCTACAAATGCGTTCCACGGGGAAAAAAATTTTTTAAGAACCAAAAATAAATAAATAAATGTTTGTAAGGCAAACAAATTAAAATTATGCCATATAAACTCGAAATAGAACAAAATCAAACTAAATCTTATGAGACCAATTTTTTTTTCTTAAATATAAATTTCACAAAATATACTTTTTTTTTGAAAAGTCCGAATTTAGACCAAAAAAAAATATTATAAAAAAAATATTTTTCCTTAAATGTAATTATTTATAATTTTTTCTCTCAGTGTACCGATCCCAGCATCGAAAGCCATGTGAATAGAAGATTCTCAGACCAGCCGAAATTCCGATTCCTTTTAGCATTTTCCGCTCTCAATTCTGCCGGCATTTATGCAACCGAATTTTCATGGACCGCATGCCACACCCACCGGGAAAAAATGTGAAAGGAACCGAAAATCAAGAAAGGGGCCCGGGAAAAAAGGGAAAAAGACTCGGAAAAAACAGGGCGTCTACGTTTTAACACCCCAAAAAGAGCAATTCTCCTAGTAGAATGCACGTGGACAGGACTGAAAGGAAATATATGAATGCAAAGATATATTCACGCAAAGGGGCAAGCCCACAAAAATTGAAATAGTTGCAGAAATAGCTATTGAAAAAGATTACATAGATGGTATGACAAATACATTTCGTTTAACTAAAATAATTATTTTTCCTAACCCTAGAAAACAAGGTAGTAATCACCTTAAGATAGAAAACTAGACATTCCCAAAATACAGATACTTGCCCAAATAGACACGTGTTTTCCCGATAATGCGGGACTATCTAATCGAAACTATGCTGGTGACACTAAGAAAAAAAAAAGGAAACCCTTCAAGATAATCGCAATTTTCAATCGCTGGCAAGTTTGTTTTTCCTGTTAATTTTGTTAATTTAGCCCAGCAAAATGATATCTCGCAGATACCGTATCTTGTAGCTGCAATTACGGCTAACAGCGGGCGATCGACGACCCATTGCACAGCAGGTCGGTCCTTATCCTTATTTTTTTTCTGTTCCCCCATTTGGTACATTGTACATATATAATTTCGCTATACCTGTTGTTCTCATTCCAAATCGGTCGATGCGCACACGCTTCAACATTTAGCGGCGCTTTGCATAGCCCATCGATTTGAAACTAAGGGATATTTATTTTAGGTAGTATCCTAGATCCTTGTTATTAATGGTGCAGCCGTAGCCGCCGGATCTGGAAAAGTCGCTCGGGATCAAAGCGTTTCCATTAAGCGGCCAAGGCGTGAACAATTATGCCCTAAACATTTGGGTCAAACACTGGCCACACCCAATATTCCGATTGCTTCCGCCAATTTAGAGCATTCAATTCAGAGCATCGCGCAGCAGGTTGTCGTTTTTTAATTGAGGTTGGCCATCGCAAGTTCGTGGAAGTAGAACAAGTGCCAAGGCGGTGGTTTTTCATTGAGAAAAAACCGTCTTACTAGCCAAGCCAGCCCATCCCACTCTATTTTATTCTATTCGATCCGCTCTGCGGATCCGAACCATTTCGATCCATTTTCAAGGGGGCGTGAATCGAAGGAAGCCAGCGAGACGGCGCTAAGAGCAAACACTTTGCATAAACCCCGCCGAACCAGAACCGATCGCAAATGGTAAAGCTAACAAAGCATGGCGAATCATTTATACGCTTGCCGATCTCACCGACTGCCAGCAAGAGTGTGGGAAGAATT
This sequence comes from Drosophila pseudotakahashii, assembly GCA_035046095.1. NCBI lineage: Eukaryota > Metazoa > Arthropoda > Insecta > Diptera > Drosophilidae > Drosophila > Drosophila pseudotakahashii. The sequence continues at coordinate 15,623,009 of JAWNOE010000105.1, forward strand.
CGAGGATCGGAATGGCGGGGGATATCGGGAAGTGATCAATGAAAGATTCGATAGGGATATCGTTAATGATCTTAGAAATTTTAGAATGATAAGATAAGATCTTACCAAAAAAAAAAAATCATTAAAAGTAAGATCCTTGCAATATCGTATTGTTTCAAATAATGATAAATAAAATCTATAAATAGCTTGGGGTTCCAGAATTTACTAGATAAATATAGGAAGAAATTATAAAAAAAAGTAATAATAACAAGGAGAATTCAAGAAATTATAAGGATAATCCAATAACAATTATTAATCTATAACTCAAACATATATAAAAAAATCTCATATTCTTTTAAATTTAATAAAAACTCCAAAGACCATAAAAAATATAAATATTAGTAGTAAATCGTATACTTCCCAACATAGCTCACTTATCCACCCAAGCAACTGAAACTATTTCATTGAATACAAAACTCAAACACTCAATTAACAACGCAAAGGTTAAATCCAGTAGTTCCCTTACCCGAAACGAAAACCGAACAACTTGTTAACTGATTGACGTCCCACTGAAAGTATCTACGAAGTTGTGAAAGAGTTTCGATTCGAGCCGTGCATATCGTGACGTCTAATTGACAGGCAACACGCGTTCGTCCATCGCCTGTCATCGCCTTCGAGAGCAAACAAATTTAGATATCCCAATAGAGCCCCAGAAGACAGACACCATACCATTTTACCATTACCATTACCATACAACATGAACACGGGACAAGAAACATGCGCAGATGCTTGGGAAAGGAGATCTCAGAGATCTCAGTCAAGTGGTTCGTTCGCTCTGGAGTTTACTGTGTGTGTGGAAAGTCCTAGAAGTGCTCTTAATCTCGAATCACTTGAGTTGGAAAGCAAGTCCGAGAAGTAAAGTTATTAATATTTAATGGAAAACATTTTTAAAGCTAATAACTTATAGACTAGAAAGATTTTTGTATTTATAATAGGAAGAATATGGTTACATTTCTTATAAACCATTAGAATATATTTTCTTACATCTGTTTAAAAAGATTTTGTGGTTGTACCTAGAAAATCGATTAATAAGATATCCTTCTCTAAAGGTATCCCCTGGATTATTACACTTGCCAACCCCACGTATTTTTTCGCTACGCTTGAAATTACAAGCCAAGCGGAAGGAAGTGCCAACAAAAATAATTATCAGACCATAATTTTCTCAATTCAACATACCAAAAAAAACACAAAGAGAGAGAGAAATAAAATGCCACAGAAATGGTGTTAAAACGCCGAGGAAAACCACAAAAATTATCGCGATAGCGGGGGTGAAAAAGAAAGAAGGACCTGAAAAATACAGGATATGCGCATGCAGCAAATTGAGTTGTTTCCTGCGACTTAAATTGCACACTCACGATCCTGCGGCGTGGCAAATATGATTATTGATAAGCAGCAGCAGCGGCGGCAACCCCAAAAATTTGTTGTGTCAAATTCTACAAGTCTCGCATTACCTAAAATTTCGGAAAACTACACTTTCGGAGGCGAGTCAGCGTAATCAGAGATTTCCAACACCTTTCTCTCTCTCCATTTCCAAACTAATTAATTTTGATCCCGCAGGCGACATGCGCATCGAATGCGCTTAACAGCTTTCTCTCTCCCCAAGAAGACTCTCTTCACGCCCAATTCTCCGTCTCTCACTGAACTGGACATGCCTGACGTAATGGGTTTAGACCCTACGATCAGCACGCACCCAATACTTACGGTATATAGAGAAGTGAGTTGTCGAAAATTGAAATGCCTAATTTTTGGTATCTTGCAAATAATAATTTCCAGTCGAATGATGCGCAATTTTAGGATAATCCCAGGTAATGGGTTTTTGTTCAGAAATTATCTAGACTTCATCTTGTGTTAATCAGCTGTAGGGATCTCTATGTTTATGACTCTTTATTCTCTTCATTAGGAGAGAATCAAAATTTATGCTAATTATCAAAATATGAAGAGATCTCCTATCTCATTATATTATGATATTTAAATTGTAGGTAACATAGGTAACAAAATATATAAGAATAGTAACATAGAAATCCTAAACTCAGACAATTTTTCATGGCAAAACCTACAAACTTCTATGAAATATCGGTAGTTTGGAAAATTCCAGAAATCACACATTACTTTTCTCACTCTCCGAATGAATTTGCGGTTGTTAAAGTGAATATTTTCGCACCGCACACGGCGGTTGCCACCGCAATCACGCCTCAATTGTAAGTAGTCATCAGTCGTCCCCGGGGACTAAAGGCTATATATTTTCTATATAGCAGATAGACAGACAATTTGCGGCGGCAGATGCGCCGCGCAGGGACCATAAATGTGCCACTGGCCAAATGCAATGCATCTTTATCTCGAATCGCTCGGACAATGAGAACTCAATAACAATTGACGAACGCCCACCGAAATCGAGGTAAATTGAATTGAAAGGCTATCGAATTGAGTTGCATTGAATTGAGAATGGACAAGAAATACGATTTTCCTTGCGTGGAAAAGCCCAAAGACGTAGAAACCATAATAATAGAGACACGAACTGTGGAAACTGTCAAACAAATAAGATGTCACGCATCCAAACGAAAAAAAAACGCGACCAGCAGAGAAAAACAACGAGAGTTGTGGGATACATTTGCAGTTAGATGAGACCACCAATGCGGAGGAGTGAGTTCCCTTTTTTTTTTTTTTTTTTTGCCCTTTGTCTTTTTGCCATCTCTATATAGATATACATTTTTGGTTTGGCAATGCGGTCAAAACATTGTCCACGAGAACAATGCCATTTGGGACCGCCCAACACGACGGGATTTTACTCGGTCCTCGAATACCTCGAAAATGAAAAATACCTTGAAATGAGCAAGGAATATACGAGTTCTTAACTGCCATTAGCATGCTGGGATATGCTGGGATAGGCCAGGATATTCCAGTATATCCCAGGATATACAGGGATGAGCCCCGCAGGACACAAAGCTAAACAGTTTCTAATTGAGGACTTGCCTTGGTGACCCGCTTGTTTGTTGGCCAAATATTTATACACAATTAGCGAAACTGGCACGAGTTCACCAGCTGCACAGCCTTGATTTTACAGACCAAACACCTGGACCATGGAACCCTGAGAGATCTCCTCTCCACTTGGGACTTGTCAAGGTCTCTACGATTGTACTTCTTCTTCTTATTCTACCAGCATCTCCAAGTCATCATCGCAAAATAGAAAGAAATATACATACATATATACATAAACACGAGCCAGACGACGACGACGACGCATGCCAGGCAAATTTTATGCTGGTATCTATTAGTATCTGGAGATTTTCGAGTTCCTGGTAATGTCAATTGATATCTGCAGTCTTCTTCCTGTTTGAGAAATCCTTTCGATCTACTAGGAATCGGAAGTGCCAACTCTTCCGTTTATCCTTTGAAATATTTTGACATTTTCTGTGGTTTTCACAATCCTTTTTCACATTCACACTTTTCAAGGGAAAACACTGGACTGACACTACTACTACTGTTTGTCCAGTGGGCTGCGACCACTTAAGTGGCTTAACCATAAATAAAACAAAACAACAGCTCGAAAGGGATTCGAGATTCCCCACTGAAAATTCCAAAAGTAAAAATATCCCAAGCACAACTGTCGCCAATAAAAATTGCAACTAATTTTTCCTGCCCTCTTTGGCAGCTTCCGCGCATGCGCAGACAAAAAATGAGAATAAAATAAGAAGCAAATAAAAATAAAGTCGCTAAGCTCGTTAGTTGTTGGTCAGACCGGCGATTTGCGATTTTATTTTGATTTGTGTCGGCATATTTTGCATACATCAGCTTATGCCGGAATGAATCCAATAAAGTTACCGAATGCGAGGGAAGTTTTAAGAGTTGTCATTTTCATTTTAAATAAGATAAATAATAAAATATCACTTTAAATCAAGTAATTCCAAATATTTAATAGCACAATATTAAATCATAATACTTTTAAATACCAGGGTATTTATTTATTTATTTATTTAAAACTGTTTTAGATTTCTTAAATCAATTTAAAAACAGTTAAAATTTGTTATTTTAGCTTTCATAAGCTTCACAAGTTAAAATAATTTAATAATCATATTTCAACAAATAGCAACAATCCATTCAAAATCTTAAACTAACTTACCACTTACCGAATTATTTCCTTACTTTACTTGTTTTGCTTACTAAAAAGAAATAATATACAATTTATTAGTGAAAAGATAAATAATAAACATAACAAATTAAATATTATAAAGTAAATAATGTATAACAAATATTAATTTATTTATAATTAAATTAAGTTAAATCCTAAAAAAAATAAGACATTACTAGATTTCTCTAACATTTTTCATTTTTCTTGTAAACCCCCCAAAAAAAACTCTTAATTGCACCGACTAAACGAAGATCAAAGACATTCCTTCACAACTTTCCATTCCATTTATGAATTGGCCAGCCAGGCCAGCCAATTATCCTTTGGCCGAGATTACCTGCCCTTGACATCAAGAGCGGGACCTTTCGATTAAACCTCGCTGAACCTCTGAAATGAGGACCAATCAACACCGCAGCAAAGGTGGCACTCGAAAATTATTTCACAATCAATTTGGTTCGGCGGCATTTTGCCATCTAATTATTATCGAAACGCGGAACGATCTAAGGTGCCGCCGACTACAAACTACTAACTAAGGAAAGAAAATTAAAGGAAAGAATGTGGAAATGCAGATCGGGAGATGATGCTCTAATTAAAATTGAAATTAAGTGCCCAAGATGCAGGGCAGCGAAGAAGGTCCTTTCACACAGGTAAAGGTGAACCCGGGGCGGTATTCAGGGTTAGGTTATTCTAGGGCAATAAATTGTGTGACCCGGGGACTTTAGGGGTGGTCCTTCATTGGCACGTTCGTTTGGCCTCGGCTTAAGAGTTACTGAAAAAAGAACCAAAAACCTAAAACCCAAAAAAACGCTACGATATTACAATAAAAAACGCATTTCTTCTTGGGCATTCTTTCGTTTTGTTTTGGATGCCAAAATAAAAAAAAAATGCATCTCACATTCGGGGAATAATCCCGCGCTGGCGCAGCCCACACACGTCTCTCTGGAGAATAGGGGTTAAGGATTAGCATGACCGTGATGCAGTTACTCGTATTATGATCCCAACATTATTATTATGGGCCAAGGCGAATGGTTGGTTGGTTAAGGCCCCGTTGAACAATGGTAGAACAATCAACGAATGCGCCACTTTGGCCATTGAAATGCAATTGCGCGTACTAATCGATTCGCAGGCGAATCGGGGCTATCACTGAACCCAAACCCAAACCCAAAACCCAAGCCCAAACCCATCATATCCCAGGTCCCATAGTCCAGATCTTAAGGAGAAACTAATTTCATGCCCGAAGAGATCGAACTTGGACTCGGACGTCAGACGAATAAACAACGCGCGCGCCCTGTTATTGTTATTACAGCTGCGATTAATTAAGCAAACAAATCGAGACCGGCTATATAGCCGGTATATATACGGTAGCTGTAAAAACAAATAACCCAGGGCAACACGATTGCCGTCGATCGATGCAGTTCGATCTTCGCATTCGCATTCGTGCGTTTTGGCCTAATTAATTGCCAATCATAAAGGCAGTGCAATGCGCTCGTAAAGCGAATCAGTTTTAAATGCCCCAAGTCCCCAAAGTCCGCATACCCAGTATTCAGTACCCAGTATCGAGTCCCCATCCCCATTCCCATCTCCATTTCCATTTGCACAGTTCCAATTATTCAAGTTTGCGCCTCGAAGGGAAGGTCGCGCCGCTTTTATGCGAAATGTGTGTGTTTGGCAATTAATTAAATTAAGTTTTCAGCGAAAAGGCCAAAGGCGTGAAGCAACAAGCGTAGGTATTGCAAAGGAAAGAACGACGAATAGATAATACTCTTAATTCCAAGGTAAATGTAATTTACATTTACATCTATATTTAAAAATTCCTCAATTAGTTAATTGGTTTTTAAATGTAAGAATAATAATAGAAATACAAGGAAATAATATTTTGGATCTAAAAATAGATAGAAATATAGATAGATAGATATAGACACCTTATAAATAAGGTGTATTTCAAAACTATAAGACACGAAAACATTTTTTTTTTAATTTTGTACAATTTTTGTGGTTTATAGAAAGCCAAAAATTTAAATGCAGATCGAAAAATAATATTCACAGATTTACTTGATACTTAATAACCTTATATTCCATTTAATAAAGTAAACTTGACATTGAAAAAATTTGGAAAAAGAGAGATCTATAAATGTTAATAGACTTTAAAAGTCACTTTAAGAACAATCTAGAAGACTTAAAGGTTTGACCATTATATTTTCATAATATTTCCATTGTTATGCCTCCAGGAAAAGTCTTGATAAACCCACTTAGAGATGTAGTAACCCCTTTTTAGCCGAAGAGCATCATCACAGGAAGTGTTTCGAAGCCTCTTCTCGCACACTCGCACTCTCTCTTTCGCTCTCTATCGGCTCGTCAACGTTAACAACAAACAGCGATAACATTTTAATTGCGCTGATCTGTTGATCTGCTGATCGCTTGATCTTCTGGCCAGTTTGTTAATGTCTTTTGGCAGCAGCAGCAGCAGCAGCAGGAGTCGAATCCAATCGAATCGAATCGAATCGCAACGCATCGAATATCAACTTGGGATCGTGTTAAGAGGCTCTAATAAAGTTGCTCGTTCGCTGCCTGTCTCCTTATCGCAAAAGTAACAGACTCTCTCTCTCCAAACCCATCGATCTGTTGCAATTATTTATCGCTTGGTATATCTTACATCATCTTATGGCCGTTCGCATATATTGATAATGAAATCAGCCAGCAAACACCAGCACTTGGCACTTGGCTAATCTTAAAGTTTGCCTTCTTTACGGCTTCCCTCCCAATATTCCCCCATTTTTGCTTACTTTTCTTCATCTTTTTTTTTTTTTTTGCTTTGTAAGTGAGCGGCGGCGGCAACATGAGAAATCGATTTAAGCCGCCTCTTCTAGAGCGGGACATTCATTCATATCTCTGACGTCTACATGCAAGTTTATCAGCCGGCAATGAGCTTGGGGATAAGTCAAGCAGATAGGAGATCCCGGTACCGATTGTGCTGGTAGTGGATGTGCAACTATCGCATCCAGAGAGTGTCCATCAGATAGGGGACAACAAGTTCAAAGATTGCAGGGAAACAAATGTGGGACACAAGAAGCTCGATTGGAGCAAAGATCGTGAGATTTCGATAATTAACTCGAGTATATCTCAAAAATTGTTAGCGTAGGAGTTATAAAACCTTATCCATGGAAACAAAAAACAGAAAAACCCATCGGAAGATCACATCTAAGATCAAACAGATAGCCAGGAATAATCAGTTAATGCGAAAAGCTTGCCAGATAATCCTTGGTACCAACATCCAGTGACATCGAAAGATCTTCTGATTTGCAAACCATTTTTGTTATCGCGATCGGAGGAATACGAAAGACATTATACCTGAAAGACTCAAAAGTAAAACTCTCTCTGGAGAATAGCACGTGCAAATCGCAATTCGCAACTCCCCAGAGCACTATGATCTCTACGGTGATGATCTATGATCTATGGTGATCTACGATCTACACACATGCAACACAACACAACACACGAGTTTTGCATAAACATTAAGGCACATTAGTCGGCGGCACTGGCAGTGGCACTTCATTAAAATATATTTTGGCTACCTGGTGAGGTATTTCTTTTAAACAAAAGATCCCGGCATGATCGATGGTACCGCAGAGATATAGCGAAAACAGAGAACACTATGACTCAATCATTGGGCAACGATCTTTGGATCTATGGATCTTGGACAACCGGACATCCCATAGTTGTTTTTTGCAAACGCACGTGTGTGTGCTAATTACCAGTCAGTTACAGTCCCAGGTGATCGGTGATCGGTGATCGGTGATCGGTGATCAGTGATCAGCGATCGCCAATGCAAATGCATAATGTATGCAGGCCCGAGGAGATGGAAGATGGAATATGGAAGATCGAAGGCCAGCCATTCGGCCATTCAGTATTAACGGTAACCGGGTCTCTTGTCTCTCTCTCTCTTTCTGTCCCAGTCGAAATCGCCATATCAATCTCATATGCATATTTTGCGGCAGAGTAGAAGAAAACTGCAATCAAAAATCAATTCATAACCATTTGCAAGGTGAAGACAGCAGGCGAAAGATCGAAAGGGAGACTCAAAGACTCGAAACAGAAACAGAAACCGAAACAGGGGGCTCAATCAAATTTGTTATAAAACTGTGAAAGTCTGCGACAGCGATCGGAAACAGGACTCAAAGTCAAAGGCGGAGATATATAGCGATTTGCATGCGATCGAGGCAATATTATGCAAAAGATCCGTTGCCGCCGCACTCATTGCTTTGCATACGCAAACGCAAACGCAGACCCAAACCCACAAAAACAAAGCGGCGAACCCCAATTCTGCAATTCTTCCCTGCACTTCTGTAGTTCAATTCCAATTCCAAGACCGAAACTGAAACTGAATCAGAGGAGCCCAGGATCCCCATATCAATATCAATGGCTGGCGATCTTCTTTTGGCTTACCCGATCGACGACTCACGCACTGATCGACAGCGAGACACAATTCAATCATTTCGCTTTGGATTGGGACTTGGACTTGGACTCCGATTCGGATTCGGACTCCCTATGGCCAACTGGCAACGTGGGACGACCGACGAGGTCGCTTGATCTTTAGCGCTAGATTAAACGATCAGCGGAGACAGCCACCGAAAGACGTAGTCGTCGTCCTACGAGTTCGACAGACTACACAGCTAAAAATAAATGTATATAACATTGACCTTTATTGATCATTACTACAACACATTTCATAAAAACCGTGGTTTTCCACTATATTTGATTAAAATCCCTATCTAATTATGATATAAATTAATCATGATTTTATGAAAATATTATATTATATTTTTAAAATATATAACTAATACAAAAATCCATTAAAATAATACTTTATACTCAAAATAATCCATTATAATAATACTCGACTCAAAATAATCCATTATACTCAATACTTTATACTCAAAACAAATAAATTAATAGAGTATATACCATTCATTCTTCAAAACCATGTCGTCAATGTAAACATCTCTTTGATATCAATCTAATTTAAATTTTTTTTATCCGTGTACAACAGTGTACACGTCTTCAAGAGGACCGGATTGTACTTGTTTTTTGCTCCTGCAGCAGCTTCTTCTTGCGCCGCATTTGTAGTATGTGTAGGCTGATCTGGGCTGAATCGATCGATGGATGGATGGATGGATGGATCGTGGGCCCAGCAAATTATTTCACTTGCGCCAACCACTCGAACGATCTGCTGGTGGTCCCAATGTACAACTTGATTTCTGTTTCCTTTGCTGCACTGGCAGTTTGATTTGTTTAAATTTAATTATGCATCGATTGTCGATCGCTGATCGCTGCGTAGGTAGATCCGTTCCCGTTTCCCCCGAAAAATAAAAACAGAAAAAAAAACGACCGAAAATTTTAAGGGAAAGGACCGAACAGATCAGAACAGGACACAGGTGAAATTATGATGGTTGCCAATGCCATGGTTTTTTCCTCGATCTTGATCAGGCTTCTTTGATTTGATTATCATCGTCGACGTGCTGATCGTCAAACCGCCAAATGATGATCGATGCCAATGTCTCCTCTTGGCTTCTTTATCCTTTTTTTTTTCTTTCTTATTTTTCTCCATTTCTGGTCACAGAGCCATTTACATTTTGTACTCTCATTTCTTTGTGCAACGTATGAAGCGATCAATCAAAAATGCAAACAGCCAAACGATCGATCGATCGCCAGGCGGTAGCTGTGGCAATTCAAAAAAGTTCCTGTGACAGAAGACAAAATAGTTTATGAGCGTTTGATGTGGGCAATGTGATAAACTACGGCCTCATTTCTTTGTATGCATACAGGATATATGCATGAGCCCCAAGCTAAGCCGATCTGATCTGATTCGATTCCTGATCATAACGATGTCATCGCATGATGTACAGTTTGTTAGAATTTGAATTGTGCGGGGCGCATCGTAAATTGTCGCTGAGGATCACTGAGAATCTGAGGATCCACTGATCGAGAATGCTCACCCGAAGTTTAACCACATAGGATAGGCACTCGGGAGCAAGCGATCGATCGATCGATCGCCAATCGATTGGGTGACACAATTCTCGGGCATTTATTTGTCATTTCCGCCCAGCTAAAGTCCAATGCAATGTAAACCACTTGGTTATGCAAATATGGATCGGCTAGATAGGGATATCTTTGATAAATTAGAAAATTCCTCTATGGATATGGACAGAGATAATCACACCCACGCCGTTGGGCTATCGTCTGTTGCTCAAATTCAAACTCAAACTCAAACTGAAATTGAAATGGAAATTGAAATTCACTTGAACAAGACAAGATAAAGTGTTTGAGGAAGATTTGGCACGAGGTTTGGGTTTACGTTTTACGTTTTATGATACCATTTTCAAGTCGCGGTCGTGGAGGAGGTCCACTGATATCGCCGTGACCCGGGTTACTTCGTTGGAATTGTTTGCACATCGCCGATAATATGCCGTCTCTTTTATTATGTAAATAAATTTATATATATATATCGGGAACGGGAATGAGAATCGGTTAAGTGACTGCGTGGGTGTTATGAACTTGCATAACTGTGTCGACTGGTGTGTCAACACAAGGAGACGAGTCAACATTTGCCGAGTGTGTCAAACGCGCGTCGATCAATATATACGATATACATAAATGCGATGAAGAAGAAACGGCAAATTTAAATCAATAATTCCACATGCCCGGCACACGCGATAAGCTAACTTCACCTCACTTCACTTTGCAGCCACGGCACACTTATTCTGTTTCCTTTCCATTTTTTTTTTTTGGACAGCAAACCCATCCGAGAGATTCTAGACTCCTCGACACGTCATTATCATTAGGACCCAGCCATATATCACAGGGACTCTGACTCTCCGCTCCGTATCTTGATATATGACTCGCCCGCACCTAAATTATGATGGCATCCCAAATCCAAATCTCCATAGTGCAAATAGCCGCCAGCTCCTTGGGGCTACAGACAAAATTGCTCCGGTGGTGAGCAGTCTCCGGAGTCTCCAGGTGAGACAGATTGTTTCTGTCCCGGGGCATCGGTCAGTGGGGCTCCGAGACTTCCGAGAAGGTGTGCGCAGTCCAACGCTTCCAGTCTTCCAATCCTCCGCCAATTGAGTGATCCTCGATTCTGAATCCTCGAACCCAGGGATCCCAGCATGCCAACGATTATATATATCGCTATCTAATGCAGCTGGCAAACGTAATTGAAATGATGATCCATACCGTTTTTTTTCGGGGCTACAGTGGTGCTTCAATAGTATAAACAATAATATAATATAATAATAATCTATAATGTTATTATAGATCATATGATTTTTTTATAAGTTACCTTTACCTTTGAAATCAATCAGTTTCTCTGATCATCGTTGACAAGAAATCTCATTCCAAATCTCTGCCTTATCCTCCCGCCGAAATCAATGAAATTTAATGTCCTCTTTGGAACCGGCGATACCGAAAGTGACCTCTCGGTTTGTGGATTTTAATGAGCGCCGGCTTGACGCCTTCACGCCCACTGTGCCGCCCCTTTTCACATGGCTATATGGTATGGTAGTATGGCATTGTATTGTATATAGCAAACGGCACACAGCGTGTAGTCGCCTGGAGCTAGTTGGAGTACATCATCCAGATCAAGGCATTATTGTTGCTCTGTTTCGGCTCCGAAAGATCCGTCTATCATCATCAACAGAGGATGATCGGCGGTGGTATAGTGGTGGTGGTGGTGCGGCGGCTAAAACAACAGCGGCGACATCAACCGAGGAGCCAGCCAAGCCAGTGAGCCACTGAACCACCGAACAGCAGTCAAAACTCTGTCAGACAGTTTGTAAACAGTTTTCAAACCCCATCGCGATAAAGTCCATGTCCCCTCACCTCCTGCCTCTTGACGGGTTGAACTTGCTTTAAGCCTAAGACGCGTCGACTTAGATGACGATGATGATGATGATGATGGCTCAGAGGCTGTCTGGTCCATTTCAAAAACTGTGTCCGACATTTGCACCATTATAACTTTATCGCTTTTGGACAGATTGTTGGCATGACGGGGTCCAGAGGTCCAGTGGTCCAATGATCCAATGGATCTCCAGAGTTTCAGAGGATGAGATGAGAAGCTGGCCAGCTAGCTGGCTGGCTGGGCCGTCATCGTGTCCGATCTGCAGTCAGAGTGAGTGATGTACCTGCTGCCAGAATGTTGATGATCATGAAGGCTTAATAGCATTAGGCTGAGCTCTCAGCTCTGCTTCAGCTTCGGCTTCTGCTTCTGGGGGGATGTCAATAAAAATTACCCACTGTGCCGTAGCCTTTTATCTGTTGCTGCTGCTTCTGATGCTCCTGATGCTGCTGCTATGCGACGACTATCGATCTACAATTTCCAATCTTCAAAGCTATTTGTAATTGCTCTCTGATGCTGTGCGGATTATTAACTCGGGATCCCGGATCGGGATGATATGGCTGTTAATGTGGGCTTTGCATTTGGCCACTGCGCACACAATGCGCGGCAGCTTTTTAAAAAGCCATTTCAACTTACAAGCTTGTTAAGCTTGCCCCAAATCCTGCTGCCGCTTCATTTCACCATTGGGGGCATGCCGTTTAATGCAATTTCACGTCGCTTTTTATCGCCGCCTAAGTAGCCACTAAACGGCAGCTCTTTAATCTCAACGACTTGGCGCGTATACCCCGAAAAAACCAAGAAAAAAAAACAAAAAAAAAAGTCAGAAAAGAAAGAAACAAAATAAAGTACTTGACTGGTTGCACAGATAAAAAAAAGGTCCTAACTGTGTGTTTGCAAATGTGATCAATGATATAGATATTTAAAATAATAGGAATATCAATAATCGCGTTAAATTTAACATCATTTAGTTTCAGATATTTTATACAGATAATAAAGTCGATTAACTTTTATTTAATATTAATTAAATATCAGATAATATGCCATCTAAATTATTTTTAAAATAGTTTATGTTGTTATCGAATCCAAAATAATAAAACTAAACATTTGTGTGACACAACCTATTTCTTTCTCTGTGGTCAAAGAAATGAAAATGAACTTTCTTTGGGGTTTGGGGCTTGGGCTCCCAGCCTCGCCCACCTTGTTAAGCGCTAAGGACTCGCTGGGAAACTGAAACAGAAACTGAAACTGGTATAAGGGCCCCTCTTTAACGAGGCGCACACTTGCCGGAGATCTTGTGGATTGGGATTTATTTTTAGTTAACGCTAAATTGAACCGTGGCCAATGGCTCCTTCGTTCGGTTCGGTTCAGTTGGTTGGTTGGTTGGTTCGTTCGGCTGGTAATTGCGGATTAAATGCATCGCGGGGCCTCATCATCAGATCGCGTACGCTGGGGGAATCTGATTAAGAATATTTCAATTAGCTCGCTCATAATGCTGGGTGCCACCTTCATATCCATCACCAGAGTTTTTATTCCAGAGTTATATTCCGCATGCTTCTGCTGCTCCTGCTAAATTGCTGGCAAACTTTCCCATCATTCAAGTGGAAAGAAAGTTTCGGGGCAGTTTAGTGTTCAGTACTTTGTAGTATTCATCGTTTGGAGCACAGACAGGAGCAGGAGCAGGAGCATCACATCATATCATCGATTTCTTTACGGTTTTTTGGCTTTTGCATTTTTGATTGATTCGATCGCGCGGGGAGCCTCTTTAGGATGCATTTTGGCATGCTAATTAAGTCACTTGACCAAAGGGCAGGCCCATGCCCAGTTGCGGATTCCAGATTCCAGTTAACGAGGTCCGATTAAGTGGGCGTGTGGCTCGGATGCCCATCGGGAAAGGGCTTTGGATATACATAGCTGGATAAACGATTTCAATTGATTAACTTTCCATTTAATCTACATCCTGTTGGGCATCCGAAGGACATGCTACTGTTGATGATGATTGCCATTGCCCCCGATGTTGCATAGTTGTTATATAGGTATGTATGAATATCTGTGTATCTGTCCCCGCTGATGAGACAAAATTATGCCATAAATGCCAAGGTAAAGTTGGTCGAAATTTAGCTTAACTAAATCGTTGCTTGGAGTCAGCTCATCTCGTAATATCCTTACATGGAGAAAAAGTTGTGTAGCAAAGTCTGGATCTATATAAGATAAAATCTAAAATATTGTATTAAAATATTTTGTATTAATAAGTAAAAATATATTAATTTAAAGGCTTTAAATGTCGAATAAATATTAAGACCTTTTAAATTTTTTTTCTTCATTTATAATTATATTTGTTAAACCTGTAGAAGCTATTATACCTGTCCACTTTTATTTTCTTCCTGTGCAGCTATGCACTATATCATAATCCAGCAGAGGCAATCAAGCCATCAAAATATCGCAGCAACCGAAAACACTTTCATTAAACTAAATTTTTATTGTGCCACCACACCAGAGAGACCGAATTAAAAAACTGGGAGCAGACGATCCCAAAGATCGGCGTCATTTTCATTTATGGCAATCTCTCGCTTGATTCAGAAAAGGCTGACTATAAAAACTTTGACCCAGTTTCCTCGCTGGTTGTTATCATATATACCCATACGGATGCGTATACAATACTCGAAGATATTCCCTCAACTTTTGGCAGTTGCAGTTGGCTTTCAAGCAAAATTGCTACAAATTACACAGTTTTCGGGGCGCAAAAGTGTGCCGCATGCGTGACAGGGCAGCGCGGCAACTTTTCCCCCTGTTTTTTTTTTGTTTTGTAATTAAGCCCTGGCCGATGCAGCAGATTAAAGTAAATAATATCTGATGGTAGTGCCATGTGTCCGCTGCTTTACAATAACTCATAAACTGTAATCACTTAGGTCAGCAGGCCGGGCACCAGGCCGCGAAACTAGTTATCCTTATCGATGTGCTCCACTACCCAAGTTCGCAAATGATTCCCCACATAACTCCTCGATTTCCAATCGCAACGAATCGAATCGCACTGAAAGAAGATCACTTGTATATTCAAGGGAACCAAATTCCTGATTTTGGATTGATTTCTTCTTGATTTTTTTTTTTATTTGTCTGAAAATATGACAAATTTCTCTTAATTTTAAAAAGATTTCGTTCATTTAAGATTAAGGATTGAAGATATATTCGGACTACAAAGGTGGGATTTGCGAGTGGTTAGAATATAACTTATAACTTAAATAACATATTCAATGGAAATAAAAATTCAATTAAATTAAGTATCAGGGAAATCATTTATCATTTTTAAATATAAGAAAAATATTCTAAAATTTTCCATTTTAATTAATTTTATATTTAAAACACAACTATTCTATATACTCGATTTAATATCGATTTTTCTCTGTGTATCGAACCAAAACGAAGATGCTGGTGAATCGCCACCGCAAAAAACGCTGTTTATCGCCGTTATCCCCTTGATTTATCTCTCACTTTACAAGGGCCACACTTTTCCCGGTCATAATAAACAATTTCATAATTGCAATTGGGGCTTAAAATAATCGATAACTCAGGTGGGGCTTTCTATTCTCCTTTCGAAATCAATCAGTGGCTTATCTAAATTGGAACTGATAGATTCTGATTGGATTTTAAGGCACACTTTCGCTGGCTTTGCCAACGGAATTTCTTTGGAAATTCTGCATAATGAGGTTTAAAAAATAATAATAAATTCATGTTCAATAATAAAGCCATAGGTTGTCGGTAAAATTTCGTATTTTTGCACACATGTTTTCTTTTTAAATGTTTAAAAGCTAGTTTCCTATTTAATATTTAATTAAATTTATATAAATATCATTAAAATTGATCTGCAAAAGTGTTAATAAAACATACCCCATTTTTGAATGGATTGCATCATCTTTTTCCTACACAAACACATACATACATATGTATGTTTGTATGTACATAATAAATGGCGTCGCTGACTTTAACGCTGGCGAAGATCAGCGGCTGAACTGCAAAATTATAAAGAACAAACAATATTTGTTTAAATTTATTAAACACATGCGTGAAAAAACAATCAAAGGCTTGTTGCAAATAGTTGAAAAACTTATTTGCATCCACACATATGTACTTACATTAGCATTTTTCAGCAAGTACACACACACACATGCATGCCTGCGAAACGGAAAGCGGCGAAAAAAGCACAGAACGCGAAAACCCTCAACGAAAAATATTAGTTAACTAGCAACAAACACTTGCCTTAAACTCGCATTACTTTATACCACCATTTTATGCACTATTTTAAGTGATTTTATTTGATTTTAATTAATTTCTGATCCGCGATAGAAAAAGCAACCGACGCGCACTTGACAAAAGAAGAACTGAGAACTCTGGCAACTCTCCTCTGACGAGGACAAAGCGGAATGTCAAAAGCGCCGCACTAGTTATCTCGCTCACTCCCGTTTGGCGATCTGCATTGCGTAAGATGCTTACGTAATGCAATTTTGTTTACGTTCGGAAAACTTTGTAATTTATCAACACTTGTGTATATTTTAGTTATTTTAAAAGAGTTTTACTACAAGTTTATAAAAGGATCGATGTACTAACATTTTTTATTGGACTCTTCAACAATTTGCAGATGTGCGAAGCGACAAAGCCGTTATCAAAGATTTTTTCTTCGATCCTCTCCACCGTTTTTTTTTTTGTACTTCGTTTTTTGCCGTCTTATCGATATACGAAATGCGAACCCTGTTTGCTGTTTAAATGCGTATTGATTATCATTAGTTAAGTTGTTAACTGATTCCGTTTAGAGATTTGTCAGCCGAACAACGTGGCCGAGGATTCCGATTCGGCTGTTGAAATATTTTAATGTGATTTATCTGCCCGACTAACAACAGCGAAAGAACAAGGATCGTACGATCGATCGAGCCATAAATCAGGCGGAGCTTTTGCGGCTAATGAGACAGATTGCCCCGTCTTCGCCGGGATTCTTCTCTCTTCACCACACCACACAACTCCATTCTTCTGGCCACGTTCTTCTGGGGGTCAAATGCCGGTGGTCTGCAGGTCCTGCGATAAAGAAACCCATCCGATCCGATCCCCAAACGCAATTGCAACAAATGATATTTTATTGGTATTTGATGACCATCGGCCGTTGATGCAATTGGTAGGTCAATAAATTTTAAGCTCGATATCGCTCATTAGAGACCGATCTTGGTTATACACTTGCAAAAAAATATATGATCTATAAAAATTCTAAAATTTATAATCAAGTTAAATATAATCAACATTGTTTAAATATATTTTTAAGGATTAAATGGAAGTCCATTTAAAAAATTTTCAAACTAAAATGGGTTATAAACACAAGATCATTAGGAATAAATGCAACTCTGTAAACCCACTAAAATAATATTTGATATACGTATGTATCCGAATATTATTACCTAACTAAGTAGTAAGTAGTACTTTAATGTTACTCAACAAAAAATATCAAATAACATATTGTTTTTTCAGTGCATCTGGTCTTGATCTGGATGGGAATCGACCACCGGGTGCGTTTCTTGTGGGAGACGCGAGTCCTAATCCCCGGTTAAAGCACAAAAAATAACATCACATAAATAATGCGCTCATTGAGTTCCACTTCACTTCACTTCACTTCAGTTTGAGTTTGAGTTCCAATTTCGGATCGAGTTGTTTTTACGGGCCCCTCAGCATCTTCTCTTTTTTTTCACAATAAATCTCGCGACAGGCCAATTAGGTCCGCACAATTTGCGATCACTGATCTCAGCGAGGAGTTAAAAAAAGACATTGCTTCGAAGAGACCCAAAGAATCATTCGCCGAAACTCTCCCCCTCCCAAAACTCCAATTGCAACTCAATTAGTTAAGTTATGGAATCGACTGTATTCGTATTCCTTCCTTATATGTAGATAATGGCAGCGAAATAACTATCAATAGTTCATGATATCAACATGACTTATGAGGTTGGTCAAGGTCTGTACATAGTTATCTATAATTCGTAATTAAACTTCATGGCTTATAAGATATGATTTTTAGATAAACAAGATATTTTGCTTCGATATCAATTTATTTCAATTTCTTTTGTACATTGAAAAGATCTTAAGTCTAGGGATAGAGACCCAAAAAAAAAGTTTTAAATTTATCAACTATCTCACTTATATGATGATTTTTGTTCTAATTTTAGAAAAATACTTTTCGGCAACATTTTTATAACCAACAAGCATATCAATGCCATAGCTTCCAAATTCCACAAGCCAGTGCCAAAGTAAAGATCTGCCACAGAGCCATTTGTCTCAAAGAAATGGCCGAATTTACCGGAGCAAATCCCAATCTTTGATTACCCACATCGAATTCGGTGTAGAAGCGACCCAAAAACACATCGCCCATGATCCAAAAGTCCTGGCCCGAAATCGATTGAATGGCCAGCGAGCACAACTGGTTCTCCTGGATGATATAGTACTTGGCCTCGATCCTAAAGTCCACGCCGTTAATGGTGATCACCAGATCCGGATAGGAATTCAAGCTGCTACATTGGAATGTACCCTCGGAATCGGCACCGAATAGCTGAGCAATCTGAGTATATTCCGCAACGGGAGCCACAATCAAAGAAGTTCCAGTATCCGCAATTGCCGCATCGAAGGTACTAATGAGGGTACTGCCGATCTTAATGAAATCCGTTTGGAACTTCCAGTAGGCCGCCTCGATGACATCGACATAGGTGAGGCCACCTCTATAGAGCGAGGGATCCGAACCGCCCAAAATGAGTTCACCTCCGTAGTTAACCGAACTGCCATTGTCGCGCAGGAAAAACGAAAAGACGGGACTCTGAACGACGCCCTGGTTGACCATATTCTGGAACGTGGGCGTAACACCATCCACTGCCAGGCTGGGGAAACCCATGCCCAAAATTCCATCGAAGTAGGCATCCACGAAATTGGTTCCCACTTCGGTGGTCACCTCACCGAATGTTTGATTCTTCACAATCAGTCCAGCGAAGCCCACATAATCCATGGACAGATAACCGGAAACACTGCCAGTTCCGTAGGTTATGGAAAAGGCCGTTCCATTCGCCACATGCGTACTGGACAGACTTCCATAGTAGGTCGTATGATCCAAGCACGCGGCGCTGGTGCACGCACTACTCGGAACCCAAAGATTCGAGGAACCGGTGTCGAACTGCACCTGGAAGTACTGGGCAGGGGTTCCAATACTGATATTTCCGTAATATTGGAAGTTATCAAAGTTGGATAGCTGCTCCATGGGATAACCGTTGGCGGTGTATTGACGAGTGTATTTCTGCTGAATAAAATCCCGTTCGGCGACAATCATTTTGTGGCTGCGCTTGAAGCTCGGTGACCTTTGGACGGGTATGCGATGAAGGGCGGAACTGCCCAAGCCCACCAGGATCAGTAGGATTCCGGCCAAAAAGGCCAACTTTTTCATTTGAGAACCAGCCATGTTCACAATAGCAAATGGCAAACACGACTAACTGGGCTTCCGCTATCTATGGGGGTTCTTATAAAGAAGGTTCCACAATATACAAAAAAAAATGGGTGGCTTACCGTACCGATAGCGATAATAGTGTCGTGTGTGTGCTTCCCGCAAATGTACATACAACAATCAATCAAAAAAAAAGTATTTCAAAAATCTCAGCTCGATAAGAAAAGGTTTATATCCACGCGACGAGTTCAAGAGTTCCAGAAATGTATACAGTTTTTACTATCAAAATGTTTTTTTTTTTCATTTAATTTTAACGATTTATAGACTTTATAGAATTAATCCTAAGCGTTTCTACTTTATGATATCGCCTAGTGATATACATTTCACCATTTTACTTACTCACTGCGATAACTGGCCTTAAGTTTCATATCTTTTCGTTATCAAATTATGATTCAATGTGCGTTGATCACCAACAGAAAAGTCACCTAATCCTTTAGGAAATGACGATGAAAACTTTGATTTCCTTGGAAACCAAAAGTGTTCATTTTTTCAGACCTTCGTTATCAAGAATTCATGTCAAATAACATACGTCATAGGTTCAATATGTGTTCAATAAATCATTCAAAATTGCATTTATTTTAGAAAGCTTAAGAAAATTGAGTGACATACCTTTAGATTATTTTTTGTAGCTATCTACTGTATTTTTCTTCGAGTTTCTGTGAATTTATATAGTAATATATTAATGTTAATAAAGGAAGTTGAGTTAGGAACCTTTTTCAACCATATTCAAATGGAAATAACTTCCTTTCCGGCAAATTTGCTATGGGACCTGGGCTGGATAAATGTTAATTAGCCTGGCTGGCCATTGCTAATGAAGATGTCAGGTTCCGCTTGAAGGTGTGGGAATTTTTATGGATTGACCGGGCCAAAAGAAAAAACCAGACCCACCAAGAAGTACCAAGATGAATGAAGAAAGCCAGGGAAAAAACAAAGAGTTATTGTTTTTAATGTATGCACAGATAGTAGAGACAGAGGACAAAGGTCAAAGGACACAGCAGAGGTCCTCGGCGGGTGGGTGTATGAGTATACATATATATATATGTATGAATATGGTGCATAGTGTGTGCTATATAGGTCCGTATGCCTAGGTGTCAGCCACTTGATTAGCCATGACCTAATGTTGCACTACACACAATGGGCCATGATGAGCCCTTTTGTCGCCCGTGCGGCAGTGTCAACTTGGATTAGTTGCGCTACCAACCGATCCTATGCAGTCTCTATATGTATATATATTCACAGTGGCGGTGGAAAAAATAGCAAAGCAATAATTGTTCATCATAATATTCATATAATATATCAAATAGGAAACCTTTAAAGTAGAATTGTTCTTAAAAATGTTATTTAAGTGTACTCTATCTCCTTTTTTTAATAAAGTAAAAATAATGTAACTTGTTTATAATAATTTAAACCTTTATAAATTTTACCTAAAATTAGACTGCATAATTAAAAAACAAAAAAATTTAACTAAAAATATTTTTGTAAAATTTCACTAAAGTCCTATTATTTCAGACGCTGCTGTATATATACCCACCGATTCTTTGCGTGGGCGCTCAAGTCAAACAAATTGAAAATTTATCACCCGAAGCGAAAGGCACCACACACCGTACCCAAAAACTAAAAAAAAAAAAAAATCACCAAGGAGAAAAACCGATGATGAGTTTGTGTGCCAAGGAAAATGCATTTTTTACACTTTGCTACTTGCAACGGTGGCGATCACAAATTCACTGAACCATTCGCAAATTGATTTGGATTTCGCTTTGCCCGAATGTGTCAACCGAACAATGTCCTTTCACTGAATAATTCTCTTGGATTTCTCCTACCGACTTTTCGGGTCTATCCAATTTCAAAGGAGTTTCACACGCAAATGCCGACTGGCGAAGCTCGTGGAAGTCATTGGCCCGCTGTGAACTGGGGTTACACTGGAAGAAACAAGAGCTTGCTGCTCCCTAATTTGAGCTTTCTAAGAAAGAACATATTTTACTAGATTTTTTGAGAGCCTTTAGTTTGTTTGTTTTGAATGATATAAAATATTTAAGAATATTTAGTTTTGGATGGATAATTGATAATATTTTTATAATTCTCGAAAACTGAGATAAACAAATTATTCGATGACTTTATAGAGATTTTGGTTATAGTATACCATTATTATTGTTATACTTATGATATATCTATTATATTATTATTATATATTATCTTATTTAATGTTAATCCTAAGTTCCCCGACTCTTCTCCCAGTGTAATATCTTTGGAGTGGGTGCGGACTTTCGGTTCTGTTTGGCTGGGAGTTGGAGATATATATCTTGGGCATGCTATATGGCCCTCGGACCTCGGGGCGCTGCGTTTTAACTTCAATTTCATTTCGCCTGATCGATTTTTGCACGCAAAGTGTGAGGGAGTCCCCTGATTCCCGATTCTTCGATTCCCCGGTTCCCCAATCCCCTGTTAACCCCCCGAGTGCCTCTGTACTTAGGCATTGAATTTATTGTGCAGTCCGATCAATATTTTATTGTTTTCGCTAAAACTTCTGCACCTCCTTGGAGTTTTGCGAGGTGGTTCTGTTCTCGTGGTGCGTTATCAGTTTTTGGATTTGGACTTTGAGGAGATCGAAGGTGCAGCTTCAAAGCGCCGTCGGCAAGGGGGTGTTAAGGGGGGTTCTTAAGGGGGAGGGGGAAACCATATCGGTTTCAGTTTCGGCCACATGCAAAACAATAATCGATGCCGGGCAATTGGGAGGCTCGCCGCAGTCATTCCGTTTAAAAACGTGTTAAAGAGTCTTTCACAGGGGGTTTCGGAGGGGGTTAAATCCAAGGGGCTCTTGGGGGTTAAGATCACGCCCACAACTGCACCGCCCTGGCTTATTTGATTTTGGATGCGTTCATTCCGCCGCCCGCGGCTGCACTTCATCCTCCGCATGAATTTATGATGTGATTTCGATCATTTGACATAATCTATTTAGCGTCTGCTCTCGAGCTCCTCTGAATTCTGAATTCTCTGGATTCGAACCGAAGTTCGGTATGGTACGGTATGGTATCCTCCTACTTCAATCCTCTCCTGCATTGGGGGCATAATTTGTAATGAGATAATTTTATTTGCTTTGCCCAATGACTTGTGTTTGGATTCTGGTTGGTTAGGTACACTGGTGGTAGGTGGGGTTTATAGGCAGGGGAATCTGGAGATTCTTGGGGAGGCGGAGATGGTTCCGCCAAGATATTAAAGTTGGTTGCCCTGTTGTGGCTTATTTATTAGTGCTTTTTTTCTTGATGAAGTTGAAGAGTTAAGTTGGAAATCATTGTAATATTCTGAAAGAAAGAAGGGCAGCTTCCCCTTTTAAGGATCACTTTCTTGTGAGTCATCGGAACAATTAGTAAACTCTCTAACCATTATCGGGAGAAATTTGTTTTCACTGATAAAGGACACACGCAGGCTAGGAAAAGGGAAGAGGAGAGCCGCAGGATAATGTCGAAAACCCCTTAACCAAGTCATAACTTGATGCTATCGGGATTGACTTTAATGCTACTCAGCTACTAAAGTAGCTACTGATCTTGGGTATTTTCTTTTCCAATCCGAAGGATGCTGACTAACACGCAATCTTTTACGAGCATAACTAATGTCCTCGGGATTTAACGACTTTCACCTACCGCAGCAGTTGACAACTCTTAACCCTTGAGGACAGCAGTATGCGTGGTATGGGGGGGTTAATGAAAAGCGGCTACTAATTGATACACAGAAGCCACGGAAAACGGAAAAGCGGGGGAAAAAAGGGACACGCGCCCTGCTCGAGCGATCTGTATCGCCTGCGAGGACTACTAATTAAGGACCCACCGCACACGCAGAATCCTCCACCAAAGAAAGTCCTGTAATTAAATTTTCAATCCACTTGCTACACAGAAAGGTTTTTTTTCTGTGGTATAATGAATAATTTCGGAGTTTTTGAAAAGATTTTTAGTAAAATAAATGTAAAATATTATATTGACATTATATTATAATAAAATATGCATTTTGATAGTAGTTGAAAATATCAAATAGATTTCAAGTTTTTTTCTTTTCTGTGTACATAACATTGTTTCAGTTTTAGTTTTTTTTTCAGTTTTTTTATGGTAACCTAATGAAATGTCTGCTGGGCTGACCTACATTGTAAGTCGTACCCGAAAATCCAGGGATCCCGGGATCCCGGGATCCCGCGATCTGAAGACCGTTAATGCCAGTACTGATAGTTACTAATTGTTTGTTATTAGTGCGCGCGCGGTTCTGTAACTGTTTTTTTCTTGGAGGAAGATCCCCCAGATCGGTGAGGGATTATGCACCACAGCTCCATTGATGGCAATCAAGTGGTTTTGGAGTCCAAAATCGGAGACAGAGACAGAGACTCTCGGCCAGAACGGCGCGTTGATCGATAGCCATCACTGGGTTCGGTTGATGGTCGCGATCTCGATGGCCAACTTGTTTTTTCAATCTGTTTTTGATACCCTCTTTAAGGGGTATACCAAGGTTAATCTCAAATATAATAATAAAAAAAAAATCTTGTTTAAATCTATTTTTTTTAACATTGTTTCAAATTGTTTTTTATAATTATAGAGCTGTCCAAACGTTAAATTTCAATACCTGTTTGTTTTAGTTAACAATTAAATAATTAATTACAAATTTGACACATTTTTTTTTTTGTCAAGCTGTTTTTTCTTTCAACTCCCCTTTTTAAAGAGTCCTTCTTTTATAGTAATTAGAGATTATTTGATTATTTATTTTAATCAAGTTTTTCAAGACTCTGTCTTTAGGGTATTTCCGATTTCGATCCTCCGATATTTGCCGTACTTTCATGCTCTTATTTTTACATTTTGGTTTTTCTTTTCATTTTTCTCATTTCGTTTTCGTTGTGGTTCGTTTTCTTTTTGCATAAAACGCGCCTCATTTGCTTTACATGCCAGCGAATTGAGTTGATTTTTTGAGGCGAGCGTTCGAAGGAGCACTTCACTTGGAAGATGATGGCTCCTGTGAATGTTGTATGTTGGATGTTGGCTGTTGGACCACCCAGGCAGTCGATATTTGCCACCAAGGTTGGTCGAGATCTCTTTCTCTCTCTCTCTTTTAAAAGCCCCCAAGCATTCGTTTTTTTTTTATTTTTTCGGGGGGCTGCAAATTAGAAAAATGTTGCACGAAAATCAATAAAAGCTAATGGATGACCAAATTGAAAAGCCGCCTGAGTGATGGCAACAATGTGCGGATAATTGTGAGTGGAAATGATTGGGCATTTGGCCGTTTAAGTGATCGTTTAGTCGCCGTAAATGAATGCAAAAAAAAAAAGGAAAATAAAAGAATTTGCAGAGCGGCATTGCCATTAAGTAATAAAAACGCAGAAAAAGGGGAGGTATTGTGGAAATGAGGAGCCGACATTCTTTGCATCGATAAGGCAGCAATCAGATCGATCTGATCAGTGATCAAGGTCTGGGGAATTGATTTTAAAGAGATGTTCTCTAATGGCTTTAAGTGCC
The DNA here is from genome assembly GCA_035046095.1 of Drosophila pseudotakahashii. Classification (NCBI taxonomy): domain Eukaryota; kingdom Metazoa; phylum Arthropoda; class Insecta; order Diptera; family Drosophilidae; genus Drosophila; species Drosophila pseudotakahashii. Next base: position 15,648,061 of record JAWNOE010000105.1, read on the forward strand.
CCTCCCAAAAAAATACTTTGAACTTTCCGGAATCAAGAAGAGATAGTTATACAAATTATTATAAATGGTAAGGGATTTTCTTTTTCCTCCCAAAATACTTTAAACTTTCCAGAATCCAGAAAAGAGATAGTTATACAAGGTTTTCTTTTCATTTTAAATTAATTTAAGATTGAGTTATTTCCCACCATATGACCTCCATTTTAATCATCTCAAGTATTTTTTCGACTTAATATTTGTTTTTTCTTTTTTTTTGCTATTCAATGTGCTTGCAATGCCCATTTCAATCATGATAAAAATTCTAAAGTTCAGCAGCAATGACGACAATGAACCAACTAAACCATTAAGGTGAGCGCAAAAATTCTAAAAATTGTAAGTTCAATTAAATTGACAAATTTTTATGAACTACCGACTACCGGAGGCAGCAACTCCCTTTCATAAATCAGTTAAACATTAACTGAAGAGTTGAGAGGAGTTGAGCAGTAAACCGGACTGCCGGCGATTAAAAATGCGTATTAATTTTTATGTGCGAAACGAGCAGAAACGCAGTTTTCAGTTCGGTTCAGTGATTTCCAACTGCTGCCGTGGATCGAATGGTAGTTAAATATATGTGTATGTTGATTGCGCAAAACAGGAAGGAGAAGGGAAAAAACGAGCCAGATTAGATGGAAGTACCGCAAAAATAGATCATAAAAAAATATGGAGAAAATATAAATATTAAATTATGTTAATAACTTGTTTAAAAGATGGTTATTGACACTAAAAATATTCCCACACTAAAAAATATTAGCTATAAAAAATGGATTTAAAAAGATTTAAGACAGCTCCTTGTATTCTTATTTTTAAAAAAATATTCCACCCGTAGATTTCGGCTTACAATTGACTTTGCCAAAAGAGGAAGAAAACAAAGCGAATATCTGGGTCAAAATGCGATTCGAAACTCATTCGAAATGGATTTGATATGCAGCACGCTCGGAAGGACAATGGAAATCCTGCGCCGAACAATCGTAAATTACTAATTGAAAACGTATTTGGCCCATTGTGCACTTCTCACCGGACAATGGGCATACAGAATCGAGTGTTTTTGTTTCGATCTGCCCTCTAAGGATTTTCGATTTTCCAGGGAAACTGGCAACGCGTGTCAAAGGCGATCGATCGATGATCTATGAACTATAAATTTTAAGGTATTATTTTTTGTTGGTGTTTTGTTCAAAAAGTTTTGGACTGGTTTTCTGACTGTAGGACTGTGGATTGAAAAAGTCTGGTGGTTACTGACCTCTGCGGGCCGGACATCCGTCCGAAGGACCAACACAATTAAGTTCCAAGTCCAAGTTCGAGGGCCAACCATTCAGGTTGAGACTCATCATTATTCTCTCCCTCGCTGACAATTCAATTATTTCGTTTGTACTTTTCGTTTATATATATTTTGTTCTTTCTGGCCGGAAACCCCGACAGCGGACTTCCTTGGGTCACCAGCACTGCCTACTTATGCATTTTCAGTTTTCAGTTTCAGGCCGGGTCAGTTAATTGAGTTGTTCTTGGTCGCTGGCTCTTTATGCAATTCATGGCCGTGCATTGTTGTCCTGCCTTTACCCCGCATATCCTGCTGCTCCTCGAGGTCCTTGCTGCAGGACCACACAAGCTCTGCTCCTGGGATCCATTGTACCACTCCCGCTGCGAAGGAAGTGGTGGCCAAAAATTGGTACCAAAGGATCCATGAACCTCTCATTAATCAAAAGGAAGCCTGTAAGAAGTCTCTTGTCAAAATTGAAATTATATATTAATTTTTTTTAACAATAAATTATAGAAATATTATTTTATAGTTATGATTATTTAATTATTTAAGAATTCCGGATTTTTTTTTAGAATTTCTATGTCAAACCGTTTTGGCTAGAGCTTCAACTTCCCAATTAAAATAGGGCTTTCTTTTTTATTTTATTTATTATTTTTATTTTTTATTTTTCGCCACTAAATTGATCGATTAACGATAGTCAGCAGTTGTAGCACAAATTGTCAACACCATCGATAAGCCATCGATCGGTTCGGTTCAGTTTAGTTCAGTTCATTTGGGTCCAATCAAGGCGAGAAGAGGTCTCCTACTGGTTGGTTGCCTTCCCCCTGGAAGATCCCCGATTTTGTCGTGCTGGACTCGCATCAATTAAAGCCGCACCAATGTTTTCGCACCCGCAAATCGATTAATTCCGCTCCTAAATGCGATAAGACCCCGAAGATTCTGTGCGCTTGGGATTGAAATCGGTTGGGTGTTTTTTTTTTTTTTTTGATTTTTTTTCTGGGTATGGGGACCCCGGCTGGGCAGTCAATATTTAACTTTGAACTAATTATTTCAATGGAAAGGCAAATAAGTTGATTTTGCTGTTGTGCAAGAGCGTCGGAAAAGCCCCACCAAAATCTCCATCCCCTCCTTGATTTCTTGGGGCTCCTTGGGCATGTTTTTTTTAATTATAAGCAACACGCAGGCGGCCACCACATTTGGCCAGAATATCCGCAAGTCTTCATTCACTGGGCATGCGCGTGGCCACGTCGACAAAATGCCCCCTTTTCTACTGGATCAGGCACTGAGAAAATTTTTTTATTTATTCCATAATTTTTCTATAATATTTTGATATTAGTACACATAAAAAATTTTGATTGGTAAAATTGACCAATGAAGATAGTTACGTAACTATAAAAAATAGTTATGTGTATTTTGCTTTTGCTTTGGGTGTGTGTCCTTGCTAATTGTGTGTATTTGTTGTTGTGGAAGTAACTATTTAATTGGTAGAATTGACAATTTTTGTGGTTGGGAACTGTTTGACAATTATAACAGTTGATTTTACCAAGTTTTTTTTTTGTTATTACCATTTAAATTGTTATTATGCTATAGAAAGATGTTTCAGTTGTTATTTAAATAATTTTTCTAAGGGAAACCTTGAATTGTGTGCAGATTATTTTCAATATTATTTTTTTCCCTGTATTCCCATACCCGAAACCCATCCGAAAACCCATCGCCAAACCCAAAGCGCAGCTCCATCTTCGAGCTTGTCTGTGGACTTGATGCGCGCGCGATTTTTGCCACTTAATAGCGCTTAAACACGAACATTTTGAATTGTGTGGCAGTGTCAGGAGGACGAGAGGAGGTTTAAGTGGGGATCAGAAGGAGCTGTGGAATCAAAGTGCAGCGCGTAATTGCAGCAGCAGGAGCTGTGCCATAGGAACTTTGGTATAAGGGATAGGGATCGGGAATCGGGAATCGGGAGTCGGAATCGGGAGCAGACGCAGAAACAAACAAACAAACAGAGGCACTCGAAGAGTCCGGCACAAATTGCGGTGTGAACCAGACAGGAATGCCATAATGAATCGGTTTTTCATATGGACCTTAAGGATACCTTCTACAGACAGCGACACCTGGCGGGCAGCGGGCGAAGCTGCAGTATAATATTTTGAAAAGAGGGTAAATAAATGTCAATAACTTTTTGAAAAGCTATTCAAAATATATGAAGAAAACAGAAAAATTACCTTGTAAAATAGAATAATGATAGGAAATTGTAAACAAAATATTTCTAAATGTAAAAAAAATATTTTTAGATATTTAAAGCACCCTAAAAGCCAAACTATCATACCTTGACTACTGGATACAGTCTGTCCTGCTGCTATTGAACGCCCCAGCTCTCGAGCAGTGCACATAAATTAATTTGTCTGCATAATGCGCCATAGAATCCTCGTCGCCAAGCTCGCAGATCCGATCCGCAAAAGCAAAAAAACTGTGCGTGGCTGCAAAGCATTCATCACTTGACTTTCGCATTTGTTTGCTGACAATGAATTGCACACACTCAACTCACCGAGTTCAAATTAAAATTCTTCTGCAGTCCCCGAGCATAATTAAAAGATCCGAATGCCTAATGAAGTAAGCCCGGCATTAGATTACGGGGGCCTTCTGCATACAAAAAAAGGAGAGTAGTACCAAATTGGCAGCCCAATATATCAATGGAGCCTTTTTGCCCAGTGACAACTGAGGCCACGCGACTGCCGGCGAAAAAATTGCCAACTCAGAAACTCAAGAGGAGTGCAAAAAAAAATCGAAGGCCCTGTGAAAGGTAAGCTATATGTACACGTGAAAAAAATATGTTAAGGTTTAAATGTTTCATTATAAATTTAAATTTGTTATGTTAAAAATATATCAAATTATTCACTAATTAGCCAGGTGAATATCTACATACGTTACTCATGTTGATATCAGTATATTTTTTCTATCTGTGTACATAATTGCCCATCATTATCGCTGATGAGCGAGCGAACACATCATGGATGATGATCCATGGGCCAGAGCCAGGATGGGCTGGAATATGGAGCCACTTCCTTCGCAACACGTGCATCGCCATCAAATCGCCTCCAAATCAAACACATCCCTGCTCAAAATTGTGTTTAATGAGTGACTTTTGGAGGGCAGAACCCAAACCTCAAGATCTAAAGGGAAAGGTATAAAGGGATAAGAGGTTGGGATGGGATGGTATGGTATGGGGCTGCTGCTGAGGTAGCTTAGCCCATTATTCAGGCTTTATTTATTTTGTGGACCCTTATGGTCGTCGGTCCACAGTCCTCAGTCCTCAGTTCTCAGTCCACAGTCCCAAATTAAAAGTTCGGTGCGCCCAAGTCAAAAGTGCAAATTTTCGCAGCCGCATCAGACGTCATATTAGCGAATCAACTGACAAAGCATATGAATATCAACAGCGTTTGAACAAGTGGATTAAGGAGCGATCTGGAAACGGATTGAAACGGCGAATCCAGACACACAGACAGGTATTTCGGCTGCCGTTCTTTATAATTAAAACAGGAATCGGTCATTTCAAATGGGCGACAAGAACTATAGATACTCTATTTTATATGTTTTATAGCCCTTAAAAGAGGGGTAAAATATACAAGGTTTATTAACTATATTAAAATTTTGTTTAAAACCTTAACTGATCGATATAAATGAAAAATGATTCGATTTTTAAAAAATTCTTAGAAAGGTGACCCAAACATGCACTTTTTTTTATCATATCTTCAGAAATTAACATATGATTCATAAATTTTGGGGTAAAATTACTTTTTATCTGCATAAAAATATTTTTAGAGATGATTTATTTTTTAAGACCCCTTTTAAGTTAGTTTTGAATAGCTTGCAGAAAGGTGACCCAAAACGGTACTTTTAGAGCCTATAACTTTACCAATTACTATCCGATTATATAGTGTTATAACTCTAAAAACTTGTAAATCAATGTTCTGCAGAATCTAGTTGAAATTTTTTTTTTAAATACATTATTTATCAAAGATAACTTAGTGAATGGACTTTTTGACCAGCTGGCAAGTCTCAATGCTGAGCTGCAATTCCAGTTTCACTTGGCAATCGGGTTTCGATGCGTTTCATTCATGGACTTCGCGGGCCTAAGCCGCTTAAGTTCTCCCGACCAACTCTTTATTTTTCTTTTCCGTTTTTTTGCGAAGACCAGCTCACATTTTTATCGTGTGCTTTTTGTATTTGTTGTGTATTTTTCTTTCTCTTTGACTAATGTGCAGCTTACACTTGACTGGCGCACAATCAACACCATCAACAGGAGCAGGAGATTCCGCGGGTTTAGTCCCTGGGATTTCAGGCTCTTGGGCTTGGGCTGCCCTTTTCGGAACCCCGACTCCCATCATCATCATCAGTGGTCACACGGAAATAAATGTAGTAAGTTCTATTAATTGAAAAATAAATGTGGGTATCCTAGAACAGCAGACTAAATATTTGTTTTCTTGAAAACGAACTAGTTTTACTTTAAAATCCCTAATAAAATATCTAAAAGAAAATACAAATATGTACATACATTTTTTCTCTGTGCAGTGTCCATCACTTTTTGGCCAAAAGGAATGAGTCGATCCCGATTACTCGTATTAAAGGCAACGCGTGTTGCCGCAGCGTAAAAATTCACAAATTTACTGATCCCTCTGTCGATAGCCGATCTTGATGCCAGTCACTCTCTTTCCTTCGCAAAGGCAACGTAACCTTCTTCTGATTCTGATTCGGAGTCTTCTGCTGGCCACGAATGTACCGTTTGTTTTATTTGACTTTGCTACGCCCACCCCGGGGAAAATAACCCAAAGATCCAAAGATCCAGCCTGAAAGATCCAAGAAGCCAGCGAAAGAACCCCAGGCTCTCGAGGCCCCTGGTCATCAGGTTTTATTTTTCGGATTGCCTAACGGCGCTTCAGATTTGCCATCTCGCAACTTCCCCTTTTTTCACTTCTCTGGAAAAACATTAACCGCCAGCCAGAAGATCTAAATTGAAACGGTAGCTTCAATTGACCAGATCTTGATGGGGGAAATGATGTAAGAGGCAGTCTTTTGGCCGGAAAAAATAATGGCAACTCGAAGGCAAACAGTAGCTTATCTATCATAGCCAAAAAAAAGAGCTTATATTAATTTGAAAGTGACAAAAACAATAAGTAAAATTATTAAATTATTTAATAAATATTTACACCCAAAAAAAAATCAATATGAAACGTAGGTCAATTTTACATTATTTAAGATCAATTTTAATTTGATATGTGGCCAGGTAAATATTAATTTACAAGTGACAAAAACAATAAGTAAAATTAATAAATGTTACATTATTAAAGATCAATTTTAATTTGATATGTGGCCAGGTAAATTTGACCTGGTCGAAAAGAGTATTTCATGTAAAAACGATATGGGTTTTGCATGACCTGTAATTTACATGACCATATCTATTTTACGGTAACATGCTTTTTTTGTGTATTAAAATATTATAAGCATTAGTAAGTTATGAAAAACATTTCCTAATAAGTATAAATATTTAATCAGCTACTTAGACCATCCAAGTAACATTTTTTTTTATTAAAAACATCAATAAATCAAACAGTTTGCAAAATAACCCTGGAAGAGCCAAGAAAACCCATTATGCTAATGATATAATTAAACAGTCGCCTCTGGAGAACGATTCCGATTTCGAGTCAAATTTGGTCGAAATCGAACCAGTTGTTGGCCAAAATCGATTGAACCAATTTAAAAGCCATTAGCCAAATGACACTAAATGCTCCCCATGGGGTGCATACGATTCTGCGATTTGAAGAGACCCATTTCATTGCATTTGCAGCTCATAAATTATAACATTAAAGGATGTGGCCCAGACGAAAAGGAAGAATGAAATGCAAATTAAAAATGTTTATTTTTGGCTCTTTCGTTTTTTGTTTTCTTTTTTTTTTTTTTGGGTACTTGAAATGGCTAATATACAGAGACTGTCCCTTTGAAACAGCAACGACAGCACTTAGCGAAGTATTCGCCCGCAGTAACTATTTAAATAATGCCAAAGACCTGAAACTCTGCAAACTCTCTTTGGGCAATTACGGGCACCAGCATAAATGCGCAGCGGGTAAGGACCAATGGGGGGTTTCCTGGGTTTCCTTCGACGAGTTTTGGGAGCCTGCGAGGGGTACGAGAAAGGGAACAGGGATCTCCAGTTCCTGAAAGGAGGCACACGCAACGCAACGTGGGCCGCATGCAAAGTGAAGTCGAGTGCCGCCGCCATCAGTTTTGCCATCAGTTATTACTTCCGTGGGGTAGATAGGGATCTTTGGAAGAGGCAAGGTGTCGTAGGGATACACAATCTATTGGTACTAAATGAGATATTATCATAAGGGACTAAACGTTGTAGGGGACACTTTTTGACATTTATTAATTGATTTTTATGTGGTTTGATAGGGCATTTTAGTAATATTACAAGTTTAATTGGGCAATATGATTCCTTAAACCAATAAATTTAACCTGCCGTTAAATATTAAACAATATATTTAAAACCACTCTAAAATATTTTAAAATATTTATAAACCTAACTATAGTTAAGATATGATGTTATTTTGTTTAACTACTAGTTAACGAAAGGTTATATTTCGTGAGTATCCGTTGTTCGAGCTAAGGTTACCCAATTTACTTCCCTCATTTCGCATACGTTGACTGCTTTACTTTTCTGTTTTGCTTTACTCTTTCTTTTTTTTAATTCACCGGCAGTCGAGCAAATACGACAGCGTTGATGATCATGTTAATGAGGGGCAGGGCAAATCCCAGGCAGCGGCAAAATCATGAGCACACAGAAAGAAATTGGTTTGGAATATGGTAAAAAAAAAATGGTACTGAAGGTTTTCGCATTTATAGCATACTAGCGCATATAGCATACTAAAACAATACGTAAAAATTCAGGATTGATAAAAAGTTTAAAAAATATCCTTTATAAGGATTTAAGTACCTGAGTATATATATTTCTCAATTTATAATATCCTATAGGATAGTAAGAGTGATGAGCGAGAGGATTTATTATATTTTTGGATATAATCTTTACATAAAAACCATTTATTCAATGCAAATATCTATTTAACCGGCATTTAACCGGCAGGTTAAACGATCTGCTTTTTTTCGGTGCAGACGCAGCCCAGAATCCGTTGACGTTGCCGCTGTGGATGTGGCTGCCGTTGATGCCGCTGTCGCTGCTGGTGTTTGGGATCGTCGCTGTCCATATGCAAAACGTCAGCGTTGACGCAAAATCAAAAGATCACACAGGATCAATTACAACTAATGATATGGAGACGAGGTTGCCAAGCGGGATCGGTATGGGTATGAGGATGGGTATGGGGATCGGAATCGGGATCTCTGGCTGGAGATGGTGATGGGTTGGAAATGGAGATGGCAAGCTTGACTTGGCTGACAGCTGAGATGACGTCGCCACATGCGGGACCCGTGTGCGCTAACAAGTTGCACCCCGGTTGAAATTGCCCAATTGATGATGAGATCCGCGAGCAAACCGGCGAATATACCGGGGCCCTATACATAAGCGTGCACAATAGCGGTTAAAGTAATAGCACAGCACTTGTTAATTACAGAAATTTCATTACCAAGGAGCTAAGTCGAAGACTATTAGGCCTAATGGCATCCACTTCAAAGGAATATCTCTACGAATCAAATTCATTGGCTGAAATTGGTTCAGAACAGTGACGGAACCCAGGATTCGGTTGTGGGGGGTTATTTTAAGAAAATGTTGCGTTGCATACTTTTTAAATACCACGTTTCCTTTTATTTTATAACACTTAAAATTAAATATTTATTTATTTCATTTGTATCCTAAAGATATGACCTAAACTGTTCGCGGGAAACAAAGTTTGACAGCAGCTGAGACATCAGAAGTTGGAGCTCTTCATCATGTCGCATCGTTGTCACCTCATGCCCGAAAATTGCCCATGTTTAACCCCCCTTTTTCCCCCGTCGCAAGAACCGCAGAAAAGCCCAGGAACCTCGCGGCATAATTAAACTAATTGTTTCGATACCCGAATCCCCGACTCGCCGACTGCCCGATTCCGTGGGTCGTCGCCATCCGTTTGATGTTCATTGGGCGCGCGGTCAATGATCTTGAACTCGGGAATCCAATCCAATTCCAACTGCGATTCCAATTCCCGATGGTCCAATTCAAGTTCACCACTTGCACTTTAAAATGTAAAAATTATTGACGGCAACTTGCTGCCCAGTTATGTCATCAATGTGGCATTTTGCTGTCGACCGGCAATCAGGGGGCAAGTTAAGTAATCAAAAGGCTTGATTGAGCCCCAAGATCGAAGAGGTAGACGATGGTGTTTTTTTTTTGTTATATGGGGTATGTTGCCTGTAGGGTTTTTTTTTGAAATATTATACTAGCTTTAGATTTAAAAGGCATAAAGCCGACGCGTAAATATGCATATAACATAAGGTAGATAAACTGTAGATAACAGGTAGATAATTACTTACTTACAAAACAACCTTAACTAATAGTATGTTCTAAAATTTTAAAAATTTCAAGTATTTTGTTCTTTAAAATTTAAAATGAAATTCAAAATTTCCCAATTAAGAGGTATCAAATAAACGCATAACTTTCCAACTCCTTTCCAACCCGTAGTTTTGTGTGTTCCTGCCTTTTCTGTTTGTCATCTCTCTACCTTACAGACACACAGACCATCTTTGAAAGTTTCGTAGCAAAAATGATAATAAATAAATATGCCGAAACACTAATAACACGCTTAAGAGATTGGCGCAAGTTGGCGCTTCCTGTCGACCATTCAACTTGCCTTTTTATTTTTTTTTTTACCCTCTTCTCCGATCCTCAGACGATCGGTCAGTTGGCCCGACTTGGCCATATCCGTCTGCTTCTGCTTTTCTTTTATGCCCTGGCCTTTTGCATTTGTGCTCTGTGTGTCGGATGCGATTTAATACAATAAAATATCACAATAGTCCTCGGGTCATTTAGTTAGACTTGCAGCTTATCATGCAGACACACACACTACACTTGTAAAAAAAAACACACACAAAAAGCATATTACACTTTAAAATAGGTGAAGTAGGTTGCAATGTTAAGAAATTCTATTTAAGTGGAATAAAATAGAATATTTTTAAGAAGAACAATTTTTTTTTTGATTTTAATAAATGTCCAGGTAAAAGGCGTTCTTTTTTTTTAAGTGTACACAGACTTCGATGTGTGGGGATCCCCCTTTTGAGACCTCGAATCTGATCTGCAAGATTGATGTTAACGGAAAGCGTCGTTTCTCTCCGTTGCTGTCGCTCCATCTGTATCTTCTGGATGCAATCTGTGCATGCATTTTGCCAGGCGGCAAAAATTAAATAGATTTAAATAAATCTAGAATAATAAATCTTTAAAAAATTGCCATAACTAATTAACTTTTAAAGAACTCTGTTAATTATATGTTTAAAGTTAATAAACTTTAAAATAATTAATTTTTAAATCCAATTTAGACCAAATATCCTTAAAAATAGTGAAAAAATTAATCACAAATATTTAGGTAAATGCCAAAAATGTATTTAATAAAATAAAGATTTTTTTTGTAATTGAATTTTGAATTTTTAGGATGGTGCACAAAACTTGGGTGGACTGTCTGAAACTTGTTGTTTTGGCCTTTGTTGTTTATGCAATGCTCAAGTGCAGTGTAATTGTTGTTGCTGCCGTTGCTGTTGCTAGTGTAAATTTTATTGCATTTCAATTTGGCAAACCAAGAGATTTCCCCTTTTCTTCAGATCTCACCGGAAAACGAACTCATTTTTGTGATTTCCGCTCAGGCAGGAAATTTCATAATAAACAGCGCTGACGTCACTAAGCAGAAAGAGAAAGAAATACAAAATGAAATAGGGGGCGAGAGAGAGAGAGGGGATAATATTATATTTTTCGGGGGAATAATCTGTGATCAATCGTGGATTATGTAAATTAGATGGGCCGATAAAGGTTTGGGCACACGCTCTATTCTATCTCGCTTTCTCTTTCTTATCACCTGTCTCTCTCTCTCTCTCTCTTAAAAGGGCGCCTGTCTACACAAAGAAAATTATTTATACCAATAATGAGTTGATAAATTTAATGATTTTAAGAAATGTTATTGTTTTTCTCCCAGAAAATTCGAATTTTTCTATTTTTTTGGATGTATACAAAATATCTGATATTAAATTCATATCGAACTGAGTTTATGTTTTCAGTGCACCCGTCTTTTTCCTGCTTTCTTGGCACACGCGCACCTGTAGCGGGAAAAAAGGGAAAAGGAGCAGCTGCCCCGATCGTGAGGATGCACCAGGAGGACCAGGATATCGTCGTGTTCATGGGGCAGGTGCAACATTTACCGTTTGCCCCGGCTGCGGGCCAAAAGGACTAAGGATCAGGGGAAAGGTGAAACGATTTGGGGGTCCTAAAGTTGGGGCGACACGGGTCATAAGCCAAGACTTCTGCAAAAGGATTCTTTGGATCTCGATCTCTTTAGTACATTAATCAAAATAAATATTATTAAGTGTATTTATATACCCTATATGATACCTTCACCTATACCTTATAGAACTTGTTTTATAAGATCAGTTTTATTATAGTAAGAACCTGTTAATATTTATTCATTTATAATGGAATAAAGGCGATTTCTTCCCCCTTTTACAAAACCCTACAAAAGTTTCCACTTCAACAGTCGATAAAAAGGAAATTTGTAATTTATGTTACAAAATATTTTCATTAAGATTACAGGAGCTGGCGGCCCCCATAAAAGATGCATATATGTACATATATCCCCGCTGCGACGATGACAATAATAACATCACCAGAACGACAACAAAGCGATGAATTTATGGGCTGGAACCCGAGGACAATCTAGCTGGATTCTAATTAACCCAAAGGTCCCCAGATGCAGATCGCTTGAGATACCATATATATAGAGAGAGATAGGTAGGCAGACAGGTAGCATCATATGATCTCATCTCAGGTGCAGGTGTGTGATAGCATAGGCATTCCAAACAGTAGGTGGGCATCGATTGCGCCTCCTCTAGTTTTTTGTTTGTGATTTATAAGATCAATACCCAGGGGAGTTTTACTTGTTTTTTTCGTGTTTATAGTATGATAGTATGATAGTACACACGATAGAGTTCGAAATGGGGGCGTTTTATTGTGCAATCAGTAGCCAAAATAGATAGGATTTCACTTTCGATGACATTTTCCAATGAAAATGAATGAAACGAAATTGATATGTTTGACATTGATAGCCGTAAACGAGTTGGGGGTAAAACATTCTTGGAACAAGTAAGGAATCTCGAGATCCCTTGACCTCTACCCCTACCCCTGTGCACCTGTATATAAACGTATATCCCTTTGCTAACTGCCTGATTAATTGAGCTGCAAAAAAAACCAAGGAATTAAGGGAAATACTGAACAAAACCACAAGGTGGTCCCTCTTCATCGCAGGGAAGCCAAATCAATTAGCCTAACAAGACAGCCGACGAAATGGAATCCCCGGCTCTTCATCTAACCAGCTACCGAAAAAAAAAACAACTCAACAGCGGAAAGAATGAAGGATGATTTCGATTTCGAGTTCGGAAGCTTCCCTTTTCCCTTCCTTTTCCTTTTTCCCGCTGCTAAATGTGTGGTCTATGCCAATCATGCACTTTACGCGCTGCCTTCATTAGCCGCCAACAATCTTGGCCAGTTTATCGCACTCTTCCCTAACCCAGCACCCCTCACCCCTCACTCTTAACCCAAAAGGTTCTGCCTGATAGCGCCGAGAGCTCAGATCAAACGGAAGAAACCGAATCCAAAGAAAACTGAATCTGAATCTGAATCCGACTGCGAATACGAATCCACGAATCCACGGATCCTCCACGGGGCCCATTATAAAACTGATTTGCGAACTCCAACTCGCGCTGCATTTGAATGCGGAATTTATGCTGTCGAGTTTTTTGAGCTGCTCCTAGAGCACTCCTCAGCCACGCCCCACGCCCAAAGACACTCAAAAAATGGATCATATACCTCTTCATAGTTCGAATTGGGTGTACAATTTTTTTTTTAATTTTCCAAGATTTATATGTTTTAAAATTACAAACATGTAAAACTGTTTAAACCTTGGGTAACTTCAATAAATTGTTTACTTGTTATTCTTTACTATACATTTTAATATTTAAAAAAAAGAACTAACAAAAATGTAGAAATATATAAACCTTGGATAACTTCAATAAATTGTTTACTTCTGAAGTCTTTACTTTACATTTTAATATTTTTGAAAATTAAAAAAGTTTACAAATATATCAACCTAGGATAATTTTAATAAATTGTTTACTTTTTATTCTTTACTTTACATTTTAATATTATAAAAAATTAAAAAAATGTAGAAAAATATAAAAAATATTTTAAAATATATACATTTAAATAAATTGTTTACTTTTTATTCCTAACTTTAAATTTTAATATTTTTGAAAATTAAAAAAATTTAGTAATCTATAAACCTAGGATAATTTTTATAAATTGTTTGCTTTTTATTCTTTACTTTACATTTTAATATATTTAAAAAAATAACAAAAATGTAGAAATATATAAACCTTGGATAACTTAAATAAATTGTATACTTTTTATTCTTTACTTTACATTTTAATATTTTGAAAAATTACAAAAATGTAGAAAAATATAAAAACTATTTAAAAATATACAAACTTTAATAAATGGTTTACTTTCTATTCCTAACTTTAAGTTTTAATATTTTTGAAAATTAAAAAAATTGAGAAATATCTAAACCTTGTATACTTTTAATAAATTGTTTAGTTTTTTCATTCTAATTTTGAAGAGATCATTTTAATAATTTGATTAAATTTATAAATTATCCAAGACTTTAATAAATTGTTTCATATTAATGAAATATACAAGTTGTTGTCTATTGTAAAAGCTCTGTTTTTTTCAGTGTGCTCCTGTTTTAACCCGCTGTCCATGTAACGAGCTGGCAAAATGACTTAATTAGTGGGCTGCTCGACTGGTTGGCTAAATGTTAACGAGTCGCTGGAATCCAGCGGACAGAACATCTCACTCAGCATTAACAATTAAGTTGGGATTTGGGATGATCGGCCTGTGAAGCTGGCCTGCAGATCCACAGATCCGCAGTCGAGACAGAGAATATCCTTATCTAAATAGGCGCGTCCCAAAGTACAAATGGTCAAGTGGATAGATAGCCGCCCGTCCAGGGAGTCTAATTTGTGAACAGTTAAATAAACAAACATGCCAGAGCATCTCGGATTCGGGATACGGGATTGGGAATTCGGTATTCGGAATCTCTTGAGCTCTCGACTACCGAAGGACACTTGTCGGCAAAGTCCTCTGAAGAAACACTGCTCCTGCTCTTCTTCTCTTTTTTTTTTTGAAACAAGCCGACGTTTTGATAAGGACTCTCAAGTGTCGAGTGTCGCCTTTTACCGAGAGACACGCGACATGGTACAAAAGATATTCGTATATATATTGGTCCCAGATCGGAAGATCGGAAGTGCTGTAATAATTCAAGCGTTTAGGAAACAAAACTCTACGCTTGAACAGATGTAAGGGCAAAAAAAAAGTGTAGTTAAAATAATAAACATAACTTGGAAACAGATTTTTGTACTTGGTTTCTCAGATTTCCAGAACACAAAGGTCAGGAAACGTGATCCATATTATCTTTAAATTCTATTTATTTTATACAGTTTTTATACTTTATTATAAAAAAAAGTTTACATTATAGTAAGCAAAATGTAATCCTTAGACCTTTCTTCTTTCTTTCTTTCTTTCTTTAAAACTTATAAAATAAATCAAAAAATAGTATGATATAAAGATTAATATAAAGCCTAAATAAGTGATTTACTTTGAAATATAGATCCCTATCACATGATGAATAAATAAACCTATCAATGTAAAATCTCTACGGGAGTAGGAAAACTATTTTATTGGGCAAAAACCATGTGAAAACCTCATAAAGGACCAACAACAGATTCTCGAAAAGGGTTCTCAGTCCTCTTCTGTCTGTTAATCCTTTCGCAGTTCTCGGAAACGATTCAGAAGGACACTAATCCTGAGAAGAAATTGCATAAAAAACGAAACGCAACAAAATCGCAACATTCGATCGAACCTCACGAACTGAAAGGTGGAGGTGGAAAACCTTTTCCCAGACGGTTTTTCCAAACGTGAGAGATTCCACCAAAGGACCAAATGGATTCCCAGAAGCTGGGATCCCCTTGCCATCAGAGAGGATTGTTCCATTTTTGTGGCTGGGCCCAAGACAATCGATGATATATCTCATTGACACAGGCTGACACACGCTGAATGGTGTGCAATAGTGCAATATTTGCGCAATATTCCTGAGCTCTGCAGCTAAGAAAATGTTTTGGCTGCTGCTCAAAAAGGATTTGGCATCAGCTGAGCAAAACAGAAGTCCTGTGTCCTCGAGGGAACATAAACATTCATTTTTGGACAGAGGAACCTGGGCAGAATCATCCAAATAGGCCAATATAGCTAGTTATTTAGGTAGCATCGAATTGGGAATGACCTGTAATTTTCTTTAGAAACAAGAAACTTAAATTAATAAGAAAATTTAAATTAATAAACAAATAAAAATTTAGAATATTAATAAATTATAAAAAAATCATTAATTAAAATGTAATTTTTAAGATATAACCACCAGGATCTTTATGAAAATCACTTAAAAATATTGAACATTTTCTATATTTTCTAATAATAAAAAAGTTATTAAAAATTTATTAAGTAAAAGGTAAAGATCCGTCTGAAAATCATAAAATAATATTGCAAATTTTCTTCATTTTAATTTATAGGTATTATTAAAGGGTATTCCCAAAAGTCGACCCAAAAAAACCCATTAAGAAAACTCATCATTACCAAGTGCGAATCAAAAACTGCGCAATCTTCTCGTTATTTGCTACGAAATTTCCTTGAAAAACAGCATAATAGCCAAGAATGCTAACCGAGGAAATTGTACAACAATGCACAATTTTTCACAATTTTCCACAGTGCTTGGATTTGGTTCTATTTCTATTTCTACATCGATCCATAGTAAAAACACCCAGCATGTGGGCACATTGAAGCGAGCAAAGTCAACAGAAATTGAGTAGGGAAAAAGCAAATATCACGAACTACTGTGAATAAGCAATGATGGAACAATGGGATCCGAAAATTTCTAGAATGCGGGGGAACATTTTTAATTGATCAGAAATACAAACAAGTGCAAAAAAAATCACGCAACAATGCCCAGAGAAAAAAAAACGAAAAAGAAGAAGAAGGTTTTCTTGAATGGCCAAGGATGCGATTGTTTGCATGGGGCGTTTGTCCTGTTCCTCTTTCTATTTTCCATTTTCTTGGCTATGTTTGGTCATGTTTTGTGTAAACACTGGCCCTTCGATTCGAAATGTCCAAAAGGATAGGGGAGTGATTCGATTCCAGGATCACTAGAATCAAAAAAAAAGAGACAAATAAAATCTACTACCGAAATTGAATTCCATGAATTCGCCAAAGAACAGGACATTTCTGATCAATCATCGAAGGAGGGAGTGAAGCAATACAAAGACAGAAAAACAATCATCATAAAATGTAGAAGGTAGGTATTTTTTTTATATTTATTGTGGAAACAATTTGTCAACTAGTTTCTATCTTGTAATTTTTTGAAATTCTCTCATATTTAAGTTTTTATAGTTCTGGTAAATAATTTAAAAATTCTTCAATATTTTTCAGTTCTTAAAAACAATTTTTCTAAGATTGAAATTTCCTTATTTTCAAGTTTGAATAATTCTGAAATTCAGGTAATTTTATAATTCAGAAAAATAATAAAAAAAAATCTTTATTTTTTCAGTTCATAAAAGGTTTTATAAAATTAAAAAAACTATTTTTCTAAAATTGAAAGAATTGAATTAATGAATAATAATTATAATTTGAAATTCCATTATTTTTGGGTTTGTATAATTCTGGAAAATATTTTGAAAATTCTTCAGTACTTTTCAGTTTTAAAAGGCTTAACAAAATTATGAAAACATTTTTCTAAAATGAAGAGAATCGAATTTATGAGTAGCAGCTGCCGTGGACTAGATCCTTTTGGCTAATCTAATCAAGAGAGTCATAATTTATAACCAGAAAACGCAGGACGATGGTACGGGTATCTTATCAGCGGGGAGTTCTTCTCTGGCATATAGTCCTTGTAGTCCTGAGTCCTTGCAGGCCGCACATGCCAAAAGTGCTGCGACAGCAATTAATAGTTAATGCCGCCGGAATTTGAATTGTTCGGCGGTCGGCGGACTTCAATCGTCGCTTAATCCTGGAGCTGCAATTCACTTTTGACGCATTTTCCGAGTCCCCGGCAGACAGGACCTACTTAAAGGATCATTCAAGTGCATTTAAATCCTCATCGGAGCCAGAGAGATCCCTTTCGTCGGTCGAAACCGCAGCTTGCAGATCGAACACAATGCTTGTTGGGCATGGAAAATGGTTTTCCGTTAACGAGGGAAAATTCAGCGGCGCGTAAACTTACCTTTTTGCCAATTTGCCTGAATACAAGTACAAAATTCAAAGAGTTTTCCGAAAAAAAAACAGGAAATCAACGCTTGACACAGAAATCAGAATCAGGGAATCAATAAAGCATCTCGGGTATCCCAAAACCCAATGCATTATTTTGATAGTCAAGCGGGGGTGTTTTTTTCTCTTTTGATTTCGATAAAGGGTGAACAAATAATGGTGAGATGAAAATCGTACCTCTTTATTGCAAAAACTCCAATTGATCTTGCTGATTTTGGAAAATAGGTTACAAAAAAGAGCTCAAGTGGTTCTAAAAAGGTTTAAGGCTAAAAAAAAGAAGCTGATAAATTCTTTGATTTATTTTCCTAATTGTCTGGACAAATCTTAAGTACTAATTCTTTAGGTACAAGTAGATAGCACAAAGGATATAAAATTCTTTTAGAATTAATATCCCCATATCTTTAAGTTAAAGTAATAATAAAGAAATCGTTTTTTATGGACGATTAAAGCCCATTCAGAAAGTGTAAAGGAGGTGAAAAATATTTGTATTGCTAAAATATTAAATTATAACATTATAACAACATTTTATTATATTAAGTACTTTTGGAACCTTTATCTTAAAAGAGAATCCTTTTTGTTCCGTCTCTTCTCGCACTAATTAAGATCAGTCAAGGCAGAGTTATGCAAAGCGTGGCTAGGGTTCCGATCCGACTATCCAACTAGATGATATAAGGGGCGCAACGCAACCAGTTCATTCGACACCTGCGATCGGCGCGACTTTAAAACTTCAAAACTGGCAGCGCGTGCGGTCAGCGGACTTAAAAGTCGGAGGGGATGGTAAATGGTATAGGGACGAACGGGACGCGAGGGGATCGAATAAACTAAGGACACGCGCTCATTAATATGCCGGTTAGGCTCGACTGGGCAAGGTCACTTGGTTCTTCAAATTAAAGTGGTGGAAACTGAAGAACTGCGCCATATACCCTACAAAAAGGTTAATTAGAACATGGAATAGTGGTTCTAAAAAGGGTTATTCTAGAAAAAGTAAAAAAAAATACAAAAAAAAAATTTTTAATTTATAATTTAGAAAAATAACCTGTTATTTATATCATATTATTAAGATATTTTCAGAGTACTTTCCTCTTCGGCTTACTGAGAAATATGTTAAAAAATGTTTACAGCTCTTAAAACTTTGTCAAGTTTTTTTTGCGGAATGTTTTTGGTCCCCTTTGCTTTGGGTGCAAAAAGAGATCCCGAGTTTTTGCTTTAATTACGGAACAGGAACAACTTTTTGGCGGAGTGTGCGCAGAGGGTGAAATTTACATAATTTGCATTGCCGCCGGCATTGAATCCTTTTATCAAGGACCCTCGCGCGTGCGCACTCCATCCCTGTATATTTTTTTGCGCACCCCAGGGCAACAAGTTATATGAAAAGCTTTTTTATTTTCTTTTTTTTCTCTACTACCCCCTCGCCATATAATCGGTTATTCAAATAGATTTTTCATTTCATTTCCGATTGTTCGCGCATTAATTTCGCCCATTGTTCAACATTGTTTGTGCGGAATTCCGATTTCTAGTCGCAATCCTGTTGCTCACGATCCTTAATGCACTCACCCTCGAAAATCATCATCATCATCAGCATCATCGGATTGCAAAAGTAACAGCTACCCATGCATAACTGTGGGTTGTACTTTGATTTCAAAAGCGAGGGGGTTGATCGGTGGTTTTGCTTATCACGACATTACGATACCCTGATAGGGAAAATATATTCCAGAAAATATTATTATTATTAAATTTTAAACAAACTTATTAAAAAATAATCATTTTTACCATCAGTAGACAAGCGCATATTTTCTACTTTATAGAACCATCTTAGATCATCAATTCTTCCTTTCCAGAACCATTAAAAAAAATGTAACATCTTTCGAAAGAACAGCCGAACAAATTAAATAAAATTCCAACCAAGTCATTCCATCAATTTATAGATCCATTCATACCTTGACGATCCCATAAACAATCCATAACTAAAGAAACTAAAGAAAACAAACACCCTGGAATAAAAAAAAACGCAGTATGATATATGACAGCATACAAGGCATAAAAAAGGACGTAAAACCTTAAGGACCCATGGATCGTAAAAGAACAGTATATAGAATGATATATGAGCAACACCCACTCTACCCGAATTTCCGATTTTCAGGCAGCTTTTTAGCTGTTGGTCGAAAGTTACCAACGATCCTTAATGCAAACACCCCCTAATCCTGCCGGAACTTAATGCCCAGGACAGCAGGACCTTCGTGTGGACATTTATTATTGACACAGGGGTTGCTGACTGAAAAGAGACGGACGGGGGCACTATGCGTAGAAAGAGACGGGTAGAGCTGCTATAGAAAGAGAGGGGGCGATCGTTGAGCGATTGCTGTGCAGCAGGAGCAGATGTTTTTCGCGGCAGGATGACGATGCAGGATCAGTGGCGATCAGCGACCCCAGCACGGGACACGATATAAACGGAATATATTCTATATAAAACGGAACACAATGGGCATTAGAGCGGGAAGGGGCTAACGGAGAGAGAGAAAGAGAGAGAGACAGAGCTAAATGCGAGGGAGACCCACGAGCCCTGTTTTCAAACCGGTCGGTGTCCTGCGGCCAAAACTCCTGGCACCTTAAAAAAAATTAACATCTACAACTTAATCTGTAAAAAATTATTATAAAATGTATAAAATCTTTAAAAATAAAAAAAATTGCTTTAAATTCAAACTTTAAATTCGGCTTCTTTAAAACTAAAGTTAATAATAGAAGTAAATCAAACAAAAAATATTTTTTATTTCAAGTTACATATATACTCAATGTTTTTTAATAAAAAAGTGAGTAGAAAGACAAAATTGTAAGCTTTCAACTTTTCCCTTGGATTTTCTCCATGTGTATTGCTTAATTTTTATTACCGCTTTTTCTGAACATTTGCGCCTCGAGCGATATACTTATGTATGCCCAGATTGGATCAGGATCGGGATCCGGATCGGATAGGATAGGAACAGGACCTGGCCCAAAAAAAGAGGGAGCGGTTGAGGGAGAGAGTGAGCGAGAGGGGGCGAGAGAGGGAGCGAGTGAGTGAGAGAGAGAGAGGTAGCCAGGTGAGGGTGAGGGTAATTTATTGTTGTGTTTGTCAACCCCCGAAAAGCGCGCCAAGAGGCCCCGATACCATATAGTCCCATATATACGCATGGTCATGGTGTCCTCTACACAGACAGAAAAATGTATGTATGAAAAATGCCATGTACAATAAAATTATGAATTTTATTAATTTAGAAATTTGACTAAATATCATAGTGATCTTATAATATTAAAATGAAATGATTATTTATTTAGAAATTAAGTCTAGATTTTTCTTTCAAGTGTATAGGGTCCCAGGTAGAACACCAATACCAACACGCACGCACAATCACACAGACACTCAAGCACACTTATGTAGAGCAAAAGGCACGTGCGCGATCGCACAACAACAATTCACCATTCCATTCAGCTGCACTCAACTATTTAGGGAAATTCACAATTCCGCTTTTCATTGTTCTAGAAAAAACGGTAACGAAACTGGACGAAAACGCACACTTTTGGCGCAAGCCGAAGGTCGCCGTTTTCCGCTGGTGGAAAAACGGGCAAAAGGATTTATTAGTAAATTCGAGATGAATTTTTGAGATATTATTTACCTCTGCTTTTTCCACATTTTTTAAAAATTTGTTTATGTTAATTAATGTGATTTTTTTTAGATTTTTATGTCAATCCGTTCTGGGTGAAATTTGCTACAGACCGTTTTTTATAGTTCCTATTTTATTAGTATAGATAAGGTCGAGAAGAATTTTTGTGATATTATTTAGTGGCAGTTTGTTTTTTTACATTTTTTTATGAATATTAATTTTAGATTCAGAGAACATTTTTTGGACTTTAAATTGGAAATTTTTTTCAGATCTTAAGTTTTTTCAAGATCTTAGTTGATCCCTGATTCCATATGAAAATCAAAAATTGTGATCACCCGTCGTGCGATCGGGTCCTTTCGTTAAGTTCTTCGCCTGGGTCCTGTCACTTTTCCTCTTTTCTTCCTTTGGGCTGCTTGATCCCGAAGTTATTTCGAGGACTTCCACAGCGAGACTTCGACTTCCGTTCCTTCAAGTTTCCGCCACTCATAAATCCAAAAACGAAATAATACCAGATTCAGTTTAGAGGACCTCAGCTCTGAATTTATGAACGCACAACTGCGCACAGATGCCGAATGAAGAAGAAGAAGGCTCCTGAAGGATCCACTTGAGCCGACGACAAGTACACACGGAGGACATACTTATTCGTATTCACCATTCACTCGGCGCCTTCCTCCGGTTACAAAAAAAAAAAAAATAAATGTGAAAGGAAGGAAAAAGGAAAAGCCAAGCCAATTTTGATGGCTGGGGATCAAAGTCAAAGTGCTTTAAATGCTTTGCCTGATTGATTTACGATTGCCGAGTGTGAGCCCGAACAAAAAGGGACGTGAGATCTCCCAGGGTCCTCATCTACATGCATATATGTTTCCATGTGTTTGCCACAACTCCTGTTTGCTCACCGCTTTCACTTCCATTTCAAATTTCACTCATCATCTATATTCATATTTCCTATGCTCCCTTTTTTTCTTTTCCATCCATTTCCCATTCAAGATTTTTGTTCCCATTGAAATCGATCCATTTTCGAAATGCAAATAAACCAGAAACCATCGAAGCGTTTGCCAATCCCAAGATCGAAATTAGTTTTTGTTTGCCCGAATTGTTGTATTTTCTCAAGCTGCCAAAGATGAAAGTCAAAATAAAATGAGAATGGAAAAATATAGAAAAAAATAGAATACCAGGATTAGAAAACAGGATGTTAGTTTTTTAAGAGAGTGGGAGACATTTTCGGGGTTGAACATAGCTTGAAAAGCTTAAATTTAATAAAAATAAATTATCTACCATAAATTAAGGGATCAGGACATTTTTTTATCGACTACTTAACACCCTTTAAAGACGATTGCTCCTAAGAGATTGTTCATTTGTTAGTTTATAATTTCAAAACCCTAAAATATGGAATATACCCCTTAGATCTATTTGTTGCTACCGAAATTCCCCTAGTGATATTGTCAGATTTCTGTACATATATCTTTGCCTATATCTGTGTGTTTTTTTTTTGGGAGAACGGAGGTGCATTAATGCGACTTTCAACCCCATTGGGAATCAGACAAATTATAATTCCAACCGGGGGTTGTTCAAAAAGGCCATACAAAAAGATTCATTATTATTTATTTATGATTATTATTTTTATTTTTATTTTATTTTTATTACACAGCTCAGCTGAGATACACAATAAGAAAAAGTGTGTTATGTAAAATTAAGATTGAAGTTTAAATATAAGAAAATAATTTTCATAATAATTAGGTTTTCATAATTGACAAGATTTTTTTCTTTTCACTCAAAATAATATTTATTTTACCTAATTTATTTGTAATATTCGTAGTATTCTCCTTAAAAAGGACTACCTATTTCGCCTATTTTCTCGCAGTGGACACGAGGGGCGTGGCAGGGGGCAGGGGGCGGCCAGAGGGGCGTGTCGTGTCGCGTCGTCAAAGTGGGACGCAACCGAGTCAAAGCGTCGAGGACAACAAAGGACGCCGAGCAGCAGAAAGGACTCCTCAGTACTCCTTAGAAAAAATACTCAGTACTCGGTACGCACAATTGTTGACTCCTTTTCCTTTTGAGCAGCCTGTCTGCATATTGCGAACGAGGATCCTGGATCGAAAACCGGTAGTCGAAACCCCTTTCCCCCCCCCCCCCGCCCAAAACCCCGATGATCCTGTGCTCTCAAGTCCGTTTCCTTGAACCTTTCAAGTGAACTCAAGTTTATAAATTGTGCAGCAAGTACCACACACATACAGTCCTCTATATATATATATATATACGATACTCAGGTCTCAGGTTGGAAACTACCTGAGAGAACCCGGTACCGAAAAAAGTTTATTGTAGCACACACAACACACCGAAAAACTAGTTTCCACAGACAGACCTAAGCTTCCAAAAAAAAAAGAGGAGGAGAAAAAAAAGAAAAGAAAGAACTAGACTACTCGTAAAATTATTTTCCCACCAGACTAATTGCCAGAGATTTTTCAGCTCGACAAAATACGAAAAAAACAAAAAAAAAAAATAAGTAGCTAGAGAAAGGATGGGTGTTTTTTCTCACCCCTCGGAGAATTTTTGGTTCGGCATCTTGTCAATTTTAATTAGGATTTATGGCCGAACAAATTCGCCAGGATCTTGCTTCTCTTCTCGCCTTCTTTAATTTCCCTTAATTAGCTCGACAATTGGCAAATGATTTTGCACAATGCCGGTCCTGATTGGTTTTATTTTCTCCACATCCAGGGGAACTGGGAAATTCTACAAAAGATAGTCCCAAGACAGCCTTTTGATTAGGTGGAAACTTAACTTAAAGTGACAAGTCGTTGATTCGATGATTTATTGATGGGTAATCTTTAGGCTTTTAACTGGGAATAATTTCTGGTGGTCTTTAACTTCTCATGGGATCGCAGATAGAAAATATTAGATGATTAAACAGCTATAAAGAAAGGCTATTTTTTGGAAGGATCAACCGTCTTGGAAAACGGATTGGCAAAAAAAATCGATAAATGAAAACCGAAATTCGGAAATAATATAAATAGTAAACTAAGCTTGAATTGGTACAATAATCGACCCCAAAAAATTCTTGTAACAGAAAACATTTAAAATAAAAAAAAAAACCTTTCCATAACTTTTTAAAAAACTTGTTCATAAAGAACTTTTCTTAATATTAGACAACCAACCTACAAGGTTTGTGTGTGGGAATCCAAGGTGCCGATTGCCCTGTAGATTCTCAGGTACACTTTTACCTTCTCTACCAGGGCTGCCAAAGCTCCCCAGGTAATATACTTTATACATATATGGTTATTATTATATATGCATATACTATATCGAGAGGGGCGGTATATAAACACGCTGTTTTGTGTGCCCGATAAATAAGAAGAGAGAGAGATCGGATCGGTTTGGATCGGATCGGATCGGGGCGAAATCCACCCTTAAACCAGGTGGAGTTTTTGGCTCGAGTCGATCAGATGTTAGTTTTCCCAAAAGCCGCCGTACTCTATATGATATATATGATATTATGATAAAGGTGTGTGCGTGAGTGAGTGAGGGAAGGAAGGACACCCCAGTATTGCTAGGGGATGAAAAGTCAGGGCCTTTTTACATAAGGGATACGCAGGACCTCGAATACCTCGTATATTGTATACGGTGTGTGTGTGTCAGTCAGTCAACGAAGTCACTTCCGTTGAGTTTTTCGTTTTAGTTCGAGTTCGGAGTTTCGGGGCACGCGACACAGAACGCAGAAGCCAGAAGCAGCTGTCCTGCCACTGAAAACACCAAAAACCACATCGCACACACATTACATCAGTCACCATTAAACATTCGCCCAAGGAACAACGTGCTCCAACAACACCCACTCACCCACAACAAAAGATAGAAAAGAGGAATAACCTAGGAAAACCCTGAGATAACCATGGCTGCCTTGAGCTTCAGCCCATCGCCACCGCCCAAGGAGAATCCCAAGGAGAACGCCCCCCAAGGACTCAAGGCCACTTTGAAGCCCTTTGGCAAGATCACCGTACACAATGTGCTCAGTGAAAGCGGGGCCAATGCTCTGCAACAGCATATAGCCAATCAGAATACGATCATACGTAAGATACGCGATTTCGGCATGCTGGGTGCTGTTCAAAGTGCCGTGGCCAATACAACTAGTACCACACCCGTACCCAGTCAAAGGAAGCGGCCGTTGGGCGAGTCCCAGAAACAGAATCAACTGCAGCCCAGTGCCAAATCTACAGTGCCTGCCAAGAGAAGCAAGAAGGAGAAGAAGCTGCCGGTGGACAAGACACCCAAGGCACCTGGTATCATAACTAGTATCACTCAACCCAATAAAATCCAAACGCAAAGTGAACCCACTTTGGGAACCCCGGGCAGAAAGGGTTTACCTTTGCCCCAGGCGGTGGCCCGTCGAAATGCGCGGGAACGGAATCGCGTCAAGCAGGTGAACAATGGATTTGCCCTGCTGCGCGAAAAGATTCCCGAGGAGGTTTCCGAGGCCTTCGAGGCCCAGGGAGCCGGCCGGGGTGCCAGCAAGAAGCTCTCGAAGGTGGAGACCCTACGCATGGCCGTCGAGTATATCAGGAGTTTGGAGAAGCTACTCGGCTTCGATTTTCCACCGCTCAGCGGCCAGGGAAATAGTTCTGGCTCGGGCGAGGATAGCTTCATGTTTATCAAGGACGAATTCGATGGTCTCGATGAGCATTTCGATGACTCGCTGAGCAACTACGAACTGGAGGAGCAGCAATCTCTGCCCACAGAGACTCCGAATGCCATTCAAAGCAATCCGCAACAAACCCACAGCGATCTCCTGCCCAGTTTGACCACACTAAATGGTATGCAGTACATTAGGATACCGGGTACGAATACCTATCAACTGCTAACCGCTGAGCTATTGGGCGATTTGAGTCAGGAGCAACAGCAGCAACAGCAACAAACAGCTGCTGCTCCTTCCTCGTCTTCGCCCGTGCCACAAAAGGTGGCAAGAAGTGCCTGCTCCTCGCCAGTTTCACCTGTCGCCGCGAATGAGCTGCTCTTGCAGGCGTGTGCCGCCCAGCTGCAACAGCAACTGATCAAACAGGAATACGTCAGCGGTACCGGCAGCAACGGCAACATTAACAACACCAGCAACACATTGAGTTCCCCGCAGCAACAACAGCAGCAGCAACAGCAGCAGGTTCAGATCCTGGGATCCTCGCCCATTTTGCCCGCTTTCTACGACCAGGAACCCGTTAGTTTCTACGATAACGTCGTACTGCCCGGCTTCAAGAAGGAATTCAGCGATATCCTGCAGCAGGAGCAGTCCAACCAGAACAACAACAACAGCAACAACACAGCCGGTGGTTGCCTCTCCGATGAGAGCATGATCGATGCCATCGACTGGTGGGAGGCACACACACCGAAATCCGATGGCACCTCCACCAATCTGTCCATGTAGCCGAAAAGCTCTATATGCCATTCGCTGATCTTAAATCTATCACAATTCTCTAGAGGTTATGAAACACCTTAAAAAAAGGTGTCTAACTATAACAACTTCCGTAGCATACTTTTAGTCACCTTTCAAAGTGATTTCATATCCCTGGAAAGATCGTATATCTAAAGTTTTTCTTTTTTTTTTTTAAACAAAGCCTTGACTGAGTCATTGTGTAAATAGCAATTATTAAAAACAATCTAATGAGTCTAAGAACAAAAAAGAATATGAAAGTCATCTAGTGATATAAACCAAATCGAAAGAATAACTTCGAAGACCCAACCACCAAAATAGTTAACCTGATAAAGAGCTAAATGTTGAGCCAGTCGTAGTTTTAAAAGTCTTTTATCCACTTTACTGTATTTTTTAACCTTGCTCACTTAAGAAACCAATTTTTTTTCATAGATTTAATTGTACGAATGTTGAGTTGATAAGCGATTTTATATGTATGCCTCTGAATATAAAATATATAAATATAAAAAATTGTGGAAAATCAAATTATTCGTTGTGATTATTTTTTCGAATTTTTTTCAGCTTGAAAATAGGAAAACTAATCCACATGAGATCGAACATAGTTCCCATGGCCTTGATCCCGATGCCTAACGGTTTTTTGCATATCATATTGGGTTTCAAAAATAATGGTTAATGGCTAGCAAACATGCACATTCATCGGATCAAAAAAAAAAAAAGAAGAAGTGGAATGGAATCGGAATATCATGTTCATTTTCATAAGCGTCCAAGCGTGCAAAAGGACTCGCCGCCTGATGGCTAGATAGACAGTAGAAAGCGAAACAAGGATATACGAAACATATTTGCATATGTGCACTTGAAAAATATATTTGCCCGAAATTAGGATAGCCACTCTGAAATGAAATTGTTATGGCAAATGGGGGAATTTAAGAAATAAAATTTTTTAAAATATATAATATTTTTTTCATATTATCTTCTGAAAACTAACTTTCTATATTTTGGAAATAAATCGAATCTTTGTCCTTTAATATTCAGGTTTTTTTTTTAAGTGTGGCATAGAGGGTAGCAGATCCTGCAAGGCACTGCGCTCCAGTGCCCCGATATGCTAATGAGCCTCATGTCCTGATAAATGACAGTGGGCAAATGAAAAATATTCGAATGCCGTAACCCTGCAACGTGGGAATTCAAAAATGAGAGCTGGGAATTTGAGAATTATGCTGCAAGTGTTCGGGATTCGGGATTGTAACGGTTCGGCTCAAAACATGTGCCCCGATCCATAATGACACAAGTAATTAAAAAATGCACCAAAAATACTAGGGTGGTTGGGAAATAGGGCGGGAAAAGCATTTCGGGGTAAGGACTTCAGTGCATATTAATTAGGGATTTAACAGGGCAACCGCAAAAGCAAACAGATTGCCCCTAAAAAACGGGGTCTTTAATGTCCCGATGTCGAAATTTTTGATCTTAAGATTGAATCTTTGATCGATTAGTTCATCTAAAGGAGTTTGAGTTGTGTTTGGAATTTGCATAAGTGATTGAAAATCAGAAAAGAAGGAAAAAATTACAAAAAAAAATTCTATAATATAATTTATTTAAATCTTCAGAGAAGAAAAGTTTTTACATTAAAAATGGAAGTTCAATTGATTTTAAAAATTCGTATGTTAAAATTTATGTTTAGGTAGACAACATTAAGGATCATTTAAATTTATTACAAATATTTATACATATGCATATTTCTTTACATTTCTTCTTTACATTCTTATTTCTTTCTCTTTTGTGTCCATTCATTCACTTTTCTGAAAATATTTATAATCTCCAAGAAACTACATATAGGCAAATATATATAGGCACATACTTTGCCATTTAAAGTAGCAAAATCTTGACTGCTCTCCGCATTATTTACAGAATATTTTCTCACCCTCACGCTGACTTGGCGCTAGACTCTCCGATCTCCCGTCTCCCAACCCCCAACTCCTGGCTAATTGTATGCAGGACCTCATTGTCTTGTGCCTACGTGTCCTCGCAACTGTCTCACCGTCCCTTTCTCTCGGGACATCTGCCCGAAAACGGGACAACTGCCCGAAAACGGGACAAAAACTGTAGAATAAACAGAAAAAACGCGCCAATCCAAAGGATATAGATGATGCAAAATTATCCAAGACAGTCGAACAATGAGGAAAATCAATTGAAAATCGTTTGGCCATTAAGAAAAGATGGCCTGTGCCAAAGGATCTGACGAAGAAGAAGAAGACGCAGTGCATCTGCAGAGCCCGAAAAATTAAGGAACCCAAACGAATCTGAGGAATACACTGAAAGGAAAAATACGAGCTAATTTTAAGGATCTCATATTCTTGATGAATATAATATAATAAATAGATTAACGACTTTTTCTGCTTTAATTGTAGAAAATTTCAAAAAGATTTTTATTTTATTTTTATTAAAAAATTTTTTTTTTTTTAATTACGGAATACTTTATTTTGCTGTGTATTTGTTGGCCTGATCCCAAGATCTCCAGAGATCTCGCCTACAACCCCCTTTTTTCGAGCAGTTTCCAGTTTCCCAGTCCAGGTGCTAAGGTATTTTCCTGCCTTTCTTTTTTTCTGTGATTGTGGTGGGTGCCCGCGTTCACCGTTAGCAGTGAAAATCTTTTTCACGCACCGTTATAATTATTAAATATTGGTAATGCGACACGCCCTTTTTTTACCGTACACCTTCGATTTTGGATCGTATTTCGCATTTTTCCCGTTTCAATTCGGAACTCTTTGCCGTTAGTTGGGTTTGGGTTTATTGTTGTTTGTGAATGCCAAAGGCTTAGGGGACAGATGAAATCTCAAAGGGATATATGTATATGTCCTTCGATCGGTGGATTCGGTTTCATAGCTTTGATTTTTCCCGTCGCTATGCCATTTTGGGGTCACGCCCCCACATGTCACCATTGAATATTCATAAATCATTGCGTGTAATAATGAGTTATTACTCCGGGGTACCGTCTGTTTTTCACTACACTTTAGCGTGTGCGCATGCCCATGGCATTGACTTGATTGGGTTCACGTTCCCCCCGATTTTACGATCCTCCGATTTCTTGGCATATTGCATTACCATTATCCAGACAGCCAGGTGCTGATCTCTGAACCGATCGAACACGAGCTGCCGGGTTGGGGGTAAAAACGATTGTAATTGCGACAGATGACACAAGTTTTCTTAGCGATTATAGTCTTGAATGAATAAATCTTTCATACATTGCTAAGACGGTTTTAATAAGAATATTTTTTTGTTTGTAAAAATAAAGTTTATGCGATATATTCTTCATTTCTAGGAGATTATAGTCTTGAAAAAATAGATAGTAAGGGGTTTAGTCTTGAATAAATAAATAGTAGGAAGCCCCTCAGAAAGAAAGTTAGGAGGTATTTATAATATTAATAAAAATATATAAAATATAGTCTTTGTGAGATATTCCTGCAAGATTGATTGAGTGAAAAGTGGAAACGCAGTGAATGAACCATTCATTTACAGATATTCATTCAGTTTACTTTAGTTTGGTGCTTAAAGGATTTGACCACTTTTGCCGAGTGCCTGATCCGCTGAACCACGCTGATCCTTTGTGATCTAGTTTCATTCAAGGATTTCATTCAGCTGTGATTTCTTAACCCAATATATATTCTCCTCTGGCAATTATACTACTTGCTCTGGCTTACGAAATTAACCACAGCCTAAGCCGAGCTACTTAAACTTAAGCAGCTACTTATTTTCCATACTTTTTTCAGCTACTTTATTTTCTATCCATCTTCGAGTGGACGCACTTCAGGCCGCAATGAGGCACTTAAGTGTGCGCTTTGTGGCTAAGAACCTTAAGCGGTTAATCCAGCGACTGGGAAACCAGGTCAAGAGGATAACGCTGGACAACACAGTGGATGGCAGAAGAAGAAGGAGCAGGTTAACACTTTCTGGAACCGCCTGTGGTTCACCTAAGCCCCCCGCCCAACATTCTTTTTTATTTTCCATTTCCCAATTTCCTTTAACCACTTCAACCAGAGATGATCTTGCGTATGGCTGCGGCTGACGGAACCGAGTTAATTTCATTCATGACTCGCGTCCCGGTTCCATATTGTCCTGCTGATCCTTACTAAGCAATGCAATGCACTTGAGAAAATATTGTTGGAGTTTTACTTGAAAAAATGAGGAATTAATAGGGAAAATTCTTTAAGTCCTTCAATAACCTAACATACAATAGTGGCAAAAATTTGAAAAAATTATAATTTTACTACAAAAATGATTGCTTAAATGTTTTTTTTACAAAAATATTTTAAACGTATTATTTTGCATATTTTGTAAGCTAAAAATGTACTGATATTTTTGGCGAACTGAAATATATAAAATTTTTGCTAAACCTGCATGTTAAATTTAAAGTAGGCTTTAACTTCTCCATTTCCACACGTACTTTAAATTTAACATTCGGAAGTGAAAACGGGCCTAAATGTAGTACATTATGTAATATCAATTTTAACTTGATATGGGGCCAGGTAAATTTGATATGGTCGAAATGAGTATTTCATGTATAAAAAAAGATGGATTTACATGCTCATATTGATTTTACGGCGACATGCTTTTTTTTTGTGTGTAAAAACCTACACTAACTTTTTGTGAGTGTAGCCCCAATCCAGAAAGTCATAAGGACAACACATGTGGCCGTCGTTATTTTGGATTCCAGTTTTAGAAGCATTAATTGAAACTGCTCCCCCGGCCTGGCTGCACATGTTTTTTGTTTTCCAGGACATTTTCAGGATGTCACCGAATCCACGTGGGCATCGTACAGGGTACTATTCTATATTCCTTTATACTATATATATATTCCCATGTTTTGACTAATGCACCCAGGGTGGCCACAGGGATCAGTTCACTCCAGGACGTGGAGAGTAGAGTACTCCTGGCATTGAGTCATCACAATCTATCTCGATTGTATGACAACACACAATTTTGACACATTCTGTTGGCCAAATTCAATGGGCAGCGCACTCCAGGAAGCGTTTTGCCGATAGTTTTGCATTGATTGAGATGTCCTTGTTCCATGATTCCCCGAGCTCTTTGTACGACTCATTCTCTCTGTTTTCTGTTCCTCTGAAGCTGTTTTGTATGCAACTTGAGGAGAGATTCAGGGACCCAAAGGAGAACTATCTGTGGGGTCCTTTTCGAGAAGCATTCACAATGAGGCCACACGAAGACAATCCGGAAACAGCTCAATCAATGCAATTCCATCCCAAAAATACTTCCATTCTAAGCTATTTCCTCTAGAAATAAGGAAATACAATCAAACTAACTCTATAAAAGTAGAAAAAATGTCGAAAAGAAAGCAAATCTTAAAGATTTTCGAAATAGTAAAATAATATAAAATAATAGTAAAATAATAATAAATATTCTATATATTCTAAGTACATACATATATTCAATATTTTCTAAATGTATAAATCTTAAAAAACAAAAATGTTATATATTTTTTTTCGTTTTATCAATGTGGCTTCTAAAAACGGTATCCTCATAAAACCCAAAATAAAAACCTTCCGATCATTATGCTCAATTTATGAACTACTTCCTCCCGAGCACATGCCAAAAGAATGGGATCAACCCAAGCCAATCGCCAAAAAGGGTATAGTATAAAAACCTCAATTTTATGGTTACCACGTGGGATGCCATTAGGAGTTTCGGCGGTCATCAAAGGTGAGTCCTCGAGTGTCACGCATGAAGGACATCTACAAAAGTTCCCAAAAGGATGCTGCTTTCGCTGCCTATTCCGCCATAAAAAACGAAACGAATGTGCACAAACATCCGGAGGCCGAAAAACATTGGATTGGATTACAGATCCATAGATCCACAGATCCCGATTCGATGCACAGGTAATGCCGCTATTTGCCTAGCGCAAAAAAGGACAATGACCAAACAGAATCGATGTGTATCGCTTGGTTTTCGGTTTTCAGTTCTTCGGCGACCTGCTGCATGTCCTTTTTTTTATGTCTACCAAAAAGATGCTGAGGAAGGGTTCATCAATCAGGAAATGCGGAAGAAACCGAAAGGATTTCCGTTCAGTTTCGTTCCGTTTCGTAATCCGATGCTTGTTAATCAAACGAAAATCGAACGGAAAATTGCTGAAAAAGACCAAAAGTGAAAGCCGACGCCCAAGGCGGAATTCAGCTAATCAAAAAAAAAAAAAAACGAAGGAGTGAGAATTTCAGGTACTCCTCCTGGTTTTTTTCTCTTATTTTTTTGCCGAAACCCGAAACCCGCGATAAACTGCTATCGATTTCGACACAATAGCATTTGCATTTGTCAGCATCGCAATCTGCATCCGATTAATCGCATTACAAATCGCCCCGGCGAATGAGGTGTCGACTTAAGATCAGCATAATGCTAACAAATACGAACAGGTAGGTAGCTTCGAACCAGATACCAAATACAAAATAAAAATGAAATAAAGGAACAAAATACCTCGCCAAGGACAGTGGCCCTGCATCAATATTTTGACATTGCCAGCGGTTTGCAAACTGCCGATTGCCTCGCATTAGCGCATTAACTCGATGATGGCAAAGGTCCAACCAGGTCTTCGATGGTCATTCAGATCGCTTATGGTATAGGTATTGTATAACCTGCACGGAAAGAAATTATATGATTATTATATATCTATTATATATTATTTCGGAAATAAAAAGCCTTACCTTACTATATTATACCTCATAAAAAGAATATATCATACAAAATTAGACTTCTTAAATAATATACAACTTTTATATGTTTTCTACGAGGCTATCTTCATATCATAATTATACGGGTTCGTAAATTTAAAACTATGTAATATAATATTTAAATTATAAACCCTAACCTAACCTTACTATGTATATTATACCTTATCAACACAATATATTTTACAAAAATAAAATTAAATGATAAAGAACTTGTTTTTAACGAGGCTACGATAAAGAGATCTGAATACTCAGATTTCCAAAGACATTATTATATCAAGATGCTATTATATCATTCCCCACCAAAAAAGAAAAACACCTTCATTTGCAATTACATTTTTTATGCAGCTCCATTGGCTACTTGCCTTGTGGTTATGTATTTTTCATATTTTTTGGGTTTCATTCAAACCATTTGACTTAATAAATACTAGAATAAAGGAAAAAAAAATCACACTACATGGCTAGGAAAAAAAAGTACAGATAGTGGTAGATAGATAGAAGTAGCAGTAATAAAAAAAGTTGAAGAGCACAAACAGTTGCGTTGAAAATAGTTGGTTATAAAGGATATTTGGTATATATATATATATACGTATACATTATATATAGGGGCACCACCCGCTAAAGACCAACAAACAAAAAAGTATTAATTAGTATAAAAGTAACGAGATAGAAAAAAGAAAAAAATAAGATTGGTTGACTCTCTGGCTGGCTTGTGTGTTGGGTTCGGTTCTTCTTCTTCGCTGTTTCGGATATACAATATATATATGGGTTCGGGTTCGTGTTCGTCATCGTGGTCAGTGGATCAGTGGGATTCATCAGCTATATACAAGGCTGGGGCTCGGGATTCTTGGGTACTGGGATCCCTAAGCCACCGTGGCATACTGACGCTTCTCCAACGAGACATTGAATCCGTTCTCCAGCTTCAGGATGATGTCGGCCTGCAGCTTGAAGTCCGCCTCCGTGTCGGTGGAGTGAACAATGTAGTTCCTCACGATGGTCGAAAGCAGGACCTTCAGCTTCAGCATGGCGTACTTGCGACCCACACAGCTCCTCGGTCCGGCGCTGAAGGGAATGAAGGAGTAGTAATGCCTGTTGGCCATCCGTTCGGGCAGGAAGTTGTCGGGATCGAACTTGGTGGGATTGGGATAGATGTCGGGACGTCGGTGCACGCAGTACTGCAGCACAATGACCGTGGTGCCCTTGGGCACAGTGTACGGGCCGCTGGCCAACTTGAGGTCAAAGTCCAGACGCCTGGCGATCAACGGTACTGGAGGGTACAACCTCAGGGTCTCCAGGATCACGCGCTCCAGATACTTCATCTCCATGGTGTCGGCGAAGGTGCAGTCCCTCAGCATATTATCGCCGAAGATGGCCTTCTGTTCGGCAAAGACCTTGGCCTGAATATCCTTGTGGATGCCCATCATGCAGAGGGCAAAGCTGGATCCAGCCGAGGTGGTGTCGTGACCCTCGAACATAATCGTGTTCACCTCATCCATGATGTCCTTCTCGTTCCATTCGATATCCGGATTCTTGGCCATCTCAACCATGGCGTCCAGGAGGGCCAATCGTCGCTTCGCACCCACATCGTTCTCATCGATATCATCGAGATCGTCGCGCAGACCCTCCTTCTTGGAGGCCGGCGAGCTGGAAACCGGGGTGGAGATCTCATCAACAATCGCACGCGACTCCTCCTGGAAGTTCTCCTTGCGATCCTTGACCACCTTGCTGGTCATGCCCAGAATGATGTTCATCATGCGATCGCCCTTCTCGCGCAGCTTTGTGAACTTGTAGATGGAGTCCAGGCGGTAGAGCAGCTTAATCTGCCGCTTGTGGATGATGTCGCACATATCGACGACGGCCTGGGCATACTCGAAGCTCTTGTTGCCCTCCGGCAGCTTCTTCACACCCATGGCGGTGGACAGCAGGATGTCGACGGTGGTCTGCGACATGTAGTCGTGAACATCAAAGGATTTTCCGGCCTCCAAGCCCATGCGGGCCACCACGGACTTTGAGTGATCCACGAATGTGGGCACAAAGCTCTTCAGGATGCTCTGATGGAAGGTGGGGGCTATCATCTTGCGATGATGACGCCAGTGGTGTCCATTGCTGATCAGCAGACCATCGCCGAACCATGGCTTGAAGTAGCGATACTCCTCGGCCTTGGTCAAGTGCTGGTGCCCGCTGAGGATCAACTCGATGTCCTGGGGATTGGTGAGGAAGACGAGTAGGACATTGCCCAGCCAGGCCTTCATCGTTTCACCGTACTTGTTCAGGTAACCCAAGCCAACGGCCAGGATCTCGGCATTGCTCAAACCAGCGGCCACATGAGCCTGTCCCAAAATGGGCAACTCCGGTGGCGATGGTATATTGGCCACCATCCGGTATTCCCGGCTATTCCGGCGCCAGTACTCGTACAGGGCCATGGCCACCAGGGTGCCCACCAAGGTGGTCAGCATGGGACTGAATCCCAGGACCGAACTGCTCGCCGCCGCCTGTTGCAGCGTCTCCTGCACCGTTTCCACTCCCATGATGGTTGCTCCTGATTCTTCGTTCCTCCGTCTTCTGTCTTCTCAAGATGGCACTGTTGCTATTCCAGCCGCCAG
Organism: Drosophila pseudotakahashii; assembly: GCA_035046095.1. NCBI lineage: Eukaryota > Metazoa > Arthropoda > Insecta > Diptera > Drosophilidae > Drosophila > Drosophila pseudotakahashii. The sequence continues at coordinate 15,684,325 of JAWNOE010000105.1, forward strand.
CGCTCAACTGTGGATCCCCATTGACCAAGTCCAGCGTTTTATACGGTTCCAATAGCGAGGTCCGGGGGCCATTGGCTAGAGTCAAGCATATGCGCTGCCATTCCGATTCCGATTCCCATTCCGAGTCCCACTAATTAGCAAACCAAATCCCAGTCACGTACTCGCTTGAAGGCGATGGAGGAACTTTGGGGAACCTTTGGAACCAATGGCTGCACTGCGTCATTGGGGTAAAGGCGGATTGGATCCATTTAGTCGGTCATGAGTGATAGCACTGATAGCACAGTCCGTGGTTTCAAAATATCCGCTGATATTACGTTAATCGAAATATTTTATTTTTTCACCTTTAATTTGGAGTGATATCGGAACCTCTTTATTGAAGAAAAACACATCAAGTTCCTGTTCCAAGTGATATAAAATGCTTTCAAGTAGTTTTCTAGCAGATAAATATCGTAAATACCATTAAGAATCATTCAAATCAATCAAATATTTTAGTTATATCAAAATATTTGATTTCCTATTAAAAATCCAGTAATTTAAGGAAGAAAAATCGTTTCAAGTATTATTCCCTTTGGGTCTTAAATCTAATAAATGTGTTTCTTACCAACAAAATCAAGAATCAATGTTTTTATAAATACTATATTTATATTAATCAATTAAATCAAAATAAATAATTTAATTATATAAAATTTAAATTCGTTTTAAAAACCCAAAAGATTATATAAAATATATATTTTTAAATATTGTTCCCTTTCGGATTTAGATCTATTTAATCTAACCATTAAAATGTAAAATCAATATTTCTTTTTTAAATTTTAAATGTTTTTAGATCACGTTCAAAAGTGATATTAATTAAGAATCAATTTGAATATTATGATCTGTATATTTTTAAAATACTCCCATCTGGTTTATATATTTGATAGTTCATTTTTCTAAAATACTAGGCACATTTGAAGGGAAAGTGAATGTGTCTACTGTCCCTTCAATCCAACCCGCTTCCTGCGGAAGTGCGCAGGATGGCAAGGAGTATGCAAACCAGCCAGTGGAAGTTCGACTACCTGTATGCCACAGCATTTACCTGCTGGCAAACGGAAGTGGGTGATCCTTGCTATTCCTCTGTTTTGCTTTCGCTTTTCATTAAATTCAATTTCGGCGCTTTTGTCCTCGACACCTGAGCACAAGTATGCAAAAAAAATTAAAAAAAAAAGGGAAAAGCGAATGGGGGGTAAACAATAAAATATGTAAACCACAGACAAAAGGAAGGAAGCTGTCGCTTTTATGATCCTCGTCCTTCGCATCCTCCCGCTCATTCCTCACCATCCTGGCATCCCGATTGTTATTTCGAGTGATCCTCATTACTATTTATTTTTATTTGCAATTGGATTAGTTGTGCGCGTGTTCAAAGCGTGGTAACCAAACATTGGCTTATATGTCTGAAGGCCTATGTTTTCATATTTGTTCTTTCATTCAATGTATTTAACCTACATATTTTTAGTTAAAAATACCTATTTGTAGAATTCAATTGAAGAAAGTACAAATATTTCACCAAATATCCAAGTATTAATCACTCACTTTTACTTATTTGTATTTTTCGATATTTTTTCTATGGGAGCTATAGGGTATTTATAGGACTTATACATTTCCTGTAATATATATACAATTTTTCGGAAAGTTTAATCACGAGAGGTTTAGAACAGAGGGCTTAGTTGGCGTAGAAACGGACAGATGAGCGGACAGACAAACGGACAAACGAACGGACAGACCAACGGACAGACCAACGGACGGACGGACGAACGGACAGACCAACGGACAGCCGAACGGACAAACGGACACGGCTGTATGTCTCGACTCGGCTGTTGATGCTGGTAAATAATGTATATCCATGCAAACTTCTGACGTTGCAAACTTCTCACTGAAATTATTATGCCTTCTGCAAGGCTAAACAAATATTACATACATATATTCATTATATATCAATGACTTTTTAAATAATAAACTTTATTTAAAAACCTCTACTTATTTCCACTTAATTATGTATTACCATGTAATACCAAAAGATCCAAAAATAAGAAAATTGCCACATAAAATGGTAAAAATAGTTTTATTGAATTTTTGATTGAAGGGACTTAAGCAATTAGAATTCAAATCATTAAAACGAAGTGTTAAAACGACTTGGATTTGTGTGTAGTGTGTTGTTTCGTTTTCGCAGAATAAATTACATGAATGTGTGGCTGGGTTTTCGTCTCCTTCCCGGTTTTTTTTGTTTTACTTGATACTTTTTACTTGCTTATGACGTAACTGATTTACATATTGATATATGCTAATTAATTTATGTATATAATATGTATATATGCTACTAAGATATAGGTATGACTTTTATCGATTTGCGGTGACAGCACAGAAAGCAGAGTAATCGTATGTATGTTACGTGGTAAACATAAAATTAAAGATAAGTATGCATTTAAGCTAAAGAATTTTTCGTTTTTCATATTAACAATTAATGTCTTTTATCAATCGGGATGAATGGTGTTCGATCTCTAATTAGAAACACAACCTCGCGCAAAGAAAGAACCAAACGCAATCTGGTGGGTATATGGGGTTTACAATTCCGGTTAGACAGGATTACACAGGGAAACAAAAAACTGAGCAAGATGACACAACAGTGACGGAAAATATGGCATACAAGAAGCGACAGCAAAGTAAATTTAAAAGTTAAACAAAACATTAAAAAATTAAGTATTCTATTTACAAGCAAGCACTCTAAAAGATGCACTTCTTTAAATAAACAAAATAAAAAAGCGGCATGGTGAATGGGGACTAGGAGGATGGAGGGGCAGTGGAAGTACCGGGTTCAAGGGGGAACTGGGTTGGGCCTACGCCGTCTCATTGAGATGCACACAGTGGGCGTCCTGCATGAGCTGCGTGAGTTTCTGCGTAAACGTTGGAATGTCCTGGCCAGAGAAAAGTGATACCATAAAATCTCATAGTCTATAATTAGAAGGTGTTAACACCACTTGCAATATTTTTCATATTTTTAGTTTAACCTTTTTAACATAGATATATCCATATCGAAAATTCATTCATTTGCACAATTATTTTATCAGTAACAACTTTATCATTTGCAAGTGGTGCTAACCCCTTAATATTCAGTTCGTGACTCACACTTGTCTGGCAGATCTCCTCCAGCGCCGTCTGCGCCACCGGCAATGAGGCGTGGGCAAAGCTCTCGAGCAACTGGCGTCGGTCCACCTGGCCCATTGCATACAAGGCCTGGGCAATCATGTCGAAGTGCAGCGAGCCCTCTCCGCTCAACAGCAGATTGAGCAGGGCCCGCTGAAAGGAGGCCAGCAGCTGCTCCTTGAACAGGGCACGCTGATACAGCCGACTCCGTTCGTTCACATTCTGCATTGAGAAGAGAACGCTGCGCACATTGCTGGGATCCGTGCCGCTGACCAGCATCTGGCCGTAGGCATTAAGGATGGCCATGAAGTGTGCTGGATGCAGGTTGTCGCTGCAGTTGAAGTTGCCGGAGCCACCGCCACTGTGGCCATTGGAGAGCTGATTTTTGTAGAAGAACTGCCACTTGCAGGTGAGCACACTAAAAAGGGAGTAGGATATAAATAATATATAATAATAGTCTTAAAGAAATCCCCTCACCTATCAAACAAAGCGTACAGCAGACTGGTGATCTCGCTGTTATCGGTGGCTGCATTTTGCTGCTGCAACAGTGGCAAAATCTGCTGAGTGCTAAAGTCCAAAATGGAGGGCAGCAAGCCCAGGGAAGCGCTGCCCGGCTGCTCGACAATCAGCTTGAACATTTGCAGTATCTTTTCCATCACAGCCAGTCGACTCAGCGTCAGTTGTTCCCTGCGCAATAGAAGAGTAAGTGATCACACGATAAAGAAAGAGACGGGTAGATCCAACCCACCTGCTGCTGACACTGATAAACAAAGTGATCATCTCCTTGATGAACTGGGCGCCCAAATGGGTGGGCAATGTGCGCAGCATACTCAGACTAAATTCGGCCACCGTTATGGCCATGGCAATGCTGCTCAGCCCGAAGCTGTTAAAGATCATTAGGGCCTTGGTCAAAATGGGCTGCAAAAAATAAACAAGACAGACATAAGATCGGATGTTCGTACTTTTGGCAAACTAAGATAATGCACCTTGAATGTGCTCGCCAGCATATCCTTGGCATTGCCGCCCGTGGCCTTGAAATACTCGATGAGAGCCGTAAAAGTGCCCAACAGACTGAGCGTCGTGGCCGCCACCTTGCTCTCGTTGGCCTGGCCCAAATCCAGATCGAGGAAGTTCTGCGCCAGCCCCTGGACATATTCGCGCAGCATCCAGAGGCGTCGCGGATAGTCCTGCTGCTGTTCGGGCACACACTTCCACGGCAGCACCATATAGCTGACCAGACTGATGTGCACATTGATGCACACCTGACGGGGCAGCTGGGCGCCAAGGCGTGAGCCCGCCTGCAGCAGGCTCTGAATTTGTGGTATATCCAGCAGGCACTTGGGCCGTATCACAGTCGAGATGAAGAGCAGCAGCTCGCTGGCCGCTTGCTGTACAATGGGCGAGGCGGCCGACAGGGAGCCGTTGCAGGCAAAGATGCTGCCCAAAATGGCAAACAGTCGGTGCAGCAGCTCCTCGCCGCTCATGGCTTTCGTTAGCGGAAAGATACTCCTGATGGCCAGCAGAACTTGAGCGTATCTGAAAAGTATTATTTAATATAAGTAATCAATTAACTAAAGCATATCCTCATCCTCCCAACTTACAGGTTATCCAAATCAGTCTGAAACGTGGCCTTGTCCATTTCACTACCGCCGCTACCCAGGCGATTGCTGGCTAGGAGCTGCAGCGTCTGCAGCAAACTGTCGGACAGCATTTGCAGCTGGCACTCCATCTCGTCCGCCACCCCGGGCGCCGCCGATGAAGTGTCCATCAGCGGAGCCAGACGAACCACCGCCTGGCAGACGGTGGCAAAGTCACGCAAAATCTCGCCCACATTGGCGCCCTTCAGCTTGCGTGCCGCCTCATAGCTGCGCGCACTTCCATGGTCCAAGGCGTGCTCCAGCGACAGCAGATACATCTGCGGCCGGGACCAGTGGTTGTAGACTTGTGCGAAGACGATGTGAGCACCGCGTGTGTTGGCCAGCAGGGCCAGGGACTCGAAGCATTGGTCCAGGAACTGCTGCCACTCAGTGGCGGAGGTCTGAAATAGGAGGTTGGATATATTTAATATTTAAATTAAATTTATATTATGTTTAATTATAATTTTTAAAATAAAAATCAAAATTTATTATAATAGTATATGGCCATGGGGTATATCACATGAAAAGTATTGATCCAAAGATCAAAACTCTAACTAACTCTCTAACAAGAAAATATATTTTAAATCACAATTGGAAATACAAAATTTTCTGATTGGCATTTCAAATGAAGATGAAATAATTCGTCTAATTGAAATCTCACTTGAAAACGAAATTACGAATATTATTATTATAATATAATAAATAATATATTATGTAGTTTGCATGATTGTCAAACGGACAAATAAAGTATGTAAGAATTATAATATTACATTCTCATGACCACAATTTTAAAGATATTGTCATTTTGCACTGAAAACGAAAGCTCGTATTGCATCAATCCAAGCCAAAATCACATATATAACCCCCAAAACAGCTATAACTTTCTCTATTCTCAACGCGCAAAGACCTCCAAACACTCCAAACAAGGCCTCAAAACACTGAACCACTCACATCGTCCTCCATGAGCTCGTTGTCCAGCACCTCCAGTTCGGGTTTATTGGCCTCGAATTGAGTGCGCCGCATGATCTCATCCACCAGCTGGGTGAGCACGTTGTTGAAGCGCGTAATTTTGGCGGGCTGTTGGGCAATGCCCTTAATGATCGGCGTCCATATCTCTAGCTTTTCGGTGAAGTCCAAAGCGCCATGTACTAATTGAAAGATTAAGAAAATATTAATAATAGTCCATTGAAGATGTTTTTTTTGGTATCACGGAATTCTCAAGGGGTTTAAACAAATATAATCATACCATAAATCAATGGAAAGAGGATTTCTGTGACAAGCTAACGTAAAGAGGCAATACTTTTACCATTCGACTCACATTCTGTGGTGCAGCCGTACAGCAGATTGAGGAAGGTCTCCAGCAGCTCCGGCTCCTGCATCAGCTTGCCGGCATACTTGGTGGTGTAGAGGCGCAGGAGCTCCCGGAACTTGTCGCTATACATCTCGCTCTGCCGCCGATTGTTATTGTGCTGCTCGAGCAGGCTGCTAACGCCGCCCATCAAAGTGCCGGCAAAGGGCAATGGCTTCTGAAGGTAGAGGAGCTCATTCAGAACGGAGAGCGCGGCCAGGGAGATGGGTTCGTGGGCGGGTCGCCACTGGGAGAGGTCGAGTATGCTCATAAGGAAGTACTCCGAGATCAGTTCAGTGCGTATCCAGGAGACCAAGTGCTGCACACAGCCGAGCAGCTCCAAAATAGAGGAACTGCGGGGGAGTTGATATCAAATTATCATTTGGATTTCCTAATGGATATATTCTTATATATATTTAACGATAACCCACCTTAGTTGATTGTCATTTGGCAGCGCTGAGGTTAGACTAAAGTCCATGAGGGTGTTTGGTATGGTCGTTTGGATGTCTTTGCCATTGATGTGGCACACAGCGATTAGTAGATACTTGGTGACCAGGTCCAGGACATCGGGTATACACATGGAGATGCTACAGAAACAGACGGCACATGGGAACACAAAGCGGGTTAGTGACAAGGACTCCATTGGAGGAGAGTAAATTTAAATTTAAATAGTGTCTATTAATATTAGATTAATTGGCTCGAATCCTTCCTAAGCAATTGTTAAGTTTGAAAACCTCAGCAGACTATGATTTTTCAACCATATCTGTGATAAAAGAATAATTTGTCAAAGCAAATATTTGCATCATAAAATAATTTTCTATTAAAAGTGATAGCCGCGCGTTTTGTTAGTTGTTTCCGCAGAATTATTGGTAAGCTTTTCACTCAATTAATTAATTAACCATGGTAGATATACATATCACAACCATCGATTAGAAATTGATACGAAAAACTAAAAATAAAAGCTTCTGTATATAGTTGCAAATCAAAATAACTCAATTTAACGAATAAATAAGCAAAACAATTTGAATTTCTGATAAGAAATGCATAATAATGCACATTTACATGTAAAGTTAGAGTTATCATCTTGTTAAATAAGGTTAACGATGGAAAAGAGCGTATAATAAGCATAACTACTGATAAGAAAATAAGTATAAAGGGTGAGGTTAACTTAAAAGGGGCATACATTTCTTTAGAATTGCTGAGGATAAGATAAAACAAGCGAAAAACATAAATAGAACTACATTTTATAACAAAAAGAACAATGATATGGGTGAAAGAAACCCAAAAGTTAAGATTTCCGATAAGGAGTATGAGTACAAAGATGCGGGTGTAGAACCTCCTTGAAAAACAGATTCCCTAACACCTCCATAATCGATTTACCCACCAGGAGTAGAAGTACTGCTTCCATTCGGTGGTCAGGTCGCCCCGGTTGCTCACCACCTCCTCGGAGGTGATCCTCAGCAGGTTGATGCCCAGCTGGAAGCGGGTCTTGGTCAGTTCCATGCAGTGCTGCATGTAGTTGGGATCCTGTTCGGGGAACTCCCGCTTCCCCACCAGCGCTATCAGTTGGGCCAGCGTGTCCCTGTGTCGTTTGGCTGCATTTGGCGTGGCGCCCAGTTGGGCATACGAGTTCCATAGCGCCTCGCGCAACAAAGTCTTATCCGTGGCGGTTAGCTGCGTCCATCGCCTCGTTATTGTGTGCTCCAAGGTGGAGGTGCTGAAGAACCACAGGAACTGATTCTCTGTGATATCCGAAGCGGTGGCCACACGCAGGCAAAGTTGCCACGCCTCCGGCTGCGACTTGAAGGCCAGGAGATTCGTTTCGATCTCTCGCTTCCGGGCATTCGAGGTACTCGGTTGGTAGAACTCCTGCAGCAGACCCTCCACCGTCGTCATGGATGCGGCGTGCTAGCGAAACGAACGAATCCCCCCGGTTAGATAAAATCGCTCGATCTGAATCACAGAACGCAAAAAAGTGGGTTTGGCCAGGAGAGCGCCCCCGCTGCCGCTGCTCACCATTTTCCCTGTCCCTGATCTCCGCCTGGATCTGCCTCTGTTCTGGATGAGTGGGGGTCACTGTGTGCTCCGCTTGAACGCGGTTCTGGTCACGATCGCATCAGCAGTCGGCGTCCAGCAATTTCATGGTTTTCTTTGTGTTTTCTCGTCTTCTCTGGCCCAGCAGTGTGAATTAGCGATTAAATACCATTTTTACATTTTCAAATATACCAAAAACATACCAAACGGTCACTCTGAAATATCGGCACTGCAGTATTTAAATACTAATTCAAAGCTATATTGTATCGATATTAAACTCAAGTTCGTGCGCACTATCGATAGGCGTTGATTGTTATCGGTTTTGAGTATTTTGAAATTGAAATTGAATCAAATAATGCTACAAAATGTTATGGGTTTCTCTTAAATTTAAAAGAATTCAAAAGCTAAGGCTGTAAATAAACTGGCATTCGTATGCTAATTTCGGAATAATAAAAAATACAAGAAATTTTAGATTTTAAAATAGTTGGCCATAAAAAATCAGTTACTTTTCAAAACACAGCAGCCCCTGTTGAATTTTAGTCATACATTAATTGTACTTGGCAAGGCACACAACCAACAAAATCCCAATTATTTCTCTATTTTTTTTTACCCCACTTTTTTCTAACCATTTTATATTGTAGGTACGCTTACTCGCGGTTTTTCCAATTAAAATTGAAAAAGTGTATTGGCTTTCATTAATTATATTCATAATTTCATTGCATACCAGGGTCATTTCGCCATCGAATCATTTAAGAATCTTCTGAAGAATCGAAGTATTTGCAGTACTCCAAGAATCATGCCGCGCGGAAAGTACGTAAATCACAAGGGCCGCTGTCGCCAGTTCACCCCCACGGACATTCTGCAGATGGAGCTGGAATGGATTCGCCAGGACGACGTGGACGACAAGGTGGAGGTGAAGAGTCAGCTTTCCTTTGACTTAGGGGACGACGACGAGGAGGACGAGGAGGAGAACAACTACGATCGACGCCACCTTGGTGTCCACGGCCTGATCGAGATCTCCAATCCGAATCGCTTGCCGCGCGAGAAACCATTGAATCTCCTGATTACGATGACCACCACTAGGGAGCAGCATTCGAAGGACGGCAACGATGATGCCCCAAGAAGGCTGCGCGAAAGAAAGGGGGAGCGAAAGCAGTCGGGTCATTTACTGAGGAGCAAGGAGACGGTGGCCGATTTGGCCCGATTGGCGCTTGTCCGCAAGGAACGGGAGGCGGCTGCCCAGCGCCGTTTGGCCGCCAAGAAGGCAGCCGCCGAGGCCATCGCCGCCTCCAATTCGGATTCGTCCATGAAAAGGACCAGCTCCAAGTCATCCGATGATTCGGCGGAAGTTCTGGTCGCCCCTGCAAAGCCCTATCAAAGGAAGATCCGTTCTAGCCGAAAGAAGTAACGGCAAACTAATTAGTTGGAAACTAGTAATTACACGGCGATCCAAACCAAAATACAATAATGAGGTCAGAAAAAAAGGTTTGGGTACCGCCCTAACTTGAAACCCATTTAGAGATGGGGCAACACACAGCTATAAGATCGAATGAAAACCTCAGAAATTAACGGAAAAACGCCTCTTAACAGAGGATCAAAATTCTAAACACATAACCCAAGTATCGAAGATAAAGCCCGAAAATCGAATCAAGCAGGCGTCGAAAATTCCAAAACTCTAATCCCAAATCTGGAAAAGCAAGCGATGGTCATGAATGTCACTTCATTTCGATGTTGGTTTTCTCGATTTGTACTAATAAACAAGAAAATGTAAAAAAAAAAAATTGTTTAAATTTTATCGTACCATCAAAGCATTCCATAATTTTTTAATAATAGAACATTTTAAAAAACGAAAGCCTTTAAATTTAGCATTTAGAGATTGACAGATAGATATAGATTTTTAAAATTTGTGCCGAACAACTAGCGATCGATAGATTAAAAGCTAGTGATCGGCCATCTATCGGTTATCCATTCGCAGGGATTTGGAAAATATGGTAGTACTATTATTTTAGGGTATTATTAATAAAAATAAAACGGGATAAAAAACATAAATTTCAAAACCAATTGGAAGCCCAGAAAATTGCGGATAACCGAGTTATTTCAGGATTCGAAATCATCCCTCCAGCCCAGTATCATAGTATCATGGAAAACATGGTCGAGAAAAGGGCGCTAAAGCGATCGCGATCGGCGGATGACGACGATGCCAACAACAATCTTACCCAGCGGAAGGTCTGGGTGAACCAGAAGATGAGTGATTCCCACAATCCTCAGAAAATGAAGGAGGTCCATGGTATGTGTATGTATAGGATTATCAGGGTCTCAATTCATATACTTCCCTGATCCGGGAACTATCAGTTATCATGGAGCTGCCGGTACTTACACATGGGTGTAGTTAAAGAAGATTTTTGGGGGCTCCTGTGATTTTACCGCTTAAAATTCTTAGTGGAATACCAAGTTCTTATATGAAGTACATCATTTATAAAGATATTTCATTATAATATAATAGATTATTTGATATTTTGATACTTACAAATTATTTTTCAAAATAAAAAGGTTTTAATTTTAGTCGTAAATGTTTTAAAAGTACCTCATATTTGGAAAAAAAAATGTAAGGTGTAGAAAAGTTTCCAACAATTTTTTATTTGTATTTTGCCTTTGTTCCCTGATATTTTTTTTTTTGTTGAAATCATAGTTTTTATAACGTAGTAGGTTTTGAAAACAATTTTTGGATCATAGTCAGTTTTCTCAAAATTGTTAGCCGACCTAATTGAATTTTCATTCTGAGCTCGAACAAAAAAAAAAGGAATTTTTTCCACAATTTTCTATTAGAACCGATAAGAAAGGCGGTCTAACTCTAGAACTTTGGCTAAATCTAATCTCTATTTCTAAAACGGCAGAGAAAACTACCAAAATGCTTTTCGACGGTGCAGCCGGCAGTGGAGGAGGACATGGTCAGGGTCAGGGCCAGGGTCAGAATGGATCCTCGAATGGAATGGATCAGCAGGGCCAGGAGCAGCCAGCCCTGTGTGAGCAGTACCAGCTGCTCGGCGATGGAACCATCATTCTACGCAACCTACGAGCCGACCTATCCAATCCGCGCCTGGAGCGCCACAAATCCCGCTGTTGCCAGCGTCAAACCCTCATCCACGACATCTGCGTCAATTGCACCATGGATCTCTGCGAGGAGTGTGGCTATTCCTGCGGCGAATGCTCTAAATTCATATGCCGCAGTTGCGTTACCTTATTGTGAGTTAAGAACTATCATATAATGACATTGATTTCACTTTGATTGGGTTTACTTAATGACTTAATAATCTCTATTCTAAAAAACCTTTAATATGACTCCTAAAATAATTAAATGGTTTTCAATTCAGTTTTTCTAAATTTTGAATCATATGATCCGACATTGATTTAACTCGAATACAAGGTTCTATAGATAATTACAATTCCTTATTCAAAAATGGAACTTATTGGATACTTTCTTTTCGAAGATTTAAAGAACCTAATCGGATATACCTTTCTCATTTCCAGTGGTAATCGTCTTGATGAAGCCGAAGATCCTTTGTGTGACCGCTGCCAGATGTTTTTCGCTTAGCGATCTCCCCTTTGCAAAAGGATCTTCGCCACCCAGAAGAAAAGCGCAGCCATTTTCACCATACAGTCAACTACAGAGGAACTCTCATCATCATGGTGCTCGTTAAATTTTAAGTTCTGAATCAGTACAAATTTGGCACGACTCTCAAAGTACATAGGGCAATTACTTTTATATAATCTTTTTGAAGAGTGAAACTTAGCAGAAATATAACAAATTGAATAGATGGGTGTTTGGCATTTTTCCTCTAAACCTTGCCCCTGAATTTGTGGTACTTCTCGTGCTCCTTCACCAAGCCCTCGTACATCCTGGCGCCTGCCTCGCTGCTCGAGCGCAGGATAAAGTGTCCGGCACGGTGGTCGCAGATCCCGATCAGCTCGTGGCACACTCGCACTATGTGGACCTTGACCTGGAGAGGCGAAAAACATGATTATTATTAAATATATTATTAGTCAAGAAAATATACTGAGTGAATATGTGTGTTATTTCCCATAAAACTAAATAAAACTCCTATATTGTGGGTTAGTTTTACAAACATAGCTATTATATGAACAAATATTTTTCCAAAAAAATCGAAATTGAAATTAAACAAAAGCGTTTTTAACATGTTTTCCAAGTGACATCCCTTTAAAGCTAGATAACGCACCTTCTCGAACAGCGTGGTAGGTCTCTCGGTGGCCACCATTTGTCGGATGGTAAAGATGAGCAGGAAGGGCGCCACTCGCTTCACGGCCAGCGCCTGAGTCGTCGCCACTGTGGCCATTACGGTTTCCAACTTCAGACCCAAATCGGCCAGACCATCCAGCTCCGTTTCGCTAATGTCCTGCGCCTGCTTACGCTCCGCCCGATAGCCAACGATGGCCTGGACAAGATCCTGGCACACGGCACTCAGCTGGGCAGCTCGGTCGGACATTAGGTTGCTGTGCTGCTTCAATAGCACCACCAGATTGTCCGTAAGCGCAGAGTACAGGTCCACAAAGTCCGTCCAACTGCCGCCGTTACTGATTAAGTGCTTGATGTTCACATCCAACATGCTGCCGAGCAGGCAATCCAGAGTCTCGCCCGTCAGCGGAACCGTGCGATTCCCGGCCAGATTGCGTTGGGCCTCCAGCAGGCGGAGAGCATGACCACGATAGGCAGAGTCCTTCTGCTCGGGCAGACGCAGGGCCACACTCAAGCTGATCAGCTCAAAGTGCTCGTTGAGCATCTGAAAAGTACAATTATTAATCAGGGAATCGTTCTTGGTTCACCGAGGATCGCTTACCGCTCCCTTGACACTGCTCAGTGAGCATTTGGCAAAGAGGGCCAACAGGGTGAGCACATTCTGGAGCGCTGTATGCTGGGCGGGCGACTCGGGGCGTGGCATCTGCTCCACCTGCGACGAGAGGCGCCGCAGGAGCAGCAGGAAATCCTCGTTGGTCTTGTAGCCGATGATCAGCTTGATGGCGGGCTCCAGGCAATCCAAGGCCGAACCGAAGGAGATGTCCCCCGCCTCAATGTCCGCATTTAATTGCCGCCAATAGCTGCTCAACACGAACTCAATCTCATCCGGATCCAAATGCAGGCGCTGACGATGGGTTAGGGCCACATTCAGCAGGCGGATGGCATGGGCATTGCGATAGTTAAGCTGTTGAATATTGGCGGATTAGATTTTACTCTTTTAAATCTCCTATCGTATAACTAAAACCCACCGAGTGACCAATGTAGATTTTACAAATGCGCCGGAAGTTGTCATCAATGGGCTGCTGCTCCTGCTCCTCCCTTTCCTTAGCCTCTTCCTCGGCTTTTGCCTTCTTCTTATCCTTCTTGTTCTTCTTTTTTTCCTGTTCCTGCTCCTCCTTCTCCTCCGGTTTATCTTGCTTCTTAGCCTGCTCTTCCTTTTCGCGCTCCTGCCTGGCCACGCGATTGATGCAGCTGCTCACGTAGGTCGCATAGCCCGACAGAGTGCTATCCACGAACTCCTTGTACGCCGAGGCCTCCTTCTTCTTGGAGCGGAACTTGTGGGCCACCATCTCGCCATAGATCTCGAGCAATGGCTGCAGTTGGCGCTGCAACCGCCTGCCCTGAGCGCCAGTCACACTGGAGAGCGTTTCGATGGCCAGCAGCAAGAGACGGACCTGCTCCGTTTGCAACTTGTTGGTGACAGCCAACTGAGCCTTTAGGTACTCCGTGCAGCTGGCAACGAATGCCTCACTTCCTGAACTTTGGCGTCGAATGCAGCGGGCGAAGAGGGTCTCGTAGAAGCTCCAACCGGCGGTCGAGCTGGTGGGGATTAGCTGGAGCAGATCGCTAAGCTGCGAAAAGTAACTGCAGATGGGCAACGGATGGCCAAAGTGCATAAGATCTGTAGGGAAATACTTATTGTTAATAAGAGTTTAAATTTACGGAAGATCCCTTACCTATCAGTAGTTCTAGAACCTGTTTGGCCTGCTCCTCCTGCTGGCTACGACTAAGATCCCTGTACAGGACAAAGATCACCAGCCAGAGGCGCGAACGAATGTTACTGGCCAACTGAGCCAGCGGCAGGCGCTGCAGTGATTCCACCAGCTCCTGGGCCGCGGGCAACTGCAACTCCTTGTCCACCGATGTCGTCTCCCTGAGGAAACTTCTTAAGGAGGCCTCCTCCAACTTAAGCTCCTCCAGCTTCAGTTTGACCAACAGCGAACCTTTGGCCTTGGAATCCTTGGCCAGTGCTGCGTACTCCTTCAGCAGCTGCAGGGCGAGCAGTTCCACGCACTCGGCATCCTCCAGATGCGAGTCCAATTCCTTATCCTGCCTCTTTTGATGCAAACGCAGCTGTTTCTGTGGTCGCGAAAGCCGAAAGAATTGCTGCGGTGCCACCAACTCAGCCAGCGAATCGGAGCAAGTGGCTGCTCTTTGATCCTGCAGCAGCCAACCACTCTCGGCCAGCTGCAGCTCCAAACGCTGCAGTCGCTGGCGGCAGGAGCTCTTGCCGAAATTGTGCACTCTCTGCTGAATCAGTGTCCACTCGGCGGTGGGCAGGAAACCGCGCAGCTGCAATGCTCTTTCGCTGGCGGGGAAGCCGTCTGGCCAGTAGTGCGTCAGCAGCAACTCAAAGCCACTGGCCCGTTCGGTGCACTCCAGAAACACGTTCATCAGCCGGCGGTTGTGCTCCTGGCTCAGGAGACGCCGTCCAAACTGCTCTAGCACCTGGGAGGTGTGCTGCAGCTGCTGCTCCACTTGCACCTGATGCAAATGCACCTGTTCCGCCAGCCGAGTGCCGTTTAGATACTGACAAAGCAGCGCAGCGTGCAGTTCACGGGCAAAGTCCAAATTCTCCGTCAGCACTGGCGCTGGCTGGTCTTCCTCCAGCAGCTCCGCGAAGGAATGCAACAGGGTCTTCCAAATCACCAGCGACGGCTTGGTCATCAGGTTGCTTACCAAGCGGGTGAAGGCCACACCGGCGGAATGACTTGGCCAGGTTTGGGACAGCTGCTTGAATGCATCGTGCGATGAGGGAGTTGTCGGCAAAGGGTTTCTAGCGAAGATTAGGCTTAGGAAGCGCCTAACCTGTTCCCCTTCATCCTCAACTGGAGCTTCGGAGACCTGGAGACGCCGCTTCTTGGCTTCGCTATGGGCTATTTCCACCGGATATTTGCCCAGCCATTCCTTTAGGGCCTTCAGAAGATTCATGATGAAGCGTTCCGCACGACTGAGGCGACGAAACATGTCCAGCAGGAGTATCAGATACTCCGAGTACAGCTCTTCCTCCTCAGGATCCGCTTTGGTGGTCGTGAGCAGCCAAACGGTGATCTGATAGACACTCTGCTCCAGCAGGAGAGGATTCAGGCGCAAAGCCGCGCAGAGTAGTTTCAAGATCTCCTTCAGATGTGACTTCCTATACTGACGCACCAACTCGAGCAGCTCTGTGGAAACGAATTCGAACAGGGACAGGGGTATATCGTGCTTACGCAGCGACATCAACAGGTAAGTGACCAAGGGAAGCGATGCCTCTGATTCCTTGCTCGTCCTGAGGACCACTTTCACTATCTTGTTGAGTTGAGTCGTGGAATGACGATTTATCAAGATAGCGGCCTCCAGAAGCAGCAGGTTAACGTGAAGAGGATGTTCCTGAATACGTTCGGCGCTAAACTCGGAACTCAGTTGCTTCTCCAGCTCGACCAGTTCCTCCAGGCACGGCGACTTCAGGCTGAGCAGCAGCTCCACCAGCGGACGGATAGTCTGCGAATCGTACTCCTTCAGCAGAAGCTCCTGATCCTGAGAGCGGCGGGCAATCTCGGCCAGCTGCTTGATTAAAGGCACTATAAACTCGGCATCCCAGTGCTCTTGGGTATCCTTGTTAGCCTTGCGCCGCTCCACACATCTTTGGTGGCACTTGAAAAGGGTGCCGAAGCAATTGGCCAGCACTGCGGCCTTTGATCGCAGCGCATCCTGGAGCAGCTCGGAATTGAGGACCAAGGGCAGTAGCTCCAGCGACGATTCATTTGCGTTCTCATCCTGGGAGACCACCTGATACAGAGTGCTGATCAGCTGGGTTTTAATCTTCGAAGTGACCCAGCCAGGTTGGGCCCTCAGCTTTAGGAAATCCTTTAGCTGCTGGATGGGCAGGGGATCCTGGCTTTCGCCCAAGGACACCGATAGCCATTCGGTGATGATCTCGTACTTGTTGGGATAGAGGAACTCGACGGATTGCCAGACCTTCAGGGCGAATTCAACACGTGCCGGAAACGGTTTGCTCTGATCCGCCAGCCAGGACTTGAGCTCTGTGGGTGGGACACACACACGGGGGGATTACTGTACAGGCTCCTTTTGAAATGACTTCCTATAACTCACCTTCGCCTGTGTCCATGTTCTTTCAGGTGAAATTTAAATCCACGTGCGGGATGAAAACAAAACCAAACAAATATCGATAGCTGAAGACGTTATTTGCGGGCCTATCGGCCTATCGATAGTTACGCTTGCAGAACAGAGTTGTTAGCGCTGCATTTTTAGGTGAAATGAAAATCATTTTATTTTTAATTAGTAATACAAAAAAATATTAAAATTTGTTTTAATTAAAAACAAAAATTATGTAATATAAGGTATAATAGATTTTGGGGTGGACTGATAAGGTTAAAATATAATTTTTTCAGCTTGCTTTTTAAATATATGTGTTAGGATATAAACTATATCATTTAATCTATAATTCGAATTTAACAGCAGCAGAACATAGCTTATACATTTAATTTCTTAATTTATTCTGTGTTTTAAATAAACTTATTTTTGTGGCTAAGTATAGCTGGTATGATAATTAATGAAAATTATGATTTATTTTTCTTCTGTATCTGTATAGGTACCAGGTACTTTACTTATAAATTAATTACAATTATATTTTAAATAAATGTACATCTGTTTATATTTTAAAACTAGCTATTTTCGAGCTAAATCGGAAACAGCTGATCGTCCATCATCGCCGAGAAAGAAGAAGAAGAGCGCCGTTGGGAATTCGTTTTGTTATTTTTGTTTTTTATATCCAATTCGAAATTCATTTCAAAATCTCTCCTGTATTTTTTGGTTAAATTTCTGAATGAGACAGGAATCACAATGCTGTTGAATTGCACGAGGCTGACACACGGCTGCACGACTCTCCGAGTCACGCAAATCAGCCAAATCAGGTCGCCCACATCATATAACCACCATTTGGGCAGGTGCCTCCATCGACGCACCACCAGGACCGCACTCCCACCCACTGGCCGGCCGCACCCACCGTCACTGAGTCCACAAAACAACCGCCTGCTTCAAACGCTCCGCATGCCGTGGTGGTGCATGCGTCGTGGTTTCGCCCAGAGCAGCAAGTGGTTGGCCAGGAATGCCAAAGCGGACGCAGCACCTCCAATTGGAGCCGGAATCGTGCCCGCCGCGCCGGTGAAAATGGCCAGATCCCAGTACGCCCGCCTGCTTAGCCTGACCAAATCGGAGAAATGGGTGCTTGCAGGTTGCTACTGAATACCTTTTTGGGTTTTCTTTGGTTCCTTAACCATTTTTTTTTTCTACTCCACCAGCTGGAATTGGCTGCTTGGTTGTCTCCTCGGCCATCACCATGTCGGTTCCCCTCTTCCTGGGCAAGGTGATCGATGTGGTCTTCAATAAATCCGGCTTGGATAGCGCCGCCATGGCCAAACTGGGCGAGTACTCAATGCTGCTCCTGGCTATCTTCGTTCTTGGCGGGTTCGCCAACTTTGCCCGTGTCCATCTGTTCGGAAATGCGGGTGAGTGGGGCATAGGATATGTATGTACCTTTGAAACCTTGGAAATAGGGGAAAAAATAGAAAAATCAATAGCGTTTTCACCAAAATGGGTCACTGCTCAGGGAATTCTAGCACCTGCATTTCTTGTTTATTTTTTTTTAGTTTTTTAAAGATTATTAATTATATAAAATATGTTAAATACATGTTTTTTAGTCTTAGTACCTATAAATTAACTTATAACTCATAATATTATGAATATTTTTGAGTGGTTTGGATAATTAATTTAGGCAACTACATAAACTTCTTTAAAATGTTTAAAAAAAATTAGAAAAAAAGGATTATGCTGGAAATACATAAAGTAAAATAAATTAATATAAAATAGCGGTCAACTGGAATGGAGGGAAGAGTCCTCCCCATCCAGTGCACCTCACAGCTTAATGTTTATCACTTTGGATAAGTTGATTTCAATATGTACCCCGAGGGGGTGAAGTAAGTTTTGTTTTGTATGTTTATCCCATTGGGGAAAAGTTTTTTGCATTAGCTTAACTGTTTAAAGTTAAATTTGGTGCCACAATTAGTCGGGAAAGTGGCCAACCCTTGATAACTGTGAGGCGCTCGACCGCCGAAACTCGTTATGTGCAAGCGCTATTTATACGCACCACTCGCCGAATTCGCACTTGAGAATTATAGCGACGTCGACGGCGGGGATAGAACATGACGTCACTAGCGAGCGCTGCGACTGCGCGGATTTATTTCAACATTACAAATGCAATAAAAGAACATTTTTTTATTTTTTATAAGTTTTATCGTTAAACAGTTAATCTACTACGTAATAATTTTTCCAACTATCTTTCCTTTCTAGCTCTCCGCATAGTGCGCAACCTGAGATCCCGGCTTTATAGATCCATGCTGATGCAGGAGGTGGGCTGGTTCGATACCAAGGGCACCGGCGAACTGATCAACCGGCTGAGCAACGACACCTATATGGTGGGCATGTCCCTCAGCCAGAACGTCTCCGATGGCCTGCGATCCGTGGCCATGATTGGCGTCGGCACGGGCATGATGGTATAAGATTTGGATATTAAACTTTAGACTTTTTCTCATCTTGGGTTTCCTTTCCAGATCTACACCTCGCCCCAGCTGGCGGCAGTGAGTGCCTTGGTGGTGCCTGCCATGGCGGGCATGGCCATTGTCTATGGACGCTATGTAAGAAGGATCACCAAAACGGAACTGGACAAGTATGCGGAGATAATGAAGTATGCGGAGGAGAGATTCGGGAATGTGAAGACGGTGAAGACCTTTTGCCGGGAACAGCAGGAAGTGGCTGCCTTCGATGGCAAACTGGGCGAAGCTCTCGAAATTGGCTACAAGGAGACGCGGGCCAGAGCTATTTTCTTTGGACTGGTGAGACCCAAAAGGGATTTATAATCTTTATAATCTCAAAATCCCTTCCCCAGACTGGCTTCTGTGGCAACTTTATCATTATATCTGTGCTGTGGTATGGCGGAACCTTGGTTTTACAAGACTCTCTGACCATCGGAGCTCTGACCGCCTTCATGTTGTACGCCGGCTATGTGGCCATCTCGATGAATGGCCTATCCAACTTCTACAGCCAGCTGAACAAGGGCATTGGGGCCTCGGAGCGAATTTGGGAGATCCTAGACAGAGAGTGCACGATACCCATTGACAAGGGCATCGTACCGGTTGAGAAGCCGTTGGGCGAAGTGGGCTTCCAGAATGTCTACTTTACGTTTCCCACGCGTCCAGAATCCGCTGTTCTCTCCGACTTCTCGCTAAATCTGATGCCGGGCAAAACCACGGCAGTGGTGGGACGTTCCGGATCGGGAAAGACAACGATAGCATTGCTAATGCTACGCCTCTATGATCCCCAAGCGGGCACTGTTCAACTGGATGGCATTGATCTGCGAACGGTGAATCCGCAATGGCTGCGGAATAATATCGGTGCTGTCAGTCAGGAGCCGGTGCTCTTTTCGTCCTCGATTCGGGAGAACATACTGTACGGCGCCAATCCCGGCGAGACGCCGACGGAGGACCAACTGCAACGGGTTGTGGAAGAGGCGAATGTCAGTCAGTTCACCGACCAACTGCCCGATGGGCTGGACACGCTAGTCGGCCAGCGGGGAATGATGCTGAGTGGTGGGCAGAAGC
Source organism: Drosophila pseudotakahashii (assembly GCA_035046095.1). Lineage (NCBI taxonomy): Eukaryota > Metazoa > Arthropoda > Insecta > Diptera > Drosophilidae > Drosophila > Drosophila pseudotakahashii. The sequence continues at coordinate 15,704,488 of JAWNOE010000105.1, forward strand.
AACGAGTGGCAATTGCCCGGGCGCTCATTAAGGTGAAGTCCTCATAATTAATTAGATATTTATTTTCGAAACTTATCTGAAACTCTTCGCAGAACCCCGCCATCCTGATCCTGGATGAGGCCACCAGTGCGCTGGACGCCGTTTCGGAGAACCTAGTGCAGAATGCCCTGGACAATCTGGTCCAGGGACGCACCGTATTGACCATTGCCCACCGTCTAAGCACAATTCGGAATGCGGATTCAATTGCCGTCTTGAGCGAGGGAAAGATTGTGGAGCAGGGCAGCTACAATGAACTGATGGGCATCCAGGAGGGCGTCTTCCGGGAACTAGTCGCCAGCCAGGCATTCGCCGGACGCGATTGAAGACACGACTTGGAGTCGAAGATGCGGGAGCGGGATTTTAAGATTAGTTGGATTAGATTAGGTGTGGGCCCACCGCTGGTTGGTGGTGGCTCCGCTGGTGCATCTGTTACCGTGCTATGTGTTCATAGATCAAATGTTTTTATTTCTTTGTACAATACACACCATTGACCATTGTTAAAGATTGCTCGTGAGTTTTCTTCGGGAATTTATGTACATATTTGACCAGGTGAGCAAAACCATTTCTCATGATGAAATTATAAAATTTGGAATAAACAATATTCAAGGCTTTTTAAATGCTACATTTTTATTAGATTTATTTTGTTGTTGTTTAAATTGTTTTTATTTACTTTCAACAATTTATTTGATTCCGTTTTAAGTCCGTTTTCGATATTAATTCGGAGTTTTCAATATTTTATAGTTTTTTAAATTAAATATCAGATAAATCTGTACAAATTCGAAAATATTTCAATATTATTTAATTTTTTTTTGAATTTTTTAAATTCATCACAATCCACTATAATTCCGTTTTTGTTAATAGTTCTGAGTTTTTAATATTGTAAAAAATTTCCGATTTAATATCAGATAAATCTGTATGAATCACAAAATATTTCAATATTATTTTTTTAATTTTTGTGGTTATTGTTTACATGTCAGTTTTTTCCAACCTCTCTTGCTTTTTCTACACATCTTCTTAATCTGAAAACATAAAAACAATATTTTACATTTTCCAACATTTTATTGTTATCGTTTACATTTCAGTTTTTTTCAAGCTTCTCTTGTTTTTTCTACACATCTTCTTAAATCTAATAAACAGGCACAAAAATAAATGCAATAATTTCTTTGTATCTAGCTTCTAAATACGTCCTGTGTGCAAGCATCCAGAAATTCAATACGTGGAACATCTCATCCGGAATCGGCCATCCGGATCTTCCCCCAGATCCGCCTACTTCATGGTGGGCATGGCCACGGCCGCCTGGGTGTGGGTGACGTCCGTTTCGCGCCACAACTGGGTGACCGTCTTGGTCTGGGTGTAGAACTTGATGCCCTGCTTGCCATAGAAGTGATGGTCGCCGCGGAAGGAGCCGCGGGTGCCGGTGAAGGAGAACATGGGCAATGGCACCGGAATAGGCACATTCACGCCCACCTGGCCGGCATCGATTTCGTTGACAAACTTGCGGGCAGCCGCACCATTGGTGGTGAAGACAGCGGTACCGTTGCCATAGGGATTGGCATTAACAAGTTCAATGGCATCGTCCAGAGTGTCGGCATTCAGGATGATCAGGACGGGCCCGAAGATCTCCTCGGTGTAGCACTTCATGCTCGGGGTCACATCGCTCAGGATGGTGGGGCCCACAAAGTAGCCATCCTCGTAGCCGGGCACACTGATCTTCCTTCCATCGAGGATGAGCTTGGCTCCCTCCTTCACACCCGATTCGATCAGGTCATTGATGCGCTGACGAGAGGCGGCACTGATCACTGGTCCCACATCCGTTCCGGGCACATGGCCGGCATTCACCTTCAGCTTCTGGGCACGCTCCACGAGATCGGGGATCCAGGACTGAGCATCGCCCACAAAGACGGCCGTGGACAGGGCCATGCAGCGCTGACCGGCAGCTCCGAAGGCGGCTCCTGCCAGCTGGTTCAAGGTGTTCTCCTTGTTGGCATCACCCAGGATGACGCCATGGTTCTTGGCGCCCATATTCGACTGCACCCGCTTGCCATTCTTGCCGGCCCGCTCGTAGATGTACTTGCCAGCCTGGTCGGAGCCCACAAAGGAGACGGCCTTGATTTCGGGAGCATCGCAGATGAAGTTCACGGCATCGTGCTGGCCATGGATCACATTGACCACACCCGGCGGGCAGCCGGCCTCGTTGAGCAGCTCCATCAGCAGCATGGTGGCGCCGGGCACACGTTCCGATGGCTTCAGCAGCATCGTGTTGCCGGTGGTAATGGCCACCGGGAACATCCACAGCGGGATCATGGCGGGGAAATTGAACGGAGCCACACCGGCGGTCACACCGAGGGGCATGACCAGGGAATAGGTATCCATATCCCGGGCCACATTGGCCACCGTCTCGCCCATCTGGAGGGACGGGATGCTGCAGCAGTGCTCCACCACCTGGAGGCCACGGAGGACATCGCCCTCGGCATCGGCCAGCGTCTTGCCCTGCTCCTTGGTGATGTTCTTGGCCAGCTCACCCATGTTCTCCTTGATCAGTGCCTGCAGCTTGAACATCACCTGCTGGCGCGAGATGATCGACTGGTTGCTCCACGAACGGAAGGCCTTCTTGTTCGACTCCAGAGCCGTCTGCATCTCAGCCTGGGTGGCCTTGGGCACACGGGTCACCACCTGGTTGGTGGCCGGATCGTGCACGTCGATCCATTCCGTCGTCTTCGACTCCACGAACTTGCCGTCGATGAAGAGCTTGGTGGTGGGAGCGGCCGAGGAGTATGACCTCTTTGCCAAATGGCGGGCCTGGTGGGGAAAACGAGGGATACAAGTTGAGTAAATAGTATCACAGGATATACTTAATAATTACTAAGATTCAGAAAAATTCTCCTCGATATTTTTGAACTACCTATTAATTCTGGGGCTTACATAACTTAATCGTTATACAAAAATAACGTTTAGTAAAATAGCGATCACTGGAATGGGGGGTGTACCTCCATTTACCACCCGTCCAGCGCACCTCACAGTTAGTTACTTAGACTGATTATTCGATATTTGAAAGTTAGTGATTTTCACATCTCTTGATTGATTACAATTTATTTACAATCTTTCTGGGTGCCACAATTAGTCGGGATAGTGACCAACCCTTGATAACTGTGAGGCGCTCGACCGCCGAAAGTCCTTATGAGAAAGCTCTATTTATGCGAACCATTTGCGGAATTCGCAGTTGGGAATTATAGTGCGCACAGGGCTGGTTGCCTACTGCACAGTGGGCTGCGACTGCGCTTTGGTTTATTTTACGGTGGTTTTCTTAAAATCATAAAAATATTCTTTTAAAAATTCTACTTATAAACATTTTTTTTTCATTTTTCAAAAGTATTTAAATGTACATAAGTCACTTTCTCAATTTAATTTATGTTAATTTACTGCACTTGACTTTTATTTGCAATGCAAATTTCCAACTGGCCGGCAATCCTAACCTCAACGCCCTGGACAATTTCGTTTTTGGTGGGGTGAGGTTTATTTTTTCAATGTTGATAACCCTCAATTGGAGGCGGACATTTTGGGGGAGGCGCCACGCCCACGCTTATCAGTGTCCATCTGGCAGACATGCGTTATTTTTATGGCACGCCTCGCATGGAATTATACCGCTTATCGCGTTTTATTGGATTTTACGCCAGTTCAAACATTCTACCGCTAAATCCCCCCACGAGAATTGTTTTTGTTTTCGCTTTATCTCTGCTCGTGTGCTTCTTCTTACTCTCTAGTTTTGTAGCGGAACATTACGTAACATGTGTTGTTGTCAATTGGCGATTTCTCACCGCTCACACTTGTACAATTTTGTGCTCTTGATTGATTAGGGTAAGAGTGGGATGGGTATATAAAGTGCATTTCATTACATGTGTATTTGCCAATTGGAGAATTCACGGCCACCTCACACACATGCACACACGTTTGATTAGGCAAATTGAGAGATATCTTCAGTGGGGGTGCGAGAGAAAGAGCATAGCTCTGCAGCATCTGGCAACTCTTTCATTTGTATCGTAAATATTATAGGAAATCCATTAATTTCGATCCCAAAAAAATGGAAACTCACCTCAGCACCGATCAAACGCACTAGGGACATCCTGGGGGTATATGTATGTAGATGAGAACTGGGGCGGGGATCGCGTGCTCTCCAAACGGTGGTTCCACTAGAACTGAACGCAGCCGCCGACTTTCGTTGGCAATGTGGGGGCCTGTGTATTATTCCTATATCCCCACTATATTATATAGTGTGCGATGGTGTGTGGTGGTGTGATTGTTGATATACGAGTCAAAAAACTGGATGGTACGACTACGAGAACGGAGGCGAAGAACACGACGTCAAAAACTGCTTAACGATAGCAAAATAAAATATATATACAGCCACATACACCTTTAAGAACCTGGCGGACCAGCTGTTGTTTTTGTTATATTCCATTTGTTATTGGTGTTATCAGTATGGTTGTTGCCGTTCGTTGGGGGCTCGTTGAGTGAGTGTGTGTTAGTTTGTTTTGCGATGTTTGTCTTTCCAGTCATTTCCCTGCTGAAAGACCATATTAGCTAGTGACGAAAGATCATAAAAGAAAACAATAATCTTTAAAATATTAAGCGAGTTAAACATTTTATTTTAATAAAATATTTTTTAATAAAATCTATATGTACTTAAGGGCTTTAAGTGAACTTCCTTATCATCACTCATTTTTTTACTGCATAAAAGCGCATAAAGTCTTCGGTGCTGGGCTGATATAATCTTTATTGGGTATTTATAAGCACCCGCGAAGATACAAAATTCGATGTGGTAGTGTTTGTGTATTTTTCCATTAATGTAGATATGTATTTTTATGCCGAGGCACGTGTCAACCGGCTTCTGTGTAAGTGAAACAAAAAGTAAATCTAATTAAATAGTTATGAGGCTTACTTAAAGTTGCGCAAAGGAAATTAATCAACCTAATTGAATATCCTTAATGCCCCAAAAGTCTCCTGCTGAGCGTCTAACGGTAAACAAACGCATTCGCTGAATGTGCTAAAAAACGGCAAAGCGCCTGGCAGATCTGATTGTGAATGAAAGTAGTTGCCTACTTTTAGGCGCTTGTTCGCTTTTCGCCGGGGCAAACAAAGTTTTTGTTCGGACTTTCGCTTCCTGGTCAACATAATTAAAGTACTTTCCCTACTACATCCAGTGAAACGGAATCCATAGAACCTAGAACCACATACAAATGTCTGGCTTTCTCTGTTTTTTTTTTTTGGGAGCGTGTTTGTTTTGACTTTCAATGGGACGCTCCTTTCTTCTCTTTCGACAGTGATGCCAACTTAATGTTTAGCAAAAAAGGATAAAATTAAAAAAAAAATTGTTTATAAATATTTATTAAGCATTATAGTTTGTTAAATTAAATAAACGGCTAAATTAAAATAATATAAATAAAATAATAAAAAATACATAAAATCTCCCAAAAAAAAAGGATTTCAATGGCCGAAAAATAAGTTTTATTATTAATAGCATACTTTTGGACACCTTCTAAAAACGCCACCACTATCTCTCTCGCTCTCTTTCTCGCGGAAGCGGAAGCCAACATGTGTGCAGGAGCATATAAATAGCAGGACGACCCGCAGGACTCGCTCACTCTGCTTGGAGAGCTTGGAGTAGTGGAGCGCTCCAGCCGAGGCGTATAAAATTTGGCAACAACAATCGACTCGAGTCTGTTATTTTGCGCAGTCCGGATTTACTACGTTGATTTACTGCCCAGTGTCATGCCAGGAAGCTGAAGCCGAAAGGACCGCCAGGATCTAGGAAAGATGGAGACCACTACGGGCTACCAGGACATTAGCGCCCTGGAAAAATCGGTGAGTTAATCGACCAGCAAAATATGAATAGCCACTTATCAGCAAAGAGGGGGATGCGCTAGGAACCACTCGACTTGCAGTGAGAGAAAATTGATACGTTGCAAAGGGGTCAATTACATGGCCAGCCATAACAATAAATCGTCATGCACTTAAGTTCTGATGGCGCCCAAATCGAGACTCTGCTAGCAACAAGATGCGTAACGGTCATGCAGTTAAATACCACTAGACACGCCATGTTTATAGATCTTGGTTTAATACAAATTAAATTAAAGGAAAGGTACCCTGTGATTCTATATACCTATATCATTAAGTCTTTAACATCCCTAACTTAAATTTAATTTGTAAATTAATTTTTTTATTATTTAATCTTTTTAAAGTTGTCATTGTGATTTTGTATAATTTTAATTTTGGGGAAACTTAATAATAATGGTGGGGTAAAACCGACATGTCTTATTTTTAAATAGAGATCTTATAAATGCTGGGTAAATCTTAAACAAGTTCTTATGGTTAAAATAAAACATTGCCCAAATAATCAGAAATAACCCATAAGTAACCCAGAATTTCCCACCGTCTCCCCAGGTAGCCAATGCCGGTTCGCAGCTCTATACGATGGCCCACAAGCTGCATGCGGTGGAGCGCAGCCTCGAACAGACGACGATGGAGCAGATGGACGAGATGGAGGTCCTCGAGCTGCTCGAGTCGATGAGCGAGGTGACCAACGAGTACCAGAATCTGCGCAAGGACATTCGCGAGGTGCAGCAGTTGCAGCGTGACGTCAGCAGCTCCATACGCTACCAAATGCGCAGCATGCAGCAGACATTTCACACGCTGAAGCAGCGGATAGCCAGCTCCCAGAAGGGTCGCAAAAAGCCAGAAAAGCCCTCGACGGAGCAGGTCGGAGTGGGTATGGGTCGGGTCATGAATAATCCATGAGCCTTATTGATTGGCCTCTCAGGCCGTTCAGAAAAACAGGGCTAACAAGGAGCGGTAAATGTGTCAAAGGGGGGTAATGGAAACGGAAAAGTAGGGACTACCTATATAGACACCAAAATCTGAAGCAATCAACTGTGTAACTATATATATATCGCAAAGACCCACACACATACACACACACCAAGCATTTAGACTCGAGAAAAGATCCTATACTTTATATATACACTCGAAGAAAAACCCAATACCCAATTGTAAGCACACTAATGCGCTTTTCACACTATGTTTTTGGGTTCTGAGTGATCATGAAAAATAGTGTGAAGAGCACTTCACAACAGACTTTTAGAGTAGGATGAATAGCGGCGTACTTTACGACGAACCGGAATGTCTGAATGCACTTTTCCAAAATTTGCCTTAACATAATCGTATTTTGAGCTAGTTTTTGATACGACACGTTTTAAAATAATGATACCAAGCAACCATTACATATTTTTAAGCTACACACAATGGCAACCTGTATTTGGTTAATCTTGTGTTCGTTTCACTTTTGGAGATATGTTTGTTGAATTCTAGAGAAAATAAAAAGTTAAGCCCACAGAAAGAGGGGGGAATTTGCAATTGTACAATGTATATTCGAAATATGTTCAAATTTCCCGCCATTCGGCACAAAGTTCCCACCCATCCGGCAACTCTGTGCAGGCGACGGTCTGGCAACGCTCTGATCGCGGTTGCGTTCGCGTAGTTTCGTCACTTCATTTACGTTTATTATTTTTATTTGCTTTGCCGTTTCTGTGCAATGAAATGGACTTGTTTTTGCAGCTGTTTTTGAAGGGAGCGTGAAAATCGTTGTCGCCCGTTGTGAAGGGAAAACATTGTGAAAATCCAAACGGAGAAAAGCAAAAAGAAAGCAAAAAATTCTGCGGCTCTGCGCGAGTGTGTGTACGTGTGTGTGTAGGTGTTGCGCGTCGGCGTGTCGGTGTTGCTGGGTGCGAGTGTGTGTGTGTGCGTGTCGTGTTTGTGGCAAAAAGTATTTGCAAAATTTGCATTGAGAAAGTGCAAGAAAGTGGTGTTTTAGGGAATTCCTACAATCCCAATTTTCCCTAATTTGTAGCCACCAGTTTGTGTGAAAGCTGGCGCGCCTGCGTTTTGGTTATCATTGTCTATTGGCCTGCCTACGTGTCTAGAAGTACCGAGAACCCCAAAGAACCCCAAAGAACCCCATAGAACCCCCGTGAAATGTGGGGTTTTCTCCTAATCCTGATCCTCGGCTGCGCAGCCGGGGAATACAGTGAGGTGAGGGTAATCCAGGAAATGGACAACTTCCTGGAGCATCCGCACTATCTGAACAACAAGGAAATCGGCGAACTCTTCTCGCAGCTAGCCAAGGATTATCCCGACCTGGCACAGACCTATACGATAGGCAAATCCCTGGAGGATCGACCCATCTACGCCTTGGCCTTGAGTGCACCCACCGGGGAGTCCAAGGATGGGGATCTCCTCAGGCCCATGGTAAAGCTGGTGGCCAACATTCGGGGCGACGAAACGGTGGGTCGTCAAATGGTCCTCTATATGGCCGAATATCTAGCCTCCCACTACGATGGCGATACGGAGGTTCAGGCGCTGCTCAATCGCACCGAAATCCACTTCCTGCCCACCTGTAATCCCGATGGATTCGCCAAAGCCCAGGTGAGTCACTAGTTTTTTTCCCACTGATTTCTCTGTAATCAATAATCGAATCGATGGAAAGAAACTGAAGAAAGGGGGAACAAGAAAAAACAGCTGGCTGAGCAAAAATAAAAAGTGATTGTAAAACGACTGCCAGTTGCAGGCGGCCCCAACCCATTGTAAAAATCCCCTTTCATCTATAGTTTATAGATCACCTAGACCGAGAGAAAATATTGTAATCATGCGCTTTATATAGAAATTTATAATATAGAATTTCCTCTCTTCATAAAGTTCACACAAGCTATATCATATTCATATTTGCTCTCAAAATGTTAATTTTTAATTATTTTATTCATTAGCATTCAGCATCGTACAAAAAACCTGTTGACATAGATTGAACAAAAATATCTTAAACAAAAAATCTTAAACATTAGTAAACAATTTTGTGGGATTTCACCTGTTAATTGCTTTTATCACTAGTCTATGGTTATAGGATCCTTATTTTCCATCTACAAAATTATGAACTTATATTGTATGTAATGTAATGTATTGTGATGAATGAATGTAATTTTTTTCCTAATAATATTTTCTCATCATATTTATTTTTCTGATTCATATTAGATATCTGCTTTTTCTCAGTGTATATATAGACACCTTAATCTCTCGATTCTCTCATTCGATCTGCTGAGCTTTTTTTCTGAACTGAAACCCGCTGGTCTTTTTTGCTAGAGAGGGGGGAGCTCAGTCTACAATCTCCAGAAAAACGAGATCGTTTGCCCCAACTACATAGAATGTGTGATTGGAATGTTTTGACCCACTTTTTCTGGCTTGTGGTTAACCAACGTGTATGATCACTCAATTAGCAGTCAAGAATTCCATTCAGACTCCACAAATCTTAGGTGAGATACTGCATTTCAACTGTTCGCTCTCGATGTCTCAGCAAAGTGCCATTCGAGTGCCCCTCCAATGGTTAATCTACAATAGATCCCAAGAGCTCTTCAATGCACTCAAGTAAGTCATGGTTTTTGAAGAGTTCTCATTTTCTTTGAATATACAATGGAAAGCGATAGAGATAATACCTATGTATGTATAAGCGTAAACGTGTCCATAATGTATTTCTTTTAATACGAAGAAATTCTCAGTAAATTATTCCTCTTTATTATTTATTTATTTTATTAAATTCTTCGAATTTCCCCTGATAAGGAAGGAATTCCAATAATCGCGAAGCTCAAATAATATATTGCTTTGACTTATTGCCTTATATTTTCGCACAGAAGTTCTTAACATCATTAAAAATATTGGAAATTCCGTTGTTATTCGTGGTAAATCCCCAAACAGAACAAAAACATTGAATTTTGAGATAATTAGAAAGATTTTTTCCACGCTAAACAGTTCTATATTTCCATAAGCTCACTTGATATACACAACTCAACAATTCTTTTCATTAAGATTTATCTAATGATACTACGATTTTGAACTGGTGAATTTTTTTTTCCACTCTGCCAAGGTTTGAGTTCAGTTTCAGTGGGCAAACAACATCGCAAAAGTAAAAACAATTAAACGGGCATTATTATTAGCCTTATCAGCGTTCTAATTGCCAGGGATCTCTGTGGATCTTGTCTGGTTTTTTATTTGCCTTAATGGCAACTGTATATGTATGTATATTGCACATGGGCTTTAATGGCTGAATGAGTTTAAAAAAGCTGTTCAAATTAAGAATTCGAATTATTGCACTCCCAATGAATTCTAGTTTGGCTTGTAAATATTAAAAATGGCCTTGTTCTGCGCCGCATTTGACACTTCAATGGTCAATTTCTGACTCTGATTAGATTAAAATGTTGGTAAACAAATTAACCAGGCTGTTGAATGTGACATGCACTCAGGGAAAATTTATTACTTATGTTGGAATTGTTTTTGATTTACCTGCCATATGATTTATAGTATCATAACTAACATGAACTGTCTTTAATCGTGAAAAATCCCTTGTCAGTTTGATATGACGTGATATGATTATGATATGATTATATATATCTTAATAAAATGATCTTATTTCTACGTATAACTGTCTTTAATACTGCTTTCAGCATACGATACGTTGAAAATATTAAATTCCTATCTTACTATATCATATCTTAAATGATCTTAAGACTTTAATCCCAGGATATATATAGATTGGCTTTAATTTTAACAATATGGTTTATGGTATCATAACTAACATGATATTATTTCTTCTATGCAGAACTATTTTTAATCGTGAAAAATCCCTTAGTAGTTTGATATGATATGATATGATTATGATATGATTATGTATACTGCTTTCAGCATACGATACGTTGAAAATATTAAATTCCTATCTTACTATATTATATCTTTAATGATCTTAAGTCTTTAATCCCAGGATATTGCCATTTTTCGCTGTGTGCGGGCGTGCGTATCTTGGTGACAGTTTTATGGCCTCTTCAATAATCTGGTGATAAAGTAAACATAGTTTGTCGGTTCGCTGACGTCATGATTTCGCAATTGCAACGCGGCGGCATAAACCACTGACGACACAACAGGGGGTGGAACATTGAGCGGGTGCGAATGGCAATTACTTTACAAGAAAACTGGTTAGATGTCACAACAATAACAATAACAGCAACAGAAGTAAACCACCGATGACGTTCGTGCCTTTATTCACTTTATTTTCCTGCAATTGAGACACTTTATTTGCAACCGGTTCGTTGTTGTTGTTGTTGTTGTTGTTGTTGTTTTTGATGCTGATGGGGCTTTGCTACCGAGAGTTAAGAGCGCTAAAAAGTTTGCCAATTTCCGCTGCACACGCGCGTTGACAGTCTTTTTTTATTTCCATTTTTTTTATTGCCCGAGTGCACTTGCCAATCAACAGCTGTTCGTTCGGCTAACATAATGCAGATTATATAAATCAGGTATCTGCAGAAGACGTGTAAATTCAATGCAGATAATTTATATTACAGGTGTGTCTTGTTCAGACTCGTATTTCTTGTAAGTCATACTCGAATTCTTATCCGCTCTTAAAAAAATTTTAACGTTTCTATAATCTTTTAATAAAAATTTGGAATTTCCGTAAACCCTTGGGAATTTCCCTAATCTTATCGTACATAGTTCCGAATGCTTGAATATAAATAATAATAATTTTTATATTTTTTGATATGCCTACTTTTGATAGTTTATTGCATAACACTGGAATTCGACAAATAATAAAATGTACAACAATTTAAAAATATTTTTGTTAATCTTAAGATCGCAGGGTATCACCGATTCGAATTCACATAACCACCTGAAAAACCGCAATTCCTCAAGGAAGTGCATTCCACTCTCCCGCTCTCTTCCACTCAGCCCCCTCTCTCTCTGCCACTGAGCGGCTTTCCAATAAACAAATCGTAGTTCAGCATTTGTTTTTGTATTCGCACCAGTCGTTAATCAATGGAAATGGTTAATAGAACAGAGACGTTGAGTGGAGTGGACGAGAGAGGGGAGTGGGTGCTGGAAAGTGGCCATATGCTCGCTTCCATTCGTTTCCACTGATAACAGCGATTTGCCGCTCTCAATTTTGTGAATGTGCCAATTTCGTTTGTTTATCGATAAGGCGTGTGTGCATTTGTGTGGGTGGTTTGGGTCTTTTTTTTTTGTAACCCACGCACAGAAGGGGCTGTCTGTGACGTCACGGCGTGGGAGTGAATCGATTTTCGTGTAAAAATATCCTGTTGACGTGCTTTGTGCGTTGCTCTCTTCGGTCTCTCTCCATTCGCTCCATCACAACACGTACACATGCGCAGGCGCCCCACTTTTTCGGTCTGGCAACTCCTCCCTCCTCCGGCACACAATAATAACACAATTAAAAGCGCCTAAATAAACTATAAACTATTAATCCCGTGGCAGCCGAAAAAAAAAGTAAAGCTTTTCCGTGAGCGGTTTTTTGATGGCTTTGGCGCTCGGTGCGGCGTGTAATTTCCCTACAATTAGCGCCTCTCTGTTGGCTTTTGGGGCTGCTCTCTTGGAACACGACGCACAGTGGGGCGAAGGACCCTCAAAATTGTCAGAATACTTGTCTATTTTATAATTTCGGGAAACAGCTAAAGAAGTTAACATCAATAACTTTTTGTAGGGTAAAAAAAAAAAACAAAAAACTTTTTTGTATGTTTTCTTAAATTCTGTAAGGTTTGCCATCTTACAATGTGCTAACACAAGTAATAGAAAATAAGACTACTCTCAAAACATAAACAATTATAGAAATAAATAAGTCGTATAATAAATAAGAGGGATTTCTCAAAGATTTTAGGACAAAATAATTTATTTTTTTTTTATTATAATTTGTATTTTTTACAAGCAACCATAGTTGTAAAAAAAATCATCTTGGATTTTCTTATAAACTAAATAATGGGGAATTAGTCATTTGTTTTCTGGGGTGGCTCCGCTCCACTGTGCGACGTCGACTGCGGCAGAGCGGCAGCGGCTGAGGCGGCGGGCGAATGGGCGCTTAAGGCCAATCAACGCAGCAAATTTTCAAACAGTTGATTTTTCGAGGCTGAGCTGCAACGACGACCCACGACGAACGGACGCCCGACGGACAAAAAAGCCACAGAGAGCAAGAGCGTGGAGAGAGGAGAGCGGAGCTGCTGGTGCTGCTGAGCTGCCGCCGAAGGAAAATAACTGTATCTCGCTCAAAATCGCACGCCAGTGATAAAAACAACGCAATCTCGACCAGATTGCCAATCATCACAAGATGTCCTCTCCTGTGGGTCTCCTGTTCGCCTCCATGGTGGTCTGCCTCCTCGCCGGTGGAATATCCTATAGCAGTGGCTATATCATCAAGGAGGACGAGTCCTTCCTGCAGCAGCCGCACTATGTCAGCCAGGAGCAGCTGGAGGATCTGTTCGCCGGCCTGGAGAAGGCCTATCCCGACCAGGCCCGCGTTCACTACCTGGGCCGCTCCCTGGAGGGCAGAAATCTCCTGGCCCTGCAAATCTCCCGGAACACCAGGTCGCGAAATCTCCTCACTCCCCCGGTGAAGTACATTGCCAATATGCATGGTGACGAAACGGTGGGCCGTCAGCTTCTGGTCTATCTGGCCCAATATCTTTTGGGCAACCACGAAAGGATCACCGAACTGGGCCAGCTGGTCAATAGTACGGACATCTATCTAATGCCCACCATGAATCCGGATGGCTACGCATTGTCCCAGGTAAAGAACACCCGTAGAGCCCGGAGTTCGGATTTCGGGGTCACCTGTTGGGGCGCCTGTTTTGTTTTGTTGTGTCTCGGACTTGGCAGGGTGAAAAATCGATAAGCGGGTGGTTTTTTTCGGGAAACCTTCGGGAAATATGGGGAGTGCGAGCGGGAGAACTGTAGGGAGTTTTTTTTCATCTTCGGGAGCAGCAGTTACGACCTGGGAGTGGGAACGGGAGCACTATGGGATTTTCGGGAACATTACGAATACTGCTTTATTAAGGAGTTTTTAAACAAACAAGGACGAAAGGATTTGCATTTGTTTCTAAGAATATGAAGTATTTTGCCAAACATTTGAAAAACATATACGACAACCACAACTGACTCAACTTATGTATAAGGGTTTTGCCTAAAAAAAATATGACTCAATTGGTTTAATTTACTCATCACCACTTATAATATTCAGGAAAGTTATCCGCGAGACATCTTTATACCCCTAAAACCCCTCTTTAATCTGCCTAGTCTGGTGTTTTTTTTTGATAACGTAAAATGTTATCTACACAAGTGTTTATGGTTTCGGGACTTGATAAAAAAGTTTTAAATTATGCCCAAAAATGCTAAAATATTTGTTTGGAAAACACTTCAAGTTAACAAACAAATACAAAACTCAACCAAAAGTTCGCACTTTTTTATCAATTGCGTTAGGCCAAGGCACACTCCCCATACAATGTGTTGACATATTGACCAGAAACACACCTGATTTCTCATTTTCTGCTCGTTTGTTTATCATTAACTTCTTGAATCGTGTGTATAATGTGGAGTAAACACAAACACGTCGTTGGTTACTCTAGTCTATCTCCCCCGATTTGCCTTTGTTGTTGCCACATCCCAAAGGTCAGATTAATCCAATGCACTCGCCGGTATTTTTTTCAATTGATTAGCAATATTTCAAGCAAATACCAGTATATAAGTATACTCTTAAACAAAAATCTCTGTGTTTAATCCAATTTCAAGCAATAAGCCACTTCCGAATATAGAGATTATCTGAGTCTTTTCAAAAATCGCAACATATGTTGAATATATTTCGAAATGTTTCAAATATTACTCAATTTAATTTTCTTTTTATCAAAAAAAATGTTCATATTTCTTATGAATAATATTCATACGTTTTTGTCTTTTCAACAAAAATGTTCACATTTCTTATGGATAATATTCATACGTTTTTCTGAAAAACTTAAGTAGTAAAAACATATTCAAATAAATATAATATAATTATGACGCATTTAAATATGAATCATTGTATGTATTTATAATGTAAAATTTGACCAAATTTCCGTGATTCATTTAGATTATACGGCTTTAACAACTATTGGCTCCCAATTTCACTTATATATCGAGGGAATTTTCGGTACTGTTTGCATTTCTCACTTCTTTTATCCCACGTCTACCCTTTTTTTGTTTTCCCATGGTAGCTTCCGATCGGAAGCGTGATTATTGTGGCTATAATGATGACATGATCCATTTAAGTTGGCCCTTTAATGGTGTAATTTGCTAATTATGCAATGGTCTATATAGTCCACAGGGGAAAGAACCTCTTTTGTTCAGCCATCTGATTTTATTGTGTTGTTTTCCACTTTCCAATGTCCATACACAATGTATATTATACATAGTTGTGAAGTTTTTGCTCTGATTGATTGATTGATTGATTGCTTTTCCGATTGGCCAGGAAAAAAGGGGGGACAAAATGTGATGCGTTCTGTTTTGCCTGCTCCATTGCACAATGTTATTATTATCGAATATCGATCCGGGGGCCTTTCTTTCGCCGCGATTGTTATGGTGTAATCACTCGGTTGACACCTGACTGCCATGCTAAATGGTCAATTCCGGTCAGGACTGACCTGCATGCCAATCAGCCCATAACAGAGAGTGAAAGACCGAAAGAGAAACTTTTAACTTTTTAACTTATAACAGATGGGCATTACCCATCATCATCCGTTGCCATCCTCTGATAAAGTGAGGTATTAAAAGTACAATGAAGCGTTTACATGATGTCAGTATCTCTGAATATTTATAAACATTCTTTGTCGTAATACCTGCTACAAATTTCTTTTAATTACGAGGTACTTATTTTGCTAATTTATGACTCTTAATTCATATTTCAAATGACAGATCATTAAATACGTGGTTTATTTCCAAATAATTAAGAATATTTTTAAAGCTTTTTAATTTATAATTAAAACTTTGCTAATAAACCTTTTTATATTTATTTTCTTTACAGGAGGGCAACTGCGAATCGCTGCCCCATTATGTGGGACGTGGCAATGCGGCCAATATCGATTTGAATCGCGATTTCCCCGATCGCCTGGACCAGAGTCATGTCCACCAGTTGCGCGCCCAATCCCGTCAGCCGGAAACAGCGGCCCTGGTCAATTGGATCGTCAGCAAGCCCTTCGTGTTATCCGCTAACTTTCATGGTGGAGCCGTAGTGGCCAGCTATCCCTACGATAACTCTCTGTAGGTTTTCATATTTTCCATTCCTAATTGCCCATTCAAACTAATTTATTGCAAATTTCCTTCACAGGGCCCACAACGAGTGCTGCGAGGAGAGTTTGACCCCCGATGATCGGGTCTTCAAGCAGCTGGCCCACACCTATTCGGACAACCATCCCATAATGAGCAAGGGCGACAATTGCAACGACAGCTTCTCGGGCGGCATTACCAACGGAGCCAATTGGTATGAGCTATCCGGCGGCATGCAGGACTTCAACTATGCGTTTAGCAATTGCTTTGAGCTGACCATCGAGCTGTCGTGCTGCAAATATCCGGCAGCCAACACTTTGCCCCAGGAATGGCAGCGCAACAAGGCATCGCTGCTGCAGCTGCTCCGCCAGGCGCATATCGGTATCAAGGGTCTGGTGACGGATGTCAGCGGCTTCCCAATACCCGATGCCAATATCTATGTGGCCGGATTGGAGGAGAAGCCGATGCGCACCTCGAAGCGAGGCGAATACTGGAGGCTATTGACACCGGGACTGTATAGCGTGCATGCCGCAGCCTTTGGGTGGGTTTTTCAGCGAGCATTTGTATCTCGAAATCCCAACTAATGTTGTATACATTTTATGCCATTCAATGCAGTTACCAGACCAGTGCCCCCCAAGAAGTCCAGGTGACCAACGATAACCAGGAGGCCCTGCGGCTGGACTTCAAGCTGACGCCCATCGAGACGAACTTTGATGGTATTAGCGGTTTATACAGTCCCTATTATTTCTAGAGAGGGCTTCAACGGATATACATATATATATGCGCATATATATTTTAGTCGCCAGCTAGAAAACGAAACATGCACACCACACACCACACATATAGCCACATGCCATGACCTGCACCTAGTTGGCCTGCTCCTCCTGCTCACTCCGCACAATTCCTTGTACTATATATGTTATCTCCGTCATTTCCCGAAATCCAAATCCAAATCCCTTTGGCATGTTCATTTTATGCTCTTACATCCAGAATTTCGAGAGCCGTTGGGAAATATAAAATGTTTGGGCTTTCGTGTGGAAGCGTATCGGCTTTTGGGTTTTCCTCGAATCTGTTTTATATTATATTAATATATGTATATGTTTCCCGAATTTGTTTTTATACATACACTTTTATGTTGCATTTCCATTTACTTTCACTTTGGAATCTCCTGGGTTTCTAGCGATTTTTACACGCTTTACTGCCAGCTTATGTTAGCTCTCTATCTCTGTCTCTCTTACTATCTCTTTCACACCATTGTCTCTGTCTCGCACACACTCAGCGAAAAGCAGCGTTTGATTTGTACATAGAGATTTAAATGAAAACACGAACAAATAGAAATACCAAACCAAAAAACGAAATAAAATACAATAATCGAATAAGCGAATTGTACTTAGGAACTTATAAAGAAATCAACCCACTTAAGGTCATCGAATGACCTAGACGAACAAAATACAAAAATCCAATACGAATCGGTTTTAGCTTGATCTCCAAAGTCCCCTTATCTTCCCCAAAACCTCAGAACCTATTGTGGAGTATTTTAGCAATGATGAGCAAAAAACTATGATAAACAACACAAAAAAAACCCACGCATATATACCCACTTTATACACATACTGCTCTATATAATATCACTATCGATATAGATTGTATGCGAACCATATGGTTAATCCTATCAGAAACGATTGTTGAGCATTTCTCAAAAAAAGCAAAAAAAAAAAAAGAAAGTAAAGCGAAATTATTATCAATTACGATCCGACTATTTATGTAGCACACATGCTCGTGTATGGCTTTTAATATATAATATATATATGTGTACGATGTTGACGAGACCTGGCTAAAATCCAATGAAGAATAATGGAATGGCCTGAAAGTATTGAGGGGTTCCACAAATCCTTTGCTAAGGATGAATAAAATTATAATTTTCGCTTGGTGCGTTTTATTTTCATCCATGGCTCATTATTTCATTTTCTTTCGGTTTCATTTTGAATATTATTTTATTTGGTGTCTCACCACATATTACAATCCCATTTCTTCATATTTAGAACATATAGTTTTTATAGATTCTTTTGATAGCAGTATTTTTTATTTGGATTTTTGTATTTTCCCTATTTATTCTAGTTTTAGCTTTACATCTCTGTCTCTATTCTTTTTTTTCCTTCAGTTTCCTTCGCCGATCTCATATATTTGTATATATCCTTTGCCCTGCGATCGTTTTAAAATTTGAGGGCGTGTCCGAGAAATGTCGAGTCACATCTAAAGAAATTTTAATTGTATATTCCACTAAGTACCTAAAAATTAAAACAAAAAAAATACGAATGAAAAGCGTGTGTGCCAAAAGTCAAACTATATTTCTAGATTTCGAAATGGATATGTTTTATATATATATATATATATGAATATGAATGTATGTGTATATGGCACTTAATCGTCAAAAAAGAGTCAAGCATTTTATTTGGCATTTTACTTGGATTTTATCTTAAATAAATGTGAACTATGAAATTATTGCAAAATAAATGAAGGATATTCTATGCATCCGCTTGTGCTTGTGATTCTGCTGCTGATTTTAGCTTCTGCCGCCGCTGAATCTTAGACGCACTGCATCCAATCCTCACCATTCCGATTTCACTAGGCACCCCAGCATGTGGCACCCTCATTACAACCCCACCAACCCTCTTGAAAAACAGGCATGCTTACACGTACAACACATCCTCACCCATTTCCGTTTCCGCTCTCCCAATTCCCGCAGGCAACTTCCGGAAGGTAAAGGTCGAACGCTCGGAGCCGCCAGAGAAGCGCAAGGAGCAGTTCAATGGATTCCTGACCCCCACCAAGTTCGAGCACCACAACTTTACGGCCATGGAGAGGTGAGAACTTGAAATTTAGTCCATCTGTAAGGGGAGATTAAGCTCCCATTTCCTATACATAATATTTTGCACACCATATGGTGGGCATAAATAACATAGATATATGGATAAACTAAATTATAACAAATTATTTACTATTTCCAGCTTTTTGAAGGACATTTCCGCCAGCTATCCCTCGATCACCCGTCTCTACAGCATTGGCAAGAGTGTCCAGGATCGTGATCTATGGGTACTGGAGATCTTCGCCACCCCGGGTTCCCATGTCCCGGGAGTGCCCGAGTTCAAATATGTGGCCAATATGCATGGCAACGAGGTGGTGGGCAAGGAATGCCTCCTGCTCCTCACCAAATACATGCTGGAACGCTATGGCAACGACGATAGGATAACCAAGCTGGTGAATGGCACACGGATGCACTTTCTGTACAGCATGAATCCTGATGGCTATGAGATTTCCATCGAAGGCGATCGAACCGGCGGTGTGGGACGAGCAAATGCCCATGGGATTGATTTGAACCGCAATTTCCCCGATCAATATGGCACGGATAGGTTCAACAAGGTGACGGAGCCCGAAGTGGCGGCCCTGATGAACTGGACGCTGTCGCTGCCATTCGTTTTGTCCGCCAATCTGCACGGTGGCTCCCTGGTGGCCAATTATCCCTTCGACGATAACGAGAATGACTTCAACGATCCCTTTATGAGGCTGCGCAACTCGAGCATCAACGGACGCAAGCCCAATCCGACGGAGGACAATGCTCTGTTCAGACATCTGGCCGGGATCTATTCGAAGGCACATCCCACCATGCACCTGGGTCAGCCGTGTGAGCTCTTCCGCAATGAATTCTTCACCGACGGCATCACCAACGGTGCTCAGTGGTACAGCGTGACGGGTGGTATGCAGGATTGGAACTATGTGAGGGCAGGATGCTTGGAGCTGACCATCGAGATGGGTTGCGATAAATTCCCCATGGCCGCCGAACTTCCGCGTTACTGGGAGGACCATCGGGAGTCGCTGCTCCAGTTTATAGAGCAAGTGCATCATGGCATTCATGGATTTGTGCACAGCACCATTGGTACTCCGATCGCCGGAGCCGTGGTCCGTTTGGATGGTGCGAATCACTCGAGCTATAGTCAAACTTTCGGTGACTATTGGAAGTTGGCGCTACCCGGTCGACACAATCTCACCGTTTTGGGCGACAACTATGCTCCGTTGCGCGTGGAAGTGGAGGTGCCCGAGGGCGAACCCTTCGAGATGCGCATGGATGTCACCCTCATGCCCGACGATCCGCAGCACTGGGCCTCGGCGAATGACTTTAGAATTATCGAGAACGTGGTCAACACACGGTATCACACGAATCCGCAGGTTCGAGAACGCCTCGCTGAGGTGGAGAACCAAAATGGACAGATTGCCAGCTTTGGTTATGGTGACAATGAGTTCAGCCGAACGTTCAACTACCTCAAGATGACCTCTGATGTGAGTGGGTCTGTAATTAAGGCAGAAACTAGTTTAGAGTCCATTTTTCCTTCCACTGACTTTGTTTTCTTTACCTTGCAGATCGGCGAACCCGAGGAGCACAAGTACAAGCTGTTGGTGGTGAGTTCCCTATACGATACAGCCGCTCCCCTGGGCAGGGAAATTATGCTCAACCTGGTTCGTCACCTGGCCGAGGGCTTTAAGCTGCAGGATGCCACTGTGGTCGAACTTCTGAAGCGCAGTGTTATCTACTTCCTGCCGCAGACTGGCAAATTCGAGGATGTCTTCAACATGTACAACGCCAAGTGAGTTAGCCCATGCCAAGCCCTTGAGTTAGGAAACTCATTTTATCTTTCTTCACCCACTAATAGCTCCTCCGTTTGCGATCCTGTGCTGGGCGATGAGTTGGCCGAGCGCATTCTCAATCCGGAGACGGAGACGGCCAAGAACATATTCCTGCAGTTCCTGCGCAGCGAACGCTTCGATTTGATGCTTACCTTCGGAGCCGGCAGCTCAGAGCTGAGCTACCCCAAGGGAGACCCGGTGCTGGAGAAGTTTGCCCATGGAATGCAGCGAACAGAGTTCAACTACTCGCCCCTCCAGTGCTCTCAATCGGCGACCAGGCAGGCGCATCGGGAGACGACTGAGAGATTGACCAATCTAATGTACCGCATGTACAACCTACCGGTTTATACCTTGGGCATCTCCTGTTGCCGGATGCCGCACCACAAGCAAATCGCATCCGTTTGGCGCAAGAACATCGATAAGATCAAGAACTTTTTGGCTCTTGTTAAGACGGGAGTAACGGGCTCGGTGCAAAACGATCAGGGACAACCACTGCGGGAGGCCTTCGTGCGATTGTTGGAGCACGAGAGGATCATCAATGTGACGAGGAATGCTGCGCGATTCCAGTTGATGCTGCCCCATGGTCTCTATGGCCTGGAGGTAACCGCTCCCAACTACGAGACGCAAATGATCAAGGTGAACGTACAAGATGGTCAAATCACGGATATGGGCATCATACGCATGCATCCATTCACGCTGATTCGCGGCGTGGTTATGGAGCTGCCCAATAGCGCCAATAGAGCCACCACAAGCATTGCCGGCGTGGTGCTGGACGAGAGCAATCATCCGGTGCGGAATGCCAAGGTTTCGGTGGTGGGACAGACGCAATTGAGGAACTTCACCAACAGCATGGGTCAGTACCATATATCGTCGGTGCCGTTGGGAACCATCAGCCTAAAAGTGGAGGCACCGCGTCATCTGGAGGCCACGCGACAGATGCACCTGATTCAGGGCGGCTTGGCCACCGAGAACGTGGTCTTCCACCTGAAGATTAACGAGCATGTCTTCGGACTGCCTCGCTTCCTGTTCATCCTGATCACCAGTATTCTGATCATTGTCGGCGTCGTCATCTGTGTGCTGTGCGCCCAGTTTTGGTTCTATCGACGCCATCGGGGCAACAAGCCGTACTACAACTTCTCGCTGCTGCCGCAAAAGGGCAAGGAGCAGTTCGATCTGGAAGACGATGAGGCGGGTGATGATGGCGAGACGGAGCTCTTCCGATCGCCAATTAAACGTGAGTTGTGGGATAGAAGATAGAAAACTTTTTATGTACTGTATACTAATGAGATATCTGCATTCCATAGGCGGGATGACCATACAGCCGTACTTTGACGAGGAGCAGCTGGAGCGCATCCTGCACACGGATGACGATGACGACGATGGGCCGCACATGGAGCCTGAACTGGATGTGGCCGACGAGAGTGGCGACGAGATAGTGATGCTGCATAACCATGGGAACAAGCGCCGGCACTAGATGTCCCAATGATAATGATCTGATCCCCGATGATCAACGCCAATCACCAATCTCAACTGTCCCAACTTATACCATGATCCACTGCAAATACACGACAACCACACACAACATAACTGTGATTCAAAACGTTTTCAAGAGAAACCAACGCAAGCATTGCTCTACCTTTACCTTTTTTTTTATTTTTGTGTAATATATATATGAATACCCTTTAAATGTAACTTAATTATTCGATATACAATGGATACGATTTACGTCTGCGCTTTAATGTTAGTGAGCTTGCACCTAGAATGCATCACAATCGTCAGCTTTAAATAGAGAATGTTGTGCTCCAACCTCCAACTTCCAACCCACTCGGCGAATCTCTCTCCTATGTATGTCCCATATGGCCCGTTTATATAGATATATATATATACATATGTATATTTATCTGTGTCCAGCCAAGAGAACTGTAAGCGTAACCGTAACTTAACTTAAGACTGAGAGCCTTGCAATTCTAGCAAACGAAAAAGAAATGAAAACAGATGTGAAGAGATCTATGAAAGACACGAATCTTGCGAAAAAATAGAAACAAAAATCACAGCCAAATGCATGCAGAGCGGTTTAAGTTGATTAAATGTTTAATAAGTATTTAGCAATAAATGAAATATGTGAATAGTTAATCATACCTATTTATTTTACTGATGAATGTCAACGTAAATTTTAAATTGCTCAAAAGCTTTTAGTACAAGAAGTAGAAGTATTGATTGATATTATTTTATACATATTTTACTTTGAATCTTAGTACTTAATAGTTTAATAAACCATATTTAATGGCATAAATCAAAACATATTATTATATAGTAACACATACAAACTTCAACCCTCTGTATGCATAATTCTGGCCAATCAATTCATCTCACTTCCGGAATAATTAAAATTTTACCAAGACAGCTAGGAAAAGAAACAAATGTGCAGCTTGCCTAAGAGAGAATCATAACAAAACCAGTTAACAGCTTTTGTAATATTTTCTTGAATATGGCTAACTTATGAAAACTACAAATATACACAAAACAAATTATATAAATAATGTATGCATATATAAATATATATTTACTGCACGATTTTAGCTATATAGAGCACACAAAGACAAAAAGCAGTTGAAGATGAAGAGAAGGAAATTAACTATATTCCACAAGGTGCAGCATTTACTTATATATATATACTATATATACTTATATCGTATACATATCCACAAATATGGCAATTAAAACTATGTAAGCAACTATCTAAATAAATTAATATTGTACCTACAAATCGGAGAAGAGAAAAATTCTACGGATGTGTAATCTCAAGCTGATGGAGGCCGTCTCAAGCTTCCTGATCAGATGAATCACATCGAAGTTTCCTGAGTGCAAAAATAGAACTGAGGTCGGTTGTAAGCAAAGGTAAATATTTATAAGAAAAATTAAATTTTTATATTAATCAAAATTTTCAAATTTTTTATCTATTTTGTATTATTTGGACTTAAAATTATAAGAATTTCTTATTAATGAGTGATATTAGTTTAACTTTGCATTCATTTTTGTTTCGTTTCGTGTTTTATGAAATTGATTTTATGTAGTATAGAATTTTGTTAAATGAAAAGGAAATATGTGAGACACAACTCGGAATTCAAGAAGTTGAATAGTATGCCTCTTTCCTTTGTAAAGAGTGTCGCTTTGACCATCGCCGCGATGTTGTCGTCAGAGCCAGGATCAAGGTCATCTGGCGATAGCCGCCTTATCGCCCAACCAGCATCCATCAGCTCTCGCTCCATCCACACACAGCCACTACAATGTCCGCCGATCTCAGCTGAACTGTCGCACGAGCTTTATCAGGGCAGGTCCAGAGCCCAAGAGATAGTTGTCATTCGTGCTCATTGTCGTTGTCGTCTCCTCCACTCAGTTGCGGATCTTCCAGCGTTGCGAGCAGAGCATAACAGTACAGAACAGAACCAAATTCAAGCCGAAAGATCCCCAATCCCATCCCAAAAGTAAACACAAGCAATATGTGGTGGAGCCGTAAGTTAGCCTCAAGGTGTCTCCGCCTCCATCGGGCCAAGAGCACAACCTCCAGCGGACCGGAGCAAACACTGGGCATCATTGGAGTGCCCTTCGCCAAGGGACAGGGCAAACAGGGTGTGGAGCTCGCTCCCGATCTTCTCCGACAGAGCAGCCTGCGTCAGGTGCTGCAGAGCAGTCATGGTGAGTTTTGGGATCACACTTATAAGGCCAGACTTGATCAACCTATAACAAACATAAAAGAAATCCATAAAATGTTGACCTTTAGACCCCTTTTTCTCTAGGTTACCATGGTGTTTTTTAAAAATCCAGTCGATTAGTTAGGCTAATAGTAAACAATTTTAAAACTGAACGATTGGATTCCAGACTTAATTAATGATTTAGAGAAACCCCATTTGATTTATCCAAAGGAGAATGAGTTTTATATTCGGTAGAAAATAACTTTAATTTCAAATGGAGCTTTGAGATTTAAATTCTAAAATATATTTCTTGGTACCATAAATAAAACGACCTTCCAATCATTTTGGTGTAAATAAATGGTTTATTGTTTAGATGGCCTGGTGATACGGGACTACGGAAATCTGCAGTATGCCGTGGACGAGCCCCTTCTTCAGCAGCAGCGGGTGCACTACCACCACATCCGGAACTACGCGGACTTCATGGCCTGCAATCGAGCACTGATCGAGCAGGTGAAGCTGATGCTCGCGGAGAACTCGCAGTTCCTGGCCATTGGCGGCGATCATGCGATTGGGTTCGGTGAGTGTCCAATCCATCCTCCGTCCAGATGGAAACCAAAAATCGAATGGGAATATGTTGCCTCTTGCAGGATCGGTGGCCGGACACCTGCAGCACACGCCAAATTTATCGCTGGTCTGGATCGATGCGCATGCGGACATCAATCTGCATAGCACCTCGCAGTCGGGCAACATCCATGGTATGCCCGTGTCCTTCCTCCTGGAACAACTCCGTACCACCTGGCAGCACGCCGGTCTCCAGGACATCGCGCCCAACTGGTGAGTGTTTGAATAATGTGCAAAAATCTCCGGTTTACCTATGTATTTGTGTTCCATTGTTAACTTGAAAAGATTTCTATACATATTTATAAATTTAATAGTTTATGGGTTCAAATATGATGAAATATTGCTGCAAATAATTTGTAGATCTATTTGTAAAGTCTACAAAAAATGATGAAATATTTCCGGAAATGTTATAAATTTATAGTTCTAAAAAACGTAATCCATTTATAGATCCACTTTGTATAGAAAGCATTTTGAGTCGATCCAGGAACACAAATACACAAATACTTTTTCAAAGATCATCGATAGATCGCCTTACAGCTAGACAAGTCACACTTAAGTCTCTCGGGGGGGTTATTTATTCCATATTTTATATATTATATATTGCTTTTGATTTTTTTTTGGGGTTTTGGGGTGGGGGTTTGCTGGGTGGAGGGTTTTTGGCGGGGGGTTTGTTCGCCTTATCACAGTTGCCTTAACGAACTAAGAATTATTTCGCTTTTTTTTTGTTTGATTTGATTCTTTGCTTCGACTCTTGTTTTTCGATTTGTTTTTCTCTGGTTTCATTATTTTTTTTGTGCTTGCCTCAGTCTTTGGGTTTAGTTGCTATCAACCTTTAATCTGCTTATTTATAGATTATTTAATTTACACATTGCTTTTTTGCCTTGGGCAGTTCGGTTTCGTGCTTTTCTTCCAAGCATTTGGAAAGTCAGTCGAGAAGGTAGAAAACAAGTTAACTGAAGATAGAGAGAGAGATCAAATCAGAGATCACAGTTAAAAAAGGAACCCAAGCTGCGGGGAATCCCCGGAAATCAAACGAAAATTCGAGCTCTACGTTCTCGCGTTCTAAATATCGTTTCTATATAGGCGCTCTATAACTAGGCATCATACATTCAAGACCACGGGGACGGGGTTTTTGGCATGGTGGGTGCTTTTGTTCTTCGGTTTAGTGGCTTAGTGAAAAACTCAAATTCTTCTCGACTCGAACTCAAAAAGTATACAACATAGGTTTGGTAATTGTGGAATATTTCCATATACACGACAAATCACAAATAATCACATTGAACGGACAGAATGACTGGCACGGAATGAAAACCGAAATAAGAACGAAAATCGAAATCAGATTTATATACATTATCAGACGAAGGCTCTTGACCAACTAAATAAATACTCAGCTGAATTTTTATAACTCCAAATTATAACATTTCTTGCACATAATAAGTATATTACAAATATATCCAATCCAATCTTTAAATAATACCAAATAAATATAGATCTTTGTATCAAAAGAAAATTAGTTTTACTCAGAATCACTTAGAGTTATAAAATTTCGACTGTCTCACTACCTTTTTGGTTAATTTATCTGAGTTTCTGATGGATAGTAGTGGTTGGGTGTGAGGATGGTGGATAGTGCTTTGCTGGTTGAAAATCAAGTCTATAAACTAGAAAAAGCTTTCAAATTCGAGTTCTTTGAAATTGAAAATTATCTGTGGCTGGCTAAGGTTTTCTTTTTGAAATTACAATACAAAACGTAAGTGTTTCTCTGTGTGTACTTGTGTGGGAAATACAAATCATGTATGTACATCATATGTACATCGATCGTGGGGGATTTCGGGATCTGGAATCAAGGATTGGGATCTGAGGACATCTGTGGTTTATGCTTTAAATAATTACAATTAATATTAAATATTAAAGTATCAATCAATCAATATAATTACACAATCATTATCGTTTTAACCAAGTAATCAATTAATTAATTCAATCGAAATATTGAAATTCAACTTGAAGAAATGTGTTTGAAATATATTTTGTTTGTTTTTGGCTTTTTTTGCATAAATTCAATTCAAAATCGAACGAACAACAAGAACACACGCCTGAAAATAAATCAAGAGAAAGAAACAAATTAGAAAATGCTTTGTAAATTATTATACTTTTTGCTGCAGGATTTTCATGTGTTAACTTTACAGTTTTTTTTTATTTTGCTACAAATAGATTAATAAAAAGAGAAAGAAACCATTTAGAGAAATCATCAGTTTTGCTGACAAAATGTTTATTGGGAAAAAATGTGTGCCAAAAATTGTACAGATCGGCGCTAGATCGGTCCGATCGCCGATGCGCTATCTTCTCCGATTACTTACCGAAAAATCACACGAAACAATAAAAGTGAGTGAGGTATACGAACAATACAACAATATATATAACAACTGCAACAACGAACTGAAAATCGAAAATCCGGAAACGAAAATCGGCTACGGATCGATCGGGAATATATGTATGTATATAGTAGTTGACCCACAACGAAAGGAACGAAAGGGGAATCAACTCAAATGTCAAAATCGGATCGGATCGGATTGTCTTCCTTTCAAAGTAATGCCCTCCATATCATCATCATCATCATCATCTCGTTAAATCTTCCTTCTCAGTTGGCTTAATACACTGGGACCAAAAAGCGTACGTTCAAAATACACTGAGCGAAATCATAAGAGCAAACAAAGAGCATACTCTTTTTTCGAGAGGGGGGGCACACAACAAACTGAAACAAATTTTGGAAATAGAGAGTGTGTTGTGTAACTGTGTGTTAGTGTGAGATACACTGTAAATAAATCAATAACCAAAGAGAACTCCGTCTATAATGAAAAATTACAAAGGGAGAAAACGTAAGGATAACCCAAATTGTAATGTTCCAACGAGAAAGCAATATGTTTCAACTCAATTATAACTCCGAAAGGACTTCCAACATAGTCTGAATAGAAACTCTAAAAAATCAAGAACCATAGTTCAAAAACGAACAGAAAGTTAAGGTAACCAAAATCCAACTCAATCTTGAAACAAAAGTTCGGTGTGTTCTGATATATACTATATAGAGAGATATACATATATATGCAAAAAGCAAGAAAAACTCATAATTATATATTTTGAAATACATTTATAATATTAATATCTTTTTTCTCATTTGCTTGTATTCGTTTTTTTTTTGTATTGTTTTCCATTTTGAAATATCATTTGAAATGTGTGATAAATATTATTAATTAATTAATTAATCGATATAAATATGTTAATAAAATAAATTAAATAGTTTCCTCCTTCTCGCCGCCGTCGTCTTCATCGTTTTAATCATAATAATATATATAGAAAGGTATATATATCCTTGTTGTTGTTGTCAATGATTATTAACGGTATCATTTTGTGTAATCGTTTAACGCTATCGCTAAGCATCTCCTGTTCTCTGCCCATCAAAATGATAGATAAACTTTGCTCTAAAAATTACAAAAATTACACACAATTAAGCAATACAAAGATACAGGTTCAAAATCATACACAGAACATGTCGCGACATGTCCCCACATATACGTAAATCGAGGGAGTGGTGACTGTACTTTTTCTGCTAAACTAAACTATGAGATTCGTTAATCATAAGCGCTAAACATAATGGCATTACACAAATTAAAAGTATTCTCGTTTTGCACACAAATAATATCGCAACTGGCAGAGTCTCTAAACCGAGCAACAAAAACTGGAATGCATGTCATTGGGTTGTTATTTAGTACTAAACCAAAACTGGGACGATTGGGAATGTCTTTTTTGCTGAGATCAACTGATTCCGATGGCACCATTTAAAGATGGGCCTTGACTAGATCGATTCCTATTTCTTTGAATGACCGTCTGGTTTTTTAAGTGTTCAAAAAGAGAGAGAGAGAGATAGAGAATAGATAATCCTGGGGTTTCAGGATTCGGAAAACATGTAGTTCAAGGTAGGAAAATCATACAGTTTAAAAACAAACAAAACCAAAAAGTAACAAATAAATAAAAATGATGCTAAAATTTTCATCAAGTTTTTTTTTATTGAAAGTAAATTTTTTTTCATCGTGTTTTTTTTTTACTTGTTTGGTGCGGAAATCAAATAAAATCATAAGAGTAAACATAAATTTAAAATGGATCGTAATTATCAAACATAATTCGTTGAATAATTCGATCAAAAAGCAAAATACACAAAATTAAAGAAAGGAAATAAAGCATATTAAATAATAATAAATGTAATCATAATATTCATTCGATAGGATTCACAGGAATCTTTAACTAACGTGGGTTTACATGTTAACATATGTACACACAGATCGTATATAGCTAAGATATCAACTAAAACCGCTGGGTTGGTTGTGTTCTTGTTGCTGTGACAAATCAAATGGGTATAGCATAAAATCATAAATTAAAACTAAAACTGAAACATAAAAGGTTTTGCTGAAACGAAATCAAAATGGCTGGTAAAGTAAACGAAATAAAGTACAAGGTACAAAATTAAAATTAAACCAAACATAGGGGTAAATAGAGAGATATTGAGAGAAGGGGAGATTGGGAGGAGAGAGAGATGGGAAGTTATGGATTCCCGATATTATATAGACACTCGATTTTTCTCTCTCTCTCTGTTCATGTGTTGTGTGTATAATTAGACTAAATCTTCATCATAATCTTCTTGTTCATCTTCGCTTTGCTCAAAATCAAAGGAATATTGAATTCAAATTGAATTAAATTAAATTACGTAATTATAAAAATACAATAAATAATGTTTTTTGTTTCGATTCCGTTTGTTTTCTTGGTTCTTCGCTTACTTAAATAGGTAAAGAAAAATGATGAGATATAAATATATGTACTCGAAATACATATCAAATTCGCTTAAAAAATAATTGTATATTTTGTTAAATTTTTTTGTAGTTGCTGTTTGCTTTTGTTTCTCGTTTTGCGGTATATAGAATAATGATACTTTTAAGTTACACATTATCGTAAAAGATTCATTTTTTTCGTTTCTTGTTTTCTTCACTTAATGAAATTATAATTTGTAATTTATAGTTTGAGATGCTTGAAAAATTGTTGCTGTTGTTTTGCCGTTAGTTGCATTTTAAAACTATTGCACAAGAATTATAATTAATACAATTAATTAGATCATCGATGACAAAAAATATAAGTATATATATATATTAAAGGATTAGTTAATTAAATTAAATATTGAATATACATATATATGTGTGTGTGTTTCGTGTGTTGTGTGTGAGAGTATGTGATGACAGAAATACAAATTAAACAAAATCAAGTACATAATCTTCGCTTTCACAGGATTCTCTTCCTGTTTTCCTGTCCTACAGTGTGTTCTTATGTGGGTGTATAAATAAACTAGCAGATTGTAAATAATGTATTGCAAATTTATCCGGAGAAGCAGGAAATCAAAGTAGGGGGAATCCCCTTGCATTTTGACTTCATGCTTGCCTTTTGCTTTGCTCCCTTCTTTTCTTATGGGTTTCGAGGGGCTTAATCTTTGGAAAGGGGAGAGCAGGCCGCTTCAATCAATCGTTTTATTACCTAGAAATTGCCATAGTTCTTTTGGTTTTGATCTACTATATTTTTTCCTCCCTATATGTGCGGCTGTCTCAAAACTTCTTTCTCCCTCATCGTAATCTTCTTCTTTTCCATCTTCTGACTAGAGTTCTTGTTGCGAATTTTGTTCAAACAAAAAAAAAGATTTCTTTGTTGGCCTATAGTTATACAAAAAAATAATTATATTTAGTGAGATATATATATATGTGGTAATATATATCTGATTACACATAGCGCTGGTATCGTAATAATATTCAAAGTTAAATCAATTTCTATTTCGCTTTTTGGGTTCTGTTCAATGCTCTGGTTGAAACTTAGGTTAAGAATTTATGCTATTTGGAGAGAGAACTCAAAATCGGTTGGGGTTGTGTCATCTTAGGTTAAACTTTATAAACAAATCAAACACAAATCATTTGTATAAATATGCATGGTTGGGTCTGACTGGTTTTATGGACTGGATGCAGGAGCCTATTATCAAATACAATTCGTATACAAAGCAAACAAAGAAATCAAACAAAACTTAATTCAAATACGGAATACGGAGTATAGAATCCAGAATCAAAATTATATATGTAGATATTTATGTGTGTTTTCGGTGTGTGTGTCTCACTCTCTCGCTTTAACAATCAAAAAAAGCAAAGAAATATACAGAAGAGTTTAACTAATAAAAAAACGCAAAAATTTCACAAAAGTTTTAGGTTTGGATATGGGATTGATGGGGTATTATATATGTAGGATGTGCTGGGAGTTATCCTCGTCTATAAGTCGCCCCTCCCTTTATCCTTTGTCAACTTACTTGGCTAGAGAAATCGCTTTGCTAATGCTTTTGTTCACGCCCCTCATTCATATTTTCCATTTCATATTTTTTTTCGGGTTTTTACTTTGTTTTAAACTGTTGTCATATAAAAAAGGTTGTTTCTGCTTTACTTTTTCGTTTTTTCGTTTTTTTGTTTTTAGTAATTGTTTGTGCTACGCTTTGTTTAAACGCTAAAAATGTTTTGGTTTAGCAAGTATTTTGTTATTCTTTGTTTATGCTTACTTGCTCCTTGAACTATACATTATATAAAGTATATAAGGTGTGCCTACGCCAGCATTTGCCTGTACA
Source organism: Drosophila pseudotakahashii (assembly GCA_035046095.1). Lineage (NCBI taxonomy): Eukaryota > Metazoa > Arthropoda > Insecta > Diptera > Drosophilidae > Drosophila > Drosophila pseudotakahashii. The sequence goes on from JAWNOE010000105.1 coordinate 15,736,369, forward strand.
TAGCAAGCTATATACCTGCACGCACCCGTGTGCACACGCGCACAATTACAGTATTAATATTCACTAACAATTATTTACTTTAGTAAAACGTTTCAAATTTGCGCATAAATTATTGTATTACTTTTGTTTTCCGTTCGCTAACTTTCTCTCGATCTTGCTATATGTTTTCTATATTTTTTTTACAGTTTTCACTGTGTGTGTAGTTGTGCTCCAGGGGCACGAGTTTGGCTTGATCAAATCGGGTTTCGTTCTCCAAGTGTAGAAAACAACACACAAAACATACAAAAAAAATTCGTTAAATTTCTATATTTAAGTGTATATCTAGGTAGATATAGAATAATCGCATATACATATGGATATATATATATATATATATAGAATTATTAAACGTGCTCTGTTCGACATTCGTTTTGTTAAGTATGTAGCTTTTGTTTTTATGTTTCTTGTAATACTGTAGCAGCCTCCATGTTATGAATATATATCTATTATATGCTCGATCCTCTCGATCGCCCCGTCGAATACTTTTTGTCCCGCCCCGTTTTCGATCAAGCCAAACTGATGTCCCATAGCCACCTTGTATAAATCCTAGACACTGAACTCCTCTAATTTCTTAATTCTGTTTTTGTTTTTCCTTTTCCTTTTTTTAGATTCAAGTTTTGAAGTTTTTATGGTAGAAAAAGTTGGAGTGTAACTAACAGATTTCTTGTTTTCATTTGTTTGGAAGATTTCATTGCTGCGTTTTACTTAAGGTTAATAAATTTTTAAAATTTCTCATTTTCTTTTTTTTGCTAGTAAAGTTAAATTTGTCATAGTTTTTTGCTTTTTTCCTTTTGTTTTTTGTGTGTGTTTGGTTGATTTCTTTGTTTTGCTTTGCGACTAATTTGACTGCGGCAACCTTTGACCTTACTTCCCACAGCTGCCAGAGTGTGTTTTGTTCATATTGCAATTTTTCCATTTAATCTCATTGTTCAATCTCACTCCCCTGCTTTTCTGCTTCCCTCAACGCTTCGTCCTCTCTTCAACTTCAACTTCAGGCTGCTCCTTTCTTTTGTTTGTTTCGTTTAGTTAATGATTTGTTACTTAAATGCTAAACAAGAAGAATTTTGCTATTGCAACGCTTTTGGCCGGCGGTTTTGTTTTTCTTTTTTGGGATTGGATTGGAGTGGACGAGGATATTTATGTAGTTAAAAAGGGTTTTTGGTGTTTTTGGGGATGGGTTGGGTATACGCCGTTTCGTTGTCGTTTGTCGTGTGGAGAGAGAGAATACTTTCTCCTGCCTGATACTTTCTTGTTTTCTTTTTTGTTCGTGTGTGTTTTACACATACTGTTTTGTTGCGCTTAGTTACCGTTATACCATGCATATTTATATATGTGTGTTGTGTGTGTGGTTGTGTGTCAGGATGTTTAGATTCAGGATAATGGTTAGGGGGTGCTGCTTCATCTGCATCTGCATCTTCATCTTAATCTTTATCCACTTCCACTTGGGCCACCAATCTACTTGGCTTTGTTGGTCTTAAAGCTGACCTGCAGCACCCGATTGCCCATGGTATAGCCGTTGAGCGCCCGAATGGCCATGGCCGCCTCATCGTAGTTGGTCATCGAGACGAAGCCATAGCCCTTGCACTGGTTCGTTGTGGGATCCTTGACGATCTTCACCGATTGCACAGCCCCAAAGGGACCAAATAGCTGCCACAGCGCAGCCTCCTCCGTTTCGGGCGCCAGATTGTAGATGAAAATGGGATACGCACCGCCTGGACCGCTGGCCAGCGTTGTGGCTGCCGCCGCCGCCGCTCCCAAGCCATTGGGCAGCATCACATCGAGCATATCGCCGGCCATTGGCGAAAATCGGGCCAATCCCTTGTTTACGGGTGTGTGCATGGCGCCGCCAATGCGTCGCACCAGCTGAGGATTGAGGAAAGCGGGCAGCTGCGGCTGAATGATCTTGCTGGTGCTCCCGGGCGTATTCGAGAACTTCACCACAATGGGGTCCGTGCAGCTGGATGGCGTGGTGCCGTTCAAGGCAATGATGGCCCTTGTGGCCTCCTCCCGCTTATCGAATCGGATGAAGCCGACGCCCTTCGTCTGCGTATCGTTGCCGGCATTCTGCAGAATGCGCGACGTAATTATGGCTCCAAAGGGGGCGAAGATGGCTTCCAGTTCCTGCTGGGTCATCGTCTTCGGCAGCCCCGAGACATACAGATTGGCGCCCTTGATGGCATCCGACGAGGGGCGGGCGAATGACACCTTGATGGTCTTGTTCTGCAGCCGCAGACCGTTTAGCACATTGACAGCCTGCTCGGCATCCTGCGGCCGGACATAGTTGACGAAGCCGTAGCCCAGGCTCTGGCCCTTGCTGGGCGCCTGTGGATTGAGGGGATCGATGTAGACCTGCGATTTGTCGCGTATCAGCTTCACCGACTCAATCTCGCCGACGCTGGAGAAGAGCGACCGGATCTCGTCCTCGGTCATCGTTTGCGGCAAGTAGTTGACAATGAGATTTGTGCGCGTCTCCGTGCTGCCGTTGCTGCCATTTTGGGCACCCGATCCGGCATTGCCATTGGTATTGGGCTGCGCCTGCTGCGGCTGGGGCACCACCGCCTGTTGGACCGCCGCCTGCTGCTGCACCACCGCCGCCGCCTGCTGTTGCTGCTGCTGCTGTTGCACCACCGCCTGTTGGGCCACGACAGCCTGCTGCTGCTGTTGGAGCTGCTGGGTAACAGCGGCAGCGGCCGCGGCCACCGCCTGCTGTGTCTGCTGCTGCTGCACCTGCAGGATCGCCTGCTGCACCTGTTGCTGCTGCAGTTGGGCGGCAGCGGCCACGGCGGCCGCATTCTGTACTGGGGCGGCTGCGGCATTCGTTGCCGCCACCGCAGCGGCTGCCGCTGCACTCTGCATTAGCTGCGCCTGTGTGTCCACTCCGCCGCCGGCTCCGGTATTTGCCATCATAAAGTCCACTGGGTGGTTGTGGTGGGTGGATCGGGAGGAGTCGAGGAGTTAGAGTTGGTTGGCACGACCAACGCAGGGGCAGGCGCATGGAAAGAATAGTTAAATGTCAAGATTAAACCATTTGCATGATGTGTTAGTAGTTTTTTTCAGATATATACGTTTACTAGTGGTTAGTGGATATACAATGGGCTAGGGTGAGTGGTTTTGGATTATTGGACTCTTTATAAATAATATTTTAGGTTAATAGGGATGTAAAACGGTAAATCGTTAGAACAAGTCGAGAAAGAACTTAATGATAATGGAATGATCCTTGAATTGATTTATCTCTTAACTTTTCTTCAAATAGGATTGTAGTTCTTAAATATAACCCATATCTATTGCTTTTCGGACTAGATTAGATTTCTAAAATACCAAAAGCCTTTAACTCTTAAGGATCGTATAGCATTGCCTACTATTAAACACCTTATCCCTTTTAAATTATAGTTACTTTTTTTGTTAGCAATCTCTATTCATATTTTAAAGAAACTTAAGTGGTTTACTTTGTAATTAGTTATAAACTGGACTAGTTAGATTTTCAGTTTCATTAATTTTAAGGACCTCAGCTTGTCTGCTTTCCTGTGTCTGCCATTTTCTACGTAAATAATGGCGATAAAAAGACTTTTAATCAGAAAAGGAGTGTAACACAAAACTGGATTATCCTTTACCCAACTCAGTCTTTGAAACTTTTAATTTACAACCAGACTAGTTAATTTTTCGGTTTCATATATTTAAGGACCTCCACTTGTGTGCCTCCCTGGTCGGTCGCTCTCTTTCTCTCTCCCTTTTTGGGTTAGCGGTTAACGGCTATTCGAAGGAGCTTTGCTCACTGGCGCCGCCCAGCGGCCCACTTTCTTTCCCGGCCGCTCTCTCAGTGTCTATTCCGCCCTCTCTCTCCCCACCCAAACCCACTTCTACACCCCCACACTGAGAATCAAAGCTCTCTAGACAACGAAACACACACAGACGCACTAAAACAAACACACACCTTCGGCACTGGAAGAACTGAACTTTAGCGAATTTTTTGCTTTTGCTCTGTCGGTGATTTGCGTGTTTTTTTGCTGGTACTCTCGTTTTGCGGTGCGCTTTTCAAATTTATCCGTTCACACAGCTTTTGAATTAATATACTATAGTTATGGGTTAAGTGTTTTTGGTTATAGAGCGAAATGCGAGACAGATCCGCTGCGTCACAGGCACAGGATGCTTCTGAGGCGAGCGCAGGACTTTCTGGCCAGGCTTTGCGCGCTAGCCGCTCTTGCTATTGCTCTCTCTCTCTCTGCCCCTCCTCCTCAACCGTTTCCTTTGGACAAACTGTTACAGCGCTCTCTCTCTTTTTCTCTGTTCCGTACCCCGCCCAGTTATGTAATGCGGCAGACGGAGGGTTAAACTTAAGGGGCCAGGACATGCGAGAAATCAACTCGAACCCCTTGGAGAAAGAAAAAACACCAAAAATGAGCAATAGGCAGACCCACCCTTAGCCGAACAAGTTGTAATATTTCCTTTTGCGAAACGCAGAACGGCGGCTTCTATGTACAAGCGGAACTTGCCACCGCTTAAGGGTTAAACGCATGGCATTGCCACCCCCTAAGCCGGCTCTCGCCTCGCCATTTACATGGCAACGCTCTAAGGGCGGCGAAGGCAGAGGCTGCGGCAGAGGGGGCGGCTGCTAGAGAGAGTAAGAGACAGAGACAGCGGCTGTTGCTTGAACTAAAACTAGCGATGTTTCGGTTCAATGAACCAAGTGCGACAGAGATAGAGGACCGCCCAAAAAAACGATCGCCTTGGAAATGGCAGCATTTTGATTAATTTGCATATAGCCACTACAGTCTATATGCAGAATTTCTAAAATACAAAAATCGTTTGGATTAACTTAACACTTAAAACTTGGATAATTGTTGGTAAATATTGAAAACTTTTTTTAAGTTTTATTTTTCAATTGCATAGATGAAAAAATTAACCAAACCATGTTTGAAAAATGAATTGCTAATTAAGCATTAGTAATAAATGTACACTGAGAAAAACTAACTCAAACTAGGTGTAACTGGGTTCAGCCTTAAATAGTATTGCAATAATAGGTGTCATCATTTTTTAAATCAAAAATAAAACTAATTGACTTTAGGTAATTCGTATTGGACATATTCCACTGCGGTTTCTCACATGCCATGACGATTCGCACTTTTTTTCTGTAGTGCTCACGAAAGAGTCAAAAGGTCACGCGCACACATGTCGTCATCCCATACCACCCATTTCCGCCCACTTTTGACCCAGGGACACGCAGACAGGGGTCTCTCGCTCACCAACTATCGCCATGGCAACTACAGTTCAACCTCGATAATTAAAACCATTATAAGGAAAATAATATAATTATGGATGCCCTTTGAGATGTGGACATATACCAAATGTATTCCTTTACTTTACTTTCTTAACTTAAAATTAAAGTTTTCGTTATCCAGGTTTCACTGTATCGCCTTGACACGACACCGCACCCTTTGAGAGTCTCTCGCTCTCACTGTCTCTCATTCTTTCGTCCTGCGATCTCCGATACCGTTAGCATGCTCTCTTCGACTTAAAGCCCGTCGTCTTTCAAATACTCACTTGTTTAAGTTTAGAGAGCGAGTGTGTGTGTTGTTGTATTTGGGGGAGGTGGTTGTTGTTGTTGCTGTTTGGCTGACAAACAAAGTGAATTAATTTGCTAAGTTCTCTCTGGAATCTGGAATCCTTGCGCGCGCGCTCTCACGGCGCTCCTCCTGGCACTTTCTCCCTCTCTCTTCCTTGCTTTCCTTTTCGCTCACACACTCTCCGGTGGTCCAGGACTTTGGTGTTTGTTGTAATGTAATCGTTTTTTGTTAATAAATAAACGCTGGCGTCGTCGTCGCTGTCGTCTGATGTGGACAAATAATGATGTGGAAAAATAAAACAAAACAAAATAAGCGGTAAATTCGATGTGTTTGTTGGTAGTAGTTTTAGTTTTCTTCTGTTTTTTTTTTGTTTAGTTGGGGGTGTTGTAGGTGTGTTTGTGCGCCTGTTTGTGTGCTTCTGTTCGTGCGTTTTTGTTATCGCAAATCGATTTTATCGATTTTCCCCCTCTCAATCACATCTTTCATATTTCACTGGCAAAAAAAAAGCATAACAAAAAATATTATACATAGTGGCAGAGCATTTTTTGTATTGTTTGTTATACAATTCTATTGTGTGAGTGGCTATTTTTGCGTTATTTTGAAATACCCAAATATCTCTTGCACTGATTTGTATACTTTCTTGTTGTTGTTCTTGGCCCATGGGGGGGTTGGGCGGTGGGCAAAGGGGGGCGCAGATACAATGTATGGTTGCTATTGTTTTTATACCCACGAATACGTTAGTGCGTGCGTATGTATTTGATTTTTTGTTAAAACGAATCGCGTTCTCTCGCACAAACACACACACACTAACACTTAGTATCTATAAGTTATTTGTTGTTGTTGCTGGGATAAAACACGCGCTGTCTTTTTTTGTATTGTTTTTGGTTTTTTTTTTTCGAAGGAAAACGCTTCTTTGTTTTTGAACTGTGTACATGTGGAACTGTCCTAATTTACGTTTCCGCGCGTTTTCCCCTTAGTTTACAATTACAATAATTCTGTTGCTACTACTACACTGATTTTGTTTGGTGTCGCTTTTGTTTATGTGTGTGCGTTTGCTTTTTATGGCAACCGGCGTTTTGTTTACTGCAAATATCTCTGCCCCCACTCTCTCTTTTTCTCTCTCTCCTCCGCATCCACCCTCCCCACACAAAATGTCTACACACTTCTATCGGTTAACTGTTCTTGTTCCTTCTGCTGTTGTTGTTTTTGTTGTTGCGTACAATGCTCCTTGCACATAAAATCGATATGCTAGCTGCGCCCTTTTTCTCTCGCTCTAGCACACACATAGAGACCGCTCTCCCGCTCACACGCACACAGATTTGAATTTGAGCAGCAAGCATTTACAGATACACAGCACACAGAGGCGTAGATTTGAACGCAACTACTATCTCCGGTCAACTCGCCGCCCCCTCTCACTCTGACCGATCGCCGCCCATCCCTCCTCCGCCGCCATCTCTTTTGGAGGTTTGCTTATTTTTTTTTTGGCTTTTCCCCCTCTCTTTCTCTTTGCCGCTCTTTTTTCCACCAAATTGCATATTGTTGCTTTGCCTATTAATATTTGTTTGAATGTATAAAACTTCCACACCAAAGACACACACGGCACACACCCACCAGCGCATAGCGGGAAGAAAAAAATAGATATATATATGTATATTCATATATATGCAGACACTCATATTATATGTGTGTATAATTGCACAATTATGCAGCGGCACGATCATTTGGCAGAAAAAAAAAACAACAAAAATATGGTACAATTTGATAGAGATTGTTTGTGGTTTGTTATTGTTATTGTGTTTGTTGTTTTGACTCGGTTGCACAAGTATCTCCGGATATCCGAGGGATATTCTTACATTTTCGTTCGGTTTGAGATTCGCTCGACTCGGCCAATAGCTGTGGTTTAACGGTTATTGTTGGTTAGCACGGCTTTCGAGAAAAAAATAATCAATTGCAGAAGAGCACACGGGCACGAGATTTGGATTTCGATTTCGGTTTAGTCGATTTTCCTATCTTGTCTTCTCTCGCTGTGGCAGGAGCGGTCGAACTGCGGCGCACGATGGTTGGCGTGGAAATGAAATAATGAAATGCGAAACTGAGGAATTGACGGTTTCGGTTTCCATTTCCACACAGCGGCTGCTCTCTCGGGGTTGCAATGCGTGTTGTAGTTGTGCTTCGTTGTGTTCGAAGCGAACGTGGAAAACCAGAGAAAGAGAGAGAGAGAGCGGTGAGAGAGCGGCGCCATGGACGTGGGCGAAAGCGTTTCATTAGGGGCGAACTGGGTGAGAAAGAAATTTAAAATATAAATTTTCATAACCCAAATTTATTAGTTTTACAACCATTAGATACAATTGCATACAAAATATGTTAAGATACATTTCTTTAAAGCTATCAATGGATAATACAACCGGATCAGATTCCAAATAAATAGTATTTTAGGAACAAAAAGTTTAGCTTTAAATAGTAGCTTTTATTTATTACGAATATTACCATATATAACTAACAATAATTAACTTAATTTTTGCCCATACGGGGAAGCCCCATTGCTACACCCATGCAGATCGGCTGTGTTCAGTTGTCATATGCCGTGTTCACACAGGCCAACAAAAATTGTTAATGAAAATTAAAACGATCATTTTATTTTATTCCCCAAGAGTTAAAAAATTTGATCACCAAAGTTAATATCTTAATGTAGTACAAAGCTTATTTCATAAAATGGCAAAGTGCAATTGGTTGATTTAAATGCCAGTGTAATCGCGGATTAATACAAAAATGGCGGGTACTCTCTGAGCAAAAAAATAAAGAGAGTGAGAGAGAGCAGAGTTGTCAGTTCTAATTCCAGCGCTTGGAAATGTTTTAGTCCACGCGCTCTTTTAGCAATTTGGTCATTTCAAATAAATAATTAATATCCAATATAATATTTTATATTTAGTTGTCTAAAATACCTAATAAATATAGCCCAAAAACGTTTATAATTTTTTGTAATTTCACCGTGGTAAATTATACCAGAGTTGCCACCCATCTTGCATATAGAGCGGCGAATTCGCAACCGCTGTTTTAAAAACGAAGCCAATTGCACCCAGATTTCTAGGAACTTAGAAAGATCGTATTGGAAATCATTGCTATAGGCTTTTTCCAACGAGGTCGTCAACCGTTTTATGATGCACGCGACCATTATCCTTGCCAAATAGCCACGTTCTAAGGGCTGTTTTGGGCTTATGGTTCCGTTTCCTTTATAATTTCTTTTTTTTTGCACTAGCAACCACCAACGCCAACGGCTGGGGTGGTTTCAGCGTGCATCATGCCTCGTACATACACCCCCTACCAGAGGAAATGAAACCCAAAAACCCAGGACCCATTTCCAAGAGCCGGTTCAATTTCAACACACTGCAATCCTGTCGTTTTTCAATGTTTCCCTTCGTTTTTGTTGCGTGCGTGTGCTTAATTGCGCTTGTATTCGGCATTCGGCACTCGACACGCCACATAGTATATAGTATATGCCATATAAGGCGAATAGCCACCCTCCGCCGACTCCCCCAACCATTGTAACTTCCTGTTCCATGTGCTGATTTTTTACCCTGTTCCAGTCGGACGCTCTGTTCCAATTTACAAAACAGGAGACCCAGAGTCGCGAAATGAGGTACAGTAAAGTCTACAACAAGTATTCAACTTTTTTTTTAAAAAGATAAATAGGATTTATTTTTTATTTTTGATATATATTTTATAAGTGAAACTTAAAATAATTTTATAAAAATGTAAATGAATGGGTTCACCATATTGAGGGTGACCTGTATTTTCAGAATTGTAACGCAACTTTTGGCCGGGGGTGGTTTTTGTCGTCCTTTCCGAAGGGTGGTGCTAGTGGCAACGGAAATGTGGTGGGGTGGTGCTACTTCCATCCTCGCAGGATATGCGAACTCGGAATCAGACAGATCGGCGTCGCAAGTGTTTGCTTAGCATACAAATCTGCATATGTAGATATGTACATTGTACATATATGTACATATGTTTGTACGCCCTTTCGATGTTTGATGTGGTGGTCGAATTAATGGATTTGCAGTTTAAAGTAGAAGAATTTATTTAGGGAATAAGTTTGCTAAGTTTTTTGAGTGCATTCTCCGATTTTTACATTCAGTAATTTAATCGAAATGAGTAACTGTCTAGAGTTGCCACCTATCTTGAATATTGAGTGGCTATTTCGAAACCCTTGCTTATAAACCATTTGTACTAAAAATGTATTAAAATTATAATGTAGGTTCATATATTTTTGGTAAATGTACAGATTTTATTTGTAGTCTTCCACGTTTCCAGATAACATTCAGTCTTATCGCAACCGTCAGGGGATCCCTGATATAATTCCATTAAAATTACATCAGCTTTTATTTCGCTGACGCATGCTGATAGAGAAAGTTGCCGGCCACGTGCTCTTTATTTCTTCCATTTCACCGGAGCTTCTACCCCCAAAAAAGTAGGCAATACAAGTTTTTATTTTATTTTAACCAAATTGGAAATGCAGAGGGGAAGTGCAAGGGGGGGGTTTTTTCCAAAGCGAAAGCGAAAGGGTTGGGTTGCCTAATCCGTTTTAGCCACGGCGGAAACAAAACACAAACAACAACCGCCCGGCGTTACAACAAAGCGGGATTAAAAAAGCAGGCCCAACACAAGATTACAACAAAGCTGGGCGAGACTACCCTCAATGGAATGGGATGGTCTGCTCTTTTTTTCCGTTCTGTTTTCGCCCGGCTCAGAGGGGAGGTACTCCGAAAAAGCCGTTTGGCCCACCCTTAGCGTTACATAAACACCCAACAGAACTGAATAGCGGTAACACGAAAACGAACCGAACCGAAAGTTATGATGCCCGAAGGAGTAGGAGACACGGGAAAACAGGAAGAAATAGCCAGTACACTGGCAAAAAAATTCAGATTTCTCAATGGTATATGGTCTTATTTGGGGGAAAAGCTAAAAGGAAATGGATATTTATCTTGAATTGATTAGCTTCATAGTGTAAATATATCGCAGTACATATGGAATTTAATCAAAACGATTATATGTAAATTTTTATCAGTGTAGTCTTCCTTAAGGGAAAAGCTAGAACTTAAATAAAATATATCTTAAAGGGGCTAACCATTAGCTTTATGGTACAAATATATCATTTAAGGGGTTTTTGGTCTTTAAACCAAAGATTTTCTAAAAGAATACTTAATTAAAAAAATAAAACGAATGCTTATATTTTTTTTGTGATATTTAATTTCGTTCCGTGTATTTATCAGGCGATAGCCACCCCCTTTTTTCTGGCCCTTTCTCTTTCGCATATTTACATAATGATCCTTAGGGCGCTTTTAACTTTGCACGTCTCACTGCACTCAAATGTCCACGATCCACAAACTCAGATTGGGCAGGCAGACTCGGCAGGATCTATGGGATCTGTGGGATCGGGATCAGGATCCTAGCCGAGCCGATCTGCAGCCGGCGACAGATGCACTTTTCCCCCGAAACTAATGGTAATAATCATAAAAATTACCATAAGACACCGGGTTCAAAGTCCAGGAGCAATGCGCACGATCGATGCAGGGAATTCAGGGAGGAGAGGGAGATCGCAGGACATTCGGCACTGAATCGTGGCATGTGTTTCCCTTTTCCTTTCCCCTACCCCTCGCTTCCCCCCCTCTTACTTTTTGCTGCCGCCGGCAGCATTGTTTTCCCGTCTGTGTTGTGTTTTTGTTGCCGTTTTTCCTTTTCAGACATTTTCACCTTTGTCGCGATGCAGCCTGCTCTCGTTCTCAATTCTGAACTCTGAATTCGGAACTCTGGATTCTGAATCCGATTCGGTTGCAGTCCTTTGGGGTTGCGAACGTGATCGGGCCAAGGACTTTTGGCCACCTGGCCTACTAATCAGGATCACGAATGGTGAACGAAGGCGAACGAGGGGGGGCAGGATCAGGATTTTGATTTTGGCAAGGGCAATTCGAAATTTTGGAATGATTAATTGATCTATTATTATATTTTTTCACCTTGAAATTTGCTCAAACATTTGTCAAATTAATGAAAACCGACTGCTTTATTTATATTCACTATGATCTTCACTTCCACTGATCAGAAAACTTATCCATCAATGAATTAAACAAATTCATAATCAAATATGTAACTTTAATATTATAAAGAAGTAATATCTGAAAAAATTCTTGAAACCTTTTATAATCCTTTTTTCACAGTTTATTTATTGTGAGAAAGTTGGCAAGCTGTCTGATTTGTTGAGGATTAATAGATTCCTTTAAAAAAGGATGTGAAAAGGTAATTTATTGAAGTGATCCCAGGACCCACAGGGTGGGCTTCCATCATGATCACTGAAATGTTTCTAATATGATTAAACGCCAACTGAGTAAACAGAATTACCGTGTTCTTGAGCCTAATTTGAAGGTTAAAGAAAATATCTTGACTGTATCTATGAGTAATTGCAAGTTAAAGTTATCATGGTGAAAAGTTATCGGAGGAACTCTCTTTTTCTGACCTAACCCAATATTGAGTTGTCAGGACAAGGACAAGCACGATCGCTGGAACACAAACTTGAAGACCCCCTCCCTTTTAGCAAGGATCAGTGACCAAAAGGGGTTTCCTAAATGATCCTCGCTACGTTCGTTTTTTACCCAAAAAGACAAGACAACCCGCACTTCGAGGGCTTCTCCTGTTTCTTCTCCTCCTCCTCCTTCTACTTTTTAGTTCAGTGATCCCTCGACTGGAACCCACGACTATTTGTTTACACGTCAGCTGTTTGCGGCCCACTATACACCATTATCCATATCCCAGAACTATCCCGTATTGCCCTATGAGAAGGGAACCCCAATACCAGTCCCATTCCCAATCCCATTCCCAATCCCATTCCTATCCCTCATTCTTAGAGCATGTGCCACGTACTGTTTTCCTTCTTATTGATCTCACCATGTATTCTGGTTGTCATTTCAGTTTGCCCAAGGATCAGTTGGTTTACATCGGACTGCGGGACATTGACCCCTACGAGGCGTTCATATTGAACAAAGTCGGGATACGCTACTATGCGATGGATGTGAGTACACTGAGAGAAAATAAGATAGTAATTTTATAACAATAGGATTTTTTGTTTTTGTCGGTAGTATTATTGATTACTATGATATCTCAAGTTGTAAAATGCTAAATATCATTATAATATGATCTTATTTTAATAGGACCTTAATTTTTTTCGCTGTGTAGAAACTAGAGAAAGGCAGCCGCACCTAGGTAGAAAGCCTCGATCGTCCTTCTCCCGAATTGCATTTCATTTCACTGCATTCCAGTTTGGTTTCTCGATCCGATCCGAGCCTATACGATCCCATCCTTTTCAGTCTCGCTGGCAGTTGTAAAAATTGTAAAATTCCGGTTTCTTCCCCTATCCCTTCCCCTATTCCCTGTTTATGGGGCAGGATCGGATGACGATCGTGCGTGACTGCCGAGGGCATTACACACAGAGGTCCTTCGTCCTGCGAGCGCCGTTGTAAGCTTGGCATTTATAGGGGTTGTCGCCAGCAGTCCCTACTGCTGCTACCACTTTTGCCACCCCCTGTTACAGGACTTCCGATCCTGTGATGCGATCCTGAAAACGAGAAACACGGTGGTGGTGACTCACCATCACACCAAATTACGTGCCTGGCCACATCCGCAGTTCGGAACTCGAAATTTGGAACTCGAAACTGGAAACTGAAAGCCGAAAACTCGGAACACATTCGCATCCTTGTCAGAAACGGCTCGTTGCCCATTATTTATGGCTCGTGCAAAATCGACGTCTGTTGAAAAATGGGCCCTGTTTAATGCCCTCGCTCCCGATTTAGCTGCGAATTTCCGGCCCCGGGCAAAGCTGCAAATTTATTATCGCTCATTAGTTCGATCGGAATTGGAATACCAATATTTTCCAATAGATACTCGCCTGCGAAAATGCGGCAGGGGAAGTGCACTGATGCAATAGGGCGAGGGTCTTATCGCTAATATTTTTGTACAGTCGCGATAAGGAAGGATAATTGAAGGGCCCAGCTAAGCCAAGCTAGCATCACATTGTGTCATTAACATTTGCAAAGGAAAATAATAGATACTTTTAATGGGGCGTATCCTTATCAACAGCTTTAGTTAAAGGTTTCTACAGTAATATTCTAAAGATTTTTTAGCTTGAGATTCAATGAAATATGATATAAATAATAAGAAATATTTATATTGTATTCATGCAAAAGTATGTAACGGGTAGAAGGACGAGTTTCCGACTCTATAAACTATAAACTGTATATATTCTTGATCAGGATCACTAGCCGAGTCGATCCAGCCAGGTCCGTCTCTCCGTCCGTATGAACGCTGAGATCTCGTAAACTATAAAAGCTAGAAAGTTGGGACTAACCATGCAGATTCTTGAGGCTTCTGCGCAACGCAAGTTTGTTTCATCAGGGTGCCATGCTCCCTCTTACGCCCACAATCGCCTTAAACTATTTTAAAAGGTGTCTGTCTTTAAAAGTATAACTGCAATTTTGTTGTGTTTATTTATACCTATCAAAATGTAGAACAAATTTTTTAAATCTGACCATTCGTTAAAAAGTTATAAACAAATAATGGAATTCAAGCAGTGCAAGCAGTCGCTTTGCTGCATGCATATCTCCATCTCCCTCTCACTTCCATTAGCTAAGTAACGGGTATCTAATAGTCAAGGTACTCGACTATAGCGTTCTCTTTTCTTTTGATATTGATCCGTATATATTAAGACAAAAAAAAAAAGTTAAAAAAGTAATGTATTATTTAAGGAAATTATAAAGAAAGAGGTTTAGATTCCATAAAACCATTCATTGAACCTCTGATGCTCTGATTCCTCCCAAAACAGACCATTGACCGTGTGGGCGTGCCCAAGATAATCGAGATGACGCTGGACGCTCTCAATCCGCAAAACAAGATCCACGTGAGCTTCGACATCGACGCCCTGGATAGCAATGTGGCGCCCAGCACTGGGACAGCCGTGCGCGGTGGTCTAACCCTTCGCGAGGGCATCAGCATCGTGGAGGCACTGAGGGACACCAAGCGGGTACAGGGCGTCGATCTGGTGGAGATCAATCCGAAGCTGGGCAGCGAGCGCGACGTGCGCACCACCGTGGAGTCCGGCCTGGAGATCCTGAAGAGCATGTTCGGCTACCGAAGGTCCGGCAAGTGGAGCAACATCGACACAGGGATCCTGGGCAGCGATTAAGCAAAGGAACAACAACAAGGTACAGCCAGTTTTTGAGCTTATCAATATTTATGTACAACATTCTTGCCATATTTGTGTGTGCTTTTTTTTTCGTATCTTAATGAAAGAATAAACAAAAAATTTAGTTTAAAGAGATGGTGTTACGTCTGGGCACCATTAAGTCGACGAATGAGGTGGGTTCCTGGCAAGCACCTCGCAACTCTCCAACATAACCAGAATAAAAGGTGAGACAAGGGGAAGCTTCGGTTAGCGGATTGCAGACTGAGATTTGTGCTGGCCAAAAGGCTAGAGGCCGGATTTGAGCTTCGGCGGCGCCGCCGTGGGCAGATAGGCCGAGATGTCGACGCTGGCCATCAGGTTGGCCGTGTGCAGGAGGTCGTTGACGGGCTGGCTGGAGGCCGGCGAGGAAGTAGTAGGAGCAGCAGCAGCAGCAGTCGAGGGAGCACCCGAAGAAGCCGCTGGCTTGCTGCTGGCCAGCCGGTGGTACAGCTCCGGAGCAAAGGTGCGCAGCAGGCGACGCTGAATGCCCAGGAGCAACGAATTGATGGCCCCCGAGATGACTATGATGCCGGATATTATCGAGCACAGGCGGATGGCGAAGGTAGCCAGGTAATCGCGATCGTTGCCCACCACAATCTTGAGGGCCGACCAGTCGTACTTGAAGTAAATGCCAGGTGAGCCATACGAATTGCGTTCGGAATCTGTGAATAAAAGGGGAGTTATGAAATGATATTGAATTACAAGATATTAAGATGGTTCTTTATTTACTCAATATAATATTGAGGGGAATAATTAAATATTTATATATGTAAATATGTATTTAATTTTTTCTCACCTAGTTTCCGCACATTCTCGGTGACGGCGTACTGAAAAGTGTTGATGGTGCTGAAAGTCTGTTGGATCTCGGTGGGCACGATCTTGAGGAAATATTGCACAGTGGTGGCCTCCTCCTGGATGATGGTTTCATCGCCCTCCAGCGGCTGTACAATCCTCCTCGAGTACTGCCCAAAGCTAAGGCGGTTGATGCGATGGGTGAAGTTCGCTGGCATCCGTCGTAGCTCGATCATCCAGTGGTCCTCGAAGAGTCCCACCACCGGTTGAGCTCCTCCGACGAGATGCAGCACTCCGGCCACCTTGTTGATGCCCAGAGTTCCGTGCAGCCGGCAGGCATCGAACTTGTTCTCCGGCTGGGCATTTGGCTGGGGCTGATGAAGCTGGAAGAGATCGAGGGCACCGGGTGGAGGAGCAGCGGGCGCCTGCGAAGGACTTTCCCTTCCCGGATGCGGATCCCTTATGATGTCCTTGAACAGCACATCGGCCACCGAGTGGAACTGCTCTCGCAGATAGTGATTCTGGATTTGGATGGCCTCGAACTGCACTCGCTCCTGCTCGGACATCTCCCACCAGACGCCCTCGCGCTGCAGTGTCCCGTAGGCGAAGACATCCTGCTGCGTCTCGTCCATGAGATCCACACCGGAGAGGGAGGCACAGGGCATGGCCACCGTGATGTCCACATGCATCTGGATCTGCTCGTCCAGAGCAATGTCCGGCTGGAACTGGTAGACAATGTCCGTTTCATGCCAGTAGTAATGGAGTTCCGTGTAGACCAGGTACAGGATCAACAGCCGGCTTAGCAGGGATACTACGATATAGGAGTAGAGGGATTTGCGTTAAAACTGAAAATAATAATTGGAAAAACGAGGTGCTTACGTGTCCCTCCAATTTCCGTGGTCTCTGTGTACTTTTCTGGGACCTTCTTGAAGGCATCCAGATTCTTGGCCAACTCCAGGAGATTGCTCTTGTCGCCGCGGTAACGCAACGTGGCCGTCATCTTGGTGGGCGGGATTTGAGATTGGAATTGAGATAGAGATTGCTATCGGAATGGGTTAAGTTCCGGGCTTAGGGCACCGGATTCCTAGGACCGTTTTGTGGAATTGCAGGTTTAATTTGCTTTTGGTTTCAGTTGCAGTTTCATTGCCACGTACTCCGAAGCTCGCCGGGCACCGCCACGCCCCCTCCCGCGATGTATGACTGCTGCCGCCTTCCTTGGAATGTGCGTTGATAAGGGGGTGTGTGGCTCCTGGCTCTCGGGTTAGTCCCTCTGCTAGTTGGATATTATCATTAAGCCCAGTTAGTGGGTGGTGGCGTACGATAAACAAAGATTGTGGAATTTCCACGATTTATTTACAGCCGGTAGGCGGAACAGCTGTTAGGCGCTGGGTTGCCACTCTTTAAAATGAGTATATGGTCACCCTGACAAAATAGGGAGATGGTTTGTGACTCGGATTTGTCATGTAAAATGTTTAGACTGTGTAAAATAGGGGTAAATGGGTTGAGTCTGGACTACGCATAAAATAAATGGTCACCCTGAAAATAGGGGTTGAGACTCTGCTGGGTCAAGTCAAATGTATGCACGGTGTAAAATTTGGGGTAAATGGATTGAGTCTCGGCTACTAAATGAGTAAATGGTCACCCTGAAAAATATGATGCTGGTTTGAGACACAGCTAAGTCAGATATATTTTGCGGTTGGAGTCTCGGATGCATACATTTCTTAACTTAACCAATAAATTTTGAGCCTCCGCGTGACGCTATCTTGACATCTACATTTTCTTACAATTTAACTTTGAGCCTCCAGGTGACGCTATCTTGACCAAGAAGTGATTCTAAAACTGTAATTTAAGCGTACCTTTGACCAGTGACTGTAAAACTGTATACACTTCAAAGCGCGTAAAATCTTGACCCAGTGAATCTAAAACTGTAAACAAAACGAACATTTACCCAGTGACTGTAAAACTGTAAACGCTTCAAAGCGCGTAAAAAATAAGTAAAATGCTGTAAAATTATCCAAATTGAAACCAAGCTTTATTTAATCAATATTTTGGACATAACAATTAAAGTATTGGCTTAAATATGCAATGTCATACCTCGTTGAACTCGTAGTTAAATTCTCTATCGATTGGCATTAAAGCCTGCTAATTTTAATTTTTTGCCCTTTTTTGCAAAAAAATTGTGATGTACCCCCTTTCCTAAAGATGAAAAAATTGGCCGACCAATTTATTTTTCTAAATTAGTCAAATAGTAAGAGATAATTATTTATTGGGTCGATAGTTGTTCAAAACAGTACGTCTTATCGATTTGCAACAATATTTGGTCAAATTACAGCAAAAAAACACAAATAAAGTATCCTGTTTTTGGCAAAAACCCAAATTCTGATTTTCCAATAAAATAAATTAGAATTTTCGGTGAAACAAAAAAAATAATAGTCCAAATATGGATTGTCATACACCGTTGAACTCGTAATAAAATTCCCAATCGATTGGCATTAAAACTGGCAAATTTTAATTTTTGGTAATTTTTTGCAAAAAATTGTGATGTAACCCCTTTCTAAAAATGACAAAAATTGGTCGACAAATTAATTTTTCTAAATCAGTCAAAAAGTAAGAGATAATTATTTATTGGATCGATAGTTGTTCAAAACAGTACGTATCATCGATTTGCGACCATATTTGTTCAAATTACAGCAAAAAACACAAATAAAATATCCTGTTTTTGCCAAAAACCCAAATCCGGATTTTCCACTAAAACAAATCAGTATTTTGGTCGAAACGAAGAAAATAATAGTCCAAATATGGATTGTCATACACCGTTGAACTCGTAATAAAATTCCCAATCGATTGGCATTAAAACTGACAATTTTTAATTTTTGGTCATTTTTTGCAAAAAATTGTGATGTAACCCCTATAACAAATGAGAAATTGGGTCAAAATCTGAATTTTCTGGAAAGTGGAGGCTGAATACAGTTGGTCTCTTAGCTGTGCTCCTTGTTTTGGATAAGTTACAGTTGAAAAACCATACTGTTGAAAAACCATGAGAAAATGTTATCAATACTTTTTTTTCGAATTGACCATGTTTTTATGCATCGCGAAAAAATGAGCCTGAAAGTGATGGTATCTTGACCAAATTGTGCATCTAAAACTGTATATGCTATTATCTTTGAGCAGCTACTGTCAAACTGTAGCACACTCTAAAAGTATGCTGTAAAATTATTCAAAAAATAAATCAAGAAATATAAAGGTGCCTACTTTAAACCACAAACTTAATTGGCGTCTCGTTACATATTAAATGTTATAAACTAAGTACTATGTGTATAAATAAATAACAATAGAATATAAACATAAGTTAAATTTTAATAATGAAGTTATAATGGGTACGCGACGAAGAAGTTGTTTCTTGCTCCGAAAAGTCAAAGGGCTTCGCGACCCTTCCGCCGTTATCCTTTTATCCTTTTGTAGTATCACGAAACCTATAAAGAAAATGGTAAACGTTATGAGTAAATCGGGAAATAATTAAACATTTTTCATTTAATACAAAACTAAAAATCAAACAGGTAATTAAAATTTATATTTAACGATCTAACTAACAAAGTTACGAACTAAATAATTGCCACAAATTTAAAAACTATTCAAGCAACATAAATAAGGCGATCTTTTGCTGTAAGTATGTTTGAAAATTAATAAAAGGACCTGGGACTGTGAATTCTTGTTTTCAGGTTTTAAATCCTTCCAAGTGCAGCAGAGGAAAACCACCACATAAATTTAACGCGCGGAGTTCGAAGAAATGATAACAATTCAATTGCACCGGAAGTGCGTTCGTTTAGTTCGGAACCGCTGGCGGAACCGGTTCCTCTTCGTTTGCAACTTTCGGACCCTTTCGGATTTAGAATTTTGAATTTCGTTCCGAGCACCTGCTGCTGCTGCCTGCTGCCTTTTTTCGGCTGGCACATTCCACAGGCCACGGACCACGAAGCAAGTAGCTCTGCTAAATTCCACTTCCACCCCCGTTTCGGTTTCGATTTCGCCCTTAATATCGATTCCGGGCACGCGCTCTGCGACTTTCGGACTGTCAGGACATTCGATTTGGAGGCAACGAGTCCGCCGAGCAGCCAGCACCACTCGCAGTCGTTTGTGAGCGTTCGCAGCGCCAGGTACAGCCCACATCCAGAGCTCCAGAGCTTGAGACTCGACTCGGAGAATCAGAGATTCCGCTGGGAAAACCCCTGGGGCTGCTACTGCTGCTACTTTCTCCCGCAATCGCCCTCCAAGAGAGAGAGATAGGGAGAGGGAGAGAGAATTTGTTGCCGAGAAGCAGAGAATCGCCTCACTGAGACACCGAAAGAGACCGAAATCAAATCACTGAAACAAAATATAAGCTAAAATACATTTTTTTTGTTGTTCCAAGTGCAAGTGTATAAAAGAGAAAAACCAAAAGAGAAACGAAGAAGAAAAAAGAAACGAAAAACATAGAGAAACAGCCGAAAACCAAGTGATATAATTTTGAAAAGAACAAAACTAAGCCGATGCCAAAAGTGGATTTGTGGTGCCAAATTAGCTGTGTGCGGGAGAAGGGGGGGTAAAAGCGAAGAGAAGACCTGCGCGGAATTAGTGAGAGAGTGAGAAAGTGAGAGAGAGAGAGAGAGTTGAAAACCAGGGGAAAAGTGCGCAGAAGCCAAACGACGACGTGGTTACGAGGCCTTTCCTTCGAGGGGGGTTAAATGAGGAAGGTGGAAGGGGGTGGGGTGGGAGGACCTGCGTAGGAGCTGCCAAGAACAGAGGACTTGGACTTGGACAAGTGACATGGGATCCAAAACGGCTGCAGCTGACAGCTTTTCCTTTTCAGCGGGCACAAGGAATTTGGGCTTTCCACCGAGTATATCTAAATACCATACCATCTCAAGAACCAGCGAGTGGGTGCTGGGTACTGGGTACTATGTACTGGGTACTGGGCACTTTGGGACAGATAGCAGCGAGTGCTCTCTCAGTGCTTTTCCTTTTGCCTTTCCCCCTCATCTTAGACTCTCTTCTACTACGTTCCACAATCAAATACTACGACCACACAACCGCACACACACACACACACACTAACACACACACACTGAGTTTTCCGAGTTGACATTTTTCGTGCATAGTTTTTGGGGCAACGGCGAAAGGAAAAGCGCTTCGCGGCGGGCCAGGCGAACTAAGCAAACCAAACCAGCTAACTTGGGCACCGCAAATCGAACGAAATCGGAGTACGAACCTCAGAGCGTAGAAATCAGCAATCAGAAAGCTGAAACCCACAATTCCTAATGAAATTTTCTTGTGTTTTTGATTTCTTCGTTGCTGCCTCTGTAATCGTCTGTCCAAGCAGCAAAGTGTTAAACGAACAAGCCAACAAACCAAATACAAATTAACCAGAAACAGAAACAGTATCAGAGAATCTAAAAACGAAATCCAAAGTCAAAGTCAAATCGCAAGCTAGACGAGCCGCAAAACGAAGCGGTAAGTTCAGAGCCCGTCTGAGATTCTGTAAGGCAGAGCAGACAGGAGACACAAAGGAGTCGAGCCAAGGACAAGGATCTCAAAAGGAGTGCGAACAATGTGCGCCGCGCTGCGTCGTAATTTGTTGCTGCGGAGCCTCTGGGTCGTCCTGGCCATTGGCACCGCACAGGTTCAGGTGAGTCACCGACGTCCACACACCATTCATTCCACCACCACAGTCCACACCACACCATTCCGATTGCGATTCCGATTCCACTCCACATTCGATACAATGCCACCTCGAAGGAACGAAGGAGTCGGCCGAAAGAGCCGAAACACAGAGCAGAACACACAAGCCAAAAACCGAAAGAGCACACTGCGGCAAAATATTGCCCAGAAATGTGGTTATCTCTATGATAACTCAGTTCTAAACAGATATTACCACATAGTAAAAATCAATTGTGACTAACAAGTTGTTTTAGACGTTATCAACTAGCTACTTTCGGTTGAAAGTCTTCCATATTTCAAAGCTTATCATCTTTTAAGATATCTGTAAATATTTTCTAGTTTAATTTGTGTGATAAATACTAACGGAACTAGAATTGAAATCCCTTTTATACCAAGTAAACTTAACTATTTCAAAATAATTAATTAGTTATTAATTTTTTACGGTTCTCTGGCTTAAGTATATACATAACTTATAGAACTTTCAATAGATATTCAAATCTCTAAGATATTTATGGTTTTAATATCAATAGTGATATGGGGTTTTTTCTGCGTGCATTAGCAATACAAATCCCAACCACACACACACACGCATAGGGCGAGAGACAGATACACAAACACTTGAGCGGGTTTCTGTTTTCTGTTGTGGCCGTGGGCTAAGCAGCCGCGCAAAGTATGCTACGAAAAATGTGCCATCGCTTAGCAGCGCCGCTCGAAGGGGTTTTGGAAGGGGGTTTCGGAAGGGGGTTTCGAAAGGGGAGCTATCTCAGCCCTTGCCAAAACTAACCAACACAAAGCGCGAGTGTGCGCAAATATTGGCTTAATTGAACCGTTTTCTTTTCTCTGGCGGACTGGCTGGGTTTTTCCCGTGGCTTTTCGGCTTACACAACCGCACAAGCAGCAAACAGCGGAAAGCCCAAAAACCGAAAACCCAAAAACCGAAAACCCAAAAACCGAAGGAGACACCAGCTGACTCCAATTTGCATGCGAAATAAGCTGGAAGTGGCAGCGAAACTAATGAAGGCAGTTAGGCATTGTGATTTTGATTTGGCACCCGTTGCGCCAGGGCAATTATCATGGAAATTGAATGAGTGGTCAGGTCGGGTCATCGATTGGTGGGCTTTGGTCTTTAGGCTTTCGGCTTTAGGCCCACTTACCAATCCCCCATTCAAGCCTAGGAAAATCCCTCAATTATTGCTACGGCACTCAGCACTCTCCAGTTTTCTCTCTCGGCATAATCCTCAAATTGTTCTGAGGCTGGTCCTGCATTCATCAGTGGGATTCCTTCCTCTTCTCCTAGGAGCATTCATCAATTCACACACACACACACACACACATGGGCTCCTCGGATATTGTTGGCTTAAACTGAAATGCTTTTTCAAATCATTTCAAAACAATTTCTTGGCCGACCCACAATCGACGACGTGCCTGGCCTTAACAAATTTCCTTTACGTATTTCCCTTATTTTTCCCTTAAATAACTCAAAGCAATTTGCCTTGGCAACGGACAAGCGGACAAACGGACAGGCGGACAAACGGACAACGGACATTTTGTGGCGAAACAAAAACCTTATCAAATTCATATACATGTACGGTTGCGAAGCAATTGAAAAACGAGTGCAGGAGCCGCCAAGAATCCTGGAGGATACCGGGACGAGCAATCCCAGCCAGGGGAGCAGTTAAGCTGCTTTATGGAGCCGGGGCCAGAGCCAGTGCCCGAACCCTGCTGCCCTGCCTTTCATGGCTTGTGTTTTGTATGCAGGCTGCAATTTGTTTTGCCCTTCTTTCTTTCTTTCTTTCACTCAATCTCCACCCATATTCCCCCTTTGTTTGCCTGATACTTTAATGCCGCTATTCATGCTAGTTCGCTGTTGCTGGCAATTTATGACTGGACTATCCGGGAACGGACCTGGTCAGCCACCCACCACTGAGCCACCGAACCAGTGAACCACCTTCCCGATCCATCCTGCAGCACCACCCTGCAACGTGAGCCACCTCCTCCAGTCAGCCGTCACCGTTATCAGTGGCACGCATCGCTGTCGTCATTTTTGTGGTCGTCGGTGGTTGCTTATGTCGCTTGTAGCCACCGTTCGCCTTTCACCTTCCCTTGCCACCCTAATTCACACGGGAAAAAAACAGAATTCAATAGATCGCAGAGAAATCTCTTATAAAGATGAAACAATATTCTTGGAACTCAAAAGCCCTGTGAATTGTTTTCATTGCATACTTTTAGACACCATTATAAATGATTTTATAACCCAAGCGATTTCTGTGGCAATCTAGTTAAATGATTACCTTTTTAATACAATTATTTGACAGGAAAAATATTTGAAATAATTCAGTAAGGTATTTAAGCATGAAAGTCTGAAACATAACCCTTTGAAATTTACCTGCATTTTTTTTTCTGTGTAGCCTTCTTACCACTGGTACCCTAACCCCTCTTATCAGTCTTGCCCGCCCCTCCCTTTCCTTTTTTTTTAGCTATCCTCTCTCTGCTTGCATTTTTTCTGTGCTTTTCCACATTTTTCTGTTTTTTTTTTTGAAGGACTTTACGTTCGCATGTCTGACTCATCCGCAAGCCAAAGTAAAGGGAAGGGGGTTCGCAGGACTGCAGGACTTGCAGGACTGGCTTACAATGTGCAATATGCCCGAGCATCTCCCCAAACACTCGATTCCAAACGATGTGAACCCCCTTTCAAACCGCCGCCCCTGGCAAAGGGAACACGCAATCGTCGCTGCCAAACAACCCATACAAAGTCCCTTTTCTACACAGAGAACAGGGGCTCACACAAAATTGAGTGGGGGGGGAGGTGAGAGGGGGTGGTCGGGTGTCGTTGGCCATTTGATTGTCGGCTGGGAACTGCAAACTGTCGGCCAACTTTAGTTACCCACCCTGTTCCTTTGGAACAAGAACCAAACCCCCCTCCCCCTCCCCACAATTGCACTGGAGTCAACTGAATTAGTCGGTTCGCTGCTCGCTAGAAGACAGAGGCGTAAGAGGGGTGGAGAATGTGGGGTTTTAGAGGGGTCATACATAACCCCCCCCATTGAGTCACCCGCTGGGCATGGAATGAATCATGCGGGAATGCGATCCAGCCGCCGTAACGGAATTTCCCACAGCCGCAAAAATTTTCTGGAATTCCGCGATTCGATCCAAAAACATACACCACTCTACACTCTTCAAAATGCGGCAGTCACAATCACAATCACAATCGCAAATATAAAGTATCAAGTGTATTTCCAACTTCAACTATATGACATTTACAACTCTATAGTGTTATAGTGTTACAAATGCACTCAGCTCTTTTGTATCGAGAACAAGTATTAAATTCAAGTGATTCAAGTATTGATTGAAATTAAAAGTAATATAATAACAATGTATTATCTAAAGACCTCTAAAGTTACTAAAGTCTAGTTCAAGTCAATAACCCAATAACCTTACTGATGTAGAAACACGCATTTTCTAACTACCTAGTACTCATGCTAACAAAGTCTCTGAGCATTACCACAACTTTTTTGAACAGTGCGGTAATAGAATCTCTGCCTCCAGGGGTGTCGCCACATGGGGTTCTCGCTGCACTGGCCACAGTTCGTGATTGGGTTAAGTTTTGGTTTCAATTCGGTTTGTAGTTGGTCAGCCGTAGTAAGTCATTTACGCAGTCGCCTTTTCTGCCCCCACTGCATCCGAATCTACATCTCTCGATCTCTATACCTATGGTATATGTATGTGTCCTGTGTCCTGCGACCCGTTTCCTTTGTCATTTGTCAGTCTGAGAGTTGTCCACGTCCTGTCCATCGTTCATTAGTTGTGGTGTCGATGTCGCACACATATGCACCATATATGTTATGTGGGAAAAGATGGAGCGCTTGGGTTGGGGTTCGGGTTCGGGTTCAGTTGGGTTGGGTTGGGTTGGGTTGGGTAGTTGTAACTGTGCAGTGACCCCGACTTCCCTGGGATTCCCCGCCAGGACCTACTCCTCCTCCTTTTGTCTGTCCTTCGCAACTCGTTTGGTTTTGTTTCGTTGGCTTGGCTTTCATGTTGGCTCAGTTCGTATGGGATAGGATAGGTTCCGTTTGGTATAGGTTTAGGTTTAGGTTTACATTTTAGTCCTGGCCATAAGTTTCCACCCCATTGCTTTAATGGGATATGTTTCCTATGGTTTACTATGGTTTACTGTGGTTTACTGTGGTTTACTATGTTTTACTATGGTTTACTATGTTCTACTATGGTTTACTATATTTTACTATGGTATTACTATGTTTTACTATGGTATTACCATGCTTTTAATACTCATTTCGACCATATCAAATGTACCTGGTCCCATATCAAGTTAAAATTGATATTACATATTGTGAAATCGATCTACGTTTCATATCGATTTTTTTTTGGGTGTATAGTAACCACCCCCCTTCCGCATCCCCTTCCCCATCCCCATCCCCATCCCCATCCCCATCCCCGTATCCTGTTACAAAGCATTTACGCTTCAATGATTTTTTTCGATTATGCATTTTGCTCATTTTCATTTCAACGTTGACAAAGGCAACGGCAAAGGCAAAGGCAATGGCGAAGGAAAAGCTAATGTGGCCATTGTCTGTGGATCTCTGTGGATGTGTCAGAGTTGCAGGAATTAGGGTTAAGTGCTCCTGCCCAGCAGCGTTGCTCTGTCTCTGTCGCTGTCGCTGTCTCTGTCTTTGGGGGCTCTTGAAATCGCAGGACACCTTCGAGTGGCAAAAGAGAAGGGGGTTTGGGTGGGCCAACGTGGGTCAACAACTTTTATCCGGCAAGGTGACGACTTTCCAGCCCCGCTGATAAACCTGATAATGATGGCCCCGCTGCGATGATGATGATGATGATGATGATGATGATGATGATGATGATGATGATGATGATGACGATGACTCACAATCGAGCAAATGAACCAGAATGAATGACAAACGTAAACGAAACGAAATGAAATGAAACCAAATGAAAAGAAATGGGGGACGACTGTCCCTGTCCTTCGGGCAAAGAGGCATAAAAATGTCACTGGCGGGGCAAAAAAGGTGAAGGGGGGGTGGGCAGAAGAGAATGGGGGTTCACAAAAGAGGGTTGGCAGGGGTTAGAAATAAAGCCTTAAGGTGGAAATAAGTGGCATAGGTTGGCAGGGAATAAATGTATGGTTAAATCAAGGACGAAATGAGATAAGTCAGAAAAGGTATGAGTTCGATTATAGTTCAACTGAGATATCTAGTAATACAAAACCGAGTAAAGGTAGATTTAAGGAAAGAGTGCTCAATAAACTTAGAGAGATATCCAAGTTGTAGCTCTTTAATATATCCTAAATTAAAGGATTAGAGTCTTTTCTGTATTATTTATACTCTCAAATATGCCCAAACTATCCCTAAGTTCGTCCCAAACTAATCCAAAACTATCGCTTACCCTACACCAATCACTGGCATCCCGGCGAGAAAGAGGTGAAGACCATCGGGAAAAGTTGGCCAAAGAAAATGTTAGTAGTAGAGTGGAGTGATTTGGGGTTTCGTTTTTGGAGGAGGTGAAAAGCATGGCCTGCAGAAGTTGGGAATATAAAAAGTACCTTCCTTCCACACCTCTCTCCACCCATTTTTCCACTATTTGTGTTGCACGTCTTTGGCACAGCCGTGCGGTAATGTTTTATACATTTGTATGGCAAACATTTACGAGAGGGAAAAACTTCCCTAGTCCGGAGGATGAGGGCGGAGGTGGGGGGCGTGGCAGCGACAACGTGCCGGGCTAAAATTGTGGCAGGTGCTTGAATTTGGCATTTTGTTGACTGAGCCTGAACGACTTCTCTTGTAGCTGTAGTCCCCCCTTTTTCCCTTTTCCCTTCCACTTTTCTGCTTTTCCTTCTCTTGGCTTCTTGTGTTCTACTGTTATTTTCCTACTTGTTGTTGTTATTGTTTTTGCTCGCACAGCCGCATGCATTATTTGTTCGAGTGGTTGAGAAGAGTAGGGGGGAGGGGGGGGGGGGTTTAGAAGGTGTCACCCGCCGCCTGCCCAATAGTTCGTTGCTGATTTCATTTGAAAAGCACGAATGGCACTTTCCCAATCGAAGAGCTGCCCCCTCTTCAACCCCCTTCACCCCACCACTGGGTTTATAGTTTCTCGAATGGATTTGGGTTAGGTCTGAAGCTGCCTGATTCGCTGCCATACGCTGGAAATAAAGCCCGACTCGAGTTGACTTGACTTTTCCACTCGAACGGGCTTGGTGGGCTTGGGCTTCTCGGGCTTCTCAGGCTCCTCTCAGGATCCGAGAATCACAAATGGCAAACAGACGCTGCGAGACCCCTGGAAATCGAAATCGCAATCGCAATCGAATTCGAGGAGGAGGCCGTGTGGAGCATCATTATCGATGGTGTCATTAGCAATGAGCATCGCATCCCATCGAGTGGCTTCCTTATGCTGGCGATTGAATGAATGGATTCGGTTTGGGAAGAGTGCGGTGTCCTTGGAATAAATCATTCAGATTTACTATACTATGCAATCTGTTCCAATGGAAGGCGGTTATTTATGGGTTCGGGATAAAATATTTACGGTGGCCAAAAAGGGAAGGGCTAAGTTAACGTAAGTTAACTCAAGTAAGAGCTGTGTTCTCTGGCCATAATTATATGTTTGGAACTAAACATTTAAGCCGGCAAACCATATTTCGTATGGGGGATTATCCAAAAGCCTATTTTGTGGCTTATAATGGTTGGCCGATCCTACGCATTCTGGTCTCTTTAATCCAGGCTTTATTAAATTCCGGATCAATTGTGGCCACCGCGAAAAATGCCAAAAAATTCCTTTCTCTAGCGCCCACTTTTGGATAATCAAATTTTGCCATGCACAACCCGCTCCTATATATATATATATTTATAGTGTATGTATGATATATAGTATATAGCCAAACAAGCTGCTAATTACGTGACCCAATTAATTCTAAACACACATTGGGTTGGGGAAAAAGGGGAGATGGGGGGAAGGGGGGAAGGGGATTGGGTGGTAGGCAGGGGTCACACATTTTTGCTGGCTTTTCAAATGATTTTTCACCACTGGTTCGCCGTTCCTTCTGACCCGCTGCTCGTATTTTTTCTCTTTTGATGCTTTTCATTTGTCGACTGCCGTCGACATAAAAATACAGAAATACTGAAATGCGAAAACCGAAATGTTTATTTGAAATGTGCGCCAGGAAATACATTTGCACTCCCCTTTTATCCTCTTCCTCTCTCTCCCTCTCTCTCTTTCTCTCTCTCGCTTTTCCAACAACATTTAATTTTGCTGCCTTTTTGTGCGGCACGGAAAATCCAATTTTATTTGCATTTTCATTAACAGCAAATAATAAAACGGAAATATGATTTTTATGCCATTGCCATGCCGGTGGAGCCAGAGCAGCTGGTTTTTCTCCCCGCCTCCCACCTGCCACGCCCCCCAACGCCCATTTCCAGGCCATTACAGCGTGCATTTCCGTTTTTGGGCTTTCAGCTCCTGCCACCCACATCCTCCTCCCAATCCGGCTGCCCATCCTGAGCTGAACTACTCGTCCTTCTCCTCCTTTTTCCCCATAACCTCACTTCGCTTCCCCATAACCTCACTTCCCTTCCCCATAACCTCACTTCGCTTCCCCATAACCTCACTTCCCTGCGCTTGTTGTTGCCGGGTGATTATAAGCAATTTGTGTTATAAAATCGCAATATTGCATTTTCGGCTGTGTTTTTCTTTGCTGCCTTTCCCATTTCCCATCCCGGCCAGCTTCTCTTTTTTTTCGTAGCCCATCCGTACACCCACCTACCTGCACCGCCCTGCACTTTCCATTTTCCACTTTTCTGGCCGATTCCTCGATTGGATTATTTTTCAATTGGCAGCAGAGTTTTCGCTTCCTTGGATTTCCCTTGGAGCATAACGAGTTTGAATCATTCAATCTCACAGCCCCGGGGCAAAATTGCATTTCCCCGGATTTTAAGTGCAGGAAAAGCAAAAAAAAAGCAAAAAGGCAGGCAAAAGTGAAGGGAAAACAAGGAAATGTGATCAAATATGACCGAAGTTCTGCGAATAGTCTAATAAACTGATTACCGTTGAAGAGAGAGGTTTTACTTAAAAGGGATTTTCCTTTTAAATTCTACCAACTGCGTAACTCTTTGGCGAAGGAAACATCATCACCATTCAGTGTTCAATCAGTGAGCTCGTCGATTCACCCATTAAATCGGGGCCTGAATCGGACGTTTCCTCATTTTCCACTCAGTTATTCCCTGCATTCATTCGTTCACTTATTCATCCCATGCTCATTTCATTCATCATTTGAGTGCTACGGATACCCTGCGGACCACCTCGCTTGACCTCCTCTCTCTCTTCCTTTTCCATTTCCCACTTTTCCCATTGTCAATCGATGATTTCCGGGAGAAAGTTGCCCAACTGCGAGCGACGGCGAAATTGGCGGGGGCAAACAATGAAAGCAAATCAAAGGCCAAAAACCCCGCAAAATCCCCCGCCGGCAACTTCGTTTGACACTTTAATGCATCCGCACTTGCCCTCTCAGATATCCCTTCTCTAGTCCGCAAGTCCTGTGTAGTCCTGTGTTGTAGTCCTTGGTTTTTGGCCCTGTTCCTGGTTCATGTCCCGGCATATTCCCCAAATCCCATTTGGCTATCAGCACGCCGGCAGTCGCAGATGGGTGGGGGTATCCTTTTTTTCCAAGGGGGGGCGTTTCAAGGGGGAGTTTCTCATTGCCTGTTTGTCAACTCTGACGCCCTGCGATCCAACAAACCATTTGAGGGCCATAAAAGTGGGCACAGAGTGCCTCACATGTATGAATCGGGAAAAAAAACCCGGTAGAGACGGGGGTGAAGCGCAATATTTGCGACATAAAATTTGCTATTAAATTAAATTTTATTTGCACATTCATTCAAAATACAACAAAATATGCCCCGGCACGAAAGGCGTGCTAAGAAAAATCTAGAGTGAAGAAAAACGGCTGGGCGAAATGGAAAAGTGGAGCTCGCCGCCGTTTGTTGCTGAAATTGATTCGATGTCAGATTTTATGACCGCGTTTGCAGATAATGAAATTTATCCGCACCGACAGCCAACGAGTGGGATAAATAGGCAGGGTGGCGGCGGCGGTGGAGAAGGGGTTAGACAAATGGATAGACGGTTAGTCAATCGCCCAGTCATTCGCTCATTCATTCACTTAGTCACTCACTCATTCAACCAGTCAGTCAGTCAGTCAGTCAGTCAGTTGTACGTGCAGACAGCTCAAATGGCAGGAGCAGGGAAAGTAAGGATACGAATACGCTTGAGAAATGATTAAACTAAACAAATGGCATCAGTCGGCAAGTCGTACAAAATATGCGTGTTTATAGCCGCATTGCATTCGAATGAGCTGGGTAACTGATGAATGTGGTAAATGAATATTCAGCAGGGCAGATGCAAATTTAAAGCTTTTTGTGTTTATTGAACAATGAAGTCGCAAGTGAACAGCAGCCACACCTTGGAATTTGTTATCGGGAATGATTTTAGAGAAATCTTTTTCAAGGGTGTTACGGAAATAACTAAGGAGTTTTCACTGCATACTTTTAGACACTTGCATAAATGTTTTCTTTGGCAGTTTAACAGAAAATTTGAAAAAATACCTAGGGATAATCTTAAAATAAATTTTAAATAAATCTATCAAGAAGTGTCTTATAATTCTCTAGGATTTTGAAGTCCTCAAAAGAATGCAACAATATATTTTGAATGAGAAAGTCTAATGGAAGGTTTACAGCCTTTTCTAAATTACTTTTTTTGTCAGTTTAACAGACAAAACTTACTTACAAAAGTAGTAGGGATTAAAGCAAAGTTTAGTATTGGATTTAAATAAATCGATGTTTATGGCCCTGCCATTTGTCTCCCAGAAGGGATGGGGTGTTCCATGGGTTCCAGGGCCATGAATCATCTAGCGCTGGGGTCAAAGGGACCATTGCACATGCCAGCGCTTTGGCATGCAACCACAGAATGCGATCCAAGTCCCTCTATCTAAGACCCTCCAACCTCCTCCGTCCGACGACACGTTCCAAAGTGGAATGGAGAATGGAGAATGCAGAATGGATCCAGAGATGGAGTCGGTGGAATGTGCGTTATAAACCAGGGTGGTGAGATAACGCATATTGTTTTTGGGCCACCCCAATCCCAACCCCCCACCCCCCTTGTTGGCCTCGTCTCACTTAATAAAATAATGTTGTATGCGTTGCGGCGCATAATGGCCGACCCACACACACACACACACACACAACTGCACTGGCGTCTCTATTAAATTCATCTGTGCCACCAAATTGCCACAGCAGCAGCAGCCAGCTAATGGCCAGTATGTCTGTGTGTGGTGTCTGTGTCTCTGTGTGTGTGTTTATGCCTTTGTCACTTGGGTTCTATTAGGCACAAGCAAACATCTGTGTGTGTGTGTGGGTGACTTGCTGTACTTTATCGTTTAAATATTTCGAGTGCCACAGCGAGAAGGCGAGAAGAAAGAGAGTGGGAAACAAGCTCATTGCGTTGTCTGCCATGCAGGGCACATAATCTGTATAGAGAGCCCTTGGATGCGACAATAGCACCCCGAAATCCATACCCCCCAAACGAAATCCCAAGCCCTATCCAACAAGACAAATTTTTAGTGCTGCCTTCAAAGTAATGACTTTTTAACGTCTCGCATGCGCGATTCCCACAGTCTAAGTACTTGGCGCCCCCGGGTGGACCGAGCACATGTGTGTGTGTGTGTAAGCATATAGCCTGTGTAGTGGGTAGTGGTTAGTGGGTAGGTAACCATAAAAGTCAATTGCCATTTAAGCGCTGATTTGTGCGATTTATTGATTAATGCCGCCTGCCAGAGACACACAAACTGTACCCCCGGCGGCGATACACGATTACCGTTTGTTTTTTTTCTTTCTTCGCTTTTTATCGATAGTTACTTGGTACATAATCGAATGTCTTCATCGATGCCTCAACTCGACTCGACTCGACGCACTTTATGAACTGTTCGAGCGGTAAATTTGATGATGTACCACATTTGACCCAAAGAAAAAACCCGCTGGCTCACTTTTATTATTACATTTCTGTGTGTTGAGCAAGGCTTATGGGTCAGATAGTGTGTGAGTGTGTGTTTGGTGTGGTGTGACCAGCCAAGCAGCAAACGAGTAAACTGAGTGGAAAAGATAGGTTGGGAATTATAAATTTATAAAAGGGATGGGGGAGGGGGGTCGAAGACGACCACGATTGAAAGCATTCCCTGCGGTTGTGGGTGGCTCGAAAGGTTCCCATTCGATTTCGATTTTGTTTTTTGTATACACAGTATAGACCCCGCCCCCTTCCCCGAAGCAGCTGCCACGCCCATGGACGGAGCCGGAAAAAAATGTTTGTGTCGTAAATAAATCGGACAAAAAAATGGAGCAGGGGGAGCTGCGCACAAAAGTATGCTACAAAATTGTTTAAGCGACCTATGTGTGTGTGTGTGTGTAGAGAGGGGGGGGTAGGGGGGTTGGTAGGTAGACCAAAACCCAACGTAAATAAAACTGTATTGATATTGAGCCAGCCTTTCGCCCCCCAATCTCCAATCTCCTGCTGGTGTCACATTATGGGCGAGTAAAAAATATTTTATCGCTGGCAAACCCTTCACTCATGCATATGTATATGTGGGGAGTTCAGATGAGTGTGTGTGTTTAGTTTTCACACACACACACACACAGAGAGGAAACTGGAGTTGGGGCTGGAAATGAAAAAGGACCCTCGAAGCGAAGGCTCACAAATACTGTGATTGAGTGGCGACTGCATCTGTTGTGATTTTGCGGTTGACAGTCGAGTTAATTTACCCACCCTCCCCTTACCAATTTATCCTATATATGTATGTGGGGGTAGGGGGGGGGGGATGTGGTGGGTGGTTGGGCCTCAATCGCTTTTTAATATCCCTTCTCAATGATACGGAAAATTAAGTGGTTAACACTGAATGTCGGGCAAAGATCTCCAACCCAACAGCCTCGGCGACTTTTGTTGCCAACTGTACCCGTTTTCTGGACTTGACGATGATGAGGGACTGGCGGACCTAATGATATTCCGGAATTAAACCCTTGCGGGCAGGGTTTTGTTAGGTAAATCGATTGTTTCGAGTTGCTGGTCATGATTGGTAATCAACTTAATGTGTGCCTAGCTGGTGCTTCAAGCTAAATAAATTCTCTCTGTGACTTTGTGTGCCATAAACCATATCAATATCTTTTGTTCAACTGCAAGTGCGACTGCAGTTTTGATTTGATTTTATTTAAATAAATCAAAGGATAGAGCAAATATTGAATGGCCAAACTTCGATAATCGATATGCCTGTGTTATGACCCATCTGACCCCTTATCGAAAGACTGAAGGCAAAGGCAAAGGCAAAGCCAAAGCCGTAACCCCAATCCAAATTCCCAACTAAAACCCAAAAACCCCGAAAACCCGAAACCCTTGTGCATGTGTGTGTGCTGTTCTTGTTCTGTGGTGTTGGCAAAATGTTGATGTCGACGTGTTTTTAATTTAAATTTTTGCCCTGCACGATTCGGCATTTTGTTGCTATTGCTGTTTGCTGTTGCCTATGCCACTTTGCCACTTTTGCTGTTTAGTTATTTCGCCTATTTGCATTTATCTTTCGGTGGTATTGGTAGTGGTGGTGGTCTTTTCCCCTTGGCCGAAATAACTTTTGGCCACGATTTCCCACTGCGTTCGAATGAAGTGGAAAGTGAAAAAGTGAAGAAAGAAAGAAGGGCCAAGCTAAAATATGCATATATAGTAGAGAAAGAGAAAGAGAGAGAGTGAGCGGGATTTCCCCGACTTTGGGTTCCCTGATCTGGGGATTACGAATGGGATTGGGGATTGCGGACTCATCTTTGTATTCATAATTGAAATGAGTTCCCTCCATTTCCCCCTTTCTGAATATAAACTCAATCGGGTTTTGAGTTAAATGTTTTTGGGTATTACTTTTTTTTTTCTTCTACTAAACTTTTTTTGTGGCTTAGGCGGGTGTTTTCTGAGGTCCAATGGCCTGGAAACACGAGCAGCTAAAGATCTAAAGCTGAAACTGAATCTGATTTTGAATGCGAATGCAAATGAATGCTCGACCTTGTGCTGGCCAGCGAAATAAAAGAGAGGGGGTGTTGGTTGGAATGTGGCCATTGTGCGAGGGAAAAACTATTGTCTGTTTCTGCCTGGGTGGGTGGTGAAAAAAAAAGTGTGTGTGGGGGTGGAAAGAAGGGTGGGGGGAGTGCCTTGGGCGCAGCGCAACTTTCTCAAGAGTTGCTAATGCTTGAGCTTTATCTGTGCCCGCCTTATGGGCCTCCAGGGTTCGCTCTCTCTTTCTCTCCCTCCCTCTCTCTCTCTCTCTTCATCCCCCTTCCAGCCCCTTTTTAAGTCGCCTTTTCCCCTCCCCCACTCATTTTCTCCCTTTACTCTCTGCTGCGCTCCGCAATGTTTGTTAAACTTTTGGCCTTGTTGAGGAAAATACATTTTTGGCAGCCTTTTAGCCCGGTAGCAGCTGTGCGAGGGGGGGGGGGGGGAGAGGTTAGGAACGTTTCCAGTAGGTTTTCCAAGGGGGTTTCGGGCGCCCAACATTGCCACCGTTTTTGTGGTAGGTTCTCGATGCCGGCGGCAGATTTCACCACGCTTCTCGCATGTGTCGAGCTGCCTCTGGCCAACAAAAAAGGGGGTAAAAGTTGGTCAGGAGGGTGACTGACTGCCAAGTGGGTGGCTCAATGGGTGGCTCTAAGCGTCGACAACATCGTTTGCTGCTCGTCTATTTTACACAAATTATTTTGAATTTATTTCGGTTTACCTGTCCCCGGGCTTCCCATCCCCATCCCTTTCAACAACCCTACGCCCCTGCCTTTCTCTACCTGTATTTTGCAGTGTGTAGTATACTTTTCTGTGCTACAAAAAAGGTTCAAGAAGCAGCAGAAACCAATTTCAAGCATTCATTCAAGACGCAACTGAGCGAGAGAGATGGCTAAAGGGTGTCTGTGTGGGTGGTTAGGTGGTTACGCGGGCAATGGGGGGGGGGGGGGGGGGGGGGGGGGTGACTGGGGTTTCGCTTGCCTCTGGCTCTTTTGCATAGTGACGACAGCAAGCCACCCTCAGAAGGCCCCACATTCCCCGCACGACTTTGAAATACGCTTCAAATTTACTTTGATATCCTTTTAATTTGTTGTCCTCCCACCCCGCCCCCGCCTCCTCCTCTTCCGTTTGCCCCCTGCTTAGTGGGTGATGAATGGAACAGTAAACTTTTGTTATTCTTAACCACCCAACCCACCTAACCAGCCGCCTTTGTGGGTTAGCAGGGTTTCAATGTCTTAATTAGAACATTGTTTGCTGGAAATTTTCAACTTGTTAAAAACGAGAGATAGAGAAATTCGGGGGGTGGCTGTATTAAATTAGAGGTGTGGAATTCGGGGGTTTGCCAGGAGTTTTCGGTAGCTCCTGGGATTCACAGAGAGCAGGAATAATTCAAATCCCCTCCCTCGATCATAACTTTAATTGCAAGGACACTTCAGTTCAGAGCGAAGAATTCCCTGAGCTGCATTTACAGCCGCCCCGAGTTATAGTTTCGGAACTCACATCCCCCCATGCTATAAAATCCACTGAGCTCTCCAGCGATTTCAGGACGACTTCGCATATGTGGCACAAAGTTGTTGAACCCAGCAAATTGCCAAAAAAAAAAAAAAACAAGAAAAAAACCCAAGCAATCCAAGACAAAAACGAAGAGTGGAGTGGAATATCGATTTTATTTTATTGACACGAAAAATTGCGCCTTGAAATATGCAATGCAAAAGTGGAAAATTCAAGGAGGAGGGTTCTCGCAGGACATGTGGAAGTGGAACAACAACAGCAGATAAGAGTCATAAAAACGCACACTCAGGGGCGGGGGTTTCCAAAGGGGCTGCTTTGGGTATTTCTTAACTCAACAAGGAAGCTTGAGCTTGGGGGGTAAAAGAAGAGGGGAAGGGGGAGCGACAGAGGGAGACGGCACTAACGATTATGATGATGACGACAAAAGCAACGAGGAAGCACCATCAAAATACCCTTCCGAATGGAGTTTTTCTCTAACAGGATTATGGATAACCATATTAAAGTACAACATGCTAAATTTCGCTTGATTTAGTTTCAAAACAATCTTTACTCGAAAGTTTGGAATAAAATGGTAAAGGTCTGGTGGAACTTAAAAGTTATAAATAGGTTTAAAAAAATCTTAGATACACCTACAAAAAAATGTAATTGATCCTGAGAAATAATTTCGAAAAAACGTTTTTTTTTTTAAACTTTGAAGGGTTTTTAGGCTAAAACTGTAAAAACAACTATTGACGACAAGATGAAGGCTAAAGCCAAATCAGTGGCAAAAATGCCAAAATAAATGACACTGCGACAAAGTAAACTTCCTACTTGCCGCCATCCCCCCTTAAAACTGCCCCTTCGCCACCCCTCGCCCAGCCAGAAATGAGCAACAACAAATATAGACAGAGAGGGAGAGAGAGAGAGAGAGAGAGAGAGAGAGAGAGAGAGAGAGAGAGGGAGAGGGGGAAAGAGAAAGGAAATTACGTGTTGGATTCGCTCGTTTTTTGGTCTTTCCTTATATATTTTTTTTTCCTCTTTGAGGGTTGCTTTTCTGTTGTTTTGGTTTATGCCGTTTTTTTCTTGTGTTATTTGTGGATTTGAAGTAATGCAGACTTTACAGATTACAACAAGAACAATGAAGACAAGAAGAAGCATAAGGACAAGATGAAGGCGGACAAACAAAAGCAAATCCAAAGAAAGCCATTCGAAATGCTTAATGAATGAGCCGAGTAGGAAAAAAAAAACAGAACAGAAGCAGAAAACAGAAGAATCACAGCCAGAAGAAGGAACAACAATGGCCAGAAGACAAGCAAATGCGAACAAAAGGACGAGGGATGACAACAAGGCGACAACTATAAGCCGCATAGGCAACCCTGTCATCTTGCCAGCCAAATGCAATTGCAGGGGGGTTGGAGGAGGTTGGGGGGTTTGAAGGATTGGGGAGATGAAAAAATGGGCTAGGAAATCCTCCCCCTTTCCCCATTCGCCTGTTTTGGGATTTGCATCGCTCCGATTTTCCAATCCAACAGCTGGCAGGGGATAAAGTGCGATAGAAGCCCTGAAATCGTGAAATCCTGAGCCCCAGTCGATTGCTATATCGATTGCAATGCCAAACAATCGCGCAATCGGTGGCATTTCATTAGCCGAGTGCATTTTATATCTATCTATGTATTTGAAATTCAATTTTCATTGCTTTGTGCAATTCTTAAAGAAAAACTTTGAATATAGTTGAACAAAATTGTATATTGTTATCGAAAAAGTAATAATCGTGCCTGTAATCGATCTTTGAAAATGCATTCCTGACTTCTCCTCACCAAAGTGCCTCATTTAGCCACAAGCTCTTCAATTATGAGGATCATAACAATTCAGGATTACCGTTTCGCTTCTTTTTCTTTCACTTTTTTTCGCCAAGGGCTTAAGGGGATTCCCACAAAAGTCGCTGGCTGTGTAATTTGGGTGCCATTCAAAGTGTCCGAAAGCTGAAATTGCATATTTCGCCATTATGAACTTGTTAACGCTCCACCCAACCAACTAACTAACTAACTAACTAACCCTACAGAATCCCCCCCCCCCCCCCCCCCTCTCCGTCTTTCTGCTCTTGGAAGGCGTCACTAAAAATTACGTCAATTAAAGTTAATTGTGCTAATTTTAAACATTTCGCCTCACTCGCCCTTTTTCCGGTTCTGGTTTACTTTGCCATTTAATTTTTTTTCTGCAGAATATGCACAAATATTTTTGGTGGGAAAAGGGGGCGTGGCGTTTTATTTTTTATTTTTTTTTGGGGCGGTGGGGGCTTAAGTAAGAAAACAAAATGGCGTCAAGCTGACAAAAGCAACAACAGGAAAGGGGAGGGGGCAAGCGCAGCTGGAAAAGTTTCTGTTTAGTTTTTTCCTCTTCACGAAAATGAAGCTCGTTTACTTTTATCAAAATGAAGTTTGTTTTTCCTACTCTCTCGCCGTTGCTGATTGTGCGCATAATGAGGGGAGGGGAGGGGAAAGGCAGAGGGGAAATAAAGGGGCTTTCCAGCTGGCAAGGATCATATCCTGGACCAAGCAGGACCTGCAGTGGACAGCGAAATGTTTAAAAAGTTTTGTGACCTTTGGAGGGGCTGGTTGACAGTGGAGGGCCATTCAAAGTTCGTGTGCAGAGGTGTGAAAGCTGACAGCAAAGTTCATAAAAAAGGGAGCAATTTTAATTTATATTTTATTTAACCAAAAAGGGGAGATAGTAGGGGGGCGAAGGGGCAACCCATCCAATCACTCAAATTGAAAGTGAGATGCAGATGCAGATAAGTTAGCGAAGGGTCCAAACCCTGAGGTGACCAAAAATCGAAAGAGAAATCTCCCAACACCCACAATTCAACCTATACCTAACCTCACTCCACCCAAACCACTCAAGGACAAAACCTTGAAGTAAAAGTTTTGCCTCGCCCCAACCCTCCCCTCCCAAAAAAAAAAACATTTAGAACGTTCTACCACCACATTTTATAATGACATTGCTCAAGGAAGCAGAAGAGGGCGACAAAAAAAAATTGAAAGGAGCACAAAGAATTACGCAGGAGCATATGAAGAATTTAATTAAAGTTCATTTGCCCTGAGCTTCTCCATAAAAATAAGGAGGATAAGAAAGCGAGGAGGGAAGTGACATTTCCGGCTCAAGTAATTGCAGTCCTCAGACAACCACGCCTCCACGCGGTGCTAGCGAAGCAACCGCCCCCTTTCGGGTGACCCATTAACACGGGTATCCAGGGGATTCATCATAAGAGCTTTTGCTGCCTACCGATTGTTATCGATTTTCAATAATCATTGAGGTGTGCCGAAGGTGACTGTACATGCACATATTTTTCACTTGCTAAATGCATCTCTGGATTACTTATGTCTATTATTATTTCTATATTAGCATTAGGCTGTCAATCGATTGTTATCGATTCTCAATGATCACTGAGCTGACTGTACTTATCCATTTAAAAGCAATTATTTGTGCATATTTTTCCACCTCTGCTTAGACATCTTCAGAGCTTTTAGGCCATTAAGTGAAGTCCTGACTATCCTGACTTTTTCCAGCCACTTATGAGCAATTAGAGTAGGATAATGCAGCTTAATCCTCTCCAGCTGTTATCGATTAATCTGCCTCGATTGCTCCACTCCTTTATCCAGCCTTTTTCCCAGCAGCACCCGATGCACTTAATTAAAATGTCTCAGGACTCACCCATCTCACTCCATCACTTTAAGTTATTTCGATACGCATCCTGGCAAAAGTCGATGGCATAAGTTTCCCGCTCCTTGTCGCTAATCTTCTAGGGGGAAAGAAGAGAGGAAAGGGGAGGGGGTGGGGGGTTTCTGCTGGGAAAAAGTTTAAATTGCATGTCTATCAATGTGTGTGTGTCGGCAACACCTTGTCGTTGTCAACATTTTTCCTCCCTCCCTCTCCCTCTCGCTCTAGCTCTCCCTCTTCCTCTCCCTCTTTCCTTTTTTTTTGGCCAAATTGCGCATACGCCCCATGTGGCGGGGAATGCGCTTGCTTCTGTTTGTAATTTATGCACGTAAGTCACGCCCTTTTGGCGCCCTTTCTCCCACCGCTTTCTCCGGCCACCCCCTTTTTTCCCACTGCAGTTTGGAATGAACACATTCATTGACTCTACAAAAAAAGAAGGAAAACAAAAAAACAGCGAGTCGAGATAATGAGAAAAACGTAACAAGAAAGCAAAGCGAGGCAAAGGGATTCGCAATACGACTTCGACACAAAAGAAAGAGAATCGTGGAAAAGCTGATTTAATGAACTAGGTAGCTTACCCTTTTCCCACCCCCTTTTCCACCTATTTCCCACCTACTTCCGCCATTCAATCATGGCATTTATCTGGTGAATGAGCTCCTAAGCCCTGTGCGTGTGTGTGAGTGAGTGTTTGAGTGTGAGTGTGAGTGTGTATGACTGGCCAACCCCTTTGGTAATGAGTGTGTGCCGAATGCCTCGACGCCTTAAATCGACGCTTATCAAAGCGACTGCGATTCATTTTCCCACTCAGACTCAGTTTTTCGGTTAGTCAGTCTGAGTCTGATCCTTTTTCATTCCGTTTCTCGCCTGTTTTTCCCTGATATCCCCCCGTAATTTTCTCCCCCCAATTTTCCCCCCTGCTTTCCCCACTTCAGTTGTTGTGCTAGCAATTATCCTGCATGCCGCAGTTCAAAAGCGATTCAGGGTCTTTAGGGGAGTGGTACTATACCTAATCGCAAATGGGTCAACATGGAATCCACTGCGGACTGCAGTTTTCAATGGGCAATCAATCAGCGGGAAAGCGATGACGATTTGTAGCACACAGGCTGCCATTTATAAGGGTTTTAAGCTCTTAGTAAGGGGAATATGGGTAAAGGATTCGAAAAGTAAAAATCATTCAAGAATTTAATTCGGAAATATAAAACACTGAATAACTTAATTATGGTAAAATATACAAATTTTCAGAGCTTTAAGAGGGGCCATCGAATCTCTGAATATTCATACGTTGAGCTGTGATATTGTGATACCTGCGTAGTCCTTAGTCCATAAACAACATAATTATTTGCCGTAGTTTGGAAGACATAAAAGCTTAAGCCCTGTTGTTTGGCACATGAATGGCTGGAAACCAGAGAAGTTTTCCTATCTGGGCGGTACACATTCACACTGCCTGCGATGTAGTACAATCCCAACTTGATTGCCACTGGATCCTGACAGGCACACAAGACACACACACTCCTACCATCCCAGCCAGCCCCTCTTCAAATCCTCAATCTGCTCGAGCTTCCAGCAAGAGGATATTCTATTCTAAAGGGCATAAATTATGCACACAAATTTGTTGCTGGCTGCGGCATTGTTGTTCTTATTGCCGCCCCAAGCTCCTCGGTTATTAAATACCGGATAGCACACACGAAGTTCGAAGGACGAAGGACGATGCAGGACCTGCTGCCTTGCTGATGATTAAGTATCTTTTCGGCTAGGTAAGATACATAATATCCCGAGAATCTTCTCTTCTCAGCAAATTGAAAAAGCTTTCCGTTTGGCTTACGCTCGTGCGATTAAAATGAATGCGAGCAAAAAGGAGTTAAGGACGAAGGGGTGGTGGGGTAGGTAGGCGGTAGGCGGGGCTGTGAGCCATGAGAAGAAGATGGCAAGTGGAATTAGTCGCTGTCAGTCGGAGCGTGTCGGTGTCGGGGCGAAAACTTTTCTCCTTTCTCCGGCTTTTACCGCTTTCTCCCAGCTGCGAAGCCATTAGCTCCAAGTGTTGTCGAAGTCGCCATCTTGAAACACGCACGAGTCCTGCCCCGCCTCCGCCCCCCATTTTCTGTACCGCCCACCGTCTTCCGCCCCCTTCGCCTCCTTTGGCTTCCCATCGCCTGAGCTTCCAATTTCAATTTGTTGTCGAGGCCAGGGCAAAAGTTATGCCAAAAAGTATGCAAGCAATATACTCATGCAATCTGTGCAGTGAGAAAAATGGGGGGCTACTTCATTTACCATTAATTTAACTTGGAAAATTTCTGTTTAAAATAACCAAAATCTTTATGATAATTTCCTCTTTGTAATATTAAAAAAGAATCATATTAATATTAATTTTAAGATACAAACTTTTTTAATTGCTTTGGTAAAAACTAAAAGATCTTCAATATGACTCGCATAATTAAATAGGAATTTTTCTTTCAGTGCACACATGCATAGGCTGCTCAGGATAGAAGCTGCCTGTTCTCGGCAGGAGTCACTTAATTAGTTTTCACAGTTAATTGAATTGCAATGGTCGCCCGAAAGAATGCAGCACTCCATCCTTCAGCCTGCTCTCTCTCTTTCCGTTGATCTCTCTCCGTCCCTTTTTCTCTCTGGCTGGAATTTTCACCAACTTTACCCAGTTTCCTTTTGCCTTTTCCTATTCCGTCCAAGCACTTGCCTGCCATAATTTGTTGATTAGTTTTTTTTTGTTTTGGCAGCTTTATTGCATTTTGGCCCAAAAACTCGCTTTATCCAAAAAAAAAAAATGTTTTGTGGCCAACTGTACTTATTTAGAGTACAGCTGTCTGTCCTGTCTATCTCTGTCTCTATCTATTTATCCGCATCCATCTCTTTCGCTCATGCACTTTCCGGCCTTGTTTCGGTGGCTTTTTGTGTAAAATTAATCATATTTATTATCGAACGAACGCTTTAAGCCTCAGCAATTTGTGGCCAGGATTAAAATGTTGTTAGCCAGCATTTTCATTATGGCTGCAGCATACATACATATGTACATGCCCGTACATGAATGTATGTATATCTATAGTCGAATCCCCGACTCTTCTTATTTCTGCCCAGCTGATCCCCGCTTGTAAGCGCATTAATGTTGCGTAATTTTTGTTGATTGCCTTGCTGATTCAGCGTTAATTTTTCAGTTAACTTCGTTGCGCATGGGTTTCCCATTTGCCATTTCCCTTATCCCATATCCGAATTTCGGTTTTCCGCTTTTCCGCTGGGCTAAAATTGGGCTGAAAATAGTGGTTAAAGTTGGGGCGAAAACTAGTGGATAATTCTGTTGATTGCCTTAAATGCGGTATGGTGGCAGAGCTTTTGGGTTTTCGAGTGGGTTTTCCATTTTAATGTAATTTCTTGCAATTAGAGTGCATCAATTTTATGCATATTATTATTTGTAAATAATTGTATTCTTTGGGTAGTTAGGTAATGCGGGTCCGAACACATAAATATATTTATATCTTTAGGCCACTTGCTGAACAAAAGAATCATTTCATTTTAAACCCAAATGGAGTTCCTTTGCCCAATGACCATCAGTCCATTAACCATCAAATGTAATATACCAGAGCACATTAAGTAATTTCTCCATCTCTTCGACTTTGATTCTACCTTTTTTGTCTTTCTCTCTGTCCGTTTTCTGTCCGTTTTCCATGAATCATTGCCAATTTTTTTTTTAAGGAATAAGAAGGAGGAGGCGAATAGGCAAACCATCGATTAACTACATCAGGCCATAACAAATGAGTTTTCAATTGTCATCTTGGGCCATTAAACGCACTCCTACACAATTTCCCTGACCATTTTGCAGCTCGCACTCAATTAGCTGAATAAAAAATCGAAATGAAATGAGATGAAGTGAAATGAAATGAAATGAAACGAGTGGAGAAGAGAGGAGACGAGCCAAAAGCAAAAAGGACCTGCAGCAAATCGACGAATAATGAACCGCACAAGAGGGACATTCAAAGTGGCTGGAGTGCTGGAGTGACCCAAATTATTTGGGGTGTACGAGACTGAGGAATAGAAATGGAGATAGATAAAGGCGTCAGAGGGAATCAAGCATTATGCAAAGAGAGTGCAGAATGCAGAAAGCAAAACGAATCGAATCGCATCGCATCGCAGTGAGGCAGCAAACTTGAGTAATTTCATTTCGGGGGCCAAAAGTTGTATAATTGAAGAGCTATAGCTCCTGCAGGAGGTAGCTGTGCCAAATCAATTAGGTGGGAGGCTAT
Organism: Drosophila pseudotakahashii; assembly: GCA_035046095.1. NCBI lineage: Eukaryota > Metazoa > Arthropoda > Insecta > Diptera > Drosophilidae > Drosophila > Drosophila pseudotakahashii. Next base: position 15,780,261 of record JAWNOE010000105.1, read on the forward strand.
GATAGATAGATAGTTAGTTAGATACAGAGAGAGAGAGAGAGAGAGAGAGAGTGACCAAATGCAGTTTCCGATAAAAGTGCAAAAATTGAAATTGAAAATGCCATTGCAAGGATGATGAACTGCTGGAAAACCCAGGGAAAGTTCTACAGCTTCTGCTTCACAATGATGATGATGATGATGACTTTTCAGTTCGTGATACTTAGTTTTTTAGGGGTGAAAGGAATATGATAGGAATATAATAAGGGAGATTTTCTTTAGGAAGATTTCCTTCATGAAGGAAGAAGAGTTCATTTGATTTCTTATATATAAAAATATCGGAGGGAAATGTGGGTGATAGTTCCTTGGGTGAAAAATTTAAGGAATTTTGTGTATTCAAAAAGTATGCAACAACAACAAAATCCTAAATCGGCCATTGAAAAATATAATAGAATATTTCCCCTTTTTTTTTTGGAAAGTTTTAAGAGTTACATCATTTTTGAATTTGTATAATTTCGACAACATTTTGTTCTTGTGATTATCAAACTGTTAACTGAAAATAATAGAGGATTTCGGGAAATCCTTTGTTACATGTACCACAGTACCAAATGTCCTGATAATGATGCCACTCTAATAATGATGATGAGCATTCGCTGGCACTCGAATTCAGTTGAGTTGAGTTGAGTTTTAGGTCGGGCCTTCCCTGCTTTTTGGCCTGCATCCTGGGGGCATCCTGCCGCCCGCAAATGTAATTAAAAGTGCTTTCAGCAGCATCAATTAGAAAGTACAGTGCACACACACACAGACACACACACATACGCAGGGATGTGAAAAAAGAGAGACACACTCACAGAGACACGCGTGCGGGAAAGTTGTCTTGGAAAAATTGTGTTGCATACTTGCAGGCACTTTTCACAAAATTAATTTCAATTTGCATGCGTGTGTGTGTGTAAATGTGGGTGAGTGAGTGCTGTCAAAGCATCCGATTTACCTGCAAGAGGAAGAGAGAGTCGAGGAGAAAGAGAGGGAGAAAGTGACAGAGACGTAGATGAAATGAAGAAATGTTTTTTGGGTTTTACTGGCTCTGGCAAAAAGTTTTGGCCAAAAAGTTTCGAGTTTCAGTCTTTGCTTCTTTCGATCTGCATTTGAGCTTTTTTTTTTGTTTTTTGTTGTAAGTGTGTGTGTGTGTGTGCGAGTGGAATTAAACGCACACATATGCCTGGGCACACACACTCACTTAGGCACGTTTCGGGCTTCAAGCGGAAAAGTAGGGAAAGCACAAAAAGTGGCTAGAAAGCAGGCCAGGCCAAACGAAAATTCATGCTTCCCCTATAAACCCCCAACCCCCCCTGCTGCCACCTCCGCCTCTGTGTGCGCTGAGTCATCATCAACAAAACAGCAACAACAAGGCTTTTTGACACTCGAAATTGAGCCACAAACAAACGAGAAGCGAGAGAAAAAAAAAACACACACATACAAAAAAGAGGAAAATCATAGGAAAAAAGTTAAATGGCAAAAAGCGAAAATGCACAAAAGACAGCAGCGAACGTAGAAAACTCATAAATAATAGCCCTGTCTTTCTGTGTGTGTGTGTGTTTGTGTGAGTGTTAGCCAATGGCTTCCAAAAAAAATGGCCGCGGGTGTGAAAGAGAAGAAAAGCGATTCCATTTCCCAACTTTGACTTACTTCAAGCGACACGCTACTTAGGTTGCCCCCTTCTTCGCCACCCATGATACTCCCGCTGCTCCCCCCCCCCCCTACGCCCCCTTCTACACCCCTCTATATCCCAAAAGCCCTAGCTTGTGGCTATTTTTCACAATTTGTTTTTGTTTTCTTTGCTGCTTTTTCATCTGCACTTGCTACGTGTTTGGTTGCCACCGCTGTGGGTTAGCCTAGAACACCCCCCCCCCCCCACCCTCAGCACCTACTGAAAAAAGCAACCCCCCCCCATGCCACTCCACCCATGCTCATTTCTTCCGCTTGACTGTTGGTCCGCAAATTTAACATGCAAAGCATAATTTGAATGCCCTGAACCCTGCTCACCAAACTTGCCTGCGACTGAAGGACAGTGCGGTTCATGACTGTCAAAACGATCGAAAAGTTCAATATCCAAAGCATTGCGGTTTCCACATAAAAATGCAATTCCAAGATCTTAAAAACATAAGCAATTTACAAAAAAACAATATATTAATTTGAATTATATATTAAAAAAATTTTTTTTTTTATTTTCTTGTAATTAAGTATATTAAAATATTTTTTTTTGGGTACATAAACTAGTGAGATTAAGTCCCTAGAATTTTTATGAAAATTTTTTCTACTTGACTTTCTCTAGCCTTCCTACTCTCACGAAACGCACTGTAATTATCCCCGTCGATCAGGCATTTGCTATTCTTTCGCCTGTCGTCGACTCCCCAAAGAACAAAAACAAAAAAAAAAATAAAATAAAAAAAGGACTCCAAACAGGAGAGGAAGAAAAAAGACCATTTTGCGTTTTATTTTGCATTAAAATTCTATTTGTCTCCAACTCGCATTAAGCATAACAGGCAACTTTTTTACGTGTGTTATTATAACGCAATTTTCTTTTGTTTGCCTCGCTGCCGCGTTTCCCAAGCGCCACGCTTTGCTCTGCTATGCTATGCTATGCTATGCTATGCTATGCTTTTCCTCCTACGCTTTTTCCACATCGCTCATTTGCTCCCGAGCTTTTCCTTGCCAACTTTTGCAACCGCTCTCGAGTGTCCCGCTCGGGCGAAATTAAAATATCATAAATTTGAGTTAATTACGGTCGAGTAAACATTAACATAATTGTGTTTCTGTCGTCTCCGGTCGGCTCTTCTTCTTCCTCGTCTCCCACTTTGGCCATTATAAGTAGCCCCTGAAGTACTTATTGGCCGGTTTGCTTTGCTCTCGGCTTTCTACTTTCTACTTTTGGCCAGGGACACGCCCTCCCTCCTCCCCTCCCCTTAACTTAAGTATTTAAATCGAAAGTTCAATTTGACTGTGGTTTATTAACAAAAAAAAACCAAACAAAAATGTAGAAAAAATTGTAATGTAAAATCGATATGCGCATGTCAATTTCTGGTTATGCAATACGCATATCGTTTTAACATGAAATACTCATTTCGAGCTTATCGAATTTACAGGGCCGCATATCAAGTTAAAATTGATATTACAAATTGTAAAATCGATCTACGTTTCATATCGATTTTTTTTTCGGGTGTAGTGGTTGCAATGAAACGACATTCGAAATATTCTATGTACATTCTTGGCTTTTATTGCTTCTCAGCTTCCAGTTCTTACGTAATAGATAGAAGTTTACCAAAAATATATACATACTAAACAGATTTAAAATTTGAAAAAGAAACAACTAGTAAACAATAATCAATTTAAAGCTTGCACTGATTGCCCACCGAGCGTTTCGGTACAGATTCAGCTTCGTCATCGTTATCGTCAGAGATAAAGAAGTCATCAGAGTCATCCGTCTCGAATTCCTCCTCATCGGAATTATCCTCGCCATCATCGCTATCGACAATATCGCCAGTGAAGTAAAGGACCGCCTTCGGTATGATCCTGACGCGCAAGTAGTGGCCCATCTTGAAGTCGGTCTCCAGGATCTTTTGATTCGCACTTTTGCACTCCTTGTTGCTCCTCACCGGCGGTGGGTTGAAGAAGTTGAAGAACGAGTCGACCGGCGATGTGGTGTGTATGGTGCGCTTATCCCCGTCGCCGCGATGCTTCTGGATCTTCTTGATCTTTTCGACGGTCAGATCCATGGAATGGCGCCAGTTAATTTTGCATCCCTTGCAACGGTCAATCTCGGGTCCCTCGAAGGAGAACGGATACTTTGGATCAATGTCGGATTTTAGGAAGTACTGTTTGGTTAGAACCGCATTGTGGAAGTACTTGTTTTTGGCGAAGTGGAAACACAGAGTAAAGGAGTACTGTCAAAAAGAAAAATGGTATAATAATAGTAATAGTACTAGGGAACCCCTACCTTCTTCTCATATTTAATCGATATATCGACAAGGCGGCGCAGTACGGGCACATCTTGCGGCTGAACCATATCGGCGAGCATGGTATTGCGAAACACTGTTAGCCAGAAATCGGGAATGCCCTTGGTATCACTGGACACAGACTTGAATTTCTTGAACCTCTTACGAATATCGTCTGCAGTCCAATTGTCCATAGGCGTGTGCTCGTAATAATTGGGCACCATCTCGCCCGGCTCGAAAGTACCCATAATAATGGCCTTGCGCTTACTGAAAATCACCTCGTACCTGCCATTGAAACTCATCTCTAGCTGGAATACCTGATCATAGAACTCCTGCTCGAGTTCCACCTGCTCCAGGTAGTTGTTCTTCATGCACACAATCTTGTTCTGAACCGGATTCGGTAGAGCGCGCACCATCAACTGCAAGTACTGACCGCGTATTTCGGCCTCCATGTAAGCCGGCTCGATGTCACCGGATACATCGACCGAATCACTTTTCTCTTTTGCCGAAGAGTTGGATTTGAAAATATTTTTCACAAATTTTATTAACTTTCCCATTTTTAGAAATTTGATGTTGTCGTTAGCTGGTTTCGATGCGAACTGAGACGAGCTACACGAATGGAAGCCAAACTGCTTAACCAGAAAAGTCTATGGTAACTTGGATCATGAGAATTGGATTTACGTTTGAATTATTTATCATTGGTTCCTTGGAAGTTCAGTTTTGGAAGCCACAGAAATCACTAGAGATTGGAAACTAGAAATCTTATTTTTTTGTGCAGTAAAAAAGGTTTCACAACGAGAAAAAAAAATTAATCGAAATTCTAAGATAATTTTAAAAGGATTTACCAAGATTGATTTCTACCCAAAAGAGCCCCAAATTGCGATTTGCGAGAATATAATTTTTTAAAAGAATACTTTTAGACACCTTCTATGAAACCACCAATTAATTATCCATTGCATTCGCTGGTTCTTTCATAGAGATTTTCGTTAAAGAAGCCATTTTCGGTTCAAGAGTCCTTTTTGGTTCTCAGTCCACCTGCAATCTCGTTGCGAAACAGGTTTTCCCGGCTTTTCCGGTGTCCTCATTTCCTGCTGCACTGCACTGTGCCCTGCATACTTTGCGGCGCTGATCGAAACTCCAATTACTTGGCAAGTTTATGAGCTACAAGCTCCATATGGGAGTACACCGTTTGACTCTCCGCCCAGCAAGTTAATCAATGGCTTTCCACTATTTTCCCAATCCCAATCCTAGCCCTTCCCCTTTCCCTCCTCCTCCTTTTCGTCCTGTGTCCCCGATTAAGCGTGTTTTTCCGCTCCTTTTGGCCGGGCAACAAGCAAAAACCTGTCGCACACACACACACACGGCCACGCCCCTTTTTTGTGGTGGGCGGAAAGGGGAGACAAACGCACACACACGCACACTCATGCGTGCATTTGATTACAATTTGTCGCCCTTTCAGCTTGTTCAGCAAACAGTGCGGATGAAAAGGGGAGCTAGGAAAAGGGGGTGGGGGTGGCTTTCCACCATGATTGCCTTTCACCAGAGCGCGAGAAAAGAGGAAGTGAAACGACAGCAGCAGACGGAAGCTGGGGCGGATTTGGTCGGTGGGCGTGGCCGCAAGTGGCGCAGCGTTTTGGCTGTTGCACTCGGCCAACCCCCCTTCCCTTCGCCTCCCCCCAATTGACACTACGCCCCTGTCACCCCACCACCCCTATTAACGCCCCTGGTGCTCCTGCAATTTCCCTTTTGTCGCCTGCCACTTTGGCGGCTTCTGATTTGTCCCATCTCCGCATTACTTTCTTCGATCATTATGGCCAGGTCTTCGGCTTCATCAATTTTCAGCCGTAAAATTTTCTATTTCGCACAGGATGCATGATTTTCGGTGTTAGCATGGAAATTAGCCTGTTTGACAGAGTTTCAAAACTTGAAATCATAAGTGCATCTTAGCCTTTAAATTTCACAGATTTAAGTTCTGGAAAAACCTCTTCAAGTTGAAAGTTGACTTAGGTTTTGTCTGATTATAAAATATAAATATTTTTAAGGACTTTTTGCAACCACTTAAAAAACATTAAAAAAAAAGTGTTGAAAGTTAAACAAATAATATTTTGATTCGGTTTTTTTTTACAGTTTTTTTTAAACAAAAAATGTAAAAAAACAAGAGAGAACGCTATAGTCGGGTGCCCCGACTATCAGATACCCGTTACTCAGCTAAGGGAGTGCGAGGGAGATGGATATATTAAAACTTTGATCGGTCATAACTTTTTAACGAATGGTCCGATTTAAAAAATTTCTTCTACATTTCGATAGGTTTTGATAATCACAATAAAACTGCATTTTTACATTTCCAAAATCTTTAAAGGTGTGGGCGCCAGACACCTTTCAAAAAATGAGGGGGCGGTTATGAAGAATATGCATGCAAAATGCCAATCCTCTAGCTTTTATAGTTTCCGAGATCTCAGCGTTCATACGGACGGACAGACAGACGGACAGACGGACAGACGGACATGGCTAGTTCGACTCGGCTAGTGGTCCTGATCAAGAATATATATACTTTATAGGGTCGGAAAAGCTTCCTTCTCCCTGTTACATACTTTTGCACGAATACAATATACCCTTTTACTCTACGAGTAACGGGTATAATTAAAATTTCTAGGTTGCCAATTGATTGGGAATTGAACTACGAGTGCAACAAGGTATGACATTCCATGTTTCGACCATTTTAGGCATTGTTTCGGCCAAAATACTAAGTTTTTAGTGCGGAAAATGAGGACCAAAAATTTGGATAAAAGTATCCCTTTTCGTGCAGTTTTTCAGTCATAACTAAGTCAATTGAAGGCACACAGCTAAAAGATTGACAGTTTTGAGCAGATAATAACCTAAGCTAACGATTCCCATCACTTTCCCGAAAATTTAATTTTTACCCCATTTTCTCATTTTTTTAAGGGGTTACATCACAATTTTTTACAAAAAATTGAAAAAAATTAAAATTTTTAGATTTGAATTCCAATTGATTAGGAATTTAACTACGAGTACAACAAGGTATGACATTCCAAGTTTTGACCATTTTTGGCCATTTTTGGACCATTGTTTTGGCCAAAATACTGATATTTTAGTGCTGAAAATGGGGACCAGAAATTTGGAAAAAAGTATCCATTTTCTAGCAGTTTTTCGGTCATAATTTAGTCAATTGAAGGCGCACAGCCAAAAGATTGACAGTTTTGAGCAGTTAATGACCTAAGCTAACGATTCCCATCACTTTCCTGAAAATTTCATTTTTCGCCAATTTTCTCATTTTTTTAAGGGATTACATCAGAATTTTTACAAAAAATTTAAAAAAATTAAAATTTCTAGGTTTGAATGCCAATTGATTGGGAATTTAACTACGAGTGCAACAAGGTATAACATTCCATGTTTTGACAATTTTTGGCATTGTTTTGTCGAAAATACTGCTATTTAAGGGCGGAAAATGGAGATCAGGAATTTTGATAAAAATATCCCTTTTCTTGCAGTTTTTCAGTCATAACTAAGTCAATTAAAGGCGCACAGCTAAAAGATTGACAGTTTTGAGCAGATAATAACCTAAGCTAACGATTCCCATCACTTTCCCGAAAATTTAATTTTTACCCCATTTTCTCATTTTTTTTAAGGGGTTACATCACAATTTTTTACAAAAAATTGAAAAGAATTAAAATTTTTAGATTTGAATGCCAATTGATTGGGAATTCAACTACGAGTACAACAAGGTATGACATTCCATGTTTCGACCATTTTTGACATTGTTTCGCCCAAAATACTGATTTTTTAGTGCGGAAAATGAGGACCAAAAATTTGGATAAAAGTATCCCTTTTCGTGCAGTTTTTCAGTCATAACTAAGTCAATTGAAGGCACACAGCTAAAAGATTGACAGTTTTGAGCAGATAATGACCTAAGCCAACTTTTCCCTTCACTTTCCCGAAACATTTTTTTTCGGCAATTTTTTCGTTTTTTTTTTATTGTTTTATTTAATTTTTTTTTTTTTTACAATTAGGTTTTTTATGTTAGTTTCTTTGGAACTTAATATGATTTACTTGACAGCTCTTTAACTCTTTACATACTTGATATTTCCCTATTTTACACCGCTCCCAACTTGTTTTTATGTCGTTAATGTCGTATTTCCGCTCTCCATATAACCGGATTAAGTGGGTTGAACTGCGTTTAATGGCTGCTCCTGTCTATCCTCATTATTTTAGCTTGGCCAAAAGAGGATATTCCGCATAATTGTCGCAGGACATGCACTCTCTATACATGCATAGGTTGGGGCATGGTCCTCTTCCTTCTCCCTTCTGGGGATACCTTTTTTAGCCCCCCCCCTCCCAAAAAAAAAACCCCACCGTTGTTACAAATTTGTCTTTGTGTTTTTGTTTGCACATTGCGTTGCCATGGCTAGCGACATTATTATTGTCCCTATCCCCCTTCACAGATCCCTGGAAAACCTACTGAAAACCCCCTGAAAAACCCCTTCCCTTGTTTGGCATATGCCATTGTTGGTGTTAGTGTAAACAACACAACAGCAGGGCAGGAACAACAACAAGTGCAATCCCGACTCGGGCAAAAGCCAAACAAAATCTGCATAAATAAACACACACACACACAGCACACACACACACACTGATGAAAAAGGGCATTGGCCAAGCGAAAAGTGTATGTGCGTGTATGGTTGCTTTTGGTTGAATTATTAGATTGCCTGGAAAAATTGCTGGCCCGCCTCTGTCACTGGGCCTTCGTCCCCCCTTCACCCCTTTTTCAAGCAGCATACAATTTTCCCCATTTTTCCCTATTTTTCCCAGCACCGAAAAACTGACAAACAAAAGCTGAGCCCAAGCTGCGTTGGCGCCTTTTTGCCAACTTAATTACTTTTGAAATAGTTGAGCTCACACAAACACACACATCACACATCACATCACTTTTGCTCGACTGACAAGCGAAGGGCGAAGAAAATTCAAAAGGGGGCAGGGTGCAGAAAGGGGCTGGAAAATGGAAAATGGCCTGTGGGTATAATGCATATTTCAGCTGCTGCCTTGGCAACCGGAAGTCGCCTTTAATGAAGTTTTACAAGTATCCGTTACTTGCAATGCACTTTGTGTGTGTGTATGGGTATGGTACGAATTCCCTGGGTTTCCGATCAATAATTATATTGTGCAACGCACAGAGCTTTATGTATTTATGAATGCATTAGGGCATCATTAAATCGAGTGGCCGGCGCGATAGGGAAAGTTTCCCCATTTAATCACTTTGCAACATTTGTTTTCCCCAAAAGGGGCTAAATGTGTGTGTTTCAAACTTGAAAATCATTAAATCGCCTTAACTTTGGTAATATAATTTTTTTGAAAATATTTAAGGGCCTGGCAAAGAAAATTAGGAAATTCATTTAATGTACGAAAATGTTCGTCACGGATTAATGCATTAATTTGAAAGCATTTCAAGGACGGCGAAAACCTTTTAGATGGAATTAAGAACCATATTCGAAATATATTCATATTTTCTGGCACACCATTTACATTCTCCATTAAGTTTCCCAGCGACTTCTGAGGGATCATTTTCCAGGCAAGTGCCTGAATGAGTTGGTGAATCAATGAGTGCATTCGCTGGATTCCGCGAATCGCTTGCATTTTCAGACCAACGCACACAGCGAGAACAAAGCGCCGAAAAGTGGGTGGCTGAAGGGCAGAAAGGCGGGCGCGGAAAAGTCTGCTCCACTTTGATTGTGAGCCAGCGAGCGAGCTGGGCGCAAAAAATTGAAACAAAACCCTGGGATTTAAGCCTCGGGATTTTTAGCTAGCTGAAAAGGAAAAGCACAGATCAGGGAAACTCCCATTGTTGCTGGTCATAATTGGAGAGTGGAAATCTCGGGGCCGGCGAGCAACTCGCTTTGATTGCAATCAGCACCGGCATTGTCTACCAATTCTCCTCGAAATCTCCACCTCCCCGTTTGCATACCTCGAATCCCTCCATTAATCCCGCTCCCTATTTGCTGTGATTCTCCAATTGTCTCTGGTGATTATCCCTTTGATGATTCCTACGACGCAGTGTCAAGTGTCGGTGTACTGAGCGGAAAAACAAAGAATAGCAGATAATTCTTCGCTACTACAAAACAAAATATATACATATCTGGATAAAATGATCAAAATGGGAATTTCTACCAATAAAAATTAAGAATTAAGTGTAGAATTTACATTTCATGGTATTTTAATATTTTATGTGAAACATACATTTTTCGTCGAATTTTTTAAAGCATACTTTTAGACACCTTTTTAAAAATAAAATAAAATTGAATATTTCTTTATTTAAATTTAAAATGTAATTTCTTCCAAAACAACCATCTTTTTACTAAATTGTATAGCATGCTTTTCGACACCTTTAAAACTTTCCTTTTTACTAAATTTTAGAGCATACTTTTTGACACCTTTTGAAAAATAAAATACTATTAAATATTTTTATATTTAAATTTAAAAAGTAATTTCTTTCGAAACACCTTTCTTTTTCAACAAATTGTGGAATCTTAATAAGTTTCCCTTCATTTCTAGTGGCATATTTAGCTGATTTTGGCCTTGCCCCGCCCCTCTATCCTTTCGCACTCTCGTCATCCACAATGGCGTCAATCAATCAATGTATCAATTGATATCGTTATGCATAATTTGCCCGGACATTCATCATCGTTCATCGAGGCCTGCAGCTGGCTTGGCTGGCTGCTCCTGTCATGCGGTAATGAAGCATTTAAGCAATCGCCTGGACTCGGCACTTGCCACGCCCCCGCCGGCACCACAGCCAACGCCACCGCCACCACCACCGCCCCCTAATGACGGCCATTAATTGTTCTTTGGCTGCCGGGCCAACAGTATCTTGCAGTATTCCAGTATTTCCAGTATCTGCCTATCCCCGTCTACCAAACGATGTGGCATCATTTTTTATCGCTTTGTCACGAACGTGTGTGGGGTGTTGTTGGGTTGTTGGGCTTAGAAATGTGGGCTGTGCCTGTACAATGTGGCGTATGATTAATGTGCCTTGGCATGTCTTTGTCTGCTGTTTGCTGTTTGCTGCTTGCTGCTGTCTTGTGTCTTTGGCTTTGTTGATGCCTCATCCTCACAGATACACACACACGAATACCAAAAAACACATATCAGACATTACGCATACGCATAGTTGGCATTGCCCAGAAGAATGGGGAATTTTTTGTGAATATCTCCATTTCCTTTTCCTTCCTTTCGACACTGACAACTTGTTACTTCAATTGACCGCCGACTAACCAATATTTTTTAAATTTTTTCTTCCTTTTTCAGGCCGCTTCGCCACGATGGGAACCCCAGATAGCCGTTCTCTGCGAGGCCGGACAGATCTATCAACCGCAATATCTTTCCGAGGAGGGACGCTGGATGACGGACCTCAGCAAGAAGACAACCGGCGCCACATGTTTGCGTGATAAAATGGATTTGCTTGATTACTGCAAGAAGGTAGGTGGTATTTCTGCGTTTTTCTTTTTTTATTTTTACTTTTTTGCATTTGATTGAATTGCAAGCGAAAAGCCAAAGAGAAGCCACATGAAAAATTGCAATTTCCATTGCACTTTGCATATGGAAAAGTTCGCCTCGGACGCTCCTTGCTTTGCCTCGTTGAGATTGCGCATACGCCATGTGGTCAAGGGTGGTGGGTGGTCGGTTGGTTTGTAGGGTGGTGGTGTTGCCGCAGGGGGAAAATGTAATTTTATGGCCCTGGCTAACGCTCAACTGAGCCTCCAGAATGCAGCAGGCAGTACAGTACTGGGTGGCATATACAAAAAAAAAAAAAGAAAAAAATGTAAAAACCCCTAGAAAGAAAACCAATAAATCAAAAGCAGGGAGAAAAAAAGGGGGTCGAAAGCTGAGTGGTCCTGCTATATGGCATCAACAATTTAATTTGCGCTGCGTTGAAAGCGTTTACATTGAGACAACATTAAACGACACTTAATTAATTTTCCATTAATTTTCGCTCTTTGCATTTTGCGGAACTTCCCCATACATATACGTTGTGTATCCTGTATCGAGAGGCCATGGCATCCTTGTCGTCGCTGTCATAAATTGGCATTCCATAGTCAACATTTTGCCCTCCATCTCCATATACTGCTTCCATTTCTCTTAACTTTTTAATTAAATTTTTCTTTTGCCAGTCGCTGGCTAATGTAAGCTCCACACTCCACTTTCCACACTCCATCTGTTGAACTCCTGAACTCCTGGATGTTGTCCTTACATCATCATCATCATCATCATCATCATCATCATCAGCTTCGTCAAATGTTCAATAATAGTTCATAAATATTGACATTACATTGGCCCCGCAGTTTTTCCCGAGGAAAATGTATTGAGAGCGACATGTGGCTGGGAAAATGAAATCAGATCACAGCCAACAGCTGTCTGTCCGTGTGTCTGTGTGCTTTTGTTTGTTGTATTTGCAATCGTGCTCGTATTCGTATTCGTATTGGGAGCAGCTTAAATAAATCCGATTGCAGCTTTTATTTCAAATTTAAAGAGCCAGAATATTTATCAGGATATGTACACCGAATGCTTAAGGAGTTTGGGGCGAAGTGAAATCTCTCTGTTTTATTGATTTGTAATAAAATTACCTCTGCTTTGATGTTTTTCTCTTGGCATATGGAACTGGATTATGGGATTATAATGATCCTGTTAGCATACAATTCAACCTTAGATGGGATTATGTGGGGACAACTTGTTTACATTTTATGATTTCATACTTTTTTTTAGCCTTTGAAAAATTAATTCCATTTGGTCAATTTCCATATTTTTCTTTTGTGGATTGATTCTATTTTAGAATCCTTTAAAAATGATTTTGAAAGAGAAGATTTTCTCCTTTTTAATCAGTCATCAACTTTAAAGGCTGCGTTTCAAGTCTTGCGGAATGAAAAATAATTGGTTGCATACTTTTAGACACCTTTTAAAAATGCCTTTCACACAGAACGTGATTTTTGAACTCTACTTCACTGCAAATAAATCATTCATAGACTTTAAAGTCTGAATTTGAAGTATTTCAAGACTTAAAATATCTTGTTGCATACTTTTAGACACCTTTCAAAAGTGCTTTTCAAGCAGAACGTGATTTTGGAACTCCTTTTCTCTGTAAATAAATCATTCATAGACTTTATGTCTGAATTTGAGGTCTTCTGTCGCAGTTCAATGGTGGCTCTCAGGGCTCTCGAACCATTTGCTCAGCCAGTGTCATGTGGATATGGTTTAAGGCCAGGTCAGGACCCCAGATTCCATATTCCATATACCATATTCCAGATCCACATACATACTCATCGCCGGCGTCATTACGATCATCTGTATGCAAATAATGAGCCCGGCAAGCTGTCAAAACTGTCGCATTTGATTCTGACATGCAAATTTCACCCTGACTCCTTGCCACCAGGATTCGGATTGGAGTCCTCGGCTGTCGCCTGCAGTTGCTGTGTTGCCACAACATAAATCGAAATAACACACACATACCACCACACACACACACTGCCATGTATGATGTATGTAAATGACAAATATTGTATTGGTTTTTCATTTGCATTTTGTTTTTACTCGGTTCTCGGTTCGTTCCAATTCATTTCATTCGGTTTTTCTTTGGCCGCTTTTTTTTATTTTTATTTTAATTTATTTTTTTTTTTGGGTTTTTTTCCGTATATTTGCTTGCGTTGATATTTTATGTAATTCTCGCCGTCGCATTTATTCGATGTCGCCTTTTTCTGCTGCCGCTCACACATTTTATAATTATGGTAATTTATTTATTATGCTTAATTTACGTCGGTGGCAATGTTTTTGATGTTTCTGCCCCCGTTTCGCGCCGCAGGCTTCACTGAGTATAAAATCCAATAAAATCGTAATTAAGCTGAAGAGCCCGCAGCCAACGAATTGAATGAATGAATGAATGTGTTTTTTGTTTGGAGTGTCGTTCGATGGCTTTAAGATGGGTTTTAGCTTAGCCAGCGGCTACCTATGTACATTTAGGCTTTAAACTTTGAAAGGTAGCTGTTTACTTAGCCCCTTAATATTCTAATATTTTAGAAAAAGAAAGAAATCAATAAATGCAATTTCCAATATAAATTTTAGATTATTATTATTAGTCACTTTAAAATTTCAAAATAGGTGTCTAAAAGTATGCAACAATATATTTTTAGGCCAAAAACGATAGTATTTCAAACAGGAAGACGAATGTTCTTTATTAATTGCATACTTTTATGCGCCTATTTTAAAATTTAAAAGTAATTTCAAGAACCCAACTGTTATATCTGATCTTTTGTGTTCATGCTTGAGTGGAGAAATTTTGGTTGTAGTCCTATGCATTATGCTGGATAATGGAGAGTGGGGAACATAGAGAGTGGCCAAAAAGGGCAGCTGACCACGCCCACCATCTCTACTTCAGCTGCACGCAATTTTCATCCGACCCGTTGCCCCATTGCCCCGTTTACCCCGCTTTCCCCGCTGTTGATGGCGTGAAAAGCCTTCAAACCTTCAGACCGGGCCAAGCCACCACTAACGAAGGCCCTCTCCCCGTCCTCTGCCTCCACACACACCGCAGCAAAGGGAAAACGAGGGGGGAGGGGGATGTACTCTCCATTAATGTCAAGCGCCCCAGGTGGGCGTGGCCAGGGCCAGGAGTCGCACCTTAAACATTTCGCAAACGGGCAAATTTGGCTATTTGCATGCAGTTTTTGCACTCACTTGATTCCGCTGCAAATACGCAAATAAATCACGAAGCCAACACTTTTTCACTCGACCATTTTGTTTGCCTTCACCTTGAAAGAAATTAATTAAAAGCGCTTTATATTGTCCTTTTGTCCGGCTGCCCAACATGTTTATATTTATTTATATCATTTCTCTTTTTTTAATTTTTTTTGTTCTTTCCTTCTTTCCATTTTTTGTATATCAATTTTGTGCCCTTCGCTGGTTTCTTGTTTTGGTTTCGTTTTAATTTCAGTAGAGGAACCCCGCTTGCTCTGCAATTCAAATGGAAATTAATTAATTTGGCTGTGTTTGCCTTGCGGTGTCAGGCTTCAAAATGTTGACCCAAAACCCTCTCTCTCCAAAAAGTAGAGGGAACGCCCAGCGAAAAAAGAAGGGAAATGTTTGCCCGGGCTAATGAGTTAAATTACATGTGCCTTTCGATGGGTTTCAAGTTTCCCCAAAAAAAAAAACGAAACGAAAACTCGCAGAAACTCTGGATTAATAATGATAAATGAGACTTGCTGATGAGTGGCTGGGCTGCCTTTCAAAATTTCTCCAGGCCCAAAATTGCATTTAGCAGACATAAATCGCATCTAAATTCAATTAACTACACTCAATTCGATACGAAGAAGGGGGGTTGGTTTTCGGGGGACCCGTAAGCTCATTTGGTGGAAAATCTCATTAAGTGACTGGGCGAGGGCCACGCAACCGCGGAACCAGAACGTTAATTAGGAAGGCTTGTAATTGAATATCCCCAAAAGCATTTTCCCCCACCCCACGAGTTTCACTTTGTATCACATGTGTATGTGTGGTGTGTTGTCCTGGGCATTCCTTGCTTGAAAAGCAAGGACCCTTTGCTTTTGCCTTTGCTGTTGACCGTTTCTTGCATTGATTTCGCCGCATCATCCGAAGCTGATCGCTCAATTAAGAGGAGTGTTGGATGCGCCCCTCTCCGCGCTTCTCACTTTGCCCTCTTAAGTTCCGGCTCAGCCGATTACGGGCCAACTATGCGCTAATTATGCGCTGTCAGCGCCTCAGTCGCGTCGGCTTTAAGAGCAAACTCAGCGGGTTCACTTGGAGAAAAAGCAAAACACAAAAATAATTGGTTTAAATAAAAGAAAAATTAAATTAAAGACTTGGCTTTAGTCTCATAAAAAGGGTGAACAATATTTTATCCAAGCTAGATAATGGGAATTAAAACTAATAAAATATAAGCAATGTTTAGTATCAAACTAGAAATGATAACTAATTTATGGACTTGCCGATTACCCAATTTTAATATAAATTTATGAAAAATGGTATTCAAAGATTAGGTTTTCTAGTTATTATCTAGTCTTTTTTTATACCAGTGCAGGGGAATGGTATTTTAAATCGACACATCGCTTCGAGAGCTGCACAAACACAGCGTCTGTTGTTGTTTGTGCATAATTGCACCGGCTGGAATAGTTTGCGAACCATTTGAGCCACCAGCGGGGCGCCGGCGCCCCATGTAATTGCCACTGACCCATCTGCATTCTCATCATCACACCGCGATGATGCCGCTGACAGCTGAGCAGATGAACAGATGAACAACTAACTACTAAACAGCTGAACAGGTTGGCCACTCATTCGCTGAAGGACACGAACCGAACTATATTTACGAGACGCTCCTCCATAATGGCCGCATTGAAACTCACTGAGCTGGCAAAAAGTAGTTTAGTCGCTAAATAGTTTAGCCCTCCCTCCTCTCACATCTCACCATCATTCCCATCATTCTCATCATCATCTGTGATATGGCTAAATATAGTTGGCCAGGCCCAAATGGATACACACCCGCACACTTTTAGCCAGATAAAAGAGACAACAAATGGGCCCGTTTTTGCCAGCTAAGCCGCTCGCTTAAATGCCTGCAAAATTGCACCGCCAAGAGGGGATGGGAATGGGGATGGGGGTTGGGGGATTTTGGGATCTGGGAAGGTCCAGTGGTGGCGCAGTGGGCGGTCCAGTGGGTTGTGGGTGGCTTGCCTAATTCAATTGTTTGTAATGTTGCTGGACATTTAGAGTTAAATGCTTGCTTACACATAATGCCCATTAAAGGTGATGTATGTACGGCCCGTTTGGGGATGCTGAGGCCCCTGGGCCAGTGGGTTTGGTTCGGTTTGGTTCTGGGGGGTAAGGTGGGTGTTTCTGGGTGGCTGGATGCTTGGATGGTTGGCCGGCTATGCGAAACTTGCCAGATTGTGGTGCCCTGGCATGTGGTTTGGCCATTTTGGGCATGTATAACAGCAGAGGAGCTATTACAACTGAAACCAAAACTAAGAATCTGGCTAATAGAGCGGAAGTCCCTGTAGATTGTATACTGAATAATTATTCAGTGAATTTTAATTTTATTTTAATAATTCGTGATTTTTAAGATCTAACCCAAAACCATTACTGCAGGTGCTTTTGTCTAGAGATAGAGAAATAAGCCTGATTTACTTAGAGTTTGCTTACCTAATCCTAATTATTTTCCTGTTTTGAACTGCATTGTTTTCGCACATCCTTTGTCCAAGGATTACATTTAAAAAGCTGGACTTACAAGGGCTTTCGGTTTGGAGATTTCATCCCTCAGCATCGCAAACTCAATTTGTGCAGAAGCTAATAATAAAATAATTTTACCAAGGCTCCTTCCAAAATGCATTGTTCCTTCCGTGAGATTTTCTGTAAGATTCACTGATAGCTATAAGCCTGAATAGAGAACTCTAAAAGCAAATCAGTTAATTCACCATCGTAACTGATTTTATGTAGGAACTAAGCTATATATCGGATGTCCCTAAACACAAACTGGACAAACTGTGTGGCTTGAGTTGCTCCATAATCAAATGAGCAGCGCAGACAAAAGCCTAACTGAATCCGATTGAGCAATCGAATCGAAATTGAGCCCCTCTCTGTGTATAACAGTGGTTGCCATGGAGCAGTCGCAATCGTAATTACACGGCATTACCGTTCGGTGCGTATCAGCTTATCCCATAATGGGGATGGCCAAATGGTGAAATGGCCAATGGCCCCCAATGAAGCAGTGTAAGCGAAACGGAACAGAAGCCTCTGGGTAGGTCAGCCATTGTCGGGAGCGGGCTTTAAACACACATGTGGACACGCAGAGCCAAGTGACTACACACTACACACAATAAATATACAGTTGAAGAAATATCTACCTCAGTTTAGAGGTTCAATTGTAAATGAACTTATCATTATGGTATTAAATAAATGTAGTTCAGTCTAAAAGTATGCAATGACTAAAGAATGGTCGTTTTCCTGTATGAATTAACATTACTTTTTGATTTAAAATATTTTGTTGCATACTTTTAGACACCTATTTTGAAATTTAAAAGTAATTTTAAAAACCCAGCCGTTTCTGTTACACTTTGTTTGTTATCTCTTTAAAAAAATATTATAAACTATAAAAAAATTTACAAAAAATATAAATTTTTTTTACATTTTCATTGATATTATGAAATCCATTCCCAAGTATCCATCATAAATTAATACGGAATACGAATACCATATAATTTTTATCGGTGTACCATATACCATATAGCCTGCACTCGGATGGCACCTTGAATTGTGTTTGCTTTCTGGCCATTTGACTGAAAGGACTCGGCGACACAAAAGTTTGAGGAAAACGGGGCGCAAAACAAAGCCAGGGAAAAAGACGGCAAAGCCGCAGGACCAGTTGGGGCAACAATAACACACACACACACAGAGAGCGCTTGGCCTTTTTGGCCCTAATGCCCCCGTTAGTGTTTGTGTTTCTGTTTCAGTTTCAGTTTCTCTACCGTACAACGGGGCGTATGGGAAATTATTTTTACAATTTCAATGTCAACATGTTGGGCGAAGGCCGAGTGTGTTGGGTGTGTGTTCCGTCATTGAATGCCTGGGTTTTGAAGTTAACTAAAAATACATAAGCCCACGTTAGGTTAGAACGAAGGAACAAAATAAAAAAATAAAAACAAAATACGTATACGCCGCGTGACCACGCTTCAGGTTACGTATACGCAGCGTGTAACGGAAGAGAACTGAACTGGAATGCCAAGGCGTGGCGAAACTTAAATGAAAACAAGGCAAACAAAGCAAGGATGCGAAAAAATGCAAATAGAAAGTTGCCGCAAAATGATTTGGCCCACACGTAGGAGGGATTTGGTAAAAAAAAACAGGGTAGGGAACATGGAACACCATGTCAGTGCCACATTAAAAAATCATTTTCAATAACGCGCTCCACTCCGCCGCCAGGTGGCGCCCAGGTTCACCCAATCTCCATATTTTCCCTGCTGCTCCTTCTTCTTTCTGGCAACTCAATTGTTTGCATTTTGCATGCATTGACAGACAGGGCACACCGGGGACTTGGCCACGCCCCCTGCTCCCTTCCTTTTCCGCCCCTCCGGATACAGATGTTTTTCATGCTGATGTTAGGCGCTGTCAAACACTCACTTGCCACGCCGCCTTTCTCCTTTTAACTGGATTTGTTTGGCTTGGTCTTCTGCTTCTGCTTCCACTTGTGCTTCACCTTGATCAACAACTTGTCCCGAAACTAAACTAAAGAAAAAGAAACTCAACAAAAGATCGACGAGCCCATGAATAAAGAGCTGTTTAAATTGGATTTGCCATAAATAAACCAAATGTCTCCGGGCCATGGGATTTTCCGCCAAAGCCAAAGCCAAACCAATAAATCAATGGCGGAAAAATCCAATCCGTATAGCCAATTGGCTAACAGTATATGCTTGTATGTACGTATGTATTTTAAAGGGCTGGATGGGCTACGTAACCATTTAACAATTAACCAAAGCGAGCAACTTTTTTCACAGCCCATTAGCGGCCAACAATTTGTTCAATAAGCCAATCCAATTACAATACAATTTATTCACTTTATCTTTTTTTTTCGAACAGTTTATGCAGTTAGTAAAATAATTTAATTGTATTTTGAGTAAGCGCATTTAGAAATTGCAAAATATTTTAGTTGGCATTATAATCAGAGAAAATTACTAAAAATTAAGTGTAGTGTGTTTGTAAATAATGACTGATACGTTTAAAATAAATATATAACCAAGAAAGAAACAAGAAATATGTTTTTAAATCATTTAAACTAGTTTACAAATGACAAAAAGAAACGGGAAAATTAACCAAGGAGCATTTAAATATATATAACAGTTTATATAGCAGTTTATATAACAGTTTACATAACAGTTGTACGTAATCACTTATGCTACGCAGAGAAGGAAGACAGGAAAAAAACGACTAGAATGAATCTGAAGGACGACTGAAACGATAACGATAACCATAACAATATAACCATGGCAAACGACATTCGTCGCTGTCATTAATGTCCGCGTATTGAGACCCCTTCTAATTGCATTGCTCAAGGATTCCCGTGAAGCGTGTGGACAGCAACAATGGCGTTGTGTCCTGTAATCCCATGCGTGTCTCTCTCTCTCTGTGTGTGTGTGTGAGTGTGTGTTCAAAACGTAACGGAACAATGGCGAAATGTCAAGTTTAATTGTTTGTCTGTCATTAGCGAACACTCACTCATACACACTCGTATTCACATTCCCATTCACATACACATTCACACACAGAAACGATGCAGCGATGCATGGATTTTTTGCTCTCTCTGCTAATTTTATACAATTAAATTTTCTGCTGTGTGTGTGTGTGTGTGGGTTTAGTGGGTGCTGTTGGGGGCGTAGGGGGCATTTTCCCCGAAACAAAAGAATCAAATGCTGTTACAATAACTTGCGCCGCGCTTATTTGCGGCAAACTCTCTCAAGCGAGCCACTTAAACAGCCTCACGCTCGGTTGAATATGTTTTGATTAAGCCAAGTATAACGAACACATTTCAGCCAGGACGACGACGATGGCGATGGCGACGAGTCCTGCGAAAGTGAGTCTCACTTTCCACATCCGACTGGCTACTGGGTGGTTGGGTGGATTGGGTGTATGGGATAGGTGGGCGTGTGTATCCATAAGCCTGGGGCACGTTTATATACTCCATCGACCGTTTTGGTCAGGCACTGGGCCGTGTGAATGACATGACGTCGTCGGAGGTTCCAGTCCCCTGACCATTTTCATCTACAACGCCCAAACCCCCTCGCTTCTTTATTTTTAAAGTGCCGGAATATTTGGGGGCCTGTGTGGGTGGGTCCTTGGATGGATCTCTATCATGGTTTATATCGAGTCGCTGGCACGCACGCAACTCCCGAAACAAAACGAAAAGAAAAGAAGAGAAGAGAAGAGAAGAGAAGAGAAGAGAAGAGAAAACATAACCTGGGGCACAGTGGATCACCTGGGGAACTAAAAGGTGTCCTGTTCAGCTCGATTCTTAACTTAAGACCCTTGATAACTGATTAGCTGTTCGAGCAAGTCCTTAAATGCAGCTGTTATACACACTTTTAAATAGTTTGTAACTAAACTTTTCGCACTAGAAAGAATCATTTAAATGATTCAAGATCATTAAAACATCTCTATTTTGAAACATTTCCTTGAGACGTCCACACTCTAGACTTAACCCAACTCCCAACTGTTATATACTCACTGTTATACTGTCAATGCCGTCCAAAGTCCACTGTCCACTGTGTCATTATGGGCTTTATACACTGGCAGCATATGGAATGACCAGCACAGCACAAGCACATCACATCACAAGGCCTTATGCCCAAGTCTTGGTTTATTTTCTGTTTGTCCGGAAAGTCCGGCAGTCGAGGGCCTTTGGGGTTTCGGTTTTCAGTTTGACTTGACATGCATCAGCATCATTATTTTGTGCTTTTAATGTTTTATTTAGCCTGGTTGCCGACAGTCATACGCAGTGTGGGCTGGTTGAAAAGGGGTTGTGGGCGGTGGGGGCTGTCTACGTGCCGTTTGCACTCATTTCTTGCCGGGCCTTCCCTCCTTCCTCTCTCTCTCTGCCTCCAGTCCATCCGACTCTTTCTCACCCACATATGAGGGAACCATTTGCAACCAAGCACTCAAACAACATTTAAAAAGGCCTCATTTTCATGAGCTGTTGTATGTGTGTGTGTGTGTGTGCCAGGATGACGATGGAAATGGGGATCCAGAGGAGTGTGTGCCACTCGGCACATAATTGTTTGAAACAAATGTAGTGCACACACATACACACACATATGGTTGCACGTGCACCCACACATAGACACAGACACCGACACAGACATGTGGGATATTTTATTAGGCCATTCAGTTAGTCAGTCATTTAGTCAGTCAATCAAACCGGGCAGGCAATTAAAGTTTCACTGCCCATTGTCGGAAGCCAAAGGCAACAAGAACAACAGGAACCAGAGCAAAAAGAGGGAAATAAACACATCAAATGGGCTGGCAAACAAGCCCTGGGTTTCAAAGAGGGTATCGGTTGGTAGAGAAAAGTGGGTTAGGGAATGGGAGTGCGAGTGCGAGTGGGCTGCCTGGCGAACCTGGGGAAAATCCTTTCAGATAAATGAAATTCCCCAGAATCGCCCCGCAATGAGAACTTGATTAATAATGAATTGAACGGCAGCCGGAATTTAAAATCTATCCCACTCACGGGTTGACTGGAACTAAATAGAATTGTTACATAAGCCATCTGGTTTAGTGGTGAACTATGTACTACAGATGAGTAACTAGTTGCATTCAACTTTATATTATATCTGAGGGTAAAACTGTTTAATATTTTTATTCAATTTTAGCGAAATTAAAAAAAACTGTTATACAGACTGTTATACTAACTGTTATACAAACTGTTATACAAATTTTTATACTCTTGTAAATTGTTTGAAACTCATGAAAAATTGGTTTTCTTTATTCTTTCAGGCCTATCCCAACCGAGACATTACCAACATTGTCGAATCATCCCACTACCAGAAGATCGGCGGCTGGTGTCGTCAGGGTGCTCTAAATGCGGCCAAGTGCAAGGGCTCCCACCGCTGGATCAAACCATTCCGCTGTCTCGGTGAGTATACTTAAATCGAACGAATGCTAGACCCGACCCAACTGATCCGCTTTCCCTGTGCATCATCTCCAACCAACCAACCAACCAACCATCCGACCATCAATCATTCACCACTCGACGACGTTTGGCTTCAGAAGGACCATTCCAATCGGACGCCCTGCTGGTTCCCGAGGGTTGTCTCTTCGATCACATCCACAACGCCTCACGCTGCTGGCCATTTGTGAGGTGGAACCAAACCGGAGCGGCCGCTTGCCAGGAGCGCGGAATGCAGATGCGCAGCTTCGCCATGCTCCTGCCCTGCGGCATCTCGGTCTTCTCCGGCGTGGAGTTTGTCTGCTGTCCCAAGCACTTCAAGAGTGAGTACTGAGTACTGGGTCAAATAAAATAAGAAAAAACAAAACTAAATATAAATGGCTGTCACATGTCAGCCTTTCGAGACTGCCAAAGCCCATAGTTATTGTAGCGGAAATATGATATTCTGCAAATCCAATAAGCACGCTTCTTTTTTCTTTTTCCGCAATCTCCTTCAATTACGGTGACACGTTGAACTACCTTTTTTTTCCCTACACAGCCATTAGTTACTTACACCCTGTGGTTATGACATATTAATTATTTAAAATACAAATCAAATGTGCACAGAACAAACAAATGTGCCATTACTCACTCTGTCACTGGACATTAAGCGAATCAGTTATGGATTTATTTATTCAGAAATTGTATTCTACAATTTGCTTAAATTTGAGTGGTCTTTTGTTGATAACTTAGTGAATACCACCTTGTACTTTTCACTAGAGTGGGGATGGGGTGGTTTACCGGCCTCCCCTTCAATTAGTCACCTTTTAAGCTATTGATTTAACATTTATAATTTATAATTTATGATTCCATCATTTACCCCCCTTAGCTGATGAAATCCATGTGAAAAAGACCGACTTGCCGGTGATGCCACCAGCCCAGATCACCAGTGCCAACGATGAACTGATGGTGAATGACGAAGACGATAGCAATGACTCGAATTACTCAAAGGATGCCAATGACGATGAGCTGGACGATGAGGATGATCTGATGGGCGATGATGAGGAGGACGAGATGGTGGCGGATGAGGCAGCTGCTGGGGGAGGAAGTCCCAACACCGGATCCACTGGGGATGCCAATAGCGGATCTTTGGATGATATAAATGCGGAGTATGATAGCGGCGAGGAGGGTGACAACTATGAGGAGGACGGAGCTGGTTCCGAGGGCGAAGCAGAGGGTGAGACCTCATGGGATCAGAGTGGAGGATCTAAGGTGGTGACCCTAAAGGGTGGTGCATCCGCCTCCGTGCCGTCCAGTGTGCCAGTTCCGGTATCCGCCTCCTCTGAAAAGACGCCCGCAAAGTCCTCTGACTTGGTCACGAGCACTCCTCAGCTTTCCGCCGCTGCCGCCGCCGCTGCTGCTGCAGCTGCTGCAGCATCTGTGAATTCTGGAAACTCGGGAGCCGGATCTGTTACCGGAGGAGCACCACCATCCACCGCACAGCCCACCTCGGACCCATACTTCACCCACTTTGATCCGCACTATGAGCACCAGAGCTACAAAGTAAGTCAGAAAGTAAGTGTTTACGTTGAGGGCGCAGGTTTATTTATCGATGCAACACAAAACGTATTCTAAACAAAGGAAGCCCAACAGCGCCTTGAGGAATCGCATCGCGAGAAGGTCACGCGCGTGATGAAGGACTGGTCGGATCTGGAGGAGAAGTACCAGGATATGCGGTTGGCGGACCCCAAGGCAGCCCAATCCTTTAAGCAGCGGATGACGGCTCGCTTCCAGGTCAGTCATCCTTTGTGTGTGACGCACTCATTTCCAATATTCCACATCCCAATACCCTATCTCTATCTCTGTCTCACTCACTGTCTCTACTCATCACTCTGTCTCTGTCTCGCACCGAACCCCCTATCTCTGTCTGTCTCCCACTGACTGCCTGCCACCTATCCTCTAGAATATTTGAACCATTTAAGAGCTATGTCTCTGCATCTGAATGTGTGTGTATGTCTGCGTCTATATCGGGTAATTCAGTTGGCAAGGGATTGATTGACTGATTGCTTAGTAAGGATCATCATAAATGATATAGAAATTTGTTTAAGCTTGCCACCTGAAGCTACCTGAGTTATGGGCCTCATAACAAGTATTCCATCCTTCTGTATAATCGTCATAATCGTTTATCATTTCAATTGGTTCCTTTAAGTTCCCATTTAAAACCCTATATCATGCACACCCTGTATATTGTAATCGTAATTGTTTCCTACTCTAACCGTAATCGTAGCTCATTGAGTCGTATTTTACCAACATTAAGTTGTGCTCATTGTATCGCCTGCTTTTCTTTTGCTGCACTTCGAGGTCCAGAGATGGGTTCTATGCACGGTATGTACTACCCATCTTGGGGTTTTACTACCCATCCATATCTCTGGGCGTCGTTGGGCTGTCTTTTCGTTTATTTGTGTATCCATATGTATGGCAAATGGGAGCGAAAGAGGCATCAGATTGTAATCACAACAGCAATTAACAATAACAATACCAGTAACAATAACGATAATGCTGCTCGTAATCTAACCAGTTAACGAAGTACCGCTACAGGAACGAAACAATAGATCCAATTACCCATATTACTAACTAACATCCAAAGTGCTTTGTAGTTGAACTGATTGGCATTTTAAACTAACTATAATCCGCCTATACCTAAACCTACACATAAACCTAAACCTATGCTTTATTTCGAAACCAAACGATCCACAAAACGAACTAAAAACCAGAACGAACACAAACGGAAACGGAAACCAAACCCCTGATATCCAGACTTTGGTCCTCATCGATGTGTATTGCTCGCATTATAGACCTGTATATGCTGCTTAAGTAACTGCTGTGCTTCCGCCAGGAATGAACTGCATCCATGTATATATTACCATATACCATACCAGACCCAATTCGACCCCATGGACAGAAACATTTCAAATCCCACCAGTTTTGCACCGCATCAGTGGCTTGCACTGTATCTCTCTATGTCTCTCGCTCATTCTCGCTCCATATCGATCCCCCATGGCAGCACAATATCTGTTGAGACACTACCAAAACAAATACTATTAATTGCGAGAAACTCTTAAGTTCCATAACTCAGGACAAGCCATGCGACACGTCCCCAATCCCTAACCAACAACAACATTTCAACCACAAACAAAATACGTACAAAATCGAGGCAATTTTTTTCGAAAATTTAAATGAAAACAGATTAATTGAAATACCGATAGACCAATACCGATCGACAGCTGCATATTGTTATCGATCGAAGCAAATTCCCCATGCTGATAATCTTTCTCTCTTGGTGTGCAATACGTCTTTATATGGGAATGTAATTTTAGACTTCTGTTCAGGCACTCGAGGAAGAAGGCAACGCCGAGAAGCACCAGCTGGCCGCCATGCATCAGCAGCGCGTTTTGGCCCACATCAACCAGCGGAAGCGGGAGGCCATGACCTGCTACACCCAGGCCCTCACCGAACAGCCCCCGAACGTGAGTAGTTCTCCCAACGAGAGGTATCCTCAATGGGATAAGTCCGGTCGTGAGGTGGGATCGATATTTAATGAATAAATTATAAGTTAATATTGATTAAAGTGAAGAAAAAAATAACCTTGAACTAGGGGATTTTAAACGTGTCTTATATTAACATTAAGCGTAAGTCCACCCGGGGGCGCCAAAAAATTGTCACATCTCTTAAAAGGCTTTTTGCTTTATTAACTACAACTATTAGGTTTAGTTTTTATAAAAGGGCTCTTTCAAGAGATAAAACGTTAAAAGAAAATGTTCCTTTGCTAATGCTCCTAATCTCATCTAGGCCCACCATGTTGAGAAGTGCCTGCAAAAGTTGCTGCGCGCCCTACACAAGGACCGTGCCCATGCTCTGGCCCACTACCGCCACCTGTTGAACTCTGGAGGACCCGGTGGCCTGGAGGCGGCAGCTTCGGAGCGACCACGCACACTGGAACGCCTGATCGACATCGATCGTGCCGTCAATCAGTCGATGACCATGCTCAAGCGCTACCCGGAGCTTTCGGCCAAGATTGCCCAGCTGATGAACGACTATATTCTGGCATTGCGCAGCAAGGACGACATTCCCGGCTCATCGCTGGGCATGAGCGAGGAGGCGGAGGCCGGCATTTTGGACAAGTACCGCATCGAGATCGAGCGCAAGGTGGCAGAGAAGGAGCGACTCCGGCTGGCCGAGAAGCAGCGCAAGGAGCAGCGGGCCGCCGAGCGGGAGAAATTGCGCGAGGAGAAGCTGCGAATGGAGGCCAAGAAGGTGGACGACATGCTCAAGTCGCAGGCGGCCGAGCAGCAGCAATCGCAGCAGCAGTCCAGTCCCCAGTCGTCGACCCAATCGCAGGCGCAACAGCAGCAGCAGGAGAAGAGCCTGAGCAGCAAGGAGCTGGGTCTCGATGGGGGATTGGTCACAGCGGCCAATCTTAACTTGGACACCACCAAGAGCGAGAAGGAGCTGTCGGATACTGAGTACGCCGAGGCAACAGTAAGGTGGGTATCTCTACTTCGATCTATACCAGTGTTCGCCAGCAGAATTAGAGTGCTCTGCCGACACGAACAGTGTACACTCTGCTTCTGCTGGCGAACACCGATCTATACTATATACAACGTTTTTGATAATAAAGATATTGTCTTTGCTATCCACTCTGTAGCAGCACCAAGGTGCAGACCGTGCTGCCAACGGTCGACGATGATGCCGTTCAGCGGGCGGTGGAGGATGTGGCCGCTGCCGTTGCTCACCAGGAGGCCGAGCCGCAGGTGCAGCACTTCATGACCCACGATCTGGGCCACCGCGAATCGGTATTTGAGCTGCGGCGCCAACTCGTACCGCATTTGCCTAAAGCCTATCCCCTCTCTCTCTCTCCCCTCTCGTTGCAGAGCTTCTCGCTGCGCCGCGAGTTCGCGCAGCATGCGCACGCGGCCAAGGAGGGCCGCAATGTCTACTTCACGCTCTCCTTCGCCGGCATCGCCCTAATGGCGGCCGTCTTCGTGGGCGTGGCCGTGGCCAAATGGCGGACATCGCGCTCGCCGCACGCCCAGGGCTTTATCGAGGTCGATCAGGTGGGTTGGGGGCTGTGGTCAGGGTACGGAGTGCGGAGATCACCATATAAAAGTGTATATAACAGTTTTATGTATAACAGTTGTATAACAGTAAGATAATACAAATTATTTATTACGCTGTATAACAGTGGTGAACTATAGATGAACGCAAAGCAACTCCATTGCTTCATTTTTGCCTACGGTATGTGTATAACAGTTTTATAGCTGTGGTTTAACCCAGTGAGATCGTACAGAAAGATGGTCAATTTCATCGGACAAATCTTATTGTAACTAATGTTTATTGTTTCCTTATCCAATTGTGTATAACAGTTAATCTTGGCTTAATACATGAGCTTGCAGTTGTATAACAGTAGTTGATAATACAAAACTGACTAATACAAGACTTCAATTGTAGTTTATGACAACTTTAGGGTTTGGTAATCTCTTTCTCCGTACACAACACTTATGACATATCTTCTATCCTCAAAAACGTACTAATGTATTAATATCCCAAACTAGAACGTGACCACACACCATCCCATCGTCCAGGAGGAGAAGATCGTGCCCAACATGCAGATCAATGGGTACGAGAATCCGACCTACAAATATTTCGAAGTGAAAGAGTAAGCGGGACGGCAGGAGGAGCGCGGCTGGCTAGAGCAAGAGCGAGAACGCCGAGCGGACAAGAGGCACACATCAACAGCAAAAGCAAAAGCAGAAGCAACAGCAGCAGCAGCAACCACAATTTCAAAATGAAGAAACTTAAGCATAATATTAAAAAGCAGATGGGAAGAGAAATGATTTTTTTTTTCGTCAAAAAAGGAGCGCAGTTCCAATAAGGAGAAACGAGGGGTAGAAGAAGAAAGATAAATTCAATGAATGGTAATATATCTATATATTAAATTAAAGCAAGCAAGCAAGCAGAAAGGCAAGAATATAAAGCAAGCAATTAAATTTAAGTATTTGAATGTTTAACAAAATGCAGTAAACATCCTTTCTAGCTCTCTATCTGTCTCTCTCTCTCTCGGTCTTACTCAACCACTCTGTCCCTTTCCCACCCACACACACACATAAAACATAACATTCCCACTTTGTGGTTCTTGTTGGGCGCCAAATAAAAAGAGAGCATGAGAACTAAAAGCCAAAGAGGCAAGCGAAAAGGCAAGTCGGAGTAAAAGAAAAAAAGTAAAAGCATAAAGCCAAGGACAAGGATCACACACACACATACACACACAAAGGAAAGGAGGAGCAGGCGGAGGAGGAGGAGAAAGAAAAGAGAGCAGAAGAAAAGCAAATGCAAAACAAAAGATATTCCTAGTAAATAAATTGTCAGCACACAGACACACAATCACTCACAGATACAGGAACAGTCACACACACACTGACAGTAACACACTCACAACCACACACACACACACGCATTCATGGCTGCTTCGTAGCATACTTTTGAGCGTTTCGTGGCGTTGAAATGCTTGCAAGCCGATCGCAAAACTTACGCCATTAATTAGAGCCGCGCTAAAAGCTAAAAAGATGATGAAAGCTGAAAGAAGGCAGAAACACAGATACACACACTCACACTGAGACACACATGTGAACCTAAGAGCTACCTACGCGTACTAATCTCTATACGAACATGCATATGCGCTTATGTATATGTCTAACTCTCTCTCTAACACTCACACACACACAAAAAAACACCCAGACAAACGCAAAGAAAGCAACTGCAAAAACCCAACAAATTATATATACACATATATATATAAATATATATATATATATATACAATATATTTAAAGCAAAGCAAGAAGAAATGTCCATAAATGTATTTATGTATCTATACACGAGCCACACAACCCCAAAAAGGTCGAAGGTCAGCCAGCTAAGGGGAAGCAGAAGAGAATTACGATGCTTGGCAGGCTATGAAATTAATATATGAATCAGCTACGTAAACAGAAACAATGCAAAACGCTAAGCTAATTGCAGAAAAGAAAACCGAATGACAAAACCAAAAAAACGAAAAGCGAAAAACTTTTAGAACTTTTTCTGCATATTTTGTGTGTAAGTCGGTGGCAAAAACAAAAAAAAAACAGAAGAAAAACAAAAAAGCAAAAATGTTTTTTCTCTTTTTTACGTTACATGTTTCACTCAAAGGCCAGCACAAAACACCCACACCCCAAAAAAAAACACACCCCACACACACACACACACGCGGAAAAGAGCCCTTGAAAAGTCGTTGCATTCCATATCAAAAGCTTCGCAACTGTTTGCATAATTGCCCTAGAGCCAAATGCCGGTGAAATCAAATCTGATAAGCGGGTCCCCCAAATGGAGGTGGAATCGGTAAGAATCCGGGGAGTTCGGCGACGGACGGAATCCGGAGACGGCAACCTAGAGTGGGACGCCTCCAAAGAGCCGGAGAGTCCCAAAGATAAACCGTTTCGAAACGGCTAGTTTCATTTCTCGGCTCGATTGCTTGGCAAATATTTGGCCTGCTTTGTTCGAGCAGCGAGATACTGTTACTTAATCAAGCCAAATAATCGAAATGCTTTCGCCCATGCCGGAAGACCGACGTATGGTTGCCCTTCTTAGTTCAGTTTCCATTTGAGGTAAACCGAAATTCAAGACAACGTTGAAATTCAGTTGACAAATGAGTGAATATCTAAAAAAAAAATTTGATTGAAACTCAAGTTGAAATGAAATTGAAACTGAAAAATTGAAATTGAACTAAAATTGAAACTGAACTAAAATTTAAAAAATATATCAGATTTTCAAAAAAAAATTTCCAAGCAACAATAAAGTTAAAATGAAAGCTTGAATGAAATCTAAAAGTTTCGATTAAACTTCAGTAGAAGTTGATGCTCAAATTGAAGCTAATATTGAAATAAAAGCAAAAAATGAAAGCTTAGATTGAAACTGAAACTATTCTGAATTATAAGCTAGCAAAAGAAAAGGAATACAAAGAGTAGAATTGAAGCCTAAATGTTAGGCATATCATATTGAAATTGATATTAAACTAAAAAATAGAATAAGAACCATAGCTTGAAAGTTGAGATTGAAAATACGGTTGCATTGAGTAATTCGAAAATTAAATCGGAAATTGAGATTCTGAATGAGATTTAAAAGGAGAATGCTTCCACAATTGAAACTGCAATTTAAAATTGGCAACCGAGTTTGAATTGAAACTGGTATTAAAGTTGTAATTGAAAGTGATTGGAAACTACTGCGATTGAAAATTACCTTCGATCTGACTTGGAAAAATACAAGAAACCGAACTGGAAACTGAGATTAAGACACTAACATAAATTAAAATCCAAATAAGTGCTGTAAATTGGGCAGAAATTGGCATGCAAATTCAAAAGTCACCTGAGAGTGATACTAAAATTGAAGCTGAACGAAACTGAAAATGAAATTGTAATCGTAATGTGAAACAAACTTTGCAATTAGAGCTGATGTAGGTTTGCAATGGAAATTAAAACTGATATGGAAATTTTAATCAATTTCCACTTTAAATTCAAAGTCGGTGTCTATTGGGATTACAAATTCGTATTCACTTTCTGAGCATCAAAAATAGTGACGCTTTCAATTTTGAATTTGATTTCAATTTCCCTTACAATTGAAACGTTTATTAAGGCATTAATTTCTCGAATGTTTAATTCCACTTTCCAGCTCAGTTTCAGTTTCTACTTTGAATTTAATTAGAGCTTTGCAATCAGTTTCAATTCAAATTTTATTTTATCAAACACATTTTCAAGTTGAGTTCTTGTTTTAAAAGTTTAATATCAATTTGATATGATATACAATTTTTCAACTTTTTAGCAATCTTTTTAACAAATTGTATAACCATAATATTCTTTCTTTAAGGCAAAATCACGGCTCTTTCTCACAAAGACACACACACAGACAAAAAACAGACACATTATATAATGCTAAATGTATTACAACAATATATATACATCAATATATATATATATATATATACAAACACATATATATTTCAACAGAAACAAACAAAAAAAAAAGGCAAATCAACTACACAAAAAGTAAATAAGAAGAAAATCTAACTAGTCAAAGCTTGAATATTTTTTAATTTATTCATTAATACAACAAGAACAACAACAAGAAAAAAATGAAAAAGTATACATATATATATAAAAACAACAAAA
This sequence comes from Drosophila pseudotakahashii, assembly GCA_035046095.1. Taxonomy (NCBI): domain Eukaryota; kingdom Metazoa; phylum Arthropoda; class Insecta; order Diptera; family Drosophilidae; genus Drosophila; species Drosophila pseudotakahashii. The sequence continues at coordinate 15,812,182 of JAWNOE010000105.1, forward strand.
AAAGAAAAAACAATTGATATTTACACTTAGTGAAGCAAAAAACAAAACCAAAAAACAAAAAAAGCGGAAAGTAAAAGCGAAAAAAAAAACAAAAAACAAAAATGATGCAAATGTGTAAGAAATAAACCCCGTCCTGCATAAATAAAATTAAATAAAAGAATAAAATAAATGGAAACGTAAAGAATATCATAAAACAAAACAAAAACAAAAAAGATTTACACAAAGATTAAATGCAAAAAACAAACAAAGAAAAAAACGTGGAAGCAACAACAAGAAAATTATAATGAAAATCGCATGTGTTTTTGTCGTAGTCTCATCATTGAAACAAAAAAAAAAAAAACCAAAAGAAATGAAAAACAAAAAACAAGTAAATTGTAACGTGAGAAAACCAGCAAATAAGAGCAAACAAAATTTGTGTAATTCTTTTTGTCGAACTATGATTTTTGGCCGAGCGGAGAAACTCAGTTGGAGAAAAAAAGTATAAGAAAATTTAAATATTAAATGTACTCAAAGACAATTGTAATTGCAACAATAATTGTACGCTATATATACTATTATTAATGTGGAAAAGATTTCAGCATTCGGTCCTGGCCGTTGATCCCCGATCTTTGATCTTCAATCGATTGTCTTCGATTCGCGTCGAGATCTATACGGATCGATATATATCGATATGTCGGGCATTATTACACTATAGCCCCGGGGCGTGGGACCCAGGAAAAGCCAGGAAAATTGTATAATGTTTCACACAACAAACAAAAAAAAAGCCCATTGATGGAAAACCAAACATAAAACATAAGAATGCAAAGGAAACAAACAACAACAACAACAAAACAACAACAACAAAGAAAACAAAACCAAAAAAAAAACAATTTTCAATGTATAATCATATAATTTGATTTTGAATTTTTGTGTTCTTTTTCGAAATATTTTGCATAAATAAAATAAAATAACAGAAAAACAAAAACCATTAAACGCGTGAATCCAATTTGTTTATAGCTAATTGTTGCTACCACATCCCCAAGATAACCCCAAGATTATTTTGATTTATTCCAACCGATCGGTCATATATTTCACCGATAACCCAAACAAACCTAATCAAATTCCGTGCTTTTATTTTGGATTAGCATCGATAATAAGGGGTCAGTTGAAAGCAGATGGAATGGATTGGTTCCAACTTTGATATTTTTCTAGATCTTATAGGTATATAGTATTTTAAAAAACAGTTATAGGTTATATTTCCACAGATGGAAGTCTCCTAATCACAGTAAGTACTTAATCCTAAAGCCAATAGAAATAATAATATTTAATATTATAATAATATGCAAACCGACCTATAAATTCCAAAACCTATTGCTTTCTAAGCCCCTAAATCCACTCAAAGATAGCCAAAACCTCAAAGAATAGATAGATATATAGAACCTCGGCACCTAAGAATACCTACCATCCACTTAATGAGTTTGACTTCTAAGCGGGGGCTGGGGTTACATTCATTACACCCGGGGGCACATACATATGTGTGCGCGCGCTCATTATGAGTTTCAACTTCGAGTGCGCCAACAAGCCTTTACAATAAATCACTTGAAAAGGTATATGTGAAATCAATGTAAAGCACTTCAGTCTATCAAGTGTCCGGAGCATGAAAATTGACGTACATTTTGATATATGGGGCGGGCAGGAGAGCTGCTTCAGCTTCTGCTGACTCGATTTGGTTTGCTTTGGCTTTGCTTTTGGTTTGCTTTTGGTCCGCTCGCATTTAATGGAGCACCGCATTTTTGATCGATGTGGAACTCCGCGAATGTGGAGCACGGACAACGGACAACGGACAAACGGACAAAACGGGTAGATAGATAGTGATCTTCTTCAAAATGTGTAAGGGGGCTTTGTTATTGCCCTGCCAGCATTGTGAAACTTTCCAAAGTGCATTCTGCATTCTCAAGAGTGCCCCTTGACTGTCCCATGTCCAATTGTCCGTGTGTCCGTTTGTCCGCTACATGACAAATGACAAACAACACACTTGCCGGGCGTGCAGTTCCTCTATCGGAACAATGTTACACCGAAGTAGATAGAGGTATAGCGCAGATAGAGCGACAGACAACTTTGAAATGCACTTGAGCGTATTGGGAACTCGAGAACATGTGCGTTGCTTTATTCTTTCTTTTTTTTCTCTTTTTGCTGCAGGAGGGACTTAAGTGGGGGGGGGGGCCTCCAAAAGCTCCACTCTAATTTCCCTGTTTTGCACTTGGACTTATTGATCAACCAAGGACGCATCGGGTTATCTTATGAATAAGAGGTGGAAGTTACCTCTTTAAAGTTCGTTTGGTAACAGAATTACTCGGTTCTTTTAATAGTTCTACTTTCTGTTGTATTTATAGAACTTCGAAACTAACTTTTTCTCTAAATAATCACTAAGTATTATTACTATCACCTCCCATTGAGTTTCTTTAGCTTGGTTAAGAGATCACTCGATCAAACCCCCCATAAAGTCCATTGAATGGGGCTCTTAAGAAGTAATCTTCAAATGGTTCATATCGTTCCGAGATCTCCCGAGTACCACTCTCATTACGGTTGTCATTGTGTCTGGTCCCCTCGAAGTGACAAGATGTCAGCACTGGGATACGGATACTGATTAGCACTGGTACAGCTCCTGAGATCGCTGGAGAAATAAGGGGGCGGTCGTCGATGGGGCCCCGAGCTGAGAGAGAGAGAAAGAGAGAGCGATAGATAAGGGAATAAACAAAATGCTCGCGGTCCAACCACCGAATGGGTGCGACAGGGACAAACAGACTGACAACCGGCGGCAGTCCGCCCCACTTGGGGTGTTCAGTTCCTCTAGATTCTAGTATAAATGTAGTGGTATAGCTGGCCCCCACTGATAAGGCGGTGCAAACGGTAGCCCGCTCTCCCATCTGATAAGAATCGAATACCGAATGGAAGCCAAACATGTTGCTACAACATTCAAATCGGGCTGATTAGCCAGCCAGCATATCGGGAGCTGTAATGTATGGCTCTTCATACCTCATATGTAGGTTGTAGGCACGTATTATCACGACTACCATATCACTACCAACTCTGATATCGCCCCGATCCGTACCCGTGTGCAAACAAAAACCAAACGAAAATAAAACGGGAGTTTTATGGGGGCCCAACAACTCCCGATCGAACAGCGATATTGTTTGTCAATAAACATACGCGCCACATAATCACCCATCATAATAATAATAATATCGCCGGGGGACTTATTATTATTATTATTATTTTATGACTCCGTTTTTGAACTCACGAGTCGGGGGGAGTTTTAGCCCCTCACCTTGGTCAGGGTGCTACCGAAACATCAAGTGGCAATCTTACAAGCGCCCATTAAGATATTTATCGTCTACCACTCGACAAATTTATTCACTCGCTTTGCTGGTGGATTGGATCGCCGGTTCCGTGGTGTCTTGTGGGCAAAGTGTCCGGTTGAGTACTGCCAATATATATACCTTTATATATACATATAGCCACCCAGTGGGGTCTGAGACTCTAACGGACAGTTTTGGCGGACAAGCGGACAGGTTGCGATCAGATAACGTCGAGGATTAAGTGGTGATTTAGTATATATTTTCCTCAATAGCAGCTTACCATATAGATTGCAGGGATTATTCTTTATGGGTGAAAGCGATATGGCACGGCAAATAAACGACCAGTGGGGTGCTCTCTATAACGGACAGCAATAACGGACAAGTGGTTAGATAACTATATAATGGGAAATAAACAAAACAGTTTCTGGATAATTGGAAGGGAATCGTTAAACGATCACCAAGAAATTTAAAAGCATTTTTAATCACTGTCAAGATTATTCAAGTTGATCTTATAATAAAATGTATCATATTTTCAGTAGAGAACTAATCGATTTGACACCACTGTGCAGCAGCAGCAGCAGCCACAAATTGGTTCAGACCCAGTAAAACTGAGGGGCAGAAGAACAAATATAAGCAAAAAGCCCGATTTGGGGCGTTGCGAGTATCTCCCGGTTGGAATATATCTCTGCGGGCCAGTTAAGTGCATGTGTGGAGATATATATATGTATGAATATATATCATGTTGGGAGGGGAAGAGGGAGACGGGGTCAGCAGCGATAACTGCAGCTACACACCTACGGGGACAGCTTTATCGATACTCTTGTGTACACTTATTGATATTTGTTCAACTCGGAATCGGCTGCCTTCGGTGCTCTCCTGTGCACTGCGTGTGTTTTGTTTAATACCTATTTGACTTTAATAAGTGATTGTTGTACCGTTTAAAGTGTCCCTCGTTGCGCCACTCAATTCTCTGTGGTTATTCTCGGGTTCTCTGATTCCGATTCTTCGACGGTTCTCGGTTCTCGGTTCATCGGGATCATCGGGTGTCGGCGGGTCCAGGTTTCCCGGTCCGGTTTATTCCATTGGCAGTACGCCAGCGCCAGTTGGCACCTTTCGACGTGGAGCCGCTAAAACCACTCGATCGCAGCGATATCGCGGCTGCCAGAGCGAGAAAGCCTGAGTGTATGAGCAAGCGAGATAAAACCACATACGGACGCTCTCTTTCAACGGACAGATTGCTATTTTTTGCTGTTGTTGTATTATTATTTAGCCGACGACGTTTTTATGGCTTATTGAAATCGGCCAACGGCAGTCAAAAAGCGCGCGCTACGCCTGCCACAACAACCGGGGAATTCGATCCGGCTTCTATATATATATATATCTACTATATATCGGAAAATGTAGCTCTCGATCGAGTGCTGTAGTTGACTAGTATCATACCGATAAATCACGCAGTGTACATACACATCAATTAAAAAGTGATCGCGCATTAAAAACCAATTCGAGTGCAAATAATTCGTTAACAAATAGTTCATTAAATAATTCATTAAATGTGAACCAATCGTAATCCAACTAAACAACCACCCCCGTCCAATTTGTAGTAACAATTTTTTTTTCTGTTCAGTTTCTGTTACTGTTACTCCTTTGGTTGCCATTTTTCCACGATTTTCCCCGACGGTTCAGATTTTGCGCACGCGAGAGCCTTAATTATGAGCAATTATAATCCGAATTGCGGTTACTTCGAGGATTGCAGCTACTACACGAACAACGTGTACCAACAGGATTATTGCATGCAGCCGGATTACGAGTACAACAAGCATGTCTACGAGTAAGTACAGCCCAAAGTCACGGCCCGAATTCGGGTATTCGGAATGCAATCCTCGGAATGCAGAATGCAGAAATCAGAACTGAGAACTGAGAACTCAAAACTCAGAAAATCCGAAATCACAAATCGAAAAATCAGCCGTCGGCAAATGGGCAAAGTCACTCAACTGTCAGAATAATAAATGTTGTGAAAGGGGAAAGAGGGCGGTGGAAAATGGGTTGAAAGGGAGAAACCCATTTAGGGAAAATCATCTTTTAATTGGTAAAATGTATAATCCAAATGTAATAGTATAGAAAATGTAGGTATGCCTATCTAACGGGATTAAAATATATGCATATTAATAAAGTAAGTCAGTAAGAAATCCCTGTTCGATTTAGGAAAATGTAAGATATTACAAAAATTCTTTTTAAATAACATGTATGAATATTTATAATAAAATAACAAGCTTAACAGCTCCACTAATCGTAGAATTTTATTAGAAGTGGCTCTCTAAAGACAAGATTTAACAGGCATTAAATTTTCCACTCTTCTGAGATCACTCGAAGAACATTCATTCATGAACCTGTTATCAGTCAATTGATCATAGACTTTTTTTTGGGAGCTCAAGTACATGGTCAAGTTATGAATCTGTCGTTCACAATTCACAATCTCTCTTTCATTCACAATCGTCAGACTTGAATGGTAGCATGAGATGGCATAAAGGGGTGGTACATTTATTATACGTTTATTAACATAAAATCTATATGGATTATGGTTTAATTACCCTATGAAAGGAAAACTCATTAAATCTAATGCTGGATTTTGAAAAACCTCAAATCGCAGAGATCACAATGATCTTTTCTCCATTGATCATTCAGAGGATTGCCGATTGCAGACTGCAGACTGCAGGTACCCATGCGCACCTGCAAAGAAGTGTCACAATATTTCCTGGAAATCGATGAGGCAATTAAAAACAATTTGATTTAAAATCAGCTAAGAAAACACAAAAACCGGGCTAAGAAAACACCGACTGGCAGGGAAAATTTTGTTAAAGAGAAAGAGAAAGGAGGCTGAGGCCGAGGCAGAGGATCAGGGCACATCGTATTAACATTTAATGGCATAACATAATGAAATTGTATTGGCTACCGAACCGGATCGAAACGAGGTCCGTTCTAGGGCTAAGTCCCCTGATTTTCGCACACTGCTAAGCCAATGTTACGGCATTGTGAATGGTGTGGCATGGTCATGTTCCGGGGATGGGGATTCATCATCATATTCATCCACTGGCAGACTGACTGGTCGACTGATCGGTAAGCCGAGGCAAAAAGGTGTCGGAATAACAGTACAATATATGCTATATACCATATAGCATATACCATACATACCATACAGACCCGAGTTCAACAACAATGCGCATTATTTCCACTTTGTCACCTTTTCCGACGGCGGCGGGGTTTTTGAAAAACCAAAACACATGTTTAGTGAAATCGCCTGGAAAATCACACAAACAGGAGACGAGCAGGGCAAGGCAAGCAAAGGCGACTGCAACTGCGACAGGCACAAAAATTTGGGTTTAATTGGGTTTGTCCATAATCGTTGCATCGAACCCTCGGATAATCCGGGATAATGCTGTTTGCCAAATAAAACCAATTCCATTTATATATTGTGCTTTATGTCATGAGGTGTGTGAGGTTCGAGGATCTCGGTAGTAGCCTGAGTTCATTGATGGATCGCCAAGGATCTTGAGCTGCATATATGCAGCATAGCCAGTGCTTTGTACCGAGTTTCAATCTTGGAATTTCCCTTGCAACAGCAGTTGTTGCTCCATATGGCAGGTTGGGTTTTTTTCCGCTCTTCTCGAACGAAAACCCCTTCTTTTATTTCAGGAGTGGGCGAAACTTGAAGGACAACGGAACGCGGACACGCTACACTTGTCTCACTGAAATATGAAGTTCGAAAAAATAATTTCATTTGAACGCAGAGTCCCCAACGCAAGTCACTCAAGTTGAACGTACTCCAGAGCCAAGAACCCAAAAAGAAAACAACAAAAAAATAATAAAATGTATATAAAAACTACAAAAAAAGCATAACCATCCAAAAGGAAAAAAAAAAACGGAGAAAAAAAATTCGAAAGCTTCAAATGCCTGGGAATGTGTGCACATGTCCGCGACGACGACCGATGAGCCAGGAAGTAAACAAAGCCCGAACCCACAGGAAAAAATTCAAATAATTCGTAGGGGACACATATCCGAATTGGGAATCTCCTGTCTTTGCTGGAATTTATTCTCTTTTATTCTAGAATTATTCATTCTGAAATTGTTTTTTACGTTTTTCACATTAAACCTTAATTTTACCGTGTAGATATTAAAGATAATTTTCTTAACCCATAAAGCACTAAAAAGTCCTCTATGACCCAAAGGGATTCCTTCAAATGCGTTCAATTTGCGACCCTCACTTTGCGATAATTTGTGTTTATGCTTCTCTGCATTTTTTTCGATTTTTGTTCCTCAAATATTAATGTCAAGTCCTGACTGAGTACCAGGGTTGTCACACCATCGGAAAAGTTTGCTTATAAAAAAGTGGTCGAATCTTTTATCTTCAAAAAGTTTTTTACAATTAAACTAAATAAGGAACTTAATAAATATAGAAATAATTGAGTATTACTTACCAATGAATTTAAAAATAAATAAGTAGGTGTGTATTGGTTCTTGCCTCAGAAAAATATACTTTGTATATATCCTCAGCTTGAAGAAAATCTGGAAAATTAATTTAAAAACAATAATAAGTTTGGATGAACAATATTTGTTAGATCTAGGAAAGTAAATGGAATAAAATAACTAAAGAAACACTATAACTTTGATTTTATTCTGCTTTCGAAGGCTCGACAACTCTGGCTTGTTGGTTTTCATGTCTTCGCTCAGGAAACTGTCACCCGCCAAATGAAAGGAAAGTTTTTCACCTTTTTTCGCTTAAACGGCGCTGTCAAAGCGACGGCCACTTGCCAAGAAAATCGGTGGGGGGATAAAAATCGGGAATGAGGAGGTGCCGGGGTAAAGTGGGAGTTGGAAAAGTAATAAATGTGGGAGTTTGGGGATTCAAACAAAGAGTGGCTGTCTCTGCATGTCAGCCCCATTGTCAGGAAAATCTAAGGAAAAGGCGAAAAAACAACGGCTAGAAATTGATACATTTCATACAATTTTGTTGCAGTTGCAGTTTCAGTTTGCCGATGGACTTGCCGAGTGACTTTGTGACATTTAATGCCAGTTTGTCAGCCGGTTTTGTCAACGGCATCGCATGCACAACATATACATGTAGGCTATATATATATATATGGATGCGAAAATAACACAATGAAATTTGCATCCGCGACAGCCATTAGCTGGCTGGCCTATGGGCCCACCATTCCGAACCCAAGTCGTTTGATGGGCCTATAATGAAGCATGTGATTGCCTGAAGTGTCACGGACAAGAGTGCAGGGGCGGAACAAGGGGGGTTTCGAGTTGTTTTTGACACAGTTCGGATGGGGACACGATACCACACAGATACCCAGAAATATATTTCATATTTGGAGGTATAAATAAGGGTACTATTTTCATAATAATTCTAGGTATTTAATCAATTTAAATTAAAGACTCCATTTAAAGTCCAACTGAACAATTACTGCTAAAATGGTATAGTTATAGATGGATGGGTAGATCCTACAATGACCACCACAAATGGGCAAGGTGATGTTCGAAAAAATGAAATTAGGAAACAAAACAAAGCCGAACAAAGCGGTGAAATGGCCATTTCGCACGCTGGGCCATTCATACAAAATATGCCATTTGGGAAGGCATACGAATCGCCTTGGCATTTGGAATAAATTGCGAATGAATCGAATCCTTAGGGCCCCCAACTGTGAAGGAAGTAGATGTAGGAAGTGTGTGATGAGCAGGAGGAAGTTGGCCGCTGAACCGAACCCAGTTGACCAACTGACCCATCGACACAGTGGGATGCGCAGCTAAAAAAAAAAGGAAGAGAAGTGAAAAACCTGGACTTGGAAAGACCAGGACAGGCAGTCGGAAAACCCATTTGTCAAGTAAACGGGGCGCTACTCACGGATCCTCACAGCTGCACAAAAGAAGCAGAGACACGAACACAGATACAGGATGCCGATACAGATCCTTACCTTTCATCTCTTTTTATTAGTCAATGAGCCGGTGAATGATCCAACCTCTTCTGAAGTTATAGAAATATAAGATCAATAGGAAGTCATTTTCCAAGTAAAGGTTGATAAAAGTAACTCATGGATAAAAGTACATACATATAATGCTTTAAGTCGAAGGAGAAACCAACAAAGATTTTTAGATCATATATACAGTTTTTTATACCCCTAGTCCCCAGATATCCACTAAGATAAATTTTTGCATTATTCAAATGATAGAAAGTTATAAAAATGGTCCTCTCAAGGTATAACTTCCAATTTTAAATATAAAAGTATTTTATACACCCCTGATAACACCCAATAATTCACTAAGGATACTTCCGATATCCCCTAAGCTGACTTAAGCCACTGATGGATTGCTCTTGCAACTAAAGACAGCGAGAGAAATCGACTTGGCATTGACTTCTGAATGCAAATCTCCTACTTTCGATCATTAGGGATCACGAGCCACCCTAAAAGCGGAAAAAGCAAAATATGCAAAATCAAACGATCAAGCCGAAAGGAAAACCAAACAGATAACCAGCTGTATTTGCCCATCTTAAAGATCCCTTTTCCCGACTTTTGTCCTGTGCATGGGCAACGCCTTCTTCTTGTTAGGATGCCATCCCCTTACATAATATATATTTGGCAATAGAGCAAACAAATTACCCGGAATCAATAGAGCAGAAGCAGAAGATACACGATCACGCCGGCACAACTGACCAGAGGACAAAACCTCTAAAGATCAATCAGGCGGAATTGGAGTGGGGGACATTAGTACACTGAGAGAAAATTAGGAATATCACAGTTTAAAATATATTTTATTTGTTTATTTATTGTACACCGTAGCCAGAAGTTTATGGATTTTAGGCCGGAAAATCAAGTTAATTTTTTTTTTTAATTTTTGTGGTAATCCAACTTTTTTTTTTTTTTTCTTTGTATTTATTAAAAACAACTGGAATACAATCCTAAGTGTTTCTTAAATTATAATTTTAAATTTTGATACCAGTAATATAAAAAATAAAATATCCAGATATTTACACCCAAAAAAAAATCGATTCGAAACGTAGATCGATTTTACATTATGTAATATCAATTTTAACTTGAAAACTTCGGTATGCTCGAAATGAGTATTTCATGTTAAAACGATATGCGTATTGCATAACCAGAAATTTACATGCGCATATCGATTTTACGGCGACATGTTTTTTGTGTGTATAAAATAAATAAAGAGACCATATATCAGATACAAATCATTCTTAATATGTTCCAAAGCTACATATAGGCTAGATCCTTATTTTATTGACATTTTTTCTCCGTGTGTACATAGGTGAATGATGCATTTCCGGCGGGGAAACTCTGTGGATTCCCTTTGGAAAATTCGTTTTTACTTTTTTTTTTTTGGGTAAATCACTTCCGCGCAACGAATCGGAGACCCGAAATTGTCATGGCCGTCAATTGACAACACGAGCGGGCCAAAATCAGTGGAGGGAGATAGAGGGAGAGGGGTAGGGGGGTTTGTAGGGCTATAGAGTAGGGGGTCAAAAGGGAGAATATAAAGGCAGAAACCGGAAGGTAAATTAAAATGGATGACAATGGGATGAGCGGAGGAAGGGCGAAGGGCCAAACGAGCATTGAATGAATGACTGAATGAATGGGTGTGAATAAGTGTAAGTGCGAGTGTGAGTGTGAGTATCTGTGTGAATGGCTTCGAGTGTGCAGATGTGTGTGAGTGTGTCAGTGTTCTTGTGGCACGCTGCTTGAGTTGAGGCTGCTGCAACATGGCCGCCTAATTGTATCCGCGTTAAGCAAAAGCAAACACCTTTTGCCAAATATCTCGATTTTTTACGCCTGGCGAGGCGTTTAATTGGGGTTGTTATACTCGAATATACCCCTCACATGCACATTGTAGAAAATTCCGGGGATTGTCGCGCGGTTTGCCTGCGATTAACAAGGACAATTTGTGACATCCAACATACTTTATTGCATTCGAATATGCGAGTGGCATGGAATGGAATGGTGTTTTGTGCATTGTGTATCTGCAGGATACGGATGCGATTGGGCCAGCACATTGTCACACTTCAAATCGCATTCCCAAGGGACAGCTGTCCCCGCCTTATGATCCTGACTTTGATTCCGAATCCCGATCCCGATACTCCACAGCAGAGTGTACTCGATATACAGACCATCAATAGTTGTCCTTTGAACAAGGGAAGTTTTTTCCTGCAGAATAATTGGGCAAGTTCCATACCTTAAAAATTAATGATATTGAAGAACATAAAGATTGTTTCTTCAGAGTTTCTATACTCTTGAATTGAAACTCTAAACAAAATCTCTCAAAAAAATCGCTAATAAATACCAAAAATTAATACAAATAAATAAATTAAAAAAAATGAACGAAAAATCATTACATTAAAAGTATCAAGTTTTTTAAAAAATTAATTTTTGCATAACATTTTAGAATTTTAATTATAAAACCTCTATAAAAAATTCTAGAAAATACGAGAAAAATAAAAACTGTATTACACAATATTTTATATGTATTAAAAAAGTATTTTGATGAAAATTTTCGATTTGCTACCTATTCGACATACTTAAGCACCATTTAAAAGTCATTCAAAAGATCCTTTTCCACAGTTTTTAATAAGCCCAAACTGCATTTATTCATGTTTCGTCTAATAACCCCTTTTGATGCCCGGTTGATCCCTTCACCCATTGCTATGCAAATAGATTGAAAACTAATTCGGCAAAATAAAAATAAACCAAGGGAATGCCAAAATCCCTGAAAAGCCTGAAAAGGGGCAACAACAAGGACGACAAGGACGAGAGCTGCAATTGAAGTTGCCTCTACTTAGAGCCCAAATAGAAATAAACACTGACAAAGTAGTTTGAAGTGCGGGGAAAAAAAATATTGAGAACATTCACATACCAGTGGCACAAAAGTAAATAAATATACAAATAAAAGAGAGACGAGGACAATAAAAACAAACGAGTTTTTGTGCGAGAATCGAATTGAATTCGTGTGTAATTTGAATGCCACCGCGCTCTACACAGATACACAGATACATTTCTACAGAGATATCCATGAGATACTTAAACTTCCTGCGGAAGCTAAACTATAACAGCAACAACAACATCAGGAACAACAAAAAACAGCGACGCAGGCAGAGGTTTTACTTTGTTATTAAATGCAACATCATCATTTAGCCCCATAACAATGGCCAAACGGGGAAAAATGGGCGTGTTGGGAAATTTCCCGACAAAAGTCCTTTGGCTTTACGAAAATTTCCCAAACATGCGCTTTAGTATACAGAGTATATAGCTCTGCTGCTCGCACACTCTCCCTATTGGTCGGGCGGCCATGACGCGCCCATCAAAGCAGCGACGTCGACTGCGGCAGAGGGTATTACAAGTAAAAGTTCTACCCTTTCCACTTACGAGTACCATCTCCATTCTCCATTCCCATATAGGGATAGGAATTGATGGTGTGAACGTCATGAGCGACAATGGAGTGCCCACTTTCGGAGGGCGGATGGGTGTGGCAGGACCAGCTTTATAAAGGACCCTCCATCTATATATATATGTATATATACATTATATATCCCCCTGCTTATATAGTTGGCGCCCAACATCCCTTTTTTCAATTGCCTTTAGGGGGACTCTAACCCAAGTTAGTCTAATGTTCGTGTTGATTATGTATTTTCCTATATTTTATTTTTGGCTCCCTCTCTCTATCTCTCTCTCTCCCTCTCTATCTCTATCTCTCTCTCTCCTCTGGGTGTGTCCTTAAAGCTCCCCTCAAAGGACAGCCATGTATTGGCATGTGAAGGATCTGAGCTAATCATGGGTTAGCTTATGAAATCGAAATTCAAATTGCACGAACACCGAAGAGCGACGTTATATCCTTGTATATAAGGGGCTCTACTTTAGCGGCCAAGTGCTCTATAACAGTTCCGCTACACGCAAGAAATTGGAGTCCGAAAAAAGCGAACCATAAAATAAACTAAAAGCCAGTGCATGATAGTATACCACTAACATGGTTAGGGCATCGAAAACTTTCACAATAATAAAGTTTTTTGTAACAGAAGTAGAAGTACTACAAATGTACGATATGATACTTAATGAATGGCTTTGCGTTTCGGAATTTTTTAAAGTGCGTACTTAAAGTTATGAATTCACTATGTGATAAAAGTTCCTATCAAAATAATATTATGTTTGTGGATTAAAGAGTTCCTAAAAGTAAGATATACTTCGCTAATAGGTACTGATACCTTAAGAAAACTTGCGAAAAAGTCGCAATACCAGCCATTTGTATACAATTTTGTAATCTTTGAAATTACATGTTAACAGATTTGCAGATAAAAATCGCTTTTAATGATTTTGTAATAACATTCAAATAAACCCATCAAATCTTCCTTATCGCCACAAGCCACTCAATAGGATAATGCCTGATAACTCCATCTGATGATATCATATTGAGTTCCCACCACAAGCACATGTCCTTCTACTTACATAGATTCGTGGTAAGTCGTTGGCAAGTGTGTAGTTCCTGGTGCAAAAGGTTCAGAGGTTCGCAGGTTCAGAGGTCCAGAGTTGTAGAGCACACTGATAATGATAAATACAATATAATGACGCGGCGTTTGTTGACAACATCAAGTGCAGAAGAGAGCGGGATGGGGATATCCCAGAATCCCAATCTGGTAATGGAAATGGAAATGGGAATGGGAATTTCGTATAACTCAGGAGGTTCTCGAGGCGCTACAAAGGCTACACACACATAGAGACTGCAGCGCACACACTCTCACTCAAGTGGCACTCTTGAGAGCGGCAGAGAGAGCAACAGGAGAGAGCTAGAGCGGGATGGCCTGAGTAGTGCCTGCACAAGGACTCCCATGCACATTCTCCATCTCGTTCTGGCAACGAATGGTGGTTGTTTTCCTTTCGGGTTTTCAGTGGTTGAATGGGCCACTCACATTGTAGCCCCGTATCCTTCGTATCCTTGTTGAAAAGGACATGAGAAGCCACTTAGCGCGCCCAACAAAGCCGAGAGTCTCTCAAGTCCAGAACTGTGTGTGTGTGTGTGAGTATCTGTGTTATGTACCCAATGGCAGAGGGATGCAGACACAGATACACAGATACAGATATGAACCAAAGACACCCCGAGCACACGGACCTGGTACTTTTCTGCCGTTGGCTGTTTGGTTGTTGCTTGTTGGCCCGCTGGACTTGGTCTCGTGTCGAGTTCTTGATGCCTCGTTAGTTGTTGATGACACTTCAGTTTGGAATGTTTAGAGTGCGCTGCTCCGCGGATTCGTAAAACTGAGAAATCGAAAGAATAAATCGCGAACGCCGAACTTATCACTTGATAAACCATTAACTATGCCTGAAATTTGAGTTGCTTTCGAAAAGGATATATCCATAGAAAACTCCCGAGTGTGCTTGTGATAAACTATATATACATCATATATATTTTTTTTTTGGCGTGATTACCGAAAAAAGCTCCAAAGTGGCGGAGAAACGCAAAAGTCCGGCAACGCCGCCGCCACCCGCGTCGCAGCGTCGCAAATCGAACAGTGGCTCCCCCATTTCGCCCAGCGACATGACCACCACATCCTTGGAAAGGACTCCCTCGAAGCGGGAGCGAGATCGCGAGCGGGACAATAGCAGCGGTCTGGGCAGCGCCGGCAGCTTGCCCGCCTCTCCCCAAAGTGCGATCACCGTCAGTCCCGCCTCCCCAGCCACGCCCAAACGCCCACTGCGCACCTCCACGCCCTCGCTGGAAAGGGAGAGGGAGCGCGAGAGGGATCGGGATCGGGATCATGAGCGGGAAAGGGAAAGGGAGCGGGAGCGGGAACGAGAACGGGATCGCGAGGAACGGAATAGAGATCGCGAGCGATCGGCTAAAGTCTTCAGCACCGCCAGCACCACCGTGCCCACGAATACCAGTAGTTCGAGCAGTTCCCTCTCCGGCCTGGCACCGGAACAACTGCGGATTCCAACGGGTGCGGCGGCCTTCAGCGGATTCCCGGGACTTCATAGCATGAGCAGCCTGATGGTCCCATCGTCGGCGGCCGTGGCTGCCGCTGCTGCCGCCCCCTTCCTGCCCTGGTCGCCCATCCTGTTGCCGCCGTGGAGCCACGCCCTACTGCCAGCCGCCTTTTATCCGGCGGCCCTGCGAAATGCTCTGCCCGGGTAAGCTCATTGGATGATTGGATAAAGAAAGGGTTGACACTATGGATAAATGGGTGGCATAGGGAGAATATCCTAAGATCTGAAGAGAAAAAGCTCAGGGATAATAGTTAAGGAAAGGGTTGACACTATGGATGAATTGGGGATAAGCCATACGGCTAATATCCTTTAGTTGTAGTTTAGGAATACGGAATACATCATCAAAAATAATATAAGGAAATCTTATATATCAACTTAGATAAACAGGCTTTAACACCTTATCTTAAAATTCTGATCTAATACTTTCCCCTTAAGAAAATGCACCCCAATATCATTATAATATATTGGTATGGCTTCAAAAAGTTCAGTTAATGTCCTACAAATATTATTATATTATATTTAATCCACTAAGTAATATGATATCTTAAGGATCCTTAATCAGTCCTTAACGAGCATATAAATGTAATAGACTAACTTTTTAAACTCAAGGCTACCTTAAATTTAAGCTTCGTCCATATAGGATGGTTAGATGACATACCAAAAACCTCATAAGTCCCATCATAAGCTGCCAGTGCCCTCGCCTAAGCTCCGAGCTCAAGATCACACCCCTGCGAGCCCCTGCCTTCGTATCAGTTTCTCGATCCCATCCAGCTAATGGACTTGTCCGGCTAATCCAAGAGATACACGAGATACCAAAGACCAGAGATACCAAGTACCAGAGATACAGGACGTAATTCCCCCGTCTTTTTGATCTGGCAAGTACTCAAGGTCCTGGCGATTGGCGGTTGCTTTGGGAAATTCTGGCTTGTTGTTCGGTTCGGGCCTGGCTTAGAAATTCCCAATTCCCGTAGGTGGTGGGCGATGTGCCGCAGGGAAACCCCCATCGGCGGTGACATGTGTGCTGCAGACTCTCGGGCCTCTGAGAGATCCTTTAGAGATCCTGGCGTCACACTGTCTGGGCAAAAGGGAATTCCAATTCCGCACACACAGGACGACGGGGAATGCCCCGCATAGCGTGGGAAATTCGCGAGTTCTGTTCGGGAAAAACTCCCAACTCGAGTTGGGAAAACCGGAAGCAGACGAACTTGCGCCAACATGTGGCACGACCTGTTTCGACCTGAAGAAGAATCGTCCCTATCTATTCCCTAACTGACCTGAGCTGACCTGTCCTGTCCCGAGCAGGTAGACAGTCCCATCGCATCGATATCCCGAGCGGATTTGCGTTTAATTGTTGATGGTATTAGGAAAATCAAAACTCGGTTTCTGCCCGGGGACTAGGTGTCAATAATCCAGCGATTTGCGTGCACTTAATCAAAGTTAATTCCGGTGGAAAGGTGCGAGAGTTCGAGCTCTACTCTATCTAAAAAGGATATATGTAGAAGACGGTGTCTTTAGGATGCACATCCTATATATGTATATCCCCCTCCTCCTCTTCTCTTTGCAAGTGCGAAAATCTGTGAAAGTCAGAGCGCGGCAGGTAGAACAGGTAGTCTTCCTCCTCTGCAGATCCTGGCCAAAAGGACCTCTCTTTGTGGCAACTTCCTTCCTTCCATTCATAAGATCGACACCGGATGTCGCTGCAATGAGCATGCTAAATGCTAAACGGAATGACAATCTTTAGAAGCCCCTTTTCAAGTCATTAATCATTAATGTCGCTGGGGGCAATTAATAAACTATATAGAAATTTAAGTACAAATTCTGGCAATTCATCTTTTATTTTTGAGATTTATAGGTAATGATCTTAAAAATACCAAATGGTATTATCTAAAAAAGGTCTCTCAAAAAACAAAGTGTGACCATATTTTTTCTCGACATTTAATACATTTTCATCATATGCTTTTAAAGTAAGCTTTGCATTTTCATTGTCAGTTTAATTAAGTTTTTAGTTGGCTTTACAAGTTTTCTTTTAGTGGCAGGCTTTTTAAATGGAGGAATTTCTTGCATATTTTGGGTATTACAAAAAAAAGCATACTTATAAAATATAAATAATCTAATAATAATGTGAATCTATTGATCAACTTGCAGCTTGTTCGATGCCAAGGTTCCGTCATCGCAGCGCTCTGGCTTCCACATATCGGACATCCTCAATCTGGAGGGTTCCGAGCTGAAGAATGCCGCAGCTGCCGCTGCAGCAGCCGCCCAGCATGGCAGTGATTTGAGCCACCACTCGGCCAGTGAGTCAACCAATGGACATGGTGGTCAGGGTCCGCATGCCACGCCCTCGGCCCTCTCGCCCACACCCGCCGGCGGCTCGGTGGACGAGCACCACAATGGCAGTGGGACGGGTGGAGGAGGATCCTCCGATCACCACAGCACCACCGAGCATCACACCCAGCAGTCAACGAGCCACCCACAGCAGCAGCAACACCCGCACCACCAACAGCAGCAGCAGCAGCAACACCCGCACCTCCAGCAGCAGCACCACCATCCGCATCACCACCAGCAGGCGGTGGCCCCACTCCCACTGGGGGCGCACCACCAAAGCGGTGCGGATGCCCAGAGCCACGCCCACGCCAACGCCGCGGCCGCCCATCTGCTGGCCAGCCACAATGCTGCCGCCGCTGCTGCCGTGGCCGCCGGCCAATACCTGCCCAATCTGCCCAAGAACTTCCCCGGGAGCTTCGGCGATGAGATGTCCTCGTACCACCACATGGCCCAAACGATGCTCCAGCACTCGGGCAGAAGTGCGTGGATCAAGGAGAACGAGCTATACGGTGAGTTGAGACTTATACTTCTACACCCAAAAAAAAAATCTATATGAAATGTAGATCGATTTTACATTATGTAATATCAATTTTAACTTGATATGGGGCCAAGAGTATTTCATGTAAAAACGATATGGTTTTTGCATAACCAGAAATTTACATGCACATATCGATTTTACGGCGACATGCTTTTTTTTTGTAGAGAGGTTGCATAGGATTTTGTTTTTCTCAATAATATTCTTGATTTGGATGTAGTATAATATTATTATAATAATGTAATAATATATTTATATGCAGTTAAATAGATTTTATAGGAATGATTGTTCTTCCTTGATCATTTTGATCTCGCATATGGCAAAGATATAATTTTCTTATATACCAAGTGGAAGTTTTAGAGTTTAGGTGAAGAAACAAGAGTCACTTGATAAAAAACTAATAATATTGGGTTATTTAAAGATAGCTCATCTTAAGTATAAGTAATCTTACATAAGCTAAAGAAATAGTAGATTGCCCATTATGAATTCATCAGTGAGTTGCAGATTTTCCAATTTGGAAATGCATTTAACCCCCGATTAACTGGGCGACTAATGATATTGTTCCGTAATTGCCCACTCACTCCTCTATAAAGAGAGTTCCTAACAAAAAAAAAAATAACAAAAAAAAGAGCAGTCGAGCGATGAGGCAGCTGTGTTTGCATACCCCGCGGATTCGGCAGGATTCAGGTGCTTCCAGGGGAGTGGAATATGGTGACGAGCCATGTCTGATCCTGGCCCTGTTGTTTTTTGTTTTTTGTTTTCCTTTTTTCACTTTTCACTCACTCGTTGGCCGATCAAAATGGTTTGGGGTTGGGCTTCCCCCTATTTTTTCTTCTTTTTTTTAATCTTGACTAATAGTTTGTATGCGCTTCACACTTGAGGATTAGTCTTCGTGTCCTTCATTCAGGACAGTCAATCGCTGGCCCATTCGATAGCTCCTTGTTGTTGCGGCCCAAACAGTTCTCGTCCTGGAAATTTATGGCACGCACTTCCGCCTGGTTCCTCTCCCCCTTTTTTTATTATTCCTTTTTTTTGTTTAGCTACAAATTATAATTGCTGCCCGCTTGCCGTTTTTTTTTGTCTGCTCTTTTTTTTTGGGAATTTTCACAGCTGTGAAGAAGTCGAGGAGGAGTCGTTTTGATTATATTAAGTTATTAATTTGTTGAGTTGTCATGGTGAGCGGATAGGTTTTTTTTTGTCCTTTGCAGGGCAACTGCAATAAGGTTTGGAGGTTTTGGAGAAGGGGCCTAATGGATGAGCATTAGCGGCTCCTACGACCCTTGGATTTTTGTTGTTTAGTCAATGGTTATTCAGGTGTCAAATTAAAACAGAAAACACCCTTAAAGAAACCCTTGGAAAATAATACATTTTTATAATATTATACAAAAAGTTAAACCACTTGACATATTAAAAAAAAATTTATTAAATTTGTTTAACTTCAAATGGCAGATTAAATAGATTTTCGAATACCCCATATAAATATAAAATCTATAATTACATTAATTAATTCTTTTATAAAACATTCTTAAATTACTTGATATATTTTCGATTTTTGGATAAAATACATTTTTTTTTAAATTCTGCATCCAAAAAAAATCTTTATTAAACGTATATCAATTTTACATTATTTAAGATCAATTTTATGATGATCAATTTAAGCATGACCTGAAATTTACATGGCCATATCGATTTTACGGTAACATGCTTTTTTTGTGTGTGTCTATATTATGAAGTTTCTTTCTATTATTCTTATACGGGGCTATACGCTATGAATACCCAAAAATTCATCTCTGCGGTCGCCAGGATCCCGCCCCAGAATATCAGATATAAAGCCACGCCCGGCGATAAATCACTATCTATGCCTGAATGTCGGAAACTCTATCAAAAGTGGGCGAACCGGAAGAGCCCCGAACTGCCATTGATGTGTTTGAGGTTTGGCTTTTGTGTCGCCCTTTCATTAGCATCCTGGTTCCTGGTTCCTGATTTCTGATTCCTCGTTTTTAGTACAGGCCCGAAGGTCAGCAGTCAGCAGTCAGCAGTCAGTCGGCGGGAGATCGAAACGATCGTTCCAGGTAGACGAGAAGACGAGGGAATACCTCCCTATGTGGTATATACGAATGTGTATGCGATCTCTGTTTGTCTCCGCCTAATTGACGTTATTAGGGTGAAACTGCAAGGGGATGGGGTAGGGAAGGGGCAGGGGTTGATTTGACACTATAGACTATACATCTGGCATTTGGCATTCGGATATCGTATCGTATCGACCGCAGCAGCCTCATGTCGCGCCTAATCCAATTGCCATAGTTGCCATCCTGACTTTCCCCCTTTTTTTTCATATCGAATTCTGCTCGATCACCTAGGATCTTCGTATATGAATGAATGTCGATGCTAAGGGGTGTGTCGGTGCATTAATTTACGGCCCAGAAAAGGTATTTCAATTGCTGACAAATTCCCACCCAGCTCTCTCACTTTGCCATTGTCTTTTTTGTTCTTTTTTTTTGAGCTATCCCTAGTTGAAAATTCAGGCGCCTAAGTGAACAAAAATGATGTTTGCTATTTTATAGGATTCCTCTAAACGACTTATTGTTCTTTCCTTACAAAAAAGGGATATAGTTGCTACATTTTATAGATAATTTTATTATCATATCTAATCCTAAACCCCTTTCTGTTTTTCCCATTTTGCAGGAACCCAACAGCCAGCCAGTCCGGATAGCACTTCTCCGGTGACTTCGGAGGTATCGTACACCTACATCGGTTCCAATTGCCAGACATCGCCGGCACTTTCGGGCGATTACAAAAGCTACAGCCGATCGGCCGATAGTGATGCCTTATCCGTGGGCGATGCCCTGCATGGATCATCTCTGGCCAATCAAGGAGGCGGCGGCGGCGGAGGAGGAGCTCCTTCGGCGGCCCATGCCCTGCACAATAACAACAATAATACCACAAACAATAACAATAATAGCCTAAAGCACGAGGCCATCAATGGAGCAAGTAGTGGCCACGACGATAGCCTAAATGAGGACGGGATCGAGGAGGATATCGATGATGTGGACGATGCCGATGGTTCGGGTGGCGGTGCCAATGGATCCGATGGTCTGCCGAACAAGAAGCGCAAACGTCGCGTTCTCTTCACCAAGGCGCAGACCTACGAATTGGAGCGACGTTTCCGCCAGCAGCGTTACTTGAGTGCCCCGGAACGGGAGCATTTGGCCAGTCTGATACGCCTGACGCCGACGCAGGTGAAGATCTGGTTCCAGAATCATCGCTACAAGACGAAGAGGGCCCAGAATGAGAAGGGCTACGAGGGGCATCCGGGATTGCTTCACGGTCATGCCACACATCCGCATCATCCGAGCGCCTTGCCGTCGCCGCGTCGCGTGGCGGTTCCAGTGCTGGTTAGGAATGGCAAACCCTGTCTGGGTGATGGCTCCAAGCTGGGAGCCGATTGTGTTTCCGTTTCATCGGCCACCGCCACTGCCATGCAAAATGCCGCCGCCGCTCATCATTTGGTGGCATTGAACGGGGCAGCCGCCTATCAGCATGCCGCCGCCGCTGCCGCCGGTCTTCATGCCCACGCCCATGCCCATGCCCATGCTCATGCCCACGCCCATCCGCATGTCCACGCCCAACGGGCGGCCTGGTGGCCCTAATATTGCTAGGATCTGATCGAATAGGTGGATGCAGATGGATCCCGAAGAAACCCTTGGTGCAATAATCAACACGACCAGGCCCCCAAGATCCCCGGAGAAGCCAAAAAATAATATAAAATGAAGGAAATAAAATAATAACTGATGCATATATAGAAATCACAACTAGTTTATAGTCTCACAGATTCCAACTTGAGTCATTCCTGTACATAAGTTAGCCCCAAAAACTATATAATATATTATATATTATAAAAACTAAACATAGTCCACTTAGTCAGGGGTTACCTCTATATATATAAACATTAAACCCCCAATCCTGAATAAGATAAAAAATGACCATGACATGGGAAAACTATATACTTAGTATCTCTTGTCATAGGTTATTTAAGACCCATTAAAAAAAATTCCCCATTTTTACTGCACTAAAGTTGATAATACTTATAAAAATCTAGAGTTAGAAACCAATTTTTTTTATTTTTTTTCTACACCTAAGTCGAAGCTAAAACAAAAATTCTGTAAATATTAAACCAAAAAAAAAACTTAAGTAAATAGGATTATTCCAAAAAAGAAAAACTTATAAACGGCAATGCAACTAAACCTGTACTATATATACATAAATATTATATTAAAAGCAAGCGTATTTAGTGTTCAAATTTTTTAGACAGAATTTAATGATCCCCCCCCCCCCATTTTTTTTTTGTATGAATACATATATAATATAGACACTTAGTCCTAACCGATATTTTTTTTCGTGTGTGTGCGTGTATAGCGTGTAAAAGAAAAAAACTCTTTGAATTTATAGCAAGTAATGAGTTCATAAATGTTAACAAAAGACAGAGACGGCAAATGTATTCAAGACAGAAAGCAAAGCGAAGCAACACTACAAACTGCAAAATACATTTTAGAGATTTAATAAAAACAATTTACAAAAATTAAAAAAAAAATTTTATTTTTCAATAACCTTTTGTAAAAAACACCTGGAAAAAACAATAGGATATGAAAACCAAAAGACCAATCTGAAAATGTATTGGAAAATGTTATTGCTCAAAGAGTTATTGCCCTATGCACTTTATGGGATCGTAAATTGGCACCCTCCCCCGTCTTTTTTTTTTGTTTGTAGGGTGAGGTTCCTACGTATCGCCCGGGGGCGTATAAACATGTTGGACAAACCATAAATATGGTCTTGATTATGGTTGTTAGCTACCGTTCTGCGATTGGCATCGTAATCCGTCCAGTTCGCTTGATTACGCTACCAAAACAATATTCTTTCGGTATTTGGTAGATCGGGGGAAACGCGGGCTGTAGAGAGGCCATAAAGCCAGTGGGTCCGATCCGATAACGGGGGGCTCAGGCCCAGACCCGGATAGAAATGGAGGGTAATCATCGGACCTTAGCTCGTGGAGCACTCACTCTGTCTGGTGGCTCCGATTTGGTGCCGATTAACTAGCCATCAGGGGCATTATACCCCATATATACATGTATACATATACCCATATAACCGACGGCAAATCAGTTATGGAAGATATAGAACACCGGGCGGGCACAGATATCTCGCTCTCTGCGCCGCTTGACACATTTGGCAAATAAAGAACTCGAAGTCAAGTAGAGGCGCTGGAGTATCTCATAAAATAAAACGAGTGCTATTCTAATAAACGACAAATTAAATTACTCATCAATGGAATACTGGCACTTGGCACAAGTGGACCCACATGCTATAGCCATAATAGCCACCCACCGCATATTCGAATTCGATTTGGGCCCAATTCGATTGCTTTGCTGATCAGAGCCGAGCATAATGGCAATATTATTCGTGCGGTTTATTAATAACCATTAAGTAGGCCTCTGGTCATATATATATGTATTGCAGCAACCCGAAACGGTGAATACGAAATCGAAACCCTCTTTTTTTTACACGGGCCATAAACTCAACAACTGCAGCTGAAGTACCATAAATATTGCCCCTACATACGCCGCGTTCTATAGTTATTCTCCACATCGGTTAATTATACTTTTATGATCGGGGATCGCAGCGACTTGTTTTCTTTTTTCGAATCCATCTCAATGGGGGAGTACTGACCACGGGGAAAGCTTCGGCTAATCACTGGGCCACCATCATGAGCATTGCTCATGATTGACACTTGTAAAAATTTGACCAATGATTAGTATTTAACTGGGGGTTTACATTAAACCAATGATTACCTCTTGGTTTAATTGGAACATTAGTGATATTCTAGTATTGTCCATATATATTTCAGGCCTTTGTTAGTTGATCATATTTTGGGAAAATATTTGATCAATTATTGGTAGTAACAGTTAACTGGAGGTTAACCAGGGAATAAATTTTGGACTTGTAAATTTATAAAAAATAGTGTAGGGAACCTAAAAAGAATTCTTTTAGAGGTTATTTTAGTTTGTTATCTTGTCATTTACCTAATATTTTTATTTGTATTTTTTAGGTAATGCTATTGTATTTTAATAATTTAGACTATTAAACAGAAAGTATTAAAATAAATAACCATTTTCAGGATATCTTGAGAGATATACCTTCTATGAGAAACTCGCCTATATCCATACCAGGATCCCCCACTTGTCGTTCGAAAATCGTAGCACGCAGTGGGCTCTTGGCCAGCAAATTACCAGAAGTACATAATTGCTGCACCCGTTTATGGGGCCCATAACCCGTTTGAATGGCCAGCAGCAGGCAATATATGTGGCCATAAAGCCATCGATTAGCGATATCCGGGGGGGAGTGGGGATCAGTATGGGTGGTGAGTACTACGAGTGGGAGTGTCAGAAATCCAAGTACAGCCCCTAATCGACGCCTAATCATTTGCATACCCGTATCGCGCGGATCGGATCGGATCGGACAGGATGTTGATTGTGCCCAGTGCGTATGTATATGTATGTATAAATGTATAGTAAGCGTACGTAAACGAGTATATGGCCCCAGCGAGTACATTTCAATACAATTCAATGATCTAGATTAGAGTGGGCCAGTGATATAGAAGCCAGGCAGCAGCAGCAGTTCAGTTGGCACAATCGTGAAATAAACTAATAATATTTTTTACCCCCTTACCCCATAAAGAAGGGGGGGGGGGGGGTAAAATCGGGGGTACCATATCGATAAGCCCGATTCCCACTGCCTGTTTGACTGTTGGACAACCCGCGACGTTTACACGCTGCGCCAAGCTGATTGCCTACTCCCCGGAGTCCCCAGACCCCGGAATACCGCTGCCCCCGGGGCGATATCAGCGATATGTCTCACAACTGCTTGGACAGTTATTTGGCCCGATCCGATCCGTTTCGTACTCCTCCTCCTCTTCCCCTGTAGATTCCCCACCTGGTCAAGCATGCATGACCGTCATGTCAAGTACAAACGTGCAGCTTATCGGAGTGTTAGGGCTCTCCTATTCCGAGGGGGGTCTAGAGGGGGGTTTCCAGGTGGATTCCATTCGGTTAAATGCATTTGTAGGATACAGCTAGCACTTTACTTGGTCTTTTCATGGTCTTTTCCACGAATCCCGCTTTCCAATGACAGCCTATCAGCCTTATTAACCTGCTTTTAAATCATTGTTATATTCTTAGTCGTTGTTTTCCAATTCTGAAATAATTGTCTTTAAAATTATATATTTCAAAATGTATGGATTTTTTAACCTATCCATGATGAATTTCTAGTATCCTCAAAACTACGATCCCTGATGAAAAGTTTGAGACCTCTAAATTCCGTTATATTTCTTCATATATTTCGAAGTTCCTTATGTCTCAATAAAAGGTGACCCAAACCTGCGTTCCTGGCTTAAAAGCGGAATATTTTTAAATTCGCCTATTAATCTTCATAGGGTTAATTTTTTTTTAGTTTCTAATGGCTTTTAACAAGATAACCTAAAAAATATTTAAGTTCTGGATGTCCCTAAAAAAGGTGACCCCAAACTGTGGCACATCTCTAAATTTTCTAATAATTCATAATTTTAAAGTTCGAACACATCGTTTATCCATTTTCATTTTAAATATTTTTAAGTTAATAATGACTTGTAAAAAGCTAACCCAAAACTTGACAATTGATTACCATTTGAAGGAAGTTTCAGCCTAGTTTCTTATTCATTGAAATTTCCAACTAATCGTATTTGTAATTATTTATTAGGTTTATATAACAAATCAGAATGACTGGTATTGTTTCTTTGTTTTCAATGTCCGAAGCTAGAAACTTTTTACAGGGAAATTCCAGGCACACAGAACACTCCGTATTTGCCCAGCTCTTTTCACGCGAATTGGGTAATGGGAACAAGGCGATTCCGAAACGGATTCGGAATCGAAATCGGAGATCCATTACACATAGAGATTGAGGAGGCGCCTCCGGACACTTGTGTCCCAAGAACATTGGTATTGATCAGGTGGTTGGTGCTTGGTGGTTGGGGTAAAGGCATTGCTTACAACACTTGATCGGAGGCGATTTCCGAATGCTTCGGACCTCTGAGACTGGAACTCCTCGAATTTGGCATTGATAAAGCCGCGAAGGGGCGGACGTCGGACATCGGCGACACAGATATAGTCCAGATACAGATACTGCCAGTTTGTAATGAAAAATTGATTAAAGCACGCACACACTTAGTATATATAATATACATATACGGCATACGTAGACAGACCGATCAAATAATAAATTTATCACAAAATAAACGTGGAAATTAAACACAGAACAGAACAGACCGAAGCAAATCAGGCCAGGTACCACAAAGCAGAAAAGGGGCAAATAAATGAGATTACAATTAATAAAATAATCGATAAGTGGCCATGCAGTCGTATGTATAAATATATTTATATGGACATACATATATATTACATGGGATGGGGGCCTGGAGATTGCAGGCCCAAGTTAATTACGCTTTCTGATTTGCCGTAACCACTCGACGTATAGTGCAGATTGCCAGGCGGAATGCCCAGCAGATTGGTTCCCAGGCTATCCATTTCCATCCGGAAAATTATAGATCAACATTTTGAAATATTTTTAAAATTGGCGCCAATTGATTTGTTTGCTGTTTGTCAACCCAGCTGATTTACAATAAGACCATGCTACATGCTTTGCGGGTGAACTCTGAAAACATCGGTCACACTACAAAGAATAATATTTTTCGACTAGTGAAAAAGTATCTAAGGGAAATACTTTTAAGGGCTTCTTTGCATTTTCCAACACTGTTTTTTAAAGGCACTTTCAAAAAGGTGACAGCCCTGGCACACGTGGACTTGACCATAAAGAAAACTTTATGACTTGCACTTCTTAAGGAGCGGAGAATACTTTTGAGGACAAAATGGGAAGCATCGCTGCGGCTAGAATTCCAGGCTTTTATTGCAGCCTCTGCACGCAAGCTCACCGCCACGTTATTCTACTGTATGGGGAACGCGGTCAGAGAATGCAGTTGGTGGAGAAGATGAAAAAATATTTATCGGTTTCCATATCTCCAAGGATGGATATGCCGAAGACCATCTGCACAAAGTGCTTACATAAGCTTCAAATGGCCGAAAGGGAGGCACTGAGGAAAGAAAGGAAGCTAGCGGGAGACAGGCCCCCAAATCCAGTATCATCTGATGCATGTGATGTGGATTCATCATCGGAAGACAGCGGTAAGAGGAGTCTATTCTAGAATATTTCGTTAGGAACCTAACAAACCTTGAAATACTCTTTTACAGAAGACTAGCGAACGACGTGGAAGGCACTTTTATAAACAATTCTAACAATTTTGCAGAATAACCAAAGGAACTGATATATTTTATATATTTACAAACCAGCTTTACAAACTATTTACTACTTAATACTCAGCACTCAATAACTCAATGTTATGGATCTTGCAGATCTCATATTTCAAGTGATATTATTATATATGAATAAAAGTAACTGAATTATATATCTTAATTACATGTGAAGTTAATATTGTAGAGTAAATAAAACCTATTGCTCGAGTTTTATGGTTATAAAACCCAGAAGGTACTGGTATTTTCGGGATAATTCACATAGAGATGACCATTTCCCACCAATGTTTCTCCCCTGATGGCTGACCTTTTGATTTGTCTCCTAGCAGGACTCGTGTCCGCAGGCCAAATGCAATTTTAATGACCAAACTCTCGGGGCGAACACAATGTCCTGATCCCGACGCCCTGGAAATGGGGTTTACAAAGTCGCGGGACGCAATTCTAATTAGCCAATGCGGGGCTATAAACCGCCGGAAGGGCGGCAAAAGCCAGTGGGTGGCGGGCAGGAGAGGCTGAGTATGATGGAGGGAGAAAGGGAGAAAATCAAATCAAATTAAGTCGCAAGTTGATGGCGCATTTTACAGTCCTGGGGTTTTTTTTCGTTCTGTTTTTGGAATGGCGTTTGGCGTTTTTAATAATGTTGTTGCTCATTTCGCGACCAGAGTCATTATCAGCATGTAATTTCTCATTTTCATAGTCAATTAAGTCAATCACACGCCCTTTTAGCCACCGCAAGAGGCCTTTTGGAAAGCTGAAAGCCGAAAACTGAATACTGAACACTGAGGGCAGACCAAAAGCATTGAAAGCCACCCCCTGGAAATTAACACGTTGGCGGTGGTGTGTTTCCGTTTCCGCTTTTCGCCCACCACCCTTCCACTCTTTTGTTTATTTGTAACGCAATTTGAAAGAGCCGCGCAGCGCAGCGCGTTTATTGCTCAATTTCGAATAAGGGAATTACGTATTCATATACCTCTATATAGTTGTATCGTATACTCATCGGGCTCATCGATGAGCGATGGAGGATGACTGGATGGATTCGGGACCGGGAGAAATAAACACCCACCCTTCGAGGCAATAACTGTAACAATTTCAAGCACTAAAACGACACGTGGCAGCTGCTTTTAAAATTGAATTTCCTGCCATGTAATCTTGTCCAGAGTCAATTGTTTCTGAATTTCTGTGTGTGTGGGTTTTGCACCACCCCCTTGTTTTTCCACCCGCACGTGGCACGTTGTTTTTTTTTTTTTTTTTGTTGGTGGAAGGTGCCCTTTTTGCATTTTTGGGTGCGCCGCAGTCACACTTTCTTATTTATGAAGATGCGGCCAATATGTTGACGATTTGCTGACCCAGAGATACCCAAAAAGTTTACTTAATGGGTGTGAATCAGGTTTTGTGCATTCACAGATTGACTTTCTAATGGGGTGTGAACATTAGCCGATGGTGGGGTGGGAAATTGTATGGATATGGTGGGATAACCAGGGATCAGCAGGTCTTTGTGGGAAATCTGAAATGAGTAATTAATCGGGGGGAGATTGGGCATCGAGAAATAATAAATATAAGATGAGGTAATTGAAAAAGTAATGGGAATGGTAATATATCTTTAAAGAAAGTTAATTATACGCAATATTTAGAACATATTGTTTAGACACCTATCTTGTAAAATTCCAATAATATTCTGGTGAATATATAAAGGATAAGGTAAGGTATAAAAAAATAATAGACTAAAATGATAAATGCTAACAAAGTTAATTATACCTTATATTTAAAAAATATTATGATATATGTTTAAGCACCCGTCTAGTATAATTCCATTATAAATATGGTGAATCATATATTTTAAGGGTAATATTTTCTAAAAAAAAAAAAAAAAAAGGATATCTTATCGCCAAGTTCCCACATTTCAACAGCAGCGTTTCCCACTGATTCGATGTTCACATGCCTAATTAACATGTCAATAAGTCGGGAAAGGGGGACCAGTGAGATGATTTTACCCCTAATGAAAGCAGAAAAAGACAGGACAACGCCAAAGAAGGGAGACAGGACGAGAAGGGGGGAGTTGCGTGCGGAGCCGCGAAACGTGCGCCATTAAAAAGCCACGAACATCAATTTAAATATTGCATTACCATGATTTGCATAAAGGGCGCACGCATATCTCATATTAAATAAACTCTATATGTGTACACCCCCCGCTCAGCCGCGAAATCACAGACAAAACAAAGGGAAAACCCATTAAACCAATATAAATTTGCACTTTCACATGACCCCGGCGAGTGGCTTATGGGGGCGCATATATGTATATTCTGTTTATATCCTCCGGTGGTTGTTGTGGTGTCGATCGACTAATTTGAATTTGAATGTGTGCTGCTACTGCACCTTTGCTTTGCACCACCTTCCCACGACATCGATACGATGCTAGCCCATACGATACGATACGATCCTGGCCATTAGCAGACAAAAGAACATCTCGCGAGCCACCTGTAAAGGGGGCACTGAGAGAAAAAAATACTTCCGCTATATTATTATTGGATTTAAGTTAAAATTAGATATGATTTATGTGCTCCAATGACCTCAAAACTGCATATCTAATATTTGAATTAAATATAAAAATTAAAATAATAATAAAAAAAAAATATTCAATACAAATCGAATTATATTGCATTATTAAAAAAACATTTAAAGAACTCGAACCCCGGATCATGGGTTCAGAAATTTTTTTTTTTGGAAAACTATCTATCGTATTATATTATTATTTTTATTTATTTTTACTGATTTATAAATCGTAACATCGATTTTAGATCTTGGTTTCAAAATATTTATTATTTAAATTACTCAAATAAAAAATTTTTTTAAGAAAACAAACAAATGGAAAATTTTCGAATCACGTAGGCCCTGATCCCAAGTAGTCGACGCCTTAAAATTCAAAACGAAATTCGGAGCTGTCAAAGGCAGGCCCCAGGCCCAGATCCGAATTTGTTCATTCAACTTGTATACTCCTTTGCATCAACACCTAATACAAAAAAACAAAAACTAGTTCTCCCCTTGGTAAGTAAAAAAAATTAATAAAAAATCGGAAAAAAAAACTATACAAAAAAACTATACAAAAAAACAGCATTTTCCTAGGCGGGCGAAAATGCAAGGTGGCGAATTTTCGGGACACATACACTGGACACTACTCGTGGTTTCTCGCCGATAGGTAAAGCACTTTATATCAAGAGACCTTAAATTGAATCAAATATTATTATAGAACACAAAACCACACAAATCGGCTGGAAATACGAGTGAATAAGAAATACATCATACATTATGGTCTGGCTAAACACCATAGTCACCCATTATAATCAATATATTCTCAACGCTACGATGGCAAGAAACACTGGAAACTCTATATATATATATATATATATATACGCAAAATGGTACGGTACTAATGCAACAATCTGAAACACTGGAAACTCTGAAAATACTGATGACTAATGGTATGCTACTAAACCCTGGAAACTCTGAGAGTAATGATGACGCACACACAAACTTCCGTTGGAAATGCTGAAGACTTTAACACTATATTATTTATATCGATTCTAAAACTCAAATAAAATGTGCACATAAAAAAAGCAAAAAATATTTCTCAGTGTGGAAAAGGTGTCTCTTGGGGGGGGGGCTACCCATAGTTCAACCTTTTTGGCCTTTTATTGCATTATTATTGGTAAATAAACAAAGGCAACCGGCGGACAAAGCCAACGTGATCGCAAGGAGAAAGTCGAGCAGGGAAATCAATCAATGGAAATGGAAATAGAAATGGAAAGGCTCTTCGGTGGCAATTAGCGACAAACGGCGATCCTGGTGGCGATGGAAAAGCGAGTGAACGGAAGTCATTAAAAGGGTTGCCTTGGAGTGTGTGTGTGTGTGTCCTCAGGCCCCACCCACTGACCTTTAACCCCGGCGTGTGTGTGCCGCCTAATTGCCCACCAACGAAAAGGGGTTGGCGTAACTTTGAGGGTCTGATCGGTAATTCGAGTAGACACGCATCCAAAAAAAAGCGGATCGAGTGGACCTTGAAGAGCCGGAAATTATTGGTTAATAAGTCCCATCAAGTCTTAAGTCTGCAAAAATATCTGAATTATAAATATGAAATCATATTTTTTGTTATTCAATGTCAACTTACAGTCATCTGAGTTCTAAACAAAAGTCTACTTGACCTAAAAAAAAAAAAGATTGTATTTAATAGAATTTTATTATAATTACATCCTACACACATTTAAAGATCATATTTATTGCCCTGTATTTGTATCACTTTCTCGTAACAGCAGGCAATTATTTCTTGGACCTCTGTCCATCAGTCCATCTCCTTTAGGAAACCAGGTCAGGGGTTGGGTCCTTGGATAAGAATGGTCAGTAAACTCCGGACAACTCCATAAATCAGGGGGCTTTCAGGATGGGGGGGGGGGGGGGATTGGTTGGGTTACAGCCGCCGGACAATTGACGTCAACAATAAGTAACAATGATGTCAACTTGTAATTGAATTGATTGACAATATTTTATGTGGAACTAGAAGGCCAGCAGCGCGACATTTCCGGAGACGGAGAGGCGGGGCTATCCAAAGGACCCTTAATGACAGAATTTGTTTAGATTAGCATTAATCGGGGGGTTGGGGGGTGTTTGTTGTGCTCGATGGACCACTGGGTGAGTGGGCCCATAAAAAACGATAAGGAGATTCAATAAAAATACTTTAAGCGGAAAAACAAACTTGAATGGCGATAAAAAAAGAACAAGAATACAAAGGGGCAACTACGCCCGGACGATTGAAAAAGGGGGAAGAAAGGAAAACGGGAAGCCGGCAAGGACATGGGACATGGACAATATGTGCAGGACACCCCCTTAAAAAGGGAAAGAAACTGCGCTTTTTAACTAATGAAATCGTTTGCTAAATGAAACGTGAAAAGTCAAATCAAATGTAACCCAGGCAGGGTTTTTTCTTTTTTTTTTCTGGCCAGCGGAAGCGGAAATGTGTCGCCGTTCAGTGGCAGACGGGACCAAGAAGAAGCAACAAATAACTGAAGAAAAATTTTAAAATCCAATCTCGACTGCGGTTAAGCAAAACCAATTTAAATCCACTTGAGTGTGTGCAAAGTTTGGCTCGATTTTCGAATTGGTTCGGGGATTTCGGATTCAGTTTTTTGATGTGTGGCTAACTGTGTGTGCGTTTCCGTTTCCGGGTGTTTGGAGTTGGAGAAAATGGTGGAAATGCGGAAAACAAGTGGGGTGGTGGCAACGGCACAGTAGTCACTGCGGTCTGCACTCGGCTGTGCGATTAATTTGCTGATTTATTCGCAACGGAAGGGTTGCTTAATTCCCGCTGACGGCTCTTTTATTTATTTACTCATCCAGGCTGGACGAACAAAACAAAAGTAACTAACATATAGAGGCTCGACCCATAACAGGTTTCAACGGGTCATACGGAACCGAGGTTAGAAAAATTATAATACAAATTGGAAAAACTACATTTACGATGTGAAAACTATTGTTTGATAAAATATAAAGATATTTACTATAAGATTATACGATTATAATACTATTTTTTTTAATAAAGAACCATATAGGGTTCTTATATATACAGAAACAAATTATTTTCAGTCTAAAATCTAAGACAGGTTTCAACGGGTCATACGGAACGGAGGTTAAAAAAATTATAATACAAATTGGAAAAACTACGTTTAAGATGTACAAACTATGGTATGATAAAATATAAAGTTATTTACTACAAGAAGTAACGATTATAATAATTTTTTTTTTTA
This sequence comes from Drosophila pseudotakahashii, assembly GCA_035046095.1. Taxonomy (NCBI): domain Eukaryota; kingdom Metazoa; phylum Arthropoda; class Insecta; order Diptera; family Drosophilidae; genus Drosophila; species Drosophila pseudotakahashii. The sequence continues at coordinate 15,845,599 of JAWNOE010000105.1, forward strand.
ATACAGAGCCATATAGGATTTTTATATACAGAAAAAATTTATTTTCAGTCTTAAATCCTTAAATCCTATGAGTTTTTAAGAGTACACTTTTATTTTAAATGTCCTATTATATTATACTGTTTTTTTTTAATTCCACGATAATTCCCGCCTCCATCAGTTACTTCTAAAAAGAAATAACCCATCCAACTAGAGAGGCGAGGAATAATTTTCAGCGGGCCAAAAAGTTTATCCTGGATGCCTTCGCTTTGATTCATTTTCGTTCTTGGGTTCTTTGCCCGTTTAGTTTTCGCTCTTCTTTTATTTTCTTCTTTTTTTTCTGGGTTTGCATATATGCACAAAAGTTGTTTGTCGGAGGACCCGCCAGCCAATTACTGCAATGAACAAACAAACACACACAAACACGCATAAATATCTCCAGCCAGGACAGCTACGTAATGCCAGGGAGTTCTGAGTTCTGAGTCGTGAGTCCTGAATCCTGCAGCCTGAATCCTGAATCCTGTGTCCCGTGTCAGTGGTCGGCTGGATTTGTATACTTGTTGTCTGGTTATCAACTCGCTTCCGGAACTTAATGGCCTGAATCCTTTTGCTGCCTTGATTTGACTCCCGTTCCAAAGTTCCTTTCGCAGGACTCAGAACGGAGTGCATTGGCCTGTGAGATCCTGTGAGGCAAACCCTTGTTGGCTTAATAAATCCCAAGCAAGTTTTCCTCTTGGCTAGCATAATTTGATCAATTTTTATAGTACTAATATAAGAAGGTATCCTCTTTAAATTTCTAAAAAATCATAAAAAATATTCATTAGTTTTGGTTAATATAATACAAAATCAAAACTAATGCTTGAATTTTCGATTTTTAACAATGGAACCTAAGAGAACAGAGCTGAATTTCAAGTGCCTCTCAAAAGGGCAACTATCTATAAGCAATGGCAAAAATGAGCTGGCTTATTTCCGAGATACAAGGAATTCCCTGCTCGATTCCGCCTTCTTTTGTTTATTATTTCGCTTTGTTTTTAATGCGCTTTTGATGAAACCATCATGTCACATTACATCAAACCAAACCAAACAGGACAAAACAAAGTCAAACAAAGGGAAGAAGAATAAAACCGAGTGTATATATGTAGAGGTATACAATATATCGGACGCACACGCAGATCCCCGACTTCCCGAGTCCTTCGAGTCCTGTGGGGGTGTCCCAGGACACAAGGATTTCGGCCATTTAGCAGCGGCAGCTCGAAATCTCATAAACACTTTGCTCCGGCACAAATTGAAATCTGGTTAGCAGGATGGCAAAAGAGGGGTGCTAAACAAACATTGACACGCCGTTCAGTTCAACGCAAGGATGCTGTGATTTCGAAGGAGAAGAGGCTGCACTGTGCGGAAAAATATCATAAATATTTTGATATTTTTCCTATAAATCATTAATCCTAATTTTTCATCTAAAAAAACCATGTTTTGTCGAAATATACCGTGCTCTGCCGCCACACGGACAGTATACTCATTATACAAATAGAAGACGCCTTTAGAAATGATATATTTAGATTGTAGAAAATATTTTTTCCACTGCACAGGAAGCGGAGTTCATGCGTGCACATCAAAGTGAGCCCGGCAAGTGTGGCCAAAAGGACAAAGGGCAAGAAGTCAGGGGTGCCAGATCGGAGGGGGGTTCTCCAGAATGGGGCAGGCCAGTGGTGGGTGGTGCACAAACACATTTATTGGCTCGGCCAGAGCATTTAGCCCTGATTCGTATTAGCTGACGACACGGAACTCCGCCCGTGGGACCAGATTCATGAGCCTGGTGATTCCCCATTTCGAGGGATGCGGATAAGGGGTTACACACGGGGGACCCACTGCGGGATTTCATATTGAATTTTTATGGGATCGTAATGGGGATCGTTTAGCAGGAAGGTCATACAAGGCATTTACAACGAAATGTTTTGCAAAAAGAAACGAAAGTTAGACAAGGGGAGATCTTAATGTAATGGAAAACTTATTAATTGGCGCCCAACAATTTTTTTTTCCAATTTTAGAATCATTTTAAAATAATTCAAGTGGCTTTAGAGATTAACAAAAAATATCACTTAATTTCTTACATCCTCCTTTTCTTAAGGATCTTCATTTTACTTAGCTAATTTGAAATTATACTTCAAACCCCTAGTTGTGATATTCCCAACCCCAGTCAAGTATTTCCCCTCTCAAGAATTGACTTCGGAACCATAAAAAAGTGAATTGCATTTGTCTAATCACAATTTATTGACCCTCAGCCTCGATGACCCAACGACTTCAGATGCAGGATGACATTAGGTAGGTTTTTTTTCTCTTTTTTTCTCGAGGAGGGCGCGGGGCACTCCATGGGTCTCTTTGTGGGTCCATTGTGACTGTCATTGCAGTCGAACTGTCGAACTGTATGTAAGTGGAACCAGAAGAAGAACCAGCACCAGAGACCCCTGCCCTTGTGCCATTGTGTTTTTTAGTACTTCCTCGAGCGGAGAGCCCCGAGAACTGAACTGAACAATGGCTGGGCGGCAATGTGTCATGCTTGTTGATTTGTAAGGATGCAGTGCTGCCGCTGGAATTGTATTGACCGGAAAATCATAAAGCTCTTTGTTACCGGGAGGAAATCAAATCGAAGCCGGCTCGTCATGGAGCTCTGGACTGGACGACCAACTCTTGATTCGAAGACCGGAAATGTTGCCCAGTGCATTTAATCTCTGTCCGCTCGATTCGATTTTCCATTACCCGATTATAATCCTTCCTCTTTTTTTTTTTGACTTTTTCTTACTTCTCGCTTTGAAAAGTCTTTGCTTCCGCCGCAAAAGTTGCTTCGATCGGCGGCGTCATTATCATGGAAAATTGTTTATAAGTTGACAGGCAGTAAACAGGATTTGACTGCGGGCATCGGAAGTGGCGGAAGAAGAAGAAGAACAAGATGGGGGGATATGCTAAGAAGACAAAGTTAGGATCCAAATTAACATCCAACTATGACAGGAAGTCAACTTTTTTGTTACCATGTGGTGGTGAGTGTCTGTGTGGTCCGTTTTTTATGTTCGGAAAATGTAGAGCAAATTCAAATGGAAAATCGAATGTGACAAGAAGTTTAAGAGTTCAGGCAGTTGGGATGATGATGTTTAAACATGAATTAAGACATTCGAGATAGGTTTCTCTTCAAGTGTACCCTGAATATAGGTAGATTAAAGGGTTAAGGGCTCTAATTTACCTACACTCCATAGAGGTTTTTATATCGATCAAAGTCCGATCTATATATCCTATATCCTTCCCCCCATCTCCTTTACCTTTCCTTCACTTGTTGTCGTCGGTGGTTTCCACGCTTTCCATGGATCCCTGGCAAATGACCCATAAATGACACGCACACAAAACGATTTCCCGCCGCCTGAGTTGACATGACCTGACCTGAATGAGCAATGTCCACCCGGCGCTATCTATATAAATATATATCTGGATCCCATCCACACCCATTCTCACTCACCACTCATATTCACATCCACATTCCCCAGCACAACTTGGTTTTCCTTCGGTTGAAGCATATGTACCTGCACAGAGAAAATAAAAGATGAGAAATTAGTTTTTTAAATATAAAAAAAAATTCAAAATATAAAAAATACAAAATATATGTGTATAAAAAATAAATAATCGAAATGATTCTATTATATACAGAGACTAACAAATAGTATATCAGAAATGTTTTTAAAATAATCAACGTTCTAATACTACAAATATCTACAAGCTATCTACATATGTAGAAATAAGGTATAAATAATTTTATAAGTCAAATAAAGTCTAAATGTGCATTCTATTGATAAAGAATTTTGTAAGACCAATGAAAAGCAGGAATAACTTTACTTTTACTAAAGACTTTTGTAATTTATTCCAGTGTACTATACCGTCTGGCTTATCCATTTATGAGTGCACATTAACCATTATGATTTATCCACATGTGGGGGAGGTGGGTGGTTGGGTGGTTGGCCGACCGGTGGACAAGGACGAGCGCCGTCCGGTAAGTGCCGCTGTGCATTTAAGTGGAAACTATAGATAATATTTTTATAGTTGCACTGCCAACGATTGAGTGAGTGAATAAATCCGTGTCCCTGCGTTCGTGTCCCTGCGTTTTTCGGCCAGCCAATCTGTTTTGTATATTAAAATGTTGGCCGCATTGAAATTTATTTTTGCCGATTTCTTGATTTATGACTAAGCATTTTCCTTTATTTCTTTTATTTCTCCAAGCCACCCAACTCCCCCCCTAATATTTTGGTGACTGTCCGCTGGTCAGCAAAAGATGCGTCAGCGTTTAATTTCATTTTCGACATGTGCCGGGCATTAAAGGACTAAAATAGAGAGAGACAGAAAGGACGATACCACAAGGAGCCGCCTAATTGACAGATACAATTTGCTATTGTCCAGGAACTGCGAGTCAAACGAAGAATGGGTAGTATGTTAGCTTTAAGGTTTTCGAAAGTACGTGACTTTGGCCTAAGCAAGCGGACAGAATTAACGGACACGAAAGCGGACAAGGATATGCATTTGATTCGAAACCAAGGAGTTAATCCTATTCCGTTATTAAATTTCAAATTTTATTGTTGATAGATCACATATTGAAAATAAATTCTATAAATAATTATAATCTGAAGTTGCAGATTTGATAGACTTTGTAATCCCAAAAGTATGCAAGCAAAATAATTTTGGATTTTGTATATTTTTTTTAAGAATTTGAAATCACTAAAAGCCATGCAAATTTATTTATATTTAGCTAGCCAATAAACTTTGATACATTTATATTTTTTTTATAAAAATTTAGCTCCTTACTAAACTTATATAATTATGCATGTACCCAATGCTTTTAAATAATTTATTAAATAAATATTTTTTTTAGTTTATTTTAAGTATTTGTAATCACTAAAAGCAATGCAAAAATATTTATATTTCGTTAGAAATTAAAGTTCTATTTATTTATATTTTTATTTATTAAATTAATCTCGTTTCTAAAAATTTATAAATTTATAAATAATTTATTCAATATGCCAAACTCTTTTATATAAACTTAAGCATACAGTGCGTTCCATGGCGATTGGGCTTTCTTTATTCCTTCCCAGCTTTGGCTGCCTCTTCTCATTAGCCTCGAGTACATCAATCATCGGCTTGTTTTAATTTTAAAGAAATCACACACCCCCTGCGGTGTGTGGCATGGGCACTTAATTAAATCCTCTGCCACAATGCCGCATGCCCCACCCACCGCCACCGCCCACACCATCCCCCGAAATCTCGACCAACCACGTCCGGAATCCCACAATCCCGCCCACAAAAAAGGACACAATCAACGTACTGAAGCCATCTCTTTCCTGCTCCTTGGGAAATTTCCCACTCGAGGGAAATTTCCGCGCTCAAGAAAGCGCCATTTTGAGAGTTTTCCGAGAGTTTCCACCACGCCTCCTCATATCATCATCATCATCACTCCCCCATTTCCATTTCCATTTCCCGAGGGCTCAAGTTCCAGGCACACAAGATTGATCTATTTTAATAAGCGAAGGGCTCAGAAAATTTTGATTACGAAAAATGCAAATTGTGAAAGCTGTAAAATTTCAGAGAATTTTTAATTTACAACCCACACAGCAGCTCAGCTGATAATCCCACTTTAATTAAGGTCTTAAAAGATATTTAAGCTAAAGAAAACAAACGGGGATTACTTGTTCCACTGCCTTTCGCAGCGTTTTTGTTCTTTATGGGTAGATCGTAGAATGAATCGTTGAAAAAAATACATTTTGTTTGCGTTTAAATTAGTGATCTGATGTAGTTGGAATAAATAATTATATATAGATACGCTAAAGCTAGAGTCCGGACCATCTCCTCTTATTATCTCTATAGTTATATGCTTCGCGCAAAGCTAATCAAGCTATTTTATCCTCCATCATCGATTTGCGTGTAAAAATAAACTCTGTACCAGGCAATAGAAAAAAAAATAGTAAAAAACTACCTTATCCATGTACAGTGGACACACGGCTAGGAGAGTCATCGTTGTCCTCTGGAGTGATGGACCTGAACAACCTTCGAAGCTCCATTAAAATTAAACTTTAAGCTTAAACTTAGTGCTAAAGGGTCGTCTGTAAAACCGAAAAACAAACAAATGCATTTTACAGAAGCGTTGCCATTGAGTGGCCACTGTACACGGGCAAGAACATGGACGTAGACGCACTAAAACAGAGAGGGGTTTTTGAGAAAACTAGAAGAAAAAAAAAGCGTACAAGCTAGGTTAAAAGATTTCTTTGCTGTCCATCCTGGAAATGCTGAATATACACAACAACCAAAAAAAAAAAAGTATTCATAAGGAAAAAAAACAAAAAATGTATATTGAAAATAAAGCGAACCCTACAACTACTACACAAAGGAGCCCAAGTGGAGGGCAGCAGATGCTCCTTAAGTTCGTTCGTTCCCTCCTCTCTAGGTCTCAAAGTACTTGTAGATAGCCGTCACATAGGACATCACCTGCATCCAGTCGGGTCGTTCAATCTGACACATGTCATTTATGTTCTGGTAGCGAATAAATTGTACAGATAATAATGCATTGGGGGTATCTCATCGAAATGGAAGCGTGGAAACTCACCAGGGTGGTGCCAATTCCCACAGACTCGGCAGCCGCAAATGCCAGCGAAAAGTTGCGACGCTTGTTGGCCTGACTCAGTTGATCGTACGGTATGCGATCCGGCAAATACGAGTGCAGAATCGCACAGAAGGCCAAGCCGTCGTTCCACGACGAGCTAAAGTTCGTGATGTCAATGTTGCGATAGCCCACCGTCTTGTTCTGGCACCACTTCAGCAGGGCGTTGCGCTTTGAGCCGCCGTTCTTGGCCAGCATGTTCAGCGGATCCTTGCGTTCACCTGGAAAATATAGCAAATTTCAGACTTTAACATTGAGTAATTAGGTTCTATAAAGTTGTTTCTTTATAGTTAGTATAGATAAGAACGTTTTTGGGAATCTTTTAAGCAAATAGATAAATATTATATAAATATTTTCCACTAAACAGTGTAGGTTTGAATGTTAATGTGATTGTCAGATTCTTGAATTAATCTACTTCAGTTAAGACTTCTTCCTACCGCCGATAAAGGACTTTGAGACATTGCCAAAGGGCAGCCCACTGCTGCTGCTGCTGCCGGCACTGCTGGGCGTGGCCGGCGTCGAGGGCTGGGAGGCATTCTGGATCTGGGTCTGGATCTGGGACTGTATCGCACTCTGTGGCGTTGTTATCGCAGTCTGCTGCTGCTGCTGCTGTTGATCGCGCAGCGGCAATGTGGCTTTGGTAGTGCTAGCTGATCCTCCTCCGTTGCCAGCTGGAATAGTCATCGCGCCTCCTTGATTGCCGCCCACATTCACGTGCAGATTGCTGCTCTGCAGCACAGGCAGGCGAAGCTGAGAGGGGTTTAAAGTTATTATTAGTACACCATTCAGATTTACGTGAGATTCAACGCAATACTCACGCTTTCATGCCAATCACTGGAGGGGGGAAAAATAATGGGCGTGGTGCCCAGCTCCGGAGTGCCGCTGTTTAGACTTGACGTGGAGCTGTAGTGGGATTCCGCCTCGTCGGCTTTGCCTTGCTGCAGAAAGAATTGGAGTTGAGAAATGGATTTGTTTTAAAGCTGATTTATTACACCACTCACCGCCTTGTTATTCTCGATGCTCTCGATAAGCGTTTTAACCGAGAGTCGTGAGTCCTGTCGGCTGAAGCTCAGCTTGCTGCGACGCGTGGCCATCTCCATCTCACGCTGGACAGTGGACAGCACCGACTGCGGAGTCTCCGACTGCGGCAGTTCTGTTTGGGTGTTTGAAAAGAAAGAACCTTTAGCTTCATTGGAACAGGTAGATAACAAGAGACTACACTTACGCTGCTTGGTGAGCTTCTCGAGCTGCTGCTCCAGCAGTCTGATCTTCTCCTTCTGCGTCTTGTTGTCGAGCACCAGCTGCTCCCGGGCGCTGAGCGCCTCAGTCTTGAAGTCATTGGCCACGCGCACAGTCATCAGAAGATCGGCTTGGAACTGTTGCCACTCCTCGGCCTCCCTGCGCCGGTGCTGCGTCTCCTGGTCAAGCCGGCACTCCGACTCGTTCAGCTGCAGCTGGACATCGCCCAGGTGTCGCTGGGTTTCGCTTAGCAGCGACTGCAGCTGTGCCTTGTCCTCCTGGTGGCACTTGCACTGCACCTGCAGTTCGGCCACGCGTTCCTCCAGCGCCTGCCATTCGCCGGCTATTTTATCCTTGTCCCTTTGCAGCTGCTCCAGGCGATATTCGAGATGGGAGACGGCGCACTTGGCATTATTCTTGGCCACCTTGCACTCCTCTGTTAACCCGGAGAGCTGTTCGCGTAGCCTTCTTAGCTCGGCTTGACTACGCGAACACTGATCCTGTAGCTCGGCCACACGCTCCTCCAGAGCATCCTTCTCCTTCCGGGCCACATCCAGGACATCGCTCAGGTCTGTCTTATCGCCTCTGGCCAAATCGGCTTCCAGCTCCTCGATCTTCGAGCGAGCATTCTCTAGGAGAGTGCTCAATCGACTTATTTCGATGGCCCGCTGCGAGATCTCGTCCTTCGCCTGCGAGAACTGCGCCTCTCCCTGCCGCCTTTCTGCGTTGGCTGCATCCAACTGAGAATCCAGCAGGGCAATTCTCTCCCTCTGACGCTGCTGCTCCTGCTGGCCTGCTTCCCGCGCCTGCTTCAGCTCGGCCAGCTCAGCGCCCATTTCCTCCTGCTTGAGCAGAACGGCCTCGCGCTCCTCCTGTGATGTCTTGATCAGATCCAAAAGCTTCTGCTCCCGCTCCGAGGCACTGACCTCGGAGGCAGCCTGCTTGGTATCCCGCAGGAGTAGCTCCTTCAGTGTGCTAATCTGCGTACGCGATTCATTCAGCTTTTCGGTCTGCCGGCAAAGCGACTGGAAGAGCACATCCTTGTCTTCGGCGAGTCGCACATTCTCCGTCTGCGTATCCGTTAGCTGGGTCTGCAAATCGGCCAATTCCTGCAGCGTTGCCTGTAGCTCCTCGTTGGTCGAGTAGTGCGTCTCCTCCATTTGAATGATCTTATCCTGCAGGCAGGCTACAGAGATTTCGCTGGAGGATGACTGTTTGTCCCAGTCGGGCGTGAGGCAGGGTGTGCCATCATGCCCATCGTTTGTCTGAAAAATGGATAAAATGGAATGAGGAATTGGAGGCACTGGAAATCATTTAGGATTCACTTACACTGGGCAGGGCTATCGAGGCGGGCGCCGAGCTGTGCAGCCGCTGCGAGTCTTGGATGATCTGGTGCTTCTCCGCATCCGACAGCGGTGAGTTCACAACGTCCCGCAGCCGATTGCGCAGAGATTCGTTCTCGTATTTCAGGTTGCCAATCTCCATCTGGGTCTTTTCCTGTAGACTCTGTAAGCACACATATCATACTGATTAGTTTTGATTCCCTCTAAGGTGATGATGCTGCTGTTTTTCTGTTTTGCTTCTACGACGCAAAAGCTTTCCACTAGACTCAATTAAAGGAGCGCATCGCCTATAGATCGTATTGAATATCAATGGATTGGTTAGGGTAGCGAAGCGCAACGCCCCCGAGAACATGGATTAGTCAGTTAGTGGCTAGTACTCTCTACTAAGAATACCCTTTCCGGGCAGCTATTAATCATTCTAGTGCTTAATTAGTAATTATTCTTGGTACTCATAGGGACTAGCTGACTTAATGCCGAGTACTGAGTATATATCAACTTATTTATAAAGTAAACTAAAGCCTAAAATCAAGATCACTCCCTTTGGCGCAAAAGGGTATGTAATTAATTTATCATCGGAGAAACACAGGAACAACAACATCAATCAGCCGTGACAACACATCAGCAATTTGTGGTTAGCCAGCCAGCCACCCCGTTTCCACCCTTTTTTTTGTCCGGCCATCATCCCATCATCCTACTCTTTTTTTTTGCGCACCTGCATCTTAACCAGATCGCCCTTCAGTTTGGCCACCTCGCTTTGGTATGGCAGGAGCTCCGTGATGCGTGTCTCCAGCTGCAGTTGCTCGCTTCCCAATCTCTCCAGCTGCTTGTGCAGCTCCTGCATTTTGTTGTTAGCCTGTGGGGTTGAAGGTTTTTTCAAATTAATTAAATGGTCAATAAAAATAGGGGCTTAATTCACCTCTAAGAGTTGCTGTTGCTGCTGTTCGTTGTTGATAAGTTGTTGCTGTTGCTGCTGTTGTTGTTGCTGCTGTTGTTGCTGTTGCTGATAGCTGCTGGCCGCCACAGCGGCAACAGCAACGGCTGCTGCTGCTGCGGGAAAAGCTTTAGCTGGACTATCGGCACTGGTGTTGCTGCCGTTGGCCGATGTGGCTGATGCTGCTGCAGCTAGTTGCTGATAGAAATCTGCTGCAGCGGCGGCAGCAGCGCCACCATCTTGCAGTGCGGCCAATGCGTTGTTGTTATTGATGTTGCTGCTGCCGCTGTTGTTAGTTGCTGCTGCCTGAGGCACGGCTGCCAGGGAAGTCATCAGTGGTTGCTGCTGCTGCTGTAGCTCAGCTGCATTGCTGTGTTGCTGCTGCACTGGCAATTGTTTTGGCTGCTTTTGTCCCTTGAGCTTGGATTTCTTTTGGGGCAAGGTGTTGCTCTGTAGATGCTGTTGTTGCTGCTGCTGCTGCTGTTGCAACTGCTGTTGCTGTTGTCGTCGCTGTTGCTGCTGTTGGTTGGTCAGCAGCAGCGCCTCCTCATCGCCCACATCCACTCCCCTTTCGTAGCTGGCCGCCTCCTGATGGGCGTAGAATTTTGTTGTTGCTGCGGTGTTGTTGTGTTGCTGCTGTTGTTGCTGTTGCTGCTGTTGCTGCTGCTGCTGCTGCTGCTGCTGCTGCTGCTGCTGCTCGTGGGCGGTATTCAATGAGGTGCTCGACTGCGACTTTTGGCGATTGTTGTTGGAGGAGTGCTGCTGCTGTTTGTGCGACGAATTCGAGGAATTGGAGCTGGAGGTGCCCTGTCCTCTGCGGAACAAGGATTTCAGTTTGATCATCTTGTCGGATTATCCTTTCTCGTTGCAAAACGTAAACCATCAACGGGCCAACTTTAAAAATTATCTTATTCTTTTCTTTGTAATTTTTGTTTGGTTATTCGATATTATGCATGGTGCATTGTATTTATAGTCGGTGTACTGAGTTTAGACTGGGATTGAACCCGGAATTTTTTTTTTTTTGTGTTGTTGTTTTGTTTTTGTTAAATCCTTTTTCGTTATGTGTCATGCATTTTTACTATATTTCATATTTATCGGAATGTTACTATGTCGTTTTTCTTTTATTATTATTTAAATGTAATTTTTCGCAGTGTTCGTTTATCGTTCGGTTATCGGTTATCGCGCTTTGCTAGTTATTTTGTACATGCTTGTTATCACAATGCTATTATCAACTCAATTTGCTCTGCTTTCTTTTGATTTGATGGGGTAAAAAGTGAAATTGCTGTGCGAAATTGTGTTGGGCAGAATTTGTAATGCAAGACGGGCGACGAATAAATGAATGAATGAAGGAAAGCGACGAGCTGGAAATTGGATTCACCAGCAGATGCTCATGTTGCATGCAACATCGGCAATATCAGCCCAATGGCAACAACAATATAACCCGTTTGTGCGGCGGGAAACAATCGCATTGCATTGTTGTTGCTTTTATCATCCGAAGAGGGACAGAGATACATATATAGAGACAGAGACAGAGAGAGAGAGAGATAAAGAGAGAAATCAAAACAAACACACTATCAAAGTCGCGTTCACACCCAATTTACTAATTAAAATGCACTCGACGATCATGAAATCGAAATTGATATTCTGATACGTTTGTTCCAGCTCGGATTTGGATGGGATATGCCGGAATGGGGGAATGATGGACATATTGCCATATTGTAGAGACCAGAGTTCCGCTGCAACGTCAACGTTTCAACAGCCCCACTTGCATACAGGCATTTGTACACTCCCAATCACACGTTCGCCGCTCGACAGCCGAGGCCAAGGCGTTAGTATCACACCTTTGCGTGGGAAAAAAAACTATTAGTTTAGAGTTCACTTTTAAGAGTATTGGATTTCGAAATTAAAAACGTTTTTATATAATAAAAAAATATTCGAATTCATTAATTAATTATACAAAAGCATTACATTTATGTATAACTTGTGGTGTCACAGAAATCTCTTTCCACCAAATTCAATTGTAATTAAAATCAATACAAATCTAACTCGTTTTGATTGCAAGACATTTCTGTGGCAATCGAAAACAATAAGTTCGAATATTTTTTGGTTTGTAAATTAAATAAAGAAGACAAAAAATCTATTTGGTATACATATGTAATACTTCAAACCAAGAGAATGTTTGAGTTTTTCCTCAAATAATTTTTTTTAATTTTACAAAATTTCCGTAAGATAAAATCATGTCGATTTTTTATCTTTGATCATCAGCAGGTTACATTTGATTGACCTTTGCTGTGCACGAATGTAAGTGTGTGCTTGTGTGCAAGGGAGAGGACTCGAACTCGCCGCCCTTCGCCCCCTGCAGCACCACCACCCCCTTTCCTCTTTCCCCATTGTCACAAATATGCCGGATTACTCATGTCACGACGCGTCAGGAAAAAACAGAGCAAGAGCAAGAGCCAGGGAAAAGAGAGCAGAGGAGAGTGAAATGAACGGTGAACTGCAAACTGCACCAACGAATGACATTGACAGCTGACCGCAGCAGCGCTGCCTGCACTTGCAACACCGATCTGGCCAGTGTTGGTTAACATTCCGGTTTTCGGCGAGGCGATTTCGCTTGTTTGCCATTTATGGCCTCGAATCATTGGGATTTTGATTTCTTTTCTTCTGTTTTTTGTGACAGGCGACCCACGCGAAACACGCAATTTTGTTTACTTTACTCTGGGCCTCAAATTGAAACGCAAACAGTGGAGTGACATCATGCAAACGAGCGAAACACGAAACTAAATTCATATTCTGAGGGACGATTGTCGCCTAATTGCTGATGAACACGGGACTTTTCCTTATCAGTATGCCACATAGGGGGCTTTATCTTTATCTCATTTGCACAGCGATAAGTTGGATAATTGGTCTGCAGGCAAGACCAGAAAGAGCAGGCCACTTAGCGTTCAAATGTTAATTTTAATCTTTTTGGTTTTTGGAAAATGTGAATTTTAAGATTTGAGAGCGCGCCCTGTTTCGGGAACTATGCAACACCAAACTACTGCTGCAATTGGAGAGAGGAGAGACAGGATGTAGGGGAGCGAGAGAGGGGCAAGATCGGTTTGCCCTTCAATGAGAGGCAGCAGCAGCAACAACAACAATGGAGTTGCCAGAAAGAGCACGATAAATGAATGGAAATCAGGGGAAAAGAGAGAGAGAGGGGGGTATAATGAATCAAACTCCAACAACACCGTTTAATTATTTGCACCAGTTAACTGTAAAAGGGATTTCTTTCGATTTTCGCACTCTCTTTCGTCGAAAAAAACCGGAATACGCCAGCAAAACAAAAAGCCAACTCCACACGCATACTATTACACGGCTCACACACACACACACACACACACAACCGCACGCACCGAGCCGAGTTTTTATACTTTTTTGTTGTTTAATAAAAACCTTTAACGTCGCACAGAGTTCGGGGGAAGACAGTAATACAGAAAATCAAAGGTAAAGTGGGAAAATCGAGGGAACACGGCACTAAGTACGAACTGGCAACAAAGCGACGCGCGTTTTCTGTTTCTGCTTTCTGCAAAAAACAACAACAACAAGTGTCCAGTCGACGGCGCCTATCGATAGCACTCCGCCGCCCCGATAGCACGCCGCCGCCAGAGGGCGCTTGCGGCCACGGCGCATGCGTGGCGCGTTGTCCAACACCGAGTGGGCGCCAAGAATTGAATTTTCAAATTTTTGTGCCTGGCAACGGCAGGTGGAGTGGATGTGAAATAAACTGCTGTATCTAATTTTATTTATTGAAATTTATTTAATTCTATTTAATAGAAATGTTTTTTTTTTTTAATATCAAAGAACAGTTTATAATGTTCAACATATAAGAACAGGTTTATATTTTGTCTATATATGGGAAATAAGGATTTCTTGGTAAAAAATAAAACATACTTTTGTTGTGGGTACTAACTTTTGATGGTATTGAATAAGTTAGAATTCCTATTAAAAAAAATAATGCAAATTTAGAACTTTAGTTATATTTAGCTATCTAAATGTGAAAGCCAGCCATATTATCTCCAGAAAATTAAAATAATTCGATGGAATATGAATTTTTTTTCAAAGGACAGTTTAAAATGTTCAAAATATACTTAAGAAAAGGTTTATATTTTGTAAGTTTTGTACTTATATTGGAAGAATGGATTTATTGGCAAATAAACATACTTTTGTTGTGGGTACTAACTTATATATTATGGTATTGAATAGGTTAGAATTCCTATTAAAACAAATATTGAGAATTCAGAACTTTAGTTATATTTAGCTAACTAAATCCCAAAACCAGCTATATTATCAACAGTAAACTAAAGGAACTCTGTTTTCCTAGCTTCTTTGCTAAGCCAAAGATACTTTTTGGGTAGTTAGGAATTTCCCTGACTTCTAAGAGGTGAGAAGGTTGGGTGTGGGCCAAACTAGAGACGTTGACCAAAGTCGAGATCCCATGGCATTGAATGACAATTCAATTTAGTTGGCGACTCTCCCCGCATTCTTTGCTACATTTTTGATATCTTGATTTTTTCCGCTGTGCGTGTGCGTGCACTGAGAGAATTCTAGAATGAGACTTTTTAATTATATCTGCGATTTTGTATTATTATTGAAGCGTAAGTCTTCTTTTTTTTCATACAGATATACATATTTTGCATAATTGTAAAGTTAAGAGACTAAAACCCCGTTAAATCTCTTTCTTTTCTTCCAGTGTCGGGCTAATTCTTCCGATTCTTCTCGTCGTTCTTCTGGAGCTTTTCTTCTGATGCTTCTTCTTAAGCGTGGGGCTTATCAGAAGCAGAAAGAAACCGCAAGAGGCAGCAAAGCGAGTCGTGTGGGGGGGGGGGGGGAGGGGTGTCATTTGCGGTTTTCTGCATTTCTGCCATTTCCACGTTTCTCTCGGCCTAAACCCCCTCTCCCCCCCCCCCCTGCCACTTTTTACCCACCACGTTTCTCTTTTATGATTTTTATTGTTTGTAAGCTAGGTACGTTAGAGGTCTATGACCAAAAAGCCAGGCCAAAACAGCGCTTATCGTTAAGGCCACCCGCCCCCTTTCACCCATCACTGCCCCCCCCCCGTCCCCCTTTCCCCTTCAGTAGGCCCCTGGAAACAGCAGCTGATAACCGCAGAAACACCCTCCCCCCTTTCGTATCGCATTTCGCTGCTGACCACCTGAGAAAACCACTGGGCAGCCAGTTAAAACTTAAAAACTTTGCCATTCATTCGCTCCTGACATATTCAAAAAACCAAAAAAAAAAAAGAAGAAAATAATAACCAGAAGTTGTTAAGAGGGGTACGAGGGGTTCATAGCCCCTCCGGGCATTCACTTGCGTTTGGAAAGGCAAAAGGGGGCAGTTGCTCTGTGACTGTGAATTTTCGTTTCTTTATGAATGTTACGCTTTGGCGCGCCAAAGAAATGTGCGCTACACTCTAAACAGTCGGCTGTGTCGGCTCTATTTTCCCACACTTTCAGGAAATTATAAAGATCTCATGATAGATTGCAAAGATGATCGAGATATTTGAGAACAGAGTGCCCATCGGTGGTAATTCGGTTTTTTCCAACTGTATCTGTGAATAACTCAGGTAATTTTATAGGTAAGGTAACCAAGGATCTCCTATGTTTTGTATTATAATTTTAAAGGTGAGGTAACCAAGGATCTCCTATGTTTTGTATTATAATTGTATAAGTTAGGTAACCCAGGATCTCCTATGTTTTGTATTATAAGATAATGATATATAGATTAATTGGGCCTGTGATTAAGAGATAACATAGCAAAGATTATACAAAACAGTAGTTGAACTCAGTTGAATAGCAAATATTATACACTTTGTACATATGTTTAAGAATTAATCTTAGATTCTTCTGATTATTTCTGTTAGTTAGATTTACAGATAGATCTATGCGCGTATCCAAGGAAGGTTAAGGTTGATAAATAAATACATTTTGGGTATTCAAAAAGTATGCAACCACCACCAAATCCGAGATCAGGCACTGAATAGATCATATACCAAAATCAACGATTTAACCTTATTTAGTAAAGAAGATATGTAAGATATAGATAGAGGTACCCCCTGGAATTTTTGGACCCATTTCGAACGCTGCCGCAGCGGACTGCGCAGTCGCTGCGAACTGTGTGTTGCTGGCCAAACTCCGTTTTACCGCTCGAATTATGCGCTGCTCTCTTTTGATATGTTTATGTTTGTGTTTATCGGCCTTTGTTCGCTCCGCTCGCCATATGTTGTGTGTTATTTGTATGTTGCACGGTTTATATTCAAACGCCGGCGTTTGACAATAAATTATTTTTAGAAAACGGTTTCATTTTCGCTAACGTTTCTAAAAAAAAAATAAAAAACGCTTTTTTCTTTCCTTCTGGTTTCTTTTGAGAGATATAAATATTTATGCGTGGTTTCGTAGTTTCTTAGTTTCGAAGTTTTAAAGTTTCTTTGTCGATGGTTTACGTTTTGCTTAGTTATTGTTGCTGGGGCTTAGAAGCCAAGGCAAGAAAGTGGAAGTTTCAGAGTTTCACTTCCCCGAAAATTATATAATTAATGCGCTTTTAATGGTCTTTTTTTTCGTTTCGTTTTCAAAACTAGCAACAACAATGGGAATCTGGTTTAAAAAAAAAACTATTTACTCACCCTTCGTCCCGCGGCGAATGTAGAAGAAGAAGAAGATGAGGAGAGTGGTGAAAGGAGGAGGAGGAGGAGGAGAGCAGGAGGAGGCACGGCCACAATCAAAATCAATCAATTCAATCATCAATCAAAAATTCTCCTGGTTTTCCGTGTATTTGTGAGGCACTTGCACCTTTGATTTGGTTTTCCTTCTTTTTTTTTTGGGGGGGGCTGCACACAGAAAAAATAGAAAACAAAAAGATCACACACACACACACACACACGCTCGTAAGTAAACAGCTGCCGCGGTAATTACATTAGAAATTCGTAAGCGAAGCCTTGCAACAATGGAAAAAATGCAACTAATTAGCAATTATTTGCGGCTCTTTTTGTTTTTCTTTTGTTTTTGTTGCAATTAGACGAGGCGGCCGCCATCTGCAAATGCCATTTGTTGTTGTTTTCCGCCGTTCGGCCTGCCGTTAGTCCCGTTATTTCGCAGACAGCGAGTGCAGTTAGACGGGGCGCGATGGTCAGAGGGGGGGTGTTGGGGGAGTGCGAGCGAGATAGCCAGTGACCTCCACTTGAGGGGCAATTAATATTCATTTAGGTTTTCTCGGCCACAATTAAAAAAATATGACTTTGCACTGGACGCCGAAGATGCTGCCGCCGTTCGATTTGTTGTTTTATTTATAGAAGTGTCGCACTGAATCGGAAACCCCAATCGGCGCTCCCATTGGAATCACATTTGCGGGTTAAAAGCTATCACTTTGCCCGGCGCTATACCGTTGTTACCGCTGCAGCCTCAGCCTGGCAATATGTTACGCTTTTCTCTTGTTATTGTTGTTATTTGTTTAACGACGATCCGAGTCCGCGGCGCGTCTGCTGCGTTTTTTTTTGTTGTTTGTTGTTGTTGCTGGTTGTTGTTGTTGTTATCGCTGGCGGTGGGCGGGAGTCGATGGAGCATCGATGGGTCAATATTTTGTAACTTTTGAAAATATCGATGGGTCTATCGGAGTTTGTCCATCGCTAAAAGTCAAGATTCTACCAGAAATGTTAAGTTTTCTAACATTTCGGTGTCCTCGCTAATGTTAAAGTGTTTCTAAGTTCTAAGCGAGGACACACTTTAACAGAAATGTTTGGACTATTTTTGGCTTAACATTTTCTGTTAGCTTAACACTTAATCAAAAGGCCGAAAGTATTCAACTAATATTAAGTTTGTATTAATAAATAGGTCATTAAAATTAAATTCAATTTAATTTACTTTAAATATGGATAAAATCTTAACATTTATGTTAAAGGGAGAGCGAGGAGACTGTTGAGACATAGTGCGTACACACACCTATCGCTTGATTTGTGGGCCCATCGCTAATAGCCATTATTTAAATTCAAAAATAATATCATTTATTAAAATTTCCTTTAATTTTGGCGCAGTTTGTTATTTAAAAACCACTCAAACGCCGCAAGTGAACCGATTTTGGGCAAACTTTATATATACATGCATTTAGGTAATTCTAACCAAGTAGTAAACATGTTTTTAAGTTTAATGAAATATTGAATAAAGAGATTAAACCGCTTAGAAGCTACTACAAAAGTACACCTAAGAACCATACAATCAACACCAGAGTTTCAGTCCTATTCATAAGCTTTAATGGCAATTAAGATACGCTCGTTGAAAAAAAAAGTTACTCTAAATCTAGCTGTGAGGAGGGACAGCTACTCCTTGACCCGCTGAACCTCGCTGGCATCGAAGGGCACCTCCTCCACCTTGTGGAATCCCGAGAACCGGATGATCTTGCCGGTGCCCTCGACCTTCAGGTGCTTGGCGAACTGCTGGGCCGGCGACAGGGCCGCCTCCTCCTCCGTCTTGTAGCCATAGAACTTGGCCCAATCGTTTCGACCGGTGTAGACCATGTAGCAAACGAGGCCGAAAGCCTGCCAGGCCAAAACGGCGTAACCGATGCTCAGGCGCCGCTTCCACAGCTCCGCCCGGTGCTCCGGTATGGGGCTCGTGTTCCTCCGCACCCAGCGACGCAGCCACTTCATCTCAAACAGCGCCATTTCGTGTTTATTTGTCGAGTTTCTTAAATTTGTTATGTAAAGTAACGAGGCAAAATTGTAAACAAAACGGAACAGCTGATTTTCAGGGCTGCCAGACCTGCGCAATGAATAGGCACTTCTACTTTAACCCTCTTGTTGTGCTTATTCAAATCAATCAACTAATTAATGGGTGTTTACATGCATATATATACAAAATTTAAAACAAGATACATATTATCTATAACTAATTAAAATACAACTACAAATTAGTGACCTTAGCCCACAAACGGCCCTGAAAAGACTACCCCCGCAAAAGGGTTGGCAGCCTACCCAACCAACGGTGCTTTATGGACAGTGTTGCCACCTTTCGCTTTCAAAATGTAGCTAGATGTAGAAAATTGCTGAATTGCTTATAAACTAAATTTTAATTTATTGGTATTATTATTTATATAATTTATAAATTTAAAATTATTTGAAAGCACTTCTTTAATGAAACGAAATCCAGGCTATAGCCCGCTAGCACTATCTAAAAATATCCGAATCTAGCTCGAAAGTAGCTGCAGTAACAGCACTGCATTGGCCCCAGAACCAGAAGATAATGAAACTCCGATCGGGGCAAACAAAGCGAGTGCTCCCGATCCGAAGGCAAAAAGCAGGAAAGATCAGGAAATCAGCAGACGGCGATTGGGTGAGTAATTCGCCGGCTGGCTGGTGCCGCGAACCAAGCAGAACCTTCGGGAATTTCATAATTCGCAATCCGCCATTCACAATCCGCAGCCGGGGTCGCCAACTCCCACTGGAGGTCAGAGGGTGCTCCAGTTCGTGCCGACGACCCTCGGCTTTTATTTGGAAAACCTAGTAGGTGGTGCCTTTAGCCTAATGTCCCCTCTCGCCCAACGAAACACTCACTTGTAAATTCATAGTTGATCCTAACGCACATCCACTGGAATTTGGAACTTGGAAAAGGAAACTAAACAACAAAAACAGCACTACACAATGCCCACCACCCATCATTCGCCGCAAGGTCATGCCCACGCCCACTCTCTCCCACAAGGACACGCAGCCGTCGATAAGAGCGAGGCCGCCAAGGATTCGGCGGAGAACATGCCCAACCTGTCCACATTGTCGCTGGACGAACTGAAGCAGCTGGACAGGGATCCCGAGTTCTTCGACGACTTCATCGAGGAGATGTCCGTGGTGCAGCACCTGAACGAGGAGCTAGACTCGATGATGAACCAGGTGGAGAACATATCAAGTGAGTAGGTTCAAGGTGAACTACGGAAAACCCTCTAATCCTTATCCACCAGGGGAGAACGAGAGCAAGGGCAGCCATCTGGTGGAGCTGAAGCGCCGGCTCAGTGATGATTACACAGCTTTAAAGACACTGGGCGAGAAGTGCGACCAGCTGAATAAGAAGTACTTGAAGAAGTCGGAGGAATATGCTCCACAGCACATCAGGGTATGGCTTCCCCTTGGAAATGCCCTCTTAAAGTGACATATATAATAACACTCCGTTTCTTGGCTTTGCCCCCCTATTAGGAACTCCTTCAGATTGCCGCCTCCAATGCCGATGCCGACTGTGATCGGCATGTGGAGCACTTCCTGAACGGAAAGATCGATGTGCAGACGTTCCTCAACACGTACACAAGCTGCAAGAAGGTCAGCGCCGAGCGCAAGGCCAAGGAGGAGCGCCTGGGCTCCCAGCTGAGTGCCCTGGAACGGGCCGGTATCTAGGATTGCATTGGGGGAATATACATTGGCTGTGCACTGGAGTCCACTCAATGTTCATCTCAATCGGAGGATCCTCGGTTCTCGATCCTCGATCCTCACTCCTCCATCCGCCACGAGTCGCAATAATAGTGTCTAAGCAGGATAATCAATAGAGCAACCGAAACGAGTCGAGTTATGCAGTCAGATTTATATATATATGTACGGATGGCTTTTGGGGATGCAGAAGCCCCGCCTCTCAGAACAGAAACGAAAATCGCTCGCTAATTGTACGCTAGATTTAAACACGTGTAAATCGGTGGAGTGGCTTGTAATTCTAATTATTATACCCCCCGAGAAGGGAACGCCTATGTGTTATGTCCAAATTCCAAAAATCCAGTCCCCCGAAACCCAAAACCGAAATCCCATGTATTACCCAAATAGGCTAGAATTGTTTTTGGTCCCTTACTTTGTCCCATGGCCAGCCCAATCGATATTTTGTACTATGTATATTTAATAAATATTATGATTTATATGATATGATGGTGTTTTTATCCTTCACTTCTTATTTATGGATTGCCTCTTTGAAATACGTTGCTATTTGGAATACTAGCTTTTTTTTAAAGGATCTTTGTTTTTTTTTATAATTTTTATAAGCCTATAATAGTATTAGTTTAAATAAGTTTATTTTCTATTGTTTAAATAAATAGCCTATATAATTATGTATTTTTACACTTAAAATGATCCACACCCTTCAAATATTAGTTAATACTACTAATATATTAATCTTTCCACTCATCTTTATTTGCATTGCCTGACTTTATGTTAAGATAATGGAAATTCAAAAAACCCGCGCAAGACCAGCTGTTTACAATCTCAACTTTCTTAACGCTAAATTATTTTCCTAATATTTTAATGATCCTTATTTTTATGATTTCATCCTAAAAATTTAAATGAAAATATTAAAATTTTCCAATTGATAAGAAAAATACATTCTAGTACTCATAGTATTTTCTGGTATTTTTTGCTAGCTATATACTAGCTGATTTATCAACCCCCCCTCCCCGACCCCCGATCTTGGCCAGAAATGGAGTGGGCCAGCTAGCTGATAGCGATCCGCCCACAACCCCCGTCCTTGCCCTTGCCCCTCATCCGCTGGGGTCACATAATCTCGGGCTGATAAGCGCTCCGGAACGGAACACTCACTCCATTTGACAACAAACCCAGTGCATTTTCTTTCAGATTACGGCTAACATGGCTCAAAATCAAACCACCGAAGTGCTGGTCTTTGGCTCGGCCATCATAGACTTTATATGGTGAGTTGAGGGCACGAGCCCTTCGGTTCCACAAAGATCTAAGGCAATCTCCCCCTTCTTGTAGCTACACCCCTCGCCTGCCGAAACCGGGGGAAACGCTCCACGGGCACCGCTTCCAGACCGGATATGGCGGCAAGGGGGCCAATCAGTGTGTGGCCGCCGCTCGCCAGGGATCCCGCACGGCTCTGGTGGCCAAATTGGGTGACGACACCTTTGGCGCCGACTACTTGCGACAGCTGCGCGAGGAGCGCGTCAACGTGCAGTATGTGCAGCAGCTGGCGGGCCAGACGACGGGCGTGGCCCAAATTGGCGTGTCCGATGGCGGCGAGAACAACATCATCATCGTGGTGGGCGCCAATAGCCAACTGAGCCCCTGCGATGTCGCCCAGGCGGAGGAGCTCTTTCAGGAGGCCAAGGTGCTGGTCTGCCAGCTGGAGACGCCCATCGAGGCCACGCTGACAGCCCTGCGATCCTTCAAGGGCGTGTCCATTGTGAATGCAGCGCCGGCCATGGCGGACACGCCGCGGGAACTGCTCCAGCTGGCCAGCATCTTTTGTGTGAACGAAAGCGAGGCGGCGCTGATGACCCAGACGGGCCAGATCGAGACTGTAGAGTGAGTTGCTTGAGTTAACCAAGGTAATCACTTCTAATCACTGTATTCCACCTGCCAGGGAAGCCAAAAGTGCAGCTGGAAAGCTTATCCAGATGGGTGCCAACACGGTGATTATAACTTTGGGTAAACTGGGAGCCGTTTTTGGCTCCGCCGACTCGGCGGGCAGTTACCAGCATGTGGCTGCGCCGCAAGTGCCGCCGGAGAAGGTGGTGGACACCACGGGAGCTGGGGACGCCTTCATTGGCGCCCTGGCCCACAACCTGGCCCGGCATCCGAAGAACAAACTGGAGGAGCACATATCCGCCGCCTGTTCGGTGGCCTCGCAGTCCGTCCAGCTGCCCGGGACGCAGTCCAGCTTTCCGCGCCCTTAAGGCAGACGACTATGTACAATAAATCTATCTATCTAGCCTGACGTACAATGCTCTATTTAATGGTAAGCGTAAGTATAAAAAAAATGTAAGGTCCAACTGGCTAGACGATCAATTTTGGTCCACATGGGTGTGTTGTGATTCGGTTGAAAATGCAGCAGCATCCCGTGGCTTTGTGGGTTGCGGATCTGTGGATATTGAATATTGGGCGTGGGGGCGTGGCAGTGGGCTCTAGCATCAACATCACTTCTTGCCCGACTTCTTGATCCCGCCGCCGACCAGGGGTCCCTTTTTGGAGGCATTCGCCTTGGCGGCGTCCAGAGCCTTCTGCTGCTCCTTCTGCTTCTGCTTGAAGGCCACGTCGTCCTCGTCCATGTCCTTGGAGTCCTTCTTCGGCGCCTTCAGAGGCTTCTTCTTACCGCCCTCGCGTCCAGACATGATTGCTGCGTGGAAAAAGGGTGAAAATCGGGCCAAAGTCAGCCAAAAAAAGTCACGCACCTTTTTCACACGTTTTTCCGATTCGATTTCCGCCGACCGATTGTCGATTGCTATCGATAGTTGAGTAGCGCTATCGCTGTTTGAGTAGGGTGGGCAAACCGATATTCGAATTTCTATATTAGGCGCGCTTTGGATTTTCAAAGAACAAAAATAAATTATGGTTAATTTTGTGGGTCACCAAAGTCCCAAAGTCACTTCCAAGATTCGTTAGGAAATAAAAGGTTTACAATTGCAATGAATAGCTTACGAAGAGAAGAGTGAGATTTACAATTGAAGTAGTAAATCTGCAATTCAGATTCTGAATGTTTTACAAAAGCCAAGTGGATCCAGAAAAAAGTATGTATACAAAAAATAGGTTGCCCAATTCGGAATTTCATACTTTATTAGTTGAATGTGATTTTAAAATTGTAAATTCCACATATTCAATATACATGATTTCTATGATTTCAATCCCTAACTCTGTTTTCTATAATTCTGTTAAATATTTTAATTTAAATTTAAGGATGAACCATCGAAGGCGTGTAATCGATGTCTCGAGTGACCATTACAACGGCGGGCTATCGATGTTACATCGCCGTTCGCCCACCGCTAGGGAATCCGCCGAAATAAATAAAAAACAAGCGGACGCCAAGTCCAAATTCCCCCGTTCCCCGGATGCAGTGCAGCGAGCCTTGGGTCCCTGAGAATCCTGCGTGGGACTGGGATTCCCATTTCGATTCCGAATCCGCGTACGCCCTTCTGCGGATCCCGCCCTCGGCATCCGCATCCGCATCCTTAGCCGCCTTCCATCCAGCACAGCATCCGCATTCGAATCCGCGGCAACAAGAAGACTGTGAGTTTCCCTCTAGAATTCCGAGTTTGGCCAATTTCCCAGGGTTTTCCGGGTGAAAAGGTGGGATCGGAAAATAGAGGAAGTACAGGTGGGAAAGTGACAAGGCTAAATTGCGTGACGGCAGCGTAACAAATTGGATTAGAACGGCAATTGATTCTGAATGAAAGATGTAAACAATCTCCGACGGTCTCCTGTGCACTGAGAAAAATATTACAAAATATTTCCTTTTTTTGTTTTTAAAATATAAGATATCGTAATCAGATAGAGTATTGGATTTTTTTTTTAAATAATTTTTGGGGAAAATATAATCTCTTAATGAAAATTACAGAGTTTTAAAGCTTGAAATCATTAATAAAGATATGTTTACAAATCACTTAAAATATTGATTGAAACTCAATTTAAAACTATGATATTTCCAAGATACTAAGTATACAGGATTCTTTAAAAAATATTGTTAGGGTAAATGTAACGATCTATTGAAAAACGAAATTTAAAAGTTCAAAAATTCATAAATATAGGGTTTCTAAAAATCTATAAATAAGAAATATTTAATTCTATATTGAAAAATTAAAAAACTGAATTGAAGGATTTTTTGAAAATATTGATATCATACAAACAAATTTAAGTATTCGAAATTCTGTGACATTTTCTCCCAGTGAACCTGTTCCCCACCCGCTGTTTTGTAATTGGCAATATAAGGAATGCCTGAGGCATCTATTTTTATAACGATTAGCATAGTCGTTATGGTGATGAAGTTCCGAATGGGGCGTCCGTTATGTTTTCCCACCCTGTCTGTGACCCCCGCTGCGCCCAATGGGGCATACTTTTGGGGGGTGGTCAGGGTCGTCGCCCACTGCCACCCACTGTCACTCGTTTATTGAAAAGTTGTCATAATTCGATGAGCGAGGTCCTTCGCAGACAGGTCAGTAAAAGTTTCAAGTCTACTTAAGTGCGGGTAAATATGTATTTGTATATTCTAAAAATATAATGGTTTCCACGGACTATTAACCATGGTATAACTAGTGTTTCCAGGTCATTAAATCTGAAATCATGGTTTATTTTTTTGGTAATTATAACATGGCACTAAAAGATGGTAAACGTTAAGATAATACAACGGCTTCCGGTTATTAAGCTGGCTTATTAAAAGAAAAATCAAGATTTTTATTTCGGAAATATGTTTTTAAAGCTTGTGTAGTACATATTTTTACAATTCTCAATAGAGAAATCATCAAAATAAAACAAGTGAGTTAATTATAAATATAAGTATTAGATATTTTAAGATATACATTATATTTCGGATGTGATTATTCAATACAAAGTTGAAATACAGTGAGTAATCGAAATACAAGTCTATTTTGACTGCAACTGCAATTAAATTTCGAGTGCCCCATAATCGTATTCCCGCAGATCGGCAGACGGGGGCATACATATGTATCTCATCCGATTCGGATTCCGGACTTTGAGCCATATTCGCCGACACGCGAGATAAGCTTGGCGGACAATCGGAGAACTGGTTTCAATTGCGGATCGGGTCAAAATCAGCAACCTTGGCCATTGTATGCAAGTTGTCTGTGCTGAAGCTAAATGAGCATAAATTAGCCTCAATGCAGGAATAAATATCTCAAGTGCCATTGTCCAGTCATTGCCGTCGAGTGCTTATCACTTGTCACCCGAAGAGGCCCAAAACAGGGCAAGATAAGGGGATAATCGGGGGGGTGATAATCAATTGGCCATAAAAAAGGGGAAGCGTGGGTGGATGGGTTAGCCGGGTTAGTGTCGACTGGCAATCAATCAATTTTACTGGTTGGACAACCAATTTGTAATCTAATCCGCAGTCTGTCCACGATGAGCACCAGCGATGGGAGTGGTATTCGGATTCGGAATGGAAATGGAAACGGTGATGGGGATGGGAACCTCAGCCTGATGCAGGACCTCCAGAACAAGTACGCCTTCCTCGAGAATCTGTTTAGCAAGTTCTGGAAGACCATCATCAAGTCGAATTCCAATCTCAAGCTGCAGCTGCGTAATGTCAAGTGGAAGAATGCCAAGGCGAAGCCCGGTTGTGCCTACCAGCCAACGGAGGTGAGTTCTAAACTACTTACTTGTGTAGTATATATAACTAACCAACATATTTCCCTAAAAACAGATTGAGCAGGTGGCCAATGTGATTACTCATGGGATTTGGATACTGCCCGCCGTGTTTGCGGCCATAAAGCTCTTCGAACGCTCATCCAGTGCCAGCCAGTATTTGGTTTCCTGGGTCTATGGCGGTGCCCTCTGCATGCTCTTCACGGTCTCAACCTTCTTCCACTGCTCCTGCTACTGCGCCGAGCACAAGTCAGTGCCTGGCATCGCCTTCTCTAGATCAGTATACTTATCGTTTTATTTGTGTATCTTCGTAGACCTCCGAGGAATGTCAAGGCCTGGCCCAGTCTCGGCTGGCAGACGACGTACCAGGGTCTAAAGAACGTACTCCATCGGTGCGACAGGGCCATGATCTATGTGTTCATCGCCGGCTCCTACTTCCCCTGGCTGACGCTGGAGAACACCGACCAATCGGCCATACTCTTCTGCATGGAATGGGTCATCTGGCTGATGGCGGGCGTGGGCATTGCCTACCAGCAGGTAAAAAATATGAAAAAAGAGATTATAATAAATAACTAATTTTTTGGAATTACTATAAGTTAAATTTTTATAAATTGCATATTTTTTTGTATAGTTTTTACAAATTTTATTACTATTTATTTCACATTTTGATGAAGATCTATCTTAATAAGCTAATTTGTAATATATATATTCCCCTATTTAAGACTCGGCTTGTATCTCATCAATATTAATATTTATTTTCCCAAAAAACAGCTCTTCCACGAGCGCTACAAGTGCCTGGAGACGTTCTTCTACCTGGTGATGGGCCTGGGACCGGCTCTAGTGGTTGTGTTCACCGGGCACCACTTCCATGGGATGCTGCAGCTGAAGTTCGGCGGCGCCTTCTACATCCTTGGCATCGTATTCTTCAAGGCGGACGGCCTGATACCGATGGCCCATGCCATTTGGCATCTTTTTGTAGTGCTGGCAGCCGGCTGTCACTACTATGCCATCCTGGTGAATCTATATCCCGGCGAGGGAGCCATCGTCGAACCGTGAGAATGAGAATTTGGGAACGCAGCGAATTTTTAGATCTTAGAGTA
The DNA here is from genome assembly GCA_035046095.1 of Drosophila pseudotakahashii. Classification (NCBI taxonomy): domain Eukaryota; kingdom Metazoa; phylum Arthropoda; class Insecta; order Diptera; family Drosophilidae; genus Drosophila; species Drosophila pseudotakahashii. Next base: position 15,872,966 of record JAWNOE010000105.1, read on the forward strand.
CTTAATGTAACAGAGATTCGATTTTGTCAGCCATGTGTATAAGGTAGTCCTACGATGATGAACATGATGTACCCGAGTCTCTGCTCCACAATTAGCCAAATTTTTTTTTCCAACGAGCGAGTACGACTAGAATAGTAGCCATTAGCATTACGAACTAAACTAAACTAAATCGAAACGATTCTTGTGATCAGTATCTGCGGTCTTGCCAAAGATTCAAATTGTGCGAGTGCTCACGTCTCTCTCCCTCTCTATCTTTATTGATATTATTGTCTATATTCATATATGTACTATATATATATATATATCTTTACATTGACCATGTACCAGCTCCCCGTTTGGCCATGTGTTTCTCAAAAAAAAGACTTTGATCCGTACTCAAAAGGCGAAACGACACAAAGAAAGTGAAATTGTACAAATATCCGAAAGTTTACAACCTGAATTTAATCGCCCACCCCGCGCCTTTTGAACATTAGAAGCCCGCCTAGCCTGCATTACATTATACATGTTTATACAGATTATACAGATATATACAATATACAATATACCATATACCATATACAGATCTAGTTCTAGGAGCCGATTCGCGAGTCCAGCCCCTTTGGCCAGTTTCATCGCTTAGCTCAGGGACTACTCGATGTGTTCGCAGATACTGAAGAAGGTGACGACTATATATACGCTTGATATTTTGGGGCCTGGCTCGCGATTCGGCGATCGGTTATATTGCTCTCGTGGTTATTTCTGGTGCAGCTCGATTAGTTTTAAAGCGGGATTCTAGGCATATATCCTTAGAACTCCATAGATGCTTGAATAAACAGTTTATTTCGAAATGAAAGGAAAGGGCTTATGTCTTTGAGGGGTGGTTTCTAACAATTATATATTGTCAAAGTGTTTTTTTTATTTTATTAAGATTTAATGTTGATTTACATTTGTTTTGTCTGTTACAAATATATGATTTTATTTTATTTTTAATAATGGATTTTTTCTTGGTTGAAAAATGTGTCTAATGAACCATGTTTTTTTTTAATAAAAAGAATTACAAAAAAGACGGAAAAGGAATCATTCTTGTCGGTATTGATAACGGCAGCATTATTTATTATGGCTGAGTTGAGAAAATTCCTAGAATTCGATAGAATCTGACTCAAGCTCATTGCACATATTTAAAGTCTACTCATTAGCTTTTTCAGACATGTTTTTTGAAATAAATGTTTTTAAATCTTAACGACTATAAACAAGTTTTTTCTACAAACAAAAGAAGATGAGTTTCTATACAAATTATGATTGCAAAACTAACGTAACAAGTTATATCGAGAAAAGGGTTATTTTGTTCACTTTTTTATTTTTTTTCGTACAAAGAATTGGTTATTCAAATCTGTTTGTATTTAAAAAACCGCAAAAAATTCATCTTTAAACTAAAAGTTCTGGAATACTTGGGAATTATGGAACTTAAGTTTGTATGGGACTTTAACTGAAGGAACCCCAAATATTATGGAAATGTATAAATTATTATACGTAATTTTGTACGGTGTAATAGAAAGGGTGCTTCACTGTTGGGTAACTGCTTTTGGTATATACCCATCTGGGTTTTGGCGAAACCATATGGTATTCGCCGCTGACAGGGTCACACTAACGGGACCAAAAACCCAAATTTAGTGTAAAGTAAATAATAGCGTATAGGCATAGTAAACCAGGTGACAATGCTGCAGCAAATAAAGATGCTGGTGCTGGGCATCATCACGCTGTGCCGCCGTGCCTTGTGCTGCTTCTCGCGGCGCCGGAAGCTGAGCCACAGCGGCTCCTCCTCCGGATCCGGTGACCTGCAGGCGGTGAACGTGATTGTGGAGCGGGGCGACTTCTCCACCGGCGCAAATCCCACGGGTGGCAGGTCGACGGGGCCGAGGGAGCGGGACTGGAACTCCTGGGACGACAGTCCGCGGACAGTCGAGGAGCACATCGAGCAGTATCGCCAGCGGATGGCCCAACCACCTACGCCGCCCAAGGAGGAACCCGAGCCGGATTTCTTCAGTGTGAGTTGGCACATATGTACATATGCTTACAGTGGGGGCCAAGCTGATAGTACCGCAAATTATGTAGGTTACGGGTATCTAAATACATGTATTATATTTTAAAAATCAGACTTATTTACTTGTTAAGTTGGAAAATATTTTATAACGTACCTTATTTTTGCTTTGTACCCTTTACCCCAGCAAAGTAATAAAACAAATGATTATCTTTAATCTTATCTAGGTACTGATTGGAATTTACTATAGGAATAAGATGAACTAGATATTTAGGTACTGGAAATTTCAATTGTTTTTCATTATTTCACTAAAATAGGACTTAACATTTCTATATTGTCTCTGTTTATATACTTAAAGTTTTCCAAATTACAGCAAAAAGCAACGCCTAAAATCCTATTTTTACCAAAAACTCAGATCCGGATTTTTTGGGAGAATTTTGACTAAAAACAAAGAAATAATAGTCCAAATATGGAGTGTCATACACCGTTGAACTCGTTATAAAATTCCCAGTTGATAAGCATTAAAACCTGCAAATTTAATTTTTTTGCCATTTTTTGCAAAAAATTGTGATGTAACCCCTTTCTAAAAATGAAAAAAAAGGTCGACAAATTTATTTTTCTAAATCAGTCAAAAAGTAAAAGAGATTTATTTATTGGGTCGTAAGTTGTTCAAAACAGTACGTCTCATCGATTTGCGACAATATTTGGTCAAGTTACAGCAAAAAAACCCAAATGAAATATCCTGTTTTTGCGAAAAACCGAAATGCTGATTTTCCACTACAAAAAACTCCGTTTTTTGGCCGAAACAAAGAAAATAATTGTTCAAATATCGAGTGTCATACACCATTGAACTCGTAATAAAATTCCAAATCGATTGGCATTAAAACCGCAAAATTTTAAGTTTTGCCCATTTTTTCCAAAAATTTTTGATGTAACCCCTTTCTAAAAATGAAAAAATAGGTCGGTAAATTTATTTTTCTTAACCAATAAAAAAATAACAGAGATTTATTTATTGAGTCGTAAGTTGTTCAAAGCAGTACGTCTCATCCATTTGCGACAATATTTGGTCAAGTTACAGCAAAAAATCTGTAAGAAAAATAAAATTATTACCAAAAATCCAGATCCTGATTTTCCGCCCGAAAAATCAGTATTTTTACGGGAACAATGAAAATAATGATCCAAAAATGGAATCGTTGAACTCGTAATAAAATTCTGAATCGATTGGTATAAAACCAGCAAATTTAATTTTTTTTGCATGAAATTGTGGTGTTAAATGTTAAAATTATCGAAAAATTAAATTTTGTAAATCAGCCTGAAAACGTTTAAAAAATTTTTGATATTCTTGACAAAGTTATAAAATGTGTAACCATATAGAAGGAATTTTTAAGAAGCTTTAAAATAATGTATTAAAAAGACCGTGTCTAATTTGTATTTGCCATTTCCAGGAGCTAACGCCCACCATAAAGCCGCAGATGAAGTTCTACCTGGAGGATCCATCCACGAGTGCGGCGGCCAGTCAGCCAAGTGACTTTTCAAGACTGCAGGCCCAGGACCTGGTGCCCATTAGCGATAATGTAAGCTGGCGAAGCCCAAAGTGCGACATTCTACGGTGTATTTATGTATACATGATATATCTACCTCCGACAGGCCGATCTCGAGGACTGGGTGGACGACAATGCCGGCGGCTGGGAGGAGCTGGACACCTCCCAGACCAAGCAGATCCTGCGGGAGAAGCGACGCGAGCTGCGCCACCAGCGACAGCCGGCCGTCCGCCCGGCCCCGCCCACTGTGGGCGCCCAGCGGCTGACCGACGGACAGCGAGCGGCGTAGTTGTCGACCCCCTCACTACCAGCAACCTCACCACCACCCAGCACACCCACTCTGACCATTCCACAACCACCAACGACCACTTGCATTCTGTTTCCCTTTTCTTTTGTTCGATTTAGTTGATTGGCCACACGAAATAAATCTTGCCTTTCACTCGCACTTCCCTCCTCGCGGATCAGTTGGGCCACACTTCCTGATGGCTCTGCGGTTTCGGACACGCTCCATTGGTCACGCTTCTATCTGGAGTGGCTGGCAGGCCGAATCTCTCGAGTCTCGAGTCCATAAAAGGAACGACCGGCGACGGGAGTCGCAGCTTTCGATGCAATGCTGCTGCCGGAGCTGCTGCTACTCGGGCTGGCCGTCTCACTGGCGGATAGCTACGACCGGAGCGTCAACTACTGGGAGGCCTTTGCGCCCGGCAAGCTGCTCCAGCGTCTGGACGCACTCACCGTCAGCGATGTGGATCAAACGAAGGTGGCTAAGCTGCCGGAGATGATGCAACCCGTCCTGGCGGCCACCAACCAGGCGCAGGCCAAGGCGGATGAGGATTTGGAGGACGTGGATGTGGATGTGGATGTCGAAGCGGAAGCGGAGGCGGACGCAGTTGACGACGATGTGGACAGCCTCAGTGCGGAGGCCAGCCACGAGGGATACTCCGGCGAGGATTACGAGCGCAACTACGAGCAGTTTGTCAAGGAGTATTTCGATAGGGCTGCCGATAACCACGACGACGATGGCGACCACGAAGATCTGGAGGAGGAGACCCAGGCGGAGGCCACGAATGTCAAGGACCAGCGCTGTCGGCGGGTCAAGCGGAAGGATGGCCAGCTGTGCGAGATCTGTCGCCAGTTGAAGAACAACGAGGTGTCGGAGACGTGCAGCTACTCGCACGACGATCAGCCGGAGCAGTATGCCTTTGGCAGTGGCACCCAGTACAAGCGCTATCGCAACGATCCCGCCGAGAAGGAGAAGCAGAAGCAGGGGCAGGAGCAGGAGGATTCACCCAGCAGCCTGTGCGTCCGCCGGCAGCAGGACAATAGAGTGTGCTACGAGTGCAAGGACAGCAAGGGCCAGAAGATCGAACGATGCTACGATGTTCAGGCGCGAAGGGCCAAGAGCAAGACCAAGACCAGAAAGAAGAAGTCATCGTCCTCGCCAACTTCCAACTCACACAAACGGAAGCCGCGATCCCAGCAGTCGCAGCAGTCGGAGCAGGAGCAGCGCATCTACAAGCGCACCATCAGCTACAGCTACGCCCAGGGCACGGATCAGGATCAGCAGCAGGAGCAGACGGAGGAGACGGAGGAGCAGCCTCCAGTTGGGACAACGGACCGGCCAGTTCCTCGCCAACGTCGCCGCCGGCTGGTGAAGATCACACGCCGACGCGGACCAGTTTCAGTCCAATAATTTTTGTTTCGTTTTGTATCGCCCAACTCATTGTATCCCCCCACTCACTAGCTTAGATTAATTATTACACATTTTTTTTGTTACAATAAACCATTCTATAAGATCACATTGCATACTTGTGGGCTAATCAGCTAGCAAAGATTAGAGAATTGAAGAAACAAATGGTTAAATTGTTGGAGAAAAAGATCCTAAGAGGTACAATTTCAAAAAATGCTTTTGGAAATTGAAATTAGAATACAATGGTATTTAAAATCAATAAATACAATTCCGAAATATGGAAACGCAGTAATAAATTATGAAATCAATATGTAATTAAGGTTTTAGGATTTGCTACTTTACAGAAAAATATTTGCTTTGAATTTCCCAATGATATAATAACAAAATTTTATATGAAATATGATTATCAGGCCAAATTGTAATAATAACTGAGGCTTCGATGGGTCAAAATGAAAGTCAAAGAACTAAAAACAATAGTAACCTTTCTCTAGGAATTCAGAACAAATTAAAAACCTAAGAATTGTGTAATAAATATATAATATATAAAGAATAAAAATCATGTGACAACGAAAATAAAACATTTCCATGGAATCCTATGGATGATAAATAAGACTTTGATTTCAATTGAACAACAAAACTTTCACAAAAGTCGTTTATTTGCGCTTCTCGGATTTTCAGCGATTTCCTAATCGTTTCATTTATTCATAAAACCACAAACATTTTCTTCAGATTGGCATTAAACCGGATGCGACAATTTGCAATTAAACATACACAAAGACCGGTGGTCCGAACAACATTGACTTAGGTATAATTTTGGAGAGCTGCCGAAGGAAAAGAGATTTGCATTTTCATTTTGCCATTAAGAAAGGGACAGCTAGAGAGCAGTGAACTAGATAGAGATAGCAATTAGTGATAAATGCAGCTTTCGGAATTGTTAACGTTTCGTTTCAGTTAAGATCACAACGCCTTAAATATGAAACCATACTCAAATACACATGAAAAAGAGTCTGAAACCGACATTCTAGCCTAGAAATTTGTAATATTTTTGTTTCTATTGTTGCTGCGGTGCTTTGTGCGGTTAAAACAGGACATTGAATATTTATTGTGATCTGAATTGCATTTGCTTGTGCGTTGGAGAGAGATTAGAATTATTTAATATTGGCAAAGATCTTTTTAGATTTGAATTTTATCTTCCCATTTGCACTTTCTTGGGCATCCTTTTTGATTAAATTCAATGACAATTCTAATTGAATGTTAACAATTATTTGTGGGATACCATTTAGTTTTAGACAATTCGGTTCTTCATTTATTATAAGTTATAAACCCATTTGGTGGCCGCTGCATTTTGATTGACTGGATTTTCGATTGACCTACTTAATACAAAAACCGTTTAAAATAATACTATGATTTCGAATGAAAGCGCAAAGTGAAGTTTCGTTTAGTTTCGGTGTTTCGGTATTAAACTCTATATTTAGTTTGCTTCAAAAACTTCGTTGCGTTCGCGTTCTCTAGCTACACGTACATGTATTTTCGATTCATCGGATCCCCGCTGTGAACATTAGATATTTCGCAAGTTATTCGCTGGCTATATATGTATATATAAATAGGTACATTACAAGTAGTTAATCATATCATATTAGATATATCTATAAATTGGCTGGCCTAAAATGTGTTGATCATCTTGTAAATATGACGGCTATCGTTAGTACTAAAGCTTTTACTTCCTTATCGTCGTTACATCTTCGTCGTAGTACTCTTAATTTCTCTTCGAACATTTTGTGGCTGCGTTGCTTTCGTTATGTTAACATTTGCGTTTCAACTAGGGTTAAATATCTAGCAGTACAATAATATGAATATAAAGTTTTTAAAGCTTTGTTTGTATATTACTCCCCCTACATTCGCACAACCCTCACTCGACGTGGGACGATTATTACATTTTATAAACAAAAAGTACAGAAATTGTGAGAAAAAAAACAACACAGACGACTCACGCACAAACAAAAAAATCTTATGGAGCTAAACTTTCTTAGAAACATATACATATATATATAATATATTTGCCATACATATATAATTTAAAATTTAAAACAATTGAAACATTAAAAGTAAACATTTTCAAACGAACATTGGTGGATGATATCGATTTTGTAGTTTTTTTTTCGGTGATTGGCACAAAAGTTACGAGCAGACGACGCAATATGTATGTATAAACAAAAAAGGGCTTAATCACAAGTAAAAACAATTTGTATTTTAAAATATATATGCGTATGAACATATTTAACTAGGGTACGATCTAGCTGCAGTTGTTGTTGCTGTGGCTCTGGCTGTTGATCCTGGCCACGACGGCCTCCTCGGTGGGGGCTCCAGTTGCACTGCCCACAGCTTCTTCTTCTCCTCCTCCAGGTCCAGTTCCAGCTTCAGCTCCTGGCGACTCAGCGATGGCTGCCGTTGCGGGCGTAATGGCCTTGGGTGCAAAGTAAACCTCGTAATTGTAATATCAAAGCTCTTCGCTGGCCAGTTTCTGCTCCTGCACGTACTCCTTGGGGAAGTAGCCCACCTGTACAAAAGAGGAACTCATTAGGTCTCATTTGAATCAGAAGCCTTTGTTTAGCCTACCGTGTCGCCTATTTTGCCCCGCCACCAGCCCTTGCTGTCGCCATCTTTGCCAATCACCAGGACCTGGCAGTCGGTGCGCAGCTGCAGCTGATTGCTGCCAGCCTTTGGCTCGTAATCATAGAGAGCGGTGGCGATCACCTCCTTGTAGGGCCACTGTAGTGACTGATTGAGCCTTAGGAAAGAGAAAAAGAGGGCCATGGTTAATAATACATCGGATTTACATATCGCCCTTAGACTTACCCCGCAAAGTTCTCCCCCAGATCGTTGCGTTCGTAGTAGGAAACCAGCTCGACGATGGTCTTGAAATGCCTGCGCGAGGATAGGCAATAGAGCATGGAATCGCCAGAGTTCTCCTGGTTGATTTTCATATGCTTGATCACATGATCATCGGTCCTAGAGAGATCGAAGTAACATATATAGATTTACATAGCTAAATAGTCTAGTCTAAGGGCCAACTCACTTCAGGCTAAGCGCATACATCGTCTCGTGGGCCGTGGACGGACCCTGGGGACGAACGCGCAACAGGTAGGTGCCTATGCGGCGGTTCTCCAGCCGATGGGCCGCCGTCTCCCGGTCCATGTTGCCCGCAAACCAATTGAACTCGGACAGCTGACGATCGCAGACGGGCGGCGGTATACTAACCGGATTCTGTTTGCAGCGCCCCGTCGACGAGATGCAGCCCTTGTGCACGCTAATCTGGCACACCTTGCACCGATAGCCCTGGTGGATGCGGCCCTTGAGGAATTTGGAGCAGTGGCGGCACGTGGTCGGTGCATCGAAGGTGTAGATCTCCATTTTGTGGTCGGTACTCCGGCAGCCGGGTGGTTCCAGACTTTCCCTGAGCAACATACATATTATATTAGTTATCCAAGTACTTAAAATACAACAAAGCTTCTACTTACATGGCCTCGGTGAGGGCCTTGCGCCACTTATCCCGTTCGTGCTCCGACTTGAGGTACAATGTGAAGGCTGTTTTGCCCGATTTGCGAGCCAACAGCAGCTGGTACTTGAAGCGCGTATCCCGGCCGAGGGTCCGCCGCGAATGGCTCTGCTCCACCCGATAGTCGGCCAGGTTGTGCGAGTCGCGGTACGTGTACTGCATGTCGCCCGTCTTGATGTGCATTGCCTTCACCATAATGAGGATCTTGTCAAAGACAAAGGCATAGCGCAGCTTGGTCTTCTGATCCTCGTGCGCCTTGATGTGCAGCTCGCCGTCGAGGAGGAGGCGCCCGTATTGCAGCAAATCGCTCCCGTTGCCATTCTGCAGCAGATGGAGATCGAAGATGCTGTCCTTCACCTTCTGTATGATGACCAGGTGGTCAGAGTCGCGTTTCACCTCGTTGATATACTGCGACACATCGATCATCGCCTCCTTGGCCCGTTCCAGCGAGCGGTAGTCGTCGTGCAGCGGCGATGTCTCCTTCACCAGCTTGTCCAGCAGCAGGTGGTACTTAAGGATACGCTGCATGGGCACCGAGAGGATGTCGCGCAGCTGCAGCTTGCCCACATTGTAGTCCCGCTCGCATTTCTGGACCAGCTGGTCGATAATCTGGTTCTTCTTGCACACATCGGCCAGATAGTCAATGGCGCTTAACAGACAGGAGCAGTATTCGCCGTAGATGAGGAAGGGTTCACGGAAGTCGAGGAAGACCTGGGCCATCTTCATTTTGGCATTGGGCGTCAGCGATTCCCGCAGCTTGTCCAGGAACTTTGTGTGAATGTCGGCCAGCTCCTGAGAGGGGATTTTACATATTTCAGTTGATAAATGGAGAATATGGTAGTGGCAACTCACTCGTATGCGCGGGAAGATGAGACGCAGCTCGTCCTGGTTGAGATGCCGCTCCAGCGGAGCCATGAACTTGGTCTTCAGGGCGGTGAGCACGTCCAGATAGTTGGACTCCGTGTCGATTAGCTCCCGGATGACGTAGTCGCGCTGCTCGAAGCTCGTCGTCGAGGCGGTCTATTGGGAAAGACACAACACCAAGGGCGGGATTAGTGGGGGATTGGGAGAAAGGCGACTGGGCCACCCGGAAAAAGGTGTCTCATGCACGGGCAGGCATTCTACCTGGCTTCTACTCGTCCTGTGCAGGGCGCACAGATCTTGGTAGACCTCCTCCTCTTTTGTGTTGGTGTGATCGTAACCGGTTCCATTGCATGCAATATTGTCGGTGGTACTAAACGAAAAGGAAATAAAGGCACAAAATAAATAAAAATGGAAATAATAATATGGAAATCAAAGGGAGGTAGGGAAATGTTGGGGAACAAGGAGTTGCTATTCAAAACCATAAAATAATATATCAAAAAATTAGATCTTCTGAAAAATCACTGTTTCAGAATTAGTAATCAATCGCATTTAAACGCGCCCTTAAATTTAAATTCGATAGACCAGTCAGCAGTGAATCGATTTCCCTCGCTGTTAACTAACAGCGCGCTGTTGGCAGCTCGCTAGTGGTGTAAAAAAATCGGTTGGCAGCGCGCTGGTGGTGTAAAAAAATCGGTTGGCAGCGCAAATAAAAAAAGAATCTGTGTGTTTTCGGGATTTTATTTTTTATCATCCTCCCCCACCCGCAATTCGGACTTGGGTTTGGAATTCACGCTCCGCCTGGCCACCTGCTCCTCCGCTCCGGGGATCATGGACCATCACACGTACGCCAAGAGCGGATCCAAAAAGTGTAGGCGACAACAACAACACACGTGTTTGGTTAAACGTTTTTCCCTTCGATGCACTCATGCATTTTTCTCCCCTCTTTCTTTATTTTTGACTCTTGGCAATTGGAAATTGCACTTTTTCAGGGTCCGCGGACGAGAAACGCGACTTGGTGGTGCAACGGATTGCGGCGGATGAGCTGTTCTCGCGGTATTCGCCCAAACACGCGGAGCCATGGAAGTGAGTTTCTTGGTTATCCACGAGGAGAACTCGGGGAAGTCCAAAGTTAGTGGTCAAAATGCCTTCAAGTGGGGTCACCAATTGGATTTCGGACAGAACTTAGGGATTGTTTCTAATAACACGTTTTTAAATGGCAAAAATAAATCACCCAGTGAAGATGTTTGGCTTGAGAACTCGGGAAAGTCCCAAATTATGGTTAAAATACCTTAGAAAGGGGTCACCAAATGGGTTATTATTATTTTCAAAAATCGGTTACAAAAGGGACCATTAGAATAGCACTTACTTCATAACTGATATCTGAATCCCTTTATTAATTCTTCTACTTATAAAACAATTGAATTTTAAATAATATTTCTATAACTCAAACATTTTAAAATTGTAATCAAAATAAAAACCTTATTTTTGACAAAACTATTATAATAGATTTCTTAAAAAAAACTGAGTTTATGTTGTATAAAAGAGGAATTTTTTAAAGATTCATTTTAAGTATAAATAAAATCTATTCTACTTTGTTTAATTGCCCATAAAACAAAATTATAATTAAGTTTAAGTCTTAGAATTTTCAATAGATTTTCAAAGGCATAAATATTTAAAAACATATATTATATTGTCTATCAAATTATAATAAAATTCCCCACCTCTCTCATATCCCTCCCCAGGAAATTCAAGGACATGGCCAAGATCGGCGACTTCAGCGAGATAGCCCTGCGCAAGCAATGGTTCTCCATGGTGCAGCGCTACCGCATCCACAAGGCCAACACCCTGGGCGCCCCCCTTAACAAGCAGAGCATCGAGGAGCTGAACAAGGAGTGGGAGTTCTTTGGCTCCATCCACGCCTACATGAACCAGAAGACCGCCGACCTGCACTCGTACGCGCTGAAGGAGCCGAATGTGGAGCCGCCCAACAATAACTTGGCCATCGCCAGCGTCTATTCCTGCGACGAGGCCCAGCTCTCGCCCCTGATGCTGGGCGTGCTCAACGATCACAACTTTGGCGAACGCTCGCCGCCCAACGGCGAAACCACCGATGACATGGAAGAGTCCACGTCGCCCTGCCATCGGAGTAGCAATAACAGCAATAAAGACAACAACAGCAATATCCACAGCAACAACGATGAGCTGGACAGGCTGCTGGCCGAGGCCACCATGCGCAAGGATGCGGAAAGCGGCGGTGGAGGCGGCGGCGGCGAGGAAGATGTGTGCATGCTCCATCTGCATGAGATGGAGTGCGGTCCGGTGATGATCGGTGGCGAGGTGTCGCTATCCAATAGTCGGTACAACGACTTTGATGAGTCGACAATGCCCATGACAACGACGGTTGTGAAGACCGAGGAATTGGAGCAGCAGAGCGAGCCGCCGGTGGCCAAGATGGTGAAGAAACGACACCGCAAGGCGCTCAGCGAGAAGGACAAGTATTACAGGTGAGGGAACTCCTAATAAACCTAGAACTTCTTAATCAAGAGACCTATTAAATCGAAAAATCCCCTTTGCAGGCACCGTCGTCGCTACGAGCAGCGAATGGAGAAGCGCCTGATGGGTCTGTGCACAGTGGTGGGTCAACTACTAAAGCAGTTTGCGCCCCACATGGATGTCCAGCCGCTTTTGGCTCTGGGCAGCGACATGGCCCTCAATTCGCCGGCCGCCAGCAGTAGCAGTGACGAGGAGAACGAGGACGACATGGAGGAGGAGGAGGAGCAAGAACAGGTGCGGGAACAGGAGCTGGAAATCGAAGCGAAGGACGACATGTCACTCAGAAACTGAGATAATCCTCCTGAGACCACTCAACTGTTTCGTGTTAGTTCCTAGCTGTTGGATCGAGTCTATGTGTGTGTTGTGCGTTCAAATCCCATCTCAAATGTATTTCTAACAAACGGAAAAAAAGGGGCGCCCCCCAAACTACGAGCGCCATTTAGATAGACACGTTAAGTGATAACGAAAAACTGAATACATTAATCAAATGAAAGAATGTAAGCACTAGATAAGCAGAAAGCAAACCAAATACAATACGTATGGAAATGTAACAGACTTGTAAAGTTAATGGGGTTAAAGTAAAGGAGACGCTATAAAATAATACATTATATATTAAAATCATGTAAATATCAAGTGGCTCTATAAATAGATATCGAATGGGGGATAATCACAATGTAATTAGCCAACGGACGGACGAGATAGTGAGGTTGTTAATGGGATCTGGCTTTCAATCGGCCGTGTTCCGTTTGTCGACCTTATCGCCAATCACATCCCATGTGGTTGACAGCCAGAAGCTCTTGGTTATGGATCGATATGGGGGTCGTCCGATGACTGTACCGAACTACTTTCGCAATGCGCAGATATACAGTAAGTAAGTAAGTTATATAAATAAAGAGAGAGAATAAAAAGACAGTGTGTGTGGTGTGGCAAGTACTTCCGGTGGCTATGTTTGGCACGGCTCCCTTGCTTGCATTCCCATTTCGGGAGCCAAGAAGCTAAGGAGATTCTGGTGGTGTGGTGTGGTTGGTGGTGGTGCGCGTCCGGGTTAGTAGTCAGCTTGTGGTTAATGGTTTGGAGAGTGGGTGAAGCTCAAGCGCAGGCAAGACAAGCAGTGGTTCTTGTGGGCGGTGCAAGGCGGTTTCTTAAGCCTACATGGAAGGAAACAATCTAGGGGATTTCAAGCATTCTAGGGGAAGATCAAGGATCACGGGGTATCATGGGGCGGAAGGAAGGAAGAAGAGGAAGGGGAGAAGAGGCAAGAGGCTGTTTACACATGACGATACACTGGGGTGGGTTGATTTCTTGGACCAAATCGCAGGAGCAAAAGGTAATCTTTGGATAGCTTGAAATTTACTAAAGATTACATTCCACTCCAAGGATTTTTGAATTACATCTCCAACAAGACCAGAAACTACAAATTTCCATACAGATTATAGAATCTACATATTATCTACATAATATCTACATTAAATGACTTTTGTATGGAAATTCTGTGGCTTTCGGTACTCTTGGCTGATTCCTGCTCGATCCCAGATCCCAGATCCCACCCCACGCTGGACACAGAAAGACAGAGTGTTAATATGTTGGACAGCACACCTCGGGTTTGGCCTTCGCCTGGAAGGTGACGTAGCACAGGTCCTCGTAGACCTTCTCATCATCCTCGCTGTAGATGTAGGCATACTCGTGCTCGGTGGACGCCATCGAGGATCGGTAATTGTAGACGGCTGCGGCCGCCTTCTGCAGTCGCTGGCTCTCGCTGACCAAAAGCGACGACGAGGATGAGGAGGTGGACACTAGACGGCCCATGGTTGGGCCTCCTCCAGCTGAAATGGTCGCTGGTGTTTCAGCCATGGGCATTTCCGCCGAGCACCGGGCATAGGATTCCGGCGTGGGTGTGACCGCATTGGAGGTGTTGAAGTGGTCCGTCGTCGTCGAGCTAACCACATCCAGGGTGAGATCAAAGGACAGGGCTCGCAAGCTGCCGCCATCGCAATCGGCTAGCAAGGGAGTTTCCACGCCCGCATCCTCCAACAAATCGTTTTCAATCGTCGAATCGCACATATTGGAGAGCGAATCCTCGATGTAGTCGTCAGTGTCCTCGGTGCCATTTTCGATGGTGATGTCGCTATTCTCGTCCAGCGATCCGCTCTGCGAGGTTCTATCGTAGTATTCCGCCGACGAGGAGGCGGATGCGGCGTCAATGCTGCTCGCTTTCCGCATGCTCAAATCCCTGGGTTGCGCGGGGGAATCCCCCATATATATATATACATATATATATGCCACCGATAAGGCAACGCACACACACACAACATACGCACACGCACATTCATTCGGATTCAATCGCACAAAGTTAGTGTGTTAGACAGAGATAGGAGACAGAGAGAAAGAGAGAGTGTGTTAGATAAAGCTGGACACTGAGATTGCTTGGATTTGGGGTCGGTCTACAACTCCTTCATCTTGCACAGAAAATAGGGATTACATAGATCGAAACATTTAGTATACTAATTATATCTGGGTTTTAAAATCACTTTAAATGGTTTCTAGAAGTATTTCTTGCATTATAGCCCAGTTTTAGACTTCTTTTTAAAAGAACTTTCGTTATAATATCATTTTAAGAGTACTATTTAGATTTCTAGATTTAATTACTATTTTTAAAGATTTTAAATAGTTATTTTCTTTTTACAGATATCTTTACATAGTGTGGATACTTTCTTTTCCTGTGCTCGATAAGCAGCCAGACATGGGCTTATAGACTTGGGTCCGGGAAGTATGTGAGCGCATAATGAGATCGGTTCGGGTCGCATTGGCTTGGATTATAGGGTCGCGGGCGGGGTCGGTGGTGGTTTTTCGCAATGCTGGGGCAGGAAATGCAGGCACATCGCCTGCTCTCATGGGCAGCGAGTCAAGCGAGGCGGGGGGGAGCACGCACCGTGGCTTAAGGGACTGTAGACGGAGGGCAGACGGTTCCCGCCCCGAATAGACTACTCACGTGGAATGCAGGTCCTTGTAGATGGCCTCGTCCGAATGGGAACGTTCACTGGGCGATAGCTGCAGATTGAAGCCACTGGAAAGGATTCAAATCAATTAGTAAGTCGAAATCAAAAACATATTTCTGGTTTTTATAAAAATGAATTCATAAATAATACATTAATTAATAAATAATTTTGAATATGTAGCTATTTAATTATTAGAAACATATTCCTGGATATATACAATTTAATTCTTAAATAATACATTAATCAATTAATTAATTTCCCTGTAAAGGTAATGATATCCCTAAAATATGTAAGGTATTTAATTACCCCTTCTATTAATATGCTATTAAATGCCAACCCCCAAATAGCTATTTGATTACCGTTGCTTAATTCATTTTCTATTATGCTAGTAAATGCTAAATGCTTTTTGAGCCAATAGCTTAATTCATTTTCTCGAAATGTAGTCTATTAATAATGCTTATTCATATATGAACGTGTCGAAACAATTTTATGCATCATTGTAAAAATTCCAATTTGGCTTCGTGAAAGAAATATATGCATCTGAATTATTAATTTGATGTGTAATTTTTGGTAAAATAATTTAGCGCTGATAAACATTCCAACATTCCGTGCGGGTATTTCAGAAATGTACATAAATCATCATTATTTTGTTTTTGGTTTCTGTTTTTTTTTCACGGAATATCCAGAATGTTGCAGACGGATTTCCCAAAAACTATGACATATTTTGAAATTAATTAATTATTTTAAAAGAGTAAGTTTAGAATTAGATTATACAAATAAATACATTTTGTTTACTATCGCCGTTTCCGGTTTCTATTTATAAATCCTATCTGTATCTCAAAGGATTGATAAAGCAACGAAATTCTCAAGAACTGGAAACAGAGGGCCCACTTGTTTGCCCATTTCTGGGCGTAACCCATATATCTCAAACTGGCGATAATGATGATAAGACTGGGTATCGGGATACTCACACAAGATCCGGATGCATTTGCTGCACCTTGCGGCACTGCGACAATTTGGAGAGGGTGATGAGGACGCGGTGGAAGTTGGTCAGGTCGTACAGCATCGTCGGCTCGAAGAGATCGGCGTCGCGGATCCCGAAGTTATTGTGGCACACGTCCAGGAACAGCTTGATGTTCTTGCTGCACAGGAACTGCAATGGTTGGACAGACGGTTTATATTTAATTCAAGGGTCTTTATATCAAATGTAACTTTATTATTCTAGCCCTAGAATTTGAAAACTATTTGAAAATACTGTGGAAAAGTTTGATATAACTTTTTAAATTATTAAAAAAAATATATATAATAAAAAAGGCTTGATGAATCTTTTAATATAGTTATTAAGAATAGAAGACTATTTTATTTTCAAATATTAACAATCAAATTTGCATTACACTGAAAGAAATATTTATTTAAAAAATATAAAAAATATTCCTATTAATATTTTTAAATAGGTTAACAAATTATTCAAATATGTTTGTATTATGTATAAGTATTATGAAAAAAATTTATTCTTGATAATAATTATTCAGATGAAATATTGGATTAATAAATGGTATTTTGATTGTAAATATTATTATTTTAAAATTTAATTTAATTTAATTTTCTTGATAAGCAGATAAAATATTGTATTAATAAATTGTGGTTATTAATATTTTTAAATTTTCTACATAAAAAAGGTATTTATATGGTATTAAGTAAAATAATATATCATTTGCTATAAATTCTTGGTTCTTAATGGATGGGATTCTCGGTCTCCCCTGGTGATAATTATAATATTTTGTTTAACAGATCCTAAGATTAACTTATCGAACATATTATTTAAGTAGAAATTTCCAAATTTATTCTTTATTTTTTTACCTGTGCCATTTGCGGCTTGCGATTGAACTCGCGCGGATCCATGCTGCTGGGATCCAGGTGGATGACCAGGTTGCAGAGCAGCACTCCGTCGCGCAGTGTCATCGCCAGGATGCGAATCTCGGCGTCCGCCTGGGCGGCCTTGTGATCGGGCGGGATGACCTTGCACCTAGTTAGCCAGGCGACGCATTCGCGCCACAGATCCCCATTCACACCTGCCACGCCCCCAAAACTGTTGCTGCTGTTGCTGGCCATTTCGATGGGTGGTTTTTGCTTTTGGGTTTTGGGTTTTGCTTTTTGGTGGGTGTGCGGGGGGCTAGGGGGGTGGGTGTGGCCAAAAGGGGCGGGTAACTGGCAACTGGACAGGGGGGAGGGGTGCTAGGCCAGGCGAGGGGCAGGGGCAGGGGGCGCAGTGGGGCGACTTTCGTAGCGTTAATGAAAACAATTGAGACTCATCAGTTGGCCGTTGTTGTTGCGATTGGATTGGTGAACTCAAACTGAACCGAATGTGAATGTGGAGAACACACAGATACACAGAACGAATGACGAAAAACGGAAAAGGGAAAACAGAAAGCACAAGCACAACACAACAACAATAAGTGGGCGACCCAAATCGGTTAATCGCGAATTGCTCTGCCGCGTGCCGCACCGAAATACCGAACTGCCCGAAAACTGTGGCTCGCTTTAGCTTGCAAAATGCTCGCTGCCTTAGTTTTAAAAACTAATTTATTTTATTGCAAAATATTGGGTTTATCGAAGAGGAAGAGCGGACTCGACTTCCGATATGTCTTTGCATCGAGTATGACCGTTCGTTGTTAGTGGAAATATACCAAGGATGGAAAAAAATACCACAAAATAGAATCAGTGCTGTCGTTTTATTTAGCTTTTTTGTTTGGCTACTTCTTTTCAAATGATCGTTGACAGTTTTGAGGTGTGACATATTATAATCATTATTTTTATTGTTTCTGCCAAAATTCATAGTTTTTGGGTGAAATATGAGTTTTATCTAAAAGAGTTTTTATCTAAAAAATTATTTTTTCTTTAAGTGTTTTTGTTGTATCTGGGCCAAAAATTGTACCAAATCAAAGAAACGTACTGCTTTGAATAACGAGCAATCCAATAAATAAATGTCTGTTACTTTTTGACTGATTTAGAAAAATTAAATTTTCGACCCATTTTCGCAATTTTTAAAAGGGGTTATATCACAATTTTTTGGAAAAAATTGACAAAAATTAAAATTTTTAACTTTGAATGCCAATCGATTGGTAATTTTATTACGAGTTCATCGGTGTATGACACTCCATATTTAGTCTATTATTTTCTTTGTTTCGACCAAATTACTGATTTGCTTTAGTGGCAAATCAAAATTTGGGATTTTGGCAAAAACAGGACATTTTTATTTGTGTTTTTTGGCTGTAATTTGGGCAAAAGTTGCCCCAAATCAAAGATACATACTGTTTTGAACAACTAACGACCCAATAAATATATTTCTGTTACTTTTTGAATGATTTAGAAAAATTAAATTTTCGACCCATTTTCGCAATTTTTAAAATGGGTTAGATCACAATTTTTTGGAAAAAATTGACAAAAACTAAAATTTTTAACTTTGAATCCCAATCGATTGGGAATTTTATTACGAGTTCAACGGTGTATGACACTCCATATTTAGACTTCAATTTTCTTCGTTTCGATAAAAATACTAATTTTTTGGTTGGAAAATCAGGGTTTTTGGTAGAATTATAATATTTTAGTAGTGTTTCTTTCTGTATGTAGGCCAAAAGATTCTCCAAATCGAAACCACGTCCTGTTTTTAACAACTTACAGTCTAATAAATTGATTTCCGCCATCGTTCGAGTGATTTAGAAATATATTTTCTTGTAAAGTTTTTTGTAAGGGGTAAATCACATTTTTTTGAGAAAAATGGTCAAAATAAAAATTAAATGCCAATTGATTTAAAATTTTTTAATTTTTTTGGCCAAAGAATAGATTGTTTGGGACAACAAATTGGGATTGGACAAAAAATACTTTTTTCAGTGGTTTTCAAACTTAATTCAGTCAAACCAGAAAGTAAAAAATATCATTCTCGGCGTTGATTTATATTTTATTTAAAGAAATAGGCGGTAAAACAAAATCCAAAATATAATTTTAAAAACTCCGTTAAATATTCGTATTGTATTTCCGTTTCTGGCCAATATTTACAAGCCACACTCAGTTGGTATTTTTTCCCTGCCCCGTTGACGGTCACACCGAAGCGGCGAGCTAATAAAAAAAATGTAAATTGTGCAGCAAGTGAAATTGAAAAGCAATATATTTAAGTGTGTGATCCGTGAGTGCGCGGATAATCCGGGACACTAAAGCTTAATCGGCGAGCGGGCGACGCCGCCGTTGGCCTCGCCACGCCCCCATCCGCGCGTGTGAAAAAAAGAGGCGAAGCAACGCGATGGCCTCCCTACATTCCAGTTGGCGTTTTGGCAAGCGGAGCAAATTACAATTACGCATTAAAGGTAACGAATGTGTTAATTGACATCAACATGGCATCATTGTCATCATCATCATCATCATCATCATCATAATCGGCATGTTGGCGCAACCACTGTTTTGGGGTTCTCTATTTCCTATTTTGCATCACGGTTGAGGAGCAGCAGCTGTTGCTGTTGTGGATCTTGAACCGTTATTGTTACCGTTCGACCCCCTCTTCTTCACCTTATTCAATAATTGGTTGCACTGCGTTTGTTGACATTGATGTCAAATGCAATGGCAACAGCAATGGCAAAAGCAACAACAACAACAACACGAAAACACGCTGGCAGCACTGCGCATAACATAACGGTAACGATGTAGTAGTGATGTACCAATGTCTCGACAGCATGGCATTCTGATCAGCATTTCTCCTGATCTGATCCCGTTATTTATATAGAATCACTCTTTATTTCTCTCTTTCTGTTTTCCCTATTTATTTATGTATTTTTTATTTTTATTTTTATTTTGGTTTGCTTTTGCTTTTGTTGTTGCTGCCATTTGACCAAATTCTTCTGCTACATGTTGGCCGACTATTTATAGACCATAGTCGCCTAGCATAGAGAGCCCCCGAAAAACGATGACGCAGCAGAGAGCAACAACAATAACATACATAAACATAAAAAAAATATAAAACATTAAAAACAACAACAACATCGGTTTCTACCATTCATCATGTCCTTCACTCTTTCGTTCTTCCTCTCTCCACTCTTTCTCTCCTTTCTCTTTCCAACCAAATCCATCATACAAGTACAGTTAGCTGTAACAGCAGCAGCAGCAACAACAACAACACAAATGCAACTGTTATGACGTCGTTGTTGTCATTTCACGTGCAAAGCCTGCGTCGACAGAGGCAGAGGCAGCGGCAGCGGCAGCGGCAGAGCTGATTAGCTTTCCTCGCTGATCAATTTCACTTTGATCGCTTTCTAATGCAACTTAATGTCTTCATGCATTCCAGATCGTTAAGCTGATCATAATGCATATATTAATGTACATATACTATCATTATTCGATCTATTAATTTTACCATAACCAAATAACCCAGAAATTCGGGTTTTATTAAACATTTCTCTAAAAATAATATAAGACTTTTAAAGTAGTTTTATCTACAACTTATGTATACAGTCTTATCCATTTGAGAATTATAAATAAATGTTCTTTGACACAGTTAAGATTTTTATAGGATCTCTTAAATATTATATCATAGATCTGTTAATTAGGAATTATACCATTCCTTACTTCTAGAATCCAAGAATCAATGTCATGATGAAAATAGATCATTTTATTTCAGGAGTTCGGGTCATAAAAACCAAATGAATGCCATAGATCTTTACAAAAATCGAAAGGCCTTGAGCCATATAAATAATATATATCTAAACCGTAGCCCTCATCTATTACCATTTCAGTTTCGCAGGATCCGGAGGACTTTTACCGCCTGGATACCCAGCGATCGGCCGCCGAGAATGCCTTCGACATCTACTCGATGCTCTGCTTGGAGGAGACGCGTGACACCAAGCGGCTGTTCCTGCTCAATGCGCTGGCCTCGCTCTGTTTGGGGGCCCGAAAGGGCTCCCACCACAGCAACATACGCTTCAGCACCGAGGAGCTGCTCTACTGGTGAGGTTTCTATAAGTACAACCCCAATGTTCGATGGCTAATGTCCTGTTTTTGTTACAGCCTAAGTGCCTCACTGGTGCACACCTTCACCCAAGTGCGAGCGGCGGCGCTGAGAACGATCCGGTATGCCATTAGTACGCCCAAGGACATAAAGGCCTTCAATGCCCTGCAGCTGCAGCACCTGCTGTGCCGCTCCATCGATCTGATGCTGAAGAACGACGACGAGCGCGTCCAGGCACTGAAGCTGGTGCGCAAGATGCTGGCCATCGCACCGGAGGACATCAGTCCGGCGGTGGTGCGTTGCCTTGTCTCGCTGGCCGACAGCGGGATCGAGGAGAACGACAATCTGCTGCGCGCCTGCCTGGCCACCTTGGCGGAGTTCGCCGTCCTCAATCCGGCGCTGCTCATCGTCTGCGGCGGCGTTACCTCCATCACTCGCAACGTGCTGGAGTGCCACAATCCCCGGATAGCCGAGAGCCTCTGCGGCGTGCTGCTCTTCCTTCTCGAATGGCCACAGACGAGGAACATCTGCGGTGTGCGGCTGGATTGTCTGGCGGCTCCGTACTGTGACTTTACCTACAGGCTCGGCATCATGGATAAAAACAAGTGAGTGCTGCCAAAGACTATTCCTCTGCAAAAAGTTTACCCTTGATTTATGAATTCTGGGTAAAAGTCGTCAATGATTAGTGTCAAATTCTGGCCATATCGTAAGCATTGCGATAGAACACTGCTGACAAGTAAATAAACAAAGATAAAGGGTTTCCGCTTACGGAAATTGCACAAGTGCTGAATCAGATTCATAAGCCAGACGTATTCGTATCGATTTCACTTATTGATTTTGCCAAAAGTAAACAACTAAATCAGCATTTACGTGGAGATATAGAAGCTAAGCTAAGTACTATCAGCCACATAATTCTCACATTACTTATCTTACAGAGATGCGCGTGAACTTCGCTACACCAGCTGTCGACTGGCACTCTTATCCGTGCTGCGCAGCTGGACGGGCACCCTCGAATTCTGTGATCCTAGCAAACCCTCAGGCCTGAAAGCAATAGTCGACGCTCTTTATTTAAATCAGATCGAAGTTAGAGTGAGTGCACATACCCCCTAAACTTTAAGTACAATGCGAATATTAACCTAAACCTAATTTCAACAGAAAGCAATACTGGATTTGCTGTACGAGCTGCTCTCGCTGCCGCAGCCAACCTATACGGATGACTATGCGGTGGCGCTGCAGGCTGTGGATCCGTCGGACTTCCAGGCCTCCTGGCTGCTAAGCAATGGCTTCGTATCCGCCGAAGGACGCTCCATTCTGCCCACGCTGGCGGCACGTGCTCCCAGCGTTGTGGAGCAGCACCTTTCGCTGATGCTCTACTGTTTCCTCGAGACCGGGCTGCTCAATGCGCTCGTCGAAGTGGCGGTCGGCAGCGACCAGTTCGTCTCCGTGCAGGCTACGGTGCTGATTGGCAAGATCCTGCAGCTGATGCACACACACCTACCGCCGGACATTTGCTGCACGAGTCCCGCGCTGCCCACCCTGGTGGGCCATGCCACGCATGGCAACCAGCAGGCCAATGCGGCGGTGGCCGCCTTGCAAAACTACCAGAAAATGCTACGCCAGCGACCGGCGTCGTGCAGCCTTTTCCTAGACAGCATTATCCAGGGCGGTGCCCTCATCCAGACGCGACTCTTTCGCCGCCACCTCAACGTGCAGGAGCAGGCGGGGGGTCCTGTGCTACAGCTGCAGGACACGGCAGAAGCGGCCGCCTCAGCAGTCCCTCCCGCCGGTCCCTTTCGGGCCACGCTCGATCGCTATCGCTTGGACTCGGTCTCGTCCAGCGACGAGTCCAATTCACAGGCCTCGACCTCGTCGAGGTCAAGTTTCCGACTGAAGCGAAAGTTCCTGCCGCAAGCCTTCTTTGACAACTTTAGAGCGTTCAATCGGCTGCTCACAGACTCCCGGGTGCTGAGCCAAGCGGATGCACATCTCTGGGACTGGGATGTTATCACCACAATACTTAAGGTAAGCTTGAATGAGTTATTTATTAGGGAAAATAAATCTAATTAAATCTATGATAGTCGAATTTAATCCGCAAACTGGACTACACTCTGGGAAAGTTCCTCAAGCGCCTGGTGGACTTTTACAAGCCGCGAAATAATCGTTTCTCGCACCAGGATTTGGTGCCTGGACAAAGCCTGCCTACCTATGTCAGTGCCGGACTGGATTTGATCGATGTCCTCTTGGGCAGCAACGAGGTGGGTTAACCTTTTATTTAAAATCATAAATGATTTCCAAGATTAATTAACTTTAATGTTTTGCAGCTGGAATGCATGCGATACATAACCGACTACTTTTCGGACATTAGCCAACAACTGGCGGCCGTCACCACATCGAATCGTGCCCACGACTGTCTATTTAGTCCGCAGCACATGAACAACACGATGTGTCAGCAGTATTTCCTCTACATTGGACGCATGTGCCGAACTGTTAAGGGCATTGAAGTGCTCAAAAACACCACCGTATTTGAATAGTAAGTAACAGAGATGTTTATAGTACATAGATCTATTATAGAAATTCTGTTAAGTTAGGGCCAATCATTTATACAGAGCAAGAAGATACATTAAGAGCCTAGCTAATCTAGTTATCTCTGCTTTCAGCTTGATCAACTTGGTGCGAGTGACGGATCATGTCTGCTATGTGAAGCTGATTGTCTCCGGGCTGAACTACAGCTACGAGAAGCTACCGCGCCAGGTGCTGGAGAAGGCGCTTACGTCGGCGAAGACACGCAGCGGCCGCTTGTACGCCACCCAGTTCATGGCGGTGCTCCTGCGCGCCCGACTGCCCCACTTTGAGGTCTGGGGTATACCGCTGATCATCAACCAGACGCGAGATGCGGACCGCAGCGTGGTGCTGGCAGCTATGGATGTGCTGGAGGAGGCCTGCCACGACAAGTACTACCTGGAGGAGATTGTCAGCCGGTGGCCCAATCTCACGCAGCGCGGCGATGCCGGACGACTGCTGATGGCTCGCTATTACTCACTGCCTCGCGGCCTGAACAGTACGATGGCACGGATAGAGGAGGAGATCCGGTACTGGCGGAATGGGTACAACAAGCGATACGTGCTCCTGGTCGAGGCTGATACCCATTCCAGTCTGACGCTGCACATCCGCAACGAGGATGGCTACTACTCGCGGCGCAACTGCAACCAGCGACCACAGACTGTACCCCCAAACATTGCGCCCCATCTCTACGGTCAGATGGCGCAGACTGGCCAGGGAATGACTGCGTTAAGGAAGCACGGCGACCTGCCGCAGCTTCTCGAGCTGCTCACCCGCGCCAAATGCACTGACGATGCCGAGTGCCTGGAACTGAAGGCGGCCATTTGGGCACTGGCCCACGCCTCGACCCATGCCAATGGAATTGAATACTTTGTGGAACTGAATGCCAGGTGAGAGGGAGTGGTTTTAGTTATATACTTTTCAAAATAATTCAATGAATTAAATTACATTATATTCTTAATTTTCTTCAGACTTTACGAAAAGTTAATTGTACTGGTGACCAAGTGCGAAGTATATTCGGTGCGAGCCACCTGTTTTAGTGCCTTAGGACTTATCGCCGGCACCCAAGCAGGAGCCAATATTCTTTTTAAATTGAGTAAGTATTCAATTATTATATTGTCTATATTTAACTTATATTATGTATTAAATACATTTTAAAATATTAGAATAAGAAAGATTGAATGAACATATTTCTGATTTCAAATCTATATTTTACAGACTGGCTGAGCGTGCGACATGACAAGAACACCATGTGGCCAGTGCATCAGCCGGAGGATTGGATGTCCAGCCAGTATACGCCAGTGCGACATTACTACGAGGACGTGCCGGCGGACAACATGACCATGATGGAGGAATATATCGAAAGGTTCTACGACACAGGCTCCTTCTATTGGAACCTGGTCGCCGACCAGACGGATGCGAGTGGCGCTGGAGGAGTGACCGTATCGGGGAGCGCCGTCGGTGGTGTACATCCCACAGTGCAGGACCCGAATACAACGACTACGACCACAGATAGTGTTCGCACCACAACGGACGATGTGCATCCCAGACTGTTGCCCGGCTTGGTCGGAGTGGCGGCCAAATCAAAGACTCTGCCGGAGGGCAGCAATCTGCGCCAGGGCAAGCACCAGCGGTCGCTCTCCGAATCCAAGACTACGGATGTGATCAGCCTGCTCGGTGGAGGAGTAGGAGGAGGAGTTGGAGGAGCCACCACGGTGCCGGGATCGGGTCTTTATCCCACGCCGTATCAGCACCGCATACGCTATAACTCGTGCACGGATTCCAACACCTCTGGCGTCAGCAGTTGCGAATCGGTGACCGGACGCACAGCAGCTGCGGCCGCCGCAGCGGCGGCCAATGATTTCCAGCAATTCCCGTTGAGTCCCATCCCCAGCATGTCCAATCTGTTGGAGAGCGACGAGCTGATCCGACGACACCAGCTGGCCACCAGTCTGCTGCCCTCCACCCTCAGCCCGATGGCGATGAAGGGCTATGCCCAGCTACGCTCCCTGCGCGCTCACAGTCGACCCGTCTTTTCCGAGTCGTCGGCGGACGACTTTGCGGAGATCATGGAAACCACACCCGAGGTGCAGATGCGCAGGCCCGACTGGACCCATCCGCATCGTCGGCTCAAGGTGCGCAGCTTGGATCGCCAGCCCAAGCTGAGTGATGTGTATAGGTGAGTTTGTTAGCCCAGCAAGTGGTAGAGTAGATAGTAAAGTTCGTCTACTCGTTTACAGACGCCTCTCCGCCGACGAGTTGAACGTGCTGCTGCCCACGCTGAATGCTCCCAAGTTTTTGCCGCAGAACGATCTGCAGGGGCCGTGCTACGCGGGCATCTGTTTGCCCAAAAACGTCTTGGAACTGTTTCCCACGCGCAACCTCAGTCGCACGTATGTGTCGCGCGATATCCAGGACCAAGATCTGGTGGGCATCAATCTGCTGAGCAGCATGGGACGGCAGCAGTTCCTCAACGACTCGCTGACCAACGAGGGCGGCGACGAGTCCTCGGTGATATCATCGCTTTCGGACGTTTCGTCCGCCAGTCGGCGACAACCACGACAGTGGCAGCAGGGCGCCGCCAAGCACGCGCGGAGTCAGTGCCTCCATTGTGCCCGCTCTCCAAGGCAGCAGCGCCACGACAGCGGTGGCCAGAGTAATGGCGGAGGAGGCGCATCGCTTGCGCCCTGCGAGCTGTACAGCAGTGCAGCGGCCGCTCTAGTGGCGGCCGGCATCCAGGCCGGACCAGTACTGGCCAAGAAGAGCAGCGGATCGTCCGCTTCGGCAGCCTCGACGGCCCTTGGCGGCGACATCAGCTTCCATTCGCCGGAAAGCATGCTGAGCGAGGATAGCCTGCCGGACAGGCTAACGGCCTCCATCCTGTACAATGTGCAGCGTCTGGCCAATCCCGTCAGTGCCAAGCAGTCGAAAATGGCTCTGCTGGAGCTGAAGCAGAAGCACCCGCATGCCTTTCAGGTAAGACGACCTATTAAAAAGGCCAAAGAAAAATACAAACTAATGTCTTCATCTTTTTCTTACTTTTAAGGATATTTGCCTTTATTCGGAGTCCTGCAAAACGCTGGGCAGGAGCAGCTATCGAATGATTGCCCGCCGCTTCCTGCAGGAGCTCTTTCTGGACCTCAATTTTGACTCCTTCTACGTGGAGCCGCAGCTAATAATTGGGGCAAGAAAATTTCCCGCTGAGGAGAAGGCCGAGGCCACGCCCCCCACGGCAATGCAGGCCATGCCGTTCAAGCAGATGATTCTCAAGCCCAAGCCGGCAGCTCAGTTGGCCAGCGTGTACGAGACGAGTTGGGAGAACCTGCTAATGGACCAGTCACCGCGGATCAACAAGGCATCGCCTGCCGCTTCGACCAATGCCAATGCCCAAATGAAACCGAAGCCTCGAAATCAGCTTCACATCGACGACACGGAGAGTTCGTTATCCAGTAGCGATGACGAAGATGATCCCGGCGAGGATGTGTGCGACGGCAGTGGTGCGGGCACTCAGGCCAGCTCGGTGACCACCGCCCATACAGCGCTGCCCACCGGGAACAGCAATCGCAGCAGCATCTGCACAATAAGCCAGCACCCACCAGGTGCCGGTGGTGTAGGTGTGGGCACATCAACCTCCGCTGGTGGAGCCAGTGCATCGGATGAAGCTAGTACAAGTCTGAAGAACGAAAACCGGCAGTACACCCGCGGACGCTTCTATACGCTGGAACTGGATTTGAGCTGCACCAAGAATAAGTTTCCCATCAAGGATCGCAGCCAGGCAACACCGCCGCCAGCAACAGCAGCAGCTGCCAAGAGTTCGCCCACACAGGCTGTGCCCATCCTGCTGAAGCGTCAGGTGAGCGCAGATGCGCAGGCAAGGTCGCCGATCGGCGGCGGCAGCAGTGAATCTTCGTCGGCCCTGCATTATTCCACGGTGACCAAGAGCTTGGCGGCATCGATGGCCAAGCCGGTAGGCAGTCTCTACTGCGAGAAGCGTTTGCAGAGCTCGAAATCGGAGGCGGTTCTCGATGAGGTGGCGATCGCGAGAAGAGCATCTGGTGGGGCAGGGGTGGCAAGCTGGCGCCAAATCCTAGACACACTCGGCGAGGATCAACTGAAGTAGTCCAACGATACCGCACTGCCTACACACACATCTCATTTACCGCCCGCCCGCCTTCCTAAACCGAAACCAATCGGATGATTGTAATATATCAAATCAAAGAACATGTAGCTACGTAGTTTTAGGCAAACACCTTACTATAGGAACTAAGTTATTTTCGCCTAGTTCGTTAGGACTAATGTTATTACCATAATTACTTTTACGATCATCACCTATGCATAGTTATTTTTAATGAAATTCATAACCTTAAGCAGAAAACAACCAACAAACAACAAAAAATCCCAAAAAATATAATATAATTTTCTAATATATAATATCTACCACAACATATTGTATAGAAGCAAATCGAAAGCAAATTGGATGAATACCTTAAAGCAACAAGAAACAACCACAAACCACCGCAATTTATTTAATCAATTGTACTTAAAAACTAAAAGAGAACCAGTGGCAGACGAAAGCAATAAGACCACAAAATCCTTAAAACAAGAAATTATCATTAAAGTTGAAAAGAATGCAAGAAAAGCGAATAACGTGAATCCGTTCACAACCTATTAAAAAACCAAAATGAAATCAATAAATTGGAAAAAAAATGGAATCCTTAAACTCGATTTACTGATTGAAGTAATTGAATTATAACAATCATGTTTTATTATATTATGGAAACATAGGGCCCCTCCTTCACTTTTAACTAGATGAAACGATGACTCTTTCGGGTTGACTAGATTAAGTTAAAGTCGATTTATTTAGGTTGTGTTTTAATTGAAATTAGCTAAGCAATTGTATTGGTTGATTCATGCAATTGAAATTCTTGGAACTATTTATATAATATTGTATATATATATATAATAGGAGACTAGGAATTTCGTAGTAAGCTCTATTTGTTCACTATTTGTATATAAATGCACATAATTATCTTAGGTATATGTGGTAGTACATAGCATTGAGTGGTGCACGGTGAGCGGGAAATGTGACTTTCCCAGCCACTGTTTGTGATTTTGAAGTATAGTGGGGAAAAGTGAGTTGATTTTTATCATTTGAATCGGAGTGAGGAACCGTATTGTTTGAGTGCGGACATGGTAAAGGCCGTACTTCGTTGAATTTGTCTCCTGATAAAGCTACAATGAATTGAGCACTAATTTTACACGTGTGTATATACTATATATAAGTACAATTATATGTATCAAAAATGCAATCAACAATATCAGTCCGTTGCCTGGCCAGCAACAACAATTTCTCTTTTTATTTTTCTTCTAAACTCCATTAATTTCACGTTTGCTGAAATGGAAATGAAATACAAAGATTAGGGATGTCATTATATAAGGAATTTTTATAGATTAAAGATAGATAGATATCTTAGCTCCATCTACTCACCCAGTCCATCGATCCTATGGCCAGGCGAAGTTGATGCCCGTCAGCTGGTAGAACTTGTTGTTGAAGGGTCGGTAGAACTCGCGCAGCCGTTCGATGGCTCCGGGATCGATGTGCGGATGATTGCGACCCTTGGTCTTGCCCAGACAGTGCGGAGTGGAGCGGGCCTCCGACTTGAAGAGACAGGGGAAGCCCTTGGTGGCATTGAAGTAGAAGTGCTTCTCGGTGACCACGCGCTTTAGTCCCAGGAAGTCCTGGACGCGTCCGATTTCGTAGGCGGGATCCATGATCAGCCGTTCGCCGCTGATGAAGAGGAGCTGCGAGAGCGGAAAGTAGAGCAGCCAGCGCTCCAGGAAGCGGGCGTAGACGCCGATCTTCACGGGGCCCCAGTTAGTGTCCACCACCGAATAGCTGCCATTGACGAAGGCCAGCTGCTCGAAGCGCTTCATGTCCGCCTTCTTGCTCGCCGCCTGGGTGTAGTCGGAGATGGCCCGCGTCACCGGATCCCGCACTACAATCAGCAATCTGGAGAGGTAAGAACATTTATTTAATACTCATTCTTAATGATCTTTAGTATAATTTGGGGACGATAAAAAAGTACTAATGCTCAAAAAATATATAATTCATAATTGTATAAATATAAATTAATATATATAAATAAATATCTGGTAAAATTTTAATTTAATTGGAGGTTTTATAGAAATATCCAAAGGTTTAAAAAATGTTATGATGTTTTCTATAGGAAATAATATAAAATGTAGAGTACTGTAATATTTTGTAAAATAACAAAATATAGGAAAATAACATAGGATTTGATCGCCTTTAAAAATACGCTTAAATGTATGCTACGTTATTTTAATATTTCGGAGGCCACATCATACTCTAGGGTTAATTTTTCACAGATTTCATAACTCTAGAGATTTCTTGGGAGTTTTAAAAAACATTTAAAATCCTCAGAAAAATATTTAAAAAGTATAATTTCAAAAAGTCTCCCGACTTTTCAACCATATAATAACAGATTACTCACTTGGTGGCCGGATTCATGTGGTAGACGCGCTGCGGCACCTCCTTGGTGACGAAGTAGCTGGGCGACTTCTCCATGGTGATCTGGCCCTCGATTGTATAGGGCATGTGGTGGCGATACCAGCGCAGTCCGCGCTGGTAGTGCCTGTCGAAGAAGTGCACCTCGGAACCGGCGGCCCGGACGTCCGGATGCAGACGGATGAACTCGAGCAGCGCCCGCGTGCCGCTCTTCTTCACGCCAATGATGAGGGTGTCGGGCAAGTGGCGCGATGGTCGGAGGCCCTGCTGCCGGAGCAGCTGATACTTGGGCGCCCCATCCAAGCTGCTGGTCACCGTCTGCGACGGAGGAGCACTGGTGGTGGTGGTGGAGGAGGAGCTGTTGCTGTTGCCACTGCTATTGCTGCTGCTGCTACTGTTTCCCGCCTCGCTGCTCTCGTTGCGGGGCGATGAGGTGAGCGCCAGTAGGTTGCGTAAGTTGCTCTGCGCGGGAGAGGTCAGAGGTCAATGCCACAAATGGAAGGAAATACACCGATTCGATTCACCTATAAGTTTCGAACTAAATAAAGTCGAAGGTAACGACTGCGGGATACCCTTTTAAGGTGTATTACTAGGTTTTTGAAAAGTTTTTTTCACAAAGTTATTTTTTACAGCATACTTTTAGACACTTTTTAAAGGGATAATTACTCTTCGTTCACTCTTTATAAGTAGGTATACTACAAATTATCATTATTTTAATCTCTTTAAATATTTATCCAAATGTTTTTGAGCGAAACGGAAATAATACGATTAAATTGCTTCCTCCGTTGACCGACCATAAAAAAACCCATAATAGGGGTACATTTTCCTGACGGTTTTTCCTTTATTTATATTCACCTGCTGCAGACTGCGACTGATGCTGGCCAGGAGGCAGGCGTTGAAGCTGTAGGAGAAGTAGACCAGAGTCACACAGACCACCAGGGCGATGGCCAGGCTGCGGCTGCTCAGGTTGAGGCTGCTGCACCAGATGCTCATCACAATCATGGCTGGTTATCAATATCTATGGCTCCCTTAGATCCAGATCCAAAACCAAATCCCGTCTCGCATCTGCCGAGTGCCGTTCCGTCGAATTCCATTGCCAGTCAGTTACCCCGGAGCACTGACTGCAGCATCCTGATTCCGATTCGGATTCGGATTCCGATTCTGATTTGCAGTCGCAGCAGCAGCGGCTGGCGGCTACCGCCAACGCGAATGGGGGTTTGGGTTTGTGGGTTGCTGAGTGGTATGTGGGGGCGGGGGTTTTCAGTGCTGGCCCGGCGCTTTGAGTTCGGCCTGCAGTTGCTGGAGCTGTCGTCGCAGCCGAGTTCCGGAAGTGAAAGCCTGGGATAAGGCCGGGCCAAGACATTGGGGTGCCCTGGCAGCGGATAAGCGCGACTTGGTCCGCCGGTTCTCGTGTTTTTGTGGGTGTTTTGGGTGGTCGGGGGCCAATGCTACGGTTACGCCTGGGAACGGCACAGGCGCATTGGCCGCTCGTCTCTCTCAGGACCCTTATGCAATTGAACGTTTTCCTTCCTCTCGCAAGTTGTGACGTCGCAAATTTTATTTTAAATGGGTCCATATACATTAAAAAACAAAAAAAGTTTATTAAAATGTGTAGAAAAGAGAAAATTCAGTCCTATTTAGATTAATTATGAAACTATTTTTCTTTGGTATTAGAGATCTAAAGAATTCACGGAAAAACTCGTGATAATAATGATGTATTTCGTTGAGGTTATCAGAAATTTCCAAATAATCTTTATATAAGATCTTAAAATCAAAATATTAATTAAAAAAAAACATTTTCTAGTTTTTTAGTCTTAATACAAATAATTGAGAGAACTGGCTGAGAATGGCATCTTAAAATTAAATCATCCATGCTTTCTCTTCACAGCCTTTTATTTTCTCATTTACTTTTCGCAACTCTCTCCCATTTTTGCTCTCGGCTGCAATCAATTGTCTGCTCAAAGGTAAACAAACTAACTAAGAACTTACCCCCACCCACTTTAATCACCCCCTACACCAAACGCCTGATAAAATACCGAATGGCATATAATATTCAATTGAAATCAATTTCCCAAGCTTTATCGCCGGACGTTCGATTGCCTGAATTCCCTATCACCATTAGCCATTCCAGATTAGTTTTAAGCCCCAACAAATGAATAGACCAATGGCCTTAAATATGTAGGCTTATGTATATGTGAATGATAGAAATTATGTACATTTCCTTTGAGTATCGTAAACATTAGGGGACCTCGCTTAAGCCAACT
The DNA here is from genome assembly GCA_035046095.1 of Drosophila pseudotakahashii. NCBI lineage: Eukaryota > Metazoa > Arthropoda > Insecta > Diptera > Drosophilidae > Drosophila > Drosophila pseudotakahashii. Next base: position 15,905,524 of record JAWNOE010000105.1, read on the forward strand.
CCCGAGGGAATTATCAGGCGGCGGACATCTGTTTATCTGTCCAAGTGGCTTACTCCACTGCGGCATTAGTCACTCACAAGTGGATACACTTGGAAAATAATTACGTTATTTTTCTAAACAAAAAAATAATATTTTGGCAAGACAAATCTGAAAATATATATACCCCTATTGAAAATATGTACCATGGAATATTAACCTACATATGTAAATTAGGGTGATTCAAGAAATAATAAGTTCGTGCCCTTATATATAGTAGATTTTAGTTCGCAAAAAAAGAATTCAAAAGAATAGGAGTTAAAAAAAAATTGTTATAAATCGAAGGAGATTTTTAAATTTAGGCGTTGCGAAAGTTTCCTTAAATATTACTTATACGACACGTGTGACAGTTAGAATTAAGTCGAAAAAGTTGGTATCCTACTTAAAATATTATCTTATTTTCCATTACGTTGTACATTTTTTTTAAAAAAGGGAAAAACTTTGGGTGACTAAAAGTCTGTATGTTTAATCACTCTGCCATTCTTATGGGCTAATTTGTTGTATCTAATTAATATTTTTCGTATAAAATCATAAAATAAAGCTTAAATTACCAGATATGTATTTAATCCTGGACAGTTGCTTTTCCCTCCGTGTAGCCATGGTCACACACATGCACCTGGTCGGGTTATCTTATCGCCTTATCTCGGCCGCCTTCGTCGCAGTCGACTTCTTCGCTGGACTTCAACTGCTCCATTTGCGTCTGGCGGCTCATCGTGGGCATCTCCACTCCACCTGCACGCTGCTAAAATGCTCTAAGCTCCTCCTGCTGGACTAATCTTCTGCTGAATCATGACGAACGTGTGGGCCAAAGTGGTGCTGAAGTTCTTCAAATATGCACCCAGCTATGTGGGTGAGTCACGCTATCGATTGAGCGGTATCTGAGGGAAATCCAGCTACTATATCTCATGTATTTCCAGTCTGCTTGAGTTTCCTGCCCTGTGGCATGATCTTCGGCTATACGATCTGTGCCTTTGTCGCCGAGAGGAATCTGAACGAGGGACTTACGAACTATGGACCCCTGATTTTGGGCGCCTGCTGGGCGGTCATCACGGCCCTGGCCATGCTGGCGGTGAAGTTTGTGAAGAAGTGCATCGTCTACTGGCAGCCGTGGCTGCTCCTGGCCGCCGGAGTCTTTAGTCTTATAGCCAGCTGCTTCTACTTTGCCGATGGATTTGGTGAGTCACTAATACGGGTTGTTTACCAATACAAAATGCATTTTCTAAATCGTAGAGTATTGTAGGGTACATTGAAATTAAAAAAAAAATACCTTAAAGTAGAAAAAAAGAAAAATGAATAATGAATATTTGATTATCTTAATTGTGGGTCATTCTGATTCAAATAGTAAAGGGTACCAAAACAATTTTTGTTCTTTTAAAATTACTTATAGAAAGTCCAAAAGTATGCAACAATATATTTTAAATCCTGATATTAGAGGGATTCTTAGTTTTTTCACTGCATACTTCTAGACACCTTTAATAGGTGATTTCAAAACAAATATTAAATATATTTCTTTCTGATTTTTTTCGAACTATTTTTTATCCAGATCATGTCGGAGCCTACATCTCGTACGTGGCGCACAGCATGACCTTCGTGGCCGGCTATAGTTTCCTGCACACGATCAGCTCCAAGGGCAGTCGGGCCCTGTTTCTCTCGGGCAGCTGTAGCTGCTACCTTCTGGGCGTGGCCTCCGCCGTGAGCCTGATTGTGGCCGCCTACAGCCGGAATGTGAAGCAGCTGGAGGGACAGACGGCGACCACGGAGCAACTGATCGATGGGATCTACGTGAACTTCGCCGGAACCTACCTCAGTGTGGCGGCTGCCGTACTGGCCATACTGGTGGGCCAGAAGGTCCTCCACTTCCTGGGCACCGTCGATCTGGTGAACAGCATGGACAACGATCTGCGGATCGCCAACTCCAATGGCAGCATCTTCGAGAAGCGCTCGGAGGTGATCAAGCGACTGCAGTTCTTCTATGTGACCAAGAATCAGCAGTGGAACATGATGTTGCTGCTGCTCTTCACGGAGGCCGTGCAGTTTGCCCTGTTCGTGTACTATGTCTACTGGTTCGCCCTGAATCCGGCCATTCGGCTGACGGAGTTCTCCGGCATTGATGCCATGTTCTGGGTGATCTTCGGCGGCAGTTTGCTGGCTCTCGTCTGCCAGTGGTTCTTCTCGGTGAAGGTCACCTTTGTGGGCTCCCAGGTGGCCCTTTTGGCGCTCACCCTGCTGGCCATGATCCTCTGCAGCGTCACGGACTCCAGGTGGTCGCTCTGGCTGCTCCTCGTCCTCTTTGGCATGTCGTACTCCAGCCAGCAGATCGCTCTGATGGAGGTCACACATCTACGCTTCACCGAATGCATCATTTGCGTATCCTATGTCCTGAAGTTGCTCTGCACCAGCATCGTTTACTACTATTTCGTGGCGGATGCGAAAAACTCCTACTTCTATGCCACCGACTCGAGCACTTTGATGGCCCAGGGATTCGTTTTCCTGATCATCACCTCGCTGCTGGCCCTTGTGGTCGGCATGAAGGTACCGCGGACGCATCGCACCCAGTTGCTGGAAATCCAGTACGAGGTCTACGGTATTATCTTCATGAAGCACCAGATCGAGCAGCTCAACGTCCGCTGGCTGAACGACGGCACCATCCCGACCATCAACCAGTGAGGAGATGAGCTAAGGTCCGGGTATCAAGGTCGGATCTTCAGATGCACCTTTTTATTTATATCACAAATACTCAGTATTTAACTATTCGAAAATAAATAGACTTCTCAGTCGAAAATGAAAAAATATTTCTGGTGTTATAGTTTTTTTTTTAAACAAAAAATATAAAATATAAATATAAATATATAAAAACAATTTGTATCTCTTACCTTTATAGTTTTTTTTTATATTTTTCCCTCCGAAGTTTTGTATAATTGAGTTTGCTATAATATTCGATCATAGTCTAATATGATATACTTGTGATAAGGCTTTCATGGAATTCAGAAACTGCATATTAGATATAACTATTTTACGAATAACATTTAGGAACCATCATATCTCCATTTGAATCCTGTTAAGTACAATCCAAACAGCGGGACAATTAAGTTCTTAAGTGAGATCCAGATAGTGGATGTTTGTTTTCGTTGTGTAGGTTTATTTTAGGACTAAAACTAGCGTCGTATGGAGATAATCTGAACGGCGGCGGTGTGATCGCGACAGAAGTGGCTGGCACAGGCCGAGACATTCGCACAGGGAGTCACCTTGTAGCCATTATCGCCTGCAAAAAGAAACCATAGATGTATATAGATATTCCCTAGGGACAGACTCTGGGAAAGATGACGACGACTCACCCAGCTGGGTCATAAACTTGTGCAAAGTGTCCACATTCCGAACCGTGCTGGCCAGCAGGGTTTCCAGACCCTTTCCTCGTCTCGTGTATAAGTAATCCAGGGCACTTAGCAGCGCATCAAACTGGGAATCATCGTAGATCACATCGGCGGCGAGTAGCAGATCGGTTTCTGGATAGGATTGCCAGGGGAACTGGCTGACTGCATCCCAGTTTAGCTGCTCCGCCTGGGGCATCTCTTCCGTTGGTTTATCCTTGAAATTCAGGGCGATATTCTCGCGCATCAGCTGGACACATGGCTCACTGCCATCGGTTAGGAGCACAAGACCCGCCTTCAGCTGCAGCGCAGGCAGTTTAAGTAGGATTCCGATGAGCCCGGCGCCAGCTCCCAGCTCCACAATGTTCTTGCCGGCGACCAGGTCACGGTGCTGCAGGAGGTAATCGCCGAGGGCCAGGGCCGCTTCCCAGGTGCACAAACCCGTGGTGCCTTCGCTCACAAAGCTCCTGGATTCCCGGAGCGTTATGTGGGCGCCCGGTTCGATAAGGTAGTGCTTGTAGGCGTAGGCCGATGGTGTAACTGATCCTGTGTTTGCTTTTTCACCCATTGGGCCGCACAAGCTGCTGTATATGTCATCGTGCACATCCTCCTGGTCCCGCAGCAGGTGCATCAGCTGCTTGAGGAAGGCCTCCAGGTAGCTGCGACGCACCGGATATCGTCGGTTCAACGGGTGGTCACAGGTGGCCGCGATCAGCTCCTGCTGCTCCTCCCAGTTTAGCGGCAACGCAACCGACTACAAAGAAACCGCAAAACAATTGAAGATGCAACAGGTGGCTATGTGGATTCGTGGTAGAAGGAATCGATTACCCACCGACCAGGCCATCTTGTTCACCGGATAGCAGCAGAGGAACTGCTGTTGCAGCTTTTCGTACTTTCCAGACATTTTCCGCCGCTCCACTTTCCCGATTTCCTCGGTTATTTTGGATAAAACCCAGTGGCAATCGAGCGAAAATGGCAACGTGAATCGAAACCGGCACTTGAATTAGTGTGGCCGTTGCAAAATATACCATCTAACGGGGTTTGGGGAGAGTCGGGAAAACACATGGGGTATTCCCGGAACCGGAGAGTACCTAAATGCAAATATAGGTACCATTTTTGGGTACTTTTTAGCCAACCTTAGTGTTTTTATTCACCTATGGGACGTATGTGCTTGAAACAATTTTCAGTACCTTAGGTACCCTACTCGGATATTGATTTGATATTTAATTAACGGAATATATATTAGTAGACTTCCTTTTACGTTACCCTTTTTGTCATTATAGCTAAAACAACATAACTGGCTAATTAGGATATATTGTTGTATCCCAAAAAGATTTTAGGAATTCTCTATAAGATTCTATATAATTACAGAAAGTTAAACACGAAAGTGAAACATAATTTATAATAGACTAGTTTATCCATGGAAACCCTTTGAAATGGGTTCAATAGATAAAAGGGGATTATGTATGTTGATAAGACTAGTTAGTGGTGCCCACTTTTGGGCTTTCAGGTTCTCCCAATTAGAAATCAATCCCCAGCAACAAAGCTAAACCACACGTCAACCGAAAATTGGAATGGAAAGTTTGGAAATTTCGGCGGGGGTATTTCGAGAGATGCACGAATTAATTTCGAGGATAGCCGAACCATTGCCTCATCCAGACCCCCGAACAGCTCTGTTAATTAACAGACGGCCGCTATGCTATTACGTGGACGTATCTAGGGCTGTAGCTATAACGCCCGATCGATTGGCGTTAGCCGATACGATCTTCCCATCGGCTCTTTTTTCAGCTCATAACAATTCTGTTCTGTTGAGATTCGGTTTAGTTCATTTCCGCAGCTGGCGGCGATGGAAGTACTGCGATTACGACTAGCAATTGTGAAATGAGATTTTCAATTTTGGTCTGAATCGGTTTTGTTTTCGATTTCGGTTACGGTTTCGGAATAATATCGGGCAAACATATGTGACGTAGGGGTTAGAGCGCTATATTGGGTGATTCGAGGAGTGTCAAAACCTAAACCTAACACCCCCCCACCTTCACCTAATTAGCCCACCTTGAACTTGGGCCGCAGTTCGCTTTTTGTTTCTCAATTAGATGCAGGCCATTCAGTCGGTCCGTCGGTCTTTCAGTCGGTCGTCGGTGAGTGAGTGCATCTCGTAGTGTATAAAAATAAATAAAAGCACCAACATAAAAGCTAAAAACTACTGGCGCAGGAAGAGCTGTGCTGCCAATTGGCGGGCTTGCCAACGAGATACTATACGTAGATCCCATTGGGAATACGGAATCGAGAATACTGAATAGAGGTAAGCGATGGGCAGTAAGTGGGCGGCATATAGGAAAGGGGATCGGAATTGGAATTGGAATAGGAATCGGGATTGGGATTTGGTGGGTGCGACACGTTCCCATCACACAACTCGCACGAGTTCATAAGACGTCTTTTGCCCTGCTATCAGCTAGATTTTCACAGCACCTGATAGATTCCCTCGATTCGCCGATTAACACTGCCCTCCATTAAACTCAAGAGCACTCAAACTAAAGCAGGAAGTAGCCAAAACATTTCGTGGAATACGCGAAAAAAGCTAAAGATTGAAAATGATTCGCGTGCAACAACGATTGACAACGATTTCTATACCTATCTCAAGATAACTTCTAAAGAAATTCCCTTAAAACTCAATTCTTTAAGCTAAAAAAAAGTACACATAATAATTTCTGAAACTGAGATGCCAACTAAGTAGAAACCAATAAAAACAATAATTGACTGCAACCTGTTTTATTTAACAAATATTTGAAAAACAAAATGTACACGGTACACTAGGAAAAAAAATTTGTAGAGTCTATAAATTAAATCATAAGACTTAAGAAAATTCTTGAGATCTGAAAATGAAGAACTTTTTAGTATTGTGTATGATTATTTTTTTTTTAAATAAAATTTTAATTTAAATTCTTTTTATAATTCTAGTATAGTAATTTGTAATATAAGATTTTTTCCGAGTGCATGCCAAAATTAGTCGAAGGCGGGAAAGTGTCAATACCCTAATCATTGGCCATCTGGGAACACAGCCGGTAGTAAAATTTGTGGCTTCCACCTGTCGCCCAAAAAAAGACCCAAGCTGAAGAGCCATGTAACCATGCTCGTCCTCGCAATCTTATCAATCTTATCGATGGATCCGTAGTCACTGGGCTTTGCTTATCACGATCTCTATCTAGTGCTGTGCCAATTGTTTTCAATCAACTTGAGTGAATAAAGTGCTTAGCTACTCCGAGTTTATTGGCAAAAGATCGAGGCATATGGAATGTTTAACCAATAGCATGGGGGGAATATATATTGGATATACCAAAATAAACTGGTTTACAACATTAGTTTATCGGTAGTTTAGTCAAGTGACTTACGAGCGACGTGCAAATGTCGTTTTTCTCTAACCACAAAATGAAATTTGTATTTCAGCTGTGCAATAATTACCGAAAGTTCAAAAACGTATGTACTTTCCAACAATACGTTAGATTGTAAAAACGTGTTGGTTCAACCTCCTAATTATGCATTGAAATTACGGTACTATAGTTTCTAGTACGGAGACTTCTAAATGGCACATATGAATTCGAAGGTTTCGCAAAGATTTCAGTTTGTTGACATACATTTCGATCAACTTGGGCAAAGTGTTTATATGTACATGCTAATTTCCAGTGGAATATTTTCTATATATTCACTTCTCCCTTCGATTGTCTGCAAGTCATTTGTTTTTGGTTTCTTGAGAGCCCTACTAATCGAACTGGTTGTTAAGACCTTAGTTGCTATCGGTTGAATTTGTTATCAGTCTTTTATGTACCTCAACTCTCGTAAAGCAAGATCTTTTGCTTAAATGATTAGTCATGACGAAGGAACCAATCAATTTATTTTCCCAATTAATTTGCTTTTTGGCATTGTCATGGAATAATTTCCTATTATAAAGTTATCTCTAGTTATCTCTTTATTTTTTTTTGTATTTCTCTGTTGAATATCCACTTTAGTTTGATTTATTTCTTGAACATCACTTGACTCCTTTCATTACAATCGATTGTCTTTACTTTCCAGCTGATTTCACCTCCGTGTTTTCCATTTTCCATCCCATTTCACCATCAATCATGTGCTTTGCACATATTTTGCACACCCCAACGCACCTAGAAACTGGAATTGGCTGGAAACTTTAGAGACAATGCCCTGCCATTGATGTCTTAACGTAGATCTGATCCAGAGCACTACGGAATATAGCAACGAACTACTGATAAGTGGTGATCTAACATAATACTCATTTGATGTCAAGTATTAAATCTAATATAATATACATATTTATATTATATCATATCATATCATATCATATTAACCATTTGGAATATGAGGGATTATAATTCTTAATTATATGATATAATCTTAAATGTAAAGTTTTATTTTAAGAAATATATCTTATTATAAAATTGTTTTTTTATTTTTATGACATTGGCTTTTTTCCAAGATTTCAAATACATACATATGTAAAAAATCTGTTTTCTGTGTTTATAGAGGACAATAACATGATTCACAATTTGCGTGCTAACTTTGGTGGGTGTCTGGTTTGAAATTCGTCAAATGACGGAGGCTGCTGATAAGGAAAGTTGCAGGTGAAGAGAGAGAGGGAGAGAAAAGAGGCTGGAAAGTGAGAGATTTTGGAATATTTTTCTTGGTTTTGGTCCCCAGCCGTGAACCCGGTTCTGGTCAGATGGCAACAATGCTATACTACTATATCAAAGCGATCTGCCTGCCGGAACGCATGGTTAATTGTGACAAGTGATCGTTAACGTATTGCGCCAAGTAGTAATTGCCGTAAATCATTTACGAACTCGGGCAGTTGCCTTCAATGGAATTTTCCCCGATATCATTTCCCCATTCAGATTCATAGGATTCCAGAAGATACATATATGGTAAATTTGTAGTATTATAATATTATTTCCTTTCTGATCTAGAGAGCAGAGAGCCATGGAGAAAAAGGTGTACCAGGACACAACCCGACCGCTTCCGAAGGTTTCCCGAACGCGGTACTACAATAGGCACGATAAGAGCGATCTGGGCGAGGACTTTGTGGCGCCCGACGCGGGATGGGCGTGGCTCGTTTGCGTCGCCGCTGGCATTTCCAATGTAGGTAAAACCAAGCCAATTTTCCATTAAATATATATTGCGTATATCATAAGAGAGAACAGATCTATGTACCTTACAAAAATGAAAAAATAATATAATAAAATATAAAGATAATAGATCTAAAATCTCTCATTCCGAATGCCTCTAATAGATATCGATCTCCCTTACAGCTATCCATTTATCCCTGCCTGCAACAGTTTGGCTTTCTGTTCAGGGAGCGCCTCGGTGATCTGGGCATGTCCAGTTCCCAGATCACTTGCATTATCAACACTAATCCGGCCGTATCGGCCTGTACGGGTCTTTTAAATGGACCGATGTTCAGGAGATTTACCTTTCGTCAGGTGGCCATGGCCGGTGCTCTTCTAATCTCCAGCGGCATCGCACTGACCGCCTTCTGTGAAACCTTTCTGGGCTATATGGTGGCCTATGCCCTGCTCTTCGGTGAGTACTCAATAAAGTTTATGATATATTACGTATTTAAAGACAATATCATAGCTATAAAACCTAATTTTCTTTTGAGGAAAGGGTCTTAAAATTCTTCAAGATATAGTAAATAACTTTTGGGAATTTTGGGACATGGAAATATGGAAAATCTTACTTTTAACGATATAGAAATAAGATATAGATATAATGTATATATTTTTTAATCCACAGGTTTCGGCATGGGCATCAGTGTGTCGGCCTCCTCGCTGGCGATCAACACGTATTTCCAGAAGAAGCGTCGTCGGGCGGCGGGATTTTCGTGGACCATCACCGGTTTGGGTCCGATCTTCCTGCCCCATCTGGTCACCTTTCTGCTGACCATCTACGGTGTTCAGGGAACGACTCTCCTGTTCGCGGCCATCTCGCTGCACTCGTTCGTTTGTGCCCTGATCTACCAGCCGGTGCGCTACCATGTGAAACCGACGAAGGATCAGCCGGGGGATGCGGAGCAGCAGGCGCCGGATCAGCAGACGCTGTGTGCCCACTGTGCGTGGCAGCAGAAACGCGAGCCGGGCGGGATCTTCTCCAGCCAGTATCTGTGCCAGGATGACGATGCCCAGCGACCGGGCTACGAGATATGTGAGCCCGGCACTCCGATGCTCTCGCGGGCCAACGATGGGTGGTACGGATCACGACTGTCCCTGACCTCCGGTCGCCTGCGATTCCGTACGATTTCGAGTTCCAAGGATCTGGAGCAGACCCAGAGGCTGCATTGTCCGATTGTCCGCGAGGAGGAACAGGGCCACGAGAGCCACGATGAGTTCCTGCGACCGAATAACTTTCGCAGGGAGCGGGTGGAATCGAATCTGGAGGCCAAATTGTGTTGTCGCTGCTCGGAGATGCAGCGGGAGGAGCACAACAATAACCAAAAGGAAAAGGAGGAGCTGGAGCCGCCACTGCACGATCCGCAGATGAGTTTCCTGGCCAAAGTGGTGACCTTCTTCGATCTGGACCTGCTGCGCGACTTCACCTTTGTCAATCTGGTGGCAGGACTCACGATCATCAACTTTGGGGAGCTCAACTTCTCCATCCTTACGCCCTTCATCCTGGTTGACTTCGGGTTCGATACGCCGCAAATCACGTTGGCCATGTCACTGCTGGCGGGACTGGACATCACCATGCGATTCCTGGTGCCCTTTCTCACCGAGAAGATACCGTGGGACAATCGGGTCTTCTTCCTCATCGGCGTCGTGGGCATCGCCTTAGGGCGCACAGTGGTGGCCTGCACGCGATCCTACAGCGTAATCCTCTGCAGCTTCGTGTGGATCGGCCTCTGCAAGGGGGTGCGCACCATCTTCTGGCCCCTGATCATACCCGGCTATGTGCCACTGAACCGGCTGCCGGGAGCCTCGGGACTGCAGCTCCTGATCTCGGGGTTGTTCACCCTAATCGGTGGACCATTTGTCGGTGAGTGTTCTTCGAAATTATTATATAAATATCAAACTTTCATCATTATAATAAACCAAGAATCCATGGGATATCTTTAAAGATCTTTTGAATATCTGTTTCATATTTTAAAATGTATTCTTGATATTTTTGATACCCGTACATATATCGTACTATATGTTTATACCTTTTTGATATCTGTTAATATCTGTTTGACATCTGTTTTTTATATTTTCTCTAATACTTTTTTGATATTTTTACATTTTTGATAAGTATATGTTCATATCTTTTTGATATTTGTAAAAGTCTTTTGGATATCTGTAAATATCTATCTGATATGTGTAAATATTTTTTTGATGTCTGTAAATACATATTTGATATCTGTAAATATCTGATTAACTAATGAAACTAATGATATTTATTTTTAATATCTGTTAATACCTTTTTAATACCAGTAAATATCTTTTGTTCATCCTTTAATATCTTTTTAATATATGTTAATATCGTTTTGATATCTGTTACCCTTGGTAAATGTTAATCTTCCGTTTTATTTACAGGTCTGGTGCGCGACCGCTACAACTATTCGGTTACCCTGCACTGTCTCAATATGATGTCCTTTGTGGCGGCGGCCTCCTGGACCTTGGAGGCCCTAGTTCGGCGGCATCTTCGCAAGCAGCGCCTGGTGGACAGCTGATAATGCGTTATCCAACTCAAAGACACTGTAGCATAGGAGCAACTTTTTTTTTTGCTAGCCCTAAGGAAATGTTTTGTATAATAAATGTGCATTAATTGCCCAGAAGTATGCCAAGCTAAGCTACACAAAAGTTGGTTTGCTTTCTGATAGTCTACTTTTTGGGTTTGTATATTTTAGATATTAAAAGTCCGATGATATTTTATTTGTATTCAATCATACTTACAAAGTAGAGTAGGTACATTAAATTGACTTTGATTTATTTTATTTTATTTGATCGTTTGTTTTTTAATTTTTGCTACATTTTGGTTCCACATCGATTATAACGTTGTCAACCGCTGGACAACCGACTCTTCGGATAGATTGAAATAGATATAATAGATAATATTTATACATAGAACTAAAACTAGTAAAGGGAGAGCCAGAACAAAAAAAAAAAACAAAAAAAGAATACGAATCCTTTTGCGAATACATAGTTTAAACTAGGGGTAGCTCCACTTCTTTGGATACTCATGGTCCTCTTCATCGTCTATGTGTTTATAAAGCTACCAAATGCGAAAATACTCTAACTTTGATTCGGGATCTCTCTCTTAACGTAGCACTTCCAAAGACTTTTGCTCTATAACTATGTTGAATCCTCGGTCCTTTTGTTCGATCGTCGGGTAGAAGGCGGGAGCCTTTTGGGGAAATATATTACAACAGGAGGGGGTTGAGGGAGGGGGTGTCGTGACCTTGGCTCGACCTCTATCTGGGCGACGGAGAAATCGTGGACCTCGCTGTCGGTCGCTGAAGTGCAGCCGCCGTCGGTGCTGCTGTCACAATCGTGATGACCTGTGGTGTAGTATGTGATGTTTTTTTTTTTTGGGTGGTGCGTGTATGATAGTGGGTGGATAATGTGGTGTAAATGGTGTGTAGATGGCGTGTAGATAGTGTGTAGATGGTGTGCGGTGGAGACAAGAGAGAAGCTCGATTACATGTCTAGACGAGGTGAGTTGCGATTTACTTTGGAATTTCCGTCGATTATCTCCACGGGCTCAGCGGGCACATAAGAGGACAATCCCATCAGCCCGAATATATCCGGCGTATAGTTGCGCAGCTGCGACGAACTGGTTGGCGTGGCCGACTTCACTTCGCCAGCTAAGTGGGTTAGATAATGCAAAGAGTATAAGTAGTGGTAAAATTAAATTTGCTGATGCATCGTTTAATCCATAAATGTAAGGTTGTAAACGATGAATCAGCTGCAAAAGCAGTTCTTAAGCAGAGCACAAGAGCTATACATAAGTGAAATTCAACTAAATGATTCAGGTTTACAGGTTCAGCTTATTGGCTGATGCATCGTTTAGTCCACCAGTTCAAAGATCTGGCCCTGGGTTACCTGGAGTAGGTCGCATGCGTGGAAACCGCGGTGCTGGCGTCTGGTAAACTGGTCTTGGCGCCGAGGCGGAGGCCACATGACGATCCCGATCCTTTTCCCGATCCCTCTGCTCCGATGTGGCTGGGTGGTGCTCCTGCAGCCGCTGCGGCTGCGGCGTGACCACATAGACCTTCTCGTTGGTCTGCGGCAGAATGGCCACCTGGGCCTGTTTCCACAGCTCCTTGGGCGCCGGAGTGCTGCGCACGTAGAGCGGTGCTACCACAGTGGTCGTTGTGCTTGTGGTGGGTGATATTGTGGTCGTGCTGGTGATTGGACTCTGGGTGGTCATGGCCGAGGTGGATCTTAGCCGCTGCTGGACATCGTGGTAATCGAAATGCAGCCGGTTGTCCTCGATGGGCTGGAAGCCGCCCAGCAGATGCAGCTGCTCCAGATTGTTGATGGAGGTGGACAGATCACCGGCATCGGTGGGCAGCGGTGCGGCACCCAGTTCGAAGCCCTCGCCCCGCGTGGTTTTCGATTGCCGTTGCTTCGTTTGATGGTTGCTATGGCTCACAATCTCGGGCGCTGGCGTTGTGGTGGTGGTGGTCAGGTACTCGGAGGGTATGTGCTTACTCCTACCCCGAATCGTGGGTGTGCTGGGTCGATGGGACAGCGAGTTGTACTCCTGCTCCGTCCATCCATCGATGTTGTGCTGCAGCCGCGAGATGTCCACTCCGAATCCCTGATGGCCAGGCGGCAATCGCTTGGTCTTGGTCTCCCGCTCCCGCTTGAGCAACTCCCTCAGATTGGAGGCCAGAATCTTGGTCAGATATTTGGTGGTGCGTCGCGATGGTGGTGCCGTCACCGTGGCAGTGGCCAGTTTGGATTCCTGCTGTTCGTGTGGCTCCTCCTCGAGGTCGTTGTGATTGTGGTGGTGATTCTGGTGGTGTTGCTGCCTCGAGGGCGTCCAGCTCTCAAAGGGGCGTGGCCGCTGCTTTGTCGTGTAGGGTATGATCACCTGCTGTGGACTGGGTGGTGGTGGTGCCATCCCAGCGTATTGTCCACTGGCATCGATGGCTCCGTAGGTGGAAGTGGGCGTGGGTGGGCCCACAGTGGGCGTGTACACCTGACTCAGCCGGAAGCTGAGATCAGCGGGATCGCGGGTAAAGGGTCGCCCTCCTCCTGCTCCTGCTCCTCCTCCCAAGTGATTGATGGGTGAGTCCAGCAGACGCTTGGGCGTTTCCCTGCCCCTTCCAATCCCCTGACGGTAATTCTGGGGATGTGCTTGGAACTGGGTGCCCGCCGCCAGGTGATTATTTAGTTCGATAGCAGGTGAGGATGTGGCTGGAACCCCTGTTGTGGTGGTGGGCAACTCCGTGGTGGTGCTGTAAACCAGTGTGCTGGTCTCCTCCTGAAACTGCTCGGCATAGTAGAAGGCGTCCTGCTGATCCTGCTCCTGCTCCTGTTCATGCTGCAATTGCTGTTGCGACGAGGCCGCTGGATAATTATCCGCCGGCGGTGGTGCCGGTGGCTGTGTGGTCGTCGTCTCCGCAAAATGACCCAACTCCGTGAGCAACTGGGAGGCGGGCAAATGCTGATGCACCTGTCCACTGCTCAAGTCCTCCAGCTGATAGCGCACCGTGCTGATCTGGGGAGGTTCGGAGGCCACCTCCTCCTGAACTCCAGTTCCCAAATCTATGGCATGCGACTGGACAAAGGTGGCTGGATATTCGACGGAGGTCACAAAGTCCGTCACCTGGTGGCTCTGGACAATCTCGAAGCTGGAGGTGCTGGCCGGCGGCGCAGGCGTGGCCGGTGGCAGCGAAACCACAACGGGCACAACGGGTCGCACCTCCGACTGGGCCACTACGTTCTCCTGGAACTTAACTGGTTGCACCTGCTGCACCACTGGTCGGAATGGCTGGGCATTGTACAGTGGTGGCAGTGGCACCGCCAAGGGCAGAAAGACATTCGATCCGGATTGGCTGGGACGGAATTGCACCGCCCGCTGGCGTTGCTGGGATGCCTGAGCCACTGGCTGTTGTTGCACCTGCCATGTTGCATGTTGCTGTTGCTGCGGGAGATGCTGCAGTTGCTGTTGCTGCGGGAGATGCTGCTGCTGCTGCTGCGGGAGATGCTGCAGTTGCTGCTGCGGCTGCTGCGGGAGATGCTGCAGTTGCTGCTGCGGCTGCTGCGGGAGATGCTGCAGTTGCTGCTGCTGTTGCTGCGGGAGGTGCTTCAGTTGCTGCTGCTGCACTTGCAACAACTGGTTGTTCACCTGCTGACCCACCATCGGCACCCAGGGATACTTGTTGCACAAACTGCAGGGCTTGCCGCCGGCATCGAAGCCCGAAGCGACTGGCTTTGGATACGCATAGCTCAGCGAATTGGTGGCACTCAGCTGCTGGTCCTTGGACGACTGATTGCCACCGCCACCCAGGCCGAACCATCTGGCCACGCGGGTCATGAAGCCAGAGGCTTCGGGACTGGAAATTGGTGCGGAGGATGGCGGAACCGCTGGAGATCCTGCCCCGGCATGGGAGAGCCTCTGGGGAATGGGCAGTGGCGGTGGAACCAGGTGATCCGGCGGTTGGGCTGGCAATGCCGATCTTCCCAAGGAGGAGACCGACTGCGATGTGGATGCGGCCAGCCAGGAGGTGAGAAGCATCAAGGTGAGGGGACCCAGAGATCCTCGATGGAAAGCCTGGTAGGAAAAAGAGAGAAAGAGCGAGACGGAGATCCAATTAGCTGACAAATTTCACTTTCCATCTCATAAATCCCCGCCAGAGACGCCAACGCTCCAAAGTTTTTATTTATAGAGAGCAGGCGATCCGGTTGCCGACAGAGATGAAAGACGTGATCCGGTTCGGAGTTGTGGTTGACATTCGGCAAATCGAGAAATCCCAGGGAGGAAAGGAGAAGCATTGTAAACGA
Source organism: Drosophila pseudotakahashii (assembly GCA_035046095.1). NCBI lineage: Eukaryota > Metazoa > Arthropoda > Insecta > Diptera > Drosophilidae > Drosophila > Drosophila pseudotakahashii. Next base: position 15,920,921 of record JAWNOE010000105.1, read on the forward strand.
CAAGGTCGAAAGAAAATCGTACCGATTCCTCGAAAAGGTGACCCAAATATTATCAAATTGCTTCCTAATTTGCTAATAGGAAACCTATTTTAATCTGGTATTTCGCTTAAAGTTGAATTCTTTTACTGTACATTAGATTTCTTGCAATTTTAATGACATTCCTTAAGTCTTTCAAACAGGTGACCCCAATCATGTACTAGTAAACCCTAATAAATCATGTCTAATTAATTTAGCAAAAGATTCTTCTTATAAACTACATTGTCTATTACATTTTCAATGGCATTGTTATAACCTTTAACCAAAAAAATCGACCACAATAATAAATTAATATCAGATTCTTAGACGACGATAATGGCATTTAAATGGAAAGACTTCCACGAACTGATTAAACGGCAGCACTCGGCGCACAAACAAGTTTGACTCAGTCGTATATATGTGGTGGCGAGATAAAGACCCAATTATCAGGTGCAAAGTGGTAATTCCTTGATGGATGTTCATAAACGAAAACTATTCCTAAGCTAAAGTTTGTAACTTTTCATACCTTTACTCCCGAAATCTCTGGAACTCTAAGACCTAATGAAACTTATGTTTCACTTACGCTGAAGATTGGCTCAATTGGACGTCACTTTCTCCGGTTGGATTTCGGGTTGGTCAAGTGGGGCTTGGTCGGCGGTCACTTGTCCAAATTGATAATTAGCCAAGACAATTGGCCGCCAGCTACTGGCCATCTCCCCTTTCCTTCCTTCTTCTCCCTTTTCTACCATTTTCCACATATCTACAAACGACCGCAAAAAAATCTCGGGTGATGACTTCCTTCCCCACTCATGTGCATCTCTAAACGACAATTTGCCATTATGTATGGCCATGATTTTCATCCGCTGATTTATTGCCAACTGGCTGCACTGCATCCGATCAGATTGATGGCCATTGCAGTGGCAGAGGCAGAGCCACCCCCTCACAAGGTCGACTTGAGTTCAACAGATAACTGGGGAAATTGTGGGAAGCATTCGGATAATCACACAAAAAGTTTACAAAGTGTGGGAAAAAGAAGATCGATCTATGGAACATGCTATACTATATCATACTAAATTGTTTTAAAACTCAAAAGGGTCTATAACTTATTAAATTTTGATTTATTTTAGTAGTAAGTTCTGAAGATTTCTATAAAAAAAACTTGTTTTTGAAACCTACTAATAAATAAAGATTTTTATGTACAAGTTATTTAGATAAAAATAGTTTTTTTTATATAATTGAATAAATAAATATTTATATTTAGCATCAAAAATATTTGTAATAGTAATACAATTTCTATCTAATTTATTTAAAACTCTAGTTAATAAATAGATGGTTTTTTCTTTGAAAAAGAATCGAAAAGAGAGTTTGTCACAGGTGGGGACCCTCTTGACCCAAAAACCAATCCCACTTAAAATCTTAGTACCATTAAAACACCAACCCCTATAGACTATAGACCCCGTTTCCCAGTCCCCCAGTGAGCCGGCAACTAATTATGTGAAAATTAGCTCTCATTAATGTGAGTTATCAATAAGCAGCCGAAAAACGGAGACCGAGACAGCTGAGACACAGGGCCAACAATGGGCGTTCACTTTCCCATAATTATTATTATTTTATGTGTTTATTCAGCTCGTCTTTTATTTGGGATACTTCCACGTAGAGCCAAGAAGCTGAAGCTGCGATTTAAGTCGACCTCTCAGCGCAGCTCAACGTAATTCAATTATGCCTACGATGGTATGGGCATCAAAACAAAAGCAGATCCGCGGGGGCCACCAAAGCCAAAGCCACTGCCACCGCCACTCAATCCGAATACGAAGACGAAAACGAATCCCATCCCACTCCGCTGGAATCCACCTCGTCCACATGGCGATGTCGCTGGGTTGGCAATAAATCGAGGTCGCCGCAATTTGAAAAGAAAGTGAAATTCTGCAACTGTTGGCAAACAACCGAGCAGCTGATGGATGGAGGAGTCAGTCGTCTCTTACACTGAGAAAATCCAACATTGCACTGATAAAAATATTTAAATAAAATATATATGTATATATGTTTTTATCAATTTTTTCAAAAATCAAAAAAAAATTATTTTTAATGTCAAGTTTAAACTATAAATTTCAAAAAAATTCTGTTATTGATTTACATATTTTTTTTCTCTGTGGAAATTTTTTACAAATTTTTGCCATTTAATTTTGTTTGACAATATTCGAAACCAAGCGCACTCGAGAAATTTCGAAAAGAACAACACTACGGAGATTTAAATAAATAAGGTTTTTATTATAATTAATAACCTAAGGGCAATCTTTTCGCCAAGTGAAGTCCCCCAGTCAGAGTCTGGGTCTGGATCGGATCTGGTCGGAACTCTGGGAACTGACTGTGCGACAGAGCCAAAAAAAAACTCGTTTCGTGTCGATAATAAAAGCAACTCCCGCCGGAGAGGATCTGCAGCATGCAACCTTGGCTTTGGACTTGAAAATTTCTTGAAAAATGGGAAACTCATGGGCCCATAGAGCCCATAGGGTTTTGACAAATGGGATATATACATACATAGTAAGCTTGGGCGAATGCACGCGATCCAACAATGTGCTTGGGAATCTTTTTCGGGGGCAAAATAAGCAAACCGCAATTGTGTTGGCCCCGTCATCGCGCATATATGAGAGACCGAGAGACCGAGAGACCATCTGCATCTTCGCCTCCTCTGCGGCTGCGCAAAAGTGAAATTGTCGATAAAACTCGGGATCTTGATGGGGGTTGCGGGGATAAAAAAAAAAAACGCCACAACAAAAACTGTCACAGTGCGGCACTAGGTTTTCCAAACTACAACCACTACAAACATCAGTGTTTGCAGCTATATTTCACTTCAGCACAACAAAAGCCAAAGAAATTAATTATGAAAATATACTCATATCGCATGAGCCGTTAAAAATATTGTTGCAAAAAAAAAAAAAAAGGAAAAGAAAAGGCACAAAAACAAAACAAAGTAATGGCAACAACAAATGCCTTTTTATGGGCCCCAGAGTCGTCAACCGCCAGCGGACGTGGTGTTGCTGGAAATGCAGATGGATGTGGATATGCATATGGATGGCACGATTGAGAGACAGACGGCAGCTATGCCCCCAGAAATGACCCCATGAAAAATATGCATTCAAATTTATTGGGTTTCCAAGACACAGCTGGCCAATGGGTAGGCGAATCCAGGGAAAACCAGGAAAGAAATGTTATAAATCAGTGAAATTTTCCAAATTATTCACTATATGATTATGGCATATGTGTTGGTTTTTAAAGTTTTAATTAACTAATTGTAGGGAATTTCTAAAATGTGTTAATTATGATAATATTCTTTAATCCTATTGAGTTATAAAATGTGTAATTAAGATGTATCCTATAATTCCTATCATTTCCCCAAGTCTTGACATAAAGTGGTGGTAGCACCTGACACCAGATGACTGTCTTGTCATGTGAAACATCTAGTGAGACACATCCTAATGCAATGATTGCACAGTGCAATTCTATTGTTTGCCCAATCTCTGCGATCGTGACACCCCAAACGCCCTGTCAACCCCCCTATCGATCCATTTATCTGGTCCATTAAGTGGCGCCCAACGTGGGACTATCTGGTCCACTAATTGGCGCCCAACGTGGGGCCCATCACTTTCGCTTCGTTTCGTTTTGCCGATCCGGTGGCAGCGTTGTTTCTTTGCTTTTCCAGGCAATTGAAAAACGTTTTCCGTATTTACCCGTTGCCCCAGTCATCATCATATGGGTCTTGGTGGCGGAAATGTCTGTTGTGGCTGGTGTTTTGCTTGGACCTGCTGCCATAGGTGGGGAGATCTCAACACTTTTTCCAAATGAGATGGCACAAAATGTGGGACATCAGCGAGAAATGGCCGAATGACACGACGCTCTAGCGATGATATAGCGAAGACGGCGACAATCAATAATTAATTTCACCAACATCGGTTATCGCTCATCCACAGTATGGTGAGCCACTTACAACTCAATAATTATAATTACGAATTCCTTTGGCAGTGACTTTTATCGATGAATGGACTTATCTAGCTGCCTGTCAGCATTTCCATGGGCCCGACAGGTGTCTGTCCGAATATTATACGAATGCTATCTCAGATGGCCGGCGAATAATGCCTAGTTATATACACATATATATTAAATTGCCTGATTAGTTTTTGTTGACGCTGGGCAGGAAATTGATATGGATGTGGTGAAGGAAACATATTTTGTAGGGGTAAACAGATATTATGGATTATTTATCGTCTTTTACTAGATGTTCTTGCAAAATGAGACAATGATTCTATTTTTCAGTGCCCTATGATAACCTAGTGTGAAATTTACATTAATAAATCACGTTAATCACACATGTTGCAACCACTCATTAGGTGGCGAGGCGAAAAGTATGATGGCCTCATGCCGCGTGACATGAAAATTGCACTCGTACACACAAAAAAAAGCATGTTACCGTAAAATCGATATGGCCATATAAATTTCAGGTCATGCAAAACCCATATCGTTTTTACATGAAGTACTTTTTTCGACATATGAAATTAAAATTGATCTTAAATAATGTAAAATTGATCTACGTTTCATATCGTTTTTATTTTGGGTGCAGATCCGGTGCCGAAAAATGAATCTCACCTAGAGCAACCAAGTGTCCAAGTGGCCATTGGCCTTGTCGCGACCCCAGATTCACTCGAATGTGGATAATTCATGGAGCCAACTAATTTGATTAGCTCTGCCTGTTGGCTTTTGGGCTTTGGGATGTGGAAGTGGAAGTGGATGATCTGGAGACCGAAAATGCCAAAGACATTTGCGAAATGTCTGTCATGGCTAGTAGGCAGGTGGTTACTTGCATATGGTACGATATAATTGGGCGATGAGCAATGCGCAACTGCGGTGATGATTATAATGATGAAAAAGTATGTATACCCATGGACTCGACGCAATGCGGAATCGCCAGCAATTGTGACAGCACGCGAGCAATTAACAAGTTTCCACCCAGCATTTGTCGCATAACCCGATGGCTCCACATTCACCAGTCATTATAAACAAATTAGTGCATTGTTGTGCCGTCTGGATGAGCGATCGATTCGAGTGCAACATGAGTGCGATGTAATCAACTGGCTTTGCATAATATATCCATCTAACTATTTGTATACTAAAACTCACACTAAAACCCATCTAGTCCCCAATCCCGAGACTCAATCCCGAGTCCCGAGTCCCGGAAGACCGCAGTCGTTCATTGCGGTGTTTGGCAGATCAATTACCACTTTCTGACTTTCTGCTCCCCGGCTTACGCACAATGTCCCACGGCTATAAGGTAGATACAAATGAGCACAAAAACAAGGAAGAATGAAAGTGAAATCTATTAGCTGGGATGTTAGAGTGTTACTTTTAAGCTTTCTGAAATATCCACAAAAGTTTTGCCAATGTAAAATGTAAAGTTGATATTGCATATCGAAAATACTATGATATAAAAAAGAGAAAGAAATTTTATTGATAGAAATACTTAAAAATAAAATGATATTATATCATGCGGGGATCCTCAGAGAGTGATATAAATGATAGATCCCCCCACTCGGGTGAAAAAGGAAATATATTTTGGTATTCAAAAAGTATGCAACAAAAAAATTGTTCTGATATATTATATTTTTTATAAAAGTATCTTATTTTTAAATGGGTATCCTTAGTAAACTCATTGTTAACTAACTTTATCAATAGGTATCTTCTTATAACATACATTTCGAATTCTATTTTTTTTCTCTTCAGAACCGTAAACCCACTGCAAACCCAAAAGAAGTGCTACGAATGAAAGACAGATGACAAATTGCTCATAAATTATCAAAGGCAATCTTAAATCAAGCAGTAAAGCAGAAGGTAAGACAAAACCATAATTGTCCAAAGTTGCCAGTGATATGGTTAGATACATAGGTATGTGTGTAGTTACAACCCCCCCATCCCCTTTTTTTTCGCCCACATATTAGATTTCAGTACGAAGCGCCAGGTAAAAATGGAGTAAAAAAACCTATAGGGACCCGGCATAATAATAATAATAATACCAACTATACCCATTCCCAAGATTGCTAGCATAATCGGCGCATTGTGGACTTTATTGCTGCTGCCTCTTTCCATTGTCGCTCCACTCACCCACAGGGTTAAAACCCCAGGCCCCCCTAGATCCCCCCTAGAGATCCCTCCTCCTATAAGGGGCTAGCTCCGATTCGGTGTGATCATTTCTGAAACAATAAGAAAACGCGAGCCGAACGAAGGAGGAGCGAGGTGAAAAAAAACTTGAATCGCTGAGGAGATGCTCGGGAAAAAAGTGAAAATTTGTCCGCGTCCAAAAATTATGCGCTTTTCACACGCGCTTCGCGACTCGTCGGAGGGGGCGGGCGGTTAAGGGGGGCGTGCCGTGCCGCTTCACTCTCAACACTTGCGTGTAATTGTCGTGTGACAACGTGAGCTTGACTCCGCCTGGAAACCTTTTTTCCCCATCCCAACCCATTCCATCTTAACCCATCCCATAGAACCGGTCCGGTCTGCTTGAACTACCTCAATCCCCCCCCCCCCCCCCATTTTTTTGACTTTGTAGACCGCCCGCTCGACCGGCTTGGCTTTTGCTTTACTTTTTGCACGGCTCTAGAGGAACGGGGGAATCCGAATCCGGGGAGATGGTGGTGAAGACGGCCGGTATTCCAGCGACCTGCCTTGTGGGTTAGCGGGCAATTGAGCCACAGTGGAGCAGGTGCATTTCATAGCTACACATCTTATTATATCAAAAATTATTTCTTAACTTGGGATTCTTAATAAACTTTCTTAAAATAATAATCATAAAAATATAAAATAAATTGTATATGACAAAAATGTAAGTTTTTACTTTATAAATATGCTAATCATAAAAATAAATAAATCAATTGTATCTGACAAATATTTAAGTTTTTACTTTATAAATATGCTAATATATGTATATAGAAAATCGAAAAGGAATAAATGTTTATTAATCTATTTTCTATAAGAAAGGATTATTATTCCATCCTTAATGTTAGACACTTTTTATACTGGTGGTACTCGAGAACAAAAAGTTTATTGACCTATTTTAATAAAAGTGATTTTAATAAAAAATGAAAATAATAATATAATAAAGAAACTTTTAAGGATGATTCTACATTTATGCATTAAATCACAATGGAGGCTATAAGTATACGAATTCAAATTCATTTCTTTCGGGACTCTTTACTCCCATTTTCCATAGAACTTGACCCACTGTGCGACGCCGACGCGGCTGAACTTGGCTGTTGAAAATGCCAAATAAGAAAGAAGTCGGCTTTATAAACTGAACTAAAAAAAAACAACTAGCTCGAATGAAAACAAAAGTAAAAGTGGTTGTTGTTGCTCTCATTGTTGTCTTCGACTTGAAGTTCACTTTTGTTTCTAGGCATTTTCCTTTGTTTTTTAACTGCGTGTTGAGCGAGTTTTCTTTGCTCTTTATTTTCTTTTTTTTCGAATACTGCGGGGGGGTCATAAAAAGTCGAGCACCTGTCCAACCCCCCCACCTGTTTTTTTTTTTTTGCTTTTTTTTCGGTTCATGCGGTAATTAAGATCGTTCGCTTTCCTAAGTGACGCCAATTAAGTTACGTTGGTCAAGTTGGTGGAAAAAAAAGAGGTCGTGTTTGACTTTTAGCCGCCTTCCTTTATTTATTTATTATTTTTTTTAACCCCGTACCTATGCATTTTCTCACTGGTCGCTCTACTCACTTTTCTCGCTTTTCGTTATGCAAGTTCTGCAAATGGATCTCTGGGCGGGGGAAATCTAGACACTCCACCCATTGCTGTGGGAAAGAAAAACCCATCTTGTGCCGAAAAAAAAGAAAAATAAAAAAAATACTACTTCCAATTACGAAAGTCGGAGGCTGAGACCAGCGTGTCACATAAATAATCCGACACTCTTCGTGGGCTGTTCGAAATTGAAGTGAAATTGCAACTGATTATTCAAAAACTATACCCATTTCACATTTTATTTTTTTTGATTTTCCCTGCCCCACAAAGAGATAATATTTCTAATTATAAATAAGTGTGGCTATAACTTTTGCAGCCGATGGTCGAGAGAGACAGATATTATATTGTTTTGTTCGGCTCGTTAATTGCCGGTCCATTGTCTTAATTGGCCCACTGTGCTGCGCATGTAACACACGGCGTATGCGTAATCTGCTAATCATATATATCTCACATAAATCTCATAACTGCTCTCGTTTGTCCATCTAGTATATAAGTATATTATACAATTGAGCGGGCGGCCTGAGATCGGAAATCTGTCTTCGGGAAATGGAAATTTCTGATTTATATCAATTTGCATATAAAAGGTTTCAATTTCTATTGTCGCCCCCAAAAACGGAAGTCCATAAATATACTTTCTTAAATTCCGAACGGAAGTGAGTTGGCAAAATACTAAACCGATTGGGCGGAAAAAGAAAGCAAAATTGTTCAAAAAAATAATATAAGGTAATATCGTAAATCTGATGGTATTCACAAATTGTTCTTAATTTTTTTCAAAGTTAAATTTAAAATTAATTGGAAAATAATTTTGATATATAGGTAATATAGGTCAAAAGGTAAATATTTTTTATAATTCAATTTTTATTTTTATTTTATTTTTGTTATTTTTTATTTTTTTTTTTAATATTTTTTTTAAAATCCCATAGTATTTGATATTCTGTTATGATATAAATATTTTTTAAAATAAATATGACAAATTCCCTCCTTAACCAACCATAATACCTCTTTATAAATGAACTCGATGCATAATTAATTGAAATGTATCTATGCTTTTAACACGACAGCCGAGAAATTAGAGGTTTGAGTAGGAGTGCAAATTGAAGCGTTTTACGATTGCGTTTTGTATGGAACCCTCCTCCTTTTGAGGACCGAAATGCACTTGCCGTGAATTCAGCAATTATGTGAATTAGTGCCCCCCCCCCCTTTTTTTTTCACGCCCCGCTAACTATTTTTATTTCTCCATCTACCATCTACTTAAAGCGTTGACAGTTCGGTGAATTAAGGTGCCATCATCGATGGCGATTATGTAATATGGCGGGAAGCGCATTAACCAGTCATTGACACCTTAACCCTTAAGTGACCATGCCTGGCTGCTTATTGGTTTTTATGATCCATGCAGGCATACAAAAAAAAATAATAAAATAACATAAAAAGCAGAAAAAAAAGGCAAAAAAATTAAGGAATAAAAAGTGTGTGCCGCCTCATAAAATGCAATTCAACAATTACACAATGGGAATGGCCACGGCCTTTTTGGTATGTACAATGAATGTATGATATGATATATTTGGTTGCCTAAAGACAATACAATTTCTGCACAAAATTTCGGGTCTGTTGTTACAATTACGTGGTAGCCAATGGCATACGCAAGTACCCCCCAATATAATACCCATATTCGTTCATATATCGTATATTCGTCATGCATCTCGCGTGGTTTCCCCGTCCGAAAGACAAAAGCGAAACACTCTCTTTCGATTTTCGATTTCAATTACAATGCTTCGCACCACAATTACAATTGAAATGCACTCGGCGCACCTGTTACGCGTTTTACCTACCTGAACTGAGCCAAACTGAACCGAACTGAACTGAACTGAGCCACCCAATTGGATGTGTGTAATACTTACACACTTAGGCATAATGCTTTCTGGCTCTTATGCAATCGATCTCTGATCCGTGATCGGCATGCCGGAGTTCCCGTTTCGAATAGATCATCGTAGATCCATCAGATCGCCGGATAATAAGGTGCGTAGGCTGATATTTGGTTAGCCCCCCGAAACCATCCGATGATCTGGGGGCCATGGGAAAGGGCACTGGGCAATGAATCGCCATTTTATTGGAGCACCGGCATCACGATCAATTTGGCAACTCAACTCAATGATCTGGCCAAAGATCAAAGCGAACAGATTGATTAATTGCCTATTTTGTTCGCGATCATTGATCAATTTGCAGCCTCTGTCGAGCGAAATCATAATGGTCATTGGCTAATAATGTGAATATTGTCTGGTAATTATTCTCCGGTTTTTGTTTTTATCTATTCCTGTCAATATTTTAACAAATTATGTGTAATAATTTTAGTGCTAATCCATTTAATATATAATCTAATTTTTATTATTCCTAGCAATATCGAATTTTGAAGTCTATAACTCATTTAGGAACTTCTTTTGCATACAAAAGAATATAATCTTGAAATTTTACTTAAAAAAATGTATTTATACAGAATTAAAATTCATATTATTTTTAAGTTTTTCCTTAAAAAATGTTTAGTATTGGAAAAAATAAAAATTGTAATAAAAATAATAATAAAATAAGAATAAAAGAATTTTGTATTACAAATTTAAGCTTAAACATTTTTCATATTATTTTTCTTTTAAATTACTTTTAAGTACTTTTACTAGATTCTTTCCCAAAAAATATCTCATTAAAATTCTTAACGCCTTTTTGACGCCTGTCTTTCTTTCGAATAGTTTACAATGACTTAGTTAAATGAAATGGGCACAAAATATCTGAATCCATTTGAACAATAGGTGTTCTTTATATTCCCATTTAATTACAAAGCTAAAACTCATAAATAAACGAATAGAGATATTCCCAGAAATTTCTAGTTGCCATCTAGGCTGATTTCCCTTTCCATTGTCTTCTTTCTCCCATATCGAAAGTGATAACGAGCCCGCGGGCAATATAATTTTGTTGTATAGCCCAAATATATCGCACAATCTCCAACTCCATCACCAAAGTGGCCATAAAAATTCTGAAAAGTCACCACTCACTCAACGGGGAGCGAGAATCGCTCTGGTTCCCTCGCTAAAAACCTGACCTACGGGAACCCAGAGACCCCTGCGATGAGATCGTCGTAAACCCGATTCTTCGTCGCGGTTCGTAGTTCTTGGTAATTGCACTCACCATTTCGGACAAATGAGTTCTAGGTAATATATAAATCACCCTACTCCTGCCGCCGAGATTGATGATCCTGATCCTCGGCTCGTTAGGTAAATCCGCTGGCTACCTGTGAAATTCCTACGAATTTCGTTTGGGATTTTGTATTTAACTAATCACTCGGCACTCGAACAAAAAACGAAACAAAAAATTTGATTGTGATTTGATTTTTTTTTGGCAACTTCTTGGGCACTAAATTTCACTTTTATCACCAAAAAGGCAGGGATGCTGTACACACGTATATATCAACGAATATATATATTTATATCTCCGGCTGGATTTCGAACCGCAAAAAACCGACGACGAACGATCGATGGAAAAAACTCTGACTGCACATGCGCGCAGGCGCCCACGAACTGAGCTCGGCCCGGTGGAAAATGCGGCAGGTAAGGCGATCGCGATCGCGTTCGGCGGTTCATCTGGCCAAGCGGGAGAGAGTACCGCTGAGTGCGGAGTACCGGTATCGTAGTACCGAGAGAGAGTGAGAGTTGGAGTGTAGTGACGATCGTGCTACTGCCGTCGCTACGTGAGCGGCATTCGCTCAAAGGCAACATGCAAAATGTTGCAAATATCTGTGATCCGAGGCACTGGAGATGGGATAGCCATGCTCCGTGGAGCATCCAATCAGGCACAAGGGTCAGCTCATCTAATCTCGTCTGGGGGCCCGGGCCCCAATGGAACCCGACTCGAGCCTCGGGCACGGGGCCCTCTTGCAACACGCTGCCCAATTAAACTTTTCGGCCCTGTTGACAAATACTTTGTGTGGAACTGTCAAAAATATGAAAGAGATTTGGATTATGATAGCCTTAAAGTATGAATGAGTTTATCAAGATATTTATACCCGTTACTCGTAGTGTAAGAGGGCATATTGTATTCGTTGAAGAGTATGTAAGAGGTATAAAATCATATTTTCACCAAAAATCAAGATCCTGATTTTCACAAAAAAAATCAGTATTTTGGCTGAGACAAAGGATATTGAAGTCCAAATATGGAGTGTCATACCTCGTTGAGCTCGTAATTTAATCCCCAATCGATTGGCATTAAAAAAAATAAATATTAAATTTTGGCCAATTTTCGCAAAAAATTGTGATGTCACCCCTTTTAAAAATTGCGAAAATGGGTCAAAAATTTTATTTTTCTAAATCAACCAAAAAGTGAAATATATTTATTTATTGGGTTGTTACTTACTCAAAACAGTACGTATCGTCGATTTTGGACAATTTTTGGCCAAATTACAGCAAAAAAACCATACAAAAAATCAGTTTTTACCAAAAACCCAAATATTGATATTCCATCAAAACAAATCAGTATTTTGAACGAAACGAAGAAAATAATAGTTTAAACATGAAGTGTCATACATCGTTGAACTCGTAATAAAATTCCCAATCAACTTGCATTAAAACCTGCAAATTTTAATTTTTATCCATTTTTCGCAAAAAATTGTGATGTTACCCCTTTTAAAAATTGCAAAAATGGGTCGAAAATTTGATTCTTCTAAATCAGTCAAAAAGTAACAGAGATTTATTTATTGGGTCATTAGTTGTTCAAAACAGTACGTCCCATCGATTTGCGACAATATTTGGTCAAATTACAGCAAAAAAACACAAATAAAATATCCTGTTTTTGCCAAAAACCCAAATTCTGATTTTCCACTAAAAAAAAGACAGTATTTTGGTCGAAACAAAAAAAATATTTGTTCAAATATAAAGTGTCATACATCGTTGAACTCGTAATAAAATTCCCAATCGATTGGCATTAAAATCTGCAAATTTTATTTTTTGTCCATTTTTGCAAAAAATTGTGATGTCACCCCTTTTAAAAACTGCGAAAATGGGTCGAAAATTTAATTTTTCTAAATCAACCAAAAAGTAAAAGATAATTATTTATTGGGTTGTTAGCTGTTGAAAACAGTACATATTTTTAATTTGACACAATTTTTGGCCAAGGTACAGCAAAAAATAACCAAAACCATTATTGTGTTTTCGCCAAAAATACTCCGCCAAATAAATAATGGGCCAACTATTAATTGTAATACCTTGTTGAACTCGTAATTCATTTAGGGGCATCACCAGAACTCTTGTTTTCTTTAACCTCCAAAAAATGTTTGATTTAAATTTAACAAATTAATAAAATTTGGTTCAAGGTTTCCAAAATAATGTCACTACTTTCAGTTATGAAAATGAGTTTAATTAGTTTATTTGTTGACCCTTTTGGGCAAACACTTAGTTAGGGGGAAACCAGAGGTCTAGTTGGTTAAATTAAGTTTCGAAAACCACACTCGAGACGAAAAAGTCAAGGGGCAAGGCTTCCTAGTAACTTAGTTCCCTCAATTTAATAATTTTGGTTATTCAAATGCCTCCCTTAAGTGTGACAATACCCCCCTTTGCACCTGCAGACTCATCTCAAATATTCGATGAAGATTTCCTCAATTACCGGTGGCTTTTGCAACATTAGCAGATCGATAGATTGGTCGAAATGCTCAGGCCCACAGCCCGTTACATCGTTGACAATTTTCTTAATTTCCAAATCATGATTACGCCGCTTATGGCAGTTACTCAACTGAAGCTTGGCTTTTACTAGGAAGCTGCTGCTTTTGCTGCTGATGCCACATATATAATCTTAATGGGCCTCGGCTCGCATAATTGTACAACATTTAAATGTTGATCTTGACTGGCAACGCGGCGTCGACTCGGCCCAAAATGAGATGAAAGAAATAATAAAACAAAAAATTAAGAAACACAAAACGTGTAAATGTGCAAATGACATAACAAGTACGAGTCTGGGCCAGCATTCAAATAAAGGTACAATTGTATCTGGCCATTTATCAAAGGCGGGGTGACGCCTGTCCCCACCCAAAAGACCAAAAATCACAAGCCAAAAATCACACAAACAATCAAAAAACAAAACAGAAATGTTCGCACGCAAATGTTTCGCCCAGTTTGCACAAATGAAAGTGGATGTGGATGTGGATGCGGTCAACAAGAGCGATCCACTGTTCGAGATGCAGGATGGGTAAGATACTTAGTTGCCAAAGAGATACTGTGACTGACCCCGATCGCCGTTATCTGCATATACATACACTGCGAGAAAGTACAAGTGCAACAAGTCAATATTTGCGGTTGGCAATCGACAGATTCCCCAGGCAATTGTGCAAAACAATCCAAGGCACTGGACAAGAGGAAAATACCAGGGATTTCGAAGATAACACCACACAGGAAAAAAATTATTATAGAAACTAAACTAATCGTACATTAATTAATAAACTATTTAATTTCAAAAATGTTTTAAAAATATGAGTATTAACTTAAGACTTTCGGTATAAAATTAAAACTGGAAAATATAAAAAAAATATATATAAAAAATATTATAATTTTTAGGATTAAATTTATACCACACTTTTATACTGCATCTAGTATATTTTGAATACAAAGATAACCAAGAGTTAAAATATGGTTAAGATATGGAAAAAAGACATATTTATAACGATCACTTTGATCTTAACATCCATAAATGTCAATAATCATTATTCCTCTAGAAACCTATTAATTTTTATTTTTTACAATATTTAACTTTTTTTTGTAAATATGCAAATGGTTAGGATGTGCAAAAGATGGGTTTTATAAATCCCAAAACTATTGAATATTATTTTTGAATCATTTTAAATAATAAAGCTTCAAATTAAAACTAAAATTTATTAATAAAAGTTTGATAAATCCATAAAAATAATTTAGTTCAGCCTGATTTCTTTGCGTGTTTGCCAGCGGAGTTAACTATTCATTTGCCTATGACCGTTTAGGGCCAAATGGCAAACACTTGTGTGCCAAATGGCACTATGCACGTATCCAGGCTTTTATGATTGCGATTTCGATGGGGAGGCGAGGAGAGGAGAGGAGAGGAGTACGTGCCTGGACTACTGCCACCGGCTAAAAAGCTGCGAATTTTGGCCCAGAGTTTTTGGCCTGCTTTAATTATCGCCGCGGTGGAAGAAATAAAGGCATTTTAACGAGCTACGCGCATGCGCAATTGTCCAACGAAGCGGTGTCGCCGATGCTCCGGAGTCCGGAGTCTCATTCCGCGGCCTTTTTATGCAACCTCCCGAGCAGCGGACCGAACCCCAAATGCCAAATGCGATGGCGCCCGATGGTGAGAGACTTTCACTCATTTGGGAATCCATTGCCCATTGCCCGTTTGATCATTTATCGCATTCATTGCAGATCCCACAAACTATCCATCCATCCATCCCCCACTAACCCATAGGCATACCCATAGTTCCCAGCTTGACCCGTGCTCCACCATGCGGAAGTTTATTAAACCACTAGCCACCATTCACCACCCACTGAATAAAAACCACCGAGCAAAACGACACGGAACCGAACCTCCAAGATAACTCGGCTGTTTTCATTCATTATCGCTGTGAAGACAACGAACAGCACGTGATTGAATGTCGGTTTCACGGGGCGCAAAAGGCCACTTTATAGGAAAGATTGGTTATTACGGAGGAATAATTACAAAATATATAATAAACATCACTAAAAAAACCTCTAAAGATATAAAAATCATTTTCCTAGTGACTAATTCTTACAAATACTTACTCAACTGCGAAAAAGTCATTAATAAATCAAATCATAAAAGGGAATATAAGTAGTAATTATTTATATTCATTTGACAACGATTAGATAATATTCGGGGAATTCTTGGCTGATTAAAAAGGCCTACCTACGTTGGGTTTTCAACTTACGATCTTAAAGTTTTGATTAAATATTGCTTAAAAATCATAGAGGAATAACGTATGAAGTCTGGTAAAATAAAGGCAATTATTTGAAAACAACAAACAGGCTCAAAAGTAATAAATCAATTAATGATTTATTAGTTTAATACAGGGCAAGATCAATCACTAAAGCAGGGATAAGATAATATTCCAGGAAATGCTAGAGACCATTAATTGATTTTTTTTTTACTTTTTTTTGTACTACTTTAAGGAATATTTTTAAGGTTTCCTAAATGTTTTGCTTACTTCAGGAACTCAACGTTAGGACCATAAATCATTAAGTGCCTTCAGTAAGATGAATGAAAGAAGCAAATATCTTTCGGGAAGATTAGATAATATCCAAAGTTTAATGGAACCCTAAAGCAAAATAACAGAAAGGACAATCATTCTTTTCTATAGAAATTCTAGAAATGATCATCAATAAAGGTTCTTTTTAATGATCATGATGATTTCAAGTTCAGTACTCCAGTTAACAGGGTTGCTTTGTGATCGAAAATCGATTAGGGGACATCTTTGCGGGGCTAATTTGTCACTCGAGAACTGGTCAAGCGATAAGATAGCAGCACCCTAATGGACTCCCTTCCTATCGCCATGATGGATAATGCGAATGGAATTGGAATAGAAGTTGATATTGCCGTCATAGGCAACCACTTGACAACCCCATCAAGATGCCAGATATGATTTGCAGTAAATTAATAATAATTAAACTAGAATTTATTCACTTCACAAAGAAAAAAAAAAAGTAATCACATTGGAAAAAAAAAAATGGAAGCTATTATGTAAATAAAAGCTACAGCTTGGTTAAATGGTTGCAATGACTGGTTTTATTGCTTCACATCGTTCTTAGCCAACCAATCCTAGACTTCTCGACTGGCATCCTTATTTTTTTGCAAGGCAGTCGAAATCGAGGGAGCAGCAGCTTTTGACAGGATCGAACTGCATCGATCCAGGACACTTCATGGTGAACGGCTGTAGCTCGGTGGAATTTGCGTAGCTGCAGACGACGTAGTTCGTGCAGCTCTCGTCCGACGGAAAGAATCCGGTGGTGGCGCACTTGTGGGGCTCTGCGGTGGTTTCAGTCACGTCGCCGTCATCGGTGGTATCGCTACTCGGCTCATCGGTGACGGGATCATCGGTGACAGGCTCATCGGTGACAGGTTCATCGGTGACAGGCTCATCGGTGACGGGTTCATCGGTGACAGGTTCATCGGTGACGGGTTCATCGGTGACGGGTTCATCGGTGGCAGGTTTATCGGTTGCAGGTTCATCGGTGACAGGTTCATCGGTTGCAGGTTCATCGGTTGCAGGTTTATCGGTTGCAGGCTCATCGGTTACAGGCTTATCGGTGACAGGCTCATCGGTGACAGGCTTATCGGTTGCAGGCTCATCGGTGACAGGCTTTTCGGTTGCAGGCTCATCGGTGACAGGCTCTTCAGTGGCTGGTTTCTCAGTGCTCTCATCCAGATGGCTGGGCGGTGGAATGGTGGGGTTCTCGATGTTGCTACTGTCACGGGCCTCAAACTCAGCGATCGACGGGACGCACTGGGCCACCGAGGAGCTGAAGACCATACCGGCGGGACAGAGCAGGTGACGCACAGCGAAGTCACCTTGGACACCGATGGACTGGCAGGCGTAGAAGTGCGGCGTCTTATCCACAAGGGTGAAGTAGCCGCTCTGGCGACACAGGGACTTGGCCTGAGTGATTGAAGGAGCCAGGATCAGGGCCAGGCCCACTAGCATCGATAGCTTGAACATTTCGTTTTCGTTTCGGGGTTTTGATTTTGGCTAATTGGTTCGACGGACTAACTGGCCGGACAATCGGAACGGCTCTTTTATAGCCGAGAGGCCCAAAAGGTGACGGCGGCAATCTTCCAGATTGCCCAGTGATTAGCTGATAAAGTGGGTAGGTTGACCATAACGCACCACCGTCGATGGAAGTGGCCAAAAAGTCTGGCTGTGTGTGACTAAGCTTCAGATAAGTGATCGATATGATATGTATATAGTGTGCCCTCGAGGAAACGTATCTCTAGCGTAGTGGAAATTCCCAAACTAAGGACTTTTTCCAGAGTCTTGAGAGCGCCAAATGAAGTCTGAGATACCAATTTCAAAATTTAAGGTGATATATCAAGATGCAATTATCATCTCATCTAAATAATACATAATAATACATTATATAAATAATAATAAACAAATATAAGAACTTCATACCTGTGCCGATAAGTCTTCTTTCCACAACTTGATTATTTACATAAATAGCTAGATGATAAATGTAGGTAGTTATGGAATATTTCTCTCGTTTTGGGAACAACAAAAAACAAGTTGTGTTGAAAACTTTAACACTTATCTACTTTTTCCTCTCTATTTATAGTTTAAGCTTCGGAAAAACAAAGCAATTAATTTGCTTAGTACAGATAAAGTCACTAGTATCTAAGGGTAGAAGTAAAGAAACGAAAAACTTGAAAAGCTTATCAAGACTAACCTTTCTCCTTAAAAAGATTTCACACCTGTTCACACATATGTACCATAAAGCAATACAAATAAATAGTTATTTTATTTTAATATATTTATAGAAAAATTCCTAAAAAAAATTTAAAAAAAAAATAAAATAAAAATTAAAAACACTTTAATGATTTCGTTTTAAATCTTTATTTATACCACAAAGCAAAAAAAAAAGAGGGGTTTAACAAAAAGATAGTTTTACTAGACTAGAGCAATGGACCAACATAGATGGGATGGGTTTATCCTCATCTGGGGAATGGAGAAAGGGAGCTTGGAGATTGGATCTTGGATCTTGGATCTCTCATCTCAGATCGGAGCTAGTTACTCCGCGGACTCGGCGCTTTCGATGGACTCTGGACCCTTGGCCTCCGCCTTCTGCTTCTCCTTCTCGGCCTTCGCCTGCTGCTTGGCCTGCTCCTTGGCCGCCTTCTTGGCGGCCTTCTCCTCCAGCTTCTGCTGCTTCTTGGCCAGCTTCTCCTGCTCCTTCTGCGCCTTCAGGCGCAGCTTCTCCTCGGCCTTGTACAGCTTCAATTCCCGCTTGATGGCCGCCAGATCGCTGATCTCCGTCGCCTCCTGGCCGGGCACAATCTGCGTCCAATCGTAGCGCCAGCATCCACCGATCAAGGCCTCGAATCTCTGGCCACTGGAACAGCGTACAATGAACTTGTGGAAGCCGCCCTGCAGACTGGCCACACAGCTGTAGTAGTAGGTATCATCGTGTCCCGCAAATCGGCCCACGGCCAAGCACGGGAAGCTATCCTCCTGGCACTCGGCCAAATCCCTGGCACATCTGCCCAAGCTCGGCGAGAAGACGGTGCGTTCGGGACAGATGAGCTCGATCTCCTGCAGCTGCTGGAGCACGGGGTTCAGCAGGCAGTTGTGGTAGCGCCTACAGTCGCCACCGATGTGGGGAAACAGTCCAGCTGTCTGGCATTTGAAGGTGGGCGGGGTGGGTGCAATGGTGGTTTCAGCCGGAATGGAGGAGGAACTGGAGGTGGAGGAGCTCTCTGGTTCTGCTGGGGCGGAGGAAGAGCTGGAACTCTCTGGTTCCCCAGTGGTTGTTTCCTCGGGAGCGGGTGAAGTCTCCTCGGGAGCAGGTGAAGTCTCCTCGGGAGCGGCAGAAGTCTCTTCGGGAGCAGCGGAAGTCTCCTCGGGGGCTGGGGAAGAGCTCTCCTGGCCAGCTGGTGAGGTTTCCGGAACAGCAGTGCTGGCCTCTCCATCGCCAGAGGCACCTGAGGTGGAGCTCTCCTGATCGGAGCTGGTGGTCTCCTCATCGCCAGCGGTGGTCTCCTCGTCATCGGAAGGTGAAGTGGTCTCCTCACTTGGTGCTGCAGTGGTTTCCTCCGCCTCTGTGGTCAGTTCCCAGTCACCTGAACCGGAACCGGAAGTGGTAGACTCCTCATCATTGGGCTGAATGGTGGTGGTGGTGTCGCTCCAGGGCTCCGCCTTGCCCTGATCCACGCCTGTGGCCGGGGACCCAGCGTCGCCGCTGAGCGCCAGGATGCCGCAGGACTTGGTCAGCAGCTGGAAGTTAGTCAGGAATGGTCAGGGATCGGCTCAATCCTTCGGCCGGCTGAAACTTACCAGGGCGGCGCAGAGCAGCAGGATGCTCGATAGCTTGGAGATTCGCCTGCCCGTCATCTTTCGCACTGTGAATGTGGTGCTTGTGGTTGTGTTTCTAAAGGATGTCATCGTTTTCGTCGCCAGTGGCTAACGTCGGTCGATCGTTGTGTGAGCTGCTGGCCGAGAATGCCTACGATTATATAGCCCGATCTGTGCCGGGATGCTCGGTCTTATCGGGCTTAGCACCTTAGCATCTCATCTCATCTCATCCAATCTCATATCATCTCCGACTTGGGTATCTGTATCTGTATCTGATAGATAGACGTTCCGTATATGATGCAAATAAAATATCTGCCTGTTTTTTTTTTGCCCTGTTCTGACGTCGCTAGAGGGCCTTTTTTCGTTTGGGGTTGCAAAATACAGTTGTAAACCCGTAAAGTTGGGCTACTGCTTCTGCTATATACGCCATATAGCCATATAGCGATATATATGTATGCACATACTGCGCGGATGTGAAACGGAAGTCTGTAAAGATAACTGATGGATGGGTAAATCTCGGATGGGAGGTCAGATAAATCTGTTTGTCCGGTGTTTTTTTGTTTTTGCCGATCTTTCCAGTGCATTTGGACTCTTGGAGACCCACAACAAAGACTGTGACGCATCCAAAACTTTGGCATGGTGACATAGGTGACATTCGCTCCGTTCTTTAATACTCATCTCTCATTTAAAAGATCTTCAGTTGTTTACAATAATTTAGTTCAAACAAATGGTTTTAGTTCACAAGTTCTAAATAGGTTTTTCTAAGAAACTGTCTTACATACTATTAAGGAATTTTCTCTACATTTGGAGTTAGTGCTCCGCGATTCCTAATGATATACGACGTAATCGCATGTTCACACCTTATCTTAATATATGCATATCATTGTTTCTTTTTTAAATTTTAAATTTTCGTCTCCGGAAGAAAGGGTATGAGTCACCTTTTTGCTATGCTTAAATATAACAGTTAGTATCATAGTTTTATAAACATTGTTATGGTCATCAGTCAAAAAACTAACAATCAAATGCAAAGGTAATCCAAACACAAAGAGTTAGAAATTCGGTTTTAATTGGTCAAGTTGTGTAAAATTCTGGGTCACCTTTTTTTCAAAGCTCAATAAAATTGTATAGGAATAAATGTTATTCAAAATCAGGATTTAATGGGTCAAGTTATGAGTTCTAAAAGTGTAGTTTGGGGTCACCTTTTTGAAAACTTGAAAATATATAGACCTTGCTAATAGATATGGAATGCCATTAGTACTGGATTCTAAAGTGATAGTTTTGGGTCACCTATTTGGCTTATAACTAGGTTAAAGTTCAAACTGGGAGAGAATAAATGTTTATTAGTGATAAGAACTCTTTTTGACCAATTGGTAAGTGAGAAGACTATAAAATGGTAGTTTTGGGTCACCTGTTTGGCACATATCTACGTTGAAGGTCACCAAGAGTGAGGGAGTGCTTATTAGTGATAAGAACTCTTCTGAACCAAAATGGGAAGTGAGAGGAGTTGTAGAAATATCTCGTTTTTGATGCTCCCAACTTTGGTGACCCCGTTTCGGACACCACCACCGCCCACCAGGTATCTGTGGATCTGGAGAGTACCCAATGCCCACTACCCACTACCCACTACCCATTACCCATTTATCTGCTCCAACTGGTGGCCATAAACATAATCCGGCGCTGATGCCGCCGCTCAAATGTGGTGACTGAATTGCAGGCAAACGCTTTACATATCTGACGTTAATCTCACGGATACACGGCTACACAGGCTACACAGATACAGAGATACGCAGCTGCGCAGATACACTTGTGCAGTGTGTGGACACAGATATCTCTGGCATATATATCTATATATCTGGCATATCGTGATAAGAGGCCCCCAGAGCCCCGATGTTATCAGCCTGCCTCTCCGGCTCTCCGATTCACCGAGTCTCCGTGTCTCCGTGGTATATCCATATGTATATGTACGTTATCTAAACGGTTTTGGTTTTGGTTGGGGTTTTGGCTTTGGTTTCGGGGTTTGGTGAATGATGAATGCCAGCGGCTAGACGGAGCGCACACAAAAATTCCAAGTGCCCAGCGAACGGATACGGATCAACGCGTCCTCTTCTGTAAATCCATAAGTCTATAATCCAAATTGGATATATATATATAGAGAGAGAGCCAGCTATATATGGCAACCTCTGCGATGGGCAGTGTGGGCGTGGCTACCCCGAGTCCAGTGCGACGACCAACCGCCAGAGCCACCGCTGGAATCCAGAGACGCAGGGTGGTCAAGAAGCATATCCAACAGAAGTACATGCTCTGCGGCTTTGCCATACACGTAAATCGATCACTATAGTAATACATATATATTCTAGAGATTAGTAAAGATCATCTCTGCAGGCCTTTCTCGCCACCCCCGCCTATCTGTACGGCAATGTGGTGGAATCGGACAAGGATCTGGTGCTGAGGATCTGGCCGGCGATCGTCTACCAGGCCACCGGTGAGCTGTGCCGTTCGATAATGGAGCACCTGGACACAGAGTACAGCGGCAGGTCGAGGGAGACCACCCAGTACAGGCGGGTCTTCCTGCTGGCCACGCTCATCGCCTGCGTTTCGCTGATGGTCAGCGGCATACTGTTCTCCTCCGCCTGGATTGTGGTCACCACCACCACGCAGGTGGTGGCCATTGTCTTCTACGGCTGCTTTGCTGGTGAGTAGGGGGTGGGAGAATCATCCGTCATCCGTGATCTGTAATCTTTAATCTCTAATCTCTTAAACAAAAGGGCGCGAAGCTGCAAAAAATAGAGTATTGTAACTCGTACAGTTGTGTCTTTGTGAGATATTATAGTTAAAAATATTCCTATTATTTGGAAGTATATATTTCTTTAAATTTAAGATAAAGCAGCCACTACATTCTAATAATTGCCAACTCTTCGTATACGCAATATATCACGTATACGCATTCGCTTTCTTAACGTTTCATGATATTGCAATGGAGAAGTTCTATAAAAAGAAGCATACGAAAACGTTTAATTAAATAAAAATATTGTTTATTAATTACTCATTGCTGGAATAATATAGTATGCGATTAATATGTCATTAGGAATTAAATAAAAAAAAATTTTTAAACCTTTTATTAGATAAAAATGTATACAATTTGATTTAAAAAAGTATTAAATCCAAATATTTCAAATTTAATTTATGGAAATATTATATTAAACAATTAAAGTTATTTAAAGATTTTTAAACTTTGATTTTAGTAACAAATTAAATCATTTAATACAAATATTTTTCAAATATTACTCAAATTTTGATTTATAAGGTTGATATTTAATATTAATATTAATATTTAATATTCAATTCTACACAATTCTACTCAAGGTTTGATTTATAACCTTGATATTTAATATTAATATTTAATATTAAACTCCACCCCTTCGCCTAGGCATCGGCTCCAGCCTGTACCTGTGGAAGACGCACGTGATCCTGGAGGCAGTGCGTCCGCGGGAGGACAAGTACGTGCGCAAGACGATCCACCTGTGCGGCGAGGCCTTCTGCCAGCTGTTCCTCTCGTTCGTCTTCACCAGCCTGCGAACGCTGTACGGGACCGCCCAGTCGATTGTGCTGATGTCCGCCCTGCTGGTGAATCTCATCCCGCTGAGCCTGATCATCACGAAGCATCGCGAGGACGCCTTCACCACGAAACGGATATCGGTGATTAAGGCGGAGACGGGATTCGCAGCGCTTCCGCTGCGGGCAGCACTGGCCGCCAATCTGGTGGCGGACCAGCTGGACGGCCTGGACACCGCCCTGTCGTGGCGGAATCCGGCCACCACCAGCGAAATGGCCACCACACCGAGTGCCGTCGTCGCCGCCGCCGTGGTGGACACACACAGCAACTACATGCTGGCCACCGACGAGGCCTATGTGACCTATGTGAATCCCAACGGGGTGGAGATCATGGAGATCATACCCGAGGAGGACGAGACGGTGTCCATGATGCGATCGAGCAATGCGACCATCGACAACTACGCGATGTCCGCCTCGCAAACCTCACACAAGTCGCTCTCGAATGGACGCCTGTATCCGTTGACGCCCCAGATTCCCAGCTTGGCCACGGGAATGGGATTGGGAACGGGAACGGGCACGGGACTGGGAACTGGTAGCTCCTCGCCCCTGCCACCGGACTATGCAAATCTGGTGAGTCCTTAATATCAGTGTAATCACTGGGTTGTCACCCCAGATGTATGTATGATTAAAAATTTGAGAAAGACCAGGGTACAGAGTGCTCTGTAGAGGTTAGACAGAGCAGAGTTGCCACCCCAGATATATTAATTAAAATTTGTATAGAGCTCTGTAGACGTGACATAGAGCAGAGTGGTCACCCCACATAAATTATTTGAACTATGTATAAAGCTCTTTAGAGTTAAGACAGAGTAGAGTAATCACCCCACATATATTATTAGAAGTTTGTATCCAACTCTCTAGAAGTGTCATAGAGCAGAGTAGTCACCGCACATATAATATATGAAAATTGTACAGGGATCTGTAAAGGTAAGATTAAGCAGAGTAGTATTATTTGTATGTATTATATATTATATGTATTATTTGAAATTTAAATTAAAGGAGATGGACAACCAAAAATACTATATTTTACCAAGAACCCAGATCCTGATTTTCAACAAAAAAATCAATATTTTACCCGAAATAAAGAAAATAACAGTCCAAATATGGAGTGTCATACCTCGTTGAGCTCGTAATGAAATTCCCAATTAATTGGCATTCAAACCTAGAAATTAAAATTTAAAAAAAATTTTTTCAACAAATGATGATGTAAAAATTAATTAATTATTAAAAATGCGAAAATTGCTGAAAAATTTAATTTCCCAAAAGTGATGGGGATCTTTAGATTAGGTTGTTAGCTGTTCAAAACAGTCAGTCGTTTAGCTGTTGGCCTTGATTTGTCCAAATTACGACTGAAAAATCGAAAGAAAAGTTTATTTTTGTCCAAAATTCGAAACCATATTTTCCACCCTAAAATATTAGTTTTTTTACGAAACAACGGGAATAAAGGTCCAAATATGGAATACCATACCTTGTTGAACTCGTAGCTAAATTCCCAATCGATTGGCATTCAAACCTACAAATTTTAATTTTTTAAAATTTTTTGCACAAAATCATGATGTTATCAAACCTTATCAAAAATGCAAAAATTCGTGAAAAATTAAATTTTCCCAAAAGTAATGAGGATCGTTAATTTGGGTTGTTAGCTGCCCAATATAGTCGCTCTTTTCGTTGTGCGCCTTGTTTTGCCCAAATCACGATTGAAAAACCTCTAAAAGAAGGATATTTTTGTCCAAAGTCGTAGACTCCATTTTTCCAACTCTTTCCACAATTTTTATAGCGCCGCATCCGGCGAATGTCGCGGGCGGTGACCTCGCATCTGTGGTGGAACCTGCTGGACAAGATCGCCATGCCGCTGCAGCAGGCGCTGCTGGTGCCGCAGCTGTATGCCACCACGCTGCTCCTCTCGGCGGACATCTTCAGCTACGTGATGTGCCTCACAGTGCTGCCGGGCCTGGCGGTCAGCCACCATGCGCTGAAGAACGCCGAGATCCCCTTCCTCTTCTCCCTGCTGGCCTTCCCCTGGATGTGCTTCTCCCTGATGACGCCGCGCTTCGGGACGAGCCTCTACAAGCGCAAGATCCAGTGGCACACGCTGGGCAGCCTCTGCAAGTGCCTGGCACTGATCTGTGAGTCCTGCTCAGTAATCCTCGCGAGAGAATCTACCAGAATAACCCCCATTTCTCCCTCCCCGATAATCAGTCATCAGCTTCTCCACCTCGAAGCTGCTGCTCAGCGTGTCCGCGGTGCTCCTGGGCTTTGGCCAGGTGGTCACCGCCTTCCTGCAGGAGCTCGTCTTCCAAATGGGCATGACGCGGGCCAACTGGACGGCCATCCGGCGACCGGTGCACTTCACCAACGGCCTGCTCGTCCTCCTGTGGGGCGCCCTGGCCCACTGGGTGGTGGAGCGGTACTCCTTCCAGGCCACCGTGGGACTCGCCGGCGCTCTGTACGGCGCCACCACGCTGCTCTGGAACTTCCTCTTCTTCTGCTGCCAAAGCAGAGACTAAATAGGGGCGGTTGGATCTGAAGAATCCGCGGGGTCTTGGGCACCAAAGGGATCCTAAATCTGTGTGTGTGTGTGTGTGTGTTGCTGTTGTTCACGTTGTTGTTGTATTTGTGCAGTGATATTAATAAATAAAGATATAAACTATAACTTATATAGTTTAACGAAGTTCCCTTTGCTAAGAAAATAATTTGTTTTAAGTAGTAGGCCTGGATTTTTCCTGTCAAGTGATTTTCATTTTGCAAGTCATTCAGTTACCCTTTGCTTTAACAAAAAAAAAAACCTAAGGAGGCCTGGATTACAAAATAAGTACTAAAATGTTTTCCTGTCAAACGATTTGCATGTTGCAGGTCAGTTCAGTTCCTGACTTCCAACTGTGAACACCTAAAAATTATTATTACAATTTTGTTTTGGAAACCACAAAAGTTTTCTTTTCATTGAGATAAGCAATAAGTTAACAAAATTTCCTTTGTTCTAAGAAGGCCTGTTTTTTTCCCGTCAAGTGATTTTTATTTTGCAGGTAAGTTAAGTTCCAGACAGTGAGCATCTAAAATTTGCAACAGTCCAAATGCAAAAGTAAGAGCCAGTGGAATAAGTGCTAATAACAAATATATTTACTAAAATCATCTAGTGAAAATTATAAGTGAATTTTAAGTGAAGTTGTCAATTTAATTTAAAGTCATTAAAGTAAATATAACCAGACAAAAAAATAATACCTAACTTTTACCTTTACCTAGGTGCAATGGAAAATAACGGTCCCAACGAAACATATAAAATGTGCCGGTACAGTTTTGATGCAACTTCCAAAGGGCAGAAACGGCGTTTTGAATACAACGTGTAAGTTTTACAAAGCGGCTTTATTATTATTATTTATTATTATATTAGTTGAAAAAATAAATTAAACATTTTTAATGACAGTGACATGTGTATTTCAAGTGAAGTTGTCAATTTACTTGAATGTCATTAAAGTAAATATAATCAGACAAGAAAATAATATATCCTTACTTTTTACCTTTCCTAAGTGCAATTCCATCTAACCGTCTTAAAATAGCTTATAAGATAAACAAATACAGTTTTGATGTAACTCGCCAAGGGCAGACAAAGCGTTTTGAACACTACATGTAAGTTTTACAAGGCATATTTTATACATATATTTTTTATTTGTTTTTTTAATGACAATGATATGTGTATTTCAAGTGAAGTTGTCAATTTAATTTAAAGTCATTCAAGTAAATATAATCAGACAAAAAAATAATATATCCTTACCTTTTACCTTTCCTAAGTGCAATTCCAACAAGCCCTCCCAACGTAGCACCTACGATGAGCCGGTACAGTATTGATGCAACTTGCGAAGGACAGACACAAAGTTGTGAAAACAACATGTAAGTATTACAAGACAAATTAAATTGTTGAAAAAATAATTTAAAAATTTAAAAAGCTAAGCACAGCCTCTTGAAAAATAGCCAAACTATCGATAACGCTTGTACGTGCCACAGTGTTTCCTGACCAAGGGTTTTCCCCCCAGGTTTGGGGAGATTTTATTTCTTTTAACATTTCTACAACGTCATATAGAGATATTTCTTATTTAAATGTACATGTTCGAAATGAACTGATTTTTTGAATTTAGGGGGAAATCGGATTTTTTTAGGGGGAAATATCGACTGTTTGAGATTTTTTATCTGGCAACACTGACCTGGCATTTGCGAGCTATCCGTGACACGGTCACACTAGAAGCAGCACGCCAAGAAAACGGCAATTTTTTTCTTTTTCACAATTTTCCTTTCGCCGCGTTGCTAATTTTCCGCTTTGGCGGCATTGCAAACGGAAAAGTGTTCACCGGCTGGCCAAGAGGTAGGTGTTTAGCTTTCCCCGGGGCAAGGGCGCGTGGCGGGGTGAGCGGCAAAAGGCGGAAAAAAACCAGCGGCCAAGAAATGCGCAAAATTGCCTGCGTTTTACCGGCAGCTTTTTTTTTTCGTTTGAACTCTCCAATCCTAATGCCGTGCAATTCTTGATTCTTTCACAGCTCCGAAGCTGAAATAGCCAAAACGCAAAGACGCATGTCGAAGTCTCCCGAAGACGCCGTTGTGACCAATTCTGCACCCACATTCGCATCCCGCGATGGAGTCAATGGGTCGTCTGTAGACCACCAAGGAAATTCGCCGCCACTTGGGGCTCCCAGTTCGCAAGCGGATTCGGGCTTCTTCGGCATTAATACGACCGCAAACTCCTCGGTGAATAAGCCGCAAGCGGAGCAGAGCTACTACTACTCCCAGGGAGCAGCTGCATCCGGCAATTGGAGCTCGCCCGAAAGCCCGGCCTTCTCGCCCATAACGCCGCAAAAGAGCAAGTTCTGGGCACCCTTTTCCGCCTCGCGGGCAGTGAGGATACCCAATGCGGAGCCGTACTTTGCGTCGCCAAAGAGGTCACGTCTCTCGTCGTCTCAGCAATCCAGTCCAAGGCTCCAGGAGCTGCGCAGCTCCACGCCAGTGACGTCACCGCTGGGAGCGCCTTTCCAAAACGCCAGCATCTACGCCAGGCCGACGGGAAACTCGGACGGACCTCAATTCGCACCCAAGCTACACGCGCGGACGCCCACCGCCGAGGAGTACGAGCTACTATCGGACGAGCAGCGGCAAATCTATCAGGTCTGTCAGCCAACCAGCTACCAGGCACTGGCTTTGAGAGAGTTTGAGGAGGTGAACGAGCCGGTTGCAGAGCAGCTCTTGCAGGAAAACAAGCAAATTGCATCCCAGAAACAGCAGAAAAACAAGCGAATTGCATCCCAGAAACAGCAGAAAACCAAGGGAAAAGCATCCCAGAAACAGCAGAAAAACAAGCAAATTGCACCCCAGAAACAGCAGAAAACCAAGGGAAAAGCATCCCAGAAACAGCAGAAAAACAAGGGAATTGCATCCCAGAAGCAGCCGAAAACCAAGGGAAAAGCATCCCAGAAACGGCAGCCAAGCCAGCAAATTGCAACCCAGAAACGGCAGCCAAGCCAACGAATTGCAGCCCAAAAACAGCAGAAAAACAAGCGAATTGCATCCCAGAAACAGCCAAAAGTCTTTTCGGTTGCAACAGAGGTACAGGATCAAAACCACCAGGTTTTAACTGAGTTTAAGCATACGGATGAGCCGGTTGCAGTCCTGGACTTACCGGAAACCCAGCCAATTGTAGCTAAGAATCAAGTTCTCAATGAGCAGATTGTAATTGGGATACAGGACGAGCCGCAGATTCCACAGGAAACCCTGCAGGTTGCACCGGAGATCCTACGAGAAGACATTGTAAGTGAGAAAAGCGAGATCGAGCAAAATGAAGAGCAGGTT
The DNA here is from genome assembly GCA_035046095.1 of Drosophila pseudotakahashii. NCBI lineage: Eukaryota > Metazoa > Arthropoda > Insecta > Diptera > Drosophilidae > Drosophila > Drosophila pseudotakahashii. Next base: position 15,950,229 of record JAWNOE010000105.1, read on the forward strand.
GCAGTCATAGTCCAGCAGGAAGACCAAAACATTGTAGCTGAGATTCAAGATCTCAATCAGCAGATTGTAATTGAGACACAGGACGAGCCGACTGGATCGCAGGAAACCCCATTAATTGCATCTCAGACCGTGCAAGAAAACCAACTGATCGGACCCAAGATCCTGCAAGAAGATCAAACTATTGCATCCCAGATACCGCAGGAAGACATTGAGGTTGCAACCGAGGTGCAGGATCAAACCCACCAGGTTACAAGCGAGTTTGAGCAAGCAGAAGGACAGGTGGCAGTCCAGGTCTTGCCAGAAGTCCAGCATATTCTAACTGAGAATCCAGATATCAATGGACAGATTGTAGTGGAAATACAAGACAAGCAGGCTCCACAGAAAAACCAAATCCAGGAGGAAGATCAGAAGATTCCGCAAGAAGACATACCGATTGGAACTGAGGTAAGCAAGTTCGAGCATAATATTCAGGTTGAAACTGTGGTACAGGATCAAAACCACCAGGCTTCGAACGAGATCGAGCAAGCAGAAGAGCAGGTTGCAGTCCAAGTCTTGCAGGAAGTCCAGAAAATTGTAACTGAGAATCAAGATCTCAATGAGCGGATTGTAGTTGAGATACAGGACGAGCCAATTGTATCGCACGATTCACAGGAAAACGTGCAGATAGCCACTGAGATCCTGCAGGAAAATCAGCTGATTAACTCCCCAATCCAGCAGGAAGATCGGAAGATTCAGCAGGAAGACATACCGACTGTAACTGAGATACACGAGTTCGAGCCAAAAGAAGAGGTTGCAGTCCCACTCCTGCAGGAAGACCAAAACATTGTAACTGAGACTCAAGATCTCACTGAACAAATTGTAATTGAGATACAGGACGAGCCGATTCTATCACAGCTTCCACAGGAAAACCAGCTGATTGCATCTCATACCTATCAGGAAGACATACCGACTGTAACTGAGATTCACGAGTTCGAGCAAAAAGAAGAGGCTGCAGTTCTACTCCTGCAGGAAGACCAAAACATTGTAACTGAGACTCAAGATCTTAATGAACAAATTGTAATTGAGATACAGGACGAGCCGATTCTATCACAGCTTCCACAGGAAAACCAGCTGATTGCATCTCATACCTATCAGGAAGACATACCGACTGTAACTGAGATTCACGAGTTCGAGCAAAAAGAAGAGGCTGCAGTTCTACTCCTGCAGGAAGACCAAAACATTGTAACTGAGACTCAAGATCTTAATGAACAAATTGTAATTGAGATACAGGACGAGCCGATTCTATCACAGCTTCCACAGGAAAACCAGCTGATTGCATCTCATACCTATCAGGAAGACATACCGACTGTAACTGAGATTCACGAGTTCGAGCAAAAAGAAGAGGCTGCAGTTCTACTCCTGCAGGAAGACCAAAACATTGTAACTGAGACTCAAGATCTTAATGAACAAATTGTAATTGAGATACAGGACGAGCCGATTCTATCACAGCTTCCACAGGAAAACCAGCTGATTGCATCTCATACCTATCAGGAAGACATACCGACTGTAACTGAGATTCACGAGTTCGAGCAAAAAGAAGAGGCTGCAGTTCTACTCCTGCAGGAAGACCAAAACATTGTAACTGAGACTCAAGATCTTAATGAACAAATTGTAATTGAGATACAGGACGAGCCGATTCTATCACAGCTTCCACAGGAAAACCAGCTGATTGCATCTCATACCTATCAGGAAGACATACCGACTGTAACTGAGATTCACGAGTTCGAGCAAAAAGAAGAGGCTGCAGTTCTACTCCTGCAGGAAGACCAAAACATTGTAACTGAGACTCAAGATCTCACTGAACAAATTGTAATTGAGATACAGGACGAGCCGATTCTATCACAGCTTCCACAGGAAAACCAGCTGATTGCATCTCATATCCATCAGGAAGACATACCGACTGTAACTGAGATTCACGAGTTCGAGCAAAAAGAAGAGGCTGCAGTTCTACTCCTGCAGGAAGACCAAAACATTGTTACTGAGACTCCAGATCTCAATGAACAAATTGTAATTGAGGTTCCACTGGAGGGCATTCAAATTGCAACTGAGGTACATGATCAACACCACCAAGTTTTAAGCGATTTGGAGCAAGCAGAAGAGCAGGTAGCAGTCCAAGTCCTGCAGGAAGACGAAGATATTGCAACTGAGATTGAAGATATATATGAGCGGATTGTAGTTGAGATACAGGACGAGCCGCTTATATCACAGGAAAACCAGCCGATTCCAACTGAGATCCTGCAGGAAAACCAGTTGATTGCTTCGCCAATCCAGGAAGATCAAAAGATTGAGCAGGAAGACCTAACGACTGTAACTGAGATACACGAGTTCGAGCCAAAAGAAGAGGTTGCAGTCCTACTCCTGCAGGAAGACCAAAACATTGTAACTGAGACTCAAGATCTCACTGAAGCAGAAGAGCAGGTTGCACGCCAAATCTTGCAAGAAGACCAGAAAATTGTAACTGAGAATCAAGATCTCAAAGAACAAATTGTAATTGAGATACAAGACGAGCCAATTGTATTGCAGGTTCCACAGGATAACCAGCTGATTGCTTCGCCAATCCAGCAGGAAGATCAGAAGATTCAGCAGGAAGACATACCGACTGTAACTGAGATACACGAGTTAGAGCCAAAAGAAGAGGTTACAGTCCTACTCTTGCAGGAAGACCAAAACATTGTAACTGAGACTCAAGATCTCACTGAACAAATTGTAATTGAGATACAGGACGAGCCGATTCTATCACAGCTTCCACAGGAAAACCAGCTGATCGCATCTCACATCCAGCAGGAAGACATACCGACTGCAACTGAAATACACGAGTTCGAGCCAAAAGAAGAGGTTGCAGTCCCACTCCTGCAGGAAGACGAAAACATTGTAACTGAGACTCAAGATCTTAATGAACAAATTGTAATTGAAATACAGGACGAGCCGATTCTATCACAGCTTCCACAGGAAAACCAGCTGATCGCATCTCACATCCAGCAGGAAGACATACCGACTGCAACTGAAATACACGAGTTCGAGCCAAAAGAAGAGGCTGCAGTCCTACTTCAGCAGGAAGACCAAAACATTGTAACTGAGACTCAAGATCTTAATGAACAAATTGTAATTGAGCTACAGGACGAGCCGATTCTATCACAGCTTCCACAGGAAAACCAGCTGATCGCATCTCACATCCAGCAGGAAGACATACCGACTGCAACTGAAATACACGAGTTCGAGCCAAAAGAAGAGGCTGCAGTCCTACTTCTGCAGGAAGACCAAAACATTGTAACTGAGACTCAAGATCTTAATGAACAAATTGTAATTGAGCTACAGGACGAGCCGATTCTATCACAGCTTCCACAGGAAAACCAGCTGATCGCATCTCACATCCAGCAGGAAGTCATACCGACTGCAACTGAAATACACGAGTTCGAGCCAAAAGAAGAGGCTGCAGTCCTACTTTTGCAGGAAGACCAAAACATTGTAACTGAGACTCAAGATCTTAATGAACAAATTGTAATTGAGATACAGGACGAGCCGATTCTATCACAGCTTCCACAGGATACCCAGCTGAGTGCATCTGAGACCTACCAATCTATTTTGAGAGAGTTTAAGCAGGAAGAAGATCAGGCTGCAACCCAGATTCAGGAGGGAGAAACTCAAGTCACAGATCACAACCAACCTATTTTGAGAGAATTTCAGCAGGAAGACGAGCAGCTTGCCGTCCAGGTCGTGGAGCAAGATTTTCAGTTTTTGACTGAAATTCAGGATCTCAGCCGACCAATTTTGGTTCTTGAGGAGAAAGAGGACGACAAGATTGCACCAGGGATCCTCCAGGAAAACCAAAATATAGCATCTCAGCTCCTGCCGAACGATGTGCAGATTGTAGCTGAGATCGAGGACCACAACGAGCAGATTTCAAGGGAGTTTAATCAGATAAAGATCCAGCTTGTAACGGAAACTCAGGATCATAACCAACCGATTTTGAGAGAGTTTCAGCAAGAAGACGAGCAGATTCAACCAAATAACCAGAAGGCTGCGTCCCCGATACTGCTGGAAGACATAAATATTGTAACTGAGATCCAGGAGCAAAACGACCAGATTCTAAGAGCCTTTCAGCAGGAAGAAGACGAGACTGCAGCCCACATTCTGCCGGATAACCAGGAGGTTGTAACTGAGTCTCACAATCACATCGACCAAATTGGAATTGAGGTCGAAGAAAAGGATATTGTAAACCAGTACTGGCCGAAAGACGTACCGATTGAAACTGAGATTCAGTATCTAAAGCAACCGATTTTCAGGGAATTTCAGCAGGAGGAGCAACAGTTTATTCCGCAGAAAGAGCAACACTTTGCATCTGAGCACAAACTGAGAAGCCAGCTGGAATCCGAGATACAGTTCTATCTGCAGATAGCGAAAAGTAAGGGGGAGACCCACAACCAGAACTATCAGCAGGACTTGAAAAGACCGGTGGGATCCGAGATTCGATACTTTAACCAGGAACTGATTAGCCTGCTGGAATTCAAGAAGCAGTATTACCAGTCCTTGAAAAGCGACAGGCCCCAAGTAAGCAGCTTGGAGGTCGACGACAACCAGCCGCAGAGGGAAGTGGCCAACCAGACAGATTCTCCGGCTAAAACTGATAGGGAGCTGCTACTGTACCTGGCCTGCCACGCAGAGGAGCCATTAAAGACAGCAGAGACCCAAAGGGAACAAAATCAAGACCCAATTCACGAAGCACCAGAACAGTTGGTGGAGCCTCAGACCTCACATCCTTACACCCAGTGCGTTAACCAACTCCTAAACCTCACCAGGGAGGCCTGCGATAATTTGATCGCCAATCCCGACGACCCAAAAGCCAACGAATACCGCACGGGCCTATTTGTCTTGCGCCGGAAGCTGGCTAAAATCTGCCACAATCTGGTAGACGAAGCCTTCCGCGGAGAATCTTGCAAGCAGAGCGTCGCCCTTCTGAGGGAAATCTTTGTGGGCATCGAGGACACTGCGCACTCGAAGGACTTATTACGAGGGCAGAGGGCCACGAGGGAAACTTACAACCTCGAGACAGATATTTCGATGGGTCTTGACCTTTTAAAAAGACTAAGACAGCTATTTACTGGTTGGTATAAGCCCCAGGAAGGAGAATCGGATAACGGGGAGGCAGGCCCGGGAACCGAAGGTCGAAACGGAGCTGCGCGTGGAGACGACAGCCACGCAGGCCCAAGAAATTCAGCCTGGAAAAGACGGTAAGCTTCTTTGACTTGCAAACAATTAAGAAGTTTGTTGAGATTATGTTAAATGATCTTCTATTTTTGCAGCCACCAGGAGGATAATACACGTCCGATCAAGTACCGGCGGGTGGACAACTCCTTTCCTCGGTTCATAACGAATGAGCCTGCTGACGACCTGATACCCAGCAAGTCCATGGCCGAGCGGGAGCGCGAGAATCACCAACAGGGCTCGAAGCGGCTCTCTATATTCAATTCGCCGGTATACACACAGCACCGAGTGCGCAATGAAGCCCCCTACATACCCAACCCGTTCGACGTCTCGGACGACGATGAGCCTGCCCAGAGATTTGGCAACGCCGCCGGTCCATCAGCCAGACATCCCCAGCTACTCTACTCGGATGCCGTTCGTCTGGGTCAGAATGGCTTCGGCGAAGCCCGTGTGAACGGACACTCTGCCCACGCAGGACGTCGAGCCCCGGCTCAGGTAGAGAAGAGCATCCTCACCCACGAGATGGAGCGCATGGAGCACGAACAATATATGAACCTCATCCACACCGTGACCCACAATGAGTCCGTCGCCAGTCGCTTCGCCAAGCCGAATCTTCCGCCGCTGCAGCGCATTGACGCCCAGCCGGCTACCTGGAGTTCCATGCTGCACAACAGCCAATCTCGTCCATTGCAGCAGCCATCGTCTTCAAGGCGCGCCATGAACCGCCATGATAACCGCGGGCTGTCCGAATACGCCAGATTGATCAGCAGCCAGACAGAGCGCCAAAAGCCGACACCAGCAGCAGCTGCAGCAACACCACCACCACAGCTAATGCCCATTGGTAGCTTCAGCAACAGCCGCGCCTCAACCCTTTCCAGCAGCTCGGAAGGCAGCGACAACTCAAACAGTAGCTCTTCCCTTTCCTTGGTGATGACCACAGCCATCGAGGATAGCTCGACTGAAAAGAAAGCTAACACGATAACAAACCACACGTGAGTGTTTTTCCCAATATATTTTAAAATCAACAAATCATAAGAAATCCTACAGAAAATCAATAACTTTTTAATATCACAAATCAGTGGCGCTTCGCAATTGCCGAGTGCCCAGCCTACGAGGCTCGCTTTGACCGATGCCTTGCACCGTCGCTTTGCCAGCTGCGTCTACCTCAAGGATGACTTCGTAGAGCAGTTTAAGGCAAAGTCGGCTCGAATCCATGAAGAAACCGAACACCGTCGTGAATTGGCCGCCGTGGTGTAAGTTTTCACAGTCCAATCTGTATTATTATCCACTACTATTATGTTGTGGCAAATTGCAGGGCTAAACGCAAAACAGAGGAACGACGTGACTATGAATATAAACTACGAGAGAACATATTCCAATACCGTATCTGCCACAGGCCCATCTTTGTCATCGGGTCGGTGGACATACCGTTTGAGGAGAAGGAAACCAAACTTATTCCGCTTACCAAGGATCACATACGGCGCTATAACGACTTAATGACAGGCGAAGTTTCGACGGTAGGCAAACAATTTGGATTAAATTAGTTTAAATTCGAATTATTCATTATAATTATATTTATCTAACTGCAGGTTCTTGTTGTCAAGTTTAACATGCACATTACCCGCCGTGACATCAGAACAATTCTGGATGGCGAGTGGCTGAACGACGAGGTAATCAACTTCTACATGAATTTGATGACCGAACGTTCGGAGAAGCGTGCTGGCGAAGTGCCCGCCACGTACGCAATGAACACTTTCTTCGTGCCGCGCCTTCTGCAGGCTGGACATGCGGGCGTAAAGCGCTGGACCCGCAAGGTCGACATTTTCTCCAAAGAAGTAATTCCTGTGCCAGTGCACGTCAACGGCGTCCACTGGTGCATGGCTATAATACACATGCGCAACAAGACTATCCACTATTACGATTCTATGGGACAGCCGAATCAACCCGTTCTAAACGCTCTTGAGGCCTACCTGCGCGAGGAGTCCTTAGATAAGCGCAAGCAGCCGTTTGATACAAGCGTCTTTAAGATTGAGACCGCACCCAATGTGCCTCAACAACAGAATGGCAGCGATTGCGGCGTTTATAGCTGCATGTTCGCAGAATACATTTCGCGCGGTGTCCCGATCACCTTTTGCCAAACGGAAATGGAATATTTCCGCAGGAAGATGGTACTGGAGATTGCGGATGGTGAGATTTGGAACTAAGGAGATACTATCGGTCATACAAAGCTGTGTCCGCTACCGCATAGCAATTAGTTCTAATTTAGCACGGAGGGAGTTCGACGCTCTTAATTTATTTTTTAGTAATCTAACAAAAACTTTCCAAGCAAGGAAACGCAGAGCCTATCAGTCGATCCGAGTCCTGTTCGACCTGGCATGCGTTTCCTTGTTCTCATCTCATTTTACCTTCGTATACAAAAGACAATGGCGACCCTTTATGGTTCGATTGTACACACGAAAGCATAAACCATCTACTACTAAATGTAACACTTTTAAATATCAGATAATAAAGGAGAATTTAGCCATCTGATTGTAACATATAAATTAGTTTTTCAATAAAGCGCTATAAAGAAACAAAAATAATAATCGCATATTCATTTTAAGCTTTCGGAAATGATTGTTCATTTAAATTGAGTTTTCTATTTTTTATGTTAAGTAAAACTACAAATTTCTACATCTGTTGTCACACTTTATTAACACAAAATGCATAAGTAAACACACAACTTTTTTGTAAAAACGCATATGGAATATTTTTATTTTTTAACGAAAAATTAAATGGTTAAACAATGTTTATATTTTCTATATGTACGTTTTTTTCTTATTGATTAACAATTTAAACATATCACTTATTTATTACAACTTTATGATATTTTAAATATAATCTTTGATGTATGTATATTTGTGAACCATAAATACTTTCGAGTAACCTTTTACAAATTTTTACTATTTTCAAACGATTCCTTTAAACTAGATAAATAATAAGAAATCTTATTTCCAATTCAGTACCTATTTGTGAAAATGTATACTTCTAGTAAAACTTTGGTTAATATAATCAGTAAGGATTTTCTTTAAATATATGGAAGTAAGCAACCTTAACATGAAGTACATAATGTAATCTAATTTATTTTTTCAAATTAATCTAAAAAGCATATACGTATATTAATCAGTATTAAAATAGTGAAGAGTGTTAAGATTAATATAATTTTCTTGATTTTGAAAAGAAACCCGCTACAGATAAGTAAGGCATTCAATCAAACTGTGTTATAAGTGTGACCCTGCCAAAGGGCTAAGCAGGAATGCTAACGGTATATCGACGGTGTGACCCTGCCAACGGCGGGGCCAGTGGGACCAGGCCCAGCAGGAAGGCAGAGAAGTGGATGGGCCAATGGAATGGGAATGGAATGGACGGAGCACTACTAGCAGTTGCGAGAGAGGCGCGCGCGCGGTCACAACTCGGCGACGGCAGCGTTGGGGCATGCAAATTATGCCAAATAGCATCATCGACGGAAGCACGAGTAGTAGCAGCAGCAGCAGCAACGACAGCAGCGCCGACAACCGATCAGAAAATGCAGCAGAGCACAGGAGCGGCGACGTCATCGGCGGCAGATAGCGGGAAGGGGCCGACGGACCTGGCGTTCAGGTGCCCTGGCGACGGCGGCGGAGGAGGCGGCGGGAACAGCTGCTCCTCCGGCGAATCCGGATCCGGCGACCCAGCAGCAGCGGTGAGAGTCGTTTTTCGCCTTTTTCCATGGAAATAACGTTCAAGTTTCCTTCATTTTTGTTCTTGTGTGCGTAAGCCATAGTGTGTGTGTGCGTGTGTGTATTTATGGTTTGTTTGGCCTGGCCAAAAATTATATAACTTTAAGCGGAGGTAGCGCACGCTTAGTGACCTCCCAAACCTCCCCACCCCTTCTCACCCACCACCCATTTCACTTCGCCCCGCCACTGCACATACAAACTGTGCGGGGGTGGTGTTTGTGTGCGCCTGTGTGTGTGTGTGTGTGCCCGTTTTATTTTCCATGCTCCTCGACTCGTTTGTTGTAATTTTCCGCAGCCACCGCGCATGCCACCCCCTGCTCTACCCTCCCCTTCACTTTTCCACACCGAAAATATTTTTCAAATCGGTCCAGATAATATTGTGGGTTTTATTCCCCCCAGGATCATGTTAAACTTAAATTTAAAGTCTATATCTTCTAATAAATCCTAGACAACGGCTTGGTTTTTTAAAAAATTTAATTCTGATTAAAAAATTGTTATTTCTTTATTTGATATTCAAAGAAACGGATCTCAAATCTTAAAAAAAAATTTTTTTTTAATATACCTACATTTTAAAACAGATCAGATAAAACATCAATTCAATATCAGAATTTTCAAATAATTAAATTAAACTTTAAGTTTTTTATATGATACCAACAATTTTGAGTTGAATCAATAATAAATACGTTTCGAATTTCTATTGTTATAGATCATATTATTTTAAAGTAATTTGAATTTAACACAAATACCTTTTTAAACTATTAAGCTAGCATATTTGGAATTCGAATCTTTTTGAACTGGATAGGTTCTGGAAATTGTTGAAAATATTTGTATCTTGAAAAATGTTTTCTGTGCACATTTGTTAACGTTTCACGTTGCTTTCCACATTTCCACATTTATTTTGTTTTACTCTCTGGCTTGCCTAATTTTCGAAATGCGTTTATTTACTTTGTGGCGCCTTGTTTGTTTGGTTCTTGTTCTTGTTCTTGTTCTTGTTCTCCTTCTCGGTTTAATCATTTATTCGATTTCGCCATGTCCTTGGGGAAATGCCCACCCCCTCCATCCACCGGTGTCCTAGTTTCTTGGCAACTTTCTTGCTTCCGGTGTCCTGATTTAATCGCAGCACATATTTAATTTCATTCCTGACGCCCGTCCAATTTCCCATTAATTTTGTGCTAATTAATTTTGGCCAGCTGCTGGTTGGTTATGGCTTACATAGCTTATAGCTTATAGCTGGCATTGGTTACGTCAGGGGCAGCTCATCTATTTTTGGCCCTTAATCCTTTGCCGCTTCGGAGCGGCAGAACGGAATAGAGCCGGAGAGAGCCTTTCACCAGAGAGCGTGGCCTTGTCACCCCCTAAATAGCCGCCTACCATACCATACCATACCATATCATATCCCATCCTATCCTATCCTGTACCCTGCCCTTTCAAGGACTGGTTTATTTATAACTCCGGCTCATCCAATTTGGGATGCCATGCGGTCCTCATCCATTATTCAGCCTTTCACTCAGTTTGCGTATTCGCATATCGCATAGTTTCCGCCTTTATTTGCTGCGCCTCATTATTTGTCTTTTGTTTATTGATTTATTCACACCTCTTCTTGTTTTCTATTTTTCTTCTTTATTTTTAGCGCTTTTTCGTTGTTGTGCATTAATCATTTAGCCAGGTAAGGGCTACCACTCCTATTTCGCATCCTCTCATTTAAGAGGTAAAACCACTGTAGTTCTTAAGAATTTCCTTAGTTTTTCCAGTTTTTATAAGCACCAAACCTTAAAAATAATTCAAAACCGTACATACAGAGTAATTTCAGGATTTATTTCCATATTTCTGTATGGGATATCATCACAATATATTCTATTTAAATGTTGTAAAGTCTGAAAAATAACCTCAAGCTTAAATTTTTTTTTTAAATTTCTAGATTACCTGCTATTACTTTTTTATTATATCTAAAATTAGAAAAAATATATATTAAGTGCAGTGGATTTACTCCTTAAAATACCAATACCAATTCGATCCTAACGTCCTGATATATTTTCAGACTAGCACAACGATTAGCAAGACAAGCAAGCAGGAGGATTCGGGGGAGCCGAAGGAGCAGGTGGCAATCCACTACCTGGCCAGCTTCCACGAGCTCTGCGTGGTCACCGCCCTGCTGCCGCTGGTGACGCTCTTCACGTGCTTCGTGACCGCCTACGTCTTCCAGTACGACGATGTCCACGAGACACATTGCCGCGTGAGTTGATGGGGACTTGGGGAACGGGGAGGGGGGATACGGAAGAGTGCTGGCCAAGGAGTGGCGCGGCTAACTGCTCCAATCCCAGTTAATCCCGCGGCCAACAAATCACTGTCATCCCCGCGGGACTCCGTGCGAGATAGGAGACACGCAAATCCACTTTTCTAAACGATTCCGGTCACAAAAAGCACTTCGGTCGTTTTGATTAATGTCGGGACTGCAATGCAATTAAGATGATTATTTTGAATCAATTTAAAGACTTATTTTAGAGGTAGAAATATTTAAAAAGGAATTACAAATTTACTTATAATTATTTAAATTGATATATAAGTTTCAAAAATATTTTTTTTTTTAAGCGACCTTAACCTTAGTCCGCAGATCAATAACGAATCGATTTTCTTTTCGCCACCAGGTCTACAACATAATACCCTCGATAAGTGCAATTACCGGCGTCAGTCCGCAGCGCTACTTCTGGCGCTTCAGCATTGCGCTCCACATCGGACCGCGCATCCCCATCGCCTTCGTCTACAAGAACTACTACCGCTCGCAGCTGCGTCGGATCAGTCCCGCCCAGGTGCCTCAGACCAGCCTGCTCATCACGCTGATCCTGGTGCTCAACTGCATCGAGATCGCGGCTCTGGGCGGCGTCACCTATATATCGAATCGAGAGAACTACCGTAGGTGGAGGACAACTGGTTGCCTCAGCATATCCCATCTAATAATCCTCGTTTGTTACCATTTTCCAGCCGTTCACGAGCGCATCTTCATCACGTTCATGATATGTTCGCTGTGCTATATGCTCGCCACGATCAAGCTGAATGGCATACTCAATGCCGGACAATCGCTGAGTGAGCAGCAGCAACTGTCCATCAGATGGAAGAAGATCCTCTTCGCCGTCTCCATCCTGAGCACCATCGGACTGCTGGTGTTCTTCGCCAAACACCGATTCTACTGTCACGACTTGGGTAAATATACATTTTTAAAGGTTTTAAAGTTCGAAAAAGTTAAGATACAATTTATCATATTATTTTGAAGGACAAAATATCATTTTGATCTACTCTCATATCATTTTCACATTCAACAATTTTAATTTTTATATAAAAATTATCATATTATTTTGAAAATATCATATCTAAAAAAGATTAAATATATTTATGAATTTTAAACTATTAAAACTTTGTACCATTGATAAGAAGGATCTTGTCTAATTATACATAAGATATTCGATATAAAGAATGATAAGAATTCTGAATATTTATAATATTAAATATATAAAATATTACTTTACTCCCCCCTACAGCCTTCAGTTGGTTCGCGTTCTTTGAGTACTTGATCGCCATCGCCAACATGCTGTTCCACTTCACCATTATCTGGGACTTCCCCTCGCAGTTCATGATGATCGTGCAGGGACCCCGCGAGAATCTCGCCCAGTACTTGAGCACCCGGCCGAAAGTGGACTAGATTGGACCCCAGACTAGATCCCACCTGCATGCCACTTCTCCAGTGTATAGTGTGTGTAAATCCCATACGAAACGTACAATTAACAAACTTCTTCAACTTTAAAACTAAGCGCTTCCATACCGATCAGCAACAACAACAAAATTGTCATTCTTCTATTTTCTTCGATTCTCCTTAAACACTAATGAAACCCAAGATCCAAACCAGTAATAAGGATATGAAAACCGAAACGAAACGAAAGCGAAATGTTCCATAGTTCCACGATTAATATAATTATTAAAGTAATAACAAAAGTATGTAAAGAAATTTGCCAGATTAGAGGGCATAACGTTCTATGTACACATTCTAAATACATGAAATAAGTTACCTAAGGATTAAGTGCACCCAAAACAACCAACAGTAATGTAACAATTGTGTATGACTAATGGATAAGCAGCTCGCCAGATCTCATGTCAATTTCAAATCGAATCCAAAAGAGCCAGCAAAGGGCGACCAGCGTCAGCGTTTCATTTGTTAGGCAGTAAATTAAATAGAAGTCGTATTACTTACCACTTAGTACATATCGTGTATACAAGATGAAAACGAGGCCCTATTGGCCCTCCTCAAAACAAATAGAAACCGAAACAGAATCAGTAAGAAACCATTGTAACACCATTCAGACAATAGACATTAAGCTGCGACATTACGGGCAACGAACAACAACCACTCACAGATTTGGAGCAGTGATGGGAAGTATCTAGGTAGCTTGCATCGGTATTCAGAATATATAAAACTTAAGCCTACTTAATTAATGGCATTTTAATAGCTAGTCAACCCATAGGTTTGTAATATTTATAATGATATGACCTTTGAAAACAGAGATTTTTGAAAGTTCGGAACCAAAGAGCTCCCGCCAGGGATCAAAGTCTGAGAAACTGTATTACGTCGGTAATTCAAAAAGATTTGAATATTTTTTCACTTATATTTCTGCCTAGGTAAGCAAAAGCTGTACCTCTCCCATCGCTGTTCGTAAGATCGAAAAATCTGGATGGTTCAGGCTTCTGATGCTCACGACGTCAGAATAAATAAATGTAGCAAGTAAACAATTGTTCTTAGCCAACTTTAATAGCGAAATTGTAAAACTGAGATATAAGAAATGCAAAATCCACAGTATTTACTGAGCGATCGGGTGAAAACTGTAGACCCCCCATAGGTAACCGAATTGTAAAACCAGTTTAGGATCAATATATTTTGCAGTTACGGAGATGCGTAGGTATTCTTTTCTCCAAAACAGTATTTAGCCTAAATCGAAGGGAGTTTAAATTGATATTACTTATTTAACTTTGTACTATACACACCAGAGTCAAGCGGAAGCTCTTATTCCATAAGTAATATTATTACCATCATTATTATTATTATATTATTATTCCGAATATGCATTGTATTTGCGGAGGATCGGCGTTTAAAGTAAATATCCTGTATTTCCCCAAAACCGAACAACGTAGCTAAACGAATGAAACAATTGTTAAATCTCACACAAAAATGATATTTGTACGGATACTCACTTGAAAGTTATACACATGTATTCAAGCTCACGCCCACTCAAGCGATATGTTATGCAATAGTTGAGTTGCCAATTGCACCCAGCGATCGAGCAGATATATATTTGAATTATTGTTGATGTTTACACGCCCTGAGTTTAGCTCGCTCCCCGTCCCGTCTCAATATATCTATATACCCATGCCGATCCATACCCATAGCTCTGTCCCGCTCCATTCCGATTTTCCAATTATGTGCCTCTCTCTTTCGCCCCCTAAGGATATGTACTTCCAGTTGCATCCAAGGAGTGTGGATATATACATATATATTATATATGCGCTTTATATATCGCTCATCGGCTATTTTCTAATTGTTTTATCCGGCAAAAAAGCAGCAGCTCTGGGATGGTCACTTTTTAAAATGCAACTTTTTACCTTTGCATACATTTTTAGGCGACACAACGTAAGAGAATTAATTAAATAAAAACAAAAAAACTAATTAACTATGAAATATGTAAACTTTGTAGCTTCCTAATTTGAATAAAGATTAATACAACTCACAAGGATTTCAATTAAAAGTATCCCTAAAGGCGGTGGGCGTAGAATACAAAAGGCTCCTAACCCAAAATATTAGTTATTACTTCTAGACCAACACTTAAAAGGAAGTTTTTCGTTTTTCATTTTGTTTTGGAAGCACTTAAGTATATTTCTTGTTTTCATGTGGTTTTGTAAATTATTTACACATTATCATAGGGCATTATTACACATAAGGGATGTAACATATAATATACTAGCACATATATAAGGCCAAGAGTCAAATTTTCTTATGGTGCGGTGTTTTTTTTTAAATTTGTAAAAGGAAATACTGGTCAAGGTGAAAGGTGAAAGCCAATGAGTCTGTGTCTGAGTTGCCTTCAGCAACCTGAAACATAGTGTGTGTGTGCAGTCAGGGCCAGTATATATGTACAGGTATTATATGCAGGCGAATGCGAGGGGAGTGGCTGAAGGGGAGGCATGGGTCGTGGGCGGTGTTAGCAGTTGGCTTACAATTAAAATTCAGTACGAGTCTAAAAGCTACGGCCGATGTGTGAGTCTGTTTGGGTATGTAATGCTTATATATATAAACACCTGAACAAAGGTGTGCGGCGTCTCCGTGTGCGCGTGCTGAGAGGCAGAGGCTGTCCTTAGGTCTACGTGTTTCTTGCTATTTATTGTTGCTGTTTCTGTTGCTCCTCCGCAGTGCTGGCTGTCTGTCTGTCTATGTATCTAGTCCGGCAGGTCGATGCTGACGAAGGGCACCACCGGCTTGAGGATGTCGTTCTTGGCCCCCTTCTTGCTCTTTTTGTCGTGCTTGCCGAACTCGTGCAGCTGCTCGCTGGCCGCCATGCTCGTCGATGAGGAGGTGGCATCCAGCGGCATGGACTGACCGGCGTTGCTGTGGGTTTCCGGGTGATAGCTGATGTTGCCGTACTCCTGCAGGAACGGCATTGCGGACAAGAGGAACTGGCTGAAGGACTTGCGAATCCCGAACCACCACATGTTGCCGCCCTTGGCCGTGAAGCTGAGGATGATCAGTGCCAGAATGGAGACGAGCAGTGGCGAGAAGACCACGATGTACGGGAACTTAAGCTCGCCGTCCAGCTTGTCACAGATGACAACCTGCCGAAATGGATGATGGTTAGCACGGCTCATTGCTCCAGCGAACTCAATGGCGACTCACCTGAAAGCAGAGCAATGGGAGCACCGTGCAAATGTTTCCCACCGCCGCGTTGAGCGCCGCCTTCTTCTGCTGCAGCGAGACCTCTGGTGTACGCATCATAATGCCGCAGAAGATGATGTTGTACAAAACACTGACCAAACTCAGGCATATGACGATCCACATGGGCACGAACACCACGTCCCAGTTCCAGTAGACAAAGCGATCCAGCTTCAGTGGCAGCGAGACGAACTGCAGCGCATTGACCGCCAGGAAGAGCTCCAGCTCGAAGGAGCGATCGTGCTTAACGGCCCACACACAGGCGCCCACACTCACCACCGAGCCGAAGATCAGCGGTATGAAGACCAGCACCCACAGGTGGCGGTCCGAGGTTAGCTTATCGCAGGCCAGCAGCTCGAACATCAACAGGATGAGGTGAAGGGCCAGCGAGATGAGCATCGCCTTGAACTGCGTGTAGGCGTCGCCCTCGAGCCGATAGTGGGGATACCGACACCAGACGATGGCGCCGACGATGGCGCCCAGAATGGCGGTGCACTTCCATATCCAAAGCGGTGTGAAGATCGCCCAGTAGGGCCAATCTGTAAAGAGCAACTCGGTTAGCTACAGAAATTTCAAGGTTATTGTTCCTAAACCAAAATAAATCAACATATATGGGATAAAGCCTAGACAAAGACATAGTTCTCTCACTATCGAAGTGATAATAGTTAATAAGTTAAGTCTATCTGTGTAAAATATAAGTTTCTATATATAGGAATCGAGTATACTATCATTTTCTGCTGCACAAATTATTGTACAACTGAATGCTCGAGGATTCCTTTAAATCTCTTTGTTGTCTGAACTACTTTAAGAGGTAGTTTCCCTATATACATAGCTGGCAAACTGGAGTATTATCGTAGATCCCTGTGTTATTATCGAAATAAGTGATAGTGTAGCTTCTGCAGACTAAAGAAACCAGACTATTCCCTTGTTGCCCGATGATGTGGCGTCCCACCGATTCCACCGAGCAGCCAGCACAGTACCCACCTATGAAGTTGTCCAGGCGCAAGGCGAAGAGTGTGACAAAGGTGAAGAGGCTGCAGTGGACGATGAATTTGCTGCAATAGAACATGGCCGTTAAAGGGATTGCAACTCCTCCTCCGACGTTCGCAGCGGGGGGCTTCTTACCAGGGATTGAAGTCGCGGAACAGAGA
This sequence comes from Drosophila pseudotakahashii, assembly GCA_035046095.1. Classification (NCBI taxonomy): domain Eukaryota; kingdom Metazoa; phylum Arthropoda; class Insecta; order Diptera; family Drosophilidae; genus Drosophila; species Drosophila pseudotakahashii. Next base: position 15,967,343 of record JAWNOE010000105.1, read on the forward strand.
TTCCAGGTTCATGATGCTGGCGCCACCATAGAGATGTGGACAATGGCCACCGGACACTGGGACACCGGACACTTGGTAACTGGACACTAGTTGCTCGTGGGCAATCGCCGCACTGCGTCTGCTACTCGATCGCCGCGGGAACGGGGATCTGGTGGTGGCTTCTGTGGGATGGGGGGCAGCTGGTGCTCTGGGCCTGGTGTCGATCAGATCTTTCCCTCTTTATTTATTTTCCCTTTCTTTGTTTTATTTACACACTTTTGACTGTCATTTTTTTTTTTGTTCGATTTGTGTGTGGTTTGGTACTACTAATTTGTTAGGACATTTTTGTTGGTTAGTATTTTAATACTAGATGAATACTAGTAAAAGTGGTGTTTTCAAATACTGTAATTTAGTGTTTACCCACACTTTTCTGAGAGCTTTTCAAAATTGTTGATGTTTTTGCAAGTTGATTTACATTTTATTTCCTAAAATACACATGCTTCCAATAGAGGTGAGTCTCGGTAATATAAATAATCCCAGCATATATATCTAGGTACTGGATTTCGAGGTATCCTGTGTTGTGGCTGGCTTACTTTGTATGAAAATTGTTAAAGAGTTGCATTGTTTTGATTTTATTCCATTGAAAGGATGTGGATGTGGAGGAGGAGCTGCTTCAGGACTCGGACTGCTGCGGCAACGGTTGCACCAACTGCATCCTGGACAACCGGCCGCGGCCCAGCAAGCGCGTCCTGCTGGCCGGCAAACGCAACGTGATCCTGAGCTACACGAAATTCCGCCTGTTGCGACGGGACACCAAAGCCGATGGCCAGGTGCTGCTCCTGCACTTTGTCCACGCAGACGAGGAGGAGGAGACGGACACGGGGGACACCGTGCTAGACATTCCACCCGGTCATCATGTGATGCTGCGCGTGGGCTCTCTGCTGCGTCCCTATTCGCCCTACTGGAGCGACTTCCTGGCCAGGGAGTTCCGGATCGCGGTGAAGCTGCAGCCGGAGGGCCCCATGTCCCGCCACCTGGCCGCCGTGCGGCCCGACGATCTGCTGGAGTTCCGCGGACCCATCGGCCAGTACGTGCATGATCCAGAGGAGGCCAAGTGCATCTACATTCTCGCCCAGGGTGTGGCCATTGCACCCACCTTGCCGCTGGTTCGCCAGGTGCTGGAGAACGAGGAGGACATGAGTCGCCTGTGGCACTTGGTGTGCGCCCGCGACCTGCATCACGTCTACTTCCGCGAGGAGCTGCTCGAGTTTGCCCAGTTCTGGAACTACAGGAGCTGCCTCTATCTGCCCCATCAGCAGTGCGAAGCGGTGGCTTGCCAGGAGGCCGGGCACTGCGATCAGGATCAGTGTCTCCACTTGCGCCGCAGTCTGCGCTACAAGGAGGCGGCCAGGGTGGCCCGCTTGGATGCCTCCGAACTGGCCGCCCACTTGAATCCCTCCATTTCCGGACAGCGCGTCCTCATTGTGGCCGGAGACTCCAGCTTCCAGAGGACCATGGCCCAAATGGCCAGTTATTCCTTGGCCGTGGATCCGGCCAACGTTTATTTGCTGTAAATGTGAGTGTCCTTGCTTATTTTTAATATTTAGGAAACTAACTACAGCATGATTTAGGTTTATTTTTCCATTATTTGTTTGTTAAATTTGTTTTTAAAGTAAAATACCTCTTACATGTTATATTATTCAATTATGGTTTAGTTAAAGTTATGTTAAACTGAACTTTGTGGTTAAGTTTATGATAAAGATTACTAAAGATTTTTAAAAAATGCAAAAAATGACTGATTAAAGTAACATTTTCCAGTTATATTCTCCAAAATCTTTTAAAACTCCATGGAATTTTCAAATACAAACAAGATCAGCCAGTTTATAACTTTCTAATACTGTTTTCCTTGGCGGATAACTTTTTTATTTAAACAAAAAAAGTAGAAATACTCAAGATTTGCTTTAAAATGTAACCATATCATAGGTTTGTCTTGGGCCAAGCGGCCTGGGCATTTAGCAGCAAGTTGTCGGACTTCTCCGGCGTTTGCGGAGCCGGCGGTGGCGGCCCCAACAAGTGTGCATATTTGGCCAGGTACGGAGTCAGCAGCTCCATGGGCAGGGGGAAGATGATCGTGGAGTTCTTCTCCGCCGAGATGCTGCTCAGGGTTTGCAAGTAGCGCAGCTGCAGGGCTGAGGGGCTGGAGGAGATGACGTCGGAGGCCTCCTTGAGGGCAGTGGCCGACTTCTTCTCACCCTCGGCGGCAATCACCTTGGCGCGGGCATCGCGGGCGGCCTCCGCCTCGGCGGCCATGGCACGCTGCATGGAAACGGGCAGGGAGACGTCCTTGCTGCAAGTGCATCGGGATCGGGATGAGCATCAGAAGATAGGGAACTACAACCACTACAACTTACATCTCCACACGCTCAACCATGACGCCCCAGGGCTCGGTGGCCTCGTCCAAGGTGGACTGCATGGTGTGGGCGAGGATCTCGCGTTCGGTCAGCAGCTCGGAGAGATTGCGGGTGCCGACGATGTTGCGCAGCGTGGTGGCCGCCAGCAGGCGGGTGGACAGGCTGTAGTCCTCCACCTGAATCACTGCGTAGAGCGGATCGCTGATTCGATAGTAGACCACCGCGTCCACAGTGACCGTCACCGAGTCCTTCGTCAGCATCTCCTGCTGCGGCACATTGAAGGTGACCGTGCGCAGGTCCACCTTGCGGTACTCGTCGATGCACGGCAGGATGAAGAACATGCCGGGACCACGCGCCCCGCCGCTCAGTCGGCCCAGCCGGAAGATGATCGCCCGCTCGTACTCGGCCACCACCTTGAAGCAGATGAAGATGGCGATGGGCGAGGTGATGATGAAGATCAGCACGGAGAAGAAGGTGACCACCCACTCCATGATGCCCTTGGGCTCGTTCTCGGCTGCAAGGCATACAAGATACGAATGTAATGGAATCTTAAGACGGTTTTCGATTATTGTATTTCTTTTTTTACAATTTGAATTGTGCCATAGTGAGACCTTAGATAGGGCCACTTCCTCTAGTTTACCAAGTGGAAGCTCAAGTACTTTCTAATTTCGCAGTTCCGGGAAGTCAAAGCTAAACTTATCTCTATATTTAATACGAAGCAATACGAAGACCTCTAAAATTATAATACTAGGTGATTTCCTTTTGAAAACAATGGCTATTTAACTAATTAAGTGAAAGCTATAAAGCAAGTATAAAGATAGCCGCAAACAAAGAAATTATACATTATTTAAAAACAGAAAAAGAACCGGATAAATGCCAATAAATTAATTTAAACCAAAAAAGTCTCGGATAAATGCCAAAAAACAATTCCTTATCTACGAAATCAATGATTATAAATTCCTCCGATTAAAAATTGAATTCCATTTGGGCAATATAAGGCTATGCCTCAATAAAAGCTATAAAATGTAACGTGTTAGGTATTAATGAGGATTAAGTATTATAATGATAAGGTCTAAATGGCTATTCTGTAAAATAGAAAGTGCGATAAAAGCAGCATATCGTCCATTATGTATTTATATTTTTAGATCTCCTATCTCGATTACCGAGCGGCATTTACAGAATCGCCCGATAAGATTGTTCAGGGTTATTGATTTACGATTTTGCATGGATGCAAGTTCTCAAGCCCACCGGAGTGAGCGAAACTTCTCACGCGATCAATTTCATACCGTAATCTAATCGAAAGCAGCGATTCCAAGAAATTATCGAGCTAAAACGAGTATCTCTTATCAAACGATTTGAAGTGATTAAAGTTTTAAAGTAAATAAAGACCAACTCGTGGAGAGTTAAACGAATAATTCAAGGAATATCTATATGATACTAAACTAAAGACTATGTTATATTTTTCCCAGTCTTACATGTCTTGAAGCCGCGGTACTGCTGAGTGTTTCCGGGCACCCGAGCCGGTTCCTCCGGCGCCATTCCACCGGGACCCAAGTTGACCATGTAGGCCGTGGAGCTGGTCGGACCGGAGTTTCGCATGTCCTCGTAGTTGGCGTACTGCGGCTCAGCCATTGGATCTTCTTCTTCTGTTTGGTTCCACTCCTGTCAGCTATGCACTCCGAACTGTCGCGGGCACTGGCGCCGAACCAAACTGAAGGTCCAAAAGCATTCGGCACACGTGATAAGAAGAGCGGGCGGTTCTCTCAGATACGCAATATCGCATTGGCTTTATCGCCCCACTGAGCTTCCGAGCGGCTCAAAAGCGATTTCACATTGAGAAAAAAAATCGCCAATAAATCTAGAGAGATGTCTAAATGGTACCCTGTAATATATATATTTTATTTTTGTAAGGAATTCCAAGCCCACCTTCATTTACCTTTTTTTTATTTTATTTACTTAAGTTCAAGATCATAATTTGTTTCGAATTATAGTAAACATATTTAAAGAATAATCTTTAATCCATTACTCATAAAGCCAAATGATCTTTCAATATAATAATACAATTTAATTATAATAATTATTTAAGTAATACATTTTATAATCCAGTGTAATTAATTCTAGGGGAAAACCACAAGAACCCCCTATTGAGATCGGCTTTGTAAATCGAGTGATGAATCACTTTTCTCTTATTTACTGAAGACCAAGATCAAATTTTTTTTCGAATTATACTAAACATATTTAAAGAAAAATTCTTTAATCCAGTATAATTTAATTGTTTAAGTTATAAATTTTAATAATGAGTGTAATTAAATCTAGGGGAAAACCAAAAGAACCACCCATTATAATCGGCTTTGTAAATCGAGCGGTGAATCACTTTGCTCTGAAAGAAAACCCGATTATTCCGGCCATCGATCAATGAGAGCTTTTCTTATCAGTGCTAAGAAAAGAATATTCAACTCTTAATCAATTTGTAATCTCAACCATAGCATAAAGAAGTTTCATTTTGCTCACGAGTCAAAAGGTTAGGCTAGTCCAAGCGATTGAATCGAGTGACTCAGACGTCTCTTGAGTACTTATCTTTCACTTTCATATGAGCACTATGCAAATTTAGATAAGCTTTAAATATTGAAAAAGGGGGAACAACCGAGAAACGAATATGTATTTTAGATATATTAAATGTTTTTATTTGGCCGAATTGTCTATTAAATGATTTGGCAATTTAGATCTTAACATACAACAAAAATACAGTTTAATTTGGTTATTTTAAAATTAACATATCTTCTTAGGGCTAAGATGAATCGAGGGTTTATAATATTATTTTGTATAATTTTATAGAGAACAAAAAAATCATGGCTTCCTTGGGAGGCTGAAGCTTGGAATACCCCCTGGTGGATACATCAAATAATATCAGCAGATATAGAAGGATCATTCCGCCAAGTTCTCCAAAGGGAAACTTCTATGGTTACACATTTTCCGGGCATTTTCCGGCCTTTCCGTTCCGCTGTCTGCCGCTGCTGCTGCCGTCGTCGTCGTTCCACTACAGCAAGATGCCAACGATGTCGTCGTCATCTGCAGACCGACGCTGCTCCTGCTGTCGCCGCAGCTCGCAGCGATGCAGTGCCTCCAAATATGGCTGCAGCACCGACATCGAGCGTCACTGGTGGTGTTGGTGCTGGTGCCGATGAAGCGGCGTGGCCGGGGCAGGAGGATGTTGCTGGTGTTGCTGATGTTGCTGCTGCTGCTGTTGCTGGTGTTGCTGCTGCTGATGCTGCTGCTGCTGTGAGTAGGCGTGGGTGTTCAGGAAGGGCGTGAGCAGCTCCATGGGCAGCGGAAAGATTATGGTCGAGTTCTTCTCGGTGGAAATGCTGCTCAGTGTTTGCAGGTAACGCAACTGAAGTGATATTAAATAGGAATAATATTTATTAATATTATTATTTATACTTTTTTAGAGCCAACCAAACTCACCTGCAAGGCGGACGGACTGGCCGAGATGATCTCGGAGGCTTCGCGCAGCGCTCTCGAGGACTTCATCTCGCCCTCGGCGGCAATCACCTTGGCCCGCGCCTCCCGCGCCGCCTCCGCCTCGGCGGCCATTGCCCGCTGGAGGGCAGTTGGCAACGAGACGTCCTTGCTGCAAGAGGATAATCGTTGGATAATAACGGGATGAAGGCTTCCCTATGACCACTCACATCTCCACACGCTCCACCTTAACGCCCCAGGGATCGGTGGCCTCGTCCAGGGACATCTGCATGGTGTGCGAGATGGTTTCGCGTTCGGTTAGCAGCTCGGAGAGATTACGTGTGCCCAGCACATTGCGCAGCGTGGTGGCCGCCAAGAGGCTGGTCGAATGGCTGTAGTTGTACACCTGAATGACCGCCTTCAACGGATCACTGATGCGGTAGTAGACCACCGCGTCCACGGTGACCGTAACCGAGTCCTTGGACAGCACCTCCTGCGGCGGCACATCGAACGAAACGGTTCGCAGGTCCACCGGATAGTAGTCGTCCACGCAGGGCAGCACAAAGAAGACACCGGGACCACGGGCTCCGCCGCTGCGCAGGCGACCCATCCGGAAGATCACCGCCCGCTCGTACTCGGACACCACCTTGAAGCAGATGAACACCGAGATGGGAAAGGTGAGCACCATGATGAGCACGGAGACCACTGTGGCCAGGATCTCCACGCAGCCCATGTCATCGTTTTCGGCTGTCGAAAGATAGAGGTTTAAATATTTGATTAGGAATATTTTAAAGGCTAACCCTAGATTCCCCTTAACCTCTTATTCATTTTTAACATATCCTGAAGAATTCGCGTACTTCTGTTTAAATAGTTTAGAATGATTTTAAAGATGATAACCATTTCGTTTGGTTTTGGAAAGACCTTAAGAGCTGACCTAATGAATTATATTCCAAATTACTTATTTTATTATTCTTTCTCAAATACTCTTTTTTGTTTATTTATTTGTGATGAAAAGTGGTATCGGTGCTTCAATTGCGCCAGCATTTTCCACGCTTCTATTTCGGGGCAATTAACTTGTACAAATTGCTTTTGATCTAGTACAAATGCCATAAATTCCATAAATATCCACGAATGGTTGCCTTGGATCGGTTGGTCCGAGCACTTTTTATGCTTGACTAACTATGTACATGGTGTTTTGGGGGCTGGATGCTGGGCATTTTTGTTTATGGGTTCATGAATATGATCTCTGATTTCGGATTTCTGTTTGGCTTTCTCCCTTTTTTTGTTTGGCTCTCTGGGACTATGTATTTATTTCCAGAGCTGGCCATGTTTACGTCCACGGCTGGGTGTTGAGTATTCCGCTGCTCTGTTTATCTTTCGAGTTTCGACAATACGATTTATATCATGGCGATACGTACGCGTACGTACCGGTGCGTTCGATAATCTCTATTTATTTTCATATGTCGGCGCACAGTTTATATTGCATACTTCATAGGTGGTCGATCGATCGGTACGATACGATCTGATACGATCCGAAACTGGGCCGAACCATTGCAGAAATTCATCTCAATGAAATGAATGACCAATGAGGCCTCCCGATCGCCTCACCTCGCGTCTTCATTATGATTTTATATCGCATTAATCGCACATTAGCCCGATTTATGAATTATGAATTATTCTGGGGGCTGCCGCTGGAACACTAGAGCTTTGTGAGGTCATTGTGTGTGGTATAATGTATAATGTGAAAAACTATTTGTATCTGGCAGTCAATGTGCGTGTGTTTTTATGAGCTAAACAAAGCGCCAAGCGAATGATTGGGGTATATGCATCTGGAAATCCGGTCCAGAAATCAAGGAAGACTTGCCACACATACATATGCGATCTCTTTTTATGTTGTTGAAAATATTTTCAAATAGGAATTTTCATAGTTTCCCCAAATCAACAGCAGTAGATTCTAATTATCATATTACTCGAATTAAATGGTTATTATAAACATAAACAAAATTTTTGTGAAGTATTTTCTGTAAACCTATGTTTTATATTAATAACTTTCCAAAGACATCTTGATTATTATTTTAATCCCACGAATACTATTAAATTTATAAATAATGCATCGCCTTAGAAAGGCTTAGGAATCCTTATTCATTTTGAGTCACTTCCAAACCGTTTCGAATTTTTAAAATATTATATTATTCTAAAAATATCCTGTTGGACTTAAAGTTTAATTTCTTACAGGTTTTGAGTCCCTGATAGGGCAGTGATGTGGATGGCGGTATGTGGACCGCATGCTGCGAGGACTGGTGCTGCGGAGTGAGCGGGAAGGTCTCCGTCGAGGAGGAGGCCTGGATTCCGCCCGATCCCGGCGATCCGATGTTCAGGCGGGCACGATGCTGATGCGGCGAGGCAGGATGCATTTTGGGAGGAAGGAAAGGCGTTCGCGAGGAAACGAATCGAATCGATTACAAGTCCACGGCTAATCCAACGGAAACTGAACCGGAATCGATCGAGAACTGCACGCGTCCAGCACACGTTTTCAAATGAGCACGCCAAGAATCAAGAACGCCAAACGCAGAGCCAAAGACAGGAAATATCAAACTATTGTACATATTACTCGATGTTTCGACTAGGGAATACCATATCATACCAAACAAGAGCATAAATAAATTGTGGATGTTTTACGTAAACTGAAGACCTCTATTTCTAAGAAACTGCAAAGACAATACATTTTTTTTTTTAAATGCATTCTAACATATATCACTCATACGTAGAGTTCGATTTTATTACAGTTTTATTTTCATTTTAAAAACTTTGAAACCCTCTTTCTCTAGTTTAATGAAAACTCTTAAATTATACTTAAATTCATAAATAAGAAAAATATTTTGGTGTTTTTTAACTAACTAAAATTGTTAAGAAAATTTAAGTAATAAATTAGGTTGACAAAATATTAAAAACTTTATTATGCTCTTACATTTAATAATGTTATATGTATAATATATATGTACATTTTGTTAAATATCTAAAATATCCTTTGTTATAGAATATTCATTGTAAATTTAAAAGGATGCACCTTCCCCAGATCTATTAGTTCAATGGGTATTATTAACTGTTTCCTAGACAGAGGTGAAAACAGCGGCAGCGGCAATCGTTTGGCTCATTTCACACATTCTCGTGGCCGAGCGATTTTCCCGTTTTTCCGAATTTCCCTTCGATCCCAAACACACAGAGGCACACGCACCGCGAATGGATCGTTTTGTTGGTAATTTAGTTCTTTTTGTTTAAATTATTGAAACGAACTACGAACAACTTCGCAGATGGAGATCATTTATAAACCACTTCATTGAGAGCATTCTTGTTTTCGAATGGGATGCCTGCGGGGAGGTGGGTGTGTCTGCATATAAAAAGAGACTCCTCGTTCCTCATTTGTCTAAATCAAGACGCGAGGAGCAGGCGCTGGTGATCTATTATCGCCAAAGGTCAGAATTCCAGAAGAGACGGACAACAATGGGGGGCTCTGAAAACACCTAGGGATTCGGTCTCCTGGGATTGGGCACATAAAGCATAAATGATGACATTAATGGGTTAACCAGAAGATTTACTACAACCAATTTAAATAAACAATAAATTATGAAGCTCTCTTTCTACCAAATATTTGAAAATGTTTTTCCGAATACCTATGTTTGAGAAACAATCGTGATATAAATTATATAAAATCGCTAGTTAATTTAATAAAGTCTTTTTCCCACGAATTCCAATTTGTTTCGAGTTGTTTTTTTGGAACAAAATAAAATGTATATTGTTTATACCTTTACCAGACCTTTTTGTTAAATATATTTGTTAAAAACCGAAAAAATTTAACCATAAGTCTAGGGAGGGAAATAATAATAATGGGAATAAAAATATAAGTAATAATTTTAAATGACTCCACTTTATTGGAATTTTCATCATCATGAGTAATGCTCAATACTATTGAGACGTAGGAAATAAAACAACAAAAGTCGGATGCTGAAATATAATAATCTATGGGGAGAAATTCCCGCGAAGTCGACGCAATTTGCATGGCTGGCAAAGATTACGAGTCAAATATAATATGTAAAATCAGCAACTCATGCATTTTGCTTTTGAAAAAAGCATAACTCTTCTGAAGAAAAATATATTTACCTAGAAGTACTCCCCAAGGTTGTTTAAAATACAATTAAGTCGACTTGCGCGAAGTTCAATTTGACTGCCTTTCGCTTTATTGTAATTGTTACTTTGATAACAACAAGAAATATATGTGTATATACTATATATATATCGTAATGCCATAAATGTTGCTTGTTTCAGGCCGATTGCTTGTGATTTTTTGGTTTCTGCTGCTTTTCTTGAGTGAGTGTTACATGTGTGTTGCGTAAAGTAAATGCGGAGAATTATTCATCTCGTTAGCTTCGGAGATGGAGAATATTTGAATATCATGTGTAAAGGTATATCATATATAGTATATTATATATAGAGCTGGTTCGTAAGGCACGTTACGGCTAGATTGTGGATTCAATGAGTGATTGCTAATTGCGCTGATGATGCTTTTGAGGTTGATTCGTCTGATTCCAATATACAGCAAACTGGTGTACAGAGTCTTAAGTAGATAGGATATACAGGATATATATATATATATATATATATATATGTTTGTATATATAAGTGTCGGTATCAATTTGATTGGTAACAAATGCTTGGTAATAAATCCAAAATGCTTAAACGTAAAAGCCCGCTCGAATTTAGCGTAGAAAATCAGTTGGTTTAAATTCAATTTGGCCGCTCGGAAGGGTAGCGAATAATCCCTTATTCTCCTCCTCATAATTGACTGAGCAATATATCCTCGTTTTGTGTCATCATTCGATCTGGATCGACCTTGCATTGGATGCAAGCGAATCCCTACAACTTAAACAACTAATAATCATCATCATCCCAGTGCGCTGGCGGAGGTGGAGCAACCGATCTTCGTGCGCCTTCGTCAGTCGTTGTACATGCCGTCCACGAGGAAGTCCATGCGGCGGTAGTGCCTGGTGCTCCACATGTCGCGGAAGCGCCGGTACATGATGGTCACCACGCCGATGGCCAGCGGAACGGTCAACAGCACCGTGACAATGGGTACCACATAGCCGTTGTCCCCGCGATCGGCCAGGTTGCTGCTCCCGGTTAGGCCCTGCACTATGGGCTCCGGTGGCGTAGCAATGGGGGGAAGCCCCTGCGACTGGGTACCGTTCTTCTCCTGGCTCTTGTCCAGCTCCAGCTCCTGCTTGTCAACATCCGTGCTCTTAACCACCGTCGGTTTCATCGGCTTCGGTGTGGTTGTGGTGGTGGTCGTGGTTGTAGTAGTAGTCGAAGTGGTGGTCGTTGTGGTGGTGCTGCTGCTGCTGGAGGAAGTGACGGACGACGACTTGCCCGACGTCTTGGTGACATCCTGCAGCGACTGGCCATCGGTGACTATGGGTGATCCTACAGCTGGCTTGGCCGTAGTGGTAGTGGTGGTGGTGGTGGTGGTGGTAGTAGAAGAAGGCGTGGCGGACGAGGAACTGGCACCCGGCTTGGCAGTGGCCACTGGTGCTAGGGGCAAGGGCAAACCCGTGTCCGTGCGGTTCCTCTTCTTGCCAGCAATCTCCGCCGTGCTGGTCGAGTTGTCCTTCTTGTCCTGCGGCGCAGCAACCGAAGCGCCCGGAGATCCCGATCCCGGAGACTTCGATCCTGGAGCCACCGCAGTGGCGTTGCCCTGCACCACAGTTGTTGCGTTGGCCGGCACGGGCGCCGCAGGCTCCTTGGAGGCGGTGCTGGCCGACGAATTCTGCTGGCCGGCCACCAGGAGCAGGCCGCTCAGCAGCCACAGCAAGTGGAGCAACTTCATTGTCGCTTGGTTCCTAATTCTTTGTAAGAAATGAGAAATCTTGTGAGAATATCCGACTTATCGATGAGTTTTGGTATTTGTATTGGTCTGTACGAATGGCCTCACCAAAATGTGGGGAGGGTGCATCGGCTAACTTAGCTTGGGCACCAACCCGGCCTGACCGTATTCGAAATACCGTCGGTATATATACCTTCGACGTACCCAAAAATACCAACCGTCCGTGTGCGTTTGTGTGCGTGTGTGTTCGTGTGGTGCGTGCGTGTCTGCCGCATTAAATTTGGATTTGGATTTGGGATTCTAGCCCGATCTCGGACCACGATGACGCGACTGGACGGCCTGATGGCCCTCTGCCTGCTGCTGCTGTGCGCTCTTGGCGGCGCCCGCGCCTGGCACTCGGAGGAGCTGGAGATCTTCGATTTGGTCGAGGAGGTGAACCGCAACTTCTACGAGTTCATGGGCATCAACCAAACGGCGACGGGCGCCGAGGTGAAGCGCGCCTTTCGCACCCTCTCCATCGTCCTGCATCCGGACAAGAATGCCGCCGAGGACGCCAACATCCAGTTCCGCAACCTGGTCTCCATCTACGAGGTGCTCAAGGATCCGTCGCGCCGCGAGAAGTACGACCGGGTGCTCAAGGAGGGCATGCCCAACTGGAAGTCGGCGCTTTACTACTATCGCCGCATGCGCAAGATCGGGCTGTACGAGGGCGCCTTTATCCTCTTCCTGATCACCACCGTGGGCCAGTACCTGTTCGCCTGGGCCGCCTACCTCGAGAAGAAGTACACCGCCGAGCAGGTGTTCGGCACCAAGCTGAAGAAGCTGCAGAAGAAGAACAAGAACATCGACATGGACGTCATACTCAGCGAGATACCGATGCCCTCGCTCCTGAACACCCTGCCCATCCAGATCCCGCTGGCGCTGTGGAACCTGCCGCGCACCATCATGAACGGCTTTAGCAAGGCCAACGAGCTCAAGGAACTGGCGCTGGAGAAGCGCAGGCAGTAAGTGGTTCCGCCTGTTCTTGCCTTATATGCAGGGATAATCTTAAAATTGTATTTATTAGGATTTTGTTTAAAAAAGAGTTTGTTCTTATAGGTTTTGTGAAGTATTCTTGAGAAATACGGCATTATTTTATAGGGATTTTCGTAGTTCCCTCCGATTATAGTCTTTAGTTTATCAAATCCTAGTTTCCTCACCATATTATTACAATATGGTTCTGTATTACTCACATCCGTTCCGAGTTTCATCAGATTCGAAGAACTTACATACTTTGTTACTCTTATCTCTCTTATTTTTCTAAGCAGTATTACTTGTTTAGTGTAATTACCACAGTTCTCCGAACTACATATATAATACAGAACAGAAATATAGAATATAATACAGAAGGAGAATTAGATAAGTCATCATGCCAACACCATTTTTGGCTGCACTTTCTTATGACTTGCAGCATTTAATCAAAAATCTACTACAATAATATATACATATAGCTTCTGAAGAAAGAATACTGTCAGTCTTTGTGTCGCTAGAGAATCAAATCAACCGCAGCACTTCGTATTTTGATATGCGTTCAGATAAGGTAGCCAATATTCGATTATCGTTGAATGGCTATCATATAATATAATATATAAGCCAAAGCTGTACCGAATATCTAATTGATTCATCTTCTTTTGCAACCGCAGGGAACTGGAGGCCGCCCGTCGTCAGGAGGAACTGGAGCGCGAGGCCGAGGAGCAGGCACGCCTGCGCAAGGAGCACAAGGAGAACCTGCGCAAGCGCAAGCAGAACAGCAAGGCGCCCGAGAAGACCGAGGAGGAGTTGCGTGGCTACTCGCAGATCCAGGCGCGTGAAATGACCGATGACGATGCAGTTCGTCCAGCTTCCCAGAAGGTAACATCTTTGATATAAAACTTAAAGCTCCCCCATAATCGAATCCTTCATCCCATGCAGAGCACTGTAAGCGGCGGCTTCTGGACTGACGAGGATCTCACCGAGCTGATTCGACTGGTGAAGAAGTACCCAGGCGGTGCTGGCAGTCGCTGGAACACCATCGCCGAATCGATGAATCGCAGCGTGCAGGAGGTCACCTTCATGGCGGCCAAGATGAAGGAGAACGGCTACCGTATTCCCGGCCAAACGGACAGCGTGGCCGAGAACCTCGTCCAGGAGTCCCAGCAGGCGCAGCGCAAGGAGAAGGTGAAGAAGTCATCGACGACGGCGGGGGCAACGCCTGCTGCTTCGGCAGGCGCTCCCGCCGAGAAGAGCATGCTCATACCGGAGACCAACTGGACGCAGGAGCAGCAGCGCGCCCTGGAGGCGGCGATAGTCAAGTACCGGAAGACGGCCGGCGGCGATCGTTGGCAGAAGATCGCCAACAGTGTGCCAGAGAAGACGAAGGAGGAGTGCCTGGTGCGCTACAAGTATCTCTGCGAGCTGGTCAAGACGCAGAAGCGGGCCGAGGAGGAGGCCAACGAGCAGGATGATGAGGCGGCCGCCGGCATCGAGGAGGAGGTGCTGCCGGAGGAGGAGCCCCTGGCCGCAACGGAACAGCCGGCGCCAGCTGCCAAGAAGCTCTCGAAGCGGGAGCAGCGGCGACGCAAACGGGACTTATCCAGTGGCGAGGAATCGGACGATGCATATCAGTACGAGATCAGTTAGTCGGTTATGCGAACCTATCCTCCTGCCCCGGCAGCTCCTCGCACGGCTCAAACCTAGATGTAATTGAATTTTTTTATACTTTGCATTAAAGACTCTCTGGCATGGCATTTGTGGACCTTCCTAATCCTACCATATGATCCGGCCATATCCCTTCCCCTACCTTTCCATCCCCCCGTTGTGTAGCGCTTATCTTATGTTCTGTACATAATTCTATCTTGTAATCATCTAAATGTCGATTAATTCCTTTGCTAAGTAAACGAATTATGGAAGGAAGTGGACGGCAATTGAGTTTTCGATGGGCTATGCTTGTTAGTTATTATTTTAAGTATAAGTATATCACCACTATCCAGTTTTTCCAGCTGCTTACCATTAGTTCCTTTCTAATCCTTCGCTCGCGAACATATCTTTAAGGCCAATTGCCGCATTAAAGGCATCAAAGTCAAGCGCTAAGCAATTCTCATTCTCAGTTGGCTTGAACCTGTCAGCCACCGCCATCAAAGAGGCGTTTCCTCGGTTTTGAGCCTCAGATTTATTATTTATAAAATTTAAGTTGAGCACTTTCGGCGGCTGTTGGCCGCTCTTGCAGTCCCAAATGTTTAATCAAAGATACAAATTCATTATTAATATGGCATATGGCTGGTGCCCAAACCGGCGGATTATTCGGCTGTGTGTGCTTGGATAGGATAACCTTGGAACGATTGGCTTTTAATTACGCTCAGCTTATATTTGATAATTATTGGACTATGACTGTGACTCTGAAGTGGGTTTTCTCGGTCCGGTTAGTCGGAGTTAGTTAGTGCGAGTGCGAGTGTGACTCCTCCTCCCAATTTGGTCACCATTCGTGTTTGCATTGAACTTAAAACGCTCGTGCACTAGAAACATCAGACTTCGTCAAGACCCACTACTTAAGAAACTCAATACTCTAAACTCTAGAGACTACACCCCGAAAAAAAACCGTTCTCAAAATCATTCCCTTTATCTCAAAAGTAAACCAAGATCAATATCAACATTTTTAAATGGAAATAGAGTGTTCTCAGTTTTCAAGACCTATACATTAATTTGAGAGAACTTTCGTCTTGATTTCAAGAACCTTTCCAGTCATATTCTCAAATAAGAATTTTTTGGTCTTGGTTTTTTTTTCGTTCTTTGTTTCTTCCAGTGTAGATTCAAGTGTAGGCGCAGCAGAACTTGGCAAATTGTCAACGCAAGCTTGGTGGCAAGTAGAAGCTGTTTGGGGCAGTCGTAAATCGTAAAAACGTTTCGAATCGGATTACGAATGAAATACTCTTCTTTTAGAGTCTTAAATAATTGTTCATTTATAAGATACAATATAACAAGATAATAAATACATCATAAAGTAGAAAATAATATTAAATAATAATACTAATGAAATAAATTTATGTTTGGTTTAGGAATAGTATTTTCTAAATCCCAAAACGGAATAAATGAAAAACACTTAATTCTTATCTTAGGCAAATTAAAAGTCTTTATTTCATTTTTACAATTTCCTAATAACTAAAGGGTTATGTTTTTTCTTGAATTTTTATTAAATTTTACCTTTAGTAAACCTGTAGTACCCCTGTATTAAACCCCTAGTTAGCCCTTTTGATCTAGCGTTAATGGGTATTCGTTTGAGTCCAGCTTTTTATTGGTTCTTTATTGCGTTCGCTTTGATAGGCGATATAAAAAAATTGGTTTTTTATGGCATAACCAGACCGACGGGTCTCCCCGTTGCAATTTCAACTAACTAATACGCTCGCCAAAGTGCAGCGAGAAAAAAACAATAAAAGTGAAAAAGCATTTCGAGCGGTTGGTCAGCGTTTCAAGGGCGACTTTAGTCGCAGCTTAAGTCGCTTGCATGTGCGTACGTATCTCTATACATAAATCTATGTATCTTTTCCGATTATTATGACTGCAATGCATATGATTTCCATTTTCCATTTGGCGGCGATTGCCATTTCTCAGCTGACTCAACTTCGGCGACCTTCAACTTAAAGTTCAAGCGGCAAGTTCACCTGACGTCACATCGGAGCCAGGTGGGTTTGGTTCTGGCTCTGGCTCTGTCTGTGGGTCCAATTCTGATACTGATTTTGATTCTTCGGCGAGCGAGGGAAAACCCGAAGGCCCAAAGAGACCAGAGACTAGAGACCCATAGACCAGAGCCGAGAACCCAGAACTCAGAACGATAACCAGTTTCGTTGGCCATAAGCCCCGCGTTTTGCGCGCGTTTCTCAGCTTTTGCCGACTTGGTATCGATATTGTGAGCCGAACTCAGTTGCAAACGGAGTGTCAGACGAGGCGGTTCACTGAAAACCACTTAGCATTCAACTTACTTGTTAGATCAAGCGCGAACCTAGAAACAACACTATATATTCTCCCCCCCCCCTTTCTTTTTGTTTTTTTTTGTTGTTGTTTGAGTTCACGAGTTTTTCACACAGAAGAAATGACCATCTATGGACTATTGGTGCAGATCATAATCGTTTGTAACTAGAGTCTTCCAAAAGGAGCCCGATAAACCGAGGAGGAGCAACAATGGCACCGCCCCAAGAGCAACCGGAGGATGATATTATCACCAAGGTGAGGAGATATGGGTAATAAATTATACTTAAAAAGGGGTTCCTAGAATCAACAGATCATTGGGAAATAGGAATACTCGAATTTTTAGCCCATAAATATTTATTTAGAGCATGAGTCTTTGGGTAAACTTGATATTAGCTATTACTGATTCTGATTTCGCTTTCAAGTGAAAAATTAGATTGTTTACAAAACCCTTTTTTATTCGGAATGGCATGTAAACAAATCTTTCTAGAGTTATTTTTATATCATTGAGGAGTTAGAGTGATATGGATATCATATATTATATATGGATTTGTGTTAGAAAATATTTCAAGCTAATGGGATAATTTTTTAAAATTTTTTTAAAATATTGGTATAATTTTTCGAGGCATTATTTTATTAAAAAGCTAATCAACTTAGTAAAAATTATAACTTTTAAGTACTTCTTATTTAAAATAGATTTTAAAGAATATATCGTATTATTTTAAAAAATATTGAAATCGGTTCTCACGATATTATTTTTATCAAATATAGAACAATATTAGAAGCTTAATAAAATAATCAAATAAAAATACCCATTACTGCGACTACCGATTTCCAGGGTACTCCACCCCACTCTACCTCTCGTTTCTAGTTATATTTTAGCGGAAATTCGCTAATCACCACATGCAGAGCATCCAAAGAAGATGAAGTTAGCATTGATCTGTGGGTTCGCTAATTCGCCGAGAGGCTATTTCCAAAACCGAGCTTGTGGGGCATGGTCAAGGCTTCTGGGGCCAAAGAGATATATGTTTTATTTTGAAAAGAGAATTGATGGTAAGGAAATAAATTTTGGTTGCTCGGAAGTAGAGTCAAATACAAACCAGTTGGCAAAGGGCTTTTATTTTTATTGGAGTTTTACATTTATTTGTGGTTACAACATCGCCAGTCGTTTGCTAATTGATCAGGCCTATATAATTATAAATCCAAATACGAGTGAATATGTATCAGCTGGTGTGAGCGAACTGGGAATGCATTTGGTGAATCAAAGGTCAGTCAAGGTGAGTTCACCTCTCACTCCCTGAAAAGCGAACCTTGGGGGGAACTTCAGCTTTGGAAAGGTTGAGCACTTGGCCCAAATTTTCGGCTAGCCAAAAATAAATACAAAAAAAAAACAAAAATGATACAAGAATATTTTTTTTATTTAAATTGATTGATCAAAAAAGTGTGCTTGTAATTAGCAGCATCTGTTAATCTAAATTAGTTTTTTTTTATCTACACAATTAGCTTTATTAGCGTTCAGCGAATGAAGGTTGAACTGTTCTGTGAATGAAGCCCCAAAAGAAATAAAAATAATAATAAAAAACAATTTAAGAGCCCAAGAAATCTTGTGCATATTTTGAGAGGCTGTATTTCCTGAGCTTAATTAGGTACCGCCGATCTTTGATCATGTCAGCGATCTTATAAAGTATAGAGTTTATCCAAGATCTTTCACTTTCCTTCTGTCAAATTGGCCACCACAAATTTTGGCCAAAAACACCTGGTAATATGTTGCAATCCATTGAACACTTAAAGAAATAAGATCACTTGGGATATGGGATAATAATAATTAAAATATATTAAATTTATAATATTTAATATAATATTTTTTTTATTACTGTTTCCCTATTAAATATTTTATATAAAATTCAGTGCATACATATATTATTTTGTTAATGTTTATTTTTTTTACTATTTATTTATAAGGTAAAAAAAAAAATCCCTTGGGATAAATAATAAAAATAATTAATATATTGGTTTTCTTATTAAATATTTTTTATAAAATATAATGAAATTATTATTAAATTTGTTATTTGATTTTTCAAACATATTAGTTGTTTTTATAAAACATATATAATAAGTTTCAGTGCAACTACCTTTACTTGGCTTGACCAGGCCCACGAAATTAATGCTGTTCATATGCAGAAGGGGACATTGAGATATGGGGCCTGAGGCGACCGCCTCCTGCCATTCTCGTAAATAATAAACAATTGTTTTTTGTGGCCCAGAGATACAGATACAGAGATACAAATACATATAGAGGCCAGTTGAGTGTATCTAGCTAAGTTAAGCTAGCTAGCTAAGGAATACATGATGACAGTCGATTTCTAGCCAGCTCTTTACCTCGAGTATATCTAGCCGTATCTCTGCCTTTTGCGCTCCAGTATCTTAATTATTACTGCGCTCAACGTTGCGGAACGGCGATGTTGAAGGGAGTGGGAATCGCAGGTCCGAAAACGACAAGTCAGAATCAGAAATAAAATCACAAACAGTGGCAGCTGAGAGTCGAGCTTGAAGAGCTGTTAATTTTCGAATTTATCTTTTCACTAGATACTTAAAACACTTAACTGTAGGATACAAATTAGTAGGAAATTTTCTAACAGAGGTGTTTTATAATACATTTTAAGTATTATAATAAAAATATTGGTTTTTCTTCTTTGAAGTATTTTTAAAAGCTTATTAATTTGTTCACCTTCTCTAAGTACTTCCTGCTGGTTATAAATATATAAATATAATATCCATAAAAGTAATAAATCAGTTTTAAGAAGAACAATGAGAAGAACAACAGTACCTAAGAAATACAAAATGCTGCCAGAACTTCCGCATGTTTCTTGCTGAATTTTAAATTCAAACAACAATATAAATATGCCCACTCATCGGGCCAAAATAAATTAATAAGTATTGGAGTTACAAAAAGGAAGCCAAACGAGAAGCTCTTAACGCTCAATTTGGCCCAAACCACCAATCCACCGATTCACCGATCGTGACGTGTTCGCCACATCAAGTGGTTGTTGTTTTTGGTTGTTCGTTGTTTGTGGTTGTTGGCTGTTTGTCGGTCGCTTCGAATGCCATTGGAGGTCAAGTTCAGGGAACACCAGTTTATGGTTATTTTTTATATTTTCATCTTCTGCTTTGCCGAAGCTTCACGATTACGATTGCAGCTGGAGGTGTCAAAGTATTTGCTTGCTCAAGTATTTAGATACTTTAACAATAGAGCCTAACGTGAATTGGTTGATTTTGGATTGGCAGCCAGGAAATGGATGAGACACCAATGATTTTCTGCTACAAATTTAATTTGGTATCTTTAAAGTAAGCAAAATTATTTGTTGTTCCTTAAAAAAGAAGTTGTTTTTTAATTCTGAAAGGTACAACCAGTTTTAAAATCAGGGTCACCAAATCCCAGCTTCAGGAAAACATAGATCATTGAATGTTAAACTTTCCGGAACTAAGCTTATAAAGTTCTATAACCTGTCATTAAAAATGTATGGGGGTTGTAATGGGGTTACATCATATAAACAAAATGAACCAAAAAATTAAAAACAAAATTTTTGTGGAAAATTAGAATCTCGGTTTTTGGTAAAAATTTGAATTTTTTTCTTTTTGTTTTTTTGATGTAACTTGGTTAAAAAAGGTATTACACCAAAACTACATACTGTTTTGAGCAGATTACAATGTAATAATTACATTATTGACACTTTCCGTGTGATTTTGAAAAAAATAAAATTTTCGTCAATTTTCAGTTTTTTTGTAAAGGGGTACATCATGATTTTTTGCAAAAAAATTTGAAAAAAATAAAATGTCTAGTTTTAAATGCCAATGGATTGGAAATTTAATAACGGGCTCATAAAGGTATGACAATCCATATTTGGATCAATATTTCCATTGGTTTAGCGAAAAAAACTTTTTTTTTTTGGAATTTCGGCATTTTGGTTTTTTGACTAAAATTGGAATATTTTATTTTGGTTTTTTTGTTATAACTTGGCCAAAAATGGTCCATCAAAAATACAAACTGTTTTGAGCAGATTACAATGTAATAATTACATCCATGACACTTTCCGTGTGATTTTGAAAAAATAAAATTTTCGTCAATTTTCATTTTTTTCTTAAATGTGAAAAAAATAAAATGTCCTGGTTTAAATGCCAATCGATTGGAAATTTAATAACGAGTTCAGAAAGGTATGACAATCCATCTTTGGATAAATATTTTGATTCTTGCGGTCAAAAAATTAATTTATTTTTGCAAAAAATTGAGATCTGGGTTTTTGGTAAAAAATTGAATTTTTTATTTTTGTTTTTTTTATGTAACTTGGTCAAAAATGGTCTTACACCAAAACTACTTACTGTTTTGAACAGATTACAATGTATAATTACATCCATGATACTTTCCGTGTGATTTTGAAAAAATAAAATTTTCTCCAATTTTTTTTTTTTTTTTAAGGGGTTTGTCCAAAATTTGTTCTAAATCAAAAATCAAACTAAAACAATATTACCTCTTACTTTAACGGGTATAAAAATGTCCATGAGTAGTCACGTCTTAAGGAACTTTATGGTTGGTATTTTATTATAATTATATTAATGCTACTGGGACGTTAAGTTCAGTGAACTTGCCATCTGGCCAGTTAAATTTATAATTTGTATTTAAATATGACTATAATTGCTTGACTGTTGCAATTGGACAAACTAGCTTTTTATTATCATTGGATTACGGATTTCGCCGACTTGTGTTTAACCACGAGGCCAAAAATAATATATTATTTATTTAATAAAAAATATAAATATCTCTGTTTTTCATTTTTAAATGCCTATACAAATGATTATTACCCAGTCCCATCTTCAATTTCCTCTGCTTATTATTTCATGCGCGATTTACATTAGATGAGGGCATTGCGTTTGCCTTTTTTGTCTCTTGCTTGTGCTTTAACCAACAAAGGTGATATATATTTTTTGGACCTTGAAGGTCACCGTCAGTGGGCAATATAAATTTATTTGATTTATGGTAATTAGCTGTGTGCACCTCTTGTCTAATTGCAGATACCCTCGATAATTGGATTCCTGAACTTGGACTGACTGGCGACAAATGAAGCTTTGGCACCTCACACATCCACACCCCACCCCGAATTCGATGATGAGCTGACCCAGAGAGCCAAGGCTGAATCATGAGAATCATATTTTAAAGGTTAAGAAATGGATCACACGCACCAATAAACGAACAATGTGAATCAAGTCTTTATTTTTTTCGAACGGCCCAAAAGTCGGCAATGGCACAAGTTTCAAGAACTCGGGTTGATATTTGATTTGTACAATACTTTTCGAGAGGCTGACAGGTGTCAGGAAGTGTGGAGAGAACTGGGAAACTGTCTCAGTCTCAGAGAGAAATGGGGAAAAAGGCAAAGTAGGTAATAATGACGGCACGGACAAAAAAATATGTAAAGCCGAGCGACGATCTGATCTGTGAACTGGCTACCATCCTAGGCCGGCAATCGAAACGTGGCAAACCATCGAGAACTGAAGGCAGAGATCCAAAGCAACCGAAGAGCAGGACGAGAACGAAAACGAGAACGAGGACTGAGACTGGGCGAGAAAAGCCAGGGAGTTGGAAGCTGTCCTCAAGGAACTCTTCCCGGAGGCAGAAGAAATGTATTCGGCGGTGAAGCCACTCTCCAAGTATCTGCAATTCAAGTCCATTCGCATCTACGACGCCGTCTTCACCATCCATTCCAAGTGCACGGTGGTCATCCTGCTCACCTGTTCGCTGCTCCTTTCGGCTCGCCAATATTTCGGGGATCCCATCCAGTGCATCGGCGAGGAGAAGAACATCGAGTATATACAGTCCTACTGCTGGACCATGGGCACCTACATCCTGAAGGTGGACAGCTACAGCGAGGAGCAGCTCCAGCTGCCAGTGGTTCAATCGGAGGAGGAGGGAGCTACCTCATCCTCCACCTCCTCTACATCCCAGTCAATTTGGCGGAGCCGCTCCAGGTACCGATCCAGATCGAGTCTCAGACGATTGGGGGAGTACAACGAGGCCTATGCGAGGGCCATGTCGATAGCCGAGGGCGTGGGTCCCGAGATACGGGGGCAGTCGGAACGGGAGTACCTGCGCTACTATCAGTGGGTCATCATCCTGCTGCTCTTCCAGTCCTTCATCTTCTACTTCCCCTCGTGCCTGTGGAAGGTGTGGGAGGGCCAGCGGCTGAAGCAGCTCTGCTCGGAAGTGGGGGAGGCGCTGCTCTCCGAGGAGACCTACAACACCCGGCTGCGACTGCTCGTCAAGTACTTCACCACCGACTACGAGGACATGCACTTCTGCTACATGGCCAAGTACGTCTCCTGCGAGATCCTCAATTTCTTGATCAGTGTGAGTAGGGTTTTGTAAAAAATGTACATTGCCTTTGTGGTACATTTTAAAAACTATTGTATAAGTGGTTTAAAGTTATACAAAAGAAGACAAATTTAAAAGTGGGTTAGAGATTTATTACTAACTTAAGTACACTGATAAGAAATATTTAGAAAGTCCAAAGATTTCATAATCAATTTAAATATTTTTTGATATTTTTTTCATCCATTGCAGTTTTTATAAATTTAAAATATAAACAATTTACATTTAACATTTACGTATTTAAAAAAATATTTTAAACTTAGCTTTGAATATAAAATTATTTTTTTTAACTAATATAATATTTTTGACTTTAATTGAAATATTTTTTTAGTAAAATCATGCAGTCTAATATATTTTATATTATTTGTTTTAATTATTTTTATTCAAATATGTACTACGAATCTTTGCATTCAATATACAGTTAATTATTTTTACTATTACATTTTTTTTCCAGTGCAGTTATGATTAAAAATCTATATTAAAGAAATTCATAATGAGTAGAGTTTGAATTTGAATATAATCCAAGTACAATAATCATAAGAAAAAAAGTTACAATATATTTATTTTAGATTTTCAAAAACATTTTTAAAGTAGATTGAAACATTTTCTAATAATTTAAGTTTGGATTTTACATGCATAAATCAGTGTTAATGAAATATTTAAGATTTGTACCAGGACTTTCAGGACCAAGTAACTAATGTAAAAACCCCCCCATTCACAGGTGGTCAACATAATCGTTTTGGAGGTCTTCCTGAACGGCTTCTGGTCGAAGTACCTGAACGCCCTGGCCACCATTCCGTTCTACGACTGGGATCGCTGGAACCGCGTGTCCTCGAGCGTCTTTCCCAAGATCGCCAAGTGCGAGGTGCTCAAGTTCGGGGCGAGTGGAACGGCGAATATCATGGACAATCTGTGCATCCTGCCGCTGAACATACTGAACGAGAAGATCTTCGTGTTTCTGTGGGCCTGGTTCCTGCTGATGGCCCTGATGTCCGGCCTGAATCTGCTCTGTCGCCTGGCCATGATCTGTAGTAGGAATCTGAGGGAGCAGATGATCCGCAGCCAGTTGCGATTCATGGCCAAGCGGCATGTGAAGCGGGCCCTGCGCGACCTGACCATCGGGGATTGGTTCCTCATGATGAAGGTTAGCGTCAATGTGAACCCGATGCTCTTCCGGGATCTCATGCAGGAGCTGTGCGAGCTGCGCACCTCCTCCTCGGCCAGCACCCTGGAGAGCCCCGTCTAGGATCTATAACTATATGATCAGGATAAGGATCAGGATCAGGATCGGCAGATCGAAAACCAATTGACGTTGCCGTCGTTCGTTGATTCGTGCGTTTTTGCTTACATACATGTGGATATTACATATATTTCCTCCCCACTTGTGTTCTTTGAAAACCTGCAATTCTGCAATTCTGGATCTATAATTTTCCCTAGTTAAAAATCCCACATCTTACAAAATGTTTGTCTTAAATTTGATGTACATTTGTCACCCATTTTTCCCCAAAACAATTTAGATTTACACATTTTTATGACCGATAATATGGAATAAAGCTGAGACTTGGTGACTTCTAAGCAAAGAGATTTCATTTTCAAGAAAGGTGACCCGGTTGGTGACCCAGAAATGTGCTTTTCAGACCATAAAATCAGCCTTTCTGCTTCAATTTGAACTTATTATATTATTACTATTTTTTTTTTTTTTAATTTTTGACTTTTTCAAGCCACATACTTCTAAAGTCTATATATGAATTAAATTTCTGTTGAGCTGCTGCTTCTTCTACTTTTGTTGTCTTTGCTGCTGGCATTTAATGTGCATTGTTTATAACTAGTTGCTGCCATAATTTCGTCATTTATATTTTGCTGGGACGATCCCCCCCTCTCACCACCCCAATCTCTTGATCGACGGAGCTTCAGCATTGTTTTGCGCACATTAACAACGCAACTCGCTCGCTTTTTGGCCGCCTTCGCCACGCAACTCACTCACTCACACTCCCTTAGGTGAATGAATGTAAATATTATTCAAAAGCCATTCGTGTGGCGTTTAATATGCCCAGCACTCACGTGGGGCATATCAGTTGGAGACCCATAGACGTACCCCCCTTATAGACGTGACTCACTAGCGCCCGCTGATAATAAATTTCCCCAGAACGATTAACTCATTGGCGAACTTACGCCAAGGAAAAGCCATTGCATTACTAAATATGACGTTTTTATATTAGTTCTCATATCACTTGAAAGATTCCTTATCAACGTTCCAAAATCGATTGAAAATTAATAAGGACTGCGCATGTATACACTTGAGATTTGCATTGCTTTAAGTGAACATGTAAAACCATTTAAGTGAACATTAAAAAGTTAAAGAACTATGAGTTAAACAACTTTTTTGGAAAGGTTATGAAAAAGACTATCGTATCTGAGGACCATAGAGAAAGATCACATGTTACTTTATGAAACCGAAAATATAAAAAAGCATAAAAAAGTTTTTAACTCTAATTTTTTTTCTTGTATAGTGGGTTTTTAAAAAGATTTTTTTAAATGTGGTTTTTGGTTTAAAAGAAGAAGGGGGTTTTCAAAAGGACTACAGTCATTATAATTATAGATATATGTTATTCCCCAATGGATTATAAAAAAAGAAAACAAAAAAAAAATTAACTCAATTTTAAGTTTAAAAAAAAGTTTTTTTTAGATTTTTTGAAAAAAAATTTTTTAATTTTTAAATACGTTTTTCAATACTTTGTAATTTTTTGATTATAAAAGAAAAACCAAAAAAAAGATAACTACAGTTTTAAGTTTTTAAAAAAAGTTTTTTTTTTAAGTTTTTTAACAAAGTTTTTTGAATTTTTTTTTTTTATTCTATACGTTTTCCAATACTTTGTAGGTATCAAGCCGTCGAAGCCTGCTCACCATCCCTCCCCCTGGTACTCCTTCCCTTTTTTTGGGGTCTCTCCCTTTCCGTTTGACGTTTGCGTGGGCTGTCGACGCCTCTGCCTCTGCTGCTGTCAACCGCGACGGAGGCGGCGACTGCGGCAGAGGACGGGCAGAGGTGCGGTCGGTGTTTCTTCAGCTTTCGGTTACATCTATTTTATTTCCATATCTATCGTACCCGTATTCCTATTCCCATTCGGTATTGTTTTGCTCAGCCGTTGTTTTGCTTTGGTTTTTCGGTTTTTGGTTTTCGGTTTTAGGTTTTTTCGGTTTTTGGTTTCTGATTTCTGTGCTGTGCTTTTTTTCTGTTTATTTCCAGTTGCTTTGTGATTTGTGCTTTGTGTGCCACTTGGCCAGTTGTTAGTCTGTTAGTCGCTCCGTAGTTTGTATTTTATTTTAGTCGCCTGTCAACCGCCGTCCCTTTCGTTTAGCTTCCTCGGTTTCTGTTTCTGTTTCGGATTCGGATTCGAATCCGTTAATTTGTTGTTGATTTTGCCAGTTGATTTTGATGTGGATGCGCGATTGCGAGTGCCGAATGCACTTAATTAAAAGTTACGCGTACGTGACGATTGCAGCTGCAATTTCGGTTTCGTGTTGCTGTTGCAGTTGCAATTTCTGTTGCATCTTTGGCGGCAATATCAATAGTGTTGCTCTGGCTATCAGTGGCAATTGAAATTGCTGTTGCAGTTGGCCAGTGAGTAATGTAATGCACTCGTAATTGGGTCTGCAGAGATACCAAATCAAGAGCAAACAACGCACATTTGTGCGCAAAATATTAGTTATATTTAAATATTTTGCAAAAAATTAAAAAAAAAAAAAAATTTTTTTTTGGCAAAAATATCACTAAATTCTTTAAGTAAAATGCAAACAGATTTTCTTTTTTGCACATTATTGTGACTTAAGGGCAACTTGTCGTATACTTGTTATTATAATTATCTGTTGGCCAAATATTGCAATTGTTTTTTCCTCTTTTCTTTCAATTTGTATCAACAATTTCTTAATTGCTTCGCAATCGAAAAGCTCGAAAACCCAGGCAATTGCATTATCACTTTTCGAAGGTTCACAACTATTATTTTGACTGCAGCTGTATGGCACACACACCTCACACACACACACACACACACACAAGATAAGCGACAACGAAAACAGGCAGTGCAATAAAAGCAACAACACAAAGGTGGGCAGTGATAAACAGCCCGCGACAAGTGTGTAAAACATTTAAACGCACAGTGGCATTGCATCATCGTTCCGCAGCTCACATATTTTTTGTTTTCCATATTTTGGGTGAAAGTCGTGATTGATAAGCCATTTACTCTTTTTTTTTCCTCTCCCAATTTGTGTCACTATTGTTCTCCATTCTCCATGTGGCATCTGTTTTCGGGGTTTTCAATATATATTCGATTTGCATGCCGACTAGGCGAAGAAAGCTCTCGATGAGATTGTTTAGTGTAGTGGGGGTATATCAAAAAAACAGCCAACACGCATAATGGGTGTACAGTGGTCGATGGAACAAAAAATCAATATTCCAGTGTTATTGGTCAATAAATCAAAATTGCTATTACCATTAAATCTGGCACTTTTATAGCTAATCTTGAAACAGGTTTTGAACTTAAACGAGACAAGTTGAAGGAATTTATTTCCATAAATATGAATAATGGGCTTGATAGAATTAATTCGAGATAATTTCAGCTATTAAGTGCACATTTTATTAAGATAGCATTCTAAAAAAAAACTTTGGTTTTTGAAATTCATATAAAACTTAAAAATTAACCTACAAAAAACAAATTTTTTCCCTTTTTTTTTCTTTTTGAAAGTTAAGTGTTTTATTACTAAGGGACTTTTTTTTTACAATATTCTCTGCTCTTTATAGCTCCACTGTAGCCTGTCTGCTTTAAATTTCTTTGGCTAACAAATCGCTCCACAACCACTGTGCGCCTAGAAGAGCACCATAAACAAAACAAAAACCAAAAAATCCAAAAAAAAATTTATAAAAATACCAACAAAGTCCGCAAAAAGAAGCAACAGCCAAAGCGGCAAGAAAAGCGATTACGCCAACGAGCTGTTGCTTCTGCCAACGTCGACGTCGACGTCGCAGTCGGCGCTACGGTAACGCTGGCGCCCGAAGGCGGTAAGCAGTTAGCGATTTAGTTGGCCGCCGCTGCCCGAACGCGTCTCCCGTGCTTTAATTCTCAGTTTTCGATATCTGATTTGCCATAGTTCCCCAGTTTCCGTAGTTCCCTTCGCCTCACTTCGCCTCACTTCGCCCATTCCATTTCCACTGGCCTCGTGTAATAATTATGACATTTCCCCGGGTGTTACGATTTTATTATTGATTTGTGGGGCCCCAAGAAAGAAGAAAAAGCGAAACACTCCCCCGCAGAAAAAAAAACAAAGATAAGAAGTAGAAGGTGTTGCTCATGTCTTTCGAATACACCGACGAAAAAATGATACCATCTTGATAAAGATAGGTAATAGAGTTCTGTTTAAATTATCTTATAAACACGTGATTCTTGGAATCAAAAGCTTACAAATCTTATTTCAAGTTGATAATAAAAATGTTAAGAACTCCGTGATATTTTTGCCTAAAACCAACACAATTTCTTTTCAGTGTATCGCGCTCCCACACATAAAACAAAGATATATATGTAGACTCTATATTATAGAGAAACAAAAACCAAAACGGCAACAATAAAGTGAAGAGTGGAGAATTGAGAAAGAGAAGAATCGTGTTGTGCAGATTTCGAGTGTGTGATTTTTTTTTTTTTTCGGTTTTTGTTGCTTAAACTTTAAGTGTGATCATCATGGCCGGCGATGCGGAGAACAAAAGGGGCTATCGCACCATATTTCGCAGTATTTCCCAGGTGTTCTACGCCAATGCCAAAAACTCAAACTCCAACGCTTACAACAACCCCAGCAACAACAGCAACAACAACAATAATAACAACAATACCAGCAGTTACAACAACAACAGCGGTTGGAATACCATTAGTGACGAGGGAATCGGTCGGCTAACAGTGACGCTTACAAGCATAACACCACTCACACAGACATGGACATCGACCTCGCCAACGATCTCCACCTGCACCACAGCATCGGCACCCACCTCATCGCTATCGAGTGGATCCTCATCATCGCCTTTGGCAAGCCGGGCAGCGAGATCGGCGGAGAATATATCCTGCAGCGAGTGCGGCAGTCCAGGTCCCCATCATATAACACCGAAACCCCCAAGAGATGAGGGCATACAGGATGGGACGAGCGAAATTGGGGATCTAAAACCACTGCCAGTCATCAGTACGGATCGAAATCAGAAGCTAAGGGCCAGCTCCATGCTAGACCTGACCTCCAACCATCGCCATCAGAACGCCTTGAGGGTAAGTTTCCACTTTGATAATATATCCATCATATAGATATACAACATTCCCAAAGGTGAATAGTAATTATATCCAGCCCCATCGATCAAAAGACAACCCATCAAGTATAATAACCAGCTTAGGAATATGGTGATTTTTTTTGATCACGAAGAAAGTTCATAAAACCTTTTAGGATTATTGATTAATTAGTATAAAACCGAATACTTAAGAGTAGATGATTCAATGGGAAAACCTCTTTGCAAAGACCATAGAAATGCAGATTGGAAGGGCCCTTTGATTTCCCCCTTAAACACAAATAAAAAAAACCCCAACTACTTAAGCGATCTTCAACTGATAACTCGTATCAGCTTGATTTATCGCCGATTCATAGGATTTCCCTGGCCCACGAATTTCACTTGGCCCCACCGATTTAAACTCGTTTATGGTCCGTTAGCGGTCTTTTATTGGAGGGTTCGGTGCGCAGAGCTGCTGCTGCCAAAAAAAATTTGCATTCCAAGTGAAAGTGAGACCGGAACGGAACGGAACGGGTTCCGAAAAAAAAGGTTCCGTTGGGTCCGAAAGTGAAAAGCGATTTTCCACTAGGGCCAGCACACATTACGTCCTTTAAGATCGTTAAGATTAAAGGTGAACAAATTTCAACAATTATTTCGTCTTGAAACGGTTCGTTTAGTTCACCCTTTATAAAGAAAGTACCCTGTAATGGCTTAATATTTATTTTCTACTTTATGATTAATTAACAAATAATGTTAATACATCAGTCAAGCCAGTCTTTGAAGAAAACATACATTCTAATTTTTATAATTATTTTTAAATATTTTTTTTATTTCCGCCTAAGTGTAGAACGCGATTAAAACTAAACAAATGTATACTTCATAACCTTAACCTTGATATAAATATTTGTTGGGCTTGACACAATGACGTAACCCTTTCCAATTGATAAGCAATAAAATAAAATAAATTGTAATATTTTTATAAAAATTTGCTTAACATTTTTTAAAAGTATTTTCACAACTAATGAAATGTAAAATAAATGTATCTATTAAAAAATGCCATAAATCACTTTAAATAATGGTGGTGAATAGTAAACAGTAGATGGTATTTGGAAATGTGATTGCGAGGGGCCAGCCGACCGCACAGGGGTTTTCATTGTGCCAACCCGACCCCCTTAACTTATGAGCTTTTCCCACTGATGCAATGCCAAAATGCATTGCGCATGGTCTTATTTCGTTTTATTTGTCTGCCTCGTTTTTCGTTGCGTGTTTTGCCCGTTTGCCTTTGGCTACTTTATCATCTTTTAGTCCGTCTTCGTTTTCGTTTTCATTGTTTCTTCTCTTGGCGACTAATTGCAACTGCAGCTGCGCATGCGTTTTGTGCGCGACTTGCAAGCGTTTCAGGCGCGTTTCCAGAGCGATTTTTGCGTTTGACTGCAATTGCGAAAGAAACGAAATAAAACCAGGAAAGAAGAATATAACCATAACAACCCGAGTCTCATTAGCAGCCAATTGCTAAGCGAATTTCTCTGATGCGACTGAAAGAATACAAAAGACGTGCACTGTGAAAAAATATGAGTTACAATTTTGTTTAAACCACAAAGCACAGAACAAATTAAATAAAAAATTATTTATTTAAAAATTGTGTAATTATAAAATGAGTATGGAAAAAATATTTTAGTGAATAAATATTCAGATAAAAATTAAAAATATTTTTTAAACTTTAACTTTAAAAACTAAAATAATTCGTTATTAAATATTTACTCAAATTCCAAATTTCGTAAGATTTAATAATTTAAATTTCAATAAAAAACTTAAAAAATCCCCCTTTATTTTTCGCTGTGCAGAGGTTTATCATTCGGTTCGCTGACTGACGAGTGAAACAATTTTGTCATCAGCCAACGGGCACAAATACACGTACCCAGTCGGTCACATAGATACTGTGTGCATTATTTCATTTCCATTTGGCTCCGCTTTATTTATGCATTTCATTTTCTCGCTCTGATTTGCCCCGCACTTCTGGGTTCTGGTTCGAAATTTCTCTTTTAATTTGATTTTTTCTTCTTTGTTAATGCAGCGCCAAGTAGAATTGTCTGAATCGCCTGATTGACACTTGAGCTGACATTCTCATTTCAATTCGAACTCGTATTCGTATTCGTACATTCGTATATTCCAATTTCAGCTTCCGTTTTTACGCATTCTCACCCCTTGAATGTGTCATTTGTTTCTCACAATTTTGTATCTCCCGTTTTTTTATCTTAAATAGGTTTATGAGTCAAGTTACTGGGGGTTATTCGACTGATAGGAGAATTAAAAGATCCTACTATATAGACTATCATTGACCTCCAAACTTAAATGAATCCTTATGAGATATACTCACTTTCTTACATCTTTCAGTTTTAGAATTTAATTTTCTGCAAAATAAACATTATAACCACCCCTTTCCATTAATATTTTTGAAATTAAACAGGCTAACCATTTAATAGAAATTTTTATTTAAATAATTCTTAGTTTTTAGTGATATTATTCGATATTCCACAATTAAAAGCTAATGATAGAAAATTGTTATATAATACTAAACATTATTGAAATGAATAAGATGCAAATTTTAAAGAGAAAATTATATTCTAAATTAGTTAACAGAAACCATTTCAATATAAACACTCTCCTCATTAGCTAAACAATCGTATAATTGCCATTAAGAGGCATAGAAACACTTAAAAATTGAGTACATTTTTATCGCCTATTCCACGGCAATTTTCATAAATTATTTTATTTGTCAATTATGGACTAATTCCCCGGATTAGATTTCCTACTTGAATGGTATAGAACATCGAATGAGTCACTCACACGTTGGTCAATAAAAAAAAGAGACTAATTTTTGTTTCGTATTTTACCAGCAGCTCTTTATTTTAATTTGAGGCGTTGACAAAAGCTGCTGGCTTTGGTCACCCCATCTTCCCATCCCATTCCCATTTTTTCCACTCGATCTATCTGCCGCTGCTGTCGCGCTCAATAAAATTCATTAAAAAAGGAGAAGACCGCGGCCCAACAATAATAATCATAAAGTGAACTGTGCGGTGGAGGAGGAGGGGGAGGAGGAGGAGGGGGGCGTGGCATCTAGGGGTAAACACCAATACAAACGCTGGCAGCATTCAGCGCAGATATAGAGTTGGCAATTTAACTATTTAATTGCTAGATTATTATAAGGATTATACTATCAAACATTAAGAATTTTTATATTACCCTAAGAAGTGTTAAAGTAAAAAAAAAAGTGCATTTCATAGGGCTTTCTGACTTTAAATATTATTTGAAATACTTTCAGGTTGGTTAATTATTACTAATTACATTACTTTTCTGTTTTTAGCTTATCAAATATTTCATATATTTCATAGCATACTTCTCAACACCTTTGTAAATGATTGAAAATATCTAGCGTTTCTAAAAAATTTTAGTAACATACTTTTCGACACCTCTTAAAAAAACGTAAAGTCTCTAGCGTTTAAAAAAATTCCAATATTACTTAAAATACTTAAAAAAACAGTCTTTAGCCTTCTGATTTAATTCAGTTCGAGTAATCAAGTTGAATTCTCAGTTTTTAATTTATCGACTGCCGACAACACTGCCTTGCAACTCATTACCGACAAAAACATAATGCTGCCAAAGACGCGAGTCTGGTTCTGGACAGGGACATGGATGTGGATGTGGATGTGGCTGGGGATGTGGATGTGGATGGGGACTTGGACAGGGCCGTCAGCCATCAACCATCATCCACGGGCCATGAGCCGTGGGCCACCCCTTTTAATTCTTTTTTTTTTTTCGGGGAAAGAAGACGGCCGAGGAAGACCCGCAGAAAAGCCAAACCAAATATGAGCCGGGGAAAAAAAAATACGAGATGGAAACTGAAAGCGAAAACATGAAAAATATGTTCTTATAAGAAAGGGATTTGCCAAGCAAAGCGAAATAAAAATACCCATTGTTAAAATATATTACAAATAAATTTGTATATATATTGAACGATTTTTTCTAACAATTTTCAAAAGAGATAAATGTTTTTTTGACTCCACAAAGTTAGTAAATTTCTCAGATTCTTGGTACTTACTTGGTTAATGCTTTGAGGGAAAATTCCAGGTCTACGAGTAGGCCGATCCCCCGGATATATGTAGAATATACCCTATATCATATAGGGTAGCAAAAAGCAAACAGTTGCCTGCAATGTTGCTCGCAGCCTGAATGCATTTCTTTCTTTCGATGTGTGTTGTGTTATTGTTGTTGTTGTTGTGTATCTGTTGGATACATTTGATGCCGACGGCAGCCAACAACAACAATTGTGTTCATTGTGCTTAATTAATTTAGTTCAAAGATCAAGCGACCATATTGCTGAACATCGACTGCAATGCGATTCTTCTGCGGCTTCTTCTCAGTTCTCATTCTCATTTTCATTCTCATTCTGAGTCCCAGTCTCATTCTCATTGCCGTTTCAAAAATTTCTCTCCCCTAACTAAAGATGCATCTTTATCTTGCCCTCTTTTTTTATAATCCTCCAGTTGTGTTTTATATATACTTCGATATTTCTTTAAAACTCGGACACTAGCTGGAACTCAAGTTATATGCCATATCTTCAGGTTTATAATAAAGTATTTTAAGAATGTTTTCAATATTTTAAAGACAATATCATCTTAGGATTTACGATATTAGTTAGATTTTTTATATTTTTTTTTATATTTCTTTTATCGCATATGGAATAGTCACTTAGCAAAAAGGCTTGGTTCATGTTTAAAGTGCAGTTCTCATTTCCATATGCGAATCGCTGGCAATAAATAGTTGAGCAACATATGATTACAATATTTACAAGGTTTACGAAATTATTGTGTTTGCCATTCATCATAGTTAGTTCGCCGAGTCCCGCCCCCTTGGCGAATCCGAATCCGATTCCGAATCCCTTCTTATATTTCCCTATATATATATTTTTTTTTGCACCCCCACCTCAAAAACGTACTCCCTACTGGGGACCCCTTCCCAAAGACCATTCTCGATATGCTTAATTAGGCAACGGGCGTTGAGTATAAAAAGCGTCTTTTGTCGCTGCCACGCCCCACCCCCAACCCTTACACACACATACATACACATACTGATTGAACCACACATGTTGCCCATGTTCCATTACACACATGTGGTTCAGTTTCAGTTCAGTTTAGTTTGGTTCTGTTCTGCTCTGTTCTGTTCTGGGCTTTTGCCTCCCCATCGCTGATCTCTGGCCAACACTAGTCAGCATGGAAATTTTAAATTGGATCGAAAATAACCTTGTGCTTTTTATGAGCAATACCTTAGTCTTGGCTTATCAACCTATTGATTCATTAAATAACAGCTCATGAGCATGATTTTTTTGATCCCATTTTGAGTCACTTAGTATATAGGTCTTATATGTAGGTCTATAAAAAATATAATACTCATTTGTATATTTGCATTTGACTAAAAGTTTATAAAAATCAAATGACCTTATAGTTTTCGAATTTTTTTTTTATAATTAGGCTGGAATTATCTTAAATATTCTATTTCTAATTTTGATAAAAAAAATTATTCTATGTAAAAAAAAAAAAAATTTTATTTGTGGCTTTTGACGATTTACACTTTAGTTTCATTACTCAATTTTTATTTTAAAAAAATTAATGGCAACCTTTGACTTATTAAAGGTCATTAAAGTGCATGCTTATAATTCCCAACTGGGTTTTTTGTAGTCAAGGATATTGGGGTGGGTGGTGCCCCGTGTGCCCACATTTTTGCTGACTAGTGTGGAGTGCTCGCGTTCCCTGGGTGACCGGAGGTCGGCATCGCCATAGCCACCGACTCTTTTCGCCTCGACGTCGACTGCGACTGCGACGGCGGCGTCCGTCGCTTACGAGGCGTACCGCCACCCAAGAAAATTCTCGGCGGCATCTTGAGTTCAATTTCAGTTGATATTCTGTTAAATTCGCGAACGCGTCGCGCCTGTAGCTCTGATCCAATACGATCCAATACGATCATGCCAAGCCCGATTTCGTAATATTTCGATCGATATGAGCCCGGCTTATCAGTGGTACCAAATATTTGTTATATTTTTGTTTCGGTGTTCGTGCGTTTCGGGAATATGTGTTTTCAATAGATCTTTGAATGAAAAAGAGGATCTCTGAGGGAAATTGAGAGAGAGAGAGAAAGTGAGATAAGCGCTGTGAGATGACTGGCTCGGAAATGGAAAAATCAGTGGGCCAAACCCCGTTTTAATTGAATTCTTCTTTTCGCCCATATATGGGTGTGTGTTTTTTTGCTTTTCTGTTTCTGAACTACAATACTGTAGTTGTAAACATTCAGCATCATTCATTCATTTTGTCGCTGGCCGCAAATGGACGGCGATGAATCATCGACATAGGCAAATCCGTAGATAATTTACAATCGCCGATTTACATGCCACATGGAGTGGAAGTGGTTGCAGTTTCGATTTCATTGTTGTCTCCTTGGGAGCTGCATAATTTCGACGGGTTTTTGTTGACGGGGTCAAGAAGGTCTCGGCCTCGAATGCCCAAAAGTATGCAAGTTCGTAAAGGAGAGGTGGTAATTCGTCAGCCGAAATTGTAATTTTTTTGTTGGGTATTTAAAAAAAAGTTTGGAAAATCCCTATAAAAAATAAATCAAAATTGTGTGATCAGTTTCGTATACTAAAAGGACTTGATGAGCTGAGTTACATATAAAAACCCATAATAAAATGGTAATTCTACATTTTGGTGACCCCAAACTTTTACTATTGACCCGAAATTCTGGGCCTAAAAATTGTATCCATTGAAAATGTTATTCCGAAATAACATAAATTTGTTTGAGGAGTCAAAAAAAAGTGAATAGCAAAGTGATTAAGTGCTAAAGTTAAGATTTGGTGACCCCGATCAGTAGATTTGAGAAAAGTTTTTAAATAAACCTTAAAGGAAATAAATAAGTTATGGGACTAAAAATGTTTTAAATATAGTAGGCCATAATTTTTGGTAATCTTTATTTTTTAAAATCCCAAACTAAGTAGGCCAGGACAGCCGATTCAGCAATGTCAGGTTCGATTTAGTTCATTCAAAGTACAAACGCCGCTCGAGCAGCACCGGATACCAAAAATATATTTTTGTTATTTCCATTTTTAAGCAAAGTACAAAATTTCAAAATTAAATTCGTACAATTGGAGCAGAAACAAGAAGGGGAAATTTAGTAAGTAATTTCATTTAGGTAGTGTTTTTTTTGTGTCAAACTGATCAGAGAATCCGAATAAATTGTTAGTATCAAATAATTTGAAATTGAAAAGAAAGAAACTTAAGCGAGATGGGCGAATCACAGAAGGCGCAACTGAAGGAGATCTACGCCCTGTTGAACAAGGAGAACACCTCGGGGGTCATTACCATTGAGGATCTGGATGCGGTGATGCAGCAACTCGGTCGTCGTCCTAGTGCCGAGGAGCTGCGCGAAATGGTTTTGGCAGCGGATTCCGAGGGCAGTGGATCGGTGGACTTCCAGCGCTTCTGCCGCATGATGATCCGCGCGGAAAGGGAGTATTTGCTGCGCGAATCCTTCCAGCGATTCGATCGCGACGGGGATGGGGTGCTCTCCGCCGAGGAACTGCAACAGGCGCTGGAGGAGACCCTCGAGGAGGAGCCCGACCGGGCCACCGTTCAGGAGATGATGCTCGAGGGCGACCCCAACGGAACCGGGTTCATCACCTATGACAACTTCATGCGAATGGCCCTCAAATACCAGAGGGATGAATGATATATTGTAATTTATCAGCAGGATTCGCAATACTCGAAATGATGCCGTCATTGAATATATTTCTTAGAACCAATTGAAGCTGTCGGTTTGCTTTCCAATTTCATTCCATTCGGTTGGGACTCATAGGGGTTATAGTCTGTAAAATAAATAAATAAATAAATGTATATCAGGAGCTCCCTAGAGAAAATAATATCAGAAACATTTGCAAGGGATTCAGATTGGAATAGTAATAGGCATTTTGTAATATTCAACTTGGATGTTGTATAACTTCCATTGTGATTAAGAAACATCATATGAGTAATAAACAGAAAGCTGCAGTACGTCATAAAATACAAATAAGTAACGATATTTGTAACATTTATTCTTATAGGATAACTAAACACGTTGTTTCGCTTTTCTTCATTTAAATTTTCTTTCCAATTTAAACTGGTTTTTACTCTAAGACGATCGAGATTAATGATTAATTACAATAAGATCTTAGAAGATCTTTTTTATTCCCTTTTATAATATTTTGTTATTTCAAGATGTACTTTAGCAATTTGAAATATTCAACCATCACTCTACTAAAGTTTTTAGTTAAAGGTGTATTTTCTGTAACAATTGGTTGTGAGGAATGTAAAACATGTTTTTAAGCACCTCAAAACCCAACCGGTTTCCCTTTTTAGGCCCCAAGCCGATTATGATTAATGGCCGCGATCCTAGATCGAAGAATCACCAATGAGACGAAGCCTCCCGAAAAAGATTTTAAGATCTACCGTCGAGATATGGGTACATGATTTCCCCACTTAGGCTGATCAAGAGATTAATGTAGGGAGCCTCGTTTCTTGGCACCTTAACTCCATTAGAGCCACTCTCGCCTTCCGTTTGGTGTATCTGTGCACTTAAAAAAAATATTAGAACAAAATATTAGACTAAAAATTTTTAATTAGGATAGGATCTGAATTTTCCAGATAAACAGGTTTTTAGAAAATAAACTTCTTGATTTTATTTATTGATATTTTCGAAAAATAAAAAAAATAATGTTAGAATTGTTAGACCAAAGGGAATATTTATAGAAATCTGTTATTTTTGCCTGTAAAGTTAGGATATAATATTTGTTTTCAGTGTGAACCATGCACATTCCATATTCAACAATCCACATTCCATTTACCTGGCGGCACCTGTGAGGCGTAGGTGAGGAAGTCGACGATCGTTACACAATTCTCGGCTGGCCAACCTGTTTCTCAAGGGGTTTCTAGCTTCTCACCTCTCTTCGCTCTGTCAGGGCCATCAATTTGAATGCAAGGGACGTTGGGTAAAGAGAGGGGGAGGGGGAGGTGGATGGGTTTTGGAGAGACACTCCCCTTCGACCGACATGCTTTGGTGGATCGGTTAGTGACTCATCCCGGTATATCAACAAAAACAAAGAGCAGCGCACAACCGAAAAGAAACCACTGTAGAATTCCAGCCAGAAGAAATGCATTCAGTTAACGTTTAACCCTGCGGCATTGAGGGATTTTTTTGTATTAAAAAACCATTAAAATTAACTTTATAAATGCGCTATAAATTATATCAGGAAAATAAAGAATCACTTATCAAAAATATAGATTAGTAATTAATCTTTAAAACAGTTTATAAACATTTATCATTATTTTTTTGAGTATCTTAAAGAGATTATATCCATCAATAGAGGGTATACAACTTCAGAAATAATGGATTCGGGTCACCAAAACATTTCTAAAGATTTCAGTTCCTAATTCTTTCCTTTTTGTTTCGAAAACCCAAGCTCAAAAAGTGTGATTTGAAGGCAAAGTCGATGTCTGGAGGCCAATTGAGTGCAGAGTGCAGCGACTTTGGCTGAGATAATGAATGTCTGTTTATATTGAGATAGTGCCGTCACTTAAGTTTCAACTTTAAACAGTTCAAATGCAATGACTTTCCTCCCAGTGGTTACACAGTGAGAAATGGAAACGGCATTGGGATTATTATCATTTTATTTTTATCATTTATCATGCTCAATATTTCGTTAATGATTTGCAAAAAAGGTATTAGATTTCAAAGAATAGAGCCAATAAAAAGCATCAGCATTTTTTACAGTGTACTGTAGACTGTGCTCACTCACTATCTCTCTGTTTCTCTCGTTTAGCCATAATTTTCTCACTTAATAATGAATTATGACATGACGCAGCGGCGATAAAAGAAAGTAGGAAGATAGAGAGAGAGAAGAAAAGAAAAGAAGAAGAGAAATGCCGGAGCAAGCGAAGGACATCAACGATAACGTTGGCATGGATACGCACATTTACGAGAATTTGCCAAGTGTGGGAGTGGGCGTGACCGCCGCCCATTCCATCCCATCCTCCCCCGCCCCCAAAGGTCAACTCAACTTGGAGTTGCGAAAGTATTTTCCGAGCGAAACGATCTACGAGAATTTGTGCCGTGGCTGCGGCTATGGGGTCTTTGCCGCCCATGGACCCTACTGTCATTTCTGTCAGTGCATCGTGAGCGGTGGGGTGGTCAGTCCTCCACCACCCCTTTCATCGCCCACCACCACCGAGAGAGAGAGCAATATCTACGAGAATATCTGCGAATTGTGCCGCGGCATTTACAGTGACAACGAGCGGTGTCAGTGTCAAAGGTCAAGGGACTCGACCACAGCCACACCCACTCCAACGCCCACAGCTACAACACCCACAACACCATCCACACCGCCCACCAAGGTCAAGTCGCGCTCTCTTTTGGGCTACTCCAAGTCCAGTGCGGCGACCTTGACCCGTCTCTTTGGCTCTCTTAAGCAGCTGAATCGCTCTTCGTCGCTCCAGCGCCGGATATTCCAGGGTCCAAGGACACCGACCTCCAACGGTGGCTCCCTGGAGATCATCCACAACGTGGACGAGGTCTTTCGCACCCAGGAGACCTTCGACCTCCAGCGCATCTGTGAACTCAAGTTGCAGCAGCAACTTAAGAGCAGCCAGAGCGATCAGCACATCTACGGTCGCGTAAGAGAGCCCGAACAAGAGAGCAGCGGGCCGAGGAGAGAGCCGCCAGCGCCGGCGCCGGAGAGCCCCAGCCAGAAGAGAGAGCGCAAGAAGCCGCGTGTATCTCGCATTCGCCTGCTGCAGGACGAAAGAGCGGCCGAGGCATCCGCATCCGCAGCATCCGCATCATCCTTGTATCTCAACGAGAGCATCTGCCAGTGGATGACGTCACTGCGGCGGCAGGTGCACCACTACGAGGAGGGGGCGTGGCAGCAGCCCAAGAGTGTGCCGGCGCGAAGAGAACATCTGGGCAGCGAAGAGCACACGGTCACACTGCGAAGGACCAAGGAAGAGAGACGACGGCGGCCCGCAGAGGATGAGCAGAGCCTGATCAAGGACTTTAAGAGAAAGCTGCAGCTGAAGAGAGAGGACTCTCCCAGCAAAGAATTGGCAACAGAGCAGCGACGATGCGCCATCACAGCTGAGTTTGTGAACGACTACCTAAGCGCTCTTGGCAAAGAGAACGCGGCCGCAACGCAACAAGTGGCGCTGTTTGAAGGGGAAACGGAAAGAGAAAGTGCGCTGGCTCCCTTGGCGCCCCAAATCTCTCTCTTGCGCCTGATGCAGAGCCTCGCTCGCTCCACCAGCCTGCATGTGTGTGTGCGTGGCTTTCTCACCGCCTATGACAAATCGTTCAGCCAGTGGCTGTGGCAACAGCAACACAAGCAACACAAGCAACACAAACAACAACCGATCAACGGTTATCGCCGACGCGAGAGAGCGCGTGACTCAGTTGGCAGCAGCAGCAGCAGCGGCAGCAGCAGTAATGAATATGAATGGCGCCTGCTTCTCTTCTTCGGTTTCAGCGATCGCGGCGATCACAGCGAACGGGCGGTTTTAGTTTCGCCCGCGATTTCAAAAAGTAACGACGTGAGTGCTGCAGCGCGGCGTCGCGCGATTCGAACTACGAAGCGAGCGAGCATTGAGAGCGTGGGAGAGGGAGCGGGAGCGGGAGCAGGAGCAGGAGCGGGAGCGGGGAGAGCGGGAGAGGGTGTAAGCGGGGGCGAGAGCTCCACCAACACCACCACCGTCATTACCAATAGAAATAAAAACAATAATAATAACAACAACAATATCAAAGCTTTGATGGCGGCGCCAAAGCCAAACGGCGAGGCAGAGCGGCCCACAAGCAACAACAACAACAACAACAACAATCACAGCGATGACAATGAAACCGGCAGCAACAACAACAGCAACAACAACAACACCACCACCAGTTGCAATGTCAGCGAGCAACAACAACAGCAACAGCAAATCACACAGGTCAAACCTCATAAAAAGAAAAAAAAACAAAAACAATCAAAAGCAAAAATACAAATGCACAGAGAAAAAATCACAATAAATTAATGGCTAATTAAAAAAAAAATTGATAAATTTGGAAAATCAAACACATTAATAATGACTATTAATATAATGAAATAATGAAAATAAAGTTATGAAAGTAAAGATTATTTATAAATTATAAAACAAAATATAATAACAATATCACACTAATAAGGGATATTAAATAACAACCTACAAGTCCTGCCAATTCGAGTTCGATTTCATTATTTTTATAGATTTCATCAGTAACACTTTTTTTAGAGTGATAAAATTAACCACCATATGTTTTTCTCTCTGTGCACCCGTTGTTGTTGCGTTTCACTGCAGTTAAAAAATTGACTAACGGTTCGCGTGCGAAAGGGATGCCAATGTTCGATTGGCTATTGGAACTCACTCACACACACGCACGAAAAAAAAGCAAACAAACTTATCTAATTAAAAACAACCATTAAATAATGCAAAAAATGTGGAGGAAAACAAACAAGTTCGCAATGAAAACAAAAGATAACTATAAAATAATCAGCGTTTAATTAACGTTCTTTTTTTTCTCTGTTTTTTGTTATATATCATATTTTTTTATGATTTTGGCTTATTACAAAAGTGCCGTAAAAAAAAATGTGAAATTGCCTTCAAACCGTTATGAAAAAGTTAAATATGATTGTGATTCCTGAAATTGAGGTTTTTTATGGAGTTAATTCATTGCTTTTTATGGGCGACATATTAATGATAATTTTCATTAAAAGCAATGGGGGGAATCCCTCTCCATAATTGCTTTACTTATTCTACTTAATTAACTAATCAACTACAGTTTTTTTCGTTTTCGATCAGTTTTAAATATTTAATGAATGTGCAGGAGTAACTTTAACACTTGTAACTTAAATAATTAAAAAATCTTGCATTAATATAAAATTCTTTAAAGTTCAAAAATCCCATTAAAAGCTCTGAATCATTTCGAAAATCTCCAATCCTTTTGCAAGTTAATTTTTCAATCCAGTGAAACCCAACAACCAAATTCAGGATATTATCCCTGGAATGAAAACAACTTTTGTTTCTACCTGCATATTTTAGAATTGCGTGATCAAAGTTCGACGACCGGCGCCCAAAGTTCCGGTTCGTAATCCCAACACATCTTTGAGCAATCCCCGCCAGACGGACGAAGCGCTGGCCAAGTCAAATGGTCAGGGGAAGGATAGCGATGGGGTCGCATTAGAGCAACCAGATGCCGAGGAGGATGATGAAGAATCGATTTACCAGCCCATTTGGCAGTTCAAGACCCTGGAACCCACCGATCAGGTGGCCATCGAAGGTGGTCTTCCACCACAGGACGATGATGACGATGAGCAGGAGGAGGAGGAGGAGGAGGAGGACGAAGATGAGGAGGAGGAGGAGGATCTGGGCGCCTACGAGGAGGAGGATCTGGACGCCTACGACGAGTCGCTGCCCTCGGATCCGGATGCCGATGTGCTGGCCCTCCAGGCGGAGGCCGTCTTTGCCGCCGGAGTCCGGCACAAGCTCTCCACCTCGACGCTGACCAAGCGCTCCAAGCTGATGCTGCCCACGCCCCTGCCCTCGCCCACCGCCTCCATGGATCAGGGGGCCTGGGAGACGGACATTGAGTTCATGTACTCGCGGGAGAGCAAGGATGGGGAGACGGAGACGGAGGCGGAGGCTGATGCCGATGAGACGCTCAGCTTGGGCAGCACGGTGACGAACAGCACGGCTACCTTGGGTTCCATCAGTAGCACTGGCAGCAGCAGCAATGCCAGGTTGCCGGCCAAGGATCTGGTAGTCGATCCCAAGCCCACGGCGGTGATTGTGCCCCTGGTGCATCCGATCCTCAGGAACATCTGCATCTTCTACAGCCAAACGGAGCCCAAGAAGTACAGGGCTATATTCTACGACTACCATCGATCGCATGTCCATCAGCGTTTCATGACCCGCATCCGACGACCGGCTCCACCGCCACCCGTTGGACAAGTGAGCCCTGCGACTCAGGTGACCCCGGCCACCCCGTTGGTGACCCCGACGCAACCAGCGCGCAACGACGACAGTGGCTGCAGTTGCGAGGCGGAGGATCAGGAGGATCAGCATCATCAGCTCCATCTTCGCCCCCGATCTGTGGCCATTCCACATCCCCTCAAGGAGGAGTGGGAGCTGGCCGTGCTCGCAGCGGGGGCGGTGGGCGGCAAGAGGGGCGTGGCTCCGCGGGCGGGACGCAAACTGAGGGTCCGCTCCAATGCGCGGCTGCTGCTCACCGATTCCGTTTTGGCGTGGCGGGAAACGTTGCAGGACTTCAACTGCTGCGAGGACGAAGAGGATATGGTGAGTAATGGGAAATTCAAGAAAAGTGGGGGAATCCTAAGTTCTGAGGAATTCGTAGTTAATGGTGAATTTTGGAATAATTCTTATATATATTAAAAAAAAATCGAAATTTTGGGAAAATATTTTGTTGAGTCTCCTAATTAAAATAAAACTAATCTAAAACCAACTTTATTATATAGTCTTAAAATTCTAATCTTATTTTGAATGATATTTATTCCATAAATAACTTTTTATTACCAGAGTTTCCGGAATTTTTTTAATCTTGGTTTTTAAATTAATAATAATCTAAAAATAGTTGTATCCGGCTTAAAGTCGTGACTTTAGCTTTTATGGATTTGATTAAATTCTTCTTCTTCATCTGTAGTGAAAAATTTTAATCGAAACAATGCTCCCCAGATCGAAACTTTTTTTTCGAGTGTACTCTTGTCACTCGCAATTTGCCATGTACGTTCTCCCTGCTTCTTTGTATGGCCATTGTTTCCCCACTTGTCACTTGTCACATCAATTAAAGTCGGCAATTGTATCTGCACGTTGGTATCTTGGCTTGGCACACGTATCCCTTTCTCCCTCGGGCACAACAGAGGTTCATGCGATTGTTTTAGCTGATCTATGGTCTGCGAACCGCCAACCGAACCCCTTCTCCGAGGGCCTTTGAAAAAGTAAAGTTACACAACCTTCCGTTTGGGGGAGCAGTGCACTAAAAGTTTTGCGAAAATACCCTAAACACACTTGGGAGGCCTCGATTGATGCAAGTTTCTAGAAAATATATGTGTGTTATACAATAGGGCAATTTAATTAGCATGCATTGCCATTACTTTCTTGACTTAATTAACTATGAACTACTATAAAATAGGGACTATAAAAACGGTCAGTAGCAAAATTCACCCAGAACGGATGG
Source organism: Drosophila pseudotakahashii (assembly GCA_035046095.1). NCBI lineage: Eukaryota > Metazoa > Arthropoda > Insecta > Diptera > Drosophilidae > Drosophila > Drosophila pseudotakahashii. The sequence goes on from JAWNOE010000105.1 coordinate 16,012,081, forward strand.
ACATAAAAATCTAAAAAAATCACATTAATTCGTAAAATAATAATATATATTACACTAATATGAAAATTACTTATAATATAAAAAATATAGCTTTTCAAGTATTTTTTTTTTTATTTATCCAGGTCATTTTTGGGTCTATCGAAAATGTATCTCTTGGCTTGCCATACTTGGCTTTTGATTGCACTTTGTTTATAACGCATATGTACGTGCATTTGAATGTGCAAAAATGTACAAACATATATATATATATATATATATATACATACGTACGTGTGCCGCTTTCTGCATAATGTATTTTTATTTATTTGCCTCTCACGTTTGTTGTTTTCTGTTTGCTGCATTTGCCGCTGCATGTGAAATTCCATAGAAATTCACGGGAAGAGTTCAACCTACCGCCCCAACCCCCCCTCAATTTCAAGCCCCTTTTTTTGATGCCCCGCCCCTGGTTTTTCGTGGGCCCCACCAACATGTTGATTCACATTTCGCTAACGACAATTATTTATTTATTTTGTTTTATTTATGTTCCTCTTTTTTTTTTAGCTTGCATATATTCTGCCGTAATATACTCGTATTGGTATGTGTGTGTGTTTTTGCGTCTAAAGTTAATTTTTTGGATTTTTGTTATAAACTTTGGCAAACCGGTTCTCCGCTTGAGGGGCGCATTTAGTTTATACCCTTCAAGAGGGTATGCTATGTATAATTTAATTTGGGTTTTAAATCCGGATTAATCATGAATTTTTAAGTTAGGAACATAGTTTATTTTTAAAAATATATTTATTAATTTTATTTTAATTTTAAAACCCCAATTAGTCACGAATTTTTGAGGGCAATGAATGGAGAATTTTTAAAAATAATTCATATACATTCATTTAAATTAACATACCATATAAATTTTAATGGGGCATTTTAAAGTCGAATTCTTGCGGTTTTATTTGCCTTTTCTTATGTGTAATTTCCTGCCTTGGAGCTTCGTTCATCGCATTTATCAGCATTTAATTGGTTAATCATTAGTCAAATATTTTTGTAACTCTTCGTCGTTCTGTTACCGCCTTGGATTTTATTCTTGTCTTTTTCTCCTTCTGAGAAACAGAAACAGAACCTTTGACCAACCAAATTTTATCGCTTGGATTGTAAAAATCATAACGGAACTTGAGTGTTCCATAAATAAGTCCCGGGATATGTTTATTTTTGTGCATATTCAAAAGATTAAGCTCGAATCGTTTTCTTTTTTTTGCATTTTAATGGTGTTTATGAGACTTATTTGTATATCTCAAGAGAATTCTATTGCTTTCAAGTGGCCTTATAGGCTGTGTCAAAACACAAGTGGCCAAGTAAATCTATTTAGTTTGTCAACACTTGGGCAACACGATCTTGAATGGGTCTTGACATGAACCGCAAAGCTAAGATTTCAATAAGTGGATTGCCCACGCAGTCGAAGATTTTGAAGTTTGGATTTTGAAAGGAGGGGCTTCAAGGCAGCAGCAGTTCCTCTTCCAAAAAAAAAATATGAAAATACAAATAAAAAACCACAACCATAACAAAAAGGTCAACTGAGCGCCTGAGCCGCCTTTGTTTGGCTTTCGGATCATTTGTTTATTTTCCGCGGTTCGTTTCGGTTTTTTTTCGGTTTTTTTCGGTTTGCCATGGCTTTTTCACAGTGAATCATGTGGCGAATGGGGCGATATATACATATGTATTCAGATATTCAGATATTCAGATATAGGGGCACACACCGATACACAGTATCTGCGGGCAAAAAATAAACTAAAATAAAATAAAGCAAAGTAAACACATGTACTAGTACTATTCGAGGTCGTATCAATTAAATCGCTTTTTTTTTGGGGGCTTTATTGTTACTTTTTCGGGCGCACATAAATTTCATTTGCAAATGTTTCGTGTAAAACTACGCAATATTTGCGCTTTTGTTTACGCTCTCGCCAAAAACGCAAAAATGCAAAAACAAAAACAAAAACTAAATACTTGAAAATACTCGCGCACAAAAGCCGAAAAACCGAAAAACAGAAAGCAAATTAGCCAAAACAAATTGAGTCTAATCAGTTGGAACGCCGTGGCTCGACTCCAAATTACCGGAATTATCAAGTGCTAATTGGGTTTGAACTACAAAATATTCGATATTCATCGGCCAGCCGATCGATCGATTTCGCACGAAAGACATTTGTTCTGGGTTCTGTGTTCTGCGGGCTTCTGTTTATTTAACTTTGCTTCTGTTCATATTATTGTAAACAGACTTTCCCTCATTTTCAACTGCAATCCAATTTGGCGGAAACAAAGGCTATCAATATAAACACCTTAAATTAGACGTAATCAATATATTAATAAAAATATATTAGTTGTGCTATTTAATTTTATGATTTAAAAACAAATGGTATATATGATATAATATAAATCTTAAGTTGGCAATTTTCTTAGAAAATTGTTCTCTCCCGGGGAAATAATAAAATATTACTTGTAAAATTCTTGGAATAATGAAAACATTTGCTTTTGCCAAGGGACTTTTATTTTTTATTGCATCTACGGACCTTGTTTGAAAGGCAAACAAATGTGGCAAACCATACGCATTTCAGGGGAACTCCAGGTGTACTTTTTGAGGATATCCGTATATAATATTTATACAGTAGAGCTTTCCTAAGAAATAATAAATTTTAATGAGGGTGAATAAATTTTATTAGAGTTTGCAAAACATAAAAACCCCTTTATAAGGCATTTCTTCTATCAAAAAAAATATCGCCGTAAAATCGATATGCGCATGTAAATTTCTGGTTATGCAATACGCATATCATTTTAACATGAAATACTCATTTCGAGCATATCGAATTTACGGGGCCGCATATCAAGTTAAAATTGATATTAAATAATGTCAAATCGATCTACGTTTCATATCGATTTTTTTTTGGTGCATAGATAAATATAGCATATGGGGTATAGAATATCCCGCTTGTAACGAATAAATGTTTTTTTATACATATGTCGCCGATAACCTGAGGATTTTGTTTATGCTGTTGTAAACAGAGTTGTATGGTCGAAAAGGGGGGTTTCGGGGGTGGTAGGTGGTGGGTGGTTGGCAGCTGGTGGGCGGTGGGCGTGACGGAAGCGATAAATGCATCGGTAGCGACACCTTGGACCGGCACTGTTCGATTAACCGTTATCTCGGACGCTTGCATTTATTTTCCGTACCGTTGCGCGATTTCTTACAAATCGAAATCAATTTCTTATCAGAATTGTTTTTTCTGTTTCGGTTTCTGTTTCGGTGTTTGTGTTCTCTCTCTGTTTCGTTCCGTTCTGGCGAAAAAGAGATAGCGTGCACCGCAGTAAAATCAACTATATATACATATATATATATAGTGGGGAGTGGGGAGTGAGCGGGAGAGACCCTAGCGATAAGACATGGCAGGCAGATTCAATCCCAAGCGAAGGCAAACAACGGTGAGCGATGGGTGGAACCACCGACACCGACACCAAAACCGAAAAGAAAACCACCAAGGAAAAGAACTTACCCCCTGGAAGTAATGGGAGTTACGGTTTGAACAACAGAACAAAATGATTTTGGGCCGAAGTTCGACCTTCGAATATCCCCTATACCATTATGATCTTAAATGTTAATAAAGTTTCAGAGAACTTCTATATGTATATTTATAATAGAACTTGTGATGCATTTCAAACATCACCCTAAATAGTAATTATTAATAATTATTCATGAAACTTCTGGAACATCAAACCCTTAATCTTGTCTAACAATGGGTATATAAAAAGTAAAGAAAACACAAAGAAAATATAAAAAGAAATATACATCGACAACGGCACGAAAAGCTGCAATTAATTTGCAGACGTTACTTGGATGTCGGATTGTGTATCTGTATCTGTATCTGTATCTCAATTGTACGCTCCCAGAGCTTCTGGGCCAGTTTCCCCTACTTCACCTTCCCCTTTACCTTCGTCTCTATCTTTTTTCCAACTATTCCGAACTCGAATATTTATGCGCTGCGTGACTCTGACTAAATCTCCCCGCGGGGTTCGTCTTCCAGATTGTGCCAGTGACTGACATTCTGCGGGCGCAGAAGATCCAGGAGGACCATGAGGTGCAGCGCCTCAAGAGCGTCTCCATTGGGAACCTGTGCGATCTGCCGGGCGAGGAAGACAAGAAGTACAAGAAGTTCATGCGGATGAAGTGTAAGTATTGCCTGGTGAACCCCCGTTTTTTAAAAGGGGGAATATAAAGTTTTTCACTTTTCACAAAGGTTTTTACTAAACTTAGTCTGGGGATTTCTGGCAAAACTAATATTTTTCCAGGGACCGTAATAACAGTTATTTGAGACATTTATTTAAAAAAAAAATTACTGTGAAATTTTGTTCTAAACATCAAATATAACACTCTTTTTTAATATTTAAAAAAAAAATTTAAAAATCTTAATAGGCCTTTTAACATAAAAGTCTCAAATAACTGTTATTTACGCTCCCTGATTTTTTTCTACTTAAAATAAACTAGAAATATGAGAAAATATTTATGAAAACCATTTATTCATTTATTAGGAATTACTGTAAACACGTACTTGGCATTTATTAGGACCGTGTGAGGCACCATTTTATTTTTTGTTAGCTTGTCAGGAAAATATTGTTGGAGAAACCCAGTTCTCAGTTCCATAAATCTGTGTTTAGATATTTTTAATATATATTAGTTTCAAGTAATTCGCAAGATCGTTGTGATAAACAGTATTATTACAGCCAAACAAAATATATATTTTATTTTGGATTCCTATTTGAGATTATTAGATTTTATGCGATCTGGAATTGCATTTAGGTCCGCTTGAAAGTGTCTCCAACTTCTTGTCGATCACCATCGATGACTTTCCATCGAGTGAATTTCCGACTAACCGGTTAAAAGAGGGCGCCCGACTGTCTGTGCAGAAACTGCTGCTCTTGGAGCTCCGATTCCGAGTAGAAACCACCAACGCCAATGGAAAAACCATGCACTCAGAAAAATAAATTACATTAATTTCATCTTCTGGAATTTCATGGAAAAATTTGAATGATATTTGTTTTTTTATAAATAATTATCCATTCCATTTTTTTAAGATCTTCATTTCATAAATATTCGAATTATTACATTGATTAATATTTTAGGTTTTTTTTAAGCGGGTTCTAAATATTAAAAAATGAACTAAAATGAAACGAAAAACTTTATTAATAGTTCCAAAATACCAAGATTTTGTTAGATTTCAGGAAAGCCTTTTAGTTAGTTTTTTTTTGAGTGCACTACCATCTTTTGAGGCTCGGCTCGTCGCAAGTTGGCCTTTTAAGGTCGTTGCGGCCCACACAGTGACTGGTTGAGTGACTGGGGACTTCTATCTACGGACTTCTAGCCACATGAATGGGTAGTGCGAAGACGAATGCCAGAGACCCTCTCTCTGGGATTTTCGTTAATGAAAGCCAAGTTTCACTTTTTTGACGCGGACGCGGGGATTTTGTATTTTGTGTACATAGCTTCGGCGGCTGCTGCTGCTTTATTCAGATAATGCAAATGAGTCGCCGATGAATCACAATCTGCGTATGGCGAGGGTTTGACTAACTAACTGACTGCATGACTGACCGACTGACTGACTGACTGATTGAATGACTGACTGAGTGAGGCTGTGATTTCTGATTTCTGTCTCTGCGTAGGCAATTCGCTGTTGGCTCCTCAGTCAGTCGGGAGTGGCACAATTACCGCTTCCCATCGCTTCCCAATGGAGATGTCGAAAAATCTAAATTCCCTCCTCTTGGATAGGTGTTTGTCGCCATGTAGCTTAATACTTCGTTTGCAAATGGAGCAGTAATTTTAAATAATTTCCCTTTTCATGTTTCGAATACTCGGATGACCAAAAACCCTGCAGTCCCCGTCAATAGCAATGTGTTTCGCATGTAAGTGTTGTCAGTTACTATTACTTAAGCCTTGTTACATTTGTCACAAACCGAAACACACACAATTGTATTGAATTTTTGGCTAAATCTCGAGTTCCTCCACAAGAATGTATCTAATAAAACTGTATGCCCGCAGCAACCGTTCGCCGAAGAGCGGGAAGAAGTCGCATCCACGTCGTGGCCAGGTGAACAGCTTGTATCTCGACGAGCAGAAGTATCCACTGTTCGCTGCGCCGCTCAACACCCTGGAGCTCAACATGACCGATCATCCGAATGTCCCGCGATTCGTGGTCGACGTTTGTGCCTACATCGAGCAGCCGGAGTGCATCGAACAGGACGGACTGTACCGGGCATCCGGCAATAAGGTTCTGGTCGACGAGCTGCGCAAGAAGCTAACCCACCTGTACGATCCCCGCTGGCTGCACACGGACGACATCCATACGCTGACCAGCCTGCACAAGCAGTTCTTCCGCGAGCTCTCCGCTCCGCTGATCACCCAGGAGGCCTACGAGCGCCTGGGCCGCAGCCTCAACGACGACGCGGCCATCGAGCGGATGAGCCTGGCCTTCGACGACATGCCCGAGCCGAATCGCTCCACGCTGCGCTTCCTCATCAAGCACTTGACCAGGTTGGTAACTAAAGTTCAAGGTTCTGTAAAAATACACCAGGGGAAAAAAAGTTCCAGTGATTCGCGCAAGATTGGTCAAACTAACAAATTTAAGAACTGTGATTGCATACTCTTTTCATGAATAATTTATAAAGTCATAATACACCGAGGATAAAAAAGTTCCAATGATACGATTAAGATTTGCCAATAATAGCTATTGTTTTCATGAATAATTTGTAAATATGTACATTCATAATATTTTGTTCTCAAAATACACCGGGGGAAAAAAAGTTCCAATGATTCGATTAAGATTGGCCACATTCATAATTTAATGTGATTCGTTAGTGACTCGTTCATGCAATCGCTTGTTATTTTAATATATGACTATTTTATAAACATAAAAATAAGAGCTGTCATGAGCAATGCGGTTTTCCCTTATTTATTGTCTTTGTTTATTCATAAACTTATTATTTTCTAAAGATTCTGTGCCCATAAGTAATACTTATATATGATTTTGCAGAGTTGCCGCTGCCAGCGCCTCGAATCGCATGCCGTCCACCAATCTGGCCATCGTTTGGGGTCCCTGTCTGCTCAGCGCCAATCAGATCCAGCTGGACATTGGACGCATGAACATGCTGGCCAAGGTGCTGATCGAGAACTACGATCGCATCTTTCATCCGGACAACGAGCGTCTCGTTTGCTAGATCGCCGCCGGCATTCCCGCCCCTCCGCTGCCACGCCCCCCCATCTCCACACATCGATATATAAGTGCCTCAAACATCAGAACATCACCCCTTCTCACCCTATGTTTTACGTAATAATAATACGTTTTTTTTTTTTTAATGTTTTTTTGTCAGCTTTAATTCTATGTTTTCCTTCGCTAATTTTAATATTTTAATAACTTTATTTATTCATTGGAAGTGGGAATTCGCCAAGTCGAACCCTTCAAGAAAATACTTACCAAAAAGACAGTAGACTAAGTTATAACGAAAACTGCAAGAAAATAATCTAGAAACTATGAACTTTGTGGCGGTACAGTGAGCACTGCCTGCGGCCAATCCAATAACATGACGGAATATTATTTTTTTTGTTTGTGACATCATACATGCGATGTGATATTCGCTGCAAATTGCAAAGCGTGAATATAATGTGTATTTATAAATATAATAATTAAAAACCATATGACATATACGAATAAAGTCCAGTACAGTAGATAGGCTACGCATATTTTTTTGTTTAATGATGCTTGGAGTATGAAAGCCAAATAATTGTATATTTTCTATCTCAATAAAAATGAAAAAAATTAAGTAATTGTTTGTTAAAATGTAAATGTAATGTTGGGGACTAATTATTTAATTACCTACCTAATTATAGTAATTATCTTTGAAATGATTTATTTTAAACTTTATCTCTGAAATCGCTTTGTCTACTTTTGGGCTGAGACTAAAGCTAAAACCTATATAAGACCGATGATTGAGTGGTCAGCGTTAGTTCGAAATTGGTTTTCCGCAATGAAGGTTGCCCAAAGCATCGTTTTACTATGGATTTGCCTGATAGCTATGGTAAGTTCCTGAATAATAGTAAAATACTTGATAATGATACTATCTATATAATTTAGTGGGAGTTGCCTGGCTGCCTGGCCGAAGGCTCTTGCATGAGTAAGAACAATGTGACCAGGGCCGAACTGGAGGCAGTGTTACCATCCACTCCCCTTTCTGAGGTTTCCCTGGCTGTCAAATGCTACAGCAGGTGTGTGCTCGATGAATTTATCGGCGATGATGGGCGGATCGATCTGGAGAAGGTGGGAAATCGAGGCAACAAGCGGGATCATATTATTCTCGCCCAGTGTAAGCAGCGATACGATGACGTCACCGATCGGCTCGGATGCGACTATTCATATCTGATGCTTAAGTGTTTGTTTGAGAACCAGAACCCAAAGACCGAAAAGCAACCAGTCAACGTTATATAAATATTTATATGGCACACGCGATGATTACAAATCCATATATACATTTGTTGATAACAACTTATTTGTATTGTGAAAATTATTAATCACATTAAAGGCCCTTTGATGCTGTAAAAAATACAATTATATATGTACAATAGTTTTCGGTTTCGGTATATGAACACAATTTGCAGCTATACAAACTATTAAAAATAAAATTGTGTACATCGGAATCTGGATTGTATCATATGTAAATATATATATTGTAGAAAGTTACGATTAATCAACAATATATAAATATGTATATGGCACACGCAATGGAACTTATCAACGTATTTTATTGCTGTCACATTAGAGACCCCATTATATAAAATTGTTTTCGTTGTGTAAATATAATTTTCAGTCGGAATAAACAGACTAATTGTGAAAAAATAATCGTTTATTTTCTTGTAACTTGAGTAAAACTAGTAGAAATAAAATATAATAATGAGCAAGTCAGGATCTTGAATGTCCGAGCTGTCTGCAAATAAATTACGGAAAATTTAGCTTTGCAGGCCAAATAAATATGAAATGTATATGGAAGCCAAACATAAAATTTTCCTCACTCTCCACTCGCCAGTTTGAATAATATTTCGGCATGGCAGATATAGAAGATGCAATTTGAACATAATTGAAATGCAAATCGCAGACTGTTGACTGCAGAAACTGGGGAGCTTCAAAACGAACTGCAGAACGAACGAACGAACCAACTTGATGGGGCGGATGTGTGGAAGCAATAATGAATCCCAGTCGAGCCCACAGGATGCAGGGCAAATTTCAATTTTCCCAGCAAATCATACGTAAAGTTTTGCCAAATACATTTGGGCCGGGCCAAAAGGGGGCCAGAAGGCCAGAAGGATGTCAATGCAATCAGTGAGGCATTTGACTTGGCCTTTCATCAACTCGAACTCGAACTCGAATTCGACTCAACGCAGTCGAGTGCAAAGGACACAGCACACAGGACACGAGTTCCTTGGGCGACACTGCGGCTGCCACAAAACTTTTTGCTGGCCAATCACCAAGAAAGCCGCCGAGTTACTGGTTACTGGCTACTAGCAATAATGCTATACTGTTCAAAGCCAAAAGAAGGGGGGTCGAAATTAGGAATTATTTTGACCAGCCGGAAAAAGGGGGCGTTGCGCAAAGTGCAAAGTGCTGAAGTCAGTGGAAAATTTGTGGGCAAAACATGTTGATGACAGGCAAATATGCTGTAATGCAATTATGGGCGCCAGGGCTGGCAGGATAGCGATTTAATTGACAATGCAAATTGAATCAGCATTTGTGACTGTCTAATCGAATTAGCCTGAGAAAGCCTCCTCGTTCATAATTCAATTTCTGGCTCGCACATATACCTACTACCTACCGTTCTATGGCCAACAAAAGGGGTTATGGCTAACGGTTAAGGGTTTTTGGCCACTGGTCTCGGCTTTTTTGGCCCGCCTCAGCAAATAAACTTTGCGTTCTCATTGCGACAGTCGACTGCAGTCGCCTGCTGACCACACAACCGAAATTTCAGGCCGGCCGGATGAGAAGGTCTTGAGTGGACCTAACCACTGGAACGTGCCTTAACTTATAAAATGTGGCCAACTGCTGCCAATTGCAGCCCGTCTAAATGACTCACATCTCTTGGCCCCGGTCGAAAGGCGAAGCTGCAATGCTCTCGAGAAATTCACAAGGAGTCGGACGATCTCGAAATCCTTGGTCTGGAATCAAAGAACTTACAAGGAGGCAGGGAATACCTAATGAATTCAGATCACAGATTGGAATAAAAATAAGGATTTAACCTACCAAAAAGTTCGAAAATTATTTATTTTTATTTATTCTGGTAACTTTGATATGATTAATGCCAAATTTATGATTTAAACAAGTCAACTTGATATTTTAGCATATCATATAAAATACCAAATTTAGTATTTTTTCAAGAAAATTTTTGGAAAATTATTTATTTTAAGTAAGTAAAAGATTTGTTTTACATTAATTCTGGTAACTTTGATATGATGTATGCCAAATTTATGATTCAAACATGTCAACTTGATATTTTAGCATATCATATAAAATACCAAATTTAGTATTTTTTGAACAAATGATATCAAAATGATATAAATAATATAAATCTGATCTTTTGTCTATTTTCTTTTTCTGTGTATTAATATAATTTATTTTAGTTTTAAGATTTAAGCTAGTGTATTGAAAGTATTGAAAGGACATCTCATCTGGTCGCTTCGACCAATGTGGTTGGCCTCTTCGTTTCCTATAAAGCCACTTGAATGAGGCCCGCCACCTGTTGGCGAATTAGGGCGCAACACTAGAGAGGAGTTGCCTTCGCCTCCCCCGCAGCACGAATCCCTCGCCTGACAATCCCGACACTAAGACGCTGGCAATGTGTAATAACTGGCAGCTTGAGATGAAGGACAAGAGCGAGCTGTGAGGACTTAGTTGGGGATTGGGGATGGGGGATGGGGGGAGGGGGCGGAACCGATGAGGATGATGAGGAGGCGGTGGCTAAGAGCTGGAATGACAGGACGCTGAGCTGGCAGAGAGCAGCGGCACCGGCAGCGACAGCATCATCATCATCGTCATCGTCAGCAGCGGCTAAGGATGTGACAATGCTGAGCCCGTTTGACATGAGCATGATATAATAAAAACCGCAAACAAGTAATGCCTATGGAACCGCAGTCCTCTAACCGAAAGACTGGCTGGCAAGGTCCTTGGTCCAAGTCCAGGCCGAGATAACAACAGCAGGCCGAGGGGATGACTACTCAAGTGCTGTTGTCAGAGCGCTCCTGTCCTGAATGTCGTCCGGCGGTCCTGCCCCCCACATCCTGCACCTTGAAAAAATAATATGATATTAATATGAGTGACAAAGTGTAAGTGCAAGTGCAAGTAAAACCAAGGCTAAGAAAGTTTAAAAAAAAAATTTCGGCCAAAAAAATTTTTTTTTTTGTTTTTTTTTAAATGTTTTAATGCTTAGTATTTTTCTTGGAATTATTTCCGAATTTCGATTTTTAATTTTAGATTTTTATTTCGCACCGTATTCGCTCCACACTTAACCCATGGAAAATTTAGCGTGCATTTTTATAGTATTTTATAGATAAGCGTGAACAAAAATATGAGTTTTTTTTTTGCTCAGTGTGGTCTGGGGCCAGTGGGCATGCCGTTATCCTTTGGCGTGATTAAGCCACAAGTGCGTGACATTTTAATGCGACATTTATGCCCGGGACAAGAGATTATTATTGGAAATGCGCGCTCGGCTCGCGTGACAACAACAGGACAATAGCAAAGGCAATGGCAATAGCAGCGCGGCATAAATATAAACCGCAGGAGCAGGAGCTGCAAGGATAACATCACAACTTGCTTAACGCCCTGGCCCACAGCTTATTTATTTATCTTACCCGACTGACACCCGAGTGACAACTTTTGTTCCCTCCCTAGACTTTCCTCCAAGAACCGAGGAGGGACAACTATGTCTATGTCCTGTCAGAGTCTTCAGACATTTCTGAGCCACCTCCCGAGAATGTGGCTGAAATCCTGGCAACATATTTAATTAAAAGCCAAGGCAACCGGCTGACAAATGACAGAGGGATCAGCCGAAAGATGACTCACTGAGGAGGATCTGCAGGGTCCTGGAAAAATGATGCTTAAACAGTAGCGATGGTAGGTAAGCAAATGTGGCTTATACACTGAAATTAAAGCATTTTATTTGCCCATGCACTTCGAGTATAATGAATGAAATGGATGCCTGGCCAAAGGATATAAGTACTCGCTCCTAATTAATGTCCATCGTTGTGGAGAGCCACATAAATACAATGGAATCAATACCCGAAATGAGCTTTTGCCGTCAACGAAATAATAACAATACAAATAGTAATCGATACCCGCAGTGCATCTGGCATATCCCTTCTTTAAGCTGTTGGCCGAGTCCTTTCAGCTGTTGAACAAACATCGAATGGGGAATCCGGCAATCGATCTGTTTGAGTACTTTTTATCGATAATGACGAGCTCTAATACTTTGGATGGGCAACAATAAAATCCCAGGCTGTAGTGCGGGTAAACCTAATGGATGCTGTTCGCATTCATAGAGATACACAGAAAAAAAATGATTATAGAAACTAAACTATTCGTACATTAATTCTAAACTATTGAGATTCAAATATATCTTTTTAAGATGAGTGTTAATTTATTATTTTGCAAAACTAATTAGACTTTCGGCTTGTTGTAAACAACAAAATATAAACTTTAGAATATTTAGTATTTTTTAGTATTATTTTAATACTATACTATATTACTGGACCTAGTATATTTTTAATAGAACGAATTTTAAGAGTAAAACTATAATTTTTTTTGGTTGAAGGATCAAAAATATAGTATTTAATATGCCCTACAGATTTTCTATCCTTTGTATACCTGTGATTACCAAGTCTCCCTATTTGCACTGAATATTATTTAATTGGTTTGGAGTTTTCTTTTGTGAACATACCAGATACCCAAACATTTTTCCCCGCTGAGCTTCAGTTTTAGCTCTGATTTTTGGCTTTGGCAAATGTTTGCCCATCCAGTGGCACCTTTTTGTAGCCGCCTGCAGCTGCTGAAATTAAAATCGAAATCATAACATGTCAACACATTTTGTAATGCAGCAAAACTAACCAAAAATAATAAAAGTCTGGTCCGAAAGGCGGGGAAAAACTGGTGGAAAAAGGAGGAAAAAGGGGGAAAAAGGGGGAAAAAGGGTTGCCGAGCAAACAGGGAAATAATGCAAATGCAAATGAATCCGCGACAGCGGGATGTCGGTGGTGGCTGGAACAGGTGTTCCACTTGCTTCTTTATGCCAATAAAAACGCTTTCCATATGTGTGGGTGTGTGTGTGTATGAGTGTGTATAGAGGTGTATGTGTGTGAGACCGGTATAAAAATGTAATAACAAAGTTGGCGGCGCTGTTTTTTATGGCCTTTTTGTCATTGCGTTTTGTGTTTGTGTGCAGTAAAAACTATTTACCCAACCTCCAGCCCCTCTCCACCTTTCTTAAACCCCTTCCTCAACGTCCCTGACTTTTGTGTTTACCAGCAAAATGCCAATGGACACAATGTTCCCAGGAAAAGGTGGCCCAATTTATTGGAAAACCTCTTAGATTGAACTTGAAAATTAATAAAAAAGCTATTTAAAGATAGCTCTTAATGTAATTGTATTGTGAATAATAGATTTTAATCATTAGAAAAAACTATTGCATACTTTTTGACACCTTTTATATATATATTTATTTTCATATTTATTTTCAATTCTCTGTATTTAATTCTTGTTTTTAAAATATATATTTTTTACAAAGTTAACCAAGTTGTTCCTCAAAATCGAGCCACCCTAATCCGGAATGTGTGTGTTTGGGGTGGACCGTTGTCATATCAGTGTGCTAAAAGTAACCGCACGACGCTGAAAAGTATGCAATACCATTGGCTCTCCCCCCCCACAGCGAAGGACTTCAGCTGCAGGACGACGACCAGTTCGCAGGATCTGGGATACAGTTCGCAGGTCCCAGTCCCAAGTTACCCAGCTACCGGATCCGTGGGTCGCAGTTCCCAGTTCCATGTGCATTGGCATTGCCGGCGCCCGTCAGCGTTTTCATTTCAAATTCAAATGCTGTTTGCATAAAAAACGAGCCAAGACATCGAAAGGCATCACGTGCCCAGGACTCCTCGCCTCCTCCTCCTCCTCCAAACCATTCCTGTGGAATGTGGGGCCAAAAAACTGCTGGAATTCGGGAGGAAATGGAGGGGGAAAGCAGTGACAATAGCAACAAACGGATGGCTGCAGAGATGTATGAACGAACAGTGGGTGCACATGGAAAAAAATTACCATAATATCTAGTTACGTTCCATAACATCCTGAAAATAACAATAAAATAAGGGGGGTTCCTTGGCTAATGAGAAAACCGAAACCTAACCTAACTTATTTATAAGAATCTATATTAGGTATACCTTTTAAATAGATAGAAAATTATTTTAAATTGCATTAATTTTTATAAATCAAACTACTAAATATCATACTTCTAATATAATATTTATAATACTTTCCAATAAAATCAGCAAACATAATGTGAACAATAATAATGATTACTAAAATCTCTAGTTTAATTATTTAAATTTTTTAACATTACCAAGTTGAGTGGGTTAAGTGGGTGGATTGCAGAAGTAGTGTCGTTGGCCTCCATTTCCCGCCCAAAAAAATCGAACGAAAGACGTTCCATTCGGAGAGGAAGCGAGATGGGTAGAGGGGGTCAGAGAGGGACAGGGAGATAGCCAGCTGGCAGTCGTTTTGCATGTCCGTGTTGGGTTAAGTGGATTGTTTACTTTGATTACAAAAATATGGCAAATGTTTGCACGTTTGATGTCTCACTATGTGTGTGTGTGTGTGTGGTGCAGACAGATGCAGTGGTGATGAAGAGGGATCGATCGTGATTTGAATTTTCTCAATACAATTCTTATGAATTTTTCAAAAGATTTTGAGCCTCCGAGCCTGCTGCATCGTTTACAATAGAATAATATTTTGTTCGCCAAAAAGTATGCCCTGATTTTTGCTAACTTTTTCAAAACCTTAAAATTTTTCTTTTGGAACTTTTCCCCCAAGATGCTGTCTTCCTCACGCGGTCATCTCTATTGCAAACAATGCTACTCAAGCACACACTCATATTTACATACAAAAAAAAACGAAAGAGATGGTCGAGTGAGAGAGGGAGAAAGGGAGAAGTACAGTCAGACAGCGAGACAAATGGCGTTTGCCTTGGCGCGCTTGTAAAATCCGAAAGCTAACATTATTACAAAAAATCTGCAGTTATACATTTGACTTTGGTTTATTTTTGTTTTTTTTTTATATTTTTTTTTTTTATGATTTGCACACAGTTTGCAGTTGACCGACCGACCATCGCCGGACCTTCTGGTTGGCTGAGTTTTTATTGTATTGGGGCGGCTGCTGCTGAAAACCAGATGGAAAGGAACTGTTGATTGTCAGAACAGGGTCGTCTGTGAAAAGGATTGAATTCAGCGGAAATTGAAGGGATCGAGCTGCCATTGTTTTGTTAATTGAACTGCTGTTGAAGCTTAATGGCAAAATAGTCCAGGAATCTTTAAGGGTTTATTATTTTTAGCTTACGCGGAAGTACAAAGTACCAAGAAAAGGAAACCCCCTTCTATCCACCGCCCATGGGCAGTGGCACCATGTGGGTCACGTCATCGAAAGGTCAAAGGCATTTATCAGCCCCATTTTTGCACCCAACTAGTATTTGCATTTCATGTTGAACTGTTTGCCCTGGCCGAAAACTAATTTTGACAGGCGAAGGAGGAAAAAGAAAAGGGCGCGAGAAAAGCCGCCGCTTTTATTGGAAAAAATGTATATTTGTTTTAGGCGCTGGGAAATCGCAGCGGGGTCACACGCCGCCCACAATGCCAAATAGTTTTCGTTCTTAGCCGTTTCTTCTCTTCGGCGCCGCCGCTAACTGCATTTTATTTTATTAATGGGAATTTGTTTGGCAGCGGAGCTGGACGATTGGTGGGGTCCAGGATGCGACCAGGATGCCGCCTCGTCGCTATTATGGCAGCCATTTGTTTGCACGCGAGCATCCGAGTGCCGACTCCTCCTCCTCCCTTGGACCCACAGGGCGTATGCGCTATTTTATTTTATTTTATTTTTCTTGCGCTGCTGGCGGTCTTTTCCACCGTGCCACGCCCACCAGCCCCGCCTCCTCGCCCCCGAAAAGCGTCCAGGCAACGACCACATGTCGCTCATGATTAATTGAAAGATTCTCTCAACTTCAACTGTTTTCGGGTTTTGCGTTTGCCCTCACTCCAAACTCTGTTCTTTTTTTTTTATTACTTCTATATTTTCTTTTTTCTATTTTCATTTTCCCCAAGCTTGTTGCTCTGTGTGTTTTGATTAATGAACTATGCTGAGCGAAATTTAAATAAATTTCTTGGGTTATCCATTGCCACTTTCCATCGAGCTGGGCTTGGTAAACAATTAGTCGGAGGAACTGACTAACTTTCTTTAAAGTCCTTAAAGATCTGGGGGGTTTTATTTATTGCTTTCCCGAAAGCTGGAACATTTGTTTTATTATTATTATAATATATATATGATTATAATATGTATTATTCATGTGGTAAGTGACTGTAAAAATATGAATCAAATTTATATTTATTTAATATTGAGTTATTTAACGAAAATATATTATGTATTATATTATTATAATATATATTATTCATGTGATAAATGACTGTAAAAATATGAATCAATTTTATGTTAAATTAATATTGAGTTATTTCCCGAAAATATATGATTATAATATGTTTTATTCATGTGATAAGTGACTGTAAAAATATGAATCAAATTATTTATGAATTCTACAGTTCCATTGATATCTTTAAGTAATTGTGAAATGAATGAGTTAATGTAAACCGAATAATAACTAATACTAAAAATGAATAGCTAAAATAAACATATTGATAAGATGATGAGACCCAGTCAATAATCTTTCTTTCTTTCTTTCTTCTGGGCAACTATGTTTGTCTCTCCCCGACTATCTAACGTTTGGCTATTACACTAAAAGTGCATATTTGCTCTACAATGTATCTGTTTTCCTTGTCTTATCTTCCGAAGATAAGGCTTTGTGCTTCTGGGTGCTTCGGATTCCGATTCACCGACCCTGCAAGCCAGTGTTCAAATGGCCGGCGAATATATCACACTGGAGAGTTCGTCATTTTACCCGGCGAGTGGGAAGACGCGTCCGGCCCAGCGACTCTCCACGAATCACCTGGTTGTGCTCATACTGCTGGTGGGCACTTTGCTAATCATCAGCTACGCCTACTGGGATGTGATGATGCTGACCGCCGGCGCCTTGCCTTTGGCTGGAACTGGAAACGGAATCGATCCAACTGAACTGACCAACGAAACCCTGGCCGAGAAGCTCCACCGGGAGGTGAGGATCCTGTGCTGGGTGCTGACCACTCCCAAGTACCACAAATCGAGGGCCGTCCATGTGCTGCGCACCTGGGGCAAGCGCTGCAACAAGATCTACTTCATGACCTCGGAGCCGGATGACGAGCTGCCCACCGTGGTGCTGACCAAGCCGGACCGCTACGAGGTCCTCTGGGGCAAGACCAAGGAGGCCTTCACCCACATCCACGAGCATATGCGCGACGAGGCCGATTGGTTTATCAAGGCGGATGATGACACGTAGGTGGAATATGCTACCATTATTTGGGATTATTATTATGGCCATATGACACCGTTTAGATTTGTATTAATTAATTATTATTTTGGAAATTCTTTGAAAATTTGTTTTAAGTTTTTGAATTTATTTATTTATATTTTATATCAAAACATAAATGTTTAGACTGCCATTTTTTATTTTTAAAAATCCCCTTAGTTAGTCAAAACATAGGCAAGTGTCATATGACCATAAAATATTTTTAGATTTGAAAAATTCTTTTAACTTTAGGGTATTGAAAGATATGGTTTCCAATATTAAATATCTTAATTTTCTACTTTTTGTTTTACTTTTTGTGCAATATTGTTTGATAGCAGTCTATTTTTAGATGGGTACAAAAATAAACAATAATAAACAAAAAATAAGTTTATTTTTGCCCCTTTCTTATCAATAGCTACGTATTTTTGGAAAATCTGCGCTACATGCTCTACCCCTATTCCCCGGAAATCCCTATTTACTTTGGATTCAATTACAAGATGATCGGCCATCACCAGAAGAACGAGGTAAGCTGGGGGAACGAACAGTTGTGCCATTACATTTGGACTAAGTACCTCTGATTTGGCCAGTCGTACATGTCCGGCGGCAGTGGCTACGTGCTGAGCCGCGAGGCTCTGAGGATCTTCGCCGAGGGCCTCAACGACACCGCCAAGTGCCGCCAGCAGGACGATTCCCCCGAGGACGTGGAGATGGGCAAATGCCTGTTGAATCTCGGCGTAAAGGCCGGCGATTCCCGGGACGAGCAGTTGCGCAACCGCTTCTATCCGATTGCCCCCTTCGGAGCGCTTCTTTCGGGCAACGTGGGCATCGACTTTTGGCTCTACAAATACGCCTACTACAATGCAAGATCGGTGAGTTTCGAAAGAAAAGATTCAATAGCTGGAAAATCAAATGTTAAAATTTAAATCAGATTTAAGGGAGGTTTGCAGGGTTTGCAAGGTGTCTAAAAGTAGGCTATGATATATTTTATTTATTTATTCTATTAATAAAAAAAGGAATATGTTCCAAATATAAATATTCTAAAATTCCCAAGTATTAGCATTAAAATAAATTTTTTTTTTTTTGTCAAATATGTTTTTTTTGCAGTGCATGGACTGCCTGTCCGAATACCCGGTGGCCTTCCACTATGTGAACAGCAAGCAGCTGTACGTGTACGAGTACTTCAACTACCAGCTCCAGTTGACCGGAAGGCAGCAGGTGCCGGAGCGGCTGCCCAAAAGGATCAGGGAGGAGGACCTGGTCATCCCCGAGAGCGACAATCCGGTGACCTAGCAGCAGGCGCTGGCCATTGGCCCTCCTCTCCGCCAGCCACAATCTCTAGTTTTTTTCGTCTCTCTTTTTTTTCTCCTTTCTTTTTTTGTTTGTATGCTTATCGTATATTTAATATATTATGGGTATAAGGCGGACGTGCCAAGGCAGCCAGATGCTGTCCTGTTGCCACTCTTCGTCCTCGTCCTCGTCCTTGCCCGATCCACGTCCTAGTTTATCTATTCATGTATTTATTATTGAGCAGCTCGTGGCAGACGGGCCACACAAAGACGGCCAAAGGACAATGGTGGGCATAAGGATGGACCTCTATTCGTGATTTTCAATGAAGACTCATAAAAAACATTATGGAATTGAACTTTTTACAACGAGATAAGAAAACTAACTGATCAAAAATGTCAGAAACTGGTGTTTTTGGTGGAAATATGGCTTAATTTACTGTTTAAAACATTTGTGGTCTTTTCTTGGCATTATGTAAGGTTCACCCTACAGACAGAAACAGAAACCCTGGATTGCGGATAGGGAAAATCGAACATGATAGCAAAGAGTTAGCCCTTTAAACAGCGACTTACAGGGGCCATCGAGGGATTTGCATTAGTTTGTCAAATAGACGAGATTTTATATAATTTTTGGGTACAAATAATCACAATTTTTCTGAGTTTTTTTAGGGTTTTGGTCGAAACATAGGGAAATAATAGTTCAAATATGGAGTGTAACACCTTTTTGAGCTCGTAATAAAATTCCCAATCGATTGGCATTGAAATCTGCAAATTTTAATTTTTATCAATTTTTTGCAAAAAAAAGTGATGTTGCCCCTTTTCGAAAAATGAAAAAATTGGTCGACAATTTTTTTTTCTAAATCAGTCAAAAAGTAACAGAGATTTATTTATTGGGTCATTAGTTGTTCAAAACAGTACGTCTCATCGCTTTGCGACAATATTTGGTCAAATTATAGCAAAAAACACAACTAAAATATCCTGTTTTTGCCAAAAACCTAAATCCTATTTTTTGCAAAAAAATCATGGATACCCCTTATTAAAACAAAAAAAAATTTTTTTTAAATATTGATTTTACTAAATCAGTTGGAAAAGGGTGGAGATGAATTTATTAGTTAGTTAGCTGCCCAAAGCAGTATGTGTTATTGACTTTGGCCGAGAATAATAATCGAAAATAAATATTCTATTAAACTAAGTGTGCTCTGACTTAACATTCCTGTGACAAACTCTTGTCATCGTTTCGGTCGTCGTATAATTTTCAGTTGTACTTCGAGTCTCTGACTGATTTGTGTTTCTCTACAGATTTCTTACAATTTGTACGAACGAAATTTTTAATATTTTGAAAATGAGCTTGAAAAACGCTGCCGCCGATCCAATGATGTCCCCGAAGAAGACTAAGCTCAAGTATACCGGACCACAAATAGAGAGCTGGATGCTCGATATACCGCCGTTCAAGGGAAACGCCAAGGAGCAGCAAGAGATCGGGGATCATCGGGATTATGGGGTGGACAAAATTTCGGATGGTGAGATAGTTTTTCCAAAGATCTGGAATCTTGTCGCCAAGAGGGATTTATATTACAATTTGCGCTGTGAAGTGGATAAATTCGGTATAATCTCCGACGAGCGGCGGCAGAAAATGCAATCGATATACGTGGAAGAAGAGAAAGAGGATCAGGAGCAAGAGCAGGAGGAGGTGGACCAGAATCCGAACCAGGAGGTGGACCAGAATCCGAATAAGGAGGTGGACCAGTATCCGATTCAGGAGGTGGACCAGAATCCGAATAAGGAGGTGGACCAGAATCCGAAAAAGGAGGTGGACCAGTATCCGAATAAGGAGGTGGACCAGAAGCAAAAGGAGATTTCGATTCCGGAGGAGCAGAATGATCAGCCACGCAGGATAATCCGCGGTTACAAGAAAAAGCCGACCGAAAATGAATACCGACCGAAGTTATCACCGGGGGGTTTGTTTTTGGGCTCGATAATCGTTAAGGACCTTATACCCAACAGGGTCCGCGGTCCTGTCAACGAATGTGATGATTCCATCGAAGAAGAAGAAGAAGAGGAGGCGACCACAATGCCGCCGATGAGCCTGATGCCGGAGCATCTGAAGTGGGTGGCCCCCATCTGCGTCTCCACCCTGATCCCCTCGAGGCAGGCACCCAAATTGAAGAGGAAGGATGTGCTCAGGGTGATCCAGGGTCCTTGGTGATGTAACTACGATTGAGATCACGGCACCTATAATTACAATTTGACTTCACTTTATTCGTTTGTGAAACAATTAAATTTTTAGTTCAATTTATCAATGTAATCGACGACTTTTCTTTCGAATAATGGAATGATTAAAGAATAAATTTAATAGTTTATTAAATTAAATACATTTATAAATTAAAGAAACTAAAGAAATAAATAAATTTATAAATTAAATGAATCCTTTTTTTTTAAGTTTTTAAGTTTTAAGTTAAGGTATCTATTTAAAACAAGGCAAGGTTTTTAAAATCACTTTTAAATTTCAAAATAGGTGTCTAAAAGTAGGCAGTGAATTAAATATCGTCGTCTTTCTGTATTACTTTTGGTTAACAAAAATATTGTTGCATACTTTTATACACTCATTTTTGACTATTTCCTAATAGCAATGTCTCAAGTTGATTTAAATTTTTATATTTTTGCCTCAAAGATTTAAGTTAGGGTTTTTATATTTATTAACTTCAGTTTGGCATTTTAGCAGCCACTCTTACTCTCTCTCTGTCTTTTATTCAGTGGGTCGCCATTAGGATTATGCATTGGCTAATGCCATAAGCCCAATTCAAGGCACTTAACTCTCATTTTCGCAGGCTGCTAATTAAGGTCAACGCTCTTTTCGCCGCACTACCAAATTTTCCACGTAGCGTTGAGTGGAACGCACGCATTTCGATACTTGCTTTCCTAGGCTAATTAGGAAATCCAACGCTTCTTGGCCAAAGTCGCGTCAAATGCGAGTGGCATACGAATGGGAATCGGAAATGGAAATGCGAATTTCCCGCAAAAAAAAAATAGAGAAGTAAATGAAGAAAATTTGGGGAAAAACACTTGCATCTAATGCGTTGTGCGGTGGCTTTTCCAAGGCAATCTGTGCGATGTGCGATGGGTGATGGGGTGATGGGTGGGTGGTGCCCGGCATTGTTTCACTCGGCGACCCAGACAATTTCCGCTCGTAAAAGTGGTCCTCCGTCTGGTCTTCTCGGCTCCCGGCTCCTGGCCACTGTAATTAATACCAAAATAATTGTATTTGGATAACACAAACGTAATCAAGATTAATTGAGTAACAGCAGGTAGTTTGCATAATTAGAGCGCAGACAGTGGAACAGCCAGCCAGCCGCTGTTCGCAGTTCGGTTTAGGTCCTCCTCTTTCCGAGAGCATAATTTGCAATTTCAACTGTCTGCCAAAGGCCCCAAAACCGCCCTAAACCCCCTGAACAACCTATCCCTCTGCCACGCCCCCTGCGGCTGCAGGCTGTCTGTCTCGCTTGTGGCTCATTGGTTGGCAGGATCGGGTCGTCCTGGACGCAGGACATCCACCTACTCCACAGTGACTGTTTGAAATCGGACCATTTACAGGCCACCCTAAATGCGGCTTTACTTTAGAGAGAGAGAAAATTAATTTAAAAATGGATAAAGTTGAAATTCCTTTTAATTATCATTAAATGGAAGGATTTTTAAAAATTATAATTATAGTAAAAATGTAAAAATGCCATTTAAGTAGCTTTTTCTGTCTTAATAAGTGATTAGCTACACCCAAAAAAAAAAGTAAAGGAAACGTAGATCAATTTTAAATTATTTAAGATCAATTTTAATTTGATATGTGGCCAGGTAAATTTAGCCTGATCGAAAAGGGTATTTCATGTAAAAATGATATGGGTTTTGCATGACCTGAAATTTACATGGCCATATCGATTTTACGGTAACATGCTTTTTTTTGTATGTAATTTTAGTCATTCATTTGACTTTAACTAATATATTGTATTGGCTTCAAAAATATTTTTATTTTAAAAATATCTAGTAAGTAATTTTAGGATAAACAAATAAAAATGTTACTGCTTGAAAAACATAATGGCTGAGATTAGTTCAGTTGATATTTTTGTGTATTATATTTTCTCAATTTTCTTGTTTCCTACACCCTCCCCCCCCCTGTAAATCGACCCACCGTAGTGCAAATATATGCCTGCATTTGTGTGCGTGTGTGTGTGAATGTATCTGAGCAAAGGGGGCACACAAATCATTTTCAGTTTGTACAATTTCTATGTCAACTTGTGTTGGCTTTTCTTTTCTTTTTTCGGCACTCCCATCCAACGCCCACAAGTTCAGCTTGTTGTGCCACTTTTGTTTAGCCGGCTCACACACACAAACACACTCACAAACACTCACCTATGGACCCACTCACACACACACATACGCATATATACACATACAATCGTTGTTGCTCGACTGCACTTCCGGCCTTTTTGGCTACACCCGCCATTGACTGTTCAACCATGCAGCTGCATACAGGCATAAACGTATATACATACAGGGACAACGCACACAGACACACTTCCACACACACACACATACGTAGCACAGTATCAGGTTCGCCGGCATATCCGGGCTTTATAACAGGCCATGGACTTTTCCTTGGACAGTGGAAAGGTGCTCAGAATAAATGGTAATCTTGCAGAAGTTATAGAATTCACTAAAATCTCTTTATTTTTGAAATCTTTTTTAAAAGGCACCAAAAAGTAGGCTATTAACACCGTAAGTCCCAACGATAATTGCCCTTATTTTTAAAGCATTCTTTTAGGCACCTTTTAAAGAGGTTCAGTGCATTTGATGTGTTGTGAAGTGATGAAAATAAAAGAAGAGAGAACGCTATAGTCGGGTGCCCCGACTATCAGATACCCGTTACTCAGCTAAGGGAGTGCGAGGGAGATAGATATATAAAATCTTTGATCGGGCATAACTTTTTAACGAATGGTCCGATTTGAAAAATTTCTTCTACATTTCGATAGGTATTGATAGTCACAATAAAACTGCATTTTTAGTTTTCCAAAATCTTTAATGGTGTAGGCGCCAGACACCTTTCAAAAAATGGTGTAGGGCGATTGAGGGCGTTAGAGGGGGCGTGGCGCCATTTTGAAATAAACTTGCGCTGCGTAGGGACTCCAAGAATATGCATGCAAAATGCCAATCCTCTAGCTTTTATAGTTTCCGAGATCTCAGCGTTCATACGGACGGACAGACGGACAGACGGACAGACGGACAGACGGACATGGCTAGTTCGACTCGGCTAGTGATCCTGATCAAGAATATATATACTTTATAGGGTCGGAAAAGCTTCCTTCTCCCTGTTACATACTTTTGCACGAATACAATATACCCTTTTACTCTACGAGTAACGGGTATAAATAGCAGATTAAGTAGGAAATTTATAAAAAGATTACCATCATTGAAATAATAGATAGAGTAATAGACCTAACAAAACCACTTTTTATAAAATTTTTGTTACGAAACATGAGAAATAATATTATTATTTAGAATTTAATACTACTATTGATAAATAGTATTTTTTAAAAACACTTTCTTAAATACATCATACGATTTCCATCACATTGATCGCTCAGTTGGGGTAATTCTCCAAGACTTTCTTCTATTTGGGGCCTCCGCCGCCTAAAAGTAGGCAATAGGTTTCCCCACTGTGCCTACCATGCACCGCTGCCTTCGTGTTGGTTTTCCCTTCCTACTTTCTTTTTTCGGAAAAAAAGGGGTCGGGGGCCAGGAGGTCCTGTCAGCTTTTTCAGCTTCAAACCATTGAAAAGTTCTCAGTTGCAACTGCAAATTATGTTGCCTGGTGCTGTTGATTGTTGCTACTGTTGCTGTTGCTGCTGCTGCTGTTGCTGCTGACAGTGCCTGATAATGGCGTACAATGTTTATTTACTTGCTTTAACATTTTTGCTGCTGCTGTTCATTTTACTTTATTTTCCCTGCCTCCGCCGCACTGCACATGCAACATGCTGACAATGAGACACTTGAGCATTTGGCGCCTGATTGCATGCCACACTGCGAGCTGCAGTCAGCACTGAGAGAAATTGCAAGAAAATAAAAAGATTTTAAATTAAAATTTAATTGAAATTTTTCAAATCAAAAATATAACATATAATGTTTTTAATTTTCTATTTAAAAATAATATTATACTTATCTCTCGGACTTTATTTCTCCCTGTGTATGTTTCTATGTATGCTAGTGGGTGTCAGTGTGTGTGTGTGTGTGCGTGTGCGTGTGTAAGTGCTGCCATCTCCGTCGTGTGCAATGTTTGTTTGCTTTTTCGACTTTGACTTAACTTATTTGTTGCTCTTCCTGTTGCTGTTACTGTTATTATTGTTGCCTCTGCAGTTGTTGTAGTTGTCGCCAAACACACACACACATATATGATACTCACACACACACACACACGCATGGGGCTGCCTCTGCCTTTTCTCTGCCGCCGTCGACGCTGTAAAGTGTCGTGTTGGATTTGCGTAATTTATGCTCTATTTGCCTTTCGGCTTCATTTCACTTTTTGCCGCTGCTCCTGCCACTTTTGCCCACCCATCCCCCTTTTTTTAGCCCCTCCCCCCCTCCATTTTACGGCCGCCCCTTTGGCTGGGTGTCCTTCGCAGGACACACTAAGCTGCGTGGGCTTTTGGCTTTCCGCTAAGCCAACTGTCGACGACAAAGAGTGGCCCCTACGAGCTGAGGATCGGGAGTTTCAGTTCGAAATTTTTAAACTTGGCAAACACATAACATTATGAATTCTTAAGTTCCTCATATATCAACTATATAACTTAAAGATCTGGCAATGAAGATTATAAAATGATATTCATTTATAAAATGTATTAATATTTATTCATTTTTATTTTAAACTTTATGTAGTTTACTATTTTTGGAATATTGAATATTAATTTAATAAAAACTTTTTATTAGTTTGATAAATCCTTATGGTTTACTTTGAAAATTGTTAGTTATTTTTTTTTATTAATTAAACAATTTATAATTTATATATTTAATGGGATATGCTAAAAATAAATAAATAAATAAAATAATAAATAAATTTAATAAATATTTGATTAGAACTAACAATATTTACAATAATTATAAATTAAATAATATATTAAAATTTAATTATTTATTAAACTAATATATTAAATTGTAATAATTTTTTAAACTAGAATTTTTTTCCATTAAAATGTGTTATAATTTATTTATTAAATTAAATAATTTATTACATTTTAGTTATAACTAATATATTAAAAAATATATTAAATTTTAATTATTAATTATATAGCCATTGCCAAGGGTCCAAAGTTCTTGAAGCCATACTTGACATTCTCCAAGTCCTGTGAAAACCCCTGCCATCCCAGTGTAGCGCAGTCACCGCAGGACGAGGACCACCTCGGCATTCGGCATCCTGGCCACCTTTCTGGCCCGGACTTGGCTTCATTATTTTTATAGCATTGCTCAATATGAGAACTCAATAAATTCTAGCTCGCACAGTGCGGGGCATTTTCAACAGGCGATTAGTTTGCCAAAGGTGCCAGGACTCTCTTTCGAGAGTCCTGAGTCCCGAGTCCTGAGTTCCGAGTCCTTGCTTGCGCAACAGTTGAGTGGGTGGGTGGGTGTACCTGTACCGGCTGACTGGTTGGGTGGTTGGTCTGAAAACCTAGTAGGTTTTACATAGCACACACGTTGCAAATAAATCTAAATGCAACAGAGCCAGGAAACTTGGTGAAAAATCCTTTGGCAAATAAAATTTACATAGACCAAAAGGCCAGGCGGACTGACTTTTTTTCGATTTCTCTCTTTTCTTGGCTCTCGGCTCTCGGCCCATGTGAATTTATTTGAAAATTTATTGAGTTTTCGTGTTAACCATGCATAATTAAGTTTTTCCAAGTGAAAAACTGGCTGGGCGTTGACTCCGCTCCTCTGCTTTTCGCCCCGCTTTCCCTCTAAATTCCCCGCTTTCCCTGTCGACTTTGAGCTTGTTGTGGGCAGAACCTTGAAGATAGGCTTTTGGCTTTATTTACGAGCCGAGTGCATGACTTTATCCAACCTCCGTTCGCCAGTGAAATTGTTGTTTATGCGTTTGCCGGGAGAAAGGGGGAGGGGGAAAAGAAAAGGTGGTGGAAATCAAGTTATCCCCGGCTGTCTTGGCCTGGAATTATTATTCCTGATTGCATTTATTTGCTTTATTTCGTTCGCCGGCAAGTTCATCTATAATGCATGCATGTCCTTCGTTTCCCTTTCCCCGCTTTTCCGCTTTCCCGATTTTTCCTGCCATCTGCCTGACTGTCTTCATCTTCGTCCTCGTCTTCCTTTCTCTCTCTCTCTCTGGTGGCCTTTTTGTGTTGCTTAAGTGAAATGCATAAAAATCAAATAATTTTCCTGTTTTTCATTCGTCTGAACGCTGCTCTCTGCTCACTTCTTATTTTATTTCCTTAACATTTTTCTTAAATATAAATACACACTTTGTGCGCTGTCTTCCAGAGGCGTCGGTAGAAAGGGGGGGAGGGGGGCTTTCCCCGAGACGGCATTCGAAATGTTGAAAGTAATTTCCTCGACTATAGTTGATAGTCCCGCTGCTCCGGCTCCTGTTTTTGCCCCAGCTTCAGTTTCTGTTCCTGTTTCTGCTCTTTGTGTGCAGCAGCCTTAAACTATGCAACACATTTCCTTCAAGTAGCTTACAAAAGGATGCACAGTAGAAAATCAGGATAGCCACCAAAAATTACAAAATAAACTTAGTAATAATAGAATGAATAAGTCCATCAGTTTTCAGTATTTCAAATTATATGTTGCCTACTTTTAGACACCTTTGTAAGTGATTTCAACAACCTACAGATTTCTGTGAGTTGAAAATTACTTTTTGTATTTTCTCTCTGTGCAGATGATCGTAAGAATAAGCTTAGAAATATTAAAAGTAATAAACCGATCACTTTTTAGAACTTAAATTTATATATTGCATACTTTTAGACACCTTTTTAGGTGAATTAAAAACCTACGAATTTCTTCGATCTTGTATTATTATTTCTCTATCCAGATGATCTTAAGAATAAGCTTAGAAATATTAAATCTAACAAGCCAATCTGTTTTTAGTATTTATAAGAATATGTAGCCTACTTTTAGACACTTTAATAAGTGATTTCAAAAACCTACGGATTTCTGTGAGAAGAAAATTCCTTTTAGAACGACTTCCTTATTATTTTCTCTCTGTGCAGATGCTCCTGCTCTGCCAGAATTGCAGTCAAGGTAAGACGGGATGCCATGGGAAGGGTCCCGGTACCGTTCCCTGTCTCGGCCCATTGGCATGCAAGCCGATTTCAGCAGCAAAAGAGCACACACACTCTGCGACCTAATAGAGTCGAAATTGAAGCTTAAGTTCCTTTTTTGGGGGCGAGGACGGACGACCAAAGGGTTCCCAAGGAGTCCGACAAAGGACCCTTCAAGCTCAAAGGTATTGCATCTCAAGATATGGCGACTGTTTGCAGTTGGCAATATGTTAAATGGTCCATGGACGAAATATGTGTATTGCCAGAAATAAATATTAGATTTCCCAAATTCATTTTTGGAGCATAAATAGAAATAGAAATTCGTAACTGGAAAATAAATGGTTTGTCTTTGGTTACCATTCCAATTCGACTGCTCCATATTCTTTTAATGTTTTCATTCCGATTCGATTTCAATTTGCCGACGAGCAGTACTCAATCCTGGGCAATTTGTCAATTTGACAAACTATGACTGATAATTGAGTGCTCTAAAGGAGGAAGTATATATAGCTAATATTTAGGGGGAGGAAAAATGAAGACTCCCTCGGCTGTCTTTGTGTACCATTCAATTTTGCGACTGCCATTCATTTGCCTTGTTCTATTTATTCTATTTTGGCATCCGGACAATTCTCCTCTGACTCCGGCTGACATTTTCCATTAAGTGGCCCTTTTGTGGGCTCATTTAGTAATTTCCCCCCATTTCTTGTTTGGTTTTATTTATCGCGCATTCAAATGTAAAATCGAATTGTTAAACTCTTTTACCAACTATTTTGCTTTGCTTTCATTTCATTTCATTCCATTTTATTTCATTCTTTCTCTCGTCCTTGGGCTGGCATAATTTTGCATCATTTGGGGCTTGGGTTTGTCACACAGCCAAATCGAAATGTTATTTATATGTCGTACGTGAGCTGCCTGCGAGCACTTCCGGTGGTTGTCAAGGGGAAATGGGAGTCTCCTTTTCACATACCCTGTAAATCACAGCTTTTGAGTTGGGAAATGATATGTTGGGTGTTAAAAAATCATTAAAGTATGCAGGGAGAACTAGGAAGATGTCTTTCGGAATGAATTTAAAGGGTTTCCGATGTTTTATATATAATGTTGCATACTTTTAGACACTTTTATAAGAGATTTTAAATAAAGATGATATTTTTAAGGAAATCTGACATAAAAAATGTGTTTGAGTAATTATAAATATTTTTTTTTAATATTAAAAATGTTTTTTTACATTATACAAATTTTTAAAATTGTTTTTTTAAGTTTCTTATATTTATATTTGTTTTATTTTTATATTTATTTTTCGCATAGTCGAAATTGCCCACCAAATATTCAACAATGGTTCTTCGCTCTGCATTTCGGTTCCCGGTTTCAGCTTCTGTGTGTTTCGCTTGATGACGACAAATGCGAGCGGAATGGCGACAACGTGCACGGCTTATCGGCTGCCATGGTGAAGGGGTGGGGCTTTCGAGGGTTAAGGGGGAGCAGAAGGAGAGGGAGAAGGAGAACCCCCTTAAGAGGGGGGCGGCACTGCGGTAAGTCTTTTGTTTGTGATAAGATTTTTACGTGTCTTCAAATTGGCCAGCGGCTGCCATGGCATCTTGTTCAATTATTGTTTTTCCCTCGCTTTAAGTTGGCCGTCGGCGACAAAGGGCAAAGGTCACAGCAAGGGGTTGTCCCCGGGACACCTGGAGTACAAGGGAGCCCACTCTCTTGGATCCTTCACTCCATTGTCTGTGAGACGGCATTTAATTAAACACATCGCCTGGCAGGGGAGCCCAGGTGGAGTGACTCCAGATTTCAGACTCATCATGCACTCGACTGCCCTTCAAAGACGCTTCCATTTCTGCGGACTGGGGACCTTCTGCATGGAGCATGGAGCTAGCTGATAACTACCGAATGGAGACCTCCAATTACGGAACTTCAAGGAGGATTTCCAACCGAAAAACTAGCCCAGGTATACCAAAACCCCTTTTACGGATTTATTGGCACTCGGAAAAAAACTAAGGTATAGATTATAAATAAGTTTTTAGGTTAGGGAGGAGTTTGAAAAGTTATTAAAAATATTATTACTTTTAATATTAATCACAAAATCAAACTATTGTTTAAATTACAATTTTATTACAACTTTTTCTACACTTTTCTCTACGTGTTCTATTAGACCTGTGAGAGCACATCGGAATTGTCTGGAAAATCTCCTTTCCAATATGCCTGGCTGCGATTATGAAGAGCTCGGGCTTATGGGGATGCCTCCAGTTGCATCCACTTGTAGCCCGAGCAATTTACCTGGTTGCCCCTTAAGCTCAAAGCTCATAGACTCCTGCCAGTCGAAGATTAGAAGAAGACACTTGACGAAAATATACTTATTTTTGAGATTTTTTAAGGTAAATAAATCTGATATATTTTCTAAAATTATTTTATAATATTTTCAGAGTGCAACAAAATACAGTGATTTAAATTTCCTTATATACTATAGTTATTTAAGCAAGAAAAGTGTATTTGAATAAAGTACAAAAGCCAATATTGATGGAAAATGGAATTATGCAGGTTTTTCCAATCTCTAGTTTTTCTAGCTTTTCCAACTGCATTGTTTTGCCACGGAGGCAGTAAAAAGAGTCAAGTTATTGATGCTGGGGCCTGGCATTATTTTTTTTTTTTGGTTTTTTTTTTTTGGCAGCTGACAGCACTGCATTGGCTGAATGCACCACTTTTCACCGCTGCACCACAAAAGTTTTCTTGTTCCATTCTTTCGATCGCTGCTGTGCCGCAATGTTTGAGCTTTGAGTGCATAATAAATATGCAAACTTTGTGGTGGCTCAAACATTTTTTAGTGGGTGGCAAGTTGGTCCTATCAGCGGGCCGAAAAAGGCAAGCCAAACAACCGAAAGGAAAACAGCTTGGAGTTGGCCACGTGGCTGCCACTTAGCTTTCGCCCTCACTCAGTCAGTCACAATGGCAACAAGGAGGGGCGAAAGGAGTGGGAGGGGGGGGGGGGGAGGGTCACAGCAGACACAGCCACCCACAACCATCCACCGCCCACTTGTGATGTTGCCATTTCTATTTCTATTTTCCAGCTTGCACTTCATCGTCAACGGGCCATCAATGGCAACGTGTCGCATTACTCAACATGGCTACGTGACTTAAATGCCTTGGCGCCGCTGCCATTTTGCGGTGTCCCGCCCCCTTTGCCCCCTGATCCCCTCCAGCAGCCTCCTCCTTCTCCTCCTCCTCCCATGGAGAAGATATAAAGCCCTCGCCGCATTACGTAATGAATGGAAGAGCCGCTCGACAGCTTATGCAAACAAAACAAAAAATAGGCAATAT
The DNA here is from genome assembly GCA_035046095.1 of Drosophila pseudotakahashii. Classification (NCBI taxonomy): domain Eukaryota; kingdom Metazoa; phylum Arthropoda; class Insecta; order Diptera; family Drosophilidae; genus Drosophila; species Drosophila pseudotakahashii. The sequence goes on from JAWNOE010000105.1 coordinate 16,043,720, forward strand.
TAAATTAGAAATATATATGTATTTTGGACAATTGCGGTCAAGCTAATAGGAACAACTGAAATTTAAGAAAATTAATTTTAAGACAATTTTTAAATTTTTAAAAATTTTTGTATTGGCTAAAAATTAAATTAAATTAAATAATTTTAAATACCCTGCTCTATTTGTATACCCTCAGCTGTACCTACTTTTACATGGATTCTGGGATACGGAGTTGTAAAACGAAAGGTGCTCTTAAAGAAAAACGCAACGAAATAAAAACTAATTGTAATCAAAAGTCAATTATGATTGAGACTCAGAGCGATGACAGCGTGAGGGAAATACGATATTAATAAAGTTAGGATTTTAAATAATTTTTTTAAATTAAAATAGATATTAACGTTATGGATAAGCATTTAAGAATATTTGCATAAATGTTTTGGCATTTCAATTAAGATACTCAAAAATTCAATTAAAATACTGAATTTTAACACTTACAAAATACATACATAAATGCTAATATAAAATTAACGTATTTTTGTAGTTCATAATAAAAATAAAATTCAGATTTTAAATGAAACTGAATTAAAATAAATATTTTACTTTAGTTAATTCATTTAAATATATTTTTATAAAAAAAATTAAATTAAATTAAAAATTATTAAAATACTTTATTTAAAAGCTTATGAAATACATAAATTTGAAATTTTAAATTAACGTATGTATATTTTTGTTTTAGTTCATCATTAATTTTTCCATCACTAAGTCGATTTTTCCCACTCCATTTTGTCTGCTTAACTTTCACACAATTTTCATTGCACACTTTTCGGCTTGACACACGCAGCTGTTGCTCAACTTTTCATGGAAAGCGGGGGAAAGCGGGGGAAACCGGGGAAAAGGGGAAAAACAGCATGACTATGAGACAGTTTGCTCTTGGTTTGCTCTATAACTAATCTCGTTTATCACGATTGTCGTGTCACGCTCGCGTCATTTGACCCACACATCCACAACCTCTTGAGTTTGGATGCCACGTTCGAGGATGCTTTTCCTCTGGCCCATTTGCCGATTTCCCTTTCCCCCGCCTTTCCGCCTTCCGCTTTTCCCACTGCTAACCAAGTCTAGTGCGAGTTGCAGTTGTGTTGACCATGTGTGACTTGGGCCAACGGCTTCGTGCCACGTTCATTGTCATTGTCAACATCTTGCGGCCAACGGCGACACGTAGTTCCTATGCCTCCCCCTTTCGCCCACTTACACCCTACGCCAGCCCCTTGGCACCCCCCCACCCCTTTTGGCCACCCCCTCTAACCGCAATTTGCATTGGCTGCTGTCAAACGCAGTCAGGCGACTGCCAATTTATGAATGGGCCAACAAGGCAACCCTTGACCCATGCAATATTTTATCCATTTTTTAGGCACAATAAAAATTGAATTAAATATAAATCAAAAACTCTCGCCGGCCGTTCGCTGCAAACAATAACCAAAGCGGGGTAGCCTCAAAAGAAGAAATCGACAGGATGAAAACGAAATGGGGGTAAAAGGAATGGAAGATACCCTGGCTGAAGGATAAAATCTAGGTGTCTAAAAAATATAAATATACCTATAAAATTATAAGGATAGAAAGTGTATAAATAAATAGATATGTTAAAAAAATTTCTTAATAAATTTAGATATCTTAAAAATATAAATCTGTATTTAGATAGATAAAAAGTAGATAAATAAATATATTTTTAAAAAAATTCCAAATAAATTTAGATATCCTAAAAATAAAAATATATATTTAGATAGATAAAAGTAACATAAATAATAATAAATCTTAAAAAAATTTATTTATAAATTTAGATATCTTAAAAATATAAATATATATTTGGATAGATAAAAAGTGGATAAATAATAATATTTCTTAAATATATTTCTTAAAAAAGTCTTAATAAATTTAGATACCTTAAAAATATAAATATATATTTATTTATTGATATTTATATAATATTCTTAATTAAATTTTTAAAAAATATTTCTTAATTAATTTGGATATCTTAAAAATAAAAACGTTTTTTAAATATATTTCTTAATCTAATTTTTTTAGATAATTCCTCGGTTTATAAATAATTAAAACCCAACTAAATATATTGTGGTCACAATAATAATCCTTGATTGTTATTTTTCCCAATGACTACCTTCCCCCACTGGATTTTAATCTATACTTGTAGTTTATAATCAGTGATATCACTTCAACCGCAGCTGCACACAAATTTTAAAGAGTGCCGGAAAACTTTTGTGAAAACTATAATACCTTATAAGGGGTGGGGGTAAAAAAATCAAGGGGATTGAAGAGAGAGAGCGAGAGAGGGGAACAGGGGGTTTTTCGGGGCGCCGCCATTAACAGGGGCCGTGGAAAGTTTTCAACTTTTCGCAACCGCAAAAATTGCCACATGGTTTTGCACACGGTTGTCTCCGTTTGAGTGTCTGTGTGTCGTGTGTGTGTGTGTGTGTGTGAGTGTGTGTGAGTCGCATGACCAAGCCACGCCCAGCGGCTGGGTTGTACGCCTTCCGGTTCGGCGCGACTCTTCAAATTGGCCACAAAAACCAAAAAGTGCCAAAAACGTTTGCAGGCAACAACAACAACAACAACAGCAACACCAGCGAAATGCAACAAAATTGTTGCCACTCGTTGAACAAGTGCCACGCCCCACTGACTCTGTACCGCCCCCTACTGCCCCTACCACCCCCTTCCACCCACTTAGCCACCAACCCCTCTTTTTTTCCCCTTTTTTTTATTGAACTCACTGGCGGCAGGCGACAAAAAACTATGAAAGCAATTGCTTTTTGTCTCTTTTACCCCCAACCCAGCTGAATTTACGCCCCCAATGGTGGATTGACCCCAGCTTCGGAATAAATATCCCTGCCACACACAATATATGGGTACATATGGATTTAAGGGACAGAAATGGGTTTAAAACGTGATTTAATTTAATCACAAATGCTTGGCATAAATATTCGATTGGGAGGGCCTATAAAGTTTCTTATAGAGTAAAAAATATCGAAAATACTATTTTAAAATGAAAGAAAAGTTAAATATTTCACCAAAGATATTTAGTAATATTTTAATTATTATTTGATTTTAAAATAGGTATAATTAAAATTTGAAAAGAAGAAATAAAAGATAATTGATCCAACATTTTATAGATTTTTTCCCATTCTCATTTAATTTTTTTTTTAAAATTTTCAAAAATGTGAAATACAAATTTGGTATACTTTTCTGACGTATACGTAATATTTTTTTATATGCATCTTGTTATTCCTTATTTTACATTTTTTTGTTTTGCCTTTTCCAACGTGTTTTTATCCATTCTTTGCATTTCTCCCTTTGATGGGAGGTCAGGAATAATCGAATAATCGATATATCCGCATCCAGAACACTTTAGTTCCGACTCGTGTGCAGTTGTGTGCGTATGTGTGTGAGTGTGAGTGTGGTGTGTGTCGGTGAACGCACTTGCACCGGCTGCACTGCAAATGCGTTTCAATGAGCACCAGCTTCCTGGCTGTGGATTCTGCACAGAGAGAAAAAATGTTTTTATTTATCAGAATTTTTAGAGAATTATCTTATAAACATTTTTTGTCTTACTGACTTTTACAGACTTATTTTATCAGTAAATATTTGTTAATAATTTTTATAAATATTTTTTAAAATACTTTCCCTCTCTCAGTGTAAAACTGCAACCGAAAAGGGGTTGTAAAGGGGGAGGGGGAGGAGGGAGGAGGGAGTCTGCTGGCAAAAGCTTTGTATAAAAGTCATATCCATTGCGTGTTTTTGTCGCGTTTTTTCAAGCGTGCTGTAATTTTTTTATGTCCCCTCGTCGAGCTCAGTGAATATCCAGCCCCCATGCCCAAATAGCCCCCTTCCCCCCCCCCCCCCTGCCCCCCCTGCCACTGTGTGTTGTGTGCGGCTAGACGCATAAATATTCTGATTTGGCAAAAATTATATGCCTGTACGTGCAGCGGGGAGAACCGATTCAGACAGTGGGCTTGGGCCCAATAATGTTGCGAATTGGTAGAGCTTCTGGCTGGAAGGACTCGCAGGACAAGGACTCCTAGGACAGCTCCAAGCTGGAGCTCTCTCGCCCGCTGCTTTATGACAGCGCATATTTTACAAATGGGCCAAAAGCCTGTTGCATAAATTTAGCACAACAGAAAGTCGTCGTCGTCGCGGCCAGTCCTTGAAAAAGTCCTCGCCTTTAAGCCGTCCCGCGGAGCCGGCACACGATGGGATTCATTTGCATGTTTCACTGCCAGGACTTTGTTTCTACATCCCCCTGGAAAACATTTTAAAATGGGGCCCCACTCGGCTTTTTCCGCGGTTCGTTGGGTGTCCGCGTTGTCGTCTTATCGCTGCCCTCATTGCTGCTGTCGGCCTGACGTCTTTTCTATTTTTCGGGGGTTAAGGTTGGGTTTTAAGCGGTGGAAGGGTGCAGCGGCCTTTATCTTTGGCCAGGCCTGCCGTCCCACAATGGGATGATATATGAGTCGGAGTTGGCGCACGGCTATGCTGGCAATTTAAATTCCCCTTCCTAGTATCGATTGTTTTTTGGGGGTCTATCAATAATAGTTTTCAACTGAAACATAAACTAAAATATTTCAGTAACAAATAGTGTGATGGGAGACAACACTGCGTATGAGTAATATATATTAAGTATACGTATAGAAAATATTTTAAGTATATATCTTAAGTATTAGTATAAAAAATATATAAAATAATATATATTTATATTTATATTTATCAACAACTACCTTTAAAATAAATAATCATTGGATAGTACAAGATCTTTACAATTTAAGACAACATTGCGTATGAGTAATATTTTATAGTATTTGTTTGCAAACTAAAATAATACTATATATTTATAAACATATTATTATTATTATTATATTATTAATATATTTTTCTAAAATAATTATCCAATAATTTACATTTTATAATCCATATTGATAGTTAAGTTTCTAAAGGCAATTTTCCTTGCTCAGATTTAATCGATTTTCAGCTGACTTTCAGCTTTTTCTCCGCTTTGGCCAGCCCGAAAATGTAAATGGTCCCAATCCTTAATATTTGATTGTCGCTAGTCCAGCGTCCCAGATTTCAGATTCCAGATTCCAAATGCCCGCCCCTCGAGAAGGCGTCTCCTGCATTATTAATAATTTTTTAGATCTTCAAAGTTGCGCCAAAGATTTTCTATTTCGCTTGGTCCTTGGCCATTTCCCCCTCGTTTTGCTGTGATTTATTTGGCTCGATGATTTATGTCGGTCGAGCGAGTCGCTGTCCCTTTCCTCCCATTCCCATTCTCCTTCCCCTTATCCTTCTCCTTCTCCCTCTCCTTCCCCTTTCTCTAGATCCCTTCTTAGCCGCTTTCCTTGTCTCTTTCTTGGTTGGGTCATCGACGCGAGGGGCGCCTAATAACTTTCGGCACTTGTTAAATATTTACACTCCAAGCGGGTTTGCTTGCGGTTCAAGTCCGTTATCTTAGGCCATCTTAAACCTGGCTAATCTAGTGGCTTTGCCTTGTTTTTGGTTAGAAAACATGTGCTTCCATTTAAGCGATGTGTCCCAAAAGGCTTAAAGTTGACCTCTGTATAATAAAATAGTTTACAAATATTTTAGCTAACCGCATTTTAAATTTGTATATAATTATTATATTTTTCCTAAATATATTTAAATAGATAAACAAACAGAGATTTTTTTAGCATATTTCTAGTTGGCAAAAAAAATAAAAGAAAGTATTTAAAAATCGTAGTTGTTTAATTTGTAAAGTATTTTAAAATATTTATTAAAAAATATAGTACTTAAAAATAGTTTTGTTTAATTTGTGAAGTATTTTAAAATGAGCTAATTACAGTTCAAATTTCGGAAGTGATTAAGTTTTCAAGAAAGCGTTATCCAAAAATCTATGAAATCATTTTGTTCATGTGCACTTTCTTAAGGACTATTTTAATGGGTTAAATAACCTTTTATAAGTAATCTCAATTCGAGATGTCGGGTCGTTGGCTCGCAACAAAAGAGACAACAAACATGGGCAAGGGCAAGGGGATGTGGGGGAGGGGGAGGGAGGCAGTCACTTGCGCGCGTGTCAGCGTCAGTTACAAAGTCCCCGCCCCCTGCCACTCCCCTTCACACACACACACACCCTCAAAGCCAAACCCCCCACCCCGCAGGACGCTTTAGTTGTGTCTGCGCTTCCGCCATTGTCGCGCTTATCAACAGCATAATTTGTCTTGGCGTGTGGCGCAGTCACTCCAAATTACACTGGAAAAAATAATCAAGATTATAGTGATTAAAAAAAAAAAAAACAATCTATTCAGGTTAAAAAGCTCTTTAAAGAAAATAAATTCCAATTTTTACAGCATACATTTAGGAGCATTTAAAAAAAAATTTGAGATCTCTTGAGATTTTTAATTAAAAATTTTTTTTGTGTATTTGGAGTTTTTTTACAGTTAAAAAATCTATAAAACTTTAAAAAAGGGCCAAATAATTTGAGTAAGTATTTTAGAGTGTGGTCGAAACACATCTCTCTTTCGCACTGCACTGTCTCCGTCGCACTTGCTGTAGCGCCATCTCACTCTCTCTCTCTCCTTCTCTCTCTCTCTCTCTGGCTCGTCTTACGCCAAATTGTTGTTTTTCTCACGCTTCTCCGGGTTTTCCCTGCCGCCCTTGTGGAATTCTCGCAGCCAAACTGGAGTTCTCCCCAAACGCTCGAGCGGTAGCGATGTCATGTCTATGGCTTTCGCCTCGTCGCCGGCTTTTGGCCATGAATTCGAGACATCCCCCAGCTGCTGACCCCTTTTCCCAACGCCACTGTGTCTCCACATTACATACGCAAATTGGCAGCTTGCTGGTTTTTGTTAGTTTTCAGTTGGCCAAAGCAATTGCGACTTCTTTGCCGACACTTTTGATGGGTTTATGTGGGATGTAGACGTAGGTTGTAGGATGTAGGATGTAGGATGTAGGATGCAGGGGGCTGTGTCAACTTGTGCACTCACCCCACAAGTACACCGAGTACATCCCCATTTGTGGGACTACGACTACAAGGAGGCAAGTGGCTGTGGATCCCAGTTATAAGCATAATCTAAACAAATTGATCGAGTTGTCGAGAGTCAAGCGAGGACAGGGAAAACTTGTAAGGCAACTTAACGGGACGGAAGGTTGGTTTATTGAGGAGGAACCCCCTTAAATCTTAAATTCTGTTTAATATTTTATTTATTTATTATCGAAGTTTCCCTTTTTGGTTGATAAAAACAATTTATAAACATGTTCAGTGTGCTAAAACGCCAAAGTCCCATGTGTGTTGGTAAATACCGTTAGTGTTGTAAAGGCCTTTGTGCTGCTTGGCTTCCTAAATGCCTTCTTTTATGGCCATTAATAGCAGATTTGTGCCCACTTAGTTTTATTGAAGGCCCAATGAGATAATGTTCCCTCTTGCCATCTCATTCTTTAACCATCTCCCTCTCTTTCTTCCCCGTTGTTGCGCTCTCTTTCGCTCTGCCGCCGCGTTGACTTTGTTGTTTGCTTGCTTAAGCAATGAGTACCCTGGCTTCCATATATCTCTGGTGATATCTTCTATCTCCGCCACGTAGCACCCATACCCCGCCCACTGATTTTCCAGGACCCCCGCCCTTCGCCCCTCGCCCCTCGCCACCGTGGAACGTGTAATTTCCTTTCAAGTTTGGTGTCGGGCTGGCAATTTGGTTGATTGCTTAATCGCATCACGATGCCGTCGTTGCGAAATCAGCTCACTGCCATTTCCCGACGCCACGCCCCCCACGCCTAACACTTTTCCGCCCACCCAAGGACCCACACACAAACACCAACACACACACACACACACCAACACGAACGCATCTATACAAAAGATGTCGCGTATAATTTAATGACTTTGTATGCCTTGAATTTTAATGACAACAACAGAACAGAACAGGAGTTGCCCCGCCCTTTGTCTATATCCTGGCTGAAAGGATAATGGATCAAGTGGAGGCGGCAGGCAAACAACAAGCGACACCACAAATTGCAACAGACCAAAGAACGGGCACTGGAAAAAAGTAGTAAAAGTTAGACATTTAAAGAAATAAATAAATTTGGAATTTAGGAAAATTAAAATTTTATAAAATCATAAATTATAAAATTAATTACGAGTTAGCAGAAACTTAAATATTAAATAAAATAAATACATTGAAAAAAAATATATTAAAAAGTTTAAAATATTTTTATTTGTATTTAAAATAGAAACTCTTATTTTTAAATCAATACTCTATAAAATTTATGTATTACTCCCGAGTCAAGAACTTTATATTAAAGATTGAATAAAATCTGTAGAAAATATGTAATGTGGCCACTTGTTTTCCGCAGTGCAACAGCAGTGGCAGCTCAAGTTGAAGATGAAGACCAAGATGCAGGACTCCAGCGGAAAGGTTAGTGGGTGGATGGATGGGTGGTCGGAGGATTGGGGGCTTGAGGGGTAGCAGTGGGTCAGTGGCGTTGGGGAAGGGGGGTTTTGGGGGTGCAGGGACTAGCAGTTGGACTAGCTGAGCAGCAAACATTGCCATGCATGACACTGGCTCCCGTTGTGTAGACAACGGGATTTGTTTTGTTTGCAGCAGCGATCTGACCAAGTCCTTTCCACCAGCAGGACCCCATCGAGCCACCCAAACCCCACCCCCCACGGAGATTCCCTTTCGCGAGTGGCAAAGATTTATGGCTTTATTTGTTCATTGTCCTCGCCCCCAAGAATCCCCCTTTCCCCTTTCCCCCTTTCCCCTTCCCATATCTCTATGTCCCTCTGTGTTAGTGTTATTTTTTATGTGGACATCGCGATGCGACTCAAAATGCGCAATGGACATGGACGGCAAAGGAAAATGGATGGCGAAAAGGGGGGAGCAGATAATAACCCCCCGAAACCCCCTCCCCCCTAAGAGAAGGAACTAGAAAATGACACAGTTCGAAGGGAATTTTAAAGGACCGTTATATAAAAAGTTCCCTATAAAATTATTTACATCTTAATAATATAAATAATATTGGATTGCTGATTTATTTTAACTAATATATGCTTAATATATTTAATTGTAATTAATCATTAAATAATAAAACAAACAAACAAATAATTACAAATGAGAAATTTTGATTCATGTATTTCTCGATTTTTGAACTTAATTTTTAGGATCATTTTGAACCCAGGACAAAAGCTATAGGGCATTCTGAAATGCAGGACATTCTCTTGACCTCCGCTTCCGGTTCTTCCTCTTCCTCTTCCACTTCCTCTTGTTTTGCTTTCTTTTCCTCTTCTTTCCGCTCTCTCCTCTCTTTTCCCTTTGCTGTTTGGCTGCTTTGACTTTTAGCCCGGCACTCGCTTCCTGTTTATTGACTTGTCTCTCAATTAAGTTAGAAACACCCACCAACCGCACACTAACAAGCACTCACACACACACAGGCACACTCACACACACACACTCGCACGCAGGGCGGGGAAAACTGTCGGGATGACATTGCGTAGCCGTGTTCTTTTCCTGCCCGTTGTCTCTGTACCGATTTTTTTTTGTCCTTTCTTCTTCTTTTTTTTGTGTTTCCTCCCAGCGTTTCCAATCTCAATTAATTTGCTCATAAATTTGTTGCCAACTTGCCGGCAGCCCGCCCCTTAACCCCCTATGGCCGCCGAAGTCCAATGATGGTCAGACTGCCTTGAGAGTTGTCGCTGTCGCTGCTCGTTGTCCTTGTTGGTTTTGCTTTATGTCCTGGCAACTTATTTTGAGTACCCAGTAGTACAAATAGTCAGACATCTATATAGAATATTTGTAGATAATATTAAAAATATTATTATAATAATAGGACTTTAATTTCGATTAATAAATGCTCGTTATATACCAAAATCATTTTATTTTGATCTCATTACATTTACTTCATATTAATAAGGTATTTTTGTATATCTGTAAATAATATTACAAATATTATTATAATAAAAGAATTTTTATTTCGATTTATAAATGCTCGTTTTATCCCATTATCATTTTATTTCCATCTTATTACATTTTCTAAATAAATTAATAAGGTTTTTTTATAGTATCAATTTTTTTCCTGTTTCTTAAACCTTTTTCTTTTTTTCTGTTTCATGATATATTTTCAGAAATATATTTACATATTAAGGATCTACTTTTGGGAATTTTATAGATATTTTTTAAATATTTTAGAGATTACAAAATTACAGGGTATATTTCAGAACAAAGCCGATGCCTTTTTTGCGCCTTTCCAAGTCGAAGGAAAACTCTGCTTTATTTTTCCTGTTCTCCTTTTTTATTGTAATGCCATCTTATCTGCCTCGGCTTCTTCTTCTTCTCGTTTCTTTCGTTCTTCTTCAGTTCGGTTGATGTATTTGCCTTGGTTTGCTTTTGGGGCTTTCCCCGACTTTCCCCGGCTTTTCCCGCCGCTTTCCACGATGGCCTTGTTTTTTAGCCTTTCCTTTATGTATTTTAATTTATGCTCGGCTTCTGTCCTGTTTTTTATATGCCCCGTCCAACGTTGATTTCTATCTATTGAGATTGAGACAACATTCTACTTAAGGACAAGGCAAGGATACAAAAAACGCCAAGCCAAGGAGACAAGGAAAAAGAAAAGAGAAGCAAGGAAAATGTCGTTTTTATGGCGCTTAATTAACTTGGCTACCATTTTCTAATTGCTTTTGCTGTCTGATTGACTTTTGTTTATTTATTGTGATTAGAAAATTGCCTTAACAGTGGCGACCGCAGAAAAAAGGTTTTCCTTTTGCCTTTAAGGGGTGAACCAAAAAGGAGAAAAGGGAGGGGGACATATTTGCTGCTCCATCCGGATTACGGATGACTTTGAGTAGCGCTAATGATCACACAACCCCCCCCAAAAAAACAACAAAAAATATTTCCCTCACTTCCGGGCTCTTTGTTTCAGTTCCTTTGGCTTTTACTTTCCACCGACTTTGAAATGCGCAGATTTATTGCGACAATTTGTTTAATGACAGGCATTTATTTTGATGGCGCCATTCCGCATGTGAGATGTGAGTGTGAGCAAAGGGTTCCCGCTTTCTCATAGACATCTAATGAGTGTTGGCCGGGTCCTTTTGCCATCCCCCTCTCAAACTCCGCCCGTTGCCACTGACAATTTAATTATTTTAAGCCCGCCATCCTTCTTCGCACCCCGTCGCTGTGTATCCCTCGTATCCTTCGGATGAAGACATCCCAAAGTAACCAAACTTTTTCTACGAGTCACTCTCCTCGGGCTGAAAGTTTTGATTCTTCTCCGGGGATTTTGGTGCCAAAGAGTAGAGGAGAGAAATTTGGAAATGAAGACATCACTTGCTCTCTTCTGTAAATTGAGAAGAATTCTGAGGGGTATTTTTAAATATCTGTTAATGTTAAATTTTTTATTATTATTAAACGTTAATATTAAAAATATACATGAAGGAAGATAAAAGCCCATTAAATAAAAAAAATATTAAATATCATTTAAAATGTAAGAATGTAATATTAAATTCTTTATTTAGTTAAGTTTATAATAGAACTTAACTATTTAATCAGAAAAAATGTTAGTGGTATCCCATATCCTGTAATATTAAATACCTAAGTTATTATAAAATAAACTTGTAGTTAATATTTGAATTCAAACGAATCTCCAATAGAATACCTTTCAAGTAGGTCCTTTTCGCTTGACATATCCTGGCAATCCCTTTTAGAAACTCCTGCCAATGCTATCGTATCTTGTATCCTGGCCAAATTAGCCAGATATCATTTGCACAGCCCTCGCCTGTCAGGATCCTACGAGAGGCGAGAGGGGTCCTTCGTCCTTTTTGTATTCTGAGCTGCTAAGCAGGCGGTAAAGGCAAAGGCAAAGGCAACGGCAAGAAGAAAACTCTGCTTATTTGTAAACGATCAATCATGCAGTGCAAATGTGATGACACCAAAATGGGGCGGGGGGCCGAAAGGGGGCGTGGCGTCTTTATGTCCTTCACATCCAACCCGCAGCGACAATTTATGCGGGGTTTGAAAGCGCCATATAAGGCGCATTTAATGATCTATATATATATGGTTTTTTTTACACAACTGAATGTAATAACGAGCAGGCGCTTGGAGCAGGAGCTAAAAAGGAAATGCACATTGAAAAACAATCATACCATTAGTAAATACTAAAAATCCTTTAAATTATTTTATATTTCTATAATATAGGTATATTATTCTATATTATTAAAAACATCATAGGTAAATATAGATACATTTTTATAATATCGAAATATTAATAACAGAATTTTCTTGTGGGCGTAAATAAGATATGTTGTCGTAAGAGTAAGAGATTATTATTAATCTAGAATTTTTTTTATAACATATTTATTCCAAATAAATATTTATTTCCGACTCAAACGATTATTACCTATAATTTTTCGTTATTCCAGTGTACAAGAAACAGGGCGTAGGTGAAAGGGGGGCGGCGCTCAGGCAGGACAACCAAACAACTGAACAACCAACAAGCGAACAACCGACAACCGACAACGACGATAGTTGTGGCACATATGAAGACAAGGGTCTGTCAAATACAAGTTTCTGGCGTGGCCCAGGGCCCACGCCCCCTTTCTCAGTCAACAACCCCCCCTCCCCTCCAATTGCCACCCCCCTTTGGGGCGCAAAGGAAAAAAGCGAATGTGAAAAAATGGAACCAAGAAAAATTGAAGATGTTTTTAAAGCCGGCACACAGACAATATTGGCAGACTGAGGGTGGCCGAAAGGGGATGGGGTTTTTCCAGGGGCCGGAGGTCAAGGGGTGGCAACAATATAAGAAGCCACACACACACACACACACTCATGCACATGCACACGCACACTTGTGCCTTAAATTGACAGTACACAAAACTGTCAAAAGCAGCAACTTAAAACGGGGACGTGGGGTGGCGAAAATTCTGCGAAATATATGCGCGTGTTTTGTGGTTGGAATATTTTTTTAGGGACCCCCTGTTATGCTTTTAACAACTTAAAGTATAAACAAGGGCGGACCTTTTAATAAACAGAAAAATAATATTTAATGAAAGAGAAGACAATTTGCTATTTTAATATTAACTTAAATATAAAAGTGTTTCGTTCGAAATTACATTTAATATCAAGTGCTTTTTCCCTGTGAAAAATCGTAGAAAGAAAGTGAGTGGTGGGAGAATCCTCGAGCAGCGGCAATTCTTCGGTTTCGAGATTCGAAAGCGTCGCTGGGCGGAAGACAAACATTTACATTAGTCTGCCAACTAGGCGGAAACTTGTTGGAGCACTCACTCACACACACACACACAGGCACACCCTCGCACAGACGGCGAATAAATGAAGTTGCTAACACACAAACACCACCCCCTCGACAACAACCTCACCACCCACTTCCGTAGACGACAGCCACTTTTTTGGCAAACAAATGCGAAAACAACGACAAACTACGCAAAAAAGTATGCTATACAAATATGCGATGTGCGCTTCCTGCCCGTCTATGTATCTGTGTGTGTGTGTTTGCCTAGTTGGGGGAGTATGTGTGTGTGTGTGTGCGGTTGAGTGTTTACATATATTATAACCAGCATGAAAGGCAAGGCAGCTACTGCGTTTTAGAACGCCACATTAACTACACAACATTTTCGGGCCATCTGAGAAAAAACCAGCTACACGGCGAGAAACTGAATAAAACTATTCTATTAATTTCATATGTACCCTCCTGTGGATCTAAGATAAAGAAAATGTGCTTTAAGAAATAGGTAATCCCGACTTATAGGCGTAACTCGTAGGAAAATATCCCACATTTACGAAAAACTGTAGTCCCGATTTTCCACAAAAAAATCATTATTTTGGCCGAAACAAACAAAAAATAGAGGTCTAAATATGGAATGTCATACCTTTCTGAACTCGTTATTAAATTTCCAATCGATTGGCATTTAAACCTGGACATTTTTTTTTTACATTTTTTGCAAATAATTATGATGTACCCCCTAATAAAAAAAAATTAAAATTGACAAAAATTTTATTTTTTCAAAATCACACGGAAAGTGTCATAGATGTCTTATTACATTGTAATCTGTTCAAAACAGTATGTAGTTTTGGTGTAAGACCATTTTTGGCCAAGTTACAGCAAAAAAGGAACATCTAAACATCGTATTGGTGATTGGATTGCGTCGAAGTAGGTATGTGATAGTCGAGGCAAGGGACTATGCGTTCCTATTTGTTTTTTTCTCAGTTTACAAAGAGGGCGCGGGAGAAAAAAAAAGACAAGTGATAAAAACTCACAAGGCAACAGCGAAATGGTCGTCATCGTCGACATAGTCGCTTGTCCTAAGCAAAACAGGCTAAAAAAGCTGAGAAAAAACACTAAACAGACAAAATGGATATGGATAAAATGGAGCTAGCAAGAAACGATAAATATCTAAAATTAGGATTTTTAAGAGAAATTGTTTATAAAGGGTAATAAACCTTTTATATAATAATATATTTTATTGGTTATTTTGGGTCCTGTGATCTGATACACCAATAAGCATAAACATATTTCTTTGGTACCTGCAATCACCTTTGAATCGTGGATACATTGGGAACACCGTGGATAGATAATCTGGCAGCTCTCACCTCGAGGCGAGTGTCCTAAATGGTTCACGTCAGTCTGCGCAGGCGAGAGGCCAAGTGGAGCAACTAATATTCCGTAATGCCAGCCCCCCACTAGGCTCCTCCATGTCCTCGGAGTGCCCGTCGTCCTCGTTCCCATCGTCCTGCGGGCCAAGCCGGCGACTCTTGGCTGGCAAATGTTTATGTTGCCATAGACGCTCGATGTCTGGCAGCGGATTTGGCTCATGACCAGCTCAGCCACTCCTCCACGTCCTTGTTTTTTGTATGCCTGCGACAGTGATGAGTAGCACTTAATGGATAACGAAGATGCAAAAATAAATTAAAACAATTTTTATTATTATAAATAAATATTACACATTATAAAAAGGATTATAAATAGTCAATATATGTTATTGAATATTATTCACACATTGTTAAAGCCACTGTAAATAAATAAATAACTAATAATTACATTTAAAAATATATATTATAAACTATAAATAGAATAAGAAATTTTTGAATATATATTAATGATGTAATTTAAATTCTCATGTAAATAAAACAATAAATTAAAAATTGTTAAAGTTTCTTACATATTTTCTGTGTATCTTAATTATATGGTTTGAATCTTTATTTTTTTTGGTAGAGCCTAAAAATATTGGATCAAGTTAATACAACGTATGTTTAATAAATTCCTATAGTAATTTTGTATTGTATTATTTATAATATATTAATATATGTTGCTAAATAAATTTTTCAAAATATAATTCTTACTTTAAAGTAAAAAAGAAAAATATCCAAGATGACAGATCTGGTGTGCATCGCATTTTTATGCCGGCATTTAGCAATTTTGCCCTGCTTCGCTTCTGTCGCTGCCTTTCGCTTTTCTTTGCCTGCATGGAAATTCAAATTCTTATGTCCCACCCCCATTGGCCGACCGCTTTTCCACCCCTCCTGCGACACCTTTGTCCCTTGTGTACTTTTATTCTGCCATTTGCCATTTACCATTTACCATTTGCCGGTTGCCCATTTTTGTCAACGTAATGATGCGTTATGCTCAGACAGCTTAGCCATGGATGCGTTTTTTGGGTTTACTAGGGGTTACGGGGGGGTTAGCAGGGGGTTAGCAGGGGGTTAGCGGAGGGTTAGCAGGGGCGTGTCAAGCGGTTTGCTGAGTTTGCTTTTAATTTCCGTTTGATTTGCGCCACTCCCACGCTCTGGCAGCTGGAAAAACTTTGGGGGCGTTAATGAGGGAGCAAAGGAAAACTTTGACTGCATGTCACGCATTCGCCGTAAATGTGCATATGTGCACGGTGGAAAACGAATGAAAACATCAACAATAATTGTAGCAATAAATAGGTATTTAATGAGTTATTAAAACTTAATAGTGATGTGTGAAAGTGGGAAATCATTTTTCAAAATTTATTTTATTTATCAATCAATTATTTTTCATTTATTTCCCATTTTTCCCGTGTGCTCGTGTGTTGACCAAAAGAGTTTTAGTCAAATTTTAAAACAATTTCATTTAGTTGCGGATAAAGGAAACACAGAGAGTGAGGCGGGGATGGTTGGAGGGTTGGAAAATAAACCAAAAGTTCGGTCATGCCATAATTTCTATTGGGCCAAACTTTTGGCCAGCGCCAACTTTGTCGCTCCATCTCTGTCCATCTGTGTATCTGTCTCCCTCTCCCCTCTCCCCACTCCCCTTTCCCTCTCCCCGCTCCCCTCTGTTGACTTTGATTGCCGGCTATAAAGTTGCATATTTGTATTTGGCTTGGCTGTATCACTGGCTGCCTGCTGCTGCTGTTTTGATTTATTAATTACAATTTATATTGTCGCATCCGGCAGGACAAACGTGGCCCTGACACTCGACAAGGACCGCAGCAGCAGCAAACACTCGGAGTTTCCCGGGCAAAACCGGGTGGCTGTGGAAATCCAGCTTCTTTGCCCAGCAAACATGAAATCGAATGGAGTTTGGCCCAGTTCATAAGGTAATCGGATTGTTTGCCGGCTTCGAGGGGAACTATCGCAATCAAAGGCGCATACTTGCAGGCATTATGGAATCTGATTAGTCCCCAAAATCCATTGGGGATCCCACATGCATAATTCCCAGCCAGTTTAGTTTGAGCACTTGGGCAATTCAGGGATATTCCAAGTTGGAATATATGAATATATATGGTTTTACAGGCTAAACAAATAGATTTGTTTATAAGAAACACATTGAAAACCACATCAAAGTGACTTTTCGGAAATATAATACCCTAGGATTTTTTGTTGATTTATAGATTAATATTTTCCGGAATATATTATCGATTTTCAATTAGAAAACCTAGAATATAAAATGTTGCTTATAAGTAAATGCTTCATTTTCCTTTTCTATGTTGGAATTTAGCTAGTTCTAGTGATTCCCTTGGTTTTCCCTTTTCCTCCCCGATTTCCCCCGCATTTCCCGATTTCCCGGCCCTGTCATTTTTAATTTGGTCCTAAGACCATTCACGAAGGCTTTGATTCGTTTTGAGCCGCGGCAGCTGCGTGCCATTGAGTACAAAGCAAATAATGGCGAGGAGCTCAGCCTGATTTTCACTTTTTTCCGCACTTTTCCCCGCCTTTTCACCGCCAAGTGAACTCATTTCGAGGCTTTTGGGGTTTTAATATGCTCAAGGACTTATTTACCAGGCTTCCTTAACCCATCCATGACCAAAGGCAACTCCAAATTTAAATAAAATAAATTATTACTAATATTTACTGCGGAATATAAATAAGATACAAATAATTAATTTTATTTTTTCAAATTAAAATACACAAAAGCTTCGTTTAGAAAGCGTACTCAATGGGTTAAGACTGGTCCAACTTGTGCAGCCATTTCCCAACAATGGGGCATTGATCATCGCCTGTTGGGGGATTCCTTTTCAGTTTTCACTTAGGTGTTTCCTTTGTTTTTTTCTCTGTGCTCCAGTTATTATATTTTTTTTCTTAATTTTTTTTTTATTTTTTGAGTATTTTCTGACTTTGCAAAGATGAATTGCCCCAGGGACATTTTTAATTTAGTGGCGCGCTGCTTAAGCAAACTCTAGTGGTTGTGCTGTCCTTGTTTGCTTCTAATTAATTATTAATCCGATTTATTCAGCTGGCTGGCCTCCGTTTTGGCCACAGCCTGTCCTTGGCCCTCTGGGTCTATAAATGCAGCTCCATAATGAGGTACACTGGAAAAAAACAAGGCACAAAATTACTGCCTAAAACGTATAATTATATTATTAAATAATAATATTTTCTATAAGAAATAAATACAAATTTTTTTTCCAAAGTGTTTAAAAAAATTCATATAATTAAATTTAATTAATATCTTATTTTTCTTATTTATTTATTTCTATTAAATATCTAATATATTTTCACAAATTGCTTTCCGTGTGGAAAGGCTAGTGGCAATTGCATTGGCTTTAAGCAATCAGCAGGTGAATCATTTTTCGGGCATTTATTCGAACGGCCAGCTTTTCGCAATTGTTAGCCATCTGAATTACCTGTGTGTGTGTGTGTAGATGTGTGCCCTGCTATGTGTGTGTGTGTGTGTTAGCCACGTTCTGTTGATTGGGAGCTGGTAGTGAGTCAATTTGCTGCGCGTTTGCATTTCAATTTGTTTTGAAAGGGCCGCTTAATTGCTCGAATAAGTGCTGGACAAGAGGGGGAGGTGGGAAGGTGGGGGGTTTCTGGGGTTCAGGCAGGCCAAAAAGGGCAGAAGGCCAGAAAGGGTAGAAGGGCAGGGGGCGTGGCATCGAGGAATCCCACTGGGAAATCGAGACAGCGATAGTTGCACTATTTATGATACCCAGCAGGGCATTAAGCGGTCTTCGTTGAGTGCCTCGATGACCATTTATAATTCCCCAAATAACCCCCCCCCCCACGAATATTGCGCATCTATATCTACATATATATATCCTTTATCAAGCAATTGGAATCAATCAAACCGAGAGAGGGCTCTAAACTTGTGGGAATTCCAATTTATTCGATATTAAATGTGTGCAAAAGGTGCTCTTTGCATTCGTGGTTTCCCTTTTCCACTTTAATTTTACTTCCAGAAATATCTAAAATATTAAAAATATCGGGAAAAAAGAAAATATATAAAATATCTAAAATAACTAAAATATTTAAAATATCTAAAATATCTAAAATGTCTAAAATATCTCAAATATCTTAAATATCGAAAATATCGAAAATATCGAAAATATCTAAAATATCTAAAATATCTAAAATATCTAAAATATCGAAAATATCTAAAATATCGAAAATTTCGAAAATATCGAAAATATCGAAAATATCGAAAATATCGAAAATATCGAAAATATCGAAAATATCTAAAATATCTAAAATATCTAAAATATCTAAAATATCTAAAATATCTAAAATATCTAAAATATCTAAAATATCTAAAATATATAAAATATATAAAATATATAAAATATATAAAATATATAAAATATATAAAATATATAAAATATATAAAATATATAAAATATATAAAATATATAAAATATATAAAATATATAAAATATATAAAATATATAAAATATATAAAATATATAAAATATATAAAATATATAAAATATATAAAATATATAAAATATATAAAATATATAAAATATATAAAATATATAAAATATATAAAATATATAAAATATATAAAATATATAAAATATATAAAATATATAAAATATATAAAATATATAAAATATATAAAATATATAAAATATATAAAATATATAAAATATATAAAATATATAAAATATATAAAATATATAAAATATATAAAATATATAAAATATATAAAATATATAAAATATATAAAATATATAAAATATATAAAATATATAAAATATATAAAATATATAAAATATATAAAATATATAAAATATATAAAATATATAAAATATATAAAATATATAAAATATATAAAATATATAAAATATATAAAATATATAAAATATATAAAATATATAAAATATATAAAATATCTAAAATATCTAAAATATCTAAAATATCTAAAATATCTAAAATATCTAAAATATCTAAAATATCTAAAATATCTAAAATATTTAAAATACCTAAAATGTCTTAAATATCTTTTACTATGTTTTTTTACGCAGTGTTTGGACATTTCCTTGGCCGTTTCCCCTTTTCTTTTACTTACAATCTAGCCAAATTATAGAAAAACCATCTGTCCGGACAGTTCACTTGTCAAATTCATTATACAAATGTACAAGACTCGACTTTTGTGAAGATGGCTGCAATAAATAATACCGTATGGGGAAATCCACGTTCATTTTTCAAAAAAACATTGCCGCAAGAGGGGGTGTGGGGGTTTCCCTGCTTTGGGTGGCAGATGGGTGGTGCTAGGGGGTGGTGATGGGTGGACGTAGTCATCGTCATCGCCATCATCATTGTCATTGACGACGACAAATGTTGCCGTCTTTTAGGCGTTGACATTTGATAAATTAAACATTTTTGTACAGTCGCCAAGCTTAGAAGCTGAGCATTACGACCGTATGACAAGGGAGGAGTGGGATGAGTTTGAGGGGGGGTCTCCGAATTTTTTGTCACTTTGTTAAATACATTTCGGCTTTATTTGTTGTTATTCCCCCGCTTCGCCCTCCGTGTTTTGAGTGTTGCGCAAATTAGAAAACACTTTTGACATTTGCCGTGCCTTTTGCTTTGGCTGTCTTCTTGAAGGCCCCCGAAGGCACCTCCCTTGCCACGCCCCCTTTCCCGCTGTCATTTTGTTAATTGAGCAGTCGCGCCCACGGCGAAAAACAACTGACGGATTGCACTGACGACGACTGGCTTTAGACATTATTTTGGCCACGGCTTTTGTGGCGTTGGAAATGCCGTCAACTGTTGCTTGGAATTTTCTGGGAATTCTACTAAACGGATTTGTCAATGGAAAGATAAATTTAGAAATAAATAGTTATTATTTTCAAATAACTTCTGTTTTAGAAATAAATCGTTGCATACTTTGCGACACCCTCGATAAATTTCCCATCTCTGGTTATCACTTTAATGCGATACTTGAATTTTATTCGTTTCATAATTTTTGCCGAGATGATGACTAGATATTCGGGGATTGTGAGAATGTTGTTTTATACGTGGCCCCCGAAACGATCTGCAAAGTTGCGATATGGCTCAAGGACCCAGCTGCATGGCACTAAAACCACTTCGAAGGACCTCCCCATCCCAAAAATAAAAAAAAATCCCATGGGTCGTAAAAAATATGCGAAGCATAAAAATACAAAATGTATTCGCCTATCTCAATATTTATTTGTATTCGCTGGCCATTTGCCGATGCTTTTGCTCTTCGATGCTGTTTTGTTTTTACAGCGCCCGTAAAATTGACCGCAAATGGTGACCCTCCTGCCACCCGCCTCCTTTGTCCTTCGTCCTGCGACCCCCAATTTTCCAAGGCGTCGCAACCTTGCGCCGAAAGTTTCGTTCAATGTCCGTTCAATTACACGCACGATTTCCGCTTCCTGCGGCGACGGCCCAAGGAAAAAGCAGCGGGGAAAAACCATACGAAAAAGCGGAATAACGAACGGAAAACTTTGCACCCAATACTTTTCGCTCTTTCAGTTTTTTTCTTTCGTTTTTTTTTTTTCGTCATCGGCTGCGTTTATTTGACAAATATAAAACACATTTTCACCCCAGATGACGACGCCATCATCATTGTCCTCATCGTCTTCGCCTGGGCGAGAGCAAAGTCCAGACGAGCATTAATAAAAATAATATTTTCGCTGGGGTAAAAAACAAGGACTTTTTGGGGGACTTGGATCTCCCTGCCAAATCGTTGAGCTCAGCAGGGTGCCTTACATCCACATCCTGCAGTCCTTGGTCCAAGTTCTGTTTGCCACTTTGCAAATATTTGCTAGTCGCGCAAAACACTTTTGGCCGTGGCCAAAAAGCAAGGAGGCAAAAGGCCGTGGACCTGCAGGACATGCGACTACACCGAAAACTAAGAGCTAAGGAAAGAGCTTTCTTTCCTTCGACAAACAAAAATGTCTTATAAAGGTGTCTAAAAGTATGCAACAATATAAATGTTTTAAGTGCGGAAGTCGGGAGAAGCCTACTTTTAGCTACCTTCTTAATAGTCTTAAAACACCTAGTGATTTCTGTGATTCCCTTAAAAAACTCCCAAACGCTTTAAAAAAAAAATAAAAGAAAAATATAAAAAATTATAATAAATATTACTATTTTCTTTCAGTGCTTTGGTCCGCACTCCTCCCCCCATTTTTTATTCTATATATTTTTCTCCGGCTTCCTGGGGTGTTGCATGTGTCAAAAAACTTTGCAAACTTCATTATGGTTATTTGCTCAACGCAGAACGTGGCAACCCTGCCTTACACACACACACACATGCAAATGCAGCGGAACGCTTTCCTCGCTTTTGGGTTTTTTTTTTGGTTTTTCTCGCTTGGCCAAGTCCAAGTTATTACCGTTAATTTTGTTTGCGCCAAAGTTTGGCTTCCCCTTGCTTACTCTTTTTTTTTTTTTTGGTTTTTCGGATGTTTTTTTCAGAGGGGTTTTTCCAGGGGGTTTTCCACGGCGCTACGATGCCGGCAGGCGCATTTCCTTTTAGACATCTCCAGGCAAGGACTTCCGCCAAAATGATAAATTATTTTGTTTACTTGCCATTCGGCAATCATTTCCGTTCGCGAAAGGGGCACAAATCTTTATCGATGGCCAATCGATTGGCGACCCCCGCGGAGAGGGGGGGGGGGTTGGTAAATCGAGGGGGCGGCACCCGTGATTATTGTTTTTTAAATTCCGTTTTCAATGCCATGAATATTCATATGCCCCGCCCACACTTTACGCCTTCTGCGGCCTTCGCGTGTCGGACATTCAAATGCATTCGATTGGAAATTTGCTGAAAAATGTGCTTTATTTTCGTGCTCCTTGCTTTTTGCTACTCAACTCAACTATTTGCATTGATGAATATTCACAATTGAATTTTTGCTTGTTTTACTTAATTTTTGGGTAATTATTCGATTATTGAATTTTTCGTAGGGTCATTGCTGAAATTCGGAATATTCTAATTGTATACCTATCTTTATGGATTCCAAAAAATTGTATGTAGGTTGTTGTGGAACAACAAAAAGTACACCCTCATATTTTCACAACATTTTAATGGACTCACATTTCTATTTATTTGTTTTTCTCTCCCAATTTGTTTGCCAATTGTTTCAAATGGATATTCCCATTTTATTCATTCCCATCGAGGTTAATTTGTTTCTTTTTCAGTCAATAACTATAAAAAATTGGCATATTTGAACGGAAAAGTGAAATACCAATTTGTACTATTCAAATTTTTAACGCAACTGTTTGTTTGCTAAGTTTTTCCAGTTTCAGCCTTTCGGTTGTTACTTTAATATTCCATTGTGTTCAGGCGTTGCCCCCGTCACCGCTGCTTTTCCTAACCCAATTCCCGACTTGTTTCCTTGGCCCAGACAGAAAACCAAATAAAACTAGCCTCTTCCCCGAAAAATCGCACCAAATTGCAAACGGAAAAGTGAATTACTTTGTTGTTGTTCTTCCTCTTTTGCCGCCGAAAGAGACGGATAGCTGATTATTCAAGTTTTAATGATGTTACGCAGTCGACGAAGAGGTGGAGGGGGAGGCGGAAGGACCTCAAGGAGCAAGTCGAAGGATTGCTTGGGAATGGGAATGGGTCTAGGCGAAATCGGTGGTCGTAATGCCCAGTTGTTGGAGGCATGGAAAAGTGCTGGAGCCAGATAGCCAAATAGTTTTTACGCGTTCTCAAGAAGCTTTTAACGTTTTAATGGATAGGCGGCCTTCGGCGAGGGGTGGGGGTGTGGGTGGTGAGATTGGGGGATGTAAGGGGGTTGGGGGTCACCCATTTGGAGCTCAGCTTTTATGACCAAAAAGTGCTGACTACTGGCCATTTTCTCTTCGTGGCCAGGCGAACAGTTGCTGTTTCTGTTTCTGTTGACATGAAACTGACGTCTGCCATAGTCGCTGCACTGAAAAAAAATAATATTTGTTTTTTGAAATTTATTAAAAATATTTTGGTGTTGATAATTGAAATGGAAATTTATTTTCTTAGGAAAACTTGTTCTCTAAATTTTAAAATATTTAAATTTATCAAATCAATTTTAATAAATTTTATTTAAAAGTTAATTTTTTAATTTTTTTAATTTTAAATAATTTACTGGATATTCCCAATAAATATAAAGGTATAAAGAATAAAAAGGTTTAGCTATGTAAAACGTTATAATTATATTCCTTCTCATTCCATTGCATCTTAAGATGACTTTTATGCATTTCTCTCAGTGTAAATGGACTCCTCCTCATCTTCGGCGATTTCCATCTATTCAAACCTTGGCCAACCATCGTTGTTGTTGCTGCTGCTGCCGACTATGGCCGTATGTTTGTGGTAAATGCTAACAGTTTCTTGTGTAATTGCCAACAGCAACAGCGGAGGCAAAAGCAACAACCGGCCACAACAAACACACACCGAGTACAACAAACAGTCCGGCGACAATGAGAAATAACGTAAACAAGTAAATGAGCATGAGGAATTTTCCGCAAATGTCAGCACTTTTCCAGTGGGAAGAAGGGGGGGGATGGAAACTCGAGGGGTGTGGTTGGTTGGGAAAAGATTATTTCCCCACCGCCCCTCCTAGCCACTTGCGTTTATTGAGTTAACTAAACAGCAACAACAATGCGGTGGCCAAAGAAAAACAAAACAAAACAAGAACTCGAAGCAGAAGCAGAAACAAAAAGAACTTTGGCAACTGTGGCAACTCTGGCTGCGTAACGTTATTTCCGCACAAGGATTAAGCTTTTGGCCAGCGGCAAGCAGGTGGTTTCACCACCCAAACCCCCCTCCCCTAACCAAACGACCTTCTCAAAAGGGGGAGGGGCTGTAATGGGGGTTACCTGGCTACAGATGCTACTGGATTATCGCTCTGCCTCTGAATGGCCAACAAGAAGGAGAAGAAGAGGAGGAGGAGGAGGAGCAGAGCAACTGCCACAGCATAATGTGTAAGCAGGTGGACGAGATTCAACTGGCGATCCTTGGGATACCCATTAAATGGCGTTCGCTAGCAAGGATCTGTAACTCGCAGTATAATAAACAGAAACATTTCTTCGAATTTTAAAATATTTACAGAAATATTACTGGTATATAAATATTATATTTAAAGGAAATCATAAATATAATATTAATATTATAATCCCTGCATTTCTCTGAAAAATAAGTTAGTGAATGTATGCAAATCTGATTACTATAGATAATGGAAAGTAATACATTAGTTATACATTTTTAAATTTTATTTAATTCTAAATTATACGTTGAATTTCTTTATACACAGAAACAAAAAATTGATAAAAGATCTGATTGATATGTGCTGGTTAATTTTATATTTTTTAAAGATCAAGTTATTCCTATCATTTTGATATGAATAATGATTATGCTAATCTTATTTTACATTATTTGTTCAAAATATACCAAATTTGGTATTTTATATAATATGATAAAATCTCATGTTGATATGTTTGAATCATAAATTTGACATAAATCATATTGCCTTTTTATTGATATGAAATAAGGTAGAAATCCGTATAGCTGTTATACACTGGTTACACATAGATTTTAAATTTCATTGCGGGATTTTTCGTTTTCATTGTCCAGTTGAGGTGACCCCGATTAACTGCGAGCCTTGGGTATAGGGTATCCAGAAGCCACAATAAAAATGTAAAAAGGTGCGACGGTTGTGGTTGCGGTGGATCAGCATCCACCCATACACCACCCAGCCTTGATGAGAATCGGGAGGGAAAAAGGGGAGGGGATGGGATGGCTGCTAGATTATTCATCTTAGATAAAAGGAAACTTTAAAACGTAACCGAAACAACGACAACCAACAACCGACAACCGCTGACTGCGCAGCTTAACGGGTTTCCTTATGCACCTGTTGTTGTTGTTGTTCTTTTTTTGGTTGTTGCTTGTTAAACGACTATGGTTGTTGTTGTTGTTGTAGTTTCAGTAGTTGTTGTTATTATTATTGCTGCCACTGATGATGCACAAAAGCGGCTTACAGTTTGACAAGAACTGCCTGATGATGCAGCGCTCCCAATTCCACCCACTAAACTGATTGTCAAGGCAACAAATATGTAGAGAGATCCGGAAAGAGATGGATAATACACAGAAAACAAAAAATGAAAATGAAATGAATGAAATGAAAATGAAAAAATGAAAACAAAAATGAAAATATTTAATATTTAAATGATATTTAGTTCAAGAATATTACAAATCGGATTGAAAAATACTACTTAATACTACGAAGTATTTAAAAAAAAATACTAAATTCTAAATACTACAGGATGAATTCTTTTAAATCTCTCTTTTTTATTAAAGAATAATTTTAACTTACTTTAGTTAACTGAACAATAGAATGAGTAGCTTACCATTTACTTCTCATCCTATTTTCCACCCTAGTTTTTTTTGCACTGTAGACTGTTATATAGCATCGTCTACTTAGTTAAGTTGTTATTTTTATTATAGACCGCCCTCGACGACTGCTTGGGAAGGCGTGGCACATGCTATTATGACAACACAGCAGCTGGACGGGAGCGACAAGGATGTTGGCAGAGGGATGGGGCATCCGATGGAGGCATAAAGATTCCCAAGATGATAATGCCCTTGGGATTGGATGGCTGCGATGGTGAAGGATGGGTGGGGGGGAGGGTTGATCAGGTAAGGTTAGGGGTGGAGTGTAGTTGCTGCAGGGAAATTGGGGAAAAGCACTTGCAGTCTCCTTAATTTCCCTGAAATTGAGCAGGGGGTTGCGGCCAGTGGCTTCGGGAGAGGGGTTACAGGAGGGGTCAGGTCCTAAGTAGCAAGTAACAAGTTGGGGAAATCGGGGGGCCAGCACAGCAAAGTTGCATAAAGATAAGCAGAGCAGCTCGCAAATGAATGCCAAACACTCATCAAGTGTAATGAGTGCAGTGAATGAGTAATCGAGTGTCCTGATTTGATCACAGCGCCCCCCTCCCTCCCTAATCCCTCTTCTCCCCTCTACCTAATCTGCTTCGATTTTCACACATGCATATATATAGATTCACCCACTCGCAATCACATCACAAATTATTTATTCTTTGAAGGAGTCCTAGAGTGCCAGTGAATGCAGTGGCTAATGACTCTCGAACGAATCGAATTCGAAGCAGCACAAACTAATTTATTGAATAAAGAAGGGATGTATTTGTTTAGATTTAAATACACTTCATTCATTCAACCATTCACTCACTTATTCATTCGCCGCTTAAGCTTAATTTGCGAGTAGTATCTGCTACTCGCCTATTCATTCGCTCAATCAGTGAGTCATTCACTCAGTTATTCACTGGCAGCTGGTTGAATGCCCGCTGGGCGAGAGTCCTGCACCCGAACCGCTGTCAATGTCCCTGCCATTGTCCTTCCTCAGCTGTCACGGGTGGGTGGCCGGGTGGATGGGGCAATGAAAATACCTGCAAGGAAATTATACGAAAACTGAACAAGCCAAAAACAACGGAAGGTTGTTATTTTAGAGTTCAAGTTAAAGTTAAGCAGCGCCCGCGGCATTCGACGTTCACAACGCTCAGTCAGGACTTCAAAACAAGGACTCGCTGTGAGTTGAGCACCGAGGCATCCAGGGAGCCAGTGAGCCAGGGACCCAAGGACGAGGACGAGGACGAGGATTGGGTAGATGCGACAGCAATGAAGTGCACTCGAGATGTGAATGGGCTGGAGTGTTTTGGGCGCTCTGTTTGTGTCCCCTTTTCTCTCTGTGTCTCATTGCTGCTTGGCGAAAAGCTATACACTGGAAAAATGTACATTTAAATGTAGGTTTAAATTGGTAAAAAAATTACTAAAAATCTAATATTTTCCAAAAAAATACTTCTTTTTTACACAAAAGAATCCAAGTTTTGGTCGAAACAAAGGCAATAATAGTCCAATACTATAATTTTATACCTCATTGAGCGAGTAATAAAATTCCCACTCGATTTGCACTTAAACATGTAAATTTTAATTTTTTGCCATTTTTTGCAAAAAAATCATAACCTTGATTTTCCATAAAAAATCAGTATTTTGGCCGAAACTATGGAAATAATGGTCCAAATATGGAATGTTCAACCTCGTTAAGCTCTTAATAAAATTCCCAATCGATTGGCACTCAAACCTAAACATTTGGAATTTTTACCATTTTTTGCAAAAAAAAAAATGCGAAAATGTGTATAAAAAATAAAATTTCCGGAAAGTAATGGGGATTGTTTGTTAATGTTGTTAACTGTCCAAAACACTCGGTCTTATAGCTCTGGTCCTTGATTTGTTCAAATTACGATTAAAAATTCGCTAAGAAGTAGAGTATTTTCCGATCCCACTTATCTAATTCATACTCATATCTAATTTTTTGCAGTGCCTTCAACGAGCTAGGATATCCTAGCCCACGTTCCATCGAGCTGGCTTCCCCTTCCCCTTTCTCCACTCGTTACTCGTATCTTAGTGGAACAATTTTGCCTGAATGCAAGCGGCAAAATGGTTGAATGGGCGAATGAATGAATGAATGAGTGAATGGGCATATCCCTGCCAGCTCCTCGTCCTTCGTCCTGCGAATTTTCCTATCTACTGGCCCATTCGACTGGCGCTGAAAAGTTTCTCTCACTTTGACTTAAGTGCTCCGCCCCCCCCCTTTCCTTCGCCGCCCCTGCTCAAGTGAACAATTCGAGTGTTTGTGTGCCGCTGTTGCTGCTGCTGCTGCTGCAATTAGTGAAGAGCGCACTATTATTATTATTATCATTATGAATTTTAAGCAATCAACTGCGAGAGCAGCAACAATTAAACTTAAAGTTGGCGACTTGGGCGAAGTTCTCAGGCCCTCGAGCCCTCGAAAACCTCGTAAAACCGAAAACTGAAAACTGAAAATGTAAACAGTCGGACCGCGAAAAGCTATGGAAATTGAATTGCTGCTCCTCTTCTCTCATTTTTTTGTTTTTCCCGTGTTTTTCCCCGTATTTATTTTGTTGTTTACCTATGATAATTGTGATGTTTATTTATGGGAAAAGTCAAAAGTGGGTGGTAAAAAGGCCAACCGATGTTGGTATGTTGGTATGCGCGGAAATGTGCACAATTTCAGGGAAATTTGTTCTAGGCGAGTGAATTGTTTTTCCTATTTTTCCATTCATTTCGGTTTTTATTTATCTGTTTTCTTTTTTCCACCAGATGCTTTAATGGTTGGACTGGAAAATAAATAAATAACATAGTTTCTAAAAATTCCAGTGATCTATTGGGATTTTCCCCCAGTAATATAAATAAAAACGTAGCCCTTAATAACCGAGTAAAAGCCTATTTGTCAATCCATTGTGGGCCGTTCCATCTTACTTCAGCGCTTCTTTGATGTGTATTCTTATCTTTTAATTAGACCGAGCAGAACGTTGCGATTTATGGGTGGTGAGAAGGGGGGAAATTGTTGCACAATTAAGTAAACTTCCTTCGGTGCGGATATAATAAGGGGTTTTCCGCCCATAGTTTTCTCTCTCTCTCTCTCTCTCGCTTCTTTATTTACAGCGCAATCAAATTTAACTGTTTAAACAAGCGATGAAAAGATTCTGCTTTCCACCCACACATGTATATGCAGTCGTAGTCATTGTCATTGCCAGGAAAGTGGGTGGGAAAGTGGGTGGGAAAATGGGTGGTGGATTGCGGGAGGTTGAGGGTTCGGGTTCGGGTTTGGAAAATGCAAAACAATTTCAGGCGAATTAGCGTAATTGTCTCGCCGCTGCTGTTGCTTCGGCTTCTTCTGAGACAAAAGAGCCAAGTAGAAAGTGGAAATGGTAAGGGAGGAGGGAGAAAGGGGAAGAGAAACAGCAGCAGGACTCAAGCTACTTAATCCTCTAATTTGTGTGTCTCTCTCTCTCTCTCTCTCTCTGTGTGTGTGGGCCACGCCCCTTTTCTGGGCTTTCCCGGGCGCCCGGGCGAAGCAAAGTTTGCCCTCATTTATATGCAAAAATGTAAACCAAAAAATCAGCGAGAATGTTAAATCCAACAAAATGCATTTAACACATAAAAATTTGCATAGAAAGTGGCTTCGGTACACCCCCTCCCTCCCCCCATGTAGCCCCTAGGAAAGCCCATTCCCATTCCATCCGAATACCACACACTATCTAAGTGCCAGCAGCAGAACAATTGAAGTTAATTTTATTTTTATTTTTATTTCCGGCACCCGCTACTTGACTATTATTATACTGAGCCTTAGAGTGTGTGTGTGGCTGCCACGCCCAAATTTAGCGGGTTAATTCGGCTAGCAACTAACCTCTGGCTCAATTGCGCCCTTCTACGCGCTTCTCAACATCTCTACTTGTTGGCCACATGGATTTCGCTAAAGCGCGCCCTTCTATGCGCTTCTCAAAGTCTCTAGCTGTTGGCAATCATTTTTATTTCTCATTCGAATATTATTTAAGTGCACTCCTCAAGATTCCTACTTGTTGGACACTTTTTAACATTTCACTTTCGCAATGGCAATTTCCCCATTCCCCATTCTCCCACTCGTTTTATTTCTGTCCATTTCTTATTATGTATTTGTAACCAATTGGTTGCCAAAACCCCCCGCTCTGCATTCATGCTCAGTCAATTTTTTGTTGCCACTGCTGCTGCTGCTGCTTCTGTGCTCCTATGTCCTTTGTGTTGTTGTTATTGCATGTGTTGAGATTCTCATGGAAATTTGCATACAAATTGCGTCTGGCGCGTAGGAAGCCGTCGGTTTTGGTGGGCGGTGGCGGGATATATGTATGTACTATATGTAAAGTGTACACACAGGCGAAGGATGGGGACAGATGGCCCGACATGCGTATGGGGTTAACGAAGGGTTAACACAACACAAAAAACCAAAAACTGGCGCTACGAAAAAAAAAGAAAACAGAATTGTAAAATAAAACATTGCCAGCAACAGCGGCACCTGACAACTGTCAAATTTTGTGGGCTACCATCGATAAATAAAATGCGGGGACAACTTTATGACGGCGGCGAGGGAGACAGATTCTCTGACAGATTCATTGAGAACATTATTTAATAGTTTTAAAGAATCTAAGCAACAGAGCAGCAACATTTCAACTTGGAAGCTATCCAGACTTCATTCAAATCACACGATTTGACCGAATCACATCGCATTCGAAGAAAATACAGGAAAATACACTGAGAAAGAGAAAGTTAGTTAAGCGATGGGCGACGGCGGCAGCATCGAGGACATCATCTGGACAATTAAGCACGGCGAGTACGATGAGGTGGAGCGCTTCTTCCTGGCCGGATCCCATAATGTCAACGATCAGATGGGCGTCCGCTTTCCCCTGCACTATGCCGCCGACTTTGGCCAGCTGAAGCTGCTCAAGTTCTTCGTGCGGATCGGGGCGGAGGTGGATCGCAAGGACAAGTACGGGATCACGCCGCTCCTGGCGGCCATCTGGGAGGGTCACACGCGCTGCGTCGAGTTCCTGCTGCAGATGGGCGCCAGTCGCACGGAGCGGACGCCCGAGGGTCAGAGCTACGCGGAGGCAGCCGAGCAGGACGACATCCGACGTCTTTTGGCCAAGGATTCGAGTTAAAGTTCCGTTGGCATCCCTTGAATACAGCTATCTTCATTTTGTAAATTCATAGTGCACGATTAAAAGATTCTCTGTTTAGTTGGCCGGTCATGAAAACAGTAGTTTAACTACAGCTTCGCAATCTTCAAACAACTTTACAAGGACAAATAAGACGCAGCGTTGAGTTGATACTTAAATGGTGAGAAACCTTGCGTAAAACCCCTTTAAAAAGTAACACAAGTGGCTTTTGCCAGCATCTTGACATTTTCATTAAAAATAATTTAAACCTTCGGTTAAAACGCGCCCTTCTACGCGCTTCTCAAAATCTC
Organism: Drosophila pseudotakahashii; assembly: GCA_035046095.1. NCBI lineage: Eukaryota > Metazoa > Arthropoda > Insecta > Diptera > Drosophilidae > Drosophila > Drosophila pseudotakahashii. The sequence continues at coordinate 16,075,239 of JAWNOE010000105.1, forward strand.
TAGCTGCTGGGATAATTGGTGTTTATATTTTTTGGTGGAATGGCTCAACTCTGTTTATTTATTCATTAATTTTGGGAAGTATTTACAATTAAGGTCGTTAAGAAACAGTAACAAAATAGCATCCGTTGACCAACGAAGAGCGTTTACCAACTGCTCTGGGCCCAGCCGCCCTGGGGAGCCCAACCGCCGCCGGAGGAGTAGCCGCCGGAGGAGTGACCACCGGAGGAGTAACCACCGGCGGAACCACCGCCATAGCCACCACCATAGCCGCCGCTCGAGCCGGAATCGGAGATGACCTTGATGATCTTGATGTTTCCACCGCTTCCGTAGCCACCGCCATAGCCTCCTCCGCCACCACCGCTGTAGCCACCAGAGGACCAGCCACCGCCGTGACCTCCGCTGTAGCCACCGGATGAGCCACCTCCATAGCCACCGCCATGGCCTCCGCTGTAGCCGCCTCCGTAACCGCCGCCAGCTCCAGAATCGGTGATCACCTTGATGATCTTAACGGTGCCACCGCCGCCTCCTCCGTGGCCTCCACCGTAGCCGCCGCCTCCATAGCCACCGCCTCCGCTGTAGCCTCCGCCTCCGTGGCCGCCGCTGTAGCCACCGCCATATCCTCCTCCTCCGCCCGAGGACCAGCCGGAGCTAACGGCACTTCCTCCGCCGCCGCCGCCCAGGAATCCCGCATGGGCCATACTGCACACCGCCAGCAAGCAGACGAAAACCTGCAAGAGATTGGCAGGAAACGCGTTAATTGAGCTCCTCATCAGCACAGAAAATATCACAAAGATACACAGAAAAAAAAAAAACAAAGTAATCACAAAAAAAAAATACTGTTTCGCTTTCTTCGCAAGTGTTAATCCGCAACACTTAAAGCCACCACTTGACGCACCTTCATGTCGAGGTGTTTTTGAGATTGATTGCCTGGAGAAGAACTGCGACTGTGTCGAGATGGAAGGGCGATCTTCGACTGTGGTCTGCAGCGCTTTGGCCGCTGCTTTTATGGCCCGCTGGCTCAAGTGCTCAAATGCTCGGATGCTCGGTAACCAGCTTGGCTCACTTAACCCTGCCCTGCCCCAACTGCTGCGGCGCACAGTGGGCTTGGGTCTAGTAAAAGCTAAGCAAAATAGTAGATCCAGTTACTGATTATGACACATCTTCATATGAACTACTTTCAACCTTTGCCTGAAACACGCCCTTCTACGCGCTTCTCAAAATCTTTAGCTGGTTAGAACATTTTCATATTTTTAGTTAAAGAGCTCATTATACTATATTAACTTAATTTAAATTTAACCAAATAAGGATTAAAATATATAAACTAAATATTTTCCCAAGATTTCAAGGTGGGATTTCCTTATATAATCCCTTATTTTTTTTCCCCAAATCATGTAGAAATGATGTGTCCACTGTGTGGAGTCCGGTCGTGTGTATGACACACTAATTGCCGGTCCACGCGATGGTTCGTTCGGAGATAGTTTCGGCATCATCATTACCATTACCATTTCCAGCTGTCTGGTCTGCATGAGGGCAACGGCCCTGACCCCACCCCACCCCACCCCACCGCAACCCATCCCATCCCTATAACCCCGACCACCCCACACCACACTATACCATTCCATCCGATCTCCACCCGCGGCACCGGGCTTCCAGCTAATTTATGTCTCGGTCTCTGTGTTGCAATCCAGGCAGTCGTAGCTGTGGAGCTGTCAAGTGGGCCAACTTGCATCGGCAGGTCGTCGCGGGATAGGAAACCGAACCCTTCCCCAGAGCGATACTGCACTTGCCCCGTCGAGACGAGACCATTTGATAGCGCATTTTCAGCTCGTTGTTATGCAATTCACCCAAATCGACACAAAGTTGCAAAAATAATAAACAATAGCCAGCCCGCAGCATGATCCAATAAACAGGTAGCGATCGCACTGGCTAGTGATGGATATTACATGAAGTAGAGTACCCAAGTCTAATTAATTCTTCTTAATTCCAAAAATTTAAAACAATAAATGTTTCATTAAAATAAATTAAAAGTAAGATTTTTTGATTAAATCTTAAGAGGTCATAATGTGTAGTTCTTCAACTACGTTGATTTTTTTGGACCATCTCTGTACCCAACACAATTCCGATCTTGATTGATTCAGCCAACGCGATCGGGGCGCCATTAACTCTTGGCCCGCAGTGGCGATGGGTCAAACAGAATGCTTATTAATTGTCCGTACCGCCAACTCGATTTGGTTGAAAAAGTTGACCACAGCCAAAAGCAAAACCGAAGCCAACCTTCACTTCTCGATCTGATAGATGAGCCATACATTTCCCGCTGATTGTCGGTGATTTTCCATGTTCGACTCGAATGGCCTTTGGCGTCACGAAAAAACGTAATGATCGAATTTCGAGATTGGAAAACCAAGGAAAACCATTCTAAAGAATATTTCGAAAGAAAATATTAAAATAATATAATAATAAGTATAATTAATAAATAAATCAAGTACAAACTTCTTTTCAAAAATAAGTTTATTATTAAAAAAAATGATTTATATTTATTAATGTTTATAATAAGAAATAATTAATAAATAAATAAAATAAATAAAGTACAAGATCCTTTTAAAAATAAGTTTATTATTTAAAAAAAAATGATTTATATTTATTAATTTTTATTTTTTATGTTTATTTTTTTAAAAGCCAAGGCTGACTTCTTGAAATAAATAAATGAAATGCATTTGCATTTGCAAAGAAAACAATTACGGTTAATGCTTTTTATTTAACACAATCGGAAGGCATTTATTTTTGATGAATATTTCTTTTTCGCTTTCCACATTTTTTATTATGATTTATTGGCCATACAATTAGGTATTATTTAACCGGCTCTCATGTGTTTTTCAAGCGTCCTAACAAATGATTATTTCTCATGATATTCACAGCGGCATAAAGCAGTTAAATATAACACATAATATCCGGAGTCTAGAAATAAATTTACGTAACCATTTCAGTAGCCATTAAAGTCAGTTATATTTGACATTTGAGAAATATCTTTGGGCTGGAAAATCGAATGCAGATCGAATCGTTGGTGATGTAGTAAATATGCATGGGACTAAGTTTATACAATCTTAATTAGTCACCCCATCGTTTGAGTATCCATTAATTAAGGCATAAAATATGTATGCTGAAGAAAACCAAAAAAAAAACCTCGGGAGTTCACGAATTTGTAAATAAAAACAAAACAAGAAGAACCGAAAGACTTAAATCCGTTTTCGGTTTCCATACAAAACTAGTTACGGCACCTTCAAAAATATACAACAAATTAACTCATGATGGAAATTCAAAACAAAACCGAGACGCATCCGCAATTATATGTTTTGGTGGGGGAATTACTTATCTCACAGCATGGTCAGAATGGACATAATTACCAGTCTGGTAATGGTTTCATTCCCTTTGCCAAGCGGCTGCTTAACACGATCTAACCTTGAGCTTAACCCGTTTCGAACTGGGGGATAAAATAATGGACAGAAATTGTAAAAAACATATATATCATATAGAAACTCTCTAAAGTCATAGAAAAATATGTCAAGTGTTAATAACGAAGTAAATGCAAATTAACAATGTTATTGTTAAAAATTTGTCAAATAATTTAAAAATACTTCAAAAATTGCCAAGTAATTTTACACCCATTTATGATGATATAATATGATATGACAAACTGGTTTTGAATATATTATGTAATAACAAACCATCGAGTGTCGCAAAATGGGTTAAGTGGAAAGCGAAACTGGCGAAACAAAGATGCTCTTAAAAAACCCCCAAACATGAGTAATCACTTATTGGGGCTTCCCAAGCGATAGACAAAGAATCAGACAGAGGTTTATATTTTTTTTCCTTCATTTATATTTTGTAAACAATTAACAAAAATACAAAAAAAACTAATAGTTTCTAAGCGCACACACAAAAAGCGTGCACTATCTTAAACATAACTTCGTAGCATCAAAAAAAAAGAGCCAATATCGCCGCGCAACTCGGACAACAGGAACAAGAGAGTTGACATCAACGCACTGGATTGCCTGGGGACTTGGATCTGCCTGGGATTCGCTTAGTTCCAGCCGGAAGACCAGCCACCACTGGGAGCTCCAGAGGACCAACCGCCTCCACCGGAGGACCAACCACCTCCAGATCCACCGGACGACCAACCGCCATCAGCAATTCCGGAGCTGATCAGCTTGACGATCTTGACATCCTCGGTGTGGTGACCTCCATGGCCTCCGCTGGAGTAGTCGTAGCCGTGGCCATGTCCATGACTGTGGTCCTCCTCCTGAATGACCTTGATGATCTTCACCTCGGAGCCGTGGCTGTGACCGTGACCGTGATCATGAGAGTGATCATGATGCGAGTGACCTGAGTCACTGATCACCTTGATGATCTTGAGCTCCTCGGCAGCTCCATGGCCACCACCGGAGGACCAACCACCTCCAGATCCACCGGAGGACCAGCCGCCATGGCCAGCCTCCTCGCTGATGACCTTGACAATGGTGGGGGGTGCAGCACCACCACCGGAGGACCAACCACCACCTCCTCCTCCGGAAGACCAGCCACCACCACCTCCTCCGGAAGACCAGCCACCACCACCACCTCCGATATATCCGGATTGGGCCAGGCTAAAGCAGGCAATCAGGCAGACGAAAACCTAGAGACGAGATCAAAGATAATGGATGGATTACCCTATGAGTCCCAATATTAGGCATCCTCGAACTTACCTTCATCTTGTTGTCGGTTCCGCTTGGGTTGAACTGGCACTTGGCGATGGACGAAGTGGGATTGGGGAGCTGAGCTCGTAAACTGATGACAATGGTCTGCCCCGAGGCTACTATATATACGCTCAAAATGTGGGTCACAGCGAAGAGAAATGCTCGCCCCCATCTTCCTTCCATCTTCCCATTCCAAATTTCAATTCCGATGACATTCGCTGACCCAAGAGGTGTATAAACTAATGCACAGATTTTTCCGAGAGACCTAATCAGTGGAGGCAATTAATCTTGAAGGTACAAAGGTTAACCTGCAGATCAGTGGTGAATGTAAAAATGTAAATTAAGGAATAATCTTTTAGATTGTTTAAAAATATTTGAATATTCTTCATTGAAGAAATGAATAAAAAAGTGGAGTGGCAACTCTATTTTCTAACTGCTGTAATATAACTAAAATCTTTAAGCATAAATAAACTGTTGTTTTAGACCGTTTATTATTATTTGATTATTCTTTATTGATAAATGTTTTAGAAAGTGGAGTGGCAACTCTATTTTCTAACAACTGTAATAGAACTAAATTTATCAAGAATTATTTTCAAATTCTAAGCATTCTTTTAAATAAATTCACTAAAACAGTTTAGACTGTTTAAAAATATGTTTATATTTGTCTTTAAAGAAATCAATTCAGAAAGTGAATGGCTTGGCAACTCTGTTTTCTAACAGCTGGCCTCCCTGGGCGGAAAACACCTCAACAGGTGTTCAACATGGTGTTTGGATTTGGCTACCGACCGGTTTTCGCGAATCTCGCGATTTGCGATTCTCTTTTTTCGCACTGGCGACTCACTTTCGTGCACCAAATTGGCAAGACACTTTAGATGGCCGAATTATGCAAATCTTCGCGTGGGTCAAAGTGAAAGAAGGCAAATGCGAATCAAAGCGCCAGCAGCCACTTACTATTGCGTTTGCAGGTATCTGCTTAATTATGCGCCGAAACATCGCATCTGAAATGCAGAGAGCTTGTTTTTTTATTATTTCAGAGGTGTCTCTTGTGGGACAGATGATAAATATTTCCCCCAAAACTCATTTGCCAACTTTCTAGTCGCTCCAATGTTTACCTTTTGCTCTGGCATTGTACTCGTTAGCATAAAACATATTTACTTTTATGATTTTTGCTCGCCAGACGCGAATCGCATTCTGTAATGACTCCAAATATTTTCACTAGACTTGCATAACTAGATTTGTGGCCTTGCTTGCATCACCTTTACCTACTGATGAAGTGCCGGCAAATATTGATGGGATGATCGGCATATTTGCGATCGACGACACTTTGAGTTGCCAACAAATCGCCAACTGATTTGTGGCTGGAAAATCATATAACACAAATCCAAGTTAGTGAAAAGCGAAAAAAGTAGCTTTTTAAATGTCTAAACGTGAAAGGGAGTCTTTAAAATCACTTTTAATGGGTTCAAAAAATAGTGTTGCATACTTTTAGACATCTTTAGATTTAGTGATTTCAAAATCCTGCCGATTTCTGTAGAGTTTTTGAAGGCAGAAAATCTCTTTAAATAGCTGTACAGCGATAACCGCGTGAATGTTTTGCCTGAATGTGACCGCCTGTCCCCGACTGCCATTAGGTTCGATTTATTATCGTTATCCTCGTGTTCGGCGTTTAATATGCAAATCGGGCTCACGCATGAACGCCCAAACATATGCAACAAGACACGGAGCTGGCCAAATGCGATAAATATGTTGATGTGGTCGTGTTTTTTCCACTAGTGGAAAAAGCCTCCCAGCCACTTTTCCGCTTTTCCCCCGCGCTTTTTTTCCATGCGCATTCTTCATTAAACATAATGAAAATTGAATTTAATTCGCTTGTCGGGCCTAATTATAATTATGTTAATGGCGCATGTTTTTCCACAAAATTTACACAGTGTTTGTCCAAATCGTCAACGGATTTTCCTGCAGCTCTGGAAATGGGATTGCAGGCGAATAGTATCTGTGAAATCATGTTGCATTCCATTACATTTCGTGACAGGGCCTTTCTGGGTTGTTTTAGTTGGCTGACGATAATTGGAAGTGCTTTAAACTAATTTTAAGCACGCATTTTTGATGGCCTAGGAATTTATAATACTATTAGCGTCATTAGGATCGGTGAGTGTATGCACTGGGACAAAAATACACTGTTTTCGATCGGGCTTTAAACCGTAATGAAAATCATGATCTGGTTTTTTGGTAAGAAATGAAATTTAAGGTAGTGCTTTTTTTTAACTTGGACAAAAATGGTCCAAAGCCAAAAACACGAACTGTTTTGGACAGCTAATCAAATAATTACATTTTCGCCAATATTAATTTTTTTACAAAATGATTTTCAAAAATAAATTGTTTAAGTGTTAAAAAAGCTAAAATTACCATTCTGACCATTTTTTCTCATGGTACGCCAAAAATACTGATATTTTTGTGCTAAAAAACACGATTAAGATTTTTGCCAAAAATGTCGATTAGAATTTTTTATTAAAAATATGGATTTTATCTGCGCGGATTTCTTCGTAGTTTGGCCAAAAAAGGTCCCAAAGTAAAACGAATAACAGATTTGAACAACTGGGTTCCTTAGCTAACGTTTCTCATCACTTTCTGACAGATTTTCAAAAATAAATTGATTTTCGAATTTTTGCGATTTTTATAAGGGGTAGGGTCACAATTTTTTACAAAAAATTTAAAAACGCTAAAATTACCATATTTGAATGCCAATCGACAGGGAATTTAATAACGAGCTCAAAAAGGTACGACACTTTATATTCTGACCGTTTTTTCTCATCTTACGCCAAAAATACTGATATTTTTGTGCAAAAAAACACGATTAAGATTTTTGACAAAAATGTCGATTAGAATTTTTTATTAAAAATTTGGATTTTATCTGCGCGGATTTCTTTGTAGTTTGGCCAAAAAAGGTCCCAAAGTAAAACGAATAACAGATTTGAACAACTGGGGTCCTTAGCTAACGTTTCTCATCACTTTCTGACAGATTTTCAAAAATAAATTGATTTTCAAATTTTTTTCGATTTTTATAAGGGGTAGGGTCACAATTTTTTACAAAAAATTTAAAAACGCTAAAATTACCACATTTGAATGCCAATCGACAGGGAATTTAATAACGAGCTCAAAAAGGTACGACACTTTATATTCTGACCGTTTTTTCTCATCTTACGCCAAAAATACTGATATTTTTGTGCAAAAAAACACGATTAAGATTTTTGACAAAAATGTCGATTAGAATTTTTTATTAAAAATTTGGATTTTATCTGCGCGGATTTCTTTGTAGTTTGGCCAAAAAAGGTCCCAAAGTAAACGAATAACAGATTTGAACAACTGGGGTCCTTAGCTAACGTTTCTCATCACTTTCTGACAGATTTTCAAAAATAAATTGATTTTCAAATTTTTTTCGATTTTTATAAGGGGTAGGGTCACAATTTTTTACAAAAAATTTAAAAACGCTAAAATTACCACATTTGAATGCCAATCGACAGGGAATTTAATAACGAGCTCAAAAAGGTACGACACTTTATATTCTGACCGTTTTTTCTCATCTTACGCCAAAAATACTGATATTTTTGTGCAAAAAAACACGATTAAGATTTTTGCCAAAAATGTCGATTAGAATTTTTTATTAAAAATATGGATTTTATCTGCGCGGATTTCTTCGTAGTTTGGCCAAAAAAGGTCCCAAAGTAAAACGAATAACAGATTTGAACAACTAGGGGCCTTATCTAACGTTTCTCATCACTTTCTGACAGATTTTCAAAAATAAATTGATTTTCGAATTTTTGCGATTTTTATAAGGGGTAGGGTCACAATTTTTTACAAAAAATTTAAAAACGCTAAAATTACCATATTTGAATGCCAATCGACAGGGAATTTAATAACGAGCTCAAAAAGGTACGACACTTTATATTCTGACCGTTTTTTCTCATCTTACGCCAAAAATACTGATATTTTTGTGCAAAAAAACACGATTAAGATTTTTGACAAAAATGTCGATTAGAATTTTTTATTAAAAATTTGGATTTTATCTGCGCGGATTTCTTCGTACTTTGGCCAAAAAAGGTCCCAAAGTAAAACGAATAACAGATTTGAACAACTGGGGTCCTTAGCTAACGTTTCTCATCACTTTCTGACAGATTTTCAAAAATAAATTGATTTTCGAATTTTTGCGATTTTTATAAGGGGTAGGGTCACAATTTTTTACAAAAAATTTAAAAACGCTAAAATTACCATATTTGAATGCCAATCGACAGGGAATTTAATAACGAGCTCAAAAAGGTACGACACTTTATATTCTGACCGTTTTTTCTCATCTTACGCCAAAAATACTGATATTTTTGTGCAAAAAAACACGATTAAGATTTTTGACAAAAATGTCGATTAGAATTTTTTATTAAAAATTTGGATTTTATCTGCGCGGATTTCTTCGTACTTTGGCCAAAAAAGGTCCCAAAGTAAAACGAATAACAGATTTGAACAACTGGGTTCCTTAGCTAACGTTTCTCATCACTTTCTGACAGATTTTCAAAAATAAATTGATTTTCGAATTTTTGCGATTTTTATAAGGGGTAGGGTCACAATTTTTTACAAAAAATTTAAAAACGCTAAAATTACCACATTTGAATGCCAATCGACAGGGAATTTAATAACGAGCTCAAAAAGGTACGACACTTTATATTCTGACCGTTTTTTCTCATCTTACGCCAAAAATACTGATATTTTTGTGCAAAAAAACACGATTAAGATTTTTGACAAAAATGTCGATTAGAATTTTTTATTAAAAATTTGGATTTTATCTGCGCGGATTTCTTTGTAGTTTGGCCAAAAAAGGTCCCAAAGTAAACGAATAACAGATTTGAACAACTGGGGTCCTTAGCTAACGTTTCTCATCACTTTCTGACAGATTTTCAAAAATAAATTGATTTTCAAATTTTTTTCGATTTTTATAAGGGGTAGGGTCACAATTTTTTACAAAAAATTTAAAAACGCTAAAATTACCACATTTGAATGCCAATCGACAGGGAATTTAATAACGAGCTCAAAAAGGTACGACACTTTATATTCTGACCGTTTTTTCTCATCTTACGCCAAAAATACTGATATTTTTGTGCAAAAAAACACGATTAAGATTTTTGCCAAAAATGTCGATTAGAATTTTTTATTAAAAATATGGATTTTATCTGCGCGGATTTCTTCGTAGTTTGGCCAAAAAAGGTCCCAAAGTAAAACGAATAACAGATTTGAACAACTAGGGGCCTTATCTAACGTTTCTCATCACTTTCTGACAGATTTTCAAAAATAAATTGATTTTCGAATTTTTGCGATTTTTATAAGGGGTAGGGTCACAATTTTTTACAAAAAATTTAAAAACGCTAAAATTACCATATTTGAATGCCAATCGACAGGGAATTTAATAACGAGCTCAAAAAGGTACGACACTTTATATTCTGACCGTTTTTTCTCATCTTACGCCAAAAATACTGATATTTTTGTGCAAAAAAACACGATTAAGATTTTTGACAAAAATGTCGATTAGAATTTTTTATTAAAAATTTGGATTTTATCTGCGCGGATTTCTTCGTACTTTGGCCAAAAAAGGTCCCAAAGTAAAACGAATAACAGATTTGAACAACTGGGGTCCTTAGCTAACGTTTCTCATCACTTTCTGACAGATTTTCAAAAATAAATTGATTTTCGAATTTTTGCGATTTTTATAAGGGGTAGGGTCACAATTTTTTACAAAAAATTTAAAAACGCTAAAATTACCATATTTGAATGCCAATCGACAGGGAATTTAATAACGAGCTCAAAAAGGTACGACACTTTATATTCTGACCGTTTTTTCTCATCTTACGCCAAAAATACTGATATTTTTGTGCAAAAAAACACGATTAAGATTTTTGACAAAAATGTCGATTAGAATTTTTTATTAAAAATTTGGATTTTATCTGCGCGGATTTCTTCGTACTTTGGCCAAAAAAGGTCCCAAAGTAAAACGAATAACAGATTTGAACAACTGGGGTCCTTATCTAACGTTTCTCATCACTTTCTGACAGATTTTCAAAAATAAATTGATTTTCGAATTTTTGCGATTTTTATAAGGGGTAAGGTCACAATTTTTTACAAAAAATTTAAAAACGCTAAAATTACCATATTTGAATGCCAATCGACAGGGAATTTAATAACGAGCTCAAAAAGGTACGACACTTTATATTCTGATATTTTTGTGCAAAAAAACACGATTAAGATTTTTGCCAAAAATGTCGATTAGAATTTTTTATTAAAAATATGGATTTTATCTGCGCGGATTTCTTCGTAGTTTGGCCAAAAAAGGTCCCAAAGTAAAACGAATAACAGATTTGAACAACTGGGTTCCTTAGCTAACGTTTCTCATCACTTTCTGACAGATTTTCAAAAATAAATTGATTTTCGAATTTTTGCGATTTTTATAAGGGGTAAGGTCACAATTTTTTACAAAAAATTTAAAAACGCTAAAATTACCATATTTGAATGCCAATCGACAGGGAATTTAATAACGAGCTCAAAAAGGTACGACACTTTATATTCTGACCGTTTTTTCTCATCTTACGCCAAAAATACTGATATTTTTGTGCAAAAAAACACGATTAAGATTTTTGACAAAAATGTCGATTAGAACTTTTTATTAAAAATATGGATTTTATCTGCGCGGATTTCTTCGTAGTTTGGCCAAAAAAGGTCCCAAAGTAAAACGAATAACAGATTTGAACAACTGGGGTCCTTAGCTAACGTTTCTCATCACTTTCTGACAGATTTTCAAAAATAAATTGATTTTCGAATTTTTGCGATTTTTATAAGGGGTAGGGTCACAATTTTTTACAAAAAATTTAAAAACGCTAAAATTACCATATTTGAATGCCAATCGACAGGGAATTTAATAACGAGCTCAAAAAGGTACGACACTTTATATTCTGATATTTTTGTGCAAAAAAACACGATTAAGATTTTTGACAAAAATGTCGATTAGAATTTTTTATTAAAAATTTGGATTTTATCTGCGCGGATTTCTTCGTAGTTTGGCCAAAAAAGGTCCCAAAGTAAAACGAATAACAGATTTGAACAACTGGGGTCCTTATCTAACGTTTCTCATCACTTTCTGACAGATTTTCAAAAATAAATTGATTTTCGAATTTTTGCGATTTTTATAAGGGGTAGGGTCACAATTTTTTACAAAAAATTTAAAAACGCTAAAATTACCATATTTGAATGCCAATCGACAGGGAATTTAATAACGAGCTCAAAAAGGTACGACACTTTATATTCTGACCGTTTTTTCTCATCTTACGCCAAAAATACTGATATTTTTGTTCAAAAAAACACGATTAAGATTTTTGACAAAAATGTCGATTAGAATTTTTTATTAAAAATATGGATTTTATCTGCGCGGATTTCTTCGTACTTTGGCCAAAAAAGGTCCCAAAGTAAAACGAATAACAGATTTGAACAACTGGGGTCCTTATCTAACGTTTCTCATCACTTTCTGACAGATTGTCAAAAATAAATTGATTTTCGAATTTTTGCGATTTTTATAAGGGGTAGGGTCACAATTTTTTACAAAAAATTTAAAAACGCTAAAATTACCATATTTGAATGCCAATCGACAGGGAATTTAATAACGAGCTCAAAAAGGTACGACACTTTGTATTCTGACCGTTTTTTCTCATCTTACGCCAAAAATACTGATATTTTTGTGCAAAAAAACACGATTAAGATTTTTGCCAAAAATGTCGATTAGAATTTTTTATTAAAAATATGGATTTTATCTGCGCGGATTTCTTCGTAGTTTGGCCAAAAAAGGTCCCAAAGTAAAACGAATAACAGATTTGAACAACTGGGGTCCTTATCTAACGTTTCTCATCACTTTCTGACAGATTTTCAAAAATAAATTGATTTTCGAATTTTTGCGATTTTTATAAGGGGTAGGGTCACAATTTTTTACAAAAAATTTAAAAACGCTAAAATTACCACATTTGAATGCCAATCGACAGGGAATTTAATAACGAGCTCAAAAAGGTACGACACTTTATATTCTGACCCTTTTTTCTCATCTTACGCCAAAAATACTGATATTTTTGTGCAAAAAAACACGATTAAGATTTTTGACAAAAATGTCGATTAGAATTTTTTATTAAAAATTTGGATTTTATCTGCGCGGATTTCTTTGTAGTTTGGCCAAAAAAGGTCCCAAAGTAAAACGAATAACAGATTTGAACAACTGGGGTCCTTAGCTAACGTTTCTCATCACTTTCTGACAGATTTTCAAAAATAAATTGATTTTCAAATTTTTTTCGATTTTTATAAGGGGTAGGGTCACAATTTTTTACAAAAAATTTAAAAACGCTAAAATTACCACATTTGAATGCCAATCGACAGGGAATTTAATAACGAGCTCAAAAAGGTACGACACTTTATATTCTGACCGTTTTTTCTCATCTTACGCCAAAAATACTGATATTTTTGTGCAAAAAAACACGATTAAGATTTTTGCCAAAAATGTCGATTAGAATTTTTTATTAAAAATATGGATTTTATCTGCGCGGATTTCTTCGTAGTTTGGCCAAAAAAGGTCCCAAAGTAAAACGAATAACAGATTTGAACAACTAGGGGCCTTATCTAACGTTTCTCATCACTTTCTGACAGATTTTCAAAAATAAATTGATTTTCGAATTTTTGCGATTTTTATAAGGGGTAGGGTCACAATTTTTTACAAAAAATTTAAAAACGCTAAAATTACCACATTTGAATGCCAATCGACAGGGAATTTAATAACGAGCTCAAAAAGGTACGACACTTTATATTCTGACCCTTTTTTCTCATCTTACGCCAAAAATACTGATATTTTTGTGCAAAAAAACACGATTAAGATTTTTGACAAAAATGTCGATTAGAATTTTTTATTAAAAATTTGGATTTTATCTGCGCGGATTTCTTTGTAGTTTGGCCAAAAAAGGTCCCAAAGTAAAACGAATAACAGATTTGAACAACTGGGGTCCTTAGCTAACGTTTCTCATCACTTTCTGACAGATTTTCAAAAATAAATTGATTTTCAAATTTTTTTCGATTTTTATAAGGGGTAGGGTCACAATTTTTTACAAAAAATTTAAAAACGCTAAAATTACCACATTTGAATGCCAATCGACAGGGAATTTAATAACGAGCTCAAAAAGGTACGACACTTTATATTCTGACCGTTTTTTCTCATCTTACGCCAAAAATACTGATATTTTTGTGCAAAAAAACACGATTAAGATTTTTGCCAAAAATGTCGATTAGAATTTTTTATTAAAAATATGGATTTTATCTGCGCGGATTTCTTCGTAGTTTGGCCAAAAAAGGTCCCAAAGTAAAACGAATAACAGATTTGAACAACTGGGGTCCTTAGCTAACGTTTCTCATCACTTTCTGACAGATTTTCAAAAATAAATTGATTTTCAAATTTTTTTTCCTTTTTTATAAGGGGTAGGGTCACAATTTTTTACAAAAAATTTAAAATTTTTATAAGGGGTAGGGTCACAATTTTTTACAAAAAATTTAAAAACGCTAAAATTACCATATTTGAATGCCAATCGACAGGGAATTTAATAACGAGCTCAAAAAGGTACGACACTTTATATTCTGACCGTTTTTTCTCATCTTACGCCAAAAATACTGATATTTTTGTGCAAAAAAACACGATTAAGATTTTTGACAAAAATGTCGATTAGAATTTTTTATTAAAAATTTGGATTTTATCTGCGCGGATTTCTTCGTACTTTGGCCAAAAAAGGTCCCAAAGTAAAACGAATAACAGATTTGAACAACTGGGGTCCTTATCTAACGTTTCTCATCACTTTCTGACAGATTTTCAAAAATAAATTGATTTTCGAATTTTTGCGATTTTTATAAGGGGTAGGGTCACAATTTTTTACAAAAAAGTTAAAAACGCTAAAATTACCATATTTGAATGCCAATCGACAGGGAATTTAATAACGAGCTCAAAAAGGTACGACACTTTATATTCTGACCGTTTTTTCTCATCTTACGCCAAAAATACTGATATTTTTGTGCAAAAAAACACGATTAAGATTTTTGACAAAAATGTCGATTATAATTTTTTATTAAAAATTTGGATTTTATCTGCGCGGATTTCTTCGTAGTTTGGCCAAAAAAGGTCCCAAAGTAAAACGAATAACAGATTTGAACAACTGGGGTCCTTATCTAACGTTTCTCATCACTTTCTGACAGATTTTCAAAAATAAATTGATTTTCGAATTTTTGCGATTTTTATAAGGGGTAGGGTCACAATTTTTTACAAAAAATTTAAAAACGCTAAAATTACCATATTTGAATGCCAATCGACAGGGAATTTAATAACGAGCTCAAAAAGGTACGACACTTTATATTCTGACCGTTTTTTCTCATCTTACGCCAAAAATACTGATATTTTTGTTCAAAAAAACACGATTAAGATTTTTGACAAAAATGTCGATCAGAATTTTTTATTAAAAATTTGGATTTTATCTGCGCGGATTTCTTCGTAGTTTGGCCAAAAAAGGTCCCAAAGTAAAACGAATAACAGATTTGAACAACTGGGGTCCTTAGCTAACGTTTCTCATCACTTTCTGACAGATTTTCAAAAATAAATTGATTTTCGAATTTTTGCGATTTTTATAAGGGGTAGGGTCACAATTTTTTACAAAAAAGTTAAAAACGCTAAAATTACCATATTTGAATGCCAATCGACAGGGAATTTAATAACGAGCTCAAAAAGGTACGACACTTTATATTCTGACCGTTTTTTCTCATCTTACGCCAAAAATACTGATATTTTTGTGCAAAAAAACACGATTAAGATTTTTGACAAAAATGTCGATTATAATTTTTTATTAAAAATTTGGATTTTATCTGCGCGGATTTCTTCGTAGTTTGGCCAAAAAAGGTCCCAAAGTAAAACGAATAACAGATTTGAACAACTGGGGTCCTTATCTAACGTTTCTCATCACTTTCTGACAGATTTTCAAAAATAAATTGATTTTCGAATTTTTGCGATTTTTATAAGGGGTAGGGTCACAATTTTTTACAAAAAATTTAAAAACGCTAAAATTACCATATTTGAATGCCAATCGACAGGGAATTTAATAACGAGCTCAAAAAGGTACGACACTTTATATTCTGACCGTTTTTTCTCATCTTACGCCAAAAATACTGATATTTTTGTGCAAAAAAACACGATTAAGATTTTTGACAAAAATGTCGATTAGAATTTTTTATTAAAAATTTGGATTTTATCTGCGCGGGTTTCTTCGTAGTTTGGCCAAAAAAGGTCCCAAAGTAAAACGAATAACAGATTTGAACAACTGGGGTCCTTATCTAACGTTTCTCATCACTTTCTGACAGATTTTCAAAAATAAATTGATTTTCGAATTTTTGCGATTTTTATAAGGGGTAGGGTCACAATTTTTTACAAAAAATTTAAAAACGCTAAAATTACCATATTTGAATGCCAATCGACAGGGAATTTAATAACGAGCTCAAAAAGGTACGACACTTTATATTCTGACCGTTTTTTCTCATCTTACGCCAAAAATACTGATATTTTTGTGCAAAAAAACACGATTAAGATTTTTGACAAAAATGTCGATTAGAATTTTTTATTAAAAATTTGGATTTTATCTGCGCGGATTTCTTCGTAGTTTGGCCAAAAAAGGTCCCAAAGTAAAACGAATAACAGATTTGAACAACTAAAGGCCTTATCTAACGTTTCTCATCACTTTCTGACAGATTTTCAAAAATAAATTGATTTTCGAATTTTTGCGATTTTTATAAGGGGTAGGGTCACAATTTTTTACAAAAAATTTAAAAACGCTAAAATTACCATATTTGAATGCCAATCGACAGGGAATTTAATAACGAGCTCAAAAAGGTACGACACTTTATATTCTGACCGTTTTTTCTCATCTTACGCCAAAAATACTGATATTTTTGTTCAAAAAAACACGATTAAGATTTTTGACAAAAATGTCGATTAGAATTTTTTATTAAAAATATGGATTTTATCTGCGCGGATTTCTTCGTACTTTGGCCAAAAAAGGTCCCAAAGTAAAACGAATAACAGATTTGAACAACTGGGGTCCTTATCTAACGTTTCTCATCACTTTCTGACAGATTTTCAAAAATAAATTGATTTTCGAATTTTTGCGATTTTTATAAGGGGTAGGTCACAATTTTTTACAAAAAATTTAAAAACGCTAAAATTACCATATTTGAATGCCAATCGACAGGGAATTTAATAACGAGCTCAAAAAGGTACGACACTTTATATTCTGACCGTTTTTTCTCATCTTACGCCAAAAATACTGATATTTTTGTTCAAAAAAACACGATTAAGATTTTTGACAAAAATGTCGATTAGAATTTTTTATTACAAATTTGGATTTTATCTGCGCGGATTTCTTCGTAGTTTGGCCAAAAAAGGTCCCAAAGTAAAACGAATAACAGATTTGAACAACTGGGGTCCTTATCTAACGTTTCTCATCACTTTCTGACAGATTTTCAAAAATAAATTGATTTTCGAATTTTTGCGATTTTTATAACACAATTTTTTACAAAAAATTTAAAAACGCTAAAATTACCATATTTGAATGCCAATCGACAGGGAATTTAATAACGAGCTCAAAAAGGTACGACACTTTATATTCTGACCGTTTTTTCTCATCTTACGCCAAAAATACTGATATTTTTGTGCAAAAAAACACGATTAAGATTTTTGACAAAAATGTCGATTAGAATTTTTTATTAAAAATTTGGATTTTATCTGCGCGGATTTCTTCGTAGTTTGGCCAAAAAAGGTCCCAAAGTAAAACGAATAACAGATTTGAACAACTGGGGTCCTTATCTAACGTTTCTCATCACTTTCTGACAGATTTTCAAAAATAAATTGATTTTCGAATTTTTGCGATTTTTATAACACAATTTTTTACAAAAAATTTAAAAACGCTAAAATTACCATATTTGAATGCCAATCGACAGGGAATTTAATAACGAGCTCAAAAAGGTACGACACTTTATACTCTGACCGTTTTTTCTCATCTTACGCCAAAAATACTGATATTTTTGTGCAAAAAAACACGATTAAGATTTTTGACAAAAATGTCGATTAGAATTTTTTATAAAAATATGGATTTTATCTGCGCGGATTTCTTCGTAGTTTGGCCAAAAAAGGTCCCAAAGTAAAACGAATAACAGATTTGAACAACTGGGGTCCTTATCTAACGTTTCTCATCACTTTCTGACAGATTTTCAAAAATAAATTGATTTTCGAATTTTTGCGATTTTTATAAGGGGTAGGTCACAATTTTTTACAAAAAATTTAAAAACGCTAAAATTACCATATTTGAATGCCAATCGACAGGGAATTTAATAACGAGCTCAAAAAGGTACGACACTTTATATTCTGACCGTTTTTTCTCATCTTACGCCAAAAATACTGATATTTTTGTTCAAAAAAACACGATTAAGATTTTTGACAAAAATGTCGATTAGAATTTTTTATTAAAAATTTGGATTTTATCTGCGCGGATTTCTTCGTAGTTTGGCCAAAAAAGGTCCCAAAGTAAAACGAATAACAGATTTGAACAACTGGGGTCCTTATCTAACGTTTCTCATCACTTTCTGACAGATTTTCAAAAATAAATTGATTTTCGAATTTTTGCGATTTTTATAAGGGGTAGGGTTACAATTTTTTACAAAAAATTTAAAAACGCTAAAATTACCATATTTGAATGCCAATCGACAGGGAATTTAATAACGAGCTCAAAAAGGTACGACACTTTATATTCTGACCGTTTTTTCTCATCTTACGCCAAAAATACTGATATTTTTGTGCAAAAAAACACGATTAAGATTTTTGCCAAAAATGTCGATTAGAATTTTTTATAAAAATATGGATTTTATCTGCGCGGATTTCGTCGTAGTTTGGCCAAAAAAGGTCCCAAAGTAAAACGAATAACAGATTTGAACAACTGGGGTCCTTAGCTAACGTTTCTCATCACTTTCTGACAGATTTTCAAAAATAAATTGATTTTCGAATTTTTGCGATTTTTATAAGGGGTAGGGTCACAATTTTTTACAAAAAAGTTAAAAACGCTAAAATTACCATATTTGAATGCCAATCGACAGGGAATTTAATAACGAGCTCAAAAAGGTACGACACTTTATATTCTGACCGTTTTTTCTCATCTTACGCCAAAAATACTGATATTTTTGTGCAAAAAACACGATTAAGATTTTTGACAAAAATGTCGATTATAATTTTTTATTAAAAATTTGGATTTTATCTGCGCGGATTTCTTCGTAGTTTGGCCAAAAAAGGTCCCAAAGTAAAACGAATAACAGATTTGAACAACTGGGGTCCTTATCTAACGTTTCTCATCACTTTCTGACAGATTTTCAAAAATAAATTGATTTTCGAATTTTTGCGATTTTTATAAGGGGTAGGGTCACAATTTTTTACAAAAAATTTAAAAACGCTAAAATTACCATATTTGAATGCCAATCGACAGGGAATTTAATAACGAGCTCAAAAAGGTACGACACTTTATATTCTGACCGTTTTTTCTCATCTTACGCCAAAAATACTGATATTTTTGTTCAAAAAAACACGATTAAGATTTTTGACAAAAATGTCGATCAGAATTTTTTATTAAAAATTTGGATTTTATCTGCGCGGATTTCTTCGTAGTTTGGCCAAAAAAGGTCCCAAAGTAAAACGAATAACAGATTTGAACAACTGGGGTCCTTAGCTAACGTTTCTCATCACTTTCTGACAGATTTTCAAAAATAAATTGATTTTCGAATTTTTGCGATTTTTATAAGGGGTAGGGTCACAATTTTTTACAAAAAAGTTAAAAACGCTAAAATTACCATATTTGAATGCCAATCGACAGGGAATTTAATAACGAGCTCAAAAAGGTACGACACTTTATATTCTGACCGTTTTTTCTCATCTTACGCCAAAAATACTGATATTTTTGTGCAAAAAAACACGATTAAGATTTTTGACAAAAATGTCGATTATAATTTTTTATTAAAAATTTGGATTTTATCTGCGCGGATTTCTTCGTAGTTTGGCCAAAAAAGGTCCCAAAGTAAAACGAATAACAGATTTGAACAACTGGGGTCCTTATCTAACGTTTCTCATCACTTTCTGACAGATTTTCAAAAATAAATTGATTTTCGAATTTTTGCGATTTTTATAAGGGGTAGGGTCACAATTTTTTACAAAAAATTTAAAAACGCTAAAATTACCATATTTGAATGCCAATCGACAGGGAATTTAATAACGAGCTCAAAAAGGTACGACACTTTATATTCTGACCGTTTTTTCTCATCTTACGCCAAAAATACTGATATTTTTGTGCAAAAAAACACGATTAAGATTTTTGACAAAAATGTCGATTAGAATTTTTTATTAAAAATTTGGATTTTATCTGCGCGGGTTTCTTCGTAGTTTGGCCAAAAAAGGTCCCAAAGTAAAACGAATAACAGATTTGAACAACTGGGGTCCTTATCTAACGTTTCTCATCACTTTCTGACAGATTTTCAAAAATAAATTGATTTTCGAATTTTTGCGATTTTTATAAGGGGTAGGGTCACAATTTTTTACAAAAAATTTAAAAACGCTAAAATTACCATATTTGAATGCCAATCGACAGGGAATTTAATAACGAGCTCAAAAAGGTACGACACTTTATATTCTGACCGTTTTTTCTCATCTTACGCCAAAAATACTGATATTTTTGTGCAAAAAAACACGATTAAGATTTTTGACAAAAATGTCGATTAGAATTTTTTATTAAAAATTTGGATTTTATCTGCGCGGATTTCTTCGTAGTTTGGCCAAAAAAGGTCCCAAAGTAAAACGAATAACAGATTTGAACAACTAAAGGCCTTATCTAACGTTTCTCATCACTTTCTGACAGATTTTCAAAAATAAATTGATTTTCGAATTTTTGCGATTTTTATAAGGGGTAGGGTCACAATTTTTTACAAAAAATTTAAAAACGCTAAAATTACCATATTTGAATGCCAATCGACAGGGAATTTAATAACGAGCTCAAAAAGGTACGACACTTTATATTCTGACCGTTTTTTCTCATCTTACGCCAAAAATACTGATATTTTTGTTCAAAAAAACACGATTAAGATTTTTGACAAAAATGTCGATTAGAATTTTTTATTAAAAATATGGATTTTATCTGCGCGGATTTCTTCGTACTTTGGCCAAAAAAGGTCCCAAAGTAAAACGAATAACAGATTTGAACAACTGGGGTCCTTATCTAACGTTTCTCATCACTTTCTGACAGATTTTCAAAAATAAATTGATTTTCGAATTTTTGCGATTTTTATAAGGGGTAGGTCACAATTTTTTACAAAAAATTTAAAAACGCTAAAATTACCATATTTGAATGCCAATCGACAGGGAATTTAATAACGAGCTCAAAAAGGTACGACACTTTATATTCTGACCGTTTTTTCTCATCTTACGCCAAAAATACTGATATTTTTGTTCAAAAAAACACGATTAAGATTTTTGACAAAAATGTCGATTAGAATTTTTTATTACAAATTTGGATTTTATCTGCGCGGATTTCTTCGTAGTTTGGCCAAAAAAGGTCCCAAAGTAAAACGAATAACAGATTTGAACAACTGGGGTCCTTATCTAACGTTTCTCATCACTTTCTGACAGATTTTCAAAAATAAATTGATTTTCGAATTTTTGCGATTTTTATAACACAATTTTTTACAAAAAATTTAAAAACGCTAAAATTACCATATTTGAATGCCAATCGACAGGGAATTTAATAACGAGCTCAAAAAGGTACGACACTTTATATTCTGACCGTTTTTTCTCATCTTACGCCAAAAATACTGATATTTTTGTGCAAAAAAACACGATTAAGATTTTTGACAAAAATGTCGATTAGAATTTTTTATTAAAAATTTGGATTTTATCTGCGCGGATTTCTTCGTAGTTTGGCCAAAAAAGGTCCCAAAGTAAAACGAATAACAGATTTGAACAACTGGGGTCCTTATCTAACGTTTCTCATCACTTTCTGACAGATTTTCAAAAATAAATTGATTTTCGAATTTTTGCGATTTTTATAACACAATTTTTTACAAAAAATTTAAAAACGCTAAAATTACCATATTTGAATGCCAATCGACAGGGAATTTAATAACGAGCTCAAAAAGGTACGACACTTTATACTCTGACCGTTTTTTCTCATCTTACGCCAAAAATACTGATATTTTTGTGCAAAAAAACACGATTAAGATTTTTGACAAAAATGTCGATTAGAATTTTTTATAAAAATATGGATTTTATCTGCGCGGATTTCTTCGTAGTTTGGCCAAAAAAGGTCCCAAAGTAAAACGAATAACAGATTTGAACAACTGGGGTCCTTATCTAACGTTTCTCATCACTTTCTGACAGATTTTCAAAAATAAATTGATTTTCGAATTTTTGCGATTTTTATAAGGGGTAGGTCACAATTTTTTACAAAAAATTTAAAAACGCTAAAATTACCATATTTGAATGCCAATCGACAGGGAATTTAATAACGAGCTCAAAAAGGTACGACACTTTATATTCTGACCGTTTTTTCTCATCTTACGCCAAAAATACTGATATTTTTGTTCAAAAAAACACGATTAAGATTTTTGACAAAAATGTCGATTAGAATTTTTTATTAAAAATTTGGATTTTATCTGCGCGGATTTCTTCGTAGTTTGGCCAAAAAAGGTCCCAAAGTAAAACGAATAACAGATTTGAACAACTGGGGTCCTTATCTAACGTTTCTCATCACTTTCTGACAGATTTTCAAAAATAAATTGATTTTCGAATTTTTGCGATTTTTATAAGGGGTAGGGTTACAATTTTTTACAAAAAATTTAAAAACGCTAAAATTACCATATTTGAATGCCAATCGACAGGGAATTTAATAACGAGCTCAAAAAGGTACGACACTTTATATTCTGACCGTTTTTTCTCATCTTACGCCAAAAATACTGATATTTTTGTGCAAAAAAACACGATTAAGATTTTTGCCAAAAATGTCGATTAGAATTTTTTATAAAAATATGGATTTTATCTGCGCGGATTTCGTCGTAGTTTGGCCAAAAAAGGTCCCAAAGTAAAACGAATAACAGATTTGAACAACTGGGGTCCTTAGCTAACGTTTCTCATCACTTTCTGACAGATTTTCAAAAATAAATTGATTTTCGAATTTTTGCGATTTTTATAAGGGGTAGGGTCACAATTTTTTACAAAAAATTTAAAAACGCTAAAATTACCATATTTGAATGCCAATCGACAGGGAATTTAATAACGAGCTCAAAAAGGTACGACACTTTATATTCTGACCGTTTTTTCTCATCTTACGCCAAAAATACTGATATTTTTGTGCAAAAAAACACGATTAAAATTTTTGCCAAAAATGTCGATTAGAATTTTTTATAAAAATATGGATTTTATCTGCGCGGATTTCGTCGTAGTTTGGCCAAAAAAGGTCCCAAAGTAAAACGAATAACAGATTTGAACAACTGGGGTCCTTAGCTAACGTTTCTCATCACTTTCTGACAGATTTTCAAAAATAAATTGATTTTCGAATTTTTGCGATTTTTATAAAGGGTCACAATTTTTTACAAAAAATTTAAAAACGCTAAAATTACCACATTTGAATGCCAATCGACAGGGAATTTAATAACGAGCTCAAAAAGGTACGACACTTTATATTCTGACCGTTTTTTCTCATCTTACGCCAAAAATACTGATATTTTTGTGCAAAAAAACACGATTAAGATTTTTGCCAAAAATGTCGATTAGAATTTTTTATAAAAATATGGATTTTATCTGCGCGGATTTCGTCGTAGTTTGGCCAAAAAAGGTCCCAAAGTAAAACGAATAACAGATTTGAACAACTGGGGTCCTTAGCTAACGTTTCTCATCACTTTCTGACAGATTTTCAAAAATAAATTGATTTTCGAATTTTTGCGATTTTTAAAAGGGGTACGGTCACAATTTTTTACAAAAAATTTAAAAACGCTAAAATTACCATATTTGAATGCCAATCGACAGGGAATTTAATAACGAGCTCAAAAAGGTACAACACTTTATATTCTGACCGTTTTTTCTCATCTTACGCCAAAAATACTGATATTTTTGTGCAAAAAAACACGATTAAGATTTTTGACAAAAATGTCGATTAGAATTTTTTATTAAAAATTTGGATTTTATCTGCGCGGATTTCTTCGTAGTTTGGCCAAAAAAGGTCCCAAAGTAAAACGAATAACAGACTTGAACAACTGGGGTCCTTATCTAACGTTTCTCATCACTTTCTGACAGATTTTCAAAAATAAATTGATTTTCGAATTTTTGCGATTTTTATAAGGGGTAGGGTCACAATTTTTTACAAAAAATTTAAAAACGCTAAAATTACCATATTTGAATGCCAATCGACAGGGAATTTAATAACGAGCTCAAAAAGGTACGACACTTTATATTCTGACCGTTTTTTCTCATCTTACGCCAAAAATACTGATATTTTTGTGCAAAAAAACACGATTAAGATTTTTGCCAAAAATGTCGATTAGAATTTTTTATTAAAAATATGGATTTTATCTGCGCGGATTTCTTCGTAGTTTGGCCAAAAAAGGTCCCAAAGTAAAACGAATAACAGATTTGAACAACTGGGGTCCTTATCTAACGTTTCTCATCACTTTCTGACAGATTTTCAAAAATAAATTGATTTTCGAATTTTTGCGATTTTTATAAGGGGTAGGGTCACAATTTTTTACAAAAAATTTAAAAACGCTAAAATTACCATATTTGAATGCCAATCGACAGGGAATTTAATAACGAGCTCAAAAAGGTACGACACTTTATATTCTGACCGTTTTTTCTCATCTTACGCCAAAAATACTGATATTTTTGTGCAAAAAAACACGATTAAGATTTTTGCCAAAAATGTCGATTAGAATTTTTTATTAAAAATATGGATTTTATCTGCGCGGATTTCTTCGTAGTTTGGCCAAAAAAGGTCCCAAAGTAAAACGAATAACAGATTTGAACAACTGGGGTCCTTATCTAACGTTTCTCATCACTTTCTGACAGATTTTCAAAAATAAATTGATTTTCGAATTTTTGCGATTTTTATAAGGGGTAGGGTCACAATTTTTTACAAAAAATTTAAAAACGCTAAAATTACCATATTTGAATGCCAATCGACAGGGAATTTAATAACGAGCTCAAAAAAGGTACAACACTTTATATTCTGACCGTTTTTTCTCATCTTACGCCAAAAATACTGATATTTTTGTGCAAAAAAACACGATTAAGATTTTTGCCAAAAATGTCGATTAGAATTTTTTATAAAAATATGGATTTTATCTGCGCGGATTTCGTCGTAGTTTGGCCAAAAAAGGTCCCAAAGTAAAACGAATAACAGATTTGAACAACTGGGGTCCTTATCTAACGTTTCTCATCACTTTCTGACAGATTTGCAAAAATAAATTGATTTTCGAATTTTTGCGATTTTTATAAGGGGTAGGGTCACAATTTTTTACAAAAAATTTAAAAACGCTAAAATTACCATATTTGAATGCCAATCGACAGGGAATTTAATAACGAGCTCAAAAAGGTACGACACTTTATATTCTGACCGTTTTTTCTCATCTTACGCCAAAAATACTGATATTTTTGTGCAAAAAAACACGATTAAGATTTTTGACAAAATGTCGATTAGAATTTTTTATTAAAAATTTGGATTTTATCTGCGCGGATTTCTTCGTAGTTTGGCCAAAAATGGTCCCAAAGTAAAACGAATAACAGATTTGAACAACTGGGGTCCTTATCTAACGTTTCTCATCACTTTCTGACAGATTTTCAAAAATAAATTGATTTTCGAATTTTTGCGATTTTTATAAGGGGTAGGGTCACAATTTTTTACAAAAAATTTAAAAACGCTAAAATTACCATATTTGAATGCCAATCGACAGGGAATTTAATAACGAGCTCAAAAAGGTACGACACTTTATATTCTGACCGTTTTTTCTCATCTTCGCCAAAAATACTGATATTTTTGTGCAAAAAAACACGATTAAGATTTTTGCCAAAAATGTCGATTAGAATTTTTTATTAAAAATATGGATTTTATCTGCGCGGATTTCTTCGTAGTTTGGCCAAAAAAGGTCCCAAAGTAAAACGAATAACAGATTTGAACAACTGGGGTCCTTATCTAACGTTTCTCATCACTTTCTGACAGATTTGCAAAAATAAATTGATTTTCGAATTTTTGCGAATCACAATTTTTTACAAAAAATTTAAAAACGCTAAAATTACCATATTTGAATGCCAATCGACAGGGAATTTAATAACGAGCTCAAAAGGGTACGACACTTTATATTCTGACCGTTTTTTCTCATCTTACGCCAAAAATACTGATATTTTTGTGCAAAAAAACACGATTAAGATTTTTGCCAAAAATGTCGATTAGAATTTTTTATAAAAATATGGATTTTATCTGCGCGGATTTCGTCGTAGTTTGGCCAAAAAAGGTCCCAAAGTAAAACGAATAACAGATTTGAACAACTGGGGTCCTTAGCTAACGTTTCTCATCACTTTCTGACAGATTTTCAAAAATAAATTGATTTTCGAATTTTTGCGATTTTTATAAGGGGTAGGGTCACAATTTTTTACAAAAAATTTAAAAACGCTAAAATTACCATATTTGAATGCCAATCGACAGGGAATTTAATAACGAGCTCAAAAAGGTACGACACTTTATATTCTGACCGTTTTTTCTCATCTTACGCCAAAAATACTGATATTTTTGTGCAAAAAAACACGATTAAGATTTTTGCCAAAAATGTCGATTAGAATTTTTTATAAAAATATGGATTTTATCTGCGCGGATTTCGTCGTAGTTTGGCCAAAAAAGGTCCCAAAGTAAAACGAATAACAGATTTGAACAACTGGGGTCCTTAGCTAACGTTTCTCATCACTTTCTGACAGATTTTCAAAAATAAATTGATTTTCGAATTTTTGCGATTTTTATAAGGGGTAAGGTCACAATTTTTTACAAAAAATTTAAAAACGCTAAAATTACCATATTTGAATGCCAATCGACAGGGAATTTAATAACGAGCTCAAAAAGGTACGACACTTTATATTCTGACCGTTTTTTCTCATCTTACGCCAAAAATACTGATATTTTTGTGCAAAAAAACACGATTAAGATTTTTGCCAAAAATGTCGATTAGAATTTTTTATAAAAATATGGATTTTATCTGCGCGGATTTCGTCGTAGTTTGGCCAAAAAAGGTCCCAAAGTAAAACGAATAACAGATTTGAACAACTGGGGTCCTTATCTAACGTTTCTCATCACTTTCTGACAGATTTTCAAAAATAAATTGATTTTCGAATTTTTGCGATTTTTATAAGGGGTAGGGTCACAATTTTTTACAAAAAATTTAAAAACGCTAAAATTACCATATTTGAATGCCAATCGACAGGGAATTTAATAACGAGCTCAAAAAGGTACGACACTTTATATTCTGACCGTTTTTTCTCATCTTACGCCAAAAATACTGATATTTTTGTGCAAAAAAACACGATTAAGATTTTTGCCAAAAATGTCGATTAGAATTTTTTATAAAAATATGGATTTTATCTGCGCGGATTTCGTCGTAGTTTGGCCAAAAAAGGTCCCAAAGTAAAACGAATAACAGATTTGAACAACTGGGGTCCTTAGCTAACGTTTCTCATCACTTTCTGACAGATTTTCAAAAATAAATTGATTTTCGAATTTTTGCGATTTTTATAAGGGGTAGGGTCACAATTTTTTACAAAAAATTTAAAAACGCTAAAATTACCATATTTGAATGCCAATCGACAGGGAATTTAATAACGAGCTCAAAAAGGTACGACACTTTATATTCTGACCGTTTTTTCTCATCTTACGCCAAAAATACTGATATTTTTGTGCAAAAAAACACGATTAAGATTTTTGCCAAAAATGTCGATTAGAATTTTTTATTAAAAATATGGATTTTATCTGCGCGGATTTCTTCGTAGTTTGGCCAAAAAAGGTCCCAAAGTAAAACGAATAACAGATTTGAACAACTGGGGTCCTTATCTAACGTTTCTCATCACTTTCTGACAGATTTTCAAAAATAAATTGATTTTCGAATTTTTGCGATTTTTATAAGGGGTAGGGTCACAATTTTTTACAAAAAATTTAAAAACGCTAAAATTACCATATTTGAATGCCAATCGACAGGGAATTTAATAACGAGCTCAAAAAGGTACGACACTTTATATTCTGACCGTTTTTTCTCATCTTACGCCAAAAATACTGATATTTTTGTGCAAAAAAACACGATTAAGATTTTTGCCAAAAATGTCGATTAGAATTTTTTATTAAAAATATGGATTTTATCTGCGCGGATTTCTTCGTAGTTTGGCCAAAAAAGGTCCCAAAGTAAAACGAATAACAGATTTGAACAACTGGGGTCCTTATCTAACGTTTCTCATCACTTTCTGACAGATTTGCAAAAATAAATTGATTTTCGAATTTTTGCGATTTTTATAAGGGGTAGGGTCACAATTTTTTACAAAAAATTTAAAAACGCTAAAATTACCATATTTGAATGCCAATCGACAGGGAATTTAATAACGAGCTCAAAAAGGTACGACACTTTATATTCTGACCGTTTTTTCTCATCTTACGCCAAAAATACTGATATTTTTGTGCAAAAAAACACGATTAAGATTTTTGACAAAATGTCGATTAGAATTTTTTATTAAAAATTTGGATTTTATCTGCGCGGATTTCTTCGTAGTTTGGCCAAAAAAGGTCCCAAAGTAAAACGAATAACAGATTTGAACAACTGGGGTCCTTATCTAACGTTTCTCATCACTTTCTGACAGATTTTCAAAAATAAATTGATTTTCGAATTTTTGCGATTTTTATAAGGGGTAGGGTCACAATTTTTTACAAAAAATTTAAAAACGCTAAAATTACCATATTTGAATGCCAATCGACAGGGAATTTAATAACGAGCTCAAAAAGGTACGACACTTTATATTCTGACCGTTTTTTCTCATCTTACGCCAAAAATACTGATATTTTTGTGCAAAAAAACACGATTAAGATTTTTGCCAAAAATGTCGATTAGAATTTTTTATTAAAAATATGGATTTTATCTGCGCGGATTTCTTCGTAGTTTTGCCAAAAAAGGTCCCAAAGTAAAACGAATAACAGATTTGAACAACTGGGGTCCTTATCTAACGTTTCTCATCACTTTCTGACAGATTTGCAAAAATAAATTGATTTTCGAATTTTTGCGATTTTTATAAGGGGTAGGGTCACAATTTTTTACAAAAAATTTAAAAACGCTAAAATTACCATATTTGAATGCCAATCGACAGGGAATTTAATAACGAGCTCAAAAAGGTACGACACTTTATATTCTGACCGTTTTTTCTCATCTTACGCCAAAAATACTGATATTTTTGTGCAAAAAAACACGATTAAGATTTTTGACAAAATGTCGATTAGAATTTTTTATTAAAAATATGGATTTTATCTGCGCGGATTTCTTCGTAGTTTGGCCAAAAAAGGTCCCAAAGTAAAACGAATAACAGATTTGAACAACTGGGGTCCTTATCTAACGTTTCTCATCACTTTCTGACAGATTTGCAAAAATAAATTGATTTTCGAATTTTTGCGATTTTTATAAGGGGTAGGGTCACAATTTTTTACAAAAAATTTAAAAACGCTAAAATTACCATATTTGAATGCCAATCGACAGGGAATTTAATAACGAGCTCAAAAAGGTACGACACTTTATATTCTGACCGTTTTTTCTCATCTTACGCCAAAAATACTGATATTTTTGTGCAAAAAAACACGATTAAGATTTTTGACAAAATGTCGATTAGAATTTTTTATTAAAAATTTGGATTTTATCTGCGCGGATTTCTTCGTAGTTTGGCCAAAAAAGGTCCCAAAGTAAAACGAATAACAGATTTGAACAACTGGGGTCCTTATCTAACGTTTCTCATCACTTTCTGACAGATTTTCAAAAATAAATTGATTTTCGAATTTTTGCGATTTTTATAAGGGGTAGGGTCACAATTTTTTACAAAAAATTTAAAAACGCTAAAATTACCATATTTGAATGCCAATCGACAGGGAATTTAATAACGAGCTCAAAAAGGTACGACACTTTATATTCTGACCGTTTTTTCTCATCTTACGCCAAAAATACTGATATTTTTGTGCAAAAAAACACGATTAAGATTTTTGCCAAAAATGTCGATTAGAATTTTTTATTAAAAATATGGATTTTATCTGCGCGGATTTCTTCGTAGTTTTGCCAAAAAAGGTCCCAAAGTAAAACGAATAACAGATTTGAACAACTGGGGTCCTTATCTAACGTTTCTCATCACTTTCTGACAGATTTGCAAAAATAAATTGATTTTCGAATTTTTGCGATTTTTATAAGGGGTAGGGTCACAATTTTTAACAAAAAATTTAAAAACGCTAAAATTACCATATTTGAATGCCAATCGACAGGGAATTTAATAACGAGCTCAAAAAGGTACGACACTTTATATTCTGACCGTTTTTTCTCATCTTACGCCAAAAATACTGATATTTTTGTGCAAAAAAACACGATTAAGATTTTTGCCAAAAATGTCGATTAGAATTTTTTATTAAAAATATGGATTTTATCTGCGCGGATTTCTTCGTAGTTTGGCCAAAAAAGGTCCCAAAGTAAAACGAATAACAGATTTGAACAACTGGGGTCCTTATCTAACGTTTCTCATCACTTTCTGACAGATTTTCAAAAATAAATTGATTTTCGAATTTTTGCGATTTTTATAAGGGGTAGGGTCACAATTTTTTACAAAAAATTTAAAAACGCTAAAATTACCATATTTGAATGCCAATCGACAGGGAATTTAATAACGAGCTCAAAAAGGTACGACACTTTATATTCTGACCGTGTTTTCTCATCTTACGCCAAAAATACTGATATTTTTGTGCAAAAAAACACGATTAAGATTTTTGACAAAATGTCGATTAGAATTTTTTATTAAAAATTTGGATTTTATCTGCGCGGATTTCTTCGTAGTTTGGCCAAAAATGGTCCCAAAGTAAAACGAATAACAGATTTGAACAACTGGGGTCCTTATCTAACGTTTCTCATCACTTTCTGACAGATTTTCAAAAATAAATTGATTTTCGAATTTTTGCGATTTTTATAAGGGGTAGGGTCACAATTTTTTACAAAAAATTTAAAAACGCTAAAATTACCATATTTGAATGCCAATCGACAGGGAATTTAATAACGAGCTCAAAAAGGTACGACACTTTATATTCTGACCGTTTTTTCTCATCTTACGCCAAAAATACTGATATTTTTGTGCAAAAAAACACGATTAAGATTTTTGCCAAAAATGTCGATTAGAATTTTTTATTAAAAATATGGATTTTATCTGCGCGGATTTCTTCGTAGTTTTGCCAAAAAAGGTCCCAAAGTAAAACGAATAACAGATTTGAACAACTGGGGTCCTTATCTAACGTTTCTCATCACTTTCTGACAGATTTGCAAAAATAAATTGATTTTCGAATTTTTGCGATTTTTATAAGGGGTAGGGTCACAATTTTTTACAAAAAATTTAAAAACGCTAAAATTACCATATTTGAATGCCAATCGACAGGGAATTTAATAACGAGCTCAAAAAGGTACGACACTTTATATTCTGACCGTTTTTTCTCATCTTACGCCAAAAATACTGATATTTTTGTGCAAAAAAACACGATTAAGATTTTTGACAAAATGTCGATTAGAATTTTTTATTAAAAATATGGATTTTATCTGCGCGGATTTCTTCGTAGTTTGGCCAAAAAAGGTCCCAAAGTAAAACGAATAACAGATTTGAACAACTGGGGTCCTTATCTAACGTTTCTCATCACTTTCTGACAGATTTGCAAAAATAAATTGATTTTCGAATTTTTGCGATTTTTATAAGGGGTAGGGTCACAATTTTTTACAAAAAATTTAAAAACGCTAAAATTACCATATTTGAATGCCAATCGACAGGGAATTTAATAACGAGCTCAAAAAGGTACGACACTTTATATTCTGACCGTTTTTTCTCATCTTACGCCAAAAATACTGATATTTTTGTGCAAAAAAACACGATTAAGATTTTTGACAAAATGTCGATTAGAATTTTTTATTAAAAATTTGGATTTTATCTGCGCGGATTTCTTCGTAGTTTGGCCAAAAAAGGTCCCAAAGTAAAACGAATAACAGATTTGAACAACTGGGGTCCTTATCTAACGTTTCTCATCACTTTCTGACAGATTTTCAAAAATAAATTGATTTTCGAATTTTTGCGATTTTTATAAGGGGTAGGGTCACAATTTTTAACAAAAAATTTAAAAACGCTAAAATTACCATATTTGAATGCCAATCGACAGGGAATTTAATAACGAGCTCAAAAAGGTACGACACTTTATATTCTGACCGTTTTTTCTCATCTTACGCCAAAAATACTGATATTTTTGTGCAAAAAAACACGATTAAGATTTTTGCCAAAAATGTCGATTAGAATTTTTTATTAAAAATATGGATTTTATCTGCGCGGATTTCTTCGTAGTTTTGCCAAAAAAGGTCCCAAAGTAAAACGAATAACAGATTTGAACAACTGGGGTCCTTATCTAACGTTTCTCATCACTTTCTGACAGATTTGCAAAAATAAATTGATTTTCGAATTTTTGCGATTTTTATAAGGGGTAGGGTCACAATTTTTAACAAAAAATTTAAAAACGCTAAAATTACCATATTTGAATGCCAATCGACAGGGAATTTAATAACGAGCTCAAAAAGGTACGACACTTTATATTCTGACCGTTTTTTCTCATCTTACGCCAAAAATACTGATATTTTTGTGCAAAAAAACACGATTAAGATTTTTGCCAAAAATGTCGATTAGAATTTTTTATTAAAAATATGGATTTTATCTGCGCGGATTTCTTCGTAGTTTGGCCAAAAAAGGTCCCAAAGTAAAACGAATAACAGATTTGAACAACTGGGGTCCTTATCTAACGTTTCTCATCACTTTCTGACAGATTTTCAAAAATAAATTGATTTTCGAATTTTTGCGATTTTTATAAGGGGTAGGGTCACAATTTTTTACAAAAAATTTAAAAACGCTAAAATTACCATATTTGAATGCCAATCGACAGGGAATTTAATAACGAGCTCAAAAAGGTACGACACTTTATATTCTGACCGTTTTTTCTCATCTTACGCCAAAAATACTGATATTTTTGTGCAAAAAAACACGATTAAGATTTTTGACAAAATGTCGATTAGAATTTTTTATTAAAAATTTGGATTTTATCTGCGCGGATTTCTTCGTAGTTTGGCCAAAAATGGTCCCAAAGTAAAACGAATAACAGATTTGAACAACTGGGGTCCTTATCTAACGTTTCTCATCACTTTCTGACAGATTTTCAAAAATAAATTGATTTTCGAATTTTTGCGATTTTTATAAGGGGTAGGGTCACAATTTTTTACAAAAAATTTAAAAACGCTAAAATTACCATATTTGAATGCCAATCGACAGGGAATTTAATAACGAGCTCAAAAAGGTACGACACTTTATATTCTGACCGTTTTTTCTCATCTTACGCCAAAAATACTGATATTTTTGTGCAAAAAAACACGATTAAGATTTTTGCCAAAAATGTCGATTAGAATTTTTTATTAAAAATATGGATTTTATCTGCGCGGATTTCTTCGTAGTTTGGCCAAAAAAGGTCCCAAAGTAAAACGAATAACAGATTTGAACAACTGGGGTCCTTGTCTAACGTTTCTCATCACTTTCTGACAGATTTGCAAAAATAAATTGATTTTTCGAATTTGGGTAGGGTCACAATTTTTTACAAAAAATTTAAAAACGCTAAAATTACCATATTTGAATGCCAATCGACAGGGAATTTAATAACGAGCTCAAAAAGGTACGACACTTTATATTCTGACCGTTTTTTCTCATCTTACGCCAAAAATACTGATATTTTTGTGCAAAAAAACACGATTAAGATTTTTGCCAAAAATGTCGATTAGAATTTTTTATTAAAAATATGGATTTTATCTGCGCGGATTTCTTCGTAGTTTTGCCAAAAAAGGTCCCAAAGTAAAACGAATAACAGATTTGAACAACTGGGGTCCTTATCTAACGTTTCTCATCACTTTCTGACAGATTTGCAAAAATAAATTGATTTTCGAATTTTTGCGATTTTTATAAGGGGTAGGGTCACAATTTTTAACAAAAAATTTAAAAACGCTAAAATTACCATATTTGAATGCCAATCGACAGGGAATTTAATAACGAGCTCAAAAAGGTACGACACTTTATATTCTGACCGTTTTTTCTCATCTTACGCCAAAAATACTGATATTTTTGTGCAAAAAAACACGATTAAGATTTTTGCCAAAAATGTCGATTAGAATTTTTTATTAAAAATATGGATTTTATCTGCGCGGATTTCTTCGTAGTTTGGCCAAAAAAGGTCCCAAAGTAAAACGAATAACAGATTTGAACAACTGGGGTCCTTATCTAACGTTTCTCATCACTTTCTGACAGATTTTCAAAAATAAATTGATTTTCGAATTTTTGCGATTTTTATAAGGGGTAGGGTCACAATTTTTTACAAAAAATTTAAAAACGCTAAAATTACCATATTTGAATGCCAATCGACAGGGAATTTAATAACGAGCTCAAAAAGGTACGACACTTTATATTCTGACCGTTTTTTCTCATCTTACGCCAAAAATACTGATATTTTTGTGCAAAAAAACACGATTAAGATTTTTGACAAAATGTCGATTAGAATTTTTTATTAAAAATTTGGATTTTATCTGCGCGGATTTCTTCGTAGTTTGGCCAAAAATGGTCCCAAAGTAAAACGAATAACAGATTTGAACAACTGGGGTCCTTATCTAACGTTTCTCATCACTTTCTGACAGATTTTCAAAAATAAATTGATTTTCGAATTTTTGCGATTTTTATAAGGGGTAGGGTCACAATTTTTTACAAAAAATTTAAAAACGCTAAAATTACCATATTTGAATGCCAATCGACAGGGAATTTAATAACGAGCTCAAAAAGGTACGACACTTTATATTCTGACCGTTTTTTCTCATCTTACGCCAAAAATACTGATATTTTTGTGCAAAAAAACACGATTAAGATTTTTGCCAAAAATGTCGATTAGAATTTTTTATTAAAAATATGGATTTTATCTGCGCGGATTTCTTCGTAGTTTGGCCAAAAAAGGTCCCAAAGTAAAACGAATAACAGATTTGAACAACTGGGGTCCTTATCTAACGTTTCTCATCACTTTCTGACAGATTTTCAAAAATAAATTGATTTTCGAATTTTTGCGATTTTTATAAGGGGTAGGGTCACAATTTTTTACAAAAAATTTAAAAACGCTAAAATTACCATATTTGAATGCCAATCGACAGGGAATTTAATAACGAGCTCAAAAAGGTACGACACTTTATATTCTGACCGTTTTTTCTCATCTTACGCCAAAAATACTGATATTTTTGTGCAAAAAAACACGATTAAGATTTTTGACAAAATGTCGATTAGAATTTTTTATTAAAAATTTGGATTTTATCTGCGCGGATTTCTTCGTAGTTTGGCCAAAAATGGTCCCAAAGTAAAACGAATAACAGATTTGAACAACTGGGGTCCTTATCTAACGTTTCTCATCACTTTCTGACAGATTTTCAAAAATAAATTGATTTTCGAATTTTTGCGATTTTTATAAGGGGTAGGGTCACAATTTTTTACAAAAAATTTAAAAACGCTAAAATTACCATATTTGAATGCCAATCGACAGGGAATTTAATAACGAGCTCAAAAAGGTACGACACTTTATATTCTGACCGTTTTTTCTCATCTTACGCCAAAAATACTGATATTTTTGTGCAAAAAAACACGATTAAGATTTTTGACAAAATGTCGATTAGAATTTTTTATTAAAAATTTGGATTTTATCTGCGCGGATTTCTTCGTAGTTTGGCCAAAAATGGTCCCAAAGTAAAACGAATAACAGATTTGAACAACTGGGGTCCTTATCTAACGTTTCTCATCACTTTCTGACAGATTTTCAAAAATAAATTGATTTTCGAATTTTTGCGATTTTTATAAGGGGTAGGGTCACAATTTTTTACAAAAAATTTAAAAACGCTAAAATTACCATATTTGAATGCCAATCGACAGGGAATTTAATAACGAGCTCAAAAAGGTACGACACTTTATATTCTGACCGTTTTTTCTCATCTTACGCCAAAAATACTGATATTTTTGTGCAAAAAAACACGATTAAGATTTTTGCCAAAAATGTCGATTAGAATTTTTTATTAAAAATATGGATTTTATCTGCGCGGATTTCTTCGTAGTTTGGCCAAAAAAGGTCCCAAAGTAAAACGAATAACAGATTTGAACAACTGGGGTCCTTGTCTAACGTTTCTCATCACTTTCTGACAGATTTGCAAAAATAAATTGATTTTCGAATTTTTGCGATTTTTATAAGGGGTAGGGTCACAATTTTTTACAAAAAATTTAAAAACGCTAAAATTACCATATTTGAATGCCAATCGACAGGGAATTTAATAACGAGCTCAAAAAGGTACGACACTTTATATTCTGACCGTTTTTTCTCATCTTACGCCAAAAATACTGATATTTTTGTGCAAAAAAACACGATTAAGATTTTTGACAAAAATGTCGATTAGAATTTTTTATAAAAATATGGATTTTATCTGCGCGGATTTCGTCGTAGTTTGGCCAAAAAAGGTCCCAAAGTAAAACGAATAACAGATTTGAACAACTGGGGTCCTTAGCTAACGTTTCTCATCACTTTCTGACAGATTTTCAAAAATAAATTGATTTTCGAATTTTTGCGATTTTTATAAGGGGTAGGGTCACAATTTTTTACAAAAAATTTAAAAACGCTAAAATTACCATATTTGAATGCCAATCGACAGGGAATTTAATAACGAGCTCAAAAAGGTACGACACTTTATATTCTGACCGTTTTTTCTCATCTTACGCCAAAAATACTGATATTTTTGTGCAAAAAAACACGATTAAGATTTTTGCCAAAAATGTCGATTAGAATTTTTTATTAAAAATTTGGATTTTATCTGCGCGGATTTCTTCGTAGTTTGGCCAAAAAAGGTCCCAAAGTAAAACGAATAACAGATTTGAACAACTGGGGTCCTTATCTAACGTTTCTCATCACTTTCTGACAGATTTTCAAAAATAAATTGATTTTCGAATTTTTGCGATTTTTATAAGGGGTAGGGTCACAATTTTTTACAAAAAATTTAAAAACGCTAAAATTACCATATTTGAATGCCAATCGACAGGGAATTTAATAACGAGCTCAAAAAGGTACGACACTTTATATTCTGACCGTTTTTTCTCATCTTACGCCAAAAATACTGATATTTTTGTGCAAAAAAACACGATTAAGATTTTTGCCAAAAATGTCGATTAGAATTTTTTATTAAAAATATGGATTTTATCTGCGCGGATTTCTTCGTAGTTTGGCCAAAAAAGGTCCCAAAGTAAAACGAATAACAGATTTGAACAACTGGGGTCCTTAGCTAACGTTTCTCATCACTTTCTGACAGATTTTCAAAAATAAATTGATTTTCGAATTTTTGCGATTTTTATAAGGGGTAGGGTCACAATTTTTTACAAAAAATTTAAAAACGCTAAAATTACCATATTTG
This sequence comes from Drosophila pseudotakahashii, assembly GCA_035046095.1. Classification (NCBI taxonomy): domain Eukaryota; kingdom Metazoa; phylum Arthropoda; class Insecta; order Diptera; family Drosophilidae; genus Drosophila; species Drosophila pseudotakahashii. The sequence continues at coordinate 16,112,921 of JAWNOE010000105.1, forward strand.
AATGCCAATCGACAGGGAATTTAATAACGAGCTCAAAAAGGTACGACACTTTATATTCTGACCGTTTTTTCTCATCTTACGCCAAAAATACTGATATTTTTGTGCAAAAAAACACGATTAAGATTTTTGCCAAAAATGTCGATTAGAATTTTTTATTAAAAATATGGATTTTATCTGCGCGGATTTCTTCGTAGTTTTGCCAAAAAAGGTCCCAAAGTAAAACGAATAACAGATTTGAACAACTGGGGTCCTTGTCTAACGTTTCTCATCACTTTCTGACAGATTTGCAAAAATAAATTGATTTTCGAATTTTTGCGATTTTTATAAGGGGTAGGGTCACAATTTTTTACAAAAAATTTAAAAACGCTAAAATTACCATATTTGAATGCCAATCGACAGGGAATTTAATAACGAGCTCAAAAAGGTACGACACTTTATATTCTGACCGTTTTTTCTCATCTTACGCCAAAAATACTGATATTTTTGTGCAAAAAAACACGATTAAGATTTTTGACAAAATGTCGATTAGAATTTTTTATTAAAAATTTGGATTTTATCTGCGCGGATTTCTTCGTAGTTTGGCCAAAAAAGGTCCCAAAGTAAAACGAATAACAGATTTGAACAACTGGGGTCCTTATCTAACGTTTCTCATCACTTTCTGACAGATTTGCAAAAATAAATTGATTTTCGAATTTTTGCGATTTTTATAAGGGGTAGGGTCACAATTTTTTACAAAAAATTTAAAAACGCTAAAATTACCATATTTGAATGCCAATCGACAGGGAATTTAATAACGAGCTCAAAAAGGTACGACACTTTATATTCTGACCGTTTTTTCTCATCTTACGCCAAAAATACTGATATTTTTGTGCAAAAAAACACGATTAAGATTTTTGCCAAAAATGTCGATTAGAATTTTTTATTAAAAATATGGATTTTATCTGCGCGGATTTCTTCGTAGTTTGGCCAAAAAAGGTCCCAAAGTAAAACGAATAACAGATTTGAACAACTGGGGTCCTTATCTAACGTTTCTCATCACTTTCTGACAGATTTGCAAAAATAAATTGATTTTCGAATTTTTGCGATTTTTATAAGGGGTAGGGTCACAATTTTTTACAAAAAATTTAAAAACGCTAAAATTACCATATTTGAATGCCAATCGACAGGGAATTTAATAACGAGCTCAAAAAGGTACGACACTTTATATTCTGACCGTTTTTTCTCATCTTACGCCAAAAATACTGATATTTTTGTGCAAAAAAACACGATTAAGATTTTTGACAAAATGTCGATTAGAATTTTTTATTAAAAATTTGGATTTTATCTGCGCGGATTTCTTCGTAGTTTGGCCAAAAAAGGTCCCAAAGTAAAACGAATAACAGATTTGAACAACTGGGGTCCTTATCTAACGTTTCTCATCACTTTCTGACAGATTTTCAAAAATAAATTGATTTTCGAATTTTTGCGATTTTTATAAGGGGTAGGGTCACAATTTTTTACAAAAAATTTAAAAACGCTAAAATTACCATATTTGAATGCCAATCGACAGGGAATTTAATAACGAGCTCAAAAAGGTACGACACTTTATATTCTGACCGTTTTTTCTCATCTTACGCCAAAAATACTGATATTTTTGTGCAAAAAAACACGATTAAGATTTTTGCCAAAAATGTCGATTAGAATTTTTTATTAAAAATATGGATTTTATCTGCGCGGATTTCTTCGTAGTTTTGCCAAAAAAGGTCCCAAAGTAAAACGAATAACAGATTTGAACAACTGGGGTCCTTATCTAACGTTTCTCATCACTTTCTGACAGATTTGCAAAAATAAATTGATTTTCGAATTTTTGCGATTTTTATAAGGGGTAGGGTCACAATTTTTTACAAAAAATTTAAAAACGCTAAAATTACCATATTTGAATGCCAATCGACAGGGAATTTAATAACGAGCTCAAAAAGGTACGACACTTTATATTCTGACCGTTTTTTCTCATCTTACGCCAAAAATACTGATATTTTTGTGCAAAAAAACACGATTAAGATTTTTGCCAAAAATGTCGATTAGAATTTTTTATTAAAAATATGGATTTTATCTGCGCGGATTTCTTCGTAGTTTGGCCAAAAAAGGTCCCAAAGTAAAACGAATAACAGATTTGAACAACTGGGGTCCTTATCTAACGTTTCTCATCACTTTCTGACAGATTTTCAAAAATAAATTGATTTTCGAATTTTTGCGATTTTTATAAGGGGTAGGGTCACAATTTTTTACAAAAAATTTAAAAACGCTAAAATTACCATATTTGAATGCCAATCGACAGGGAATTTAATAACGAGCTCAAAAAGGTACGACACTTTATATTCTGACCGTTTTTTCTCATCTTACGCCAAAAATACTGATATTTTTGTGCAAAAAAACACGATTAAGATTTTTGACAAAATGTCGATTAGAATTTTTTATTAAAAATTTGGATTTTATCTGCGCGGATTTCTTCGTAGTTTGGCCAAAAATGGTCCCAAAGTAAAACGAATAACAGATTTGAACAACTGGGGTCCTTATCTAACGTTTCTCATCACTTTCTGACAGATTTTCAAAAATAAATTGATTTTCGAATTTTTGCGATTTTTATAAGGGGTAGGGTCACAATTTTTTACAAAAAATTTAAAAACGCTAAAATTACCATATTTGAATGCCAATCGACAGGGAATTTAATAACGAGCTCAAAAAGGTACGACACTTTATATTCTGACCGTTTTTTCTCATCTTACGCCAAAAATACTGATATTTTTGTGCAAAAAAACACGATTAAGATTTTTGCCAAAAATGTCGATTAGAATTTTTTATTAAAAATATGGATTTTATCTGCGCGGATTTCTTCGTAGTTTGGCCAAAAAAGGTCCCAAAGTAAAACGAATAACAGATTTGAACAACTGGGGTCCTTGTCTAACGTTTCTCATCACTTTCTGACAGATTTGCAAAAATAAATTGATTTTCGAATTTTTGCGATTTTTATAAGGGGTAGGGTCACAATTTTTTACAAAAAATTTAAAAACGCTAAAATTACCATATTTGAATGCCAATCGACAGGGAATTTAATAACGAGCTCAAAAAGGTACGACACTTTATATTCTGACCGTTTTTTCTCATCTTACGCCAAAAATACTGATATTTTTGTGCAAAAAAACACGATTAAGATTTTTGACAAAAATGTCGATTAGAATTTTTTATAAAAATATGGATTTTATCTGCGCGGATTTCGTCGTAGTTTGGCCAAAAAAGGTCCCAAAGTAAAACGAATAACAGATTTGAACAACTGGGGTCCTTAGCTAACGTTTCTCATCACTTTCTGACAGATTTTCAAAAATAAATTGATTTTCGAATTTTTGCGATTTTTATAAGGGGTAGGGTCACAATTTTTTACAAAAAATTTAAAAACGCTAAAATTACCATATTTGAATGCCAATCGACAGGGAATTTAATAACGAGCTCAAAAAGGTACGACACTTTATATTCTGACCGTTTTTTCTCATCTTACGCCAAAAATACTGATATTTTTGTGCAAAAAAACACGATTAAGATTTTTGACAAAAATGTCGATTAGAATTTTTTATAAAAATATGGATTTTATCTGCGCGGATTTCGTCGTAGTTTGGCCAAAAAAGGTCCCAAAGTAAAACGAATAACAGATTTGAACAACTGGGGTCCTTAGCTAACGTTTCTCATCACTTTCTGACAGATTTGCAAAAATAAATTGATTTTCGAATTTTTGCGATTTTTATAAGGGGTAGGGTCACAATTTTTTACAAAAAATTTAAAAACGCTAAAATTACCATATTTGAATGCCAATCGACAGGGAATTTAATAACGAGCTCAAAAAGGTACGACACTTTATATTCTGACCGTTTTTTCTCATCTTACGCCAAAAATACTGATATTTTTGTGCAAAAAAACACGATTAAGATTTTTGCCAAAAATGTCGATTAGAATTTTTTATTAAAAATATGGATTTTATCTGCGCGGATTTCTTCGTAGTTTGGCCAAAAAAGGTCCCAAAGTAAAACGAATAACAGATTTGAACAACTGGGGTCCTTATCTAACGTTTCTCATCACTTTCTGACAGATTTGCAAAAATAAATTGATTTTCGAATTTTTGCGATTTTTATAAGGGGTAGGGTCACAATTTTTTACAAAAAATTTAAAAACTCTAAAATTACCATATTTGAATGCCAATCGACAGGGAATTTAATAACGAGCTCAAAAAGGTACGACACTTTATATTCTGACCGTTTTTTCTCATCTTACGCCAAAAATACTGATATTTTTGTGCAAAAAAACACGATTAAGATTTTTGACAAAATGTCGATTAGAATTTTTTATTAAAAATTTGGATTTTATCTGCGCGGATTTCTTCGTAGTTTGGCCAAAAATGGTCCCAAAGTAAAACGAATAACAGATTTGAACAACTGGGGTCCTTATCTAACGTTTCTCATCACTTTCTGACAGATTTTCAAAAATAAATTGATTTTCGAATTTTTGCGATTTTTATAAGGGGTAGGGTCACAATTTTTTACAAAAAATTTAAAAACGCTAAAATTACCATATTTGAATGCCAATCGACAGGGAATTTAATAACGAGCTCAAAAAGGTACGACACTTTATATTCTGACCGTTTTTTCTCATCTTACGCCAAAAATACTGATATTTTTGTGCAAAAAAACACGATTAAGATTTTTGACAAAATGTCGATTAGAATTTTTTATAAAAATATGGATTTTATCTGCGCGGATTTCGTCGTAGTTTGGCCAAAAAAGGTCCCAAAGTAAAACGAATAACAGATTTGAACAACTGGGGTCCTTAGCTAACGTTTCTCATCACTTTCTGACAGATTTTCAAAAATAAATTGATTTTCGAATTTTTGCGATTTTTATAAGGGGTAGGGTCACAATTTTTTACAAAAAATTTAAAAACGCTAAAATTACCATATTTGAATGCCAATCGACAGGGAATTTAATAACGAGCTCAAAAAGGTACGACACTTTATATTCTGACCGTTTTTTCTCATCTTACGCCAAAAATACTGATATTTTTGTGCAAAAAAACACGATTAAGATTTTTGACAAAATGTCGATTAGAATTTTTTATTAAAAATTTGAATTTCATCTGCGCGGATTTCTTCGTAGTTTGGCCAAAAATGGTCCCAAAGTAAAACGAATAACAGATTTGAACAACTGGGGTCCTTATCTAACGTTTCTCATCACTTTCTGACAGATTTTCAAAAATAAATTGATTTTCGAATTTTTGCGATTTTTATAAGGGGTAGGGTCACAATTTTTTACAAAAAATTTAAAAACGCTAAAATTACCATATTTGAATGCCAATCGACAGGGAATTTAATAACGAGCTCAAAAAGGTACGACACTTTATATTCTGACCGTTTTTTTTCATCTTACGCCAAAAATACTGATATTTTTGTGCAAAAAAACACGATTAAGATTTTTGACAAAATGTCGATTAGAATTTTTTATAAAAATATGGATTTTATCTGCGCGGATTTCGTCGTAGTTTGGCCAAAAAAGGTCCCAAAGTAAAACGAATAACAGATTTGAACAACTGGGGTCCTTAGCTAACGTTTCTCATCACTTTCTGACAGATTTTCAAAAATAAATTGATTTTCGAATTTTTGCGATTTTTATAAGGGGTTGGGTCACAATTTTTTACAAAAAATTTAAAAACGCTAAAATTACCATATTTGAATGCCAATCGACAGGGAATTTAATAACGAGCTCAAAAAGGTACGACACTTTATATTCTGACCGTTTTTTCTCATCTTACGCCAAAAATACTGATATTTTTGTGCAAAAAAACACGATTAAGATTTTTGCCAAAAATGTCGATTAGAATTTTTTATAAAAATATGGATTTTATCTGCGCGGATTTCGTCGTAGTTTGGCCAAAAAAGGTCCCAAAGTAAAACGAATAACAGATTTGAACAACTGGGGTCCTTATCTAACGTTTCTCATCACTTTCTGACAGATTTGCAAAAATAAATTGATTTTCGAATTTTTGCGATTTTTATAAGGGGTAGGGTCACAATTTTTTACAAAAAATTTAAAAACGCTAAAATTACCATATTTGAATGCCAATCGACAGGGAATTTAATAACGAGCTCAAAAAGGTACGACACTTTATATTCTGACCGTTTTTTCTCATCTTACGCCAAAAATACTGATATTTTTGTGCAAAAAAACACGATTAAGATTTTTGACAAAATGTCGATTAGAATTTTTTATTAAAAATTTGGATTTTATCTGCGCGGATTTCTTCGTAGTTTGGCCAAAAATGGTCCCAAAGTAAAACGAATAACAGATTTGAACAACTGGGGTCCTTATCTAACGTTTCTCATCACTTTCTGACAGATTTTCAAAAATAAATTGATTTTCGAATTTTTGCGATTTTTATAAGAGGTAGGGTCACAATTTTTTACAAAAAATTTAAAAACGCTAAAATTACCATATTTGAATGCCAATCGACAGGGAATTTAATAACGAGCTCAAAAAGGTACGACACTTTATATTCTGACCGTTTTTTCTCATCTTACGCCAAAAATACTGATATTTTTGTGCAAAAAAACACGATTAAGATTTTTGCCAAAAATGTCGATTAGAATTTGTTATTAAAAATATGGATTTTATCTGCGCGGATTTCTTCGTAGTTTGGCCAAAAAAGGTCCCAAAGTAAAACGAATAACAGATTTGAACAACTGGGGTCCTTATCTAACGTTTCTCATCACTTTCTGACAGATTTGCAAAAATAAATTGATTTTCGAATTTTTGCGATTTTTATAAGGGGTAGGGTCACAATTTTTTACAAAAAATTTAAAAACGCTAAAATTACCATATTTGAATGCCAATCGACAGGGAATTTAATAACGAGCTCAAAAAGGTACGACACTTTATATTCTGACCGTTTTTTCTCATCTTACGCCAAAAATACTGATATTTTTGTGCAAAAAAACACGATTAAGATTTTTGCCAAAAATGTCGATTAGAATTTTTTATTAAAAATATGGATTTTATCTGCGCGGATTTCTTCGTAGTTTGGCCAAAAAAGGTCCCAAAGTAAAACGAATAACAGATTTGAACAACTGGGGTCCTTATCTAACGTTTCTCATCACTTTCTGACAGATTTGCAAAAATAAATTGATTTTCGAATTTTTGCGATTTTTATAAGGGGTAGGGTCACAATTTTTTACAAAAAATTTAAAAACGCTAAAATTACCATATTTGAATGCCAATCGACAGGGAATTTAATAACGAGCTCAAAAAGGTACGACACTTTATATTCTGACCGTTTTTTCTCATCTTACGCCAAAAATACTGATATTTTTGTGCAAAAAAACACGATTAAGATTTTTGACAAAAATGTCGATTAGAATTTTTTATTAAAAATTTGGATTTTATCTGCGCGGATTTCTTCGTAGTTTGGCCAAAAAAGGTCCCAAAGTAAAACGAATAACAGATTTGAACAACTGGGGTCCTTATCTAACGTTTCTCATCACTTTCTGACAGATTTTCAAAAATAAATTGATTTTCGAATTTTTGCGATTTTTATAAGGGGTAGGGTCACAATTTTTTACAAAAAATTTAAAAACGCTAAAATTACCATATTTGAATGCCAATCGACAGGGAATTTAATAACGAGCTCAAAAAGGTACGACACTTTATATTCTGACCGTTTTTTTTCATCTTACGCCAAAAATACTGATATTTTTGTGCAAAAAAACACGATTAAGATTTTTGACAAAATGTCGATTAGAATTTTTTATAAAAATATGGATTTTATCTGCGCGGATTTCGTCGTAGTTTGGCCAAAAAAGGTCCCAAAGTAAAACGAATAACAGATTTGAACAACTGGGGTCCTTAGCTAACGTTTCTCATCACTTTCTGACAGATTTTCAAAAATAAATTGATTTTCGAATTTTTGCGATTTTTATAAGGGGTAGGGTCACAATTTTTTACAAAAAATTTAAAAACGCTAAAATTACCATATTTGAATGCCAATCGACAGGGAATTTAATAACGAGCTCAAAAAGGTACGACACTTTATATTCTGACCGTTTTTTCTCATCTTACGCCAAAAATACTGATATTTTTGTGCAAAAAAACACGATTAAGATTTTTGCCAAAAATGTCGATTAGAATTTGTTATTAAAAATATGGATTTTATCTGCGCGGATTTCTTCGTAGTTTGGCCAAAAAAGGTCCCAAAGTAAAACGAATAACAGATTTGAACAACTGGGGTCCTTATCTAACGTTTCTCATCACTTTCTGACAGATTTGCAAAAATAAATTGATTTTCGAATTTTTGCGATTTTTATAAGGGGTAGGGTCACAATTTTTTACAAAAAATTTAAAAACGCTAAAATTACCATATTTGAATGCCAATCGACAGGGAATTTAATAACGAGCTCAAAAAGGTACGACACTTTATATTCTGACCGTTTTTTCTCATCTTACGCCAAAAATACTGATATTTTTGTGCAAAAAAACACGATTAAGATTTTTGACAAAAATGTCGATTAGAATTTTTTATTAAAAATTTGGATTTTATCTGCGCGGATTTCTTCGTAGTTTGGCCAAAAAAGGTCCCAAAGTAAAACGAATAACAGATTTGAACAACTGGGGTCCTTATCTAACGTTTCTCATCACTTTCTGACAGATTTTCAAAAATAAATTGATTTTCGAATTTTTGCGATTTTTATAAGGGGTAGGGTCACAATTTTTTACAAAAAATTTAAAAACGCTAAAATTACCATATTTGAATGCCAATCGACAGGGAATTTAATAACGAGCTCAAAAAGGTACGACACTTTATATTCTGACCGTTTTTTTTCATCTTACGCCAAAAATACTGATATTTTTGTGCAAAAAAACACGATTAAGATTTTTGACAAAATGTCGATTAGAATTTTTTATAAAAATATGGATTTTATCTGCGCGGATTTCGTCGTAGTTTGGCCAAAAAAGGTCCCAAAGTAAAACGAATAACAGATTTGAACAACTGGGGTCCTTAGCTAACGTTTCTCATCACTTTCTGACAGATTTTCAAAAATAAATTGATTTTCGAATTTTTGCGATTTTTATAAGGGGTAGGGTCACAATTTTTTACAAAAAATTTAAAAACGCTAAAATTACCATATTTGAATGCCAATCGACAGGGAATTTAATAACGAGCTCAAAAAGGTACGACACTTTATATTCTGACCGTTTTTTCTCATCTTACGCCAAAAATACTGATATTTTTGTGCAAAAAAACACGATTAAGATTTTTGACAAAATGTCGATTAGAATTTTTTATAAAAATATGGATTTTATCTGCGCGGATTTCGTCGTAGTTTGGCCAAAAAAGGTCCCAAAGTAAAACGAATAACAGATTTGAACAACTGGGGTCCTTAGCTAACGTTTCTCATCACTTTCTGACAGATTTTCAAAAATAAATTGATTTTCGAATTTTTGCGATTTTTATAAGGGGTAGGGTCACAATTTTTTACAAAAAATTTAAAAACGCTAAAATTACCATATTTGAATGCCAATCGACAGGGAATTTAATAACGAGCTCAAAAAGGTACGACACTTTATATTCTGACCGTTTTTTCTCATCTTACGCCAAAAATACTGATATTTTTGTGCAAAAAAACACGATTAAGATTTTTGACAAAATGTCGATTAGAATTTTTTATTAAAAATTTGGATTTTATCTGCGCGGATTTCTTCGTAGTTTGGCCAAAAATGGTCCCAAAGTAAAACGAATAACAGATTTGAACAACTGGGGTCCTTATCTAACGTTTCTCATCACTTTCTGACAGATTTTCAAAAATAAATTGATTTTCGAATTTTTGCGATTTTTATAAGGGGTAGGGTCACAATTTTTTACAAAAAATTTAAAAACGCTAAAATTACCATATTTGAATGCCAATCGACAGGGAATTTAATAACGAGCTCAAAAAGGTACGACACTTTATATTCTGACCGTTTTTTTTCATCTTACGCCAAAAATACTGATATTTTTGTGCAAAAAAACACGATTAAGATTTTTGACAAAATGTCGATTAGAATTTTTTATAAAAATATGGATTTTATCTGCGCGGATTTCGTCGTAGTTTGGCCAAAAAAGGTCCCAAAGTAAAACGAATAACAGATTTGAACAACTGGGGTCCTTAGCTAACGTTTCTCATCACTTTCTGACAGATTTTCAAAAATAAATTGATTTTCGAATTTTTGCGATTTTTATAAGGGGTAAGGTCACAATTTTTTACAAAAAATTTAAAAACGCTAAAATTACCATATTTGAATGCCAATCGACAGGGAATTTAATAACGAGCTCAAAAAGGTACGACACTTTGTATTCTGACCGTTTTTTCTCATCTTACGCCAAAAATACTGATATTTTTTTGCAAAAAAACACGATTAAGATTTTTGCCAAAAATGTCGATTAGAATTTTTTATTAAAAATATGGATTTTATCTGCGCGGATTTCTTCGTAGTTTGGCCAAAAAAGGTCCCAAAGTAAAACGAATAACAGATTTGAACAACTGGGGTCCTTATCTAACGTTTCTCATCACTTTCTGACAGATTTTCAAAAATAAATTGATTTTCGAATTTTTGCGATTTTTATAAGGGGTAGGGGTCACAATTTTTTACAAAAAATTTAAAAACGCTAAAATTACCATATTTGAATGCCAATCGACAGGGAATTTAATAACGAGCTCAAAAAGGTACGACACTTTATATTCTGACCGTTTTTTCTCATCTTACGCCAAAAATACTGATATTTTTGTGCAAAAAAACACGATTAAGATTTTTGACAAAATGTCGATTAGAATTTTTTATTAAAAATTTGGATTTTATCTGCGCGGATTTCTTCGTAGTTTGGCCAAAAAAGGTCCCAAAGTAAAACGAATAACAGATTTGAACAACTGGGGTCCTTATCTAACGTTTCTCATCACTTTCTGACAGATTTTCAAAAATAAATTGATTTTCGAATTTTTGCGATTTTTATAAGGGGTAGGGTCACAATTTTTTACAAAAAATTTAAAAACGCTAAAATTACCATATTTGAATGCCAATCGACAGGGAATTTAATAACGAGCTCAAAAAGGTACGACACTTTATATTCTGACCGTTTTTTTTCATCTTACGCCAAAAATACTGATATTTTTGTGCAAAAAAACACGATTAAGATTTTTGACAAAATGTCGATTAGAATTTTTTATAAAAATATGGATTTTATCTGCGCGGATTTCGTCGTAGTTTGGCCAAAAAAGGTCCCAAAGTAAAACGAATAACAGATTTGAACAACTGGGGTCCTTAGCTAACGTTTCTCATCACTTTCTGACAGATTTTCAAAAATAAATTGATTTTCGAATTTTTGCGATTTTTATAAGGGGTAGGGTCACAATTTTTTACAAAAAATTTAAAAACGCTAAAATTACCATATTTGAATGCCAATCGACAGGGAATTTAATAACGAGCTCAAAAAGGTACGACACTTTATATTCTGACCGTTTTTTCTCATCTTACGCCAAAAATACTGATATTTTTGTGCAAAAAAACACGATTAAGATTTTTGACAAAATGTCGATTAGAATTTTTTATAAAAATATGGATTTTATCTGCGCGGATTTCGTCGTAGTTTGGCCAAAAAAGGTCCCAAAGTAAAACGAATAACAGATTTGAACAACTGGGGTCCTTAGCTAACGTTTCTCATCACTTTCTGACAGATTTTCAAAAATAAATTGATTTTCGAATTTTTGCGATTTTTATAAGGGGTAGGGTCACAATTTTTTACAAAAAATTTAAAAACGCTAAAATTACCATATTTGAATGCCAATCGACAGGGAATTTAATAACGAGCTCAAAAAGGTACGACACTTTATATTCTGACCGTTTTTTCTCATCTTACGCCAAAAATACTGATATTTTTGTGCAAAAAAACACGATTAAGATTTTTGACAAAATGTCGATTAGAATTTTTTATTAAAAATTTGGATTTTATCTGCGCGGATTTCTTCGTAGTTTGGCCAAAAATGGTCCCAAAGTAAAACGAATAACAGATTTGAACAACTGGGGTCCTTATCTAACGTTTCTCATCACTTTCTGACAGATTTTCAAAAATAAATTGATTTTCGAATTTTTGCGATTTTTATAAGGGGTAGGGTCACAATTTTTTACAAAAAATTTAAAAACGCTAAAATTACCATATTTGAATGCCAATCGACAGGGAATTTAATAACGAGCTCAAAAAGGTACGACACTTTATATTCTGACCGTTTTTTTTCATCTTACGCCAAAAATACTGATATTTTTGTGCAAAAAAACACGATTAAGATTTTTGACAAAATGTCGATTAGAATTTTTTATTAAAAATTTGGATTTTATCTGCGCGGATTTCGTCGTAGTTTGGCCAAAAAAGGTCCCAAAGTAAAACGAATAACAGATTTGAACAACTGGGGTCCTTATCTAACGTTTCTCATCACTTTCTGACAGATTTTCAAAAATAAATTGATTTTCGAATTTTTGCGATTTTTATAAGGGGTAGGGTCACAATTTTTTACAAAAAATTTAAAAACGCTAAAATTACCATATTTGAATGCCAATCGACAGGGAATTTAATAACGAGCTCAAAAAGGTACGACACTTTATATTCTGACCGTTTTTTCTCATCTTACGCCAAAAATACTGATATTTTTGTGCAAAAAAACACGATTAAGATTTTTGACAAAATGTCGATTAGAATTTTTTATTAAAAATTTGGATTTTATCTGCGCGGATTTCTTCGTAGTTTGGCCAAAAATGGTCCCAAAGTAAAACGAATAACAGATTTGAACAACTGGGGTCCTTATCTAACGTTTCTCATCACTTTCTGACAGATTTTCAAAAATAAATTGATTTTCGAATTTTTGCGATTTTTATAAGGGGTAGGGTCACAATTTTTTACAAAAAATTTAAAAACGCTAAAATTACCATATTTGAATGCCAATCGACAGGGAATTTAATAACGAGCTCAAAAAGGTACGACACTTTATATTCTGACCGTTTTTTTTCATCTTACGCCAAAAATACTGATATTTTTGTGCAAAAAAACACGATTAAGATTTTTGACAAAATGTCGATTAGAATTTTTTATAAAAATATGGATTTTATCTGCGCGGATTTCGTCGTAGTTTGGCCAAAAAAGGTCCCAAAGTAAAACGAATAACAGATTTGAACAACTGGGGTCCTTAGCTAACGTTTCTCATCACTTTCTGACAGATTTTCAAAAATAAATTGATTTTCGAATTTTTGCGATTTTTATAAGGGGTAGGGTCACAATTTTTTACAAAAAATTTAAAAACGCTAAAATTACCATATTTGAATGCCAATCGACAGGGAATTTAATAACGAGCTCAAAAAGGTACGACACTTTGTATTCTGACCGTTTTTTCTCATCTTACGCCAAAAATACTGATATTTTTTTGCAAAAAAACACGATTAAGATTTTTGCCAAAAATGTCGATTAGAATTTTTTATTAAAAATATGGATTTTATCTGCGCGGATTTCTTCGTAGTTTGGCCAAAAAAGGTCCCAAAGTAAAACGAATAACAGATTTGAACAACTGGGGTCCTTATCTAACGTTTCTCATCACTTTCTGACAGATTTTCAAAAATAAATTGATTTTCGAATTTTTGCGATTTTTATAAGGGGTAGGGTCACAATTTTTTACAAAAAATTTAAAAACGCTAAAATTACCATATTTGAATGCCGATCGATAGGGAATTTAGTTACGAGCTCAAAAAGGTAGGACACTTTATATTCTGACCGTTTTTTCTCATTTTACGCCAAAAATACTGATATTTTTGTGCAAAAAAACACGATTAAGATTTTTGACAAAATGTCGATTAGAATTTTTTATAAAAATATGGATTTTATCTGCGCGGATTTCGTCGTAGTTTGGCCAAAAAAGGTCCCAAAGTAAAACGAATAACAGATTTGAACAACTGGGGTCCTTAGCTAACGTTTCTCATCACTTTCTGACAGATTTTCAAAAATAAATTGATTTTCGAATTTTTGCGATTTTTATAAGGGGTAGGGTCACAATTTTTTACAAAAAATTTAAAAACGCTAAAATTACCATATTTGAATGCCAATCGACAGGGAATTTAATAACGAGCTCAAAAAGGTACGACACTTTATATTCTGACCGTTTTTTCTCATCTTACGCCAAAAATACTGATATTTTTGTGCAAAAAAACACGATTAAGATTTTTGCCAAAAATGTCGATTAGAATTTTTTATAAAAATATGGATTTTATCTGCGCGGATTTCGTCGTAGTTTGGCCAAAAAAGGTCCCAAAGTAAAACGAATAACAGATTTGAACAACTGGGGTCCTTAGCTAACGTTTCTCATCACTTTCTGACAGATTTTCAAAAATAAATTGATTTTCGAATTTTTGCGATTTTTATAAGGGGTAGGGTCACAATTTTTTACAAAAAATTTAAAAACGCTAAAATTACCATATTTGAATGCCAATAGACAGGGAATTTAATAACGAGCTCAAAAAGGTACGACACTTTATATTCTGACCGTTTTTTCTCATCTTACGCCAAAAATACTGATATTTTTGTGCAAAAAAACACGATTAAGATTTTTGCCAAAAATGTCGATTAGAATTTTTTTTAAAAATATGGATTTTATCTGCGCGGATTTCGTCGTAGTTTGGCCAAAAAAGGTCCCAAAGTAAAACGAATAACAGATTTGAACAACTGGGGTCCTTATCTAACGTTTCTCATCACTTTCTGACAGATTTTCAAAAATAAATTGATTTTCGAATTTTTGCGATTTTTATAAGGGGTAGGGTCACAATTTTTTACAAAAAATTTAAAAACGCTAAAATTACCATATTTGAATGCCGATCGATAAGGAATTTAGTTACGAGCTCAAAAAGGTACGACACTTTGTATTCTGACCGTTTTTTCTCATCTTACGCCAAAAATACTGATATTTTTGTGCAAAAAAACACGATTAAGATTTTTGACAAAAATGTCGATTAGAATTTTTTATTAAAAATTTGGATTTTACCTGCGCGGATTTCTTCGTAGTTTGGCCAAAAAAGGTCCCAAAGTAAAACGAATAACAGATTTGAACAACTGGGGTCCTTATCTAACGTTTCTCATCACTTTCTGACAGATTTTCAAAAATAAATTGATTTTCGAATTTTTGCGATTTTTATAAGGGGTAGGGTCACAATTTTTTACAAAAAAATTAAAAACGCTAAAATTACCATATTTGAATGCCAATCGACAGGGAATTTAATAACGAGCTCAAAAAGGTACGACACTTTATATTCTGACCGTTTTTTCTCATCTTACGCCAAAAATACTGATATTTTTGTGCAAAAAAACACGATTAAGATTTTTGCCAAAAATGTCGATTAGAATTTTTTATAAAAATATGGATTTTATCTGCGCGGATTTCGTCGTAGTTTGGCCAAAAAAGGTCCCAAAGTAAAACGAATAACAGATTTGAACAACTGGGGTCCTTAGCTAACGTTTCTCATCACTTTCTGACAGATTTTCAAAAATAAATTGATTTTCGAATTTTTGCGATTTTTATAAGGGGTAGGGTCACAATTTTTTACAAAAAATTTAAAAACGCTAAAATTACCATATTTGAATGCCGATCGATAAGGAATTTAGTTACGAGCTCAAAAAGGTACGACACTTTGTATTCTGACCGTTTTTTCTCATCTTACGCCAAAAATACTGATATTTTTGTGCAAAAAAACACGATTAAGATTTTTGACAAAAATGTCGATTAGAATTTTTTATTAAAAATTTGGATTTTACCTGCGCGGATTTCTTCGTAGTTTGGCCAAAAAAGGTCCCAAAGTAAAACGAATAACAGATTTGAACAACTGGGGTCCTTATCTAACGTTTCTCATCACTTTCTGACAGATTTTCAAAAATAAATTGATTTTCGAATTTTTGCGATTTTTATAAGGGGTAGGGTCACAATTTTTTACAAAAAATTTAAAAACGCTAAAATTACCATATTTGAATGCCAATCGACAGGGAATTTAATAACGAGCTCAGAAAGGTACGACACTTTATATTCTGACGGTTTTTTCTCATCTTACGCCAAAAATACTGATATTTTTGTGCTAAAAAACACGATTAAGATTTTTGCCAAATATGTCGATTAGAATTTTTTATTAAAAATATGGATTTTATCTGCGCGGATTTCTTCGTAGTTTGGCCAAAAAAGGTTCCAAAGTAAAACGAATAACAGATTTGAACAACTGGGGTCCTTAGCTAACGTTTCTCATCACTTTCTGACAGATTTTCAAAAATAAATTGATTTTCGAATTTTTGCGATTTTTATAAGGGGTAGGGTCACAATTTTTTACAAAAAATTTAAAAACGCTAAAATTACCATATTTGAATGCCAATCGACAGGGAATTTAATAACGAGCTCAAAAAGGTACGACACTTTGTATTCTGACCGTTTTTTCTCATCTTACGCCAAAAATACTGATATTTTTGTGCAAAAAAACACGATTAAGATTTTTGCCAAAAATGTCGATTAGAATTTTTTATAAAAATATGGATTTTATCTGCGCGGATTTCGTCGTAGTTTGGCCAAAAAAGGTCCCAAAGTAAAACGAATAACAGATTTGAACAACTGGGGTCCTTATCTAACGTTTCTCATCACTTTCTGACAGATTTTCAAAAATAAATTGATTTTCGAATTTTTGCGATTTTTATAAGGGGTAGGGTCACAATTTTTTACAAAAAATTTAAAAACGCTAAAATTACCATATTTGAATGCCAATCGACAGGGAATTTAATAACGAGCTCAAAAAGGTACGACACTTTGTATTCTGACCGTTTTTTCTCATCTTACGCCAAAAATACTGATATTTTTGTGCAAAAAAACACGATTAAGATTTTTGCCAAAAATGTCGATTAGAATTTTTTATAAAAATATGGATTTTATCTGCGCGGATTTCGTCGTAGTTTGGCCAAAAAAGGTCCCAAAGTAAAACGAATAACAGATTTGAACAACTGGGGTCCTTATCTAACGTTTCTCATCACTTTCTGACAGATTTTCAAAAATTAATTGATTTTCGAATTTTTGCGATTTTTATAAGGGGTAGGGTCACAATTTTTTACAAAAAATTTAAAAACGCTAAAATTACCATATTTGAATGCCAATCGACAGGGAATTTAATAACGAGCTCAAAAAGGTACGACACTTTATATTCTGACCGTTTTTTCTCATCTTACGCCAAAAATACTGATATTTTTGTGCAAAAAAACACGATTAAGATTTTTGACAAAAATGTCGATTAGAATTTTTTTTAAAAATATGGATTTTATCTGCGCGGATTTCGTCGTAGTTTGGCCAAAAAAGGTCCCAAAGTAAAACGAATAACAGATTTGAACAACTGGGGTCCTTATCTAACGTTTCTCATCACTTTCTGACAGATTTTCAAAAATTAATTGATTTTCGAATTTTTGCGATTTTTATAAGGGGTAGGGTCACAATTTTTTACAAAAAATTTAAAAACGCTAAAATTACCATATTTGAATGCCAATCGACAGGGAATTTAATAACGAGCTCAAAAAGGTACGACACTTTGTATTCTGACCGTTTTTTCTCATCTTACGCCAAAAATACTGATATTTTTGTGCAAAAAAACACGATTAAGATTTTTGCCAAAAATGTCGATTAGAATTTTTTATTAAAAATATGGATTTTATCTGCGCGGATTTCTTCGTAGTTTGGCCAAAAAAGGTCCCAAAGTAAAACGAATAACAGATTTGAACAACTGGGCTCCTTAGCTAACGTTTCTCATCACTTTCGGACAGATTTTCAAAAATAAATTGATTTTCGAATTTTTGCGATTTTTATAAGGGGTAGGGTCACAATTTTTTACAAAAAATTTAAAAACGCTAAAATTACCATATTTGAATGCCAATCGACAGGGAATTTAATAACGAGCTCAAAAAGGTACGACACTTTGTATTCTGACCGTTTTTTCTCATCTTACGCCAAAAATACTGATATTTTTGTGCAAAAAAACACGATTAAGATTTTTGCCAAAAATGTCGATTAGAATTTTTTATTAAAAATATGGATTTTATCTGCGCGGATTTCTTCGTAGTTTGGCCAAAAAAGGTCCCAAAGTAAAACGAATAACAGATTTTAACAACTGGGGTCCTTATCTAACGTTTCTCATCACTTTCTGACAGATTTTCAAAAATAAATTGATTTTCGAATTTTTGCGATTTTTATAAGGGGTAGGGTCACAATTTTTTACAAAAAATTTAAAAACGCTAAAATTACCATATTTGAATGCCAATCGACAGGGAATTTAATAACGAGCTCAAAAAGGTACGACACTTTGTATTCTGACCGTTTTTTCTCATCTTACGCCAAAAATACTGATATTTTTGTGCAAAAAAACACGATTAAGATTTTTGCCAAAAATGTCGATTAGAATTTTTTATTAAAAATATGGATTTTATCTGCGCGGATTTCTTCGTAGTTTGGCCAAAAAAGGTCCCAAAGTAAAACGAATAACAGATTTGAACAACTGGGGTCCTTAGCTAACGTTTCTCATCACTTTCTGACAGATTTTCAAAAAAAAATTGATTTTCGAATTTTTGCGATTTTTATAAGGGGTAGGGTCACAATTTTTAACAAAAAATTTAAAAACGCTAAAATTACCATATTTGAATGCCAATCGACAGGGAATTTAATAGCGAGCTGAAAAAGGTACGACACTTTATATTCTGACCGTTTTTTCTCATCTTACGCCAAAAATACTGATATTTTTGTGCAAAAAAACACGATTAAGATTTTTGACAAAAATGTCGATTAGAATTTTTTTTAAAAATATGGATTTTATCTGCGCGGATTTCGTCGTAGTTTGGCCAAAAAAGGTCCCAAAGTAAAACGAATAACAGATTTGAACAACTGGGGTCCTTATCTAACGTTTCTCATCACTTTCTGACAGATTTTCAAAAATTAATTGATTTTCGAATTTTTGCGATTTTTATAAGGGGTGGGGTCACAATTTTTTACAAAAAATTTAAAAACGCTAAAATTACCATATTTGAATGCCAATCGACAGGGAATTTAATAACGAGCTCAAAAAGGTACGACACTTTGTATTCTGACCGTTTTTTCTCATCTTACGCCAAAAATACTGATATTTTTGTGCAAAAAAACACGATTAAGATTTTTGCCAAAAATGTCGATTAGAATTTTTTATTAAAAATATGGATTTTATCTGCGCGGATTTCGTCGTAGTTTGGCCAAAAAAGGTCCCAAAGTAAAACGAATAACAGATTTGAACAACTGGGGTCCTTAGCTAACGTTTCTCATCACTTTCGGACAGATTTTCAAAAATAAATTGATTTTCGAATTTTTGCGATTTTTATAAGGGGTAGGGTCACAATTTTTTACAAAAAATTTAAAAACGCTAAAATTACCATATTTGAATGCCAATCGACAGGGAATTTAATAACGAGCTCAAAAAGGTACGACACTTTATATTCTGACCGTTTTTTCTCATCTTACGCCAAAAATACTGATATTTTTGTGCAAAAAAACACGATTAAGATTTTTGACAAAAATGTCGATTAGAATTTTTTATTAAAAATTTGGATTTTATCTGCGCGGATTTCTTCGTAGTTTGGCCAAAAAAGGTCCCAAAGTAAAACGAATAACAGATTTGAACAACTGGGGTCCTTAGCTAACGTTTCTCATCACTTTCTGACAGATTTTCAAAAATAAATTGATTTTCGAATTTTTGCGATTTTTATAAGGGGTAGGTAGGGTCACAATTTTTAACAAAAAATTTAAAAACGCTAAAATTACCATATTTGAATGCCAATCGACAGGGAATTTAATAACGAGCTGAAAAAGGTACGACACTTTATATTCTGACCGTTTTTTCTCATCTTACGCCAAAAATACTGATATTTTTGTGCAAAAAAACACGATTAAGATTTTTGCCAAAAATTTGCCATAGCTAACGTTTCTCATCACTTTCTGACAGATTTTCAAAAATAAATTGATTTTCGAATTTTTGCGATTTTTATAAGGGGTAGGTAGGGTCACAATTTTTAACAAAAAATTTAAAAACGCTAAAATTACCATATTTGAATGCCAATCGACAGGGAATTTAATAACGAGCTGAAAAAGGTACGACACTTTATATTCTGACCGTTTTTTCTCATCTTACGCCAAAAATACTGATATTTTTGTGCAAAAAAACACGATTAAGATTTTTGCCAAAAATGTCGATTAGAATTTTTTTTAAAAATATGGATTTTATCTGCGCGGATTTCGTCGTAGTTTGGCCAAAAAAGGTCCCAAAGTAAAACGAATAACAGATTTGAACAACTGGGGTCCTTATCTAACGTTTCTCATCACTTTCTGACAGATTTTCAAAAATTAATTGATTTTCGAATTTTTGCGATTTTTATAAGGGGTAGGGTCACAATTTTTTACAAAAAATTTAAAAACGCTAAAATTACCATATTTGAATGCCAATCGACAGGGAATTTAATAACGAGCTCAAAAAGGTACGACACTTTGTATTCTGACCGTTTTTTCTCATCTTACGCCAAAAATACTGATATTTTTTTGCAAAAAAACACGATTAAGATTTTTGCCAAAAATGTCGATTAGAATTTTTTATTAAAAATATGGATTTTATCTGCGCGGATTTCTTCGTAGTTTGGCCAAAAAAGGTCCCAAAGTAAAACGAATAACAGATTTGAACAACTGGGGTCCTTATCTAACGTTTCTCATCACTTTCTGACAGATTTTCAAAAATAAATTGATTTTCGAATTTTTGCGATTTTTATAAGGGGTAGGGTCACAATTTTTAACAAAAAATTTAAAAACGCTAAAATTACCATATTTAATAACGAGCTGAAAAAGGTACGACACTTTATATTCTGACCGTTTTTTCTCATCTTACGCCAAAAATACTGATATTTTTGTGCAAAAAAACACGATTAAGATTTTTGCCAAAAATGTCGATTAGAATTTTTTATTAAAAATATGGATTTTATCTGCGCGGATTTCTTCGTAGTTTGGCCAAAAAAGGTCCCAAAGTAAAACGAATAACAGATTTGAACAACTGGGGTCCTTAGCTAACGTTTCTCATCACTTTCTGACAGATTTTCAAAAATAAATTGATTTTCGAATTTTTGCGATTTTTATAAGGGGTAGGGTCACAATTTTTAACAAAAAATTTAAAAACGCTAAAATTACCATATTTAATAACGAGCTGAAAAAGGTACGACACTTTATATTCTGACCGTTTTTTCTCATCTTACGCCAAAAATACTGATATTTTTGTGCAAAAAAACACGATTAAGATTTTTGCCAAAAATGTCGATTAGAATTTTTTATTAAAAATATGGATTTTATCTGCGCGGATTTCTTCGTAGTTTGGCCAAAAAAGGTCCCAAAGTAAAACGAATAACAGATTTGAACAACTGGGGTCCTTAGCTAACGTTTCTCATCACTTTCTGACAGATTTTCAAAAATAAATTGATTTTCGAATTTTTGCGATTTTTATAAGGGGTAGGGTCACAATTTTTAACAAAAAATTTAAAAACGCTAAAATTACCATATTTGAATGCCAATCGACAGGGAATTTAATAACGAGCTGAAAAAGGTACGACACTTTATATTCTGACCGTTTTTTCTCATCTTACGCCAAAAATACTGATATTTTTGTGCAAAAAAACACGATTAAGATTTTTGCCAAAAATGTCGATTAGAATTTTTTTTAAAAATATGGATTTTATCTGCGCGGATTTCTTCGTAGTTTGGCCAAAAAAGGTCCCAAAGTAAAACGAATAACAGATTTGAACAACTGGGGTCCTTATCTAACGTTTCTCATCACTTTCTGACAGATTTGCAAAAATAAATTGATTTTCGAATTTTTGCGATTTTTATAAGGGGTAGGGTCACAATTTTTTACAAAAAATTTAAAAACGCTAAAAATACCATATTTGAATGCCGATCGATAGGGAATTTAGTTACGAGCTCAAAAAGGTAGGACACTTTATATTCTGACCGTTTTTTCTCATTTTACGCCAAAAATACTGATATTTTTGTGCAAAAAAACACGATTAAGATTTTTGCCAAAAATGTCGATTAGAATTTTTTATTAAAAATATGGATTTTATCTGCGCGGATTTCTTCGTAGTTTGGCCAAAAAAGGTCCCAAAGTAAAACGAATAACAGATTTGAACAACTGGGGTCCTTAGCTAACGTTTCTCATCACTTTCTGACAGATTTTCAAAAATAAATTGATTTTCGAATTTTTGCGATTTTTATAAGGGGTAGGGTCACAATTTTTAACAAAAAATTTAAAAACGCTAAAATTACCATATTTGAATGCCAATCGACAGGGAATTTAATAACGAGCTCAAAAAGGTACGACACTTTGTATTCTGACCGTTTTTTCTCATCTTACGCCAAAAATACTGATATTTTTGTGCAAAAAAACACGATTAAGATTTTTGCCAAAAATGTCGATTAGAATTTTTTTTAAAAATATGGATTTTATCTGCGCGGATTTCGTCGTAGTTTGGCCAAAAAAGGTCCCAAAGTAAAACGAATAACAGATTTGAACAACTGGGGTCCTTATCTAACGTTTCTCATCACTTTCTGACAGATTTTCAAAAATAAATTGATTTTCGAATTTTTGCGATTTTTATAAGGGGTAGGGTCACAATTTTTTACAAAAAATTTAAAAACGCTAAAATTACCATATTTGAATGCCGATCGATAGGGAATTTAGTTACGAGCTCAAAAAGGTAGGACACTTTATATTCTGACCGTTTTTTCTCATTTTACGCCAAAAATACTGATATTTTTGTGCAAAAAAACACGATTAAGATTTTTGCCAAAAATGTCGATTAGAATTTTTTATTAAAAATATGGATTTTATCTGCGCGGATTTCTTCGTAGTTTGGCCAAAAAAGGTCCCAAAGTAAAACGAATAACAGATTTGAACAACTGGGGTCCTTAGCTAACGTTTCTCATCACTTTCTGACAGATTTTCAAAAATAAATTGATTTTCGAATTTTTGCGATTTTTATAAGGGGTAGGGTCACAATTTTTAACAAAAAATTTAAAAACGCTAAAATTACCATATTTGAATGCCAATCGACAGGGAATTTAATAACGAGCTGAAAAAGGTACGACACTTTATATTCTGACCGTTTTTTCTCATCTTACGCCAAAAATACTGATATTTTTGTGCAAAAAAACACGATTAAGATTTTTGCCAAAAATGTCGATTAGAATTTTTTTTAAAAATATGGATTTTATCTGCGCGGATTTCTTCGTAGTTTGGCCAAAAAAGGTCCCAAAGTAAAACGAATAACAGATTTGAACAACTGGGGTCCTTATCTAACGTTTCTCATCACTTTCTGACAGATTTGCAAAAATAAATTGATTTTCGAATTTTTGCGATTTTTATAAGGGGTAGGGTCACAATTTTTTACAAAAAATTTAAAAACGCTAAAATTACCATATTTGAATGCCGATCGATAGGGAATTTAGTTACGAGCTCAAAAAGGTAGGACACTTTATATTCTGACCGTTTTTTCTCATTTTACGCCAAAAATACTGATATTTTTGTGCAAAAAAACACGATTAAGATTTTTGCCAAAAATGTCGATTAGAATTTTTTTTAAAAATATGGATTTTATCTGCGCGGATTTCTTCGTAGTTTGGCCAAAAAAGGTCCCAAAGTAAAACGAATAACAGATTTGAACAACTGGGGTCCTTATCTAACGTTTCTCATCACTTTCTGACAGATTTGCAAAAATAAATTGATTTTCGAATTTTTGCGATTTTTATAAGGGGTAGGGTCACAATTTTTTACAAAAAATTTAAAAACGCTAAAAATACCATATTTGAATGCCAATCGACAGGGAATTTAATAACGAGCTCAAAAAGGTACGACACTTTGTATTCTGACCGTTTTTTCTCATCTTACGCCAAAAATACTGATATTTTTTTGCAAAAAAACACGATTAAGATTTTTGCCAAAAATGTCGATTAGAATTTTTTTTAAAA
The DNA here is from genome assembly GCA_035046095.1 of Drosophila pseudotakahashii. Classification (NCBI taxonomy): domain Eukaryota; kingdom Metazoa; phylum Arthropoda; class Insecta; order Diptera; family Drosophilidae; genus Drosophila; species Drosophila pseudotakahashii. The sequence goes on from JAWNOE010000105.1 coordinate 16,137,081, forward strand.
ATATGGATTTTATCTGCGCGGATTTCGTCGTAGTTTGGCCAAAAAAGGTCCCAAAGTAAAACGAATAACAGATTTGAACAACTGGGGTCCTTATCTAACGTTTCTCATCACTTTCTGACAGATTTTCAAAAATAAATTGATTTTCGAATTTTTGCGATTTTTATAAGGGGTAGGGTCACAATTTTTTACAAAAAATTTAAAAACGCTAAAATTACCATATTTGAATGCCGATCGATAGGGAATTTAGTTACGAGCTCAAAAAGGTAGGACACTTTATATTCTGACCGTTTTTTCTCATTTTACGCCAAAAATACTGATATTTTTGTGCAAAAAAACACGATTAAGATTTTTGCCAAAAATGTCGATTAGAATTTTTTATTAAAAATATGGATTTTATCTGCGCGGATTTCTTCGTAGTTTGGCCAAAAAAGGTCCCAAAGTAAAACGAATAACAGATTTGAACAACTGGGGTCCTTAGCTAACGTTTCTCATCACTTTCTGACAGATTTTCAAAAATAAATTGATTTTCGAATTTTTGCGATTTTTATAAGGGGTAGGGTCACAATTTTTAACAAAAAATTTAAAAACGCTAAAATTACCATATTTGAATGCCAATCGACAGGGAATTTAATAACGAGCTGAAAAAGGTACGACACTTTATATTCTGACCGTTTTTTCTCATCTTACGCCAAAAATACTGATATTTTTGTGCAAAAAAACACGATTAAGATTTTTGCCAAAAATGTCGATTAGAATTTTTTTTAAAAATATGGATTTTATCTGCGCGGATTTCTTCGTAGTTTGGCCAAAAAAGGTCCCAAAGTAAAACGAATAACAGATTTGAACAACTGGGGTCCTTATCTAACGTTTCTCATCACTTTCTGACAGATTTGCAAAAATAAATTGATTTTCGAATTTTTGCGATTTTTATAAGGGGTAGGGTCACAATTTTTTACAAAAAATTTAAAAACGCTAAAATTACCATATTTGAATGCCGATCGATAGGGAATTTAGTTACGAGCTCAAAAAGGTAGGACACTTTATATTCTGACCGTTTTTTCTCATTTTACGCCAAAAATACTGATATTTTTGTGCAAAAAAACACGATTAAGATTTTTGCCAAAAATGTCGATTAGAATTTTTTTTAAAAATATGGATTTTATCTGCGCGGATTTCTTCGTAGTTTGGCCAAAAAAGGTCCCAAAGTAAAACGAATAACAGATTTGAACAACTGGGGTCCTTATCTAACGTTTCTCATCACTTTCTGACAGATTTGCAAAAATAAATTGATTTTCGAATTTTTGCGATTTTTATAAGGGGTAGGGTCACAATTTTTTACAAAAAATTTAAAAACGCTAAAAATACCATATTTGAATGCCAATCGACAGGGAATTTAATAACGAGCTCAAAAAGGTACGACACTTTGTATTCTGACCGTTTTTTCTCATCTTACGCCAAAAATACTGATATTTTTTTGCAAAAAAACACGATTAAGATTTTTGCCAAAAATGTCGATTAGAATTTTTTATTAAAAATATGGATTTTATCTGCGCGGATTTCTTCGTAGTTTGGCCAAAAAAGGTCCCAAAGTAAAACGAATAACAGATTTGAACAACTGGGGTCCTTATCTAACGTTTCTCATCACTTTCTGACAGATTTTCAAAAATAAATTGATTTTCGAATTTTTGCGATTTTTATAAGGGGTAGGGTCACAATTTTTTACAAAAAATTTAAAAACGCTAAAATTACCATATTTGAATGCCGATCGATAGGGAATTTAGTTACGAGCTCAAAAAGGTACGACACTTTGTATTCTGACCGTTTTTTCTCATCTTACGCCAAAAATACTGATATTTTTGTGCAAAAAAACACGATTAAGATTTTTGCCAAAAATGTCGATTAGAATTTTTTTTAAAAATATGGATTTTATCTGCGCGGATTTCGTCGTAGTTTGGCCAAAAAAGGTCCCAAAGTAAAACGAATAACAGATTTGAACAACTGGGGTCCTTATCTAACGTTTCTCATCACTTTCTGACAGATTTTCAAAAATAAATTGATTTTCGAATTTTTGCGATTTTTATAAGGGGTAGGGTCACAATTTTTTACAAAAAATTTAAAAACGCTAAAATTACCATATTTGAATGCCGATCGATAGGGAATTTAGTTACGAGCTCAAAAAGGTAGGACACTTTATATTCTGACCGTTTTTTCTCATTTTACGCCAAAAATACTGATATTTTTGTGCAAAAAAACACGATTAAGATTTTTGCCAAAAATGTCGATTAGAATTTTTTATTAAAAATATGGATTTTATCTGCGCGGATTTCTTCGTAGTTTGGCCAAAAAAGGTCCCAAAGTAAAACGAATAACAGATTTGAACAACTGGGGTCCTTAGCTAACGTTTCTCATCACTTTCTGACAGATTTTCAAAAATAAATTGATTTTCGAATTTTTGCGATTTTTATAAGGGGTAGGGTCACAATTTTTAACAAAAAATTTAAAAACGCTAAAATTACCATATTTGAATGCCAATCGACAGGGAATTTAATAACGAGCTGAAAAAGGTACGACACTTTATATTCTGACCGTTTTTTCTCATCTTACGCCAAAAATACTGATATTTTTGTGCAAAAAAACACGATTAAGATTTTTGCCAAAAATGTCGATTAGAATTTTTTTTAAAAATATGGATTTTATCTGCGCGGATTTCTTCGTAGTTTGGCCAAAAAAGGTCCCAAAGTAAAACGAATAACAGATTTGAACAACTGGGGTCCTTATCTAACGTTTCTCATCACTTTCTGACAGATTTGCAAAAATAAATTGATTTTCGAATTTTTGCGATTTTTATAAGGGGTAGGGTCACAATTTTTTACAAAAAATTTAAAAACGCTAAAAATACCATATTTGAATGCCAATCGATAGGGAATTTAGTTACGAGCTCAAAAAGGTAAGACACTTTATATTCTGACCGTTTTTTCTCATTTTACGCCAAAAATACTGATATTTTTGTGCAAAAAAACACGATTAAGATTTTTGCCAAAAATGTCGATTAGAATTTTTTTTAAAAATATGGATTTTATCTGCGCGGATTTCTTCGTAGTTTGGCCAAAAAAGGTCCCAAAGTAAAACGAATAACAGATTTGAACAACTGGGGTCCTTATCTAACGTTTCTCATCACTTTCTGACAGATTTGCAAAAATAAATTGATTTTCGAATTTTTGCGATTTTTATAAGGGGTAGTAGGGTCACAATTTTTTACAAAAAATTTAAAAACGCTAAAAATACCATATTTGAATGCCAATCGACAGGGAATTTAATAACGAGCTCAAAAAGGTACGACACTTTGTATTCTGACCGTTTTTTCTCATCTTACGCCAAAAATACTGATATTTTTTTGCAAAAAAACACGATTAAGATTTTTGCCAAAAATGTCGATTAGAATTTTTTATTAAAAATATGGATTTTATCTGCGCGGATTTCTTCGTAGTTTGGCCAAAAAAGGTCCCAAAGTAAAACGAATAACAGATTTGAACAACTGGGGTCCTTATCTAACGTTTCTCATCACTTTCTGACAGATTTTCAAAAATAAATTGATTTTCGAATTTTTGCGATTTTTATAAGGGGTAGGGTCACAATTTTTTACAAAAAATTTAAAAACGCTAAAAATACCATATTTGAATGCCAATCGACAGGGAATTTAATAACGAGCTCAAAAAGGTACGACACTTTATATTCTGACCGTTTTTTCTCATTTTACGCCAAAAATACTGATATTTTTGTGCAAAAAAACACGATTAAGATTTTTGCCAAAAATGTCGATTAGAATTTTTTATTAAAAATATGGATTTTATCTGCGCGGATTTCTTCGTAGTTTGGCCAAAAAAGGTCCCAAAGTAAAACGAATAACAGATTTGAACAACTGGGGTCCTTATCTAACGTTTCTCATCACTTTCTGACAGATTTTCAAAAATAAATTGATTTTCGAATTTTTGCGATTTTTATAAGGGGTAGGGTCACAATTTTTTACAAAAAATTTAAAAACGCTAAAATTACCATATTTGAATGCCGATCGATAGGGAATTTAGTTACGAGCTCAAAAAGGTAGGACACTTTATATTCTGACCGTTTTTTCTCATTTTACGCCAAAAATACTGATATTTTTGTGCAAAAAAACACGATTAAGATTTTTGCCAAAAATGTCGATTAGAATTTTTTATTAAAAATATGGATTTTATCTGCGCGGATTTCTTCGTAGTTTGGCCAAAAAAGGTCCCAAAGTAAAACGAATAACAGATTTGAACAACTGGGGTCCTTAGCTAACGTTTCTCATCACTTTCTGACAGATTTTCAAAAATAAATTGATTTTCGAATTTTTGCGATTTTTATAAGGGGTAGGGTCACAATTTTTTACAAAAAATTTAAAAACGCTAAAAATACCATATTTGAATGCCAATCGACAGGGAATTTAATAACGAGCTCAAAAAGGTACGACACTTTATATTCTGACCGTTTTTTCTCATCTTACGCCAAAAATACTGATATTTTTGTGCAAAAAAACACGATTAAGATTTTTGACAAAAATGTCGATTAGAATTTTTTATTAAAAATTTGGATTTTATCTGCGCGGATTTCTTCGTAGTTTGGCCAAAAAAGGTCCCAAAGTAAAACGAATAACAGATTTGAACAACTGGGGTCCTTATCTAACGTTTCTCATCACTTTCTGACAGATTTTCAAAAATAAATTGATTTTCGAATTTTTGCGATTTTTATAAGGGGTAGGGTCACAATTTTTTACAAAAAATTTAAAAACGCTAAAATTACCATATTTGAATGCCGATCGATAGGGAATTTAGTTACGAGCTCAAAAAGGTAGGACACTTTATATTCTGACCGTTTTTTCTCATCTTACGCCAAAAATACTGATATTTTTGTGCAAAAAAACACGATTAAGATTTTTGACAAAAATGTCGATTAGAATTTTTTATTAAAAATTTGGATTTTATCTGCGCGGATTTCTTCGTAGTTTGGCCAAAAAAGGTCCCAAAGTAAAACGAATAACAGATTTGAACAACTGGGGTCCTTAGCTAACGTTCCTCATCACTTTCTGGCTGATTTTCAAAAATAAATTGATTTTCGAATTTTTGCGATTTTTATAAGGGGTAGTGTCACAATTTTTTACAAAAAATTAAAAAAAGCTAAAATTACCATATTTGAATGCCAATCGATAGGGATTTTAGTTACGAGCTCAAAAAGGTACGACACTTGATATTCTGACCATTTTTTCTAATGTTACGCCAAAAATACTAATATTTTTGTGCAAAAAAACACGATTAAGATTTTTGCCAAAAATGTCGATTAGAATTTTTTATATAAATATAGATTTGATCTGCGCTGTTTTCTACGTAGTTTGGCCAAAAAAGGTCCCAAAGTAAAAAGAATAACAGATTTTAAGAACTGGGTTGTACAGCTACCAGATAATTTTCACCGCAATAATCTCGAATCATATTGGTTTTTTAATGCAGCGTTTATAAGATCCTAGAATTATGTAGTTAAATCTTAAATCCACAACCTTAACCTTTTTCACCATTCCTCGCTTTCCTTTTGATTTTCTCTTCAGCCAAAAATCATTCGCTTGTCGCTAATTTTCCCACTTTAGTTTACCCAACGATATGGAAACAATCGCTGAGCTTTAACCAAACCAAAATCAGGAGCCTGGAGGCGATGGCCAGGGGCGGGGTGGGAAAAGGGTGGGCAATGCAAAGGGGGGAAAGGGGAGACAGAGCATTTCGGTTTTTGGGCAAGTTGGTTACTGCGATTGAATTTAATTAGCTTATCATGAAAGCGTATTCCACATAAATTTATCAAAATTGCTTTACACAGCAGCAGAGACAGTGGCTTCCGAGGGGGGGGCTACAAATTGCATTACGACCCGCCCATTAAACTGATAAAAACGAGATTCTGGAGTGGTGGTTGGTGTTTTTTCGGCAAGTGCGGGCTGGCTGAGCGACACTTTAAAGTTGATGGCTCGAGAGAGAATCTAAAATCAAATTTATTAACGCACATTACAACGGGCTCAGTTCATAGCACAGAAAGGGGGTGGGTGGTTGAGGGGGTGGACCATGGGCGGAGGGTGGCTTGAAAATAATACAAAGGCTGTTGCCTTTTGTTTTCCGGCAACGCGTGCGGAAATGTATTTATTTTCACGCCACTCAAAATCCAAAAAGTGCAGTGTTGGTAAACAGCCCGAGGATGGAAAAGTACTGGAAATGTATTTATGATTTCAGGGTTGCAAATTAAATGAAATTTGTTTTTAATTCAGGAAATATTACAAATGTTCGTCCAAACCCAATCACAATTATTTAAAACAATCGTTTATTTTACCTTTGGCTTATTCCGCCCAAGTGGCTCTATTGATAAGCATAGATATATGTATCCGTATCATTAAAACCGACCATTAAGCTGCGAAGCCCGCCCCCAAATTCCGTTTCCCATGGGCGTGGCAGGGGGAGGGGGTTGGCACGCCTTAAGCCGCTTGGCAAAGTTCGGTCGACTTATTTCGCCTTATCGACGGGGCCTTTGAGGCATCCACTTTGATAGCTGGCCAACTGTGTTAATTGATAAGCAATCGCTAATCGCGCGACGGCGGCAGAGGCAGCGGCAAAAAGAAAGTCGGTAAAAGGGGGGAGAAGGAGGTGGGTGGCTATAAAAGTGTTTTTGCACCCAATGCGTTTCGCCGCCTGCCGTCTCTTTCCGCCGCTCTCTTGCCGTCTCTGTCGCACTCTCTGGCGTTCACTTGTAGTGTCAACGCGATTATGATGATTATGCCGCTTCATGGGATCTACTATGGCGGTCGCAAAAATAGTAGTGACTTGGAGAATAATTAAAAATGATTTTTGTCTTAAAAAAAAAACTCATTACTAACTGAAATTATGGGATTCGTATATTATAACTTATAATATATTTTATTATTATTTTCTAAATAGTTTAAAAGCCCCTACTAAATGCTAAATACCCTCTATCTTTCTTATATAATTACTAATATTGGAATGATATACCAAAGTGTCAACTGCTTTTATATCAAACTGAGCTGTAACTACAGGAGTTAAAATAGGAGTATATTAGGGACTCATAGGAGTTCGGTTTCCGAAAGGCGGGGGAAATTGCAACATCATCCGCCCGGCAATTGGAGGCATTTGTGCGTGAAATTACATTGAAAATTAAATGGTGCACACACACACACACACACACACACAAAGGTTGCACTGCATTAGACACGCAAAATTTGTCCATAAATTAAAATGCAATGCCCCTGCCTGGGTTCCATACAGATAAGAAGTGGTATTGTTATCAGTGAAATAATAATCCCCACTGACCACAGTCAATGTTCCAGAGTCATCGATCTCCTACGATCCAAGATGTAGGAAAAGAAAGTACATGTACTTTGGATCTGAGAAAACTAGAACTTTTCGAAGGCTTACCACTTTCGCTGCTCCAATAAGTAAAGTATTATCCAACATAAACTTTTCACACGCAATCATTAGTTGATTGTCTATCGATCTGATGGATTTTCCTGCATTTTCACTCCTCCCCTGTGCATTTTTTCACCTGCCCGCTGCAGTCTACGTCGTCGCCACACGTGGAAAGTTGCGCGCATTTCTCCTGTTGCGGCTGGTGAAAAAAAAAAAAAAACGGAGAGAAAAACCGTTCTGCGGAAACCCCTCAGCTGATGCAATTTTCCTGTGCGAAAATTAACAAACAAATACACAGGCACAAACACACAAACACACCGACGAGTGTGCCAAATGAAAATGCGCGCGCGAGAATTCAATTTGTGGAAAAGAAAATGGTGTTGGATGAGTGGTTGAGAAGGGGCGCTATATGGAATGGGGCTCGGGGTCTACGCTATAGGGTCTAGGGTATATGGCATGTTGTTGGGTTAGGCTATGGTTTAGCTTGCTGCCTGTTTACTTGAGGTTTTCCCACCCCAACCATCCCTCCATCCTGCTTTTCCCAGAGACTTTTCCGCCGACTGTCGGCGTATGAGGGCCAGCCGGAAGGAAATGCAAGCGAACAAACGAAGCGCGCCAGGCAAATACTCAGCTGGAGTGGGTGGAAAATGGGTGGAAAGTGGATGGAAAGTGGATGGAAAGTGCCCCAGCGGTTTAGGCTTCGGTTTTGGTTAGGCAGCGCGAATGTCTTGGCTTAGACCAAAAATTGGCACAACCGGAAGTCGATTGAGTTCGCTGCTGCCAACAGACTTGTCGCCAATCATTCGACGGGCCAAGAAGTTTTGAGGGACTGATAAAGCAACTTTTACAAAAGTTAACAGGCATTAAAGTTAAAAACAGTTAAAGGGTTTAGAAATATCAGCTTAAATATACTTTAAAATCCAAGGTTGTTTGATTCTAAAAAGAAAAGTTATGAACGCGAGACCTTGATATGAGTAATCGCAATCTTATCAACTCATACTTTATATGCAAAATGTTATAAAGCGCTATGAGTTCAAGAACACAAAGTCAGCAAATAAAATTCTTATTTCCATAAAAAATTATAGATAAAAGAATGAAAAACTTGCTGATCATAAGCTAAATATATATTTTTTGCAATCATTTGATGTTTACTTCATTTTCCCGTGAATTTTTCGCGTTCTTCGTTAGCAACTAAGCCCTTTTGGATGCACAGTGGGTGTTGCCAGGACAACGGTGGGTTCCACTCAACAGATCCTGGGACAAAGCTTATTTGCAGTACAAACGGGAATGGTCACACTGAAATAAATAAAACTATTCCTATGAAAATCTACAAATAAATGTTGATTTGTATCTTAAAGAGCTGGAAGTTATGTAGAGAAAACCTTAAAATTATAAACTAATAACTATTTGATCCGAATTTCTTTCAGTGCATAGGTAGTTGGTCCAAAGAGCTGCTGGAATACTAATGTTGGCAATCTGTTTGCCTTTGCCACGCCCCCTCGCCCGCAAGTTGGGTGCTTGTAGGGCCAAATATTTCTATTATTAATGTCTGTTTATCTGCATGCGACGATGTCAGCCGCCCACTATTCCCCCACCCACTGTATATATTCCCGCGTACATATAGTATTTTCCCCCGATCCGTGGGTTTGTCTTTGTTTACGCTGCTTTATGGGCTTCGATTAATTTTGCGCGTAAATGGCAGCAGAGCGGCAGAGCACGGGAAGAGCAGGAGGAGTTGCGGCGAAGTGAGGAGTTTCCTCTGGCAATTTGTTGTTGTTATCTGCGGGGCTATATTTAAACATAGTTTATTAGTTGTTGCTGAAGCGATTAAAAGCGTGCCAGACTCTTTCCCCCCCCCCGGATGGCTAAAATATTGCCGACATTCCGTTTGAAGATGGCCAAAAACGCTCTCGAAAAATTAGCACATTCAGTCAAGAGAATTATTACAAATCGCTGAGCTTGAGCTATCATGTTATCAACTCAATTATCTACTCAGTTGGGCTACAAGCGATGTTTATAAATATTTCCGACAGCTTTAATTAAATTAAAAAATTGTAATCATTTATAAAAAATAAAAATATATTATTTTTCATAAATTTAATGAACGATAAAATATTTATATATATTTTAGTCAGCTTAAATAAATTACAAAAGTGTAATCACTTATAAATAACGAAAATATATTATTTTTTATACATTTTTATTTATATAATAATTATTTAATAAACTTAAGAGACCCACAAAATATTTATAAAATTACTCATTATCATTTCTCTTAAACTTTCGGTTATATATCCCAAGAGTCATGGAGTTTTACAAACTTAGAGCTTTCTGAATATTAAAAACACATCATTTGCTTACTGACTCAAGGGTATTACGAAACTCATAAGTTTTGAAAGCACAACAATGCGAATTGACGACGCATTTCAGTTGCCCCATCTGAAAATGATCTCAGCCCTTGGTTTTTTTGTTTTTAGTTTTGTGCTGATGCATTGCCATTTTATTGAGGAAAGTCTACTCGTAAAAAAGTGGCGATTGTAAATCTTCCGAAAGAGCTTTGCCGGTAGTACGATTTTCGCAGTTAATCGCGAATGCTTAACGACTCTTAGTTGCTTCATTTGCCTGTTTTTTTTCGCTTACTGCACTTGTAACAGCTAAAAACAAAACCAAGTTGACCCAGCTACTTCCACAGATAGTGCAAACTTGAAAGCAAACATGAAAGGGAAATCGGCTATTAAATGTTTGCCCACAAATGTGTTCGTGTTTGGGTGCAAATTGTTTAGATAGTGACGCACCCCGTTCCGAGATTAGGCGTTCTTGATAAACACTGCTAATAAACCGAGTCCGCGAATAAACAAACAAAAACATTGCGAAAATATAAAAATATCTGATTCGCGTAGACTAGTGTTTATACATTGCACTGGAAAACAAAACTTTTGGGAGTTTTTAAGACGATTTTCGATTTTATTTGAATATTAATTATTTTTATTATTATTATTTTAGTATATTTTTACAGCAGATTACTAAATTAAAATATTTCTTATAAAAAATAGAGGTCTCATGGATTAATTCCGAATATAGTTTTTGCTAAGATTTCCTATACATTGCACTTGAAAAAATACTTTAAAGAATTAGAATTTATTTTAATTTCGCTAATTTTTATTTTATAATTTTTTTTACAACTAGAATATTGAAATATTTAATTTACAGGCTCTATGAATTATTTCCAAATACTCTCTTATTTTTTTACTGCATACTTTTAGGCACCTTTTAAAATGATTTTAAACCAAAGAGAGTTCTATGATATTCCCCAATATTTTAAATAGTTTTTGGTGATTTTTTCTCTCAGTGCAGCTATTCGCAAATATGCCAGAGCTTTTCGCCATCGAAGTGCGAATCGCGCTTATCTAATGATTCGATAATGGGGGCGGGGAAGTGGAAATGCATCGGTCGGCGGTTTATATTCTGGGAGCTTTTCTGATTTGCGCCTTCCGTGGAACCTAGAGGCATCGGACTGGTCGACGTGACCAAAGGCACATCGGACGAACCGGAGGCAAAGCTTCCCGCGGGTTCTGAGTTCTGAGTGGGACTCTATATGCTGTATATAAGGCCCCATGCAGGGCGTGCGTCCCGCGCATACTGCAAACAGCTCTATCCGCGTTCGCTTCGCATTCGCCTAGAACCCTCGTAGTGCCATCGCAGTACCAGCTCCTAGTAGAGCCTAGTTCCGGAGTAGCAAAGCAGCATGTGGTCGAAAATTGGCATCACCGGAGCCCTGCTCGTAATGGGCGGCATTCTGTCCTCTAGTGTGGTGGACAACTTTGCCTACGTGGACCGCTCCCTGCCGGTGGCCATGCCCAAGGCCAAGGCTTTCCAAGTGCCCAAGGAGTAGGAAACCCAGGATCCCAGCAGGCCAGGATTACCAGTTCCCGGAGCAGGGGAACCAGTGCTTTCCACTCGGCCACCGTGGATTCCTAATGGCCAGCCAACTACTCCGGCTTGTTAACTTAATTTATTAAGTTCACCGCAAGTGGGAAATAGTTAGTGCAGGTCTTGAAGAACAACAGTATCACTTCTAAACTAAACTTTAATTTATACAATTGTTTTTTTTTTATGTATTTTGTACGAATTAGTTAGGAACTTCCCCTATAAGTAAGCAATAAAGTATGTAAGTGACGCATTTGCATTTCATTTGATTTAATTTTATTTTATTTATTTGATTTGCGAATGAGGAGGCCCAATTATCGGAGTTAATAATGAGGTATTGACATCGGTCGGCAATTAGTGACTGAAAGATTGCACACTAGACCACGAAACCAGGCCATTTTATTTGATGGACTTATCAAAGCCAATTAGTAGTGCTATTTTTGTTTGATATGTGTGTGTGAAATTATCATGGCGTTTATATGAGATTATTCCTGGCTTGCCTTCTTATCGTTCTCCTCTTTTAACTTGGCCAACTCGGCCAACTCAGCCGCCTTGCGGGCCTTCTCCCTCTGGCTGCGCAGCTTCATCTGCGACTTGTGCTTGAGGATCGAGGGCACGGCATAGCTAGGGGTGATCAGGGTGGGTAGTTTCGGTGGTGTAACGGCCTCGGGAGGAGGTGGAGTAGGGGTGGTGACCTCAGGTGGAGGGGGGGCAGTGACCTCAGGTGGAGCCACTGGAGCAACTGAAGCCTCTGGTGGAGCTGGAGTAGCTGGAGCCGCAGCTGGAACACTTGGAATCCCGGGATGCACATAGGTGGGATAGGCCCTAGGAGCTGAGAACATGGCCTGCGGAGGCCGGGCGATCGGCGGCTTGAAGATGGGAACCTCCGGCGGCTTGGGCATCATTGGCTGCTGGGCGCTGGACAAGTACTGGTTGGCCAGCAGTTGACCACCAGGGCCAGGAAAGTAGTGCGAAACTGTGGCGGCCGAGGGCTGCGGCAGGGGCATCTGCAGCTGCAGCGGCAGCGGTAGCGGTAGCGGTAGCGGTAGCGGTAGCGGCACATTCACCGGCGGCATATGCTGGAAGATGCCCGTGTTCAAGCGACTAAATGCGACCAGCTGGTCGGCGGTGAAGATCAAGTGACGCTGCTGGCCATTCGCCTCCCGCAGCACGGCCTTGTAGCGCGTGGGGTCGTGACCTTCCAGCTGGGAGAGCTGCACCTGCGGTCCGAAGAGCTGGAACTTCTGGCGCAGCAGCGACTGGGTGACCACCGGCTTCGTTGGGCTGGTGGGGGTGAAAACCGCACCGCTGACGGGAATGGGCTGCTCCACTGGCTTGGGGTTAGGTTTCGCTGCTGGCGGCTCCGGTGGATCCCCTTCCTTAGCCAGGTCCTGGGGCAGCACCCAGGGCTGCTGGGCCGGCTGCACTATGACCTTCGGATAGATCTCATTCTCCAGCGGATTGATGCAGTTCTCCAGGAAGTTTGGTACCGGCGGCAGTGGTGGTGGCGATTCCGGCCGGCGACGACGCTTCACGCCACGGGTGGTCCTGGGGGCGCCTGAGGTTGAGGAGGAGGTGGAGGCACCACCGCCCCTGCGACCACGCCTGCCACGGCCACGTCCACGTCCACTCCTCACCGGTTTCTTTTCCTCGGGCGGCGAGTTGGGCTCGGTGTACAGCAGGGTGGCCGGGTGACCCCTGCCGAAGGCTTGGCCCATTGGAATGGGCGGAAAGAAGGGGCGACCTGCCTCGTTGTTCATGAAGATCACCTTGCTGGCGCCCAGCGGCACGGGCGGCACATAGAGGTCAACCAGCTCGATGATGGTGTTGGGCTGCTCCACCATGACCACCGAGGAGGTGCCGGTGGAGGTGGAGGTGGTGGGCTGCTCCACCATGACTACCGAGGAGGTGGCGGTGGAGGTGGTGGGCTGCTCCACCATGACCACCGAGGAGGTGCCGGTGGAGGTGGAGGTGGTGGGCTGCTCCACCATGACTACCGAGGAGGTGCCGGTGGAGGTGGTTGGCTGCTCCACCATGACTACCGAGGAGGTGGTGGGCTGCTCCACCATGACCACCGCGGTGGTGCCGGTGGAGGTGGTGGCCTCTTCTCCGCTAGAGGTTTCCATAGTTTCAGGGGCTTCGTCCTCCGGTTTCTTGGGAATGTCCTTATCATTCGAAGATCCATTATCATTAAAAATGGGTGAAACAGCTTTAGTCTCCTGCTGTTCATCATCAGCCATTCCGGCAATGGGAACAGGATTCTCCTTTGGTTCCTCGGACATGGCTGCTTTGGGTGTTTCCTAAAGAAGAGACGAGAGGTCAGTTTGGTATAACCAACTAAGGGGAGGGAATCCCGAGTACCCAATCCCGCCCTGCAGCACCACATATTAATTTGCATTTGGTTCAAGCCTCATTTGCTTTTATTCCTGCTGACTCTTCAACGGCACCCCCCACTCGCAATTTCACTGCCGCCGCCTCTGCTGGACAGTCCACAAATAGGTACATTTAAAAAAAAAAGTATTTATATATCTAAGTCAATATAACGAGGGCGTAAAAAAACGGCAAGTAGCTTCTGCAGCCAAAACGGCTTGATATAAAAATCTAAAATAAAAAACCGAAATTGGGTAATAATTAAAAATGCAAACTAAGATTAAAAAAAAATAATTATAACTATAGTTCTGTTAACCAACTTTCTATAACTAGAACTTTTTCTCTCAGTGCACACACACAATCCCTGCCCCCCGTTCCACAAACACAAAAAATGACTGGCAAGCCGCAAATACTTTGTCAGGCTCAAGTTGACAGTCGTCCTGGATCCCATAGTCCTGGTCTGGTGTTCCTGGCGCCATAGGCTCGTTTTGTCCTCTCTATCTAGGACCATTCCCCCCCCCTCCCCTCCTCGCCGCCTCTGTCCCCACGCATTTGACACTTTTTTGCGGAGAGCCATATGCCGGGGATTCCCCGCCTTTCATTTGTGTGTGTGTGTGCGGAGGCATTTGGCAGAACAGATTGTTGAAGATTTGATTTCGGGCAGAGAGCTTTGCCACTGGACGCCAAACCCCCCTTTCCTCCATTTGCCGCCACTGGAACAATCGTTAATCTAATGAAAGATGACATTTCATGTGGGCCTGGAGATGTTTATGTCCCAACAACACTTGAGCGGGCTCCCTGGCATGTGACCACTGGAGTCTCCACTTCCACTTCCATCTCCACCTCCAACCTCCAACCATCTCCTTTGGCTCTTCCACTTGCTCGACTCTCATCCGATTTACTGGGGGCATTCATCATTCCCCGGCCTTCGGATTTCAGATTTCGGAGCTTTGATGAATAAGCGGCTAGTTAAGCAGGGGAACCCATCACCAAAGGCGGGAGATGGAAGATGGTAGCTCACTGCGATCAAAGGTCGGTTTACAGGGAGCGGGCATCCCTATAACATAATACTATAACTTAGTAATTGGAGATATGAATTAATTAGAACAAATTCTCTAGGGACTTAAGAAAATTCTGAAGGTGTCCAGAAGTATGCTACAATATATTTTTAATCTGATATTCCTTCGAGTTATAGTTATAAATCAAGAACAATGCTTATAACTGGCTTGCTTCGTATTGATCTAATTAAAATATAGTTTGCCAGTGGCTACTTGGTCTAGCTGCCACGCCCACCGCCTCCTACGACCGCCCAGCACTCAGTGGCCCAATAAAATTTGATTAGTCAAACAGAAGGGAGAAGAGGAAGAGCAGCAGAGGAGGACAAATCCTTAGGACCCGAGAAATATTAGAACTTATGGGGGGGCCAAAAGGGGTGAGGTGACCTCCCAATTTCCGGGGGACATGTGTATTGTGTATTCATGAGGCTACCAGGCTGCCGAGCAGAGAGGAGGAGCCCTTGCTGGCTACGCGACAGGACATCAGGCAACTTTGGGTTAATTTACATTATAAACTTTGAATATTTTATTGTTTGCCCGGGCTAAGGACACCAGCTGGCCCCGGGCGGCAGATCCTGTCCCTCGATTCTCCTCCTTGGCCACGTTTATTGACACTTTTGTGGGCCAGCAAGTGGCAAGTGGCAAGTGGCAAGGAGGAAGTGGCAATTGGGAAGTGGAAAGCGAGGGCCCGACTGAAAGGTTCTGTGGTCAGCAGAGCGACGACTCTGTGACTCTGATTTAATGGCGGCATCAACATTTTTGGCCAAATTATGACGGCCTCTCCCCATTTCCCTCCACGTTGCTAGGCTACCACGCCCCTCATTAGCACGGCCTCTGCTTGTTAAGCTTTTAAGCATCAGGTTACTAAATAATTAAACAATTTCCCGTTTTCCGTTTCCCAGTTCGTAAACCAAATCAGCCGCAGATTTCTGCACATTAAAAAGGAAATTATTAAATGGCAAGTAAATTGCTGTCTTCGAAATCGATACGCTAATATCGACCTCTGGTCTTAGTTATGAATTTTTTTCTATTTAACTACAGAGATCAATTAAATGGCAAATACGACTTCTATTTTAGTGAAATTTAATAATGTCTATCTTTAAGATATTAACCCAAAATCCATTCCTCTTTACCTCTTTACTAAATCAACAGTAAATATATTAGTTGGTAAATGAATTTATCCTTAAAGATTTGGGAAAAATTTTAATTCAATTTTGTTGTCCTTATTAATACCTATCGAAATGTAGTTAACCTTTTTCAAATTGGATCATTCATTGAAAAGTTATGAGCAAATAATGAAATTGAAATTCAAGCAGTGCAAGCAGTCGCTTTGCTGCATGCATATATCCATCTCCCTTACACTCTTTTTGGCTGAGTAACTGGTATCTGATAGTCGAGGTACTGGACTATGGTTTTCTGGTTAGGATTTGAAGGGTTAAAGGGTATTAAGACCTTCGTTCAGTCTCATTTCAGTTGGCCACGCAATTTGGCTGCCTCGGTTGGTTGCCACCGGATTTCCAGCTATTGAAAACTGTACTTTATGGACTTGGAACGTTTCGCTTAAACCCGGCTTACGGGGCCTGATGAAAGTTTTGCTTTCGCTGCTAATAAGCTACGTGTCGCAGTTACCTTTTGGTTGGTTGGGTGGTTAGGGGGTGGTTAAGGGGTGGCTAGGAGGTGGTTAGGAGGCGGTTAGCAGGGTGGTTGTGTAACGCGGCTTTTGGACTAATAAAAATACGAGACAGTTTAAGCTCCAAGCTCTTTGTTGTTTTTGGCTACATATGCATAAACTTCTCCTCTAATCCAGCATCACAGAAAAAAAGAAAGAGAAGGAAAGGGGTAGAAGGTTGGATGAAAGAAAAGAAATTAATAATTTATAAATGTTTGCGCGGCGTCAAGGATTAAGCACTGGATTTTCAACGCCTCTTGCTTGGAACTTTTTCTCCGCTTTGAAGGGGGGGGGGGGGGGAACTCATTTAAAGAAATGCTTCTCTCTTATCGCCGCCCTGGCATCGAAATTAGCCAAGGCAAGAAGTGCGGAGTGAAGGAAAATGGGTGGAAAAACAAGGACAAAGCGTATGCAGGCAGTGCAATAAATTATAATGCAAATCCGCCTTTGAGATCGCAACAACAAAGGCCAGCAAACCTACAAAGGCAACAACAGCAGCGGCTACAAAATGGGCATTAAATGCCCGCCACTTGACTGCGCCACACATTTTTTTCCCCATTTTTTGTTTTCCCATCCTTGTTGTTCGTCCATTTAAAATGATAAAAATCGCAAACAATTTCTGCGCCCGCAATGAAAAACTGGGGGCTTCAGAGGGTTAACCGCTGTGTGTGTGGTGGGGGGAGTGGGGTGTTGGGTGTTGGTTGTTGGTTGTTGGGTTCGAAACGGAAGCTTTTCACTCACCAATCAAATAGCAACTGCACAAAATATTCGCAAACTTGAAGCGACACAAAACTGGGTTTTTTTCGTGACCCGTAGACTGTAAAACTGGAACTGAAAGTGAGTGAGAGTGGAAGTCGTTTCAGGCCCGAAAAATTTCAACTGACACTCCGTCCAGAGTCGACTTATATGTGAGAAAAATTAAAACAGAAATCATATGAGGTATCATAGTTCCTTAATGTATTATTATAATATATTATATTACTTATCATATCAGTTAGCATGGTTCGTAAATATATTGTTATAATATACTATATTATTTATCATATCAGTTATCATAGTTCTTAAATATCTTGTTATAATATACTATATTGTTTATCATATCAGTTATTATAGTCATTAAATATATTATTATAATATATTATATAATTTAGCAATTATTTGGAACAGAACCCAAGGATTTCAATAAGATCTGCATAAATAGTTTGAAAAGTAATATCATATTCTGTTCTTACACCTTCTAATCCACCCCAAACAGATGTTCCCCCCTCTTCGGATATTCCAACAATAAGCCCATCTTACTCGCAACCCCCCAAAAATAAAAACCTTTCCTTGTACAAAATTATAAACATGTGTAAATGTTTAACCGTGTTCCGGGGTCCCCAAATTCCGAATCCCGCCTCCAGTCACTCGTTTAATCTGCCGCAAAATGTTTCAAAATTGCACTTAAAGGCGAAAAGTTTAAATGCGAAATGCTGACAAATGCGTTTCGATTTCCATTCACAAAAGGGGGCTTCACACACACATACATATATGTATATCTCAAAGTTGGAAATTAAATTAAATTTCTTTATTGGCACTTTTTTTCCCCTGCATTCGTTTCATTTCGTTTGCTACGCATATGCATATGCAAAATCCAAAGAGGGTGTCCTTCGTGGGCACAGGGGGTGGTTTGTTTGAGAGAAAAAAGTACAGGGGGTGTGTGGGTGGTTCGATGGACAGCCGAAGCAATCAGCAGCAATAAATGATAAGCTTCGAGCCAACAAAGCCAGAACCGAAAGACGCACATGAGAACACAAAGACTTGTCTGGGAGGCGGAAATTCCGTTTTGGGGGAGGGTTCCAAAAGGCCGGGCGAAAGAAAGTAGAAAAAAAAATGGGAAAAAAACCAAGAACCGTCTTAGATGCCCAGGGAGCCCAAGGAAAACTGTCATCCTCAGGAAAAGTGATGGCGAGTCGCCGCCAGTGGAAATAGGCTTTCAACGACTCGCCTCGCCTTGTTGGTCAATATCTTCAAATCGGAAGTGGGGATGGGATTGTCTGGGGCTACTTTGCAACATATTTGCCGCTAACGAAGCGCACGATTTCCAATAATACCCGGAATGCGTCTGGGAGACGCGGATGCGGGGGGCGGATGCGAAGGCGGATGAGGCTGCGGATGCGGATGCGGATGCTGTTCCTAGATACCCTAGACTTTTGAGAAAATATTCTATTTTATTTTAAAAATTTTTGCTTTATATAATTTTATTTTTATAATAATTTACAATAATTTTAATTTTTATAATTAATTTTTTTTATTTTAAAATATTAAACATTTTTGTTTTAATAACTTATGTACATATCTAACATGGTTTACTTTAAATTCTTTTTAATGTTTATTCCACGTCTCCTTATCCTTACTATTTAATATTATTTTTTAGTTTTTTAGCAGGGTGTCCACTTAGTCCTTATGTTTTTTATATAATTGTAGTTTTTCAACAATTTTATTTTGATAACTTATTTATCTAACATTGTTTACTATAAATTCTTTTTAATGTTTATTCCACGTCTCCTTATCCTTACTATTTAATATTATTTTTTGTTTTTTAGCAGGGTGTCCACTTAGTCCAGCCTTCGCTTGGCGACACCCTGCCCACACATGCACATGCCGCACACAATTGCACGGGGTGTTTGGGGGGTGGAAAAGGGAGGGGCCCTCATAAAACGTACGCCAAATGGACACAGACACTCGCCCACGAGTTGTTGGCCGGACTTGGAACCGTAATGAGTTCCCTTGTGGCCGCTCCGTATCGCCTTTTTATGGAGCCACCCAACCAAAGGGGGGCGTCAAGGTGAAAGCCACTTAAAGCCAAGGAAGGGCGGGACTCAACAATTTCCAGTTATCATGTGACAGTAATGAAGTGACAGACGGCAACAAGGAGAGATCCCAAATTCGATGACAATTCGACCGCAAGGCCTCAAGTGCGAATATTCGCCGATAGGTGGGGGTGCGGCTTAAAGGCGTTTAAAGGGCCCGCATAACACTTTAGCATTTTCGCCCTGCGGTTCTCGGACAGCGGCCACATTAATTATTAATTGCAGAATAATTGCAAAATTGTGTTTGGCCAAGTTAAATTATGCAATAAAGCCAGGGGTTAACACCCCACCCACCCCACCACCACCCTTTTCGTTTCGCTTTAAAGTCGCTCCTTCACTCAATTTGCCACTCTTCATTCCGTGTAATTCCTCTGCTCATTTGGAGCAGGCTGCCTTTTCGTTTCGTTTTTTTTTTGTTTTTTCTGTCCGCCTTGTTTGGGCCCAGCTAATGAGCCACTGATGGTCATGAGCCGGCGACCCTGTCCCCAACAACAGACCCGCAGCCACGCCCCCTTTTTTGAGCCAGAGCAATTACTTAATCATTTGCCTAACGACCGAAAGGCAGGCGAAGGCAACAACAGCAGAAATTAGCAAAAATTAAGTGAGAGTTCAAGTGAATTTCGGTTTGGCTTTTGGGGCAGTAAAAGTGGGAGTAGCAGTGGAAGTGGACTCCATGTGGCCGAATTTGTGGTAAACTGTAGTGCGGTTTTTCTAATTTCCTGAAAAGTATGCTACGGAAAATATGCCAAGTTATTACCAAAGTTCAAACTACTTAAATTGCAATTACTTAAACATTTATTTGGTAATAATAAGTATGAAATTTTATACAAGTTAAATTCTGAATGCTGCAAGAAGTTGACAGCTTTCTTGGTCAAAAGTACCCATTAATGTTTTCCCAAAGTTAAAGCTAACCTCATGCTCTTTTAGGATTCGCTCTCAATTGCATGTGTGCTTTTATCACGTTTTGCGGTTTTTGTAACTTTGAAATATTTAAATCAAAATACATATATGGGTAAATTCAGGCACGTGAGCCACATACACTTTTGTATTTTCTTTTTGATTGATTCAAATATTAGTTTAAACAAGTGTAAAAGCATAATTGTTGCCTCTTTTGAACCCAAAATATTTTAAAATATTTCTTCTAGCTATTATAATAATTAGAAAAAAAAATGCCTTAGCAAGGGGATCTTTCCTGTGGAGTTCCTAACTTATCTCGCTTATTCGTTTCCTTGTCGTGAATGGAAAACTCCTGACGAAAACTGTGGAAAATCGAGTGGCAGAGTGGCTGAATGGCTGGGTGACAGGGGAGAGTGCGGGAGAATCAACATAAACATTTTTGATATTTCAAATATTTTTCATTTAAAATTCTTTGGCCGAGCCATGGAGATGCTCTCGTCCTTTTGGCCTGGCTTGTTATTATTATTATTCTTCTAGTGTCTTAAAGCTGTGTGTGTAGCAGTGGGGCCATTTAGTCATTTAACCAGTCAAATCTTCTATAAAAATCTAAAATTAACAGAAAAAAATATCAGAATTTAGTTTTTACCACTATAAAAATAAATAATAATATAAAATACGAATTTTGTATATAATATAAAATGTTATACCATCTTTTTCACATATTTTATTTTTGGCTGCTTTTTATTGCGGCCTGGCAACCCTGACAACCCAGTGTGTGCATCTGCATCTGCATCTGCCTTTTGGATCGGCGAGATACTCGTGCTCGGGTGTGTGTATCTTATGGATTTCTGTTCTGTTCGGGCCCAGGCAAGCATATAAATCTATTATCCTTTAATTTAGCCACAGAAATAATGAAGCATGTAAGAGTCTTTTGTGTATCTTTGTGCCTCTGTGTGTTTGTGTGTGCCACGCCCTCTGCCTCTGCCTCTGCCGCCCCTTTCCGCCTTCCCCTTCCCCGCCTGACACACATAAATTCAATCAACGGCAATTTGCTGGCAGAGTTGCAAAGGCGTCGACGTCCGCAAATGTGCAATTTATTTATTGTTACTACGGCAAAGGCCTCTCGCAGTTGCTTCCTCACCCAGTAATTTGGCTGCTCGCCTTCGTAACATTTACGTTTCTATTTGATTTTAATGAATTTAAGTGCGTTTTCTGTTCAATTTTTGTGTTAATTAGGTATTCTAGGTTATTGGTAATTCCTTGATTTACTACCATTTGAAATGATTTTCATTTTTTGGATTATCTTAGGTAATTATTTCACATTTTGTATTTTAAATAATTTTTATTTAAGGATTTTATTAGGAAATTATTTCACAGCTAGTTTTAAAAATAATTCTGATTGGAAAATTATAAAATAAAATAGATTTTAAATTTAAAATCCATTTTATTTTGGGATTTTCTTAGGTATTTATTTGTGATTATAGATTATAAAAAAAATAAATTTTCCATTTTAAATACTTTTTATTTTGGGATTTTTTTAGGTAATTATTTTACAGCTAATATTAAAAATAATTCTGATTAGAAAACTATAAAATAAAATACATTTTCCATTTAAAATACTTTTCATTTTGGGATTTTATTAGGTAATTATTTCACAGCTAGTATAGAAAATAATTCTGCTTAAATATTTACTAAATAAAATACATTCCAATTTTCCTATATATTTTTTATTCTTACCTTATTCTACCACTAGAAAAACCTCTTCTCATTTCACCACAGGGTATTTTTTTCGACTCTCTTCTCGCTCGATCTAGGCCTTTCTTCAGCTTGTTGTTATATCTGCAAATTGAATTTTCGTTTAGCATTTGTGCGATTTTGGCAATTCATTAATATTGGAGCGGCATTGGGGTTTTTGCCCCTGCAACTTGCGCCCGGCTGCAGGCAAATGGAAATGCAAATTTCCCGGCCCAAGAAGACAAAAAAAGGGGGTGAACGGGGTAAACGGGGTGCGGGGATAGAAAAAGCAGCCAAGACACAAAGCGACGACAAAGGCAGAGCGTTAAATTGGCAACACACATGCCGGGGAGGAAAATGTGGCAACATCTGGCTTGGCAGCTGCCTTAATTAGTTAATAAGAAAAGCGAGTTTCGCCGGCTTTTCCGAGCCATGCACATTTCCCCCTTGAGCGAATTGGTGAAAAGCGGGCACAGCCAATAATTGCATAACCAAGTTGGCCCACTTTTGCATTACCCGTTACCCAATACCCGATACTAGGTACTCGATACCCGATACTCGATGCTTGGTACCTCTGATCCCAGTCCTTATCGGTTGTGGGTGCCACTAATCGCATCAGAGGGAATTATCCCCGACCAAACGATTGATTTACGGACTCTGGACTCTGGGAACTCCGGCAAAACTCTTTTTAAGCTGCTGCAATCTTGGGATGTTCGCAATCAATTCGTTCGATGCTGCACGCAGTGCCTCCCCCTCCCCCTCCCCTCCCCCTCCCAGTGGGGGCGCCGCCACGCCCACCCAATTGAGTTATGATTTATGGCCGGGCAACAGGTGAAGGTGCTGGCCAAAACGGACACCTTCCGCATCCGGAGTGCACTGGAAAAAATCAAAGAAGTTCGACATAAGTTAGTATGTAAAATTAATTCATTTATTAAAGCAAATTTAAATTGATTTATTATGCATCTTTATTTAGATCAATCAAATCATTTATTACAATATAAAAATAAATATTTCTTAAATATTTTAAACATATTGAAATTTAATTATACTATCGCTTGAACGAAAATAAATTTTAAAGAGCGTGATTTATTTATATTAACCTAATGTATTACATTATAAATAAATAGATTTCCTAAATTTTTATTTATATTCACTTTTTGTTTTAGAATTAATATAAAAATTATATTATTAGAATTATATAAATTAAGTTAATAATAATAAATAATAATAATAATGAAATCATACAATTGCTTAAGGAAAAACTGATCTTAAAGAACATGACTGATTTATGTTAAGTTACCAATAAATTGTATTTTGCAACCTAATTTAAGTTAATATTCCTTGAATGTATTATAATTAGTTAGGTATATTAGTTCAGTAATTAACTAGCAAAGGACAGTTATTAATAATTATATAAGATAAGCTAGAACTGCAGTTTCCAATAAAAAATACAATGCTTTAATAGGCTAAAGTCTAGAAAGACCTACAAATATGGCAATAAACTACAAACATAATAGCAAGATCTATTTTTTCCGAGTGCATGCCACATCCGTCCCGTTGCCACGCCCCCTCCGAGCCGCAGGCGTAAACTTTTCGCGCCATCCTCATAAACAGTCCCCCGCCGACGTCGCACTTGGCATTCAGGACAGGACAAAAGTCAGGGATTGTGAAGGGATGGGAAAGGGAATGGAGGACTGAGGACTGAGGACGGAGGATCTGCAGTCGGAATCGGAGCCGAGCCGGAATCCCACTGCCAACTGATTAAAATGCGTTGCAGGACCGTAAAAGGCGCTGAGTCGACGTCGACTGCTCTGCCGGCGCCGCTGCATTTGCATTTATATTGTTTTGACCCGAGCATTATTATCATTTCTTTTCGCTCACCAAACACCACCCACCACCCACTTCGCACAGCGCCACTTTGTGGACACGTAGTCCTCCTGGAAGCCCTGGTCCTTCTCCTCGCCCACTGATCCTTGATTATGCCACCGGCGTAAAGCCAACTTTCTGCTTAGCGGGTTGTTTTATGGCACTTTTTGAACCCATTCAGCGGGCCAGGGCCAAAACTTTGAGACGTTTTCCGCGACAGGGAAACGAAACGCATAACGAGATACAGGACTAGATATACGGATTATACCCGAACCCCCCAAAAAGAAGAGAGCGAATGGATGGACAGCGAATGGATGATTGGTTTTCTGGGCTGCCTTGTGGGCGGAGGGGGATAATGCAATCTAAATGGTAAAGTGATAAGTCCGGCGATGACTTAAATTGTGAAACTTAATCGTAGTTTTACCGGAATTACTTAAAAAACTAACTAAAATTGATGATAAATTACGATGTTTTTGAAGAATCTTATCTGAGAGAGAAAGGAATTGCAAATCTAGTGTAATGTCTCCAAAAATCCCCCTCTTGCTATTGCCGCTCTCCTTGCCGCTCTCGATCACACATTTTGAAGCATCTCACGCATTTCAGCTCTCCTCAGAGAGAGAAACCTCTGAGAGAGAAAGGAATTGCAAATCTAGTGTAATGTCTCCAAAAATCCCCCTCTTGCTATTGCCGCTCTCCTTGCACTCTAACTAACGGAGAGAGAGAGAAAGGAGGTGCATATCCAGTGAAATGTCTCCAAAAATCTCCCACTTTCTATTTTTCCGCTCTCCTTGCACTCGAAAAGGTAACCGAAAAGGTAACGGCGCTTTTTGCCATTCCGCTTTGTCCTCGTCAGTGGAGATCACACTTAAAGAGAGCCAGATTTTAGTCTCTTTTTTTGCGCGTCGGTTGCTTATTTGGTTCGCAGATCAAAAGTCAATTTAAATCGGTGAAAATAGTGAATAAATATGGATAGAAAGTAAATCGAGTTTAATTCGAGTGTTCCTTGCCAATTAACTAACATTTTTCATTGCGGGTTTTCGCGTTCTGAGCTTTTATCGCCGTTTTCGCTTTGCACATGTGTGTGTGTGTACGTGTACTTTCTGAGAAATGCAAATGTAAGTTCAAACAAACATACATACACATCTTACTACTCTTTTCTATTTCCATTTTTTGTATACATGTGTGATATTCGATGACAGAACCAAACTATTGACAGTACATATAGAAAATTAGGGAACAAAATGAATAATTACCATAATAACTTGCATTCATGTAATGGGAAAATTTTTACTTTGATTTTTAATTTATTCTCACAACAGCGTTATAGAGATCTGATTCTAGTGATATTTTAATAACACTCCATTTGTTATGGTTGGTCCGACTTACAGCCGAGGTACATATGTCTATTTTGAAATGATGAAATGAAACAAAAAAAATCAGTATTTTGGCCGAAACCAAGAAAGTTTTAGACCAAATGTGGAATGTCATACCTCGTTGAACTCGTAATGAAATTGCCTATCGATTGGCATTCACCACTTTTTGCAAAAAATAAAAAATGTGAAAAAAAAGTGATAAGCCCGACGGTCACTTAAATTATGAATTCTATGAGTGTGATTGATCCGACCACTGTTGCACACTGATTGTGTGATAATTGATGACGTCATCAAGCGATGAGATCACTGTGGACGGCAGTCTACTTGGTGACGAATCGCACCGGTAGGGTTAAAGAATATGGCAATACTATTTTAACTTAAATTCTTTCTACTTGACTTTTGATTTTGAGAACAAAGACTTTCTGAAATGATACGACCATATAGAAGTGAGATGCTTGATATCAGAATACAAGTTTATATTCCCTTTAATGCAAATAAGAATTTAATACACAATTAGCGTTTGCTAAGGAACGAAAAAAACTTATCAGCAAGACTGGCAAAATCTGCACCTGTGGTTGACATCTCAGTGCTCATCAACTGGATGGAAAACCCTGTATTTAGGGCCAGAAAGGACTGTCCATAATCTCCATGGAGGCACCCACCGTCACAATTGCAGCCAAAAATATTACACTCTCCTTTTCCGCAAAAAGTGCCGACGATCGCCTTTCCATCGCCGCAAACGGTGACTTCACAGCCGAAGGAAGTGGCTCTGGCATTCAGCTGCCCACAGGTTCCTCCAGTCATTATAAAGATCAGTTTCGCCTTGTCGGTGCAACATTCGCCATTCGAGCCACCGCAGAAGCTCAGCCAAAGAACTGCGATGAGCAGTTTGGAAACGGTAACCAACTTCATCGCGCCCTGACTAAACTGACTAAAACAAAAGAATTGACTGAATCGGCCTCTTCAATCTACCTTTCAAGTATTTGTAATTGTATAGGCAAAGTGCACTGCGATTAGATTAGTTGCGCATGGCGTCATCGTTCTATTGGAGTGAGTCGGAGGCCTCAACTATGAGATATACCTTTATGCATACTCAATTTTTCGAAAGCGACATCTGTTGGAAGCTAATTTTCCCAAAATAAAACAGTATTTAGGACGAAACACAGAAACTTTTAGTCCAAATATGGAATGTCATACCTTATTGAACTCGTTATGAAATTTACCATCGACTGGCACTTAAACGTGGAAATTTTAATTTTTTTTGCCATTTTTCGCAATTTGACTATAGTATTTATTAGCTGTTAAAGCACTACCCAAAATCCCATTTTTACCAACTAAATTTGAATACTATTTCCTAAAAAATCTCTCTGAAAAATGTAAAAATTATCAAAAGAAAAGAAAAGCGTATTTATCCTTTTAACGTTTGCCGCCGAGGAACGGACCCCACTAATTGAAAACCGTTTCTGTGGCGGATGTCATTTCATTGCTCATCAAGTGAATGTTAAACCGGTGATTTCTGGCCATGAAAGTCTGGGCAAAACCTCCATGAAGGCAGCCACCTCGACAGTCGCAGCCAAAAATATTACATGGTCCTTTGCCGCAAAATGTGCCGACAATCGCCTTTCCATCGCCGCAAATGGTGACTTCACAACCGCGACTTGTAGATCTGGCATTCAGCTGGCCACAGTTCCCTCCTGACATTGTGAACGTCAGTTTTGCCATGTCAGTGCAGCATTCGCCATTTGAGCCATCGAAGAAACTCAGCCAAAAAACTGCGAGGAGCAGGAAGGATACGGAAACCAATTTCATCGTGTCGCACAATAGAACTGACTAAATTCACTGCCACACAGGAGGCCTTATATACTCCACCTGCGAAAAGGTGGGGAAGGAAATAACAATACATATTCCAATTGGAGTTATCGTTATCACTATGAATTGTAAACTTATCATTGAACTTGTAATTTGTTATTTATGATATTAGCAAACCATTATGGTTGCCATAATTGGAAATAACACATCAATTTTTAGCATTTCAACAAACTTGCACTCACTGGGGAGTGAACCTCGGACTTTTTAAGATACAGCTGATATACACCCAGAAAACAAAATGGACTAAAAAGGGGCCAAATTACCTAAAATTTTAGGAAACATGGCCAGAAAATTGCGCCAAGGCCATGCATTACCTAAAATGTTGGTCATGTGGACTATATTTTGTACGCAGTCTTGGATTTATTTTTGGTAATCGTTACCTAAAAATATGGTTAGTGGACTAGATTATTAGGTCAGAATCACCTAAAAATTAAATATTTTCAAAAAAGTTAAAATTTTTACTATTGATAGTAACATATTTGTTTATTTTTGTATTGTATATTCGGATAAGTAAATATTTTATCTATTTTTTATGCTTTTAGGGGCACAGTCGAATTCTATTTTTAGAATAGTCCACTATTACCTTAAAAGTTGGAAAATAGTCCACGTTGGTATTGATTTTATATATTGAAAATTTTCCATAACTAGCTTTAAGCTAAGTCTAATAATATTTTTAAGTATTGAACTTAAAAAAGCGAATAATTTGTTTATTAATATTAAAGACCAATATTTGTATTTAATTGTGAGTAAAAATCGAATTCAAACTATTCCTAAATTTTAGGTCTTATGGACCAATTTTAAGGTTACGATGGCCTATAAAAATGTTGTTTGCTTTACCTAAAAAGTAGGAACATAGTCCACATGCTAATATTTTAAGGTAACCCATTACCTAAATCTGAAATTTTAGTCTATTAAAATTTGTTTGGTTGTACGTTACCTAAAAAATAGTTGCACATTTCTCTGGGTGTAGAAAAGATTTACACGTCAGTCTGTATATAATTCCGAGATAATGAACGAGAAATAAGTTTGAAATAAGATAACGGTGACGAGTTTGCAATCCAAGCGATACATATCATCTGTACAATGGGCTTGATATACGCTGACTGATTAGAAAAATGTTGTAAGAAACAAGAAGAAGCGGGCAGGCAGGAATAAAATGGAATAAAATGAAATAAAACAAAATGAAAAGGAGGAAAGAAAGAAGTTTCTTGGGGGAGGGCCTGTGAAACGCCGGAGACGAAATGAATAAAAAAGAAATTCATCAAATTTCGGGAGCGTAGCAAAAACGACGCCCCTGATCGGCTGAGAGGGGGGGGACTGAAGGGGGGCTGACAGGAAGCGGCTTGTCAGCACGCGTACACCAAAAAAATATTGTTGAAAACAGTTAGCGAAACAATTTAATGATGAATGATGGTCAATGGCGAATTCCGTGCATTGTGTAGCGGAAGGAAGCCATCCCAAAGGGGCGTAGAGGGCGGTCCACCGAGGCTGACCAGATCCCAGAAGCCCCGAGCCCCGAGAACTTATTAAAAATGCGTAAAAAGTGAATGAAAATCCGGAGGAAATGTGCTGGCAACGCCTCGAAAAGGATGTTCCAAGGGTAAGGCCATCCGTGGATGCCATTTTTAATGATTTCGTCTCGTAATCCTCGAAGAAAGCGAAAGAAGAATAACATCTTGAAATACAATCTTTTTTATTTTATTTTGTAAAATCATTTTATTGATATAAATAAAGTGAAGTAAATATATAGAAAATATAGAAAAGTATAAAAGGTATCCAATATGTTTGTTAAAAGCTAAACTAAACTAAAATAAAAACACAATGTGTAAATTGTGGGTATTATAGACCAAGGAATTTCAAGAGCGAATGGTCCATTTGGTTTAAAATTTATGGGCAGTGGTTGGTTTTCGCTGGAACGTCTTTTAGTTTCTTAAAAATATTATAAGCAATTTAAAGATATTTAAAAGGTTAATTAATAAATTTAGTTTAAGTTTATATATGAAGACCAATTTGGTGGTGTATTTCCAAAAGATACATTTAAAGCTTAATAACCTATAGATATATAAAATATATATTAATTTTACTTTTTATTTTTTCCACTCACTTTTTTAACTAGTATATGTGGTATTATTTTAATGTTTATAAAATTTAAAAGTATGTAATATTAAAGTTAATAATGGATTACATTCTATTTGGGCCTTGACATCCATAGTTTGAGTTAAAAAACAGTTTATTGGTGTAGTTCTTTCTCTTGTTATAGTTTACCTTTCGCTTTCTCTCCCTATGAAAATCATCCTTCAACTGGATGGCAATTTTGTTTGCTTCCCTTAGCGTCTTTGGTTCCTTGCGTACGACCAAAAGTTGCAGGGGTCCCCGCAGACCCGCTATGAATATTTCGAGAAACCTCTTCTCGTACACAAACTCCTGATTATTTCGAATTTTCACATCTCCAACTTGCCGCTCCAAAAGATCAAAGCAAGCGCACCGAATTTTCGATATTTCCACATATAGATTATGGATTGAAAGCCCGAAATAGGGAATTTCTCGCAGATCGTCCATCAGAGTGTCCATATTTCTGGGGTCTGCGAAATTGTCTATCAACGTTTCCTTGATTTCGTTCCAGTCTAACTTGGTTCGTTCCCTAATAAGCACTTTGTTGGCCTCCCCGACGATTTTCCGGCGAATGGCTCGCAATACGAAAACCGGACACTCCGTTTTGTAAATGTTCTTGACCACATCCAGAACCATATCCTCCACGCTCCCAATAAAATCGGATAGTGAGTACTGATCGCCACCAAAAATCGGCAATAGGTTGACCATTTCCGGTATATCTATTTCTACGTGTATTTTGTGGACATCCACATTTGTGCCTTCCATTTTAATTTCCAGATGATCCACTGTAAGAAAACGATTTAAGATTTTAAGATATTTTCACTGCATGCTTATGTAATCTATTTTTGGGAACATAAATTATTATTAATCACTTTTTATTTTTTCCACTCACTTTTTTAACTGTTTATAGCTTTCTAGTCACTAGAGGTATTTTTATTTTTAAACTGGGAACTGAACTCAAACTGACTCGCTGACTGGCTGGATCGTGAATGAAGTTTATTCCAAGGGAATTATTTCAACTAACCCATGTCGCTCGAAAGCCGCACTTATGTACAAGAACATATACTCTTATGTACACGATATGAGATATATGTAAACATTTTGGGCTGAGATTTGCTGACTAGAACTGAAGTGGGGGCTGTATTCGTACATAAAGGGTCCAATGTTTGTGTCAAGTGGCCGCGCCGTCAACATACCCGAGTCATCATGTTCTACACGCTGATCGGAAATTCTCGGGTGGGAAAACACTTGTGGTAATCCGAGAAGCCATTCGATCTTGAGTTGGGATCATAAACATTTTCTTGAACATGAGCACAGAGCTATAGAACTACCACTTATTAATAAGCATAACATTATTTTTTGTAACGAAATATATAATTTGGAAAATTGTACAAGAACTCTCTATATATATTTTCTGTAAAAAACTGTATGGATAATCTGCAGGTTCCCGAATGCGAATCATTATTCGGGACTTAAAATGGCATTTATCACATTGACAAACTCCTGTTCGACTGTCGGCCCCATTACTTATCCCAATCGCAATCGCAATCCCAATCCCAATCCAAATCCAAACCCTCCTCCGATTCGGTATCAGTCATTCGTCATTCGTTCATTTGGCAATCAGAAATGAATTTTTTGCCGTCTCTCTTCTGCTTTGTTTGTTGTTCTGCAGCCCCCGTCTTCGATTCCTGTCAATTGGCATTTGTCAAATGACTTTGGCTCCCGAGTACAGTTGCCTCGCCAGCTCCTTGGGCTTTTCGCCTCAGTCACGATAAGGCTACTATATACATATATACTATATATAATACAAACATACATGTATATACTGGAGGAGAGTAGCGTAGAAGCCCAGAGCCTGACAAGCTGCCAAATCTTTTGGCATATCATTTGAATTTGTGCGAATTTGGAATTGCCATTTCCTGCTGGTCATTTATCTGGGCCTAATGCGCTCCATGACAAGCGAAAGCAATGCCTCACCATCCCATACCATACCATCCCATTCCAAGATCTACAGCATCGCAGCATCCCAGCCCCCGATGATTAACAGGTTTCCGAGCTCCGTTTGTTGTGGATGCCGCCGATTTCGATTCCGATTCCGATGCAGAGGCAGAGGCACTTAAGAAGCCTGGTCCGCAGGGCAAGGCGATGCCATAAACTCGGCCAGAGCCAATTAAGCAGCACTGAGAGAAAATAGTGGGGGAAAGATAGAATTTAGTGGGATTTGGAATTTTACTTTGATGTTAAGACACACCAGTTTTAAATGTATTATATGTGGGTAAACAATATTATATCATTTAATAAAATAATATATTTGTAGAACTTTAAATTATTTATTATTTACTTGAAATATTTTTAAAGAATTTCAAAGCTACCATTTCAAGATACATCTTCTTTTGAAAGAACAAATAAATTCACTGTCATATAAGTACCTACTATAATTTTCTCTCACTGCCCGGCGATTGTTATAGCCGAGTGGCCAAAAGATGCCCAACAGGATGGATCCCTGGGCTCCTTGGAGGTGGGCTTTTTGTCGGAAATGTCCTTGGGCGTATAATTTTATTGTGATGAACTGATAATGTGACATTATTGTAACTCATTTGTCAACAAATTACGGGTGGCGCTCGAGGTGGGCGTGGTCCTGTTCCGAGCCTATGTATCAATCAGTGTGCACAAGGATACCCTCGAACCCCCTCCCCTTGTGTCCTCACACACACACACACACTCTCCTATACATAATAAATGAATCGTGCATGCATTGGAAAAGATCAAAAGTGTCAATAAAACAAAGGCAGACAAACAAAACCCAAAGCGAACTGAAACGGACCCCAAAGGGGAAAACAAACATGGGGAATGGAATGGAGCCGAGCCAAATGACAAAAGTGGCAAACGTGGCATAAATTACACAACCACCACCCACTTGGGTTGGCTAGTTAGGGGGGAGAAAAGAAAAAAGGATCGGAATCCTATGCTCGTTATACCCTGTAGAGCAAAACATTTCCATAGCAACTAAAAAAGTATGATCTTTGTTATTTTCAAATTAATAAAATTTTTTTTTTTTTATATTATTATTTTTATTTGAATTTTTTTTATCATTTTTATTTTTTTTTATTTATTGTTATTTTTAAATTAATAAAAAAATATTATTTTTTTATTTTTGTTTATATTTATATTTTTATTTTTATTTTTGTTTTTATTTTTATTTTTATTTTTATTTTTATTTTTATTTTTATTTTTATTTTTATTTTTATTTTTATTTTTATTTTTATTTTTATTTTTATTTTTATTTTTATTTAAATAGATAAACCCCAAAAAAGACAAATATCAAACAAATATTAAATTGGGCTAGGATTTAGATTCATAGATCCTTTTCATATCATATCATAAAACTCCCAAATTCCAGGGTATTCGGAACGCAGAACATCGGGAGAGCATCGAAATCCCCGCTTAACAAGTGGTCTCCAATGATGCGCGATAGAACTTCACATGGCCAACGGGAATACTGGGGGAATGGGAGTGGGAATGGGGATAGCACTAGGAATAGGAATAGAATGGGAATAGGAAAAGGGACAGGGACATCAACTCAGTCCACATTTGACAAAGTAAATCAGGGAAAATTAAATGAATTATTGCCGCAATAAATGTGGGCGAATGGCAATATAAATTGTGTATGTCGCCACTTGAGAAGAACGAAAGAAATGCCAAGCTCGAGATGAAGATGCCACCGAAAACGAGGGGTTTTCAGATGGAGATAGCCGAAAATGGGATGGAGTACTTGGACCAAGGACGCAATTCCGATAGACATCAGTTGACATAAACAAGGACCCGAAACAGTTACCAAACAGCACTATTTTCTGATATATAAAATGCTATTCCATTTGAAGAGATTGTGTTCTCTTAAATGTTTAGCATAAATTAAATATAAATATAATATTTATAAAAAATAAATAAAAATAACTATATTCAATTAATTGATATGACACCTTGTTGTTATAATAGTATAGTATTAAATATTGGTAGAAAATAAAAATACTACGCGTCTCATAGGCAGAGCAATAAGCCCAAAAGCCAAAACAATATTGACCTTGTTCTTCCCTCTTCCCTCATATCCCCCTTTTTATGACTCCGTACTTCAGAATAGACCATTTTCCACGGCTGCTTTTTTTTGTTTCTTTCGTTTTTGTGTGGAAATTTCTATATAAAACATTTT
Source organism: Drosophila pseudotakahashii (assembly GCA_035046095.1). Lineage (NCBI taxonomy): Eukaryota > Metazoa > Arthropoda > Insecta > Diptera > Drosophilidae > Drosophila > Drosophila pseudotakahashii. The sequence goes on from JAWNOE010000105.1 coordinate 16,170,481, forward strand.
TTATTTGCCATTTGGACTTTGATTTATTTCAATTGCTTATAATTTCCCGCACGAGTTCTCTTTTTTTTTTTTGGGTGGGTGGTCGCGCATAAGTAGAAATAAATAAAAATAGATTAATGGCCAGCTGGAGTATCCAAACAATAAATTCCAATGGGGTGGCGGAATAAAAGGCTAAACTATTTGCACGGAGAGAAAAACAAAGTGACTTTTGGCATGATTAAAATATATCTTAGAAATCTCTATATTTCTTTCTGTGTACCCGATGCTGGCGAAAGCTGACTGCTACGTTTATGGTTCATTTAGCCTTGTCAGCTTCAGGAGCTGTGACACAATTGTTGTTTTCCAACGCCCTTATTGCATCGCTCTTGCCACGCCCCCCTCCTGGTCCGCCCCCCTCCCCATCCCCTTTCGAACTGACAACAAAGCAATGCCAACAACATATAACAATAACAACAGGAAGAGGAACAACAACGAAAGCTTTTAAGGCCGCATACATTTTTAATGAAACGAAATGCGGCCATTAAACATTCCAGAGACTGACTTCGGAGACGCTGCTGTCAAGGCATCCGCATCCGCATCCGCATCCGCGTCCAGCATCCCCATGGCCAATGTCCCCACCCCCACCCCCACCCCCTTCCCTTTAGCAACAATTTAAACTTTTATTAATTTTACATACACAACAACATCCAACCAGTGCAGCCGCCATTGTTGTGGCGGGTTATTAAAAAACAAGCTGCCTGAAAATCTTTTCTTAAATTAATATTTCTTTGTACGAGTGAAAGCAACTGCCGCCTGTTGGGGAAAACAAAAAAAAAGTAAGGAAAAGAAAAGAAAAGAAAAGAAAAGAAAAGAAAAGAAAAGAAAAGAAAAGAAAAGAAAAGAAAAGAAGAGAAAAGCGGGTGGGGAAATCGAAACTGAAACTGAAAAATGAAGGAAGGGAATGGAAAGGAAGCTGGCCGACGACGACTTCCCGTTCCGTCGCCTTTGAAGCGGCTCTCCATTTATTTTCCCCACCTCAAAGGCGCATAATAAGGGGCGTATACTTAATGTTAAGTCAACTCGACTCCAAAAGGGGGGCGACCTTCGAGGGCGCAGGGGGCGGAATGAGCGAACATCTGTAATTGGAAGACTACGGGTAATTTTTTTTTCTATACGTATTCTCAACATTTTCGTTTGAAGTTGCACATGCAAAGCGGTTATTCCGAAACGAAACTGTTGAGTTGGCATATTCCATTGAAACTCGGTACGGATTCGGGTTCGGCTTGGCCTTCGAGTGTATTGAATACCAGGAAATTGTAATAAGAAACAATTAGAGATATCTAAACATGTATTATCTACTAAGATAACTTAGCGTGTCAGTGGCGTAGCCAGAATTTAGTTGAGGGGGGTTTTCAGTACAAGTTTTGTGTAGAAAACTTTTGAAATCCATATTTTACGTAGGATTTCAACCGAGAGGGTGGGAGTTGAACCCCCTTGGGTCCTAGTATATGAAGTATTATCACTAACATTAAATTTAAAAAAATGTTCTTATCAATTTTATACTTAAAACACTATATCTCAGTTTACTAGATACTAGAAATAATTTAGTACTTAAAATACTACAACTCAGTTTACTAGATACTGGAAATAATTTAATACTTAAAATACTATAAATCAGTTTACTAAATACTAGAAATAATTTAATATTTTAAATACTGTAAATCAGTTTACTAAATACTATAAATAATTTAATACTTAAAATACTATAACTCAGTTTACTAAATACTAGAAATAATTTTCTCCTCTAATATTTCAATATTATAATATTTCTAATATAGGCTACCTCAACCTTCAATTTATGTTTGATCCCATAAGTAATATTTAATGTTATATTATTTCTTTTATTCGTTTGGCTTTTCCCGGAACTATTCGATTGTTTCTCGGTGGACGATGGACAATCCCATCTCGTTTCGCCTGCCGCACGTCCACTTTCCCACTTGATGGGTTCCTTCTAAGTATATCTATTCCACTCCCCGTACTTTTACTGAGTTTTCCAGCCCAGCCCAGTTTCGTGGCCTGTCCTCCCCTTTCCTGTCCTGAATATTGTCCTTCTCCTGTTTTTTTTTTTTTTGCTGTTTTGGAAGCGTAGAAAAAACAACTATTTGTTATCCCTTGTAATTTGCATGGGCGCACCCAAAAACGTCAGTCAGTGGGGTGGGAGAAGAGGGGTGATGAGGGGCTTGGGGGCCACTTTGACACATGGACAACGTCTCCATCGCATTCGCAGCGGCACCCAAAAAAACCACCCACTTGTGCCACTTTTCCTTCTTCACTTTTGCCCTCAACTTTCTCGTTTTCATTTTTCGTCGTTTTATTTTTTCCCTCAGCTTTTTTGCTTTTAATTGATTTCGCTTAAGTCTCATAATCGTGACACTTTGGCGCCTTTTAATTTGATTTTATTGGCCCTCAGCATGCCACGGGTCGCACTGAGGAACTGAGGACCTGAGGAACTCGGGATCTCGAAAGAAGGGAGAATGGGGGATGTACATAAATGGGTTTTCGGGAAAGGGTTCGCGAGGAGTTGACCCGCGTCAATTGGCGCATTTTATGACGGCGACCTCGGCGAACTTTATTATTTTGTAAAAAAAACAAGACAAAAAATAAGGGAAAAAGAAACGTTGACATGGAAAAACAGGGAAAACACGGCGGATGAAAGGGGTGAAAAAAAAGGACGCTGTTCGCATTCCTCTTTTAAGATATTTTATGCCTTTTTACGTTCTGTGTTTTTGTTTTGTGTTGTTCGGTTCGGTTTTGTTTGCCTTAGCGCCGCCTACATTCTCGTTTTAATTTGCGTAATTGAGTGGCTCGTTTTAATTTCCATTTCCCTTAGCCCCGACTCCGGTTTTTCCTGGAACTCGCAGGGTAGCAGGGGTTTTCTGGGCAGTCCTTGTAATAATTTCTTACAACTATAATTTTAAATTATAATAAAATATTACCCTAAATAATTATAAAAAAAATAAATACTATTCTTTATCATATTTTTGGGTAATATTTATTTAAGGGGTAATCCCTAAGTTGATTTCTTTCTGTATTCTGATAAAAAAAAGTCAGAAAAATGATAAAAATGAGTAGGACTGGAAGCACAAAAGGCGGCTTATTAAGTTGTTGCCTTTGCCTTAATGAAAATGACAAACTGGCAAATGGGTAAATGTTCTTGGCCAAGGAAAAACAAATCACAAAGCGTTCTTCAGACTAAGAAATAATATAGTAAATTAATATAATATGATATTTTACTCTTTTTTACTATTAATATACTCTCAAAACATGCGAATCGCCAAAATCTCAACTGCAGAGCTGCCCACAAACAGTCGAGGACAAATTAGATTTAATTTAATTCCGACACCCAAGCTACCTGCTTATAGATAGCCCTACCTATCACTCAATGCCCGAGCGGAGCAGCCGAGCATTTAGCCATCCATCAGTCGGACTTTGGACTTTGGACTTCGACTGCTCCAGCACATAACCGATGATGAAGTTGCTCACTCAAGCGCCAACGAACGATGGGAATTCACTTGGCCATTGACGAAGCCATGCCAGATTTTGGCGGACGGTGAAGGGTCCTTCCATTCTTATTCTTCCCACTCCTTATTCCGAATCCGAGCTGCCAGGACATTTAATTTATTAAAGAATTTGTAAAGCAATAAGTTTGTAGCCAGTCAGGATAGATCGAAGTCCAGATCCAGTCGCAGTGCCACTCCTATTTCCCATTTCCATCTATCCGATTGCCGAAAGCCGAATGCTGAATGGCGACTTCCCCTCGTCGATAATCGTTTTCATTAAGCCGAGCGACAGGGGGCGCCAGCGTGCAACACGGCGGCTTAATTGCTGAAACGCCCCACCGACTCAGCCAGCCACCCTCTATCCTCAATCCTATATAGGATATCCTATCCTATCCCCACCCATCAGTCAAATGGACAGTCGCACTAAGCGACACTTTTTAATTAAAACGCAAGAACAAAGAGGGAGTGGAATGAGGAAAATTGCCGGAAAAGCGGGGGGAAATCCCTCGCTGACTTGAGAAGAATCCAGTCATCTCGAGACGGGACTTGAGACCACAGAAATTCAATCAAATCACAGGGCATTTGCTTGGGCATTTAAATCCCTCATCTTCCTGCCTTTGAAGTTAGGAGTAAAGTGGGAATGTGGACCTTTAATTTGAATAATACAGGTAGCACAAAAAAAAGGGGATTCAGTATTCAAACACACATAGATATTGTCCAGTAATCTCTGGTATTTTTTGTTAATGGCGAAATAACGTACGTTTCCCGATGGCTGGTCCTCCCTTTCTCGGCTTCCTTGGACCGCAACAATCTAATCAAATGGCAGACATCAGGCGAGCAGCACTTTTCTTTCGGGGCAACCCAACCCCTTCCCAGATTTTCCGGCTTGCCATCCAATCTCTTGGCCAGGGATCATTAGGCGCTGACTTGTGAAGAAGGTGGAGTTGCTGGATGTGAGATGCTGGGACACTGAGATACTGAGATGCCGAGGCAAGGGTTCATTCGCACTGCATTTAGCTTACACGGTGAGAATATAAGTGTCACTATAACAAATAAATAGTACGGAGTAAGGCGGCAGAGTGACGGTAGAGCACATTTGTAAACCAAGGAATGGTTGTTCTTAAATCATAATAAAATATATATTATTTGTGTTTAATTAAATATATATTTTATAATAAGTTTAGAGCAACCAGCTATCCCTTTTAAACATATATATTTAATAATAATAATAAAATTAAATATATATATTAAAGAGCAATTTTTATTATAATAATTTTAGAACAACCTGATCTTCCGGAGCTCTCGTTATATTTAATTCCTGTTAAATACATATATTTAGTAATAATATGAAATATATTTGACTATATATACGTAGGTAATATTAAATATATATATTTAAGGGGAATTAAAATATATTTTTATATGTTTTTTAATTTTTTTTTTTTAAATTATTTTTTTTTTTTTTTTTATATTTTTTATATTTATTTTTCTGCTTTATTTTTATTTTCTCTGCCTGTCTGAGTGAGGAAGCCATCACCTTCGTGTTGCGGCTGCTCATTTGCGTAATGCACAAATTTAATTTACCAAAACGCAGCCCAAGAAAAAGATGCTGCCCGATGTTCGGCGAACTTTCGCCACGGAACATCAACGGCGAAAGTTGCTTATCCGCAACGTATTCAGTGCGGTCCGCTGTACGCTGTCCGCTTTTCCCACAGCCACCCACAGTTTTTCCAACCCCCCCCCCCCCCCCCCCCCCTCTCTTATTTTTCCAGGGAAAAGCTTACGTTAATTGTGTGTATCCTCCAGCTGCGAGCCGTGAGTTGCAAGTGCTTGGCACCTCCTTTCCTTGCCTTTCCTTGCCTTCCCTTTCCTTAACTCAACTAAGTGGGGGGGGGGGGGTTCCTTTCCCTTCGTTGGTGACCCCAAACTGTGGGGGAAAAGGCCCAGAACCAGGAGCCGGGCTCATTTTAATCAATTTTTAATTTAAATTTAATAGAGTAACACGCTTGGTGGCCTGGCGAAATGGCAGGAGACATGGAAGGAGATGGTGGGAAAGTAAGAGGGGAGGCAGGGGCGTAGAAACAAGGAGGGGTCGCAATACATTGGTGTCATTTTACACGCATTCCTAGGTAAATAATCTTCAGAGCGTCACTAATGCGATGACTTTGTGGCGTTCTCTCTTTTACGGCGAAGGGTGCAAAAAGGGGGTCGCAAAAGGGGGGTTGGCAAATGTAAATTTGCGCGTCATTTCGGTTCGTGGGGCAAATGTGGGTTAAGGTGTCACAGAGCACCGAGCTGGCGATATTTAAAGGATTAAGTGATTTCCCAGAAATTAACACAAGTGACGGGGGTGGCCCATCGATTTGGCCTTGCTGTGGGTGGTTGGGTGATTCGGTGGGTGGTATACTCAAATAGCTCTTTCCTTGGGTGGCTGGGCTCCGTTTCTTGGGCGCTTTTGCGGCCAGCCGGCAAATTGCGTGTTATTTTGACCATTATGCTTGGGGGCTTAACGTAATTCAATTTATGGCCTTGGTAAGTCCCTGGATCTCCCCCTAAACCCCCCCCCCCCCCCCCCCCCCTTCCCCTACTCTTCGCCGCCCCTGTCAATTGGTTATTTATGCCCGCTTTTTAGATTTTAGCGGTTAATTAAAGCACATTATGCCTTAATTGCTAGATTAAAATGATTTTTTTTCTCCAGCTTCTTTTAGGGTTTTTTTTCGATTTTTTTTCGGTAAAATAATAAAATGAGGAGTGCTGACCTTTTCCCGCATTTTTTTTAGGTACTTTTAATGACTCGCAATTAGTTGCAAATTAAAATGAGAGCCAAGAGGAAAAAACTGCCAGTCCAAGAATTCCTATTTTCAGTTCAATTGGAAAATATACTGGAAAAAATTAAGGTAATTTAGTGAAATTTATTAATTTTCTAAATAAAATGCAATGCTTACCTAAAAATTATACTTTTCATATTTTGTATTCTGATTTATCTAGAATAATATGTAAAACTTTTAATCGATTTCAGTTTTTATAGGGTATTTTTAAATAATATTTAATTCACATTAAATGAAAAAACCCTATATATATTTCTAAAATGGTGAACATTTTTTTTTTAACCTTTTAATTACAGGCTTTATTTCAATGGGAAATAACAAAGAGGTTTTTCAAGTGCAGCTCCACTTAAACAAAGAATTTCCCTGGAGCATTTCCAGGTGGTTGAAAGGGGCCTACGGGCAGTGGGTGGTTGGGTGATTGGGTGGTTGGGTGGCTGGGTGGCTGGGTGGCTTCGTCCAGGTGACTTTGAGTGGCCGTGCACCTGTCATTTGTCAGCCGGAGTCGCACCTTTGATGGGCCTGCGATTGGGGCACGAATGCATTCGGCATTCGGTATTCGGCAGCAAACTGCATTTGTCCACTTTGATTGTCATAATTGCATTTCTTTGTGTGCGTGTCGGTGTGTGATGGTGTGTGCGTGGGTGTTCGTGTCCAGCCTGCACTGTGTACGTGACAGGAAGTCAGACCGGAGATACCAATGCACTGGGAAAAAAGAAGCACTTATCTAAAAACCAAATAAAATGTTGGGCTGAAATCTTAGAACATAGAAATTTATTTTAAATTATTCTTAAATTAAAAAATAAAAAATATATATAATATAAAAAAAATAAAAAATTGTAATACAAAATATACAGTTAATCTTATTGGTTTACCAAGTTCTAGTTTTCTATGTAAAATATATTTAGGTCTTAAAATTGAGGATATTTTTCTTTCAGTGCAGAAGTAGGCGCCAGACGAAGGCTTTGCTGTCAGAGCCGTCAGCACACACAAGGGGGGGGGGGGGGGACAATCAGCCCCCCTAACAGAGGGGGGGTTCTATAGAGCTATAGAGCCAGAGCGGCGTCAGCCAGCGTATAATGATATTAGTCCCGGACTAATGTATGCAAGCTTCTCTAATAAGCGCACTGCACATTATTAGTTATTAATTAGTCAGGTGAATTGCCCACGAGGCCCTGGCAGCCACACACTCATACACCTGTTCTGTGCGTGTGAGTGTGTGTGTGTGTGCGTGGGCAAAGGCTTTTGTTGTAATCTCCCGACCGCATTGAACTACAGCCCCATAGCTTTATAACTCCATAGCTCTCTATATATATGTATATATATACCTGTATGACTACAATGGCCGGCGGTGTTTTTTTGGCTGCTGCCTCTCAACATGCTGAATTATTAGAAATGAGCTAATTGAAAAACTCAGTACACACTCACACACACTCACTACACACTCACCCACACACACGCTCAATCACTCGAACACTCAAACACCACGTAATGGCGTAATTCATCACGTAACGTGAGATGTAAATTGACAGCTAACAAGCTCAACGCCGCCAGATGCGGAAATCTAGAGAGCGAAAAGCTACGAATCCCGAAATCCTGGTACGAATGGGATTGGAAGGACTAATTACCTCGCTCGATGGGAGATGAGAGATCTCCAAATGCTACAGATATCTCAGGGATTAAAGGCTTGAAAACAAAGCAAAGATTGTAACATCTCTAAAATCTTTCATTATATATTGTTTTCAAGTATGGTTACCCAACGAGAACTCCGGCAAGGGGTTAGTGGATAATATAAAGCTGAAAGTAAACCAAAGCCAGTGGACAAGGAGACGTAACTGCGTAATCTGGCGACCTTAATCAGTATCCTTGTTGTGCAAGTGCATCTCGGTTATCCCGCTTTCAGCTGCTTAGGTTACGTAAAGCCATTTGCGGTAAACCATTTTGTTTGGTGGCCAATCCCCGCCAATCCAACGGAAATATATGAAAACTTCGGCACACCGAAGCGGGGCCAAAGTTATAATGACCATTTTCGGTGCGGTTCAAGTCCGAAATCAGGGTCCCCAGACCAATGCCATTTCAAAATTTCCAATCCGAGAGCCCAATCACGCGCCCAATCCCGTTCACCGAACCCAAGACCAAGAGTTCAGGCGTCCAGGAGTCCAGGAGTCCACAAGCCCAATCCCAATCCCAATCCGAATCAAAATCCGACTGCGACTGCAGCTTAGCGCGTAATTTTCTATGAATGCAGCCATGGCTCTGGACCGCAGGAGGTCCGCAAAGCGACAGGAGACGAAAGCCAAACGGATCGGATGGGATGGTAGTGGGATTGGGATTGGGAATGGGAATGGGAATGAGACGTGCCACATGTATGGTAAATTAACACCCTCCCCTCCAACTGCCCATTCCAACCGATACAGTGGTAAAAAAATCCATAGAAAATGTTACATATTACTTGCAAACATTTTGGGGTCACCAATATATCAAGATATAGTTGAAAATTTATTTGGTGTATCCAAATCAAAATTCTCCTCACATTAAAACTTGGCCAAGTATCAAGTACGATGTTATAAGAAAGATGTTATACGGAATTAAAAACATTATTTATAGAGCGCATTCTTTAACAAAGAGATCACCAACCTTCTTTACATCTATTACAATATGATATGATATGATATATTAATATTAATTATTATACTAATATCAACCTATATCGAAGAATATTATTACTTATGTAATTTCTAGCTTTAAGAACTGGTTTATAACAGATTCATTAGATCTATATAAAATATGTAGATATAAAAAGATCTGTATAAATAAAAACACACTTCAAGTTCAGGTTTCTAAAGGTCTAGTTAAGGTCTTAAGATTCTTAAGACTAAATCCACTTTTCCATAAATCGCACATCTTTTCTGCCAGTGTTTTGGCTCGAAAGTCGCGCTGCAACTGTCGCATATTGAAACGTTAATCGCATTGCTCCTTGCAGTTTTCCCGGCAGGGAAACAACTCCAACTCGGACTGTTGGTCAGCGGTGGAAAAGGGGAGGGGGGGTGGAAAGAGGGGCAAGGGCCGTCATATTTAGTTTTCCTTGACGCTCGCAGCTCACACAGCTGGATGTCCTTGCAGGAATGCCCACCCCCCCCCCCTCATCCTCCTCGTCATTTCCATTCCCGCCCCAAAGCAACGTTTGCGATGATTACTTTTGGTGGTTGTTGACTGTGGCAAGTAGTAGCCCCGCCCCCTACGCCCTCCGCCCTCCGCCCTTTTCAGACCTCCCTTCTGCTACGCCCCTTTGTTGTTCGCCGTGTGGTCAATGACATTTGCTCGGGAGCAAAAAGCAAGCAGCAAGAAGCAAAATCAGCAGCAAAGGCAGCGAAAAATCAATGCAGCAGCAACGACACCGATGACTTTTAGTCCCGTCATCCCCCAATCCCATGGAATTCCACCCCCACCCCATTTTTGGCCATTTAACCAGATGCCGAAGACGACTTCTCCCACCTGCAGGGTTACAAAAATAAAAAAGAACTCACCGAAGCCGGTCTTCCAGTCGAGTGTTTTGGCCACATATTTCACAATTATCATAAATTCCTAGGCTGGGAATTCCTTTTAAACTGGGAATTTATAGGCGCACTTGTTTCGATAATTGGATGTTGGCCAGAAGGGGTAGGGGGGGTTGTTTGGGGTGGCCAAGATTGCCCAGCAATTGAGATGATGCCATCGAAACTTTTAACAATAAAAACTTATAAATATCACAGAAAATCAAAAAAAATAATTGTACACCAAAAAAAAGAAATCGATATGAAACGTAGATCAATTTTATATTATTTAAGATCAATTTTAATTTGATATGTGGCCAGGTAAATTTGATCTGGTCGAAAATGGTATTTCATGTTAAAATGATTTTAAGGTAACATGCTTTTTTAGTGTATAAGAAAGGAAAAGAATTTTAGAAATGCCGAAAAATACTTTACAAAAAAAAAACATATTCCATAAAAAACTAAACCTATATAAATAATAAATATTTTTTTAAACTAAGACGAGACTAATGTAATTCAAGTTGAGGTTACTTGGAATATGTGGGTTTCTTGTTTTGTTGAGGGCGTTGGGTTTTAAATTTGTAAACCCAACATTTTACAGTCGATTTCTTTCCGAGTTCTCCTCCACTTGCGGCCTTAACTTTGGAATCTCAATGTAGAAACCACCCTTTCCGAATTCCAATTGCTGCAGCTAATTTCCTTCTACTTGGCAAACATTTTGCGGCTATCTCACCTGTGAGCAAATCAAATTCCAGACATTGGCCAAAGGTTTTCTCGCACTTTGCGCGCCAGCGAGAAATGGGAAATTGCGGTAGCAACAAGTCCTCCAATTAGCCGCGTGCCTCGAATTCTCGGCCCGCATTTTCACCACCCAACCCCCTTTCCCCTTTCCCAATCCCCCGCTCACCTGTTCATCCAAATCGTGGCGCTGGCGCGTTAATTGGCTTTCATAATTGACCAAAAAGGACATCGGAGGCCGTGGGGAAACGGCAGTCATGCCCAGTTGCACAGCCCAAAAAATTGTTCTTCCCTTTTATTTTTTTGAATTTTTTTTCCGGGAATTTTAGATTTTTAAATTGGCTCATTCACAACACAAAAAGTTTTTAAAAAATAAAGAAAAATATTAAGAAAATAATTAACATATATAAATCATTTTTATTTGCTTTAACTTTGACAAAGCAATAAATTTATTTACGAAATAAATAATTTAATTAAAAAATGTAAAAAAATATAAATTTAATGATAATTTTTTCCTGTGTCCTTTGACCACCGAATTGAAATGAGCAAACTTCTGTTTTCTTTCAACTGGCAATTGCAGTTTGACCGATAATTCTTGTGGACATTTTTCGCATTCGCATTCGCATTCGAAACCAAACGAAACGAAACGAAACGAGAGTTGGCCAAGATGACAACACCGATGTTGATGCATCCAATTAGGCGGACAATTACCAAGCACCGACGGCCCAAAGGAGCTGCAAGTCACTGCAAGTCATCACAAGGGCGGAGATGTTGCCCCAAGGCCATCCACTTCTTTGTCGCTAATGAGGCAGCATGTTATTTGAGTGGGGCTAGATTATTTTCTTTTAAATGAGCAAACAATATGAAAAAATTTAAATTTTCAAATTTGAATACCAGTTGATTGGGAATTTAATTATGAGCTCAACAAGGTATTACATTCCATATTTGGAACATTATTTATACTGTTCTGGAACAAAATATTGTTTTTTTTTGGTGGAAAATCAGGATTTTGCTTTATGGTGAAAATTGGATTTTTTGTTACATATTTAAAAAAAAATAAAAGCGGTGTACTGTTTAGAGCAGCTAACGACAAATTAATAAAAATTATTTTGAACCCAATTTTCACATTTTTGATAATCATAATTTTTTTGCAGAAAATGGACAAATACAAAAATTTTCAGGTTTAAATGCCAATCGATTTGGAATTTAATAACGAGTTCAACAAGGTAAGACACACCATATTTGAATTATTCTTTCAATTTGTATGTCCAAAATACTATTTGTATTTGGGTGGAAAATCAGGATTTTGATTTTTGGTACAAATTTGAAATTTTTCTTAATCGATTTTTTGCTGTAACTTGGACAAAAATGATCCAATTTCCACCTGATTTAAAAAAAAATAATTTTGGAACCAATTTTTGCATTTTTGATAATTTTTTGAAAAAAAAATGACAAACAATAAATTGTCCACTTTTGAATGCCAATCGATTGTGAATTTTATTACGAGCTCAACGAGGTATGACACTCTAGATTTGGACGGCAATTGCCTTTGTTTCGGCCGAAAAACTGATTTTATTTTAATAAAATTAGGATCACGGTTTTTGTTAAAAATACGACTTTTTGTAGTATTTTTAAAAAAAATTTACATTAAGGTAAACTTGATAACAGAAATAGTTTTGTTTTCTTTTCTCGCATTTCGAAAATATTTTTAAATATTTTATTTGTAAAGCTGAAAATATTTGAAATAAATTAAAAATAGGTTTAATATACAAATATGGCCTAATAAATAGAAGTCACTTCTGCACTGCAGTTGATTGCTTGACCTACATTTATCATCACATAAAATTTCCTCACAATTTCGCACTTTGAAAATACAATCATAATGCTAGTGAAAAAAAGACTTTTGCCAAACATTGTTTTTAAAAAATTACCCCAATTTAAAGCTGGTTAATTTGTTTTTCCATTGGCCAGAGTTTTTTATGCGCTGCAATTAATTCGATGGTTTATTATCACCGCCGCAAACCCCCCCTTCTCATCGGCCAAAAAACGCTGTCCTCTTTGTCATTTAAAGCGATATTTATCATTGTTGCCTACTGCTAGGCTCATTTGCATTTGGCCCCAACGAAGGGGAGTGTCACCATCACCATCGCCATCGCCATTTGCCATTCGCCTGGCCTGAACGATAAGTTGGCCCTGTTTTTATGGCTTGCACGCTCGGGGCCAAGTTGTTTGTGACCGACCGGCACTCGCTTCGTTTTCATTTCATCAATTAACCAAAAGGCAGCAAAAATGTGTTTTCGCCCTCTAATTAGCATCTACATAAACAGAGGGAAATCCTATTAGCACCCGCATGCCCTCCTCCTGCCCCTTGGAGAGTTGTAAAAATGGAAGAAAAAAAATACAAAAAAAAACCATAAATACTTTGGGGCAAATGTGGGTGGATGGCAGGACATCGCAGCTCATTAGCAACTCGATTCAGCAATGTACCACACAGTCGGTATCCCACGAGCGTGTCCTTTGCCAGCCATTCAGAGGAGAGCTCCAAAATGAAGTTGGCGATCATTAAAATTGCAGTTTTCTCAAAAGGACTTGTGCCTTTACATTAATTTCGGAAGATTGGCAAAAAAAAAAAGGGCTTGAACAAATTAGTTAATGAGTTTAAATCCCATTAATGGGGCTTCGAAAAGAGAAATCACTGGGATTTGGCAATCCATTGTAAAGGTGTTAAAAAGTATGCAACGAAAGACAATGTTTACTTTTTACTGCCTACTTTTAGACACCTTTTTAAGTGTTTTGAAAATCCTAGTAATTTCATCTATATTTTTTAGCTATATAAAAATGAAGAAGTACAGTGGAAGATGAAGTTCCTTGCTCACTGCACACTTTTAAGCAACTTTATGGGGGATCTAAAAACACATAGTGATTTCTGTGGCCTCCCCAGAAGGACACAGTTTCAAAAACACACATTGTTTAAGGTTGCAAGGCCAGTCACAATCGTGCAGCCCAATGGAATCCATCTCGGACCCAGCTCACGTCAGAGTGCGAAGCCATCGCCACCTGGCTAATATTCCGAGAATTCTTCTCGGCTATTCGACGACAAAAGAATCTGCTGCACTAATTGCTGCATAACTCGGCTGTGAGTGTGTGGCTTGGCTTTCATCCCCTGGCACATCGCACTTGGGATGCTGTGTCAACGCCGGAGTTCATTTGCGAGAAATAGCCCGCTCCTCAGCATTTTGCGCACGGAGCAGCTGGTCCTGATTTGCTCCTGGTACTGGGTCCTGGGTCCCGGGTCCTGGGTCCCGGGTCCTGGGTCCTGGTTGGGTGTCCATTATACCCACGGCCACTTCACGCAGTCCCCGAGTGCCGATATCCCAGTCCCCGAACGCCAGTTTCAGTTCCACTGCCAGATACGCATCCCTGTGCATCCCTCCCTTCGGAGACTCCTGTTTGTTGGTCCCTGCACTCAAGGGGTTCACCCTTCAACCTGGTGTAGAACCTTTTTAGAAACCTCTGCCTCGGTTAAATGGGTTAACTTTGCACTGAATTAAACACAATGGAAAGGGTTCATTAAATACTTCAGTTCCAGATGATGAAGGATAGCAGCACTATAATTGAGAACATAAATATTTTACAACGAAGAAATTGCCAGAGATTTGAAATTTACCTAAAGAGGTGTCTAAAAGTATGCAACAATATCGTTAGAGGTTACATGTTCGATGGCTTCCCATTTTCATTGCATACTTTTAGACACCTTCAGGGGGTTTCATATAATTTACCTCAATTCTTCTGAATAGGGTATCTAAAAGTCGTAACCCAGACCGATCTATCCTGCCTTGAGCTGCCTGCCATGGCCCATGTGTGCGTATCTAAATGTATCCATATGCCTGAGATACGGGATACCAAAGCCAATTACCTGTGCGTCTGTCCCCCTCCAAAGTGAAAGGGAGAAATGGAGAAATCAGTGGGGGTTTACGGGCGTTTTTCGGGGGGCTTTCGGGAAGAGAGAGTTGTCTGGGCCTGCGGCTGCTCGGGGAAATACAAAACTGACGCTGGGGCACAGTCTCCGTGGGCCATGCGACAAATTTGACTTTTATGCTTTTGAGAATTGCCTGTGACACAGATACAGATACACGGGGGCTACCAACGGTTACAGATACAGATACAAGTGCTGGGCAAAGATACGGAATACGGCAAACGGCAAACGGAGTACAGATACAAAGTATACAGCACACACACATGCGAGACCCCCCGACAGTTATGCAATTACAACAGGTACAAAAAACCCAACGAGGCACTTGATGCGACTCTGTTGATGATGATGATGATTCTCGGCGGAGGATCGTAATGATGATGATGCTGATAGAGTGTGGCAATGCACTGAGGGAAAAAACGCCGGTGGGGCGGCCGTTTCGGGGTGTCCGCCTGGGTGTCCGTACTCGTGTCCGTATGCGTGTCCGCCAGCTGAAATGGACCCCGAAAACAACAACAAATTGTTTGCCGGGTAATGCGAGAACTTTTTCGGGGTAAATAAGTGGATGGCCCTCGGCTAGGAGTCTGCAACTGAACACTCGCATCGCACATCCAGCATGTACAGCATCCGTCCGGAAAATGCACTGAGAGAAACACAATAAAAAAGAATTACTCAACTACTCTACTACACGCTTTTCAAAATAAACCTAATACTGAAGAATCAAGAAAATCCAGTTTTTAGATTTTGAATGTTTAGAAATCTATAAACATTTATTTTATAAATTCTAAAAGTAAAATTAAAAATTCAGCTGACCAACAAAAATTATGAATAATGTTAATGTTAATATAATATAAAATAATAAATGTTAATGGATCTCACCTCAAAATCATTACAAAATACTACAGAGAATTTCTTAACGTGTATAACACACCCACTTGGTGGTGGATCTGTCCGAAAGCAGAGAATTAAAATTCAAATTCCAATTCATCAAGATAATCGCATTTCAGAACTTTTATTTGCCCCCGCACAGAAGTCAAATGTGCGAGTGAGAGGTGGCTAGTGCGTGTCTCTCTCTCTCTCTCTCTTCCACTTTTTACAAACCACCCAGAGCCACCCAACGTCACCCACCGCCACCCACACACAAATGTCCATCCGCGTGCGTATGTGTGTTTAATTGTGCTGGTGTTCGGTTTTGTTTGTGCAGAACGGGCAGCGGATGTTGTAAATATTTGCAAATAGCCGTCACAGTTCCCAGACCGAAACCCGACCCCAAGAGCCCTGGTTACCCCTAGACCATCCTAGACCATCCTCGCATATCCCGGCCCATCCAATCCCATCATATCCCATCCAAGTCCACGCCCATCGTCCACTGCAAAAAGGGGTTTTTAGGGCCAATTATTATTAATTGCTTTACAGATACAGAACAGAACAGAACAGAACAGAATAGAGCGGAGTAGAGTAGAACAACCGACTCGCAAAACCCAAGCGAAACACACGACTGGAATAAAAAGTCAGCAAAAGCACAGCTAGAAAATCTAGAGCAGGAAACGCAGCTTTAATTACCCTGTCAGATACTTTGGACAGTCTGATAGTCTGATGTTAACAAACAGCTCTATTCGAGAAAGTGATCCGGTGTCTATTAACGTTCACAGGACTTCAACGAATTTCCAAAAGCTACTTGCAATGGCCTTAAGGAGTTTGTTTTAAACAATGCGAGGTATTTTATTAAACAAGAAGAACTGAAGATACACGGTTCAAACTACTGGTTTTTTAGTGCAAGAAATAGGCTTTAAAGTCACAGGTAAAAGATCAACTGTTTTGGGCAGCTTATGTCACTTTTTTAAACATTTATTTTTTTTACCAACAGTGTTTGGACCATTATTTCGGCCAAAATACAGATTTTTTGGGTGGAAAATCAGGTTCTTGGATTTTGCTAAAAATTGGTTTTTTATTCTCGTTTTTTGGCTGTAACTTGGGCAAAAGTAGTCCCAAATCAAAAAGGCGGACTGTTTTGAGCAGCTAACAACTCAATAATAAATATCCGTGCACTTTTTGAGTGATTTAAAAAAATCGAATTTTTGATCCAATTTTCGCATTTTTGATAAGGGGTAACATCAGAATTTTTTGCAAAAAATTTTCAAAAATTAAAATTTCTAGGTTTGAATGCCAATTGGTTGTGAGTTTTACTACGAGCTCAACGAGGTATGACACTCCATATTTGGATTATTATTTCCATTTTTATGAACAAAATACTATTTTTTTGGATGGAAAATTAGGATTTTGGTTTTTTGTAAAAATTTAAAATTTTTTCTTACTCGATTTTTGGCTGTAACTTGGACAATAATGGTCCCAAATCAAAAGTGCGTACTGTTTTGAGCAGTTTACGACCTAATTATTAATATCAGTGCACTTTTCGTCTGAATAAAAAAAATTTAATTTTGGGCCCAATTTTCACATTTTTGACAAGGGGTACCATCATAAATTTTTTGAGAAAAATGGAAAAATTAAAAAATTTTCAGGTTTAAATGCCAATGCATTTGGAATTTAGTAACGAGTTCAACAAGGTAGGACACTCCATATTTGGATCATTCTTTCCATTTTTATGTCCAAAAGACTATTTGTTATTGCGTGGTACAAATTTGAAATTTTTCGTAAGCGATTTTTGGCTGTAACTTGGACCAAAATGGTCCCAAATCAAAAGTGCGTACTGTTTTGAGCTGCTTGCGACCCAATAATTAACATACATGCATTTTCCGCCTGATTTAAAGAAATTAAGTTTTGACCTAATTTTCACATTTTTAACAAGGGGTACGTACCATTACAATTTTTAGCTAAAAATGGAAAAATTAAAAAATTTTCAGGTATAAATGCCAATCGATTTGGAATTTAATAACGAGCTCAACGAGGTATGGCATTTCAAATTTGGACGGCAATTACCTATGTTTTGGCCAAAATACTGATTTTATATTGTGTAAAATCAGTAGCATATCAACTGAGAAAAACCCTTAGAGATGCGGACTCCCAAAAAGTGCGGCATACTCTCGGGCGAAGTCTGAAGACGACTTGAAGTGGGGTTTAGTCCACTTGGCAGATGAAACCCATACCCACACCCATTTTATCCTGCAGATGGGAAGAAGGGAAAATGCGGCAAAAAGTGGCACACAAAAAGCGGCAATAATAATAACAATAAACCAGGGCCAGTAATAGGAATAGAGGAATGGAGCCAAGTGCAAGCTGTTGCATAATGCTACTGTTGCTACTTTTGCCACTGACTCGACTCGGGCTAACTGGATGGATGGATATTTGGACGGATGGCCGGGCTCTTGGCTCTCATGGCTCATGGCAATTGCCAAGCGGATTTTCCGCTCCAGAGCGCTTTTCCAGCCGCCAGAAAATCCTTGGACAGAGCTAAAAACTGAGAAAACTCAAATGCGTGCTGAGCTGAGCGGCGCACTCAAGCGTTCACATTTTTAATCATAATATTTTAAACAATATAATTGCAAAACTAACAAAAGATGCAGTAAGCAAATGACGATGCACAAATTGCCAATAATTCGGCTCTTGGGAAAATTTTGAAAATTTTGCAACTGATTGAATCGATTGTTAAATTGTTAAATTGGATTATTCAACTATGAACAGTTTTGCACGTTGAACAATGTAAAATCCTGTCGGAACGGAAAAATCTCCAATAAATTGTAAGAAAATCAATGTTATATTCAAGCATCGTTTAATGAAAGAAAAATGTAATTACATTGAAATGAAAACAAAGCAAAAGGTTAGGCTAAATGCAAATGGTTTTGCGTTGGAATGGAATTTAAATACATTTTTGTTACACTCTATACATATTTATTACTCACTAAAACTCTTTTAAAAACGTATACAAAGTTCTCGCGGTTTCATAAGAAATATTTTACCAGTTAAGAATAACTTCTGCTTTGCATTGGATTGCCAGGATTTTGAAGAATTCGTCTATTTCGGTTAAAAATAGTTTAAAAAGAGAATAATACTTATAAATAATAATAATAATACTTATCCTTTTATTTTTTTTACCTTACCATCTAAACTTGATCCTTAATGGTTTAAATCAACAAGTTCAATCATGTTCCCGGCCCCGGCCCAAAAGTATGCAATGCGTGCTCGCAACGCAACAAATTCCAACGGCCCGAAAGTATGCAGTGCAACATGTTCGAGATCCACAAGGTCCACTGTTAAAATGAGCATGTGGATGATATGTTAAGAAAAGTAGTTCGTTTCTTTTGGGGGTTTTTCGTTTTGCATTAAATCTTTATTTAATTCTTTTGCGCTTTTCTCGTTTTCCAGGCCAAGTTCTTTCGCCAAGTTCCACTTTTAGACTTAAAACGTTCCATTTCTATGGTAATAATTAATTTGCATAACGTTACTTACAGTTTTCGCTTAAATTAGTATAATAATAATCATTAATTAATAATAATCATAATAAGGTGTAAACTCCTCTCGTTTAAATGCCCGTTGTTGTTGGTTTTCGGTATCGTTATCGTATCGGTTGTCTATATAGTGTACTGTGCTGCGTTCTTTCGTTACGTTTTCTTTAGTTTTTATAAAATATCACATTTTAAGCTTTTTTTTTGTTTGTGGGAAAACCAAAGTTTCGAACGGAAAATTCATCGGCAAATTAAAAATCGGGCGATGTGGCAGAAGCAAAGCAAATCATCTAGCGAGACCCAAAGAACGCCAGCACTTTTGATCGAAATCGAATTAGTAATCGTAATCGTAATCGTAATCATGATCGGGATCGGTTTTTTTTTGGGGATCGGATTCTTTATCCTGGATCCATATTCGTTATACATATATTCTTGGTTGTGGTTGTGCTAAAACTTTGCTTTATTTTACGATTTATCCAATATCTAATGCGCCTTTCTGCGTTACTTCGCGTTTTAATATTTTATGTAGACATTTAAAAGTCTGCAAAGTGCAGCTTGGGAATTTAAAATTGTAATTTCATCTTGTAATTTGTTTATGCATGTCTGTCACTGTGTGTGTGTCATTAGTTTTATTTTCTCTTATTGTGTGCGTGATGGAAAGGGCGCCATCATTTGATAGTCGCCACTTTCGTTTCGACAATCTCATTTCCCATAGTTGCTACAACTTGATTCTAGAATTTCCCCTATAGTGCTTCGCCTTATCATCATCGTTTGCTTCTAGTTGTGGACAGGATATAGACAGGACTTGGAAGGTGTACGGAAAGGACTCGAAAACCGCAGCCAGAATGAAGATATTTTTCCCTATAATTTTTTAAAAATGCCCTAAAGTATGCAGTACAAATGTTACATTCTCTAGCAAGGTATAATATATCACAGCATACTTTTAGACACCTTTTTTGAGAGGTTTCGAATAGTCAATATGTGCAAAGAACTTGTATAACTAGAGGTTTCGTCACATGGCTCCACTAAATCAACATCCCTAGTCCTTTGTCTTGGGCAATTCATTTCTGGCCGAGGCTCGAGGTCTTGCAGTTGGCATTTTAACAGCCCTTTTTGCTCATTGTTAAAGTTTTGAGTCGGAGAAAACGGACTTTTGTTTGGCTGGGGGAAAGTTTTCGAAATGGAAGTGAAATGGAAATTCTTTACAATGTTTCTCTATAGCGGTGCCTGCTGTGTGTGGGTGTGTGTGGTTGTGGTGGAGGAGGTGTACATTTACTATTTATCATTTAGTATACACATAGGTATGTATGGGCTTAAATATGCATTTGCTTAAGACACATTTTTCAATAAGTAAGTGGAACAACTTGCCAACTGTTTTTCGGTTTCAACTACATGCACATAAATTACAGATTTACTTTTCTTGGGTTTTCTTTGTTTTAAATGCTTTTCCATCGATTTTGCTTTTCTTGGCGACACTCAAAGTTGACAATGGCATTGACAAATATTTTATTATTTCACTTCTTTCCTTATCTTTCGTCTGTTTTGTTGTGCGTCAATTAAATTGTTTATGTGTCCAAATTTATTTACAATTTGCTTAACACTCAGATCTTAAGTTACCAAAAAAAAAAACACGTTTTATTAAATATTCATTTTTTGTTTTATTAATATTCATATTCGTATAGTTATAATCCACAATCTTTACTCTATGTACAAGCATTGCTACGTTATAAATAATAAAAAAAAACGCATATCTTTAGA
This sequence comes from Drosophila pseudotakahashii, assembly GCA_035046095.1. Lineage (NCBI taxonomy): Eukaryota > Metazoa > Arthropoda > Insecta > Diptera > Drosophilidae > Drosophila > Drosophila pseudotakahashii. Next base: position 16,191,247 of record JAWNOE010000105.1, read on the forward strand.
TTTTTATATATATTTAATGATCATGTTTGCTTTGCGCGCAGACAACATGGTGGTGCAATCTTCTAGATCTAGTCTCCACGTTCGTCCACAAAAAAATTATCGCTCTCACGTATTTCTAGTCGGGATGCAATAAAAAAAATTGGCTTTAACATAGTTCGTATGTACATGAATAAATATATATAGCTTTATATATATATATATATATATATATTTAAATATATTTAGGTGTGGGTGTTCGTGTCAGTGTGTTTGTGTTTTTGCGTGGGGTGAGTGCGAGTTACATATGTATATACTATATAGACATATGCCTAACATACAGTTAATTATATAGCGGTGCCAGATCTGCCAGATGGTTAATAATACATATATTTTGAATATATATATTTATTAATTCTGTGCTTAGTAACGATTAGTTTTAAAATGCTCATCGGCCGCCAGGAAAAAAAATCTTCGATATACATCTATTCAACATGCGCAATTCGTTCATCGGTTATCGGCTATGGATTATCGGCTATCGTTTGTCACTTATCGCCCTTAATCGCTTTTATCGTTCGTTTTCTGCCTCTTCAGGGGGGTTCTTCATCATACTTTTCCTTTTCTTTTGTCTATTTCATGCATTTCTTTTTTAGTTACTTTGTTGTAGGTACCTTGCGTTTCGCTTTAAAGTGATTCCATATCCATATCCCCCTTCTTTTTTGTTGCTTCAATCCTCCCCCCTTACAACATATCCGCTATGGAGCCGTAGTGCTGTTCCTGGCAAATCGGACGACAGCACTCCTCCACGGCGTCGTACTTGTAGTGGCGCCTCCGGTTCATCTGACTCCTGCGATAGTAACTTCTCCCTGGCTCTGGCTCCTCCTCCTCCTCTGGATGATTCTGTTCCTCTTCCCCCTCCCCCTCCTCCTCCTCCTCCTCCTCCTTACTGCCCATCTCCCCCTGATCGCAGATATCCAAATCGAAGGGATTCAAGCGATCCTGGGTGAGGGAGTAGCGATTCTGGGGCGGCTGCAGTGATGATGTGGACGATGATGTTGACGCTGATGACGTCAGCTGCTGATGCTGATGATGACGACTGCGGCTACTGTAGCTGCTGCCGCTATTGGGTTGGTGGTAATAATGGATGGCATGGCATGAGGCAGTCTTTGTATTGTATTCCTGTAAAAAAAAGGGGGAAAAATATGATTAATTTAGATTTAAATTCTTCTTTGTAGTTGAAAATAATATTAAATATTTACAAAAATTATTAAGTTTATTTCTACATCAAATCGATCATCAAAAATAACGAACGACAGCTTTAAAAGCCTAAAAGCCTGCGTTTGAATAAATAAATCGAAAGCGGTCTGCTGTAAAATTAGTTTTCGCTTGCACAGGGGTTTTGATTTAAATAACTTTCATATTACGTTATTGGCCCTCGGTTTGATTTATATTTGATTTTTGATTTTCGGTATTTCGTTAACTGCCAGTAGTGAAAATCGGAACGAATGGAAAGCCTAACCGATTGAACTGTGATGCCGTACAAGTTCAACAAGTTCGGGGCTTTTTCGGTCAAGTCAAGTGAGGAGATTCCCGCAATTGACTTTTGGCAGCTTCTTCTTTTATCCACTTCCGTTTCCCTTTTACCCCCACCCCCACCCCCACCCAACTTTACTATACTCACTTCCCTTCGCTCGACTTTTCCGCCTGCAAAACCAACTGAATATTGTCTGCGCTGAAATTTGTTGCCACAATTTGTGCAACAAATTTTGTGCTCCAGCTTTTGCTTTTGGATTTTGGCGCACTGCCTCGACATCTGTGGCCGTGTGCAGAGGAGTGTGTGTGTGTGTAAATAACCAACATAATGGCAGAAAGGTCGCATTCTCATAAAGTTGGCGCTGACTTTCAGGGGTATCCTGTACCCCCGTACCCATCGCCCTTCTTCTGTTCGGCCCGCATATTATCAATAAATTGCATCTGACTGCCGAGCAGACAACAAAACGGTAGCCCTATCTGCAGACCCCCCACCCCCCTTTTATGACGCCCCATTTGACACCCACCACCACCCACCACCCACCTGACTAACCCGTTATTAAGCGAGAGCTTAAACACTGCGGGGAAATGCTAAACATTGGCCTTAGTCAGTTAATTCGGTTAATTTCTGAATTTACAAATATTTCATTTTATTTAAAAGCTTTCTTTATTTATTTTAGATTTTTTTTTTTGCTAGCTTCTAAACTTTGTTCATAGTTTTTAAGAAAGAAAGAATTAAGAATTATGATTATTTCACCTGTCTTGGATAACAATTTATATTTAAAAACAGAATAATCAACTTCAGTCTTTCTTTAAAAATTTTAAAAATATTTTAAAATATTTTATTTTATTCGAAAGTTTTCTTTTTTTTTTGGATTTTTTTTCAAGCTCCTAAGAATTTTATAATAATTTTAAATGGAAGGAAAATTAATAATAAAGTAAAACACTTATTGATTTATTCGCATGTCTTTAACATTTATATTTTAAATATTATATTATTATAAAATCCAATCTTTAAATTATTATTAATATAATAAATTAAATAAGAATATTTCAAAAAAATCTTTCCTTCAAGAGACAAACGTTCATTGATATCTTTCCACTTTAGGCCGCCTTCTTTGTCTCATTTTCGCTCAGTGCGTCCGTAATATGGGCTTGGGCCCTGTCACACCGCACCTTGTTCTAATTTATTTATTGTTGCATGCATGTTCTTTTATTGGACGTCCTCCAAGTGGAGGAGGGGTTCCATATAAACCCGCAATATTGGAAGGAAGAGAAGAGAAGTCCGTAGCTGGACTTTAACAATTATGGTTTGCCGGGTTGTTCGCTCAAAGCCAAAAACAACAACAACAACAGCAGAAACAGTGGGCGAGCGAATATGTCTGACAATTTGATTCACTTGTTGGTGCCATTTGGTGGCAAAGTTATTAAGCACTTTTCAGGGGGCATAATTAAGGGGGTTGCAAGTTAAACCTGAGCTGAGCGCCCAGCTGCTGACCCAAACAAAAAAAAGCCTGGACTGAGTTTTAAAATCGGCTTAAGCAGGCAAATGTATTTCGAATAAGCCACACACATCCTGTGCAACCTCCCCCTTTTCGTCCACCCCCTTTCACCTTTTTGTTTCAAGTTTATTGATGTCGACGTGGGTTTTCATGCCTCAGCAGAGGCAGAGGCAGAGGCGGAGGTCAAAGGAGAAAGGAGGGGTGCAGACTCGTCTGCAACGTGACAAAACCCATTATAGATGCGACCGCAAAGATAACACTCGCTTTTCGGTCCAGACTCGACTTCTGATGGATGCCCAAACACAAGTGTCAGGCCTTGGGGTTTTTGGGGGGTTTTTCGGGTGGTTTTCGGTTGCTTTTCGGTTGCTTTTATAAGTGTGGGAGAAGGGCAACGAGTTACCAGTGATGGTACTGCATAAATCCAAAATTATTACAGTTTTTCTAAAATAATAATCTCACTAAATTATAAATCTAAAATAAAAAACTCTTTAAAATACCATTAAGAAGTTAAAAATATATTTAAAAATTATTCTAAAATATATATTTAATTTATTAGAACCTTTTCTCTCTTAAACTCAAGATCTCACTCCATTCTTATTCCTTAAACCCTTAATAAACCTTTTTCCAAAAACTTTTTCAAATAAGTGCCCAAAAAACCCGCCATCACTATAAAAAAAAAACAAAGAAGGGAAGGCGGCTCCAAAGTTTCCATAAATTTCATTTTGTAACCATCAAAAAGTTAAGTCAACGATAAATTGAATGGCTGCATGATTGACTGAATGAATGAATGAGAGGCTGTGTGCTGGGTGATGCTGCAAGTGGGCGGTGGGTGGTGAATGGGTGATGGGTGGTCGGTGGGGCAGGCTGCGGCTGTCAGTTGCTTGTCGGTCATTGTGTGGCTCGTTGCGTTTCGGCCAGACATCAAAATCCACACAAGCGGGTAAAAAAAAAATATGAGAGTGCCAAAGAGATAAATGGAGGAGTATGGAATACAAACAACAAAAAATGCCTACAATTCGAAGCACAAAAAATTGTACAGCAGTGGGTGCAAATAAATAGCTTAGCCACATAAACTTCAGGTGTTTTTCAGATAATTCGTGAATATTTTTTGGTAATTTTAAAAATAATATATATTTTTTTTAATATTTTATTTAATACCTATCTGGTTTTTTTTACCATATTTATTACACAACTGCTTAATTGCCTAAATGTTATTAATATTAATATATGTATATATCAAGACTTATAAGCAGGCAATTAAATGAAATTATTCAGTGGTTTTCTGGCTGCCACAAAAAAAAAAGAAAAATAATTAAATGAACTATTTAAAATGAAAAACCGAGACCACAACTATTAAAGCGACCACAACTGTATGCGTAAAAAATCGTCAATATAAATATAAAGCAGGCGACAACAACAATGCCAAAAAGTCAAAAGCCGTCAAAAAGCATCATTGAGCCGAAAGGGGGCGGAGATGGGGGAGGGGGGCGTGGCCGAGGTGAGATCCAACACCTCCATAAAGCGTTTGTCTGCGTGGGCGTTTGCCGCCTCCTTTTTGGCCGAAGGCGTGGTACCGACATGTGACATGTGCCCTCCTGACAACGTCATGGCAACACCCCCCCCCCCATTCCCTTTATTCCACGCCCCTGAAAAAAAGGGGGTAAAAAATAAAAGAGATGGAAGACGAAGCACCTGCCCAGCCGACAATAGTGCGAAAATATTAAATCTGCGCGTCGGGCGAAAGAGAAGAAAACAATTTCGGGCAAGTGAAAATATTCTGTTAACAAAAGGGCATAAAAGGGGCGGCGTATAAGGGGGGGGGGTTTGGGTGAAAAGGGCGCGTTTAAGTCTTTATATAAATTGCAATAAACACGAATTGGGTCGTAAGCAGCAGCCCAGCATTCAGTGTTAGTTTCAGCGGCAGCGACAGGAAGGCAAACTTAAAACTGATTATGTATTGATGGGCCCATGCTGATGATGGGCCAAGGAGATAATCAAAACGAGTGGAACAGGGCTTATACATATATAATTTGTGTATAAGGAGTGACACCATCTGCCGTCCTCATAATGGATCATTTTTAAAGTGGGGAAATATGAATTTGATTGGGACAATCATTGCAGATTGTCAAGTGGGGTTAGAGCTTGGGGTGGAGAAAATTTGCAAAAAGGGTTTTATACACAAAAAATATGTGTAAGCTTTGTAGGGGGTTGTTCCTGGGGTTTGTTATAAGTGTGATAAGTAAGATGTCAGTTTGAAACAGAGCTGAAGTTTTGTTTTAAAATTATCTAAAATATGAAAATACCATGTTTATTTAATAACCTAAAATTTGGTCGAAATAAATGACCTTAAATTATTTTTTTGGAATTTTTTTTCCTAATATTAAAGTAATTGTATATAACTTAATATTTTTGTTGTATTTAATTTGTTTTTCTTTAAGTGTATTGAGTAATTATTTTTTTTTTTAAATTCCTTTAAATAAGGCCAAGTTATGGTGGGTCAGTTACTGAACCCAACCCCTTTTGGCCGCCGCCCATTTATCAAATCCCCGAAGGAAAGAAGCAAAAATCGTTGCCTACTTTTTGGGGCCATGCACTTAAAGTCGCTTCAAGGCGCCGCCGTCGAAATTGTTGTTGTTGTGTTGGGAAATTTCTGACAGGTCATAAATTGGCGAAACGGGCGGTCATTGCATTCAAAAGAGGGGGATGGGGGTGAGATTTCTGGGTGGAACAAACACACACACACACACCCACAAACAACGAGAGATATATATTCTGATGACCAAATGTCGGCATTGTCGACGTTGTTTGTTCGCTGCTCGCCGGCAAACAAAACCAAGCCAAACGAAATGAAAACGCATTCGCAACAACAGCTCTTGCACAAATACAAATAAAGGTGTGAAGCGGCACAACAACAATGAGGGCCCCGTAATAATAGCAACAAAAACAAGAACCAGAACAACCTTCATTTACATATATACAACGTGTGTATTTTTTACAGTTAATGAAGCGACCAAGGACCAACGGGAAAAGGACCAAAGTATGAAAAAAAAAAAAATAAAATAAAAACAAGTGGCAACGGCCAAAGCAAACAAAGAATGCCAACTTACACTCAAAATCAGAATTTTTTAGCAGATTTGTAAAAAAAACTTAAATAATTTATAAATGCTAAGAAAATCAAATAAATTTCATTTTTCAAAACTAAAAATGTCTAAAAAATCTAGGAAAATTTAAATAAAATCTTACATAAGCTTTAGAAATAATTAAAAATATTTTTAATCTTAAATTCCCGTTTATAAAAAATCTTTAAATTCTTAACTTGTTTTAAATTAATAAATTATTGTCTTTTTCCAATAGTTTATATATATTTTATGAAGACTTTTAGTTATTTTTAACATTTTTTTTTAGCTCTGATATTTTTTGGTATTTTTTTTAGCAGTGTAACCAACGCTTTGGCACCTTTCGTCCAGCTTTTCCACCTCTCACTTCGTTTGTGGCGCTTGTTTATTAGCCAGCGCCGTGAAACAACAACAACAACATGGCCAAAATGGCCGACGCCGCGCTTAATTGTGCGGCCAGCAACCGGAAACGGAAACTGATTGTGCGGTCTGGCAGGGACACAAGTCCCTCTTGCCACCGCACCTTAACCCCTACCCCTACCCCCACCCCCACCTTTAGCCCCACTGATTTGCAACAAATCTCATTCACATTAAGCAAACGCGATTTGCCAGCGTTTTTAGTCACACTGGCGGCGGCGGCTTTCCAATCAACGCATTTGACATTTTGCCACCAATTTTCCCGCCACTTTCCCGGCATTTTCCCCCCAACCCAGCACTCACCACCACACATTGATTAAGCAAAGGAAAGTTCCGATGGTCTAGGTTTTTTGTGGGTCTACGTCAATCGGTTTGTTTGTTTGCCAAAAAATTGACTTTGAGATTCTATTTCTCTGTTTTTTGCACTGCTTTGTTGTTTCCTCTTTGTTTTTTTTTTTTGTGCTTTTAGCGTTCTGCTCCTGATTGATGGGCTGAGATAAAGCTAGTGGCAGGGGCGGGGTTGAAGGGGGGTTCTTTGGTTAGAGGATCTGTCGTTTGCATTTAACAGTCGTCGGTGCGCTGCTTCTTGGCAAAAAAAAAAAAAAAAAAAAAAACCAAAAATAAAGGCACAACGAGTCGCGTTCAATTGAAGCTGGGCCTCTTCTGCCACCCGATTTTCCCATTTTCCCACCCTTTCCGTCGTAATTGATGTGTCTGCGTTGCGTTTTGTTTTCCGTTTTCACTTACAAGTTTACCATCTATTTTTCTGCAAATTCCCAGAGAGTTGTACATCTCTATTAAAACTTTCAAGGAACAAAGAAAAAAAAGCATGAAATCAATAGATTCTAAATAAATTATTCTAAGGAGGCATACGAAAAAATACTTATATATTTAAAAAAAAAAATAAAAAAAATGCAGAAAAATACCAGGCATTTAAATCTGATTTATTGTCTTCCAATGAAACTAATTGATGAAACTAACTAATAACAAAAGAGAACGCTATAGTCGAGTACCTCGACTATCAGATACCCGTTACTCAGCTAAGGGAAGTGCGAGGGAGTTGGAGATAGGCAAGCAGCAACGCTACTGCTTGCACTGCATTTCATTACTTGCTGAATTTGAGAATACATATATATACTCCATTTCAGAACGTCAGAATTGTCTCAGTTACCAAACTTATATTTTAACCAAATATTCTTACTATAGTGTAGGCTTTTGATAGAACTAATTTGCCCCCCAATCAGCTCCAAATATATATTTGTTCCACTAGTCATTTCTAAAACGGAAAAAAGTACATTGGGAAAACCCCAAAAATGTTTTGTGATTCATTCATACGACAATCTATAATTCCTTATCTCATATATATATATAGTTGGCAAATGCCGAGTGCCAACTAAAACTTAAAGACCTTATAATTTTAAAAGATAAGAAAATAAATACTGAACAAATGAAATGCAAAGACGACAGAATGATGTCAAAGGATAAGGCAATAGATTTTCAAAATGAACAAACAAACTATTATAATGAGAAAATAAGCAATATGACAGAAATTATAAGAAACTTACAGACTCAGTTGCTCAAATTAAAACCCACGATAAGGAAATTAAAAATAACAAAGGCCAAATTACGGATCAAACTATTCAGATCAAGAACAAAGCCGAAGAACTTATTATTAAAACTAATGCAGTTAAGGACTTGAGTGCCCTGATTTCGATGAAGGATAGCCAGATCAATGGGCTCAACAATCAGATTAAATCGGTTTCTGAGGAACTTTTGAAGCACAATGGAACGGATGAGTGTCCCAAAAGCGGCCCAAGTGGCATTTACCTATTAAGAGTCTCCGGAAATGTTTTAATGGAAGTTCCCTGCAACTCAACTGGCTGGATTGTTGTTCTAAGGCGGCAGGACGGATCGGTAGACTTTGCACGCAGCTGGAAGGAATATAAGGAAGGCTTCGGTATTTTAACAGGTGAATTTTTCATTGGCCTGGAAAAACTACACCAATTGACTAAGAGACGACCTCACGAAGTCTACGTCAAGTTAGTGGATGTACATGGTAAAGTTATCTATGCTCAGTACGATAACTTCAAGGTTAGCAACGAGGAAAACAAGTATCGTCTAGACTCGCTTGGAAGTTACTCTGGTACAGCAGGAGATTCCCTAAGCTACAGTACGAGTAAATACTTTACCACAATTGATCGAGATAATGACAATAGTTAGGAGAATTGTGCTAGATACTACGGTAGCGACGGTGGCTGGTGGTACAATAGTTGTGCTGACAGGTATGCATAAACAATTAAACAATAACCTTTTCTAAAGATGTCTAACAAAAAATTTAAATTGCAGTTTTCCTACTGGAAAGTTCTATAAGGATGGAATTTCACCAGGCCAAAAAGGAATAAATTGGTATTACTATTGCAACGACTTGACGACCTCATTTACTTATGTTGAAATGCTGATTAAGCCAAAATAATTATGAATAATATTATTATATACAATATATCTGAAACATAGAAACGTATAAAAGTAAGCCAATGTTTTCAAAATTAATTCCGATTTGATCGATTCTATGAGTAAACAAGAGAGAATGCTATAGTCGAGTGCCTCGACCATTAAGTACCCGTTACTCAGCTGAACAACTTTACTATAATATTCTTTTAATTTCTAGTACATTAAACATTTGTCATAAATCATTAGAAAACAAGAGAGAACGCTATAGTCGGGTGCCCAGACTGTCAGATACCCGTTACTCAGCTAAAGGGAGTGCGAGGGAGATGGATATATAAAACTTTGATCAAGCACAACTTTTTAACGAATGGTCCGATTTGAAAAATTTCTTTTACATTTCGATAGGTATAAAAAAAACACAATAAAACTGCTTTTTTACTTTTTCAAAATATTTAATGGTGTGGGCGCCAGACACAGAAACACACACACATAAAATCGTTTAAGGCGATTGTGGGCGTTAGGGGGGGCATGGCCATCGGCTGAAACAAACTTGCGCTGCGTAGGAAGCCCAAGAATATGTGTGGATAATCCCAACTTTCTAGCTTTTGTAGTTTCCGAGATCTCAGCGTTCATACAGACGGACAGACGGACATGGCTAGTGATCCTGATCAAGAATATATATACTTTATAGGGTCGAAAATGCTTCCTTCAAGCTGTTACATACTTTTGCACGAATACAATATACCCTTTTACTCTACGAGTAACGGGTATAACTATGGAAATTAAAATAAATTGTATTTTTTATATTTCTCACCTTATGTATAACCAATGAAAGTATCTTAAAATCAACATGTTTCATCCATAGAATACACGAAATGAACTGATAGTTCTGTAATCCCCATCATTTGACTTTGTTCACCCAGTTAGTAAGCCCTTCAAAGGCAACTGAAACGAATAGACCTTTTGACAACGGCGTCTCATTGGCAATGGAATTGATTACGCAACAAATGTTCCCTTCCATCTCATCTCAGCCCCTCATCTCATCTTCGTTCATCTTCTTCGCATCTCAGTTCATCTCATCTGGCATTATCAATTGCTCTTCACGCACGTTTGCCCGTTGTTAATGTTAATGCAGTCATCAGCTTAGGGCCGTCGAACAATGGCCAGAGATTCGATTCCAGTCTCAAAACTCGTATTCCCCCAAAACTCCAATCCCCCTCTCTCTCTTTCGATATCAAACCACGCACAACAAACACCAGCTGTGGGCGCAGCGAACCTCAAGTCGATAATTTAATGGTCTCTGCCATTTAATCTGCATTGAATTTATTATCTTGGAAAAAATTAATCTTGATATGTGGCCGGCTTATGTCGGCGACGAAGACTCCTTCTCCTTCTCCTTCTCCTTTCCCTTTCTCTTTCGAGCGGTACGACTGACTGACTGAAAATAGCTAAAAAGCCGCGACAAGCACGCGCCGCCGCACCCCCTTTATTTTGCTTTTTTGCCGGCGCGCCCCTGCTTGTAAGACCGCCTTGAATATCTCATAAAAATTTGCAATTGTGCGGGTGGAGTGTCTCTAAATCTTTAAAGAATTATTTACTACAGTTTTCGTCTTAGACAAGCGAGTGGTGGGTGATTTTGGTTAGACAACCCCCAAAAACCGTGGAGTACCCAGGCTCTTTGTGCTGTGTGTCTGCACTGAGAGAAATATTTTTTGGCTCAAGGGGAAAATATGGGGATTTTGGGGGAAAATATTGCAGAATTACTACCTAAGTGCACCTTAATAAATTACTTCTAATTTCGATTTTTTGTATATATTCTTCAGACAACCCATTTTCCGCTACAACCTGAACCCGCCTTAAAAAAGTAACAAACTTTTATGTATATAGAAGAATTTTTAACTTTTTTGCTACTTTTGAAATCTAAACTCAAAGCGTATGTGCTTTTTTCCAGTGCACTTGTACGTATGAAAGGGAACGCAGGGCGGACAATGTCACCACCAGCTACCGTTGAGCCACCCCCAAAAATTCAGTGTGTGTTATTGCTCTACGCCTGCCATTGTCCTCCGGCTCCGCGCCGTTACGCCATTGCCCCCTGTCTGTCCGTCCGTCTGTCCGTCTGTCCGTAAGTCTGTCCGTATGTCCCTGTGTCCTTAGCCTGTCCGCCTGTAGCCTTAGCCATTCCCCTGGACGATCCAGCGATGGCTTGGCGCCTTGCCAATGAAAGGAGCAGACCGAACGGGTCCTTGTCCTTGCAAATTTATTGTGCTACCCACGCGACTTTGGCGCCAGCGGGTTAAGGTTTTCATTCGCCTTTCTTCTTCCACTCAGCTACACTCGCAGAAACAACTGCGCATTGGATATCGGTATATCGGGATTTCGGGGGGGGATGACAACAATTCGGTTTAATGAGACGCGAAAATAAGCTGTAAATGTCACAGGGTCACTAAAAGCAAAACGCAATTCACAAACGGGGCAATTTTCGCATTGAAATTAAAACCGTATGTTAAACACATTGAATAAATGGTCATTTTGTGTGGTTTGGAAACTGAAAAATCAATTTAAATTGCACACCTGTTTTCTTTCCAATATTAACAAAAGTTTTTGCCATCACCACCATATGGTAGCCTACATGGAGTTGTAATTACTTTTGAATTGTAGTTTTTTTTTTTTTTTTGCATTTTGAAAATGGCATTTAAATGGAGCCAATAATTGCATTTGTTTGAATTTTAGATCAAATGGCTGGGAAATAAATATATCACTAGTTATAAATAATAAATATGACTAATTAAATGTTGTAATTTCACATTTTCCCCTTTCAATCTTTTAACTATAGTTTTCATTTTCTGTGTAATGGCTGTGTGTGTTGTATAAGAATAAGGCCCCAAGTTTAACAATTCCGTCTCGGGGGCCTTCATCGTTCAATTTTTAATCAGTCGGGCGCAATCTAGCCGGAGAAAAGTCAACCAGGAGCCAGGAACCAAACTTCTGACAAATTTCCAGCTTGCCCCCCGGCCGGGGTGCTGCTAACCCCCGTTGACCCCTTAGTCCCCCTCTGATCCGATCCCCTCTCAGTCTGTTTAAATAGAAATGTTGTTCATTTGAGTACTTTGTGTGCGGCTTGGCTTTTATTATGGCTAAGTGAATGTTTATGCCCGATTTCCCCAGCACATGTGCGACTGCCCCTCCTCCCCTTCCTCCTCCTGCTTACCGAAAATCCTTTCCTTATCTCCATTGTCCGGCCCTGGAATCCCCAAATCGTCGTCCTAGTCGTCCTCCTTTGCCGATATCCATTTTCATATTTGCCCAGAGCTAGGAAAAAGAGCTGAAAAGCAGACGCTTTTCCCATTTTCCCATTTCGATGTGGCTCTGATTTCATTTCAAGTTCCTTTTCCTCTTCTCTCCTCCTCTTCCGCTCTTTTCCCTTTGCTTTATTAGCCGGCGCAAGTTTAAAATGTTTTATTATTGTTGGCTACATTTAAACGATTCTCGGTGCAAAGGGAAATGGGAAATGGCTGTTGGGGAAGGGTTACAGTTTTCCTCCCCCCATTAAAAAAAAAAACCGGAGGGAAATGGAAAGCGACTCTGACTGACTGACTGACTGACTGTCAAATCGAGTGTGCACAAATCGTTTGCAGATAGACTTTTGCCCAAGGACCGGTTTTGGGTCACCATATATGAGTAAAGTCCCCGAAAAGAAGAAGAAGAAGAAGAATGAATAGGAGGGTTAGGGTCAAGGGTGAAATTCTAATACAGATGATGATGATGAGATGTCTGGGCTTGTAGCCAAAAAACTTGTGTCTGGAGTGCCCAGAAAAGGCTCACAAAAAATGAATGTCTTCGACAAAGTCGTCTTGAATAAATGAATAGCAGAGATAAAGTGGAATGAGGGTAATTTCTACTCACTATTACTCATCTCTATAGTGAATAGAATATCTTTAAACAAAAAATGAAGAAAAGTTCAAGATTTTTTGTTGATTTTTGCATTTTAAGATCTATCCAACTTGCCTTTAAAATCTCCAAATCAAGGTGAATGCTAGGTTATGCGAATGAATGGTCCAAATCTGAATGAATGGATGCCCTGAATGAATACGAGTGCTCGCATTCTTGGTCGATTTCATAAATGACTCCGGAAATTCTCTGCAGAAATGCTCTGTGCGAGGAGCAGCGATTGAATAAGGAGTGCTATATAGTTGGGACCTCCTGATCCACACACACTCGCACTCACACACTCGGTCACTTATTCATAGAGCGGCAATGGACCATTCACACACACACACACACACTCACATCACATGTGATATGCATCCATTCATTCAAACGGCATTGAATGCAGCCTGCAGTTTCCCTTTTCACTGATTTTCCCCCAGCTCGAAAGCCCTGATTTCCCTCCCTCCCCCCACACTTCCTCCGTTCTCCAGTGTTTGGCTTTCTCCCGTTGCGTTTATTTCACATGCTACTTAACACCCGAGGCAAATTAGTTGCGCCTCGGCGCAGTTTCGAATATAAATCAACACGCGGACAACAGCAACAGAAACGGAACAACAACATTGAGCGGCGAAGGAAACGGGTGCATAACTCAAGGAATCGAAGCATTTAATACCCTGGAAAGATAACTTGGTTTTAATGATGGCTATATGTCTAGAAAATAGAAAAAAAATAATTAGGAACACATAAAAAACCAAAAAAATGGGCTTTTTAAAATATTAAATAATTTAACTATTTAATATATATTTTTAGTTGACTTTAATATACCATCTATACATGTAAAACTATCTTTATGTTCTTTTAAATTTTTTTTTTAAATTTTCAAAATTATTTTTTAATATTCTAACTCTTTAATTAAGGTTAGTGTTTAGAACTTATTTCGCTTGCAATGCTAAATTTCCCATTTCAAAAGGTCATCACTGATCACCTTGAGTTTATTTTCCCAGCCATCAGATCATCAATAATACCCAGTAAAAATAATTTCGCCTTCGGAGCCATTTCCGAGTTTTTCGCAACAGATTTTTTATGGTCGCCGCCGAAATGCGAGAAGCGCAGGAAGAGCGGAAGGAACGCGAAGAGCGTGCACCCTGCGGCTGCCGCACATGTGCGACCCTGCCCTCGAGGGCTGAAGTGTGTTGCCCTCCCACTCTCCGCTTTCCACTTTCCGCCTTTCGCCTTCTACCCCCCCAACCCCTCGACGGACTCGCATTGCATCCCCTTGCGAACCCTGTCGAATTGCATAGAGCATAAAGCATCGTTGCACTGGGAAAAATATTATTATTATTTCTTTTTTTATTAAAATGTATTATTTAAGTTTAAATTAAATTATTAATTTAAATAAATAAATATAAATAAATATATAAAATAAATTTAAATTATTAATGTTTTTTAATATAAATGTATTATTTAAATTTATAAAAAATATTTAAAAAAAAACTCTATTTAAAAAATAATAAGTCGAAATACTAAAATCATAGTCTAACCATCAGAATTTTTACTTTTACCAAAAGCAAAGATTTTTGAAAACCAGAATTAATAATATTTTAGTAACCACAAAGTTATTAATTTAATCTAAAAAAAAACCCCTTCATAATTTTCACCCTCCACTTTTATTTCGAGTGATTCTTTGGTTCGTACGCACAATTGTGCAAATTGACAGATTTATAACAAAATGCAATGAATAACGGTATTATTCACACACCCAGTAATGGGGAAGTGAGTGGAGTGAGGGGATTTAAGGGGGTGTTAAAGAGATGCCCATGGTTGCATCTTTCGGTCTGCGGACATTTCAACAGGCGCCTTAATGTTCAGATCAGACACTCCGCTCCCTTTTTTCTTTCCCACCCATCGTGTATCGGGGTTTTTCGGTGGGTAATCCCCGTGACCAGTATAAAAATGGGGGCATATGTGGCCCCGGCATATCCGAAGTGCTGCTCTTCCCACACCCAAAGAAAAAAAAAAAAAAAAAAACTGATGAGCGATGCGGATTAGCCCAGTTTCAGTTATAAATGAATTTTTCTTATTTTTCGGTCAGAGAGCAAAAAAAAAAAAAAGAATACATATATAGAGGGGGAGGAAATCTATGGAGTTCAATCAGTTTTAATTGATTCATTTCGCCTGAGAAGGGATGAAAACATTTGCCCGCTTCTCCCGGG
Source organism: Drosophila pseudotakahashii (assembly GCA_035046095.1). Classification (NCBI taxonomy): domain Eukaryota; kingdom Metazoa; phylum Arthropoda; class Insecta; order Diptera; family Drosophilidae; genus Drosophila; species Drosophila pseudotakahashii. The sequence goes on from JAWNOE010000105.1 coordinate 16,206,376, forward strand.
ATGATAATGATGATGTCGGGCCGCTGCTCTCGGTTAATAAATTTATTATCTTGGGAATGCGGAATATGTCTATACCTATATATATATCCCGCTCGGATCTCTGCTTCCTCGCCAGCGGAAGTATCTCGTTGATTGTGAAATGGAGCCATAAGCTATATATGGCCCATGGCCCATGGCCGTGGCTGGAAAACGGAGCCGCAAATTTATTATGATTAAAGTTGAAAAGTTGAAATTGATGCCCGAAAAGCAGAGAGATAGAGCAATGGAAGTGGATTCGGAGTCGAGTGGTGGTGGGGGTGGGAATATCGAGATGGTGACGCTGATAATCATGGCAGATGATCTTAAATGACAAAATGGCCATAAAAAGTAATCAACTATTGAAAGGGTTTAACACAATCACCACAGCAATCGCAGGGATGGGGATTGTGATGTGATTTGCCATGAGAAGTTATGGCAGTTGAAGGAAAGTGACTTTCGAATGATATAAGCAGATTAAGGTTGGGTGCTCAGGCGAAAAAAGTCTGTAGGAAAATAAAAAAAAAAAAAAGGATTCGGGTGTTGAAGATTTAGTATAGGACCTTCTTTCGAATAAACTTTAAGTACCCCAAAAAAAAAAAAAAAAACGGAAGTATAAAAATATACTAAATAATATAAATTCTATTCTTAGTAGTATAAATATCATACTAAATATTTTAGTGTTTATATTTTGTAATATTATAATTGAATACTTTCGAAAGTATGCAAATTTGTCACTCAATAGTGTAAAATAATTTTATTTCTATGACTATTTTGTTTTTTGCGTATAGCATAATTAAATAAACAACCTATTGGTTGGGTAAATAAATTACCTCTTAAATTAATAAATGGACTACTTATTATTCAAGTATTCAAGTATATTCATAACGCCACTCACCATAACAATAGTCCATTTCTTGCAAATGTGACGCAGCGCCTTTTTGTAGCATCACGGTTTCATGGTCCAGAAGTTCTTCTTGGGTTTCGCTCCGGTTGACAGGGCCACGTTGCTGCTGCTGCTCATGCTCATCCCGCTGCCGCCGCCCACGGCCACGCCCACGCCGGGTCCAACGCCCATGCCGGAGGCCATTGATCTGCCGGAGGCGCGCTGCTGATCCGCCGAGCAACGGCGTGGATAGTTGAAGGGCGACAGGGAGCCACCAACGCCAACGCCAACGCCCACAGCGCCTGCCGCCTCATGCATGGGCATCATTACACCACCGCCCATCCCACCTCCTCCTCCTACTCCTCCTCCGCCCACTGCCAAGGTCATGCCAATGCCCTGATCCTCGCCACAACTGGCCATGCTGCTCTTCGAGGTCGAGGTGCCCGAGGCAGTCGAGGATCGGCAGCTGCGCATATTGTGCGGCAAGGTGTTGTTATTCAGGCTGTGGTGGTGCAGCGCCTGTTGCTGCTGCTGCAGCTGCTGCTGGTGGCTATGATGATGGTGGTGCAGCTGGCCGGTGGGCGTGGCGGACTTGTAGTACCGCAGACTCTCATTGTAGCTGGCTCCGCTGCTGCTGCCACTGCCGCTGAACCCCGAGTCCAGGTCGCCCTCGTCGAACTCCGGATTGATGCAGCTGCTGTGGCCGTGATCCTTCAGCTCCATGCTGTTCAAAGTGCTCGACAGGTTCTCCAGGCTGGCGTGCGAGGCGGAGCTCGAGTTCGAGGTGGTGGCCCCAGCCGCTCCGCCCAGAAGGCCACCGCGTCGTGGTCTTTGGGCCGTCTTCGAGGCGGCGGCGGCTCCCATGGCCGCCATGGTCACCACGCTCGATGGACCGCCCACTGCGCCAACGACGGAGCTCGAAGAAGTGCTGCTCGAGGGCTCGTCCGAGCCCAAGGCGTGACTGGGCGACACGTCCGGCGGTGTGGGCGGCATTATCAGTGCCTCCAGCGATAGATTCAGCTCGTCGAGCACCCGAAAGTGATTGTGCTGCACCCGGCGCTGCTCCTCCTTCACATTAACGCCCGCACTGGAGCCACTCGCAATGCGATTGTCGGAGAGCACCTTGCGGATCTTCTGCTCGCTAACCTCCTCGTACAGATTCTCGGTGGTCCCGTACCGGGTGGTGTAGGTGTGGCGGTCCCGCTCCTCGGCACTCGGCGAACTGGAGGTCGACTGGCCACCGTGGTGATGATGGCTGCTGCTCTTCGAGCGGAAGCTCTTGGCCAGCAGGGCGCGTATCGAGTTGCGTGGCGGACTCTTCGAGTGACCCGACTGCTGCTGTTGGACTCCAGATCCGGAACTCGTTCCCGATCCCGAGCCAGAACCCGAGACCGATCCACCCTGGGCGGCTGGCACATTCGTGTGGCACTTGGCTGCCCCCGGTTCGTAGTAGGCATACGAATAGACATGGTTGAAGGGCGCCGCCGGTGCAGCTGCTCCCGAGCCGCTGGCTCCACTCGCTCCCGATCCCGAGGCGGAGCCACTGCCGCCCACAGCACCGCCGCCACCGCCACCGCCATTGAAGGCTACATGCAGCGAGGGATTGGAGGCGCCACCGCCGTGCGAGGGAGTGGCACTGCTGCTGCTGGGCGTCATTACGCCGGCGGCGAATCCATAATCCAGCGACGAGGTGGACGACGACGACTGTGTGTTGGGCGTGGGCTCAAAGCGTTCCATGGTGGCGGCAATGTTCTTGCGAGACCACTTGACCTGGTTTAGGATAGAAGAAAGTATAAGAAGGGGTTAAGATTTAAGGCACGAAAAACCCCTAAGCCAATAGAAAACGATTAATATCACTATACTTATCGATACTATCGATACAATTTAGTCAATATCGATGGTTTGTTCGGAATAACAATGATATCGATAAGCAAAATAATGTAATGGTGCATAAAAAGCTATCAATCAATCGATTCTATCGATGGTTCTAAAATTTAGGAAAAGGAATATCGCTCAGCTAAATAATTAGTTCATTTTTAAAATATATGTAAATATATATCAATAATGAACGACTTTTCACTTTAATTGAGATAGAATTTAGCCGTTTATTTTCCAAAATTTTCGATAGTATCGATAATTTTGACAGTGACCACTAAATCAATATCGAAAACTCGACCCACCTGCTGCTCCACGTCCATCTTGTGGTTGCTCCGCCGGCTGTGACCCCTTCTTCGGCGCTCCGTGAACGCCTCGCCGTGACTGCTGCTGCCCATGAGCAACTGATCGCCGATCCCGCCCAGCCCATTTTGCGAGGAGGCCGACGAGGAGGAGGGCGCCGCCGGCATGCAGAACTCGATGCTGTCCATGTCGTCGGGGAAGATCAGATGCGAGCCGACGTGTCCCATGTGGCTGCTGCTGTTGCTGCTCCCACTGTTGTTGTGCGAATGCGAGTGCGAGTGTTGATGTGGATGGGAATGACCCAAGGTGGCGGCCGCATGGCCATGATTGTGACCACCACCCATGCCGCCCATTCCCAGGCCATGATTGTGACCCATTCCCATGCCGTGGTTGAGGGTCATCTGACTGGGATGCTGATGCGATGAGGCGGCCACCACCCGCTGGCCGTGGCGCATGGACATGGACCCACCGCTGGTCAGGCCGGAGGAGGAAGCCATTCCCACTCCCGGCGGGACACTGTGCACCGCCACCGAGGTCGTCTGGTGCGGATGCTGGTGCGGATGTGGGTGCGGATAATCGCTAGCGAATTGCGGCGATCCACAGCGATTCTGGAACTTGGCAGCCGTCGCTGCACTGCCTCCACTGCCGCTGGCCGGATACATATTGTTGGATATCGAATATGGAAGATTGAATCTCGCGAATATCAAAGGTCGATCGGAGTTTCTTGCGGATTTTTCTCGATGAGAAGAACTTTCGGCTGGGGATATCCGCGGTATTTAGCAGCAACCGGAGTCGGGCATCATCATCATCTGTGGGGGAGAACGGAAAGCCATTAATCAGTGTGTGTAGGAAAAAGTGGAGAATGGATGGGAGAATGGAGAATGGAGAACGGAGAACGGAGCATGGTCAAGTATTTTTCGGGGAAGATGCAGAGATGCATGACTGACATGCCATGCCAAAATCCCACAAATAAAAGCTGGAATTATGAGCAGCACACAGCTCCAAAGACCCAAAGACACCCGCACCCGCAGTCGATTCCAATTTATTTATGCGCAAACATTGTTGCCACACTAAGTGGCGGCCGAGGTGCACTCGGAAAAAAATGTAAAGAGAAAATAATCTAAAAAAAATTTGTTTAAGAATTTATCTTAACTTTTATAAATTAAAAAAAAAAAAATTTTAGATTTTTTCCTCTTTAAATTTTTTTAAAATAGGAAATAGAAAACAAATAAAAATTTTTAAAAACCTAAAAAAAATCTTTTAAGAGTTTGAAAATGTAGTTTATAAAATCCCACTTTTAGTTTAAAGAGTTCTTTAAATTTTATAAATTATTCGTTTATAAATTTAAAAATTTTTTAGTTTTATTTAAACAGTTTTTGGATTTAATTTTTCCAAAGTGTGGAAGAAGCACGCATGTTAAACATTTGGCGTTGGCATGCCAGGTCCCAGTTTCAGTTTCAGTTTCGGTTTTGTTCCCAGTTCCAATCTGCACCATCCCACCTTTCAGCTCCGCCCCTGTCCTAGCCCTGCCCTAACCCCCTTCTCCTAGTAAAATGTGGCCCTTTCTCCACGAAATGCCATAAAACAGCATTAAAGCTATTAACAGTCAAAGGAGAAATGAGCCAGCCGGGAAGAAGAAGAAGGCCAAGAAGATGAAAGTGGGGGGAAAAAATAGCTAGTGACGAGAGCCACCCTTAGCCCCCTCCCCTTCCACCATTTCTCACCCCCTTTTATGCGGGGGAAAAAACATAAATCAATCAGAGAGGGCGGCCTGCCCTTTATGAGTCGGAGTGGAACAGCGTGTGTCCAAGATAATCCTGGAAACAGACTGACAAAACCGGAACGTACATATAATAATACTTCTATATATACAAGTACACATAAGCCCAGCTCAAGGCCAAGTTTTTTTTGGGGGGAGAGGGGGGTTGTGGCTATTAACGGACGGAAAATAATAAAACCATATCAAATATCGACTTAAGATGCGATGCTTATACTCGCATGTTTACTTATTTGTTTTGTGGATATTATTGAGACGTCAAAGTCCTTATTTACCATACAACCAAAGAGATATTAATAACTGCAAAGCTATAAAACACAAGAAAAACAAGTCATAAACAGAAGAAAATCCCATAGCTCAAATATCTGACAAAATAATAATAAATGATACTATTAAAATCTAGAGTTTACAAAAAGTATACACTTAACAAAGTGTTTTTAAATTTTTTTATTGCTTTACTACATATCGAATAAATAAAAAAAAATATCTGATGTACCTACACAACTAATTAAAGTCGATATCTCTGGTCGATGGAAAAATATTCAGACTATTAGCGTTCACACCGCACAACTCTTTTGGCTGAAACGCCCCCCCATCCGTCCACCGCCCCCTCCCGAGTGGGCGGGGCAAACGAAAAAAAAAAACAAATGAATTTCCCTTCCTCTTGGCTGGATTTTTATTCGTGTTTTTCTCTTTTGGCCCTCACTCTGATTGATATATCAAATTGATAGCCATCCGCTGGTATATAGCGAAATGCTCTTGTTACTGTTGTAGGGAATACCCAATTTCCATTGCCCCGTAGATATTTCTATTTCGCCCCAAACCCCAAAAACACCCACCCTCCGGAAAAGTCTAACGCTATCTCGCTTCTATGCCCATCTCTTTTCCACTTAACAAAGCTCGGAAATGTTTGTGCCTGCGTATTTGCCTTTTTTGTTTTTCACCTTTTTCCTTTTTTTGTTGGCTTTCCTGTATGTTTGGCTTAGAGATGACCACGTTTCCAGATTTTGACGTGTCACGAGTTGATTTTAAATTTTAAATTTAGGTTTTAAAATTTTTATAATTCGTAGATGAAGTTTGTTAAGTTAATCCCACATATTTGGTAATCTATTATCCACTAAACAGTTTTAGAGACCTTCTCTTCAAGTTAAACTCTGATTTCCGTACGTTTTGTTGGATTTAAAACCTACTTTTAGTTTAACATGAGGACTGCAAATTCCCTCAATCGTCCATCTTTAGCAATATTTTCTATGATTTTTTCGCCATATCTTTTTTTTAGTTTTTAGAGCTGGCCATTTTCTTTTTGGCTTCGTTTTGTTTTTTGCCGATTGCATTTCACATGCAAATTCTAACGAGTTGTTTGTGGTCTTGTCGAGGCGTTGCCAACAAAAGTAACAACAATTGCAACGCAAAAAACCATGATAACACGGCGGCAACAACAATGACAACAATATGCCGTTTATTTGCTGCATTTTTGCAACATTTTGATTTTGCCCGATTGAGTTGGTTTGATACCAACAAAAATCGAAAAAAAGGAAAAGAAATTAAAAGGATAACTCCGAAGGGAAACAACGGCCGGTGTATCGCATATTGATATGCATTTTTCAATTAAGATTGCGAATGGATTCAAAAAAACATGTGTGGGCACTCGCAGTGATTCTAAAAATTTATAAGATTCACCAAGAGTGGCCAAGGTTTAAACAAAAAAAAAAAGAATACTTTTTGGTGTGACCATGCTCTCGGATAATAAACCTCTTAATAGTAAGCGATTTCTTTTTTTCTACTTTTTGGGCAAATAAAATGGATTCTTTTGCCTCTTAAAACTTGGATATCTTTATGGACCGATCTGGGTTGTGAAAACAATTCTTCCTCTTCATCGGAAGGCAACCACTTGCCTAATGCAATTTTCGAATGCAAAAGCCATAAAAATATCTATTTTAATCGAACACTTTGTAGAACTCCTTTTGCCAGCATCTATGTATTTTCTCTATTTTTTTTTTACCTTTTTTTTTTGAGAAGGGGGGTTGAGGGGGTCAGGTGAGAGGGGGTGGCAAAAGCAATTTAAAGTCTGCTGAATCTTGGGTTCATCCTCTTCCTGTTCGCTGTGTGCTGAAAAAAAAAATAGTCGGCAGCAGCTGCAGACCAGGCCCAGAATGTATCTTATGGATAGGATAGAAAACCCCAAGCTTCTCCTCCTCCTCCCTTTTTCCACTGCATTTGAATGCCTCAGCTGCCTGCTGGCAATTCGATTTCATGCTGCAATTTAATTTGCTTCACTCTGGCCACACGGCACCACCACCATCACCATCACCATCACCACCACCGGGGCATCGATTTGAAAAGCAAAAGTAACTCAAGGCGAGCTCCATACAACTGCTACTCCCCCACTTTGGCATACCCATGCACCTGGGGGAGCAGAAAAAAGGGCAACAGGTTCCATCCCAAAAGGCAGGACTCATTAGGCGGCTATCGAGTGCTACGAAAAAGCACTCATGAGTCGTCGTCGTCGTCGGCAGTCGGTTGGTTTGTCATTAACACATTTTGTGCATGTTGTGCATCATTAGAGCAGCAGACGAGATGAGGGGGTGGATTGTGAGGATGCGACTGTCGATGGAGAGAGGCCGATGAAAGGACCAATACACAGTGAGAAAAAATAATGACTCATATTCATATTGGATTAAATATAGCAAGTTTTACCATTGAATGAAGTAAACTCAATATTAGAAAATGAACTTTTTAAAAATTTTCTTAAATCTAAATATTTAGAAAATATTTATAGGGAATTTTACATCTTTGTCACAAAAAATTTTACAAAAATTTGTTGTAGTTCTATTTTGTTTACTAATAGTTTAACTTATTATTTTAGTACAGAACTCTTTTCAAGATATCTCTATCACATCATATCTCCACCATTTTGATAAGGAATTTTATATTATTTTTTATTAATTGTATAGTTCCACAATTTTGTTTTTTACATATTTTTTTTTTATTTTTACTAGAAAAAAAAACTTACATTATTTTTTCATATTCTCTTGTTTTAAATAATATAACATAATTAGTGAAAATTTCTCTCAGTGCAATCATCTCACATGTTTCGTTATTTCAACAATGCTCCTGACACGTGGCGTCTGCAGTTGGGCCCCACACACACACACACACACACACACATCACACACATACCCATACCTCATACCTTATACTCATTTCGGTTCCCCTTGGCTCTACCAACTGAAATTATTCATTGATGTCAATGCCAAAGAGTAGATTTTCCTTGCCACTTTTACCCGCACTCTCCCCCCCCCCCCCTTTCCCTTGTTGTTGCCTTGAGCTCGGCTGCTGCTGTTGCTCCTGCTTTTCAGCTCCTGCCTTTGCTGCTTGGCATGCATATGAAAATTGGCCAATTTGGCGCAGCGTTTGGCTTCACTTTGTAGTTGTTGTTACGTGTGTGCCGCCACCTCATATCCTATACCCCCCACACACACCCCCTCCCCTTAAGCAGACCCTGTATTATCATACACAGACGAAAATTATCATAATTTTATCATGGCTTTATAAAAAAGGATCCTCTTTCTATGAAGCATCTCTGTTTATTTAGAAGAATTTATTTGAAAATATATACATATAATATTATTTTATTTTTTATTTTTTCATATTTGTCGTATTTTATTTCATTATTAATCTCAATTTCTAATAGAAAAATAATCATATATATTTTTCATTTATTCATTCATTATTTTACTAACCAATTATTTTCAAATTGATTTTTAATTTTTATTTAACCATTTCTTATAAAAAATCTATGGATTTCCCATTATAAAAGTTTTCAAAATAATAATATTTTGTAATTATGTTTTGTTCTGTGTGAATTTTGTGTGAGCCGCTCGCCATTTTGGCTTTTGTTTCCTTTTTCGGTGGCGTCCTCCACGTAATGACTTTAATTAACATACATACACCAAACTTTTCGAGGGCGGCGGGGCACAAAAGGGGCGTGGCAAAGTGGCAAACGGGGAGGGGGGTTGGGTAGGGTGATCACTCAAGTGGAAGCTTTTTTGGCCAGAACCGAGAGTAGCAGGAAAAACACCCAAAATGTGGACCACAACTTGGTGGCCAATTGCAGCTGCAACAACAAATTCATGAACATCAACAACAACAATAACAACACTTTGGCCAGCTTCACCAGAAACAACAACAAGAACAACAACAAACGCTTAATGAAAGGGAAATGCAATTTGGTCAGCTCTTTTTCTTCCCTTCAAGTGGGCAGACTCGACTATATTGGATAATATATGACAAAATTTGAAAATAGAAAAGGTAAAATTTGTTAAAAATAATGCAACATTAAATTATACCTAACAAAAGGCACTGCGTTTTTAGTTACTTCTTAAACAATTATGCATTTTGCAACATAGGGTTTTGGTGACCCCGATATATCAGTATTTTTGCCGTAACATGAGAAAAAATGGTCAGAATATAAGGTGTCGTACCTTTTTGAGCTCGTTATTAAATTCCCTGTCGATTGGCATTCAAATATGGTAATTTTAGCGTTTTTAAATTTTTTGTAAAAAATTGTGACCCTACCCCTTATAAAAATCGCAAAAATTCGAAAATCAATTTATTTTTGAAAATCTGTCAGAAAGTGATGAGAAATGTTAGATAAGGACCCCAGTTGTTCTGTTATTCGTTTTACTTTGGGACCTTTTTTGGCCAAACTACGAAGAAATCCGCGCAGATAAAATCCATATTTTTAATAAAAAATTTTAATCGACATTTTTGGCAAAAATCTTAATGTGGTTTTTTTGGGGTCAAAATATTAATTGTCATATCTTTTTTAGATCGTAATTTTTGCTTGCTTAGAAAAAGCCAGAGGCCATATTTAAATCGAGGTAATTGGCAATGGAGTGCGGTGAAGTTCATGCGTGTTACGGTTACGAGGGGTCATTTGGGGTCAGAGGTCAGAGGGGACCAGCAGTTCAGTTCAACACCCGATAATCGCTTCGATATTTCTTCACCCACCGCCTGCCTTATTTGACCCACCTGTAATTCATACAACTCATCGAATATTTGATTTCCGGGCTCCTTCATCAAGTCGCCTCCCCAGTGCCCACTTGCCCCATGAACTCCGAACCAGAACTCCGCTTCTCCCACCCCACATTTTCCACCCTCTCCCTTTCAGGCAAATCTAACCAAATGCCAACACAAATTTTGTTTGCCTTTTGTATTAGGTTGACAAAAATCAACAGCCAAGCGGGAAAACAGGAGCCGAAAGATGAGCAGGAAAATGGTGGGAGGAATGGGAGAGATTGGCAGATTGTTGAAGAGATTTATGTTGGCACTACGCCCACAGTAGGGCGGAAAATGGTAAAGGGGGGAAGGGGAAAGTCTCCGAGCTGTTTGTCTTTCGCAAATGTTGGGCAATATTTTGCGGTAAAAGGTGAATTTATTAGCACTTGCGGGAAAAGAGGGTTCACTTACAGTTGGCCAAGGAAAACCTCACCCCTTTTAATCCGGTTAAAGCTGATACTAAACTAATGATAAAGAAAGATTCCACTTAACTCAGTATATAAAAAATGCAACCTTTATTAAGTTAACAAAATCATATTAATACCATAATATTTCCCCCGTCTAAAAAACTTCTTATCGCCCAATGCTGTGGCAATTTAAAACACATTTTCCCTGTCCTTAAGATCTTGACAAATCATAAACAAAACGGCCAGCTGCAGATACGTTTTGTATCTTTTCGGAAAAGCCAGAAAAAAAAGAAACGAAACGAAACGAAAACCTCTTACCCCCAATCACAATAAAAAGCCACACAGACGATGAGATGCATATCTCGAAAATATTGAACTGAAGATGCTGATGAAGAGACAGTTAAACACACACACACACACACTGAAAGAAATTCCCGGGGACGGGGGGATTATTTTTTGTATTTTTTGGGGGACCACAAGATACGCATCTTTCGGATTGTTACTCTTCGAAATTTCCCCTCCTTCTTAAGCCGATTTCTGGGTTGACTTTTTTGTCTTTCTGTTGCGACATAAAACACAATAAAAGTAAAATAAAAAAAAATAAAAAAATCTGGGTGATGACATGGACGGAGGAGCAAAGGGGGAATGGGGGATAGACAACAAAACTTTCATGTCAACGCTATCATTTTCGAAATTCCAATAAGTTTAGTATCAGCGAAACGAAAAAAATAAGAAAAAAGGTTCTGCTAGATAAAAGATTTCCCCAAAAGCAGCCCATTCCACTTACCGAAATTTTTAAAGAAATTCTTCTTCTTTCGCTTATTCCTTCAACTTCTGAACCTGTAAGTATACAAGCAGAGAAACGAGAAAATATTAGTATTACACAGTCGAAATTTAATTAGCATGCGTATACTTTTCAAGTAGACTGTAGAGAGGTCGAAAATACCCCAAAAACAAGAAAAACGAGAAGGAAAACTCCATCAATGATGGAAATGCTCAGGAATCAGTCGGAAAAGCGACCAGGCAGCAGCATTGTACATCAAATGTGACTTACAATGTCAGACCAAATGAAATTTTCCCCCTGGTTTTCCTTTCAGCTTTAGCATTTTCATCATTTCAAAGTCAAATGTTGGATAAATAAAACAGTTTTCTGTAGTTTTTCCTCTCTCTCTTCCTCATTCCTCATACCATTTTTCGATTTTTGTGTTCGAGTGTGCGAATGTTTGTGTTTGGGCTTGATTTTTTTTTGTAGCTTTTCTCAGAATTCATAATTGAATGTTTCTCTCAACTTTGTGGGGATGATATGGGATTTGCAATTGAATTAAATTCTGATGCCGTTTGTCTATGGAACTTTTGCCTGGCTTCTCGTCGATTGCCCTCGGATTTCTGGGATTCTCCGTTTCTGATTGAGATTTTTGCAGTTTTCGCAGTAAGAATGGATAATTGTGGCCAGCTGGAGAGCTTCTGGGTTTTTTGTATTTCAACTGTGTTAGTTTGATGTTTATTGTAGAGAAAATTTCCTGTTTTTGGTAGCAAATAAACTATTTTGTAGTTTCTATGTAGTTTCCTGATTAGAGGTGTCTACATTTTGTATATTACTATTTTTTCTTTCAAATATCTACATATTTTCACCACTTTCTTGTACCCAAAACCCTCGTGATGTAATATATTTTCTACTGGGAAACCCAAACAACTACATCAACCAAATTGCTTTCACTGCAACCCGCCAAATGCTCAGTAATAAAAAGAAATTTTCTTAAGCCGCCGCAACAGGAAAAAAACGAAAATATAAACCCAAATGGGGAGCGTTTGTTGGTCACAGAAGTCCGACTTTTTCGCAGCCCTTCGCCAAGAACGACCAGCAGTCAAACCCCACAAATGTCATTGCAAAAATGTTTTAATTGAGCCAAGAATGAAACCCAAGAATGACAAAAAAAAACCCAAAAAAAAAGAATAAAAAGAAAGAGCAAGTGAAAGTGAAAGCATTTTACACAATACAAATAAAATAGAATTTCAAACCACAAGCAAACGTGCGTTATTCATTTTTGAATTTATAACACAATTGGGAGGAATGCGAATGAATGTCGCCGGTGGAAAATGGGGGAAAATGGAGGGAAATGGGGTGAAGAAGGTGAAGGAGTGAAAATGCGCAGCAAGAATAACTGCTTGCCTTTTGCCATTTTATTTTCCCTTTTTCGGTTTCAGTTGCTAACGCTTCTGTATTTTTTGTAGCCTTTTTTTTTTTTATTCCTCCCATGCTCACATAAAAAATAGGAATAAATAAGGATGTGTGTTGAGGTTAGGGTCCCGGGGAAAAAAAAAGTCAGAGGAAATCGTGTCGCGGCAAATGTGACAGGCGGCGGCTACCATACTCAACCCCCTCCCACTTTTACCAACCCCCCCTCCACTGGAATTTTCACATACGCGGCTTGCAAATGACTCGGGTTCGCGGTAAATTGACAAAAATGTAAAAAGAAAGCAGGCAGAAGGAATAAGCTGCTAAGAAGTCAAGTATAACCTGTGCAAACGATGATAATGATGATGATGATGGCAAAGATGATGAGCGGCGGAATGTCTGTCGCCAGTTGAGTTTTTCCGACTCTGACACCTTTGAGAATATTTTAAAGTCACCTTCAAGTAAAAGGTTTTGCCACAGTCATTTTTCATATTTTCCTTTTTTCTTATAAAATCAAATTAAAATAATAAGGCTCTCAAAATAATGAGCTAATTATTTGTAAATAGTTATTGCCCTGATTTTCTCTTGTATTCCTTTTGGGTTTTTCTTTTTTATTCAACCCCCAATCAATGGCCAATTGTTAATCAATGATCTGTGTACCAAAATTAATCGTCAAAGAAACCGCCACCGAACCGAAGTCCTACATTCGATTCTCCTTTTCTTTTTTTTTTTTGCTGTACTTTTTGGTCTCGGATGTCGGAAGACCCGCAGCTGAGACTCCAACCCTTTCGTTTTGGGCTACTGTGTCATGAGTCATGTTCTTTTCCTTGCAAGGGTTCTCTGTTCTCTGTTCTCCGTTCTCTGTTTACCCACAGATAAACAAACTTGCAGCGGAGGCAAGGAATTTTGATATATGTACTACCCGTGCGATTACAAAACACAGCTACACTGAAAAAATTAGCAATTCAAAAGCCTCTGAAAAATTTAATTGCATAAATGCAATTTATAAGATCAAGTTTACATTATTACATATCATATGTTCTCTATTACTTTTTTGGTATATCCCTAGAGAACAAAAAGTTTGGTTCATCTTTTTGATTCTATTATTTTGCGAGTTACTGTAGAGGGGAGCACCCCTACTGCCTACCTACCCCTCCCACTCGTTTCCACTCGTTTCCACTCGTTTCCACTACAATCAACCAAGACGACCTTGTAGGGGAAAAAATAAAATGAAAAAATATATATATATTGAACACACACACACACACACACAGTGTGCAAATATGTGTGAAATTTATTTGCCACAGCCCGCCGTCCCGAAGGGTTTGAGGTTAGGTTTTTTTGTGTTCCGCCCGTATCCGTGGAGTACATCACCGACAACCCTTTCGCCACGTCCCACAGGGGTTGCTCCGACCCCTCGAAACCCCTTCCGTTTGCTTGTTTAAAAATCACTTGATTGCACAAATGCTCATTGAGCTAATTTTATTTCGTGTACGGGGAGGTATAAAAAACCAGAAGGCGATGGTAAAGGCAACTTGAGCCACGCTTACATTTGATAGGATTCCGATTTCCATATGCCCAGGGGGGTGGGAAGAGGGGGAGGGGGAAGCCCTATACTACCTGACTTAGTACCCAACTTAACTAAATTATTAGCCGGCCACCTTCGACCGCTCGAAGAAGTGCTGCTGCCCAGCAATGCGGAAAAATGTGTTATGTCCTCAAAAAAACAAAAGGCAACACGGTTCGCTTGGGGGGGGGGGGAAGGGCAAAGTGAGTTGATCAAATTACCAGACAGCCGAGAACCCGAATGCTCCACCGACTTTGATGCACTTGAGCCGTGTCAGAAGTAGTCACAAAGTAAGCAGTACTGTCTACTGTACCTTTTTGCTGGCTTTGTTGTTGACCTTTCCTGGGGTCACTTTAATTAATTACATGAAATGAGTTTTTTTCTGTGGCCCGCAGGAGGAGGAAGAGGAGTAGGAGGTGGCCAAATTACACGGCTAAATGAGAGGGCTGAGGAAGGGACCGACCAAGATGGGTTTTCAAGGAGAGTTGGTACACGTCTTCAAGTGAGTTTCAGTCTAGAAACAATTTGTAATTGCCTCATTTTCAACAAGAACAACTTTTCACTTAGGTTAAATTAAAATTGGTGTTCGGTTTACATAAAAAATAAAACATTCTAGCATGCTCACTTTTTAATTGCTCTTATAAGCAGTGTACAAAAAATTTGGCGCCCCCGGGTGGACGGGCTGTGAGGCCTATTTCAATCTAGCAAATCCATTGCTCGAAACTTGTTTAGATAGAACTCATAAAAAACCCGGGAAACCCTTGCCAACGAGCTATGTAGTTCTCACTTGAAATGAGTTTCCGAGTGCGTGACAAAGTTTTCCACAGCCCAAGATCCATTTGCCGACACATCTCCCTTTGCAATTTCCTTATCCCGCTTTGAACTTCCATTACCAAAAACTCCAAAAGCCAAACAACTAAAAAAGAAGGAAAAAATACAACAAAATTCCCTTTTGCAGCTTCCTCGTCTTCAGTTTTTTGGGCATGTTTGGCAATTAAATCATTTTGACCATAAATCGAATTTCGCAACACTGAGTGTGTGTGTGTGTGTGAGTTCGGGCCTCAGTGTTAATCCAATTAACTTGGCTTGCATCAAACACATTCCTTTCCACCTATAGAACGAAGGCAGACCCAAGGAGAGCGAAAATAAATAAAGAAATGAAAACAGTTTCAAAGAAACTCAAACTTCAAGTTTTATAGTTCCCTACTTCTGGCTCCGCTCACTCTCTTATTTTTCCCTCCGGTTCTTCTATACACTGGCTACAAATTTCATACGAAACTTGGCTCGGGAAAACTTTTCGCAGGCATTTCATTGGAATAACTTCCACCCCCGATCCGCCGGTAGTAGCCTCCATAGACCCATCCCCATCCCTCTGGCAGATTGGCAAAGGTGGGCCATCAAGCCCGAAAAGCTTGTCCTGACAAATGTTTTCATTGATTTTTACGAGCAGTGAACGTATAAAATAAATTCACTTTTTCCTGTGTTCTTTATTTATTTTTTGATTTTTATGCTCTGCGACCAAAAAAACAAAAAAAAAACAACAAAAATCAGGACTTTGGTGTAAGCTGAGCCGAAAAAAAGTCGGGGGGAAAAAAAACTTTGTACAAAAATCTCTCTTGTTGTTTACTTTCGTTTGTTTTGCGTGTGTTATTGTACCACACCACTACTATCGCGCCAGAGTGTCAGTTTTACGATTACCATGCGGGCCCCACGTTGGGCGCCATTAACGATCTTTCTCCCCCTCACGTGTGCGTGTCCTGGTTGATGTGTCGTAAACGCATCATAAACAGCTGGTACTCGGTAACCAAACTCCTCCTTCTCCTTCTCCTTGGACCCAACTGCATCATCATCAAAATTATACTTCATATTTACCTTTTTTTACCCGAAATACTCTTTTTTACACCCATGGGCCACCCAAAAGTAATGGACACTGATCCTTATCAACAGGTGTAGAGGGAGAGATACCCGAAAGGGTTTGGTATAAAAAGAGTTCTATGGCAAATTTACAATAGGCTGTTAGGGTCAAGTCATAATTTCTAACATTAATATGGAATTTTCGAGAACATCCTAATGAGCAGATATGATCCATAAACCAAAGTATCTTTGAATAGTATCCCGAATATATCAAGTCAAAGTTATCAGAGAACATATATTTTTAATAATTTTAACAACCCTTTTACTTTTATTGATTAAGATTAGGGCGACTTAATGGAATTTTAAAGTCTTACCAAATTTCGGGAACATAAAAGTATGGAAATTAAAAGACATTTTTTAATCATCACCAGATACTTGGTAAAAAATTGTCCATTATAATTGACATCATAAAAAAGGGCCTTTCTAAGACGTAATGAATTTAAATTGTTTTGATTGCTGCGACCTTTTGGACATCATATATATATATAATGACAATGATAAGTCGCAGTGCCCAGAAAATATGAATTATCTATCCATCCATTCGTTTCCACTGTGCGCTGAAAACGCTTTTGAATGTTTATCTTGTCTGTGGCAAAGGTTTGATTAGCCATAAAAACTCGTATTCGGTCTGGGTGTCGTTGTCGTACTTGTTCTATGATTGTATTTCCCTCTCCTCCTGTTTTCACTCGAATTTTTATGGTCTTTTCTCCCATTCCAGATTCTGTTTTTCCTCATTTTTTGTGTGTGTTTGTGTTTTACGAGCTTTCGAATTTGAAAGTCGTAAAATGCATTTCAACAGCGACGACAACGACAACGACGACAGCCGTGGATATTATTTTGTGGCTATGCTAAAGTCATTAGCTTATTATTATTAATAATACTGGGGGCGCACAAGTGGGTGAACTTTAAACCCTTGCAAATAAAGTTTGCCGCCCCCCCGGCTCCAGTTTATTCCAACTCGAGAGTCGAGCCCAATAAAATGTAATTAATTTGCAAAACTTTTCAAACCCCCCCTCCTCTCACACACACACACACAGACAGAGAGATCTACACAAGCCAAAAGCCAATAAAGCAAGCCCAAGATGCTGGCGAGGATGGGGGGCGCAGGATTTGCATGCCAGAGATGAGCCAAAAAAGAGAGAAAAAAAAAGAGGCAGAGACAGAGGCAGAGGCAGAGAAAAGGGGGCAAACAGAAGCCAACAGCTGCTCGACATAAACTTATAAAAGCTGGCAAAACTCTCTAACCAAAAAGGGGGGCAAAGCTCTGGCATTGCTGCATTAAAAAGTTAATAAAAGTGGAGCATGCCACAAGTCGTGCCGCAATTTGCGGCAGCTGCAGCTGCGTTCCAGCGCAAGGATATGGATATGAATATAAGTAATCCTAGTGCCAAGAGTCCTGCCCAGAATGTGTGCAAGTGGAGCAAGGAGCAAGCGGCAAGCGGAACTTGTTGCTCTTCAGGTGGCATAAGCTGCGACTTTTGCACTTGCCGCTGCCTCCACCAAAAGTGGCAAACAATTAAAATGCTCAACATCCTGCAGCATCGCATCGAAGGATTCAAGGATTCAAGGAGTTGCGCAACAAAATAGAACGACAAACAAATGCTTTCAATGCAAACGGAAACGGAAACAAAGAAGGCAGGCTTGCAAAAATTACATCAAAGCAATTCGAGTGGTGAAATTCGAGTTCACAAAATGTCACTCGATGTTTGAGGCAAAAAATTAAAGCAATAACAAATAATAAACAAATAATTTACTACAAAGTAATTAAGAGGACAAACTCTAAATAAAAGCCATCAAAAAATATATATTTCTGAAACAGAAAGGCACAAAACTTTCCCTCAAAAGCTTCTTCGTTAGTTAGACTCATCCTCTTGCAACTTAAGTTTTACTGGCAGCCCCCTCGTCATAACGATCATCACCATCAATAAGCGTTAGTAAAGATTTAGCCAAGATTTTCTTCATCAGTCGCTTTGCCAAAACACATTTCACTTCTGTCGGATGGATTTATCCATATCCTAGCAGACGCACACACTATACCATACTATACTATACCATAGTCTACTATATTATAAATATATGTATGTGTTTGCGGAGAGTGCACATTTATATACTTAAGCCCTCGCAGATGGCAACTAAATGCAACTCTGCTGCCAAGTGGCGAGAGCTCACTTCCACTTGCGGTTTCAAGGGTTACTCAGCGCCTGGAGAGCCAGGAGCCAAGAGCCTGGAGAGCTTGTGGGGAAAATCAGTGGGGGGAGGGCTGAGAGATGGGGTAACGTGGCTGTGCACTTTAAGTAATGCGGCCAATTGAAAATGTCGAACAAGTGCCACCAAACGCCAACAGCGATGCAGCTGCCATCCCGGCGACTGCAGCTAATTAAGAACGCATTAAAACGATTTGTGCGCCGTGCCCTGGGCCCAGGCGCCTCTGCCTAGGGGATGGAATGGGATGGGGTAGGGGGTGTGTGTAATGTGGCTTTAAAAGGGTCTCAATACTGTCAATCAATAAATAGATTAAGCGACAAGCGATTATGCAACGGCGACTAAGCCGCAGTCAAACGACTAGTACGAGTGTGTTGCATAAGCCAGGTAAACGCCATGAGAAGCGCATAGAAGGGCGCGCGGGAAAATGGCTCATAATTCCGCTAAGCCGATTAACGCCGGGCCATCGAAATCTTTGCGATGAAAGCACAAATACACACAGCACAAGGCAGACACACACACAGGCAGAAAGAAAAACATGAGACTCGAGCAACGTATTGGGTTTCAAGAAAGCAAAATAAGTTTACAGCATAATGAAAATGTATAAATTACATTTCTGTTCGGCAAAACTTTGTTTGAAAAGTCGGTGGAAATTTAGCAACATTTTGTTATAATGAAAGGTTTCGTGGACTTGAATGGATGCCGGAAATGCTGTCTAAACATTGATTTAACCATTAAGATCACAAACAATGAAAAATATATTGAATTTCAATATTAGTTTCTTAAATCGAATGAATGAGAGAAAATGTATTCATATTGTATCACATTTAAGGCGCTTTTCTGTTAAGTCTGACCAATTATATATTAAATTTCATCAATGAATGAATAAAAAATGGTTTATATCGAATGACTGTAGGCTGCAGTTTCGCAACTGAGTGGAAGGAAAGTGGCAAAGACAAGTCGGCAAAAACAAGAGCAAACAAACCAATCAGAGAGATTGCCATACTTTGCCAACTAAGCTCAATGAGAAGCGCATAGAAAGGCGGTAAAGGCAAAAGGCGAGCAA
Organism: Drosophila pseudotakahashii; assembly: GCA_035046095.1. Lineage (NCBI taxonomy): Eukaryota > Metazoa > Arthropoda > Insecta > Diptera > Drosophilidae > Drosophila > Drosophila pseudotakahashii. Next base: position 16,225,625 of record JAWNOE010000105.1, read on the forward strand.
ACAATGCGAAAACTTTTCCCAGGCCATTAGAAATGTCCAACAACAAGTGGCCATCAAAAAAACTACTCGAGGAGGAGCCACAAATCTGGAGGCGGGCGAAAAAAAAAAAAAAAAACTTAAAAGCAACTTTCCAGCTCATGTAAGTGCAAGTGTGTCCGTGTGTCTGTGTGCACGAAAATATTTTCAATTACAAATTGTATTTTTCCGTTTAGATAAGCAAAATTTATGGCAGGACTTGCGTCCTCGATCGCTGCTCTGTCCCGTCGTCTCCGGCTGAACTCAAAGTTCGCCAGTCGCAGTCGCAGTCCTGCGGCAACAAACACTTTTGCGCTTGGTCGGCGACGCAGTTGTAAACAAGGGGCAAATACAAGAAAGCGACGGAACGGCACGGAAAACGCCATCAGAAAAAGATATAAAAAAAACGGAAAAAGGCCAACAGAACGGACCCAAGAAAAGGAAAAACCCAAAAAGACTGCCACTGCGACGACCAAAAGACGCCAAAAAGAAGTCAGGGAAAAAGCTGCAGCCAGAAGTTGCAAGGGGCGAAAACGAAAAGCGCAAGAAGCGGGGCTAAAAAAAAAACTAATAGGAAAGGTCAAGAAAGAGCCTCGCGAATAGAAGATACCCTGTAAAAAAACAAATTAATATTAAGGAGAGAAAACTCTTGAAATTCCCAAAGCTAAAGAACATTTCTATAAATATTACAGAGTTATTCTGTATTTTCTAAATTGGTATTACAAAAATGTGATTTGCAGACATATATATTATCCAACTTATCCAAAAGAAAAGGAATCTATGGAAGCGAAACGAAGTAGCATACAGATTTACAGAGTATTTTCCTTCTACGTGCTTCCCGGTGGCGCCGCCAAATGTCACGTACGCAGACAGTGGCAGCCAGGAAGGAAGTGGGCGTGGGAGGGGTAGGTGGTTGGCCAGGGTTGCCCTGCTCATATGGCCGCCTGTCGCATGAATGGAATTGCCAACTTAATGCAAAGGCAAATGCAACAAACTGGACACCCAACATCCTCCCACATTCTCAAATATTTTTCTTTTTCCGCCGCCAGGGTTGTCATCTTTTCTTAAAAAAAAAAAAAAACCTTGGAGGTATAGAAAAAGAAAAACCAGAACCAGCCGTTGCAGACTCCAATTTCAATTGAATTTGATTGAAATTCTGCTGTAAGACGCACAACTTTTTGCGGCACTTAATGCGGCTAAAGGTGTCGGTTTGTCTGGAGGCGTGGCACTTTAGGATGGGCGGGTGGTTCTCCCACTTTTTCCGTCTGGCATTATCGATATTTAGGCAATCTTGGTGGTTACATTTTCTATAAACGTTATCGAATGGATTTTCGTAGTATATTTTTGGTTTATTTATCTAAGCGATTTTTAACTATTCCATTTTTTAGCATGCTGACAACTCTGGTCTATATTTTCTGTGCCATTTTAAAGCTTCTGCATCTTGGCAAACTTTAATGAGTCTGAAGAACTCTTTCCCTTTTCCGACTTCTACTTCTTCTTTCACATTTGGTCCTTAAATAATGACTTGAAGAATCAGTCGCAAATAGTCTTAGTGAGTCGACCTCCCCCCCACCCCCTTTACCGATCCACCGGCGAGCGTTTGAAGCGTGTGAAGCCATCAAAAATGGAATTGACACGTTCTGCCGCCAGATGCACGCAAACAAAAGGGGGTTTCCCCTTCCCCCTCCTTCACGTGTATTTCACCTCTTCTTCTTTCTCTTCTTCTTCTTCTTCTTGGCCATGTGGCAGAGTGGTGACCCCGACGACGTCGTCTTATCATAATGATGACGTTTACATTTCAATTAACGGCGAACAACATAATTGCAGCAGTCAAATTATATAATTACACACAAACAACGGGCGAAAGAGACGGCAAGCAGGGTTGCGTGAAAGAGAGGGCGCACTCATTTGCCTATATGGATATATATATATATATATATATATATATATATGTACATATGTATAACTCATTGAAGGCAGCTGCAAATGCAATGCAGGTGTTGCCCCAAGTGTCAAAAAATAATCACTTTGAAATCACTTCAAAAATTCAGACAGCACAGATGAAATATGCGTGCAAGAGAAAGAGAGGGAGAGAGACAAGGGGAAGAAAGAGAAGGAAATCCCAGGGCTCTGTCAAGTGTTCCGGGCATTATATAGTATGTTCGAGTCCCAAGTATTGCCCCCCCTCTATTGGGCTGTCCTATAATTTCATCTGAACATTCAAAACCAAATGAACCACAGCTGCATTTCGAAATGATACTGAAAAAAATAACTAACTATCCCTCGGTATATTTGAATATACAGTGTTTTGTTCATCAGACTTTTTCTCTCAGTGCTAAATTGAAACCATAAATGGTAAAAAATAGATATATATTAAATTGACAACTTGGCGGCTATGAAAAGTGAGACTTTTAATTATTGTTTTCGTGTCAGAGTCGAAGTCAAACGATTTTTTTTCTCAACTTTTTTGAATGAGCGGTACGCGCAATCCGAACCGAATTCCCACATTGAATAACCTGAGAATTTAACACCGGATCGCGACAAGAGCGGAAAAATTAAAGGCGAAAAAAGAAAACACATTGAATTGCTTTCTATCGTGACACATGAGAGGCCTTCATAGGCTCGGGCGCGCTTGTGGTGCATAATTTTTCATGCCACATATAATAATCTCTGTTGGCCGTAATTTATTAACGTTTTCAGATTCCCCCCACCACCCTCTACCTTTCTCTGTCGCTCTTGCGTGTCTCTTGAGGGAATGGCCGTTGGCGGTTTCGCTTTCAGCGTTTTATTTCAATGCGATTGAAAGCAAATTGAAAGCCGGCACCTGCCAGAGAGCACACGCGGCCAAAAGAAAAGAGGAAAACCATTTGCGGGCTAAAATGGCCAACAACGAGTGGAATCGCCAGGCTACACAGCGAGAAAGTTCAAATGAGAGAATTCAGGTGATTTTTCAAGATAAAAAAGGTTATTTACCAAACTGATTTAGAATATTCGAAATTTATGAAAGTCTGGTTACACTTACTGCGAATTTTTGAAGACTGGTCACTCTAATATTTATGACTTGCTTGTTTTAACATTAAAACCTTTTGACATAACTTTTTGTTACATATTTTAAACCAACATTTTTTTCTCCGTGCACCTTTTCATCAAACTCCTTGGTGGGGTTTGATGAAGCGCATTAAACAAATAACGCCCTGGCAATATTTCATTAAAAACTTAACGGTCCGGACAGTAACAGAGAACGCTTTAGGGGGCGTTGGGTAGGGAAGGGGTGCTCGAAAGGGGGTCACAGGACAGCAAAAGGGGCGGCGCCGGCGGAAGGGGGGGTGCTGAAAGGTAGATAAAGAGCCATTGGCTAATGCCCCATTGGCGTGTGTGCTGTGCATTGCCAGCGGCTAACATTTGATGGAAACAACACAAGATGCATTTTAACCGGGCCAAAAAGGAATGAACTGATGGCCCAAACAGGCTGCGCGAAAGTGGCCAACTAATGTGATCCTAAATACCCCTTAAATTGATTTCAATTACTGTGACAACACAACGAGGAAAAGGCCTTAAACATTTGTATTTTTAAGTATTAAGAAAAATATATACAGCAAGTTTTAGCATCTATAATTAGGTTTTCCTTTTTAATTTCTAACTGTTAGATTGAATTTTCCCACCTGCACTTTGTAATTTCCTTGCTGTTGTTTTTGGATCCTTTGTTATTCTCAATATTTTCAAATTTAATTAGTTTCAAATTACACAAACGGCAAATGAGTTAAATGAAAAATGTATAAATATAATTTTCGCTGCCCATTCCCATTTGGATATTCAATTTGCCGTTTGCTGAAATTGACAGTTGAATTATTATTATTATACTTGTTAGTTGACTTTAACCGCCGCCGGTTGGCCAGGCTTTGTGCTGTTATTATTATTATTATTATTACTATTGTTAGTTAGAGTTGGAGGACATTTTCGGTGTCAATTTGTATTTTTCCTTCTTTTTTTTTGCGAGCGCGGTTGTAGAATTTATGGTAAATTAAATTAGCCTGATTGGTGTACGCATTTATAATGACATCACTTCAATCCGATCCCCTGTCAGGCGAAAAGCAGCCTGTGTGCAATGATAAATTAATGAAATAAATGTTTATTACTTTTATTCCATTTGTGCGGCTCCTTTTTTCCTCCCCCTTCCCCCCTAACAGCAAACATATCTCCATCACCACTTGACCCCTGCTGGAGGAAGAAATACTAAATGAAAATGCCTCAGAAATTTCAATAAAAATTTTATGTTATAATTATAGGCCAAAGACAGACGAAGTCGAGGAGGGGATGCATAATAAAAATTAACGCCCTCCTTTTGCTCCTCCCCTTGGAAAAAGAAAATTCCCGTGTTTGTGTTTGGGTCATAATTTTTCTATTAGACAAATATGGGTAAGAGGGAGAAAGAAGGAGAAAGAGAGAGAGAGGCCATACATGCTCGTCATATGAGAGTGTAATAAATTTTATTAAAAACATATACAAACAAACGCATAAACGAGATCCAAGACCGAGTCAAGGTGGAAGCCAACAACGCACGAGGGGAGTGAGAGTTGGCCACACATTTGGGCCATCATACGTGACCGGCGATGGAATTTCGGGGCGCGCCATCTCTTTCTCTCCCCCTATCCCCATCTCTTTTCTTTTTCGGTGTCCAGCTGAGACAACACATAAAAACGAAAACAAACAAAAAAAAAAACGATGGAGGTAAGACGACGTCGTTTAAGGAGTTGGCATGCAATCAAAGCTCACGATCTGGGCACTCTGAAAAATTCCCAAAAATAGTTGGCGCTACGCCATATAAACAGGGGGGAGGGGAATGAAACTTGAACTTTTCAAGTTTAAACTTAAGTAATTATTATTCATAAGAACAATGTTCCAATCTGGTTACACTTAACTGGCTCATACACGAAGCTGGTCACTTTAAACCACCATTATGTATATGTACTTTTATGGCTTGTTAGTAAGGGGAGCTATAAAGCTTAAACGATACGAGAAAAATATATAAAAACTCCCTTCAATGGCCAGCCAACCACCCGAAGAGGAGTTTCCTGTTCCCAGGCGGCGAGCAAAAAAGAAAAACCTAGTTAAGTGTGGCCAAATTAATGGACATCGAATGAAGTTGACCGGCTGTCATAAAGCGTTCATAATTACTTTTCACACCAGGCGGCGGCAAACCGAACGCGTGACTAACGAGTGCGAGTGCGAGGAATCGGATTCGGAATCGAAATCAAAATCGAGGGGGGACTGGGAAAAAAGAGGGACAGAGGCGGCGGCGGCGGCGGCGGCGTCCAACAAACAAGCCCACAAACAGTCGGCAAAAGAACAGAAAAAAGAGGGGAATAAAAAATTAAACAAGGAAAATATTACAAATAAACAATCATAAATTTCTATAAATTCTAATTGAAAGAGTTGCGTCCGAAGGAGGAAGGGGGTGGGGGGTGTCTGTTTATAGGCTTAGAGCGTATTGCTCACGACATTTGTTTATTTATGGCGAATGACAATAAAATTTAATAACTTTGACACAATTTAATTAATTTCGATTTTTCAATATGACAAAATAAAAAGGAAACGACATAAAAAGCACCAGGCGACGGGCGGTGCAAACAAACAAAATGTGGAGAGCCAAACAAAAATCAACACAACATAAAATTTGTATATATACATATATACGATTGAATGTTTGAGAGAGAGGCGGGGCACATCGGTCGAGTCATAAGCAAACATATTTATAAAATATATACCTACATATATATTTTTTCGGTCGTTTTATTTTTTGTTTTGACGCTCCACCGCCATATGCAAAGGAAAATTGAATTAAAATTCAACGAGGGCAATTTACAAAATTAGTTTGGAGAAAAAAAAAGGACCCTGGAACTTTTTTCAGTAACCAACACTATATATGTGAAATGGAAATTCCATCAGAATTCAAATCAAATCGACTAAATTAAGAGCTTTGAGATATCCAAATCAAAAACGAAATTGATTTGTCGTTTTCAAGTTGCGAGTCAATTGAATTTTTTGCTGAGTGCTGGGCTTAATAGAGAACAAATAGAATAGGAATTGAGTTGTTGGCTTTACAGTTAAAATAACAAAAATCCAACTAAATTGGATAAAGTTTAGAAGGATGTCACTCTTCATTTAAAGTCCAGACTGGTTAAAGATGTCAAATACAGGGTTTAAAAATTTTAATTTGATTTTCATTTGATTTTGGTTACATTGAAATGGTTTATCTAACAGCTGGTCACATTGAAAATAAATATTTTAAGGTTACTTATTCTCATACCTTTAGACCATGATAATTCCGCCATCTCCCAGAATTTATTTCATAAATCAAATATTTTGGTTACATTGAAATGCTTTATCTAACAGCTGGTCACACTGAAATTTAATATTTTAATGTTACTCATACCTTTAAACCATGATAACTCCCAGAATTTATTTCATAAATCAAAAATCTCAAAACCCAACCAACAACCCATGCAATTTGAACAAAAACGCATAACGTCCCTCGACCTGTAAATCTCCTGCTCCTCAACCATGAACACCAGTCAAATTGACAGAGTTATTATAGTCTTTATGTGTCCATATATACGGGGATATGTGCGTATGCTGGCCACCAAAAAACCGCAATTGAAATGCAAAATATTGTCCACATATAAATACTTAAAAAAAAAAAAGTCAAAATGCAATGATTGAAAAATGAAAAGGCATAAGGAAAAAATTAATTTTGAATGCTGCCCTGTGTCGCCTCTGTATTCCCGTCTCTCTTTTTCACCATAGCTTTTTAAATTGTGACAACATAAAATAATTGTTAAAGTCCACAAATAACAATAAACAAGCAGACAGAGAGACAGAGAGCAAAAAGCAATTTGCAATGCACCAAAAAACCAAAAACCAAAAACCGAGGCCCAACTCCATGGGGGAAAGTCTCTCTGCTGCAGTAAGTGTGTGAGGTAAATTTATTGATTTCCATATATTTATTTGTGTAAAATGCCATAAATTACAATTATTTAACAGGGCCGGACGGATGAGCCCGGCGGACGGGCCGTAAAGTCAACGCGCCAGCAAACGGACACTCACTCCAGGAAAAGCCCTCCTGCTTTTCCTGCCTTTCCTGATTTTCCTGCCTTTACCCACCGTGTGCATAGTTGGGTCAGTAGTGCCTTGTTGTTGCCACTGTGCTGTTGCTGTTGCATAATTTGTTAGCCAAATTGCAACTCAACAGGCCCAGGTACGTATACGTATACGTATCGCACTCGTACTCGTACTACGTAGGCTGATATCGAAAGACCCCGAGACCCGGACCAACAAGCCATACATACATACATATACATATACATAGATGTATATGCCGGCAGAGCGGGAGACCCGGCTCATCAAATATGCAAAATTTTGCAAGTCCTTGCAACAATCGCAATTAAGGATGAGCTGCCAGGCAAGGCGACTATAAGGCAAATCACAGATAATGAAAACGGTGACTCTGCTCTCCAGTGAGTGTTAGTTATTGCCGCAATTAGTAGCTGTTAATGGAACACAGTCACATTTGTATAATCCAATGGGTAGCTTATTTTTTGAGAAATGTTTGTAAACTTGAATAAAAATCGGGTAACTCTAAATACAGTGACTGAGTTCTACAATTTCGATATTTAATATTTACTTAAATTGAAAACGTTTTATTTTTTTTTTTTTTTTTTTTTTTTTGGTTTTATTTCTTCCTAACGCTACAAGTACAGAAAAATACTTATAAATTAAAGCGCTAGTCACAATTTGTCAGATTCATGAACATAAATAAATGATGACATTACAAATTGTATGAAATTTATTTAAAGAATTACTATATTTATAATTTTAGATATATGTTTTAGTGGTAATATTGGTCTACAAAAAAGAAATATATAAATATTTAAAATTGTTTTGAGAGTAGAATTTAAGATTTATCCACTTCGTTTTTTTCTGACATCATTTATGGGAAGTCACAAATCACAATAAAAACTTAAAAACATATTAAAAATAAGAATTAATTTTATTTACTTTTATTTTTTAAGAGTTGAATTTTTCCTAATATATTTTATTCCAGTTACAAGTCACAATATTGGATTTATCTGTTCTAAAATCTGAAGCTTTGCTCAACCACTGAATTAACACTGAATTCACTTGGTCATCTCCAATCGGCTGAGGAGGCATAAAAGCCTTTGGTCATCCCCGCAAACCGAGATCCTGAAACCTGAAAGTCTGCAAGTCCTGGGCCTCCTTCCTCCTTCTCCACCTCCTCTTCCTCCTCCTCCTCCATTCAGACCTCATTCAGTTAGCTTGTCCTGATCAATCGCTTGGTCATTTGTTGGCTTTCTCGTGTACTCTCTGTTTGGACTATTATGTCCGGAGCTTATTAACTGCGGGTTGCATTGCATTTGCGAGCAATGCAAATAAGCAAATTTGCAATCAAAAGAACGATTTTCATATTTAAGATGGCACAAACGCGCACACACACACACACACATACTGGGAAATTGCGGGGGAAAAGCCAACAAAATGGGGGGGGGGGGGGTTGGCTGTGAAATGGGGCGTGGCTGGAACAGAGGCATGCACTTAATTTGGCAATTGTCTCTGCACAAACACACACAAGATATGTTTACGAGTGTATTGCCTGCATGTATTTATGTATGTTTGTTTGTCTGTCTCCGTTTATCTACAGTTCCTCCCACCACCCACTATAACCACCCACCCCCAACAACAACCAATGTGTACGCCTGCCTTTGTCATTAATATTAATTTCGTGTTTAATTTATTGTAATTTACGTGCATTTGATAAATCGTGTTATTATAATCAGTTGACTGGAAACGTGAAGAAAGGACAGGCCATGGAATACACTGAATGGCACTCAAACTAATCAAGAATTTAACATATTTTATATCAAAGAAATTAATATTTCAAGAGGTTTTTAAATTTAAAACCACCTTTTTTAAGGAACGATTTATTTTTAATGGTAAAATATGAATATTATGTTTATTTCCTTTTTTCCCTGTGTAGCAAAATGAGGATAGAGGAGTTTAGGTGTTCTATCTAAATGCCAAAGACAGTTATCTGGTCTCTAATCTTGAACGGACTTACCTTTATACCAAACTCCCAACTTGTAGCGAATATTGCGCGGGCTCCTTTAACCAGTTGAAGTTCTTTAAACCGTGCGAGCTTTGAAAACTGCAATGAAAACGAAGAAGAATAAGAATTGGGTTAATTCCAGTAATTATGCATATCAATCGATAGTGGGGTGTCGGGTAAGAAGAACTATATATCTGGGGGGTCTATTAAAAATCGGTTATGAACCGGTTTGGTTTGAGTTCATATTGATTTTGAAAAGGTCGTAAATAACCAGGGAATTGATAGCCAATCTGTTGGGAAATTTGTGGCAATTCAAGAGGATATGAACTAGATAAAGTGATTAATAGCTGAGTAATGAATAATAGTAACAAGCAATCTGATGTCAACTTGTTTTCAAATTTGTTTTAGCAACTACAAGTCCCTGGGCAAAAGGAATTACCATTTCATGCAACGTTCGATACCAGCCAACTAATATTTATGAGAAGCGCATAGAAGGGACCAAAAATCACTTGAGTGGGAAAGCGGTTTGCCGAGGGCAATGTCGGGGGCAATAAACATTTTCCCTCTCGTGTGCGAATGTGGAAAGGAATGCTTGAGGACAAGTGTCGCATAAAGGAATTTCCCCCCTTTTCTTTTTTTCTTTTTCTTGTGCAGAATGCATTTTTATAACAAAATAATTATATTTATGCCATGGTCGCGAGGGGAGAATGTGCATTGGCCATTGCACAGAACGCATTCAAGTTGAAGTAATGCAAAAAGGGGAATCGCAAACCCGATTCCGATCCCCAAACCCCCTATAAATCCACTCCCCAATACCGATTCTTCCATTTCTGCACATAACGGCATCCATTACACGCAACAACAAAGCCAAAATGGCGTCTGGGGCGACAATGTGTTTCTGTGTGTGTGTGTGTGCGACGCTTTGTGTCTGTATTGTCGTTGAAATTATTTTTATTATTTTACACAATTTTTATATGGAAAGCCAAATGCTGCGATACACACACCCACACACAGCTCCACACAAGGAGAAAGCGAAAAAAAATGAACTTTTACAGTCGGGCATAAATATTTAGTATATTGTTCTTGTTGCTGCATGTTTATATATTGTTGTATTTAATGAGATTTTTGAACTTTTCCTTGCCATAAGCGCCTTAAGCGTTTACTCTCGCTCTGTGGTAAAAAAAAAAAAAAACACTTTACAGAAGCCACAAAATGGAAAGCAAAACAAGATGAAGTTTTCCCTTTTGATGTCCCCAACTCCGCGGGGTGAGTGTGAAAATTAAATTTCCCGTAAATGTACGATATATCGTAAATGCTTATTTGAAAAGCAATAAATATTTGTATTTCCGATGTGAATTTTATGGTGTGTAAATCATGCGTTCACCCCTTTTTTTCCCCCCATAGATTAATTTACATTTATTTTATTTTCAAAAATAAAAACCTTCTTAATTCCACTTCACGTATCTTAATCTCCAACGTTTCACCCCTTAATATCTTAATTCCAAACGAGATAGGCCACTATCTCCACATCTAAATGACTTCAAATTGCATTATTACCATCCATAAATTCCAAATCGAATTCCCATAATCATGAAATCAATTTATTGTCATCACATTTAAGCCCATTAGTTGGGAGACCGATAAGATCTCCGATCTTAATCTCGAATGCATTTGTCATTGCCCAAAATCGAATCAGAGCAGATCGAAGACCAGTTTTTGGATCGAATCGATTGGGTCTTTGGATTTCTCATCTTGTGTGGGTTGTTGTGCAACCCACAAGCCGGATCGCATAAAATAATAATAATAATAATAATGGAAAACCGGTGGCTGAGCAGCATAACCAACAACTCCGACTCCAACTCCAACGCATTCATTAGTTCTCATTAGGGGACAAAACATTTCGATTCGAAACTCGCATCCGAACGATAAACAAAACATTTTTCAACGGGGCCTTACCGGTTTATTGGCGTCTCTAATGAACCTCTATTAATAAATGTATAAAAGGAAAACAACTAAACATTTCCAAAAAGTCTCTATTATGACATTCGTAAACCAAATATTGGGTGGTCGTAGTAGAAATCGAGTGATAAATATAGATTCGAGTGGGTGAAAAAAGGGTTGTGAAAATCACATTATTAGCTTACGAGTAAGTATCGATTAAAATTCGCTTTCCCCATTTAAAAAACTAAGAAAAAGAAAACACCCCCTTGAAGTTACAAAGTTAGTTACAAAGTCAACCCAGTCAATTAAAGACCTAGAAATGCATAATTTTCCATTTAGCCCATTTATGAATTATGCAGTTAAAAGGGGGGAAAAGAAAAAGGAAAAAACTGAAAACTGGTTAACTGAAAAGGGGGATGTGGAAATGACATAAGCGTTTAAATATTTCAAAGGAGCGAGGAAAAAGCTCTATAAAAACAAAACGAAGCCAAATATAAGACAAATGCAGGCCCGCGGCAAAGTTTGTGGGGTTACGCACACACACCATATACCACATATAGAATATATATAGAGGGGGCAACGCAAAGCAAACATGTGACATATGCGGCAATTAATGCCGTTAATTATTAAAGTTAACACCCAAAAGCGACATGCACAAGTCAAATAAATAAACACGCAGCAGGGAATGGAAGTCAATGGCTCTCGGCCAAAGCGAAAGCCCTATATAAACCATATACGTATGTATATATACATATATATATATACGAGCGAACCCCCTCAAAAACCCATAAAATGTCAGCCCCCTGCACAAACGCCCCAACAATTAAGGACAATGCGTACTAATTTCAAACGAAAACTTCAACGTGGTCAACTAAAAGCGAAGCGGAAAAGGAATCACAAAAAAAAACACCAAGAAATTTAATCAGAAATACTAAAAAAAAATACCGAATTTGTAATATCCTAGATTCTGAGATTCGAATTTTTTTTTAATTTTACTTAATTTTATTATTTAAATCCGTTGCAATGTTTTAATATTTTTTTTATTTATTGTAATATTTTGAAAAAGCTTTCATAGTTAAAAAAAATCCTTATCGACTTTGGCTTAACCTTTCACCCACAAGTAATAATGATTTTTATGTATAAACTGGCAAAGGGCGGGTTAAGGGGGCGCTTGGGGGGTGTGGGTCTTAACCCATGCGTGCCGCAAGATGAAGAAGAAGCTTGTTGGGGAAGGACAGTTGGCACATAAATAATTTACACATCCGTCCTGCTGACATAATTTTTTCCCCCCTTTTCGAACAAAAAAAAAAAGGAAAACAAAAAGTAAAACCAAAATATAGCAGCAAAACGGGGGACCAACAATTAGGGGCATGTTTTCCCGAGGATAAGGGGGTGGATTTTTAGTGGATCAAAAATGGGGGAGTTGGGGATTTAGGGGGCGTACCGGTTGACAAGGGCAGTGCAATGCATAAGCAAACAAAACTTTGGCAATTTTGTGCAACTTTTTTGGCTTCCACATTTTGTATAGAAAGCATTTTTTCCTCCCTTTGTGTGTGTGTGTGTGTGTGTGTTTCGAGGAAATTATGTTTTTTGAAAACAGGAAAACCTTGGCAAGTTTTTTGGGCCCGAGGAAGAGGTAATTCCATTTTCGAATAAGCTTTGGCTGGGTCAAATCAAGTTTAACTTTTTCATTGGCTACAAAATCGAAACGATAAACTCTAACTTGGTTTTTGGTTATTTGAGAATTTCACAAATATATTAAGTTATATTTTAATAATAATAAATCGAATGAATTTTCGTTTTTATTTCGCACACTTTAGTTTTGTATTCCCAATTTCCCTGTAGTCATTTTCCCCGAAAATTCGCATGATTAGACGTTATCATCAGTTTTTCCCACCCACAGGGAACTGGGGTCTCTCAATTAAAGAAACGTTTTTCTTTATTTTTTTGGCACCGTTTCACATTATTTTCTTTATTTTTTTTCATAAAACGCTTGCCACTTAACGGGCACATAAAATGCCAATAAGGATCGCGGTTTTAAGGGGGTAAAAATGTGGGGACAATGACGATGAGCATATGATTTTCAATTTTTGCCACAAATCCAGACAGAAACACAGGCAGAGTAAAAACCTTTGGGCCTTGCTCTCGACCAAAGTGCCAATGGGAAATACACGGAAAATATTTTAAATTTATTTTTTATAATTTTAAAAATATATATAAAATAGCTCAAAAATAATTTTATAAATATTAAACATAATTTTTAGTATATAAAACTGCCGAAAAGCTTTCAAATAATTTAAAAAAACACCAACTGACTTGATTTGTTTTTCTCAGTGCAGCTCAAACTTCGTGGCAACTTCTCTGCCCCCATTGTGAACCGTTAAGCGCCATTAGGCGGCTGTGCAGACATTAAAAACAGCTGCCATCGTCTCCTGTTTTCCTGTTGTGGCAGTTTTTTTTATTTTCCTTCTTTTTTTGAGGGGAGTTTGGGGGGGGGGGGCTTTCGAGCAACGGGGGTGCGGCACAAAAATTGCCTGTTTATATTCGCAGCGACAGCAAATTTTATTATTATTTTTGTTCTTGACAACGACAACGGGCGACACAGAGGAGCAGCAGGCACAACAACATAGTCAGCAAGGCAGGACACCGATTTTTGGGGGTTCCCCGAAACGGAAGGAGGGGGTGTGTGGCAGGAACATGTCCCGAAACTAATTCTAGGGTGTGCCCATGGGGTGTATTAGTTGGGGGATAAAAACAAGAGACTTGGTAAAAAGTTTCGCATTTTCTTGGAATTTATTATCCCTTACAAATATATATTTATTATTATTTAATTTTATTTATTATTTTATTTTTATTTATTATTTTATTTTTATTTATTATTTTAGTTCTATTTATTATTTTAGTTTTATTTTTTATTTTATTTTTATTTATTATTTTATTTTTATTTATTATTTTATTTTTATTTATTATTTATTTTTATTTATTATTTTAGTTTTATTTATTATTTTATTTTTATTTTTTATTTTATTTTTTGGTATTGCTTTTTTCCATATTGTTAGTATTTTTATATTTTTAATATCTCAAAGAGTTTACTGGATATCACTAAGTTTATTGGCTGAGCTCGAAACCCTAAACTATTCCATCCCCATTTTATTTTCCCTTTTTGTTTTTCTGCAAATTTTGCATTTATATTTCCAGGGAAGCAAATCAAAATCAAAATCAAAGTTATTTGTTGTTGTTTGTTGAATGTTATTGCCGCATAGACACAATTCACATCGATGACAGGGATTCTTTTTCTTTCCCCCCAACATGGGTTAATGTTGCGCCGACGCAGTGTGCTTAGAAGTTTTTCCTTCACTTCACTTTGATTTGGTTTATTTCTTGTTTTTTTTGGTCACCGATTGCGCGCCTCCAATTAAAGAATAATTCATTTCAATTGAAGTCAATCAAAAGAAATTATTTCACGCTTAATCAATTAGAGAAGATGAGGCACCAAGCAGGGTAAAGAAATGTGGAGAAGAGAAAACCCAGACACCCCCGAACAAAGAGGAATGTGTGCCGTACAGATTTTTCACTTGAATAAAAAAGTAGCCGAAATAACCGAAAAAGCCGAAAGAACGATTCCGAACGATCCTCATCATTATGATATATGGGCAGACAGCGGGCAAAGGGGCACTGACAGTCATCACTTGAGCTTTGCTTTTAGTTTTTCGGAATCCAAACAAATTGATTTCGCCGAGGGTGTTGAAATGCCCGCAAGTGGCACTTTGGGGCCCCCAAAGATAAACTTATGAATGAGATGGGATTTATGTACATATGTATATGTATATATGACGGGGGCCTAAGTAGCATTTCTTCCAAAAACTTTGAGGATCATGTGCCATAATCAGGGCTAGATTTACGACTCCCAGTGTCTGCAGATGGAAAGTGGAATTAAACTCAAGAAGCTGCACTTGAGTAAAGATTGGATAAGTGATGTAATTACTTCGACTTGATGGAGAAACGGAAGAGGGATATTAATAGGGGATTTTAAAGTATGGAGATCATATATCAAAAACTTTATGTTAAGAAAACACTTGAAATATGATAAAATATATCGAAAAGGAAGGGGCTCAATGGTTAGAAGTGAAATAAATGTTTTTAGTATATCTAGTATTTATAGTATATCTATTATTAATAGTATATCTAGTATTTATAGTATATCTAGTATTATTTATAGCATATCTATAGATCTATATATATAAGAAACCCTTATAATCGTTAAAAGAAAACGATAAATTGCTACACATGTCCCAACTTAACAATGCCATTTTCTTTCCATTCCACAATCCAAATATAGCTCATGTTAAAACATTACAAATTAGTTGGAAATATAATGCCATTACTTTTCGTTTGATTTCAGGCCGCCAGAGGGCGCCACCGCAGCGCAGCACAGGCCAACACGTAAGCGAATCTCCTAAAAGCAGCCGCAAGATCTTATAAAGTATTTATAGTTATATATGGAGAGCAAAGAGTGGGGATGTCGTAAACAATTTTTGCGCTTACGCAACGCCCACCCAAGTGGCGACACCAGACAGATGAGGGCGGTGTGGCCAGGGAGGGGGGCGTGGCTGGAGGCGGCAGGGAGGCCAAGGAGGCAAGCGTCGCATTAATTTGTCATTTTGCGCGTATGTTGACGACGGGCAAATATAGAGAGAAAAGTGCTGGAGGAGATTGCGGGGTTTGGGGATTCAAATGGCAAATAGAAGCCACATCAAGTGGCATGCCACACACACGCCCACATGCTGGAAAAAAAAAATGTACATTTTCCTAAATCTGCAATCAAATTTTAAATGAAAATAGACCAAAGATGAAGCACTATAAAAATATAGTAAGTATTTTCAAAAAATATTTATCCTTACTTTCTTTTATTTCCATTATTATACTAAATATGTTTGAATATTAAGAAAAAATAAATACCTTTTTTAAGTATTTTAAAATCTAAAAAAATCTTTAAATATATATTTTCCTATATTATTTTTTCGGTGCATTCACACTTGCTGGAAACTTTTGTTTTTGCTTACGCGCTGCAAAAAAGTTGCACTTTTCCCCTTTTTATATTTTTTGTACATTTCTTTATTTTTTTTGCTATATATTCTTTTCTTTCTATTAAAATTCCTTTTTTCGCCGACTTCTTTCACAGATTTTGACTTTCGCGAAGGGAAGACCAGAAGACGACGAGGCAGCCAAGGCGAAAAAAGTGTCACAAAACTTTTATGGTGGCCATGACACGTTGGCGGTTGTTGCCTCTCTCACCACTGGAAAGGAAACCCCCCCCCCCCCTACCAATTCGGAAGAGAACCGCCGCGGAACAAACCCCTTTTGTCCCCCCTTTTCGCGTTGCGGCGACTGCTACTGCTACTTCATTTGCCTGTGCGCGCTCATTAAAAAAGTTGCGACACATACAAATGCATACACTGGGAG
This sequence comes from Drosophila pseudotakahashii, assembly GCA_035046095.1. NCBI lineage: Eukaryota > Metazoa > Arthropoda > Insecta > Diptera > Drosophilidae > Drosophila > Drosophila pseudotakahashii. The sequence goes on from JAWNOE010000105.1 coordinate 16,242,165, forward strand.
AAAATATTAATAAAAGAGGAGGAAATGTTTATAAATGAAATTGGGTATCTAGAAATTTGTTTAAAATTTAATGAGCCTTTTTAGAAAATCTTTTAAAATGTCCTTTTAATATTTTTAAAATTCCCCTTTAAATTATAATTTTTTTCGTGTGTGGAAAATTTTTGCCATCTTCTGGCCCTCCAGTTTACCAATTCCCTAGACAAAGTCAACACGTTTGCCTGCATGTCAAGTGCCAGTCACTCTGTCGGCTTCTCCGAAGCTCCGAAGCTCCCAAGCCCCAAAACCCCCCAACTCCCAACTTTTCAGTACTTCCTCAAAAACAAAAAAAAAGAAACACACACACACTTTTTGGCAAAATGAATGTCAAGAACGAGTGAAAATTTGCGCTTAAATGCAGTTTGGAAATAGGAGCAAAGGAAAAACTATGCAAGAGGCCAGCGACCTGTCGCCATTTTTGCATATTTTTCGAGGGTGTAAACAGAAATTTGTCAGTTCATGTTGGCCACCCCCCCCCTTGCATTTTGGTCATTACACACACGAGACGAGGTAAAAAAGGAGAAAAAGGCTTAGGGAAGTCACTGGAGCGTGGTCACCTGGGGGAATTCCAAAAAAAGAGGGGGGTGAACGCACCTGCGGTGCACAGGTGAGCCAACACGCCGGCTAAGCCGAAAAAATAATGCACAAAATAGCAAAGCAGATAGTTTGAAGTTGCCCGGGTAACAGAAAAGCTGTATAGTTTTAAGGGAAAATATTTAAAAAGTTACCAAATAAATAAACTTTAAAATAAGTTAATAAATTATGTAAAATGCCATTAAATTTTGAGAACACCTTCGGGCCAACTTTACGCTAAAGGCATAAAAATCTAGAAAAACGATAGCTAAAAGATGAATCTCTGTGTTCTTGGCTCGCTTCATCAAAAAGGGGCTGCTAAATTTATATATATAGAGAGGGGCAACCATTTGGCAGTCTGACTGCCGCCAGTGGCCCTATAAATAGTCCAGATAACACTAAACCAGGCAATCAGCTTAAGGCGAACCTCTTATCTTAATGTGTCGTCGTCGTCGTCGTCGTCTTCTCTGAAGTCTCTGAAGTTCGCGAGACATTTTTGCTAATTAAGCTGTGACCAAGGGGGCTAAAGGGGGCGTGGCAGCAGCAGAAGCAGCAGCTCCTTACTCACATTAAAAATGTCGCCCAGACATTAGCATTTTTATATAGAAACCGAGGGATATAGAGAGTAGGGGGGTAGCAACGAGCAACGACTACGAGTTTATCTGGTCAGAGTTTATGTCTGGCAGCGGTCACTACTTAGTCTGATTATTGTTATTATGGCGTCGTAGTTTTCATAAATTTCCACCAAGTTATTTTCCCATAAATTCCTGCAGGACACGGCAGAGGTGAGGTAAAACAAAAAAAAAAAAGGGGGGAAAAGCGGAAGGCGACGACCAGGTAAATGACGACGACAGCAAATGACAGACGAAGGTGGTAGGGGAGGTAGGTAGGTGGTAAGGTTGTCCTGTCAAGACCTAGACAACTAACGAACCAAGGAAATAACAACTAAAAATACGGTGACTATGGCAAATCTCTTGGCAGGACAACAAAAACACAGCAATTCAGCAAGCAACAACCAATAAACAGAGATGGTAGCTATATAGAGGGTATTCCTATAAAGGCACTGGGTCCAAAAGTAAAAAAATATTATAGTAATAATATCATATCTACTATATATCAAGTCATTTCAATGATATATTTAAACCCCTGCCTTCTAACTCATTCGATTACTGAATAAAGGCTTAGATAAAGAAAAGCGCCTCTCTCCGCGCTTCTCATTAATTTAACCTAAGCTATTTCACTTCTTATTTTGAATTTGAATTTTTACTTTTCCAATTATCTTCTCTGGTAAATAACCTTTACCTTTTAAAGTACAACGAAAAAAGAAATGGTAGGTACCTGCCTCATCTCTGGGCAACCAGCAACAAACGACGAAAATGTGGAGACATGTGCAATGTGCAATGTCCTTTGGGTATACAATTTAAATTGGCATTCCACATGACAATATGTGTGGCAAAGTGAACGAGCCAACAGACAGGTGGCTACCAGGTAGCTTCTTAGCCGCAGGAAATATACAAAAAAAAGAGAGAGAGAGAGAGAGAGAGAAGGAAAATAAATGGAAAAACGGAAAATAACCATCTCGCATCGCGCAATCAGAGTTGATAATTTCTTTGCCGGCGAAGAGCGTTCAATTATCGCTTAAATGCAACCGGCACCCAGTAAACAATGAATTAATAATGAGTTGCTCGCCAAGGAGATTTGTTAGGGAATCGGATTCCGAAACGGAATGGGAATCGGAATCGAAATCGAAATCGGTTGTCTGTTGCTTTTCTCCGCTGGCTTTTTCCAAGTTTTTTTTTTGCTGGAAATTAGTTTTCCGCTTTGTTTTCAACTTTTATGAATTGTGCAGCCATTCTGCACTGCAGAGCTAAAAGTAAAAGCTGTCCCTGGGGAAATTAAGCTACGGTAAAGTGATTATGTTGAAGGATTTATAATATTGAACTATTGAGTGTTGAGCTAATTAAATGCTTTTCAGCTGTCTTTTAAAATAATTAACGTGAGCACGGAGCACGAAGGTTAATCAACGTCAACATATACCGACTTATTAAAAATTAAATTTGACGAAATCAATTTATGAAAAGGAAAACGCTTTTCGCCTGCTAAAGCTACATATAAATATTCATAATTATTATGAAAGGAAAAATGTTTTAATTGCAGCATAACCAATTTAAAGGACATTCAAAGGATTTAAATTTATTTGTTGAGCACATAATTAAAGCTTTTAATTGAAAATGCAAAGAAAATATTTCATTTAAAGTAGATGTAGCAGAAATTCTAGGGAATTAATGATAAATATATATATATTTATGCAAGACTTCATTTAACTCTTAACCTTCAAGGCAGCCCAATGGAAACTGGTTCTCGGGCTCCTGCAGAAGTCCCGTCATCATCAATTCCATCATCTCTGGGGCATTTTAATGCGTTCCCCAGCGCGCTGATTATTATGAAATGTTGTCGCTGTTGTCATTATTATTGCTGAAATCATCGGGACCACTTCTCTGTCCCTATCCCTGTGTTGGTATTTTTTTTTCCCCGGCTTTCTGGGTTGTTCTCCTTATCGCGGTTGCATCGTCATCGGATGTCTTGCAGTTCCCATCGTCGGAGGGTAAACAAAACAGATGGAACTCTGGCCTGAAACGCTTCGGTTGCGTTTTGTAGCCTGTTCCGCTGTCTGAGCCGGCTCCATCTTTTCGTTCCCCCGTAGCCCGCATTCCGTACTCGGGATCAAAATGCCCTATCCCTATATATCGCATCCCTTTGCCCTTTTCCCCTTCGTTCGTCTGGTTTGGCTATCAACTTTAGCACCTTTCGCCGGTATCCGTCGCGTTTCGTTTCGTTTCTTATCTGGGCGTTGTAGCTACATAAATGCTTCCACCTTGGAAAAGTCGGAGGGACCATCAAGGCAGGAGATGCCATCATTAACAACATCGGCATCGGCTTTAACATACCCTTAAAGCTGGTCAAGTAAATGAGTAAATGAGTAATTAATGCGCCTCTCTCTGCGCTTCTCAAAAGTTACACCTAAGACCCTCACCATTAACACATGTTATTTTACACCAATTACATTTACTGACAATGCCCCATTCAAAGTCTGCGTTTGACAATAAATATATCTAAAAGCGAAACGAATGCCAAAAAATAGCAACTCCCTTGTGCCACATAATTTGTACTTAAATTGAGTGGAAAGACATGACCAGACCAAGTCCAAGTTGATTTTCATGCCAAAAAAAAATATATATCCAAATAAATGGCCATCAAGAAACACAATTAAATGTGTACAATTAAAGATAATGGGACATAAATATTTATATTCCGGAATTTGATTCATTCCAAAGGGTAGGCCCCACTTCGATCAATGGATTCGCATTCAATCGCCATCACCATCCTAGTTATTTCTTTAGCGTTTGCCAATTTATACGAGACGATCCACTGATCACTTTATAAGTAAGTATATCATCATTTAAACATTGTCCACAGATGGCGAGGGGCGGGCAGTCGAATGTAGAATGGTCGAATGGTCGATGGTGGATGCGACTTTGTCTTTGTCATCTCGGCTCTCGGACATGTCTCGTTTTTACCGTTTTCGGTGTCTGGGGAATGCCAAAAATGTTGTGTGGATCTCTTCGAGAATGAGCCTCTGGAAATGGAAGGAAGAAAGGAAGGAAGGAAGGGTGTTGGTGGTGGTGGTGGTGGTGGTGGAGAGCCTGAGAGCATTTTGTACAGTTTTGTTGAAGGAGAAGTGGGGGGGAGCCTGCCATCTCGTTCTGGTCATTTATATTGTGGAGTCTCTTTCAATCCCCCCCAGGTTCCATCTACCATCGTACCCATCGTCCCATCTCTCGGCTCCCAGCTCCCAGCTCCATGTGCATGTGTCAAGTGGACTTGTTTAATAATTTATGATGAGGCCAAAAACGTAGATCGTGCGTTGCGCATTGCCGGCCATTAATCATGGCCAAGAAGAAGGCAGCAGAAGGCAGAAGGCATGGCCAGTTGAAATGGTGGAAGTGGAAGTGGAAAGGGAACGGGGAATCGGGAATCGGGACAGTTGGCTGCTGTAGTAAAAGTTCAATTACCCGCCAAATCAAAATTCAATCTGCTTGGCGAAGAGCAAAAATAAAGCAGGAAAAAAGCGGACACAAAAACAAACAAAACGGCAGAGAGAAAGAGCGGACCAACAGTAGTACATGTGGGGATGGTATATGCTATATGGTATATGGTATTGAGTATGGAGTGCAGCAGGGACCATCCTGCATATTGACTGTAGACTGTGGACTGCAATGTGGCAAAATCAAAAATTCCAAACGCATACGCCACAGACAACCATGAAGTGGAGAAGCCGAACTGAGCTGAGAAGACGACCAGGAAAGCCAAAAGCGAGTCATGTCATGATGGCGGGTGGATTGCTGGATTGTTGGATGGATGGATGGACCCCGATTGGAAGGGAGGGGGGATGGGAATTGAGGTTTCGGGGGATCCAGCTTTCAGCTTCCAGGTTCGAGCCTTGCAGAGAGGCCACTTAGCCACGCCACAGATCAGATGACAGCGGCCCAAGACGCGACCAGGATAACAGACGGCGCACAAAAACAGAAAAAAAAATCAGGAAGAAAAAAACACAAAACCAAATCCGAAACCGAAACCGAAAACAAAACCCAAGCCCAAAGGCTGAGGGTGCAAAACCAATAAAGACAATGCGTTTTGGAAATACTCTGTCAATCGATTCAAATTGATCAGCTAAACAAGAAATAGGGTCTCTGAATAATGATTGTAAATTAAATTATTCAAAACAGCATCTTAAGAAAATGTGCAAGTGATCCTAAATTGATATGATATGATATCAACATATCATATTATATGATATGATATCATATAATAGGAAATGATCACATCTTTATCTAGTGAACTCCCCCGATATGTAGATATGTTTAGCCGACTAAACCAAAGTCCCTGACAAAGTTGATGGACATTCCCCCCAACCCCATCCCCCTTGTTTTGGGGTGAAAAGGGGTTTCCAGGGGGCAAATGAAAGCAGAAAGCATCCCGAGGAACGAGTAACGCGGGTTTTTAACCTCCTCCATGCGTGAGTAGTTATCCAACCCCCCCAGGCTAACCCCCTTCTCTCTGCTTGTGAGAGCACATCCCACCCCCTTTTAGCCCCCTCTCTCGACCATGCCCATGTGCGTTGGAGCTGCCACGTAGTAGGTGCAAGCATAAGCGCTACTAATCTGCTACTCAGTGGCGTATCAGGCTAAAGGCAGCAGTCGAGGCATGCCACCAAACAAAACCAACAAGCAAACAAACAAACGGATGAGCCGGTCGGCAAGTGGAGACCGGAGAGTGGAGAGCGGAGACCGGAGAGCGGGGAGAGCGGGGCGACAGGTCGTGTGAGTGATCAGACAGCCGCAGATTACGTATACGCCGCGTTGGAGATGCAGAACTGGCCACTCGGCTAGCTTACAGCTTTCAGTCGTACTATTCGCTAGCCAGAAATAATTAAATAAAAAATTAATAATAATAAAATAATAACAATAATACTAAATAATCACAAAATTATAAGTAAGTGAGGTTTTTCAATATTAATTTTGACATTAAATAATGTAAATTTGATATTGGAAAATGTATTTTATTCGAAATTAAATATAAAGCCAAAATAAAATTCTTTTCGTAGAATTTTTTAAAATTTAAAACAATAAAATATAAATATGAATATTTTATATCTGACTAAAGACCAATATTTTTTTTTATTTTTTTTTGTATAATTATTTTTACTATTTTTTTTAAATATTTTTTTTTATTATTATTATTTTTTGATCCTTTAGCCAATTTTGAATGCCTGAGCTAGCGGTTTTCCCGAGGTAGCCAGCTGTCAGCTCTGACGTGGAAAAAAGCCCCAAGAAAAGGGTGGAGAGACAGTGGAGGGAAATAGAGACGGGGACGCTTAACTTTCTGACTTTTGGCTGCGGCTTCTGTGGCGATGCTGATGCAGCATAAGTCGAGGGAAAAAAAAACAGGCAGCAGCAGCGGCAGCAGCAGCACTCTTCTTCCTCGGGATGCCTTTCTTATGGCAGCCATCTCTTCCAGCTCTAACCACTCGTCTTTGATGCCAGGGAATCTGCTTAAAAAGTCCGCTCAGGTTTTGTCTGTGCCGCAGTAGCAGTAGCAGCCAGCCTTCATTTGTTATTCAAAAGTTTCTTGCTTTGCACTCCTGTGCCTCTGCCTCTCTGCCTTTCCTTTATTTATTTATTTTATTTGCCTGATTTCATTTCATTTTGTTTCATTCCATCTCGTTTCATGCCTCACGTACGCAGACAGTGTCCGAAAAAGACGGAGACTGGCTTGATTTTTTCGCTTTTCGGTTTTCGCATATTCTTTTCTCTAGTTTTGTGCTTAAAGAGCAGCAAAGTGCATCCAATTTTGGTCACAGGAATTCCCCAAAACGTCCCAGGAATTTTCGCCATTTAAAAAGAGCGGAATGCGTCGCGGGAATGTTGAAATAAAACAAATTAACCAAAATGAGAGGCCTTTAAACAAAAAAAAAACAGCAAATGCATACAAATGTTTTGACTTAATGGGTTCGAAATAAAGATCATTACCATAAGTAGCCTTTAGAATGAAATCAATCAATGCTTTTTTTCCATTTTATATTTACTGCAGAATTTTCCGGACTCCGTTTTACAATTTATTGAAAAGCTAATCCCTTGCCATGTTCAATTTGAATTTTACTAGCACAAAATTGGATTAAAATATTTATAAAACAGCGCACGCAAAAACCTTTTAATAAGTTTTATCTTCATAGAAATGGAATAGTGGCAGGTTCAACTGGCTCTAAAAATATATATATACATTTGATTTCATTTGCGGAAATAGTTTGATAAGCATTTTCCCCCCAAAAACAAAGGAAAAAAGCAAGCGGAAAATTTATGAGCAAACAAAATTTTTGTTTGAACTCTTTATTATTATTATTATTTTTTTTTTTTGGTTTCTGTTTGGCTGCTACACACACACACACACAATTTATGGCAAACGGTTTGTGGTATTTATTTTAAAACAGATATTGCACTTTATGTTTTTATTTATAAGCCCAGATAAACAATTGGCATTGACAAGTCAAAAAAATATATATTATATGTATAGAAAAATACGCTTTTTCGTGATTTTTCTTGATCGCATTTGCTTTTTGCCCAGATTATTTTTGCGCAGTTTCCGAAGAAGAAGCTGCTTCCGCGATGAGATAAAAAAAATAAAAAAAGACTGGGGGCAAAATAAAAATTAAAAAAAAAATACGCCCGCTTAATAATGCTGGCTAAATATGTGTAAACACTAATTATGTTAATTATACCTTTTTGTTTTTTTTGCCTTTGCAGCGTTGCCTTTGCCAGCAATTATGCTAATTGTATTTTCAATTATTATATGCTTATTTATTGTTATTTCTCAGCCTGCCCAAGCAACATTGTTGTTGCCGCTGATTAAAATTATACAAAACGGGGCTCGATTTATGAAAAATACAGCGGATCACAAAAAAGAAAAAAGAAAAAGTGAATAAAGGAATTTCTGGTGTAAAAATGCTGCCTGAATTTTAAGATGATTTTATTAACATATTTTCATTCGTTTGCAGCCAAAAATTAAATTGATTTTGCCTTACAGAAAAAAAGGAGACGGGGGGGGGGGGGGGTCCACCGCCCACCCCGATTACAATGGCAGTCTGGACATATAATTACACACCCACATACAAACATCCACCAAACCCGCTGGCAGACATAATGTATTCACACATATTCATTAAATAATTATGTCCATAATTAAAAACGAAGCGAAAGAAGCAGCTTCTCCGTCTGAATTTAACCCGGAAAAACGCCATTCGCAACTGAAAGTTTCTCCCTCGCCGCGTTTTTTTTTCACACTTTTGCATAGTTTTTTGCAACTTTGCCACATAATTATATGACCAGATTAAATGTCTATTAACTTATGATTTCGGAAATTAAATAATGAAAACGAAGAGCAAAGTAGAAACAATTTAATTTAGTATATTCCTTTTTTTTATCAGCTGGCTGGATAACTTTTAAACATTTTTAGAGTGCACTTAAGCTTATTTCTTTTTTATAACTTTATTATAATGCTATTAATTAATTATGTTTTGCTAAATGTATATATTTTTTTAAGCTTTAAATACATACATATATATTTTTTTGGTATTTGTAAATAGTAATATAAATATTTTTAAAGCTTTTTAATGATGGGTTAAAGAATTTTTGGGGTTCGCACTTTCAGCTTCTAATTGAATCATAAATACTAAATATTAAAATTGTATTTAAATGTACTTTTTTTTCCTACTAAATTCCTACATTTATTTTCTCTGACTTTGAGAGCCTTTGGTGTTTATTAGCGCCACCTGGTGTGTGTTAAACGTTAACAGCTGCCGCCGATCTATCCGTATGCCTTGTTTATATAGACTGAAACCGACAGCAGTTCATAATTGCCCCCAGAACCAGTCCATTTCCATCAATCTCCCCCGATTCTCTGTTTCTGTTTCATCTCTTTCAGGCGCTTCCTCATGAGTTTTGTACATTTTTTTCAGTTTTTTTTTTGGGCCATCTTAAAATTGCAAAAAAATTGACGCCTTCGCTTGGCATTTGTTTAATTAAAGTGATGACCAACCGACCAAGCTCCTCCCTCCCTTTCCACCGATTGTGCGTCCCGCGGCGGCTGAGTGAAAAAATCAGAAGCCGCTGGCATTATTTAAAATGCAACGCAATGCGGCGCTCGAAATGCAATCAATGTGAATTAAATTCCCCAACTGGGACCAGCAGCACAAAAGCGTGTGGTGGAGGCTGGGAAAAGCCGGGGAAAATCCGAGGAAAGTTGGGGTGCCTGGAATCGGAATCGGAATCACCATCAGCAGAATCAGAGTCACAATCCGAATCAGAATCCGAATCCGGCGCAGGTCAGGTCAGGGATTGGGGTCAGTGTTCAGTTCGGCCGCAAATATTTTATCCAAACTCCGTCAGAGAACAAAAATGGAGAGGGAAAAAAATCCGTATAAATAAATATAAAAAAAAAAATTACGAAAAAAAAAGCCGGGTAAAATCTGGAAAAATTTAATTGAGCGTGAAATATTTTCAGGGGGTTCGGGACTGGGGGGAAAAATTCACATTCAAGGTGTTTCTGCAAAATGCTTTGTCAATGTTATCTCTCTCTCTCTCTCTCTCTTTTGTTTCTGACATTTGTTTATGCCATAAATAATTTGCAAATCGGCAAACTTCAACCTTTGCCACATCCTTCTTCAAAATTTCAACTGCCTGAGCGGATTAAATCATCAGGCTGAATTATTAAATGCATAAATAAGCGTTGGAATTATGCATATTTCTCCTTTTCTCAATATTTAATTGTTTGCTTCTGTCAAATGTTAAAACATTTGAAGTGATAATTCTAACTATAAGCCTTTCACCTTGTTTTCTGTTTTTTTTTTTTTAGTAGAAAATTCTTGTTGAAATGAAGATTAATTGAAGTAAATTCAATTTGGAAATTTACAATGTAGAAACCTTTGATATTTTATAAATATAAACTGCATCTTAATTAAAGATTATTTTTGTGAAATTTGATTGGGTTTTAAATGAATAAAGTATTTAATATTTTTACCTCTTTTTTTGTACCTACAATTTGAATATTTCATTTGCCATTTAAAGAAGTGAAATAAAAGAATTCCTTTTCAATTGCTTTCACTTATTGTTTGCTGCTTTGATTTTTTTCCTACACTTTGTTTTGTTTTGTTTCGTTGGTCACGCAATTAATTTCTGCACGCAAAGTTTTGTTGGCTGTGTGAAACAATAGCCTTGAACGCCCACTGCCCCACCCCCTCCCCCATTTTCTTGTAGTAGTAGTACTAGGCATTGTCTTGGAAATCTTAGCCCTTCGTTTTTCCCCAGCCCTTCGTTTTACCTCCCCAACTGCCGTGTGATCGTTATTATTAGAAAAGTTTTATGCACAATATTTTTCTTGTTCCTTTTGGATGATTGTTGGTACTCTTGGGCTCGGTCTCGGTCTTGGGGCTCCTCTGCTTTTTGTCTCGGCTACTTGTTGTTGCCTTGCTTTGTTTGCACCTTCTCCTTGACCAGCCACCCCCTGAAAATCGCCCTAGAAACCACCCGATTGCTTAACCCTCGACTGCCAGCCATCATACATCGTTTATGTTACGTGACTTGTTTGCCAGATGAATGCAAAATAACAGACCCCGAAGGAATCGGAAGAATCGGATGGGTAATAGGGGGAAAACTCTGATACAGACAGGCACATATGTGTGTGTGTGCTGTGCTGTAGGTTGGAAAAACAGCGGAAAAATCAACAAAGAACAAGCAAGAGAAAAAAAAAAAAGAAAAACAGTAGAGCCAACAAAAAAAAAATATGTTGTATAAAACAGAAGATAACAAAAACATAAGAAAGAGCAGAAGGAGAGGTGGCTTAGATAATGAGACCAAATTAAGCGATGGCCTACGGAAAAAAGTCGGCAGAAAGAGGGTGGAGAAAGGTGAAAGGCAAAGACTTCAAGGATTCGGCCAATTAGTCACACTAATAATAAGAAAAATCGGAAAATAATCGAAAATTCAATTAAAATCAAAATAATTAGTGTGACCATATATTCCACATTTCCCCATATTTTTTCCTATATCTCTCACTCCCTCCCTCGTATTTTGTGGATTTTTCTCACTTTCCATTTGCAATTTTCATCATCAGACATTGGAAACCAACGCTTACTGTAAACTTTTTCGCTGTCTCCATATCATCCTTCGCCTTAATCATTTTATCGATTCCTCATATTATTGTTGCTGCCCGTCCCTTGTTATTGTTGCTGTTGCTTTTAATGCATATTAAACATATGTAAAAATTTACACTTCAATTACAACAACTTAAGCGTGAAATACAACAACAGCTGGAAAGGATATCCCAACGGCGGCAACAAAAAAAACATCAGCGGAAGGGAAAGGACAGAAAAAAAAAGGTTGAGGACTGTAAATGATGCTGCAAGGGAAATCACAATTTGAAACGAAAGACAACAGAGAAAACAAGGTAAATACAGGAAATCCCTCATTTTCCTCAAATAACACAACATACATTGAAACTAAATTTGAATTTTCTATTCAAGAAAAGGCGATATAATATTAATTATAGGGATCCGTAAAGCAATGGGCTTATCAGAAATATTATTATTATTAAACTGGTTTTTTTTTAAATATATAGGTACACAATTTTTAATAGCTTCCGGTGCTGAGTTCAATTTCGTAACAACTGTCGGCTGGCCAAAATGTACAACACCCTGTTGTGGAAGATGAAGGGCATCGAAAAGGATCTCCGACTTGTAAGTTGTTTTTGTTGAGGCTAAAATTACAAGTAATTGAACCTCAAGTTGATGCTCCGTTGCCTTTTTCCGCTTTTGCTTTTTTTCTGTTTTTTTTTTTCGATTTCGGGAACATGTGTGCGGCATCGGTGGAAAACAACAAAAACAACAATACAAATTGGGAAAAAGGGAGAGGGGGGATGAGGGAAGGAGGTGTAACAGCAGGATTCAAACCCTAAAAGAGCAAGAGATACCGAATACATGTTTTCATGGGAAAAAGGGAGCTGCTGCTGTGTCGAATCCAAAGGGGCGTGGCAAATTGCAACAAAAAGGGAGAAAAATATCAAAGATCTATATAGGTATGTATAGGTACATATATTATAAAGAAGAACGAGGATCCTCACATTTTTAGCACAGAATACAAAACGCTTATCGATCAATCGATCATACTTAGCCGGGACATAAACCAGCTGTCGCTTCTTCCTCTTCGTTTCTCATTCCCCTCGTTCACCCTCATTTAACGGTAACCATAAACCCCCGACCGACGCGACACGCCCCCCTTTGATGGGCGAAATGAGATCAGCCAAAAGGTGTTCGTGTTCCCTGCCCAGATTTTTTGTTTTCCTGAAATCCGAGAGAGGGATCCCCATTCCGAAAAATATATTATCGGTTCGATTTCATGTCAAAATATTTGGTAAGCAATTAAATGCGGTAAATAGGGGGTTAACCACAAATCTTAAATGTTTTTTTTCTTCAGGAAATATATCAAATATTTAATGGGATATTATGAGTTCATAATAAACTCTCTAAATTCCTACGATTTAATATTTAAATGTTTCCCCATTTAAAATTCAAAAATTATTCCTTTGAGCTGCAAAAGTATGTGGCAATAGTAAAGCCGGAAATGTCGGCAAAAGAATTCTGGTTCTGGTCAATAAATTGAAGTGGTTTCTCGTTTTTGATAGCCCCCCCCCCCCCCCCCCTCTCACTCTCCTTGGAAAGGATAAGACGCCACGTCTACAGCATAAATTCAACTTATTTCTCACAGATTTCAAAGTAAATATGCAAAATATTTCTTAGTACCACATTAATGCATCAGCCAAAAGGGAGTGAGTGGGCAGAGGCGTCGCGCGAAAGGGGAACGGATAGGGGGGTGGGGCTGGGTTCTGGTTTTCTGGGGTGTGACTCGCTTGGCTGGGCTACGTCACTCACACTCAGCCAAATGTGGGCGAGATAGCTCAGGAAGCGGCTAAAAACCATTACAAAAAAATCACACAAAAAATAAAGAAAAAATTGAGAAAAAATCAAGTTCTGAAGAAGATGTATTGGAATACCCTTAAGAAAAGTAAAAACTAAAAACTCATTTAAAAAACATTTTTTCAAATATTTTAGGATCTATATTTTTCTCCTAAGTTTTTCTGTATTTTCCGAGATATTCCTTTATAAAATATGATTATAAACATATTTTGCCTTTCCAACTTCCATCCCAAAATGAAATACCCTCTTCTTTCAGGGCAAAGATAAAGAAACAAAGAAAAAAAAACAAAAAAAAAACGAAAGAGCGACACGATATGGGAAGAAATAAAGAAGAATGGGGGCTCCTCTACAAGTCGGCGAGCTATGCGAAAAACGTGCAACAAACTATGCGTTCGTCTCGCTCCAACTGCAGGCTGTGCTGGGGCATCGCCTTAACCCCTCGCCGCCCGCTTAACCCCACGATGACTGAGGCCAAGCTTAAATGTTGGCGGCATGTCATGGAAATAACATTAAAAACACATTAAAACCGCGAGTTTCTGGCCAGTCGACAACAACAACAACAACAACAAAGAAAAGCTAAGCGATGTGAGAAGCCCAGAGATATAGATATATATATATATATATATATACCCACACTAAAATGGTGAAAATGGGAGTATCTGTGTGCACAAGGCGAAGCGACAAAGATGCGTTTCTTCCTCTTGGTCTGCTGTTGATTTATCCCTCCGAAAAGCCAAAAAAAAATAAGAAAAGATGAAAACTCCCCCCTCGGAAAGAAAGTAATGCACACCATGGAAATGGAAATGGAGATGGGAGACAAGAGACGGGAGAAAAGGGACACAAAAATAAGGACGATATTATACCAACTGGCAACAGGCCCAAAGTGGGAATTTCGGATAAGCAGACGGCATCAACTGGATGCCAATTTTCGAGTGCCCAAATCGAGGGGTTTAATGTTTTCATAATAAATATAAAACATATTTCGGTTCCTTAAATGTCAGAAATTAAAAAAAAAAATGTTCTAAAATTTAAGGCAGTTATTACCCTTAATATTTCCTATATGATGGTGTAATATGTGATTTATAAATATATTTATAACAAAAAATTAAAAGTTCTTACATTACTTCCTTCATAATTGTTTTTTTCATGTATGATAAATCTAAAATTAAACCGTTTCAGTAAAAGTTGTGACCCTAATAATGATTATCGCAAAAAAATGGGGTGTTTGACCCTAATAAAGATCACAAAAAAGGGGAATGCATTCTCGTATGAAAAACTCTGGTTATTTTTGTAAAATAAATCTAACAAAAAAGAGCCTGATTTTTTTTCCGCGTACAACCCAACGTAATAATACATTTATAAATACACCGCAGCTACATAATTACACAAAATATGGTAAGTAAGATGGCAACAGCAAATTGCTTCCGTTTCAGTGACCCGCTAATCGTCAGAAAAGCAATTAAGATGATTCCAGGTGGGGGCGATGATGATTTTGATTTCGCTGCTCTGCTCTACAATTAATTCAGGCCTCCCCCTGTCGGGGCAAATCGAATCGATTCGCTTATAGTTAATGCTAACTATATGTTTGGCCGTCACGCCTCATTAACTGCCCCCTGTCAGCGCCAATAAATACTAAAGGGGGGGGTTTTTGGAGGGGGAAATTGTAAATTTACAGCACGTAATAATAACGAAATTCTCGTTAACAGTTTCCGAACAGCCGCCATCATCATCAGAGGGCAGAAATTAACAATTTTGTTTGCCAATCACACATCAATGAATTATCATTAACAAACCAAATATGTGAGGAGAGAGGAAAATGAAAATGGGCGGGGAAAATCACAATGATAATTGAGGTTAACCCCAAAAATGCGAGAGATTCAAAAAGAAAATACAAATTAATGGAATTACGGCTGATGATATAGGGTTAACACAAAATTTGTTAGTTAAATTTGCTTTAATAACAAATAATAAATAGATTTTGGGATTACATTAGAGTTAAGCTTGCGAAAGTGATGACCTAATGGGAAGTGCAATGTGTACCTAAGATAAGCAGGGGAAAATAAATGTATATCAAATATTTACTCGATGACACATGACTTGGCCTTAACCCCTTGAAACCAATATATGCTTTTACTTTAAGCAGAAAAAATAACAATCAATAGAGATAAAAAATGTATTTGAATATATCAAAAATTATTTACCCAAGACTAGACTGCGCGTCATGGTTATTTTTTTTTTTATCTTTATCAGCGACGACGCTCTCACACTTCGCTGATCGCCTTAACCCTCGTGCACCACCATATCATCCTTAACCCCTTGCAGCCCCGCGAAACGAAACGTAAAGGCGGGCTCTAATCAATTTGCTTTGAACTCCAAAACTCAATGAATGACTTGCCGCAACAACATCAACAACAACGGATAAATATGAATATCATACATCCCTATATAGTATGTATATATATTGTTTGTTGGCTTATGATTGATGATGCCATTGATTGATGCATGACGCGCTTTCCTCGCTTTCCTCGCCGCTTTCCACGCCAACGTCGTTTGTTGCCTTTTAATTGAATTTCCCAACTGCCGAAAATATGCTGAAACTCAACTTTTGCATGCTTATCGGGGTAAAACACGATACCCCCCAACCGTAAACCCCACCCCTCCCACTACCATCGAAAAAGTGAACAAACTTTGTTGAAAATTTATGCGGAACCGTAAGGAATTCGCCTCATAATCGTCATCGTGAAGAAACATTTTATTGCCACATCATTTGCCGGCTAACCGCAAAGGAAAAGGAGCATTATAATAGAGGAAATATATATATACAGTCATCTATCTAACTATCTTTTGCTATTAACTTAAATATTGATCTTAATTTATTTTAAAAAAAAATAAAAAATATTACCTTCTTTGTTTCTAATCTCTTGAAATTGCAGACCCAAATCCCCGCCCTATATATATTATCTCTGGCTAATCTTAAAAATAATTTTTCATTTCCCTCTCAAGCTGCGAGTAATTTTCAGCCATCAAGAGCAGTCAAGAAAAAAAAAAAAAGCAAGAAAAGTGAAAAATGGTTGCTGAAAAATAAAATATGTTAAAAGTCCTTGAGAATTGCCTTCGATGTCTGTTTTTTATGATGATATAGTATGCTATATTATGCTATATTATGGTATAGTAGCACACCCCCAGCAACTTCCTCTCTCGAGGCCAGTGATAAATCGCTTGGGGCAAATCAAAATTGTTTATAATTGTCATCATCTTTTTTTGGTAGTTGCTTTGGGAAGTGGCCAAACTAAAACTCCTCACCTCTCATCACCATAATACGTTTTTTTTCTTCTATTTTTTTATGGGGCGTTGTGGCTGACGACTAATGCGGCACCTTGAAATGGTTTTTATGGTCATGGCGTGCGTTGGGCCATTTCAATTAAACGTCTGCGATGATGATGATGATTGGGGGCTGAGGGGGGGAAAATTTGGGCGGGGAGAAGGAAGTCCAAGTAGGAATAGATGGAGTTTTCCTCGACGTTTTGGTGCACAGAAAGAAATCAGATCAAGATCGTCCGGTTCAAAATTTAACATAGATCAGTTCCTACCTTTTAATGGAGCTTACTGAAAGGTTTAACAAAAATCCAAACGTACCTGTAAATAAAAAAAATACATAAATTAACAAATATTGCAAGATAATATATTAATATTATTGTAAGAAAAAAGTATATATATATTTTTTTTTAGATAGTAATTTTATTATAAGAAAAATGTATATATATATTTTTTTAGATAGTAATATTATTATACAAAAAATGTATATTATTTTTTTTAAATAGTTATAATATTATAATAAAAATAATTTTAATTTTTCCGTGTTTTTAATCATTTTTTCTTGGTAAGTTTATATTATTTTTTTTAAATAGTAATAATATTATAAGAAATTATTTTTTTTTTTTTTGGTAACTTGCTCTGCTGTGTCGTGGCCATAATCACAGCCACTTTGTCACCCACCCAGTTTTGGCTCACTTCATGTGGGGTCTGGGGTCTGAGGCCTGAGGTGCCCCCGCCAACTTTCGTAACCCCCATTGGCCTATCCCCATCTTATTTGGCTTAATGCAGCTGCCACACGCAAGTGGGGCATAAAAACAAAATGTTTTGCGGGGTCTCTCTAACTCTAACTATAATTCCCGAATCCCCGATCCCCAATCCCGAACCCGAACTCCTCACCCGTCATCATCTCGCCCTCCTTCTCTTGCCTGTTTTAGGAAGTTGTTCGCTTTCTTCATCAGGCCATGGCCCTCACTCTTTCTATTGCTCTGGCCGGAAATGAAGATGATGCAGCACAAAAACTATGAAATAAATAAACTATATGCCACCATCAAGGTGCCAGGGGCGGGTACCAAGGGGGCGGGGCAAAGGGGGCAAAGCAGTGTGTGCATAAATGCCTTCGACTCTCCGACACTTCAACCAAAAACTTTGGCCCAACTCAATGCAACAATTTGGCAAACGCAAAATCCCTTTAAAAATAAATATAGCCCCAAGAAAATATTATGGTATGGGGAATTTGGGTAGAGAGACCTAAGACAAACATTCTGTAATGCTTGCTAAAAGGAATAGCACTTGGAAAAATACATTAAGATTCCTTATAATAGGTTAAAATATGGAAGGTAGCAGATATTTCTTCAAACTTTAATTAATATTATTATAATCTTAAAAAAAAATCATTTTTCTAGACACTGTAACATCTGGTCTCCTTCATTTGCCTTCTATAACCTTGGTTCAACTGCAAAAATTGCAATTTTCTCTGCTGGACAGAAAACCAAAAAGGAGAAGTCCAAATGTTAATGTCATTTGGCATTTTCCATGGAAGAGAAGGAAAGCCCTGGAGTTTCCTTTTATGCATTTCGCATGCAATTGTTTTTTTAATGTCCATTCATATATATATATGTATATATTTTTTTAATTTTAATTATCTCACTTCTTAGTGTGCTTGTATGTGTGTGTGTGTGTGCGCTTGTGTTCGTCCCCTTGCTCATACATAATTAATTTCATAAAAATAATTTATTTAATTGAAGTTTTGTATGACTTTCAACAAAACAAAAGTTCTGTTTGTCTTTTGTCTAAAGCGTCAACTCTTGAATTTTTATTTCGTTTTTTTTTTCGTATTTATTTTTTCTACAAAAGCAGCTGGCGAAAAAGGAAAACTTTGAATGGATTTTTTTTGCAGCTTTCAAGCTAATTAAGCAAAAATGGAAAATAGGAAAAGTAAGGTTAAATTGAAGCACAAATTCAAGATATAATTTGGTTAAATGAACATCTCCCAAAAAAATTAAGACAACTTCCAGGCAAATTAATGATACTTGAGGCCCCACACACAATACAATCTTTATCTTTGTGTTTAGACCCCACTTGCGACACCCTTCCATCGAAATTCCCCACTTTCTAGCATTAGACTTCACCCAGACACCTTTCACCTTCCAGCATTTCACAAACAGATGACAGGGCGGCAAAAAGTGCATCTAAACCCGGTGGATACCCTACAATTGAGTTGTAAAATATTTTAAAATAATATTTTAAAAAAAAAACATTATTTAATATTATTTTTACTTTAATTCATAGTCTCAAATGCTTTAACTAAAATTAAAAACTAATAATTTTCTAAAAAAAAAAAAAATCCAAATAAAAATAAAAAAAAAATTTTTTCTTTCCTGTTTTTTAATTTTTTATAGGTAGGTACCACTTTTCCAGTTTCTGAGCATACCCCTGCTACCCTCTGATTAGCGTTTATAATTAATTAGCACCTGCCCGCTTCGTTTCGCTTGCTGCCAAGAGGGAAAAACGAAAAAATTGGGAGTGGATAGGAGGATAAGTGAATGGACAGAAGGGGAGAGGAAAAGCCAATGTAAAGACGGTGGCAGAAAGACACCACAAGTCTGTTTTGTGACCGTGTGTAGGCGTTCTATCTTAATGATCCGAGGCCCCAACTCCAAAACATACATACATATTTCCCCCCAGCATTTGTGTCGCCTCATTTTCGTGGGCAAAAGTGTCATCCAAAATTAATTGCTAAACAAATGTCTAATCTTTGCCATTTAAAAAGCGCATAAATCAAGCGCAAATCAAACACTACAAGATACAGCTCACACACACAGCCAGTGACATTTTCAACTTCAGAGGCAAAAACACATGACAGTTTTTTATGTTTTCTCCATCTGTTTTTTTTTGTTTTTTTTTTGTTTTTTTTTGGATTTTTTGTCTTTTGGTGAATGGCAAGTGACTCAATTGGGGGCAAGTGGCAGTGGAAATTAAAATGAAACAGAGAAACGGAGAAAAAACCTAAGAGATATAGAGCGAAAGAGAACAAATTAAAAGTTTCGTGGCAAAAAAGGGATGTGTTGGGCGGAATTATGAATAAAGGAAGTGGTGATATTTAAATTAGGGAATTTTTAATTATTTTTAAAATAATCTCATAGATTTAAAATAGAAAGAAAGGAAATAAATCAAAGATTTAATCAGAAAATGTGGATACCATTTAAAGTCTTTTATGTATTGCATAAATTTAAATATATATATGTATATATTGTAGACCTCAAAAGTTCAAAATGAAATCTGTGAGCTGCCTCCGAGTGGCCGAGTTGCCATTAGATAGAAAGCTGGGAAAAGTCCTGAAACTCATTTCCTATGCTCCTTCAGCAGCTCCGCTCTGTTGTCCCTTGTCCACCACTCGCTTTTCCTTTTCCCCAGGACGACTCCCTGTTCCTTCTTCTGCTCCTCCTACTCCTTATCCTTGTGGACACTGCCACGTCCCCTCTTTGTCCCCTATGACTTGCCCCTTGCCCTTTTTCTGGTGTGGACTATCATCCATTTATGATTTAGTCCCTTCCTTCGGCCCCTCCATCTATCTATCTTTCTCTGTTCCGGGAGTCTCCCTCTTTCTCGCTTAGGTTGGTTGCATTTTTATTGCCAACTTTGTTGTTGCACAGTCAACACCTACTCCCCTAGGCAGGGGCGTAGGCGGGACTCGAGCAAGGGGGATTAAGAAAATCAAAGATTTCATCATTAACTGGGATTTACTTCTGAGGGATAATTTAAGGTATTTATATTTGGTTTTATTTTATATTATAAACAAGTTTTTAAATATATTAAAAAAAAAAATTTTATTTTTTTTAAATTTTTATTTTTAGGTTAAGGCAAATTAAGAGAATTTCTGATATCTTGTTGACTTTGATTTACAAATTTTAGATAAAAATCTCAAGAATCCCCCGTACACATGTCACTTTGCTAAGCCCACCCCTGTGTAGGACCTAGAACCCCCTCCCCCCCCCCCCCTCAATTTTTGGACTTCACCCCCAGTGCAATTCAAGTTGCTTTTCCCTTTTATACAATTTTGTATTTTTTGCTTTCCCTTTAATTTTTTTTCCCTGTGCCTTTCACTTCGCACTCTTTTTGAGTGCAAAATGTAAATTTTGATGTCACTGGGAAATTCTGTGGCGCTGCTGCTGCTGCTGCTTCTTCTTCTATAGGCCATTGACGAGGACACTGTCCAGCATGGTTAAGTTCGTTGGTCCTTGCACTACCATATATATTCCCCTGCTGCACTTTCTCTTCTACAATTTCATGCTTGACTCGAGTGTGAACTTCCGCTTTTCCCCTTTTCCGCTTATTTTTTTCTTTCTTTTTTTTTTGCCTTTCATCAGTTGACTTGTTCGACGCTTTTTCCTGGCTGTTTTCCCTGCAGTTTTTACGAATTTTTCGAGTTTTTCTTGTTGCTTTGAGTCCATTGCAAAAATATTTATTTGGACAATTTTTTATTGGATTGTTGAAGAAGTTTGTTGCCTTCCTCTTCTGCTTTTTCTCTCACTCTCCCTTTTTTCGCGCTGTGTAAATTTGCGTGCAGCTGCCACAGCACAATTTTAACACTTCTTGTGCAAATTTTATGCAGTTTCTTGTACATAAACAATAAAAATACAAATTTCATAAATATTCATATTTTTAAAATCAAATTTAATTAAAGCTGATTTCTATATAATTAATTTTTAAATGTTTTTTTTAGCCATTAAAAAAATACCTAAACGATTTGAAAGTTTAGAAATAAAATATTTTTAAAGGTATTTTTTTGAATTTCTACCTTTTTTCAGGTGGGTGGATTTGGGGGTGGCAACTCAAGTGGGCTGGGTGGGCCGACGGTGTTGGCCACAATTAAACTTTACGACTGCAATTTTCAGGGAATTTTTTTTTTTTTCGCCGCCTCTCTGCGAGAACTTCTTTGCTGTGTTTGGGAAAAGTTTTGTAAAATTTAAAGCGTTTGTTCGGCGAGGGATGGGATATATGTTTTTTATATTTTCAGCAGCGGAGCACAAAGAACTTGCGGGAGTTTCTAGGGGCTACGGATTTTGGGTTGTAAAAATGAACCTCTGGCGGCGACGTAGTCAACAAAAACGCAGCAGGTCTCGGGTTCTCTGGTTCTTTGGATCTGGGGATCCAGCCAAGACAAAGGGATGAGCTGCTGCTGCGAGACAAACGGATGGAAAGTCTCTAAGTGAGTTCCCTTCGCGGAGGAGGAGGAGGAACTTCTAATGGAATGCGGAAGAGTGAATGGCCACGGAGTTGCAGAATGGAGTAGTGTCTGTTGATGCTGGGAAAAAAAAACCAGAGGAGCCCATCAAAAAATGTGGAACTATTTAAACGGGGGGTTTTCCTTCTGCGCAAAATAATTAACGACACAAAATGTAAATATGCGCGTGTTAACCATGAAATAATCGTAAAAAAAAACCCATTACATACATTCAAAGTAATTGCAACTCTATTGGCCATTTGCATTTTACATATTTATGTTGTTTTAGGTTGGCTTGTGAAAAAATTCAATATGCAAAAATATAGCCATCAGCAAAATGTTTTTAATTTTGACTTTATGTCAATATTATACATTTTATTTGAAGGTCTGTGTAAATATAATGCCAAATATAGTTTTACTGTTACATTGCTTAAGTTAAATACTGATTTATCCTTAAAATTCACATCTTTAAGATTTTTAGAGGAAAAATTCTTCCTTCTTTTTTCGTTCTTCCACATTTCTTCGCTTTCACATCCGCAGTTTGGCGCGCAAAAAAGAATTGGCATCTAATCTAAATTGATTGAATCATTTGCAACATCCGCTTCCAGCTCCGTTTTTTCTTCCTCTCCTCCTTCTTAACCCCTGACAACTCCTTCGCTCGGGCGTCCTTTTAACCCTTTTCCGAAGCGACTCCTTCTCGGTTTTTGCCTTGGCTTTTCGACACTAGTTTTGTGTGTCGCCCGAAGCTTAATTAGACCGCAAAGTTTAAGAGAACTTTTGGCCAAACAAAAAAGTGTGAGGATGTGTTTCACACAGGGGGAAAAATATTTATAGATCTATTAAAATTATTAAAATATGGTAATACTTAAAATGTAATAATTTCAATATTTACTGGCTTTTAATTAATCATATACAAAATTCTTTAATGATTATCCACCGATAAAAAATTCTGTAATTTTTTAATATATAATATTTATAATAATATTTATATATTACCTAATTATATGACTAAGTATTTGCCAATACAATATTTACTGTCTATTAATGTCATAAAACCAATTATTATAACTAAGCAGTTTTATTACTGAGAAAATTATGTTAATGAGATTACTTTTTTCCTCTGTGCAGGATGATAGTACCATCTCCATCTTATTGATATTTGATTACGTGGCCATATGGCCCGTGAGACAATGAGACTTTTGTCAGTAGGACCGTTAAAGGTTCTGGTTCTGCCTGGGATTTGTTCTTTTTCCGCTCTCCACTCTCCTCCTTTCTTCTATTCTTTCTTTTCATTCTTCTCCTTTGGCGGCTGCCTGACATTTGATGTTCGGTTTTAGCCCTGCGGGGGGGAGGAGAAGGTCGTTGGGAGGTGGCCAAGAAGGCTGCGGAGGAGGAGGAGTAGGAGGAAACTGTGCGCGGTTCCAGCCTCAAATTTCAATGAGCATTGAGCCACTTAAGCGGTGAGCAAAGGTCGCTGGTTGCGGGGCTCCGGCTCCGTGGGTTACTGTCATTCGATATTTGCCTAAAAGTAGCTCAGGTAGTCCCGATTCCTCAGTCCCGATTCCTGAGACCGGGTTTCAGGGCCCAGCAACTAATGTGAGGGAGGCACAAGATAAACGCACGGATAAATATGTTTTATGGATGTCTGCAGGCAGAGAAATAAATCTGAATATTCTCTTTAAATAAACTATTTAACTATAAAATAAATAGCATAATATTTTATAAGCTTTTCTTCATAACAAAACTTTTTTTAATTTATTAAACAAAATTATCAATTTTAATTTTAATAACAATATAATTAATAACTGATCAGATAGACCTCTTTTTTTATTTTATTTATTTTTGTATATATTTTTTATTTTAATTACCATAAAAAAACAATATTTTTCCCAGCTTTTATTGTATTTCTCCAAGTGTAAGAGCCGTTAATGAAGCATTAAGGATGTCTCAAGGAAAAGTCAGGCAACGAAATGGGAGAAAAATTCAGGACTCGGAGAATCGGGGAAAGAGAGAGTTACTTTGTCTCTGGGCCGCGCCTAGAAGCGGAAATTGCGCTAAGTGCCCCGACACGCAAAATAAACATTGCCCACATTTGCCACTCTTTCGCTCTTTCTCTTTCTCGCCCTCTCCCTCTCGCCCCTTTCTCACTTTAATAACACTCTCCTAATTCCCGTCGTCTTCTTCTAGTGGAATATATATAATTTTTGTTATTTTTTAAAAAACCCTTTTTTGTATTTTGCGGGTGCAACACACTCTCAAGTAGTCGAAGTGAGTCAGTGCAGTTGGCAGAGGGTTTCCCACTGTGCTACCCCATTTTTTTTCATATTTTGTTTACTGGTAGGTAGGGTTGCCCAGTGTCGGGCAATAACCCCTTTTTGGTAGGGGGCGAAAAAAAAAAAAAAATCAACAGCATAATTGTAGCCCCATCAAACCGACCAGGGGTGCAAAAAATTATTGTCCAAAGGAAGCTGAAGCTGTGTTACAGTTACTCTTTAGGAGATCCTAACTTTTTTCAAATGAAATCATAAATTACAGAAAAAGTTTATCTAAACATAGGTCAGGTTTTCGATAGCCTACTTCGAAACGGTTAAAAAACAGTCGAAGATTTTTGTAAGCCGGCCATTATGTCCTGACTATCAACATTTGTAATCGTTATTGAACCGGTTGCGTATCGGTTATGAAACGGTTGCGTATCGGTTATGAACCGGTTATGACCAATTTCGAAGCCGCACTCTCGGAACAACAGAGTCCCTCCGGCAAAAGTAACGTCGAACCGCAGCAATCGGGTAAACACTGCCATAAAGCTGCCCGAAAAAAGAAATCGGGCCAACAACCGCAGTTGGTTTCCCTAGTTTTCCCAACTGCTTCCTCATCTTTTTGTCGCCGCCGTCGCCGCCGCCGCCGCCGCGTCAGTAGTTGTTCAGTTTTCTCCCCCATTTCGGTAGTTTCTGATTCTGAAACTCCCCTTAATTTTTTGCCGTTTTCGCTCCCTGCCAAAAAAGGGGAGCTCGAGTCCAAAGTCCCGGGCCCCCGGTTTTGATTGAGAGTACCCAGTCACAAAAGGCACTCCTCCCGGCGAAAAAAAAGAAGAAGGAAAGTCGACGGGGAGGCGCAGGAGCACTGTGACTGCCACTGTGACTCGCAGCAGTGTGACTGTGGCTCAAGTCATTAGGCTCGCCTCACCTCACCGCACCGCATCGCTCAGCTCAGCTCAGTCAATGCCTTCTCCCCGCTTTTAGCTTTTGTTTGACAATTTCTGCGAGGGTCCCTCGAAAAGGAAAAGGGCCCCTCCGCCACCCCAACCCTGAAATGAAACACAGTCATTGTGTCTTGGCCTGGCCAAAAACTGGCAAGCCAAAATGTGGGGGGAAATCAGTGAAAGGCTTGACTCGAAAAAAAAACGAGGAGCATTCCTCAGGCTTTAAGTTGCCAAGTGAAGCAGTTTTTAGGGTCCCCTATATCTAATCGGAAGGTGAATGATCCCTTTAATGATCTGTACTATTTTAACTGATTTTTTAATATTTAAATTCAATTTTTTAAATACTAATTTTTTGCCTTAAAATGTAGCAATACTTTTAAATTGTTTTCCCTAAACGCAAAAGCCGTACAAACCAACTAAAATTAGCCTTCTCAAAGTATCCTTTTATTCTTACAATAAGCCTGTTTCCTTTTTCATTTTTTTTTATTCGAAAAGGTCCTGCTTTATATTTCTTTTTGATATCAAGCTCTCTCCTGTTTTTCTCTGTTCGTCTTTTTTTCCCAGAGAGTTTCCAAAGCTGAAAAGCAAGCCGAAAGTCAAGTCAAGAAGGGAATTACATACAAAATATTTTATAATAAATTCCAAAATGGCAAAAGGAGCAGGCACTTGGCACACACATGCAAATAGGGCGAATAGCGAAGAGCCGGAGCCGGGGAATATAAAGTATTGCAGAAAAAACTAGTTTGCAAAGCCACCCCCCTAGCAACCTTTCGGGGTTTCCCAACCCCCACCCCTTTGGATTTCCCCCCTCATGTGTAGCAGGAATTATGATGACATACAAGAGAAGGGGCAGCGGGTAATGCCGGGGATTGTTGGATTGCATGGCGCTATGTTTTGCCAACTTGTCTACTTAATCCTTACGTGAGGGAGTGGCTAAAAAAAAAAATATAAAAAATATATATATACAACACGGGGAATAGGGCAACATAAAAAAAGAAACGTATTTTTTATACATACTATATTGTTTGTGGGGCGAGGGTCATTCGTTTTAATATGCCAACGCTGGCCACGCATGGGCGGCGCATGGTGGGTGGGAGGGGGGTAAGAAGGGGGGGGGGGGTCGGTGTGCAATTGCAATTGGCCCCCCGCACCACATTTAAACGGGGTGGCAACCCTAAGCGGCGTCTCTGATTATTTGCATAAATTAATTACAAAAACGTTTTGCCTTCAGCAGCGTAGGAGTGTGCGTACACTGTTCAAAATATTTGTATAGTTTCAAGTAAAATATTATTAAGACCAAAAGAATATTATGGAAATATTTTTTTAAATTTTATAAAATATGTTTGTAAACAAAACTTTTT
The DNA here is from genome assembly GCA_035046095.1 of Drosophila pseudotakahashii. NCBI lineage: Eukaryota > Metazoa > Arthropoda > Insecta > Diptera > Drosophilidae > Drosophila > Drosophila pseudotakahashii. The sequence continues at coordinate 16,268,456 of JAWNOE010000105.1, forward strand.
TTTAAAAATGTTTAAAGCCGTATATTTTATTTTTCCGAGTGTGAGGTCGATGCAATGTGCGTATTCAGACAGGGGCTGAGGGTTGCCAACGCTAAGGGGGGTTTGGGCACGCACATGAGGTTCGCCAAGGTAAACTTTTTTAATTATGAAAATTAAGTGCAGCGACGACGGCTGCAGCATAAGAACGGCAAAGAGATGAAGAAGCGACACCAAATGGGGGATGCATGCACATGGGTGGCGGCAAATGAATGGGGGGGGAGCGGTGGGGGGTGAAAGGGGTTAGAAGCGGACTGAGGGGGCGTAGCACGGGGAGCCAACTTTATGCGAGTGTCGCTGGCAAACAGATGGCTGCATTAATTGGATCTGCAGATTTTTGCAATAATCCCAAAGGAAAACCAAAGAAAGAGTGACATTTAAATGAAATCGGAGTAAGTAATTATTTTTAGAAATATAAATAAAAAGTTATTGAATAAAACATATTAATCAGCATAAATATGAGAGTTATTTAAGCCTGATTTCTATGGGTTTGTAGATATGATTATTATTATTAAGATTATTAATAGTAAGGATTTTCATGTTGATTATAAATAAAATCCTCAGAATATTTAAAGATCCAAAAACAGAGACAAAAAAATATTTATAACCATTTTTTAATGAACGGTTATAAAAAATATTCCAAATCACCTAATGGCTTTTATTCCGCTTCAGTAGTCATTCTTGAAAACTTCACCGCACTCATTACCATATATATTTTTTAATAACTTTTTCAAATATTTATGTTTTATTATTAGAAGTGAAGGCGAAAAAATGATTTATGTCTAGAGAATTCTTTTTTTTCAGCTCCTTTTCAGAGTTCCTGGAATGTCATTCCATCCTCCGTGAAATACAATCCCTGAAACGCTTTGGCTTTCGGTTTAGCTTCCAGGAAAACTAATTTCGCCAGGCCCTAGAACGAAACCGAAGCCCGAGTCTTAACTTTTGGAACTCTGTGGCGGGGATTACCGCGCGCCAGTGGTAATTCATTTGGGCCATTACCTGCGCGAATTTAACTGTTTTTCGCGCTTGACTCTCGAACGCGGTCTTAACCCAGCCACTCCCATTCAATTTTGGCCCAAAGTTTTGCTGCGGCCCAAAAAAAAAAAAAATAAAAAAAAAAAACACCTGAGAAAAGCACTTAAAATTCCACAATCCTCGGCCAGCTGGAAACAGAAAAAATCACCGTCAAACGCTTAACGCATGCGCAACAAAAGGAAACCCCCTTCCCCCCCAGAAAAAAAAACCCTGCCTCCTACGCCTCTGATTCGAGAATTGGAATCGGATCGCTGGGCAAAAATTGCTTTTTAAAACGCTGTAACTCATTTGAAGTTGTTGTTTCAGTTGTTCCTTTTTCGTTTTTTTTTTTGTTAAGGCTAATTAACTGTTAAATGAGCATTCTGGCTAAGTGTGTGTACGTGTGTGTTTGTGTGGGTGTGTGTGTTAGCCACTCGACATATTCAAGAAATGTTGTTAACTTCAAATTTGATTTACTGCTGTCTCTATCTACATCTCATTTTTACACTTCACATTCCTTGCACAGCAATTTTGTTGATTCGTTAAGATTGTTAATGATGTTGTAACAGAGATGGTTTTCTTATACCTAACATAAGCAAATGATTTTAGATTTTACATAATTTTCCAAGTAAAAGTATAAATATATACCAAAAATTAACTAAGAAATATAAACATTAAACCTTATAAAATATTGTAATATTTTTTTTCTCTGTATTTCTGTATTTTTCAACTGTTTTTCCCCATCTCCTTTATTTCTTAGAGACACTTTCACTTGCCACACAAACGAAATTGTATCATTAGACTCGCGCGCGATTTTCACGCGTTTTGCTAGCGTTTTTCAAGCGGTTACATTTCGGTTTTTTTTTCCTGCCCAATTTAAGTCTTTTTTGCCTGCACCTAAAGTTGTTGTTATCATTTGTTGTTGTTGCTGTGAAACCGGAAATTTTTGTCATTAGCTGGGAAATTTTATATTCGCTTCGTTTCATTTTCGGTGATTTTTTTTTAGCCCATCCGCTTTTCCGAGTCTCTTTCGAGGATTTGTGAAGCGTTTTCCTGACCTTATCCTCTGAACGGAATGGACGCCGGAAAAGAGGAAATTCCCTTGGCAATGTGGTTCGATTTGCGATCTCAACTAGCCGCTTAATAAATAGTAAAGATTAAAGATTAATAAAGATTATTTTATAAATATAAAGAACTAAAAATTCGGGATTTTTTTTCTTTATATCTATTATAATATTTTCTTATTTTTTTCTCTTAATTACAGGGTATTTTTCTTATGGCTACCATTTAAGACTAGGACTTTCTTTTATATCATTTTACTTTTGGCAGTTTTCGGGCTTTTCCTCTCCTTTTTTTCTTCTTTTTTTTTGCTCACAATTTTTATCGAGCTATGCGAATTTTCGCTAGCCGCCCGCCACGCCCCCTCCCGAGACCAGCGCCCCTTTTTCCTGGCTGTTGCTTTATCATTTTTCTTCGTCTGGTTTCCCCCCTCCCCCCACTTCAGCCCCCCTTTTGTTGCCATATCTCTCGCTTTATATTTGGCCAAGCTTAGTTTTTTGGGTTCGAAGGCGACTTGCAATGCCAGCGACATATATTCAACCGAAAAAAACTCTAAAAAAAAGAGGATGTAGGAGGAGGGGGAGGGGGGTTAAGGGAAGCAATACATTCACATTTTGTATCATTGGGTGTGTGTGTGAGTTTGTGTTTGTGTGAATGTGAGTGTGAGGGGACAAATGATAAATGAATTTGTGATAAATGAAGCATGTGGCCAAAAGTTGAAAATACTTTTTACACACAGTTTTGGAATCCCTTTTTAAAGGGGGGAGGGGGGGGGGGGGTTGTGGGCGTTTGGCAGTGGCCAAATGTCTATCGAATTATGAATGGAAAGGCGCTTATTGCCAGTTCAGATATCACAAGTCCGACAGTTTTGGACAAAGAGCCCGACTTCATTAACATTGGCTTTTTCCCGCCCACTTTTACCTGTTTGGCCCCATTTTCCAACCTCCCCCATTCATTTTTGGCCTTTATTTTGTGTTATGCAAACTTTTCTGACATTTTCCAACTAATGGAGGTGCAGATCTTTAGGTTCTGCAAGTGATGGGCATGATTTGCTGTTCGATTTGTGGAGAGAAAAAGTAGAAAAAAGTAGAGCAACATTATGATAAAATAATATTAATAGGAGAATTTTTAATTTAAAAAATAAAAAAACCCTAAAAAACCCACCAAAAATTATAATACTGATTTAAAGTGGTAATAAACACTATGATATCATTATTGTAATGATATAATATATTTTTTCCAGTGATTTTTTCACTCCACTTCCAAGCTTCTTCCCTATTTTCTTTGAGAAAGTAGCCAAACAAGTGAATCAGAGAAAGGAGGAGGAGGAATGGGAGCCGCCATCCAAGGTGTGGGTGGGGGAAAGGGGGCTGAGTTTGGGAACCAGAAGTGGAGCGATTACTTTTGAATAGTTTAACAGCTGTTCCAAGTGACTGTGCAATGGAGGAAACGAGGAAAAAAAAGTGGGAGGATGCAGTAAAATAAATGGTCAAGTAATTGGGAATCGAGATTGGTGCGGGGATTAAGTTGAAAATGAGTGGCTATTTTTCACACAGAGTTAATGTTGCTTTGGAGCTCGGCTAAAAAATGCATTCTCATGGCTAGATTTGGGGCAAAAAATATAAGCAAAATAAAAGCTAAAGGGATAGGGATTTTTATATTATATTTTACAGATATATTTCCAATATTTCCCCTTCTTTCTTTTCTTTTTTCTATAACTAGCACCCACACAAAATTTAGTTGCCAAGTTTCCCCTTGAAAATACACTCTTTTTTCCTTGGCAATTTTCAAGAAAACTTCCCACTTGATCCAAAGTTAAGTCCACAATCCAATCTACGCCCGAGATCCCGAGACTATTTCCGAATCCAGAATGTCTAGACGGGGTCTCAAGGTGCCCATTGTTTTGTAGCCCGTCTGTTGGTCAGCTTGTGTTGCCATGTAAATCAATGCATTATTTTCCCACGTCGTTTTTGTTTTTTTTTTTTTTTTAACAAAAAAGCCAAAACTCATTTATCAGAGGCGGCATTTCAACAACAAAAGCAGCCAACAAAAACAAAAACATCGGCCCACACACAACAACAAGAAGAAGAACAACATTGGGGGGCAATATCGAACAAGAAATGAGCAACATCATCATTTATATAGCCCATAACCATTGCCCATATAAGTCCGTATTCGGAATTGTGTGAGGCCTGTGTAAACAATCGTATGCTGATGATTATATAGTGTGATGCCCATTATCGCATCACATCGAATTCAGTCGAATAGAACTAAAGAGTTGGGTATTTCTTATGTTCTATGATCTTTGTGATTAATATAATAGTTTTATATACTATATAGAAAATTTTAGTTAGTTAATACATGGTTTTATAAGTTTTTCTAACTATTATATCATATAATCCCGAAACTTTTTAGGCCTATCCCTATCTAGAGTATTTCGAATTCGTTTGGTTCCCCCTGCAATTTAGTCCTCTCTATTCCAATTCATTGATTTCTTTGTTTTTATGGTGGACAACAAACATTTAATTTATGGCCAACATTTAATTGCGAAAATTCAGCTTGTTTGTGTCGGCTTTCTAGGGCGTTATCCAACGCATAAATACGCACACACCCATCTATCCCAACTATCGGGGAGCACATATATTTTCGTATATACATATATATATTTCAAATAATGACCACAAAACTGTCATTAGACACGGCGCATAAACAGTGGACAGCAACAAAATATACGAAAAAAAAAAAAAAAAAAAGACGACGACGAAAATTAAAGTGGATGGCAAACAGAGCGCATCGATGGCATTGAATAATAATATTTCACTGCTTCGCCAACTCCTTGGGATATTATGCATATACCATACAATCCTCTGGTACTTCTTCTTCTTCTCCTTCTTCTTCTTCTTCCTCGCCGCTGTTTGTTCATAATTTGTTTGTATGGAGTGTTTGTTGGCCTGCTGGGGTTTGGGTTTGGGTTTCTTTTGAGGAGTGAGGTCTGTCCATATTCCATTGATTTAATTGATTCGAAAAAAAAGAACGGAGAGAGAAAAAATTCAAATCACGAAAGTGTTAAGAAATCGAGCGAAAGAAGCCAGGAGAAGAGTCTTGGAATCGGAACCCGAACACAAACCCTTTCTGCTATCTCTTTCCATCTATGGCCCCCTCTCTTTCTGTTTAAACAGGTTCTGTCAGCGAACTGTGAATAATTCTTTTTTCGTGCACCGAAAGAAAAGTAGGTAAATTTTTTAAAAAATACAAAAAAAAGTTGAAAAATTATATTACCAAATTTTGAGGAATCAAAGTTATGTAACCTTTTATAAAATATCATTTTAATAAAAATAGCATATCATTGTTTTTAATATATTTGTAATAAAGAATGAGGATATCCTTATAATGCTTTTTCCCTTAAATTAATTAGTAAAATGTTTTTAAAAAAAATCCAAATTTTCTTTGAGTGCATCTGTTCTGTGTTTTTTTTTTGTTTTTTGTTTTTGAACCTGCGTGCCCAAGAGTCAACATTCCTACTCCCCATATCTCCCTCCCTCTCGCTCTCTGACTCTGTTTAAAGTGGAAACCTGTTTTCTCAATAATAAAAACTAATTTATTTACTAGTTGTAGGTACAAAGAACAACAACAGCAACAAGAACAAGCCAGGCCCGTTGAAGAAAACGGCTGAGAAATATACTCATACTCCGAAAACCATGGCGACAAAATAAGAGAGCAAAAGGGAGAAGGAAGAAAAAAAGGTTTTGGTAGAGGTAGAAAAGAAAAAAAAATACAAAAAACTGCGTGTGTGGCTAATCAGAATCAAATTGATTTAAATTTGAATGGTTCGACGGGTAAAGTGCGAGGGAAAAAAAGGTGAAACACAGGTGAGCGGGGGTTTAAGTGAGAAAAAAAAGCGATAAGTTGTTCCCGACTTAAGTGAAGTTTACTCTGCTCTCCTCTTCTTATCTGTAATTTCTGATTTCTCTGACCATTTCGGAATTTCTAGCCCTTTTTTAGAAAGGTTATTCAGGCGGAAGAATAAATGTTGAGCCTATTTAAGGGATAATACTCTATATATATTTTTGATAATTTTTTCAACTCGTATTTCTCACGTCATGCAAATTACAATCTAAACTCCAAATTATCGGAATTTTCCCATCTAACTGGGCAAACAAGAAGGAATCACAGGTGAGCGCTAATTGTAGTGGCAAATATTTGTCGATCGAGTGTACAGAAAGGAAGGAGGAAACCCGAAAATGAAAACTCGAAAATTCGAATGGAGGAACGGAAAATGTTCTCAAAAGAGTTTGCAGCTGCAATTGTTGTTGTTTTGTTGCTGGAAAATTGCAGGAAGGCGAAAAGTATTTAGGGGAAAACCGAAAACTGTAAACTGTAAACTGAAAACTGAAACTGAAGCCGAAGCTGGGCAAAGAACAATACCCGAAATACGAAGAAAGTATCTTAAAGATAGCAAACTGCACGAAAGCCAAACAAAAGCAGGGGAAGTAACTGTTGGGGGGGGGGGGTTTAGGTACCTATATACAAGGTGCCTGGGTGCAAAGTATCTTACAAGTCGAAAGCGCAAAGTTTTGCGCTCACTTTTGACACAGTAGATACAGTAGACAAGCGATGCCAAGATACACACGAGCCGAAAGATACAGATACGGATGAGTCAGAGGAGGACGCTCGGCCATCGGATGGTGGATAGTGGATAGTCCAGAGTGGGTGGGATGGCCGGTTGACAACAGGTGGCTACCACCGCACTTCACTTCGCTTACCTGTCTGTTTATGTTTTACGCTCTCCAGTTGTTGTTCTTCTGCCCGCCGATGTTGCCGTTCAATTACTCCGGCGTTCTACCTTTGTTTTTCCACCTGCTGCCCAAAAAGCTGGACGACCCTGTGCATCCAACAGATGCGCCAAAGTTACCAAAGTTATGCTGCAAAAAGATCGCAAGAGTTGAGTTGATTTCGAATTATAAACAATAACCTTTAGGAACAGTGTTTAAAATTAACTAGCGGTTATGTTTCAGTTAAATAAAAATCCTTACAGATTTAATTGGAATTTAAGTTTAAAATTAACTAGCGGTTAAGTTCCAGTTTACTAAAAATCCATACAGATTTAGTTGGAATTTAATTTTAAAATCTAAATCTTGATTCACTAGACAAAAATATTCAATAAATTCCAATTAAATAGCTAAACATAATTTATTGGAATAAACCTTCGTTTTGTCTGTAGGTACATCCAAATTATTTTGACAGCCCATCTTGTTCACCAAATGATTCACGCGCCCATGAATATTCATCAAATCCAATTTTTGTCTTTTCTTATTTAAAAACTTGAGAAATTAACACTTTTATGTGGACAATCCAGTTCGTAGACAACCCGGAATTTTAATTCCATTCAAAACTACCAACTTTCTGAGTCATGGCATATAACCAACCGCAAGCCGAGATTTATAGATGACAAGAGAGGATAGGATACCATTTCATTTTTTTTCGGCTGGCCCTTTATAACCGTTTTTTAAAGCCCTTTCATTACATCGTTTTTCTCGCTCGGCCCAAAGCCTTTTCATTCCCTGGAAAAACCATGACCCCGGGCTAAACCCTTCTGGGTTCAACCGTTGCAAACTTGCCTCAAGTTCAATTTTCTTTTGTTCTATAAAAAGAGGAAAAAAGAAAACCCAACTACTAAATAAAGTTGAATGCGCCAACAGAAAAAAAAGAAGATCAAACTTTTGCTAGGCTGGGCAGAAAAGCAGTAGTCATTGCAAAAAAAAAATTAAGTGAAAATGAAAAATGGGTAGATGAACTATTTGCTACCCCTGTTTAAAGTAATCTGAAGATTTTCTTTAAGTTTTTAAAATATATTTATGAGTAATAACCTAATGAGAGTAATCTTAAATACTTAAGAACTAAATATATAATAATAGATTATTTTTAATCTTAAAAACTATTCAACTAAAATACTCTTTGCTACCCATTGGCGTGAATTTCAGACCGGAAAAGTCGGCCGAAAAACGGCGTGAGATACTCAATCGAATTAAAATGCATTCGAGTAGCAATGACACTGACACGCCCCCTCGCCCCCCAAAAAAAAGAAGAAAAAAGAGCGGAATACGCAAAAAAAAAAAAACAGAAGAAGAATAAAGTCAAAGAAAAGATACAAAAGATACGAAATGGCACGGCGGCGGCAACTTAAACTGTGGCAAAAGTTATTGTAACTTTTGCCCGCCGGCAAGGCAAGGCCAATCGAGGGGTTAAGGGGGGCTTTCATGGGCGGGCGCAATAGTGGGTTGAGGTTCTTGCAAGGGTGGGGGTAGAACTGATACTGATACTGAAACGGAGGCGCCACGCGCCTACTCGCCACGCATTTCCTTCCACATTCCCGTTTAAATACTTCTGGCTCTTTTTTTTGGATTTTTTTTTTGGTGACCTCAATCTTTAGTTCAATGCGTGACCAAAGGGGGGTAAGAGGGGCTCAGGGGGGTGCGAGGGGCAGTGGTTTTTTTCCCAGGGCGGTATCTTGCCAACTGTGACTTTTCTTTCTTATACAACAACGACAACATTTGACTGTTTTACAGGACAAATATATAAAAATTAAAGTCATGAACCGAATAATAGAATACGCTTGGAGATTATTTGATGGGTATAAAAAATGTTCTATGAAACTTAGCATTTATTATTAAATCTTAAAAAATGTTCAATAAATTTGGTGTATTAAAAAATGAACAGAAAATAGTTTAAACATTTTTAAACACCCATAAAATTACATTAAAACAATTTATATTTATTTCATATTATTCCTTAAAGAATTCCTTTTCAGTAAAGAACAATAACGAACACAGCAGCATTGCAAAGGTCTTAAAAATATCATAATCCCCTCTTTGAGAGTATAAGCCCCGAGAGCAAGAAATGTTCTTTCTTTGGTCCTGAGAAAAAGTGGTGTGGGGATTCGCTTACAAAGATGCTTTTTAAATGATTAAACGCTCCGAATTACCGAATTTCTCTCATGTCTTTTTATTTTTTTCTTTTTTTGGTCAGGGCCAACTGCTGTTTCGGTTTTTACTTCATTCTTGATTTTTTCTTGACTTCTTTTTTGATTTGCTGAAATATCATATGGAATGACATTAAGTCGCGCAGCTCCCTCTTCTCATTAACATTTACCATTCCGACTAATCGATTTGGGTTTTGATTTGATTTTTTGCATTTTAATTCGAGCATCATAAAATTAAAATCTCTTTGGGAAAAACGTTTAATATGGAAACAAGATGGCAAAGTGTGTGTGAGTGTGCCCAAAAAAGATTTCGATTGTGGGGGAGCAAGATGAAAGAACTCTGATTTGATTCCATTTGATTGGCTTGAGTTGAGCAAAGCAACTTTCTATGGCTCGTTGTAAGTTTAATTGATATATGGAACATTCCGTTCTTGGTTAAAATATTAAATTCTTTAGAAAAATATTAAACTAATTATGTCATTAAAAATTCCCTTTAAAGATGGTATCAAAGTTCAAATATTTCCAGCATTTTCCCATTCGAGTTTTCACACGCAGTCAAGAGAAGAAGACATTTCTCAGTTCTCAGACATATCAGAGAAATTAAAAATTATTTCTTCGAAAGATAATTTCGACTGACATTTGCTTTTCTCCCCCAGCAAACTTGCAAACTTGCTGACATGAAGTCATCAACGTGGCCGAAGGAGTGGAAATTGTTGGCCAGGTCAAGTGGTTGACCGTGAATGAGCGAAAAAAAAAACACACATATAAATATGAGAATGGAAATGGAAAATGGAAAATGGTAGTGGAGAGACAATTGTCATTTGAGCAAGAGCATGACAAAACTGTTTTTCTCTAGCGAAGCGAGAAGTGAAAAGTTTGCCACAAACACCAAAAAAAAAGGGGGGGAAATTCTTAGGGGATGGGGCAGAATGTCCGTTTAGTCAGAATTTTTTTTCGAATTTTTTCTGTTCAAACGTTTATCAGCCCAAAGCAATCAAAGTCAAGTTACCATGGGTCGCTTTTCCCCCTTTTCCCAGCTTTTCGCTCTGCACAGATTGAAAAATCATTTGGAAATTGAATATCTTCAAAGGGTTTACTCTTTCTTCGCTCAATTAAAACGGCAACTAGCAGGGAACTACAAGAAGTGAAAAGAAACCAAATAAGATGAGCACAAGTTCTTATTTAGTTTACTCTGCATAAATTGTAGCGATTTCTTTGATTGGGATAAATAAACTAAATGGATAGGTTCTATATATTTTTTTATTTTATTATTTTAAATCAATATTAATTCAAAATCATATATATCTTTTATTGCGTTCTCTGCTGTTAAATTTTAATCAAATCAACTTCAAACTTACTCAAAAGTAAAAACCGTTTGCTTTTCTTTTTTTTTCCTTTCAATTTATTTTACTTTTGCTAATGTTTTCATCTTTATTTTCCGTTTATTTTCATTTGTCGCACGCGGCGACTGCAATAAAAGTTGAATAAATATAACCTTAAACGGAAGACACCACAGCAAACAAACAAACAACAAAAAAAGCTAAAGAAAAACAGTACAAAATCATAAAGAAAGAAAAAAAAAATTAAAATAATAATAAAGAAGAAAAATGAAACTCAGACTGAGACTCGAGGCCCTCGGCTATTAAAAGGGGAAATGGAGAGAGAAAGAGGAAACCCAGTTATTGAAGAGACTTAAACTCGGGCATCGCATCCAGTGAAGGAAATTTAAACTTAATTAATAACTCCAAAATCCGTTGAAACTTGCTCAAATTAAATCTGAAGTTCCTATCTCCGACATCTTTGTCCTATATACCATTTTTTCGATTTCCCCTTTAGCAGAAATTGTTCTCAGCGACATTTACCATCATCTTCCAACTTCATTTGGCCCTCGTTTATATAGTTTTTATAGCTTGGTAAGACCTAGACCTAGGTTCACATAATTCTTGGACCTTCTTTTTAATTCCTTATTACAGTTAATGGCGATGTTAACTAACTTTTTGTGGCTGTCTTGATTTATTTGAACATCTCAAGAATGTCGTGTAAATTCTCATCTCATCTTCGGTTTCCGTTTTCTCGAAATCTTTGTAGTTCTGATTTTATTCTGATTTTATTCTAGGAAAATTAAAAATTTAAATACCAAAGCAAGTAAAATATTATTAAGAAACCAACTAAATGTACCATCTTGATTTTGTAACCCTGGAAAACTAATAAATTTACCTAATGCATTTTCTAGTTGCTGCTCTTGTTTCGTTGTTTATTTCCCTGTCCCTTGGAATTTTATGCCCACGGGTATATTGATCTGCAGCTAAAATAGACCGCAAAAATTGAAATTTTTATTTAGATTCCACTTAATTGGCACTCGAATTGGCTGTGGCTCATTAGCCCCCCCAAAAAGGCCCCCGCCTCTTATGCAACACACAGCCACTTAACAATGTCAGACTCCCACTCCCCCTTGTCGCCGCCCCTGTCCCCGGCGATACCCCCACACCCCCCCCCCCCCTCCCCTCTTGCCACAGGCCATTAAAATGTCATGCACTTGGCGCGCTAGAAACTAAAACCAAAAAACTACGGTCCAAGTTGGCTAAATCGAATTTTATGGGAGTGAAAATGGCGCACAGCAACTGGAATTCAAAATAACTAAATTCGACCAAAAATATAGATTGGCTTTTGAAAGTTGTTGCTATTTTAATTGAGAGCTAATTTCACAATCCTATAAATCCGAGTAGCTAAAAACAAAGATTTTAAAGCTCTTAAGATACTGAAATTTTTTTAAACTTAAGAACTTGGCCACACTTTTAGAAACTTTGAGTAATATTACTACTAAAACGTTAAAATCCCAAAGAAAGGTCTTAACTTTCTTGTGCAACTGGTTCTTAACTAAAATCTGTCATATATTTGGAGATATTCTTTGGTTTCAAGCGTAATACACCAAATGGGTTAACTTTTTCGAGTTATTTATAGTTATTTACACAAAGGTTCGTTTTAGGTAGGAAAAAACCTACAGAAAAAGGCCATTACATTGTAATGCGAACGAAGAGAGAACCAAAGAGAGGGAGTGAGTGAGAGAGAGGATCGATATATGATCCTAATCGAATCCTCTCTTCACTTCCGTCTCTTTCGCGCTCGCGCAAAATGCAAGTGAATGGTGCAACAACAATTTTTACCGTATTCTTCTTTCGCTCACCTTTCTTCCTTTTTTCCTTTATTTTTCTTCGAGTCGCTGGTTTAATTTTGATCGGTAAATTTGCAACTTTTGTTTTGTTTCTCGTATTTCTCGTACTTCTCTCTCACTTTTTTGGCACTGGCTCTTAATTCTCAACTTTAGCTCCTTGATTTGCTCACTCACTGATTCGTTGGAATTTCTTGTATTCGTTTTGGATGGGGGCACAGTAAAAAAAAATTGGTATATTTTCTGCAATATACAGTTTGTGTTATTATTATTTTCGCACCGATAAACCAGGAGCCGAAAAACCGAAAAGAAAATAAAAAAAGCGCAGGCGAAACGAATTCGATGCTCAATTTCGATTTTGGGTATTACGAACCGGTTTTTTTTCCGTATTTTTTTTTTGTATTTTAACAATTTCTCCCTCGCTCCGACGCACACACACCGACGCACAGCAGCAGCAATAATAATAATAATAAAACACACACAGACAAACACACGCGCGCGCCGAAAGGCCGAAAAGCCGAGTTCCGAAGTGGAAATTCAGATTTCCTTCCCCGATTTTCCGCTCTTTTCCCGAGGAAACGTCCACAGCGAAGTCCAAATTCGATTTGAATCGCGGGACAAGCGCAGACAAGCACGAAGTTGTAAGCAACACATCGAACATGGGCTGCGTTCGACGTCGCACAGTGGGGCAGTTTGAGTTCTTTCGTACATACGTATGTATGTAGATGTAGTAACTGAAATGGTAGGCCACTTGTCGTTAAAATTGTCAATAAGTTTTTTAAGTGTTCAATTGAATGCTTTATAAATGTAACCGCGAAATTATTTAGTCTTTCGAAATTATATGGGCACACATGAAATATGTTAAATTTGTAACACCTTTCGGTCAATTGTGCCACTGTGCGTTGAAGTTCGGATCGAACGTGTATGGTCGTTAACAGCGCTGTTAACATTAACATTAACATGCTGTTTCTTAGCAGTGCTGCCAGAATCTCCGAAGCAAAAATTGCCAGATTTTATTGCTAGTCCTTTTCCACCGCTGGCCGGGGCGGAGTGAGGGAAAATGTTATCGAAAAAACGACAAGATCAACTCCATTTATTTGAATTGGGTTGGGCGGAATTAATGTATTAACGAGGACGGAAACTAATTTCTGCAAGCCGAAGTTTTAATACCCTTGCAGATTTCACGAATTAAAATTTGACTAGAATAGCAATATAAATTAATAAACAACAAAATATTTTATAATTTTTTTTAATAGCTCCCATAGGAACAACAGGGTGTAATCGGTCAAGATTTGATGTTTTTCTGGATATTTCGCGCAGTGTAAAAGCTATTGACATAAATCTTTCCAAATCGTATTTTTTTGTGCATACCTTGATCATGGTAAAAGCGCGTGCCGATCGGACGTCTATATCCTATAGCTCCCATAGGAACAATAGGGTGGAAAATTAAAAAATTGTATTCTTTTCAAATATAAAATATTTTTATAAATTCATGTTGTTATTCTAGTCAAATTTTAATTCGTGAAATCTGCAAGGGTATTAAAACTTCGGCTTGCCGTAGTTAGCTTCCGACCTCGTTTTGTTATAGAGAAGTTTTTAGCTAACTCGAGGTCATGCCGGCTTAGACTTCAAGAAGTCCAAGACGTCGGCATTACCGATCTGGCGACGAAATAGCCACTAAATGGCTGACCTGGCAGCACTGTTTCTTAGCAGCAAACGCAACAGAGGTTGGGCAGAGGCTCGACACGATGCTGCATGAATAAACACGAAAAACAAGCTGCTTGGAATACCCGTTACTCGGAGAATTAAAGGGTATATTGTATTCGTGCAAAAGTATGTAACAAGGATAAGGAAGCGTTTCCGACCCTATAAAATATATTTATTCTTGATCAGGATCCGAGTCGATCTAGCCATGTCCGTCTGTATGTCCACTGAGATCTCGGAAACTACAAAAGTTAGAAGTTTTCTATTAACCAACCATATTCTTCGGCTTCCTGCGCAGCGCAAGTTTATTTTAGCCCAGCACCTACATTTTTAAAGATTTTGAAAAAGTATAAATGCAATTTTATTGTCCTTATTAATACCTATAGTCTAGTACTCAATTCGGCTAAGAGTTTCACTAGTCGAGAAATATTATTCTTTTGTAGTGTGACCGAAGTTTTCAGTGTTCACCCGCTTTGCATGTAGCATGGTCTTATTGTAAATCAGCTGGGTTCACAAACAGCAAACAAATCAACTGGCGCCAATTTTAAAATATTACAATATGTTGAGCCGACCTTTAAATTTGCTGTTGGCATGCCGATATTGGTTTTTGGGGTTTTGGTTCCATTTAGAATTTGTTCTTGGCACACCGCTTCTGAAATATTTTAGAAATATTTTAATTTTAAAAATAAAACCTGACACAGTAATATTTTTTTCATAATTTTCTTTAAATGAAAATATGTTATGTAATTACAATAATTGAATTGAAATCGGGTTACTGGGTAACCCAAAGTCGGAAAATGCAACTATAGAAATTGTGACTTGTGTCAGTTTTGTGGTTTGATTTTTTTTTTTTTGTCGGCAGGAGTGGACGATGGTGAACCGGTTCAACAGGATGCAGGAGAGCACTGCAAATCGCCACCAAAACAAAACAAAAGTGGGAAAAAGGAGAAGAGTTCCCGCACTCGCCGTCTCGCTCTGGCTATCTCTTTGCATTTTGCCAAAGAGCAAACCAACCTGACAACAATTTTTGTTTCTTTTTCTTCTCTCGGCCAAATGCATCTAAAATGGCAAACAGAACCGGTTGAGGTTCGTTCGCCCAAGGAATGCACAAAAAAAAAAAAAAAACAAGAAATATAACTAAAGCAGCAGCAGCAGCAACAACAACAGAAGCAGAAACAGCAGCAAAATGCAAGGCAAGAAAAAATAGCAAAATGCGCAAGGCAACAACTAAAGAAGTACAGGTGAAACTCCATAAGTCAAACATTGAGAAATCGAAAACAAAAAACCAACAAAATCAAGAGCTAAATTTAATTTGAGTATTTAATCTTTTACCCAATTATTTTAAATCATAAATTTATTATACTTTCATAATATAATTCTAGCAAAATGATACTTATAAATAAGCAATTTATTCAAAACCCAAAATTCGTTCAACTTCAAAATTGTACATACAACACAATAATAATGACCATAAAAAATGCCAGTAATTTTCTAAAAAAAAAAGTATTATTTTATAAAAATATTTTACATACCATAAAAAAATTATAAAAATATTAAACACCTCAAATAAAATTATTATTATCATAAATATTACCTCAAATATCAAAGGCCAACTTAGCCAGACTTTACTGTAATCCAAGAGTTTCGGTCAGTTGCTGGAAAGCACCTACCCCCCCCCCCCCCCCCTCCCCCCAACCACCCAACCCCCATTGCAGCCAATGCAAAATAAAAACCAAAAGCAAAACCAAAACCAAAAGGAATGACATAAATCTGCGTGGCAAACAAAAGACTCAGGCAACGAACGTGCCACAAAAGCGTGTTGCAACAAAAGCTCAAAGGCCTGCAACTGGATTACTGTTACACGAAAAGGTGCAAGCGGGACGGCAAACGGACGGGGAGCGCAAGGAGCGAGGGAGACAGCAACGCGGGGTCAAATGTGGCAAGTCCGCGAACTTTTGTAGGTGAATTGACTTCTGCTCGAGTCACCCCAAAAATGGTAAATGGGTGGGAAGCAATCAGCGGATGCGGCAAGGAGCGAAAGAGAAAGGGGCAAATAGGCAACGGTAAAAGAGCGAGGTGGCAACAGCAACTAGTTTTCGGACCAGAAAAGTGTTAAATAATAATGTAAATTTAAATTAAATGAAAAAAATTTTTTTTTATTATTTATACTTGTTTTTTAGTTTTTGGGACCGTTTTCTCGGCCGCAGGTTTAATTTAAAGTATACTTTAAAGTTTAAACCTTGAAATCGTGTGAAACTAAAGTGCACTTTAAATTTGACATAATCTAGTATTTATTGCTGTAAAATATTATGTCAAATGTGAGAACATTACACCATGAAAAGCTGCATCTACTCAACCTACAATAAAATAGTATAATTAACAAAGTCAAAAGTGGTGACTAATGTTACTTTTAATTGGGGTCTCACATATCATATTTCGTTTAATGAATCATTATTTGGGTCATCATAGAAACAAATTCAAGCTTAGCTTAACACAAAATTAAAACGTAGTTGAACTAAATGCTTATTTTGATATGTATTTGATTTAATTGTGTCGGTTTTTTTAAACCCGATTTATTTTACTGTTCCATTTTCGTATTCTAACCATTTTATGCGTTATTTAATTTTATGTTTTCATTTTTAAATGTAAATTAAATGAATAATGATTTATAAAAATTAGAAAAAATAACAACAAAAATAGTAATATAAATTAATTTCGACAGAGAACAAAATGCCACTCAATCGGCAATCAAATTAGAAAAGAGATCATTAATTTGAACTGCACAATTGGCGCATGCATATGCAACAGGCCCCCGCCTTCGTTTCCCACCATTATTTTGGGTGACCATTTAAGCCCCATTTGGAGGCCGAACTCTGAACTTTATTGTCTCTGCTCGGCTGGTATATTTTTTTCGTATTTTTTTTTCGTATCACTCGAGTCTCATTTATTGTTCTGCGGCTTTGTTTTCCTATTGACTGTGCTTTTCTTTTTCTTTTCTGGCCACTTAGAAGTCGCCACACAAAACACAAAACAACACTCCGGCACTCGGCGCAAATTTGCTGCGCACCACGAAAAAATATGACCCAAAATAAGAAGAGGCAAGAAATGGAATGGACAAGCGGCAAACGAAAATAAACAAAATGAAAAAACCGCAAAATAAATAAGACGAAAATTATGCAAAGCGCAGACAAATGCGCAAATTTGAAAAATGCCACAGCAACAACAATGGCAGCAGCAGCTGCGATTGGATCCCCACCCCCTTCAAAGAAATAAAAGTGCGGGCTCCATGCGACGCAGGTTTCTCATTGGGGATTTATCGATACCCTGATACTGGAAACTATCATCTCGAATCCTTAAAATATCATTATTAATAGGTATGTAAATTGATGTGGGAAATGTTTTTATTTTTTGTATTTGGAAAGTATTGACTTGTTTTTGAACAATATATTGTGTTTTGTATAATATAATATAATATAAAATATAATATTATAATATAATATAGATTCAAGGATTTATGTCAAAAACATATATATTTTTTTGAGTTTTTTCTACGTTTTTTCTGCTAAAATAGGTGCCACAGCTAAAAGTTCGACCGTTTTGAACAGCTTATAACATAAGCTAACGATCCACATCACTTTCGTAGAGATTTAACAAAAATAAGCTTTTTTCAAATTTTTGAATTTTTTATGAGGTTAACTAACATGATTTTTTGAAAAAAATCGACCAAAAAAAAGGTTGTAGGTTTGAACGCCAATCGATTGGAAATTTCAATTCGAACTCATCGAGGTATGACATTCAATATTTGGGCAATTTTTACTTGGTTTTGAACAAAATACTGTATTTTGTTGAGAAAATTGGGATGCAAGATTTATGGCAAATACTGGAATTCTTTTGCCTTATATGTAGCTTAGCCAAACGATCTACATCAATTTATGGTTTATTAAAAAAAAATTCGGAAATTGTATTGAATTTATATTGTTTTTAAATACTTATTATTTCGCCTAAGCTTTAAAATGAGTCAGCTGAAATACATTAATAATCTCCAAGCGATTGGGTTTTCTTGAGCAACTAAATCGATTTCCCTGGAACAAACCCACTTGATACGTACGTGTGAATATGTGTGTCAGCTCGCTACCCAATTAGTTTCCCCCCACCGAGGCGCCCTTTTACGCCCCCCGCCCCCCTGGTCTATCATTAAAAAAACTTAAAAAATAAACAAAAATAGGAAATTATAAAAGAAAATCAAGTTTACATCGAAGCTTGGAATACACTTGAAGATCAGTAATGTATTATCTCCATTTTTACAATATCTTTTTTATATATTTACGAATAAAAATAAATGTTTTTCAGCATTCCTATGCTTTAGTAATAAATAAAACTACCTCAAAAAGGGTATTTAAAATTCTGAAAAGTAAAACTTAAAGTTTGGCGGCGCTTGACTTTGCTAATGGGTCTCATTCGCCGCTCAACGTTCGTTATATCTTTTGGCTCAGTTCGTTTTCAGTTTCTGTTTCTGTTTGGGTTTTTTGGTTTTCGGTTTTCGGTTTCGACTTTGGGTTAACTTGGCCAAAATGGGCGGGGGCGGGCCGACAAAAAAGGGCGTTGCTGCTGCTGCTGCCGTTGTTGCTGCGACGGCCTGTGTGTGTTGAACAAATATTACTCATGGCTCTTGGCCTGGCCCGATCATGTTGAACAGCATAGCTAACACCCAAGAACAACGTGACGAACAACGATCGGCAGAGGCAAAGGCAAAGCAAAGCCAGCCTAAAGCTGACTTTTCAAGTTGTGCTGACTGATTGTCATGGCACGATAATGAAATAACATTTCCATACCCTCACCGAAGGTAGTATTCCAATAGCCTCCAAAAAATATAATTGAAATGCTGTATTTACTGTAAAATAAAATAATAAAAAAAAACATAGAATTTCCTAAATCTGATCTTATATCTTAAATCTTATATCATTTGGGTACCAACAAATAATCTTATTATAATATTCCTTGTTAAAAATATCCTTTAGTTTTGAAATTTCTATAAAATCATTATTGAATATTTTAGTATATAGAAATAGCTTATCCTTTGTATAATCGTTATACAAAAAAATATTTATCTGTAAGGAACTCAATTTACTAGTGATTATAAGTGACCTCATGTACAAGTGTATCCTAAACTTCGTCCCACCAAAAATGAGCCTTCTTTTCTTCAACTTTTTCGTCGTCTCTTATGCTGTATAGATTGTTTCGGTATATAGTTGGAATATGTGAGCAAATGTGGCATAGTTTCTTGGACAGAGACCAGCTAAAAAGAACGTGCAGCAACGCAAGAGGCATTCTTTATATTTTGTCAAACGACTGCGACTTTTGTTGGGTCTTCGGGGTCTCCTCTTTAGAATGCAAGTTGCGCATGCGCAGAGGAAAATACCAGGGTGTCGGGGGGATTGGGGGAGGGGGGGTTTTGGGGACTTACATGCAGTATGTGGTATCATAATCATATTATTTATGATTGTATTTGTTCTGTGCCCCGGCCGAACGGATACGTCGCCTCAATGGCAATGTGGCAACGTAATTGCCGTTTTGTGGTTTCCACTCGTTGCTACACGAGATGCTCGTGTGGTGTTGTATTTGAACAGTGTCTCGAAATTATGGTTCAATACCATATCATTCAGAGATTATCACATAAATATATCGTAATTCTACCTCTTTAGATGGGAAGGATATCGAAAATAAATACTATCATATCATATTTCTTATAGAAAATATTAAAAATTTCGCAAACTGTTGTGCGAATTGATATGAAACTTGGTAAAATTGTTAAAGGTTCATTAATATATCAAAATAATACTTAATTATTATTAAAATATTATTTTTAGGCCCTGGTTGTGCAATTTTCAGTTTTCGCCCCGCAAAAACCACTGTGCAATTGCTGTTGCTCATTTTGCCAGGCATCTTTTGTGTGCCACTCACTTCACTTCACTTCACTCCATCTACAGCTCCAGCTCACTCCACATTCACATCCACATCAACTTCAACTTCAAATGGACTGGCGACTGGCCACAAAAGAGCCATTGGATCGATGGATGGCTGCAGCTCCATGGAGCATGTGTTTTTGCCATTTTCAAGGGCACTCGGTGTCTCGCTTTAAGGTACTTAAGGGGTAGGGGGTAGTTAAAGCAAAGGGGGGTAGGGGGAAGGGGAAGGGGGGTTTAGTTGACTGAAGCTGTCCAACCCGTTGAAACGCTTATCGATCGGTAACCCATTCCATAGCGATTTCGATTCCGATTCCGAGAGCCTATGAATCATTTGTCAATTGTTCCAAACGAAATGCAAATTGCTTTGGGCCTCTCGCCCTCGCCTGTTGCTTTCTCTTTCCCACATCCGATATGGAGTGTGATTCATATGAGCAGCTATATATACATTGTATTATCCCCCGGGCCTTTTGTAGTGCACTTACATATACCTGCTAAATGCGATTACACAATTGGGAACATGGCAAATTATTCACTTCAATATGGTTATTTGAACAAGTCATGGCTGATGTGGAAATAAGTTTAAATATTTATAAACTTTAACCAACAAAATGTTTGATTTTCTAGTAGAACGTATGTAAACCCAACCAAACCTAAAAAGATGTGAAAGAAACCCAAGATACGGTAAGTTATTGAGAAATTATGGGAAATATTCAGAAGAAGAATAAGATGGAGAGGAAAATGCAGCCATGCAAATATGCGTAGCGATAACGGAGCCTTGACTTGACTCCAAGTTGAGAGGGCCCCACCTCGGGCTACACTCGAAGAAAATTGTGTAGTCCTTTTGGAAAAAAATTGTAATAAAAAGCTGTAAAATCTTCCTGAAAAATTTGCAAATGTTTTGATTGGCTATAAAGATAACTTCTTATATCGAAGTGGTTACAAACATCATTGAGATTTTGAAATCACTTATAAAGGTGTCTAAAAGTATGCCACAAAATATATTTTAAGTCCAATACTACTATAATTTTATACCGAATTTTTCTCCTATACTTTTGTTAGGGAATTTTTAATTTTTCAAATTATTTTACTCATAAATACATCAAATTTTTTGTCCTATTACTTTTCTTCAGTGTCCCTCCAACTAAATCATGGGAGAACTTTTCTTTTGGGCCTCCGCCGGCCTGGCTCTCTTGGCCACAATTCATTTAGTTTCATTTCCATGGGCCAGTCTGGCGATTGAAGGCCACTGAGCAATGCACGGAGATAACTCCGCCCGATTCCAGTCGCCCCCAGTCGCCCAGTCGCAGTTCAAGCCCGACTTTGGAGTCGAGTCCAAGTCGCGGTCAATGTTTCTGGCCTGGCTGATGGCATCATGCTGTTCACAGCCGCGGCAGTAATCTACAAACATTTTTGGATGCAAACTATTCGAAACGTATTCAAAGGGGGCGATCGGTGGGAGGAGGGACGGGACAAAAGATCTATGCATATTGGGCCACTCGGCTTGTGGCCTTAACCATGCACAGTGGGCTGCCACTGCCACACAAATTAAAAACACATTCCAAAATCAAAAAATCAAGGGGGAGAGAGAGACGCGCAGACCCACCGGCAACAAGAAACACTAAAATCCGAAATTGAAAATTTAATTAGGTGGATAAGGCGAAGAAACCTTAAGGTTGATGAAATGTCTTTGACAAAATAAGCCCATTTAATCCAGATTAAAGTTGCCTAATATGGCCATAAACGATGCTTACAAGCCAAGTTGAGTGGAAAGATAAAAGTGTTCAACAAAACGAGGTTTGCGACTTGAAAAGAAATATTATGGAAATACATACATCAAATTCCATCATATAATTAAAAACCCATGGATTTTAAGTTAAGACTAGCTTTAATTAACTGCAGATTGAATTACAAACTTTCAAAGGTAGACTTCCTTGAAATCGGAATTAAATATATTGAGTTATGGGCCGAAAAGTGAAATTCTGGGTCACCCATTATCTTCAGTGCTTCATAACTAAGTTAAATGCAGTTGGATTCATTATATTTTTAACTTTTATTACTTCCTATCATAAAAAAGGTTTAACACATTTTTCAAACAATTTTATAAAATTTTCTCAACTTGCTTTGGGGTCACCTTTACTACGTTTTAAAATTAAAAATAAATAAAAAGCTAGATTTATTTGTATAAGTGAGGAGATGGAATTACAAACTTGTAAAGTTAGACTGCATTGAAATCGGAAGTATGTAGCTTAAGTTATGGGCCGAAAAGTGAAATTCTGGGTCACCCATTATCTTCAGTGCTTCATAACTAAGTGAAATGCAGTTGAATAGCTCTATTTTTAACCTTTATCCTTTCCCTGTCATAAAAAAATGAATTAACATATTTTTCCAACCATTTTAGTACATTTTCTTAAGCCGCGTCGGGGTCACCTTTATTACGATCTAAGACTAGAAGCCATAAAATTTGGTATTTGGTATTAAAACCGATGTCAAAAGGTTTAAATGTCACTCAAAAACAATTACGGAAAGACATTTACGATCGCTTGAACTTTATTTGCGGTACTGGGAGCCTTCGGTGGGTCATGTTCAGGTTCTAGGTTGCCAACTAGAACCACTGTGGTGCGAAGTTTGTTCGTGTAATGCGATTCAATCAATCCGTTCATCGCATTTTGCACTGCAGTTGTGCAGTTTTTTTGTTGGCTTAAAAGCTGATTTGGCCGCCGCCGTTCTCCAGTTGAAGTTGGCTTATTCACTTGGCGATCGGTATCGTGGCTGCTGTGATCTTGGCCTCGTTGTCAACTTCTCTGCCCTCTCCCAAAAAAAAAAAACAGCCAATTCCACCCTATACCCTTTAGCTAATTTGTTAAAAAAGCAGATATTCAATTAATTCCAAAAAAATAAATACAACTTTCAGAATTATAACTGCTGATTTATTCAGAGCAAATATTCACTTAGTTGAACTCTCACTCCCGCTTTTTCACCTGTATGCCATTCACTCGTCACGCCCACCATATTCCAACCATATGATTATCAGCTAAATTGTATAATTTACTCCATCTCCCCCATTCACGTCGAAGGGGGGGCAAAAAGCGGATTTTATTCACCTCAAGTCGCTCGGCAAGTGCTCCAAAATTTGCTTTCCGTTTCGGTTTAGTGAATGGAACTAAATGGAAACAAAAAAAACATAAATAAATTTACCAAAAATAGAGTTTTTTTTTGTCGTTCAAACACGAAACCGAAATCGTGAAATGGAAGCAAAAAAAAACTATAAAAAATAGAAGTGAAATGAAAATCGAAGCGAATCCGAAACTTTGGTGAGTGTTTGAGTAATCACATTACCTGCACTTGCGTTTGAAGTATTTCATAAATTCATTAATGGATTAAACCTTTTTTTAATTACAGAAATAAAATGCATAAAGTAGCATAACATTTTTAGCGTATTTTTTGTTTTTTGGTAATTTAATATTTTAATAAAAATGTATAAATCAATATTTATTAATTCCTTATTTTTTGTTGTATTTTTTGATTTCCCACTGCTGCATTCGCAATGCGCTTGGATCGCGAGTATAAATCAAAGGCAAACAATTAAACATTCTTCGACTCGATTCCCAGACAATGTGTTCCACCCCCTGCAGCACCACCAACATCACCCCCCCCCCCCCACTCGCCACCCAACCCCCCATCCATAACCCTTGATTATGTCTTGGCTTAATTGCTGTAAATGTGCGGCTGCAGTGGAGTCGCAGTTGCAATTGCCTGCCCATAGTTGGGTGTTGCACTTGGACACACTCTCACACTGTGAGAAAAACAATAGTGAATAAATATAAATTTCATTTTGAAAAAAAAGGGTAAATATCATTTAAAAGTATTAAAAATGTTTTTTAAAAGGAAAATATAGAAAAATACTGACTGTGATTTGGATATAAATTTAAATTTAACATCATTTAAGAAATGGGGGTTGTGCTTAAAAATCTATAGTATTAAAGTTTTTGAAACCTCTACGATTCTGAAAAAACGAATATTCGAAATACTATCATAGTACTCACTTTTCTTTAATTTCATTCCACAGAATCAAAATTGAAATGATTATCGCATCTTTTTGGCCAGTGTAAGTTGTGGATTGTGTCGCAGTCTGAAGTTGTCTAAAATTTGACAGTTGTATGAGATTTATGACGCCGCGCACTCGATCATATTTGACTTAATTGACAGCGGCAGCCACGACAAACTGCCATCGGCATCTGTCAGTCGTCGCAGCAGCCGTAGAAAGAGAGGGGGCGATTGGGTTAGACAGAGAGGGGGTGATAAAGGGGCATCGGGGAAAAGCGAAGGCGTTGGAAGACTTGTTTGTCTAACGCTGCTCTAATTTTAGTCTGTCTCACTTGATTGTAACCTCGAAAAAAAGGTGTAAAGTACCGGTGACCCCAAACCTTATCTTCCTCTTCTTGTGCTCACCCAGCGCTTTTCGTTCCTATGTATACCCTATACTATTTTTGGGGACTATTATCGGTTACATTTTAATATAGGTATTATTTATAAAATATTCCATAAAAACTATAAAACATATAACTTTCGAAAATATTATTTGAATACTACAAATATAATTTATTTTAATAAATGTTTTTGATTTGAATATTTAAAGTGCATTATTTTGTAACAATAATTTTAAATATACATATGTGGAAACTGAATCGTTTCTTAGTAATAGTAAAATTAAAAAAAAAAAGGTATCTTTAAGTCGCCATAATTTGATTTCCATTTGAAAAGTCTCCCTGCCTCGCGCATCAAAGAAATCAATTACAATGAAATCTGATTTTTTCGTGTTGCTCTTGCTTATCTTTTTGGGTCTCCTCGCTAGCGGGGAGAAGTAAGGAGGGAGGGGGGGGCTTGCTCTACCGAAATGGGTGGTGGGTCAAGGGGTTCGCGGGGGGGAAGGGGGGGTTGACAAGGGGACAGGGTTACTGCACTTTGCCTAAGTGCGTCCGACGAGCAATAAAAATAATAAGAACGAGACGAAAGAGTGAGAGATTCGTGGTGAGAAGCCCAGGGGGGCGAAAGGGGGTTAAATGGGGGGATCGCCAGCTATGTGACCAACCCCTCCTCCCCACTTATTCCTAGATGCCATTCGCCCACCATAAATTGGACACATTGTTGATAAAGCGCAACTTTATATGCTTTATATGAAGCTTTCTGTGGGTTTGTGTGTGTTTTATGTGCATGTGGGCACGGAGAAAAAAAAACATCATCTAACTTCTTTCATTCTAGTTGAGGATCCACTCTTTTAAGACATAATAAAAAAATATATAGAAAAATCTCAAAATTTAAAATAATCGGGGTCACCAAAAAAAAAATTTACAAAAACTGTATTACAAAATTAAAAAAAAACACTGTTTAAATATAGATAATTAAATTAGATATTTTTTTTTGGAATAGCTCTTTGACAATTAGCTTAAAAAAGTCAAGTAATATCAATACAATTGTACTTTTGGGTCACCTTTTAAAAAATTTTACAAATATTTCTAGATTTGTATGCAGATAATTCCCTATATCTTTTCTTCTAGTGTGTGTGAACCAGACGCCAAAGCCATCATCATCATCATCGTGGGCATCATCGCCCGCTTAATCATCGTCCCCTTTGTCATCCTCATCATCATCAGCATCATTGCTGCAGGTCCCATCAATGGCTTTCATCATCCAACATTGTTATCAGTGTTGGCGGCTATAACAACAACAGCAAGAACAACCCCCTCACCCCTCCCCTCCCCTCCCCTCACCTCTCCTCCCTCCTCATCCACCCAACCGACTTTAACTGGGCTATGAAATTACGCTGGAAAAATAGCGAAATAAAACCGAAAAACAGGAGAGCAAAAAAAAACAATATAGAAGGAGCCCAGAAGAGTCGAATAAATGCTGATAATGTTGAATGTGCCGCATAAATGGCGCTCGAATGACAGGCACACACATACAGACACCACATATCCAGAGATATAGCCAAAGCTATAGCCGCACTTAGATGCAGATATGGGGTCCAAAAAGACTCCAAGTTGACTCTTAATGAACTGCAGACAAAAAAAGTTGCTGACAAGGGACAAAAGATGAGATTTGCTTTGGCATCAAGGAATTTCAATATTTGTTTTGTTTCTTTTTTTGTGATTTAAGTAGGTGAGAAATAACTGCGGGCAAATTATCTGAATTCCAAGAAATTAAAGTTCACAATAATTTCATAATAAACAAAATCCTTTTTTTCTGAATTAAAATACTAATTAAATTCAGGAATCTAAGGCATAAATAAAAAATCGAAATTGACATGCTTCAAAGTTATTTCCGAAAAACGCAACTGTAAACCATATTTTGTGTTCACAATTCGCTCAATTTTTAATTACTCTCCGCTTTGTTTTTCGATTTATTTTGTGCTGCGTGATTTGGCTTAATAAATGTTTATTTGCATACTCTTCTGGCATTAAGCCCTTTATTTTTTGGCATTTATTTAATTGGTATATTTGTCACTCGCACGCAGACGGACACTGAATACAAATTGTTATGGCCGTATTTTTTTTTTTTTGTATTATTTTTTGTTTTATTAATATTTACATAAATCCATTTTTCTGCTCAGTTTTCGTTTATTTGGTTGCCCGCAATTTTTTTCGGGTCGCTTGCCTTGTTTTTTATTTGCTTTTATTTTTGTTTTCTGGTATTTATTTGCTGTTTTGTTTTTAATTTTTGTGTGCATTTCGCTTCCTTCTGTTTCTGTCTGCAGGCGTTTTGTCGGTTGATAGATTGCAGCTGGTCGAGGGTATCTGGTTGCCCCAACTGTCTGCATACCCATTGCTGCAAAGGCAGATGGCAGGGTATGTTCGGTCCATCAAATTAAAAAATATTAAACAAAAATAAGTGAGTAAAAATCGGTTTTTTCCAAAATCAAACAAAATATTTCTTAAAAAAGGGAAATTGTGACAAAAATATTTAAATATTTTCCAGTTTGTAGATATTTTTTTTTATAAATAATATTTTTATCTTTTAATTAAAAAAACTTTTTATTTAAATAATATTAAAAAAATAAAATTAATTTAATTAATTTAGAAGGAAAATAACTCTTTAAATAATATTAAAAATTATTTTCGGCTTGTTTATTAAGTCAAACAAAAATCGTTCTCAAAATTTACAATTGGGTGCTTAAATATTCAAATTTTTCAGCTTTAATAGGGAAGCCTAAGAAAGAAAACATAGTTTTTAAAGTAGTGGGCAACAGGGCGTATGATTTCCGTTTCTTTTTGTTTTTCAACTCCAACACAGCATCAGACAATTCGATCAATTTCCGCTTCCTGTCGCTAAATTTCTGCTTCTTGCCAAGCGCTCTTTTTTATGCGTTTCTGCCAATTTTTCATACATGTGTGAGTCCGTGTGTTGTTGCGCTGAGAAAATTGCCCAGCTAATGGCTATTAAGGCAGACTGAAAACTGAAAACAGAAAGCAGAAAACTGCGAGCTGGAAACTGAAAACTGCAAACTGCGAACGGCGAAGCTGCAAACTCGAATTGGGCCCGAAGTCCTCGTGAAATGCTGAAATGCGTTCCCAAATTGCATTTGTCGCTCGTTGAGTTCTTGTTCCATTTACAGTTTACATTTTGTTGGTCGCCTGACTCGTTTTTCCTTTTTCCTTTTTTTTTCTTGCTGTATTTCTTAGCTAATTTATTATTGAGAGTCCGCGCTTTTCGCTCCTTTTCTTCTGCGTTTTTGGCCCATCTGTCAAACGAGCTGTCAAATTATTAAGCGTTACGCGGACATGTGAAATATGCCAGAAGCCCTGGCCAAAAAGGATTCACCCACAAAGATTAGGAAAGCATTTTCTATGGTTTGAAGTACCCTTTTTTCGACAACCTAGAAAGATACTAGAATATTCTAGAATTTTTTTTGTATTTAGGAAAATATTTAGAAAAATCTTTAAAGCCAAATAATAATATGATTAACATTTTATTATAAATAATTTGTTTCCACACATTTTCTTTTTAGGCTTGAAATAACCTTTTTTTGACAACCAAGAAATATACTAGAATATTCTAGTATTTTTTTTAATTACAGAAAAATAATTCATAACTAAGTAAAATATTTAAAACCATATAATAATATGTTTACTATTCTATTATAAATAATTTATTTCAACGCATTTTTTGTTTAGGTTTAATAATTTAAATTAATCATAAGAATACATCCAATATGGTTTATTATTTAATAGTACCCTTAAAAAAGGGTAGGTATTTTCGCTTATAAATATATAAATGTTGGTATGTCGCTTGGAAGCCAGTCAAAGCCCTCAAGATTGATCACCATTAGAAGACCCCGTCCCTTTTCCGTTTTCTTCTTTTCTTTTATTTTCTCTTCGTTTGTTGCACTTTTCAAAGGCTGAACTGCATTTTCAGGGGCAGCTTGGCAATTCGTCACAGAGAGGGGAGGGGGGGGGGGGGGCTTACACTTGACCAGGCTCTAACCTCCCCCCTTTGTTCACACTCCACAACGCAAGTAATTCATCAGCCACGCATTCTCATTGTTTCTCTTCCTTGACTTGCCACCACTCCGCTGACGCATGACACCCCCCACCTGTGCACCCCCCCCCCCCCCCCTGCCGCCATACCCCTGACAAGCCACCCTCTTCCTCTTCCAACGACGGATGTGAACGCGGAACACGCACTTGGCGTCGATTTGCTTAATTAGTAAGCGTAAGAAGGCTCGAGGCCTACACATGAAAAGTATGCTAGAAATTATAATATAAATATTTAATATAATCTACTCAAATGAAAAAATAATATATTATTTATTAAAGCATAAACAATATAATTCATTTGGATTACTTACCACTTCTTAATATAATCCTGTTTAATATTTAAAAGAAAAAAAAATAATATAAAATATTAAGAGAGACTATATAGAATTTGTAAATGTTTATTTGTGGATATTTTATATTGTTTAATATTTATTTTTATATATATATATATTTTTTTTTTTTTAATTTTTATATTATTATTTATATTTTTCTTTACTATCATATCCTAGAAATTATTTGTCTCAGTGCAAGGAGTTTTTAAAAGCCTTAGGCTAAAGAAGCAACCATAAAATTAGCAAGTAACCTTAAAAGTTGATTTCTTTTTTTAGTTTTGCGAGGGTTACTGGTAGCTTAGTTTCCGCAGGGATGTATTTTTGAACTCCCATTTTCCGATTTAAGCTTTCGAATACAACAAAACGACTGAAAACTTTCCCCTCTTTGGCTTTCATTATCTACCTAAAGTAGTTCCAGTTTTGCCCGAAGGGTCTACGAAATTCTGTGTGATTCTGGTTAAACTTAGATATCCATCTCACTTTTATGGCCCCCACTTCGCAGTTAGTTTCTCTCGGGCTCTTGTGTTTATGGGTCTTATCTGGTAGTGTCGTCGATCAAACTTCGGTGGGTTCACTCAGAACATCTATCTTGCTATTTTTCCATTTCCCTATTTCTCCCTCACTTTATTTTTTTGTTTTTTTTTTGTTTTATATCGCTTTGTCGCACGCGTTTTTTCATGGTCGAGAAAGGTGCGTGTGAAGTTTTTAATTTTCAACATTAATTCAGAGACAATTCGTTGGTTCCTCCCCGTCTGTTTTCTTCCTCTTCCAAGGTGACGAAGCGTGTCCAATTTTTTCTTTCTTTTTTTGTTAGTTTTGGTTAGACACCTATGAAGAAAAAATTTAAAATAAATTAATGAGCAGTGCAAAATCCACAAAATGTCAGTGGAGAAATCAACAGAGTGTCAGACGAAAGGAGGCTGGAGTCCAGAGATCATAATGAGCTCTAATGGTCCCAAGTACCAGATGGTTCTCATCCCGATCCAGAAGTTAGGTGTCAGCAGGCTGATCGTCCCCCAGGTGGGAGAGGGCGTGGTCGCAATTAACTCCGTTTCGAGGACTCGACTCAGGTAGAAAGCTCCACCAGTCCACCATTGGCATCCATGCCATGTGGCAGCCTCCTTTTCGTTGATCCCTGGACACTTTAGCCTTGGGGCACGTGGCTATCATTGGGTTCGGGGTCAATGTCTGGCTATGGTTTTGGATCCCGACTTACGAGGTTACGAGGTTCCTAACCCAAAAATAATACGAAAAACCTAAAAAGCCTCCTGAAATGCAAACTTTAACTTGGTACTCTAACAAATATACAATATTTATTTTTTAAGAAAAATTACTTGATTCTATTTAAATTTTTAACCTTATTCTTCTTTTTGATTAAGTTGATTTCTTTGTTTAAAAAATACCATTAATACTTATTTTCGATGCCTGTAAAAATATATTGAAACACAATGATATCCGATGATATATAATGGCTGTTATTTTTTTTTAGCCTTAATGCCTGGCGCTTAAGTTAGGATTCATTTTTCGGTGATCGTTTTTTTTTTCTGACCAAATCGTTTCTCATGTTTCGCTCTTTTGTTGCTCTTCGCTCTGTCAAACCAGCACCTATCCCCATTTTACCACCTCCACCACTCTACTCTTCACTCGGAGAAATAATTTAAAATATAAGCGAATTATCTGCAAAGCTAAATAACTTATCAAAAGCGTAACTTCTCCTCGCTAAATACTTAAAAAGCGGAAATAGGACCACAAGTGGTAACCTATATGAATAATTTTAATGATGTTAACAGGTCGGGGTCACCAAATCAAAACTTTTTAATATATGTGCTGCTTATAATAATTAAATTAAACAAATAAATCCATTTTAACTGGAAAAAAAACATTTATAACATATATCTAAAAAGTTGTAGTTGTTATGATATAATAGTAATAAATCGGGGTCACCAAAAATAAATAATTTAATACGTTTCGTCTTAAGGAACTATTTCTTTGAATATTTCTGAGTGATGTTAAAGTTAATCAAAGGGTTCCAGTTCCCGTTCATTTTTTTTCTCAGTGCATATCTGAAAACCCCCTTCTGGCCCTTCCCATCCCCGCCCCGCCCCTCGGCCTTGTCTGGCACTTTGCTATCTGGCTGTAGATTTATTGTGTGAATTGGCATTGACAAAGTGCATTTGATTGGTTCTCGTTGCGATGCGTTCGGGTTGCGTGTCCGTCCAGCTTCCACTGCCTTTGCCCCGCCCCTTTGCCGCTCCAACGCCCTCCGCCCCCCTTTATAGCACCCCCCTCTTCCCCTCTTCCCCCAAACACTCCACTCACTCATTCTGCTTGTCTGTCGTTTTTAATGTGTTTTGATAACAATTCCATTAAAAGTGAAGAAGTTTATAATAATAATTTCGAGTAGCCGAGAGGCTGGACGCACATATGTAGCTGGTTTTATTTCTTTTTCTCGGTCAGATGATGATGATGCTGCTGCTGCTGCATCGCCGTGTTCCTGTCAAATTGCATTGATTTTTCCGGTTTTTATTCCTCTTTTATTCGACACCCTTTTCGAAAAAGGGAGGGACTATAAATTTACCAGAGAAACTTAAGAGCTTTTTTGGAATTTATTTTAAGCCCAGATTAACCCATTATTTTTACTTAGTTTTTATAATAAAATTTAAAAAATTTAAAAATATATTTTAAAATACAAATCAAAATATTAAAAATATTTTTAAAAATCCAAACCATTTAGGATTTTCAAATACATTTTCAATATTTTTCTATACTATTTTATCTCATTAATTGTGGGTAGTATTTTCAAAAGAAATGGAAAAATTAATTTCACAATGACGTAAATTACTATGCATTACTACTGGGTATCTGTTAGTCGAGTTATTTATTTTACTCCGCTTATTCTTCCCTTTTTTAATTGATTGTTGTCTGTCCATCACATCACGCCGACCAGATAGATGACCATATAACATAGCATATATCCGCACACACTCCTCTATATATTTTATATATATCTAGGGAACGAACATATATCGAACTGGTATCGAAATAGTGCCAAACCATATATACATACATACTGGATAAGTTAACCCACATGTGCTTTATTGCATTCAATTTTCTGTTGTTTGTCAATTAGTTGTTATTGCATTTGTTGTTGTTGTTATTTGTATATTTGTACGTATGTTTGTTCATTTGTTGTTGCCTCCAAAACGCATTGTTATTGCTGCTGTTGGTGTTGAATTTGAAGCCAAACAGCCAAAGTTTTAATTGGCTGCATTATTTATTGTTTTTCACTCCGTCGAGCAGCCACAAATTTCCCATCTCTCTCTGTGCATTTTCCATCTGGCCTTTTTCCCTTTTTCGAATTTGCCCATTTTCGTTTCGTTTGGGAAAACCGAAAATGCATTTAATATTTGCTTAAGTTGCGTGAGTTTGTGTGCCGCAGTAAGCCCATCCAAATTGCTGCGACTCCCAAAGCTCCTGAGCTCATTAATAATTCCGAAAAAACAACGAAAAAAAAAACGAAAAAAAAAAAGGAAAAAAACAAAAGAACAAAAAACGCTTTACAAAGCGCTGAAGTGTAAAAATGAATTGGAATTTCCTTAACGTTTATTATTTTGTGGGTAAATTTAATTAAACGCTTTCAATTGAGCATTTCAGGGTGTGTAAATGAATGCAGGGATATTAATGCGAACAAATGCGGCAGTCCATTGAAAAAGGCTTAAATGTTCCATTATGTCAAAAGAATTCCAGAGATTAGCCTTTGATCTGATTATTTGGGGTTTCCTGATAAAGGAAATAAAATTATATATTTTAAATATAATAAAACTTAAAAGTTATGAACAAAATAAAACACAGCCAAAGGATATCTGTGAGTGCAGGGACATAAATAACATAACATGCAGGTTTCGTAAACAATTACAGGTGCTCAAACAAACCCGTAACAAGGTAATTCCCCCTGTGCCAACGGAAACCTGGACTCACCATCGCAATCTATCTGCTCCTGATTCGCCAGGACACAGCTGCCGGGCCATCAACTATTTGTAGAGCTTAAAAGGACAATTCGAAAGGGGAGCAGAGGAACAAATACACAGGGCACAAATGATAGTAGCAAGTTGGAGCGAAACAGGTTAGTCCTACACAGAAAAGATTCGATATGAAATAGGGTCATTTCTACCTTTAATTAAAAGCCGATATGATTAATGTCAAATTTATGATTCCAGCATATCAACTTGATATTTTATTTTTTTATAAAACCTATAAAAATACTGTTTTAAAATAACAAATTTAATAATTTTAAAACAAATATTGTAAAATAGGATAAACTTTATCTTAAATCATATCAACAGGATCTTTTGTCAATTTTATCTTGCAATTCTGACTTTTTAATATAATATTTCATAATTTAATACATCAAATATATTTCTTTTATAAATAAATAAATATTTTTCCCTGTGTACCGAAGGGTTGTCGCCCTCACTCCCCGTGAATAGTGTGTGTACTTATAATTATTTAACTCTTTTGCATGTGAAATCCTTCACAAAACCCCCTCCAAACCCCCACCCCCCACACACATGAAGGGCCAGATGAAGATTAATTATGAGAGAGGAAAGTATTCGTAACATTTTTCATGCTTAATCTTATAACGTAATTCGCAAGAACGATAGAACTGGAACAGGCTGGTGGTGGTGGTGATGGTGGCACGTGGAGCGCAAAACTAACTTATTAATAATAATAATTGTTTCATGTGCTCTATGCATAGAGTCCTCATCTATTTACCCACTCCTTCCCGGATTCCGAATGTGTCACCCTCTGGAGCGAAGGGATATGGTTATGTATATGGTCTCTATCGCGGACTCAGGGGGGCCAGCTGTTCCACGAAGTGCGGGTCTTGAGTGTGGGCTTTGAAAAATGATTTTCAGCAGCTTAGTTCGGGGCCTGGGAATCCAAGAAACTAGTTTAGCCATTCCCACTCCCTCTGAAAAATACCAACAACGCCGCTGGACATCGTCTCTTTTGCCATTTGACCTGATCAAGAAAGTTAGAGGTAGCAGCTCCAGCACGACTATGGAATACACTTACCTTACAGTGACCGCCACACACAGTGCCTTGATTTACTATTTATAACACATTTGAATGTATTAGCACCCCGCATACCACTTTTCTTCGATATCGTATCAGCCAAAGTCGAGTTCCTTCAGACTAGTATGCCATCTAAGCACTCTAAACCGACTGCCTTTGGTGTTTTGTAGTCGTCTTGTGGCTGGCCGAAGTGATTGTACCTTGAAAAACGGTGTTGTTCCATTTGTTGTTCAACGACTTTTAACAACTGCTACCTGTTTAGGGTTTAGAGGAATACCATTTTGGGATCACTTAAGTGGCACCCGCTGATCCCTGGTCCCATAGCCGTGAACCCCGTGAACCCCAGCGGAGACATTAATTTTATTGTTTTGACTGTGCGCACGATCGAAATCTTGGGCCATCTTGTGGTGTTTTTTTTGGATTCTGGTTCTCCTCTAGTTCTCCTCTATTTTGGGTCAGTTCGCCTCGGTTATTGATAGTTCCAAATTAGGGTCAACTATGCGGTTAGCAGCAGCCCCAGTTCCAGGTAGCCAATATCATCTGTTTTAATTACGCACAGAGGTGAGCCTGGTGAGTCCAGAACCACGATAAGAAGCTGCCTCTGCAGGTGTTTCCAGGCAGTTAGCAGGCGCAGCTAATGCCCGAGACCCCACAACACCATCGGTATTATCGGTGGGGAATGGGTGGGAACCGGGGTGGGAAATCGAATTCAATTTCCTTCACACTTCACCAAGAGATTCAAGTGATTTAAGAACTGAAAGCATTTTAGAATTTCCACCTTCGTAAACAATATTTAAACTGAATATCAAAGGTACTTTTCTAAATTACAAGATTTTATATCTATATTATTATATTATAATATTCCGGTTGACTTTCATTTCTGTAGTCTTCAATCCATATAAAGAAAGTATGTTCGTTAAACATATAGAGACAAAGTTTAAGTATTATTGAGGTAATAAAAATATTTACCTATTTCTTAAATTAAAACTTCAAAAAATAATTTCCTAAAATAAAAGTAAAATACCAATCTATCTAAATTAATTCCCACAAAATCCAATGACCTTAGAATCTCTTGATTTCTTAATAATCTTTAAACTCCTTTTGTTTTTGTTTTTGTTTTGTTTTTTTTTTTATTATTAATCACTTCTTAAGTATAGTTTTAGTTTTTAGTTACTTGTTCTGCTCATTTGATTTGGTTTAGTTATTTGTTTCGTCTGCTCTTAAACATCGTACATGTTCTAGAAAATATGAATTTGGTTTTATTACATTGTCCACACTTGGTGTATATAGTATATATATATATATATATATATATGGTATAGGTGTATATAACGCATGCTTGTATATCCGTTACACAGTTATATATCAGTATATATATATGCATCTGGTTACGTTTGTGTCCGCAAAAACATTCTTCATGATCTAGTTTCAGCTCTTTCTTCTTATAGTATCTTGGGGGTGGAAGATTTGGGATTGCTTTTGGGGATAGAGATATGGATGGGGGGTTATAGGATAGATATAGGGATGTGGAACAGAACGCAAACACAGATGAGCCTTAGAAAAAATACGCATGGATGTGTGGGTCCGGAATACATGTATATAAATCTGTATTTCTAGGTATAGGCAAGGTATATAGGTCGATCGCATCGTATATTGTTTCGATCGTGGCTCTATCAATCTAGGTCTCTAAGTGTGTGTTATCGAGTGAGTGTTTTTTATTCTTTTCTTTTCGTGAGAGTGGAGATAACTTGATTCCCTTCTGGCTGGTTGTATATATATATAGATGTATATATGTGTATATTAGTCCTACAATATGGGTATGCCGCGATTATACAGTTTTGGGGATGAACAGTTTATATATCAGAAGACCAAGTTACCATTATAAGTCGTTAGCTTTGTAGGCTTCAATTTGTTTTTTGTTTAGAACAACGATTTTCATTTTCAATTTTCATTTCATAATAATATTCTTAATTTTTGTTTTGCTTGTCGGATTTCCCCCCGGATTCCTCTCTCTTTTGGATCTTTGGTTGTATCGTTAGGCTCCCCCGAGAGTCCCACTAGTAGGGATATAGGTTCTTGCGCTTGAGCTCCATATCCAAATCGGCCAATTGCTGCAGGAATCCATCGTTGGGCCGTATATCGCGCCTCATCCGCACCGTGCGTATCGCGTCCACCGCCGACATCTTCCGGCAGATCATCAGGTAGGCCAGCACACAGGTGGCCGATCGGGACATGCCCACCAGGCAGTGGACCAGGATCTTGCCTGTTGAAATAGATATCGGTCGATTAGTATATTAGTCTATATGGATTGTCATTCAGGCATACGATCCAGAGTAAGTGAAGATCTAGGTTACTAAAACTTAATTTTGTTGTGGGGGTCACCAAAAGCGCCTTTAGAAATCTTGTAAATACTGTCTGTACATGGAATCTATAACTATATAGATATCGCACATCTTTAACTAACAAATTAATTGAAAATATGTCGAAAAGTGAAGATCTGGGTCACCTTACTGAAAATTAATTTTGCTGTCGGGGTCACCAAAAGCGCCTTTAGAAATCTTGTAAATACTGTCTGATCATGGAATCCATTACTAACTAACAAATTAATTGAAAATAGGTCGATAAGTGAAGACCTGGGTCACCTTACTGAAAATTAATTCTTTTGTCGGGGTCACCAACAGCGTCCTTATAAATCTTTTAAATACTGTCTGATCATGGAATCTATAACTAACTAAAAAAATAATTGAAAATAGGTCGAAAAGTGAAGGTCTGGGTCACCTTACGGAAAATTAATTTTGCTTGTGGGGTCACCAAAGTCGTGCAAGTACTGACTGATCATGGAATCTATATATCTGTATGTCTCTCCAAACAATTTACAATCGACGACTGCCAATTAGCAAGTTAACAGCAATTCGGGGTCACCAAATGCTTACTCTGGACCCCATTACTTCATCACTTACCGCCGCTGCTGATGGCGCTGTCGATGAACTTGGAGGCCACGTAGAAGTACCGCGAGATGTCCGTCGTTGGGGCATCGACCATGGGGAAGCCCATGTACCTAAAAACACAATCCTTATGGTTGCGTCTATTGCACAAACAAAACCACACACACACACAGTACACAACAAACAGCAACAACAACAAAGTTGAGCCAAAATCGAGGTGATAATGTATGGATAACATGATTATTGGAGTGCCATATAGTGGATAATGTATATTAAGTAATGATGATACAAAAAGTGGTATTTACGAGTGTGCAGAAAAAGATACAAAAAAAAAGAGAAAAAGAAAAATAGGAAGATTTTTTCAAAGAAATTTCGAAATGTGTGACAAAAGTCGAGTAGTGCAAAATCAAATCAAAATTGAAAAAAAACTGTATGCGATTCAAAACAAAATATGAACAAATTTTGAGCGAAAGTTGTCGAGAATTTGCATTCCTTTCGATTGTTCATGTTGTTGCCTCTTGTCGGTTCAGCAAATTGAGATATTTGGGATCGTATAAGTTACCTGATGCTGGGCATATCCCGGTAGTAACTGTGTCCGGTGTCCACCTGACCATAGCGACATCCTTCGGCGGCATTCAGGACATGGGTGATGCCCATCATTCTCAGATACGTTTTATTTTTGGCCGCCGCACTTGAATAAAAAAGTATATAGATTTTTATAGATTTTTTTTTGGTTTTTTGGGGATATTGTTTGAATACTTACGCATCACCAATGTAGATGCCCGGATAGACCTCATCACAGTCAACGTCGTGGATGGCGCACTCGGCCCGGCGAAGTCCTGGAAGTGCCCGGCTAGGAGCCATCGAGTAGTGGAGGACTCGCTGCAGCTGACGGCCTGTGGTCTGTTCGGAGGTCTCCAAGCGGCTGGGCGACTGCAATGCGATTCAAAATTACGTACAATAGATTAGTAAGGAAGGAGCACTTATTCCAGATAACAAGCGATTTATGGTATAATTCTGCCGGCGAACACTGGTTTATACATAAATTAAACAATTCACAGGTTGACCAGGTTTTAGTAAAAAGCTCTTAGTTAATAAAGCTCCTTGGGCACTTAAACACAAATTTGTTTCAGGGAACTCGAAGCACCTACGATTTAACATTACTTCACAGCTATTTCGAAAAAATAATTTCTTGACCATATTTACGTTGTCCAATTTTTTGCACAAAAATGTCTTAAATTAAAATTTTCTAAGTTTAAATGCCAATTGAATATAAATTTCATCACGAGCTCAACGAGGTTTTCCACTTCACATTTGGACGACAATTACCTTTGTTTCGGCCAAAATACCGATTTTAAAAACTTATTTTGGGTGGAAAATCTGGATCTTGATTTTTGGTAAAAATTTGAGTTTTCTTATTGATTTTTTGCTGTAACTTGGCCTAAAACGGTCCCAAATCAAAAAGGCGTACGGTTTTGAGCAGCTTACAACCCAATTTTTAATATAAGTAAACTTTTCGCCTGATTTAAAAAAAAATCATTTTTGAACCAATTTTTGCGTTTTTATAAGGTTTATAAGGTTTTATAAGGTATGGTCACAATTTTTTGCAAAAAATTTAAAAAAATTATAATTTTCAGTTTCGAATGCCAATTGATTGGGAATTTTATTACGAGCTCAACGAGGTATGACACTCTATATTTGGACGACAATTTCCTTCGTTTCGGCCAAAATACCGATTTTACAGATGTTTTTTTGGTGAAATATCGTGATCTTGATTTTTGGTAAAAATTTGATTTTTCTTTTAGATTTTTGCTGTAACTTGGCCAAAAACGGTCCCAAATCAAAAAGGCGTACGGTTTTGAGCAGCTTACGACCCAATTTTTAATATAAGTAAACTTTTCGCCTGATTTAAAAAAAATAAATTTTGAACCAATTTTTGCGTTTTTTATAAGGGGTAGGGTCACAATTTTTTGCAAAAAATTTAAAAAATTTATAATATCTAGGTTTGAATGCCAATCGTTTGAGAATTTTATTACGAGCTCAACGAGGTATGACATTCTATATTTGGACGACAATTACCTTCGTTTCGGCCAAAATACCGATTTTACAGATGTTTTTTTTTGTTGAAAAATCGTGAACTTGATTTTTGGTAAAAATTTGATTTTTCTTTTAGATTTTTGCTGTAACTTGGCCAAAAGCGGTCCCAAATCAAAAAGGCTTACGGTTTTGAGCAGCTTACGACCCAATTTTTAATATAAGTAAACTTTTCGCCTGATTTAAAAAAAATAAATTTTGAACCAATTTTTGGTCACAATTTTTTGCAAAAAATTTAAAAAATTTATAATATCTAGGTTTGAATGCCAATCGTTTGAGAATTTTATTACGAGCTCAACGAGGTATGGCATTCCATATTTGGACGGAAATTACCTATGTTTTGGCCAAAATACTGATTTTACAGATGTTTTTTTGGGTGGAAAATCAGGGTCTTAAAATCCTAGTGCTCTGTGCTTCTCATTTAATAGGTACTTTCAAAATCGATTTACCAATACCTAAAAGTCCTTCGGTAATTAGATTTTGCAGACATTTTTGGCAGGCTTCTGAGGAATTCCCCCCACTTCCCCCACTTCATATGACATCACAGACTTGGTGTCAATTGCCAAAAAAAAAGGAGGAAAAAAGGCAGGAAATAATATGCCTAGCCTTGCAGATTTATGGCAAAGGCGAAGGTCGCAATTTGGTTACAAAAGATGACAAATCAGACGGATACAGGGAGGTCGCCTCAGAGGGTTCCACCTTATATATATTTATATATACAGTTCGTTGTCTGACAATTTGAGGGACAGAAAGTGAAAACTTTGCCTTGCCTTTTGTGTGCTTTCTTTTTCTGTATTTTGTTTTCCCCATTTGATACTATTTGGCTGGCTATCGACTGTCTGACTTGTCATAATACCATCATCTTGGGATAGGAGGAGGTTGAGGTGAACAATTGGGGGATAGGTGTTCACGTTTGGGAAACTTTTGCTTTCTGTCGCGGCATGCGACCCTGAAAACAAAAATCAACGAAACGATGAGAGAGACAAATAAAATATACATATAATTTTCAAGCATCTGTCGCCAGAGTTCTTTAACATTTTGCCCGAACATCGGTTGATCTATTGTGACTGATCTATGGCATATAGCTTTCTTTGATATATATATATATAGACGTCTGAGATTCTTTGGTCGGCGCAAGGTGTGTGTGGGTTAATTGTTCTAAATCTGTTGATGAAAAGCGCACAAAATGTGGAGATTATTTATAGCATTATTTTCGCCTGTTTTCGATTAGTTTTCTGGTTAGTTTGGGAAAGTTTCGGTGTCATAGAACAGCAAATGAAATATATCCCAAAAAATTTAGCACTTAAGACAGCACAGTTTAGACTTTTGAAACACCGATTGGCATCCATTCACATTTAAAAACCTCATGCAAAGCTTTTATGTTTTCTGAAAACAATGACAAACCTGATAATAGTGGGGACTATATCTATCACCGATGCTGCTGCTGTATCTGTCTGTGAGAAGCTGGAAAAAATGATTAGAAATAATGTATCACAGAGAAAATAAAATAATTTCAAGAAGAAATAATCCTTATATATTTTTGGAATAATAAAATAATATTTTAAATAATAAAATAAAATAATTTAAAGAAGAAATAATCCCTATTTAATAATTAAATATTAAAATAATATTTTAAATAATTTAATTTTATCCCAACTAATTTATCCCAACTAATTTATCCCAATTATGATTAAATTCGATCCCAATTATAATGTAAACTATAAATAATATCAAACTCTTATCAAGAGTAATACAATACGGAAAAAGAGCGAACCTAAATATATCTTAATCAACTTGGAAACGGAAATAGAGGGAAAGCTTTTTTGCTCAGGTGAGTGCGAAGCTGCGCCTTGACCTTGTCCCCCTTGCCAAGAAAATTACGCTACCGC
This sequence comes from Drosophila pseudotakahashii, assembly GCA_035046095.1. Lineage (NCBI taxonomy): Eukaryota > Metazoa > Arthropoda > Insecta > Diptera > Drosophilidae > Drosophila > Drosophila pseudotakahashii. The sequence continues at coordinate 16,309,250 of JAWNOE010000105.1, forward strand.
CCACCCACCACCACCCACTGATTTGCATCTAAAAATACTTGATAGAAAACTCAAAGAAAAAAATTACTCACCGATGATGTACAGTGAAAAGCAAAGCAAACGAAAAGTGTGTGTAAAGAGAAAATAAATATATATATTGGAGCAAGTGGAACCCAGCAACGAATTTGTTGTCTGTGACTCATCCCACGCCACCCCCCCCCCTTGTTTATAAAATAAAAATATATATATAAGTATTTGTGAGGCCCGCATGACAAGACAATTAGCTGGACACGACAAATCCAAAAGGGGGAAAACACAAAATACCAGATACGAAAAACACAACAGAAAATGCAAACGCCAAATGGAAAACACTGGCATGATTGAATGTTAAAAAACGGTGCCCCCCGTCTAATCGCCAGCATATGTATACGGATAGATATATAGCCAGATATACCAGAGTCGTGGCATCTATATGGCACTTCCATTCCCATTCCGATATTCCCCCTGAGCGATTCGTGTGAGTGAATCTATTGGCAACTTTGAAAGCGTTCGTATCTTATTATAGCCACATTGAAAACAGTCGACGACGGCCAAGGGGCCAAAATACCTGAGAGGTGTGTGTTTTCAGTAGGGAGAAAATAGTGAGAGGGCCATTTATAACATTTTTCAATAATTTCAATTTGATGGAAACACTTTTATAGGACAGAAATAAAATACTAGATCATTTTTAATACCACAAAAAAATTATTATATTAATATTCAAATAAAAGAATTAAAGGGATGTTGAAAAGATACCATCTGCCAAAATAATCATAATTTACTTTTGAAATCGAAAAAAAACAATTTTTTTTAAATAACAAAAGAAACTATAAATAATAGCATATAATTTTCATTTAAAAAAAACTATTTCTTGAAAAGAAATTAAATACTGGATACTAGATAATACTAGAAAATGTGCAAATAACACTAGATAATACTAGATAATTCTAGATAATTATTAAAAATAATAATGAAAAATAATACAAATTAAAACACAAAATCTAAGCAAGTCAATTGGTACAAAAAAAATAGATGGCAAAAATTTTGAGTACTGTTTTGGCTTTGCCAATTTATATACGGTAGATTTATATAAGTAACTGCATCAAAATCTCATTTCCCATTATTACACCCAAGCGATATAAACTAGTTCTTGACAAAGGGGCTTTTGCTACATACACTGCAGTTTAAGGATGTCATAATCTCGTTTCGATTGCGATTGATGTCCTTTGGCACCGCTGCAGCGGTGGGTTTTTGACCCACATCCGCTCCACATGTTGCGGCTGGCAGGTGGCAACAGTTGGGCCCAGGCCCCTCCGCTTGACCTCTGGGCCTCTGACACTGTTCTCGTTCTCATTCTCGTTTGCCTTCTACTATTCTACGATATCTGCAGGAAGTGCAGCAGGCTAAATGGAAAATGGAAAAACAATGCCACAATGCAACGCAAGTGGGGCAGGATGGAATGTGGCAAGGTGGCCAGGCGGCTAGACAATGCAATCAGCTAAATAAACTAAACTGAACTAAACTAAACTAACTAGGAAAGTAAGGACGCGAAAGGAAATTATGCGGTCAGCCTTGTGAGCTTGCCTTTTACTATTATTTAATGGCATTGCCTTAGATTTATAACCATTTTTGAGGTTCAAGGATGAGGTTATAGAAAATATGGCGTAATTTATATTAGTTTTTCTAGAACCCTAAAAAACCTTTTATCTTTTTTTTACTAAAAAATTAAAAACAAATATTTCAATATTTTAAAATTAATTACCAAACATTTTTTTGTTTAACTAGTAATTATTTTCATCAGTAAACTTTGAATGAAATTTTTGATATTAATAAATAAGTCATCATTTCTAAACTACAAAATAAAATAGTAAGAAAAAGGTTTCCCAAATACTTTTATTCATTCAAAAACTATTTACTGGAATACAGAACACAAGCATCTGCGGACATTTTCCATCCACATATATATTTATTAAAACTTTTTGTAATTTATTCGCGATTTACTTGCTTGGCCTTGAGCACAGAAATTCACCCAAAATAGAAATACGAGAGCGAAAATCATTTTTCAAGTGTGAAAACGGAAAATGCTCGGCTGAAAATGTTGGAAATTAAAGCAAACCGAAATCAAGAGCAACAATTAATTTTCGACCAAAACAGAAATTTACAAGCTTTTATTTGTTTTTTTTTCGTCTGGCCAATGGCATTGATAAGTCTATACATATAAAAGTGTGACACATTTATAGATATATCTGTATATCTGCATAATCTGCATAGTTTTTGGGCACTCGACAAATGCAAATCGCATTGACATGCAAGCCAGTTGTATCCTGCAGTAACTTTTTTTTTTTTTGTTATTGATTAAACAGTCAACGAACCAACGTGGAATGCCCCCAATCACCCTCCCGCCCAAAAAATCAGGTAAAAATGTAAACAAAATTCCCCAGATAATTATGAAAAGGAAAATAAAGCTGAAAGAGACATTCCTCAGCTGATTTCCCAACATTGAGCGCGAAAAACTTTGGCAGCCAGCAAATCAACAAAACGAAGCCAAAACACAAACAATTTCCCACATTGCAAAACTAAATTTTCAATTAAATGCGCAATACAGTGGATGCGATGCTTAATTTGCCTTTTAAGGCGGGCACGTTTATGGGTTGGGAAAGATATATACGAGTATAACCCATCAAATAGCTGTCTGCCCGTCATTCAGCTCATTCGAAAGGCGAATTGAGAATTAAAAGGGTTCGGGATTTATAGATTTGTTTTCCATTAATAAATGAAAAAATTAAGTTTTAATTGAGAAGGGATTTTTTATCTTTCATTATATTATAAACAGTATCCTCATATATTTATTCCCATCTACGATTATCTCTTCCATTTCCCAAAGCCGACAGCAGATCGCCGATTGACCTTGAGCTTGAGCGAAACGCTTCCCCCATTTTGGGTGGGTTTCTAGCTCGGTCCAAATGGGGAAACGCTTTCAAGTCGCCGCTTTTGAGTTCAGCTTCTGCTACACAGAGAGAAAAATGTGGCAGGCTCTTTAGTTATAAAATATGGAAGATTTCTGTGAGTTTTTAATAGAAATAAATAATAAATATAAATGATAAATTTTAAAAAATATAAACATAAATAAACTAGTATAAATAAACTATAAAAAATATAAAAATTAATAATAAATGAATAATACAAATTATTAATTGATTAAAAATTTTATATTTTTCAACTTCTGGGAATTTGTGAAATTAAGTTTTTAGGCATATTCATTTAAATATCATTTGATATATCACAATAGTTTAATAAAAATAGGTAAATTTTTAATGGTAAAATTTTTTTCTCTGATTATAAATTAAAATTATTTTTTCTATGATTTTTGTGAGTTTTGAAAAATTAAAAGTAAATGTTTTGTGACAATATTTTAAAAGAATAAAAAAACCCTTTCTTACTGGATCATGTGTGATTTTTCTCAGTGCACCTCAAAGCGTTTGCCTTTCGCTTTCTGCTCAATCAGGCGCAACAGCTGCGATGCGACACGCCCACAATATCGGCACACAAAACGTCTATATATAGTATTTACCTACAATATATGTAGGTATATATAGTATGTGGGTCTGTACCGCGATACAGATATACAGATATACAGATACAGTGCTCTATCGATTGTTCAATTAGCGCTCCCGATGGGCTTGACACTGAGCCAGCAAAACCAGCAGCACTGCCAGCGGAAAACGGCGATGACATTGACATTTTAGCTAAGCTCCGGGGCTTATAAGTAAGTGCCTATATAGATATATATATATATACTATATCTATTACAGCTCTTCACAATGGCCATTACACGGAAGCCGGGCAATTAATTTGAGCCACCAACTTAATTCGCTTCACTGCCTCCTGAATTCATTAAGTTTTTGCATTCGATTTGGGGCCTCAAGTTCACACTTTGTGTTCGTTCCTGTTTCCATTTTATAATCAAGTTAATTGGCCCACGCGGCGTATGGGTAATCTTCTTTAGCTTCCAGCCCACAAAAAGCCAAAAGCCGAAAGCCTATTACCACCGATCGGCATTTTTGGGTCAATCAAATCCAGTGCAGCGTCACTAATTTGGTTAGGCTAATACCCGTTGGTTGATTTTCAATTATCGGAAGGGCCCGGCCACTCGTTTAATGACATATTTTAGCGACCAGAAATTATGGTTGCCTGATTTGATTTTTGAAATTATTGTTTAACCCATTTGGAATAGACGTCACTCAATTATCAAATAATCTGATTCGTTTCTAATTTAATATATACATTTTTTAGGCAAATAGTTTTCTAAACAAGTTCTTAGTAAATTTTAAACATTTTTTACATTCTAAAATAATGCCTAGAACCTTAAACGTTTTTTTAAATTTTTATTATAATTATTATTATTTAGTATTCTCTGAGATCTCATATATTTTAAGAAGAAGTTTAGGAATTTAGGAATTTATAATTAAAAAACCTTTAGCCTTCCAAAGACAAGGCCAAATTGAAACGTATGCTGGTGACCCCGGCCAATGCGCAGTGGTGACCCAAAAAATTAGGCGCCAAAACCGAGTTAATGCCAGGATAATCGCCCGTTAAAAGCCACAGACAAAGATGGTTATTTAACGACCCACATGTTGGGAATAGTTTTGGATGGTTGGGGTGCCACGCCTTGAAAAGGCACTTGAACTTTGCATTTGCATTTAGAGGCCTTCAAATAGGCGGTGGGTGGTGGTTGGTGGTTGGGTGGTGCTGCACACATGTGCCAAGGCCTCAGTGCCACAGAAAATAGAACAAATTCTATTTTCCTTAGCCTGATTTTTTATGTGTCGTTGTGGGTTATAGGTGAAGTGGTGGGTGGTGGGTGGTCGTTGGTGGTTGGGGGCATGAAAAGGGGTGGCCAAATTGGGTCAGCAGAACGGGAGGACGACAGGGCCAAAAGATTGAGGCGAGTCAAGGTCATCATCATCGCTCGACATCACCATCACCATCACCATCGTCATCGTCATCAGCTGTTTTTGACAGATGTCCGAAGCTGGCGTCGAAAAGTCTGCCACGCGGCACTTGACAAACCAGCCTGCGCCACGCCCCCAACCCCTCATTGCACTGTGAGGAAATCTACTAGAATACTAAAGATTTATCATCCAAAATGATAAACCAAAATTGATTGATAATGGGATAAGGAACAGCCTATTACTTACATTTTATAATTACAAAACCAATTTTTTTATTTTTTAATTTAATAAATCATTTAATAAATGTTTTGAAAATTTGTTTTAATTAAATGAATTATTTACGAATTTCGGTTTTTAATTTTAGATTTTTAAAACAAACACTTCGCTTTCTCTATCCAAAACTATTTCTCTTATTTTGAAACTCTTTGATATTTTTCTCAGTGTCCTGTACACTTTATTACTACCCTTATCCGCCCACTCTTTTTGTTGTTTTTGTTTTCTTTTAACCCTACCTTCCCCGCATTTCCCCATTGTCCTTCTGCTTACCGCATATCTCCATGACATCTTTGTGGAGTGTGTGTTTTTTGGGTTTTGTTGTGTTTTTGGATCCTGCTCCTTCTCCTATTTCCGCACTCCCTTCGTCAGCTTTCGCTCCTGGATCTCTGGTTATTATCTGGATACTATCTGGATATCGGGGATAGTTGGCTGTTGGATGGACTGATGGATTGATGGACTGATGGAGGGGGTCGCTATTTAGCGGGGGCTGCGCTTTCGTTATCCTTTCGGCGGTTTCCTTGATTGATTCAGGTAAATAGTTATAGATATTAGGTTCAAAAAAAATGCAAAACAAACTAAGAAGAGGAAGAAGATTCTGCCAGCCACACTCACACACACACAAAAAAAAATAAACAATTTCTAACTACCTTTCTCGCTTTCCCTTTGAAAATATTCGATTTTGCGGCAGCTCTCACTTTTGGCTGCTTTTCTTGTCACTCAATTTACTATTTCTATTTTGAATTTATTTTATTTATTTATCTCTCAATTGTTTGCTGTTTTTTCAGCGTTCTGGCGACGGGCACTTTTTTGCGACTGATTCGCGGTGCCGCTTTGGGGTTGTTTTCTAGGCGCCGAAAGCTCACCCGCCCCCCAAAAAGCGGCCCAGTGACGTAGGCGCCGCCACAAAGCTCGCTCTTTCGGGCCGAAGCTTTCCAAACGCTCCGCACGTGGCAATGCGCTCCATGCACTCGAAAAAATCACGACTGCATTCCAACGAAAATCAGCCTTTAATCTTATCCTCTTCGAAATTTACCATAATATTTTCACTTATACAAAAAAAAGTGTTACGTTTTCAATCGGTGACTTGATCTCTACTTAGTATAGAAATCAGCTCGGAGTACCAAGAAATCTTCTCATAAAATCTTTATTCTCCTCTGAAATCGTCTGGCTTACATACAATGTACTTAAAGAAAATTAAGTTAATTACAATCGTACCCAAAGACTTAACAATATATTTTCAATATTATCGGGGTCACCAAAATTATATGTTCTCGAATTAAGCTCATCTAGTATTATGACATGATTATTATGATGATATTTTATCCATACAAGACTTTAAAACCTGGATAAAAGGATTAAACTTATGAGATCCGAAAAGATAGATAGAGTTTTGAGAATAAATGTCCTTGTAAAAGATCGTTTGGATCAATGGTAAGTAATTCATCCTATATAATCTCTCTAATTAGATTTTTCTAGTTCCGGTTTCCCATTTTTTTTTGCTAGTGTAATACGTGTGTGGGTTGCCGACACCCACTTACGCATATGTAAATATTTTCGTAGTTACATTAGCTATTTACGAGTAATTCATTTACATATCCAAGCGTTACGGTCGGAGCAAAATTGGCCAGAGAGTGGGAGAGAGCGAGAAAACAGCCCTGACAGGGGCCAAAGCTTTAAGCCAAAAAGTTATCGGCCAAGTTCAGATTCCCTCGCCCACCTGCAAAACTGGGCCTCGGATTCAAAGGGGCAAGAGCTTCGAATCTTCAACTTATCGATGAGTTATTAGAATAGAACTCTAACTCTTAATGGGTTCCAAAAAAAAATCAACTGAAATTCTCAAATGTTTTCTTATATTTTCTTGTATAATAACAATATTTATAGATTGTCAATTATTAAAACATTTAAGTGCACACCTAAATCGTGAAAAGCATCAATCATCTGTGATTCATTGAAGCAATGTACTTTTAGAAGAATTTCAATGAAAGCTTTTTCATCATTTTTCGGACACGGTTCTCTCACTTTGAGCAATATGACTGTGAGATGCGAAAATAGAATTGCGAATATAATTTAAGACGAGAGATTAAATCGGTTTACTCTTTCAATTGTCGAGCGATGACTGATCACGATAAATACTAATTACTCAGTTATTAACTAGAGTAAATTCAAGTACAACTTTTTTAACTACGAAGTAAATGAAAGTGATTGCCAACGAAGAAGAAAATGAGAACGAACCACCAAGAAAGCCATCATCACGACATAAAGTAGACAATCAGTGGTGGGCATTTTTTATTGAAAACTTCATTTTACGAGTAACTTACTCTCCCCGAGACAACTCTCCATGCCGAATGACAATTGATTTGTGCATCCGCTTTTGGCTCTGACTCGGACTCTGGATGCCAGAGCAATCAGCCAGATCCCGGCATGAATGGAAATTTAAAAGCCATAAATCTTGGGGATTTTATATCATCCGTAACTATGGCAACAGCAGCGTTGCAATCAAATTAACGGGCAAGAAGCAGGAAACAATTCCCCCTTGTTAGTGCTGGCTAACATGGCTTTTTCTAGACAAATTTCAGAATTTTACCCAGCACCTGTATTTTTCAAATATTTTTTTTAAGTTTTTAGAGGGTAACTTAAATATTCGGGGTCTCCAAATTATTAAAATAGAAAAATAAATTAAAGAAAAACCATATTTAATAATATGTTTTAGACATAAAAGTGTAGGATCATCATTTTGAAATGCGAATTAAGGGAAAGGGGTCACCAAAATATCAAAAATATTTCATATTTAAATGATCGGGGTCACCACACCATTTTAAATAATCTTAAAATGGCAATAAATGAAATGCTAAAAGTTCACCCCCTATAAAGTGTTTCTCAGGGTCACATTTTTGAAATTCGAATGAATGCTTCGGGGTCACCACATCATTAAAATAGCAAAAATATGTCTGATTCTTGGGCTTTTCTGTTTTCCTTCTTCAAAGTTGGCATCTCGGGATCGATTGCTTGTTGGTCAGGCCCTTCTCTTCTCCCCCTCTCTCTCTCACTCCCCTTCCCTCTCACTCCTCGGCTAATTCCAGCACGCGTCTATGACGAAATGTGTGTTTTGGAGAACGACTGTTTCTTCGCACTCCGATGTTTCGATTCCGCTTTTGCCACCTGTCAGACGTCAGCGGCGGCTTAACAGCTTAAAAAATATAAGAAGGCCGGGGGGATGCTCCACATTGTCAACGGCCTCAACACCTTGGAAATGCGACAAAGGAGCGAGAGACTCCGCAGCCCAACATAATTTGCTCCAAGTATTTTGGAGTGAGTCTGTCTGCATGTGTGTGATGTATTTATTTTTAAAAGCACTGCACAACAAGTTAGGCATTCGAGTTTCTTTTAGACAAATATATTTATAAGTACTTTGAAAAGTCCCAAAAAAATATTACTTAAACCATGCTACGAAATATTTCTTGGGTAAAATATTTCACAGCATAGTTTTAGGTGAATTCACACCTCCAGATATTTTCAAGGTACTTTTACCTTAAGAATATCAATAAAATTTATTTTTTTCTATTGTTTTTTTTTAGTAAAACTCTCTTTTGCTGGCCAGTGTAATAATCCTGCTCGGCTGGCTCATTGTTGACAATGTCGTTTGTCGCTGATATCTGGCCGGCAGGTGCAAACAGGCGCATTGCTGGAATTGCCTTTTAATTGTCTCCTCGCCTGGCTGTGCCCTGATGTTACAGAAGCCTAAGCTTCTGGAGAATCGACGGAGAATCGGAGAATGACTCTCCAGCGGCGGCAGAGAATGGGAAGCTGCGGATCAACTGGCTTTGGTTAATCTTCTAGGGCTCTTGCCGAAGGCTTTTCATCTGATTTGTGCCTGTCGGCTTGTGTCAAGGCGATTGAGTGTTGTCGCAGCCCCAAAGAAATAAACACGAGCTATGTGTCAAGTGTGGAGAGCGTAGATTTTGATACTCTTTCGGTGTAAAAATAAATATATAAAAAAAAAGTTAAAAATCAAAACAATCGATCGACGGAAATCGCTAGTGATTCCAAATCTTTTAAAGAGGTGGCAAAAAGTATGCAACAATTTATTTTCTAATAAATTCTAATAAAATCTTAATTTATTTTATACCATATTTTTGGGAACCTCCCATGAGGTTTTAGTAATTTCTTTATTCTAACATAAATACTACTTATACTGATTTTTAACTGCATACCAAATACTTGTTGAAAGGGTATCTAAAAAAAAGAAGAAAACAGCCAAAAAAATACATCAAGAAAAGTGCAAGTTGTGTAAATGAGAGCGTGACAAGATTTCCCGCTTGCTTTCTTGCTTTCATTTCCCCGTTTTTGCGACGGCCGCTGACAAGTTCGGAGGGGCTTGTTATTTTTAAAGAAAACAACCTCGAAGTATTCCGATTCCGAACTCGCGTCACTCCATTTCCAATTCCTCTGCCAGGCGGAAGATTTGCAGTGGCTTATTTTTAGACGCCCATCGAGACGTTTGGACCGTTTTCACAGTTGGCTTCATTCACTGCCCTCCGAAAACTCCTTCCTCGGAGCCAATCGAAAAACCCATCTCCTTACTTTTCACCGAAATCATTTTGTATGCTTAAAACATTTTTATTTAACTTTTATATTATTATAAATAAATAAAGATTTTTTTTCAATTTTAATTAATTATTTCTATATTTATTTTTAATGATTCGATTTTAGATAAATCTTTTAAAAAATCGTATCTAATTTTTTCTAGTGTGGGAAGTGGCTCATTTCATCCGATTCCATTCCTTATTTGTTTGGATTGGTCTGGTGCAGACACGAACATTAACATCCACATAGCTACAGCATTTTCCCACTTAATTGCGACGAGAAAATTCCGGGGATTCGTTGGAGTGTCGGGCGTGCTTGGGGATCGGAATCGGGATCAGTTTGATTCATCTGTCCAACTGCAATCCATCTGCCCGACGATCTCTCTATTTTCGCTACCCATCCTTGCATTTGTAAGATTGTTTTTCGATTGATCAATTAACAGATGACTTGATCTTATAGAGTGCGCACACTATAGTTATTTTTTGTTAATTTCCAATATCCGCATTCTTAACAAAAAGCCATTCTAATCTTTTTTCGATTTTTTTATTATTTTTATTTTATTTGGTTGGCCCTATGCATAGCTATATCGTAAAGTCCATTTAGTCCTGTGTTCAATTTTAGTTATATGTTATGAGTTTTGTTTAAAGGTCCCGTGTTAAAATGTAGTTGTGTTATGAGATTCGTTTAAATGTTTTTTGATATATTGTCCGCAAAGTGTTTTCTCCTACTAAATATATATTTCTAATGAGTTTATGTGATCAGATCAGTTCGGCTTGGAATGGTGTTGCCTATATGGTAAGCCCCATTAACGTTATGTCGAATGCTCCTATGATTTCCCTATTACTTTCCCTGGAATAGGGCGTCGGTCTTGAGCTGTGGCTTCTCCTTTTTCTTCAGTCCCACGAGGAGTTGCTTCAGCTGGATGATGGCCCGCGCCGGATTGAGATGCTTGGGGCACGTATTCGTGCAGTTCATGATGGAGTGGCAGCGGTACAGCTTCCATGGATCCTTGAGGAAATCCAGTCGCTGCTCGGTGGCCTCGTCCCTTTAAAAAAAAAAGGTAAAATAAATAATTTATATCTATTTTTTGTTTAAGTTCCATTAGATTTTCTCTGATTTTAGATAATTATCGATAGTATCGATACTATCGATGCTCTCACTAGTATTTTATGTTTAGTTTCGCAGATTTGAGATCTTTTGAGATAATATCGATACTATCGAGGGTCCGACTCACTATCGATTGACAAAACTATCGATATTTAAACCCACCTGGAATCAATGACCCAGCGGTAGGCCTGCATGAGGACGGCGGGCCCGAGATACTTGTTGCTATTCCACCAGTACGACGGACAGGATGTCTGGCAGCAGGCGCACAGGATGCACTCGTACAGTCCGTCCAGCACCAGGCGATCCTCCACAGACTGCAGATACTGAGCCGTTCCGGCCTCCCGCTTGAGATCCTTGCGCTGCAGCCACGGCTGAATGGAACGATACTGTTCGTAGAACTGGCTCATATCCGGGACCAAATCCCGCACCACATACAAATGAGGCAGCGGATAGATCCTGCAGCACTTGCTCTCGTTCTGATCGATGTGGGATACGCAGGCCAGGGTGTTGGTCCCATTGATGTTCATCGCACAGGAGCCGCAGATGCCCTCGCGACAGGAGCGCCTGAAGGTCAGCGTCGGGTCCAACTCGTTCTTGATCTTGATCAGGGCATCCAGCACCATGGCGCCGCACTTCTCCAGATCCACGCTGTAGGTCTGCGTCTGCGGCTGCTCACCGGGCTTCCAGCGATAGATCTCGAAGCTCTTCATCCGCGGATTGGAGGACTTGGTTTTCTTCGGGGTAGTAGGTGATGAGGATGAAGGTGGCTTAGGTGGTAGCGAAGGAGGTGGAGGAGGCGGTGGGGGCGGGGCATTGCCTGCAGGTGGTGGTGACTTTCCGGCGGACGCTCCTCCGGGCTGAGCGGTTCCTCCGGCGACTGCTGGGGCTCCTCCTGCTCCTCCTCCTCCTGCTCCTGCTGGGGCTGGTCCTCCTCCGTACCGCCTTCTTGTGACGGCTGTTCCTCCGGCGGCTGATCCTCCGGAGGCTGATCCTCGGGGAGCTCTTCCTCCTGCGAAATATGATTGGGCAAAGTAAAGAATACAGGCTTGAGAAGAATATTAATATTTTCCATATCATCTCTAAACAGGTATTAGAAAATTAAAATAAATATTTAATCTTACATTGATTTTCAATTTAAATATTTGTCGCTATGATTTTGATTCAAATTAAATCAGGGAATTACATACATAATACGTTATAATATAATTTTAATCTAAGTGTCAACAAGTTTTTTTTTCTATGTGGACGAATTGACGTCTAAAATGACAACTGATTTCTTAAAAAAAAAAAAACCCACCTGCTCTTTGCCCTCCTCCTGCTCCTCCTTGGGCACCGGATTTGAGGGACTGGGATACCAGGGATATTGCGGATACATTGGCGGCGGCAGCCATCGCTGGTCCGGATAGCGCTGCTGTGGACAAAGCCGCCGCAAGACAGGAAACGGGTTTGGACACATCCTTGGCCACTGCGTGACTCTTCAGCAGCCAGGTGCCCTGTTGACTGAGCAGCCGAGGCTGCCGGCGCAGCAAATTCATCGGCCTTGCCAAAATTAGACCTCCGTTTAGGGGTTTGCACAAAAACCGAAAAGAAATGTTCTTTAAAAAAAATATATATTGCTTTTACTTTTTAGTTTGGGTAGAGAGTTGGATGTTATGTGTTGTCACGTCGAACAATGTATCAAAACTGAGGAAAAACTGGGAATTCGCCGGCAGTACGACTCGATTTTTGGAGCAGTGACAACTAGATTGAAAAAAAAATGTAAGTTACACTTAGTGAGCAATAGGTTTGGATATTGGTATCAATAGCTTTAAGACATAAATTTAATTATAATTTTTTTCTTAATAAATCAATCATTTTTGCCCAATTTTTATAATTTTTGCGATTATTATAATTATTACGAGTTAAACGAGGTATAACATCCCATATTTGGACTACTATTTTTTTGTTTTGGCCAAAATACAGACTTTTTTTAGTGGAAAATCAGGACTAGGGTTTTTGACAAAAACATGATATTTTATTTGTGTTTTTTTGCTGTAATTTGACCAAAAATTGTCGCAAATCGACGAGACAAACTGTTTTGAACAACTAATAACCCAATAAATAAATATCTGTTACTTTTTGAATGATTGGGGGTTAGATTAGATGGGGGTTTCATCACAATTTTTTGCAAAAAATGACCAAAAATTAAAATTTGCCAGTTTTAATGCCAATCGATTGGGAATTTTATTACGAGTTCAACGGTGTATGACAATCCATATTTGAACTATTATTTTTTTTGTTTAAGCCAAAAAACCAATTTTTTTTTTGTGGAAAATCAGAATTTGGGTTTTTGGAAAAAACGGAATATTTTATTTGTGTTTTTTTGCTGTAATTTGGCCAAATATTGTCGCAAATCGACGAGACGTGCTGTTTTGAACAACTTATAACCCAATAAATAAATCTCTGTTACTTTTTGACTGATCTAGAAAAAAAAATTTGTCGACCAATTTTTTCATTTTTAGAAAAGAAGTAACATCATATTTTTTTGCAAAAAATTGACAAAAATTAAAATTTGCAGGTTTTAATGCAAATCGATTGGGAATTTTATTACGAGTTTAACGGTGTATGACACTTCATATTTGAAGTATTATTTTTTTTGTTTCGGCCAAAATTCAGACTTTTTTGTAGTGGAAAATCAGGATTTGTGTTTTTGGCAAAAACAGGAAGTTTTATTTGTGTTTTTTTTGCTGTAATTTGACTGTATTGAACAACTAATGACCAAATAAATAAATCTCTGTTACTTTTGAAAGGATTAAAATATTATCTAAAAATGCGTTTAAAAAACACCGCCAATGGTGTACCGAAACGTTCACCGATAGTTTTCGCCAGCCCTGCGCTATCGATACTCCCCAGGGTTGTGTCGATAAGCTATCGGTAAGATACAAGAAGAAGATGTAGAGGACACAGAAAAAGAAGAAAAGTAAACGCGAAAAAGACAACAAAGCAGAACGGCAAAATAAACGATTTAGGAGAAAAAACAAAAATAAATAGTTAATATCCCACGGAAAAGGCAAACAAAGCCGTCAAAACGGAGGCGCGCAGGCTAGCGGAGATCGCGGCGATGGAGAAGAAGGCCAAGGAGTCGCTGCGACGCTACAAGAAGGCCGCCCGCCACAGTGCGACGCACTCGAGCAGCTCGGACTCCACGTCGGATTCGGACAGCGGCAGCAGTTCGTACAGCAGCACGGACAGCGAGCAGGGCGTGGGCGGCGGCGGTGGCGGCGGAGTGGGCGTGGGCGGACCAGGTGGCATCGGCGGTCCACCCGGCGGCAGCATCCACGGTCACCCGCATCCGCATGGCGGCGGCGGTGGCCTGCATGGTCATCATCCGCGCTCCGCGGAGCGCCATCATCGCAAGAAGAAGAGCTCCAGGCGGGGAGGCAGCTCCTCAGGAGACGAACCGTCGTCGCGTCGGAAGCGCGACAAACGGGATCATGTGCAAAAGAAGCTGGTGGCCAAGAGGAATCACATCAAGCGTAAGCTAAAGGAGGCGCGACTGAAGAAGAGGGCAGCCGCCGCGTTGAGCGGCCATGTCCATCGCTCCCTGTCGCCGACGACGCGGGCCAAGCTCAAGAAGCTGGCGGAGAGGAAGCGGCTGAGGGCCGCCAGCAAGGAGCAGCGGGAGCGGGACAAGCTGCGCGCCGTCCAGCGGGACAGGGAGCGCGACCATCATCGCTTGGGCAGCAGCCGGAGTCCGCCGAGCAGCAGCACCACCACCACCACCAAGATACGCATCCACCAGGATATCGTGGGCAAGCGGCAAAAGAGTCCAGGTAACCAGGGACAACTTTGGTGTATGGTTAATCCTCTCATGTTTTCCGCATCAAATTCTCAGGAAATACCAAAAGTTTCTCTACAAGAAGTAAATGTAAATGTTTAAAAAAGAATAACCCATTCGTTTGGGTTCCAAAGACTAAGATTAAATGATCTCAAAAAACGCATTTCTTATAAAGATTATCAGGGAATTCCCCAATGTGCTGAATTGTTGAACTTTGGTCCGCTGTTAATTAGCTGTTCCATACCAAGTCAACTTTCAGCCATTTCAGCGTTGCAACTACTTCGAGGTTGTTGAAAACGTTGTTGAATCCTTGAAAAGCAGAGTTGTCACCTTATTATTTTAAAAGTTTTACTTAAGTATTGTCACCTTTACTAAAGTTTTACTTAAGTACTGACACATTTACTAAAAGACAGGGTAATTCTGCAACATTTTACTTTATTTAGAGCTGGAATTCCAATTACTTGACGTTTTTTTTCAAATGAAGGTCTTTGTTTAAAACGACTTTTTGTTAGGTTGAAAACCAGCCCTTACTTTAAAATCAAATTAGAATGTCTATGAGTAGCTCTTCTTACCTTATTAACAATTGTAGACAGTTACTAATAATACAAAATCTAGTTTTACATGTTTTAAGTTCCGTAAAACTTTTCATCAAATTTTAGCTTTTTGAAAATTCAACAAAATAACATTTTGGGTCGTTCTGTTACATTTTCAACAGTTTAGGAATACTCTGTATATCGTTTCATATATTCTTACTCTTGTAAATCTATCTGAGTGTTTAAAGTATATTACTATTCGACTATATGTTATATACTTAGTAAGATATGTAAGTTTCAATTTAGTTAAACCAACTAATCTCTCTCTTTACTCACAGGTTTGGGTTCTGGCCTTGGCGGCGGCGGGAGCAGCTCATCCTCGCGAATGCACCACCAGCTGATGTCGCGGGAGAAGATCATCATCCAGACGCGGGCACGCGGACGCACTCCGTCCCTGGAGAGGGAGCGGGAAAGAGAGCGTGAGCGCGAGCGGGAGAGGGAACGCGAGCGGCATGATCTCTCCCTGCGCGAGCGAGATCGCCGGGATCGGGAACGCGAGCGTGCGGAGCGAGAAGCGGCCAGGGACAAGGAGCGCGCGGAGGCCTTGGCACGCTGCCAGGAGCGTCAGCGGGAGCGGGAACGCTTGGCCCGCGAGAAACTGCGCCGCCAGGAGGAGGAGGAAGGCGTGGGCGGCGGCGGTGGCGGTGGCAAGCGTGGCGGACCTGGACGAGACTTGGATCTGCCGCCCTATGGCAGCCGGGAGCGATCCCTGGACACTGTGGAAAGGGAACGGGAGCGAGAGCGAGGCGGTCGTCATGTGCGCGACAAGCGGGAGTTGGATCCGTATGAGCGGGAGCAGGAGTATCTGGAGGAGCGACATGGCCACGGGCTGATAGACGAGATGCGAAGGTATCGGCGCAGGGACCTCAGTCCGCTGCCCGAGCACTATGCGCCCAGGATGCGTGATCCGCGCGAAATGTACTCCGAGGAGGAGCGAGAGAGGTGAGTAAAGTGGCTTTCCTAGAAGAGGGTAAATACCTTTTCTGGGTTACTCGTAGACTAAAAGTATTCCTTCAAAAGTATGTAAATTATAATTTTTTGTATCTGGCCCGGCGGCGGTACCGTTCCTGTACGGGCCAGTGGTAGAAGGGGTATAGGCAGGTTGCTCGCTAGCTGTAGGGCTGCCAATTAATATATTTCTCCCACGAAGTCCACTCGGTGAGTATTAGACTTCTTCGAGGTTCCCGTGCAGCCGTCACTGTGTGGGTAGCCGGCTGGCTGTTATCATCTATTGATGAGTTAGGATGATTACGATGGAAGGGTGACTGCCCTTCTTCACCTGCTGGCCTAGAGACCCAGTCAAGTTTGGAATAATAAAGTATCTAACGGCAGTTGCCGGAGTTATTCAATGAATGAGCTTGTGCTCTTTATTCAGCTTCTAGAATGGAACTGAATACAAATTCTGGACTTAAAGCTAACAGAAGCTAACTCATAGCGGCCACGCAAAAGTGCTGTGTCTGCCGGCTATGCACGAGCATCCGGTCAAATGCTGTGTCAGCGATTTGGCCGGTGCATGGTATTCGGACAGCCGGTCATCGACTCTGTCCGGTTGACTTTAGTTAACTACTCCCCCCTCAAGATTGAGGCCGCCCTCGGCCGACCCTATTTCGGCAATCACCTCCCTTAGTTGGATCGCTGATCTTCTGGCTCTGGTGAGTCGCTGATAGGTGAGACCGACACAAATCAATGCGCAAAATATTGCTCCTGCGATTAGCGCTACCATGTGTGTTCGATTGGTATTAATTTCTTCTCCGAACTTCTGAATATATTCCAAATTACGTTCACTTAAACGATGAAGGTAGGGAAGACTCAGAGTGCTTCGACTGATGGTGATATTCAGAGAGGGCGAATTGGCTACCCCCGCAGTCCTCTTCCGGACAGTGTCGTGATTTACGAACAGGGTTTCGTTAACGGTGGCGCGTTCATCGAAAGTGACAAGGTGCGTTCCATGTACCCAGACGCTGGTTCCATTGTCCACCTGCACTTGGGCTGACCGGTCATTGATGATGATGATTCCCTCGTCGACGTAGGTGATTGGATGTAAATCACTTGGCTGGGTCTCGCAGTGCGCTATTCCACCTGCATGTAGCTCTCTTGCGCACGAGCTCTCTGCCGTTAGTCGACAAAAGGTGACTCCTGGTGCCATCGAGCAGTTCTTAATCGAGTGGATTTCTCCGTTGCACTCGGCTACTGTATTACCAACTAATCGCAACATCACATTATGGTGTGCTACGGGGAAAATTGTGATTTTCTTACATGCTAGTTTGACCTTAGGAAATTTAATGATGAAGTGTAAAATGTTATCGGATTGTAGAACTTTTACGGACGCAACAGACAAAATGTCCCTTATGGGAGTGTCGGTGGGCTCCTCAAGCCAAACATTCTCTAAGTCTGCATGGTCTAATATATTTGGACTAACCATATTGATTTTTGCAAGTGTAATCGCAAGTACTAAGTTCTGCAATTCCATCATGATCATCCTGTTCCGAGCAAGCAATGTCTCATATAAATGACCAGTGTCAACTTGTGAATTTTTAGCTGATTTCAGGATTTGGTTGACTGTTGCGGTAAGCTTATTAATTTGATCTTGTACTTTATTGTTAATTTCCACTTGTCTATTGTTTGAGTTAATAAGTTGCAACTCAGTAAATTTGATCTTTTCTAAATCTTCTGCGTCTGGTGTTCCTGCCACTATCTTTAACATTGATCCTAAAAAGTCTAAGCTCCTGGCTACCCTGTGGTGCACGCCTAACGAGTCGAGCAGGTCGCGAAGGTGAGCTGTGTCCACATCCAAAAGTTTTTTCATGTGTGACTGGGGGAACATATCGCTCATATCTTCTGTTTCTTTTACTACGCGCCTGTACTCTGAAAGGTTCGCTGAATGTCTAACGAATGCGAACTCCTCCCACACTAGTATTCGACCGTCAATAATGGGGATGTACCTGGCCTGTGAATAGTCTGTGATATGCGCCGACGCCATGGTTAAGAAGAAGAGAATTGGGATGATTTTGGACCTGTGGAATGAATTCGGAGCTATATTTTTGTTCTTGACAGGGTTGCCCACCACCAACGGAAATTAACTTAACCTTAAAGAATATTTTATCAGCTATGCTTAGAGCTAGTAAAATTCTTGCCAAGTGGCAACAAAGAAAAAGAGAAGGTAAAAACTTTTTTTTTATTTGATGTTGTCCTTGTGGACCACCCTCCCCTTGATGAGGACTGTGGTCCCCATGTCCGCTTCCACAATCTTCTCTTCACACAATGGTGAGAGTTTGTTTCCTAGCCGCCTGTTGGATTTTACCAGGACTTTTTCACCAGCTTTGAACACCTTGTTCTGTCGGGCAGCATTTTCCCTGTTTCTGAGCTTGTCCTGGGCTATTTTGATCCTATCCTGAATTTCATATTGTGGTTGATCCGACCGTGTTTGAATTACGTCGGCTGGCCTCTTATCGATGACCGAATGGATGGATTTATTGTATCTGGCTGTGGCCAGCAAGATTAGTTCGACGGTGTCACTGATGCCTTTATCAATTTTAAGGCATCTAGCAATCTCTACTAGAGTGCTGTGGAAACGTTCCACTTGTCCGTTTGAGACACTGTGGAGGGGCGGTGCATTCGAGATGCTCACGCCGAAATGGTTCTCTAGCATGGACAAAATGGTGTGAGAATTCAACGATGGTTCGTTGTCACAATATATGACCTTGGCTTTTGGGAAAACATTCAAGAGTTGTAGCAGTGCTGGTTTAATGTCCTCTATGGTTCTAGAGGGGATTGGCTGGACCATCGCAAATTTTGAGAATTTGTCAATGGATGTAAGAAAATATTTTTTATCCGTTGAGAAGATGTCTATGTGTAATGTTTCCCCAACCTGAGATGGAACTGGCGTTTCGCCGAGCTCGTGTTTCTTTGGATGACGGTCGTATTTTGCCTTAGCGCAGGTTTTACAGTTAGTGACGATTTCACTTGCTAACTTGGTCATTTTTGGAAAGTAGTATTCTGAAAGTACTTGCTTAACATTTTCCTGCGCTGACCTGTGAGCTCTGTTATGCTCGGCTGTGAGGATTTCCCGTCTTTCATTGACTGCAAAAATATCCGTAACACGGTTCTTGCAATGCCAGAACTTGGTGGCTGGGAATTGCCGGACCAATACATCCTGAATCATCGCCAGCGTGTGAAGGTCGCAGTGAATGGCGTTTACGCCTTTTGGGACAATCGCGTCTGCAAGTTCCTCAAGCAACGACTCCTTGCATGTGAAGTCAATGCTATGTCGTCTCTTGTTTCCGAAAAGAACGAAGCTGCGTTTAGAGGAAAAGCGTGCTTCCTCCAGAGTTATCTGGTTTTGAAAGCAGTTTAATGGCTTATCCGTAGTTTCAATGGTATGCGTGAGTGACATTTCACTGTGAATAGTGGCCGCACACGAATAAGCTTCTTCCTGCTCCACAACGTTAAGTTGCTGTCTGGAGAGGGCATCTGCGACGAGGTTATCCTTGCCGGGCTTATAAAAGATTTTAGCGCCGGACTCGTCGATGCGAGCTTTCCACCGTTTGATTTTCGCATTTGGATTAGATTCTGCCACCGCGAAGGTCAATGGTTGATGATCAGTAAAGATGTTTATATCTTTGACTGCATATAAGTAGTGACGCAGCTTGGCCAGTGCCCAAATTATGGCTAAGAGTTCCCTCTCGTTTGTGGCGTAGTTAACCTCCCTATCTTTCAATGTCCTTGAGATCATTGTTATTGGGCGTCCCTCTTGGGACAATACTGCCCCAATGCCATAGGCCGAGGCATCTGTCGTTAGATCAAATGCCTTTTTGTAGTCGGGGTACCTTAGCATCACGTTGTCGGATGCCAAAATATTTCGTAGTTTCTGGAACGCTTGTTGTTGCGCCTCACTGAAATGAACCGGAATGTTTCGTGACCTGTGTCTACTAACTGCTCCGTTTTCCCCCTTCAAGATGTCCGATATAGGCCTCGCTATTGCTGCGAAGTCCTTAATGAAACATCGATAATAACTGGCTAAGCCTAGAAATGATCGTACCTCAAAAACATTTTTGGGTTCCGGAAATTCTTTTATGGCCTTTACCTTTTCTGGGTCTGTTGTAGCACCGTTACAGGTGACTATAAACCCAAGGAAGCTCACACTTTTCTTAAAAAAGCTGGACTTTTCTCCCGACACTCTCATGTTCGCATCGTACAGGCTCTTGAGAACCCAATCCACGTGCCTAATGTGAGCGTTCTCATCCTCCGAAAAAATGATTACGTCGTCAACGTAAACATAGCAAAACTTGCCGATCTGCTCTCGTAGGATGTCGTCGATGGTCCTCTGAAAAATGCTGCCGGCATTTTTGAGACCAAACGGTAGTCTGCGGAATTCGTATTTCCCCCCATTCACCGAGAAGGAGGTTTTCTCACGGTCTTTTTCCGCGAGAGTAATTTGGTGGTAGCCGGACTTTAAGTCCAGCGTTGAGAAATACTTGGCTTTTCCCAAGTTTCCTAATATCATTGAAATGTTCGGCATGGGATAACGATCAGGTATTGTTCTTTCATTCAGTTTGCGAAAGTCCAACACTAACCGCATTTTTTTGTTCCCATCCTCATCGATTCCCTTTTTATCCACAACCCATATTGGGTTATTATAGGGGGAGACCGATTTTTGGATTATGCCGTTTTTAAGCAGATCGTCAATCTCTTTGTTGACGAAATCCGCCGCCCCCATGGGGTAAGGGTACAATTTGGTGTAAATGGGCTCTTCATCGAGAGTCCTGATGGTAGCTATTACCGACGTATTATATGGCAGGGCTTCATTAGGGTCAGCGAAGGACTTTTTTCTGTCCTTTAGCATTTTCTGGAACGCTCCCTTTACTAAAGGAGGTGCCTCTGAGCAGTCCACCTTAGTAAAGTTGACGTCTGGGCAGGTGTGGAATGAAATCTGTTCCACCTCTGTGCCCCATTTAAGTTGACCTGAAGCCAAGCATAGTGATACCCCTGCCTGTTTCAACAGGTCGAGGCCTATTATCCCGTCAAATGTTTCTAAATCCCGTAAAATAAAAA
Source organism: Drosophila pseudotakahashii (assembly GCA_035046095.1). Lineage (NCBI taxonomy): Eukaryota > Metazoa > Arthropoda > Insecta > Diptera > Drosophilidae > Drosophila > Drosophila pseudotakahashii. The sequence continues at coordinate 16,330,648 of JAWNOE010000105.1, forward strand.
ATGTGGCATTCGTGTTAAACAGTGCTACACAGCATTTCTCTGCGATTTTGGTCTTGCCGTGAATGGAATGAACTGAGAATTTGGATTCTACCGGGCGAACGCCTTTCAACCCTTTATGTGGTCGAATGAAATTTTTGGACGCGCCCGTGTCAATGAGGAACTTCATGTTCACCCCCGCTACTCTGCGTCCGATGACGGGTAGCAGGGATTTTCCCCTAAAAAATTTATTGTGTCTGAATCGTACTCGTAAATTGAGTCATCGTTTATTCCCGCAGCTGCGACAGAGGCAGCATCGGCATATGATTTTACGACTTGTTCGTCGTTCTGAACGACGTGATTAACCCTCTGTTGTTTCTTTGGGTTACCCGTGCGATCGGAAGTCGCGGGTCTTCTGTTCTGATAAGTAGGGACTTGAACAGGGTGGATTACCTTGGAGACGGATGGATCTACATCCATGGGCTCCTGCGTATTTTGAAACTTGTTGTTGCGCGGCTCATTATGAACCTGCGCTTTAAACGTTTTGCTATAGTGCGGGTTCTTACCGGCACTATTTTGTGGCTCCGCCTGTGCGGGTGTCTTGTCCTGTTGACGACTTTGAGTCTTTGGACTTGACTTTCGCTCCTCTTGGCTTCTTGCGAACGTAGTCGCGAACTGATACCTCTCGTGGTTTGATTCCACTTCTTGTGCCAGGGCTAGGGCCGATGGCATATCCTTCGGCTTTGCCGAGAAAAGCACGTCAGTGAGACTGCGTTTTAAGCCCGAAATAAATACTCTTAGCGCGTCGTCACGGAATTTTTCACATAGAATTTTCGCCATACTTTGCTCGTAGGACATGTTAACCTTGTTGGTCAATAAGGTCAGCTTTTTCTCAACCTCATCGTAGTATTGTAATAGGGTTAGGCTACCCTGCCTGAGGGTGCCTAGCTCTTGTTCGATGACGTGCATCGGTCTTTTGTCGCTGTAAGTAAAATCAAGACGACTTACGATCGCGTCGAAATTTAACACAGTTCCAAATGAGGATAGTACTGCGTCGGCAGGTCCCCTAATTTTGCTTCTAATAATAATTACCGCCTGATAGTGGCGTGAACTACCATCATATCGTCTGAATATGTGATATGCGGCCGTGGCCGCCTGTCTCCAAGAAACATACGCTTCTTGTGCCCCCGCGAATTCGGGTAGGCATTTGACTGCGTCGAGGGGCTCGCTACACTGAACGTCATCCCTGATTTGTATGGCCGCGTATACCCTAATTTCTGGGGCCGGCGCCGGTGCTAGGGCTGCGGCGGGTGTCACGCGTAATTCTGCCACCTCGCTGGCCAGTGTATTGATAGTTAACCTTAGTTGTTCCTCCCTTTGTCGATTTAAGGCGGCCTGCTCTGTCAACGCATTGTCAATGGCCGCCTGCACAACCAGCCTAAGTTGCTCGGGATCCATCCCACTACCTGCTGGGGGGTCTATTCCCGCGTTTATCGGAGTTGAGGCCCGAAGGGGTTCTTCGTTATCGGAATCTGAATCGCTCGGGTACTGGTCAGCGTTTCTATACTGATGAAACTGTGCATTCATGGGCTTGAATACCCTAACGATATGCGAACGTAAGCAATTAAACAGAAGAACAACAAAGACAAAAAGACAACGAGGAATGCGGGGTCATATTTCTTTAAGACGGCGAACGGGTGGTTCCGTTCACTAAATTCAAAACTAGCGAATATAGTGTTAATAGCAATAATAAATTGATATGAATTATTTGGGACATAGCGTAAATAAGAGCGATGTGTTGTATAACTCTTGTTGGGAAAAATTTATCTGCAATACCTAAATCGTCAACCAAATTCTGATTCCAAAACCCTGAGTCCGTTGTAACTCTTTTATTTATTATTTATTAAGGCATTGATTTTTCACACGGAGTTGCAGAATTAGTTTTTATAAGTAAAAAGTTATTGTTCGTTTTAATTAAAAATTCTTTTAGAACATATATATTTTTTTAACTGTTTTATAACCTTGTGCAGATTAGAAAATATTTAAATAAGAGGCTCACTTACATGTTTTTTTTCTGTGTGTGTGTGGTGTGTTCCCTCAAATTTATTCCAAAATTAATTTACGTTGAGCGCCAATTATAATTTTTTGTATCTGGCCCGGCGGCGGTACCGTTCCTGTACGGGCCAGTGGTAGAAGGGGTATAGGCAGGTTGCTCGCTAGCTGTAGGGCTGCCAATTAATATATTTCTCCCACGAAGTCCACTCGGTGAGTATTAGACTTCTTCGAGGTTCCCGTGCAGCCGTCACTGTGTGGGTAGCCGGCTGGCTGTTATCATCTATTGATGAGTTAGGATGATTACGATGGAAGGGTGACTGCCCTTCTTCACCTGCTGGCCTAGAGACCCAGTCAAGTTTGGAATAATAAAGTATCTAACGGCAGTTGCCGGAGTTATTCAATGAATGAGCTTGTGCTCTTTATTCAGCTTCTAGAATGGAACTGAATACAAATTCTGGACTTAAAGCTAACAGAAGCTAACTCATAGCGGCCACGCAAAAGTGCTGTGTCTGCCGGCTATGCACGAGCATCCGGTCAAATGCTGTGTCAGCGATTTGGCCGGTGCATGGTATTCGGACAGCCGGTCATCGACTCTGTCCGGTTGACTTTAGTTAACTTGTATGTAGCAGGTAGAAATACGCTTTTCCTATAACAGATATTTATTATTGTTTGTCCGTATGAACGCTGAGATTTTGGAAACTATAAAAGCTAGAAAGATGCAGTTGCTAGTTCTTAGGGTTCCTACGCAGCACAAGTTTGTTTCATCAGAGTGCCACGCCCACAATCGCCTTAAACGATTTGCAAAAATTATAAATGCAACTTTGTTGTACTTATTTATAGTAGAAATAAAGAAGACAGTTTTCAAATCGGACCATTCTTTAAAAAGTTACGAGCAAATAATGGATTTTAAACAGTGCCTGCATATCTCCATCTCCCTCGCACTTTCTTTAGCTGAAGAACGGGTATCTGATAGTTGAAGTACTCGACTATAGCATTCTCTCTTGTTCTTTTTACCTTACCCCTGATTTATCAGGTAGCTGGAAATACTTAACCTTTCTCTAATATCGTTTTTCTGAAATCCCTCATTTTCAGGGCCTACAAGCGCGCCTATCTGGATGCCCGCTATTCGTCGCGGGAACGAGAGGCTTGGCTGGAGGCCCGCGAGCTGCGAGAGCGGGAGCTGCAGGGACGCGAGTACCGCGAACTGGAGACCGAGGACAGCCTGTATCCGGACGAGAGGGAGCGTTTGATCCGCGACAGGGAGCGGGATCGGGAGCGAGATCGCGACCGGGAGAGGGAGCGCAATATTGGACCGCGCGGCGATTTTCGTCCGGATTGGGAGCGCGACTGGGATGAGGAGGGCGGTGGTGGTCCCGGTGGCGGACCCGGCGGTGGACCCAGTGGAACCCCAGGACGACCACCCGGTGGTTTTGTGGGCGGACCCAAGCGCGGCAAGCCGCCAACGCATCCGGGCGGAGGACCTCCGCCGCAGCAGCAGCACCATTCCGCCTCGGAGCCCGACTGGGATGCCGACGAGCGCGAGAGGGAGAGGGAGCGGGAACGAGAGCGCGATCGGGAACGTGACAGAGATCGCGAGGATCGCCCGGATGGACCAGGAGGCGGCGGCGGTCTTGGTGGCGATAGGCCGTCCATTAAAAACGAGCCCGCTTGGCTGGAGCACGATCAGCGGGAGAAGCCACGCGCCTGGCAGCAGCAACAGCAGCAGTCCTCGAATTCTGGCGGCGATTGGCGGGACAACGATGACGCACCGCCACCGCCCAACCATCCGCATCCAGCCTCCCCGCACCACCATGTCCATCCGCGGGGTGAGCGAGGATCAGGCCGAGGCTTTCGACGCGGCGGCGGCCACGGCGGTCACGGTGGTGGCGATCACGGCGACCGGCCCGGCTACAGATCGCATCCGCCGCCGCTGATGACGCTGCCCGTGCAGCCACCGGGCGGCTATTCGCGGGGATTTCCCCACAAGCGCTTACCCTACGGCGGTGGCCGAGATGGAGGCGGCGGCGGCCGCGATGGAGGCTTACCCGGATCATCGGGCTTTCTCAAGAAGCACACTCACGCACCGCTGGTCTCGCCCACGCAGACACCGCTGCTGAATCCGCTCCTGAACGCCGGCGGCGGCAAGCCCAATGCAGCCGCCCAGGCGAGCGCCGTGGCGGCCGCAACAACCGCTGTGGCAGCGGCCAAGGCGGCGGCCCAGAGTGCCGCCAATGCCACCACCAATCCCGGAATACTCGCTCAGGTGCGTTGTGCTTTTCGTTGACTTTGGACCTTGCCTCATAAGCATATCAAGTGCGTCCATCCCATCGTATCATATTGGCCATGGTTTCGTGTTTTTGTTTATGCCTATATGCAAAGGCCCCTGTTGGCCATCGTAGCCATCGTTAACTCATTTGAACACTGCCAAGCCAGCTAGCAACTACATTTCGTAGAGAAGATGGTAAAGCTAGGCTGCAATTTGTGATCCTTTTCTTAATCGGTTCATCCTTCTTTCAGGTGAGCAAACTGAACACGGTGTGCATCAAGCAGGAGGATGCCTCGGAGGACTCGGCCGGCACCCCAGAGCTGGGCGCCCAGGATTCGCCGACTCAGAATCTAAACCATTCGCTGACCTCCGAGGGAAATCCCGTGAAGCTGGAACCAATGCGTGGCGGCGCCACCACCACCACGACAGCGGCGGAGGGCGAGCTGAGCGAGATCAGCGACAGCGACGATGATATACTGAATAAAACGGACAAGGTGCGGCCCAAGAGCGAGTTGCCCACCGAAATGGATCAGGAATTGGACACCCAGGCGGAGGAGACGAAGAACGAGTGCCTGCAGATCAAGGGCGAGGAGGTGGACGAGGTGCTGGACTTTGAGGAGATATCCGATGGCGAGCTGGAGGAGGACGCTCGGCACAAAGGTGAGCACACGAACGTGACAAATGGTTAATATATATATCAGAAATGCATTTTTCCGCTGATGATATCATTCTCAGCCATCGATTTTATGGTCACATGACTGCAAAGGTTAGAGAAAAACCTGCTTACATCCTATTAATCATCGCTTTTCGCAGGCATCGGCGACGCCCTCGGCGTGGACTGGCAGGGATTGATAGCCGAGACCCGTCAGCAGGCCAGCGAGGCTCAGGCGGCCCAACAGGGCGTGGACCGAGGCACCTCGGCCAAGCAGCGATGGCAGCCGCATCGCGTGCTCCTCGACATGGGCATATCGTTTGGCATGGCCGGCGAGAGCTACGCACGTCGCGTGATGGAGGAGGCGCGCCAGCAGCTGATCCAGGAGAAGGAGCAGTGCCAGCTGCGTGAAAGGGAACGCGAACTGGATGGCGATGAGCCGCCGGCCAAGATATCCTCGTCCCTGATGGACTACCGTGAGTTCTTAGCCAGTCCGCAGCAACTGGAGCCACTGGCCTGCGTGCAAATGGGTCTGCGCAGCGCCGCCGCCGAGCGCCAGCGATTGGTGGGCAATGTCTGCGGTCCGGGCAGTCGAGCCTTGAGCGCTCGCCAGGATTTGCGACTGCGCCGCCAGCTGTGCGGCCTGCCGGCCCGGGAGTGCGAGTTCCCGCGCAGTGTGCCCATCGTGGGCGAGGGGCTGCGCAACCTGGCCATGCAGATGTTCCAGCGCCGGCTCCTCGATGTCAAATGAGATCCGATGCCCGGCGAGTTGGAGATGGATGATGGGCCGATGATGATGACGATGGGGCACCGGCACCGCAAGCCACGTGGCCACTATCGTCTGGATATACAGATATTCATGGATGGCAAGGAGCGCGGACACCGTTCGCATTACTAGATGATTGTGTTTGAATTAAGCTTAATTTGTGAAGTAAAAACTATATATTAATTTCAATTGTGAATTATATAAATCTTGATGTGGTTTCCTCTATTATGAATTGTGAATATCAAGTGCATCAAATTACAGAAATGTTCTTAATAAAAGTTATTGTCCTATTAACAGCGTATAGTTTCTTTTTTAGGGCCATGAATAGATTGGAAACAATGGGTATTTTCAATAGTAGATTTATTATATCGTTGTTGGAACAGTTTTATAAGAAACCTAGTGCCGAAAATAATGTTAAATTAAATGTTATTTTTGTCAATAAATACATTCAGAATGGCTATTGTTTAATCGTAGTTATTCGTAATAAGCAACTCAGGCAACATGGAATAATTTGTAAACATTTTACGAAAACTTAAGAAGAGTCCTAGGATCTCGAGGATCTAATTTGGTTAAAGTGATTAACGCTACCCAATTCTCAGTGGTAATACTTATGTGCAACGATCTTAAGCTGAATCAATTTAGGTTTGGTGTTGGGTTATCACATATGTAAGATGGAATAGTACTTCCAAAGAAAAGAAAAAAGGAAATTACTGTTTTCTATCCAAATGTTCTTAACGTTCGCTCAACGAAAGGAGATGTGTTTAGTGTTAACCGGAAAACATTTTGCATGGGGGAGATATTGAAGCCTGTGGTGGACGCCTATTTAAACACACATAGATATTGTTTTATGACCATTGAAATGTTTGACACCTTTGGAATAAAAGTGGGAAATATAGCAAAAACTCTGCCGAGAAAGGTCGTAAAAAAAGAGACGCCTTACTCCGCAGTACAAAAAAAAATGCACAACATTTTAATGAGATTTTTAGGTTTTTTGTTTTTTATTTTAAATTGAATTATTATTTGTTTTTTTTTTTTTGTTAATTTATACTTAGTTTTTTGTTTCACGTCGAAGTAATCTTTGCTTTGCTCTCTCTCTCCTTCCCTGTTTCCCTGTCTCTTTCGCTTTGATGTTAGGTTCTCTCATTTTGCCCTTATCGCGCATATCCTGTGTTTATTTAATTTTATTAAATTTTTTAACACTACAAGTAATTTGTTAAAAGGCCAAAAACAAATTTTGTTTATACTTTCGCTTGCGCCGCCTTGCTTTTGCTTTGTCTAATTCTCAATTACGATTTGTTCTTTTAGTTTTAGTTTATTCATAAAGGTATATTTGTGTTGCCTGTATTTTTAGTTGAGTTTCGTTCCGTTTTTGCAATGCAAATTGAAACGTACAATGTTTGAAATTAAGTTTTGAGTTCTTATTAGTTGTAGGTTCTTTCGTTTTCCCTTCTTTTTTTCTGTTTCGGTTTCGGTTTCCTTTTTTTTTTGTATTTTTGTATTTTGTATTTTACCTTCCATATATGCAGATATGGAATATCATTTTGGGTGCTGTTTGAGTGTTTTATGTTTTATGTGTGTGAGTCAACGCTTGGCGTTAATCTTCTTTGCTCCTGCTGATTCTTCTACAGGATACAGGATTTAACATGGCTGCAGCTCTCTTCTAAAGCGCATTTGTTAGTGTTTAGCTGCTGTGTTTTGTAATTTGTAATTTGTGTGTTTATGTTTTTTTGTTAATGGGTTGCGTTGGTGCGTTTCACTCCAGCAGTTTTGGAAAAAAGTGTTCAAATAAATACAAAAAAACAAAAAAAAATCATTCAAGGGTGTTTGAAATAAAAAAAACGTGCTATCGCTTCATCTTCTTGTGTCTACAGCTGTGGTTTCTTCTCCGTTCCAGTGACTCCTGGGCTTCGTCCTTTTGGTTTCCTGCCTCCCCGGCGCGCCTCCCTCTGCTGCGCCTTCTGCTGGCCTCCTTCCCCTTGGCGGCGTCAATTCAAGGACGGCATGTGGGCGTCGTGCCAGTTGATCTCGATATTGGGCCACTTGGTCTGCAGGCAGGTGACCATCGGGTTCGAGGTGCAGATCGACTTCAGGTCGCCCTCCAGCAGTATGGCCGAGCCGCAATAGTAGCGCACCTGCAAAGGTATTTGTATATTAATAAAATAAATACCTAAAATGCAATAACGTCAGTTTAGCTCACCCTGTTGTTGTCATTGGAGCCCGGTATGCCATTGTAGTGCATCAGCTCAAAGGTATCCGGCGTGGAGCGGCGCTCCAGGGGGAAGAACTCATCCATAAAAGCGTTCAGCAGTATGATGCCCAAGTTCTCCGGATCCAGACGCTTCTGCATGAGGGCCACGCTGCCAAATGGAGAAGGGGTATCGATTAAAAAGCGGCTTTTGAGGAACGACTGGGCGTATAAGCTTACTAGGCCGGCTCGCTGACCAAATTCAAGGCGGCCAGAACTTCGCGCAGCATGGTGGTCGATATGAAGTTGTTGCCCTCGGGGTCGTAGGATTTAAAGATGCGACGACCAGTCTCCGAGGGCGTCTCTGGCGAGACAAGCCTCTTTTCGTTGCTGAACAGAACTAAAAAAGAGTGAAAAAAGCGGTAATGATAGGCATCTACATGCCATCTACAATGACTCACCGGTTAAATGCGTATCGGAGCCCATCACCCAGACGGGGTAGCGCGGATTCTTGAAGAAGGAACCCACGGTGCAGTAGCGCATCTGCTCCATCAGCGTTATGAACCCAATGTCGCTCTGCTCGCAGATGCCGCGCAGCTTCAGGCCTCCGACATCCTGCTCATTGTCCCAGACATGGGCCACGGCGCGGCCAGTTAGCATCAGATTGATCAGCGACTGGCCGCCATAGCCGTAGGTGCTGTGTATGAGGGGCTCTGAGGTGTCCGATATATCGGCCGCCACCAGCTCCGAGCCCTTGGTGAGGAACACCGAGTACATGAACAGCAGCACGCCATATGTGTGCGCCAGCTGGCCGTAGTTGTCCATATAGTAGCGGGCCACGCTGCCGATATCCTCGAAGTGAAGCGTGTGCAGCCGCTCGTGGAACTCATCCGGCGACAGCTCCCAGTGCGGATCCTGATCGGCATGTTCCTGGGCCATAGACTCGTTGACCGAGGCGGGTGTGGCCTCAGCGGCCAGCTCCACGCCTTCTCCTCCGCCGCCGCCGGCTGCCTCTTCGGCTGCGGATGATGATCCGGCCAGGCCAGCCGGAGCAGCAGATCCTGCCTCGGCGGCTGGCGAGCGCTCTTTGGTTAAACCAGCAGCCTCTGTAGCGTTGCCTCCACGGCGGCGCAAGAGATGGACGATGCGGTAGCGTGGCGCCCGACAGTTCTGCAGGATGTTGCACAATGCCTGGATCAGCAGCGTCTGGCATTTGTCGTGGGGGATCTGAGAAAGTGGTAATGGAGAGATAAGACTGGAACTGGTTGTAGTAGTAGTTGTACCCACCTCCGACAGCTTCACGTCTGACATGCTCATGATAATTATCTTAAGCAAGTACGCCTGCACCGGCGCTATCACAGCACAAGGACCGCCCTGCTTCTGCACCAGTGCCGACGGCTCCACTTTACTAAACTCGAATCCTGCAGGGGTTAAACAGTGGTTTAGTGTTTTTGGAAAATACATTAAGGCCTAAGCTAAGACCTGATGTTTAAAATGTGATTCTAAAGGTTAAGGGTAAATATTGGGTTAATTTTTGTTGTAATAAACCGAAATATACTAAGGTTTGATATTTAAAATCTGCTTCCAAAGGTTTATAAAATCCAAATAAAAATCTAGAGTAAATTATTATAAATAAATTATAATTGAAACTAATCGAATTATTGTACTCCATTTGATAAGAAGGAATGATACTTTGAAGATACTAGTTCTAAACGCTAAACATATCATATGTAAACCATCATAAGACAACCAATATTGAATTTTCTTATATTTTTTATTATTTTTCTTATTTCTTAGAAATCTTGTTAAAAGGAAAAATTACCAGGAATCGGTATAAAACTAGAGTTTCAAGTTCCAAGAACCAAATACGTTTTGAACATGACCTGGGCCAATTTTACTTATTTTTTGATCATAAATCTCTTCGATTTCGGCTGTTTGATCATTATATGTGGTTCCCTAACTTAGTATAAATATTCAACTTTGTTGTTTTATCAAGAAAATTGAAGTAAACATGATTGAACATGACCTGGGCCAAGTTTTTTCCTCTTTCCAATTGGACAAAACTCATGGATGGGAGCAAAAAAGGGCGCGCTTTTTGGCTTTGCAGTGGGTGTTGGTGCACCATGTTAATGGTGGGCGGACGGGAGAGGGAGTGTGGTTTGATTGGGTGGGTGGTTACCTTGAGACCAACGCTTGAATACATCTTCGCGCACATTGTCGCCCCACAGCAATTGCTTGATGTCGCGCAGTTCGCGCATATCGGTGGCATTCAGCTGGGGCAACTGCTGCTGCTGCTGCTGCTGCATCGGGTGCTTCTCCTGCCCGCTGGATGGAGATGGCGATGGCGATGGGGATGCACCTGCTCCAATGGCGGGGGAATGGCTGCTGGGGGCGGCGGCGCTGGTCGGGGAGTGCGATTGCGATTCCAAGGCCGCCGAGGCCAACGTCATCGACGCCGACGACGACGCCGCCGCCGACGCCGCTGCTGCTGCAGCTGCAGTTTTTGGCGAGACGGAGGACGAGGACTCCTCGCCGCCGCGCTGCTGCTCCCGCACAATTTCTTCGTTCATGTCCGCCGAATGCTGAACGCTGAACGATGCACTTCTCTTACCGCTCCGCTCGTCGCTCGTCCGCTGCTGCTGCTCCTCCTCGCTTGCGTTTAAATTCTGGCTTAGATCTGCGGAAAATTCACTCGATTTGCCTACCAAATTCGCTTGGCATTTTCGGCCAGCGTTTTTTCGTTTCGTTTTTTTTTTTTTGGCAAATGCAAATGCAACAGTGTAGAGCTGGGTGAAGCACTCGCGATAGTATCGATGGCGCTATCGATAACGAAATCGAACGCCACCAGTGTGACCGCGAAAATATCGATCAATAATACCAGTGTAAGTACGACGAAAGGTCTCACTAGGCTAACGGTAACTTTTTAGAAAGACCGTTTCGTAATTCGAATTTAAAAATAATCATAAATATCATACAAATATTCATTATTATTTATTTATGCAAAGCTAACTTAAAGGTAAAAACTATAAGCTAACTAAACTAAGAGCTCTAGCAGCTAAACTATAATTTATATGTATGTAGTTCATTATAGTTTTTTTTTAGTTTCGCTGAATTTTTTGGTCTTTTTATAAAGTTACATCTAATGAACATTCCATCTTGAAAGTTGAATACACTTTCTGTGCCGATAATTAAGTCAGTCTTTTAAAAGAAACTATAAAACATTTATAGAGTGAAATCGAAAGAAGAGATTATCAAGCAAGTGGTCAAAATGAATTGACAGAAAATAATAAAAACTTGCGGAGTGAGCTAGAAACTGCTTAAGATGAGATTAAGAACAGAACAAATTGCTACCAAAGACAACCAAATCAATGTCCCCAAGTGACCAGATAAAATCGAAATCCAGAAAAATATCAGAGATAAACTATGATCTTTTAAAGTGTCATCCCATATCCAAATGTACCATCGACGGACCAAGTGGAATTTATAATGTCACAGTAGACGAGATGAATAGATTTCAAGCACTCTGTAATTCAACTGGCTGGCTAACAATTCAAAAACGTTTTGACGGCTCCGAGAACTTTGATAGACCCTCCAAGGACTACAGGGATGGATTCGGGAATATTGAAGGAGCATTTTTCATCGGGATGGAAAAAATACACATTATGACTGAGGCACGACCACACGAACTTGCTATTAATCTTGGTATGTTGGATGGATCCAAAGGCTACGCTCATTACGATATATAAAATAAAATATAGATTACATTTAATAACTTTTGATTGCCTTTAATTTTAATTTAATGCGAGATTTAAGTCTTGTATGTAGTTACTACCCAAATGCTGTTGGCTTTTATAACTTGTAGTCTTTATTTTTAAAACAATACACATATTAATATTGGATGCACTTAAATTCACAATACATATCTATATAATCCATAATCATCGGCGCTCAAATCAAAACATATATCATTTGATCTCGAGGGAATTGTGCCGAGGTCTCCGGAATTCGGATTTCGGCTTTCGGTCTCCGGACTCTGCATCCGCATCCCGAACGATCTGCTCCCGCCGCTCCTCATGCGCCTTAGTACATAAACTCACATATATCAGATATATCTGCACGGATCTATACACATATATATGGTTTGTTTTGCTTGATGGTTGGTTTTAGCTTTTGGTTTTCCTTCGCTGTGATGTGTGTGTGATACGTTGACAAAACATCGACTAGAGTACGGGGTAGAAATGAGCGGAGACGCATGCCAATCGGGATCCAATCCCAATCCCGATCCCCATCCCCATCCCATCCTAGGTGATCAGCCGCGGCGCGTGCAATCCATGCACATTCTCGATGGGCGGACAGTGGGTGGCACCGGGTGGCCCCCAGTCGTGAAGGCCGCGCGAGTTGGCCAGCCGATGGGTCAGCCGGTGGGCGATGCTGAAGCCGCCACTGCCCTCCAGTTGGGTGAGCACGATGATCACTTGTCTATGGGATAAGAATTTGCGATTATTTGAGTGTTTTGCAGTTAGTGAAAACAAAGAGAAACATACCTCTGCAGCGGCGGCACCGAGTCCACCGTCTTGAGTTCGCCCCGCGTGGACACCACATTGTAGCTCTCCTGGCAGTCGCACTTGACATGGATCCACTTGTTCTCGTGCCTGTTCTCCACCATCACAACCAGACCCGCCCAGCCCTGCAAAAGGTAAGAAGGCACCCCTAGTTAGGTTATCCAGTTCCTCAATCTTCTCCTTGCTAGATCACTTGCCTTGGTCAGGTAGTAGGCGGTCATGCCCTCGCGCCCCTCGTGCCGCTGCCCCTTGGTCAGGGTCAGGCTGATGATGGCATCGGCGAGGAGGTGCGGCGAGGGACTGATCTGCTCCACGAGCAGCCGCTTGGAGCTGTGTATCGCCAGGATGCATTGCGGATACTGGTGCGGATCCTCGATGCCCGTGTGCCAGTGATTGAAGGCCAGGCAGACCAGCAGGTAAATGTTCCGCTCCAGCATCTTGTGGCAGCCCACAAAGCCGCGAACCTGTATAATGGTTAGGATGAAGCTTAAGTCGTTAAGGTAGGAATGAGAAACACCCACCTGCCGCTTGCTGTGCTCCACCAAACGACCAATTTCCGGCGCCGCCGGCGAGCGGGTGCGGAATATCACAACGCACAGGTCCAGCTGCGAGCGCTGCGACTTCTCCGAGTTGCGCTGCCCCTCCTGGAAGAGCGTGAACTCCGCCTCCGTCGGCTCCAGCACGGTGAGCAGCACACAGGAGATGGAGCACAGGGGCTGCAGGGTGCCCTGCAGCCGCACCTCGTTCCAGCCGGAGCGCACCTTGCAGATGTCAATGCAGTCGAAGTAGTTGAGCACATCCTCGAACGAGATCCAAAAGACGCCCTCGCTGGCGCCGTGCGGCATTAGGGCGTCCCGCAGATCGTCCGTCCACAACGAGGAGTCATCCGACCAGTCGCCACGCCACGAATAGTGACCCCAGGGATTGCGCAGCTTGAGCAGCCGATGTCCCTGGATGTCCTTCACATCCAGCACCGAGTAGGCGTGTCGCGGTCGCAGTCCCTTCTGCTGGTACTCCTCCTCGTCCACCTGGGATGACAGGTAATCAATCATCATGTAATATTTGGTATGTATTAGACTCACCTTCATGTTGCCACCGCCACAGCTGGCGCCCATGAGGAATCGCACGCAGCGCGAGCTCAGCAGCTGGGCCCATATCAGGTCCTTGTCCAGCTCATCCTCGCTGGGCATGGGCAGGCTGCTCGCCTGCAGCGGTATGCTCTCGCAGGGCGCTCCCGTCAGCGTGGCCAGGCCCTCGATGGCCCGGCCGGAGACCAGCGCCTCGTAGCAGCCATGGATCTTGGCCACTGCCTTCTCGATCAGCGGCACCCACAGCTGCTTGCGCTTGGCCTGCGAGTAGACCAGATGGCCGCGCTTGTCGCACGGCAGCAGATCATCGACCAGCACGGTCGTCCACTTGCCATCCTTGCAGAGGCGCACCTGGTACGCCCCCTGGCCGCATATCTCCTTGGTGACCAGCACCTCCTTGACCAGATCCTCGCGTTCCGCCAGCACAGCCAGGGCGCTGAGTAGCCAGCAGTTGCCCAATACGCCCTGGCAAATGTCCGAGGGCAGCGGTGTGCGAAAGACGGCCCACGGCGGATACGCACCGCCGTCGCAGTTAATCTCGTGCGGCCGACGCCACTGCACCACCGGATTGCCCTCGCCCGCTCCGCTCGCCGGATTGTAGTATAGGCTCTTCGGCGCCGGCGGAAACGAATCGTCCACGAAGAGCTCACTGTTGTCGCGACAGTACTGGATAATGTTCTGCCACTTGGTCAGAGCCTCGGTCTCCTCCAGCTGGCGCAGGTTCTCCATCAGCTTGCTCTCCTGCCGAATGTCCGCCGGGGTAAGTGCGACGCGTATGGACTTCCTGGCCAGAGCCTCACCCAGCACAGCGCTCGCCAGCCCGCGCGGACTCGAACAAATGTCGCAGACGACGGAAGCGGCACAGTTGTCGTACGTGCAGGCCGGGCACTGCCACTTCTTCAGGCTGGAGCTAGAGCTGGAACTGGCCACTGCTGCGTTTGCCGCTGCTGCAGAAACCACCGCTGCGGAGCCCACCTGTTGCAGATTGTAGCTGGAGGCCAGGCCGGCAATGGAGATGTTCCTGGGCACTATAGAGCCGCCGGTGCTGTGACGTTTAGGTATGGCGCCCGAGGAGGAGCTGGAACTTCGCTGCTGTGGCGGCTGCTGTAGCGACGGCAGTGACGGCTGCATCCTGGGCGAGGGACTGCGTGAGCCACGCAGCCCAGCCGCCGATGTCGTTGGAATCTGCAGCAGCGGCGGCATGGGCAGCGCCACCGAAGCCAGCGGTAGATTAAGAGCTGCGGCGGTGTTGGTGGGTGCTTTCACCTCGCTCCCGCTGCTCGACTGATGCCCACTAGCTGCGCTAGCTCCTCCTCCTGCTGCTGCTGCTGCATCCTGATCCTCGTACGACTGGCCATCGGGTCGCTCACGCACCGCCTCCATGGCCATCGAGAGCTGCGGCTGACGGTGCGATTTGCAGGCACTGCACACCGGCGAGTGGAGCGAGTTCTTCAGCGTACAGTGGCTGCAGGTCCAGAACTCGCCCTTCCGCAGCGTCATGTCCTCGATCGAGGAGATGCTCTTCAGCTTGGAGCCGCCGCAGACCACACAGGCCATGGCCGTCGAGTAGTTGACCAGGGTGCACTTTTTGCAGGTCCACGGTTCATCGCGGGGAGCTTTTGGGAATAGACATTGGTTATTGAAGATTTGGACTAACATGATAGACGGCCAACATTACCTTTCTCCTGACCAAAGGACACAGCTGACTGCTGTTGCTGCTGCTGCAGGAGTTGCTGCTGCTGCTGTTGCTGCTGCTGCTGCTCCAGCTTGGCCTCGCACATCTCGCAGGTCTGCAGCCAGAGTCGATTGTAGGCATAGGAACATTTGATGCATGTCCACATCTTACTGCGGCTGCCGTTATTGTCGTGCCGTACGGCAGCCACTGCTCCTGCTGCTGCTGCAACTATCGCTCCCGAGGATGTGGTCGCTGCTGCTGTTGCGGATGTGGCTATTATCAGGCGACTGCTGCTCCCCGGATCATGCGTGCTGCAAAGCGAAAGCAAAACAAACTAATTAGAATGCAATTTCGGAAATGCACTTTAAATGGGATGTAAACAAAATCAAAAGTGACCACCAAACAGTTTGTCATAACAAGGTACAAGATTATTTAATTAATAAATGTTTTCTTTGGAATTACCTTAGAAAATCTATGACAATCTCTTGGTAAATCGACCGTTAATATAAATCATACACATATAGTTACAAAATTTGCTTAAATAACTAAAAACACACAACTCATAACGCACAGAAATAATAATAATAAGCTGGTAGCCGGGAAAAAGAAAGCCCCCCCGAGTGACTAAGCGCCACGCAAATTATCAGCAATTAAAAAAAATAGAAAACCTAATAAACTGATAAGCGAAACAAAGGCGTTCTCGTTTTGGAGGGATAGGAAGTTGGATGGGTGTGGGCTGGGCTGGCTAATCTCCGTCGCCCGCTCGATGGCAATTACATTTTCGATTCGGTCGTCTTGCGCGGTCCCTTCCACACCTTGGCGTAGATGGAGTGCTCCTCCACCTGCGACTCGGACTGATCGCTGGCCTCGCCATCGTTGTCGGTGCTGGTGCCCAGTCCAGTGAGGGATTCACTGACCGCGTCCATGATCGAATCCCCACTGCCATTGTTGTTCGTTTGCGATTCGCTGCTGCTGCTGCTGGCAATCTGTTGCTTCTTTTTGAGCTTGTGCTGCTTGTTTACCTGCGCATAGATGGGCATGGTAGCTAGTGGAGCTAGTGGTGCTGGATCCGTCGGCCTCGTTCCCGAAGGCGAGCTCACAATGGCCACCGCCGTGGCGGCTGCCTGTGCCGCCTGGGCAGCAGCTGCTCTCAGTTGCTGCTGGGCCAAGGCCACGCATTCGTTCTCGTACAACTTGTTGCTGCTGCCGCCGGAGCTGCTGCTGTTGTTGTTGATGCTGTTACTGTTGCTGTTGCTGCTGCTGTTGTTGCTGTTGCTGCTGTGATGATGATGGTGGTGGTGGTGGTGATGATGATGACTATGATGCTGATGATTATTGGAGCTGGAGGAGCCGCCGGTGGAGCTGTTGGCCATTGGCTCCGACCACTCGTTGACGGCTATGAAGACGCCGTTCCGCGGAATGGTGAACTGCGTTGGATTCATACTCACTGCTGCTGGCTCCCGCTGGTTCTTCCTCTGCTGCTGCTGCTGCATTTGCTGCTGTGGATTCGCCGGCGACTTCTGTTGCTGCTGCTGCTCCTGCTGGATATTCAGATTCAGATTGAGATTGAGGGCCTGCTGACGCAGTGGCTTCATTTGGCCCTGGCCTATGGAATCCTTGGCCGCTGACCGCGAGAGCGTGGTGATGGTGAAGTTGTACTTCCGCTTGGCCCCGCTCTCGCGCACCACCTTGTGGTTCTGGTTCTTGTTGTTGTTGTTCTGCTTGCGCCGGCAAAACGTGTCGTTGGCGATGGCAAAACGGGAGTTGCTGCAGGCGGCCACGGGGGGAATCCCTGCCAGAAATGGAAGGACGGATTAGAAGGATGTTTTGGAAATTATGTTCGTAAAGGTAAGTTTCTAATTGTTACCTTTTCCTTAATAGTTTTAGATCCCTTTACAATATCCTTATACTTTATATACCGAATTTATTACATTTGACGATCCTAAGCAAATATTCGATTTAAAAAAAGTTCTTTAAAATACTTTTTTTTCAATCTATTATAACTATCTAGATCATGTATTATTACTAGCTACATCATATATTTTAACTATCTAGATCATATATTATAATTATTAGTGTTTATTAGTGTTATTAATGTTAATAATATGAGCTATCTATCCTCACTCTTTGACTAATTGTTTTCCTAAACACTATCTTCTTAAATACAAGCAGTTACTGATCTCTAATCTCTAATCACTATATAATATATCACCTATTATATCCATATCACAATTATATATGTTAATATCCGTACTCTCTAATCTGTTGATTTCCCAAGCACTTTATACTTAAATACAAGTAATTCCTGATTGTAGCTAAATCTCTCTCTATCATCATATCATATATCATCTATTATATCGTTATCATTATTAATGTTAATAATATTAGCTACATATCAGAAGTCTTTAAAGTTTAAACTGTAGTTTTTCACACTATCTACTTAAGAACAAGTAATTCCCGGTCTTTCGGGCTTATATTTTGGACGGAGCTAAAGCTCTCTCTTTCTTTATCTCTGATCCCAAGTGGCACCTTCTTAACGCACCTGTCAGCTGGGGCGCTGGCTTGACCAGCGGCAGATTGAAGATGTCCTTGCTCTGGTTGTTCGCATAGCAGATGTGACAGCTGCGCCCCGAGGCGCTCTTGTCGATGGCGGTGCTCAGGCTCTGGGTGCGCCGCAGTCCAGATCCCGAACCCGAACCCGATCCCGGACCCGATCCCGATCCCGATCCCGAGCCAGATCTACCTTTGAGGTGCCTCTTGTGCGAGTGCTGGGAATGTAACTGATAATGGTGCTGCTCCTCCAGCTCCTGTTGGAGGTAGTGATGATGATGATGTGGATGCGGATGCGGGTGCGGCGGATGCGAATGGTCCGCTGACAGCAGCTCGCCGCGATTGCCCAGACTGCCGGCCAGCTCCTGGCCGCGATCGGCTGCAATGGCGTCCTTGTAGATGGGCGCCAGATAGCTGACCGTGTCGCAGATGAGACAGTGCCAGGTGACCGAGCTGTTGTCCGTGCCGCAGGCGTGGCACACCCACCGCCGATTGAGTGCGGGATTCGAGAAGTGGCGGTACAGCTCGATGGAGCTCTTGATGTACTTGCGCGTATCCTCGCAGTCGACACAATTGGCGGGCAGGTTCTGGCTGTTCCGCTGCGGTCTCTTCAGGCATCCGCGCAGCAGGGATTTGTACACATGCTTGTACTCGCTCCTGCAAAATAGGTAAATGGGTTTTCTGTTTCGTTTGGATTTTTGGATTTGGATTGGATGGGTTTCGGTTATGGTTATGGCTTGGCTTTTCACCGACTTTCTTTTCTGTTCTGTTCTGACCGCAAAGGTTATCTCAATGACTGGCCATTTTCCTACTCTCCGTCTCCGCTCGTCCAATTCGTCACTCGGGAGTGGAGTTCGAGTTCCTCTGCTCGGCCAGCGAGTTCGCGAATCGATAAACTTGTAAACAATGCTTCTTTATCCAAATCGATTTTCCCCAATTCTCGCTGCTCGGCTGTTTTGTTGTTGCTTCTGCCGCTGCTGTGTATACATGCTCTCACACACACACCCGCACACACGCTCACGGACAATCGCCAGTGCCGACGGCTTAGCTTTGAAAGCTAGGTTCTAGCTTTTAGATAAAACTTTTTTGTAACCCTCATTAAAATCAAATGATACAAATAGTTTACGTTGTGCCTAATCTGAATCCAATTTGAACATAAATTATAAGCTATCCAAATATTGATTACATTGAACATTGATATAACATTGAACATTGTAGCTATTAGGTAAAATTTATATTAAAATATATTCTATTTTTCGAAAATATTTGCATATCAAAGTGATACGGATACAAGTTATGGATTATACGGAAGTTCATTAAATCGAAAATAATTTCCTATACATTTTGTCTATCAGTTGATACATATATTACTATATCTGATCCAACAATTTTAAGGGAGTATTGAAAAGTATCTGTATTAAGTTTTACTTTGGGATATATTTATAGTAAAGTTACTATATAATCAAAGGACAAACTTTTTAAGTTCAACTTGTCTCAGCGTAGATATGAAAAAAAATTCTAACAACTAAGTACTAAATCTTTTTTAAATAACTGGCGATTTGCAAAGTAATGTATAGAATAGTAATTTCTCTTGAGTTGAACTTTCCTGAAAGCTCTTTTAAGCAAACCTTTGTAAAAAGTACTTCTAGCTATTTTTTTTATCCTCCTATTGGCTGTCACCACTGGCGCTCACACGGACACGGGGACACCCACACACACACACACAGAGTCACAGGCTGTTTGTTTTTGTGGCGACCGCTGCTCCGCTTACCTGGCAACCGCCGCCCTGCCCTTCTCCTTATCCTTCTCTGCCTGCTCCTTCTCCGCCTGCTCCTGCTCCAGTGCATCATCAGCTGTCCAGGAGGCGGTAACCCTTCGCTGTTGTTGTTGCTGCTGCTGCTGCAGTTGATGTTGTTGTAGTTGGGGGAACACCTTGCGAACAGTGCCGCAATTGAAGCACTTTAACGATTCCGTCGGATTGATCGTGTTGCACTTGGTGCACGACCACTGCAGCACGGATGAGATGGTGCCCATTTCGCGGGGGAATCTCTGGAGTTTTTAAGCTGCTGCTGCTGTTGTTGTTGTTGTTGGCTGGCTGGCGGGGGAGTGGATAGGGTGGATGTGGGTGGATGTGATTGTGATTGTGGTTGCGGCTGAGAATGTGGAACTGGAACTGGTACTGGTACTGCCAAATGGAAATGGTGAATGGTGTGTTGTGGTGACCGGGCGGAGATGGAGATCGATTGGGAGGACCAGAACCCGGGACCAAAACTAGGACCAAGCAATGGCTTCCAACAGTTGCACGCCGCGTTAGTGATGTGAAAAAACATCGATGCATCGAGCATCGATGATTTTTGGGCGATGTTTTTCGATGTTTTATCGGCATACCCTATCGATGTTTAACAAACCATCGGATGTTTTGTTTTAATTTACTTACCAAAGTAAGTATATGTGAAAAATAATAAAAATAATATAATAATAAGTCAAAAAATCTCGTCGCCGTTTTACGTTTGGCTAATTTACCGATTGCCCAAGTCACCCAAGTCTAGTTTTCTGGCGCCAAAATTGAATTCAATTTGGGTGGACTATACCAAAGACAAATGAAGGCAGGGGGAACTGATTTATACAGTTTATACGGATATTTGGTGAGTAGATTTATTAATTACAATTATTCGTCGTCATTGTTTCACAGTTAAAATGTTAGAAAAGGTGGAAAGTAGAACGTAGAGAGTTTGTTGTCTTAAATCTTCGCAAATAAAAGTGCTTGCCAGAATGAAATGCCAATTCTACAGTTTCCGAAACATTGAGTCTGATAATAGGCTGGCAAAACCACTCTTCTTCTATGGTGTCTTTCATTTTTTTTATTAAAAATATTTCAAAATAAAAACATTCCCAATTCCAACGTTCCGCCTGTCAAGTTCATGTAGTATCAATAATTCTGCGGTCACACTATCGATAACGATACCGACTCCTGAACATCGAGGGCCCCGATAGGTTCGCATATCGATCGATCCGCTGCACGTGTAGTTTTTGGTAGCAACAACATTTGGCCATAGTTAGTTTAAGTGCCTAAATAAACGCAGAAAACATGGTCAGTTCGGAGCCGAAAGGACCTGCTAACGTGGCCAAAGGGGCCTCGCCCCTAAAGGGCAACAAATCGACGGGCAAGCCCGGCCAGGGACAGAAATTCAAGCCCGGCGGAGCTGGTGGCGCCAGGAAATTCGACAAATCCGGCGGAGGACCGGGGAAAAAGTTCGACAAACCGGGCTCCGGTGGCTTCAAGAAGTTCGACAAACCAGGCTCCGGCGGCTTCAAGAAATTCGACAAATCGGGAGCGGATGGTGGCAAGAAGTTTGGCGGCAACAGCAACAACAAGTTCCGGGGAAAGCCACAGGCACAGCCGCAGGCGCCGGCGGAGGGCGAGAAACAGGACTGGAACAAGTTCAAGCAGGAGAAGAAGGACCTCAAGCTGAAGCGCAAGAGCTCCAAGGACACCTACGAGATCACCAAGGAGGCCAAGCAGATCTACGAGAAGCTGCGATGGTGAGAATGAATCCCCGATTAAAAGACACGAGGACAATTAAAACCGATCTATGATCTATCAAATCTATTCTGATAGTACTTACTATAGTGATACATAGTCTTATGATTTTAATCGGTTTTAGATAGTCTCAAGAGCGTTATTTCTTATAGAATACCATTATCCCCATTATATATTTTATTTTATTTAAATATATGTAGAATTAAAGCCATTTATTTATATGAATAGAAGATATATCTGATATCATACACTACTTACCATCTTTCTATGACGGATTTATAATATAGTCTTATGATTTTAAAAAAATTTAGATAGTCTCAACAGAAATATGATCTATCAAATGTATTCTTATAAGATGTACTATAGTTCTTACATATTCATAAACAACTTACCATCTTCCTATGACAGATATATGATATAGACATATGAAAATTGATCGTAAAATAAAAGTATCTTTAAATATGTTCAGAAAGCTTTAAAAAAGAGAGACTAAAGAACCTAAAAACAGACTGAATGTATATTTTTTATAATTTGTTTATTTTATTATAATTCTAATTTACTTTGTTCATCTTGCAGCCGCCGAACGGAGAACAAGGACAAACTGGTGGAGCAGATATACAAGGTGCTCAACGTGGGCGACACCATCTCGAAGGTGGTCAAGGCCCACGACACCGCCCGCGTGCTCCAGTGCATGCTGAAGTACGCCTCGCCGGCGCTGCGGGCGGAAATCTCCGAGCAGCTGCTGCCCTTCACCGTGGTCATGTGCCAGTCGAAGTACGCCCAGTTCTGCGTCCAGCGCATGCTCAAATACGGTGCCCCGGCCACCAAATCGAAGCTGGTGGACAGCCTGTACGGCAACATTGTCCGTTTGGCCGGACACAGCATTGCCAGCGGATTGCTGGACACGATGTACCAGAGTGCGACCGCCCAGCAGCGCATTCACATGCGCCAGGAGTTCTATGGCGATCTGTATCGGAAGGCCAAGGATGCGAATGTCAAGACGCTGAGCGACACCTATAAGGAGGCCACCAACATGAAGGCCTCCATTCTGGGCTCGGTGAAGGCGAATCTGGATCATGTGGCCAACAAGCAGCTGGTGGACAGTTCGCTGGTGCACGCCGTCATGCTGGAATACCTGCGCGCCTGCGACGAGGACGAGGAGAAGCTGGAGGAGACTGTGACCGCCTTTGCGGCCCTGGTGCCCCACATGCTGTCCACCAAGGAGGGCAGCGAGGCGGGCGTCATATGCTTCTACAAGTCCACGCCCAAGAATCGCAGAGTGAGTATACTGGCTAAACCAGATAAAATGGAAGAAGTCTAATATATATTTTGCATCTGCAGGCCATCATTAAGAACATCAAGGAGCACCTGCTCAAGATCGCCACCCACGAGCACGGTCACGTCTTCCTCATCTCGCTGCTGAACGCTTTGGACGACACAAAGGCCACCAAGAAGGCCATCTACGACCATCTGCACGGCGATCTGAAGACGCTGGTGGGCAATCAGTATGGCCGACGAGTGGTTCAGTGGCTGGTGGCTCCCGGAGATACCACGTGCTTCCATCCCGAGTTCATTCGCGTGGTCGACGAGGGCCTGGCGTTTGGCAAAAAGGAGAAGGAGCTGCGCCGCAAGGAGATCTTCGAACAGATCGAGGCGCCTATTGCACAGACCATCGCCGAGGAGGCGGCCTTCTGGCTGTCCAATAGCCACATTGGCCTGGTCACCGCCGACATTCTAAATCACAGTGAGTGATAGCCCTTATCTAAAACCGTAAATCATATAGCTAACTGTTCTGTGTCTCCAGTTCAGGGCGAATCCTATGAGAAGGCGGCCACAGCGCTCGCCCAGGTGATCACCCAGCCGGAGTGGCGCATTTCAGCCGATGCCGCTGGCCCAGTGCCGCAGGACAAGAAGAAGCCGCACAATGATGTGGAGGCCATCATAGCCGAGGCCACCAAACAGCGCAGGAAACTGCTAAACGTTGACAGCAGCAGCAGCAGCGAGGATGACGAGGATGATGAGGATGCAGAGGAGGAGGAAGGGGAAGAGGGCGAGAAGGAGCAACAGGAGGAGGGCGATGAAGAAGTGGCCGAACCCCAGGTGAAGAAAACCAAAAAGGAGGCCAAGAAATCAAAGGCTAAGAAGGAGGAGCCAGAGCCGGCGGCTCCACTGGTCACCGGCATCGAGGAGGCCGGCATGCACATTGTGCTGAAGAAGATCCTCAAGAACGATGGCAAGCGCGAGGGCCATCCCTTCAGCCAACAGCTCCTGCAAAGCCTGTCCACCGATGTGGTAAGTGCATGAATATATAACTCTAACTTTGCGTTGAAGTAATTATGTTTATTTGGTTCAAAGACATCATGATAACATTACTATTATTAGGAACGCATCGTATATAAATGCATAATTGATCAGTGCTTTAGCATGGGTTTTAATAAATTTGAGTATTAATTTATTTAAAAAATTTGTCGTCAATAATATTTAGTTTTATAAATAAGAGTAGTTCCTAAGCTTTCGTTTATTGTGATCCTAATTCTTACTACCATTTCCATTCATTTTCCAGCTCAAAACCTGGCTGGGCGTCAACCGGTCCTGTTTCGTCCTGCTGAAGCTGGTGGAGGAGAGTCCCGCGCTGCTGGGCGACTGCAAGAAGGCCATCGCGGCGGAGAAGAGCCTCGGCCAGACGCTGGCCAACCAGAAGACGCTCGGGGCCAAGCTGCTGGCCGCCAAACTGAACATTGGCAAATGAAATGAAAATGAAAACGAAAACACACACCCCGTTTTCTTTTAGCTTAGACAAAACCTAACATTTTAAAATACATAATTCTATATTGAAATGGCTGTAAATTCCGTTTTATTCATGTGAAGTGACGTGAGCTGAGTGGAGAAGGCGTCATTCGGTGGTCAAGGATTTTTCTAGGATTTGCGGAGTATGATGTGCAGGCCGGAATCGCTGTCGACGATGCCCGACAGCTGGCCGACGTTCAGTTTGAAGGCGGCCTCCTCGAACGATGCCTGCATTTGACCTGTGGTGGAGAAAAGTTGATTAGATTAACAGTTTAAGCTATTCAGTTTCCTGAATTTCTTTTGTAGAAGGACTAACTTAAAGGAAAGATAACCATTTTAAATAGTTTTTGAAATATATGTGCAAGGACGCATCAATTTAACCAAGATAATGATTAAAATATTGAAATTACCTTATAAAAAGTTTGAATTTCAAAGAAAAAATGTACACAAGTTTCATTTTGCTGAAGATTATAATAAAAAATCAAGGTTTTAAAAGAAAAACCATTATAAACAATGAAAAAAAACAAAATATCTTTAAAAAATTCGTAAAAAGATATTTTCACATTCATTAATAAAATATAGTTTATAAACTAGATGTGAAAAGAAACCTTGATAAAATGAAGGTTTGCAAGAAAAACAATTACAAACTAGGAAAATATTATTAAAATAATAATAATAAAAAATTCGCAAAGATATTTTCTGATCGGTTAATAAAAAATATTTTTTAAGCTGGGAGAGAAACAGAAACCTTAATAAAATAAAAACTTACAAGAAAAACCATTATAAACTAGGAATGTAAAACCAAAATATCTTGAAAAATTAGTCATTTTACCAAGAATATTTTCTGCCCTGAAAAAATCTAGTTTTAAAACTAGGACTGAAAAGAAACCTCAAAAAATCTCCAGATGTTAATGTTCTACAGTTTCTTTAGACCTCTTAAGAGCTATCACTACCCATAGATGTTGAATCCCCGGCTCAAAAGCCCTATATCATACCTCTGCCGAACTTTCCGAGGTCGCCGCCCCTTTTGGCGGAACTGCAGTCGGAATAGGAGCGGGCCAGCTCATCGAAGGTGGCCTCCTGGTTGACGATCTTGTTGCGATAGACCTCGAGGAGGAGCTGGGCCTCCTCCTTGGTGCGGGTGATATTCGCCTCGCGCCACGAACTGGGCCGCCGGCTGCCCTTGTGCTTCACCAGCAGATGGAGGCACTGCACCTCGTCGGCGCCATCTCCGCCAGCAGCGGCCGAGGCATTGGATCCACCGCCTCCTCCGCCGCCGCCAGTCTTCTTGGCCGGCTCCGTGGGCTGATCCCACTGCGATTCCTTGGTGTGAACATTGAGGTAGTAGCTCAGTCCTGAAAAATCAAATAAAATGCCATAAATTTTAGCGTGTGCCGGTTGCGAATTTCTCAGAATGCGATATAACGGTAGAAATGTGTTCGATCCCTACCTGTGGAGCGGCTGGTGCGCTTCTCCCAGCCCTCGGGCAATTGTTCGGCGTCTGGCATGCTGGATTTGGCTTTGTTTTATAATATAATTTGTAATATTTAATTTATTTCACTCCGGCAATAAACCACTAGCGATGGGTCGATAACACAAAAACGATAACATGCCATTTATCCCTTGTGTCAGGTTGGTGTATTCGCTAGCTATGGATAAAACACCAAACGGCGGTGGTTAATGTGCGC
Source organism: Drosophila pseudotakahashii (assembly GCA_035046095.1). Lineage (NCBI taxonomy): Eukaryota > Metazoa > Arthropoda > Insecta > Diptera > Drosophilidae > Drosophila > Drosophila pseudotakahashii. The sequence continues at coordinate 16,356,439 of JAWNOE010000105.1, forward strand.
ACTTAAGCGGGATGATGTATTTGCTATTTCCGGTGTGTGCACTGGCTAGGTGTGGAAATACACGCAAAAAAATATTGTATATATAAATTTATACAAAGTTTTAAAATTTGTGTAGTGAATGATATTCAAACATTTATAAAGTCTGATTACTTAATTTATTATATTAATATAAAAAAGCGATCTTCTTTTAAACCCAATTAGCTTGTTTTTGATATTTTCTTATATCTTATATCCTCCAACCTGAAAAACACATACGAATTGCAATTTTTCTAAATGTTTATTCAGGGGGATTAATAAAAATAAAATAAATACGTGGCATTTGTACAATTAGTTTTAGTGTTTTTCTTTCTTTAGATTTTATTACAGGCTAGCTTTAAGTAGGTTAACATTTTAAAAGGACTAGCACAAGGAGTAATAGTAATCCTCTCAGCTCAGCATTTGTATATATAAATATTGCGTATTTTTAGGCATATATATATATATATTTGCATTATATATATTTTATAAGGTTTTCTCGTAAAGAGTGGGCGAATACTTGGCGTTGTTGGAGTTGTTAGCTAATTAGTGAAGGGCGGGAGCAAGTGAGCTAATAAAAAAAATTTAAATTAATTATACAAAACAATTAAATACATTTTATAAAAGTACAAACATGTTCTTCCTCCGACCTGATGGGTATTTTGATTTTTTTTTTTTTTTGTTTCTTTTTCTGTTCGTTTTTGTTTCTTTTTTTCGATACGGTTTTTGTTGCTTTTTGTCATGCGTCTGTGGGGCAGCTGCTCTGTCACGGCAGCTGCCCAACCCCCTTCCCCAGCGCGAGTCACCCACCAGATGTCCAAATTTACACCTCGAAGGGGTTCCTCTAACTTGTTAAAATTAAGTTAACACCTCTAAGGTGCCTTTATCCATTTTATAAAACTAAAATAGCATCTAAAAGGCGCTTCTTAAAATGCTCAACAATAAATGCACAACCGGCTGGGGTTTCTTTGGATCCTGTTAAATTCAGGAGGCCCATTTAAATGATACAAATAAATTACCGCCTTAAAGGCGATTTTCTTTAAATATGCAATAGTTTAGGCAGCCAATTTCACACCTTTAGGGCTGTGCATAAATTAATAGCGATATTAAAGAACCCCTCGACAATGCCCCTTTTTAGTTGCCTAAAATTATAAATACACCTTGAAGGCGCTCCAGCCGTGGAAGCACTTGGTAAACCGGCGCGACTCCTTGTTCTTCATCGTGAGGAAGAGCTTCCTCGGCCTCTCCGGCTGCTTGATCCGCATGTGCTGGATGTACACCTGGGCGGACTTGTAGGCCAGCTTCACCTCCACCTCGCTGCAGCGCGGCCCCATCCACAGGAAGACGTGCTCGCCGTTGTCCAGGATCATTATGTCGTCGTCGGCCAGATCGTCCTGGCAAAAGTCGGCGCACTTCTCGGCCACCGTGTAGTAGCCGCGCTCGTTGGAGCACCGGAACAGCCGCGTGTAGTCCATGTACTCGGCGTCCGTGTCGTAAGGCTTGCGACCTCCTAAGGCCACCCAGAAGAAGTTCTCCGGCTCGTCGCCCTCGTTGAGAATCTGTGGAAAATGGTTTGGTAAGTGATTAAATTATTTATTTAAATATATTTAATTATTATCATTATAAAATTATTTTTAAATTTATTTATTATTATAATTGTAGGTTATTTCTTATTGAATAAACATTAACATAATTATTAGATGAAAAATCTATTAATACAAACCGCGAATTCTTCAGTTATGAAATATTTGTTCATTTCACTTTCAAATAAAGTAAACATTTAAATTAAATAATTAAATTAAATATTTAAAAACTTGATTAAAATGTAAAACACAAATATAATTATTGACTGAAAAATAAAAATATTCAAACCGCGAATTCTTAAGTCTTGAAACATTATTAATTTTGGCTTAAATAAACGTAATTAGAAAATTAAAAAAAACAAAATTCAAAGCGCGAATTCTTCAGATCTGGGAATAGTTGATTTTTTCACAGAATGCCCTTTCTTAGCTTCTAATGGTCAATGATCATATTTACATGGATTGTTCCAAATAATATTCTGGTTAATCATTATAAAGGTTAAACCTACCTGCAGGCTCACCCAAGGCGAGTTGAACATTTGCTCGGCGATGTCCTGGACCAGCTTGGCCTCCTCGTTGCAGGACTTGCTGCCTATCCACACGTACACAATCCCCGACTGCGATTCGTCCTCCGTTTCAAATGGCACATGGAGTATATAGCTAAAGTGAAAATATTAAATACATAAAGAATACTTTATCAACTTTATCAATGGACTAAAGCGGTTTTTGTTTATCTTTTAACAATAAGCCCTTAGGAATTTCAGTTATAAACAGTGATAAGACAAGAAAGTGGCTGCCATTACTCACCAGAAGGCCGAATTGAGATGCACTGCATCCGGATTGATTTGTATGAGGCGCGTCGTGAGCGCACCGCCGTTCGATCGCAGGTGGAAGAACTCGACGGGCGCCTTGCCCTTCGCCGTCAGCGCCTTGTCCTTCCGCTTGCCGGTGTGAATGATGAACTTGCGCTTGAAGTGCGACATGAACTTGAGGTTCTCCTGCTGCTGGAAGATCCGCACCACCTCCAGTTCCTCGCCGAACATCGCCTTGAATTTCTTCTGCAGCGTAAAGGTAAACGTGAGCCATCCCATATTGCCGGCGTTGCGTCCCTGCCAGAAGTAGACAACGCACTGGATCTCATCCTCTGGCTGATTGTTGGCGCCACCGGCTGATGACGATTTACTCTCATCTGCGGGATTAGCACCATCTTCGGCGCCGTTTTCGGGCTCCTCAATGGGTATGCAATAGCGACACAGGAAGACGTAGCATTCGCCGGTGTAAAAGCGGCCCAGCTCCTCCTCGGGCAGGCGGACAAACTTCTTGTTCTCCAGCACAAAGGCCTCCATCATCTCCAGATCGTAGTTCCACTCCTCCTCCAGCTGCTCGGCCTCGGCCAACGGCATGGCCGACTGCCTCGGCATGAACAAGGCGGCCAGATCCGTGCGTGTCTCCTGCTGTCGCGCCCATTGTGTGAGATTTGCCCCCGTCTTGGCCACCGACTTGGCTGTCCGGGTGAAATCGACGGCCATTACCTCGTCCCAGCCGGCGAACTTGGTGCGGAAGATCTGCATTTCATTGCCCTCGGGCACACGCATCACCAGCGCGTATTCCGGCCGATCCATCATGTTGAAGAGCTCCCGGCTCAACTTGACGGCGGCCGCTCGCACCAATCGCGTCGACTTCTTGCCAAACCAAACGAACAGATCCGTATAGCAGTCGAGTATATAGACGTGCTTGCTGTTCAGCAGGGTGTGGCAGAGCTTCTGCTCCGGCAGCTCCACCTGCGGCAGCTCCAGATAGCCCATGCCCAGTTGCACCTGGTAGAGCCGAGGCTGCACCGGCTGATAGTCCTCGGGAACGTGTTCCTTTGGCCCCTCCGCCGCGGCTCCCTCCTCCGGCGTCATGTCCAGTCCCTGCCAGAACTCGGTACTCTCCTCGCCCTGACGCTCCAACTGGATTTCACACTTGTTCTTTCGCTCCGTTTTGCTAATCTTCTCCGCCATCAGCCGGGCCTTGGAGTTGAGCGTGTTCTTCGACCGCTCGCCCAGCCAAATGTAAATGTGGGTGCCCAGATCCAGGACAAAGGCGTGGCGGGGATCTAGGGAGTCGACGACTGGAGCCACGGGCTCCAGATGTATGGTGGCGCCATAGGCGTGAACTAAATACAACCGGGTGATATGTATCATCTCCTCAATGGTATAGAAACCGGTGGCCGTTCGTCCGCCCTCGATGTAGATGACTTCCGTTTCGAACAGGGCCAGAAATTCCTCGGACTCATCGCCCTGCTCCTCGCGAACCGTGCGGCAACGGGCGCCCAGGAAGTTCCTCAGGTTGACCGCATGAATGGCGGCACAAGCTCGTTTATCCAGCGTCGCCTCGTTGCCGATCCAAAAGTAGATCTCCCAATCGAGCAGACCGAGGTCATCGAACTTGGTCTTGAGGACTATGTAGCAGTCGCCCTCGTAGAATTTACCATGCACCACCTCCTCGATTTTGTTGGGCAGGAAGTTCTCGATCTCCCAGATGGTCAGGCCCGGCAGCTGGCCATCTTCCTTCTCGAAGAACTTGGAGTAGTCCAGTGCCGGCTTCTCCAGCGACTCGTCCCACCGCTTCGGCTTGAGGGACTCCGGCTTTCCGTCCTCGGGCAGGCCACCAGCCTCGTTATCCTTGTCCTTGGCCACATCCTTCATCCCCTTGAGCACCTTGGCAGCATCCTGATCGCCCTCGCTGCGCGGACCGCGCCTCAAGCGAATCTTCCTCGCCGTCGAATCCTTGGGCGTGGCCGACGATGGCATTGAGGGCGGCACAGCAGCGCCAGCTAACCGCAGCTGGGTTTGCAGACTAAAATCTATGTTGTAGAACTCCAGGCTGGTGGCCTTGCTCGCCTCACTGGGCTTCGGCGGCATCACCAGGTCCGGATTGTTGCGCAAGTCCAACTGATCCAGGCCCTCGAGCAGGTGAATGGCATCGGGCAGCGTTATCAGCCGATTACAGCTCAGGTTGAGCTGCTTCAGTGCACCACAGCGGCAGAGACCCTCGGGCACCATCTCGAGCAGATTGTTGGCCGCCGAAAAGACCTCCAGAGCACCCAGTTTGCCAATGCCCGAGGGTATGCCCTCGAAATTCAGCTTATTATCGTTGACCAGCAGCCGTCGCAGCTTGGGCAGTTTGCACAAGGCGGCGGGCAGGGCGCCGAGTTGATTCCGCGACAGATTCAGCGACTCCAGGCGCTGCCACAGCTCCACGCCGGCGCTCAGTTCACTGAGCTCGTTGTCGCTCAGATTCAGCCGCACCAGGGACACGACATTGTAGACGCAGTCGGGCAGCTTGGGCAGCGAATTGTGCGACAGGTCCAGCTCACAGAGATTGGCCAAACTGTCCAGGCTGGTGGGGAAGTTGAGCAGTGTGCGCTGCGTGCCGCTCATCTTCAGGCACTCCAGACTCTGCAGCGAGGGCAGCTGGCGCAGCTGGAAGAGCTCCAGCGGATTGTGCGATAGATCGAGGGTCTTCAGGTTGATCAGACGGCGCGTCTGCGGTGGCAGGGTCTCCAGTCGATTGTGCGACAGATCCAGGAAGAGCAGATCCGTCAGATGGATGAACAGCGGCGTGGGTATGGCCTCGATCTGATTGTTGCTCAAATTGAGAACAATCAGATTCTTGGCCCGCTCCAGGCCCTCGGGCACCTCCTTCAGCTTGTTGTGCGACAAATCGAGGGTGGTCAGCTCCTCCAGGTGAAAGAGTTCCGGCGGTATGCCGCTGTTCTTCAGCTGATTGTGCCGCAGGTCGAGGGAACGCAGGCAGGTCAGCTCCGTCAGCTCGCCGAAGATCTTCTCCAGGCGATTGTGGTTCAGCGACAGGTGCTCCAGCTTCTGTAGGTGGCCCAGCTCCTCGGGAATCTCCGCCAGCTGCGTGCGATCCAGTGTGAGCCACTGCACCCGCGACATCTGCCGCATGGAGCTGGGGAATGTTGCCTGCAATCATAGTGGATGGGTTTGTATTTCAGGATTATTATCTCTGACTTATGACTAATGCCCCAGGCTTTTTTTTGGTTGTGTGCTTTTCGGTGACCTGTTTCTTTTTTTTTTTTTCTCTTTTTTAGAACCCGAACCGAACCTCCCCGCCCCGCCCCCCTTCCCCTTCTCACCGAAAAACAACAACAGTGCGGGCTGATTGCTTGCTGTACTCACGCTGAAATCATTTTTCGTAAAGTCCACACCGCGCACGAACGGCAGCACGCTCATTTTGACCACATAAAATGTTATATTTGTTATATATTTTGGGCTCAAGCTTCTGGCCCTGTTTTCCGTTTCTTCTTCTTTATTTTGTTTTTTTTTGCACTAAAAAAAAGAGGAAGAGCAGCTGGTGACCGTCCGCTGCTCGGCCATGCAAACGGCTTGACTGCTGGCCGCCCCTTTGTATGCAGCTCGGCGACCTGGTCACCCTAGGTAAAGTGCAGTGTTGGAAATCACAGAAGGCACACTCGCGTCGCTGTCAATAGGTCTAGTTGGTATAGCAATTGAACGACTTTGTTACTAAAAGTTGACATTTTGTGGTCTTAATAGTATATAAATAATAATAATTGCTTAAGGGTTTATTATTTTCTGTTGTCAATATAAAATTTGTCTCTTTAAATGTTAGTTTTGCATGGCTGCTAACCATTCACCCATCACTGTTTAAATTAGGTTGTAAATCTGTGTGACCTTTTATGGCAACTACTTTTCACATTTTTAAAAATTAACTGAAAATGCAGTGGTTTTTAATTCATTAATGAACGTAATCGTAGGATTTAAATAGTCTCATGGTTTCACTGAAGATATCGAGTAAGAGTTCTTTCGTTTTTAAATATTTTGTATAATAAAACTTGAATTAAATCTATTAATCGCTTGCTTATATTATAATTATAATTACAAGAAACTTATTTTTAAAGTAATAAAAAACAAAATCAGTATTGCCCAGCCACAAACTTTATTAGTGCATTTTATTTCGCCAACTCGGTCACACTAGTGGGGTTCGGTTTTTCGGAGGGTCCTTTTCGTCCTGCGAAAAAAAACAGCTTAATTCAGAGGGTGTGACCAAATTGAACGACACGAAATTTTCATACTTTGCCCAGTCTTCGGAATGTGAAGGTCCTCGCTCGTGTGTTGTGTTGCCTTTTCTCCGAAATTGCAAAAACAAAAAATCAAATCTACCCACTTATTCGAACATTACAAACCTGATTGCATTTCAAGCGAGACGCAAGTGCCACAAACAAAACAAATTTATCGAATTAATGCGAAAAGACCGAGCGTCTGACAACTGAAACGAGGAAAAGTGCAGCAAAAAGTAATAATTTCAAATTTTTGCCGAGTGACTTCGCCTGGGCTTTGTTTGTTGTGGAAAATTGTGTACCCCCGAAAAAAGGGAGTGTTTTCATTTGCAGTTCGTTCGTCACTAATTTAAATGCCAAATAGTTGGCGAATTTAATTTATACCGTTATCGAGTGCGTGTGTGTGTGTGTTATTGTTGCATTTGTCGTTGCGTAGCAAACGCATTTTGCAATTCGCCAGTGTGTGTGTGTGTTTGTGGGTGGGTGGGGGAGACGGAAGAAATGGAAAGGGGGCGGGGCAGCGGAAAGTGGGCGCAGCAATTACGAGAGAACTGCCAAAAGGAACAAGGATAAGGAAGAGGAAGCAGAGCAGAGCGAACTTTTAATCAATAGATATACAAACGCACGCGCAGCCGCGTTACCGTTACTCGCACACTCGCCTCTTCGCCCTCTTCACCGTTGTTGTTGTTGTTGCACTGGACAAAATGAACCAGGAAGAGGAAGACAAGTGAACAAAATTGCTATTGCGCTGGGCATCGTTCGTCCTCAATCAAAATCCATGTAAAGAAGGAATTAAAAAAGCGTTAGGAATAAACGAAAAATACACCCGCGTTCGCGTCATTAAGCCATTTAAGTGAAAATCTAATTGCAAATGCATCAACCGGCAATCCCAATCCCAGCAGTTTGTTTTTTAATTAAAAAGTGCCCGCAAGTGTGGGGGCAACCTACTTATTGAGCAATTAAGGCCATGCCCACGCATGCACGCCCACATATGTATGTGTATGTATGTACGCGTGTGTGTGTGTGTACATGCAGGAGCCGTTATTTCGAGTATGCCAAAAAGTGGGGTTAAAATCGCTATCGCAGATCCCTATAGGGCAGGAAGAAGAAGAAGAAGCGGAAAAAGAAGTGTTTCATTTTGCATATTTTAAGGAGTCGGGTCTATAAATTATCACACGTAGTCAATGAATTCAAGGGTGGAAAACGTAATTGCACTTGGCATTTCATTTTGCAATATAACCCCGGAGTGTATTATGTGTGTTTTTAATACAACATTTATAAAAAATATAGTTTTTTTTAAAGTCTATATTAAATAACTACATAAACTTACTTGATAGTCCATGAAATCAGTTACAAATCACTAGCAAATCTCTTAACTAACAAATTGTTTTTGAAATTTTTTTTTTTTTAATTATATTTTTAAAGTCGAAAGAATTGTTTCCTACCCTATAAAGTATTCTGGGCTCGATGTCTTGAGAATTAGAGCTAGAGAATTGGGATGGAATATTTAAATTATAGATTATAGAGATGTTTATTACAGCAATTTGCCACGCCCACAATCTCGAAATTATGTGGCACCCACATTTTTAATGCTAGTCTAGTATTTGTGGTCTTTACAAATTTGTATGAAAAACATCAACATATTGTTTAAAGAAAATAACCCATATATCGTTTCTACGGGTAAAATTCTAATCTGCTGCTGAGAGCCTAGCTTATGAGGGTCAAAACCTAATCTGTCACAAGTGAAATCTTTTTAAAGACTGCTTTGGATTATAGAATTGATTGTTAGTGTTCCTGAATTCCCACTCAGATTACTTCGAATCGCTGCGACTTTAAGATAGTGAACGCACCCTTCTAATATTCAACAATAAACAAGCTTTCGGTGCCTAGGAAAACATAAATTAATTAAGAAACGTACACTTCTGGTTACTTAATATCCTACCCGCCCTCACGCTTTCTTTGTCCTTTCTCCAGTGCACGGCAATTTGGATTCGGTGTCAAGAGGTTAGGAAACTCAGGCCCGTGAGCACGTAGCAGGAAAACGCAGCAGTAACGAGGGAAAGGAAAACCGCCAGGAGCCACAAAGGACAGGAAGAGCAGGAGCAGGAGCAGGGACACATTCCGATTCTGATTCCGAACACAGAAGGGTAGAAGCCGCAGAAGCCGTTGGACAGCAGGCCAGGATGGGCGACTATCACGAGTTCACGGACCAGTACAAGGTGCCGGTGATAGCGAAGCTACTCCACGCCCTGCCCCACTACAACATCACGTTCCACAAGATCAACAGCACGTTCCGGCCCAACGATGAGATCTACCTGGAGGTGAGTAAACTCTTTATATAAAAATAAGTAAATCAAATTTTATACAACGAAAAAACAAAATGATTATAGCAACTAAACTATTTCTTTATTAATTCTAAACTATAGAGTTTTCAAAATATCTTAATAATATGAGTATTAAATAAATACTTTCGAATGTATTAAAATAAGAAATATAAAAGTAATACTACTATGATATAGAAACCTTATATTATTTAATATTATATCGATTCTACACTTGCATACTACATCTATTATAATTTTAACACAACGAGTATTATGAGTTAAACAATGTTTTCTTAGGTGTAGGTATTTATATTTTACAGGACAAGGTTCTGAATTCTAAAAACTGTTTTCTGATTTATTTCTTTTCTCTTGTTATCTCAAAAATCTTCTTTAAATTAAATTAAAATAATATTTTATAATCTTTATAAAATTTTTAAATTGTATTTATTTATCAAAATGAAATTAAATTAAAATTTTTTTTTATATTTTTAAATATATCGTAATATAAGAATAAACTGCTTATAGAAAATGTTGTTAATAGATTAATTAACATTTTTTTTTTAAATTTTCAGAGTCTGGGCATTTTGGGCTCCGTTCCGGCTGCCCTGCTGATTGTCTCGCTGCTGGGACTGCTTTTCTATCTGATGACCCGCTGCTGCGACCGGAAGCCCCGCCCGGCCCACTCGATCACCAGCCTGAAGGTGGCCCTGTCCATCGTGACGGTCATGTGCTGTGCGGCAATTGGACTGGGTTTATATGGCAACGATGATCTGCACAACGGACTGCTGGAGGTGCTGACGGCGGGCAGGAAAGTGGACAATCTGGTCACGACCATACGCAATCAGACGCACATCCTGGAGAATACGCTGACGAATCGCATTCGCCCGCAACTGGTGGAACTGGCGGATATCTTCGATCAGCCTGTGTCGAATCAAACGGCCCTCTCCAAGCTCTTCGTTTCGCTCAATATTGTCCAGGGAAATGTTACCCTAGCCACCAATGCGGCCAGCGATATCCGACGACCCCTGATGGGCATCTCCATGACGCACTTTTTGACGGTATTTTACATATAGAACCTTATCCCTGTATATGAACCCTAAATTCTAAATACGATCCCCATTTGTAAACCCCTTTAGCGCGGCGATCAATGGGAACTGATTCGCTGGCCGGGCACGGTGGCCACCTTGGCCCTGCTCCTTGTCCTGTGTGCCGTCCTGCTGGTGGGCGTGGCCCGGCACTCGCGCTGCGCCCTAATCCTGTTCAGCGTCTGCGGCCTGCTGGCCGTCACCGGCTCGTGGCTGATGTCCGGCCTATATCTCAGCTCCTCGGTGGCCGTCGGCGATCTGTGCATCTCGCCAGCGGACTTCCTCGTATCGACGGCACCCCGGGACCTGCCCACCAATGTCCTGCTGCACTACACCCAATGCGAGCCGGGGCACACGAATCCGTTTACCCAGCGCCTGAGGGAATCGCAGAATTCGCTGAACAATGCACGCAGTGCCATGGCCACGGTGATGAAGATATCGCTGGTGTTGTTTAAATCCTCCGGCTTGCAACCGAAGCTGGGTGCCGTGAATGCGGATCTGAATAGCAGCGAGCGGCTGTTGACCCAACTGACCGCGCTGGTGGACTGCAAGGCTGTGCATCATAACTTCCTGGCCGCCGCCCGGGGATTGTGCGAGGGTGGACTCCTGGGATTGGTCCTAATGCTGATAGCCAGCTTCATTGCGGCCATATTGCTAACGATTATGGTTTGGGTGGACTCGCACACGTGGATTTACATAAGGAAGCGCAATGACTACGCCCAGGTGGATGAGCCGTCGTATATCTCGCATCCGGCACCGCAGAATCACCAGCAGATGATGAATGCCGCCAGGACGCTGCCGCGAAATCATAATGGGTATGTGTTCTAGACGAGATCCCCCCATCGTGACCCACCGTCCCCCCGCCTCCGATTCCCGCCTCCAATCTCTCGAACTCTCTCTCTCTCTGTTCTCTCTCGTCCCGTTTTTCTCTGCTCTCCTCTTCGCCATATCTCACCAATATTCCAGGCACTTCAGTCCGCCGGTGATCAGCGGCTCCCACACGCTCCAGCATCCCAGCAAGCGTCAGCAGCACGAGATGATGGCCCACGCCCACATCCAGCAGAACATGCGCGCCATGGGCACCCACACGCTGGGCCGGCTGCCGTCGCACAACCACAGCCCCACCCACATGACCGGTAAGTCCGGGGCACCACCATGCCCACTCCCGAAACGAGAAACTCGTAGCTCGAAACACACGCCCACTTCTCTATCTGACTGCGCACTGAGCGAAAAAGTGACCTATATATCTTAACTTTTATTAAACCCTCTTTGGGCCATGCACAAACATTTTTTTTTAATAATTCTAAAATATTTTATAATAAACTACAGCATTTTGTTGGTTTTACTGAATATATAGAAAACAATTTCTTTTTAAATGGTTGGATTTGAACTCATGCTCTTATTACCAAAGTAAAATTTTAAAAAAGTTTTTATGTAATTCATTTAATTTTAATTTTTTTATTTAAACATATTTTTGAAATAATAGAATTAAAAATAACTATGAGTTGCTTTTTCGCTCAGTGTGTGTTTACATATCTATATCAATCTTTGTGTCCATATGTGTATAAAATCCGGAGACCAAATTGAGCTGGCAATTTAAAGGGATTTACAAGAAAATCGCGTGTACCTTAAATAGTTCAGTAAAAAGTTGAAATAAACCAACCCAAAGTCTTGTAAAATGGTTCTTGTCGTAAAAAAAGTTTATATTAATGTTCGACATAATTAAATTTTGTGTTTAAACGTTACTTGATCGTTTCATTACTCTTAATAAAACAATTAACCGCTTCATAGCTGATTTCGAAACCGCCTAGCCGATACTCAACCGATTCGTAACCGGTTCAGCTATTTCCAACTAAAAAAAAACCGCTCAATTCGCTCTCATTATGTACGTTTCTTCTATATAATCTCATTCCATGCGAAATGCCCGCGTCCATCCAACGATCCACACCATATAAACCAACCACACCATCGTTGCGTCGAATCTGCATCCTGCATCCTGCACCCCGCATCCGCATCCAACTCCACATCCTTCGTCCAACCCGCGCCTAATTGCTAATTGTGTGTTGTGTGTGTGCATTTTTGTAGGTCCCAATAATGGTAAATATGCAACCCTAAGCAAACAATGCAAGACATTGGAAGCGAATGACTTTTACTGAAAACCGTCGCCACCCCCCGCAGCAGCAGCAGTCGCAGCAGCAGCCAATGCCGCCGCCAATATGCCGCCGACCACGCAGGCCGCCCAGCAGCAACAGCAACAGCAGCAGCAGGCACAGCAGCAACAGCAACAACAGCAGGCACAGCAGCAATTGGGAGGACCGCAGCCCATCTATTGCCATCATCCGCATCAGCATCCGCATCCCCATCCGCACCAGCATCCGCATTCGCATTCGGCCGCCGCCGTAGCGGCTGCAGTGCAGCATCAGCACGCGATCTACCATCAACAACAGGCGCAACAGCAGCAATATGGCACCTACACGACGGCCGCCCACCATGCTCCGCATCATTTGGGGCCGGGCCAGAGCCAGATATACCAGCAGATTCCGGCCCATTTGGCGCCCCAACTGGCGGCGGCGGCGGCGGCCAATGGGAATCCGCATTCCATATATCAGCCGCTCGTTGCCGTTAGCCAGGGCTCCATATATGTATCCAATTTGGCCACGATGCGTCGGCAGAATAGCCAGGGTGGTCCGCAGATACCGGCGCATCAGCATCCACCCAGTTTGCATCAGCAGCAGCAGCAACAGCAGCCACCGCCGCCTTCGCAGCAGCAACAGCAGTTGCATCAGCTAAAGTCACCGCAGCAACATCAACCGCATATGCAGCAGCAGCACCAGCAGCAGCAGCAACATCACCAGCAGCAACAGCAACACCAGCAGCAGCATCACCAGCAGCAGCAACAGCAAAACGAATCGGATGTCATACCCATTAGCACGGCCATAGATGGGGCCATTTATGATCGGGACAAGCAGATCTACAAGTGCTCCACTCTGCGGCAGGGCGGCAAGTTCGATCCCAAGTACAAGCCATCGATACTCAATTGCCCGCTGCCGGAGATCCCCAAGGATGCGGAGCAGCCCAAGGTGGAGTCCATCTACGAGCAGCGCCAGCAGGCCCACCACCAGAACTACTCCAAGTAGGTGTTGCGCTAGAGTGGCAAACAGAAGAATATTATGTACCTTGCATAACTGCGTTGAAAATGGTTGAAATATGATCCATGCATAAAGCAAAACATATACATAACTAAAAGTAGCTTAATAACTACAATTTTAAGCTTATTTATAATAATGCAAGTAGTTTTTAATGTTTTGAAATATTATTTTGGTATGCTTGTCCTATGTATTACATACTATGCATATTTTACATTTTTAACATTGTATATAATAATATAAGTAATTTGTATTTTCCTAACCAAAACTGTTTTGAAAGTTGTTTATGTTTGAAAATATAATTTTAGTATACTTATTCGACATAGAAAAATTTAAGTTTATTTTATTTATTAAAATTTATAATACATAGTTTTTATTCTCTAACCAAAAATTTTTAAAAAGTTGTTTATATCACTTTAGTAACTATGTAAATTTTGACTTTATTTTTATTTATCATACTTTTCTCTTTAAATATTGATACAACTAATAATATCCCATTTATGGATTTCATTTTTATTCTTTTGAAATGTAGTAATTATTAGCTTTTTAATTTCTATAATTATTTATTTAATTACTAAATAAATACCCCTTTAATTTACAAATCTTTCTTTATTAGATTCTAAACTATAGTTAAAGAAGCCTAAAAAAATTGTATAATAATTTTAATTGAATTTTTCACCTCCGTTCAGGACCCTGCAGCGTCCGCCGATGAAATTGCCGCCGCAGATGAAGGCGATTCCGCCGCCGCGCATTGGAACGCCCACATCGCCGCCACCGCCGGTAGCCCAGCCGCTGAGCGAGGCTAATGGAGGTGTACCCTCGGGCCTCCAGAATGGCGGAGGAGGAGGAGGAGGAAACGCCAACGAGGATACCTCGCTGCCGCCGCCGCCGCTGGAGGCGCAAGCGGAGGCGACAAAGGGTCGAATGGGACCAGGACCAGGAGGACCCGCAGCCAATGGCAAGGTTCTGCACAACGGAGGCGGAGGAGGTGGTGGGGGCGTGGTTGGTGGCGGAGGAGGAGGAGCGGTGGACGATGATGATGATCTGCCGCCGCCACCGCCAGCGATAACCGACGAAAGCAACTATGCGGTTACGGAGCTGTAAGATGGATAATGTCCGGAAAGCCGAAGAAAAATACCAGAAAATACCAGGCAGGCGAAAACAAAACAAAACAAGACAGGAATTGGTCAGGACTTGGGATTAGCGGGGCGTCTTCCTAGAATTCGAATGTAGGATAGATATATATCGAGGGAATCGGGCGGAATGGAACTAAGGATTGCTGGAGCTGCGAGTGTTCCTTCTTGATTTGTTGCATTTAACGTATCGTATCGTATCGTAATCGTATCCTAGACCGGAATCCTGCTTTTCGACTTTTGTACATACTATATACACTGAACTATATCCGAGCATCCCGAAAAAAAAGAGAAGGAATGCAGCGGGTATAAACACACAGATACTAGACACGCACAGACAGACAGACGGTAGGACATATGTAACATATATCAGCGATCTATTACTTATATATAAATATATATATATCCATTTAGGACACGGTTATTCCTTTTTGATAATAGCATATTTTTACCAATTTTAATGCGCTAAATTGTCAAGAAGAAACAATTTAATGGGGGCTAACTTATTTGTATTATACATCATTAATCTATAAAAAATATATATATATAAATTGTATATCCTCTACAACCGAGAAGCGGAAAACAAAAACAAAAAACGATACCATACTGGAAACGAAAGACCGACACTTGAACCTAAAAACCAACCACCACCAAAAACAATGAAAATCGAATTCGGATCGTAGGCCATAAGTTTCAGAATCGAACTGTAGTAGAAACGTTAGCAAAGATTTTTTAGGCACTTGTCGGGAGTCAATTTTTATGTAGACAACGGGCATCTGAATGGATGGGCGAAGGGGCGTGGCAGGTTCTTATTTGGTTCTTGGATATTTCTTACTTATAATCAGGGTTGCAAAATATAACTCTAAAACGGTTTTGCTCCAATGAAATATTTTTAATCGATTTTCGAATCTCTACCTGAATTTATTTATTACCTTTTATTCAGAATTCTTTTATAGTTTAGTTTTTTTTTTGTAATTTCTACTTATATGTATGTGATATATATTCTGAACTCTAGTCATTCCAATTTTCGAGACAATTTACTTTGTATGCTCAAGATATAGAGGTTTTTAATAATTATTTTTTTATAATCATCATTTGCTTGAACACTTTTAAAGGCCTAAGTTCCTGACTGCATTTATACCTACTCCTAAAATAAATGTTTACAAAATCATATAATATTAATGGCGATGAGAAGCCATTCCTTATTTTATGTTATAAGAAAATCGAACCGATATGACCTCGAGTATGCCAAACTTACATTAGTTAATGGACGATTATTTTTTAAGCACTCCAAAGACACGTACTGCTATTGTTAAGATCCCCAATCAACGGAAAAGAAAAGGAATAAGATCACGGATCCCCGAGCCACAGCCATTCAGGTGGATCCCCCGTTTAGTGCTCGACTCTGTCCTGGGTCTGGGTTGTGCTGCGGACGATCCAAATGGGATCTCTCCCGGGGGATCGTTCGGGACTGGCGGGCTGAATCGATCGAGGATTTGAGCCTGCAATTTTATTGTGTATCTAACCTAAGCTTAACATGGAATGCATTTATTAAACCTAAACATAAACAAAGATATATGTAGATATTTAGTGGGCTAACTGTATATTTAGTAGCTAAACGAAAGACATATTATATAGTAATAGCGTAAACAATAACCGAATAGATGAGAGATGAACATTCGACTTGGCAATGGAACCGATAGCAATATGAAACTAACACAAAGTACTGCCCCCCTCAAAAGCAAAAATAAATAATATAGAAAACCGAACAACCGACAAACCGAACTACAAAGTTATATAGATATATATATATATACACACACGCGATATATACACAAATAGATATTATAAAGAAAATAGTTATAGACAAGATACTTAAGCCTATCGACAACTATATACCAGCAACACACAGCAAGAATAATCGAAGCATTTTTAGAGGGATTCCCGGAGGCCAACATTGAATGGGGGATGAGGAATGAGAATGATAATGGGGACGAGGCCAATCAACTAAGTCGAACCCCGAACACTGCCCACACAGCGAACGTTCTCAACATTTACCGATCGATCTAGCCATAGTTTATACACTTAACGAACCCTCAACTAGAGCGTACTCTCATTGAAACGATCAATTGTAAGATATTAACAATTAACAATCGGGTACTCGAACTCGAACTCGAATCGAAATTAACCCAATCGTAAAACACAAGCGACATTTTTAAAGTAAATATGTAAAGATGGTGTAAAGAAAAACGGATCAAACTAATCAAGTTTTTTATTCGCTTATTATACAATTACCAGTTATAAAAAAAAAAAGGAAAACCAAAAACTAGACAAACCTTCTCAAGGGGAAATACGAATAACATAAATGAATTGAATCCTTTAAGGATCCGGATCCCCACAACCCCCTCCCCCCATTGAAAGTACCAAACAATGGATTGGAAAACTTTGAAAAACGAACCCCTTGGGAAGCTAAGTTTCGGTCTTGGAAGTTTCGAGCCCAGATTGAAACTCCATTAACACGTATATATATAACTTTAACACAATTAGTTCGTAAATATATTTCTGTGTTAAATGTTGTCATCGTACGCGTTGTAGTTATTACAAAAGAAAATCCCTAAAAAAAAAAGAAAGAAAAACAAAAAAGCCGAATTCAAAATGCAGCAAAACTGAGGATGAGGAATGGGTTAAAATGAGATCCAAAACGAAATTTGCATTTTTTTTCGAAAGCTCAACACACGGCAGCAGCAATAGGGCAAGATAAGATCGAGTTGTACAACATATATATAATATATATATATATATAAATATATAGTATGCATAGTTAAAGAAAATGTAAAGAACAGAGGCATAAATCGAAGCGCTTAGTGGCATATTAATTAACGAGTAAAAATAAAACAAAAAAATGAACGACAAAAGGTAATTCTAACGAATCGTAAGAACAGTTTAAAAATTCTTGTAAGAAGTACGAAATACAAACAAAATCTACTAAATAAGTGAGTTCCAGAAACCACTGTGTTGCCCCCGTCACGTTTTTTCGGAACTGTTCCGAAAAGCGGGGAAAACCAAAGTTCTGGAATGGGAAAAAAAATATTTTATGCGCAAAATCGAAATGAATCGGGTAAACCGGGACAAAAACCGAGATTCTCGCGAAATGAGAAGGAATTTCTTTCAAAACCAAAAAGCGGCAAATTAAAACGCTAAAAAAAATCCAACAAAAATATTAAATAAAAATAAAAATATAAAATTTAATTGCATTAGTTAGATGGAGAAAAGTTGTTTTTTAATGGGAGCCAATCAAATGATGAATTTTGAAGGTAGGTTGGGTTGAGATCATCAAAATATTAGAGGGAAAAACCCTGGAAATAATATAAAAAAAACACTTGCTTTCTCTTTCTAAATTATTTCACATTTTATTTTGTATAGTTTTCGTTTTAATTTTATCATATTTTGTGCAGTTTTCGTTTCATATAGCAGCAAATTGTATAATAAATATATTTTTGTCATTTAATTATATACTTTTTGTTGCTTCTCTTGCTTTAATTTCTTTAGTTTGCTGTCTTAACAAATAAGATTAGCGCAATTTATTGCTTCGCACAATTGAACATCGAACAATTGCCTATATATAATGTCTCTCAAAGGTACTTGCATCTGAATAATAAATTACAAAATAGACACACAAAAAAAATGTAAAAATAAAAGTTAAAATATTGCAAAAAATATACGTGAAAAAGGGAAAACAAAAAAATGTTCTCGCATTTTCTTTCTGATCATAAACAACAACAATGGTGGGGCGATTAAGGTATAAGGTAAAATAATATAATATATATATATATATATAGTAGAGATATATAAAAGATCATTGGAATAGCAATATAAATACATAAAAGCAATTAAATTGGATTTTTTGTTATCATCATTTCGGGCGAACAATCATCTTTGGAATTGTTTTTCTTTTCGTTTTTTAAGTAGGGGGAGTGGAAGTGAAGCCTTCTATATATATATATACGGTAATCTGTTCAGTTTTTGTCTACGTGTTTTCTTGTTTAAGCCTTGTTTGATATTGCTGCTTTTAAGGCCTCTCCCGCTTTGAAATCCATTTTGCTGGCTCTGCCTTGATCTAAATGTTTTTGCCTGCTGTTTGTCTACATAGGGATTTTGAATTATTAATATACTCTTGTTAATTATTGTTAATTGCACTGTTGGCGGCCACGAGCTCGGGAACGCTGGATGAGGCGGCACTGCTCTGGCTGACAGTGCGAGCATGATCCACATGGTTCTGTGTGGGCGGCGTTGGCGCTCCAGATCCCGCAGCATCCGGCTGAACCGGCTGCACGGGCGTGGCCTCACCCGATCCCGAGGCGGAGGCCGTTCCGGGCACGGGCTCCACTGTGGGAAAGACGGGCGGCGACGAGGGCGCGCCCACTGGCGTCTGCACCATGGGCGTGGGTGGCGAACGATTCGCTGGCAATTGATGGGCAGTGGCTCCAGTCATCTGCATGTGGTACCTTTTAATAAAAAGGATATTAATAAGAATATTCTAAAGGGATTACAGCAGCAACACGCACTTGTAAATATTCTCGGTGCTCTCGACCACGCCTTGGGTGAGATTGAGGCTGCGCCCCTTGATGCCCGACTCCTTGGCCGGCGGTGACCACCAGTTGAAGACGCGTCCCACCACCGGCACATGCCGCAGGATGCCCTCCTGCCAGAGCTTCTCCTCCGACTCTCGCTGCAGATCGGCGGTGACTGCCTCAATGCCCTAAAAAAAGCCAGAATGAATTACTAAATGCCATACATAAACCGCAAAAGAGGGTTAACCCACCTTCTTGACAATCTCCGACATGGTGTCCAATACCCGCGAGTTCTCCTGCACACTCTTGCCCACCGTGACCACCAGATCCAGCAGCTCCTCCACCTCCGTTTCGTGGGTGACCATGCCGAAGCGCACACAAATCAGGCCATCGGTGCCCTCGCCCAGGGAGAAGGCATTGTCGGTGGACTTCAGGGCCTCCACCAGATCGATATTGAGCTTGTTTAGCTCGGTTTTGGCCTGGTCCGTCAGCAGGGACTCCCAGCCCTCGGGCACAAAGCGCACGCCGCCCATGCCCGCCCATTCGGGCAGCGGTACGAGACGCAGCACCTCGCTGCGCTCCACCAGATGGATGAAGCGTGCCTTGTGCTTGATCGTCGCACGCAAAATGTCCACATGCGCCTCCAGGCTCTGGGCGAAGCTCTCCAGGTTCTCGGAGCTCGGCGGCTGTTCACCCAGACCCAATTCCAGCGGACAGTAGCGAATGCAGCTGCCGTGCGTGGGATGTTCAATCACCTCGAAGTCAAACTACAAGCGGATAAAGGGGATTAATTGATATAGCTAGTATATACTATATGTATTCCTTACATTGGGACAGTCGCGCTGCAGGATCTGACCCAGCCAGGAGTTGAGGCGATCAAAGTAGGAAGCATTGTTGATCTTCTCCAGCGGCTTGAGGCCATCGGCCGTTTCCCGCTCGGCAACAGCGGCGGCGGCTGAGGAGCCAGTGCCCCCCAGTGGAATGGTGGTGCTGCCATCGAACTGATAGGCGACCACTGGGGCGGCGGCATCGAACAGTGCCTGCACATCGAAGGGGCTCTGGATGATGTCCGACAAGGAGGCTCCGGTCTGCGCTCCTGGCGTATGACTCAATACCCGGATGCCCTCGCACTTGGAGGCGATCTCGAAGAGAATGCTGCACGTCTGGAAGGCCACGTGCAGTCGCTCGGCAATGGCCTTGCGGCCCAAAGCCTGCAAACTCGTCCACAGGGACAGAGCGTTGAGGCGGCGCGACAGGATGGGATCGGATTCGAAGGCACTCAGCGCACTGTTCAGCAGCGGACGGTGCAGCAGGACGATGGGCAGACTGGGGACGCCCAGCCAGCTGCCCAAATTGAGGGCCATCGAGTGCAGCACCTCCTCTACATGGCCCTGATTCTGGGCACACACCAAGGCGGCCAGCCCGTGGCCGCTGGCATGAAGCCACATGTTGTGCGCTTTGCACACATCCCGCAGCCGCAGCAGATTGTCCACATAGCCGCACAGCGAAGCGCCAATGTCGGCCACGACCAGCAGCGGCGTCCTGTTGTTGCCCACATCCTGCTGGATTTGCTTCTGCAGCAGCGCCACATCCATCGTACCGTACTGACTGTGCTCCGGTATGATCTTGATCGCCTCCAGCGGTATGCCCAGCTGCCGGCAGGCGTACTGCAGCCTTACCGGCGTCGTATTCTCCGAAATATAGAACGTGGGCTGGGCCAAGGCGGGAATGCCGCCCTCCAGATAGCCCGGGCACCGGGCCACAATCGCCAGACGTACCGTACGCAGCACTGCGTCCGCATTGTCGGCATGAAAGCTGCTCGCCGGCTGGGCAAAGTGGAAGAGCGTGCCCAGCCACCGCGTGGCATCGCCCGAAATGCTGTTCGTCACCCGCAGCAGCTGCTGTCGATCCAAATGGGACAAGTAGGCCACAATGCTGTGCGAGATGAGGGCCAGATGGGAGACGTCATCCAGGGCGGGCAGCGGGAACTCCGGATCGTCATCGCTGTCCGTGTAGGAGACGAGTTGCTCCAGGGATTTCAGGATATCCGAGGGCACCCGGTGCTCCGCAGGCAGTAGGTCCTCCTCCTGCTCCTCCGCCTCCTCCGGATCATGCTGATCCTGCTGCTCCTGCTCCTCGCTATCCCCGTCGGGATTGGGTTTCGATTTGGGTTTCGGTTTGGATTTCTCGGGCGTGGACGACACCTTGACGTTCTCCAAGCGCTGCAACACCTGGGAGGATCGCAGCTCCAGCTCGGCCAGGCCGGAACGAATCTTTAGTGGGTATTTGGATGTTGGGACATGGTTCAGTTTGGAAAAGTAAACAACAAACAACAAAGCTCCCAGAAGTTGACGTGTCTTCCGTCGTCGTCAGCAAAAGCAGAAGAACAAGAGCGAAAAGAGAGCAGGGCGAAAAATGGGAAGAAAAAAATAGGTAAACTCACACTGGAGGCGGCGATTTCGGCCACCGCTAGCGTCGATGGGCCGGGATCCGGCTCCTGGTCTACCGGTGGACTCTGGCCGGGATCGTCGTCCGATCTGCCAGCCGCTGACATGGTTTCAATGCGGTCTAATTCACTTTTAACTTATCGCCTGCGATGCAAAGTAATTGTTTTCGTTTCGAGCCACTGCGTCTGTGTGTGTGTGTGCGTGTGAGCGCGAGGGTGTGCGGGTGTGTGTGAGTGGTGAGACCGTTGAGCGATTACTAAAACGATAAAATGGAACTAGTTCGCGGGCTAGTTTAAAACGAAAAGTTAATATATTAATAGTTATTCGTCTGCTGCACAAACTTATATAAATATAGAGATAAAAAAAATAAATAAATAAAGCGTTAATTGTAAGTAAACAAACGAATGCAGAACCAAGGTGAGTAAATGATATATTTTTTATTACAAAATTAAAATTAGCCTATGCTTTCACCACGGTTGTAGGCGCCACTATAATTAATTAAATAATTAAATATAATTAATCATAATTAGACCAGCTTTCGAGAACAAACAAACTCCGCGGAGCTGGGGGGGATAAGTTTTTTCGTTGAGCAGACCGATAGTATCGTGATAGTTGAAAAAACCTCGATATTGCCGCCGAAAGGCCCCCACTCGATAGTATCGATTGTTCCATCGATGTTTTCACAGCTCTACTGTGCATGAGTGGGAATTTGTTAAACAAAAACGAAACGCGGACAAACTATATTTATGTAATAAACGCAACGCCGCAGCGCCAAAGAGTTATGAGCTGAGTCCGCGGACTATTTAGGCGAACGCACTTCTCGGTCGACGACATCAATCAAAGTGCAGGCAGCTCAATCAATTGACTCCGTTTGCTCATCTCCTCTCGGCCAGAAAACAGAAACCAAAAATCTATTCCCAAAATCTCGCTTCCGATATATTCTACTGTGTGTGTGTTGCTCTTTTGCCGAAAAGCGAAAATTAAATAAAAAACAACGCGCACACACACACTAACGCGTGTGCAAGACAACAAATAGGAAGAGGAAGAGCAGACGCCAGCTAAAAGAAAATAACCAACAAATAAGTGAAAATAAATCTTCCCCCTCAGGAGAAAAAACAACGGGGGAACTAAGCTAATGGACAAATAATTAGTGGAGCCCAAAAAGACCGCGAAAAATTGGGAGAGACTCTGCTTTTTTTACCACCAAAAACAAAAAAAAAAACTAGAAGCCTTGTTATCGATTTTATTCGAGGGGAGGGTGTGCGTGTGTGTGTGAAGCGCGCCCGCGTGCGTGTGTGTGTGTTGGTGTGTGCTCTCGGCGCGTTATCAAAAACAACAACAATTGGTTGCAAAGTAACAGCAAAAGGAGAATCGAAGAAGAAGCAGAATTTTTTTTAGCCGGTTGCAAATTGTGCCGTCTCTCGCACCGCGGTCAATCGCGCGATCGTGGTCGATTTATCGAATCAATCGCCACCCCCACCACCCCCCAATATCCCTAAACAATCGAAAAAATCAACATAATTCATTTATTTCAAATGATTTCGCTGCTGCAAATGAAATTCCATGCGCTTTTGTTGTTGCTATCAAAAGTCTGGACATGCATCTGTTTCATGTTCAATCGCCAAGTGCGAGCTGTAAGTACAGAAGAAATTAGACAAAAAAAAAAAAAAAAGAGGAATATAAAAATAGTTTTTATTTTTACCCGCCCGAAACCCTGAAATACTTAAATAATTCCCAACCCGCTCCCGCAATCGGCACACAAGTACTACTGCTACAAAATAATAATAATAAAAGCCATCGCAGTGATAAGACTTTCAATAATACAGTCCGCACTCGCTAGAGTGTACGGAGAATATTGATTTGGTACTTTTATAAATATATCATCATTATGAGGAAATACTATTCTTAAGAATAAGCTTGTTGTTGACAAAAATTAATATTTGAACTCTGAAAAAATAATCTAGTTTTCTACTATCTAATCAGAAAAGCTGTTATTTATATTATTTTAATGTGGAACCTCTTAAAGATATTTCTCCACACTAAATGTGATTGATTTTCTTATGAACAGGTGTTGTTATTACAATAAAATTATAGTAATTCATAATGTTTTATTAGTTTGGTTATTAAATCTTGAGATCTGAACTTGACTATCTTAAATAATTTTTTTGTTTTATCTTACAACACAAATTAAAAGTGGTTTATTTTACTTAGCTTATCTGTAGCTCCTAGCCAGTGACAACTGTCTCAAAGTTAGCCTTTATCAATATTTTCCGGCACACGTTTAATGGGTCTTGTTCCATCGGAACCCCCCGCTCCACCCCAAAGAAGTGCACTCCACTGTTGTTCGTTCACCCATCCGCCTTATCGACCAACCGCCTTTAATGTTCCCCACTGTGCCGGCATTTTTTTTTGTCCCGAAATCGTGACGCGGCAAAAGCACTGACCTTCGACCTCCCAGTTTTATTTCCACATCATTACTAGTTCCATAAACACCTAGATCTCTGGCCCCATATCATTTAACTCACAGTAGAATACGATTTTATAGCACATATAAATATATTAATCTCTTATGATTGATAATAATGAGATGTAAAGATTTGTAAATCAAATTTATGGTTTAACATCTCCTCTTTGGGATATCCCTCACCCTTAAGACCATCGTGCACTTTAACCCCAAAAAATACTAGAGATCTACATAGTAACGACCAAAACCCACTATATAAACCCCATGTTGAATGCCTTTCAAGTACTGCTCCGTTGATTATGTATTAACTTTCTTAGTTTATCCAGTATCAACCGGTTAAATATGAACTCTTCCCGCTGTCACCCGTCTCGCGGCATCGCCTGAGCCTGGTGCAGCGCAAGACCCTCGTTCTGGATCTGGACGAAACGCTCATCCACTCGCATCACAATGCGATGCCCAGGAATACGGTGAAGCCGGGCACGCCGCACGATTTCACCGTGAAAGTGACGATCGATCGGAATCCAGTGCGCTTTTTCGTACACAAGCGACCGCATGTGGACTATTTTCTGGATGTGGTGAGTTTGGGAACTTGCAAAAGGGATTACCCATAGATCGCAACATTAACTCGTATATATTTTTCGATTTCTTGATCCGTAGGTCTCACAGTGGTACGATTTGGTGGTTTTCACGGCCAGCATGGAGATTTACGGAGCGGCGGTGGCGGACAAGCTGGACAATGGACGGAACATCCTCCGAAGGCGATACTATAGACAACACTGCACGCCCGACTACGGATCTTATACCAAGGACCTGTCGGCCATCTGCAGTGATTTAAATAGGGTAAGATTGGGTGGTCTTGAATCCATAATAATATAAACCATTCATCAGAGAAAGTAATTTGTGGCTACACTATGTTTTAATCGAAATTTAGATAATTAATTAGATCAATAGCAATCGATAACATTTTTTTTTAATTAAAAGGAAAATGTACATTGATCTCTGGGGGATATTGTAATAATATTCTTTAAAGATATCTGAGGGTTATAATAATAAAACCTTTTAGAGATCTCTGATAAAATAATAATAATATCTTTGAAAGACCTCTGAGGGATATAATAATAATCATACCTTTTAAAGATCTCTGAGGGTTATAGTAATAATACCTTTTAAAGATCTCTGAGAGATATTATAATAATACCTTTTGAAGATCTCTGAGGGATATAATATAAATACCTTTTAAAGTACAATTACTAATTAAACAAATAAATGTCTTGCAGATATTCATCATTGACAATTCGCCCGGGGCCTATCGCTGTTTCCCCAACAATGCCATACCCATAAAGAGTTGGTTCTCCGACCCCATGGACACGGCGCTGCTGTCGCTGCTGCCCATGCTGGATGCGCTGAGGTTTACGAACGACGTGAGATCGGTGCTGTCGAGGAATCTGCACCTGCACCGCCTCTGGTAGCAGGTGGGCCGCCTGTCGCTAGTGTAGTTTATCTATTTAGAAGGAGGAGGAACGAAGTGAAAGTGGGGAAGTGGAGGATACCTTCTGAAATTAACAACAAACATGGTGGTGCTGTGACACATTAACGAATTTTTTCATTATTATTATGTTTACCATTCAGTCAGATTCAGATGGGCGATGAGAAACACACACAGAGATAGTAGAGAAAGTGGAGAAATTAGAGGATAGGTTGGGAGATCTGGAAATCTATGGATTTTTTTTTCTTTTTGTGTATTAAGATTTAAAGTTTTTGTAACAATCTAATTATACATGCATATTTGTCGATATATGTAGACCAGCTATTTTTATTTTAATTATTTTTTTTTGTGTAATTTTTTGTTTGTTCTTTTTGCGTGTATATTTTGATTATAATATCAAATGGAAACTCTTGAACACAGTATATATATATATAGACGAGAAGAAGTGAAGTTAAGCAGAAAGTGAAGTAAACAACATTAAGAACAAATTTGTCAAGTTATATATCATATTATTATAAATTAAATCTAAGGCCCACTTACAACAAGAGTCTTGTAATTTCTATACCATGATTACAATTAATTATTATGAAAGTGAAATTGTTTTTTATGAAGATACGACGAGACGCGAAGCAAAAATACCTATAATTATACAAATTAGTTGACTACGAAACTTTCCTGGACATCATTATATATTATGGATAATTATTAAATGTAACCGATTCTGTATAGACTTATACATATATATGTTCTGCTCTCGTTTCCTGTACAAAACAAAACGGACGGAAAATCTTTCAAGAGTTTCATTGCTTGCAAACCAAACATAACACTTTTCTAAGGATAAGATTTTTGTCTTTCGAGGGAGTTATATACATTTATATACATATATATATATATATATATATATACTTATATATATATATATCTAAAACTAAGCAACAACTATGAACTACTATTAAAGTAAACAACAACCAACAACAACAACAAGCAAGACAGAGAAGGCAAAAGCAAAAGTTATATTTTGTAAGGCGAGCCAACAACAAGTAGCAAAGAACATTAAAAATCCCATTAATTCTGATCGGATCAGATTAATGTATGTAGCAATGAGCCGCAGACTGGGACAGATGGTATACATAGGGAGTTTAGAGAGCCAAATCACTAATTATACGAGAACCGAGTTAGTCTGAGAATTGAGAAATCGTGGCACATCATCCGAGAGGCATCACAGGATATTCAGAGGATAGCAGCAGATAAATTTAAAAAAATCGAGAGGGAGAGAGAGAGTAACAATTGAAAACTGCTTCCATAGTTAAAGTTATATCCAAAAGCATGAATACACACACCACTCTAAACTAATCAACAAAAAAGCTTGCACACGCCCCTTTACCTTTACCTTTACCTTCTTACCCACCCCTACCAACACCCCAATCCAATTGTTCTTTTTATCTATCGTATTGTAAATTTACAACAATCACTATTTGTTTATTTATTGCAAGGAAAACGAGAATAATACGTGTATGCGATGTTGTTAATTTTAAGTAGTTTGTAGCAAATTTGTTAAAATGAAACGTAAATGAAATAAATGAGAAAGGGAACACAAAAGCAGAAAAAGAATTACAAAAAATACAACAAAATCATGCAAAATCAATCCAGATTGTGTTTTCTTTTTAAATTTGGCGCCTTCTTTGCAGCTTTACAGAATGTTGTAGTTTAAAGTAATGTTGTTAACAGTTTGTTTGACGAGTCCTGTTAAGTTCAAGTAATGTGCTGTTAGGCGCACGAAACATGAATGAAGGAAGCTTTTGGTCGTCTATAACGCACTTTTTGGTACCCTATATTAAAAAATATGTCTTTACCAGGAAAAATATTGCTTTTATTTTTATGAATATGATTGATACGTGAAGATCAAATGATTTAAATTAAATAATCTATAGCCTTTTTGTATAAAAAATGTATAAATATATAAAGAAAAATATTTTATAATTTTTTCAAATAATTTTAAAACAATAAAAACAAGATAGAACACTTTTTTAAAATATTAAGAAAATTTCTTCCTTTCTTCCGAAGAGCGAACTAAACAATTGCTTAACAGAGTGCCGAATGGGGGCATAAACCGAAATACCCTGTGCCTGTAGGGTATTTCAAAGTGCTGTTAGCTGTCAGGTTGAGGTTATGTCCGCCCGCTTCTCCGACAACAACAACAGCAACCAGAAGCGCCGTCGTAGTTTTTACGCAACGCAACTGGTAAGGAGTCGTCCGAATCCGGAATCCAGAACGCCTTGGCCCACCATAACAGAACCGAACCCGCCTTTATAGGAAAACCTCATCCATGGCCACCGCCGCAGCTGTAGCAAAAGTGGGAAAATCTGTGCACCGCATTTTCGTGGGCAATCTGCCGTGGACGGTGGGCCACCAGGAGCTGCGTGGCTACTTCCGTGAATTCGGACGCGTGGTGTCCGCTAACGTGATCTTCGACAAGCGAACCGGCTGCTCCAAGGGCTACGGCTTCGTTAGCTTCAACAGCCTGGCGGCGCTGGAGAAGATCGAGAACGAGCAGAAGCACATACTGGAGGGCAACTACCTGAATATACAGAAATCCTAGATCGCCCACCCCACTTCGTTCGTTCATCGGTTGTCATTTAGTTTATAAGTTTTCTAGTTATTTTTTTTTGGTTTATCGAAGATGTCAGACAGCGATACGGATCCCGAGGAGGAGCTCTTCCATTTGGCCACCGAGCATGTGGCCAGGCAAACGACCAGCCTTGGCTCCGCGGATCTGCTGCTCTTCTACGGCTACTACAAACAGGCCACCGAGGGACCCTGCGAGGAGCCCAGCCCCGGGCTGCTCCAGTTGAGGGCCCGCAGCAAGTGGCAGGCATGGCGGAATCTCGGCAAGATGCCACAATCCGAGGCCAGGCAGTCGTACGTCCAGAAACTGGAGGAGCTGCAGCCCAACTGGCGGTCAAGGCGTACACCCGGCTGGGTGGTGCACTCCATTGAATCCGCACCGCTGGAGGATCAGCCTTCGGACAGCGAAAAGACCCTGTTCGATCACGTCAAGGAGAACAATCTGGACAGGCTAAGGGAGCTTTTGGCTCCCGGCGATCTGGGCAGGCTGGACGAGCATGGCATGGCCCTCATCCATTGGGCCACCGATCGCAATGCCGTCGAGATCATTCAGTTTCTGGTGCGCAGTGGAGCCAGTGTCGATCAGCGGGATGCGGAACAGCAGACGCCGCTGCACTATGCCGCCAGTTGTGGACACTTGGAGGCTCTTCGCTGCCTGCTGGAGCTGCGGGCCAATCTGGAGCTCTGCGATTCCGACGGCCAGACCTGCTACCATGTGGCCGACGATGAACAGATCTGCCAGGTGCTCCAAGCGGAGCGAGAGCGCCTCAGTGGATCCGCTTCCTAAATGCTGAGAACGCCATTAAATCTTAAGTTGTTAGGTGCTGCATTGCTTTGAAACCCTGTAAAGTGTTGTGAACCATTGAATCATTCAGCGATAAATCCTCTGTAAACTTGATTTGTGTTCTTTTTACAAGGGGTTTCTCATATCCATATACACAAACGGTACGCTTCTTAACAGTTTAAGTTGTTAAGTTGCTTATACATAATATGTAACATATTAAAAAGTACTAAAACTATGAACATCTTTGCTCTTTTATCGGAATATATGGAAAATGCTTGCTTTAAAATGAAAGAGATAGAGGGATGGATAGTTTGTATTATATAGATTTCTATGCATTTCGTGCGAAGCTTCTAGAAACTTAGTAAAGTTTTCTTGAAAAAGCATAATAAGAACTCAAAATATTTAGGTTACTAACGTATGTATTTATTGACAATGAAATAAGGTTTAGATTCGCGGTGGTGGGGTTTGTCAAAGCCTACTTCCACAGCTTCTTGATAGACATGTTCTTCTCCGAGTCCTTCTGCATAACCTTGGCCACGGCCATCTCGAAATCCTCCTGGGTGACATGGACGCGACGCTCGCGCAGCGCATACATACCGGCCTCCGTGCAGACGCCCTTGACCTCGGCACCCGATGCGCCCGGCATCAGTTCGGCGATCTTGCGCAGATTGATGCCACGCGTTAGGTTCATCTTACGGGAGTGAATCTTCAGGATGTCCAGACGCGCCTCTTCATTTGGTGGCGGGAACTCGATCTTGCGATCAATGCGACCGGGACGCAGCAGAGCGGGATCCAAGATGTCAATGCGATTGGTGGCCATGATCACCTTGATGTTCTTGGTGGCCTCGAAGCCATCAAGCTGGTTGAGCAGCTCCAGCATAGTACGCTGCACTTCGGAATCGCCGCCGGATCCGGACTCGATACGCGACGAGCCAATGGAATCGATTTCGTCCATGAAGATAATGGACGGTGCATGCTCGCGGGCCATCACAAAGAGTTCGCGGACCATGCGCGAACCCTCGCCGATGAATTTCTGGACCAGCTCCGAGCCGGAGACACGGATGAAGGTGCACTCGGTGTGATGGGCAACGGCCCTGGCCAGTAGGGTCTTTCCGGTACCCGGAGGCCCGTAGAGCAGCACTCCCTTTGGCTGGGCAATGCCCAGAGCGTCGAACAGCTCGGGATGCTTTACGGGCAACTCGATCACCTCCTTGATCTCCTTAATCTGCTTGTCCAGACCGCCAACCATTTCGTATGTGGAATCCGGCACCTTTTCGACCATCATCAGCGAGACCAGCGGATCCACCTTATTGGGAAGAATCTTGTGCAGCGTATAGCTCTCGTTGCGCAGTGCCACACGGCAATTGGGGGTCACATCGTTAATATCGATGTTCTTGTCCAGATCGACGACAAACTTTCCCTCCGGATGCACCTTGACCAGCACCTTCTTCTTATCCATGGGCTTCACAACCTCGCCCACGTAGCTGCCTTGTTCGTGGAGCAGCTGCAGCTCCTCGCGCAGCATGCGAACTGCAAAAGAAGGGAATTATTAATATCAGATTCTCCTTATAGCAGCTAAACATAACTATTTGTAGCCTGACTGTGCTTTGGAAGGCTATGCTACCATAATATGATGGGTTCTTAAAGATAAGAGGATCAAATTTGTTATAGTTATGGAGTATTATGAGATATATTATTTTTATAATATAACCATTACATCCCATACCTTTTCGGGGATCTATGGTATGTGGCCTTTAAAAGTGATAATAAGCCATCATACCAAGTTTCGAATAAAACTGTTGTCTATTTTCAATACCTAACGAAGTAATATGAGACTTCCTACATTCTATGAACCCGCAATTACCTTTGGCATTGAGCTCATTCCGCTGGGCCTGCAGACGCCTCAGATTCTGGTGCTTCTCGGCCACAACCAGCTGCAGTTCCTCGATCTTCTGGATGTAATATGAACGGAATCCCTCGCCTTTTTGGTAGGCCGACTCGATTTCCATCTGCAAAAAGCATTCAATTAGGTTGTCCGCGCCGAAATAACTGGGAGACTCTAGATCACCTACCCGATTCGACACCGTCATTTTGCCTGCGACTTCTTTGTTGCGTTTTAACTTGTTATTATTCGTGTTTGTTCATGCAAATACTTCGAGTTAATTTTGCGTTTTCGTATGACTCGGCATTCTTTGATTATTTCAGTGGTGGGACAAGCTGTTATCGCACTGCAATCGCAGTAGCCGACTATCGATATCAGAAAGTAGCTAGTTCGATTGAAATAGCTAGAAAAAGTTTATAAATTCAAATGTTTCGGAAAGTTACTTAACAACCCAAGAAAACATGTTTGGTTTTGGGTAACCATATTTAAAGAAAGTTAAACAGTTGATGATTTACATTTGCCACCATTTTGTAGCAAAAAAAAATCTTAAAAATAATTTATAAAACGGCATAGCAGAAAATCGTTTTCCATATCAGTCAGAATCTGACAGGGATCAATTTGGCAATTTTTTGCCATATTACAGATTCAAAAAAACACTAGTTAAAGTTATATTTTTTACCAAAAATCCAAATTCTGATTTAAAAAAAAAACCGTTTTTGCCGAAAAAAAGAAAATAATAGTCCAAATGTGGAGTGTCATACACCGTTGAACTCGTAATTAAATTCGCAATTGATTTGCATTAAAACCTGCAAATTAAAATTTTTGTCAATTTTTCGCAAAAAATTGTGATGTTACCCCTTTCCTAAAAATTAAAAAATTGGTGGACAAATTTATTTTTCTAAATCAGTCAAAAAATAACAGAGATTTATTTATTGGGTCATACGTTGTTCAAAACAGTACGTCTCGTCGATTTGCGACATTACTTGGTCAAATTACAGCAAAAAAAACACAAATAAAATAACCTGTTTTTGTCAAAAACCCAAAATCAGATTTTCCACTAAAAAAAGTCTGTATTTTTGCCGAAGCAAAGAAAATAATAGTTCAAATATAGAGTGTCATACACCGTTGAACTCGTAATAAAATTCCCAATCGATTCGCATTAAAACCAGAAAATTTTATTTTTTGGCCATTTTTTGCAAAAAAATGTGATGTTACCCCTTTTCTAAAAATGAAAAAATTGGTCGACAAATTTTTTTTTTTAATCAGTCAAAAAGTAACAGAGATTTATTTTTGGGGTCATTAGTTGTTCAGAACAGTACGTCTCGTCGATTTGCGACAATATTTGGTCAAATTACAGCAAAAAAACAGAAATTAAATATCCTGTTTTTGCCAAAAACCCAAATCCTGATTCATTTCAAGAGATCCGTTATCCAAATGAGCAGACGCATTCCATCAAAATGTGCTTTGAGAACAAAGTACTGTTTTGTGCTAAAGCAAACTAAATAATAGATTCAAAATCCTCTGCCGAACATCGTGTTTTACACCTTTTCACCATCTATTTGGTGTGAGAGGTCTGCACATTGTCAATATTCCTTTGGTTTTGTTATATACATACCTTGAAAGTGGAAAATGCCGGCCACCAAGGGACTTTTGTTCAAGCGCTATATCCGGATCGAGTTAAATTTGTGGCGACGGACGCTCTTCGAGATCATCACCATGGTGATAATGGTCCTGGTGATCCTTCTAAATCCCATCGCCCACTCCAGAAGGCTTCTTTACACGAGCACCGAGAACGAGAATCAACAGAGCATCGTATCGCACAAGCTTCAGGATATAAGCATACTAACGTACGTGAGAAACCCAAAGATCTCAGGATCTGTTAGAGATATAAGCTCAAAAATTGGTATATGGTATTATTATGTGATTTCCGATATTCCGCAGACGAATGGCGGACTCGAAGCGAGAGAAGACCAAGTACAGCCTGGCCTACACGCCCAAAACGCCGTTTACAATGGACGTGGCCAGGAGCGTGGCCAAAACGCTGGAACTGAACTCCACCGTGGGCTATAGAGTCGAGTCCGAGATGCAGGATCAGTTCGACGAACGAACCACCCTGGCGGGCATCGTATTCCATGGGGCGGGTCGTGGTGGCACTCCCCTCAAGTTATCCATTTCGATTCGATTCCCCAGCGAATTTCGTACCATCGCTCCGTTCCTCACCGAGGATCGCCTGTGGATAACCCGCTGCTCGGGTCGCATTAAGCCCGGTCGGGATCAGGCCAAACATTTTAAACAGCAGGATTTATATATACGCGAGGGCTTCCTGCAGTTGCAGCATCAGATCTTCTTGGAGTGGTACCATCGACTGCGCAGCGACTTTGTCACCACCTATCCGGAACCCAATGTCGAGGTCTACAACATCCTGCTGAACGCCGCCGATGAACCCTGCTCCGTGATGAGTATCGCCCACATGCCCACGTTCTTGTACAACTTCATTTACCTACTGCCCTTCCTGAATATTATCAGAGTGAGTTTAGTGCATACAATATTATATTTACACTCATAGATCTCGGGATCTGTTTGCTTTAGAGTTGTGAAATTTGGAATACAAATGTATTAACATATATTAATACGTATTTTGACAAGATTAATACATTACCACATATCATATTATATTTTCACTCATTGATCTCGGGATCTGTTTGCTTTAGAGTTGTGAAATTTGGAATACAAATGTATTAACGAATAGTAATAAGTAATTTTTTGTGTTCTCCCCAGAACGTGGCTGCCCAGGTGGAGGATGGCGTAATGGTGCATCAGTGGCATTACGGTTACTCATTTGGCCGACAATGGGGCTTTAAGTTTATGGTGCTTTTCCTGAGAATGCTTATTTTGGGTGCAGTATTTGTAATAATGATTTTGGTAAGTTCTAACCACTTAACCATACTTTAGGTGATATTTATTTATAAATATATTAAGGCTTTCTGGGGGTTTGGTGGCCGGGACGGTGAGTTTTCCGGCTATGGAGCGATAGGCCTGATATGCTTCATCGTGGTCTACACCGTTGAAATCGTTATTACCGGAATGGTGGTGGCCAAACTGTTTGCCAATCCCACCAATGCGGTCCTCTTCGCCCTGCTCCTGTGGCTCTTCATGTACGCGGCATTCTGTATCATACTGGAACGCTACTGGGACATCCACAAGTACTATGTGTTCTTCATCCTGGTGGCCTTCTGCAACTGCCAGATGCACTTTAGCATGAGCCTGTTCAGGAACTGCATCGATGACCCGGACATAGTACAATCGATTGATTTCGTAGTGCTCTTCACATCGGCCATTAGTTCGGCCTTGATTTATTTACTGATTCTATTGGCGGTCCAGTGGCGAATGCCGGGCACATTTCTCAGTCGTCGGATAGTGAACAATAGGCCGCGAAAGCAAAAGGATTCGGATGCCACGATTATGTATTTGGGCAGAGCGCCGAGTTTTCAAAACTTCGAATTTGGGGACGTGGGCAGCGAGGAACTGATGCGATTGCGTCATGTCAGCACCACACATCGCGATTCGGAGCGAAAGATCCTGAAGAACATATCGATGCGGATTTATCGGGGTGAGGTTTACGTCATCCTGGGCCACATTGGTTCCGGTAAGCTCACGCTGCTCAGAATTTTGGCCGGCTTGAAGTTCCCCTTGCGCGGCAGTGTATCCATTTTGGGACAGCCCTTTCAGCCCTATGGTAAGGATACAAATATATCATATTTTTTAGGAATACATAACAAAAAGTAACCCCAACAGGTGAGACCCGTCGCATGGTGGACTTCCGTTTCGATGAGCACGGACTGAACAAACACTTGACCGTGGAGCAGACCATCGACTATCATGTTCGCTTAAAACTGGCGCCCAACGAAGCGGATCGCTACGAAATCGAGCGGCGCAAATGGTTGGCCATACTCGATCAGCATGTCGAAAGTCGGCGAATACGAATTGGAAAGCTAAGTTCGGGCGCCATGAAACTGGTGGCGCTATGCTGTTGCTTGGCCGGCGATACGCGCATCATTATCCTGGAGGAGCCGACCACTCCGCTGACGGGCCGGGAGGCGCAGGTCTTTTGGTCGATTGTCAATGCGGAGAAGGACAATCGGGCCTTCATCATAGCCACCTACAGTGTGGGCGAGGCGGAGCATGCCGCCGATCGCATCGGGATCCTCAGCCTGGGCGTCCTGGAGGCCAGTGGCACACCCTTCTTTCTGCGAGCCAAGTTCAGCAGCAGTGTGGATCTGGTACTTATAAAAACCATTTAATATACCTATTATAAATATTTCCAATAATATATTTACCTATTTCCAGGTCCTCATCAAGAAGCCACATGTCCCGGATCAGCCAATCACTGACTATATCAATCAGTTTATGAATAACATCGAGCCGGAAAATGAGATCGGTGATACTCTAACGTACAGACTACCGGTGATCTACCGACCAAGGTTGCAGAAACTATTGATTCACCTGGAAATCGATCGCAAGATGCTGGGCATCGAGAATGTGAGAGTGGTGAGTGCGGAACTCTCCGACATATATATGAAGCTGGTCACCTCCTTTCGACTGCAGCAGCAGATGATACCGGATGTCAGTGAGTTCCTAACTATACGATCTTGGGGAGTATTGTATTTTGAGCATTAAAATTTGGCATAACGAACTTGTGTATCATAATATAGAGAAATAACTAAAGTCAAGGGGGGGATCTCAAAGTTTAAAGGCGGAAATAATAATCGTATCATATTCACAGCCCAAACTTTCAAGTACCAGGTGGTTTCGCATACCCAACTGACTCGACAACGGATGCGGGCCATGTTCTACAAGAAGATGATCCACACGGCGCCGAATGTCTGGCCCATTATCATGATCTTTACCAGCTTTGTGCTGATCGCCATCATCGCCCGGTTGTCAGTGCTACTGGATATGCCGCGAGTGCGCCAGAATACGATACACATTGGTTTCATGGAGGCAGCCGATGTGTCCAAGACTATACCGGACTTAAAGAAGTGCGGCTACATCGACATCCGGCCGGTGGAGAAGAGTTCCAAGAAATTGCCCATCGCGGTCTCGAGAACCTTTACTGATAAATCGTTTTCCTGCGAGAAGGGTAGCTATCGCAATGATTTGAAGAAGAAAAGCGAGATGAAGAGCTACGGAGCGGTGGAGGCGGATGGGGAACAGGAGCTTAACGGCTATATAAGCCAGGATTTCTTTCACTCGGCTCCCATGATGCTCAATCTGCTGCACAATATTATACTTAGGTGAGGAAAATATACCTTCGTGGGAAACAAAACTCCATAAAGTGTAGTAGTGAATGTGTAAACTGCCGCTGTATCGTATAATACAGCTAAATATAATTCAAGGCTGCCGCTGTATCGTTTAATACAGCTATATATAATTCAATTGTTTATGGCTGTATAGTATAATACAGCCATAAACAATTCAAGGCTGCCGCTGTATCGTTTAATACAGCCATAAATAATTCAAGACTGCCGCTGTATCGTTTAATACACTTATAATATCTATTCATTTATCTTTTATTTTCAGACTCTCCTATCCGGAGCAACAGAACATTGTCGCCCTGGTGGAGAACCATCCGCTTCCCACCCAGCTGTCGCGAAAGATTAATCTGCTGGACAACAAGATCGCCCACATCCATGCCCCATTGACCATCGGTTGCATCCTGCCGCTGACCGTTTCGGTTTTCGTCATTCCCCTGGTGGAGGAGCAGATCTATAACGTTCGTTTCCTGCAACATATGGCCGGTCTGGGCCTGAAGGTCTTCTGGGGCGTCAATTTGTTCTGGGACTGGTTCACCTTCTTCATCTACTCGGTCATCATTGTGGTGATCATGAGTCTGATGGGCATCGGTGGCTTCGGATTCACCGAGAATGCGATTCTGCTGCTCCTGCTGTGCATCTTTGGACTGGCCGCCCTGCCGCTGACCTATCTGGTGTCCATGTTTGTGAACAAATCGCTGGTCCGGGCCTTTCTCGTCTCCGTCCTCCTGCAGGGAGTGTCCGGCCTGGTGCTCTACATGATCTACTGGGATGTGGCCAACAGCAATACGATCTTCTTCTACGGCGCCTGCATGTCGCCGGGATTCGCTCTGCTGGACGGAGTGAGCAATGTGTATACCCAGTGCCTGG
The DNA here is from genome assembly GCA_035046095.1 of Drosophila pseudotakahashii. Lineage (NCBI taxonomy): Eukaryota > Metazoa > Arthropoda > Insecta > Diptera > Drosophilidae > Drosophila > Drosophila pseudotakahashii. Next base: position 16,393,249 of record JAWNOE010000105.1, read on the forward strand.
AGCAGGAGATCTGCAGTGCCAAGTGCCACGCGCACATCAGCTGCACGGAGGAGAATATGCACGAGGTGGTGCCCAATTGCAGATGTGAGTCTATAAAAATGTTATATGCTTACGAATATTATTTTAATTTTAAGATATACCAACTTATATATTCAAAAGAAACTAATTACTTATCTATATATATGAAAAATGCATATGAATATCATATTAATATTAAGATATATATTTATATTCAAAATTCTAGTAAATTTCCATTTTAATTTAAATACTTAATAAATAATTGCTCTTCTAAAACCATAGTTATATTTTTGATTCTTCCCAGTTGGCACACATTTCAAGTGGGCTGCTCCAGGAATTTTACCCGCCATTGTCTTTATGCTAGTGTCCGCTCTAATTTTCCTGATGCTCATTTTCTGGATTGAACTGCATCGCAGGGAGAAGAAGTTCCACACACCCAGAGAGTGAGTATGGATAATACTTATATTATTTTATATATTATTTTTATATTTCTAATTCCTCCACAGTCTCCGTAAAATGAGGACCGCTACATATCCCTTCGACGATGGCGATGTGGCGGACGTGAAGCTAAAGATCGCAGAAGCGGATAATACAAAGGCCAAACAATCGGTATTCTTGGTGGATCAGGTGGAGGCCAAGGTTCCAACTGCCGGCAAAAGGATCAACACAGTCTCCTTTGCCCTGAACAAGTAAGTTATGTCCAACAAAATAGTTATTTAATATGCCAACTTGAACAATAGTCAATTTCAAAGTAAAATAATCTATAAACATAACATTTAGTTCTATTTCAAATCGACAGATTGCTATGAAAACGGAGATACGCTTGTATTTCACTATTGTAAAGTAAACCACAGAGATATTTTCTTCTAAAATCAAGTCTAAATGAATTCTTAAAAAGTAATCTATTAACATTACATATAGTTCCATTTTAAATCGACAGATTGATAAAAAATTTGGGATATACTTGTACTTCACTATTGTAAAATAATCTAGACAGATATTTTCTGAAAAAATCAAACTCTTACCATTTTCTTGCACTTTAAGATACATGAGCATGGGCATCTTTGGGCCCCGTAACTCCGGCAAGAGTCACTTGATGCGCCAGTTGGTGGGCGAGGAGGGATTCGCCTTCGGTGAGATCTATGTGCGGGGCCTGGACTTTAAGTACGATCTGGAGAGCATTCACACCTACATGGGCTACAGTCCGCAGCACTGGGGCCTGCTCAACGAGCTGACTCCGCGGGAGCACATCCGTCTGTTGTGCATGATCCGTGGCGTTCCCGAGGCGAAGATCGGCGAGAAGATGCACGACTTGTGCCTGATGCTCAACATGACCGGCTGGATGCATCGCAAGTGCAGTTTGCTGACGGCGGAGAAGCGGACCAAGCTTAAAATCGCCCTGGCATTGGTGGCCTACAATAAGATTCTTGTTTTGGACGAGCCCACGTGCGGTATGCCGGCCACAACGAGGCGAGAGATCTGGAATATCCTTCGATATATCCGATATTGCGGCAAAACCATCATATTCGCCAGCAACGATGAGCTGGAGTGCAAGATCCTGGCCGACTTCATTATCCTGTTCCAGGACAGCGAGATGCTGGCGATTGGCAGCCTGCAGTATTTGCGATACAAGTACAGCCATGGTTTCTATCTGGAGGTCCGGCTCATCCGTGATGGAGCCACCCTCGCCGAGTCGGAGGAGAAGTGGGTCTTATATCTTCTTAGTGTTGTTATCTAAGTGTTATAATCACGGTTTCTTGTACCTCAGCTTGCGCAAGGATGTGGAAAACCTGGCCAAGTTTGTCAATTTTTTGCACAACAGATCCGAACTGGTGTAAGTTAATAGCTTTTTTTTTTTAATCTTGTAGGGGTTCAATACCTATTTCTTCAAGAAAGTTGTTATCGAAAACTAAAAAAAAATTTTTTTTTTTACCAAAGATTAAAAAAATGTATATGTAAATGTATATATGTATATTTTTAGTTAATTTTAAAGAATTTAAAAAAGATGTATAATTTTTAGGGCTCGTCTGCACAATTGGTTCAAGTTCTACGTGCCCGTGGGCCAAATAGTTTACTCCTTTTTATATGGCGCCATGGAGAAGAACAAGGTGCGTCTGAACGTGAGTGACTACTGCATTTACCAGGCGGACATGATCAATGTGGTGGCCCAGGTCCAGGAGACGCGGGCCCAGTTGAAGCACCATCTCGTCCAGACGGAGGGACCCCTGCCCCTGGACGCAACGATTACCAAAAAGGGAGCCCAGCCCAAGGCCAAGGGCAAGAAGTAATGCCCATGTATATTTTGTACCCATTATACGTTTCTAAACGGTGATGCAAAAATTAGTTTCTTGATCTGGCAGGTTTTTAGTAGCTAAATAACTAAAATCAAAAAAATACTATTGTATTAATCTTAGAAATTAAATAAATGCAAATATTACTTGAACCTAGATTGAACCATGGCTCGAAGGTCAATGTCTGGCCTCGGCTGTCCAGACTAAGGTCTTCAGAATTGTGGGCTTTCCCGCTTTTAATAAATTACTACTTTACTGGGCTTAACACGTGTTGTTTTGCATAATTAATGTGAGTCCCTGGGGAAGTTAACCAGCTCTGGGAAGTTCTCCACGTGTCGGCATTCATTTTTCATTGCGTGCTCAATAAGTAACATCAGACGAACGACACATTTTCAATTTGAGATTGATTTTTAGGTTTTGAGTTTAAGTGATTAAAAAAACATGTTTTAAGGTCAGTTACCCAGAAATTAATTCAAGCATTTTAAAAAAGATTTTATTTTAAATTAAGTTTTGAATGCTATCGTTCAGCGCGCGCCACCTTAATCGATAGACTATTAATCGATGCTCATATTTTTGGCGTTAGAATTATTCTCGCTCTCTCGCTCGCTCTCACTTTCCGTACCAGCTGACGTAACAGTTATCTTTGGTTTCGTTCTCCCTCTCACCATCAGTGATGTTGACATTTGGCTAGGAAATAGCTGTTCAAAGAAAGGGGAAGGTGTTTTAATTAGTTACCTGTGAGTATTGGTAAAAGAAAAGATTATTTCTTTTATTTATTTTAGTTGAACTTACCCTTTACATTTTTTTGGAAAATTTATTCAATGATTTCCCCATATTTTTTAGTTTTTAATTTTCCAAAAAGATAAACAGTTTTCCCGCTGACAGCTGACCGGTCAACGCCATTTCGTGCTCTCCTCTCTTCGCTCTCATTGTTGTTATTGCCCGCCTAACAGTTTCGTTTCGTTTCGTTTCATTTTGTTTGGCATCTCCGGCGGCGTTAGAAGTACTACACTACTATTATTATTGTTTTATCACTGTAAAAGTGCGTTTGTGTCGGCAACAGCTGTTTAACCCTGAAAAAAAAATCACAGCAAAAGTTAATAGATTGTATAAAACAAAAGAAATATAGCCAGTGCGCACTTTGCTCAATGAATCGAATAAACTATGAACTATTGGGCCCTCAATGACGCAGCGAGAGATAAAAACTAATAACAGCACTATATTTGTACATACATACATATATTGTTTATGTATGTATCGCGGTGTTTGTGCGGAATAATCATTAGACGGCCGCACGGTGGGTGCAAATCGGAGTTATCGCCGCAGATTTGCCGGTTCGTTGGTCTTGTTTTTTTCTTTGTCCTGTGAAAATGGTTTCCAAATATTTTGGCCAAGACGCACAGGGCGCACACACACTCCCACTTGCATCCGTAGAGGCGCCAAAATTGTCTGTATAACGGTGCATACACACATTTTTCCCGGGCGTAAAGTGTTGCATGCGCATCTGCAAGTGATGCAGTTACATTTACAGTTACATATGCGCTGAACTTTGACCGTTACTTTCCAGGGCTGCAGGAAGCGATCGCAGGGCCTCGAACTTCACTCACATCGTTCAGGGCGAAAACCCGTTACAGTGAAGACCTAATAATATTTTCCATAACTCTTGTTAATACTAAAATTTTTTGTTTGTTTTAAAATAATTAAATTTTTTATCAACATGACATTTTTTATGGATTTTACGATCTATGTATTTCCGAAGTGATATATATTTTTATCACATATGTATTTTGCTATCAAAATTTGTATTTTACAAAATACTAAAATTAAAAAAATCATAATTAACAAAAAGATCTTAAGTATTATTGTTTAAAAAGTAAAGAGAGAACCCAGGTTCCACTTCAAAATTAGTTTGTGTAGCCCTGTTATTATAATAAATACCTATACTATATTCCATTTGCAGTGACAGTGCAAATAGAGGTGTGCAGAAAGGGCAACGGGTTAGCATAAATAATTAATTGCAATTGCCGCAAGTCCATTGCCAATCGATTATGCAGTAATGCTCGACGCCGATCTAATTTTTATCACTAAGTGGGCTTGCACTTAATCGCACGAACAACAAACCGAATTGCAATTTCAATTATTGCCCGCAAAACGTGGAGAGGGTAAGTGCAAAAGTAATTGAACACTATATAATAATCTACAGTTCAAAGTTGTAAGAAATATGACTCACAAGCGTAGGGATAAATATGCAGTTCTTTCCGGTTTGCCAATAATGAGGAGTCACTTTTTCTGAGTACAACTATTAGATGAAATTTAAAACTATAAAATTACAAGTTTTGTATACTAGACTTATAAAGAAGACATTAAGAAACTTAGAGATCATGAAGTTGCTCTATATAATTTAAAAGAATTTACTTAAGTATTGTACATTACAAGATAACTAATCCTTATCATGTATATCTTATAATATCTTTATTTTTACCCACAGCTATTATAATCGAAACCCTTAGGTGGTGAATGGGTTGCGTGCTGTGGGTTTATGGAAGGCATGATAATGCCACTATTATCAAAGCAATCCACTCTCCACGAGAAATGCTAAATTGGCCGATAGATTGTCCAATCAGTTGGCTATAGTAGAGTGCTCCTTCTTTTATGCGCGTCACATGTCAAAATGTCAGGCGCCATTAACGACACCCGATGATTCATAGTCGCAGTTCCCAAATTAGTCAGCAGGTCTGGAGGTCCTCGAGGTGTTATTGCTTTCGGTACATTCGGCGAAAAAAGAAATCATATCAGATATACGGCATCGTATTCCTATCAGGTGCGCACGCCTAGTACTGTAGCTATTCTTATCCAAGATTGTTTGGGGGAATTTATGATTTTCCGTAATAAGTTGAAGCAAAAAATGTCATCCTTCGAGCCGGATTTGAACCAGCGACCTATAGATCTCTGCTTTGTATTTTGCATTCATTATGCAGCCATCTACAGTCCACCGCTCTACCAACTGAGCTATCGAAGGTTGTGTCATCATCTCTGCCCCCGACATTGTTCAATTTGAAATTTCAATATACTATATGCCACATATATATGCATTATATAGCTTACCTTTCACTTTTGTTTAGTTCGTGTGGCTTCGTTTCTCGTAGCTCTTGTTTAGCTATTCGGACGCGACCCCCAACGCCCCCTTCGATAGCTCAGTTGGTAGAGCGGTGGACTGTAGACGGCAATTCGTATTTCGAAACAGCAGAGATCCATAGGTCGCTGGTTCAAATCCGGCTCGAAGGATTTTTTATATTTTTTTTATTTATTTATTTTTTTTTTCTATTTTTGTTGTAAGGCTTATGTATAAAACTCTTGACTAGCATTACAAGGCATGATTTAAGTATTAATTTAATCGTATTTTTTTAAGAATTTTGAAAACTTGTTGATGATTTTTGATTTGTTTTTAAGAGCAACAGATTCTTTATGTTATTATCAACTATATTATAACATAAAAGTATTTTAAAAATTTAAGATCATCGTTAGTACAATATACTACCCATTTATAAAAACAGTATCCTTCTTTTAAAATCGTTAGTATACCTAGCAAGTCCAAGAGAACTTTAAGTTCATCCGTATTCGGTGCAGAACGAGTACAGTCCGCCTTCAACATTTATGACCCAGGTGCTTGCCCGCCCAGGCGAAAGTAAAACGTGTTTGCACTCTGGTGCTGCCAATATAAATTTAAAGCAGCGATATAATTTGTCGATGTCATAGTTACCGTTAATGGTTCTTTGCGATAAGGTGCGATGAGAGGAACAGGTGTTTGTGCAAATTTCACCGCATAATCTGAGTTTTCGGCATCACGATTTCCGAGAATGTTGCCAAAAAAAGCTTAGAGTTTAATCGGAACGACCAAGGGTAAAATCCTTCACCACCATCACATGGCCACTCAAGATTCGCATAATACGGACAAGCAATTAACCCTAACAAACTTGAATCATTCAACGACTCCGGTGGCGGGTGTAAAATCACAAAAGTGATCACATTCGATAAGAAAGTAGTGCTAAGATAATGACGAGGGCCACGCGTCCCCGATGAATCACCTCTGGGTGTCGGGATCCATTTGAGTGGAGTCCGAACCCCCAAGGGTTTTGGTATTAGTCACGACATCTGCAAGAGTTGATTGATTGTATTCTATTGAGCTAACAACAACTAAATTAAATAAATAATAATAAATTAATAAATATTTATTTCTTATTTTTCAAAAACAATTTAACAGATTTTTTCATTTTTATTTTTTACATTGTTTTTCTATTTTTATCCAAAATTTTAAAACTGCGATATAACTATCCATTTAAAATTCTATATCTTTATTGGAAAGTTCTTAGACTGGGGCACTTTTCGAATGAACCGAAAGCATGCTAAACTACTATAAATGTTTATCTTTATTTTGTAGAGTCAATAAGCAGCGGACACTAATAAATAGTTTAAGCAGCTGAAAAGTTTTGTTTTTCTAAGGACCATGAGCCTTCCATGCTTTTTATCTTTTGTGGTTGGAAAATTTAAATATTTTTAAACCATATGTAGGTGCTTTAAAATCCTGCCTTTAAAAACCGTTGAAACCATGCATTGTATCCAACGTTTTTATCGGGTAATTAAATGAACTTTTCAATTAACAATTATTAAAAGTCATGACATACCGGAATGCCGGGCACTCCGTGAGTAATAGATCCACTCCCCATATATTAGGGCTTTATGGGGCTCCCAGACATCCCTGCCCCGATCCGATAAAGCCGAAAATCGAACGCGGACATATGTCCGATTGTTGTACCGGCAGAGAGAGTGAGTGAGAGAGAGAGAGAGAGAGAGAGTATGTGGGCTTATCATTTTTTAGCCCGGCCAAAACAATAAATGCTATTTGCTTTATTGGCCTTCCATGGAGCTAGCTCAGCTAGATTGCGTTATATTGATAAATAAGGAAGATTGCCCAGCGTTGCGATTCAGTTCGAAATAGTCCGCTCGTCGAAACGGTCGAGTGTCCGCCGGAGTTCGCGAGTTCCCAAAGTTCCTGAGTTCACGAGTTTCCGATTTCGAACGAATCGAGTTCCCGAGTCCCCAAGTTCCCGCCATATAGACATACCGATTGTTTTTTTCTTTATTTGTTCTTGTGCGGTGGCCCGTGTGACACTTTTTATTTGGCTAAGCTTCGGGTAAGTGAAGTGCTGTCGCTTGGCAGGTGGAAATGCCACGCCCATTGTCCACTGCCCAACCCGCCCTCCGATTATCATATCGGTAGTGGTACAGCTGTCGCTGACGCTTTCTGGATTTATGCCTCTCTTTATCTTTATCTCTGTTTATTCCTGTTCCACACGGGCTCGTGCGTTGGTGTCTCACTCTTGGCGGATACGTGGGTGGTTCGCAATAGTCATTACCGGAATAACTTGGACTTGTGCCCGGTCCGACCATCAAAAGCCAATCGATTATGCTGTAAAGCAATCGGAGAGCACAAAATATAAGCGAAATCGATATCATATTGTCAACAATATAATTCGATTTCACATGGATCATGTTTATCTAAATGAAAACTTTGGGGGATAGTAATATGACTCTATACAGTCATTGAGGTTTTCGTCTTATCGAAAGAATAAAAGCAAAATATATTAAGAATGTCGTTGATTTTTTTTAAGTATCATTCTGAAATTCCCATGAGAAATTGAATGTTAATATGACACACTCACCTTTTATTACAGATTTTACGAACCAAAAGTAATACTTAAGATTTTCATTGATGACTAATACACAGAAAAAAATTAGACAAAAGGTCAGATTGATATTTGCGCCGGTTAATCTAATATTTTTTAAAGATCAAAATATTCATATCATTTTGATATGAATAAAGATTATGTTTATCTTATTTTACAATATTTGTTCAAAAAATACTACATTTGGTATTTTAAAATAGTATTTTTATAACTTTTATGATATGATAAAATATCAAGTTGATATGTTTGAATCAAAAATGTGACATTTATCATATCGCCTTTTTATTGATATGAAATAAGGTAGAAATGACCCCATTTCATATAAAATTTTTTTTCTGTGTAATTTTAAAATAATGTTATATATCTTAAAATATCTATCAAGATCTCTTGTCAAAACATAAACATATTTCCCTCAGTCATCGCGGAACTTCCTCGGAAGCATTCGACTTATCGTATTGTGTGTATACATTCAACTGTATTTTATGCGAATCATCCTTAGCTCAGCAACTTTTCCCATTGACGCCCAGACGCCAAGTGTTTATCAGAACCAGTTGCCAGACTGCCAGTTTCCATTTCCATTTTAATTTCAGTTGTTCCGTTGTTAACTGCCACCTGCCGCCAATGGATCTAATTATATTTGTATAATTATTACCAGCCAAGTTATGTGTGAAATCTAGAAATCTAAACAAAGAACAGTTTTTGGGACTAACCCTCTTTATTGTTAGACACATAGAGTATCAGGCCATTCAAAGATTAAAGTACCAGACGATTTGAGTGCATTTGATAATGCAAACTGAAATCGAAGTAATAAATGTGTATTTCAGGTTCAATAAAGTGTGTACATTTATGGGACCCAAGGAAAAGGGAACCAAGGTTATGATTATAAGAAATTAAAGTATACGGTCCAAAAAAATCATTTATAACTTTTTAATATTTTTCTACATTAAATAATAAATATTTATTTTAACATTAATACTGTTATTCATGGTAGTTTATGATAATATGAGCACTTTAAAATTCTTATAGACTGTTATTGTAAACTGATAAACAAACTACTTCGTTTATGGGGGCTATCGGTATTCCAGAAATTTGAACGATTTGAGGGGCGTATTGCAAAACAGACGTAACGATGATGTTACAAGGGTTATGATTTATTTACGTTGGTTATTGTGTTTTTTTTATGGCAATTCGTACACAGCCTTATCAATCGAACATAGCCGACGATGATTAGATAATTAGCAATACTTCATATAGCACACATAGATCGATAGACGCACTTGACATTGCACATTGGATTACTGTTTATTTACCACGATGATTTCAGTTCTACGTCCATTGGTTCCTTGAAAAGGTTTAAGTAAACACACAAACCTTATGAATAACTGAACGTAGCAATCGAGGTCGACAAGAGTCAATGAAAAGTAGACTGTTGGCCTATTTAAAAATTCACCTTTCCAATTTGTAGACACTAACTTTTTCTAAGAAAATCAATAAGTCAATGGGACTGTTGATATCTCAACTCTTTAACATTTTAAATTTTAAAATGCTCTTAAAAGAAAATTTCCAAAAATAATCATATTTTTTCTCTTACATTACAGATCCTAATTTTAATCAATTTTAATGTCGAGATAATCTAGCAAAAAGCCAAAAGCCAATCGAACAAAGCTGCAAAATGGCTAAGGTCACGAACTGGGACAAGTTTGTGCTGCTGCTGTGGAAGAACTGGACCCTCCAATGGAACCACAAGTGGCAGATGGTCATAGAGCTGGTGCTGCCGGCGATATTCTCCCTGCTCCTTGTCTTGGTCCGCACCCTGGTCGATACGGAACAGAGGGGAGTCAAGCACTATGTGGCGCAGAATATAACCGATCTCAGTTTGTTGCAGTGAGTTTTAGATATTATGTCTGGATATCTGTGCTTTCTGTCCCAGCTTTTTACGTTTATTATCCCAATTTTCAGAGATTTATTCTAAAGTTTTAGCTTCTTCTTCTTTTTTATATTTGATTTTTAGTTAAAACCTAGTCGTTTTCTTTTCTTTCGTTCACAATGTGGAATTTTAGAGTGCCAAATATTGTCTCCTGTTGTTTTAAAAATGTTTTATACCATATTTATTTAATACAATTTATTAAAATATTTTATTTGCCGCTTATTATGCTTTTATTGTCAATATTTATTTTTTCCTTCCTATTTACTAAGCTATAATTTGTTATTTTAATTTGCTGATCATTGCTGTGCTATTTTATATATATAAAAAATAGATAAAAATAGTACTTAATATTATTAGCTTTTTTGCAAACTTATGTTTTTTGCTTGCGACTATGCAGTTTTTCCTCTAATCACCCACCCTCTTAGATTTTCGTATATCCAATATATGTTTTTTGTCTTGTTCTGGCCACGAAACCTGAAGACATTCGTTGCATAGATCGTCCTACCTTGGCAAGCTCATAGCGCTGATTGCACCCAATCGACGGAGGTAAAGAAATCAAAAAAAAAATCGAAAATAAAACCAAACAGCACACAATACTAAGTCTAACCAACTTAACTGGTCACCCTAACAAAAGCTAATACTGAATTCCAAAAATTCGGAATGTTTCAACTGCACGCCTTTAATAAAATACCATTTTAAAACTCAGAACACAGAGCACACATAAGAAAATGTTACACATTTTAAAAGGAATATTTTAGGTGTAAGAAAGTTGAGGTTCTTAACTTTAAAAGGGTTCTTAAACAGGTTTTTTCTGGAAGGATGTCAGTTAATTAATAACTATTTAGTTAAATCTTATTTTATTCCTAATAAATTAAATAATATATTATTTATTAAGTAATATGAGGAATGCTTAAAATAGGTTTATAAAAGATTATACATTTCCAGCGTTTAATGTTTAAAAAAATATGGATTTTAATGTGAAATATTAAATAATATTTAAAGAAATCTTATATGTATATCGATAGAGACTAAAATCAGAGACTAATTCCTGGATTTTATGATTTTCCACAATGATTGCACCTCCATCGAATACTAATCCATTAAGAAAACCAACTCAACGAACCATATTTGTGTTTAAAATTTCGATTTATTGAGACTCATAATAATGGTTTGATGTTTTATAGCACCGGCTTGTCAAACTTTAAGTCCACCGTGTGCTACTCACCGGTGAATCCCGTGCTGCAGAAACTGGTGGACGAGGCGTGGCAGGGCTTGGGAATGAAGGATGTGTACGGATCGGAGAATGCGGCCCAACTGGAAGTGGACACGGTCGGCCAGAGCGCCTTTGCCGGCATCCAGTTCGACGATGCGTGGGCCAATCTCACGGAATCGGATCCATTGCCCGATGACTTTCACTTCGCATTGCGCTTCCCATCCGAACTGCGAACGGCGACAATGGCCATTGCGAATACCTGGCTGACAATGCGACTATTTCCCACGATCGATCTAACAGGGCCGCGAAATGAGGCCGATCAGGATGGTGGCATACCGCCGGGCTATTTGCGCGAGGGTTTCCTGCCACTGCAGCACAGCCTGTCGATGGCGTACCTAAGACAGAAGTCGGGCGAACAGAATCTGCCGGAAATAATGATGCAACGCTATCCGTATCCCGCCTACATCTTCGATCCCCTGCTCGAGGGCATGTCCTCGATAATGTCGCTGATCATACTGTTGAGCTTCATTTATCCCTGCACGTACATCACCAAGGTAAGTGGCTATGCCGGGATTGTGGTTATTAGAGGTGCGTAACTTATCCACTCACGGCATTTCATTCACTTGCAGTACATCACGGCCGAAAAGGAGAAGCAGCTGAAGGAGGTGATGAAGATTATGGGCCTGAGCAACTGGCTGCACTGGACGGCCTGGTTCGTGAAGTCCTTCATCATGCTAACGATATCGGCCATCCTGATAGCCATACTCGTGAAGATCAATTGGTCCGAGGAGGTGGCCGTGCTGACGCATGCCAATTTCACCGCGCTCGTCTTCTTCCTGATCATCTACATCATAGCGAGCATCTGTTTCTGCTTCATGATGGCCACCTTCTTCTCGCGGGCGAGCACTGCGGCCGCCGTCACGGGTCTGATATGGTTCATTGCCTACATTCCGTACTCGTTCACCATCAATACCTACGACGACTTGAGCCTGACGGCCAAACTGGGCTGGAGTTTGATCTCGAACACGGCCATGGGCTTTGGCATCAAGCTGATCCTGGGCTTCGAGGGCACTGGCGAGGGTCTGCAGTGGAGCAACTTCTTCACACCCGTCTCCGTGGACGACACACTGACGGTGGGTGCCGTGATGATCATGATGCTGGTTTCGTGCGTCATTTGCATGACCATCTGCTTGTATGTGGAGCAAGTGATGCCGGGCAGCTTTGGTGTGCCGCGTCCCTGGAACTTTCCCTTCACCAGGGAGTTTTGGTGCGGCGAACGGGAGTACACCGGGGTGGAGGACATACCCAATGGCCATGTGGAGCAGCGCGACCCGAAGGCCTTCGAAACGGAACCGGATGGCAAGCATATTGGCCTGCAGATGCGGCACTTGAAGAAGAAGTTCGGCGACAAGATGGTCGTGAAGGGCCTGTCAATGAATATGTTCGAGGATGAGATAACCGTCCTGCTGGGCCACAATGGAGCCGGCAAAACGACCACAATATCGATGTTAACCGGCATGTTTCCCCCAACGAGTGGCACGGCCATCCTCAACGGCAGCGATATTCGCACCAATATCGAAGGTGCCCGCATGTCCCTCGGCATTTGTCCGCAGCACAATGTGCTGTTCGATGAGATGAGTGTGTCGAATCACATTCGCTTTTTCAGCCGGATGAAGGGACTGCGCGGCAAGGCCGTGGAGCAGGAGGTGGCCAAGTATCTGAAGATGATCGAGCTGGAGGACAAGGCGAATGTGGCCTCATCGAAACTCTCGGGCGGCATGAAGCGGAAACTCTCCGTCTGCTGTGCCCTCTGCGGCGACACCAAGGTGGTGCTGTGCGATGAGCCCAGTTCCGGCATGGATCCATCGGCCAGGCGCCAGCTGTGGGATCTGCTGCAGCAGGAGAAGGTGGGACGAACCCTGCTGCTGACCACGCATTTCATGGACGAGGCCGATGTGCTGGGCGATCGGATTGCCATCATGTGCGACGGTGAGCTCAAGTGCCATGGAACCTCCTTCTTCCTGAAGAAACAATATGGATCGGGCTACCGCTTGGTAATATAATAATATTGATATAACATCATATGATCATATTACATAATATATCCCCTTTTTTAGATCTGTGTAAAGCGAGATGATTGCGAGACAAACGAGGTGACTGCCCTGCTGAACAAGTATATTCCGGGCCTGAAGCCGGAGTGCGACATTGGCGCCGAGCTGTCTTATCAACTGCCCGATACCGCCTCCGCCAAATTCGAGGAGATGTTCGGCCAGCTGGAGGATCAGTCCGACGAACTGCATCTGAATGGATACGGCGTGGGCATCACCTCGATGGAGGAGGTGTTCATGAAGGTCGGCGCCGAAAAGGACAGCACCGGCAACCTGAAGGACCAAAGCGAGATTATGAACGGCGGCAGCGGCTTCCGTGGCGAGGATGACAACGAATCTGTACAGTGTAAGCAGTGTTTGAACTCGATCCCGGATCCTGAACTCCCGATAAGCTCAATTAACTGTTTGCAGCCGATGGCATCTTTTCGGAGAATCGTCGCCTGCTCCAGGGATTCCAGCTGCTGTCGAATCAATGGAAGGCCATGCTGCTCAAGAAGTTCCTCTATACGTGGCGCAACAAGTTGCTGCTGCTCATTCAGAACATTATGCCCGTGTTCTTTGTGGTCGTGACCATTTTGATCATCGAGACGCAAGGCACATTCCAGGAACTGAAGCCCATAACCATGTCGTTGTCCCAGTATCCACTGGCCGTGACCGTATTGGATCGCTCGGCAGTGACCAACGGTACGTCCACCTCGGATTTGGCCAACAGTTACGAGAAAATGGCCCTAGCCCATGGCAGCAATTACGGTTTGGAACTGACGGGCAAGCAGCTCTTCGAGGTATGTTAATCCTGTTGTTCAATCCTGGCCCGTTACTCACAACTATATGGTTTTTAGGATTACATCCTGGAGCTAGGAAAGACGATCCAGGTGCGCATCAACTCGCGCTACCTGGTGGCCGCCACTATTAACGAAACAATGATCATTGCCTGGCTGAACAATCAAGCCTTGCATACGGCTCCACTGACTGTCAACATGGTGCACAATGCCATTGCCGATCAGTTGCTGGGTCCCAATGTGAAGATCGAGGTGACCAATGCACCGCTGCCGTATACGACCAACACACTGCTCTCGCAGCTGAGCCTGGGCAATAATCTGGGCACCCAGCTGGCCTCCAATCTGTGCTTCTGCATGTGCTTTGTGAGCTCGATCTACATCCTGTTTCTGATCAAGGAGCGCGAGTCCAGGGCCAAGCTTCTGCAGTTTGTGGGCGGCGTAAAAGTTTGGACCTTCTGGCTGTCGCAATTCATTTGCGATTTCGCCACCTACATTGTGACGGCTCTGATCGTGGTCATTACGATCGTTTGCTTCCAGGAACCGGGCCTGTCCAGCTTTGCGGAACTGGGCCGATACTATTTACTGCTGCTGCTCTTTGGCTTCGCCGTTCTGCCCTTCATCTACATAATGTCGCTGTTTTTCAAGGAACCAGCCACCGGCTTTGCTCGCGTCTCCATCGTCAATATCTTCTGCGGCATGGCCCTGTTCATTGTCGTTGTGGTGATGTCTTCGGAGCTATTCGACACCAAGGATACGGCGGACATACTGGGTTGGATATTCCGCATCGTTCCGCATTTTTCGCTGGCCATGGGTCTGAACAAGGTCTACACGAACACGGCCACGAGGAATGCCTGCGCAAAGGCCGGAGCGATCCCACCCATTCTGCTCTGCGAGCTGGTCCCACAATGCTGCAGTGAGTATTTTGGGATCTGTGATATTTTATTACATAAATATTCTATTAAATAAGAGTTTGAGTACCATATTTATATTTTTGTAAACTAAAAATTCAAGTTGTAGATCCTAAAGAATTCGCGGTTTTGTTTTTTCTAACATTTTAACGCTCTTAAAGACAAAAAATATTTTTGATAAATATTATTTAATTTAATTTTCTAATTTTATTTTTCCATTCTAGACATTAAACCATTCTTCGCCTGGGAGGAGCCTGGCGTTCTGCCCGAGACCGTCTACATGACTGTCACCGGCGTCGTCTTCTTCCTCATCATCATTGTGCTGGAGTTTAGACTCATCAACGAGCTGATGTTCAAGATCCGTCAAATGTTAACGTAAGTGATTGTGAACCGTAGTTATCTAGTCAATATAACATTGTGCATTTTTCTTGGTTAGTAAACCACCGCCGCCACCGCCGGAGGGCCACTTGGATGACGACGTGGCCAATGAACGGGAGCGCATTATTCACATGTCCTCGGATGAGCTGGTCACCAAGAATCTGGTGCTGGATCGGGTCACCAAGTACTACGGTCAGTTCCTGGCCGTCAATCAGGTGTCGCTCTGCGTACAGGAGTAAGTAAATGTGTTGAATTAAATCAGATAATTAAATTTCACTTTGAGTATTTACTATTAATATTTATTATTAATAATAAAAATATATTAATAGCCTAAATATGATTTTATTTTTATTTTTTATTACATAATTTGTATGATTTTTAAAAATCTTAAATATATATATTTTTTTATGAAAATTTAATTTTTTAATTTGATTTATTTTATTAGCTTAACATAATTTTAAATCTGATTTTCTGTAGTTTCCTCTTAGTTTAAGTACTAAATTAATCGTAACATAATATTAAAAAATTTTAAAATTTTTTTTCTAATTTAAAAAACATTTTTTTTTCCTCCTACAGAGTCGAATGCTTTGGGCTGCTGGGCGTGAACGGAGCAGGCAAGACAACGACGTTTAAGATGATGACCGGCGACGAGCGGATCAGCTCGGGAGCCGCCTACGTCCAAGGTCTGAGCCTGGAATCGAACATGAACAGCATTTACAAGATGATCGGCTACTGTCCGCAGTTCGATGCGCTATTGGATGATCTGACGGGTCGCGAGGTGCTGCGCATTTTCTGCATGCTACGCGGTGTCCAGGAGGCTCGCATTCGTCAGCTCTCAGAGGATCTGGCCAAGTCGTTTGGCTTCATGAAGCACATCGATAAGCAAACGCACGCCTATAGTGGCGGAAATAAGCGAAAGTTGAGCACGGCCATTGCTGTGATCGGAAGTCCGTCCGTAATTTACCTGGATGAGCCCACCACGGGCATGGATCCGGCCGCCAGGCGTCAGCTGTGGAATATGGTCTGCCGCATTCGTGACTCGGGCAAATCTATTGTCCTAACCTCCCACAGCATGGAGGAGTGCGAGGCGCTCTGCACGCGACTGGCCATCATGGTCAATGGCGAATTCAAATGCATTGGCTCCACGCAGCATTTGAAGAACAAGTTCTCCAAGGGTCTGATCCTCAAGATCAAGGTGCGTCGCAATCTGGAGGCGCTGCGGCAGGCGCGTTTGAGCGGCGGCTTTGCTCGCAATCCGGATGAGCAGACGGTGCCCGCCCAAATGGCCCAGCAGGACATAGATGCCGTAAAGGAGTTCGTGGAGCACGAGTATCCACACTCCATACTGCAGTGAGTTTTATGGTTTTACCTATAAAAATATTTGTATTAATATTTATTTAATTTATGCTAAAAGGGAGGAGTACCAGGGCATTTTGACGTTCTACATTCCATTGACTGGCGTGAAATGGTCGCGCATCTTTGGCCTGATGGAGAGCAATCGCGACCAGCTGAATGTGGAGGACTACTCGGTCAGCCAGACGACGCTGGAGGAGATCTTCCTGGAGTTCGCCAAGTACCAGCGCGAGGATACGCGCGCCAATCAGTGAGCTAGCCCCCAAAAAAGACCCAACAGTTGATAACAACACCACCTGGCTTTTAACGGGCTTCTTGCTTCTTGGCTTCATCTTCTTCTACCTGTCGCATCGCATTCCGCCAGCACGAAACCAAAAAAAAATCAAAACGAGCACTGCAGCACCGCCAGAACATCATATTTCTCATACACGACCTGCACCCGGAGTCATTTTATGCATTTTGTTTAACGATTTTTTTTTGTTTGTAGTTTTAGCTAACACCCTAATCCTAGCGATCGCTATAAGCTAGCTAACTCTGCTGCATGCGTATTTTCCCTGGGGAAGCTAACAATATCCAACTAACAACCACTACTCGCACTCTGTGTCCCGAGCTAATTTTAACCCTGTTATGTCTGTTCTTTCTACTCCCTTCTGAAATTGTTTCCCCACAATATCCAGCCGCCTCTCCGAACTGAGGAAGCTGTGCAAGTGCCTGCTAGCAAATGAGTATTGAACCAACTACCTGAACCGGATCCGATCCGATTCGATCCGATCCGATCCTGACCTGATCTTAAAACACTCACAGATAATAATGTTTTATACCAAAAACAGAGAACGCCGATGCCTGAACAGCTAACAAATAGTTTCTAAGCTCGACCTGACAATAGATAGCAGCGATTATGCCTTTTTTCATTGTGATCATCTAGCGAAATTTACACTATAACGAAGAGATATCTATAAACTGTATGTTTTCTATATATATGTATATATATACCTATGTATGTAGTTATATCTGCTTGACTTGCACGATAAGTTCCGATGATCTTTTTGGTTTTGTTCAATCGTTCTGTTTTCGCCCCCTAAAAAGTATTGGCCAGTTGTGGCCGGAAACTATTCCCAGCGCCTAAAGGAAACTTGTTGCATATAGAGTACTAAATATATGTGTATTTATTTCGATGTACTTAGACCGGATAACCAAAGCGTGTAAATAAGTCAATTTAACTGTGGCACAAACTCTACGATACATATGAGAATTTACAAATAATGTTAAATGTATACTATACGATTGAATTAAATTTTATCTAAATGTAAACTAGTCTCAGTAATTTACGGGGGAGAAAGTGTGGATAGATCTGATATTCTGGGAAAGTGATTGTTAAGATTCCGGATGCTGATTGATATTGGCTAGAGATGAAATCCGGGGATTCCAGCCGAATTCAGTATGGGGTAAGTAAGTCTATTTTCGAGAATATAAATATATGTATTTAATATGTGTTTAAATTATAATTAAATTAATTATGATATGCGATTTTATTATTAATTTTTTTTTTTATAAAATTTTAAAATAATTCCATTGTTTGATTTCTGTTTTTCCTCCCCTTTTGATAATGTAAACCTTCGATTCGGTTTTAGTTATTTTACAGTCAGGCGACGACTATTGTCATATCCGCTTTCAAAGGACTTTTTTTTGAGCTCTTTCGCTCCTCTTGCTGGTCATCTTTGGCTTATGTGTGCCCTCCTTTGTGTGTGCAGATATCTATATAGTATAGGGCGATAGATATATCGTGTCAGTTGCATGTTGATTTTTGGCAACATGCAGGCGTATTTATTTATCCTTTGGCATAACATTTTTATTGCATTCTAAAGCAAACAAATGACAATAAAAGCTTTTACGTACATACATATATTTTTCCCGAATAGAAAAGCGAAGGAGTGGGCATTAAAATGACACAAGAGTGCTCACAAAAAAGAAAAAAGGAAAATCTGGAAAAATAGTTATAAAGTCCAGACGAAGTGCTAAGTGCGGGGGAGGCGCAAAAGAGGCGATGACAGGGGGTATTATCAACAAAAAAAGATTTATTTCACTATTAAATTGCCGTTGAGACATTATTTTAATTTTAATTTTACAAATCTACAATATCACTACTTAAAAATTATAAAAAAAATAAAAAAATGCGTTCTTTTTTTTTATTGAGTAAAAAAAAATTATTTTATTATTTTTAATCTATGTTAATATTTATAACAAATAATTTTCAAAATGATTCATTTTACTAGGGCATTCCAAGTTCGTGGATTTTTTTGGAACTCGTTTAATTTGTAACCCTTCGCGCTTCTCGGTCTCATTTCCATTTCCATTTCCATTCGTAGCTTCGGCTCTGCGCCTCACATTCAATTGCATTTATTGACCTAAGAAATATTTTATTACTTTACGCTTGGCAAATATTAGTTGCCCATCGTCAATGGCGGGAATCTCCTCCTTATTTTTTTTTTTTTTTGAGAAGGACCCACAGCGAATTTGTTGTCATTGACGCAGGCAGCAAAATGAAACGATGATGCTGTCCCTGTCCTGTCTTGGCTAATATATCCGGCCTGGTTTCATCCTTTTCGTCCTTCACCCCGCTTCTTCGCACTCTCTCGCTTTGATTTCTTGGCAACGCTTTTTTACTCATCTCGCGCACTCGAAGAAATTTTTGAATAATATGAACAGGATATTTAAAAATTTTCATATTAATGATCTATTGCAACGAAACTATACTCTTTAAAAATAAAAAAAAATAGTTTTAGGGTTTTTGAAATGGTTTCATAGATTATCACTCATACGTACCGTTGCCTATGGTTAGAAATTTATTTTAACCAAAAAATGGTAATTATTCTTCTACAAATTTGTACTATTAAGCTAACAAAATCAATCAGCTTACAAGGTTAGAAATCAGAAAACGATTATTTTGTTTTTAATTCTAAATGGAACACATGTCGTATGAGTAATTTTTACAACAAATTTGAGATCGTAAACCTAAATCTTAAAATACAATTTCGAATACATTTATTGCTCACTAAAATCGACCATTATTCAGGGATTTAAGAGGTTCAAGGTTGCCCATTCGTTTTTTCTTCAGTGTACATTTTTTTCTGTATTTTTTTTTTTAGGACTCGACGAACTTTGGCAAATATTTTGGTCATAGCCGAGATTTGCGTGCCTTGCCAATGGTTTTGTTTGTTCTGCTGTGTCCAGTCATCTGCCCCTCCCCCCCTTTGAACCGACCCCTTCCCCCATCATCATCCCTCTCGCTCGCACGCTCGCAACCGAATGTGGGTAATTCGGTCATGAATATGCGAACAATTTCAGCCATTGTCCGAGGAGCATTTTTTGGTGCGCATATTTGTCGCAAATGGACTACATTACAACATTACAGTTATCTTTTGATATGTGCTAGTGTGTGTTTGTGTGTGTGGAACATAATATCTCATAGAGGACATTACGGCCCTAAAGTCTAAATAAAGAAAGTCGAAAAAATATCCCATAAAATGTGTGGGTTTTGGGGTGGACTAAGAAAATAATTTTTACTTACCTACAAAGAAAAAACAAATATTTTTTAAAATTTTCAAAATGTGCGAAAATATTTCTCAAAAATTAGAAATATTTAAAAATGAGTTATTTTTAATAATTTTTTTAATTTTATTTTTTTTTTCCGAAAAATGTCGTATAAAATTCACCGCGTGACCTTAAATTTAAGGAACAATTGAAGTCCACCCTGGGGCACTTCTATGAATGTTTTGTGTGCATAAACAAACAAACAAAGGCCGCATAACATTAAAATGTAACACAAAAAGCCACAACAACAACAACAACAACAACGGCAGCAGCAATAACCACGGCTCATGTTTTGTGCCTGTGTGATTAAAATTAAAATAAGCGGCGACATGTTGAACTTGAAAAATTCGTTGTGCGTTGCTTATGACAACAACAACAGTAATCATAATAATAACAACAAATACTACAAAGAAAAGCAGCTAAAACTGGAAGGAAACAAGGACCGAATTGTAAGATACCCTATGAAAAGTAATTTTTTTAAAGGCCTTCCTCAAGTTTTGAATAATCCACCTAGCGGAAGTTTTCGGCACTTCAATAGAGATTATTCATTTATTAAAAGAAAAAAAAATTTTTAGGCTTTTGCTTTAAATTTAAATTAAAACAGCTTTTAAGAATGATATACAAAAATAAATATAAAAGAAAATCATTACAAATGAAAAAATTAAGTTTTACTAAATATGCAGGTCATAAATATAACACTTTTATAGGGTATCAAAGCAAAAGCACATGGCGGAGAATGCAGTGAGTGTGAGATAGTGGGCGACATCGTGGGAGGGAGAGAACAATAATAGCCCTACTAATGGCCGAATAACTCATTAGGATTAGAAAAATCTTTGTCCCATAAACGATTCCCAATTAAAATCATTGCGCTGCTCTAACTTTCTTTTAACTGGCATGCTGCTCTTCCTTCTTCTTCTTCTGTCTTCAGCGTGAGTAAGTGATGCTAGTGGTAAAAATCCAGGGTATCAGGGTTTTGATGTTAGGCATATGTATGTTTTTGGCGCACACAATAACAATATTCATTTGAAGCTACAGGTACAGCTATTAATAACCTATTACATTTTCAAAAATCTGTATTTCCAAGTTACAAAAAGAAGAAAATATTAAAATCTTAAGATTCTTCATTTATTTCCCCGTTATTCATTTCATGTCTTGTGTTTTCCAAACCAAATATTTCTTTGAGATTATAATTTCCCATTTTGGGTTCAAGTGACCCAACCAATACCACCGCAATTCAACAAAAATTACGGTATTCGAAAGCGTTGCACTTGCCGCTTACAAAACAAACACGCACACACACTCACGCTCACGCTCACGTGCGAGCGCGACAAAAAATCAAAACAACAAAATCCACGCTGGAAACAGCTGCTTTGGCTTGGCATTGAAATTGCGGGAGAGCAATGGGGACGCGATGGGGAGGGAAAGAGAGCGATGATGCGGGCACGAAGGCCAGGCCAATTTGCCGAAGATTGCCGAAGGCCCGAGTCCATATGAACCGTTGAATTTGGAGCCGAACCGGTTTTTGGCGCTACATTGGCGCTACGTTGGCGCTCAGTGCAAAACGAAGCACTGAAGGTGTCAGTTGGGCTCCCGACGGTTCTACTCTTTAGCTCCCACAGCCAACACACAACTCTCAGCGATTTTGACGCAAATTTTAAACGTACGTAAACCGGTGATTTCACAAAACGCGTTTCCGATTCAAACGAAAAATAAAAATACAGCAAAAAAAAAAAAAGAAACAGTCTAAACTAACAAAGAAAAATTCAAATAAACCCCAAAAACACAATTAAAGTGCTAATGATTTTGGGATTTTTTTCTCACAACTTAAACATTTTTTTAATTGTGTTGCTGCTCACTTTTTTTTTACGTTTCTGTGCCATTAAATCATCTTTCCAGCGAAAAAGTGCTAAAAACAAAGTGTTGTTGTCATTGTTGTTGTGCTCAATTAAAACCGAATTAGCATATAGATTTTTTTCAAGTGTGTGAGACCGCATTGATCGTGATCGTGATCGTCATCTCCGCTTTTTGCCTTATCTTATTTGTTTTCTCTCTCTCTGTCTGGCTAATTAGCAATTCGAACGTTGTTTTTGCAGCTGACTTAATTGATTGATTCCAATTCGGAAAATAATGTGCCAAGTGCATAAATTCAGGAAGCGCTTTTCGACTTAAATAATAGTCTTTTGTGGTGGCCTAATTTTAGAGTTTCAAGGAATGTCATTGAACTTTGTACAAAAATGATTCATGCGGTTGGTAAAAGAAAAAAAATTTGTCATTTTAAAAAAACTCTATATGTGTAGGTTGAATTTAAAGTTTCGAAAAAAGGCTTTTTTCTTACCGTGTTAAAGAAGTTAATATATAAATAAATAATATAAATAATATAAATAATATAAATTTTAATAGATTCTAAAAATTAAAGCAAATTCTAAAATGGCTAAAAAATTAGGCAAACTTAAAAATTAATTTCTAATATAAAATTGAATTTTTTTTTACTAAATACCATAGTTAATTTTTTAAATATTACAAGAAACCCAAACTGGATTAAAAGCACTATAAGTCTACGAAATCCAGGCAATTAATTTTCTTAACCATTTGTCATTAGTTAAATTTATTTTGCGATGTTTAAGTTAGCCATAGCCATATAAATTATTTTTATTTTCCCGCCCTAGAAAATCAGGACAATTAAACGAATGTAACAACCTTTAACTCTTTAATATAAAAGCCATGATTTTAAATGGGAACATAATTGCAATGATCAGTGTTGAGTGTTCCACTTTGTCGAGCAATTTCCTTTGAGGTCCTCTGTTTTTGTTTTTTTTTTTTAGGCCGAGTCGTGTAACGTCCTCTAATATACATGGCTAATAATGCCTTTTCTTACGCCTCCGAAAGTGAAGGGGATTCCCCCTGATTCCGAACCCCCCAAAACCACCCACATATCGCGTCTTGTTCGGCGAACTATAAACATTAAATAACAATAATAAACAGCAACAAGAGCCGGGCAGAAAGTTGAAGCAGTTTGTCTAAGTGGCTTGGGGCTTTGTCAAGGCATATAAAATATAATACAATAGAAAGTATATAGAAGCCGCAACAACAACAACAAGAACAACAAGAGCAACAACAACAATGGCAACGAGTACGTCGCAGTTGTTGGCTCCAAAACACGCAACAGTCCGTCAGAATAAAGTCAGCCATGCCCACCGTCGTCGTTTTGGAGCCCCCTTTGCATCCCCCGGAATATAAACATATATACTTCATATATGTACATATATATTCCCCTCCAGTAACATCGCGTGTTCCGGGGACCCCAGCATGAAGGACTGCAAAGGGGCTTCAAAACAGCGAGGGCTCCAAAGGCTCCCAATCTCCCAACTTTACACCGCTGAAAAATTTGAACAATAATTCGATATTGCTTGCAGATCAATTATTACTAACGGTTATCGCTTGAAAATAATCGGTTTTTCTCTTTTTTTTCAAATCTATTTAAAACCTATTGATTCACTTTCAAAATTCTACTTTTACTGAACTTAAAATTGATACAAAAATGAAGTCTTCTAATAGTTAAATTAGTTATATTGTAATATAAATGGTATTTACTTTATATAATTTCAATTTAAGGCCCTACCTTATTCTATTAAATCTTAAATCTTAAAAAAAAGCATGTTACCGTAAAATCGATATGGCCATGTAAATTTCAGGTCATTCAAAACCCATTTCGTTTTTACATGAAGTACTCTTTTCGACCAGATCAAATTTACCTGGCCACATATCAAATTAAAATTGATCTTAAATAATGTAAAAATGATCTACGTTTCATATCGATTTTATAGGATTTTATAAAATTCCAGTAAATGAATAATACGATCTGCTTTCAATGGTCGACTCGCCTCGTTTTCGCTCAGTGCACACTCTCAAGCACTCGTACTTATAAGCCTATACCACATAGAGTACAATTTTTTTCTATAACAAAATTTTCTATATTTTTTTCTACATATTTGTTTTTTGTGTTTTATTCTTTATGCTATTTTTTTCGCCACTGCCACCGCTGTGCAACGCTCCCGTTACCGTTACCGCTGCCGCTGCCGTTCTCGATCCCGTACTTCTACTTGCAACCGGAGAGTAGGTCAGGTCAGTATGTGTTACTATTTAGTCATAAGGGGGCGGGGGGGGGGGTTTCCTGGGGGTTCCGGGGGCTCTGACTGCCCCCCGCGTGTGCGGCAGGCTTATTAATTTACTGCGACTTTTGTTTCGCTGCTTTTCAGCTGGAAAGTTGGCAAAGTCTTGTGGCTGCCGACAAATCAATCAGGAAAACTTAAGCGAAACTGATTGAAATGCGGCAGGGGAAACGTTTTTGACAATCGTTGGGGCTAACGTATTTATTATTATATTGTTAGAGCAAGGATTTTAAAATTTAAAGCAATTTACAATGCCTTAAAAATGTACTCTATTCAGAAAATTTATTTCTTAGCTTTACTTTCTCTATTATTTAAAAGTTGGTTGAAAATTCAGCAGCTAGAACAAAGGTTCTTTATTGTTGGATTTTTTAAATGTTTGTATTTGAGTTGTTTCTGTTGCATTTTTGGCTTAAAGATTTTATTGTGCTCTCTATATATATTATTTAAAACTTTTAAAGTGTGTCAACAATTGTATTTCAGTACTAACAAGCTTTTTGTTTGCTGAATATATTTTTTAAATATATATCAAAAAAGTACTTGAACTCCAAACTAAACTTCTGGTTAGCCAATTTACAAGTTTTCCCTTTTAACAAAATTCTATACACACACAAACATAGCATTAGAGCAATTTAACAATTAACCCATCTATCAAAGTCAAGCCTATAATCTGAAACATCCTATGCCAAAAACTAAGACCAAATTCAATTAGTCTTTCACTATCGATCAAAATCAATTAAATGCTACCATTTCGGGGAGTCGGCAAGAAGGCTCGAAAATTATATAGCTATTATGCAAAACGAGTCGCAAAGTTCGCCCACTAGACAGGCAGAAAGAAACTTTCGCAACATATAATTTCTATGAGGCTAAGTTATATTCGATTATCCCCCCGCATTCGCACGCAAATTATTTGCAACTTTTTTTCTGTTTTTTTTTTTGGGGTTTTTTGTGTTGGAGAAATTAAATTTGTGGGCGAGGAACGTGCATTTTTGTGCGGGTGTTTCGGAGTTCCGAAAGCTTTTGCTGACTCAAAACAATTAGCTGCGATTGAAAGTTATGCCCCCGAAAAGAAAACCACACACAGAGAGGATAATTTTGTGTGTGTCTGAGGGTATTTGCAGGTATTTTCTTCTGTAAAAGCTGTAAACGTATTTTAATAATGCAACCCCAAACAAAATTGCTGCAAAATGTTCCCCAAAGTCTCTCGAAAGCCGCAGAAATAGCCAAGAAAATCGGGCTAAAAAAAGGGGGGGGGGGCAAGACAAATCGGCAAAGCGCAACGAAAAAAAAACGAAAAGTGAAACAAAGCAAAGCTAAATGAAACAAAACTGGGGAGTCGAGAGAAGGGCGAAAAACAAAAGCTCATAGCGCACTTTTGGTTGCTGCGACTGTCAAGCCAAATGCACAGAGACAAAGGCTAAAAGGGGGTGCCGAAAAAGGGGTGGTGAAAGGGAAAGGGGGGGCCTAAAGCCATCTGAGGTGGAAATGTTGCCAGCCATGTTGCACGTCCTTCCGAAAATCTAAAGCCAAACTCTCGAGAGTCGACCATTAGGTATCCAATTTAATGACCAATCCTCCCAACAATTTTCATAAGTATTTTCCAAAAAACAAGCCAAACCCATTTTTGTGTGTGTATTTTTTAAAGAAAGTACTTGAAAAATGCAGTAAAATAATATTTATAATTATATCATCTTAACTAAGTTCTGAACTATTAATCTTAGTTAATTTATTGTCCAGTTTTCATAAGCATTTTCCAAAAACAAACGAAAACCCTTTTTTTATGTGTGAATTTTTCTAAGAAAAAACTTAAAAAAAAAGTCAAAGAAGGGAAATAAAATGCAGTAAACTAATTATTATAATTATATCATCTTAACTAAGTCATAAACTAGTAATCTTAGTTAATTATAATTTTGGAAAGGCCACTTCTATTCATTATTTTCAATAGTAACTGCTAATTATAATTATAAAATTATATACAGGAATTATATATGGTGATTAAAATAAATAAAATTCTTTATAGAATTTAAAACCCATTTTAATTATGATTTAAATACATCCTCATTAAATTCTATAATTTTGCTTATAGAAGGCAACGATTTTTTGTACTATCACTTGGGAATTTCAAGCATTTTTATTCGGGGTTTTTTCTCCTGAAATTCAGTCGCTGAAAACATTTTGTTTTGTATTTTTTTTGGGAAATTTCCAACGGATATACTCGAATTACCCATTGGCATTCTCCGCACTCGGCGACCTGCTTTTGTTGCCCACTGTTTCAGTGGCATTCGGTGCAGCGCTGCGGTCTCTGGGCCAAAAGCAAAAACAACAACCACGTTTGCTAACAATGCGCTGGCCATATTTTCAAGGTCCCCGAACTGCGGCAGGAGTAAATCATAGGCAAAAAAAGACAAAAAGACAAGAAGACAAAGACAAAGCAAAGGGCTAAGGACACATCTTGTGGTCGGCTGAACTCACTAGCTTGCTCGCCTCAAGGCTCTCCAAGGATAAAAATTAGGGATCTGCTCTGAAAACCAACGACCATCCCAAGCCAAACGAAACAAAACGAAATGAAACTAAATCAAAGCAAAATTCTGGCAAATTAAATAATCAAAAACAATTGTTGGAGAGCTTCTTCGTCGGCGACGAGGGCAAATTGGATTACGTGTAGATTGGTTAAGATGCCGCCATATAAAAAACAGCGGAGCTAAGTAAATACTATATATATACCCTCGTTTTTAGATAGTAAACTGACCCCAAAGGTTATCGCTATCAGCAGCACAGTCTCCGCGTTTTCAGGTCGTTTTGTTCGTTTTCTATTGGAATAATATTATCTCCAACACTTTTTGGTTTTTTTCTATATTTTTTCTAGAGAGAGAGGAAGGGCGTTTCAGCTGTATTTAGATGTATAATTACATATACAAAAAAAAAAGCTTTTGAGATGATGAAACGCAAAACGCAAAGTTGTCTCTCAATTCTATAAAAATACGCATTAGAAATGTGAATGGAAAAGTCTATACTAATAATAAAATGGAACCTATAAAAAACGTCCAGTAGCAAATTCCACGCAGGTCAAATTGACATAAAAATCTAAAAAAAATCACATAAATTCGTAAAATAAATTTAATATATATAAGGAAATCATTTTCTATTTTCTATGTATTATAAAGAAGTATTATTAATGGGATAACAAGATTATTAAGTGCCATTTATAAAGAAAAGGTAATTTAATTATAGAGATGTTCAAAATTTAAATACGATTAAAATATTCAAAGAGAGTTTTTCTACTAATTTTAACTTCATATTTTATGCTAGTAAAATACTAGTACTATAATTTAATAGTAATATAATTTAATCACATTACCAGCGCTAAGCAAAACTTTTCTATAAAAACAAGCCAACTATTTAACTGTAATTTGATGGCCACTTTGCTGACTTTATTTCTATTTTTTTGCCATGCATATAAATTGATTCGATATTAAATAGCCCAGGGGCAAATAAATATTGCGAATGTACTTTATCGAGAGTTTTATTTCCAGTCGTTTACTGACAGGACAATGTTTGTTTATCATAAGCTATTTGCTTTCAATTTTCCCCACGGGATTATGTTTAAATATTTAATAAACGACACACAAACACACACACAGTCGAAAAAGAAGAAATAAATCAAATGGGGGACCAAAGTTGTTTGAGTGATTTGACGCTCGACTTGATTTTGTGGCTCGAAAAAAAAGAAATATAACGGACGTGGGGGAGAAGTTTTCAATTTTTTTTGAGTGGCCCCATCTTAATCGCCCCTCACAATCTGAAACTGAACGAATCGAGTCGAGAGAATCTCTGTGAAATTGAAGGGCGGCCAAATTAAAATCGAGAACAGGAAGTGGAAGACAGACAGGAAACAGTCATAGCAATGGCAGAAGTAACTGAATCTGATTCAGAATCTAGCTATAGGAATAGGAATCTCGGGATCGGAATGAAAATCGGAATCGGAATCTGAATCACCAGCGAATCACCAGCGAGACATGAAATGAAATTGAAGTTGTCTGGCTTTTTGCCTTTGGACTTTTACCAAAGTTAACCTTGAAATGTTCTCCCTTTTCTGTTTTTTTTTTGGTTTTTTCTGCTTTGCAGCCACGGTTGCCAACTTTATAAGCGGATGTGACAATTGAATTGTCAGCACCGCATACGGTTATCCCCCGATTTCAGAATCAGAATCAGAATCCCAGCTCTTGCTCACATTTCTGTTTTCGGCTTTCGATTTAGGATTTCGGTTTCAGCTTCAACTTCAACTTTGACTGCAGCTCAGCGAAATTTGTCATGTCATCTGCTCACTTCTAAGCCGGATTGGATTGCAATGGGGCAGCAGCTCGTCTGCACTGGGAGAAATAATTGTGACTTGGCTAGGAACAAGTTTGAATTTAATTTCTTTATAGAAAGTATATTTATAAATATTTTTAATTAATTCTTCAAGACTTAGTTAGGAGTTATATATATTCTAGAACCTAACTAATCGGATCTTGATCTCAATAGTCACTTATATATCTAATATATCTCTAATTTTCTATTTTCTTTTTACACAGAAAATAATTCGATGTGAAATAGGGTCAATTCTACCTGATTTCACATCAAACTGTCAACTTGATATTTTATCATATCATATAAAATACCAAATTTAGTATTTTTTGAACAAATAATGTAAAATAAGATATACATAATCTATTATCAAGATGATATGAATAGCTTGATCTTAAAAAAATCTAAAATTGACCAACACATATCAATTTGATCTTTTGTCAATGTAAAGTTATACCATAAATGTTACAGTAGTCTTATTTTAGATGATTTAATTTACTATTAATATTTAAGCTGTGTTAAATTTTGTTGTTGGTGCTCAAAAAGAGTTTATGATTTAGTTATAGTTAAATATTTTTGTACAGTGTATGAGCCCCTGCTCTTCGCTCCCCCCCAAACCCACTCGCATTTGCCTTTTTCAATTTGATTCGTTTACAGATATAGCAAACACCAGCCAGTAAATAGTAGCTGTAGCAGTTACACAGTCCACTCGATGGACTCACTGCGATGGACTGTCGATAGTTTTCGCATTAGAAATGACTCGGGGCTACTTGTGGGTTAAGGGTTAAGGGGTGGGTGACCTGTTGTGGGTTAACATGTGGGGATTGGGACTGGGATCTTGGGGGTACCGGGTATTGTGTCCCCAGTACAAAAGTCTGTTCGTAAGCGCTGGGATAACAGCAGATATTGTGTGTTTGTTGATTTGTTTGCATTTGTTCTCTAGATCTCTCTCTCTCTCCATCTCTTTCGTTTGTTTGTCGCTCAAAGGAGAATAAGAATTTTGCAAATATTTAGTTGGAGTTCTGCGATTAAAGACGATTCGATATTGAGATGCTGCATTTGTATACTCGTATATTTAAAAATGCTTCGCATTGCATTAATGATTTCCCCCAAGTATTGTGTTTATTCTTGCATCTTCTTTAACTTTTCTTATGCATGCACAAATTTTGCACCATTTCAAGCACAAAATCTTTTGGGGAATCACACAAAAGTATCTGGATTATTTATGAAGCTCTTAAGAAAATGGGCTGGGCAAAATACTATGTGTGTGTAAATACAATAGAACAGAATATTTTGTCACCAGTTGTTAGTAAAAATATAAATTATAAAGCTTTGATTTTTATTTTCTCTAAAATTATGTTAGAACTGTTATGTTATAAATTTTACACCTATTTTTACCTTTTTGTAGATTTCAAATTAGAATCCCTGACTTTTCCCATGCATTTCTATAATTTCACCAACTTCTGGAGCTTGAATTTTAGATTAACTTGAAAGCTTGAAAGGTCCTCCTATATGCAGTTCAATGTTCTGTGGAATTTACACAGCTGCGGCGTTGTATATGCATTCCTATAAGTGGAGTAATAAATATTTTATTACAACCCCCCCACTTTTGGAAATCTGAGGACTTATGCGAATTTCTCACGAATCCCTTGGATGGCGGGTGAAACTTTTTGATTTTTGCACGAAAATTTGCTATTGCAATCCTAGCTCAACCGCAGCCATTTGCCACCCACTTTTCGCGGTTTTTGCGGCGCCCTTGAGACAGGCGCTTGCTTTTCCACCACCCACCAACCGTTTTCCTCGGCGGGTGGGCAAATTAAAAGAACATAAAACGCTGCAACAGGAACATATATGTGTATATATATATAACATATATATATATTTGTGGCTGTCTAGCAAGTGGAGGATATGGCGGTAATGTTTTCCATAAATATTAAGTCATTTGCCAGCTCGCTTTGCATTCAGCAGGGCATAAATCAAATCAAATCAAGACGAGAGTGAGGGGTTGATTGGGCCAGGGGCCACATGACGTATGCGTAATAAAGCACAACCCCAGGGACTCGACTCACAGACCATAGCATTCGTCACCATGCAAAGCGACAATTTAATTGCACATTAATTATAAACTTTGTAAGCTTTGCAGTTCACAAAGCAAAATGGCAAAAGTCTTTGTAAATTAGTTGGTTTTTTTTTTATTATTATTATGCGATTTATATTCTGAATAAATAGCATAAACTAATTTATTTTAGTGCCTTTGCTTTGATTATTATCTAAAAATAAAACCAGTTCTTGAACATATAATGTTCATAATTATATCTAAAATGCAAATAGCTCGCAAAGGCCTTCACTTTCCATTTCCAAATGGGAAAATTCACCAAATTTTCCATTTAAATGTTCCATTTGCAAATAGGAAATCACCGAAATAAATCATGTAAATGAAGAAATATTTGTTAGGTGACAGAGAACCACCCGTTTTTATCCATTGAGCTTTTGTAATTTTTTCGCTATACATATACATAATTTATGATTTAATTATAAAAAGAATCGCAGGAACGGCTGCCTCGGCTCATCACAAAGGAAAGCAATTGAAAAGGCCATTTTGATTTATGAAAATTATGAGCCGAACTTTACTTTACCCAACTCAAAAAAAATATATATTTTTTCAGGGTTGTGGTGGGTAAATTCATTTTCGCTTCTCACACCTTTTTTATGCTTTTTTTTCCATGCCAAAGTTTTTTAAGTGGCCCCGGCGTCTGAGTTGCGTTGCCATTGTTAAATAAATCTATGGGAAATAATAATAGGGGGGAATATATAAATAAATATATATGGATTTCTCGCTCGCTCACAATTTGTTCAATCAACGGTGACTGAAATATGAAATATGAATTATATTTATATACTTCGTGTTTGTCTTCTTTCCTTTCAAAGGGACGGCGTAAATACTTTCCCTTTTCGAAAATGTTCCGTTTATGTTTTTTCTTTTTTCCTCTCTTTTTTTTTGGGTCCCCATTTACACGTCATTTACACTTTAACAGCTTAGCGCCTATATAGGAAAAAGTGGGCGGGGCAAACAAATTGATGTCACTGATGATGCTGATTATACGCGTCTCCTCGCCGGATTCCTTTGGGTTATTAAACTTTATTGTTGTTTGGGATTTTCCCCCGCTTTCCTCGCTCCCGCATTCCCCGCTCATTTTCCATTTTCCGCCCTGCGGTTTATCAGCTCTGTGAAAATCGCCGAATCATTTATTATGAATATACACAGAATTTGATGTATTTAATATGCCAGGCACAATATTGTATCGATTGAGTGGAAAGATTTCTAAAAATGGCGACTTTTTTTATGTATTTTATGATCGAGTGGGTATATTTACACGGTTCAGTGGTTTCGGCATAGGCAAATTTATAATTTATACTAATTGTTGTCAGATCCATTAAATATTAATTTGGCCATTGCATATTTTAGGATAATTTGTCATAAAAATAATAAGAATATGTGTTTTTTTTTGCACAGAGAGAAACTAATTTAAAGATTACTCGTTTTATACCCGTTACTCTTAGAGTAAAGGTGTTTTGAAAAAGTGTAAATACCAATTTGTTGTGTTTATTATTACCTATTGAAATGTAAAATTAAATTTTAAAATCGGACCAATTATTTAAAAGTTATGAGGATATAATAGGAAGCAAGCGGTGCAAGCAGTGCAAGCAGTCGATTTAGTACATGACTTTATCCCCTCGAACTTCCTCTGATGTTAACTTCGATTCGGTTTTTTATTTTTTGTTTATTTTCGAATAATTATAAACGAATTGATTTTGATTTATTTGAATAATATTTGCATTGACTGCAAAAATAAATGAGCTGGAAAAAGGTTGTTGTTCAGAACTAATGACGATGACGACGATGATTGAGTGAACTTCGAACGAATTTATCATAAATCCACACAGGGAAAAGTTGACAAATGATATATTTCCAATGGCTGGGGAAAGAAAATGCACACGTGTGTTGGTCTCGTTGGTCGTCGGTCGTCATCGTGTTAAACCACAATTGAGCATAAATTTATATTTAATTATGAATAAATTTCGCAAGCGCATTAAGTTTTGCATTTTCAACTCATCGCCGGAGTGGGCCCATAAAAATCGACAAACGCTGAACTAAATGCTGAACTAAAGTAATATCCTGTAATTACTGTGAAAGTTAATTGTGTGGAATTCATTTTGAAGGAAATATACTGGTTGGATATACATATCATAGAACTTTTCCGATTCCTTGCGCAATTCATTACTTTTATTCGTTTCTATTTAATTCATTGGCCTCTTTGGTCGAACATTCCCATATATATTCTGTTGTTGTCGTTATAAAAGGCCCCAATACAATGGGCCTATAATGATGAGCCCGAAAACTCCCGGCTTTCATTCGGAGTCGGACAGTAAATCAAGAGATAAATATTCACCCGCACACAAACATGGTCATGCAAACACACAGTTACTGATGTTTACATTAGGGTGACCAAGTTATATGGGCGAAAATATAAAAATAATTACTTTTAATGGATTTGAATATCACTCATACGCAGTGTTGGTTTTTATATATTATTTGATTTTATTTATGAAATTAAATTTGTAATTATTATTAGTTTTTATTAATATTTTGAGCATTTTTAAAAACTTTTTATATAATATATAATATAATTATTTTAAAATTATTTATTAAATAAAGAAATTAATATTATTCTTCATTTAAATATTTCCTGTATTTAAATTTCAACAAATTCCGATAATATTAATTAATTAAAGATACTCTAGAGAACCACCCTACCATAAAATATATATACGCAGTATGAATATCGAGGCATTTCCCTTTGGTGAGTTCACAATTCGTTAAATGCACTGCAAAATTTATTTATGACGCAACAGCAGGCGGCAAATAATAAACGACTTCGTTGAGGTCAGGGGTCGGTTGTCCCCCCTCCCCCCTGGGGGGATGACAAGGGGTTAAGGGGGGATGGAAAAGCCGCGACTGCGTCAGCATTTCAACTTTGACATGTAGCGCTGGGCAAAAAAAGGGGGCGTGGATCGGTTTCGGATCCATTGCCATTCCTCACCCGTTCGCATTTAATTGCACATCAAAATTCACTTTAATTTCATTTTAATTGCTAAACACAATTCGGTTTTTTTTTGGTTTTTGTTCATTTATTATCCGATCTTGCAACGACGAACGAACAATGAGCAACAATTGTCCGTTTGTCAATTTAATACGCATTAGTTATTCGACTTGGGTTTTTTTTTGGTTGTTTTTGGTTTAGCCTATAAGTCAATGAAAAATGACGGCCATCTGTCAGAGGATTTGACAATGTCAAAATGTCAATGTGAAAGAAAACAGTTAAGAGGCTATATATCTTTGTTGACTTTTTATAGAAACTTAAACACGATTTGTAAGCATTTCAATGACAATAGACTTGGTTTCTTCATGATACCAATAATATTTTTACTAGGGTTGTTAAAACATCGATAGCAGACACTATCGATGTTTTTGGCTATCGATTTTGGTCACTATCGATATTATCGATGGTATCGGAAATTAAAGAAAATAAAAAATAAATTATAAAATTTAAACAAAAAATCATAAAAAAAAATAATTGAAAATGTATGCTTGTATCATAAAACGTATGGGA
This sequence comes from Drosophila pseudotakahashii, assembly GCA_035046095.1. Lineage (NCBI taxonomy): Eukaryota > Metazoa > Arthropoda > Insecta > Diptera > Drosophilidae > Drosophila > Drosophila pseudotakahashii. The sequence continues at coordinate 16,427,744 of JAWNOE010000105.1, forward strand.
AAAACAACGATCTTAATTTTACTGCGATTAAAGTGAAACAAAATTCAATGTTGAGCCTTAACAATGAAAATACCGTCGTGTTCTAAAATATGTACTTTAAAATACTTATTTTTCTTAAAATATACCAAAAATTACATGTAAAATGGAAATATTTTTCTGAGCGATAGTATTGATGGTGGGCCAAAACTATCGATGTTTCTTAAATTTTCGATAGTATCGATAGTGCTATCGATTTTTTTACCAACCCTAATTTGAAACACATTTTAAATAAGAAACCTTTAAACTACCTGAAAGTACTTGGGTATTTTTGTTGCGATTTGTTTCTCCCCTATTTTTGAGATCCGGACGAAGAGCAAAAGCAAAGGCTTTTAGTGGGATTGGAGGCTGAATTTTTTGGGGCCGGCAGCAAGCATGTTTGCCGAATTCCGGTTCCAATTCCGGGTTCCGAATGTCTCCAAACTGAATTTCGGGACTGTGGAAAATTCTGCAAACATTTCGCCAAAGAGGAGAGAAGAGATCAGCGTGGAGAACATATTTCGTTTCATTTGTTTGTTTGTTTGTTGTTGTCGAGGCTTTTAAACAATTTGCCCAGGATGTGTGTGTGTGTTTGCGTATGAAAATGGTGGGAAAAATGGGTAAATGCTAAATGGGGGAAATGTGGGGCGAAAAATGGGGTAGGTTTGTTTTTAGCCACATGACACATGGCGGGCATAAATCTTGCATGCGGCGTATGGCAAATGAATGCGCCAATAACTCAATAAAGAACAAAAAAAAATATGATGGCGACCAAAAAAAAGAACAACAACAACAATAAAGAAGAAAGGAAACCAACATGGCGCTGCTGATGCTGCATGCAGCTGCCACTTCCGGCGGCCATCGCTGCTGACTGTCTGGCAATTGACTTCCGTTTTAAATTTTGCACAACTTCCGGCCGATCCGCTATGCTCCCCCCTCCCTTCGCAAATTACCACAGAAAAAACTACGAAAACGTTGCAAAACACAGAAATTCGGTTGGCCACACTTGATGGAATGTGGCAAAGAAGGTTGCGGAATGAGCAAAAATGGCAGAAAATGGAAAAAAAGTGGGCAAAAGGAGCGCGTCCTTGACAAAGGTGCCAGCAAATATGACAAAATGGCCGCCAGGCGACTCAATGAGCTCAGGCCAACCCAAGTAAACAACAACAAAGCCCTCCACGGAAAATATGTGCAAAAATGTAAGCCACGTAAAATGTTTATACTACTTTCGGGCGAGACCGAAAGGGTGTGTGGAAAATGGGAAAGATTATGTGCGGTAAAAAAAAGGAGGTATAAGTAAGCGCCAGATACCACTTGAAAGTATAAATGTGATAAAACAAAATTGTAAATATATCGCATTTTTTAAATAATTATTTCTCTTAATTTTAAGACTAGTTTCTTTCATTTCATATTTCATATTTCATTTTAAAATTTGTTTTGGGCATTTTTTTTTGTAATTTTGTATTATCCATTATTTTTAAAATCCCGCAAAGTTGGCTTACAACATTTTGAATTACATTTTAAAATGAAGAAGTAACAAAATAAATTTTATAAATTTATTATACTTATCTTCGAGTTTATGACATAGCTAAAATCCAATTTTAATAATTTAATTCAATAAAATATAATACAAAATAAAACCAAAATTAGTAACGGCTGTTATACGATTTTTTGAAGGTAATAGTTTTTGAATATTCTTTAAGTAATTTATATAACTGAGTGGAATGTAAAATAATGTTTTAAGAAAATTACAATATTTTTTTTTTGATTTCTTAATTTAATAACATTTATCACAAAATTTTCTTCTTCCTTTATTTGGATACCCTTAGTTAGATTTTTAAAGGGGTATCACTTGCGTCTATTTTTTCTTTGGATTTTTATTTGTTCTTCTTACGTTTCTACTTGCTGGATGCTGCAAAAACAAAAGGAAAACCACAAGCGAAAACAACAAAAAAATGCGCGCCAAATGCAAACAATGACAAAACGCCGGCAGAGGCAGCGGCAGAGGTCGCCAAGTGTCGACAGACAAACAGTGGCAGCGGGCAGGGGGGCGGTGGGTTAAAATCCAAGGGGGGGATAGGGGGGTTATGGCACCCAAAAGTGGCAAAACAAGTCAACGTTGCAGCTACACCACCTACCAACCCACCAAACACCCTTTTTCCAAAATGAGGTCGGCGCCATATATTTTTTTTTGTTTTCGGCTTCTTTTTTTTTTTTTGGTGTTTTGGTTTTTCCTTTTCTATTTCGCTTTGTTGATGCTCTTGTTGTCTTTTAATTTTATTTGCACTCGCTCCACTTGAAATACATTGTGCTGCCATCGCCAGCGTCACCGCTGACCCCTGACCCCTGCGAAGGAGCTGTGCACTTTTTGGTTGGAACTGTGTCACCGGCGCGGAGTCGCAGAGATCCTCGAAAAGCCAGAAGACAGAAAGACTAATATGCGCGCAGATTTAGTTGCTAGTTTTCCTTTGAGCTCAATAACAGGTTCACTGGAAAAAAAATCTAAAGATCTTAATCGTTATTAATGGGAAAAATAAAGTTTATGCTGGAAAATGTTGCATTCATATCTAAAATAGTTTACATTTATTTTTGTGTATTTTTCAATGCGATTTGATCATTTAAATAATATATAAAAAAAATAAAAAAAATTTTTTTACAATAATATTAAAAAATATTAAAATAATATTAAAATAATTATTAAAAAATTGATTTATATAGTCTGTTGTAGGTGGGATTTTTTGCCTTGCAAATCGCATATTCCCCAAATAAATCTCTATATTATTCCGCTTCGAAGGACTCGCAATGGAATCAATGCATTTTCCCTATGTCACACCGATAAAAAATGACCGAAATAAGGCACTCACATACATATTATATCATATCATATCATATGTATGTGTGTATATATTCTTTAGTGGCTGCCAGATGGCCGTAAAAGATATCGCATATGAACTTCCGCCTGAACTTGCTATCCCGATGCTATCCCCACATACCTACACACATGGACACAGCAACGGTTAAGGCAGATTTCATTTCATTTCCCACCTGTAAAAAGCCACTTCTAAATGAAATTGCTTGAAACTGGATCCCAGAAATGGAAAAACTTTATGGTGACCCCTTTTGGTGCAGGCTGCAAGAAAAAAAAACGAAAAAAAAAATAGAAAAAAGTGGGACAGGCCAGGCAATTGCATCCTGCAGGGCCCCCCGCCCCCCTCCGCATCCTTCTGATTTATGCTTTGACCTTTTCCGCAGGCAGGGAAAATTTTTCTGGTTTTGTTCTCTACGTCCTTTTTTTTTTTATTTTTCGTACACTTTTTCCTTTTACTCATTTTTGAGCTTAATTAGCGACGTTAGTCGGCAAATGGCATTAGTGGGTTAATTAGGGGCAAACACACACAAACACACACACTCGTACGTAATACATCTGTATGTGTGTACGGTTATCAATGTGTGTCAACCGTATATCTATTTGGCCTAATGAGCCTCCGAGGACTTATGGCCGGGAAAAAATGGGTGGAAAACCTCAAGTCAACACATTTTTTTTCGTTTTTTTTTTCTAGCTTTAATTTGATTTTGATTAATTGAAGTGCGGGTTGACAAAATCCAATTAATTAATCTGATTGAGCAGCTAGACGACAAAAAACACACGAGAGAGCCATCCATCTTGGGAATACAAATCGCTGTTGCCTACTTTACAGGGCCAACATAATTAATTGGCGTAGATGAGCTTGAAAATATTTGATATGCTTTTTTGTAATTGGTAACTGCTTAGTACTCATTTAAGTTCGGCGGAAGGGACCTATTAGTATTATAATTATACTTAAATTTCCACTGTTATTATTTTTTTTATTTTATCCGAAATGAAAACAGTATTATTTATATTGAAGAATTGGTAACTGTTTTATTATTACCATTTGAGGTCAGCGAGAAGAACCTATTTGAATTTTAATAAGAATTAAATTTTACCATTTATATATATTTTTATATTTTTTAGACTTTTTATCATTACATTATATAATTTAATACATATTTAATTTAATAATTGGCAACTGTTTATTACTCATTAAGGGTCAGTTTAAATACGAACTATAGGTATTTTAATTATAATTAAATTTCAGCGAATGCCATGTTATTATTTGAATATTTTCCCCGAAATCAAATCAGTATTAACAGTTATTCCTACCTTTTTATTTATTATATATTATTCAGCAAATATTTGGCAAAGTAATTAAATACTTAGCACACATGCCGAAACTCTTTTCGGCCGATAGAATTTCATTTGAAAAGCTTAATTGTTAAATGCCAGCATGAAAATTCTCGCTCGAAATAAAACCAAATTAATTGAATGACCAAACGAAATATTCATTTCTGTCTTCATTGTGACTGTAAATTTGATTTGAATGGCAGATAAGAGATCGAGTGTGTGTGCCCCAAATAAATAGTTTTCCAAATGCAATTTTGTATTTATTTGTGTCCGCAAAAATACAAAAAATATCGAGCACAAAGACTTTTGCGGCTCAAAACCCACAGTCCAAAGCCCAGGGTAATGAAACGAGAGCTGTGATGATGGAAAATAAAAATATCAGAAGGACTTACGCCTGAACAAAAACTGTTTTTCGTGTGATTACAAAGTATTGGCAAGTGTGTGTGTGTGTGTGTGTGTGTGTTGAGTGTGTGCAAGTGGAATGCGGAGGAATGTGGGCCAAAATGGCACACAAGGCCGAAAAATTCGCCAGAAATTCGGCAAGAGAATCCATAACAATGCAGTTTATCAAAACAGATGCAGCAAGGACGAAAGGACACAGCTAGGATGTGTATGTGTGTGTGTGTACGAGTGTGTTTGTGTATCTGGGTTATCCTCACAACGACAACGACAACTACATTTTCGGGGCCGCCTCGCTCACCTGGGCTGCTGTGCCAATAAAATTAAAATATTTTCGACATAAATCAAACTCCAAATTGGGCCAAGCGAAAACAAATGAGTTGACAATAAACGACTGTCCAGACACTTGGCCATACCCTGGGAATATGATATTAATGGGCCTCATCTGTTCCACACCGAATGATCGTTTAAGCATTTACTTGCTTCAAGAAATAATATTTGTTTAAACAGATTGGTTAGTAAAAATTAAGCTTTAATAATACAAGTTTTTCGTTAAGCTGGAAATATTATCTATAATTATAGATTTTAATCTATAAAAATCTCAGAATTGTATCTTAAAAAGGCAAATCAAGCTAAGAAAATAATTGGATAGTCAAAATGTGCAAAAGAACACGACAATATTGCAATTAAGTCCTTCAACTTGTGCTCTACCATCAAATTCTCTACTATGCCTATGCATTTAAAAAAAATTCTATTCAAAATGTTGGACATGTGGTGTGTTTTTTTCCCTTTTGTTATTTTATCATTGCTTTTCTCAATTAACACAATGGGCAATTTATAGTTTAGCTGGCTTGCATAGTCAGTCTGCCTTGCTGTGGAAAAAATTGCATTTCATTGTTGATTTGGATATTTCTCTAATGGTCTTCGGTCTGGTCGCAGTTTGCTGGCGATGCGTACAAAAATGCACTGAAAACGGAATAATAAGTTTAGGAAATAAAAAAAAATTTATTAAAAAAATCCAAAACTTTATGGAAACAAAATATTTTCAAAATAATGTATTTATATTAACTTCATTTTAAATATTGTTGCTATTAAATTGTATTTTTAGAGCAAGAACAATGATTTGAAAACCAACTTAAAAAAATGAAAAAGTTGTTGAAAAAATGCATTTTTTAATTTTGGGATTTCTTTTTAAAAAATTTAAAAATATTCAGATAATGGAATGTCATATCTCGTTGAGCTCGTAATTCAATTCGATTGCCATTAAAACCTGGAAATGTTAATTTTTGTGAATTTGTTGCACAAAATTACGATAAAAATTGCAAAAATTGGTAAAAAAATTAATTTTTATAAACCAGGCGGAAAGTTACGTGGACCAATTTGTTAGTTTGTAAGCTTTTCAAAACAGTACAAACTTTTGATTTTGGACAGTTTTTCGCCAAGTTACAGCAAAAAAAAGACTACTTAAAATCTTATTTTTACCAAAAACCAAAATACTGATTTTCCACAAAAAAAAACATTTTTTTGCCGAAACAAACCTAATTGTCGTCCAAATATGGAATGTCATACCTCGTTAAACTCGTAATAAAATTCCCAATCGATTGGCATTCAAACCTGGAAATATTAATTTTTTCGACCTTTTTCGCAAAAAATCATGATGTAACCCCTTAAAAAAAATTTAAAAATTCGTTTCAAAAAATTTTTTTTTTTAATCAAGCGAAAAGTTTACTTATTTTAATTATTGGGTCGTTAGCTGTTTAAAACACTGTGCCTTTTTGATTTGGGATCATTTTTGTCCAAGTTACAGCAAAAAATCTAAAAGAAAAATCAAATTTTTACCAAAAAACAAGATCTTGCTTTTCTACCCGAAAAAAAATCAGTATTTTAGACGGATCAATGGAAATAATGGTCCAAATATGGAATGACAAACCTTGCTGAGCTCGCAATAAACTGCACAATCGATTGGCATTTAAAAATAGAGATTTTAATTTTCGACCATTTTTTACAAAAAATTGTGACTTTATAAAAAATGCAAAAATTGGTAAAAAATTTAATTGGCTGGAAAATCGGTATTTTATTAGAATAAATAGAATCCCAATAATGGACAAGTTTTTCGCCCAGTGTAGGCATTAGGTGTGGGTCTGCGTGGCCGTCGTCTGGTTGGTCCGGTCGTCTGTCCCTGACACCCTGACAGTTGCTGGCGCGCTGGAAATTGAAAATTGATATGGCATCGCTTGTTGGCTGCAGCCAACCCGCTTTTCCAGACCCCCCCCCCCTCTCATCGCCCCCCCCCCACCAATTTTCCACACCCCTGACCCTGTGTGTTGGCTGTTATCGTCAGGCGTCTGTGTCGCGTTTTTAAAACATTACCATGCACTTATAGTCGGAGCAGCATCTGAAGCATCAGAAGCCCTAAACGAGCGCAAATAGTAATGACAATGCCGCACAGTGGGATCAATTGCAGTTCAAGTGCGCATTTCTAAAGCCAGCGAATAGATGTGTGTATATATTGTATTTTTCCACACCCGATAATCCCTGCGGTGCTTGCGGTTTTTATTTTTAATCTAGCTGCCGTATCGAATGTTAGAAAAAGCTAGAAATTTGTGGAAAATATGAAGATAATGCGCATTCTAAACCTGATACTTTTGTGTGGGGCAATTAGGTCAAGCAGAAAGTGTATATTTATTGGTTGGCAAACAAAAAGAGTTAGATAAAAATCGAGATTAAATTTAGAAATTATTTATAGAGTTTAAATTAGGTTTTTGATTTGTTTGTTAATTATTTAAAGACTCCACCGTACAGTGGCTGCTCGCTATGCGCACTCTAAACTGCTGCTGCAGTTGCAGCCCTGCCATCAAACATGTACAACTCCTTCCGTTTCCGCTCTGCATATGTATGTGTATGTGTGTGGATGGCCGACTGGCATATGTGTGTGTGTGTGTGGGCCGCCATTTATTTCGCTGGAGTCTGTGTGTAATTTTACTTTTTTCCAACTGCAGCGACTGCTGCTGCTTCATCTGACATGATTTCCGCATGTCGTTTGAGTTTTTCTTGCCACCGACTTTTTCTTCGTTTGCTTGTTTTTCTTTTTTTTCTTCTCCTCCTCCTTCTGCTGATTTCGCTCGCTTTTTATGTATGAATGCACAGCTGGGGTCGAAATAATAGTGAAATTATAAAAAAATTATTATATTACATATTTAAGAGTTTAATATATTAAAAGATTTAAATAAATAATTTATTTTATTTTTAAATTAAATTAGTAAAATTAGTGCTGCTATAATTTTGACCACAATTATGTTATGCAGATAATGAAATTATTAAAAAAATTATTATAATAAATATTTGAAAATTTTGTAAATAAAAAGATTTAAATAAAATATTTTTTTTTAATTATTTTTAAAGTGATTAGTAAATTGTTAAGAGAAGACATGTGCTATAATTTCGACCACAATTATGTGCATAAGTTTGCCTATTTTTTTTCGGCTGCTCGTGTGCTCAATTTCATACAAAAAATGTCAGTTTATGTTGATGTGTGCATGCTTTTCCTGTCGCGCTGCTGCCATTGATATCGCTGACGAAATTGAGAATTATTATGTTTAAACGTGTGTGGCATCGCTGCCATTTGGGCCTTAGTATCCCCGCTTTTCTCCCTTCTTCTTTCTCTGGCTTTCCCAGGCTTTTCCTCGCCCCCTCCCCCCCTACGACTTCTACTACTACTTTTCCCAGCCGAAAATTCGCCGGGTGACATGCGAGTTGGCATTGCATGTGCTGCTGCCTTCTGTTGCAGACTTTGTGGCGCTTTCTTCAAATTAGATTGCCTTGTGATGACTTTAATGCAAAGCCCACTCACAGACACCCTGGCACACATACCAACGCACACACAGGCACTCGAACACCCGCACACACACCCATACACGGGCAAACGGCGAACTGTCAGGCTCAGTTAAACCCATACAAATTCAAATGGCAGGCCAGGAAATGGAGTAAAACTTTTATTTTCAATCTATTCTATTTGGTAAATTGGGTTTTTTATTCCGGCAAATTCAATATTTCGATTAATAGAATTATTTATTGTTAATGAAATGTAATAAAATAAATAATATACAAAATATGTAACACAATTAAAGGCTTTTTTAAAAAAAAAAAATTGTTTTAGGAATTATTCTTCTTTATTTTTAAGTCAAACAATTTTAAATCTATTTTATATAATTAAAATTTATTTTGTAAATATTGCAGTAAATATAAAGAATATTTTCTGAAAGTAAGAATATAAATATAATTAAATTAAAGAAAAATTCCTCTTGAAAATTATAATTAATATGTTTAGAAATATTTGGAATAAACATAAGCTCAGATCTCTTTGTAAAACACTTAATTTAATTAGCATCCTGTTTCCATATATTTTGTGTTCTTACCTTTGAGATTGCCTTGGCTGCAGTTTTAGCTGCCACAGGGCAATCAATATGGCAAAAGGCAACAATTCAGGCTCGCAGGACGAGACAAAAGTCAATGCCATGTCCGTGTGGTTATAAGGCTATATATGGTCTGTATGTCCGTCAGTCTGTCTGTTTGTATGTCTGTTGTATCGCACAAAAGGCTCTTTGTTGAGCACACACAGATACACAGCTACACTGGTAAATACAGAGCGCCTCTGACTTACTGCCAAAGGCTAATGAAGGCAAAAGGGAACCGGAATGGGGCCCTGAATTTAGAGAGGAGGACATGCCAGGATGCACTTGCCACTTGGCAGTGCACAGCTCCAGTTGCCGCTGCTCATATGCCTAGGCCATGTTGACATCAAACAAACAAACAAACAGACAAACAAACAAATACAGAGCAACACAGAAACACAGAAACAGGCTAGCAAAAGAGCACAGAGCTCGGAAAACTGCAAAACTGAAAACTGGAAAAAACAAACCGAATGAAATTTGTATAAACTGAATGAGAGTTCGAGTTCGGATTTGGCCAAGTCCAAAATGGAAAACTCGTGTTCGGAAGTTCAAAAGTTTCAGCTACTTCAAATCATCCAAGTTGAGGCAAATGCATTCGTTTTCAAGGAGTTAAGTTGCCAGTTAAATAAATTTTAGGGTTTTGATGATAATAAAGTTAAATTAAATATGTAACATGCAATAACAGAATCTCTTCGATAATATAAAAAATAATTTTAATGTTATAAGATCTCAAAAAGAAAGCACATTTTTGAGAAAATTTTAAGTTATTAGAGCTTGTTTCTGCTGGACCTGGCAACCCTGACATTTAAAATGGTCAAAATACCATTAAAATTTGAATTTATAAAAAAAGAATATGGAGCGTAAAAATACCATTTAAATGTTTTAAGATCAACCAAAAATAAATTCCTGGGAAAAATAATAAAAGCTAGACTTGGCAACCCTGACACCCTAAATGGTCGAAATACCTTTAAAATTAGATAACATATATAAGATAACGAATAGAAAAATTCTGAAAACAGAAAGCTAATTCCTGTTTTAATGGCTAATTTCTGCTGGACTTGGCAACCCTGACATTCCTTCCTTGGAATGTTTTGAACCCCCCTCCTCCCATTTTCCATTTCCATTTCGCTTTTCACCGCCGTCGAGAGGAAATATTAATTATGCCAGATGCAGCTGCTGCCTCCGGAGTTTCTGGGGATTCCTGTCTGCGGATATTGCATCTGTCTTCGGCCCCCTTGAAAAACCTGGGCATTCCGCCGTAGACCGGGCTAATCAGAAATCATGGAAAATAATCCCCGAATCCTTGTCATTTTCCTTCAGCCAGTCTCTCTCTCTCTTTCTTTCTGCCCTTTCTTCTTTCACCTTTTTAAGCCATTACGATATTTATGTAAATTTATTGAGCAACAAGCGGATTTCAATTAAATTGCAATGCAGACAGATTTAATAAAGGCGTATACGCGATGGAAAAAGGGGGTGTGGCTGGGTGGGCTGGGCGACAGGCAAAATAACTTTAAATTAATTAAAAACGCGCCGGGCAAAAATGTTTTAAGCTTGCGATGACAACAAACGCGGGCGTCAAGCCGTTTTCGTGCGGGCAGGAATCTCAGAGGGGGCTGCGGGGGAAAATTCAACAGGGGCTGCACGGCTAGGGAAAATTGCACAAGAAAACTGCAGAGGGCTGGGCTGAAATTACGGGAGGGAGGAAGGACAGCACAGCACAGCACACATCTACGCCGAGATGGTAGCAACTTCTACGGGCTGCCAAGGCGCATCAATGTCGCGAAAATTAATTGAAATGAAGGCTGGAATTTTCCCAAGGACTTTTCCGCGGAGGCGAGGCCAAAGCTGCAGCCGATGCGCGGAAAATGAAATAATAAAGATGCGTTCTCATGTCTCTGCACAGCGAGGAAAACTCCTTGGGGGCAAAAATAGTTTTAGGCGGATGGCGTCGCAGTGAAATGGAAATTTCAGTACTCGGTTTTTCACGGAATGGAAAACTACACGATGTTTAAATAAATACTAGGATGACTTTAAAAGCTGTTCTAATAGAAGGAAAGAAAATCCCTAGCTTGTTAATTTCACAAAAATAATAGTTATTATTTTGTAATTTTTGAAAATATTAAAAAAATCGATGTTTATCGGAAATATCGATATTTTCTGAGGTTTTATTATATTTATTTTTAAAATATATATTGTTTTTTAAGAATTTTTCCTTTTTCCCTGGAAAACATATACATAATCGATAATCAATATTGTTAAAATATCGAAACTATCGATATTTTTCCAGCTCTAGTAGTATCTGATTCCTTATAGATAAGAAGTGACTTGCTTCACTGGCGAATGCAGGCCTGATTTATACACTTGCCGTGATTATTTATGATCCGAAGCCAAGTTGGTTTTTGGCCACTGACCAGTTGGAGAAAATTGCTGTGCGACAGAGACGGCGATAGGGGGCGCCACAGAGCGTGGGAAAGAGACAGAGGCAGATGCGAGAAGAAGAGAGCTTAAGCCAAAACATTACCGCACGTCCGCAAAGCTCCGCTTCAGTTCAGTTCTTGCCCTCTGACCCCCGAAAAAGTTGCAGCAGCCAACAAATGAAATTAAGCAAATAAATTTTGAGGCGGATTAGTTGAGGGACAAACTGCTGAGGCGTGGGGTCAGGGAAAATGGGGAAAAACAGGAGGAAAACTAAGGGTGAAAATACAAAAAAAAACTAAAACGAACTGCGGAACGTTTTGCGGCTTAGCGAGTTATCTGGCAAGTCGTTTAGCCTTTTTTATGTGCCTTTTTTATTTTATTTTATATATGGCCCCCGCCCTTCGGTTACCTTCTGCATTTTCCTCCGCCGGCAAAACTAAGAAAATTGCACACGAAATTGGAGTTTTCGAGTTGAAAATTGGAAGTCGTGCGCCTTTGCGCGCGTTGCTCCCGTCGAGGCAATTAAAATGTTGAGTCCGGACTTGAACTCCATGCCCCGTCCTTCGTCCCCCGTCCCCAGTGGCTGCCCCATTATCCTGCCGCAATTTTCCCCGCACTCCACATATGTGGAAAAGTGGCGGGGAAAACAAATCCAAGCTCTCTATTCACCCGGCAACGGCGGCGAAAAAAAAATATATGTATATATTTCGCCCCGGCCTGTTGATACCCAGGAAAAGTCGTGGAAAAGCGACATCAATTTTCAGGGCAAACACGAGGGGGGAAGGGGGGGGGAATCAATCAACTGGTTTATGGAAATTCGCTTATGACATGTGACGAATTTTTATTATACACATCTTTTATAGCTCAACTTTGGTTCAGGAATTTTTGGTTGAGGTTTTTTCCTAATATTTTGTTATTATTTTGGGTATATAAAACTGGATTTAGTCTGCAGAGAGAAAAATATTTATAAGTAAATATTATTAATGACTACATTACATAGAAAAAATTCAAAAAAATGTATTTAAATAGTTTATGTTGGGAAAACTAAAATCATTACAAATATAAGCAATTTAATGGAAATATTGTTTATTAGTTGTAATTTTTAATAATTACACTATAAAAGAATAGTTCATATAGTTGAATAAATATAAGGGAAATATCATTATTAATTAATTTTAATTCTAAGCAAGCCAAAGCTTTTCCTTTTCCTAATCTTCTCCACTTAAAATCATTACAATAAAGACACAAGTGAGAGAAAATCAATCAAAACTAAGAAAATGGGATGCCTTTTGATTTGATTAAGTGCAACACACTTCGAGGACATTCAACTGGGGCCAAAGGATTATCGATGATGATTGATTCAATGCATTTGTGAGATGCAAAATGTGCCCAAGTGCAGACAGGTATTAATCAAACGAGTGCTGCCGTTGGGATTTGTGGGATTAACTTGAGAAGTTTTGGAAACGGAAAATTATATTTCCGCAATTAAAAAAAGTGAGTGAAGTTAAAAAGTTTGTTTTTAATTTGAATTCCAAATTATTTAAATTTTTTTAGGGCATTATGGCTCTTTTTTCTTGAATTCCCCGATTAAATTAGCCGTTTAAGTTTGGGAAAATCCTGTTGTGGGACATATTTACTCATAGCTACCCCAAAGTGCATTAAAATCTAACAAAAAATTCCTACTTTTTTCTGTCATTGCAGGTGAGTGCAGTTTCTTTCATCTTCATTTCGGTTCGTTTCATTTCCCTGGACTAAGCTGAGCAAAAAAAAAAAAAAACAAAATAATAAAAAGCAGGGGAAAAAAGCAAAACAGGGAAGACGGTAAAATAGAAAAAAGCCGAAACTTTTTTCGTACAACTTTGTTTGGCTTTGTCTGTGGCTCGGCCGTAAGTAAGTAAAAGCAAATTTTTTCCCTTTTTCCGGATGCGTTTTCCTTTCTTCTGCCATATTTTCCGGTGCGAGTGTGTGAGTGAGTTGGGAGTTTTGGGGGGGCAGAACCAAATATGTCAATGATAAATGGCATAATCTTTTTAGCCCACAACAAACTCGCACAAAGCAAAAGCAAACCCTCCTCCGTTTGCCCCTCGGCCGTAATGATAATGCACAAAAATTATGCTAATAGCTTAATGCCATCGCACTTAAGCGCTAAGACAGCAGCGCCCAAGATGACAGCGCCCAGACGACATCTCGTCCTGGGAAAGCAGTCGTGATTGTGCCTGGGTGGCTTTGCTTATACCCTCTCGGGGGGTTATAATCACTCTGAGGTCCCTGAAATCTGTAGTGAACTAAAAGTGGAAAAATATAGGCCTCAAAAGTCATTATCGTTTTTTTAAGCTGCCTAAAAGTATGCTGTGATTAAAAATTAAATAAATTGTTGCATACTTTTAGACACCTTTTTTTTTTTTGAGAATTTCAAATGTTTGAGTTTTTTTTCTCGGTTTATTTTTTAAGATATATTAGATATGCACATAAAAATGGTATTTAAATACTGCACATTTTCTTATATTTAATTAGATTTTGTTTGACTTCTTATAATTTGTTTATTTTGCTTATTTATAATTATTGTTTAGGTATTTTTTGTTCCCATTCATTTTGCATTTTCTCAATATTAGGGTATTCCCGATTCGTTGCATTGCCACGAAGATGGCATTAATTTAGTTTCGCCAGCCTTCTGTTGTCGTTTGTCTGTCGACGCTTCCCAAAACTTGGCTTCACTTCTGGTTCTCGGACTTTGGGATTTGGACTTTGCTTGGCCAGTTGTGTTAGCTGACCCCAACACGGGGCATTTTGGCAGCTGGGACCACAGCAACAGCAACAACAGCAATTGCAGTGGGCGCAATTGCTTTTGGCCTGGCCGAAAGAGAGAGCTTTTGGGCCAAAACGGGATAAGGGGGTAAGAGGTAAGAGGTAAGAGGCAACGGCAACTTTTCTGGCCTAATGTGCGACTCCAAATGGCCGTTGCCGTTGCTGCTGCACAGAAACTTATGGCCAAGCGAAACTTTCGTGAAAGAATCATTTTTGGATTGGCACAGATGTGACAAGAGGATATACACAACACAACAAGGATGGATTGAAGTGGGGGGGATTAGGATTTCAGGATTCGAGGAAATGAAATGATCATAAATCCAGGCAGGAAAGGGAAATGTGCAGAGCAAGATGGACGGGAAAAGCTTTCAGCCAAAATCTTTGACATTTCATTTTGGAATTTTTGAAACAGGAATTTAAGAAAATGCATTAGGAAAGCTTTAGAGAGAGTAAATAAGGAGAACTCTGGGGTTTCTAAAATATAATATACCTGAAAAGATATATAGAAAAAACTGAAAACTGTTTCTAGGGAAAAACCCAGCCAACCGAATGGGAAAATTAAAAAGGAATGCTCAAGTTGTGTCTCGCAAAAAGGGGATTGTAAAACTGGGCAAAAGAAGAACAAAACAAAAAAAAAGGAAAAGAGTGTTGCAAAGCAGCAAAAACTAGATAACAAAAAAAAAAGAAACGGGAAAATGGGAAAAGGCGAGGAGTCCCATGAGCACATGAAAAACGATTTAAGCGCTGCGTCAGCGGAAGAAATGATTTTTTAAGTACGCACCCAAACAAGCGGAGAAAAATTGGGAAAACCGGGAAAAACACTAATAGTGAGATGCAACAAATAACGACCAAATATCCATCACCGCAAATGCTCAACGAATATTAGCGGAAAATGCGAGGGAAAACGCGGAATGCGAGGCGAAAATACTGGGCACAGCTAAATGATTTTGCGGGAAATCACTTAGCAGCCCCAGAAACCACATGAAAAGTGCCAAATCAGCTGAAAAGCGCAAGACGCAAAATTCGGAAAAGCAAAGTCGATGAAGATGAAGCCGCAGACGAAATATTAAATGATTTGCAGCAGATTTTCCAGATTTTCCGCGCACATGCAGTATGTTTGAGTGTGTGCCTTAGGGACATCATAAGCAGCCAAAGGATTCGTATACGGATTTGCTGGCCAAAGGCAGCCAGAGTGCAAATCGTGTCGGGCAGCAGCAAAGGCAGCCAAAGTGAAAAGTGCTTCGCCCTCCCTGCACATTGGAGTTTTCCGTGGGGTTTCCGCCTTTTTCTGATGCCCTAAAATTGGGGATTTCGAAGATATTACATAGCATTATTTTGCATTGAACATGCATTTTATTGTTAAACTGGAATTTAAATTTTAGGAATAACAAGGGTTTGGAAATGATTTGTATAAATGCCTTAAAGTATGCAAACTTTTCTCTTGAAATAAATATTGTTGCATAATTTTTGACACCTTAAGCGTGAAGTCATTTTTTTAAGTTTTTCGTCTATTTGTTTCTATTTAAAATTAAGGTTTACTTGGAATAATTTTTCTTTGAAAAAAAACATATGTTAAAAATATATTGTTGCATACTTTTAGACACCTTAAGTCTAAACTCCTTTTTTATTGAAAATATTAGATTTCTTTGCTAAAAATCATAGCTTACAAACCTCAGTTAATCAACTCTGTAACAGAGTGCAAAAGAAGTGGGGCAATGCCATGTGCAACCTACAAAAACACCAGCACCATCGTACCAGTCCACCAGTAACCAGTAACCAGTAACCAGCAACCAGCAACAGCACCCATATTAACACACACGTAGAGAGATTGCTTTTGGAGTTTATTGAGCCTGACATTTAAGGCACTAGAGGGATGAGGTTCGAGGGGCTGAAGGGTTTTGGGCCAGTTCATTTCATTGGCATTATGATTGGAAGCTGTCGTCGTTTGCCTCAAATTGTGCAAGTTATGTGGATGTGGTGGCTGTGGTTCAGTGCCCATTGGATGAGGCTGCATTCGAGGATATCCGAAAATTTCGCACAAACGGAAATGACAAAAAAAAAACGTACGTATACGTATGTATGTAGGAGGAGGGTTAAGTTCAGCACTCAATGCTGACCGCAGGTCAACGAGGTCTATGGTGGGTTACGAGGGGGGTTACGAGGAGGGGGGGGCTAGGAACAGTACACAGTGAGAAGCGATACGGAGAGACACTGGCAAAAAGAGCCAAAGAGCTGGAGAGCCAGACGAGGACACATTTGCCACATCAGCAAATGATGTGAAAATGTCATTTCCAGGCGCAACTGCCAAAGGTAATGGCCAAAAATGGGACAAGGGGTCCAGCGTCCTGGGTTCTGGGCTCTGAATTCTGGATCCCGAATCCCAGTATCCCAGAATCCCACACACATGGCACTAAATTTGTGGCAAGCGAGCGAGAAAAAAGGTCCACAAACTGCGAAACTAATGATGGGTAAAGAGGGTTTGGTTGGCTTCAAAGGGCGGTCCTTATCAAATTGCGCATACATGAATGTCGCACAGCTTCATCAGTGCAATGATATGCCCCTCCCACACACACACACCCACACACATTTCCCACTGAATGGCAGCAAATCAAATTTAATTGAAGCACAAAAATCTGTTGCCTACTTTTGCGGGCAATGGAACAATTGCGTGACTTCCTGTGAGCATTCCTCTCTCCCTCCCTCTTTTTAACCACTGGCAATTGACAGCAACGCTACTAATTTGGTTAAATGTTTGATTGAAGTTTGGCCAACTGCCACCGGGGGCCAATAGGTTTAATTATATCCCGGCTGCTAGGTTAGGACACCAAATTAATGGTTGGGTTGTTAGGTTGTTTGTTGACTCTACTTACATGGTTTCCAGTGCTCTTTCCCTCTTGAAATATAAAAATATAAGTTTCCAGTTCATAAATTAAGGTTCGTAAGATAGAAATTTGCTAAGAATGAAGGAGAGTAGAAACAGTATCGTCAAAGTAAGCGTGATCGCGAGATAAAGATGACCCATTTCCGGGTCCAATTCGACGTTGGATCCCATGCTCTCTATTTCCTCCTCAGCCCGCTTCACACGCATGCAGTGATTGGTGAAGATCCGCAGATTCTGCTGAATCGTCTGATCCACCGTCTGTGCGTAGAAAAGGAAATCGTAGAAAATGTGGAGATTGCTCGATACCAATTTTTCGTAGATTTGTTCGAGTGTTTCGCGAGGCATTCCCATTCTGGCGAGCAGCAGATCCTCCAGTCTATCTCTATTCTGGTTGGACCCGTAGGTCAGCCTGCGACGCCTGTCCCTTCTAGACGGCTTCATCAGGCGCAGCAAGATTCTGCGCAGAATGCCCTCATGCAGGGGCGGAAGATGGTAATCAGACATCTGCGATATTTCCAACATCCTGAAAGCGTCTTCGTATTCGCCTCTCCACATGGCTTTCATTATGCAATCGGTCACGATGCGCTGTCTTTTGAGCCGTTTCTCACGCCGCTGAGACATTGTAAAAATATAACAAAACTTTAATAAGTCTGGGATCTCTGATTGGTTTGTACAGGCTTATTTCAATAGGTTTTGGCTCTGACTTTGTATTCTTGGGCGGCTTTGATATTATTAAGTGTCATTTTCATAAGAAATCACTTCATATTGTGAAATTTCCTAAAAGGTGTCTAAAAGTATGCAGTAATATATTTATATTTTTTTCATTGCATACTTTTAGTCACCTTCTTCTTTAACTATTTTATTTTTTCGCAAATTTTTAAGTTATTTTACTATTTTAAATTAAATAAATTTCAACATATACTAGAAAGGAAAACTCCCTATACCATTTTATTTTCTCTTTTTCGTATTTCGATTTCATTTTATTTATTTTATTTTCACCCAAGACTTCATCTTCGTTCTCCACCAGCCTTTTGGTTCACTTAAGTCCAGTCCATTGACCCCGCATTGTGTGGATTTGGACTCTTGGACTCATGGACTTCGACTTCGACTTGGTCTTCGGTTTTTCTTTTTCCGCAATTAATTTGGCGATTTACTTAATTCCTTTTCCTGTCTCTCGACCCAATTAAGGGTGGCTGCCTTTGCTCTATTTTCGTTTTCGATTTCTATTTCGATTTTGATTGATGCATTCCGCACGAGGACGTGAGAGGCTTTTGCTTTGGTCTCAAGTTATCCGCATTACTCATACGAGATTTCACTTAATCAAACTTCAAGTTGCGTTTTCATCAGCATTTTCCGGCCTCTTTTACGGGTTTTTCCTTTGGGCCATTTCATTTGCATTCCTCACTGGCGTTTGTTGCTGTTCTGTTTTTTTTTTTTGCTGTTGTTGGCCAAGCAACAAATGATGCGTAAGAAATGCTTTAATAAACAGGGAACCAGTTTTGTTTTTTTGCCGTTTTTATTTTTTTTGGGATGGTGGAAGGAAGATGGTAGTTTGCTTTCCGGGCCATTTGGCTGGAAAGTCTTTAAGTTCTGGGTCCCCGTATATACATACATACATATATACGTGTAGTTTTCCGGGGGGCCGCACATCTATTCCGTTTGTTTAAGGGCTAATAAATATTTTAGCTGGGGTGGTGCGGAAAAATATGTTTGCAGCAGTTGGAAACAAACGAGCGAGCAAACGAGTTGAGTAAATCAAGCCGCACTTCCGCTTCAAGCTGGAGGGAGCTTGGGTCCCACGATGGTGGAGAGGGGGGAGGGGGGGGTTTACAAACCCCCTTTAAAAAAAAAGAAACCCCTAAAAAGCAACCCCCAACCCCTTTTCCCTTGCCCTTGCTTGTCGGCTGTCTGCTTTCTAACTGAATGAAAGCCTTGGCGCGTTGACTGATTTCGAATGGATTTTCCACGCTTTGCATGTGTCTGTGTGTGTTCGAGTGTTCCTGTGTGTGTGTGTGTGTGTGTGTGTGAGGCACAAAATCCCGTAGGTGCAAAATAGCGCACTCCAGGCAACGAAGCATGTGCACATTTGTGTTTCTTTTTTTTTTTCATCCTTTTCTGCCGACTCTGTGTCGGTCCTCTGCTCCTTTCTGTGTTTCATTTGTTTTGTTTCATTTTTCACCATGAACAACAGAACAAAGGGTATCAGGGGTATATCAGCGAATGGGAAATTTAATTGCTGCGAGGTAATTCAAGTGGAATATTTGGCAAACTAAAGGAAAAGTTGGAAATACAAGAAAAAGCTATAAGTCTAAAATATTATTGTTTAGCAGAGATTAAAAAAAGTAGGAAATTAAATTTTTTAAATAAAATATAGAATAAAAGGTTTTTAAATTTCAATTTAAAAATCATTTAAATTAGATACAATAAAAAGTTTAAAGTCTAATAACTATTTAATTACCAGATATTAAAAAAGTAGGAATTAAAATGTTTAAAATTAATATATAGAATATTAATCTTACAAAGTTAAGTTTAAAAATCATTTTAATAATATACAAATAATAGTTTTATAGTTTAAGAAAGATATTTTATTTTTTTAAATGAAATATCAAATAAAAAACTTTAAAATTTACATTTAAAAAGCATTTAAACTGTACAAAAAAAGTTAAAAAATTACTTTCTTAACATTTAAATAATTTTAGTTAGTTATAATAAATTTTAAGGACGTTAAAGGGAGATTCCCAAAGTCGACCTGTCGCGGTTGGCGCTCCTTTTTTGGCCTGGTCCTCGACTGAGGTTTCATTGTGACCATTGTTGTTGCTGTTGTTTAAGGAACAAGCGGCAGAAGACGAAGCCGAAGAAGAATGAGAAGAAAGCGGCAAAACGGGCTGAAGAGGGCGGCAAGAAGGGGCAAAATTGTGCGGCAAAATAAAATAAACAAACGTTTGGACGGACGCACTTCTGGGATTGCTAAGGGATGGGAATGAAGCAAGCTCTTTGTTTCTTCCTTTTTTTTATTTTTTTTTTTAATTTTTTGTTTTTTATTTTTCCAGCGATGTGCTTAAGCGGAAAACAACATTTTGCTACTGGTGTTGCAGGTTGCAGATTGCAGATTGCATGTTGCATGTTGCCAGTTGTGGCGGCTGCAACTGACATTCGGGGGACTTATTGAGGTGTTAGGATAAAATCATTTTCAAAATTGAATCTTAAGCAGAGGAACAACAAAGGAGAGAAAAATGACAGGGAAGAGAAGATTTAGCGACTACTCCTTTGGCCAATGCGGCGTATACGTGATATTGCGTATACGTTGATATGGCACTGTACAGTGTACACACACAAAAGAAGCGTGATAATCAAGAGAAAGAGGCGAAGCTGATTGCTTCTGTTTGCAATTTAGTCGTCCCCAGATATATATATATATACAAATATAATACATATGTGGCGAGTAGAAGACTTGATTTGTGATCATATATCAAAGCTGACCGAAAACGGAAGTCCCTACAACAGCTGCTTGTGTGTGTGTACTGGTGTCCTGTTGATTTCCTGCCTTGCCAGCTGCCTTGTGTGTGTGTGTGCTTGTAGTATATAGGTTCCTGTTCCTGAGAACTGAATAATGTCACCCAACGGAATATTCCCAAGTGCAGGGCAAGAAATTAATATAAAGTTTGTAAATTTTGATATAACAAAATAATGTTTTTAATTTATAAAATACATAAAGAAAATTTCTAATTTTATTAAATACTTTAAATATTTGTAAAATATTTCGTAGAGTGCATTTTTAGGCCCTGTTTTTTGTCATTCGCTTAGCCCAGCAAATTAGCATTCAGCTAACATGTGTTTGGCTGTCAGTCTGGAAAAGCCCCTTCACCCTTTTCCTCCCATTTTCCCCCCCATTTTCCAGCTAAGTGTGTCACATTAAATGATACGCAACACTTGACACCAAAATGAGCGAAAGAAGGAACTGAAACTAGAACTGAAAGCCAAAGGAAATGTATGGAAAATGGGGAAAGAGACACGAGTGCATGGAAATGATGCTTTTCCGTACTTTATTAATGACTTGTTTTTCGGGAAAGGGCTGGAAAATCAATAGGGGAAAATTAAATCACAGAATCTAGAATGTTTCCTATACATTTTAAATGGTTTGGGAATATAGTATAGTATTTTTTTTTTGCATATCCCTTTGGGCTATACATATACATATGCAAATCAGGGGCCACAAAACGGAAGTTGATTTCAAGTTTTTTTTTTAGCCCGAGGGAAAGACAAAGGTTTTTATGGGAGTAGAAGAAAACAAATAGAAGTTGACTCAAGACAAACAAACAAGCAGAGGGCAAGTCAAGAGGTGACAGGAAACAGGAGGCGGAACGTGCTCAAGTTCGTGGGACACATCATCAGGCATCCAGACATCCAGACATGAGACGAGGTGGTCAAGTAGTAGGCACTACGAAATCCGTTTTCCGTTTTAGCCGCCCCTTTTAGTCCGACTAGTCAACACGTCAGCGTCGAGATATTCGATTTTCAAAATATTCCCCCAAAATTCCCAGTTAAAAAGCTGAGAAGAAATTTACAAGAAGTACAGACAAAGATGATGACCACTAAATCCAAGCAGCGATCGCCAATGAAAGCGGTTAAGAAAACCTGCAAATCTCCAACCGGCAAAACCGCAAAGCCAAAGAAACAGCAGAAGAACTTCCTGAAGAATTCGCTGAAGAAACCCATGAAGAAGAGCGTGAGGCGTTCACCACTGATGCGCGCCGCCCTGCAGCCCACAATTTTGGGCACGGCCAAGGTAAAAAAGCCGCTGGCCAAATCCCAAGTGACCTTCCAGAAGAAGTCGCATCGCCAGAAGCCCATCGATGCACTCCAATCCCTGGGAATGTCGCGCCGGACGAAGCTCATAGATGCCAGTCTGCAGAAGAGGTCCGCTACTCCGGTACTCTTTCTGCTCAAGGACGCGAAGGCCCAGCAGAGCGGTAAGAAAATGAAGAAGATTTCAATGGCGTGCAGAAGGAAAGAATATTCGGAACAACGGTGGTTGAGCCCCCGCATCGAGACGAGGGCCACCGAGGGTGTGGATTTCTTCTATAATCTCGGCATGCGGATGCAGCAACCGGCGAGACAGGATCAAAAGGTGGGACTACGTGGAGTGACAGGACTTGAGGGAAGATTGGCGGGCGGAGGAGGATTAGGATCTAGATTGCCGGGATCAGTGAGGACCAGCAACACTCCTGCGGGTCTCTCATCCATTGTCGGTGGTGTTGTGGCCGCCAAGGATGTGGTGGTGCCGCTGACCAGTCGACTGCCCATCATCGACTTCATCTCCACCAACGAGTTCCAAAATATGTACGCCAATTCGATCCGGAAGCCGCAGTCCCGGAAATTCGGCGACCGACGAGTGGCGATTAATTAGTGGATATATTTACTCGGCGAAATGGGTTCGCGGCTCAATGTTTATTGATTTTCAAGTATAAATTACCCGTGAGTTTGATGGATTTATACTTCATTCGCAATTTGTGATGAAACAGAAATTATTTAAAAGTAACGAGTAGCGAGTGCGCATAAGTATTAGGGAACAATTTTTCATTTTATGTTGTAACTAAATTAAATTGCAGTGTATCTAATGATTTTCGTGCTTAATAATGTGATAAATAATAAAAGTAACGAGTGCTGCGACAGAACAAAGAGTAAATTTATAAGCATACAGGGACAAGTAACGAGTGCTTCTAGCAAATAATCAAAATCTAAAGAATCCACCAAAATTGAATTATAAATCTGATCTTAATACGGAAAATCAACGACATGGGTAATGGATTCCGCAATCAACGAGTATGGCATTCTTGAACAACAACAAAAGCAAAAAAAAACTTATCCGCACAACTTTCAAACGAACGCGAAACATTTTCATTTCGGTTGGTTTATTTGGACATACCAGAAATACATATTCCCAAATGAAATTGTTGGACAAGATGGAATGGGAATGGGTTCTGGGAAATGGGAATCGCGGATTGGGAGAGTCTTGGATTTTCGGTTGGATTTCGGGTTGGCTTCCGCGAGGTCGGCGGGCAGTAAGCGAACTTTTGCGCAAATTATCTGCGTCGCGTTTATTTCGCGCAAACAAATCGCAAAACTTTTGCAGACGGCGACCCAACGACTTGGCCTCCTGCTCTGCCTCCCCCTGTTCCACCTCCACCTCCATCTCCTCCCTCCAATCTCATCATCGTCCTGGTGCAGTTGTAAAAGTTTTGCCGGCACAAAAGTTTCGGGGGCCAGAAATCCTTGCTCCCGGCATCGGTTTTTTCGGGGGCATCTTGCAGCAATTTACGGGAAGAAACTTGAGAAGCGAATGGAAGATGGAAGACCCAGGCAATTGATGCAGCACCAGCAACATCAGAAGCAGGGTTCTGAAACGGGGTGAAAGGTCAGGGGGTTGGGAAATTCCCGCTGCCATTGTTGTTGTTGCAATGAGAGTTTTTCGGCTTGTTTTCATTTTCGCCGCCGGAGAATTTGCATTTTGCCCAGAAGACCAAGACGACGACTGCGGCTTTTAACCGCAAACCGAACGGAAATTGAGATTCATTTAATTCATTGTGCGCCGAGCTGGATTTCTGGGGTGGCAAAGGGTTAAGCATTGTGTTACACGGCGAAAAAAAAAGTTATTACCCATGGAATTTCATAAAATAAACCGTAATTCTGAATATTTACTCGTTGGGGCTACTCGTTACTCGCTACTATTTTCCAAAAATTATAGTTTGTGTTTCTCCTAATTTCTATTATATCTTCTGTTATTCTTGGTATTTTATTTAGTTAAATCCTTCATT
Source organism: Drosophila pseudotakahashii (assembly GCA_035046095.1). Taxonomy (NCBI): domain Eukaryota; kingdom Metazoa; phylum Arthropoda; class Insecta; order Diptera; family Drosophilidae; genus Drosophila; species Drosophila pseudotakahashii. The sequence continues at coordinate 16,451,732 of JAWNOE010000105.1, forward strand.
TGAGATATAATTTATACTACTCGTTACGCGTTGCCCCACTAGTTACTCGCTATTATAGAATATTTTCTGCCAAAATTCTATATATTTTTCGGTGTATGTGAAAACTTCGTTGACAGGCATAATCAGCAGGAACAGGAGAGTAAAAAGGGGTGTACAAAAGAGGAGTAGCAGCCGGAGGAAGAACTCTGGAGGATCTGCAACCACAACGACCGACAACATTTAAATGACTGCAGCGACGTCAACGGCAACGCCTTTGCTAATATTTATGCCCCGGGCTTTATAATCGTGGCCAGACCGTGATTCAGGCGGGGATTGGAGGGATTTTGAGAAGGCGGTTGAGGGGGGGGGGGGGGAAAGGGGATGGAGTATAAAGGATGTGGAATGAAGGAGGGCCAGTGTCCGCCCGAAAGAACATGGCTGAAAGCGCACTTTTGGCCAGTCGAAAAAATCCTTGATTGCATTCAAGTTGAAGAGCAAGAGGAGGGGGTCTAAAAAGAAAAAAAAAGAAGGAAAAAAAAAGAGCGGTGCCATCGAAGATGCCAATTGGAATGGAGACTCTTTGTGCGGCTAAGTGCGGCTGAATTGGCCTGGCTGAGAATGGGATTAGATAGAGCTCCCCCCCTCTAAAAACGGGGTTACGTAATATTCGATGGGTCGAGCAGGGGTTAAATAAACCAAGATGCAGACAGCAGATATAAAGCTTAATTATCTCTGAGTGCCATTAGGTTAAGTACAGTTTACAAGTTGTTTTACAAAAAGATAGGATTTAATAAATAGTTTTTATGTGGGAAAAAATAATATATTAAAAATTAAATAAAAATAAAATTAAAATTATTTCGTAGAGAATTTTGTATCAAGAATTCTCTAGTGAATATAAGAATTTTTCTTTTCCTTACTATCAACAGAAGAGTAAGAAAGATAATATTTATTTAAGGCTAGTTACAGTGTGTTAACATTTACCCTCAACTAAATTCTGGACATTTCCAATTGTTTGTTCCGCCATCTCTTTATTCTGGTCTATTTTTTCAGAGGACCTTTAGAGACCTTTAGAGAGTGTCATCTCTCTTTTCGCATTTAAATTGTGTGTGGCGAGCAAATTTGGTTTTCGCACGATTTCGTTTCGGATTTCGCATAAATTAATCATTGCCTTGCTCCAAATTTGTGCGGTCAAAGTGGGAAAGTCCAGGGGCGTCGCAGTGGTTTTCAAAGGGGGGGAGGGGGTGTGCTTGCAAATGGTGTCATCTTGGATTTTACTGGCTTTATGGGGCATGAAATGGGGGTGGGGGGTGGTGTGTGTTGGGTGGTTAGCTGACATGCTTAGAGTTAAACGCACAAATGCAAGTTGGTTACTTGAATGGGCCAACAGCAATTGATAAACCAATTATGCAGGATGCAAGTGACACTCGACGGCATTCGGGCCATGTGTGTCTATCTCTACCTCTCCCTCTCTCTCGTTTGTAATATCCCTTTCCCTTTCTTGCCACATATATCTCACCGTCTCTTTCTCAGTCCCAGTTCCCATTTTCCATTTTCCATTTCGACCTGCTTATTGAACGCAATTACCTGACACAGTTCTGTAGTTTACGCAAAAACGATGTCAATGCACGGGTCAAAGTTCAGTTGAACAAAACACAGACAGAGACAGAGATAGAGATAGAAAGAGAGCGATATATATATATATATATATATTGTGGGGGTGTGCTTAACTTTCCTTTTCAGGACTTTGTTAATTAGGCAACCCTCCCCCCTTCCCCCCAAAAACCGATCCCAAAAAGCTGATTTCCCACAGTGGAGGCCATCCAACCAATTGACCCAGTAATCCGAGCCAGATAAACTTTCCCGAAAAACAGAAACAAAACAAAATCGTACAGAGCACTCGCAACAAAAGTGCAATATTAAAAAACAAAGCCCTTCTCCTTGCCGACAAGTGCAGAAATCGAAAAGCAATGCCAACAAGTTGCAAACTGAAACCGAAATCGCCTCTTAGACAAAAACAACGTAAACTATTTTCCCCCGCACACAACAAAAAAAAAAGCCGAAAAGTGGTGAACGAGTCAATACCCAGTGGTCAATGGGGTAATGGGTAGCAACCTACAAAAATTATTATTTTATTTAAATGTATTTGGCTTATTAATTGGTAGGTTTGAAACTTGTAAATTGATTAAATAATATCGAACAACTTGGGAACACCTACATAAGGTTGAAAAACAAATTCAAAAAGTCAAACTTAACTTTTTATTAAAAAAAAAAATTTTTTTTATGAAAAATTTGAGTGCAATTATTGATTACATTAAAGTTATTTAAAGTCATAAAAAGTTTTAAAAGTCAAATAAAAAAATAAAATTAAAATTAAAAATTTTTTTTTTTTTTAGATGTTTCTTATTTTATAAAAAAGTAAAATACAAAAAATTAAAATTTTTTTTTTGTATAGAAGTTTCTTATTGATTAAAGCGTAATTGAAGGCAATATTCTTATGTCATAATTACGGTGAAATTATTTTAATATGCCTTGAGGCCTGGGAATTCCGAGAGCGTTGCGATCAAGGACTGCGATTACAGGGTAGTCAAGTGCGGTAAGTGAACACCAGTCGGTGGTGGTGGTGACCTCGACCCGGCTATAACTTGTATTTGGTGGCCCATTGCTGTTTTTTTTTTATTTGTTTGTTGCCGATTTCTCTCCTTTTTTTATCGTAATTTTTTGTTTGTTTGTTTGTCGATGGAAGATTCGCGCTTACTGGCTTGACCATTGGGCAGCCAGTTATCGCAATCGCAATTGCTATCCATTTCATTTACCGCAGGACAAATTTTTATTGCTGACCCAAGCAGCAAGGACGACGGGCATTGTTTCAATATCTGTATATATATACATAAAATTGCCGGAAAAGTTGCTGCAATTGTCCTCATTTTCTTTCAGTTAAGGACAATTTTATTTGTGTGTGAAGGGCGGGGGGTACACAATAAATGTTGTGCAACATTTTACATAAATAACAAGGACATGGACAGGACAACCCCCCATCCCCCCTCCCCCTCCTCAGTCTCATGTCCGTTTTGACAGTCGTCAAGTGCATTGTGCACTTTGCCAAAAACAATTTTGCATTTGCCTGGATATTCAGTGTTCAGTGCTCAGTGCACTCGGTATTCAGCAGCGCCAGTCAAGGACACTCGACTGAATGTTTTCTGAATGAACGAGTGTTGTTCATACATATTCATACGTTCACGTGTGTGTGTGTGTTCGAGTGGGCGTGTGTAACCACAAGTCAAAAGCCTGTTTAATTATGTTGACAATATGCAAATACCGGGCTTTTGGGACGGACGGCAAAAATAATTGCATTTCGGCTTGCGGTCCACACTTCATTTTTATACACATTTTGCGATTAGGAATTTCGCAGTTTGCGTTGCATTTTGGATTAATGGATGAAAAGTGCGGTCTTGTGTTTTTGATAAGAGACTCTTATGCAATTTCGTTGTGCAAATCTTGACAATCGAATTTATTCTTGACTTGTGGCCACTGAAAATTTTAAACGCTTCGTAATTGCTTTATTGCACATTTATTTTGATTTTTGCTAGAGTAATTTATTAAAAAAAAACATTAAAATCAAAGGGGAATTTATTTTACTTAATTTCTGTGAAGAAAACATTTATTTAAAATTTTTATAATTTTACCACCAATTGACTACAATTTGCGTAATATAAAGTCAAAATTGACTGTATTTAAATGCTTCAATTGATTGAACAATTTTCGCATCATTGATTTAATTTGTGTTTTGTAAGCGTCTCCTCTGTTTAATTATGTAGAATAATTTGATTTTACAGCAGATTTCAATAGACGAGTGACGTTTAATAAAATGTTTGTTATCCGGTTTACCTTTTCAACTTTGATTCGAATTTTTGCTTTGTGAATTTTGGCTTTGGTTTGGTCATCTATTTGATTGATTAACTGTGGTTGCTTGATTTTAAAATATTATTAACAAAATATTAATATTAATATTTATATTTAATGATATAATAATTTAAACTCAATTTTGAATTTTGAATTTTGGCTTTGGTTTGGTCATCTATTTGATTGATAAACTGTGTTAGCTTGATTTTAAAATATTTTAAACAAAATTGAGTTTAAATTATTATATCTTTATAATTAATTGAATTATAAGCTTTTTTAATATATTTTCATTAATATTAAAATTATGAATTGTATTTAAATTTCAGATTGTATTTTTTAATATTTAAATTAGAGTGTCAATTATAATATTATTATAATTAATTGATTTATAAGCTCAATTAAAATATTAATATTTATATTTACATTATGAATTGTATTTAAATTTGTAATTTACATTTTTTAAATCAGGGGTTAAATTATTATTATAATCAATTGATTTATAAGCTCAAGCTGTTGGCACTTAAATCCAGGAAGTTTTCCCCGACTTGACCTTTAAGCTGCGGTTTTTTTGATGGTCTAATGGGCAATTTCGCCACGGTAATTGGATTTCAGCGGGGGCAAATTGAAATCTGTTCCCGATTGATGGGCTGCAATTTGCGCAGCCTGATATTGACGGGCTGCTTAACCCCCTGAAACCACCACCACCCCCTTGAAGGCCACGGAATTAGCGGACTTATAATGCGATTCATAATGATGATGGCGAGGCGTGTTAGTTAGGGAGTCGAGTCCCAATTGTTTCTCAGACAATGAATGTCATGTGGTGATTAGCATTTTGAACTGCCAACTTGTGGGTTGGACTTTGGAGTAGGGAAATGGGGGGGAAAACCCAACCGAGTGTCGCTGACAATTTCCCAGGCTTTAGTTTGTCGTAATTTCGAATGCCAACCAAGCCGGCTCTTGGATCTCTTGGCTTTATTGTTGTCACATCAAATGCGGCGACTTGGCAATTTATGCTGACAGAATGTCTGCTCCGCAAGGCAATCCCCTCTCTCTGTAATTGGATAACATAATATTTAACTAATTTATTTGATATACTATACATGGGTACTTGTGATAAATGGTCCAGTCTTCCATGTCAAGCATTTAAATGTAAATTCCGTATTTCGCATTTCGCATTGCAACTTCTGCAATTGCAATTTATGTCAGAAAGGCATTTCTGACATGACAAACCCCCGAAACTTAGAGAGGGGAAACAGGGGAAAGAGGGGAAATGGGGGCGTTTTCAAAACCATTTCCAAATTTCCATTGTCGGAGGCGTGGTGGCCTAATCAAATTATCGCAAAATTCAATGAATTCGAAATGAGCAGCGTCGTTTGAGAGTTTGAGTTTCAGTTCGAGAGAACGGCGTTCAAGTGGTCTGAGTTTGAGTTTGAGTCCAGAGTCTTCATCTGAATGTCCAAGGATTGCCGATTGTCGGCGAACAATTATTTGATTTAATTTAAACTCGGAGATTGTCCTAATGAATTGCCCCAGTTGGCAATTAAGCCCGGATCGAAATGTTTGGCCGGGGAATAATTCAATTAAAATGATTGTGGTTGCGGTTCAAAATATCATAATAAGCTGATTATCTTTATTGATGTTATAAGCACTAGGTTTTTGCTTTGAGGAATTTGAAAATGCCTGTATTAAAAGAAGAGAAATAAAATGAAATAAGAACAAAGGCATATTGGAAATAATCTAAAAACCAATTTGATTTTAAATGTGTTTGTTAATCCTTTATAATATTTATTAAATTATTTTTTAAAATATTTTAAATGTTTTTTTTATAAAGATTAATAAACATAATATTTATTTCTAATATTTTAAGACATTTTTTTAATATTAATTTTTTATATTTCAATATTAATGTATTCGTTAGTCTTCATTTTTATAATATTTTAAGATAATATTATGTGTTAAATATAAACTCAAGGAATATATAACTCCTATGTCACATTATGGTTTAGAATTACAATTAATTAGATGGTATTTTTTGTTTCTGGTACAGAACTACAATATAGACCCCCAATAAGTCAGAAACTTGTTAGTTCCGAGTACTCAATTAATCTACCAGCTTAAGCACCAATTTCAGACCATATCATTTGGGTTTTGGACCCCTCGCCTTATCGCTTCGATTTTTCCCGATTTTTCCCGCAACCTACGAAACTAATTGAAATACCACCGAAATCGCCGAAAGCCACTCCAAATATTCCCCGCCCAAAAAGCAAGGACCATTAGGGGACCACTTGAGTGTAGCAATGTGTCAATTAACAATTTGCGCGCACTGTGTTTATGATGCTGGTTTGGTTGCGGATCCCGGGATGGGATGCTAAATTATGCTGCCCAGCTCTTCGCGCTGCCAACTCTCCTCTGACCCTGACAAATTTATGCGCATCATTAGGGCCAAATAACTATATTGTGTGCTACGCATACTACCCGTTACATAACTGGATATATATATATCTGTATATATTATGTTACAGTCACAGCTGTAGACAAACGCCAGCCAAGTCCACTCAATTTGTTTGTTTTCACGAACATTTAAGTGGCTCAAGTGGCCGAGCTAAATTCCCAATTGCTGTACATGTTGTAACTAAGTGTTAATAGCATGGGTGGGTAGTCCCCCCACTCCCCTCTCGTCCACCACCTATGGAAAGCCCCGCTTTTCCCACCCACCATCCATTTGATGAGCTCAAGTGAGAAATTGCAGTAAAAATAAGTAAAGTACATATTGTGTTTGTTTGGAATAATTAGGTGGGACTTATTTTAGAACTTTGCTTATCAATTTATAAAAGTCTTAAAATAAAATAGATTTTTGAAAAAACTCCTATTTTTGTCAAAAAAAAAAAAAAAAATCCCTTATTTCCAGAAAAAAAAACAGTTTTTTCGCTAAAACAAAGGAAATATTGATCCAAATATAGATTGTCATACCTTTCTGAGCTCGTTATTTAATTTCCAATCGATTCGCACTTAAACCAAAACATTTTATTTTTTTAAACTTTTTTCAAAACAAAAAAAAAATTTAAAATTGGCGAAAAATTTGATTTTTTAAAATCACAGGGAAAGTATCTACGATTTAATAATCATTTTGTAATCTGTATGTATTTTTGACGTTGGACCATTTTTGGCCTAGTTATAGCAAAAAAACCAAAAGAAAAATTCCTATTTTTGACAAAAAACCGAATTTCAAAAAAAAAACAAAACAGTTTTTTCGCTGAAACAAAGGAAATATTGATCCAAATATGTATTGTCATACCTTTCTGAACTCGTTATTAAATTTCCAATCGATTGGCATTTAAACCTATACATTTTATTTTTTTGACATTCAATTTTTTTTTTTTTTTTATTCAATTTTTATTTTTGTGATCAATTTATATTTTTCTTTGTTTTGGAACAGTTATTTCACCATGAGTTTAAACTACTTACCAACTTGAACTTAAAGTCACACGGACTGAGTAGCTTGATATATGGAATTGAGGGAACGAGAATAGTTTCCGCTTCCATTTAATTCGACTCCTTTCCAACGCTTTGACTAATCCCTCGGCCAATTTCCAATCCATTGGCTTGGCCAATTAGGCAAATCAAATTGACCAAGAGCTCGAAACTTGGATTGCGCCCCACAAACACACAGCTAAAGCTAATCAAAAGCCACCGACAAAAGGAATGAATGAATGGAAGGCGGGGAAAAATCGAGGGAAATTCGGGGAAAGGGGGGAAAATCTGACTGGATGAGGTGACGAAATCGCATTACAACAATTAAAGCACACACGTTGCTCCCTTGACGCTTTTTTGCACCCTTTTTGTTTGCCAGTTTGGCAGCAAATTGTCTAACAAAGACTTAAAGGCTTAAAGCACAAATAATCCAGCAGCAGGAGGCCAATAGAATGAGGAGGAGGTGGGTGGTGGGGGGTTTAGGGCCATTCAATCAACGAAAATGAAAATGAAATGAGGGTGGTCGTTGGAGGATTGCGGCTGGTGCGGTGTGTGTGCGCACTTATTCATTCATTTGTGTACTAATAGGCGCACAATCAGACAAAATGACAGACAATCAGTCAAACAAACAGACAAATATACACCCACACACACGCCTGAGACAAACAAACATGCAGACAAACAAAAGCGGTTGGCGATGGCAGCCAACAAACGACATTATCCAAAGTCAACAGCACAAACAAATCACACGCACTCAAATACAGCGGCGTTTCAAAAACTAGTGTAGCTTCCCCTTTCTTTTTTTTTTAAATTAATTTACAAATTAAACATGTAATTTCAGGATAGAGGGGATTTTTATCTGCATTTCGCACAAAAGATCACGTTTTTAAACACTTTTTTTGTACTTATCATTCAATTGGTTATTCTGGGATTTTACATTTTTTAAATAATGAGGGGCTTAAAGGGAAAAGCAAACAATTATCTTTGTTAAACTCTTTACATATATATATTATATATATATATTATATTTTTATACTGCTAGAGAATTAATAAAAATATTTTTATCTTTAAAAAATGTTTTGGGAAGTATTTTTCTTTAAAAAAAATTTTTTAAATCCCTTTTTTAGTAAGTTTGTTTTTTTTTTTCAATGGTGTTGTTTGAAAATAAAACTACTGTTTGCTCATATGTGTTTTTATTTAATTAATTAAATTAAATTAAATTTTCCTGGAATTTTGTTTCCCTGTATACCTGCTTTAATTAACTAATAGCACTATCCTAATTGCTATTTTCGTGACCGCAGCTGTATACAAGCATACACTTAACATCGCTACGGGCACCCATACATTTGCACACTCATAGACCTCCTCCACACACACACACACACACACACACACATATGCGCACTCACACTGACACAGGCACGCATTAGGTGCGCTCTTTATGTTTTATCTCAAAATGCGATGCTCGGCTGCTGATGAGTGCCAGGCAGCCACAAGCGCCCTCCCCTCCTCCCCCTTTTGCTCTCGAGAGATGGAAGCTTGTCATTTACCCACATCTATGCTCGAAGCCCTACCCCTTCCCCCTCCCCCTTACACCCCTCGTAAAAAACCCCCCTCTGCTGCCATGTCCTTTTTTGTGCACTGCTTAGGTTGAATTTTGAGTTTTGCTTGTTCACTTAATGATTCTGTTTGCTACTTGTGCTGCCATGTTTTTGGCAGTGTTGGAAAGTGTTTTGGGAAGCAAACGAATTTTTAAGTAAGCTTCAGTTTTTACAGCCAGCTAGAGATGTTTTTGGCAAGTGTCTCTCGTGTTATTCGGGTACTTAAATGGTTTACATTGAAAATGAGAGCTTAGAGTCAGGTTTTCATGAAAAATGTTACCATTAGGCAGTGTTGGAAAACTTAAAAAATGCTAATAAATAGTATTTGATTTTTAGCGTGAATTAAATTGATGTAAATAGGGTTTTTGGAGCCACCTCATTTAAATTTAAGAACCAGCTGTCTTGTTACCCAACCCCAATTTATTCGAACAATAAAATAAAATTCTAGGAAGCATTTTTCTCACAGCCCTGAAGGGCATCCAGCGAGTTACGTGTTGAAAAAAGCCGGTCGGTCGACTTTCTTGTTTGCTCGCTTGTTAACTTTGACTCACTGCGGATGTTCCTTGTTCCTTGTTCCCTGGCCCTTGGTATTGTTGTTGCCGTTGACTGCATAAACCGCTTAGCGGGCGTAATTTAAATCGCCTTTGTTGTTCAAAAACTCGTGCGGAAAGCCTTTCAAAATGATTATCATAATGGGCCAATGGCAAATGGTGTTGGCAACTGGCTTTTCATTTGATTACTGCCGCACACTTGCCGTTTACATTTGGGGAATACATGTCCCTAAGACATCTTAATAGGTGGTTTATTCACTTGAGAGTTGGTAGAATGTTTGGGGTTTTTTTTTCTAAATTATTCTGGATTATTTTTATGGCTTTTATTTACTTTTAATCATTATTTTTATATTTTTTTAAATACTAGATAGAAAAACCTCTTCTAATTATAAATCAAACTGTCCGTTAATTTTTATTTTCGGTGTATGCCTGCGAAAGACGAAGAAAAAAAAAATCTAAAACAAATGTCGATGTTTTGGTTGGCGGCTTACGTTTTTTTTTCGGGATCCAAAAATTGCCTGTCTCTGGTTACGTGTAACAAGTAAACTAGTCTGGCTAAGCAGGGGCTTAGCCCAGGGGGGGGGGGGGGGGTGTGTGAGCCCCTCCTAGGGGAACTCAAGCCAAGAAATCCAAGACATTCCATAGTTGTTCCCTGTTTTTTTTCTTCTTTTTTTTTCTTGCGTTATCCCAAGTTATTGATCAAGCTCGCCCCGAAAAATGCAGTCTCTGTTTGTAGCCCCTGGCCGCACGACGCCCCTGTGTCTGGGACATGACAGCTTGGTAGCCTGGGAATCCCCGTTGCAGTTGATTTTTTTCTCCTTTTTTTTTGGTTTTTTTTTGGTGTGTGTTGCCCAAAAGTCTTCAACTTCAACTTGTGTTTCTCGCTTTTTCCACGACTACTGTCGAACATTTTTCGTGTGCAGTGGTAAAAATTCTCGTGTCTCGTGTCTGCCGGCGGGGGCGGCCGTGCAGCAGCGCCAAGGGGGCGTGGCAAACATTGGCAATGTCTGCACGCGATGTTTAACGTCTGCTTTCCCGGATCCCGAGTTCCGAGTTCTCAGATCCAGGGATCCCACCTCCTGAGTCCCAGACGATAGGCAAATGCAAACAAGAAACTTTTTCGGCCGAAACGAAGAGGAGAAACCGCCAGACCATGCCTTCCCTTTTTTTAGGACCCTACACCGCCCCTGAAAATCTCTGTCTGTGTGAGTCCGCCGCTTCCGCCTTTGCCAAGCACCGCCAATCATTGGCGTAAATTGAGCTCATTGTGGTCTAACACCATTACACCGGCCATGTACGACGGCGCCCATGTGTGGGCAGGGGGGGTTACCAGGGGGCAGGCAGACACAGATAGATGGAGTTGCCAAATTCAACTGTGACTATACGGCAAGAAAAACCGGGGTCTAACAGCGAGTAATTAGTTACGTTAAGACTTGTTTTAAAATTAAAAAATGTTTAAAAAAATATTTTAATACATTTTAAAGTGATACAGTCTTTTTAGAAATTTATGAAATTAAGAAAAAAATAACTCAATTTAAATATATTAATTTAAATTAAATAAATGTAGTTTAAAAAATGTTTGTAAATATATTTCTAAAAATTGTTTACCAAATATATAAATACAAACCATATTAGGATGGAAAAAGGTTTTAAATTTAAGGAAGATGATAAATTTAATTAAATTATTTTTAAAAGAAAAACAAAGAAATTTCTCTAAGTGTTCGGTTTAGGCCAAGTCTGGCGGCGCCTGTGTGAAGTCGTTAAATGCGGCAAAGTAAAATAAATTGAGCCAAGTCATGTTTCGAGCATGAAATGCATTTTTATTGCAGCCAGCTAGCGATGGGTGGTGCTCTGCCCAGGAGAAAAGGGGATAAGGTGGTTCGATGGTGTGTGCACAACAAGGGTAACCAGCGAAATATATGAACTATTGAAATGCACAAGATATTGACTGCCGACTAACGACCCTCGACCGTCGAACTGTCGACTGACTGTGCGGACCTCTGAAGTTGCCGGCCATAAAGTTCATAAATTTACGAGGACCCCAAAGAAGTAGCAAGTTTGGGGTAGCTAAAAAGTCCTTTTGAGCGGCAGACAAACTTTCATCGAATGGAAATTATTATTTCATTTATCAGTTTTGCTCAAAGGTTGGCACTGGCGTTTCTGGAGGTCTGGAGTTTCTCGATAGCAGGGCTTTCATTCGGAGTTCGAAACGATTGGGTTGTATATAAAATAGAGTGCCGTGATTGCCGAGTATTTGAGCGTTTTTGAAAGGCCTTTAAATTGTCTACATTAATCGGGTAATAAATGGGGTAAATCTGTCTTTAATTAAAGTTAAATTATATATTATTTAAAGCAGGGGTGATCAGCCTGCGGTCACACGCCTTTCTCTCATGGGGCACACTTCGATTCTTCTTTGCGTCGCTGTCCCCCAAATAATATGATTAATGGTATTCATTTAATTTTGTGATTTATTAACTACAGCTTAAGTCTGGCATATTTAAAGTCATAATTCTCATTTTTGCCCTGAGCATTTTTATAATTACACCTCAACTGGCTTGCATTTAACTAAGTAATTCCCATTCATTCGCTAGACTATTTATTAATTCAACTCTTTATCTCTTCTTATCTCGTTGCAGGTGAGTTTTCCGAGGGATTTTCCAAGGATGGCGGGGAAGAGGAGGGGAAAGGCAACGGGTTTGGTGTGGGCCAACTGGCCACTAATTGCCCCCGTTGGCAGATCCCTCAGATGCCTCAATTCCAGACCGCATTCCCCATTTTAACTCCATTTCGCCCCTGGTTTTTCGCCACCCGCTGTGTGTAATGTAGCCAAGTCCATGTTCCCTGTGTTTTCTGTTTTTTTTTTCTTCTGGTTATGGCTTCTATTTTTTTTTCCTCTTCTTGTTTTTGGGGCTTTGGGCCCCCCTGCAGTTTCATAAATTTTAATGTAATATTTCCATGTTGTACAATTTGGATGGGGGATGGAGAGGAGTCTAAGCGAAAAACGCTTACCACGCCGAAAATTATGCTATAAAAGTGCACTGCCACTAATTAGGCCAACAAACATGGCCAAAAAACGCCAGCCAGATGCGTTCTTAGAAATGTTTTCTTGGCCGCCTTTTGATATTATTTTTATGTGGCCATATCGTAGTCTCTTTTTTTTTTTTGTATTTTTTGGTTGGATCCTCAATGTGGCGGCGCTTCTCTTCGCGCGCCCCATTTCTGTTGTAAGTGTAATCATCGCACGATGAAAGCCGCTTACAATAATTGCCCCATCTTGTCCGGACATCGTGTCCCGGGTTCGAGTCCGAGAGCCTCCACCCCGGCAACCAGTATCCAGTATCCACTATCCAGTGTCCTGTGTCTGGAGAGACAGCTACACTGAAAAAAATGTAGTAAATCCAAAGATAAATATGAAATTGGACATTTATAGTAAATTTAAAAATGTTTATCTTTGAATTTAATATGAAATTACTTTTTTAATGTCGTTAAAAAAATTAAAATAAATATGACTAACATTTTATTTAATATTTCCCACCTTGATTCAAATATTTTGAAATTAAATCATGCAATTAAATATATTTTCTACAAAATAATTCAATTTTTTAATCAATTTTAAAAGTAATACTTTCAAATCATTGATTTTAGGATTCAGATATTTATTTTTTACTATGACATTTTCTTTCTGTGGACCGGATCCGGATGCGGGGCTTCTTTTTTCGCCTTTGCCTGCATTGAAGTCGCTACGTTTTGTGTCGATTTCCGCTCTTCTTTGGCCTCCCCGCCTTTTTTTTCTTTTTTCTTTATTCGCATTTTATTTTCCAAAAGTAATCGCAATTGCAAGGGAATCCGGGGGGGCGGAGGGGCTGGCAATTCAGCTTTTTATGGACTAAATGTAAATTGAATCAAGTTATTAGTGAGTTTCCAAGTGAATTAGCCAAGCCAAAGGAAAACAGGAAGCTGTTAGCAGATGGACTGAAAACAAGAGGGAAAAACGTGGTATTTAGAAGAACAGCAGTAAGAAATATGATAAATAATAAATAAATATTAAATAATATTCATTTAATTTTTGTTCCAATTTATCTTCTAATATTTTCTCCATTTTTATCGCTGAAAAAAAAAAGATTAATTGATTCAACTTGAATAATAAATATATATATTTATATATTTACTATACAAGACTTTCGCATTTCTTTTCGCTTTTCAATTTGTTTCATCCATTTGCGGTCAACTTTAGGGCAACATTTCGTTGACTTATCGCTTGTTTTAAACTTTTCCGCAAATAACAGAAAATTCTTTCTTTTTGTTTATGTTTTTCAGTCTTTCTTTGCGTTTCATTTTCTTTTTCTCCTTATTTTTTTTCTTATTTTGGTCCGTCGGAAATATTAATAAATAATTTTATTCTATGTAAATATTTAAGCGCCCTGTTCAGTCATAAATGTTATTTATTGCCGCCCCGGCCACACCCCTTTTTTGAGGATATTTATACCGCACGGCTTTTGTTGTCCTGTCAATGTTGTTGTGTCCGTTGTCCGTTGTCCGTTGTCCGCTGTCCGTTGTGTTTTTATTGTTGCCGCCTAGACGAGGGTACAAAAATGCTGGAAAACCGAAACTTTTTGTTGCCGCTGTGTTGTTGTGTGGTCATTTATGTCATTTCATATTTATTCAGCGGCCTTCTGCATAATTGGCAATCCTCTCGTTTCGCAAAAAAATAAATACGAAAAATAAAAGAAAACAGGAGGAAAGCTTTCAAAAACCACCGAAATAAAAATCGAGAAAGGGACCGACGCGTCGGTCCTTTGGGCAACGAGAGCAGAGCCGAGTCGAGCAGATGGTAATAAAATTACAAAAATATCCAAATTTAAGCAGGCTTTTAAAGTCCTAGCCAGTGTCCCATGTCGGTTGTCCGTTGTCTGCTTAAAAATAAATCTATGTAAATGCATTTAACGTGGTCGGGATGGGCGGATTAATTGAGTTGCCACTCGGTGGCAGTTGGTTGCTGAATATTGCAGTGCTGCCTGCCCCTTCGGCAACTCCTTCCATGAGTTCACATCACGCATACGCCATGTGCCACATGCACTCGCTCACTCTCTCTCTCTCTCTCTTTCACTCTGTATATATATATATATATATATCTGTCTCACTCTGTGTTGGCCCGGCTATTGACTTGGCCCGAAAAGTAGCCGAGAAACTTGAAACTGGCAAAGAGTTGAGTCAAGTTGATCCACTGCGAGTGGGTCCCCGGGCATTTTGCGGCTTTTGCGGCCTCCCTTGGCCTAAGTATTTCAGCACTTGTGCATATTTTATTGTATTTTAATTAACTAAATCTCCGCCGCCGGCTTCGGCTCCGGACCAGAAACTCTGTCAACTTGCGGTCAGCTGAAAAGTGCGGCAAAATTCCAGGGCAGGCGAAATGCTTTTCACAGAGTTTTCTTGCGTCCGAAATTTCCAAATTAAATATGACTGGGCCATCAAAGAATTTGGCCAAGAATGGAAATCTTTTTTATCAGTTTACATGGAAAATTCTTCAAAATAAAAATGATTGTAAAGAGCAGGATGCAATTAAATTAAATATAAACTAATAATATAAAAGGCTGGACAAAAAAACGGCAAGTAGCAAAGCTCTCCTAGAAAGGATTGACATAAAAATCTAAAAAATATACATAAATTCTGAATAAATAGTAGGTATTTTGCTAGCTAGTTAATATATAAAAAAAAAAACCCCTTAGAGATTTAAAATTTTTGTCCGCACAGAATTATCCCTAAACTTGTTGACATTATCAACAAGACAAAGAAGCCAACTCACCGCTTTTGGCCGAAAAGTGTTTGTCATCCTCCGCCTTTGTCTTCGTTGGCCGGGTGATAAATCTGCATTAAAACTTCATTCTCGGGACGTCGGAGCATGTTTGTGTGTGTCCGAAAAATTAAATGTCACGTGCTAAGGTCGGATATGGAAAGCCAGCAGGGAAAGCCAGCCGGGAAAGCCAGCAGGGAAAGCCAGCCGGGAAGGCGAAAAGGGAAACAACTTTTTAAGCCACTGTCCTCCACGTCAGTGAGTTTTTGGCTTTGGGCTAATTTATCAACAAATTGTTAAATGCAAGCGACTGCAACTGCAAAGCCAAGCCAAACGGGCAACTTTTTTTCCAGGCTGCCTGCCGACAGTGAAATCTCACTTTGACAAATTAAATATTGACCGGAAAGCGGAAAAATGGGTAGCCAGTTGAGGAGTTTAGGAGTTGAGGATGAGGAGACCTTATCTATCTATCAAATGCCCCGGCTTCCTAACCGGCTAAAATGCAGTTAAATGGCTTTTGGCATCGCTTTTTCGGCCTACTCGAGGCCAAGGAGCCCTAGAAAATGGCTTAAAGGCCGACCTCTCCCTCGGAAAAACCACTTTCCCAATTCCCTATCCTCCCCCTTCTCCCCTTGCCCACCCACCCTTTCGACATTTTCCGTTTTCCGAAGGGTTTGAAGGGTCGCAGCTGCACGCAAATATTTGCCGCATTTTTTATGCGACCACAAAACAGTGGGTGCAAGCGAAATAGCAACACACACTCGGTGTGTGTGTGTGAGTGTGTGTGAGGGAGACAGAGACGGAGCAGCAAGACCTTTTTATGCGATTTGCGTTTCGTCATAAATTTAACAGCAAGTAAATATTTGATTTGATTTTCGCTCCGTACCCCGGCAAACGGCATCAGTTGATTAAATGGCAATTTTCAGCTTTTCAATTTCGCTGATTTTCCTTTATGGATTTAATTGAACATTTTTGAGGGGCTACCGTAAAGAATTGCAGAGTTTTGTGATGTTTATAAAAGAGAAAAAGAGAGATAGATAGAGCGATTTAATGGAGTTTGTTGAAACTGGAAAAGCAAAAGATTTAATTGCCTGGCAAATATTTCAAACTGTGAATGTTTTTTCAAAAATGAATAAGATTTTTAAATGCCTACATTTTTTGTTGGCCTCTGAAAAAGTCTTACACTGTATGGTGATTTAATTTAAAGTGCTAATCTTCTTAAAAAATGTATTAAATTTATTATTAAATTTATTAATATGTGCTAATCTAGTTAAAAAATTTATTTTAAATTTTAATAGCTTTAAGAGGGGCCTTAAAAAAATTTATCTGCTGTAAACACACCATTAATTGCAATAATTTGTTTATTATATTTAAATCATTAAAATGCCATTATGTGCATTAATTATTTAGCAATTAAAGTCAAGAGCCAAGCACTTGTTATATATATTTTTTTAGCTTTTCCATGATATGTGCCCAGTTTTCCCTGGAAAGCTTTGTCACAATCCTTCCTCTTTAATTTGTTTCGCTACGAGATTTTTCTTTTTTTTTTGCGCTTCACTCCACTAATGGAAATAATTTGAAATTAGGAAAATTATGATGAGAGTTCGTCCTGTGCGCTGTGTGTCCTTTTATGTCTTAGCAACCGGAGGAGGCTTTTCCACTCACACACACACACACACATGTGACTGACTAGCCGAGGAAAATGAGCATAAAACAAAGTTTATGTGCAACTTTTTGATTACAAATGCAAATTACAGCGTCGACTGAAGCTCAGAGCAATAACAGCAAAAACAAGAAAAAAACCTAAAAAACAAACAAAAAAAATGTCGGAGTGGCGAAGGAAAAAAGCCTGGAAAAGCGTGGCAAAAGCAGGGAAAACTTTTTCATATTGCAGCAGAAATTGCGTCAATGTTTGTTCGTTCGTTCGTTCGTTCGTTTGTTTGTTTGCCTGCTTATTTGTTCGTTTGTTCGCCTGTTTGTTTGCTTGCTTGTTTGTTTGTCTCTGTGTTTGTCTCTGTTTGCCCGCCTCCGTTTGACGCTGTTTTGGCAGTTCAGAGTTGACAAAACATTTCATTTGCAGGCAGCGCCAAAAAGTGCGTAATCATAACTTCGCAGGGCCTTCAGGTTGATTTGATTAGGGGAAACGAAGAGTACATATATATTTAAATGTGATGACACACGGAAAATTCAGCTGCCTTTGATGTATATAATTCGGGAAATGTGGATGGTAGAAGGGGAATTGTAGGGTTCAATTTCTCAAATAGCTAAATACCTTAAGAAATGTTTTAATAGCACCAAAACAAGGTCACATACCAAATTTCACAACTCTAGCTAAGCTCAAAACCAACTTTATTCCAAATCCAAAAAGTTAAGATCATAAATCATGTTCAAAGAAAATATATAATATTGGAAAACCTTCATTGGTTGTATTTTTAAAGCCACTACTTTGTTATTAACTTTAAAATGAGTTCAAATATAGATGGTAGAGGTTGAAATGTATTGTACAACTTAACAAAAAGCAAAACACTTTAGATTGGGAACGTTAAGAAATGTTTTAATAATACCAAAACAAGGTCACATACCAAATTTCCCAACTCCAGCTCAGCTTAAAACAAAGTTAACTCCAAAACCATTAAGTTAAGATGATAAATCATGCTCATAGAAAATATAAAATATTTAAAAACCTTGCCTTTGTTGGTATTTATACCCGTTACTCGCACTTCCTTTAGCTGAGTAACGGGTATCTGATAGTCGGGGCACCCGACTATAGCATTCTCTCTTGTTTTAAAGTAGCTTCCTTGTTATTAACTTTGAAATGAAGTCCCCCGAAATCGTTAGGGATAATTGCAGTTTCTTTGCCATTTTTTCGTCCTGACGGCGGCCAACATCATTACTCAATTTGCAGCAATTAATTTCCATGCCAACAACTCGATTTGTTTGTCGACTCCTTTCACTATCTCAGGTCCTTTTTCGTCCTTTTTCTAGAGCAGTCGTTGTTGTTGTTGCTGCCTTTATGCCGCCGCTTGTTTACGGGTGACATCCGTTTTGCTAGTTTTGATGCAGGTTGCCTGCCACGATAATGATGGTGATGATGGCCATGATGGTCATGATGGCCCATGATGGTGGCGAAGGTGGCTGAGGTGGGAGGTGAAGAAGACCCTAATTAATTTCTTCGGCTTTTGTCTGCAGTTATTTGCCGCATATGTATGCACTGCTCTATATATGTGGTGTGTAAAACTACCTTTCTCTGTGCTCTGTGTTCCAGGTGGTGGACACATTTCAACTTATGCTGTGCTGGCTGAAACTTTTTCCCAGGCGGTGGAGGAGAGTGGAGGTGGAGGTGGAGGTGGAGCGGCGAAAACTGTTTTTCTGTTCTGCCGGAAAAGTTCGGGCCAAAAGGTGGCCGGAGTCGGCCATAACCTCAATTATATGCAAGGCAGCTCATTGTCGTCTGTTTTCTGTTCTGCCTCCTGCTCTTTTTGGCCAACTTCTCGATAAGCGTTTAATTGCTGGTCGAGGACCCAACGTCCTGTCTTCTGGGATGCCCGATGTGGGTGGCGGTGGGTGGTGGGCCAGAGGGCCAGAGGGCACCGGAAATGCGTTGAACAATTTCAACCGGATGTTAAATGTCAGAGCGCTTGTCGCCGTTGTTGCCATAGTGGCCATGGCCCTTGTTGTTCTTGCTGTTTTTGCGGGCTCCGCAATTTATAAGCGACAGCCGCTGTCAGGCACAGCACGAAATTGATGCCCGATCCGATTGGATCGGTAGCCGGTTTGCCAGCCAGCCAGTCAGCCAGCCAGTCGGCCCATCGAGTGGAAACTCCAGTTGGAAATGCAGCAACGGGGCTGCTCTTAAATGCCGCCATTGTAGTGGATTTCTGTGTTTTTAGCCGGCTGTCCTGGCGTAACTTGGGCGATAGTGGTGCTATAGATATGAAACTTGGTATGTGGACGCCTTTAAGTTATTATTTATTATGCCCATTTCAACTTAATTGCTTGAGCGACGTTATTTAATGGAAGCTTGCTTTTTGGTTTGGAACTGGGATTTTGGTCGTGCTGTAGAAACTTGTGTGTTATTTGCTATGTATAGTTTACTAGTATGATATTCAAAATTAAAGTAAGCAGCTGGTATTTTTGTTAATTTTTTTCTTATTTATAATCAAATTTTCTTAATAATAATTTTTTAAATTTCTAGTTCCAAAATAAATTTTTTTTAAATATATTTTCAATAACTTTAGCATTTACATGTTTAAATCTCCGTAGATATGAAAAGGATCGTTATATCAAAACAACAAAAAGAAAAAAAAAGTTTTCGATTTCGACCGTGACAGGACTCGAACCTGCAATCTTCGGATCCGAAGTCCGACGCCTTATCCATTAGGCCACACGGTCGCTTGTTTTCCAGCGGATTACGATGCGAATAAGGCAAACGTGGGCAGCGGGTGCGAGAGCGGGACGGCAAGTGCGGATTTAGAAAGAGAGGGGGCTAGCGAGAATGCGAATCAGAAAGAGAGGGAGAACGGAACGTGAACGCTGTGTGCGAAAACAAAGCGAGGCGCTAATTAAGCAACGCTCTAATGAACAACTGACGGAATGCCGGAATGGGGAATGGGGAAAAGCCGGATTGCGGGATTGGGGAAATGGCGGAGTGACGAACTGACGGACGGACAATAAGGTGCAGCTGCTTCCTCTTCCTCTTCCTGGCTCATGAGCACAAATACCGACAATAGAACACGTTCCATACGCAAGAAATGAGTGCTGCTGAAATAACTAAAAAGATGGGCGCAAAAAAAGAGAAAAAAAAAAACAGAACGGAAAGAATAACTAGACGGCGGAAAAATGTGTATAAAAAAAAAAAGAAATGAAATGTCAAGGAAATGTGCAAAATGACTTGGAAACTCTTGTGTTTTTTTTTCCATGTTTTTGTTGCTTTTGTCTCTGCCGCGAGCTGAAAGGGAATATTTCCGGCTTGTCTCGCTCCGTCTCCCTCTTTCAAAGGGGGGATTGAGCTTTCGTGCCACGTCATTACTGCAAATCGCAGAGCTTTAAGTACTCACCTCTCATGCTGGCGATCCACATGCTATTTTTAGCCCCATACGCTCTCTCCACTCTCTCCGCTCTCAGCGCTCTTATGGGGCTTTTGCCCGAGGGAGATAGGCCCCATTTGGCTCAGTGGATAAGTCGTTAGATCTTTAAATTAAAGCTCACGGTTTAAAGGGTTTTTGTTTAATATTCTAATTTTTAAAGAGCATAGTAATTTTTTTTAATTTTTGATTACTGTTTGTTGTTCTTTTTTAAAATATCATCAAATACATTTCTGGCTTAGTAGTGCTCTCGGTTTTCTAAAGACTTTTGTTGTGATAAGTTATCTCTCTATCGCTTTTTGACTTTGCATATTTATTTTCCCTGTATTGTATTTTCTAAATTATTAGAAAATAAGACTATTATAATTATATAAACATTCAAATTCTTAGGAATTACCAAAACCATTACAAAGCATACATATTTTCTGAAACATTATAAATATTATAAATATTTTTTTATTGCAACAAAGTCACAAGCGTTCAGTTCATACTCCTTTATTTCTTCCGGGGACTTTGAGCAATTGAACTTCTTAACCCTTCTGTTCAACCTTATATATTTATTTTTAACGACCGCCCAATTATGGGGCTGCGAATCGGATCACAATGGAGCTCAATTCCAGGGCACAATACATCGAGAACAGTGGAAGTCGAAATCGAAATCCACATCAGCATCACCATCATAATCAGCGGCCTCATCATCATCGGATTGATTGGCCGTGGATGCCCGGAGGCATCTCTCCGTTTCGGTACTTTATTCATTCGTTTTTCTTTTTCATTTGGCTACATTTCATTTGATTCAATTCAATTCGATTCAATACGATTCGTAGTCGTAGTCGTAGTCGATTCCATGCCATTTCGCTCCATTCAATGCCCTCTTGTACCCTTGAATATCCGTCCGATGCCGTCCGATACCCACCGATATCCTTCGATTCCTTGCAATTCATTCGGCTCTCGATTCATGGCTACCAATTTGCAGGAGGCGCCATCGCCGACACTCGAAAACAACATGAGCATATTTTCTTTGGACCATAAAAAGGGGATTGGGGATTGGGGATACGGAATGGAGGACAGGTCCAGGTCAGTGTGGGAACTCTGCCTTGTAAATGTTTTCATTGCCCCTGCCGCCTCTTTGGTTTCTTTTGGCAAACATTCAAAATGAAAAGTCGTTGGAGAAGCGAAAAAAAGAAAAAAAGAAAAGCGAACCGAACTGAAACCCCACGATAATGTGCATCAAATGAGCTGTGCGCACATTTAGCAGGCGTCGCCTTGGCTATTGAACTTTATTAGCCTTGTACTCGTCCTTCTCCCCCTTCCCCTTCCCCTACCCAGGACCCCACCTCCCGATGTCTGGCTGGATTTGGTCTGCTGGTCTCCTATGTTTGCCCCGAAAAAAAAAATGGCAGCCGTAAACGTTTGAGAACCTCAAAAGACTGCAAGGGCAGGGGGCAGTTTATCAAAAAGCTTAACTGAAACACGCTCGGACATTTGTCCTGGCCGGAAAAATCCCCAGGAGATTTTCACACAAACGAACAGAAAATGCCCTAATATATGGGGCACTTCTTTTATGATAACCATCTCCATGGCCGTGAATTAATTTCCTTGTCACACAACATCATTTCACTTGCTCTCTATTACTTGTAACAAATAATTAAGGTGGGTTTGGGTAAGTGAAAAGCTATCTCAAGGCAGAAAAAACTAAGGGAATTTTTGAAAAAATCTAATTGAGGATTTAAGACCTTTTGATCTTATTATTTTAAATTTCAAAATTATTTTTCAAGATTTTAAGCAAATTACTAAAGTTAATCACTTTTTTTTAATATTAATTTATATAAAAATTATATTATAATAAAGGTTTATTATATATTGATGAATAGAGCTTAGACTTAAAAATTAAAGAGTTCTTTCTTAAGATACTAACTATTTAATATTTTTAAAAAAATTTTAGTGTATATTAATTATTAATTTCTATAAAAACCATATTAAAATAAAAATTTGTTATATTTTAATGATTAGTGTTTAGAATTGAAGAATTCTTCCTTAAGATCCCAATCACTTAATACTTTCCAAAGACCCCGAAGGAGGGTCTTCAAAATCTAGGATTTCCCATCCATACATATATAGTGCATAAATCAATTGACCAATTGCATATGCCCTTTCTGGAGGGTTAGTAAAAAAGTGAAAAAAGAAAAACAATATATGGCGATGGAGCCACACTCGCACACTCGCACTTATGGCCGCCAACAAATCATGGCTGGTCGTGCATGTTTCATGTCCACTTAGCCAAGAAGACGACATAACGACAAAGTCGACCAGCCGCCCACCCATAACTCCAGATCCCGTTTCAGCTGGAAAAGGAATAGGAAAAAAGGCGGGGAACCGCCTCCGCCGAAACGGTCCACAGTTTTTGCTGCTTTTGCCACTGGCACTGAATTACGCTTAAATTATGGTAATTTATTTTACCCCAAAGAGCGATCTAACAGGGCCATGACGACAACGACCACGACAACGACAACAACATGGCCCCTGGTCTCTAGTTTCTGGTCGCTGGTCACTGGTCTCTAGTCTCTGGTCTCCAGTCCCCGATGTCTGATGTCCGATGTCCCGATGTCCCGATGTCCTGATGTCCCGATTCCCGATGTCTGATGGCCCATAGCCACTGGCCAGTGGCCAGTTTGAGCCCACTGTTACTGCCGTTATCGTTGGCCTGTTCCGAATAGCTTCCTCTCTTCGCTCCTTCTTTTTATTTGCTTCCCCAAAAACACCCCCACTCCACCCACTCACCCACTCAGGACTTAACTTCTAGCAACAAAAAAAACAACTCAATTAGCTTTTAAAACTTTCATGTTTTATAATTTTTATTACACATACTCCACAAAATATTAATTTATATATTTAAAATTCACTAATGGCCTGGCTAAAAGCTTTGCCATTTATTTAATTATAATTATTAGAATTTTCATTGGAATTTTTCAACTTTCCCCCCTTTTAGTTTTATGCCTGAAAAAATAGTTTCCAAATTATAACTTAGTTCTTTCTTTTTTTTAAGAAAAATCCTCAATTAAACGGAATTTTTCCCCTTATTAATTTCAAATTTTCTTTGGCGAATTTTCCCCATCGTTAGGCTATTGCAAGTGTAAACAGGGGGCGGGAAATGGCTGAAGAAAAGGAAAGAAAAGCAGCCAGTGGCTATGAAGTGGCGACTGGACGACTGAACGTCGCCGCCTGCCATTGACGCCTCGTCAGCTTCTTGATTTATGCGGCTCTGCGCTTCTGACCCACCAAACACTAAGCATGGAGCACCATGCACCACCAGCTGCACCACCATTGCCTCCGATAAATGAGCGTGAAAATGTATAAAAAGGAGAAAAAAGAAAACTGCTGCTAAATTCGCCCTGGGATTTTCCACAGCCGGGGGGCAATTAAAACACAAAAATGCATTCGTATGCGCTCACGAAACAAATGCGATGGGGTTTTTCCGGTGGGTTGGGTGGTTCTGAGTGGTTCTGGGTGGTTCTGGGTGACGGGGGCAATCGTGTTGAATGACGACGCCTGAAGCCGGGTCCGTTTGTCCGGGGTCCGGAGTCCATAGTCCGGAGTCAATGCACTCAGCAAAAATTTTAAAATGCCATAAGGAATAGGGAAGAAGAAAAGTATCTGCAGGTTTTATCCCCTTGATTTATTTTAGATTTCATTTTTAAAAAAAAATCCTCTAAATTTACAAGATATTTAAAGATATACAAATTTCAAAATCAAAAACGATTTTAAAAGCTACTAAGCAGTAAATAGACTGCTTGCACTGCTTGCATTTAAAATATTCTTCTAAATTTGGATAGTTATGAGTAATGGGAATTAAAATTTTGATTTCAGAATTCTTTATAGTTTTCCTAGCTTTTCAAGAGTACTCCCATTTTCTAACAGTGTAGTTCGTTCAGTCCGGGATGGATTAACATGTTGGCCGCACGGGGCTCATTAAGTGCGTCGTTGACGTTTGTCGTCGTCCTGCGTCCTTCGTCCTTCATCCCACATCCTTCGTCACTGGCTCCAGCGAATGACTGAGTGTGCCCCAGTGGCTGCGGCCAAGGGGGCGGGGGGTTTTCAAGGGGGGGGGGGGGGGCGGACTTAAGCGCTGGGACTCCGGTTATGTGTGCTTAGAGCGCACATCAAATAACAAATTAACGATGACGACGCCACAGGAGCCGCAATCATTTTTACTTGTTTCCTTTTTGATTTGTTTCCGTTTTTCCTTGTTTTTCTTCATTTCTTTTTCCCCCTGCCCCTTCCCCTCTTCCCGTTTCCCGTTTTCCGGAAGAGCTGGCAAATATTTGCACTCGCTGAATGAATGATTTGAATGAATAACTCAGATGGACTAATGATGAGTGCCCGTTAACGTATCGAGAATTGCACTGGAAAATGGGCGGAAATTATGGCGAGAAGTTGTGTTGATAAAAGAATTCTTAGCTATTTTATAGGCTTATTTACCAGTTATTTTAATTATTAACTAGTTATTTATTTATTGCTTAAAATAATAATATCTTAAATTTAATTAACAACTTTTAAAAACAGGTTTTTAATTAAATCATTTATATTTCTGTTTACCTTAAGTTAATTAACTTTGAATAAATTAAATTTATTTAAACCAATAATTAATCTTGTTTGGCTTATTTTAAATACATTTAAATAA
Source organism: Drosophila pseudotakahashii (assembly GCA_035046095.1). Classification (NCBI taxonomy): domain Eukaryota; kingdom Metazoa; phylum Arthropoda; class Insecta; order Diptera; family Drosophilidae; genus Drosophila; species Drosophila pseudotakahashii. The sequence goes on from JAWNOE010000105.1 coordinate 16,476,790, forward strand.
TTCATTAAATTAAATTTAGTTTTAAATTAAAATCTACAAAAGAGTTATCTCTGAAAATTATAAAAAAAAGTGTATTATACACAATAATTTATTAGAAAATTCCCAAAATTATTAAATCAAGTTCAATTTTTTTAACTACATTGTTTCGAGTATACTTATGGAATTAATTTCTCCACTCGTACCCGCTGCCAGCACTTGAGACACTGCACTTGGATAATGGCCCAGTGCTTATGGCAATTGATAATTAGATTTGTGTGGCCTCCATCATTCCGGGGACATAACAGGAGCGATAGCTCTGAATGCGAATCGACAGGTCCTGCAGGATCTGCAGGTCCATCCCCTTCATCCCCCCCCCTCCTCAACCCTCGACAATCGTTCCACATGGAGCGTGACAAAGTCGCCCAACCACTAAACTCTCTCAATTCGAATTCCGTTACCCGCCCCCAAATCTTCTGCCTGATCCACAGATGCCCAGCTCCTTCGTCCTGCATCCTTCTGCTTACGACTCATTTGCGTTTGGCGCCCGTAAAGCAATTATGACCCAATTGGTTTGGCTTTGGTTTGCATTTCCCTTCAATCCACGCCCCCTTTTTCGCCCACCGCCCACTCCTTGTCGTGTGTTTAACCTGATTTGTGCCCGACTGTCATGCCCGCTAAGTGCACTGAAAGAAATTGAATTAACTGGAAAATAAAATTAATTTTTACATCATTTTAAATATTTTAAATTTTTTTACATAAAATTTAAATTTAAAAAAATAAGTAATTTAAAAAATATATATTTTCTTTTTTACTGTTTAAATGTCTACAAATAATGGTATTTGCATTTTTTATAGATTTTTTTAAAACATTTATAAATATTGTTTTAGTATTGCCTTTTGATTTAAATCTCTAGTTATCTTTTTGAACTCACTGCTTAAATATTTCTGTCAGTGTAGGCATGCAGCCGTATAAGTGTCCCCCTGTAAGTCCCCATACGTTTGTGTGTGTGTGTGTGTGTGTAACTGGCCATGGACGTGCCCTGATAACAGCGGAGTGTGGGTAAATCGGGGGAAGGGATGCGAATCCGAATACGAATACGAATGCGAATGCGGGTGGATCCTTCGTCCTTCGTGCTGCGCCTCTGCTTCCGGTGCTCTCGAGCTCCTTCCCTTTGTGCATGATGCAATGAAATTATCACTTTCAATTGCAATTGCCACACACTCGCCAATTCAGTGGGCGAGGGGGTGAGTAGGGGTGGGGGTGTGTGTGTGCGGCAGAGGGTCTTCAGAGGGGTGAAGAGCTGCCAGATTGAAGAGGCTTTGGCCAGGTGTTGAGTGCACGTAGCTCAGGTATGGCCGCTTTTATGTCTGCACGTGTGCATCCCACTCACTCTAACAGCCACTCCCCCTCTCGCTCTCCTTAGGATCCTTAGTCCTTAGCGAGGACGTTCCTAAAATCTTTATAGATTTCGAAAATGCTTTTACGACCTTGAGAGTGAGCCATAAAAAATATTTCACACCTATTCCATTCGAAACACTAGCGATATAAAAAGTTTATTTGCCTGATTCAAAAAAAGAGAGCATTAAACGGCCTTCAAAAAAGCCTAATTTAAATATTTAACTGTTAAATATTAAGCAATAATAAACAAATGATTTTTTAGGAATAAAAAGGAATATTTTTACAGTCAGTTTTATATTTTAAAATTAAATTTATATCAATAAACTACTGAATACTTTTGCAGTCTTCCCGAAAACCTTAAAAATGCCTTCTCAGACACATGGATAAATCAGGAACATCCTGTCGCCTTCGCATCCTGTGCTTCCTGTTTAAATTGGACTCTTCTTTCTGTTTAATTTTTAGCCCGTCTCGCAGTGTGCGCCATTTGCATTGCATACTTTTGTGCGTTGCCTTCATTTAATTGCAACGCTGTCGCAGGACGACGAAGGATTCGGAATCGCAGCTATGGGGTAGGGGGAGGGGGTAGGGGTTCTGTCGGGGATTTCCCCAAGTTTTTTGGGGGCGGGCAGGAGCTGTCCTTTTGTGTGACAAACCAACTGTGGACTGCCTGCTGTTGACTGAAAGATATATGATGCCAAGCTCAAAAGGCGAAATTCGCTGCTCTTTTTAGGGACACTTTCCCCATCCTTCTTATTTATACATATACATATACACATACATATATTTGTTTTGTCTCTGTGTGTGCCATTTTGTGCAAATTAAATTCTTTGCTCTTTGCTCCGCTTCCATTTGTTGTTGTTTTTTCCTGTTTTTTTGCGGATTTCCATTTAACTAAGTTCTTAATCAGGCAGCCCCCTTGACAACTGTCACTGGCAGGACATCATTTCGATGGGGGTTGGGATCTCCGCGGGGCGCTGACCCATTAAGAAATATGTGCAAATGGAGCATGTATTGCATAGAATTTCGAGTCAGCCAAGAAAAGCATTTAAAAGCGAAGAAAAGGAGTTTAACCCCTTCGGTGTGTTTATTTTGTGTTGTCCTTTATTCAAGGGTTGTAGGCTTTTTTGAATAAAACTCTAGGGATTAATTTGTGCTGAATATTAAAATTAATTGAATTAATTTACTGAAGTAAATATAAAACAAATTTAACAAAAATGTAACAATTTATTTTTTAAAATAAACCTTTTTCCTATTTTTACTCGTTCGAGTTTAATAAATTCTGGAATGAATTAGACAACAAAAAAATTAAATAAAATACAGAAACTTTCGAAAATAAATTAAGAACACAGTTCCCATTTCTTTATAGCATACCTTCACCTAATTAATGGTATCTGCGGAATTTTCTCATTTCCCAGCGGCAGCAGTTTAAGCGACTTTCGTTTAATTGGCGCCCAACTAATTTTTACGCTCGCCAACTAATTTCAATTTCAATTGTTTAACTTTGTTCACTTTCTCCAGTGGCGCGCTGCTGCCGTCTCGCTCGCCCTACCCTATGGCTGTCTCTTTCTGCGGCAGCCTAGTTTCAATTTATCCAGCTCTCCGTCGGTTATTGTTGTTTTGCCTTGTTTTGCATATTGCATTGTGGCGCTTTTCCCACAGCCCCTCACTTTTTAACCCTTTGGGTTTTTAATGAGCTGCAGGAATAGTTTTTTTGCCGCCGCGTTTTGCTGCTGCTTCTGCTGCTGCTTCTTCTTGGCTTTTGTTGTTGGCCTGGCCTTGCGCCTATTTCCCTAGAAAAAGGGGGCGTGGTGCCGTGGTAACGGGTTGTACGACCCTTGTCGCATTTTTTATACTTTGACGGCTCATTAGCGGGTCACCGTCCCCTAGGGCCAGAGAACTACTACTTCTTCCACCGTTTTCCCATCCGCTTTTCCTGTTTTCATATCCTCTCCGTAATTTTTTCTTTTTTTAATTCTAAGGGATTTTCCCTTAGTCATCTTTGGCAATGGGAAATTTTGTATCTTGTCCGCAATGCTGACAAAAGCAAAAGTGTTGAACACAGGAAGGCGGCGCTCACATGGACTCGTCTCCCATCTCCCATCTGCCGTCTCTGTCTCGCCTCTTAGCCCCCTCTCTTTCTGTTTGCCCTCCCTCTATCGCCTTCGCACGCTCTGTGTGTCTTGTCGCTGATAGCGCAAAAACTGTCAGATGATTATCGGAACTGGGGAACGCCTTTTGTCAACTTTATAAACGAGCTCATCTCGGCATGACGAAAGACTTGGACCGAGGCACGTCCATTTCACTGGGCCTGGAAACCCCCAACCCCCACCCCCAAATACACACACGCACGTCTTGAGGGGCAGTGGTTCGAAGACCAGCGGAAATCGAAGAAATCACTTGAGAAACCCAGGCACAAAGGAAAATAAATGGGAATAATATCAAAGGTTATTTGCAAAGAAATATAAGATTCTGGATTTTAAATTTTTAAGATATCAATTTACTACCTTTACAGCATTTTAACTTTAGACCTATCCATAAATTCCATTTATCACATTTAATTTTATATTTTTATACACTTTCAGGTAAGGAAACTCGGAAAGTCTACTAGTCTGATCCTTTTAAATGTAAGTTGATTTTAGCAAAATCTATTTTTAAATATTATTTTCATGAAAAACTCTTAACATTTAGTTAGCTATTCCAAGTAATATTTTTAAGTAGGCTTAATCAATATTTTTGTGTCACTGTCTGTGGGCTTTAACCCTTGCGTTCTGAACCTGGGCCATGTATCCTTTGCACACTTTGCCCGTTTCTGTTTGACTTGTTGGTGGCGTTCTTTTCTTGGCCACCGGCCCCGTTCCCTCTTAACCCTTGCACCACCCCCCTTAACCCTTAGCCGGCTCCCTGGGGGGAATGGCTGCTGTTAATTGGCTGCCACAATTTGACTTTTTGTCGCCTATCGGGCAAACAGAATCAGTTCCAGGGGGCAGGTCCGTGGGCGACATCATCATTTCCCCGAAAACCAAACCCAAACCCCCCCTCCTCTCTGACTACCATTTCTTCTTGGCCACGTTTTCTTCCGCCTTCTCCTGTGTGCGTGACTATCGAGCTGTGCGGCAGTTTTGCATGGGAAATTGAAAATTTTCACTTGCTGTTTGTGTAGTCAAAAGCGACGTTTCCCCCGCTCACTAAAAACCAAAAAAAAAGAAGCAAGATCGAGAAGAAGTTTGTCTAAAAAAGGGAAAATTAGAAAGTTCCAGACAAGGGTGCTACTGCCGCCTACTCTTCTGTCACTCATACGCCATGTGGGCCGCATACGCGGGCCAACAAATTTCTAATGCGATTTCCTTTGCCTTTACCGCTGCGGTAGCTGCATTTTAGTGCAATTTTAACAAATTTTACGAGCGAGTCTCTGGTGCCACAGGGGCTTTGCCTTTATGATTTGATTTTTCGCTTTGTGCTCGCCGGCGCCCCAGCTGCAATTCCCATTCCTCTCTCTATATATATATATATATATCTATATATATGTGTTTGTGTGGAAATGTACTTGTGTATATGCGGTTTGGGTTTGGATGGGGGGCATGGGCATTATAAACTTATCATAAAATAAAGTTAGCAGCTATTCAAACCGCAAATTTTTGCAACGACGCGTTATTAAATCACCAGGTGTGGGAATATGTGTGCACACACGACTGCAAAACTTAACAAAAGCAAAAATATTAAAAAAAAAAAGGAGAAAGGATAAAAGGAGGAAGGAGAAGAAGGAGCGGACACACACACACACACGTGGGCCAAAATGCAGGCAGCTGCACAAAATGGCTGCGACGAAACGGAAAATGGGAACAAGCAGAACGAAAAGTCAATTTGGTGCGGAGACGAGGTTGAAAGGGAAAGGAACGGGGGATACCCTTTAAAGGAGGTCCGGGCAAAAATTACAAAATTCCATAATCCTATGTAGATAGTATGTAGATCATATGTAAATAGTTTGTAGATAGTATGTAGATAGTATGTAGATCGTATGTGGATCTTTCTTTTATTGATATTAATACTAATTTATTAATATACCTCTTTTTCTTTGTGGAAATTCTGACTTATTTTATTTTGTAATAGATTTTCAATACTTCTTTTGATCTTGTTCATTTAATTTCTTTTTTAATTTCTCAATTATTAAGAATTTTTCACAATTTAATGAATATTAGCTCACATAATTGCCCTGCAGCCCCCGGAGTTCTTTGAAAAGAAATTAATATAGTCTAGTTGGGAAGCTGAAAAGATCGGCGGGGATATATGCTCCATTGTTCAGGGTATACAAAGGTATAAAACGTATGAAAGGTATGAGAGGGGGGGGGGGGGGGGGAAGGGGATATATATTCAAGGGGGACGAGGGACAAGGGGGGTTGGTAAGCAGCGTTGTCAAGCCAAAAAGCAGCAGCGTTGACATTTTCTCAACTTAATTAATTTTGCTGCTACCCCGGCTAATACGCACGCACACTCGTGCCAGCCATTCATATGTATGTGTATGTGTGTCTCTGTGTGTGAGCACATGTATATAATTTATAAATATATATGTATCTCGGCATATTTGTATGTATGGCTCCCTTTGACTGGCACTTTGTTTAGTTTTGGTTCGCATTTTGGCGCTTGATTAAATTTTCAGCGCGTTTCTGGGGGGATGGTTATAAATATTTCCGATTTCAATTTTCAGTTTCAATTAAATTGGAAATTGCGGCGATAAATTAAATCAGCTTGAGACTGTCAAAGGATTTCAATTACGCAACGAAATGAGTTGATGATCGGAATGGAGAATGCGGAGTTTCAGAGTTTCCGAGTTTCGGCTGCATGATTTATGGCCTGGATTTGTAGCGGCGGCCTCCTCCTTGGCATTGACTTCATAAGGACTTTATTAGTAAATAAAATGCCGTAAAATATAAACGGGAAGGGGGGCTAGAAGGGGTTAAAGGGGCGGTGGGGCCTGAGCCGTAGGCCATTGCCCATTGTCCTCGGATCCTTGGTCCTTTATCCTTGCTCCTTCGGCCTTTCTCCGCCACTCAAGTGCTCGTATTCCTCGGCTTTTGTGCACTTGGCCTTCTCCCCCCCTTTTGGCATTATGCAAATCGCAATGCCACGCCCCCCGCCCTTTTCCGGAGCACAAAAGAGTCAGCGGCCCAGCATCTGGAATGTCGATGCACAAGAGCAACAGCAACAGCAGCAACAACAACAACAGCAACACCAACGGCACGGCAGCAACATCGACAGCATCGGCAGCTATGGCAACGACTTAAGTGGATTACAGCGGCAACTTGTTGGCTGGGTAAAAGGATCCGGAGATCCCCGGGTTCAGTGTTCAATAAACACAGACCACCCCTAGAAAACCACCACAGGATAACCAGGATAACCGGCAGGACGGAGGAACTCAGGGCACTCGGGGAAATAACGTTCTAACAAATCGATTAGAAAGTCAGAAAATATTTAAAAAGTCATCAACTAAGACCTTTAGTTATTTTGATTTTTATATTATTAATTATTTCCGAATTTGGGATATTTTTTTAGATTTTTATATCTATCCGTTCTACGTAATGTTTGCTACTTGTGTTTTTTGGTTGTCAAGAATTTTATACAGTAGTATAGATTAGGAATTTATGGTAATAATATTTTAGAATATACTATTTAAGTGACAATTTTGTATTTGATTCTATTTTGAGATCTTCTTCTTTGTTTTAGTTAGTTCTCAAATTTTGCGTCAGTGTTCTGTTTTCGAGTACAGAGCCTCGAGCAGTTGCTCCATCGGAGGACAACTGCAGCTCCATTTCCAGCTCATCTGCCCCAGCTCAGTGGGCTCTTTGGGGCTTATGGATTTTCCATTTAGCACAGGGCCAGGCGTCTCTGCGAATCACCGGATTTGGCCGCTTCGATGGCAGCCAAACCCACTCTATATACTCCACTAGCACACACTCTTGATCGGCGTATACGCGGCGTATACGCAATGTGGAGTGGCAGTGTGAAAGGAGATTTTCCGGAGACAGCAATTAGCCGGGAAAAGAATGCTGAAGATGGGCGCTCCCAGAGAGCTGGTCACATAATTTAAAACTCTCGCCCAACTGCAATTTAAACTTTGTTTGCTGCTGCTGCTGCCTTCGTTTACAACGCGTCGCCAGCTCAGAAATTGTTTTCAATCCCCGGTCCTTTTCCCTTTTTGCCTTTTCCTTTGCAACCTTATTTTTTTTCCTTGCTGCGTGTCTGTACTTCTAGCAGTTATGCAGTTGCCTAGCAAATAATAACTTCCGCCTTGGCTGCTTTGACTAAGAAATGAAATGATTACAAAACAAGACCAGAGAAGCGAGTCCAGTTACTGTGCATTTTATTGCTTAAAGGGAAATTTACATGACTGAAGATGAAGTAGAAGCTGAAGCCGAAGCTGAAGCCGAAGATGAGGCAAACTTTATTACAAGCAAAACTTTTTGCCGGGTAAAAGTGCACCACCACCGCCGCCGCCGGCTGATAGTTATCCTTATGTACTGCTAATAAGTACAACAAATAACAGGGCAGGGCAACAACCAGGCGGCAGCGACATAAATAAATAATATTCATTTCCGCCCAGTACCATTTTAGCCCCTCGGGCCACTCGAGGGTTAAGCGAGCGAGCGAGCAACAAGGCTGCAACGCAACGCCCCCTTGATAGTTTTCCCAACCGAATCGCAAGCCCACTCATTGCCAGTCGATGGAGCGCGAGCGACTGGAGAGTCCTCCAAAAAGTTTCCTCAAGTTGATCGAAAAATAAAGCGCGGATAGTTTGTGGGGTTTATGGCGAAATACTGGGTGATGGGAGGGGATGGGGTGATGCTGCTGGCGCCCGGCCTTCGAAACTTTCGGCCCTCCGATTCATTATGTTGTGCGACAACTCTTTGGGGCCAGCAATCAGCCATTGATTGTCTGCGAAAAGTCATCCAAAGTGGGTCTAACCATATTTATTGCATCCAAAAGTGCTTTCAAGTGGACTCAAAGTCATCGGTTTGATTTATTGACGAATTTCGAAGTGGTTTTGAATTATATAAATTAAAGAACTAGTCGAAACTGTCGTTTTAATCGAAATTAGGGGTTAAATCCGCTTAAAAAGTGTATTTTAGTCTAAATTTTAGTTTATATTTTTCGTTCTTGAAAATGCAGTATTTTGGCTGGCATATTGCCAAAAAAAAGGTCAGAATATAAAGTGTCATACCTTTTTGAGCTCGTATTTAAATTCCCTATCGATTGGCATTAAAAAATGATAATTTTAGCGTTTTTAATTTTTTTTGTAAAAAATTGTGACCCTACCACTTATAAAAATCGCAAAAATTTGAAAATCAATTTATTTTTGAAAATCAGTCAGAAAGTGATGAGGAACGTTAGCTAAGGACCTCAGTTGATCAAATCTGTTATTCTTTTTACTTTGGGACCTTTTTTGGCCAAACGATGAAGAAAACCGCGCAGATGAAATCCATATTTTTAATAAAAAATTCTGGTCGACATTTTTGGCAAAAATCTTAATCGTGTTTTTTGCACAAAAATATCAGTATGTTACGATTGAAAACCCGCTAAAAAGGGGGTTACATTTTGTATTTTTGAAATGCTCATTATTGTTTAATATTTTAAATGCAAGTGTGTGCTGGACCAGTGCCACTGGATCATTACAAACCCGCCCTCTCCATGATCCAGGACCTCAGCTTGGATATCCTTTGGTAGCCATCCGGACCCGCTCGTCCACAGCCACCGGTGAGCAGGAGACTGGCCAGGCCCACCACTTTGCCATTGTAGGTGGCCGGTCCGCCGGAGTCCCCGAAACAGGCGCCCTGGTTGCTGGCATGCTCGAGGCAGATCATGTTCTCGGGCAAACGGCGATACCACCAGCGACATCTCTCCCGCGACAAGTGCGTCGTCTTCACGTACAACAGGCTGTCGGAGAGGGCTCCCTTTTCGGATACCTTTCCCCAACCGGAAATGTCCACGGAGCAACCGATGGCCGGATCCTCGGTGGCCAGTGGGATGGCCGCGATGTTGGAGTCAAAGGTCAGGGAGTTCTGCAGGCGAAGCAGGGCCAGATCGTAATAGCCACCAGTCTTGTACTCGGGATGTACGATAACTTCGGCCACAGGGATCCTAACTCCGCCGCTCGAGAGGAGCAGGCTGCCCGCCTGAATCGACCACAGATCCGCAGGAGGTCTAAGGTAGAGTGAGGTCGAATATCATTTACAAAAACAAAAAGGAAAGAGCGCTTAAGTCGAGTGATTCGACTATCAGATACCCCTTTCTCAGCTAAAGAAAGCAAGCAGCAAAGCCACTGGCTATTTCATTGATATAAGCTCATAAGTTTTTAACAAATGATCCGATTGGAAACATTAAAAAAAAAATTTTAGAAAAAGATTCCACGATACTCACACATTTTCTCCATGCTTAACACAATGGCCCGCGGTTATGACGTAGTTGTTGGAGATTATGACGCCACCGCAATAATGTTCATCGCGAAGACGCAGGGAAATCTGGTGGGGAAATTGACCCTCCTTCGCCTTGGTTCCGCCCACAATGCGGGGTTCTATATCGGATTCGTTTTTACCTTTGGCCGGATCCTGTCCCAGGACTCCCAGCGCTCCACAAAGCAGTGGCAAAAGAGGCCAGTAACTCAGCATGACTGAATGGTTTAACTTTCCAAAGAGTTGTACTTGCTTTCAGACTTTCCGGCTGTTTATAATAGCCAAAAGTAAATTGCTCATCATCATTAGTTTCTTAAAATGTCAAAGTCAAAATTACTATCTATCTACCTATTTTTTCTTGCAAATGAAGCCAACCTAATTACAAGTGGATTTAGTCTTGAAAGTTCCGGGGTTCCATAAAATACAAATTACACAAAAGCCAACTAAAGCTCTTTATGTACACATTATACATTATCCAATTAAATTCGCTGGCGGATTGAAAGTGAATAAGATTCACTGATTAGATGAGCAAACAAAGCGTTAACCCTTAACCCTTTAGTTCGTATCTGATATCGTTCAGTTGGTGAATGAGACTCGCTTACAGTTGACCCCCGAAAGGTACTCATGTGAGTAGTGTTGCCTTTCAGCAGTTTTCAATGGAACCGATGGAAAATTTGGGGAACCAACCCCTTTAAGCCATTAGATTAACTCAATCGCAGTGACCAAAGACCGCCCACTGCGCCAACGAGGGACTGCCGCCCACCGCTGAGTGTCATGCATTTTTCATGGCCCGCCACGAGCTCAGCTGCTCAGCTAAATTAACAAAATCAATCATCATCATCATCATGCCCGTGTGGCACCTGACATACAGAGAAAAATAGGGCAAATTATTGGGATTTTCACTCTTATTAATTTCATGACAAACACGAGAAGCGAGTATTCCAAATAGTCACTAGTCACTCATAGTATTTGATTATCAGGCTATCATTCTTCATCAAATGGTAAGGAGATTATTAAATATATTTAAAATAAATAAATAAATCACTTTAAAGAAATATCCATAAAGTATACATACTTTTCTGGAGTTTATTTTGCTTAAATAAAATTGTATTTTATTTTCGAAGATAATAAAAAACTTTTTTAAATTGTAAATAAAATATTTGGGTTCAGTATTTAAATATTTTCCAGGCTTTTTAGCCTTTATAATACCCGTTTTTGCCAGTGCCATTTCGCTGCCCATTTCTCGCTGTGCATTTTCGCCCAGCAAGGCGCCACATGCCGCTTCTCTCACGCTGCGAAATGAGAATAAAATAAAAAATGGCAAGTGCCAAGAAATGCGAGGCCATCGGGCTGGCCCAACACCCATACATCATTCGATTGTTCGGGGCCAGCGTAATTTGTAACCTAATTGAATGCGTAAGCGCCTGGGGGCCCAAATCACGCATACGCCCCATTGAACCGCTCTCAATACGGGGTTTCATTTTCGGCCGCTCCAGACTTTTTTAATTATGGGCTGCAGTCGGAAACTCTTTGGCAGCTTTCCTTTTGTCGCTTTTGCCGCTTTTCCTAGCACACACACATGCCACGCCCCCTTCGCCCATTACCCCGCCCACTGTTGGCTCTTTATGTGAAGTTTTTAATTAACTGCCTTACAAAGATTTTCCTTCTTCCGGTATTTTTTTTTTTTTTTTTTTTGGTTTTTTTCGTTTTTATTTGTGTTGCCTGCCTTTTTGTGATTCGCTGCTGGCCCGGAGCCTGTTCTGGCCACAAATTGACATTTTTTCCATGGAACGGAACGAAATGGGATACCTTTTTGACGTTTTTCGCCCTCCTATTTTTTTGGAATTTTTTCTGCGCTTTGCCACTTTTTTTTTAGTTAGCTGACGGAATTTAATAAGCCAGAAATGTGCCAGCCGAACCGAAATAAATTTGAAAAATCAGCAAACCCGCGATGTTCGCTAATTAAAGTCGCTCTCGGTGGCTAGATACGTTTTTTTTAAATGCCACACTCAGAGAAACGATATTTGAAATTTTTGTTTCGAAAAAAAAACTGGTAATTTTTTATTTAAATACTAATACATTTTATTCAAATATATTACATTCTGTTGCATATTTAAATGGTACAAATAAAACAAATACAATTGAATTTTTAAGTCATAAAGTATTTAAAAAAATAGTCGTTTTAAAAAAAAATATGTAAGAAAAAGCGCACGATATAAATAATATTTTTTAGCCTTTTTTTAGTTTTGTTTGTATTTAAATAAAATAAAAATATTTAATTTTAAAGTAAAAAACTCCACACAATTAAAACTAAAATAATTTTTACTTCTAAATGGTTATTTAATATTTATTTAGGTTGATATTTCTTTAATGAAAACCCCTATAGTTTCTGTGAGTGTAAAAGCATATGGCTGGCCACGCCCCCAGGCCCCGCACGCCCCCTGGCTAATGACAAATGGTTGTCAGTTTGTCAGTTGGCCGCTGCAACAACTGCAGATAAAAAGAGAGCAGCGCGTTTTCCCTCCTTTTTTTCCCTTGCACCCTTTTTTTTTTTTTTTTTTGGCAGGCCAAAAGGGCAAACTGCGGATTTTGCCGGGGGAGTGGGACAAGTTTTTGAAATGAATTGGAAGTAATGAATGAAGGAATGGAATGCAATGAATGGGCTGGGGGGCAAACTGGGGGGCAAACTGGGGGCAAACTGGAGGCAGCAGCTGCTCGTTCGCCTGTGCAATTAACTGTGAAAATGCTGTCACAATATTTAAAAGTTTTAATTGTTTGTTCAATTGCAATTGCAATTTCAAACTGGCGCCAAACTTTGCACTTTTGTTGTTTTAAACTTGTTCAGCGACTCTCGCTCTCTGATGTCGTCTGCTTCTCGTTCTGTTCCTCGTTTTTTGTTTTTTGTTGCAGGCAAACAAAATAAATAAAAAAAAAAAAATAGGGAAAAGGGAAAATAATAAAAAGAAAAAATAATTTAACATGAATATATCGCATTTCATGGAGTCATACATCACGCGGCAGTCGGAGGGTTAAGGCGGCTGGGACGGAGGGGCGGGGGGCGTGGCCGGCCGGCGGGCAAGTGACAGCACTAACATAAACCACAATAATATCCAAAGTCATGAAGGAAGTAACCAAGTGTGAATTTTCGGTTTATGCCTTGCGAACCCAAGCGTTGAAGCGGCGCTGCTGCTGTTTTTCCCTCGCTTTTCCCCTCCCCCGACAGCTTTTCCGCTTTCCCTGGGGCAGTGCTCGTTGGTGTGGCTTGTTCTCCTTCCTGTTGTCGGTGGGTCAAATGGGTGGGGCCTGGATTTATAGCTTCACTTGGCCACACTGGCGGAGTCTACTCAGCCACATTACAAAAATTCGAAAGGAAAACTTAATAATTTTAAGCCGTGTTTAAGATATTTACATTAAACGTAAATAAATAAATTATATAATATTGATTAAATAATTTTAAATAATAAATTCCTTCTATTAAAGTGAAATATAAACCAAAATGCATTTTTTTCTTATATCATTGGAAGTTAAGTTCTCATAAAACTCATTTAAAGGCATTTTCTATCCTCAAATAAAACTTTTATTATTGTAATAAAAACAAAATATTTTATAAACATAATTTTAAAAATTTGTATAAATATTTAATGGTGTATTTTAGCCTTTAAGCAATTTAAATATTTAATTTCTTGAGTATTATTTGCATTATTTTTAGTAACCACTTTTCAAGGCGTCGCACAGTGGGACTAACTGCGGTTTTGGCTCCCTTTTTTCGGAGTCCATCCGCTGTCCCTCTTCCAAATCCCTACCCCCTCCCGACGCCACTATCCGCTTGGCTGGGCACCCCTTGCAGTTGTTTTATTTGCGCTTCCGTTTCGCGGACAGTTTGCTTTGCTGTTTTTACTTCATTTTTCTCCAGTTCTGCACCCCGTATCTAACTGTCTCTGTTGCTCCTTTTTTGGTTTTTTATTTTGTTTTATTTTTTTTGTTTGTTTCTTTCGCTTACAACAGAGAAATGTTGCAACAAAACATTTACGACGTCATCGTTTCACAATTTTCGTGCTGTGAGGAGGATCCCCCTTTCCCCCCCATTTGCTCACTTTCTCGCTGTCCTAAAATCGTTGTTTTGTGCTTGTGTGTTCTGTTGTGTTGTGTTGTGTCTTGAAATAAAAATTGTTGTTGCCGCTCTCGTTCTTCATGTTGTTGTACAAGGTCCGCCCACGCCACCCCTCACCCCCATGTATGCCGCCAAAAAAAAAACAAAAAAAAAACCAACACACAAAAAATAACAGTGGCAAAAAAAGAGAGGCAAACCTTGTGTCATTTATCATGCATTTCCACTTTTGGCTTCCGTCGACCGGGACGTGGCCCGCACAGACAAATGTACAGGGACAGGCGGACGGACAGACGAACGGACAAACGGACAAACGGACAGCCGGACAAACGGACGGACAGTGGTCGAGTCGAGCTGCAGGCAAGACAGCTGGAATGATGGCAGCTTCAGCCACATGCTCTTTATAGCAAAGAAATTTGGTTTACTAGTAGAAATACCCTAGTTATAATTATGAATATATTGTTAGTACATATTTTAAATATATTCATTTCACTTTGATAATATTATATTCAACAAAGGTGTGCCCAAAAATATGACAGTAAATGTATAAGTGCTTAAAATAAATTAAAAAAACAATCAAAGTTAAATTTTGTAAAACAATATTAGATACAAATAATTATTCTTCAAACTAAATAACACTATTCTTAGAGCTTTTGAAAATGTTAAAGGAGAAATTATTTAAAGGTAACATAATTTTCCAGAATTTTTGTTTTCAATGTTGTTATGCTAAAAAGCAAATTATAACCTGGTTGGATACATTTACCTATGCTACCCTTGTCAGCTGTAGGTTCACATTACGGGAACCCCACAGAGTTTTTTTTTTGTCACTGCTCTTGGGCTCATTCATGCATGGGTGTGCCAAAGGGGGGGCCTGCAAAAGGGGGTCGGCTGCAAAACAGGCACAAAACATAGACAGACGACCAATTTATGCGTTTTCATCTGCTGGTCATTTCCCAAAAAATTTCCATTTCATGGGGCAAAAAAAAGAAGAAGAGGGAAAATGACAAAAATCTTTAAGCGGAATTCGAAATTAATCAAGACGAACGAATGTTAAATTCATTTCCTCCCCGGCCGAGCAACATTTTCCGCTCGTGTCCCCCGAATTTAAGTTGCCAAGTCATTTGCGAAATTTGAATATGGAAATGTTGCGAGTGGACGACGGCCAAGGAGGGAAAATTATGAAAAAGTTCTTGAAATTGTTTGATATTGAAACGCGGCAAATATTCCCGGCTTCCTCCTGTTTTTTTTTTATACCTATATATATTTTTTACCCACTGGAGGGCAATTGATTAAGGGCCACGGGAGGTGGAAAAAGGGGATGGGGGATGGCTGACTGTGATGGAGTGACTGCTCCAGGTGGAGAAGCCTGAAGGCTGAAGGCTGACTGGAATGAGTTGACGATTTTCTAGGTCCTTGAAGGATGACATGAAAGGCGAGGAGGGAACGAAACTTGAAATTCTTCACTTTCTCCGGAATTTGATGGTGTGCAGTTAAATGATTTTTATTATTTATAAATGATGAACAGATGGCTTGGCTGCCGTGAGAATAAAGGAGATCATTTTGTTAGGGAATTTTCTTTTATGATTTTTGCTATTTAATAAACACTTGTCAAAAAGTTCCTATATCTACTATTTATTTAAAGGTATAAACTATTTTTCCCCCCTCCTCTGTTTCGATTTTCTATGCTTGTAAATGGGATTTGCAATGGAGGCAGTGAAGTTGGTTTCGATCTCATGTGGGGATTCGAGTTTCGACTTTTTCTGCCAAACAAATGCGACGCCATTTGGTCGCTCCCTTTCGCCATTTCCCCATTTCCCCCCATCTCCTGCCCATTTCTCTCCATTTCTCTCTGTTTCTCTGTGACGCATCGGGACCGCAATGAACTTGAGCCAGCTGTCAATGTGATAAATAAACTTGGCTTGCCAAAAGGGTACAGCCCCCTGGCTCTGCTGCAACATATAAATAATAATCAGGCAGCGGCTGTCTCAGCTGTCTGGCCACAGTGCGTTTCGCAAGTGTAAGGCTGGGGTGGAAGGGAGCAGAAAAAAAAATATAAAATCATATTAAATAATTTTTAAATAACATAAACATAAAAAAATATAACAAAATATACAAAAATATAAAAGAACTTTTTTAAGAAGAATTTAAAAAAAATTAAAAGAATTTAAAAAAATATATCAAAAACCTATACAAAATAAATATAATAAAATTATATTAATATCTACTTTGTTTAAAAAGTAATGAAACTTTAAGTTGTAGGTTCGAAACCTCAAGTATTGGATAATTGGATTATTAAATTTAAATCGCCTCTAAAAATTATTAAATATTTAGTGCATCGATTTAAAATAAATATTTTTACTACGATATTTTTACTATGAGTCGAACCTAGACTCAAAATAAACCGATGTTATTCCCTAAAATCGGAAAACTTTCAATTGAAATCAAACCGGTACTTGCCATTCAGTTTTGATTGGCTGCTTATGGCGTATGCGTATTTTTTCCCAAGCAATCTGTTTTGTAAACTTATTTCAACTCTTGTGCGAAAGTTGGCCAACTGAAAATTTGTATTATTCTTCTCCCTCCGTTTGCAGCACCAGAACTTTTGATCGAAGGGCGTGGCAACCGAGCAACAGGATGCTGGCGCTGCCTTTGCTGACCTTGGCGGTCCTCGCCAGCTGCGGCTACACCGTGGACGCCTACTCGAGTACGTATACGTGATATTGCCCCCATTGTTATCCGTTGTATCTGTGTATCAAGTAATCCCCGAGATGAGAGTTAACGTTTCATGCCTTCATCAAACCCCCGACCCCACATCATTGACATATATATCGAAGTATCGAAGCTAGTGGAGGAGAATTACCCCCTTATAATTTCCGTTTTTCCTTTTTTTTATATTCCGTATGATTTTTAAACCACTCCAAAATGAAAATAACACAATCCACCATACACACAATCCGAAATCCGATATCCGAAATCCGTAATCCCATAAACCTAATCGAATCGAATCGAAGAGTACGGCCGTGGATGCGGGGACATTGGCTGCCTGCCCACCGAGGAGTGCATCATCACCAGCGACTCGTGCAGCTACAATCAGCGGGACGGAAAGGATTGCGGCCAATATCCCACCTGTAAGCGGCGTTCCGGATCGACGGCCTCGAACAGCAGCCCCAATTTGGCGGCCAATCCCTCGGCCAATCCGTCAGGTATTTAGCTTGGAATCCCCCCACTTGATTACTCATTGTGCGCTTCCCTGGGTGAGTTGTCCAGGCGATTGGCATTGAGTATTTCGTACGGCGATTGGCGGCCATCACTTTTTGGTTACTCAAAAGAAAAGAAAAGCAAACGAGATTTGTGGCTAAAAGACAGGGATTTCTGTGGGTCTGACAACAGCTGACTTCGGTTGCCGAAGCCAACGAAATAGCCTGGCAGAGCTGATAAAGATAGTTTAACTAACTACAACAGGTTATCATCCGTGTTTTGTTCGAGACTAATCCTTTATGTAAATACTGGAAATACCAGAAACATTATAAATACTAGAAACATTAGAAATACTGGAAATACTTAAAATACTGGAAATACTAGAAATACTTTTATTAATATGAGACATTTTCATGGACTTTAAGACATCAATATAACTTAAAACACATATTTTGGTAGATCAATTAAAATATTAATTTTATTCAAGACCTTTAATATTCGATCTATAAAGCTCTGCCAGGTTATAGGGGATTATTCCAAATTCTCAACTTTATTTTGTGTTTTTTTTTTGTGTTTGGCCTTAAGTATTTGTTTAGTTTTATGATTGTTTTCATCTATATTTGTAAATATGCTAATATGCTATATATCCAAATGTAATATGTTGTATGGCGATCTAACACACACACACACAAACACACTCGCACAACCACACACAGACACACTGAGAGCTTCCGCTAACTCAATCAATCTGACACTCAATCAACCAATCAATCAATCAATCACTCGCTCGCTCGCTCGCTCGCTCATTCATCGCCTCATTCGCTCAAGGCTTTTAAATATTCGACCGCTAACCAGACCAACCACTTCCGCCCCCCCCCCCCCCCCGCCTCTCACCCTCTCCGTCGACCACTTCTGCATGTTTAGGAATGTCACAGCACTGAGAGAAAAAAGGGCATAGCAATGCCATCTCTATTTTTACTTGCCTATCCTAATAATGCTATTAAAGCCTAGCTAAAAATGTAAAAAAATATTTCTTAAATTCAATTCAATTTAAAATCACTATTAAATGATTCAGCTATTTTGCCACACTTTTATGCTCCAATTTGTATAGTCAAAATATTATTTGCTATTTGCCGAATAAATATAATATTCTAACATTTGTCCTGCAAAGAATTCAATAAACTTATTTGAAAAACGATTTTCTGAGCTTTAAAATTAAAAAGTAAAATTAGCTGTAATTTTTGAAATAATGAAATTAAAATTCAAATGAATTAAAATTTTAAATCATTTTTTTTTTGGAAAACGTACTATAATAATTTATTAAATAAAATAAAGCAGAAGAAGATTTTCAAAGATTTTAAAAAGTAATATTAATTTTTTAATTAAAAAAAATAGTAACTTAGAAGAAGTTAATGGCTTGATTTTCATGAGAGTCCTTTTTTAATATTTATATAAATTTTCTCTCTGTGCTGGCTGGAGAGCGGGCTAGAGAGATCAGGCTGGGATGGGCTGTGGCTGTGGCTGGGGATGATGATCATGGCCAAGACTAACGCTAACATTAAAAATCGCTCTTCTTTCCCCCCTCGACATCGTGTGCCCCTGCAAATTGAAAACTAACCACTAACAGGATCGAGTCTGGGCCAGGGACCCGAGAACAACATCTTTGCACCCGCCTCATCGAATCCCACGCTTAACACCTACACGTATAATAACAACCATCAGCAGGGCGGCGGACATGATCAAGGGTCATCGAACGGCAACGGAAATGGCGGCGGTGGTGGCGGGAATGCCGGAAACGGAAACGGTAACGATCGCGACGGAAAGGGCGGCAATGCGGGAGCGGCGGGCGCCTCCTCGACGGGCGTCATCGATCCGCACTATGTCTTTGGGGCCAAGCACCATATGCCCGTCATACCGAACATGCCCATCTTTCCGTACAACTCGCCCACGTCGGCGCCCTCGTTCCAGCAATTCCCCCAACCGAATCATCCAGGCAGCGTCCTCAATCCCGGCTACCCGATGCACGGCCTGCAGCCGGTGAATCCCTACAATCCGCCCTTCGTCTTTGGCCAGCTGCCCTTCTATGGGGGCGGTGGACCCACCGGCACCGGTGGACCGCCCGGAGGAGGAGGCGGCGGCGGCGGTGGTATCCTCGGCGGCGGCGGTGGCGGCGGAGGCGGCAACGGAGGCATCGGCGCCGGCGTCGGGCTGCCCAGCTCGACCCTGGGCATCCTGGGCGGCGGCGGCGGAGGGCTGGCGCCGTACGGCAGCAACTACCAGGGCTATCAGAGCCAGCACTCGAATGCGAATATGTACAACAAGCCGCCGCCGCAGTATCAGAATCAGAATCAACAGAATCCCTACAACCGGCGCACCCAGGCGCATCCCTCGTCAGCCGGCAGTCTGGAGACGGGCGCAGCGAGGATCCTCCTCCTGGTCGCTGGCCTCGTCCTGGCCCTCCTCCTGCCCTCTACGCGCACGTAATAAGCAGGAGCAGCAGGGAAACCCAAGAGGCAGGCAAAAGCACACAACAAATACGATACCCGTCGACACCCCGGAAAATTATCCCCACTCCATATGTTTTTTTTTCTGGCATAATAACCAAAGGAATTAGCCCATTTTCACTTACTTATAATTTCATTTGTGGCCTAATCAGATTTTTAATTCATTTGAGAAGTGGAAAGCAAACCAAAATTGGTTTACTTTTTTACTTTTTACTAAAAAAAATACTAAAATACCAGAAAAAATACTAAAAAGCATATAAAGAGGCATTCTAAATCTAAAGAATATCAAGTGAAAATGGAAACTCGCCTGAAAGTTATGTGTTTGAATTTTTGTTCTCCTTATTTTTCTTACTCTCCTGATTTTTCTCAACTTTTTAAGTTCGAACCTTTGTTTTCGGCTAGGCTTAAGAATAAAATGTAAACGCAGTAGCAGCGGCAGTTAAATATATTGTTCAATTTTAAAGTTAGCCAAGTAATTCCGAAATTCCACAAACTTAAATATTGGAATAGTATTTATCAAGTACTTAAATATTTTATTTTTTCCCATTTCCTGTTATTTTTTATGTTTTTGAGCAACTGAGAAAAGTGCGTAAATTATTTACGTGCAACAATTGTGCTCTTACCTTTCTGGAATTAATTCGTAGGATGCTTTTCCTCTGCAATTCTATCGAAAAACAATGAAAAATCTCTTCACATAATGATAACTTTTGCCTGGCTTGCCTGCACAACACAATTCAAAAGGTTGTATTTTAATTACACTCTAAGCTGTAAGCCGTAAGCCTTTGTATTTTGGCATTTTTTCTCATTCTCGGCAGCCTTTTGCTGTCTGGCCCACACGGCGAATACGTAATTTCAATTTAATATTGTGTAGGAGCTGCTGTCTCTGTGCGAGTGTGTGTGTGTTTGTGAGTTCATTTAGGTGTATGTGTGTGTGTGTTTTCGACTATCAGTCAAGGGGAACCTACTGCTCGTTGGCCCCTGGGAGTTGCTCTTTTTTGCAGCTCAATTAAATTGGAATTTAATTTCGGGCTTAGACAGCCAGCCTCTGGTCAAAAAAGGGGGGCTAAAGGTCTGACCACCACACAAACACACACACACACATACAGATGGAAACACACACACATGCATGGCTGGGAAACTTTGATGTTAATTTCATTTTTGTTGATGCTACGAATTTGCGGCCAGACACTGGCGGATCCCGGGGATTTCGATGATATGATGATGATGATGATGATGATGCTGCCACTGCTGCTGCAGTCAAAAATACGATTACAAATACAGATACTTAGAGGGATAGATGGATAGATGGATAGTGTTGTAGATACAAGATACGCATGTCAATCAAAATGCATAATGAGCTACATTCGAATGGCAGTGCACCAAGTGCAGATTGGTTATAATTTCCCTTTTTTTTGATACGAATTACAAATTACGAATTACGATTTCGAATATGAATAAATAATCACTGGAAGCAAATGAAATGGCATTTTAAAAGGAAAAAACAAACGATTTAAGTTAGCCTAAGGTGTTCAAAACTAATCTAAAGTAAAAACTAAAACTAAAACTGTAAGTGCTGCAGAAAAACCCAGAAAAATCAAAAGAAATATAACTGTCACAAAAAGGCATTTACATTTACATATACATTGCTAACCAACTGCCAGAAATACAAATACAACTGCAAAATCGAAAGCCAAAATGCAAGAAACCAAATGCAGAATTCAGAGTATGGAACACACACACACACACACACATACAAACTTGAGTCCTCAAAAATTGAAAACTGCCCAAGATAACACAACAAAACATAACGAACATAACAAACATAACGATTTTGTCGCTGTAAATTCCGGATAAAAAGCACTCATTTCGAGCATATTTACTCCGTCCGTTTGTATTTGTATTTGCACACACTTTACACACTTTGGGACAACTAACTAACTTCATTTGCAATCTCTGAACCGGAACCATGTAAACAGTACGACCAGTATTAACCAAACTGAAATCATTTTATCGAGTTAAGAACCCCAATATTATCCCCAAGACCCCTCCCCCGAAAAACATCTAACCACAAACACACGGGCAAACAATAAGTATTCGAGTATTTACTAATCAAAACCACTAACTAAAGAGTTGTACATAGCATTAAATATATATATATATATATATATATTATATATATAAATGTGCGTGGGACAGATGAGATATATTTAATATACTACAGCGAAGACTTAACTAGAATAAGAGCCCGGGCGGACAAAAACTCAAAGTTGTGTAGATTTAAAGTTATTAATCAACAACAGAAAAAAAACTAAGCTAAGTTCCATTGATTGTAACTCATTGTAATGACTTTTTTATCTCAACTAATTTTGTGTTTTTTTTTTATATGTTTTTTCGTATTTATTTTGTGTTTTTCTTTTCGATACTCTTCATTTTCGCCCCCCTTTCGATTCGAAATCCCTCGCTTTTGTGGCTAACCAACCAACTGCTTGCGCGCTCACACTGCTGCACTGCTTTGCCGACCGATCAACTGATCGACGCGACAGAGGTGAGCCATAACGCATACGCCCCGAATGCCCCGAGTGCCCCGCTGCCGGATGCGGATGCAAACAGTGGTGGAGGCGGAGGCGGAAGTGGCGGATATGGTGGCGGCTTCTCGGCTGGCGGTCAATCCCTGTACCCCAGTCTACCCAACTCGAACGGAGGAGGAGGCGGCGGTGGTGGCGGTGCAGCGCCCTATAATCCCTATGCTGCCGGTGGTGCCGGTGGTGCTGGCTACAATCCCTACAACGGCGGCTACAATCCCGGCGGTGGCTATCAGCCCCAAGCTCCTGGCAGCGGCTATCAGCCGTATCAACCCAGACCTGGCTACACGCCACCCGCACCGGGTTACGAGAACAATGGTGGTGGTGGTGCTGCCCAGAAACCCAAGGACAAGGAGGGCGGCTTCTTCTCCAACTTCTTCTCGAATCCGGCGGTGAGTCAAGCGGTATCCGGTATCATTGCAGGCCAGATAGCCAAGCAGCTGCAGGGTGGAGGAGCTGGCGGAGGCGGAGGAGCAGGTGGCCAGCAGCAGAATGGTGGCTATCAGCCGAGTGGAGGCTACGGCGGAGGATCAGCAGGCGGTGGCGGCGGCGGAGGAGGTGGTTCCAACATCCTCGGAGGTCTGCTGGGATCCGTTCTGTCCGGCGGAGGTGGTCAAAATGGAGGAGGCGGCGGTGGCGGAGGAGCCAGCAGCTTCCTGGGCAGCCTGCTCAGCGGTGGCAATGCCAACCGAGGTGGTGGCGGCCAGCAGGGAGGAGGTGGAGGAGGCGGCGGACTGGGCGACATCTTCAGCTCGAAGAACTTTGGTGGCCTCTTCAGCGAGAATCCCTCTTCCAGGGGCGGCGGCTCCTCGTCCTCCGATGGCGGCGCCAAAGGCTATCCCACCCAGGCACCTGGCAACTACTACGGCTAAACTGGAGGAGTAGCCCTCCCCCCCCACCAAATGTGGAGATCCAGAGATCTAGATGTAGAGTCTCCCCAAGCAAATTCACCCCTCTACCTATTTTTTTCTTTCGTTCTTTGGCAATGTAATCAAATGGAGAACTTTCAACGAAATTAACTGAAACAATATTGAAATATATACATGTAAGCATATTATACGCAACTATAAAAGACGATTATACAAATACAATACATATATACAAACCAACATATATATATATATATATAAGCGTATATATATATATATATAAACCCCCGATAAATAAGAAAGAGAGCTGTCTAACATGTAATTTGAGATACCGTACGCGTAGCATTCCCCCTTGCAAACTAAAAGAAACCGAAAAGCCCCATTCATTTGTAAATAGAAAAGTAACTGAAATTGAAATTGAACAAGATAATATACGTAAGAATTGAAAGCCAGTCGATCAGAGTTTTTCTTTCAGTGGTTTTGGGTTGTAGGCGAAGTTAAAAGGTAAGTTAGAAGGAAAATACAATGAGATAATCTCGGGTGACTGGTGAAAGTGAGTTGAAAATAATAATTAAAAATAACCCCCTAAAATTATAAAGATTTTAGATTTTAAAATATTTTTTTTTATTGAATGGATTAACTATAAAAAAAATTTAAATTGTCAATAAGAAACCTTAAAAAATATATTCTTACTATTAGGAACCTTTTATATTCAAAAATTTCTATTTTTCGAAATAGATAACATTACAATTTATAAAGTATTTATTATTTAAATCAATTATTGACAATTTAAAAAAACTATTTAAATTGAGAATAACAAAATCTTCAAAAATATTACCCCAAAAATTGTGTAGGTTTTATAATTTAAAATTTATATTCTACTATTTTATTCAGATAACATTTTGTTTCCAAAATAGGCATCATTAAACCACATCATTAATTAAGTATTTAAATTAATTGTAAAAAAGAAATCATTAAAAAAAATTTCCATAAAATTATGAAGATATTTTGTTGTAAAACCTTGAACTTACTATTTTATTTAGCTAACATTTTAGTACGATAAGTGGGATCATTAAACCAACTAAAAAAAGAGAGTGTAAATGGCTTTTTGGCGGAACGGAATGGAAAAGCAAAAGAGATCTTTAATCAACGCGATCATAATTTTTTAAGAGGCTGTTGACTGAAGGCAAGCGGATTTGCAGACCGAAAAGTTGCCCGAGTTGGCAAAAACTTTCGCATTTGTGTGGGAGGCGGGCCCTCGAAATGCGCTGCGTTTCCGTTGCAGTTTCACCTGTTCAGCTCCTGTTCACCTGTCCTGTGCCGCCTCGCACTTCACATTGGCCACACCACATACTCAGCTCTCTAGTTCTCCAGCTCTCTAGCAGCACAGTTCTAGCATTCTGCACTTGGCAGTTGGCAGTTATCCGGAGGAGCAACGGAGGAGCAAGGGCGGGGAAACGAGGGACAACCCATCGCCGCTCCGGCAAACATTTTGTTGCCTTTGTTGGCCGGAATGTGAACGTGAATGTTGCTGCTGCACTGCAACAATATATTATGCGCTAAGCTCCTCAACTATGCAGCCGGCGGATGGGTGGCCATTTGGCTTTGGCTTTGGCTCTGGTTAACCGACTACCGTTTTGTAATTTATTTAAGTAATAAAATAAATATACGTACGTTATACGTTGCGCACCTGCCCGTCTGGCTGGCCATATATGTAGCTCTATGGATGTGTAGATATGTGGATATGTGGATGTGGATGCCATGCCAGGCTGACGGTGGGTTTGTTGTCAAGCGAAAGTGCGCCTCAAGTGCACCAAGCACCCACTTGGCCAAAGTGAATTTAGTGTCAAGTGCAGGAAAATGTGAAAAGCAGCTGCGAGTTAGTTTTTCATATTTAAGCAGCACTTCACCCAGGAGCAGCAGCAACAGCAGCAGCAACAACAACAACAGCGAAGGGAGGAGCGGCCAACACTGGTCGGTTGTCTATGCAAAATGGAAGTGGAGAGTTTGGATTTTAGGGAGAATTTTCTCTAGAGGATCGAACAGGTACTAATTTATTTTTTATAAAACATAAAATATATTAAGTTTATTTGTTTTACAAATATGTGCAATATATTTTACGTTTCAATGGAAGTACGCACCGTGCAGAATGAGAAAACTTTAGAAAGCATATTTAGACGCGTGTGTAATCATTTTTCACCTAAAATTTTGATATCAGTACTTTTAAATTTTATTATAATTAAAACATTAAATAAATAAATGTAGTGCTATCGTCACTAGTTTTTTTCTCTTTTTTTTTAATAAAATCTACCCTTAAATATAAGATCGAATACATAATTGTTAGGATACCTTATATTTTGGAATCAAAGTTCTCAAAACCAAATTACTAATCATAAATTCACAATCAGCTCAAAAAATACAAGAATCTCTACCTTTTGTACAAAGTTGTTGTCTCCGATTAAATTTTATTTTTATATAATTTTTTTGTTAGCTAGCAGGCTGCGTCTCACGCTTTATAAGGTGAGTTTCCCATCGTAGCCCCTAACTTCATTTGCAGCCCCATCGAACCGGTGATAAGTCGAGCGTAGAGCAAACTCAACAAATTCAGCTAAAAGTTTTCAATTTCGGCCAAACAACATATAGTGTGTAGGAGGACATAGGAGTAGCATATTTCGAGAATGGAGGAGTACAACCGTGAACCCTGTCCCTTTCGCATCGTCGACGATTGTGGCGGCGCCTTCGCAATGGGCTCCATCGGCGGCGGTCTCTTCCAGGGACTGAAGGGATTCCGGAATGCGCCGCAGGGCTTTGGCCGGCGGTTCGCCGGGGGATTGGCCGCCTTGAAGGCCAGATCGCCGACGGTGGGCGGCAGTTTCGCCTCGTGGGGCTGCGTCTTCAGCATGGTGGACTGCACCATGGTGCATCTGCGCAAGAAGGAGGACCCCTGGAACTCGATCGTGAGCGGTGCGATGGCCGGCGGGATTCTCTCCGCGCGCAACGGAGTGGCCGCCATGTTCGGTAGCGCCATCCTAGGCGGATGCCTGCTCTCGATGATCGAAGGCGTGGGCATCCTGTTCACCCGCATCTCCGCGGAGCAGTTCCGCAACTTTGATCCCCAGTCGCAGGCCGACTATCAAGGGCCCAGCGACGGGTTTGCATTTGAAAAGGTGTCTGTAGTTGAGCCGATACCGAAGTCTGCCCCCCAAACTGCCAATGCAACTGGATCCGGCGATATTAACTCTGCGCCGGGCTTTGGCTTCCCCGGCGCCAGCCAACAGCAGGCCAATGCCAGCAGCTAAATTTGAAGTTATCAGAATTGCAATCATATTTCCCATATTTCCATTCGATCGATCCAGTTCTGTGTGCCCCAAGGCATCTAAATTCGAAGCGCTGCATAGCCTTGAAAGCGAAATCATTAGTTTTTATAAAAAGCTTTTTAGATTTGTAAAATAAATTCAAATAATTGAAACTTTCGTCTACACTTTAAGCAAATAGATGGAGGCGAATTTGGAGTATTGGACAAAATAAAGCAGATTGTATAGTTTTATTTCATATATTTTAATTTAGTATTAGTAAACTATTTTATAGGCAACTGAATTTAAATCTAAAGTCTGGTATATTGCTTAATTTAATTATTTAATTAAAGCAAATAAAAGCAATTGAAGTAAATACATATAAAACTACGATGAGATTTTCAAATGAATGGAAAAATGTTTTAAAATAAAATAATAATAATATAAAAAATAATATATTTCATATATAATAATAATATCTATTATAACTGAAGAGGATTAAAGGAGGAAGGAATTCTTCGATATTTTTTGAAATACATTCAAAGTATTTGATTTCCTGCCCCACTGTGCACCACCCAAAAGCAGCCAGTGGGTGGTGCAGATCGAGGACCAGGACTTTTGGTTCGGGGCTGGGATTTCAGCTGGCAGCTCCTTCAGGGCAAAACAATGACGCGCCGCATTTAGAAGCCTTTCGCTCTCGGTGCCACCCCCTCCCACTAACCCTTAACCCCTCGGTGCCCCTCCAGACCACCACCCTTAACCCATTCCCGTCTCGTTCCGTTGCGGATGTCGTTGACTTTTCAAGTCGCATTAGAAGCGACACGGCGGCGTCGTCATCGCGGTGGTTGGGTGTTTGGGTGTTTGGGTGGATGGTTGAGTGGGTGGCCCAGTGGGTGGGGCATAAAAATACATGTAAGAGGCTTTCAGCTTATTGTTTGGCACTGTCGCGTTTTTATGATTGCACGCAAGGCTCTCTGGCCATTCTCCTCATGCTTCTCCTCCTCGGTCGTCTGGCTTTTGGGCCCTTGTCTCGGCTTAATTTTATTGATATTACACGTACTTGAAGTCGACGACCAGGTCGAAAACAGCCATACCCATTCCCATTCCCATTCCCATACCCATTTCCATTCGCATTCCCATCGTCGTCTGGCTATTAATTTTTACGGCTTGCGACTTACGGCTTACGGCAGCCGTAGCATAAATGCCCGCTAGATGGCGCTTCTCCGCACAAGTTGATCAATTTTTTATATCTATTGGCACTTACTTGCCGCGATATATCGTATGCATTATATATTTATGCCCCGCCCTGCTTGTGCAAATCCAATTACGGTTTCATAATCAAGTATCCAAGACCTGCAAGTGTTGTCACTTCACTTCATTTGATATGAGTGATTTTTTGGGATACAAAGGAATTGAGAAAGGTGCGAGGAACTGCTTGCACTGCTTGAATTCCATTATTTGCATTGCTCATAACTTTTTAATGAATGGTCCGACTTGAAAAATTTCTTTACATTTCGATAGGTATTAATAAACACAGCAAAATGTCAGTACTTTATCGAAATCTTCAAAGATGTGGGTGCCAGTTACGACTCGTCTAGTGATCCTGATCAAGGATATATATAGGCTCCGGTATATAAATTGTCCACTTAAAGTAAATACATTCAATGCTTTCTATTCTTCATTTAAAGAAAACTTTTTCAAAGATTTTTTCGAATTACTGGCTAAATCTTAATGAAATTCCTGTTTGTTTGTCCAAATATTTCTCGTGGCTATTTTCTCGATTGGCTCCTCTTTCATTTTGTATTCTAACAACAACTATTCTTTAACATGTGTATTATGTGTATGGTCCGGTTCTTGTTGTTCTTGTTGCTGCTATTGTTGTGGGGCAATAAAAGTGCTACAACTTAATTAATTAAGTGCAAATGATAAAAATGACCAAACAGCACGAAACACTCACACACACTCACACTTTGGCAAACAGAGAGAGAAAAAACTAATTAAGTTTTATGTGCAATTTTCGTGGCTGAAAAGTTTCGTTTGTGTGGCAATCGTGTGGTGGTCCAAAAAGGGGAGGCGGCCGTGGCTTTAAGAGGGGGCGTGGCTTGATGGGGTGAGGGGAGAATGTGGCACGTTACGTTGCCGTCACGTTCTGTTATTTATTTTGATAGTTTGTTGTAGCTGCAGCGCTCTCACATTGTCTCCCCCACGGCCATTCTCCCCCGCTCTCCCCTTCGCCCCTCCTTCTATGTTTTTCCATCTCTTTTGGCGGGAAATCTGTGCACTGACATTTGCCGCGATTAATGAAAGTTAAGCTTTTGTCCGAAGTCTTTAATTTGTGGCCATTAGAGGGCGGCCAGCACCCACACACAGTCCTATTACCCTAGGGTAATAGAGAAATGGTAGTGACACACTCACACACGGGGAGAAAATTAGAGTGAGGTTGAAGTCAACGAAATAGCGATTAAAAAAGGAGGGTAAGAAAGAGGGTATTTTATGTAAAACTTGTTAATTCCAATAGCTGGTACTAAATAAAGACCCAATGGAAAGTGGAAAAGCAGGATTGGGTTTTTTGCAAAAACAGGTTATTTTTATGTGTTTTTTGCTGTAATTCGGCCAAAAATTGTCCCAAATCAAAACCACCTACTGATTTGCACAGCTAACAACCTAAACTAACGATCCCCATCACTTTTCGTAACATTTAATTTTTGATCAATTTTCGCATTTTTTATAATCACGAATTTTGGCGAAAAATGGCCAAAAATAAAATTGTCCAGTTTTGAATGCCAATCGATTGGGAATTTTATTACGAGTTCAACGAGGTATGACATTCCATATTTGGACCATTATTTTCTTTGTTTTGACAAAAATAGTGATTGGTTTTAGTGAAAAAGCAGGATTTTGTTTTTTTCAAAAACAGGATATATTTTATGTGGTTTTTCTGCTATAATTCGGCCAAAAATTGTCCCAAATCAAAACCACCTACTGATTTGCACAGCTAACAACCTAAACTAACGATCCCCATCACTTTTCGTAACATTTAATTTTTGATCAATTTTCGCATTTTTTATAATCACGAATTTTGGCGAAAAATGGCCAAAAATTAAAATGTCCAGGTTTGAATGCCAATCGTTTGGGGGTATTGTTACGAGTTCAACGAGGTATGACATTCCATATTTGGACCATTATTTTCTTTGTTTCGGCCAAAAAAGTGATTGGTTTTAGTCGAAAATCATGATGGGGCTTTTGGCAAAAGCAGGATATTTTTATATGTCTTTTTCATGCATTTTATAATAATAGTTAAACTACAGCCAATTTTTTCCAGTGCAATCACTGAACAAAACATTTCCCAATCGGCGGCAGTGGCAACTCCAGATGGGAAAAATGCATTGCCTACTTATGTGGGCAACGTCAGAGGAGCTCGTTGCCAAATTGAGTAGCGCATTATGGCGCGCGGGCGGTTTTTCCCGGCTGCCTTTTCCATTGGGTGTGCTGGAAAAACACATGCCTGCCCCGACGCTTGTTTACATGCGTTTGGCGCACCCGCCAGATAAATCAGCAGCAACAACATCACAGCAGCAACATCACAACAGCAGCAGCAGCAGCAGCAACAACTGCAGCTGCAACATCAACAGAGCAGCTCTGATTTAGTCAACGCTGATTGTTAAAGTAAGAACTGCAACCACGACATGGGTAAATTTGCAAAACAAACTCAACCCTCTGCCCCTTTGCTCCTCCCACAGGTGTGGTCAGCCTAATAGTGGTAGTAGAATGTTTTCGAAAAAGTGTATAAATAAATGTCATTGTTATTTGCGAAAAACATTTCAATTGTTTTGTTGTTGTGCGCTAGTGTTGAACACTCGAGAAATACATTTAAATAATATTTTTAAAAGATAAATGCCTTTAAATAATATTTTAAAAATGAAATAGCTTTAAATAAGATTTTAAAAAGATTAATATAATTATAAAATATATGAAATATATTTGTTTTAATATTTGTAAAATATTTTAGATATTTTTCAATTCATTTCTAATACCCAAAGATACCCCTACTATTCCAACCCCAGCTGTGTGGCCCGTTCAAAGTCTCCGATTGCAGCTTGAATTTAGTTGCAATTCAAAGCCCACTAGCAGCATTGAGAAGTTGTTGAAAAATATTTGTCCTCTGCCATGCAGAACTTGCAGTTTAGCCCAACTCCTCAACCTCCACGCCTCCTCGCTTTCCATCGGATGTGTGGGAAAACTTTCGACTTCAGTACACAACTTACCTCAACTTTTGCTGGGGCACAGAAAAAAATTTGTTAACTTTGGCCAAGGCAAGGAGGTTGAAAGGACGACGGACGCAGGACGAAGGATGAAAACTTTTGCATTCGCCTGCAGTTGAAGTTGGCCGGAGAGTAATTGAGGCACTCGAGTGCGAAAGGAGCCGAGTCCAATTTTCGCAAATCGTCCGCTTTTGCAGGTGATAAATTTTGAAAGGCATTTTAATTGATTTCGACAAATGAAATTAAATTCGTAGGAGCAACGGAGCGCAGGAGGTGTGAGCCAACATCAAATATTAAATGTTCTGCCATTTGAATTATCAAATTTCGTTTCGTTTTGCGCCTTTGCTGTTTCTCATGTGAGTTTCAATTAAAAATTTACTTATTTGCTCGACAAAGTTTTTGTGTGGCATTTAGCAGGGACTGTGGGTCGTAGGCGTGGCATCGAGGGCGGAACTCAAATACCGAAATGCTCAAATACAAAACGACAGACAAATGAAGACGGAGATGCAGATGGCATAAACGGCATAGAAGGAATGGGAATGGGAATGAATAAATTTCCAAGCAGTTGAAATGTTGAACCAAGCGAAGTTTCTGCTTTGTTTTGGCGCCTCAGCTCAAGAAACACATAAAATGAGCAGGGCACAAAGGTGCACTGTGAGAAATAAAAAGGGCCTAAAATGTAAAAAAAAAATAAAAGTTAAATTTAAAAAATGTTTTGGCAAAAAATAAACAAAAAAATATAGAAAAAAAAAATTAAGAGATACATAAAATAAAATTTTTTTTAATTATAACCATAACTTATTTTTTAGGATATTTTATTCTAAAATTATTGTTAAAAATTTGTTTCATTTCAAGAAATTGATAGACTTTTCAATGAAAGTTTATGGACGTGTCTACTTAAAAATCCCAAAAGTGGTCATACTTTTTTTCGATTTTTTTCAGTGCACTCGCTTCCAAGGAAGATGCAATAGTTGGAAGCGACTGGAGCTGCATGCGGTTTGTGGTGGCATCTTACTTGCTCCACACATTTGTGGACTTTGGTGGAAAGGGGAAAAGGGGGCGTAAATGGAGTGGTAATAGGAAAAGGGGGCGTGGCGGGGGCCTCTGTTCAAGTTGTGCAGCAAAAGCCACAAAAATAAGAAACGACGACAAAGTATACGGCTCCCTTTACCCCTACCCCTACCCCTTCGCTTCGCCCCCTGCCCCCTCCCCCCCTTTCCAGCCGCCGCCTCTGTGCGAAAAATTAGAACCGCAAATCATTTTGAAAACAATGCATATGCCATGTCATATAAGTAGGTGGCTGGGGAGGGGAGGGGGCGGTTGGTTGGTCTGAAAATAAGAGAGAGAGAGACTTTTCCTGGGCGTTTCCAGGAAAGTGCACAAAATCCTCATCTATCTGGGAAAACAGCCACAAAACAAGTCGGATATCCGAGATTCCCCCAATGCTAATTAGTCGGGCTGCGGTTTCTAATTGGGATTAGCATTCGCCAAAGGAGCAACTTTTAGCTACTTTCAGGAATAATTGGTAGATATGCAATAAGCTCATTAGGCCAACCAGTTCGGAATTATTCACTCTTCTTAATTGTGTCAAATTAAATTAAAAAGATTATCATTTAAATGTTTATAGGTGAAATGTTATTGAAATTAAAAATAACAAACAAGTAAGGAGGCTAAAAAAACATACGAATAATCTTCTTTTCACCAAAAACCCGATCCTGATTTTACACAAAAAAAACAGCATTTTGAAAGAAACAAGGGCTTTAATCGTCCGAATATGGAATAAAATACCGCAAAAGGATAGTAATACAATTCTTAATAGTTTGGCATTTAAAACTGGGCATTTTAATTTTTTGCCATTTTTCGCAAAAAATCATGATCAAAAATCATTATCAAAAATGTGTAAATTGGATCGAAATTATATTATTTTTAAATCAGACGAAAAGTGCTCTGATCTTAATAATTAGGTTGTTAGCTACAAATAGCAGTACGCCTTTTTGATTTGGGACCAGTTTTGTTAAAGTTTCAGCAAAAAATCTATTTAAAAAATCCAAATTATACCAAAAATCTATATATTGATTTTCCGCCCAAAAGAAAACAGTATTTTTGCGGAAACAAAGAAAATATGGAATGTCATACGTCGTTAAACTCGTAATAAAATTTCCAATCGATTGGCATTCAAACCTGGACAATTTAATTTGTGACAATTTTTTGCAAAAAAATCAAAAATCGTATTAAAAATGTGAAAATTTTGCCCGGCAAATTAATTCTTCTAAATGAGCCAAAAAGTTAAATGAAATTAATATATAGAAAGTCAACTAAAAAATAGCAAAGGCATGAAATAAATAAACATATTTTATGCTTGTGTAATGAAAAGATTAAAGACAGTTTAGTTTGGGCCTGGTATTTTAATTTTTGCCCAAAGAAAGTGAAGCAAAAAGGTGCCAAAAATATGATTCTTTGGGCTGTCAGATTTCCCAGTTTTCCCAATCACGGCGATAATCATATTCAAGTCGGCCACAAAAGAAAATGGCTAGAAAATGTATATGTGGACTAGGGAAACCGCAAAGAGAGCTGCTAAGCCAAGCCCATTGGAGATTGGAGATTGGAGGCTTCGGTACTTGGGTTTCGTTTTGGTATTGGGATTGGGTTTGGGTTTGGGTTTGGGCCATGTTAATGTCGGCTCAGACATGTCTAACACCCTTTGGCTAAGCCGCTTCCCCTTCCCCCGCCGCTGCCTTTTTGCTTTCGCCCCACTTGCAATTTAATATTCATTTTGTGAAAAGCCCATTTACATTTTGCGTTTGCCCTTTTTCATTTTTGTCCTGCCACTCCAGGTCCTTTCCATTCTCCATGCTCCATTCTGCAACTCCAACTCCTAGTCCATATTCTGTTTCTGCTGCTGCTTCTGTTGCTTCGTGCATGTGTGTTGCACTTTCTTTTCTCGACCCCATTTCCCCGCTTTCCCCAAACCCAAGCCCAAAGGACCCACTGCTCAACACGGCGTATGCGTAATCTAAGCAGAGCTCTCCCTCTCCACTTCCCAGTCCTCAGCCAGTGCCTTTTGTTTGTCTTAATTCAACCGCAACGGCACAAGGATGCGGGATGTAGGATGTAGGATGTGGGGATGCTGGGACAGGGATTTGCGTCCGTTGACCACTTGAAAAGATTTTTAACCCGCTGCCAGCTGCTGTCCCCGTTTCAACCCTTCCTTCTTCCCTTCCTCTCAGGTGGAAAACCTGCTGCAGCTGTTGATTTATACGCACTGGACCATGTCAATGTCGATGCTGAGCGCCCTGAGGGAAGCAATCATCGCCGGGTGCCATAACCAGATGCCCATGGACTCCCTACACGGTAAAAAATATCCATAGCTACGAATATGCAAACATCTGTAAAGTATCCTCAATGTATTTTCAAACTCATGAAATCTTTAGATTTAGATAAATTATATAAACTTGTATCTTAAATTCTTATTCTTTTAAAATATTTCAAAAAAATTTAATTAAGTGGGTAAGCTTTTTAGAAAACATTGGCAACGCATTGGAGTTTTTCATTTACTTTTAAAATATTTTAAAGATATTTTGTTCACATTTATGGTGTAAAATTTCCAAATAAAATGTCAATTCCCTTTTTTTTCGCCGTGTAAAACCGAACTCAATCCTCGCCTGTTGTTTCTTTCCATTCGGTTGACTTTCGGTTGGTTTGGGCTGCCAAACAACGACCAAAGCCCACTAAACACCCACAATTAGCCGCTGGGAAATTGTTTTTCGGCCGCCGAAATAGTTATTAAAATACTTATGGACAGTTAAATGTTTAATCAATGCCCCGCCATATGTGATAATTGGGGCGTTGCTAAAGGGGGGGCGTGGCAAATATTTGGCCACCGGCCACAAAAACCGGTTTTACTGCCGACCAGAGAGCAGCGAGAGCAAATGCAATTGAAATGCAAATATTAATTACAATCAAAAAACGGGGAGGCGAGCAGTCAGGTGAAATCGAAAAGTACACGAAAAGCTTAGGTTATTCATGCGGGCGAATTTGTGAAGCGACCCTCGCATTTTGCGCCTCATGAACCGTTCACGCAACGTGTCGCGCTGTAAATAGAATTTGTGCATAATAAAATTATGCATTCATAAAGCAGTTGCAGTTGCTGTTGCAGTTGCAGTCGGAGTGCCGAAAACACTCGCTGAATGCAATTTTCAGTATACCACCACTCTCGGGATTTTCCCTATATAGTATAGTATATATATAGTATGTGCATACAATGCAGTGCCATGGAAACCGGGGAAGCCTCTGTCTGATGTTCCACTACCACTACTTTACTTTGCCCCGCCATTCAAACGGGAATAGTGGGGAGTCCTTTTGAAAGGCAGCGTCATCGACCGTGAGTCCATTTGGCCGAGCCGAAGAAGCGACGACCCCCCGATGGCAGCCAAGGGGAACCGCATATGCCTTTTGGAACTGCAATTGGAGTCATCACCATCATCATCATCGTCATCGTCTTTCTCCTGGCCCGGGGCATCATCTTCCCAATGCTCCGCTGCACAATGGCAGCAGCTTTAATTTCGAAGGACCAAGTACTGCAAATTTCCCAAGCTTTGGTGTGTGCTACAATATTTATTTAATAAATGGCAAACTAATAAATGGGCTTAAAAAATATAAATAAAATATATTTTACATCTTTATGGGGTAAAATCGACTTTAAATCTTCTTTAGATATTTATCCTTATTTATCCTTAAATTAGAGAAAATAAATATTATGCGTAAGGGACCCTAACCACCTGATTCCCGATTCCTGCCTGTCCACCTGGCTAACCGACATCCTCGACTAATTCCACAATCTTCTGAGGGACAGCTAAGTCGGGCCCTCTGTCCTTCGGAACGGCTCCTGTTTCCTTGGATTTCAGCACAGATTTCGTACGGGGGTGACGTCCATAAACGGATTATAATGCGTGAACCCGCCCCGCCCCCTTTTCCCACCGCCCGCCGCCTACTTATGCCTGCCCATCGCCGGGCAGTTAAACCGCTTACGGAAATTCTGTTCCCTGTTCCCCAGATTTCCTTTAAACGGTGCACTCTGAAAAACAAATACTAGCTATCTGATATTCGCATACAAATTATTAAATTTCATAAAAATAAAAATAAATAAATCAAAATTTGAATATAATTATTTTTCGAACCTTAATAAATTCCTATTTTTATTCCGGTAATATTTTTGAGTTTCTGAACACAAAGAATAATGATAAGATATTTAAAAACACAACTTAAAAAAAAAGAAATATTCTAATAAATATATTTTACAAAGAATTTTAATGAAGCATTTTGTTAATATTAAAGAAAATAATAATTATATCATCAAATAGTAAATTCTTTATAGAAATATTGATTTTGTTTTTAGTTTACCCTTAAGATCAAAGAATGTTTTTTTATTTTTAAGAAAATGTAACAAAATAAAATGAATCTGGGATTTCCCAAGTGTACGATCCTTCCTCTCATCCGCGGTGCTTCCTGAGCTTTGTCGAGGCAAAAGTCCATTCTGTCACGTTTTATATTGATATTTAAAAAAACAGCAGGGGGGAGGGGGTTGGAGAAGAGGAAGAGGTAGAGGAAGGGCCGACCGCCGCAGCAACAACTAACAACTAAACAAAATGGCAAAACAAATTTCTGCGCGTTTTGCGTCGCTCAGCACGTAGGCAGGGGCGTAGTGGAAAGCGCAGGGGGTTAGGGGGAGAGGAGGGGTGGAAAAGCGGGGGACGAGATGGCTTTTCACGTGGCAGCCACGTAGCAAATGGCAGCGGCGAACGGAAATTGCAATTGAGTGCAAATTGCAAGAAGAAAAGGGCTTTCCCCCTCGCTCCTTTTGCCCAATTTTCACCCACTTCCTGTCGCCTTTCCCCTTTAAACCCTCCCTTGTCTCCTTCGATTTTCGTGTACTTCCTGTCGAGAGCTCGGTAAATTTTTAATGCCCCCCGTGGCCCACAGTGATTCCGCAGCCCCCAAAAAACAGCCCGCTAATGAATAAATCTGACCATCTTGAGCCATTGGCCCGAAGAGGCGGCTTTAATGATTAACCACCGGCAAGGCTGCGTTGGCACCACCCACTGCCACCCACTTTCCATAACAATAACACCCACATCATCGGCGGGTCGTATGCTTGTTTGCCTTCGGCGCCTTCAACTTCATCGTCGTTTGTCACGTTCGGGGCGCGATTTTTATCGCCCGCAAGTGGGTCGCGGAAAACCAAGGAAAACCAAGGAAAACCAGGAGGCTTTAATTAATTTCCACGCCAAAAATAACCCACCATTTCGACCTCCAAACAATCTGGTTGGGAATCATAAATCCAAGATACATGAAATTAAAATAAAAATAAATTTTGTTACCCACAATAAAATAGGAAAGAAATATTATTATAGTTTCTAGTACTTTTAATAAATTATTAAAAATATTTATATACTTTGTACATAGCTACCATTTCTACCAACTAATTTCTCGCTAAGTGCCCCCCAATCAGATCCAAATATATATTTGTTCCACTAGTAATTTCTAGAACGGAAAAAAGTACATTGGGAAAAAGCCAAAAATGATTGTGATTCATTCATACGTTAATCTATAATTCCTTATCTCATATATTTATATACGTATATATATATTTATTCTATATTTTGGCATTGCCAAATGTAGGTAGATAAGGTATAAAAGTTCCAGATCCGTCTCGGTTTAAGCTCAGTTTAATTTCGCAGCCGAAGGTTGCACTTTCAACATAATGAAGTCTGGGATTATACTAGTTCTTCTGGCGATTTCGGTATTGGAGCGCCTATCTCCTGGAGACGCTGCCAATTTGCCGCAGGAAAATTTGGAAAAGTTGGAAACATTACTCGATAATGCTG
This sequence comes from Drosophila pseudotakahashii, assembly GCA_035046095.1. Classification (NCBI taxonomy): domain Eukaryota; kingdom Metazoa; phylum Arthropoda; class Insecta; order Diptera; family Drosophilidae; genus Drosophila; species Drosophila pseudotakahashii. The sequence continues at coordinate 16,514,308 of JAWNOE010000105.1, forward strand.
TTCTAGCCAAATCAGCGGGGGATATCAAAGGCCTGCAAAGTAAATTGGAGATTGCTGAAAATCAAGTTAAATTCAATGAAGCCCTCAAGAATTTGCAAAGCCAGTTGGCAAATGCCGAGTGCCAACTAAAACTTAAAGACCTTATAATTGTGAAAGATAAGGAAATACATGAAAAAACTGAACAATTAAAATGCAAAAATAAGGAAATAGACGTTCAAAATAAACAAATAATATTTTATAATGATAAAGTAGAAAATATGACAGAAATTATAAGAAACTTACAGACTCAGTTGCTAAATGCTGAGGCTCAAATTAAAATCAACGAAATGGAAATTAATGATAAAAGTGAACAACTTAAAAGCAACGAAGACCAAATTACGGATCAAACTATTCAGATCAAGAACAAAGCCGAAGAACTTATTATTAAAACTAATGCAGTTAAGGACTTGAGTGCCCTGATTTCGACGAAGGATAGCCAGATCAATGGGCTCAACAATCAGATTAAATCGGTTTCTGAGGAACTTTTGAAGCACAATGGAACGGATGAGTGTCCCAAAAGCGGCCCAAGTGGCATTTACCTATTAAGAGTCCCCGGAAATGTTTTAATGGAAGTTCCCTGCAACTCAACTGGCTGGATTGTTGTTCTAAGGCGGCAGGACGGATCGGTAGACTTTGCACGCAGCTGGAAGGAATATAAGGAAGGCTTCGGTATTTTAACAGGCGAATTTTTCATTGGCCTGGAAAAACTACACCAATTGACTAAGAGACGACCTCACGAAGTCTACGTCAAGTTAGTGGATGTACATGGTAAAGTTATCTATGCTCAGTACGATAACTTCAAGGTTAGCAACGAGGAAAACAAGTATCGTCTAGACTCGCTTGGAAGTTACTCTGGTACAGCAGGAGATTCCCTAAGCTACAGTACGAGTAAATACTTTACCACAATTGATCGAGATAATGACAATAGTTCGGAGAATTGTGCTAGATACTACGGTGGCGGCGGTGGCTGGTGGTACAATAGTTGTGCTGACAGGTATGCATAAACAATTAAACAATAACCTTTTCTAAAGATGTCTAACAAAAAATTTAAATTGCAGTTATCTTACTGGAAAGTTCTATAAGGATGGAATTTCACCAAGCCAAAAAGGAATAAATTGGTATCACTATCGCAACGACTTGACGACCTCATTTACTTATGTTGAAATGCTGATTAAGCCAAAATAATTATGAATAATATTATTATATACAATGCAAATATATCTGAAACATAGAAACGTATAAAAGTAAGCCAATGTTTTCAAAATTAATTCCGATTTGATCGATTCTATGAGTAAACAAGAGAGAATGCTATAGTCGAGTGCCTCGACCATTAAATACCCGTTACTCAGCTGAACAACTTTACTATAATATTCTTTTAATTTCTAGTACATTAAACATTTGTTATAAATCATTAGAAAAAAAATAAACGAATACTTTTTAAGTAAAGATTTAGAACACCCATTAAATAAATAGAAACATGAGATTAATTGCTTGTGTGTAATGAGTGTATTTATATTTAATTATGTGTTATGTGTCTAGTTGCCCATTGTCGTAAATTATTAGTAACAGTAACTTCAGGTGTTTGAATTTGCTTCGATGAGTGGCGTGTGTCTTTTGAGTATTTGTTGTTGGATTGCATGGAAACGTTGAACATATTTAACCAGAAATAAGCTAAACAAAATATGCTAGAGAGTCTGTCGTTTCCTAATCATGGCCAGTACTATCGACCTCTGCCACTGGAATTTCCTCGCTATTCTCCATCGGCATCTCATCGCCAGTGCTATCGACCTCTGCCACCTGGATTTCGCCACTATTGGCTGCTCTCACGGGTTCCGTGTTCTGCGCTTCTAGATCAAAATACTTGGCACTGTACAGTTGCACCTCCATGGCTAGCTCCTCCAGGAGCCCGAAAATAAATTCCCAGCTAAAAATTGTCTTTAGAAGTGCGACCAGGAGCGGAATATTGAAAGACCGTGCCTCCATCCAAAGAAGAAAAGCCTCCCACAATTTTGGCAGAACGATCGCCAGGCAGTAGGCTATGGGGAAAACCGAAAGTTAAATATTACTTCATAATATTGTTTTTAATTATTAAGAGCTAAATTAATCAATAATAAAATGGTGCAAATTATATTTAAGCCTTAATAATAATTTTTTACAAACACTAATTTGTATAGATATTCTTTATACATTTAATTGATTATTATAAAATGGGAAAAACACAAGATTAAATATTAAAAATAATAAAAGGTGGACATTTAATGCAAGCTTTAATAATTCTTTTTTTTTTAAGAAGCCAATTTTTTTTTAAGATATTTTTATATATTACATAATTTTGTAAATTGTAATTTGCTATAAATTTTCCATAATAAAAGGTGGTAATTTAATGCAAACCTTTATAATTATTTTTTACTAACTAAAATATCCATAAAAATGGAATAAAAGTTAATAACAAAATACAAATGAGCGAACTTGATTTTAACCTACCGATCTTAATCAGCGTGGAGAGGTTAATCCAGAAGAGGATGACGCGTACCTCCATCAGGACGATCATCACCAGGAGGCTGGCCCGCAGGTCCGTTCCGAGGAGGAGGAACTGAGCGGTGGCCACCGAGCGGTTGATGCAGTTGGCCACTTGGCCGACCACACGGACGCCCAAGTCCAGTGACATCGGTACATTGATCCGGCAATCCAGTAGCTGCTCGTAAGGCAAGAAACGCACATATGGCCGGAGGACCGAGTAGATCAGCAAATGGACCAGGATCATCAGGCCCGCCATGCCCAGCAGCTGGGGCAGCGAGTGACCGGCCAGGAAGTCGATGCCCACGAGTCCGAGGAACAGCCAAAGGCCGCTGAGTCTGAGATCGCGGCACAGGATCAATTGCCACACAAAGCGGGGCACGGCAAAGCCTTTCACTAGCCCGCACATCTCATCCCATGTATATCTCTGTGCTCGCAGAGTCGCCTCCACCTCTAGACTCACCTCTGGATTCACTGGAATACTCATGATGATTCTGAAAAAGATTGAGGTAGCAATACCGTATTATATTGGCTTTTTCTATTGCCAACCAACCTCTTAAAGTTCTTGAAGTAAAAATGCACTAGGAAAATAAATAATTTTTCGATTTCGTTGTTAAGTCGATGGAGTTCTGGTTATAACTGAAGGGGATTGTCAACTGGCTGCTGAATGTTGAAATGAAAAATATATCACAGCCTTCTTTCTTCAACAAAAATTCATTATTGGAAAAACCTATAAAAAAACAGGATATTTCTTTTGTATTTTTTTTCAGGGAGCTGACTTTTTAAATTTTATATTTTCCAATGGTTTTCTTGGATTTCATTTAAATTGTCTACCTACTTTTATACATTTATCTTTAACTTAAGGATTTATGGGCTAATGGCATTTATTTAAAATAATATAGTTCTTGGCGAAATTTAGCTTTTTTCATCAAAAATCAGAATCTGGAATTTTGATACAAAAATATAAATTTTTCTTACATTGCTTTTTTCTGTAACTTGGCCAAAAATTCTCACAAATCAAATATACTTTTTGTTTTGAACAGCTTTGAACTTTCCGGTTGATTAAGAAAAAATTATTTTTTTCGCCAATTTTCGAATAATAATCATAATTTTTTGAAAAAAATTAAAAAAAAATAAAATGTCCAGGTTTAAATGCCAATCGATTGGAAATTTAATAACGAGTTCAGAAAGGTATGACAATCCATATTTGGATCAATATTTACTTTGTTTCTGTAAAAAAACTGTTTGTTTTTTTTGGAAATTCGGGATTTTGTTTTTTTTTTTGACAAAAATAGGAATTTTTCTTTTGGTTTTTTTGCTATAACTTGGCCAATAATGGTGCTACATTAAAAATACATACTGTTTTGAACAGATTACAATATAATAATTAAATCCATAACACTTTCCGTGTGATTTTAAAAACATAAAATTTTTGCCAATTTTAATTTTTTTGTAAGGGGGTACATCATGATTTTTTGCGAAAAATTGCCAAAAAATAAAATGTCCAGGTTTAAACGCCAATCGATTGGAAATGTAATAACGAGTTCGGCAAGGTATGATAATCCATATTTGGATCATTATGACCTTCATTTTGGCCACAACAGTGATTATTTTGATAAAATATTGAGGTCTGTGGTTCTTGAAAAAATTTTCTGATTGTTTTTTTTTTTCGTAAAATTATGATGTTTTCTTGACCAACTGCTGACCAAATTCTAATTTATTCATGGCCCTGGCGAGACGAGGCTTATCGCTTATCAAGGGAGCTGCCTTTGCGGCTGCCGCTTTTCCGTTGGCCAAATATTTGCTCAGTTGCCGGTTGGCCAAACAAAGGGACCGCCGAGGACAAAGGAACGCGCTTCGTTTCGACATTCTACGTATACGTAATAAATAAATAAAATCCCATTGGAAGCTGGAATTAGAAGGGGAACAGTTGGAAGGGGGGTTGCGAAAAGGCATCGCCAAATTGTTAAATGCCAGTCCGAAAATCCAAATGGAAATCGTAAATTGGAAATTGGAATCGCAGTTTGCCGCTAATGAAATGCGATAAAGTGAACCGAAATCGAATCGAAATAATGCCCAGCATTCAAAGCCAAAAGCGGGGCGATGGCCAGCGATCTATTTCGAACATTTTGCGAATTGTGCGGAAATTAGTAAAACTTTTGGGTGGGAAAAGGCCGACTTTCCCTGGCTAATTTCCAGTGGCAGCTCGAAATGTAAATCAAAACTGCAGCTCCAAGTGGCACACTAATTAGATTAACTTGCAGCAGCAACAAAAAACCAACGCAACGCACACACAGTGACTCACAAAAAGCTGTTGACAATTTCGGAATTTGTTTTTGCAGCCCGATAGGAGAGAGCGTGCACTAAGAACAAATTAAATGTGGGGCTTGAAAATAATAAATATTTAAATAAATAACAAAATAATAACAATAAATCAAATTTAAAAAAATTGCAAAAATTTTAAAGTTTTCTTTGGCTTTTTTTATAGAAAAAACAAGAAAGGCAAGCCGAATATATATATTCTTGATTGGGTAAAAAAAGTAACAAAAATTGCAATATTTTAACATTAAAGCAAATTTAGAATGCAAAAATAAAAGTTTTCTTGGGCTTTTCTTCTTCTTTAAAAAAAGAATTTAAAAAATTTAACATGACTAATAAAAATTAAAATAAATTTAAATCCAAAAGGTTGCAAAAATAATCATTTTCATTGCGTTTAAATGAGAAATTTGATCAGGGTTTAAAAATACAGATCTATAGAAGTTTTACCTTAAGAGCTATTATATTTGATATTTATTTTTATTTTATTATATTTTTTGTATTTATCTGTAATTCTATTTTTTGCTGTGCAGCAAAGCACAGATATATTCGGTATATATATATTTTTGACTTGGCGCCAGCGAAATATGCTCGGGTTTCTTGCCCGTGTCTCCGTTGCTGCCATGTCTTGCTTAATTATTTCCTTGGCTAGAGCAAACAATCAACATAATTTCTGACACGCCTCCCACGCCCCCCGGCCATTCGGGGCTTCCCATTTTCCATTTTCCATTTTCCATTTCCCATTTCCCAGCTCCTTTTCATTTGCGCCTTGTCTGCGACATAATGAAAAATGTGGAAAGTTGCAAGTTGGCGACACGAAAAGCGGAAAAGGAGGCCCCTCATTAGCTGCATTTGAAGAGCCCATCTCTGAGATTCGATAACATTTAATAGCCCGAACATTTTACATTTTTATCCCCCGCCCGCAATAACCGAACTTTTCCAAAAAAACACAAACAAAGCAAACACAAAGGGAAAGGAAAAGGAAAACAGGTGGAAACCAGGTCCGAGGTCCGAGGCTGGGTTAACAAAACTGGCTTTTCCAACACTTTCCCTTGTTTGCATTTAAATTTCGTTTTCAATATTACCGAAAGCTGCATAAATTATCTTCACAACCTCAGCTGTTTTTCCGACTTTTCTCGTATGTGTGCGGCTGAGTGTGTGTATGTGTGTGTGTGAGTGTGTTTTCCCAACTATAACTATCGATCTCACTTAAGCCTCCTGGGTCCTGACTCTCCGTCTGTCTGAATGTCCGTCCGTCTGGCCCATATGCAAGCGGGCAATAAAATTTAAATATTTTGCATATAAATCAAATCGATGGAAATTTTCGGGACAAAGCAAAGGTGCCATATGTGTGTGTGTGACGCAGGAGGAAAATGGGAAGGGGGGGGGGGGGGAGGCGGGTGTTTGGATTTGCCAATGCAGCTGGACATGTGGAGTGCCCAGTGCTGTCGTATATAAATTACGAAAGGTGCTTAGACGAGCCGTTTTTAATTTTAATTTGAATATTTAGTACTACAAACATATTTATCTGATTTTAAATTACTGTTTATGGAAAAAATATCATGGCATAAAGATTACTAAACAAGTTGAAAAGCGTACAAATATTTTAATATAATTAAATAATAGTATAGATAATAATAAAAATAAATAATAATATTTATTTTCAATTTCAGTTGGCTTATTATAGTTAAAAGATCGAAAATTGAAATTAAAATCTGTTTTCAAATAATATCAGTAAGTTTATATATTTTTCTATATTTTAAAACGTTAATTTGAGCAGCGTTAAAAGCTATAGCTTTAATGTATAAAATATTACTGTAATAATCGAAGGTTTAACCAAGTTATAACTTAAATTTATCCTTTATAATTTGGCTAGAGATAGAGCCAATTGAGCAACATTGGGTGTGGGTGTGGGTGGGATTTTTGGCCGAGTGTTTTGTGGTCGTGTGAGGCGCCCAAACTCCTTGCCTGTGGATGGGAGTGTAAATGTAAATGTGGATATATGCGGATGCAAATGCCACGACACACAAATTGCGAGGAGTCGCGTCGAGTCCTCTATTATAGTCGCCCTCCTAACTGGGCGATCACGTAGCCATAAGCATAAGCGTGCATATAGCTCCCAATCTGTCGGTTCTGTCCGATCATACGAAATGGTCGCACACACACTGCCCCCGGCATATAGCATATCCCATATCCCATATCCCCCATCGCATATCCTCGAAATGTCCTGCGACTACGTTCGGTAATCACGCGTGACGTCTCAATTTTGTACTGGATTATTTGCTTACATCAGCACGTATTGATTGATTGATTGATGGGGGTAGTATTTTATTTTCAACGAATTAAGTGGGGGCCCTGGAAGCACTGAAAGAGGAGTGAAACTCACTTCTTCTAAGGCTTAAAGCTCTGCTGAAGTAGTGAATAAATTTACAAAATTGAACACAGCCTAAAATCACCTTTGAAATCAGAAATCAACATATGTGTCTAAAAGTATGCAACAATATATTTTTGAGCCAAAAGTCATACGAATTCATATCGGTAGAGTTATTATCCATTATTCATTGCATACTTTTACACACATATTATATTTTAGTTTAATTAAAAATATAAGATTTTAATATAATTATTTTTACTTTGACAACAAATAAGATTTATAGTTATAAGAATTATATATTTTTTTAATTAATTTATGGATTATAAATTATTTCTGATTTATTTCATTTAAAATTATATCTTAAAATTTAAAAAGATTTACTTTAGGAAAATCTGGTATGGTATTATTTCTTCTTTAAGTAAGAACTAAATTAGTGTTTCCCTATTTGATAGTTTCAAAATGTTCAAGGGACATCTTTTTTGCTAGCATTCAGGTTTTCGAGGCAAATTGTAATTGAGGCTGTCGGATAATGAAGATCTCTTTCCTGTCATCCGACCCCTTGTACTGAAAGCACAGACACAGACACGTGGCAAAGCAAAAGGATAATGGATAATGGTCATTTGGATGCGCATATGTCCTGGCCGCCGAGTCCACCTTCATTTGCATCATTCGGCGTCTCCTAATGCAACGGAGAGTCCTTTGGAGGGGATGGAGAGGATGTGGCATGCAACATTTCGTTTATGTCGAGTGCACTTTCGGTCACATTTATTACACAATTCCAATAAATAACATTTCGTAGGGCTTCCTGCTGGCTGGCTGCTGCTGCTGTTGCTCCTTTCTGGCCAACTCCTTCCAGACAGCAAAGGACACACACACACGTACACTCACAGGACTCACACAGACACGGACACCGCACGTCGGCAACGATTTTCTTTATGGTATTTACAACGACATCGTCAGCTCGTCATCGTTTTGCCGCTGGCCCCAACCAAAGGAAGGAAAATCGGGGAAAATCCTGGGGGGTGGGGTGCAAAAGGGGGTGGAGACATGGGGAGTATTTTATTTACGAGTATTCCCCAACTGCAACACAAATAAAAGGAAACCGACCTAAAAGAAGCGAGGCTGTTTATACCCTAATTAATCTATTATTTAAATTAAAAATCATTTTTGGATTATATTATATTATAAAATATAGAAAAAAGCCTAAAACTTATATTATTTTTTTTAAATAAACACTACTGGTTAATATGTCGAAAAAAAAAAACAAACTTTTTATTGCCTATCTAAAATGATACGAATAAAATATATTTTCCTTATTAATAACAAAAATTTAATAAAATGCTTAAACAAATTATTAAATAAAATAAAACAATACAAATAAATAGAACAAAAGTAATATTTAAATAAAGCTGAAACTATTGCCTATTTATATAAATTAATAATTTATTCGAATAAATTACATTTTTCTTATTAATAAAAAATATTTTAAAAAATATTAAAAAATAAATAAAAGATTTTATTTAATATAAAAATCAGAGATTAGTCAACTTAAAATCGAAATACAGAAGAGCCTGGAAAAGGGTACAAACAAGCGAGAATCGGAAGACGAGAGCCTGCAGTCAGAGGCTCCTGCAGGATGCTCAACTGCTCGGTTTCCCGTGTATGTTTCTGCAATAAATTTGTGTGCTTTATTGATATTTTATATGATTTTATTTTATGCTTATTCCATTCGGATATCGTGAGAGTGGGAGTTCGAGTACCCCCCGCATTTTACCGCATTTCGGCTGCCACTGCACTTGAAGTGCTGTAAATTTGCCATTTAATTGACAGCCGAATCATAATTGCATTGTTCTGCCTTGTTCGGCCGGCATTAAATTCGACTTTGTTGCCGCAGTTTGAATTTAAATGCGAAATTCAGAATTTCCCCCAGCTTCGACTGCTGCAGTCTGCCGTCTGCCTTCTGCCGTCTGCCGTCTGCACTGCATATTTATGAAGTTATTGCAATGCCAACTGGCATAAACATATTCATCGGGCGATGGTGATGCGGGGGAACTGTTTGATTTGCCACTCTAACGAACAGGCTGTGTGTGTAGTACATATAGTATAGTATGGTGTGTATAGGGTGTGTTTTGCAGGAGAAGTGCACATTGTTTGCTATGCAAACTTTGCCAGTCGCTGCTGCTTTTGCTTTGGTGGCTTCTGCGACTCCGGCGGCTGTTCCTCCTGCTTTTGGCCAAATATCAATAGCGGAGACCCGCACTCCACTTGCATATTTATGTTGCACATGATTATGTTTAATTTTCAACCGATTCCCATTCCGATTCCGATTCCCCGCCCCCGAGGCTAGCGAAGAGTTGAATACCAAGTTTTTCAATAGACAATGCAAAAAGAATGCGCAACTCATCCCGTATTCAGCTCAGTTGGCAAGCCATTTAGAGGCACTTTTGGCTACTGAAACATATCCACGTTTTTTATACGGATTTTAAGAACATTATGGATTGAACTTAATTTTAAAATATTTTTTTTTTTAATTTTTTGGAACATTTACTTTAAAAATGTAAAATTTAATATTTTCTAAGGTTCATATTTCTTTTAGTTTTAACAAAATAGTTTTCAATATTAATCAGATTTGGAGTGCATAATTTTCTAAGTTTATTTTCATCATCAAACACTTTTTAAAATTTATTAAGTTTTTTATTCAAGAATATTAAAGAATTCAGTTTAAAACAGGGGAATGTAAATTAATTGTACGTTTTATTTTTTTCAATTTTTCACAACATTTTTTCCCATTTTTGCATTGATTCTGTGTAAACTTGTGGAAAAAATAACGGAAACACCTTTATTTAAAATCCGCACAAATGCCAAACAAAAAAATGTATATATTTTTTAAGGGGCGACAACTGCACAACAATCGAGAATCGAGAACGAGTACACTTCAGAATTGCAATCAAGAAGCAAACCGATTTCCCTGGCAGTTAAGTAATTGACCAATTCCACAGCACCACTCGATTGTCAGCCATTCGAGTTTGCGACAATATCGATAACCTGTCACAATATCGTTAGCCTTGATGGCCGTTGCAGTGCTTCCTCCATTTTTATGTCCTTTTGTTAACTGCTCCCGGCCATCCTGGACATCCTGGCCATCTCGGCCATCCTCCTGGCCATCGAATCGTTCAATCCATTTTCGCCTGCCCCATGGCCAATGTCACAAATTAAAATTTATTTTCTGACAATTTTTATTTAAAGGTTTTCTGGGGCTGCCCATCCTCTCCATAGCTCCTGAATATTTGAAACTGGTGTCTGGGCAGCAGCTGGCATCCTGCATCCTGCATCCTGCAGCAGCGGCAAATAAACAAATGCAAACAATCCACCGAACGCAGTTCGCTGCAGTTTGAGCTTATTTCCAATCCGTGAAAGCAGATTTAAGCTCCCGAAAATGTTTGCTATTTTTATTATAACTATCATATTTTTTTGCATTTTTGTTCAAAATATTCATCTATAGGAAATCTGTACCCATTATTTTCTATACAATATATTTAGTTTCGCTGTCGATTATAAAAAGTAACTACATGGTATTGGCGAATAAATTTATAAAGGTGCACGTTTCCGCAAAAAAGGGAATAATTAATTTAGTATTACATTTTAAAAGATGTATTTATTTTTACAAACCTATAATCCTACTTTATTAACTAAATTACTTTAAGTAAATTACTTTACTGTATATACATATATTACATATTAAAATAATTATTTATGTTTACAAACAATCCTATTTGATTTCCCTCTCTCCTTTTAATAATAAAATATTTAACTATTATTTTTTTTCGTTTTTCCGAGCGCAAGGGCATCTCAAACTCGACCTGACCCCGACTCAATGGCCATACCCATTGTTATCCTTTTTATTGTTGTTCTTGTCACATTTATGCACACTTAATGGCAGCGACAATCGACCTATGAATGTTCTTAGCCTTGGCCATCCTGTGGGTGAGTGGGCGTGTGTGTGGGTGGGTGGGAAAAATGAGCGGGAAAAGGCGTCGGAGGGAGAAAGGATGGAGGATGAAGGAGGAACAGGATCAGGCAGAGAGAGAGTGCTGAAGCTGCAGCAGCTTCACAATGCGCAATAATGGCAAGTAGGGCGAAATAATGGGCACAAAAGTCGAGCTGCAAACACCCTTTAAATATGGAGAAAACAAATTTTTTTTAATAATAAAAAATTTAAAATATTATTTTAGAAAATATTATTTTAGAAACCATTATTTTGGAAAATATTATTTTAGGAAATATTATTTTAGAAAATATTATTTTATTATTTTAGAAAATTTTATTTTAAAAAATAATATAATAAATTTTTGATTCATTTTTGCAATGAGTTAAATTTGTATTCTAAACATTTTTAACTATTTTTAATTATGATGGAATGGTGATACCCTGGGCTTACCACCCATCCACTGGGTATGCAAACAATAACGACGAGTTGTGTGCCATCCCCTCCCCAAAATCCGATGTGCTACCCTTTTCCGGGTATTTTTTGGGCTCGGTTTTTCGGTTTTGTGGAAGGGGGGGCATCTCTTTTGGTCATTTTGGTTCGGAGCATATTGAAAAATTGTTGTTGTAGGAAAAACCCATTTGGCTATTGTTTGTCATACTTTGGACGGCAGCCGTTGCCGTCGCTTTTCCTGCCTTTCCTGCCGTTCCTGTTTTTCCAGCTTTTCCTGCTGCAGTGGATTTTCAATAAATGACTTATGTGTATACACCGCGGGGCTAACTGCTTTTCATGTCCGTGTGTATGTGTGTGCGAGTGTGTGTGTGTGTGGGTTGTACCTACCAAAAAAAACCCCATCCCCCACAACCAGCACCCCTTGTTTTCCCCCCTTTTCCTTTTCGTTGTTTGTGCTTTTAACGAGCCCAGCTGCGTGCCGGTTGCGAAAATCGCTTTTAAAAATAATAACAATGTTGTTCGCCACCATCGCCACCACCAGTTAACCCTCCTTGTCGTCCGCACCACGCAATTTTAGAGAAAATTCAGCTAAGAGGGGTTAATAAAATTGGTCAAGCCATTTAGTGTGCTCTAATGGGGGGCTCAATCAGACGGAATCAGCACTTCGTCGGATGTGTGTCGGGGTTAAAGGCTTGAAGAAACTATCAACGGTGCCAGAGAAAACACTGCTGTTTTCGAAATCACTTAAAAAGGTGTCTAAAAGTAGGCAACGATGTTGTTATAAAGCGGTAGAAATCACTGCTGTTTTAAAAACAACTTATAAAGGTGTCTAAAAGTAGGCAACATAATATTTCAAATGCGAAGGGAAGGTTTTAGACACCTTTGATGTATTTAAACATTTCTCTTAGTTGAGTATTTCCCATAAGCTTTCGTTTCTACCATATATGGATATGCAAAACAGTAGACCTGTAATTAATTAAAAAAATAATGGCTTCTTTTGTGTTTGCTCTGAGAACTTCGTCTTTATGCAAATTCCATTCAAGCTTTCGAGTTGAGCGTTTCCAATTGCCGAAATGTTGGAAGTGTTCGCCTTGCTTTACGACTCCCGGGAGATCAATAGGAAAAGCCCGGAAAAGTCTGTTTGGCAAGGGCGTAATGACAAAGGCTGTTAAAAATGCAGGAATCTCGTTCTCGCTTGGCCTTAAAGTCGTGCAATTATTTGCGGAATTACTCGAGGACCTCGCCTCTGCTACTCTTCTCTTCAGCTTAATTGACTGGCTTTCCCAGAACTTTCCATTCATTTGGCTTTTGTTTTCCTTCGCTCTCTAGTCCCCTAGTCGCTGCGCTGCTCCTTTCCATATATATTTTCCGTTTTCCCATTTTTCCACATTTTTTCCCCCTTCTGTTTTTCCAGCTAATGAAAACATTTGCCGGAGCAGAACGAATACGAGTAGTTATTAAAATATTTTCGTCTGTGTCTGCCAATGACATTTACAGGCCCTGTAACTAGCAGTCCGTGCAGGACACTCGAGCCCACACACATAGTCATACGTGTGCCGGCGACAGAAGCCATTTTGTTTGGCTGATGCCGATGTGAATGCCGATGTGGATGCTGATGTTGATGTCGGTGGGGGGGTCACTGCTTTTGGGGCTTGTTTGCTTTAAAGTGCAACTTATTTACCTGAGCAGAACCCTGCCCCCTGGAAACCCTGCTCATAGGCCCGCATAAATGACGCACTGCATGGATCCCTTTTGGCAGAATGTCCTTCTGCCCCCCGCCCACTTTCCATCCACGCCCTCTCTTCAGCTTTTCCTTGCTTGTTTAGCGTACCCATTGATCGAAAAAGCATATTATATATGTAATTTCAGGAAGAATTTAAATAAAACTCTAAAATATCAAAGTAAAAATTAAAAACAATTACTTAAATTCAAAATAAGTGTATATAAATGTGAACATGCCTATTTATATATTAATATCAGCCGTATTAATATTTAAATATAAAAATAATATTACTTAATAATCTATTACTATATTATATAAGAAAAAAAACCCTCAAATAAATAAAATTACAAACGGAAATAGAGTTTTCTCAATGGGTCTCAGTCTTATATCACTGACATTAATATTTTTGTAATTTCAAGCTTATAAAAAATAAAATTAAATATTTTATATATTAATATATTTTTCCAGGGTACATCGCAGTCGAGTATTTACATTTTGTGGGTAATAATTTTTGCCGCTTTCTCCACTTTTCGCCACCCCTTTGCCATTTTAGCCTTTGTCCTGTGTGTTTGTGTGTGTGTGTGTTTATGCTGATTTTAATCAACGATTTTAACGTGCGCATTTGTTTGTCATTTACAGTTATTGCTGCATAAACACACACAGACACACACACATACACATAGAGCACACCGGTAGACCTTTATTGGCTTGCATAAACAGGTGAGAGAAGAGCGAAGAAGAGAGACTTTCGTTTGCATATTGCATATTTTCACACAGCCATTTCTTTTTTTGCAACCAACCGACACTTTTCATTGCTCAATATTAAATGACAAAAAAAAAATAAAAATACAAATAAAAAGAGGCCTGCCGCCAAATTAAATAGAATTATTAAACAAATAAAGGGAAAACAAATTAAAACGAATTTAAAATGGATTTTCGCCAAATGAAATTAAGTACGAATTTAATAATAACTGGATATTTAATTGAAACTGGAAATGGAAAATGGTGCGAGTAGAGGTTGTTTTTCTCTCGATTCTCGATGCCGGGCATCATAAACATAATTTACATGGACTGCCATAAAACGCAGACCCGCTTTTTCACCAGGATATCCATTTTTCCATTTTCCAATAGTAAAATTTAAGCTGCTTCTTTGGTGGGTGGTGGGAGCGGGGGAGGGTGTGGGGTAGTAGAACAAATGACTGCCAGCACAAGTAAATCAATTGGCTGCCATTTGTATGCGTAACATGGGCGGAGGACCGACCGCCCCCCTTCTAGATTTTTTTCAACATTTTCCCCGAACAGCTGCTGCCATAAATATTGGGGGTTGGGGAAATCGGAAAAACGGAAAACCGGAACCGAAAGGAGACCCGCCGCCGCACATGAGTGGGGGGTCTTTAAGGTGTAAGTCAAACTAGCAGGCGTGGCAGTCCCCCACTCACGCCCATGGGCACTAGTGATGTAGCAGCATTTTATGCGCAAATGCAAATTAAATTTTCACCGAATCGCAAAGGGAAAATCGCTGGAAAAACGCCTTGCCACGCGGACAGTCGCAAGAATGTGGGCGTTACCAAAAAGTCAGGATAACTACGAAATGTTGGAAGGAAAAAGGTTTGAAATTTGGTTTATTCTAGCGAAATTGGAAAAACTGCTCTGGAGATATATGTAGTTGATTTTTTTAAATACGTTGCATAATCAATTTTTTCTAGTTTAATAATAATTCGTATTTTAAGCTATGACATTACCTATAAATGTTTAAAAATAAAATATCTAAAATAAATCGCTGCATACTTTTAGGCGCCTTAATAAAAAGGCATCCAAAATAAATTGTTGCATAATTTTAGGCACCTTGATAAGAGATTTTAAAATAATTGTGATTTCTGTCATTAAATTTATAATAGAGCATTCCGTAGTCCCCATTTTTGCGATGACTTTCTTTTTCTTGCCGGATCTGTTAGGATGTTTTCCGTGTTTGTTTTTCTTGTTTTCTGTGAGATGTTATTGAGGCTGGCTCACGTTTTTGTGGCTCTGCTTCTGGGTTTTTGTCGGCCGCTTCCTATACGTTTTATTGTTGCTTAAATTTTACGCCAAGAGCAATAAAATATTTTAATGGCCACATAAAATGCTGCAGCATTTGTAAATAAATCGGAGAGTCGAGAAAAACAAAAAAAAAACGAAGAAAAAAAACAGCAAAAAGGGGGCGATGGTGTCTTGTCTTTGTAGCAGATTTTACATTCCTTTCTACATTTTTTATGGCCGCCCGAGCAATTTGCCAAATGAAAATCGCACACGCGTTTATAAACGCACCGAATTCCCCCTCAAACACTTTCTATCATTTGTTGTTGTTGTTTGTTTGCTTTGTTGCAGCAACAATGGGATGTAATTAAAAAGTTTCCCCAAGAAATTCAATCAGCCAAACTCGGGCCGCCCCCGAAGGACACGCCCACAATGTAAACAATGAAGCCAATTAAACGCTCATTTAGTGCGCAGTCCCAAGGATAAAAAGAGTCCTGGGAGAGGAGCCACATCCGCATCCGCATCCCGCATCCTTTAGCGCCATCATCATCATCAGCGTCTCAAGTTAATTTTTTAAAGCACAGCTTTGGGCGCTCAGGTGGATAAAACACAAAAACAACAGGTGAACAACGGGCAGAAAATGGGTGATAAAAGCAGCAGCTAAAGTGCAGTGAAAGGTAAAAGTTTCGCCGAAAAACTTGCTCGTATTCCTCGGCTTTCTTTTCACTCCCGTAAATTCGCTTCTTACACACCGAATTTTCCTTCATTTTCCAACCGAACTCCCAGGTAAAATGCAAACCCGTTTTGCTGCTTAAACCCAAATGAAGTTAATAAACACACACACTTGCAGGCCAAACAACAGCAACAGCGGAGACCGGAAACGGATATCGCAAACCGAAAATTCGGCGCCTTTAGCCTTTCGATTTGGATTGAATTTCTATTTCGGGCAACGATTTCATTTCAGGGTGTGATTCAAGCATTTAATTGAGGCGTAAAATTGAAGAAGGTCAAAAGGTGTTTGGGGGCATACTAAAAATATAAATTAGAACTTGGAAATTATTTCTTTTTTAAATCAAATATCTATAAATTCAAAATGAATATAAATAATAATTCACTAGATATTGAAAGACATATTATTTATTTATATTTATTTTTTAAATTCTTTATTTATTAATCAATTAATTTATTTTTTTATTTTATTTTTTTTTATTTATTTAATTGTTAACCTTTATTCAAACTTTCAACAAATGTTGCCTAAAAATATATAAAACACAGAAAAAATGTATATAATAAATATGTAAAGTAAAAGTTTCCATAAATTCAATATTCAGAGTTTATTCCCTACTTTATACAGATATAAATTTATTATTACAGACAATATATTACTTTCCTATAAGTTTAAGTGCTTTTACATTTCGTTGAAATGTCACCTTTCCTTTCACATTAGTTGATGGAAAATGCTCATGCATTAAAGACAAAGGAATTTTCCACCCATTTGGATCCTGCCATTGCCATCCATTGTCGATGCTTACCATCGACGTAGATTAGCATATGTCTTCATCGCTATCCTCATCCTCATCCTCATCCACATCTCCATCTCCATCTCCAGCGGAATCCGCCAGCGGATTCTATCAGCCATCCATTTGCACCCTGTCCCAAGTGCCACGCCCCCTTCGTGTCGCCTTGTTTGGCATTTAAAGGTAAGCAGCTAAGTGGCAAGTCACCTGCTCTAACTTCTCTCATGCTTTTCCACACTCCCAAAAATAAATATAGATCTAATACTGCATTTTTTAATTTGTAATGCTTAGTTTACTATTGGTTTAAATTTCTTTCTATTTGGTCAAGATTAAAAGTGAGGATTTAATAAATGCGTTTGTTAATTAAATCATTGATTATTTTATTTATTATTATTATTATTTTTTAGTTTTAGTTTTTAACTTGAATATATCTCAGTTTTCTAGAACTTTATAGTTATTCTTTAAGTGCACTTCCCGAAGCGACTTGTCGATGACTTTGATGTACACACTGTGAGTGAAGAAGCTGGCTTAGAGGGGGGATTTCAGGGGGTTACGTTTCGGAACTGGGGGAAAAGAAGGGGGTCGGTTATAAGAGGGTAGCAACTTACAAAGCGACGTCGTCAGCGTTGTCAAGTTGCATTTGGCTCAATTGAAATCGAAGTTGCATCTTCTAGCATTTCTTTTGTCTACGCTAGCATTCTATGACAAGAAACCCCCCCCCCCCCCCCACCCCATGCCAACCCCATTACAACTTTGAAAAACGGGGCGGAGAAAGGTGGAAAAGGAGGCGTGGCCGCGTGTGTGCACACATTTTGACGGCAACATCGCACGGATTTCTGTTGGCATCAATGCGCATATGGCGCGCGGAAAGTGTGAAGTGGGGGGTGTGAGCTAGGAAAAACCGGAAGTGGGAGGAGCCGAAGGAAGCATCCTTTTTATTTAAAAGTCGCTGCGCGTAAAATGAAATTGACAAAATCGCATGGAAGTGGCTAAGACGCAGAAGGGGGGTTTTTTCGGGGGGCTTGTACAATGGCAGTCACTTAAATTTAACTGTAACTGTTCCTTATGATAAGTAAGCAAGCTTATGCCACGCCAACACACTGGAGCTACAAAGAGGAAAGGAAAATATATATATCAAATATTCCCCGGGATTTGCAAGGGGAAAGGGGACATCTTTAGGCCCGCCAACGGAGGGGATTTGAAAAGGAGGCGTGGCCGAGGCTAAGGAGATTTGAAAGTCTCCCGAGCTGACATATTGATTGGTAGCTATCCATGAAAGTGGAGCAGCAGTGGAGGAGCCTGCTGAAAACGCCTTCAGATGGGGAGCGAAGTAAATCGATAAAAATGACAAGACAAAAATCAGTTAAATTTCTGCATTGAGGCTGAATAGCTCAGGGAAGCTTACTTTAAACTAGTATTTACCAGTTGAGAAGCTATGATCATGTCAATCATATATAAAAATAAATAAACAATTAATTTACGAAAAATATGTATTCAAAAAAAAATCCAAAATGGTTTTTGAAAATATTTTACATTTATAATCATCAAAAAAAAAAAAAACTTACCAAATATATAATAAAACACAAATCCAAAATGGTTTTAATTATGTATTTATTTTATAACCAATGAATACAAATATTTTAGTTTAAATAAATGTAATTTCTATATAGAATGTGTGTTAAAGTTAAATGTTGTTAAATACGTTTACGTTTAAAATAAATAGACCTTTAAAATAAAATAAACTAAATATAAATAGGCAATGAAATATATTTGGCCATTTATTTCTTTAAAAAAAAAAAGAGTTTAATAAACACTAATAATAATAAATACTTTTGATCAAAGAAGTGGCAGGTTGCTCTGTGTTTCATGGTCGGAAATCTTTTAATGACTAGCTCTCCTGAAGATATATATACATATATGTATGTATAACTTAACAACCGACGCGGCCTGAGATTTCCGTGACGAAACTTTGCCAGACTTTCGAAAGGATGCCTATTTCGGGGAAAAAGGGGTCCGGAGTTTCCACTTTCCACTTCCTTCTACCCTCTTCGCGTTTCCCACTTTCCACTTTCCAGTTGCAGTTTGTTTGCCAGTTGAAAGTCGCCCGCTGAATGATTGCCATTTAGTCTGCCACTTGCGACTAATTCGAGATCGCTGAGAGCTGCAGACAGATTTCATTATTTATGCACTTGTGTCTGTGCGCTGGAAAACGGGGAAAATCGGGGGAAAATCGGGATGTTAGCTAGCAGGGGAGCTGCCGACAATTAACTTTGTTTTTCGCTTACATTTTCACGCTATTTTTTGGGCCAAGTTCCGCCGCCGCGCACTTTTGCGCTTTTATGCTTTTATTTATTTGCAAAACTGCAGTTGAAGTGAAAATCAGGCGGGGTGGCGGCAGGCGGACTACGTATTTCCCTCGGGTTCTTCCCGGCGTTGAGTTTGCTTTTTGTTAGTTGTTTGCTCCTGGCTCCTGGCTCCCGGCTCCTTTCTCCTTTCTCCTTGCTCCGTGTCCTTTTCATGTCCTGCTGCTGGTCTTCGCACCTTGAAACGGCACTTCTTCATCAACGCGAAAAGTTTGGGATCGAAGAAACGAAGTTAGCGCCAGGTGAAAATGCCCCATTGGTCAGGGTAAAATGCTGGCAGCTCTCTAATTGAGTTATTTGTGCAGCTTGCCCGGCAGCAAGTAAGCAGCAATTAACCCACGCCCCTTAAAATGTTTATTTATTCTGTATACAAAACAAAATAGTTGCATAATTCTTGTGTCCATTATTTTCCAATCGATTTTGGCCATTTGTACCTGCCAATTAAATCCCTTGCATTAAATCTAAATTTGTCACAATAATTGCTTTTTTCGGTTTGTTGTAAATCTCTGCTATCGCTTGAAAAAGAATTCATAAATTGGTCTAATTAAAAATGTCACATTGGGCATTTTGTGTGTGTGTGTGTGTTTTAGCCTATGTAATTTCACATACTTTAATTATAACAACTAATTGAATTTTATTTTTTATGGACTGAGTAATAGATAATTATCCATTTAGTTTCATTATTATTTTTCCTTTTTTTAAATTAATAACAACCTTGATTTTGCTTTACTTTATATTGGAAATGCTTCGAATTAGGGTCATTAAATGTGCTCTAAAAACCATCTTGCTTGTAAAATATGATTACAAAAATCAAGAACTGTCGCAACTATCAGGGGGAAATCAATTTAAATATTTAGCAATCAATGCTGAAAAATGTGCAATCATCTTTGACCCCATTCGCGACTCCCCAGACTCATTAACCCTTGTCAGCCGACCGCCTGGCTCGACCTTGACCCGCCCCCGCCACAGGCCAGCATTTTAATTTTCCGTTTTCCATTTGCCATTTACCATTTTCATAAATCCAGAAATCCAGTTCCATCGCTCCTTAGCCCCATTACCAATTAGTCCGAATGCCATCGCTGCCAAGGTCAATGGCCCAAACGGGATGGTTGGAAAAAGGATAGGGATTGGGATAAGGACGTAATGCTCCCGTTCCTGTTCCCGTTCCCGGTCCATGGCCATTAGGCGTGCGCTGCAGGCTTAATTAATCATGGCTAAGTGAGTCCGGGACGCAAAAAAAACTATTAGACATAAATGTGATTTTTCCGTTGCTTTTTCGTTTATCGCTTTCTTTGCGTTCTCCCATCCAGTCTGCTTTTGTCTGCGTTTCCGGCTAGCTGAGGGTACACTGAGAAAAATCCTGTCTTCTTTTAAGGGGATGTATTTTTTTTAATTTAGATGCAAATTGTAATCTAGATTTTTAGATCACACAAAATTAAAACAAAAACACTTAAAATATAAGTAAATAAAATTGAGTTGAAAGAATTTAATTTTTTGAGAAAGACCTTAATTATATTGTTTTAATTTAAATAATAAAATATATAAAATATAATCTTGAGACAATTAAATATGTTTTTGTATGAAAATGAGTTTTTTCTACAATTAAATATTTTGTAGGGTGTTTAAAAAAAAATTAAATATACCTAGAAGACTTGTTCTTAAGACAATTAAATATTTTATTGTAAAAATTGGAAGTTATTTTAAAACAATTATATATTTTTTTGGAGGCTATAAAATATAATTACATAAATTGGAAATTATTTAAAAGCAATTAAATATTTGTAATGCTGTTAAAAAATAAAAATGAAATATTTAGATGTCATCTAGGGGCTACACAATATTTTTTAGAGTGTAGAAAACAGTGGTGGACAGCGCACAAATTACTTAAAGATAGATAGAGCGACCGGATGAGGTGAAGGATGTGGCTGGGTCGGAGTCAAGGGGCGGTGGGCGGTGGACGGAGGTCGGGGCAACGACGCGTTATTTCCGTTTCCGGTCCAGCATTCAACACTCGCATCGGGGCGCATTGAGTGATGAAGTTTCAGAGGCTCCACCTGCCACGCCCCCCGATCCCTATCCCGCCCCTTTTGGCCTGGCCTATTCCCCGGCATAATCATTTTCTTTTTTTTTCTGCTGTTATCCTCTTTGGCTCTCGCCACCTTTTCCCCTTTTTTTTGCACCCTGTTTTTGTTTGGGCCAAGTGATAAAATGTTTTATGTCCTCGAGTGTCTGATAACAATAAATAACGCCATCAGGACGAAAGGGGCCCCAAAAAAGGGGGTGGGGCTGTTCGGCTGTTCGGTTGGCATGTAAACAAATTGGTGTTGAGGGCATTTAGCCCTTTGTTGCGGCCAGTTCGTTTGTTTAGGCCTCGCATTTCGACCCCCATTCGTCGCTTGATGAATTGTAATCAGCCTTAAATTGGCAACAAGGCCAAGGACAGGGGGCCCGAAAAGGGGGCCTGTCGTATTAATCATCGAACTTTGAATGGCCCCCGGCCCCGAAACTGATTTGATTAGTTGGCAAAATATGTTTGAACAGCCAACGCAACAGTTTTCGGACCCAAAATCGATTTTCTAGTGATTAGGAAAGGCAGAAAAGGGGCAAAAATGGGGATGTTAGGAAGCTTATTTAATTAATAAAAAATTAAAGGGGAAAAAACGTGTTCTTTTTGTAAGATAGAAAAATTAAAAAACTAATTTTTTATTACTGTAAAGTATTAAAACAGATCAAATTCGATTTTTAAAAGGGTTCCGGGTTGCCATTTAATTTTAATTTCAGCCATAACATTTGCATATCCGATGTCTGTGCATAATTAAAGCGGAAGGACAAACAAATAATTTCATATTAATTTATTAGCATTTTCATTAGGGCCGCAATTAAATTGGTTTGATTTTTTTACGCCACTCCGAACTCAATAAACGCATAATTGAATAATTATGAACAGGGCAGAGAAAAAAAAAGATTTAATGAGAGGGCATGAATTATGCAGGATAATGATGATTTATATATATATGTATATATAATATCTGGCTAGATTTGCAAATAAATACATTTTCGTTGTCTTTGGCCGCCAGAAGCAGGGATTTTTCATTTTCCAAGGCGAAAATCCCAAAAAAAAACAATAAAAGTTCGTACACATGCATTTTTAATTTGGTTATGCATCGCTTCGTTTTCAGCTTTTCGAAACGTGAAAATGGGGGAAATGGGAAAACGAGAAAATGTGCAAATGAAAATACGGTGTGGAGGCAACACACACGCACAACGAACGCTTTTAATTATGTTGATTTTTCGCTGATTTAATTTTTACCTGCGTTCGTTAAGTTTGCAGCACAAACCAAATGGAATTTAATTTAATCCTTTCGCCCAAAAAAAAACACCTTCTGTTCTGTTTTTTGTTTAAACTGACCAGCAAAGGCAACACCGAAAGGCAAACGAGGGGAAAAAGGAAGGCCAAATTATAAAAGCGCTTTGGCCAACGAATTTTTCCCAGCTCTACCCGGAAAAAATACTTCAAAAAGCGTCTATTCAAATGCCAAACGCTGATAACGGGAATGTCGAGCGGGGGGATTTTTCTTTATTTTTTTTCGCAGAGGGGGCACTTTTCGGTTAATGTTACACCATTTTGGTTTAATTACTTTTTGGCTTTTGAACTGCAAGAACTGCACTCTTTTTTGCTGCTCGCTGCCGCGGCCATTTTCAAACAGCTTAATTAAATACGGGGCTCGTTTGGAGTTCCACTTTTCCCCGATTTCCCGTTTCCCGATTGCCGCACTCGCCGATAATTTAATAATTGCATCGGGCTGATAAGCCGGATTCAGTTGCATTATGCAGCCTTAACCGCATTTGAGCACATTATTTACCTAGCGAATTTGGCTTTTGATTTCATTTTGGTCGCCAGCATAATCCGCATTATGGGATGAATTCTTAAATATTCACTTTTGGTGGCAAAAAATTGCACTTAAAAATATATATATACATTGTTCACTTTATTAGTTATCAAATTGCGATACAAAACTTCAGACAGATCCTATAAGGATTCCGCCTTGACATATACATATACACATACCTATTTAAATTTAAATTTACAGTACATATTTTTTTAAAATTAAAGCTCTAGGGATATAATATTTTTGGGGGCAAGGGAAAAGGACTCCTAATGGCTAAACAGAACACCCGGAATTAAGAGAATTTTATTGCCGCGTGGGCAGAAACTTATCACATCTTATCACAAAAAACTGGTCTACCTATTACTTAATTATACAAAAAAAAATCGGAAGAGGGATACAAATTTACAGGCTTTTGTTGTATATTTTGGTACATTTTTTTCAAGGCTAATACAATAAATTGTGGAAAAAAACTTCAAAATTCACTGTAGTTTAAGTATTGGTAAAAACCCATTTGAAAGCCGTATGAAAAATATTTGTTGTCCGGAAAAAACCTTTTTCGTTCCAATTTTGCTATTCATTTTGTCAAATTTAAGTATTTTAATATTTTAAGTGATAATAATGGTCAATATTATTTTAAAAAATAATCATAATTCAAAATAAAATTAATAAAGCATATTTTTTTTAAGTATTTTTAAAGCACAGTTTTTTAACACACATTCATTTTATAATAGGAGCAATTTTACCTTTTCAAATGTCACAGATAAAAGCCTTTATTACTTAACAAAAAAAAAACTATTGGGGATTTGAATTTAGTCCTTTTTGGTTTTAAAATGAGAACGTGGCCCTTAGGTTCTCGTCTCCTCGTAGCCACAGTGAATATAGCCGGTTTCCAAGGAGCCACCCACAGCAGCCGACTTGCTGGGCAGATCCTTCCTAACATCCTGCTGCCTCTGTTGTTGCTGATGTTGGGTATCCTTGATGCCATTGGTGCCATTCGCCGCCTCACAGTTGTCGAGGATTCGCTCGAAAACCGTTTCGAAACGACAGCGACTCAGCGAAAAGCGAGCCACGTCCACGCAAATATCTCGCAGGATGGCAAAGAGTTCCGAGAGGAGCGGGGCCTCGGAGTTCAGGCTGCCACTTCCGGGCGATCGAATCCTTACGAGGAACCTCAAACTGTGCCCATAATGCTGCAGATCTCGCGCACCCGGCAGTCGGGAGCCCAGACTCCGCGACAGGATGGCCTGTTGGGCGGGGCCACAGAAGCAGGTGACGGCATAGTAGCCACCATGCTCCGCCTTCAGTCGCTCTGGGGTGTCACTAGCGATCACCTGACCCGCCCTCAGCACCGCCACCCGTTGGCACAGGTGCTCGATCTCCGACACGGAGTGCGAGGTCAGCACCACCGCGCGACGGGCGAGGAGCAGCTGCTCGATGGTGGCATAGACCATGTCCCGGGTCACCGGATCCATGTCGCTCGTCGGCTCGTCCATCAGCACGGTGGGCGTGCAGCCGCAACAGGTGACGGCCACCGTCAGCTTCCGCCTGTTGCCGCCGCTCAGATTCCGCACCTGGATGTCCTTGTACGGACGCAGCTCGTAGGTGTCCAGCACGCGATCGAGGAACTGCTCCAGGTCGCGAATGCCGCGCAGGCGGCCGTAGAACCGGATACACTCGCTGGCCGTGAGCAGCGGGTCCAGCGGATTGCTCTGCGGGCAGTACGACACACCGGGCTGCAAAATAAATAAATAAGCAAAAATCTTAATCGTGTTTTTTTGCACAAAAATATCAGTATTTTTGGCTTAACATGAGAAAAAACAGTCAGAATATAAAGTGTCATACCTTTTTGAGCTCGTTATGAAATTCCCTATCGATCGGCATTCAAATATGGTAATTTTAGCTATTTTAAATTTTTTGTAAAAAATTGTGACCCTACCCCTTATAAAAATCGCAAAAATTCGAAAATCAATTTATTTTTGAAAATCAGTCAGAAAGTGATGAGGAACGTTAGCTGAGGACCCCAGTTGTTCAAATCTGTTATCCTTTTTACTTTGGGACCTTTTTTGGCCAAACTACAAAGAAAACCGCACAGATAAAATCTATATTTTCAATAAAAATTTTTTATCGAGATTTTTGCAAAAAATCTTAATCGTGTTTTTTTGCACAAAAATATCAGTATTTTTGGCTTAACATGAGAAAAAACAGTCAGAATATAAAGTGTCATACCTTTTTGAGCTCGTTATGAAATTCCCTATCGATCGGCATTCAAATATGGTAATTTTAGCTATTTTAAATTTGTTGTAAAAAATTGTGACCCTACCCCTTATAAAAATCGCAAAAATTCGAAAATCAATTTATTTTTGAAAATCAGTCAGAAAGTGATGAGGAACGTTAGCTGAGGACCCCAGTTGTTCAAATCTGTTATCCTTTTTACATTGGGACCTTTTTTGGCCAAACTACAAAGAAAACCGCACAGACAAAATCTATATTTTCAATAAAAATTTTTTATCGAGATTTTTGCAAAAAATCTTAATCGTGTTTTTTTTGCACAAAAATATCAGTATTTTTTGCGTAGTATGAGAAAAAACGGTCAGAATATAAAGTGTAATACCTTTTTGAGCTCGTAACTAAATTCCCTATCGATCGGCATTCAAATATAGTAATTTTAGCTATTTTAAATTTTTTGTTAAAAATTGTGACCCTACCCCTTATAAAAATCGCAAAAATTCGAAAATCAATTTATTTTTGAAAATCAGTCAGAAAGTGATGAGGAACGTTAGCTGAGGACCCCAGTTGTTCAAATCTGTTATCCTTTTTTACTTTGGGACCTTTTTTGGCCAAACTACAAAGAAAACCGCACAGATAAAATCTATATTTTCAATAAAAATTTTTTATCGAGATTTTTGCAAAAAATCTTAATCGTGTTTTTTTGCACAAAAATATCAGTATTTTTGGCGTAGTATGAGAAAAAACGGTCAGAATATAAAGTGTCATACCTTTTTGAGCTCGTAACTAAATTCCCTATCGATCGGCATTCAAATATGGTAATTTTAGCTATTTTAAATTTTTTGTAAAAAATTTTGACCTTACCCCTTATAAAAATCGCAAAAATTCGAAAATCAATTTATTTTTGAAAATCAGTCAGAAAGTGATGAGGAACGTTAGCTGAGGACCCCAGTTGTTCAAATCTGTTATCCTTTTTTACTTTGGGACCTTTTTTGGCCAAACTACAAAGAAAACCGCACAGATAAAATCTATATTTTCAATAAAAATTTTTTATCGAGATTTTTGCAAAAAATCTTAATCGTGTTTTTTTGCACAAAAATATCAGTATTTTTGGCGTAGTATGAGAAAAAACGGTCAGAATAAAAAGTGTCATACCTTTTTGAGCTCGTAACTAAATTCCCTGTCGATCGGCATTCAAATATGGTAATTTTAGCTATTTTAAATTTTTTGTAAAAAATTGTGACCCTACCCCTTATAAAAATCGCAAAAATTCGAAAATCAATTTATTTTTGAAAATCAGTCAGAAAGTGATGAGGAACGTTAGCTGAGGACCCCAGTTGTTCAAATCTGTTATCCTTTTTACTTTGGGACCTTTTTTGGCCAAACTACAAAGAAAACCGCACAGATAAAATCTATATTTTCAATAAAATTTTTTTATCGAGATTTTTGCAAAATATCTTAATCGTGTTTTTTTGCACAAAAATATCAGTATTTTTGGCGTAAAATGAAAAAAACGTTCAGAATGTAAAGTGTCATACATTTTTGAGCTCGTTATTAAATTCCCTGTCGATTGGCATTCAAATATGGTAATTTTAGCTTTTTTAATTTTTTTGTAAAAAATTGTGACCCTACCCCTTATAAAAATCGCAAAAATTCGAAAATCAATTTATTTTTGAAAATCAGTCAGAAAGTGATGAGGAACGTTAGCTGAGGACCCCAGTTGTTCAAATCTGTTATCCTTTTTACTTTGGGACCTTTTTTGGCCAAACTACAAAGAAAACCGCACAGATAAAATCTATATTTTCAATAAAAATTTTTTATCAAGTTTTTTGCAAAAAATCTTAATCGTGTTTTTTTGCACAAAAATATCAGTATTTTTGGCGTAGTATGAGAAAAAACGGTCAGAATAAAAAGTGTCATACCTTTTTGAGCTCGTAACTAAATTCCCTATCGATCGGCATTCAAATATAGTAATTTTAGCTATTTTAAATTTTTTGTTAAAAATTGTGACCCTACCCCTTATAAAAATCGCAAAAATTCGAAAATCAATTTATTTTTGAAAATCAGTCAGAAAGTGATGAGGAACGTTAGCTGAGGACCCCATTTGTTCAAATCTGTTATCCTTTTTACTTTGAGACCTTTTTTGGCCAAACTACAAAGAAAACCGCACAGATAAAATCTATATTTTCAATAAAAAATTTTTATCGAGATTTTTGCAAAAAATCTTAATCGTGTTTTTTTGCACAAAAATATCAGTATTTTTGGCGTAGTATGAGAAAAAACGGTCAGAATATAAAGTGTCATACCTTTTTGAGCTCGTAACTAAA
Source organism: Drosophila pseudotakahashii (assembly GCA_035046095.1). NCBI lineage: Eukaryota > Metazoa > Arthropoda > Insecta > Diptera > Drosophilidae > Drosophila > Drosophila pseudotakahashii. The sequence continues at coordinate 16,542,051 of JAWNOE010000105.1, forward strand.
TTCCCTATCGATCGGCATTCAAATATGGTAATTTTAGCTATTTTAAATTTTTTGTAAAAAATTTTGACCTTACCCCTTATAAAAATCGCAAAAATTCGAAAATCAATTTATTTTTGAAAATCAGTCAGAAGTGATGAGGAACGTTAGCTGAGGACCCCAGTTGTTCAAATCTGTTATCCTTTTTACTTTGGGACCTTTTTTGGCAAAACTACAAAGAAAACCGCACAGAAAAAATCTATATTTTCAATAAAAAATTTTTATCAATTTCTTTGCAAAAAATCTTAATCGTGTTTTTTTGCACAAAAATATCAGTATTTTTGGCGTAGTATGAGAAAAAACGGTCAGAATATAAAGTGTCATACCTTTTTGAGCTCGTAACTAAATTCCCTGTCGATCGGCATTCAAATATGGTAATTTTAGCTATTTTAAATTTTTTGTAAAAAATTGTGACCCTACCCCTTATAAAAATCGCAAAAATTCGAAAATCAATTTATTTTTGAAAATCAGTCAGAAAGTGATGAGGAACGTTAGCTGAGGACCCCAGTTGTTCAAATCTGTTATCCTTTTTACTTTGGGACCTTTTTTGGCCAAACTACAAAGAAAACCGCACAGATAAAATCTATATTTTCAATAAAATTTTTTTATCGAGATTTTTGCAAAATATCTTAATCGTGTTTTTTTGCACAAAAATATCAGTATTTTTGGCGTAAAATGAAAAAAACGTTCAGAATGTAAAGTGTCATACATTTTTGAGCTCGTTATTAAATTCCCTGTCGATTGGCATTCAAATATGGTAATTTTAGCTTTTTTAATTTTTTTGTAAAAAATTGTGACCCTACCCCTTATAAAAATCGCAAAAATTCGAAAATCAATTTATTTTTGAAAATCAGTCAGAAAGTGATGAGGAACGTTAGCTGAGGACCCCAGTTGTTCAAATCTGTTATCCTTTTTACTTTGGGACCTTTTTTGGCCAAACTACAAAGAAAACCGCACAGATAAAATCTATATTTTCAATAAAAATTTTTTATCAAGTTTTTTGCAAAAAATCTTAATCGTGTTTTTTTGCACAAAAATATCAGTATTTTTGGCGTAGTATGAGAAAAAACGGTCAGAATAAAAAGTGTCATACCTTTTTGAGCTCGTAACTAAATTCCCTGTCGATCGGCATTCAAATATGGTAATTTTAGCTATTTTAAATTTTTTGTAAAAAATTGTGACCCTGCCCCTTATAAAAATCGCAAAATTTCGAAAATCAATTCATTTTTGAAAATCAGTCAGAAAGTGATGAGGAACGTTAGCTGAGGACCCCAGTTGTTCAAATCTGTTATCCTTTTTACTTTGGGACCTTTTTTGGCCAAACTACAAAGAAAACCGCACAGATAAAATCTATATTTTCAATAAAAATTTTTTATCAAGTTTTTTTGCAAAAAATCTTAATCGTGTTTTTTTGCACAAAAATATCAGTATTTTTGGCGTAGTATGAGAAAAAACGGTCAGAATAAAAAGTGTCATACCTTTTTGAGCTCGTAACTAAATTCCCTGTCGATCGGCATTCAAATATGGTAATTTTAGCTATTTTAAATTTTTTGTAAAAAATTGTGACCCTGCCCCTTATAAAAATCGCAAAATTTCGAAAATCAATTCATTTTTGAAAATCAGTCAGAAAGTGATGAGGAACGTTAGCTAAGGACCCCATTTGTTCAAATCTGTTATCCTTTTTACTTTGGGACCTTTTTTGGCCAAACTACAAAGAAAACCGCACAGATAAAATCTATATTTTCAATAAAAATTTTTTATCAAGTTTTTTGCAAAAAATCTTAATCGTGTTTTTTTGCACAAAAATATCAGTATTTTTGGCGTAGTATGAGAAAAAACGGTCAGAATATAAAGTGTCATACCTTTTTAAGCTCGTAACTAAATTCCCTGTCGATCGGCATTCAAATATGGTAATTTTAGCTATTTTAAATTTTTTGTAAAAAATTGTGACCCTACCCCTTATAAAAATCGCAAAAATTCGAAAATCAATTTATTTTTGAAAATCAGTCAGAAAGTGATGAGGAACGTTAGCTGAGGACCCCAGTTGTTCAAATCTGTTATCCTTTTTACTTTGGGACCTTTTTTGGCCAAACTACAAAGAAAACCGCACAGATAAAATCTATATTTTCAATAAAATTTTTTTATCGAGATTTTTGCAAAATATCTTAATCGTGTTTTTTTGCACAAAAATATCAGTATTTTTGGCGTAAAATGAAAAAAACGTTCAGAATGTAAAGTGTCATACATTTTTGAGCTCGTTATTAAATTCCCTGTCGATTGGCATTCAAATATGGTAATTTTAGCTTTTTTAATTTTTTTGTAAAAAATTGTGACCCTACCCCTTATAAAAATCGCAAAAATTCGAAAATCAATTTATTTTTGAAAATCAGTCAGAAAGTGATGAGGAACGTTAGCTGAGGACCCCAGTTGTTCAAATCTGTTATCCTTTTTACTTTGGGACCTTTTTTGGCCAAACTACAAAGAAAACCGCACAGATAAAATCTATATTTTCAATAAAAATTTTTTATCAAGTTTTTTGCAAAAAATCTTAATCGTGTTTTTTTGCACAAAAATATCAGTATTTTTGGCGTAGTATGAGAAAAAACGGTCAGAATAAAAAGTGTCATACCTTTTTGAGCTCGTAACTAAATTCCCTGTCGATCGGCATTCAAATATGGTAATTTTAGCTATTTTAAATTTTTTGTAAAAAATTGTGACCCTGCCCCTTATAAAAATCGCAAAATTTCGAAAATCAATTCATTTTTGAAAATCAGTCAGAAAGTGATGAGGAACGTTAGCTGAGGACCCCAGTTGTTCAAATCTGTTATCCTTTTTACTTTGGGACCTTTTTTGGCCAAACTACAAAGAAAACCGCACAGATAAAATCTATATTTTCAATAAAAATTTTTTATCAAGTTTTTTGCAAAAAATCTTAATCGTGTTTTTTTGCACAAAAATATCAGTATTTTTGGCGTAGTATGAGAAAAAACGGTCAGAATAAAAAGTGTCATACCTTTTTGAGCTCGTAACTAAATTCCCTGTCGATCGGCATTCAAATATGGTAATTTTAGCTATTTTAAATTTTTTGTAAAAAATTGTGACCCTGCCCCTTATAAAAATCGCAAAATTTCGAAAATCAATTCATTTTTGAAAATCAGTCAGAAAGTGATGAGGAACGTTAGCTAAGGACCCCATTTGTTCAAATCTGTTATCCTTTTTACTTTGGGACCTTTTTTGGCCAAACTACAAAGAAAACCGCACAGATAAAATCTATATTTTCAATAAAAATTTTTTATCAAGTTTTTTGCAAAAAATCTTAATCGTGTTTTTTTGCACAAAAATATCAGTATTTTTGGCGTAGTATGAGAAAAAACGGTCAGAATAAAAAGTGTCATACCTTTTTGAGCTCGTAACTAAATTCCCTGTCGATCGGCATTCAAATATGGTAATTTTAGCTATTTTAAATTTTTTGTAAAAAATTGTGACCCTGCCCCTTATAAAAATCGCAAAATTTCGAAAATCAATTCATTTTTGAAAATCAGTCAGAAAGTGATGAGGAACGTTAGCTAAGGACCCCATTTGTTCAAATCTGTTATCCTTTTTACTTTGGGACCTTTTTTGGCCAAACTACAAAGAAAACCGCACAGATAAAATCTATATTTTCAATAAAAATTTTTTATCAAGTTTTTTGCAAAAAATCTTAATCGTGTTTTTTTGCACAAAAATATCAGTATTTTTGGCGTAGTATGAGAAAAAACGGTCAGAATAAAAAGTGTCATACCTTTTTGAGCTCGTAACTAAATTCCCTGTCGATCGGCATTCAAATATGGTAATTTTAGCTATTTTAAATTTTTTGTAAAAAATTGTGACCCTGCCCCTTATAAAAATCGCAAAATTTCGAAAATCAATTCATTTTTGAAAATCAGTCAGAAAGTGATGAGGAACGTTAGCTGAGGACCCCAGTTGTTCAAATCTGTTATCCTTTTTACTTTGGGGACCTTTTTTGGCCAAACTACAAAGAAAACCGCACAGATAAAATCTATATTTTCAATAAAAATTTTTTATCAAGTTTTTTGCAAAAAATCTTAATCGTGTTTTTTTGCACAAAAATATCAGTATTTTTGGCGTAGTATGAGAAAAAACGGTCAGAATAAAAAGTGTCATACCTTTTTGAGCTCGTAACTAAATTCCCTGTCGATCGGCATTCAAATATGGTAATTTTAGCTATTTTAAATTTTTTGTAAAAAATTGTGACCCTGCCCCTTATAAAAATCGCAAAATTTCGAAAATCAATTCATTTTTGAAAATCAGTCAGAAAGTGATGAGGAACGTTAGCTAAGGACCCCATTTGTTCAAATCTGTTATCCTTTTTACTTTGGGACCTTTTTTGGCCAAACTACAAAGAAAACCGCACAGATAAAATCTATATTTTCAATAAAATTTTTTTATCGAGATTTTTGCAAAATATCTTAATCGTGTTTTTTTGCACAAAAATATCAGTATTTTTGGCGTAAAATGAAAAAAACGGTCAGAATAAAAAGTGTCATACCTTTTTGAGCTCGTAACTAAATTCCCTGTCGATCGGCATTCAAATATGGTAATTTTAGCTATTTTAAATTTTTTGTAAAAAATTGTGACCCTGCCCCTTATAAAAATCGCAAAATTTCGAAAATCAATTCATTTTTGAAAATCAGTCAGAAAGTGATGAGGAACGTTAGCTGAGGACCCCAGTTGTTCAAATCTGTTATCCTTTTTACTTTGGGACCTTTTTTGGCCAAACTACAAAGAAAACCGCACAGATAAAATCTATATTTTCAATAAAAATTTTTTATCACGTTTTTTGCAAAAAATCTTAATCGTGTTTTTTTGCACAAAAATATCAGTATTTTTGGCGTAGTATGAGAAAAAACGGTCAGAATAAAAAGTGTCATACCTTTTTGAGCTCGTAACTAAATTCCCTGTCGATCGGCATTCAAATATGGTAATTTTAGCTATTTTAAATTTTTTGTAAAAAATTGTGACCCTGCCCCTTATAAAAATCGCAAAATTTCGAAAATCAATTCATTTTTGAAAATCAGTCAGAAAGTGATGAGGAACGTTAGCTAAGGACCCCATTTGTTCAAATCTGTTATCCTTTTTACTTTGGGACCTTTTTTGGCCAAACTACAAAGAAAACCGCACCCTTATAAAAATCGCAAAAATTCGAAAATCAATTTATTTTTGAAAATCAGTCAGAAAGTGATGAGGAACGTTAGCTGAGGACCCCAGTTGTTCAAATCTGTTATCCTTTTTACTTTGGGACCTTTTTTGGCCAAACTACAAAGAAAACCGCACAGATAAAATCTATATTTTCAATAAAAATTTTTTATCAAGTTTTTTGCAAAAAATCTTAATCGCGTTTTTTTGCACAAAAATATCAGTATTTTTGGCGTAGTATGAGAAAAAACGGTCAGAATATAAAGTGTCATACCTTTTTGAGCTCGTTATTAAATTCCCTGTCGATCGGCATTCAAATATGGTAATTTTAGCTATTTTAAATTTTTTGTAAAAAATTGTGACCCTACCCCTTATAAAAATCGCAAAAATTCGAAAATCAATTTATTTTTGAAAATCAGTCAGAAAGTGATGAGGAACGTTAGCTGAGGACCCCAGTTGTTCAAATCTGTTATCCTTTTTACTTTGGGACCTTTTTTGGCCAAACTACAAAGAAAACCGCACAGATAAAATCTATATTTTCAATAAAAAATTTTTATCGAGATTTTTGCAAAAAATCTTAATCGTGTTTTTTTGCACAAAAATATCAGTATTTTTGGCGTAGTATGAGAAAAAACGGTCAGAATATAAAGTGTCATACCTTTTTGAGCTCGTTATTAAATTCCCTGTCGATCGGCATTCAAATATGGTAATTTTAGCTATTTTAAATTTTTTGTAAAAAATTGTGACCCTACCCCTTATAAAAATCGCAAAAATTCGAAAATCAATTTATTTTTGAAAATCAGTCAGAAAGTGATGAGGAACGTTAGCTGAGGACCCCAGTTGTTCAAATCTGTTATCCTTTTTACTTTGGGACCTTTTTTGGCCAAACTACAAAGAAAACCGCACAGATAAAATCTATATTTTCAATAAAAAATTTTTATCGAGATTTTTGCAAAAAATCTTAATCGTGTTTTTTTGCACAAAAATATCAGTATTTTTGGCGTAGTATGAGAAAAAACGGTCAGAATATAAAGTGTCATACCTTTTTAAGCTCGTAACTAAATTCCCTGTCGATCGGCATTCAAATATGGTAATTTTAGCTATTTTAAATTTTTTGTAAAAAATTGTGACCCTACCCCTTATAAAAATCGCAAAAATTCGAAAATCAATTTATTTTTGAAAATCAGTCAGAAAGTGATGAGGAACGTTAGCTGAGGACCCCAGTTGTTCAAATCTGTTATCCTTTTTACTTTGGGACCTTTTTTGGCCAAACTACAAAGAAAACCGCACAGATAAAATCTATATTTTCAATAACAATTTTTTATCAAGTTTTTTGCAAAAAATCTTAATCGTGTTTTTTTGCACAAAAATATCAGTATTTTTGGCGTAGTATGAGAAAAAACGGTCAGAATATAAAGTGTCATACCTTTTTGAGCTCGTTATTAAATTCCCTGTCGATCGGCATTCAAATATGGTAATTTTAGCTATTTTAAATTTTTTGTAAAAAATTGTGACCCTACCCCTTATAAAAATCGCAAAAATTCGAAAATCAATTTATTTTTGAAAATCAGTCAGAAAGTGATGAGGAACGTTAGCTGAGGACCCCAGTTGTTCAAATCTGTTATCCTTTTTACTTTGGGACCTTTTTTGGCCAAACTACAAAGAAAACCGCACAGATAAAATCTATATTTTCAATAAAAAATTTTTATCGAGATTTTTGCAAAAAATCTTAATCGTGTTTTTTTGCACAAAAATATCAGTATTTTTGGCGTAGTATGAGAAAAAACGGTCAGAATATAAAGTGTCATACCTTTTTAAGCTCGTAACTAAATTCCCTGTCGATCGGCATTCAAATATGGTAATTTTAGCTATTTTAAATTTTTTGTAAAAAATTGTGACCCTACCCCTTATAAAAATCGCAAAAATTCGAAAATCAATTTATTTTTGAAAATCAGTCAGAAAGTGATGAGGAACGTTAGCTGAGGACCCCAGTTGTTAAAATCTGTTATCCTTTTTACTTTGGGACCTTTTTTGGCCAAACTACAAAGAAAACCGCACAGATAAAATCTATATTTTCAATAACAATTTTTTATCAAGTTTTTTGCAAAAAATCTTAATCGTGTTTTTTTGCACAAAAATATCAGTATTTTTGGCGTAGTATGAGAAAAAACGGTCAGAATATAAAGTGTCATACCTTTTTAAGCTCGTAACTAAATTCCCTATCGATCGGCATTCAAATATGGTAATTTTAGCTATTTTAAATTTTTTGTAAAAAATTGTGACCCTACCCCTTATAAAAATCGCAAAAATTCGAAAATCAATTTATTTTTGAAAATCAGTCAGAAAGTGATGAGGAACGTTAGCTGAGGACCCCAGTTGTTCAAATCTGTTATCCTTTTTACTTTGGGACCTTTTTTGGCCAAACTACAAAGAAAACCGCACAGATAAAATCTATATTTTCAATAAAAATTTTTTATCAAGTTTTTTGCAAAAAATCTTAATCGTGTTTTTTTGCACAAAAATATCAGTATTTTTGGCGTAGTATGAGAAAAAACGGTCAGAATATAAAGTGTCATACCTTTTTGAGCTCGTAACTAAATTCCCTGTCGATCGGCATTCAAATATGGTAATTTTAGCTATTTTAAATTTTTTGTAAAAAATTGTGACCCTACCCCTTATAAAAATCGCAAAAATTCGAAAATCAATTTATTTTTGAAAATCAGTCAGAAAGTGATGAGGAACGTTAGCTGAGGACCCCAGTTGTTCAAATCTGTTATCCTTTTTACTTTGGGACCTTTTTTGACCAAACTACAAAGAAAACCGCACAGATAAAATCTATATTTTCAATAAAAAATTTTTATCGAGATTTTTGCAAAAAATCTTAATCGTGTTTTTTTGCACAAAAATATCAGTATTTTTGGCGTAGTATGAGAAAAAACGGTCAGAATATAAAGTGTCATACCTTTTTGAGCTCGTAACTAAATTCCCTGTCGATCGGCATTCAAATATGGTAATTTTAGCTATTTTAAATTTTTTGTAAAAAATTGTGACCCTACCCCTTATAAAAATCGCAAAAATTCGAAAATCAATTTATTTTTGAAAATCAGTCAGAAAGTGATGAGGAACGTTAGCTGAGGACCCCAGTTGTTCAAATCTGTTATCCTTTTTACTTTGGGACCTTTTTTGGCCAAACTACAAAGAAAACCGCACAGATAAAATCTATATTTTCAATAAAAATTTTTTATCAAGTTTTTTGCAAAAAATCTTAATCGTGTTTTTTTGCACAAAAAAATCAGTATTTTTGGCGTAGTATGAGAAAAAACGGTCAGAATAAAAAGTGTCATACCTTTTTGAGCTCGTAACTAAATTCCCTGTCGATCGGCATTCAAATATGGTAATTTTAGCTATTTTAAATTTTTTGTAAAAAATTGTGACCCTACCCCTTATAAAAATCGCAAAAATTCGAAAATCAATTTATTTTTGAAAATCAGTCAGAAAGTGATGAGGAACGTTAGCTGAGGACCCCAGTTGTTCAAATCTGTTATCCTTTTTACTTTGGGACCTTTTTTGGCCAAACTACAAAGAAAACCGCACAGATAAAATCTATATTTTCAATACAAATTTTTTATCAAGTTTTTTGCAGAAAATCTTAATCGTGTTTTTTTGCACAAAAATATCAGTATTTTTGGCGTAGTATGAGAAAAAACGGTCAGAATATAAAGTGTCATACCTTTTTGAGCTCGTAACTAAATTCCCTGTCGATCGGCATTCAAATATGGTAATTTTAGCTATTTTAAATTTTTTGTAAAAAATTGTGTGTATAAAAATCGCAAAAATTCGAAAATCAATTTATTTTTGAAAATCAGTCAGAAAATCTTAATCGTGTTTTTTTGCACAAAAATATCAGTATTTTTGGCGTAGTATGAGAAAAAACGGTCAGAATATAAAGTGTCATACCTTTTTGAGCTCGTAACTAAATTCCCTGTCGATCGGCATTCAAATATGGTAATTTTAGCTATTTTAAATTTTTTGTAAAAAATTGTGACCCTACCCCTTATAAAAATCGCAAAAATTCGAAAATCAATTTATTTTTGAAAATCAGTCAGAAAGTGATGAGGAACGTTAGCTGAGGACCCCAGTTGTTCAAATCTGTTATCCTTTTTACTTTGGGACCTTTTTTGGCCAAACTACAAAGAAAACCGCACAGATAAAATCTATATTTTCAATAAAAATTTTTTATCAAGTTTTTTGCAGAAAATCTTAATCGTGTTTTTTTGCACAAAAATATCAGTATTTTTGGCGTAGTATGAGAAAAAACGGTCAGAATATAAAGTGTCATACCTTTTTGAGCTCGTAACTAAATTCCCTGTCGATCGGCATTCAAATATGGTAATTTTAGCTATTTTAAATTTTTTGTAAAAAATTGTGACCCTACCCCTTATAAAAATCGCAAAAATTCGAAAATCAATTTATTTTTGAAAATCAGTCAGAAAGTGATGAGGAACGTTAGCTGAGGACCCCAGTTGTTCAAATCTGTTATCCTTTTTACTTTGGGACCTTTTTAGGCCAAACTACAAAGAAAACCGCACAGATAAAATCTATATTTTCAATAAAAATTTTTTATCAAGTTTTTTGCAAAAAATCTTAATCGTGTTTTTTTGCACAAAAAAATCAGTATTTTTGGCGTAGTATGAGAAAAAACGGTCAGAATAAAAAGTGTCATACCTTTTTGAGCTCGTAACTAAATTCCCTGTCGATCGGCATTCAAATATGGTAATTTTAGCTATTTTAAATTTTTTGTAAAAAATTGTGACCCTTATAAAAATCGCAAAAATTCGAAAATCAATTTATTTTTGAAAATCAGTCAGAAAGTGATGAGGAACGTTAGCTGAGGACCCCAGTTGTTCAAATCTGTTATCCTTTTTACTTTGGGACCTTTTTTGGCCAAACTACAAAGAAAACCGCACAGATAAAATCTATATTTTCAATAAAAATTTTTTATCAAGTTTTTTGCAGGAAATCTTAATCGTGTTTTTTTGCACAAAAATATCAGTATTTTTGGCGTAGTATGAGAAAAAACGGTCAGAATATAAAGTGTCATACCTTTTTGAGCTCGTAACTAAATTCCCTGTCGATCGGCATTCAAATATGGTAATTTTAGCTATTTTAAATTTTTTGTAAAAAATTGTGTGTATAAAAATCGCAAAAATTCGAAAATCAATTTATTTTTGAAAATCAGTCAGAAAATCTTAATCGTGTTTTTTTGCACAAAAATATCAGTATTTTTGGCGTAGTATGAGAAAAAACGGTCAGAATATAAAGTGTCATACCTTTTTGAGCTCGTAACTAAATTCCCTGTCGATCGGCATTCAAATATGGTAATTTTAGCTATTTTAAATTTTTTGTAAAAAATTGTGACCCTACCCCTTATAAAAATCGCAAAAATTCGAAAATCAATTTATTTTTGAAAATCAGTCAGAAAGTGATGAGGAACGTTAGCTGAGGACCCCAGTTGTTCAAATCTGTTATCCTTTTTACTTTGGGACCTTTTTTGGCCAAACTACAAAGAAAACCGCACAGATAAAATCTATATTTTCAATAAAAATTTTTTATCAAGTTTTTTGCAAAAAATCTTAATCGTGTTTTTTTGCACAAAAAAATCAGTATTTTTGGCGTAGTATGAGAAAAAACGGTCAGAATAAAAAGTGTCATACCTTTTTGAGCTCGTAACTAAATTCCCTGTCGATCGGCATTCAAATATGGTAATTTTAGCTATTTTAAATTTTTTGTAAAAAATTGTGACCCTACCCCTTATAAAAATCGCAAAAATTCGAAAATCAATTTATTTTTGAAAATCAGTCAGAAAGTGATGAGGAACGTTAGCTGAGGACCCCAGTTGTTCAAATCTGTTATCCTTTTTACTTTGGGACCTTTTTTGGCCAAACTACAAAGAAAACCGCACAGATAAAATCTATATTTTCAATAACAATTTTTTATCAAGTTTTTTGCAGAAAATCTTAATCGTGTTTTTTTGCACAAAAATATCAGTATTTTTGGCGTAGTATGAGAAAAAACGGTCAGAATATAAAGTGTCATACCTTTTTGAGCTCGTAACTAAATTCCCTGTCGATCGGCATTCAAATATGGTAATTTTAGCTATTTTAAATTTTTTGTAAAAAATTGTGTGTATAAAAATCGCAAAAATTCGAAAATCAATTTATTTTTGAAAATCAGTCAGAAAATCTTAATCGTGTTTTTTTGCACAAAAATATCAGTATTTTTGGCGTAGTATGAGAAAAAACGGTCAGAATATAAAGTGTCATACCTTTTTGAGCTCGTAACTAAATTCCCTGTCGATCGGCATTCAAATATGGTAATTTTAGCTATTTTAAATTTTTTGTAAAAAATTGTGACCCTACCCCTTATAAAAATCGCAAAAATTCGAAAATCAATTTATTTTTGAAAATCAGTCAGAAAGTGATGAGGAACGTTAGCTGAGGACCCCAGTTGTTCAAATCTGTTATCCTTTTTACTTTGGGACCTTTTTTGGCCAAACTACAAAGAAAACCGCACAGATAAAATCTATATTTTCAATAAAAATTTTTTATCAAGTTTTTTGCAAAAAATCTTAATCGTGTTTTTTTGCACAAAAAAATCAGTATTTTTGGCGTAGTATGAGAAAAAACGGTCAGAATAAAAAGTGTCATACCTTTTTGAGCTCGTAACTAAATTCCCTGTCGATCGGCATTCAAATATGGTAATTTTAGCTATTTTAAATTTTTTGTAAAAAATTGTGACCCTACCCCTTATAAAAATCGCAAAAATTCGAAAATCAATTTATTTTTGAAAATCAGTCAGAAAGTGATGAGGAACGTTAGCTGAGGACCCCAGTTGTTCAAATCTGTTATCCTTTTTACTTTGGGACCTTTTTTGGCCAAACTACAAAGAAAACCGCACAGATAAAATCTATATTTTCAATAACAATTTTTTATCAAGTTTTTTGCAGAAAATCTTAATCGTGTTTTTTTGCACAAAAATATCAGTATTTTTGGCGTAGTATGAGAAAAAACGGTCAGAATATAAAGTGTCATACCTTTTTGAGCTCGTAACTAAATTCCCTGTCGATCGGCATTCAAATATGGTAATTTTAGCTATTTTAAATTTTTTGTAAAAAATTGTGTGTATAAAAATCGCAAAAATTCGAAAATCAATTTATTTTTGAAAATCAGTCAGAAAATCTTAATCGTGTTTTTTTGCACAAAAATATCAGTATTTTTGGCGTAGTATGAGAAAAAACGGTCAGAATATAAAGTGTCATACCTTTTTGAGCTCGTAACTAAATTCCCTGTCGATCGGCATTCAAATATGGTAATTTTAGCTATTTTAAATTTTTTGTAAAAAATTGTGACCCTACCCCTTATAAAAATCGCAAAAATTCGAAAATCAATTTATTTTTGAAAATCAGTCAGAAAGTGATGAGGAACGTTAGCTGAGGACCCCAGTTGTTCAAATCTGTTATCCTTTTTACTTTGGGACCTTTTTTGGCCAAACTACAAAGAAAACCGCACAGATAAAATCTATATTTTCAATAAAAATTTTTTATCAAGTTTTTTGCAAAAAATCTTAATCGTGTTTTTTTGCACAAAAAAATCAGTATTTTTGGCGTAGTATGAGAAAAAACGGTCAGAATAAAAAGTGTCATACCTTTTTGAGCTCGTAACTAAATTCCCTGTCGATCGGCATTCAAATATGGTAATTTTAGCTATTTTAAATTTTTTGTAAAAAATTGTGACCCTACCCCTTATAAAAATCGCAAAAATTCGAAAATCAATTTATTTTTGAAAATCAGTCAGAAAGTGATGAGGAACGTTAGCTGAGGACCCCAGTTGTTCAAATCTGTTATCCTTTTTACTTTGGGACCTTTTTTGGCCAAACTACAAAGAAAACCGCACAGATAAAATCTATATTTTCAATAACAATTTTTTATCAAGTTTTTTGCAAAAAATCTTAATCGTGTTTTTTTGCACAAAAATATCAGTATTTTTGGCGTAGTATGAGAAAAAACGGTCAGAATATAAAGTGTCATACCTTTTTGAGCTCGTAACTAAATTCCCTATCGATCGGCATTCAAATATGGTAATTTTAGCTATTTTAAATTTTTTGTAAAAAATTGTGACCCTACCCCTTATAAAAATCGCAAAAATTCGAAAATCAATTTATTTTTGAAAATCAGTCAGAAAGTGATGAGGAACGTTAGCTGAGGACCCCAGTTGTTCAAATCTGTTATCCTTTTTACTTTGGGACCTTTTTTGGCCAAACTACAAAGAAAACCGCACAGATAAAATCTATATTTTCAATAAAAATTTTTTATCAAGTTTTTTGCAAAAAATCTTAATCGTGTTTCTTTGCACAAAAAAATCAGTATTTTTGGCGTAGTATGAGAAAAAACGGTCAGAATAAAAAGTGTCATACCTTTTTGAGCTCGTAACTAAATTCCCTGTCGATCGGCATTCAAATATGGTAATTTTAGCTATTTTAAATTTTTTGTAAAAAATTGTGACCCTACCCCTTATAAAAATCGCAAAAATTCGAAAATCAATTTATTTTTGAAAATCAGTCAGAAAGTGATGAGGAACGTTAGCTGAGGACCCCAGTTGTTCAAATCTGTTATCCTTTTTACTTTGGGACCTTTTTTGGCCAAACTACAAAGAAAACCGCACAGATAAAATCTATATTTTCAATAACAATTTTTTATCAAGTTTTTTGCAAAAAATCTTAATCGTGTTTTTTTGCACAAAAATATCAGTATTTTTGGCGTAGTATGAGAAAAAACGGTCAGAATAAAAAGTGTCATACCTTTTTGAGCTCGTAACTAAATTCCCTGTCGATCGGCATTCAAATATGGTAATTTTAGCTATTTTAAATTTTTTGTAAAAAATTGTGACCCTACCCCTTATAAAAATCGCAAAAATTCGAAAATCAATTTATTTTTGAAAATCAGTCAGAAAGTGATGAGGAACGTTAGCTGAGGACCCCAGTTGTTCAAATCTGTTATCCTTTTTACTTTGGGACCTTTTTTGGCCAAACTACAAAGAAAACCGCACAGATAAAATCTATATTTTCAATAACAATTTTTTATCAAGTTTTTTGCAAAAAATCTTAATCGTGTTTTTTTGCACAAAAATATCAGTATTTTTGGCGTAAAATGAAAAAAAACGGTCAGAATGTAAAGTGTCATACCTTTTTGAGCTCGTTATTAAATTCCCTGTCGATCGGCATTCAAATATGGTAATTTTAGCTATTTTAAATTTTTTGTAAAAAATTGTGACCCTACCCCTTATAAAAATCGCAAAAATTCGAAAATCAATTTATTTTTGAAAATCAGTCAGAAAGTGATGAGGAACGTTAGCTGAGGACCCCAGTTGTTCAAATCTGTTATCCTTTTTACTTTGGGACCTTTTTGGCCAAACTACAAAGAAAACCGCACAGATAAAATCTATATTTTCAATAAAAATTTTTATCGAGATTTTTGCAAAAAATCTTAATCGTGTTTTTTTGCACAAAAATATCAGTATTTTTGGCGTACTATGAGAAAAAACGGGCAGAATATAAAGTGTCATACCTTTTTGAGCTCGTAACTAAATTCCCTATCGATCGGCATTCAAATATGGTAATTTTAGCTATTTTAAATTTTTTGTAAAAAATTGTGACCCTACCCCTTATAAAAATCGCAAAAATGCGAAAATCAATTTATTTTTGAAAATCAGTCAGAAAGTGATGAGGAACGTTAGCTGTTCAAATCTGTTATTCTTTTTACTTTGGGACCTTTTTTGCTCAAACTACGAAGAAAACCGCGCAGATATAATCTATATTTTTAATAAAAAATCCGAATCGACATTTTTGCCAAAAATCAAAATCAAAATTATATAGAGATAAATATAACAGTAATAATAAATATCCCTGACCCACCTGCTCGAAGTAGATGTGTCCCACGTTGGGCTGCAGTTGCCCGGTGAGCAGCTTGAAGATGGTCGATTTGCCGGCCCCATTCTTGCCCAGCAGCCCGAAGCACTCGCCCCGCTGGACGCTGAAGTGCACCTGGCGCACCGCATAACGACCGCGGCGGTAGGCCAGCCAGAGGTTCTCCGCCCGCACCGCCTCGCCTGCGGCCACGCAGCTCTTGAAGATGCTCTGGATATTCACCAACTTCAGCTGGCCCATCTTGTCCAGTTCGCGGCGATAGGTGCAGTCCATCATTCGCTCCACGCGCTGCCACAGCTTCCGCAGCAGATGCCATTCGATGAGGACGTTCAGGATCAGCCCTGCCACGCCCACCAGCAGAAGGGCGGTGAAATGGCGCCCGAGCAGGTCACTGGCCAGCGGATGCTTGTATGAATCGATATCGTAGCGCCGAAATACCAGCGCCACCATATAGTTCTTGCACAACTCCAGGAAGCCATCGCCCAGAGCGTGAATCGGGAATATGAGGAAGGCCTGGTTGAGGGCGTGGCGCCAACTATCCCACGCCGGACCATCGCCCACCACGCCCAGGATGAGCACAATGCCCATGGTGACCAGTGGGATGATGAGGTTGGCGCAGAAGATCGTTACAATGGCAATGCTCGAGTCGCTGAAGATCTTCTCGGCCACGTGGACAGCGGGAACACAGGCGAAGCTATGGAATAATTAAGATTATAAAATATATTTATTATATATTGACCAAAAAATTGCATTTTAAGGCACTTTTGTGATCGTGATGTTATTGAAAAGAGAAAAGTGTTGTGGAGGCAAAAAAATTAACCCGAGGTCCTTTGCTCCTTTCCTAAAGGATATGACGATTGATTTTTTAAGGATGTTCATTTTTTAGTCCATTTGCCATAGTATCACAACTATAGGTGACCAACAATTTCTGATACAATATTATTTTGAATACGTAAAATATTTAATATTACCTAAAAAATCCTTGCAATTGTTTTCTAATTCCTAGGAGTAAAGTTTGCAAGTACAAAGCTCACCTAAAGGCCAGCGACAGTCCAATGATGCCCACCAACTGCTGACGGTCCACGAAGACGGGCATTCCGAACATCAGGATGACGGCCAGGCAGACGATCAGTCCCAGGACCATGACCAGATAGTCCCAGACGAAGGCCACCAGCCAGTAGGTGACGGCACTCACGCCGCACAGCCGCTGCTGCAGCTTCTCACCATTGACCCGCTCGTTGACCAGGTAAACCGAACCGGCGGCCACCACCAAACCGAAGGCTATGAGCAGGATGAAGACCATGGATCCATCGCCAGCCTGGCGAAGGATCGAGCTGGTGCTCAGTTCGGCATAGCCCAGTTTCCAGGGTTCGTTGAGGGTCAGGATGCTCGACTCCGAGTCGTTGAGGGTCGTTCGCAGTAGCTCCGAGTTCAGATCGTTCAGCCAGGCGACCATCGAGTGGTAGCCCTTGTTATTGTACCAAACGGTGGCACCCGAGGAGTTCAATCCATAGCCTCCATAACGCCGCTCGCGATACTCATCCCACGAGCTGAGGACCCAATCGTAGGCCTCTTCGGAGTTGGTAAACTCCCTGCATTCGCCCAGTTGATCGCAGGAGGTTCGCAGCCCAGGATACAGCTTCTCCGAGAAACTGGTGGCCTGTTGCTGTGACAAAAACTGAGCTGACTTGGGGTACAGCTCACGACTCAGGGGCAGCACAGTGTCGAAGTCGTCCTCCAGTCGATAGCTAACGAACCACATGGCGCACAGCTCGAAGAGAGCGGGCAGCAGGAGTACATATAGCAGGAGACGGTAATTTCTGGACAGATGCCTCAATCGCTTGCCCATCAGGAGTCGGAATTGCTGGCACGGCGTCGGTGGATCCTCCGAGATCATCGCTGGTCCGGCCACCACTCCACCAGCATTCCGATCGCCGTTAGCTCGTCGAGGAGCAGTTGCAGTCTCCTCGGGATTCCTGTTCAACTGCTCGAACTCCTGCTCCAAACTGGAGCTACTCGTCAGCTCCACATCGCTAATGCCGCCCGTCGACTCTTGGGACTGCAGTAGTTCCAGAAACTCCACGGCTCCCGGGGTCAAGTGCTCCGAATAACTGGCACTAATGGTCAAATTGTGCGGATGATCTGAGGCGCCCGAGTGGATCACCTGACTCTGGGGCAGCAGCTGCTGGGCCTTCTGGACAATGTAGGTCACTCCGGTGGCATCGACACATCGCATTCGAATGCTATAGTTCGAGGTACACAGACGCTGCAGGGAATCCCGGCTATGCTGGGCAATAATGCGACCCTGAAAAGGTACATATAGAATGGGTATAGTAGGTGCAAGAAAAACATATATAGGAAATATATAAAATGCTCTTAAAAGGTCGAGAATATTTTGTTGAATATTATTTTCACATTTTATCAAATCAATAGATTTAATATTTATATTATAATCATGTCTATTGAAATATACGATTCTTTAAATATTAGTTTTTATATATTCTATTAGATCAATAGATTTAATATTTTTATTATAATCAATGTGAAAAATGTAGTTATAATTTTGATATATTTTTTTGAGCATATCAAATGAATGACTGAAAAAATGCAAAGTTTTTTACTACATTTTTGAATTGAATATAAAAACGTAACTTTCAATATAAAACATATTATTATTGAATTTGAAAATATTAGATATTTTAAATACTTTATGTATTTCTATTTTACTTTATTAACTTTATTTATATTTAACCAATTAGATACGCAGATATTTATTTGAATTTTTATATCGTTATTTAGTGTTTCTAAATTTTAAATAAATTACTTTTCTTATTTTCCACTTACATTCCGCATTATAACCAGCGAATCGCTGAGATACTTGGCCTCGTCCAGGAAGTGGGTGGCAAAGATGACGGCCCTCCCCTGACGCAGTCGCTCGATCAGCTGCCAGATGTCCTTCCTGGCCTTGGCATCCACCCCGTTGCAGGGCTCATCCAGGATGACGACGCTGGGCGAGGCGATGAAGGCGATGGCCACGCAGAGGCGTCGTCTGTAGCCCCCGGAGAGCTGCCACGAGGGATACGATTCGTGCTGGCCAAAGTTCAGGCTCTGCAGAGTGCGTTCCACCTCCGATTGGATCTCCTCTTCACCGCCGCTACTCACACCTGGCTGCATCTTGATCCTGGCATACAGATGCAGGTGCTCGCGGGCCGTCAGCGTGGGTATGAGGATGTTATCCTGCCAACAGACGCCCACCTGGTGCTCCCCGGCCAGCAGCACTTTGCCGCTGCTCTGTCGGATTTGGCCGGTCAGCAGCTTGATCAGCGTGCTCTTACCGGCTCCGTTCCGGCCCAGCAGACAGCTCACCTGGTTGCGGGCAAAGTCCAGGCTCAGGTTGGAAACGGCGCACTTGCTGCCGTACAATTTGGTCACATTCACCAGCGAGGCACCCAGTTTGTCGTCCAACAGCGACCGACTGACCTTGACAAAGCTATAGTTATCTGGAAGAAATATAAAATATTAGGGATCATTATATAAACGAAAATATATTTTTAAAAAATGTGGGATCTTAATACAATGTATTTATAAATTTTATGAAATATTAGGGATCATAATATAATATCCATATTTTTTATAAAACATTAGGGATCATAATATAATATATTCTATATATATTTTATAAAAGTTTCGGCATCATAATATTATATTTAATAAAATAGATTATAGATCCATTCACTTACTCCGCTTGAAACGCTGATAGGCCAGACCGATTACCGCATATAGGAGAAAGTCGAGCAGGAACATGAGCAGCGCCATGGCGGACTCGCTGCTCGCCGGACCCACCTGGACGAGATGGGCCAGGGTCAGGCCCTCCTGCTGCAGCTCCATTCGCATCAGCTCACCCCAGCCCTTGGCGAAGGCCGTGGTGAACGAGAGGTCCACCAGGAAGCTCTCGAAGACACTCAACTTGGCATCGAACATTAGGACAATGATGAAGGGACACAGGCTGATGAAGAACAAAAGGGCCGAGGCCACGGCTCCGATATTTGCCGAATTGAAGAAGTTCGAGCACATGTAACTGGAAAATTAATTATATATTAATAATATTATAATATACAATGAAAACTACCAACTCACCAAAAGGAAATTAGACAAATGCCAAAGCTCAGGCAGTAGAACATCATGAAGAACCAGTTGGTGTAGCCCAAAATGCCACCACTGTAGAGGACCCCACTGATCAGCATGAAGATAGCACAGAGCTCCAGGAAACTCATCAGAGCCCAGGCCACCAGTTCGGAATGTGCCTTCAGGCCCATCGATCGCATCAGCTGTGGATTACAAGGAGGTTATCGTATCACAAAGGGTTTTCTTCTTTAATAATAAAGTGCTATATGTATAAAACTGACACCTATTTATTATAAGAATCAAAGCTTATACAAAAACCAGCAAACCTACAGTATTCAAATTTTTACCATTTATTTGGTTCATTAAATACATATATTTGATTTCTTTAGATCTCTACAGAATATTTATTTTTATTTAAATATTAATTTTAAAACTTTTAAAATTTCCCCAAAGCTCTTATATGTAATTTAGTATTATTGTTATCCAATACTCTTTTATACTAAATCTTCCACTTACCATGCTGTTTCGGCTCTCCCGCATCCAAATGCGTTCCCTCACACAAAGGGCTACGAAGACCACTAGACCCAGTAGATAGGCCACCTGGACACCTTGGGCCAAGTACAGGCCACGTTTGAAGCTAATAAAAATATACATTATTCATTATTAACTAACAAAATTAAGGTTAAGGTTAAGTTCTTCCACATACACATCGTTTAGAAAGGCGGGATAGGGAAACTGTTTGGTGTAGAACTGCATGTTGTCCACTTCGAATTTATTCTTCTTACTCGCATCCCCAGATCCGCCCAGTCCTCCGAGTAAATCGAAGAGACCCTGACGCTTGGATCGCTTAAGGACATCATCATTGTTGAGCAGCAGAAGATCGGGTTCACCATTTACCGCCGGCAGTTCGGTGGTGACCCCTGCCTCTTCTTCGGTGGTGACCTCAACAGCCTCATCTTTGGTTAAGGGATCTTGATTTGAAACCTTTTCGGTGGCCTGTTCTGCACCGCTTCCCTCCAGACTGAGATCGAAGTCATCATCATCGTCCTCATCTGAGACGTCGTTATCCGTATGCTTGATACTAAATAGACCACTCAGGGATCGACCACCTTCCAGGGGATCCTCCGTCGTCGGAAAACCCGTCTCATTTCGTTTGCTCTTGATTATTCCCAGATCCACCATCTGTTTCAGCTGAACGAAACCACGATGGTACTTGAGATCGATGACCATGCTGTCGGCGGGTCCGGGGAACCAGAATCTATTGCGGTTCTCGAAAGTGGGCTGCGTATTATCCGTGTCCATGTGCAGGCGATAGGAGGACTGGCGCAGACCCACGTCCTCCAGATTGAGGGCGGCCAGAAAGAGTTTGTTCTGATTCAGTTCGTAGGCTCTCTTCTGCAGCTCCTCCACACTTTCCACCGCCTCGAAACGATCCGCCGATACGCAGTCCATGAGATCGGCCACCGTGGTTAGGATATCGTATATCAGCTGATTGGTGCGAATATATTGGAATACCCGTTCGATTTCCCCAATATCGAAGTCATCGCCAACCAAACTCTTGACCAGCGGCGATTTGGCCAACTTGAGCAGATTGTCGAAGGCCTCCTGGAAAGTGGCATTCGTGTGCAGTTTGTGGAGGATGGTGGCCGCCGCTCGGGAAAGCTGCTTCAGTCTGTCCAGCTCCTCAAAGGTGGCATTACTCTGGGGTGAAATAAATCAAATATTATTACTTTCCCATAGAGGTCATCTGCGGGGCAACCTACAAACTTCACCACACTGTCGGTCATCACATTGGCGGGGGTATACAAAATTCGACCCTGGATAATCGGCTTGATGGTATTCCAGGTGAGTTTGCCCTGGTTGGTGGATGTCACATCGCGATAGAGGCGCTTGCAGTATTTGGCTAGAGGTTAGAACAGGTATTATAAACAAAGGAAATACTAAACTAAAAAAAAAAACATTTTAAACTAAATACTAAACGATTTTTATAAAAAAAATCGAAAAAATTTATTTAAAATTCAAAATATTCTAAACTATACGTATTGATCTTCGGATCAATAGTTTTCATAAAATATACCACACACCCTGAACATCAATATTTATTATAATGGAATATAAACTATTAGTTTAGTTGATTTAATAATATAATATTTAATAATAATTATATATAACAAAAATCCATTATAATAAATACTGATGTACATATGTACAATAAAATAATAATAATAACTTTTATGCATGTTTTAAACTGAGAAAACTATAGAACATTATATCATAGTCTTATCATTAAAGCAATATTAGCAAACAGCCCTCAGAATACCCAATCATTAGAGATAGAAAATAGGCAATTTTTGAAATGGCAATAAAAGCTTTTATAATATAAAGATCTCTGATCATGCTCACTTGGCCTCCAGTCCGTGGGGAGATTTTCGGATCGACGACGACGACGGTCTGGAGGCAAAGCAATTGGTTGGCAATTTGCAGTTTCTGGGATTTAAAAATAGGGGATGCTCTCTCTACGGAGGCTAAACTCACTCGGCATGGCATCGAGCTCGGCGTCATTGGCCTGGCTAAAGTCCTCCGATTCCAGGATCTCGTTGACCAGCGGTATGGTATTGGTATTGGGGAAAGGATGGCCGCACAGCAGGACGCCCAGCTTCACGAAGGTCTCACGATCTACCGGAGGCATCAATGGGAATTTGGATTATCGGGATCATATTTAAGTTAACATTTGAACATACTCGAAAATAAATGCTTGATGTCGAAGCTATAGTTCATCCGTCGTTCGATTTCGGGCACCAGAGAGATTATTTCACTTATGTTGCCTGTAAAATAAAAGTAATTAAATCTATGCAACAAAAATTCTAGCAATATTTTGAACCTAAATTATCTGTCAGCAGAAACTTAAATAGATTTGTTTAAAAATATTTTTTTTTTTATTTAAATGAATTTTAATATTTTTTTTTAATTAGTAGTATTTGAAATTGGTAAAAAACTGTAACTGAAAAATATATAAATTCATAGAGGTTTGCTACTTTGAAATCGTACTCTAATAGGTCAAGTTTTCAGCTGAGAAATGAAAGAAAGGATCAGGGTCGCTAAGGCTATGATGTGAATACCCCTAATTGCGCTCTATGTTCAGCACTCGATGTTTAATTATAGGGCACAGGTTCGAACTACGGACTCACTTCGTATGATATCGAGACGATCGCTGGTGATCAGCGTGGTGATGGCCGACACAAAGTTGGCCTTCTCGGCCAGCTCCACGACGGCCTTGTGGAGACGTTCGTCGGTCACGAAGGCATTCACAACATCGATCACGGAGTGCAGGCTGTAACAGGTACATATATTATTATTATTATCCAGATTTATTTAGAGATTTCTAGAGTTAAGCTTACGGCGCCTCCTTCCAATGGGAGTACTCCTCGTAGGGATGCGACGACTGGCAGCGGTTCTCAATGCTGCAAATGTAGGAGAAGGCGGCGGGCACCACCTGATTTTTGGTGGGCAGCAAACGGGTGGGATACTGGCAGGCGTCGACCTCCTCCGATCCGTACTTCAGCCGGATCAGGTAGAGCAGCATGAATATGGCCACCGGCCAGGCCAGCAGGATTAGGCTGAGACCCTTCTGGCGCCATCGCACCAGCAGATCCTTGCGCAACAGCTCCCGCACCTCGCGACCACTCAGGTGCATCCTCATCCTCGCTGCTCTGACCTCTGACCTCTCCGCTTCCGCTTCCACTTCCACTTCCGCTTCCTTTCACTTTTCCCACTGGCAATCGCTGTTCCGACTCGATCACTCGGGCATCTTTGTCCCAGTCTGCACAGAGAAAATGAAAAACACTGTCAATTTGTTGCATTGTTCTTCATCGCTGATCGAAAGGCAAATCAGCAGTTGAAAGGCAAATCAAACTAAATAAATCTGTATTCCAGCGAAATGTCAAGTTGACAAATAAAGTGTTTCCAATGATTTTAACTACCTACCCGTGTATTTTTATATTTATTGCTTAATTTTCTAGAATTAATGGGAAGGCATTTAATTTTTTTTTTTTTTAAATGCGTTAAGACATTTTTTACTTTGATTTTCAATAATTTTCTATAAAATCATAATAGATTTCAAGTTCCATAAAATGATGGTTTAATAAAAAAAAGGCGTAACTATTTAAAGATAGCGGAAAAACGCATGTTTATACTTATGGGTAATCAGCTTGGGTGATATTTTCACTCCATTTGGCGGCGGAAGAGAGTCGGGTGTTAATTGTGCTGGCAGATAGGATAGCATTTCTACGGATATCGCTTCCCCAGCATAATTAACCCCTGTTCGCCCCTGCTGTTAACCGCCTTTGTGCCGCTGGCCGCGTTGCTAATTCAGGCTATTTAGTGGTTCGCCTTGTCGGCAAAAATGCTTCCCGGTGGCAAGCGAAGAGTTAAGCTCCTCTTTCCGACCCCCCCTCTTCATCCTCGGCGATTAAATGCCATTTGTTGACAATTATTTCAAAAGCGTGCTTTTGTAATTTGAATTAAATTATTTAGCGAATAACTCTGTGAGTCACTAAACAACCAGGCACAACAGCTATATTGACAGTCAATCAGTAAACACAAGTGGAGAGAGACTAAGTACAAGTTGGGAAATTCCTTTGTTTTAAACAAATGTGGTATGCAATTTATTCTAAGATATTATAATATAACTAATTTATTTATAATTAATATAAAAAAAAAACTGGATTGATCCTTCCGCATCGCAGCACTTCAAAAACTAGCTAGAACATTTGCCATAAATTTCCTATACATTTCCTATAAATTTCCTATAAAATTTCGATAAATATCCTATAAAGTAAAAAAAAAACTCCTAAAAATTAATATAATTTTATCAAAGTTAAATTAAAATCTTTAGAATAATTTAACTTTCACTATTCTCTAAATCTAAATAAGAGATCTCTTATATTATTGTTTCCTTAACATTTTTTTAAAAGCATAAATCTTTGCGTACTTTGTGGCCCCAAACCAAGGCTTAGGCCCTCGTTAAACTGGGAGATCGGCCAAAGAGTTATGGCCCAAACAGGAGCTTGACGTGGCCGAGGTGAAGGTGCTCGAGATCGTAATGGCGTTATGGCATTATGGCATTATGGCGCCCAACTGTCCATTTGAGTCGAGTGCGGATGAAAGATGAGCCGCATCCATTACCCGGCAGGCGATTTATGACCCGGACAATGTCGAACTTCGCCAAACCAGTTACAAATCAAATAGACTTACTGCCAGGCAATAAAAGAGCGTTTATTCTCTGTTTTTTTTTTTTTTTATTTACCTTTTTCGTTTGTTTGGTATGCAAAGCTCGGCCTGTGACTTTTGATGAACGCCACCCGCTGATCTTGCCAAGATGCCAATCAACTCCAGGCTCTATTGAATATGTATGTATACTCTCTCTCTCTATAGATATATATTTTGGTATGCGAACACTCTGACTTATGACTTTTGGCTGGGCACCTCAATCAAAGTGGGAAAATCTCGAGAGGCGAGACAAAAGAATATAAAGATGTGTGGAAATAAAAACAGAAACTAAAATTTGGCTCAGGGTATTTCGGCATATAATAAGCTGGCTAACACATAGTTAAGATCTTAGATTGAAATAAATTTTATATACGATAATAATATAAAGATTTTTCTACTAAACGATTTTCCAATCATTGTTTACCATAATAAATACATAGATTGAGCTATCTATGAAAATAGCATTCATTATCTCTACTTAGTTAATCATCCACAACAAACTAATCTGTTTGATGTTAAAAATATTTGTTTTTTCTATGGGTAATCTTGGATTTATACACTACTAATATTATAGCAAATATTATGCATTAAGGAAAATATAAACTTTTATAAAAGGAACCCTAAATATTTTCCTGTGAATAATGTGTTCCAAATGTACAAATATTATAATATTCTAAAATTATATATATATATATTTCTCTGGAGAATAAATATTAGATATTATATATAAGTAGAGAAGTTAGCCCCTTTAAAGTGTTTCAAAATAATTAAAACAATTAAATTCGTTTCTAAAGATCCCAAATTAAAAGCCAATCCGAACGACCGGCAACTCGTTTGGCAAACCGTATGGAACCAGATCTAGTGAAATACCAGATTTAGTTCCAGTTCCAAATCCACTTTCAGTTGCATTTGCTGATTAGTCAATGCATAGCCTGCAGCATAATGTTGCAGTAGTCAATAGAGCCAATGTCATCATCATCGGCGGGGATTATCTAATACTCGATTGATCTGATCCCCGGCTAATGTTGCGTGAACCGATCGCCCCAGTTTCCCGCCGCCGGCAAACTGGGTTAACTATACTATATATATACCTACTATTTATATTGCTTATCAGCTCAGTTCACTACGAATTTCTAACTGATAATTACAAGGTAGTTTTGGTTTAGCGAAACTGAATGATGGATTGCAGTGGCTTCAATTAACAGGTAAAACACCCACAACTTTGCCACTTCATTCCAGTTTCAGTCTCCGTTCCAGTTCAAGGAAGATATCGGCCTTATGCAAATGTGTTAATGCCTGTCGGCGATTCCAGTGGCAATTAGACACTGCCGGCACGTAATTCCCCCCCTATAATAACCAGATGTTTTTTGCGTACTTTTCAGGTACCTGCAAACCAGCAAAACCGAAACTAATACTTGCTTTTGGGCTAATTAAAATAAAAATAAAGCTAAAAACAAATAAGCTGCGAATCTGATGCAGTTGCGAAACGGGATTTTGTGGCGACTTCAAGATTCCCTTTACATACGTACACATATATTTCATAAAACTCGTTTCGGATCACGTTTAGTTACTCAAGATGCAAATGAATTCCTGGAATTACCCCAGGCAAGCACTTAAGTGCGGCTTAATCGAAAGTTCGTTCTAAGTCTTCGTGGAGGTATACCTATAATATGTTAGAGACCTCCATTCCGATTAGATTATAAAATATTGTATGACAAGAAGCTGCAATTCAACCGGTTTGCTTCATCAGTGGACTTGAACTTGAAATGTTAAAGTAAAAACAAAAAAATATACAACAAAGAAATATTATTCTTTCTTATACTATTTCTCTTCACCTTTCTTCTCTATTTAGCTGTTATCCCACATATACTGCTAGTTTTGAATAAATAAATTGCAAAGATTTTTTTGATGTGTGAAGTTCTATTCCATTTGCATATCCAATATACAAACGTATATCACAGCTGGCCTCAACTGACAGACGCACTAATTCAGGTGAGAACTTGACCCACCTGCTTCTCCTCCCTGAAAACCACTAATAACCAATCAAATGAACACTGAAAAAAACCATCGAATACTTCTTGTACGTTAGGTAGATATAATAATGTAATTTTTAGCATTTTTTAAATTAAAAAGTATCACGTATAAGTATAAAAATATATAAAATTCAAATATAAAAATTTAATTTAAGTAAAAAAAAAGGGTTTTAAAAATATATATATATATAAAATTAAACAAAGATGCTCATAAATCTTATAAATTAAAACTAAAAATAATTCGAAATTTCCCAAATTCCTAATATAGAACAAGTAACTAATATTTCTCTCTCTGCACTCACAGCAATCAGCATAAGCATAAAACTCCGCCAGACGACTGCCGACTTGAGTGGATTCTAGCCGCAATTTATCATCGATCTATTGGGTATTTGGTATTGGCTATTGGCTAACTCGGATTTCAGCGCGACCTTGACCATGAGTCTTCACTAATCGCTAAAACTAGCAGCTTGCTAGCGCTAACGAAACGAAAATAGTGGTATATCAAAGTAAATAGTAAATATAAATAAGGCGAAACTAGTTTGTTGACAGTTCGCCACCGTGATCGCCGTCACCCTTTAAATCGTTTTGTGTAATGCATTTTGTTTGGATGATTATCCCACTTAAGTTTTACATGGAAATCTTTTAGTTTTTATCCCCCCCAAACCTTCTCCCTTGAATCCACCGTATTTTCCCCCCCGGTGAAGCTGATTAAATCGCGTGTGGTTAAGCGTTTAAAATCGCACGCGTTTGTAGTGCAATTTATGCACCAATTTATTTTCTAGGTATTTTAACTGCATTCCATCTCATAAATGCATTTATTGTATTTTTTTGCATTTAATTCACATATTTCCTGGCATGGCTTTTTTATATAAAACACTTCAATTTCTTTAATTTGTTAAAAAAATGTTCTGTGCTTTTTATATGCATTTCAACTGATTAATATATGTATTTACAATTTAATGATATTTAATTAATATTTTTAAGTTTTGACTTTTCTTTATTATTGAATTTATTTAAAATAAATGTTTTAACTAAACTAAAATACTTAAATACTCCATGAGCTGAATTGAGTTTACACTTCCACTTGAAATAAATTAAAGATTTACTGTTAACTAAAATAAATATTAAAATAATAACAATATTGCCTTAGATGCAACGGTAGTTCCTCTCCGACTGACAAAAACGCGATTGCCGGCAGTGAAGCGTTTAAAAACGCACGCGTTTTCCTGCTCAGACTTCTGATTTCTTACTTTTGATTCGACTTCAACTTCGAATCGCTCGATCAAGCGATCAGCATGAGTCGACAAGAACCGGCAAAGACTTGGCTATAATTAAGTTTCCAGTCGCATGTAGATTCTGGCGCATATTTTATTTATAACTTATAAAACCCATTCAGCCGGCCATAGGAAATGCTGTTCACTTTTATTTATTATTTATTTATATGCGGTGGCAACTTGTTGCTTTTGTGTCGCCTTTTAAGCCCGATCAGCAGCAGCCAGCCAGCAGCAAGGTCGCCGCTTGCTTACATGTGCAAAAACTTGCAATGCAATTAAGTCTGGATAAATAACCAGTCTGAAGTCTGATAATGGCACTCAGGGCCCCGTCGAAGCGGTATGCTAAAGATTTTATGGTAATGCCAGCGATAATCGCCAGACGCTCAGGAAACGGAAGACGAAACAAGAATTCTAAACTAAACTTCTGGCCAATTTACTTGTTTATTTATTTGTTCTAGCGTTGCAGGCGAGTCACAAAGGTAAAAAACAATAGACTACTTAAATGCGGCATTTGTAATTTTATTTTGTTTACTTAATCGTGCCCCAAGGAATTTGTTTACTGATGGTATCAAATGTTCACAAAAGGTTTTATCAGGTTGAAAGTCTTATAAATATAATTGTTTTCCATTTTTGGAACCTATATTTATTTTTTTAAATTATAATAAATAAATTTAGCCTTTTATAAATTTTTTTATAAATTATCAAAAGTGCAATTCTTAATTTTCCAAGCCAATTTAGCTAACTTTCATCTTATTTTTCACATCATAGATGCTAATGCATCTTAAGTTGATTATTTTCTCACTCTTTTCTTTCTCACGGCTAATTGTCAGAAATCTCACACTTGGAGCTTTTGTAACTTTTAAACTTTAGATTCGATAGCCGGTAAATAATCCATGACGGATACCCTTCAGGGGAAATTGTCCATATAACTAACACTCACACGTGATAATTACTTGGCTATGCACATTACAGATAACATGCGTTAGTTAGGAGCCCCGGCCCTTCAAAGTCTCTAAAAATTATGTTTTTAAAATAAAAATATTTTTTTAAAAATGTGCATTTTAAATTAAAATTAAATAAATAACTTTACTACTTCTGAGTTTTAAGATGAAAAATTATAACCTACGATTTTATATTTTAAAATATTTTTTATTTAAATAAAAATACTGACCCTATTACCGTGTACTTTCCAAACAATATATTATAATTTAGAGTATTTACACTTCCTTTTGTATGTTTTTTCTTTTTCTTTTCGTTTTCACTTTCATTTACCACCTCTTTTGTTTGTGTTGCCCATTTGGCTTTTAACTACATAAATTTACCACTTTTTTTGCCGTGTTAAATACGGTATTTCGTATGGACAAATTGTCCAACTCTTTTGTTTTGCTCCGCACTTTTTGTTTTGGCCAGCCCTTTTTGAAGAGCATTAATAACAACAGCAACGTCGAAAAACGTGCCGAGAAACCTCAAAAACCAGAAACGTCAGATACCAAACAAAAACCCCAAAAACTGCACTGAAAGAAAGGATCGATTGGATTTTCAGAAACTTAAAAATGTATTAGTTAACAGCTTTATATGAAAAAAGTTTTAACAAAAATTGTATATCTCTTTTTGGAATTTTTAAAAAATAACAAAAGTAGTTAACAAAAAATTTTAAAGTTACTTTTATATTTTCATGAAGATAATACCTAATACTTTTACTAAATAATTTAATATTACAGTTATGATTTATGTAAAACTTTAACAGAATTTAAACTTTATTTATATTTCTGATATCCTTTTTTACCTATCTGAGAATTATTATGATAAGAATTATTAAAGGTTAACTAAAATTATTGTTATATATTTATGAAGTG
Organism: Drosophila pseudotakahashii; assembly: GCA_035046095.1. Taxonomy (NCBI): domain Eukaryota; kingdom Metazoa; phylum Arthropoda; class Insecta; order Diptera; family Drosophilidae; genus Drosophila; species Drosophila pseudotakahashii. The sequence continues at coordinate 16,571,820 of JAWNOE010000105.1, forward strand.
TCAAGTATTTAAAAAATAAAAACCAGTATTTAACACCCAAATTATCATAAATGTAATAAATTCAGATTGTTCAAAAATATTTTTTTAAATATATTTTTAACTTTATAAATTTTCTAAAATGTAATTGTCTAATGTAATGTTGTACTTTACTTATTTATTTACCGTGTACCAAAATTGAAAGCGACAGCGATTGAAAACAGCTGTTGCAGCTTCGATTTTGCAAGTTGCAGCACAGTGGCCAATAAATATTTAGGAAGTTGGTAAGAAAAAACAGCTAAAACAACAAAAGAAAAAACGAAAAAAAAATCGTTGACTTACTAACCCCGCTAAACGTGTTGTTGTTGTTGTTGCTGCTGCTTCTGGTTCTTCTTCTTCTTCTTCTTCGCTGGTATTTCTTTTAGCTCTTTTATTTCAGTTTTTTCTGTTAAAGGTTTTTCGGTCACTGCAATTGTTTACTTCACACACCGTTTTATTAAGACTTTTTACTCTTCACTTCTCGTGGAGTTTTTCTCGGGTTTTTCCTCTCGTTCGCACAGTTAGCACAGTTAAAAAAAAAATGCAAGAAGATTTCGGCTTAGTTTTAGTTTTGTTTTGTTTTCTTTTGATTTTTTTTTTTGGTATAAAAAATGCCGCCTGAGACGTCCGCCAACAAAGCTGGCCGCAATTGAACTGAGCTTGACTAAACGCGCTTACGGAAAATTATTTAATTCCGCTCCCAGTTTGCCGCCGCTGCCGACGTCAAAACAAAAAAAAAAAACAAAAAAAAAACCAACGATCGTCGACGTCGATCGCCAACTTCCAACTTCGTTGTTGTTGCGTGTGGGCGGCAACATGTTGCTCCCGTTCGTCCCACCAGCAACATGTTGCTCAGAGCGGGCATTTTTTAAAAATTTTAGACTCAAGTGTTGTAAAACAAAAAATTAAATGGCAAAATCCTTTAAAGTTTACTTGGGTTTTACGTATATCGCAAGAGCAACGCGAATTCTTTAGAACAGCATAGCTAAAAAGTTACTTTTTAATTACAAATATTTTTAAAATTATTAAAATATACACATCATAGCTTTTTAGGTATTGCCATATATCGGTTTACTATTAATATGCAGGATCTAAAGAATTCGCGGTAAAATTAAAATTTTTGTTAAAAACTTACTTTTAAATGAACCACGGTTAGTCAGTTACGATTGGTAATAATGAAGATAGAATAACTTCAAGCTTGAGAAAGGGGCTTAAAGGTTTTCAAGCACCCCTTCGAAAGAATTCACCCATGCGCCCCTGCTCTTAACTGTTCTTTTGTTTCCCAGTTGCGTCTGCGTGACACGCAGTTGAAAAGCAAAGCTCGATTTAATTAGCCCGTCTTTTCGGGAAGTACTAATTACAGCCCTGGGTCATCGGACAACTGTACTTATATCCAATGAAATGCCAAAAACTATATAGAAACCCTTCCCGAAACACTGAATCCACGAATTAGTGACAATTTCGCGAGCCAGTCGGCCGTGTAAAGAGGGCTATAACGCTCGCACTTTGTACCTGAACCTGTACAAGGGTAATGGATCGGAACCCAAGAACAATATAAACACGCCAATGAGTTGACAAAATCAAGTTCCTGGATTAAGTTATAGATTTAGATTCAAGGGAGTCGATAATAAAGGTCGATTGAACTAAAAATAAAGTATACTTAAGCTTGGCCTTCAAGTAAAGATGTTAGATTTATTTATTTTATTTTTAAACCTATTTTTGTTCAATAAATATGTGTTGATTATTAACAAATAATTGTTTGTTTTGATTTTGATTTTTAAAATAGAACTTGTTTAATGCAATATATGAATTATATATAATTTTATAATAAGAAGCATTAACATTGTTTGTGCAAAAAATGGCTAGCAATTGCAGTAAATTTTGATATTTTAAATTATATAAGGTTAATTAAAATGAGACAACATTTTGAACTAATTCAAAAGTAGTTAATTTGTGTCTATGGTATAAATTCAATCAATTTAATCAAAGAAACAGGCTCAACAAGGTGAGGTATAATATGAATATATAATGAATTCTTATCAAAGAATTCTCTCACAGGAAATTGGATACCGGGTGACATATGGAAATTCCTGTTCGAGAGTGCAAACAATTGTCAAGTGCTTTCGTATCTAAAATCAAGACGCCCAGTGATCTGCGTCACCGCCCACTCGTTTGGACCACGTCCAGGTGCCCATGTCCCATGTCCCCGCTCCTCCCCCGCGGAATTATGCCAACCAGAACCGTTCTCATACTCAGCCGGTTCTCGATGTCCATGTCCACGGACCCAAAGCCCAGGCCATGCTAAAATGTCCAAAAGATTCGCTTGGCTGCGTATCAGTTGCGCATAATGCTCAAAGTCATTATGGCAGAAATCGTAAAAAAAAAACAAAAAATAATACGAAAAAAATCTAAACGCTTAAAATGCTGAAATTAAAATTATATATCTGAATTATGAAATTGTTTATCGGTATAAAGCGAGGAGCAGAACAAAAACGGCCAACTAGCGATGACAATCTGGAAACTAAAGTGGCAAAAAGTTAAGCCAGAGTAATTAAATTTAATAAACAAGCCCCGAGACAAAAGAACAAAGAATTATGATCCATAACGAAATCTTATGGTCAAACTAAATAATCACAGGTGGCATTAGAAAAAACATAAAAAAAGTTAAAATATATACAAAATAAAAAAACAACCTAAAGGCAAACTTATAATACAAAGAAATAGATGAAATCTCATTAGTTAAAAATACTTATTATAGATTTCATATTTTTAAAACATTTCAAAAATATATGATTTATAATCTGTTTCTACAAAAAATTTAGAAACTTAGTCAAATATTATTAAATGGAATTTTAAATTGTTTCTAGAATATGAACTGAAATCTCCTTGAAATCATTCCGGGTTCATTCGTTGGGTTCATTCACAACCGATTTCCATTAAGCCTGCTCCGAAATATAGATATAGAAATATAGATAGGAAGTCGGTTGACTCAGCTTCTGGCTTCCACGTGTTACCGTAACACCCGACGTCACCTCCCACTTACGGCACGCATGCGACCCCCTTGAAATACAGAAGGGTTAATGGGGGAAATGGAAATGGAAATGGGAGGTTCAAGTATCGCACGCTTACTGCAATCCGTACTAAGCAGCTTTCCAATCAAGATTCGTTTAAGGGGTTCTATAAACTATCTGTATTTTAACATTATTTTGTATTAAAAAGATATTATATGTATATATGATTTAAAATATACCATTTCTCAGACATTTCCTTTAAATAATCAATCGGTATTTTTACCAAATGAAATATTCCTTTATTAATTAACGTGGATATTTATATCACATGCCTTAAGATTATTCTTAGAAAACATAATATAAAATATTTGAGCGATTAAAACATTATTTTTAAAAGTTCCATTCGAAAGCGATTGGAATATGAAAATAGCACCACATATATAATGCCATCACTTTAAGTTTTGGACACATATATTCCAGCTTCTCAAGAGCTAACCCACCTAAGAAATGAAAATGTCAGTCCTTTCATTGTTCCCTTATAATGAAAAGGGTTTAATTCGTATAAAAACTAGACAAAAGAACAAAGACTTAGATGAAATATAAAGTTCTATTTTTAAAATCTTTACAAACTTCACCATTTCTTGGTATACAAATTGATACAAAAATGCCTTGTTAAGCTGATTAATTTTCCAAAGAAGATCGGGTAAATTCCATTCAAATCGGCGGGGGGATGAGCTCAGTGGGCGGCGCCCTTCGGCCTCCACAAGGTCACGACTGAAGCCAATCAAGCGCTGCCGTTCGAGCCGGGGTCGAGAGTCAAGCGACAAAAAATAGAAATACAGATAAAAAAAAGGTAATTGCCAGAGGCGCTAACAAGTTTCAGGTGGCTCAGAAAGGTGGATTCTGCCTCTCGGCTGCTGTCTCGGCGTAATCACATTTCGCAGTTGTCAATAGCGAAGGGGCTGGCGGCGTGTACTTATAAATCTTTATATGTTACTATTTGCCCAGTTGGACAAACAGGAGGGGGTCGTCGACGACGGACGACTGAATGCCACTTAAGTGCCATTATAAGACTACGATTTGCAATATAGACAAGTCATGATTACAGTTATGCCCGCAACCGGTTTCTATTTCGGTTTACCATTTTCCCCGCACAGATTAAACAGCTAAGGTAAGACGGTGAATGCATTCTACTGCTGCAGCAGGCCCAAATACTCCTGCAGGACCTTCTCCTCCTGCACCAATGGCAGGTCCAGGTAGTCCATGTCATTCTGACTGATGTCCGCGTTGAAGCGCTCGAAAGCCTTGTAGGTCTCGATCTCGGAGCGAGCATGCTTCAGCACCGCCTCGATGAGCGGCGATGGCGGAGCAGTCTGTCCCTCTATGATCGAGGCATTTGAGGTGGAGGGACCATCGAAAGTCATACGGCCAACACGCTCTATGGTCTCCCTCAGCTCGTCCTCGCTCTGGAAGGCACGCAGCAGGCACTCGATGGCCCGCTCCATGTTGTTCGAGGCGTTCTCGAGGGCCACGCGTGAGTTGTCCTCGTTGAAGCCCAGCTGGAGCAGCTGGGCCAGCTTGTCCTGGTCGCTGGCGACACTGTTGCGGGGCAAGGCAGCACGCAGCTCGTCGGCCTCGGTCTGCAGCAGTTCCACCTGAGGAAATAATATATTAATATATGATTTATAAAGGATAAGATAGTTTCCTTAAACTTTAAACACGCACCGCTCGGGCCAGATCATTTTTGGAGCGCTTCAAGGCTGCCGTTGCCAGTCCGCTCTCGAATCCCATCTCAGTGAGCGTGCAGACACTGCGCGGATTCACCCAGTCGCAATCGTTGGCATTGGAGCGCATCAGGCGGCGCTGAAGGGCGCGCTCCGCCTTGGACTGCTTGCGGGCATCCTTGAGCTGCTGACGACGCTCCTGGATGAACTGCACGGCCGCCTCGATGTTGCTGTCGCCCGAACAGGAGCGCAGCGCCAGCCGGGCCTCCTGGGCCTCGAAGCCCATCTCCACCAGGAGAGCCAACTGCTCGCCGTTGATCTTGAGCTCCCGCAGCAGGATATTGGCCGCTTCGAAGCGCTCGAAGGCTTCGTCGCGTCGATTCTGGTGGAACATCACCACGCCCTGGAGCAGCTGCAGTCGCATGATCAGGGCCCTTTCCGGGCAGGCCTTGCCCTTCATGGAGTACAGTCTCTCGAAGTTCTCGCCATAGCTGCGACGGAAGTTGCGCCCGCAGATGGCCAGCCGACGCTCGGCATCCGGCAGTTGGGTCACGTTCTTCAGGCAGAGATAGCACCATACGATGTCCAGGTTGAGCAGGGCATAGTTGTCCACCGACTCGAGAAACTGCGAATCGCAGGTGGCGAAGGACTCGTCGGCCTCCAGAAGGAGGAGGAGGCCCTCCTCGAAATCCTCGCGCAAGATGGCCGCACGGGCCTTCTCGCAGAAACCCAGGCCGAGGAGCAGGGCGCGGTTCTCGGCGGGTGGCAGAAAGACGGGACTGCCATTCTGGTCCTCCATCTATAAGACGGGGATTATAAATATATAATATAATAAGACTGAATTTCTCGACAATGATTGGGTGGATTACCTCAATGAGACGATTCTGCGAGGAGACCACTGCCTGGACATCGGCCTTCACCCGATTGATCCGCTCGTAGAGGGCTTCCCCGGCATTATCCCCATCGCCCACGACCACCATCAACTGCTGGTTGTTCCGCAGCAGCTGGTCAGCCAGGGTGGCATTGGCGGCCACCATTCGTCCGGCTGCAATGCACTTGACGTGCTCGGCCCTCGGAAGCTGCAGCTTATCGGCTATGACCGCTTGCAAATCGGAGCCCAGGGAGTTGAGGTCGCACTTGATGTCCAGCATGGTGGTGCCGCTGTGCTTGTCGATGCGACGCACCTTGAATGTGGCCACTCCTGTGGAGCTGAACTCCCGGCGGGCGGCCAGCTTGCGTAGCGCATTCTCCTGCAGCTCGGTCAGGATGAATTTGCAGCGGCACACATCGAAGCCCATGACACGGGAGTACTCCTTGGCCAGGTTCTGTAATAGTAATAAAAATAATTATATAATCTGTTCAATCAATACATTTTAAAAAGGAAAAATTAATAATATATTTTAATAATAAAACTTTTTAATATAATTATATAAGTAACTAAATAATATATGTATTTTCCACATCTAAATACCTTCAAGGTTTTAAAATTTTAATATATATTAATGGAATTTATATCCAAATCTAGCTCTAACAAAAACTTCATTAGGTTTCCAGAGTTTTTAGTTTAAAATAACTAAAATATATCACAAATGGTCAAATATTTAATGTAACTATAATAATAGATCCAATCTGATCAGACAACCATATTATGTAGCTCTGAAATACTACTGTATCCGTAACTCGAACTTCTTTACCTATATGTCTTTAAAAAAAAGCTCTCCAAATTCCATAATTCCAAGTTTTTTGGTGGTTCTTAAGTGTAGTAAGATATTCTTAATTATTTTCGAATTTCAATTTATTTTTTAAGATTTCTATATCTATAACTGTTTCTTCTGCAGACCAATCTTCCCGTTAAAAATAGCCCTTCTTCTATACTAATCACAGCTAAGATAGGGTAGCAATACGTACCTCCAGAGCTCCCTCAATGCTGCCAAGATCCTCCGAATAGTAGGGTTCCTCCCATAGCTTAACGCCCTCGGATTGGAGGCGTGACCGAACCTGGATGAATATGTTGTCGAGATTGGACATTCCCGACGATGATGATGCACAAAATGGTAGCCAAAAACTGATTTGCGTTGAGATAAATATAATTCCGATATATAGATCTGTTTAACCACGTCACAAAGAAAGTCATAATATTTACCAAATGATATGATGTTATTGTTCTTCTTCTTCTTACAGCGCGCACATGTGTTTCTGCGCAACAACAAATACAAGAACAAAACAAAGAATGAAAGATGCGCAGTCAGCGATTTTCGCGTGATTTCACTGGTTTTCACTTAAAGCAAATGGCAAATAACCAATATAAACTATAAAGAAAATTGTACGATACAAAGAAAATTCGAATAAAATCGAACGTTGTGAAATGGAAATTTATTCATTTATCGCATGGCTAGTATAGTTTGATATCCATATGTAACCAATTTAGTGAGACCGTAAACTCAACTCGACTCACTAGTGATGGAATCACTTCATAGAGCTGAGTAACTAGCTATTTTGGCGGTTACTTTTTGAAAAATATAAAAACAATACAAAATACAATACCTATCCGGTTCATCCGTAATTAATTAGTAAATAAAACCAGAGTAGAGTAAATATCATTATTTACACTTCTAGTAAATGGTTTATTTTTAAATTTCCCCACTAGTGCGCGCCTATATTTTGTAGCAACTAGCTTTCGTTGAAAACCTTATAAAGCTATCGATACTAATCGATGATTGAACCAAACATAGGTTTACATTTTAATTCAAATTCAAATTGAGGATAAAACCAAAACAGGTTTTTCATTAGAAATAATTTAGTTTTTTATTATTATTATTATTTTATCTTAGAAGTTTTATTTTAAATAAATACAGCACATAATTTAAATATTTTTTTATGGTATTTTGCCATATTTTATTGTTACTAAATACTTTGCAATATTTTTGTAGGTTTTTAATAATATCGTGAACCAGACAATACAGCTGACATTGCGGAGGACCAACCCCTGTCCCCGTTTCCTCCCTTACTTTTCCTTGTTTTTACCCCATTTTCCAGGTGGACGGGGCCTGCCTCGTCGCACCTGTCACATTTTGCCGGTGGTGGTGAGTGTGTCTCGCGCTTGCCTCACCTGGAAATTTCAGTCACTCGCAGTTACGGCAAAAGGAACACGCACCGGTCGGAAGATCACACTGCTATATATATATATATTCCTGATACCCGATTCCCAAATCCTGATCCCTCGAATCCCCCAATCCACCGATGAAAACCCGCCAGCTGCCGGCGACCACGACTACGGTTTCGTTTCGAGCCAAACAGCGGGATGTTGTGGGCGGAGGAATGGGCGGCATGGGGATGCCCTGCGAGCGGGAGCGGAAGCACGAGGCCGCCAAGCGGGAGAGGGAGGAGCGGGAGGAGCAGCTGAAGCGGGACAAGGCAACGGCGGCGGCGGCAGCGGCGGCACAACGGGTGCGCCTGCATAATCGCAAGACAGGAGGAGCCGATGGGGATCTCGGCAAGCCAAAGAGGAATCCATATCTCAAGGGAATCGTTCAAAGGGCAGCTGGACTCGGAGGACCAAATGTCACCGGAGGTGGGTTTTCGAAAGTATAGTGTTCGAAATAAAGACGTTTCCTTTTGTTTTTTACTCTTAATCGAATTTGAATTATTTTCGAAGAGAGGGAAATTCAAAAATGCAATTTTTAATATCTAGTTTACACTATTCCTATTGTAAAAATTAATTTCCTTTAAAATGCATTATTTTTAAAACCCCTTTAAAAGTTTTTACTTCTTGGTTTTTACTCTTAATGAAATTCAAAGTATTTTCGAAGAAAGAGAAAAAATTTTAAAATGCAAATTTCAATATTTTATATGAATCTTATTTAAAATGTTTTATTTTAAAATCACTAAAAAACTTTATAAAATAATTTTTAAATGTATTTTTTTAACCAACTTAAAAGTTTATCCAATAATATTTTCAATATCGCAGTTCGAACGGGAAAATTTGGTAAGAGAGCAGTAAATGCAAATGAGGATCGGAAGGACGAACAGGACGAGTACGATATCAAGGCCGATCGCCTGAGGCAGCAGCTCGAAGAGCTGGCCGCCATGTCGGAGCCGGAGTTCGAGGTGAAGTTCCGCCAGTGGCTGGACCAGGAGGGAATCGCCCGGGAAATGCACTCCCACCTGCGGGTGGAACTCATCCATTGCTTCAATAATACGGCACTCGGTAAGTTTTAATAATGATATACCAAAAAATGTTTGAAAATACCGTTTTTTTTAAAAGCGAACCAATTAAATATTGAAATATTAAAAATATTACTAACCAGCTATATTCGTAAAGATTAAAGCTGACTTACGTGTTTCCATATGGCATTCCAATAATAATATCCTCTCCATTTCCAGGTCAGCTCCTCAGCAAGGCGGCTGGCGTGCAGATGGCCCACTCGCACGCCCTCCTCCTTTCGCCGCTGGCGATGATCCTGCACACTTTGGTGGCGGAGTTCCTGCACTCCCAGAACTGCCACTTCACCCTGTCGGTCTTCTGCAGCGAGACGCCGCATCGCCACAAGTTGCCCGACTTTAGCCGTCGTCCGGAGTTCCGTTTCCGGCCGGAGGAACTGAAGCAGGTCCTAACAGCCGTAATGGGCGGTGAGGATTCTCTGGAGGATCCGGAATTTAACCAATTAGTGGTTGCCCACTACGAAGAGGATCTAGCTGGTCAGATGCAGTGTTTGCTGATGGCCCTCATGCGATCGCTGGTGGAGATTAAGACCAAGAACTCGGAGGAGAAGAAGAAGAAGGAGGAGGAGGAGGAGAAGAAGAAGGAGGAGGAGGAGAAGAAGAAGGAGGAGGAGGTAATCCCAGATATCCCGGTAATTCCGGCGAATCCCGTTACCCTGCAAGATTCCGCCTGCCAAACGGAACCCTGGCGCTCACCCTTTCTGGAACACCATCCCGAGGTGGACACTAGCCATCTCTACCAGGCGGAGGAGCACGAGCTAATCCTGGGCGCCGACGGACGGAGTGTCTTTGTGGGCGGCCGCGTCTCCCAATCGCTGCACTCCGTGGAGCAGCAGCTCAGCCAGCTGATGCGTAATCTCCGCCAGCTGGCCAAGACCTGTGCTCCGCCCACCGAGGTGATATCCGCGTCCAGGTTTGAGAATCTCTTGCAAAAGGAGCTCTCGGAAAGGGAGCGCCTGCTGAAGGCGGGCCAAAGCTTCGATCCCAGCGAAACGGTCATCAAGTTGGCCAAACCCGTTGAAGCGAAGGAGGAGGAGCAGCCGGTGGGGCCCAGAGACGAGGTGGTCCAATCCAATGTGGGACCCATTCAATTGCCCGTTCTGGATGTGGCCATACCTCGTTTGCCCCGCCTGCAAGGCGAGCAATTGGCCAGCTTGGCCGTCATCCGGCAATCCCTCGAAAAGGTGCAGCGAAAATCGCGACAGCCGCAGGGCAGGATGTACGTGTCCATGGAGCGAATGGAGAATCTCATGGGCGACATTTCCATCTGTGTCCAGCTGCTCGGGAATGTTTTGAATCTCTCCATGGAGCAGGAGCACGCGGTGGGCCTGCACAAGGGCTTCAAGACGGGCTACCGCGAGGGATTCGGCCATGGTCATTTCATGGGCCTGCAGGAGGGTCAGAAGCAGGAGCAGTTCGACCAGCGGAAGAGGCAGCAGGAAAGGCGGGAGATCGGCACCCAGGTGGAGGTCAGGAGGCCCACTGTCCACTGTAGGGGAACTCAAACCTCGAGGAGGTCAACTCACCTGGCCAATAGCCACACCCAAACAAAGGCGAAGCCCCTGAGAGATGCCGCAAATCAGGCTAATCTTCTGCAGGATCCCTCGCAAAAGTCCTACGAACAGTGGATCCACGAGATGCTGCACAGCTCCAGTGGCCAGGTGTTCCTCGAACGGGTCGAGCTCTCGCTGAAAAAGGCCTTGGAGCTGCAGAAGGAGCGGCTGGACGAGCTCTTCCAGGTGAAGTTGCGTCATCAGGCGGAGATGCTGCGGCTCAGCAGGCGACAGAACTCCTGGCGGGTGAGTTTCTCTCGGGGATTAGCCCTTAATAACCTAGTCAAATTTACGTAGTAAACCCTAGTAAACCGTAGTAAACCATATAAAATCTCAGTAAATCGTAGTAAACCGTAGTAAACCGTAGTAAATCGTAGTAAATCGTAGTAATCTGTAGTAAATCGTAGTAAACCGTAGTAAACCGTAGTAAATCGTAGTAAATCGTAGTAAACCGTAGTAAATCGTAGTAAACCGTAGTAAATCGTAATAAACCGTAGTAAACCGTAGTAAATCGTAGTAAATCGTAGTAGTCTGTAGTAAACCGTAGTAAATCGTAGTAAATCGTAGTAGTCTGTAGTAAACCGTAGTAAATCGTAGTAAATCGTAGTAAATCGTAGTAAATCGTAGTAATCTGTAGTAAATCGTAGTAAACCGTAGTAAATCGTAGTAAACCGTAGTAAATAGTAGTAAATCGTAATATATCGTAGTAAATCGAAGTAAATCGTAGTGTATCGTAGTAAACCGTAGTAAATCGTAGTAAATCGTAGTAAATGGTAGTAAACCGTAGTAAACCGTTGTAAACCGTAGTAAATCGTAGTAAATCGTAGTAAATCGTAGTAAATCGTAGTAAACCGTAGTAAATCGTAGTAATCTGTAGTAAACCGTAGTAAATCGTAGTAATCTGTAGTAAACCGTAGTAAATCGTAGTAATCTGTAGTAAATCGTAGTAAACCGTAGTAAACCGTAGTAAATCGTAGTAAACCGTAGTAAATAGTAGTAAATCGTAATAAATCGTAGTAAATCGAAGTAAATCGTAGTGTATCGTAGTAAACCGTAGTAAATCGTAGTAAGTGGTAGTAAACCGTAGTAAATCGTAGTAAATCGTAGTAAATCGTAGTAAATCGTAGTAAATCGTAGTAAATCGTAGTAAACCGTACCGTAACTAAAAAAAAATAATTAATTTTATTACAATAAGAACTCCATTTACCATTAACCAAAAATATGTACACTCCATCCAGACGCTGTGCAAACGAGTGGAGCAGGACTCGCAATCCTCGACTGAGGCTCGGGATCTGGTGCAGAAGATCTTCCGGCTGCTGGAGCACTACGAGTCGCATCACCAGCAGCTGGCGGAGAAGATCCAGCAGACCGAGATCGCGGCGGAGCAGGCGGCACGCATCCTGCCCCTTTGGACGGAGGGACAGGACGATGGTGAAGCGGCTCCTGGCAACTGGAACTCAGCGGTGTCTACCTCACCCACTTCGAGTGGAATGCGAACACCGGCTCCTCCAGCTGCTCCAGCTTCTGCTCCTTCCTTGGAACGCCTGGGATATCCCTATCAATTGCTGGCACTTGGCACGCCAGGTGGACTACCAGTTGCTGGCGCCATTGTGTCTGTGAATCCTCGACTTTCTGTCCACTTTGCAAAGGAGCTTGAGCAACCGCCACCGGGGGTCACCAAGGTCAGCAGGCCGCCTCCTACGAAACCCAGCGATTCTAGTCCTCCAAGTTCACGAAATAAAAATATCTCCAGGTGAGTAAGCTAATTTACTTTATGTATATATATTCAAACTTAAATCATCATGGGTTTCTAGGGAACCTGCTGCTCCGGATGTTCCTGTTTCTGCTGCTCCAAGAGCTCCTCTTTCTGCTCCTCCCCCAGTGCCTGCTCCTCGGGATCCTAAGCCATCGCCAGAGGTCATTGTACTGCCCGCCAATGCAACCAGCTCAGTAGAACCCCCTCCATCTTCCGATCCTCCCAAGCCTTCAATGCACTCCGTGGCCACCAATACGATGGCTCCACCTCCACTGCCACTGAAAATGACACCACTTAAGCCATCTTCCAAACAATCCCCGAAAGGTCCGAGCTTCGAGGAGGCTTTACTAAGTGCCAAGTAAGTTTTAACATTCCAATTTTCCAGTATTTTAGCACAGTTACAAAAAATTAATAATAAGTTTTAATTATTTATGTTATGTTTTACTTTAATATGTTAAAAAATTTTAAAGAATAATTTTTTTTTTTTTTTCGAAATATTTTTGAAAAAAAAACTAATCGAAAAATGCAATTTGCCATATCTATAAGTTTAAGCAATAATTTTTAAATATAACAACTTAATCAAATTCTAACGTAAAACAGTGAAACCTTTTTTTTGTAATAAAATAATATTTTAAACACAAAATGTTCAAAAACTTTGTTTTTAAATAACATTCAAAACAATATTTACTAGAATATGAAATCTGCATCTTAAATTCAGAAATCGAATGCTGCAGCTGGAACAGGAGAGCGACCTGCTCGAGCAGAGTTTCCTCAGCTATCTGGAGAAGGCCAAGTCGAAGACCGGCGCCCCGAAAGGTTCCGCCACCGAGGAACCCTCCTCGATCCGCTCGCGGCGCATCCGCTCCAGTTGCCTGCGCGAACGTGACCAGATGAATCGCACTTTGGACGGCTTTCGGGATTGGCATCGACGCGTCCGCAAGGAGGATGCCGCCAGTCTGGCCCAGCTGGAGGAGCTGCAACAGCAGCGGGCTATACCCGAGCCCAGGGTCTCCTCCTCGCCGCTGTGGCTATCGGAACTGGAGGAAGGTCACGAGCCGGATAGCTATCCCTTTACGAACGCCATCTCGGAGGCGAGGAGCAAGCTGCTGGGCAAGATAATGCCGGAGGAGCAGGCTAGGGATAAGATCAAGCAGGTGGACTGGCTGCCCACTGAGGTTTCCGAGATCCTGGATCCCGTCAAACCGCCCGAACTGAATCGCCTGCTGGCCGAGATTGCTCCCGATCTTACGCGCAGCAGCAGCAATGGTGAGATGACCCTGCTCCTCCAGCGGGCCAAGGAAGCTTTGGGAATGAGCAACAACAACAAGGCAACGCATCAGCTCCTGGACGACAGCAGCAGCAGTAGTAGTAGCTCCAGCTCCAGCTTGGAGCTGCCCTCCAAATCGCCGAGCACAAAGCTGCAGCAATCCATGGCCAAGATGCAGCTGCTCTTCGGTGGCGCCGTCGATCCGGGTAAACCAATCCCGCCCAGACGAACGCGCAGACCGGTGAGTGCACCCACATCAGGTTTGGGATCGGGGTTGGGCAGGGACCACTTGACACTTCCACAACGGCCGCATACGGCGCCCACTCTTCAAGCGATCAGCGAACAGAACGAATCACCCATCCTCCAACTGGATGTCTCCACATCCAGCTCTTCGCCGAGCTGCTCTGTGCCCGGCAGAACGGCAGGCGAAGCTTTCGAGGATCTGGTCACGTGCGCCGTCAAACACCAGCATCACGAATCCAGCCCGGAGGTCTCCTACAGCCAGGCGTTCTGGAAACGCATGAATCTGTGAAATATTCAAAGGGAAAAACTTAGCAACTATATGTTTAATATGGTGACCCAATGGTGACCCAAAACTGCAATGGAAATCCTTTAAAATTTCCTGGTTCCATATTCAATAAACTGCAATTTCAGTAATGGTATTTTTGTTGACACCCTGCAAAAAGGTGACCCCAAACAAAACTTCTGAAGCTCACAACTTTTAGAATCGGTAACCGATTTCAAAATTTTTTGGTTTAACTGGCTTGTTATTTAAATATTTAAAATCCTTCATTACAATTTATATACTTATTTATGGTAAATCAAAGTTTTCGATGATTTTCAATTTGGTGACCCCAAAATGCACTTGAAGCTTATAGTTTCTCCAATTTAAGACCGATTTTTGTTTTTCTTTCGAAGCAGGCTTTCAATAAAACTCCTTGAAGATTTGTCGGGCCAAAAGTGTGCGCATTTATTAATTTTTTAAGTCCTATATCCAATTAAACTACGCTTTACACTTGTGTATATTTTTGATAAATTTTTTAGTGGCCAAAATTGTGCGCTTACATTAAACAATTTTTTTTATACCTGTTGAGACCATCTATTTTTTTTTTCGTTTTTTGTTGTATATATTTTTTAAATAGAATTTTTTGTTTTTTTTTTTGCAATAGACATATATTTTTTTATTTTTTGTTGTCACCTTACTTACAAAAAAAAAATGTTAGCTCTCGATTTTCTGGTTTGTCTTACTTTCGAAAAAAAAAACTATGTAGCTCTTGGTTTATCTCTTTGGTTTTGATAGTTACGAGTATGTGGGTTTAGTTTAGTTTAGACGGCGGTGCCATTGATGAGATCATAAGGATCCCTATTCTGGGCACCCAAGCCAAAGAGACTGGCATGTGATCGTCGTCGATCCCGTTCGATCTCGTCCAGATCGAAGGCATCGCTCACGAAGCTGGACCTCCGCTGCTGATCGTCGAAAGCGTAGCCGCGCTGGAACTTCGGGGGTCCGGAAACGGGTACAGATCCTCCAGTTCCACCAGTTCCAACAGCTCCTACAGTTCCGCCAGCCCCTGGAGTCGGGTAAATGGGCTGCGGATGCTGTTGATAGCCATTCGAGTAGTTCGACGGCGACGAGGGTATCGCCGTGGGCCACTGCACCTGACCCTTCGATGGAGGATGGCCCACCTGGGGCAGGGTCAGAGTGGAGGACACAAAGAGATTCTGCCGCGCCAACTGCTGATGCGGCTGCTGCTGGGGATGATTCAGCATCAACTGGGAGAACCTCTGCGAACTGGCGCCCAACGGATAGCCCTGGGAGGCCAGCGAGTCGGACGACTGCCGCAGGAAGCAGCGCGGCAAGGTACGACTCTGGCCAAGATCGCCGCTTGGCGGCGGCAGTGGCATGCGCATCCCCATCCCCGGATAGCCACCACCCATGCCCGGATAGCCACTGGAATCCGCCGTGTGCAGGGAGAGATTCGAGTTGAGTCTGCGCAACGGCTGTCCCAACGAATCCACGCACATGGACGTGCGACGCGGCACCACCAACGCGGCGTGATCTTTAAAAAATAAATTCATACAAATCAATCAATCATTAACTAAGGATTTGGTATTTTTAAAACTAAATAGATTATAAAATGTATCTAAGGAAGAATATTGAAAATTATTCTTAAGGCTATTTATACAACCCTCGGGTTTTTTTGCAAAAACAGGATATTTTTATGTGTTTTTTGTTGTAATTCGGCCAAAAATTATCCCAAATCAAAACCACCTACTGTTTTGATTATCTAACAACCTAAACTAACGATCCCCATCACTTTTCGTAACATTTAATTTTTGATCAATTTTTGCATTTTTTATAAGGGGTTATTTTAGCGAAAAATCATGATTGGTGTTTTGGCCAAAACAGGATAATTTTTTTGGCGTTTTTTTGCTGTAACTCAGCCAAAAAGTGTCCCAAATCAAAACCACCTACTGTTTTGAACAGCTAACAACCTAAACTAACGATCCCCATCTCTTTTTGTAACATTTAATTTTTGATCAATTTTCGAATTTTTTTTACATCACGATTTTTTGCGAAAAATGGCCAAAAAATAAAATGTTTAGGTTTGAATGCCAATCGATTGGGAATTTAACTACGAGTTCAACGAGGTATCACATTCCATATTTAGACCATTACTTTCTTTGTTTCGGCAAAAGTAGTGATTGGTTTTAGTGAAAAAAGTTTTTTTTTTTTACTAAAAACAGGATTTTGATTTTTTGCAAAAAGCTTTTCTTTAATATAATCACTCACCTCCCACCACATAGAGATGATCCTCCTCCATGCGGTTGAACTGCCTGAAACCGTGGTCATCCCCGTCCGCATCGTCGTCGTCATCGCAGCGATTAAGAACCTGCTGCTGCTGCTGCGGAGCGTCCTCGCGCTTGACCTGCTGCTCCTCCTGCCGCTCCTCCAACTCCTCCTCCTCCGCCTCCTCGCCGCCGCCACTGATGTAGTAGATATTCTTCGGCTTGCTGCGCATCCCAGCCCGGCGGCAAAACTCCTGGAAGAGCTCGTCCTTGGTCTTCCGCAGGCCCCGCTTCAGGCCGCACAAACGCGACTGATCCTCCAGCTGGGTGGCGGGATTATTGGAGACCTTGGTGTTCGTATTGGTGGCCATGTTTCGCTGCTGTTTGCGCTTCATCTGGGCGGAGGGCGGGGCCGTAGCCCCTGGATATATTTCGGTGGCAGTGGACACGGAACGGGTGAGCGGAAACTCCTGGGGCAAGTCGGCGAAGAGCGGTGGAGCGGGCAGGCGATCGGGATCGCCAGATGATGGGGGAGGAGGAGGTGGCAGGGGAGCTGGAATGGGAAGGGGAATGGAATTGGGCATGGGAGGGGGAATGGGAAGGGGAAGGGGGACATGGGTGGATGTCACCGACGCCTCCGTGCAGAGCTCATTCAGCGACTTGGCAAAACTGCGCGAGTGCAAATTGCACTTGGACACCGCCGGTTTCTCAAAGTAGAAACTAAAATATAGATTCAAAAAAGGCTTCAAAAAAATATACATGATTTATTTAAAAATATATACTTTGAAGAAAATATTAAATTAAGATAATTATATTTTATTAGGTATCACAAAAAATGTAATAAATATGGGTTTATAAAAAATATATGATTAATACGAAAATAAGAACCTTTTACTACATAAAATAAAAATATAAATAAATTTATATAAATTTATATTTGTATATATAATATTATATTTCTTTAAAACCATTAAACAAAATGTATTTTTTATTTTTATTTATAAGTACAAATGTATCTAAATTTATTTATTGTTTTCAGCAATGTTAAAAACACTTTAAAAAAATTTTAAATTAAATTTTAAATTAAATTAAAAATATTTGTAGAGGCAGGATATTTGTATCCCTTGATGCCTTACCGTCTCTCCAGGTCGTTGTGTAGATAAAGATTTAAATTCGATCCAGCATTGGGATGTTTGCGACATGCGCCCGGAAGGGTTTGCGTCTGCCCCGGATGACCCATCATCATGTGGCCAGGATTTCCGGGGTGGCTACCTCGGATCCCCGCATCGTGGACCTGATGGAGTCGGGAATTGGCGCCGCTCCGCAGGATTCCGTGCGTTGGCTGCGCCGACGATGGCTGCAAATGGTGACCCTGCTGGCCCTGCTGGTGACCCTGACTGAGTCCCTCCTGGCTGGCGGTGGTGGTGTTGCCGGGCTGCTTGTAACGCTTGTACGAGTCGCTCAAAGGATGCGGCCCCTCCTTAAACTTGGCATGGATATTTGCCACACTAAAACAGGGCAGGCGCTAAAGAGAAATGCATATATGTATATATTGAAAATAAAGTAGATAAAGTGTACAAAGAGCGCTGGATGAGATGCAGCCAATCCCGGAGGACTCATCCGGCGACGCTTGCATTTAAGCTGAAAGGTTTCTGCAGTCAAGCGGGAGAATTACGAATCAAGAGGTGGCCAAAGGCGCCCGGGGATTATTGATGGATGCAACTAAAGCACTTTCCAATTAAATTCGAAATCAAAACTTTTGATTAATAAAATTATAATATAATAAATACAGCTTCTACTTTTTTCCTTATTCTGGTTTGAATAATATAATATTTAATATAATATTTTATTTTTAAGATTATATTAATACACTCACATTATAGTAGCTGACCTCCTGCAAATTGATGAAGAGGAAAATGTTGAGGACTCCAACGAATTCCGTGACAATGAAACCGAAGACAAAGAGGAAGAAGCTCTGGCCATAGGAAACCTTGATAAGGGCGGGCTGTAGGGTGGACCGGGGTCTAAGTTTCGAACCGATTTCCGCCTTCAGTATGGAGATATAGGCAATCAGGCCGATTAGCATCACAAGACCTTAAATAGTAAAGACAGTATTAGGGAATTCAAGGATAATATCCCTTATAGGAACTCACCGCTAACGATAAAGAGAATTCCGGCGCTGAAATAATACAGATTGTTTCGATGCGAGCATGTGGGTATTAGGAAGACTATAAAGCTGATCACCAAAAATACACCGGCAGCCAGGAAAATCGGACAGGACTTGGTGACGGTATCTATAGGAAAACAAAAGAGAGAACGCTATATAGAAGTGCGAGGGAGATGGCGATGTACATGCAGCAAAGCGACTGCTTGAACTGCTTGAATTCCTTTATTTGAATTCCTTTTTAATGAATGGTCCGATTAGAAAAATTTCTTCTACATTTCGATAGATGTTAATAAACACAACAGCATTTTACTCTACGAGTAACGGATATAAATATGGTTAAAGCTGGCTAATATTTTTGATTCCTTTTAATAAAACGTACCCCCCTTTTTTTTGACTAGCCGTTTTTCTGACTTTTAAACTTTGTTTTCTTGCTTGTTTTTTTTCTTGTTTGGTCTCTTTTCGACCTGTCAGCAGGTGACAAAATAACCCGAGGCTAAACAAAAACACGCTGAGATAGAGAAAAAACCTCTGCCCAAAAAAAGAGAAAAAATCCCAACCAAAGCAACTCACTTTTTGGCCAACTTTTTAATAGTTTTATTTTCGGAATTGTCACCCGCGGCCAGTTTGAAATTAGTTTCTGAGCGCCGTAACAAAACAAAATTAATGGGAATATTTCATATTTAATGAAATTTCAACTGGCCGTGGATTATTGGCTAGACCAATTTATTGCGAAAGTTGATTTGGGCGAAAATCTTATAATAGATATATATTGAAAATGTTGAACTATTGTCATACCCCCACCCCCCCAATTGACCCCATTCACACAAGACCACAAATCATAGGGACAAAACTTTGCCGACGAAGGCCAAAAGGCCTTTAATTAAAATTCATCCAACTAAAGTTGTATTATGTGCAATGCATGTGCGTTTGTAGGCCAACTAACAACAATAAATCAATTTCAATTTGGCCCAGTCATCTGTGGGAAGGGGGTGGGGGGGGGGGGGAGGCCCAAGTGAGTGAGGAAAGGCATCCATTCACCTGTTTAAATGCCCAGCGACAGTTAAGCCCATTAAGGCTTAGTTGAATCTTAAAACGCGGCAGTTAAGATTAATTCATCGGGCAGGAAGACCGACCATCAATTGCAATGGCACACGGAGAAAAACATTTGATTTTGAGCTTGAATTCAACAATTAATGTCTAAAAACTGTAAAGCCTTAAATCTTTAAAAAAAAAATGTATAATAATCTCCATAATTAAAATAATGTTATTTAAATTTTTTTTATATATATAATATACATAAATATTATATCAAATAAAAAAACCTTTTAACGAGGTAAAAAACTAGTGACGATCGCATCTTCAACATGCAAAAATTCTGATATTTGTGAAAAAAAACGTGATTGAATACTCTTTCTTAAGATTTCTTATTCGGCCCGCTTTATTTAAATTGTTAAAAATATTATTTTTCATGTAAAATGTACTATTTTTATTGTAAAAAGTACCATTTTTATTGTAAAATTTACCATTTTTATTGTAAAATTGAATATTTTTATTGTAAAATTTTCTACTTATATTGAATAATATATTATTTTTTTTGTAAAATGTACTACTTTTTTTTAATTTTTTTTTATTTTAAAATTGACTTTTTTTTTCAAATTATCTATTAAAATGTACTATTTTAATTGTAAAATTTGTAAAATGTACTATTTAACAGTAAAATGTACAATTATAATAGTAATACTAGAATATTGTCGGGTTTTTTTGATGGCTAGTTACTTACAGGGTATGGCTGCTGTTGAGTCGTGTGGATCCGGTTGATAGCCCTCATCGGGAAAGTAGTCGATCTTAACGCAATTGTAGGACGAGTCAGCATCTTGGCCTGTAAATAAGCAAAAAGGCACATTATTTATATATGTCTTTAAATACTCCTTAAAATCTGCATGCCCCATTGATAAGTTTATTAGCTTCAACTTGTCCTATTTATCATATGTAAATGTAATTAAGCACAGTTTTGTGGAAGCTATACATCAGAGTTTCATTGTCCTATCCTTCAAAGCATAGAATCACAAAGCAATATATACACTTTCCAAACCTGAAACCAGATGTAGACAACAGAAACAGGAAAAACACAGCCCTAAAATCAGTATGATGTTGGCCCACAAGTCGCTCAAGGCGAAGAACCCATCGAAGGTGCGGGAGGAGCTGGTGAAGAAACCGTCCAAGTTGAAGACCCAGCCAAGGACCAAGGTAAAGGGAAAGGGTAAGGTGAAGGGAAAAGGAAAAGGAAAGGGCAGGGACAAGGACAAGATCGGTGAGTCGGGATCGACGAGCAACTCCCTTCGAGCAACGCCCTTCGAGCGGGGCAGCGGCGATGGACCGCATCAGGTGCATGCCCAGCCCAGCCTGGTGGCGCTCCACTTCATGGACATCTCGCTGCGCCACGCGGACGTCCAGTTGCTCCAGTCCTCGCACGAGGGCGTCAACGAGCGCCTGATGGCCTTCTACTACGCCTACCTTCAGCAGCGTCGCTATCGCTCCGAACCGGACCTGCACTTCCTCAATCCGGCCCTGGCCGCCCGACTGCGTCACATGGACATGCGCCAGCTGTGGGCGATGGTCCGCGAGCGCCGGCTCCACGAGAAACCGTTCATACTGGTGCCCCTGGCCAGCCATCCAAGGTTGGTAAAGATCTGTACAAGCTTATTTTTAGATATTTTTCCAGCTTTCGATTTTACAAAAATTCCTAAAGAGCTCTTAAGTACACAGACAGCAATTCTAACTTGATCCATATTAATATAAAACGGCATATGATTAATGTCAAATTTATGATTCAAACATATCAATTTGATATTTTATCATACAAATTATAAATTATACTATACAAATTATACTAATTTGGAATTTTTTAAACAAATAAGGTAAAATATGGGTATATTTCAACTTATTTTATATCAATAAAATGTTGATATGATTGATCTTAAACATATCAATTAGATATTTCACAAAAATTATAAATATACTAATTAATTTTGTCAAATTGTTTTCTTTATATCTTAAGTTTGACTTTTTAACATTTATCAAAAAAAGCCTTAAATATTTGTATTATATTTACATAATAATTATATATTTAAAAAGCTAGATTTTTTAAGTTTTTTAATATGTTTTATACTTATAAAAAATATATAGCTGATGATAATTCGATCCCAACTCCCTAGACCCCATGGACACTGGTCCCTTTTGCTGATTTCGCGACCGGATAGCAAGTTTTATCACTACGATTCGCTGGACAACTGCCATTCGCTGTTGGCCGCCTCGGTGTCGGAAACTTTGCGAGCTCCCATCGAGGCCTGGAAGTTCGTCCTGGTCACGGGTCGCTGCCTGCAGCAGCAGCGTCTACCGCCGAGTAAGGAGGGATCTAACCGCGATCCCGCCTCCGGCATCCATTTGATGTGCATGACCGATCACGTGGCAGATTATGTTTCCCGCTGTGGTTACGCCTCTAGTTCTCTACTCATCGCCTGGGATCAAATCGCTGCGATGCGCACCCATCTCCAGGAGCTCATCCTATCGCTCGGCGGCATCCTGCCCCCGAAAAGAAGCCGCTGAAAAGGGGGGATGCCTGAGCAATGCCTAAGCTCTTCGATGTTCGTTTGACTTTTATTTCTTGTCGCATTACAAAATCAAAAAAAAAAAAAAATTCAAAAAATCCACATAATCAAATAAAAATTATAATATTTAACCCAATTTTTTTTTCATTTAAAGAAAATAAAATATTAAATAAAAAATTAAAATGTTAAAATCAGTATAAAAATACTCTTCAATGTCAGTTTGACTTTCATTTCTTGTCGCATTACAAAATCAAAAAAAATAAAATTCAAAGACCATACATAATCAAACAAAAATTATAATATTTAACCCAATTTTTTTTATTAGTTTTAAAGTCATTTAAAGGAAATAAAATATTAAAAAAAAAAATGTTAAAATCAATATAAAAATACTCACTAGTTTTTTAAATACTAAACATTTATTTTTAAATTATGGTCTGTGCAACAATTATATTAATTCTATAAATTTAATTAAATTTTCAATATTTTGTAACACATACACATATAGTTTAAAATTAAAATGAAACTCCGATCAGTCTTAACTTATCAAAAAAAAAGATACAATTAAAAGGACAACTGGCAGCGTGTGGGCGTTAATTAAGTGAAGGACTGATTGATTGATTCACTGCAGTTTAATTTGCTCAAATCCAGAGCCCTTGGGCTCCCGTCGCCCCCGTAGTTATTAAAACCGCAAAAATAACCAGGCGAAGCGCACACACATCATTGTTCGTCGTTCGGCCAACAGAAGGGGACACCACATGGCACCCAAACAAAAGAATCCAACAAAAACTAAAATGGATAAAGGATAAAGCCACCGACCGAAGCCGAAAAATCCAACCACTTCAAATCCCCTTAAAACCACCCCCCTCCCCCTTAAACCCCCCGTCATGTCACACAGTTGTCTTTGCCTTTGTCGGTGGTGCAAAGGCTGGCCAGGAATGTGGTGCAGCCAACACAGCTCCCAACTCACCTGGCAGAGTGGTGCACAATATCCAGAGACTGGACTTGGTGCACTTGGTGATGTAGGCGCCATCGTCCAGGGCTTTGAAGTTGGCCGTCCCATTGTAGTTGGCATTGGGCAGCTTCTCCTCCGTGAAGAGCCACTGGGGTCCGGCCAGGGCGGCGATGACAATGGCCACCGATATGCTGCAGAAAACGGGAGACGGGAAACGGGAAACGGAGTCAAAATCAGACACTTGCCAAAAATCGAAAACTAAAAAATATTTTCAAAGAAAAATTCCATTTTGTATAGGAATTACAAAAAAATCAGTTAAGTCAAAATAATACAATTATTTTAATAATGAAATATATAAATTTATAATAAATAAAAATGTTTATAAATAAATGTTTTTTTTCACATTTTATATTAAAAAATTTAAAAACAATCATTTAACTTAACAAATAATTATAACAAATAAAAAAGTTTATAAATAAAAGGTTTTTTTTCGCATTTTATATTAAAAAATTTAATAACAATCATTTAAGTCAACAATTAAACAATTATTTAATATTTTAAAATAATTAAAAAGAGTACAAATATTATTTCTATTAGAAAAGTTTGTTCATACTTAATTTCACATTTTTGAAATTATTACATTGGAAAAATTCTGTAATTTATCGAAAAAATTCTTTTTTTGCTACTTGTTTAAACAAAATGAAAATACACAATTTCGAAAATGAGTGAAGTTTCTGTTCCTAACCATTTTTAATTTTTTTTTTTTAATTTTCCAACTTTTTATTAGCAAATCTTAAGAATTGGCTAAAAAAAAAGCTAAAAAAAAGCTTAAACATTTTTTTGGCAGAAAATAATTGATAAAATAATATTTTTGTTTATCTAAAACACAAAAATGTTAGTAAATTTTTTTCTAGTGCCTTTAGAGAGCAGAGAAAGTTGCATTCTCTAAATCAAAATCGATGTGGGCGGTGATTCAGGGGGGTTCGGAGTGTAATCAAGGGAAATGCCTATCCCAG
Organism: Drosophila pseudotakahashii; assembly: GCA_035046095.1. NCBI lineage: Eukaryota > Metazoa > Arthropoda > Insecta > Diptera > Drosophilidae > Drosophila > Drosophila pseudotakahashii. Next base: position 16,595,900 of record JAWNOE010000105.1, read on the forward strand.
GTTCTCGGGGCTTTCCAAAAATTGTGTGAGGCTGCTGATTAAAAAATACTTCAACCTGTTTTGTGGTTGGGGGAGGGAGAAAGAGGGGGGGATGGAGTGAGGGATTGCCAAAAACGAGGCCAAAAATCCACAAAAACAAAAAAAGTTAATGTGTACGAGGACCACCATACACCCTCCCACCCATACACACACACACTCACACACATTCACAGTGATATGCAAATAAATGTCGCCACCCAAAAACGAGGAGCACAAATAAAATTGTTGGCGCTGAAAAATGTGCAAAAAAAAAGCATTGGAAATGCGAAAAAAACAAAAAAAAAAAAAAGGTCAAAGGGTGGTGGGGGTTTTTTTTATTTTAGAGGGATCTCGTCACCTCGTCGTCGCCCAGGCACCCGAGTATTCGTGAATACATTCATGAGTGCACTCGAACGCCAATATTTACCCAATTCGGCAACGAGTGTACTCGCAAGTGCCGAGATGGATTTTATGTGTTGTTATAGTACTCAATATTGTTTTAAAAATTGCCAATTGATTTATGCAACAAACAATGGGTCTTCAGACCAGGCGAACACAATTATTTAATCGAATAAAGGTTCCGTATTAATTGAATGTTTTCAATAAAGCTGCTGAATAAAGAGTTGACTTTATTAAAAGGCAGTTTTATAGAACCTTTCTTAATTATTTTTCGTTGTCAATTTTTCAATATTTTATTCTAGTATATATTCTAGTATATACTATATATTCTAGTATATACTATACTATTTTAATTGAAATCACAGTAGGCCTTGCTAGTCTTGATGTTTTAATATTTCCTCACTTTCAATATGTCAAATTTTTCCTTGCCTGCGTTGCCTCAATATTAAAATCAAATAATAATATTCAAAATAATATTTAAGTTATTGACAAGATGCGCAGCTTGTTTTCGAATCGTTACGGCAATAATCGTCGGGATTTTTACGAGCGTTACGAAGGTGAGTTTTTTTTTGCCGAAAGTATGTAAGCTCTTTATGGAACTTTGTCCCTTGCCCTTTGTAGCAGCTAGAAAACTTCATCCTAGTTTGCCCCTCTACGAGCGTCCGGTGGAACCATCCGAGGTGCAGGCCTTCAACGCCACAACCGCCAACCGTCGTCGCTACTTATCCTATCGCCAGGTGGGCAACTTGTCGAGGGAGCAGCTGGACAACGACACCTGGCTATCGAGCAATCGACTGCCGATTGTGGTGCGCCTCAGTATCGAGGGCAGGATCAGCAGGCTCCTGATGTCGCGCTTCAATCCGGCAGCGGCCACCCATGAGTTTAGCCACAATGGCAGACCACGACGGGGTCGTCCTCCGACGGCCGCCACCGTGGCCAGATTTGCATCGGATTTTGCCGCTCAAGTAGGGGGCTATCGCACTACTGAGTCGACGTCTTCGTCTTCGTCGTCGTCCTCATCTTCGTCTCCGCCTTCGTCTTCGTCTTCGTCTTCGTCGTCGTCTTCTTCGTCTTCGTCCTCGTCGTCGGAGGATGAGGAGGATATGAAAATGGTTATGGAGTTGGAAAAGATCTTAAAGGACGAGGAAGACAAAGAAAACATGGGTCCTACGAGCGATTCCAAAAACTTGAATCGTAACTCTAGCCGAAACTTTAACTTTAACAGAACGGTTAACCAAAACTTAAGCCAGAGCTCAAACACTTCTCATAATCCCAGCCAGTTTCTGCCTCGAAATTCGAATCAGAATCAGGATCATTATCCAACAACTTTTACCGACGATGACGAGGACAACACTCCATCCATGTTGGCTGCAAACCCGCCGTCTCGCTCGTTTATTTGCCCTATCGAAAGCTGCCGACAAAACTTTGAGCTACGGTGAGTTCAGGAATCTTACAAATACATAATAAATATTATTAATAATAATATTATTATTTGATTTAAACTTTTATTTATATTTGTCTACATCTCCTTTTCAGGCGCACTTTGTACAAGCATCAGCGCGATGAAGGGCATCACAACTGGTCACACAAGTGCGGCCAGTGTGGCCAGATCTTTCGCACAGCGGGCTTCAAACGCATGCACTCCACCAAAGCCTGCGAGCGCAATCTGCTGAAGTTCAGAATCTCAAAACCGAATGAAATTAAGCAACTTTTGCGAAGAACAATGCCAGAATAAATCTGTGCTACCTCTCTCACTTCTTCTCACCGCTCTAATACACAGCAAAAAAATATTGTAATAAATGCAAAAATAAAATATATTGCAATTGTATTTATTCTTAAAAGATTTATTACTTTCTTAAGCATCTTAAGCATTAAAAATTTTAATAGAAGAGAAAATGTAATATTCAAGTATAAAATACTTGCATTTCACAATCTCACTTCTTCTACCGTTCTATTACACAGCAAAAAACAAAATATTGTAATAAATATAACAAAAAAATTGCATTTAAATTTTAAATAAAACTTTAGCAGCTAAAATAGTTTAAGAATAAATTATTATTATTTTTTTAAAAATTCAAAAATTTGTGACTTTAAATGAAATCGTATAAATACATCCCTTTTTCGCAGTGCACTTTCGTGCGAAATAGTTTGCGAACAAATTAAGCCCACTTTGCAGTGATTTGTGTCGCTAACACAATTATTTGTCAAGCAACAAGGATGAAGGAGGCGCAAGGATGTCGGGATGTCTGGATGTCCTGACGTCCTGGTTGCTCCTGTGACAAGGACGAGCTGCCATTTCCCAGTTGCGAAGCACGTGAAACCTGCTTTCCTTCAGTTCAGTTTCTTTAAAAATAAGTACATGGAACGGGCGGAAATTGTATGTGTGTGCGTCTTGTGCAGGAATTCAAGCTGCTTGAATGCGAATGCCAGCAGCTCTTTCGCCATCAGTTTAAAGGATTCGACTATTTAGTTCTTTCCCTAAAGGAATTTCGAGCATTTTCCTTTGCAGAAAAATCTGTGACGTTGGACTCTTAAAGCTGTCCTGCGAAAAAGTCAACTCGGGAAAGTAGTTCAAAAAGTCAGGCTAAAGCTGTGCTGAATAAAAAATAAAACAACACTTGAAAGTTGGCTAGAAATGAAATATGTACAATAACTCGGATATAGAATAACTTGAGAACATTTTGTAAATGTATAATGGGGTATTCAATGAAGAATCTAGATTTTTCTGAGAACAATATTTTTGTTAAATAAAAGTATTAATAATATTAAATATTAAGAAGAAAAAAAAATTTACAGAAAATACAACAAATGCTTAATAAGAACATTAATAAATTATTTTTAATTATATAAAAAATACCACACATATTGACTATTCTTTGAAATATAAATAATTATTATTTACAACAATTATAACACACAATTTAAATTGTAAGTTAAATAAAATATAGGGAAGAACCAACAAAAACTAAATTAAAATATTCCTAAATGATTTAGAATTATATAAAAAATACAACAAATATTCACTATTATTTTAAATGTAAATAATAATTAATTACAAATTGTTGTAATAAATATTAAGCACTAAAAAACACAATTTAAATTGTAGGTTCAATAAAATATACAAAAAAAACATTCATTAATTATTTCTGGTTATATAAAAAATACAAAAAATATTCACTATTATTTTAAATATATATATTTTAAATTTTTAAGTTTTTTTTCTGATTATATAGAATCCTGATTCCCAACTAACCTGGCTGCAACAGGTGTGAGGAGCCACAGGTAACCCCCGTTGATGTTGCTAATGTTGCTGATGCCCCTTGGCGGAGGATCGATAGCACCAGCAGCAGCAGCAGCACCACTGACCATTCGATGTTGCTGCTGTCGCTGGACATGTTGCTGCTGTTTATGTTGCTGCTGTTGCTGTTGCTGTTGCACCTCTTTTCCTGGCTGATGGCGACTCAAGGAGGCCACCTGTCGCTGCTGCTGCTGTTGCTGTTGCTGCTGGCGATGTTGCTGCTGCTGTCGCTGGTTGCTGTTGCTGGTGTTGCTCCTGTTCTGACTGCCAATGTTGTTCAACTGCAGATCACTGAAGCTGTTGGCCAAAGAACTAAAGCCCGTGGCTGGTATACTGCCGGAGATGGTGTTGATCAAACCAGTTTGCTGATGTTGCTGCGGTGCAAATCGCTGGCCCCGCGGCAATGTTGCATAGGGTGAGTGATGCTGCGGCTGTTGGTGATGCACCAACAACTGTTGCTGCTGCTGCTGCTGTTGCGATGGATGACTATGCTCGATGGATGCACTGGTGGTCAGCTGGTGGATGGCCAGCGGCTGTTGCTGCTGCTGTTGCTGCCTTTCGATCGTGTTGCAGTTGACACTCCGTATGTTGTTGTACGGATTCTCCATGCTGTTGATGCTGTGCGTGGAGGCCACGCGAAACACATTGGGCACCGACGGATAATCCCTCATTTCGGAATATTCAAACTTCAACCGAAAACCGTAAGCCGAAACACAAAAAACAAAAAACACATCAACCGAAAAAAACAAACGAAACTAAACTAAAACTTAATTCAACACTTTCAAAAGCGCGCCAAAAAATGGGGGTTTTTTTCTAAATTCCTGGCTGGCACGTCCGTTGCGCTGAAGAACTTTCACTCGACTAAGGGAAACTCTGGTCCTGGCACAAAAAGGACCCAACTCGGCCATGTAAAACGAGCCGAAACGAAGGACTTCGGCTGCTCTGTGCTGATGATGTTGCTGCTGCTGATGCTGCTGCTGCTGATGCTGCTGATGCTGCTGCTCACTTGCGATTATAAAACACAGCAGCCATATTTTATCTACGCTTTTGATGGTCTCCATCCAACTGATGGCCATCGCCAATTCTTGATTCGTCGTCGCCTCCTTGGCAGAGTCCTAAATATAGCGGCTATGACCGATGGAAAATTAACTTTTACATTTGCACGGCCAGAAAATCACTGGGATCTCGAATTGTGCCCCGTTCCTATCAATTATTCTGAATATGAAAATTACAAACAGCATATGCCCGAAAAGAATGCACTGTAATAAATTTAATAAAATTTTTAAAAATACAGAAAATAATTGTAAAAAATAATAAATTAATTTAATATTATTTGTAAATAATATAATTATTATTTACGTTTTATTAATTCTTTCTAGGCAGAAAATACTTTTGGAATAATAATATAATTTTAAAAAATTTTGAAAACTACTTGAAATTTCTCGCTGTGTAGCCCAACGGCAACCAGGAGTAGCAATAACAACAACCAGCAGACGTTTGCAACTTCCGTTGTTAGCTAAAAGTGACTTCCGGTCGCTTGGGGATCTCCACTGTCTGTCTGTCTGTGTGCGTGCGTACTAGAGTATGTGGCTAAATCTATACACCTATGTATGTGTGTGTGTTGGATATGGGATATGGGATTTAGCCAACCAAGTTGTTGTTGCACTTGCCTGCAAATCTAAGCATTTATTGCAGCCCCAGCTCGTTTCGCTGCAGCTCTCGTTTATTTAATTGAATTCCCACATGTGATTGAGGTAAGTTCGTGCCATGATTGTGCCACATTAAAAGGGTATGGCCAACAATGCACAAGCCCCTCGCCCGCCCACTAGCCACGCCCACCCAAAAATACTCAGCCCACTTCTACTTACACTCCATTTTTGCCTTAGAGCACCTTGTTAAGTGCAGCTTGTGAAAGTGTGGAATTGCTGAGTGCACGCACAAGAGCAGTCCAGAACAAAAGCTGAAGATTAAGCGGCAAAATCCACACTGGAAGAAAAAATGTGATGATATAGAAAAATCTGGTAAAAATATATATTTAGTTTAGAAGGTTTCCTTAATTCATATTTATTTTTAAATGTCTAAAAGTATATTAAAAATTTCATTGCATACTTTTGGACACATTCAAAAAAGTCTTCAAAATTCTATCGTTTTCAAAATAATTTTTATAATTTTGTAGGTTCCCAAAAGTCTGCAACAATTTATTAAAAATTTGTATTGCCTACTTTCAGACACCTTTGAAAGAGTTTTTCAAATCCCAGCCATTTCATTGAATAATTTAATTAAATTGAATACAAAATCCTAGAAATTGCTTGCTGTGCACTCCTCCTTTTATGCTGCTCCGACCAAGTATATCACATATAGAGTCATACCGAGAAGGAGTATTTCATTAGAATTGGATTGGATAATAGTGAAAAGTATGCATACGAGAGCCACGTGTAATCTAGTAAATGGAAAACAAAAGCTGCCGATTATTGCTCTGGCAAAATGCGTGCTATTTTTGGTCATAAAGCCCAAAAGCCAAGGACAAAGGCAATTAAGCCAACTGCCAGGGACTCGAAAAAGTATGTATTATATAGATTTGATTGGCAGAAGAACGAGAAATTTCACAGGTAATCGGGCAAGAGGAATTTTGTGCAGAAAATCTATGAACAAAGGATCTTTACTATTTGGCTTCAACTGTGGGAAAATTGTGGGAAACTTCCAACCATTTTCGTCTTCAAATTTGCGCTTCAATAAAACCAAATAAACATGAAAAGTTGGCTATAATCTGTTTTTCAATGCTTAGTTCAAAGTTTCGCAATAGCAAAACTCCCATTTCATTACTTTTTTAATACCGATTAGTGCAATTAGTTCATTTGGTAAAAAAAAGCAACTATGTTAAAACAAAGTTTCAGCACAGAGAACCTTCAATTAAATAAAAAATATTATTTGACTAACGTAAATAGACTCAAGTATTTGATAACCATTTTATTTGACAGGCAAACAAATTAATTAAAATCTTAATTAAATCTCGTTCGGGCAGCAAACAAAGATGTGCTAATTTAATGCCAACAAGTTGTTGGAAGCGCGCCTTTAATTTGCCATAGAAATCAAGTATACGCCCCGTTGGCCCCCCTCCCGCTCTCTATTTCAGCATTTAAATACGCAGAGAGCAGAGTTTACAACTTTCGCAAAAGTTTTCATCTAAATGCGCTGCAAATGTTGGCAGCACTTTTCGCTTTCTCGTTTTCTTCTATTTTCCCCTATTTTTTTGTTGTTTTTTTGTTCAGCAAAAGAGGACTAACAAAATGTTCGCTTTGTTTTTTTATTTGTGTTCTGCCTTTTGGCAGTTTACTTTGGCCTTTTTTTCCAGTTTATTTTATTAATTTTTTTTTGTTTTTTTTTTTTTGAGTAGCATTTTGTTGCTGTTGCAACTGTCAAATGTTTGCCAATGCACACGGACACAGACGCGTCCATGTTGCTAGTGTTAGTGTTGTTGCTGGCGGTATGTAAATGTGTGTGGGTTGCTAATTTTATTCAGTTGTATGCGTACATATATCGCTGTTGTCTCCCTTAATTTTTGGCTGCATTTTTCCTACATTTTTTCCTTGTGAAAAAGAAAAAGATGAAATATTGCATATTTTTTTTAGACATTTATGGGCGTTAAATATATTTAAATACTGTATTTATTTTTTTAAAAATTATATGTAATAAAATTTCTTATTCTTCACCTTCTTTATTTTTTATAAAACTCGTAAATATATAAATATATTTAAATAACGTATTTAATTTTTTATAAATTATATTTTATTTTTAAGTCACTTTTTTTCACTTGCTTTATTTTTTTATACAACTAGTAAAGACGTTTAATTAAAAAAATAATTTTTTAATTACAAATAAATCGGATGGCTTTATGCCACTTAGAAAAATGGCTAAAAAAGCATTATTTATTTAATTTCAAGACTTTTTGGCGTTTTTAAGCTACTTATGTGGCGCAACTAATTGCCCATGTTGTTTGATTTCAAATTTATTATTTAAGCTTAATGTATTCCCTAATTCAGAAAATATCAAGCAAATATTGTTGTGCATGAGTGTAAAGCGTAAATTATTAAATGGGGAAAAACAAAATGGTGTTGTAAAGCTACTTATAATGCCGCCAAATGCAAACAATAAATGCAGCTGCAACTGTTCATTTGTTAATTTAATTTAATATAATTTTTGTACAATGAAATTCGTATAAAAATGCCTTGAATTTAAATGCAATGTTGCTTGGTGCTGTGGCCAGAGTTGCCACCCTTTTCTGCGGTCGCCCCTTTTGTCATTCGACCAAAGGGACATTGTTTGCGAAAGTAGACCTCGAAATCCTATTTTGGCAACATCAACATCTTGACAAGGCCAAGGCAAAACTTTGTGCACTCCAAGTATTTACTTTCACAACAAGATGGGCTTTTATTTTTATTTGGTCGCAGTTTCTTTTATTTTTTTTTTATTGATGCTTTAAAGTTGGACACTCTTTGCGACACTTTGTCAGCTTCAATTTGTCGCCGGGATTATTGCCATTTTCGAAATATTGATTAAATGCAGCAAGCAAAGACACCCAAAGAGTCCGGATATCTAGCATAGTGACACACATCGACCGCAGGGACAGATTTGTTGCTGTTGTGCTGACTGATTAGCGCCTTTGCTATGTTGCTGTTGTCACTGGTGTTGCTGCTGCTGCTGCTGTCGCTGATGTTGCTACTGTTGCTGTGAAAATTGATGAGCAATTAAGGTTATTGACCAATCGCTTGGCGAAGGGTTGCTGCCTTCCAGGGGTCGGGGAGTAACGCTTCGCTGCCTTCCCGACTGACCCAATCACATATATACGAGTACATATAGTATGTGGTCTAGCACTGGGAATAATTTACAATAATTTCTATTCTAAAATTTGGAAAAAAGGGATGACAAAGACTTTAATTTAAATATCCTTCCCCTTTAGATTTAAGGAAAAATTAACACACTGAAAAGTATATTTTCTTTAAAATTATAGAGCCACGTATAAGTTTTTTATTATATAGTTTACATTACAATATGTGTAAAAAAAGATTATTTTATTTAGATTTAAACAAAAATTATAGCACTAAGAACTATTTTGACTTTTTAATTATTTTTTTTAAATCGACAAAAAATAGTTTAAAAGTTTTACAATTTTCACTTTTTCACATATTTGTTTTTAATTTATTTAATTTAATTTATTTAGATTTAAACAAAACTTACAGCACTGAAAACTATATTATCTCTTACGAAAAAGCCACATTTACTTTTTAATTATATTTTATAAATCGACCAAAATGTTAAACACTTTTTGACATATTTTTTTATTTTTAATTTATTTAATTTAATTTATTTAGATTTTAAGAAAACTATAACACTGAGTACTATTTTTTTTTACATAAAGAGCCACATTACTATTTAATTAAATTTTTTAGATTGACAAAAAAAAAAGTTTTACTCACGATTTTAAATTTTTTGCATATTTGTTTTTATGTTTTAACTGAGTTAAGATATATTTATAACATTTATTTAAAAAAACATTTTAAAATAAATAACGATCAGAAAAAATTCACAAACCAAATATCAGGTAAGTTATTAAAAAAATCATAAACTTTAAAGTCCCTAAAAGGACATGATTATTTCGCTGAGTGCAAGTATAGTCGCAGATCCATCGAAGCGACAACAATGCCGACAGCCAGCCGAGGAGCAGCCATAACCAGACCACTTGCTCATCCTGCGCCGGATGGGAAGCGTCAAACGGAAACGGAAGCAATTGACTGAGTGACAAGTCCTCCGCCCCTCCGAAAAACCCCCACCCCCCTGGAAAACACCACCAGCGACACCCTGATTAACATTAACTGATTTAAGGTGAACGACTAACCTAAATCCGCAGCAACTCCGGTGGCAACAGAGCCGCAACTTCGGGCGCAAGTGGAGCGGAAGGAGAATGTGGCCAACAAACGAAATGAGCAAAGGACCTGCAATTAATTTTGCACATGCATTTGCCACGCCCCCTCCCATTCCCACTCCTCATCCTGGATCCTGAGTCCTGAATCCGTCCATAAATTAAGTCAACAAAATTGAGCATTTAATTGTCGGTGCACAATCCAATAAAAAGGTACCTGTGGTCCTCCAAAAGGGAAGCGATTTATTTGAATTGCCTTTCGTTAAAAATATGGAAAAATCCAATTTCGTTGCAAATAATACGGGGTGGAAAAAAATGAGTCAATATTTGCCCGACTTTGGAACTCAATCAATCTGCCGTATTTTCCATTAAATAAGACCGCAACACATATATGTACAGTAGAGCTAGCTAATAATATCGATACACTATTGTAGAATGCATTATTCAAAATGGATATTTTTGACAATTAGAAAAAAAATCTTTAAAATCATTTTTTATTTTTTTGAATTTTTTTATTCAGTCAAAACATTTTTTGTTACTCCTTTGAATATTTTTTATTTTTTTATATTTTTTGATATATTACAAAAAAATTCTTTAAATTTGATATTTTTGATAATTAGGAAAAAAAACTTCTTTAAAATGTTTTTATCTTTTTGTAGTTTTTTTTAGTAGTCAATTACAAATCATTTTACTTTACTCCTTTGAACATTTTTTTTTTTTTATATTTTTTAATATATGTATATCAAAAAACTCTTTAAAAAAATCATTTTATTTTTTTAAATTTTTTTTTAGATAAAAAACGTGTTTTCCGCTTTACGGAAGTCGCACTTTAATGTTTGCACACCCCAGGACACGTGACCCGGCGACGAGTTAAAAATAAAGCAAGGACCTGTTAATCTGGGATTAAGTCCACCAGCTTGTGTTCCGAAGACACACTCACACACACACAAACACAGGACTTTACAGGACGTTTCGCTTTGAAGTCCCGCTTAGTTAATTAACCCTCGACTGCCCCCCTAAATATGCAACAGTTTAACACGCAGCCTGCAATTGACTGCTTGACGCACTGCTTGACAACTGCTTGTCTAAGTAAAATACATATATACTACGAATAAGTATTTAAAGTTTGTAGCGAAAATTCCATGGACTAATAACTTTTAAGGGGTGGAAATCTGAACAAAGTTAGAAACGGGGGGAAGGGGGATGAAAGGTGGACCACACAATTTGAATACATGTATAAATAACGTGATGAGCCCTGAAAGGCACTGAGAAAAACATATTAGTTGAGATTTAAAAATCATAAATAGTTTAAACATTTAATGCAATAATATTAATTAATAAAATTTAAATAAAAATGTATTGTAAAGTACTGGAAAGATATTTTAGATTATTATTGCCATAATCCTACTCAAACGTATACTTGATATTGGATTTTTATTTTCCCTAAGTGCGCTAGTAAAACAACCCGTTGGCATCGCAGACAGAAGAGAAAACCGCATCAAATATTAAAAATGTCGTTTGGCCAACTTTGCGAGTGAGTTTTGGCCTGGGCCCGCGGCTAGCGAACTGGCGAACTGCCGAGATGGCCAACCCAACTGGACATTGTCCTTGCTGTTGGACAAAAGTTTGGGTCTGTGGATCTGTGGCCACTTGCATGCATTAATTGCAGTCCCTGTCCCTCCACCGACTGTTATGCGCCCAAGGCTGAAACTTAATATTCCTGAATGCTCAGCACAGCACAGGCCCTGTCTATTTTCTGTCAGGGGGAAACCTTGGCGGTCCTGACAATGCCGCGTTTTAATTGGCTCAATTTGTCCCATATCGGAGGGCAAACGGCGAGATTTTCACGTCACCCATACGTACAATAGACACTACAAAGCAAATGGATTAAGTTTCATTTCATTCTTAGTTTAAGAAGGAAATCTATCGAGTCGAGTGTCTCCACCTTCGGGTTCCCCTTAAGCGAAATAAACTAATTTAATTTAAATCAAAAGTCGAAATATTGTCATTTAAATACCAAAAAATACCAAAAAAAATTTAAGTAGGTTGGAAAAGTTTTTTTTTAAATACCAAAAAATGACACTTATTTAAATCAATTTTAACATTTTTGTAGGTTTGAAAAAAAAAATGTTAAATACCCAAAAATATATTTATGTATCCCCTAAACTTACCTATTTTATTTTGACATAATTTGAGAGTCTGAAATGAATAAAACCAGATAATTTTCATCTTCTTTTTATCATGTCCATTTTACTTTATTTTTAATTATGCTCAAAGGTACGAAATACATTGAACTATTTGTTTTTGTTCGGTTTGGTTTGGTATGTAGTTTTGTGTATGCTCTATGTGGATTTTGGGATCTGCTATTTTCTAACGATTAACTTACATGAGACAAACGTTGGGATCGATACAATACAATGCGTTGCAATTTAGGGGGAAGTTATGCGGGCGTGAAACCAAATTCATGCAATGGTTTTAATGAGTCGGGTTTTGGGGTCCGGGTCGGTAATATCAGCTTGAAACCTCCTCCATGGGCGTGGGCTGAGTGGGGGGGGGGGGGGTTTGGCGTTTGGTTTTAGTTGTTAGCCAGGTTCAGGGTTTTTAATATTTTGCATTTAATTAGATTTCTTTTTGCCAACGCGTATTTATATGTATTCCTCATGTTTGTGGGTTGTTGTGTTATTTTATACCTAGCTAGTGTTTTCATGGTTCAACAAAATTAATTTTCGAGCTTTCATATTATTCAACTTGTGATTGATGCACATGCATAAATTCAGGCACATGAATACAAACAGGGGCTATCAAATATACATATATATATATGTGTGGGAAAACCAACTGAACTCGGCACTCTGCACTCATTTCACAGGATTTGGATTGAGGTGACAATTTAGGCGGGAACTGTATGTAGAAATTGTTGTGATTGCTATAGGTTTTTTTAAATAGGTTTAATCAACGATGGAATGTTCTCTTGCATCTAGCTGGGGGAGTAGCCACAAATATATTTTGTTTTCCCTTAACTACTCCTATATATTCATGTACATATCGTGTATTTATATCTGTATATTGCACACTTAACGATTTGGTTTTTCTTGTTTGTTTTTCCCAATTTTACTTCCTTTCGTTTGTAATCTCTTAACTTTAGGGTAATAAAAAAATACATTTTTCTTCATTTAATTAATAAACATTTCATTTCAGTTGTTCTCCATCTAATTCTCGTTTTGGTTTGTCATTCGTCTAATCCGTAGTTATAGGCGTAATACAATTTGCAACTAGACTAGTTTTAACTAATATATAATTTGTGTATACATATATATTTTTTCATTCTCTTTTTCAAGGGGTATTCTTCTCGTAGTGTCCTAAAAAAATATATATAATACCATTAAGATTTATTCATTTTGGCTTCTTACTAAAAAAAAAAAATACAATTTAATTTGCAAAAGCCGACTGAAATACTTAACAACAATTTTGGCTATAAATGTGTCACTAATCAAATACGAATTTATGTTAATCTTAAGTAATTTCCACGACTACAAGAGAAGAATACCCGTTATCAAATTGTTACCTTCTCCATATAGCGTATATAAATAATTCTGTATAACGACTCATGGTATTTGGGTTCCTTGGATCCGCTCTGTTGGATTTTCGCAAATTCCGTTCCTCAGTATTGCCTAAAATATACATCTAATAATACTCAAAAACACAAGTCTAAACATTTCGTCGCGATCCCCCTCAAACGGCCGTTTCATGGTCCGTTTCATCGATCCTCCCAAGGCGCCAAGAGTTAGGATCCCCAGCTGAAAGATACAGATTGAAAAGAAGGGAGAAGAAAAAGAAGAAAAACACATATATTTAAAATTCGTATTCAAAGGACCCACAAGCACGTGGTTGAAGAGGCGAAGGCTAAAATTCCCAAGTTTACCAAACACTTTACAAATACATTTTGCTCAAAAAAAATTTGTATTTAAGTCCAAAACAATGGTAATTACATTTAACAAACTTTTGCATGCACAAATCTAAAAGCAGGCACACGAACGGTCACACTACAGAAAATTGAACACCGACTGAGAGAGAGAGAGATAGCTGTATAGACAGAGAAAGAGACGGGGACACACACAGGCTAGCATACATACGCGGTGTTCTTCTGTTGTTGTTTCTGGACCCTTGCAGAGGGAATGGGATTTTTTTGGTGGAATCTGTAGAATCGGACCACTTAAATATCAATGTATCTCTCAGTTTAAAAAGTTTCTTTTTAAAAAGGGGTTTTTACCTTCGAAATTGTAAAAAAAACAAAATGCAAACTTTACTGCATACTTTTAAGCACCATATTAAAGTGATTTGAAATCTTTAACGATTTCTGTGGCTTTTATTTGATGTTTAAGAATGGAAACTCCCTAAAAATAGTGTTGTACACGAATCGAACCAATAAATTGAAATCATTTCTATATAGCAATCGGTCTGCAAGGGCATTTGAGGTTTCGGTTCCCGAAACTTAAGATCCTTTTTCTTACTCCGACTTTCAACTTACCGCAGTCATAATACTTCGATATCCTGGGCAGGGCTGTTTTCGTGGTAGTTGTTGTTGGTTTTTTGATTGGTGGTGTTGTTGTTGTAGTTTTGTTGTTGTTGATTAACGTTTATGATGGAGTTTTGGTTTGGAACGTTTACGTTAGACATACAACAAAATTATAGTCACCGAAAAAATAGAAAATCAAATACATAAATTTCATCACAAATCAAACATAGATAGATAAACTTGTTGTTTGTCGTTGATGGTGAAAAATCAGTAGAAGAACGTGGTTAGAATAAAAGAGGGTCCAAGGAGCGGGGTTGTGAATAATTCGCACATATATTTTATATGAAACATGTGTAATATACAGAAAAACAGATATACTATCAAATCGATTTTGCGATAACTGTATCACGTGATTAAATATTTTACTAGTAAATACAATACTATTCCGTTAATAGAACAGGTAACGCTTGACATCTAATTGGAATCGAATGCTATTTTCGGAACCTCTAATAGCGAGTATTTTTAGGTTCCAAGTTTACTTTCGCGGTGATAATAGAATAAAGTGATATACCCATGTTAAAATGTAAAATCCTTTGACTAGCACTTGAAATAATAAATTTCCTTCTTTTCCAATTGAAAAACATTAAGAATAAAGATATACCTTAAAAAAACACCTTTCTATTAGCAGCAATTCGATTCACTTTTCCATACAACACCATTGCAAAAGGTATTGTAAATGGGCGGAAATGGTGGGGTAGGGGGCGCGGCCGGGCGGAGGGGCGTGGCAATATGCGTACTGTTGTCGGCACTGCACTTTGTGTGTAAGTTTATGGGCATGCTGCTATTTTCCAGTTTTTATGATTGCTTGCAAAGCCGATCGATCGATGAATGCATGCCCTGCACAAAGCTGTACCCCTCTATAGAGACAGGCAGACAGAGAAACGATCGCAATCAACACGCGGCGATCGCGACAACAGCCAAATTGTTTAATTAAATAACAAATATTGTTTTGTTTTTCCTCGTGGCGGCTGGCCAAATAATGCGAATTAGAATAAAAAACATATCAATGCCATTTAATGATGTCAAATGGCTGAGCGCGTGCCCAAACTATGGATTAATCTCGAATACTTCATCTTGATATTATTATATATTATTTTTTTTTGTTTTATTAGCTTTCGTTTTTGGCTTGTTTACATTCACATTGATTCCTTTTCGTTTATTACACTTTCTTGGGGGAGCCTTGGATTATAGGGGGTTCTCGGATTTATCGGGGCAATCGGGGGGTTATGTACAGCAAATATATGTATATATGTATATAGCGTATGTACAACAACTTAGGCTATGTATTGCTTAACATTATATCTCAAATATTATTCGATATTAATTCTAATTAGTTTTCACGCTTTCTTTAAGCTCAATTTGTATGCAAATCAATCGACAAATCAACGAAAAAAAACAAAAAAAAACGTATGCATATAGAGGGTACAAAAAAAGAATAATGTGTTAATGGAAGATATAGAGAGTTGATGGATGTGCCAGCACGGTAAATTTCCATTAAATGCCAAGCGGTATCAAATCAATTTAATCAAATAAAGCGATGAAAACTCTTGGGCCAGCGGAAAAGTTCATTTATCACCTGTCTGGGGATCTTGAATCGGTAATTGAAACTGAAGTGCTGTTGATCAAACCAGTTTGCATATCGCAATCATGTCAAAGAACTAGTTAGTACTCATTACAAATCCTTTCTTGGCTTTCCAATAAATATGTGTATTGAATAATTATATTATTTGTAATAATTGAATGGTCGACAAGAAATAAAACAATGTATTGCAGATATTTTTTTGATCAAAAGATCACCAAGTTGTCCTTAAAAGTAATATATTCAAAATCTATTTCAAATTCATATTCAATCATTACTGTAAAAATATTTTTGTTCAATTTATCAAATATATCAAATATTACTATTTCCAATTCCGAATCAAAAACCACAATCAATTAATTTAAAATCTAAACCTTGCTTGTCGTTTGCTCGTGTTCAATTCAAAAGCCCACTCAAACTGAAACTAATTCATGAGCAATCGCAATCAAGTGTCTTGTCCGACGACTGCAACTCAACATACAACCATGATCAGTCAAAATAAATTACAATTCTTACAACTGGTTTGACTACAGCTAACGATAGTTTTTCGCTAAGGATATTTAGGGAGCAAAATGAAAATATTTGTAACAGTGTTAGAGGTTTATAATTAACATTTAAGACAGTTAAAATTACAAAGCGAATTGAAATTTCTTGGTTATAAAAAATATTGGCAAGCTATTTAAACCTAATAGTTATATTTAATAGAATATCTTTAAGATTAGTTAAAGGGACTTTTCGGTAGGTTTTTTCTAGGTTGTTCAGAGTCCTTGAAATGGCAACACTGATTCTATTTTATAGAACATTTCCGCTGGACTGGAAACTTGATGTTCCCCAAGACGTATAGTTTACACAAAGAATTCAAGTGCCTGTCTATTTGCTTGGCTTGGCGGGTGGTTGTGGATACAAAGTTGGCTATTAGAACGATTAGATGTGTGTTAGACGTTTGTTTAGCTAGTGCTAGTTGCTATGCTATATGCTAGGGGTATGAAATGATTATATATATATATGTATGCATTGCGGTTTCAAGATGCGGATTAAGATGGATAGTTTCCAGATTTCTTCGCCATTTCTTTTCGGATGATCGTGATTATTTAGCTGTCGTAGTTGTTGTTGCTTGCTGCTGCTTCATGTGATTGATTGATTGATTGATGGCTGACTGATGACTGATGATTGTTTGCTTGTGTGTGGTGATGGTGTGGTTCTTGTAGTTGTTGTTCTTGTTGTTGTTGTTGTTGTTGTGCAGGTCTAAGGTGAAGGGACGGAGGAGGAGTGCTCGGATTTCTGAATTCGTGGCAAGTTGAGCGAGTGTTGAGCAGCGGAGCGGGGCGATTGCATAATTTCAGATTGCACTTTGCTCGATGTTGTTGGCGCTTGTTGTTGCTGCTTCTTGTACGGGTTGTTGTTGTTGTTGTTGTTCTAGTTGCAGTTGTTGCAGTAGTAGTTGTTGTTGTTGTTTGTACGTGCGACCAAGTAAAGGAACATGCTCTTCTAAAATTAGAGTTTTGGCGTAGAATAAAGGTAAAAAGAAAAAACCAAACACAAAATCAAAAATCAAAAATGCACAGAAAATACACAAAATAAATATATATTAAAAAATAAATAAAAACATAATTTAAACTATATTACGAGTTTAATTCAAGTGAGGTTAGGTTTTTAGGCCATGCAGAAAGCGTGCAAACAGAGACAGAGATATATAGAGAGACACGGGGGGGAGGGAGAGAGACACACAAAGGTCGAAGGTGAAGAAATCAAGAACCCCAAACACCAAGAAAGTTAATGAAAGCGTGGGGAAAAGCTAGCCACAGCAGCGGTCACATGAATAGCACTGGGAATATATATATTTAAAAAATACTTAAAACACCAATACTTTTTCAGTAAAATATTTTTGAAATATACAAGCCCTAATTTTGAACGTTTTTACTTTATTTATTATTAATTTTACAGCATAGGCTTGACAATTATTTAAAATCGTCTGGTTTTAAACTTTTAAAGACATTTTCTTTTTAGTAAATAAAAATATTTTGAATAACTTTCAGTTTTTTTTTGCAATGTTACTATTTTGTTAACCGCCGCTGTACAATATTGGGTAGACAGTGAACAGATAGTCGAGGGAGAGAGAGAGTAGAGTTCAAGGGTCAAGGGCACTCACCCTGTAGCTGCCGGTTGATCAGGGCCGTCAGTCCGTGGCCCACATCCACACTCTTCTTGAGTATCAACATGGGCTTATCCTCCGCATCCTCCGCATATCCTCCCGATGGCAGGAAGCCATTGCTGGCTATCGATTCGCTCACCTAGAAGCGAAAAAGGAGATTTTGAAATCGTTCGATTTGGAAAGCGACCCCTTAACACACCTGGGTGACCTGCATCAGCTTCTTGACCACATCCCGGCCGAGAATGTGATCGAAAACGGTCTGCAAGAAGGGCTCGGCCATAATTGACAGTTTGAGCTTGTCGCGATGCCAGATCAGCACCCGCGATTCCTCCATGGCCATGATGGAGACCTATCAATTAACGATATATTATTATAGTATTACAGAAAAAAATTGTCAAAAGATCAGATTGATATGATAAGATCAAGGTATGCATGTCATTTTGATATGAATCAAGATTATTATTTAACAATAATTGTTCAAAAAATACTAAATTTGGTATTTTACAGTATTTTTGGAACTTTTATGAAATGATAAAATATCAAGTTGATATGTTTGAATCATAAATTTGACATTAATCATAATCATATCGGCTTTTTATTGATTTTTGATTTTTTTTTTTTAGTGCAGTGATCAAATGGAGAATGGACAAGACACCCACCTGAAAGTAGTCATCGGTCGAGACGCCAAACCATTCCGGCGAGTCTAGGAACTGATGGGGAAACACAATGTGCAGGGCTCGCTGATGCTGCGACACCACCAATCTGTTGTCGATAAGAGATACCATTGTTATTGACCATTCCGAAATGCGGAAATGTATCCCACTCACTTGCCACTCAGCACCAGCGACAGGCTGTCGACCTTGGTGACCTTCTCCTGGGCATAGACCTCCTGGTATTTCAGGGCACGTATCACCTTCATGCAGTTGAGCACCTTCTTGAACTGATGGCGAGTCACGTGCAGCGGCTGGAAAAGTGCCAGGTAGACCTGCAAATTCGATCAATAAGGTAAATTATTATTGTGACAGCTATAGATCAATTAAATATATATATTTGAATTTTATGAAACACTTTATTAAGTGAAATTTATTTAGTTTATTTCAATTTTAAGTATCAGAAATTTGCTTCCGTTTCTGATTTATTTTGTTAAATTACTTAATTCCAAAACACAGTTTACACAATTAAATTAATATTTACTAACAAATGATTAGTAATCCTAAATTATTTTCCCCAATCTGAAAACTTTCCATATATTTTCATTGGAATATTAATGGGGTTTTAACAGATGGAAACATTAAATATCAAGTTCATTTACAAGTCCGTGTGCCCAATAAAATAAGTTGAATGGGTAAATAACCGATACTTCTGAGTAACGGAAACTCCCAAGATTATTGGCCAAAAGACTTCCATAGAGAGAGATCAATCGGCTAACAATCTCTGTTGTCAAGTAGATGAAGTTACACTAAATGCCTGGACAAACAAATAAACAACTGAAATGGGTAAATATTATCGGTGATCGAGAGTGTTAACTGATTTGCATTGCGTCAAGTATAACAAGAGCACACCCCCTTTTACCACCTGTTTACGTGTTCCTATTTCATTGAGGCTACACTGAGAGAAACAGTACCTCTAAAAAATAAAAGGAACACCTTTTATTATTTTTATTATTATTATTTAAAATTATTTATAAATTTAAATTACAATTTAGTTCAAATATATTATTTTTTTATAATTTTATTATTTATTTTTTAAAGTATTCTTAAATTTACATGGATTTTTTTCCATGCGGCGCGGGCGTGGATGAGCTTCAGCTTGATAATGCTGTGACTAGTTTTTTATTTCTTGGCGAGCCAAAAACCGAAAGACAGCGATCACATGGCCAAAATGTAAGACTCGTGGTAGCAACAGCCAAGCAGCAAGGCAAAGTTGTTGCCATGCTAAAATATTAAGTGTGTGGCTTGCTGACGCAGCCGTTAGACAGGCCAACCGATCAGGGGCCCCCTGCCCCCTCTCTACGCCCCTGCTCCCCAGGGGGGCGTCTATGGATCTGGGCAGTAGCAACAATTACAACAGCAACATCAGAGGCGATCGCATTGCACCCAGCAACATGAAACGCTAGCAGTTTTCAATTTTCCGCTACCCTAATTTAAAGGTATATAGGTTTTTTAACTGGGATAACTCAGAAAATGGAAAATATTTTGGAAATTCAAAATTCATGAAAAATCTTTTATCGATTTTATCTCAGTAAATTATTAAAAAATTATTTAATTTTACTTAATTTACATTTTTTTTCCAAATTTTGGCCATAATATTTTAGACAGAGTCTTGGATTATCAACTTAACACAAAGGACTTTCTTACTATATCATTCCGAATGAGGTTTCGTTTGAATGAATTTTCTTCGAATATATATTTTTTTTGTATTTATTTTTTTCCACCGAGTCGACGCGCGGCAATAACATTAAACATTAACGAGCATGGCTAAATAAATAAATAACATAATCAAGAGGTTTGCCCGCCCGAATGGCGGACAAATTGTGATCCGGGGCAGGTTTTTGGTGGCGGATCCAGCGGATCCAGCGAATCGTTTCGATTTGCAACAGTCGCCGGTCGCCAGTCGGTCGTCGGACATTGCCGCGGATTCCCGAGTCACGTAGGCCACTCTCCACAGAGCCACCGGGCCACTGAAACCACTAAAAGCCGCCAAACCAAGCGCAGCTCAGAGAGCCGCAAAAAAAAAAACAGCATTCAAAATTAAAACAAAATCCACAGAGGCACTGAGAAGAAAGACTGAGAAGAAATACACGGAGAAAAACAATCAAGGGTCTTAATAAAAAAACAAAAAATAATAAAATAAATAACTAACATTACAAAAAAATAATTTTGTTTAACAAAAATAATAAATAAAAACATAATAAATAAATAAAACATAAAATCATACATTTTTAATCAAAACCGTCTACATAGTTTAATATTATTAAAATTATTATTCTATTTTTACAAGTTTTCAAAAAAATAATTTTGTTTAACAAATATAATGAATAAAAACATAATAAATAAATAAAACATAAATTTGTAAACAATTCCGTCTATATAGTTTAATATTATTAAAATTATTATTATATTTTTACAAGTTTTCAAGATCGTTTGTTGTGCGAATACCAAAAACAGAACCCCGATAATAATATTAATCTCTTACAAATTATGCTCTGTGTACGGCTACAGATACGCCAGATTAGCGGGCTCTAGATGATGATGAACTGCCGGCTGGACAGGCTATACATATACATGATGGACTGCCATCGAATGGGAACTCGGAACGGGGATAGGGTCGTTATTCCTTTGGCTGTGGGAAACAAAGCACAAATTCCGTTGTGCCGCTCGCAATTTGCAAATTGAAATCAATGAAAGCGAAAGAATTCCACAAAAAAATATATATATATACATATATATATAGGTATATTAAAACCGAAACTGAGCAATTTGCGAACGATCGTCGGTCAGAGATAATGCTTTACTCTACTTTGGCCAATCTCTGAATCCGATCGTATCAGATAAATCTTGAGTGAGATTCATAAGTGTGATGCCTAAGGTACTTAATCGGCTCAAGGAAACTCTTCCTTTAAGATGAATTGCTGTTTTTAATGGCCAATTAAACTTAATAATTTAATTTATCAAGTGAAGTCAAAAAGGATTAAGGAAAAAAGCCAATAAAAAATAAATGATATATGATAGAAAAATAAATATTTTAAAATATTATGTTATCTCAAAAATTTTTATTGTATCATACTTATAAGTAATTTTGATCTAACTACGAAATTAATAAATCTTTTCAGACTACATAGAGAGAACCCACACGACTGGAAGACTTCTTCTGGAATTTTTTCGAAATGCTCGATTTAATCTTAATCTTAATCATACTTATAAGTTATTTTGGTCTTTCTTCGAGATTAATAAATATTTTCAAACTACATATTTATATTTTCTTGTAGAGAAGCCACACGATTGGAAGAATTCTTCTGGAATTTTTTCGAAATGCTCGTCTTAATCTTAATCTTAATCATACTTATAAGTTAATTTGGTCTTCTTCGAGATTAATAAATAATTTCAGACTACATATTTATATATTCTTGTAGAAACGCCACACGATTGGAAGAATTCTTCTGGAATTTTTTCGAAATGCTCGTCTTAATTCAAGAATTCTTCTGGTGCATTTATCTATCCCATAATGGGAGATACTTATGCGGTTTAATTATCACTGATCGATCTCGGGTCTAATTATTTCCTTACTCGATCGACGCTCTTTTTTTATTACCTCTATTTGATGTCTTTTTCCGCTTCTTATTAGCTCCTAACTGACCTACCCAAATACGCACATACATATGTAGATCATAGAGAGAGCGGAGAAGATCGGAAAAGATCGGTGCGAAAAGGCATTCAAGAGCCATTGAACCTGTTGCGAGTCTTTGCCTTTGTGATAAGCCAAAGCCGAAGAGAGATTCTCTTTTCGTTTTTAAGAGAGAGAGAGAGAGAGAGAGGGAGAGAGCAGCGGGAGGGAGACCCAGAACACAACGGCCAGTCGGCAACAGTGGGCCATAAAAAAAAGAAATTAAAAAATAAATGCAATAAAAAACAAAAACACAACGTGGTTCAGTGTTCAGAGCTTCAGAGCTTGTAAACAAAATCGATTGCCGTCAACAAGCAACAACTTGGGCTGATAACAGAAGCCCAATTGCAGCGGAGTTTTGTCTCCCTCTCTTTCTGTTTCTCTCTGGAACTTTTCCTCTCCCTCTCTGGCCGCTTATCATTCGCAAAAACAGTTAGACTAACTCATGGTGAAATACCTAAAATGGGCATTTTCATCCATAACTGAAATTGTTTTGATTTTTGATTATATTTTTCTATGATCCTAAGTGTGTAATCTTTTATATCATACTATCATATACAAAATCTTGAAACTTTCTAGGGATATGCAAATCTTTCTACAAAATAAAGTTTTTTCTCAAATAATTTCCTTTTATTATATTATATTATATATTTCTAGGATCCTAAGTGAGTAATCTTTCATATCTTACTGTCATATAAGAAATCTTGAAACTTTATGGGGATATGCAAATCTTTCTACAAAATAAAGATTTTTCTCAGATAATTTCCTTTTGTAAAACAGATTACTAAATTTTTTAGTGATATATTAAAGATTTCTTGAAAAATTTAAGAAATATGACAAATATTTCTTGTTTTTTTTTTTTGATGTTTTGCTCCCAAATTGATTTCATATTTTTTAACGCTAATTGAGTTGTCAGCAATCTACGCTTTTGTTTTCCCCGTGATTTAGGTGACTCATGTGACTCCAGAAAAGGGGGCGGTGGGCGTATCCGCATAACCTATATGTCTGGATCTACTTAGACCTCTCACGTGGGCCGGTGTTTTTGTTTTTTGCCCCCATGAAGGGATTACGCCGCAATTCGGACAATGATTGAGTGAAGGCGCGTGGGTGGGTGTGGAAAATGGGTTGGTACTCAGGGGGGCGTCGGAATTTTGTGGGAAATATTGCCCTCTTCAGTTGGATCAATGCCACAATGGGACAGCTGATGCTGACGCCTGACGTCTTTCATCAGCTCTCTTAAAAGAAAAAAAAAAAGTGTGGTGTGCGTCAGGTGCTAAAAGAAAAAAAACATCGCCCCCCTTTCCAATTTCTATGCCCCAAACCCCCCTTTTTCTTCCCCATCCTTTCATTTTTTGGCCCATATGACGCGAAAGCCGGCCGGCACGTCCGCATTTGAGGCAAAATCAAGTGGAATTTGCCACAGCGCAAACTGAGAAATAACAAACCAGACTTGGCCCACGTACCATCCCAACCAAAGCGAAAAAAAAAAACCAGCCAAAACTATAAAAACTAATCGAATGACAAGATTATAACCACAAAGTCCAAATATTCAACGAAGAATAAGATAAAGCAACTAGAAATAATGATTGAAACTATCTGATATCTTTACGATCTTCAAAAAATGCAAATACCATGGTATCGTATCATTTAAATACTATATAAAGTAACTCAGATATGAATTCACTAAATATACATATATATTTAGTTTACTTATCATAATTATAATCAATCAACCAAAATTGTACAATTTAATTACTCTTCATTTTAAAGCTAAACCATTATAAATGTATTGTCGAAATGCAATTATTCCCATTTTGTATTATTTATGGTATTCACACTGCCCCTAAGTGTGGGCAAATAACTTATAATGCAGTTAATGTCAAGATTCTATGAATACTTTTACTTAATCGTTATATCATTCACTAGCCCATATATCACAGGCAATTAACCAATCTATTGATTGATTTAGTAGTACAGTAAAAGTGATGTATCTATTTGGGGTTATTGTTTATTACTTAGGAATTTAAATTATAGACTTTCTTAAGGACTTAATATTCGCACTAATTTATGGATCTATTAACTTATAACCTTGCCTAGCAACCTTTGCTCTTGCCAAAACTTTTCCCCTTTGTTATTATCGATCGTTGCATTTGTTCGACTGACTGATTGATCGATTGACTGCCATTTGCAGATTTCAATTTTCAATTTCGATATTCATTCATTAATAATATTTCTTATATGAATAAGTTTTGGGGCCGCCAACTCGCGGAACGTGCGCCACATCGATAATGTATGATGTACATGGAGAGTGCTTTCTATATACGATATACGATTCCTGGCATTGCTGATCATCATCGGATGGGTCGGTCTGCCCACAAACTGCTCATTATCTAATTGCGGATCCACAATCCCAATCCTATGTTTGTTTGGCCGGACGTAGATCTCTCCGCCGATCGAGACGATCGACCACCTCCTTACATACAAATAATGCCATTAATTCCGCATTTGGTCAACCAATTGATTTGTGATTTCTTGTTTACTCATCGTGGCTCTCGAGAATCCAACGGATATATCGGGGATAATGCCCAGGGTCCGCTGATTGGCCGTGATTAGCCTTTGAGCGGTCGCAGCTTAATCAACACGAATGACCTTGAATCAACACTAATCAGTTTATTCTATTTTTCGCCATCACGTTCGCCGCTTTTTTTTGCGCATTATTATGTGGGTGAAATGCCCAATGCGGGATCACAAGAAGTGGTCAGTTTTTGGCGGGGACTTTGAGCCCATCTGGTTGATCCTCGCTCGACGAACCCGAAACTGAATCACAGGCTGACTCACCCAGAGACTATCCTTATCATTAGCATTTCCTATCGGGCTTATTTCACTTAGATTCAGCGATATTTCTGTGTGGGGTTCCTTTCTGCGTTAGTCTATAAACTTAATAGCTATTTCCATTTAAGGGAAAATTTAATGGTTTCTGGTTGTAAGTATGATTAGGTGGGAAAAGTAAAGTAAGTAAATATTTTAGTAATATAATATAATAAAATATAATATAATACATAATATAATATTAATATTAATACAATAAGAAGTTCCTAAAAACAAACTGTTTAAATAATTTAAAAATTATTTACAATTTTATTTTAATTCTAACAAAATCGGGGGATCTCTAAAACGTTTTTCCCCCTGAAATATTAAATATCCGTTTTGGGAGTTCCTCTGAATCGCGAAAAGCATCGAGATCCACTCGACGTCAGTGATCGAAATCCATTCGCCGAATTTAAACGAACGACTCATGCTCGGTAAACCAGAATTGTTGGGATCCAAAGAATATATAAATTAATATTAAAAGCGGGGATTGCTTTTGATCGCTGACGTCTGCGAAATTTACACCATATGCAGGTGATTTTCCGTGAATTCCAAACTTTTTCTCGCCGCAACATTGTAGGAAAGTTTTTTAGAAAGAAATAGGAAAAGAAGAAGAATAAGAAGAGACTAGAAAAAGAGAGAGGAGAATGAAGGGCCGACTGAAGGTTAGGCCGAAAACTATTCACATGTGGCGTCCATTTGTCAGGTGCTTATAAGGCGGCATAATGCCAAACGATCGCAGCGTGACAGCCGCCGTTAATTGAGACTTTGTGGTGGTGATAAGTCGGCGGTTCTCTTAAATATTGGGATGTAGTACCTCAGAGACCCCCTATGAAAGCCCAGCCTCCCATTCTCTCGCTCTCTTCGGGGGATAATCCAGTTTAAATGCATCGCACAGTGGGATGAATTGTTGAAAATTAGCTTGGTAGGTTGACAACAAAGTTCAATGCAAAAAATTAAACAAAAAAAATTTTAATTTTAAAGAAGAGTTGAAACTTGATTTAGATCTTTATCTTATCTTATTTTTTTCCTTGTAAATATACTTAATATTTTAAATTTCTAAAACTCTAATAGTTAAGATGACAGTGTTGTAAATGATATAAGTATA
Organism: Drosophila pseudotakahashii; assembly: GCA_035046095.1. Lineage (NCBI taxonomy): Eukaryota > Metazoa > Arthropoda > Insecta > Diptera > Drosophilidae > Drosophila > Drosophila pseudotakahashii. Next base: position 16,622,198 of record JAWNOE010000105.1, read on the forward strand.
TGATCAAAGGCCTGCCTATCTAATCACTTGTTATTCATTTCGATTCGTTTTAAAGAAATGGGTTCTACGGCCCCAAAAATTCGTATGCAGTTTGTGGATAAGAAAGCACGCGATCATGATGAACTAGATTACTGGACAAGTCGTAACGCCATTGGACCCACTGTTGCATCAGCTGCGCCAATTCCGAACCAACCGAACCGATCCGAGTGCAAAAAATGGAACCCAAAGAGCTCCAAAAGAGAGGGGAGCGAATCCGAATACGAAATCCGAATTTCGAAGAGAGCGGAAGCGCGGGCAGCGACGTCGGCGCAAGAACTGGGCGTTCGGTCGGCGGTATATATAAAACCTAATGCCAGCGCCGACTTCCCATTCAAAATCGCACACCTCAGCGCGCCGCGTGTCGCACACATACACTTGATCCCCCCGGAATCCTCAAAATAAAAAATCCAATTAACCAACCATCCCAGATATTAACCAATTACCAAACCCAAAAATTAAACGCGGTGTACGAAGAAAATTAAAATTAACTAAATTCCAAATAAAAAATATATATTTTAAAAGCGGAAAGTTAAGTAACCCCAACAAACAACCAAAATTTTTTTGCTGTGCGAAGCGAGACAAAGAAGAGTGCCAAAAGAAAGAGAGCAAGAAAAGAGGATAGCACCTATTACAAGGAAACAGGAGCCCATAGAAACCAATGCAAAGATGTGCCACAATTCAGGGATCGTGGAGAAGAACAACGAGCAGCAGATCGAACGCTACATGGCCTGTGGAATGCCATCGAAGGCGGTGAAGAGTGTCAAGTACACGTTGAAGAAGCGCGAGAAGAAGGAGCTGCAGAAGAAGCAGCAGAAGGAGCAGCAGTTCCTAGAGGATCTCGAGCTGAGCAGCAGTGAGTCCTCCTCCTCCGCCTCCTCGATCACCAACAGCGATAGCGAGGATAGCGGTGTTACCGAAACCCTTATGAAATCTCCACCCCCAACGACCATCACTCGCAAAGTCAGCACCACCCCTGCACCGCAAAAGAAAAGCGAACTCCTGCGTTTCTGTCCGCGATTCCGCAAACTGGAACAGGAGCAGCAGCAGCAGATGCTCAAGGAGATGGAACTGCAGGAGGCGGAGACGATGGACCAGATGGATCAGATGGACACCAACACCGCCTTGAAGGCCCAACAGCAGCGCAAGCTGAGCTCCATGGAGCCATCCATGGACGACGCCCTGGCCATTGGCACCCAGATGACGCGACAGGTGTCCGAGCGAATCACCTGTTTGGTGGCCCAGCTGCAGGCCAGTCGCCTTTACACGTAAGTTTTCCCCCTCCAAACATCATTATCATCGTAAACACAACCCTCAACTTGACTTGTAAACACCTAGAAAAACATTCCTGATATAAATATTTCAAAGGTTCTTGTTAAATAGATTATTTCATATTTATTTATGACCTATTAGTACTCTAACCTTCACTTAACTTAACCCTCAACTTGACTTGTAAACTCGAAAGACTTTCCTAATATAAATTTTTTAAAGGTAGAGTTTCTTTAGATCTTTATAAATGCATTATATTATATTCATTTCAAGAATTTTAAACATTAACCTCTTTGTAATCTAACCCTAACTTAACTTAACCCTCAACTTAAAAGACTTCCCTGATATAAATATTTTAAAGTTTCTTTAAATCTTATTAAACAGTTTATTGTATATTAACTTAAAAAATGCACCTTAAACCTTATTAGATTTTATGTTCTATAATTTCAGTATCAGTATAATTTTTATAAAAGAATTCAATGTTGCAAGAATTTATTTTAATTATAGTTCTCGCAAAATTTGTTAAAAAAATCATATACAAATTAGTAATTGTTAGTTTTTCCATCATTAAGTAGTTAATAAGTAGTCAATTTATGACATTTACTGCAGTTTCTACACACATGCCAATACAGAAATGACAGGAAACGCTTGGCTATTTAATTATTTTTTTGTTACCGACAAAGTCACAAAACCAATTTATTTTTGGTTGTCCCCAGACCATATAGACAGCAAATAATTTGTATCGCAAACTAGTAATGTACCCAAAATTAGCCAGTGCAGTAATAGTTAAAATTTATCTAGATACGAAATCTTTGTATAACATATCTTTTAGACATTGCTCGACATAATGCACGCGCCCCTCTATTAAATAGGCATAAACTCATCAGGTGACATAAGGGAAACCCTCATTTGCTGGTGGCATTATCAGTTCTTATCAGTTCATTGTCACGGCTGTGGATCATGTTGATCACGCCTCTGTATTGATATTTATAGATGCAAATAAATTCGTATAATTTTTCCACCGCCTGCTGTCGTCTAGGGCGCAAAAGCGTTATGCAAAAAGAGCGTAACCAGGAAACTTAAAGCATTGGGCTCTATTTTAAAGACTTGTCGCTGAGCTCGGGTTCCCAATATATGCTTTGAATTTAATGATAGACAATTAACTTGTTTAATCATAGAATTTATATAGTGATAGGTTCTTAATTGATTTGCAATACATATATTCTATATTTCTTGATTTGGTTTTCGCAATTTCTTGGCCAGATAGCGAAATTCAACAAAAACCCATTAAGTAGATTGTTAGCACCGCATTGATAATGCCTGGCAGCAGACGCCAAACTCGTGACCTGCACGATATCGATTGGGGGTACAGTGGAACCCCAAGGAATTGAAATTCCATGGTACAAGAAAACCCCCATAACCTTGGATAAAGTATAACTTAATTTTTCGGTATGATTCACGAGGATTTCTTGCCATTAGGGGGGTAGTATTACTAGCGATAAGTGTGCGAGTCTAAAAATACGATCTAGTGATATTCGCCTTGACCGTAATGCTGACTCAATGTCAAGCGATAAGTTAACCCTCGGTGGGGCGCAAGGGGGTGTGTCTGGGTACGGTGGCTATCTTGCGATCAGTGGGCCGCTATGACGACAATTGGCAAGTCAATAGAGTTCCCTAAGACCCCTTGAATCACCCACCCGCTCTCGCCGTCTCGCTCTCTCGGCTCGGATCCACAACCACCTGCTGGAGTGCAAAGTGCGATCGGGTCCTACGTCATCGGGCAGAGCTTTCGTAGGCGTACAGTCGAGGTCGCATTAGTAGCAGAGTTGTAACAAATATTATTTAAATATATTTAAAAGCTATTTAGGCAATATTTTCTAACTTTTTTATAATAAATTTATATTTTAATTAAATTTTAAAATATTAACATTTTTTATATGACTTTAAATTTATGGCATTTTTTTAGGAATTTGTTTAAAATAAGATGTTTCAAAATTATTTGATAAATATATTGTAAAATTGGGACAAGCTGTTTTATCACTTGTATAAATATTTTAACATTTTTTTGATTTTCTTATTTATATATATTAAGACAAATTTAAATTAAATTTTTTTTAGCTTTATAGATTTATACATTTATTTATTCAATACTGAAAATTAGGTAATTTATTTTGGATTTATTTTTTTAAACGCAACTGTACCTCCTTGTTTACTCTCTCTCTCTCTCTTTTGTCCATAAATCAGCTGTGTTCGCCGCGTTTTATCGTTTTATCAGCTGGTCGGCAGCTGATTCCCCTGAATTCGCCCCAAGTGCAAGTGCAAAATTGCATTATTCACGCTCTTGCGCTATGAATATCGTCTAAAGATTGCCAATTTCTGGCTTTTAGTTCTGGTCTCCACGAGAGCAACAGAGAAGGGGATAGTGGGGGGGCGGCGAAAATATACAATATTCGGTTGCATGCGTTTTCGCACGTACGCCACTTTGGCTCTATTCGCCGCACGACAACGAAAACGGCGAAAAAGTGTGCAAAAAAAAAACATAAAAACGTAACAGACGGATATGCAAAAATGACAGACGAAAGAGGTGGAGGTAAGGAGGAGACGCAACAAATGCGTAGACACAAAAAGACAGAGAGAGAGAGAGAGAGAGAGAAGAAGGGGGGGCGGCGAATTCGCACGATCGCAATCAGTGCAAAAGTTCGCCGCAAATCAAATCTAATCGCACATGAGGGCCACGTGGGTACGTAATACCCATTTACCTATAACCATACCCATGCCCATACCCCCTTTGCCCGCGGATCAGGCGGCTATATCTTTTTGGAATTCGTACCATCGGCGATTGGGTTGCTATTGCGTTAATAAATTCATTAGAAGGATATGACAGACGGCGTTATGAAAGCACTTAAACGCAATAAAGTTAGGGAATTTATAAATAGGTTGCCACAAGCCCCATTTAAATAATTTAATAGGCCATCGTTTTCGCCTTGCTTTAGCGAATAAAATAATAATAAGCGATAATAATCGATAATTTATGATCAATTCGATAAGTAAAGATATCAATGTTTTAGTAAAATCGATTAATGATTATTTTAAAAGAAAAATAAGACTAGCTCTCCCATATTAACCACATTAATTTTCCTCTCAACCTTATTTAACCGTCGATCACCATTTACTTATCGAATACTATTTTGTTATTGCAGAATTCTGACGCGTACAACACAACCAGCACACTTGATAGCCGTTTGCATATTGGCCTTTGTGCTGATGACTGTGGGACGCGACCTCATCGACCCAACGACAACAGCAACAGAAGAGACATCTGCAGCAACAGCAGAAACATCGACGAGAACAGCGACGGGTGGCGTTTTGGCGGCCTTGGTATTTCTGGGCGCCTTTGCCACCCACTTTGGGTCGCAGATCTGGATGACATTTGTCTCGGGTAAGTGGCGTACCATCCTGATCTTCAGGAAACGATCTTCAGGAAACGCATCAATCAATGAAAAGCATCCCGAACATAATCAGTGATCTTCAATATGATATGATCATCCATTCATATGAGCATCAATCAATGAAAAACATCCTGAACATAATCAGTGATCTTCAATATGATAAGATATGATCATCCATATGAGCATCAATCCATGAAAAACATCCCGTACATAATCAAAGATATTCAATATGATATGATATGATCATCCATATGAGCATCAATCAATGATACATCTCGAATATAATCAAAGATCTTCAATATGATATGATATGATTATCCATATGAGCATCATTCAATGAAAAACATCCCGAACATAATCAAAGATCTTCAATATGATTTGATCATCCATCCATATGAGCATCAATCAATGATACATCCTGTACATAATCAAAGATCTTCAATATGATATTATATGATTATCCATATGAGCATCAATCAATGATACATCCCGAACATAATCAAAGATCTTCAATATGATATGATCATCCATATGATCATCCATATGATCTTCAATATGATCAATCATCATCGCAAAAATCGTAATTACATTTTTTAGATTGCCTGATTCTTCTTGATTTCCGGTTTATTAATATTAAAATTGTTTTTAATATATCATTTTCAGGTCTCTCGCTGTATTTCTCACTGCCCCGCCACGTTTTCGGGCAGTGCCAGCAGATCCTGTTCCCGCGCTACTTCGCCCTGAACGCCATGCTCAGCCTGACGATGCTGGTGGTGTATGCCAAGTACTTCCTCAGCGGCTGGACGACATCGGCGGGCATCCAGATGGGCTCGCTGGCGCTGGCGGCGGGCATTGAGGTGGTGGTGCGACTGTATCTGGTGCCACCGATGCTGCAATTGATGCACGAGAAGTACAGGATCGAGGATGCGATCGGCAGCGGTCAGGAGGTGGGCAGCCTCGTCCAGGGCGACCTCGTCGACTGTCCGCACTATCAGCGCATCCACAAGGGCTTCCGGCGCATTCACATGACCATCGCCATTGGCAATATGACGGTCATGCTGACCACCTGCCTGCAGTTGTATTTTCTGGCATCGAAAATACGCCTTAGCTAAGGCAAAAACCACAATAACTGATTGAACCGGAGTGAAGAATTTATATATGTAGATTAGGGATCCCATACAAAACAAAACAAAAAAAGAAAACATCACACACATCACTACCGTAATTTCAATGTTCGATAATTGTCTCAAATTTATATACATATATATTGCTTATTGAACCATTGATCTTCTATTGATGCCCTTCCTCCGCCCCAAGCATAAAAACACACACCCAAAAAATATTTCATTTTCTCCCGAGGACGCCTCGTTTTCGGCGACCTTTCAATCTGATTTCCTGTGATAAACTCAGCCCCCGCCCCCCACAATCTACCACCCAATCACCCACCCACCCAACAACACAACCCCACCCGAAAAACCACAGAGCACATTTAGCCCATAGTCGATAGCCAATAATTTACACGGAGTTATTAATTAATAGCCTATTGATAATTAATTATACTGATTTTTTTTCCTCGAGCGAGAGCACGTAAATTCATTAATTTTCTTCTGTTATTTATTAATCCATCGGAAACTATGTTTTTCTCTGTTTTAAGTGCGGATGTTTTTAGAGAATATAATTTATATTACAACAAAAGAAAGAAAAACAAAAACAAAAAACCAAAAAAGTAAAAAAAAAACCAAAATACAAAAATACAAAAATAATAAAAAAATAAACAAATAAAAAACACAAATTAAATCAATAAAAATATCCAAGCAAAGTCAATGTGTACAATTCAAATGATTGTTTTTCTTGTGGCTCCTTAATTCGATGGGCAATTTTACAAAAAAAAAAGAAGAAAAGTATGGGTAATTTTGTTGTCATGAAATCAATTTACTGCCAATTGAGTGGTATTGATTGGATTGTCTACTTTTCGGCTGATTGATTTTATAAAAGGCAAAAGGCCTTAAAAAATATGATATTTTCCCTTTGAAATACCCAATAATATAAATAATTATAAAATCATTAAAAACAGTTCACATAAATCTGCATTCACAATAATATTTTATTGCTTTGTATTTAAAAATCATTGTTTTAAAAGATCATCAAATATTTTCAATTTAAATAATTTAGAAATCATTATTTAAACGAATCATATAATATTTCCAATTTAAACCATAATAATACATAATTAATATCAATAATTACCAAATATTCACTATAATATTTTATTGCTTTGTCTTTAGTAATCATTTCTCAATATTTCCAATTTAAATTATTTAGAAATCACTCTTTAAAAAAATCATTCAACATTTCCAATTTAAAATATAATAATACTTGTGTTGGGAGGAATTCTTTTAAAGTAGTACCAGATCTATAAGAACTTTTAGTTTAAAAAATATAGACAGTTTGCTATATCTCGATATTTAATAGAAAACATCGATATTATCGAATTGATAACGCGGGTTTATCGAAAATATCGATAACTTGTTAGCTTTTTTTGAGTGCATATTAAAGGTATATCCACTTACCGCCTCGATTTCCTGCTCAAATCTCACGGGTCTCAGACGGCACAGCACCACGACGAGATAGACGAAGTTGACGAACAGTCCCATGCCCGACCATAGGACCACATCCGGTGTACAGGCCACCAGATAGCCGTGCATGCCCATCATTAGGCAGCCAATGAGCAGCATGGCCCGCATCCAGAGGGATCCGTATGGGCCGTGCGGAGCCAAGAAGGCCAGGAAGAGGAAGGCCCAGCCGAGCTGAAAGTAGAGGTGATGTGGCTGCTGCCAACCGAGGCACTGTTCGATGGACCAATCGCCGGGATTGATCGATCGTAGGGTGCCGTTGTTGTCCCAGGTGATTGTGCCGCTGCTGGCGGCACTCGTTCCCGCCGTGCTCTGGGCGATTAGGGTGCCAGCAGCGGAGGCATCTCCTCCGGATCCAGGTGCTCCTCCTGCGGCTGCTCCCGATGCTCCCGCTGCTGCAGCTGCTCCGCCCAGGCCAATGCCCATGACACTGCTAGCGCTGCTGCCGGCACTATTGATCAGAGCGCCCATCCCAACGCCCGCTGCACTACTGCCCGCCGTGCTGGGCATTCCGCTGATCCTGATGATCCTGCTTATCCTCCCTTAGCTGCCTTCGTTTCAGTCTGTCGCTCTCTTCAGCTATTCCTCTTGAAAAACAAACACCTTTTCACTAATGGGTTGGTGTATCTGCTGACTAAGCGCATGGGTTGTTGACTCCGCTCAGCCGAAAAACCCTTTTTTTCCGCCGTTTGCGTTTAAAAATTTGCAATTTTTCTAATTTAATTTAATAAATGTTGTAGCTGCCTTTAATTTTTCGGTTTGGTATTGCTATTGCTGCTGCCCTTTCTCGAAATGTTTGTGCTAAGAGGTTGTTGTCTCGGCTAGACCAGTTGCCCGTGGTGGTTGTCCGCGCTGATGTCAGATTGAATTAAATGTATTTGAATTGTTATCTTTTAAACTGTTCAAAAGGTTTCTTTAGCTGCTCGTTAATCTTTTCTCGTCGGCTAATAATTATTTATGATGTTTGGACTATGTATTGCTATGTAGCTGGTGTTTTTTTTCGATGCTGCCGCTGGATTTTCCGCTGATGTTGCTCCTGGCACAGTTGCTGCTGCTGCTGCTGCTGCCGCCTGTCACATTGTTGCATTGTTTAGGCAGCTGCTGAAAGAAATTCAATAAAAAAAACATTTTTCAAATAAAACGCAATAAAATCGCAGGCAATTAGGTTATGCAGTTCATTAATAAATTGTTAATCGATATTGCAACCCCTCTTGTGAACTGCTTCAGGTGCTAGCGAATGTCCCAATTCTCATAATCATAATAATTAAGCCCATCCACGAACTCGTATTTAGAAATTCCTAAAATCGCATTTAAGTATTTAATATTAATATATCATTTAAAAAAAAAATGTATTGTTTTTAAATATATAAATATTTAATATTTTTAAAATGAAATATCTGCTATTTAAAACAGAACTATCTATAATATTACTTATTCTCAAGCCGCCGTTTCGTGCCCAGTTTCTCATCAATAGATGAATAATTCATTGAGTAAACTGTGGAAATAGGAAGTGGGGTTATCAAATGCCCCTATACAGTGGATGCATTACATTCCCATCAGTTGATTGGGATTAATGCACATTTGCCAAATTAGTCATCTGATTAAAACAAACAGTTTATACATAATTAATATGATGACTAATCGTAAAATGTTTTGCTAAATTTATTGCTCCCCAGACTTCACTGAGTACTTCACTGACCTCCTCTGTAAATCCTACGTATCTTCAGATCGGAGCCACTAAAAATTTAGCATAAATTCACGGAAACCAAAAATGCTGTATATCATACGAAAATCTACACAAAAATCACGGTAGTCCGAAATAAATCATACGAAAATCCACAGAAATTCACGGAACCAAAGACTATATGTAAGTTTTTTGTTTTTTTGGCGATAGAGATCCGCACAACCTGTTCCCGACTTGACCAGACCAACAAAACTTGGTCAAAAACTCTCCAGAGAGTATATACACATATAGAACAAAGCAAACAACGGGTGCGAGTTTTGTTTGCTGACCCCAATAAAGAAACGGCAACAACAAAACACTGGTAAAGTGGCCAAAAGTGGGTGAGGGTATGGTCTATATGGTCTATGGTCTTTGGTCTCTGGTCTTTGGTCTCTGGTCGCTGTATATTTTATAGTGTTGGGGTTGGTCTGGTGAGTGCGACTGGAAAACGAAACATTTCCGGCCTGGACATGAATAATAAAACAAAGGCAACGAGCAGGAAAGATAGCGGTGAAAAGGAAGGGGAAAAGGGAGAGAGAGAAGCGGAGGATAAAAGAGCGACAAAGAAGGGCATCAAAATAATCAATTTGATGTCGCAAAGTTCGTGGTCGCCAATGCACTGAGAGGAAATATCTAAAAAACATTTCTAAAAAAAAAAAAAAAAAATTGTATGATAAAATTACAGATAATTATACCCGATACTCGTAGAGTAAAAGGGTATATTGTATTCGTGCAAAAGTATGTAACAGGGAGAAGGAAGCTTTTCCGACCCTATAAAGTGTATATATTCTTGATCAGGATCACTAGCCGAGTCGAACTAGCCATGTCCGTCTGTCCGTCCGTATGAACGCTGAGATCTCGGAAACTATAAAAGCTAGAGGATTGGCATTTTGCATGCATATTTTTGGAGTTCCTACGCAGCGCAAGTTTATTTCAAAATGGTGCCACGCCCCCTCTAACGCCCTCAATCGCCCTAAACCATTTTTTGAAAGGTGTCTGGCGCCCACACCATTAAAGATTTTGGTAAAGTAATAATGCAGTTTTATTGTGATTACCAATACCTATCGAAATGTAGAAGACATTTTTCAAATCGGACCATTCGTTAAAAAGTTATGTCCGATCAAAGATTTTATATATCTATCTCCCTCGCACTCCCTTAGCTGAGTAACGGGTATCTGATAGTCGGGGCACCCGACTATAGCGTTCTCTCTTGTTTTCATTCTAAACTTTTATAATTTTTTTTTAAAATTTCCAAATTTAAAAAAAAAAAAAAATGTTTATGATATGATATATGATTGCAAATGATATGCTATTAAACTGATAACTTAAAATGAGTATATCTTTTTTGTTTTTTTCTCAGTGTGGTTATTGAAAGCGGTCAGCCAACCGTTGATAGACAGTCTGATGATGATGATGATGATGATGACGAACATGATGCACTAGTGATGTCGATGTCGAATGTGTTGTGACGATTACTCAACACTTTGCATATTGGCTGCACTGCAACAATGTCTTTGGCGTGCGGTTGATAATGATAATGATGATGATTATGATGATGATGATAGTGGCAAGTGACACACATCAGACACAAAAACAAACAAGGCCAACACTTCCTCATCATTATCATCAACGCTTCGGGGGTGTGCAACAAAACAAGGCAATGGAAATTCACTTGGATTACCGAAAAAGCGAATACCCTGGAAAAAATACTAAAAAAAAATCGTTTAAATACAATTTAAAGTCTGATTTTAATCGAATTATTAAATTATGTATTGTATAAAGTTTTTGTTTTTTAATTTTACTAAAATATATTTTACAAACCATTACATTACATGTAAAATATTATAATAATTTATTAAATGCCAGATTTTACATATCGTATTATATCATTATTTCATTTTAATGATGTGTATACTTTTCTAAAAACCAATTAACAAAAGTTTTGGGAAGTGACAAGAATATAAATAATTATAAGCTTTCTTTATAGCCAGTAATTGGTAACTATTACCGTTGATTTTGGCTTGATTAATTGGTTTAAAGGGTCGGAAATGCTTTCTCCAGAGCATGGCTAAATTCAAAAACTATAAATACCCTCTATAAAGGGTATACCCACACCAACGCACGCACACACACACACACACACACACTGTTTTAGCTACAACAAAAAATGTGGGCAGTGAAGATGAAGTCATCGTTTTGTTGCCTTGAAAATAAAAACACACCACACGAAAACCAAAAAACAAACAACAACAAAAAACAACAACAACAAATGCAAATACAACTAAGCGCGACTTCGCTTAAAAGACCAGAAATTAAAGTCCATAACCAAAAGTAAAATGGGTACAACGCGAACGAAGCGAGCTCCAAAAACTGGGAAAAATAAAAATAAATATTGGGGCGATAAAAAATATATATAAAAAAATATATAAAAAAAATCAAATAAATGAAATAAGAAGAAAGATTATGTACCTTAAATAAAAGTTGTTAATAAATAAATAGTAAATAAAAATCTTAACAACTTTAAAGTTCTCTTTTTAAAAGTATTAAATGTTTAAAATTTTCCAAAAACATATTAATACAAATTTTATTATTAAAATTACTTATATATAAGTAATATAATATAATATAATAAGTAATATATTACTAATAACTAATAATTAATCTTTTTTTGTGTGAATTATAGAATTTAAAAAAAAAAAAACAGATTTTTAATTTGTAGTAAACTTTCAAAAAGAGTATTTCTGCCAATTTAAGCATTTTTTTTTTTACAAAAAAATAAACATTGTAAAACAGCACACGGGGAAAATAGGTAGAAAAGCAGACTGGGAAACTTTTAATGCGAAAATGCCAATAAGTTGTGGCTGATAATTGCCAGAAGAAAGGGAAAAGTGGCTGGGTGAAAAAAAAAATAGGTGAAGAAGGGGCGTCGGGTTGAATGGCATGTCAATGGCCAGTGACAATATTGGAAAAGTTGGGGGGGGGGGGAGGGGATAATGGGCGATATATGGAGTCCCACTCTATCGGTTTCACCCATCTTCTCCCCCCATTTTTTGTTTTGTGGTAATTTCGTATCGAAGTCATCGATTGCCGTTGTCCAGCAATTGATGTTTGCTCAGTCGCAATCATCGTTAAATAGTCGTGGGGGGCATCTAATGAGATATCGCATATGGCCATTACATATAAGCGATTCGTATTCTTTTTCATTTTCCCTCAAATCGCTTGAATCATGATGGAGAAAGTCTTAATCTTTTGATATATAGGTTTATTAACCTATCAAGTATTAACTTAGTAATATGCTATTTAAAGAACTTACTAAAATAATTATCTAAATCGCTTTCTCAAACAGTTATAGAGATGTTGGGTGTTGAAAATGGAAAAAGTCACAATCTATTTAGTTATCAAGATCTTGAAATATAATATTTCATTTTTCTTTTTTAAGAACTTACTAAAATCAATTTCGGAATCGGTTTCTTAAACAGTTTTAAAGATTTTGGGTTTTAATGATGGAGAGAGTCTCAGTCCTTAGATATAACAAGTATTAACTTAGTAATATAATATTTAAAGATATTATTATTTTTAATTTTATTTCTTTTTTTAAGAACTTACTCAAATAAATATCTAAATCGTTATCTCAAACAATTACAAAATTTTTAAATTTTTTTTAAAAAACTCCATGGTTGAAGGGTATTCAGTTATCGATAAGAAGTTCAAGGCAACCCGCAGAGTTCCATATCTTGGCCGATTCTAATTGCTATTTGGCCCGCAGACAAATTATGGTCGTAATCCAATTGGAAGCGGAACTTGTATGGCAACAATTGAAAATGGAACCGTCGATAGGGGGGAAAATAAATAAATAAATACAAAAAAAAAAACCCAAAAGAGAGAGAAAAATTCAGAGATCAGACTTTAGAGTCGTAAGCGTCGTAAAGGTTTAATTACATGAAATTAATTGTGTAAAAAACACAGCATTTCTTAAGGGGTCCTCTCTCGACTCTTTCCCTTTGTTATTTGTAAAATTTTTTTTTTAAAAACTTTTGAGGGGAATGGAGATCTGAAAGTGAAACGGCGGCAACTTTTTTTTTCACTCGCCAATTTCCGTTTCCCACGTGTAAACAAAAATAATAATAACAATAACCAGACAGCAGCAACATTGTGTCTCTCGCCCTATATGCCATATTAACTTTTTACATCGTTTTTATGGTCAAAAACGGGGCGCAAAACAAAAACAAAATTGTTGTAAATTATTTTCGAGCGAAAGCAGAAATACAAAAAAAATAAAAAATCACTTAATTACTCATTGGCTATGTAAATGGGTTAGGAAATGGTCAACATAAATATACATACACAGAAAATTGATGGATTACCATACTAATGGTCTGCCGTCATAACGCTTATTGATGGGAAATTTTCAATTATGAAAAACCATTATCCACTTTCATCTAGGGTGGACAACCGATAAAGGAAAATTTCCATTGAGCTAAGATATGATCATTTTTCGTACATAGTTCTGTTTTTATTTTTTGGCACATAAGGTCACTTATCTTATCTGAATACTTCCAAAGATGCGATATCAAGTAGCTGGCAGTTATCCAACTTTATGGATAAGATTGTGTCGGAAAATAACAGTTAATTTAACGATTTGTTTAGATCTTGTATAAATATTTCCTCTATTTACGACTGAAGGAATTTCTTATGCTTCTCCAAAACAAAGTAAATATTCCGAGGATTTTTCAGATCAATTTATATTTGATTAATGTACTCGTTTCAATATTGTTCATACACCCTATCTTAATTTCGCAAAGTACTTAATTTTAATATTTTCTTTTGAATTTTGAGACTACTGGAACTTGTTTAATCCTTAAGCAATGCATTTTGAAAAATATTAGATCTTTAAATGGAAATTTTGAATCATCATCATGATCATCCCCATTATATCATTATTTATGGTACCATACCATGTGTAACGGAACATGGATACTATTTTTTTTACAAAAATTGATCGAATTATATACAAAATCAACAAAAATATTGGTAAAAGATCGATAACATTTCGATGCATTTTTTTTTGACTAAAATTATGACAAAGTCGAAGAGAATATGATGAAAATGGGATGAGCAAGCGACAAAAATGCTGATGAAAGATCGATGACATGTCGATGAAAATGTTAATGAAATGATTCATTACAATAACAAGATGATGAATGTGATGTCAGCCTATGATTACTGATGTCGAGAACTGCAGGGCACAAACTTCCATAAATACACACACACACACACACACACACACACGCGCGAGAGAGTTGCATGCCAGAAATGCCATGCAAATGCAAACACCCACATACACATACTGAGAGGGGGTGGGCGGTATGTGTGTGGGGGGCCAAGAAGAGAACGACGACGACGAAGAAGAAGAAGAGGCAGCTGCAGAAGTTGAAGTTGGAGTTTGTTGCTTTTGTTTTCCTTTCCTTCTTTTCCACCCCCCATCCCCCCTCCATCCACCACTTCTTCTTCTTCCTCTTCTTTGATGCGTGCTGGCAACTGCAATCGCGCTGCCTCTGCCGGCGTCGCTGCCACCACCCGCACGCACACACTCACATCCGCCCCAATATGTATATATGTATATATGTACATAACACATGCATTTTTAAAAGCGTGTTGATGTTCGATTTTTCACCATTCTTACTGCACTTTGCACACAAACAAACAGTTATTATTTAATTACTTTTGGCGCGACTTCAATTAGAAAAAAAAAAGTAGCATATACACAGACATACATACATATACGGTGTATATATTGCACATAACAAAGCTGCCACTCAAAAAAAAAAACGATTTGAACTGGCAAATCACACACACACGCACGCAGATTGGGGCTGCCCGTGTATTGGTGAGAACAATTTGTTGTTAAATATTTAACACGTGAGTTTATGTTTTTTTTCTTCTTTTTTTTATGTATTTACCAGCAGAAGTCAACTTGTATTTACTCCGCTTTTCGTTTTTCTTTTTCGGGGATTTGATTCTCGCCTCGAATGAATATGCATATATTTGGGAAATCTGATAAATATCAGTAGTTCTTCACTGGAAACCGTGATTTTTCTGCCCGGCGATCGGTCCGATGTCTTTTTGTCATATTTTCTTCGAGATTTTAAAAAAACGCAACGAAAACACGAAGCAGCGGCGCTTTTATATGGAAAATATATGGCAATATAAACGGCTGACGCTCTCTCGCGCGCGCTCTCCCTGCCTTGCTCTCGCGGAGAGCGAAAAACAGCTGGCGAATGGGCGCAGGAACAGCCGGTTGTGAATGGCCGATTTAAGTACCAGCCGCGCTTTCGGCTGACTCACTAATAGTAACTAAATCAGTAACTAAATCAGTAACTAACTGCCGCGAAAAGCGCAAAACGAGAAAAGTTAAAAATATTAAGTGGCGCCCAGCGCCAGGGTTGTCGCCCCCGCGGTGCCGATAGGCAGGCGGCGGCGCACGCGATAACCGATAGGCACTCGCCGTTCTTTGCCACGAATTGCAAGTTTGCAAATTCCGTCGTCTTCGCCCTACAGCCCTTGTTTTGTGCAAAAACTTTTGTAATTGTGGGTCCCGTGGTGCGGCACGCGCAGTCCCGGACCTCCGGAGTACAGTGGACAACGAAAGTACAGCTCCTGAGCCGAAATAAACAGCGCCGAAAAACGCCGGCAGGCGAAAATGACGCTGGACGTGGGCGGCGTTGCCCGCGGCCTGCTCACCTGGGACAAGCAGGAGCACCTGGTCAAGCTGGCCATTCTCATCCTGGCCGCGGTTTTGTGTGAGTACATGGCTTTGCGAGTGGGCGTGCTGAAAGAAAAAAAAAAAAACATTCGCATCTGGTTCGAGCTTGCACGCTATCGATAGCTCGATAGTTATTTAGAGGTGGCCGTTTTCGTTAATTAATGTAACAAAAATCAAAAGATTTTATTTATTAAATTCTTCTGAACGAGGCCATTGGGATGTTGTATTAACCCTATATATAGACGATTAATATCGATTGTGCCACCACCAGCCGCGCGTCTTCCTCTTGCCACCGCCGACCCTAACTTCCGTTTCTTCTTCTTTCGGACAGCCTTCGCCACGCGCCTCTTCTCCGTGCTCCGCTTCGAGAGCGTCATCCATGAGTTCGACCCGTACTTCAACTACCGCACCACGCGGTTCCTCGCCGAGCAGGGCTTCTACAAGTTCCACAACTGGTTCGATGACCGCGCCTGGTACCCCCTGGGCCGCATCATCGGCGGCACCATTTACCCCGGCCTGATGCTCACCTCGGCGGCCCTGTACCGCCTGATGTGGCTTCTGAACGTGACCATCGACATAAGGAACGTGTGCGTCTTCCTGGCGCCCTTCTTCTCCTCGCTGACCACGCTGGTGACCTACGCCCTCACGAAGGAGATCCACGTAAGTTGCAGTGCCCCCGATGATATGTAGGTCCTAGATCTTAAACTCCAAAAGATCCCAGTTCTTCGTTCCCTTTGGAAGATCCATACATCCTATCCAATCATATTTGTAATTGTTATAAAGATTCCATATCCCATACAATTCATAAGGAAAACCCAATATAATATCATTAATTCAGATACTTGCTAATCCTGAACCTAAACTCGTTTAGAAACATTTTTATTTATAGCGTTACAAATACTTTCCAAGTTTTGATAGTCTGTTATCCCAATATAATGTTCAGATACTTTCTAATCCTGAAAGATACCATTTCCCATTTCGAGGTTATGTCCTACACGTGGTTCTAATGATCCCTTCTCTTATTTTTAGAGCACTGGAGCTGGTCTGGTGGCCGCCGCTTTGATCTCCATCGTCCCGGGATATATCTCCCGATCTGTGGCGGGATCGTACGACAATGAGGGCATCGCCATCTTCTGCATGCTCTTCACCTACTATCTGTGGATCAAGGCTGTGAAGACGGGCACGATCTTCTGGTCGGCCATGTCGGCACTGGCCTACTTCTATATGGTCTCCTCGTGGGGTGGCTATGTCTTCCTGATCAACCTCATTCCGCTGCACGTGCTGGCGCTGATGATCACCGGTCGATTCTCGCACAGGATCTATATAGCGTACAGCACGCTCTACTGCGTGGGCACCATTCTGTCCATGCAGATCTCCTTCGTGGGATTCCAGCCTATCCAGAGTTCCGAGCACATGCTGGTGAGGATCTAAATACTGTTTTATACTTGAAATCCTGGAGATGAGTGATCTATTGTGATGAATACTTAATATATTCTTGATAGGAAGAGTATGAAACATAATGAGTACGAAAAACCCAAGCTGATCTGATCACTAGTAGGAAATACTTTTAGTTTACTCGTTAAATATTGAAGATAATATTACTAATCGCTTTTTTCTCGTTTGCAGGCTTTGGGAACCTTTGGCCTGTGCCAGATTCACGCCTTTGTGGACTATCTGCGCTCTCGCATTCCCAAGGATCACTTCGATCTGCTCTTCAAGACTTTGGTTTCCAGCGTGCTGACCGTGGTCTTTGTTGTGGGCACTCTGCTTACGCTCACGGGAAAAGTCTCGCCCTGGACTGGCAGATTTTACTCGCTACTCGATCCGTCCTATGCCAAGAATCACATTCCAATCATTGCCTCGGTTTCCGAGCACCAGCCGACATCCTGGTCGTCCTTCTATTTTGATCTGCAGGTGGGTTTCGCTGGGTCAAGTTTTAGTTCTGTAAGAGAATTTCAGTCACATACTTTAATTATTAAATCACCTATACTAATAATTATTTTTTAAATTGACCATAAAAATCATTATTTTATTGCTGTTAACTATTTATCTGCCTAAGATGAGAACTTACACACGATGCGAATGATTTGCGCCTTAATGCATTCGAATGATTACCTTGCACTTTGATCGCTGAGGCAATATTTTAGATTAAACCATTTTTAACATAGAATTTATTTACTTATTTTTCTTTGCCCTTCCCTTTCAGATCCTCGTGTTCCTCTTTCCCGCTGGCCTGTACTTCTGCTTCTCCAAGCTGACCGACTCGAATATCTTCATCATTTTGTACGGCGTCACCAGTATTTATTTCGCCGGTGTGATGGTGCGTCTAATGCTGGTCCTGGCGCCCGTTATGTGCGTCCTCTCCGGCATAGCCATTTCGCATCTGCTGGCCAAGTACATCAAGAGCGTGGATGCGGGTGGTTCTGGGAAGGCGGGCGGGGAAAGCAAGCGGCAGCACAAGAAGCTGGAACAGCAGACGGGCGGCGTGAAGAGCGAGGTGGCCATTGGATTTGTGGGAGTCATCACACTGATGTTAATCGTCTACACGCTGCACTGCACCTGGGTCACCTCGGAGGCGTACTCCTCGCCCAGCATTGTGCTGAGTGCCAGGTCGCACGACGGCGGCCGCATAATCTTCGATGATTTCCGCGAGGCCTACTACTGGCTGCAGATGAACACCCCGGAGGTGAGTTTCCAGTATATATGGTCCCTTTATCGAGTGTTTGCCTACACAGAAAAATATAAATATAAAATACTAAATAAGGTGGAAATATTACCCTATTTCTTATTGCATTTTTTTTCTTGCTAAGTGGGCAACATGAGATTTTCACCCTTTTCATGATGACTACATTGTAAATTCTTGATAGGAAGAGTATGAAACATAATGAGTACTAAAACAACCAAGCTGACAAAACAATATAACACCCTTACTTTTCCAAAGATTCCATTGAGTAACGAAGACTAAATCCGTTTTAAATGTGTATTTTTCAGGATGCCCGCATTATGTCCTGGTGGGATTATGGCTACCAGATAACGGCCATGGCCAATCGCACGATATTGGTGGACAACAATACCTGGAACAATACGCACATATCGCGTGTTGGCCAAGCGATGGCTTCGTCGGAGGAGAAGGCCTACGAGATAATGCGCGAACTGGATGTGGATTATGTTCTGGTGATTTTCGGAGGACTCACCGGCTACTCCTCGGACGATATCAACAAGTTCCTGTGGATGGTGCGCATTGGCGGCAGCACGGATCGCGGGGCCCACATCCGCGAGAAGGACTACTATGCGGCCAATGGAGAGTTCCGGGTGGACAAGGAGGGTTCGCCCACTTTGCTCAACTGTCTGATGTACAAGATGTGCTACTATCGCTTTGGGCAAATGTACACCGAAGGCGGCAAGGCCCAGGGCTACGATCGCGTTCGGGCGGCCGAGATTGGCAACAAGGACTTCGAGCTGGATGTCCTGGAGGAGGCCTACACCACGGAGCACTGGCTGGTGCGCATCTACAAGGTCAAGGACCTGCCGAATCGCGGCGTCTAAGCCAGGAGAAGTTGTCGCAACATCATTCCGCTCTAATCTGTGTTCTGTACATTAGCGCTCTCTCTCTCTGTCTCAATCTATCTCGAACCTTTGGAATCTCCCTCTCTCTCTCTCTCGCTCAACGAGTATTAATCGCTGCTTTCTCCGCATTGCATTTAGTTTTACACTTGCATTAAGTCACAAAATCCATGTATTTTTTTTATACTTTTACAAATGTCTCAAGTGTACCAGATGCGTGTAGCTCCCTAAACAAGAAAACAGCATGTAAGCGAATCGAACGAAATCTATATATATGTGAAAAAATATCTAAAGTCTGAGAAGTCTTATTTATTGGAGTTTTACTTGGCGCTCAAGCTGCTGATATAATAACAATTTGGTCGCTCTACAAGTAAATACAATTTTCAAACTGGTGAATGTTTACCAATGGAATATAAATTGATGTATTTTTTGTTATTGAAATCGATCAAATCGGAATTAATTTTGAAAATATTTACTTTTATACATTTCTTTGTTTAATGATAGTTTCAGATATTATTATTATTATGAAATGTTCGACTATAATGTAAAATTTACAGTCGAACTTATGGTTTCAGATATATTTGCATTGTTTATAATAATATTATTCATAATTATTTTGGCTTAATCAGCATTTCAACATAAGTAAATGAGGTCGTCGAATCGTTGCGATAGTGATACCAATTTATTCCTTTTTGGCTTGGTGAAATTCCATCCTTATAGAACTTTCCAGTAGGAAAACTGCAATTTAAATTTTTTGTTAGACATCTTTAGAAAAGGTTATTGTTTAATTGTTTATGCATACCTGTAAGCACAATTACCGTACCACCAGCCACCGTCGCTACCGTAGTATCTAGCACAATTCTCCGAACTATTGTCATTATCTCGATCAATTGTGGTAAAGTATTTACTCGTACTGTAGCTTAGGGAATCTCCTGCTGTACCAGAGTAACTTCCAAGCGAGTCTAGACGATACTTGTTTTCCTCGTTGCTAACCTTGAAGTTATCGTACTGAGCATAGATAACTTTACCATGTACATCCACTAACTTGACGTAGACTTCGTGAGGTCGTCTCTTAGTCAATTGGTGTAGTTTTTCCAGGCCAATGAAAAATTCTCCTGTTAAGTTACCGAAGCCTTCCTTATATTCCTTCCAGCTGCGTGCAAAGTCTACCGATCCGTCCTGCCGCCTTAGAACAACAATCCAGCCAGTTGAGTTGCAGGGAACTTCCATTAAAACATTTCCGGGGACTCTTAATAGGTAAATGCCACTTGGGCCGCTTTTGGGACACTCATCCGTTCCATTGTGCTTCAAAAGTTCCTCAGAAACCGATTTAATCTGATTGTTGAGCCCATTGATCTGGCTATCCTTCGTCGAAATCAGGGCACTCAAGTCCTTAACTGCATTAGTTTTAATAATAAGTTCTTCGGCTTTGTTCTTGATCTGAATAGTTTGATCCGTAATTTGGTCTTCGTTGCTTTTAAGTTGTTCACTTTTATCATTAATTTCCTTTTCGTTGATTTTAATTTGAGCCTCAGCATTTAGCAACTGAGTCTGTAAGCTTCTTATAATTTCTGTCATATTTTCTACTTTATCATTATAAAATATTATTTGTTTATTTTGAACGTCTATTTCCTTATTTTTGCATTTTAATTGTTCAGTTTTTTCATGTATTTCCTTATCTTTCACAATTATAAGGTCTTTAAGTTTTAGTTGGCACTCGGCATTTGCCAACTGGCTTTGCAAATTCTTGAGGGCTTCATTGAATTTAACTTGATTTTCAGCAATCTCCAATTTACTTTGCAGGCCTTTGATATCCCCCGCTGATTTGGCTAGAACAGCATTATCGAGTAATGTTTCCAACTTTTCCAAATTTTCCTGCGGCAAATTGGCAGCGTCTCCAGGAGATAGGCGCTCCAATACCGAAATCGCCAGAAGAACTAGTATAATCCCAGACTTCATTATGTTGAAAGTGCAACCCTTCGGCTGCGGAATTGAACTGAGCTTAAACCGAGAAGATCTGGAACTTTTATACTTATTACTGCAATACGCATATGGGGAATATAAAAATATATATTAATATATATACATTGACGTTGAATTAAATCGAAGATTACATTTTTCTGCGCTGTACTTTTTTGCGTTTAAAATATATAAGATTGATTGCAATACCATGTACAAAATACAGATAACAAGAGCTAAAGTTATATAAAGTTTATACCCGCAGATTTATAACACACAACTTGCAGGATTCGTGTATATTTAAGTGCTTTATTGGAAATAAGGCAAAATGCATGCGGGTATAAGTTAAAAGCGAGTAGTTATAATCGGTAGGTGTTTCCAGTTTTTTGTGGGACACGGATCTATATCTTAGTGGCTGCTGCCGTTAGTGGTGCCATTGGCCTTTGGATTCTGCTGGCCGGCGGCAATGAAAGTCGTGACGTCCAGCTTGCTGGCCACTGCCCTTAGCTCCTCCTTGCCGGCCGAGCTCTTGCCCAGGATGAGCACACTGGGATCCACCTCGAGGACGCGAGCCAGCTTGCCAAGGATCTCGGCTTCGTTCAATCGGATCACTCGCTTATTGATGGCCTTGATTGCGGGATCGGTCTGCTGGCGGTTCATGCTCACGATCTGCGTGATGAGCGTCTCCTGACCCACAACGCCCAGAATGGAACTAGTTGGGGGGTAGAGGGAAAGATTAAGAGTTAGAAAACATGCTGAGCAGAAAATTCCGAGAGCCTACCCATCATCCTGATCCACAACGGGCAGCTGGTCCACGCGATGTTTCTTCATCAGGGCAATGGCCTCGCCAACCGTGGCATTCGACTTGAGGATGGCCGGCGGAGCGGGTAGCTGCAGCTGATCGATGGACAGACTCCACCACCAGTGACCGTGCTCGTTGACCGGCTGCTTGAAGCCACGCGCCT
The DNA here is from genome assembly GCA_035046095.1 of Drosophila pseudotakahashii. Lineage (NCBI taxonomy): Eukaryota > Metazoa > Arthropoda > Insecta > Diptera > Drosophilidae > Drosophila > Drosophila pseudotakahashii. Next base: position 16,644,559 of record JAWNOE010000105.1, read on the forward strand.
CCATCCAGTTGTCCGACACGAACTTGGTCATGTAGTTGCGTATGCCGTCGGGCAGGATCACCACGCACCGCTGGCCCTTCTTCAGTTTGCGGGCATGCTGGAGGGCAGCGTGCATGGCGCCGCCACTGGAACCGCCGCACAGCAGACCCTCCTCCGCGTTCAGACGTCGGCTCATGGGGAAGCAATCGGGATCGCCGATCTTGGTCCACACATCCACCACGGAATCATCGAAAACGGTGGGCGGAAAGTCATAGCCAATGCCCTCCACTTCGTAGAACTGCACATCGGTCTTGTTGAGCTCCGCGGGACGCGCGAGGATCGAGCCATAGGGATCGACGCCGACAATCTGGCAATTGGGCGCCTGCTCCTTGATCTTCCGACCAATCCCGCTAATAGTGCCCGCCGTTCCCGCCGAGACCACTATCATATCCACTTGGTTGTCCAGCTGCCAAAGGATTTCAGCGGCCGTGCCGTCGTAGTGAGCCAGCGGATTGCCAGCGTTTCGATATTGATCCAAGACAATCGAGTTGGGCGTCTCCCGCTGCAGTTGCTGGGCCACGTAGATCAGTCCCTCCGGCGAATCGTAGGCCGCCTCCGTGGGCGTACGTATGATCTTAGCACCCAGGGTCCGCAGCGCCGACACCTTCTCGTTGGACATCTTCTCGGGCATCACGATGATGCATTTGTAGCCCTTGACGGCACAGGCCATCGCCAGGCCGATTCCCGTATTGCCCGACGTCGGCTCGATAATGGTGAAGCCCGGCTTGAGGAGACCCTGCTCCTCGGCATCCTGCACCATGCGATAGCCGATGCGGTCCTTCACCGATCCACCGGGATTGAGGAACTCGCACTTGGCGTCTGTAACCATAAAAATACATTAATGAAGGAAATATTACAAAAAATATTATGTTCTACCTAAAATCAAGCTGATCCTAAGATATATCATAATCATTCTTATTAAGCAATGATTTCTAGAACCACTTCATATTGTTAGTAATTAAGGATCATTAATATGTTGCAATAGGAATTATTAAAATAATTTATAAAGAATTCGATGATCAAAAGAAGGATCAAACTTTTAACTTAAGATCGTTTATATTAGGTTCTTAAGTCATTAAGGATCATTAATATATTTCAATAGGAATTATTCAAATGTTATATATCAAACTTTTAAGTTAAGATCTGTTATATTAGGTTCTTAAGTCTCAGGATCTCAGTGAATTCTAAATATTACCATGTACTCTATTGATATTTAAGAAGCTATGGATTTTAAATAATATTGATTAATAAATTCCCATGTATTTAATGAATGGGAAATGGGTTCCAATGGGTTTTTCATCTCCTCAAGACTTACACATCTCGCACTCGATTCCCTCGCTGGCGGGAATGTGATTCAATTTGACCAGGGGAGTGCATCCGATCACCTCAAGGATGTTCGGCGTGATCTGTTGGCGGTGTGCGATGCCCCGTTGGGTGTGGGGCGACTTTTCGGCGGTTCCCAGATGCCATTTGCACTTGGACGGCTTTCCGGGATCGATGTAGTCCGCGGGCCTTTCGTACGGCTTCGGTTGTGGCATATCTATAGGGGGGAAGGAATGGAGAGTATGGGTTGTAAAATCAGGATATTTTATATTTTCCAATTATAAAACCTTAAATGGATTGACCTCTAGGTATAACTATAAAGAAGTGTCTATTTCGATAAGGATTATAGGAATTCATCTTACTATCAATCATATACTAGGGTATGCTATTTGGAACCACCAAGCAATGTCTTTAAAAATCGTATCTGCTGCCGACTATTTCTAAGTTTTTGTTGTCTTTCCGAACGCCAGATGGTGCGATTGGACCTCCGATGACCCCAGACCTTATCAACCCAGAATCCGGTGGGCCTACGTAGGGAAGTACGAAAGAAAGCTGAATCAAAATACATTTCTTGTTGTCTCATTGCGACTGAGATTGTGAAATTGCACGAGATTATTATTCAATCGAAATCGAATAGGTCGGGCCTTGAAAACGATGACGTGACAATAAAAATGATAAAAGGAAGAGCAATTAGAAAACAGGAAGGAAATCTTATCTTTGAATTTACAATAAGTAATGCCAAATTAAAATATATATGAGCTTAGAGCCAGATCTCTGATTCTTTTTAGACTGATCAATGAGCAATGACGTGCTATTTTTATGACTTTAAATCTCAAGGTTTTCCTTATCGAGACAAATGGGGAAAGTTCACAACTGATTCTAGCGATCTCAGGAAACTAGCAAGGTTCTGTCACGTCTTTCTGTGGATCTTTAGACTTCCCAGTTCATTGATCCTAGTGTTTATCCTAATGGTTTCATTTTCAATTGAAAACCCTTTACAAATAAGTTGGTAAATAAATAATAGGTTGCTGCCGTTCAAGTTGGGTTGTATTTCATAGATAAGGTTCCCAGGTGGCACTGATTGATTGCACTCTATGCGATACGCCACTCGAAGTCTATCCCCCTACAAAATAAACTCAAAGTAAACTCTATATGAAAAGCTCTGGTATCTGGGGCCACGTTTTGTGGAGAGGTCTTGAATGTAGGACTAGTCTAGGGTAGGTCGGAATCTATTGTACAGTCCAATATTTATAGGAATTTAAAAGGAAATTTACGAAATAATTAGGATATTCTATACTATATACTTTAAGAAAATTAAAAAAAAAAATCGAAATCTTAAAAACATTTTTTTTTTACTTTTTTTCTATTAAAATCTTAAATCTTTTTCTTTGAATCTATTTCTTAGTTTTTTTTTCAGTGTAAACTCTCTCATTCGTTCAGGAGTTTTTTATTGCTCTTTCTTGTTTATCTCCCCCCTCCGCAGCACACACACACACAACTCTCCATACAGACATATGTAAATATGCATGTATTTATATATTTGTTTCACAAGCACGCGGCTTCAAAATAGAAAAACAAAAACAACAAACGGTAAGTAAAAAAAAAAAAAACAACACGTAAAAAAAGACAAGCACATGTTTTCTCTCAGCTATTTTCGATGTATTTGTATTTTGCCGGTTGGGTTTTTTTTTCGTTAAGTGCGTAGGGTGCGAACGAGACGGCAACAGGAACTTGGCAGGAGAAGGATTAAGGATGAAGGACTCACTGCTTTAAGCTGTAGTTTTACTTACTAGTGCTGGTGATCAGTGATTAAGGAGCAACTAACTATCGAGAACTGCGAAAAGCGACCGCTGCGATGCTCCCAACTAAGGCAATTGAACAAAATCCAACAAAAAGTCCAACCAACGCGAACAATTTGCGGCTAACGGTCGACAGCGACGCCGGCAGAGGTGGCGGCTGTGCACAGTGGGCCCCATCATCCCCCACATTCAAGGCATACGGTGGGGCAAAGTCAGCCTTACTTTGCTGACGTTTTAAATTATACTTCTAAAAAATATTTAATTGAATTATATTTTACTACCATTTTTAAATTTCTTTTTAAATCATCTAAAAATATTTTAATTTTAGTAAATATATTTACACTCCTATATTTTAATCACTTCAAAATTTTTGAAGTTGTCCCAATCATCGTTTTGCATCCCATGGTACAAGTGAGAAAAAGATAGCGCTAGTGATAACCAGTTTTCTGTCTCGCTTGCACAGCGTGTCTTGAGCGGTGATTTTCTGTACTAAAAAAAAAACGGAAAATCGGTTTAATCACACGCAACTTAACTAATCACTCCAATACTCGATAGTATCATTTCAAGCAACTTAAAAAAATTGAAAACTGAAACTTATAATATAATAAATAATATTTTCAACTGGAAATATAAACAATTCTGTTTAAAACTGTAATTTAACAAACTGTAAAGTAAAGCTAAAGAAATACAGCGTTTAAAACTGTAATTTAAAAGCTGCCTAAAAAAGCTTTCGAAACGGTCTATGAACCTAAAACTGTAATAGAAATGTAATCGTATTTTCTAGGGAATCATTATTATAAATGTATATATTATATATAGCTTTAAATAGTAATCCAAATATGTATTTCAAAGATAAGAGATAAAAAACATTAAAAGTATTTGTGTTTGAAAAAATAAAAAAAAATAAGTATTTAGTTATTTGAAAAAATTAAAAATTCTGGTTTTTTTTCTAGGATTTTATAAATTTAAAAAAAATTTCAAAAAATATTTACGAGTAGATTTGAACATTTTGATAATACTGCGTGTCAAATCTTATACGTTTTTACATGGTTTTAAATTCTTTTATTTACTTAAAGCAACAATTTCCCATTTAAAGGATCTTTATTTTTGTATCCCTAAAATGAAAACACTCACAAGCTGTGATCCAACAGCACCGAGGCCGAGGCCGATGTAATTTTATATTTAAGAAATTATTTCAAAAATGGAATAAAAAAAAACATGAAGGACTAGATCTAAGCGCCTAGAAGGCGGCCGTGAGGACGACCTGCAGGGCCATGTAGACGGTGGCGCCCAGGGCCACGAAGAAGGCGAGGGCCCGGGATGGCTGGGGCACTACGACCACGGCGTAGACGAGGGTGTGGACGATGCGGGCGATGCCCACGGCCCGGAACAGATTGATGGCCAGGAAGGCGGCCGGATTGGTCAGGACGTAGAGCAGGCCGATGGCGAAGAAGGGCAGGATGTTCTCCAAGTCGTTGCGATGGGCACGACGCACACGCTCCACATTCGGATCGTCGAACTTGACCTTCAGCTTGGGGGACATCAGGTCCTCGGGGTTGGCGAAGGTCTGAAAACGCAATTAAGCAAATTAATATGAATATAAGGCTTAATAATGAACCAGTCCTTGAGTTCGTGGTTCAAATAACGAAAGAGTCCTAAGATCTAGTTAAGACCTCTAAGTTCATATCAAAAGCGTTGCAATAGGAATTGAAAAATCTATGTTGAACATGTACTTTTCAAAACTTAAAAGCTATGAGTTTGGTTTTGAAGTGTCATCGTGACATTATACAGATATGAATTTCGTAAAGTCAAAGTCCATAAACATAAGTAGGAATTAGTCTTATCTGTATAATATCAGTTTAAACGAAAGTATAAAAACTTAATATGAAACACAATAATATTAATAATTAATATAATAATAATTTTTTTAATATGGCATTATTATTATATATGTATATATATATATATATTTAAAACTTTAAATAGTAATCCAAATATTTCAAAGGTAAGAGATAAAAAACATTGTTTATAGAACTGTTATATTAAAAAAATTGTATCACAGTTCACTACTTTGACAGTTTCCTGTGATTTAAATAGAATATTTAATTTATGTATTTATCTTAAGCAAATTTTACTTTCACTAAGGCGAGACTTTGGACTACACTATGTAAAAATAATATTTAATTCTTGAGTTGTTTTTGTTGAGAAATATCAAACTGTAAAGTCAGATCTTTGGTGTTTCACATATGTATCATAACATTTAATACAAATAAATTGGTCAATCAGTTTAGTTGGGATCCATTTAAACTTTCACTGACACGAGACTTTGACCCCACTGTGCGACCCCCTCTCTCTCCCCTCTCTCTCTCTCTCTCACCTTCGTCTTGAATCGCTGGATGGCGGTCAAAAGGCTCATGAGCAGCATTTTGATGACCAAAACTCCGACCCAAAAGGTGAAACTCTTGAAGACGGGATTCGAGAGGCTGAGCAGTTCCACGGGGCTGGCCATTTTGTTTGTTTTCTTCTCAGTTTTGTAACTTTATCAATGGATACACTATAACTTTGTTAAACAGCCTGTTCGGACGCCGCAAAAAAATAAAATGAGCGCCGTTCGCACTCGCCCTATATTTTTATACCACACCATACCGGCAAACAAAAGCTCTCTCTCGCCTATTCGCCCTCTCGCTCCGACTAATGGATAATAGTGCCAAGTCATTCTGAGACAGCGAATGCGATCGAGAGAGAGACAGCAGCGGTCAAAACAGTAGAACTTTGCAAAGTAATTTTATTTTAATATTATTTAAATTATTAATTTTTATGTTGATTCTTTAAGTTTCTTTAAATTTAAGAAAAAGGGAAAAAATCACAAGAAATTAAAATGTAGATGTATAAATTTTACTTGGTGCAGCAGAGCTTTAAGCAATACTTCTTCCATCTCTTTCGATGGAACCATAATAAATAGATTATAAAAATCGACTTACCGCCGTAATGAAACGCATCAGACCCGTATAAATCCCAGTGGCGAAGATCTTGAGCACCAATATAGCCGACCATCCCAGGTAGCATCGGAACACCTGATTCTCCAGTGAAATTAGCTCGGGATTTAGCATTTTGAGAGCTATAGGTGCACTTGCAAACTGAAATCGGTTGTAATCGAGTTGGTAAACAGAAGCTGTCGATACCCTAGAGACTAGTAAATGGGGTATATCTGTTCTGTATAATTCTGTTTGTCCTTCAAATGCCTAAATATTCATCCAGGCCACAAAATCATAAAAATCATAAATAGATAAGGTTTTCTAAAGTATGTTTTAAAACTCGTATGATATTTTCTATAATTTATTAATTTTCAGTCCACTTCTTACAATTCCCAAGTGTTTGGTTTTGAAATTTAACCAGAAATAGAGAACTGTGACATGTAGCTATTACTATAATAAAAGCAACATTGCAGAACCTTATAATTCCCAAGTGTTTTTTTCGGTTGTTTGGAAAGGGTATATTTTCCAACCATCATTCATAATTCCCAGATATAACTCGTTTTTTTTACGTCGCCGTCAAGTGCCGGCGATTAACATATAATGAAACTACAAAAGCAAACAAATTGCCGGTAATTACCGTCAAATTGCAAAGACAAAAAGCTCGGTAAATTAGATTTCGTTCTAGTTATTTAACAAAAATTATAAAAATTACAGTTTCAAAATTGAAAAAATAAAATATGGTTTAATCGGAGAAGTCAAGCGATAAGAAGGGCTAAATATAGATTAAAAGCGCACCTGTATTTGTTCAATCATATCGAAAAGTGCCTTTAAATTGATAAGACTATAGAAAATCCCATTAAATCGCTGGACTTTAATAAAAAATAATATGTTATAATATTTTAGCTGAATTGAAAAACGAAGGTACTAGAAAAATCTTATCACAAACAGGTTTAACCTGTGACTTAAGAATACTTCAATATATATAACCCGTAATTATGCGACTTCTAAAGCAGTACAAATAAATTATAATTGATCAATTAAATAACATAAACTTGACTTGATGGAAGGGGGTTAAAAAGTATTCGAATATTTAAACTTGGTAAAAATAATAATAAATAATGTTTGTAAACTACATTTATTTTAAATTACCTTTTTAGCAAAATACATTTTTTATAACTAACAATATTTTGAATGAATCTCAGACCCTTGATAACCCATTATAATAATAATCCCGCCTTAATCATAATTTGAGGAAGTGATTTCCCCAACGATCTGTTTTCCATTATCCACTTGGCGACCTAACCCGCTGGCCCCAATTCCGCGAATTCGCTCCGATCTTGGGCCTAACCTTCTGCCAGCAAAATTGGGGTAATGGTAATGCAGGCGCACACAATGATTCTATAGGGCTAATTCTGAGTTCTGGGCACCGGTACCCGGGGACCCAAGCAAATACATGCATATATGCAGTCATTATGCTCCACTCAATCAAGTTGCAAGGGTTGGGGGGCTCGAGTACGGCTTACAGCGGAAAACCCAGACGGTGTCCACTTCACAGACGGACCCGAGAGGCCCCGAGAGTAGCAAACGTGAACGGATGAAAAGCCTATTTCCTAAGTGTAATTAATTAATTTCGGTGGCTCTGACGGTGACTGCGCCCAACTGCAAGCAGCATTTGCCAGCTGCATCTGACATCTCTGACATCCATTCGAATCAGTTTATCCAGCGCACTGTCGTCGCGAGCACGTCCAGAATAGTTAAAAAAAAATTCGTTTTTGTATTACGGAATTTACGGATTTTCAAACTGGATCACATTTTCGAGGACGGTCAGCGACAGCAGTTTCACAAAATGTCTCACGGCGAGCGAAAGGGCCGCCTAAATGTGGTCAAGTTTCTGGAATTGGTAATGGAATTTTTTTCAAGTGATCCTGAATGTTGTGATAAATGACTAAAAAAAAAGTTAAGGAACTGTACAAAATCGCAATTCGAAATCTATAAATAAATCTTTCCAAAAAACTACTTGGGAATTATAACGACATTTGTACGATCTGTTTTTAAAAATAATAAAAATATTTTTTGGAATAAGTTGAAAGATACAAAAGATAACTTCAAGGATATGGATTACCAAAACATAATTAAAATTAAATATTAAGACAAATATCTTATAAACCAAAAAACAACTTGGGAATTATAAGGAAATTCATCCAAAAAAAAAAAAACGTATTTTTTTGAATAATTTAAGATTTTAAAATATTTGGATTACCAGAACATAATAATAAAAACACTGGAGATCATAAATTAAATTTCCATCCATATCTCTATAATTTTTCAGGGCTTTGCGGTAGCGTGCCTAGTGCTTCACTTCTACAGCTTCAATGATCGCGATATTATGACATCGTTTTTGGCCACTGGCACCTTTACGGGCTATATCATAGTGGTTATCGGGGTATTTGCAGGTACATTTTGATATTATATATAGTATAGAATTCTATATAGAATACTAAATCTAAATTCCAGGTGTCCTGATGCGGGCTCCCATCCACAAGCGCATCGACATTTTCTTCAGTGTCCTGGGCTGCACTCTGTTCGTGGCCAGTGGCGTGTTCATCATCGAGGCCTGGGAGTTCTCTTTCCGCACCCGAACTCGGGATCTCGCACTCATCAAGGCCTCGCTGTCCATCGTCAATGGGGTGCTGTTCGGATTCGATGCCGTCTTCACATTTCGCGACAAGTGAATCATCATTTTCAGCCACTGGGAACCACTTTGCCAAATCCTCTGGAGCTTCTTTTTTATGCATTTAATAGTTGTAAGAATATATCTATTTTTTTCGTCGCCCTAAATTGTACTTCCACTAGAGCTTGAAAAAATAGCGACAGTTTGCTATTTCTTAATATTTAATTTGTGTTTTCCCTTCAAAACATCGATGTTATCGAATCGATATTGTCCAAAAATCGAAAATTTTCAAGCTCTAACTTCCACCATACAAACAAGATATACTGTTAACGTTAATCTTTATATTTAAGTGTTCTTTTTTTTTTGTCTCAATAAAAAGTAATTCGCCATCACTCAATTAGTCATACAAGAAAGCTAGCGTCGATATTCTCTCGACTTAGTAATAATATCCCGGTACTCCGATTATGGTTTACAAAGTGGGGGGGAAATTCGATAGAAAACATTTGCAATACGGCTATCTAAAATTATTTCAATAATTACAGTACATAATCGAATTTAAAGGTCAATTAACTCAAACAAAATATAATAGAAAATGTCCATTTTAATTTAAGTAGTTGCCAACTGTGTGTTTTTGATTCTTTTCCGGGGCAAAACGCAAAAGCAAGCTCGTCGCAGACCACATACCAAATTTGATAGCCCTAGCTAAATTAGATCCCGAGATCCAGGTGTTGTTCGTAAATCGAGAGTACCGAGCAGCAGTACAGTTTGGGGACACAATGGTAATGGTATAGGTGAGCTGATGGTGGCCCATTTGGTTTACACATCGTAATAGTAGTTACAAATTAATTTCTTCTTTTTTTTTTTGTTTATTACGTGTGTGTGTTTGTTTGTTTTTTTTTTGCTTCTTTTTCATTTGTTGATAAACGTGAGACCGTTGCTTCTGCTTTGTTATGTTGTGTTTCCCATTGAGTGTTCCTCTGCCAGCTAGTTGTTGTTATGGTTGTCGTTTGGCGCTGGGCATCTTTGGATGTCGTGTTGAGTGTGTTGTTGCTGAGTGGTGTGGAGGCTCCCAGGCTCCGGGGGCTCCTAGGCAGAGTTGTGGATGTTCAGACGGAAGATGTCGTGGGCGACGAAGAAGGTGCCGGCATTGGCCTTCAGAACGAAAACCTGCGAGAAGGCGTGCGGGGGATCGTCGTCGCACTGCAAAACAATCAAATCATACAGACATTAGTTGAATATATCAATTGAACAATATCGTTTTTTAATTCATTAACAAGCGTGCGAATAACCAATTTCGAGTTCTTAGATTTTTAAGTTAGAAATGGAAGGGAAAACACACACAATTTCAAGCCGGGATTTCAGAGGAAGAGGGGCGTGGTGTACAACTGGCAGCCGATTGGTCGTGTGTGCAGGTGCGTGTTCACTGTACAGTGGTCGCTCGCATATTGGATGGCCATTTTTAAACAAAAACTATACAGTGAACTTATAAAAACCAGGTGTTGTAATAAAATGTTTATAATCTTGTTAATTTCTGTAGAGTTTTGTGTTAAGTTTCATATGGTTTATATAATTTTCAATAATTTTTGAAAGCATTTAAAGTAGAGCTTGAAAAAATATCGACAGTTTATTATTTTTCGATATTTAATGATATTTATTATCGAGTCAATATTGTAAACATATCGAAAATATCGATATTTTTATGCTCTAATTTAAAGACATATTTTAGAAGTGTTTAAAATAGATTAAAATGTAAAGTTAAGCAAAATAGGAAGTAAAATTATTTCAAAAAGGGACAGCATATGAGAGAGACATTGAAAAACACATCTATTTATAACATTTTATTAGTGCTGAATGGAACATCCCCTTAGAACTTGAAAAAATATCGACAGTTTGGTATTTCTCGATATTTAATATATGTTTCCATTAAAAACATCGATTTTATCGAGTTATTGTAAAAATATCGAAAATGTCGATATTTTTCAAGCTCTACTTCCTCTTGCATTTTTTATTTTTCGGTTTAACATTTAAATCCAAGTTCCCAGCGACCAACTGCAAATTGTTTAGTAGAACTAACCAATCCAACTCAAAAACTAACGAAAACCATGCACGAAATGAAATGCGCAACATTTTGATTTTGGTTAATTATCTATCGTTGGGCATTCACGTACTGTGAGGACAATTAGAAGAGGTTGAAGGACGAAGACGACGACGAGGAGACGCCAGGGATATTATAATTTTTGTGGGCGGGGCAGAACTCTTTCCTATCGCTTAGATATAGTTTTCTTTCGTTTTTTAACTGGCTCTCGTCTCGTCGCTGCTGGCTGATCATTTGGCTGCTGCTGCATTTCTCGACATGTATCTGGATCTGGTTCGCGATTTTTATATATAGTTTGTATATGGCCGGGCGCTGGAGTCTGTTGACAGGGCGTGGCAATCGGGGGGCGGTGGGGCTACACATCGTGTAGCGATAGCCGAAATATATCGTGCTGCACAAAGAAACTGCCGCCCACCGGCTTCAAAACGAAGGTCTGAATGTAGGCATGCGGCTGATCCTCATCGGTCTGTTGTTTTATGTTTTTTTTTTTTTATAATAACCAGAGTTGAGATATACGATACAGGTGATGTATATGGTATATTCGATGCAGCGGCGGTTGGTTAATAGCACTGACCAACGGGAAATTGAGTTTAAGGCCATGAACGAATGCAGGTGAAGAATTTAGATCTTAAGTGATGATCTTAAAAATACATCTTTTCCATTATTTCGAACTAGGGCTTGCAAATTATCGATATTTTCGATATTTTTACGATATTGATTCGATAATATCGATGTTTTGAAGGGAAAACACAAACGAAATATCGAGAAATAGCAAACTGTCGATATTTTTTCAAACTCAATTTCGAAGGGTAATCAAAATATAGCAAATCTTTTTAAAGAAATTTAAGTATTTTTAGGTACGTTTATGATATGATTCATTTTCATTTTTAGATATATTTATTTCTTTTGTTTAGATCATTACTTGATTGGTCTGGGATATATACATTTATATTTCTAGTTGTAGCTACATTTTCAAGGAAAATCAACTTAATCCGGGTAATCAATATGATTATGTTTACATAATAGGTACAAATGTTTTCATGGAATCAGAAAATGTGGCAGACTAAATCAAGCTTATAAAAAATATAAATGTGGATAACAGTGCGAGTAATGCATTTTTTTTTTTCTAAATTGCTTGGAATATATTACAAAATAAGCAAGCAAAAAAGAAAGGAATGTGAAAATGTCTAAAAATTATTTATCTAAATTTTACTAGTGATGCAATACGATATGATAGACAGTGCTATTATCCTAGCCGCCGCTGAGCACGTTGCGGGAATTTCCCTTCGGATGAATGGGTGTTTCTTTTTTTTCGTATAACGATCGTTCTGCTTACCTGTAGCCTGCCGAGGACATTGATCAGCACTCCGCCATCGAAAGTGGGCTGCGAATCCACTGTGGTTATCACTCGTGTAATCTTCTGAAAACTCAGACTCTGCAAGAATTTAGAGTATTAACAATACGCTCAAAGGGCTGTGATTTTTTTAGAGGACTTGCCTGGACTTTCTCGAGGATCTTAGGCGCACCCTGTATTTGGTGACCTTCAAAGGTCATAAAGGACTCGGTAGCCTGAAAGATAGAAATTTGTGTGATTAAATTGCTGAATTTTTTAAAATTAATATAATTAGACCATTAATTAAATTAAAAAAATATATATGCAAGGTCTTAAGATATTTTTTTATAGATTTTAAATTTATCTTTTGGTATTATTCTTAGATTCAACTTTGTTTCTATAAAAATGCTATAATATTAAAATTATTTTACCACTTTTTAAACTTAAATTGATTGATAATTTTATTACTATTTTCTTTTTCTTTAATAATTCTACAATATTTTAATGATTCTACCTTGTATTTAACCAATATTTAAACCTAACTTTTTTTTCCAAATTTTTTTTTTGTTGATGCTATTACTTTTCGGTTGCTATTTCGTTGCCCGCTGTTGTATGTTGGTCACATATATCTCGCTTGTGTGTATTTATTTATGCGAGCATGGGCGTAATGTGTCACTCGAAACTTCGAGAATCGATCGCCCCCCTTTCCCCCCCTTATCGCCCCTTTCCTCCTATTCTCCCGATGTCCCGATTCCTATATCTCCAGCTGCTATATTTGCGCGCTCTTTTTCGTTTTGCGCCCATTTTCGCTTATTTTTTTTTTTTCGCACTGCCAAAGGAGGCGGAATTTTTCAAGGGCGCGTTGCGCGTCACCTGCGTGCGAGCGGGACAGCAACAGATGGATGCGGAGGACAAGGCGGAGCAGCGGGACAAAGGAGGATAGGGAAACGGAAAACAGAAAACAACAACACTTACGCTGTAGAAGTTAACCACGTTCGCCCGGTTCGCCGGGTCATCGAATATCGCATAGTACTGCTGCACAAAGCCCTTGCCGATGTCCTCGTACTGCGGATTCAGCGACATTTCACTCGTGGGAAAAAAGAAGGCGGAAGGTGCGGTCAAAGGTGAGCGGGCGGTCAGGTCCGAAATCCGATCCGATCGAGCGGCACGCGACTTTCTTTTTTTAAAATTAAAAAATAAAATCAACCGAATTTTTGCTCGCGCAGCGCACTAGAGATGGTCGGCAGTCGATAGAACCAGGGGCGAGAAAAATCTATCAAAATATCGATATGTTCGGAATTTATCGTGTTATTTTGCCTAGTTCCCCATTCGGCCGCAGTGGCGCTCTGAAATGTTAAATTGGCCATTTCCCAACAGAAATGTTAAGATGCAACGTTTTCTTACATTGGCAGCGCAGCGGCAGAGACGTAACAGTTCTGCCAATGTAAGAAAACGTTGTATCTTAACATTGCTGTTAAATTGAGAGGGGCTAAACCAGGGATGTGAAAAATATATCGGCATTTTTTGAATAAAAACAATATATTTATCGTTATATTTTAAACATATATTTTTGACATTTCCCAATTGGTCGAACTGATCTGAAAGGAAGAAGCAAAAATTACAAGAAGTCGATTTATTGAGGCATAACCGGTCGATAGAAAGCGACAAACTAATGGAGTATAATTTTAAGCCTCATCTTTATACATGTAATAAATGTAAAGCATAAAACAGGGATACTTATTTTTGGCAGTTGAAAAAATTATTAATTGAAATACAAAAATATTAAAAATGCTCGATATATTAATATTTTTGAAAAAAAGGATATATCATCGATACGATATTTTTTACATATTTTCACAAACGTATTATTATGTTTCGAAAGTCGTGAGTAAAAGAAATGGGGACTATAGCCGAAATGTTAGGGGCGATCTTTTATTAACAGAAATTTTGAATTTTGGTGACAGCTCTGTTAACTCACTTAAATATTTAAATAATACTGAAATCTACTTAAAAAACTATTTTAGAAGATCTACACTGATATACAAGAGTAGCATATCCAAAGATTTCCTATTAAATTTAAATATTTTTCCTTATGTTTTTTATGACAATTTTTTTTATAAAGTTTTATAAATTGTAAATATGAAAATATGTTATTTAACATTTATTTCGTTCTTAAATGACGTAAAATGTATTAAGGGGCTGTATACATTTGTAGAACGAAGAATTGTTAGATTTCTGTTTTCTTTATTATATAAAGGAAATATTATATACAATTCTGTTTTTTGGTGTCTTTAAGTGCACAATTCCAAGGTTTTTTTTAAATTTAAAAAAGTTGACCAAATGTAATTTTTAAAAAACTGTTGGCTTTAACTTAGTAAGTTGGCCAAGTTAGCGAGGACACCACACCCGCCTCCGTTTTAAAGAGACCGTTTGGCGGTGCAACAGGTTCGATAGTTCGCGATAACGACGACCGATAGGCAAAGTCTAGTTGGAAATTCGAGGGGAGGGGAAAAAAATAAAATCAAAGGGCTGGATTTTTTTGGGCGTTTACTCTCTAATGCCCCACGAGGAACCGCAGCGATGTTCTCCGCCGCCTTCACCGACCTGGCCCGCCTGTGCCGCATCTGCCTGCGCCGCCTGAGGGAGCGGGAGAAGGAGAGGGAGGCCCAAACCCAACTCCCGGATTCCCGACTCATTGCGATCCTCCAAAGATTCCTGGACATTAATGTGCCGCAGCAGCCGCAGGGTTGGCCCACGGAGATCTGCAATCTGTGCCACAATGCGGTCCAGTACCTCGAGGAGCTGCGCCAGGTGGCCCTGGAGTCCAGCCAGAAGCTCAGCGAATGGCAAACGCCGGCGATTCCCTTGGATAGGGTGGATATATATGTGAATTTTTGGCCTCAAGACTGGAATTAATACCTTCTTAGGGCTTCCGCAGGTGAAGGAGGAGCCGCTGGAGGAGGAAATCCCAGAAAATGACCAGGGAAACCAGCAGGAAATGGAAACGGAACAGGAGAAGCTGGAGGAAAGCCTAGAAGTGGAAAAACAAGAGGACCAGGAGGCTCTAGAGGCTCTGGAGGATCAGGAGGAGGCTCTAGAGGACGAGGAGGAGCACCAGGAGCAGCTGAATCCGCCTGGCAACAACAAGCGACGCGCCGGCCTGGCCTGCGATCAGTGCGGCAAGCAGGTGTACAAGCTGCCCTACCTGGAGGCCCACATCCGCAGCGTCCATCAGGGCTACACGAAGCCCTTCCTCTGCCGCAGCTGCGACAAGTGCTTCACCCGCTACGAGCAGCTGCGCTCGCACATGCGCAACGCCCATCCGCAGCTGGAGCAACTGCAGCAGGAGCTGCGCGACCTCATCTGCGAGCTGTGCAATCGTCAGTATAGCACCAAGAATGCCCTGGGCGAGCATCTGAAGCGGCATGCGCAGCGCAAGGAGCACGTGTGCGAGCATTGCGGCGTCGCGAAGGTGACGCGCACCGAGCTGCTCACCCACCTGCGCACCCACAATCCCACCTGGGAGCGCTTCAAGTGCGAGCAGTGTCCGCAGTTGTTTCGCCACAAGAGCGCCATCAGCCGTCATGTGCGTGTGGTGCACGAGGGCCAGCGGCGCTTCCAGTGCGGCCATTGCGAGAAGAAGTTTGGGACGCATGCCTCGCAGGTGCGGCACGAGCGGCTGCATGCGGTCACGGGAGCCGAGGGAGGCGGAGAAAGGGCTGAAGAGTGGCCCATTGCCTGTGTGCATTGCCAGGAGCCCTGCGTTTCGCGACAGACGCTGGAGTTGCATCTGAGACGGCACAGAAAGGCGCATAGGAAGAGGAGAGAGGCTGAGGATTCGGATACGGATTCGGATTCGGAGAGCCCGGAGGATCAGGAGCAACTGCGCATCCAGAAGAAAAGGCTAAGGAAGCGGCAGAAGGAGAGACAACAAGATCAAGAGTGCCAGGATGGGCAGGAGGAGGAGGAGGAGCTGGATCCGCTGGACCCCGAATGGCAGCAGCACTTAAAGCAGGAGGAGGAGGAGGAGGATCCACAAGACCCGGAATGGCAGCACAAATTAGAGGAGGATGGAGAACCGCAAGAAGAGCCCTTCCATGACCACAAAATGAGCACTTCAAAGGCCTCGTGATTAAAAACTATACCAATCTATTACATATTACAAATAATTACAATGAATTCCCAAGAAATCTTAGGATCATGGCTGAATATTCCACGATGTGTGCTACCTTTTAGCCACAAATTGTTAAATAATTGGCTTTTTAGGCATTTTTTAACGTTGCTATTACAGTGTATTAAATCATTTTTATATCACCTGTTTACTAAAAGTTTGGTTTTTACTTGGGGTAGAGATTTCATAAGAAATTAATAGGTTTTTTTAAATTTTATTTTAGTAAAGCGTTAAAGTTGCAATGTCAATATTTTTATACCCTTGCAGAGGGTATTATGATTTCAGTCAGAAGTTTGCAACGCAGTGAAGGAGACGTTTCCGACCCCATAAAGTATATATATTCTTGATCAGCATGACAAGACGAGTCGATCTAGCCATGTCCGTCCGTCTGTCCGTCTGTTTCTACGCAAACTAGTCTCTCAGTTTTAAAGCTATCGGGCTCAAACTTTCTCAAAAGTCTTCTTTCTATTGCAGGTAGTATATAAGTCGGAACCGACCATCTCGGACAACTATATCTCATAGCTCCCATATGAAGGATCGAAAAAAAAAACGTAAAAAAACGTAAAAAAAAATCTAGCTTTGGTGTTTTTTTAAATATATCCTTCTACTTTTGGGAATATTATTTTTTAAATATTTCTGAATTTCGAATAAAATTTAAAAAAAATCGGATGACTATATCATATAGCTGCCATAGGAACGGTCGGAAAATTAAAAGGAAAAAAAATTATATCTTTGTTGATTTTTATTACATTCTTTTCTTCTCTGGGATATGGATTTTCTTTAACATTTCAAAATTTCGTATTAAATTTAACAAAATTCGGACGGATATTATATACATAGCTGCCATAGGAAGGATCAAAATATTAATGCCAAAGTAATACGAAAGCAGCTAAAATTTTTGTAAATGAAGAGAAATGATCTGCAAGGGTATATAAGCTTCGGCTGGCCGAAGCTAGCTTCCTTTCTTGTTCTAAAAATAAGTAAAATGAAATTTTTCATAAATATATTGTTTTTAATTATTTTAATCTTAAATTATTTTCATTTTTTTAATTTAAAATATCTACAAACAAAAAAAAAATTGTCAATTTTGTCATGGATATAGGTGTGTGTCTTTGCTAATTGTGTGTATTTGTTGTTGTAAAAGTAACTATTTACTTGGTAGAATTGACTATTTTTTGTGGTTGGGGCCTGGATTGACAATTATTACAGTTGATTTTACCAAGTTTTTTTTTTGTGTGTATATATATGACAGCTGACTATCGATAACAGCAAAAGCTCCATAGAACTCGGGATTTTTTGGCGCTCTGCCCACGGTCCACCATTCTGAATGTACATAAAAACAAGGTCGAAATTCGCTCGTAAAACATTTTACCCCACATTTCGGAGCTCGCTGATCAAATCCCCAGTAAATAAACCCCCAAAGATGTCGGCCATTTCGGGACGTGCCCTGCACTACGTTTTCAAAATCGGAGACCGCGCGAAAAACGCCTTTTTCTTTCGCCAAATCTTGGGAATGACGGTGAGTGAGGGTGAGGGAGAGGGGATGTGGGGAACGGGTGGTGGAGAGGGAGGGGGATATCTTTCAAAATCGGCAGACTTTCTTATCGGCAAGTTGTTATGTCTGGGCCGTATTTTTATCAGAACAACGTGTCAACGACTCGCGGCTGCTAATTAAAAAGCCCAGATGCCCGATAATGTCGTATAATGACAATGTTGAAAGTTACTTTAATTTTTCCTTCTCTTTCTGCCCCCCCACCCTATTGTGGCCATCTCGCTCTGTCGCACGGCAACAGGTGCTGCGGCATGAGGAGTTCAAGGAGGGATGCGATGCCGAGTGCAACGGGTGAGTGCGAGGGAGAAGACTGTATGTATGGTGTGGGGACAGGACTAACCGGTGATCTTTAACCCTTGGCAGGCCCTACGACAACCGATGGAGCAAAACGATGGTGGGCTACGGACCCGAAAGTTCGCATTTCGTCATCGAACTGACGTATAACTATGGAGTGAGCAGCTACGAAATGGGTGAGATATATTAAAAAAAACCTAGACTCACAAGGGTTAAATGTCCTTAACCCTTAGGTGAGCATATAAGTGCATACTTAACCCTTATGGGGATTAAAAATAATGAGCATACTTAACGATTAAAAAAAAAAAATTATAAATCTCCATTAAAATATTTCTTAAATTTATTTAAAAAATATATTATATCTCATATTTAAAATCAAAAAGACTTTTTTCTAAAAAAAGTAATATGATAGTACATCGATTATTTCTTTTGTTTTTAATTTTTAAAATCTATATATATATTATTGCAATATTTAAGACCTGGAAATAATTTCTAAAATTTGGGTATACAATTTTAAAAATTTCAGACCTTTAACCAAACTTTAATAATCTCCTTTAACCTTTGATAAATCTCAATGATTTCAACAAAGTTGTGTTTGCTACAATTCGGTTGGCTTATCGTAACGCACAAATGGATTGTTCTATCTTCGACAACTTTATAATAAAGTGTTCCACTATTAATAGCTATTTGATTAGTGACTGAGCACAATTCCCTGCAGATAATAGGTTAATAATCTTTTGCTTTATGAATAGGCAAATAGTTATCTTTGAGGAGGCTGAAATCCATCAGACAGTCGTCGACTAATCAGTGAAGTTATTTAAAAACCTACTTCAATATTTCTGCTAATCACGAAAGTCGTTGAGCTGGATGTTTGTTAAAATAATCTGCAATGAATCAATAATTTAAGTAGAAGAAGTAGAATTTTACACACCCTATAGTTCTTTGTAAACCCCTACTAATTACGATATTTGCTATATTTCTAGGCAACGACTTTGGCGGCGTGACCATACATTCCAAGGACATCCTTACCCGGGCCGCCGAGCACTCGTATCCGATCAGCCAGGTGGCCGGCAAGCCAGGCAGTCTGCTGACCTCGCCCGATGGCTACAAGTTCTTTGTGATCGATCAGCAGTCGGCCAGCTCCGATCCCGTCCAATCGGTGGAGCTGAATGTGAGCAATCTCCAGAGCTCCAGGAAGTACTGGCACGAATTGCTGCAGCTGCAGTTGCTCGAGCAGAGCGAGGACAGCGTGCGTTTGAGTTACGGCGGGGAGCAGGCTTCCCTGCAGATCACCCAGATCGCAGAGTCGCTGAACAGGGCCAAGGCCTATGGCCGCGTTGCCTTTGCCATTCCGGCGGCCCAGCAGCCGCCGCTTCACGAGGCCGTCAAGGCAGCCGGCGGCACCATTCTGACGCCCCTCATCACCCTGGATACGCCGGGCAAGGCCACCGTTACGGTGGTGATCCTCGGCGATCCCGATGGCCATGAGATCTGCTTTGTGGACGAGGAGGGATTCGGCCAGTTGTCGCAGGTGGAAGCCGATGGCGCTCAGCGGCTGGACAGATACATCGAGAAGGATCCCTTCCAGGCGAAGTGATGCCCCCCACCCAGCGATTCCAGCGAGCACTGATATTTGTACACACCACTCTGTATTTTGGATTCTATGGTTTTTGGCTGTCTTTGACGGAGATATATATATTATTATACCACACACTTAAAATGTTAAATATGATATTATACACCTAGGCCCGATCTTAAGTCTTAGCCTTACCTGTTGATCGAGAAAAGGGCCTTACAGTACTTACATTTCGTTAACATAAACTGTCGATAAACCTTATGATGTGTGAAATTCCTTGGTATAGAGATATCTATAATTATTCATGTATTTCTAAATTCCTAGCCTGTACTCATGATTTTTCCTTCATTTTCATTTCTGTTTTAGGAGAGACAAATTCGTTTTGTTTTCATTTTTTGTATCCACAACTTTCTAGGGTTTTCCCTGTAGTTCTTTTTTATTTCTTACCTTTTACTTGACCGACGAGGAGACTTGGGCGCAGGATGAAGGACTCGAATCTGGCGGCACCGGCGGCGAATCAACGGCCGTGGGAGACCATCGACTGGCCGGCGGAGCAGCAGCGTTGGATCCATCGCAGCTGGGGCCAGTACTTTGCGAGGATGCGCAAGAACAGCTTCGCGCACACGTATTTCGACAAGTGCATCGAGGGGCACGAGGTGCTGGACCACAAGGCGCTGTATCTGCGCAGCAAGTTCCAGAGATCGGTGGCCTTGCCACTGGGCGCCTTGGCGGATAGTCTGCGGGCCACGGAGGTGAGCAATGTGTGGAATGCGAATGTGTCCATGGAACTGGCCGATGCCCTGTACGATCTGAATCGGTTCGAGGACAACAAGAGCCTGCTGCACGACAATGTTCGGCGGCATGCGGGCACCGCCTTGAAGGCCTTCGAGAATCGCATCCTGTTGGTCGATGAGAATCTCAAGGATTGCACCGGTTATAGTCTGGCCAACTTCTTCATGGAGCACTCGACGCAGCTGCCCGGTTTCTACGAGCATCAGCAAGAGGAGCTGCGTAGGGCGGACAAGCGACCGCTGTGGAAAATCCGGAAGGAGCGCAACGAGTGCGATGTCCAGAGCAGCATGGCTCGCAAGGAGGAGATGCTATCGCCGCTGGAGAGCGAGCGCAGGCGTCGCAAGACCAAGATCTATTATCAAAACTATCTGGGTCGCAACTGGACCGATTTTATATTCCTGAAAACCCTGCGCCGCAATCCCAATTGTCTGTTGAACAACAACTTTGGCTCCTCGCCGGAAATAACCGAGAATCTGGAGTATTCCTTTCGACGGCTAAAGACCTTCACCCGGATGCTCCAGGCGCGCAGTCCCATGTACAATGAGTACTTCCAGCGGAATCCACGAATGGAGGCTCGCATGCGGGACTCGAATCTGTTTAGGATTCAGTACCAGACCAGGCGAAATATGCTAAGCATCCTGCGAACCATTCAGGTGCTGAGGAAAAAGAAAGACATCAAGGTGAGTTTTGAACTGTGGGTTTATTTAGAGATTTTGGATTATTTGGGGTTTTTATTGATATTTTTTTAATTTTTGCGGAAGTTGAAGTAATATTATTACCAATATTATTATAAATAATTTTTTAATATAAAATTTAAATTTAAACTATTATATGAAATTATTTACTTTATTTTATAAATATATTTTTTTATTTTTTTAATTTTTTTATATTATTTTATGAAATATTTTGCCTTATTTTTTCATTACTAATATTTCATCAATATGAATAAATAATCTTTATATTTAATTATATTATTACATTTTTATTGATATTTTTTTAATTTTTGCGGAAGTTGAAGTAATATTATTACCAATATTATTATAAATAATTTTTTAATATAAAATTTAAATTTAAACTATTATATGAAATTATTTACTTTATTTTATAAATATATATATATATATTTTTTTTATATTATTTTATGAAATATTTTGCCTTATTTTTTCATTACTAATATTTCATCAATATGAATATAAAAGTTAAATAATCTTTATATTTAATTATATTATTAAATATATGAACTTTTATTTGTATTATTAGTTTAATAATTTTTTTTATTATTTTTTTTATTTTTTTAAATATTATTTTCATATTTTTTCATTATCTATATTATTATAGATATTTTTTTAAAAATCAAATTTAATTAATCTATACATTTATTTATTTTATTATATGAAATTATTTACTTTTGTTTTATTTTTTATATTATTTATGAAATATCATTTCCGAGTTTTCTTTTTTCTTATTTCTTTTTTAATATTTTGATATTTTTTTTTTTTAAATCGCTTAGCGACTGCGCAAATTCGTGGAGGACGTGATGGGCAACTATGTGGTGATCAAGACGAACCGCCTGATGCCCTGGAAGGCGGAGTTCATGAACGAGGTGTACAACCATCTGGGCTTGAGCCTGTGCGAGGGCTATCGCCTGCCGTCCACGCGGGTCACGCCCTACGACAAGGGCGCCATGTGCCATCTGCTCAACATACCCAGCGCCAAGCCGCTGGAGCACTCGGAGTTCATATTCGGCGACCGATCCACCTATTCGTATGCAGGTCCCGACAAACAGAGCACCGATCGATTGGCAGATCAGTGAGTGATTAACTAATATGATATATGATATGATTAGAAACCCCTTTGCTTCCAGAAACTACATCGAATACCTGGAGAAACGTCTGCTCTTCGCCCGCCTACCGATCGAAAGGAGCTACTTGCTCCACGAACTGGCCGATCGGTACATGCAGAAGAATCACTTCGTTCAGAGTCTGTCCTACGCCCAAAAGGCCATCGAAGAGGCCAGGGTATGCAATAGTCGGATCTGGGAGTTCCTCAGCACCATGTTGATGGCCAAATCGCACGCAGTGCTGCACAAGTACGAGCGGCAAACGGAGGTTCTCAATGCCGCCTACCAGCTGGCCACTCAGCTGAAGTCGCCCCAACTCTGCACCTTCATCGAACTGTGCCGCATGCTGAACAAGGACTACATAACGCTGCGCAAGATGTCCCAGTTGGTGACCAGCAAGCGACTGCGCACCAAAATCTCCAATAGGTCCAGTTTCTTCAGCTCACCCAACTACTCGCCCAACTTTTCGGAGATTAAAAAGCAGGAGGCTGATCTTTTGACTGCCTAATTCGACGGATTGGCTGAGGGGCAATGTTTCAATAGAGTGCCCTTCATTCGATCCGTTGGTTTTGGCACTGCAAAAGACCAGCCTCTATGGAATATTCCAAAGGAATCATATAAAATAATATTAGAAAATATTAAAAAGTTCTATCTGTAATGTGTGAAAATCTCTAAAAATATGTTTAAAGTATGTTAAATCGTAAAAATATATCCAAAGAGAAATTTTAAGCTTACTCGCTGTGTAATTTTTAAATTAATCTACTAGCCACTCTTTATTTACATACTGTAATTAGCAATTACTGTGCAAAATCTAATGTTTACCCAAGAAATATTCAATTTAATGAAGACCTTTGCAAATGCTATGATTTAAAATCGAACAGGCGAAACCCTTTGGCATGCAAATTATCCGAAATTAAAATGTCACTGCCCCATATTTGAATATAAATGAACGGCATAAATAAAATAAACAAAGTGCAGCGCGCTGTAAAAACTATTAAATGGGCTAACAAAATCAATGGCAATGACACAAAACTAACATCAAAATAAAATCATTTAAAAAAGCATAACAATTAAAAATCACAATATCGCATTTCAACGAGATTATAACAATAACGAAATTCAGTTTTAGCTTTTCTTTTTTCCCCCCCCTTTTTTTTTTTGCTGTAATTATTTTCAGTCAACCGAAATACAATCTAAACAAAATTCCGGACGGGCCAGAGAGGAGGAAAAAAAATTTGTTTTCACACTCTTAAATTATTTATGTTCGATGGGGCGGGAATACGATTGCACTTGACTCCAATTTGGCCAATAACCCAAACCCCGTATGCCTGACCTCGCCCAACTAGAAACTACGAACTACGATTTGCATATTTTGTTGTTGCTACCATCGTTGTTATTTTTGCCATTTTTCGTCGTTGTTGTCAGCATTGAATTGTCGCATGTTGGCCAGGGTTGGGAACTGCAAACTGCAAACTGCAAACTGGAACTGGGCCTGAAAGAGAAATTACATTTTATTTTGTCGCATGTCGCGGAGCCCCAGCAACAACGGCAAAAAGCGGAGAGAAATGGGGTATACGAGGTGCGGAAATAGTGAATACTCTGTTTTATAATTACTCGTCCTCTAAATTGTATTGTTATCTATTGTTTGTACATTTAATTTGTGTATTATGGTATAATTGGTGTAATATTTAACTTTGATTGGTGTACATTTATTGGTGTAAAATGTATGCAATTTTACTAAAATATATATTTCGTTGGTTATTTTTGGGTATTTTTTTATTGGTGTATCTTTATTGGTGTAATTTTCATTGGTGTAGAATTTATTTAAAAAAATACGTTAGTTGTTTTTAATTTTATTGGGGTCTCATTCACTAGTTTTTAATAGGATTGAATTTCTATTGGTGTACCTTATATATTGGTGTAATTCTCGTTGGTGTAGAACTTGCTAAAGTAATTGTGGATAGTTGTTAAGGTCTCTCACTCCCTATATTTAAATACGATTGTTGTAATTTCTATTGGTGTATTTTTTATATGTGTATTTTGTATTGGTGTATTTTTTATTGATTAATTTTTTATTGTGTATCTTTATTTTATTGTATCTAAATTTAATGTGCACTTCTATTGTAGTTTTTAATTGGAATATATATTTGAACAGAGTCAGAGTGCTGCTTTTGGATTAGCTTTAATTCCAATTGACATACCTTCTCAAAGAGTATGGAAACATTCAAAATATGCAAAAGAGCAAATGCGTCAATAAATGCAACGACAACAAATATTTTATTGTGTCAATGCTGGCCAAAAGGCGGGGTTAAAAAAGTACGGCGAAAGGGGGGGGGGGGGGGGGTTTGGGGAAGGTGATTTTCAGCCAGGTCCCAAGTGGCCAAAACAAATGCAGCAAGTTCGAATTTGGCCTGGTGGCACATGGCACACATAGCAGCTCATTATGCCAGTTGCCATTAAAAGTGAAAGAGAAACCTGCCCAAGGACCCGCAGAATGTACCCTCCCTCCCTCCCATCCTGTGCACTGAGAGAAATTGTCAGAGGCGTCCCCCCCTTTCGTCGCCGTCTTACCTTGCACTTCAATCAGCTGCCATCGCCAAGACGCGAGGGCAATCAACAAGCTCGAAACTCGAAGCTTGCGGCTCCCTTTTCCTTTGTATTTTCATTTTTTTTCTTAGTCTTTTTCTTTTTTTGCTTTTCATTTCGACAAGGAAACCTTATTGGCCAAATTGGGGTCAGCACAAGAAGGTCGCGATAACAGCGCAAATAATTGGTAATGGCAAGCGCCACCAGAAGCCGGCCAAATTGCATCGAACGTTAAGGCTTCTGAGTCAGATTTTCGGGTTTGCCTGCAAGTCATTCGGAATTCTGAATTCTGAACTGACGGAACGGGTATTTATATTCTTTTTGGGCATCAGACTATGTGTTTTTCTTTTCGCAACTGTTTAATGTGGGGAAAAAATAGATTTGGAGTGGCATATAATATGGCATCGATGTCTTTTGTCTGGGGTCTTAAACTATTTCTTTTGTACCTGTGATTCGTAAACGTCGTTAGCAAAGGCTTTATGAAACTAGCTTTTGTTGAGGTGATTTCTATATAAGTATCATTTTTATTAGATTTTTTTTTTGTTATTGTAATGGTCGGTGTAGCTTAATTTTTTAATTTTTAGTTCTGCTTTCGAAATTTTGCACAAGAATAAGGTGTGTTATTTGTGCTCTTATTGCTCATTGCTTGATTTTTTATTGTTGGTGTATTTTATTTTATAAATCCATTATTGTTGTTATTCTGTAAATATTTAGTGTTGTGTTTCTATTGTTTTATTTAGTGATTCTATTTATTTTTCTTTTGTTGGTGTATTTTTTTAAAATACTGTTGTAATTGGTGTAATTATTTAATATAAATATTGTTGGTGTAGTTTGATTATTGGTTTTACCAAATGCATTTCTTATTGGTGTTAATGCTGTGAATTTTTTATGATGTATTTTCATTGTTGGTGTACTTTTTAAAATATTTTTGTAATTGGTGTAATTGTTTAATATATATATTGTTTTTGTAGTTTTTTTAAATTCATTATTGGCAATCCTGAGAACCTTTTGTGTTGTATTTTTTTTGTTGGTGTACTTTTTTTTTTTTGATATTTCTGCAATTGGTTTAGTTGTTGTGCATGCTAATTAGTTAAAACTCACTGTGAATAAGTGGACAACTTTTAAATTGGAATAATTGGTCGAGTAATGTATACTTCCATGTGGATATGTTAAATTAGAACACTCTCGCTTGAACGCAAACAGGTGCACCAATTTAAGGCGACCGCAAATTTCGTGGCAAGCACTTGATAATAATTTCACCTCACACTTTTCCTGAACTTTTCCTTTCGACTTTTTGAACTTTTCTCCCTCTGCACGGTGGAACTTTTCAGTTGTACTTTCTGTTTTTGCCCCTGTTGTTGTAGTTGTTGGTGTGATTGTTGTTGTTGTTGTTGTTGTTTTGTGGTGTTGTTGTTGATGGTGTTACTGCTGCCATTCGCAACTAATTTACGACTGGCCGTCGCGCTGGGAAGACTCTCCAAAGACTGCGGCAATTGTCGGGCAATTCCTGCAGCAACCCGCTGACCCCTGACCCCCTGAGCCCCGGCCACCCACCTCCCACCTCCTTACCCCCGTTTTTAACACCCTGCACCGCAAAGTTAAATGAATGTGGTGGCCAGCGAAATATGCTACAAGTAAACCATGAAAATAAATGCCCAAAAATGCAACTAGAAATTATAGTATACACCCAGCGAATGGCGAGTAGGCGTTGCTAGCATTAAGTGTCCCCAATAGAGCACAAAAAAAAATCCGGAAAAAAAAGAAAAAAAATAAAATTAAACTACTATGAAATGTCGGCCAATGAACCCTCATATAATCGATGTGGAAGAAGAGGGGCCACCAAGGTGCCATTAGGATTGCCGAACTTGAGCCTCCGCACATCGTCATGATGATGTCGATGATGCAGCAAAACTAATAAAATTAAATTATTATGTAAAATGCAAATAAAATAATATGCAAATCGAACCCGAGTCAACCCAGAAATTCCAAAAACAACGGGCAAACTGGGAGCCATGGAGCCATGAGTAATCACAGACGCAAAGCCAAAAACAAGGCAAATAAACACATAAATAAATCAAAAATGGACTACGACAAATCTCGGTTGGCCCAAAACAGACGGAGCAGCGAGAGAGAGAGCATTAAAATATGGCCAATAATAACCGAAATATCCATGTGATATATCCCAGTTACCCCGACTCCTTCACTCCAACCAACACAACCCCCGAAAACATAATGCCGCAGTTCAGGCTGGACTAAAATTGGTAATACGAGTAAGGAGTAGCGAGGTGGTGTGGGTAAAACCAAGGAAGAGCCTTCGAACATCAGGATCTAAATGGGTTAATACTCAGTAAATAGTTCCTAACTTAGTTGAATTTACAAGTACTGAGAAAATAAGCTCAAAAAGTAAAAAAACTATCAAACTAAAACTTAATATAAAAAAAGAGTTTTTGAAAAAGTTAAGAATCTTTTATAGGACATATTATATTGTTTACTGGAGAGTAAAATTTCTGTAATCTTAATTTAGAAATATTTTTTTTAATTTTTACATTTATTTATTTATTAACTTATATATTTATTTAATAATTTACTCATTTATTTATTATTTTTTATACATTTAATTATACATTTATACATTTGTTCTTTAATTTATTTGTTAATATATACATTAATTTATATATTTATTTATTATTTCTCACATTTATTTATTAATTTATACATTTATTTATAAATATATACATTTAATTATTAATTTATACATGTAATTATATATTTATTTATAAATTAATACATTTTGTTTACTAATTTATAGATTTATTTATATATTTATACATCCTTTTCTCATTAATTTTTTTAAAATTAAATATTATTATTTTATTTACTGACTAAAACTGGATTTAACCAAGGCTTATGACCACTATTTTGACCAACTTAACCGATTAGCCTCGAATACCTCGATTTGCTACCCCTTGGCAATACTTTTGCCTAATTTTTTGTCAGGGGGAAATAAAAGATATCTGTGAAAGCCAAAGCCAAAAATTCGACTTGCACACACAAATACAGTGGCAGACATTTTCGTAATCAACATAAAATCCAATCATCCGTCATGGACAGTAAAAGCAGCAGCAAAGGGCTGTCCATTTTCCCGGACCTCGAACGGGGGAAAAAAAAGCGCCCGGAAAAACCCCGCACTGCTACCGAAAAGAACTCCACACTGTGTTAGTTCTATGGCCTTTAAAAATGCCAAAAACGAAAAATTTTGATTTATGAGCAGACGAAAGCCAAAGTAAAAGGAAAGGAGGAGGAGGAGGTGGAGGAGGACCAGGAGCAGGAGGAGCAGGAGCCCCAAAATTATGTGTGTTTGTGTGTATTGGCCTGGCTCATTTATAACGCGCTTAAATCTAATACGCGGACAGTACTCAAGACGGCGGCGAAACGGAATGGTGGGGAGTGTCGGGTTTCTTGCTAGAGTCTCTTGTCTTCCGCATCCGCATCCGCGTCCGCATCCGCAGCCGGCAGACGTGCGTAAAGCGACGCGTGTCCGCTTTATGATTAATATGCGCGACAAAACACAAAGTGCACGGCACAGGCAACGCTCGATACAATGCATAGTTGCCGTTTAATAATTTGTAAAGCAATATATCCCATAAAATCTCAGTGATAGAGCCGAACTTTTTGAGATACAGCCATAGATTAGCTTGGCTATAATGATTTCGCCACTGCATATTGTAAAAAACTATTAATATCCTTAAGGAACTCAGGAATGGCTAGCAATAGAACCGAACTTTTTAAGATGCAGCTTTGTAAAATCCTATACAGCCTTATATTAGTTTGGCTATAATGATTTTGTCACTGCATGTATAAGAAACGAATAATATCCTTAAGGAACTCAGGAACGGCTAGCAATAGAACCGAACTTTTTAGGATGCAGCTTTGTAAAATCCTATACAGCCTAACATTAGCTTGGCTATAATGATTTCGCCACTGCATATTGCAAAAAACTATTAATATCCTTAAGGAACTCAGGAACGGCAAGCAATAGAACCGAACTTTTTGGGATACAGCTTTGTATTAGCATAGCTAGATTATTTGTGCAATAAAACCTGAGAGAAAGTGATAGTAAAAACTTATGGAACTCATGAATGGATGGCTAAAATGCCGAACCCTTTGGGATAAGTCTATATATAAAGTATGGAAAGATTTCTTTTATCGAATGACAACTGTAAATGACAAGAGTGGGAGAGAGTGAGACCGCTGCACAAATTTACCGTTTGACACGCAGCCAAAGCTAAAGACGAACTAACGGGAAACGGAAAACGGGAAACACAATGCCCAGACATAGACACTCGCCCACTCCCCCATTTCTGTCTCACTCTATCAGATCTGATGACCAGTTGGCAAGCAAGGACTTTTCCCAGCTTTTTCCGCATATTTGGCATTGCACTCCTCGCAGAGAGGATTTTCCGGGGGGAGGAGGTGGGGCGAGGAGAAGGGGACGGTTAAATCGGTCAAAAAGCAAGTGCGTGCCATTGGTGAAAGTGAAGGGAAACTGTCTGTATTAGTTTATGAAGCTGATAAAGTCCTGGATGTCAATTTATAAGGATTGGTTTAAGAAGCAAAGTTCGTGACTCATTGGGGACTCGCTAAAAAGTTAGAGATATTTTTATAAAAAATATACAAAGCTCTTATTTTAATAATATTTTAGTTTATTTTATTATATTATATTATATTATATTATATTATATATTTATTTTAATATCATAAAAATTGCAATCACATAGAAAAAAGTCATCAAAATGGTTTTTGCATTGGGTCAAGACTTTAATCC
The DNA here is from genome assembly GCA_035046095.1 of Drosophila pseudotakahashii. Taxonomy (NCBI): domain Eukaryota; kingdom Metazoa; phylum Arthropoda; class Insecta; order Diptera; family Drosophilidae; genus Drosophila; species Drosophila pseudotakahashii. Next base: position 16,674,430 of record JAWNOE010000105.1, read on the forward strand.
GGCTATTAACAATTTTAGCTCACCTTTCTCCGGCTTCGTGTCCTTCTGCTCGACTTCCTCTGACACTGGCTTTCTCTGTTCTCGCTGACCTCTTCCTCTGGCTGTCGTTTTGCCTTTTGTGCCTTTGTGCGGCTGTCTGGGACAAAGGATATGGGCGATGGGCGGTGGGCGGTGGGCGGTCGGCTTTGGAGGGGCGGAGGAAAATGATAACGACAAACAAACAAATTAGCACAACTACCGCAGTAGCATTTGTGGCCTGCTGCTCCACCTTTCTCCAGAAGGTGTTGCTCCCTTTCTCCTTGGTCCTTTCTCTTTGAATGTGTGTTGGTGTGTGTTGGTGTGTGTTAGCTCACTGGCAAAGTGGCACACTAACACCCATTTGCTCACCTTTCAGCCTCACCTTTCACAAGTCCCTCCCCCCCATCTCCACTTCTCCCCACCATTTTGGCTCTTTTGGTGTGTCTCCGGCATAACTTTATCGCCTGCATGTCATATTCCATATTCCATTGTACTATTTGCTGTCATACGTAATGAAAAGCAGCGCACATTTGTTAAAGAGCAAACGAGCGCGCAAATGAACGTGCGAGCTGACCCAGCCCGAGGTTTCTATCCCCCCCCCACTCGCTCTCCCTCTCTCTCTCTCTCTTACATCGGGTGTTTCCGTCCCTTTCGGGGAAACCCCTTCTTCGGCACAGCGATGCTTCTGTGAGTTACACGAGTAATATGCCAAATATCTTACACCAAATGTATAACTCATTGAATTGATGAAATTTAAAAACTATCAGTTCTAACCTCAAGTAACTCGGGATCTCTAGCAGATAGATCTTCAACTTTTGGTATGCACTTTTAAGATCGTAAAAATAAACCATATCTAAAATATAATAATAATCAAGTTAAATCAATCATTTCTAACCTCAAGTAACTCGAGAACCCTAGTCTACAGATTTTCAACTTTTGGTATGCAGACTGAAGATCGTAAAAATAAACCATATCTAAAATATAATAATAATCAAGTTAAATTAATCATTTCTAACCTCAAGTAACTCGAGAACCCTAGTCTACAGATTTTCAACTTTTGGTATGCAGACTGAAGATCGTTAAAATAAACCATACCTAAAATATAATAATAATTAAGTTAAATCAGTCAGTTCTAACCTAAGATAACTCGGGATCTCTGGCAGATAGATCAACAACATTTGGTATGCAAAGAGTTCGCATCGTTCTAATAAACTATAACTATTGATATATCTTTATAAAAACATAATTGCTGCAATAGGCGAAATATAAAATTTTTGTTTATAATATTACAATCTTAAGTCTAACTAAGAATGTATATTTTGGTAGTTAAGCTGTTATTATTCTTTAATATTATAATTTAAGTAATAATTATGATATGATATGATATGATATTATGGTACAACTACTTTAAGATATAGAATCTACAACGACATTTTCAATTTCTATAATGTAGGATACATGCTCATGTAACTTTATTCGTGACACGAGTTCATCTCTTGGCCAGGCCTGCTTCTGATGTTTGTTCGTGTTCGTTGTCTTTTATTTTTTTTTTCTGTATTTTCCAAGTCCTGTTGTGTTTGGTTTTGTTGCTTGTTGTTTTGGGCAGTGCGGTCAGCATGGAACCCCAATCTTCTGCCCATCCTCTCACCTTTTCCACACACACCTTGTGCCCCGTGCAATTCTTGTGCCCGTTTTGCACCTTTTGTTAAATATATATATATATATCTATTTTTTCCATCTGCAAGCGGCAAATACATATTAGAGCACACAGAGGGTTTGGGGGGAGGGGGAGAAAGTGCTTTCACTTGGCCATCACGTACGGCAAACATAACATAACACACGGGAACGGACCCAAAAGTTCGTCCCACTGTGCAGGCACAGTGGCAGCAAAAGTGCAAATGTCATTCGATGCCTGCCGCATTTAAAGTATTACGGAATTAACATTTCTTTGTGTTGCTCCTTTCTTCTCCTCTTTTTTTTGCTTTCTTTTTTTTTTTTTGCATATCCTGGAGGTGTGAGCGTGTGTGTGCATGTGAGTGAGTGTGGGGAAATTGTGCTTCCTTTTGTGCCGTCGCTTCACATTTTTCATTAGTTTAGTGGGTTTGTGGCACATGACAGTCACAGTCGGGAAAAGCCAAGGAGCAGCCATCGCCCAGGACTCCACACAAGGAGCAATCCAGATGGCGAGAGAGTGAAAGGGTGAGAGAGAGAGATGCGCGCTGTTCATGTCTCAGTCTCACATGCATGCTCTTTTGTTTTATGTACCAAAGTCTCACTGATCTCTGGAACCGCTTGTAATAGATCCGAACTTTTTGGGATACAGCTGCGTTTCTGTTCGTATGCAATGATTTTATCAGTAAGCCAGCTCCATAGCCAAGAAATCTCATAAGAGCCTTGGTGAACTTGGCAACGGTTAGACCTAAAGGTAAACTTTTTGGTATGGTCGTTTGCTTTTAGTAGACTATGTTTTTAAACTAAGTCACGAGCTTATACCCATAGAATAGAGTGTCTTTAAGTCGTTTAGCCACCTTCTTTTGCATATTATAGAGCCCAAACCACTAGCACACACACACACACATGAAGATATCGCTGTTGTTGTCCTTGTATTATTTCACTCTTTGACTTCCGTTTTCTTCTGTGCTGCATATTTCGTAAATGATTCAAATTTGTGCAGCTAGCGATCCGGGAAGGTGAAAGGGCAGGAAAAGCGGAGCTGAGGTTGCCATATAAAAAAAAAAAAAAAACAGGAGAAATTGTTGGGCCTAATTTAAAGTGGAGCAATGTGGCAGAGAAACTCCGCGCATGCAACACGGGGAAATGAAGAAGGAGAGCTCATTCCGTTGGCTTCTTTCACTCTTCATTGACAACAGACCTCAAACGGCAAGTTAAGATTTAAATGCACTGAAAAAATCGCCTTCTATAACGGTTTTTTTATATTTTTTGGGATTATATCAATTAATTTCTTATTATAGTAACAGTCGAAGCATTTTCTCCGAATTTTGTACAGTCCTAAGTAGCTTCAGGGGGTAGAAAGTTTATCTCTCTCTTCAAAGTTCTGGGTTCAAATCCAACCAAAACTTATGAATTATTTTTTTCAAAATAATTTAAGTTTTTTTTTAATTTTAATTTTATATTTCTGTTGTTGCTTTAAACTTAAACTAAATGCCAAACTAAGAAAATATTCCCAACTAATATTAGTTAATAAATTTGTACCCGAGAAGTTCAGTATCGCCCCTCCGTTGGGCGCCACTTCGGTTTAATATACAGATCCTAGCCTCAAACTGTGGAGTGTGTGTAATATATGTATTTATTGGTTTTACTGGTTTTGAATTACCTACAATAAAAAGAAACAACTGCTTCCTTGATAGATTATCTCATTCTAAGCTCTCCCAACAGCCCAACAGAGCTGAGAGGTTTAGCCCAAGGATTTACTTTCGCAACGTCTCCCAGCCAATTATGCTGAGAATCGAACCAGAAATCGTCCTCGTCCTCGTCCTCGTCCTCCACCCAATTCCCCTTTCCCTGTCTGCTTCTGCTATAAGTTGGGAGTTGATCTATGCGAAGGCGTCTGTCTTTATACCCAATGCGACAACTTCAACTTCACATAAACAATTGCTTAACCAAACACTCACTTATTCGGCCTGGACAGATGCCACACACACACACACAGAGGGAAACATCCATGTAGGATGGGGGAAAACCCATAGCCAATCCTTGGATTATGGGCAATGTGGATGTGGTTGTTATTGTGAATGTTGAGGTTGAGGGGAATACGCTTTTTGTTATTGATTCATAAATATTTCAATACACATCGAACTGAACATGGGAACATGGCAACCAATTTCAATGAATATATCAAACAACTATAAAAATGCCGCAAAGTGTTTTCTTTTGCCCACCAGTTTACCTTGAGAATCTGAATCCGAATACGAATACGAATCCGAAACCAGCCCTTTATCTCCCACGCTAATGCTTATCGGCATCAACAGTTAAAGAAGAAATTCATTTTTTTTAGCTCTTCTTGAATTTTCATTTTTATTTATTTGCGCATATTTGATTTGGTCCAAGCGAACAAAAAAAAAAACGGTCCATAAAAAGTTATCGAAGTTTGGAATGCTCTTTAGTTATCTGGGTTTTTAATTTTAAATAAATTTTTGAATTTTAAAATAATTTTTATAAATAAATCTAAAGAATTCGCGTTTTTAAGTACAGCCAAAAACCCATCTTAACTGCAAGTTGTACACCACTTTAATTACAACTTAAACGTCAAGTTCAACTGATTTAACTTGAAGCACAATTTCAACTAGAACTTTGGCTACAACTACTTTAGAGTAAATCACATAGATTTAAACCAGGGGTAGCACAAGCCGAGCTGTCCAAGGATTGCTTAACAAGCAGGACAAGCTTCTGGTTCGAATTAGAAGGCCCCTTTTGTGAGTGTATGAAGGGAAAGAGTTTTCGGCTTGGGGTCCTGGCCACTTCGCTCCACTTCTGGCCACTCCACTCCACTCCATCCGGCTGCTGGATGCTTATGGGTTTTTATGTCCCTTGTTTGGGGTGATGCTGCTCCTTCGACTTGCTTCGGCCTGCCGCATCCTTGAGCATTGAGCCAGCATATTGAAGTAGGCGTGTGTCCGAGTCTGTCCATAATGTCCTTGTCTCCCGGACTCCGTCTTCTGCCAATAAAAAAGGGCCACATTCGGCATCGGCATCGGCATCGGATTCGGATTCAGATTGCGCCTGCTTACGGCTGGCACACAGTTATAAAGCATATATCTGCTCGCCTGATTTAAATATCTCCTCGGAGTCGCAGACGGCATCGGTGTCCGTTTTTGTCCGTTGTCCGTATGTCTGTGTGTCCATTTGTCCGTATGTCCGTTTGTCCGTATGTCCGTTTGTCCGTTTGTCCGTATGTCCGTTTGTCCGTTATCCAGAGTTTGTACGGAGTCTGAGGGTTATGCTAAATATTTATGCATGACTGCTTTTCTGTGACATCAAATAAATCACTTTTATAGTTTTTGGGGCCGGAGTTGCTCAATATTCTTTACCAGTTCGTGTGTTCTTCTTTTCTTTATTTTTCTCTTCTTTTTTTTTTCTTTCTTTGTAAATTTTTAGTGCGTTCGGTGTCCTGCTGAGGCTATGGCCAGTGGGGCTATGGCCGTATTTATTGAGTTGAACAAATTGCTAGACACAATTTGCATACACATGCACAATCCGATCCCAATTGAAGGGCAAACAATGGCGACACACACACAGGCACACTTTATTTAACCCTTAAAGACGACGATTTTAAACCTAGCTGCTGGGATTGATGGCTGCTTGGAGTGTTGGACTTGGATTTTACCTGCAGCAGGACTCGTTGTCGAATCGGGAGGACAAAACGCTTGACACTTGACCGAAAACATCAAATCCCCATTAAGCCAAGGGCTACGGGATAAATCGGGAGGGCGAATGGAATGGTGGGAGAGAAGGGTGGAGTGCCCCCCGTGGGGAAAGGCTGTATTTAAGCTGGGCTAAGGCTTAAAAATATCACGAAGCTGTTGGAAATAAGACCTAGAAATTACAGGCACATCAAACAAAATACAGTGTATAAACTAATCTTAAATTTAAGGTTTTTCTTTAAAGGTTTAGATGTAAAATAAATAACCATCCACGGAAAAATAAACAATTGTTAAGTTTCCATTTTAAATGTTTCTTTAAGTTGTAACTAGAATTTTTTTTTTATATTTATATTACATAAAAATGTTTTAAAATATCTATACTTATTATTCACAACTTCATGAATAAAATATATTTAATATATAAGGTTTAGGTTTAGATGTAAAATAAATAACCATCCAGGGAAAAAAAGCAATTGTTAAGTTTCCATTTTAAATGTTTCTTTGAGTTGTAACTAGAATTTTTTTTTTAATATTTATATTATATAAAAATGTTTTAAAATCTCTAGACTTATTATTCACAACTTCATAACTTCATGAATAAAATATATATAATATTTAATCCTCACAATATTCATTTATTTATTTAAAAAATAATTTATTGTAAGTGATTGACAATAATAAATATTTAATTCCAAAAATATTTAATGTAAATGGTTTTATTTTTTTGCCCCGATCTTTAGCATTTATTGCAATCAAATGCCGAAAGTAGTTTTCCCCGGCTTAACGGCTGGCGAACGGGTGGAAAATGGCCGGGAAAATGGGTGGTGGTGGGTGGGTTGCAGGTTCTGTTTGATTTTGGGAAAACACCTCGGCTTGCAACATGCCGCAAAACCGGCAAACTGAAAACTGCAAACTTAACAGCGACGCCGCTGCCGATGCGAACAGCGCTGCCGACGCCGGCAGAGGCAGCGACCGAGGCAGCGAAAGCTTTTCCCCCAAAACAGTCGCCGCTCTCTTCTGCATTTTCCCCGCTCTCTCTCTGTCATTCTCGTACTCTCTGGAAAAGCTCCATTTTTCTGGATGCTGTTGCTGCACATTCGCTTCCGGTTGTTGCAGCAAATGCTGCTGTTGCGCTGCTCCAATGCACATGAAAAAATGTAAATTTTTAATAAAAAAAAAAATATTTTTACCAAAATTTCGGTTTTTTTGCCTAGCTTTCGCTAGGACTTTCACTTTATACTTAAATCTAAGCTATTTACAGGTTCCTTCAATGTTCTCAGTGCTTCGCCAACCGAAGACACATATTTTCTTTGAAGTCAATGTTTTTTTACAAACAACCATGCTCTCCACCGGGATTCGAACCCGGGCCGGTGAATCTCCGAGACTCATACAGTTAGCTGGGAGTCACTTTAGCTCACTCAGCTACACCGGCGGCGAGGTGACAGCGTCCAGGGGTCTCCTTAAACCCCATCTACTGGGTTTTTCCGGAAGGTTTCCCTCTGTTACGATTCCCAAGCTCTAATTCCGAGTGGGCACTTCGATTGTCGGCGCTCTGAGTTATCGATATGCGTCCAGTGTTGATCAAGTCGGGAAATCCTTATATTTGAATTTCCTCTGCTTTAAAGGAAAGCACCGTTAAATTGAAAGGTTAGAACTGGTAGGGTTACCACATATTTCAGTGTTGCAGAAGTTTGAACCTGTCAGAAAAAAAAGGAAGCATCTTTAAGGGCGGTTAATATGAACTTTTAATTTGAATAACACTAAGTAACGTGAAATTTAATAAAAAAGATTTGTCTTTCCCGATTTGTATGAAAGGAAATGCGTTTTTTTTTAAATATTTGCACGGTTAGATGGTGATAAAAATATGAATGCTTAAATCTCGAAATATATACCAAAACGATCGATCTCTTCAAAAACAATACTATTTCTTCAAAGGGAATAGTGGAATGGACAAAAAACTGTTCTTAGGATTATTTCGGGAGGTGCAACATAATAAAATATTTGGAGAGAGAGAGAGAGAGAAGGGGTGTAAAAAAATCGAAAAAAAATGCTTGAGCTGCTTAAAATGTTATTGATCAGTCTTTTGATTGATATAATACCAAAAAATTTAAATTAGTAAGATTTAAACCGAAATGGGATTCAATTTGTTGATCTCGGAATAGTGGGTTTCTTGATTTTCGATCGATTTTAGTTTAGATTTTGTATTTTTTCGAAGGCTAGATGCAATTTTTTTGGTCAGTGCATCTTCTGCTTCTTCTACTGCTGCTATTTCTTCCTCTTCTGTTGCTGCTGCAGGTTGAAAATGTTGTAACTTTGCAGCTTATCCTGGAAATTACGTAAGCAGCGCAGCGAGCGGAGTTTGCAGAGGGGGGTGCTATAAAGGGAGCCAGAGCGACAACAGGGGGGAGGGGTCAAAGGACACGAGAGAGAGAGAATGAGAGAGAGAGGAAGAGAGAGGAGCAGTGACGCAGGGGGGATTGCAATACTAGGACTACTGCAATGCTGTCGCAATGAATAAGGCGGCAAATCAAAACAAAACTAAATGAAAAATAAATCGACGACAGACGAAAGAAGGATGGCAAATGGGCAAGAAAGAGATGGGAAGAAAGAATCGCAACCAGAGAGAGAGAGAAATAGAGAGAGAGAGAGCGAGAGGGGAGAGAGGGTGTGCGATAGAGAGGGGTTTCCCAGGGAATGCAATGAAGCAGCACAAACACAGAAATTAGGAGACGACGACGACATCGTTGCACCTTTTTGGCTAATGTCACCAGGGGCACAAGAAGAAGAAGAAGAAGAAGAATTGGTGGTCGTGGAAGAGGAAGAACATCCAGGCGAATACCTAGCAATATCCATTAAAAAATAAAAAAACAGGGCGTATGAGTAATAATTATGTATTAGTAGTTACAAATTTCATTCTTTTCAAACATATCATGAAAAAGATTTGATCACCTGGCGGATGAGTAATATTTGAAAAATATGAATTAATGTGCTATCTTTAGTTAAATTTATATAAAATAATTATACAATTTAAAAATTTCATAGTGGCCATTTTAACAATAAATTTGTTATAAAAATAAAGCAAAATCATAAGACCGTTAAATATAAAAATATAAAAAATATCTAAACGTATGAGTAATATTTCTTATTTTTCCAAAACTACTAGAAAAATATAAAAATAAAAAATAATCAAAACGTATGAGTAATATTTCTGGTTTTAAAAAAACCAACAAATATTTTATTTGATCAAAAATTATATCTGTTCTTATGAAAAACGAAAAATAAATAATGACCTTCGCTAAAATCCAATAAGCATTTGCTATCCTATAAAAAGGTACCGAATCATAAAATCCAAAAAAAAAAAAAGAAATTAAAAAAAATAAAAAAAAAAATATTAAAAACCATATTTCTTGTCTTCAGATGTGTTTCCTACTACAAAAAAAAACAAATATTTTATTATAAATGAAATGATCTATTTTCACATAAGCTGAAAGTCGAAAAAGTTAAGTGACCTGCGAGAATATCGAATATGCATTTGCTATCCTGTAAAAAAGGCTGAAGAAGAGCAAGACGATGACGATGCTGGCGGTTAAAACTTGGCTTCGCCTCCCAAGGGTTTTCCCCAAAAAGAGGGGGAGGGGGGGGGGGGATGGTACAAACACACACACAAACACACACACAGGGACAGAACCACACACACATATACATACATACATACATACCACAGTCTTTTTGGCAATGGCCACGTGCACTTCATGAGTGTTTGCATGCATCCTTGTGCATTTGTGTGTGTGAGGGGCCAGGTTGAGAGCGTTAATATGCCACAAGCTCACACACACACAAACACACACACACACATACAGAGGCAGCGAGTGCCAGCCAAAAGGATAATGACACTTGGCGCGCATTTACCGTTAGTTGGCAACTAACCTATGGCTGACTGCCATTGTATGTGTGTGCCTGTGTGTGTGTTAGTGTGTGTGCGAGGAAGTTGGAGTTGTCATTGCGATGCGATAACCCTGATAAGATCCTTCAGTCCATAGACAAATGTTCAAGGAATGCTGCTCCTTTTTGTTTTTTGGCCATTGATAATTGTCGGCGAAAACTTGAAATGGCTGTGCAAAATTAGTCTTGAAAACATTCAAACATAAAAGAAGAAAATAACCATCATGGGTTTTATATGTATAAACTTTAATTCTAATTACTTTTAAGCATAGATATCTGAAATTATTACTAAAAATATGTTATTCTTTTCGACAGAAACTTTAAGTTGAGGAAAAAAATAGTTTAAACAATTTCAGAGCTTATAACTTACAAATGATATGCTAATTTAATATTATAAGCAAAATATTATTTTATAATTTAAATATAAACCCAAATTTGCAGATTGACTTTATTTAAAAGCAATCTTATATAACTACAAAAGTAGTCTTAATTCCCAAAATAAAATTATTAGCAAACTTAAAAACATAAATCCAAATACTTTTTTAAATTAAAAAAAAAAAATTTACCAAAATTTTTGTTTTTTTGCCTAGCTTTTGCTAGGACTTTCACTTTATACTTAAATCTAAGCTATTTACAGGTTTTTTCAATGTTTACGGTGCTTTCCTTGAAGTCAATGTGTCTCTACAGACAACCATGCTCTTCACCGGGATTCGAACCCGGGCCGGTGAATCTCCGAGACTTATACTGTTAGCTGGGAGTCCCTTTAGCTCACTCAGCTACACCGGTGGCGAGGTGACAGCCCTGGACCCCATCTACTGGGTTTTTCCGGAAGGTTTCCCTCTGTTACGATTCCCAAGCTCTAATTCCGAGCGACTACATCGATTGTCGCCATCCTCCTGAGTTATCGATATGCGTCCAGTGTTGATCAAGTCGGGAAACCCTTATATTTGAATTTCCTCTGCTTTAAAGGAAAGCACCGTTAAATTTCAAGGTTAGAACTGGTAGGGTTACCACATATTTCAGTGTTGCAGAACCTTGAATCTGTCAAAAGAAAAAAGGGATGCACTTTTAAGGGCGGCAAATATGAACTTTTGATTTGAATAACACGAAATAACTTGAGATTTATTAAAATTTTTTGAATTTGTATATATTTTTTTATTATTTTATTTAGTTTGTGTGTGTGTTCGACTCTACATATAAGAGCTTTAGTTTACCATGGTTAAAACTTAAATACAGAAAAATTGAGGCCAAAGACAAAACGATTTCTGGAAAACCTGTATAAAAAGCTAGTTTTCGGATTATTATTTAGGAGAAGGAATATACATAGGTATAAAGGGATCAAAACCTTTAACCATCGGTCAATAAATAGAACCTCTTTGATTTTATAGAGGTTCTGTGATTTTTGAAAGAGGTTATGAAAGCCTGATAGAAGTTCACTTGATAATTCGACTGGAAGGACTTGTAATTTTGTATTTTTTGTTAATAAATGTTTGCAATATCATGCATTAAAATTTGCTAATTTTCTATCTCGCTTATAATTAATTTGCGAATCGTGATTTTGCGTTCTAATGACTGTCATTATTATCCGAAACGCAATCTTGGCGAAAGTTAGATTGTCTTTTGCCAGGTGGCAAGTGCTCCCTCTACCTAATATACAATATATATTGTACATACCTTTTCTGGCCGTGTTATCTTGTTAATTGTGCTTGGCTCCGATTGCGAATTTTGAAGTGGGTCTTCTACTCGCTGAAGTTTTCGCACCTCGAGGTGCTGTTTGCCGGGGATTCTGGGCGAAATCCGGGTGAAATCGGTGAATCCAAGGAAGTGAAGTTTGAAGTTATCCTATCCTATCCTCTATTTTTAGCCCCCTCCTCTTTGACTCTCAAAGAAGTGGCAACCGAAGTTGGGCCACCTTTGCAGTTTGCCGTCGACTTAATTAGTTTGTTATCCCGCCATCCGCCCCTCCCCCATTTTCACCATCCATGTGGTTGTGTTTCTACGTCTATGTCTCGTCTAGTCCTTGGTCCTTCGTGCCGGATCCTTGCTCCCCTCTTCCCGCTCTATTTTGCTCCTCAACGGAAGTGGTTTGACAATGGAACTTAATGAGTATAAGCGGAAATTTAATCAGCAGTATAAATAATGAAATGACAGCTGAATGGGTCCTCTCCCCGTCCTCGTTTTGGGTTTCATTTTACGCTAAATGAATCAAAACTCATTTGCTTCGCTTGTTGAGTGTGAATTGTTTGTTTGCCGCTTCAATGTTGTTTGTCAGTTGTTGGTCAATCCGGATCGGGAATTAGTTACATGTTCATCTGTATATATAAATGTGTAGGGGTTTCGATTCGAAAGTTTGATGTGACAGCGGGAAAAACCGGGAAAAATGGTGAAAGCATAGTTGGGCATTTATTTTTTTCTTGATGTTATGGTATTTAAGTTTATTTTTTAGATTTTTAAGTCGACTTCCCTTTTTTTCCAGACTTCTATATATATAAGTTTAGATTTATTGTGGATGTGGTTATAAACTATTTAAGAAATTGATTATTTTATTGTATTATATTTTTGTTTTCTATCATTTTTCATTGTTCCTCAAAAGCAAAACAAAAATTCTAAAGCATTTAAAACCCAACACGATTTTTATTTCCATATCCATTTCAATAAGACGCAACTCTTCTCGTTCGTTTGGAAATGAAAGAAAAATCAGAGCTGGCAATGAAGTCGCCAAGGAAATGGGGAAAATGTGGGCGGGAAAAAGGGGGAGGGGGGAGTGGCGTATTCGCGTTTATATTGTGTGTGTGTGTCTGTGTGTGTGTGTGTGCGACGGAGCATGCAATTTGAATTGAACTTTCTGCATGCAAATAAACTTTCAGCCCAACAGAAAAAGGGGTGTTGGTTGGGTGTTTGCAAAAAAGGGGCCTGGGAAACTGTGAAGAATTTAATTTTCCAATTCATAAACAATTTCTGCAATAAAAGCCAAAACCAAAGTAGCAGTAATAACACTGAAAATAATCCAAATAAGCAAAAAACAATGAAATTCGATTTGTATAAGAATGAGATGAAGTAATAATACCCTTTAAAATAGCAAATAAATTTGAAAAAATCACTTTTAATTTTCAATAATATTTTATTTGGTGGTTTTATTTGTTCAGTAATTTTTTTAATTTTTTTTTTCTCAAAAAAAAAGTTCCAACTGTATTAAAATGTCATAAAATATAATATTTATAGATACATTTTATTAAACGAATTAAATTAAATTAAGTTAAAAAAAATATCAAATACTAATTTAGTTTTTTTATATTTTATAGATATATCGAAAAATATCATTTTTATAAAACCTTTTTATTTAATAAATTGGATAAAAAAAAATACAAAAATTCATTTAATTCTTTTTTTTCTACTTTACTAACAAAAATCCTGAATATTTCGAAATATCGAGACGAACAAACCGCTTTTAAAAAGCCACCACAGATTTTCCGTTACTAAAGGGTATCGCATCCAAACTTTATTTCAGCTTCAATGTGATGGGTGGGCGTGGCAGTCATTGCCGCCTTCCGATGAGCTTTGATTTGAATTTTTTCCTCTTCTGGCGCAGACAAATTTCCACTTCATTGTCGCCCCTGCTGACTTTACCACCTCTTTGGCCCCCGCAAAAAAGGGTTATTCTTCTCCGTTTTGGGTGTTGCAAGTTTATGTTGCCTCACTTGTGTGAGCGTTTTCTGTGTTTTCTTTTTTTTTCCTCCTCTTTTTTTTTTTGGTGGGTGCTGTATGTGCTTGCCACATGATGACACTTAGGATCGGCAACGACCGAAAGTTATGCGAATTTTTTGCACAAGTTTTATTTGTCTGATTTTCACGTCGTAAACTTTGCAACTTTATAAGTAGCAAAAAAAATAATACTAACAACCGAAAATCAACCACAAAGCGCAAAAATGTAATTATAGCCAAAAAAAAAAAAACAAATTAAACGAAAAGGGTAAGCCTAAAAGTAATACTTACAAAAAAAAAAAAATAACTGACTCCAAGTGGAGTTGAACCCAGTGGCTACGCCACTAGGCCAGTTCAGATATTTTAAAAGTAAGTCTAAGCAGAGAACCTCAGTTAGGGGTTCCATCTAACGTTTTAAATTCAAAATCAAAAGTACAAATCTAACGGCCCTTGAAAATGCATCCCTTCTTTGGTTTGCCAGGAAAAAACTTTTCCAACACTGAAATATGTTAAGTAATGTGGGAAAATTAAAACAACTGGTGAATAATTGGAGTTGGAACCTAAAAGCAAAGTGAAAGAACAACGTTTTTTGGTAATCCTACAAGTTATAACCAATCAATCCAATAGAGCTTTCCTTTAAAGCAAAGGAAATTCAAATATAAGGGTTTCCCAACCTGATCAACACTGCACGCATATCGATAACTCAGGAGGATGGCGACAATCGATGTAGTCGCTCGGAATTCGGACTTGGGAATTGTAACAGAGGAAACCCTTTTGGGAGAAACCCAGTAGGTGAGGTTTAAGGAGACCCCTGGACGCTGTCAGTTCGCCGCCGGTGGTAGCTGGGTGAGTAGAGGTGACTGCTCCCCAGTCGGAACATCGGTATACCACCGGTCCGGGTTCGAATCCCGGTAAGTTTAAATGGCATGGCACACAAACAGACGAATCCCCTTACATGAACATAAACAGACAAAATCACTACACATATAAAATTGTAAATAGATGACACTTAAAACTGCACATGAATTGGACAAAAACTAAGATGCAAAGAAAGGACAGAAGGATAATATTGTGACCAAATGCTATAGACACAATAAAAGTATAATTAAGTAAAAAGTGTACCTCCCAAAAAAAAAAAAATAAAAAAAAAAAAAAAGTAAAAAAAAACCAAAAAAAATATTTTGTTATTTTATTTTTTCTAATTTTTATTTTTTTTAAATTTATTTTTAAATTAGATACCTAATATTTAAATATATTTTATTTTCTATTAGTGATTGACTTGACTATTGACTGACTATTTTATATTTATTTTATACATTAGAGAAAACCATAACCTTATTTTTTTTTTAAATATTTGATAGCATGATTAGCCGGAAAATCGATCTGCCAGGGATTCCAGCCACAGATTTCCCAACCATTTACCGCTTGATTCATAGCCTAATGCCCAAAATGGCACTCTCCCATTTCCGAATGTTGCAATTATTAAGTTTATCAACTGCTGCATAACCGATTACCAACCAGTTAAGTGCGGCCATTGGCTAGTTATACATCCTGCACTCCTACAGCATTCCAGAATGGTCATCATCATCATTATCATCATCGTGGTAGCAATCGTCATCCTGGGCATCTGTCCTTGCGGCGATAAAAATTGCATGCAATTATGCCCAGCCTTTTGCTACCACAACCCCTCCCCCCCAACCAAAATCCCCAGAATCCCCGGGATCCCTTCTACTTTACAGCGAAACCCCAAAAATCCCCAAAAGCACAGGGCAAACAAGGCAAAAAAAAAAAAAAAAGAAATTGGTAAATCGAACCAAATCCGAATGGATTTCCCAGCGTTCGTTTGGTAGGTAATCAAACGCTTAATTAATATGACACACCAATACAAGCTAAGAGCTTCAGGGGGGGTGGAGATCATGGGCGGGGGTGGCTGGATTACAGGGGGTTGAGGGGGGTGTACGAGAGACCAAAGGACATCGCATGTGGCTGATGATTTTTGGTGGCCAGGCATCGTTTTTCGGTTTTTGGCATATTACTGATAACACTCGCGGTCGCTTACCCGAAAAACGTGCGAAAGAGACGGTCAGCGGTTCGGTTGGAAAGAGAAAGAGACGGGGCATACGCATAAGCGCGTAAAAGAGAGAGGGGGGGATGTACTGGCCAGAAAGGGACAGCGACTGAGACGCCGGCCATCGCTTGCGGTAATTGCTTCATAATTGAACAATTATGCAAACGTGATTGAAGTGATTATATGGCCGCTTATGCGCCTCTGTTTATGTGCGTTTCCCCATTTCCACCGACCCCCGCCACTCCCACAATTTTCCCCCACTTCCACTTCGATTCATCCACCCCCTTTTTGACCGGCTGATGCGTTAATTGAATGGATTTCCCATAATTTTTGAGCTTTGTTTTGTCGCTTCTCCAAGCGGACACATCCAAAATTAGTTAAACATGAAATTAACATGCTAATTTTTTATGTTTATGAGACTACAAAAAATATAAAAAAGTATAACCATCAAGAAAAAAATTATCTCGATTTTTTTAAATTAAATAAAGTTGCGTAATATACTAAACAAAATAATAAGTTAAGACCACAGTCGAAATAAATAAGGAATTATTCTTCTTGAATTTTCAGTGCCTGGAAATTAAGTCAGGCATCTTTAAAACTAATAAAAAAAAACAATAGAGAAGGAAAAATAAAAACTAAAAAAAGGTCAAAGGTTGAAAAAATTAGTAAGATATTTTATTCGTTAAATAATGTTGTAGAATTATTCTTCGTTAATTTACATCGCCTAAAAAATAAGTCGAGCACTTGTAAAAATAATAAAAACAATAATAGAGAAGAAAACAATAAATAAAAAATAATTAAAATTAAATAGAGCATTTAGAACACTAATAAAAACCATAATAATAAGTTTATACAACAGTAAAAATAAATAAATAATTTTATTTTAATTATTAATATTTATTTTCACTAATAAAAACAATAATTGCGAACTAACTAAAATCAAAACCAATCTCTTTCTTTGCGTTCATTAGTCTCCTAATTTAAATGACACAAAATAGAGCCACAGTAATTGAAATAAAAGAAGGAACTCATCTGAATTGTTAATGGTAAACGTGGGTCGAACGGCGCGCACATTGATCATCCGCCATGTGGCCGCTTCATTTGGGGACCATCATTTGCCACCTGTTTATATAGTTATACCATCCCCATATCCCATATCCCCATATACCATTTCCCATATACCATTGCCGTGTGCGGTCAGTTATCAAAATTAGGCACTGGCATAAATTAATTGAAAGCCAGAAAGCCAGATATTCGACTGACTGGACTCGACTCACTGACTCATTGACCAACTGACCAACTGACCAACTGATGGATTGACGCACTAGCCAAAGAGATCCGAGTCTAAATGAGTGCTCACCATCAATTAACGTTGACAAATGGAAAAATGGCCGAAATTGGGATTGGGAAATTGTGGGTGTAGTGGAAAGGCGACATCGGGCGATTGGCGATTGGGAGGATTGGGGAAAATTGGTAGGCGAGAATTCGATGACAACGGGCAGCTAATTGGCGCCCGGCTGAGGCTCAAACAAAAGCCAAAGAAATGACAATAAAACTGGACGATTAGGATGGCGACACACACACATCGACACGGTTGCAGGACACGGCCAACGATATCCTAACGAGGCTAAAAGCGGCATTAAGTATCAATCATACAGCCCAAACCGGCCATGTGAGCCAAGCGAGCGCAAATAAAGGAACACGCAAAGTCGCCGAAGATCGCCACTCGCACTTTGAAATACCCTGTATTTTTGTAAAATTATTTTACAAATTTAACGTTATTTATAAAGTCAAACTATCTCTTGTGAATTAGCAACCCGAAGTGGCTGGGTGAGCAGAACTTCTGATTAACGTTAGGAAGACCCGAGTTCAATCCCAACTGCTGCTATAAAATTTGTTTTGTATTTTTACAGCTAAAATTTATATTATTCTTTTAATTTTTTTATTATACTATTGAATATAAATTTATAAATATAAATTTAAATAACGTTAGGAAGACCTGAGTTCAATCCCAACTGCTGCTATAAAATTTTTTTTTTTATTTTTACAGCTAACTTCTATTATTTTTTTAATTTATTTATTATACTATTAAATATATATTTAAATAACGTTAAAAAGCCCCAAGTTCAACTCCCATTGCTGGTTTAAAATTTTTTTTTTACTTTTACTGTTAAATTACGTTACTTTTTTATTATTTATTTTTTATACTATTTAATATAAATTTTAATCCATAAATTAAATAATATTATAAGCAGATAATATATATATTGTTTTATTTAATATGTAATAATATTAAAACATTTAATGCTTTTTTAGCATATTAACATAATTTTAAATTTATCTTTTAAATTTTTTTTTTTTTTTTTTGTAATTTTCCTTGGTTAATCTAAGTTTTTTAGTAGAACCCAAAAATAATATGCCCCAAAAATGCTGGGCTATACAATATTTCAGTGGTCCCCTGTTTGAAGAGGGCCCGAAAAAGCAGGACACGTGTGCGTGTGTGTGAGTGTGGTGGTGTGCGTGAGGGAGCCTTTTTTTCTGTTGGCGGTGTTGGTGGTGTGCGTGTGTGTGCGATTATCGGTCGCCCGTTGCTTGTTACACGTCTAATCTGTTAAATCCTGTTTACCAAGATTACAAATCAATTGTGGCCAGGAAATAAAAACACATGTGGTCCCACACCCCGCTGCCCAAAAAGAAAAAAAATACACACACCGCCCCTGCCCCGCCCACTGTCTTGGTTTTTGTTGCTCTATCAGTGATGAGGGTATTATGTGGCATTTGGCAACGGGGGAGAATCCAATATTCTCCTTTTTTCTTCGACCCACCATCGGTGAGTCTTTAAAAATGGTGAAGATGATTCTTTATGGCTAATTTATGTGAGCTTATAAACGTGGTAAGTTATTTATGAGACTAAAAAGAATATAACCCTCAAGATGAAAATTATCTAGATTTTTTTTAATTGAATAAAGTTGCGTAAACTACTAATCAAAATAATAAGTTTAGACCACAGTCGAAATAAATAAGGAATTATTCTTCTTTAATTTTATCTTTATAAATACATATAAATAGTGGAAAATTCTGGCCATGGCTTAAAAATATTTTTTTTTTATTTTTCTATATTTTTGTAAATCATAATAAATTTAAAAATGTCCACAAATATTATTAACTTAAATGTAGCAAATAAAAACTTTCTGTTATTTATTAAAACTATTATTACTAAAAAGTTAGGAGATGATTTATATTTTTTTAAATTCTCAGGCAGTTAATAAAAGTATTTTATTTTTAATAAATAAATAGAAATAGAAATATAAATATTATAATAAATATAGTTAATTATTTGATTGCTTGATCAGCTCCCCATTTATTTATTCAGTGTCCCGTTCTTTCATAAATATTCGCCCGTTGAGTGTAGGAAATCGAGGCTGTCCCCAAGTCGGTTTCGCTTTTATAATTATTGACTTGAGCCATGCATGTGTCTTCGATTAGCACCTACTAACCCTCGGAAAATTCGTGACAAAGGAAAGTCCTTTCCATATCAATGACACTTTTTTTCTTGCTTGTCCTTTCTTGTTGTTATATTTCCTCCCCTTTTGAACGAACGACACAAAGAAATTGTTTGGGTCTCAGTTTCAGCATTGATATTTTTCCTTGGAGAGAGGGGGTGGAAAAATGGGTAGAAGGGGGTGGGGGGATTTGGTATTGGCATTGCCAGTGGTGACTATAATTGATGTTATCAAAATATTGTTTGTGGCGTAATTTATCAATAAACACCAATCGAGTGGAAATAATTTGATTATGCTTGATTTGCTTTTGAGGCATATTTGTGGTGTAAACAGTGGAAAAGCTTCGCTCGTACATATATCTATATATATATATATATATATATCCACCTACCTACATTTTCACATCCACTTTCATTTCCATTGACTTAATGCGCATAATTTATGCGACTTTAAAGCCCTGTGCCCCCATTAATTAGCTGTTAATCAACACTGGCCGACATGCAACACTGGGCCATTGCCAAAATGCTACATAAAAGTTAACCAAGTTGATATTTAATTGTCAATTTGCAGTATGCGCTGTGCACTCCAATGATTTGCCCGCCAAATCGCTGGCCATGTAAAGTGTTAATAATGGGATTAAGTCCCCCGACCAAACATCAGCTTCCTGAATATATGTATGTATACATATATCTACATGTGTTTAATTGCTAATCCTGCAAAATTAATGAGCGGCCATCGCAAAAGCCTCAAAGTACGCCTGTACATGCGTTTATATGTGTATTTAATCTAATTTGAAAAGGTTTCATCAATTTAATGGCATTTCAATTAAAGCAGCTTCGAAATTTCTTTATCCTCTTGCTTTATTCATAAGCGGATCATATTTATGGGTCTTTAAAGCCTTATCAATTAATTAGCTGTTAATGGACACTTTAATGTGCGGGCTTATAAAATAATGGGTTATGATAAATAAAAAAAAAATAAAAAAATCATAGTAATTGTTTTGTGTAAAGTATTTTATTTATTAATTAATCATAATTATTGATATATTTTTTTTTAAACTAGGAATCAACATCTATTATGTGTAAGAAATATATTAAAATATATAAAAATATAAAATATATAAATAAATATAAAATAAATATGAAAAATAATAGTAATTTGTTTTTAATGTAAAGTATTTTATTTATTAGTTATTTACAAATATAGATATATTTTTTTCAAAACTAGAAATCTGTAAAAAATATTTTTCTTTCTTAAAATATTTAAAATATAAAATGAAAAAATTGAATAATAAATGTAGAAATCACTATAAATATTTATATTACCGATATACTTATTAGATGATTTTTTCCTGAGCTTATTTAAATAAATTTACCTTCTAGTTACCACATTTTCTCGCAGTGCTCCCTAGTGAACGAATTAAAAGTCATGTCCATTTTGTACAAGCTCTTGCTGTTTATTTTTCTAGTCAAAATTCTTATGTTTATGTCCTCAACAGCGCGCATACTTAATTTGCAGCTCCTCGTCCCTTTTTATTTTCAATATTTTTTTTCTCCTCATTTTTACGACTACTCACAGATTTGTTGGCTTAAGTTCTTGTGTCTAACTCTCGTCTACAAAAAGAGAGACAGACAGATAGACGGGAGGGGGGAGGGGGGAAAGAGAGGGGCGAAACACACACACACGTGACTAACGCTTTATTACCATTTTTCTTCATTAATTTAATTTTTTCGTCTGCAGTAAACTGCTTTCGTATGCAATTTTATTGTACTTTTGTACTCGTGCCTGGTGCGCTTTGTTGTTACGTTATGCCGCGCACAGTTTCCCCTCTCCTCCCCTCATTTTCTCCCGGATTTTCCATCTTTTCTCCTGTGTTAATCCAGCACTTCTCTGGTAAAAAAAAAGGAGGAAAAACAAGCCAAGTTCTGCTGCTGCTGTTGTTTTTATTTTTTATTGCCGCGCAAAAATACAAGTTTGACTGCCCCGGCAATTGTTTTTGCATGGTCTGTGTATGGGGTTACCCTATGAAACTGGGAGTAACGATGGGATTTTCGGGACATGAGCAATTTGGGTAAATCAATGTGACTTTTGCGTAATTAGGAAATTTTTTTCCTTTATTTCTTACATTTCTTTCTAAGAAATGATTAGCTTTGTCTTATTAATTACCAAAACAAAATGTAGGATGTAATCATTACATTTGAAACATTAGAAAAAATGCTAAAAATAATATTATAACCTTTAAAAAAATGTAAGAATTTTTGAAACATTACAAAAAATGTTAAAAATAATATGCTATACCTTAAAAAAATGTAGGAAATGTAGAATTTTTGAAGCATTACAAATAATGTAATGAATTTTTTAAACATTACAAACAATTTTAAGCATAATATGCTATACCTTAAAAAAATTTAGGAATTTTTGAAACATTAAAAAAAAGACTATGCCTTAAAAAAATGTAGGAATTTTTTAACATTCCCCAAAAAAATTTAAAAAATGTTTAAAAAATGTTTAAAGAATGTTTTAAAAAATGTTTAAAAAAAATGTTTAAAAAAAATCTTTAAAAAATGTCTAAGAAATGGCTAAAAAAAATTTTAAAAATGATAAAAAAAGTTTTTATAAATGTTTAAAACTTGTTTAAATAATGTTTTTAAAAATGTTTAAAAATGTTAAAAAAATGTTTTAAAAATGTTTAAAAAATGAATACAATACCCTAAAGTGTATCTGAATTGCCATATAAAGTAATGGACCAAAGTGAATCCTACTTTTCTGCGTTTGCTGTTTGTTGCTGTTGTCTATACTTTCACCGACCCATCCCAAGCCCCAAGTCCATCGCCACCCCCCAGAAATTTTCTTTGTGCGGCTTTTGTTTCGTTTTCGTTTTGCAGCTCGCTCTTTGTGCGCTCGGGCTTTTCACAGAGGAGAGTTTTCCTTTGCTGGCAGTTGGGTTTTCTATGCTGGCAAATTGTTTGCATTATTTATGGCATATTTTCGAAGATTTATAATGGAGTCGCAGAGAGGCCGCTCCAGACTCAATCATATATTAATGAGTATTGGCTCTCTGGCTACCTTATTATATATTCGATCAAATCATTTTCCAAGATTTCTTTGAGTTGCCATTATTTGTTGTTCGGTTTTTTTTGTTTTTTTTTTATAATTTTTTTCACCATCTTTGGTTTTTTTTGTGTTCCAGCTTCTTTGCTTTTGATGAAAGTTTTCGTTATTTGGACCAAGTGTTTGGCTATTTCGCCCCCCACCATTTTCGCTTTGAAAACTTCCTACTTTTTCACATTTTACGAGCAATTAAGCGAAAGATGGCAAAAGTACTTGGCCAAAAAAGTGTGTGCTTACACTGAGAGAAATCATTGATTTGGCCGCCAAACTTTTATTTTATTAGAGCAAAATAAGCAATTAAAATAAGGATAATCAACTTAAACGATAAATATTTATGTTATCGATAGAAATATCGACCTTTGGTCATCTCTAATATTTTGCTTAAATAAATATTGTTCTTTAATTTATTTTTCCCAGGTGCACATATAATATTAGTGCGGAAAAGTTGCCTCTCTCTTTCTCCCTATAACCTCCTCTCTCTTTCACACAATCATAAATATTTTAATATGCTCAAAGGATATGTGTGAGTGTACGTCACTGGAGCAGGCATCAAAGTTTTAACCACATGCTAGCAACTATTTTCACTTCCTCCCATCCCCAAACCCCCTCTCCCAATTTCCAGACCCCCCCCCCCCACCGCCCCCACCTCCTGTAGAATGCAAAAAGTTAATTAATAAAACATCAAAAAGTTCTACGTTTTTGTGTTACAATAAACTTTATATAAACTCCATGCATTTTACGCTCTTAAGCGGACCGTCGTCCTGCAAAAAAAAAAGAAAAGAAGGACTAAAAATAGCAACAACAAAATCAGGAGCTGCAAGGACGTCGCCGTCGACTGAGGCAGCGCAGTCGCTGTTGACTTTGACGTTGCCCGAAAACTGTCTAAAAATCGCAACAAAAACAAAACGCCTGCAAAATGCGGAAGAGCAACAACAAACATTTAAATAGTTTAGTTCAATTTTCATGGAAGTGGGTGGTGGGTGGTAAAGGGGGGAAGGGGGGTGTAGAAAGCCAGCAGTGGCGTTGCAAATTTTCGATTTCTGTCTTCGACCAAGTTAAATGAAAGTTATGTTCAGGGAGCCATAAACACAAACTAAATGATTTTACCTAATTACTCTGACTTTGCTTGCTGGTGATTTTAAATGGAGTGATTGGCCAAAAAGGAAATTGAAATTAACTGTGCTGAAAGTAATAAAGTTACCTAATAATTACCTAATTAACTTCTAAGACGACAACCAGAAAAATTATACAATTTAATATGTAAATATGTATATCCTTTTTATTATCACCTACAAATTGTAAATTACACTGTGTTACAAAATTCAGGTTCAAAATGCCAATCGATTGGGAATTTAATTACGAGTTCAACGAGGTATGACAATCCATATTTAGACCATTATTTTCTTTGATTCGGAAAAAATAGTGATAGCAAAAACAGGATATTATTTCGCGTTTTTTTGCTGTAATTCGGCCAAAAATTGTCCCAAATAAAAACCACCTACTGTTTTGAATAGATAACAACCTAAACTAACGATCCCCATTACTTTTCGTAACATTTAATTTTTGATCAATTTTCGCATTTTTTATACGATTCATCATCACGATTTTTTGCGAAAAATGGCCAAAAATTAAAATGTCCAGGTTTGAATGTCAACCGATTGGGAATTTTATTACGAGTTTAACGAGGTATGACATTCAATATTTGGACTATTATTTTCATTGTTTCAGTCTTTGTTATGCAGTCAAAACATTTTAAAAGTGCAACCCTTTATCTCTCAAATTCCATCCTTAAAATATTTTCAGGACTTTTTCAACGGACTTTTTTCGTTTATAATAACTTAAAAAAATCCTACAGTTATTTTGAGTTTGTATATACTAACTTTATTTATATTTTTGACTTATTCAAAAACTATTTTTTTTTTTGAAAATAATATAATTGTAACAAACTAAATAATAAAATAATGTTATCCAATAACCTTGTGAAATGCATTTAAATTTATAGTGCCAAAAACGAAACTCAAAATTCTCTCGCCCGAATTTAAATCCAACATTTAGTTGGTTTTTATTTCTGTTAATAAATGCTACTAAAAAGGCTTTTAATAATCGCTTTACATGCGAGTGAATTACTTTTCAAGGAGAAATAGCAATTCAATGCTAGAAGTGATGCTAGGCTAATAAATTGCGTAAAATGAAATTTAACACTCGACTGTTTTAATTTTTCGTTGCTGCAAATAATTTTCACGTACAAGTCGTAAATTTGTTGCTACGTTTCGAGTGCCATCCCTGGCATACATACAATATATATCCTTTCTCTATATATATACATATATATTATATACATATATGTATTTGGACATGGGAATTTTTGGGTTCGAGTTTGAGTTTGGGGTAACTGCAACTGGTTTATTTGGCGCTCGACAAAGCGACATCGAAACTTTCGCTAGTCGAAAAAGTTTCTGCAACGTTTTCAGCTTGCAACGGCAGCTGCTTCTTCTTCTTCTTGCGCTTCAAACCCCCCACCCCCCCTGTTTCCAAAGGGTTCCAATTGGAGAAGCGCCCCTCTCGCTGTGGCAGCTTTAATTGGAGTCCGACTGGGCATTTAATTGGACTGTGATTTGTGGTGCGCATCGCAAACGTATCAATAACATGCTGCAAATGTTTAAAAAGCAAAAACTATACACATAGAAAAAGATACCCAGATGGATGGCGAAAAGGGTGTGATCGAAATAGGGATACCCTGGTTTAAAAGAAAAATATTTGTATTGTTTTGAACTAAAAAATAATTTAACAAAGACCAAAAATAGTCAAAAATCAAACTGGAAAAATATTAAAAAAATTTAAAAAATGTTTAAAAAATAAATAAAATATTTTTTAACCAATTTTCAGTTTTATTTCTTATATATTAAAATAAAAAAATATATTTGATATAAGAAATAAACAAGCAAAGACCAAAAATAGACAAAAACCTAAGCGAAAAATTACAGAAAAATATTAAAACAAAATTTAATCAATTTTCAGATTATTTTTCTATATATATTAAAATAAAGTACATATGCAGGGGGCATTGAAATTAAAGGGAAGTCCATGTAAAAATTATGCGGGCAGTTGTCGACATTGGGGTGGACCTGTTTCGGGTGGTCATTCTATCGGTTTTTGTAACTCGCTTTGCGGTTGGACCACAGAAACCGCAACGGTAGCTCAACCAGAAGAATCCGCCAACCAACTCCAACTCCAAACGACACAGCACACAACACCCATGTGAAGAAGCCACAGAGAAACGAACCCACTCCATTCGCCTGCCTTTCGAATTGGCTAAAGGATTCTGAGGTTGGCCGGGATTTTCCCACAAGCTCAAGGAAAATTGTGCTGACTTCAAATCGGATGCCAATTAATTCGCGTGGCATGCCAGGAAAATTAATAATATTGCGGTGGATTTTCTTGGACCGCCAGAAATCAAGAGTGTGCAGATAATTACACTGCTTCCGCAAGAGTTTCATAAATATCTACGGTAAAATTTCTGAAAATTATAGCAATAAATAATTTCTCAATAATATATTTGTAATTAAAAAATGTGGTTAACCAAAACGAAGCATATTTTCGCAACGATCTCCTAATCGTTTTCATTTTCCCACACCTTTCGACTTTATCAAACAGCCAGATTTCACCATCCATCCCCCTTTGCTCATCAATATTATATTTGAATTAATTGCTTGGCTGTTAACGTTAGTTAACTTTACCACCATTTATTTCCCTTTTTTCGCAGCTTTCACCCATTTGCACTGTGTGCTTTTGATTGAGGGATTTGCGGCGGCTTTTGTGAGCTGAGGGGCCCCCTTGTGGGTTAAGGCGGTGGGGTTGTGGGGCCCGGCGAGGGGTTAATACAGGTGGGCCTGCGGCTGCACCTCGCCAAAGATTAAATCATATTTAGCACAATGAGCCACGAGTCCGGGAATGAATGAATGGGGGCCTGAGATTGTTTCAATATTTGCCAGTCGTTTATTTTGCGCTAATTTAAAACTAACATTATAAATATTGATGGGGTTGGAGCACCCCCCCCTCTGACACGCCACCCCTTTTTAAACTAATCGCAAGGCGAAAGGGAAAGCGAAAAGTATGACATGCCCCCTGTGGCCTTTACAACGCCACTGGGTTCACTGACTGGTTTTAATAAGCAGGCACTGAGAGAAATACGTAGATAATATTAAATATATCAAATATTAATCACAAGTATATTTTAAAAATATTTGTAGTCTTCTATAATTAAATATAAATGTAAAAATTAAAAGTATTTACTGATAAAGGTAGTTTCAAATAAAAATTATCTATCAATTAGAGATGGCAAAGCTTCGATAACATTATCGATTTGCCAGTAGCACAATCGATAACTAAAAAGATAAGAAATACTATACGTATATTAATTTTGTTTAGGTTTTCTTTTAATTATAAATATTTAAATATTTATTTTTCTTAACTTTTTTCTCGCTGTGTGGTTAAACGTCTTCCCGGCTGGCAAACATTTGCCGTGCGCTTAGTTAACGGCCTGCCACAGGTACGCGTACCGGTTGCCGAACATGGTTGAGTGCCTCTGACGCGGAGCGGTGCGAATTAAGCGCAAACAAACAGGCGCCAGCCACGCCCCCTACTCCCCCTCCTCCCCTTCCAAAAACCACCCTCCCGAATGCCCACGCCCATGGATTCCCAAAGGCCCATCAAATACACGCGTGCCAAGCACCTGAATATCAGAGCTGACAGCTATCTAGTTGGAAAGTAGCCATATCTAAAATAAATTTAAAATCTAAAAAAAATAAATAAGTAAAAAATAAATACAAAATCTATAATTCATTTAAAAATATTTGGTATTTTTTGTATATTTATCTTAATTAGAAATAATATTTAAATCGTTTTTTTAAATAGTTTATTTTAAAATCAATAGTTAATATAATTAAATGTGTGAGTTGCTAGTTTTCTATGGTAAAATATAAATTTAGATTTTTTGATTTTTTCGCTTCTTTCAAAAATAGCTAAGTTTTCAATACGAATAATGGCAACTCAGCTGGTAAACAGGAGCAGGTATTAAGGAATGTTCGTGAGTCCCTCGGCAATTGGTTTGCCGCTTTTGCTATCATTTTCAACAACTGTTACAAAGAATCGAGAAGATGTGGGTTTAGCTAAATGGGACACTCGATCCGTGGATTACCCAGCAAACGAAGTTCTGTTCAATTTTTAATTTGTATTTTATAATAATTTTAAACAAATTATTTGAAATTAATAAAAAATGTGTTTAAAATAAAATAAATTGTAATATTTAGTTGAGAGTTTTAA
This sequence comes from Drosophila pseudotakahashii, assembly GCA_035046095.1. Taxonomy (NCBI): domain Eukaryota; kingdom Metazoa; phylum Arthropoda; class Insecta; order Diptera; family Drosophilidae; genus Drosophila; species Drosophila pseudotakahashii. Next base: position 16,701,477 of record JAWNOE010000105.1, read on the forward strand.
AGGGTTAACTTCCCTGAAATATAGCCTTAAAGTAACCTTAAGAATGGAAGATTTTTGGCATACCCCTGGGCGCTACCCATTGACCTATTGAAACAGTTGAGGCTTGAAAAGCATGAAGCCATGATTCGTGAGTGGCCAAGAGAGTCCAAACAGCAGCCCAGTTCGTTTTTCCTTTTGCCATTTCCCCATTTTCCCAGGCCCCCTTTCACTTTTTCCCCCATCCTTCCGCTTTTCCTGCGTGGGCGCGAGTTGCGATGATTGATGACAATGTCGGGGAGTCGCTTATCCCGGCCTTTCACTTCCCATTCCCAACGAATAGCCCTCCTTCAGAAAACTGCAAGAAATTATTTGGGTTTCATTTAGATAATAATAGTTTTTAAAAGCAGCAGAAATGGTAGTAAATGACACATTTATCTAGATATTATCTACGTAATTTATAAATATAGATCTTATTATCTAGCTAAAGTCCGTTTTCTCATCTTTATTTAATAAAGGGTTTAAACTCTGCATTTCCATACATTTTCAAGGCTTAACCCCTACATTAAATTTAACATGCGGTCGAGAAAATGGACCTAATTTTTAATGTTTCTCAAATCTTTATATTTTGTCATACAAATTTTAAAAAAACGCTATTTTTGTAAATTTATTTCCTGTGCATCGAACCATTACGTTTTGGGGCACACCTGCTAAGTTTCGTTATGGCTGTTGTTGTTATTCCTTTTACTTTTCTGATTTGTATGGATTTCCGACTGGTTCTTTTCTTTATCCCCTCTTTTCGCGTGGGTTCTTTTTCTTTCTAATGTTTATTTCATTTTGGTTATGCCCGCTGTCTTTTTGGTTTCAGTTTCAGCCGGAGAAACATATGTAAAATTCATAAAGCAACGGGGCAACTTTTCCCTTTTTTTCAGTTGGAGGGGACTTCCCCCTTAATTCTCGCTTCCCTCGTATTTTGATCCGCAGTTTTTGGGACATTGGGCAAACATTTTGGCCCTGGCCAAGGCAAACACAAACGGCAGAAGGACCGGACCGTCTTTGTTTTTTTTCTTCCTTTGTTTTTCTTTTTAGCCGGTCGCTTGTGTGTCCAGCATCCCAGTTGCCTCTTGCTTGCTTTTAACGCACGCATTCACGCAAGGCCACACTAAGAGAAAACGCGGTATATGGTCACACTAGGCGAGGATGGGGCTTTCAGTTTTGATGATTTTAAAGGGTTCAAACAAGTATTTTGTACTTATTTTATTTAGGTATATTTTATATTTGTTTCTTAAGTTTGTTAACCTAATTAAATAAATTAAAATTTTTTTTAAAAATTAATTTTTTGTTTTTAATGACATTGTTTTATCTTTCTTATTGTACAAACCTAGTGGATGGTTGGATTTAATCGGTGAAAATTGAGAGAAAGAGTCGCGATTGATGGACTTCACTTAAGCTGGGCTAGAAATGTACAAGTTTTTGGATGGTTTCGTGAAAAGAGGAATTTGTTAAACAAAACCAGAAGGTAACACAAGTGAATGTAAGACTTGGGGATTAACCTTCTACTTGTTGGACTTTGAAAAAATGGAACATGGTAGATTAAAATGTTAAGTGTAGAATATTTTAAATATATTTAACATGTGACGTACAATTTTGAAATATTTATAGACAATGTTTCAACCATTTATATATTTATTTAATTTGTACAACTGATTTTATGAATTTATATTAATTTATTCTTGTTATTCTTATAAATATTTATAGACAATGTTTCAGCAATTTATATATTTTATTAATTTATACAACTTATTTTATGAATTTATATTAAGTTATTCTTATAAATATTTATAGACAATGTTTCAACAATCTAGATATTTATTTTTATTAATTTTAATTAATTAAATTAATTTATTCTTAAGCTAAAAATGAGAAAAAAAAGGACAATTCTTGACCCATCTAAATAGCATGGTCTTAAAATAATTGTCTTCTTAAAGACATTTCGCCAGCGATGTTTAGTTGTTTGTTAGTGTTTGTGTTTGGGTGTGGAAGGTGGGTGGGGGGCTGGGTGTCCAGCTAATGTACTACCCCTGGCTGCCTGGCTGGAAAAACAGCGGCCATTTTCGTGGGGGAAAAACCCTTGTTCCTTGTCGCTGTTATGCACAAATGTTTGTCTTTAAATTAAGCTTCATTTCGGCAACTTTATGCGGCCTGTCCCTGTTTTTGCCATCCCTTCCGCCCCCGAATTCTACGTGCCTCGCTGCCACTTCATTTTCCGTGGAAAAGCGGGAAAAGCGGGAAAACCTCGGGGGCGGTTGAAAACGAGAAATTCATTTTTCAAGTTGTAGACCGGCCTGGTCGGATGCTGCTGCACGTTGAGACTTTTACTTGTTAACGGGGTCATAAATCATGCGTGAAAATATCGAACGGGAAACAGATTTCCCTGCTCACCGCCCCTCCCATTTTCCGCCCACCGACAACACAACAAACAATGAAGAGAGAGCCACTCAAGCTGATGCAGCGACACTTTTTGGCCAATACACGCAATCCGTGTCCGAGTTTCGGACTTTTCCAAAAAAAAACCAAAATAACAAATCGAACAAAAAATCTGGGGAAAAGGAATAAATAAAACCATATCCTGGTGAACCCTTTTTGGTATGCGTGCTAATAATCGATTTGTTTGTTTGTTTTTAATTTCTTCTTCTTCTTCTTTGGGGGGGGGGGGGGGGGGTTCCGAACTTTGACTGCTCACGTAGGACACCAAACTGGAGTCCCCAAAACCCCAAATCCCGAATCCCAAACTCTTTTTGGCTAATGTGCAGCTGCTTCCGCTTTTTCGGCCCATTCATCGTTTTTCTATTTTTCATTTTTGATACCCAGTAGTTTTAAAAAGGGGTATGCCTAAAAATGATAATACTACGATTATAATATGATATATTATAGGATACTCATTTAGGGAGCAATAGATTTTAAAGTAGAATTTTTATTTAAAAAATTTCAAATATTCAAAAATCTATAATGCTTATTTTAAGAGGTATTTTTAAGAAAGACACTGTTTCACTATCTTCCCGCTTTCTTTTTTATGATCTTGATTTAGTTTGTTTTCCGGTGCGGGCTGCTTCCCTTCTTGTTTTTTTTATATAGCATCGCAAAGCTGATTTTATAACGATTTTCTTTTCAATACCTGGGGTATAAACCAAAAAAAAAATAAGTTCGAAGCCCCCTAAAAACCTGAACCACTCACGTGGTTTTGTGCACTGCGTTGGCTTTCAGTTCCCCTTCCCCTCTCCTTTTTTTTGCACCTTGTTTTGTTGCTACCTGTGCTGAGTTTTTAATGAAAATCACATCAAATCGATATGCACAGGACGAGACCCTTTAAGCCATCAGCGGAGAGGAGAGCCCCTCGCATCCTGACCATCCTGTCGTCATCGCCATCGCGCTAAACTTGAAACGCTCCACAAAACGCAGCTCAGCCCTGAGTTCTTTTCCTGTTCCTCCAGAGGCGTCGTCGCCAAGGGGATCGGAACGGTAACCGAACGGTATTTAATCTAAACTAATATAAAAGGCTGCATAAAAAACTGGAAGTAGCCTAATTCACGCAGAACAGATTGACAGAAAAATCTAAAAAAAATAACTTATATATTTATTTTTAATACTTATTATTCTAAAATTAAAACTTGACAAAATTCTAATGTCATTATAATATTTAAGTATTTTTTTTAAATTTATTTTTAATATTTTTTATTTTTATTTCAGCTTTTGTTTTAATAAAAACACGGCAATATTCGATTGTAGGTATTATAATACTTGAAGTATTTTTGTTGTGAATTTAATTTAAAATAAAATAATTAACCACACATTTTAAGATGCATTTTTACTGCAATTTTTTCTCGATTTTCCCCTAGTCACCCATTTTTAAAGCCCTTATTATTTGCGCCCTCAAACATTATTTAGTTGGGAATCACGACATACTTGAAGAGCGTTATTTATTTACCACATTTTATCATCGACACCTCTGAACTCTGCAAATGCTTTCAGACTCTTCAATATGCACCGGTGTATTTTCAACAAAGTGGATTAGAATGGTCCTTATGACCAGGCATGTCCAGGACTTCCGAGGGGGCAGGTTCACTTTCAGAGGGTCTACGGAACGAGAGACAGCAGTTAGATGAATGACCATCGATGACTAGATGGAGCATGGAGCCACAGTAAACTGCGGTTAAGGTGCAAAGAGGCCAGATAGAAAAGGACAGACAGATATTGGTCGAAAGAGAGGGAAGTGGGGGGGGGGTAGGGTATTAGCCTCCAATGCATTTCATATTTTTCTGTTGCGATGGTAAAACCACCGCAAAAGCTCAATGGCCAAACGATGGCCCAAAGCAAAATCACTGCCAAAGCCCCCGAACCAAATGAAGCGGCACCTTTTTGGGGTTTCGGTTTTGCCAGGATTTTTATATGCCGTTCGGTCTGGAAAAAAGCCTTTTACCTTTCACCCATTCGTACAACTATTTTTCGATATGGTTTTTAATACCTTTACCAAATGGAATTAAGACCACGCGGGGTATATTACCTAACTGACAGCTGGATAAATTAATTAAATATTTTAAATACAAAAAATATTCTGTCATTAAAATAGACATTTGATTGATTAATATTTTATTTTATGTTTTAAAAATTAATTTATTTTATTCTTACTAATATTAAATTAGATATTTAATATTTTAATTTATATTTTAAAAAGTAATTTAATTGCTTACATTAATTTATAAAAATAATAAAAAATATTCTGCAATTAATTTAAATATTTGTTTGTTTAATATATTAATTTATATTTTAAAAATTAATTTAAATGCCTAAAATAATTTATTTTATTCTAACTAATATTAAAATAGATATTTGGTTGTTTAATATTTTAATTTATATTTTAAAAATTAATTTATTTGCTTAAATTAATTTATTTTATTCGAACTAGTTGGTGACTAGTTAGTCAGAGCATTAAAGATGTTGTTCGAACTTTTGCTGAGCATTTAGCTCCCCTTTTGGGAACATTTTCTGTTCTGTTGGTATTTATTTTATATTTGATTTTCGATTTGGTTGTGTCTTCTCTTCTGTTCTTTTTTTTTTGATTTTGATAACGTAGTATTTTGGTTTTGTCGACTATTTTTTTATGTTTGTTTGGGTACAGATTTTTGGGAGGTAGAACAGCACGGCCCCTGACAAATTCTAATTGAACTCCGGTGCAATTGGCAGGGAAAAGTGGGTGGAAGAAGGGGGGGTTCAATATAGAGAGTAGGGGATCTTGTTTGAAAGGCGCTTAGCATGCCGAGACAAGGCAGAACAAAAATGTTTAGTTACAGTCGAATGACAGTCGCCTTTTTGCCCCCTTTCCCCAGAGTTTTGGCAACTGTCAAAATACAGATGCATGCCAGGGGCGTGCTACGGAGGGGGGGGGGGATTTCCCGGATGGGTGGGTGATTGGGTGGTTTTTAAGGGGACAAACAAACAAACAAACAAACACCGCAAACGTGAGACGAACCGATGATGCCGACACATTCGTATACACACAGTTTAAGCCGCTGGTCATTCGTTGATTGCTGTACTAGCTCTCTCTATCTCTTTCTCTCTTTGTCTCCATCTCCCTCTTTCACTCGATCCATGTGGCAGGCAACCAATTAGGTGACCCTGTATGACACTCGCCCACCTGCCACGCCCCAACCCGCCCACAAGCCCTTTTGACAGGGGTCAAAAATGTCAGTGAAAATGCAAACTTTTTCCATTACCTCTATTTAGGAGGTATATTGTGTTGAAACTTACGTTGAATAATTAAGTTTAAATTTAATATAAGCACTGATAACTTTATTAAACCTCCAAATAGAAGGAGGAAGAACAGAATTGCTTTCGATAAATTCATAATAAAGATGCGAAATTTTCGATTATATTATCGATAGACAGTTTAGGTTTATTTAGCTATTTTGGTAAATTTCTTTCTATATTTAAAATAATAATTAATATTATTTAATAGCTCCTACAAAATGCTTATGATAAATTCATAATAGAGATGTGCAATTTTCAATTAAATTATCGATTTTTTTATTATACCTTTTCATATTTAAAATAATAATTATTATTATTTAATAGCTGTAATAAATATTAGTAGGGTGTTATTAAGTAGGATAGCTTAGTGTCTAAAATTTCGACTTTATTTCGTATTTACACTCCAGCTGCGTCCTTCAGTTTCCATTTCTGGCTGGCCAGAGTTGAACGCACATTTGCGGTGGCCATTCGGCTTGCCACTCACTTACTCGCACTCGCAGCCCGCAATGATGATATTGATGCACTTAAACTCCGCTGATGCACTGCGAAAAAAAATTTGAAAAAATTAATTCTAATAAATTTAGAACATTTGTTAAAAAAAAAACCAAGATTTGCTTACAAACAAAGGTAAAAATTTATAACTGATTTCAAAAATTAAAAATAAAAAATATATACCAAAATCAACTTAACTAAAATTTCTCTCAATATTTTGCTGTTGCCACCAGGTGCTGCGTTTTGCATGTTGCAGATGGAGTTGCAGTTGCAGCAGCTGCAGTTGTTGCTGCGATTGTTGCTGCAGCTGTGCGCCTAATGAGGATGGCCAGCAATGCGGCACGTAGCATCGGTGGCAACATCGGGCGAATAATCATCATATGTCCGGCGGAAGTGGAGCTGCCCTGTAACGCGCAGACTTTTGACAGTCCTTCAGGCATTTAAGTAGTGGCAAAAACATGAACAAAGCTCATGAAAAAAGTAAAATTTTATATATAGAGTGAATAAGATATTTAGCAAAATTATGACAAATATTTTTGTAAATTTCTAAACCTTTTTTTAAAGCAGTTGAATATATTGTAAAAGATTTTATTTACAATTTTCCTCTTATAAATAAATAATTAAGTGAGTAAGAAGTTTAACACAATTATGAAAGTAATTAGTCAAAAGTTTTAAACGTTTTTAAATCGAAGAATTTCAGATAAATATTTTGTAAATCATTTTATTTCGAAAATACCTCTTATAAATAAACAATAAACTTAAAAAATCATTTAGCAAATTTAATAATTTTAGAAAATTTTTAAAAATATTTAAAAAGTAAAATTGCACTTAAATATATTTTAAAGTATTTTTTCAAAAATACCTCTAATAAATAAACTTAAAAATAATAAAGAGATTTTTCCCCAGTCCTAATTAGCCCAGTTCCACAACAAAGGCCCCCAAAAAGTCCAGGTGGAAATTTCCTTGGGGCAAAGTTCACATGTCCTCTCGACCAGTGAGTAAACTAACAGCCAAAAAAAAAAAGGAAAACGAAAACGAAAAGAAAAACCGAGATGGCACACGCACACTGCCGCTGTGTGTGTGTGTTTGTGTGTGCTTGCGTGTATGTGTGGTAGTGTGTGTAAATACGTCAACAATTTTGTGCAAAGAAGGATTTCAATTTCCTTTAAGCGGAAGCGCGCTGTCAGTTTCGCATTTTGCGCCACAAATCATCAACTCTATCTGGCCCTCTGTCCCTGGCCATGGACTTTCAACCAGATACCATATAGATTGCAACAACACTGCACTTTTTTGGTGGGGGGGCTATGTGAGTAAGGAGAGGGACTGGGGGCTGGGGGCGTGGCGTGGAGCAACAGCTACACATCATCCATCCATCCATCTAACAATAAGCGTCCAGCAACAGCTCCTACTTCAGGCCAAGAAGCGGAGGAACGGAGCGAAGCCATCCATCTAGTCAGCCATCAGTCAGTTTGGGGCAGTTTTTGCATCGCAAGTTGGGGCCACACTGGGAGAAAATAGAGGTAGTATTAAAAGCTATGAACCTTTATTTAGGATTACTGCTAGTAAATAAGTTCCTGTAATATTTAAAATATTTATCTATATTTTAATAAGCAAAAACCAGTACTTTTATTTTAATTAATTCTTATTTATTTATTATTTATTTATTTATTTATTATTTTATTTTTTAATAAATTTCCGTACGATTTATTTGTGTCAAGTAAGATTGTAAAAATTTCATATTTCAGCCCTAAAAAGTATGCTATAAAATGTAGTTTTGAAACTGATCTTATTTTTGAGGCAAAAAATAAAGTTTATAATTATATAAAATATAAAAGACACCATTTTAAAAATCCTAAAAAAAAACAAATCATATTTGTTTTATTTTGTATTTATTTAAAAATAAATTTTTTAATTTTTATAAAATCTAATAAAAAATATAAATCTGTCAAAATCATAAAAGTGATTAATAATTTTCAGTGTACTTCTGTTTGCACTGAGGCTTGTCCAACGGTGGCGGGAAGGGGGGGGGGGGGGGGTCGTGGCTAGGTGGACCCGGGCCAGGGTGAATTTATAGCAAAATGTCAACAGTTGCCGCGTAAATATGTAAAATTGTTTGTAAATAGCAATTTCGTTTCTGAGGCCGCCGATATGCCGTCGATGCCGAAAAGCAAACGATGTGCGTCAATCGAGTGCAAAGCGTCCAATGTGGAGGAGAGCAAACTTAATTTACCTTCAATTATGCGAGAGGTGTTAGAAGGAGCGATTGGGAATTTATAGAGCTTGTTGATCTCGAGCGGAAGTCAGGTGAGCTTTATTGGCTTCAATTTTCGTACATTTCTTCAAGGTGTCAAGGTAAAACAACTTTGGCCAACAGGTCGTATGCGCTATTTTATGACTATATATCACGTATACGCCGTGGTGTCAAATTGTTATTTATTTATAAATTTAAAAAAAAATCATATAAATTTATAAATATATATATATTTCCTTATAAATAAGAATACCTATGGCTAAGTAATAAATCTAGAATTTATTAAATTTAATAAAGTTACAAGAACTATGGACAACAGGATGTATGCGCTATTTTATGCCTATATATCACGCATACGCAGTGGTGTATTATTTTTTTTTCTTTATAAATAAAAATAATAAAGTAAAATATCTAGAATTTATTAAATTTCTTTATAAATAAAAATAAGAATAATCAAGTAAAATATCTAGAATTTATTCAATTTGGCATCATGGATGTATGGCTTCAATGGCGAGCGGCATGGCGATGGCCAGCTGGACCTTTCGCTCACCCTCCATTTCCAGTTGGCGATTGATGATATCCTCCGCCGCCTCCCCTTCTTCCACTCCGATCTCCATGGACTGCCAGCGATGATGGCTGTCGATTCGCGAGGTCAACGGAAAGGTGCTGCACACAGTGGTCAGACTGGAGTTCCTGCTCAGATCCTCGGCATGCTCCTCCAGCTCGAGGTCCTGATTCACATCCTGCATCTGTTGCCTGACATCCATTGTGGTCAAAGGTTTTTAATTTTTTTTGAATTTCTTTAAAAAAGTTATGCCCAATCGAAATTCCAAGGGAATTTATCAATTTCGATTGACAAGTAATGCAAATTATATTTAGAAAGGTGACCCAACAAAAAAATGTAATTTAAATCATTAAAAATATATTCTATATTTTTTTATATTTTGAATTTATTTTTTGCTTTAATTCCCTAACAAGTTGTTTATTTTTAAACATTTTAAACACTTTTGTTTACCTATTTTCGATGGAGTAAAAGACGCTGAAGGAAAGTAAAGAGGATGAAGTGATGTTGCATCTCCAAATCGCTTTTGCATGCAGCTGACCATGAAGGAACCGCCTCCAGCTTACACCCCCCCCCCCCCTCTCCCCTACTTGTCAACTGCCAAATGCCACGCCCACTGAACAGACCGCAACGTACCGCCCACGCCCGCCCGGGTCAGCAACCTTGATGGCTGGCAGTGCGTTAATTGATTGTTCGTCTGGCCCATCATTATCGGCAGAGGGAAAGTCCTCCCGATTTTGAATCTGGCACATATGGCAGGACGAGGGATGAAGGAGGTGGACAAGGGACGAAGGACGAAGGCACACAGAGGGTTAAGGCTGGATAGTGGCCATGCTGATGACGCTGATGGACAGCAGTCGGTGAATAGGGCGAAAGGGAATGGCAGGGGAAATGGCCGAAACAACCAGTGTTGACAAGGAAATTGCTTCCATTTTGAGGAAGCCAACAATCGTTCGAGTATTTCGTATTTCTTTAAAGAAAGAAACAGATGAAACAGAAAGACAGAGAATCTGTTATAAATTTTTGTAAATATAATAAATAAAATAAATATGTTTTTCATTAAATAAAATCAGTATTTTAAGCGAAACAACAGATAATTGTCGTCCAAATATGGAGTGTTATACCTCGTTGAGCTCGTAATAAAATTCCCAATCGATTGGCATTTAAACCTAGAATTTTTATATTTTTTCGATTTTTCGCAAAAAAATATGATGTTACCCCTTATCAAAAATGCAAAAATTGGGTCAAAATTTGATTTTTGTTAAATCAGACGGAAAGTGCACTGGAATTAATTATTAGCTTGTTAGCTGCTCAAAACAGTACGCCCCTTTGATTTACGACAATTTTTGACCAAATTACAGCAAAAAACCGATTTAAAAAAAATCAAAATTTTACGAAAAATTAAGATTCTGATTTTTTCCACAAAAAAAAAAGTATTTTGGTCATAAAAATGGAAATAATTATCCAAATATGAAATGTCATACCTTTTTGAGTTCGTAGTAAAACTCCCAATCAATTGGCATTTAAACCATAAAATTTTATATTTTTTCAATTCTTTCAAAAAATTATGATGTCACCCCTTATCAAAAATGCAAAAATTGGGTCAAAAATGTAATGTTTTGAATCAGACGAAAAGTGCACTGATATTAATTATTAGCTTGTTAGCTGCTCAAAACAGTACGCCTTTTTGGTTTGGGACTATTTTTGCCAAAATTTCAGCAAAAAATCTATTTTTTAAAAATGTAATTTTCACCAGAAATCGAGATCCTGATTTTCCACCCAAAAAAATAGTATTTTTGTCGTAAAAACGAAAATAAGAATCCAATAATGGAATGCCATACCTCGTTGCACTACTAATTAATTTCCCAATCGATTTGCATTTAAACCAAGAAATTTTAATTTTTTGCCATTTTTCGCAAAAAATCATGTTGTAACCCCTTATCAAAAATGCGAAAATTGGCAAAATATTTAATTTTTCTAAATCAGGCGAAAAGTAGATTGAATCAATTTGCCAGTTTGTTAGCTGTGCAAAACAGTGCGTGTTTTTGATTTAAGACCATTTTTGACCAAGTTACAGCCAAAAAACACTATTAAAAATCCTATTTTTACCAAAATCTGTAATCCTGATTTTACGCAAAAAATTAAGTATTTTGGTCAAAAAATATAATTTTGTAGTCGAAATATGGAATGTAATACCTCGTTGAGCTCGTAATGAAATTTCCAATCGATTGGCATTTAATCCTGAAAATGTAAAATTTTCAAAATTTTTCAACAAAAAAATGTGATAAAAAAATGTTTATAAAAAAAGCAAAATTTTAAGAAAACAAAATGTTAAAAATCTTCAATATTTTTTTTTTTTTATTTGTTCATATTTAATAGTGATTGGTATTTTCTAAGGAATAATAGTAAAACCTGTCTTTAGTCAATTTATTAGCTTAGTTAAAAATGCCTCATATTTTACATAAAGCACAATTTAAAGAGTGATTCATTATCATTTGCAAGCTGCACAAAAAACGGAAGAAATCAAAATGGGAATGAACCCTATTTCTCACCCCCTTTTGCACTCGAAACGCACTTGTAGATGCCCGCAAATGATTCGATTTTATCGATACTTCGATACCGTTTCGCTTTTCCTGGTGCGACAGAGAGGGGTGCCGGAAGGGACAGGGACATTGACAGGGAGAGGAAGAAAGAGAGGGAGAGGGAAAGATAGATGTGGCAAAAATCGGCATTGATTGTCCGTCCGGTTCATTGCAATCGCTGCAATTTAAGCGGGCAAACTTTTTGGCTCACTTCGCTCCGGTTGCTGCCGCTCCTTTTGGCCCTTTTTGTTTTTGGCCTACATAGAACACGGATATGAAACGCCGACTCTATCTATCGCCCCATCTCTCTTGTTCTTGCCCGCTACACTGGCAAAAAAAGGGAGTATATAATTATGAAAATTATATAAATAAAAGTACCTCTTAGAAGAAATAGAAAATAACAGATTTTAAAAATTGTTGAATAATTATTTCTTATATGAATATAAATACCTTTATTTTTGTCTGATTTTTTCAATTTATTTCATAAAGTTTAAACATTTATTTCATTTGAAAACATCACAATAATTAATTTTGATTTTCTAATTTATCGAAGTGTATTATATGTCCGTCTCGCTCTGCGGACTGTAGCCGTCCCTGTCTCACCGCAGTGGAACTTTTTTAATACGCAACACGAGTGACCCGCTTGCGGACAATTGGAATTGTAACTTTTGATTAAATTCGTTGCAATGGCAACCGGGTGAAAAATCGAAGGGAACGGTTGTGAAGCGGGCGAACGGGCAAAGAAAGGGGTGGTGCGGGTAAGCGGGTAAAAAAAAAAATTGGGTGGACCGGAAGGAGAACCGGGAACGCTTGTGTTCAAGGCAAGCCAAAGGATAAACTTTTTGCGCTGGTTTTTCAATTGCATTTGATTACCTTGTTGCGTGGGCGGACACTCCGCTTGTTGCTCTCTCTCTCTCTCTCTCTCTTACTCGCTCTCTCTATCCATCTCCTTCCTTCAGCTTTTGGCTCTCTTTCTTTTCAATAAACTCGGACCGTAACGCCCACTTTCGGGAGTTGTTTGGCCACCACTTGTGAAATCAATTCGAAAACTATGCGAGCCCATGGAAAATATTCCCCACATCTCTCTCTTATCATTTCCATTCCATTTTTTCCATTTTTATTTTTTTCATTTTTATTATTATGATATTTATACATCTATCTATGCATTTAATGTTTGCTCGCACATTTGCAGAAAATATAAAAATTCTATAAAAACAATTTGGTCCGATATGCGATATTATATGTACATTGTACAATGTACATGCTTATATGTTGTGCTCTATATCGCTCTGATCCAAGCAAACACACAAATGGACACGGACACAGATGCAAATATTTGCATTGAAAATGCACAAAGCACACCGACTTCATTTACAGACGGAGTCAAAAAAATAGTATTTCATAATTTAAAGATTTAATATTTCAGAATTTATTATTTATTTATAATAATATTTATTTATAATTTTCATTTATTTATATTTTCTTTTACTTTATTTTAGATTTATTTATAATATTTTGTATTAATTTATTGAGTGTTTAAAATTTGATTTTATTTGATATAATTATAAATAAAAAATCTAAAATAAATTTTTATATTATTTTTTCTAAAATATGCTTATAATTTTCACAGACATTTTCTAATCTGTTCTAATTATTTTGACCACCACCGTAGATGGGATAAAACATTTTGTTTTTGCCCCGGCCTCAAGCTAAATAAATATGTTTTTCAAAATTACAACAAAAGAAATGAAATGACAATTGTTGATGCACAAGAACAAGAAGTTCGAGATGGAAAATAGTAAGGGTCAAATAAATACAATTTTAAATTTAAGCGAACATTGGAATTATGGAGAGCAAAATCAGGAATGATGCGAAAAAGCATTTAATTTTTGTATTTAAAACACCAGCTTGCTTGCCATTTTAAGTTACTTCGCTCAGGGAAACACTTTGCACAAAATCCCAAAAGTGTATAAATTTATTTGAAATTTCCCCGGGGGCTCCGCTCGGCATTTTTGGCATTTGTTTTTTAATCAATTAATATTGGAATTTATTGGGAATTATGCCTTGAATATTGGGTAAACATTGCCTGGAGCCAGATAGTTGAGTGAAAGAGTGACCACAGGGGGAATTTGATGGATAGTTGTCCATGGGACATAAAAAAATAAAATCTTTTTCGAGCTAAAATTAAGTAAGATTTCTTTTTGCTGGAAATGTTTACATTTAAGGAATCGCAACTCCTCATTCGATTCTTCTGCCCTCCATCACTACTTCATTCGCTTGTTTCACTTTGTGCTCACTTTTTGCAATTAGGCGAAAAATTCAAATTCAAATCAATAGACAAGGAAAACTTTTGCTGCATCACGTCGTCACAGAGAATCACCATATATATAGGGGTGCAGGACCAAGAAGGACCAAGACCAGGCCAATTGGCCAATGCCAGCGGCTCCGTACGTGTTCGGCCAAAATAAACCCGATACACGTCTAAAAACAAAATGGTTTAACTTGAAAAATTAAATTACAAACTAATAATTTAATATTTATAAAATATTATAATCCCAATAGAGCTTATTAGCTTACTATCATTGATTAACTCCCAAATAATCGATAAACAAATAATCGATAAAGAAATAATCGATTTATTTGATGTTTTTCGATTTAGAAACATAGTTTTTCAGAGCATTTATAGTTTTTAAAAAGTTTCATTGATTAACCCCCAAATAATCGATAAACAAATGAAAATATTATTCATTAAATAATCGATAAAGAAAAAATCGATTTATTTTATGTTTTTCGATTTAGAAACATAGTTTTTCAGAGCATTGATAGTTTTTAAATAGTTGCTTGCAAATATATTAAAAGTGTACCGTTCCGTTTAAAGATCCGGGTTCCGGGGCCTGTGCATATTTTTGGGTATGGGGCATTTTCCCCAAGGAGCCGCCGCTGCAACAAGCGAAGATGCTGAAAGGACAGACAGGATCTGGAGCTGATTCTGAGGGCTGAGAGCTGAGGACTTAGAGCTGAGGGCTGAGGCTGACGTTGGGGCTAATGTGATTTCGTACGTTCAATTTGTGAATTGCCTGGAACACACACGTACAGTGGCGGCGGGCCTAAGGGGGATCGGGAATCGGGGGGGATCGGTGGGGTCCTGGGACAACGACATATGCATAACTACGTGGCATGTGCATTTTGCTGGCTTTTCTTTTCTTCTCTCCATCTTTGTTCCCTTTCTTTTTTTTTATTTGGCGGCAGCTTGCTCATTGTCGTGCAACAATTTAACATACAATGTGGAGGAAATTTTTTGGTAATACGAAACTAAAAACACCCAGTTAAGTTCTATGAACAATGTTCCTTGCAAATACAGCTTGAAAATTATCGATATATTCGATATTTTCACAATATCAATCCGATAATATCGATGTTTTCGATATTTTATATCAAGAAATGGTAAATTTCGATTTTTTCACAATATCATTTCGATAATATCGATGTTTTCAATACTTAATATCGAGAAATGGTAAATTTCGATATTTTCACAGTACAAATTCGATAATAATGATGTTTTCGATATTTAATATCGAGAAATGGTAAACTGTAGATTTTTGTTGAATAAAGATATAATTAAAATGCAAATATTATAGAAATAGGTTTTAAATTTTTTTTTAATTTGAAATATATAATATCATTAGTTTATACCGCCTTATTCTTGAGACTTTCGCTGGGTATCAGGAAAAGCGGACTGTGCGGCAACAATGCTGTCAGCAACATGATTACCTACAGCGAATGAAAGAGAGGGCAGATCGTGGGGGCGAAAGAGAGGGGCAGATGGATGACTCGGTCTGCAGTCTGCAGGCTGCAGTTGAATGCAATTCGTGGCGAGGAGTTCAGTTGGAGTTCTCAGTTCCCAGTTCCCCAGATTTCCGACTCAGAAATCGCAGTCCGATGCCAGCTGGAGTTTTGGTTGCATTAAATGTAAGGCACTGTGCCAGACACACACACACAAACACATTGCCGAAAGAGATGGCACTATATAGTAAGGAAAGAGACAGACATACCGACAGACAGACAGACAGATGGACGAAACTGCGGCACAGACATTTTGCATTAAAATTAAGTCAAATTTATAATGAGCCAAAATTGTCGTTGCGATGCAATCGCCGCAATATATAATATATGGCGCATATATATGGCATCATATATATCAGCATATATGAGTGAATGCATATAAAATATAGTATGTGTGCCTGGACGTGACTCCTGACTCCTGTTTCCTGACTCCTGTCCCCATATCCTGGCCCGGCTTTCCTTGTCCTTGTCCTGCGCCCAAGCCCATTATTGGGGTAATTTATAATTTGCTCATTTAAATGATTACAAAGGCAAAGGGCAGGCAGCAAAATATATACGTATGCACTTGCAGCTACAAAAATGTAAAGTGTATAAGAAAAAGTTGGCCTTAATTTAGAGAGGTTTTTTGTTTATTCCCTGATGATTTCTTAGCCTTACAGAAATTATTATAAAACTAAACAAAAATGTACTATTTATTTATTAAGTATTTGCGAAGGAAAATATCAAAGATAATTAAACTCCAGATAGCAAAAATTCAGAAATTGTATGAAAAAATATTTATTGGATAGGAAAAAAATGTTTAGTTATTTCTCTTTATTTAGTCAACTAGAAAATACGAAAATTTTTGAATTTAAAATTGTTTCTTTGTATTAAAATTGTTATAAATAATATTTAAAATAAAACCAGTTAATCTACAAAAATATTTGCTGGCTGAAGGACTGCTCATATTTTATAAAAATTTATTTCGGTCACTCAGAAAGATTAAAAATCAAAAATGCATTTGTCTGTCTTCACTGGAAATCAGTATTTTTTGTTAAGAACGCAGGACAACTAATCGTTGGGGAACAAGCATACATGAAAATGACATTCTCGGCGACTTGAAAGAAACTAGAAGTTAACGTCTTTGGGGGAATACAATATTTTACTGGAAAATAACTACTTTTCGTTTTGTTTTTTTCCTTTTTTTTTTTGGGAAATACAACCATTTGTGGCACCTGGTCATTAGGGAGCATGTGTGTGTGTGTGTGTGTGCGCATCCGACTGACACAACTGGAAATTTAAAGTGCAACATCAATCACTGGTGCAAACGGGGACAAGACTTCTGCTTCTTCTTCGACTTCTTCTTTTCTCGCCTTTTGGCAAGGAGCATTTATGCCCTGGCTAGGCCCAGAATATATATCCTGGCTTCCTGTTGCTCAACATTTCAGCTGATCCCCCCGGTTCCACCGATTGCCCCGCAAAAGCCCCAACTCGAATTGTAATGACGCAACAATTTAAAGTTTGTCGTTGATGCTGCAAAACTCGGTGCTAATGGCGTCAGCGTCAACGTCTCTCAACTCATCTTTGGACCCCTTCACATTCCCGCATTCGCAGGAACCAGGACCCAATCCTGTCGTCCTGATCCTGTCCTGCCATCTTGTTTTTGTTGTTGTTGATGACGGCGATTATTTGCGCCATGAACACATGGAAGCAGCTGCAAAAGGTGGCGTCCTGCATCCTGTAATCCTCCTCCATCGACGGCCCCATTTTTAACCTCATCCCCCCGCAACTCAGCTCCAACCTTCGGCCAGGTTGTCCAGGCGGAAAAAACACTGAAAAAAAATAACTTAAGATCTTAAATATAATCTGCTTTAAAATATACTCAGTTTTGGTTGGGATAGTAGTTTTATTTTTTTGCTAAATTTAATTTATTTTAAAGAAATTAATATATAAGTTATATTTAAAAATATATACAAAAATTTAATTTTTTAAATATTAATTTTTAATTCATTTTTTAAATATTAATTTTTAATTCATTTTTTAAATATTAATTTTTAATTAATTTTTTAAATATTAATTTTTAATTTATTTTTTAAATATTAATTTTTAATTAATTTTTAATAAAGTGATCTGAAGTGATCTCAAAATTCAAAGATCATTATTAATTTCTAAAATATGGAACTCGATTTTCCAACATTTATAACTGTAATAAACTTTAAAATAATTTAATTTTACAACCTTTTCTTTCAGTGCATTAGTCACTCCGTGTGCAGCAATTCAAACTTTAAGCTGTCGACGTGGCAAAGTCGAGCACTGCAACTGCAGACAGTGCGAGAGCGAGCGAGAGAGGTGGCGGCGGGCTGAAAGAGATAGATAGATAGCCAGACACTTGGCAATACAAATTGAAATACTTCTTCCTCGGCTTCTTCCTTATCCATATCTATATCTATATCTATCGCCGTCTCTTTCGCAGTGAGCTTGACTGTTGCTCTGCAGGATGTATTAATATAAATGAATTATTCGGATGAGCCAGTATATTCGGTAGGATATGCCCCTCGCCCCCCGATAGATATTATGATGGATACGCCTTAACGATGCTGCCGACGACATATAGGGGGCGCGGGATCAGGGAGGATACAGGACGAAGGACGTTGCAGCTTGTTGCCCAAAAAGTTGGCCAAAACTTTATGGCCACGCAAAAGGAGCGGGGACCTCGAACACCTGACAATCCCGGCGGAGTCAGCAAGGCTTAGAAAGCCAAGAAAATGAAATGGAATCACTCGAGGCCCGGAGTTTGGGATCTAATGACTGAAATGAGCAAAATATATGTTGTAAAAATCTTTGGTTGACAGTTTATCAATCGAAAGTATGATATAATAATATATATGTAAGGCACTGGGCCTGGTTTATTTAATAGTACATAAGATATTTGTATGGAATATTGATACATCAATGGTAGTTGGTTACAAAACGACTTCGAAGAACGGAACTTAGAGCGACGACACTTAGAGCAACGGAATGTATTGACTTGACGACTTGAATTCAACTGGATTTGCGATGGACCCTCCGGCGTACCAACTTCTTGTACTCGGACTTGATTCCACGGCGACGACTTTATTTTCCTCTTAGCTATATTCTCCCGATGTGATGTCTTCTGTAGTTCAACTCTCTGAGTGTTCCTTACACTTTTCTTGCCCCTGTCTTTCTTATCTCCGTCCGATCTGGCCACCCCGTCGATACCGAAGCACAGCTGACCTGGCCGATGACAGCTATTATCGTGAACTATGTTTTACATATATATTTATCAGAAGTACCAAATAAAATATTTAAACAAAATATTAATTGTATCATATAATTTAAAAATGATCAATTAAAATATTAACAAAATTATAAATAAGAAAACAATATGAGGAACGACTAGAATTTATTTGTTTAAATATTTTACATTATTGTAAGAAATATATATAAAATATTCTTTTAACAAAAGTACTATCAGTATTATAATAAATTTTCATTTAAGCATTTAATGAAAAATACATTATATCAAATCTCAAGCGGAATAAATTAATTAAATTATTTTTTTGCCGGTTTTTCTAACTTTAAAAATATTCGTAAAATTTATTGTAGGTGTGTTCTTAAACTGAACTAATATCTAGAGTTCGACTTTATTATTTTATATATATTTTATATATATTTATATCTATTAACTATAAAATTAATTAAGTTCTTAATTACCCATTTATAGTTCTTCCATAAAGGTATTTATAACCTTTACAACTGTACTGGCTCTTACTCGACTGTGGACAAAGCCCATGGACACACCCAGCCTGCCCCGAAGATTATTTTCGTCATACTACCAACCCACCGAATTTCCATACCATACCCAAGTATGTTTTCGGTGTTGCACACAATTTTGGCCATGGCCCTGGGGCGGTAACTGCAATTTAGACAAGTTTATTTATATGAATGTGCGGCCCCGAGCGAAACACAAACGCAAAACGCACAAGGAGCTGCAGTGCAGGATCCAAGGATGTGCATCCATTGCTGCTGTGCTCGGAACTTATTGTCGTCGCATGGCACATTGAAATGCCAATGGCGCCCGGGGCAGGTTCGCTAGTCCGCTGCCAGCTAATGATATAATGAGCTAATCAATACAATTAATTAGCATTATCTGCATCTTAAACGGGGCAGCGGCAAAAGGCAATCGCCGAGGTGGTTCTGAATTCGAGTGGATTGGAAATGGAAATGGAAATGGGCGAGGAGGAGACCCCAAAAAGCCGCAACCGAATCCCAATTTGACTGACTACTTGAACGGCCGAACTACGGGGAACTTAATACACACACACACGCACTGAGAAAAAAATATATTTAGTTTGGAAGATTTGAAGAAAGAACCAAAATATCTTAAATAGTAATATTTTTCTTTATTAATAATTTCTAATTCGATTTAATTACTAGTGTTTTAAATATATAAGGTGCCGAAAAGTATGCAGTAAAAAATGTATCAGTCTTCTGGACTAAAAATATATTGTAGCCTACTTTTAGACAGCTTTATAATATATAATATCTGATAAGGTGCCAAAAAGTATGCAGTAAAAAATGTAACACACTTTTGGATTATAAATATTTTGTTGCCTACTTTTAGACATCTTTATAAAGGTATTATTATTCCAAGTCATAATGCAATTAAATACAAAAACTTTTAATTTATGCCAAAATATTTTTTCTAGTGCTGTAAAAGGCGTGCAGAGCAGGAGGTCACAAGGCATACCTTCTGGGGTTGGGTGGTGTACAGAGGTTCCATCCTGTACTCCGATTCCTGGGGTGCCCGCTGCTGCGTAAAAAGTGGGCTAAATGTCGTTGGCAGTCGGCTGGCAGCCCAGCTGGGATCTCTACCTCTTTTAGCCCATTTCCCAAGCCCAATCCCAATCCCAAACCCAAACCCAAAGCAACTTGAGCGCTGTAAAGCGCTCAACGAAATGGTCCAATTGCCGGGCAAGTGGACCAAAAGTGCCGACGTCGCCTGTTAGATCTATGTCTACTTTCTGTCTCCCGTTTCCGACTTTATATATAACACCTTAATTAAACTTAAGCTCTTAATGTTTAAAAAAACCGGTGTATTTAATAATAATCAGTGTTGTACAGTGATATGAAAAGAAATTAGAGTTTTTTCAATAATAACTAAATAACTAGTTACTCTTAATTTATTTCAGTAATTTGATAGCTAATCGACACATTGCCTCACTTGCAACATTTAACACACGGAAATGGCCGAAATTCCATTTGGCCAGTGTTGGAAAGCCAAATTAAAAGCATGGCTATCAATGGCAAGAAATCCCTAAGCCCCGTAAACAATTTACGCACATTTGCCAATTAATTATGGCACGAAATTTGATTTCGTTTCGCAATTAGAATGCAATTCCATTTTTATCAACGGATATGCGCGCCACGATAATTTATGATGGAAAAACAATTAAATTTATTCAACACACACTGAAAAGTGGGCTGTAATGTAATGTGTGTGTACCCAAACGACGAGCCATATCGATGGATAGTTAGTTGTATATATTATTGATAACAATAACTAATAACTTAAGCAGCTTTTGTGGCTGCAATTCCACAATTGGGTGCTTTTTGTTCACTATATATATATATATATATGTATTTTTTATGGTGGGGGAATCGGACAAATATGTAAGCATAATGTAACTACAATGCATGGGAGCGTGGAACAGAATGCGAGACAATACAAAATGCTGGGGCCAAAAATTCTAAACAAAATTGTGGCCACTAACCGAAATTGCATTTGCTGCCGCTGCCGCTGCACTCCACCACTATTTTCCCATTTTCCATATCCCATTTTCCCACCCATTTTTCTGGTCCGCTCTTTTCCCACTGTTATTGTTGCATGTCATAAATGATGCTGCTAAAGAGTCAAGAATAATCCGCTTTTGTGTGCATATCACAATCAAATGCTAACCACCAAACGCACAGCCATTTTAGCCCCCTCCCAAAAAAAAACGAAAATGGGAAAGAAATACAAAATAAATACGAAAGACAAAATGAACGATGAAGTACAAAAAAAAAGTCCCCCAGCCGGCTTATCCCCCGACAGTGAGAATGATATTCCTGGGATGGCACCCAAAGGATTCAAAGGATACCACTGTTCCCTCAAAAAACACAAACAAAAAATACCTGATGAAGCCACCTCAAGTGCTAAATAATCGTAAACTTGGCAAATCAGAGATAAGGGAATTCCAAGGGGGTTTTCCCTGACATTTCGCAGAGCTCAGTATTTTGAAAGACAGAGGAGTTTGGAAATGTAATATAGGAATCTTTTTTGGATGCTTTAAACCGCAATAAATGTTGAAAATATGATTAAATTGATATATTTGAATCTTTAAGATTCTAAACTAATATTTGGCGCCCAACGTGGGGCCAATATGTGGACAAGTGTGGAATGTTTTCAGTAAATATATATTTATGTTTATATTTTAATATTTAAGATTGTAAAATATCTTTATCTTATGTAAGTAAACATTTTTATGTTTAATAAATTGACTTATTTTTTGGTTTGCTTTTTCGATCTTCAAATGGAATAGATATTACTACTATATCTTCGTAGATCATTAACCAAAATTGCAACTCTCTGCCATATTTCTCAAACAATTTCACCCAAAATGGACTCAAGGCGGGGGGCGTGACTGGTGGCAGGGGGTGCAGGGGGTGCAGGGGTCATGTGCCGAGGATGAGGAAGTTACAAACAACATGGTGCAGTATAGCAGCAACAAAAGTTACAACAACAGCAGGCACATCAAACGCTACAAGAACTGGGACGCTCATGCACACAAAAACATACACACATTCAAATGGAAGGTTTCGCACACACACACAAATGCACGAGCGGGACCTATACACATGGCCGCTAGATGGCGCTGGACCAGGCATGAAATACTCTGAAAGTTTTGAAATAGTCAGATATACACTTAAAATTAACTTAAATATATAAAATCCACTGAAAGCTCTGAAATAATAAAATTAACACTTTAAAAAAAGCAATTTAAGGATAAAAAAATAAATTTTTTTTTATTATTTAGTAGGAAATAATTGTTCCTATGCATTTATAAAATATTCCCATTTTGCACAGATGTTATATTTAATTAGCATACAATTTATTAATATGTTAACAAAAAAAATGGAATTTAAATATATATAACAAAATTTTTTTTTTTCGAGTGCACTCCAAAAGTCGTGGCTTCAAATCCGAAGCCTAAGAAAACACAACAACAGCAAAACGAAGAACGAGAAGAAATCAACAGAAACACATACTCACCACAAACAGACACACACATACACATGCTGTCATACACACACATAAGCACACACACACACACACACACACACAAATTAAAAATGCAGATTTCTATTGCAACATTCGGAAGTGCTTGAAAAATTGTTGTTGCCACTGCCGTTGCATCGTTCCCAGTCATCGTTATTGCCAACTCCATCTTCCATCGTCCTCTTAGACCTCCTCGTATACCTCCCGATCCCCATACATACCCCCAGTCCCCGTAACTTCCTGCTCTTCCTGCTACGGTTTAAAAAGCCTCGCAAAGCTCTCGTCCCCTTTGTTCTCTGCCCCTTTCTATTCTCTCCGTCCATCCTTCTCCGATTTACCTCCCTCTTCTCTGCAGCATTCGGTTGTTTTGAATGCCCTGAATGGGGGTACATAAATTCGAATAGATCCTTTAAATCAAACATAATAACAAGTTCCAAATATGTGGAAAAGGTAAATGGAATTATAAGCAAAATGTATGAAAAGTACTGTTAAAATACGAATTTTAAATACATAAATATATATCGGGATCTAAACTAAGAAATTTCTTTGAGCAACGCTACATTTTTGCTTGTAAATTGATATATTTTTCTGGGTGTATCAGCATTTGAGAAGTGTAGCTTCAAATCAATTGCTTTGAAATATATGTGTAAACAACAAAATCTTTTAAGAGTGTTAGAAACTTCGTTTATTTTCATGTCGAGGCCCCCCGACTTTTTGTTTTCTCTTTTTTTGTGTTCAGCAATAGCATCAAAATTGCAAAGAAAAGCCAGCAAACAGTCAGTAAAATATTGTAGCTGGCAGCTGCGCGAAGGCTGCAGCTCCTAAAGAGGAAAAACGTGGAGGACTGGGGCTAGTTTTGTATGAAAAGCGAGCGTAACAAAACAATGAAAACATCGTCGTCATCACAATCATCGCCATGCGGTGTTTTCTTGCCATTTGTTTCCCGAAACTCTTTCACTCACTCCGCTGACTATCTAGCTATCTCTCTCTCCCCCGGCGTTTCCCCCCTCTCGCTTTAGCACGCATAAAACCAACAAAAAGAAAACGCAACAACAACAATAACAGCTAGAACATCCGAGTGAAACGTGGCCAACAAAAAGTACAAATAACCCACAGAGGAGGCGATATTCCAGAGTGCAGAGTCTAAGACGAACTCTGGAATATCCTTAAAAATACAGGGACCGATGCCAGTCGAAGAACATTTACTTCAGAAACTAAATGAAAACATACAATTTGTATGATCATGTCATATCTAACTATGATAGGTGTTGTATCATGGTTTTGGCGCCCAACGTGGGGCCAATATGTGGTCAAGTGTTAAAATCCTTAAAGGCAAAACACAGTTGCAAATCGAAAACCCTTAACTTTAGAAATTAAACGCCCTCCAACACAAATAATTTACTTTGTTTTTACAAACTACTTGATTACGTCTTGACCTTAAAGGTATGTTTTTGGCGCCCAACGAGGGGCATTCCTATGGCATCTTCTTATTTTATAGTTTTTTTTCCACGTATCATCATTATTTTATTTAATTATATTTTATTTAAAAGACCCTGCTTGCTGAAAATGAAAATTAAGTTGCAGCTATCACCCCGTTTAATGGTAAATGAAGAATAAACAGTTTAGTTAAATCAACACAGTCTCCATTTAGATTTTCTACACAAAATTTGGCAGCAAAACTGGCTGTAAAAGACAAAGAAATTGTAATAGCTAAGGGTCAAATAGTGCTTACAGATTATCCACATTTGATACAACACCCAGAATTAGGGAAACTGAAATTTCAGATCTGCTGCAGCATGGAGTTGAGGTCTCATCCTGCCCATCTTCTTTATTTTAGCCAAACCCAGTTACCGAAGTCTGCTGCTGCTGCTGGATGGGCTTGCATCGAGTTGACCCTCCCTTCCCCTTTTCCAACCCCATCGTGTGGTGCATGTGTGCATTGTCTTTGATGTTGTTGTACGTTCGGCTTCATCTTCAGCTGCAGTTACAGCTCCGCATTCGCATTCTCGCACTCGTCGTCGTAGTCGTAGTCGTACTATATCTGTGCCACGTCTAAGTCTAATGTTTCAAGCGTCAGCAGCAGGAGTGCTGCACAAAAAACAACACACACACTCGCAAAAAAAAAAAGAAAAGGCACAGAGGGGAAAATAAGAACAAAAGCCATGGCCAGACAATTAACCAGCCATCAGTCATTTGGTTTTCTGCCTGGCACGCATCAGGGAAGGTTGGTTAAGTCCCAGTTTCCCAAACCCAAACCCAGACCCATACCATCCATCCCCAAAACAGAACCCAGTGGGTGATAGAGAATGATAATCCCGAAAAGGAGGTAACTCTAGGGGAGGTAATCCTGCAATCCAACGTTTAGGACAACAAATATCACCGAAAATAGTCGAAAAGCAGGTCATAACGTTTAAAAACGACTCAGAAACGAGCTTAACGTATTTGCAGGGTTTTTATTTATTATTGTATACATTTAAGAATGTGTTGAAAAGCCTTAACAAAGGCAAAGGGGCAACAGAGAGATAAGGACACACACTGAACACCGACCGATTTGCAAATTCAATAATATTAACAAAATAAATAAACAGAATTTCTAAAGCAGATTAGCTGAAAAATAAGTTTGTCATGCTTTCTTTGAAATGGAAAGCTTTCAATTGACACTCCAATAAAATAAATAAGTAAATTAAATCAAATTGCTTTCTCTGCGGGATCTAATGATTTCAATATAAACACACACGCTTGTGAACATAAATATATGTATAGTGATATATACGGGCGCCTGTATGTGTATCGCCGCCTTTGAGTGCACAAAACTTCGCATTGAATGTTGGGAAAATTTCAAACATATTTAAAAGATGGCGCATAAATTATGCACAGACATATTGGCCAAGTGCAAGACAAGGCTCGAATCCGGCCCGAGTTCGAGTTTCTCCACATTTGCATCCCATTTTCGCCACCCTCTCAGTGTGTATGTAGAAATTTATGGCCTCCATAAATTGCATATTTCCCTTTTATTGAATTAATTAATTTCACAAATAAAATTGTGAAATACGAAGAGGACCAGAAGAGTTTTAAAATGCTAATATCGATTTGGGATGATATTTAAGTTGATAACATTAAATTTGGCCAAACTAGTTGAATATAAAGTTAATAAAAACTAAATAGTTGTTTAAAGAAGTATGTATAAGGAGTTTTTATTTCTAAATTATCGAATGTTTTGGGATAATAAAATAAATTATTGTGCTAAAAATTATAATTTAGGTTTTGCACAATGATTTTGGCGCCCAACGTGGGGCCACGCTACCAAATGGATAAAACCTAGCCTGGTAAATATTAAAACTAAAACCAGAACGTAGGTTTTTAATTTTCCCAAAAATAACATCTGCCTTTTGGTTTTCTATTGCTCTTACCACCGATTTGCTTCACCTCCCGGGTTGCACACTTGCAAATTAGGCCACAACTGACAGACAGCCATCAAACAAACAGGCCCAAAACCCCCAAAATAACCAACTGCAGTGGATTGCAGGCCTTCGAGGGATATATATATATATATATATATATATATAGATGGCATAACAGGGCAGGATCAGTCACAGAAGAGACCCCCTGGCCCAATCCTTCTGGGCTGACAGACAACAAGTAAATTCCATTAAATGTACGAAATGGAAATTAATTTCGGTTGCACACAAAAACACATATATGGAAGGATTTTTATGTTTTCATTACGAAGTCGAATCTCCAAAGGGGAATCCTTCGCAAGTAGTGAGAAAGTGAAATGAGCTGTCAGCGCATGGGTGGTGTGGGTAGTGAGAAAGAGGGGCTGAGATGCGGAATGAGAAGGGGTCACCGGTTGACCCCTGGCCAGGCCAATGTTAATTTCAATTGCCTGGTGCATGGTCCTTGGTCGCATGTCGTTGACTTCTTGCCGCAACTAAATCAAGTGCTGCACGTGGCAGATGCACCGGGCCACTCGCCCCCTTTTCTCTTTCTCCCATTTCTCCTTTCTTTTCCACCCCCCTTCCCCGCCAGATGCCTCTCAATCCTCATCCTCTTTCTTTGCTCTCTGTCTCGGGGCGAGGTTGATGCTCTGTTATCGCTGTTTGGGCACACTGAAATGAAAAATATAGCGAGTTGGTAACACTGCGCTGTTTATACATTCTTATAATAATGGCAAACGAGGCGAGTTAAAATATTAATAAAATGTTTATGGTATTATATTTTGCGCAGTGCTTATAAATTTTATTTAAATTAAGGTGTACTTTGTAGGTAATTTTTAAATACTTTTAAGACAAATTTATGCAAAATTTAGGCTGTAAGACTTTTTTTCTCATTTAATTTTGAGTGAGTAGAATTTTTTGCAGTGCCTGAAAAGCACGAAAAGCTGCTGGGCTTGAAGGACGCGGCTTGGTTGGTGGTGGGGGGGGCGGGGTTTATATGCCTCCTTTTTTGGCAAATGTCGCGAGTCGCGAGGCGTCGCTAACGTGGACATGGACATGAGCAATGTGCAATGGCGATAAGGAGGAGCTCTCGCAGCGGACATGACCATTCCGATTCGAAAATATCCCCCTTACACAGGGGGCATAATTGGCCAGTCACTCACCCCGCGTCACCCCGCCCCTGGCAACTCTCCACCCTCCAGTCTCCACTCTCCACTCTCCACTCCACAATCAATTGAAGCGTAATGGCAACAGTTCAATAACTTTTTGGCCATTCTCCATGGGATTCCATTGCAGGCTGAAGATGATGGCCAAACCACCATGCCATCACGATGATGATGCCTCAATTATCTATTATGGATCTAATGAGTTGTCATGTTCGGCTATTACGGCAATTGATTCGATTGCGAGACTGTTTTGTTAGTTGCAGACGATAAAAATAGTTCAAGTTTACGTGAGTTTTTTACAATTGCCATTTTTTTAGTGACTTTCAATGGTGATTTTTATTCAGCAGAAGCAGGGTTTTTTATTCCATATTCGCTAAAGAGATTTATAAATTATTTTATTACGATTTTAAGGGGGAATTTTTAACAAATGTTTCATATTTCTAAAAAGAATTTTTTTTTAAACATTTTCTAACAAATGTCCATTGCATTAATCAAAAGCCAAAGAACTTAAAGGCAATGACTAATATTTTTGGCTATCAGCAGCGCCAAATGGCCAACGCTCGCCGTCGCCCCTGGGAAACCCCCCCCCTTTGCCCACACCTATGTGCATATTTAAGGAAGCTACATACATACCTACATACCTACATACATACATGCAATTGGTGGAGTACATGGTTTACCTGGCTTCGGGTTTTTGGAGTCACTGGATGGGGTGAACAAGAAGAGGGAGGGAGGGAGTTGGGGGTTCCGAGGATTGATGCTGCTGGTTTTGGCTTTCGGTGGTTCGCTATCATTGCACAAGTGCGCAAAATTTTGGACTCAATTCACGTGTTTGGCTGCCAAAATTGTTGCCCAGCCCACCTATAGGAACCACCCTATGGAAACCCATCCCCTGGTACCGCCTTTCGCTCCATAAATTTGCACATTGATCGCCCTGTGGCGCTGCCTCAATATATGTCTGTCCGTATGTCTGTCCGTCTGTCCGTCTGTCCGTATGCCCGTCTGTATGTATTTAATTCGATAACAGCGCCAACGGTAAAGGGAGTTGTTCGAAAGATTTTTACCCGAACTCAGCGCAACTCCACAACGCCCCTCCACGCCCCCTTTTGCCCGCCGCCCCTCCCGGCCACGCCCCCTCCCACATCGCATTGCACTCTCAAGTGCAGTGAAATAGTTGTGAAACACTTTGCCAAAGATGAAAGATAAATCCAAAAAAGCAAATGGCAGCGCAAAGGCAACGCTCCAGAACCGAATCATTTTTGCATAACTTTAAAAAATTTAATAAAAAAAAGGTAGTAGGTATTGTAGCTGCACTGGAAGAATTAAAGCTTTAAAGACCAAGAAAAAGAGTTTATTTTATGTTTTATTTTATTTAATTTTAATAAAGTTTAATCTCTTTAAAAAATCCTTTTTTTTATTAATTTTTGTTTTATTTTTTTTAATTATAAGAAATTGTAATCTCCCAAGAAAAAAATTTTTATTTTATTTATTTTTATTTTATAACTTATAGAACTAATTTTAAAATTTATAAAAATGCATATTTAATTTTTTTAGTGTTATCTAAAACATCTTGTAAATTAACCAACATAGGTTTTTTAATATAGTTGCAATTAAAAATCTATTGATTAAACCACTGATAATGGTAAGTTCTTTAACAGGAGGGACGACGAGAGCCGTGCATAATTTAAATGTCTAGACCTCATCCCATCCCGCCTGCCTGTCACGCCCCCTTTTGCTGACCGCAGGGCGTGGAATGGTATGGAAACCTGGAAAAGGGCAAAAGAAAATGCGAAAAAAAATAGGGAAATTAAGCTAAAGTCAAAAGCGAAGTTTGTATACGCTTTTTGTTATTAAAAGAAATACACTTATTAATTTTAATTTTTTATTTTTATAAATTCTATGAAATTTTAAAGACTAAAATATAAAAGAAAACCTTTTCTTTTAAAAATAATGAAAAATATTGGTTATTTGGAATGTTAAACTGTACGAAAAATATAAAATAAAGTCTAGAAAATTATTTCTAAAATTTAGCACACAAATTATTATATTTTCAATGTAGCAGAACTTTTTGCGAAAGTTATTTTCTTAAAAATACTTTATGGGCATTACAAACTCCTCACTGCAATCAAAATACCCTGTGCACTTACCCTTTATGAAGGGAGAATACCTCAAGCATCCGGCCTGCCACTGTCAATAATTAAGTGCGAACCTTGATATAAACTTTACGCCAACTCCGCTGACGGTCGACGCTTCTTCTGTCTCTTTCGCTGTCGCTGCACTGAGAGAAATTTCGTGAATAATAATTAAGAACATTTCGGAAGTCCATTTGTGATTTAAATGGGTAAAACTGTCATTAAAAGGAATCTATAAAAAATGAAATATAAATATAATAGATAATTCATATTTATTCTGAAAATATAACAACTAAATTCACTAAATTAAAAATTAAATTAAATTCCAGCCAGAAATAAAAATGTAAATATATTTTATTTGAATTTATTATTAATATTATCCATTAATATTTTTTATTCTTAAGATATTAAATGTATTTTGGCATTTTTGTTTAGGCTTTTAAATAATAAATTTAATGTTATTCTTCCTTAAGTATTTTGACTACTTAAATTTTTTTTCCCTGTAGTTATACGTTAAAATTGTTTTTTTTTAAATAAAAATCAAAGATTTCTCTCTGTGCACTTCTGATTTGCGCTTTTCTTTTGGTCCGTCTGCGTTTATCCCTTCGCAGGCTCTTTTCGCTTTTGCATTCGCTTCGTTTTGATTAAATTAAAAAGTTACCACAGTCTCAGTCGCCACCAAAAGCAAACAAACAAGCAGACACGCATTCGAATGCAGACAAACAAATATCCCCCGCCCTCTCTCCCTTTCACACTTCTCTAATTGTGTCTTCAGCCGTCAATTGTTGCCGTCCCTTTCTGCCGGCCACAGCCCTTCCCTTTCGCACGCTTTAAAAACAATGGAGCTTTGGATGAGCTAATAGATTTATCATGAATCGTTTCACAGTCCGTTACCGTTACTGTTCCTCTGCCACAGTTTGCCCTTTTGTCCTTCAGGTGTCTTTCCTCTCTTTCTCTCTCTTTTACTCTCTTTCCTTCCAATTCTTCTGGGTCCTTTAGCTATGCATGTAGATTTGATGGTTTACATTAGCAGAAGACTTTCTGGGGCTTCTTTAAGTGGATTTATTATTTTTTTTAAGTCAATATTACGTATAAGAATATTTTTTTATAAATTATTTTTTAAGCTATTCAATTCTTCTAAAAAAAATTGTAATGCCTCAAAGTATGCCACTGTTTTTCTAGCATAAAATTGTTATTGTTTTGGCAAGGTCAAAATATTGAATGAATTTCCCCATCAAGACTATTCCATAAATCGCTTCTCTGCTATTATAAATTGCCGATTCACCTCGATAGTTGACCACTACGATTAGATAGGTTTCTTTATAGGGCCTCAAAATAAATCGCATTGTGCGATAAGATATTACATGCTTAAAGTTAAGCGAAATGGATTTTTAGCGAAAACCAGAAGACAAAATATATTATTTTTTAACTTTTTGGTAGTCCCCCAATTTAATATAATTTATCTGATTAGCAATACAAAATTGTAGTTACTTTCGTTCTGGAACTCCTAATACTTTTTAAATACATTCCTTCACATATCGATGAAGTGCGATTAATGAGATGTTATAAATCAATTGGAATGCCCGTCTATATAAGGAGGTGCGCCTAGTTTGGCTTTGGCCATTTGGAAAATGGGAACCGCTCGAATTGCTGCCTTTGGATCGCTGCTGGCCAGCTGTTTGCTGCTGCTGGTGCTGCCCGTAGTACATTCGGCACCCGGTACACTGGAAGGTCGTGTGGTGGGCGGTGAGGATGCGACGAAGGCGCAGTTTCCCCACCAGGTGTCGCTGCGCAATGCCGGTTCGCACAGTTGCGGTGGTTCGATTATTTCGCGGAACTACATCCTAACCGCCGCCCATTGTGTGACCACTCAGGATGCGAGTGGTAACCTCGTTGCATATGCCGCCGATCGTTTAACCATTCGAGCGGGTTCCAATGATCGTCTCAGTGGCGGCGTTCTCGCCCAGGTGGCCAAGGTGATTGTGCACGAGGAGTATGGGAATTTCCTCAACGATGTGGCCCTGCTGCAATTGGAAACCCCCCTGATCCTGTCCAGCAACATCCAGCCCATCGATTTGCCCACCGCCGACACGCCCGTGGATTCGGACGTCATCATCTCGGGCTGGGGAAGGATCAAGCATCAGGGCGATTTGCCGCGCTATCTGCAGTACAACACCTTGAAGTCGATATCGCTGGAGAGGTGCGACGACCTGATTGGCTGGGGGGTACAGAGCGAACTGTGCCTCATCCACGAGGCCGACAACGGGGCCTGCAACGGGGACTCCGGCGGCCCGGCCATCTACAACAACCAGGTGGTGGGCGTGGCCGGATTTGTTTGGTCCGCTTGTGGAACCAGCTACCCGGATGGTTATGCCAGGGTTTTCTACCACAACGATTGGATCAGGGCGAACTCGGATGTGAAATAGTGCTGATTTTGATATCTGCAGATTGATAACTAAATAAAATTTTGATCGATTATTACAACTTTTAAATCGGACTATCGATAATATCGATTATTTGCCTTTTTTGGGGTCTTAAATTGTATGTTTCAAGTTTTGACAATCATAATTTAACTGGCTATATATTAAGCCTAGTAAAAATTGTGTTAATATATAAAATATTTATGTATATGAAAGCCATCGATATTTTTATCGAAATATTATCGATATGAATTTCTCTTTATTTTTTTTTAATTTTTGGGGCATATTAAATGATTTTTAGATCAGCATACTAAATGTTTTATTTTTAAACATTTTTGTATTAAATAGTATTGAGTTTTAAACACCCTTGGCCTTCTTTTTCTTAGCTACCCCTAATTAGCCTATTGTCGAATACAATTTTAAATCCATTTTAATGGCCGACTATTAGGCGCACCTGCGAAATTCCCACCTAGCATGTTATATAAAATATGAATAATTGCGGGCAAAATCGAGTGAATCGATGAAAGTTATTTTGAGAACTGCAGAAACCTAACTCAATCAAGATTGCTGGCCAAGAAGCCATAAAACAATTAGCAATGACATAATTCCCAATCGCCGCCACACTTCGATTAGATTATACATGCGCTGTGCCTATACTCTATATATAATAAATCACATCGGTTGATGGGTGATAAGATACGGGGATAAGATACTCCTAATCCCCGGTCGTATATATAAGGAGGTGCGGTGAATTGGGCTTTGCCCATTTGTGATTTTGATTTGGTGAAAATGACAACGATCAATGTTTTGCTCGTCGCCAGCTGTTTGCTGTTCCTCGGCCTGGTGCTGCCCGTAGTACAGTCGGCACCCGGTAAGCTGAACGGCCGTGTGGTGGGCGGTGAGGATGCGACGAAGGCGCAGTTTCCCCACCAGGTGTCGCTGCGGAATGCCGGTTCGCACAGTTGCGGCGGATCGATTATTTCGCGGAACTACATCCTGACCGCCGCCCATTGTGTGACCAACGAGGATGAGAACGGCAATCATCTGGCCATCGAAGCCGCTCGCTTCACCATTCGAGCCGGAACCAATGATCGATTCAGTGGCGGAGTCCTCCATCAGGTGGCCGAGGTGATCGTTCACGAGGGCTATGGCGACTTTATGAACGATGTGGCCTTGCTGCGTCTGGAAACGGCGCTGATCCTCTCCAGCAGCATTCAGATCATCCAGCTGCCCAGCGTGGACACGCCGGCGGATGTGGATGTCGTTATCTCGGGCTGGGGAAGGATCAAGCATCAGGGCGATTTGCCGCGCTATCTGCAGTACAACACCTTGAAGTCGATATCCACGGAGCGGTGCGAC
Source organism: Drosophila pseudotakahashii (assembly GCA_035046095.1). Lineage (NCBI taxonomy): Eukaryota > Metazoa > Arthropoda > Insecta > Diptera > Drosophilidae > Drosophila > Drosophila pseudotakahashii. The sequence continues at coordinate 16,734,820 of JAWNOE010000105.1, forward strand.
GAGCTGATCGAGTTCGGGTTCGAGGGCGAGCTGTGCCTCCTGCACATGGTGGACAACGGGGCCTGCAACGGGGACTCCGGCGGTCCGGCCATCTACAACAACCAGCTGGTGGGCGTGGCCGGGTTCGTGGTGGGCGGCTGTGGCTCCACCTATCCGGATGGCTATGCCAGGGTGTTCTACTTCAAGGACTGGATCAAGAAGCACTCGGATGTCTGAGGAATTCGTAGGAAATATTTTAAATATTAAATTATATTTTTTTTTTACCCCTAAAAATAATAAATAATATTTCAAAGAATTAAATAATATTTTCTAATAACAAAATAAAAGGAAAATCACTCTTTTTATATAACTTTGTTTGGTAATCTTATAAATTGCCATAAACTTTATATTAGACAAATAAATTTAAGACTTTGGGTTTTTTTTTTGGTTTACTCCAAAGAGATAAGAAAAAGTTTTAATCTAGGCCATAAATCAACAATGGCAAAGTGATTACTTTTCAATATAAATATTAGTGCTCGAAGAATTTCCCATTTATAGGTAACCCTTTTAATTTACATGTGTTTCGTATAATTCACACCGACGAATCGTTGAAATTTTTGGCAGCCCTTTGCCATTAAAGTGAAAATCTCCCGCCCATTTCCTGTGTGTGCTACACATTTTTTGCATATTTGTCAAGCAATTTTACTCTAAATTTGCCAATTATGCGCATTTTTTGAGCGTGACCCGAATGGCCACCAATACCAATAACCAGCCGAAAAAACACACATACCGATACGTGTGTGTGTGTGTGAGTATGGGGGAATATGGCCTTTTATCGCTTCGGCTACATTGTCTCCTGGCCATTGTTTGCAGCGAGGGTCGCTAGAAAATATTAAATGACAGTTGATTGGGGTGAAAATAATGTTAAGGGAATTTAAGGAATATTAAACACATGTAATATTATTATTAGAAAATATTAAATGATAGTTTATTGGGGTGAAAATTATTTAAAGAAAATTTACAGAATTATTTAAAGTATTTCAAAAAAATATAAATATTTAAAATATTTTTCAGGGTTGCAAATTGAAATAAATAAATAGAGCAGAAAATTTTGAGACAATCTATATGAAATCTTAAGGATTTTAGTCTTTTTTATAGGTTTTAAAAGTTGTAAGTCTCTAGAAAAATACATTTAAATATGTATTATTTCTATTAACCAGAATATAAATAATTAAATAAATATTTGTAATGTATTTAAATTAAATATAATGCTTTGGCAGGTTTGAAAATTAAGTAATAATTTTTTTTACAATGAGAAGTATTTATAAATTTTTTTGTTTTACATATTTCACTCTTCACAGAAATTTTACTTTAATTTTTAAATTATTTTCCTTTTGTGAAATTTTTAATTAATAAATAATTATTTAAATTAACTATTATATTTAAGAGCTACTTTTATGGCCGCTCTCGACTATCTTTGGTGTCGCTTTTTGTCTCACTCATTGCCCAATGTTGTTGCTGCGATCTCGCGCATTTTCAAACTTATATTGGCATAATTTATACTTTAGCAGCATTTTTATCGCTGCGCTCGGCACGAAATACCAAACACAAAATACAATAAACAATGGGCCGCCGATGCCCATGGAACAATAGCAATAACAACATGCCAATGTTCAATGTTAGTCCTTACAGAAAAAAAAAAAACCAGAAAAATAACCCTTAACCCCACTGCCTTAACCCTTTTTTGCTGCATTTTCCGTGCGCCGTACTTTGTGTCACTTTGCGCGCTTTATTTATTTACGATTTTTGCGTGAGCCTCGTTCGATTTTTTGTTGTATTGTATTTTATTTTTTATTTTATTTATTGATTTACAATTTATACATGCTCGGTCGCTCGCACATGCACTCGCACACAGTACGTATACGTAATATTTGCCATCGAGAAACGAGATTCGAGTGAGTGTGAGTGTGAGTGTGTGTTGTCATCATCATAGTCATAGTCATCATCGGCATCTTTATTTGGCTTCGATTGCGAATCCTGAACTGCCCCGTCTCTCTGCCGCTCCCTTTGGGCTCTATGTCAATGCCATCAATCATTTGTAGCAGCATTTTTATGTAAATAATTAAAATAGAAAATAATCGTAAAATAAAAGGAACCAGAACAAGAGTGTGTGTAATTCTTTCTCTTCTTTTTTTGACGCAGAAGAAGATGACTGCAGCAGTTTGTGGCGTTGGCGATAAAATGCCGGAATTTCCGATGAACCTTGTCGCGTGTCGCTCTTCATAATTTCCCTCTTAAATTATCGCGAATGAAAAGCCACAGAAGTGAAAAGTGGGGGGGAAAATGCACAAGGGAAATGAAGAGGAAATATTTGAGTCCATAAATATGTGGAAAGCAATGAAGAGAAGCCACTTGGTTTATAATATATATTTAAATACTTTTAATCCATTCGATGGCTTATTTTATTATACACGTTACTCGTAGAATAAAAGGGTATATTAATACCTATCGAAATGTAAAAGAAATTTTTCAAATCAGACCATTCATTAAAAAGTTATGAGCAAATAATGGAAATCAATTAGTGCAAGCAGTGCAAGCAGTCCCTTTACTGCTTGCGTATCTCCAGCTCCCTCGCACTTTCTTTATCAGAGTTCGTCAGTTCTCCATCGAATTGTTTGCCATCTATCAATCTATCTTTATACATTCACAAGTCAAGAGTTATTGAATTCCACAACAAAATAAAACCATTGCGATCATTATTTTTGGAGCTTCTGTTTCGGTTACTTGCTGCAAATTGAACAAGTTCGAAGCGGAAATAATAAACCAGAGTGGAGTCGATTTGACAGACATTTCGGGCGATGTGTCATCATTCGGTATCGGTTCTCGATGGAATGGAGGAGGGATTCAATGCACATTGGAATTTTAAATAAAACGAAGCTTAACTTTAAATACTGGACGGCAGGCGGATGCGTGTGTGTTTTGGCATAAGAATGCGTCCAAGTGTATCAACGATATAAACTTCTACGTCCACATAGACATAAAGTCCCACGTATATCCCTGTTTGTCTGAGCCTCACATATCTCTGCACATATATGTGTTTTTATTTAAATGAATTGCACGCAGCAGCAATTCCAAAAATTGATTTCGGCACGAGAATCGGAAGTCCGAGATATATATTTTAAAGGAAGTTGTTTTGAGTTAATATTTTAGATTTCTTGTTGAATTATTTTTTTAGATATTAATTACTATATTTGTAAGAACACTGTCTCTTGCTAAGAATTAAATTATAAAACTAAATCTGGTTTTAATAGAAATAATTAAAAATTAAGTATACGCCTCGTGTTTCCTATAAATAATAAAATACCAATAATATACAATTTTTAAGATTTTACAAAATAATATCATAGTGGGAATTTATCCCAAATTACAATTTATAGTCCCAAATTAATTACGAATTCCCCATAAATTTCTTTTAAATAATATACAATTTTTAAGATATTGCAAATCGTCTTTTTTTCATATCGAAAAATATTTACCCAAAGATAAAATCAAAAAGATATTTCAGTTATCTAGTTTATTTTCAGTAAGTCTTTTTTTATTGACTTTTGTGACAGATGTTTCTGATGGAAATTCATTTGGAATCATATGTTATGAATTATAATTTTGTGCCGCTTTTCAAAAATGTTAAATAAAAATAATAGAAATACCTCTCTGGAACGCACACATACATAAATAAGTCCACCTACACCGACACACCTACAGACGACAGACATGTGTAAGTACATACATCTGTGTATATTGGGAAGTGTCGTCGGTTGGTGCTACTTTTGCCGCAGGAAGCGGTCGCAGCTGTGGGTTTTAAAATTTCAATTCATTTCCGTTGTGCATACCGTATACCGTACACATGTATATACATACATATATATATATATATGTGTATATATGGTACAACAGTCAGCCGACAATACACACGCAGGAGGGCACACGCACTGGCAAAAACGAAAAAAAAAAAATGAAAAACAAAATGCGGCTAAATGGCAGACAGGACCAAAAACAACATACCGACAACAACAACAACAACAAGAACAGCCAGGGCCAGGTCCTTTCTGGTCTGGCCAGGGCAATTTATGTGCCGAAAAGGCCAAACAGAAACGAACCTGAGGCCTGTTACCGGGATTCCCCCGCAACCCGAAACCCGAACCCCCTGAAACCTTCGAAACTCAGGGAACCCCCTTTGAAAAACCCCCTTACAAACAGTAGGACCCATCGAGAATTCCATTACCATTCCTGAACGGATTCGAACAGCGGGTTGCCTGTAGGAAATATTTTTGTTATTGACGGTTTTGGCATTGCAAAATGAAAGCAATGAACAAATTCATCAACGTTTCATCACATTACAAAGTCTGTATTTCGGCCATAACATTGGCAAAATATGGTCACACTATGGAATGTCATACCTCGTTAAACTCGAAATAAAATTCCCAATCGATTGGCATTCAAAGATGGACATTTTAATTTTTTGCCATTTTTCGCAAAAAATCGTGAAGTAACCTCTAAAAAAAAGTGAAAATTGGTCAAAAACTAAATGTTACGTAAAGTGATGGGGATCGTTAGTTAGGTTGTTAGCTGCTCAAAACAGTAGGCGGTTTTGATTTGGGACAGTTTTTGTCCGAATTACATAAAAAAAACATATAAAATTATCCTGTTTTTGTAAAAAAAATTAATCATGATTTTCCACTAAATCCAATCACTCTTTTTTGCCGAAACAAAGAAAATGATGGTCCAAATATGGAATGTCATACCTCGTTAAACTCGTAATAAAATTCCCAATCGATTGGCATTCAAACCTGGACATTTTAAATTTTTGGCCATTTTTGGCAAAAAATTGTGATGTAACCCCTTAAAAAAAAGTAAAAATTGGTCAAAAATTAAATGTTACGAAAAGTGATGGGGATCGTTAGTTTAGGTTGTTAGCAGTTCAAGACAGTAGGTGGTTTTTATTTGGGACAGTTTTTGGCCGAATTACTGGCAAAAACCCAAATTCTGATTTTCGACTAAAACCAATCGGTATTTTTGCCGAAACAAAGAAAATAATAGTCCAAATATGGAATGTCTCACGTTTCTGGACTCGTTATTAAATTTCCAATCGATTGGTATTTAAGCCTAGAAATTTTATTTTTTGGACATTTTTCGCAAAAAGTCGTATGAATTGACGAAAATTAAATTTTTTCAAAATCAAACGAAAAGTTTTATGGATTTCATTATTATATTGTTATCTGCTCAAAACAGTGTGTGTTTTTGATTTTAGACCATTTTTGGCCAAGTTATCGCCAAAAAACACTGTTAAAAATCATATTTTTTTACCAAAACCTATAATCCTGGATTGACATACCTCGTTAAGCTCGTAATCAGGCAATAAAACGTTATTGATATTAATATGTATAGGGTTTCAACGGTATCTCCTCGTCGACTATCACCCATCAACGCACTTGCTCTGGCTTGTTTTATGTTTAAAATGTAAAATGCTTCAAGTCACAAAATTCAATAAATGCTCAGTGCCCAGCGCAGGGCCGCCCCTTTTACACCTCCCACCCCGACCGCCTACGACTCCCATCCGCCCCACTAAGTGGGCGTGGCACAATGGGGTAAATTGCATAAATGTATGACAAATGAATGCGTTGAATGCAGCACTGGCACAACGTTCGCTCAGGTGGCATATCATAGGTGCCATTGTGTGGCATTGCCACACACAGGCACTCACTGTGCTTTTCAAGGGGTGGGGGGTTGAAAGGGGCTGAAAGGGGGCTGAAGTGGGGGCTTTGGCCCAGCGGTTGGCACCATCGAAATTAAGCGATTGATGAGAGGCTAATGAGCGGGCACCGCAAAATGAAATGCATTGAAAAGTCCGCTCGATTGTGAAAAGGTGACAAAAGGAAAATGTCCCCAGTCCACGCACACATATCAGTGCGCATTTTGTGTGATTTGGTCACTCTGAGGTTGGTTCAATGATTTTCGATAGCAAAAAAGGCAGCAATTGTGGCAAAAATACTACAAAGCACTACCAGTTGAATGTAAAAAATGGTAATAGAAAAGAAATGGATTACAAAAATTGATAAGTCATTATATTTATTAAAATTACTCAAATTGTAAAATCTTCAAAATACCCTGTTAGCTTGAGTTTTTCAATTTGCTTGATTGAGCATTATCCGAAATACAAACGGCATGATTGCCAAAGTTAACAAAACAGGTAAAACAACGACTCGATCACGTTGCAAATTCCCCAAAGTAGCCAAACATTCGAACATTCGCTTCGATATTGGTTATGAGAGTATCGCAGAAAGTAAACATATTTTTCGGGGCCACGCCCACCAAGCAACAAACAACAAACAATAACAATAACAATGGCGAACAAGTGCAACTACAACTACAACTACAACATGGGAGCAACAACTTTGACCGCAGCAATGTTTGGGTCTCATAATTTCCAGGAATATTGCTGTTTGGCCTACACTATCCTAGGAAAATGTCAACCGAGCCCGAAGGCTTTGCTTTCTTTTTTAAATTTATTTAATATATATATTTTTTATAAGTAAGAGAATGTTTTAAATAAATATATTTAAAATGTAAGCCTCCTTTGGGTAAGTTAAAGAACAACAAGTATTAACATGATATCTACGCATAGTGTGACCAACGCTTTGTTAAAATAAAAGGTGTCCACAAAAAACTTTGGTCACACTTTTATGATTTGCTTTATTAGTTCTTAACATTTTTAATATTAGGCAGGGCACCAACAAATTCGTTATGAAAACTCGCTGGCAAAGTTCCTCCATTTGTTCAGGTTGCTTTTTGTTGCGCTACTGGGAACGTGCAAAGATTTAGCAAAAGTACTTAGGCAAGCAGCCAGGTTTGGACGGGGGGAAAACGGAGTTAAGCTCGTCTCGGAGCTGAATCTGAACCCGAATCTGAACCTGAATCTGCGGCTGGAGCTGCAGCAGCAGCAGGAGCAGCAGCTCTGGGCCATGGCAATAAAGGTAACCTTCTTAATTTGTTATGACTGTCATTTTGGGGCACGTAAATGGGTGCGGCTCCACCGGGCAGCTATCCTGACCTCCTGGCCTCCCTCATCCCCAATCTTATTTTGCTCTCTTGGTTGTTTTTCTAGGGTATTACTATACTGTACAAGGGTTTCCTAGAGATCCCAGAGGGAAAAAGGTGTAAATGGTTTTATTTGAGAGGGATGAATTAAAAATATTAATTTAAAATGGTTCTAATACAAAATTTGGTTGTTCTAAAGGTATATTAAATATATGTTTTATTATTAAAAAGAAATATTTGGGGTATTTTTTAATAAATCTAATAATATATTTGACAGCCTTCTTTAAAGTAAATTCCCATCTGCTTCAGAAGCAACTTTGGTCACACTAATTGTTGTGAAATATTAAAGAAAAGGTGTAACTGATGTTTATTGAGTGGGAATTAAAATCTTAATCTATTTTAAATTAATTATTAAGTAAGCTTAGCTGCATTTTTAAGATTACCGGGTAATTTTTAGTTGAACAACTGCTGTCTGCATTTTTTTCCTCCCCATTTCTCCGGCCAAACTCTCTTCTTGGCCAGCTGGTGTTTTTGGTTCGTCTTGGAGGCGCCGCCAGCGATTTTGGCCCAAAAGTGTGTGGGCCATGTCTGCGTTTTGTTTCAGAACTTGCTGGAATATTTGCATTGCGGTGTCGCCGGCGTTGGAGGAGCTGCGATTTGTGTGTGAAGTGTGCGAAGCACAAAGAAAAGCGCCACGGCGAAGGGGTTGGAAAACTTTGCATTGTTTACTTTTTGTTTTCATTTTTTTTTGTATATACCTTTTTTTTGTATTTTCCTTTTTATCCATGCTGTGTCAGTTTTTGTCCGGCTCAAAACGAAGGGAAAACTAAAGCTAATACAAAGGGAAAAAGGTGAAATTGTGATGACTGAAAAGCGAATAAGCTAAATGAATTTATAATTGGACAAAGAAAATATATAAATTAATTTAATATTTAGAATATTTAAAAAAGTATTTTTCCAAAGTTAGAAATAAAAACTTGAATGACAACACTTTTCAGCTTAAAAGCTGCATAGTTTTGGACTTGAAGCGTGGAGAATTCCCCCCAGGTCATCGATAGAAATGTTACCAGGAGCATGTTCATCCCGCTGACTATTTTCCAAACAACCATCCCCCCCCACCCCACCCACTCCAAAAAAAAAAACGCCTGCTGTGCTACCTTGTGCCAAGTGCTCTGGATTTTTCCCCTCGTTTTTTTTTTGGGCCCACGCTAAGCACACAAAAACATAATTTGTTTGCTTGTCATTTTGCCATAATACGCTGACAACAACAACAAAGACGAGCTCACAGCAAGGAGGCCAGGAAAATGCTGGGATGCATGAGAAAAAAAAATAGGCGGAGAGGGGAGAACAAAAAGAAAAATAACTAAGAAGCGGGAGGAAGGAAAATCAAGCACAAATACTAATAAACGAGAATAGAGGGGATGCTGCGAGGAAAAGGAAATCGCGCTCACCACTAATGTGTTTTAATTTTTGGTCAACGTGTGAAAGACGGAAGATGGTTGGTGCTCATCGGATTTTGATCACAGTGCTTCAACAAAAAAAAATTTTTTTAATAATGGGAAGGGTTTTTTAAATGCCTTTTTTGGTAAGAGTTTTTTGAAAACGGCTTTTAAGAAAAGAGTTTTTGGTAAACCCATTTTGGGAAAATATTTTTGGAAAACGTTATTTTGAATAAAAGTTTTTCGGAATGGGTTTTTGAGAAAAAAAAACAAACTAATAACACACCATTGTTTTAATTTTAGCTTTACAAAGTTTTATGAAATGCTTAAGAATATTTATTTTAAAGTTCTAAGCTTCAAATTTAATTTTGCTGACCATTCAAGTGTGACCAGATTTTTGAAGGTATCCAGCCACTTTGGCCCCCCCTTTTCAATCCAGTGCCATGGTTGTTTTTTTCGGACTCCGGACTCTGCTTACAGAGCATAATGAATGTGCTTACGAATTGGTTATTATATTCTTAGGGGCCGAAGGACTTGCAGGACACCGGGAACCGGGATAAAGCGGCCGAGGAGGAGGAGGAGGCTGGAGACTCACAGCTCTCTGTTTGCTTGCTTGTTTGTTTGTTTGCTGTTTGCTGGCACTGTGTTTGCTTTTTTGGCTGCCTGTTGACCTGCAGAGCGCAAATGGCTAAAAAGAAAATTGAGCGCAAAATGCTTAACAAATATTTTATGACTCCGAAGTTCAAACGCTTAAATGTGGCAACATTGTTCTTGGCCCAGCTTTTCTGCTTTTCTTTCTTTTTTCTGCTTTTGTTGTTGCCGGCAAATTACCCACAGCAGCAGCAGCAGCAGCAACTATTTTCCGGCATGGCATATTTTTGGTCCTGCTCTCCTGCGAAACAAAGGGACAATAACAGCAACAACACACAGTGCACACGTTGAAAAAGTGAGAGGAAAGCGGGGGCAAAAAAAAAAATATATATATATATATAAATCAAAATACAACAACAAACAAAAAAAAAGGGCAGCAGCAGCACAAGAAGCCGAAAGAGTGGGAAAAAATTGTTTGAAATTCCTAACAAAGCATTTTAACAATTTGCTGACATTATAACGGCGACAAGTTGAGCGAAGTCAATAAACTGTTAACTGAAACTGAACAACAAAATATTACAAAAAAAAAAGAACAATGTAATGGGAAAAAATCTGTAAGGTCAAGTTTTCGAACTTGATGATACCCATTATCTCTTATAGTTTTCTTACGGTTTTGCTTATCAAAGAAAGTTACAAAAATAACTTCTTTTTGAATATTTTTGTTTTTTTTTAACAAGAATAAAATCCTAAAAAAAATATTTTTTTTTATCAAGATTAAATATAGTAAATAGTAACTTCTAAAAATATTATTTATTATTATTTTATAAAGATTAAATAGAATTTAATTTTATTAATTTGATTCTTTTCTGTATAAATCTAATTAAATTTTTTGTATCTGCTTTTATTGCTTTTTTTTTCTAAAAATGCTCCACAACATACTGAACATATGATGGGTATAAAAAGCGGCAAAAACAAAATGCGCTAAAGTGAAAAAAGTGCTGATAGTAATAGACTGGAAAGACGTGCATCAATAGCGCCTCAAATGCCCCATAACATTGCTCGGTCAGGATGGGATAAACGTGGTATGGGTATGGCTATGGGTATATATATGGGAAAGTGAGGAACCATAGAGGAACCTCGCCATGGGATTGACGAAAAAGTTTTTAACAAAATTCCCGCAGCAGCATCAATGTTTGGCAGCTGGCAACATAAACGGCATGAAACTTCATTAAAGCGATAAAAATCAGAAGCGAGGTGGCAACCAAAATCCGGCTACTGAAATGAGTTACGAAAATCTGTAAGACAGTTGGTTGCCCTAAAAAATATATAGATATAGGAAATTAATATAATATAATATTTTAAATATATTTATTATATTGTTTTTAAATATATATTAAAATCTATAAATATTTTTTAGGGTTTTTTAATTTGAAAATTATTTCTCATATATTTTTGTTTTTTATTGTTATTATTTATAATACTTTTTTAAATATTTTTAAAAATAAATAAAAATATTTAATACATTCTTTGACAAAGCTTATATAAATATTGTTAACTTCCGAAATGGAAAGGGTAAAATCAGATGCTCCGGGTGAAAATCCCGGCTCAAAGCATGCCCTGCTTTCACCGCAGTCAAAATATCCGGCGGAGCCACATCACCTGAACGTACTATGTACGACGGATGGGCAACAGGCATCAGGCAACAGGGGGTTAAGCTTGATGGCCGGGATGGACCACCGCAGAATACGAAGGCTCCCAAAGTTATTAAACTTGTTCGAGAGCATGTTTATGCAGCCAGGACTCCCAGAGATTCCAGATTCCGGACCACCCGCCTTACCTGATTAAACGCCGGGCTTGCCAGTCAAAGATTTATGACGAATTGTCTGGCCTTTTCAGTGGGCTGCTGCTGGTTCTGGTATTATTAATTAAGGTGGAATGGGAATGGGAATGGAAACGGTTGAAGAGGGGGAAAAAGTGTGATTTAATGTGCAGGTGCTGCCGGCACATATTACTACAGAATTTTTGCACTCACCGATGATGGACATTGATGGACGTGAATGGAAGTTTATGCACTGGCACTGGCATATGCCGCAGATCGGCCCGAAAATCTACTTATATGCTAAATGTATATGCCAGCCAAAAAGTAGGCATTCAAAATGGGCAGAAAAACTGAAAAACATAAAAAGAAAATAAATTATGAAGCTGGGTATTTGAAATCATTTAAAATAGGTGTCTAAAAGTATGCAACCAAATATTTTTAATCCATAAGTGGAATGAATTCATGCAGCAAGATGACTGTCCTCTATTCACTGCATACTTTTGGGTAAAAAATATGATTAGAAAACTTCAAGGACTGGCTTTGTATATATTTGCCCACAATTTCAATATATATATTTAATAAAAAATGTATTATAGCTAAATTATTTATTTATTTAATGAAAAAAATATGATTAGAAAACTGTAAAGATTATCTTTTTGTATTTATTTGCACTACCTTTCACTCTAGTTAACCCAGATTTTACCTTGAATTAAGGCCTCCTAATTAACCTAACCCCAAACTTAAGTGGTTCTCTAACCAAGCCAAGACCTTCGGTTTTCGCCAGGAAAAAAGGAAAATATAACAAAAATAATAAAGACAACAAAAGAGCGGCATAATTTTTGCCATATCAAAAATAGTTGCGTGCCTTCGTCACTTCTCCCCCCCCCCCACACCCAAAAAAAAAACAGAAAAGTGGAAAGACCGGGGGGAAAAACCCATAGACGGGCGTATAAAAGAAATCAACTATTTTGATTGAACGCACACACACAGAGGAGCTGAGCAGCGCTTTTTCGGATAGCAAAGATTCATAATTACGATAAACAACGCAGAGCACTGAGAGAAAAACCACTGGGGTGTGTCAGTGGGTGGTTGGGAAATCTTAGGGGGCAAAACAGCGGCAGCGTAGATAAGCAAATGCTCCCCTGGCTGAGGTTTCCTTTTTGTTGCCACACGGTTTCTGCTGCTGCTGCTGCTTCTGCTGCTTTGTTATAAATCACAAGGGGATGCCTCCTTCGTCTTGGCGGGGCCATAAAATAAAGGGGGAAAAGGCGGAAAATCGGGGTGAGAAAATGCCGGAAAAACAACAGGGTGTGGGTGACTGGCCAGGGATAAGAGCTGCTCTCACCGCAATCAGTGTTCTCTGTGCTTTTAATTGATATCATTGGCCATGATTTTAATTGAACAGTGGCTGGCCATAAACCAGTAAAAATTATCCTTGCTCAGCCGCATTCCACGAAGCGAATTCAAGCGGAAAACTTTGCGGGAAAAATGGCAAAGCGCAGTTATAAATGAATTTCAATTGAACAGGAAAACATAATAAACAGGGATTTAACTTTTATGACACAAAACTTATAATTTATTTATACAAATAAATATATTGAAATTATAATAATAAATTATTTATTTATTGGAGAGCCATACAAATTTTTATAATAATTTTGTTAACTAGTTAAACAAATTATAATTATATATAGAATATTATTTACCAAGAAATCACTTTGAAGCATTTCAGTTAATAGGTTTTATTATGTTTACATTTTATTTATAAAAAAAAGGGTATAAAAGATTTTTTAATTATTTATTTATTTCAGAGCAATAGAAATTTATATAATATTTTTTTAATGTGGTATAATAACATATATAATATGTATTACCAAGAAATCAGTAAAGTATATATTATTATTAGCAATACATATTAATATAATACTTTTTTAACTATGTAAATAAAATAAAAAATAATAAATACAATATTAATTACCAATATTGTAATATTTAAAATAAAATTAAATTTGATTACTTTTCTGAGCAATAAATATTTATAAAATAATTTTATTTAATTTGGTAAAATAATATATATAATATTTTTTATCAAGAAATCATATTTAGCATTGTAATATTTTTAAATAATAATTTTTGTAACTAGGTAAAAATAATATATACCATATTAATTACCAAGAAATAAAATTAAAGTATTATAATATTTGAAATAATATAATCATTTTTTTAACTTGGTAAAAGTAATATATATAATATAATTTTTCAAGATTTTAAACATGTAATCTTTGTAATATTTGGAATAAAATTGAATTGATAATTTCCAGAACATCCCCGCTAGAATTTCCGATATGTGCATGCGCACGTGTCTTTCTGTGTTTACCATGCCATTAATTGGATTATCTAGCGCTTCGTGTGGTGCCACAACAAAATAATTATAATTATTTTAATTTTTATTTTTATTTTTGTTTTCACACAAACCACTCATTGTTGCTCTTGGGTTGCGCAAAAAAAAAACGGGAAAGACGAAATTAATTAAAAGCTATTATCTTGCGTGTTGCGATCTATCGAAGGCCAATCAATCGATAGCTGCTGCATTGCCATCTTGGCTGCCATTTTGCATGGCATTTATGAGCCAACAGCAACACCATGATTTTCCACCAATTTTCACCAGCTGACGACAATGCAGTTAGGAACGGTGGGGAATTTTCCGGGCTGCTGTTGAACTCACGCTGTGCAGGCTTTTCCATGTGTTGGTCAATTGTGTGTTTGACATTTTCGTTATGTTCGGTGGGGAAAATGGGGATGGGGGGGGGGTGGCTGAAATTTTCCCAAAAGGGGGTTGGAAAACGTGCGCCATTTAATGCAACCAGCTGCTGATGCTGATGCCTTTGTTGCTGCCGCTTTTTGCGGCATGTCCTGTTGTCCTGTTGTCCTGGCTCTCTTGCATTTTGCATGAAATTTCTCAAAATTGTGCGCATTTGTTGAGGTTGTTGTTATAATTTAGTTGGAAATTGCTGTCACACCCACACAATCGCCCCCACACACACACGAACACACGCACACTCACACACTCGCACAACATTAACCCACTGAGAGGCGGCGGTGTCATCTCCACTCGGATTTAATCTGCAGTAATTTGTTTGATTTCTGTTATTGGCCTGTCACTCGACTGCCGGCCACAAGAAAATCCGGCAAACATTTACCACACAAAATGTCCCTTTAGTTTTATTTATTTTCTTTCAGGCTGCCTGCAATTTTCATTCATTATTTTACATTTAAAACGGCTGCATCTTGAATTTAATTACGTTATAAAATATTAAATGTGACAATATTTTGTTATTATTCGTTTTTATTTACAATTTTTGAAGCAAATATTTAATAAATATTTTTAAATTATATTTTATTTTTTTTATATATTATTTATGAATTTTTTTTTTATTCTCCATTTTTAACTCATTATTTTACTTTAGAAATTGTGTAAAATATGACAATATTTTTTAAACTCGATATTATTTTACAATTTTTTAAGATGTTATTTAATAAATATTTTTTTTTTTCTTGAATATTTAAATATCTTTTAATTCTAATTTTTTATTTATATATTTATTATATATTTTTTATTTATTTTCTTACGGCTGCCTGAAATTAAATTTATTTCAAATTTCTGCATCTTGATTTTAATAACATAGTTAAATATTAAACATCACAAAATTTAAATATATTTATTTACTTTTTTGAATTCTACTTTAAAGACTTACTCCTTAGTTATTTAAAGGATAATATTTATTAGTTGACTTAGCCCTTTGTTAACTCTTATATTAATTATCATAATTATTGTGCTGATGAGGGTTAAAAGTTGATGAATTTTCAATTTAATTTCAGAGGCGAAAATAAAAACAGAACTAGCTGGGGGGAAAAAAAGTGGAAACCAAGCTCATTCGTTTACGCGCTTTCGCTTGGCTTCAGTTTCAGTTTGCAGTTTGCAGTTTTAGCTTTCAGTTTTGGCCAAACCCCCTTTGTATATTTTTTTTTTTCGACTGGGGGACTGGGTGATCCCCCTAGAACGAAGTTCCACGGCCATGGCCATGGCCAGTTGGCCAGTTTTTCAGTTTTGTCAGTGTTGATAACATTTCAGGCTAGTGAAAAACGAGCTAAATGGCTAAAATGCAGAAGGGGGTTACTGCGGGGAAAAGGGGGAAAAAGGGGAAAAGCTGTTGAAAATGGGTTTTTGGCCTGCTGCAAGTGTAATTTTAGGCAAAACGCGAATTGCGAATTGGATTGCGGCTTATAAGCACGTTTATAAATTACTGATTCGTCTATGGACTAGGTTAGCCATAGAGTCCCGGAGTCCAGAGTCCGTATACCCGGGCTAATGTCAGCGAATGAATAAATTAAATATTCCATCTCCATCATTGAAAATGTGTGTGTGTGCTGCTTTAATTAACTTTTTTTCGCATTTGGTTTTGGCAGATTGTGGAACTCCTAAAAATTGAATTTTCTCTTTCGTAATTAATTTGTATTAAAAACCAATTTTAGACGGAGGGGGAAAACCAACAGCAGCCATGGCTTAGTACGGCTTAGGCCCTGTCATTTGACCCTAATGCAATCCCAACAACTGACTTTGCCCCTTTGGTTGATTGCATTAATTAAGCTTAGCAGAAAAAATGAAAATCTATCCAAAATATATGTTTAATCCCAAGCACATTCAACTGCTAATTGGTAAAATAATTGCCAAATAATTGAAAAATGTTCACTTCAAATTAGTTGACATTTTCTGGGGATTATTAAATCAAAAGATTAGAAGTCGGGACCTGGAATTAGCATTTAAGTTTATTGTTTTCCTTAAGGAAAGTAAGATTTTTGATGGGAAATAAATTAGTGCTTGAAAAAATATCGATAGTTTACTATTTTTCGATATTTAATATTTGTTTTCCCTTGAAAACATCGATATTATCGAATCGGTGTTGTGAAATTATCAAAAATATCGATTTTATCAAGCTCTAAAATAAAGGTGACATATTTGTTTTCCCTTGAAAAAAATCGATATTATCGAATCAATATTGTGAAATTATCGAAAATATCGATTTTTTAAGATCTAAAATAAAGATGACATATTTGTTTTCCCCTGAAAAAATCGATATTATCGAATCAATATTGTGAAATTATCGAAAATATCGATTTTCAAGCTATTAAATAAATGTTGACATTTTTTTGTATTTTTTAGAAATGCATCTTATAGTATTTCGCATAATCTTAAAGCCTTTTTCTGAACTTTCGTAATTGCATTAAAATAAAAATAACGCACTTATCTCATACCAATTTCCGTTTCACTCTCGAACGAATACCGAAATTCCCCAACTAATTAAAAAACGCATTATTCAAAGTGGCGCGAAACAAAAAAAATACTGAAAATGAAAGGCAATCCCCAAAGGGCAGCCAAGTGAGTTTCCCTTTTGGAAATCGGGTTTTTGTTTCGGCAGATTGCAGATATACAGATACACAGAAACAGATACGGGTAGATGCAGATGAATACGCTTTTCCGGCTTTTCCGGCCTTTCCACGCATATCCCCGCATATGTATATCCAATAACCGATTAATAAATATGCGCAAATTTTATTTTAATGCCTTCCTCGTCGGCACTCGTGAGTTATGACCTGGTTAAGAGTCCTGGCTTTTGGCCTTTTATGACCTATGGCAAGCCAGTTCGCCTAAATTGGCCACAAATCGTGCGAAAATAGCAAAGATCTGTTCGGTTTTCGGTTCTCTGCTCTGTTCTGTTCTGTTTCGCCTTCTGCATTTTTCGGGGCCAGCGGAAAATCAATTAATTTAAATTTTTATTGCCACACTTGCCACATTAATTCGTTGATTCGCCTCAATTTCTGTGCGAAATGTGTTGTCTGCTCACACGGCGGATGATTTATGTGAGTCTGCAAAGATGCTCCTAATGGATTATTCATTTGCATGCTGTTTATGTGTGTTTTTCTTTTCGCTTTTTCCGTCTCTCGAGTGACCGGCGGAGAGATCATAACTGGTGTTAAATGATTCCGGGTCGGCCGAGTGGATGCCATTGAAAATTTTCTAATTTTGAATTTTGTATTTTGAATTTTGAATTTCGAATAGAAAGATGGCCCATAGAATTATGGAATTTTAGAGAATTTTTACAAAAAGTACAATAAATTATTTTTTTATTTTCTTATTTATAGAAATATATATTATTTATTTATATATTTTATTAAATTATTAAATTCAATTTGTTGAATTTTTTTACTTATTAATATTATTAAATCACAAACGAAATACAAATTCTTTATGATAATTATTTAATTTATAATACCTACAGAAATACTTAAATATTTTAAATTATTTTATTTTCTTTTTAACAAAAATGTTTTTTTTTTCCTAAATTATTAAATTTAATTTAAATAAACCCTAAATTATTCATTTATATTTTTTAACTACAATAGAAACACAAATACTTTATGAATGTTGAGATAATTAATTTAATTAGTTATTTAATCGAATTTATTTAAAATACCTACAGAAAATATTAGAAAATAAATGTTTTTTTTATTTTTAAAAATCCCAAATAAATACAGCATTTATTTCATTCAATTTCTCCCTAATTTATTACCCATATTTTCCATTCATCAAACTCCTCGCATTTTGAAATACACTTAAAATGCACAATTTACGAACTGAAGCGCACTTGTCCTGCTTTTCATTTCGCCTCTAAAAATACTCAAAGATTATTCGTTGGCCATTCGTTGGGCGCCATTCTCACGTGTTTATTTTCTGGATTTTGCTGGCCGAGATGTTCCAGCTCATTGGGTTCATTTTTGGCATTAGCACTTGGCATTGTTAAAGCACTTTGAATGGCAATTAAGTGGAGGATGAAAAACATTCACACGTATGGACATGGAAATGTGCGTAAATACGAGTGCAAACACACACACACACACACACACACATAGACAACTCAATTTGCACTTCATCTGGTGATGCGAGTGTACTGGTAATTGCTAATTGATTTTGCCATATGCATTAGTTGATACATTTATAATTATGCCTTTCAATTGTCGGCCTTTTCAAGTGCCGGCGACTCGATGAGGCATGAATCTTAATGCCGCACACATTTCTCATTAGATGATTATGAGAGTCCAGGGGCGGAAAGCTGGAAAAGCTGGGAAAGCCGGGAAAGCGCCTCCCAAATTGCTTGGCTTCAGCTGACCACGGTGCATGCGGAAAAACCACTCTAAACTTTATTAATTTTAATTAAAAACACTCGACTCATTTTGAGGGTTAAACGCTTTTCTTCCGAGCTTTTCTCTGTGTGTGTCTGGTTTCCATAAGCCGCAGAACACTCGACTTTGGCCAGCAGGCCAGCAGGCGGCGAGAGCAGTTAAAAACAAGGAAGCCATCAGCAGGAGAACTTATTTCCCTTAATTCACTTCGAGTCCGCACGAACAGCCTAAAAAGATTAATACAATAATACTTTTATTTAAATTTAATATTATGTATTAAATAAAAATATATATTACAAAATATTCATTTGATATTTTAGATATGATACCATATATTGTATAATAATTATTTAAATATTCCGAAATATTATATTTATTTGGAACTTATTAATTATTTATTTTTAATTATTTATTTAATATATAAAAAAAAGAATTACTATTGTAAATATTAGTATTATTCTATCATAAACAATTATTATAATACTCCAAAATATTATTTCCACTTAGAACTTAGGGGAGAAATAATTCATAAAACATAAATGTATTTATTTAGTTAAATATTATATATACCTTCCACCATTATTAATTATTATAATATTCCAAAATATTATTTCCACTCAGAACTTAGAAGGGGAATAATTCTAAAGACACAAAATTATTAATTATTATAATATTCCAAAATATTATTTCCACCCAGAACTTAGAAGGGGAATAATTCTAAAGACACAAAACTTTTAAGTAATCATAAATTTATTCGGTTAGGGCATTCGTGCTTTCCCCCAAAGGCCCTCGAAATATCATTAAAAAATCTGAGCTCAAACTTTTGCCCAAAAGGCGTAAGACGTTTTGTGTATTCCGAGCGTTGAGAGTCCAGAGACCATGATACCACGGAACTCCATGGATAAACGGGGGTGGTGGGCCCTGCAAATCGTTGGTTTGTGCGACTTTTTGTTTATTGTTTTAACGCCGCACGCGGCAGTTGGTCGCTTTAAGCCATAAAAAGCAAAGGTGCGACGACGATAAACAATGGGCGAATGGCAAAGGGCTCGACCACCCACCGACAATTGTCTTGGGCCAAATGTACGGCTTAAAAATGGGGAAAACTGGCTATCTGCCATGATGGTCCGATTGGAAGGGCCTATAATCTCAAGTTACAATATTAACTAAGAATAAATTATTTCATATAATTTAAATAGTGTTGAAATGGTGGCAAATGGTCACAAATGGTAAGTAATAAATACAAATCGCAGCAGTCCTTTGAAAATAATTCTCTCTAATGTCACTTACGCTACCTGATACGAATCACATTTCTACGATATCTCGTGTGAGCTATACCAAATTTTCAATTTGAATTGTGTATAACAAATATTGTGTTTTTTTCTTGTCGATAAAAGCAAAAATATTCAACTCTTTCTTTTGACCAAATTTCTCTAAATTTAATAAATTTGGATTAAGTGTTTAATATTGATAAAATGGACGTGGATCCCCAATCGGTTTCGGCTCCCAGCACAGCCAACACGTTTAACTTGAGTGAGCAGCTCATGCAGCGGGAGCATAATATGATGAACCGAATCGGTTATCGTGGCAACCAGACGTCGTCCGATAGCTTTGGCCAGGGATTCTTTGGATCCCGCCTGGCGGTGGAGAAAATGTGTCCGATCAAGTTGCTGTTCGATCACCCTGAGGCGTACACGTGCCTAAGCTTCGACCGGTCGGGCGATTTCATTTGCTCGGCCGCCCATTCGAAGGGTAACCTAGTCGTTTGGGACTGGATGAGATCAAGGTCGCTGCACCGCTTTGCCTCGGGCCACAACTGTTTGGTTTTCCAAGCGAGCTTTCTCAATAGCTCCTGCGCCGGCGCAGGCGGCGGTCTGGACATTGTGTCTGCCTGTGTTCAGGGCAAGGTGCGCAGGTCGATCGTACCGCCCTCCGGCGGAGACGCCATCGAGTCCAGCACACTGTACGACCACGACGAAACGATCTTTAGGATGATCGTGGTGCCGAACAGCCAAACGGAGGTGATGAGTGCCGACGTAAAGTCGACGGTGAAGCATTTCGATCTGCGCACCCCCAACGGGTCCAGCAACACAATGCTGCAATCCGTGACTAACGATGCGGGGAAAAGCATTCTCATCTTCGGCTTGGCCCACCATCCATTTGCTCCTCAATTCTGCATTTCCGGAAACGATTCCAGGGTCATGGTGTACGACAAGCGGTATTTGAACCAAACCCTGACGGAGTTTAGCGCGGAAAGGATTAGGAATATACCAAGTGTGAGTGTTATGTTGGGTTATGTATATGGGTTGGAAAGATTCATATCCATATTATCTGACAAAATTAAAAAAATTTTAATTTATCGATTTTATTGATGTTATCGATTTTATCGATTTTATCTTATTTTTACCAATTATGTTTAAAACTAGTTTAAAACTAAATTGTTAATAACCTGTTTGTATTCAATTGGTCTGATAAACAGCAACTTATCGCCAATATATCGATATATCGATATTTTCTGCCATCACTTATTGAATCGATGTTTTTCTTTTCGCCTCCAGATACATATTATGAACGTTGAATACAACTATAATGGCTCTGAGCTCCTGGCATCTTATCAAGGCAAAGGGATAGCTCTCTTCGATAGTCACAGCGGCAAGGATGATGACTGCAAGCATTGGTATGAGGGCCACTGGTATGTCTGGGATCTCTGGATCTGAATAACTATCGCCTCGACATTCACATATTCCACATCCACAGCAATGACGACACCAAGACGGATATATGCTTCTACGGACCCCAATCGGAATTTATCGTGGCATCCAGCGATTGTGGGTCTATATATTTTTGGGACAAGAGTACACAGTCCGTTCTCAAGGTGCTGAAGGGTGCGAAGTCGGCCATGGTGAACATTCTAGCTAAACATCCTTTGATGCCGCTGTTGGCCTCCGCTGGCGGGGAGCATTTCGTCAGGATCTGGGCTCCGAATGGACCCTAGGTAATCCTAAGTTTACATCTAGATTTAAAAAACGGTCTAATGAATTCTGTTTCCTTAGAATTCGACTAATCATGGGTGATCATCATTGAGGCGCAGACGAGATAACAAAATTGATATAGTTTATAGTTTTTCACTTTCTAATGGAAAGCTTTTGTATCATAATATACGTACTGCCAAATTAGTCACTTGTTTTGTATACAACTGTTTATTTTTCACAATAAAAATCGAAGTGAAAGGTTCATATCCTCGGAAAATTGGCAAGAAATAATCTTTAATTTAAAAATGCGTTTAGTTTAGGCTTACATAAATTATTTTATTAACGATTTCATTGTCTCTATCAATTTTGTTCGACCATTTTGACATTTTTGGGCTCGTCGTTAATGGCAAAAATCAGATCAGGCATACTACACATGATTGCATTCACACACAAGCTCAGTCACACTTAACAGGCTAAAGATATGGTAGATATATATAAATTTAGGTATATTTTGTGATACAAATAATCCCGATCAGTTGGTGGTTGTGATGGGCTCGGCACTTGAGCTCCTGGCCAATTTGTTTGGCGGTCCCAGGAGACTGAGCAGAACCGGCAGGAGGATCAGGCCGTGAGCTGCTCCGATGAGGACAATGCCCAGATACATTCGGAAGTAGAAGACCTGGAAGATCTGCGAATTGGAGAAGCCCAACACAACGATGCCGGCGAATTTGGTGAGTGTTATGCCCGAAAGGACACTGCTCCCGGTCACGTTCAGGGAGTGAAGAGCCCGCTCCTGGGCCGAACCCTCCGCCCGCTTGAAGGATCTCACAATGTGGGCCACGAACTCCACACCAATGCCAACGCAAACCACCAGATTGACCAGTGATATGGCGTTCAGATTAATGCTCCACGCCCACATCATACCCAGCATATTGATGAGTATGCAGATGACCATGAAGAGCACGATGAGCGTGGATGTAATGTCCAGGCCGGTTATCAGTAGGGTGACCAGGAATATGGCCAGCAAGGACATGCCCAGCGAGAACATCGCATCCTCCCAGATGGTCAAATATTGTTCGTAATATATGTAGAACACACAGTACGCGAAAATCTCCGCATCCACACCGTTCTCGTCGAACATGGCATTTATCTCGCCCGCAATTCTTCGCACTTCCCGCAGCTGCGAGTAGAATTCCTCCGAGGTGGTCGATGTGGTGGAATACTGCATAAAGTAGGTGTCCTGCACAGTGGACATTCCTTCGTCGTCGATGGTGTAGATAACGGCCTGCAAACGAAATTAAAATGAAAATTAAAATAATTTAAATCTCTGTCATTAAAGATATAACTTTTGAACTGTCAAGCGAACCCCTATTTCTTTTATATACTATGATTTTTCCCATCCAAACTCTACTCACATCAGCATAGGAGGCTCTTCCAGCCTTGGCGCACTCGGCATCTGGCAGATCGAAGAGGAAGTACGGTATGTACCTGCTGAAGGTCTCGGCATCAGGTCTCAGGCCATTCTCGGTAAACCCACGTTCACAGGGCATGCAATCCTCGCTCTTGGAGTCTAAAAGAATATTTAAATTATTTATTGGAATAAATTTTAGAATTTTTTGTGGAAAATTGTGATCTGGGTTTTTGGTAAAAGTTTGATTTTTTCTTTTAGTTTTTTTGCTGTAACTTGGCCAAAAATGGTCCTACACCAAAAATACATACTGTTTTGTACAGATAATCGAATAATCATTAAGTCTATAACACTTTCCGTGTGATTTTTAGAAAATACAATTTTCGCCAATTTTTATTTTTTTTTATAAGGGGTAACATCATGATTTTTTGCAAAAAATTTAAAAAAAATAAAAAGTCTAGGTTTAAATACCAATCGATTGGGAATTTAATAACGAGTTCAGAGAGGTATGACAATCCATATTTGGATCAATACTTTGATTGTTTCGGTCAAAAAACGATTTTTTTTTTTTGGAAAATCGGTATTTTGGTTAAAATTTGATTTTTTCATTTTTTTTTGTCCAAATTTGAACTCAAATCGATTCAGAATTTAGCTACAAAATCTACAAGGCATTCGATATTTGGGCTATTATTTCGATTATTTTAGGGTGGTAAATATGAATTCGAATTTGTTTTCTTTTGGGAATCTTTACCTTCTTTTAGATCTAATTTTGTCGGTACCTATATATTTTTATAAGTTTGAATTACCGGAGTTTATCCAAATATACTTACTACTTGAACAAAATCCGCCGGTGGTGACGTTGTACTTGCAGCAATCGCTGATGGCCAGCCAATCGATATAGTCGTCCAGCCAGGAGGAGGCTGGCCGGGCCAATGCCGTGATTTCCGGATAACGCGACTGTGTGTAGAGCTGGACGGACAGTGAGTTATTGTTGCATTCGACTCCGCCGCAGATGAGATTCTGCTGCAGCGGCTCCGAGTAATTGAGTCCGGGCTTGAGAACCCAGTAAACCGGAGCTCCCATTGCCAGCAGGTCGACCATGTAGCGGAAGTACTTCACCACATGTGAGTTTTTCGGCATGGACATCTCCTGATCGAGACCCTTCTCAATGGAGGGCGTCACCATCAGCGAAAGGCATGTGATGACGGTGAAGATCAGCAGAACGGACACTTTTACGGCTCTAAATGGGGGTAAGAGAGGTGGGTAGTATGTAAATACGGGTCTTAGTAAATTTAAATTTTTGTTACAAGACATATGAAAAGCACATAAACAGTAGTAATAAACCTGGGTAGTTAGTAAATGCGGGTTTTGGTAAATTATTATCACTTACTTGGACAACAGGAAGGGTGAATAGAAGTTCTTGAACATGGTCTCCAGCATGCCGACCTCCTTGGGTCTGCTATCCCCGCCCGCGTCCTCCTCATCATTTTTGATTTTCCTCTTTTCACCGCTCCTCACACAGCACAGCATATCCAGTCTTCCGTCCAAATAACGCCTCTCGTCAATGGCCATCAACGCGACAAAGGCTGTGATCTGGAGCAGAAAGTCCAGGAGCAAGGCAATGGCGGCATACATGGCAAAGGTTTTGACCGCCGGCATATCCGATATACAGCCGATGGCAAAGCAGGCAATCTCACTGCCCGCCGTCTGGAGGATCGAAGGGCCCACTTGGCCAATGGCCTCTCCAATCGCCTCGTGGGTAGTCTCAAACTTCGAATGATCCAATCTCTGATAGGTGTGCACCATTATGAAGATATTATCGACGCCCACGGCGAGCACCAAAAACGGTATCACTTCGATGGCCAGCATTGTGGACGTCACATCCAGGTAGCCCCAAAAGCCCAGACTGCAGGCCACCGATGCCAAAACGATGACGATACCCCCGATGGCGAGCATTATTCGAGACTCGCGGAGGAAGCCGCGACAGCTGCGTATGTGACCCAAGGCAATGGCCACATAGACGAACATCACCACATAGCTGATGACCACTGTGCTCACTTCGCCCTCGGACAACTCGACAATCGCATCCTGGATGGATCTTTCGGCCATATAGGCAATGTCCAAACGATCGCTCTTGTAGTCACGCAAAAAGTCCACGAACAGCTTCTCCCACTTCAGATTGGGCTCCAGTTTGGTCTCGTCGATTTGGTTGCGACCCAGGAAGGTGATCACCAGACCGGTGGCCAGCATGTAGTCGGGATCCTCGCCAACCGCGACCTTGGGCATGCCACCCACCGCGATGCCAGGTTCGATGGGTCCACCATAAGTTCCAAAGCAATCCTCCATCATGGGAACTCTACAAGTCGAAAATTAAAGATAATATAGGTTCCTAAAGGCTTTAAATTACAAATATATTCCTCACCGAAGACAATCTTCCAATTGATTGAGATAATTGATCGTATAGTTATTGCTGTCGATATAGGAATTCTCAAATCGATCCATATCGTGTTGGAAGTAGCCGTAGATCGACTGAATAACACAGTGGTCGATTGTCACCGTTGCGCCAACCATCGAAACGGGGGCATAGCAGATCTTATCGAGGCCCTCGTTATCCTCCATGCCCAATTTCATGATGGACTCCTGCAGCTCGAAGACTTCCTTCAGGAAGTTGTACTCGAAGGCAGGACCAAAGTTCAGCACGCCACTGGGAGCATCGTGAGTGAACTGTAGGGATAGAAAGGTGACCCAAACCTTTAAAGTAATAGTTCTTCCATTTCGAATTGACATATTAAATGTCTTCGAATTTGTGGCTAAAATCTCTTATAAACTAGATTTAAATGTTTAACCTTGGTCAGTTTTTGACTTCCATTTTTTAGAGGGTTTTTTGTATGTTTCAGATTTGTTGGTGACCCTAAACTTCAGTTAATGAGCTTATTAGGGAACCAAGAGAATTGAGATTTTTTCTGCAACCGTTCGTTAATTAATCGTTTTTACTTAGCATTATTGTTTTGCCTCTATCTACAGTTTGTATTAAACTGTCTTTTATAATATATTTAAAAATGGTAAAATGAAAAAAAATTGACAAAAGATCAGATTGATATGTGCAGGTTAATTTAATATTTTTTGAAGATCAAGTTATTCATTTCATTTTGATATTAATAAAGATTATTTGGTATTTTAAACCAGTTTAGTATAACTTTTCTGAAATGATAAAATATCATGTTGATATGCTTGAATCATAAATTTGAAATGAATCATATCTGATTTGTATTGATATGAAATAAGGTTGAAATTACACTATTTCATATCGAATTTACTCATTTCACCACTAGTTAATGATCCCTCTGGATATTTTCACTTACATATGTCTGATCGATGGCCTTGATGAACATCTGATTGGTGCGATAGAACGGTCCGAAGTGCTGATCGAAGTAGTCCTTCTCGATCCTCGTCTGGCTCTCGTCGCCCGCCCACAGCTCCACGGGATCCGTGGTGATGGTCATGTACCGGATGCCGTAGGACAGCCCGGCGATGGCCCAGGAGCACAGGGCGAGCACAAGGACGGGATGTTTGGCACAGAACGTGCCCCAGGCTCGAAAGCCATGGTAGAAGAACTCCCCGAACAGGGTGGGCATGCAGATGAAGGTGCTGGCAATGCCACCCCTGAAAGCGGCCCAGCAAGCGAGTGGCAGCAGAACGACGGCGATGACCAGGGCCAAGATGAACGTAACGCCATACAGACCGGCGATCTTCCACAGCTCCTCGGGACCCGTCGGCGCCTCGGTCAGCGGGCAGGACTCCTCGCAATCGATGCAGGCACACGCATAGCTATCCTCGTAACTCTCGCCGCACTTCAGGATATCGATCGCCAGGTAAATCTCCTCGGAACCCTCCTCCGCGTCCTCCGACCAGAGGTAGTTGATCTGGAAGGGGACATAGTCACCGGTGACATCGCCCATGAACGCATACCATCGCCGATAGTTGCAGGTCTTGGCATTGTAGGCACCGCAACCCAGATCCATGGCCGGCCGACCCGTTTGCGTGTGCTGTATGCCATCGCAACTGTCGTAGATCTGCGACACCGTATCGTCCGATATCCGATAGTCAATGTACTGCACATAGTCCACGCCGCTGGGATTCGTGTCATTGTAGCCGGTGAGGAAGAGCGTGTGGTTCTTGGCACAGGTCATGGCGCACACCGTCTGGGCCATGTTCCGCGTGCACGTGGGGCAGCGATAGAAGACGCCGTCGGCCTGCGACAAACCGGCATCCATGGTCTCAATTTGCGCCGCATCGCAGCAGAGGCTCAGCTCCTCCTGGCCACTTTCGCCCTTGTACTCCTTGTAGAGCGTCGGACAGCGCCTGGCGAAGATGGCCTCCGAGGTGGGACTGTTCAGCGGTCTGGCGGGTCGCGTATCCGCCAGATTCACCCAATGGGGACCTATCAGATGGCTCTGCCCGTACCAAATGCATCCCAACTGGGGCTCTTCGGCCTGCGACAAAACTCCGGCAATTAGCCATAGAGTGGCTAAAACCACTGGGGGGAGCACTTTCATTCTCGGTCACTTGAAAAAAAAAAATGTGATTTCTTATATTCTATTCTCCTTATAGAGAGTGAAAACAATTCGCGCCGGCAGCACGCCACTAACTGAAGCAAACGTAGACCAAACCACTGACCATTAACACATTAAATGGTAGAGCAGGCTATATCGGAAATCGAATCGGCTGGAGTACCGCTGGAGAACCACCGATTAGATTTCAACGCATTTTGGGTTTTCTTCCTTATCGCCATACCCACCTATCCAGCTACCATACAAGCGATAAGCTTCTGAATTTGGATTTCGCGTTTGGAGCAGACTTAATGTGTATGCAAGGGGTCTTATCTTCACGGGGATTAATGGTGCTCACATAGCGACAGGTGATCGGAAAACGATTAGATATTAAAGGTCAATAACGGTGTTTGATGGGATAACCAGAACTTGACTGTCACGGAAATATATTCTTGTAAATTCATACATTATGATGATATGATATGATGATAACTTAATGGTTTTTAATAAACGTTTTCAAACAGATCTAATTTTTGGTTTAATAAACATTAAAATATATTGTTGTATACCTGTTGTTATAACATTTCCTTTTATTTTGTATATAATACGATCTATATAATATTATATATTATTTTTTTTATACTATTATAAGATAATTTTTAAAGATATTTTGGTACTTTTTGGTACAGATCCCATTTTTAGTTTAATAAATATTAAAATATATTTTTTTATATGTGCTGTAATTTTATTATAAATAAATTAGATTAAATGTATTATTAATTTTTGTATTATTCAAGTTATTATTATTATTATTATTGAAATGTTCGGCTTACATACCTAATATACACCACATTATAAAACCTATTTTAAAGATATTTTGGTACTTTTTGGCAGAGATCCCGTTTTTACTTTAATAAATATTAAAATATATTTTTATCCAGTTATTTGCTGTAATTTTATAATAAATAAATTAGATAAAATGTATTATTAATTTTAGTATTAATGAAATTATTATTAATATTATTATTGAAATGTTCGGCTCATATAATATTTATTTATACATTTTTATATTTTTAAAATATTTTCTTACTTTTACTGCTTCAAATTATAGACGTAGGCATTGATTCACAGCAAAGGTGCACAATAATCCTTAGTTTAAACTTTAATTTTCTTGCACAATTTCATCAGCGCTATTGTTAGCTGGAACCGCACCTGTTCACACACCTGAGCTTGTATCTTGGGCTTATCGTTGTTGTATTGGCCCGATGGAATGGAGCAGCTGGCTCAGCTGGCCGGCACAATAAAATCGACGATCGGTTCTTTTTTTTTAGTGGAACACCTGTTGCCCTGTTTGTTGATAAGTCGAGAGACCCTCTCGAGACCCTCGACTGCCGTAAAAGTTTATGCGGCTCGGCAACGTCGGCATGTAGTTCTTAATCTCTGCCGGATGAGTGATTCATTGGGAAATGAATTCAACCAGAAGAAGTACAAGAAATTCTTATCCTACCTGGAGGCAAATTGTTTTTTTTTTTGGTTTTTCATGGAATTTAAAGCGCTGTTCTTGGTACCTAATCATCTTTCGAATAATCTTTACTTTAAAGTTTGTTTTTGATAGTAAATTTATTTTTAAAAATATTTTTAAATTTATTTCATACTTTTTTTAACAAGAAAAAATATTGTATTTTTTTATTTTTCAAGATTTTTTTATGTTTTTCAAGAAATTAAATGCTTTGTTTTTTGGAATCAAATAAGAATATTTACTTTTTTAATAATCTGTACTTTATAGTTTATTTCTCTATTTTTAAATATATTTTTAGAATTTAATTTTAATTTTAAATCTTTTTTTTTTGGGTTTTCAGGGAGTTTATTGCATATTATATCTTTTTGTAATACATTTCAAAGCTTTAGTTTAAATCGCATAAGCTTTTTGTTAAGCCTTCAGATAGCAAGCAATTCTTGCTTGTTCTATGTGAAAATCCGGTCAAATTTCAAGTTTTCAAAAACAAAATAAATTCGTTCTAGAGAAATGGGTAAGAAGTTCTGTTATTCGGAGCTGAAAACGGCAACTCAGGCAGAAATGTGCATGGAAACTAGAAAGAGTCGCCGTCAGGGAAATCGGCATGGCCAATTGGGTAAGGATCACAAGGATACCAATGAGGAGGAAGATAAGCCACCACAGAGTAAGTTTTTTTCAACTAAAATACATGAATCAAATAACCATAATTTCCACTTAGTGAAGGGAGTGCTGGATAACCTGGCCAATGGCTACTTGAAGTTGGTCCACCAAATGCAAGATAATCTCCGCCCCCCGCCGCCGCCTCCTTCAATCGAGTTGGAGGAGAAGAAACGCGAAATGGGTGGAGAGATGCCCAAGAGTCCCATGATCGAGGAGGAGCTGTCTCAATCCTCTGAGGATGGCACTCAGCCGGGAATCGGCTTTGTGGACTTATACCGGCGCAGTCTTCATTTCGAGTGCCTGGGAATTCCCCTAACTCCCTTGGAACTCTACTCCATGGAACGTCAGCGATGCAAAACGAAAGAACTGGAAATGAGTGAAAGGATACTGGGTGGTTTTCGAACTAACACTGAAAAGGAGGATCCATTGCGCAAAGATAAGGATTGGGATTCCAGAGGAAATCTACCATCTATCAGTGATGGTAGAAGAAATCCTCTGGAGAATACCTTTGAATTAGCTGAGTTTTCGGAAAAGCACGGAAACCCAAATGAAAGTGGCTCAGATGGAGAAGAAGAACCTAGTGTTCAGAAGTTTTCATCCATAGAGCTAGCCCAGTATTCGCCCAAGTTTCAGAGTCGATTTCTTGGAAATTTCCACCATTCAAAGCCGACAAAAATAAGTTCTTCCCGCCATCTAGCTCATTATCCGGTTTCGTACTTTAAATCTTCCCTCAGATCCTTTCGGCTGCCACAAAAAAATTCCAGACAAAATTCCATAGTTCATATACCATCCCAAGATTCCGTTCAGCTTTCAGAGCAACCTCAAATCAGTTATCCTAGTGCCAAATTTCCAGTTCAAAGTTCAAGTCGAATTCTGGCTAAACCCAACAAAGTCCCAAGGAAACGTGAGTCTAAAAGTGCAATTCGAGGTGGAAAAAAGAGATTAGCAAGCCCAGAAAATCGCAAGATCTATAAATGCAGTGAAGTGCCTGGAAATACTTGTTGTTCACCCAAAAAGAAAGTCAACGTTTCCAAGATGTGTTTAAATTCACGTTGGCTGCCTTGTAATCCAGAAAGCAAACCTCATCATCGTCGAGGGAATCCGATGAAAGGCTGTCCGGTTTACGGAACCTCGAACTTCAAGGAGACGAAATTGGAGACCCTCTTACCGCCCAGACGTCTTAAAGATTGCCGCAGTGGCAGTGAAACTCATCTGATAGGTTTTAGGGATACCAAAACGCCTTCATTGAAGGTTTTCGATAAACGCCTAACGGCTCTGCTCAAAAGTGAGCCCAAGAAATCGTGCCTAAAGAAGTCTGCCGATCAACCAATCGATGATTTCGATAATCCCGATGATTCCGATAGCCAGTCGCCAATTGAACTGCATTCCAACGATACCTTCACGGAAGTCTGGAAAAAATCCGAGTTGGGTCTGGCGATTCAGGGGAAAAAAGCTAAGCCAGGCCAAGGTGGTCTCTATAGTCGGGCCGATAAGCTCAGGTTTCAGCCGTTGGATCGACTGGACGCCGAATGTGCAGGGTTGCCACTCTTTAAGAACTCCGATGAAACCCTGGAGAGAACTCAGTACTTTGTGACCGAGTTCGATAAGCTGAGTCGAGCGGAGAAGATGGAGGATATGAAATTGCGAATGGGCCAGTTGCGTTGGCTGCAAACCACCTCGGATCGGAAATATCGCGAGTACTTTAGGGATCGGAAAATCAACTTAATGCCAGTGCAAACAAACGCCATGAAGTATGCATGCCCAGCGGATGAAGGTCAATGTTCCGGCGTATCGAATGCCACTTTATTGGGTCACTTCTTGTCGCAACATCTGGATGAATCGGGCATTGAGCTGCGTGAGATATTCGAGGATCAGCGGGTGCTGATGATCTTTAGTCCCAAGGACTTTGAGCTGGGCCAAAATACCTGCGTATCGGTGATTGTGTACGGGGGCCAAAGGGGCAGGCCCAGCACGCTGCCCGCGGAACGATTTATGCCTGCGAGAAATACGGAATTACCGGAGGCCTATCGCCATTTCAACGGACACCTTCCCCTGTTCGTTATGATCTGCCGCAATCGACTGAGCCAAATCGAGGGGGCGGAGGAGGGCAGAAGTGTGCGATTCGAGGACGAGGATGCCCTCGCCTTGTGGATGGTCAGCATGGATCTGCCGCTGCCCGTTCATGTGGTGATGACGGTGATCAACCGGCGACTCGATATCACCAGGAGTTCGATCATGAAGGTACGCGGGCTGCACATGTCGCACAATTGCCTCGACTTCATGCAGCACAGCCAGCAGTATATGCGACTCAGCGATCGCGATCTGCGGGTCCTGACCAACGATCACACGGAACCGATATACATGGAGATCGCCGTGAAGGAGTATGCCGGTATATTCCCCAGCCACCGATAGTAACCGATAGTACATAGTAAAATACCTTTTATAACATTTTACCACTTTTTGTCGAGCCAATAAAAGCGAATAGTTTACTTAGTTTTTTTTAAAGATTTTTAAATTAAAAATATCGAAAATATCGAAATATCGAATTTATCTATATTTTAAATACAAAGATCTTTTTTCGAATAACGAAATATTATCGATACGATTATTTTTGAAAATATTCCATAATCAATTCTGGCACTTAACAGCAGTTCTTATGTTATCAACTTTTAAATAACGCAATTTAAAATTCATCAAAAATCTCCTCGCTTCCGTTTCTATTTCTCAATCATATATATTGTATGGCCCGGCCAAACAAATACTAATTTTATTTCGCTTACTCATGCTTATCAGTTGGAAACACATTCGATCACTCGTCTAACGATCCGAAGGGCTAAGCCAAAATCGTTTCCGAATACTTTTCGGTTATCTTATCTCAGTTTTGCCTACCACTCAACGGTAGATCACAACAAAGTTGACGTCGCCGAGTGGCTTTCATTCCCCCTTTGAGTTGGAAATTTTGAGTGGTCTTACCCTAACCAAGGAGGTCATTAGGGTTCTGAGTAAACGTTTAAAATTCTTAAAAATTTCTAAAAAAAAAAAAGAAATAAAATTAATTATTTTTAAAATTTTTATTTCAAAAAATAAATTATTATTTTTTTATATCTTTTATATTTATTAGATTTTCTTCAATTGTAATGAGCTTTATATTAGATCGTTTAAAAGCAGATGATGATTACAACAAAATTGACTTTGCGAGTGGAATTTTGAGTGGTCTTTCCCCAACAGAGGAAATCATTAAATAATTTTTAGCATTTTATTAAAAAAAAAAATGTAATTTTAATTATTTTTTTTATTTATTTTATGTTTTATTAGACTTTCTTCAATTGTAATGAGCTTTATAATAGATCGCTCTTAAGCAGCTGATCACTTTGCAGGGCCATTTAAACTTCTCTTGCTCAGTATGGTTGGCTTTCAAAAGCTTTTAGTTTAATCTCACTCGATGTTAACAGACTGTTAAGCTAACTATCTCGCTCCGGCCTTTCTCTCTCTCTTTCGCCAAGGCATTTTCTCTCTCTCACTGCAGCAGCAGCAGCAGCTGCAAGCTTCTGGTTTTATTTATTTTTTATTTGCCAGCCCAAAATGCTATTGAACTCACACGCACACACACACACACATACACTCAGGGGCGCACTCACACACAGCCAGAGTCACACACACAAACACACACGCATACCTATGCATTTAAATATTTAAATGACCGAAAAAAGAGAATTTTTCTTAAATAATTCGAAAAAGAAATGTGAGATAATTATTAAAATCATTTCGAGATGAAACAAAAATTGGCTAAACATAAAGCAAACCCAAAGCAACCCAACCACCCACCCACCGCAGGACCACCGGGGAC
Source organism: Drosophila pseudotakahashii (assembly GCA_035046095.1). NCBI lineage: Eukaryota > Metazoa > Arthropoda > Insecta > Diptera > Drosophilidae > Drosophila > Drosophila pseudotakahashii. Next base: position 16,767,932 of record JAWNOE010000105.1, read on the forward strand.
ACGTGTCCTGAAAATCCAGACCTACATCAACAAAAGCAGAACCGAATCCCGATTCCCGATTCCCGATTCCCGGTTCCCGAAGCCGAAGCCGAAAAACTCGTAATGCGCCGCTGCAAAGCTACAATATGCCCCCCGGTTTACCCCGATTACCCTATAGAGCCCCCATATCATTGCTCCCGTTTTTGTTACTGCTTTTCGGCTGGCTTTTTACCTCCGCTCCCCTTCTCTCCTCCTCCTCCTCTTCCAGGCGCATTTTCTGGAAAATTGTGTCAAGCTGACGACACAATTTTCAAATCGCATGCCCGGAGTTTTGCACATTGCAGTTTTCCGGCTGCAAGTCGGCTAGAATGCGGCGCTGCTGAGCGAATTCAGAGCGGGAAACTCGCAGTCGGAGAGAGAGAAAGAGAGAGAGGGTGAAAGAGAAAGAGAGACAGAAGTGCCGTTCTTTTGCCGGCATGCCACAGAAAATAATAACGGTACAGTAGCCCAACAGGAAGTGGTGCATTAACACGCGCCGCTTTTCACCTCGAAAATTCGTGCTAAAATCAACACAAAAAAAAGAAGAAAAGTGGAAAACTTCGCGTAACAGTAAACAACAAAAATATTTTAGAGTCTCTGTGTGTGTGTGTGTGCGTGGCTTTGAGTGTGTGTGAGAGATGGCGTTTGTGTGTGTGTGTGTGGAATGCGGCATTCGATTGCATCACCTAAATAAAGCAGAAACAACAACAAGAAATGCCCTCTGTGTTTTTTTGTGAGAGTGCTGGTCTGTGTATGTGTGTGTGTGTGTGAGAAAAATGCACGGCATTTTTTTGGTGCATTTTTTTAAAACAATTTCGAATTTGTTTTGGGAATTACCTGGATTTTTTAAACTTTTTTTTCGGTGCTGCCAATCAGTTTGTATTTTTTAAGCTCTATAAAATTAATGGAGAGAAGTATGACGATGCTGTAAAAAATAATTTCAGTAACTTAACAATTTAAATTAGCTATTCAGATTTTGTATGTTTAAATCCAAACAAAAATTATGCAGTGAGTAATTTTTTACATTTTTTTTTATTAAAAAATACATATATTTAAAAAGAATAGCTAGGTTTAATTTTTGCGTAAAATAAATAAGTAAATAAAGAGAGAAAGCTGTTTTTATATTTTAAATATTGTAAACGGCTAAATCTTTATTTTTATTTTAGTTAAATTTTAAAACTTCAACAATTCGATTTTTAAAAGAATACGACCAATTCTGTTCAAAAATATAATAAAATATTGGAAAATATTTATTTAAAAAAGTTTAAATATAAAGTTACATTTTAAGATTATAACGCTTGGTTATTTTAATAGGTTTTTTTATTTTTATCAACTACCTTTTTGTAAAGCAAAAGTCAGAGATTAGTTTTTAAACACTCTCAAACATTTTTAAAGGCATTCAAAATTTTTCAAAAATTTAAATTGAATAATTTTCCTTGAATGCGCCCACATAAATATGCAATATTTTTGTTAACCGCAAAAAAAAGGCAAAAACCGGCTAGGCCAAAAACCCCGCAAAGGGCGAAAGAGTGAGCGAGAGAGAGAGAGAGAGAGAGTCAGAAAGAGAGAGGGGATGCTCGGCTCGGAAAACGTGAAAAGCACGTGCAGCACGAAAAGCGACGGAAAAGCGGCGAAAACTTTTTGGTGTGAATGCCTTCTGCACAGACACAAAAACGTGTTTTTTTTCGGCCAGCGACGACGGCGACGTCAACTGCGCTGCCGGCGCTAACAGCGCTGCAGCTGCCAGCGATCCCTGTTAACTGGGCCAAAATGTGAAAGTCCGAAATGTTAGCAAGCAGCTTTTCCCGCTTCTGTTGCATATCCCCAGGAGTCCAGGAACTCCGAGTAGTAATACGCTTAAAAGAGGCGATGAAGGAATTTGTAAACCCTCATATAAAATAAAAAAAATACAATAAGTTTAAAAGTCAACTTAAAATTTATTCTTTTTAATTTAGGTGTTGAATTTTTTTTGGTATTTTATATTTTTAAAGCATTTTAAAATCTAAAATGAATTCAATTTTATGATCAATTATTTTTTTAAAGAAAATAAAATACCTATTTAAGTTTTTGCCATTTTCGGTTATCCTGATTTTGACCTTACAAGTTTATAATAATTTCAAAAAGTTTTTGTGAGATGTCTAAAACTCTAATTCTGAAGTTAAGATTAATTTTTATAGTTTCTCACACTTTTATACTTTTTTAAAAAATTGAATTAAATTTATTTGTATTTTGATTTCAGATTTTTGTTTTCTAGTTTTTTCTTTAGCTTCTTGTCTTGCTCTCGCTGGTAAAAAAATTAGCGCTTCAATGTAGGCAATTTGTCAATTACTGATGGCAATGCAGCAGACGCACAACAAGAAGAAGAACAACAACAGCAAGACGAACAGCTGCAGCAGGAGCACGACACTTTCTCTCGCCCGCTCTTCGCTCGCTCGCTCTCTCGCTCGCTCGCCATCTTCGGAAAGCTCTGCTCTGCCCGCAGGAGAGAGAGTGCGGCAGCGGCGTCGGCAGAGGGCGCACGAAGGCGCTTCGTGACCGTACGAACCGCCGCCGAACATCCTGCTCTCCCACTCCAACTCACGCGCTCTGGCCGCAATTGTCTGTCTGCCGAAGACTACGTCTCAACTTCGGGCGCCGCTTCGGCCGCTCTGCCGACGTCGGCGGCGCCGTCGGCTCTTCAGCTGAATTCCGTTCTACCGTTTTCGCTTCCCTGCAGCAAAAACAGTTTGCATTTGTTTTTCCGCGTGTTCGCACACGTTCACGGGTCTGCGTTTTGATTTTGTCTTCTCAGATTCTCATATTCTTATATTCTCACATTCTCCGCCTGCCACACATATTCACATTCATTCAAGTTCTCCACAATTCCCTTCTTGCGGCTTTTTTTTACTTCCTTTTTTTTGGCAGCCGAAACACCGTTATTGCACCGCGTGTGTGTGAGCCAGTGTGTGTGCCGGTGTGTGTGTGTGTGTGAAGGATTCGAAAAACTGCACTTGGGATTACTAGTTTTTGAGGTTATTTTCGAGTTTCTTGGAGCATTTTGACAGGCATTTTAGGAATTGCAAAAGTGTCTTTCCCATACCAAAATTATAAAATTATCAAGAACATATTAAGGGTTTCTTTAAGTTATTTTTTAAGAATAAATTAGTATAACTATTAAAATTTTTAAAGTATTTGGAAAATTATATTTATTTAGTAAATTTGGTTGTCAGAGGAAATTTCGTAGGTAATTGTTGTTATCAATGGTGTTTCCAGTTTTGAACGAGAGTTTCCTAGTTTGCCTAACATAAAAATTTAAAACCTTTTAATTTTGTTTTTGGTTTTTTAAGAGCTATCCCGGCTTATCCTGTTGAAGTTAAAGTTGATCCATATTTCGATGATCAGTAATTTTTATTTCTAAACATATTTGTGCTAAAATTTGGAAACAAAGTTAAGAGTAGAAATAGAATGTTCATTATTTAAAAAGTGTGCACGTTGTAATGGCAATAAAAAGATTCAGAGCAGAAACTTTTTTAAGAAAAAGTAAGACAGGTTCAAAGAAGTGTTTAATAAAAAGTTTAAAGCAAAAACATCCTAAATAACTTGTTCTCATTAGAAAATCTCCTGTTTTTGTTAGACTTTTATTTTAAAATTCAATTATTGTGAGAAAAAAGTGGTTAGTAAATTTATAAAGAAGAGGAAAGAAGAGTTTTGGAAGAAAGTGTTTTATTAAATTCAAATTCTGTTAAAAATGTAAACAAATTTACAAAGTTAGGATGCGTTTTTTTTCGAAAAAGAGTTTCGACATTTTGGAGAACCGAAACGAAACTCTCCAAAGGTTGCAACTCCACAGCGCCGACGGTGACTCTCTCGCTGCTGGCGTCGACGCTGGCAGCGACGCCGACTGCGGCAGAGGCAGCGGGCAGCGGGCAGAGCAGAACTGAAACAGAAGAAGAAAAGTCGAGGAGTCGTGTCGAGATCGAAGCGCCGAACGGAACGGAACGGAACGAACTGAGCTGAACGGAAGTGCAGTGCAAAGCGGAAACGGAAGCTGGAGCAGTATTCCCACTTAGTGCTTGGCACGCACACACGCTAACTGGCACGCACACTCACACACACACACTCCGTCACGAGTTTGGCGGGGTTCCCCGATTATATTCTTTGTGTGTGTTAACCTTCTTATTATTATTGTTATAATTTTTAAATTAACAACGCGCGAAAGCGATCGAATTTTTTTGCAAATTTTTTTAACGTGCTCTCTTTCCATATAAAATTAAAAAAAAACGAAAAAATATAAACAAAATATATACAAAAATATAAAAATACAAAAAACAACAACCACAACTTTAACCCTTAACAGCAGCGAGAACAACAACGTGCGGTGTTGTGAGCTTGCCGCTAAAATCAAATGAAAGTCCAAGCAAATCGAAAGTCGACAAATAAAGTGGCAATATGCAGTGCGTGTGCATAGAAAAACCAGATATACAGCGGCAACAGGGTAAAGTACTTTGGACAAGTGTCAAATCCCCGAAAAGCCAGTGAAAGAAAGAGAATCGAAGGAGAAATCAACATACAGCATACGCAGAGAAAATCGCTGGAAAACCGGACAGAATGTTTGGCAGCCAAAGTGGCTGCCTTTGAGGCTGAGTGAGTGGCTCAAGGTGTGTGATCTCTTCTAGCAGTTATGTATCTATATCTATAGACAATGCATTCTATATAGCCAAAGATCGAGTGTTTATATCCTCCCCCGCACGCTTTGTGTATTTTTCTAGAGCTCTTTTTATGAGCTAAGTCCGCTGATTTGTGGTCAAACACTTCCGCTTGCGGAATGGAAAATCAAAGAATATTTTTTATAAATAAATAATGGCTTAGCCATGGCGAAAATATTCAAGTTGCGGAATTCCAACGCCCTGATGAACAATCACAAGGTGCGAATGATTGCTCTTAAATCCCCAATTGTTTATCTATTGTTCAATAATAGCAAATGAATAATTAAATATGCCCAAAATACTTGAAAAAAAAGCAATTGCTCATCGTATACATTTTTCATTGGCTTTTTAATTGTAATGGCTTGTTTACTGCCTGCTTTTATGCGGAAATTCCTAGTTGCTTGTTCAACAACCTTATGATATTATTAATAACAATTTAATATTTAATACTTTTAGTCTTTAGCTCTGTTTATCTGTTTAAAACTCTCTGTTAAGCCTGGAAAAATATTCAAAAAATTATAAAACTATTCCAATCTTTCTTATAAAAGCCAGGCAAGTTTATAAACAATCTCTGCCGTCAGCTGCCGCCGCTAGACAAACATAAACAAAATCAAAAAAAAAAAAAAAACAAGCGAATTGGGGAAAAGTAACAATATTTTCGAAAATAAATGCCGAGTTGATTTGATGATTTGTTCATGTCTTTCGGCATCTTTGCCCGGCCATCGCTCATTGAGAACCCAACGAACCGCAGCGGGGAAAACATCTCTCGATCTCGCGATCTCAACGGGCTTTTCCTAACGGTCTATTAATAATTTTCATTTTTGATGCATTGCCATCTCTGTCTGGTTCTTTTGGTCCCATTGTCCAGATCGCTCTTACGCCAACTTTAGAGGGCTTTGGGTCTTTGATATACGAGTGTTTCGACTTTTACTGCAAATTAGAGAAATTCTTTTTATCTCTGCGGTCCGAAATTTTGCAATATCAGTGTGGCATAAAATTCAGGGAATTCTTTAAAGATTTATTATGCTGATCAAAGCATAGAATATCTATATAGTTCCGAGAAATCACTTTTAAAAGCAATTAAAGGTAATCTTTTGATAAGTAACAAAGGTTTCCAAATTCTTAAAACCAAATATAACATTCCATATAATTTTGAAATTTTCCAATTTATTAAAATTAATTTCTTAAAACAAAAATTCGATTTTATTATTAAAAATCCTCTGAAAACTAATCAAAAATGCCATCAAAAAATCCATTAACATATTCAATTTAATGCCAATGCAAAAGTATAATCTTAAATAAAAACTAGGAGATCACTAAATGGGTTTTCGCCCATAATTTATTCCATTATTGGAACACAACTGCACAAATCTCCTTTCGTTTGGCCAAATAATTGCCAATCCAGGCTTGAACATATTTTCGTTATATTTAAAAACATGATTTCACCATTTATTTGTTCAATTCGTTTATATTAAAAACAATGCTGTCACATCCATTAATGCTCAATCGTAAAATTATTCAGAGTTTCGCAAAGAAATGGCCACTTGGCTTCCTCCATCACAAATAATTATTGTCAGGGGCTGCTCATCCCCCCTCCGTTTTCCATTTCGATTTCCATTTTCCATGCGTATATGTTTCGAAATTGGTTCCGCACATTTTGCCATATTAAATCATCAAAATGGAGGCAAAAGAAAAAATAACCAGTCACATCAAAATGGCCACAAAAAATTAATGCAAATGTTGGCGCTTTCGCATTTAATATGCAGAAATAACAAAAAACGGTTTATAGGGTAAAAAAAAACTCAGAAAAAAAAACCAAGCAGAGCAAAGTTGAAATGAAAAAAACAATTGGAATAATTGTGCAATATAATGACATATGAAATTTCATTTCAATTTTGTTTTTGCATCTTTTTATTTATTTATATAAGCAGAAACAGCAGCGCAGAGAGGAAATCATGTCCATAAACTGAAAATTGCCATGCAAGTAAAATAAAAATAATAAAAAAAGCAGCCAGTCACACACGAAATGAACAACAAAGGCGCCAGAATAAATACAATAAAATATAAATATAAAAAAAAACTCAAAGCCGAACAACTAAATGCATGAAAAATATTATAAATAAATTAAAATAAAATAAATTTACTCATGATGCTGGCTTCATCAATTGGTCAGGCGAGCAGAAGAAAAATTGTCAGATTCCGAATCGTAATCAAAATTTTCCGGTACTGGTTAATACAGGGTATTCTTGTTAAAGTATATGTTTTCTATTTATTTTAAACTAATTTTACTTGTTCGGATTTTTCATTTACCCAGATTGATAGTTAGAAATCCCTAGAATTGCATAAAAATGATACTCTTTTTTATATTTCACGAAAAATTTAAAAAAAATCTTCTTTCTTTCTTATTTAATGTTACCCCAAGTTTTAATATTTTTTTAACCATTTTTTTTGTCTTATGAAGGAATTTTTAAAAAATATTTTTAACAGTTTAAAGAAATTGTAAGAGTTAAAAAAATAACTTTGGTAGTTCATACTTCTTAAGTAAAATTACTTGAAAATAATATGCTTTGATATATTTCAGGAAAAATATATTTTATTTATTATCAAAAGATTCCCCGAGTTTTAAGACTTTTTGTCTGACTTATGAAAGGATTTTATTTCTTACGAATATTTTAAACAGTTTTTAAAAATCGTAAGAGTTAACAAAATTATTAAATTCCAACTTCTTTTTATTGGTTTTCTCCTCAACATTTTTGGTAACCAATAAGTCGACTTCTTGTTATAGATGGCATGTCAGTTATTGTCATTGCTCTCGCCTGACCTAATTTACGGGCAGGAAAAAGGAAACAAAAATTGCAGGACGTTGAAAAAAATCCGATGGCAGGATAATAAGCGAAGAAGAAGAAGAACGTGTCGCGAATTTGTCGCTATATTTTTTCTACTATTTTTTTTTTCTGGTGCTTTAAGCCTGCCTGGTGAAAATGGTAAAAAAAAATCCATATAGGATAGCACAGTGCACACTGCATAATGGCAAATAATGCGGACTGAAAACAAAAGTGACTTCCTTTATTGTCGTCTCGACATATCCTTTCATTGTTGTTGATCTGGGCTTTTCAGCTACGGATTTGGGCTTTGGTATTGTTGATTCTGGGTTTTGAGTTTTCGGGTTTTGGGTTTTCAGTTTGGGGTTTTGGGTTTTCGGGTCCTGCGCCTGGCCTCATTTGTCCTAGTTTAAATGGTCTTTAGGTCGCGCATTAAACCATTGCAAAATTTTGCATACACATGCACATGGCCTCTCGCCTTCTTTGTATTGGTGTGCAGCTAAGTGTGTGTGTTTGTGTCTTCCTTTATGTTTGTATTTATTTGTTTGCTGTGTTGGCTTTGATTTGGTTTCTGGCCTGGCCTGGCCTGCTATCGCCATCAAATCAGGCACACAAGCATAATTGTCTATGTGTTCGTGTGTGTGAGTGCCAGGATCTTCGCTCGCTGTGTTAGTGAGTATCTGTGTTGCAGTGTAAATAGCAATTACAGGCCAACTACCCATCGCCATCGCCTCTCAATGTGTTAGGGTAAATATATATATACATAATCAAGCGAATGCCCCCAAAAAGCGAAAATGCAATGAGGCAGCGCACAAAAACACACACAATTTTTACACTCCACGGCAAACAACAACAACAACCTAACCAGCTGGTATACACTTAAAATAAAATAATAGTGTTACATTATTTGGGTCAAATATACACAAATATTTTACTTTCATTCGAATAATAATGGCGAGCAAAATCGGAATTTTTATTAAAAAATTTGTCACATTTATGAGTTTCTAAAATACAAGAAAAATTATTTATTCCATTAAAAAAATTCTTTCAGTGAAATTAAAAGATATGTTAAATAATTTCATTATTTATCAATATTTTTCGGTTTACAAAATTTCTATTATTATTTAAATATTCGATTTAAAAGAAATAATTATTTCACATTTTAAATGAAGCTGTCAAGGTTAATTATTAAAATTTTTACTCGAAATAATTATGATAAAAATTATTATTATAACTTAAATGTTTTTACAAAATTAACCCAAAATTAGGCAATAAAAATATAAAAAAAATATATTTTTTTAAAACCCAAATTAAAGGACACTTTTTTGCTCCGTGAGAGCCAACAGCAACAATGTTGCACTTAAGCCTCGCCTGCGCCCATAAGTATGCTTCGATAAGTGTGAATAAGCGTGCCCCGCGATGACGATGACGATGAAAAGCAAGGAAAAATGGGTGGCTAAACGGGGAGGGAGAGTACCTAACGATGCACTAACTTAGTTAAAGTGCTTGAATGAAGATGAGAAACTGTCTAGCTAAAAATAGAATAGCTTTTATACATTAGATGATGGTAAAGGAGAGTGAAGAAGAGCCATTGGTTATAAAAAAAATGCCAAAGTATGGGTTAAGTGCGGTAAATAGTTACTTGTTTTAATAGTTTGGATAATCCCAGCTTTATTCCGCAATTATTGCTTAAACTGGGGCAAAGTTATCAAAGATATGGGCCAATTAACTTAAAGTATAATTTATGGTTTAACAAAAAGTGGCATAATTTGTCCATAATTTTCTTAAGGCAAATCCCCAAATTGAAATCCTCTCCACTTAACTTTTGCGAGTGGCTTCCAAATGGAAACCGCGTGAAAGGGTCGCGCAAATGGGGTTGACTCTCTCTGTCCCGAACCCATATGCAAATTGGTAAAACTAACTAAATCAGACAAGTAAAAACACCAAATTTAATTACATAGTTGGCGAGAAGGGTGCTTTTGGCATACGATGTACGAGAGACGATGTTGGACAGACATGGGCGCATTACACAATATTTATTTAATGGCATGCCTTTTCATACATAGAGAACCGCCGCCAATTTATGTCGCCCAGAGTTCTGAGAGTTCTCCATCAAAGCGCGCAGAGCCACCAGCCCTCTGGAACTCCGCCCCGTGACCGAGATTCGTGGGCCCCCAGAACCCAGCCCCCAAGAAGAAGTTCGACTTTTGGCTTTGTCTTGAAAACGAAAGCAGCCCGGAAATGTTTGTGCTGGCCCCATCGTATATAGTGACTACTTAACTGTACTAGACCGTATATCAAACGTTTGGGGAATGGGCAAGGCGAAATGGCAGTGGAAGGCGCGATGTGTGCATATATTATGCAGTCACCTTGCCGATGAGACGGCAAACACGTGAGAAAATCTGCAATGTCTTTGTGGCAATTGAAATTGAAAATCAAATAATTATAAGTAATAAAAGCAAAGGATGTTATGAAAAAATATGGTCACACTGCACATTAAGTGTGTCCAGTCCTTAATATAACGCAGTTTTAAGTGAGTTTTCTTTTATTTATTAATGGACTGTTTTCGAAGCTTCATTAAGAAGATATTATGGGAAAAATATGGTCACACTACACATCAAATGTGCCCAGTCCTTAATATAACGCAGTTTTAAGTGAGTTTTCTTTTATTTATTAATGGACTGTTTTTGAAACTTCATTAAGAAGATATAATGGGTAAAATATGGTCACACTACACATCAAATGTGCACATTCCTTAATATAACGCAGTTTTAAGTGATTTTTCTTTTAATTTATTAATGGACTGTTTTTGAAGCTTCATTATGAAGGCATATTTTGTTTCTCCCAGTGAACTGTCTCAATTTGCAGATACTGGCTTTCTTTTCTTCACCGCTCCTTTTGCGCTATCTCTTACCAACTTTTCGCTTGCCTTTTTGCAGTTTCGCTTTAAGTTGGCTTTAATCACGGCCCGCATATGCATATGGGGGTATATGCGCCGGGCACACAGATATGCATATGGTATATACATACATATATAATAAGGAGATATATATATATATATATATATATATATATATATATATATATAAGTCTGACAAGCCCGATTTTCCACTTCTCCGCCACTCTTCTGTCTCAATAACTTTGGGCTTTGCATTTTCGTTACGTTTCGTATGCAATTTTCGCATTTGTCTATCTCGCTCGCACATCCCCCGGAATGGGTCGGATGGGGTGGGAAAAATGGGGCTGTGGGTGGTGCCACGCCCCTTTGCTCGCTTGTTAAATAGCATCCAAACGTTGCTGTTGTTGTTGTTGCCGCTGTCGATGGTACGTGTTGGGAATGTAGGACATTGTTATGCAGGCAGGCGGCACAAAGGAGGAGCGAATGAGTGCGACAGAGACGGGGCTACTAGATGGGCGGTGGGGAAAAAAGGCAGGAAAAAAAAAAAGGAAAAGGGGGAGTGGCAGGCAGTAGGCCAGCCGCATGGCACGAAATGTGCAACACAAAAGTTTTTCGTCATTATTGGCTTATGAGGTGAAATTTATTGCAGCATAATTCAATGGAGAACGGCAGAAATTGGTGCCCTCTCTTTCGCACTCCGTCGCCGTCTGTCTGTCTGTCTCTTTCATTGTCTTTGGGTCAAGAAGAAGAAGAAAATGATAAAAATAAGATATATTAAGTTTATACATCAAATTCCAATTATAATCAAAAAACTCACTAATTTTCTTGTTCTTTCTCTTTCCAGCACGAAGACCTTTTTTAAGACAAAAAGCCTAGAAAAACTAGAGAAAGTGCAGAAAAATTTCGAATTATTACGAGAATCTTCTTATATTTGAAATATTTTCAAATTCAAATTTAAATAACTTTATTCTTAATAAAAACTAATTGATAATTAATTACATAATAGTAAACAAAGCTCAAATAGACTGAAATAGAGTCCAAATATATTACGAAAGTAAAATGCAATTAATTCAACATATCATATAAATTAATTAGAACAAATTGCATTTAAGTTACAAAACAAAGCGTATAATAATTACACGCAAACAAAAGGCAGGAAAAATCGAATGAACAAAAGTCAAAAAATAAAAATAAACACGCAAAAAAAGGGCGAAAAGTGAGCGAGATAAAAAATAAAAAAGAAGAGATCAAAGTGCAAAAAGTGCGAGGAAGAAGAACCAATAACCCCTATATAAAATACTGTATAATTACAATACTTTCAAATTCGCCGTTTAGTTCGCGTTTCAATTAAATTTTATAATAATAAATAACTCTGCTAAAACCAGGGACATAAATGGATCATCAATCGTAGAGGCAGCCGAAAAGAAAACAAGGTGAGTAAATTGAATGGGCAATTCATTCAAGATCTCTGGGATTATCCGTAGTAATTTAACGGAATTTAAGGTATGCACAATAATATAGGGGGGATAGATTTTCTGGAGAACGTACATATGAGGGGTCATGGCATCTTGCCTCTCGCTCTCGCATTTGTTTTTCCAACAAGTGTGCCTGTGTGCCCCCAGTTTCTATTCTTAGACAAATGATTTTGGTTCTTTCATTCCGGTCTCTCCATTCAAATTGTCTTTATTTATTTGTTGTTGCCGCCCCGTTTTGTTTGTTTGGCTCCTTGTGAAAAATGATTTCTTAATGAGTCGCAACTGTGCGGTAGATTGAACCGAAAAAAAAAACGGCCCCCGAAAAAAGATTTTCGGAATAGATTGGCATAGATCATCGGGAGTATTACGCTGACTAATGGGTGTCTAATGAGCGGAAGAAGTGAGAAACGCCTGGGAAAGTTGAGAATGTCTGAGATTTGAACAAAGTTAGCGAAAAACTTGAAGAAAAATCCAATTTGAGGGCTTTAAGATACTTTAAATTATAATAAATAATTTATAAATATTTCATTTTTTAAAACATGTTTAAGTTTTTATTTTTCCCATTTCTATAATTACTTTATTAAATCTCTGTTCAATTTCAATTTTTAAAATTTCAAATTTTTTAAATAAATTATAATAAATAAATATTAATATTAAAGGTAAATAAAATACAAATTTCAAAGAACTAAAATTTTTATTTTAAAAAATTCTTTAAAAGGTATATTTTTTCCGGACCGTTAAAAAAATCATTTAAAAATGTAAAAACAAAGATTAAATTATAACAAAATATAAATACATATATGAAAATAGATAAAATTCAACTTTTGTAAGCAATTAAACTTATTTATTAATTTTTATAATTAAAACTCGGTATTACTTCAATTTCTTCTAATACTTTTCCCGGCCCGTTTTAAAAATCTGTAAAAAATGCCACTTGCAGCTGTCAAATCCCACAAAGTAGAAAAAACCTGAAAGGATGTCGATTTTTTTTCGGGAAATATCTAAGTGAAAAATCAAACATTTTCCCACATACCAAAAATCACACGGCGGCGCTTCATTAACATCATTCCACTTTCGTAACTCAATTTGTGAGCTGAAAATTCGTGTCACATGTGCGACAGCTCAGGAAACAAGCTAATTCCAGAATCAGAGCCAGAATTGAACACATATCTATATATATATATCTATATATCTATATATATGGATACGGAAAAAGCGCTGACGAAGCCAAATCAATTTCAAAGCTGGTAAAATTGAGGGAAAAAATCATAAAAAAAAGGGGGGAGCGATTTCTCTTCTTTGTGGCCATGGCCATTCATCGGGGTTCATTCATAGAGCAATCAGACGAAGGACGGCGAGGGGTTTGGGTTTAGCACTAATCAAATCAAAGAGTTCGAAGGAGCTGGGAAAAAAACACTTCCGAAGGGAGGAAGGCAAACAAACAAATACGAGACAGGAAATGAGGAGCCACGGGAGGGTTTTTCTTTAGTCTGCCAACCAAGAAAATATCAATAAAATAAATCTAAAACTTTAAAATGTAGATAATATTCTGGAATAAAAGTTGTTAAATAAAATACAATTTAAGTTATTACAAATTTGGCAATCTAGTGGATTTTTCTCACCTTTTTCGTTTATAAAACAAACATTCCAGACATCTTGTTTCCCTTGCCTTGTCACTCGGCGGCTTGTAAGATTTTTCCAACAGCTCCACGCCCACTTTTCTCCACATCACATGTTTTTCACTTGACTCTGGCGGCAATAAATACAATAAAAAAAAACCAGAAATCCCTTCGCTCTCGAGAAGAACACACTTTTCGTAGCAAATTCCAGGAATGAAGTGGCCCCACAGATAAATTAAAAAAGATTGGCTGATTTGTGTGTTTATGGATTTTATGGGCACTTCATTACATTTCTTGGAAATAACTTTATTTCACAATTTTTTCTGATTTTTTGTTTGCTGATAACTTCAATATGTTTTTTATAAATTTTTAGTTTGGTAAATTCCATTGCTTCTTTGTAATTGAATGTTTTGTTTATATTTTTAGATATTTCTAAGAATTTTCTAAATATTTTTTGTATTACTTTTTCAAAGAGATTCGTTTTTATATAGGTAGTTCAACCAAAATTCGTCTTTGGACCTTGATTTTTTTTTTTTGTGTTTGCCCTCCGATTTCAATGTTGTGTGAAAGTCTACAGCATGTGTCCCATTTTTGCCGGGGGGCGTGGCCGAGAGTGTTGATGGATTTTTAGTTGTTACGGTCGCCGAAGGGCCGTTCCTAAGGGCGTTGCGCATACGCCCCGTGGGATGCCATTGCCGGTAACACAACCCTTTTCCTTTCGTAATGCTCTACCATATTTTACCGCCCACACAATTTGTATTCATCAGCCGTAGATTTCTCGGCTACGATTTCATCTGTAATTAATTTTAATGCAAACATTTTTGCGGCTTGAGGCGGCATTTCATTTGTTCCCGTTTACCGCTTGATGTTGCTAATTTTTATGAGCATAATGATTGATTGATTGATGGATGGCTGAATGGCTGAACGGCTGAAAGGTTGGGGCGGTGGTTAAAGGGACGGGGGATGAATCCAAATGAATGCTGATGGTTCGGTTGAGTGAATTGCTTTTTGATAGATCACAAATATGTCAGCGGGGGTGAAAAGGGGCCAAGTCGGTTCCAGTTCATTGTTCGGTATTTTTGTTGTTGCGCGGACCAAATGGAAATCGAAATGGAAATTCAATAAGAAGAAAAAACCGAAAAAGACAAACGAAAATAGAAACGAAATTCGGTTTATGAAGCGCATAAATGGAACAACGACAACTCAAATTGGATTAACCTCATTACCCGAACTAAGTCCACGAATAAAAGAAATTACAAATGCCATAACTGCAGTGGTGGAAAAATTAATCATAATTGCAAAAGAAGAAGCTCAAAGGAAGGTGGAAAAATAAATATTATAATTTAGGAATTTAATTAGAATATACAATTTTATATTCATTTATATTTATATTTATATATAATAATTCTTTTAAATGGGAATAATATTTTCATATATATTTATACAAATTAAATATTTATATTATTATAATTATTTTATTATATTTATTTATAACATTTTTTAAATATGTTAAAATATTAATTTAAAAATGGAATACTATTTTTATATATATTGAAAGAAATTAACCATTTATATTTATTTTTTAATTATCAATATTTATTCATAAAATATTTTAAATAAGTTTAAATAATAATTTAAAACGGGAAATATCTTTTCATATTTATTTATAGAAATTAACCAAATATATTTATTTATAAAATATCCAAAATATGTTTAAATAATATTTTAAAAAGAGAATAGGTTTTTCATATTTATTTAAATAAATTTACCATTTTTATTCGAAGTAAAATACATTTTACCCAGCTCGCCTTAAAAAATTCGTTTGTTTTTATTGCTTTAAGCCCGTTCAGTACGTTATTTCAACCATTTCTCTTTGTCCCGATATCAGTCGGATTTTGTTAAACTTTTTTGGCTTTGGCCAAACAAATTGTAAATTTAATTTGGGCCCCAAAAAAGGGAAGGGGAAGGGGCAGGGGCGGGGGCTTAAAGGGGGAGTGCAGTTTGGTTTGCACGGAATGCATTTGGTTTTGCATCTCGCATAAAGTTAAACTCTCATTTTTTCATTGCGCCACCACGATCACAATAAATAAAACTCTTTTTCCGAGCGGCAGAGGAATGAATAAATTTTCAACAGCGAATGGCTGGGAAAAGCGAGGGGGTGGGGGAAAACTGAGACACATTTGACAAGTTCATAAATTATCGGGCATGGCGCACAAAAAAAAAATGTGTGCAATTTTTTTGATTGTTGGAAATTTTTCATTGAAAGCCATTCGCCATTCGCCGTTCGCCTTTCGCCCCCCATCTCCACTCCTTTAAAATGTATTAAACACAATATAAAATGGCTGAGAACATTTCCATTTCAAATGGGGCGTGGCAGGCACTTGCAAGGCAGGAAATAAATAAAAAGAAACTTTCGCAGGCGCAAAAAATATAAAGAAGAGAATAAGAATAAAAATAAAAATGAGAACTTGTGTATGGCGCATAAAAAGCAACAATAAAAATCCAACAAAGTGAGACACAGCCACCGAAACTATCGCCAAGTCTAGTTATCCAGTTTTTTTTTTCTAAGGGCGGTGGGAAGCCCAGAAAAATACAGTACAAACAAAGCTGAACAGAAGAAGGCGATTTGGGAGAAGAGTTGTAAGTGGAAATAATGGCCAATGCGGCGTATGCGCGATTTAAATTTTTTATTCCCCTGATGCCAAAGCGAAAGAGCAAAAGAAAAGCGAACTGAACAGGGCTTTAAATTATACAAAAGATGTCTGGCTAAAGGGGAGGAAAAAAACGGCAATAGATTATAAAAAGATTCTAAGGAAACGGGAAGAATTTGAAATGGGGAAAGAAGGGAATCTATAAATCGTTTTATATGGCAAATAAATTATGAAGACTAAAGAGTCGAATGAGAAAAAAGCGCCAATACTTTAGAACTTTTGAATTGAGACTTTTTAATATTTAAAAATAATATTCAAATTAAATATTTATTTTTTAGGGCCATTGTTTTCCCTCAATTAAGTAATACGTTTGGGAATCTATAAATCGTTTTAAATTGCAAATAAATTATGAAGACGAAAGAGAATAAAAGCTAATACTTTAAACCTTTTGAATTGAGGCTTTTTAATATCTAAAAATAATGTTGATCATATTGAATATTATTTTCAGATTAAATATTTATTTTATAAGGCCATGATTTTTTTCACAATTAAGTAATACTTTTATATTATTTTTCCCATCCATAAAAACTCCCATTTCTCACATACTTACCCAACTCCTTCATCTTGTAAATCTGCCATCTTCTTTCTCAATTTTGTGCCCGCTCGACTTCTTCATTTATCAATCATCCGCCCCGTTGCACTTGGCTGACTTCATATGCAAATAGTTTGCCCTAAGTGAATATTTTCTAATGTGTTTTGCGTTTGCTGCCAGGGGGTTTTGCTTGCTGGTCAAAAGCCTTTCAAGTAAAATGCATTTGCCCTCTATGGCCTTTTTTTTTGTATTTTTGTATTTCTCCAACCCCGAAAACCCGTACGCCTTCCAACCCACATATACCGATTTTTTGAGGGTCATTTTTCTTGGAGGCAAAGCAAACTTCTTGCTGCTGCTGCTCCTTTATTATCTCATAGGGTAAAAAATGAATCGGGCCCCCACATGAACACACACACACATATATGTATATATGCTACATATAAAGAGGGGGGTCTTCGCTCGCATACAATGAATAATGGAGGCCGGGGGTCCTGAGCAACGAGATGCCGTAGCTGAAGCGATGACAACTATAGAAAATATTATAAGGATATGCGGCCATAAAGCAAAAGGAGACCAAGAACAACGACCAACGACAACGAACGACGCCGGGGAAGACAAATAAAAGAGAAATCGTTTATTGCAAAAGAGCCCATAAATTGATTTTTTCAAATAAAAATAAAATATCGACACACGAATGGGGAGCCGGCACTACCACTGCCATCACCATCACCCGAGAGTCAGACAGATAAAATAAGCCATCTACCATAAGGAGCTGGGTGGTGTTGGGTTGGATGGGCTGCTGATGGTCTGATGTTGGGCGGCAAGGACTAAGTGAGATGCTGCCAAGATACACGACTCAATAGCCTGCTTGTGGTCCAAAAAGAAGCCGCCTCCAAGACGCCACGAAAAAGGAGAAAGACAAAAAAAAATGAGGAGAAATGGCCAGAAAGAGTGGGAGATAGTTGGGGGGGCTACAAAATACGTAGGAGACGCCCTGATGGAGAAACATTGTCCTCGGCGTCTTTGTCGTCATCAGAGATTCGCCTACGTCCTTTTTGGCCAAGGTATCTGGCTCGGCTCCCCCCATTTAAGTTAAAAACTATTAGGAGCCACCCCACCACCACCCACTGCCGTAGTACATAAATTAGGTGAACCCACACATTCAACCCAAAATGGAAAAAAAAAAACGGGGAAAAAAAAGAAACGATGAAGTTTCGCTCGGTTGGAGGGTTGGATGAATTTTTATTAAAAACTATGGCCGTCTCTTTAATAAAGATGTGAACGGCACACGAACACATGGAAATGCGGAAACCGTCACAAGCCAGGGAACATAAATAAGGACACACACACACATACAGATGGCATTTATCTAGCCCGGCGAGGGATAAAAATGATACAAAAAATGGTTAAGGCAGTGAAAAGATGGTTGGAAAGGGCGCAAAGATAGTTGGTTATATAAGAACGATATTTGATTTTAGTTCAGCTGAAAAATATGTTCCTCTTTTGCTGCTCCAATTCGATGGTATAGAATATTTAGCTAATTGTTAAATATTATTTTATTACAGGTAGTTTGTTAGTACGATTTATTCCAGGTTCTCCAATCCCCTGAATTCCATCCATAATCCCTCTGGAGAACAAAAACAGGAAAAAAAAAACCACTGTGTTTGAGTGCCTTTGGTTTCTCCGCCCATAACTCGCAACATAAATCAATTTGGCCATTTATTTAGCAGCAGGCAGCAGGCGACATTTGCATTTGCTTATTAAAAGCGAGGCGAGAGACAAAGAAAATGTGGAACGAGAAGGAGAAGGAGAAGGAGTAGTCGTGACAAATATATTTCACAATTTTAATTGGCCAAACAAACTTGAAGTTTTGAAGTTGGAACCGAGCTGAAGTTGAGGCTAAAAACTTGATTCCTTTCTTCATTCGCTGCAGTTTCTGTTCTGCCGTTTCCTTTTCATATTCTTATGCTGCTGTCGCATCTTCATTGTTTTCATATACCCTTTTGTTTCGCAAGCCTGGCAATTATGACGTGCAGCTTAGAATTGGTTGACTGATTTCTAGAGATTTTTTTGTCCAAATTTATTTCTTAAATCAAAAAATATCAATGCTTGAAATGGTTGAAAATGTATTTAAAACAAAATATGGCGCCCAACGTGGGGCATTGTTTCTCCCAACTTAAATGGCGACCAACGTGGGGCTTTTTTTCTCGATTTCCAGTTCTCTAATTGCAAATTAAGCTCAAATAAATCTAATTTACAATTACAACTTAATCTAAGCCATATCTGTTGACCACTATCAAGTGTATTCGAAAGTTGGAGGACAGCTAAACTTTCGCCTGGCCTGCTTTGTTTGCTGGCAGTTGGCTGTTGGCTGTTGGCTGGCAACGGGAAAGTTTTCAATCCAAAAAGGCAGGTTGGCTAAATTAAAAAGAGTGCGAGGCGGGATGGAGATTCATGAGCGGCAGTTCCAGCTTGGCCATAAACTTTATCGCCGGGGCAACGGAGAAACTGGCGCATCTGCCGGAGATTCGCCTCGGTGTTTGTGGAGTTTCAAGACTGCTGTTCTGGAGTCTCGAGTCTGGAGTCTGGGGCAATCATACATTCATATCCTCATGTTTATTTAACGATGCTTTTTACGCTGCACACACAGAGCGCGCGCGAAATGCAAAAAGGATTAAAAGTCATCCCATTCAGCTTCTCATCTCGGGATCCGGGGATCCGGGATCCTTCAAGTGGCGTGAAATTTGGCACTTTGAGTGGCGTTTCTCGGTCTTTACGAAACTTTTAACTAAACTGAAAGTACTTTTGTGCGTGTGCGTGCTAAAATATTAAAAAACATCTCTTACTTTTAGGGCTCATCAAATGTCAAAGTTGTTATCATCCACGCGTCTCATGAATCCTCTACTGCCTCTTGGAAGTATAGTAAACTATTTCGCATCGAATCGCAGCCTTTGATTTAGTTAGCATGAATTTCATTTGATGTGAAAAATACTTGATATTTCTATAAATAAATTTTAAGCTCTGCGGAACAACATCAAAGCATTTCTGTCTGTCCTCCCAAAGCGATGTGAATTTGCTTTTTTAATGTATCATTTAATGGTTATGAATCGCTGGAATAGACGTTTTGATTGGTCTGGCTTGATGTTTAGCTAAACGTCTTCGACTTTAAAGAGAAATATTCTCCGAGTTCTCCAATTTCTTCAGTTGAAGTTTGAAGAGGAATTCTCAGCCATTGAATTAATTCCCGTTGGTATTTCTGCATATTATATTTATCCTTTTACATCTTTCACATATACATTTCTTTTTTAACTCCTTTTATGTGCACTTTGCCCCCCGTTTTTTCTGCATGTTTTTCTGCTTTTTGCATTGGCCAATTACGTGGGACAAAAGCAAACGGAACGAATGCCAATTGGTTGCCAGATAAAGAATGCAGCTACAGACTGCGATTCAGATTCAGATTCCAGATCGGCAGAGCTACGGAGCTACAGAGCTACGAATGCCAGGAGATGTATACTTTTTAATATCACAAATGGAGGGAATTATTATTGAAATATTTGCAAGGGACAAATACAATTGAAAAGCCGGCAAGTGGAAGCGGGGGTGGAAGCCTCCTTCGTGTCCTTTGGCTCCTGTTTCAGTTTCAGTTTCAGACTCTGGCTCTGTTTCTGTTTCCAGTTTCCGGCTCCAGACCGAGATGACATAATTTATGGCAGCTAGTGGAGTGGAGACAAGTGTCCTCCAGCGGTCTCCGTGGGTCTCCGTGGGTCTCCCCCCTGGGCAATTAAAACGCCAAACTAATTAGATGAATTCTGTGTGATTTCCGTATAATTAAATTGCCCATTTGAGTGGAGTCGAGTGGTGCGGAGTGGAGTGCTTTCATTCAGCGGGCAGATACTTGATTTCTAAAAAAAAAAAAAAAAAAGACCGCAGCTTTAATGTTTCTAAAGGACTGGGGGGAAAAACATTTGGAAAAATAAGGAAAATTCTGTAATTAAAAATAAAACGTTTTTAATTATTTGATATTCGTTTATGTTTTAGAAAACTTCTGATTTTTGCAACGTTATTTTATATTTTTTTTAAAATTATATAGAGTATTTATCTAAGAATAAACTGGATTTCCAAGAATATATAAAATTATTTTATCTGTCAATAAATAAGTTGTAAAATAATATAAAATATTTGTCCTCAAAAAAACTAAATAAAATAAAAAAGAGCAAAAAATAATCAATAAATTATAATTTAATAAATATGTAATTAAATAATATTTCTTTGACTTTTTCTGAAGGAAAATTCGAATTTTCCGATAAAATGAGTTAGTTAGTTATGTAAAGTCTATTTGGTCTTGTGTAATACAGAATGCTTTGCCACTTGATATCTCTTTTGTGTCTCTCAGTGTGCGAAGATGTTTTACAACATTTATAACATGCTAACTATACACAACACACTGCTGGGACTTTCTGCAGCCACCCACTCGACGTTTAAGTTTACGGTACTTAACGTAATTTCCTTTTGCTGGCAACTTTTCCACCCACTTTTTAGGGGGGGGGGGGCTGGGGGATTTTCTTTCCTTTTTTTGTCGGTGGGTTGCCTGGTGGGTGGTCTAGTTGAGCCAAAGATAAATAAGCAAATAGGCAAATAAATCTTCATTTCAACTTCTTGTGAGGCTTTCTTAACTTTTTCTCAGCTGTTCAGTGATGCTACACCGCCTCATGCCTTTTAAGTTTTTCCCTGTCTTATTTTCTTTTCTCTCATCTTTTTTTTTTTTGTCTTTTGCTGAGCTTCTTGTGCTCTTCTTAGCCAATTCAAAAATTTCCAACTTACGCTAGTAAATTGTTCGGGTAACATGCACTTAAGTATGCCACACCGCCGGAAAAGCCCCTCGAATTTCCCTTTCCCTGGCTCCCAGCTCCTGCTCTTATTTTTGGAACCCGCAGCTGTAACATGTGTACCATCCATGCACACGCCTCTGTCTTTTGGCCCTGCTCGGTTCTCTTTGCTCTTGCCATTAAAAGTTGAGCCCTGCAGGGCGAAAGTTTTCCGCCCAAAAACGCTTAGCCCTGCTAACCAGTCAGCCCATCCAGCCACCCACTTTTCCAGCTTTACCGTTTTCCTTTTCCTTTTTCGGTTTTTCATTGTTCAAGTATTTTTGGTATTTTACTTTGGTATTTCATTTGCGTTGTCTTCCCTCTTTATTTGTTCTTACCATTCCCGTTGTCAAGTGCAACATTTTGGGGCTGCAATTGGGATTGGGGAAATTCTCCACTGCACTCCACGGAAAGGATGAAAATGGGGCCGTGAGTGATATGTAGGTGACGTGGCAAAAAATGGAAGGAAAACTTTGCTGGCCGTAAGTTAAGTGTCAGGCTTCGGGGACTAATTAACATATCGAGTAGCACAATTAGGTCAGCATTGAGATGGATGAATTATTTATTCGATAGTCGAGTGAGAGGCTTAGAAATTAATTATCAAGCAGGCGAATTGGGTTCGAGATTAGGATTAAAATTCTCGTCTTGAGAAGAGAAATTATATATTTTATTTAAGTTAAAAACAGAAAAACAAAGTGAAATTAAAAAAAATGGCGACAACGTGGGGCTTGTTTTTTGATTGATGATGTTCTAATTACAAGTGAACTAAAATTTATAACACTTAAAGTCGGCTTCTCTAGGGAATCCGCGGACTTTCTCCGTTTCTCGGGCAACTGAGCTGCATTGATTTAAATTTATTATGCCCAACGTCAGCAGCGTGGCAAAAATTTGATTACAAGCATAAAAGTTTATTTGTTTCGCTCAGTTCTCAGTTTCCCCATTTTTTTTTCGTTGGTTTGCTTGCTTTGCCAGTTGAAATGAAAGCAGTTTCTTGTCCTCACCTCGCCTTAGCACTAATTTCATTTCGCAGGTAAGCCTGCTCAACTATTCAGAGAAAGAGAGTAGAGTAGAGTAGCATTTCCGGCTTGTTTGCCTGGTATAAATTCCCCTTAGCTCTAAACTGAGTGGGTATTATTTCCTCGTGAAAATAAATGTTTTATAATTTAATGGGATTTTTTTTAAGTTTATTAAGGGTATATTAAGAGATTATAAAAGAGTTTTCTACATTAAAATGCCTTTTTAAAAATAGTTTTTCTTCAAATAGGAAATTTTTAAAAAAGGTTTTGATTCATTGTAACTTTTTTTCTGTTAAATAATTCCAATTTTTTTATAATAAATTTTTTAAAAAGAGGTATCAAATAGTTCATTTTATTTCCCCCGCAATTTGCCCCGCTTTTCGTCATAATCCGTCTGTCTGCTCTTCTAGGCTGAGTCATTCATTCACTCACTCAGCCATTCATTCAGTCATTCATTCGTACACTTCCTGCATACCTTTGCATATTTTTGCAATTCAGCGGAAAGTTCACTTCGCTCTCGCGCTCCTCGCCACTTCCTCTCGCTTTTCCACTTTTCCGGCGTCGCCGTCGCTTTTCTTCTCGAGCTTTGTGTCCTCGGCTTATGTCAGTAAACTGTAAATATTTAATTAATTTGCATGGATATTTTTTATGCCAGCTAAGTTGAGTTTATTAGTCGCGCTGAGATGACGGTGACTCTGTCTCTGTGTGTGTGTGTGTTAGTGTTAGTGTTTTGCCCCCCGCTTTTCCTTTTCCCTTCTTTGGTTTTTCTCGCTCTGTGGCTCTGCATAATTTACCAAGCTCTTTAAATGCTTACACGTGTGTTTGTGTGCCAGTTTTCCGTTTGCTTTTCCGCTTCCCTCTCCGCCAGCCAAAAAAAAAAGATGAAGAAAAATAAACCTGTGACTCGGAAAATGACCACAGCTGGAGTACCATTTTCCGTCCACATTGAGCTGGCGACCAAACTTGAGCAATCTATGGAAATTACATGGTGAAATAATTAAAAAACAGGGTTCCTTTTCCATATAAAATAAAGATGAGTAACGTTTATAGAGTTTTTTAATATATTTAAATTTTTAAATTAAAATATTTTGATCTAAGAAAATAATTATGGCTAGTTTAAATTTAATTTCTTATATCTTGTTTTTAAATTAAAAATAAAAAAATTAAAATTATTTTTAACACAAGAAGTATTTTATATACGAGGTACTCCAAAAAAGGTCACACGTTGCCCCCGCAACTTCTTTGTCACCCCATCGTCCTTTTATATCCACCTGCCAAATCCTCCCCCCCCCCCCCATTTTCCATTTTCCTCTTTCCACACCGCTCTTGTGCGTTTGTCCGTGTTCATTATTGCGGTTAATCTGTTTGTTCTGCTCCGCTCGTTGTTTGGGTTTCACTGACAAAGTTTGCCCAAAAAACCAAAAAAAAAAAAGATACGGACTCCAAAAAATGCCCCATTTTTTCTTTCTTTTTTAAATGAGGAGTGTGTGTGAGTGTTTGTGTTTTTTTTTTTACTTTTTTAATAAGCTTTACTGGATGGTCAGGTGCAAAAAAAATTAAGCGAAAGTGTTGGTCATTGGACAAGTGGATGATGGGAAAATTTGCGGACAGCGGGTGGTAAATTCTGCGGGGCAATCATCTTCCTGGCACGTTGTTGACATCAAAATAATGACTTTGGGATGCGGGGAAATGGGTGGTGGAAAATGCGGGGAAATGCCCCGAAAAACTGAAAGGCGTTAGGCGGCAGCAGTGCAAACATATGCTCAGGAAACACCCTAAAACATACAGAGTCAGGAGAATATGCACTGAAAGAAATTTAGAAAAGAAGTGTGGTTAATATTTTAAAATGTATTATGTATTGAAGATTTTATCAGTACTTATTTCATATTAAATACCATTAATAGTTATTTATTTCCCAAGTATGGTTTTTTAATTTCAAAAAAATCCCTCTGTGTTTTAGAAATTTTTGGGGGAAAGAGAGGGACATACAAAAGGGGAAAGAGATGGAAAATCATCAGGTTCCCGGTTTCCTTAACACATTTGTTGCTCTCCTTTTCCTCCCCCCCCCCCCATCATCATCATCATCATCCCTCATCATCGTCTTTATCATTTTCTTCTTAATCATCATCATAATCATGATCTTGTTGTTGTTAATTACAAAAAAAATGCAAAAGCACGAAAATGCCGCTGTTTACCAAATTAAATGCTACTAATTGGACGAGTTTAGCGTCGCTCAAGTGTGTGCTTTGCCCCGCCCCCTTTTCCCAGCACCGCCTGTCATCATTTTCCGCCTACCCGCCCCCTTCTTACGGCGGTTATGGCTTTTGACGGCGGCCCATAGGAATTTTTAATGAAAGAAGTTATTAGTATGTATCAGAAGCATCGTTAGCAGCCCAAAATGAAAGTTGAATGATGCAGTCGGGGGATTGTAGGTACATATATGTACTTACATCTGGCTGATGGGGTACACAAGTCAACAAATACTTGGAATTTTCAGAGAAAACCAACCTTAAAGCTTGGTAATTATGAAAAGTAAAGCCCTAAAATATTAAAATTCACCTTAAGCCGATTCTTAACTTCCGTTTTCCGTTTTTCCAGCTTCTCTAATTGGTTTGGAAAAACTTCACTAATCTCTGCCTGTCCTTTCGAGCCTTTTGAGCATGTAAATGTCCACCTTAAGTTCGGGTCAATGATTTTCTTCTGCTGCCTTCCATATATTATTTATTTATATTTGTTGTTTTTTTCCTTCCTATTTTCCTATTTATTTATTTCATGGGCGCTGCAGCAGCTGCAGTAAAAAATAAAATGAAATGCAGCACACGAGGCGTATGAGTAACGTCAGATGAGCCGCTCCACTTTGCCACTCTCCCTTCTCCGCCTTTCTCCGCACTTTCTTCCCTGCACTTTCTTCTATTCCTTCTACCTACCTACTCGCTTTATGTGGGGCATTAAAAAGCGCCGACTACTGCTGCCTGCAACATTTTCTCGTAACCCCATCAGCCCTTCAAGTATTATTAATAAAACGTTGTCGCATCGTTGAGCGCATGATGTAGCCGCTTAGGAAAAGTGGGGGTGGGGCAAGTGGGGGGCGAAAGCGGAAAAGCGGCCAAATGGGGCCAGTGGGCGTGGCCTGACAATGCTTATGGAACAGCGAACATTTGCAACAAAACAAAATCCGGAAACCACGACAACGACCAACAAATAAATACGGGCAAAAAAAAAGAAAGGAGAAAGAATGGAGAAATGGGCGGAATGGGGGCGGGCAAAAGCTGGGTTAATAGGTCTCCATATGGGAAGGTCTAGCTCTCGGAGTGATTGTGATTGTGCCCATCGTGCCGTCAGCCACCGAGATAAATTGCACTCATGTAGACGAAGGAATTTCGCATACCAAAGTTCTCCACAACGAAAATGGGCGAATGGGCTATAATCCATGTATCGTTATCACAAAAATATTTTTAGTTGTATATTTCTTAATTAAAATTAACAGAAATTTAATAGAAAATCTAGGAGCACTATTTTACCCAAATAATTCGGCAAAAAGTCCGAAAAGTTTCCTAAATTTTGCTTAAAATATAAATGGTAAATTACGCAGTTGATGGAATTTTAATTTAGATTTTAAGAGAATAATTTTTTTAATAATATTGTTTACTGTACTATAAAAAAATATAAAAAAATCATTTTGGTTATTTATAAATAAATAAATATTTAATATAAATCATTTTGGTTATTTATAAATAAATAAATATTTATAATAAATAATTTTACAAAATAATATTAAACTAGTATAATAGTGTAAAAGTGAATCCTAAGGTCTTTTTTCAATTTTAAGATTTATTTTTTGAGCTTTCTGCATTTTCTGCATTTTTCATGCTTTTTTTCGAAAACCAAATTCCGGCTCAACGGAAAGTATTGCATACTTGTGGGCACTCGCACACACACCACCTAATACACACTCACACATACAAAAGTGATGACGTAGATGTTGATGAGACGTCATTGTTGTTGACTTGGCAGTTGGTTGAGTGCCAGAACGGAAGTGGCTCCCAAAAATATAATTCATATTTAATACGCACGCGGCTTTGTTTTGTGTGTGTGTGTGGGAGCTCACATAATTAGTTGCAGCACACAGACAAACACTCAAATACACACACACACACACTCACACGAGCAGACAACGGAAATCAGAATTTATTTGTACCAGAAATAAATAATTAAAAATGCCTGGGAGGAGGTTTTTCCGGATATCTTCCACCGAAAACTGTGCAAAATTTAATAAATAAATAAATAGCAGACGAAAACATACACACACACATACATAGATTGTTTGAGCTCTGCAGTTAATTAAAAATTGCGCCAAGAAGAGCCGGGAAAAATATTTCCCAATTTTCCTCGAAAGACTGACTACTGTTAGACATTTAGTAAAATTCAAGGGATATCGGTTTTCAGTGGAAAAATTTTAGCTTTATCTTTATCTACATTTTGGCCATGGGAGAAATTATTATTTTCATTTCATAAATTATAAGGGGGAATTTATTGAATGTGTCTACCATCCGGTTTCCTTTTCACAATTTAGATAATATACTTTATAAATAGAATTATCTATTATGGCGCGCGAGATAAATAAATTATTCTCTCATAGTTTATCATATTAATTGGTTTTTAATAACATCTTAAACTTTAGTTACTTGTTTTTCCTATTAGATGAAACAAAATGTTGATTTTCTTACACGAAACGAGAATGAAATCAATTCAATTTTCTATTTAATTAGACAGGCTTTGAATTGGAATTGAATAAATGTGCAGATAATAATATTCTATGCATATATTTTGCAAGAGTATTTGCCAAAGATTTGAAATTCGTTTGTGAAATGCGAATATAACTAACATAAATCCCCCATCGCCATGCGGAAATGAGTTCGCAAAGCTCCAAAATGATTTCTATCTCTTTTGAGGTGGCAATAACCGGAGGGGCGGTGGGGGTCAGTGGGCGTGGCGGAGCTGCGCCTCATTAATTTAAATTTCCAACATGTGTGTTTGTGATTTTATGAAATTAATTTCGCCTGCATGGCACATTCTGTGGTTATGAATTTATTAAAATCGCTTGGACAAAAACTGCACCAAATGGCAAATTAAGCAGTTTAGCATCAGATTTATGTGCTAGCCCATAGGCCAAAGAGTCTTTATGAAGTTGCTAACATTTATGGCTAATAAATATGCATGTGTATTCAGATAAAACATTTGATTTTTATATTTATACCATATACCGCTGACAAATCAAAGCCAAATTGCGTATACGCCATGTGCGCCCTTGTATCTTTGTGGCTTTGAGTCAACCGAATCGCTTTTTATGGCCGCCAATTACGTTTGATGGCACACAAATTCTATGGATTATCTTCTTAACTGTATTCCTATATATATATATATGTATAGATTATTTTCATTTCATACATAATCTTTGGCCGTCAGCTGCCTTCAAATTTTTTGGACCAAATTGCCAGCGAAATTTGTGCATTTAACGCGTGCCGAGGTCGCTGCTCATTTTCACATTTTCAACCTGACACGATTTTCCTCTTGGCCATCATAAATTGCATTTATCTGTTCATTGTTTTGGCGTGTGAAAATCAACGCGTCAAAAAGATTCGAACAATTCAGCTGTGAAATAAATATGGAAAAGAATATAGAAAAAAAAGTAAATAAAAATTAAAATAAAGAAAAAAAAAGGATTTTTTATCTACTAAAATTATTTTCTAAATTATAAATAATTTTTTTATATTTTTAATAAATTATTTGAAATTTAACTAAATTCAAAACTCACTTTTTTATTTATTTATTTTAGTCAGTTCGTCAAAATCACTCATAAATCTAAAATTGGTTAGTGGTTTGTGCATTTGCGTTGGCTTCGCCTTTTTTCGCTTTTATCTTTTGTCTTGTTTATCTGTGTATTTATTTAACATTTTCCGCCTTGTTTACTGGCCAAATAAACTTTTCCACACATCATTAGCCGGGGAAATGGCAATCAATGCCAGAATCCTCCCCCTTTTTGCAGTTTTTCCTTTCCCATCACTCGATTTTCCTGTGCTAATTCGGTGCATTGTTGCAGGCAGGCTTTTCTCAGCTTCCCAGCTCCTCTTGCCTTTCTTGATTTCCTCTAGGAACGTGCTAAGTGCTGGGCAGCAACAAGAAAAGTACATTGCACGATCAAGTGAGCAGCTCCATCATAATGGTAGTTTTTAGGCCACTGACTCCACGATGAGTTTGTCAGACAATCCGGGGAAAAGCCAGAGGACGGGGGCGCCACTGATGAATTCCCTGTTATTGGTCACGTACAGCCGGAAAAGCCGGGAAACAAGGGCCGAAAGGCGGGCGGAAAAGCCACACAAAACGGTTGACTTGTGCACTTTGTAAAGAAAAATTAATAAGTGAACGTTGTCGAGTGCAATTTATTAATCGGCAGGAGGGTGGATTGCAAAGGCTTTGCCAAATGGTAAGCAGATAAATATTTAAAATTGAAGAAAGAAATTTTAGCTGTCCTAAAATAGATTCAAATATTGTAGTGAATTTTAATTAAAAAAAATAGTAATATTAATTTTGTATTCCTTTAAGAAATGTCAGCTGCAAGCCACTTCAAATATTTTAGTGCATTTTTCTTTTTATTTTTATAAATAATAATATTTTTGTAAATTCCTTTAAAAAATTTCAAGAAATTTAAGTGGATTTTTTTCATTTTTTTTTAATTAATCATTATATTATTTTTAATTCCTTTAAAAAATTTCAACTGTCTTGGAATGGATTAAAATATTTTAGTGAATTTTTTTCATATTTATTTTGTTATATAACAATATTCTTTTCATTTTCGTAAAGAAATTATAACTGTGAAAATACGCTTAAAATATTTAAAAATATATTTCTATGTTTATTTTAATAAAGTAACTTTTTTTAATTCCTTTAAGAATTGCTTAAAAAATTTTTCAATATATTTTATATTTTTATATTATATTTTAATAAATAATAAAATTAAGCTAAAAGTAAAACTACATAAACTATATCTATTCTTGTAAGCCACTCTACAAAATCAACCAGATACCATAAATACTATATTACTTTCGCCCGTGGAAGGCAAAATGCTGATAATATACCCCTAAACGTTCCCTAATTGATTTATGGCCCTGAAACGCACTGTAGTCGCCATAGAGAGTCAGCAAATCAAATTTGTTTGTGGCTGGTTACATTATTATGCGTATTATTATCATTAGCCCAAGTCCTTCCTTCCTTTGGCACCTCCTTTCCCGATTTTTCCCCGCCTCTCATAATTCTATTTTCCTTCACGACATTTCCTTCTCCTTTTCTTTTTTTTGCGACGTCTTTCTCTGGTTTTTATGACCCAAAGTCGTAAAGGCAAATACCAGAACTGGAGACGACGAAACTAGATGGGGCTGTCACGGAAAAGTGGGTGGAAAACTCATGGGGAAAGGGGGTGTAAGAGGGGGAGGTTGGAGAACCCCCGCGGCAGTGTTAATACGATCTTTTGGCCACGTTTATGGCATTGTTTAAAGCCACGAAAATCACAGGACTTGGCATAAAAATTCCTAGCAAATCTATACGGCAGGATATGAAAGACAGGATATAAGAATACAAATGTAAGTGGCAGTCGAGCGTTTACAAATTCAATTTAATGGCTCGTATAATGCCCGTTTACGATCCCCTAAAATATTATTATGCTCGAGCACAAGTTAATTATGTTGAACGTTAAATAAACATCAATTAAAAAGTTGTTGCCATGCAAACATATTTCGTGCATTTTAAAGACAGTAACCGAAAGTCAGAGAAGCGAATGAAGGGAAAGTCGGAAAAGCGGAAAATGACTGCCCGGCACGACAATAAATATTCATAGCCGAGTCTGAATCGTAAAACAAATCAAAAGTCATCAAAAAGTGCACTTTGCTCTAATTCCCTGTCTCGTTCTCTCTCTCTCGCTCTTGGCTTTCCTTATTTATTTTTCTCCCCATTTTCCTGACAAGTCATGCTATGACCTATGACCCCTTCCGCCCAAAAAAAAAAATAAAGTGTATCGAAAAAATGGGAAATCAAGGAGAAAACACACAGCAGGAGCAACAATCAGCATGGCAACAACTGAGCCGCTCGGAAAACTTATTAATAAACGTTATGACGACAACAACAAGGCAGGCATTTTCCTCCTCCCCCCCCCCACCCCTCTCTACCCCAACGAAACACCAAACGACATCCAAATTGGCAAAGTTGGTACGAAAACGAACCGAAAAAAAAAGAGAAATCAGAGGAAAAGCCAGTGCAAAAGCAATGACAACACAGGGAGCAACAACAGCAGCAACATTAAGGAAATGGTGAGAAGGGGAGAAGGGGAACAACTGCAGGAGCAACACACCAAATGCGAATCTCCATTCGGGCGGCATAATTGCGAAACTGTTTTCATAAAGCCCAGCAGCAGCAGCACAGCAGCAACTTGCAACACCAACAGCAACTTGCAACACCGGCAGCAACTTGCAACAATGCGGCAGGCAGACTGGAAAACAAGGAAACGGGAAAACAAGGAATGCGGCAAACAATCGAAGCGGCCGAAAATATGGAAAATCTAAAAGTAGAGTGAATACGTGTTAAGAAGAAAACTGCACCACAGTCAATTCAAAGCTGGGAAATTCAATGCAATTATTTAATCTATGGAGCAATCTATTTTCAATTTAGGAAGAAAATTCTTTAGGATAAACTATTCTGAATATTTAAAAAAAATATTTATTTTTCAACAATCTTAAACAATTTGAGGAATTTATTTATAAAAAAAATATTTTAACTAATTTTATTAATCTTAAACTTAAGGAATAAAATTCGATTATAAATAGAATTATTCATATTTTTAAAATATTAATTTAAAAAAAAAAAAATCTTAAACAGTATTTTTAATATTTCTAAAATATTAATTTTAAACAATCTTAAACAAATTTTAAACTTGGTGCACTAAAAAATGTTGAACTAATATTTTTGGCAAGTGAATGGGATAAGAAGGAAAAAACTTGAAAAAACTATAGTTAACTATAAAAATGGGTTTTAAAATTCCAATTATAAATAAATAAATATTTTTAAAATATTTAAAATAAATATAAATTGATATATTCAAGATGCTAAACAATTTGGAATGTAAAAAGTATGTGAGTGAGATTTAAACTTAATTGTAGATACTATTTATTGCAAGTAAATCCCATTCAGAAAAATGTAGAAATATAAATCATTCAGATACAGTTTATTTTTTCATCTTTATTTATATTTTCTTAAAATTTCTAAAATAAATATTAATTGATTATAAGTGATTCAAATTTCATTGAAAATAATACAGTTGGCTAGAAAGAACACCCAACTTTGAATTTTAGGCTGATGTGCGGTGCATAAGGAGATGTGCTGGTCAAATTGTGAATCACCTCGCTTGTGGTGATGGCAGGGCAACTTTGCCATCGACATCGACACCCCGAACAATTAGCATTTTGCGGACGCTCCTCTTTTCCCCCACTTTCCCCTTTCCGCCTGCAAAATAGTCCGCAAATAGTCGCCATTGTCTGGCAGGTTCTAATTTCAACCCTTTTGTCGTTTTCTGTTGTCGTAGCAACATTTGTGGCAATTATAAGCGGAGATTTCAAGGGTGCGCGGGTGTGGAGGCCGAGAAAATAAAGGGCGGAGTTGATTTCATCATTTTATGGGCCCCGCGGCGTGTAAACAATTTACAATCGATGCCCAGCTGCTGCTATGTTCGCATTATATGTATGAAAATGAAATTAGTTTCGTCATAAAATATTCATTAGTGCCGATTCCTATTGTAATTTGCATTAATTGAATTGTTTGTTAAATTGCAAAATTCTCGCCATCATTATAAATTGTGCTTAGTTTTCGCCCTCTCTGGTCGAATAACCATAACCATTTCCTTCTCGACAATCCCGCAACAAGGACAATAACCATAATAATAAAATGAATTAAATATGACCCGAAAGTCCCAAGCCCCAGGACCAAAACCCGAAACCCAAAAACCCAAACCCAAACCGATTCGCACCGAACCAAACCGAACCGAACCGGGTAAATCCAACCGCACTGTGATTAAACAGCTCAAACAATTGTCGCACGTGCGTCCATCTCGGCGCAATGGCAAAAATCTCACACTCGACCGCAAATTGAATTTAAAATGAGATCCGAATATGCACGTGTACAGTGGGTTTCGGCAGTGTAAGGCGGTTCTGGGGGCCCAACATTCCTCAGACGAAGTCATGCCTAAGCCAATACACTTGAAAAAAGTATAGGGAATGGAAAAAATATAAGATTTCTGGGTTTAAATGCCAATTGATTGCGAGTTTTATTACGAGTTCAACGAGGTATGGCATTCCATGATTGGATTACTAAAAATACTAACTTTTTGGGTGGAAAATCAGGATCTTGATTTTTGTTGAAAATTACATTTTTTAAAGTAGATTTTTTGCTGTAATTTCGACAAAAATGGTCCCAAACCAAAAAGGCGTACAGTTTTGTGCAGCTAATTAATTAATAATTAATATCAGTGCACTTTTCGTCTGATTTAAAAAAAATAATTTTGGACCCAATTTTCGCATTTTCGATAAGGGGTTACATCATTAATTTTTTGCAAAAAATCGAAAAAATATACAAATTCTAGGTTTAAATGCCAATCGATTCGGGGTTTTATTACGAGTTCAACGAGGTATGACATTTCATATTTGGATCGTTTTTTAAATTTTTATGACCGAAATATTACTTTTTTGTGTGGAAAATTTAAAGTTAATAAAATATCTTAACATATATTTAAGACATGCGAGTTTTAGCTTCAAGGAAGTGGATAATACATGAACTTATATTTCTTCGATAATTTTGGGGATATAGAATATATTTTCCTTATGTCACAAAATGCCTTGCTAAATGTGTACCACTTAATGCCAAAAATCGCTTACTAAAATTTGCAAACTTTTCCCCATTTTCCCATCGTTTTTTCCAGGTAAGCCCAAGTGAATTTTCCACCCCCTGCCCTCTGCCCCCCGGAGCATCATCAATTTATGCGCCCAAATGTAATGATGTGTATGTAAGTGAAAAGACGATTTTCTTATTGATTAAATTACACACACATGAGAACACACACTGGAAAGAATATATACCTACAAACGTATATATATCTTGGTTCCCCCAGGGGCGATAAATTTCGGGAAAATCTATATCTGTAAATGCGATTTCGGTTTGTTGGTTATTATACTTTGATGGCCATTGGATTTGGCCAAAATGGGCATATTCGATTTGGTTTTTTTTTTTCGGCCAAATGTTATACAATCCCAACACAATTTGCGCAAAAGAGTTCACAGAGTGAGTGCAATTTTTTATAACCCCCTTCTCGAAAAATATGGGCAGTAAAAAAGGACACTGGCATTGCATAAACGATTTCTACACACAATAAAATGGATTATTTTAAGCGATAGTTAATTCGCGATAAACACCATAAAGAAAAGATAACCCAGCAAGAGCGACTGAAGCGAAAAAAAATCCATAAAATATCCATCCGTTTGACCCCAATCCAAGTTTTTTCATCACCAATTTATTGGAGTATTTTTAGTGCATATAAAGAGGTTAGAGTTTTTTGATTATTTTTTTATTACAATTAAAGTTTCTGATTTATGATAACTATTCTCTTAGTACCTCCTGTTTTTGAATAACTTTTAAAGATTTGTATATTTATTATATATTATTAATAAATATTTTTTATTATTATATTTTTATGTTAAATTTTTGTATTTGAAATGTCCTAAATAGGGAAAAATTCACCTTTAAAATTTTTGTATAATTCCATATTTATTTATTTATCTATTCTACACATTTACTACTCACCTCTTTAAGATTTCTGCGCTTTAAGGGATAATCTCCTGCAGTTCTTCCCATCCTTCTTGTGCTGGCCATATTAATCTCACAATTCGTTATGGACACGATTCCATTGCCGGCACTTAATTAATCCTGTCACACGCTGCCCGGGCATCTCTCTGTCTCCCTCCCATGGTCTGTTGCCATCTCTCTCCCACTGCCTCCATCTGCCATCTCACTCTGGTGTGTTCACCTTCGTTGACCGCATGCGGTGCTTGAATTTTATGTGTGGCGCACGTAAGTATGCTACGCCATTTGGCCCATGAATTTAGCTAAGGGGATTTTCCCAAAACCCCCTCCCTTTTTCCCAGCCCCCCCTTTTCCACACACCACGTACGGCAAGGCAAGGCAATCCCCACTTTCTGCACGCCCCTGCTGGGGACACGCCAAATAGTTTTGATGCCCATTTAATAAAATTTTCTATCTATTTTCCTGTCTCAGCTCGACGACTTCTCCTTGAATTCGTTTTGTCATTTATAGTGTTTCACCCTCCCTCCCTTTTTTGCCCATCCAACCAGGCCACGCCCCCTTTTCCCAGCTTTTCCTCCGTCCCCCCCTGACTTCCTTCTCCGAAGCCGGAAAGTGAAAAATCCCAAACGGAAATACATTCATTTGCTTGTTTTACTTTTCCAATTTCAATGCCGGAGGTTTGTAGTCGCTCTCTCTCTTTCCAACACACACACACACACACGTCGTTACATATGTGTGGGGGCGGTGGGCGGAAGGGGGCGTGGTCCGGGGACCTCGTGCCGCAGTCACGTTTAAAACATTAAAGTTAGATTTATGACTTTTCGGGTTATAAAATGACTTTAGATTGATTCCCGTCACATGATGACAGTTTTTCGTTTTTCATACGCCAAACCAGCAAAAGGACTTTTCCACCCACTTTCCCAGGAGGTCCTGCTGCAGCGAGGGAAAGAGAGTGGTCCTGGGCACCATGTGTAGACAATGAATTTTTAAGTTGTTCATAAGTTAAGGAATCGGAGGGATTTCCGCGCTGTGCGAGTGGGGATTACTTGGCAGGCGAGTGAGAACATGGTATTTTCCTGAAAAGTACTTCCCATAATTTTAGTTTTTTTTTATGATATTATTTTTAATATTTTACTAAGATAATTTGAAAATATGTGCCTAAAAGTATGCAGTGAATAAAGAAAAGCCGTCTTCTTGTATGAGTTTATGGTTTAAAAATATATTGATGCATACTTTTAGACACCCATTTTGACATTAACAAGGTAATTGAAAAACCCAGCACCTACAATTATATGTTATAACTATTATATTAGTAATTTATACGTTCCAGAAATTACTTAAATAATTTTATAAATTTTTGTATTACTATTCAAGCCTAAATTCCACAATTAAGTAATTCAAATACCTTGAAATTCTGGCAGTCTAATTTCCCAGTTGACTTAAACCTACAAAAGGCGCCTCTTAGCGCAGCTCACTAATGTTAATTTAACATTTTGGCCTAATCAAAGGCCATTTTTAATTAGCCGCCGTCCATTTGCACGCTTTTCTGCGTGGATTTAGCCGCTAACCTCAAATGCTGATGAAGAAATGCCATGACAGAGTTGCATTTCCGATGGCAGCCCCTTTTGGAAAACGAAACGGGGCCATCGTGCATTCATTAGCGTGTCGTTTGGATCTGCTCTCCACTTCTTTCTTCATCGGAAAAGCGGGAAAAGTGGGATAAAGAGTGGGCGAAAGGAAAATCAGTGGCAACCGGACCGCGATAGAGTTATCAAACGTAGCCGCAGCGAACTATTAATGAAGGTGGTGGCGCTGGTGTTGGGGGAAATGTTGGGAATGCTGCTGGGAAAAGCGGGGGCTTTGGGTTTCACTTTACGTGCCACTGCACACATTGTGGCAGAAAGAGAGGGCGAGCGAGATGCCAGGCACGCGGTGTGCGAGAGGGAGAAGGATAGATTTGAAGCGCTAATTACGTGGTCATTAATTGCGCTAATTATTTTTCATTTTGCCCCATCTACCCCTTCCCATTCCCCCTGGTTTTCAATTTCCATCCATTTCCATTTTTGCGTCATTTGCATTCCGTTTGTTCCTTGTCTCCAGATTCTCCATTTTGTTGTCCTGTTTTTTTACGCCTTGGTATTTTCAATTTGCAGCCAGTTATTTCCATTCCCAAAGGGGGGGAAAAATGTAAAAAAAAAAATAAGAACACAGAGGAAATAGGGAAATGCAGGCCAGGTGACTTTTCCTCTGTTCCATTCCATTGCATTTCTCGCTTTATCTCATTTTTTGCTCGGCTTCACTTTTTCAATGTTGTTGCCCTACAGGAAAATATTTTTGATTACCACTCTATTTCCTTTCGTTAAACATTTTGCATCAGTTATTTAACTTTATAACTTTTGCCTAATAAATAGTTCAAATAATAACTGGGACTTAAGAATTCGCGTTTCCATTATTTTAATATTTTTCGAAAACCTTTTGAACTTGAAATCTCAAAATTAATTTAAAATTTTCTTTCTTACATTTTTGTTAAATTTAACATTTAGTTTATTGACCTTCCCAAACAAATTCTAATGCATAAATAATTGTTATATTTTCGCTCTCTCGGAGAATCCCATTAATTTCATTTGAATATTTTAGAATAAATTGTTTCATTTCCGTTGAATTCCCATCAGGTATTTTCACTTCGACTATTTTCCTCCCGCCTTTTCCTTTTCCTTCATTTTTCCCTACCCACTCCCAACCACATTTTCCCCATTTTTCGTGTTGTTGTTATTCAGATTTTTTCATTACGTCCATTTTCTTATGCACATTTCTGTAATAAGAAAATGCGCATGAGGTAATTTTCCTGGCTATTTGCAGCATTCTACAAATTGGGCACACCGAAGTGGTGGAGAGGGGGCTCTAAAAGTAGTAGGGGGTGGCAGGCGGTGGGTGGTAGGTGGTGGGTGGTGGGGTGGCAAGTGGATGGCTTGGGGTAAGCCGCAAGTGACCGACATTTTGTGTCATCGTCGACCAGAAATGAAAATGGCTAAAACCGGTGGCAACGGAAAAGATGAACACGCTGCTGCTGCTGCTGCTGGAAAAGCTGGGGGCGTGGCATCCACCGAGGGACGGGGGGCGGGGGGCGGGAAAAGCGCCTGGGAATCGGTTGTGTCGTCGGTGTCACAGGTAATTTGATGAAAATGATGCCACCGCTGCTCCATTTTACACTTGGCGCTAATTGAAAGTTTCATCTGGGGCTGGGAAAATCGGGGGCGTGGCATTTGGAAAATAGAAAATGAGGCAAAAGCTAGAGAAAACGAAGAAAAAAAACGTTCGGAATAAAACCAGAGCAACGAGCATGGGATTTCCTTTGAATGCCAGTTGATCAAAGGGGATAATTGAAGGAGATTAAAGCGGATTAATTAGATGATGAGATAATGAAGAGTTAAGGTGACTTGCAGATTCCGCAAATCAACTGGGATTTGATGAGCTAAATATGACAAAAACTAATGATTTCAATTAGTGAGCGTGGAATTGTGGAACTAATTCTCGGGCAGGTAAGGGTTAATTGGTTATTTGGTGATTTTTTCTATGAAAACTAAAGAATTTAAATAATCCTTAAGAATTCGCGTTTTCAGATTGCATCAAAATAATGAGGATTTAAATGGGGTTACATTTTTGTTGTGTTTTTTGCTACAGAAATTTAATAATTAAAATAATGCTTCGACTTAAGAATTCGCGCTTTGAGATTGCATTAGAAAACTGTGGAATTTATTTGGACTGAAGAATTCGCGTTTTGAGATTGCATCAGAAAAATGAGGAATTAAATTGGATAACTTTTATCTTTTAAGTGAATTTCAATAAAGCTTGGACTTAAGAATTCGCGTTTTTAAGATTTAAGATTGCATCAGAATTCAATGGACTTAAGAATTCGCGTTTTGAGTTTTCAGGATAAGAGGATATAAATGAGCATTTCGGCAAAAGGGACTCATTTTCCCCCTGGAAACTTTAGTTTTTTTTAGACAAATTACCGGAGTGGGACACTCGAGCACATATGTTTCCAAAGTCATTTTCTTGGGCAACCATTTAGGGTCTTTAGTTATCCGCAAAAGTTTCTGCCTCGGGATTCCGGTTTGTCTAATGAAATAAATGCGAACTAATTATTTATTTAGATCTCGCTCCCTCGCTCGCAGTTTGCTCAGCCATTCAGTGAAGAGGGGAAAACTTTTCATTCGACTGTCGGCGCAAAAAGGCCAGCGGAAAAGCGGAAAATGCCGGGGAAAACCGAACATTTTCGGGGCACACATAAGAGGGCATCATCACCATCATCATCATCGTTGGAATGTTTCAACAGTTTACACAAAACTTGAAATTAATCAGAAAATTGTTTGGCCAGTCCAAACTGCAATTTGCAGTTTTTGCGGGCCGCCAAGTTGAGGGTAAATATATATGATGGCTTTTCCACTGTTATGATGACCAAAGGACCAAGGGACCAAAGGACCAGCAGGACATAATCTGTGACACACACTGTGTATCCTGCAGAGATCCAACCCCCTTCACCCCCTTTTCCTTCGCCGCCTTTGTTTGTTTAAAGCCCAAACAATCGAGAGAAGTCTTTGGATTTGGTGGGATGTCCCAATGTCCCGATGTCCTGGACTTTTGGGTGGGCACGTATCTAATTTATGCCATCTAAACAAAATACAAACAACAAAGGACCAACACAAAAGTTTTCCCTACCATGTGTGTGCGCTTTGCTATCTATAAAACGCTTTTCCACCACGTCCAACGTCTCCTTGGAAAAGTGTTTTGTCTAACTTTTGTCTTTCTTGTCGGCTTTATGAATTGTATCTTTTACGGTTCTGGTTTCTGGTCTCTGATTTCTGCCGTAAATAGCCCGATATGATTGTTTGTCTGTCTCCCGATATTAAATACAAATATATATATATATATATCTTTGGATATATTTTATATATCTAGAGGGGGGAAACGAAACAGAGACATAAACGGACAGTTGAGAATTATTGGCGATAAAGTTGGAAGATTGGAAGGGACTCGAAGGGACTTGAAGGGACTTGGACAGATTGAGCATGTCGCCGCTTTTCCTCTTTGCCGGAAAAGCCGGCAAAACTGTTACGCTCCAATGTCCCTTATATATACTTTATTTTATTTATTTTCCCCAAGTCTTCCCTTCGGCTGCTGTTGAGGCGTGTAATTTGAAACTTGGCACTCGACGGCGCACCGACTTCGCTATTAGAAAAAAGTAAAGGGGTAAAATGCTAATTCCCCCGGGAAACTATAGAGGTATATATTTCAAACTCAAGTGGCCATATTTTTTACTTTTTGGGTGATATTGTTGCAGATTTTGCTCATAGTTATTGGCTAAATATTTTTGGATTTTTAGGAAATATTAGGGAAAGTTAATCACAATATATTACATTATTTTTTAAAAATGTACAATTTAATGTAAAGTTTAAAAAAATGATTTATTTTAATTCATTTAAAATTAAAAGATTTAAGAAAAGGTTTTAACAATGTAATTTAATGCTTAAAAAATTAAAAAATATGTATATAACTTATTTTAATTCATTTTAAATTGAAAGTTTCAAGGAAAACTAATTTTTAAAAATGTAATTAAAAGCTTACAAAACTAAAATAATTTTATATTATTTATTTTCACTCATTTTTAATGCAAAGATTCAAGGATCCAAGGAAAATATACAAATTTTCAGCCAGTAAATCCCAAGATCCCCCCTGTCTGATGTTCTCGTGTTTCGCATGTTTCCCTGACATTTTCGCTGATATTTTCCGACTTATGGATATGCCACACTTTCAACTTTCAACTTTTTCGACCACACACTTTGCGTTTTATTCCAGCGGAACTGAACTCCTTGGCCACCACATACAATATCCAATATCCTGCATATTTCCCATGTGTCTGTGTGGCTGGGTAAATATTATTTGACAACATTTGGCTTTGCGAAAAGCCAAATGGCAAACGGGAGCAGATGTGGAAAACGCCTTATCCTCATGTGTGTGTGCTTAAGCATGTGTCAAGTGGCCGCCATTGTCGAAAAAAAATGCAGAAAAAATGTAGGAAAAAGTGCAGGAAAAGTGCTGGAAAAGTGCTGGAAAAAGTCAACGCAAACTTTGCATATTTGACTGCTGCTTGCATTAATCAAAATGTTAAATAAGAAATTGGAATTGGAATTGATTTGCTGGCGAAAGGGGAGAAATCCTCAATATTATTCCCTGTTCTTTTTCATTTTTTTTGCCCCTTCAAGTGGCAGCTGCAACATCATTTATATAGGGCGTGGCAACACCTGACAAAGGGACAATTTTTCTAGCCATCTCCATCTCCGACGAGTTCTTCTTCTTCTGCTCCTTGGACAGGGTCCAAGGACTCCATTCGGCAGGAAGTTTGCAACAGCAATCGTTTATCGGCCCTCTGCGAACATTGATTGGCAAGTTGACTTCGGATTTGGCCTCCTGCCTTTCTCCATTTTCACCTTTTCAACTTTTACCCTTGGTAATGGAGTGGACTTTTATTAGCCCAAAAAAGTGTGAGACAGCGATTGGGAAATGCAAATGTTTAGAAATTAGCTAATGGCAAAGCGATAAATAATGATCGATAAATGATTATCGATAAATTATAGTCGATAAATTAAAATCGATAAATAATGATCGATAAATTGATATAAGTTAATATTAAGTCACTAGTAAATGATGATAAATAATTTCTTTCACTCATTGGCCGAAAAGTACGATAATGTTAATATTTGATCGATAAAATCGATAAAAATTTAAATATTCAAAATTTGGTCCTAAAAAGAGATTCATAAAATATATGAGGGCTCGAGTAAATAATGATAATAAATACCTGAAGGTAAACTATAAAGCGTTACATTAATTTTCAGACTTTTTACACTGGAAAATACTGTTTCTGCTTTCCTAGAATCGCAGAAAGTTCCAACATGTCTGCAACGCACTGTGCTCCCTGTGTTTCCATATCGTTTATACATCTGGCCATAAAAAAATTGGTGTCGAGAGCCTGGGTTTGTCGATTGTCGAGAGGTTCGTGCCCCTTCCCTTCGTCTCCTTTTCGCTGGTAATGCGCTAATTAAAATGCCTGAGCTTTAGGAAAAACCCGAGCATTTTCCTGGCTCTTAGCTGCAATGGAATGCAACTTGCCACTCGAGTGTAGGCAAGTGTATGTGTGTGTATGTGTGTGGGATGTGGGAAATGGGAAATGGTTGGAAAAGTGCGACGGGTCCAGGGGATAAGCTTTTTGACTTGCCACTTATTAACTTGCCAAGCAATTATGGCCTGAAGATGGAGCCGAGAAAAGATTTCAGGTCGTTGGACCTTTTCCTTTTAGCCTGCTTTCGCCTGGCTTCGCCTGGTTTCGCTATCCTTATCCTTATCCTTATCCTGCCGATGCTTTCTCTGTAATTGCTCGGTGCCCGGAGAAGTTCCAAGGGACAGGACAGGACTGCAGGTGGAGCAGCAGGAAGTCCTCGCTCGTGTGTGTGTTCCTAATAGGTAACAAGTTTCCAAAAGACCATCTCCATGGATCCACCTCCTCATCCACACATCCACTCTTTTGCCCCTTTTCCTCTGACTGACTGACTGACTGTCATTATCTGCATCAGCACGCGTAAACTTCGTTTGCACCAAAAACAAAAAAAAAATAAGAAAAGAAAATAGAAAAAAAAACATTTATAGGGACAAAAAAAGGCAACGAAGAAATAGAGACTCTTGAAAAATGGGCGAGAAAAGCTGGAAAAGAGGTAACTGCTGGCGGAACAAGAAGTCATTTCTTTTAAGCTCAGCGGAGGCACTTTGCCAGGTGCATTTTGAACTCACAGTGGGACCAAAGTAGCAAAAAGAAATGGGAAAAGCACAAAAAAAACCAAGAAAAAACCTTTATATATTTTTGGTATTATAAGATCTAGTATGATTCATTTCTAATCTATTTATATTTATTTTAGGCTGTAAGTAATATTTCAAAAATAAATTCCACAACACCAAAAAACAAAAACCGAAAGTCTCTTTCTTATATCTTTCTTGTATCTATTTTTCTAGCTTTTCTTTAATTTCCTGCAATTTCTTAAAATTCCCCCTCTTTCGCCACTAAAAAATTCGTTTAATTTTCGTTCCCTCAAGTTTAATCTTTTTTATTCCTTACATTATTTGCTGCTGCCTCTTGCCATTTTTTTTCGGTTATTTAGTTATGCATGTAACATACCATACACTTACCTACTTAACCCTCCTCCATCTCCTCGGAGTCCGCTTTTCGTTTCATTTTTGGTTTCATTTCATTTCCTCGGCTTACTTTCTTCCTTCCTTCATGATGCGTTTTCCCTCCCCTCACGCCCCTGGCGCAATTCTAATGGGAATTTACAATTTTTCACCAAAAAGCGAGCTTTTCCTCCTGCCTTCCGCCAGCGTTGTTTCTTGCATAAAATGAAATTGTATTGCATTTTTTTTCCCCCTCATTTTTTTGTGTTCGCTGCTTTATGGCTGGACACAGAATTGCTGCCTCAGCAGCAGTAGAGCAGCACTGAGAAAAATCTAATTGCAATCCATTAAAAGCAAGTAAGTTTTCACTACAACATTAACTTATTAAACATTTGCATGGTCACATTGTTCGTTGCCACACCAAAAAGTGTGACCAGCTGCATACTTGCTGCAAAATCATAATAATTCAGTGCTGAAATATTTTATTTGTTATTTTGATTGGGGAATACTTAATAATCATAGTTTTTCTCCCTGTGTATCCAGCAGCAGCTCCAGTTACTACTACTCCAGTTGAAAGTTGCCGCTGTCTTGGGCTTGGCTTTTTATGTCCATTGCTCGCCACTCTCCAGTGGAGCACAATAGAAAATCGCGAGAGCAACATGAAAATTTATGATGCATTTCTTTTGCTGCCCATTTCCCATTTCCCCTTTTCCATTTTCCTTTTTTTTTGCCCCACTGTACAGTACTCCCTCGCTTAACTCGTTTCTGTCGCATCTCAGACTTTCAAATTATTGCGAACTTAAGTGAAATTTATATAATTGTAATGGAATTTATATTAGATTTTTTTTTTCTTTGCTCTGCTAAGGGTAACTGAGAAATGGAGGGAGGAGGCTGGGCTGCCCAACGACAGCCCCACTCTGAGGGGAATACCATTGTCAACGGCTTCATCTCGTACTCTCGCAGCCATTCTCTTATTTATTTTGTTTACATTTTGCTTGGCCAGATGGCAGAAAATCTGTGACACAGATTCCGTTTTATTTATTTCGATTACTTAAGCTCAAGAATCATAAAAATAGTTTGAGTGAGCCAAGAGGCGGGCGAGAGAGAGACAGAAATTAGCTGGGGCTTTAGCTGCTCGGACAAATGAAAGAAATTGAAAGGATGTGAAAGGGCGAAAGGAAGTCTCAACTTTCAACAGCAAACTTATTTGATTGAGAGCAGTGCAAAATTGACATTTATTGTGGAGGCAACGAAAAATAGGTGGGGAAGTGAGCTCGAGAAGTCGAATGAAGTCGTTGAAAGTGAGCTTAAGTGGCGGCAAATGTAAATGGTCAAGAAGTAACTAAAGTCTTAACTTTGGCTTTTTATGTTTATCAGACAAATTGAAGTTGCGCGAGATAGTCAGTTATTTAGGGATATTTCCTAGCACGCATGGTCACACTGCGCATTTAGTGTGGCCAATTGATTTAATTACGTTGAATTAAAGCCATCAGTTTAGGTACTTAAAACGCCTTTCTATGAATTGAAAGAAACCTCATATTTAAATCACTCTATAGAGCAAAACATGTTTTCTTAACATCATAGTTTAAAAAAAAAAACCGGATATAAAAGGAAAATCTACAACCTTTTTCGCCTGCCTGAACAATCGTCAAATATGATGAGAGTTATAGATTGATAGATAAGAAAACCAAGGACAGAAAACGAAAGAAACAGAAAGGATACAAAAGGCGACTGGGAATCACAAGTGAGGAGTAGTCTTTCAGATGTTTTCCTTTTTTGTTGCCGTTGTTTGTGAATGCTGCCGGATAATGGGTGGGAGTGGGAGA
This sequence comes from Drosophila pseudotakahashii, assembly GCA_035046095.1. Classification (NCBI taxonomy): domain Eukaryota; kingdom Metazoa; phylum Arthropoda; class Insecta; order Diptera; family Drosophilidae; genus Drosophila; species Drosophila pseudotakahashii. Next base: position 16,812,515 of record JAWNOE010000105.1, read on the forward strand.
GTGTGGAAAAATGCGAGCAAATAGTTTTCCGCTTGCCGCCGCATACAATGGATTTTTGCGGGGGTGGATTAAGTGCGGCGGCGTGTTCTTTATCAATTTTATCTGTGAAATATATTTCCGAAACATTTGCCATTATATTTGCATTAGTAGCCACAGCATCCGCTTCCCCTAGCCTTTGCTTTCACTATGAGATGTGGCTCAATTCCGAAGCCTTGCCCTCTTTTTTCTTTGGTCCAAAGTAAGTTTGCTGCTGGCATCTCTGCACTCAGAGAAACCACTCACCTAATTGTGATATTTGTATGAATTTGCTAAAAAATAAATACTTACATTAGTATTATTTCATTCGAAACACATTAAATAGAATACCTTTAATATGGACGCATGGTCACACTGTACAAATGTGACCAGCTAAATTACAAATTGTGAAGAATTCATAACTTTTGTTATTAAAAATTGACTTATTAAATATTTTTCCAAGTGCCGGCTTGTCGTGTTGGACAGTTCGACGCCAATGAAAAGAAAAAGGGCGAAGCCTAGGCATTCAAAGAACTATCTTTGCACACCATGCCACATACATATCCCTACCATATATACATATATATTCATGTGTGGTCTATTCCCTGGCGGAAACTGCTTATCACACATTTCCACACAGCCACGCAAAATCACACACACACTCAACCGAAACCAAATACAATACAGGAATTCCAAAAAAAAAGAAGAAATATACTATAGTGGGGAAAAGGGGAGTGGACTAGTAGAGTAATAGCACAAAGAATGATGCGTAGACATGATTTCCGTGCGGTTGATTTCGCTCTCTGTCTCCCTTTTTACCGGCACTCTGCTTTCGATGCAAGGCGGAAATTGTTAAATGGGAATTTCCATAAATTTCGAACAGCATGGGGTGGCTGGCAGCCCAACGGATCGGTTTCAGAAGAGGAACTCAAGCTGCAAATTAGGTTACGTTTTGTGTGTCTTTAAGATGCAGCTAAACTTTCGCAGTGGTATTTGGTGAGATCTAGACTGTAGATCTATTATAAATAATAGGCTAATTTAAATGAAAATGTGCTAAATTTGCCTGTGATGAAATTATCATGGTCACACCACTGAACTAGTGTGACCAACGGCACTAAAAATGCACTCAAATTGTGAAATTGAATATTTTCTTTAAATTATTTAAGCAAGCATTACATGCGCTTCCTATTTAAAGCGCACTCTTTGCTTTTCAACGAATTTCTTTTCTCCCCCTCTGTTCTTCCTCTCGCAATTCTCCTCCTTTGTATTCTTTCTTCTCCTCTATTTTCTTTCTTCCCTGAGCTTCTGCTTTTTTTCGTTCGTTTTTGTTTTGCCATTTTTCTTAGTGCTCAAGTTCCACTGTTTTTAAAGGGACTTCCTGCTGCGAAACTATGCGCTTGGGGATTTAGTTTCTGGTACCTTTTTGTGCGTTATCTGCATGATTTTGCATGCCCAGGGAGAGAAGTCCTGGAAGGAGCAGCTGTAGATGGATGTGTAGGTGGAGGTGGAGATGGAGGCTGCCTGAAGTAGCATGTAATTCATCTTATTCCCCAAAGACAACCACACCAGCGACAAAGGAGACACGGACGCTTGAGCTTACAATTCCGGCGGGTAAATTGCTCGCGCAGATGGGGGGACTGCTTGAGGAAAGGAAAGGAAAATCCGGAGGAAAAGCGAGGAGGAAAACCGGGGACAGGAGACAGTCGAAGGCGTTGCTGTCGTCGCGTTTTGTGCGTGTCTCCATTGGGACATAAATGCCATTAGTGGAATGGGGCAGGTTCAGACCAGGCACGCGCCTCATTACGTGCCACCCACCTTCCACCTTCCACCACCCCCCAATCCACAATCCCCAATCTCCTTTTGACGCATAAAATGCGTAATGAATTTTAGATTTCATTCCAATGGCACACAGAAAGAAAGTTATGGCCACAGGCGCTCGAGGATTTGGTTTTTCCCTCGGACATAACGCCTCCGCTTTTCCTGCTTTTCCGCCGCCCACCGGCAACTTTTATTTGCCCGTTAAGTGCGTGAAGAGCAGCCGCCAAAGTGTTTAGCCCAATGGTCTGCAAATAGTTTTAGGTGATTCCCCAACTGGGTGTCGCGAAAAGTACCGAAAATAAAAAATCCAACGGCCCACAAGCGATTAGGGAAAGCGATTGGCTTGATTCCGACCATTTGCCACTTTTACCCCTTACTTTAAGCTAAGATTTGCGAAAAGGTGACCCAAAAACTGGAAATTTTTAAACCAAAAACTTTCGCAATTGAATAGAGATAATGGGTAACCTCTAAATTTTTGTAATTTCAAGATGCGCTACGTTTATTCTAACAATTTGTTGTCAGTAATTTCGAAGTTTTCGAGGTTATGTAGATTGGTGACCCAAAACTGCACTTTTAGAGGTCATAACTTGGCCAATTAGATTTTTTTTATTAATTTATTTATAAATCTCCTTTTAAAATTCTGGATTTTAGTATTAAATAGTTTAATTAACAAATCATTTTTATAATATTAATAAAAATTAGTGAACATTTTTGTTTAATTGTTTTTTTTTTGGCAAAATCATTAAAGCATCACTTTTAGTGCCAAAATTAAAAAAAGCACACTTTGTCACCTCAACTTTCGTCTGTGCCTTGCACTTGAACCCCGGCCACGCCCTCTTTCCGCCAGCGGAGGGCGGGGGAAAACTATTCAAACCGCATTGAGCATAATTTTTCATTCAGGGTCGTTGGCTGGGCTCTCTTTTCGCATTTTGGACTCGCTGCGGCTTCTTTTTTATTATCTGCTGCAGCGCAGACAAAACGCCTCGTTTTTTTTTTCTCGACCGCAAACATAATTTTTCTTGCTTCTAATGCCAGATAAACGCAGACAAGAAGTAAAATACACGAGGCCAACAGAAGAAAAAAAAAAAGAAAAGAGTGGAAAAATAGTAAAAATAAAAAGCTGGTGGTTTGTGGAAAACCGAAAGCCAAGAAAACGAAAACGAAGCTGGCAAAAAGTTCCTTAACCCCACAGCAGCCATCATATTATTTTCAACATTTATTTGCCATGCGTAAATAAAAAAATATATATATATACATAGCAGTAGGGCGGATTTTTTGTGCGATTTTCAAAGGCAAAAGTGGTAAAGTAAAATGGAAAATGGTTTTTCCAAGCCGCCAACCGCCCACCCACTGGCCACCCACTCCACCAATAATAAATGCAAAACTGCACGGGGGCACTGCGGGGTTAAGGCGTGTCCTGGCGCTTGTCCAATTGACGTAAATCGTGCACAAGTTTTGGCAGCCAAAATGACTGCGGCTAAAGCTGGAGACGAGACAGCCAGCGAAAGAGAGGGGCAGACGCGGAGGGAAAGAGACGGGCAGACAGGCGTAGAAAGAGAGGAATAGAGGGAGAGAGGCAGAGGCAAAGGTAGAGGAAAGGAAAGGGCAAGAGGTCAGCAGCCTCAAAGCACCCATCGAAAAGGATATTTCATCAGTTTAAGTTTAAATTCAATTAAAGTCTTTAAAATGTATATTTGTAATATTATTATTATTTTTATATAAAAAAAATATTATTATTCTTATATTTATAATATTATTATTATTCTTAGATTAATAACTAATTATTTTACAATTTAATGTGATTTTTTTTAGATTTCTATGTCAATTCGTTATGGGTTAGTTTGGCTACTGACCGTTTTTATAGGGTCTCTTTTATAGCTTAATCTAGATATATTCCCCTAAGATATATTCTAAGGATATTTCATCAGTTTAAGTTTAAATTCAATTAAAGTCTTTAAAATGTATATTTGTAATATTATTATTATTTTTATATAAAAAAAATATTATTATTCTTATATTTATAATATTATTATTATTCTTAGATTAATAACTAATTATTTTACAATTTAATGTGATTTTTTTTAGATTTCTATGTCAATTCGTTATGGGTTAGTTTGGCTACTGACCGTTTTTATAGGGTCTCTTTTATAGCTTAATCTAGATATATTCCCCTAAGAAACTAAAAATATCATATGTTGCGATGGGAAAAACTTCATCTGCTGTTTAGTTTACATAGCATTTTTTTACAAATCGCTTCACAAACAGAAAGCAAATTTCGGAGAGTTTTATTTTTTTTAGTCCCCAAAATTTCGTAGCGTCTTTTTTCTTCTTTTTTTTTTGCCCCATGGATCAACCGAAGGCCAAGTTATCGACTATCGATGGCGAGACGAAGGAGAACAGAGGCGCCATGAAGGTGACGACGACCGATTCCGGATTCAATTCGGCCGATAGCACCGATTCCGCAGATCAAGTGGCCGTGGCCACGCCCAGCCTGCTGCGCCTTCGATTGGCACAATCGGAACAGCCGACGACGACGATGCCCAGCCGAAGGCGCGTCGGCTTCCATGCCGGCGTTATCGATAACGAGCACATGAATCGCCGCAAATCGAAGTGCTGCTGCATCTATCGAAGGCCGCATCCCTTCGGCGAGAGCTCCTCGTCCACGGACGACGAGTGCGAGCACTGTTTCGGCCATCCCGAGGTGCGAACTCGCAATCGGATGGAGAAGCTGGAGAAGCGAAGGCAGGAAGAGCAAAACTGCTGCTGTGGCTGTCAGCATCACCATCATCGCCACGTTAATCGGAATAATCGGCTGCCTATCGGGGAGATCGCGGCGGAAAAGGACAGCAATCGGGATGAAGAGGAGCCAAAAGCGGTGATCAAGAATCGAAATAAATCGAATGGCGAGGAAATTAAAGAAGTGTAGAAGGTGTAGATCGTTGGAAAATTCTTCATGCTAAATTTATCGATTGGATAATAATAATGTTTGGAAATTAAATATGTTTTTTGTTGATCAGCTTTTAAGAGTTCTGGAAATATGAAGAACTCTTATATGATCTTTATGGTCCATGTTCTCACTTAATTAATTTTTTTTTCGCCACATCTTTCACTGCTCCTCTAGCCAGTTTCAGGCAAAGAAAAGCTGGAGAAAACCCGGAGAAAACCCGCTTAGAAAATGCTATCCTGTTCCTGTCACTCAGCGGGCGGAAAACCGCAAAAAAAACTGTCACACGCCCCCCGCCTCCTTCAGCAGTCACGCCTACCTATACACAGGGGCGTGGGGAGGGACTTACAGGGGGCTACAGCATGTTTACGCCCCAAAATTCCCAGACCCCCCCCCATCCAAAAAAAAAAGAAAACCCCATCGTGTGTCTATTGATTGATTATGCGAACTGTCTGCGCGAACTTGTAACTAGATTAATGAACTTTTTGCCGTGGCTGCAGTGCATCACAGATGCTTGTGGAAAGTCCCCCCTTCTCCCCCTTTGCCCCTTTCTCCACTTTCTCCCCGCCGACATGCGAAATCCCTCTTGAAAGCACCGCTCTAGTTGAACTCCGTCCCTGTTTTCAAGCGAAGCGAATGTGGAACTCGATGAAGCGGGCGGCGAATGGGAAATGTGAAATGGAAAATGGAAAATGGAAGCGCTGCTGCTGTGCTGATGGCTTTGTGGTTGTCGCCCTGTCATCCTAATCCCTAATTCCAGTTGCCTTTGCAGCTCCACTTTAAATTGAAATATCAGATGCAGATCTATCGGAAAAGCGTGCAAATTTCAACTTGAATTATTCACTATGAATTTATTATATTTTCATTTTATTTTGCTTCATAAAATTTGTATGTGCCTTAAAGACTATCATTTTATTTTAGACATAGCATGCTTTTTAATTACCTATTTGGTAAATTTTACCTGATTTAATTGAATTCTCTTTGTTTGGCTAATTATCAAATAATCTTAAAGCTTGGGAAATAAAATATTCTTTTGAAAATAATATTTAAAAAATATTTATTTCCTTTTCTTAATGATCTTATTCTTATAAACTAGATCGATAATAATTGAATTACCTATTTTGTCAATTTTACCGGATTTAATTGAATTCTCTTTGGGAAATAAAATATTCTTTTGAAAATAATATTTAAAAAAATATTTATTTCCTTTTCTTGGTAGACTATCATATGGTTTAAACTTTAAATAACTCTTTTCTTATAAACAAGATCGATTATGATTTAAATACTTATTTTGGCAATTTTAACAGATTTAATTTTAGCTCTTCTTCTTAAGCTTCTCCAACTTCTCGTCTAGTTTCAATTCCCCCGTTTAATCTGTGGGAATTTCCAGTTGCCAAATGAAGCTGTGGCTCTGAACAGGGGCGTGGTGCAGCCCCCCCCCCCCCCCTACCGCCCAAAAAAAGGGGGTTATGCAATCCCGGGCACATGGCATGACACAAATTTTGTGGGAAGAAAATATTAAAAAAAAAATGAAAAAAGAAAACCACGTACAAAAAAATGGAGCGAAATATTTCTGTTTTGGTTTTTGCGTTCCTTCTGCCAAACTTTGAACCCTTATGTGTGTGTGAGTGTGTGTGTGTGGCATTAAGCCACAACTCAATATGTGCGCCAGTGTTGGTTAGTATCTGTGTGTGTTCCATAGTCGCGTTAGTCGTTTTTTATGAGGTCTCTTGGCGCTTGATTCCGCGGCCCCAAACCGCATTTGAAGTGCCTCCGCAGCAAAAGGAGAATATATATATATATATATATGATATATATGTGATATATATGATACATGTATGGTTTGCATAACTCACACATGTGCCTGCATATATGTATGTGTATTTGCCATATAGCTCTAGCCTTTTTAACTTGGTCAATGGGTCGCCGTCAACGAAGCTGAATGTTTCCTCTTTTCACATTATTTATTTTCCCTCTTCTGTTTTCTGTGCTCTGCTCTTTTCTCTGCCTGATTTTTTTTGAGTTGAGTTTTTAGGCAGGACGAAGGATCTGTGCCAGGCAAATTATTCCTTCTCCTTCAATGATTAAGTTGATGAGGCCGCGGATGACATCAAAAAAAGAAAAAATGGTCGCTTTGAACATGACACAAATACAAAAGGGGAAACAAAAAGGGGACGGAAATTATAAGCACTGCAGTGGGGAAACGAGAAGCAAAGAAAAAGGCTCTTGCGATTTAAATTGCAAACGGATTTCAAGCTGAATTTAGTAAAAAGATCTAAACATGCGGTTTGGGCACACTAAAATGAATTTTATAGCGAATTGGTAACACTGCGCTGTTTATATTTTTGTATTTTATTGGAAAACAATGGGAGGTAATTAATTAATAATTGATTTAACCAATTTTTTCGAAAATTATAAATATAGAAAATACAATTTATGCCACTTTTACATATAAAACATAAAACGAATGGCCACAAAAGCGAATCCCTGGCCGCCGAAGATGATCAACAAGTTAAGGCCTTAAACTCTAAGCTCTAATTTGAATCACTAATTGCCATTAAAATTAATCTGGCCCCGAAGCTGTGCAGCTCAGAGGTCGGAAAATGCTCGGAAAATGCTTGGAAAAATGGGCAAAATGATGGCCAACACCTTGTTTCTCCGTTGGCCATAATCCCCAAATAGCTTTGAGGTCGGCAATAAACAATTTGCGAGCAATTCCACAAAAATATTGTGGTCAAATGTAGGGAAATGTTGGAAAATGCAGGAAAATGTAGGAAATGTGCCACAAGCCAAAAGGGACCCAAAACTCAAAAGACTCGGAAAATGAACCACAATTAAAGGGGGGTTGAGGGTGGTTTTGGGGCCCGCTTTCCACACGCTTTCCCTTGACCAGATACAAATAATGAGGCAGACCACAACAATTACAGCAAACAAACAAACGGAGCGCAGCAAAAAAATAAAAATAAATCTGGAAAAAATAAAAAAGCAATTGAGGCAAAGGAAAGCTGGGAAAACACTTAATGTGTGTGTTTGTGTGTGTGCCAAAGTGAATAATTTCTTTTTAATTTCCACTTAAGTGACTTTTAAATGCTTCACACACACAAAAACGAGAGGGGAACTCGTCGAGGGGCGGGAAAAGCAAAGAAGAAGGGGAAGAGCGAAGGGAAAGCGGAAAAATCAGGGAAAACCCAGCCAGACGACACGTCACTTTGACGCCCTCTGGTGTTGAAAATTGGCAGGCAAACGGGATGCTCGGCTGGGGGGGCGGTAGAAGGGGGCGTGGCAGGTGTTGAATGGCGGCTGCCCCTCTGTTTGATTTTCCCCCAAGTCGCTTTTCCTACTCAGGCATTTCCCCGCTGAACTTCCGCCTTCTTGGCGACTGAATTTTTTATTTTCTCAGCAATTAATTTAGTTATAATTTGTATTTAACTTTCTTAGAATTTTTTAAATAAAAAAAAAAATATTTAAATCCACTTTACTTATTTTTTTCCACCCATTTGAAAAATTTCCATTTAAATGCAATTATAACCTTTCATCTTGAATTATTCCCCAGCTTTTCCATCTGACACTTTTATTGATATTTTCCCATTCAAAGCATTTTCTTCTCGGCATAATTTGTCCACCTCATGTCTCCCATATTTTATTTCTCCCTGCCGTTTATGTAATTGACTTCATTGCCAACAATCGATTCAAGTACAAAGGCAGCCTTCGTTCCTCCATTCTTTCCTTTTTTGTCCCCATCACTTGGGCTTTTTTCGCCTTCGTCCTTGTTATTTATGGCTCACAATTTGAAGGCTTTTGAGCAATTTTTGAGTATCGAAATGAATCCCACTTGAGAGCACACACAAAAAAAATTCGTGAATGTGATATGCAAATGGGGTCGAAAGTGGTGCCATTGGAGGGGGGGGGGGGGGGGGGGGGGGGGGGATGAACATTGACAGCTGAGTCAGCGGCAAAAACAACAAATGAAAAGCAGTGAAAATGCTGCATAAACGGTAAAATTGTGGGGCTGAGGGGAAAAGTTGAAGAGGGCTGCAAAATAAAATCGTGGGTGTGTGCCTTATAATTGTTTGACAATTCATTGTTCTGGGAAAAGAAAATCATGTAAATTGCAATTTAAATAAGAGAAGCGAGTAAATTTAAAGGTTTTATGTGTAATACGAATTTAGTAATATTTTACAAATTTTAATTTTATATTTTAGTGAAACAAAAACCATAAATAACATATACGCCGTGTTAAAAATTACGTATACGCATATAAAGTAAGCTGTTAATCTGCTAAAATATTTGTATATTTTTTACCTTTTTATTTCTATGCAAAAAACGCAACTAGTTAATTTGCTGAAATAAAATTAAATATTTTTTTTGTTCAAAAACTAATGAGTTCTTTTCGAACCGCAATCACCAATATTACGTATACGCCTCGTACATCAGCAGGGGCAAACAATGGCAGCCGGGAGGACAGAGGACAAACCGTTAACATAAATAAATAATAATAAACAACAATAAAAATTGACCCCTCCTGGCCTTTTCTCTTTCTCCTCTGCCACTTTGACCAACACAAATCATGCGAGGCAAATCATGCGAGGCACCAAAAACACACACACACTCGGCACTCGGCACTCGGCACTTGGAGTTCGGAGTCTGATGTCTATGACATTATCAGCAGAATTTATTAAATGACAGACACATAAATATATAATATATTAGGCCATAAATGGGGGGCCTTAGATAGCCGTTGGTTATGCGATAAAAGTAGACCGGCCGAATACCCTGGAGAAGTGAATGAGAAGTGCCACCTACATGCGCGATAAATAAATTACTTTGTAGAAAAAACCAAAAACGAAAAAAAACCCAACATGACAGGAAAAAATGTATATAAATACATAAAACGAATTACAATATTTTAATTTGATGTTATTATTATCGCGCACACATGCTACACTTTCCCCCTCCCCTTGAATTATTATATACGCTTTTTTTCCTGCCTTTGCAGATATTTTATTTATTTTCTAATGGGTTCGGGGGAGTGCGAAAATAATGGCACACACACATGTATCTTTGTCGTGGGTGTGCGAATTATTATTGACATCCAAATTAGGAGAATTTTCGGAGCCGGAGACTTTCCCTTTTCCCATTTTCGTTTGGCTGGCTTCGTTTTCGCTTAATTTCGGTTTCATTCCGTTTGATGTTAATGCCGCCGATTGGTGGTGTTCTTTAAATGCAAATAAATCTTCATTTAAGTCAAACATGGCGTAAATTGGCTTTTAAGCGAAGAGCAATTCAATTTAGGTATTTTTTTTACTCACTCTCATTTTACATGTGCTTTAAATCTATGAAATTGCTATAAAATTTTAATTTTTATTTTGAAAATACGAAATATATATATTTTTTATTTTTATACCATTTCTTTACCTTTTGTTTGAATCTATGAAATTATTTTAAAATTTTGGTTTTAAAAATACAAAAAAAATATATTTTCAAAATTTTTTTTAATTAGTTAATTTTTTTTTTAACTATTAATAAATCAAATTAATTAATTAAAAAAATTTTGTTTAGTATATTTTTATTATTTGTATATTTTGGCACATTTTTCCAAATTTGCCCACATTTTTTTGTAATTGTTTCCATATTTCTGTAAAGCCTGAGAAATGATGACGAAATCCCTGTGCCACGCCCATGTCACTTCCCTTCGCCTTCGCCCCCCTTTTTTGGAGGGTATGTGAGGCGCTTATGTCTTTGTTTGCTACGTGGCCTGCTTTGCCCAAACCCCCTTCTCTGCCCCCCCGACACCATTTTGCGCACCCCCTTCCCGTGCCGCCCCTGCTCACTCCTTACAATCAGTTACAGTCTCAGCTGTCAATAGATTGTTGACATTTTTTTCTTTATACTTTCGCTTCGGCGAAGGAGAAAGAGATAGAGAACGAGACACAGACAGAGGGGGAGAAAGAGACAGCAACACGGGCGGCGGAAAGAGAGGGACGAAGTGTTGTTTGGGCCATGTTTTGTTGGCCGTTTTTTTTGTTTACTGCTTAAATCTGCCAATTTACTCGTTTACGTTTAGGCTTTGTGAGTATGTGAGTATACGTATGCATGTGTGTGTGTGTGGGAGCGAAGGAAAGGCGGAAAAGTGGAAAAGCGGGCACATGTGTGCGGAAAATTAATATCTGTGTCATTTTTTGGGTTAATAAGGCCAAATTGAGTATATGTGCGAGACACACTTAATTATCATCATATTTATGGCCGTCACGGGGACGACACTCTTTTCGGGTCCTGCCATGTCCTGCCATTTCCCACGCTTTTCCTTGGCTTTTCCCTCGTTTTTTATGCCCGTTTATTATGATTACGGGTAATTATATCTAATTTTTAATAGAGCCAAATGTTATCGGCGAAACCAGCTGCAGAGAAGATTTTCTTGGCACTCTTTTTGGGGAATTTAACTGAAAACTAGAAATAATTATTTTTGGTATTGTTATTATTATTTTTTACTTAAGTTTAAGTACATTGAAAAGTGTTTTCCTTATAAAAATTAATGTGACATATTTTGAATTGATTTAACTTGATTTCATTTTAAAGATAGAATATTTTCTTAAAATTTTGAGAACTTATTATTGAGGAATTTTAACAAAATGTAGAGACTATTAGTTTAAAAATTATTGAACAGGTTTTTCATTCAACAACAAGTTAAGATAATTAATTAAGTTTATGTTTTAGTGTATGTTTAGATAAATAAATAAACAAATTTTGATTTAATTTCATTTGAATTTTTTATGGTTTTAAATAAATTGAAATGAGTTTTCCCAAATACAAATTAATAAAAAATATTTTTGATATTTTATTTAATTTAATTTTAAAGGTAAAATAGGGAAAATTATTTTTATTGTTTAAAGCCCTTCTTTCGATTTTCCTTTATCTGTTTGAAAATTGTTTCTTAGTTTTTCCACCACTTTTCCTGAGACTTCCCGTCTATTTCCTGGTGTCGATGATAAAGTGGATTAGGGGCAATTTAGTATTCGTCGGAAAATGAGAATGACTGTTGAGAAGCCATCGACAGATGTCTGTCGTCGCATATATATTCTCCTCTATATATATATATATATTCCCCCTATATATACAATACAGCCGATGATGTCTCAGGTCAGTGCGAGTGTCTAATCTCCCGGCTGACTGTCTAATCGCATTTGATGATGACTCGACTTGACTCCACTTGATTCGCTTCGAATTCGATTCGATTCAATGCGACTTGACTTCCCCCTCGCCGCGCCCTCCCTCGATTTTCCTGGGAAAATCCCGGGCCTTAATCAATCATTGACCCTCCGCCTTTGCGCTCCTCCTTCGCTTCCTGAACTTATCTATTCGGTTTCAATTAATTTGCCAGCTTTTATGCCAGCTGCATTGGCCACAAAATTTTGTTTGGCCAAGAGAGTTAGGGTTTGATTGGGGAAGGGAAACCCTGCTGAACTTTGAACTGACCAAAAGCCCAGGCAATTGAAAGTTTGTCAAGTGTTTTGGGGGCAAAAGTTTGAAAGCGACCTGAAAAGTATGTTTTTGGGGAAATTTGATTCGATTAGATGGGATTTTTACTCCTGCTGTTTTCTATTTTTTTGTGGTATTTTTTTTTCGATTTTTTCCTGTTCTTTCGGACCTTTGTTGAACAATATTTTGCGGAGCATGGTAAAGTTTTCCCCTTGGCTTTTCTTAGGACGGAGGCAGCGCACAGGTGCAAACGGAAAGTAAAACAACAGCAGAGCAGCAGCCTCAGAATTTACATAAAAAAGTTTGTCATGCCCGAGGAAAAGCGGCGAAAAGCGGGGAAAAGGGGGGAAAAGCCAGCACATGCATGTTTTTGTGTATATTAAAAATGAAAATGCTGCAAACGCTTGAGCGTTCAGGCAAAGAAAAGCCTCCTCGTCGCCGGGTTCAACGTTACTGTCTCGGCTTTTCCATTTTCCCTTCAGGTGTGCGCATAAAAAAACAAATATACCTATATATATATATATATATATATATCTTATATATATGCATGATCATGTCTGGATTAGCTTAATGAAAGCAAAGACTCCGGCGAACAACAGCTGATGGGAAAAGCGGGAAAGCTGGCAGAATGCGAACAGTCGGTGCCAAGAAAATGCCGTCATGAAAAGCGCTAAGACGCTGACAATGTACGCTTTTCCCGGGGCCCTTAGGAAAATCGGTGAGGCAGGTGGAAATTCGATGGAAATAAGGTTTTTTAATATTTCTTTATATAAAATAAATCAAATCATTCATTACTTGTGGAATTCCCATGAATTTCAGTGAAATTTTTTATTAATATTCCTTTTTTTTTTAAAAACTTTAAAAATATTTTTAAAAAATTACAAAAAGTGAGTACATTTATTAAACGATTTTTCTAATATTTTATTTTATTTAATAAATAATAAATATGCATTTTTCGGCCCTCTAAAAAGGGCATGGAAAAGTCGACTTTGGCTGTCTGGCCCTCAACAACATGTGCTTACATGTGTGTAAGCGCATTTTCCGACGTGTTGGGGGCTCTGACATGCTGACGGCAACATGCAACACAAGCCACCGTTCGCAGCAGCAACACTAGCAGCACAGCAGCAACACAGACGTGCACGGCAGCAACTACAAAGGGGAAAATGGGGAAAATGGGAAAACCTCACCTACCAGCCATGAAAATCCTTCAGAGTCGCGTCGAAACATCCGCGTGACGACGTCATCGTCATCGTCATCGTCCTTGTCTTCCATTGTTGTTGCTAGTTGCTAGTTGCTGCTGCTGCCGCTGCCGCTGGCAGACATTGCTGCAAAGATTTACGGAAAGTTTACAGCCTCAGACATTTGTTGTGGCTTTTATAAATTGTGTCTGTGCGTGGGTGCCAAGGTGTATTTATTTTTTGTAGCTGCCTGCTTGTCTTTGTTGCATTGCAGCTGCAACAGCAGCAACAGCAACAGCAACAGCAGCAACAGCAACACGGAACACGTTAAGCGCATTGCCATTTGTGCCACATCATGGCAAAAACAGGTGGGGATAACTCCTTCCATGTCTCATGGGAATCCCCGCAGCTGCCAGCAAAAGTTGTTCAATTCACCAAACAAAACAAAGCAAAGAATATATATATCGTCTAAAAAAAATAGCAAAATATCTATATATATTTTATATATAGAAAGGCGAAAATAAAAGAGGAGAAATTGAATGCCTTTGTGCAACCGAATGGCTTAAGCGGGATTTATCGGCATGCCGAAAGGTGAATTCGATTGATGGCTCGATAAAGATGAGCGATGATTTGGGCCATTATTAAGGCCGAAAATATATGAAGACCATCTCTTGGTTAACTCGGCAAATAATCAAGGGAAAATTACTTACTTAAATTAAGTGGTGTCAATAAATTTATTTGTATTTATATATATTTATTTATTTCTTTTACCTTTCAAATTAAATGTGTATTTACTTATAATAGTATTTATAGTTTATTAAATAATATTTAAATATTTAATTTAATATTTAAATTATTTACTTTACTGCCAATTTATTTATTTATATTTATTTGTTCCCATTACCTTTATTATCTGCCATCTCATATATTAAATTATTATTTAAATCTTAAATCTTAAATCTTTCGTTTTCTCAATTCAAAGGCATTCGCCAGTCGAGCTTCCGTCAGCCATCAATTTTTCACATTTATCGATTACGATTACGGTTATTAATCATTCCCTTTCAGTTTCCAGTGCGATTCGATGCACCTTTGTCGACTCATTCGATGCTGAATGCCGAATCCTTCGGCTTAAGCGCTTTCAGCTTGTTAAATGCGTTGCTGGCAAATTGCATTCCCCATTTCCCTGCCATTTTCCCACCCATTCTACCGCCCACTTCCTGACAGGACACAGATGTTGCCGCGGCGGTGCGAGTGAGATGGATAGCTCAACTCGCGTTGTAATTAACATTAATTTCGTATAAACTTTGGCACATTGCGTATACGCCGTGTGTGTGTGCATGGCCTTTTCAATTGTCTGTCACTCGCAGTAATATTATCGTTTCGCCTGCACTGAAAGTAAATTTCATCAATTTCATATCATTAATATATGAAAAATATTATTATTCTATATAATACCAGCAAAAAATACTTGAAAAAAAACCAGAAAATACCAGATAAATAAATATCAACTTTAAATTGCTTAAAATATTATTTTCTTATTTTGTACTACTCTCGCAGTTTTTCTCTCAGTGCAGAGGTGATACTAGATTGTCGTAGCACACAAATTGACTGCGAGCCCAATTGTTTTACACATTGTTGTCTGGATTGTTGTTAAGACAGCAGCAGCAACAGCAGGGAAATGGAAATGGGGAATCTTTATGCCGTGGATATGAGCTCTGTGAACCTGATGCTTAACCCCCTGCTGCCCTAGGGGGTTTTCGGTGCGTGTGTGTGTGTGTGCAAATATGCAAAGTCAAAGTTTAATTTTTCTCAATTAACCTTTCAAAATCCATGTCTTCTTTGACTCTTTGACTAATACGACTTCCTTCTTTTCATTTCAGGTGAGTTTTGCCACCAATGATGGGTTAATTTCCCCCCAGCTGGCTGTCAAATTGTCATAACTCAATTAAAGCAAAGGGGCAAAGGTAAGCAATGGAAATCCGTCTTAAAGATGTCAGCACATCCAAGGGATACGAGGGCTTTGCCTTGTTTGCCATTTGCGGTTGGCTGCACTCTCAACTGACAATTGCAGCTCAAAAGCTCGCAAAAGGAAAAGCAACAGACGATAGAAGAAACGGGGAAAATATGGACGGGAGGAAGGTGCAATTTTCCTCTTCAAACTAATAAGTAAAGGCAGAGTAACAGGGAGAAAGCCATAAACAAATGGCGCATGCACGTGACTCAACTCGTTTCTTTTATTGCTCACTGGTAGGAAAAAAGTATATTTCAAATGTATATCCATTTATATTAATTTTAAATGGGGAAATATTGCCCAAAATTTTGTAAAATCAAAATCCCAATTTTCCGCCTTACAAAAATCGTATTTTCAGCCCACATTGTGCATAAATAAGGTCGAAATATTGAATGTCATACCTCGCTGAGCTCGTAATTAAATTCCCAATCGATTGGCATTGGAATCTGAAACTTTTCAAGTTTGGTCAATTTTCGCAAAAAATCATGATTTAACCACTTATAAAAAAATGAAAATTGGCAAAATTTTATTTTTAATAGATTTAAAATTTAGTTTGTTATCTGTTCAAAACTGTACGTATTTTTAATGTCGGACCATTTTTGGCCAAGTTACAGCAAAAAATCTATAAAAAAAAAGTATATTTTTTTTACAAAAAATCGAGGTCCTGATTTTCCACACAAAAAAATAGTATTTTCATCGTAAAAACGGTAATATTGATCCATATAAGAAATGTCATACCTCGTTGAATTCGTAATAAAATCCCCAATGAATTGGCATTTAAACCTAGAAATTTTATATTTTTTCAATTTTTCGAAAAAATGTTGATGTAACCCCTTATCATAAATGCGAAAATTGGGTCAAAAATTGATATTTGTTAAATCAGACGGGAAGTGCACTAATATTAATTATTAGGTTGTTAGCAGCGCAAAACTGTACGCCTTTTTGATTTGGGACCATTTTTTACCAAGTTACAGCAAAAAATCTATTTAAAAAACTTCAACTTTTCAACTTTTACGAAAAATCCTGATTTTCCACAAAAAAAAATAGTATTTTGGTCATAAAAAATGCAAAAATTATCCAAATTTTAAATGTTATACCTCGTTGAACTCGTAATAAAATCCCCAATCTATTGCCATTTAAACCTAGAAATTTTATATTTTTTCCATTTTTCGGAAAAAAATGCGAAAATTGAATAAAATATAAATTTTCCAGAAAGTGATGGGGATCGTTAGTTTAGGTTGTTAGCTGCTCAAAAAGGTCGCTCTTTTTACTAAAGACCTTGAATTGTCCAAGTTACGATTGAAAAACCCCACAAAATGTACAACAAGTTCTTGAAAATATTCTTGAATTTTTCAAGTTTCTTGTTTTTTTTTTTGTAATATTAAAAGAACCAGTAATTTTTACTTTGTTAAAATATTTTCTTAATTTTACAATTTGATTTTTAAGATCTACATATGTACATATGATGATTTAAGTCCGATTTTCCTGCCAAGGAAAGGGGGCGTGGCCGCAGGGAGTTCGTGCTCTCTCTTTCTCTCTGTGCTCTCCCTCTACCCTTTAGTTTTTGTTTCCCCTTAGTTGCATTTCGTTGCTTTGCAGAGGGAACTTGAGTTTTGTTTGTTTTTTGCTTTGTCTTGTATGTTGACACATTTTTCCTTCGCATTTTCTTTTTGCACTATATATGTATGTGTGAGTGTGTGTGAAACCGGAAATTACAAATGCAACAAAATGTTCTCCTCTGAGTTTTGATGTTATTGTCTCAATTGCAGACTTTTAGTAAAAATACAATTATTTAAAAAAGCAACCTGGGAGATTTAAGTCCATAGATCATTCGAACCCCTTCTCGTAAGTCACCCCAGTATCATTTAATTGTGAGAGTCGAACACAACGAGTCGTACACAAAAATTCCCAGCAAATCCGTAGTTGTGAAGCAACATTTTTCGAAAAATATCTTCCAAATATCTTCCAAATAACACACGAAAATGGAGAGCGACGAAGGCGTGGGCGAGCGTCCCTCCACCTCGGGGGCATCCACATCGGTGGGCAAGGAGGGCGGCTGCCTGGGCTATGCCCAGTCGGAGTACTCGCTGGACACCCACGGATCGTCCATGAACCAGCGTCGCCGCCTTGAGAGCGAGAACGACGGGAATGCCACCGACGAGGAGGTCGAGATCTGCATAACCCGACTGAACTTCCTGCCCGATCGGGCCAGACGCCTCTATATGGACTGCCAGCTCTCGCTGCCGGCGGGCGGCAGTGTGCCGATGAGCGGCGGGGCGGAGGCCACTTCCGTTTCCGCCGGCGATGTCGGCGAGAGCACCAGTTCGCCGGAGGTGCGATACGAGCGGCTGAGGAACACGACAGCCGAGGTCCAGAAGTACTGGCGCCTGCAGAAGCTGGCCTTCGAATGTCCCCTTGGCGCCAGCTGCTGCTGCGATGTGGTCCACAATCCGGGCAATCTGCTGAGTCACTGCCTCACCGCCCACGAAGATATAGTCAGCATGGAGCTGAAGGGCAGCGAGGCCAAGGCCTTCAAGATCGTGAGCAAATCGCTGCCGGAAATGAGGAGGGACCGCAGCCAGTGCGTGGGTCTGCTGATCTACGAGAGTGGCCGCCAGGTGGCGCTCAACTCGCACCTGCCGCGCATCTACTCGGACTGGGAGTGCCGCCTGCCCGTCCTGCTGATGCTGTGGAAGACCTCGTGGGACTCGATGCCCGGTGGACCTCGGGTCACGCATCTCTACATCCTCTGGCTGCTCTGCCCGCAGGCTCAGCCTGCGCTGAAGGTCACAGTGGAAACGTCCGCTGACCTGCCCGGTCTGCCGCGTCGCCAGGTCATTCACACCTGTTCCAATTCGGAGATTATCGAAAAGTGCGATCTGCTCTCCGACAGTCCGCTCTTCATGCGATTCACCCATCGCGAAATGAAGGAGCATACTGGCGACTACACGCAGGACATAGAGCTGCAGTTCACCATTCAGGAGGACGAGACGACCGGTTTGCCGGAATTGGCGAAAGAGAAGGATTCCGACGATCCAGATGAAGTGGAGACCACACTGGAAATCGAAGTGATTGCCGACATTGAGGTGCTGCAAAGTGAGGAGACGTCCAAGGAGGAGTTTCCGGTAGAAAGCGAAAGATCCGAAGATCCTGATGACTTGACCGAACAGTTCGACTGAATGTTGGATTGATTTCTACAAATTATTTGTCTTAACTCGGATGTTGTTACCAATCATTTCAGACCCCTTTTACACTTGAGAACTTGTCGATTTTAAATTAAACCCAAAATTAATTCAGTGTGCAAAATGAAGTGGTATTTATATTTTTTATGTATTTTTTTTTTAAATAACATAATTTAACAAATTTAACCAGTTAATTCGATACAAATCGGTTTACTTATTCAGAAGTTATAGCTTTTCATAGGTCTTATGCCGCAAACCCCTGCCTTATTGTGGGGTGGCAACCCTGCATGCGACAACCCTCAAACATGGTGCAATAATTTTAGAAAAAATCGCTTAGTAGGCATATGCCTTTTAATTTATTAAATTAATTTCTTAATTAATTTATCAAATTCAGTCACTGTCGCTGAAATTATTGGCATCCAAACCGGAAACAGCCATGAACTCCTGCCAGCGCGCTGTGAGCGAGGATCCTTGGCCACTTCCCCCAACATTTGCTCCTGATCCTTGGGGAATATACCCCAGTTGTGGCGGCTGAAAGGCTGCATGTTTCTCTATGTAAAAGGTGCAGCGCTTGCAGTATTCGTCCTTCTGCTCACGCGGCTCAAAAATCTTGTCGCAAAAAATACATATCTTGTTTGGCAAACAACAGCGAGGACATCGGTGTTGCTTCCGCGAAAGGTCCTTCCAGAGGCAACGGCAATAGCACTTGGTGCACATGTACAGTCGGTTGTCGGGCGATTCCATTTCTGCGAAGAACCGTTATCAGAAAAACCCAAAAACTTGGGATGTAAAACAAACCAAAAGCAAAATAGTTCTTGTTCCAACGAGCAAAGGATTCAAGGTGTCACAAATTTTCCTTTTAACTTGGCCTATTAATCGGAATGACAGTTAGGATCTCTAGAAGCCCACTCATTTGTTTGGCCAAAATACTTTGTTCCAGGGCTGATAAATTCAATTTTCAATTAATTCGGAAAGTTATCTCTTTTTGCCATTCTAAACAACGCTTGACTTGTCCAATTATTTAGTTAAAAATTGTTGGCAAAATGCCATTAAATCAGCAGCACACAAACTTCTTGTGCATTTGTAAAAAATACTAAAAAATAGAACTATAATTTTGTGTAATTTTTAGTAAATTCTCTCCACCGACCGACTGACAGCTTAATTTAATTATTCTTGAACACAAATGTGTTGTGGCAAACTCGCCCACTTAACCCACTGTGTGTGTTTGTGTGTTTCAGTGTTTGCTTGGCCAAAAAGCTGTTCTGTTCGCTGGAAATTTTTCGCTTACGCCGCAGAGTATGCAACATGTTTGCCAAGGGGTGGTCGACTGAGAGGGGTTGGAAGGGGGTTCTTGGTGTCCAGGTCGTTGGCAGCCATTAGCACAAATGTCGTCGCAAAAAGGGGGCGTGGGCAGTGGGCAGTAACTGCATCAACAACTTTTTAACCAACTTGCCAGCCCAGACTAACAAGACCGCAGAAGTTGCGGCCAGGGGCGTAGAAAGGGGTGGGTGGCAAACTAACTAACTCGATGCTTTCGCCTGCCACTTGTAATGTACCGTTATTGTTGCAACAACATGGGCGGGGGCAGCTGAAAGGGGGGTAGGAGATTTTTGGCTGCTTTGTCCGCGAAATATTTCTTTTTTCGGTTGCACAAAAAAAAAATGTAAGCTCAACTTCAGCTGCAGAGATTTTTCGGTCAGCGTTAATGCAGCAGTGTTAACCCCTAAAAGCCCCCCTTCCCCCTCCCCTTTCGCCTATATATCCTCTAAAGGACGCTGAACGCTTTATGGCCAAAGCAGCCAGGCACTGAAAAAAAAAATCACCTTGATTATCCAGGAAACTACATAATTACGTTTAAAAACAAATTGTATAATAGTAAAAAAATATATTATATCAAAATAAAATGTATAGTAGAAAATATCATTGAAAATTTAACTTTTTTTTGAAAAATAATAATAAAATATACTAGTTTTAAGAAAAAACCGAAGTGAAGAGTAAAATACCTAATTAGTATATACTGAAAACTTGGTAGTATTGAAAAATCCCTTATTTTGGTATATTTAGTATATACTAAAACATTATAAAATTAATAAAATATATTAGTTTTAAGAGAAAGTCGAAGTGATGAGTAAAATACCTAATTAGTATATACTGAAAACCCGATAGTATTGAAAAATCCCCTCTTTAGTTATATTTAGTATATACTAAAACCCGAAAGTATTGATAAACGTGGACAGAATTTTAAAATTGTAGTATTCAACTCCATTTCACAATTATCCATTTAAATAAACCGAAAATCGCTCCCCTTTTTCGGCCAGTGTAGCCCCGCGGTCAGTTCCATTGCGGTCTGCTCATCTGTGTCCGTGTCTGCCAAGTTTTCGGTGCAAAATAGTTGGGAACTTTTTGTGTATGTACCACATAACACAGGGTTCCCCTTCGGACACTTTAAATTGCACACAAATTGGCAGAAATGCTTGTTGGCCAGAGTTTCATTTTTGGCCCGTTGCCGTTGCCTTTGACAAGTTTTTTTATGTTGCCCCGGAAAGTTGCTTTTTTCCAAACAAAAAAGAAACAAAAATAATAAAAAACGAACGCATTTTAATAAAACTAAGACAATAACGACGACTCAGTGTCTCCCTTTGTTCGCTCGCCTTCTCTACTCTCTATTTTTTTTCGATACTTTTATTTTTATTTCCACTTTTATTCCTTTTTGTCTGGCGAAGTCAAGAACTTGGCGAATTAAGTGCTGTGGCCAGCCGCAAAATAAGTGGCAATTGAACATTTGATTGCACAGTAAGTCGTAGTAAGTAACTTTCGAATCACAATCACACACACCTATTATTATTCAACACTCAAACTGAAAGGGCTTTTATTATAATATCTGCTTAATTTGTTTATTGGTTTATCTGTTTATCTGCCAACTTAACTGGCACAACATTCGGCTATAATTGTTGTACAAATTGTAATTTGTTCGGCTGTCTTGCTGTCTTGCTGTTGCCCCTAACAATTAATCATACAATGGCATTCAATTTATGTTTATTTGTTTTCATGCCTTGTTTTGTTGTTTTTCGTTTCGAAAACAGGCCAACTAACCAATTAAATAATGTAATTTCAATTTGCAATGAGAGGAGGAGCGGGCAATGAAGTTTGCACGAAAATGTTGCCTACTTTTTGGCACTTACATAAAATGTTTAATATTTTTGTTAAAATCAATATTAGGTCAGCGATTTCAATTACTGATTGGCTAAGTAAATAATGGGCCATACAAATAAATCGAAAAACTCGAAATAAAATACTTAATTTCAGTGAAATTAAATTGTTTAATTATTATTACATATTTGTTGACTTTTAAAATATTTTATATTTTTTTTAAATGAGTTTAAAAAATTTCATTTATTTTACTTAACTTTTCAGCATTTTTAGTAATAGTTTAGGCCATTTAATATTTAAATAAAACTTTAAATAAATAAATATTTAATTGAAAAAGCCAAAATAATGCCCTGAAATCCATCAAATATTGCCATTTATTTGCTGGCAACTGGTAATTTCTGGGTCACTTGCCCGGCCACGTTCCTCTTCTATCCGCAGAGGCGGAGGCAGTGGCAGGAGCAGGAGCTGGATCAGGACAATAAACGCCAGCAGTCACCCTTTGTCCCGGGTCCTGCGTCCTGCGTCCTGCAGGCTACATGAATTACGAGGTTAATTAGAAGTTTGACACGAGGCATGGGGCACTTACAATATGTACATGGAATAAATATATATGCGCACACAGGGTCCAAAAGTGGAGGCTGCAGGATCCTGGCTCCTGGCTCCCTGCTCCAGTGTCCTATGTCCTGGAACAGGAGCAGCTGTCGTTGCAGTTCGAGTCACGTACGTGGCTCACACACACACACACGCACACAGTGCCTGCATAAATAATGCAAGAGTGTGAAAAGATACACACACACACACACGCAGGCACAACATTTGCTTAGCTTTGCAGGCAGGCAGCAGTTTTCAATATCAGCCTAGCAACTGAACTGGGAAATGGAAAAGCTACCCGCCCCCCGCCCACTGCCACGCCCATTTGTTGGCCAGCTTGCACTTGTTTATCATTTATTACTGCAGTCGGAAAATCTGTTTCTGTTTCTGTTTCAGTTTCTGTTTCCCAGCTCCTTCTACATTTCACATTGTTTGTCTTCCCCAATGTTTTCCTAGCATTTTCCAGCTTTTCCCGAGTTTTTCTAGATTTTCCCTTGGCCCGTGTGCTGCTGACATTTTTGCTGGCTGCTGAAAATGTTAAATTGAATGTGGCCAAAGGTATTTTTTGTGTTGGCACTATAAAAATAGTAAATGTCATCAGAGGTAACGAAATTGTATTTATAAATGTTGTTTGTCCTGCAATTTGGGTCGTTTAGATCGTCGGCAGAATTAAATTTCGGTTAAATGTCCAAAATGTCAAATAAACGGCATTGAATTGGGGAAAATGTGTGAGGAAATAGCCGCAAATATCAACATGATATTTTATCATGTCATAAAAAATACTAAATTTGGTATTTTTTGAACAAATAATGTGAAATAACACAATCTTTATTCATATCAAAATAATATGAATTACTTGATCTTTAAGAAATATAAACTTGATAAGCACATTTCAATCTGATCTTTAATAAATTTTTTTTCTGTGCATATCGTTTTTACATGAAATACTCATTCGGACCATATCAAATTTACCTGGCCCCATAGCAAGACAAAATTGATATTACATTATATAAAATCGATCTACGTTTCATATCGATTTTTCTTTGGGTATAGATGGCTGGTGGTACCACCGGCTGCCGCTAGGCGGCGACTTTGCCGTAAATTTTGCATTAGTGTTGGGTAAAAGGGTATCGAAAGCGTTCTCCCTGGTTTCTAATTGAATTTGTCAGCCCTGGCACAAAGTATTTTTGCCAAACAAATGAGAGGTCTGCTTTGTATCTGTCATTGCGATTAATAAGTCGAGGTAATAGGAAAATTTGTGACATTTCCAATTCTTCGCTCGTTGAACTAGGAACTATTTTCATTTGGTTTGTTTTACATCCGAACCTTTTGGTTTTCCGGTTTTTCTCATATCGGTTCTCCGCAGAAATGGATTTTTACGACAACGCATTGTACACGTGCACCAAGTGCGATGCCGGATGTTTCTGGAAGGACCTTTCTCGCCAGGAGCACCGCTGTCCTCGCTGCTGTTTGCCAAACAAGATATGTTTTATCTGTGAGCGGAGCTTCGAGCCCCGCGAGAAGGAGGAGCAATCGTCGAATGAAGACGACCAGGGATCCTCGATCGCAGCTAGCTTGGAGGCGCTCAGGGCGGTCTTCGGCATAGAGGACATCGACAGTGACTGAATGTGAAGGAACATAATCAGGAAAATTGACGAATCAATGAAATATATTGATTAAATAAATTAAAGGGCATTCTCCCACTAAGCTTCGTCTTTTTGTCTATTTTTGAGAGTTTTTCCATACCAAAAAAAAAATATATAGGCGAAGTATTCCGCTAAAAGCTATAACTTCTGAACAATTTTTGGCTAATAACATATTTAACATACAGAAAATTTATATAAATAAATCTTGAGTTATATTTTAAATTGCTTTTTTCTTCTCCTATTCGGTCAGATATATTTTCTAAAAATAAATTAAAGCTATTTTAATTATGAAATCATTTTATAATTTAATTAATTAAATTTTAAATTTGCGAAACCCTAGCGAAAAAGGAGTTTTCTTGAATTTAATTAAATAAATATATATAAATGCAGGCGCAGAAATTCAATTTTATGACCAAAAGTGGAGGGCACACACAGACAGGACACACACACACACACACAGTTATAGGTGCAATTGCATTTGCATCTGTGCATGCGAATGTAGATGTGAGTGTGAGTGTGCATGTGTACGCGTGGGTGGCTGCATGGGTGTAGGTGTATGCGTGTATGGTTGTATGGGTGTGCACCTCGTTTCTTGTTCGGTTGATAAAGTTCATTTACCTTTTGGCGTTTATCTAAATGCCCTCTCTCCGTCTCTTTCTGGCTGCCTAGCGCCGTCTCGCTCTTGCAGTGGCAAAAGTGTAATTGTCTATCTTATGCTTTACATTTGCACACAGATACACACGTGCAGAGAGAGAAAATCCTATATAATGCTATATGTATAAATTAAAATCGAATTTTTGTTCCATTAAAACCGTTTTTTAAATTCAGTATCCCCAAAAAAATTTTAAAAATATTTAATAAAATATATATTTATTGTCCCATTTATTTTTTAGTTTTATATTATAAAATTTATTTTTTGTAGTGCACAAAAACCAGCATTAACTTTGTTTGTTTGCAATTGTTAAGTCTGCAGACAGCCTTTATTGCTTTCTCTCAGTGTTCTTTCCTCTGCATGTGTGTGTGTGCTCTTGAGTATGTGTGTGTATGTGTGAGCTTTTCCTCTTCTTCGCCTTGTGCAGCTGGCATTTTCGCGCAATTTGAACTTGGTTTTTCATTTTTATGGGCGAAGCCGAAGCCAAAGTCACAAAATTAAGCAAAACTCCTCAGATGGGCAAAGTTGTAATTTTTGGACTTTAGTTGACTGCTTTTAGTTTCCCCTTTAAAATTTAATTATTTTATTATTTTACTCGAAATATTATAATATTTTGATAATTATTATTCATTTTTATTATCAATTAAATGTGACAAATTAAGCAAACAATTCTAAAATACTTTTGGTTTCTCGGCTGCCAATCATTAGCTTTAATTATTTTCGTACATGCAAAAGGGAAAAGGGAAAAGGGGAAAATGGGAAAAATCGCACAACCAATGAAATGCCAAACTTAATAAAGGCTCTCATAAATGTGTGGAATATCCCTTGCAATTAACCCATTTGGAATTTAATTTCGAGTTTGTTTCGCTTTCGATTCAATTTCCCATTTGCAATTTGATGCAATTAGCTGAAGTTCTGTGCAGAAAGCGAGCCCAATAAATTGAATTTAATTTGCCGCTTTCCCATTTTCCCACTTTTCCATTTTATGCCGCCTCAAAGGTATATATATATGTATATATATATATATTCGCACAAATATCGGGCATTGTGCGGTTGTTGCAGTTAACATTTATTGCCTTTTTTATACCTTTCACGCTGTTAAATGAAATGTTTTATTTCCCATTTGTGGAAAATCCCCCAGGTTTCAGGGGCCATGGAAACCAAAAACCCTCTTGGCATTCCATTTCAATTTCACTTGAAAATGCACTTCGAATCGCACACAAACACATCGAATCGCGAGCCACTCGGAAATCAGAGAAATCAGAGGAGCGCGGCCAAACGCAATTACACGGTCCCCGCTGCCATGGGTTAAGGGTGGTCGAGGGGGGTTAAGGGGTGGCAGGGGCTAAGGGGCAGCTGGTCCATATAAAGCATTGGCAAAACTTCATTACTAATTCCATTTCGAGCACAAATTCACCCACATATGCTCGCAAATGCCATTGCAAATTGTACGCAATTTATTTTTGAAATCTCATCTGCAGATGGGGTGATAATAGTGGAGGACTGGGAGGTCCTGCGGTGAGCTAGAGATCAATTTGGGGATAATCAAAGGGAAAATTGCCAACGAGTGCAGACGGAAAGTGAAGGAATGAAGGTGGGGGAATTTAAAGATTTTTATTTTAATTTATTTTATTTTATTTAATATTTTAAATATTTTTTTTTATTTCTATAATAATTTAAAAAAATTGTTTATATTATTTTTATATTAATTAATGATTTTTTTATTAAATTTTATTTTTATAAATGATTAAATGATATATTTTAATTCATTTTGAAAATCAATTTAAAATTGGTTTACCTTCTTTTTTAATACTTAACTTTTTTTCTGCTTTTCACCATTTTCTCTTCGCTGCCCGATGGACTCGCTCGTCCTTAAATTCAAGTGGAAAACGGAGAACGGTTCGCGAATTTATTCATCAATTTGTATTCCCATTCCGCGGTTCAATCAATTGTTGCCGGTCTCTCTACTTCTCTAGCCGACTTTTTCCCTGGCAATATCTCCTCTATCGCTTCTGCCGCTTCCCCCCCCCCCCCTCGGCTTTCCCCACTTTTTCCATTGCTTTTCCTTTTGCTGCTCACGATTTGGTGCACCCAATCGACCCATAAACCCAGTTATTTACTTAGAAGCGCCTTTTAACATTTTTTTTCATTTTTTTTATTTTGCTGCTTCTTCTTTTGCTGTTGCTGCTGCTGCTGCTGTTGCAACGATTTAATGGCAACTTGGCGTCGCTGTTGCAGTCGCTGTTGCGGTCGACGTCGCAGTCGACGGCAGTCGGCTTTTTGCATTAAATCAACGCGCGACCACCGCCAACAATAATCAACAAAACAGAGCGCACAGAGAAAACTTTGGCCGCAATAAAAGGCGGCACCCCCCAACTTGCCAGGATTTTCCACATCCCACACTGTAGAAAACTCGAGATTATGTGGTCCGAAGATCTGTAGATCCCAAGATCCATAGGAATATGTCAATTACCTTGGATTGGTTTAATATTTAGGTAGAATTATTATTATTTTAATTTGTTTTAGATTTTTAAATTATTTCAAGACTGTTTTCGTTCAGTGTATATAGCCCACTATGCAGTGCAACCAATCTCAATTGCAATTCGAACTCCAATACGAGAATTCGTTTCAATTTGTTGGTCACCCAACATCCAACGCCCCCCCCCCCCCCCCCCCTATTTTTTTTTTGCCCGGAACCAACCGCAATCGTGGGGGACTTCTGATGGGCGGGGGATAGGTTCAGATGGGTGGTTGGGTTTTGGAAGTGCACCCACTACCATCCTGCCAAGAATTGATTCGCGCCGAGTCGCGCCGCATGCAAATAAGGTCAACGTGCGCTGGCCAAAAGCCGCCAGTCAGTCAAGGAGCGGCTGAGACGAATGCGACTGAGCGACTGAGCCAGCGGCCCATTTAGGCGCTGCACTGAGAGAAAAAAATATAATATATTAAATAAATAATAATTACAAAAATAATAATCCCATAAGTAGAACGAATTTAAGCATAGATATATAAATAATTTATATAAAAATATAAATAAATTAAATACACTAAAATAGTAAAGAACTTGCATTTTGGGGTTAACTGTTGTACCAATTTCATCTTTTTATTATTATTGAATTTCGGTTTTTTTTGTTAAATTCCTATGTCAAACCAATTTGGCTGACGTTTCATCTTCCCGTTTTAAAGAAGGCTTCGTTTATAGTTAGATAGATAATAATAACAGATTTTCTTGCAATATATTATTATTAATTATTAAACACACACGGAAAAGTGCAAGCTATGGCAATTTCCGAGCCAAAAATATATTGTAGCATACTTTTGGTCACCTTTAAGTGAGATGTCAAGTATCTGGATATATTCGTGGCACCACTAAACAATAGGGTATAAAATATTATTCGAATTAAGATAACAAAAGTATTCATTCAAATTCAAGCAATTCCAAAACGAAATTCAAAAGTAACAGTGCAACAGTGCCGGGAAGTATGCAACACTGCGCCAACCGCTTGACTGAATGACGGTTGATGGTTGGATGGGAAAGAGGGTGCTTTTCGGGTGGTTCCGGGTGGTTGGGGGTGGGGTGGCTCGGTGTGGGCCCTTAGTGTCGGTTGCCTTGTCTGTGGCGCTTGTTTGCCACGTTGCCATTTGGCACATTTCGAATGAGCGAACGAACGAATGAGCGTGGCCCAGAACAAGATGAACCGGCGGAAGGGGAATAGGAATTTCTCTTTGGTCTTTGCCGTTGTTGTGCAATTGCAAACATTTAGCATGGCGACCTAAAACAGTTGGCACACAAACGAACACGCTACAAAAGCGGGAAAGCGAGGAGAGGTCTTTAAAATGGCGCAAAAGGAAAGTGGGGCCTAAGAAAAAGAGCAGGGGGAAAAGCCATAAATTCAAATCGAAATGAATAATTGAGTCAGCAGCAATGACCACCAAACTTGATGATTCTTGGAGCCAAGTATCTACAGCTTGCACAAATAAACAATGCTGAGGCGTAGTTTTAGGAATGTCTTAAAGTTTTGGCGCCCAACGAGGGGCTTTATTGAAATTAATTGTTCACCCTTCAAAAAACCCATACAAGTAATCAAAGAGTTATTTGAATGTTTTATAAAATTCTTATAGCACAGACAAGCATTTCGCATCGATATTTTCGTTTTTCCATTGAGCTCGCCATTTAATTAAAGCCATGTGCCATTTATAAATTGCATAAACACCTAGAACCATTCACAAATTGCTGTGAATTGAATGAATAAATGAACGGGGGCCGAGGACCATCTTCATTTCCCTTCTTTTCATACAAATACATGTAGATATTTTCGCATTTATTCAGGCTCAGGCTGTGAATAACATTCAACCACCCACTGGGTTGGAATTCACAAATCAACAAATTTGAGATTTAAATTCAGTTTACCTACCACACAAAATCCCCTCCCCCTTCCCATTTCCCGCCCCCCCCCTTTTCCGCAACCTGTTAATGGCTTGCATTTTCATTCATACAAATCTCATAATGGATAGTGCGAAAGAGATAGAAAGCGTGTGAGCGAGAGGGAGGGGGAGAGTGTGACAGGTGGATTGGCGGCGAGAGACAGAGAGGGAGAATTGCATTCTAATGAAAAGCATTTAAGACAAAATCAACAACAGAATTGGCCAAAAAATGCAAACAAATCCAGAGTGGCAGCAGGTGGGAAAGTTCGGTGGATTTTAGGCTGCGATGAGTGGTTTTTCGGTGGCTTATTTGGGGGCTATTCTGAGTGCAGTGTTTTAGTTTCTGCTGTCCCAATCAATGAACTATATACCCTCTACACCCCTTAAAAAAATGAATATGGCCAAAAATTTAATTTTTTAAAAATCACACGAAAAGTGTCATGGATTTAATTATTCTTTTGTAATCTATTCAATACAGCATGTATTTTTGGTGTAAGACAATTTTTGGCCAAGTTACAGTAAAAAAACAAAAAGATAGAAATAAAATTTTTAAAACTCAGATCCCAATTATCCAAAAAAAAAATAATTCGTTTTTTGACCGAAACAATAAAAGTATTCATCCAAATATGGATTGTCATACCTTTCTGAACTCGTTATTACATTTCCAATCGATTGGAATTTAAATATAGACATTTTATTTTTTTGACATTTTTTGCAAAAAATCATGATGTACCCCCTTATAAAAAAAAAAATGAAAATTGACGAAAATTTTATTTTTTCAAAATCACACGGAAAGTGTCATGGATTTAATTATTATTTTGTAATCTGTTCAAAACAGTCTGAATTTTTGGTGTAGGACCAATTTTGGCCAAGTTACAGCAAAAAAACAAAAAGAAAAAAATCAAATTTTTTGACAAAAAACTAAATCCCAATTTTCTACAAAAAAATAATTATATTTTTTAACCGAAACAATGAAAATATTGATCCGAATATGGATTGTCATACCTTTCTGAACTCGTTGTTTAATTTCCAATCGATTGGTATTTAAACATAACATAATTTTATTTGTTTTGAAA
This sequence comes from Drosophila pseudotakahashii, assembly GCA_035046095.1. Classification (NCBI taxonomy): domain Eukaryota; kingdom Metazoa; phylum Arthropoda; class Insecta; order Diptera; family Drosophilidae; genus Drosophila; species Drosophila pseudotakahashii. Next base: position 16,842,679 of record JAWNOE010000105.1, read on the forward strand.
TTTTTCTCAAAAAATCATGATGTACCCCCTTATAAAAATGTGTTTTGGTATAAAATCCTAAATCCTGGAATTTCACAACAATATTACTATTCATTTTAAAGTTCGATTTGGAAAAGCTGACTCCAAATTCCATAGGGTATTCCGAATGGTTGGCTCACGGAGAACGAACTTTATTTTTCATTCGTTGCCACAGTACGTGAAATGGATCAAAATGCGCTCTATTTGGCAACAACAATGGGCGCGGGCAGGAATCTGTTGAGAGGGGGGTTGGGGCTTGAAGGGGGCACAGATTGTGGGAAAGTGGAAGTGGAAAAGTGGGGGCTTGTTAAGCCCTGTAAGTGGAACACCAAAAGCATGGGAAAGCGGAGAGGCAGGGAGAACTCTCGCTTCGTTTCAATCAATTAAGCGCCAATAATTAATTCAATTGATTTCATTTCAACCGGGATGCCCCCCTCTTCGGTTTTCCATCCCCCTTGGAGCGCCATAATGTCGCTGAGGGTGGAAAATTCGTGGGTGGGGAAGGGGAGGCTGCCAAATGTCTAAGGCCATTTGAATCTCGAGCGCCATTAATTCATTTTAAAATTTATGGCCTACAAATTTGAGTCGTTTCGAGCTGATTTTTTAATTCTGCGATGTAAAAATCTATAAATATATATATATATATAAGACTAGTTTTGCAGAAATCCTTTTTTTCCAACGGGGGATGAGTGATATGCCTCGAGTACAAATTATGGGCATTTATAACGCCAGCACTGGTCCACACTAAAAATGTATATAAATTATTGCCGATTTATATTTTTGGGTCTTTGCGGTAATTTAATGGCTTCGACAGCTGCTTTGGGATTTTAATTTTAATGGCACAGATTTCGGGGGACCGAGAGTTACTGAAATTCGTGAAATTTTCTCCAGGAAAATCCCACACACATTTGAATCTGGCTCAACATCATCTGCATACTTGTCAGCATTTAATATGAAATAATTTCTTTTTGTTTGCCCCTTACTTTTTGTTGCCCACTTAGACGGCAGGCGAAGTCTTTTCAAGTCTTTTCGGCCAACAACTTCATAAATTCTGTACTCTTGTCGTTGCAGGTAAATTCCCACAGCCGAGACTCGAGACTTTTGTTGAATGTAAGCCAAAAATCCATTTACATAATAAGATACCAGGGAAATTCGGGCAAAACAAGGGGCAAAAAGACAAATATGGACAGTGAACTCGACTCGGTTCGACTAATACCGCATAAGTCATGCATATGTGACTCACTCTCGGAGTTTTGGCAAGAAAATTAACAAAACATAAATCGTGCCAAGGCACTTTACATGATAGAGAAAGACACACAAGTGCTCCATATATATATGTACATATAAAATATATGTACAAATAAAAATAGGGGGACTAAAGGAATGAGTAATACTTTCCTTGGCCATTTGTTCAACTCCATTTAAATGCTTTAAGTTTCACCGAAAATTTCCATACACCCAAAAACAAATTTCTGGTTATGCAAAACCCATATCGTTTTTACTTGAAATACTCCTTTCTACCATATCAAATTTACCTGGCCACATATCGAGTTCAAATTGATATTCCATAATGTAAAATCGATCTACGTTTCATATCGATTTTTTTTGGTGTCAAAATGCTTTTCAAATTGAGTTAAGGATTTATTAGATTTTTTAGAGATTTACAATCAACATTTTTAATTATTTTTAAAAATTTTAAAAATTCCTATAAAAGGTGGTAAAATTTATTTGAAGCCCTGCTTTAATTTCTGAAATTCCTACGAACAGTATGAGTTTTTAAACTCAAAAGTTTCGGAAATAACCCAGTTTTTGGGAAGATATATGTATGGGCCCTTCGTTTTCATCATTTATTCGAACATTCTTCAGGCTGCAAACGAAACTTTGACTCTCAGACGCAGCCATAACTCTTTTGAGCCCCCCCTGCCCAACCGACGCCCCTGCACACTTGAGCCCCTCGCCGCTGGGGGGCGCCACTTTAAAAAGGCAAAACGAAGAAAGAGAAAAAAATTCACACTATAAAATCATAAATTACGCCATTTAAGTGGGTCAAATGGAGGCATTTGTGCGGAAGACACCCCGCTAAGGGGTTTCGTCCAGGGGTCCAGGGGCGGGGGGTTCGAGGGGGGTTTGGGGGGCTTGGCAGGACTAAGAGGATACAACGACTGCGGCGTTTTCCATGTTACTGGGTCACTGCAGGCACACACAAATTGCGGTGAAAAGGGGGTTTGGTGTATGAGGAAGGGGGTTGAAAAGCCCCCTTTCGATATAAATGAGCAATGTTAGGCCTGCCGAATACCACAACCCCCCTCCGGACGCCACTGGGTTGTTGTTAAGTAAAAGAAGCCGCAATAAAACAAACGAAAAATGGAAAGCGAAACGGCAACGGCGAACGGCGAACGGAAAAGCGGCAAATGGGAAATGGAAAATGGAAAACCGAACGCGGACGACGTCATCGTTCGCCATGTTGATGTTGTTGTTGCTGCTGCTGCCGCTGCGCCGCAGTGGCAATTATTGCAAAACAAGAGGGACCCCCCTTCGCCGGCGCCCCTGCGCTGCATCGACCTTGTCAGCATTTTTCGTCTTCTGCTGCAGTCACGTTGACAATTTTTCCAATTGCAGTTTTCCACAGCGAGCAGCAAAAACTTCGCCTTCAGCAGTAATCAGGGGGGGTCTTTGGGTTCGGGAAAAATGAAAAGGGGGAAAAATGGCAACTGACGACCAAGGAGCCTAATCAATAATGCCTTCAATGTTGGCTCTGTTGTTTATTAGTTGCTTTTTTTATCCATCCAATGAATATACCCAAAAATGGTGTTCTATCTGAAGTAGTGCTTGATTTAGGGATTTTTAATGATTTTTTTGTAATTTTATTTAATAATATTTGGTACAAAAAAGATCGCCATCTTCAGCTCATCGGCATTATAATCATCATAAGATTTTATTTATTTACAATTATTTATTTATTTTATTTATTTACAATATTAATACAACATTAAGAAATAATGGCAAATCTCTTAAATCGTAGGAATATTTTTAATATTCATTTTAAATAATAATTCTATAATTTATTTTAATATTATTTTAAAAGGCATTCAATATCCCACATTTAAGGCCAGCTTTAACTCACATGTATAGGTAAAAAACAAACATTTGTCAAGTGAATCTAGATGGAAAGTCGAAGGCTTTTTTGAAGCTTCTTCTCTTCGCCTTTGTTTTTGGTCCGCCGCAGTTGGAATTTCATTAGCCCAAGTTGAGTGAAGCAAAAAAGTTGGGGCCCGAAAGGGAAACAGAGGCCCCACTTGATTCGCTTTCATGTTCAGGGGCTGTCCTGCCCCTGGAACCCCCTCTTCCACCCCAACCCCCCCCCTTTTTCGTGTGTCATGTCACGGCTGACTGAAGGGAGTTGCGAGTGTCGAGGGTTATGGCTCATATGTCGCTGGCTTTACATTATTTTCCCAGCGATTTCCCCCTCCGTCGCGCCCTTGACCCCAATTGATGGTAATTTCAGCTCGCTTTCTGTCCCTAGCTCTTTTCCTTATCCCATTTCTTTTTTTTTTTGCTGCCTGATGAGCGAGTTTTCCCTCCGGTGGAAAAGTGACAGGAGAGCTGAGATATTTGCATGCCACACGGTTTTTTCGGCTGGGATGTGGGGAAATTATTGGCAGAAGGTTCGGGAAAACAAGGTCTATCGATCTGAATTGAATTCCATTTTCTTTCTCTTAAATGTTTAAAAACTCATATATTCTTGGTAATTAAAAAATAATTATTTTCAGTAGATTTATTTACTTTACTCTCCTTTATTTATTTAACAATATAATTTAATTTAATTTAATTAAAATAACTATATTATCTTGGATGGTAAACAATCATTTTTTAAATATGTTTAATAATAATATTTTAGTAATATTTAATTTACAATATACTTTAATTTAATTTAATTTTAATAACCATAGTATCTTTGATATTTAACAATAATTTTTTAAATAGATTTAATAATAGATTAATTTACTCAACTTCATTTACTTTGTGATCTTTATAAACCCTCTTTTCCTATTATTTTGAATTAGATTTCTAGCATTTTTGTTTCACTTAAATTAGCCACTTCTGAATTATCCAGCAATTTGTTAAGCTTTCCATTCAGTGCTTTCCATTTTGAAGCGTTTAATGCGGCTTAAATTTCGCATCGAGTTATCGGCCATCTTTGTCTAACTATGCAAATGATATATACGTGTATCCATGTGTGTGTGTGGCCATATACCACTGATATCTGGCTCACTAATCTTAGATACAAACAATATATTCAAAAAGCGACCTAGATCCTAGCTTAACGTTCGAACAACAGCAACAAAAGCAACAAGGATGGCGATAATAATAACAATGCTAAAAGCGAAAGAGAGGGAACTAGTTGATGGCTAGAGGGAGAGGCAAGTAGGCGCTGCGAAAGAGAGGGGAACAGGGTATTTCACAAATTACACTCGAAATGAAATGTGGCCCACAATTGTTTGCCTCGGCATTTCCATTTTTTGTTTTTCCGGAAAAGCGGCCAAAGAAAGTGGGCAAATGTCAGTGCAAAGTGCAAGGGGAATAAGTGGGCGGCGCTGCTTGGGGCGTGGCACACAAATAAAAGGTCCCGAAAAAAGCCAAAAAAATAATTTGGGTTTCAGAAGAGGGAATCCTTTGAGAACTTTGAGTAACTTTTGGTATAATATCATTCAAAAAATCAGTTAAAAATCCATCAAAATATTAGTTTTAAATTTTTAAAAATTCTAATGCATATTAGTTTTAAATACTTATAATAGATAATATAATATAAGAATTGTTATATTATTATAATAGATCTTGTTTACATTTTTTCGTAATTTTTCTATCGATAATTGATTTTTATTTAATTTAAAAATCTATTTAAATTTTTTACGAAATGTCTGACTTTCATCCGTTAAAAATCTAGTTTATTATGAGCTTTGATTTCCCCTAAATGTTGACTTTCTCTGCGGAGTTAACCGACATATCTCGGCGATAATCATCCCCATTCGGTGGCCCGAAAATAAACTTGGCTCCGGCACTCCATTCGCATAATTCGCATAATTGCGGCCCTCGAAACCGCGAGTGAGAACATTAAATTAATTTAAGTGGCTCACTTGCCGGCATCCCAGCAATTGTCAGTGCATTAATGCCAAGTACATCGGGCGAATAGTGCCCTCGATTCAAAGATGGCTAACAGAGAACGGAGAACGGGAAACGGAAACGGGCGAGAATCCATTTCCATGTGTTTGGCTTTCTTTTCGGGCTTTCGGTTTTCGGATTGCAAAAAGGGAGAAAAGAAAACAGAAGCATAAAATCAAATTACAAACTAATATTACTCACAGTGCGTTTACTTTTCCGTATCGTTAGTTTTCACTGTCAATTGACAAAAGAACAAAAATGAAATGGTATGTTTTTCCTCTTTTTTTTTGAGGGGGTAGCCATGGAAGGGGAGGGGCAGGGGGTTGGAAACTGCAGCAGTGGCGGAAATATAAAGCAAGACAAAGGAAAGGCCAAAAGGGGGAAGGGGCAAACAAAAATACACAAAGGAAGAAACAAACATGAAACAGCAAGAAAGCCAGTTATGCATGTGTTTGTGGGGAGGGGGTGGTAGAGGGGGAGGAAAGGGGCTTTTCCGGGGTTTTCCGGGGTTTTCCAACGGGGGTGCGGTCTCAAACAATGCCAGAAATAATGTAACGAAAATTGTGTCGACGTCATCGATACGCAAAAATGACGTGGAAGCCCTCAAACAACCGCAAATAGTGGGTGATGTTCTTCGATAAGAAGATACAATACAAAAATACAGGGTGTTACATGGTTTATACACATTAAAAACTTAAAAGATAGAAAGCCAAAAGTTTCTACCAATCAAACATTATTTCTAACTTTTAATTCTTTTAAATAAATAAATCAGAAATTTGTTAATTTCAAAATTATTATTTTTAGCTTTTACTTTTTTTTTGTATTTTTGATTAAAAAATAATTATAGATTTAATTAGAGAGAAATAAATAAAGAAATTATTATCGGTTTTAATGGAAAGAAATAAATAAATAATAAATTTGTTAATTCTTAAATTAATATTTTTAGCTTTTACTTCTTTTTTATTTTTAATTAAGAAATTATTATGGATTTTAATATTTTAATAAATATGTTGATTTTTATAATATTATTTCAAACTTTTACTTATTCTATATTGTTTTTGATTAAAAAAAATAATTATCGGTTTTAATGGAGATACATAAATAAATGATAAATTGGTGAATTTTTAAATTATTATTTTAAGCTTTTACTTCTTCTGTATGATTTTTAGTTCTTTAAAGAAATTAAAAATCTAAAACACAAATAAAATTCTTAAATAAATTATATTTATATTATAAATTAACTTGTGATTTTGCAAGCTTCTTCTATAGAAAAGCGTACAGGGTATTCGCTTGATTGGCCTTCTTCGATCTTTATTCCCTGTTTGGTTTGCTTGTTGGTTTGTTGGTTGTTCTCCCTTCCCCCTCCCTCCACTCACACACATATATTTATGGGCATGTGTACGTATACATTATGGAATCGGGGCCAGCAGGCATCAAAAAATCACGTATACGTCAGCGCGGCCAGCGGCGTCGTTGGAGCTTATCTGGTTTTCTGTTCTGTTCTGTTCTGTTCTGTTCTGTTGTTGCCGCTGCTGCTCCCATAATCGCACAGGCCATAAAAAACGCATTGTTTATGCGACGTAATTGGACACCATCGAATCGGCGAAACCGCCCACTGGCCACCAACCGCCACCCACTGGCATTTGGTCATCATTGGATCTTCGGTGCGACCATTTTCAATGCCATTAAAAGCGGCCATTGGGCGCGTGTCGGCACAAAGGGGGCGGTGGTGGTGCCACGCCCCCTTCCACTCCCCAGAGACAGCCCCTTGTTGTTCGCTAATCCTTCGCGTACTTTATGCTGTTCACTTGGCTTGGCAGAGCTCCCAAAAACCAAAAACCCACAAGAAAAATGAAACATCCCCAGGAGTGCGGCGATTTTCAGGCCCGATTTCTAGCGGTTTCTGACCTGAACAACAATAACGAACCACGCGGGTGGGGAATTAAACTTTTCACGACACAAACAAAAAACCAAAAAAAAAAGAAAGAGTGGGAAATCTAATGTAAAGAATGCCAAAAACGGGCGATTACAAAACATTGCGTTTCGATTTAGGATAAAAGTCTAAAATGATAAAACAAAATGAAAGCCATCAGAGGGACTAATTATACGTAGTATTAAAGATGAAAATATTGTATAAACAATAATAAATTATAAATATATCGATCATAATTGTTTCAGTAACAAATAAATATTTGAATTTAAATTTATAATCATTTTAAACTCATGTACATTTTTATTTCTTATAAAAATTATAAGAAATTTTGTTAACATTTAATATTAATTATTTAGTTTTTGTTGGCTTTAAAAATTGTTTTTTTATTTTCCGTCTAAAAAATCAGTATATTGTCCCAAATGTGGCGAAATAAAGTCCAAATATGGAGTGTCATACCTCGTTAAGCTCGTAATTTGATAGCCAATCGATTTGCATTCAATTCTGAAACTTTTAAATTTTTGACATTTTTTGCAAAAAATCATGAAAAAAAATTTTCTCAAAAATGCAAAAATCGATGAAAAATTTAATTTTTCCGAAAATGATGGGGATTGTTAGTTTAGGTTGTTAGCAGCTCAAAACAGTCGGCCTTTTAGCTGTGGGCCCCGATTTGGCGAAATTACGTTTGAAAAACCACAAAAGAATGGTTATTTTCGTGTAAAATTTGAATCCATTTTTTCCGCCCTAAATTATCAGTATTTTTGCTGTAACAACGGGAATAATCATCCAAATATAGAATGTCGTACCTTGTTGAACTCGTAATCAAATTCCCAATCATTTGGCATTTAAACCTAAAAATATATAATTTTTATAATTTTTTGCAAAAAATTAAGAAAGGCGAAATTTGGTCGAAAAATAGACTTTCCGGGAAATAATGGGGATCGTTAGTTTTGTTTGTTGGCTTCTCAAAACAGTTGTTCTTTTTCTGTGAGCCTTTATTTGTCCAAATTACAATTGAAAAACCGCAAAAAAAGGTTATAAATATTTTTAAAAATTGCAAAACGATATAGATTAATTAAAAAAGCCGCAAATAGATAAAACTTTCATAATTTCACGTGCATTGTCAACGGTTTTATTGCCGCACTGTAGCCGGCGAGTGTGGCCGAAAAAGATCCTTGTGCAATTTCGGTTTCAGTTTCGGCTTATGTAAATGTCCTATGGAGAGCGACAGAGAGGGCTGCTGCTGGCCGGAAAGAGATGGACAACTTGGCAAACAAGTTTTGAAGCGATTTTCGCTTTAGTTTATGTTGGCACATAATTTCTTCTTCCTCTCGCTCTTCCTCCTCCGTTTTTTTTCTTCTTCTTTATTTGTTCTCCTTTTTTTTTGCATAATTTTTCGTTTTTGGCAAATATTTTGCCAGGCAGCCAAACTTTCTGGCCACACACACACACACACTCACGCACCAAACTCGTCGAAAATTTCAAATTAAAATTCTGCAAAGTTTGCCATGTTCTCTCGTATGAGAGTGTGTGTGTGTGTGTGTGTGTGTGTGTGCTAGTGTTAGTGTGTTTGTGTTTGGGCAAACACTGCGCATAATTTTGCTCAAATCTTTGACAAATATTTTCACATGCTAATTTCACGTGAGCGAGAGAACGGCCCAAATACCAAAAAGGCACACGAAACTTTGTTAGCCCCGCCCCCTTTTCCCCTTACCCTCTTTACCCCTTCCCTCCTCGAAGGTCCTTGAGACCACGCCCACCGCCCACCGAATGGACCAAAGGATTTATTGTTGCATAATCAAATTCCTGGGGATAAAACAAGCCAAGAAAATTGTCAGCGTTCCTCAACTTTTAGCGCTCCCTCTTGCTCTCTCTCTCTCTCTTTCTCTCTGTCTATCCCCCTCTCTTTCTCTCCTTAGAATTTTTGGTTGGAGGGCGAAAAAGCGGCTGAACTATTCACAAAGTTGGCAAGAAAATAGCTGAGATACCTTAGTTGCGTTTTCCGTCTTGGAATTAAGTGCTAAACAAATGAAAATGATGGCGAAAATTGCAGGCACAGCGATATTTTCGGGATATTTTAAAGAACTATGACTCCTTCTTTTAAAGACCAAAAACTCCTCATTTCCCGTTGCGCGGCTTTAATTACAGCTGGGTTTTCCCAGTTTGCCGGGGGGGATGGTGGATGGGAAAATGAGTGACAAGAAGAAGCATTCCGTAGACCACCTAAATTCCGCTTTCCCCCCCCCCCCCCTCGCACGTAGTTAAAAAACTTTTCGTTTGCAATTTTTCTTGAGCTGGCAGAGCCATTATTTCTGGCATTTGCCCTGTGAGTCCCGAAACCCGACTACCGACTACCGAATCCCGAACCCTTAACCCCCTGAAGCCCCCACGCTAAAGTCGCATGTGCAACGCGCAGCGTCAAGCGGAAAAAAAAGGAACCCTTTCAATTCCCCGAGTCGAGAGTAAATTTAAATGCGGCTTCGTTTGCTTTTTTTCTCGGTTTCTGCACTATTTTCGGGGGGTTAATGTGGAAACTTGTGCAGAAAAAAAAAACATCTGTCAGGGGGAGAAAAAAAATATAAAGTAAGCTGGAAGCCCCCAGGAGAAAGCTGACAAATCTAAAGGAATTGCCCCCGAAAACTTTTGGATTTGTGTCAGCAAGTCGCTCTCTCTCTCGCCTCCCCCTATGGCCATCTCTTTCCGACCCCACAGTAGCCATCTCTTTCCGACCCACTCGCATGTGAGTTTAATTTTTGCTTTCAAAAACAAGACTGGTCGCAGAACGCATCAATCAACGGACAGAGATTGATGTGTGTCCACAGGCGGGTTAACAAACCCCCCCTACCCCCACCGCCCACTTAATTAGTCAGAAAGAGAGGGGGAGAAAGAGAAAGAGAGGGGGCGAAAAGGCAAATCAAATCCTTGCCGAAAAGAGCAGAATCATTCTCGATTTCCAGGCAATTCTATTACCAATAATTGAAACTTAAGCATGCCATTAGCTTTTGCTTTAGTTGGCTCCCAGGACATATAATTCCTCCCCCTTACACACACACACACAAAGAGATATAGTAATGGGATCAGGATGGCGAGGGCAAAGCCGAGGGAAAGTTAAAGCCCAGACAAACATTAGCATGTATTTTTATCATTTATATGCATGGCAGGCACATGAAAGTCATCTTTATTTTATATACCCAACTTGGTGGAAAGTTATGCGGAGCAACCGGAAAATTGAGAGGCGGTATTTGCCGCCAGAATACCCTTTATATTTATGTTTTAATAAAATCCTTAGGAAGTTTTGGAGAAAAAATAAAAAGGAAAATAATTGGAAAATAAAGAATATTATCAAAATCCATTTTTATTAAATAAAAATAAAAATAAGCATAGAAAAATAATGAATAAAGAGTAATATTCTCTAAGATAAGGATTTTTCTTAAATCAGTTTTTGTTACTTAAATAATTCTAGTACTTATAATACCTTCTAAAAGTCAGGGTATCCGAAATGCACTTTATTAGGTGAGAAGGGACTGGGGGTCCTGGAGTCCTCAAGTCCTGGACTCCACTGAGTTACGACCGCTGCGACAATAAACCGACGCTCGACGCCGTGACGTAATAGATTTTACGCGCCCATAAACATTCATAAAACATTCTTGACCGTAACTCACATAATCGTGTAATCTGGCTGCCTGCGCTCTCGGTTTTGTGTTTCATTAAATAATTCATTTAATTTGATTTCGGCTTTGGCTTTGGCGCTCCTCTCGTTATTTTTATTTTTTTTTTTATTCGCGCCAGCAAATCGATTAGGAATTCACATCTATATATGCGAGATATATATACGATATATGTACGATATATATATATATATGTGCAGGGAGAGTCCAGTGGCTTTTATGTGCGCCCCTATCGAAATTTATTTGGCAGCGAATCCAATGGAAATTCACTCTGGATTACCCCACCTACGGAAAATGCTATGGCAACAGTACACTCAAAAAAAAAAAGTAAACCAACAGTTAGGCAAGATAACGCGGAGTTTTATCATTTATTGAGTAAATAAAAAATTAATATTCCAAACTGAATTTCATAATGGAAAGCATTCGAAATAAAGATAAGCATTTAAGATCTCGACTCGATTGTTTGGCTATCGATATTATCGATACCTTTGGAAATTAGGAAAAATAATAAACAATTTTAAAAAAAAATTGAAACTTAAACAAAACATATCGATAAATTGGATCTTAATTTAAGTGCTATTAAACTGAAACAAGTTCATTTTAAAACTTCTAAAAACCATAAAAATTTCCTTAAAAAATATACTTAAAAATACTTTCTTTATCTTAAAAATACCAAAAAATCACAAGTAAAATTAAATTATTTGGCCGAGCGATTCAGTCGATAAAGGGCCCAAACCATCGATATTTTCTAGATTTCAAAACCATCGATAGTATCGATAGGCATTATTTTTGCCCCAACAACAACAGCGAAAACGGCGAAAACATTTTCGTCGAGTGAACTGCATATATCTGCGGATACTTTCCCCTCATATCTGTTTGTTTTGCCTCTAAATGGCTATTTGGTTCTCGTTTGCTTTTCGCTCGGTTGGCTCGTGTTGCCTTGAATAACTTAAAACTGATTTAGTTGTTTTGGGACTTGCGATATTTTTATGGACTCCGAGCACGCTTGCTTTTTGCAGTGGCTCTCTAATCGGTTATTAAGCGAGATCCATTTGGCTTTCGCAGTGCGAACTCTTTTCGTCCAAGGAATGGAAACTAGTTGAGTCACCTTTTTTGTTGGCCGTCCATCTTGATTAGCAATTGACATTGAATTGATTAGGCCATAACCAATTTAGCCGAGCAACCCCTTTCGCAAAGGCCTCTTGATTATTCGATGGCTCTTCGTTCCGCTTCCGAAGGTCGTTCCGTTGTTGTTGCCGCTGCTTAATTAGAAAAAAGGCAGTGTGATTTTTGAGAGGCCCGCACTTCTGTTGGCATATTTTCCAAAATTTCCCCTTGAGGTGAGCACTACTGCCACTGCTAGTTGGTAGAGAACAGAGGATAGAGAACATCAATCAATTGGCTGGGACTTGTCTCAAGGTACAGCTCCTCCACCTTGATCTCGCTGTGAACCTCTGCGGAAAATCGTAAGGGAAAATCCGGAAAATCAGAAAAGCAAAAGGAAAAGGGGCGAACTCAGCAGAAAATAAAAATTCCCTTTTGATGTCGCTGCATGAAAATGAGATGGGAACGTGTTTATCTAGTCGCAGGGCCGTTCTAATCAGCTGATGATGAGCGATGAGCGATGAGCTCGGCATTGTCCTCGGTGCTCGGTGTTGATTTAACCCCAGGGTGCCCAAACCTTAACCCGTACACATCCTTGCGGGACACTTTGACTAATTAGTGCGCCAGCGGAAAATGATCAATTTGCATTTCACAGACGCCAATTACGATGGCCTAAATAAACTTGGGGCCCCAAACAAAGGGTGAAAAAGGGTTAAGGGGTTTTCTTCTTTTTTCCTTTTCCATTTCATTCCCTTGCTTAACCCAAACAAATCGTAAATGGCCAAAGGTGAGGTGGCACATTTGAAGAAATTGAATTTTCAATTTATGGTTTCACTATCTTTGGCCTCCCTTTTTTCCTTCTCTCTCTCTCTCTTTCTTTTTTCGGTTAACTGCTCGTGTAAGCTAAAAATTTTATCACTTGACAAAAACATAAATTTCCCCTTAGCAACGCCCCTTAACCCACGAACGCCCCCCGAATTTTATGGCTTTGACGAGGTGAGTCGAGGGGCAGTGCTACTTCATATTCAAGTCCCGAAAGGCTAATAAAGCATAATTTAATGAAGCATATATGGCAGACGCTGGCCCAGGACTTCCGCTTTGTGTAAACAATAGTTTATAATTCTCACACACACACACACACACGTGCATGGGGGCAATAAAAGTGGCCCTGCAAAAGGGTTAAACACGACGAGACTGAAATGAGCAGGGAAAACAGCAGGCCCACTGGGGGGCGGGGAAGGGTTAAGGGAAGGCCACACATTTTTCCTGATTGCGGCACATACCCTTTCGCATCGGATGGACTCACAAATAATTCAGCAAATCGGAAGGAATGTTTAAACATGCCTAAAATTTAAGTCAAAAACTCAAATATCATAATCATCTAATAATATAAAAGTAGGCCATTATAAACGGGAAGTTGAGTCTACAGCGAAAACCCTTTGACATAGAGGTCTAGAAAAAAAACCGAAATTCGAAAATAATTCGGAAAGAAAAATGAAGAACAATTGAAGTGGAATTTTTAATTTTTTTTTATTAATTTTAAAAAATTATTAAAAATACCTAAAACCCTTTAGTAGTGGAAATACCCCAGCTGGGTAGTTGGTTCACGGGTTAAAGGTTTAAAGTGTCCGTCTAAAATATGTTCTGTGTCCCTGTGTGTGTGTGTGTCGGACCATGTTTCCGTGCGCTGGTGTGTGTGTGTGTGTGTTAGACCGACTGTCGCTCGCTTGAGCACGCCTACGTGCCTAAATCAAAGACGGGGAAGGGGCAACAGCGGGTGGGGCTCCTCTGAATAGGCCGCAAAAGGTCGTGATAAGGCCAGCACAGCACAGAACAGCACAGCATAGCCGAGCACAGCCAGGTGAACGAGATGAGGGCCCCAAGATGAGTGCCACAATTGAAAAGCCTCCTCCGAGTGGAAAGCGGGGGAAAAACGCAGGAAAAAAGAGAGGCAGCACTACTGACCACTTTGCATTAAGTATGATTGCACTTGGTCGAGATCTGGCAATTATAGATATGCACTGTGAATGTGTCTGGCCTGCTAATTACTGTGATGGGGATTGTGGAGCTAGAGGGAAAAGGAAAATGGAAAGAGGGCTAATTTTCACAAAAGAACATTAAAACTAGTAATAAAATATGGTATTCATTAACCGACTATTTGAATAATTTTAAATATTTTTTTATTATCTTAGAAAGTAAAAGTTGTTGTTAATATATATTTTTATCAACTGAGAATTTTATTACTATTTATTTGATTTCATTAAACTTAAGTAAATGTCACAAAAACTCCCTTTAAATCGCCTTAAAGTCGGCATTATATTTCGGCTTTCTGTTCGCTGTCATCGTGATCTCGCTGCCCCCTGGATTCCCACCTGATGGACTTGCTGCGAGGGTCCCGAGCTAACCCAATCTGTCCGCTGTCACCTGTTTCACCTGTCCGCTGACCTCTCGAATGAAAAACGAGAAAAAAAAATGTGGAAAGAAAACAAAGGCAAACTGAAAAAAAAGGTAAAAATCCACTCAAACCCCAATCGTTTTTTCTTGCGGCATTTAATTTGGCCACACTCGTGGGCGGCGGGCAGGGGGTTCGTTTCGGGGGGTATGATCGTAAAAACCAGAAGGGGAAAATGCCCAAAAAAAAAATAAGGGAAGCCCAAAAGAAGCGCAAACACACACATACAAGCCGCAAAACGAGCAGCGACACAATATGCTAAGGCTTTCCCCTCTCCGATTTCCCCCCTGCGTTTTCCTGACCAGACTCTGTCCTTTACATTTTAAATTTTATTATTTTTTATCGCTGCGCACATTTTTCGATGCCCTAGCAAAGGGCATGAGGGTTTTAAAAAGCTTCAATTTGTATGAAATAAAACAAATATAAATTTGAAAATACCTCAATTGCTTTAAATAAATTCCCAATAAATTTGTATACATTTTTCCTGTATTAATTTATTATTTTATAATTATTCTGGAGTAAAATATAGAGCATTTCAAGGCCTTTTCTTCACAAATTGAACTTTATCTGACTTTTTGTCTTATTTCCCCGCCTTATGGAAGCCTAACCCTTTCACTCGGCCGGCTGAAAACAGCAAAATATGCTTTTTTCCGAGCAACACCTTTGTGGAACTCAGCAGGTTTATTGCCGCCCTTTGTCTTTGGGTGCTTCGGTTATGTCCTTTGGTTCCTCTTCCACTCCTTTTCCTTTTCGCCGGACACCTTTTCGACTTTCTGGCCACATTGTGTTGATTTTTGCGCAAGGATTCGAAGCCAGAAAGAAGAATTCCTTTCGGCCTTCTGTTTGAGTTGCTCGGCGTGGCGCTGACAGGTAACTCAGATTACCCGAGAAAGTTAAACAACTCGAATAAATTCATGCATGAGTGTGCGCGGCGCCCAGAGAAAGGGTGTAATATTTACTCAATTATTTTCATGAGGCGACGTGATCAACAATTTCCGTTGCCTACTTTTCCGGGCGAAGGCAGGGAAAATTGAAGGAAAATTCATCGAGTTACCTGTTGTTTGTCTAAGCTCGTGGTAATTAAATTATAATTAGGAGAAGATTTTCGGCACTCAATGTGCTGTGCTGGTAATTGTAATTCATTTAAAATCAACAGTTAAATACTTGAAAATACTCTCAGATATTTTAAAATTAAATTTCTAAATAAAGAATTTTGCTTGCAGAATTTTTAAAGTACTGCCTTTCGCAGGCTCTGAATTCAATTGGATTCCACAAAGATCGCAAGCGAAAAAAAGGGTTCACGAGTGCAGGGAGAACGGACAGGCGATATCCTTTGGATTCAATCTGTTTTGCATATTGAATCAATAAGAGATTTAAGCCGAGATGCAACGGAAGATGACCACTTCCTATACCTCTCCCTCTCTCTCTTCCTGCTTTTCCTTCGTCCTGCGTCCTTCGTCCTTTTCCGCATTTCCATTTGCGGTGCCTGCAGCTTTTTATGGATAATCGATGCTTAAAGTCGAGACGCACTCAAAGAAAAGCGGGTGGAAATGCAGGGGTGAGGACGAAAGGCGAACAAAAACCTAACGACAGCTTAATCCTTTTAAAACTGAGACCACATAAAAGCTGCAGAAACAACAACAACGGCAGCAAACAGAGAAATAAACCGCAAAGCGGCAACAAAAAAGAAAAGAGAAAGAAAACAGTAAGAAAAGCCGGGGAAAGCGAGGAAAACTGAAGAAATCGACGACGATGGATGATGGGCGATGAGAACAATAAGGTGCTTGAGCGAAACACCCATTTTCCACCCTTCCCGGCTTTCCCCGCTTTCCCACCCATTTTCCACATCCACATCGCAATCCCGAGGCAAAGAGTTGAAGCGACAGCGTGACACAATAAAGACAACCAACCCACGCCAAAGGCAGGGTGTAATAACTATAAAAATAAACCGATGGCAGAAAAAAAAGTGAGGAAAAAAACAGGGGAAAAGCCAAAAACAGACTGCGGAAAAGTAAGCCGAGAAAGGGGATTAAGTGAGAGGAGCGGGAAAGGGGGAGGCTCCCCTAGGCCAGCAATAATACCTAGGAAAAAACGGAAAACCCAGCCCCCCCGTCGGTGAAAAGCATTTTGTCCATGAATTTCCTTAACTTTCGCTGTGAAAAAGAGCCACAAAAAATTCGGCAGAAACAAATCTGCTCTTTTCGCGAATTTACAATTTGTTCTTTTTGGCCAAAACAAAAAAATATGGAGATAACGAGCCTTAAAACTAAGCCGTTGTTAACCCAGAAAAAAAATGTACATAAACAAGTCATATTATCCTTTGAATAAAGAGCAATATTGCAGATTTATTTAAATATATTCAAAGAGATTTATTTTAATTCTAAGGATATTAATTAATAAGTATATATATATTATTTTATATTTTCAAGGAAGAGCTTTAAAATTACATATTTATTAAAATATATTTTTAAAAAAAATCCTAATTTAATTCTTAGGATATTAAAAAATACTTGTAATTAAAATAGAAATATTTCCGCAACAATAAATATTTTTATTTCTATTTACAAACTATTTCTAAGATACTAATAAAATATGAAATATCGCTGCATTTATTTTAGCTAATATTTCTAATATTTTTGTCCGTTCCTTAAGTAAATCTCTAATGAAATATATTACATATTTATTTAAATATACTAAAAAAAACCTAATTTATTTCTTAGGTTGTTAAATAATCAATTTATATATAATTTATAAGATAGTAATTAAAAATGAAATATTTCCGCATTTATTTTAGCAAAGCTCTTGATTTGTATTTTGATTTTTTGGCAGCAGCCTTCTTGAGTTTGCCTTTAATAAATCTATAGTGAAAATCGCCTGACTTACTTCTTCTTCGACTCGCCTTTATTTATTTTCCCTTTGTCTCAAATTAGATTTCAAGTCGGAGGGGTGAAAAACTCAGCTGGCACTTATTTGTTTTTCCTGGCAACCATTAAATATTGAGCAACACTCGAAGTGCAGGTCCTTGGCTCCTTTCCTGGGCCATAAAGCGTAGCAAATTTGTTGCTCTTAAGATGCTCATAATCGGTTTTGCCAGGATACAGGATACACTCACACAGCACACAGCACACACACACACACACTTGATGGCCTTAAAGCCAGCTCTTTTGGCCAAGAATTTCCACCTAAATTGATTATTAGACGACGGCGATGGGGAAAAAGTGATGGCGAAACTTTGTAAATTTCAACACGTACACAAATCCCATAACAAAGCCTTTTAATGGCAGCCGGGAAGAACTAACAAACCACATTAGCAGAGGGATTGGATTGGATGTTGGGTGTTCTGAGGCTCTGGGAATCCAAGGGGAACTTCAACTAAAGTTGCTACGCATATTTTCCGAGATTTGCTGCACAACAGGAAGACATAACACACATCCTGCCAGCCAGCGGACAAATCCAATAATAAATCCAGGACACTTAACGCCTCGGCCGCAGCCACCATGACCCACAAACTAGCTGAGGGATTGGCCCTTTCGGAGGGGGAATGGCATGGGCAATGGGAGTGGGCAAATTGGAGTTGGCCAAGTTACCCAAAACCCAAAACGGGGGATGCAAATCGCCGAAAACCCAACGGAGCGTCAAGGAGCGAAGGACTCTTGGGGAAAAGTGGCGGGAAAAACGGGGGGAAAATCAAAGGGAGGCCGACTTGGGATAGTGCCGCAAATCCGTATCACCCATTCTCAACGCACACTGAATTTTCCTTGGCTTATTTCGGTTCAATTGACTGGCCCATAAGCCGGGAATAAAGTTGTTAACAACACTTCAAGCGATCCGAATCACATAAATTGCAAGTACAGGAAATCTCTGCAGTGCATTGCAATGGAATATTAAATCTTATACAATTTGTTGTATTTTATTTGGTAATGTATTTGTTATTTGTTTATTATTTTGTTGTTTATTTATTTATGTATTTATTTATTTGTTTACTTATTAATTATTTTTTTCTTTTATTTATTTAGTTAGTTATTTAGTTATATTATTTCTTTAGTAAGTTACTTATATATTTATTTATTCATTTATTTTTTTATTTCTTTGTTTCTTAAGTTTATTATTATTATTTCTTTATTTCTTTATTTATTTTTTTTATTTATTTATTTTTTTTATTTGTTTGTTTGTTTATTTATTTTTACTTATTTATTTATTTTTTTACTTATTTATTTAGTCAATTTCTTTTTGTTGTTATTTATATGTTTAGTTAGTTACTTATTTATTTTTGTATTTATTTATTTACTTACCTATCTAGTTATTTAGTTATATACATATATTTTTTTTTATTCATTTTTTTATTTTGAGTTATTTATTTATTGTTTTGTACTTTTAAATACAACTAAAATATTTTTAATCCGATTTTAAATTTAAGTTGTAACGTTAATATTTTTAATATATATTAGAGGGCATCTGCTCGTCCATTTAATCCCCGCTTTTGGCCAGCTGTCCTCTCTGGATTTTCGGTAATTTAATTGAGCTTGCGGTCACAGCGCCGAGGAATCATGGCAAATTACTTGATTCTGATTTGATTTGTCCGGATAACAAGTCGCTCGGTTTTCCCCCGGCATTTTCCGCCCCTTTGGCTGGCGCCAGAAGAAGATGATTTCCTTTTGTTTCAAGTGGCCGCAAACACTTTTGGCCAGAAGGGCGCATCCTTTTCTTCCGATTCCTTTTTTCCCGACTCGATTCGATTCGATTCGTTTCGTTGCCTTGGCAATGGCTAAATGATTGGGCCAAAATGGTATTGCGATTGGCAGTAGGCTCGTCTCTTCTCGACTCGTCTCTCGTCTGATTGCCCAAAACTAATTTGAATTTTATTGATTCGATTCGCGGGAGCCGTTGTGCAAATCCCTGGCAAAAGGATTGTGTCCCCCGAATGCCTTTGATCCTTCCACTTTCTTCTCCTTTTTTTAATATGCCAAATTGTCTTTTAATGTGATAAACGCATATGCTCATTGAAATCGCATTATCGACGCATCACTCGGATGTCCGTTTTTCGGGAATTTGCATGCATTTATAGCCCATTTATACCCGTAAGTAGCTTAAGTCGATGTGACAAATTTCTGGGTTCTCCTTTGGGTTTTCGGTATGGGATATTTGTTGACAAAAGCCTGTCGTTTTTCGGGCTGCTCGGTGTGTGTGTTGGTGTTTTTACAGGGACTTAGGCTAGTTTCCAACGGGATTATCGGGGTTTTTGGGATCTGGAATCTGGGATCTGGTATCCAAGCACCGGTTGTTCTACCTCAGCTAAAAACTTTTGAAGAGCAAACAGACCGCCGTGCTCTGTGGCTATAATCTCACGAATAATTACGCACGAGAGAATGAAATTTGATTAATTCAATATTTGCACTCGCTTTCCCCTCTCCAAAAACGTGCTGGAGCCAAAGTTTCCCTCTCGATGTGAATTTCCATGTTTGCTTTGCTAATAAATTCCGAGAGCAAAAGTAATCAAATAATTGCAGAATATACAGAAACAGAAACAGCAACTGAAACTGAAACACCCACATACACATGTTTTTGGGAGCCTTGTTTTATTGCCATTTTATTTCATAAAATTTACGAGCCACAAAAAGTTTGCCACTGCCACCGGAAAAAAGCAAAAAGCAGCAAAAGAGAGGCCCAAGCACACACAATGGCTTAACGGAGAAGATATAGTGAAAGTGGAAGCAGTTTGCCAAGAATAATAAAGTTGAACAAAGAGCACTACGAGTCTATCAGTCAAAAGTGGAAAAGTGGAGAAGCGGAAATCGTGGTGTTCTCTTTTTTTTCTCCCCGCTTGTAGCTGGTAACTTAATATTGATGACGCTGCTTAGGACGCGAATAAAAACCCCCAATAATCCTGACAAATCGCGGTTAGTTGTCGGGGTAACCGAGTGACATTCGCCTTATGACGCGCACTTTATACTGCAGCAATTGAGACGAGACAACTTACAACTTGGTTATGTCGCATGAAAGAAGCCGTTTATAGGTAAACTTTTTGGCTGCGAGGAAATGGGTGATTATTCAGTGAAGCACTCGAAAAATGAGTCATGCAAACTTGTGAATGACTCGTAAATTAAAATTCATAACATTAAATCGCTAGCATTGTGAAATCACTTATAAAGGTGCCCAAAAGTATGCTGTGCGATTATTTCCAAATAAATTGTTGCCTACTTTTAGACGCTTTTTTCATAAATTGAAGAATTTCACAAAGATTATGTTAAAGTAGTCCAAAATGAGTCATGCGAAATTGTGAAAGTTTCGTATATTAAAATAAATATAATAAAATAGCTAGGACTATGAAATCACTTGTAAAGGTGCCTAAAAGTATTCTGTGCGATTATTTCCAAATAAATTGTTGCCTACTTTTAGACGCCTTTTAAAGTGATTTCGGCAATCATCTGTGAATTAAAGAAACCTATTTGCTATTTATACACTTGGCTTGATTTTCATTCTCTGGCGAAAGGATTCGAGTTATTTCCTTTACCACCCATTCCACCAGCGGCGCTGTCGTTTTGCAATGTCTGAAATTTCATTTCGTACGACTCGTGCATATCGAATTCGCCCCGCTTTCTTTTTTTTTAAGGTTACTGGGCTTGGGTTTAGGGTTCTGGAGTCTCGCAAGGAGCCCAAGGAGCCAAGGGGGCCACCCACATTGTCACTATTGTGTGCCTTCTACGTGCGGTTGATTGATGGATTCGCTTGTTTACTTGTCAAGCCGCAACAAGAATGTACTTTTGGGTTTGGAAAGGGAAAGGGGAAAGGGGAAAGGGGGAGGGGGAAAATGCGGGCGGGAAAAGGCCGGAAAAGCGGCGGCTGGGGAACGGATTTCAAAATAAGCAATAGTCAGCAGTAATCGTGATATATCATATCGCAAACCGTAGGGGAACAGCAGCCGCATGATATGGGTCTTTTTCTGCCACGATTTCATTTCTCCCTTTATTTATTTATATTTTTCCTTTCCCCCCTTTTTTTTCTGACAGCTGCCGCGGGGCATTTGGCGAATAAATTTTAAAGCCCAAGCAAATGTAAATTCCGTCTCAGGCGGAGGGACATAAATCATAGCAATTCATTGCCCCCGAGCACGCACTCCCGGGCAATTGACGCCAAGACAAAGCGCTTCCTGATGGGGTTAAATTGGCCAAGGACACGGGGGAGTCGGTCCTTAAACAAGGCTTAAAACCAGCAAGTGACACTCACGTTTAAATGCGATTTTGTGGCTAAATTTAGATTTTAAAAGTAATAATTTATTTTCTTAATACATAATACATAAAATGCCTAAGTGAGGTTGAAGCATTTCATCTATTTCTTTAATACCATTGGACATTGAATTTTCTTTGTGATTTTCAGTCAAGTGATGAATTGAAAAATGTGTAAATTTCATTGGCCAAAATAGTCTAAAAGAATTCATAATTTAAAAAGTATACATTAAAAATAGATG
The DNA here is from genome assembly GCA_035046095.1 of Drosophila pseudotakahashii. Lineage (NCBI taxonomy): Eukaryota > Metazoa > Arthropoda > Insecta > Diptera > Drosophilidae > Drosophila > Drosophila pseudotakahashii. The sequence continues at coordinate 16,864,476 of JAWNOE010000105.1, forward strand.
TTTATTATTAATATTTTTATTTATTGATATTTATATTTTTAAAAGTCAAATTAAATAATAAATATTTGTTATTAGTATTACTATTTAATGATATTTTTAAAAAGTCTGAATAAAGAATCAATATATATTAATAACATTACTATTAATTGATATTTATATTTTAAAAAATTCAAAATAATTAATAAATATTTATTATTTGTACCTTTTACTATTTATTGATATTTATATTTTTAAAAAATCTAAATAAAGAATAAATATTTATTAATAACATTATTATTTATTGATATATTTATATTTTTAAAAAGTCTAAATAAAGAATAAATGTTTAATACACTGTTATTATTATTATTTATTTATAAATATTTTTCTTGAATAGAGCAGGTTTCGCATTTAATTTAAAATTAGCTCTCTCCAATTTGGCTGCCTTCTTCCCGGTTGTGGATAAAGTTTTTAGGAAACATGAGAAACTTCTTTTTTCCGCACACAATCTTTAATAATTTGCGCCCGGACACATTCCGAGATGATCTAATAAACTTGCCCGAATGTCTGCAAAATCCCATTCGGAGTGGCTCAGAATGGCGCTTTTCTGACTCGCATTTCCATTTCTGTGCGTGTTGCTTGAATCTCATTACAACTGCAGGGGAAAGGAAAGCGAGGGGAGGGGCGGGGCGAAGAAAAGCCCCGCAGCCGACTGGCTGGCTTTCTCCTTGAGGCCAAGAATACGCATTTCATTTGCAAGAAGCCAACGGCACTAGTTTCCCATTTCGCATTTCCCGACCCATCCCAACCCCCCAGCAACCAACCAGCCGAACTAGCCGGGGAAAACTCAGAAAAGCCATCTAAAAGTTAATTACAATTGCCTCAGCCAGCGCTGCTGCAACTTTAACTGCCGCAACGAGTTCGCATTAAGCAGAAACGAGGCGAGCGAAAAAAGGAGCACGTGAAGAAGTGAGGCAAATGAGCCTGGCGAAGGGGAAAATACCCTGGAAAATTTTAGAATTAAATTTGACAAAAAAAAACAAGGGAAATTCAATGATAAAGTGAGCTAAACATAAATTATTTCATCATACATTTATCTCTTATTATAAAAAAATAGATATAAATAGTATATAATATAAATAAATGTTTTAAAAAAATATTTCTAAAAATTATCAGCAAACTAATTTAATTAAAAACTTTAAAAAAATATTAATCAAACTTGAAAATATTAATTTATCTTATTTTGCATCTAAATTTACCAATTTAAAATTACGAATAAAAATTATAAGGAGAGTAATAAATAAATTAAATTAAATAAAATTTAAGAATCATTTTGGGCAGTCCAATAATATTAATAATAATATTATTTTAAATATTTACTCATAAAAAATATAATAAAAGTAAGAAGTAAATAATAATGAGTTCAGCGATTTAGAGCCATAAATTTGGACGCATCCTGCGAACAGAATCTTCTTGACTTTGGCCTCCTGCCCACAGGGTATCCCGAAAAAGCCAACCCGCAATGAAGTTCGAGCCGTAAGCAGTGCCAGTAATATCAGAAGTAACTGGCATTTCCCAGTATCTAACTGCTGCAGTTTTTCGCTGCGAGGGCGGCGTATAAATATTAAAAAGAAAATCTGCTACATGGCTACGTGCGACGCATTTCAACGCAGCCAACGCGACCCAAGTGAACTCCAGCCACTGCCCCACCCACCTTTCCGCCCATTTTCCCACACTCACACACACACACACACACACACACACACACACACAGGGGGGCAGGGAAAAAGGTTACAAAGCAGCGGAGAAGAAAAAAGTGAAGAGAAATTTACTTTGACATATTTTTGTGCTTAGCAAAGCAAATACTTTCATTATTTTTGCTGTTGGGCACAAAATTTCCCTCATTCGACCCGCAGGAAAAGCGGGAAAATGCTAGGGGCACTGCATTTGAGTGGCTAAAAACATTCTGCGGTCCACGCCCCCAGCTTGAGTGGAAAATGACGGAAAATGTGAGGGTGTGGGAAAAACCCATCCAATGACCCAAACGTGGACAGCATCCCTGTAGTAATTTGGCAACATTTTTCGCCTCTTCAACGCAGCTGATTTTAGATTTTAGATAGGTCACGGAAAGCGCCCGAAAAAAACAGAAAGCAGAGTGCGATTAGAAATTTTCATATTTATCGATTTAATAATCGCGGTGGCATCGTAAAAACGCCAAGGAAATTTACAAAATTATCAATCCAAGTCGAGGGACAAACAATCCATTTCGGAAAGTAAGCTAAAAATTGATTCTTATAAAGTTGATGGCAAACTTTTGCATTTGCGGGAAACTTTTCTTAAAAATGTACATAGAATGCCACTTTTAGGGCCAGACTTTCCATAAAAAATGTATTAGTTTTTTGACCGAAAAAATGAGAATATTGATCCAAATATGGATTGTCATACCTTTCTGAACTCGTCAATAAATTTCCAATCGATTGGCATTTAAATCTGGAGATTTTATTTTTTTGACGTTTTTCGTATGATGTACCCCCTTATAAAAAAAATAAAAATTGGCGAAAATTTTATTTTTTCAAAATCACACGGAAAGTGTCATGGATTTAATTATTATTTTGTAATCTGTTCAAAACAGTCTGTATTTTTGGTGTAGGACCATTTTTAGCCAAGTTACAGCAAAAAAACAAAAAGAAAAATATCACATTTTTTTCCAAAAAACCAAATCCCAATTTTCCACAAAAAAATAATTATATTTTTCAACCGAAACAATGAAAATATTGATCCAAATATGGATTGTCATACCTTTCTGAACTCGTTATTAAATTTTCAATCGATTTGTATTTAAACACAAACTTTTTATTTTTTCGACGTTTTTCGCAAAAAATCATGATGTACCCCCTTAAAAAAAAAATAAAAATTGACGAACATTTATTTTTTTTTTAATCAATTCTTATATTGTAATCTGTTCAAAACAAAACAAACTAACTTATCAAGTAACTAAATTATTCTCCTTATTCCTCTTTATATTTCTTGCAGATCGTCAAGTGTCTATGAGGACAGCTGAAAGAATTTTGTTTTTTTTTTTTTGGGCCGTGGCTCCAACTGCCCACGGCAGTAGACAGAGTGCGACAGAGAGAGAGGGCGATACAGATGTGCGAGCGGCGGATTCCGGACTCCGGGGGGTTGAGACGGTGAAGGTGAGAAGGTGAAGGTGCCCAGAAGGACGCAGGACGACGAAGAGGACCATGGATTGGACCCGGTGGCAAATGGCCAGAGAAAGAGCTGGCAACCCTGGACAAGTCAGGAACAACCCTGGGCGCAAGGATTGCGATCGCGAGACCCGATTGGAGTGTTTGCCCATTTGATTCGTTGCGGCTTCACACGTAGGTTCTATCAGTCAGTCAGTCAGTCAGTCAGTCAATCAATCAGTCAGTCAGTCAGTCAGTCACCCACTCAATAAATCAATCGTGCCACAGTGCTCGATTGTCGTTGTCCCCTTCAAATCATCATCAGTTGAAAACAGAAATACAATAGCAAGCGATCAAGACATGCACATTACTGTAAATACTCAAAACTAGTTTCATAAAAACAAAACAAGAAAAAAATCCAAAAACAAAAAAACCCAAAAAACAAATATAAAAAAGTGCAGTGTTCAGTGTTCGACGACAAAGGGAAAAAGAGACGGCAGTGGAAAATCGAGTGGGGAAAAACCGAAAAGTGAGAGGGCGGCCAAGGGCTGCCCCGCAACAACTGAAAAACCAAAAAACCAAAAAAAAAATCTACAACCTACAAATCAACAATAACAACAACAACAACAGCATAACGCCCCCAACACTGCCAATGCCATTGCCATTATCAAGAACAACGTTCGTTCATCATCGTTCGTTTAGATTTGACACAAGTGAGTCTAGAATATATCATTATCATACTATCTATTTACCTATCTCTTTATATCTATCTAGAAACGCCAGCGGGAAATTAAAGCTCCCGTTTTTAGCCCGAAAGTAGGCAACACTTGCCTGATTTTGTTCCAAAGATATATGGGGTTTTAATTTCCTGCTGACTTTGAGATGCATTTTCTAAACATTGTTAGCCATAAGAACTGTAAATATACTCAAACTTCAACAAACTAGTTCTCATACTCTTGCTGTATCTTAAATCTCCCGTTTGAAAGCCTAAAAGTAGGCAAAGTTTCTAAGCTTTGGCTACTTTTCAGATGTCCAAATTAAAGATTTGCAATCTGCGGGCTTTCAGTCCCCTCTTCTCCATATCTAAATCCATTGTAAATATTTTTCCCTGTCTTTAAACTAGTTTTCATGCATAAAATAATAAAAACTCCTTTTGAATCTCTACAAACTTGATGTGAGCAAAGCCTGTAAATTCAATTTTATTTAGATTGCCGAGTTAGATAATCGGTTGCAGCCACTTTTTATGTGGCATGTTGGCCACTGCAAGGAAATCCTGATGAGTGAATTATTAATTAGAACTAAGCACGTTAGCTGGCAGAGTTTCGTGATTTAAAGCTATTAATTAGGGTGTTGCCGTGAGTAATTCAATTTATACGCTTAACCTGTTGAGGAAAATGTTGGCTAGAAGTGCTTCTAGCTTTGTTAAATATCTTTGACTATTTTCACACACTTAAGTAATGAGAATTATTGGTTCAGAGCAGCTAAAAAAAAATTGTTTAAAAGAAAAGGAGTTTGGAGTTTTCAAATCACTAATCAAGGTGTCTAAAAGTATGCAACCATATTTTCTTATATTTTAATTTTTCACTGCCAGCTTTTAGGCTGCTTTTCAAGTGATTTTACAAGCTAAAAAGCAAAAGTGATTACAAAACTATGCCCACCAAAGGACTCGACTCTGAGAAAGTGATTTCGGGATCTCAGCGAGTTGCTCATTAGCGCGTCGGGCTGATTAGTGAATAGCCCTTAGTGATTAGCGACTAGTGTCAAGTGCCATCAATCAGAGTTGCTTTCGATGAATCACTTAGCCGACAGCTGCCGCGAGTGCACCCAATGGGCGACGCTGCGTTGCAGTTTGCCATCCATCAATTAGTTGTGCACCACCCACCACCCAGTTGCCCAGTTGTCCAGTTGCCCACCCACTTTGCATATTCGTTTCGTCGGGCGCAACTCCCACGTGTCCACTCCCAATCGCAATGGCAATCTGAAATCTGACAAATCAAATCTTGTATGCAAAGCAGCACAGCACAAGCACAGAGCAGCGAAGCACAGCAAAGGCAACAAAGCGACGAGCAATTTGTACAAGCACTTTTGAAAACAAAACGCCAACACGCAGGCAAGCAGGAAAGCAGACTGGCAAGCACGCAAGGGAAAGCGGGACAAAGCAAAGCATAAGCAGGCACCGAGCAGAAAAGAAAGCGCACAGCAAAAGTGTAAAGCATGGAAGCAAGCTGGTAAAATTGGCAGAAAATGAAAGCAAACAGAGAATGGAAAAGCAGATAAGCGAGCTAGCAGATTAAGAGGAAAAGCATGCTTTACCTAAAAAAAAGCGAGCAAAACAGAAGAAAGGCATAAAAGCAAAATAACACTTTTGCAAGCGAAGGAACTTGAAGAAAGCAAGCAAACTATACTTGAAGAAAGTAAAGCAAAAGCAGAAAGTAAATCTGCTGAGCAAAAAGCAAGTTAGCAAGCAAGCAAGAACGCCCAAGCAGGAAAGCAGCTGTTAGAAAAGCAAGAAAGCAAAGCAGCTAAGCAGAAGGGCAACAAGGAGAAGGAGACGACGCCTAAATAGTTGCGTGACCAGCGCGTTTTGCACAATAAACAGCGTAATTGCTCATAAAGCGACTGCTGCTGCTGCCGCCGGACTAACCGACCGTTTAGGGCAATCACAAGGAGGAGGAGTGGGAGGAGGTGACAAGCAATTAGGCGGCCGGCAGGGGGGTCGAATGCGACCCCCTTCGACCCCGGATGTATAAGCCGGACACGCTAACGCGCCGCGGCAGCCTGAGATCCCTGCGCAGCGCCCCGCTCCTGAGCACCGTGCTCGAGAGCACGCTATCGCTGACCCGCATCCATCCGATCGCCTCCTTGGAGCTGCCCGGCCTCGACTATGCGGTCCACTCGCAGTCCGCGTTCGGCGCCTACGGGCTGGCCCATCCCCGGGATCTAGCCACCTGCACCTCGTTGCGCAGCGGCCTAGCGGCGATCACCGCGGCCTCCGCCTCCGCCGCCGGCGGCGTCTCCCAGTCGCAGAGCGCCCTCCTCGGGCGGTACGGCCCCAACGCCTCGATTCGCCACGGCGAGCGAAAGATTGTCCAGCCGAAACGGTAGGTGGATACCACGATAAATCGATATAAGGTCACCCCGCCTCTTAGAGTCCCGCCAACGGGGACTAGAGTCATGTGTCATCAAAGGTATATCACATCAAATATATATAGTGAAATCTCTATAAGCTCACCTGGTAGAGTTACTAACTACCGCATATGAGAAAACCTAATACCTTTTCCATATATTGCAAACCTCTTATCTTATTTTTACTTTTAAATAAATCTCAAGAATTCGCGTCTTCAAAAAAAAATATAATATTTTATTATATTACTTAATATTAAAAAAAAAATCAAAATGCAATGCTTAAGAATTCGCGTCTAATTGCTGGAAAATGTTAGATGATTCATGCTCCATAGATAAATGGTTGCTTAAGAATTCGCGTATTTTTTTTTTGTTGCCCTCTTAAATATATCGATTTATTAATTATTCTGTTTTCTAGTACTAGATCATTATAAAATTATTATACAATATACTCAGGAGCGATTGGTGTATGCTTTTCTAAACGGCGTTATGAAATGGCTAAGTTTCTGGCTTTGAATTTCTCTTTGGATTGATCAGGTAATCAGGTCATAGGGTCATCAGGTCATCAGGTCATCAGGTCATTAGGTCATCAGGTCATCGATGGGGTCTAAGGACTACTGCCAGTCCCTGACGGGACTCCAGCGCTTGAGGTTTCCGTCCCAGGGCAGATCATCGATGTTCGCCTGGGCGGCAATGGCGGCCTTCACCCGATTCGAGAACTCCACGGGCGACTCGTCGATGCGTCGCGTGAGTGGCGGCATGTACCAGACGTCGCAGCAGATGCACCACGAACTGACCACCATCAGCATGTAGCGGAGCATCGAGTAGCGGGTGCTGTCCCAGAAGGCCTCCCCGAACCGCCGATCGTAGCGAATGGCCACCGGGTAGACGATGTCGCTCACCGCGAAGCTGCCCTTCTTGAACTGCATGACGGCGGTGTTGTTGATGCAGGTGCCCTCGGGGAAGAGCAGAACGGGCGGTCGGTCCTTCGAGGAGCAGTGCAGCCGCAGGACCAGTCCCAAGGCCTCTCTATCCGCCAGTTCCCGGCGATCGAACCACATGTGATGGGAGACCCGCGAGAGGGCCCTTTGCAGCACACCCAGGATTCCCGTGTGCACCTGACCCGTCAGCGAGTAGTTGGCATCGCACATCAGCACCAGGACGTCCAGGGGACTCGTATGATTGCACACACATATCCCCTTGGTGGGTCTGTACTCCGTGTTGTGGAACCTCCGGATCATCGGCAGACAGCCGGCGGTGATGCGAAAGCACTGACGCAGTACCAACTCCACCACCAGCTGCTTGCACCGCCAATCGTCGGGCAGGTGAGCCAGCAGCACACTCATTCCACTGATCATGAACAGACAGAGCCAGCAGGCAATGGTCCTCAGGGGCAAGAGCAGTCCATAGCGGGCCAGCCAGCCCAGCAGCCAGACGCAGCGAAGGCGCCAGTTGAGGTAGCGCTTCCGCTGGCGGAGATTGCGGGTCAGGAGATTCCATTCCCCCGACGGCGAGGGAGCGGCCACAAAGCGCTGGGTCACCTCGTCCTCTAGGACCAAGCCCAGGCCGGCGGCAATCAAGTCGCAGCACTGCTCCACCCGGATATTCAGGCGATTCTTGATGGGCGGCGATGGTAGCACGTCCACGCCGTCACCCGTATCTCCCTGATCTCGGTCTCGGTTTCGCTTCTCGGTGGAAGACTCGAAATCGGCATCGGAATCCGAATCGGAATCCGAATTCTTCTGGCCCAAACGATGACGCTCCTCGCGAGCCCGGCGCCTGCGAGTGATGGCCAACTGGTCGGCGATCCAGGCGAAGAGCAGCTCGAGGACCTCCAGGTAGCGACACTGCAGCCAAAAGAAGGAGATCCACAGCAGGATGGTCAGGATGGCCAGTTGAATGAACATGGCTGCCGAAGGGAGAAGGCGAAAGTGATGAGAAAGTGTGGTAAAATGTGGTAAAATGTGGATAAATGTGGTCAAATGTGGTTAGCAAGTATGTTAGCTCCTAGCTCCTAGCTCCTAGCTCCTACTCCTAGAGAATGTGAAAGTATTACTGTGAGTTGGGGCAGAAATGACACGAAAAGCTAGGCTAAACGTAGCGGAGATATGGTAAATGGAAAGAGAAAATATAGGAAATATTTTTAATTATAAATTTAAAGCTTTGATTTAAAAAAAATATATCATAAAACATTATATTTGATTAATGGCATTCTGCTCAAGAATTCGCGTATTAAACAAAAGCTAAAGATAATATAGGGAGTTGTCTCTGAGAATAGTTGTTAAAATCTACAAAAAAAAACACTTAATTTAATTTATTAAAATATTTAATTATTTAAAGTTTCTAGGATTATCCCTGAATTCCAATAGCAACTCCAACAGCCTGAAATAAATGTAAATAATTCCGGCTGAACTGCACTAAGGTTCTCAAGAGTTCACCCACAAATTTCCCAATTAAAGCCCTAATTCAATTTGGCGCCGACTTTTTGGCTTTTACTCGCATTTCCCCGCTTTTCTTACATTTTCCTCATTTTTTTGCTAAGCGCCCCGAAAGACTTTTGATTTATTTGGCCCGAGATGTGAGGGAAAAAACTTTGCCGTCGTCTTTCTTTCCCATTTTTTTGGCTGCCTTTCGGTCGGGTTTGAGCCTTTGGGTCTTTGGGTTCGACTTTGGCCCATTTTTTGTTTTTTCATATGGCAATAATTCAATTATGCCATAACAAGGCCGCAAAATGTTTACCTCGGGGCGACCCGAAATCACTTAAAAACCACAGAAACTTCTGGCTTTGTTAATTCGTTAATTAAATGGGGGTTTGCGATTTCGCCACCGCCGCTGCTGCGAGGATTACGCAATGAGCGATGATGATGGTGGATGGTATAGGGGAAGGAAGCTCCTCCTTCCTCCATTGATTACATTGGCTGGCAACAATCTTGGCTTATCAAATGCAAACAACGACGACAGGCAACGTCAACGACAACGCCAACGACGACGACAACTCATTTAGGCCCCGGCCGGGCCCTTAATTAGCATAGAATGTGTTTTAAAAAGCCACTTGAGCTAAACATTCAAAACACCTACAGGGTGTTTCGCCCCAGCCCCTTGCAGTCAGCCTCCTTGCCTCACCTGTCCTCGCTTTTCCTCGCTTTTCCACTTTCCCAGCGACAACGACAACGACCTTAGGCGCTTTCAGTGCGGCAAAGTATCTGCGTGGCACAGTTTGGCAAGTCTGAGGCCGGACAGATTTAAATACTCTAACTGCCAAAAGCGAGGAATTAAGACGGCACTAGCGACTAGCTAACCCACTTAGATCGAATTAAATGTGCCATAAAGAAATCCAGCCCTCGAATTGTTAAATACTTAAAGATTCGCAGTAAAAAAAATCGATAAAAAAAAATTAATTTAAAATTTTGAAAATATTCCCAGTTCCAGAATCCGTGTTTTATAATTTTGTTTACCTATTTATTACTATCCAAAGATTTACAGTTTGCATTTAAAAGTCTGTAAATACTACTTACAATTAATCCGCTTTTTGTTGCATTTTCCGCTAAAGTTAATCTATTAAATACTATAAAATGGCGACCATTTAAAACGGGAAGTTGAAACTGCAGCCAAAACGGTTCGACTTAGAAATGTAAAACAAAAAACCGAAATTCGGAAATAATTGAAATATGCAAGTGATACAAAAAAAAGTGCAAATATGTTTGGTTAGTCAGGTGTACGTAGGTAGGGTACTCCTGCGTCGACGTCGACGTCGCAGCAGCGACTGCGGCAGCACGTGACGCTCAAGTGTTGGGATAAGCATTTCCGCTCTTCAGACGTTACACGAAAAAAGCGCCCCTCTTGTGACAAAGCGCTTGTTGTTGTCGCGGAAAAGCGGTGGAAAAGCGCTGGCCGAGGGGCGACGGGGAAAATGAGGAAGCACAAAATGAAATTGTGACGCTGGCGCTGCGACACGCCCACATGACGAGGCGCCGCCACGCCCACCTGCCATTCAAAAGTAATTTAGCGTTTAAAAAACATTTTTCTGCCTGACTTTTAAAAAGTTGCGCGTAATGCGAGTCGCGTGCGTGTGGGTGTGGGTGTGCTATGTGCTGTGCAGGTGGAAAATCGGGAAAATGCGGGGAAAAGCCCGCCACTCACCTGGTTGTTGTAGCCACGTTCCGATTTCGATGTCGTCGTCTGTCTGATCCGCCCGATTGTATTTTGTTATGGCTCCGGTTAAGGGGAGAGCAGAAAAAAGAACAAAAAAACTGCCTACGAAATTTTTTACTTATTGACTTTGACGTTTTACCAAGCGGCTACGTGAGTGTATTAATCAAGGGCTGCAATTGCCGGGGGGAAATCTGGGAAAATGTCTGTGGAAGTGCCGCTTAGATTATGAAAAGCCTACGCTTCGACAAGAAAAAAAAGTGGCAACGCAGGATAATGAGATTAGGGAAGTTGTTAGCACTTAGGCACAGAATAAAATGCCAGCTACTTGGCAAAAAATGCAGAGAAGCAAAAATGATAAAGACTTTGTTAGAATATACTAAGAATTTCGCATAAGAAAAATATCGATATATTTTCAGTACTCAAAATATTCAAGAATAAATCAGTTTAGTTAAGTTTCATCAAAAATGCATGGGCACAAAGGAATCGAAAGTAAAAATCAAGGAAAAGCCGTCAAGGATTTAAAAGGCATCGCGGCGGGAAATAAAGTAAACAATCAAGTGGAATCATGACAATGGGAAAACATTCACCCGCCCTCTTCACATTAGCATAATTTTGGGTAATTATTTCCATAAGCCGGGGAAAATGTATAATTTCCCGGCGATTTTTTCCAAACCATACCCAGTGGAAGTTTTTAAGCGGCTATTTCGCCGGCAAGTTAATTAAAAAAGTGTTGCCGTTTTGACCCTCGGGATCGCACAACTCAAATCCCTTTGACACTCGATGAGAACAGCCCGCCCGCACTTTCCCATAATTGGTTTATGCCATTTTCCATTTCCCATTTTCCGCCGCTCGTTGTTTACGCGCCGCCAACATTTGCATAATGAAAGCTGGGAATCAAATACAAGAAATGTGATTTATAATTTTTCTGTTGTCTGTTGGCGGGCATTTTAATGAGTCGCCCCGGAAGATGAGGAGCCATCGCCTAATTATGTGGGGCGATGGTTCCTGGGCTTAGCCTTCGGTTTACTCCGCCGCCATCGAGTCATTATTTAATATAAGCTTTTGATAAATTATTTCCGCCTGATGGACGCTACGTGACGAAAGTTGTCAGAGGAAAGCAAAGGAAGAAAGGCTTCTTGGTCTCTTATGTATTTTTGATTTGCGGCCGCATCGAGCAGTTTGCCAATCATCCATCCTCGAGGCCTCGTTTATTTGCGGCAATTAATCAATTTGGCCTGGCTTATCCCCCGAATAAGTGATATAGATTTATCACTCAGCCTCCGAGTTCTTAAAGCTCTTGATTTAAAGCGCCGCGCCGGACTCTCGGCGTTCATTGAACCAAACATTTTGACTTTTGCGTCTGAACGCACATGAAAAGCATTCGGGAAAATGGAAAATGCGAGGGGGCGTTTATTTTGACTAAGAACCGAACAAAACTGCAGGCGTAATAAGTAGCGAATGGCAGCCGAGTCGCACCCAAAAATGCTCTTATAATATTTACAAATATTTCTAAAAATATTTAAAATATCTTAAGTGGCTACTTATGTTCTGTAATATAATTCAAATAATTAAATAAATAAATATTACTTTCAAATTAAATTTTTAAATATTTTTCTTTATTTATATTATTTTCATTTAGCTAAACAGGAAAATCCGGAAAATGCTTAGGGCATTCACAGCTACAAAACGCTGAACATAAATCTTTAAAAGTGAAGAGCAGCTGATATATACATGCATATATACTCTGCTCTGTCCGACCCCCAATTTTCCGTCCGCCCAGCCGCTTTTCCCGCCCCTCCATTCCCGCCATCATTTAGCCGGCTGCATTTTTCGTCCTTATTTTTTTTTTTATTTAACCGGCTCCATGTGGGAGAGAAACGGGGGTCAATGCACTCGGAAAATGCAGAAAGAGGGGGGGAAAAGCCAGACGACGACGACTCGTTCACGATGTTTACGTTTTGAGCCGCGCTTTTCGGGGCTTGTCAACGCCATCCTCCCAACTTATTACTGAAAATTCCAGCCAGGAGAATTTCTTAGGTGCAAAAAGTTGCACTTCACCCGTCGCCGTTTGTTGGGTAGTGCAGAGTGGGTGGTGCAGAATGGGTGGTTGGTTCTCTGGCGTCGTGCTAAGTGAAGTGTAGGCGCAAAGGCGAAACACGCGAAACTTGTCGGTGCAATGTAATAAATTTCGAAAACGTCCAAACGCTCGGCCCATAACGAATGGCTTGCCCAATGCACATGGACAGAAGCCACCCAGCCACCCAAGCACCACCCACTTGGCAGCACCACCCACCTTGCACCACCTTGTTAGGCCGCCTGCAATAAGTCTTTTATGGCTTAGAGAGCTGAAAAACCGAAAGAGAGCTGAAAACTTTTATCATTAAAGTTGAATGGTAAAATTCGGCCATAAAAAGTGCGCGGAAGAGGAAAATGTGGGAAGGAGAGTGGAAAAACTCGCGAAACGTGACTCACAAAATCCGCTCACGTGACCAAGTCAATAAAGTGTGCAAAAGATTTGCGAGTAAATGAATTTCCCCCGCCTTAATGCTTCGGTTCGTGTCGCTGCTATTTTACTCACTAGCCAACACTGCTGCCTGGATTTAGTTGCGCTTCACCAACACTGCTCGAAAATAAATGCATCGTGTTCGATATCTTGGAATCTAATAACTTTTCTTTACTTTTTCCAACTCCTGGCTCTTCAGAGTTTTCCCATCCTCCCTACTTTGCATACTCCCTATGGCAGCCATTATTTATTGACCTTACACGTGCCGGAATGCATTTAATACCTTCGAAATGGACAAGTTCGCCCACATGTGCCAACCTAAGCCCCAAATCGATCATCGTGACCCCGGTTGTCGAACTTGACTTTGCCACTTGCCCGGCATTCGAAACGAATCGAATCGAATGCTCCATTGTGGGTTCTTTGGCAGCACTTGCTCCGATATCCGCAGGGTTTCCCTCTGCTCGGTTCCCAGCACTTCCCATTTCCCAGTCCGTTCAGGTAACTGAACTCGCACGTACTCCTCCACTACGCCTCCCTCACTTTATTTCATTTCATTTCCTGCCATTTGCAATTTTCCATTTCGGATGAGCTGCCAGTGCACATTTTATTGATTTCGAATGCAATATTTTCGGCTTGAGGGATGATGGGCAGTGGCAGTGGGTTTTAGATGGCAAATATTCGCTTATAACTCGTTTCGTTCCGTTTCGGCAATTTGTTAATTGTATTTCATATGCAAGCGTCGCCTGCATTGCAAATTTTATTAGCTGCACAGCCAGTGCAAATAGACGTTGGGCGCCAGTTTTTGTGGGAAAGTGGGAAAGAGGGAGGAGCGAGCACACAATAAATTGAAACATAAATGGAAATCAACTTAAATATGCATGACATGTAAATAAAGCGTGTGGAATCGATGCCTCCGAGGGTTAGGCGAGTGTCCTTCGTCCTTTCTGTTTAATGCTGTTAAATATTTGTATTTTTCGGCCCGTCTGACAGACGGCCGAGGGCAAAGTTTCCTTGGCATTTGGTCTAGTTGCACAGAGAGAAAAATCAATTGAAATTCTATTGATATTTTTTCAATTTAATTTCTATTTTTATGCCACGAGATTACAAAGTAATACTTAGGGTATTAAATACATTTATTTATTTTCCGCCTCAATTAGCTTCAGCCAGCTTTAAGCCAGATTTACTTACATCCTTCAGATCCTTCAGATGCCCCTGCTATGCAAATTCCAAATATTACTTGCAAAGTAAACCCGTGAAAAACGGGGGGGGGGGGGGGGGGGGGGGGCCAGAGTGAGTGAAAAGAAAACCAAACAAAAGTACACACAAAAGTTTAGCTTGGCAGAAAAAAAGGAGAAAAAAAACACAGAAAAGGAAAACACATAACTGCAAATATTTTCTTACGCTCGTATGAAATGTAAGCATGTAAATACCAGCACACACACACACAGTGATAGGTCGGAAAAACACCCACAGACATGCATAACTTTGCTGCAATCGCTGGGAAAATAAGAAAGTGGGAAGAGCGAGCGAGAGCGAGCGAGAGAGAGAGAGAGAGGCTTTTCCCCCAAGACAGCGGCGGCGTGACGACGAGGGCCGCTTGAATAGTAGTCTAAATCAAATTTATACTTTCTATAGCATACTTTTTGGGGCCTCCCACACTCGCAGACAAAACTCTCCATAACTCGCTGGTTTTCCCTCTCTTCAAGATCTTATTTTTTTTGAAATATTAATAACAAAAGAAGAATTTAAACTTTCAATGAAGAGAGTCCCCCCGTTCTCGTCCTTCTTTTATTCCGCGTGTGTGTGCGCATCTTGTATATTGTATTTGTAAACAAATATGGAAATTGCTGCCGCTGTTTGTGCTGTTTTGAGGAGCTGAATGACAAGCAGCCCCCTGGGAGAGGGGGCGGAAAAGGGGGCGGTGGGCGGGGCAGAACATCAGCATAAATGCCAAGTTGTAGTGGCAGCCAGAAGTCGTCCTTGCACTTTACATTTTTGGCTTTTAAAGTGTCTCTTAAATTATTCATCTTAAACGGATATGGAATCCCTTAAAACAACCTGATAATACTTATATTTACATTCTATTTACCTGAACATTTTAATTGAGTAAAAAGAAAGGACCTAAAATGGCTTAACTTTAAAATAACGAAATATATTTCTTTGTTATTTTAATCCCTGTGTTGTGTCACTTTTGGCTTCGAATTTCGGCCATTGTTAACAATTTCGCAAGGCAATATTTTGCTGTCAAGCTGTCAAAAGGCGACTGGAAGTGAAAATTGCCTAAAAATACACACAGAAAACAAGAAGAGCCATCAAGAAATTAATCTACTGGCCGAAAGTTGAGCCCAGATGGATGCGACAACACTGCGGTCCCTTTGACAGCATCGATACCTCCGATACTTAAGCGGTTTATGCCGATGGGGCGGCAACTCTGGCCAACATCGCATCGCATCGATCCATTCGCTGGCTGCACATTTCGTAATATCCTGCTGGGCATTGTAATATCGCAACGGCTTTCACTTGTTTACCGCTTTATGCAAATTTCATTGTGAGCCGAGTGGCGTCCACTGGAGTCCAACTACCCCTCTGATTTGTGTAGCTATATATATACATATATATATACATAGAGGTGGATATATACACACTTGCCAGTTATTTACGTTCATGGGCAATAAAATAAACATTGGGGGAGCATTAAAATATTAAAAGTTTTCAAGTGGGTGGCATAAATCAATAAGGAATATGTTAGGCAGATCTCTGGCATATCAGTTGCCAGTTCAATTTGCTAAATTTCTGCATCACAGACAATGCTCAGGCACTGAAAGAAAAATCTAGGTTTAAATATTAATCATATTTTTTTAAAACTATTTTTTTAAAATATATTTTAAGCTAGTATGCTTCTCCGAATTATTTCCGAAAATAAGTTTTTTTTATAGATTTTTAGCTCAATCCCTTCTGGGTGACTTTGGCTACGTCCCGTTTTTTTTTGTACAGACTTTTATATATTTTCTTATTTTATATATTTCAAAAATATTATTTTTTTTTTTTTGCATATTTCTTGTTCAAGTGGCTTTTGAAGAGAAAGGCAACAATTTGCAAATGCACCGCCCATTGGCTCATTACGCATACGCACTGATGGCCGGGCCGTCGGGGGCTCGGTGGGAATTAATTATGCGCCTAAGTGAATATTGAATAAATTCATCATTTGCGGGCAGAGGTCATTCGAAGAGGGCTGCAGGCACAATTAAGAAAATTATTCACCAAAATGGTAATGCATATTTGAGCCCCAGACCAGAAGTGCGGGGAAGTCAAAGGGGAATGGCCAAAAGCTGGCTTAAAGCAAGTAATTCGATTGGCATCTGCTTTATTAACATGTGTGCCTGGGCCGAAGTACTTCCTTTATTCATTCGAACTGGGAATTTCCCAATTGAATTTACAGCATTTACATTCCGATCGCCTGTTATTAGTTTGGCAAGTATATATATTTAATGAGCACATTGTCTGCATTGTTGCAGTTTATGCACTTACATTTAAATAAATGAAAATATTTCATTACCTTTATACTGGAAAAAGCAGCTCTGATTTGTTATGCCAAAGGTGGAAATTCACTGGCCATTAATTCCTATGACAACTGATGCTCCTGCGATTTTCCACCAACTTCAAACCCTTTGCTATTTCTTTTTTTGCCAGGCACTTAGAGCCAAAGACCATTTGGCCATCGCAAATTGGCCCATTCAGTTGGCCGCCCAGCACTCAAAAGCTTTCCCAGGTGCAGCTCCACCTTCGTATATATATCTCTATATATATATATATATGGGTTTATATAGGAGGAAGTGGGTATCCCCGATCCTTGGGCAAAGTGTAATTAAATATCCATTTAGTGTACATTACGTTTCCTTTCGGCCAGCCTGAGTCGGGTAGACACATTACCAACTTTGCAACAAACAAAAAAAAACCCACACACACACACACTCTGATGAAAGAAAACCCTCAAGAAATAGACAGAGTCGAGGAAAACTGGAGGAAAAACACGAACCGCTTAGCCAGTTGCGAGGCAGAAGTTTAAAGAGCTGCTTATGTCTAAATTAATTTAAAAAGTTCGTTCACTTGAAAAATCGCACTGCCCCGCCCACTTTTCCTGGCGGCCCTTTTCCTTTGGCATCCTCTTGTCGTCCATTTGCGGCCGCTTGAGAGTTTTCCCGCGGCTTTTCCATCCCATCCCAGTCCAGCGACTTGCAACTTGGTTCCCTGGTGTTCACTCGTTTATTAAAGATTATGCTTATAATGACGATGACAATGACGACGACAAGCACGGGATGCTGCTGGAGGTTGGGAAAGCGAAGGAAAATGAGCGAAAATGGTGGAAAGCGGAGAGAGGAGAGAGGAAAGCCCCCTTGGGCTGACGATGATGCTGCTATTTTCCAACATTATTCTTTCGCTCTGTCTGCTCGCGCTTTAATTTATTTTATTTTATTTGTATTTTAGCTATCCTTCTCCCTCTAAATGTATCTTTCCTTCTCGCTTTTTAAATTAAAGCTCTCTTTTCTGCTAAATTTTTCCCTTAACCATTAGTTTTTATTCTAGGTTATATATATAAATATATACCTATATATTTTATAATTCAGCTAACATTTCATGATCTATAGAAATCTTTAAAAAATATTTTATAATCGTATGCTGACCTCTTAAGTTTTCGGTGGCTTTCCCCCAGATCATCAATGTCCTGTTTTCCCTCAATTCACATTTTTTGTGGGCTGCTCGTTTTCCCGAGGGTCTCTCGCCCCCGCACTTTTCCGCCTCGATTCGCAGCGACTGGGGGACTGGGAAACCCCGTGACCCATATAAATATCATATATGGGTTAGACGACTCCAACTTTCGCCCTGCGACACTGGATTTGTGCCACTGTCGTCATCGCTGTCGCCGTTTGCTGTCGTCATCGTCATTGTCATCACATCGGGGCTTTATCCTTATTCTCGGAGCCAAGTCATTTGGCCATTGTGCGCTGGCCCAAAACCTTTGCGGTGAGAGGTGAGAGATGGCTGCCATTGTGCTGGCTGTGCCCCCCGGTGCCACGCCCCCTGTGCCATCCAGCCGCCCCCCCCCCCCCCCACCGCCTACCATTGGCCATTGTTTCTGCTTTCTGTTTCACTTCTATGTCATTTCCGCAGCCCCTCGGCCGCTCGCTCTTCTTCTTCTGCGGCACACTGGTCCAAAGATGCAACATTTTCGTGGAATTACCGATCCATCTATCAGTATTATAAGAAAATACCATAAGTATCTTAAAGTGTCTAATAAAAGTTATCGAAATTATCGATTTTTTCGTTATTTAACCAAATTTGATATTGTATTGAAATGATCGAAAGTTCAATTAAAAGGTTCTTAAGATAATTTGATGTAAGATGTATATATCTGTTATATATATCGGTATTTATAGCTAAAAGTGCCTAGTAATATTTATCGATTTTTTCGATATTTAATAAAATTTGATAATTTATCAATATGATCCAAAGTTAACCATTAGACCGCTTAGTTACCTTTTGAAAGCAAGTTTAAATTCATCGATCATCCAGCGATATTTTCGATTACTTTTGATAGGTTTTGGTAGCAGTGTGCCCAGTGCTGGCATTTCACAGCTAATTTCAGCGAGAGTTTTTTTCTCGGATCGTGAGATTAGTGGACAACGGGGCTGGTGCTGGTTTTCGCGGGGATGGGCTTTTCGGGGGCCTTTCAAGGGGCTTTTCCGGGGGGCCGCTCCGAAAACGAGGGCCTGGTGTTTCGGGCAGGACAACCATAAGTCATCCGACCGCTTGCCAGAGTGCGCTTATGCAAATTTGTGCCAGCTGACAAATGGGACAGCATTTGCACAATGCCGAAAAGAAGGGGCGAACCAACCGAAAGGTGGGTGGTAGCTTGTGGGTGGTGGCTTGTGGGTGGTGCTGGCTGGTTGTTAGGGGCGCTGGGGCGTGTCTATATAAATGTCATTTGTGTTGTTGTTTTCTTTTATTTTTTTGTTATTTTTTCGGGGGAAGGCGAGAGCTCTCCTCGCTTAGCCTGACATGATGATGATAAAGTGCACATTAAAAAATATTTTCCCATTGCCTTTTTCGTTGTTTCTCGGTTGTTGTTTGTTCTTGATTTCGTTGTTGTGTTGCTGTGTTGTATGTGGCGATACTGCTGTTCTTGTTGTTGACGTTGCGGCTGACTGCTCAACTCTAGTTGGAAATTATTTATGGACAGAGAGCGCGTTTTGAATTTTCAAACTATGGTAAAAAGAAATGCGAATTTTGGTCATAGAATGGCTTATGGAAATGGGATCAAAGCGATGGAGTTGGGTGGAGAGAGCTAAGCAAATAAATATATATGAACTGTAGGATTGTTAAAGAAATATAATTCTGGCTGAGAAATATACTTATTTACCAAAAATATGAAAGTATGTGTGAATTTCCTTACTTTTTGCTACCAGATTTCACCCACTTTCCATCCGCTGCTGGTGGGTATATAATCATTATTACACATTATTATATAATATAATGCCTGGGCATATAATTCACACTCACACAAGCACACGTGCCACGCCCCCCTCCTCGACGGCCGCCTCTTATCAACATTCTGCAAGCCGCACAAATGAAGTCTTCTCTTTTAATTTTCGCAGCTCTGCAGCTCTCTCGTTCGCACAGCCGGCCATAAAATTATTTTCTTCATATAATAAGTGTAATAACTTTCATGTGTCGCACGTTTGAGGCGGGAAAGTCGGAAAAGCGGAAGGGCGGGGGAAACAGTGCGCTAGAATTGAAGAGTACCCCGCATATGGAAAAAGTGGGAGGGAAATCACAGCTTCTTGGCAGTCAAAGTGAATGTGAAAGTTGGGATTGGGTTGGGGGATTTTCTGGAAGCCAGGGGAAAAATGGGAAAAGTAAAGCTGGGTGCTCCTGAAAGTTTCATTGACAGTATCCTTAAATATATTTAAAGGTATAAAAGAAAAAACAGAGTGACCAATCCCAAAAGACTTCTGCAGTGTGACCATGCAACCTTTAGTTAGGCCAAAATTAGTTGATTTTCAGTTCATTTTTGATTTTTCATTTATTTAGGCCATCATTACCCTTGAATCAACCCTCGTACTTTGCTTTGTGTACATATAATTTGCACATGCGTGTGTGTGCAGCACTTAAATGGAATTGAGTGCGGAGTGCGTTGTCCTCATTTGAAGCTTGGCGCACAAATCCCGCATAAGACAATAAAGGGTTTCCCCGTTCCCGTTCCCGTTCCCCCAGCACTAGGTGAGTGTTCTCCGTCTGATCCCGATGTCCTTAAAGCGTGATTTTAAGCTAAGAAACAAAAAAAAAAACAGAAGGACAACAACTTCGAGCTGCATTCAATGCAACAAAACAACGGCCACAAGCTATTTAGCCGCA
The DNA here is from genome assembly GCA_035046095.1 of Drosophila pseudotakahashii. NCBI lineage: Eukaryota > Metazoa > Arthropoda > Insecta > Diptera > Drosophilidae > Drosophila > Drosophila pseudotakahashii. The sequence goes on from JAWNOE010000105.1 coordinate 16,884,831, forward strand.
AGTAGGGCAAGGTATGCATGCTAGGGGTCATCAGGTGGCTCGGTGGTTCGCTGGGAGATTGACAGGTTGTGTGGTCTAATTAACAGCAAACAAAGGGCAGAAAATTGCGCAAAATGTCGCAATCGAAATTTATGGCCAGGCAAAAGGACAGCAGAAAAGTAGAGAGCAAGCACGAGCTTTGAATGCCCTGTAAAATTTTATGAAAAATTAAATGTGCCAAGCTAAAGTACAATTTTTATTTCGAATTTAAAATAAAATTATTTATTATTTAAATTTCATATAATATAGATAATTCTTTTTCCCATGTGCAGTGAAAGTTCGATTCCCCTCTTTGGCCTCGATTGGGGCCAGCTAAATGCTAAATGATCGCTGATTTAATATGCTAATGATGGTACCCATGCAATATGGCCCTATTTTATTTTAATATATTTACCCGAACGGGCAGATACGTATGTACGTGGTCAGATAAAGCGAGTGCACATGGCGGCTGTTGCATGTAAAATGCAAAATGCAAAACGGAATTATGCACAATTATTTTGGCATTGGCTTTGCTGGCCCCGCTTTCCAGGCAATTTAATTGGCGGCGGTTAACAGGAGCAATTATAGGACGACAACAAGTAGAGGAGGTCGACTTGAAGGTCTCGCCGCAACAAAGGAAACGAGAGCAGGGTTGTCGAAGCGTTCAAAATAGAGCGAAGGTTGCCACGTTGACATGTGAGGCACGTGGGGGATTTTAAAATTAATTAAACTAAATCAAATCAAAGCAACTAGCCGCTTTTTAAAGCCATAGTTAAATATTACCTAATATGCGAGCTCTTTGCTCTGCCTAATTAATTATACGATGACTGGATTATCTCGCAGGCTTATCTTGATTTATGTATATTATATTCCTTTGTCCACTTGACTTGCACTTGGCTTTTAATTTGCTCTCCCATTGCATGCTCAAGTGGCTTTTCTCCATCTCCTGCCATTTTCCTCCGCCATTTTCCCCTTGCTAATTGCGCTTATTACGCTGACAAGAAAATGGCAAGCGAATAAAATAAAAAAAATAAGAAAAAAAACGAAATGTATAAAATAAGGAAAGAGGGAGAATAAAATCTGAAATGAGCAATCCAATGGCTTTGTGGCCATATCGCATTTATGCATCTCTGTCCTTTTCGCTGTCACTGACACATGCACGAGCATATTTTATTGTTGCATACTTTGGGGCTAGGGCTACAAGCACTTCCCTTTGTATTTCCCATTTTGCATTTCTCTATTTTTTATATTTTCCTACATTTTCGCCTTATTTAGTTTTGCAACTGCGCTGCTCGTGCTTCTTCGTTGGCGGAAAATATCTGCAAGTGCACAATTATCGGTTAGTAGTCGCCGCATCGCTAGAGAATCGAGATACGCGATGCCTGCGAAATAATTCACTAATATCTGCATTTTAAAAAGCAAACAATCGATAGTTTGTGAAAATCAATCAAAATTAAAATTTTTTTAGTGTTACCAGTTCGCGTTTGTTTTTGCTGTGTGACCATGCCAATGAGTTGGAGGTCAAATTAAGGTTATTTTAAATTTTAATCCTTTTTTGAACCATTTTCGCAACTTTTTCTTACAACTTCCAATAAGTTAAAAGCTCGATTTTTCCACTTCAATTTTAATGTGACCCGAAATGCCATTCAACCTCTTGCACCTGAGCTCCAGATTAGCTGGCTTCATCAGGAAAAAGGCCGAAATTTGCAATTCCATTGCTTCGGCTGTCAGATGGCAAAAGTGAATTGGCTGCGGCTGTAAAATAACCAGACAATCTCCTGTTATTCCCTGTTACTATATACGTATGTACTTCCCCCGGCCAGCCGATGCACCAAATTTGATTGCGACTTTATGGCAGCTTCGGGTTCAGATTCCGGTTCAGTTTCAGTAACGGCTGCTGTTCCATTCGTTGCATTATGCAGTGCCTGCAGTATGTGCAGCTTTTGAGGGGCGCATGGAAATTTGTGACATACAAGGCAGGCGAAAATCATTTAATATGGAAAATATTCGCCCGAATTCCGTTTGCCGTGTGTTTGCCATGCGTGAAAGGAAATAAAACTGCATAATAATTTGATGAAATCGTAAAACAAATTATCAGTGTGTGTGTGCGTTCCGCAAATATGGTATTTAATTCGTGAAAATTCCACATTCGAAGGGGAAATAATATGGTAGAATAAATATGGTTTTTATGGCCTTACTGTAAGAGACAATTTTGCTCTTCACTTTCTTTTTTAATTCTTCCAATATTTATCCAATAGTTTATCAAGTGCCCAGAATTGATGGCAAAGAAATTATCATTTTGGCTTTTATGCGCCACTCGAAAATTCCAATTATTTGCACTTTATATTCATATATTTACCTGTGATAAATTAAAGCAACCTTGTGAATTTGTATGCCAGCACATGAAGTACTTACCAGATAATATTGTCACTCCGCTTTCATATTCATGAATTGAGCGACACCGAAACCCTTGCTGATGCCAATCTTTAAATAACATTTCTTCACCTTTACCTTTTTTTTGGGGTCTCCTTTTCTGCCTCAAATGAAATAAACTGTTCTTTTAACCGCCGACAAGCGATAGCAGGGCGGTGGGGGAAAGTGAAAACACATTTATCTCGATTTTCACGCTGTCAGCAACAACTCAAAAAGGCGACAGTTTGTGAAAAAAAAGGAAAACGCACAAAATAAATAAAACAAAAACCGAAAAAATATATATATGTACGTATAAAAAGGACGAAAGCAAAACGAACCCTGCACAAAGTCAATTTCAAGATTTATTTTTCGCAATTTAACATTTCTGTTACGCCTGTCAGGCGGCAAAGCAAAACAAAAGCCGGGGAAAAACAAACCGAAAACCGCCGAAAAAAAGGAGGGAAACCAAAGGAAAAGTCCTGCGGGCCGGAAAGCAGAAGGTGAATGCGGTTAAGAAAATAATAATAAATTAAAAGCCTGTGCCCCGCCAGCCGAAAGGTCAAATAATTTCAATAGCACAGGAAAAAAGGAGCAAATCCGTGTCCTTACGCGATTCGGAATTGAAATTCGGAATGAAATGCCGAAGGCAGTGTCAGAAAGTGAGAAAGGTAAAACTCGAAACAGTCGACTTACAAATACCCGAGACAATTTGAATTTATTACTTAAAATATGATTTAATTTGATTTAAATATTAATTTCATACCAGAAAATACAAATAATTAGTTTTATGGTGGGTTGATAATTTTTAAAAATAATTTATAGATATATAATATATTTATTTATAATTTCTAAACTTTATTAAGTTAAATTTCCAATTGAAATCCCATCTAAACCCATATATATATTACTTAAAACAAAATTTAATTTGATTAAAATATTCATTTAATTCCACAAAATACAAATTATTTGTTTTAGGGTGGGTTGATAATTTTTTTAAATAATTTATAGATAAATTATTTATTCTTTACCATTTTTCAACATCATTAAATTAAATTTCCAATCGAAGTCCCATCTAAAACCCCAAATACCCCGCTGGCCAAGGGAGAAAGAGGCCAAAGGACAAGTCGCAAAATTCTGTTGCCGATGCTTTTTAAGTATTTTCAATTTCGGCGGCCAAGATGGAACTTGCCACGCCCCCCTTTGGCCCGCCCACTGTTTTTGTACTCGAATTTATTTGACCCCGAGGGTCAATATGCAGAGAAGTCAAAAAGCAGCGCGAAATTCGTGTATGTTCCCCGCGAAAGTAATCAGCAAGCAGTTTTTTCTGTTTTCTTTCGTTTTTTTTTTCATTAATAATAAATTAGGAGCACACCGGAAACGGAAATGCGCGTTGGCAGCCCGCCCAGAGCCAACTTTATTAGTTTTTTGCTTTCTGCCCGGGGAATTTGGCGGCATTAGGAAGAATTCATTTTTGCATTTTTCAAGAATTAAATTCCACAGATTCTCGGTCCCTTGGTGTTTGCTATATATATACGTATGTATATTTTTTGGGGCCCCCTCTGTCTTTGTGCTCACATGGGAATCCAATTAAATGCTCTGCTAATCCACCGAAAAGTGGGGAAAATCACAGAAAATCTGCGCTCGCTTTTGCTTTTGCTCTTGCTGTCGGCTGCTTAAGTCAATAGAGTAGTAAATGAAGCCTCGGTCTTATCAGCCCAGCGAATGCCAGATGTACACTAATCAAAAATTCTAGCTAGTATCTTGAAATAAAATATTAAGAATATATTATAAAATATAAAATTAATTTTAGTTGGTATATTTAAGCCAAGGAATATATTATTTTATTTTAGACGTAAAACTTTATATCACTTTTAAAATTCAAAATGTGTGCCCAAAAGTATGCAGTGAATAAAGGACAGTCGTCTTCCTATACAAATTCGTATTAAAAATATATTGTTGCATACTTTTAGACACCTATTTTGGCTTTTAAAAGCGATTTCAAACGCACAGCTGTTTCTGAATATTTTTACATTTTCCTCCTTGTGTAAATCGCAATCTCCGTTTCTCTGGTTAGTCACAGCTTAAAAGCTTGGCTAATAAAAACTGGAATTATGCGTGAGTGTGTGTAGATGGCAACTCGAATGGAAATTGAAGATGAAAACTCAGACAGAGATGTTGTAGTTGAACTGGGAATGGAGATGGGTAACCAACCTCCCTGTTGCTGGGGGCAATTAAACGATAAGCGTAATCTGCGCTGTCAATTCACACAAAATGCGTAAAGTCGTCAGTCGAGAGGGATTTCAATTAGCCGGCACAAAAATTCCAACCATCCAACTATCCTTTGCGCATATTTCATGGCCCACACACACCCACCACAAACTACACACACACTCGCATATATATTCTATATAGCGGAGAGTCGGAAAAGCGGAAAAGTGGGCGGGCCACTAAGTGCGGCCAATTAGCACAAAGACTGGGGAAAGTGTTTCCGTTTAGCAGATGAGAAAAGCGAGCACCTCTCAAGTGACAATTTGCTTAGCGCTTCAATTTGGATGCGAGGGCCGAGGGCCAAGTGGTGAGGTGGAAAAGTGTGCCAGGGTGGGGGCAGTGGGAGGGGGTTTGAAAAAGCGGTGACCTCGACCAAGAATAACCCACAGACCACCGCCGTGTCAAAAGCGTACTACAAAGGCGACAAAATATGCGTGCCAACGTTGTCATTTTTGTATATTTTAACGGCAACTGTGCACCAAATTTGGGAACTAATGTTGTAAAATTTGTCATACTTCGTACCAAAAAGGAAAAAATCCAGAATTCTAATCCGTATTTTCCGCCCTCAATTTCCCACCGAAGCAATGCAAATATTGATTGTCATACCTTTCTGAACTCGTTATTAAATTTCCAATCGATTGGTATTAAAACCTGGACATTTTATTTTTTGGCCATTTTTTGCAAAAAATCATGATGTACCCCCTTATAAAAAAAATTACAATTTGCGAAAAAAAATTTTTTTTTAAATCACACGGAAAGTGTCATGGATTTAATTATTATTTTTATATCTGTTCAAAACAGTCTGTATTTTTGGTGTAGGACCATTTTTGGCCAAGTTACAGCAAAAAAACAAAAAGAAAAAAATCCAATTTTTTGCCAAAAACGCAAATCCTAAATTTCAACAAAAAATAATTCGTTTTTTGACCGAAACTATGAGAATATAGATCCAAATATGGATTGCCATACCTTTCTGAACTCGTTGTTTAATTTCCAATCGATTGGTATTTAAACATAGACATTTTATTTTTTCGACATTTTTCGCAAAAAATCATGATGTACCCCCTTATAAAAAAAAATAAAAATTGGCGAAAATTTTATTTTTTCAAAATCACACATAAAGTGTCATGGACTTAATTATTATTTTGTAATCTGTTCAAAACAGTCTGTATTTTTGGTGTAGGACCATTTTTAGCCAAGTTACAGCAAAATAACAAAATGAAAAAATCAAATTTTTACCAAAAACCCAGATTCCAAATTTTTACAAAAATAAAATTAGTTTTTTGACTTAAACAATAAAAGTCTTCATCCAAATATGGATTGTCATACCTTTTTGAACTCGTTGTTTAATTTCCAATCGATTGGTATTTAAACATAGACATTTTAATTTTTTGACATTTTTCGCAAAAAATCAACCCCTTATGAAAAATGCGAAATTTGGTCAAAAAATTAACGTCCCGGAAAGTGACGAAAATCGTTAGCTTATATTGCCAGCTGCTCAAAACAGTCGTTCTTATAGCTGTGGGACTTGATCGGACCAAATTACGATTGAAAAACCGCGAATACAGGGTATTTATGGAGTAAAGGGTATATTTTATTCGAGACAAAGTCAGAGTGCTGTCGCTAAGAACTGATCCTTCAACTTAACTAAGGTCTCTCTTTATTTAAGTGCATATCTACCATTCATTGCGATTTCTTGCCAACATATCTGAACGATCCGTCTCCTTGCAGGGTACTATCACGCAAACTAAAGCCACATCTTGTTGCGGACACCGTTAAGCAGTATATAAGTCGGGCCCAACGCACAACCAAAAAGGGTTCTCAAGAGCAGCAAAATATGGAGTTTTTACGCGGCGTCTATGCGTTTATGCAAGTGAGTAGATCATCGGTGAGTGTCCACTTCCTTTTTAACAACCGTACTAATCCATGTGAACTTGCTCTACTTTTATACCGCCTTTGGTTGATTGATTGATTATACCATACCATACTCTACTCTACTACTACAACTCAACTCAAACTCAAAATCAAATCAATTATATCTCTCAAAACCAAAAAAAAAATCGATTTGAGTCACAAAAAAAAAACAAAAACCGCAAAACAAAAACGCAAAGCAAAAGCGAATCAAATATGTTACCACTACCTTCTACTACCTATTTATTTATACTACTACTCTACCACTACCACTCTTATAAGCGTAACTAATGAGCCAACCAAAAAAACCAAATACGAAAGACAAATAAGCCGAGAGTATCAAATGTATCTTACACTATATACTACTGACCCCCCAAAAAACCAAGAAAAAAAGATGAAATTAATATTCAAATACAAGTACAAATACAAATACCGATTCCTCCCATGTGTAAACTTCGGAACTCGACAGAAACCTGTGGACCGTCGTAATGTGGGGCACCAACCAACCCCACATAACCATCGTCGAGTAACAATGCGAAAAAAGAAGAGGATATACCAAGCCCAGACCATTCCATTCCAGTCAAAAGTGATACTCGTCCCACCACTTTACTTTTACTTCCCCAAACCCAAACCCAAACCCAAACCCAAACCCAAACCCCCAACCCCAAAACCACCATACATTTCGTTTGTGTTTTCCGTTTAGAGGCCATGACTTTTTAACCATTGCCATTCCATATAACCCGGCCCCTAGATGATAACAATAAAGCGAAATGCAAATAAAAGTAAAAGTAACAAGAACCAGAATAACAATACTCGTAATAATGTACTTACCGTGAGCACATTCCTTCAAAAGATCACAACAAAAGACAAAGAAGACAAGAAACAATAAAAACAAAAAGAAACCAAATGAACAATCACAAGAAAAGGTCATCAGAAAAAAAGAACCAGAGAAAAAGAACGCAGAAAAGATTAAATTAATATGCAAAACATTCATCAAGTAGGATTTTCAGCATGAAAAACAAAAAAAACCAGCGGCGGGACAAAAGATAATGACGTCTCTTTCTCGCCCCTCTGTTGTCGTCTCTTTCGAACGTTGCAAATTCCTCATTGAGACCCATTTCTGAGCCCATTGTCCATTAATAACCATTGTCCATCCAACATTCCCATCGCTCTATCTCTATCTCTCTCGGACTATCTCTCTCTTTCCAACACACACACACGAAAGACACATGTCTCTGTCTCTCTCTCTCTCTTTCCGCCTCTCTCTATGTCACTCTATTTGCGTCTCTTTCTGTGTTGAATTTGATTTTTGTTTGTAATCGGCTGTGTAATTGATTGATTAGCTAATATGTTTGGAGTCTATGAATATATTACCGTAATCGTTACTATATCTATGTCTGTCTCCCTCTCGCTGTTTGTGTGTTCGTTTGTTTGTTTGTTTGTGTTCTTTATAAAGCAAAATTATTAAGCGATTTTTTTGGTTAAGCTCAATCTCTAGAACTCCCAAATTGTGTGCGTGTTTAACCTTAACCCATAAGAACTACAGAAAACGAACACAAACACTGTCACAAAACTCTTAGCCCCCCCAAAAGCCCCGGGATCCGATCCGGCGAAGTCTTGTAGGGTTCTATTGCGACGATCTATGTACATAATTAAAACCCAAACAAAATGCTTTATATATTTATATATTATATACCGAACGAACGAAACCCTAAAACCGAAACGAAACGAACCAATAAATCGAATGTGCCGCCACGTGAAGGTTGACTACAGCGGAAACGGATACGGAAACGGCAGCGGCGGCTATGAGGCAACCCTGACAACCCTGCCCAGCGACAACCCAGATCCGTCAGCGATAACCGGAAGCGGATCGATAAGCGATAACGAAAAGGAGGCCGAGGCGGCAGCAACATCAGCGACAACAGCTGGGGAAGCCGAAGTCCTTTGGCCAAACTCGATAGACAGCTGCAATAACACTAGCAGTACCAGTACCATCACCAGTACCACAACCAATACCAGTTCCAGTTCCACTACCAGTTCCAGATCAGATCCTGCCCAGAAGAGAAGGCTACCGGGTGCGAAAATATCGACGACGAACAAACCCAGAGACAGTTGAGAGTGCGGCAGTAATAATGGGCATCGGTGCCAGATGCGGTGAATTACGAGCAAGAACTATGAACTACGATCGAATAATGCTAACCATTGTGATAACTCGTATGTACATATAGCCACGTATATATCCAAGTATATAACAAAACATATTTACAAGCGAACTGCAAAACCAAATCAAAAATCGATACGAAACGAAACGAAACGTGACGCGCGATAACTTAGCACCACAGGGCAACTAAAATATGTAAAAAAAAAAAAACCAAAACAAAACCCATTATCAAAATCAAAAAAGTATCTAATCGTAAAATCAAATCAAAACAGGGCAACTCGTGAAAAGGTGGCCTTAGCTTGTGCGACTGAACAAACAAACCGAATCAATTCATCGATTAACGATAACAGATAACCGATAAGCAATAAAACGATCAACGAACGAATCGGCGATCAATCGAATTAAGAGCGATATCCCAAAATCGAAATCGTAAACGAAATCAAAAGCGATCTCAACGATCTCAAGCGGCAGCTGCGGCGGCGATAGCAATTATCGATAGCCGATAGACTGGCTCTGAACCACTGCTGGCGGTGTGTGTGTGTGTGCGCGTGTGTGTGCGGTGCCGCCCACGCCCATCCATCCCCACCCCCCGCCAAGAGCAAAGTGATAGAAAATGGTAATTACAACTCAAGCAATTCTAGTTCTCATTTTAAAAACTCACCACCCACTCTCCACCCGCTCCCCCGAAACAATCGAAAGTACACAACTATCGAACTTCAGCTCGGTTTCTCTATCGATTTCCCTCCATAGGGACCTATCGCTCTATCCCCCTCTCTATCTGTCTCAGTCTATCTCACCAGTCCTGCCCGCCCCGTCTCTTTTTGTCTCTCTCTTTCTTTCAAACCACACTTGATCTGCGCCTTGTTTTTGCTTATAAGTATTGCATATATATAAATAAATCATTATATATTTATATTGTAGTTGATTAGCTAAAATTGTGCTTTTTGATTTATCGTTTTCATTGTTATCGTTAATGGCTTATGATTTTAGCCCCGAAACCCGATAACCCCGATGTTAGCTGAAACGTTTTTTCGGTTCACGTTTCCTTAACTTTGCTTCGGCTTTGTCAACTCTATCCGTCTCCTTCTATCTCTCTATTTATCTCTTTCCTTGATTTTTTAGTGATTTTTAAGTCTAGTAGAGCGCGATTCCAGGATTCCAGATTAAAGAACAGATAAGCTCAGAACAGAAACAGAACAAATCAGGGGATGCAAATTAAAAGACAAATATGATAATCGATATTTTATCAAAAACGCAGCCGCATCGCGCCGAACAAGAAAACCGATAACCAGAACCTTAAACCGACGATAACAAATTGCTCGCCTGCCACCACAGAATATGCTGTCGACGTCTACGTAAAAATTACAAATTAAAAATATAAAAACCAAATGAAATATGAAAGGCTCACGCTAAAAACCAAATCAAATTTAATACAAAATGAAGTTTGTATCGATTTATCTGCCCTAACCCTACTTGTGTCTCTTTCTCTCTCTCTCTATCTCGATATCTCTCTGTCCCTCTTTAGTAACTCTGACACACCCACACAGTAACAGACACACAAAAACACACGCAGACTTTGTAAAAGTATAGTAAAGTGTTGCGAGTGCCTGGCGATAACCGATAAACAATCACGATAAACATTACGACAACGATAAGCTGGCAAGAAAAGGATGAAACCGATCAGCCAAGGTTAACTTTTTCAGTTGATTTCAATTATGATTTTCCACATCTATCAATAACGATGACTATTTATGCGTATGTAACTAATTAAGTAGGTCAACTCAACCAAATGCAATCGAAGCATTCGATAACTGTACCCAAATGCTATCTCAGGGCAGGAGGATGTGAGGAGTCCAATCCGATGAGCACTGAAAGTCTGAAAGCCAAAGATAGCCCATTAAATAGCTCTATTGCCGCGTATATGGTGTTCTGTGTAAATATATATATATATATATTTTGCCAAAAATATCAAACGCGACTAAAGCCCAAAAAAACATAAGAAAAGAAAACGAAACACATAAAAGCAAACTTGAAATTGAGCAAACTTGAAACAATCCTCCTCATGTGGAACAATTATCGCCAAGAACCAAAATCAAAACCCCTCTGTATCTCTTTCTCTCTTTGCCGCTCTCTCCGTCTCTCTCTCTCTCTTTCTCTCTGAGTCCAGATAATCCCCGTACCGTACCCGAAGTCTAGCTAAATAACCTTACCTGAAATTCGATTAAAAACTGAAAGCAACCCTAAAATCGCAATCGAAAATTTGTTGACTCTCCCACACGCGCACACCCCAAAAAATAAGCTTTTGATTTGAGATGATCTTTTGTTCCAGTAACGCCCTCAGTTCTCTCACCAACCAACCCGTTCTTTCTGCTGCCTTGCCCCCCCAATCAAGTAGTTAAAGCCCCCAAAATAACCTCCCAACAATACCGAAAACCGATACAAAAAAAAAAAAGAAAACCCCAAATCCCATAAAAAATACAACTTGCACGTGTCTTAAGCCGTAAACTGTACGCAACAACTCAATCAATTGCAGTCTCTTGTGTTCTATAATATGCATACTCGTATCTATATCCATAATGCTACTCGTACTGTACCAACTGTATCATTTGTTGTATTGTTTGCCGGATATCCCCGTAGTAACTTGAGCGTAACGTACACGGAAATGTTTCGATCGGCAGATCTCAGCAAGCAAGCAAGCGTGATAATACCAATAATACCCGTAACGTATCGTAATCAATCAATATCCAATCAATATCTCGTATTGCGGCATTTGTGGTATTGTAAACGTATTCGTAATATCAAGTGCAAACTACTTTAACTACCATCTAAGCCAGATATATATCAGCACACATATATGCTCGAAGATCGCATCAAAAGTAATGATATCATCTTTATTAATCTGTTATCATTTTTTGCATTCTGCGGTTTAATTTCAAAGCTTAACGACACTTTATTATTTAAAGATGTGCGATCAGCAACAATTGTACATTTAAATAGATAAAAACAGATTTAAAAATTATTATTTGATTATTTCGATAATATTCGATAAATAATCGATGACTAATTATTGACAATGCTTAATTCATCGATAAACCAATCGAGCGAGAGCGTATATGAGTGTTGATAATAAAACCAAACATAAGTATGTCGCATTGTGTATGTGTATGCTTGTCTGTATGTGTATGTGTAATCAGTTGTACGTATATATCGGTGTAGACCTATATTGTATTGAACTCTTTTGTTCTCTGTTTTCATTTTTTACAATCGATAAATCACCGAGCAATTGCGAGCAAGCGAAATTGTTGTTTGTTTTTTCTGTAATCGTAATCGCGAAGCGTTATTGGTTTTCAATTGTGCTATCGTTTGATTTGTAATCGTTTGTCTTTTGGGTTCTTTCATTTCGATTACCGATAAGCGATCCATGGAACTGAGCCGAGCAGAAGCAACAACTATCGTATTCTACACCATCTATATATATCTATATACCTATCTACTCGTACTCAAAATAAATATATCTATAATATACCATACTCAATATACGTACATATAAATATATATATACATATATATATCTATATGCATATCTTAACATACATATACTTCTATATATATATATATCTATATATCTATCTAAAGGAACAAACAAAAACAAAACCAAAAAATAACAATAAATATTACTCGTAATACCAAAAAGTAGTTGTCGTTGTTGATGTTGTTGAAAATGTGCAATTTTAATTGATTGAAAACGCAAAAAATACCAAAACAAAAAAAAAGTACCAGAGAAGCCAAATGTAAACGAACGAATTTTTTGTGTCGAATGCCAAAAAAAACTGAAGCTGAACTGAATAACCATAATCAAGTATAAACAAATATCACAAAAAATAGAAAAAGTACCGGTTCGAAAGCCAAAAAGTATGCAACAGTATTCTTTTTGGGCTGGCATTTTTGCGAACTCTTTGTTTTTGGAACCGTAAGAAGAGTACCACCCACTGAAGACAAAGAAGCAGAAGAGGAGGAAAACCCAGACCAGAACCAAACCACCCCCCACTAACCGCAAAACCCACCCACCACACCACCCTAAAAAAAGATACCAGAAAATACTAAAAAACCAAAAACCAAATACTCTTCTCCATCTCTCTCTCTTTTTCTCTCTGTCTCACTCTAAAAATGCTAATTTCAATGTTTTTGTGTGTGTGCGTGTGTTGCGTGCGCCTGTGTGTGTACAATTCAATTGTATTAAATTTGGTTAACTAAAAAGCAATCTATATATGATATATATATTAACAAAAACCGATAATCCATACCAAAAAAAAAAAAAACCAACTGCTAAGCGGACAGGCAGCATATATGTTGGCAATCGAGCAATTTCTGTGTAGAAACCAGCAAAGGCGTCGCCTTGTCTCTTTCTCTCTCCCCCGCTCTATATGTATCTCTCTCTTTCTCCCACACTCTCTCTTAGTCTCTTTCACGCCCACCCACTGAGCGTGTGCCGCTCCTTGTATCTTTATATCTCACTCACTCACTCAGTTCAGAAACTATCGAGATTTGTTTTTGTTATCATTTTTGAAATTTCGATAAACGAGAACAAAAAAATATGATCGACCGAAAGAAAAAGTGTGAAATATTCCCAAAAATAAGTACCAAAAGCGAAAAAGCAAAACCAATGCAAAACCCACAGTTGACATGAACATATCTATACCGTATACTACCAATATATACCGCATATATACTAACCAAACCGAAAAACTATTTACTCCAAGCTAAACTTTATACTATACTATACTCAAAAATATACCAAACTATCCTTATACTTGTGCAACTTGAGCCACAGAGACAAAACCAAAAAGCTAAAAGAAATTCACACCCACACAAAGTAGAAAACACGCCCAGAGTTGACACCCTTTTGTTCGTATTTGATTTTGATACCACTCTATAACTGTATGATACTCCGAAACACCATATGATATACTAACCACCCATGTACCATACAATAAATACGTATAAGTTATAAGTAAGCAGCGATCCGGCAGAAGAATTTCACTTATTTTGCCGCCGATTGACCACGCTTGACCTTGTTGTTTGCATTTTGTTGGCCAGCCACCTGGCAACCCTGGCTGTGAAAAACTCCTCCCGAAGCATGCACCTCTATCTCTCTCTCTCTCTGTACCTCTCTCTCTATCTCTCTCTCTCACTCTGAAAGCAATTTTTGTAAAAAAGATGAGCACGTAGAGCAAATACATATATTTTCCTTAAGTTTTTCCGCTTTTGTTGTGGCACGTTGAAAATATTTGATTTGTATACCAGTAAATTGAGTAACTAGTCTTAAAATGAGACCCTTAAAACAAAAACCCCAAGACCCCGAAGCCTGGACTTGTGTAAATAGAACAGCCCGACAGCCGGAGAATGAATTGAAAATCACAAATCGATTACAAATGGTTTGACCCACACAATCTTATTTAACACCAACTCCAATGGAATCAAAACACATCGTATATACTATATATATATATATTTATAAATATCTTACTATATAATCCCTTGTATTTGTATCTTGCATAAGTGAAAGCATCCAGTCTGCCTGCTGACTGAAAAAAAAAAACAAAAACGTAAAACTTAAAACCCGATAACTGATAACCCAAAACACACAAAATAAACAAAACACTTTCCACCTGATAACCAAAAAACCAAAAAAAAAAAAAAAAAGCCTGTTGTTAGTTTTCACATTTCCAAACATTTTCATTCTTTTTAGTTCTCTGTTGCTGAATTTTCCCGGGGCCAATTGTTCGTTTAAGTCGCCAATTTAAAGTCAACTCCAATGATGTGTAACCGGGGGGCGGAAAGGAGGTGGGGGCGTGGCCCACTGATGTGTATCTGTCCTTGTTGTTTGCTTGTTTATTGCCACCAGGCACTTGGAGCTCCCCGTTCCGAAAGTCAGCCTCTGAAGACCAAGGGAGCTGGCTTCAATTTATTATTGACTGGCTGCAAGAGTTCTTAGACGCATCCTAATGAAGCGTAAGTGGCAAGCACTGCGGCAGGAGCCATAACAATAACAAATACAAATACAAGTACAAAGCCAGTGCCAGTGCCAGTGCCTCTTTGCCTCGTTTTGTCCCGTTGTAGCAAAAGCTTATTTTTATTGCCCCAAATATATTGCCAATGTTGTTCTAATAGCAGAAACGAGCCGAAGCCACTGAGCTTCCCACTCGCTGGCTGCACAGAGAGGAATTTCGTAGACCTATTCGTATATTTTATTTTACTAAAACCTCTGGGGAATTATAAAACTCCTTTTTTTTCAATCCCTAAAGATTAGTTAATAAAAAAAGATTTTTTCAGGGGTTTTGAATCTTTAATTTAAGGGTGAAATATACCTATTAATTTTTATTATCAAGATTTTAAAACTCTTTTTTTTAATTTATCAATCCCTAAAGATTTTAAAACTAAACAAGATTTATTCAACCGTAGTAATTGGCATTAAAAGACTTGAAACCTTTAACTTAAGGGTAAAATCACCTTTAAAGGTGCCTAAAAGCATACTACGGATTTGTAGATTTTTTTCTTGTAAGCTTATTAAATACTAAAAATCCAAATTCCAGTGAATTTTCCCTCTGTGCAGCAGCAGTGGCACTAACAGTCGACAGTCAGTGGCAGTTACCAGTAGGCGAGAAAGGGGGGTTGGGCGCCCTGCGAAAAGGGGGCATAAAATTCATTGTTATGGTTACTGGGCATAAGTCAGTCAGCCGGGGAGGAGTCCGAGTCTTCTGGCCCTCATTTCGTTAATCAGCCCTGAGTAAGTCAGTCCAGCGCACATGATACTTATTACACATGCTACTTGCTACTTGCTACTTACGAAGGGGGAACTGGAACAGTCGTTGTTCATCCACTTGGGCTGAATTCCATTATAACCCAAGGGTGCACTCGCCCAGATTGGGTTGGTCAAAGGATTTGGCGACTCCTTCAAGGAGTCGGGGGATCGGCGTACAGTCCGTGCCGGGGGTGTAAGTCGAATACTCGGGGAATCTCCAGCAGAGTCTGGGAATTTAATTGGAAATCACCCCCCGGGTAATGCGGGTCTTTCAAGTGTTAGACAATGGAGAACAGCACAGAACAATACCCATGTTAATTAATATCTACGGCTTTGATTGGTAATAAAGCAATATATTGAATCTATTAAAGGTAAAGGATGAAAGTGAGGATTGAGGAGCCAGGGTCCTGGCTGCATGGGACGCACTGTAGCTTTACCCACCCCCCGGGAAAAGCCCGGAAAATCCCCTTGGCCTGTTTCTGTTTTATGTGTGCGCGCATTTCCCATTTTCTTTGCTCGTTTCGATTTCGTTATGTAGACACTTTCGCTTTATGGTTTTCCGTACTTTTACTTTTGATTTACGCCTTCCAAAGATCATCGCTCTGTCTCTCTTTACAGCTCACGTCCCCTCTCTCTTTATCTCGCTCTGCCCCACTCTCTCTGTCTCTTTCTCACTCTCTCTGTTGCCCTCTCTCTCTGTCGTTGATATGAGATGTGTTTTTTTGTATAGTGTGTGTTTGAACCCGAGTCCAAACCCTGGAAAGTGCCAAAAATAAAAACCAAAATCTATTCGAGAAAAACACCCAGAAATCCAAAAGTAAACGCCTCACTTAAAGATTGACCTCTGCTAATTTAAAAGTATAAACTCTGCCAATTTGGACCCAACATCCCACCAGAACTCACGCCAAAACCAAAAACCAAAACCAAAAAATATTTATATCTATACTGTGACAATTGTGATGAACGTAATGCAAAAATCTGCCTCTGCCTCTCACCAAAATCACAACAAAAAACAACAACAGCAAATATATACAATGCGCAATGCAAAATCCTAATGCCAAACAACAAAATGTTAAGCAATTTCCAAAAAAGACAGCAAAAACAGCTAAAAGTGAAACACGCCAAAAGCACAGGACACGAACAAACACCAAGTCACGATCACGATCACGAGTTCACCAAAGTCACGAATCACCAAAAGTCACCAAAGTCACGAATCAGCATCAAATTAGCAAATGCCGAAAACAAGCTCTCACACGCCAGCACACTCTGAAAGCCAATATAATCCCGATTCAAATCCCATCCCGATTCCGATTCCGGAAATCTCTGGCGGATTAAAAGCCCCCGTTTATTTTCCCAAAAGTAGACGGCCTGTGCAGTAATTTAATTTTAAGAAATTAATTTTTAATCATTTTCCTTTTTTTGAAATCAAAATAACGACGAAATTTATCGGAATTCTGGCATATTAATATATTGTTGCATACTTTTGGACAGCTTTAAAAAACTTTGTCCTAACTAAAAAATTGTAGTGCATATTATATTTTATTCGAAACAATTTTCTAGAATAATTCATACTTTATTAACTTTATTTAGACATACATATTCCACTCATTTGTTTTAAATCCAAATTCGTAGCCTACTTTTAGTTCAAATAATCCAGTGTCCGCGGAGATTTCTGGGCTTCTTGAGAACTAAATTAGTTTCCCAACTTCACGCTCTGTCTCTGTCTCACGAATCACGCCGCTCTGTCTCTCTCTGTCACGTTAACTCACAATCACTCTGTCTCTATCCGAATGCCCGATAACCTCTCTCTATCTCTCTCCACTCACCTTGTAATGGCCAATCAAATCGCCAACTCGTCGGTTGCCACAACTGAAGACCCCCTATTTCTCTCTCTGTATCTGTATCTGCATAAGTACACTGAAACTAAAACGAAGTCAATTAAATGCCGACAACTAAAGCAAAAGAAATTGAACTAAAATAAACCTATATAAACCTACTCACTATCTCTATCTCTCTTGATCACTCAATCACGGATTCACTTACTCACCAAAATACAAACTCTGTCTCTCTCTCTCACGCAATCTCACGACCCCACTCACTGAAAAAAAAGTATGCAAAATGCAAAAAAAAAAAAGAATTAAAAGCAAACGAAAAGCAAGCGTTACCAAAACCAAACCAAAACAATACAAAATAAAGCAACTACAAGATAATAAACCACACTCTCTATATTTATATACATGTATGTATCTCTGTCAGCCTTAAGTATCGTATATCGTATATATATAACAAGAAAGTAAACCGAAACCAGCAAAGAAATAAACCGCAACCAACAAACAACTCCAAACTCCAAACTACAAACTACAAACTCGAAACCAAAAACTCCAAACTCCAAACTACAAGATACAAATGCCAGACTCCACAGCAACAATAACCAGTTAAACAACAGCAACAACAGAGATATCCAACAGAAACAGAACAAACTGCCATACCATATCTATATCTAAATCTTTATATAAATATAATAGCTAGTTGTATGCTCTCAGTCCCAGATTTTGTGTTTCAAAATTAACCAGAGCGAAGTATGCCCCGAAAAAAAAACAAATACTTGTTACAACTAAATCAAAATTGTAAAGCTAAAAAAATCGAAGAAATGGTAGAGCTAAACAAAATAAAAACCACCTGAAAGTATGGCCAGGGCCCACATAGAATATTACGTCTATCTGGGCTTTTAAAAACGGTATTAAATATTAAATCAGAACATATATAAGCCTAGAACCCAGCTTTGCCGTGCTATCTGTCTCTCTCTTTGCCATACACACACACACACACACTATCTCTCTCACTCTCTCAGTTAATATATACGCCTATATATAATATATATATATGTATCTCTCTCGCTCTCTATGTCTGTTTGTCTCACTATAACTTGTGTATTGTTTTTGATTTTACCTAACAACTAGATTAAACGTAAACCGATTTTCAACTTCAACCATCTTATATAAGCAGTTCTCGTACATTTTCGCCACATTCAATTAAATTCAATTCAACTCAATTCAATTTCAAACTCACCTAGTTTTCTCACCACGTATACCTAAACCTAATTCAATTAACATTCAACTACTTATATATTCAATTTGTTTCTATATTGTACTCACTCTCACTCGATCTCACTCTATCTCTGTTTCGCTCGCTCTCGCGTTCTCAACTTCACCACTCTACCAATCTACCACACCGAATCCACCACCACCAAAGACACCACTAAGCCACTAAACCACCAACCACCCAGATCACAGATCACTGATCACAACTCACCACCAAGTGGCACCACTGCTCACAGATTACAGGTCACAGGTCACAGATCACAGATCACTGATCACTGCAGTATTCAGTATTCACCTCTTAAAGTATGTCTCTCACCACAGCTCAGCTCACGAAACTCACCTCGCTAAAGCCGCCACAAACGAACCACCACTCCAAATTTCAATTCAACTTAAACTCAAACTTAAACTTAAACCACTCACTTAACCACTCAGCCAATCAATCTGCATTCAAATCGATTCTAAATCAAATCAATTCTGAACCAAGCCATTATCGAAATTTCACAGGTCTCTCTCCCTTTTAACCCTGTGTTTTTCCTTTTGATTTCACTATCTCAGCCATAACTAGTCAGTCAGTCAGTCAGCCAGTCAGACAGTCAGACAGTCAGTCAGTCAAGCGATAACATTTTGATAAATATCGATTAAGTGGTCATCGTTAAAACAATTCCAATTCGATAACGAAATCTGCAGCGTACTTTGATTGGCTAAAGCTAAAACTACAACATGGCGCCCATAAATTGGTCCAATTTTCCTTCTCCGAAAGAAGTCCTCATCTCTACCGATCTGTAAATTATATATCCGCCTTAAATGCAAAAAAAGAAAAAAAAAAAAAAAAGAAACCCGAAAATTTGCATTCCCAGCAGTTCAATCACTTTTCGTTTCTCTCACACCTCTCTCTATCTCTTTCTATCTCTTGCTCATACACATACAACTTAGTTGTTTTTTTTTCCTTG
The DNA here is from genome assembly GCA_035046095.1 of Drosophila pseudotakahashii. NCBI lineage: Eukaryota > Metazoa > Arthropoda > Insecta > Diptera > Drosophilidae > Drosophila > Drosophila pseudotakahashii. Next base: position 16,904,451 of record JAWNOE010000105.1, read on the forward strand.
AGTTTTGATTTGATACCAGAAAAGAAAGGAATGTTTAAGCTAGCTGAGGAAGTCGAAACAATTGCTGTGACACCTTACTATACTTACCTGCCATAAGATAAAAAAAAAACCAAAACCAAACCGAAATGAATTCGAAAATTTCTTCAAAAGCAAATTGTATTTATTTCGCATTAATCTTAAACTTTCCACTTCACCCGCAACTTGAATGACATATGATAATATATAATACAATTTATCGAATATATCGATAACATATTGCTTCAGATTGCGGGCGGACAGGAAACCCCTATATTAACTGATAAGTGAGTTAGCTAATTGTAAGGACCCCTGAAAGCGGAAAAGAAATTGCTTATGAATGTACATAACCAGATATATAACCCCATATGATAAAGCACCCGAGAGCAGTCCTCTCGATTTCATTCAGAACAGACATATAGCAAAAGTTTTGCGTTCAAGAGACTTCTCTCATCATCCGTTTTCGTTTAACTGTTTTTGGGTTACCTTTTGCGTTTGGACTTATGTAACTTAAAAACCAGCCAAGACATCCAATAATAATGCTCTCTCTCTTCGTCCCCACCGAAAAACACCAATACAACAACCAACCAATCACACACAAAACACGATTACCTCCGATAACGCATCGATAACGACGATAACAACAGGTGTCTCATGTCAAAATCGATTCACCTGTTTTTCGCCTGCACACCAACGCAACGGTTATATTACTGATCACATTCTCGATTGCTGTGACGACGCGGCAGTACGTAGGAAATCCCATAGACTGTGTACATACAAGGTGAGCAATCTCTCCATTATCGATTATTTCGATAAATATCCGACTATTTCTATACATCCCGATTATTGTGATTCCTTCGCTTGCAGAGACATTCCCGAAGATGTTCTCAACACATATTGTTGGATACACTCAACGTATACAGTGGTCGATGCGTTTATGAAGAAGCAAGGTTCCGAGGTGCCTTTTCCCGGAGTTCACAATTCACAGGGCCGCGGGCCTCTAACAATAAAGCACACAAAATATTATCAATGGGTAGCGTTTACACTATTTTTTCAGGTAAGTAATTGCGGTCTTTTCAAAAAATCGTATCCCTTTATCAAAAGCTTTAGTCAAAAAGCTTTATCCTGTGGTAACGGAACTGTCTAAAAGCGAACGAAAGCTCTGTCCGGGTGGGAAGCTAAATTAGTGGCACTTCTAAATAACTTTGGGGAACTTTTTGAAAGCTTTTAAACTTTAAGTTAAAAACGCAAGGACCAAAGGAGAAGTTTTAAAATATATTTAGATTGTTATTATTCATATTATTGTTATATATTTGAATACATTTATATTATTATTATTAAATTTGAATTTTATATACACATTATAAAACTTTGCCTTTCAAATTTGAATTCTAAAAACGTGGGTGAAATTGAAAGCTTTTGTACTTATTCAAAAAGTTGTGAAAATGGTTAAAGCTTTTAAGAACGAAAAGCAGCGAACAGTCCATAAAAATATTTCGTTTTTTGACCGAAACAATAAAAATATTAATCGAAATGTGGATTGTCATACCTTTCTGAACTCGATATTAAGTTTCCAATCGATTGGTATCTAAACCTGGACATTTTAATTTTTTGAAATTTTTCGCAAAAAATTATTTTGTAATCTGTTCAAAACAGTCTGTACTTTTGGTGTAGGACCATTTTTGGCCAAGTTACAGCAAAAAAACAAAAAGAAAAAAATCAAATTTTTACCAAAAACCAAAATCATAATTTTCCACAAAAAAAAGATTAGTTTTTTGACAGAAACAATAAAAGTATTCATCCAAATATGGATTGTCATACGTTTCTGAACTCGTTGTTTAATTTCCAATCGATTGGTATTTAAACATAGATTTTTAATTTTTTTGACATTTTTCGCAAAAAATCATGATGTACCCCCTTACAAAAAAAAATAAAAATTGGCGAAAATTTTATTTTTTCAAAATCACACGGAAAGTTTCATGGATTTAATTATTATTTTGTAATCTGTTGAAAACAGTGTGTATTTTTGGTGTAAGTCCATTTTTGTCCAAGTTACACCAAAAAAACAAAAAGAAAAAAATTAAATTTTTACCAAAAACCAAAATTCCGATTTTCCACAATAAAAAGAATTCGTTTTTTGACCGAAAAAATGATAATATTGATCCAAATATGGATTGTTATACCTTTCTGGACTCGTTATTAAATTTCCAATCGATTGGTACTCAAACCTGGACATTTTATTTTTTTGACATTTTTTTCAAAAAATCATGATGTACCCCCTTACAAAAAAATTAAAAATTGGCGAAAATTTTATTTTTTTTAAATCACACGGAAAGTGTCATAGATTTAATAATTACTTTGTTATCTGTTCAAAACAGTGTGTGTTTTTGGTGTAAGACAATTTTTGGCCAAGTTACAGCAAAAAAACAAAAAGAAAAATATCAAACTTTTTGACAAAAACCAAATACCAAATTTTCCACAAAAAAAGTAATTCGTTTTTTGACGAAAACAATGAAAGTATTAATCCAAATATGGATTGTCATACCTTTCTGAACTCGTTATTAATTTTTTATTTTCGCAAAAAATTATGATGTACCCCCTATAAAAAAATAAAAATAGGCGAACATTTTATTTTTTCAAAATCTCACGGAAAGTGTCAGGGATTTAATTATTATTTTGTAATCTGTTTAAAACAGTCTGTATTTTTGGTGTAAGACCATTTTTGGCCAAGTTACAGCAAAAAAACAAAAATAAAAAATCAAATTTTTACCAAAAATCAAAATCCTCATTTCTTACAAAAAAAAAATTCGTTTTTTGACCGAAACAATGAAAGTATTGTTTAAATTACCATTGAGAAACTGCAAAAACAGTTAATTTTGTCCAGAATACGGACCCTTATTTCTGCCCTAAAAAGTTAGCGGTTCGTTAAGTTAAGGAATTTTGCAAGGTTTTTCCTAATCTCAATTCCCAAATTTGTTTTGGAGTGTGAGGCAAATGAAGGAACCCGTCTAGCCGATCTCCGGGGAAAAGTGGAAGTAATTGTCACGCAGCAACACCAACCATCAGCCATCGGCAATCAGCAATCAGCCAGCAGCAACTAACAACAATGACCTTTCGCACTTTTCGTGGCGTTGTCTCTTTTGTTTGACTGCAAGCCCGTAGAATCGAGCATATGATGCATTAATGCGGCACAGACGCTGCAGTTGCAGTTGCAGTTGCTCCCTGCTCCCCATGTTGCATGTTGCTGCGGGGCAGCGATGTTGCTGCTGCTGCTGCTGCTGCACCGGAAAAAGATGCAAGAACTATTTTGGGACGAGGCTTCGCTTTCTCCAGTTTTTCCAGCTCTGTGCGCTCTGTTATTATATTTTGTCTGCGCTATTTTTGTTAAAAACACACAGAATGCAATCGCTTGACCCCGTTTAAACCCGAACCGATGGGCGGGGTTCCTGAATTTCCCCGCCCCTTCCCCCAGCAAGATTTTCCATTCCAATGCAAGAGCGAGAAGGCATTTCATGTCTTTTATCAATTTTATGCGCAGTGTGCTTGATATTTCCATTAATTTTATTTATTTACGCCACCGTCCCGCTGGGCGACCGAGTGCTGAAAAAATTATAATTTATGTTGCGAGTGTGGTTCGTTTGGATCCCCCTTCCCCCTCTCCCCTTTCTCACCACCTGCCGACCCCAGGGGGAAATCCCAAATAAAAGAAAAGAATAACGAGCGATTTATACAAGAGCTCGTTAAAGCGTTTTTGATATCCAATCGTACAAATCATATTTCTTTCCGATCGCAACAAGAACTGACGCAACCATTTGACATCGCTCATAAAATCCGCGTGTGCGGTTCCCTGTCGATCATAAAATCATAAAGATCATAAAAGGGGCGCCGAAAAGGGGGGTTGGGGAACCCAACAAACCATCGGGCAGTCCATCAAAGTGTTTGTTTCGGAAACGAGAAACTACATGAAAGTGGTTGGGGCAAACGGCTCCCCAGATATTCAGATATTCAGATCTGGCCAATAACCACAAGTTTTATGGGATCACTATTCCTTTGTATCTAATTCGGTTTTGGCCCATGTTTCCCCCCGAAAAAAAGGAACATCTTAATTCGCTTGATTTTATATCATTTTTTTCGAAAAAAGAAAATGTAAATATTAATTCTTAAATACAGAAAATAAATTATGCATATTACAAGGTTAATAGTAAGAACTTTAAATATTTTTATAAATTATTCTATAAAATATAGAAAAAAAGGAAATTTATTTGCCAGGAATAAATTAAAATTTAAACATAAAAATAATATATATAATATTACAAGGGTCATAATTACAATTTTAAATATTAATATTAGTTTTTTCTATAAAATATATATCATATTCTGCAATAACCTCCAACAACCAGGGACACCTTTTCTCAAGACCAACAGATAATTAACATGTTTCTGTTTTCCGCTCATCCCTTTGATTTTAATGCATCATTTGGCGCTGGGCCCAAATGGCGGAAAAGCTGAGGAAAAACATATCTATGCATTTTCCCCGGACGGGTAATGTTTTTCGGTTGCATTAATGAGGCAAGGCAAGGCTTTTCCCTTTTCCGGACATTGTCTGCGCCTTCTTCAATGTCTGCCAGAATCCCCGGATTCCAAAAACATCGCCTAATGGCCGAATTATGCAGAGGGATCCGCCATTGTCTCAAGACGCGGCCTTTTCCGGGGGACTGAGTATGCTAGGCGACTCACGTAGTGCCTCAAACCAATTGAATTTTGATGGCCAGCAGCCTCCAGTGGCCATTCCCAATTTTTGAGGCACTTCCTCCGGCTCCTCGGAACCCACACCCATTTTTGTGGCGACTGCGGCAGCTGCCGAGATACAGATACAGATGCAGAACGAGATTTAGTTACAGATACGGTCACACTCGGGGGGCAGGCAATAGGAACGATGGGAATTTAATGTTAAAAAAAAATATAATACAATGTGAAATATAAAAAAATCTAATAATAATTAAAAAATACTTAAAACTCACATAAATTATTTTTATTTAAAATTCAATTTATGCAATTTATTACGGAAATATAATTTTGAGATTTATTATTAGCCCATTCCCATCTTTAATCATATTTTCTTTTCCACTAAACAAATAAATTCAAAATCCTTCCTATTTTTTTGGCCAGCGGTGTGACGAGGGCAGCTGGTCGCGCTGGGACAACTTAATCAAATCGGCCAGCGGATATGTCAGACAGTTTTTATGCCCACCACTCCAGCTGTGCTCGTCCTCATAAAACTCCAATTGATATGCCCCGCATGATGTCTAGGCGCAGGAATCAAAATACGCATAAATCCCGGCTACGTCACATGTCCTTTCCACTTTCCACTTGCCACAGGACAAAGGGCTCCGGCCGCCTGATTGCAGCAATAATGAGCGGAAATCACAACAATGCAGAGCGCAAACCCTTCACTCGCACACAGCGAGAAAAAAGGGGCAAGATGCTTGTGATATAAAATAATATAATATCTGAAGAAGTGAATTTAGTTAGGGAACCATTAAGATTTCTTAGAACTTACCAAAAGATGTGAAAAAATGAGAAGAATTGTGTAGAATTCATGGAAACATTAATTCACTAGTTCTTGGGTATTAAAAAAGCCTTAAATTTCTTCGAAGGAAAAGTTTCAAGGTTCTAGAGAAGTAAACAGTAGTTTTTTGCAGTGTAATTTTGTGTTTTTGCTGCTCCAAGTCAGACTCCTTGCGATGTCGCTTCAAATCATTGGATATCGGGTCTTCGCAGGGTTGTCGCTGTCCTTTTCGTTGTCACTCGCATTCTGATTCCTCCTTTTTTGCTTTCTCCTTTCTCCACACTCCTTTCTCCGTTCTTAGCTTCCCTCTCCCCCTTTCTCCGCCTCGTTGTCGCTTTCGCTGTCATTCGCGAGCGTGCGAGAAATAAATACGAGTATGTAAATAGTTTGCTCCAAGGCACAGTGGTTCCGAACAATTTGTTTTGGCTTTTGGATTAGTAAAAAAAAACTCCTATTTAAATGCAAGAAATTTAATTATATTTTTTTTAATCTTTAAAAATTATTTAGCTTTAAAAAATAATCATAATTAGGTGAAATAATTTTTGCAGTTAAAATAAAAGTCAATTGACAAAATAAAATATAGAAAATAGATCATATAATTTAATATTTAATACTTTTGATTTTTAAAGAAATATTTTTATTTATTAATTCACATTTAATATTTGGTCCCACCATCATTTCTGATGCCATTCGGACTTTTAACTCGAAGATGGGTAAGGGATTTATTTAGACGGGGAAACGGGGTGTCTTTGGGCCTTTTGTTTTAGGCTTTTGGGCCTGGCCACAGATTGTTGCAACTACCATTGTTGTTTATGGCCGGCGAGTGCAGCTCCTGGTTCGCTCCCCCCTCATTTTCCGCCCCAATTTCCCCCCGCTTTTCCGCCGCCGGAAGTGTGCGTGTCTCGCGAGCAGAGAACGTGTTGCTGCCGCCCAAAAAAAAAATTGTTGGCAGCCCAGAGATCTGCTCTCTGGATTTTCCTCACTCTCTCACTCTCTCCCTCTGTCTGTCAGCTGGTGGCCGGGCCATTTTCCGAGTGGCTTTTCTTGGCCAATGCCCGCCAGTGTCTGTTGCGTTGGCAAAGTGAACGTGCGCGTCTTTTCCTGCTCCTGCTGCTCCAAAGTCCACGGTCTCTCCGCCCCGAACTGATCTCGAAAAGAAACCCGTGACGAATCGAAAAGAAAAATACAAAGCTAAACGCTTTAAGCCGGGGAAAAGCCCATTTTCCGATAACTCTTCTTTTTTTACCCCGTAATTGCAAAAGCCGAAGCGAAGTTTTCCATTTTTTTTTACCAGTGAGCGATCGAACCACAAAAAATGTGAGCTGTCCAAAGTTAAACGATGAAAATGCCGACCATGTCGGACACGTGACCCGCGCTTCTGCCGCGCGATAATACCGATAACACACGCGCCGATTAAACCGATAGCACCGACGATAGCACAAGCGTGAGAATAGTGTGCAAGCAAAAAGAAAATCAAATCAAAACCAACCGAAAAGCGTTTATATTTTCTATATTTTCACAACACCCACGAAAGATCATTGACTGCATTGCGGATCATAACATATAGTAGGAAGCCACATGCCCGCTGAATCGGAATCACAATTTATATTTATATAGAGACACGCATATATATATAGTATAGTATAGTATAGTATTGTAGGGGCTGTGTGCAGGCCACCGCTTGATCATAATTAACTCTTACAAAGTAAATAAACCAACTGCGAATTTTCGGGGGCCATGTGTTTGCCGTTTGCCCCCGAAACCAAAAACCAAAGGCCGAAAACCGAAAACCGAAAACCGAAAATCGACAACCGAAAACTAAAAACCGAAAACCAACAGGCGATCCACAAGTTTTTACAATTAACATTCGACACGATTGTCCAAAAAACCACAAAAAGCAAAAAAAAAGCCGAATTTTTATTTTCCATTTTATTTTTATATATTTTATGCCTGTTTGTTGTTGTCTCTCATATCATTCGCACATTGTTGGGTATGAAATATTAAGTTTTGGCTCGTTGTTTATTTAAGTAACTTTTGCTGTTGTTTAATAAAGTATTTAGTCAGCGGGCAGTAGATTGATTCATGCCGCAGAAGTGAATGGGAAAATGTGAATGAAGCAGTGTTTGAATTGAAAAGCCAAACAAAAAGACTAGGAAAAATATTTAAAAAATATTATTCTCATAGAATTTTAAAAAATTCAATTTAAAGCAAGAGAAATTTTTGTTTTCTTAGAGAAATAAAAATTATTGCTTCAGTGAATATTTTTCAAATTTTTACTATAAATCCCAATCAATTTGTTACTGATCTAGACATTTTGCAAGAGCAGTGATGAAATATAAAATCCCTAGACATTTGATAAGCCAAATAAATATGGTCACGTATAGGAAAATGGTGTTGGGAAAGCATAAGCCAGGGATTTCCCTGAAAAGCCGCCCTAAGTCCCCCCAATAATTATGAAATAGTCCCATCTCATCGGCGTATTGACTCTGAAAATATTGAATTCAAATCGATTTCGTTTCGGATTCCGATTCCGATGACTTCAAAGTGCGCTGGCCGCTTTTGATCGGGGGAATATATGTTTTCGTTAGCCTTCTCCGCTGGCTGCATTCGAAAGTGAACTCAACTCGAGCCGATCGGCCGTTGTTCGATTTTACGATTACCATATCCCGGCGGAAAATGTTCTTTTACTTTTGTTCTTCCTTCTGTTGTATTCTTTTTGTTGGATTTTTTGTGCTTCGCTTGGACGAGGGAAAATCCCAATTAGTCACCTCCCTCGATTCTTGGAATGCCGTGTCTCATTTTCATATTTTGTCCACATTATAATTATGGGCACGCGCTGTTCGGGGGAAAAACAGATGAAGAGTCTCGGCTGTAGGACCACGATCCCCCATTACCTCGGCAGCATTTCTGGCATATTTCACAATGCCCCAGGCTACGAAATAGTTTCGTTGAAATGTCAAGTGCAGGCAGGAAGCCCAAACAGGTCGATGGGGAGATGGGAGATCGAGATCTCTGTGTTGTGTGTTTTATAAACAAATTGGGGATCGGGCTGAACTCTGCTGGATTACGAAATAGATTAACGATGCTCTCGCCTTGGTCCATATCCCCCCGATCTCCGATCAGCGATCCGTTGAGATCCGCCGCGGATTCTTTGGCTGCCGCTGGTCAGCCTTCGCCTTTGACTTTGCTGGGCCACGTGTGCGTATACGCAATTTTCCCGGTGTGTGCGTGGACTTTTCGTGGATTTTCCTCTGTTATGTACACGGAAAAAAATCATCGTGTTGAAAAAATAGCTACTCATTTTAATAAATATTAAATCTGAATTAATATTCATTTTAAATGTATTTTAAAAATAATAAATTTCTAATTTTTTTTTCCTATAACATTTTCTAAACTTTTAGTTTAAAAGTTTGAAACTAAATAATTTGTCACAAAATTGTGCCTAAAAATTATTCATAATTTTTTTGGAGCCTTAAAGACATTTTTTTGTTTTCGGTGTACTCAATTTTTCGCCTTTTGGCTTTTTGCTATCGCTGTTGTTTTGATTTTATTATCGGCAACTCGGCGGGAAAGTTTGTTTATAAACATTGCAATTTTAAAATTTACAGTTCATTTGGAAACTGTTGTTCTCCATTTTTCCGACTTCCATTTTCCCCCTACGTCAGTCAGCATAAGTTTATTAACATATGCGAGGGCGGCGGAGGGGGTGATGCCACATTTTATTTATATGCTCGAAGCGTTTTTTATTTGTTTTGTTTCTTTGCGCAATTTTCAATGCTATCTAAGCGTACAAAATAAATATTCAAACAGCGGGAAAACTGAAAAGTTTGACTGGCAATTGATTTCCACGTAAAACTTGGTTACCAACCGATTCGTTTGGGCCGAAAATAAATATTTTTAATATTATTAAACGCGAGCCAAAAATAAGTATGTTAGTAAACAATGCGAGGAGCCCAGAGTTACATAAAAAAAAAATACAATGAGTAATTTCACAATCAGTATCTTAAAACAGTGAAACCAATCCCTAAACCCCTAGAAAAAAAATACCAAATAATTTCGATAAAAATTCAGTGGACTGTTGTGAAAATATAGAAAAAAATATAGCGAAATATTAAGTACATCAGATTGATTAACAGTAGCCAGCAAAGAAGACCAAACTCAGACCAAAACCCGCAAAAAAAAGTGCCAATGTGAGACAGAGACTTAAGTGGATAGTGGAGCGCGGAGGAACGGACCCGAAGATGCCCAGCTCTGTGACAGTCAGACCCACAACAACGAACACGCCGCAACATCCCGAGGAATTGGAAAACTATCCGCACCACCGGAACCACCTGCTGACGCGCTTCCGGTTCCGGTTCACGTTCACGTTCCGACTAGCCGATGCGCCGATAATGGGCCTGCCGCGCAAGAGAAAGCACAGCCAGGAATCGGGAGCCCAATCGATCGATAGCCACACGATACTCTGATATTTGCGACACCCTGATACTATCGATACTATCGATAGGCGAACGCAAACCAATCGATAGCACAAAGCCACACTCAAAACGAAACACACTGCAAACAGAACAGAAGAAACGAAGAGAGGCCAGAGAGAATCATCGCCGATCTTTGCCAGCTTTCGCTGACGAAAAACCATGTTAGATATATTTCGTGGATTGAAAAACCTTGTAAAGGTCAGTCACGTTAAAACCGATTCGATAGTATTCCGCCTGCACTACTCAATAACTGTGATGATTCTGATGTCATTCTCGCTAATTATAACCACACGCCAGTACGTGGGCAATCCGATCGATTGTGTGCACACCAAAGATATTCCAGAGGATGTGCTGAACACGTACTGCTGGATCCAGTCCACCTACACGCTCAAGAGCCTCTTCCTCAAGAAGCAGGGCGTGTCGGTCCCGTATCCGGGCATCGGCAACTCCGACGGCGATCCGGCGGACAAGAAGCACTACAAGTACTACCAGTGGGTCTGCTTCTGCCTCTTCTTTCAGGTATACTAAAAGGTTGTGTCTCCGGACTAGGCGGATAATCGAAGTATTAACAAAACATATCGATTGTCAAAATATCGATCTTAAGAATAGTTATCATCGAGTGTTTTAACTTTATAATTATCGAAGACAGATTTTACTGACTTCTAAATCGAAAATAATTATATCGATATATTTAAAATTATATCGATATCACATATTGACAGAAAATAAAATAAATTAGATAACCAGATATCGATTGCTCTTGACAATATATCGATTAGTTTTTGATATTAATATTTTTAGAATCCATAACAAAATTAAATTCACATTAAAATCAACTTCATAAAAACCTTAAATCTTCATTAAAAAATCCCTTAAAAATATAAACAGTTAAACAATTAACTAAATCGCATTTGTAATGGCAAATCGATGCCATAACTCAATCTATCAAAGGGCTACGCCTGCGCAGCGATAAAGCCGACACAGAAATCGGCCATAGATCAGTTGATCATTATGTTTGGGGGCGTTGAATGATTTGATGGATTAAGTAATTAAGCGATTTCTCGCTGACTGAGCGTCCCATTGAGATACATCGCCATACATACTTTTCAATTTCCAAATATTTGTTCCACTTTTTTCGTTCACGATTTTCATTTTTCTTTTTTCGTATTTTGTATTTTGTTTTGCGGTTTTGATTTTGGCCTTTTGTGAGCCAAATTAAAATGTTTAAGTATTTCGTGTGTGCTGTGCTCCTTTTTTTTGTTATTGTTGCTGCTGCTGATTGGACTGGCCTTGTATCGCTGCGAGTATCTCGAAGATAGTTCGAGCAGTGACGTAGGCAATGCCAGACAGAGACGGGTAGTTAGTGTGCGAAGGAGAGGGGACGAGGGACAGCGAGTGATTGATCGGCAATCGATGGGATCAAAAAATGAGCCAAGGCGCTGGGAACAAATTTCATTTTGGGGGGAGAGAAAGAAAAGGAATGCACTTTTTCACCTTAAATTTTCAGGGAATTTGTTTTTATTTTTAAAAATTTTCTAAGCTCTTTTTTAAACGATTTTTGATTGGAGATTGACTGTGATTTTAAGAACGTGAAGACGACGAACTGTGAGGTCTTTTGAATCTCGGCTAAATAATCTTAAAAAAGAATCGAAAAAATCGAAATCTAAATAATATTAATTATCAATTAAATTTGTGGTTTATATAAAGACATCAATCGATAGAAAATTAAAATTAAAATTCTGAGAATGCTCTTAAATTTCCCCCTAGATTTTCCCCACCCTCTTTTCCCCATTTTCCGCCACCTGATCTATTCCCAAACTGTCATCGCTAATTGCTGGCACCGCTTAAAGGAGATTGATTGTGTCATGGATGCCATTTCGCCCCCCCGTTTTCCCCTCCCCCATTTTCCATTCTCCACACCCCTGGTGGAAATCGGTGACGTCGCATTCGGCTGCCCATATGGCGTACATAGGTATATATAGATCGAGTCGCAAGTCGTCTTCGTATATATGTAGATAGAAGAGAGAAGAGCGAAGAGAGAGACGACGATTACACAATATATCTTCCCGCTAACAATGTACAAATATTAAATGTATATTTTTATCACACTTTGTTGGGGGAAAAAAGGGGGAAGGGGGTAGCTTTTCTCGGTTAGTGTCACAGAGCGATTATAGAGACGTTCTAGTCACCCAAATTCCTATAAATACATTTATCATGGTATTCTCCCTGCTTAATGACGCGTAGACGCGTTTCTATAATTTACACTTTCCCCCAATTTTCACGTCGCACGATTTATTAATAACAGAAAACAAAACGAGAATCGTGGATCATTGATTTTCGGGGGTATTTTTTATTTACACGGCAAGAAAAGAAATAAGTTACTAAATATTATAAAATGCTAACTCTGTTTTTTGTGCGTGCAGAAGGTATTTCCACCGGCTTAATTATCATAAATTCCCAGCTACTATAGATCATCTGTATAGATCTAATGGGATGGGATCAGTCATTAAATTGGACAATGCAGTCATAAAAATTAAAAGACCTGCAGCCATCAATTTCCATTCGATCGATCCCGTCGATTCCCTCGGATATGTCAAAAATTGGCATTTCTTCTTCTTGGCCACTATATGGGCCCCCGACTTTTCCCGCTTTTCCCGCCTTTCCATCCATATTTCTGAACTGCGCCCGGCATGTCTAGATATTTATTGAAAAGGCGCAGACAAACATAAAAGTGAAATAATATTTCTGGCCAGATGCCAGGGAATTGCTGAAACAAAAAGCCATGGATATGCCAGTGGCAAAGGGAATCGGGAACTGAGAACTGAAGACTGAAAACTGAAAACTGGGAACTAAAAACTGGGAACCGGCAGCATAGGGAGTATGGCCAAAGGTTCCTTGGAGTGGGAACTGTTTATATTTGACTTATGCGCGTGTATTTTTGGCCTCCCCCCGATGGAAAAAGAAGAAAAAAAAGAAAACTAAGGGAGGGCCGTCGCCTGGGGGAGTGACAGATCGGATCAGATGGGATCAGACACTTCCTAGGTGATTCCTTCGCGGGACTGTGGGTCATCCTAGGAAAAAATCAAAAGCAAAAGCAAAAGCAAAAGCCATCAGCCATTAGCGAATATCTGCCGGTTATTCAGATTGAAATTGGGAATTTATAATTAATAGTTGATTGTTATTATCGAGTTGAAAACAAAAAAAAAATTAATAACTCTTGCTTAAACAAAATTATTTACTCATTTTCCGATTTTATTAAACATTTATCCAAATATGGTATTTCAATAGTTTATTTATTTATTTATTATCAGAACAGACGATTGTTATGTTCGAGTTTAAAACAAAGAAAATGAATAACTCTAGCTTAAATATATAAAAATAAATATTCACTAATTTTCCGATTTTTTTAAACATTTATTATGACTATTTTTTAAACTACGAAAAAGCCAAATGATTAACCAAATATTGTATTTTGATAATTTATTTATTTATTTATTATCAGAAACTGAAAATAATCTATATTTGCTCTTTACATTTTTAAGAACTTTTTAAGAACTACCTTGATTTTATTTTTATGCTTTTTTAAAAATAAAAATTACAAATAAGGGATATTATTTTCAATAAAAATCCCTGGTAACTATTGTTATTTCTAAAGTTGAGAGTACCTCAAATAACAGGCTTTCATGTTAAAGATCCAAAAGTTCAATCTGAAGTAACCATAAAGTCGACCACTGTGCCTGGAGTCTGCAGAGCCAGCGAAGAATTCTTCGGAGACGTCTCTTTTGCCCTCTGCCTTTCGCTTTGATTGTTGCCTCTGCTTCTTTTTCTTTTTCTGCTTTAGTTGCATTTCGCGATGCCTTTGCGATTTGAACGCTTGCCAAATTGCTTTCCACACACGCACTGCCGAGAGGAAAAGCTGGCGGAAAAGCGGGCGGAAAATGGGTGGAGGCCACCGGCCCACCCTTCGTCTTTTCTCTTCCTCATTTGGGCTGTCGTCGGGGAAATGCAATTGGCGATTGTATACACAAAAGGGCAGGCCGAGATGATGGAGGCCAAAGCGAATCAAACGCATCATTTGACTTCCGGCAGGGCGTGGCCACAGAACTCTCCCTAAAAACCTAAGAACAACAATTCGATTCCCAACAATAGCCCCCAATTGGCGAGCGATACCTTTTGTTTCCATTTTTGATAGTTTTACGTGATCAAATCGATCAAAAAACATTTTATTTTAAGTTAAAAGGGAACCGAATTGTACTACGAAAGTTTAAAAATTTTTTTAAATATTTTTGAAAAATATTTTCAAGACTTTTCACAAATGCAAAATTTGTTTTAATAAATTTTAAGATGAAATCTTCTTTAAACCACCAAAAACCATTTTATTTTAAGATCACTTAAGACGTTGACTTTCAATATTATGACTTTTAAAGTTTCTTAGACATTTTACCAGATTTCTCTGAATAATAATGGTCATTAGTTGGACCCTAGATTTATGACCGCCCCTGTGCAAAAACGATTGTCGTCATGAGCGGCTAGAAAGCGCTGCAGATGTTGTTTTGGGCCAATTACAGCCAAATGCCAAACGACAATGGCGAATAGTTTGGAACTGCAGCCGCCGAAATGCCAGAAACCGAAATCAAAAATCCAAAAACCCAAAAACCGAAAAACTGAAATGCAAAATTAAAGAAATCGCGGGGCTAAAAATGCGAGATGGCAAAAATGACAGACAGCCGCCAGTCGGGCGCCCACTAAACAAACTGAACTCTCACCTCAAAAGCCGCCAGACATGGGGATTACCACCTGCCAGGGACTCGGAAGAATCAAGAGACTGAAGACTGAAGACTCAAGATCACGACGATAATGATGGGGCGACATTGTCATGTGCCAAAGCAAACACACCATACACAATTTGCACAACTCTCAATCCCCAGCTGTCTGAAGATGGTCCGAATCCGAATCCCCGGCTAATTTACGATACAAGTTATTATTAATTTGTCATCGGGTCGGGCATTAAAATCCCCCCTGGCCAAAGAAAATACAGACGGACTAGTATAAAGCAGTAGGAATGCTGTTGAGACTCCAAGATACCCTGTATAAATATTACATGCAAGATATTGCTACCATTTTTAAATTTCCTTGAAGGGTGTTCAAAAGCAGGCAGTGCAAAAGAAGGCCTAAAAATATTTGCATACTTTTAGGCACCTTTATAAGTAATTTCAACCCTTTAAGAAAAATGTTATTAATTTCTTTTTTAAATATTATGTTAAATATTTCTGATATTAACCCGAGTAGACAGCGAATACACCCCCCGATTGCCCAATTAATGGGTACAATTAAGCAAGAATTCGTGTCTGCCTGTCTGTCTTTCGGATCGCCCGATATTGTGGTAGGTAAACCTAATGGCTCATGGCTAATTGACAAGAGGGCCCAAGAAAAGCAAGGAAAATAAAAGAAAATCATTGGAATGGAATGGAATTAGCGAAGACAATAATGTCGCTGGGGAAGGTCAGTCACTAATGCCTATGGCTATATGGCTATATGGCATATATGCTATATGGCATTGTTCTCGGCTGGAATCGGGGGTCCTCAATCCACAATCTACCATCTACAATCTAGAAAACAGCTGGCGAATGTCACTTGTCAGGGGTATTTTTCTCGCTTTTACGACAGTTCCAATGCGACATCACGCCCACACGGAACTCACCTTTGCAGATCTCTCTATAAATACATATACTATATCCCCCATACCATATCATACTATATCTCTGTTCTTGCTTTTTGCAGGCAATCTTATTTTATACACCAAGATGGCTGTGGAAATCTTGGGAGGGTGGCAAGATTCATGCGCTCATCATGGACTTAGACATAGGCATTTGTTCCGAAGCCGAGAAAAAACAAAAAAAGAAATTACTTTTAGATTATTTGTGGGAAAATTTAAGGTAAGTACGATTGGGAAAATGATCTGCAAATGGCCAAAGAAATACAAAATAAATTCGAAAATAAATAGAAATTATTTTCCAGGTAATTTCAATTACCTTAAACATTTTTTCATAAGAGTTCGGGTTCAACTTAATAAGGCCATTTATTAAATCGATCCTTAAATATTTACAAAACAGTGCAATGCACCGAAACTCACCTTTGTGGACTGTGTGTAGAATACCCGATGAAACATTTCCGGGCATTAGCCATCGTAATTAACAAAGAATTCTCCAGAAATCGAAATCGAAATCTACTGTGAGTCACTTGTACGAGTTTTCCCAGAGACAAAGGATTTGGCATTTGCAAAGCCCGCGAATATATATATATATATTTATTTACATCTGAATCACAGCTAATTGCCATATTTCCAACGATTTTATTTGCAGATATCACAATTGGTGGGCGTACAGATATTACGTGTGTGAGCTGCTCGCCCTTATAAATGTGATAGGTGAGTAGTGTAGTCCGTGCACGGAGAGAAATATCGGGCCACGAATCATTGGGACTCCAATGATCCTTCACATCGTTTAACGCTGCAACAATATGAGTTTGACCTTGGCTGCTTTTTTGTACTTGAGCCCAAATGATCAAATTGATGTGGAAAAAAATGGAAGAATGCTAAAGTCGAGGGTCTTGACTGGGAACTACCCGGTTCTCAAACTGGGAAATGTTTATAAAAATACAAAAATATTAAAGAACCCTTGAGAACTTTTATTCGCCAGTAAAATGAGACAATGCAATAAAATTAAAATTATAATATGATATATTGTAAATATGTGATATGATATGAGATGATATTTTGTAAATATGTGAGATGATTTGTTATGATATATTATGATATGATATAATGTAAATATGTGATATGATATGATATGATGTATTGTATATATATGATATGATATTATATGATAAGATATGATATAATATTATATATTATAAAACTATTATATTAATACATATAAATGTTTTAAGTCCTATAGAACTATTTTTTTTATAATTTTTGTACAGAATAGATTTTTTTTCTTAGTGCACATGCCAATCTTTCGACTTCTCCAGGTGCCAGTGAGATCGGTAAACAAAGTTTCGGGGCCAACTAAACGGACCGATCGGATTTTCTTGGGAAGGGGGGCAACATAAATTCGGCGTTCATTAACATTCCCCGTGTCGATTTTACGCCAAAAAATCAATGACGAATTTTTATCGACTGACCGACCCGCATCAAAATAAACAAACCCCCCCCCCCCTACGATATTTTTTTTTCAGGTCCCCTCGTGGGGCGTGCGCGCTGAAATCCGAAAATCTGACAAAATAATGAACTGTCAGAAGACATGGGAAATAAACAATAATAATGCGAGAGTAATACACGTTTATAAAATGGCTGACATCGAAAAGTTGGGCGAGATCCGTCCGTTGGGAAACGCGGGCCTAATTGGCCAGAAATGGGTCAATTAGCCAGCAGGGAGAAGTGGAAATGTAAATGGAAATGGGAATGGGAATGGAAATGGGGAAACTGGGGGGCATTTTCCTTGACTGAAAGGTGAGGCGCCAAGAAAATGCATTTAAAATAATTTTACATTTTTCAAGATTTCTTTAGTTTATTTTATATTTTATCTAGTAGCTTAGATTTAAGCAAATTTTGTGTTGAATGTCTCATTTTACTGGTAATAAAAATAAAAAATAAATAAATAAAAAATTAAATAAATAAAAATAAATAAAAAATTAAATAAATAAAATAATAATAAATAGTCATTAAAACCCATTAAGTATTTGAATAACTATCTCCCAAAGTTGAGTACTGTCGAAGATCTCGTCTGTAGCCTTCTTGCCTGGATAATATGTACATTCGGTCGGGATGTAGAAATATGTGTCAGTGGAATCAGGCTTTTACCTCGGTATCAAAGACAAAGCTTTAAAATCTATCTAGCCTATCGAGTTGCCAAATTGTCAAGCAAATTAGTTGAGCAAACGCTTCTGAGTTAAATAGTTTCACTTTAGAGCACCTTTAACAAATGCAACCCAAAGTTGAATACGCAAATTGCTCGATAAAAATTATAAAGCATAAATCCAATGGTTATTCCTTTATTGCTCTCACGATAAAACCAATGCTGCCATTAAAATTTACGTACCTTGGGGGCATTTTGTTTGTTCATTGACCTCCATCCTCATACCAATTAGCCGCAATTAGCGCTGGCAATTGATGGATTTTCTGGATATACGAATCTGAATCTGAATCGGTATCTGAATCTGAATCCGATTTCGTGTGGCCCATCTGATCTGCCATAATTAATGGGGCGAACGGGAGTGGGTGAGTTGTAATTGCGAAGTAAATCGATTCATTCCCGCCTCGTTGGCCTCAAATCGATCGATCAAGCGGATCGAGTTTTCCAAAGAGCACCTATGCACCCATGCACAAAAAACGAAAATAAAAGAAAAGAAAAGAAAATCTAAGATGGCAAAGAAAAGAACCCATCAATAACGCGGTCCGATAAACAGATAGTCAAGATAGATTGATAGATAAACCGATAGAACCGATAGAACTGATAGAACCGAACCGAACGAACGAAAAGTGTATCTCTGTATCTTATTGGTGCTGATTTGTATCTTTTTCTTTGTGGTTCCTTTTTCAGGTCAAATGTTTCTTATGAATCGATTTTTCGATGGCGAATTTATGACATTTGGCCTGGATGTGATAGATTATATGGAGACCGATCAGGAAGATCGCATGGATCCGATGATTTACATATTTCCCAGAATGACCAAATGTACATTTTTTAAATACGGTTCAAGTGGGGAGGTGAGTAACGAATGCAGCTCTCGCTTCAACGCCGTGGACTCAAGTTAATAATTGAATCTGTTTTTGGTTTTCTAGGTGGAGAAACACGACGCCATTTGCATTTTACCATTAAACGTTGTTAATGAGAAGATTTACATTTTCCTTTGGTTTTGGTTTATATTATTAACGTTTCTCACATTATTAACGCTAATATACAGGGTGGTTATTATATTCTCTCCTCGGATGAGGGTCTACTTATTTCGTATGCGATTTAGGTGAGTTCTCTGTCTGTCTAGGGATGATATGGGCATGATTTAGGATAGGATTAGGATTTTCCCTTGATATGTGATGAAATCGCTTGCAAAGCTGTCCGAAAGTAGGCAACAAAAGTCGAGAGAAGAGCATATTTTTTGTTGCATACTTTTGGGCACCTTTAAAAGGGATTTTCAAGTCCTTCTCTATCCCCAAATCAAATCTAGCGATTCCCTGTCTACATATTTTACACAAATATATATATCTAACCATCCTTTTTCCAATTACAGGTTAGTGCGTCGTGACGCTATTGAAATAATCGTTCGTCGTTCGAAGATGGGCGATTGGTTTTTGTTGTATTTACTAGGTGAAAACATAGATACAGTTATATTTCGTGATGTTGTACAGGACTTAGCGAATCGTTTAGGACATAACCAACACCACAGGGTGCCTGGCTTGAAAGGTGAAATACAGGATGCATGATATTGGGAGTATTAGAAGCAATACAAAATGCAATTTGTCGTCTCCATTTGAAAAACCATCGAAATCAACAACAACAACAACAAGTGTCAGAAGAACGACACAAAAAACAAGACTAAGAAATGAAAAAATTACAACCACAAAGGAATCTAGATCTTCGCAGCAGCCGCTTCATTAAAAAACTCAAAACTCAACACACACCGCTAAAAAATCTTTAAAAAACGTATCTCAAAAATACAACCAAAAAAACTATCGTCAGCTCGCAGTCAGTCATATAAATCAGCATTAAATCAGCTCAGCCATGGAGACCATGATCGATAGTCGATACAGCAGGAAGAACACATCCAAAGCCCACAGGAGAAATTAATGGAAAAATAAAAAACAATGGAAGCGGAATGAAAGCAGGGAGAAATATGGAAAAAATAGGAAAACATCAACAGCCACGCAACGAAAGGAATTTAATATAGAGAAAAAATCAATAAATGAGAAAATCGATAGTCGATAATCGATAATGGATAATGGATAATAATCGAGGAAGACAGGATCGCCAAGCCGGTGGCAAGTAGCGCCTGCCGTCGGCCAGGGGTCACAAGGTCACAAGGTCACAACGTCACAAGGGATCGCCTGGGAAATCAGATTCAGCGATCAGCGACCCATAGAAAAGTTGCCCCCAAGGACAAGGTCAAAGTGTGAGGAGAGGACAATGGACGCCGGAAACGGAAACGAAAACGGAAACAACAGACAGACACGCACACACACACACACGACGTTACATACACATAACCACGCTTACAGCGACATCACTCATACGCCCCGTAGAACACACACACCCACACACACACACACACACATCGCACTTTGCTTGTCATGCAGCGTTAACTAAACCAAACATCAACAAAGTCGAGACGACGCCCGCGGAAAATTGCATTTCTGTATTAACCCAATATTAAAAAAAATATAAAATGAAACGAGGAGAAGATCGAGCATCACTTTCACCGAGGAAAAGCAAAGGAGCAACCCACACAAACGAGATGCTACAGCCACAACATCTGGGGAAAATCGAAGAAGAAAAGCCTCCAGCTCAACAACAACAACAACAGCAACAGCGGAGGAAAGAAAAGAAAAGCAGCAAATGAAAGTCAAGAAAATCGCTAAGGGAGAAGGAAATCGCAGAGAAGAGCAACAGTTTAATTAAATTAAATTCAATTCAATTAAATTACTTATTACAATGATATCTTGAAGTGTTCATGTATTCGAATGTAGGTTAACTAAGTCAAGCATACAAATAATTCTATACATATATGTATAATATATATATTATATATATATATAGACAACAACAATTTTTTTTTTCTAACTCTAAGCATTTGTATTACCCGCTAAACAAATGAACAAAACAAAAACGAAACAAAAGAAGAGAAAAAAAAACAATGAAAAATCAACCAAAAAAATGCAAACCGAAAAACAGAATTTTTTGTATACAGAAATGAAAGAAAAAATTGAGCAGATAGAATGTAATAACGATAAAGAGAAAAGAAAAGAAATGAAAGAAAAGAAAAAAGCCGAGGAGAAACGAACAGAAAATATCAGTAAATATCAAAGAAAGTTCAGAAAAAATACCATACCGAATACCGAAAAAAAAAACCGAAAACAAAAGATACATTTACATAGTTTATTTAGAAGAAACTATAGCGCGCATCATTATATAACCGAAAATCGAAGATCGAAAAACTGAAAAGGGAAAACTGAAAAGTGAAAAGTGAAAACTGAGAACCGACCGAAGGAAAACGCAACTCCCAACTCACAAAAACAAAGACAAACAGACAGACGGAAATGTTTTAAGCTCACCCACACACACACACACACACATATATAGCATGTAAAGCATATATATATATATATATATATATATATATATAAATTTATCGATCGATCATTCAGCAAAAGAGAAGAGCAGCCAACATTCGCAGCATAAATCAATTAACTCCACTAATAATAGAGCATACTCAACTCTCAACTCTCTCTCTCTCTCTCTACGAAAAATACGCCTAGTACTCAGAAGCGGAAAATGCAAAAATTCCCCAGGAAAAACCCCAAAAAAAAAAAATGAAAACACAGGCGGAACTTACACGCTTTGCCACATGAATCAAGTGTAAACATAACGATAATAATGATATACTACCGCTAGCGAATAAAGTCCCAAGAAACGAGAGGGTTTAAGATCAGTAGGAGATGCCCCAGTTCGACAATTCCCCTCAGTCAGTCAGTATGTATGTGTGGGCATTGCAGGTGGTTCCACAGTGAAGCCCTCCCTAAAGCGACCCATCCGAAAGTTAGTCCTCAGCCCGAACCGCAATATCATCTAAAATAATATGTGCTACAAATCGTAATATCCGTCCAGAAAACCTTTTGAAGCGCACCTCCCCTGAGTTTCTATATCCGATCTCTCTCTCTTTTGGATCCCCGATCCATCCGACTTTAGTAAACCCCCAAAGCAATGGACCAACACCCCTTTTACCCATCTCTCAAAGGACGACCAAAAAATACAATACACAGCCAGAAGAAAGCCAAGCCAGAGATCTAACGAATCTAACAACAAATGTCACTGCCAACAAAACCAGTTAAAAAGTAAAATCAAGTAAAAAATAGTTAAAAAGTAAATGGAAGAGGTTCTAGACGGGTTCTAGATAGGTTCTTTCGTGGATCTCCCATCCTGCAATGCCCAAACATAGAAACGTAGAAACCGTAGAAAGCAAAAGGAATTTACCCCCGATGAAGATTTGTTCCTGAATCAGGAATTGCCGAAAATCCTGCTCACTCCTTTCGGGAATCACTTTTCGATTTCGAATCATCTGATTATGATTCTGATTTGAGCGCTTCTTTCCGTCTACTCACACTACTCAGCATACTCAGCAAGGACGCATTACGATTTAGAGGGAGGAAAGTGACAGTGAAAGTGACAGTGAAAGTGGGAGAAAGTGGGGGTAAGGTTGAAGCGAAAAAACAATAAATGTAACAATAAATGGTAATAAGTAATTTTAGCGTACGTCTTTTTTTTTAACAGCTTATAGCCAACTAAGTGAAGTAATTGTAATTCTAGTTCAAACTGAACCATTTTTGTCTGCGTTTTTTTTTTGTCGTGGATTCATAGGTTAAGTCACACACACAAACACACACACACACACACACACACACTCATGCAGCATACACATACAGAAAACGGTAAACGAAAAGCAAAATGTATAAATATCGAGGATACTTACACTGTAATTATAGGGGGCGAATTAAGAAAGGAATACCATACCAAAACGTAAGCATATTACAAGGAAATTGCCATTAGTCGATAGTGTTAAAGCGATACGTATATGATCTACAATGCTAGGCTAATGAAAAACCAAAAAAAAGATGAAGAAGAAGAAGGAAGGAAAGAAAGAAAGGAATACTTAGTGTAGCTCAAGATGGAATCTCTCGTATCTCGTAACTCGTAACTCCAACTAAAAGCAATTGTAAAATATCGTAACAGATCCACAGGCGATCGAACAAACAAACAAAAGCAAATGCAAATGCAAACGAACAAAACGAACGCAAGACTTTATTTTTCAAAGTGTTTGCCGCAATAAAGTATGATAATATAATATAATATGTAATAATAAATCGAAGAATTCGAAATGTACTAGCTGAATGTAGAGGTTAAGAAGGACATTTCATAGACGCAATCCTAGAAGCAATAAGCACGGGCCGAAACGGAAATGGAAAAGGAAACGATAACGGAAACGGAAACAGGCAGAGCTAACGATAACATCGATGACTTTTCACCACGTTTCACCACTTCCGGTACAGTTATGTCCACTTCTCACCACACCGCACGGCACCTCTCTCTCTCTCTCTCTTTATCACACTCCCTCTTATCCCGTCTCTTTCCCACTGAAAGAAGTATCTTTAAACCCTTTCACACTCCATATAGCCTGTTTCCACTAGAAAGTACTTCTATTGAAATGAAAAAACTGGGTTTGTAAAGTGTGAAAACAGTGGAAACAGGCTATCATCCTTGTATAACCTGTTTTTCAAAATACTGGAATATTCTGTATTCAAATCTCAATTAATATTTGTGTTTGTTTGTTCATTTGTTTGTCCATTTGTTTGTTGGTTTGTTCCCGGTCTGAATCGGAATCTGAATTTGGTTTCTGCCATATTGTTTGTGTATAATTATTATGTATTCTTTGGTGGCTAAGTTAAGGCTTTAGTTCTGTAACTTCTACCGTACTTTCTCACTCATTTGTTCTTTCGTGCAATAAAAACGAGACTTGTATACATATCATTGTTTATTTGGTTTTATTTTTGGGGCTGCCTTGCATATTCTCCGCCCACGATCTCTCCCCCTCCCTCTCCCTCTCTATCTTTATCTCTATCTCTGTCCATCTTTCTCAGCACAACAGCACAGCAACAAAAAGCAGAAACAAAGCGAAGAAAGTCAATTTCTCACGGCTCAAAAAACGCAATAAGAAATGAACCAAGAAATCGAATCGAACTAAAAGCAACAATTAGTGAAGCATATTGGTGAAATACTCGTAACTTATATTTTAAATCGAATTAGTGAGTGATTAGCGCAACGGTAACGATAAACGATTAACGATAAAAGCGATAAAAAACCGAACATACAATTTAGTTGAATTCCCTAGCAGAATCGAATCGAATCGAATAGTGAGAACTTTTTATTAGGAAGCAAAAGCAAAAGCGAAAGCGAAAGCGTTTTTTAATTGTATACTAATCGAATCAAAATTGTAAAGAACAACTAAACGAATATTGCATACAAATTGAAACTGCCAATTCACATTCTCAGACAAATTTTTACGAAGCTAAGGCTAAAACCGAAAAATTGAACACACCCAATTAATAGCACTAAGCGAAAATATACAAAATTGCTGAATATTACCGATAAATCGAACTCGTATCTAGATCATTAACTAGGCCCGCGACTTTGACTTTGACCCTCCTTCGTTTCGATTTTCCCCGATTTTCGATATCCGATGGCCAAAACATCCGATAGGCGATCATCGATAAACGATAACCAATATCGGATTGCGGCTCTGGCTTACTTTAGTCACTTAGCGTATATTATATATCAATTTGTGTGTGTGTGAACAAATAGCAGACAATAATTAGTGAAGGGAACTTTTTAGGCGAGATCGAGGGTCCAGGACCGAAACTCCACCCTTCCTGGACTAAGGGGGCGTGGCTGGGGATTTTCACAAGCAGCTAATTTACTGTCTTCCAACATAGCATAAAGAGTTCACTACTTTGTTTTCCCAAAACAAATATCGTACGTTGCAGCTTCTGTGAATTATTTTCAACTTTTTTTTACTATTAAAAAAATATATATATTATTTTGATTTATTTCTATTCTATACTGAGGCCACGCCCCATGATCTCAAAGGCTTGAAAATGATAGAATGGGATTTATTTCGTTGGTGGCCCAGAGTTCAGCAGCAAAGTTAGCGAGCAGCATTTTGATGGAGTGTATAGGAAAACTGCCTTAAAGTGATTTTCAAGTAAGACCGATCGATCAACCAGCAAACCGTGTATATGTATATATTATATAGAGGCCGAGGAGAGTCGGTGAGCATTTTTTTTTTTACTAACAAAAGACCTACGAGTAAGCCTAACTTTTAACACAGAATCAACCGAGAACACACACACGACCTGTACATAGCCGACATACGAACTTACATCCTAAAAAACACCCTGCATATATATAAATACATATATATATATATATACAACAAGCATATACCTATATATAAAGTGTTTTATAACGAAGTGGATTAGTTGGTAACTGTAGAGCGAGACATCTTTAGCAAAATTACACCTAAGTTTTCCAGATTCAGATGACTTTTTAACCAGACAAAAGCAAAAGGCAAGAAGCAAGAAGCAGCAGGCTGGCAAGTAGACAAATTATGAAATTATGAAATTATAAAATTATGAAATTAAATATTATTATTATAAAATTACGTAGAAAAGCAGTCAGAGTAAGGAACTATTTGTATTTCAACTTGTTTTCCAGGAGATCCTAAGTTTAGTCAAACGTAATGTAATGTAAATGATAAAACGAAACAAACGTATGTAAAATAATTGCATAAATAATTTCAAATATATTCGCCGATTGCCTTCAACTAGAGGAATTTTGATTACACTTAATAACGAATACTAAATAATTAATAATAATTAAATAATGCATTGAATATTTATACAAAAAAACAAAAGGTAATGAAAACAACTATAAATATATGGAAGAGTGGGTAGAAAGAGGAGAATAGGAGAATAGAAGAAGAGTAAACGCAGAAAAGCAGAAGACGCAGACAGAGAACAACAAATCTACACAAAAATGAAATTCAAAAAGAACTGAAGTAAAAACAAAGATTTTAAAGCAGTAACAAATGGCAAACAAAAGAGAACAAACGAAAAAACGAAAAATAAATAAAAATCAAGATAAAGCATTCATATTTGTACACTAAAGACCCGTTAAGGAGTACGCAACTTATACACGCAATATTAGACTAAACCGACTTCGATAACCGATAAACGATAGATTTCCCCAGCCCCCCCCAGCACGAAGAAGAGGCTCCCCAGCAGGGAAGGGCCCCGATCTTCAGCTGCTTCAAATTGATTACCAACCTTCGGTTTTTTTTTTATTCGTTGTTGTTAACTAGAGACACTCGCACATATCCAATGAAAGACGTCGATTACTTTCCATCCCCATTCCTATCGAAAGACCACCACCCCTAGATACGCACATCCCCAAAAAAAAAAAATCGAAATCGATGGCAAAATCGAGATCACAACCACAATTACGATAACAATTACAATGGCCACCACAACCACAGATGCACAACCACTGGAGCGAAGGACGCGAAGGAGAGGCGATGAATTAAGGATGCGGATGTAGGAGCTGAAAATGGAGTAGATCGAATCTAGTGAATACTTTTAGGCGTTAAGCGTACTTCTAGTTTATATCTCTTATATACACACACACACAGATATATCTAGGTATATGGATATAGCATAATTATACAAATATACAGACCTATCGATAACTCACATACCGCATACAACTAGCCAGAGCAGAAGATCGATAACAATCGATCCGCATCGATTAGAGGTGTAGATCCAATCCCAATTTTTTTTTGTACTTGTACTTGTATGGTAATTGCTAACGGTAAATGGTAAAAGGTAAATGGTAAAGGTAAACGGTAACGGTAATGGACATTTAACTAGTTATAACGTGCAGTTATCGTAATTTATGATTATCGATTATTGAGTCTTGAGTACGATTATTACGGAACGTTTAATTTTGTTAATACGAAAACAAAACGCGAGCATGGTTAATAAAGCTTTAATTTGAAGCTATATAGGTATATATATACGCCCATATATATATATACCCCCACACAAACACACACACATAAAACACCCACACTCTCACACTCACACACACACAGACAAGGAAACGTCCTCAGTTTATAAATTTTCAAATGAGTGACATGGAAAACTTGAAACGAAACGATAAACGAAACGAAAACACGTAGGCAGTACGGATTAGGTCTTAAGGCCCCGCATATAAGTAATATACAATTAAAATTATTTAACGAATCAATTTATTATTGATGGCAAATGGAGCGATACCGATAGCGATGACGATGACGATGACGATAGCGATAATGATAATGATAAAGAGACGAAGTGGACGGAGAAGGGAGAGCCAGGATATAGATCGGTGCCGCGGGCATATGCGATCGATCATGTTATCGATGTCGATATATATCGATACATATGGCCGATATACATATACATATATGCACACGTGCCCCGATCGCCATACATATACACACACATATACTATATGCATAATAAACAGTGACGAGAATTTTTAGTCTATACTAATCGAATCGATCGGCGGAGGATGAGAAGAAGAAGAAAATGAAATAAGGAGGCAAAACAAATCTATATACAATACATGGCATACACTTATATATGAAGCCCCTATATTGAGGATATAAACGTGAATTTTTAGCAGACTAAGTAATAAATTATACACTCACACAGGCGGACATAATCGAAACACTAACACACACACAGACAAGAGGGCGGTATATATATATTATATACGTACATACGTCAGCAATACGAATAACAGTAATAATAATACTATGCAATAAAGCGAGAAGAAGGAGGAGGAGTGAGTACTAAGCGGAAACGGAAATAGAAACGGAAGTGGAGGCGAGAACACCTAACATTTAAGACACTGAACAAAAAATCGACTTGTAAATAACACACAACACCCACACACACACACACACGCAGACAGACTTACCGCAGACAGTCGCATCAGTATACATACACCCACTCACACACACACACAACCAAACACACCAAACATTTTACGATTAGTTAATTTTACAAAACTAAAATTATTAAAAGCAGGCGCATTACATAAAAATGAAATACAACTAAAAAACGGCAGAAAACGAAACGAAAATGAAAATAAAAATAAAACCAAAAATCATATGCATTAAAAGTAAAGTAAAGGCAAAGACAAACAAAGGCAATGGAAAATGTGTAGCGAATGAGCCCCAAAATTGGGAAAACAGAAGGGGCGGCGGCGGGGGGCGAGTGGTTCTCCACCCGAGCCACGCCCCCCGCCCCCCCCGGACACTCCCAAGGAAAATGAAGAAGAAACAGAAAAAAAAAAACATAAAGGCCAGGGACGTTGATGGGAATTAATAAATTACCAAGTAATATTATAAAATATTATTATATAAATTATTATAATTATAAATTATTATTAAAGAAAGCAAGCAACAAACGTAAAAACGAAAAACAAACAAGATTAAAAATACAAAACGAAAAAAACGAAAAACACAAAAAAAAAACAAACAAAACCAAACATAAACCAAAAACACATTATTATAATGCGATAATTGAGTAATCAACAAAACGAATTGACAACGTTGTATGATTTTGATCAGAAAGTAATAAAAACAATTTTCGATTTGTTACGAAATATACATAAATATCCAGTGGCTTTTATTTCACGGAATGGGCTAAAAAGGGTTTTTGGTCAAAGGTTCAGGAATCTCGACGGCTTTACGTGACAGGAAACTAAAAACCACAGATTGTGGGCGTTAGAGGGGGCGTGGCACTCTCATGAAACAAACTTGCGTAAAATACCCCAAAAATCTGCAGGACCTACAGGACCTTCTGCAATATCTACATTTATTCTACATGATAAATAATTTTGCAATATACACGATAGTGCAGTCGGCTCACGATAGAGGGCGGATATCTCGCCATCTGTCGGAGTACAGGGAAACTGTTTGTAAAATACTCCCCAAAAGATGGCTACGAATTGGTCAACAAATGTTTGTGAAGTAAGGATAAATAAATAACAACAATCCATATTTGGATGAATACTTTTATTGTTTCGGTCAATAAACGAACTATTTTTTTTGTGGAAAATTAGGATTTTGGTTTTTGGTAAAAATTTGATTTTTTTCTTTTTGTTTTTTTGCTGTTACTTGGCCAAAAATGGTCCTACACCAAAAATACATACTGTTTTGAACAGATTACAAAATAATAATTAAATCCCTGACACTTTCCATGCGATTTTGAAAAAATAAAATTTTCGCCAATTTTAATTTTTTTTATAAGGGGGTACATCATGATTTTTTGCAAAATATGTCAAAAAAATAAAATGTCTATGTTTAAATACTAATCGATTGGAAATTAAACAACGAGTTCAGAAAGGTATGACAATCCATATTTGGATGAATACTTTTATTGTTTCGGTCAATAAACGAACTATTTTTTTTGTGGAAAATTATGATTTTTGTTTTTGGTGAAAATTTGATTTTTTTTATTTTCGTTTTTTTGGTGTAACTTGGCCAAAAATGGTCCTACACCAAAAATACAGACTGTTTTGAACAGATTACAAAATAATAATTAAATCCACGACACTTTCCGTGTGATTTTGAAAAAATAAAATGTTCGTCAATTTTTACTTTTTTTATAAGGGGGTACATCATGATTTTTTGCGAAAAATGTCAAAAAAATAAAATGTATATTTTTAAATACCAATCGATTGGAAATTAAACAACGAGTTCAGAAACGTATGACAATCCATATTTGGATGAATACTTTTATTGTTTCTGTCAAAAAAATAATTATTTTTTTTGTGGAAAATTATGATTTTTGTTTTTGGTGAAAATTTGATTTTTTTTATTTTCGTTTTTTTGGTGTAACTTGGCCAAAAATGGTCCTACACCAAAATACAGACTGTTTTGAACAGATTACAAAATAATAATTAAATCCACGACACTTTCCGTGTGATTTTGAAAAAATAAAATGTTCGTCAACTTTTACTTTTTTTATAAGGGGGTACATCATGATTTTTTGCGAAAAATGTCAAAAAAATAAAATGTCTATTTTTAAATACCAATCGATTGGAAATTAAACAACGAGTTCAGAAACGTATGACAATCCATATTTGGATGAATACTTTTATTGTTTCTGTCAAAAAAATAATTATTTTTTTTGTGGAAAATTATGATTTTTGTTTTTGGTGAAAATTTGATTTTTTTTATTTTCGTTTTTTTGGTGTAACTTGGCCAAAAATGGTCCTACACCAAAAATACAGACTGTTTTGAACAGATTACAAAATAATAATTAAATCCACGACACTTTCCGTGTGATTTTGAAAAAATAAAATGTTCGTCAACTTTTACTTTTTTTATAAGGGGGTACATCATGATTTTTTGCGAAAAATGTCAAAAAAATAAAATGTATATTTTTAAATACCAATCGATTAGAAATTAAACAACGAGTTCAGAAAGGTATGACAATCCATATTTGGATGAATTCTTTCATTGTTTCGGTCAAAAAACTAATCTTTTTTTTGTGGAAAATTATGATTTTGGTTTTTGGTGAAAATTTGATTTTTTTTTATTTTCGTTTTTTTGGTGTAACTTGGCCAAAAATGGTCCTACACCAAAAATACAGACTGTTTTGAACAGATTACAAAATAATAATTAAATCCATGACACTTTCCGTGTGATTTTGAAAAAATAAAATTTTCGACAATTTTTACTTTTTTTTAAGGGGGTACATCATGATTTTTTGCGAAAAATGTCAAAAAAATAAAATGTCTATTTTTAAATACCAATCGATTGGAAATTAAACAACGAGTTCAGAAACGTATGACAATCCACATTTGGATGAATACTTTTATTGTTTCTGTCAAAAAAATAATTATTTTTTTTGTGGAAAATTAGGATTTTGGTTTTTGGTAAAAATTTGATTTTTTTCTTTTTGTTTTTTTGCTGTAACTTGGCCAAAAATGGTCCTACACCAAAAGTACAGACTGTTTTGAGCAGATTACAAAATAATTTTTAAATCTATGACACTTTCCGTGTGATTTTGAAAAAATAAAATGTTCGTCAATTTTTACTTTTTTTTATAAGGGGGTACATCATGATTTTTTGCGAAAAATGTCAAAAAAAGAAAATGTCTATTTTTAAATACCAATCGATTTGAAATTAAACAACGAGTTCAGAAAGGTATGACAATCCATATTTGGATGAATTCTTTCATTGTTTCGGTCAAAAAACTAATCTTTTTTTTGTGGAAAATTATGATTTTGGTTTTTGGTGAAAATTTGATTTTTTTTATTTTCGTTTTTTTGGTGTAACTTGGCCAAAAATGGTCCTACACCAAAAATACAGACTGTTTTGAACAGATTACAAAATAATAATTAAATCCATGACACTTTCCGTGTGATTTTGAAAAAATAAAATTTTCGCCAATTTTTACTTTTTTTTTTAAGGGGGTACATCATGATTTTTTGCGAAAAATGTCAAAAAAATAAAATGTCTATTTTTAAATACCAATCGATTTGAAATTAAACAACGAGTTCAGAAAGGTATGACAATCCATATTTGGATGAATTCTTTCATTGTTTCGGTCAAAAAACTAATCTTTTTTTTGTGGAAAATTATGATTTTGGTTTTTGGTAAAAATTTGATTTTTTTTATATTCGTTTTTTTGGTGTAACTTGGCCAAAAATGGTCCTACACCAAAAATACAGACTGTTTTGAACAGATTACAAAATAATAATTAAATCCATGACACTTTCCGTGTGATTTTGAAAAAATAAAATTTTCGCCAATTTTTACTTTTTTTTTTAAGGGGGTACATCATGATTTTTTGCGAAAAATGTCAAAAAAATAAAATGTCTATTTTTAAATACCAATCGATTTGAAATTAAACAACGAGTTCAGAAAGGTATGACAATCCATATTTGGATGAATTCTTTCATTGTTTCGGTCAAAAAACTAATCTTTTTTTTGTGGAAAATTATGATTTTGGTTTTTGGTAAAAATTTGATTTTTTTTATATTCGTTTTTTTGGTGTAACTTGGCCAAAAATGGTCCTACACCAAAAATACACACTGTTTTGAACAGATTACAAAATAATAATAAAATCCATGACACTTTACGTGTGATTTTGAAAAAATAAAATTTTCGCCAATTTTTACTTTTTTTTTAAGGGGGTACATCATGATTTTTTGCGAAAAATGTCAAAAAAATAAAATGTCTATTTTTAAATACCAATCGATTTGAAATTAAACAACGAGTTTAGAAAGGTATGACAATCCATATTTGGATGAATACTTTTATTGTTTCGGTCAAAAACGAATATTTTTTTTGTGGAAAATTATGATTTTGGTTTTTGGTGAAAATTTGATTTTTTTTTTTTGTTTTTTTGCTGTTACTTGGCCAAAAAAGGTCCTATACCAAAAATACAGACTGTTTTGAACAGATTACAAAATAATAATTAAATCCATGACACTTTCCGTGTGATTTTGAAAAAATAAATTTTTGACAATTTTCAATTTTTAATTCGGGCATATCAATGTCTGAGCTACCTGTTTTCCTTGAGTAAGTCTCTGCTATCGCCTTCCGCCGATCTCAGGTGCAAATTGCAGATTTGCGATGGCAATCGACATCCGGGCAATAATATTGGGCAACGCGGCCCACTAAGCCCTTCGATAGTCATCGGCATTCCATTCACCGCTGTTTTTTGTTAATAAGCGCCGAGGTCTAATCCCTGACCCTCTTGGTCTCGGTTTCAGTTTCAGTTTTGGGCTCTCGGTCTCGGTTTCGGTTCCTGTTTCGATTTGGCAGGACGATAAAGGACTTGCATGCGACATAATTACCGCTGATTGAATTGAGTCCGTCACAAAGGTGATGAATCGCCTGTTGTAGATGTCAGATAAGCGCACCTTTCGCCCGCTTTTCCCATTTTCCCCGTTTTTTCTTGGTTTTCCTTTTTGGATTTCCCTTACTTCGCTTAGCGGAAATGCGCACTCGCAAAAAGTGCAGATTCCCGGGCCTTTTGTTGACTCAATCGCTTGTTTGCCAGCCTGTTTATTTGCCTGTTTGGCTGTCAAATCACAGCGAGAATCTGGCAAAAAACGGCCTGTACAGTGGAGCCTCGCTAGCTAAGGTTCCCTCCGCTTGACGGGCGATCCTGCGAGGCTCCACTGTGCCCGTTTTTCCACGGCTGGCGTTCATTAGTTTATCCGCCAGCCGCGTGTTTGCTCACCTCTTTCGAACAAAACTGCACAAATGAGGTCCTCGAACGTTGCAGCAGCTCTCAAATGCCAAATAACGAAAAAGATCAACGGAAAACTAACTAACACTCCAAAGGCGATTTAATGGGAAATTTAGTACATTGGCAATCTATTGAGAATTGTACTAAAATTTAACTTTGCCTTTCAGTTGTGTTTAAAATAAGTTATCATAATAATGTGTAGAAATAATTGTAAATATTTTATTATAATTATATCTAGAAATATTTGTAGATGCTTAAATATATATGCTCGAAATACTTTATTAAATTAATATGTATACAAAAAATGGCATAGTAAAAATATTAAATATTCAAATTGAATAAAAAAACCATATTTAATTGCCTTATTTAATTTGATAATTTATTAGTCAAGGTAGAAAATATTAGATAAAATAATAAATATATTTACTATAAATATTTTACGTAATAAAAAAAAGAATTTCCAACTAAAATCAACGTTAAACATTTGTAAAATTACTTTAATATTTTAATTTTATTATTTTAATATTTAAAATTATTTATTTCATTTAAAATCATAGCTAAATAGAATATAAAATCTTTATTTTTACATTAGTTTTGGAATTTTCGGCAATCTAGATAGAAAGTTAGTTTGTGATAAAACTCTTAAGAACTTGAACTGCAAATTGTATACCCATTTATCCAGAAGATGAAGAAAATATTTCCGGGGGCTAACCTTCAATATTCCATCCACTTTGGGGATGGATTCAGATTCGGAATCGGAATCCGATTGCATTTACAGTTCCCAGTGAGATTCTGGTCTTCCGATGCTAAATGGGATTTTATTTGGGCAACGGCCGCGCTGCATAATAGATGATGTGATATAATATGATTTGCCTACACAAAACGAAAATCAGGCCGCCCATCCGACAATCAACTCGTTCATAATGCATGAGTTTTTCAGTTTTTGAGTTTTCGAGTTTGCCGGGGAGTGTGGAACTGGCTGGTGTCGGCAATCAGTCAAATGTAATAATAAATAAATAAATAAATCAGGAGCAGGCAGGAGCATAAACAACGACACTCGCTGTTAATGGCAACTAACTGAACAACAAATGGAGCAGTCGGGATTAGAAATCACAAATGGAAAATCAAAAATAAAAATGCCATTGTGATTCCTTTTTTTTTTATTATGGCAAGGGTCTGCTGCTGCTAGCTGATCCCCGGGACAAAAAAAACTCTTTTTAGGGATTGGAAATGGCAAATTAATATTTATCGCGAGCCAAAACTCGAGCAGCTGCCAAAAAACGGGGGATTAGAATTAAAACAATGTTTACAAATGGCATTTAAATTGAATGAAAGGGAAGTATTTTAATAGTTTCAACTGCATTTAATTTTTTAAAAATGTTGTATGGTAATTAAAAAATTGATTTAATTAGCAAACAATATAAATAGTTTAATTCTCAATTATATTTATTTAATCATAAATATTTTTATATGCTTAGAAAAGCAGAAATCCAGAAATCAAACCCTAAGGAAAAAAGTGACTCTTGGCCCGAGTTCGAGTTTTTGGGTTCGAAGGTCCTGGGGCCATTAGCAAAATCAACAGCCACACTCAGCCAGCTATTCATTCACTCGTGCACCCATTCAGCATTCAGCACTCACCATTCCGAATGAATGAGGACACTCGCAGTTGCATTCACACTCTCTCGCCTTTCGACCCGAAGAAAAGGCCATTGCTGGCCTCTCTTTCGCTCCGCATGAGGCCGTCTCTTTCGGCAGGACTCTGTCGCTGCGGCGCCGTCGATGTGGAAAATGTTACGCTACAATTTAATTGAAAGGATAATCAGGCGCACAGCGGACGAGCGTTATGTGAGGAGTGCACTCATTCAGCAGCAAAAAAAAAAACGGGGAAAGATGTGAGAGGGAGACGGAGAACGGTGGGCATTAGAAAGAGACAGAACGATGGGCACGGACAAAAGGCAGCGCTAAAAGCTGCAAATGAATGAATGAGGCGAATAGAAATAAAATAGCAAACGGTGGCAGCACAACATCGGCTTTTGTTGTACCCGTCAAGTGTCCTTTTTGATGACGACGACACACAGCAAGGCGACGGCACTGCGCGAAAAGGGGGGCAGGTTCGGCGGGATATGGGCTTAAATTCAGATAAAACTTAAAAATAAATAATAAAATTATTTTTAAGAAATTAAAAAAAAGGTATATAGCTAAAATATTATTATTAAAAAAATATAGGAAATAAATTTCGCATATTTAGGAACAAAATATGGTACATATCTAGTTTGATAAATGAATAAAATATAGCGAAACAACCATAAATAAATTTATTTTAATAATTTTTTTAATTTTTTTTAATATAAATAAATATTATTCCAAAAAAATAATATTGTACATCATCTAAAAAAAATGTTTAGTAGATGTTTAAATCATTTTTACTATAAAAAAATATTGTATTTAAATCAAATTCAAATGCATTTATCTAAATAGGTATATAAAACTCTTGCTAACATTTTATAGAAGTATTCACTTAAAAAGGGAAAGAGTAAAGCTACAGCATTCAAGTTTTTTTTTATTGAATTTTGTAGGTTTGTGTTAACAACTTTAGCTGCAAAGAAAT
Source organism: Drosophila pseudotakahashii (assembly GCA_035046095.1). NCBI lineage: Eukaryota > Metazoa > Arthropoda > Insecta > Diptera > Drosophilidae > Drosophila > Drosophila pseudotakahashii. Next base: position 16,940,264 of record JAWNOE010000105.1, read on the forward strand.
GATTTTTAGAAAAAGTATAAACCTAGTAAATTATTTAAATGTGTATAAAAAGGCAACAAATAAAGGTGAAATTATTTTTCGCTCAGTGCAGCTTCGGGGTGGCTTCTGGTAGACCTCGCTTGTGGCCGGGTACGTGAGCCCACAACGTGGCCGGCTTTGCTTCCTGTTCCTGCCCGATCCTCGCCAGAGTCGCCAGAACACAGAGCAACCAGTGTCCTGTGGCGCGGAAGGTCCTGCGAAGGGTTGTCAACTGTGTGCAAAGTACAAAATACAAAATACGGCATACAGAATAAAATAAAATATAAAGCCAGGAATAAGGGGAAGGGGGAGGGGCAGGCGAAGGGGGGGGCGATTGGCAAATGAAACTCGAATGAAATAAAATTAAATGCGTTGCACAAGTTGCAAATGCGAGAGAGCGAGCAACAATCAAAAGGATTCACGCTGCGTGTCCTGTTCCTCGCTGTGAAAAATGTAATTTTAATCGAATTCACTCACCCCTTTTGCTACGTTTTTTTTTGTGTTACAGCAACTGTTTCCATAGCCCCCTCCCCTCCCTTTGGCCAGTCATAGTTTTCCAAGTGCTAACCGTATTAGAGCAGGGCCACCAAGTCCCGATCCCAATCCCAATCCCGATCCTTCCCTGATTTGTGTTGTGCCAACACAACAGTTCTTTTCTCCTTCGAGAGTTGACGCAGCGGGCGCCGCCGGAGGCCAAAGGCATTCTTCCGCGAGAAATGCAATTAACTTGGCCAACGGCAACTAACCCCTTTATTTGGCTTCAGTGGCAGCGGCAGGGGGGTTAGCATCCCCCTCTGCCATCCCCCGTCCGCAATTAAAACAAAAGGCAGGAGTCGCTAATTAACATTGTTAGCATTAGCGCAGCTTGGAAAAACAAACGAGAAAAAATCCAGCCGGAGTGGTCCAAAAATCGGGTGGCTGTGGGCAAACTTTGACCTTTTCGGTGGTTTATCCCCCGGACCAAGTCGAACCATCGATTCCCTGCCTTTAAAATATTTTTACATATTTTCTTTGAGCTAATGTAAATCGATAAAAAAATACCAAAGCAAGTTATGCTCCTAAAACTAAAACAGTTTGAAGGAATCGGGAAAACAGTATTCCTAAATTATGTTTATGATTTTTCCCAAACTATATTATTATTATTATTTTGAGCAGAATCGTTGGATTTATAGCTACAAAGTTAAATTAAATTTAAAGTTAACCCAAATAAATGTATTAATTTTATTAAATATATTTTTAGGTACTTTAAATCACAAAATTTATTTTTAAGAAAATACTGCCCAAAAAAATAACTTATTTGTTGTATTTTAAAAATAACTTTTAAGAAAAATATATTAGGTTTACTAATAAATATTTGTAGACAACTAAAACCTATTCTAAGCATATTTTAAATACATTAATAGAAAAAATAAAAAAAATCAAGTGCCCTAATAAATAATAAATAATTTATATTATGTTAAAATTAATACACTTTTAAAAAAAAGAAAAAAACTAAAAGCTTTCATTTAAATTCTAATAAATTGTGCTAGAATATATATTATATGTATTTCCCGGAAATTCAGTTTGCAAAAGCTTATTAGCACTCGCTTTCAGTTTTCAGTACGAAGCCCGCCTGCTAAGCCCTGAATTTGATCCTATTTACCCACCGATGGCCCCCCCTTTTTCCCCGTAACTCTTTCTGTGGCATCATCAGCGACATATGTAAAATTAAATATTGTTTATTGTCAGAGCTAACCCGACCTTTGGCCCCGTATTAATCAACCTACTGTGTGCCGAGCACCCCCCTTAACCCCACTTTGCCCCCCTTTACCCTGCCCAGTCACTTGTTTATTTATCGACTTGCCAACCGTTTTGCACTCGGATTTCCCCCTTTTTTTTGGCTCTTTTGGTTTTTTTCGGTTCGTGTGGCAGTCGCTTGTTAAACAGCAAAAAAAAAAAAGGGGGCAACATTTATAGCTAATTTTCTTGTCATTGTTTTGACTTTTACACCTTCGCTGCCGCGTGTTTACCTGTGAGTTTTACCCCCAAAAGGGGGTTAAAAGGGGGAAAAAGGGGGAAAATGGTGGAAATTTGGAGTGCTCGAGTGGCGTCGTCGCATTGTTTGGCCATGTAAAATAATATTGTATTTGGGCTGTTTGCCTGCGCAACTTGGCTAATGAAGGGGGCGGACTGGGCGGATCGGTGGTATTTATATAGTCTATAGAGTCCTCGCAAAACGAAGGGTTTGAGTGTCGGCGAAGCCCCACAACTGAGTTCTCGGTTAAACTCAGAAAACACAAAAGGTTCGCTAATTTAAAAATATTTTAAACAATTATTTAGGTATACTAAAAAAATTATAATAATAAAATAATACTAATAAATATATTTTTTTTTATTTTTCATAATAATATTTCGGTTTTTAAAGTCCCACAAAATTTGTATAATAATAATAAATATATTTCTTATTTTTCATAATAATATTTAGGTTTTTTAAAGTTCCACAAAATATGTATAATAATAATAAATATATTTCTTATTTTTCATAATAATATATAGGTTTTTTAAAGTCCCACAAAATATATATAATAATTATAAATATATTTCGTATTTTTATAATAATATTCCACTGTTTAAAAATCCCACAAAAAATCTTAAATTATAATAAACAGCAAGTGTACTTTATTTTAAGGGGATTATTTATGTCCCAACTCGAGTTGATTCGATTAGGCAACACATAGGGATAAATATGCCTTCCAGGAGACATACATATCGCTTGACCATCTCTTCTCAATTGCCATTTACATAAACAGCAGGAAAAACGAGAGAAAATGTGACACTTGAAGAATTTGTGAAAATCAGACTGGCGCCACTCTCAATTTTCGAACTGATTTATGGGCCTGCGTTTTCGAAAACCGAACAGCAGTTGTATGTCCAAGATCTCGATCTCGATCTGGATCGGGATTACGAAACGGGACGAATTAATGCGAAGCACTTTGCAATTGAGTTGTCAAATGCGGGAAAAACAAGTGGCACCTACGGGGAAATTGGAGAGCGGCAATTGAACCCGAATCCGAAACCGAAACCGAGATGGAAAACAGAGGACCTAGAGTTCAGAACTCAGACCCAAACACTCGAACCCATTTCCAGCTTATTACTCAATCAATATGCTCATTTGTTTCTTTTTTTTTTAGCTGGAAGCAGTTGTTTCTGAGGAGGTTGCCTGTTTTGACAGCATCCTCGGTGTAATTGGAACTCCAGTTTAGTTAAGCGATCCCCGATCCTTTCGATCCTTGATGCCCGGGGTGCTGCTTTTGGCGCGTCCTTTTGCAGTTCGATTTACCCGATGATGATGACTATCTGACCTACTTACTACCTGATCTATTTACGGGGCCACGACAGCTGTTCAGATTTGGCAACTGTCGTTGGTCCTTTGACGTCCTTATCGTTGCGTTTTCTACAACTGTTTCGGCACCAGATTGTACACTTAAAAAAAATATATAAATTTAGCATTTTTTTACGAATTTTAAAAAGGAAAGAGAATTTTCAACCTATTTTTCAATAATGGTGACCCCGAATTTCACTTTTTTAGACGATAACTTTGTCTATCAGCACCCGATTTAAAAGTGACAGATCTCCGAAGTTTTGCATCAGAACTTCCTAATAATCTGCATTTCAATAGACAATTTTTGAGCCATTTCTCATTGATGGTGACCCCGAATTTCACTTTTTTAGACGATAACTTTGTCTATCAGCACCCGATTTAAAAGTGACAGATCTCCGAAGTTTTGGAGGAGAACTTCCTAATAATCTGCATTTCAATAGACAATTTTTGAGCCATTTCTCATTGATGGTGACCCCGAATTTCATTTTTTTAGACGATAACTTAGTCTACCAGTAACCGATTTTAAAGTGATAAATCTCCTAAGTTTGGTGGCGAAATTTCCTAACAATCTCCATTTCAATATAAAATTTTTGAGCTATTTTTCATTAATGGTGACCCCGAATTTTACTTTTTTAAACGATAACTTCTTTTACCAGCAACCGATTTTAGAGTAATAAATCTCCTAAGTTTGGTGGCGAAATTTCCTAACAATCTGCATACAAATTTTCATGAGCGTCAACTGTATTTAAGAATTTGGCGACCCCGATCCGAGCAAAACATTAGCTAACTTCTTTTGAGGGTATACCCTATTTAGATTTCTTTATTGGTCCCTTTTTAGCCGAGTGTACCGCTGCCCTCTCAATGCTATCCCAGTGCCAGGAGGCAATTAGCCCGGCATGAGGTCCTCGGAATCAGCTGTAGATAAGCAGCCAGCTCCCAAAAGGCACCACATGCTTGACCACTGGGTGCCCTCGACAAATTGCCTCGGGTGCTGTCCGAATCTTTGCAATGGGCAGTGTTGTATGTGGAATCGGGATGGGCAATAATCACGACTTGACCGCGGAAGTGACCAAAAGGCAAGGGCGCATGCGCGGCGCATTGGCAGGGGCGTCAGTCAAAGGGGGGTTCTTTTCGATCGCATTGTCCAGATCACGGACCGCCTGGAATGAAGCTGTTAGCGACTTTGCAGCATCATAATTAAGGTGTCGTAATTGCCGCCCCTGAGACGCGGCATTAGTGCCCCGGCACGGAGGTTCTCTCGCCCCCCGGAACCCCCCTCAAACCCCCTTCGAACCCTCGAAACACCACCCGAAAAACGAGAAGTAACAGCTGCGGAACTCTCAACCTCAATGCCAACCGCTGACAAAGTTGCCATTGTTGGAAACTTTATCAGCATGCAAATAAAATCCCATTCAAAGGGGAACAGAGACGGCTGGAGATTAGGCGACGGACACCAGTGGCCGGAAACCCATCGGATAAATGACACAAGAACTCCAAGTGGAGCACTCTATCAACAAAAAAAAAACAAAAGTCGAATATTCAGCGACAATTGGAAAAGCGCTGAGCGGGAAATCCACTCTCAAATAGTTAAAAAATAACATACAAAACGAGGTGCTGCTAAGCCGTTTTACTTTTAAATTGGTTAAATTAAAAACGAAATTTAAAAAGGGATTAAAAAATGTTTATTTGATTTTCTTATATATTTATTTATTTAACTATTGAAAACACGAAATGATTTAGTACTTAATTCAGTCAATAAAATATTTAATTGTTCTGAAAAGTAATAAGTTTTATGTTAGACTTTTTATTTAAAAAATAATACTACTAAATTCAGTCAATAAAATATTTATTATTTCTATAAATACTAAATTCAGTCAATAATATTTAATTTGTTCTGGAAAGTAATAAGTTTTATGCCAGACTTTTTATTAAAAAACAATAAAATATTTATTATTTCTATAAATAGGTAATAAATTTTGACATAAAAAGTCAATAAAATATTAAATTTGAATGCCAGACATCTTATTCAAATAATAATATTTTTAAATCGCGACTCAAGACTTCTACTTACTCTAAAAAATCGTGAAATTTCTATAGCTACATTCCACAGTTTTTAATAAGAAACTTTTCCTTAGGGAAACTGACTTTTCTTTTCAGTTGACTTCACTCCCGGTTCCAGTTGATTTTCGCCACCATTTCCCCCGCCAAAACAACCGACTTTCCCCGACTTTTACATGTGCCATTTGCCACGGGGCAACGCGAATATCTATATATTTTTGTATCGCACGGCCAATTTGATGACATTATTACGGGAAACTGCACAAAAGTGTCGAGTGGAACGACCGACGACTAGAAATAGGAATATAGAAATATAGAAATAGAAAGAGACGAAGGACACTGAGCAGAGTGTCCTTTTTGGCATGTGTTGCTGAGCATGAAAATTGCAATTTTTCGCCAGATAATCCTGGGACCCTGAAACAGAAACAGAAACGGAACACCAGGAACCCCAGAAACCCGGTGAAATCACCGAACAATGCTGCAATGTTGCTCGGCAATCGGCAATTGGCAATTGGGTGAGTGGCAATTGATTCGTTGCACCATGCGAATGGATCCCTATTCTCTATGAGTTTTTTCTTCTAGTTCTTCTTTTTTTGCTTGTCATTTTGTGGGGTCGACCGCAGTCGTTTGGCCACAGCGGGTAGTCCCATAGTTCCATAGTTCCATAGTTCCATATATACAGAGTCCATATAGCCCATCGATCGATCGATCGCAGCGCATCGAAAGGTTGGACAATACCGAAATTCAGCACATTTTCAACGCTTTGAAGACCGAGGTGTGATCTGTGATCTGCGATCCGTTCGTCCCAGATCGGTGATCATTATGGCCATTATCTCGAGTGCTAAGTGGTCGCGTGTGACCAATTTTCATTTTCAGCTGGCCATCGGCAAATGGCGGGATTTTTATGGTCAAATCAGTAGGGTGTAATCAACCGAGTAAGTTGTCAGGCCAAATGTTGTGTTAAAAATAATAATTGCCTGTAAGGAGGGACATTTGTTGTCTTATTTAGCATTTAAGGCCATAATTCATCTACATAAAATTTAAAAAAGTGCATATATATTTTTTTTAAATAAAGAAATAAATTTCAAAATGTATTTAATTTTTTTTTATATAATTTAACAAAAAGTTTCGAAAAATTGTAAGCATAATATTACAAAAAGTCAATATTTATGTTAAACGTGCTTTTGCTAACAAAACTCTACTGAAACTAATTTATTTATATTTTTATTATTAAACATTATAATAAAAAAAAATAATAAAAAAGGATTACTTGTGTAAAAAGTGATTTTTGATAAAAAATCTAATGAAACTGATTTATTTATATTTTTAAACATATTTTAAAAAGAGTTCCTTAATATTTTCTGCCCAGTAATAAAAGTAAATTCTTCTATTTAATTTAAAATTCATAAAATACCTGCTGTCCAATCTTGACTTTTGCCTCTGACTCAGTCAAATTGACTTGTTCGTCGTCGAACTGAATATATTCTGTGTGCATTTCCCTTCAGTGGCAGCTAAAAAATAGAGAAGGAAATGAAATGACCGGAAGTTCAAATCAAACCAACTTCAAATGTCCGAAAATTGGCGAGAAATTCGAGACTAGAGCTGAAATTCGCATTCGTCGCATTCCGAACACGTAACAAACTAAGCCAAAATTCAGATGGAAATACAAATACAAACACGTTGCTGCTGTTGACCTTTTGCGAATAATTCAAATAAAATTTACACCTTTGAGCCAAACGGAAAAGGTAGTTGGAAGGGGGCGTGGCTATTGACCAAGGGACTGCAAGCGGAAATCCTTTTTCAATTTTATTTCATCACAAAATGCACAAATAAAAACTGGTGAAATATTTTTAAAAATTTGTATTTAAATCGCTGATTATTTGAAATATTTTTAATTTTAATAATATTTAAAAATATAAATAAATTTTTTTTTTAATATTTTCTTTAATAAGTTTGAAGTTTTCTTCGTAAAATTCAGTTACCATTTTTTCTCCCTGTGCAAACACACAGCTGCTGCAAGTTATTGCCGAAATATAAATTGAGTCTTGGCCACTGAAGTTGATTATGGTCTACGCCTCAACGGATCTCAGCCAACAAATTTGCTCGATTCGGTTGAAAAATCAACACCAAGCTGTCCCTTAAAAAGTGGCCATGTGTGTGTTTGTGTGTGTGGGCCATCCTTCTTTTCCTTCCCTTTTCCGGCCCCCATTTCTCACTCCTTTCCCTCCTCCCTTGGAAAACCCTCGGCCTTTCGCTTCCTTTGGGCCAATGTGTCTGGCCTAAGCCCTGCGGCTCACATATCAGCGCGCATTAAAACAAAGTGGGCATCAATGTAGAACCCGAAGCCGAAACCCCCCAACGACGCCCCTGCCCCTGCCCCCTCCTCAAAAGGGGGTAACTCAATTTGCACAAAAGAAAGGCAAGGCAAGGCAAAAAAAATTAGGGGTAGAGCCAGGGCTAAAAAGGTTTTTATACCCTGGTTTATTTAAATTTAAAAATAAAATAAAATATTAAAAAAATAAATACTAAATAAAAAAAAATAAAATAAAATAAATTAAATATATATATAATATTAAATAATAAAAATAAACTGATATCCTAATAAATGTAAATTCGATTACTTGTTCATAAAACTTGTAATTTTTCTTAGTTTAAAGACTTTAAAATATATATTTAATTTATAAATCAACTTGGTAACTGTTATTTTTAAAATATTGTTTTATAGATTACATTTATGATTATGTTTTTATTTATAATTTATTTTCCCTTAGAAATAATTATTAAATTTGTACTCCAAATAATAATTATTACTTATATATATTTTCTTTTTTAATGTTTCATATAAATGATATATTTATAATAAAAAAAATAATAAAATTATATAATATAGTAATATTGCTCTTAGTAACTATTTAACTTCCTAATTCATTTGTCTATATTTTTTTGTGTACTTGGTTGCCTTTTCCTTTTTTACCAACCTTACAGGGTATTTTACTGGGAAAGGATCAAATGGACAGCGGCAGCTTTTCACTTATCAGAGCGGTCGGGGTCCCAATTATTAACGCCCAAAGCTCCAAATCCGATTTGCCAAGCAAAAAACCTAAGCCCCTCCACCCCCATGCCATCCTTTTTGACCAAGTCAATCCTGCTTAATCCTGGATTCTGGATCCTGGGGCCTTTCACACACACACATATGCATGCTAAGTAGTTTTGGGAGGGAAGAAGATGGACATACATTCGAACAGCTGTTGCGGGTCCGAGTCTTTCGAAATCTCCGGAGAATTGCAGACGGAAGTGCACTTGAACCCGTGGCGCCGGAATTCGTGTGAAAAGTGTTGCATTTGAATTTGATCTCGACCTCTGACCTTCACACATCCTCCTCCTCCAATGTCAAAAGGACAAGTGTTGGGCCAACAGCTACGCACACACATCCTGTGAGAGGATGAGGAGCCATTAATCGCAGTTCGATAATAATTTCATGCTCGTTAACAGGACCGGGCTTCCCCTGCCCCACAATTTTCTGGCATATTAGTTACAGGACCTCCGACCTCCGCAGTCCTTGTTATCGTTAAGCAGTCGCTAATTAGACGCACATGTGTAACACGAAACCGCATTTAAGTTTTTAGGGAAAGGGAATGGGAATGGGAATGGGAATGGGAATGGAACACAGGAGCAACCACCGACACCAAAACACCGAAAACCTCGCTCCTTTTTTTCCGTTTTTGTTCGTTCCGGCGAAGCACTAAAACTGTCCCAATTGTTACGAAATTATACACTTGAACTTCTCAACTTTTTGTCCTCCGCCTTTTCTACTTGGTTTTTTTTTTCAAATGCACTTTTCCACCCCCTCGACTGGCGGCGGGTTAAGCACTTGCCCGGGGGTCAGACCGTAAATTGTGATCCCGAAACTGAGTCTAAAACTGCCCCGGTCACAGTCACACTTCCTTAGCGCTAATCCTGGCAAAAAACATTTATTGGCAAAAGTGTCAAATGATTTTTAATGGCTCGCGTGTGGGAAAGTTCACATACGAGAGGGTTTTCGGGTGAAAAACGGAATTATATCCTATCTAAATCATACATATTTATTTGATTTTCAGTTCTTCTATTTTAAATATATTTATAATAATTTTAAATATATAAAAGTCAGTTTACTTGTTACATAAATTTATTCCAATTATTATTTTCAATTTAATGGCTTTAAAATAATTTAAAATTATAAGGAATATATTTTAAAGTTTTTTTATGTCTTTTTATACAAATCTAGTTTTTCTTATATTTTTACTTTTATTTTATAAATTTTGCTTTGTCTCTATAATATTTTTAAAATATTAAGAAAGCAGTTAAAAATGCAAATATCTCTTTATAAGTTTATTTAACTATAAATATTTCAATCTAATCACGACTTTTAAATAAACTTGATCCGTGAAATCCGGTTGCCTTCAATTAAGAAGCACCGTCATATTTCTGCAGGACTTCCTCCCCTTTTCGGGGATATCTGATATCTTTAATAATCTTCCCGCGGCCAAGGAATGCGGGACAGGGAAGAGTCGGGGGAAATAAGAGCCAGATTTAATATCTGGCCGCCCTTTAATCTATCAGCAGGCCAACAGCTGTGGCCAATGGCCGAAAATCGAGCAATCCAGCATCCAGCAATCCAAAGTCGCCGCCCCTCTGGATATTGCTATTTTCGTAGAGCCACGCTATGCTTTTATTTTCCCTTCTTTGTTTTTAATAAATTTCAGGGCAGGATGGGCCATCGACCATTTTACCAGGACGTGGCCATGATAGAGCTGATGATTCTGATTCTGATTCTGTTCTCTGTTTTCTGTTTCTGGGGAGGCGGGAATTCTGGGGTTCGCCCTTTGTTATTTCGCCTGGCGACATTTGCATGCCTCATTTGAGGACAAGTTCCTCTTCATTTATTTATTTTATTGCGGCCTCATTCGCGTTATGAACTCAATGGCCTGTGGACATTATTTTAATAATTGCACTCCCCTTCGCTTCTCTGTTTATTACTCGCATTCCATTGATTTTCATGGATTTCTCGTAATAAACTTTTCTGTATTGTAATTTTTTATGTACACAGTTTCAGCTGCCTTCTGCCCTCGATGTTGCTGAAGAGAAACAGGCGGATTCGGGAAAAATATTGATGAAAATGAGATACTGCGAAGGTCTTCCAATGGTCTATAACTAAATATGAGAAATAAAATCAGATAAACACACGGTATTTACAAAAGGGTATTATTAAATTTTAAAATAATATAAAATATCACAAAATAATAAAAAATAAATTAAATAAATGAAAGTAATAAATAAAAATATTTATATATTTTATACAAATTTAAATATATTTAACAAAATTTCTAATTAAAATGTAGTAGAACAAATTATACTTTCTACTCAAATTCTACCTTATAATGACAATCCTAAGTAATATATTTTAATATAATATTTTAGTAAATATTATTATATTTTTAGTAAATAAATAAAATAAATACCAAATACATTTATTAAAAATATAAGCAACTCCAACAAAAAATTCTCTTTAAATCTGAGGTACACATAATAATTTTTAAATGCTCAGAAAAATACATTATTTACTAAAAATAGTGTTAGTAAATGTGGAAATTAATAATATAAAAACTAATAAATTTAAAAGATTTAATTTAATAATTTACAATTATTTATAAATATTTCTAAAAACAAATATGATGGTATGTATATACCTTATAGCCGGTAGGCAGTAATCAACCAAAAGACACGCCGTCTGAGGAAGATATCTACCTACCCAAAGTAAACTAGATAGGCAGTTCCAGAACCGCGTTCTCAAACCCCCGACAACGGAAACTAATCCCCGGGCTAAGCTTACACACACTTTGTGGGCTAATTTATCTTGAGTGGATCGGCGAAGGGACATAGGGCTATCGATCGATCCAGCTCAGCCTTCGGCATCCTGGCAGGTCCTTTGTGGCCGGGTGTGCTTTTGTTGGACTGCATGATATATGTATATGGCATATAGGCCATATATGGATACTTGGACAAGTGTCGGTTGCACAATGAAAACGAAAAACCAAACAAAGGACCTGCACGATCGCCCGATGAAGGATTATCCCAGACACAAAGTCTGGGAAATCCTTTTTCCCGGCCCTACACACACATATATTAGCCCTAAGTGCGGCTTAGCCGAATGCTAATAGCCAATAGAAAAGGGAAAATATAAAAGAGAAATCTAAGTTCGGAAATCTGAAATCTGAGTCCACACATGCCAGTGCAACCTGTAGTCTTAGGTGGCTTTTATTGTGCGCCGCCCTTTGTGCCAATTGTTGCCACAAATTGCTGAACAAAGACAAGTGTAGCGCCGGCGCTGCCACAGCGATCCGGATCCAGATTCGGATTTGGATTCAGATTCGGATTCGGATCCCTTATCCTCATGGCCACCCATTAATATTTCAATCGCTCGAACTCGAACTCGAACTCACCAATCGACGGTGCTGGCATTTTGTATTCATGGCCCGGGATTTGTTTAGATGAAAAGGGGGAATTTGGAAAAAGGACTCCACAGGATGTGCAGTCCCAGGACAAGTGCATTTTTATTTCTTATATACGGAAATATTCAGTCTCTCTATTTGAATTTTTATAAGAATTTTAAAGGGCATTACAAAGGCTGCAAGGCATAATTTCAAATAAAAATTTATAAAATAAAAAATAAATATAAATTCTAAAAATAAAAAATAAAAATATAGATATTAATGAAACAAATAATTTCAAGATTCGCTTTAGTTATACATTTAAATATAACTAATATGTTAAATAAATAAAATAAATAATCAAAGAAATTAATAAAAAATGTAACCTTAATATATTTAAATATAACGTTTTAGTAAATATATAAAATAATTACCAAGGAAGTTAAAATAAAATTCATTTAATTAAATAATAAATCTTAATAATTTTAAATGCTCAGAAATATTCAATACTTTTTGAAAATATATATTATTAAAAGAATAAATAAATAATAAAATAATAATAGTAAATTCAAATACTCCTAGAATCAGCATATTTTTCCCAGTGCAGCCAATTCAAGCGTATTATTTTCTAAATTCCAGCACTTCTTCACTGCCAACTCCCTTGATCCCCCGAAATAATCGAAGAGTGTGGGCTCGTGGTTCTCTTTCCCCCACCGAATTTTCGGTCTGCGTGATTTTTTATTCGCTTTTTTGTGCCATCACCAGCGCTTTTTCAGCGAGGACACCACACTATGTTTCTAATCAGTGCAGCTTCCGCCGCTTTCCCGGCTTTTTCCGCTACGCCGATGAATTTTCCGTCAGTCAACAGAGCGCGATATTTGTCAACAAGCGGAACTATAAATATGCATGCGAGGGGCGAGTGGTTGGAAAATGGGAAAATGGGGAAAAGGGGAGAAATGGATGCCATCAGGGCATTTTTTTTCGGACAGGGGACAGGAGGCTCTGATTTTCCACTCACAGCCAGGCAGGCATTTCATTTCATTCCATTTCACATTTCACGGTGCAATTTTTACTTTTACGGGCAAACTCATTTTTTACACACTGGCCCCGGAAAAATCGCTCGCAACTTCGCTGGCAAGGGAATAGAAAATCAACCCAAAACCGAATCCATCCCGCCGACCGAATATATATTTTCCACACACATAAATCCGAAAACTTAAAGGCAGCTCGCCTTGCGAATTTCCCAGGATGCTCAGGATGCTATCCGCGATGCGATCTGCTGCCCAGCAGCCCCAAAAGTTCATGCGAATGATGTGCTATGGTAAGTGAATATTCACAATATTTTATTTTGCCATTAAATAATTTTAAAAAATATTTTAAAAATTGTAAATAAGTTCCTAAGGTTCCTAAGTTCCTAAAATCTTATATAAAAATTTTACAAAATATTTTTAAAATTTAAAAGTTGATCCTAACTATTTTAATCGTAATCTAAATAATGTTAAAAAACATTTTAAATATTTTAGAAAAAGACCTTTAACTTATTTTACTTATATAAATATATAAATTTGTAGGAAAATATTTTTAAAATTTAAAAAAAAATTCCAACTTTTCTATTCATATAAAAAAATATTTTAGAAATTCCAAATTAGCTCCTAACTTTCTTGATCTTATATAAAAATACTTTCCCCATAGATTCCCAACGCATCAAGGCGCAGTTTCTTGGCCAAAATGGGGAATCCCCTGCCAATGCAGAGGAACTCGATACTCAGGACAAGGAGGGGTCTGAACAGACCCCGGCGGTGGTGCCACGCCCCCGTACGCCCATGCACAATCCGTTAAGTCGACGCCACACTGTGAACAGCTCCCGGCTGCAGTACATCAACGACAAGTACAAGGAGCTGGCCAACGAGGTGGAGTTGCGCAAGCCCAAGGAAAAGCCCTTTGTGACCCGCCACGCCCTCCATTCGGGGCGGTTCGACAAGTGATATATGTGCGATCTTGAGATCTTATAAGCCCCGTTGGTGATCCATCCAGAAACTTCCACTCACTTCATGTTCAACGAATTTCGCCTGTTAAATCACAAAGTAAAATGCTGTAAATAAAATGAAAAAATAATAAATTCCATTAAAATCAATTACTATGTGAAATATTATTTTAAGCGACTTGGAACTACTTTAAGCTGGAACACCCTTAATAAATACCTTTGGGAACAGGCTGAAGTGGATGTCTAGGCAAAAGGGAAAAGCATAACGAGGCCCGACATCCAAACAACCAACAACCAGAAACCGACAACCGGCAACACATAAGCCGCCATGTAACGGATGCGATGTTGCATTTCCCTGGGACTTGACTTGGATGCGATTGGGAGCGGAACAAAAAACGACGCATTTCTGAGGCGAAGGTGGAAATGGAACTGGAAAATGTGGGTGTAGGGAAAAGCCATCGAGTGCCAACTTCATATTTCGACAACTTTTTGACTTTTTGGGCTAAAAATATTCCGACTTTGTGTAAAAATATGTCAATTTTTGCTATTTTTCTATCGTAACTTGGCTAAACCGAGGCGCACAGCTAAACAATCCACTGTCTTGGGCAGCTAAAAACATAGGCTAACGTTTCGCATCACTTTCCTGGAAATTAATTTTTTGACTAAATTTCGAATTTGTCATATTTTTTTCGCATCATGATTTTTTGCGAAAATTTGGCAAAAATTTAAAGTTCCAGTTTTGAATGCCAATCGTTTGGGAATTTAATTACCAGCTCATCGATGTATGACATTCCATATTTTGACCTTATTTAGGCACCATGTTAATTAAAAAACTAATTTTTTATGGCGCAAAAAATTGGGATTAGGATTTTAGACAAAAATACCAATTTTTTGCGGATTTTGAATCGTAATTTCCACAAATCAAGGCACAAAGTTGAGAGATTGACTGTTTTCTACAGCTAAAAACCTAAACTAACGATCTCTACCACTTTCCGGGAAATTAATTTTTTGGCCAAATTTCGCATTTTTGATAAGGGGTTACATCATGATTTTTTGCAAAAAGTTGACAAAATTTAAAAGTTTCAGGTTTAAATGCCAATCGATTGGGATTTCAATTACGAGCTCAAAAAGGTATGACATTCTATATTTGGACAATGTTTGTAGATTTTTCTGAACAAAAAACTGTTTTTTCCGGTATAAAATAAAAGTAATGGATTTTGGGCGAAAACGAGAACTTTATCACAATTCAGCTAAATTGAGTGCCAGTTTTTCAAAAACTCGTAGAACTCATGTTTCTTAAATCGAACCGTTTATTTGATTTAATCTATTTAAATAATATTTACCCGAGAATTCCGTAACAGCATTCCCCTTCTTGTTTTATTGTCTTTAGGACGACGCGTCATTGTTCCAGGCAGAGCCACATCCACATCCACATCCATCTCCTGTTGCCGGCCATTCAAAAACTGAATCCGAATCCGAGTCCCGGTATCCGGATTGGGATCGGTGCGGAGAATGGGAGAAATGGCGGGTCTAAGCGTTTCACTTTCAGCTCCGTTTGATGGCCAGTCGCTTTTGAGCATGAAATCGCAATGCACACGCCACCCGCGTTTTTTGCTGATTTTTCCAGCAGCTTTTGCACTTGCTCCTTTCATCCATACAAATCACACTAAACCGAATACGTCAAGGCGTGGAAAATGGGTGGAAAAGGTGGAAAATCATGGATGAAGGGGGGATGGGGGGTGGGGTGGTGCACTAGCTTTCCTTTGAGTGCCAGTGCCGGGTCAATATCACAGGGAAAATAGCCGCAAAAAAAGCGACTCTCTCTCGATAAGAAACAAAGGCGGGAAAAAATCCAGCAAAAGGGAAAACAGGAGCTGACTTGACTACAAAACCCAAGTCGCAACGGATGCGGCCTCAACGCATGGGTGGGGTGAAATCTGTGTGAGGGGGGGAGCTATGTGCGAAGGATTGACTTTGACTGCCGAGCCATATGTATATCCTGTTTGTGCCGAGATTTGGCTTTGAGCTATGGATATCGTTAGAGCAGCTCATCGATTTGCCACCCCCCCCTCTGGGGGTCTGCAAAAAACTGTATGGCATGGGTGGGGCAAAAAGGGGGGGCCGACTGTTGTCGCAACTTCGAGTGTCGTGTGCTGCTGCAAAGTTTACAAGCTCCCGAGCATTCTCTTTTTTCTGTTTTTTGCTTTTTGCTGTATGCACCACCATGCTGTTGCTGTGGCCCTTTTTTAATTACATCCTTCGCAAAAAAAAGCAGGGGAAAAAAAGGCAAAAGGACCTTAGGGGCTGCTGCTGCTGCTGGAAAAAGGAGGAAAAAAGAAAGGGGTAAGGAAAAAAGCGAACCCGGCCAAACCAAAAACTTGTACAAATGCCATGGTTTGGCTTTGGCCTACGAGTATCACATCCTCTTTTTTTCCTCCACGTTAGTTTATTGTGAAATTCCAATAAATGCAGTGGGCGTGGCAGCCATAAAGGTAGTTGTACGAATCGAAAGGAGGGGAAAAGGGGGGAAAAAAACTAACAAGAGGTGCAGGGAAATGGAAAATGGGCAACAGAGGAAGCTGCCGCCCGAAGAACGGGACAAAACGAGCAGCAGAAAGTCGTAGAAAATCGGAAAATTGGCCACGCAATGTAGGGAAAAAAAAAGGGGGGCCGTCGAGAAAGTCCTAAAGGTTTCGGCTTAAAGGACCTCTTGAAAGAGCTATCCAAAAGAAAATAATTAATATTATTAGTAGGTTTTATTAGACACTAAAATTATTTTTAAAGTAAATCGAAACGTTAAATAAATAATAAAAACCTAGAAAAAATTTAAATGTATGCTTATTATTATAAATATTAAATATTAAACGAGTATTATTCGTTTCTTTTAACTTTTCTTAAAATTCTAAATTGTTTAAAATAATATTTCGTATTTAGTAGGTTTTATTAGACATTAAAATGATTTTTAAAAATAAATCTAAAAGTTAAATATATAATAAAAGTCCAGACAATAATTCACTTTATGCTATTTATTATAAGTGTTAAAAATTACCAAATTAAAGGCCATAATTAAGAAATTAAAAATATATTTTCACACCTTAACACATTTATATAATTGTTAAAAATAAATCTGCAAGTAAAAACAAAGAATTCAAAAAAGAAAATATTAATTACTAGAATAAATAAATAATTTTTACCTATAAATATCACTTATTTCGCTAATCAAATATTAAATATAAAGAAAAGTTAAAAGAGTTGATTTTTATTTCGCTAATCAAATATTAAATATAAAGAAAAGTTAAACGAGTAGATTTTTTCCAATGAATAAAATGCGTTCTCAAGTCCCCTTTTATTTACCAAAAATTAGGAAATTATTCCTTCTATTAAGTGAACAATGAGGAGGACACCTGCAGCGCCTTGAGTCGGTCACAAAGGACGAACGCACCTGGAAAACTCGGCTCACCTCCTCACAGGACTCCACTTGGTTCGATTGTGCCGGGGATTGCGATGCGATGCGATGCGCCAAGGACATCATCGTCCTGGGGGGAAGAATGGATAGGATGGCAGGGGGGTAGTGGGGTAAATCAGGAGGAGGACTCTGTGTCTTCCTTTGGGTAGGTACTTCGGGTACTTGGGTACTTGGGTACTTTGGGGATTTTGTGCAGATTTACATGCAAACAATCAAGATATGCCCGGGCTTTCAAGTGCCCCGGAGTTGCGAGCAGGAAAAGCGGAAAAGCGGAAAAATGGGGGCAAGGGACCGCCTGCCAATACGTCATGTGTGCCTCAGCAGCGGCTTACCCATGAGCTGGTGGAAATGGAGGTGGAAAATCGGGAAATCGGGAAGTGGGCGAAGGGAAATGGGCGGGTGGTTAAATGCTACCCGTGCACGTTCCGTTTGCTTTTCACATCTTTTCACCTTTGATTTTTCATTCGCATTTCGATTGTCGCCGGACCCTTTTCCCCCCATCCCCCATCCCCCCTTTCGCTTCCCCCCAACTGATGGTTTTTCCTCGCATTGTTCCCCTACACAGAAATTAATATTTACCTTAAATAGCTGTACAAAAATGAATTTATTTAATTTTAATTTAATTTTAGATTATAATAATAATAAGTACATTATTTTTATAATTTTATAATATTTATTTTTAAATCTTTGCTTTTGATTTCCCTTTTTTTGCAGTGTCCAATATTTTATTTATTTAATATTCTTCTTATTTTCATTTATAATAATATTTTATTTTGATAATATAATAATATTTCTTGTAAAAACCCCTTTTTTTTGCAGTGTGATTTTTTCTGGTTTCGCCCTTGTTATTTTCTCAATGTTTGTTAAATAAATATCTCTACACATGTTCCGTTTACAATCCCCCGCCCTTCTTTTCGCCGCTCGTTACTTTTGGTTGATATTATTGGTTTTTAATTCAATTGGCACTTACGTATGTTAAATGTTTTCTTCTGGGGATTACTTGACATTGTCTGGGCTCCCCCCGTAAATCCCCATTTCCCCATTTCCCCATTTCCCTTGCTCCCTTATAAATGTTGAATGCGAGTTAATTATTTAATGCCTGTCACCCAGTGGCTAACACGACCCCGTTCAAATGCAAATTGCCTTCGTCACCAGCTGGATTTTGGGTTTGGGGTAGGGATTTTAGACGTGGACACAAACAACACGGGATCCACAGGACACGGGACTTTAGCCAGGAAAAGAGTCTGTTAAAAAACAACTAAGGATAATCAGAAAAAAGGCATATCCTTTAAAGGTGAATAATAAAATTCGCTGTTTTTAGGAATTAAAGGTATTCCAAATTCCAAATCCATCCTTTGATTTAACAGTCTAAAAGCGCAAAGAGAGTGGAAAATTAACCCTTAGCACCCTGGCATCCCCAAATCTCCAAAAACAACATATGCATCCCCCGGTTTGGTCAAATATGGCCGCCAGGGTTGCTTCGATTCAGTGGGTCAAATAATGGTCAATATTCAAGGGGAGTAACAGATCTCTGCGCATGTCTATAAACCAAAAATATAATAGACACTCAGGAAACTTTATTAATATTTTAAATATTATATCTGGCTTTTTGTTTATATTGATAGAATATTAACCTTAGCTTGCAGCCCTTCTCTGCGCTTCTCAAGAATTCAAATGCCCAATCAACATGATCAAAATCAAGTGAGCCCTTCTCCGCGCTTCTCAAAACATGCACCTAATGATCTAAGTCTTAAAATTTCCAGCATCTCTACCCTCGAAATATTTTTTTAAATATTTATAATAAAATTTTATTTGCTGAGCGCCCTTCTCCGCGCTTCTCAAACACTTTAGCTAATCCCCTCGGATTCCCACATGTGTGAATGGAATTTAGGGCCAAGATGAGGGGCTTTTTCGGGATCTTTCGGCTGGCAGCAGCAGGAACAGCAGACACTACAATGTCCAACGGCTGACCCAACGATATTTACGAGTTTGCTGCGCGCATTATCATTAATTTAACGGATTAGCAGGAGCAGGAGCAGGAGTCTGGGGCCCACATCAGAAACCACAAAAACCGCCTGGAAAAAGGACACAGGGGCCTTTGGGCCTTTTTGCCTGGGCCTACACATTGCGCTACATTCCAGGAATTTTAATTGAGTTGTTTCCGACTGCTGGTGCGTGATTTAAGGCAAATCCCGAAAATTGTGATAATCGACTTTGATGCCCGACTGTCGCCGCCGACATTGTCGCCTGCCTATCTGGGTTTTTCGGATGGAAATGGATGGAAAATGGATGGAAATGGAAAAGAGAAGACAGAGAAGACCGAGGACAGAAATGGAACAGCGACAGCGACAGATACTGAGATGTCCTGTTGTTTTTACCACTGCCCCACGAGATGGAGAGAGGTCCTTTTATTATTACGACAGGACGACACTTGGGTGCAAACGAGCCGATTATTGCCGCCTGATAATGTTCTAATTGCCCTGCAGTTCTCGTTCTCGATTCCCAACTGCAGTTCGCCCTCTGTCTTTGGGCTCCTACTGTTTGGGCCCATCTAGACCATCCATAGCCTTTTCATCCTTGGCAGCAGTTGCAGTCGGTTGAGTCGGTTCGAGTCGGTTGTCCTTTTGTGTGGACGGCACGCTGGGTCCTCTATGCTATGCCCATCCCTATCTAGCATATATATCTGGCGTATCTGGCTTGTCGGTAGGTGTTTTATTTGCCAAATGCATCCGACAACGCAACGGGGGCCCAGAACTGCAGATACAGCGAGCACTTCATTAGTATCTGCATCCACCAACTCAAAATCGAAGCCAAGAAACCAAAAAACCGAAAACGAATACGTATCCGAAACTCAACCTGAAATTGAAACTAAACCGACGGCCAATCACTAACCGCAGTTGGTCACTTTCCTGGAATTTTTCCACAGTGTCGGTCTTTTTTGAATTGTCACCAAGCCGGGGGAAATTAATTTCTCAACTTTTTCACCTGAAAAAAATATTTTGTGGGAACAGGATTGCCTTTAAATTTAAGCAATCTAAAATTATTTGAAAAAAATGTTATAAATAAAAAAATTTAATTACTATCCGTATATCAATATCTTAATACCTAAATATTATTTATTTATTTTTCATATAATCTTAAACTTATTTTATATATTTTAAGATTTAAATATATTTATGCATAAAATAAAATCAGCTATAAAAAATGGAATTACTATCTGTATATCAATAAATTATTGATAAATATAAATATTTATTTTTTTATTAGGAACAATAAATTTCACAGACTTAAATGAATCCAAAAATATTATTTGTGCAGAGATCAGGTGACATAGATTATGGCTAGATGTCGTAGGTCGTTCCACTCCTTTGCCATTATCTTATGCGCTGTTAATCCAATCTATTTGCGCCCAGATGGAGACCCAATAAAACCGAATCGCCGGCAGTAAGGGAAAATTGAAACGCATAACAGCCGCAATGGGATACCCCCAATTGGGTCGCCAAAATGAGTGGAATGGGCGCCTCCGACTCGGCTCGAATGACCAACAAGATTTGATTTTTATCGCAAGTATATTTGAATTTTATTGCGTACGAAATTCGCGATACAATCGCCGGCCATAAAAGCGACTGGAGCCAAGTTCACATCGAGATCCGTGGCCAAATCCACCTAGCCATGGCCGAAACGGTCAGAATGGTCAGAATGGTCAGAATGGTCGGAATGGCATAAGCAGAGAGCAGTCACCATTTCTTGGCCACGTTGGCGTCATTTTCCACGCAATAAAATAAACATTCAAAACGAAATCAACTTAAACGCCTCACACTGACCCACACGGCCTTAACCCCTTAACCCCTTGGGTCCAACTCCTTGTCCATTCCTCAATGTGGCACATTTAGTTTTATGCTTATTTTTATGTCACTCTTTCAAGTGATACCCTGCCTCAGGGGGTATGATTACTTTTGGATCAGTCTAGGGTTTACCAAAAAAAAAACAAATTTATGAAATTATTTAAAAAATTATTACTAAAAATAAAAAAGGGTGGTTACAAATTAAAAAAATATATTATTTGAATTTATTTAAAAATAAAAAAAAATAATATCATATATATAAACTTACCAATATTATTAAAACTAATTATTATAAACTGTTTTATTACTATAAATCTATCTATTACTATAAAACTGCAGCATAAACGGTTAGACAAGGAAATCTAAAATAAAAAGGGGGAAAATAAGTAATAAATTCGAAATAAAGTAGTCAGACTGAAATTGCAAGTTGGTTTTTACAGTAATATAAAAAATAAAAAAATTTAATAAATATAAAAAATATTTTTTCCTTTTTCAGTAAATATTTCAACACAGGGTATTTGTTTGTTCGTCAAAGTGACTACATTTTGTTTTGTTTTTTTCCTGTTTTCCCCCACTCCCCTGACTTTCTTCTTAAGCCCCCCACCGCACGGGTCAAACTTTCAATGGCCAGTGGCCGCAAATCCCCGCCAGCTTGCAGCTAATAGTTTGGGTAAACAAGGGACTCGGCCGAGAAGGGTTGATTTAATAAGCTGGACCGATTCGATTCGAATTCTATTATCTATCCCATCCCCCAACTAGCCATCTACCCATCAGGACCCAAATCAAATGCGTATTTATCGGGACTTAAATGAGCCAAGATGGGGGGGCTGGAAATGGGAAAACGGGAACACCCACGAGCTGCTGAATGCTGAATGTCCCAAAGTGCCTTGGCCACAATGGGTTCGGTTTGGTTTGGTTCGGTTTCGGTTTTGAGTTTCTGTTTCTATTACGAACTGTGGGGCTTTGTTGGCCAGTTGATGGAGGAAGAAGCCAAAAGTCAGAGGCACACAGAAGCACAGAAGCGGCAGCAGTAAACAATCGTAAAATCTCGAAGGAGACAATGGACCTCGGCCAGGAAGTGAAAACGACAATGCCGGGGGTTACCATTCTAGTTTTAGTTTCTCCCTGTGCGGTGACATCATGGGCCAAATACAGAATACGAAATACCAAAATGCCAAACAACAATTACCCGGGGCTGTTACCATTTTACTCGGCCCTGATTGCTTCATTTTCGGTGGCCAACAACTCCGCCGGATGAGTTATGGCCACATGGATGGCGAATGGCGAATGGCTCATGGAACTGGAGTCCGAGTCCAAGTCCACAATAAGATCTCAATGGGATGTTTGAGGGATCCTCGGACGGGTTTGATTTATACTGCGGATGCGTCTGGCATCGCCCAGCCGTTGGCCTCATAAATGTCCCAAAAAGGACCTCCGCCAGCTGCTGGCATTTATTTCAGTCCACTTTTAAGCCTTCGTTTTATTGACTACTAGTTTCCTTTTGACTGTGGTTTTAAAATTTTATTAAAATTAAATATATTTCTTAACTTTTTTAAATTTTAAAAAGTTTTTTTCGTTTAAAATTGGATTTGTTTTGTATTATTTTCCTTTTAACTTTTTAAAATATTTATTTCCTTAAGAATCCTCATAAAATTCTTGATAAATATTTTATATTACTTAAATATTTACTTTCTTAAAAATTCTTAACCCATTATAAAATTATTTTATAAATATTTTATCTATAGAATTATATTTTCTTTTAAGTCTTTTAAAAATCCCTTTAAATAAAATAAAAAATCCCTATTATAAAATTTTCCATTTACCTTTTTTAAAATATTTTCATTTCTTTTAAATTTCTAACTTATTCTATTCAGAATCTTATTAATTTTTGTTTTAATTTTCCATTTATTCTTTTTAAAATATTTCCACTTCTTAAAAATCCCCATAAAATTCTTTCATTAATATTTTCTAGTCATCATAAATATTGTTTTTCCTATCAATAAAAACTTATTTCCCCAAGTGGCAGTTATCAGTTCAATTTTTGCTAATAAACAATTTTTTAGCGATCATAAAGCAATGAGGTGCAGTAGGGGGAGTTTTGTAAAGGGGTTTTTGGCAGCGGGGACTGCGTCATTTTCAAATTGGTCTGCGGTCCATGGCGTCGTCGTGTTATGAGAACCCGGAATCCCGAGAACCTTGGACCGAGAACCAACAAACAGACGACTTTTATGCGCTCACATAAAAGGGCGCAACATCAAAACGAATCAAAAACGATAAAAACGCACACTCTCTGCACTTTTTTTATTTAACCCCCTCATGTGGAGCTGCAAATTGTCATTAGACATGCCGAATTTATGATTTTCGACTGTGATTTTGCTGGGTTTTTTTTGTGTGTTCGCTTTTTTTTTTGCACAATGTACCATTTGATACACCACCACCCACCGACGCCCGCTTAAGTATGCTACACACATTTTTTTGGTAACTCTTTCCCGTGGCCCAAAAAACACACCCTCCCCCTGCCCCTGCCCCCTGCTCAACCCGCCGTCCCTGATGTGGCACACAAACTCATAAATTGTATAAATTGTTGGGCTATTATTTCTCGTGGCTGTCAACGCAATATTGCAGGCAAATTGTCCTGGACACTGACGACAACATGTTGGTGGAAATGGCGGAAATGGGCAAACAGGGGTTAAAGGTCGGGCTGAAAAGCGCCGAGACCCTCTCAAATATATATGTATATATATTTTTGCGAATTTTTTTGAGCCCCAACAATGGAGTTTGAAGAGTTACGCCTCTTTTTCGAGACATTTAAAATATTTGATCATCAAAATCAAGATGAATTTGTTCTTATTATTTAAGGGGGAATAAAATCCTAATTTGTAATATTCAACTTAATTTTTTTTTTATCAGTAATAGGTTTAATATATTTATTTAATATTTTTTTAAGCTTTTTCTTTTGCTTAAACATTAAGAAACATTTATTGCGATGATTTCACTTTTGATTTTTTTAATATGAAGTTATTAATTATTTTTAAATATTTAATTTATAAATTATAATTTGTATAAATACTTAGTAAGGTTTTTTTTTGGCTTAAAAATCAATATATATTCATATTTCATATTTAAATTATATATTATAATTTTTCTACATTTTTAGTAACAAGGTTTATCTTAATTAGTACTAGCAAATGAAATCAGTAACCTTATATGTGATGTGGGTTCCCCCGGTAACACTTTCAGTTGCATTTCTTGACTTCCCCTACCCTTCCCCTCTCCCTCTCATTTTTTTACCCAACCCAATCCAATTTTTATGACATTTTCTCGGCTCGTTTGTGTCACATTTTTACCCATTTTCCGCAATTGACTTTGCAGCCTTGACTTACGCCAAATGACATAATTAGCCAGGGGGCGGGGGGCGTGGCAGGTAGACAGGGTTTTTAGGGTTTTTGGGCTAGGGTTATTATACATACAGCGAACGTAACCCTAATCCTGCGTCATAAAAGATGCAATTTCGCGCGAATTCTAACCCCAGCAAATCCTTTTTTTTTCACCCTGTCCCAAAAAATATTCCTCCTTTTTTTTCGCCGTTTTCCACCGAAAATTTCCTCCCTTTTTTATGCTATTTTTATTATTATTATTTGCGAAACGGTTAGCAAAGTCAATTGCTTTATGGGATTACGGTTCCTGTTCTCAAAAAAAATACGAAAAAAATAAAAACAGCAGGCGGGGCATTCCGATTGCGATTTCAGTAGGTGCTGACTTTCAGGTCAGCTGCCTTCGGATTTTGGGCTCCCCATCGATAGGCCCCATTTCATCAGTCGTTAGCCGGCCACCGACTCCTAAACAACAAACTGAAAATCTATAGTTTTTATTTTTTTTTTTTTCCAAAAATCAAGAAACCAAAATTTCTCAAAAGAAAAATTCAGAAAAGCATAAGGAAATCGGCAACGCTCTCAGTTCTTACAAAACCAAAAAAAAAATTAAAGTAAAAACGCGCGCGAAAAAACCCTATAACAACGATATCACTGTAAAATCTATAAAAAAATAACTATATAGAGTTGACAATGCAACGTTCGGTTTTCAAGAGCAGCTGTTCCAGCACCTTGGTGCTCCTGCTGAAAAGGTCCTTCCACTTGGAGTCCTCGACGCCGGTGGCCAAGAGTCGCTGCCTGGATCTCTTGGGCCGCCTGCTCCACGGTCGATTGAGCCTCCTCGGCGGTCGTCCCGTTCCCTTTCGCTTTCTACCCATCTTCAAGGGCGACGATCGCAGTCTGTACTTCAATGCCGACGAGGATGAGGAGTTCCGCCGTCGCCTGGCCATGCAGCTGAAGGAGCTGCGAGAGGCGCTGCAGGAGACGCAGGAGCTGAGGGAACAGCAGGAGGATGAGCTGCAGGAGGAGCTGCAGCAGCAGCGGGAGCAGGAGGAGGAGTATCAACCGTATACGACTAGGTCGCGGGAGATTTCCGCCGAGGATCTGAGCGAAGAGGAGCTGAACGAGATGCGCGAGCTGCGGATGAGTGCTTCCGGCCAGGATCAGGATCAGGATGGAGGCGCCACCAGCAAATCGGAGCAACCGGAGACCAGTGAACTGGAGGGCGAGGAGACTACGGCGGAGGTCAGGGAGCCGCAGGATCCCCAAGAGTCCTTCGACGTTCAGGAAGTTCGCGAGGGCGACATCGAGGGCGTCTACTGGACGGGCGAGGGCAAGCGGATCGTGACCCAGACCCCTCAGCGCAAGACGGGACACTCCGGTTTCATCGACGGCGAGGGCGAGGAGATTCCCCTGGAGGAGTTGCCCCACCATCGGGAGGATCCTTCTGCTTCGCCAACGCCGCGGGCTCAGGGCAGCCGCAATTCGCCGGCCAGCGATTCCGATGAATAGCTAAATTGCCATTCGACGAGCAAACCCTCTTAAATAAATACAAAAGGCTAAAGACAAAACCAACCGCTCCTCTCTCCTTTTTTCCCTGTAAACTGAGGTTCTGAGGTTTCTGCGGGTTGGTTGCATTCAGTTGAGTCATCTGTAGGCAGGCCTACCTGTGCCGGCCCACTGCTTAGCAAATTTTATGCAATGCCGCCGCCGGGAGTCAAGGTCATTTTACCTGGCACCGAGGAAAGCGAACCATCCACACGCTTCCCACACGCGGCTCGCACTCTCACTCTTTTCTTTTTTCGTCCTCTTAAAGCCTTTTTTACAGCCGCATCCTTTTTTGAGTTTCACGGAAATTCTGGGAAAATTATACGTACATAAAAATCTTGGCTTACTACAATTTTGGGATTTTTTTTAGATAAATTACAGGGATTTTTCCAAAATATTTTTGGAATATATTTTTTATTTATTATATTTATTCACCATTTCTGTACTAAATTATTTATATTTAAATACTATAAATAAGTTATTTAAAATAACATTTGTATATTCTTTTACTCGAGTAAATGACTCAATTGATGTTTCAATTTACGTACATTTTGTTGCCCAAAAAAGAGGGAAAGTAAAGGAAAATTCTCCCCTTTCTGTGGTAAATCCATCTGTACCTGCTCCATTGGCCCAAAATGATAAATGATGTTTGCCAATCTATCTGACCCAAAAGGCCGGAAATTAAATTTGTTTGAAAATTTGCCACTTTTCTCCGTCTGTTTTTCTTGTTTGTTGTTTGTTTTCCCCCTAAGAGTCACGCCTCCCCCAAAAAGAATAAAATACCAGGGAAAATCAGGGACTGTGGGAACGGGGAAAAATACGGGGAGGAGACCTGAGCCAATAACCAATTTTGGGAGAATATTATATAGTAAAGATATCAACATTAGCAACTGTTAAAAAAAAAAGATCAAAGGTTCCCATGCGTAAAAAAAACCATTAATTGAAATAAAATATATGAAAGTTTTAATTACAACGAAAAACTCAACATTTTGTCGGAAAATACATTTTACAGAAAGTGAAACGTCTAAAATTCTAATCCATATTTTCCACCCTAAAATATCAGTATTTTGGTCGAAACGTTGCAAATAATGACTCAAATATGATGTGTCGTACCTTTCTGAACTCATTATTAAATTTGCAATCGATTAGTACTTAAACCTGGACCTTTTATTTTTTTTAATTTTTTGCAAAAAATTATGATGTACCCCCTTACAAAAAAAATAAAAATTGGCGAAAATTTTATTTTTTCAAATTAACGGAAAGTGTCATGGATTTAATTATTATTTTTTAATCTGTTCAAAACAGTCTGTATTTTTAATGTAAGACAATTTTTGGCCAAGTTACAGCAAAAAAACAAAAAGAAAAAAATCAATGTTTTACCAAAATCAAAAACTTTAATTTTCCACAACAAAAATAATTCGTTTTTTGACCGAAACAATAAATATATTCATCCAAATATGGATTGTAATACCTTTCTGAACTCGTTGTTTAATTTCCAATCGATTGGTATTTAAACATAGACATTTTATTTTTTTGACATTTTTTGCAAAAAATCATGATGTACCCCCTTATAAAAAAAATAAAAATTGGCGAAAATTTTATTTTTTCAAAATCACACGGAAAGTGTCAGGGATTTAATTATTATTTTGTTATCTGTTTAAAACAGTATGTATTTTTGGTGTAGGACCATTTTTGGCCAAGTTACAGCCAAAAAAACAAAAAGAAAGAAATCAAATTTTTACCAAAAACGCAGATCCTAATTTTCCACAAAAAAGAAGTACCTTCTTTTCAGATATTATTCACAATTTGGTTCGTATTTGAATTGGAATTTCGTTTGGTCAATTAAGTTATTAATGTCTGTGGAATGGTGGCACCTCCCCAACCGGTTATTGGATAAAGGTTTCGTAGTTTCGTAGTTTTTCTTTAGCTTAGAGACGACCTCCCATTGAGCAGCGATTGCAGCAACCTGCGACAGTTTATTGAAACATTTTTCAGCATTTCTTACACAAATCCGTGGTCAGGACAATGGGGGGGAGGGGGGGCTACAAAGTACGGAATACGGCGTGGATCCTCATAAATCATGTCATATGTGTGTACTATATAAATACAGGCTATATAACCACTGCGGTCGTCGGCGGTGCCAGTTTGTCTGAGAGACCAAGAGACCGAGAGACCTGAAAGTGAAATCCCAACTATTATCGGGGATTTTTCACTCTCGCCTTTGTGCGGTTTGTTGGGGTTTTGGTGTTTCCCAAAAAAGAAAAAATCAAATAAAACTGAAAACAGAAAACAGAAAACAGAAAAAAACGCGGGGACAAATGAAAACATCAAATCATTCATAACACTTGTTTAACTGGCATTGATTGAGCCAACAACACACACCCCATGATCCTGACCATTTCCTCTGCATTGTCCTAAGCGATTTCTCAGTTCTCAGTTCTCGATTCTTGATTCTCAGTTTTTATTCCACAGTTCTCAGTTCTCGGTTCTCGGTTCCCAACCTGTTCACTTTCATTGATGGCCAGGTCTTCATTGTTTACGGAAAACATTTCGAGTTCAACTGAATCGCTCATTGTTTGATTCGAATTGATTAATGTGCCCCTGGTTCTGAGTTCTATTCATCCGTTTAGCGTTTCCCTTTTTATTTCTTCTGTTCAGCTCTGTTTTGGGATAGTCGGGGGTGTAGCTAGGAGTGGAGCGGGACCTGTACAGGTTGGCCTGGGTTAATGAGGCCCTCAATAAGTCAATTAGTTGGCTGCCGCGGGGATTAGGGTTGATCCTGTTTTTTGACTTTGTTCAATTGACTTGTCCGCTTTTTTTTGGGGGGGGCGATTTTAATAGAGCAATTAGGATTAGGTCCAGCTGAAAATTCAATGTAAAGTCATAAAGATTGATTTTTATAAAAAATAAACCTTTAAATGTTTCAGAACTCTGATATAAATAATATTTATCACTATTATATTTCGGGGTTTTTAGATTTTAAGTAAGTTTGATTTTTTAATATTTTTAAATTATTTCAGGCTTTATTTGTCGGAACTGTAATTTGTTTTATATAATATTTTTATTAAATAAACGTTCCAATTTTTAAGAACTCTATTGCAGATAGTATTTTGAAATATTACCTATTAAAATAAAATATTTCGAAGCTTAGAGATTTTAAATAAGTTCGATTTTAAATTAGATTTTAATAAATAAACGTTTAAATTTGTAAGAACTCTATTACAAATAATATTTTTAAATATTACCTATATAAATAAAATATTTTGGAGCTTTGAAATTTTAAATAAGTTTGATTTTAAAATAGATTTATATTTTTATACGCATTATTTGTAGTAGTTGTAATTTTTTGATAAACAAACAATTCAAATGCAATATTCCATATAAAAAGTTCCTCAAATACAACTAATCATTGACCCAGTGCCAATCGACTGCTTGACCTTTGATCTCGGCGACCCCACAATTATTACTTTCGATGGCGAAAGTCTTGTGATTTTTTGGGCAATTAAAATTTCACGCCATGGCAACGCCAGAGATACAAATGTATCTTCAAGCGAAAAGAGATACATTGCGTGTGGCACAGGTGGCCTACGGTGGTTCAGTGGTTCGGTGGCTCGGTGGCTCGGTGGTTTCGGTGGTGGTTTTCCCCTCTGCACTTGTTTTGGAAAATTCGCAACGCCCGGCGATTTATAAATGATATCTCAGCAGCTATTGTGCCCACACCCAGTTTTCCACTTTTCCACCCTTCGATTCGCTCTTTTTTTCTCGTCTTTCGGTTTGGTGATAACGTGAAATAATTGCGTGACAACCATGTTGCGATAATTTTCAATTAAACTGCGTGTTCCCGTTTTTTTCTTTTTTTTATTCTCGGTGAGCGTAAAAAAGAGAGAGAGAGAGAGCGGTAGCGTGAAATTTCATATTAAAATCAACTGATTTTCTGCTTTCATTTATTCATGCTGTTCCCCGTTTCTCCTTGTTCTTATTGCCAATACACTGAGATAAAATGGGCACTTTTGACAAATTCCTTCTGTTTTGCATTTTGAGACCCAGCACAGTGGTCACAAAGTAAAATAATTGATTTTGGAAATATTTAGTCTTTTTTTTCCAAAAATAATTATTTTACTTTAAATCAATTTAAATTGATCATTTAAAAAAGCATAGTCATTTATCTTTTTTCAAAAAGTGTAATGTTTGTTTTTATTGAAAGGTATTTTAAAATTTATCAAAAGAAAAAATCATTTTTTTAAGAGTAAGTACAATTTTTATAGATTTTAAATAAAATATTGTATGATAAAGGAAATTCTTTAGTCATTTTTAAACTTCAATATAAAACATATATTTTTTTAAACTTTTTTCAACATTTTTTCAACATTTTTTCAAAATATAGTTTTTTTTTATTCAACTATGTTTTTAAAATACCCAATAAATACCCATTCTTTACATTTAAAAAATAAGTATTACTTGATTTACAAAAATCTTTAATAATTTTTAAAAATTTAAATACATAATTTTTTTATTTCAAATGATTTGTTTTGTACTTTACTAAATAATATTTTCACACCTCTTAACCCACTATTGACCCACTGTGCCTGCAGGAAAGTGTCACACTTGTGCGTCATTAACGCCGTCGGGTCACAGCTGGTGGTTGGGTGGTTTGGGTGGTTTGGGTGGTTGGGTGGTTTGGGAGGATGGGTGGTTTGGGTGGTGTGGCCTTGTGGACTGGGCCATCCAGTCGGTGGTTGGGGAGCGCTGCTTCCTTTTGACTGTTTGACTGGGTGGCTGTTTTTGGGATCCGGGATCTATTCGGTTGGGTGGGTCTTCGCTTTTGGCCCTTTTCGGGGAGGATTCGCAACCACTGTGGTTGCCAACGACATCACCAACCATTTTTCTGCGGTGCAGGACGCGTTGTTAATTTGATTTGTGCGCTTTGCAATTTAACAATAATATTGTCATCAGGTTTCGCTGGTTTTTCGGTGGTGCCGCCGCCACGAGAAGTGGATGGCCATAGTGGATGGATATGGATGGGGGCGTAACCAATGCCCATTAATTAGATCACACTGCGCAGCTCTTTGATGGCCTCCAAGAGTTTAAAGGCTACCATCTTGTTAGCTTCCATTCAACGGAAATCAAGGGGGCAGGTTTTTTATTTTTGGGTTTCCTTTTTACTTTAAAAATAATCAAATACTTTAAAAATATAAAAAAATACTTAAAAATAAACAAATAAATAATACAATTAAATTGTTTCATTTTTTAACTGCCTATTTTTTATAAAAAATTATATCAACTAAGATTAAACACTATAAATATTGTATAAAATATAAATAAATACTTAAAAAATAAACAAATAAATACTACAATTAAAATGTTTAATTTTATAAATGATTCATTTTTTATAAATTATTGTTTAGCAACAACTTAAAAACTTAAATTAATTCTTATTATTTTTTCTTCATCATAAGACACACAAAATGTTTCTGTTAACAAATTCTTAAATATTTTTTTAATGAAAAAAATAAAATAAAATTTTTTATTAATTGTTTAAAATTATTTCAGTAATATAATTTAAATATTAAATTTTTTGCCTTATAACTTATTGCGTTTTAAGTTATCCCCCAACCTTTTCACTTAATTTGCAACTCACACTCGCCGTTTTCTTTGCAGCAGGCACTTCAAAGACACGATTTTCCTTTCCCCACCGCTTGTTTTCCTTATCGAAATCAAATCTTTCGCGATCTGAACTTCACTTCACTTCACTTAACCCGAACTCAAACTCAAACCTGAGCCCCCACCATCTGGGCTTTGATATTGCGTAGGCTTAACCCACACGCAGGCCGCAATAACCGCATGTGCACCATATCCACCCAAAAGCAACCACCCCAACCACCCAAACCGCCCAACCACCCAACCACCCACATGTGGATGGGTTATTGGGTTAATCAGCACGCACGGGGATTTCCAAGGCGTTTGCCAATGGAGATGACATGATTTTGAACTTAAGGGCAAACACTTTTCGGGCGAATCGCGTGCGAATCGCGTCATATGGATAAATGAGTCCTGCAATAAAGGGAGCAAATACCGAAAACCGAGAACCCAAAAACCGGCGACTTGTAGGGCAACAAGTTTTGCGTGGACACGTGTTCTTCTCGCCCGCCAGAGAGAGGGACTTAAGCCAGGACACGAGTCCCAAATGTCCATATAGTATATATAAATACAACCACCCCCAATTGTCGGGCCATTCCTGAAGTAGTTTCTACGTGCCTGGCCATTGTTTGATGTGGATTTTAATTGAACTCAAGTTGATGCCTCGATGGCTTAACAACAGCGACAACCGCAAATATTAAAAAATAAAACCAAAGAACCGGGGGCATCACAAAAAAAAAAACGCTGGCATAAAGGAGGAAGGAAAGCCAAGAGCCCAAAACATCAACAAAAGGACCTGCGGTGGGTGCTGCAACAGCAGCGGTCATAAATATAGGGGCGGAAGTTAGGAACTTTAAAAAAAAATAAAAAAAATAAATATATTTTCTTAAAATATTAAGAATTTGAATATTTTTATAAATAGCAGGTTAACATAATTAATTTAAGAAAAATATTAAATATTGGTTGGTACCATATATTTTTTACCTAGTAATTATTTATAAAAATAATAACATATCCTACTAAATACAAAATTAAATATATTATAATAAAATATTATAAACCCTAATAGTCCCTATTATTTCCACCACCACTGTGCCAAACACAAAAACACACGTTGAACTCATTAAAAAAAGCTGAAAAGCGGAAGGACCGGAAGGACGACAGCGGGGGTATGCCAAAACGCATATGTCACTCAAATGAGGCGAAGGATAACGCCGTTCTGGGGTGGTTAGGGTGGACCTTCTTGTTGTTGTTCGATACTCACTTGTCAGGGCCCATTGTTAATGACAGGAGCCTCTACAGGCCCAAAAATAAAAAAAAAAACATATCAGCAATTGCGCTTTAATTTGAATTTGGACGCGAGCTTGATAAATGATTGACTGCACTTCAGCCCGTCCTCTGCCGCTCCCAAAACAAAAAAAATGAAGTCACTTAAGTCAAGGTCCCTCGCTTCTTTCTCTTCTCTTCCTGTGCTTCCTGTCGCGGTTTCCTTTTGGCTGTATAAAAATGAAAAGGGAAATATGGCAAAAGGCAGAGTCGGTCGGCTTTCATAAATTGAATTATCCCCGTAGCCCAGGCCAAATTTAATTTACCCAGCTCCTTGGGTTTTTCTAAGAGCCTTAAACGACAAAGGATCCTCATTTCACACATTCAATGGGCTAAGAGGATCAAGAGTGACTCATCCGAGCAACCTGATGGACCATATAACATGCACATACATATACATGTACCGGAAAGGAAACCCCAACTTCTCATTCCGCTTTTTCCCGGCTTTTTTCAGGACACAGGAGTCAGGGCAACGTTGGCCGAAAAATGCGGGGAATGCCTTGTAAGCCAATTAATGCGCCAACTTATTAGTTTTTCGGGCAGAGTGATGGGTAGGTGGGTGGGTCAATCAACCCCGGGGCAAGTGGTGCAGCTGCCTGCTCTTAAATTGCCCCACCCACCCGAAGGACCTTTGATTTCCTCCGTCATTCCGCCATTCCGCATTACCAACCACCCACAATCCGGCTTCATTATTGAAATCCTGAATGAGAGAAAGACAGCCAAACCAGCAAGTTGCAAACCATTGTGGCCACCCCAAACATCCAAAAACAAAAAAATGGAATGGTTTGTACACACATATATAGAAAATAAAGGGGAGAAGCATTTGTTCGATTTCTCAGGATGCAGGACCTCTTGTGCGGTGGGCCCACACAAGAGGACATCGAGTGCAATTAATGTTAATGTTGAGATATTTATGATGCAACCCCCTTCAGGAACGTTCTTCTATTTTTCGCTTTTTATTTTACAGAGCCAAAGAGACACCCTTTTTAGGCTGGCCGGGATATTTGCGTACACAGAAAGAAAACGGGGGGCTTAAGTTGAAATAATTTTAATAATAATAACAATATATTTGTAATATTTTAAATAATGATTAAATAATATATTAAATGTTAAAGCTAACAAATAAATGTAAAATGTCAGAAATATTTTTTTAATGTCCTATAAATTACATTAAATGCTTAAAAAAAGTACTCTAAAAATTTCGCTTTTAATAAAAATAATATTACAAAATAATAACAAACTATTTGTAATATTTAACATTCAATTTAAATAATTAATAAATAATGTATTAAATGTAAAAGCTAACAAATAAATTTAAAATGTCAGAAATATTTTTTTAATATCTTAAAAAATACTCCAAATGACGTAGATAAATACTTAAAAAAAATCCTCATTAATTGCATTGCATTTTAATAATGAATAAATAGTACAAAATACTTTGGCAAATAAATATTAAAAGCAAGAAATATTTATTTAATGACTTATTTAATTTTTTAAAAATTCGTTATAAATTCCTTGAGAAATTCGCTCAGTGTAATCGCTGGGCACATGCAAATCGAATAAAGTGCCACCCTCTTTGGCCTTTGGGAGTTCAATTTCTGTCAAATAGTTTCGTATTGTTCCGAGGATTTGTCAAATCAAAAACTTATGTTACAGCTGGATTAAAATTATACATGTCACTGCGTTCGAGGGGCAGCAGCTGAGGTCCTTCGTCCTTCGGCCTTAGTCCTTCCTGCTGATTACTGAGCTATATATTTCTGCCCCTGTTTGTTGTGCCCGATTTAACGGTCCGGCGCGCAAAAGTAAAACTTTCAAATGAACAGCTAAATGCGCACTAATAGGGGTTCGGATTTCAGTTTTCCGTTTTCGGTTTTCAGATTGATTGTGACATTAAGCAGGATTTATTTATTTATTTACTCCTTTCGCTGTCGCCGCGAGATGCAAATTATGCCCGCACTTTTGTTCCGCCTGCAACTCACGTTAATTTTTGTATTTATTTTTTTTGCTTTGGGGTTGAGAGCTTTCTGTTTGCCATTTGATTTTGTGCATTTCGCGCCTCGGCCTTTTGTTCGCCATCTCCTGGCTTATTTTCCATTTTCCTTTTTTTAAGGTTTTAGACAAACAAATTGAAACCGAAATGAAAATGTTGCGCACTGTGTGTTTCAATTTCAATTTGGCATCGGGCGGACTTAGTGGTAAATCGCATAGTGACAGTCGGCATCGAGCTGAATGGGAACAATCGAACAAACGGATTGCCGGGACATACAAATGTCCTGCTTCCTGCCGGACAGCTTTATGTTTTGAATTTGTAATGAAGCAATCTATGCATTCCATATGGACTGCCAGCAGCCAGCAGCGCGGGCCCAAAAAAAAAAGAGCGAACAAAAGTCCAGAAAAACCTATTCGCAACTATGTTTGCGATAGTTTGGCCAGGGAGATTCGGTTAACCAGACCTGGTCGAGTGCTCTACGCACTTTTAACAATTACCTATCTATGGTTATAATATTTCCAGAGCTCTCTACATATTAAACTTACATTTATTTCTATTTTAAATTTACTTATTTAATTTATTTTTAATTTAATTAAATTTGTACACCTTAAACTGATAAATAAGTTTTTTTGTTTCAATTCCCTACTATTTTTTATTAATATTTTATTTAATTGGATTGTTAATAAATTATTTAAATTTATGATTAACATTTAAATATCTCTAAGTATGTTGCGTTTTATAATTATAATATTATCTATATTTATTTATTCCATTTGCCTATTTCTTTTCATTTTTAAAATGGGGCTTATAATAAATTATTTAATGGTATGATTAATATGGTTTAAAAAATAAATATATTTTTTTTAGCTTTCTCTAAGTAAGTGGATAGTTCTAATTATAAAATGGTCCATATATTTATATTTCTTTTGGGATATTTTTCTGTAGCACAAAAATAAAAATATAATTAAATATTTCTAAGCAAATGGCTTGTTATATTTATAATATTGTCTATATTTATTTAATTTATTTGTCTATTTTTTGCAAACTTATTAATTAGGTTTTTAATAAATTATTTAAATGTCTGATTGATATGGTTAACATAAATAAAAACATAGCTATGTAATTTTATAGATCTATTTATTCTATTCTTTTGTTCATCTTTATTACTTTCAGAGATAATACCTTATCCCCAATTAAGCCTAGAACTTCTCCATCTTCCTGCTGCACAAAATAACTCAACCTTTTCGTTCAGATTGTCCTTTTTGCATCCGTATCCGTATTCCCGTATCCTTTCCCGTATCGGCAGCTTTATCTCTGATATCTCTGATCCCGGCGTGTCAATAAGCCCCAATCAAGGAGCATCAAGTAGCGCAGCGACGTGTGGAAAATCTGCCCCAAAATCTGCACATATAAATCGACAGAAGCAACAACAACAACAAAAAAAGCGGACCTGCAAATTTATATATATACGTATGTATATGGGATAGATGTGTGGATAACGGAACAGAAAGTTTGCCCGATTCCGATTCCGATTCCGATTTTATTTTATTTTTTGCTCGCTGTGATTCGGTGCACGGTTTAGTGATTCAATTATTTTTGTGCGCAATTTAGATTTATTGAGTTTGAAGCCGTTCCCCGGCTGACTGACTATGGCAGATGTTGTTGCTGCACAGAGAGAAAACTTATATTTTTTAAATAAAAAGGTAAAAAATTAGCAATACGAATATAAATTCCTTAACACAATTTAATTTATTTTAATTATCATAATTCTTGAAGGCATAAAATAATAAAACTATTTATATTATTTTTTTTACTTTTATTCAGTTTATATATAAATTATTATATTATATAAATTATTTAACCTTTAATTTAAGAAATAATTAAGATAAATATAAATTTAAAGAAATAAATCTAAAATTAAATTTCCTTAAAGAATATCATAAGGCATTTAATAATAATAATGAAATTATAGATAAATAAAATAATAATAAAACTATTGATATTATTTCTCAATAGAAGTATAATATTTCGTATAATTTAATACAGCTTAATATATAAATCGAATCATCACGTTTCTTTCTCATAAATTATTTAGCTTTATATAAATAACTTAATATAAATATAAAATAAAATATATAACCTTAAATATATGACTTAATAATTTTCAAAAATAGTTCTACAATTTATTTTTTTTTTTTAAATATAATATTCTGGATTTCATACA
The DNA here is from genome assembly GCA_035046095.1 of Drosophila pseudotakahashii. Classification (NCBI taxonomy): domain Eukaryota; kingdom Metazoa; phylum Arthropoda; class Insecta; order Diptera; family Drosophilidae; genus Drosophila; species Drosophila pseudotakahashii. The sequence goes on from JAWNOE010000105.1 coordinate 16,977,559, forward strand.
AAAATAATAAATATATGATAAAGATAAAATATTAAATAAATAAAATAACTATTATAATTATTTCTCAACAGGAGTATAATATTTTGTATTATTTTTAACAGCTTAAAATATAAATCGGCATTTCTTTACACACTTTTTCGCAGAGTGTTGCTTGTGTGCTGCTGATGTTGCTGCCGTGTCAGTTTTTTGCTGCTGCTGGGATTTGCAGCAACAAACTGCATAATCAATACTAAAACGCAAACGTGTTTGCCATTTGATGGAATACGAGTTGTGAGTAAATAAAGGAGTCCTCCGGCTGGGGATCGCACTGGATCGGGCGGGATTCGGGCGTTCGGATTGGGACTCGGATTGGGGATGAGTGGAAATCGGCGCTAAAAGCTTAATGCCCGGCATGCGTCCGCTTTCCGTCCGTCTGGCTGTCACGTGACGCATGCAATTTGCATCCGTTTCCGGCTGTAGCGGGTTAAGGGGGAGTGCGGCCGCGGCCAGGGGTTAAAAATCATTTGGCAACCATAAAAAATAAACTCACTCGCGTGTCTGTCTAAAACAAATAAATAGCGAGCATCGCTGAAAATAAGAGAAATATTTTTGTTTCAACATCGCAACGCCAATGTGTTGATTTTTACTCCTTTTTATATTTTTTTAATTTTTTATTTAGCCCCTTTTGCGATTCGTGTTTAAGCTTTTCACGTTTTTGTTTGGCAAATCCCTTCACTTAGCACGTGATCTGCTCCCTTTTGTGTGGGCTTGTGGAAAAAATTGCAATTTAGAATATTTGCCATTCCCTTTGGCAGGAGCCTTAACCCTCAACAGCCCCCCAGCCCATTCAGCCCATCGCTGCCCATTTTGAGACGATGCGAAAACGCAAATTGATGCGGCAAAGGAATTTCTCAAATTCTTTGGCCAACTGGGTTGGATTATCCCAAGATTGGTTGGTGGTCAAGGAAAGCAGCTAACCGAATGGATTTTTTAATGGGAATTTTTGAAAAAAATATTTTATTTTATTTAAATTTAATTATACTATAAAACATTACAAAATACATGGGTTTTATTTAAAAACAAAAATTTTAAAAATTTTGTTATACAGTATTTTATTAGTATATAGTATTTTTTAGTTATTTATAGTCTTTTATATTATTATATATTCGTTTATAGTATTTTATATTTTTTATATTATTTTATATTATTTTATATCATTATATATTATTTTATATTATTTTATATTATTTTATATTATTTTATATTATTTTATATTATTTTGTATTATTTTATATTATTTTATAGTCTTTTATATTAATATTTGGTCGTTTATAGTATTTTATATTTCTTGATATTATTATACATATAAAATACTTCTTTAAGGACTCCATTTCAATAGAGTTATTGAGTGATAGTTCCAAATATCATACACATCCCTCACATATCCATGATCTCACGTAATGATATGGTATTTTCGAGGAGTATCTTCAGCATCTTGGGATTCTTTTTGTAATGCTAGCTGAGTGGAGTTTTTTCGGGACTCGTATTCCAGATTTTAGATTCCCGACTCCCGATTTCCGATTCCCTATTGCCCGAGCCTCAATTAGCCGGGCTGTCACAACCTTCTGGCATCCTGATCTCGTTTCCGATCCGATCGGCTCCATTTCGAGTCAGCTCTTTAGCCTCCGGCCTCGTTATCCCAATCCCTATCCCTATCCCGTCGCAAATTGCAGATTCCATTATAGTGCTTAATTTTTCATTACAACATCAACACCCTGTGTTGGACAACTTGTGAACATGACAATGCAATTGAGCGAAGGACTCACCCCGCCGCTCGGTTAGAAATTAAAAACACAAAAAAGAGAAAAGGGTACGAAAAAAAGTGCTTAGGGGTTGGAACCCCCTTCTCCTCTGTTCGCCTCATAATTTGGCCTTTGTGCGTCAAATTTATTGAAGTTAATATTTGTCGCCGGGAAAATTGTTGCAGGCAGGGCAGCAAAAGGGTGAAAATCGCAGCGGCGAGCATAAATCATGCAACATATTGCATAATCATCCCAAGCAGCCGCGTGATTTGTCGTTCCCCTTTTCCTTCTTTGCTAATAGACTCTTGCTCGCCTTTTGGGAAAATTCGCCTACATTTTTCCCAAACAGTTTTCCAAGATATATTTAAAGATATATTCGAAGGTCAACGCTTTGCGGGTGATTTGCATGCAATGCAATGTTGCATATTCCCCGCCCGGTTTTATGATGCAATTCCGAAGGACCAAAGACCGAATATCGAATACCCCGATTCACCCGCTGCGAATTCCGGGAAAAACTGGAGTTCGCCACTTTCCAAATTGCGAGTGGGTTCGAATAGCTGGGTTTTAATGAGAGAGTTTTCACATTTTTCCGCCGAACTGCCGATCTGCCGTTTGCCCTTCTGTTTGCTCTACTTTCTTTCGGTTTTTGGGTTAACTTCGGCCCAGTTTCCTTTGTCTATGCAAATAACCCACGTCCTTCGACGGCCCTTTTATTGTCGCAATGTTATACAAATATTATAACCCAGCGAAATGGCGTAGCCGAAGAACCTATCCCAATTCCAATATCGATTCCAAGTCGCGGTTGTCGTCTGCCCGCTGCATTTATGGGCCCATCATAAAGGCGCTTTTGTGCTCTCATAACCGGCAAACTGGGTAACTTGTCTTCGGCTTCGGGGAAATCCCTTTCGGCGCAGATTTTCCACAAAGCCAAACAAAAAAGGAGTCTAAACACACAGAGCGATTCGAAACGCCCGTTTAGCATTTACCCAACTTTTTAGCTCACCCCTTTTTTTTTAAAACATTTTGTTTCTATTTCTTCTTTTTTTTTTTGGTTACGGCGGCCGACCGTTAATCTCTTAATTTATCAATTGAGCTAGGACGGCATTCACGGTCTCAGTTTCAATTTCAATTTGAGTTTCGCAAATTAATTTCCATAAATGCGCGACGACGACGACGAGTTGTTGGGTGAGAAACGTGTCAAAGGGTTTTTCGAAATGCCCAAATCCAAATTCAAATCGAAAATCGGGGGGTTGGAAAAGGGTTCGGGATCTCGGTTCTCGGCCAGAGTTATGTTTACATAATTAATTAAACAACACAAAGCCGCCCGAAGGAGACTGAGATGTTGCACACATGTGTGCCGGCGAAAAGTGTGAAATTTAAGAGGAGCGAAGGTAACGCGAAGGACGAAGCATCGCAGGATGCCACAGTGGTTCGAAAACAAGGCGGAGGGAAATTAAAAAAATTTTTTACTATTTCATTAACGATTACAAATATGAAAACACTTTATCTTCTTTTTAAATAAATGCAGAATTTGGTAATAATTTTATTTAAGGAATTTTTATAGAATTTTTAGTATAATAATATGTCTTTGAAAAGTCATGAATAAATATTAATAATTCAATAATCTCAATAAATTTCTAAAAATAAATATATTTAGTTATACTTAACATTTAGAAAATATTTTGGGTATTTCATTTAGCTAAGATGTACAAGATGGGAAGTGGTTCTGCTTTATAATATATTCAGAATATGAAACTAATTTATTTTAAGGAATTATAAAATTATTTAAGTTGGAATAATTCTAGTAGTTACTGTGAAAAAATATTTATATTTAAATAATCTCAAAAAAATTACTTAAAATAAATATATTTCAATGTTCGATCTTAGGATCCTCACCTTAAATATACCTACAAACACGAGATAACCACTGTAACCATTATAAATGTGTGTAATCCTCGGTATATAGTTTCCCTCGAAGGGTTGCTACTGATGCTGCTGCGTGGTAATAAACTCATAAAAAGCAAACTAAAAACGGGGGTACATTAAAACAAAACTAAATTGTCATCTACGCACGCCCAAAAGCCAACCCACCGACAAGGCCGCATAATGGGTTAAAAGAGGGATGGGGTGGGGGGCTGCAAAGGGTTAACAGCAGATGCAGATACAGATACAGATACAGATACATTTACACGGTGGGCGTGCCACTTGGCCCATTTGTCATCAAGAACCGGACCGAACTGGTTCCCCACACACTCGCCTTCAACCCTACAGCGGTAGCCAAAATAATAGGAACGATATTTGTGAATTGCTTATTTTTTATTCGGGAAAAAATTAAGACTTTCGTGGACAAATTTGTACAAAATATATTTTATACCTTCAATATTTTTTATATTAAATATTATTTCCTTTTTTCGGATAAATTATAATAATATAATAATATCATTTAATATTTGAATTGTATCATTAAAAATCTTAACTTTAAATAATTTATCAATTAAATGTATAAAATATCTATATTCTTGAACGCAGCTGTACACCCAAGGCGACTAAGAGAAATGACTTTTTGATTCACTTGCGCTAAACAGGCGCAAATGTCCCAAAGGATTCGTACGACTTTTCCACCAGCTGGCGCCTCGACTTTTCCGCCTTTCCCCCTTTTCCTTCCCTCTCCCGAGTGTGGAAATTAAATCGCAGCCATTTGGTGTCGCCATTTTATGGCACTTTTGTGACGCTTTTCCACTTGGCCGCCTTTTGTGGATTTCGGAGAAGGAGCTTCGACCTCGGCCAGGTGTGAAATTAGCGCAATTTTCCAGCCCACACACACACATGACTGGTTTAGGATATAGCCCAATGTGGCCAAAAGCCTGCGGATAGGCTGAAAACCCAGGGATGAGAAAGAGGTTGGGAAAGTTAGCTTGGGTGTACAACTATTTTATTTAATTTCGATTTATAAATGGAAAATTAAATTTAGCTTGGGCAGCAAACTGTAATTTATGGTAGCTTTTCTTATATTTAAAAATATTAAATAATCATATCAAAGATTCGATTTTATATATTTAACAGTATTTTATTATTTTATTTATTTATTATTTTATATTTATTATATTTGAAATAATTTTAATAAACACTTTTGCATTATACAGGTATTTATTTTTACTCGCTGTTAAATAGAAAATTAAATTATTTTTTACTGTAGTAACTGCAATTAAATTACTTAAATTCCATTAAGTTCTTTTTCTCACTCGACAGTAAAATATATTATAACCTAAGTTACCGTATATATTTATTTTTGTGTATTTTATTTTTCAACAACTGAAAACTCCGCATTAAAGGCTTTGCCCCGGGAACAACATCATCCACCCCTCCCCCACAAATCATACCAAAATTGCCTCGATGGGCTGACAAAAGTTCTTATAAATTCCCCATCTAGTTGGGCGACTAATCCCATAAATTTTCTGCTATTTAAGAACTCAATCGCCCAAATGAGCGGCACGAAAACAATTGTCGCCGACTTGAGAGGGCCGAAAATAAGCCGCCAATCAAAAGGGGAAAGGGGAAAGGGGGTGGGACAAGGGCTCCCTCCTTTCGGCGGAGTAATCACTTAATGCCGCACACGAAACAAAAGTTCAGCTCGCTCCATAATTTTCCCCGATACTTTTCCCTATTTTCCCCCTTGACACTTTTGTTTTCCTGACAACATTCTTGAGATGCTTTTATGACGCACGGCTAAATGCCGTCGAAGTCGAGGGAGTAAATCACATGACCCTCTGTGACCCACTGCCAGAAACGACACCCCCCCCCCCCTCACTCCTTTCTAAATTCCGCCCCTCTCCCTCCATCGAACCCCCTAATTTCACCCCTTTCCAACGACACCTCTGTTTCGGCGCGTGAGTAATGCCACTGGCTTAATTTCAGTTTGTTGTCACATATTTCGAAGATGCTACCCACTAAACACTAAGTACACTGAAAATAATATTATTAAATATTTAAATAAAGCCTACAACATAAAATTGTACAGGGCAACAGTTATTTTTATTAATTATAATTAATTTTCTTTATTAATAAACATTTCTTATATTTAATTCTAATATTTTTAATTTAATTTAATTTTTTTAATGGTAATTTAAGTATTTTATGTAGAAATCATTTCAAAGCCCTAATAAATTTTAACTTTTAAATAGGATTTTGGTATTTTTATTAATCAATAATAATTTCTTATATTTAATTCTTATATAAATAAAATGTAATCCATCTTACTGATAATTTTTTATATTATTTTTCCATTAAAATATTCTATATTGAAATCATTTTTAAGCAGTAATTAATTTAAATACTATTTAAGCATTTTTATTTATCAATAATAACTTCCTATATTTAATTCTTATAAAAATAAAAATAAATTAAATAACTTATAATTATTTTATTAATTTTGTACCGTAATATAAGTAGGTATATTATATAGAAATATTTTTTAACCTCTAATAAAATAGATAATACTTAAATTTAAGTATAATTTTAAAACACTTCTGTTTAGAAAATTCTTTGGGAATACAACTCGTTCTTTTCTTTCTAGTGTTTTATTTGAAATTTCCTTGTCTTCGGGCAACTTAAGTTTCAAGTGTACGCGGCGGGGGCATAAATATAAATATTTATAGCGCTGCAGCCCCTTCTTCACAGATTAGGAAACGCTCAAGTGCGACTTTTGGCTCGTGACTTGTCTTAAGTGAACACAGCCACGCCCCCTTTTCTCCTAGGTGATCCAAACGCCTCCCCCTTCCCCCCCTTCCAAATACACCCGCATATGTTTTATAGTTTGGGCCTTGTGTAATTTGAGGAATCCTCCTCCTGCCTCGCAACTCGGCGATCTGACTTGTTTGATTATGTTGTCGCACGCGCTGTTTAATTTTGAATGAATATGAAAATAGAGCCAACCCCTCGGTGGAAAATACGAGGGTGGCTCGTTGCCAGGGTTTTCCGCCATGGGTTAATTGAAAAACTTAAGTGGCAACAGTCGCCCTGGATTAAAGCATGTTAAAAATTTAATTAACGCCTTTTGGAAACTATCTAAGTATCTTCTTCTTCTCCTTCTTCCCGCCCTATTTGGCCAGATATTGAGACAACAAAGGGGGCGTGGCTGTCACTTAATGAGGCTCAATTAGTCGCAGGCGAACACGTTAAACTTCTGTTGAGCTATGATGATTTCTTGGGAATATTGCGGGGTCGCGAAAGGTGGCGAAAATGGTTTGGAATTCTGTGTGTTTTGATAGAAAATAGTATTTTATATTAAGAAGATATATTTGTAATTTATCTAAGTATTTAAAAAAAAATAAATATAAAAGATTCTGATTTAAAATGCAAGAATTCTGTAAGAATTTCTAAATATATTTAACAAAACATAAATAATGGATAAAAAAAATGTAAATCTACTACCTAAAATTCTGTAAAATTATTGTAAAATATATTTTAAATATTTTCTAAAAATTCAAGAACCTACAAAAATTATAAAATTAAAAATATTTTCCTTATATATTTTACAAACATAAATAAGGGACAACAAAAAATGTAAATCATATCCCTAAATTCTAAAAAAAAGCCCCAGAGGTAAAAAAAATATATAAAAATATATTTAAAAAATTATGGAAAATTATAGAAAGTAAAGCACCTTACGTCTTTTTCCCATTGACTTTATTTATGGCTTTTACCGGATTAACAGTGGCTTTACTGGACAAATCGCAGCCTGAAGCTGTGGAATCTCCGGCAGCAATCTGCAACATCGACTAGCAACCAGCAACTAGCAATCCAGCAACCTGCAACACCAAATCGTCCGACAGCAATCAGCAATCGGCCAGAGGGCATAGCATTTACGGCCTTGTTGGGCAAGTAAAACACTTTTGGTAATTCATTAAGTTACGGAAGTTGAACTCAGGACTGCAATTTCCCCTAGAACCAATTATAGAAAAATTTAAATTCGTTTTAAAATGCCAGCCATGGCAGACCGACGACCCGTGTCCAGTTTCCCAGCTCCCAGCTCCCCAGCTTCCGAGAGCGAGTTTCCCAGACATGGAAAACGAGCAAGATGGATGAGTGTAATGCCCGACGAGTGTGGGAGTGTGTGGACAGCGGCATGTTCATAAATTGAAATCACTTCCATATCCACCGAGTGCGCAAAAAGTTCGGCAACAAAATCGAGCAAAAACGACGTTTTCAGACCAGCTCTCCTCCCTCCTCCCCAAAAAAAAAAAGAAGAAGAACTCGTAACCCCCCTTTCCCAACCCGAAGGCAATAAAAAATTCCGTTTTTAAACCGGGCAGTGGACAGTGGACCGAAAATCGAGGACCCAACCATGTACGACAAGTGGGCAACACTTGACACAGTTGCCACTTTCAATTGCCAACATAACTCGAGTGCCACTGCCGACTGAAGATGCCTCAAGGGGGTGGGGTTTGGGGGGTTAGTGGGTGCTGGTGGGTGGCTTGGGCTGTTTGGGCCTGCATATAAATACCGCCTGTGGCCATAAAAGTGGAGGCCAGCCGACCAGCGACGGTGTAACAAGCTCCACTTTGCCCCCCATCCGCAAAAGGGCGAAAAAAAATACGCCACCAGAGTTGCAATTGAACCCACCAGCAGCACCGCCCAACTGAACCACCCAACTGAACCACCCAACTGAACCGCCCAGAAAATGGTCAGGGTGGTGCACTAAAAAATGGCTAACCGAATGTGTGTGGGCGCGATGCTGTGGGTGTGTGCATATGCTGGCCTCTGTTCAGCCTTCTAAACCGAAAATCCAAATGCTCTATACATATAAAACTGTCGACACAATTTTCCAGGAGTCGAAGTAGGAGACCAAACCTGTGAAGCTACAACATCCATATTTTTACACAGCATTCTTACTATATTTTCTAGAAACTTATTTATAGAAATAATTATTAGGAATAACTAGTTCGACATAAAAAGGATAGCTTAAAAATCGAGTTTTATTAGTTTTTTACTCCTTTAAGTTATTAAAATTATTTTCGATTTTTTTAAGCCAAGTTTTTAATATTAATCAATCAATTATAAATATCGAATTTCATAAGATAGTTCTTCCTTTAAGTTCCTTCAATTATTTAGGATTTTTAATACCAATATTGTAATATTTTTTAATACAAAAATAATTTTAGATTTTTTTATAGTTAGGATTTTGTATACCAAAACTTTATATTTTTTTTAAACAAAATTGAATTTATAATACAGGAATATTATTTTTTTATATTTATAAATATTTGTTTATTTTATTATAAATTTCTTTAAATATAATACCTTTTTAATTACAATATCTAACCACCCATTCTAAGATTTAATTTGTAGGTTCCTTTTATTATTTTAGGCCCCTATATCTCCCAATCTGTAAAGGACATTGCCAATTCGATCTCGAATTTCGCGAGAGCATCTCGAAAAGTTGCCTTTTTCCCCCCTTTAACCCTTGACCCGCTGCTGTTTGTTGTCCATTTTTGTTCTCTATTTTTTGCTCCTTTTGCCGTGTCATCCCGGGCATGTCCTTTTGGCTCCTTTAGCTCCTGCCGCCGATTTCGCCACTGCTCCTGTTGTTTAGTTACTTTGGTAGTTTCGTTATATTTATTGGCCCACATCGAGTGAAAAATGTTCAACGCTTTGGCAATTTAGTTGAGTACCCTGTTATATGCTGGTGGTGCAGGGTGGTAAAGGGTGGTGCAGGGTGGTGCAGTGGGTATATGCCTGGTCAAGCTCATAAAAAGCGAGGCGAGCCAAAAGCAAAACAATGAAACAAGTCCTGGCAGCGGGATCTCACCTAGTCAATGATAAAGTGGGTGGGTGGTGCAGTGGGTTTCGTGGCTGCTCTTCGGATGGCTCCGGATGGTTCTGGGTGGTGCTTTGGCTGAAGTGGAGTCGCTTGACGATTTACGATTTGGCATTTTGCTGCTCAACTGGGCCGTGAAGTCTCTTCACCATGCCCAAAGCCCGAAAGTCCAAAGCCCAGAGGCGATGCCAAAAAAATGGGGAGAGTGGGCGTAGGAAAAAGCGTAGAGGAAAACTCACGGCGGGAGAAATGGAAAAATGGGGGCTGTCCACCTGAACCTCGGCTTTATTTCATATTACATAATTGGGCGTGTAACGAGTCTAATTGAGTTTTTATGTTTCTGGCCCAGACAAAAGTCCAGCAAATTTCGCTTTTGTCTGTTTTTTTTTTGTCTTTCTCGTTTTTTTTCTTGTTTAGCAACCCCTTTCGCAAAACCCACACACACATGTGGCACATTTTATGGCCGCTGGTCATTGCCACGCCCACTTAGAGGGGGGCGGGGGCGGAATGTCTAGCTCATTTTGCCCCCGAGCTGTGGGGTCAGCAAATCAATTAACTCCGCCGGCAACATGTGTTAATATCCTTTCCAACTTCCGACCTGGGAATGGATTTTCAAACGGCAAACTGGTTCAGGGTCTTTGAGATAGATTGGGTTACTTTTGAAAGTGCAGAAAAAGACTCGAAGAACCGAATAAACCATACAGCTAAAATATTCTATATACTAAAAGTCAAAATGAAAGCCTAATTTTCAACTGAATGTTTATATTTAACTATTTCCGCTTAGTACTTATTCAAAACTAAGTGCATACCAAAAATTTCAGTTCTTACCCAAACAGATCCCGAGATCTAATAAATTACATTTACTATATAACACAAATTATTTGGCATTATTGGCTTATCTTAACTAACCCATGTTCACAATGTCTTTATTTATTGTGATAATAAAAATAACAGTTTAGTTTCAGGCAATAAATATTTGTTATGCCCCATTTTCAGGTGAAACTCAATTAGAGAGTTTATCCGCTTAGCACTTCTTTAGCACTAAGTGCATACCAAAAAGTTCGGTTCTAAACCCAATAGATCCCGAGATCTGAGGCCTTTGACAAGGGACACTATGTGCAGCGATCCCAGCCGCTAGGTGGCGTGTGCCGCGTCTGCTGCGCATCGAATCGCTTTGGCCACGCCCCCGCTCTGCGGACCGCCCGCCGCCCCCTTTTTTGTTACTTTGGCCTTGGGCGGATGCTAATGACGAGGACTACGAGGTGTGCCCGCTGTTCGATGTCCTCGCCGAGGACCGAGGACCTTTTGCGCGCGTGTGCACAGAAGCTATCCCGCTTTTCCCTCAATTTCTCCCCGCTTTTCACTGCATTTTCTCTGCCCGGTATCTGTCAGCACTCGGCAGGATGCCAAAAGACCGGCAGCCGAGTCGAGGAGAATCGCATATAGCCCGCTGGGCTGCGCACGCGAATTGCAACTAGGGAACTAGAGAAACCGAGAAATAGAAAAATATTTAGAGAATTTGGAAAACGCAAAACGAGAGAGAGCAGGACATTCTGCGAATTTACGATCGCCGCTTAGCTGGAACGCAATCGCTCGGCTATCTGGGATATATCTGGCCGTATATCTCGCATCCCGCGAATACCAAATATCTGCGGGATGTCGTCCTGCCGAAACTCGGTAGAGAAAAGGGATCTCGCAAGCTGCGCAAATCCCGCTGCGTCAGTCGCGTGCATTCCGCCCGCTGAGCGCGTGCAAAACTAGAATCTATATATATATGTATATAGGAAAATCTCAATACAGAGAGGGGGAGGCGTAGAGAGGGCGTGGCCGGCACTCGCTAAATGCAGATACATTGAAATATTCTCAGGAGGAGGAGGGGCTGGCCGCATGCCGTGCAATTGATTTCCCGTCACTTCATTTTCCGGCGCAACTCAAGTGGTTTTCCACAACATTTTAATTAACGAACAACTTTGGTGACCCAAGACCAAACACTACTTAATGGCCACAAAGTATGTCCCCCTGGTAAATACGCCAAGCTAATTGATAATACTTGTACTTCAGTTGCTTGATTTTTTGGTCATATAAAGCAAATTGCGATCTGTATAATAATTATATTAATATAAATAATGTGTAATGATAAAAAACATAGTAAATCCAAAGGATTGATATTCATTTTAAATAGTTTTCGCTATATTATTATATATTATATATTATTATATATATATTATTATATTATATTATCCATGGCGGTTTTTAAAAATTCTAAATATAAAAATATATTTAATTTAACAATTTTAGTAATTATAAAAAGGTTAGACAATGATTTTAAACTGAAATTATTTTTTTTAAGACTTAAATTATTTTTAGTAAATACGACTAACATTGCATCTAATAATTTCTATCCTGATTCAAAGCAATTAAATATATTTTACATTGAATATTAAGTTTTTTAATTTCATTTAAATTTTTGATAGAAATCTTATATTTCAAAATGTAGATATTTATTTTAGCATGCCTTTTTTCTTCTTCAAGTGTCTTATAAATATTGATTTATTCATTTTAAATACTGTTTAAATATAAACTTTAATCCATAAATATATAAATATTATAAAATGCATAAAAATAATTTTTTATTTACATTTTTTTTGCTTCATAAAAATTTTTTCTGTCCCAGAAGCATTTTCTTTGACTTGCCTGGGCCATCAATTTTCCCCAGTTGGATCCACAATATATGTTCCTCACTGTCAGAGGCTTTTCCTTAACCCCCTCTCCCCCCACCAACATGCCTTAACCCCTATTTGCCCCGCCCATCTTCAGGTTTTTACTGAAATCAGCTCGAGGGTAACAAGGATCTCATCTCTCTGGCCCCCTTAACCCCTCAAGCCCCCCCGCCCGTTTTCTGTTCTTAACCCATTCTGTTGCGCTTTGTCAACCATTCAATAAAAAAAGAAAAGGGAAGGCAAAAGAAGTGCCCCGTTTTTTGTGTGATTTTCTTTTTTTGTATGCTTTATGGCACAAATTTTGTTCGTTTCTTTGCTGCTTTTTGCGCTTCCTTGCAGTTTCTCTGCTGTTTCTGCAACATGCTGCAATTGTGCCACGCCCGCATGCCCCGCCCCCAGCCTTCCAGACCCCCTACCCCCAGTTTTCCCCCAATTTTCCACCACCCCCCCCCCCCCTGGTTTTCAGTACCGGCGCTGCTCTCATACATTTTTTTGCGGGTATCCGATATAGTTGGGTCAGCGCTTGTGGCCAGAACGGTTCTGGTTGCCAACTCCACCGCTTTTGGAGGGTTAAAAAGAAGGGGGAGGGGGGGGGTTAAAAGGGTGTACAAAGGGGGCTGAGGGGACTGAGGGGGCACCGGGTGCTGCTGGGTGTTATTGAGTGCAAATAGCAATTTCGCAACAATTCTGCCGAATCTCTTCTCGTTCTCTCATCTCGGTGTTGATTTTTTTGTTTTGCAGCTCGTTTTTGCTTTCAGCACTTTAGGCCGAGATTCCCGAGGCCCCTTACCAACACGGAAAAAAGAGGTTTCCTCACTACAAAGGAAAAATAAATAAATAAAATATATCTACATGTTATCAACATATTATCTACATATTATCTACATATTATCTACGTATTATTTACATATTATCTACTTAGTATAACTTATAACTTATATATGCGGTATTTGATTTCTTTTAAATTGGGATTAAATTATATTATATTTCCACATCTTTTTTCCCTCGGTGTAATCCCCTATTGTTGCCCCTTCTCCAAAATTTGTGCCACATGCTACATTCTTTGCATCCATTGACTTGGCTCGTCGTTGTTGCTCCAAACGCAATCATAGGGGATGAAGATTGCTGCGGGGTCTTCCCATATATATTTTTTTGGCCCCGGGTTTTCGCACAATGAACTGTCAAAAATTGTGCTTTCCTTTATTTTTTTAAGGGGGGAACTTGGTTTATTTTTTTTTTGTTTTTGGGCGGCACATTCCTGCAGTCGATTTTATTGGATTACGGTTTAGATTGCATTGGGCGAAAAAGTGCAGCAGGCAATTCATGTTGCTGCTGTTGTTGTTTAGAAAACATGCAAAAAACTTAACGGCACTTGGCCGCTTGTCCTTGTCATCCTTGCCGACTTTTTTCTTTCCTTTTTTTCTTTTTGGTATCCCCGCTTTTTTTTCGGGTCGCTCACTCTGCCGCAATTTGTTGCTGCTGTGTTGCAGCTACAACAGCAACATCTACATCTACAACAGCAACATCTACAATAGGCCGGGCGCTAACGAATTGAAATTTGTTTGTTTGTTGCTGCTGCTGCTGGTTGTTTGCCATTTGTTGCTGTTATTTTTCCTTATTTTTGCCTATTTCTTTATACCTTTTTTGTTGTTATTTTTGCCGCCGTCGGTTGTTTGTTGTTTGCTGTTCGATTTCGTGCGCTTCCGTTTTTAAAATGTACGTGCACCACTGCAATCACTGGGTGGTGCATCCATTTTTCGGTAGTTCGAGGTGGTTCGGGTGGTGTGGGTGGTGCCCGGGGAATTCGGAATACACGGTGAATGTCTGATGGATCAGTGGCCGGCGGTGGGCTGCGGATATGGCCGCAAATACCTTCAAAAGGCTGCAGGAAATGGCAAAATACTTCAAGGCTCACTTGAAAAATTCGAATATTTACTTTTGAGGCGATAAAAAAATTACTCGAAAAATAATTAAAGGTTTCTTGATAAAAGAAAGTAAAGTTAATCATTAATTTTTGGATATAAATAATTTTTGATCTCCGAAATAAATAATAATTGCAAAAATAAATATTCTTTAATTAATAATTACATTTAATAGTTTTTTTAAATATTAAAAAAATATTTTAATTCATTAGATAAAAGTTTACATCATAACAACTTATGTTTTAGCCACAATTTAATTTAAAAAATGCATTTAACTTACTTCCTTTATTTTCCATTGTGTATAAACACGTATATTTTTGCGAGCTCCACTCGCTTCGGTTTTTATTGAAGTTCCCATTACAATTTCAGGATATTTGCAGCGTGTTGTGGCAACTGACAAATCCGCTCGTCCATCTAGCACATTTCTAATGCAAAATCCGAAAGTTCCCAAAAAAAGAGAGGGGGTAAAAAACTGAAGAGGAATGCCAACGGAACCGGAAGTGAGTTAGATACTCGCACATGCAAATTTCGACTGTGTTTTTAGTTTTTTTTTTGTGTCCTTTTCGCTTTTCGCCTGCTGCCAACAGAGATTCCTCGCCGAAATGTTTCTTTTTGGCTTCTTGTCAAAGGAGCTGAAGCAGCTAAGCTAATTAAATTTTGGCCACGCGGTCGGGGGGGTTGGAAAAAATAAAACGCAGAGAAGGGAAAGCGGAGCACAAAGCCCCAGAGCCAAAGTCAAAGGTCAAAGGCAAATGAGCCGGCAGCATTTTAATTAAAAAATTTCCACTAAGCAGGAGCGTGGATCAAAAGCTATCGCTATCGCAGATGCGGCGACTGGCGACCACAAGCTGCAGGACACGAGCACCACCCAACCACCCACCCACTTCCCCAGGATTAGAATCACATGTGTAGACAGCCGGGGTCAAGGCAATAGCTCTACTTAAGAGTAAGAAATCATTTTTTCGATTTTTAAAACATATTTGAGATTTTTTCTAGTACCAGTTTAAGTTCTACAATGTTTTTTTAAAAAATTTCTTAATATTTTCAGAGCATTATTGTTACAATTAAGTACAAATATAATGATTTAGTGACTTCTTAAATATAAAATTAAATTAAAACAAAAGATTAAGTAAATTCATAGTTAAATATAAAAATATAGTATATTATTCAATAAGATTTAATAATTCTGTAATATACTTTATGAATCAATAACTACTTGACCTGATTTTTAAGAGTTAAATATTTAACCATAGGGTTATTTAACCTTAAGGTTATTTAACCTTTTAATATTTATCGGTTAAATAATTCACCTTTAGGTTATTTAACCTTTAAATATTTTACGGTTAAATATCTAACCTTTAGGTAATAAATTAAGATTAAATAATTCAGTAATATAATTTATGAATCAATAACTACTAGACCTGATTTTTAGGAGTTTAATATTTAACCTTTGGGTTATTTAACCTTTAGGTTATTTAACCTTTAAATATTTATCGGTTTAATAATTCACCTTTAGGTTATTTAACCTTTAAATATTTAAAGTGCCCAATTAGTGTCACTTGCAATTTTCCCTCGACTGTGCGCAAGTACGTGGATGTGGGGCGGTTTGTTTAGCTTAATGTGATGCGATGTGTGTCGTCCAGCGATAATCCCAAAATTTTCAACTAATTAAATTGTCAAATATTTTCGCTTCGCAGGGGCGTGCTGTGTGAGGAAAATGGAAGAAAGTGCAGGTAGTTTTGTCGGGGCTGGAAAACGGGATCATCAATCCTTTTTTCCTTCGGCCTGCGGTCAGCAAAACGCGAACCCAAAGGAGTGAGGCCATAAAAACCCTTTCTTCCCGCCCATCCAACCATCCATCCATTTGTCCGCTGGAAATTCGTGTTTATTTATGCACTTGCATTGTGTGGCGAGCGCAAACTGTATTTCCCTTTCCCAAAAACCCCTTTTTCCTACCTTTCCACCTCTCTGTGATATCTGCGCCCGTTTCGCGGGAAATTCGTTACCCTTTCAACTCGTCCTTTTGCCGCTGCCGCCGCCTTTTCCGCGCCCTTTTCCCATTTCCCCCGCTTTTTGCAACTTGTCAGTCATTTGAACAAAACTAATTTGCATGTCATTTCTTTAGCACTCTTGAAATTCGTGCACGAAATGCCTGAAAACGTGGGTAGCTCGGGCAATTTCCAGAAAATTCTGAAAGGTAAATGTTAGTCATAAAATATAAATATTTTAGGAAACATTTTATAAACAATGTTGTAATTTTTTACTTTTAATTTTATTTATTTCGCTATTTAAAATATAATTTTATTTATATTATAACATTTACTTACTATTTTAATAATCGAAATGCTTCATTTATTTATATTTTATATTTTATTCTAAAATGTATATTTTTCTAAATTTCTTTCCATTTTTTTTTTTTTAATTTTTCTCCGATTTTTCTTAGATGGATTTTCATTTTTCACCTGACGCACCTCGACAATTTGCAGTTCCACTTGAATGAACATTATTTGCCAAGGCAATTGGCAACTGGCTCAAGGCAGAGTTTTAAACCTTTAAAGCCCTCTTCTAACCTCCCTATAAGCAACCCTATAGCTGCATCACCACCCCCACAAAATCAGGATATTATTTGTACAATTAATATAAATCGTAATTAATTTCTATATGCTTGTTCCATACGAAAGTCCAACCCACTAAGCATACATTTCCCTTGGAAAACCGAGATATATCACCTGGCGCTCGTTGGCAGGACATGCTCATAAAAACAAGGATATTCGAGAGCTGGCGAACAAATCATATTACAAAACTTTACACGCTTAAAAGCGCATGTAATTGGCTTTTGAAATGGACGCGCCTCCAAACGAGCCAGAGAGCCAAAGGGTTAACACGTTTTCGGCCAGGTCCTTTTGGCTTTTTGGCCCAGGGATCCCAGGATACTGGACAACTGGGATGCTAATAACAATAAGTGTCGATGTCCCGGCGACCGGCGGACGGCGTCTGTGAAATATGAGGAGCAGCCGGAGGACAAGGACACTGCTCGGCGCACTGGTCAACCCCCAGGATTGTGTTCCCTTTTCTTTTCTTTTTCGCACCCCCTTTATTTTCGGCATTGTGCCGGTGCTCGCACCTCAGCCTCAACCTCACTTGGGGCTAATTTTGGCCCTCCAACGGTACAAGGGGGTGGAAATGGCCGGCCAAAAAGGGTTTCGGTGTTACATTACCACTTTGGGCATTTACCAACGCATATTTATCGTCGGCTTTTAATGTAACTCAATATAAAGTGAATAAAAATTAAATTAAATAAAATTAGCAAAATGTTTAATATATATAATTATTTTATTTATTATTTATTTATTTTATTAATAAATATTTTGATTTGGAATTTATTTTATATTTAAATTTATACGATTTCATGAATATTTATATATAGAATTTATTTTTTAATGCTTAAATTAAGCTAAATTTAGTGTAATTCAAAATAAAAAAAAAACTAATTAACTAAAATAAGTAAGATATACATTCAAAAATATATATTAGTTCAATATGATTTATTAATAATGTAAATATAGTTGAAAAATAAATATACAAAATAAAAGAACTAACGTAAAAATGTAATAGCCCTTAAATTTCTTTAATTAATATCTATATATATTTTTTAGGGGAAATTTAAAAATAAATTATTATAAATAAATAATTATAAAATTGTTATAAATATAGAATATTAATTTTTAAATATAAAAAGGCGAACACTTAAATTTTTCTTAAATAACTGTCTTTAAATAATTTTGTTCCTTAAACAAATTGGTTAAAAAATCATTTCAACTCCCATTTAATTTTACTTGCCCATAAAAAATGCCCGACAATCATGGGATATATGGGATATTTCGGGGGTTTATTGCCCGCCCGCTCGTCATCCTGATTTACTTCCATTTGGCCATCGCCTCTCCAAATGCATTGGCATGCCAAAGTTTATTGCCATGTGCATTAGAGCCCCCCGCACAATGTTGTTGTTATGGATTTTCGTCAATTGTCTGGCCCACACACACACACACCCACACAGCCGTACTATAAAGTTATCGCTTTTAGCCAAAAGCGCCTGTCAATTTTTCCAATCATCAGGCCTAATGAAAAATCCAGTTCGGTGGCAGGCGAGGCAGCTGGAAAATTTGGTGGGGGGGGGGGAAGCCAGAAGAACAGAAAACAGAAGCCAGAAGCCGGGGCGCAAAAATGTTTCATACGATTCTGACAATTTTCTGACAGCAAACATGCCAACACTCAGAAATCGTAGCATGCTTTTTGGCGTCGACTCCTGGAAAATCATCTCGTGGAAAAGTGGGCTAGGCAGAGTGGGCGGCCTTTTCGTGATGGGTGTCGGCGGTTCGGAGTTGCGGTGCGGCATGTTAAATATACGTCACTGGCTACAACGAGCACATGCCTGGCGCCGAAAAAAGTTTCAAGGATATATGGCAACAAGGATATAATAACAACCACACCACCACTACCACTACAGCAACAACCAACAACAAGGAGGGCAACAAAACGTTAAGTTGTTGGCAGAGCGAAATTATAGCCCAAAAAACTTCTATGACGCGACTTTTCCTCAAAATAATCACTGTCAAAAAATTGAGAATATTTTTGAGACTTCCAGAAAAATAAAGCTTTAAAAAATTAAACCTTGATTTATATTACTAAAGGCTAATTTCACAGCCACAGCCATTAACCGCAAAGTGTCATTTCCGGCGGCATTAAACATAAGCACAAAGTTGACTTATTTTTTTAATTAGCCGCAAAAAGTGTTGGGCGCCTAATGAAACGCTGGCGCCACACTGCGTATGCGTGATATGAGACGGTTGCGAATTAATATTTTGAAACCAGTTGGGGGTCACAATTTACTTAAAATAAACAACCCCCTTTAGGCGTACCGAAAAAGGCAAGACATTAAATATAACGCATAGCACGAACAATGTGTTTCTAGGTTGTTTGAATATTGAATAGGTTTTTCTTAGTCATTTTATTTCTTTTTTTATATATGCCTTTAAAATATTTTCTTTAAATAATTAGTAATGTTATTAAGTTGTTTTCAAAAACATATTTAATTTTGGGTCATTATTTACATTTTAACACTCGAAATACTATTTTTTTGGGTGGAAAATCCAGATCTTTATTTTTGGTAAAAATTCACATCAAAAATACCCACTGTTTTGAGCCGCTAATAATCTAATAATTAATATCAGTGCCTTTTCCGTCTGATATAAAAAAAATTAATTTTGGAACCAATTTTCAAATTTTTGATAAGGGTTACATCATGTTTTTTTGCAAAAAAAGTCAAAAAAATAAAATGTCTAGGTTTTGATACCAATAGATTGGAAATTTAATAACGAGTTCAGAAAGGTATGGCAATCCATATTTGGATAAATATTTTCCTTGTTTCGGTAAAAAAACAAATAATTTTTTTTATTTTTGGAAAAGTAGGATTTTGGTAAAAATTTTCTTTTTTTTCTTTTTGTTTTTTTGCTGTAACTTGGCCAAAAATGGTCCTACACCAAAAATACATACTGTTTTAAACAGATAACAAAATAATAATTAAATCCATTACACTTACCGTGTGATTTTGAAAAAAAAAATTTTCGCCAATTTTGTTTTTTTTTATAAGGGGGTACATCATGATTTTTTGCAAAAAATTAAAAAAAAATAAAATGTCCAGGTTTGAGTACCAATCGGTTGGAAATTTAATAACGAGTTCAGAAAGGTATGACAATCCATATTTGGATCAATATTTTCATTGTTTCGGTCAAAAAACTATTTTTTTTTTTTTAATTTTTTATCATTTTAATTGCAGTTTTTAGTACTTCCCGATTTATTTGGCTGGCCTTGACACAGATTTTGTGCAAATGGCCGCTGCTCCTGGGCGGACATTTATCTCCCTTTTCCGGCTGCATCGGGTTACTGTTTCCACTGTTTCTGCTGTTGCCACTCGGCATTGTTTCAGTTACCCCAAAATCTCTCGAGTCGAGAGGCGGCGGCGGCGATGCCATTGTTTGGTTATCTAATACCCGCCGGGGGGTCGAAAATAGTAATAAAAAAGAGAAGAGTACATTCGTCATAAGTGCGTCTGCATATGCCCGATAATGCCGGAACCCATGGAACCCATGGAACCCACCCAAAAACCAACCATACGAAACGAAACCAAACCGAACCACCCAAACCACCCGGCTGAAGTGGTTGGTTGTACGATTTGGATTTGGAATTTGCGATTTCAATGCCACTCAACTGGCCGCTGGGAAAATCGCCTTAAAAAGTCCTTTTGCCCCGCATCCGCACATTCGCAACTGTATCTGTATCTGTAGCCTGTATCTGTATCCGAGAGATACATTTGTATAATGGCAGGAAGAAGGTCGAGCTATTGGCCCTTCGGTGGGGTGGCTTTTTCATTATCATTTGCCGCTGCACATAAATTATTTATTGTTAGCGATTTTCCCAAAAAGATAACGCAAATGGATGAGGAGCGGAGGGGATGGGGGGGTTGTTTTTATTCGAGAGAGAGAGAGGGTCGCTTCGGTTTATTTACTTCGGTCGCGAATCTCTATATCCCATATATGTTCTACATACCCCTCTTGTAATCCTCCTGTTTCTCGTCTAACGCATTTCGGCCGGATGTAAATAAATATTTATAAGTTCGCTGCCTTTGCCGCATTAAGCGAGGCAAGAACAACAACATGATAAACATAAACATCATATTAATATGTACCCTCTCTCTGTTCACTCGAATAAATAGCCTGCGGCGGGGGTAAATATAGGTATATATTCCGATTTATCAAGGGTATTATATTTACAAAAGGGCGGATCAAAATTAACGGATATTTAAGCTGCGCAAATATTATACAAATCCATTAAAAAACATGTATTGAATATTTAAATTTTAACAATATATATTTTTTATTAATTTTAAATATTATTTTTTATTTATTTCATATTTATTTATAATCTCAGATTTTTCCCTACTAGTTTTTATTAAAAAAAACATATATTTATATATTTTTCTCCTTTTTAAATAATATTTTTCCATATTTATTTATTTAACCATTTCGAAATAGTCTCTAACCTTCGGTTATATTGCCTGCAACCCCAAATAAACCCCCCGCATACCCGAAAAATGCAACTCAAGTTGAAATAACTTTATTAAAGCCATCAGCATTTATTAAATCCATTAGCATCACCTCATAGCCCCTTGAATCGCCACCGAAATCCCCCGAATTTAACCCCGCATAACCGACCATTTACATGTTTGACCTTTGACTAACAAGTTGCAAATTTGTTTTCATTTAAAAAACGAAATCCACGTTTTTCGCAAACAAAAAAAAAAGTGCCTACCGTGACCGCCAAACAACGCCACTACATTAGCAGCTGCAGTGGGTTAAACAAAAAAAAAAGAAGCAGAAGCGCAGAGAAAAGCACCCCTTAACCCCACACTGACCCCCGCCAAACCGTCAGTTGAACAATGCCAAATAATTGGACTTTATGCAGAAGCAATACGCAAAATCTGCCTGGATTTCCATCTCTGTCTAGCCACAAGAGCGGAAGTTAACTTGCGTGCCGAGCGCCACTGAGCCACCCACCTTAACCCACCCATGGCCCCCCGGGTGATATTGCTGTTGCTGGCGGCTTGGCTCGTTCGGTTGCGGTTCAAATTTAATATTCACTCGCGCAAATAATCCACACAGACCCAACAGACAGACACAACAAACACACACAAAATGGCGCTGCTAAGCTGACACAAGGGGGGGGGGGGGTTAACGGGGGGTTAGCGTGGTGTTAAGGGTGTTGGGTGGTGTTGGGTGGTGTTGGGTGGTGCTGGGGAACCCGGCTAACTGCAAACTGCAACTGCAAGTGAAGTGTTGTCTGTGGCTAGCCAACAGCCAGGATTACATTTTCATATGTGTGATTGTACACTGGAAAAATAATTAGGCAAAGTTGCTCAAAAAATAGACTATATTTATAGTAAAAAACTAATATAAAAAAATTGCCTAAACACCAATAAAAATATTTTAAGTATTTAAAAAATGCAATACATATATTTTAAAACTTCCTATGTGTGTTTGTACACTGGAAAAAAATTAACCAAAGTTCCCCAAAAAATAAATAAATATTTAACCTAAAGTAATAAAACAAAACAATGCTTAAACACCAATAAAAATACTTAAAATATTTAAAACAATTTATATATATGTTTTATAACTTCCTATGTGTGATTGTACACTGGAAAAAAATTAACCAAAGTTCCTCAAAAAATAAACTTTAATTAATTAAAGTACTAAAACAAAACAATGATTAAACAACAATAAAAATATTTGAAATATTTAAAAAAAATGTAATACATATATTTTAAAACTTCCTAACTAAAGAAATGCGTAAAAAAAATTTTATAAAAATATATTATAAAAATATTCTTAACAGAAGAATATAATTATAAATTTAAACTCAATTTTAACTGAATACTTAATTGAAATTTTTTCAAGTGCACAAAAAGAGGGTGCTACTGGAGACAGATTTTTTATTATTTGCCTGCGGAGACTTCATTTACACAAAGAGCCTTTCGAGCAGCGAGAAGTGCATTAAATCAACAAAAGTCAAGAGCTATTTTCAAGTTAAGATGGCTATAAAGTATGAGATAAATCTAAAGGTTAATGTATTTATGAGCCATTATTAGTAATTATCATGAGTAATTAATGTTTAATATTTTTTTAGTTAATTTATTTTTATTCTCAACTTGCAGTTATCGGTTTTTACATACTTCTCAGTTCCATTAGAATCTTTAAAATATTTATTCACCATCTCTTTCCTTTCCAACGACACTCCACTAACCACTTTACAGATCCATCCAAATTACGCATACGCCGCATGTTACGCTTGAGATGAGCCAAAATCCAAAATGCAAAATCCAAGTGATGGCCGAGAGAAGGCTAAGTGAGAACATTTGGCCATTAGTTGGCCCTAATTAGCCGCAAATTGGCGGCTCCAACGGTTCAATGGCCAAAACCATTTCCCAGCTAGAGCGACGTGTTTGTTGTTTTTGGGCCAACAATTAGGGAAAAGGTTTGACTGTAATTTGGCTTGATTTGCTGACTGACCGCCATTGCAGTTTTCCCAGCACTTTCAGCTGTCCCACGGAAAATGCAACTTCAGGACTCTTTAGGATGAATGCCCCGCCCCCGCCCCCTCCTCTCCCCCGCCAGGCCGCCAATAAAATGCCTTCATGTCACTGTCGCGACGCTTTTTGTTTTGCTAGTGTTTGCTCCGCTTCACTCCGTTGATGTTGCTGCCGTGCAGTTGATGTTGCTGCTGTGCTGTTGCTGCTGCTGTTTCTGTTGGTGTTGCTGCTGCCGTTCGTACAACTGTCCAAGTGACAGCTGCCGCGGTGACTGTCAGCCAACCGCCCTGGAAAAAAAAAAAAGAGAAACAGCAGCCAGGCCAAAAACAACAGGGGCACAAAAAAACCAAAGGTGAAACGAAGTCGAGCACTTCGATTGGCAATATGCCCTTCGGCAAACATTAAATATCAGTTTTATAAGAAGAAAAACTTTAAGTGCAACTTTTAAAATATAAATCAAATAAAAATACATTTTTCTTGGATTTTTAAAAATATTTTTTTTTAAATAAAAAAAACGGTGACCCAAAACTTTACTTATTTTCTACATTTTTTTTAAATTTCGGTTTAATTTATAACAAATTTGCATTAAAATATTTATTTTGTTAACCCTTTCCATTATAGATTTTTATTTGTATTTAGCTGCATTTTTTATTTAAAGTTTTTTTTTAATTTTTTCAAATTTTTTTTTTAAATTTTAGGGTTTTAAAATTTTTAAAAAATGTTTATGATTGTTGCTTTTTGATGAAAGTAATTAATATGCTGATTTACTTAAGGCATAACATTTGATTATCTCAATTTTCTAGATTTGGTGACCCCAATCACTAAAGAAATATTCGTTGATGCTAGATTTTTCTGTTTTATACTGGTTGTCTTTTGATAAAAGCAATAAATATATAAATATTCTGAGTAACTATAGGCAAACCATTCCATTATTTGAATTTTCTAGATTTGGTGACCCCGATTTCCCAATATATATTTTATATTTTCTCAAATACTTAAAGAATAAAGTAAACATGGATCCCAGATTTTTTCTTATAACTATACCTATACTATCTTAAAAGATTTTCCCAGCTGCTGGCCAAAAGGAAAATAGCCCGAGCTGGGAAAGCGAACCACCAAACAACCTCTGCTCGATCTCTGGCTCTGCAGCAATGCGCAATCAGTTGCAACGCAATTTGATTTTGTCGCTTCATGGCTCATGCACCACTGCCACGCCCCCTTTTCGCAACCAACCGACCCCTTAGCCCCTTGCCGCCCACAATTTTCCACCCATAAAGTGCACATGTCGCTTCATGTTCACAGTGACATTCATTCGCCGTCGCAGCGCTTTCTTTTCCACCAGCCATAAAAAGTTTCCGGCCAAAATTCGACCGCCCCCTCCTGCCACGCCCCTTCGTCTGGCCAGTGCAATTGTTTTACCTTTTATCCCCATAAGGCCCACCCCCCTTTTCCCTCGGAGGGGGGGGTGGTGGAATTTTTTGGCAATTTATTTGACGGCTTCAAGTTGCCGACGTTGCTGCGGTTGCAAAAGTGCATTAGCCGCTGCCTGTCATTCATCGAATCAAGTGTTATGCGGCTGTCACCGAGTGCGGGGGCTTAGGGGGGTTAAGCGAAGCTAGGGAGGGGGTTAAAATTGGGTGTGTGCTCGCCCGCACATTTTTGTTGTCCCGCGATTTCCGCCGAAAAACGGACAAATGACAAAAACTTCAGCCGAGAATTCGCTGGATTCGCGGTTTCGCATTTAGAAGTTTTAGCCTGTGAAATTGACTTTAAAAGGGGTTGGAAACAATCGTTTTAATTCCTTAAGAAACGAAAATTATTTTTAATGTCTCTTTTTTAACTTATTTGTATTGATATGGATTTTACGTAATTTATTTTTATACTTAAGCGGTAGGGGAAATTCTTTTTAATTAATTTATATATATTTTTATCAAAAGTTTTATTTTATAACTATTATTTGTAAGCACCTTCAACTATTAAACTTTAAAATTAATAAAATATAATTTATTTCTATTTTATATGGATTTACTTGTATTTACACAAAATCAAAGTGTATTTATTTGTATTTCTGAAAACCTATTATTTCCATGAAAATTAACAAATAAATATAGGTACTTATAAAAATAGAATTAAACTCAATTAAATATTTTTTTAAAAGATTTTGAATATTTTACTTAGCTTTCCTTTTATTTCTTGATTTTATTTTTATTGTTATGATTTTTTTGGTGAGTCAATTTCTTATACAAAATTAACAAATAAACAAAAATACTTATAAAAATAGAACTAAAACCAATTCCATATATTTTTAAGATTTTGGGTATTTTTCTTAACTTTCCTTTTATTTCTTGATATTTTTTTTATTTTTATGATTTTTTTGGTGAGTGAATTTTTTTCCCAAAATTACGAAATAAATACAGAACTTATAAAAATGGAATTAAATCCAATTCCATATATATTTTAAAGATTTTGGATATTTTTCTTAATTTTTCTAATATTTCTTGATGGTATTTTTATTTTTATGATTTTTTTGATGAGTGTATTTTTTACACAAAATTACGAAATAAATACCGATACTTATAAAAATAAAACTTAAAAAAAATTCCATATATTTTTATTGGATTTTTGGGGATTTTTCTTAATTTTTCTGTCATTTCTTGATGTTATTTTTATTTTTATGATTTTTTTGGTGAGTGAATTTTATACTTTTTTCGGTCGTCTGAGCGTTAACGACACTGCCACTCCTTCTTGGCCATTGTTATTGTTATTGTTGCTTGTTTATTTGTTTGTTGTTGTTGGTTTTTGGCACTCAATTGATTTTGTTGTTATTGTTTGGCCGCTGTTTGTTGTTATGGCCTCCGCTGCCTTTGCATTATGGGCATATCTTTCTGCCTTTTTTGTGTGTCTTTTTTGTTTATCCTTTTTCCAAAGGATATAGCTGGCGATTGCAATATGGAAAAGCCCTCCCCCCTTTTGAATTTGGCGCCAGCGACGACGCCCATGCCACTTGCATCTCGTTTGTGAAATACCCGAAGCATTGCGGTCGCCATATTGCGTTTGCATACACGCCCACATGCCAAACACACACACACACGCATATCCCCACCCCCTTTTCCACCCCCTCAACCCCTCAACCCCCCTTATACACACACACGCACACATTGACAAGAGCGTATTGATGGCCATGTTTCATGCGCCGTTGTCAGCCAAATTTAATGCGCGCCGCAAATATGCAAGGCCACCCAATGTCCCGCCCCCTGGCCACCCACTTTTTCGCCCCATTTTCCGCCCCTTTCCGATTTTCCCTCCATCCCCCCCCTTTTTTTCTGCCGTTTTTCCCCGCCTGTCAGTAAGGCAGACAACAAGCGCGACTTTTCATTTGGTCATTTAATAAAATGCAATGCCCAGTCGCCATGTGGTGGAAAAGGGGGGAGGGGCAGGAGAGGGGGGCACTGCCAGGGGCGTAGAAAAAGGGGGCGGGACCCCTGCTTTATTACAATGCTGGGGAGCAAAATTGTTGTTGGATTTATGGCGGCATTACATGACATGATTAATGGGCTTCAATAGCGGCAAGAATCAAGGGGTGTAGCAAAGGGGGGGGGGGGGGTCCTTAAAGGGGGGTTGGAGTAAGGGGTGGGGAAACCAGGACAATGGACATGCCGGCAAATGTTGACCAAAAGGCGGATTTAAAACGCAGCTCCATCAGCATCATCATCGTCATCGTCATCGAAAGTTGCATCAAAGCAGCTGCCACTGTCATGAAAAGAGGGGTTTTGCTCACGGGTGGGGGGACCACAGCCCCCCCTTGGATAACCAAGAACTTTAAAGTCAGCTAACCGTAAGACTAAAAAAGCACTATTAATCTGGCTTTAAAGGTTAAAAAATTAAAAAATATTTAGGTATACAAAAAAAATATATCAAACAATAAACAGAAATAAAAGAAATATTTTGAAAATAAAATATGAACAGAAATGAAAAAATTTTATAAGAATGGTTTTAAGGCATTTCAGATTTTTGTAAGCAAAAAAAAGGTTAAGGAAATTAATAAAATAAGTATATTAAAAATATAATATGAACAGAAATTAAAAAAAAAATATAATAGGAATCTTTTAAAAAGTATTTAACGATTTTTGTTGGCTAACTAAACATATTTTATTTATAATTTCTAAAACTTTTAATGATTATTGAATTTTAAGATTTTGAAAGTTATAATGATTTTTGAATTAATTTCTTAATTTCATTTTAAATTTTAATGATTTTTGAATTTTATTTTATTTTTCTGTATAAAATTCCAAAAAGTTTAATAATTTTTGTATTTTTTTTTAGAGTTTAGGAAATTTAATGATTTTTGTATGTTGAATTTAGTCTAAAATTTCAGAAAATTTAAATGTTTTTTTTAAATTTCAGGAAATTTAAATCATTTTTGCTCTTTAAAATTTTTTAAAAATTCCCTGCAACAAAAGCTGATTTTTTGTCTACTTTTTCTGCCGTTGGCTGGCAATTGACGGTTGAGGAATTTAGCTTTCCCATCTGCTTTCCCAGCTACCAGTGGAAGCCATAAAATTTGAGACATTTCCGCTATGCAAATGACTGCCAATTAGTTCAATCTGCCATCCCAGGAACTCCATAAAGCGTCTCCGCAAATATGACACACTCAGACGGGAGCTCTTAACTCTTGACTTTTGACTACTGACTACTGACTCAACCGATTCGAGACTCCTTCAACCCCATCTCCTCATCGCCGGCCAATCAATGGAAATCGAACGGGGGGGAGGGCGGATGAAAATATGGGTGCTGGTGGAAATTCCAGCAAGCAGAAAGCCAAACTGAAGCAGATTCCCCAATTACCCGGTGCTAAACTCCGACTGCCTCGCTTACGATTCGTTTATTCTGTTGATCCATCAAATTAAAAATGTAATGCTCCGAAATTTAAACACCCTAATGCAGCTTTCGAAGGGGGATCCTGGGATCACTAATAAGTGCAATCAGTGAGCGATGTCTGTCCGTCCGTCTGGAGTCACCTGTACTGTCTGTACTGTGTACACCCGACACTCCGTTTGAATCCATGCTCCACCCGACATGCAGTTTGCCTTTTGTTTTTGCACAGCTCGTTTCGTTCGCTTTTTTTTATTATTTCGGCACTCGTCTCCTAATGAACTCGCTCTGAGGGGAAAAGTGAGGGGTGAAACACGGTTACACTAGAAAAAAATATTTGGGCATTAACCAGGGGATATTTGAAAAATTTAAAAAATAATAATCGGGAATTTTTCACCTTTAATTGTAAAGATTTTGCTAAAAAAATATATGAATTTTTTGTGTTTTTTTGGTTGTAACTTAGCCAAAAATGGTCCAAAATCTAAAAGAAGAACTGTCATGAATAGCTAACAACCTAAAAATTAAGTCTCTGTTAATTTTTGGGTGATTTAGAAAATTTAAAATTTCGACCAATTTTCAAAAAAATTTCAAAAAAATGGGAAAAAAAATTAAAATTTTCAGGTTTAAATGCCAATCGATTGGGCATTTTACTACGAGTTCAAAGAGGTATGACACTCCATAATTGGACTATAATATCCTTTGCTTTGGGAAAAATTCTAATTTTTATGGATGTTTTTTTTTTTTGGTTAAAATTGGATTTTGTTTTCAGTGCAGTTCAGCCATCAAGTGGCATCAACGTTGTCATGATTTCTGCTTGTTAACATGGCTACCGTAGGAGTTGTGCCATCCTCACTCCTTTTTCAATTGCCAGTTCGGTTCGGTTTGGTTTGGTTTTCCTGTCTTTCAAATTGGGAATTCTGAAAATTTAACTCTTAACGGTGCCCTCGTCGGAGTGTGTGTTTTTTTCTTTCTCTCTTTTGTTTTCGGGATGAGGTTTATGGAGGGGTACTGCCATAATTCCTCGTCGACATGTCAACAGAGTGCCTCCATCCCAAAGATTGGCTGCCGAAAACAGTTTCCACACCGTTGCGACAAACGGACGGGGGGGGGGGGGGGGGGGGGGGGAAATCGGAATCCGTATCTGAATCTGAATCCGTATATGTATCTGTAGCTGAACCTGAATCTGAATCCGGACGGAGACGCAGTTACGGACGGACGGACAGACTTACGGACAGACAAACGGACAGAGCGACGTGTTAGTTCATTTTGATTGCTAATTGGTTTGTTAAACAATGGCGTCGGGGGTTTTAACGAATTGCCCAAAAATGCAACGAGTCATGAGGCCAAAAGTTTTTGGGGGTAAGGTGGTATATCACTGATGAAGGGGCTGCCGCAAGGTTTTGGTCTTGGGTTCACCTTTTGAGCATGAAAATGTAAGCTATTGAAGTCGTGCAGTGTAAGACTTATTTTTTATTTATAATTAACAATTTCGAAATATTTATTAATTGCTTTTAATTTGTTAGATGTAATTCAAATAAAATTAAAAATTAAATTAAATTAAAATTAAATCATTAAAAGTCTTGATATTCGTACAAATAATTAATAAAATTCATAAAATTATAAAATTAATTAAATAAAATGTATTTAAATTTATAATTGTTATGATAATAGTTTAATTAAAATTATTATCTATTTTTCTTTGGGTTCAGAAGGTGCATAAAATTTATTTATTAATATTTTCCATTGTCAAGTTATCTTAAAGGTAAATAATTTAAGCCAAAATTCAAATTTATATATATAAAACTCTTCTTTTAATGTTCATAATTTTCCCCTGCGGTCTCAATTCTTTGCTAATTTTTCAGGCAACCCTCTGGCATTTTGTGTTTGCCTTCATCTCTAGTTAAGTAATTTCCACGAACAGTTTCCCAGTTGACATTGACTGACCGCAAAACGGGTGTGGGTGCTGTGCGGAAAACGGGAGAAGCTAACTAGAATTTCCCAGGCGAATTTTCCTTGGCAAATAGCTGCTCAAAATTTGGTGGAGTTTTGAAGGCGAATCCAGAGGGGCGATGGGATAATTGTGGCGCTTAAAGGGCAGGTGATTCGGCAACAAGTGAGACGACCGCATAATCCACAGCGACCACAAAGGCCACACGGTGGCGCATTAATAAATTTGCTCTGGCAAAAAGCTGAAAAATATTGAAAAACCGATCTCTACACAATTGTCCATAAAGTGGACACTTTTTTGCATTACTTTTTTGCCTTTTTTCCATTTTTTTTTTTGTTTGTATCATTGTTGTTGTTGTTGCAGTCGTTATTGCCGCGGGGTGTCCTTGTTTTTGCCGTGCAACCACAGCAAGGATTAAAGCGGACAGTAAAGCGGACGCGGTGCCATTTGTTGTGACAATGTGGCTAACAAAAGCGAACGCACAACGCCGATTCTGACTCTGACTCGTTGATATTGACAACTTTTTAATCACTTAATAAATTCAATAAAATTAAATGCGGTTAAGCGTCAACAAGGACAGCGGATATGCGGATATTCGGATCCACCCATCCCCATTTCCCCAAATCGAAAGAACCCTTTCATCCGTCTGTCAATCAAAAAATACTCAAGCGCCTGACAATGAACAAAAGACTCTGGGAAAAATGTTGTCGAAAGGATTCAATAGCCGCCCCCCAGCTTCTCAAATATTTGATTGCCCTTTTTTTTACTTTTGGGTAACTCCAAGTGTTTGTCGAGGTTTAAAAACTTAGCAAGCTAAATGGAGATTCAAATGAAGTGCCTAAATAAATTTATAAAATAATTTGACTATCTGAATAATATTTTATTAAGGTTAAAAGTAATATTGATTTAAAAATATTAATTAAAGAATTATTTTGAGAAGACTTTATCATCTATTCAAAAAATCAAAATTCAGTCAAATCTTTTTAATTTATTTAAATTAAAATATAAGAACTATTTCTGAAAAAAAATTCCTGAAATGAAACAAAAAATTAATATTAATTGAAGAATTCTTGTGATAAGATTTTATAAAAAATTTTTTAAAAATTCAAAAATTAAGAAAATATTATTAATTTATTTAAAGAAAAATATAAAAAATAATCACCAAAAAAAAAGGACATTTCCCAGTCGACTTTCTTTTCCCCGAAATTTGACCCTTTGAAGGACATTTAATTAGCGTGAATTATTTGATGCGCAGCATTTTAATTTCTCAAATTAAGTGGCTCAGTCTGAGATCATCGGTGTTTTAATACAAATACCCCCCCCCCCCCCTGCAAAAAAAAAAAAGAAAACCCGATAGACTTGGATTTATTTGAGGAAATCTCGGCTATTGCGGATTATGTCGGAGCAGCGACTAATTGGAGTTGTTTTCCCGGGCTTCTAAGCGCATTAGAAAAGCAGAGCAAAGGCAGTCTGAGTTGCGGGTTAACCGCCAAGACCCTTAGGCTTTTCCTATTTTTTCAGGGGGGGGGGAATAGAAGATACACTTTCCGTGACAGCTAACAAATTGCCAACATTGGCATTTAAATTGTAATGCCCTTTTAAAGGGCCCGTTTAAAGTTTTCGCAGACAATTGACTCTGCTCGCGTGACACTTTGGATTTTGTGGGCAACTCTACTCAGCGACACCCCCCTAAAACCCACGGCCATGGCCACATGCAATCAGCGCTGACCAACGCATTTCATTAGCACCAAATTAAGCAAAAATCACCTAAAAAAAAATAACGGGTGAGGAAAGCACACACTAAAAAGAGTCGACTATTTAGGGCCTATACAGATGTGTTCATAAAAATAGAGACGACTATATTTGAATGTATAGATGGATTGAAAAAAAAAAATATAGTTGGTTACATATTTGGAATATACAAATTCACATTATATTCTATATTTTATTCATTATATTTCAAAGAGAAAATATAGTTAAGATTAATAATAACTCTTTAATTAAATGCTTTAAAAAATATTATTTAATATTAAATCCTTTTAAATATTTATTTTTAATATATTATCATAAAAATGTCAGGAAAAACGTTATTAAACGTTTTTAATTTAAAAAAAGTATATTTTAGTTAATTTTAATAAAAAAAACTAAAATTGATAACTGAGAAATCCATTTAAATATTTTAATTAGATTTTATTTATTTTTTAATTATTTATAATGCAAAAAAAAATGACAAAATAATCAAATATCATTTCTTATTAGAATATGGATTACCATTATTTTCCCCAAGGCTGTTTGCATTTTGAGAGCTTTGTTTATCTTACTCCCTATAAAGGGTACTACTTCCCTCAAAGGCAATTGCATTTCGTTGGGTCAAAATACAAAAAAAAATCAAAAAAATACAAATAAAAATAAAGAAGAACAACAAAACGGACTCGCCTCATTTCGTTTGTAATTTGTTCGGGGGAAATTGGTGGTGGGTGGGGGATAAATTGAGTGGGGGGAGTGGGAAAAGGGGAAGGGGGGTGTAGAACAGTTCATTTACCTTTCCTTTTCGGCGGAAAAACTCTGCCCCCCAAACTCGCGACCGTCGTGTGCCTCTTTGTAATTTCTGGTCGACCATTTTCCATTGGCCATTTTTATATTTTCGGTTCATTTCGCTGGCCCCTCCCCCCAGCGATTTTCCCCCTACCACCCACTCACCCCCCTTCCCACCCCCCTCCCATCCATCGCTCATTTTCCCCATCTTGTTTGTTTTGTTTTGTTTCGCTGGCGATTCGATTCGTTTCGTTTCGCGTGGCGCGGTTTCATGTATCTTTGTATCTTTACTCATTCTGTATCTGTATCTGCATTTTGTATTTGTATCTGTATCTCTGAAAATCACACACAATTTAAGCAGCAATTTTTTAAACGCAGCCTTAACTATCAAATTCACATAGATAAAATTATATCAGCCATAGAAAAAACTTCCAACTGCCCCGGAAAAAATTAACTAGAATTTCAACAGCTTGAAATATATATTTTTTGCTCTCATTTAAATATTAAAACCACCAAATGTTACATTTCAAGAAGCATTCTGCTCGAAAAATACAATAAAATAACAGCAACAAATATACAACATTAATGCCAAACAAAATCAAACACTGCAAAAAATACGCCAATGCCAAAAATAAACGAACAAAGGCTCAGACTTCTCTTTTTTTAACACAAGAAATAAAAAATAAAATAAAACCAATGAGCTGGAGGCTGGCAAAAAAAAACATGTGTAAAAGTGTAGAACACATTGTGAAAATGTAAATTTTCCATTGATTAAATGCGAAAATGCAAGTGGTGGTGGTGCAAAAAAAAAAGAAAAAAAGAAAACTGGAATCATTACGGATGCAACTATTTTTCGGGAAAATATTTTGAGCAAATGCCAGGCGGAAAAATTCGAAATTCGCAGCTTCAATCGAATTCAGTTGGATGAGGGAGGGAAAATTCACCCGGGAAAATGTGCGTTTCTACTTGAGTTCCTTTAAAGTCACTTGAACAGAAAAATATTCATAAATTATTATTAATTTAAAAAGATGATAATTTTAAAGATGATTTTTTCCTTAATTTTTTCGAAATAGTTTTCAAGCAGTTTCGTGGTTCTTGAAAATAGTTACCCACTGACAGCGATCACCCATGGCGATTTGGCCAAGTGAGAAACCCCATCGTCCTGTCACCAAATCGAGGTTCTGCGACCTTGACCAATCGAAGGACGACCTTGAGGGCCCAGCGAAACCTAGGTGTTGACCAGCCAAAGGAGATAACTCCTCGACTGAAAACGCGACTGTGCGGTTAATGGCCTCGACAAATTTCACTGCGGTTGGCCAACTGCATGTCCTGCATCCTGCATGTCCTGCATCTCTATATATATACATCCTGGGCTACGAAATCGAGTTAGTTATGCCAATTAATGCGACAATTGTCGAAAAGCGAGCTCCTGCGGATCCAACGAGGTTCCCTAATCACCAATAATCCGCATTAATTGCCATCAATTTGGGCTTTGGCCATGTCCATGTCCTGCGGTCAGCAGATGTCCTTCGATTTTCGATTTTCGAGCACCCACAGCTCACTCACACACTCACACTGTGCATTGAAATGTTTTCTGGGTTTTTGGGAACCGAAGATATCTCTATTTTTGGTCACTTTTGAAGGGTAATAACTATCTTGGAAAATATTAAAAAAATAAATTGAAGTTATCTCTGAATATTTTTGGTCAAATTTAAACGAAAATAGTAACGAAACATAAATATAAATTAAAAGAAATAATATTAGGAATATTTTTTCCGCTTCCTTATATTAAATTAAAATTAAAAAAAATTTTGTAAATTCAATTGAAGATATAAATAAATATTTTTGGCTAAATATCAACAGGAAATAAAACAAAATAAAAATATAAATAAGAAAAAATAATATTAAGCACTTTTTATCCCATTTTTATATCAAATTAATATTAGAAAATATTTTAAAAACTCAATTGAAAATATCGCTAAATATTTTTGGTCAAATATCAACGGAAAATAAAACGAAATAAAAATAATACGAAAATAAAAATAATTGATATTTTAAAAAGACTTTTCAAGGACAAATTAACTCTCGGAAATAATTGAAAAATTCGTAAACAAAATGTTAATAAAACATTTAAATATTTCTTATCGTGTTCTCTCTCTTCCGGCGGCAGTCTCAATTATTGTTTTGATTGATAATAAAAGTGCCACCCACTTGGATTTTTCCCCCCAGCTGACAAAGTCGACAACCACAAATAGTTGTTATCGACAATAATACTCGAGAGATAAGTTCGAGTGAAAATATTAATTCGCGGTTGGTTTTCCCATCACTTTTGGCCTGATAATTCAATTTCGGAATTTCTCAATTTATGGGTAATTCTTGGCTGCCTTTTTTATAATCATTCAATTTTTGTTTTGATGTCTGCAAGCCATCTGTGATAAGAAGGCGATTGTTGTGTTTGAAGGGGAAATCCAACTAAGTTTAGGTAATTTATGAAAAAAGTTAGAAAATTCTCAACATAAAGTTAAAGATTTCTATTATGTTCCATGATTTCTTCCTGAAAGAAAATGTAGCTGAAAAAGATTTTTTTTTTGTAGAAATGAAAACAAATAGTGAATATTTTTTGTAAATACTTTTCGTGTGTGATTTTTGTTTTTTATTTGGTTTTGTTTCAAATTCGATTTTTTGTGTTAGATTTCTTTTCGCGCTAAAACTTACGGGCTAGACAAAAAAATTGATTTCTCACTTAGACGACTAGTTTAAACATAAAGATTAAAAATAGCTAAATTCGCATATTATCCATCGAATAAAAAAAATAGGTTTCTCCAAAAAAAAAAATATTAATGAGTGTTACAACTAGTTTAGCTATGTACAAAATGTGTGTGAAATTAAATTTAACTAAAGTTTTTGTGGTTTTTTGGATTGAGTTTTAGTTTTTTTTCAGTTTAGCTGGGTTATTTTCTTCTGCTGGGATTTGTAGAAAATCCCGGTGAAAAAAAAGAGGGCCTTTCGATGCAAACTCGTCGCACGATTTTATGTTAGCCGAGCATAAAACTTCGCCGGAGTCTGATTTCTAGGTTTGGGTTCGAGTTCGAGTCCTTGTCTGCTTTTTTTTTTTTTAGCTGCTCCGTTTGCCGGCCGGAGGCGTCTTGCCTATCAACTTATAACACTATATCACAATTATAATTTTTTGCCCGCTTGCCGCTCTGCGCCGCCGCTGTTTTATCACTTTGTATTTTTAACGTCCTCTTTCGAAATCCCAAGGATAGCGCACCTTAACTTAATAGGGCCGCCACACGGTCTTCTGCTGGACGGCGGCGCTCTTGATTTTGGTGGTCGTCTCCGGCGAGGATTGGAGTCCGGAGCTGGTTTCGTGATACAGCGGCTTGAGGGCCGAGGGCGCCTTCAGGTCGCAGCGCATTCGCAGCGGCGTCACATCCAGACTCTTGTCCAGATCGAACTCCGACTTGACCACATCGATCTGCTCGTCATCCGAATCGCCATCGCTGGCCGACTGTTCGTGTATCGAGCTGGTTTCAATCGAGGTGTTTAGCTTGAGCAGCACATGCTGCTGCTGCTGCTGGGGCGAGGAGCTCGAGGGCCTCGAGGAGGCGGGACTGACGTGGACAATGGGAGCGCCATCCTGCTGCAGCTGCTGATGATGCTGCTGCTGCTGCTGCTGCTGCTGCTGCTGATGATGCAGTGCCGCATTTCGCGCCCGCAGACCGACGGCGGCGCTGGCAAAGTTGTACGGATGGAAGGCGTGCGGGGTGCTGCCCACCGCCTTCGCGGCGGCGGCGGCGGCCACATGATTGAAGGGGAACTGGGGCATGGCATGGGGCATGGCACCCGGACCCGGTGGCGAGGGCATCATGGCACCCGGTTGACCCACTGCCGTCGCTCCAGGATGCGGATATTCGGCGGTTTGAACAGCCGCCGCCGCCGCCGAGGAGGAGGAGGAGCTGCTGGCGGGCACAACCACCGAGGGATTGGAGGGGTTCGGCGAGACCGAGGAGGCCGAGGACTTGGTTAAAGCCGGATGATGGACCTGGGCCTGCGCCTGGGCGGCCGCCTGGTGGCGGAAGTAGTCCGCATAGCCGTAGGTCATGTAGGCCGCGTCCAGCCAGGCGGGATTCAGCATGAAGGGATTGAAGGCGCCGGGATGGGGATAGCCATAGCCTGGAAGGATAAAGAAAAGTAAAGCAGGAAATTAGTAAAGTCGAACTTTTTATCAAAAGTTTTGTTTGTAAAAAGGTTTTGAGGAAGGGAAGTTGGGATAGGTATTGTAGGTATGATATTTTAAGATCATTTTTGGAAGTTTTTCTGTAAATATCTCCGATTTAAGATCATTTTTATAAGATTGTTTGTCAAAATGATAGTATTTAAGATAACTTTGAAATAATAGATATTTTTGAAAAATTGTAGCAATATGATATGATACTTTAAGATCATTTTGAGAAGGTTTTTATGTTAAAAGAGATGTTAAAATGATATTTCAAG
This sequence comes from Drosophila pseudotakahashii, assembly GCA_035046095.1. Classification (NCBI taxonomy): domain Eukaryota; kingdom Metazoa; phylum Arthropoda; class Insecta; order Diptera; family Drosophilidae; genus Drosophila; species Drosophila pseudotakahashii. The sequence goes on from JAWNOE010000105.1 coordinate 17,014,795, forward strand.
ATCATTTTGATAGTATTTTGAAATAAATGTTGAAAAACGGTATTTGGGTTTGGGGTTTGGGGGTTTTGGGTTCGAACTGAAAACATAATGGAAACTAAAAAACTCACTTTGCTTACTTCTTGGCTCCCGCGGCCCATCGACGGTCACCTTGATGGCCTTGCTGTAGCTGGCGATCTGCACCGGATATGTGGCAATGGTGATGGTCAGCGTGAAGGACTTGCCCCGACCACTCCTGCCGACGAAGCGCAGATCATTGAACTTGGCCACCTGGTTCTTCATCGTCGTGGTGCAGTTCCTCAGCTCGCCGCAGTAGTTCTCATCGTTGCCGCACTTGATCGACACCAGAGTGCCATCGGGCACATCATCCAAGGCGATCACCTTGAAGGCGCCGGGCAGGGACTTGTTCGATCGCCAGTGATTGGGCAAAGCGCTGCACAGGATCGATGGGGAGCCGGTCTGGGCGAGTTCGCCGTGATATTCCTGGAGCATTTCGTGCAGCGAGGCGAACATGTCGGTCATCGAGGAGGGCATCTTGGCCGAGTTCTGAGGACTGCTGGCCGGGTTATTGCTGCTCGAGCTGGTGTTGTTCGTGCTGAGATCGGGCGTCGAGCTGCCGGTGCTGCTGGCCGAATGGGTGCTGGTGTTGGCCAGATTCTGGGATCCCGCGTTGCCCTGCGGCACCTGGGCAGCCACGGCGGCTGCGGCGGCGGCAGCGGCGGCGGCGGCTGCCAGGACCTGTGTATTATTGGCCACCATCGTTGGACCCGCTGGCAGATGCATGTTTCGTATCCGAAAAGTAGTAATCCTTTGGGTTTTCGATTTTTCTCTCTCTCTTCACTTCACTTTTTTCTCTGTGTTTTGTTTTTTTTTTTTTGGTAATCACTTGGAAAAAATTAAGTTCGCGATTTCGAAGTCGAATGTTTTTTTTTGTTTCGAAAATTTCGAACTCGAATATTCGATATATGTGGATTTTCGGCGTATTTTGCGTTGCGTTGCGATGTGTGTGTGTGGTGTGTGCGTTCTCGACACGCTAAAGTCGCTGAGTGAACTGATTCTCTGCTGCGATCGTTGGCAGTATTTAAAGTGGAATGCGCTGCTCGGCCGCCTCGGTCGACGTCTCTGTCGGCGTCCCAGCGCCCCGTCCCTCTCGCACCTGCACCCGTTCTCTCGCTCTCTCTTTCCAGCCCATTATCCTGGGGCGGTATGGTATGCCATGGATTGGGTTTACGCTCGATGGTATGGTGGTTGGGCTACCTACGCACACACAGGCGCGATTTTAAGGGTGCCGGGGCAGGTATATGTATGTATGTAAGTATATATATCGGTATATCGGAGCAACCACCATTGCCGCCGCAACAACAACCACAGCAAAAAATTTCCCATTTTTCCATTGCGGTGAGAGTGTATGAGTGTGCGAGTGTCTGTGTGTGTGTGTTTGTGAGAGAGAAGTCGCTTGTTACTTGTGGCCAAAAAGGAAAAAAAAAAAAAAAAAAAAGAAAAGAAGAAAAAAATAATAAAAGCGGAAAAAAGGAAAATCGCTTGGGCGAGAGCGAGCGAGCGAGCGAGAGAGAGAGAGAGAGCGAGCGATGGCCTGGAAATTGCAGCAAAGAAAAACTCAAAAAAATAAATACACCGAGACTTTTCCGCTCTCTCGCGCTCGCCCTCTCTCGCTTTTCCCCACGGGCGGTCTGGAAAATGTGTGCGTTTTTCCTTTTTCTTACTTTTCGCCGCACCGCGCCGCGCCACGCACGCCAAAAGAAAACGGCCGTGCAACAGTTTCCCATTTCCCATTTTCCACTTCCAGCGGCGCGCGTGTTTTGCCGGCCCTCCTGCCGCTCGGTGCGTCCTCGAGGGGGGTTGGGGAGGGGGTACTACAGGTACAGAGGCACCCATGGAGGGGGGGGGGGGGGGGGTTTGGTCGTAGGATGCCAGGGGCGTCCTGCCGACAGGACATGAGGACTCAATTAGCCGGTGGAAAGTGGAAGAGGAGGAGGATTTGCGGGGCGAAATTATCATAAATATTATCACAATACCTGGGGGATCGAAAATGTTGATCATAATAGATCATTCGAAAGAAAGTAACAGAATATTACGAAAGTTCCCGTATATTATGGGATATCTTGAAAGGAAATGATGATATTCCTGACAAGGATTTTAAAATCAAGGAATATAAATTAATATTATTGAAGTCAGAAATATACCATTAAACAGCGAATTAAGATATAATATAATAAAAATGATATGAGATAAGTTTTTAAAATGATCAGGGGAATTATTCCATTAAATATATACATATATAAATATATTTTAGAATCTTGAAAATTAATAGGAAAGGATAATTAACATTAATATAGATCGATGCTCTACAAGTTATGATTATGTATATAAGCCAGTTAAGAAGGGACTTACTATCTAAACACTTGATATTACTTATAAAGAAATGCTAAAATTTTCAATGCAGTCTTTCAGGCTGAAAAAATGTTAGTTAATCTATTTATTTTTCCACTAATTTATAATAATATATTTATTTACTAAATGTATTCTTCTAAATGTTATTTATTATTTATATATACCGCCTGCATTGTTCACCAATGTCCCAAAAATTAGTGCTTCATTCAACATAATCAGAAATCCCTGGCTGATCATATTACGGCACACTGATCCCGAACCAATGTTTTCCATCGATTCCGCCCAAATGATCCCCGAACTCGGAACTTGATCAACTGATCTCCCATCTCCGATCTGCGATCTGCGATCTATCCAACTAACACCCATTGTCAGGTCCTTTCGGAACCCGAAACACTATCTAAAATTCACTGCCAACGATCTCCGTGTGGATCGACTTAATCCTAATGCTGATCGGGCGATTATCTGGCGATTAGTCATGTAAATATTTGTGCGCCTCTCGGTTCGTGTGGCGCAATCCTCTTCGATTTCCAATCCATTTTCATTTTCATTTCCATTTTCGCTGCCTGCCCTTCGATCGCCGATCGCCGATCCTTGATTGGATCAGGTTTAGCTAGCTGATCGGATTTAATCTGATCCGGAAGTGTCATACTGGGAATCTCACTTTATGATATTAATCTAGTTTAAGAAGAACCTTTAAAAATAATAATTAAAATATTTCTAATAATAGGAATGTAAGTAAATCATACAGATGATTTTTTTTCATATCAAATTTTGTATGAATGTTTTTCATTTATAATAAGGTTAATAACCATAGTATTTATTATTGATTAAAAACATAAATATTTAAGTTAATGACCAAAAGTTTGTAATTTTTGTTTGTGTTAAAAATGATTTAAAAATATTAAATTAATTTTTTTTAATTTTTCCTATTAGCTTTATGTTTTTAACAAATATTTCTTGCAGTGCTGCTCAAATCAAGTGCCTGACAGGCCAAAAAATTGCGGCCCACCAAAACAACCTTAAAAACGAGGCCACATTTTGCGACGGGGCAAGGTGCGGGGATATTTCCAGGCATCCGGAGGAGTAGGAGAACGATGTGGAGATGGAAATCTCGGGAGGGGAACGAGGGAACGAGGGAACCACGAGGCAAGACCAACCAAAATGTCGCGAGAACGCGCCGCTCTCAGCTGGACATTATGGACGCACACTTCCAGTAAATCCAGTAAATCGGCAGCGCTGCCTTTTGTACGTGCGCGGCCGCTCGCTGCGAAGGACCTCGCGTCCTTATCCAGTCCCTCTATACCGATTCGATTCGATATATATGAGTCCCCGGGATATATACGACCTGGCAGGTTTGGCGGGCGTGCGACAAGGACGCGATTCTCGATGGATTCCCGGGAAATCAGCGCTCCTTGGATCCTGCTGCGTTTCCTTGGCAATTTGCGACAGAAGCCGCCGCAGCACGCGCATCGCAGGATCCGCAGGATCACCGTCAAAAAAATAGTCAGGTAGTACTATATATAGTACCTATATATATGTGGCTCACAGGAGCCAAGGATCAACCCTTTTTTATGGGCCCTGGATGGATTTTTTTGGTGCGGCCCCCAAAAAATATAGGAAAACCTATATATGAAACCTATACCTGAACTTTGCAAACTATATTTCAAATATCATATATCGAAGAAACCTCTCCAAAAACAGGTAGTGCAACCGCGCAATCCTAATCCTTTGCTTATGAAAGTCAATCGCCCGGATTAACCAGCACGCCCCGCAAATATTTTGGCCGATTAGCCGCCGCCACGGGTCATAAACTATGATATGGTACCAAAAAAAAGAGATATATGAACTACAAGCATCTCATATATTACTTACCTGGATTTCACTTTTTAGTGGGCTTAAGCAATGGGGGATTAGGGGTTCCAGAAATATACGCATATTTCTGAAAGCAATAAATAAATAAACCAAAATATTAGTATTCCAAAACTTAAGATCATAAAAAAACTACTTCAAATTATATAAAAATAAAGTAGAAACCACATTTCTGGACTTACCTTTAAGTTAAGATCGCTAAATATTATTATTTTAATAACACCATCTCTCTGGGAACTGGAAAATACAACCTAACTTATGCAAATTCCAACGAAATGACTTCCTATCGAAACTACGATCGCTGAAAGATCTGTGTATTCTGCTTTCAAAAACGAGTATTACCAACAACCCCCAATTATCAGGCCGATCATTTGCATGGTATATATTTCATATACTCGAGATCCCTCCCTTTTAGAAGAAAGAGAGAAAAAAGACAAAAGAGAGAGGGAGCTACGATCGAGGGGTTGGGGTAACCGCAGAGATCAGCCAACCGTTGGCGAGCAGATGGTACGAAACAAAAGTACCAGGCATCCAAGAGGGGATGATTTATTAATAGAGCGAGCGGTAGGCGATCGGGCGATCGAGCGAGCGAGAGAGAGAGAGGTGTAGGTGGGGGGAAAGAGACAGCCATAAGCGATCGTTGCTCCGCCTCTTTTCATGGAGCTCTGCGCTCAGCCGTTTGCTAGGCAATACTAAATGCACAAGGATCCCAAGGAACCCAAGGAGTCCTTTGAAATGAAGAACACAAAAACACACAAGCAAGGAGTGGAAAACGCCAGCACCATGGAAATTCCAGTGGCGCAGGGGAAATTCTCACAGGCAAAGCCAACGAAAATAAAAAACAAAAGTAGGCGACTGCCAATCGAGAAACATTTCTATACTCTTAAACTTAAGGTTAATTCAGCTCACTGTATTTATAAAGAAGTATTAAAAATATTCATAAACATTTTGTTTAGGCCTTTTAAAACAATTAAAAATATATAATAATAAAACAAAATAAATAATGATTTTCCGAATTTATTTTAAAACAATCAACATTTAAAATATTAATTCAACATTATAAAATATATTTTGTAATATTTTTTAAAAATAGAGACAAATATTTTATAATGTATAAATTCATTAACTATGTTCCTTATAATTCAGAAAATAAATAAATTAAAAACTATTCCAAAGAAAATATATCTAAATACTTTTAATGAAAAGAGTACCTATTAAAATATTTCTTTAAAATAACGAACATTAATAAAAAATATAAACTATATATGTCCCTTAAATTTAAAAAAATAAATAAATCAAAAACCTAAAGAAAATAGTTGTAAAAAAATAAATTTAATTTTAATGAAAAGTGTTTTTAAAAAAGGAGAAATTAATTTTTGAAAATTAATAAATTAAAGACTATCCTAAAGAAAATACGTGTGATAAAAAGTGTATTTAGTAAGTCCGCCAGCCAGTTTGGCGAATGTTTTTCATTTACAAAAAAATGGCTGTGGAAAAGCGGAAAAGTGCGCGGCGGCAGCGGAGCGACTGCGACTGCGGCGTTGTGTAAGTGAATTGTGGTTTGTTGTTTTGGTTGTGGCGCAGGCAGCGCAGCTGGCAGCGACGTCGGCAGCGGTTTTCCCCTCCCCTTCCCCCTTCCCCCCTTTATCAACCCTCGGAAAAAATTACACCACAGCCGGTTCACCACTTTCCATTGGAAAACGCTTGTTTGAGTGATTTTTTTTGCTTCTGCCTTTTGGGGGTGATTTTTATTTTCCTTCACTTCTATCGTGTGGTGGAAAAGCGGAGGGAATGAGTGTGTTTCGGGGGTTTCCTTTTGGTTTTCCTCTTTTTTCCTTCGTTTTTTTTTGTTTTTTATTTTTGCCTTTGCGACGACACTCCCACAAAATTGTGTTTTGGTTAGGTGCCCATGCATTGGCTGGCTTTCCACCGTTTTCCACACCGACACACGCAGAGAGAGTTTTCCGGCCAGCCAGCTGTTTTCTTTGGCCCGTGTGCGCTACTCTTTCTTGGCCGAATCCTCGGATCCTTGTTTGTGCATCCCGTCCACATGTCCTGGCATTTTCTCATATATTTTCCTCGCTCCCGCTTTCCCCCCTGTTTATTTACCTTTTAACAATGGCTATTTGGTAGTAGCGATCCGTAACCATTTTGTATGGAGATACTTTCTTTTTGGGCCCGCGACAATTAGCCAAGAAAATTCTAGGGGAAAATTGCAGCTGTCCGTTTGGCGTTGAAATCCTAATGATCTCTGGCGATTGTTACAAATGTCATCTACAAATTGTTTACAAAACAGAACAAAAAAACAGCCAGGAAAAAATGGAAAATCGAAGGAGTGTGCAAGTTGTTTCCATTTGTTGGCTCAACAAAGGATCCTCGGTTATGTTTTTGGGCTGCTTTTGATCCATCGGCTTCTTTTTATAGTTCTTTGTGTGATTATTATTTTTAATATTGTTTATCATCAGAGGGAATTTTATTCGACACGTTTTCTTTATTTTATATATAATATATATTTTCAGAAACTTTTATATACTTTAGCTATATTTTTTAAAATTTATTTTCAAGCTTTATTTAAATAACATTTATTAATTTTTTATTTTTCCATTTTATTTTTTTTATAATATCAATTTAATGTATATTTTATATACATAACCCCAATATTATTTTTTTATTTATTTATTTTCAAGCTTTTTTCAAATATATTTAAATTTCTTAAGTTTTTGAAGGTACTTATGGTATTTTCCCATCATTTAATAATTAAATAGATTTTCCCACCAACCGATCCTCCATTTTCCCGTTTTCCCCCGGCCCTTTTCCGCATTTTTTTCTATTTTGAAACCCTCTTTTCCCGGCGCTAACTTCTGAACTGCACCTTTTGGCTTTGTAATATGCATGGTATATATATAAATATATATCAGAATCGCGGGCACATATAATAGCACGCTCCGCACACACATGCCCTCGAGTTGAGTTTCTGATGGACAGACAATGTGCAGATTAGAGTTGGAAATCCGTTAAGTCCGCCCCGACGAGTGCGCGTCCTTAATGCGATTGCGAACCCCTTCACTTTGGATAACCGACGATAACCGGCAGGAAGCCAGGAACCAGTTTTCAGATCTATTCCCAGTTGATATGTTAAAAACGTAACGTATCAAATTTCGCCCATAATTGTCGGCCATTTTGGAGTGCGATGCGGCATATGCCGCAGAAATTTGGATGTAGGGTATCACTCGGGAATCGGGCGGTTTGAATCGTCGGCGACTTGGCTCCTCCGCCGCTTTCCCCTTGGCTTTTCCTTGATTTTTTCACATTTTTTGCATTTTTCCGGCCATTTTCCCCAGTTTTTTCCAGCCACTTTTGTATTTTTTTTCGCTTTCCTAAGCAGGGGCTTAGTTTAAAAGGGGGGTTTTAATTCATTTGAATTTTTTCGATCTAAGGGATCTAAGGGCTATATTTTTTATAATATAATATAACCCTTAGACGTTTTATAAAAATATTCTTTTGTTTTATTTAATATTTACTTTTTACTGGATTTTTAAGGGGCTTAGTTTCAAGATAGGATTGCCTTTCCTTTAAAAAAGCACCTCTATAACTTCGCCCCCTTAAAAAAAGGACGCCCCTGCTCAATTCGCGGCTCCATGACAACTCTTTTTTACCAAGTTTGTATCGCCCTCTCTCTCTCTCTCTCGCTCTCTGTCCTTCTGGCACGCCCCGTCTCTTTCTGGCTGGAAAAACGGAGAGCGCGTCTTGGAAAAGCGCTTCATGTTTCAATTTTGTATTTCTTGTTTTTATTTTTGCTTCGGCCTTTCCTTTCCTTTTCGTTTCCACCCCAATGACAGAAGAAAAAAAAAGCCAGACAGCGAGTGGGTTAAAAGGGGTGGTCCTTTGGCGGCGCTGGGGACGCGCGGGGGTTAAGGGCTGCGGCAGCTGCGGCCACAAAACTAGTTTGGCTTTGGCTTTGCCAGAAAGAGAGGTCCTTTCGGTTTCGCTCCTGTCCTTCGCATCCTTCGCTCCTCGAGAGCGAGACGGCGCGAGTGGGCCGCAGGGGGCGGGGGTTAAACCATATTTTCCACCCACTTTTCTGGTTTTTCCTCTGGTCGGCCGTCTTAACCCGCCAAGGGTTGCAAATCAAAACGCGGTTTGCTGGTTTGTATTTCTGGCCAAAGTCGTCGTAACTTTTGAAGCATCTCGGCGCGCGCGGGAAAGAGACGGGTAGACGCGGAGTGCCAGCGAGACAGAGAGGGGAAATGGCAAATGGGGTTGGGTGGCTGTAGAGGGGGGTTAAAACAAAAAAAAAAACAAAACCAAGGAAGCAACGCTCGACATTAAAGAGTTCTCAGCGCCATTATTGACACTTGGATGCACCGAAAATAAAAAATGTCTTTAAAATTATTAATTATTTTAATTTTTAAAAATATTATAAAATATTTTAAATGGATTATTTTAAATCTAATTTTTTTTACTTTGAGAAAAATACTTTTATAATCTTTATTTAAATATATATTTGAAATATATATTAAAGACACATATTTAAATTAATTTTTAAGCATTTAACCCCTTTTTTTAATACACATTACAAAAATCTAAAATATTTAAACCTTTACACCTTTTTCTCTACTTTTATCTGACATATATTTTTCAAGATTTTCAGGTGAATCATTAAAGAAAATCTCCCCATTTCGAGCAGTGTTCTTTGTTAACCCCCCAGTGCCCCCTCATCACTGGTTTAACCCCTCTCACTGGAAGTTGTCAACTTGTATGCATAATTGCCTTGAATTTTTATGCCCAACTTTGCGCAGTTTTTTACGCTCTCTCTCTCACTCTCTCACTCTGCTGCCCCCGTCTCTTTCGCACCCCCCTCCTAGCGCCGTCTCGCTCTCACTGTTTGGGGCCTCACTGCCGCCTTCCGTGGGCCACTGTGGGGTTAAGCCATTTGTTTGCCGTTCTGCTGTTTGTGTGCAATTTTAGTTTGGGATTTTCGTGGCATTTTTGTGGCCTTTTGTCTGGTTAACCGTGGTTGGTTATTGGTCAACACAGAAAGAGACGGGGCGACGGGGAGTGCGAAAGAGAGGGCGCGAGAGTGGGGCGAAAGTTTGTCAATGGTGTAAACCGCTAAAAAAATATTGACTTGACCAAAAATGCTTGATTAACTCGCGCCTCGATTTAAATACGCACATTTAATCAGCTGACAAACAATGAAAGTGGGCACAACAAACCTACAAATGTGACCACAAATAGTTATGACTGAAGAGATATAATCGGAAAAGGAGGTAATAACTTTTGGGGGGCAAAAGATAAAGATAAAAGGATATTATCGATATGGAAATGGTGTACCATTATCGTGTACCAAAAATCCTATTATTTTCTATAATAAATGTAAAAATATTTTTAAGCATTTTAACAATAAAATATTCTATACAAATTAATAGTTCAACGGGATATTATCAATATGAAAATATATATAAAACTATTTAGTTTTTGCAAAAAAAATTTAAGAATATTTTAAAGCATTTTTACAATAAAATATTCAATGTAAATTGAATCGATGCTTATTTTATCGTTCAAATTTTTTAATAAAAAAAAAAGGTAATAAGGGAACACCCTCTTTAAACCACTTTAAATATTTTTCTCCTCTGAATTTATTAAATAATTATTGTATAATAAATTAATACAATAATGGCAAGTTAACTACCATTAATTACTTTCCCCTTGAATTTTCTCTCACCCCACAAAAACACACTGCTCGACTTTTTTACACCTAAACCGCAACGAAAAGAAGAAGAAAAAACCGATCAGCGGTGACAAAGGACGATCGAAATTGTGGCTAAAAAGCCAAAGCCAAAAGGACAATGCTGCGCGTTGCCATAAAACGGCTGCTCCAGTTTTTTGACCAATTTTTAGTGCAGTTTTTTGTGAGGCCATCGTTTTTTCTATGGCCCAACAATGGCGAGGATCGCTTCCAGCGAAGGACGCGCGCGTAGGATCCTGTGCAGCAATTATGCGGAAAAGCAGAGCACAAATTCGTCAACTTTGCTACAGTTTTTTTGTTCGCATTTTTCGCCCTCTGTGTGTGTTTTTCTCGGTTTATGGCCAACGGGGCTTGTTAAAAAAGAATCATAAAAATTATTTAGATCTAGATCAGAGGTCCCTCATAAATCCTAAGGATCTCTGACCTACAAAAACCGGCAAATGGCGAAATTCCCCGAAGCCGCAGGACTTGCGTAATAATTTGCATTTCTTCTTTATTTTTTTCTGCGCCTCCTTTAGAGGGAATTTTTTTGGTGTTCTCTTTTTGCGCCCCTGCTCTTCATCAATGGGCGGCCCATGGAATTGGCCTAAAAATTACCTAAGAAGCGTAAAACGAGAGCAGCGCGTCATAAAGGACCCTTCGGGCATCCTGCTGCGCCGATGTCCTACTTTTTTGCATGTTTTTCTCGAGCAATAAAAATCCTGTCGTCGAGGATTTCCGAATTTTTTTCTCGTTTTCGCCCTAAAAAGATTCGAGTCGAGAAGATTCAAACTAATTGAGGCGGGTGGTGGTGTTGGTCCTTATGATGGATTGATCCCTAAACGACTCTCGACTGACCTCATACAAATTTCCAAAAAAAAAACAAGGAAAATATAAAGAACCTCTGAACCAAAAAAAAAATAAAATAAAGAAGTAGAACACTAAAAATTGGTCAGAGAACTGGAGCAGCTAGTGGAAAATGGCCAAACCTTTGTTTTTCTTTTTTCTCTTCCTGCCAGCGCCACCTGCTGTTTATTGCCAACATGTCGCGATTTTTTGGCTGTACACCTAAAAAAAAAATACCAGGAGGTGGGTGCTTACATTCTAACCCCCACAAAAAACAGTGAGCTGCTCGTTAAAGCCAGCTGAACAAAAAAAAAACAAACAGAGGAGGAAACACCGAAGGATGTGGGGAATTCTTGTTGTGTTAATAATTTGACATTTTATTTGTCAAAAAGCAGAGAAAAAAAACAGCACGAAAAACTGCGGGGTAAACAATCAAAAATGCCAACACTTGGGCTATAAAAAAAAATACAAAATAAACAAAGCGCAAGGAAAGCGGAAAATGGAAAATGGAAAACCCTGCTTCCTCCAGGCGGTGTGAAAAGTTTGCACAAAGGGATTTATGACAGTAGTCAAGTGGGGAGAATGTGCAAATTCGCAAAATATTTCATCAAGAGTTGCTTTAAAAAATTACTCAGCATTTAATCAAGGGTCTCTTAAGATATAATCAGGCATATAAGAAATATTAAACCCTATTTTAAATAAATACGACATAAATGTAAATAAATTTGATTTTATTTTGTTAATCAAAAAACCACCGAAATAAAATCCCTGATTAACCCAAACAAATTGCCAAATAAAGGTAAAGTTTTACAGCCATTTTGCATTTGCATTTGCATTGACCCTTCTCTCGAAAACCCCAAAAACCCCAAAAACCCCGAAAACCGAAAACCCAAACTGCTCCCCACAGACTGATGAAAATGAACCCCGAAACGGAATCGAAGTACTCCCCCGATAAAGCGCATAATCGCTAAAAATTCTCATGTTCATGTAATTTGTTTGGCATACGAGAAAGTTCGGGGGATTGGTTTCGTCTGGGGGGTCTGTTCGGTTCGGAGGTGTCATAATATATGGACACCGATTGCATAAGGCTCTTCACACAGTCACAGGTGACGGGGGCTGCGATTTCAGTGGTGTTTTCCAGGGTACCAAAGGGTGTGTTGTATGGTTATGATTTAAAAGATATTCCAAAATAGTTGTAATATTATTAATAAATTTTTAATAGTCCTATAAGGATGATAGATAATATTATAATTATTTTTCGAACTGCTCAATCATTTCTTTTGACTTTTTTTAATGTTATTATTTTATTATAAATGTATTGTATTGTAGATATATATGTATAGATAATAAGTATTAGAGTTTTATATATTTTGAATAAATATTTTTAAAGGTTTTAAATATTTAAAAAAAAATATTTTTATTCGTAATAAATATTTTTAAAGGTTTTAAATATTAAAAGAACAATTTGCTTTAATAAATATTTTTAAAAGGTTTTAAATATTTTGTTTATTTTCAATAAATATTTTTAAAAGGTTTTAAATATTAAAAGAACAATTTGTTTTAATAAATATTTTTAAAAGGTTTTAAATATTTTTTTTATTTTCAATAAATATTTTTAAAAGGTTTTAAATATTTTTTTTATTTTCAATAAATATTTTTAAAGGTTTTAAATATTAAAAAAAAATATTTTTAATTGTAATAAATATTTTTAAAAGGTTTTAAATATTTTTAAAAATAAAAGTACAGGGTATCCTTGGGGTCCTGAACCAAACTCCTTGATTATTCGCCAGCTCGTTTGTATGCTTAGCATGATTACATTGGGCTACCCCCAAAGTCGAGTTCCGTATGCAAAACGTTTCGTGTTCGGTTGTTGTTTATTTATTCGCGCCTCCCGTTGCAAAGTAATCCTTTCCGGGGCTGCAAGTGCTCAACTGCCATTTTCTGCCCCTTTTCCATTTCCCAGTTCCCCGCCTTTTCCGCGCCTTTCGCCTTTCTTGGCCCTGTTTGCTGACATTTTCGCGTTTCGGGTTTGTCAGCAACGTCCTTGCCGGCTGTCATTCCATTTTGCATTCACAAGGAGCCATGGCAAAAAAGAAAGGGTGGGCGTTTGGATGGGCGGGAAATCGCGAGGGGTTGGAACTTCCCAGGGGGGGGGGGGTGGGATTTTGGCAACACTCAAGCGGCACAAAAGGTGATTGCGATTGCGAATTCCGTTGACGTTTTTATGGCGCATTCAGTAAACCAAACAATTGCCAAACTCGAAGGCAACTCCTTCAGACACTGCAAGAAAAAAGGGGTAATTTTATGTTTTAAAAGAAAATTATATGGTAACACAATAAATAGTCTGATATTTAATTACAGATATTTCATTATTAATTATTTAACTGTTTATATAAATATATAAAATATTATTAAATTTTATGTTTTTTTTAATATTGAAAAATATTTAAAATTTCATTAAAAATATTTCAAAACAGAGATTTAATTTTCGTCATTATTAAATTACAGTTTTCTTCAAAGGAATATTATTTACAATATATACATTTTTTATTAAGATGATTAAAATCAGTATCAGTATATTTAAAAATATTATTATTGAAGTAAATAAAGTTAAACAAATATTTTTTAAATAAAATCCCCATTTTCTCTCAGTGCCATCGCCCACTCCCGCGGCCAAACAAGCACACACACTTACCTACCATTGTTGTTGACTTCAGAACTCAACTCTCAACTCCGCGACAGTTGAACATTTTTCGCCAAAACCGAGCAACAACAACGAAGCAACAACACCGACTGCAAAAAGGACAAAGGGCAAAAAACAAAACACAAAAAAAAGGATTTGCTCGAGCATGAACACCCCCGCGCATTTTTTCCACTTTTTTTTTTTGCAAATTTTTATGGTTTGTTTAACAAAACGCAACGTTATATAAGCGGAGTCAGTGGAGTTAGCCGGAAAACCGGGAAAGGGCGAAGAAATAGAGGGAAGGATTGCAAAGGATGGGAAGGGATTGGCAAGAGTTAGCGGGAAAGTGTCCTTGACTTGCGAGCTCTCGGGGAAACTAGGAAAATGCCAAGAAAAATGGCAAGGAAACTGCAAAGAAAGTCGGCAGTATTAACTCGAATATTCCGCGGAAATTTGCGTTCATGTAATATTAGCTTCTCTTCAATGAATGCCGGTAAAAAAGGGATAACGGTTCTATTGTATTGCCTACAGTTTGTTAAAGGAGTTATAAAAGTGTGGAAACCCTCAACAAAATGAAAATGGTGGTTAAAAAGAAATAAACTAAAATATACTAACGATTCTGGTATTTTATTTTATTTGTTTAAAAAATACTCTTTTAAAGTAATAAAAGAACACATTGTCTTCGAAATCGCATAAAATAAATGAAATAAAATGGGAATAGGGGAAAATATACTAAAATTTCTAGAATTTAATTTATTAAATAAATACTTTTTTTAAATTAAAGAAGAATACGGCATCTTAAAAATCGCATAAAATAATTACGAAAATCATTATTTGAAGGAAATGGGAAAAGTGTAAAAAATATACTATAATTTCTAGTATTTAATTTATTAAATAAATACTTTTTCAAAATAAATAGAGGATACGTCATTTATAAAATCGCATAAAATCCATTTAGCTATATAAATTTCACTGAAGAAATTGCCATAATCTAATCCACAATCCGCCTTTGAAAAGGTGGCCAAAAATCAGCTCAAGGCAAAAACAAAGCCCATCTTGACCGCTGTCAACTGTCCGTCAGGAGGGAAGAACCTTATGTCGGGTATCATTAACATAACAACTCGACTTGGGCTATAATTTCGGGACCAAATAGCCAAACCCAATTCTCAATATCCCATGTGGCAGACTTGAGTGGCCACTTGGCTTTGGCACTCATGTAAATCGACACAAATCGCTCGACAAATTTGCCATAAATCCGTATCATTTGCCCAGATTCTCATTTCGCCAAATGTCAAATGCACATTAACGGCGCACACAGGGCATTTTGATGGGGGTTGCGGAAAATGGGAAAATGGGAAATGTGAGGGTTTAGGGGCAAGGGGAAAATGGCAATGAGCATGAGATTGCCAAACACCAGCACACACCCGGAAAATCGGACAAAGTCGGACAATGAGTGACAGGCAGATTGCAAAATTGAAAATATGACAACAGAGGATCCCCCGATTTTTGGGAAAACCCTCTGCCGCTGCTGCTTAGGGCGCTCCTTTCACAATTTTCCCGACTTTTCCTTCCTTCCGGCCAAAAACTGTTTGACAGCCCAACCAGCTAGCCCGAAGTTAAGCCCGATGATTCCCAATCCCAATCCTGAGTTCCGAATCCCGAATCCCGAATCCGATTTCGATTTCGATCCCATCCATCTGACCAGCCGACAATTGAACATATTTCGCTGACATTTTAATTAATTTGACACTCGGTTTCGTTTCGTTTCGGTTTCTTCCTTTTTCCTATTTTTTTTTTTCGTTATTATTGTTGTTGTATATTTTCCGGGGGTTTTGTTTTTGGGCGAAACGGAGGGGATTACGCGGCATTTGCCGGTTTTTGCCAGTTGCAACATTTAATAAAACTTAATCACCAAATTAAATGACAACGCCGGCAGTTTTGGGAAAATTTTTTGTGCGTGGTTTGATTGGGGGAAATAGTGAAATTAATTAAACTAAATTATATAAAATATTATTAATTTAGTTTATTTAATAAATTATTTTTTAAAAAATTTAGGAAAATAAGAGAGAATAATTGAATAATAAACTTAAAAAAAGGAAATTAATAGATGTTAGATTAAAGTAATTACAGTGATAGAAATTTTCCAAACCATCTATAAACCATCAAGTATTAAAAATAAGTAATAACTTGTAGCACTAAGATAAAGCTAATAAATAATAAAAATAATTAAAAACAATTTATAAATATTTGATATACATATAAATATTATTATAATATATTTAATGGAACCTTTTAACTCTGGTTTCTCATATGATTTTAAGGCTTAACCCCTAGCTTAAATTTAACAGAGGAACGAGAAAACGGACCTCAATATAGTAACTCAACTTTTTTTCGCTGTAAAAGTATTTATATAATTTTTTTTATAAACTTATGACACAAAAGGTTAGTTATTGGATATTACTAATCTATTAAAAATAGTATATATAATATTTAAATAAATTATTTCACTCAATCATGCAAAGTTAAGTACCTATATTACAGTAATTTCCATTTTTTTCCTCTCTATATATAGAACCTATATTATAGAGGAATATCTCGACCGATTTGAATGTTTTGAAACTTCCCTAATCGCCCCGCCCCGCGTAACTCTCGTTTTGCCCAAAAATGTCGCTGACCATTGCGTCGAGGGGCGTCCAAAGTCAAAGGCTAATTAAAACTAAACCCTTTTGCACGGTGCCCACCCACCCACAGAATTTAGGATATGGGATTTGGGACTTCGGGCGAAGGACCCGCGTTAATTGCCCGGTTTTGGAAATGGAAAATATGGGAGAGCGGAACCAAAGTAAGCCACACTTTCCGGAAAGCCGGACTAGTCGAAGTCAAAGGATTAGGAATAAGGAATCCTGGGCTGTGAGTCCTGGATCCTGAATCCCAGGATCACTGGGCGAAAGGGGTGCGGCTGTGTTTTCAAAATACGCGTAAACAAAAATTGCAAAAGTGCTAGGGGCAACGCCCAGGATTTTGCGATACACATACACATATATCCCTTTTAGGACTTCGATTTCAGTTTCAATTTCAATTTCGATTCTCCTACTTTTCTGGTGGGCGAGGACGCGAGTGTCCTTGCTCGCGACCGCGGGGGCTGCCTTAATTGCCTGCAACTAATTATGAATAGTGGCAAAAGGAGTGAGAAAAAGGGAAAACTGAGCGGCGAAAGGAGTTTGGCACTACTGTTTGTCCTTGCCGCGATTGTCGTCATTGTTGTTTGCAATTGTCATCTTTATAGATGATGCCATTGTCCCTTTGGCCGCGAGGCACCCGTAAAATTCGGCCGGATTAGTGGGCGTACAGCTAGGCGAAAGGATTAAAACGAAATTAGAAGCAGGTAGAATGGAGAGTTTCGCCGAGGGAAAATCGTTAGAAAATCGTTGAAAATGCAGGAAAATCAAGTAACGATGGAGCTCCCCTTTCGCGCAGTTTCTCAACAGAGAGTAATTGAAATTAATTATGCGGGAGCCCCTTAAGTGTACGACCTGTTCAATTATGCAAGCGGCAACTTTAAGAACTTTTTCACACCCCCCTTTCATTTTCTCGGCTCACAGGCGACAGATTCTCATAATTAATGCAGCGGGCGATAAGTAAAATGAAGGGGTTAAGCCAATTAATTGAAGGAGTCGAATGGGGAAATACCCTTTCGATAAGCCTTTTATTTAAAGGGGTATTTTTTTGCGATTTCTTTAAAAAATATATTTAAAAAAAAGGTATTTTCTTTTTTGATTTCTTTAAAAAATATATTTAAAGCATCTTACATTTTTAAAATATTTATTTTTATTCCTTACATTTTTCTATATTTTTTGAACTACGTTTTCTTTGGATTTCCTAGTGATTAACTATTTGTTTTCATTTTTAATTCTCATAATTTTCTTACA
This sequence comes from Drosophila pseudotakahashii, assembly GCA_035046095.1. Lineage (NCBI taxonomy): Eukaryota > Metazoa > Arthropoda > Insecta > Diptera > Drosophilidae > Drosophila > Drosophila pseudotakahashii. Next base: position 17,032,259 of record JAWNOE010000105.1, read on the forward strand.
TTATGCTTGAAATTTTTTGACTTTCTTTAATTTGTTCTTAATTTTCTTTTGTTTTAACTTAAACCTTACAATAAAACATTTTTAAAATATTTCTTATATTATTTTTATTTTGCTTAAATAAATTTTAAAAAGTTTTAACTTTCACAACTAAGTAAGAAATACAAGGTAACATTTTCCTAACCCTTTGCGACTCCCACAGAAAATCCCAATAAATTACCGGCTGGGGTATAAAAAACCCCGACAAAGTTTCCCCACCCTTAACCCCTTTTTCCAATGTTTTTTTCTTCTGCTTCGGGGGTGTCGTGGGATTTTTCAAGGACAGCTCGAACCGCATTACGAACCTTAATGCCAGGCTTGTGCATTTTTTGGCTCATAAAACGGCGCTTAATGCGACTCTTGTCAATAATCAATTTTCGCTGAGCCGCTTCGCCTAATAATGCCAATTTATTTTCATGGCTGACAAAAAAGCGCAGAAAACCGGAGCACCAGACAACCAGAAAAAAAAGGAGAAAGGGGTTGCAAAAAGGGGTTACATAATATATATATATATATATGTATTATATGTGGAGGCAGGCACACACGTGAGCGGAAAATGCCGGCAATTTATCTGTTTGATTTTCAGATATACCAAGTCTAAGTCGTGGAAAAATCGCTCAAGATAACCGGAGCGACAGCCGTATGGGAATCAGTCGGTGATATGCTGGATATATGTGTATGAAGTTCCCTTGAATCCAGTGAAAACGGGAAAATTAAGCATATCAAATGGGTGTTACTAAATCAAATTTATTTGGTATATTTATTAAATATATATATTATTATTTTGGAATTATTTATTTATTAAATATTTTTATAATTTATTAATAGAGTTATTTTAGTAATGCTCTCTATGATTTTCATGATATTTAACAAATTACAAAACATTGTTTTCGGTTGTATTTATTACTTTTGTATATTTATTTATTTTTTTAAATGCCTAATAAATCAATTTTGATACTTTGAAGACTTTATTATTTTATTTTGTAATTTTTCAGGTTTTTTTATGGCTTTAAAAGATTTTCCTGATTTTATAATAAAGTTTAAAACATGTTGTATTTTTTTAAAGGAAAATGGCACTTTTATTATTTATTTTAATGCCTTATAAATCAAATGCCTTATTGAAAAAAAACAATATGGTTTTTTTCTTGCTTTTCAGGTTTTATTTAATGCCTCTCCAGGATATCCCCTATATTTGACTTGACCTTTTGAGGACACTCTCGAGTGTTTCTTGACTTTTAAAGGAGCACTCTACAGGACAGCGGTTGCCATTCATGAATTAAGAAAAAAAGGAGAGAGACATCTTCATCGGCAGATGCCACCCAAAATTGGCCAAAACTCTTTTGTCCCCGCTCTTGGCCATTAACTAATGGTCGAGGATCGAGGACAAAGCCAATGCAGGTGGCCCTGCCACCTAAGGTCCTTTGAGTGTTTGTCCGAATGCCAGATATTCCATTTGGCCACACACATTCAGAAAACGGAATTCAGAATACGGAAAACACAAAACACACCTCACCTAATGACAACAATTAGGGCAGCAGAAATTTGCCGCTTGGTGACTAAACAAGATTTCCCCAGGATTCCAGATTCCAGATTTCGGCAGGACACTCGACAACATAATCAGGCATCAGGCGGCCAACTGCCACGTGGGGTGTCCAAAAATCAGAAACACCAGGAGACATATGCACAAATGGCGCAAAAATTGCAGACACTTCAATTATGAGTTGGGTAAATATTTTTGTGCAAACAACGCAACAGGATATCAATTCACCGAAGCATTATCGAAATCAGCCCATGTGCAATGTGAATAACTCAATTTGACACAAAAAGTCAATGGATGAGCAGAGAGAGTCGGAATGGGAATCGGAATCGGAATCCAAGGAAGCCACCCCGGAAGCCAAGGAAAACAGAAAGGAACTCGAGGACCCCGCATTGTTTTGCCAGATCAACGGGGAACCCGGCATAAGTACTATATGTATTTATATATATCGATTTTTTTATAAGAATTTTAACTAAGGTTACTAACTCAAATGGTGGGTTATTTTTAAGATCTTTAGTTCGACTTCAGTTACTATTTAAATATGATTGAATATTTTAAAGATTTTTAATTCAACTTTAGTAAATATTTAAATATGATTGAATTTTTTAAAGATTTTTAGTTCGACTTTAGTGATTATCTTCATTTGATTGGATATTTTTTAGGTTTTTAGTTCGACTTTAGTAGTTATTGGATATTTTCAAGACCTTTAGTTTGTCTTTAGTAATTATTTAAATATGATTGGATATTTTTAAGATTTTTAGTTGGACTTTAGTAATTGTTTAAATATGATTGGATATTTTCAAGACTTATAGTTCGAATATAGTAATTATTTAAATACAATTAAATATTTTCAAGACCTTTAGTTTGACTTTAGTAAATATTTTAACATGACTGGATATTTTTAAAATTTTTAGTTGCACTTTAATAACAATCTAAATAAATAAAATGTTGACCAAAATAAATAAATAATTTTTAAAAAATACTAAATTAATAAAATATGGTACTAATGATTGGTCATAATAATTATTACAATAATATTCAAATATTTTAGGCATTTTAGTATTTATAAGGTTTTTAGTTTAACTTTATTAATGCTAAACAAATATTAAATGAATAAAATAAATTATATTTCATTTGTTTATTATTTTATAGCCAAAATAAATATTTTAATAGTATATATAGTATATTTATATTTTTTAACAATTTGGACCTCCAAATTACCAACTACATTTTATTTGAACAGCTATGTGTGTGGGGCAAACAAAGAATAAAATAATAAATAAAATTCAGGCATTACTTTCATACTTGAGGCTCTCGTTATTGAATCAACAAACATTTACTTGATACAATTGATATTTGATATTATTTTTGTTCGCAAATTTGTTTTACTTCACTTTTTGCGCACACTTTTCGCCGAGCAGCTGTTGTGTTTTGTTTTGCCTTCTGCCTGGATTTACGGCTAAGGATGTTTTTGGGATCTCGGCAGCTCGTCATCTCGGATTGCGTAAGCCATAAAAATCCAGGCCAGGATCTCCTGCCTTCTGCGAACGAGGATCCTTGCGTGTGTCAGCCTAAAAAACTGGAACTGGAAACACGCAACTGGAGGAAAATATAAAAAAAGAACGCAATGCGGACACAAAAAAGCGACCGACGCACAAAAAGGATATATCCACGCGTCATAAAAAGGCAAAAGGAAGGAAAATTCCGGTGAAAAATTGAGAAAACTCAGGACACAAACTCTAGGACACAACATTACGCAAAACGCAATCGGCGAACCGAGACTGTAAATCAAATAATAAAAAACATAACGAAACTTGCCTTGGTTACGGTGAGTCCTGAGTTCAGTTTTTTAGTTCTGTAGCTCAGTTTTTTCTTTCGCCAATTTACGGCGAAAAAAGTGTGGAGAAAAAACGCGAATATTTTATGATTCCGGGATTTATGACCCTATAGAGGTCTTCTAGATGATGCAACGAAAATCGCATATCGTAAAATGGGCGACTGCTAATGAGGTGCTGAAATGGAAAAGAGAGAGGGGAGATTATAGAACTAAGTATTACTGGAGGTTTCAGGAAAATTATAAAAATAATTTAAAATTTGCATTATATATTTTTTTATTTTTTTATAAATATTATATAACAAAGTAGCCTTCCTTTTTTCATTGCTCTCTGAATATAGAAACCAAGTTGCCGTTGACTTTGTAATCGCCTGTTTTCACAACCAGAAAGATCAGTTTTTTTCCAGTCTAGCAGTATTCGGACTTTTCTTACACCTAAATTTCTCAATCGATTTTTTTTTTATATTCTGCAAAAATATGTTTAGCCGTTTAAAAGGTGGTGATACCATAGAGATACCATCGGTTTCTGGTACTAACAAATACCTTTTCCCAGGAATCCGACAGTCGTGTGGCTTTCTTTGGCGCAACTTTTCGGGAAATTCCCGTAAGAAGCCAAAGTTTGTGAAGCGCCCCCCTCTAAATCCCAAAAGCAATCTCTTCAACTGGCCAACGCTCCAAAGATTTCCGGCTGAAAACGAAAGAGTCTTCGATGACAAGAACGAGTCGCCGTATTCCACGTTCAAAGTGGACAGCAATCGAGTGCAGGAAATGTGGCTGAAGTCTCGAATGGGAGCCAAAGAGCAGGTTCGTTAAATATAAAATTAAATATTAAATTAAAAATTAAATTACTATTAAAAATTAATTAAGTATCAAATTAAATATTAAATTAACTGTTGAATATTTAATAGCTAATAAAATATATCATTTTAATTTTAAATTGAGTATTAAGCGAAATATTAAATGAAATTTTAAACTGAAAAATATTGAATACAATATTCATTAAAATATGTTAAATAAAATATTAAATGAAACATGAAATTAAATTTTAAAAGATTCTTATAAAATATTAAATGAAACTAATGAAATATTAAATACAAAAATAAATAAAATATTAAATAAAATAATGAATAAAATAGTAAATAAAATATATTTAACAAAATATTAAATGAAATATTAAATACAATATTAAATTAACCATTAAATGAACTATTAAATAAAATATTTAATGAAATACTAAATTAACTATTAAATAAAATATTTAATGAAATATTAAATTAACTATTAAATAAACTATTAAATTATCTAGTAAATTAAATATTAAATTTACTATTAAATTAACTATGAAATTCAATAAATATAAATATAATTTGAAAGCAGAACAGCCTGCGTGGCTATCAGCCGGCCAATTCCGAGTCAAACTCCGATTCGGAGGAAGTCATCAGCGCTTTGGACAAAGTGCGGCGCATCGAGGAGCGGCGCAAGATTCAGAACAAGATGAGGATTCTGATGGAGGAGCAGCAGCAGCTGGAGGAGCGCAATCAGGACGAACAGGATCGTTGGACCTACAAGAAGGAGGCGGTTCTAGTCGAGCGCGAACCGGCCAAACAGGCCAATCCCCCCAAGGAGTACTCCCCGGTCCGAAGCAGCGAGAGCTCCAAGCCAGGCTCCTGGACTTCAGCCACCGTTCTGGCGGCCACGGGAAGAATTCAGCACCACCGGTACATGCAGAGGCCCCCCAAGATGACCACGAATAGCTACCAGGTGAGTGAAAAAAATATAGAAAAATATGTAAAATATTTTTAAAACCAAAAACTATTTTTTTTAATTCTTAAAAAATTAAATCTATACAAAACCAGTCAATTCCATTCGAAAAAGCATTAAAAATCCTTAAAAATCGTATTTATGTAGATCAAACAAGATTTAATTGAAATCCATCAATTTTCAGACTGAAACCCAGTCTGAGATCCCGTACCGTCCAGAAAACTCGGCATCTGGCAGCAAATTGGAAGCCTCCAGTCAGTCCAAAACGACCACTCTTCAAGAACTGGCCAAGTCGGTGGCGGAACTGCACAGATTCCGTGCCGAGCAGATGGACAAGATGCGAACTCGGGAGGAATACTCCAAGGAATCGGCCTGCCTGAAATTGTGTGACCTCTCCGCTCTGGGCAAAATACGATTTAATCACTAGACACGACGCGAAAAGGAGGAGCAAAAATTATAGAGCAAGTCTATGAAATTTCGTAGATTTTTTTTACTAATTATTACTAATTATTTTTCCTCCACCAGGAAGCACTTCGAAGAAATCGCCTTAAAACCGTATAATAATAATCAGGAGTTGATATAAGCAGGGTATATTTTGTATATATCTCCTGAACGGATGCGGATTTTTCGATTCGACAACTTGTATTATTGGACCATGCAGCATAGTACAGGATTCTCTTAAGTATAGCCTTTCGGAAAAAACAAAAAAATTGTATTTTATTTTGTGATATTTATAAAAAATATATATTTGGAAACAAAAATCCAAAACAACGTCTTTTATGTTTTAATTATTTATGTTTTCAATATTTTATTTTATAGAAAAAAATTAAATATAATGAAATAATAATATAATATACAAAAATAATATTTAAACTTATTATAATTTGGTAGAAGAAAAACATATATATTTAAATTATATTTTGGTAGAAAAAAATATAAAAACGTTACAAAGTTAATATTTATATATTTTTTTATATTTTATAGAAAATATATATATAAAACTAATATTTATATTATAATTTGGTAGAAGAAAAAACTATATATTAAATTATATTTTGGTAGTAAAAAATCTAAATAATTGGTGGTAACTTTAGACATTTTATTTCTAAAAACGTTACAAAGTTACAAACATTATTCACGCTTTTAATAATGCCCTTAAGCTACCGCTTAGATGAGATCCAAAAGTGACGATTTGAAGCCTCGAAGATGTGATAAGCCACGAAAAGCCTTATTCGTTTGACTGCCCGTTGTTTTTAGGAAAATCCCAGGGATCTTGGAAGAACAGCTTGGTAAGACGCTCGGTTATGGCGCAGGCATTTTGTTCCGGGTTCTTTAAAGGTCCTAAACCAAGAACATCTATATGATGGGAGTAGAAAAGAATATATAATATCTCGATTATAAATATTATAATATTATATATTATATTATTTTTAATAAAAAAACCTATAACATCTTACCGATTTTCTCGGACATCGGTTGCTGTGGAGCTATGTTCCTCGGTCGCGCAGACTTGTACAATTTTCTGGCACTCTTAGCCAAATCGGTCATTGATTTTCCGTAGCGCAGGAAGGCGGTATTCGCCTCGTTCCTCTCCGCCTCCCGGATATTGCGACTGACCAGACTGACGGCCGTTGGCAGACGGTCGCCCGCTTGAAGGCCACGCCCACAGTTGGCGGCAGTGCGGGCCGCCTCCTCCATTTCGGGGATATTCGACTCCCGAAGTTTACGGGCGGTCATGGCCTGCATGGCCAGAAAATGACGTCTAGTGCTGTAGGAACAAACTGAAGAGCAAAAAACAAAAATACATTAGCACCGTAGGAAACAATTACTTTTACGTCTGTCAAAATCTAAACGAAATTAATCCTCTAAAATTTTTTATTATTTTTTTTATAGTTTATAAAGACCGTAATATCTCTTAAAGAGACTTTTTTCACCACAGAAGAATTATATAACATAAATAAAACCGTAGGAAACGAATAATTTTACTTCTGTCAAGAATTACAAGAAAATTTATAAAGAAACAAATTTTTTTTTCATTTCATATCGTTTTTTAAGAACCGTGATATCTCTTTTCTGAACAACCGAACCGTTCTGCGAATCGCTGGTCAACTCACCTTGACCCACGCAACGCGTTATGTTGATCAAACATTTACACATTTCCCTTGGCGGCTGCATCGTTTTACTCTCAATAAAAATTTAAATACAAAATTTTGTAATACTATTTTGCTGGATAAAATTTTGTGAGTTTTTTTGATCTTTCTCGTGTAGCTGCTAAAAACACAATGAGAAATCACAGAGGAATCCCAGGCAAGTTGAGCTGACATTGAAGTCAGAGGTTGCTGTTTCTAAAGGAAATGGAAAATCAAATTGAAAAGGTAAGCTGATTGGAATATATATTTTATATTTGTTATTATTATTTTTTATTAATAATGCAAACAATCTATTAGTTAAATAGTATCTTTTATTATAATATATCATCTTAGGGATTTTTCCCAAAAACAACCCCTAAATTAGTCAAGTACTATATACCTATATACATGGTGTCGAAGATGTGACACCCGCCTGAAATTGAAATATCACACTCAAGTGATCCCGAACTCGAACTCTCGAATTGCGATTTCGATGACCTTCTTCTTCTTCTTCCTCGGGGTTCGGGTCTCGGGATTCGGGGTGTGGATTTGGGGAACTACCCCTAAATGCGTGCCAGTGCCATATAATTAGTGTAATTACCTCAACAGCCTACTAAATTCGAGAAAAATGCAAACAAAAATTAAGAAATCACAACATTTATATCCCCCCTGTCAACGAGCCCCGTTTCGATTCAAGGACAAAGGAGTCCTTTTGGTCCTTCGACATTTAGAGAGAGAGAGAGAGAGAGAGAGAGAGATGCGTCCCTTGTGCGAACAATTGATGCCATCTAATGACAGGGTGGATTGCAATTTTTCGTTTTAATTTCAGTGCCAACTTCTGTTCCCCCCAAAAAAATACAGGAAAATGTTTAAACTTTGCAGTTGCATTGTCAGGATTGTCGGGATCGCCTGGTTATAAATTACGTTTCGGCGGGCAACTTCCTCTTTCCACCCTTTAGTCTCCCGATGATTGGCAAAAAAAAAATAGAAAACCAAAAAAGAAGCAAAATGAGCTGAGAATGCATACGAAATGCAGTCATTAGTGCCGTGGTCAGTGAAAAACTGCCAATCATGCTGAGTTACAAATGTCCTCTTACACGGAAATATTTTGGCTCGAGCATAATTAACGCCTAATGAAAATATTTTGGCTCGGCAAGCCCTTTGAAGTCACCGAAAAACACACACACAAACATGGGAATTATTACAATAAAAGATATTCGTTAGCTGGAAAATTGGCGAGACCAGAAAAGAATCGCTAATCATGCCGGCAAACTAAAAAGTTGAAGATCACAAAAAAACACCGTTATTTTGCCTATTTAACATAAAATAAAAATAAATAGGTTCTGTTTCTGGAAACTAGGAATTTAAATGTCCTTAAAAAATGTATAAAATAATCCAAAAACTAGGAATTTAAATGAACAAAATTTTTTTTATATATTGATAGTTTCTTAAACTAAAAAATATATATTATTTTTTCCATTTGAGTTTTAAAAAAATGTAATAGTATTTTTGGAAAAATGTAACATCTTCAAGATTTCATAATATTTACCAAAAAAGCGAATTTTTTTTTGTAGGTTTACATGATGTTCTATTAGACAAATCGAATTCAGATTTTTTAATATAAACAAATAGGTATTATACTTTTTTCTGGAAACTAGGAAATAATCCAAGAGTTCCTGGTAAGTAAGATTGTGATTATATTTAAAATCTTAAAAATACCATAATATTTACAAAAAAAAAGATTTTTTTTGTAGGTTTACGGTATGTTCTATTAGATTTTTTGGCTCCAGTGGCTTCTAAGTTGGTCATTACACGACTAAGTAGCATCGAAAACACGCCAACACCCAAGAGATGGGATGAGAGTAGAAGTCAGCGGGAGGGAGATATACATATATAATATAGATGGAGGGTTTCTACTTTTTTTTTTTTTTTTTGCGTTTTTGCGCTGGGCGTTGTCGACATTGTCATCAACACATAACTGTCAACTTTTACTATCGTTGTTCCAAGGGGGTTGGTGGGCTCTTCGAGATTTGTGGACCCGGTGGTTAAATTGAAACCCAGAAAACAGTGGAAACAGTGGCGGAAAAGGGAGGGTTTTGGTCGAACCGCCGTGCTGCGCCGGCAAATGACCCAAAACTGAGAGACATCATCATTAGGGCATCAAAATGGGCAAAAGCCGGGCCAACAACCATGAATATCCGTGAAAAATCATCATCATCGGCGGCAGTGAAATGCATACAAAATGAAATTGAACAATGTTATGTTTGTTTGTATATATTGTATATGTATATGTATATGTTTATTCCCATGGCCGACTGACATATTTTATGCATTTGGCATTTTGGCTGAAGTGGCGGAATCAAAGCGATTGTTCGCAGGGCAAACATAAATAAGTAAATGAAATGCTGCATAATTTATGCATTTAATGTAAACAGACAATTTGGCGCAGCTTTTTGAGCAGTGGCAGTAAAGACGGGAGCCCCCAAGACATGTAACAAGGATATAAGGTTACGAGGTGGGTTCGAGAAGTTTGGAGTTTAGAAAATTTTCGAAATTATCACTATTAAATGATCACATTTGCCTTGGGATTTACTTTACTATTTATTATTCAGAATTTCTTTCGTTCAACTCTTAAATTCTTCCCTTGGTTTGGTAATATTCTCATTAACGGACAAGCGGACACCTATAAATGGTCATATAGCATTACACATCTACCTTTTTACACTTACTTAAGCTTCTTGGTCTTGGGACCTGCACTATTTTTAAATATCCTGAACTCTAATAGCTTTAATCCTAAATCCTTAAGCTGGGTTTGGCGATATTCTCCATAACGGACAAGAAAGAATTGTATATTTTAATATTATAATATAAAACAAGAGGATACCTTTAAAAAGGTAATTTATTTGTAAAAATAATAGAGTAAAATAATTTATAGAACCTTCAAGGACACCCCTCGCTAGTCCTTATTCAAAGATGATTTTTGCTGACAGCCGACAGTCAGCGCCGTGTCAGAAATCACGGGCCCAAAAAAAAAGCACCCAACCAGCGAATGGAATAAAGAAATGCGAACAAGGTCCTGGGGTATGGGGTATGAAAAATAAAAACGTAAAATGTACAAGACCGAAGGAGGAAGGACGATGAGAGCCCAGGGAACTGGGAAGTGGGAACAGGAGAGGACAGGCACTTGATGAGCAAATCAGGGCCATGGTTCATTGACGTTGCAAATTGGAACTTCCTCTGGGAGCTGCGATGAAAATAATGATGAAGACAAGGATGAGCATTGGGGATGAGGATGAGGATGAGGATGCGGATGAAAATGTAGATGGCGAGTAGTCCTCGAGGAAAACCCAAGTAGCGCCAGGTAAAAAGAATGAGCCAAGGCGGAAGTATCCGAGAGATACGCATGGTAATGTAACTGATAAACGAAGCGTAGAGAAGTGAGGCAACTTCTTGGGTTACACGACATTCCGTTATCCATTATCCATCATCCATGATCCATATGGCCCAGCCCATCCCATCGTTCGAATTAAGATGCGAATCGGCGAGGCACACAAGTTGCCGCATTCATTCATAAATATCTGTCGCATCTTTTGTGCATCCCATGGATTGAGTTTGAGTTTGAGTTTGTTTACCTCACAGATACACAAATCGAGTTACAGATTGTGCGAAATGTGCGAAACGATCCGCCAGATGAGCTCGTAAAACGGATTCCCGGCCACTTGTAAGGGAAAATCGAAAAAAAAGGACGGAACAAATAATCAACTGAACATCAAAGCCTTTGCATTTAAATGCAGAAATAAATTTCACTTTGTTGCAAATACAAAAATAGTTAGGATTCACACAAAATAGTCCGAATTATTCAGGAAAAACCAATAAAAAGTAATATTTTGTATGGAAATTTTATTTATTATTAAATAAAATTTTTATTAACTTTTATTAACTAATTAGAAATAAAATATACGGGAAGTTTAATTTATTATTAAATAATATTTTAATTAATTTAAAAAGAAATAATAAAAAATAGGGGAAATTTTATTTATTATTAAATATATATTTTAGTTTAATCAACTTAAAAAAAGAACAACAAAAATAAATTTAGTGAAAGGAAATTTAATTTACTATTACATATTATTTTACTAAATTTTTATTATTTTATTTTATATTATTTTATTTTAATAACTTGTACAACTGAATGCCTGACTAATTTTAATGATATTTTTCCCATATCTTCGGAACTCGCCCAAAAATTGAGACATAAACAATGAACCCTCATTAATAATCATAATTCCGATGGCGCTTAAAATTTGTTTGACAGTCTTAATTGGTTTTCGCCTCGCAGATCGATGAGGATCGTGAGGATCGATGCCAACTGGTGAATGGTTAATGGATAATGGTTAACGGCTAATGGCAACTTCCGCCCGATCGACTGGACATGTGCATCCAGTGTTTTTACCCTTCGTATTCATTTCTTTTTTTTTTGTAAAGCGAGTAATTTGGGCTCATTAAAATGGTTCCGAAGTGTCATTCCCGAAGAGAGAGGGCGAAACTCCGCGACATGTGGGAAATGAGCTATAAAAAACTATATGTATGTATATATCCACATGTGCAGGGGCCCAGGAAATCGAGAGACAATAGAATTGCGGCGGTAATTGTTGGCGTTGGTCATGGTGAACCGTAACAACAGCAACTGTCAGAGGGATCCGCCGGTGAAAACCCCGAAAAAGTTAGGGGAATGGGAGCCGACAAGTGCAGGGCCGAGAAAAAAGGAACACGTGCGTGGGAGTCGGGGCTCTAATTGGGTCCGAAAACTACGAACTACATTCGAAAAAAATCGATTGGTCAAGTTTTTACCATTTTCCGTTATAAAGTACAAGAATTTCTGAGATACTCCTGAAGATCGGTTTGATAAAGTTAGTACCAAATGTCATATAACATCACTGATACTAAAAAATATATTATTATTATATAATATTTAAATTTATTTTAAAAACATTTTTAACACTTAAATCTTATTTTCTTTGTTTCTAAAAATATATTTTTTATTTTCAATATGTATATAATTCCTATCCTTAAATAAAGTGTTTTTGCTTTATGGCTCACCTCAAGATATCTTTCTTTCGGTGCAGAACAACATCTGGGCCTATATTGGTTCACCCTTTCGGGAATGCTATGTTTGTTATTCCTGGGATGTTTGCGTAGGTTTATGTAAATTAGCCCAGGTCGATGGGTCAGCGGAAGGTCGAGGGCGCAAATGATTCCCAGAAGGCAACAGCAACTGCAACTGCAACTGCAGAAGGAGGCTGAGTGCCTCGAAGCGAAAAACAAATGTTGTATCCATGCACCATATACACTGCAACAAAAGAGGACTGGTAATCAAATTTACAAAATAAAATAAAAAAGAATATATAATTATCCGTATCTATTTTATGATAAGATAACGTAAAAATAATAGTTATAATTGTTATTATATTTTTACTAAAGACTCCTAAAAAAAAGAAATTTTTAAAATATTTTTTAATAATCTAAAAACTACTTTTTCCTATTAATTTTATTTTTTTTTAAATTAAATTAACATACTCATCTAACAATATTATTCGAATATTTGTTTTAATCATGTAATACTCATTTCGTATCTTTTCTCCCCATTAGTACACACATTTTTTCGACGTGTAGTAAGTACCCTACAATATTTGCTCTCGGAACTTTATGACATTACATTTTACGGGAGGCTGTAATAAAACCCTTTTAGCGGCGTGCGCGCAAGGACCAAAAGGAAGGCGGCTATATGGCAAAGGATTCAGATCGGAAAAGCGAAAAATGATGAAAAGCGGACCACCCCGACGAGCCGGCCACTGTTGATTTTTCGCGGTCTAATAAAAACTGACCAGCGCAGTGGAAAAACGAGCGGGTTTTACCCTCAAAGAGTTGCGCACGCACTTTTCCAAGGAAATCACGAAAACCCTTCGGTTTTCCGCTTGTTTTCCCTCCTTTGGGTGTGAGCATTTGCATAACGCCGCCAACTCCGATGTCGGTGAGCTCTATAGAATGAAGAAAATATTCAAGAAGAATTAGGTACACGTTAAAAAAGTAAATAAGCCGAATTAATTGAATATTGATTTTTAGATGGGTAACATTTTTTCAAAATATTTTCCAAAAATCTAATTTAAAAATATATTTTTAAAATTTAAAAAACACATTTAATTAACATTTAAATAACGCATTAAATAAAAAAAAAAAATTGTAATTTAATTTTATTTTTTTAAGTGCACAAAGTACGTTGAGATTTGAGGAATTCTTAGTATTCGAATGACAGCTGTCAAGTGTTTCATTTTCCTCGCGTCCAGACACTGGTTACCCAATTCCGTCGCTCAGATTTATGTTAATTTTAATTTGCCACAAATTAGCTATTTGCAACCGGTTTTCGCATACATGTATCGAAAGATCGTATGAGGTTTGAACTTGAACTTTAAGCTTTGCGGGGGAACGGCAACTGGTTGGACCGCGTTTTACCATTAGATTCCTAGTTTGATAATCAATTTATTATTATTTATTTCCTTTTTCCAAGCGCTATGCGTTTTTAAGATTTTGATTTAAGTGCGCTAGGCAAAAAAGCTCAATAGATCCTAACGCGAATTCTTTATGAAAAATATTTCAAAATATACCCTATATTACTTTACGATAATGTAACTGTATTTACTTAACTGAATGCATTTTCAACGGTCCACTCTAATGCGCTAAAACACTAGACGCCCAGAAACCTGAACTTTGTTTATGAAGCTCTCCGGTGGGCGATGACGATGACGTAGCCGGGCCGCCCCATCGGATCCCAGACCGAAATACGAAACCGAATCCGAATCAAAATGATCAGGCCACCGGGCAAAGGCCTCCGAGACCCGGCCGACTGATAAGTTATCAGCGGAATGAAACGGAACGGACCCTCCCCCGTCGATCCCCAGTCAATAAATATTAAATGAAAGTTCGCTGAGGTGGCAGCATGTGGAGAAAATAAAGCCCAAGAAGTAAGATTGTATGAAGATTGGGGGCACTGCTCCCGCTCAATACGATAAAACCCGCACATTATTGCACTTTCAAACTAATGGTGATTTCGTGATGAAAGCGAAATTAACCCCTGAAATGGGGTATATGATGCATTTGTAGCATTTAAATGTTTACTAGTACATTTAGTTGGATACTGTTAGTGCTTAAGAATGATTGCATAATTTTAGATAGCCTTAAGGCATCTATCCACCAGCCATTCTCAATCAAGTTCTAGAAATAACTCAAATGGATTGGTATTTAGAAAAAAAAAAGCTCGTAGCAAAGTTTATTTGAGGCAGGCCGAAGTATTTACAAAACGATGACGATGGGGGCCCTGCTCCCGCCCCATAAAATAATGCTGCTGATATAACGGATGGCGAAGAGCGGTTGGTTGCTTGGTTGGGCGGATGGGATCGGATCCGATCGGATCGGTGGCTATAAGCAGTCGACCTTGAGGTAAATGCGTTGTTCGCTGGCCAGCAGCGCGAACTTGGCGTCGAATTGGATCCGCTCCACGGTGCGGTCGCAGATCTCGACGCGGTGGCGGTGCAAAAAGTAAACGAGGCCCAGCTTTATCTGCAGCAGTCCGATTTGCATCCCGATGCAATTGTGCGGTCCCGCCCCAAAGGGCAGGTAGGACATGGGCGCCTGCAGCACCTTGTTCGCCGCACTGAAGCGTTCCGGATCGAAGCGCTCCGGGTCCGGCCAGTACTACAAAATAAAGAGAAAACATTGTTGAAATTAAAAATTATTTTCTTACTACATGTTTACTTAATTTAAAATATTTTTAAATCATAAAAGGGATTTTTTAAATTTTTTTTTGTAAAATATGTGTTTAAAGAAATAAACAAAAAATTTAACTACTCATATTTAACTATTAAATATTTTAAAAATATAAAAAGGACATGTGTTTAAGGAAATATTTTATTTTTTCATTAGTAAAGTCATTCAAAACTTGCAATCATTAATAACTGTTTTCCATCGAGTTTATAAGAAGTTTTAAAGTAACAAAATTTAGCTTCTTTAGCTCTTAAGAATATGAAAAATATCGATACTTTTACAATATGTTTAAAATAAAATGTTATAATCGCCAGAAATATGAAATATATCGAAAATATCGATAATATCGATTATAATGATTTTTTTCAAGTTCAACATCCCACACAACTCACCTTGGGATCGTGATGGATGGCCAGATTGGATATGAAGACGGGCATCCCACGGCGGGCATAGCACTCGGCATGCGGCCGCAGCGAGTAGAACCGCTTCTTGTTGATCGGCGTGCACTCGCGCTCCAGGAGCGGTACAATCGGATACTTTCGCAGCGTTTCCTCCACGACCATGTCGAGGAACTCCATGCGCGAGATGGCCTCGAAGGTGAGCTTCCCGTTGGGATTATCGGCGAAGGCCTCGCGTATTTCGCGACGCAAACGCGACTGCATCAGCGGCTGTTTGGCCAACTCGTAGAGGGCAAAGGACATGCTCGCCGAACAGGTTTCGATGCCGGCGACCTCAAAGGACGCCGCCTGGGCGGCCAAAAAGTCGCGATGGTGCGTAAAGTGCGACTTGTCCTGCTGCAGATCCGCCTCCTTCTTGAGCGTCAGCAGCATCTCGATAAGATCGTTGCGCAGATCGCCGCCCCGTTCCCGCTCCTCGATCACCAGCTGGATGACTCGGCGCAGGAATTCCGCGTGAGGCTCTGTGAATAGTTTGGGCCGCAGTAGCGGCACCAATTTTGGCAGGTAGAAGATCACAAACAAGTCGATTATTCGACGGACATTCGGCCGAAACAGATCCTGACAATGTGAGCCGATCTCCGATTGCGTATTCCTTAGGCTGTACGATCTCAGGCCGAAGGCGATGCTGGCTATCATATCGGTGTTATACAGATCGCACACATCCTTGATGCTCACGATCGCCCCACGTTCCGCGTCGCCGCGTCTCAAGTCTCGGGTGAGACGCTTCAGATACCAGTCCAAGTCGCAACCGATCTATATAATAATAAAATAAAGCATCTATCTTTATTTAGTTGTAAATTTAACAAAAATATTTTCTACCCCACAATAATAGATTAAATATTATTTAGTATCTCTGATTAGGTTCTTGAAAATATTAATCGAGCTTTTGGCTTGGTGTCATGAGAATTAGCATTATCAGAATGAATAGTCATTTTTATATTGTGTTTCTTAGTTTTCATTTGCATACAACTTTTAATTTGACTAGGCAACAAACTAAAATACCAAACGAAAACATCAGTTTTGGGGCTATAATTTTTACGGTTTTCTTGGTAGAATTGCGATAGTTGTTGACCTTTGATAAGATAACCTGTCAAAGTAATAAGCCGGTAACAATAAACAAGTTCGGTTTGATAAGCCCCAAATATAGAAACACTGGTGGTTTGAGGAGACTTTCATTTATCAGCCGTCTTCCACATGCCTTCTTCAAGTGCAACCTGAATAGATTCTAGACAAAGCCAAATGTGTCAATCAAGATCGTATATTTCGTGGCCCAGGGTAAAAATATCTTATAGATTTTTAAATCATAACAGAAAAAACTTGAATTCAAGAAGAATTTCTATACCGATGTACGTATGTATGTATAACTGCTCCCTAAATAATGTACGTATTTTACGAAAGATATCTGTTGTGTAGGTCACAATAAATTAGAACCGTATAAAATAAAAAAAAGTTTTTTTTTTCTAGTTTCTTTCTAAAAAACTTTTTGAAGATTTGAAATTTTAAATTTGTTACCCAAGATACAGATTCCGAATTTTATAATTATTTTCGAAATATTTCTCCCGCAAGATCCATGTCTTGTTCGCTGGTGTAGGTGCTTTCGGAACATGTGACGTGGATCTGGGAACGGGGGACCGGCTAACCGGCTGATTGGCCGGGTGACTCACCTCCTCCATCAGCGAGAACATCTGTTTCAGCTTGGCGCCGGCGAAGGCCGGTGCTAAACGGGTGCGGATCTCGCGCCACTCGGGCTGTTTGGCCAAAAATAGCGATAGGGCGCCCATCTTATCGCTGCGCCCATCGCACTTGGCGAATCGGTTCGAGAAGCTGACGAAATCCTCGACCAGAACGGTGCGGACCAGTTGAAGATCGCGGATGAGGAGGGCTGGCTGGTGGAACAGATAGATGCCGACGACGGGCTCGTTGCGGAAGCGCTCGTCGAAGTAGAAGCGGCGCAGCTGGAGGGCGAAGGACTCCTCCAGGCGTAGGACGCGGCTCAGGTTGCCCAACAGATGGGTCGGCTGGACGAACTTCACCCGGCGACGCTGCCAATAGACGTAGGTGCGGCGGGACCAGATGAAGACGCCGGTCAGGATCGTCACGATCGCCAGCAGGATGTTCGTGGAGTAGACCATCTCGGATTCGGATGAGGGGTCCGAGTTCAACTCCGGCGGCGGAAATATCGTATAGGGATAGGCGGGTATGGCCTTTATTTCCCCGATCTTAAGGCTGTTCTTGGTATTATCCCTACGATCTTTTGTTTATATTTTGGTAGCTTATTTTAAAATGCAATGTCTTTGGAGGTAGTATTTTTTATATTTAAAAAAAAAAAAAAATTTTTTAATTTTTTTTGTATTTAAGTAGTTGATTTTTTAATTTTTGTGATGTAGTTATTTTTTTTTTAATTTCTTAGAGATCGTTTTTAAATTCATCTGCTGATCATTGGTTTTTCGTATTAATTCTCCTCCAATTCTTCATCCGGTATTTCTTTGCAGATCGTCCGATTTTAGAGTTCTACACGTTTTTCAAAGATTTATTTAGTGGTTTTGTATTATTGTTAAAAATTCTATTTTATCAAATCGCTAGGTTGGAAAATTCAGCATTTCCCGATTTTCCTTTTTGGTGGTTGTATTGCTTTTGTGTTTTGTTTTTTTTTTTTTTGCTTTTGCCGTTATTTGTTTTCGTTGCTCTCTTTTGTTTTGCCTTTTAATGTCAGTGTTGTTGTTCAGCCAGCAATCCTCGTTTCTTTTATCAGCTTTTTTCCTCGCCGCGCGTTTTATAAATAAATACTTAACAAATTATATCACATTTAAAACGACCACTACACAAAAAAAATATGTAAAAAAACACTAAGAACAGGCAAAAATTAAGAATTAATGCACAACAAGGCGACGTCAACAACAAATGGAAGAAGAGGAAGAAGAAGAAAAAGCCACGCCGAACGAACAAGAAGAGAGCGGCGCACACAGAGAGAGAGAGATAGAGAGCGAGGGGGAGAGAGCGAAATTTGGAGCAATTTGGCGAAGAAAGGGCGAAAAAGCGCGAATTACGAGTTACAAACAACGAATTACGAGTTGTAAATCTAAAAAATATAAATAAATCGCTAGCTAGCTCCACCAAGCGACTTTTTTTAACTGACGCGACGTCGAAGGCCGGAGCCCCACGAAGGCAGCGACGCCGGCAGAGCGGCGACGACGCCCCCATCTCCGATGCGTTATTAACCGCAAGTTTGCGGGAGGCAAACAAAAGAGAGCGAGATCTTGCGTCGAGATAGAGAGTAAGAGCGCCGAAGAGAGCTTGCCGAAGAATTTGAACAGTCATGCTGGCACATGTTCTGGCTCGCACAGTGGGCCGCAGGGCGGCGAACAGTGGGCCAAGTACCAGAAATCGGATAAAAGCAAAAATAAAAAAAGGTAATAGCTAATGCTTAAATAAAAGATTGTGATTTTAAAGGGGTACTGTATAATTTATTTAATATTTTATTATATTTTCCACATATTTAATATTAATTATGTCTGAAAATAATTTTCCCAAGGTTATCACCGTGGCTTTTATGACCAAATTAGTTTAAATGATTTATGGATTTGTCCCACTGTAGGTGCCAGAAAGATGCCAAGCACAAAGTAGACCGCAAATAAAAGTGACGATTAAAAGCGAAACTGCGCTAGCAACAACAACAACACGTGATAAAAACAAACGGAAAGAGAGAGCGGGAGAGCGATAGAGAGCGGAAATTTGTTTTTTTTTTGCCGCGACAAAGACAATGGACACTTGTTGTTGTTGTTGGGCGCTTTTTTTTGTTTGCATTTGTGTTCTTGTCAATTCTTATTTTTCGCCGATTTATAAATAAACGTGCGAATTTCGAATTTTGCTTTGCTCTGCTGTTCGTCGCCTCTTCTTTCTGCCCGCTCTTCTTTTTGCGGTTCAGCTGTTTTGTTTTCGCCTCTTCTTCTATACGCGAAAAGGGAATATCGATAACCAACGGGGGAAGCAACACTGCGAAAAAGTGGGCGCCAGAATTGAAAAAGCTGGAAAAATTTTAAAAGTTCGTGCAATCCTACAAATAATCGAGATTCACACAAAGGTCTTAACTTTTTCATTAGGGTGCTGCAAAAAATATATTTAATCTTATTCTCACCGAAAACTTATTAAGATCTATGTAAAGTTTCCTTAAAAAATAGTCGAAAAAATAGTTACTTTATTTCTAACCTTGTCAAATAATTATTTTAATAAAGACAATACTCATATCTAAAAAATGTCCTATGTACATTTTCTTATCCCCACTAAATTTAAAAAAGTTGTAAAAAACGGTAGGTTTGCCCAAAAACTTTTTCCAAATGACCGGTGTTAAATAACTTTTCTTGTGATTTTTTCGAAAAAAAGAAAATTGAAACACTTTGTCGAATACAAATTGCCGCTCAGAGGAAAAGGAAACTCCATTTACAACAATTGACAGAAATTTGCACTTGCTGCGGATGGAAAACTTTCACGTTCCCTCCCACCCATTCCCCATTCTCCAACCCCATTTCCCTCATTTTCCCCACTCGGTTGTTTTTCGCCTTCTGGAAAAGTGTGCTAAAGTTACAAATGTGCAACATTTCCGGTTGTTTGTATGTCGTCTACTTTTGGGACACCGAAAACTGTTGGCCACATTGATGGCTCACATGGGGGTTAAGGGGGGCTAAGCGGGGGCAGCATGGGGTTAAGTCTTGCTTTGATTAAATTTCACGCACGACCGCACGGAAAGGGTTTTTCGCCACGACTGACAAAGGGGGCGTGGCACTGGGCGGACGGATTTCGATTTCGAGACTTTCCGGGCCTTTTCCTTTTTGCGAAAATCACGCGCTGCACTTCGATTTGCATTTTTATGGGGTTGGGGAGTACAGTGAAACCTCGAAACATGAAATGGAGGTTTTTTAAGACTCATTATTAGTAAAAAAAATGAAATTCGCATTTTAAAGAACACTTAAAAATTATATTGTTAAGGGAAACTTTGTATAAAAAAAACAAACCAAATAAAAAACTTTGTAGGTTTTCAAAAATAAATTTTTTTTGTATAAAGAAAACTATTTGTATAAAAAAACAACCCTATTAAAAAACTTTTTAGGTTAAAAAAAAAAATTTTTGTTGTGGGTATACAAGAAAAATTTCTTGTTTCGGCTCTCTGTTGATTTCGAAAATCTTTATTATAGAGTATGTAAATTCGAGTTTCCCCCATCGCGTGGGCTCACTGTAGCTGCGGCATCGCTGGCGGTGTGTCAATAATCGCCGTTGCTTATGCACACAACGGCTCTGCAAACACCAGCGCACTTGTCTTAACCCACACCCACCCCCTCTTAACCCATGACCGCCCCCCCTTGGGCCACCCATCAAAATCAGCTCAGCGCAAATCAAAGCCGTCTCAATCAACAAACAAACAAACAAACAGATAGACAGGCAAACAGACAAACATTTGCGTGCGCATTTCAAGGCGCTGGCTGCAGTGGGTTAAGCGGTGGGCGTGGCAGGTCGGGCGGAGGCTGGGCGGCTGAGGGGGTGGCCAAATTTGCTTTAGCTATTAGTTTTCGGCCTGCGACCTTGTTTTCATTCCATTTGCGCTGTTTGCATTGGAGATCTTTTAATTATTGTCACGCATCCACGCCCACGGAAAAGTAGTTTTCACCCCCGCCTTTAATTTTCCACTTGTGGGAGTTGCGTCAGGTGGCGGGATTTTCTCGGGGGGGGATTAATTTCGATATTTGGTCTTGGGGGGGGGGAAATGTTCGAATTACTCTGGGATATTATAGAGAACTTTAGGTATTATTTAAAGGTTTTTTTCGTATTAAATGGAATTAAAGGTATATCATATTTATAAGATATTTCTTGAAAAGACCTAAAGATAAATAAGATGTTCTTATCCTAAACTATTTATTTTAGTATCATAATCTGGCATAACTAAACTGATAAAAAAACGTAGTAAATCCCAAGATTTAATTTTTTTCGCTATGTTTCTATCTATCTATTAAAAATAAAAATATGTATATTATATTATTATATATTATTATTTTATTATATTATTATTATATTTTTAAAATAAAATTTTTTCTTTTAACGTAAAAAATATTTTAGGTAAATATATCTAATTTATTCTATCTTGATTTAAATATATTGTTTTTTTTATTTAATTTAAATATGTAAAAATTAATCTTTAAATTCAATATGCATTTATTTATTTTACTGTTTAATTTTTTCCCTTTTTACAATAATACAAAAATAAAAAGTCAATCTATTTGTTTAGAACTTCAAATAGTATAGAACCCATTAGCCATTTCCCATCGCTGCGAACCTTTGTACTTTTGCATCATCATTTTCCACTTTGCATGTCCGTATAGTATCTCCCTTGAGAATTCCCAGATCTCCGCCTGAACGCCTCATTAGCCAAAGCAATTCCACACATCGGTGGGCTACTGTATCTGGCCATCTATAAGAAACACATGCCCTCACCTGCCCACATTCGACTTGAGATACTCTGCACTGACCATCTCGAGGAGGAAGAAAAAAACAAAAAACACACACACGCACATGGTCCAGTAATCGTAATCCCGGGGGTTAACCTCCCCCCCCCCCCCACACACACTTTTTTTTGATGTTGCACCGCTTTTTTTATGGGATATGTGGCATATAGGGAGATCGAGATAAAGTGCGCAAAATAGATGCGTAATTTGACGTTAATGTTGCGCTAATAATAATCTCGAAAAGGAAGAGGAGGCAGCTGATCCCTCGAACTGAGATTCTGAGATACGAATTCGGATAGAGATACAGATACAGATACACATGTGTATATCTTGGGCGATCGTGTAATGTGCTTAAGGACCTTTCCTCCTTTTCAGCTCGTTTCTAAGACGCATTGTTGTGTTTGCCATTTTGACGGGTTTCGATTACTGCTCCTCAGGTTAACCCTCCCCTAGTTTAGCTACCCAAAAAAAGATACAGATACGGAGTATCTTTTTCTGAGCCCCTTCATGTGTGTAATCCACTCTGCTCGTTTTTGCTCAAAGTTAAATGATGCGCAGCTAAGTTGAGCAAATTTCCCTTGCACAGTTTTTTTTTTTTAGGTTTTTTTCCGGGACAGACGGCTGATGAAAGTAAATTGCACAACAGGCATAACAAACAAATAGAAGATACTATATCTTTTCTACTTTTTTAGCAACCATCGTAAGTAGAAAATGATTTAATTTGAATAGTCAAGAAAATATTATGATAATGAGTTATATTATGTAGTATTTAATGATATTTTAAAGTAGTAAACCAAATTTTAGTTCTATAATGACAGATGGGTGGGGTGCTTCAGTTGACCTTGAGCCTCTCTATTTTTAAACCTTGACTGTTTCACAACCCAAAAACGTGGCCATAAAGTCAAACCCAACAAATGCAAAGTCAAAACGCAGCCAGCGAGTGAAAAAAAAAAATTCCAAAACATTAAAAATAACTTAGAGAAGGGATTCGCTTCCGCGAAATCCAAAAAAAAATGTGAACCATAAAGTACAAAAAAATATATAGAAAAAAATGAATAAACCGAAAAAGAACTGCACTAGAAACCTACAAACCTAAATAGATCGGGTCAAGTTCTGAGTAACCGAGTGTTGACCTAGCCTAAAAAACAACCGAAAATCGCAGAAGTCGTACAAAAAACGACCGTAAAACGCGATTCTCGGTAGTTTAGGTAGAACAGTCGGCGAAACTTACCCGCCTTAACCCCTTTTTGCAAGCGCGAACAATTGTAATTGTATTTGTAGAGCAAAAAAGGGGTTAAAAAAGAGGCGAAAAAAAAGGGAACACAGGCAAAAGGACCTCAGGTCGAGAGTCCTGCAGCCTGTGTCGATTTTATTACTTCGACTGTTAACGCGATGCAAATTTACGGTTTTAAGACTATATGACACTGCATCGTAAAGAAAATTATTTAGAAAATATCTTTTAAACTAAAATCTGTATTTCATTAGATATATAATTTTATATGTTTTTTATTTTAATTCTTAGTAACATTTATTAACAGTTTTTATAATAATAGTTTTAGAAAAATAAGTCTTGTAATTGAATGTAGTGCATGGTCACATTTATTGTACAGTCAATGTCATTATATTGTCAAATGTGTAGTTTTATGTGTTTTTTTTTATTTATTTTAAATATTTTATTTTAGTTCTCAGTAACATAATTATTTAACAGTTTTTAACATAATGGCTTAATAAAAAAGTTCTGCTAATTAAATGTAGCGTATATGGTCACATTTTTTTGTAAATTTAATGAAATTAAATTGTTAGTATGAAGTCAAATGTGTAGTTTTATGTGTTTTCAGATATTATTTATTTAAAATAGTTTGTAATATATTTCTGCAATTGTTATTTAGTGTCATACGGTCACATTTTCCATTTTTCTCTGTTATTACTCTGTTATTTGGCCCATGGAAATCTCTGTTAGTTTTCTTGTACACCCATTGCTCTGCTTAACCTTTTATCCTGCTGTTTTTTTCTGCTTTTTTTTTTAGCTAGATCGTAAAGTAATAAAACCATAAAAAGAGGACAACCGAGCGAGACATAAATTAGAGATAAAGGAGTAAATGTGGAACGAGAACAGGACACGGTTTCGTTTTCGATTTCATTTTCGGACGAAGGGTTAAAAAATGCGTGCACATTTTTTGTGTGAGATTTTCTTTTTATGACTCGGTCAGCGAATGGGTTAAGCAATGGCCAAAATGACAATCGATTTTTCTGGTTAATTTGTACGCCCCTTCCTCCTCTGATTTTTTTTTTTGACTACGCGGAACTGGTAAAAATTGAGCGAAAAATACAATGGGGATTTTCGAGACTTGACTTTCGAGTGTATTTATTTAGTTTTTGTTTTTTTTTACGTTTTTTTTCCGAGGCAATAGAGATGTCTCTTTTCCCGCTTAACATAAAGGCACAATTAACATTAACCCCTTTGTGGCCCTCGGGTGCGCGGGGTTTGACTTTCCAAGATGCCGACGACGACGGCCAATAAAACTGTCGCATAAGTCAACTCCGCGCAGCGCGAGAACAATACGGAAAATTATAAATATTAATATTTTCCCATTCCGTTAATATCTTAACCTGCTGTCCATCGCTTTGATGATCCACCGTACACGGCGAGAAAATAGTGCAGCTATAGAAAACTATGTATGTAGGATATTTAAGAAGAATCTAAAGGTTTTTTTTACGGAAAATTCTATGAGTAATATTGTTTAATTTTTGATAAAACGAAAAAGTTATCAAATTAAATATGGAAATTAATAAATAAATACATTTTTTTAAAACAAAAACTCAGGAATAGATTTTCAATAGATTTGTATCAGGAAAATATTACTTTTTATATAATTTTTGATTTAACAAAAAATTTATAAATAATTTAGTTTTTTTTGAACAAAAATCGAGGAAACTTGAAATGGTATGAATTTATTTTTGAGGCACTTTATCTTGCTTAAGATTAATATTAGAAAATCATTTAAATCTCTCAATAATCTGCTTTGAAAAAATACAGCAATTCACTGTAATATCCCCAGTATTTCATTGCTATCACCTTTTTTTATCGTGTACTCATCGTGTGAGTTTAATATTTCAATTAATTTCGGTTCTCAGGCTGTGCGCCATGTGTTTGTCCCTGGAGAATAAAAAAAAAGGAGGAGACGAAGAGAGGCCCGGCATTTTTATGAGCCCTAACAAATTTGTACAAATTGCTGCGGTGTCTGCTTCTCTGGCCGTCTGTTGGTCTGTTGGCCAAGTCGAGATACCAAAATTGGGCCACAGTCATGTGAAAATGGAGAGGCCTCCTCTCGATCTCAATCGGAAAATCACAAATGAATAAAGGGAAAAGGGAGAAGAGAAAAGGGCGGGGAAAATCGGTGAATGGCGCATGGAAAACCGATCGAAGTGGCTATGCTCTAATTAAATTTATTTGATTCGCCGGCAAGTGGAAAATTGGAAAAACGAATTTACAGAAGAATATGAGAGCTAAGAAAATATTAGGTTTAATTTGAATAGATTTTCTAAATTTTATTTTTTTACTTGTAAATTTTATATAAATAAATAGAAAATTTTAGTTTTAATTTTAATAGATTTTCTTATTTTATTTTTTAATAAATAGAAAATTTTAGTTTTAATTTTAAAAGATTTTCTTATTTTATTTTATTTTATTTTTTAATAAATAGAAAATTTTAGTTTAAATTTTAATAGATTTTTTTAGTTTAAAATTGTATATAAATAAATAGAAAATATTAAATTTAATTTTAATAGATTTTCTTATTTTATTTTATTTTTACTTTTTTTACTTTAAAATTGTATATAAATAAATAGAAAATATTAAATTTAATTTTAATAGATTTTCTTATTTTATTTTTTAATAAATATAACATTTTAGTTTGAATTTTAAAAGATTTTCTTATTTTATTTTATTTTTTTACTTTAAAATTTTATATAAATTCCAAATAGTTGGTTTTATTTTTGGGAAAGGTAACTCTGTCCTTCGCCTTCAACATTCGTTGCTGGCTAATTTTCTTTGCAGGTTCGGCCAACAGTTTGTCTTTGTTTTCCTGGTCAAACTTTGGGGCTCCACACAAAAAGAGTTTTACACGCTGCTCCTCTGGGCAAAATCCCCCCTTTCGCCCCTTTTGCCACCCCTTTCGCCCCTCGAAACGCCTCAATCAACATGTCGTGGCCATGTTCTAAGCCGAGCCAAGCCATTTTGGCCAACATTTGGCCACAAGTGCAAGCCCACAAAATGCAGTTCATTTCTTCGTGTTTGAGTGTGTGTGTGTGTGTGTGTGTGTGCAGTCGAAAAGTGCAACAAAGTGCCCTCGAAGTCCACACATTTACCCTCGAAAGGCCCCTGCTTTCACCTGCCTAATCTACACTGCAAAAAATAAAAATTAAAATTATATGTTCAAATTAAATGTTAAGTACACCTATAATTTGGTATTATTTTTTATTTATTAGTACTTCAATTTGAAATAATTATTAGATTAGAGATTTATGAAAATCCAAAATACTATAAAGTTTTTGCGCAGTGTAGGCAAACAGTTTGAGGACGCAAATTGCCAACGAAATTGCAAACGGAATGTTGAAGGAGCTCCTCGAACAAAAGGCCCTGATGGTTGGTTTGGTTGTTGGGGGTTAAAGCGGTATGCCCCTTGCACCGGAAATGACCTTGAGGACAGGCTTAAACCTGCGCACCTATTTAAAATGCTCTCTGCTTTACTGCACTTGTCCTGAAAGTGGTTTCTTTAAAGGATCTTTAAGTTTTGAAAAAAGTCTTAAAATTAAAAAAAAGAATTTAAACCAAGAATTTTATTAAACATTTTAGTGTAACGATTTCATTTTAAATAATTAAAAAAAAAGGAATTAAAAATGGAAGAAGTAAAATATTAAAATTAAAAAGAAAATATTAGAAAAATTATTTATACCAATCTTTAAATATTACCTAAATTCACAAGTATTAATAATTCGTAATAAATATATAAATAATAAAAATATAAATAATAGATAAATAATAATTTTATTTTAGGTATTTACCAAAGAAAAATAAATTAAAAAATGGAGAATTAAAATATTACAATTAAATAGCATAAAAAAAATATATAATAATTTTATTTTAATTACTTACTAACTAAAAATAAATGTATAATAAAAATATTACAATTAAATAAAAAATGTTAGGTAAAATATTTTTATTTTATTGCATTTGATTTTAATTTTAATTTTATATAGAGTACCTACACTTAAAATTTGCATTTTTGTGCGCCAGTGTCGTTTTCGCTTCTTAATTAAGGCTGCGTTTTTAATGCACTCGCCGCTGCACCGACGACTTTATTTAATAAAATCAATTTCGTATCATAAATTTTAAAATGCCACACAAGCGATTTCATCGAGGGGATGTGGAAATCAAGGCAACTCCATCATTTGGGCGCCACATATTAATTCCAGTTTCGCACTTTTCGTGCTCGCATGGAAATGCCGTAAATAGTTGCTGCCGCTGTCCAGGATTTTCACCACCCCCCTTAGCTCCACCCCCTTGAATTTTCCCCCTGCCCCCCCCCCCGAAAAATGTTCCTGCATTGCTGCATTTATTAATAATTATAATGTCTGCGCTTGTCGTTCGACGGTTGGGTTTCTGATCCTTTTTTGGTCGCAAAAGGGGGGCAGCGGAATGTTTCAGTTTTCTGTTTTCCGTTTTCCGCTTTCAGTTTTCAGTTTTCCCGACCTCTGAGGTCCTGGCGTTGGCTCCTGGTTTTCGGCTCCTGGGTTTTGCACTCCTGGCATTCATAAATCGCAGCTCATTTCGGTGTGGCCACGGAATGCACACGCATAATTATTTCGGCCTGCAGTCGCCGCCCCTTCGACCCGTTGGGGAAAATCGACTGTTGGGTGGGGATTTCCCCCCCCCCCCCTTTTTGTGAAATTCTCTGGCGAAAGGCCGCTTAGAGGCGGGGGGAAAATTGAAATATGTGCGCGGCGAAAATTGGGAGAATGCAATGAGAGAATGCAACGCCGTGAAAATGCGAATTATTACGCATTTTGGAATTTGGCAAAAAATTAAAGGGTTAAGTGGGGTTAATAAATTGAAACAGTAGTTTAAATTATTATTTTATTATCATTTAATTTTAATACCAATTAATGTAGAATTTACTTTGTAATGTTAATTAAATATCAATAAATAAAAAACGTACTTATTTTATTAAAATGTTAATTTTAATACCAATTAATAGGGAATTTACTTACTTATTACCAGTAGCTCAAATAATTATTTTATTAAAATGTTAATTTTAATACCAATCAATGTGGAAATTACTTACTTATTTCCAGTAGCTCAAATAATTATTTTATTAAAATGTTAATTTTATACCAATTAATGTAGAATTTACTTACTTATTTCCAGCAGTTCAAATAATTATTTTATTATATTTTTAATTAAAATACCAATTAATGTGGAATGGTTATTATATTATAGTTACTAAATTTATCATAATTATATATTATGTAAAGTATTATTTCATTTTAATACCAATAAGGATAGGAATTATTTTAGTTTAAAGTGCAATGCTTGCTTTTGATCATTTCAAGACTACACAAAAAAGTAAACTATTTTTAGGATTGCTGTAAAAAGCGGTCCTAAAATTCTGGGAAAAGTGCAGCAATAAATAAACTAGATTTCTTGCAGGCCAATAAAATTGTTTACTTAGTTGCCAGCCCTTTGCGCTTAACCCTTTGCTATCCAAATAGATTTAGGAGGGGGGCGAATCGTCTTTTTTGGGGTTAACCGAACTCCGCCATTTGCATGCAAATGCAGTTTGAAAGTCCATAAAAGTGCCAGTGGTGCAGGATTCAGTTTTCAGTTCTCAGATACTGAGATACATCTGCTCCTCCTTTTCCGCATTTATTCTCACTTCGCGGCAATTACCAAGGAGATGGCCTCAGATTCAGATTCAGTTTCAGATACACAGATACAGATACAAAAATACGACGCTAGATTCAAATAGACAGGCGGCGCTAACCAATTTTCCATGGTTGCGCAATAACTGCAAATTTAATTTCGCAATTTCGCGCCTCAGTTTTCCATCCCTTGCCTTCGTTTTTCCCATCACATCTATAAAAATGGCAAAATAAACGATAAATTGAGCTGCAAATTAATGTCGGCTTGCAACTAAATTGGCAAAGCCAACTCGGACATTAAAACTGTTCTGCGGAATGCAAAAATCAACTGCTGAAAGTTGAAACGATTGAATTTTTCTAAGGATTTAATTTGAAAGAGGAAATAATCCAAAAATATTTGAAAATGATTTATATAAATTTTTAAAAATTAAAAAAGGAGTTATAGTTATAGTTATAACCAAATTCCGAATTTCTAAAAAAAACAAAACAGTTTTTTTGCTAAAAAAAAAATTAAATATGAATCCAAATATGGATTGTCATACCTTTCTGATCTCGTTATTAAATTTCCAATCGATTGGCATTGAAACCTGGACTTTTTATTTTTTTGCCATTTTTCGCAAAAAATTATGATGTACCCCCTTACAAAAAAATGAAAATTGACAAAAATTTTATTTTTTCAAAATCACACGGAAAGTGTCATGGATGTAATTATTACTTTGTAATCTGTTCAAAACAGTATGTATTTTTGGTGTAGGACCATTTTTGGCCAAATTACAGCAAAAAAAACAAAAAGAAAAAAATCCAATTTTTACCAAAAACCAAAATTCCAATTTTCCACAAAAAAATAATTCGTTTTTTGACCGAAACAATAAAAATATTGATCCAAATATGGAATGTTATACCTTTCTAAACTCGTTATTAAATTTCCAATAAACTGGCATTTAAACCTGAAATTTTGAAATTTTTCGCCAAAAATCATGATGTAATAATGATGCCCCTCAGATGGTCTCTAAAAAACCCCATCAATTGATTGATCTTAGCTCATTTTGAAGTTCTGTGTTCTGGGCAAAAGAATAGGCGGCCCATGTTTTTCGATTTTCTGTTTATTTGTGTTGTGCGCAATTTGTTGTTTAATTATTTTTTGGATGTTTTCGATTTGCTATTTTGTTACGCGATGGTTTTCGTGATGCTCCTTTTTCTATTTCTTTTTTTTATACGCCACCATAAAAACGGCGAGCCGTAAAAACGTTTCCAATAAAAACACTGTTGCCTTGGAACTTTTTTTTTAGGGGGGGGGGGGGAGGGGATATATAGTACATCATATATGGGGGATATAGTAATCGGGTAGAGTGCGATTGTACTTGTACTTTTAGTTGCTAGT
Source organism: Drosophila pseudotakahashii (assembly GCA_035046095.1). NCBI lineage: Eukaryota > Metazoa > Arthropoda > Insecta > Diptera > Drosophilidae > Drosophila > Drosophila pseudotakahashii. The sequence continues at coordinate 17,062,625 of JAWNOE010000105.1, forward strand.
TGGCGCCCAGCTCTTTTGGGCATGACCAGAAAACCAAATATTTCTGTTTGTTTGCTGGGATTTTGCTTCGTTCTTCTATTCCTTTTTTTTTTTGGATTTCTTGTTTATGGCCAAAGCGGTTTTATGGTTTTCAATCGGGGAGGAGAGGGCGTAGGGGGCGTGGCGAATTTCTCACGCTACCATTGCGTAAACAAAAGATAAAGATGAAGCGTAGCATCTAGCAGATACAAAGATACAAAAAAGTATCGACTGCAGTTTTTGGTAAGGGGGGAGTTTATTATGAGAAAGTGGCGCCAATGGTTAATGATTTTTAATGATTGTTTACACGAAGCTTAAGCTGCATTTTTCAGCCCCTTTTTCAGCTGCCCCGCGAGATTTATGGGCATTCAAACAAATTTGATGAGATTTTCCCCCGCTTTTCCCGGGTTGGCGCAACTCTTTCCTCTAAAAGATCCCATAAATCTTGGCCAACTCAGCTTGTTGCCAGCTGAAATATCTGTATCATCTGTAAATGTATCTGTAAACGTATCTGTACCTTCTCTTCGGATTTCCCGGCTGGCAGCTTCTTTTCGTAGTTTTGTCAAAGCTGCTTAAGTGGATTTTCCTCCGGCAATTTCTCACCGAATGCCCATGTTTTGTGTTATTTTTTTCTCCCTTTTCCCCTTTGTATTTATTTTTATGCCGCCCCTTACCGATTTTTCCGCTTTTCCTTCGGCCTGCGGATGGAAATTCGCGGATAACCTGAAATGGATGCTTCCGCCGCTCCGCAATTGATTTTCGGTGGCAATTTTTGGGCGTAATATAGAAATTTACTTCAAAGTGGCAAAGGGATAAAATAAATGCTGAAATAATTCATAGGAAAATGTTAGGGTTTTCCTAATACTTCAAAACACTTAAAAATGCATTTTAACGGAAGTCAACAATATGGTGATTTATTTTGTTTTCAGTTTTAGATCAAACTTAAATTTCTTAAACCAGCTTTAACTACTATGTATTTAACTTAACTTAAAAAACAACGTTTACCATAACTTAGATATTAATTATTTATTTATTTAGATATTTTGTTCAATATATCTATATATTTCTAATTTTTGTCATCTTCATTTAAATGTTATCATTTGTTAAAGTTTCTTGGTAGTATTTATAAAATTTATTTTAAAATGTAGAAAAAAATTCCGAAATCTATCTAATCACCATTAAGAGTCTGATATATCTTTTCCTATAATATTATAATATTAATTTGAAAGCTATTTTATTTTATAGATTTATCGGTGAATTTGTATAAATATTTTGTACAATATTCATAATTTCTTAAATTTTCCTAGTTTTATTTAATACTTTTTTGTGAACGTGGTTTTTCTTGATTTTAATTTAATTTTAAAGATAATATTTCTGAAATCTATATATTCCCCAGTAAAAACTAGCTTGTTTTTTATACAATATTATAATATTTATTTTAAAGATATTTTATTTAATATATCTATCTATTTTCCATCATTTTTATAATATTCATATATATACATATATTATTTTTCGAATGTGGTTTTCTTTATTTATTTAATTTAAAGGATTCTAATACCGAAATCAATCTATTCACCAGTTAAATCCAGCTGATTTAGTTTTTCATATTATATCATAATATTTATTTATCTATTTTCCATCATTATAATAATATTAACTTAAATGGTATACTTTGTTAAAGTTTCCTGGTAGTATTTATAACATTTATTGAATGTGGTTTTCTTTATTAATTTAATTTTAAGGATACCAATTCCGAAATCAATCTATTCACCAGTAAAATCCAGCTGAGATGTCTCACCACCGAAACATGTGTCTCGTTGCTCGAATTTAAAGCAGCCCATTGGGATGCGGATATTTAGTCTGAAAGTCTATAAGTTATGCATTTTGTCGTTGTGAAATTCAGTTTTCAGTTTTCGGTTTTCAGTTTCCCTTTGAAAATTTCCACTTACCATCTGCTTCTGTTCGGCAATCGCTATTTAAGCGTCCTTTTCCTCGGGACTTCAAAAGCATACAAGATGGGTGGTTGGTTGGGTTGATTTTGGGTTTGGGTTTGGGTTTGGCTATGGGTTTTATTTCGAAACGTATCTCGTCTCGTCTCGTTTGCGTGTGTGTGTGCGTGTGTTCGCTTTTTGGGGGGCTGAAAAGTTTGCGAATTGAATCCGCCACACGACTTGCCACACGCGGCTCACCAAATTTCGCACAATTTTGCGTGCGACGCGGCCGTGTAATGATGCCATGTTCCTAGGGGTTGGATGGGGGTCTCTTTTCCAGGGGGTTTTTAAGGTTCTTTCTGGGGGATGGGTTCGCTTCTGCGATGTCAAAGCATGTCATAGAGCCAAGGATGGGTGGGTGTGTAGCTCTCAATGAGGCCAATAAAGTCACCCTCCTCCCTTTTTTTTTGGGCAATTCAATTCAACTATTACAGGATCCATTGTGTGCGTGATTTTTGATTATCGAAGAAAGAAAAGCCAAAAGTCACGTCATGGCCCTCAGGCTTAATCAGCTGGGAGTTGAGTTGACTTGAGTTGAGAGTTTTTTTTCTTTCGGTGGAGCTGCGGCATCATCAAACTCAATTGCTTGGAAAAAGGAGCGCATAAAACATATTACGCAGATTGTATTGATTTCTGATTATTCCGTCGCTCAGCCGTTTGACGCTTAGATTTATAGCCCCCAAAAATTGCAGGGGGCTTCTTCCCCTGGGTTAAAAAAAATATATCTGGATTTTTGTTTCGGTTTGGGGTTCGCGAAACAATTGATTCGGTGGTTGCGGCTGCTGTTTATTTGGATACTTGTAAGTAGCTACTAAGCTCGCTTTTGGCTGGCTTTACTTTTCGCCAGCGGGGATTTCAATTTGGGATTTCTTGGTGGATTTATTTGAATATATATAAAAACAAGTCGACATTGATGACATGATCAGACGGCAAACAAGAAAAATGAGGAACAGTAAAGGAATATTGGTTACATTTTCTTGATATTTAAATTGAATTTAGGAAGTTAATATTATAGGTAATTTTTAAAAGATTTTAAACATTTTTGAGAGGGATAGAAAATATAATTTTAAAAAAATTTAATAGCCATTTTATAATTTAAGTTTTGTTAAAAGGCTTTAAATATTTTTAAAAACTATAGTTAATAAATTATAAAAAGGTAAACAGCAATTAATATAATATATAATAATATATAATATAATATTGAAATTAAAAAAAAATTAAGTTCAAAAACTTAAGAGCTTTAAAAATATTTTATAATAAGTAAATATGTTATTTTATATTTTTTTTTAAAACTCAAAAAAGTAATATAAAAACAGTTATCAAAAACTTAAGAGCTTTAAAAAATTATTATAATAATTAAATATGTTTTTTCATATTTTCTACGTTATAAACCAAGTAAATATGTTAAATGTTTAAAAAAACTTTGTAATTAAATTTGTAAAAACTCTATAAACAATGAATTATATTAATTTGGTATTTTTTGTTATATATTTTCTACATTATCAACACTTCTTTTTGTAAACATATCATTCAATGGGTCTATTGTATTTATTTATTATTTTGACATTTTTCCAACTCAAGTGGAACGTGAGTTATGAGCGAGTTTTCCGTGGAAAACCGGGCTAATTCCGCCCGCGCCAACTGGCATTCATCAATTTGGCCAAATGAAAATATTGACAAGTCTTTTAACGACCCAGTTGAGTGATCCAATCCGATTCAAAGCGATACGATACGATCCGATTCGATATATGTATTCACCCCTGTAAATCCAACGTAAATTGAAACATCAGCCTCGAGGCAATGACGTCGTAAATAAATAAACAAATAGAGAAGCTGCAACCGTGGAAAATCTATTGACTTTGCCGTTTTGGCGACAAAAGGACATCGGAAGGTTTTTGCCGTGAAAGGACATTGAGACGAAGACATCAACGATGTCAAAGTCTCCGCATTGTCTGTCTGTCTGTGGAAAACTGCCGGGCCCACAAAAGGGGGCTGATCGTGTTGGAAAACTGTGTGGAAGAAAATAGAAGTAGAAATAGAAATGGAAAATTGAAAAAAGGGACGCATTTTTCCCTCCCTTCCAGGCGAACGCATCCATTGTCCTTCGGCCAGCAGTTAGCAGCCAGCAGCCAGGATCAATGAAAAACGCTGAATGAAATGGAAAATGCGATCCTTTGGCGATGTGACAGCTTCTGGCCGGGCAAACAAATGCAATGTTATCCTTTTGTCACAAATGCTACTAAGAATTATGTTGTCCTCGACACGGCGACAGCGACAAAAAAGATTCCTATAAAATAAAATTAATGTCCTTTTCGTTTTCGTTTTTTTTTTTTAGGTTCGTATGTGCGATTGCAGCGGATGCAACGACAAATATTTGTAAACGCGCCCTTTTTACCTCGCTCTCTAGGTTTTATTCGATTTTTCAGCAGGGGTTTTTCTTTCGGTGGGTGGGGGAAGGGGAGTGGGAGGGAGGGAGGCGGGGAGGCTGGGCAGCTGAAGTGAGACAAAAAGTGGGAAAGTGGGAAAATAGAAGGGGAAAAGCGAAGGCCACGCACGCCCAGGCACTTCAGCCCAAGGCATTTTTCTGGTGGGCGGAGGTGGTGAAAATCCAGGAGAAGGGGGTGGAAAAACACAATCAAAGGTCGCTGATTCGATACCCTTTTCAGAGGTAATTAATGGGATTTTTTAAAGAAAAATAAAACACAAGAAATTCACATTAAAAATAAAATATTATTAAAAAATATTAGGAGTTACAGTTCTAAATAGTATTCAAAAATATTTAATAATTTATAGCAGCCTAAAAAATTATACAAATATTGTAAAATTTTCTACATGATTTAATGCAATTTTAAAAACTTACAAGAAAAAACTTACATTAAAATCTAAAATTTAGTAATAAAAATAAGAAAATATTTACAAATAATTATAAAGAATAAGAAAAAATTTACAAATAATAATAAAAAATAAGAAAATATTTACAAATAATAATAAAAAATAATAAAATAATTTGCAAATAATAAAAAAAAATTATATAAATATTTTAGATGATTTTAAATGTATTATAATAAATATGAAATACAAACAATAATTGTTTCAAGCAGATATAAATGTATACATATATTGCATATTCTTGAAATTCTAATAGTTTAAAAAGTTTTAAAAGTGCCAAATGACAATAGCTTCATAAATAATTATCTTTTAAATTATATTAATTTTTTTATCAATTAAAAATGATAAAAAATAGGTTATTAAACACAAAAACTTGACTAAGAATTAGATAAGAAGGCTTTAAGTGTATCTTATGAGTCGCTGATCTCTGGCTAAACTTTCAACTCCCTGCTCATTATTTATGGATACTTCTCTAGTGGATTTTCGTATTCCTCGCATACGTTCTCTCTTTTTTTTCCTGTTCTGTTCTCAGCCTTCCTGCCTATTATTATCGTCGGGAAACTATCGCCGGGGAATCAGAGAATCAGGGAATCAGGGAATCGGGGAATCGGAGAATCCGGGGAGTGAGTGACACGCGGCACTCGACTCACCACCGAAAAATCCAAAATCCAGCGTATATATAACCAGCTGTATATAGGAGGGCTCGTGATATTGCAATGATGATGATGATGATGATCATCTGCGGCATTTTGGGTCACCAACCAAAAACGCGCACACACACGAACACACACACATGTAAAGAAAAGCGGTGGTTTATGCTTGTTACGAGGCGCAGGGGTGGGGATTTTATTTCTCCCTGTTTTTCGGAGGGGGGAGCACTTGAAAACTAAATGCAACCGAAGCGTAGCGCTCACTTTTCTTGTTTCCAATTTTATGTTTCTTTTTTTTGTTGTTGTTGTTTCGGGGTGAGAATATCATAGCATTCAAACTCAGGGGGCGGGGCGTTCAAAATGGCGGAGAAAACAAAAAAAAAAAAATAAAATAAAATAAAGGGGAATGGGGTGGCAATCTGCGGGTTGCATTCTTTGGCCAAAATGGTTTTCTCGTTTCATATTCATTTCGATTCCCTGGTGAAAAATGATTAGGAGGTGGGATCAGTGTAGTTATTTACATTTTAATTATTATTTTTTTGTGGAAAATTTGTTTTTTAAGTTTGAAAATATTTTTTAAAATCTAGTTAAATCTAATTTTGATGCTCTTTTAATTATTTTGGATTTCCTTTTAAAATTTAACCATAAATATTTTTAAAGTGATGTGATTTATCTGGCATATTTAACATCTTCACCAAAGTTCTTGCCAAAAATACCATTCTTTTCTTTTGCCTTTGGCCAGTGAATTTAAATGATGAAATACAATGGCCGAGTGCTGCAAATAAAAACATAAATATATAGGCAAACTTTTGGCACGACCACACAAAACCGCCCATCTGCGTGGATCCGCAAAACATGAACACAAATTTATATGCCACAAAAAAATAAAAATATATACATATAAAATATATATAGAGTAAATCCCTCGGTCACCGCACACGAAAAAAACCACCAAATAAACTTTGTCATTTTCGGCGATGCCGCCGGCGGTTGGTGAAAATTATTTACTCAAGATTTATGCGTTCCGCGATTCAGTCTGCCATTTGTTTACGCACATACACATACGCTAAATATATAGGTGAAAACTGGTTTTTAATATTTAGATATAGTGCCGCATTTATTCGCCTGCTTTCGCTGAGATTTATGACTTGTGGCGAGCCACAGAATTTTTTTTTTTGCAAATAATATTTTGATTTTATAATTTATATGGAAAATTAGCTATTTGGATTTTTACTTTGATTTGTTGGAAAGATGAGGATATATTTAAAAACATTTTTAATGTTTAATTTAATTATATTTAAATATGTACTTACTTTTAAAAAATATTTTAAGACTCAAGGAAAAAGGGAATAATGTAGCAATAATGAGCAAGTGTTTCCTAGATTTTTAATTTATTTGGAAAATAAGCTGTTTTGATTTTTACTTTGATTTGCTGGCAAATATATATATTTATAAATATTTTTTAATATAAGAAATTTATTTTTTATAAATATTTTCATATAAGAAATTTAATACAAATTGTGTTTTTTATATATATTTATTTTATTTAGAGCCTTAATATTTTTGTATTTATTTTCCTACTGTCTCTCTATATGAACCAGTAGTTCCTAGATTTTTGCAAACCATTTCCCACGCCCCACCAAAAAAAAGTAGAGAAGAAAACCTTTGGCCAAATCGAGGACAATGCGTTTTGATTTGGTTTAAATTGAAGGAGGACCGAGGCGGTTGTGTGTTTTGTAAACATTTTTCCAAAAACATGTCCCAACATCGGCCGGACATTATTATCGCCTGCTGACACTGCTGCCTGCTTTTGACCTGGCCAAAAAAAAAAAACGAGGAGAGAAAAAACAACAAGCCGACGCATTGTCTAGCCCGGTCAGTTTTCTTCTTGGCCTTTTCATCTCGCTTTTCGGCACTGGAAAATTGACTTGTTACAATTTTCCTGCCCCTCCGCCATTGTCCACCTCAATTTCCCCGGAATCACACCTATTTCTTCGTCCGATACTCGGTTAGATTGAGAGAGGCATCTAACTAATTTATTTTCATTTTCTTTCAGTACTTTGGTTTTGTTTCCTTTGTGTTTGGGCGGCGGCGGCAACGCCCTCAGAACTTTCCTCGATACAATTTTATTTTATTTATTCGGTACTTTTTTTTTAGGCCGGTGTCGTCGGGCCAACAAATTGTCGTCGGGACAATCGGCATTAGATTTACGGCAATTATTGGGAATTTGCCGATGACTGGACGCTAAACTAGGCTAATGTGAATGGAGTTGTTTGAAAGGAACTGAAAATGTTTTGGGGTTTTTTGTCGGAATGAAGTCAATACAAAAAGTCAAACTATTGAATCAAATAAATCATGCTGCGTTTTGTAATATATTTTAAAATTTTATATTAAAAGTGAGAGGTTTTATTATAATTTTAATAATATATTTAAAATGTGCATAATATATAAATAAATGTATAAATAAATATAAATATATATTAAAATTCAGGAATTTTAAATATGTTATATTAATATATTAAAATATCAGGATTTTATTAAAATATTAAAAGTTGCCTGGATATTTTCCTATTTATTTAGAATTTTGTCTTATGTTTTATATTATTATAAAAGTTTTTATTCCTTTAAAAGCCTGAATGTTATTCCTTCTATTTTTGATTTTCGCCTCAAATAAAATGTAATATTAAAAGCGAAAGATTTTTATTAAAATATAAACATTTTCCTCTATATTTTGTAATTTATATAGAACATTTTTTAGAGCATTTTTTTCATGTTTCATATTATTATAAACTTCAATGTTATTCCCTTTAATTTTGATTTTTGCCAGAAATCATTGCCTTTTAATCAATTTGTCATCTCAATTAGTTTGCCCCGGCATTTTCATTTTCCTTGTTCAACTTTCCCGCTTTCCTTTCTCTATTTTTGTCTTTAGCCCATCGAAAATCCCTCCATCCAATCACCTTTTGTCATTGAGAAATGGCCAGTCATCTGGTTATCCGAAAAAGGCTTTAAGTATTTGCTGATTTATGAGGGGGAGAGTATTCGGCTTACCAGGTATATACAGTATATACAGCAAGTGGTATTAATGAGCCTGCACCCCACTTTTCCCCGCGGTGCTTTTCCAACCCCCTCCCCTTTAACTTTTCCACGGCTGTTTTCCCTTGGCTTTGCTGTTGTCTCCCAGGTTGTCACTTTGCATAAAGAAACAATTAAAAAATTGCCAAAAAGCCAAAACGTCTTTTTTGGGGGTAGCCGCACAAAGACAGAGATAGATGGATACACAGCGAAAGAGAAGGAGCACTGAGAGAAAAACTTGGATTGTAGTCCTTGGGCATAATTATAAATATAAAATGTATTTTTTTAAATTGTAGTATAATTTAAAGGTCATTTTAGGATTGTAGGAAACCTTTTTAAATTTTATTTTATTTGAATAAATTTTAAATATTTTTAATCATATTTATAAAATGTTTTTGCATTTTTTAACATTTTATTTTTTATAATTTTAAGTTTTGTTTATTAAATTGCTAGCTAATTTTTCATAAAAAAAATGTTACATAATTTTCAGCTAATTCTATAATATTTATATATTTTTTAATATATATTTTTCTCAGTGCATTTGGTTTGAGTTTTAAGTACACCCGCTGGTGGCATTTGGCAGGCGCAAAAGCGCGAAACTCATTAACTTGTGTCAAAAGCAGAAGATGCCGCAGCTTCACCAATTTTCCCCTGCCACGCCTCCGCCCCGCCCCGCCCCCGCGCACTTAGCAACCCCCTGGAGAAAGTGAGAAAATTATCATTATCACCCCGAAAGGCCGCCCACTATTGTTGGGCTTAATTAACAAGCGCGCCAAAGTGAAAATCGCATCTTTGGGGGAGGCGGCGGTGTAAACGCAAAGTACTAATCATGAAAATTAAAAATAATTAAAACTTTTCTTTCAATTTGGCTTCTGGGCCCGCTTTTGTCAGAGGCCATAAAACGCCGAAATACCAACGGAAAAGTCCTTGTGGAAAACTGTGGAAAACCGGAAGGGGGGGAAATGGCCTAGCCGTCGCGGTTAAATGGCGTTTCAGCGATTTTCATCACAATTTACGGATGGGAAAAGGTTGCTTAACCCCTTAAGACGAAAGTCGTAAATTATCATGAAAAGAACAAGGCGAAAAGTTTCGGGCGCGAAAGAACTTGAAGAACAGTTGCGGTTCGTTGTTAATTAAATTTAATTAAAATTTATTACAACAGTTTTTCATCCGAGTTTCTAGGTCCTGTTAGCCGAAAACGAAAAGTGTTTAGTAAAATGATTTAAGGTTTCTTAAATGTGGCAAGAAAAAATGCCCATAGAAATATTTATTATTCCTTAAATTCAGTAATTGAAATTATTTATTTTTACCTAAAAAATCAGGGACTTTAAATAAATAAAATGTATTAATTAAAATATTTAATGTTTATTAAATTTGGCTTTTTGTATCTTTAAAAAGCTGATTAAAATGTTAAAAAAATATTTCTTAAATTCGCTTATTAAAATTTATAATTTTTCCACAATTATTGCTTTTTTTTAATTTTGTTTAATTTTGTACTAAGTTAATAAATTACAAATATTTTTGATTAAAAAATAGTTTAACTATTTTCTTTCACTTGTTATTTAATTTTTAACTGGGCTTACAATATAAATAATATTTTTAATACACATTTTTTTTTTTAATTTCCTATCCCTTGTTAAAACCTTAACCCTTTAAAGGCACCGATTTCAGCCCGGGGGGTTTCGCTTTCTCGATTATTTTGCTGCTTGTGGCCAGCTTAAGGATACGTATAGCTATATCCCGGTGATCGGGGGACCAAAACACACCCACTCCTCTCAGATCTTTCGCCGCTTTAAGGAAGATCCCTTACGTTCTCATTCGCTTCATTCATGGGAACGAAATGTCACTGGTAATCGGCTCTTAATCGGCTGAGTAATCAATCCTGCGACTTGTTTGTTTGCTCTTCCCCTTGATTTTTGCTGTGTACAACTTGATGTCGGGGACATTGCCACAGGTTGGTGGGATTATGAATTTTCCCATGTCCTTTTTGCCGCCGTTATCGCAGCTGAGCCGTTTGCGCACGGTTAGCTGCATTGTCCTTTTCTTTTTTTTATTTGGTCCTTGGTCCTTGGCCCTTGTGCGTATATGCAAGATGATGCATTAGGCACTTCCGAGTCGAGAAGATGGGAATGTCGTGGGTTAAGCCGCTTAGCCCAAGTGTCCTCCCATTGATCCTTCGGCTCCGATTTGGCTCCTGTTCCTCCACAGGGGCATTGTCCTTTGGGCAAGGACTCGCTGCTTCTGTTTGGTTAAATGCATTTTAGCCAAATGCGCTTGACAGATGATCCTCCTCCCTCCATCCATCCGACGTCTCGATCTTTTACTTGGCTCCTTTCTGGAGTCATCAGCACCGACATTCAATCATCCTGCGATCATTGGGCTCTCACAGCTGACTGGGATCAGTGCACTGAACGAAAAAGTGTCGGAAGAAAATATACAAGGCACTACAGCAAGGATAAGTATTTTTGAGATTTTTAGGGCTTTAATAATATTTACAGATTTATTTATAGTATGAAAAAATATTTTTATAAAGCGCTAAAAAATCATAATATTAGATAACTGTATAAATTTTGCTTTGCGTAAAAATTCTTTAGTAAATTTTATAAATATTAATAACTATTTAAACTGTTACATAATATCCCAATTTTAATAAATATTTTTATCTAAGGGTACAAATTTTATTTTCTTATAATAATATTTTTTTTTATAATTATTTTAATATTTATAAAATTTATTTATTTATTTTTTGGGTGCTACAATTTCTTGCCCTATTTTAGGATTATTAATTAATAATAATAATATTAAACAGAAAACTGGAGTCCAAGGGGAGAATATTTTTTTTTCCAGTGCCCAAAAAATAAACTACAAAATAAAGTTAAAACGGCGGGAAGGCCCAGAAGGTGTAGGTGTAGTGGCACCCTCCAAAAAACTCTCCTTTCCCTTCGACCAGACTCTCCGTTGGTAGCTAATTATGTAATTATGTTGTCAAAGGGTTTCGCCTTATTTTATTTCATTTTCTTCCCGTTGTTTCTTTTCAGTTTTCTGGTCGTGCCAGGCGTCAACCGGCTAAATGTGCAGCCCATAAACATTAAAAACAATAATACAACAAAGAAAAACAAGAAAAAAACGAATAACAACCGTGACTGGTCTAATCAATTTGTTGTTGCTTCGTTGCGGTTGACCAAACCCGCTGGCCACTCACTTGGAACCGAAATTCGCTTGGCCATCTTGGGCCTCCTCTTCAAGACCCCGAAGTTAAGCCAACCAACCAGATCCGAAAATCCGTAGTGGATTCTCAACCGAAAGCGCGTTCAACCGAAATGAACTGCTTAGTGTGACCAGGCCCCCTGAAAACTGGGTGTGTTTGAGGTGGCCATAAGTGCGGAAGCTTCACTTATGGTGACCCCAAAATAAAATGTAATTTCGAAGAGACCATAAATGAGTGGATAATAAACGAGGTGAGTAAAGAGTTCTATATAAAGCTTTATAATCGAAAGGGAAAAAGCAGTATAGACCATTAAGTAAGTGAATGAGAAGTTTTTTTTTTAAAAGGTGACCCAAAACTGCATTTAAAAATCTCATGTAATTTCCACTTTATTATATAATAATCTGTTTTAAAGTAGGTCATATTGTTAATGCTCACTATTAAGACTTATTGTTATGTTAAATACTTTCAAGTTTAGGATGACTTTCAAAAAGGTGACCCCAAAACTGCATAAATAAATTTCCCATTAAACTTTTATAAGGTTTTTAAAAATAATAGGTAAAACTATAACTCTCTTTTCTTTGATATTCTAGGAAAACTACAAATTCTGTTGTATTATATTTATGTTTCCTTAAAATGTATCATATGTATCACATATTTTTCTTGCCATTTTGAAACCCCGCAACCAATCGCTTAAAGTCCTTTAAGTCCTGGCCCACTCGTCGCTAGGCCGTCGGCCATCCAGCACAGAGATTTGACCATTAAAATGCTCATTAATATGGTATGACATGGTGTATGGCCGTGTTGTTGCAGTTGGCCCTTTGTTTGCATTCATGTCGCCGCTCGGCTGCCGTTGGGCTGCATTTTGACATTTTGACGAAGAGGAAATGTCACGTCACGTCGTGTTTTGCCGCACACCTCCAATTTCCGGTTCAGTGAGCCTATCCCCCAGCATTCCCCTTTCCCTCCCTATAAAACCCCCCCGATATGGTTTTCCCCAGACAAGCGCCGGAGTAGTTTAAGTCCCACCCGCCCCCCTTTGGAACTTCAGTCAAAGTCTGCAGGCCGTTGCAATCAAAAATTGCACGCACAAAATGATGGCAGAAAAGTGGGGGGTGGGCAAAAAAGGGGGTGGTCGTTACTGTGGATGCATTGTGCCCACCTATTTCGGAGGACCATTTCCACATATACTTTTGCGGTGGCCTCTTGTTTTCGATGGTTTGCAGGAATTTCTCCTACTTTCCTTTTAAATTAAAGCTTGATTAGAAATTTGTTCATTTTTATTTATTTTAAATATTAAATATTAATTTTAAAAACAAGTCAATTGTAATTTATAATAATTTCTATAATTTTGTATATTATTTTTATATATATATACCCTTTATTTTATATTATTTAAGTGAAATTACCTTTTACGTTGCCGGAAAACTTCGAGGGGCGCCATCTACCGCCGGACAACGCAAGCTGGGCATTTTTATTTAAAATGGCGAAAGCTTTGGCGCCATCGCTTTGGCTTAAAAAGCGAAAGGGTTGCGCCTGGGGGCGTTAAAAAGTTCTACCCCCAATGACTTGGCGCTACTTTTTCGGGGAGCTTGGGTGGGTTTTTGCCTGGTTCTTGGCTTTTTAAATTGCAACTTCAGTTTGTTCTGAATCTATGTAAACTTTGATTTAAACAATTGTTATTTAATTAAAATCTTACAGGGTTATTTATACTTTTTAACTGGATTTTCTAAATCTAATATTGGCTATAAATAAATGGGAATCTTATTTCATTTATTTACCGAAAGTTTAAGTGAGTATTTTTAATAATTTAAAAAAAATTTAGTTTAATTTGAGGTTTTGATTTAATTTTCTGGTCTTCTTTGAATCTTTAAAAATAATATTAAAATTATAATAATAATATTTAACAGTATTACATATTTATATTTTATTTACTTATATTTTTATATTTTAATTATTTAGTGGAACTTCAAGTGTGTGTGGTTTTTTTTTTAAATTTAAAAGAGATCTTTAAAAATTCAAAATAATCCGTGTAAAATGCCTATATCCTGCCACAGGAAACATATGCAAATTGGCGGGGAATTTCCCGTTTTGTGTCTGGTGGGCGACTTCAAAGGATCCTCGAAGGACTTCCGAAATGCCCGCTTGTGTGGTCGCCGTGTATCCTTGGCTGAAAACATATCTGCATCCTTGAATCCTCGACCGGATCCTTGTTTGTTGTTCTTGCTGCACTTCGAGTGACAGTCGCCCACTTGAGGCCGCCAAGCAGTCTGGTCGGTCGGCCTGACACAAATGTCGTGTAGCTTCCGGCCACTTGAAAAACAAACGGCAGCGGCGGCGGTCAACCGACCAAAATGTGCCATAGATCCCAAGGACACTTGACCAAGGCCATGGCGCATCCTCCGCCTGCATCGGAACTCTGGATCTAGAATATCAAAAACCGGCGACCGTCCCACGGATAATTAATGATTTGTTATTTCAAGACCCACGGATCGTTAAATGTTGTGATCGGAGGGGCACGAAAAACGCATCCACTGATTGATGGAATTCCGGCAGGGAGCTCTAATGATCTTTGTAACTGAACACTTTGGCCATTCCTAAATTATAAAAGTTATTAAAAAAAAATATTTCATCTATACATATCCGATACCCAAGTTTGTTGGGTAGCCAAAACGGTTGGGCTTAAAAATCTAAAAAAAAAACCGAAAATAGATCAAAACATTTGTAGAACCTTAGGTATATAACAATAGGAGATATATCGTAATAAAATTAATTAAAGGTTGTACCTTAATATTAATTCAATAAAATATTTAAGAAAACCATTTAGAGTGTCCCAAGGTTTTCTGTTTATTAATTTACTAATTATTTTACATATATTATATACAAAATTTAAATTGTTTTAACTCCTTTTAAACCCCTTACATTTCTCATGTCGTGTGTAGTTTTCCATTAATTGGATTTAGCAGGCGCAGCTCCATCAAATCGGATCCCAAATCTTAAGTTTGTCTGCCACCCATCCGCCAAAGGCAAACATAATTAATGAGCCAGCACACGCTTCTGCATTTTCCCCCCTGGCTTTTCCGTTCCACAACCATTTTCCTCCATTTTCCCCCCCACATGTCGGTCAAATTCGGATGGAAAAACTTGTTTTAAATTGCCGAGATTAAAAGACAAGCATAGTTTTTTGGCTCAAGATAAACAGCTGGCTGGAGATTTGGTAAAGGGGGCGTGGCCTTTAAGGGGGGGCGAAAGTGGGCGGGGCCGTGGAATAGTCATGTGTGGCGTTGAGTGACAGGTTGAGAAGGACGACGCATCGCGCTCGCTGTCACTTTTGACAAATTATAAACGTCATTGCCAGCGACTTTGACGTGGTGTTTCTCGCTTTTGTTGTTATTATTATTGTTGTTGGTGTTGGTGGCTTTTGCCCGGGCTTTGGCATTTTCCTGCGGCAATTTCCCGAGGCTTTTCCGAGGCACGCCTCAAGCCAAGAGGCAAGTTTATCCAACTGATTAATGCAATAGTTTGGGCAGACGTGGAATTAATTAAAAATGTCGGCCAGCGAAAGTCGAGCAAGAAAATGTCAACTCTTTGGGAAGTTTACATAAGTTATGTTTATATAAAAAAATCTTTACAGATTTTGTAAAAGTGTAAATGCATTTTGGTTTGGTTTTTAATACCTATGGAAATGTAAAAGAAATTTTTGAAATCGCACCATTTATTAAAAAGTTATGTGCACATAATGAAAAGCAAGCAGTGCAAGCAGTTGCTTTGCGGCTTGCATATCGCCATCTCCTTCGCACTTCCATTAGCTAATAGCGTTCTCTCTTGTTTTAAATTTTAAATATATAATAAATATATATAAAAAATCAAAAAATTTACTATTACAATACTTTTCAAAAGAGTATTACGAATCGAACGGATGCAACATTCTGTGCTATTTATTTGCCGCACTATATACTCGGTAAATAATCACCGAAATGTGTTGGACATATCCTGCTTAGGGTCGCAAAGTCCTTCGTCTCCCAATTTTTCTGCTTCTTTTTATTGTTCCTCAGAACGGTTCCAAGAACTAAAGAGGGAGCAAAAAAAAAAAAATACAGAGGAGAAATAAGGATAGTTTTGTAACAACTGACGGAATGTTGGGCAAACAACCCCCGCAGGGGCAACGCGGATGAAATTTAATAACACCAATAAAGCCATTGAAAGGAGCACAGGCCAAAAACACACACGTGATCCGTGATCCGTGATCCTCGAAGGATACAGACGTTATATATACCATATAAGATATCGTGTTGATGGCGCAGGCGTATAATAAATCAATTAACGAGCGAGGAGTCTGCTGGATTAGTGGAGGTTCGCCCTCGGCGCGGTATTTATTGTTTACAGTTCCGGCTGGACGATCATGGGATCACGATCCCAATTGCGATCAGCCAGAAAATAAGGATCGTATGCGATGGTATGGTATGGGGGGACCCAGGAAATGGCACGCGTTTGGAGGCCAATTAACGCATCTTTGGCCTCGGCTTACGCCTTTGTCCCCGGCATTTTATGATCCCCATTTTTCGAGGCCCAACAACTGGTGCAGATATCCCATCTGATCCCGGCACCCACACACGATGCTAAATTCCGAATGCCGAACGTGCCCAGGATAATGCCCACTTTGTGTTTGTTGCTCTAACTTGAGGCTTATCCCTTTGGAAATATTATTTCAGGACGCTTTGTAGAAGATGGAAATGTATGATTTCTTAAAAAATATTTTTAGTTTGTATGGACTAGAAAATTTTAGATTATTATTTTAGATATAATATAATATTTAATAAATGTTAGTTTTATTTTTATTTTTTTAATATAAATTAATAATAAATTAAATTACATTAAAAGTTTTTTTCCATTTTTTCTTCATTTCATTAAAAGTTATTTAATTATTTGCTGAAATGAAAATGTAAATGAGATACTTTCAAAAATTCTTATTAGGTTTTTCAGAATTTTCAAACATGAAATTTCTAGTTAGGATCATCTTCTCGATCGTTTGGCAAAAACAAAGAACAATGCATACTTATAGGCTGCGGGTGAAAATCGAAAGAAAACTAAAGTTGAGTAATAGAGGGAGCCACGTGATCGTGTCAAATATAAAATGATATCGGGTGAAAATTAGTAAAATTCTAAAGTTAAATAGAAATTAATTTTTGTCTAATGGGCATAAATTATTTGTTATTTTTTTCTAGTCTCTTCTACAACTTTTTTACACGAAAAATACGATCTTAACTGCAGAAATAGAGGGCTTCAAGTGATCGAATCATAAGTAATGTACACTTTTTTAAGCATTTTTCCTACCTTTCGGACTCCTGGTAAATTTGCTTTTAGTCTGCCCTGCTAGAACGGCAATTGGCTGCGATTAACCGGTTTTTAGTGCCCCTTTATCCTCGAACTCATTAAGTCACACAGTCACCTCCTTCTTTCCGCATTCCGGGGACAGCTTCTCTTTTAATTTAACCCCCAATCGAGGGATCTCCGAAATGACCCGCAAATACGCAAACTCTCTAATACAACTAACGAAGTGGACAAAGGACCAAGGACCTTCCCCACTCGCTTCCCCTCACCTCCCCTCCCCCCCGAAAAACAAAGGGAAGAATCTGATTGTGGACCTGAAGTCCAGACACATGGAAAGCAGCCCCCGAAGAGTTGAAACGAAAACAAAAGTGAAACTATGTGGCTCTTTGGGTGGGGGATGGTGATGGGGTGGGGTAAGGGGTGCTCTTTTTGGATGAAAGTGGGCGGTGGTTCACACACAAAGAGTGAGACACTGAAGGGGGGGCGGCAAAGGGGGCGTATGGTCAACCGGAGGAGGTTAAATGAATGAACGGATGAATGGATAAAGGCCACCGCATGTTACACAAGAGTCTGCCTCTTTTTCACTGTGCTCACGTACACCTGCGGTCAAGTTGGGAGCACCAACAGCGGGTCCTTGGAAAATATGAATGTTCTGAGATAAAGCTGTTAAAAAAATGATTAGGAAATTATTAAGAAAATTGTTCAGAAGAATTATTAAAAAAATTGTTCCGAAAAATTATAAAAAAAATTTTTTTTTAATCTTTTATGTTTGTATTAATTAAGTATTACCTATTTTTTATGGGAAAACGGAAAAAAATGAAGATTACATATTAAAAAACTAAGTCATTATAGTAAGATTATTTTTTTAACCAAAAGATTTATGTTATAATTATTTATATGTTGTACCTATACTTATAAAGATTAAAAATTTTTTTTTTAATTTTCAAAAATAGGTATTTTTAAAGGGGTTCCAAATCTCTATAATTTTCTCTAGTAATTCATACACTTACCGGAGTTTAAATATCTTCAAAATACTGGTGCTATTTCACTTACCTCCACTGTACGGTTGGTATATGTGTGTGTGTTTTTGGGTGGTTCATTCTAGTTTACTTTGGGATTTATGAATGCTTTATGGCGGCTTGTCTGGACAAGTTGTAGAGCGATTTTCATGGGGAAATGTGTGAGTGAGTGTGTGTACACATGTGGGTGGCAAAAAAGTGGGTGGGGAGGGATGCCAACTAATTTATTGCCAACTTCCGGCAAAGGCGAATAATTTTGTTTAGTTTTTGGTGTTGATAATGAACGAAACGTAACGAAACGAAACGAAACGGTCAGTGGCAAGTCCCGCCCCACATTTTCAAACCCCCCACCAAAAAAGGACGAAGGACCTTCATTTTTGAGAACTCCTTTGCTGACCACCGGGGTCTTATACCCATACCCTTTATACCAACCCCCCTCGAAGCCCAAAAAAGGGGATCTTTTTGACCAACCCTCCGGAAATGCTCATTTAATTTTCAGATATTTGCGCATAAAACTTGCCATGAATTTATTGCTTTTTAAATAAATAAACGAGCAAATAAAGTGCAGAAATTAAGGGGTTAAGAAGTGGGGGGGGGGTACCCTGCTTAGTTGTGGCGCAACTAATTGAAAGTCACTCAAGTGTGAGAAGGACAGCAAACACCGGGGGGTAGATAAATATTTAATTAAAATATTTTCAAAACAGAAAAATTAGAAGGCAGTCGGGGCTAAGACACAAAGCAGATTTCCCATGTTTCGTGGGCAAGTGGGAAGCCAATTCGAAAAACTAAAGGTTAGGGCAAAGCAAAAGGACATTAATGTAACTATTCTAAAACGTATAATATTATAATTTATAATAGAAAGAGCTAGGTTTTCGAGAATCACTTTTGTCTTAAAAAATATGTGCCTAAAAGCATGCAGTAAATAAAGGATAGTCGTCTTCCTGTATGGATTTCAAATCAATTTTGGGTTAAACACATATTGTAGCATACTTTTAGACAGTTTTTTTTATATATTTAATATAAATTTATTTTTAAAGTGATATCATTATACAATTTTGATAATTACATTTTTAAATATTAAATAAATTAAATATAAATTATTCAATTATTTTTTTAATTATTATTTATTTATATAAATAAATATTATTTTCGTAGTTTTCCATTTTTTATCTATTTTTTAAATGTCAATTTTTTCCTTATTAATCGAAAACAAATTAATTAAGGCAAATATAATTATTTAAAAAGAATTTCTCAGTGTCAGCGGTTTTGAATAAATTTTAATTAAATCTAAAATCAGTTAACGTTTGCCGACTTTTCTATAGAATTTGCATGCGCAAAACTTTCGCTGCGAATAAATTTTCTTTTGGTTTTCCATTTCCTTTGTTTACTTTGGCGGGCATGTATGGTCCTCGCTTTTCTTTTGCCTAGATTTTCCACTTGGTTTTTTTTCCCCCCACCGACAGTAAAAAGCTTTCAGCAGCGCGGCAACCTCAAAATCGTCTGCCATAACTAATTAATGCCGTACTAATAGTGATGGCGTACCCCGGCACTCTGCCACGCCCCCAACGCCTCAACGCCCCCAACGCCCACCACAGTCACAGACACCTAAGGCCCCCTTTTTCTACATTTCCCCTATATAAATATATGTATCATCTATATATATAATCTCTGCTGTTTTTTTTCGTATTCGGCATGCCTCTCTCTTCGAGATGTCTTGAGGGGCATTTTCCGGTTGGGGGGGAGGGGATTTTCCGGGGGGGTACGAGACAGCCAACCACAGCCATGCTGAAAACCGAACCACTGCCGCACCGCCAACCCGAAACCCGAACCACCCGCCAGGGGGCGCCACTTAGAGGCAGCAGCCAACAGCAAATGGGAATCACGAAAACTTTCGTTTTTCTATTTTTCCCAAGCAGACTCACACAAACACACACACACAAACGGGGAGAAAATTTTCATTGCATTGCATTTATTTTCTTTTCCCCCTCAGCGTCACCTTGTCTCGCATTCGTTTAGCATTTTTCGCCAGGAAAAACCCAGTCGGAAAATGGGTGGAAAATGTTGGGGAGCTGCTGGGTTTGCTGGGATGCTCTTTGCACTTTGCAATTTTGTTTTAAAAGGGGCTAAAAAATTCTGCGCATGTTCCCTATCCAAAAAAAAAGGAAGCAAAAAACTAGAAAAAGCGAATGCATTGGATGAATGCGAATTTTCCGAGGGAGAAGGTTAGTGGAGCAGGATTCGGCATAGACCAAAATGGCGGAGGAAAATCGGGAAAATTAACTGGCGACACAGCAATGCACTTTCTGCGGAATTAGATAAAAAAAAATTGGAAAATGGGTAAATAAATAATCTAAAAAGATCTTTATCATATTTTAAATTTTAATAAATGTCCAAAAAAATTTAAAACTATATTTTTTTGAAAATTTTATTTAATATTTCTGTATTTAATTTTTTCAATTATTTTATTTTTTTAAATTTTGTTTAAGGTTAATAAATTTTTTCATATTTCGCAGATGCTTTTTTGTAACTTATATGTTTTATGGTTTTTATTACATTTTTAAAAATTTAAAATTATAAATACAATTATAATAGGTTAAAAAAATAATACAGACGCTTAGCTATTTTACTGAAAAGCAAGAAAAAATATTTAGACAGTCCCTACAATATTTTCAAGTAGCCCGGAAAAATGGAATTTTGCCAGGGAAAAGCGTGGAAAAATAAAACGAAATTGTCACCCACAATCTGCCATGCAACCAGCCAGTGGCGCACGGCCGCAAAGTGCAGCATGATGAGGGGGGGTCGAGTGCAGCCCCCCCAACCCAACGAAACGGGGGACCTTCCCCCACAAAATAAAAAAAAAATTGTGAAGAGTGAGCGAGTGCAACCCTAGAAACTATTAAAGCATCGAGTCGAGTCGAGTCATCGTCGTCGGTCCTCTTCCAATCAGCGGATCCGATGGCTGCGCATTTTTCTCGTCGCAACAACAACAGCAAACAGCCAACATGATGATGGGGAAAAACGAGGAAAAATCGCAAAAAGGAAACAACAACAACAGGGGCAAAAACAAAACAAGTGGAAAATCCGGGCACAGAAATAAACTAGAAAAGCGACGGCTCCGCCTGCTGCCTGCCAATGCAATTCATGGAGGAGCGCTCAGGGAAAAAGCGGAGAGGGAAAACGGGATGGGAAGGGGGGTGGGGAAAACTGGGGGGCTTGGTGCCCCATTCCCCCTTTCGAGTGAGAACTGCCAATGAGTGAACTCAACTCGGAGCACATTCGCTTTAGACTCGGCGAAAATATCTGCTTCAGAGTTGCCAGGTTTTTCAGTATTCCAAATATCATTTATAAATATTATATCATGGATTTATGTTACTTAAAAATATATTATTTTTAAATTAAGTTTAAAATACAATGATTTTTGCAACTCTTATAATTTCAAAAAATTTTTATAAAAACATTATATTAAAAAATAAATTAGAAAAGTATTTTTTCTATATAAACTAACAAATATTCCAATACAATTTAATTATCAATTCTAAACTATAAAAAAAACTATAAACTATATAATATTTTTTGTTCTTTTTAATATTATATGATAACTTAAAGAATGGATAAAATATCTAATTTGAATAATAATTATGTATTTGTCATTTTACACAATTAAAGTTTAAAGTTTAGAAGTATAAATAAGATTTTCCAATTATTTAAAAAAGAAAAGAAAGATTAAAAAAAATATTTTTTAAAAATAATTACAATTGTTCTTAAGTGATCTAAATTCTAATTTCAATAATTTCGCGCGGAATTTCTTCGCCAATGGTGACAACCCTGCTGCGACTGCAAATTGAGTGCAATATTTGGTTCCCTTTCGTTTTCCCCACTGAAATTGCAATTGGGCAAGGCTCTTTTTCCCCTGCCAATGCCAATGGGTTAAGGGATTGAGGGGTTAAGCGGTGAGGCGCAGAGGCACTGGAGGCAGGCTGTGATTCTTTTCTTTTTGTTTTTATTGCCTTCTGTCGTGGCACGTGGCACACAAAATGTAAACAAGCCGCAAAAGTGAAGCGCGCGCGTGGGAGGTCCGCCAGGAAAATAAAACTGGAATGGGGGTCAAAAGGGCGCCGGGGGCCGCGGGGGTGTTAAGAGATGCAAATGTGTCTAGGATTAGAGTCCTGCGGTAAGCAGATGAAGAGCAGCATCAGTAGATATTTGGCTCCCATTTTGGGTTCTTCCTTTAAGCAAATATTAAAATGATGATGTTTTCTGCAAAAAACAGAGTTTAATCTTAAATTAATATTCCAAATAATAAAGAAGGTCTTGTAAATAATTGTAAAATAATTATAATAAAAGTATAACAGCTTTTATATATTTTAATATTAAAATAAATGTGTTTGGGAAGTTCTGATATATCTCCCGATACTTTGCATTTTGTAATTTGACACTTTAAGGTTTATTGAATCGTCTCCTGGCAGTTCTTAAATATTTCGCAGTACTTTGCCACTCAATCGGTAGCTTTATGAATGGTCCTTCGAATAGATAAAAAAATATGTTGATGTTCTCTAATCAGAATCAGAATCATCGCCGCCGCCCTATTACGCACGTGGCAACGGTGGATGGGATGAATATCGCACCTGCCTCGAGTCCGAGTCCGGGAAATCGGAGTCATGAGTCCCGGTATCCAAAGTCCGGAGTCCTCCGACCCGCCCGTTTATTCCGTGCAAAATGGCCGCTCGTTTGGCCGCCTCTCCTCGCTCGGATTGCGTGTGCATTGGTTTACTTTTGTTTAGCAAAATGTTCATGCAAATCCGCGCGCTGCATTGCCATTTGCATAAGCGGCCCCAGGACGGGGAATCCTCGCCCGTACCCGGAACTGCCCGTAACTCCTTGCCCGTAACCCCCAAACCCCGAGCCCATAACCCCTAACCTGGACTCGGTTCCGGGTCCATCATTAACCATCGCAGGTTGAGTTCGCTATTGAACGCCGCGCGATGTGTGTGCGAAAGCACTGAGCGAAATTATGGTATTCAATTGAAAATATTAACATTTTATCCTTATCTAAACTTGGGAATATACAAATTGTAAGTAACTCGTAATTGGTGCTTTGAATGAAACATTTGGCGCCCCCGGGTGGACTTTCGTCAATATCTCATTTTGAGTTTCCTGTTCTGCTTTTTAGTTCACAATGTAATATTTCTTTGTGGTTTTATTTTTCTTCTGAATTTTTAGCCGCATTTACTCACCTTTTTTGTTTCAAGTGCTGTGCATGTGCTGGAGGACAACTCATCACCATCGCCATTCCATTCTCATCCCAGTGCAATCCTTGCCACGCATATTCGCGCACGCACAAGGACTCTCTCCCCGGTTTGCCTCGCCAACTTCTGGCCCAAAGTGAATCCTTTTGGAACTTGCCAAACTGGTTGGTTTAGTTTTCAAAACGGGACGTCCTTTCGCCCCACCTATACGCCTCACACTCGCCTCCTTTTCCTCCGCCTTTCCTCGTACTCATGTGTGTGTGTGCGTGGAAAACCATTTAAAATTACGGCAAAAAAGCAACAAAAGTTTTCCAACTGAAGGAGGCAAATCGTCTGGATGGGGGGGATGGAAAACCGGTATTGGGGGGAAGTCGCGTTTGCGTTGCGTTGCGTTGCGTTAAATTAAAACGCGTATGTTGCACACATTAATTGCCAGGAAGTAGATACGTTGTAGGTGGTTGGGCGTTGTGCAGAAAAGAGGGGGAAAAAGGGGGCCGTGGCTCGTTGCAAAAAGGGGTTAGACCGGGCCAAAGGTTTTTCTAATCATTAACACAGTTGCCATCGCCATTGAGTTTGTTTTGTTTGCCTGCCATTACACACACGCACACACATTTGCAAATTAGAAATGTCCGTCAAATGCCCCGCCCCCACACCCCCCAAAGCAACCCAGCCACCCGGCCACCCACCGCCCACATGCCACGCCCCATGCAGACAAGTTGCAAAAGGTCGCTCAGATGGCCGTTGTAAGGATAATGCCGATGATGTCCTGGCGAGGAGAAAGCGACACAAAAACTGCACATGCGAGCACTCACAAGCTGCACAGTGGGGCAAATGCCGAAAAAATGTAATCAAAATAATCAGGATGATGAAAATGTTTAAGAAACACCAACGATTAAAACATTTGGCGCCCCCGGGTGGACTTTCGTTAATATCTCATTTTGAATATCATGTGTTACATTTAATTTTTTTTGCCTAAATGATTTTAGAATTTACAAAAAGAATAATAAGATTTATATACTATAAATATTAAAATTAAAATTAATAAAAAATATTACATTTTAAATGTATAAAAATTAATTAAAGTTATATGTTTTTCAGAGAATCTCTAATTTAGAAAAGATATTACTTATTTAGAATTTTTGTCATTGCCTTTTTGCCACACCTTCGAACCACTGTGCATTGTCTTATTTGTAATGTGTGTAAAAAAAGAGTGTATAAAAAACAATCAATTCGAAGTGGAAGTTTTATACCAAGTACAGTCCCGCTGGGAAACCCACACTAATTTACAGTTAGACACTAATGCGTGCCCCCTTTTGGAAAACTTTTGTTTGCCAAACGGAGAAAAAGAAGAAGACTAAGGCGGAGAAGAAGAAGAAGAAGAAGAAGAGGAAGACTCTGGCTACGACAGAGAGAATCCGATTCGAAGTCAGCAACAAACTAACGATAGTTTCCCCCGCCGAAGGAAAATAGTTTAAAATTCATTATATATGTATAGATATATATATGAGAACGAGTGAAAACTACTCAACTGACTGGCTTTTTGCCATCTCATTCGCTCGTTCTAGCCATCTCTCTTCCTCCGACTCTCTCTCTATGAGCCGTACATATAATTGTGAGCGAACTCTAACCATATATTATATGTAGGAAGGGGTAATGGGGGAAGGGGAAGGGGAAGGGGCATATGTATAAATCTAGTGTATATTATGTAAAATGTTGCATTTTCCTGCTCAAAAAAGCACCACCCCCACCAACTTGTTGTTGTTTATGATAATGAGCATTTCGCTCATGTGTACATGTATATATGCAGATGTCGATGTAGATGTACATGGGAGGAAAAGAGACCCCCAAAAGGGTTGAAAACCCGTTCAGATAATGATGCTAAATTTATGTATTTTGTGTAGAAATAAAACCTGATTTTCCAAACGAGTGAAAAGTCGAGAGCTGACTAACTGACCATTCGGGCTATTTTGTATAATAGGGGTGGGTGGGCTGGATGGATGGGTCATTTGGTACTAAAAATTTGTGGCGCCCCCGGGGGGACCGAGCCCCATTTCCCACAGACTCTGAGCTCTTCTTCGCTTTTAATTGTTGCTGCTGTTGCTGTTGCTGCTGCTGTTGCTGCTGCGGCGGCGTCGCCGTTTTTGAGCCGAAACTCAATTTCCGTTTGAGTTATTTAAGGCCACATGTGTGTTGTGCGTGTTGTGTGTGTTTTTTGGAGAGCGTCGGCGTTTCGTCTCGTTTTGTCTCGTATGCCTGCATGGCCCACTCGTTTCAAATTTGAAAACGTTTTTTGTGTGAAAATTTCGAAAATTCGTGTGCGTTGTTATCATTTGCAATTGTGCCGTTAACCGGTTCAGCAGCAATAAGCAGCGGCAACAGCAGCAACAGCAGCAGCAACAACCGAGCAACATACCGTAACTCGTACGAATACGAATACGAATACCGTTAAACGAATATAAATACGAATACGCATTCGCATTCGTCGCCCTTTCGGCAAGTGCAAACTGCAAATCGGGTGCGCTCAAAGGGCCGAATGAGCATTCGTTCGCGTTCGGGCCAACACAGCACACGAATTGCATCCCGGCAGCAATATCGCAGCACGGCAGCAACACCAAGGCAGTTTTGGAGCTCTGCAGCTGGTCAGGTGCCCCCGAATGTGTCACTCTGCATTTTGACCACTAACGCGCCGGCTGTGCTTCCTTCCGTTGCGTTCCGTTGTGATCCATCTTAATATTCGATTATTCGATTCGATTCGATTCGATCCGTTACGTCGTTACATTACGTGATTATGAGATAAAAAAAATATAAACGGTGTTTCCGGTATAATAAATCATCCCAGCCAAACCAAAGTAAAGATCTAACAGTCTTCGATAAAGATTTCGAGAAATTCCCAAAACAAAAGATCTGGCCAAAACAAATAGAGATCGTTGGTACAATGTTGGCGCCAGCATTTGTTCAAGTTATTTGTTTTTTTGAGTGTGCCTCAGTCGGGCAATAAAAGATCGAAAGTTTGCCAAACAGTGAAGAGATCTAAGAGCGAGAAGTTCAACCATATAAAGTGCACAAGATAAATACCTTTGGGACATCATCCAAGTCAACAAAGTGCACTTGGTGCATACAACTAGCTATAAAGGTGAGAAATATATGATATGATAGTTATGGGAAAATCATCATTTATGATGATATGATAGATAAATAAAGGAATATTATTTTTATTTATTTAATTTGATCATAATCTCTTGAAAATATGCTTAAATAAATATTAAATATGCTTAGATCTGTCATTAAACAAATATTTATACATTATTTATAATTTCAAAAGATAAATTTTGAAAACATTGCCTAGAATTATTTGCCCAAAGTTATTCTCCGGAAATACCGAAACAAATCAACTTAATCGCTGCATAAAAATAATCTTATTCAAACTTAAATGTTTACCATCTGTTTGTCACATTGAAACAATTTCAGAAATAATTTTCAAAGACATCAAAAATGGACAAAATTTGCTTATAAATTTATTAAATGTAGGAAAGAAAGCAAAAATACAGAGAAATCACATTCATTTCAAGAATGACAGAATATAATAATAATTAATCATTCACCGGATTTATGATTTGATTATGATTGATCTTCTGAAGCTTCTGCAAAAGTGAAGGACAGCAATTGTGAATTGCTCTCAAGTTTTAACCAAAACCAAAAAAGCGGAAATGCAGGCAAAATGCATTTAATGACCCACTTGACGTGTCAAAAATGTCAGGCGGCCAGTGAGCAATTTTTACTTAATGTAATTAATTAAAGTTTAACGTATTAATTTCGAACTGTACGAATGTGTCATTCATTGTGTGCAAGTGCGAACAAAGACAGCAATAATTGTGTGTGCGTATGATAATATGATACCTTGGAAAACTCATTGGCGAACCGCACTTATGCACCACAAGTTCTACCGCGAAATTGATAATTCAACGGTTAACCAAACGGGCCAACAACTAACAAAAAAAAAAAGGAAAAACAAAATAAAAAGAGGAAAAATATAAATCGGCGCAAAAAAAAATGCACGAGCCGTGCTCCAGCGAGTGTTAAACGCTTTAAATCAACTTAACTGTTGGAATCGGTTGAAAAAAAATCGACCCACACTCGGGGCATAAATGTAAACAAAAATCGAAATCAAAGGGCGGGAAGCTGAGGGACTGGGAATGCACTAGGTAAATTGGCAGAGGAACAGGTTTTCATAAATTATATAAGATTTATAAAGATAGAAATCAAAAAAGAAATCATTTTTAAAATTATCGATAATATCATATCGATATTATCGATATTACTCTCTTTTAGGAAACTCTGTAGCAAGTCTTAGAATTTGATTTAACAATTTGGAAATGAGCTTTGAAAAATGTTCTATAATGTATTAATAATAATAATAAATAATAATAGAAATTATTATTGCTCAAGAAAACAAATGTTTAATATTACAAAATTATTATTATTATAAAAAGCTTATAAAGAAAGTGATCACTAATCCAATATTAATTTATTTAATTTGCAATTTAGACCATTTAAATAATTTTTATCTAAATAAAATCTGAAAAATATCTGTAGTATTTTTAATGGATTTTTTATTCGTACAAAAAATCCCTAAATTTTATTTTTTTAGTAAAAATCAAGTGAAAATAGTAGACAACAAATATTGTGGATAATCAACAGAGATTCTGATGCGAATCTGCCCCGAAATGTGGGGGGCGTGGCGGGCAGTCAACTCAAGGGTCAGCCAGTGGGCGAATGGTTGAGGGGGTGGCAGGGGGCGAAGGGCGAAGGGTTGGGGGTGGGCGGTATTTGAAAGTGGTCAACCAACTCGTTGACCGCAAAAGAGAAAAAATAATAAAATGAAATAAACACACGCAGACAGATAGGACAGCCGTATATGCATATACGTATACGAACGTACAGATATAGTTAAATATATGTGTGTATATGCGGCCTGGCAGTCAAATCACAAACAAAACAAACAACAATGGCAACAATAATTCCCACAGCCGGCGCTCAAATGTAGGCAATGGAATTATTTTTTCCCCTTTTTCATATTTTCCTGTTTGCATTTTGTTACATTTTTTTTTTGTTTGTCGCCGCTAATGCAATGCGACAGTTGAACGTTTCATTTTATAATGTTTAATTTAATTTATATTTATTGCAAAATGTTTAGTTTTTTTTTCTAGCCGCTGATTGGCCAATTTGAATGTCGCCTGCGTTTTTTTCTTGCCAAAGTTAATGATTTATTTTAATTTGCTGGAATTATTGACAGTTTGATAAAATGAGAGGGCACGAGATTGAACATTCCTATTGGCGAAAATATGTAATATTTGAGGAAATAGTAAACAACTTGTTAGAAATATTCAAATAAATGCCTGTGAAAATTAATTATCTCTATGTATTTATATTTGTTCGATGGTTAAATTCAATTAAAATAGTTTACACTTTTAAAGGATTGCTTTAAAAATAATTTTATAAATATATTCATGAAACTGGATACCAATAGTAATTAAAATAGTTTAGATAGATTGTTTCAAAAATAAGTTTAAATACTTGAAAAATCCTAAAGAATTCGCGTTTTGATTTTATCAGAAAAATGTAAAATGTTATGTGTAAAATATAAAACTCAAAATATAAAGGTTTATAAAAGTGCTATAATTATATAGGAAAGTATTCAATTCCTTTGCGTGACTATTTATAACCTTTGGTTAAATCAAATTTCTTAAAATATAACCGGTGGTTAACAAAAATTCTAAAATAAGTTCTTAGGTTTTATTTTCTGGGAATAACTTAAAATGTATTTCAATGGTATTTAACTCTCATCTCCTTTAAAAGTTAAAATTCATATATTTGCCGCTGCCTCTTTTATAATTTCCTTTACTATCCCATGTTTTGTGTCTTAATTAAAACGTGCAGAGCAATTTGAAAACGGTGAAATCAGCGTGAGGGTGTGTGCGGAATTTGTAGGATCGGCGAGATATATGTGTGTATATTTATGAGGGTTGCTTGCAATTATATTGTGCATTGTTGTTGTCCTTCGTCTGGACGTTGAGTTTTATTTGTTCTTGTTGTTTTTGTGCAAGTGCAACTTTTATCGATTTAAATTAAAAACGCATTGCTGCAAATTGTAAAAATTATTGTGTGCGTCTGTCCGATTTTCCAACTGTCTGTCCGTCTGTCTGTCTCGCTGCATTTTCCCCCAGCCCATGGTAAACCGTTCAGTGTGTGAGCGAGTGTGTTTGTGTGCCAGGAAGCGCCAGCACATTAAGTTGGTAGGCCGTGTTGTTGGACAGCATCCTGTCTCCCCCTTTGCAACCCCTTACCATCCCCCTTTCCATCCCTCTCCACACACCGCCATGTCCACGTCCACATCCACATCCACATCCACATCCACATCCATGTCCATGTCATTGGCCGGGGCAATGCGGAAAATCGCATTTTCTCATTTGGCTTCTGTCAGGCAAAAATATCAAAAGCGCGTCGCGAAAATCTCGTTTATTTTTCACACGCATTTCTGACATCCCCCGACGGCCCATCCTTCGTCCTTCGGGAGCGAAGGAAGAAGAATCCTTCGGAAGACTGAATGGACATTCTGGCCAATTCTTCTGGCATCTCACGCAAATTGGCTTAAAGTCGTTCGATCTGCGGTCGTGTTGCCTCGCATCGCATCGCATCAAATAAAGGACCACTTCAATAAGAACTCGCCGTTTCTTATTTGATTTACTTCCGTTGGCATTTTTATGAAGTGCTGCGAGGTGTTGCGTATACGCCGTGTTGTCGCCCGAAAGTGTTTGGTGTGGAAAGAAAATTTGTTACACTTTCAATCCGACCAAAAGCCTACAGCTTACACTTAGCCAACGGCAGAAATCGAGGAAAAATCGGAATAAAAGTGTGTTTTATGTGTGATTTTTAAAAATGCTTAAGAATTCGCGTTTGTGGTGTAATATAGTGTAATACAGAAAACTATAAATATAAAGGTTTATAAATATTCTTGTAATTGTATAACAAAGTACTTAATTCTTTGTGTGGCTATCAATAACCTTTGGTCAAGTGAAATTTCTTAAAAACTAACCTGTGGTTAAATTAGATTTCTTTAAATAGTATTCAGTAATACGTTTTTTATTAAAATATTAAAGATTAAAAGTGATATTTTTATAACAAATTATAAAATTCTTCGTGTGGCCAATAATAACCTTTGGTTAAATCAAATTTTCTTAAGAACTAACCTGTGGTTAAATTAGATTTCTTAAAAGAGTATTCCGTAATACATTTTTTAGTTCCTAAATTGTATTCTTTAAATATCAAATGTTATATTTATATAACAAATTATTGAATTCTTCGTGTGGCCATTAATATAACCTTTGGTTAAATCAAATTTCCTAAAATCTAACCTTTGGTTAAATGAAATTTTTTAAAATAGTATTGAGTAATTCATTTTCTAGATCCCAAACATTATTATTAAAGTCGAAAATTTAAATATACGAAAGTACATTTATCTCAAGCTCCCATTCCGTCAATATACATATATCGTTGGCATTAAACATTCACGGCGACCTGCAATCAGTGATGTTCTATTTAAAAATGCGAAAACTGAAAGAGTTAATGCTATGTCCCGGATCGAATGCATTAATGTCCTGGCTACTGAAAAATATATAAGTGTGTGCGGGGGCATATGTATATTTATATATGAGCGGGCGGCAGCGCACACAATTAATAAGAATTACAAGTTGTATGATGAGGGGGTGGCTGGTTGGTTGGTGGGTTGGTTGGTCGGTCGGGCTGATCGGGTTGGTTGTGTGTTTGTGCGGGCTTATCCGCATCCTGCATCCTGAATCTGAATCTGAATCTGAATCCTGCATCCTGCATGTGGGGGCGTGGCAGCAACAACAGCCGCACAAGTGCTAATGACTTAATAAATCATCGCGTGCGACAAAGAAATATATGGGATATATGTTCCTGGTCGCTCGATTCGCTCGTTTCGCCCGTTTCGCCCGTTTCGCCGCTCCCCCAGCAGCAGCAACAACCGCAGCCAGGAAGAGCCGATGGTTTGGGCCTTGCTGAGGTTGTGATTGGACCAAAAAAAAAAAAATATAAGCTGAAAAAAATCGAGGCAAAAATAACGAAAAAAATATAAATGCATAATTCAATGAAAATCCGGCAGAAATTCCTTTAATCCTCAATATTCATTAAAAAATATGAGCCGACCTCATGATGTTGCCGCTGCATTTTGTCCAAGTTGCCGATGATGTTGCTGATCTGGCTTTTCTTATTAACTCCTCGTGTTGCTGTGTCAATGTATTTATTAAATTCTGTACTTGTCATTACTCGCAGAATAAATCGGAATTTATTAATTGATATTTATAAAAACTTTTTTTTTATCTTTACTTATAAAAGCTTTTCGATGCAATTCTATTTAAAGTTTTTTTTATGATACTTATAAAGTGTTTAAATATTTTGTTGAAAAAGCATTTTAAGATTTTTGGATTCCTTGTAATTAAGTATTTATTATAAAGTTTAAGTTTCTCTGGGAAAAATACAATTTTTATTTGATTTAAAATATATTTAAAAAATATTTTGAAATATAATGTACATTTGGGATTTTCTTTAAAAATGACATTTAATTATTTTTTTTGATTTTATTTACTTGAGTGTTTTTTATTAAGTTTAAGTTCTCTTAGGAAAAAAAATTTTTATTTGATTTAAAATATATTTAAAATATCATTTGCAATTAAATGTACATTTAAGAATTATTTTCTTTAAAAATAGCATTTAATTATAATTTTTGATTTCAGCTACTCAAGTATTTTTTTTTTAAATTTAAGGTTTTTTTGGGAAAACAAATTTTTTATTTGTTTTAAAAAGTTATTTATATTATTAAACATATCATTTAAATGTAATGTATCTACATTTGGGATTTTTTTTCTGAAAATATCATTTAATGATTTTTAGATTTATTTTACTAAGTCCAAGTTCCTCTTGAAATAAATACCATTTTTATTTGATTTTTAGCTCATGTTTCACGCGTTCGCTTTGATGATTTTATATTTCAACAGAGCCCTGTAATTTGTTTTAATTTTTTTAATTAAAGCCATTTAAAAGCGCAGCTCGTACATTTTCGCTTTTTCGCATTTTCGCCGCCGTGCAGATGTGATGTTGCTTCTGGTTTCTGGTTTCTGCGGCCAAGGGCCAGGTGCAACATCGCCCCGTCGTCTCATTACATCTTTATGTGCCTGATCCAGTGAGTACATAATGTGCCGGGTAGTACATAAGCTTAATCAGCAACTTAAATGTGTCGTGGTGGCAGCAAGGATTTAATGCACGGCCATCCCCCATCCTCCCGTCTCCATTTTCAGCCAGCATTTTCCGGCGATTTTCCCTTGTGCGGGAAACTTTTGCTGTCCGGCCATTTGCACGTTACAAAAATTAATTCGATTTGCTGCTCGGCGGTCATTTTAATCGTTTGCCGTCGTGCGGTGCCGTTTAATGAAAGGACGAAAAACCAGGACACACTCGCATTCGCTCGTCCGGCCTGCAATGCAATTAAAAATTAAAAACGTGAGCAAAATGCATAATGAGCTCTCAAGCAACACTTCATTAACGCGTTTTCTTCGCCGCCCCTTCACCTCGCTACCCCTTTTTCCTCTTTTCGCACCCTCTCCCGTTTAATTTCGCTGTCAAGATAAGTTACACTCCTTTTTTTTCGCCATTGATGGGCGACAAAATGTTAACAAGCTGTTGAAAAATTGGCAAACAGGCCAGAATGCGTAACCAGAGAAAGGCCCTCAGCACACACCTCAGCTTTCTCCACCTTCTCCGCCGCTTTCTCCCCCTCGCCAGCACTTTCTCCACCTTCGCCAACAGCCTATAAACAAAACGAGTTCGGACAGCAGGCCGCAAGTGAACAGGGATCCTGTGACAGGAACAACGACTGCAAAATGTCCTGCAGAAGTATTGAAAATTAAGAAATTAGTTGGCTTAAAAATGAGAAATGAAAATGTATTTATAGGGATTAATTAAGTATAAAGTTTGGGCTGGCCAAATTCGTTAATTTTACAGAATTACAACAAACATATAATTTTTTAGGTATTTATTTTAAAACTTTAATAAAAGGTTTTAGTGATAGTTGTGGAATTATAATTATTAATATTTTATTATTATGCACATAATTTTCTAATCAGTAAATGCCCTATAAATTTAATATTATATTAGTAACATTGTCAAAATGATTTAATATTAAATGAATAACATTATGAATATTATCTTTAAGGATACAATTTAATCTCTTCAATGTTTTTTTCACGCTAAAAATGCTCTACATATTTATTATTATATTAATAACATTATTACCATGATTTAATATTAAATTAATAAGATTATGAATATTATCTTCAAGAATTAAATTTAATCATTGACATATTTTTTTTAATTGTTTTTTTGTGTGCATATTTATTATTATATTGACATTAACATT
Organism: Drosophila pseudotakahashii; assembly: GCA_035046095.1. Classification (NCBI taxonomy): domain Eukaryota; kingdom Metazoa; phylum Arthropoda; class Insecta; order Diptera; family Drosophilidae; genus Drosophila; species Drosophila pseudotakahashii. Next base: position 17,096,544 of record JAWNOE010000105.1, read on the forward strand.
CTTAATATTATTTAATATTAAATTTAAGGATTAAATTCAATCACTGAAATATTTTTTTCAAGCCATATTTTTGTTTATAAATTATATATTGAAGGCAGAAAGCATTTTTGCTCTTACTTTTAAATAAGGAAAACTTTCCAGACTATTTATAAAATTAAAATTAATATTTTAAAGGATTTTCCCAATTTCTGATCATTTTTAAATGTATTAATTTCAAGTAAAATGGTTCAAGAACTAAAATATAAATATAAATTAAGCGGCCTATGTGGCGTATGATTAATGTTAACCGCATCGAGGGTATCGGTTTGTCAAGCAACTACTTAAACAGCATCATAAATTTACACGCCAGCCGAACAAACAAGGCACCGAAAAAACAAAAAAAAAATAAAAAGACCCAATGGGCCAACGGGAAAAATCAAGGAGTGCGTGTGTGTGTGTGTGAGTGGGGGAAAAGGAAAAGCAGGGGAAGGAGAGGGCACCCATTCCGCAGTTCGTGGCCTCAATGTTGGCCTCAAAATGCAAAACCCCAAAAAGGAGCAAAGTGCAAGAGTGGAAGAGCCTTGCACGTGATTGTCAACAAGTTTGACTGCAATGGCTTGGAAAAATCGGAGTGGGAAAAGCGGGGGGAAAGGTCCACAAGATGGACCTTGCAGTTTGTTTGCTTTTCCGCTTCTCTACTCGATTTTCTGTTCTTTTTTTTTATTGATTTTTCTTTGCGCTGCTTTTTTGCATGTGCGCATATTACGCATACGCCGCGTGTGCAACGGAAACCAGTCAACTGACCAAACGCGTCCTGAAAAGCATAACCCCCGCTTAACCCCCCCTTAACCCCCCCCCGCCTTAACCCTTGTTTGTCGGTCTGCGTTTGTACAGCTGTCAGACAACCTCGCCGGTTGCCCAAAAAGGCATAATAAAAGAGTTACTGTTCGCAGGAAAAATGTATATGCGAAAAAAAAAATATAAAAAGAATGCCGGGAAAAATACCAAAAAAAAAAGGAAAAGAGGAGGGAAAACCCCGCGGAACACGCGTGTTCTCTCATGTTTATTATTGCAGCAACAAATTGGGGGAAAAGCGGTGACCCCTGCGAAAAACCCACCGTCACAATTGTTGCATTGTTGCATTCGTTTCTTTGACAGACAGAGAAAAAAAAAGAGAAAAAAATTGACCACCAAACAACTCACCTGCCACGCCCCCCGCCCCTTTTCAAGGGGGGAGGGGGCGGACGTGTATGTTTTCTCTGTTTTGGGCCTTTTGTTGGTGGCAACCACATATTTGGTTGCTGATTTTTGGTTTCGTAATTTTTCCTACCCACAATGCAACAGCGGCAATTGTTGTTGCATTTGTTGTTCGGACCTTGTTTTTGTTTGCGTGTGTGTTTGGCGGTTTTTCACCTTCTTTTTCGCCATTTTTAACCCCCTCTTGTCGCCTTTTTTGGTGGGGTCCACAAATTATAGCGAGTTGTTTAAGCCAGAGTTTCCTTTTGGGTTCTTTTTTCGGTTTCGTTTCTGGGCCAAAAGAGCTGTTGATTGGTGGCGATTTTCGATGGTAATAAATGTTGGCGGGTTGAGTTCATATATTTCCAAAGAGTTTTCAAGAAAATTGAAATAATTGTTTGAAGAAATAAAGATTTTTCTTTATAGGTGCTTTCCTACTTTACAGAATTGTTATAAAATATAAATACAAAAATATATTTGTTTGTTTGGGAAAAATAAAATAAAAATTTATAAAATAGTTACAAGAAATATAATGGAATTTTTAATATTTTTATTAAATAATAACCAAGGATTCTAAGAAAAATAAACTAAGTTAAAAAAAATGATGTTTTTGGTCAACTTTGAAATTATTTTACTGGCGAACGAATAACTGTTTTCTTAAGCAGTCAAAACATTTTAAAGTTGTAATCCTATATCTTTTAAGCCCCATACTCAAAATAATTTTAGGATTTTTTGGAAAGAAGTTATAAGCGAAAAAAGAGGTGAATAAGTACAGTTTTTTTTTTAAGAAATGCATAGGTGCAATGTTCATGTATTTCCCTTGAAAACTCTTAACAAACCAATGTGAAAACTAGGTCCTTGGACTATTTCCCAACAAAAGAGAAAAATGCAGTCAAGAAATGCTCAACATGTGTCATTTTCAAATGCAGTTTTTCGGCTCCAGCCTGCCAGTTAATTATTTCCTGTCAACTGGTTAGTTTTGCCCTGCAACAAAACTCAATACATCAATTGCCATTGCAGCTGGAACTCCATCATCAGATTCAGATATACATATATATGTATGTATGTATATACATGGGCAATAAAAATATTTACAACAACAATCATAGCAAAGGCTTTTTGGGTCTACCAATATTATTCCACACAACTTCAAACCCACAAAATGTTGGTTAGTTTTTCGTAATAACTTCAAATCTGCACTTGCCACTTTGTGTGTGCGTGTGTGGAAAATGTGTGGGTGGGTGAGGAAAATGGGGGGAAAATGGGGAGAAAATGGGGGGAAAATGTGAGTATTGTATACCCAAAATGCAGCATAAATATATATATATCCACACAGATATCACCTCCCACGGGCCCTAAAAATTTCAAATGGCATCGAATTTTGTGTTCAGGTTTTCCAGATTTTTTGTGTTTTGGTTTCTGGTCTGCCATTCGGGGTGTAAAAATAATTTAACTAAAAATTGCACACAAATATCCCTCCTCACACACACACACACAGTCACCGCAAAATGTGTGTGGGCGGTTGGTTCTGGTTCCATGTTGCCCGATTTCCAGAGGTGCGCAAAATAAAACGCAGCCATAATAAAATCAGGGCCGCAAAAATGTGCAACAAGGGAGCCGGGGAAAATGTGTGTGTAAAAAATGTGCAAAAGCCGCCGGAAAATATCCTTCAAAAAATCTTAATTGGCAATCAAGATTGTTATATCTATAAAATATAAACGATGATGGCCCAAAACCCATGAAAAACCCTACAAAAAAAGATTTCCTCTGATTGCGGGGCCAGAAACTATTTTTTTTTTAATATTAACCATAAATTTAACACAAATTCTTGAATCTCATATTCATCATTCATTTTTCAATGAAGCCAAATCTTCATTTTTGAATGAATCCAAATCTTCATTTTTTAATGAAGCCAAATCTTCATTTTTAAGTGAAGCTAAATCTTCATTCTTTAATGAAGCCAAATCTTCATTTTTTAATGAAGCCAAATCTTCAATCGAAGAATTACGATCCCCTTCTTTGGCTGTCAGGCTTCCAGTTCCTGAAACAAGGTCTTGATTAGGATTGGGGTCACCAACCAAAGAACCATCCTCTAATATTTCATCCTGACAACTTGTGAAGCTATCCGTCGAAGAAGAATCGTCCAAGAATAAAGAGGAATCCCATTTCAAGGGACTTCGGCAGCAAAATCCTGAGGAGGAGTCTAGATTGGGGTCACCTGCCTTGGGGTTACCTGCTCCTCACTCACCTGTTTCAGTCTTTTGACAATTCCTTTTGTTTTCCCCTGCCGAAAAAGTTTCCATTCTCAAAGAATCAAAGTCTGGTCGTCGGATTCGGGTATTGTAGCCCAGGCTTGGGACATCGGCCAAATCAACTGCGACATCTTCGGCGGTTCTCTTAGGTTTTCGATTAGGTTTTTTAGACATTTTTCCGTTTAAACTGGATCGTTCGATGTGGTCGGTTGGAGTGTTATGAAATGAATGAGCTTTGACAACTAGAAACGAAATCAACCAAACTTCTTGAGGTAGATTTCAATGATATGGTGATGATATCATAAGGAAATGTAGTTTATTTTCTTGTATTGACACTATGAAATAATTTTTAACTGAAATATCAACAAATAAGCCAAGCGATGTTTTTGTTTTTAATAAAATAATATTACTACACACAAAAAAAGCATGTTACCGTAAAATCGAAATGGCCAAGTAAATTTCAGGTCATGCAAAACCCATATCGTTTTTACATGAAGTACTCTTTTCGACCAGGTCAAATCTACCTGGCCACATATCAAGTTAAAATTGATCTTACATAATGTAAAATTGATCTACGTTTCATATCGTTTTTTTTTTGGGTGTAGGACTATGTTATTAATATTATTCTGTTAGTTAGGTATTAAAAAAAAGAGTATTATTATTATTAGGAAAAAATATAAAAATAAAATTTATTTTATCATAATTTGTGTTATTTTATTATATTAAAAAATGATTATAACAAGTAGCTATAATTTTTTTTAAATGAAAGAAAATAAGAACAAACCGGCAAAGATATAGAACCGAATCGCTAGACCATCCCCCAACAACAAATGACCACTCACTCACACAGACACTATACCCAACCCCCTTCCCCTCCCCCACACTCACACAAACACACACATACAGACAAGTATTGAGACTGCAATGGCCTGCATTTTATTTGGGGGGCGGGGTCGCTGCAGAGGAAGGACTTTTGAGTGGAGCAAGGACTCTTTGCGAGAGAACCATGGCTCCACACGGAGTGTTCAACCCTTGCCGCCTGCATGTGTGTGTGTTTGAGTGAGCTTGTGTGGGTGGGCTCCATGTGTGCGAGTGCGAGTGCGAGTCCTTAATTTGCTAATTGAGAGCCTGCAACGGCGCATTACACTGGGGACAAAGTGGCGAGCCGAGTGGAAAGTTGAGTGAAAAATGTAGCCAGGCTAAAGTAACTCAAAAAAAAAGGGATCCCAAAAAAAAGGGGGGAGATTTAATTCGGTTTTATTTTTGTTCTTCCGTTTTTTATCACCATCATCAAAGGCGGCAAATGGGGGAACACTCAGGGGCACATGTCTCTCTGTCTCTGAAATGGGATCCAATGGGATGTGCTTAGCCAAGACAACCGAAACTCAGCTCGGAATTAGTCTAAGATTCCGACTCAGACACCGCGGTCGCCCCTTTGGAAATCCCCCTTTTCGGAGGCTCCTCCCCCTAAACCAAAATGTCAGACAAAAATAGTGCTTATGCAAAGCGAATGTGATTTTATTTTCAAATTTAACAAGGTGAAGAAATATTTTTCCTAAAACATTTTCAAGTGTTTCATAAACTAATTTTGAATATAAAGAAATAAAATATAAAGAAATATTAATATTAGTGAATATGCAAACCGAATGTGATTTAATTTTTAAATGTACCAAAGTGAAGAAATATTTTTAAAAAAATATTTTCATGTGTTTTTTAAGCTAATTCTTAATATATAGAAATAAATTATAAACAGGTGAAGCGTAAGTGAAATATTAACATAAAAAAATAAAATAAATTTGAAAATAAAGAAGATATTAATCAGAAACTGCAGAAAAAGTAATCAAAAATTTAACAAATATTTTTAAAGTTAATCCACAAAATATATATATAAATAAAAAAATTACTTTAAACTTAATAAATTATTTGTTAACGAAAAAAAGTCACAAATTATTTAAGTTAATCCACAAAAAAAACATAAAAATAAAAATAATATTTAAAATTTAAAAAATAATTTTTTAATCAAATTTTAATTAAAAAATCGAATTTGTTCTTCTTAAAAATAATATTGAAATACTCCATATGTGCCCGTGAGCCATCCTCAACTCCTTCGCTTTTGTGCCACACTTTTTATGACCGATTTGGTTGGGGACTAAACAAAGCCATAAACAATTTCCTACCTCCCGCAATCTCCATCTCCCTTCCTTTTTTTCGTTCAAGTGCATTTGTTGTTTGTTATTGCTGGGAATTTAATTGCCATAAACATATAAACAGAAACAAAAGCAAAAACAAAAGGCAGGCGCAGCGGCCAGAGATCATTGCTCATAATTTTGTGTATTTATAAAGACATAAAGCCAGGAGATCGTAAAAAAAATATGAAATGTATCAAAGGCGGCGATGGAGAAGGCAGACCACCCACCCAGTAGGTAAAAAGGGGGGTTATCATTTTCTCATTTTCTCATTTTCATTTCAAAAGCATCTTCAATATATGAAAAGGAAGGAAACCCAACGTATTTGGGGCTCCGGTTTGTGCGCCATAATTAAACCGAGAACGAACCGAAAACCATAGCTAACCGGAATGTTGACTGCAGTTGACAAGATGTCATGCAAAGTGCAATTTTCCCCCATTTCCCATTTTCCATTTTCCGGAGGGGGCTGTCAAATGCTTCACATTGCAGGTGGGTTTTTCGCACTCCCAGGAGTGTCGAGCAATCAACAGCAATTTGGCAAAGTCCAGACGCTGGCTTAACACCCTCTTTTCCTGCCAGCGGAGAGGGGGCTTTGTGGGGTTAAAGGGGGCTAGGTCACATCCGTGTCAAAACAATGTACGCACTAGAAGTCATTTAATTTGTTAAACTCGGTGATTTGGACAAACTCTGTGCAAATGGGGGGACTGATACGACATATAACGCTCTCTTTCTTATCACCCATCTACCATCTCTTTCCCCCCCCTGCCCGAAAACACTGGCATGTCAATTGCTTTGCCAAAGGGTTAAGGTGGGCTTGGGGCAGGGTTAAGGGTTAAGGGTGGTGGCCAGGCGATGTTTGCTGAATGCGACACATGCCATACATTGGCGATAACATATTACACTGGTCAGCAGGTCACCTTTTTCTTTAATTTTATATTTCTTTGGGTTTGGTTATATTGAAAATTATTTATTTAATAATATTAAAAAATTAGAAAATATTTAAGATTTTTGTGCACTATAAATTAATCTGTTTTAAACAAATAAATCAATTTAATTAAATACAAAATTAAATAAATATGTAAGTAATGATAAATAAATAAATAAAATTAGATAAATATTTATTGATAAAATTAATCTATTCTAAAGAAATAAATAAATTCAGGTAAATAACTATTTAAATAAACATGTAAGTAATGATAAATAAATAAATAAATAAAAATAAAAAAATATTTATTGATAAAATTAACCTATTTTAAACCAATAAATACATTTAATTAAATACATAATTAAATAAATATGTAAGTAATGATTAATAAATAAAAGAAAATTAAATAAATATTTATTGATAAAATTCATCTATTTTAAACAATAAAATACATAATTGAATAAATATTTAGGTATATAAATATTTATTGATAAATAAAATAAAACAAAATAAAATAAAATAAATATGTATTGTTTAATATTGATATTTAATGACAAAATTTAAATGTATTTTTAACTTTTACAAATTGAAATGTTTTCTTCCTTTTACGTATTTTATTTCTAGTCAATAGAATAGTTAAGTATTAAATAATAGTGGATTATGGGTTAGAATATTATTGCTTTTCTGTTATGACTCTTTAAAATTGAAATTAAATGATCAGCATTAAATTGAGGTTTTAAAAATTATGGATATTGAATTTTTTATGTTCTGTTTTTAATTTAAACATTTTTTTTTTTGGAATATAACATTTTTGGTGTATAACTTAAAGATGATATTTTTGAATTGCTGGCCAATTCGTTGACAAATTTTGACAGGGCAACCAATTGAAAGGCGAAATCGCCGGATAGACAGTGTTGTCTGAAGGTGACACACGGACACACAGGACGAAGGACGACGGACGACTGGCTGCCTTGCAAGTTGCATGTTGCATGTTGCAAGTTGCTGGGGTGCCGATGGGGCTGCTGCTGCTGCGTCTGCGGTTGCTGCTGCTGCAATTGCGGATTGCAATATCTGAATATCTGCCCCTGGCATCAACGTTGCTGCATTTAAACAATCTAACGCCCCGGGCGGCAAAGGCAAACGAAAGGGGTGGTGTAAATGCGATGCGCCTGGTTACGGAAATGCAAATTATGTTATGTGTCAAGTAACCGGAAAATGCGTTTTAATTGCCGTTGAAATGCAATATTGCACTTAAGGCAAGGCGGCGGTGTCGCTTTTTCAACGAACGATGCCTTAAAGCGGCTTAAAGTGTCCAAGGAAAATCGCAAAATAGGGGTGGAGCTGTGTGAAAATGGGGAAAGTAAGTGAGTAAGGCGAAAAGCAGGGGGCGTGGCCACATGCATTTCACCGCAAACGAGCCACTCAACGAGTATTTCAAAATAACAGACAGCCGCAGCCGGGGCTGACCAGCAAAACCAAATGAAACCAAAACCAAAACCAAAGCCGACTTCATCAACAATAAAAACAAAAGCAAAGGCAGTAGCAGTAGCAGTAGCAACTTGCAACTTGCATGTTGCAAGTGCAGCAGCAACATGCAGCAGCAGCAGCTGCTCAAAATGCAATTTTTCACTTTACGCACTTGGCCAGTGGCAAATCCAATCAAGCCTCAAAAATGTTAAACGCCTCCAACAGTTTGCCCGGCCAGCACAACCATTTTTCGGGCCTAGTCCCTTCTTTCTGGCTTAAAAGCAAAAGCCAACGGCCAACAGCTCTGCGGGCCACAGAGGCAAACAAACAAGGACACCCAAGGATGCGAGGACCTCCGGCCAGAACAGGCTGCAATCTGGACTTATTACGCCACTTAAAGCTTAAGCATAACACACAGACACAGTCCGTCCGCAAATGGAGAGCAAGAGTCACGCAAAGATAACCGGGGGTTAACCGCTCGAATGGGAGATACCCTGGACAGCAGTTGGGCTTGGATGTGCAGATTTATGCAGTTTTTGGGGAAACAGGGTAAAAGGGAAAAAGGGTAATGGGAATTAATTTAAAGGAACGATTTCAAACTTAAGAACTTTGAGTTCAAAGAAAGCTCTTACTCAAATCAAAAAAAAGGTTAGAAATATAAAAAAAAAATATTCCCAAGAAAATTTAAGAAAATTAATAATTTGTGTAGTTTCTTAACTGTTTTTAGCCAACAGTTTAAATATAAACTATCTCCAATATAATCCTATACCATTTCCATAAATATAACATAGTTTGTCCTGTTCTTAAATATTAAATTAAATACTATCTTAATTATTATATATTCAGAAATATTATTTTAATAGATTTAAATTACCTTTTTCATTAATTAAAACTCATAAAGAATTTAATTTTGTAAACTATTATATTTAATACATGTTTCTTTATCAATTAGATTAATACCTATAAATCTGTATTTATTAATTAAATTTGTATTAAATATATCATGTTCAATTTTTATTTTTTTAACCTTATCTTTTAATTTAGATAAACAAATTTCTAAGAAAAACAAATGAGATAGCATTAAGATTCTTATGTTATGTTATGATTAATATTGTTTATATATTTTTATCTTAGAATATTTAGAATATTTAATAAACATATTTGATACTGGATTTACTATTTACTCCCTGGTTTTTAACAAACCCTAAATTCACGACTGCAAACTGACAAACCACCTTGCTTTTCGCCGTGATAATTCAGTGAGGTGCTGGCAGTCGAGTGCCGCCTGTACAGTATCACTCCTTTTCGGCAGCGCCCCTTGCATTTGGGCTCAAATGTCGTCACATTGTCGCCTCAAAAGGACTCGCACCCCGTTGTCCGTTGTCCGTTTGCCATGGGAAATGTCCTTGTCGTCTCCTCGTCGTTTGTCGTTTATCAAATGGCCAACGCTGCGCCGCCGGCCGTCGGCTAAGTGACAAGCAAAACCGCGAATTGACCAGAGAAAGTCCCAGGCTCCCCAGCCCCAGCTCCTTCTTCATCTCCTCCTGCATCTGCATCTGTATCTCCATCACCATCGCCATCTCCAGTTGCAGTTGCAGGATGCACTCGCAGGATGCAAGGACCCGTAGCCGAACGTGTGCCTGCACACTTGCACTGCCAAAAATAAAGAGTAACTAAATTTCGTTATATTTTTCCCGCCCATTCTAACAATTTCGTAAAGCAAAGGTAATACCTAGCAAAATGTAGAAAAAAAAAATTTTAATCGGTCCACTCATTAAAAAGTTATGAGCAAATAATGAATTTTCCGCTAGAGGGAGCCACTTCAACCGACTGCCTGCTTTGCTGCTTGCATATCTCCATCTCTCTTCCACTCATTTAACTGAGTATCGGGTATTTGATAGTCTCTCTTGTTTCGTTTGATCTTAAACAATTTTTAAAGATTATTTATAAAGTAAAATGGTAATTTTTAAAGGATATTTGCCATATCAATAAATGACAGAATTCAAATATATTTTTGGATTTTAGTCTCATGGATATCAAAAGGTTCCAAATATTTTCTTATATTCCTCCCAAGCTTTCGCCTCTAATACAATCTTTAATGACAGCTTTTTTCGCGGTGCAGCCTCAGTGAAAAAGTGAGGAGCCAGGACCAAGGACGAGCACAAGATGCGTGGCCCGTGTGTGCTGTGTGTTTTTTCGGTGTCGAGGGGCGCCGGGTGGACATGGGTTAAGGGGTTTGAGGGGCGAACCAAGGGGTACACAGGGGTTAACACACAGGATTGGGCATTGTTTTGGCCGAAAGTTGACCGAAAACTTGGCATTGTTGGTTGCTCGCTTTTTGGGGCTTGGGACGGACAGGATTTCGGCCGAAAGGACGAAGGATTGCAATGCAGTGCATTTTCTATTTTTTTCTTCTTTCGTTTTTGCCTTGGAACTGCAGTTGCATCCAGAGTTCTCCTAGGAGGGCGTGTTACTGCATCAATTTATGGTTGAATTTTGGTGTCCACTCCCTTCTTGGACTCTTGATTCCGGGTTCGGTTTGGTTTGGTTTGGTTTGTTTGGGGTAAGTGTTCTGGGCATGCCGGAAATAAGTTTGCTGCCCGCAAATTTAGTTGATTTAGGCATTAAAGCGAACGCACACACATACCGAATCCTGGGGCTTCTGTGGTGCCCACTTTTGAGCACTTATAAACAATGTATGACTTAATTTGTTCTCAGTTAGCAAATGTTGTTAATTTCGGGTCTTGTTGCCTGGCAAACATATCTGTGTGTGTCTGGCACCGAGTGGAAGAGATAAATTGATTGCCGAGATGGGGGGTAAATTAAAACGGGGATTTATTGGCCACTCAAAATAGAGTCCTCAAGGTCGGTTCTCATTGGACTGCGTTTCTAAAGGCATTCTTGACTTTATTTAATTATTTACCTAATATATTGAGTTATTTGGGAATTGAATCTGGGATAGAGAACGGATTATGCTTGAAATCAAGAAGAAATTAATATTTAAGAATGATTCAGCTTGAAAACAAGAACGAATCAGTTTGAAAACGGGAATGAATCAGTTTGAAAACGGGAACGATTCTTCTTGAAAACGGGAATGAATCAGTTTGAAAACGGGAACGATTCTTCTTGAAAACGAGAACGATTCAGCTTGAAAACGAGAAGAATTCATTATTGAAAAGCCATGTGCAAACCGAGAAGACTTTGATCTTGATTTCGAGGACTTGAGCATTGAGTTGATCTTGGCTCTCTTTTGATATCGAAAAAACTAAAAAGAAGAACTCGTTTTCTCTGGTTTGCTAACTTCTTTAATCTTGGCTAATCACTGGGTCTCAAAAGTAAATACTCCAAAGGAACCCAATTTAAACTGAAGCCCTAAACCCCATTAGCCAGTTTAGCTTTTCCACAGAATTGAAGTTAATATGTGAAAATTTCGAATGCCATAATAACAACTAGCACACACACCTAAAATACCACAGACGGGGTAGCAAAAAACCCAAAGTCCAATTAAAATTTAACTACATCAAAGTAGCAGCGCCAGTAGCCCAACCACCCATATATATATATATATATATATATACGTGTATATGGCTATAACATTTAACAAGTTTAGTATTTGGGTTTGCCATTTTTTGCCGCCCATTCCTCTGACATTTTCGTCCCTGGGAGTCCAACAGATGGACGTGGCAAACTATGGGTGAAATAAAAAAAAAAGGGAAAAAGAAGAGAAATGTAACAGAAAAAATGGTCAACGCCATCACCCACTCACGCACACAAAATCGGGGTTGTTGGCTGGATGGGATGGACAAGTATCCATGGGTATCCATGGCATGTCGAAAATTGCGCAGCTTTACGGCAAATGCCGCAAATTGAAACAATTTACATGTCGTACATGTGTTGGCTAAGGGGGGTTAAGGAGGCGAGAGGAGGGGGCGGCCATCAAAGGGTTAAACTTGCGTGTAACCCGTGGGTCCTCTCGCTCGTCTATTGATACCCGGGTTTTAACAGCAACCATGAATTTTGATTTAGCCCCTCCGACCGGCGACGAAAACAAAAAAAAAAAGAACTGTATCTTTGCAACAACAACGAGGTGACAAACCGCGCGTGTCCATGTCCTGTGAGTCCTGTGTGAGTCCTGTGCGAGTCCTTCCAACCTTTCATGTGATGGCGAGCGCGGATTATGGCGCGTTTGTCGAGCACTTGTCGCTGATTTTTTCACTCCTCTGTCCGATAATATTTTCCACTTGAGCTGCTGCACTTCAGCTAAATACCCTGAAATTGGTTAAAATAAATATATAAATAAAAAATATTTTTGTTATCAATTTTTAACAAGCTTAAAAAATTACATTATTTAATTTAAAAAATTTAATAAAACTCCATTGAAGTCTCCTTCTCTTATTTCATCTTGAAAGTAAACAGTTAACCATATACAAACCGCGCCTCTCTCCGCGCTTCTCAAAGTGCCCAAGTAAAGGGCATCGATTAACCCGCCACATCTGGCTCCTCAACTTAATTTGAGAGTCCGGTCTGGCCCAGTTTTAACCCCCCCTTGCCGCTTATCTCACCTACTTCCTTCAGTTCTTTTTTTTTGCCTTCTCTCGTTTTTATCTCGAGCTCGGTAATAACATTTATAAAGTAAATTTACAATAAAAGGCAGGCCAACGAAATGAAAGGCAAATGACGTTGGAACTGAAACAAGCACCATTAACCCATGCTCCGGAATTTTTCGACCCCCACCCCATCTGCTTTTGCATTTTCCGCGCTTTTCCCGCCCATTTCCCTATAGTGTATGTGTATTGTCTGGACTTGTGACGACACGTTTGGCTTCCGTTGGATTTCTGCCGCGATTTCCTCTTTGGCATCGCGCCGCTTGTTAACCCCCCCCCAGCCCCATTTTTCCACTTCCCACTTTCCCGTTTCCCCGCAGATTTTCCACCATTTCCCTTTGTGTGACAGCCGACGGTTATTTTGTATACAGTCGTGCTTTTTTTTGTGCCTTTTCTTCTGTCCTGTGTTAATTTTTTTCCCTTTTTGTTCGTTGGCCAAAAGTCAACCCATGAGCTGTGGCATTTTTAAGTAATTTTTATCGGTCAGCAATGTGGGGGGAACTGTGGAGAAGTGGAACCTGCGGGTCTCCCAGTATGGGGCCGAATTTTTAAGGGCACTGCCAATAACTCTAAGACCAACAGCATGTCTAATGTAGTAACCTTTTCTGGTTTAAATGTGAAAAATTGGGATTTTGGTAAAAATTTGATTTTTTATACCCGTTACTCGTAGAGTAAAAGGGTATATTGTATTCGTGCAAAAGTATGTAACAGGGAGAAGGAAGCTTTTCCGACCCTATAAAGTATATATATTCTTGATCAGGATCACTAGCCGAGTCGAACTAGCCATGTCCGTCTGTCCGTCTGTCCGTCTGTCCGTCCGTATGAACGCTGAGATCTCGGAAACTATAAAAGCTAGAGGATTGGCATTTTGCATGCATATTCTTGGAGTTCCTACGCAGCACAAGTTTATTTCAAAATGGTGCCACGCCCCCTCTAACGCCCTCAATCGCCCTACACCATTTTTTGAAAGGTGTCTGGCGCCCACACCATTAAAGATTTTGGAAAACTAAAAATGCAGTTTTATTGTGACTATCAATACCTATCGAAATGTAAAAGAAATTTTTCAAATCGGACCATTCGTTAAAAAGTTATGCCCGATCAAAGATTTTATATATCTATCTCCCTCGCACTCCCTTAGCTGAGTAACGGGTATCTGATAGTCGGGGCACCCGACTATAGCGTTCTCTCTTGTTTCTTTTTGTTTTTTTGCTGTAACTTGGCCAAAAATGGTCTTACACCAAAAATCCATACTGTTTTGAACAGATATCAAAATAATAATTAAATCCATGACACTTTCCGTGTGATTTTGAAAAAATAAAATTTTCGCCAATTTTTATTTTTTTTATAAGGGGGTTACATCATGATTTTTAGCGAAAAATATAAAAAAAATAAAATGTCCTGGTTTAAATACCAATCGATTGGAAATTTAATAACGAGCTCAGAAAGGTATGACAATCCATATTTGGATCAATATTTTCATTATTTTGGTCAAAAAACGTTTTTTTTTTGTGGAAAATTGGGATTTTGGTTTTTGGTAAAAATTAGATTTTTTGCATTTTGTATTTTTGATGTAACTTGGCCAAAAATTGTCTTACACCAAAAATACACACTGTTTTGAACAGATAACAATATAATAATTAAATCCATAATACTCACCGTGCGATTTTGAAAAAAATAAATTTTCGCAAATTTTTGGCACCATGATTGCTAAAAAACTGATTTTTTAAGACTGAAAATAGGATTAAGATTTTGGACAAAAAATACCCATTGATTGGATATTAAATTATTTATTTACTAGCTATTTACCAACACCAACAATGATTAGAAACTAAATATTTTTAAATGGTTACAAATGAAATATTATATTTTTTAGCATTTAGAATTGTTTAAAACTCTACTAACCAGGTCAGCTGGTCCTTTCAGATAGTATTAGTAAATGTGCATGTGTCTCTGTGATCCTTGTGATTTTTGGACGCTGCACGAATGTCGACAAGTGACAAAATATGCAAGTATCAAACCACAAATTCTCACCCGTGAGTCCACAATCATTTTGACACTGGTTACGGTGACGAGTGCAGGGTCCTTCGTCCATCGTCCTGGATCCAGTATCCAGTATCCTGGATCCCTCGCACATGCCGCACGGCAGCGACTAGATTTGGATAGTGTTGCATGGTCGAGAGTTGAGAGTCGAGAGTGGTGGCGATGAAGTCCTTTGCCGGAAATTGAAAAGTGCAACGCAAATTGCGTTCCGCTGGGATGTGAATCACCCCCCCCCCCCCCATGCTCCCCACCAATCCGAGAGTCCTGCCAGCCAACCGTCTGAAGTCCTTCCCCCCGTCGAGTGGTTGACAATTGATTTGTGTTTATGGTGGCCATGCCCATGGACATGCCTGCATCCTGCCATCCTGCCGTCAGTCCTTCCATCCTGCATTTCGGACCCCACGGACCCCACGGACCCCATGTAATATGCCATTTTGGGGCCGTGATTTAAAGACATTAACAGGCCGACGGCCAAAAATGGGAAATTTTATGGTGTCGCAGGCGCAAGGTTGCTGCACCGTCGAAGTAACGCCCACCCTCGGCTGGTTGAGAGATTGATGACCTAATCGGGTGCGAAAACCTTCAACTGCGGGAATTCGGTTCGTAAAGGAACCCTAGCCAGCTTAATGTTCCAAAGATACTTTCTGGAACTGCAAGGAAATTGAATATTTGTTGTAGAATTTAGAAAACATTAAAAAGTTTTTGTATTTGAAATATTATTTATAAAAATCAAAACTATAGGAATATAAGTCCGTTTTAATTTTGAAACAAATATTAAATTACATGTTGAGGTAAATTAAAAATTTAATTTTACATATTTCTTAAAATCAGGGATTAAAAAACAACAGAAGAAATACTAACCAGCTTAATATTCTAAAGATACTTTTCTCGGATTTTTAGGAAATTAAATGATATTTGTTCTAAAATTTTTAAAGATTTTTAAATTCATGGAAAATCTAAATAAAAACATATGTTTGAAATATTATTGTTAGAAAGCATAATAATTTTAAACATATGTCAAATTAAATTATTTATTAAATTAAAAATTTAAAGTATATTTGTTATTCGTTTTTTATTAATTTTAAATATTTTTTAGATTTAGGTATTTCAATTAAAAGATACCATTTAAATTTTGCAAAATATTTAATAAGATTTATATTTAATAATTTTAATTTTTGTGTTATTCTTGTTGCAGGCTTTCAGGGACTCCTGTGGGTGAATCCTGAATTATTGATTGTTTTCCGAGGCGGTGCTCTAAAAGGACGACAAAATTGTGCGGCTAAAAAAAGTGCAGGCTCACGCTCAAGGGCAACTGGAGCAGTTCGAGCAGCAGCAACAGCAAGAGCAACAGCAGCAGCAACAGCAGCAGCAACACCTGCAGCAGCAGCAACAGCAGCAACACTATCACAACTACACCGCCAATAGCAACAACACTTACAAAATGCATTTAACAACCACTTCGAGCAATTCGACGGCATCCAATGCCAACAACAACAACAACAATACAACCAACAACAATAATAATAATACCAGCAGCAACAACAACAACACAAGCAACACGAATGGCAGCAGCAACAACAACAACAACACGAGCGGCGGCGGAAACAACAATAGTAGTGGAAATAACAATAGCAACAACACGGAGCAAAATACACCGCCAACGCCCGCGCAACTTTTAAACGAGGCCTACACGAAAATGACCTCAGACATATTGGCCGAGCGAACGCTGGGCGACTTCCTCACCGAACATCCAGGCGAGCTGATCCGCACCAGCAGTCCGCTCTTCGTCTGCACTGTGCTGCCGCCCCATTGGCGGAGCAACAAGACGCTGCCGGTGGCCTTCAAGGTCGTCTCGCTGGGCGACATTATGGACGGAACGATGGTCACCGTGCGGGCGGGCAACGATGAGAACTACTGTGCGGAGCTGCGCAACTGCACGGCGGTGATGAAGAACCAGGTGGCCAAGTTCAACGATCTGCGATTCGTCGGCAGAAGCGGCAGAGGTGAGTCTTTTACATAGTCGCAAACGCGAATTCTTTAGCTCAATTGAGAGGTTCACAAGACACGAAATAGAAACAAGGAAGAATGGGGAATATAACGCGAATTCTTAAGTACTTTCTGTTTCTAACGTTTCATGATAATTCAGAAAAAACGGAGGAAAAGGGTATGACACGCGAATTCTTCAGCACTTACACTTTCTTACGTTTCACGGCAAATGAAAAACGCCAAAGGAAAAGTTTTGAAACGCGAATTCTTTAGCTTACTCGAATGATTCGTGAATCGCAAGTGAAAGAAATTTGCGAGAAAGGGAATGAACGCGAATTCTTTAGTACTTACTGTTTCTAACGTTTTACGAAAACTGAGAAAAAACTGAGAGATTGGGTTTGAAACGCGAATTCTTTAGTACTTGTACTTTTAAACGTTTAAAGACACGAAAAAAAAAGAATTTAAATATTTTGTATATGCTGAAAGTAGCAAGTTTTGAAAAGGAATCGAACTTTAAATTGAATTAATTTTATCTGAATTAAATATTTAAGCAACAAATAATAAAAAAGAACAACTCTTAACCATAAACCTATTGCTCTTTAGAAAAAAGCACTCAGACCTAATAAACTTGAGAAGCGCATAGAGAGGCAGCTAGTTGTTTGAGCCTTTCTATGCGCTTCTCACCGCTTTAAGGCAGCAGCAGTTCTGCTCTGCTCTGTAGTAAAAAAAAAAGACCAGTAAGAGCAGCTTATATTCACACCGATCAAGTAGAATTCCCTGGGCCATCTTCAGTTAATCTCGGCCCTTAAAAGTTTTTCCGTCAAGTGACGCCTCTTATTGGCCCTCGAAAGGCCCCCACTTTCTTCGCCCTTCGTCGACTGCACTCGAAACAATTTGTTCAATTATCGCCCAAAAGTTTTGCCAGCGCTCTCCTGCTCCTCTCTTTTTTGCGGCCTTTGTATTATTCGGAAGCACTTTTTGCATTGCTGTCATCCTTTTTTCGGTTCATGCTTTTTTTTCGCTCTTTTGGTGCCCAGTCGTATCCTTTTGTATCCTTTCAACCGCTTGTTAAGCGCTGCACAAATTGTCAGCAGTTCATCAGCAGTAACCATCATCGTCGTCGTCATCGTTTTCATTCACCGAATAGAAGCGGATTACTCGGCACGATGTTCCATTTCCATTTCCATTTTTTGTTGTCAGCATTTGTGTGGGCTTTGTCTTAAAGTGTTTAATAAACTGTCGGAACGGAAGTGAAGTGAACTGGAGGATATGGTTGTCAGACATTAATGGGAAGTTCCGGCAAGGGGTTTTTTTTCTTTTCTTTGGGGGGTTTTATGGCACTCAGTGGGCGATCTTTTTAGTTTTTGGTAATAATAATACTTATAAATTATTAATTTCACTTAAATATAATTTTTTTCGTTTTTTAAATGTTATTTTGACCTTTAAAAATTAATTTATAATATATGTATATTTTTATAATATAAAACTAGGAAGTTTTTATATTTTTATTGGTATTTTCATATTTATTTTTATTTTTTTTATATATATTTTATAATGTAATATTTAATATTCCGACTAAAATCTTTTATATTTTTTTCCTTTTTAAAGTTAAGTTTTAAGTTAAGTTAATCACGATAAAAATCAACTGCTTGCCATCAATCACACAAGCCCTAATTCAATCAGCAAGGACTGGTCAAAAAAGATTTTCGCCATGGGTGCAGGTTTTCCCCGAATTTCTCCCCGAAAAGGAAGGACTAAGCTCAATTCCGCTGGTCATTTTAGCCTGGTCCAAGAAGGGGGGGTTTTGGGGGGGAGTTACGCATCCGCTGCGGTGAAACCGCAAAAACCAAAGCCTCGACCAGCGAAAGGGGGACATAAGCGGTTTTTCGGGGAGGTTTTTCAAAGGGGAGGTGAAGGTGCAAGGGGAATGGGGGCGTGTCTGTGTCTCGCCGAGGATTCATTCATTGTCATCATTCGGACAATGCCAAATGGATGCGTGTCCGCATTCGCGTCACTCCCATCCTGATCCTTCGCCATCTTCCGCTTTCCCACTTTCCACTTTAACATTTCCCGCTGCACATTTCCCCCGCCCCCTCCATTTGCCTGCCTTTGCGCCGCCTTAATTGGGAATTTCCCATTCATTAGGCCATAAATGCATTTTCCCCTCTAGTTTTCTTCATAAAAAAAAAATTGTTAGAAATTAAATAAAAATACATTTCTGGGAAATTCTAGACCCAAAAATTGTTAAAAAATAAATATAAATGTTTTCTTAAATTTGTTTTATTTTAAATTTAAGCTATGAGTCTCAAAAAGGAATAATTAAATATATCTTAATAATTTATTTTAATTTTAAAATTGAATAAAAATACAAATAAATCAATTTCAGGGAAACCTTGTTCCCAAAAATGTTTATAAAATACATATTAAATATAATTTTAATTTAAAACTGGAAAAAAAATTAATGAAAAAAATGTATTTCAATAAATCTTAGTAATCACTATAAATATAAGTCCCTTTCAGGGTTTTCCCTGCCCCCAAAAAACTTATCCACTTGAGAAAACAAATGTCTTGGCTGCTGTTAACCCCTTTGCGCCCGTCATGTCTCATTTAACCCATCACAGGACCTTTGGCTGCACAGTCAAATTATGATAACTGAAAATGTTTACAATTGTCTGTTGCTGTTGCTGTTTCTGTTTGTTGTTGCCTGTTGCTTGCCAATGTCTTTTGGGGGGAGAATCTCGCACACAATTACCAACTTTTGGGTGTCGGGCCAAAAAACAAAGCACCATCGAGGATAAAAATTTGAAAAGAACAGAAGGCAAGCCAAAAGCAAATTGTGCACAATTTGGCATGACTTTCACCACTTTCCCCCTATGCTTTTCCCCTTGGCTTTTCCCCATTTTCACACAGAAGCAGGCGTGTCCTTTTCACAGGACAAGGTGTCAGTTGCTGGCAGAAAGTTGCCTTTTTTCTTCGCCTTCTTCTTTGTGCCCTTTTAACGCCTCGACTTTTGCTAGGCATTTATCTTTTTTATTCGGTAGGGGTGGTTTTTGTCTTTGTTTGTCCCCGATGAAGATTTTTTGGGGAATGTTTGGGCTTGGGATTTCTGGAGTTCCTTGGGCTCAGTTCATTTTGCGGCTGTTTTTCGGCCGTATTAAATGGCTCGAGAATTGTGTAAATAAAAACCTCAAAGGGGAAGGTCCTTCGATTAAGGGAAGGCTTCTTTCACGGGAAAGGGAGGTGGAAAGTATACCATCGCCTCGGTATCGTAACTGGCGGAAACTGGCACCGACTTTAACCCCTTTAAGCCCTCCCCCCCGGAACAGCACTCAAACCCACCCAATCAACGTTGGCGTCATCATCATGCGTGCATGTGCATGGCACTTTGCTAATTAAAAGTGTAGCCTAGCGTTGGGCCAAATAAATCGATGGCCGGGTAATTAAATTGCATGACAGGGTGGGATGGAAAGGGAGCCTATAGCCCCATGCATTTGTTATTGTAATTAGACAGGAGCAACGGCAGCAGCAGCAGCAGCGGCAGCGAAACAAAATGGCGGCAGAGGCCAACGTGGCGGATGGAAATGTAAATCACTCATACGCCCCATGGGCGCGGTGCAGATTTAATACTAGATTTAACTTAGAACCAGGCAAAAAGGCAGCCGGGCCAGACCGAATGCAATTAAAACAATTTAACTTGATCAA
Organism: Drosophila pseudotakahashii; assembly: GCA_035046095.1. Lineage (NCBI taxonomy): Eukaryota > Metazoa > Arthropoda > Insecta > Diptera > Drosophilidae > Drosophila > Drosophila pseudotakahashii. The sequence continues at coordinate 17,116,921 of JAWNOE010000105.1, forward strand.
AACGCCATTTTCCAGCGGGGTTTTTAAAGAGTGCTGGCAACTTTTATCAAGTTGTGGTTGTTTAGCTGTTTTTTCTATATTATCAGGTATTTTATTATATATTTATTGTTAATTTATTAGATACTTATTATATATTTATTGTATATTTATTATATATTTATTGTATATTTATTATATATTTATTATATATTTATTATATTTTTATTGTATAATTATTATATATTTATTGTACGTTTATCATTTATTTAATATATTTTTATTATTTTTTATTTTACATTTTTTATATATTTTTATATTATTTAGTTAAAACTTCTTTACCCTTTTGAAAACTCCCCCTTCTGCAAATCAATCATTCGAGCATATAAACACATATATCCACACCCTCAGGTAAACACAAACAAGAAATCAACAAGCAATCAAAATAAGCAAACACAAAAAAAGATGAAAACCAAAGAAGCCGCAAAATGTTTTTATTTTGGTGTTGGTGCGACTTACTGGCTGGCTTTCGGGGCTTTCAAGGGCTTAGCCTTTTCTTTTTTTTGGCCAAGAAGTGAAGTGGAACACAGACTTTGGGGGAAGCCACCTTGAGATAAGTGTAAACATGCCGAAATTCCAATAAAGCGATTTTATTTATTTAAAAAAAAATATAGGTAGTTGAATAAATATAGAAAATAATATACCCAATATTAAAATATATTATTGAAAATCAAGTTATTTTTATTATTTAAAATATTTGCTATTCATATTTCTTGAAGGAAATTGAAAACAGGTTCGCCTTGAAATAAATATACCATCATATCTTGAACAAATCTATTGACAAACGTATAAGTGTGCGTGTGTTTCTGTATCTTGTGTGTGTGTTTCTGTGTGTGTGCTTTCATTACCCCCAAATTGATTTATGACGCCTGTGCAACGGTAAATTGCCGGGGATTTGCCAGCTAGGATTTCAGGTTATTTGTCAACAGGATTTGATTTTAAATGCCTCGCCACACCCACACACACGGAAATGTTTTGCCCCTCAAGTGTTGACACTTCCATTTGTCGCACTTTCGGTGGAGATTAAGATGAATGCCTTTTGGGGTTTGGGTTGGGGGAATTATTGTGGGATTATCAATCAATTGGGTCAAAGGCGCCGCCGCTCTGATTATAATTGTTTGGTCCCCAATAAAAGGGTGTATTTTCCTTTAAATTCCTTTAAAATTATGTAAATAAATATTAATAAATATTAAAATATTATTAAATATTAAAATTAAAATTGAGAAAATAATTTTAAACAAATATATCATTTTAAAAAATACATTACTGTAAAAATAAATATTTAAAAATATTTTAATAAAACTTAAAATATTAAAAAAAAATTATTTCGGCCTGAAATAGAGATTGAAATTTTAGACAAAAATATAATTTTAAGGAATACATTATTCCCATTTTCTCTAAAAATAGTAACTAAAAATGCAGCTTTAAATAAAAATTAAAAACAATTTTTTTCCGATCAACCAAATGTCATTTCCCAAGCCAAAAAAAACCGCCTCCTTCTACTTCTTTACCAAATTACTCTCTTAAATGATCGATTATCCGGTTGCCAATTGCACAACTTTCCCAGCAACACTTACTTTTCGCGCCGGGAAAGCGGGGAAAATGGGAAAACCCCACGGAAAGTGTCAAAGAATTGCGCAACAATGAACTGCACTTGATGGCAAATAAACACAAGAGTGTTTTCCCATCTTTGGGGCTGCCACTTGAGACTTGGTTTTTTAAGAAAGTCGAGGAGTGGAGTGAAGTGGAGTGGTGGATATTGTCCTGGCTCAGTGGAGTGTGCTCCCAGGACATGTGTAAGCCTCTCCTGGCAGTCTGGCATATAATATATATATATCTGCAGTTTGGTTTGGGTACGTCGGCGGTTTATTTGTATGTGCCGAAATGATTTACGCTTTGTTTGTCAACTTAAAAAGCAAACCTCCGCCCCCCAGAAATCACACATACGCCGCGTTGCCATAGACAAGAAAACAGATGAAGGCGGGAAAACAAAGGAAGGCGGCGGCTCAAGAAGACTGAAATGCTTTTAATTGAATCTCTGGGCGACACAAAAAATGGCAGGGAGAAAAAGAAGAGGTCCTGGCAACACTTGACAATGACTGGGCTGAAACAAGTTAATTAAAAGAATGCTGCGGCGCAAACGAAATAAATCTTTTGGCCCCGAAAGACGCATATGCAAAGGGTTTTTTTTGGGGGAGTTTGGCATTGTCTAAATCAGTTTAAATTGTAATTAATTCTTTATTTCGACAGGTAAAAGGGCACCTGAATTGAATTTAAATAAGGACTTTTAAGAAATGGTAGAGAAAACTGACATTTTTTTTACTAAAACTATAAAAAAATATTTAAAAATCTTAGAAGGCGAAAAGTTATTGCAAAAAATTAATATTTAGGCATTTAATTTATTTTAATGCGAGAATTATTTATTATAAATTATAAAAAAATATTTAACAATTTTAGGAAAAATTTAAAAATTTCTGAACAAAAATTAAATGTATTTTAATGGGAGAATTATTTACTAAAAATTATAAAAAATATTTAACAATCTTAGAAAAAAAGCTAAAAATCACTGAAAATGATTAATAATTCTACACTTAATTTATTTTAGTGCCAAAATTATTTATTATTTAAATTAAGAAACAAATCAATAAAGACATTTTAAAATTTCACTATTTTTTATACTTAAATTATAAAAAAAATATTTAAAAATCTTAGAAAAAAGAGAAAAAAATTTAAAATGTATTTACTTCATTTATTTCATTGCGAGAACTATTTATTGTTTAAATTAAGAATCAAATCGATTAATTTATTTCCTTATAAAAGTAGCCCAAATGGAAAAGCAACCCCCGCCTCTTGCAACATTATTGTTTTATGGCCAACACATTTACGATGTGACAATGCCCCCCCAAAAACAATAACGAAAACACCAAAAGAAAGGCCCAAAAACATGTTTATTGATTTGCATGTCTGGCGGACATTAGGCAAACGGAAAATCTCATAAATTTGTTTGTTTCGCTCTCCCCGTTTTGTTTTCGCAGGGAAGAGCTTCACGCTAACCATCACCGTGTCAACGAATCCACCGCACATAGCCACCTACAACAAGGCGATCAAAGTGACTGTCGATGGGCCACGCGAACCCCGTTCCAAGACAAGTAAGTATGCTTTACATTGGAGTTGGGAGCCCCCCTTTCAGCGATTTCCAAGGCCCCCTCCTTCTTCTTTTCGGGGTATTTCATTTGCAGGACAATGCATAACAATTTATTAGTTGCCAAATAGATAAATGGCTCTGCAGCAGCAGCAGGCAGTTCACAGTTCGCAGAGATGCAGACGAGATAGAGATGGTTGTTCTAGGGTTCCATTCATTCGGATTTTATTGAAGTCAGTGATGAGAGGATTTCATAGAAATAAAAGCTAAATTTATATTTATTTTACATCCTTTATTTGGTAAATTCTATACAAAATGATTAAAAATATATTAATAAATTATAAATATCTTATATAATATTTCGAAAATGATTACTATAAATTGGTAACAAAATTAAAAAAATTAAATTCTTTATTTAATTTTGGGTTTATTATTAAATATCTTAAACTAACTTTAATTTGGGTAAAATATTTTAATTTAAATCAAGAAAAATATTTTTAACAGATATTATTTAGTTTCATCAAAATGACAACCGTTTTGTTTTAATAAACATTTTTGTACTATAAAAATAATTAGTAAAACAAAAGTTATGAAGCTGATTTCTTGGAATTTTCGCAAATATTTAAAAGCAATTTTAAGAAAAATATTATAGATTATTTACTTTTCACCAAAAAGTATCTAGAAGTTTCCTTGCTGAAAAGGAAACTAAGGAAACACTTGCAGAATATTTCCATTCCAATCTGCAGCAGGATCCTTTGCCGGGATTTTGCTGAAGCGGCAAGGACACTTCCTTGCTAATACCTCACTTCATTTCACTTCACTTCAGAATGCCGAACATCTTGAAGGAATATTCATTAGACAGCTCTATCACACACTCCCTTCGGCCTTCAGCCTTCCTCCTTCAGCCTCCAGTCTCCGTTACATATTTATAAGGATGCAAATATATTTCACTTTGCATATGTTCATTCTGCATTCAGGCAAAGTTCAGTTGGCAAAGTTCTGCTGGTCTGTGTAATCTGGTTTCGGTCCGACTTCGAAATCCATGAAATGATTTATATGCCCCGAATGCCAGACAGGGTCCAAAAACCCTACAACTGCAAATGGGAAATGGGAAATGGGCAATGGGGAATGGGCTTTAAGCTGCAGACAAAAGGTTATTATTTTATAATGAATACAAGCTGGCTGGATGAATGCTGCAAACCGCCGCAGGATTTTAGAGCGGACCCAAAAATTTGGCTGAAAGTGTCGCCGGTTGGCAGCAAAAGTTTTTCTGGCCCATTGTCATTTCACTTTCACATTGTCAATAGTTTTTTTTCGGGGGTCTTGGAAATTTTTGGAAGGACCATTCCCAAGTGAATCGAAAGCAACAAAATGTCACTCATCAACTGTTTGTCATTTAAGTTTTCACTCAGACAAAGAAAAACGCATACAGTCATAGACAAAAGGACACATACACTTGGTACAGTGGTCGCTGGCAAATTGCAAAATTTTTTGGTATTTTTTGTGTAATTATAAAAATTTAAATATATTTAAATAAATTTAATCCTGAATTAAATACCCCAAAAAAACGTAATTAGCCAGCGACCACTGTTCTATTGCAATAAAACCATTTAGTTAAGGACAGAAAATTATAACTGAAAAAAACTTAGTGTTATCCCTTTTAGGACAGCAACAGCAGTTCCACTTCGCCTTTGGCCAAAGACCCTTCCACTTCTCCACGGATCCACTTTCCGGCTTCCGGATGCCGCCCATTGGCAATTGTCAGAGTAAGTAAATATTCAAGTGTATTTTTTGATTATTCCCGAAATATTTTTAATCATTTTCGGTTTTTGGTGTGTATTTTTATTCGTTATAACAAAAGTAAAAGTCCCTAAAATTATAGGTTTTTTTGGGGAGTGGAAAAAGTTAAAATGCAACCGAACAAAATCCGCACAAAAATATTTAAAGTATAAATAATGCATTTTAAAACCTAAAACCGAAAACCTAAAATTGAATTCTTAATTTAGTAAATAAAAAAATATATTTTAAAATTATTTTAGATTTGATCCCTTTAGTTTAGCCCCTTAAAAATGGAAAACATATATTTAAAGTGATAATAATGCATTTCAAATTATATTTAAAAATATTTTATCAAACTCTTAAAACTAAATGCTTAATTTTGGAAATCAATTGCCTTCTAATAATATAATTTTAAATTATTTTAGAATCTATCCCCAAAGATTAATTTAATTATAATTTTTAAGGTTTTTATTCCCCAAGCTGTGCAAGAAATTAATTAAATATTTTACAATTTCGTTGGCAGACAGCAAATATATATATATGTCGCCTGTTAATGAGTGAAACAAACAAAAAAAAGAGCAACTTTAAAAACTGGCGCTTCTTTTTTTCTGTTTTCGTGTTATTGCCGTTGGACAACCATTTGAATGTGGTAAAATTGCGGGTCACCTTGCCATATAGGCTCTTTTTTTCTGGGCTAAGTGGGTTCGTTGTTGTTGTTGTTGCTGTTAAACTGTTGGCCACTTTATTTAACCGAAGTTTACTATACAAACAAATAAACGTTGGTCAAACACAAGCACACACACACACAAACACAAACGGGGAGGCGAAAAAAAGTCAAAGCCTAAAAAAGCGCTGTTAAATCAGAGCTTCGCATACAAATTATGATTTAAATGAAAAACTACGCAGTCAAATAAATTTAATGCATTTAACCAAGCGAATATAAACCAATTTTGACAGCTCAAATGCTAAGCGGAACGAGGTTAATTTATTGAAATGATTCGAGGGATTTAATACCCATTAAAATAAATTATTTTTATATTTTCAAGGTATTTTGTTTAGTTTTAAATTTTCTTTACTATTTATTTTTTTAATTTTCTTTTTGTTATTTTTCCTTTAAGTAAAAATGAAAATACCCCATGCTGCCTACTTTTTCTATTCTATATTATAGCAAACCCGTTTACTCTCAATTTTCAACCCCCACCATCTCCATAGAATATTTATAACAAAATCAATAATTAATATTGTGGGAGACAAAATTTTCTTTTGGCTCTTTTTGCTCGCCTAGGTGAAACAAATTTAATTGTACATTTTAAAATGCATTTATATTAAATTTGATGTTTCAATTTAAATTGACAATTAATTGCATTACAACAACATCAGCAGCAACAGCAACAGCAACAAAAGCCGGACTAGACACTCTACCTCCCTCTTAAAAACTAGTTGCCAGCGGCTAAAAAAGAACATTAAAAAATAGCAACGGCTACAAATGTGATTTTCTCTTTAGAGCTTGATGCCATTAAAAAAGCTGAAAATAATGTGATTACCATATTAACGATGTTAAAGTAGAAAAACGGAAAGACAAAGAGTTGTATTTAAAAACTGAAAAATATTCACGTACAAGGAAATAAAATTATGAACAAGTGCAGAAAAAATATTAAAAACTTTCAACTGATTTTCTGATTTTTAATTAATTTTCCAAATATTATTCTAGGTGCTTAAAGATACTTAAATATTTTAGAATTAAATATTGATGCACTTTTAAGCGAATATTCGATTTTATTTGAGATTAATATTTATAAAGATTTTTATTTTGGATAAAATAAAATTAAAATCCACTTATTCTAAAACTCTAATCAGTGGTTTTTTGGTTATTTAAATACAAGTGCCACATTCTCAAGTATTCTGGTGAAATGTGTAAATAAAACCCCGCCATAAATATAAAATGCAACTCAATCAATGCGCAAATTGCCTGCCAATTTGGACGCGTCTCCTACCATTTTGTGTCAATATTTTACCGTCTAGCCCAGTGCACAAATCAAAATGCAAATTGCGCGATTTACAGGATTCGGGAAAAGGCAATCCACATTATATAACACACATAAATATGCATATATGTATTTGTGGGGCTACAGCACACAAGTAAATAATGATTGCTGAAAGCGTCTGTTGATACTGATTACCCATAAATTAATTGTAAATATGCAAAAAGCAAAGTATCCTGAATTATTTATTAACAAATTTTATTGACAGTCGCTGCTTGACTTAATTACTGGCATATATTTTATTAATTTCGCAAAAAAAAAAGGAAGAGATACCCGAAACCCAACCGGAAAAGCCAAGAGCAAGAGGGAGCTATGTCATTTCATTTACAGAATTAAAGGATTTAAAGAAATACGATCCGAATTAAAATTGCCGAAACGGTTTGATTTTCATTTTGTTAATATTTATTTTTGTAAACTTATATTTAATTCTATTTTTTGAAGAGTTAAATATATTTTGAAAACCCAAAATGGTCCGTAATATTTTTACAGAACTTAAAAAACTATTATGGATTTAAGGAAATAGTAATTTAATGTTGTAAATATTTTTTTCCCAACTTATATTAAAGAAAGAATTTTATTAATTTTTTTTAAAATTATTTTTTAAAAATATATTATTTATAAAATATTTGCATTTATTATCATTTTCAATTTTGGAAATATTAATATAAAATTTTAATCTTATATCAAAGGCAAATTATTATTTAATTTTTCTAAAACTAAATTTAAAAGATGTATTGTTTTCCATATATTTTTTTTAAGAGTTGTGCTGTTTTAAGCGACTTAATAAAATATTTGCATTTATTTTGCCGCATCCCCTGCCATTGGAAACCCAAAACGGTCCGCTGTCCGGTGCCTTGTTAATAATTCAGGGCCCGAAAATATGCGCAAATAAAGTCAATCAGTGTGACAACAAACAGGCAGGAGACTAACCACTCTCGCAGCACACAGACACACGGGCAACATCACGCACACACAGACAGAACACGGACACGACGGAGAGTAGCCCACATCCCACAGAGGAAAATTGTACACAAAAAGCCACGTAATTAATGGAGGTAGAAACATTTAAGCCAATAGCATTAATAAAGCCACCACAAAATCAATATCCGGCTACGAAAACGCGCCCGTCGCCTATAAAAACTAATTAATAATTTCCGAATGGGCTATTAATTAAGCCTAATTATCTGTGCATGGGTCCCGGCGACCCGCAAAATGTGGACTCTCTTCTTTCCGTTCCCCGGCTTCTGTTTTTTGGTCACCAGCCCCCCCTCAAAATGCCCGAACTGAACTGAATTTTCGGCAGGCCTTGGTCCATTCCATTGATTTGTTTGTCGTTTATTTTCCCTTCTTTTTTTACTTCCTGTCTCCGCAAAATGGCGGCAAAGGTCCCGCATAAAATACGGGAAAATCGTAAGGGGGTGGGGGAAGGGACCTCCAATTAGCGGCCCACATGGTCCATAAATTCTAATGGCCAGGAGCCTCAATCTCTGATTTCTAATTATCCTGTATTTATTTTGCATTCCCTGTTTGTTTTGTATAATTTTCTATGCATTTTTTATAATTACATATTTTATTTTATTTTTCTATATTTTATATTTAAATATATATATTTGTAATAACGTATTTATTTTTAATTTATTTTTTTAGGTGCTAGCAACACGCACTGGGGCTATGGATCGGCTGCCTCGGCGTATTCACCTTATTTGGCCAGCAGCGGCTTATCCTCCTGCACCACGCCCACTTCCGCCCAGTTCAACAATCCGGCCCTGGGCTTCACCTGCTCTTCCAATGATCAGAGCAACAACCAGGACTTCGGAGGAGCCACCAATCGCGACTGCGTTCCAAGTAAGTCATTAAATATTAAATATATAAAAAATAGTTATAGGTTAAAATACGAAAAATATGCAAAAATATTTTTATAATAATTGTGAAAAATTAATAAATACTATTTACACTTGATAAAAGATTTATTTTAGTAAAAGAACATTCCAAAAATATCTTAAAAATTTGTTTAAAAATACCGAAATATATGTAGATATTCTAGAAAAAAATTTAAGAAAATTTACAGAGAATTAGGTTTTTTGAAAAAGAATTAACCAAAAAAAAACATTTTGCAACTTAAAATTTTTTTTTTTAAGTATTTTATAAAAGATCCACAAAAATAAGCCAAACTAACTTACAGAAAAATACTAGAAAATGTTTACACACTAAAAAACAAGATTTTCTATATTTCAAACTATGTATTGCCATTTTTCTTATTTTTTAAATGTATTTATTTATTTTTAGTAACTTACAAAAAATCACCGAAAAAAGGTATCAACATTTTTTAAGAAATTTTAGAAAGTGTTTTACACTAAAAAACAAGATTTTCTTGCATTTTGATGAACTAAAAAATATCAAATTAATTTAGCTCAAAATTTATTTATTTCATTTTAGTAATTTGAGAAAATTTCTTATAAATTCTATAAAGTTGTATCCACTAAAAAACAATATTTTCCATATATCGAAATATTTATTGCCATTTTCCACCATCCCCTTCCTTCTTGCAGTGCTGCCCGACTCGACGGCCAGCGATCTGGACCAGCACCTGAGCAGCCTGGTGGGCTCGACCAGCGGCCAGATGACGCACCACAGCCTGCTGGGTGCCGGCGGCCAGACGTCGATCTCCTCGACGGTCAATGGAGGGGCCAGCGGAGGCGGCGGCAGCGGTGCCGGCGGAGCAGGTGGTGCAGCGGCGGGCAGCGGCGGAACGGCGGGCGGCAATTCGATCCTGGTGCCGCGCTACCACACCAATGCGAGCAACGAGTACAATGTGCACTCCAGCCAGAATGGACCGCGCAGCCTCTCCGACAGCTCCCAGGCGGAATCGCCGGTGCAGGAGGACCTCCTGACCACCAATACACCGAATCTGGGCAGCACGGCGGGCGGAGGGGGCGGTGGAGCGGGTAGCGCCACGGCGGGCGGAGCCGCCGGCAGTGGAGCGCCTCCGTCCGGAGCCGGTGCCTCCGTGGTGGGCAATCCCTCGATGCTGGGTGCCAATCAGAATTTCCCCGGCATCGTCAATCAGGCCCAGCACTCGGCCGCCTCGGCCTACGGCGGCGGTGGTTCGGGGGTGGTGGGCGGTGGCCCACCCGCCGCCGGCTGCAATGGCTCCCTGTATCCCGTGCTGCCGGCCAGCCTGCTCTACTCGCAACTCTATACGGCGGCCAATCAGTCCGCCCACGGCTTCCATTCGCACACCCTGCCCGCCCACGCCTCGCCCAACTCCTCGGTCCACGGGGAACTGCAGAGCGTCATGGATCACATCAGCAATGTCGGAGTCCGGCAGCAGCATCATAATATCATGGCTGGGGGAGGGGTCACACACCCGGGCGATCTGACGCTGATCGGCAATTGCGGGGCGTCGGTGAGGAATATCGAGGATGGGGGGAATAGCAATCGGCAGGTGGCCGCCTTAGCTGCCCATCGCGGCCACCACAATCCCACCGACAATGGGGGCAGCGTTTGGAGGCCCTATTGAGGTCAGGTTCTGTGGTGCGGCTCGGCGGTTCTATAGTGCGAGGGGGGTGGTGGTGGAGGTGGAGGTGGTGGGCCGCAGCACGAGGGGATGGGCTTGGGCATGGGCATGGGCATGGGCGGGGGCATGAACTGCTTTGGGGGCTTCTAATCTGTACATAGCCAAAGGGGGGTAGAGTTCCAGTTGGAGATGACCGATATTCATTCTATTGAAATTTCATAATTATCGATATTGAAATTATTGATCTTAAATGGTATTGTTTTTTTAAAAATAAAATATATTTCAATCATATTAACTCTTTTCAAGAAATTTACGATTTATGGTTTACAAATAATCGATTTGATAAAGAGAGATTATCGATAAATCAACGATTAAAGATTTTAAAACTTTTTCAATCATTTTTACTCTTTGCAAGAAATTCACTTCAGCCAAACCCAATTTATGGTTTAAATTTAATCGATTTAATAAAGAGAGGTTATCGATAAATCGTCGATTTAAGATTTTAAAAACTATCGAAAGGGTTACAATATTAATATCAGTAGCTTTTCATAAAACTTTCGTGCGATAATATTGCAGTTCGATTATTTCGATATTTTATAAACATCAAAATCAATTGGTTATCGAAAACTGGAAGTCGAAATAGTAAGGGGGCCCGCCTAAAAAAATTATTGTATATATCTGGGGGATAAACAGAAATCTTTGGAGATTCAAAAAAATAAGCTCCGGTGTCCAAGATGGAAATATTTTATTTTAGCAAACCGATGAAAATATGTATCTTGTATATAGGCGTATGGCGGAGGTAAAATATTTCATATCCCACTAAATAGGCATCTGAAAGCATTGTTTTTAAATCTCTAGAAGTTTGTGAACGTGTATGTGTGTGTGTGTATTTTTTTTTTCATAACCTTATGAACATATAAAAAGAAACCAAAAAGATCAACTATTAGTAGAATTCGTTGGATGGCTTGAAAGACCTCCAAATACTTAGTATATAGTTAATTCGAGAGCCAAGAAAATATAAACTAGCGTTTAAGACACGAATACTTAGCAAATTTAAAAACTTTTTCGTGGATTTTTAAGACATACCAAAAAAACACAAGATATATGAATTTTAAACAGTATTGGGTCTGAATGATGGTACGTTTTTTTTTTTTAATTTTTTTCAGGCCCGTGGTAAGCCCGAGCCATAAAACTAGTCATATTAGCGATAAGTAAATACCGAAATATAATACAAAAAAAGAAGAAGAACCCAAACAAATATATAGAAACTTTAAACTAGTCGTAAAAATGTGTGAAGCCAAAGTCAAGTTGATTTTTAGTGATTTTTCCTGTTTTTCGTGTAGGATATGAGTGTTGGAAATGGAAGAGTAGCGGGGTAGTAATTCAGGGGGAAGGAAGTGGGTTTGGGGTTTTTTGAGATTTATTTAATTGGGCGGGTCGTAGAGCCGATGTATGTCTGAGTTCCTAAGCCGTAATCCATGTTCGTGAATTTGTTTACTGTTCATTTCATGTGCTTCGATCTGCGTGTCCTTTAAATGTTTATAAACATGTGCAATCTAAGCTAACCGAAAACGAAAACCAAAAATATATATATAAATAAATATAAATATGCATATAACGAGATATCTGTATACTAAATGGTAGACCGCACACCCGCAACCGCAATCTATGACACTTGAAAACTTATATTGTAATTCTTTTTTTTGTTAGCTCATAAGTGGTAAAACAAAACAAAACAAAAAAAACCAGCAGCATCAAATTAAAATCCCAAAAATGGAAGAAATCCAACACTATACTATGCGAACGGTAAATAGAGTTAAGGAATCGGTTAGAAATGTCCAGAAAATAGCACATTCTTTAAATATATATATATAAATATACACGCTAACTAACGGAATCGAAGTTAAAATGTAATTGATGTATACCACACGGGAAATGGAAAAATGGAAAATCCAATCCAAAAAGAATTACCGAAACTATGTGTATAATTTAGCCAAGATCCCTGCATATTTAAATATATATAGAAATTAAACCAACATTTTGTGCAATAAAAATAAATGAGAGTTCTTTGTAATAAAAAATAAATAAATGTAATTAAAACATTTTATTTGAGGAACAGAACAAACTAAACCGAAAGAGAAAGAGAAAAAAACAAAAACCAAAAGGATCTAAATAAAACTTAAATTCAACAATTATATTAAATAAAATTATGAAAATTAATAACAAAATACGAATGTGGTATATTTATTTAGGGGGGAAGCTGTTATATTAAATATATATAATTAATGTGCTTAAAAATTGAATTTATTATTTAAGAAGATGTTTTAGTTTAAAAATCGTTCTATATTAATTTTATGTAAATTCGTTTCTTTATTTATATTTTCTTCAGTAATTTAATAATATTAGTTTAGAAGAATTTATAATTATAAAATCTCGTTTCTTTTATAATAATTTATTTAGTAATTTGGCTTTTTTGTTTTTTTCTGTCAGACAGTCTCTGTTTGGATTTTCTCCTATTTTCTTCTCAGCAGCCGTTTTACGACACCGCCGGGACCAATTGGCCGGATCGAAAACTTATGACCTGGCCGGCATATTACCCATACGCCCTGTGCCCCATGCCCAGTACCCCGTCTCTTTCGCTCCTCTCTTTCTAATGCCATCTCCGTGTGGTTTGAATTTGGCGGGCAACGTAATTTTCTGCTCAATTTATTTCACATTGTGGCATCCAATTAAGCTGCAAACCGAGCAGTCCGCCATCCGGAACCGGGCAAAATCAGAGGAGTCCATCCGGATCTCACCTGCCTCTGCCGCACGTATGTGGCCGTAAAAATACAGTCTACAGCTGCTTCAACTTCGACTTCGTGACTACGCGAAGCGTAACAAAAGCGAGCTTAGTGGAAGCGGAATAACCGCAAAAAGGTAGCCAAAAGGGGGGTCAAACCCCGGCAAGGATAAATAAGAGATCGATATAAGGATATAGGGATGCGGAAAACGGAAAGGGGACTAAAATACAGGAAAGTGCTGCGGAAAAAAACTTTTTAATTATTTCCATGCCGAAGATGTTTCGCATAACAAATTAGCTCGCCGTCAAGTATTCAGGCGGGTATGTGAGTGTAAATAATTAAAAATTCTACCCATTACTTGCGGGGCTTGGTAAAATTTCAAACAGACGCTCAGACTCACATGAGGCCTTTGGAACGGGCACTGAGAAAAAAATAAATCGATTATATTGTGAAAAATATTTATTAAAATAAAAATACACAATGTTTTGTAATTATTTAAAATTATATTAAAATAGGGATAGAAATAGGAGAAAAATTGGTGAAACAATGAAATATTGATCCAAATATGTATTGTCATACCTTTCTGAACTCGTTGTTTAATTTCCAATCGATTGGTATTTAAACCTGGACATTTTATTTTTTTGACATTTTTCGCAAAAAATCATGATGTACCCCCTTACAAAAAAAAATGAAAATTTGCGAAAATTTTATTTTTTTAAAATCACACGGAAAAAGTTATGGATGTAATTATTAAGTTGTTAGCTGTTCAAAGCAGTATGCATTTTTGGTGTAGGACTATTTTTGGCCAAGTTATAGCAAAAAAACAAAAGAAAAATTCATATTTTTGTCAAAAACCAAAATCCTAATTTTCCAAAAAAAAAATAATTCATTTTTAGACCGAAGCAATAAAAGTATCCATCCAAATATGGATTGTCATACCTTTCTGAACTCGTTGTTTAATTTCCAATCGTTTGGTATTTAAACATAGACATTTTATTTTTTTGATATTTTTCGCAAAAAATCATAATGTACCCCCTTATAAAAAAAATAAAAATTTTTATTTTTTCAAAATCACACGGAAAGTGTCATGGACTTAATTATTATTTTGTAATCTGTTCAAAACAGTCTGTATTTTTGGTGTAGGACCATTTTTGGCCAAGTTACAGCAAAAAAAACCAAAAGAAAAAAATCAAATTTTTACCAAAAACCAAAATCCTAATTTTCCAAAAAAAAAAAAATCGTTTTTTTACTGAAACAATAAAAGTATTCATCCAAATATGGATTGTCATACCTTTCTGAACTCGTTGTTTAATTTCCAATCGATTGGTATTTAAACATAGACATTTTATTTTTTTGATATTTTTCGCAAAAAATCATGATGTACCCCCTTATAAATAAAATAAAAATGTGCGAAAATTTTATTTTTCCAAAATCACGCGGAAAGTGTTATGGATGTAATTATTAAGTTGATAGCTGTTTAAAGCAGTATGTATTTTTGGTGTAGGACCATTTTTAACCAAGTTACAGCAAAAAAACCAAAAGACATAAAATACATACTCAGCACATATTTTATTTTGCAGTGCAGCTAAGCGCCATAAAGAGCTAGAGGAAACCACTTGAGACGCTGATTTAGCCTCCCAACGAGCATTCTTTTGCCCAACCACCCGGCTTCCCACATCCCACCTTCCACCTCCCACCAGACGCCACCCATTCCAATTGGAGCGTGCGCCGCCTTGCATATTAACACGTTTCATATGAGCAAATCCCTTGGCGACCATCACCAAATGGGTTAAGGTTCTAAGGGGTTAAGGGTGTGGGTACGACTCGAGATGAGACAAGATTCAGAGTTGAGTGGAAAGTGGCAAGTGGCAGCTGGAGTGGAAGTTGAGTGGAGTCCTCCTGGCATTTGCCCCCATTTGTTGCATGTTCTCCTTAGGTCTTGCAAATAAAATTCATTTTTCTTATTAGCCATTTGTTGGCGCTTTTAGCCGGGTCTTAATTAAGGTGATAAACAAGCAAACCGAATTAGACGGCTCACAATGAGACGACGGATGAGTTGAAATGAGTTGGGGCTAAGTTTGCGAAAAGGCAGTCATCATAAAAGTGAAAAAAGTGTCGGGAGAGAAGATTGAAGAGCAGATCAAGGAGTTCGGTACCATAAAGTCATTGCAAAACCATGAAAAATAGGTCACCTTTGCCTTACAAAAAATTAATATCATTTTGTACATTAAATTAAAATAGTAAAAAAAAAAAAATTAAATAGCAAAAAATTGTTTTTAAAAATTAAAAATGTTTAATGTTAAATATTTAATGCAGTTTACTAGAGAATATAACTACAAACCATAAGGGTTAAGCCACTTTAAAATCGGAATAGGATTGGGGAAGTTATGAGCCATACAAGTGAAGTTCGGGGTCACCATTTCGAGAATCTTGAGAAACTTGAAAAAAAGAAGAAGCATAAAAATGGTAGAGAAAATGATCCACAATTGCAAATCTAATCCAATCTTATGCAGATTATTAAAGAAACGTATATGACAAACTTTTTGAAGGTAATTTTGGGTCACCTTTCCTCAAAGGTATGTTAATCTCAAATAAAAATCTCAACTCAATGAGTGTTTTCCAATTCTCAACTCTAAAAACCGCCCTCGACGAATTTGAAGTGTTCACCTGTTCGGCTTCTTTTATTGGCTGACTCATAATGGAAATCATCTTTTGCGCTCGCTTCATTTGGCCCAACTTTCTCCGAACCCAAACCCTTTCTCCCCCTCAAAGCCTTGTCTCAATTATGTATGACTGTGTGTGTGGCTCGGCTGTATATACATATATGGGTGTATATTTGATTACGATGCCAATTAGAGAATATGAGAGTAATAAGCGAAGGAAGGGGAAACCTTTTTTTGTGTGTCTTGTACCTTGTAACCGGAAGGAAGCCGCCTTAATTGGCAGGGCTAAAAGGAAACTTTCTAATTATGAAATTCGTAATATTTTCCCCGTAATAAAACCGAGAAAAGATGAAAATGCGCCCGCCACCCTGACGACCATTCAAATAATGCAGTGATTTCCTGAGGTCAGCAGAGAATTATGCAGAAAAAGAACCCATTCCCCGAGAGACAAACCCAAATTCAAACCCAAAAACGCCTTTGCAAATCTGTTGCTGTTACTCGTGCAAATATTTAACGGCTGCTACATTTTTGCACCTTTTGGCACACGGACATGAAAACATTCTTCGTTGCGGTTTTCCCATTGCTGTTTTCCATTTGTTGTTTCTTTTTGTTTGTTTTGTTTGCTCTGCCCTTGCTTTTGTTGTTTTTTTTTTGTTTTTTTTTTGTTTTTTTTCGCATTTTCCGCTTTTCCGCTGGCGTTGCACATTTTTGGCATTCGCGCTTTGACAGGCGAAAAACGCGAAAACGCCGATCCCCCCGTTTTCGGCATTATATTTGTTTGGCTCCCCGACGGACGGACTGAATCCAATTCCTTACATTTGCCCACTTTGCCCGTCCCATTTGGTTGGTGCATTGGGTTTCTGGTCAGTTAAAAAGGTTAAAAAGCGAGGAATGCAGTTCGGTGAATTTCGGAGGGGGGTTGGACAGAAGGGGCACAGGTGGTCGTTCAGGATCTACGGTTAAGTGTTCTCGCCAGGGTACTTAAAAGGCGGAGGAAAACGGGTCAAGGTACATACAACATTTTTAATATACTTTATAGTATTTTATACAATTTATCCTAATATTTATTCACCAAGATAGCAAAATAAATTAATCTGGTTTTACAAACACTTTAAAAGGTGTCTAAAAGTATGCTTTAAAAAAAAACGAAAAGATTTTCGGACTAAAAAAAATGGTTGCATACTTTTGGTGGCTTTTGCACTCAAAATATATTGTTGCATACTTTTTTTGTATTACTCTAAATAATACTGAACTGAACTAAAGGTGTCTAAAATTATGCAGGAAAAATACATCCAAAGAACTTTCGGACTCAAAACATATATTGTTGCATACTTTTAGTGTTATTTCTTATACTTTCGTTTTATTATCATAAATTATATGAAACTCAAGAGTATTATCTTAATACTACTGACAAATCCGATTGGCGCATCCAAGCAAATGATGCGGCCAGCAATCTCTTTTCCGCAATCCCAGCTTGCCAACCGCTTTACATACATATGTGCCCAATTCGAATTCCGAATCCGAATTCCAAACCTAAATGCATATGGGTTATGTGGCCAGGTGGTACATGGTAATGGTAAATGGCATATAGCATATATGCCATATGGCATATAAACTATATGGCTTGCACAACTGGCCGCAATCATCTGGGTCCTGAAGCCCGCGTGTCACCTCCAGCGAATTCCGCACTACTAGGAGTCCCGAAATCAGGAGCATTTGTGTACCATGCTGGCATTTTTCGGAGAGTGGGCAATATCAAATGGCAGGGGTGTCGAATGCACTGTCAAAAAAAAGGTATGCCAAGAAAAATTTATAAATTTAAACCAAATGTAAACTATATAACTATAAAATAAAAGGCGTTTTTTCTGAAGGTTAAAGGTGCTGGGAAGACTGTTTGAGATAAATATCTGAAACTAAAAGCATAATTTCGATAATAATTTGAAGGTGAAAACTAATCAAAATTATTTTCCTAAATCCCCTCAAAAAAATGTAAAAAAAAATTTAAGGTAAAGCAACATTAAGAAAATAAAGTTTTTTTTCCGAACTTTAATCATTCAAAAATGAAGTAGTTTTTGAGCACACTTTCAGTACTTCCTGGGTAATTATTTTCAGTGTACCTGGGGTGGACAATGTTGGACAGCGGTTTAAAACTGTCAGGCAAATCAAACTGAAACTGAACTCTTAACGATTCGAGCACGTATTCAATATGGTTTGTTATGGGTAACGCTAAAGCCTCCCAAAAAAGTTGAGGGGGCGGGGAGTGGGTGGGCGTGGCAGGACTACGTTTCTAGTTTGGTTTTTGGTTGGGTTTTTGTGTGTCGAGCCATAGAGAGCATGGCCCGAAATGCCGAATATTGATTTGAATCAATTAATTCGTGCGGTTGTCGCTGGAATTACTCCCTCGAATCTAATTAATTTTAATGCACGACTACACACACACATAAGAATGCACAGACGCACACACACACACACACACATGGAGCGTCAGAGGGAGACGGGCTATATGAAAAGAGTGGGTGGGAACGAGCGAGACAAACAGGAGGCGACACTTTGGCAACATTTTAGGCGCAAAAGCTGGAAAATTTATATTGAAGTCGAATTATGCAATTTGCTACTAAATTGATTGCATTTGCACAGCTCTGTCCCGCTCCCACCCACTTGTGCAAGACAGAGAGAGGGAGAGTGAGGGGAAGAGAGATGGAGAGCAAACAGAGATAGCCATAGTCTGCGTGTGTGTGCATGATTGAATTTCCTTTTAAAAATTATAAATAAATAATACACCAAAATTCGTAGCCATCGGTTGAGTTTAGATAACATTTCGCTTTGTGGTCTATGAAAATGATCCAAACGGTCAGCAATTTTCTCAGTCATTCATTATTTTTTAAATGTTTGGAAATTAGAACTGCCAGTGCAAAGGATTTATTATATTTTGGTGAAGTTACATAATATTATAAATTTATATTTAAGGTAAATGTTTATAGGAAAAATATAATATTGCCAAAAGGCAATTCAGAATTTAGAATAACTAAAATAAGACTTTTCCGAAAATTATAATTATAATTGCTTTTTATTTATTTATAAATAAATATTAAAATATCTATATAATTGTAAAAAATAAATTTACTTTTCCCTAAAAAATAATTAAAGTATTCTGCAGTCGTTATGCAACTGCAATTCGCACTTGCATTCCCTTTTCATTTGATATTAGATTTATTTTTTTGCGAATTCTCAATTGGCGAAAATAAAATCATATTTCATATTTAATAAAATGCATTCCCATGCATTATTATATTCATTATATGCCAACATATTTGTATTATTTGCTGGCCAAAAGCGGCGGCAACAACAGCAAACAGCGACTAAATTCAAACATTCAGCTATTCAAAAGAGCCCCCGGAACTCTGACCCCCCTTTGCACCCAACGCCCCTCCTTTTTCGAGGGGGGTAATACAAAGAGCGAAGCGCGTTTACCACACAAAAGGCCAACGCACAAACATGAGTGCGTATATAAATATTTTTATACAAACAGTGGTCGCTGGGAAATTAAATAGTTATTTAAAAAATTACCAACAAAATAATAAAGGTGTTAAATAATTTTAGATTCAAAAATCAAAAGCCAAAAATATTTAAAAAAAAAGAAATCTTTCACAAAAATATTATTTAATCATAAAAGGGCCTAGAAAATAAGTTATATGGTTTAAAAATAATTGAATAAAATAAATTAATATTCTTATTACATTTTTAAAACATATTATTTAAAATAGGTCAAGTATTGAATTTTCTAAAAACCTTTAATACAATTTTTAGCAGCGACCACTGTAAATGTTTATTTCCGCACACACATTTATACATATATATATATCTATACACATATAAAGATATATGCTGACCAAAACAAATATTGTTTTGGCCATGTTTTGGGGCACACACAAACACACAATGTCGACAATGTCCTGGGCGAGAAATGATTTTCATTTTGATTTTGATTTTTCGGCAATTGCAATATAAATGCGATCATTTTAAAACAAAATGGCGTCCACAACAGCGCGGCAACAACAACGAACATTTTAATGTATGATATGATTTGAATAAAATTTTAGCAACCTCCCCGCTGGGGGCAACCCCCCTCCCCTTTCCCCATCACCCCCCGCCAACCTCCAGCGAAATGATTTGAAATCGTTTTGTGGTTTTTACGAGTTGCAAATCATTTTAATTAAAATATCAAAATTAGAAAATGGAAAATGATTACATTATTCATTAGTTTTCATTACGCATGTTTATTTATTAGCAACAAAAACAGCAGTAGGGTGACCGAGAAAATAAATGATACCGAATGGAGGTTACACTTAAATGGAAAATGTGTAGATTAAAAAAAGTAAAAAAAAATTAAAAGTATTTTAAGTATGCAATAAAGAGTTCTAGTCATTTATAACAATATTTAAAAGTAAACATATTTTTAATTAAATTTCTAGTCGTATTGAATATATCTTAATTACCAAAATATTCTCATATTACGACTAGTGGCTCCATCTAGCGGCCAAGGACTGGGAAAAGCATTAAAAAAATGTTCTTAGCCAGTTGACGAAAAAAATCTTGGTAAGCACGCAAAGCTTGCGAAAGTTTTCTTAAGAAAAATGCCGGCGAGCTAAGAAAATTGCCAACGGAAGGAACTTCGGGTGGTTTCAAGGACCTTAGATTATAAGGAGCCAGTGTGTGTGTGTGTGTTTGTGTGCGTGAGTCTGCGCAGAAGAAAGCTAACTTAGACATTAACCCCCGTCTGCTATTTTGGCGGGCATCTTTCAAGACGCGCAGCAAAGTTTTTGGCGCCCAACGTTGGGCACTTGTTATTATTGTCGGTGGTGAATTTTTTCCAGCTCCTTTGGGATCCTTTGGTGGAACGATTTTTTTTTTCCCCCGTTCGCTGTTTCAGCGTTCGTTCTCCAGATGGCGCCAGTGCAAAAGCTCGCCCGATGGTCCTTGCAATTTTCGTATTTTCTTTTCATTTTTCGCGAATTACACCTTCGCGCGTGTTGACAGTAAATGAGGAATAATTTTTTATTGATAGCTGCCATCAATAAAATGGAGCCACCAACACACACACTGACGCAGTCGCAAAGTCCCGTTAAGGGAAGGTCCTGGCACACACACACGCACACTCGCACATGGAGAGAGCAGGCAAGCGTAAGGCATTTCGACCAATTATAAGTTGCGGTTAACCGCAACATTTATTCAAGAAAATGTTCGGCACATGCCCGGCTGCGAGTGCGAGCGAGATGGCCGCTCCGTATGCCGCGCGGGCGACAGAGCGAGAGGGAAGGAGGGCTGAAGTGAACTGGCATTGGATAAAGGACCTTCCCTAGGGGGTGGTGGGTTCGAGAACTCAAGGATTCGTGGGCCCGCTTCTCAAGGTCTGAGGTCTGACATCTCTGACAATCGGGGAGGTGGTGAAATGTCAAGAATTCCAAACGATATATTTGGGGAGATTTTACCGCTTTTCAAGGGTTCAATTCGAAGGGGGATTATGATGTTTGCGGTCAACAAAAAAAAATAAGGGAAAAGAGTTGGGAAAAAAAACGAAGGGCATGCGATTTTACAAGTCCTATTTTTATATCGTTAAAAAACTTTTATTTTTAGTAAAATAAATAAAAAAATAAATTTGTATGTTTTAAAATATCATAAAAAAGTTTACATTAAAAACTAATATTAATAATAATAATATTAATGCTTAATATAGTATACAATAATAGATAGAACAAATTCATATTCTTTTTGAAATTTTTTTAAATTCTGTTTTAAATTAAAATAAATAATTAAAATATTTCTGAACACGTAATCTAAAATACGTTTGAATTTAAAATTAATAATATAATAAATGATTATTGGTATATTCTAAATAATAATAGTAATAATAGTAATAATTTTTAAATATTTTTAAAACGGCCAAGTTTTAAAATTTAATTTAAAATTTAAAAAATATACTAAGACATTGCCTACGTGGGCATCATCAACTCAGCTTCTTGCCCTGGATAAATTAAGCATTTTGAAGAAACACGCTTACATATGCTTACTTATATATTCCATCTCATTAAGTTGGCTTCAGGTTTCCAACCCATTATTTTCACCTTCCTCAGCCCAAGCATTTTCCACACTAGAACTTTCCTCCGCCCATCGTTTGGTCGTCTGAGTGCAGAATTAATAGTTTGCCGGGCTTAAACGAATCGCCTTTCAAGTCGCTAACCACCGACAATATGTTGGACCAACGACAGACTTCGGGACTTTGGCTTGGTGTCTGGGATCTGGTATCTGGTATCTGGCATCCCGTGTACTTTCCACCCAACCCGCCGAACTAAAGGGAACCACATCAGAGGAGACACCAACAACGGCAGCTGAGCTGTGACATTAGTTTAACGCCAGAATCCATTAAAAATCCATACTAATATATGTCAGGATAAGGCAGCGACTGCCACAGCGCATAATGAGTGACGAGGTGGTTGAGTGGGTGGGTGGGTGTCCTTCAGTGGGAGACTTCCCCCCACTTTGGACAAGATACCGCACACACTTTGTGTGCCGCGCTGTCTTTGCATCTCCTTCGCTTTTCCACTTTTCCACTTTTACGCTTTTTCCACTTTACCTTGTCGATTTTTCAAAGCCAGCTCAACTCAACTTAGCCGGAGAGCTGAAGAGCTGAGAGCTTCGTCCTGCGGCTGCACTGCACTAATGAAAACTACCCGGCAAAAGCAAAAGGATAAAGGAAAAGCGGCGGCAGTGGGGTGGGTAAAAAATAAATTAGAAAGCATTATCAGACTTTAAGCTACCTGAAAAATGAAAATGCCAATAACTCTTATGAATTCTATGGGGTTTAGCATAAAGAAATGAATTATTATGCACCTAGGACTATTTTAGAAAATATCTGGGTCAAGTAAAAAATTTAATAAAAAAAAGAAATGTAAGCTCAGTTAATTTTTATGAAATAAAAGAATTTACTCATATATTTTTAAATGATAAAAATAAAATAATAATAATAATTGTAATTTATATGGATATTATTTATTTTTCAGTAATCTGTTTCATTTTTTAGATGGCCTTAAAAATGTAATAAAAAAAGAAAGTAAGCTAATTTAATTTTTTTAAATAAAACTCTTGAATAAAATAATTTATTCATATATTTTTAAGTGATTAAAGTAAAATTATAATTATAATGGTAATTTCTAAAGATATTTAAATATAGATATAAATATAAATATTTAAAAAAATTAAAAACAGAAAGGAAGCTTACTAAATTGTATAAAAAAAGAAACCCATAATAAAGTAATTTATTCATATATTTATTAGATATTAAAGTAAAATGCGTAACTTATTATTTCCAGAGATATTACAAATTTGTATTTGATATGCATTTATTTTTGCCATAAATAAAATTGCAGACCAGCCAAAAAGCTAGGAATTTAAAGCTTTCTTTAAGCTAGCAACCGAGAATGATGGCTGGTTTCCAGCTTGTCTGGCCTTAAATATCTTCTCTATTTTTTCGTATTGATTTTATGAATTTTTTATTAATATACATTCGCGGCAGATTCCGCCGAACGGGCAGCTATTTCCCATTTCCCACCCTCTGTCAGCGAATAAATTGAAAACGAAGCGGAATTTTTTAATAGAAAAACTGAAGCTGAAGCTAAAGCTAAAGCTTAAGCGAAAACCGAAACTGAAGCATTTCACTCGAGAGCGGCGAAATACCCGCAAATCAACGTAATTAAATGCCCAAGGAGATATTTTAGCGGACGAACGGAAAGGGGTGGGGGGGTGGAAAAGACCGGGAAAAGTCCGGGAAAACCGGAGGAAACCGTCAGCAATTAAAATGGCGCTTGGTCCGTCAGCCAAAAGACTTCAAAAAATGCCAAAAAGTTCAAATACTAATGAATTATCCTTTATTAGGATAATGTATGATGTGGTTCCTGAAGAGTTTGCTTAACTACCTCATGCCAACCACTCCTCAAAAAAGATATCTTGTGATCGGGGGGGTCGGCGGGGGTGAACTGCAGGGGTTGGGGGGATTGGACAAGTCCGAAAGTAGGAAAAAGGTTCACAGCGAGTTTTTGCTAGACTTTTGCCCTTTTCCATTGAGACAAAAATTAAGGGTGGATCAACTATTAAAGCGGGTTTGTTTGTGGAAATAAATTAAAATTTATTATTATAAAAGTTAAATTTTAGTACTATAATATTACTGAATTACCTAAGATTTTTAATAACGTTTATTAACTAAAATAAATTGTTTTTTTTTTACTAAGTTAAAATAAATAAAATGATATAAACTTTTATTTTATATTGTACATTTTACAAAATATAGTATTTTAATAATCTTATTTATATTAAAATATTATTCAAAGAATTTACAAAAACCTATAATAAAATATTATCCAAGATTAAAAAATTTACACAAAACAAAATATACAAAAAAAATAAAAAATAGAAATCCAGCATTAAAAAATGAATAAAAAATAATATATAAAAGAAAATATTAAATATAAAGAAATATAATAAAATTGTACCGAAATAAATTGAGAAAAATGTTTAATAAAATATAAAACATTCAATATTATTCGTTAGATATTTTGTGCCATTTAGGGTGCTTAAAAGTAGTCTATGCTCCCAGGACGACTTCTCAAGTCCCTTGTTTTGCGGGGATCTGTTGAGTTGGGCCTCGGTGAAAGACGGGTAGTGGCAGAGGTAGCGGCAGAGGTAGAGGTCGACTGGCTAAGAGGCTTGGAAGCTGCGGCTGGGAGCTGTTGGCAATTTATGAAAAGAGCCAAATTAATCAGACTAATAACGAAAACACGCTGAGCCGACGAAAAGGCAGGCGTCTAGGCAATGGAAAAGTGGAAAATGGAAAGCTGGGTGAAACAGAGCCCAAAGGGCAATGGGGGAAATAAAAAAGGGGGAAGAGCTGAAAATGCGGGGAAAACTTATGCAAAGTTTTCTTAATGAAAAGATTTACGATGGCAATACTCGAAATTAGCAAAAACTGAGGTTGTGGCCAACAATGAGCAGCCAGCAGAAAGCAGCCAGTGGGGGTGGAAAAATACTTATAAACTTTTTGCCAGCACAGCGGTTTCGGTAGTTTGGGGGAAATGGAAAACTTTGCCAGCAATGTTGCAATCGAGAAAATATGCCAAGCATATTTCGACTGACCCGCCCAACTAGAATTCTCGCCGCCCAATTAGTGCGTATTCCAATTTGCGGCTCTCTGGCTTCTAAAAAGAAAATTCAGTTCAGCTTTTCGGAGAGCAAAATCAAATTAATAAACTCAACTAACCGGATTGCCATGGCAACACGGTAACGGCTCCTTCGGTCCCTCGGTCCCTCGGCTCCTTGTGGCCAGGACTTAGACATTAACAATCAAATCCACATCGATTGCCAGAGATTTATTAAAATAATTCGCTTCGCAGCATCCGATGATGATGTCTCTGTGCAGTCTGAGGTGCAGTTTGGTCAGCCAGGTGTTAAGGCGGCTTTTGGGCACCTCAGCCGGATGGCTAACTGCTAGAAATTATTGTCATTTTGTAAGGCAAAGACTAGACTAAAGGTATTTTACATGTATTTAAAGTGAATGGTATCAATTTTACTAATTACAAGATTTAAGTATAGCAATTTTTGATTAAAAGAATAATAATTAAAAATTACATACACTACTTTTTATATTTAACAGCAACTATTAGATGTTACTTATAAAATGTTATTTCAAATTTCAATTAAACAAGACAAGGTATGACATTCCATAATTGAATCAATATTTTGATTGTTTCGACCAAAAAACAAATTTTATTTTTGTGGAAAATTGAGATTTTGGTTTTTGGTAACAATATTGTTTTTTTTCTTTTTGTTTTTTTGCTGTAATTTGGCCAAAAATGGTCCTACACCAAAAATACATACTGTTCTGAACAGAAACCAAAATAATAATTAAATCCATAACACTTTCCGTGTGATTTTTAGAAAATAAAATTTTCGCAAATTTTTATTTTTTTTATACCCCTTATAACATCATGATTTTTTGCAAAAAATGACAAAAAAATAAAATGTCCAGGTTTAAATGCCAATCGATTGGAAATTAAATAACGAGTTCATAAAGGTATGACAATCCATATTTGGATGAATACTTTTATTGTTTCGGTCAAAAAACGAATTCTTTTTTTTTTTGGAAAATTATAATTTTGGTTTTTGGTAAAAATGTGATTTTTTTCTTTTTATTTTTTGCTGTAACTTGGCCATAATTGGTCATACACCAAAAACCCAGACTGCTTTGAACAGCTAACAACTTATTAATTAAATCCATAACACTTTCCGTGTGATATCAAAAAAAATAAAATTTTCGCAAATTTTTATTTTTTTTTTAATTTTGCAATAAATGACAAAAAAATAAAATGTCCAGATTTAAATGTGAATCGATTGGAAATTTAATAACGAGTTCAGAAAGGTATGACAATCAGTATTTGGATCAATATTTTCATTGTTTCGGCCAAAAAACGAATTTTTTTTTTGGAAAATGGGGATCTGCGTTTTTGGTAAACATTTTCATTTTTTTCTTTTTATTTTTTTGCTGTAATTTGGCCAAAAATGGTCTTACACCAAAAATACAGACTGTTTTGAACTGATAACAAAATAATAATTAAATCCATGACACTTTCCGTGTGATTTTGAAAAAATAAAATTTTCGCCTATTTTCATAATCATAATCATGTTTTTTTGCGAAAAATATAAAAAAAATAAAATGTCCTGGTTTAAATACCAATCAATTGGAAATTTAATAACAAGTTCAGAAAGGTATGACATTCCCTATTTGGATCAATATTTTGATTGTTTCGGTCAAAAAACTAATTTCTTGTTTGTGAAAAATTGGGGTCTGGGTTTTTTGGTAAACTTTTAAATTCCTATTTTATTAAGTTCACGCGGAGAACCCACTAAATATCCCCTCTCCTTCGCTTTAAGCCGGAGTCCTCTTAGTTTTGTGTGGCGTAAATTCGATTGAATATCGTATTTATTTTCGGCCCGTTTCTCTGCTCGCTTAAATCGATGCCCGAGGCGGCAGAGGCCACAATCCCACTTCCACATCCACTTCCACTTCCGCACGAGCAGCGGCGGCAAAAATATGTAAAGAAAAAAGAAAATAAAGGACAGAACGCAACACAACAGGGCGAAAAAGGGTTAAAACAATAGAAAATTGTTGCCGGCGTCGGAGAAGTTCGGGAAAAACAATTCTTTATATGTTGCATGTTGTATAATGCCGCCTTTAACGGCCCGTTCAGCTGCTACTGAAGGCTCAGCTTTGCCTTTGCCTTTGCCTCTGCTTCTTTGCCATCCCCAAATCATTATTGCAAAAACAGCTTTACTCCTTTTTAGTCGACATTTTTCAACCCCCCCTTAACCCCCAGAAAATCCGCTCGGCGGCCCGGACATCGAATCCTTTCGTTCATAAATCAAGTCTTTGGTTTAATTAAATCTTGTGTTGGCGGTAAAAACTCGAGCACAACAAAATGCCGGCTGGAAGCAAAGAGAGAAAAAAAGAAAACAATGGAGCAAAAAAATACGTAGAAATAATCCAAATATCCAGGAGCTGGGGCCAAACGCCTCCGGTCTTTTGGCCAAGAATATAGGAGATGCCAAATATTTGCACAGTCTGCAGGATATGGCTGCGGAAAATGGAAAATGGGAAAGCGGCAACCCTTTCCCCATCCCCCTCCTTCATTGTCGACTCGTCACGTTTTAACTGTCGTCGCGGTTGTCCTTTTCATATTTTCTTTTGCAAACTCATTTCCTTTTGTCGGTTTTGACTTGTTGTCTAATGTCCTTCGTCCTTTTTTGGCTGGATTTGGCTGGATTGGAAAGTCCCCGAGGCGGTGAAATGTTAGATTAAATAAAATAATTAAATTAAATAACAAATTTATTTATTTAAATTTATTACTTAAATGATTTATATAAAATATTTTTTAAATAAAAAACAAAAATAGGAAATTTAGGCTGGATTTGTCTCAAAATTTAATCTTTTATTTTTTACTTAACAAAAACAAAATCTCGGAAAAAAGATTGGAACCGGAAAAAATCGTATAATTCTGAAAATATTTAGAAAAATTATGGGTAAGTCCTTAAAAAAGGATCCAGGACGCATGGTGTTTTTTTTCGTACACATGATACATTGTTCTTTTGATCTGCATTTCAATGTTTCGCTTTTCTATAAACAACAAAACTTTACGAAATTTAAAAAAAAAATGTAACACACCCTATTTAAAAATATTTCTCTTTTTTTAACCCGCAAATAACTATATTTTCCTCAGTGTCGACATAAAACATATGCCAGACAATTTACAGAAAATATTTTAGAGAAAAATTACAAATACAAGAGGACCTACAAAATAATTTTCCGCTATCCTAACGTTTGTGTTTTTTTTTCCCTGCCTTAAGGAAAGTGTTGTGTTTGTTTTTTTGCAGTCAAAACCTTGAGCACTTAAAGCTCGCTTAATCTTTGACATAAAAGCAAGCGAAACAATGTGGAAAAGTGCGGAAAAGCGTGGCGAGGGGGTTGGAAAATAGAGCGGCTGAGGGCGAAGGGGAAACTGAATGCAAGGCACGTTGCAGGATTTATGGCCAAGGAGCAGCCGCCGAACGCAGACTAATAAACAGAGTCTTTGCAGGGGCGTGGGTAAGAATTAAAAATCCCAAACGGGGAAGGGGGGCAGGAGGATAACTCAAGTCCTTGGCCGAAAATTGCTGTGAAAATTATAGACAAAATATATATGTACGTGAGGCAATGTTCGAGAATCCTTTCCCTTTTATTTTTGGCCTGATTCACTCGTGCGGCAGGCCAAGCAAAACGAAAGACGAACGAAATGAAATGAAATGAAATGGAATCCTTTACCGTAAGAATTTCATGCACGTCAACACGTCCTGGCGGCCAGGACACTGCCGTTGACAGGCGCAAGTCCCCATCCCCCATCCCGCATCCTCTGGAGGCCGAGGCCAGGAAATCCGGAACCCAGGAAAAACCGGCGAGAAGACTGTGTAACAATTTCTAATTCATATGTTCCCGAGCCTGTTTCCCCAATCCCGATGATTTATGATCCCAGCACGCGGATCCCGAAATGAAAGTCCTGTCCGCAATTGCGGATGGTCCAGCGATGGTTTCGTGTCACGATATAGAACTTATCTCTAGATATTATTACATTTTTTTTAGTCATCTACCAGCAAAAAAGCATTTTTAAATATTAATAATACATTAATAATGAAATATTACATTACTTAAGACATTTTCAGAAACATTGAAAAAATCATAATCACAAATGTGAAAAATATTATTTAAAAATATAAAAAAAAAATAAATAGGTAATATAAAGAAAAATAAAAGATTTATTTGATTTTTTACCACTAAAAAAAAAGAACGTTTTTTTGAATAACCTTTTAAAATGTATAAATTAGTAAATTTATAAAAGGTTTATATCTAGGGATCACTGTATTACTTAAGCCATTTTCATAAATATAAAAACCGAAAATAATCTAAGTTTTACAAATGATAAAAATGCTATTTTAAAATAAGCTTATCAAATTATTTTTTTTAATAAATATAAATAATATAAATATAAATAAAATAGATTAATTTGCGGAGATTATTTCATATCCATTTCATAAAAGTAAAAACATAGTATTTTTAAAAATATTTCGTATTATTTACGTAAATATTTATTGAGTAAATACTTAAGCCGATGGCATAAATTAGTAATTAGTTGTAATATCGGAAAATGGAAATATTTAATAAACTATTTTATTTACCAAAACATCCAGCCCTTTTTTATATGTATTGTTAGACCATCTCTAGACCTCCGTTGGCAGAGCCTTTAATCATTCAATAGGCAATTTGTTTGGTCCGCCTGGCAGCGTTGAAATGAAATGTTTCACACATTAGGCCGGTCAACTTCTTGGCCAGGATGGCAGTCCTCCGGAATCGGGGAATCGGGGAATCGGGGAATCGGAGTCTCCGGCTACTATATTTAATATCATTTATCTTTCTTACGCCCCCAAAGTGCGGTTTCTGTGTGCGAGTGTGCGTGTGTGCCTGGGCATTGAGGGTATGAGCTTTTGAGTGTTGTTGTGATTTATGATTATCAAAGTATTTGTTACCTTTGTGTCCAAATTATTTGCTCGCCCATAAATCATTTCATCCTTGGGCAGCCTTCGCCGCTTTGATTAATTTTCTTCAATTGCCGCCCGCGATTGGCGCCTGCGATTTTGCCTGGATTCGATTGCGAATCGGTTTATTGCGGGGGTATGTATTGGTATTGCAGACAGCGCCTTGGCACATAATTCACACAATTGGTCAACAAGTCAAATGCAACGTGCCGAGGTGATCCACCCCCCTGCTGTCCATCAGTAGTCATCCTGGCAGGCATCCCCGAGTATTTTGCTAATCTTGAGAGCAAACAGACCGAGCACCATGAATTATGTATTTATTTAGCCATTTTTCTCGGGTCCCCGGGTAAGTGGGAACTTCAAGAACCGATGTTATCCGAAAAAAGAATGTTTTCCACAAATTACTAAAAACTATTTTCGCAGTTTCAATTTAAAAACAGATTTTTAACCAAAAGCCTATTTATAAAATCAGAAAACCATTAAATATACAAGAATGTCGTTATTTTAACAAAATACTTATAAGTCATGGTCAAAATATGGAAAGATATTCCCAGTTAAACTCGTAATAAAATTCGCAAATTTCTACAATTCTTTGGAAATTTTTATTACTTTATTAAAAAATTAGAAAAATAACAAAAACATTTATTTCCCAAATTAGCGAGAGATTTATAGGGTTTTTTTACCTCAAATTACTAAAATAATATATATATGTAAAATATAAGACTTCTTTAAAATTCTCAAAGTTACTACAACAATTATTTAAAAATGTATACAATTTGCAAAAATTGCTCAAAAATAAGTAGAATATTTTTTAGATACAATAACTAACTTCCTACTTAGTTCTTTAATTTTCTAAATTTTTAAACTTTAAATGCCGGCACTAAAATCTTTTCCAAAAATCCAAACATAATCTTCCTTCGACTTTCACGCATTTGATTAGTCAACAAATCGCGCCCTCCCCCTTTGGAAATTGTTCGCCTCCCTCTCTCAAGGACCCAAGGACTCCAATCAATAGGCGAAAATCTTGAGGGCAAACTCGGTGGCAAATGAATTATTTATTTGGATTTATTTGAGGCCAAGTAAAACAAATGATCCGCACCAACAACAAAAACAACAAATGCTGACCCAAAGGAAAAAAAAGTAAAGATAAAGAAGAAGGGGGAGGAAAAACCCATAGAGGAAAAGCCCAGAAAGCCAAGTGAAAGTGGCATAAATAAATAAAGAGCCAAACACAAAGCATATTAGGCTAAGCTACTTGCGATTTCCGTTACACGTCCGTCCGGCCTATAAAAATGCGGAAGCTGATTAGCCACCCACCTACCACCCACCGCCCACCGACTACCGCCCACCGGAAAAGCGTAAGAAAAAATGAACTCCAGAAAAAGAAAAACCAAGGGATGGTCGAGAATTTTATGAGGCACGAAAATTTACAACGCCTCTGGGGTTGTCTTCAAAAAAAACCGAAGAAAAAAGAAAACAACCCAAGATGGGGACAAGAATGAAAATGGGGAAAAAACCCAGGGAAAAGCCGGGCCAAAAAGAAGTTGCCAAGTCTCATAATCGAAATTGGTCACAGGTGGCCCCCGGGAAGTTGACCAAAAGAGCGGGCTTATTGAAATTAAATGTGCTGGCCGGCAGATAATGCCCGTTTAAGGCGTGTTTAGCTAAGTTGAGTTTGATTCGGGTGACCCTCGTCCCTCCTTCTTTTTTTATTTTTTTTTTATTTTTCCCCAACCTATTTGACTGTAATTTATGTCTCGGCAATCGAAGTGACCTCCCCCCTCCTATTGTGAATTAAGAAAAATTACCAAAAATCGTCGCTGTCTCTGTGAACTTCCCTTCAACTCATGACATTTTCCTTTGGCTGGCTAAATTTTTAATCAAATCAAATGACAGACATCATTAATTTTGCTTCAGCTGTATTTTATTAAAAAAGAAAAAAAAAAGTAAAACATCAAGATTACAAAGGAAGGCAATTTGGTTGCTAAAAAGTAGAAAAAGCTGAAGAATTGTGCTAATTAACGCAACATTTCGGGAATGCTTTTAATATATAAGTTCTAAGATTTCAGCAGGAATTTCAATATTATATTAGTTGCTTACCATTTTAAAGTGATTTTTGTGGTTTTTAGGAATATTCTGATTTTTTAAGGATTTTTTAAACATTTTTTTTTAACAAGTTTACGATTTGACATATTTTTTATTTTTTATATCTATTTATTTATTAATCGCCTGGTGTCGGAAATGCTTTGTTCTATTTTTTACATACTTTTCCCCAAATTTTTTTACTTAACATAAAATCATATTCACTTTTGGGAGCAGATAATCTTGAAAATATTCAAGAGCAACTCCAGCCGACTTATCTTGATCCTCAAGAGATCATTACGCAAACCAAAAGCCCAGTCATCTATCACGGTTTCTCTGATCTTTAATTATGGGAACGATTCTATTGACACTTGTAATAGTTTATCCCCGCCCCGAACTTGTCTCATTTTCAAACTGGAAACATGTGCGGCTGACACAACGGCGATGGCTGTGTGGAAAATGTGGAAATTGTGAAAATGAGGGAAATGAGGAAATGCGGAGTGAAAGGAGTCGTGGCTCTGAGGCTAGTTGGATAGATGGCTGCTGACGAGCGGACATTGATAAATCACATATGGACGGCAGTTTCGGGTTCGAGTCGGTTTCCTATACGTTCCACTGCTGATACTTCTTTTCAGCTTGGCTTTTTTCATTTTTTTTTGCTTTTTTGTAATGTTTGATGGCACTGGGAAAGGGACAAAGCCCCGACACTGCAAACAAAATAGTGGCCAATCAAGAAATTTATTCTGGGTTTTTACACAGGAATATTTATGACTGATACCTATGATTTAGAAAAAATACCTTGCATATCTTTAAATAAGGCATACAAATATTCGTTGTATTAACTCCACAATAGAACATGGTTAAATATGTTAAGGCAGTACTATTTATAATATTTGTTATTTTTATTAAAAAAATAAATTTAAATAAAAGTAAAAAATATAATTAATATTTATATTGATATTTATATTATTATTTATATTTATATTGCACAATAAAAAATGTCATAAATAATTTTAACCATAAATCACATCGATTCAATTAATATACTGAATTTATTCAATTTAATATTTAATTTAATTAAATATAGGTATTTTTTACAGACTTCAAAAATATTTTTTCCTTAAAATTTTTATTTAAAAAAAGTTCAAATAATTTTCAACAATTATTCTTGGACACAACTTTGAAGCTAGACTTTTGTTTTTTAAATTTAAAATTAATATTTCTCTATATTATTATTTTTGTATTGAAATGTTTACTTCTTAAATTTGAAAGATTTTTCCATAGATTTCAGTAATTATTCTCGGACCCAATTTCCAGTGCCTTTTGCCCTGAGTTTTCTGCAGCGACATCAAATTACGAACTCATTATTGTTAGCAACGACAATGGGGGGGTTTTTTTCTGGATGTGGGTGGATCTGCCCCCCCCCCCCCCCTTTTTGCCACGCCCCCTCTCCGGTTCTGTTTTCGGTGTTTGCATTTGCCGAAAAATACTTGAATGAGCTGGTCGTTCCGTGGGTCCTCGCGAAAAAGGGAATCCGAGTATTTGTTGACTTTGATAGCGGGCGAAATGGGCGAATTGGGCGGAAGGGGGGTGGACTTTACTTCTTTTTTCCTGTTGCTGAATGATTTCGCCCAGTGTAGGGGGCGGGGGAGAAGAGCGAGAAAGGAAAACCCACATCAAACTGACCAAAATGCATGGAATGCCTATGAAAATTGTAAAGCGCTGTTGCATTGTCCGACTGCAGCTGCATTTTGCCACCCAGCTTTTGACCCCTGACCCGCAGCGCTCATTAAATGACACTCACAGGAAAGGAAGCACAGAAATTGCATGCTATAATGCACAGACACACACACACCCATGCACCCATACACCCACACACTGGGAAAACGGGGGGCGTGGCATTGCATAATTTTAGTTTTGCCCGTGGAGGCGCTAAAAAGCCAGCAAACCCCTGCATTTTCCCACTCTTCCGTTCAACAGAATTTCCCTCTGCTTCTCCGTTGTCACACACACACACATAAACACACACACACACGAACAGAACTTTGAAAAAAAAGGAAAAGCCATGGAAAAGTGGAAAGAGCCTTTGTTCTAGGCAGCGCCCCCAAACACAGCCACGCCCACTCTGTTCATAAGTTAGCGTTGTTTTTCGCGGCATCGTGGAAAGTGTATGGAAAATAAGATGGGGAAATGCATGAAAAGGTAAATAAAATAAAATAAATTAAATTCTAAAAAGTATTCTATTTTAAAAACTATATAAAATGTTTATTAAACTTCAAAACAAACCATAATATAAATGTATAAAAATGAAATATAATACTATTAAACAATAAGTATAGCATACTTTTTGACACCTGCTCTAAGTATTAGCTATTTCCATAGTTTAATAAAACACAATTCTTTAAAAAATTTATAAAAAACTAACTTAACAACGTATTTATTATGTCCTAAAAGAAATCATAAATAATTTAAATTGAATTAAAATATACTACTATACTACTAATGCATACTTTTTGACACATTAGGATTTTCCTTGGGAAAATGAAATATAATTTTTTTAAAAGTATATTACCAATTAACCTAACAAATAAACTATTAAAGAACATATATATTAAATCCATAACCATAAATAATATATACTAAATTAAATCAAATAATACATAAGTGTTGCATACTTTTGGACATCTTTTTCTGGATGCGAGACATCCATATTAGGGTATTCCATTGTTCGTCTCTCGAGACCTGTGGAATTTCCCCCTCATTTCTGTTTAGTTTTAGAGGGAAAAATGAAAGGGGGGTCGGGAGGGGGTAATGGGGGATCTGCAGTTTTTGGGAGCAAGGGAATTTTCGTCTAGCGTATTTCGTTTTTCCTATTTG
The DNA here is from genome assembly GCA_035046095.1 of Drosophila pseudotakahashii. NCBI lineage: Eukaryota > Metazoa > Arthropoda > Insecta > Diptera > Drosophilidae > Drosophila > Drosophila pseudotakahashii. The sequence continues at coordinate 17,152,008 of JAWNOE010000105.1, forward strand.
CGAAAAACCGTGAAAATTACATGCCGCTGACGCAGCGGCGCCGTCACTCATGACCTGCCTTTCGCCCCTCCATTTCCCGTTTTTATTTTTCCCCAAAAACCCGGGTGGGAGCTTTTCCATTTTCCGGGCACGAAGTTGTGTCGCTGACCGCAACATCGCATGTTGTAGGTGCGCCAATGACGCTGATTTTCTGTTCCGTTCCTGCTCACGCTGCACATTATTAACAGTTCCTGTGACAAAGCTGGAAAAGTGGGTGGGGGTGAATAGTGGGTGGCTGTGGGTGGTGGGTGGTGGGTGGTGGGTCAGGCCACCTGTCATGTTACAGGCGACGCTGTCGCTTCGATGTCCTTTGCCGGCCGTTCGCTGTCCAACAAAATGTTTTGTGGTTCCCGTTCCCGCTCCGCGATTTTCCCCGCGTTTTCCCGCTTTTCCGCTCGCCTAACCGTTACCAAGTTTGTGACGCCGCCGGCTGCTGGTTGTTGTTTATTTTGGGCTTCCAGAAAACTCATTCCCGGTGTGTCCCTGCATTTAACTGAAATCGAGAATATTGCCTAGCAAGTTCTCAACGAAAAAATTTCACTTTAAGCGACAAGAAACTGGTTCACTGGGCTAATTGTTTTGTCTTAAAAAAAAAGGGAAAACCTAAAGCAGTGAAAAATATATAATAATAATAATATAATAATTATATTATGAAATTACTACAACTCAACGATTAAAAACCATTGAAATACTTGCGCAAATTCCAATTGCAATAAGGACAGCTTATTTCATTTTGCATTCATTTCGCATTCCATTGCGAAAATGCGCTCACATTACCGATTACCGAACCCATTTCGTGAAAAAGGGAAATGGAATACGGAAATTTCCCCCTTGATTTCTCAATCTGTGGAATGCGACAACTGCAACAATCAAGCAATTTATTAATAATAAGCAGAGCAATTAGCACTGCAAGTGATTTGATAGCCGAATTGCCGAAAGGGAGCTTCTGCCCAAAATGCCTACAGATGTGCGTCTACACTGTGGAAAAAATACAGAAATCATCGAATTATAGAAAGTTTATTAAAGAACATAAATAAACCAAATGTATTTGAAGTTTATTTTATTTTAAAACAATTTTAGTCATGAATATTAAGTGCAAAAATATATTTTTAAAAATATAAAAAAACAGTACAAACAAAATAAAAATATAATTCAAATGTGATGGCTATATTTGCCTTTATTTTCTTTTAAAACTATTTTAGTCATTTTTATTTAAAGCAAACGAATTTTTAAAGATGCAAAACAAATACAGAATAAAATAAATTACATTTAATTAAAATAAGTAACATTTGGTATATAAAAAGGCCTTATTACAAAATTGTATAATCTTTTTAGGCAATCAAGCAAATATATTTTACATTTGTTTTAAAATATTTAAGTCATGTATTTTAAAGTTCAAAAATATCCAAAGTAAATAAAATGGAAGTAATTTTATTAAGAAACCATAAATTATTTATATTAAATTATATCTAATAAGAAATATAAACATAAAACATCACCAGTCAACCAAATATATATTATACATGTTATTTAAAATAGTTTAGTCATTTATTTAAAAGTGTAAAAATATCCTTAGTCATTCCAGAAATATCTTATTTATTAAAAAGTCCCAGTAAATAAAATAAATAAATTAGAAATTAGATAATTAGATTGATTAACATTTTCGCCCGGTGCATTAAATTGCTTGAATGTGTCATAATAACCGGAAAATGCCCCCCAGAAACGATTTGCAATAAACTGACGTCACATGATGCCATGCCAAATCAGGGGGTGGTGTCAAATTTATTGCATGTGTGTGTCTGTTGTGGGGGGCGGGAGGTCTCTCTAATGATGGCATAATTAGCAGCAAACGGTAAATTCTGTCAGGCCTCAAGTCGGTTGCCATCCCTCCGATTTGTGCACACAAGTTTTTGGCGCTTGATAATGGCATAAAGTCAAATTACTTGGCATTTAAATGGGGGGACTGCAGCTTTTCCCGGGGGGAGGAAGGATGGAACATGTTAATTGAAAGCCCACTTATAGAAATGAAAATGCGATTCAAGTGTGTGTCCTTACACTTGCGGAAAAGTGATAAGATTTACATAAAATATCTCGTAGGTCGTCAAAAACTTAATTTCTAATATTTTAAAATTTAATAAATATAAAATATTTTTAAAAATATTTATTACTTTTTTATATTTTTATTAACATTTTTTTTACATTCCCTTGAAGCTTTATCTTTGATATAATATTTTATATTTAGTCTATGGTTTTTCCCTGTATATCCTCTGGTATTTATATATATAATCTCAAATATATATATACCTCTAGATTTCCGAGTGGACAATTGTGTGCGTGTGTTACCAGGACACTAACACACTCCCAACGAGTGGCCATAAAATTTTCTATTTAACGCTTGAGCGACAGTCGAAAATGGGTGGAAATGGTGGAAATTCAGACAGAGCAGATGCTTTAATTTCGAACCTGTTCAACCTCAAAAGCGATATGAAAGTTCTCGGTCCTTTGTTGCCAACAATCCGGTGGAAATGCGACGGAGGTTAAAAGCCGGCCAATGTCAAATGCTGGTCGTCCTGGGCAACAGTTTATTAGGTTGTGTCGTTGCTGTTTCTTAAGATTGCCCGGAGAACCCGGCCAACCCACCGACATTTGTCGCCATCAAATGCCAGTCATCATTTGAGGCAGAAACGGGTAGCCAGGACAACGTCTTCAAACAGGCAGGACTCCTCGAGAGCACCGCTCCCTCGTCCTCGTCCTCTTCCTCTTCCTTTCAATCGAAATTGGAAGGCAGCCTGGAATTTCTGTATTTCTGTAGGAAAAAATCAGCAAGAGAGGCAATTATAGACCACTTTATCGAATGGAAGTTACCCATCGTACTGAAATTATACACAGATTAAATAATATATTTATTAGTATTATTTATAATAAATTAAATAAAATCCTTAAAAAATAATATATCAAATACCTCAACATCAAATGTGAATCCATTCACAATTACACTGAATGTCTAATAATTAAGACTTAATATTTCTTAAATTTATTAATCATAATGTTAATTAAAAATGAAAAAATAACAAAATATTTTATTATTTCATTAATTATAACATTTAATTGTAAAAATTGTATAATATTTAATATTTTTTTTGTATTCACTGTCTTAAAAAATAAAATCTTATTTTTACATTAAAAAAATATATTTTTAAAAATACCTAAAAAATGTAAATTCATTTAGAATTAAACTAAATGCCAAAAAAGTAATATTTTATTGTTTATTCAATTTAAATGATAAATTATTTAAAATTATTTTAATATATTCACTTTCTCCAAAAATAATATCTTCTTTTTAAAAACTTTCAAAAAGATATCCTTTTGAAATTACCTAAGGGAGGTATTCAAAAGGTAATGTATATCCTGTATATGGAATTGTACCCTTGTTACCTCGGAGTAGCCGGCACAAAAGAAACCGAAAATGCAGCTGAGACTGTCAGGACCATTGACCATGAGCAGGATAAAAATAAGGATGTGGATGAGGATGTGTCAGAAAAGGTGACACGAGACAAGGTTGCGTTGATAACGATGAAGTGGAAAGTCGAAAGTTGAATGTGGAAAGTGGAGAGTGGAAACAGGATAGCAACCCCCAAAGGACAGGACATCATTGCCTTCGTTTCAGGTTATTCATTTTTAATTTCTTCGGCCGCCTGCCTTTTGGTTTTCTCTCTTCTTTCTTTTTTTTTTTTTTTGGGACGAAAAGTGTTCACATTTGAGTATGTTAATTTCGGGATTTTAAGGGTCGGGATGCGCCTGACGATTTGTCAGTTCCAACTCATAAGGCAGAGTTAATTTTCAGCCATTTGTTTCTGATTCGAGCACGCTAGATAAACCTTTGCCTTTCACTAACACATTACACATGATGTCTCAATAATGGGCTTCCTTGGGTTTTTTCCCAGACACAGTCACATATGGCCGGGATTTTGGGTTTTTGGGGCACTTGACAAATGGGCTTTATAGCCCGGGAAAGAGTTAAGATCTAGGGATATTAATCGCAGCAAAAGGTGCAAATTCAAGGAGAAATATTAAATTAAGAAAGAAAAAATAGTTACAGTGTATTAATATAATTAAAGTGTATTAAAACTAAATATATTATTTCACAAATTAAGTAAAATAAAATAAATATAGCATACTATTTGACACCCTTTTGAACAAAATTTTATTTCCAAAATAAAAAATATAGCATACTTTTTGACAGCTGTTTTAAATATATATTATTTCCATAGAAAATAAAAAGTAAATAAAAAAAATGTAATAATATTATTATTTAGTAAAATAAAATTAAAATAGCATACTTTTTGACACCCTTTTTAAATAAATTTTATTTCCATAATAAAAAATATTGCATACTTTTTGACAGCTGTTTTAAATGTATATAATTTCCATAGAAAATACAAATTTACCTAAATAAATAAGAATAAGATAAATAATCTGAGTTTAACACAAGTGATTACATTAAGAACCAAAAGGTTCGCCGGGGGATAATCCCTATTTTCTTTTCCTTTTTTGTTGTCTTAGAAGCCATTCGCTAATTGTTTCTATGCTTCATTAGGCAAGCGGAAAATCGGGGGAAAGCGGGGAAAAGTAAAGGAAAAGCGCAGAGCTACGTTCTTGGATCGCCGCCAAGCTCATTTAATATGAGCTGGAAAACGGAAAAACTGAAAAACTCATTCATTATTCGCACGACTTAAATAAGCTGCTTGGGCCAAAAATGTTACCCTGCATACACGTCACAAGTAGCGAGTCCTTCTTTTCTTTTTTGTTTCCTTGCCATTTATCCTTCAGACGAGAGAGACCCTTTTCTAGAATTTTTCTGGCTCTTTTGCGCTTTCAAGTTTGACCATTTATTTAAACTTTTTATTTAGCCAGATATCTATTTGCGCCAAAAACTCCGCCAAAGACTCTCAACGGCAATAAATTCAATTCTCCTTTTCCGCTTTATATGACCGTGTTAACCCCTTCAAGGGATTTTTTCCGGGGCGGGGGGTGAATTAATTTTCTTAAAAGCTTTTCTTGGCGGCGCTGATTATCCAAATCCCCGCTTTACTCACTCACTCACACGACCTCTGCCTTTTTCTGCGGCTTCTCGATTTTTTCATACCCTTAAATAGGATTTGGAAAAAAAATGAGGGCACAAAATGGGGTGATCCGAATTACTTGTAATTATTTTTTAAATATATCTATTTCCCTAAAATCTGTTTTAAACGCGGAAAAAAATAGAATCTCCAAATGGAACACTTTAATACTAGTGGGAAAAATTAAAAAATATACTCCGCATACATTTTAATTCAAATTTTGAATATGATCAATTTTTTTTTATTTAAAAAATTTCCTTTTTTATCTTTTAGTTGAAATTTTTATTAACGAATCTTTGGCACACTACTCAAGTACCTTATATACAAATGGGTGTGTGTGTTTTTGTGTATGTCTGCGATTCAGTGTCCTCTTTTGTTCATTACTTAAATTTATTTTTAATAAATTTTAAAATATGTGTTATTATTATTTATTTTCGCTCTTTTTCTTCGCTTACGTTTCTTGTGTCTTGCAAAAAAAAAATTGTATTTTCTTATCGACTATGGTACGCTTAATTGTTTCGCAATATTGATTTAGGAGGGGGAAATACAGATACAGAGCAATATATATGTTCAATGTACACAGATCTCGTATATATTCGTATATAGTATGTATGTGGGCCCCCGCCTTCAACTATTTATATATATATTCTTGATTCTTAGGGCCATGCTAATTGATTTAAATTCGATATGTGAGCCACTTACTTTAGGGTAGACCATTAAAAAAAACAAAAAAAAACTACTTAATGCGAGTTTTGCTTCTTGAATTCGTTTTTTGACATTCTTTTGTGAGATTTTTCTGTTTTAAGATGTATTTAATAAATTCTAAAACACAGGAATGCTTGGCAATCAATGGAATTTTAAACATTTAATTTAATGATTAAGATATATATTTTTTTAGATTTTTTGAACTATTTTGTATGGCATTAGTTTACATGTATTTTTTTTTTTAATAAAATATCAAGCCTAGTTGGGAAAAATAATTTATAATTTAATTTATATAAATATCAGCCAAACTTAATAAATAAATTATAATTTAAAATAATTTTTGATGCTTAGTAAAATAAATAATAATTTAAATAAATATCAGCCAAACTTAAGATTAATTAATTAAATTTAAAAATATTTTTGATGTAAAAAATTCGTATACCTTTAAAGCTAAATATAATGATATATTAAGAAAAATTCCAAATATTCTCAATAATTTCTTATACATTTTGACACTTTTCTCGACATCTTTTATGCATGAAAACCACTAAAATTAAATAAAAATATTTTGCCATTTATAATATCAACGTAAATTGTGTTTTGTATTATTTTTTAGGAGGTTCTTCATATGGCCTAACAAATTCAAGTAGCAATCCCCGCCAGCTGCGATATGGCGACTATTCACAACACCACAAGCACCGCTGCTGCCTCTTTGGGTTTTTTCTTAATATTTTTCTTATATTTTTTTCTTATTTTAAGAGAGAGCTAAGTGTTTCGCTGCTCCAACTCCTCCTTGTGACCTCCTCCCGGACCCTGGGCCGCCAGACAAGTGCCGAGCAAGGCGGCGGCCGCCAGCCGCTAGTAGGGACGCCAGACATCCGCCGATGGTTTGGGTGTTCGCGTCCTGATGGGTCCACCACCTGCCCCACCACTCGAGCCACTGGCCGATCGCGAGGTGGTGCTGACATCATCCAAATCGATGGTCTCCACCGGTGATGGCGATCGTCGCGTCGAACTGACCGGCGGCGAGGCATTGGGATTGGCATTTTCCGCATCCGGCGGATTGTGGGTGATCAGGGTGACGCAGCGCTTTATCAAGTTCACACCATCGTGTTCGGGATTTCCACTGCCGCTGCCCAGCGGAGGATGGACATTGGGATTGGGATGATTCTCTTGGCTGATATTCGCAGCCGCTGCAGCTGCTGCATTCCGTAGCCAAGGCAAATCACTGTAGCTGCCGTATAGCTGGGTGTATAGCCATTGACTCGATTGGGGCAGCAGGGGACTCTGGAGAAAAAGTTGAGCGGCCAGAGCGGGATTGAAACTGTGACCGCTGGGTGCAAAGTGATTAGTGTGACCAAATAGTTCCGAGGGATTTTTGCCACTGCGCTGAATCAAAGCGGTGAAGGCGCCTCCGCTGCCCGGTGAACTTTCACCTAGCGGACCCTGCTGCATACCGACGCCACTGTTGACTTCCACTTCCGTTTCCGCCTCATCCGCCTCCCCCTCCGCCTCCGCTTCCGCCTCCTCCTCGTCGTGGGTCAACGGCGAGCCGCCCAGACTTTTGCGCGGCGATCCCGTCACCGAAATACTATCGCTTTCAAAGCCCGCATCAATATTACTATTGTTATTATTATTGTTGTCGTTATTAGTATCATGATGATGATGATGATGCAAACTGGTCACCGCCACTGGCGGCGATGACGTCATCGGCGGCTGGACAAAGGCCGACAGCTGAGTGCCGCTCGTGGTGGTGGTGGTCGGTGATCCCTCCGGACTGGTGGTGCTATGTGCCGCGCCCACGGTGGCCAACTGCTGATGCTGCTGGTTGTCACCTAGTGGGGAAAAAAAGTATTTAATATTTTAATATAATATATAAGATATATATTCAAGGCGGAGATCGATCCCCCCAACTAACCACTCAATCCACGCAGTCCAGTGGCACTGGGAAAGGCCGCCGCATGGTGGGTGAAAAAGGGGGCGGCGGGAAAGGCGGCCGGGCGACCGCCCAAGGCCATGTGGGCACGCCAATCGGGCGCATGCAGGTGACTGTGCATCCCCACCAAATGATGGGCAAAGCCTGAAAATATATTTAAAAAAAATCAAGATAAGAGGGAAATCTATACATGATGTTAAAATATTTCTATAGAAAAAAATTTTAATATAAAATAAATGAATAATTATATCAATTGCCAAAATAGCAGAACTATAGTTTACTTTACGCAATAACAAAAAAATATTGGTTTTAGATTGATCACATTTTTTCCTCAATCAAAAAAAAACCAAAAAAAATTTAAAAATTAAAAATTTGCAGGTATAAATGCCAATAGAGTGGAAATTTGATTACGAGTTCAACAAGGTACGACATTCTATATTTGGATGATTATTCTCGTTGTTACAGCCAAAATACTGATATTTTAGTGCGAAAAATTTGGATACAAATTTTAGATGAAAATAACCTTTCTTTTGTGGTTTTTTAACCATAATTTCAACAAATCAAGGCCCACAGCTAAAAGACCGACTGTTTCAAGCAGCTAACAACCTAAGCTAACAATCCATATCACTTTCCAGAAAATTTATTTTTTGAGTAATTTTCCCTTTTACATCATGATTTTTTTGCGAAAAATGGGCAAAAAATAAAATGTCCATATTTAAATGTTAATCGATTGGGAATTTAACTACGAGTTCAACGAGGTATGCCATTTCATATTTGGATCATTATTTCAATTTTGATGACCAAAATACTATTTTTTTTTTTTTAGAAAATCAGGATCTTGATTTTTCGTAAAAAGTTTTTTTTTTAATTGATTTTTTGCTGTAATTTGGTCAAAAATGGTCGGAAGTCAAAAAGGCGTACTGTTTTAAGCAGCTAACAACTTAATAATTAAAATTAGTGTACTTTCCGGCTGACTTGAAAAAATAATTTTGGACCCAATTTTCAAATTTTTGATAAGGGGTTACATCACAATTTTTTTTGCAATTGATTCGCGATAAAATTACGAGCTCAACGAGGTATGGCGTTCCATATTTGGATCATTATTCCCATTGTTTCGGCCAAAATACTGAAATGTTGGGGTGGAAAATGTAGTTTCAATTTTTAAACAAAAAAAAAAAAATTGTTTTCGGTTTTTCAGCCGGCATTTGGTCAATTTGGGGCCGACAGTTAAAAGACCGTCGGTTTTGAACATCTTATAACCTAAACTAACGATCTCCATCACTTTCCGGGGAATTTTTTTTTTGTCCAAATTTCGCATTTTTTATAAGGGGTTACATCATAATTTTTTGCGAAAAATGGCAAAAATTAAAAAGTTTCAGCTTTGAATGCCAATCGATTGGGAATTAAAGTACGAGCTCAAGAAGGTATGACATTCCACATTTTGGGCACCATTTTGGCTAAAAAACGTATTTTTAGGGCGGAAAATGGGGATTCGGATTTTAAGCTACACAAATTTTACGTAAGAAAGTCCAGTTGGGCAGTTCATAAGCCCCCCAAAAAACTCAGTTAACTTCGGCCAAATCCTTGGTGGGCGCCAAGTGCAATGCCAAGACCAATAACCGAAATCTCGAAGCCCAAAAAACCCAAAAAAATGAGCCAAGAGCAGGAAAAACGAAGGCCAAGATGAAGAGGGGGGCTGAGGAGACAAAAGCCTCGTCTCGACCACATATAGCCCACTGTGCAAGACCAAAAATGCTGCCGCACATTTCGGTTGCTGCAAAACAACATTGGCAAAGGAAAAGTCCCCCCCCCCCCCCCTCCCCTGGAAGACCACCCTTTTTCTTTGCAGTGGCGGCCATTGCTGCTTATGTGTATGTATGCTTGTATGTATGTGAGAAGCCACCTGCCCCAAAGACAAACTCCTAAATAAATTCATTAAAATTATCCCCCAGCCAGTGGCGTCTCGCTCTTTCGCTCTAGCAATCGTTCCATCTCTGTCCGCTGCTCCTTGGCTCCTTGGCCATGTGTCCATGTGGCCGCCATCAAGTGGCAGCCCACAGTTGCGGGCATCCTCGCCAGGATACCGGGGAAGCTCGAAAGGAAAATGCAGCAGGAGCCGGAATAAGATGGCTAAAGGCGATGCCGACGGCGAAAGAGCCAAAAAGGAGCAGAAGGAGCCACAAACGGCACTCGCAAAAAATATCACGTATACGCCACATGTTGCAAAAACACTTTTTACAAAAAACATCACAGTTAAAAATATTTAACATAATTGTTATTTAGCCAATTGCTTTAAATATATTTATATTATATTTATATTTATATTATATATATATATATATTTATATTATATATTTTATAGCCAAGACAAAAAAATAACTTTTATATATGGGCTAATAAAAAAAGTAAATTGATAAAAAAAAAATTATTTCAATGCAAATAGGTAAATTTATATATCCTTTCCTATATATACAATTTGTATAATAATAAAAAAATTTTTAAAAATTATATTTAACATATTTAATATAAAATATAAAAATGTTTTTAATATATTTCAAAACATTACTTTTAATCGAAATAGTAAATGGTATAAGTTAAGTAATATTACTAGATTTTCTGCCTATTTCCATTTGATTTTTTCCACCCCACCTCAGCATATTTTCTCTCACTGTAGATGATTGCAAGGAGCCGAAGCTTAAGAAAACGCCAAGACGTTTCTGAGTGAGTGAGAAAGAGATGGCCGAGGATAGAAGAGAAGAGCGGAGAAGAGCGTAGAATTCTCCGGCGGCAGACCGACCACAATACACTCACATGCTCGACACTCTCGCCCTCTCTCCCTCTATCTCCTTCGCGCACCCAGCTAGCCGTCTCTTTCGCCGGCGGACCGGCTGGCCTGTCTCCGTCTCGTTTTAACACACTTGAGGCCAAATACTTGGCCAAGTTTTGCCAAAGTTTGCAAACCAAAATTTCACCGAAAATGTGACACCAACGAACCAACCAAACGAACCACTGCAGCACCACCCAGCCACCCAATCTTCATCCGATTTTCCCCCCCAACTTTCCACCCACCGTCTGGAAAAGCGTCTTGCGTCTTGAGGCAGCTGCATTACTTGATTGGCATGGCTGCATGACATTTTCATTTTGCCATCCGCACATCCACACATCCATATCTATAGGTGTACATATATATCTATAGATATAGATATATATGTAGGTATATAGTCATTGATATCGGTACAATGCGGGAAAACTGGGTCAAACTACGACAAGTGGAAGTTGTCATCATCATCATCTCGACATTTCGCCATGTCTGGCGTCTTTTTTGATGAGAAACTTTTGCTGCCTTCAGTCAAAACAAAGGCGGGCAAAAAACAATCGCTGCGTGTGCTAAGCTGTGCACTTCTATATAGTATCCATACATATATGTATGTATGTATGTGTATGCACTGAGATGGCAACTTTCGTTTGAGGACCCATTGTTCAGCCAAAGAGCCTTTCAAACTTTTGCTTTGAATGGGTCTTGCAAGACGGTTTCATTATTAAATGTCTATGGCCGAAGGATCATTCTTGATAACGGGGGAAAAACGTAGGAATGATATGGTGAAGGTAATAAAAAAGCATGTTACCGTATAATCGATATGGCCATGTAAATTTCAGGTCATGCAAAACCCATATCGTTTTTACATGACCAGGTCAAATTTACCTGGCCACATATCAAATTAAAATTGATCTTAAGTAATGTAAAATTGATCTAGGTTTCATATCGATTTTTTTTTTGGTTGTAAAAATCTATGTTGATTTGCAAGTTCACATAATATAATTCATATTTCTTAGCATATTGATCATTACTGATCTTTTTCTAGTTATAATAATCTTTTTAAAAGGTTGGGGAACCAAAATTTATCATTAAATTAAATAAATTTAAGTAATAAATTTCAGTATGAATTTAAAATATTTTTTCTTTAAAAAAAGATCTTAACTTTTAACTAAAAATAGCCATTAATATTTGCTATATGATATCTTATTATTATAATATATATTAATAGTAAATATATTTGAGATAATAGCTTTTTCGACTATTATCCTGATTTTCTGCTTATTTATAATAGCTCATTTTTGGTTTGTATATTTGTATAATTCAAGTTCCGATGTTTGGAACCATTTTTCCAGTTGCAACAGAAGTAACAGTCCGCAGAAGTACGAGGATCGTCCACTACAACCCCCCCCCCCCCCCCCCTGCTTATAACCCCAAAGAGCCCCTCGTTTTTCACCACCTACAACTATTTTATTTTTATACCCCTATTTTTTTTTTAGTTTTGATGCCCCCCCCCCCCCCTAAAAGTTTTTCCTTTAGGTTCCTTTGCACACCCATATAGTAGAAATCGTTACCGCCCACGATTTCGAGTGCTACTTAAAGTTGTCCTCGACGTCGACTGCGGCAGAGGCAGCGACTGCGACGTCGACGGCGACTGCGGCAGAGGCGATGGCGATGGCGATGGCAGACCGTTGAGCAAATTGTGTTTTCCATATAATATAACATCACGTCGATTTTGGGTAACCCAAAACTATGTACATATGTATGCCGCTGTCTGTGTCCAAAGTGGGCGAGAGATAGAGAGAGAGAGAGAGAGTGTGTGCCAGAGAGAGACAGGGAGAGAGAGAGAGAGGGAGATAGAGCGAGAGACCCGACCCCATAACTGCAACCTAAATATGCGGTCCTGTAAGGAAACCCTATGTGCGATAAAGGGTTAGCCGCTTTTGGTGTCAGTTTTGGGTTTGCCATTCCTCTCGGCTTTTCCACCGCTTTCCCCAGCTTTCCCAGCGCTTTTCCTTTCGTCCAGTTTATTTTTATATATATTTTTTTCTTTACGTTTTGCTCTTCCCTCACGTAACGGTATTCGTCGATGGCTGTGTGTGAGTGAATTCCCATTTGGGACACTCTCAAAGCCGCCTCCCACTCATCCCCCCCCCCTCTCTCGCGCCGAGGACTCTCCCAGGACCCTCCCCCCGTGCACGAGTATGGGTGCGTGTGTGTGTAAGAGCATAACGCGGTGCCATTGGTGCGCCGCAAAAAGCTTTCATGAGTCCGGCGTCCTACGCTTCGGCTCCGCTTTCTTTTCTTCTAGACTTTCTTTCTAGTATTTTTTGTTTTTTGTTTTTTGCTTTCTGTTTTTTTTTTTGCCATTTTTGGGTACCGCATTGTGGGAAGATTCTGGTTGGTTGGTTGCCATGGGTTAAGGGAAAGGGGGGGAAGGGGGTGAGAGGAAAGGGGACGGGCACACAGGGCGTATGCTTGTTGCCGCCGTTGAAACTTTGGCCAAAAATACGCTCGATTGTCGGTCAAGAAACCAAATAAATCTGGAAAAGTGTTATATTTTAGTAATTATATTTAAATAATACAGAAACCAAAAAAGTCGGTAAAAATTTATATTTTAAAAATTCAAATTAAATAATTCGGTTAAGAAGTTTGTATTTTTTCCTATATTCTTTTTTTAATGCAAGTATGTTTTCGGCTAAATAGAAAAGTTATTTCCATATTGTATGATTTATTTTTAGCTTTAATTTATTTTAGAAATATTTGTTCTTTTTACAAAAATTTAATTATTTATTTGATAACAATAATAGAACTTAAAACTCAGCGAATTATAAGCAATTAATTAAGTTATTGGTGGACAAGCAATTAAAACTTATTATTGTTATATTAATGTTATTTATTGAATTTGTTGGAAATTTTCACTTACATGCAATTGTTTAAAAAACCATTAAAGTGATAATGAATGTATAATTGAAATTTATTGATAAGAAACTCCCCTCAACTAAAACCAAATTATCAAAGAAAAATGTAATAAAGTAATTATGATCAAAAACGGCTCAATAAATTGGTAAATAAATATTAAAAGTAGAATTTCTTTGAATTTTTCTTTCCGTTTATATATCAGTGTGTTTTAAATAGATATCTTAATCTATATTTAAATTAATAATAATAATAAATTTAATTATTTAATTATTTAAAAAAACAAAAAATATTTATATAAAAGATAAATTCAAAACTAAATCTTATTTAATCCTTCCCAGATCATATATTATTGCAAATAGTTGGCAAATTTATAAATGAAAAAATTCTGTTTATTTTCCCATAAAGTTTATTAATTTTATTTAATAGTCAGTGGTTCTAATTTCTGTATTTTTAATATACAAAAAAATTGTAACTATTTTTGCCCAGAGATTTTCCGCTCGCAACGACTTGCCGTCGGCAAATGCGCTGAAATTTCTATGCCACCGACGGCATTTGCGATTCTGCCGGCAAGGCAGAAAAATCCGCCTCGCCCACTCCCGGAAAAGCCGCCCCATCCGCCCACAAACGAAAACGAAAGGCGACAGCTTGAAGCCCGAAGAGCGGCAAAGAAAATTCTGCTGCCGCTGTCGCTGGAAAAATAAAATGAGAAGAAAAAGTGGGAAAGCAAAAAAACTCAGCGGCGCGCAACAATTTCTCACCACAAGACGTTGCCTTGGAAAAGCAGGGAAATGGGGGGGAAAAGGGGAGAAAAAAAGAAGCAGTAAAGCTAACCGGTTTCCTAACTCACCACAAAATAAGGGGGTGGTGGGTGGTTTTTTTCCAGGGGGGCAGGGGGGGTTGCTGCTACCGTTTTGAGCCGAAACCCCCCCCCCCCCCCCCACCGATTTTCCCACTTTGAGCCCAGCCGACGAATCAGGGGAAATCGCCCAAGTACATGGCTCGCATTTTCACTCCACTTTGCTCGAGTTTCACTCAAAATTTCCGAGAGCAGAGCCATTCGACGTCTGCGCATTCGGGTCATAAGCACAAACACAAACACCGACACAAAGGGAAAAGGAAAAGCGACGCCGCCGGCAGCAGTCGGAAAATAAATAAAGAAAGCAAATTCTGTTGCTGTTTTCCGTTCAGCGCGGACATCGCGGCGGCTGCTGTGTTTTTGCCGCTGGCTTTTCTTATTTTCCAGTGCTAACGTTTTCTTTTTTAAGTCCTAAAAATATCATTAAAATAATTGTAATATTTTATTTTCAACTAAAACACGCATTTTTAAATGTAAAATTTAAATGGGAACTATTATTCCAAGTACTACTTGGGCATTTCAAATTATTCAGCCTCTCTAAAACTTTAACTAGTTTGAAATATAAAATGTTTGATTTAAAAATACTCAATATTCTTATTATTATTTCAAAGCAATAGTTTGATTTTGATTGATCCTTGATTTTTTATTGATTAAGAAAATTTTCAAAGAAATCTAGATATTTTTCGAGTCGATCAAGATGGTATTTATTAATTTTTAGTTATTTATTTAGTCTTAGAAGTAAAATAAAATAAAGTAAAAATATTAAGAGTTTAGCTAAACATTAAAATAAACAGAGGGAAACATATGCCAAATAATATTTATATTTTCTCTTTATGAAATGGAATATAAAATTTAATTTGTTAGCTTGCTTTTTTAAATAAAAAAAAATCAGCATTTTATATATCATATTTTGCCAAATGTTAAATAATAAAGTATTTCATGGGGGACTAAAATAGAAATTTACTAATGACTTATATTTAAAGCAGATTTATTTTTTAAGGTCCTTAAATCTTTCAGTAAACAAATTTTCTTGAAATTTTGTTTAATAAATATAGAATAAATTTAAATATTTATATGTATTTAATACACAGCTAAGTTAATAAATGCCAAATTGAAAATGAAAAGTCAAAAGTAGCCAAGAATTGTGTGACTTAATAATTTAACAATTTTGCCAGCTTATTTTTACCTCATCCCAGAAAATCCTGTTTTTTTTCTCGGCCACCTGGCAACCCTGGTAGACAAATAAAAAATCGCACAATTTTCTTCGCCGTGGCCAGCAAAAAAAAAAACAAAAAACCGGGAGCAAGTTAATAAAGACCTCCCAGCCAGGCAGCTGTTGCCAATCACTTATCGGCGGCATTCGCCACAGGTGAAAGGTCGCCGCACCCCCTCCCCCTTACCACCCCCTTCCTTTCCTTCAAAGTGTCTGTCATATCAGTATTTACACGTATTTGTTGTAGATTTGCAAATTGTTTTGGCAAATTTGTTGCTATTTTGTAAGCTCCTGACAGGGATCCCTGGTAACGGAGTCCTGGAATCCGCCAGCCCCCCTGGAAATCACCACCCACTCACCCACTCCAGCACACACGCACAATACGCACAAATTCACCGTTACACAAGTGTTGTCAACACATGCGTTCAATAAGTGAGACATGGGCAAAGTGGCGTGGGTGTGGGTGGGATGGGGGGTGGGGGTGTGCTGCCTTGGTATGCCAACCTCACACACACAAGGCCACACCATCGCCACCCCATATCCACACTGTTAGAAAATAATTCAATTTATTCATTATTTATAATATAATATTATTTTTATTTGTTAGGAAAACTATACCAATTAATTTAATTAAAAGATGAAATTAATATTTGAAATTCCCAACATTTATTTAATTAATTTTTTTCAAGATCTACATTTTTAAAAAATTTAAATAATTGTAATATTACAATTAGTATTTTTAGTATTTTATAAAATTTTTTAATGTATTGATTTATTATTTATATAGTTTTTTAGTTCTCTTTATCATTATTATTTTATTACCATTATTTTATAATTTCAGTAAAATCATAAAAATAGTAACACTATAATTTTTAAGGTTATAAAATATTTAATAAATTAAAAGATGAAATGAAATTTGAATATTATCAAAATAAAAGGATATTTTGACTTGCAGAAATTTATTCAATAAATTTGGTACAATTTTCAGATATACATTTTAAAAGAACTGTAAATAATATAGATAATTTAATTATTATTTTCTCTCAGTGCACACACACACACACACATAGAACTCAAGGCCAAGGCGTAAACAGGCCGCAAGTTATTGCCAAAAAAAAGAATTGGTAGCATACTTCATGGGGAGCCGAAGGAAAAAATGTTTTTCCCCGGCATTTCGGCAAACATATTTTCGCAAATGTTATAAATAATTTTAAACGCACACCTTGTTGAACCCCCCACCTCTCTCCCCTGAAATTCTGCCATTTTGCAGCTTCCCTTTTTTTTATTTTTCGCACAGGCCACGACCCTTGGCGTATTAGTGTCGCATTGACACGTAAATTGACATGAAATTGAATCAATGCTGTAATATGTCCTTGGGGGTAGCAGCCCAAAAAGGGGGAGTGGGAGGGTAGGGGTTTTGACTCCCACAAGGACAATGACTTTAAAATATCTCCCTCTGTATATATTGTATTTATATATATATGTATAGCTCTTGTCTGGCAAATTGAGCTGTAGGCCTCGACTCGACTCGCCTCGCCCTCTTAACCCCCCACTGCCGACGCCTCTGCCTGTGACTGTGCAAATTTTTGGTGCGTCTGTCTGCATGTTTGATTATATGTACTAAATCATCTCATTCTTTCCTCGCCCATCTTATTTTGGCATTTTTTATTTATTTTTTTGGCAAGGGCGGCTGCCCGCCGAGTTTATTAACTTGTTTAAAGGCAGCAAAGCAGCGTTTAACCCTTTAAGGGTTAAGGCTTTCAGGCGAAAGTCACCCCCGGTTGGGAGTGTTGAAAGGGCAACAGAACATGAAAGAATATGTTACAAACGGGGAGGGGGGGTTTATTTAAGTTTAAGTTCATGTTGGCGCCAATGAAGGGTTAATGTTAAGTTAACAAGATTGAACATGTTAACTTAAATAAATTGGAGCTTTAGTTAGTTATATTTAATTATTCAAAAATAATGATTAGTGATTTTAATACATTTTAAAATATATAACAAAAAAATAATACAAATTAATCAATTTATTTTATCGATAGGAATTTACTTTGGATTAAATTGAAATTTTAATAATTATATTTATTTATTAAATATTAATATCTAGTGATTTTAATACATTTTAAAATATTTAAAAAAATAAATACTTAATTAATTTTATCGATAGGAATTTTCTTTGGAGTAAATTGGAGTTTTAAGAATTGTATATTTATTAAACGTTATTGTTTAGTGATTTTTATAAATTTTAAAATATAAAAAAAAAAAATTCAAAAGAGCCAATAAATTTTATCGATAGGAATATACTTTGGGTTAAATTTGGAGCTTTAAAAATTGTATTTATTTTTTAAACATTAATGTCTAGTGATTTAAATACATTTTAAAATATATAACAAAAAAAAACCAAATAAAAAATTAATTTTATCGATAGGATTTTACTTTGGATTAAATTGAAATTTTAATAATTATATTTATTTATTAAACATTAATGTCTAGTTATTATTATACATTTTAAAATATACAAAAAATAAATACAATATAACCAATTAATTTTCTCGATAGAAAATCACTTTCTGGAGCAAAACCCTCAGCCAGGATAACCATGTGTGTGTGTGTGTACTTAAATGCGTATGTATATATTTGCATTTAAGGGTGTAGTCAGTAGTCAGCGCACTTTGATCTTTGCCTTTGACGGCGACTCTAGCCAAAAAAGGGGTTTTAAATAAATAATCTTTAATAGAAAAAAACAAACCTTATGTCGGGCATTGTCTTGCGATGTTTCGTTGAAAATTAATTCGAGCAGAAAATTCATTTACAACATTAGCACATCGCTGTCTTTATTTTTTGCCTTTTCCCTTTCGGGGTTTTTATGACTTAAATTACATCAAGCGCAAAATTTTAATATAATTTTCACTAAAAACGCAACGCGAAACTTTTTTAGTTACACGCCTTGCTCATCAAAGAAGAGAGAAGAAGGGGGGAAGGGAAAGGGAAAGGGGTGATGAAGGAGAGGAGCAAGGCGTGTGTGAAACAGGATATCCGCTGCGGAAGCTACAAATTTTCCACTTTTCCACACACACACACACACAGGGGGAGGTGGCACCTTCCAAAGGATGTGTGAAAATTCAGAAAAGTAGGGAATTTTCGAAAAAAAATAAAACACAGCCAAAATAAACTATTGTAATAAACCTACTAAACTTATTTGTTTTTTATATTTAATCTAGGGAAATATTTTTTTTTAATTTTTGAGTTACAAACAATATATTTTAAATATTTTTATAGGAATTTTTTTTATTTATATTTTTATTGTTTATATTATTATATTTTTTTTGTTTTATGAGTACAATTTTAAGTCTCGAAATAAATCTATTTTTTATAAAGCATGATATAACAATAAGTTATAAATAATAATAAAAGTAATTAAATTAATTGTTAAAATTAAAACTAATATAATTGTTATAATTTGGCTTTCAAATCCACTTTTTGCTTGGCATTTTTTCTGTCAGTGCTGCCGGGGTGCCTGTGGAAACTTGTCACTAATGTGCTTCTGCTTACAACGCCATTTTATATTTATTTCGTTACATCGTCTCCGGGCGGAAAGGACTCTCCACTATATATTTTATACTGCTGCTCAACTACTCTCGCACATATTTGCCGAGTCCTTTTAATCATTTGGCAAACTTTCCCTGACACGCAGCCCGAGATCCCGTTAAAGGAGTCAACTACGTTTTCCGTATGCCAAAAAACTACTCACCAACACACACGCATACTTACACACAAACACAAACACACACACACACTCACACTCACGCATGTGCCGGCACAAAGTCCTTTTAGTTTTTAATGTAATTTTGAGACTTTTTCAGCTGCTGTGTCACTTTGCACACGAATTGGGTGGGGCAACGGCATTCGCCCCTCCAAATTCCCCCCGGGCTCACAAGTTATTTCTTTAAGTGATTCGCCAGGACATGGGTAACAGTTTAGCCAAAGGTTTTTGGACAGGAACATACCAACTTGGTCTAAAAGCTCAAGAAACCGCTTTAAAATCCTTTAAACTTGTGTTGGAAAAAAAGGATACAATAATATATTATTTAGTTTATTGAAAATACGGCATTAAACTTAAGTAAGTTAAATAAAAATGGACTAAAATTACTAATTTAATAATTTTAATATGTTTTTTATTTTTTATTAAATTTTAATTAAATCAAATAATATTTAATAATTATTTAGAATTTAGTTAGGCTTTTAAAATCACTTTTATCCTTTTGGGTTAAAAATATATTGTTGCATACTTTTAGACACATATTTTAAAGTGATTTCGAAAACTCATTAATTTGTAACTAATTAATATACATTTCTTAATATGGCAATAAATTCCAATTTATCGTCAAATATAATCCTTTTTAAGGCACTTAAAACTAAGGCTAAGTTCTCGATAAGCATCTCGGCGAAAGTCAAGCAATTTTTGCCCATTAAAGACATACAAGTTCTGCCTGATTGCGAGCTCATAAATGATACGATGTCAGAGAACAAGTGGTTCGTAAGCCTTTTCGACGAAGCGAAACCAATTGAATGGAATCGAAGTGAACTGAACCACCCGAAGGCCTCATAAATTTCATAGCGAAATTGTTAAATTTTAATAAAATCAAAGCGTATCAAAAGCGATTTGTTCACCAGGCGACGACTGTTTCTTGTTTTTTTTTTTGTTTCATTCGTTATTTTGTTATTTCCGGGGAATATCTCCCCCCCCTCGAAGGACAATCGTCCTTGCCATCGTTATCCTTGTTCGCAGCCTGGTTATATCGCGTGTTTATTGTTCCAACAGTCGCGCGGGGCTCTTTAAAATAATTTAAGGCTTAAGGGTTGGGTTTTTGGCTTCGGATTTTTGGCCGGGGCTTCTGGGTTTTCTGGGTTTACATTCGTATTTGAATTTAACCCCCGCGATGCGCATTTCCAAGTCGCTTTTCGTGAGTCGTTAAAGGATTAAAATCATTTTAATGGATTTTTCAAGCTGTTGTTTTGTTGCATAATTGTCGCCTCCATTGTGTCTCGCTCTGTTTTCATAAATAGGGCACACATCCTGCTCGGCGAACAGGGTGGCGTTGACAGGAACCCATCGTCCTTCGTCCTGCGTCCTTCGCCCGCCTCATTTGTCATCATCTTTATGCTAATGGCTTGAGGTGTTAATGAAGCACACTTTTTGCCACGATTCGGATAAAAGTCATGGGAGTCACTTTTAACCAGAGGTTAAATTGATATGAACTTTTTATAATATTTTTTAAGACAGCTTTAAGCACTTAATCTTGTCTTTTTGTAAATAATTAGATGTTAATAAAGCAAACTTTTTGAAAGAATTGGGATAAAAGTCATGGAAGTCACTCCTAACCAGAGGTTAATTTTTGTATTTTTTTTTTTTTAATTTCACATGCACTTTTAAAAACTTAAAATTGTTTTTTTGTTTAATATAAATACTTCTTTTTTAATATTTAGGTGTTAATAAAACAAACTTCTGGCCACGATTCGGATAAAAGTCATAGAAGTCGCCACTAACCGAAGGTTAATTTTAGAAATTAAAGATTTTAGTTCATGGAAATATAAGAATGTTGTAGAAAAAGTAGAAACAAATCTTGAACTGTTTACTTTTAAATATTACTAAAATGTTAACCCTACAAATTACAAGATTTGATAAATATAAAATTAAAAGTGCTGATTTAATCTATTAAATTGCAATAGACCCTTAATAACGCGATAAGTAAGCCAACCGAAACACAAAAAAGCTCTTAATCTAATATGCCTTCCTCTTCGTACACTTTTCAGGCACAGCCCTTAACCCTTAACCCCACAATCCATAAAAGCGCAAGTCAGCTCATTAAGGACTAAGCCCAACTCAATTGAAAAAGATGCTCGCGGCCATCGGTGGAAATGGAAATAGAGACCCCAAAAACTGGGCTCTTATCATAATGAGGGGTATGCATTTCGCCGACCTATCGGGTTATAGCCAAAGATCTCTAATTAACCCATTAGCCAATCCCGGTCCCTGTTGCTTGATTTTACCAGCTCTTTTTTTTGGCCCAAAGCCGCGGGCATTTCGGGATTTTGGCTTCGGATAAAAGGTATATTTATTTACAGCTAATTTCGCGTGTGGCCCGCGGCCAAAATAGACAGGCAATAAGCTCACCTGGCCTTAACCCACCATCGCCATTCGTCTCCCCCGCTCTTCCCCTGAGCATCAAAACATTAACCCCCGGCTGCCCGGTTGACATTGATACGTGTGGTTCGGTGTCTAACGAGCGACAAGCCCTTGAGGCCATTTCCCAAAAGCCGCTTAGTTCCCAGTTTAGCTCCGCTCAACTCACTGCACTGAGAGAAAATACGGGGATTTTGGGGAAATATTTACAAACTTTAAAGGATGAGTTAAAAAATTTTATAAAATAAAATTTATTAAATATAGTAAAGGAGTAAGAAATTTTTTTAAAATTATTTTTAAAATGTTATCACTTAAAAATCTCAAAAAAATTAGATCCGCAAAAAATTTAATATACATTTTTTTTTTTTTTAATATTTTTAATCTGACTTCTCCACCTTCAACTTTTTTTCGCCAGTGTGGCGGTCATGTTATCGCTTAAGCCTTCCCAATCCGATTCCCCCGGAATCCTCGACCTGTTCCGCTTACCTGGCAACTTGAAGGGCAATCCGGCCATAAGTGGATCCGGTCCAAAGCGTTGTGGCCCAAAGGCGAACGGATGGAATCCCTGGTGTCGCACCTTCGATCTGGGTTCCCTTGGCCCATCCACGGTCACCTTTATGGCCTTCGTGTAGGTGGCTATCTGGATGGGATTCGTCGAGATGACAATTGTCAGGGTGAAGCTCTTGCCTGAAAGAAATTATTTTGGGATTTTAGAAAGTGTGTAAATATTTATGGGTTAGACTATAAATAAACAAAGAAAAAAACTTAGAAAATCTAATGATTTTAAAAATATTTTAAAAATATTATTATTTATAAAATGATAACTAGATTAATAAAATCGTTAGATATAATTTTCTATTATTATTTTTATTAGCTAACTTTTTATTTTTCTTTAAACATAAATGGTGAAGATAATATTAAAAAATCGTATAAACTCATAAAAGAATGTATTTTACATTCTCTAACCAATATTTAAATATTAATTAATCCTTAAATATAATTTTGTATTATCAATTATACTTGCTTACTATTTCTTTTCTATTTCAAACATTAAACTTTAAAATAAAATTAAAAATTCAAATAAAAACATCGTGAACATTTTTAAAAATGATTAAAGAAAGTGTAGATATCTCTTCAAGTTCCCCTGCCAAGCGAAATATTTAATGTTAATTTTTGGCGACCGTTTCAATGCAATCAGAGGGCGCAAATCCACCACCACTCCTTTTTTTTTGGCTCTCCCACGACAGCTGCAAATTATCCAGCGAATTTATAGATTTTCTATGACCCTATGGGTTGCCGTAGCCGAAAATGGAGTGGGTGGGCGGGGTGAACTGCACATGGAAATTAAAGTGCGGAATTTCGAATGGCAGTGGCAAGCGGTGGAAAACGGTGGGCAACGGGCAACGGTAACGTTTTTCGCGAAAATTAACCCCCGACGGAGTTGTGAAAGCTTCATAAAAACACACAGAGCAACATGCAGATTTGCAGCGAGCATAAATGAATGAATAAATGAATGAGGAGGAGAGGATGCTGTAAATTGGGGGGTTAAACTGGTCTCGAATCGGGAATCCATATGCAGCTCTATATGCACTTCCTTTCGCGGCCAATGCAATATTAAGTAGCATGTGGCGACTTTGACATGCCAACTATTGTGGCGGTGTCTGGTTTGTATTCCCCATCCCCCATCCCCTACCCTTAACCCTTAACCCTTAAGCCTTGGCAAAAAAAAACCCACCCCCTAAACGTTGCGCTGCATATTTGAAATATCCATAAAGCGAAACCTCCAGACGCGCGAATATAAAATTCATTTGCCAAACATTTTGAATGCCAAAATGCTTGAGTTAATCAACAAAAGGTGAAAAAAACATTGATGGGGATTTTCCAGGTTTTTAGGGTGTGGTTCTAAGAGATCTTAAAATTAATTTAATATTCAATACAGTATTTCAAAATATCAATCAAAATAAATCATTAAATATTTTAATAAGAAAGTAAATCAAATAGCCATTAGTCTAGATAAAAATTGTTTAATACAAATTTAAAAAATGAAAACTATATATATATATATTTTATATAAATATTTTTGGATTATTTGTTTTAAAAGTTTTATTTGAATTTTTTTAACTTTTGCCAAAATATTTTAAAAATTAAAATAAATTTGAGTTAATCAGCAAGAGATGGAAAAACATTAAGAAGGATTGTTAAGGCTTTTAGGACATTTTTTTTTAAATTTGTTTTGAAAGCCCATTCAAAAAAATACTATAAAAACTATTCTAAAATAAAAAATATATTTAAATCTTTTAAAAATAAAATAAATCAATATTCCAGATAAAAAAAAAACAAATTTTGTTGAGTTTTCTGATCATTCAATTAAATTCTGTAACTATACTTGCTGATCTGTTAACGAAAAAACTATGGTATGTGTAACTTTTGTATGTAAATTTGGGCCATAATCCATTTAATATACCCCCAAACCCAACAGAAACCCCCGGCCATATAATTCCGAGTCATTTGCAGCTTTCTGGTCTACGCACCAAATAAGAAGAACACATAAAAAACAAACAAACTTCTTAGATTAATATTAAATTAAACGAAGCATGCAAAAAACGCAAGAAGGCGGTAATCATTAAGACAAAAGGGCAGCAAACAAACTGACGACGTCTGGATTTTCCTTCGGCTGTAACGGCTGCAATGGAAATTTGGGAGGAAAGTGGGTGGGGAAAACCCCAGGAACCCACGCAAGAAAACAAATGAACATAAACACAGGCGAAACGAACCAAGAAACCCAACAAAATGAAATGAAACTTTTTTAATTATGCGCCCTCAGCAGCAGCAAAAGCAACAAGCTGGAAAACCGGGGTGGGAAAATTCTTTCAGAGGGGTGGGAAAAGGGATTTTTAAGTCAACAAGAAGGAGTAACCAGAGAAGGCTCGCAAAGTGGCTAAAGACAAAAGACTTTGGCGTCGTCTATTTTTGTTTTCTGTTTTTTTTTTTTCTTGCTCGCTTTTGTGTTTTGCCAAATGAGCAAAAATTGCAAATAAATCTGTAGCTGTTAGCCATTTTCCACCAGGCCCCCCGCCCCCCCCCCCACATTTTCCTACTTTTTTCGAGGGGGCGTGGCATCCACAACAACGGCGACAAAGAACTTTTGCCTGCTAATAAGATGAAAAACCATTAAAAGTCGACACAAGTCGCGTCCATTGCAAGTGGAAAATTCTGTGGGCGTTAGAGGAGGTGTGGAAAATTCTAGAGCAAGAGGGGGGGGGGGGGGCGAGCCAAGTGGGTGGCAGTGTGTGTACGCCGGGTTAAAATGTTGTCATTTTCGCAACAAAGCAGAAATTATCACCACTTTGCAAAAGGCGACGACAACGGCGACGGAAAAGGAGTTGGAAAATGCGGAAAAAGGGCTGGGAAAATTCGTCCAAGGGGGGTTGAGGAGTGGAGGGGGGGGGGGGGGCGGTGGCAATGTGAACAAAGTGTGCACCCTTTTAAAAGGACCCAACTGTGACATATGCGTGAGTATGGGAACACAGTGGAGGCAAAAACTAATTATTAAATATTTATTTAATATTTTGAAAATTAAATCATTAATGTAAATATTCATGGTTATAAATTTATTAAAATTAAAGCAGTATAATATATGAAAATATCTAGTAATATGTATTTTATAAACCTCTTTTTGACAAATATTTGAATAAAACAACAAAATAATATTTAATTAGGAGTTCTTAGTTATAAATTTATAACACATTAAGCAATAAAATATATTAAAAAAATTATTTATTAAATAAAACAGCAAAATAACATTAAATTAAAAGTTCTTAGTTATATTTTTTATAAAAAAAATGATAAATTTATATATTTATATTTAATGTATTTCTTATTTTATTTAAATATGAAAATCTATTTTTATAACACTTATTTTAACAACTATTTAAATAAATAATTATTAAAATAAAACTGCAAAATAACATTTAATTAAAAGTTCTTAGTTATAAATAAAATTGTTTTGATAAATTTATAAAAAAAATAAGCTGTAAAATACATAAAAATATAGATAGCATTTTTGACTCTCTTTTTTAAAATATGTATAAAAAATAATATTAAAATAGAGCAGCAAAATAAGAATATTTTTTTTTTATTTATCTTTACTGGTTTTTTAACAGTTTCAAACGCACCCCACTGTTTCTCATTTATGTGGACGCGAGTGTGTGTGCTGCCGGGCGCTAAGTGATTTTAAAACAAAGTTTTTGAAACGTTTAACCTTGCACAACAAAAATGTTTCATTTGCCGGCAGAGCAGCCGAATGCCTTTGCCTGCATTTTAACTTTCGATGCTGATAATGAAGGCAGGACTACCCCAGGACCCAAAAAAAGGGAGTTGGGGTTGGTGGGTGGGTGGTTTCCCGAACAGCAAGAACACCGACAAGGGTTCGTATGCTTAGGCAATTTAATGGCTGCCACTGCCTTCAGCTTTTGCCTTTCTGCTGTGTGTTAATGTCGTTAGTAGCATGGCGCCATAATTATAATTTGACATAAGACAAGAAGTCTGAGGTTGACAACAAAATGACATTTTAAATACAGCAGCCAGCATTGAGCAACCCCGGAGGACCAAGGACGAGTGCTCGTGTATTTAGACACTTAACAGATCATAATTTCAACACTTTGCCTAATGCCAACGAATTTCCTTAATGGCCGGGGCTTCATCGAGGATTTTCGGTGGGATCAAGTAACGGAAGGGGGTTTTCCCTACACACACACTCAAAAACTTTTCCTTAAGCCTCAGGAAAAAAAAAAGAAATATATATATGTATATCTTGGCATTACATTTCCTCAATGCCCAAACTGCCGTCCAGTCGAAAGTCTCTCTTTTCCTTGGCAGTTTATTTGCATAAACTCCACTTTGACTCCCCAAAGGCACTGCGATAGCTCCTTTTTCAGTCATAAATATTCATATGTTTATTTTATAGCAAAAAGACAAAGTCTGTTTATATTTTGGGGGGTGGGGGGGTGTCTTGGCCAAGATGAGACTGCTTCAAGACACTTTGTTGATTGTTCATGTTGCCACTATTACTTTAAGCTATTTTTACTCTAATACTGTAGATTTTCTTCTGTCGAATTGCAAATTTGGCACTTAGGTGACCCAAAACTGTTTTTAAAGAGAACTTAACTTGACTAGTTGTATGTCTTTAAACCTATAATATCTAATAATATTATAATAATATTATGGGCCAACTTTCTGAACATTTCATTCGATGACTGGCAGAAAGGTGACCCAGAATTGCTTCTTTGGAGCTTAGAACTTGGTATATAGGTTACCAATTCAAAAGGTTTACAGCTTTTTAAGTTTGTAATTAAAATACCTACGACCTTTGTTAAACCAATTTATGTAAACTTTTTAAAATTTCAAAAAGGTGACCCCGAAATTTCTTTCGGGCCCCATAACTTTCACAATTGTTGGCGGATTTTAATGTGTTATAACTCTAAAAAATGGTGAGTTAAATAGCTTTATGTTTTTAACATGTTTTATTTTGTTTAGGTAGCAACTGTAAAAAAATATTTTTTTTTAGCTTTTTAATATTTTTATTGTTTATTATTTTATTGTTTATTATTTTCTATTGTTTCTTTTGAACTTGTATCTTCATCATTTTTATCACTGACTTTTGTTGTCTTTTTGGCTTACCCATTTTCCACGAGGCGTTTTTTCCCTAAGCAGGGTGGGTTTAAAAAATAATGAGAGTGGGCGGCGTTTCAGTTTCACTTGGTTTCGGTTTAATAATCATAAATTGTTACCCCTTTTTTGGGTCGCAACTTCTTGACTGCTCACTGTGTTGACATCCGTTTTTGCCTTGCCGTTGTTGTTTTACCAAAAAGTCGATGGTGGATTGCTGGATTTTTGAACTGGATTTATGTTACATGGCCGCCGGGCGAAATGGCGATGGTGGAAATGGAAATGGAAAGGAAAAACTTTCTCACATGCCGAAAAAGGAAATTAAATTTCCAAGCCAAGTCAGAAATTATATTGGCAATAAATGAAGACAACGCCGAGGAGGAAAATGAAAATGAGACTGAGCCCCAGACGCTGCCTGCAATTACGGCTTTCCATTTGGCGGGGTTGGTTGGTTGGTTGGTTGGCTGGTTGACGAAACGCCGGGGTCTTGAGAAGATATACGCAATGCTGCCAAACAGGAAGCCGGAATCGACGTTTATTAAAACGGAAACTCGAGACAACTGTGCGGCGGCACCGTCAACATCAGCACAAAAATTGGGAAAAAATCCAAAAGAAAAAAAATCAAGGGAAGAAAAAAAACAGGAGGCGGAAAGAAAATAAACGCGACAAAGACGATGGCGACAAGGACATAATTCTGTCCTTGGGGCTAGCTGATAAGCCACCCCCACCGAACCAACCACTAAACCACCCACCGCCCACACAAAAGGACCGCCGCTAAATTGCAATTTTCAAGATTTAAGCGTGAACAATAAATGTCACATAATCTGTAAGTAGCCAAATAAAGGGACTAAGCTATTTAATTTAATTTATCGCATTTTAAACATCCAGCGACCGAGAGAACAGCGAAAAAAATGGTCAAATAAATATGTATAAAAAGCGAATTTATTGATTGCGGTCATTTGGCTAAAAGGCAATTCGAGGCGAATGACTTTAAAATATATATATATATATATATATTCTTTATTTTTGGGCACACAATTTGTAGGGGTGTCTTGTGATAAGAAGAGAAGAAAGTCAATTTAAAGCAATATAAGTTAGGTTGAGATAGCGGAAGATTGTCCAGCGAATTAATAATTAAGCTTGTTTTTCTGGTTTTGCAGTAAAAAAAAATATTAGAGTATTATTTTAGAACGAATGATTTAAAAAACTATTATTAAACAAAGATTATAAAAAGCTTATATTTTGGTTTATCTTAAAAATAAATTGATAAATTTAGATAACTAAAAAAATATATAATAGTATTATTATTTTGAAAAATACTAAACTAATTAATTAGTTAAATAGATAAGTTAAAACTTTAATTAGGCAAATAAATCTTCAATAGCTATTATAATATTAATTATGAATATATATAATTATTCATTGTCACTCCTTAATCAAAGTATTATTTAACGTTAATTAAATATTATAAAAGGATAGTATCTTCACGGCATTAAAATTTAAAAATAAAAATCTTGAAACAATTTACTTAATATGAAAATAATGTAATGAATATTTTAAAAAGTACTAAATTAAATAAATAATTAAATAGGTGTCTAAAAGTATGCAACATAATAAGTTTAATCCATTAGTGGTATGAATTCATGCAGGAACACGACTCTCTTTTATTCACTGCATACTTTTGGTTTTTAAAAGTGATTTCAAAAAACTAGTTATTTTTCAAAAAGTTCTAAATTTTCCCAATCAAAGTAACCCTTGTTCTAGAATGTCAGGGGATTCGGGGGACTGGACTTGTAAATAATCAGTATTACTTCACTAGCTGAACCGGCAACACCACACAGTTATACCTAGTTTTTTGTGTAGATTTTTTTTGTGTAGATTTTTTTTGTTTAAAATTTTGATTCCGACAAAAATGGTCAAAGTTCGGCCCAATTCGGTTAAGATGCCCCAGCATGTGAGTACTGATTTTTGGTACTGAATTATTATTTCTAAATTTATTTCTAAAAACAAGGCTCATGGAATCGGCAACAGGCGCGCCAATCAAAATGTATTTTCTAGACTGCCCAAAGGAGTTGTTTTTTCGTTCAACCGAAACGAGAATCATGTGATACGACGCAGAATCGAGGGCATTAGGAGGGCTTTAATTCATAGAGACTGGCCGCTGGTTCGCCGGAGGATCAGTTATCAAAGAACCGGAGCCATGGGCCGTATGGTCCCGAGTATTATGGATTCGGCTATTTTGCAAGGACGAAGGAATCGTAGGGCTAAGGCTAGTCAAGCCATGGAATGGTTACGTAGTCATGATTTGCATGACGATGCAGACTATCCTGACACCGTTTACAATTTCTGGGAAACATTTGTTTTCCGATGTCGGTTCTATGGCATTGGATTCTGATATTACCTATAAGACCGAGTATAGCTAGCCACTCGAATCGATGAGGCAGTGAGTACAGATGGCAAGCCAAGTCCACCTATTATGTGATCAAGAACAGAAGTATAAGGACTTAACCCCCAGAGTAAAATTCAAATGGAGTACAATTTCAAATGGACTAACATAATATTTGTTGAGCAAAATTTAAAATTGAATTAAAGTTTAAGGTTCCTATTCAGATTGGAATTAAAAGAGAAACGTAAATGAGGCAGTGAGTACAGATGGCAAGCCAAGTCCACCTATTATGTGATCAAGAACAGAAGTATAAGGACTTAACCCCCAGAGTAAAATTCAAATGGAGTACAATTTCAAATGGACTAACATAATAATTGTTATTGTTAAACAAAATTTAAAATTGAATTAAAGTTTTCGGTTCCTATTCAGAATGGAATTAAAAGAGAAACGTAAATGGTATTTATTATAAATGTATAAAGGATCTTTGATGAAAATTAATTCTTATCAAAGAAAATTTCTTTCTTTTTTTAACTGGATATATTTACATTTTTGTTAAAAAAAAATCTAATTTTTTCGGAGTATTTTTTATTTTGCCTACAATTAATGATTAAATTGTAATTTTTTATTTATTATTTTATTATTATTTATTTTTTAATTTTATTTATTATTTTATTATTATTTATTTTTTAATTTTATTTATTATTTTATTTATTTATCTATTATTTTTGGTCCCTAATTATAAAAAATGTAAATATACAAAATCCAAAGATTGGTTTTATATATATATAAAAAATTTAAAAAAATCTCTTTAATAAATATATTTAGATAATCTTTTTATCTGGTAAATTAAATAATTCCCAGGCCTTCCGAACTCCCGAACTAAACCAAATTTAACAATTAAGAACCCTTGAAAGTGTCAACAAATCTTGAGGGCCAGTTGGGGTTTTCGGCAACTCCTTCTGCCGCTTCTCTCAGGACACGAGATGATGCGGGCAGGAAAATCCTGTGACACATTTCATTATACAAATATCAATTAAGCACACGGCAAACACAGAAATGACAAGTGTGTGTAAAAGTGTGAGTGTGTTGGCAGCACCAACCGGAAGTTAGCAACCCCATGGAAAATCGGGGAGGGGAAAACAAAAAAAAAACCTGTCATAAGGGCTGGCGGCTGCTTAATGAAAATTAAAAATTCAACATCAAACGCAAGGAAAATGTAAGGCAACAATCCACCCCCTTTGGCCGAAGAAGTGTTAATGTGCCATCTGATTTATTTATGTAAAGCGTACATACGTGAGTGTGTGTGTGTAAGTGTGTGTGTGTGTGCTTGTAGATTGCTTGAATTTTGCGAGAATTCGTGACTTCAATTAAATTCCATTCGATACTCAAGGAATTTCCAACCGATGATGCGCAAGTAATTTCCGAAATTGGATACTGTGTGCCACCAGCAAACAGGCAAATACGAAAGCAAACAAACACAAGTCTGTCTCTGTATCTGTATGTGTATCTCTATCTGTATCTGTGTATCTGTGTGTGTGTGCATTTGTATTAAATCAAATTTTAATTGCGCATACTTGTCCCTCGGCAAATATTTGCAACGCTCGCTCGCCACCGCCTTTGACTGGAGACTCCAGTCTCATCCGCCAGCGAAACTGGCCAAAATGCGACTAGCGACAAGGAATTTAAGGCCAACACACACACACATAGGCAAACACACACGCACACAGCGGCACTGTTCAAACAAACATTATCAGCCAACAGGCAAACAAACAATCAAACAAACAAACGGCAAAGAAAATTCAACTTGTTTATTCGCCCACCAAAAAAAAAAAATATTTAGATGAAGAAAAAAAGGAAAACAGAGAGCGAGTCATAAGGATTTTAATCTATATATAATGGAAGGAGTCCTTAAATTAATTTCAAAGGTTTTTTTTTTAGAATGTAAGAAACTAAAGAAAATGTATCTTATCCATAAAATATACCTTCAACATTTAATAGATAATATTGTGAAAATAAAAACACAAACAAATGGGAATTAAAAAATTTAATTTCGGTTAAAATCTATAATATCTTTTTCTATTTTCTTATTATTTTTACAAAAAAAAAATAATGTAAAATATATTTTTATAAAATTTAATAAATTTCTTGGCTAAAAATATATAACATTTAATTTTTGGCACCCCAAATATCCCTCTTGTGATTTTTAATTTCAATAATGTCAAGAAGATAATAAGTAAATTAAATAAATAAATTAAATTAATTATTTTTTTATATAATCTATATTTTTAATTTTATTATTTATTTATATGTGATATATATATTTATATGTGATATATGTAAATGTGAGTTTTAAAAATCTAAAAAATATATTTCCATTTTGGTAACTTTAAAACTCAAACAAATGAGAGTTTCGCATTCTTTGGTAGTCGTTTAAAAGGCGCTAACTGGAATTTAAGATGCCCGAAACGTCAGGTTAATAGGGGTAGCCAAGGTTGAAATTCATTCGACTATAATTCCACTAACGATGCCGCCTGTCGCCCCCAAGAATCTTTTGCCAAAGAGTCTAAAGACTATATATATATATAATATATATATAGATATATATATAAACGCCCAGCTGGCGAGGTCATTGGATGGATGGGTGGGAATCCTTGGGGCGAGGGCTTTGTGGGTGGTTTTTTGTTGTTTTTTTTGTGGATGGTTGGGTGTCTACCGACTAATGCCTAAATAAGTAGAAACTGCCATTGCCCCGCCCCTTCCCCAAAAAGGAAAGTATCTAAGCGGCAGCTCCTAGGAAATCTGTCAAATGTCAACGGCAGCAGCGAGTTGGCAACGTTGACGTTGGCTCATTAAAAAACGAACTTGTCGCCGGTCGATGTTGTTTGTGTTGCTGCCGTTCGTTTGGGACTGCTGCTGACACCTGGGCAAAAGTTTTGTGTGTGTTGGTTGGTGCACGGAGAAAAATCATAGTGAAATTCTCAAGAAATTGCAATTTAGAGCGGAAAAAACACTGTTATACATCAATTTTTAAAAATATATTTTATATATAGTCAACTTAAATAAATTAAATAATGTTAATTAGTTTTTATAATTATAATTAAGTTAAAAAAATTAAATTTAAATTTATTATTTCTTTATTTATTATTAATTTAATTTAATAATTTATTCAAATATAATATTAATAATGTTTTTTTTTTTATTTATTATAAATTAAATGAAATAATTTATTCAAATATAATTAAATTCATTATTGATCAAGCAAGAAAGCTAGTTCTTTATTTACTTTTAAATTAATTTCTCAATAAAATAGGTAAATAATAGAATTTAACTTTTATAATTATAATAAAGTTTTAAAAAATAACTTTTAAACGTTTTTTTATTATTTACTTACTTTTATATTATTATTTTTTAAGATATACTTTTTTGTGCCATAATAAATATTAATTATTACCATATGAGCAGCCTATTAATATTTAATATTGTTTTTAAAGTTGGTTTTTTAAAGGAAAGAAATTTTAATTTTTAATTTTAATTTCTTAGATTTTTATTTACATCTTTTAATATTAATAAATAACCGAAAAATCTTTTTTAATTTCAGTATTTTAAAACAACATCTAGTAATATTAATGGGCAAAGCATAGGTATTTTTTTTCAGTGCTTTTTGTAGAGGAGGCCTTGCTTCAAAATGGCGGCCTTAGTGCGACCATTTTGGCTGTTGGCCTGGGTGTTTATCACATTGCTGCTATTAATTAAGCTTAACGAGGTTACCGTTCGCAACCACACCCCCTCGCTAAAAAGGGGGGGGGGGGGGGGCGGAGTGGGGTGGGGGGTTCATCTTAGTGCGGCAAACTTCATAATGAAATTTCACCTTCATCTCATTAAAAGTCTTGAGCATTTTTCGAGCACAGCGCCTGGTAAATTGATGCGTGTCAGTTGGAAAAGGGTTTTTGAGTCCGTCAGTCGAGAGTAGAGAGACAGTGGTGCCACGCCCCTAATCCCGCAAAAAGGCGCCCAGTTAGTCTGCTCTCGAAATCTCCCGACTTTTACCAACTGCCAACTGACAACGCTGGGGCGCATATTTAATTTTTAATGAAGTTTAATGGATGCCGGAAGCTTTAAAGAAGCTGAGGAGCGGAACTCGGGAACTCAGGAATGCAAAGGGGAACGAAAAAGGCAACAATGGACCACTGGAATATTCACTTCCACCTTTTTCCTTAATTCTTTAGGTATTCTCAGAAGTTTATTTTGGGTTTAACATTTTCTATATATTTTTGATATTACTTAGAACATAAAAAAATATATTTTTAATACTTTAAAATATAAAGAGGTAATATAAAAATATAAAGATCAACTTTATTACTTAGTTCTTCAGATATTCTCGTAAGTCTAGCAATGTTTGTGTTTTATATATTATTTTATGTTATCTAGAGCCTTTAAAATATTTCCTTTTAATATTTCAAAGTCCAAAAAGGTAATATATAAATATAAAAATATTTTTTTTAAGGTTTCAGGTATTTCAATGAATTATGAAAGAATTCCTTGGGTTTTATATATTTTTTTAATTTATCTAGAACCTTAAAAATAACAACTTTTATTATTTTTTAGCCCAAAAAGGTAATAAATAAGTTTACACATTTTTTTATTAAGTTTTTAGGTATTTTTGGAAGTTAAGAAAAAATCGTGGGAGCAATTAGCTAATGCATTTGACGAATTTGGCTGACAATCAACTGAATGCGGGGCTGCGAACCCATTCTACGGGTTCAAACTGAGCCATAAGCAGGCTATAATCACTTGCAGTTAATTAACATATTATCTGCAGCTTAGATGTTGCGCTGCACTTTGGTAATGCACTTCAAAGTGCTTGCACATCAGTGTGCAGCTCTCATTTACATGCATATGGCAACAATAATTACATGTGCCGGACCCTTAACCCTTAACCCTTGGACCCCCTTGGCCCTTCCTTAACTCCCTTAACCCCCTGCTGCCCGGGCACCGAGAAATCTCTTTCGACGAAACGGCATCCAAGTGATTGTAATTCATTAGTCGACAACAACAACAACATCGCCCGATGCATTTGTGCATATGTGTGGGAGCGGGCGCATCTGTGTGGGTGTTTGGGTGTGTGGATTATGCAGTTTCCGCTTGGCTGCAACTGCAGTTCCATTTCCACACATTTCCCATTTCCCACTCACAGATTTCCACGATTGCAGCTGCTGATGCCGCCATTTTATCTAATTGCGTTGCCCCCTCAACCGGCGGCATTACGCATACGCCGCGTGGTCCATATCATTAAAATTACGAGTGCTTCACGCACGCGAAAAAAGAATTGCTTTTCAGCTAAGAACGGGCCAGGGATTATCGATATAAATACAGTGGCGTGAATATCGAAATCAAAGTAATTTAATTTAATTTTTATTTTATTATTTATTTATATTTTAATTTTTAAAAGCTTTTAAAATTAAAGTCTAAGCTTTTTAAAAAGTTTTCTGTTGGTAATTTAAACTGTGGTAATATGACTGTGGAAAACTTTAAAAATTAACTTAAAAAATTAAATAAAATATTTAAAGGTTTAACCAGAGGTTTTTCAAATATTTAAGTCCAAAATAATATATTTTTACATGTTATAAAAAGAAAATATAAATATTTTAAGTACTTGGTTAACTTAATTCTAAAGTTTAACAAAATAATATTCATCCAATACAGATTTTTTATATATATATTAATCGTTTAATAATAAATGTTTTAACTTTGATTTATCAATTTTGGAAAAAAATACAAAAATATTAAAACTATATTATAAATATTATTGGAAAAATCGAAATTAAAAATTAAATAAATTCAATTTTATTTTTTTGACCATTCAACTTAAGAATCAATATTCGTATAATCTACTTCCCCGATTCTGCGCTTTCGAAACCCTTTAAATTTCCATAACACCCGCGTTTGCAAAGCGTATCCCCAGCAATTGCGATAATGAAAGGCTCTTTTGCAGGACTATCAATAGAGCTGTCCCCCGAGTTTAACCCTCCTGCTGCCTGTTGCCTGCCTTCCCGCCCCAACCCCTTAACCCATGCTGGCCCTCATAAATTTGTTGCATACCGAAGGGCGCTGGAGCGTCTGCAGCCTTGACAACTGCAAGTGGCATTAGTTGTAGCAAATACAAATACAGCGAACGGACAACGAACGGACAGCGAACGGACAACAAACGGACAGCGAACGGACAATTACAATTGCAGGCTTTGCATTACTTTTCCCTAGTACAAGGGATTTGCATTTGTTTGCTAATTGAAATTAAGCAAATAATACGAAGCGAGACTTCCACCCACGTAATCCTTTTGTAGCGCATTAAAACGAGAAGGGTTTGCAATAGCAAAAAAAAAAAAAAAAACCCCAGAGAACAGAGAAAAAAAAGGGTTCCCGTTTCGGGTTAAATAATTTAAATCCATTTGTAAAACATTTGATGCTGCCCTTTGGCAATTGTCACGCCCTTTTTGTCCGCCGTACGTTTCTCCTGCCGATAATTAGTAGGGAAAAAAAGGTCCTTGGTATAATCAAATGTTTAAAAAAGATTTGCCAAAGTAAATCCCAAGGAATTATTTGCCACTTGAAACGTTTAAAAATGTCAAACGAGAGGAGCAAAGGCCGAAATGGATGAAATGGATGAATCAAATGGATGGATGGCTGGAAGACGTTGCTGATGAGGGTGCCTTGAGAAGAGACCTTAACCCACCACCGCCCACCGTCTGATTTTTTTTTCCTTTTCCCGCTTTTCGAGGGGTCAGACAAACTTAATGAGCAAATTGTCAAATGCCGCGGCAAAGCGCGCACTTAGACATGCCCCGAAAAAAATCACCGAAGAAAAATAACTTGGGCGAAAAGTAAAAGTTGTTGCCGGGGGCTTTGAATAAACAGTTACGCTGATTTAATTTGCCAACGAAAAAAAAAAAGAAAATAGGAAAAGCTGAAGCAAGGCAAGGGGAAATTCTATCACAGTATGTTGTCTGTCACCCTCGATTTGATTTTTAAATTGCGTTCGTGATAAATTGACGAAATGAACAGCAATAACGGCGGCGAGAAAAAATCTCAAGCAAAATTGACAACGAACTGTCAAGACTGTCTGCCGTCTGGCCGCCCCCCCTCCTCCCATCTCACGACGCCCCTGGACGTCCCCAATAGACATATAAAAATTAACTACAGACTACTTATCTTATTTGTTGATGCCAGGCCAAAAAAAGGACCAAGGACCCAGGGGCCAAAACGCCCGGAAACGCTGGCTACAAAAGTTTGTCAGCGGCTTTTGATGTGTTCTTTATATGGCCAAGTGATTGTATGTACTTTTCGGGGGCATTTCTCTGGGCACATGGGGTGTCTACTTTTGGGTGTGACAATATGCTGCAGGAAGCAAGCAATCAGCGCGAATGATATGCCAAATGGTAATGACCAAAAGTGAGAGGAAAGAAAAGATAAATGATTCAACAAGACTTTTTACAATCAGTTAAAAAAAAATGTTTAATAGTAATATATAAAAATATTTTATGGAAATGGAAAAGGGGCTTAAAATAAACTTATACAAAATCTATACATATTTATAGTAATAATAATATATAAAAATATTTTATGGAAATGGAAAAGGGGTTTAAAATAAACTTATACAAAATCTATAAATATTTATAGTAATAATAATATATAAAAATATTTTATGGAAATAATAATAATATATAAAAATATTTTATGGAAATGGAAAAGGGGTTTAAAATAAACTTATACAAAATCTATAAATATTTATAGTAATAATAATATATAAAAATATTTTATGGAAATGGAAAAGGGGTTTAGAATAAACGTATAATAAATCTTTAATAAATAATGACCAAAAGTAAAAGGAAAAAAAGATAAATGATTTAGCAGGACTTTTTACAATCAGTTTTTAAAAATATAATAAATACAAAATAAAATATATAATAATAGTTTATGGAAATAAAAATCGGTTTTTTAATAAACTAATAATTAAACAAATAATTTTCGACATTAGACTTTTACAATCACATTTTCTTATATTATTGTAAAATAGCATATATATATAAATAATAATACCTATATAAAAACATCTTTATGAATATGAAAAAGGTCTTTAAAATAAACTAATACTAAAATCAAATATTTTTTTTAAATTCCTTAAATTCTATATAAGATTTATTCTGAACTCACCCCTTCCGCTCCTGCCCACAAATCGCAGATCGTTGAACTTGGCCACCTGATTCTTCATCACGGCCGTACAGTTTCTCAGCTCCCCGCAGAAGTTCTCATCATTTCCGGCCCTAATGGTCACTATAGTGCCATCCATGACCTCGCCCAAGGCCAACACCTTGAAGGCGATCGGTAGCGTTTTATTTGAGCGCCAGTGCGTGGGCAAAGTGGTGCAGACCTGTTGGGATATCGGGAAATATTTATAAGATTTTTAAAATTAAATAATTTAAATTTATTAAATAATTTTCGGACTGGAAAAAATGAAAAAAATAAATATTTTTCTTAAATTTTCTATAATATCTTATAGATATAGATGTGGTGACCCCGTCATGTCCAAAATAAACTTAACTATTTTCCTTATAAAAGCATTCAGTCTTTTTTTTGTCATCTGATGGTTTGATTTCTTTTTTGCAAGTAATACTCTATCTAATTATAGGTTAATAAACAAAAAAGGTGACCCCGATATGACAAAAATAAGTTAAAAATGCATTTCTTTTACATCTTTCTATTCTTTTTCTTTGTTTTAACACTTTTAATGAAAATTAAAGATATTATAAATATTTTTTGTTGATATCTATATAGTATATTTATGGTTTTACCCACATTTGGTGACCCCGTCCAAAAAAAAATTGTTAAAATTTACATCTTATGGTTCTGTTTTCTCGTGGCTAACACTCTGAATGAATGTATAGTATAGTATATAGGATATTTATGGTTTTACCCACCACATGTGGTGACCCCGTCTTGACCAGCTCGCCGGGATGTTCGGCGAGGAGGACGTCGACGGTGCGCTCGATGAGATTCTCGGGGGTCAAGTAAGGACT
This sequence comes from Drosophila pseudotakahashii, assembly GCA_035046095.1. Taxonomy (NCBI): domain Eukaryota; kingdom Metazoa; phylum Arthropoda; class Insecta; order Diptera; family Drosophilidae; genus Drosophila; species Drosophila pseudotakahashii. Next base: position 17,190,919 of record JAWNOE010000105.1, read on the forward strand.
CGTGTCCACGGGCTTTGTTTTAACATTATTATTATTATTGTTGTTGTTGTTCGTGGTGCTGTTGTTGTTGTTATTGTTGTTGTTGGTGGTGCTGGTATTGTTGTTGTTGTTATTATTGCTGTTGGCAGAGGAGGACTCAGCATTTCGCCGCTTCGTTATGGTCGTTGTTGTTGCTGTCTGTTGTTGTTGCTGCTGCTGCTGTTGCTGCTGCAACGACTGATGTTGCTGCTGTTGCTGCTGGTGTTGCTGCTGCTGCTGCTGTATTTGATTTGAGGTGGTCGAACTGACCTCAGCAGAAATGTGCATTATTGCAGCTGCTAGCTGGGCACAAGGTATTTCAGGGCCTCTCTTTGGCTGCCAGTATATATTCAGTGGATTCTGATTCAGATTCAGTTGCCGGCGGGTTTCGTTTCGTGGGTTTTCGGTTTGATTTCAATGCCTGCCTCAAAGAGTCGACGCTTTCAATCCGATCATTGTCAGCTCATTTGGTCAATCTGGAAAATTAATGTGGACTGCGAGTGAAATTCGGATTGCCAACGGAGAATATGTTGTTCTATGAAAGGAATTCTCAGGAAATTCTAAAGGATTTTTCAAAAAATTTAAATATTATATTCAATATATTTTAGAAACAATAAAAATATATTTTTAATTTTATTTAAAAAAAATGAAGTGCAATATTTTAGTTAAATAATTAACCAATCTTGTTTAAAATTGCTCATAAAAAAATATTTAAAAATAAATTTTTGTAAATACATAATTTTAAAACTCCAAAGGAACAAATTATATTTTATGTTTTAAAAAAGAAGCATTTTAAAAGGACACAAATATTTCAATTTTATACAGTTAATTTTAGGAATTATTTAATCAACCTAAAATTGATTTTCACTTGGTTTTTTCTTATTTATGTTTTTTGGAACACGGCACAGATACTTTTTTTTATTCCCGTTTGCCGCGCTTTTGTTGTATTTCTTCTTTGTTTTTCCGCTTGCAGCCCGCATAAGTATGCTGCACTTTTTGTTTATTGCCGTCAGCAGCGACAACAGCTCAATTATTATTGCACTTTGACCTCGGGGGATGGGAATGGGAATGGGGATGTTTTCTGGGACACAAAGGCGATTCGAAATCAGAATCAGAAACTGTTGCTCTATAGTATCGCTATCTGGAAACCAAACAGAAGCCAACCGAAACGAATCGAATCGAATCGAATGGAATCGCAGCGAACCGCACACCTTTGCGCACAATTTGCATTTAAGCCGACGTCGGCGATTGCAGCTCAATTAAATATTAAAAAATCATAACCAATAATGAGGAATTTCGAGCCGCTGGCAGCCGTTGGACCCAAACTAAGATGTACGAATATGTGCATACATATGTGCAGGAAAAAAAATCCATTTCATGTCCATCAAATGGTAAAAAAAAAACGCAAAAAACGGGGAAAAATTATCGAAAGCGCCAGATGTTGCCGGCTTGTGTTTGGCCACCAAAAAATCAACAATGCCCAGCCAGTTGCCTTTGTTTAAATAAAAATAAAAATAAAAACCAGTTGCCGGACACAGACGCGTTTTGTTTTCACTTTGCCGCCTTTTTTTGTGAATTTGTTTCAACTATTTTCAGAATACTTTTCAAAGTTTTAAGTATGATATGAAATAAAATTATTGTTATAATTTATTTTTATTTCTGATACCATTTAGATGATTTATTTACATTGCATTTTTTCATTATTTAAATTTGTTTTGTAAATTTAAATAATGAAAAAAAATGCAACGTAAGAATACAAAACAAATTTACAAAAATCTTCCTTAGGAAATTTATAAGTGAAAAAAATATATTTTACAAAACATAAAATAAATCAAAAATCAATAAAAGATTGTTTTTTCAAAATAAAAGTTTTATTTTAGATAGACAATATGCTAAAATATATTTTAAATACCATTTTTGAACTAAAACTTGTTATTAAATATTTAAAAAAAAAAAGTATTTGTAAAAAAAAATCATTTATAGAAAAAAATAAAGGGAAAATGGAAAAATTTTAATAATTAAAAATAAAATAAAATAATTTTAGGAAAAATAAAGCAAAAAGAGTATTTCAGACTTCAGTTTCTTAGAACCCCTGGAATGTCCTTCTTGTTTTGTAATGTAGTAGCAAGTGTTGCACAAACACCATCAGACCTAAAGATACATATCTACACACACACACACACACACATGTAGGCTGCTGCGTATACGCGTTTTTTACAACTTCCGCTCTGTAATGAATGCATACGTGTGAATTTATATATTTATATAAATATATATGCATTTTTTGCACGCTGCCGAATGGAGATGTCCGGCCAAATGAACTGGCCAAGCGACTATGTGGCGACATATGTGGCCACAGATGATATGAGCAAGGGGTAAGGGGTCCACCGAAGTCGGTCTATATAATCGGTTAACAAACAAGTCGGTTGCGGGGTGGCAGCCACACAATTAGACCAACGAATGTAAATGAACCCGTGGGAAAAGGATGGATTTATGCGGCATTGTGGTGCTTAGAAATCAAAATCAAAACCAATTGACTTCAAAATAATGATTAATGCTCTGCAAGGCATCCGAAAATTTAATATATTCTATAACATTTATTAAATTTCAAATCGATTGGCATTTAAACCTGTAAATTTAATTTTTTGACATTTTTCGCAAAAAATCATGATGTAACCCCATATAAAAAAAAAATAATCAAAAATTTTATTTTTTTTTAAATCACACGGAAAGTGTCATGGATTTAATTATTATATTGTAATCTGCTTAAAACAGTGTGTATTTTTGGTGTAAGACCATTTTTGGCCAAGTTACAGCAAAAAAAACAAAAAGAAAAATATCAAATTTTTACCAAAAACCGAGGTGCCAATTTTCCACAAAAAAATAATTTGTTTTTTGACCGAAACAATGAAAATATGGATCCAAATATGGACTGTCATACCTTTCTGAACTCGTTAATAAATTTACAATCGATTGGCATTTAAACCAAGACATTTTATTTTTTTGAAATTTTTCGCAAAAAATGATGGATGTAATTATTACTTTGTAATCTGTTCAAAACAGTATGTATTTTTGGTGTAATACCGTTTTTGGCCAAGTTACAGCAAAAAAACAAAAAGAAAAAATTCAAATTTTTACCAAAAACCAAGAAACAATAAAAATATTGATCTAAATATGGATTGTCATACCTTTCTAAATTCGTTATAAAATTTCTAATCGATTGGAATTTAAACCTGGTCATTTTATTTTTTTGACATTTTTCGCAAAAAATCATGTATTTTAAAATGTTATTTCAAAAAGTTAAATACAAAAAAAAAACGTTTGAAATGTATATAACATTTTTCTTTTATGTATGTTATTTAACAAAAATGCATTTATAATTATAAAAAATAGAATCTTTTTCTTTTAAATTAGTTAAAATAAATCTGATAAATTTTCACAAAAATACGAATAAACTAAAGAGTTATCAAAGTTTATTTTTGGTTAAAAAAATAAATATTTTACGAAGTATTTTTATAAAAATAATATCAAATATTATTGCTGTAAGTTACTGATCATTATTATGATCATTTATTAGTTTAAGAAAGTAGAATATCCTTTGACTGTCGATCACTTTTGGTACAGTTTACCAAGGATCGTGTTAGCCAGAAACTTACTTTTCTTTTGGAGTTTTAGGTTTATTTCTGTTTTCTTCCAGCACAGCACCAAATGTATGTTGGAATTATAAATATTTGTATCTGATTTTTCTGTATTTATTTTTTTTACAGCACAAGCACCTTAAAAAAATGATTTAATTTTTGGCAGATTTTTTGCGACTTCGGGCTTTTTAATTGTGGTAATTTGGCAATTTTGTTGTTTAGCCACCGGCACACACACACACACAGGCACACACGCACGAGCACACGAACACACTGAAGCAGGGACCCAGAGACACCAACACACATATAGAGATAGAGACACACATAGACTGAGGGGCTGAGAGACTGGCGATCGAATCAAACGACACGGAGATATTAAACTATTTTTTTGCGGTAACCATGAACGCGACCACTACGAGCGGTTGGCAACGCCGACCACCGACGTCGGCAGCGACGTCGACCGCGGCAGCGACAGCGAGGCCCCCCCACTTTTCCTATTTTTCGAATAGAACGAGTGTACAGCAGCATCCAACATCCAACTGTAACGAAGTCTCACGCAGAGCGCTCACGAAGGACGAAGGAACAGCGAACAGCGAACAGGCGACGCCTCATCATAATCACAGGCGAAAAGAAGCAGGACCACCTAGACATTCACCCACCACCCCATCCCCCCTGAACACTGCAACATCACCCCGCCCCCCAGGGGAACGTCTATGTCGACTTCTTACTCAACTGCTGGGGGTATATACAGTCAAGACTGCGCAGAGTGAACTTTATATATGACACAGAACTGATGAACTATCGAAATCCGGTTCAAAGGACCAGATTACTTACATACTTTGGTCATTCAAGCCGGATTTTGATTAAGTGGCACCACAGTGTAACCAATCTGCCGAAGATAAAAAGAAAGTTCTTTTAAAATATATTATATTTGAATTAAATAATCAAAAATATATTACAAAATAATATTAAATAATTTTCATTACCATAATAATTATTTACTTTATTTATAATTTTTTTTTTCTTAAATATTTTATTATTATTTTTACTTTACTGCTTATCATTTTGTTATGAACAAACGGTTGCTCTGACCCAACGTTCGTCCTAACGAGGCTGGACTGTGGTGCTTTCTTGGATTTTTTTCCTGCTTACTGGAACTGTTGTTGTTGCTCTGGATGCTTGGATGCTGGATGCTTGGATGCCGCCTCTCCTTCTTTTTTTTGGCTTAACATTTACCGCGAGAACCAGTAGCAGCGGTTGTCGCTGGGCAGCGCAGTCGACGTCGGCGTCGACGCCGGCAGCGCAGTCAGCTGAGCGAGGGAGGGGCAAAAGGGCAAAGGGCAAAGTAAACCGAAAACCGAAAACCGAAACCAGAAAACGTCAACTACACCACAAGCAGAAAGGCCGCAACGACGTCTTCAAGTTGGACTGAGAAGAGTGGAGTGGAGTCGAACCCCCTACTTCACCACCTACCCACCCCTTACCGCCCCCTGAAAAAAGGGCAACCCACCACGAATTTTTAGAAAAATTGCGCTCAATTTTTTTTTGTTTTTCGAAGCACTCTGGAAAAAAAGCGAGAGGTGAATAGAGGGCCAGAAAGAGACGGGCGAACTTCTTGAGTTTTTTCCCAGGCTTTTCTTTGCCTTTCCTTGGTGCTTTCGTGTTTTTTTTTCGTTTCCTTTTACTTCAACCCCCAAAAGAATTTCGTCTTGGAAAGGACTCAACAAAAAAAGTCTCTCATCTCATCTCAAAAAAGCAAAAAGAAGGCAAAAAAAAAGAAGCAAAAGCAAAGCGTTGGAGACGCGGCTTTGTGGCAAACCAGGAATTGGTAAGCCAGCGCGAAAGAGACGTCTATAGGGTGCGGGAAAGAGAGGGCCGATATCTTGCGGCTGCCATTTGCGGCCAAGAAAAGCCGAAGAATGAGTGGAAAAATTGCAACCACATGGGGCTGGGGCACAACCAACCGCCCGCCCATTGGAAAATAAGAAGAAGAAAAAAAATTATAACTGAAAATTCCCTACAGGGCGGTGCTAAATACTTCCTTGGGTTTTTTCGTTTTTTTTTTTTAGGTTTTTTCTTTAGGCATTTTTGGTTTTTCACATTATTTCGTAGGCCTTTGCAACCCTCCTTCGTTTTGCGGTTTCTTCGGCGAAAAAAGGGGGTTAAGTGTGTGTGTTATTCATGGGTTAAGGGGTGGTGGTGTATGTGTGTTGGTGTCAGCGGTTGCGCACCACCAAGGATATCTGTGTGTGTGTGTGTGTGTGTGGTTGGGCATTATGAAACCGCAGGAATTATTACACGCTGCGGTCGATTACTATATCAAAACTCCTCTAATCAGGCATCTGTATTGGACAGGGCGGCTCTCACACACACACAGAGGCGTAACCACAACCACTATTGCAACCACACACACACACACAGCCATAAACACACACACACACACTTTGATAGCCAACCAAAACTACGCGTTCCGCTTGAGTCAATGCAGCCAATGAGCGGATTTCGATTGCCAAGCCGCTCGCAAATTCGCCAGCCAGCGGAAAAATCCCTCTCCGTTGGGCTCCAAAGCTAGGAAAATGGTGGAAAGCTGGGGCGGCAAAAAATTAGGAAAAATATAGAGGAAGCCGTACTAATTGGAATCACTTAGAATGCCAACCCATCATCAATCAAAGCACAGGCCAAAATGTATTATATATTAACCTTAAATAATACTTGGTTTTTTTTTAGGAATTTATTTGTTCATTTTAATATTTATTTATGTATTTATTTAAAATATATTAAATTTAAATAATACTTGATTCTTTTTTTGCGAATTTATTTAGTAAAAAGTTAAACTATAGTTAAACTAAACACTAATATTAAATAATTCAATCGAAAATGTATCCAGAAACTATAAAATAGTCTTAGTTGTTTTTAAATAAGTATGTTTAAATATTTACTAAAAATTCCATTCCATTAAATATGTATATTATATTTAAGATAATAGAAAACAGATAAATAGATTCTTCTTTAATATTACTTTTACGTATGTCTAGAAATTTTTTTTTTGTTTTAAGTAAGTATTTTAAAATATTTACAAAAAATTCTAATGTTAAAAAAATAGATTAAAGATCTTCTATTATCACCAATTAAAAATTTATTTATATTTAAGATGCTAGAATATAAAATCCTATAAAAAAAAGGAAGCTTTTCCGACCCTATAAAGTATATATATTCTTGATCAGGATCACTAGCCGAGTCGAACTAGCCATGTCCGTCTGTCCGTCTGTCCGTCCGTATGAACGCTGAGATCTCGGAAACTATAAAAGCTAGAGGATTGGCATTTTGCATGCATATTCTTGGAGTTCTTACGCAGCGCAAGTTTATTTCAAAATGGTGCCACGCCCCCTCTAACGCCCTCAATCGCCCTAAACCATTTTTTGAAAGGTGTCTGGCGCCCACACCATAAAAGATTTTGGAAAAGTAAAAATGCAGTTTTATTGTGATTATCAATACTTATCGAAATGTAGAAGAAATTTTTCAAATCGGACCATTCGTTAAAAACTTATGCCCGATCAAAGATTTTATATATCTATCTCCCTCGCACTCCCTTAGCTGAGTAACGGGTATCTGATAGTCGGAGCACCCGACTATAGCGTTCTTTCTTGTTTTAATAGATTTTATTATTTTCTTATTGCTTGTTATGGTTTCCATGCTCCTAAAGAAATTTTCCCAGCCCTTTGATTTCTTTTCGCAACTAATTTGCCCCCAATTAGTAGATTTCCGCATGTGTGGCATTGTCGCCAGTTTGAATAAGTTCTGTGTGCTTATCATTAGCCGAACACTCTGTCACACCCTTGGAGCTTATCGATGACACCCTTTCGCCCAGCCCAAACCAACCCCCCCCCCCCTAACGGCCCCTCTCAACCGCCTGCAACCGCCACCCATGCCAAAGAAACCAAGGCAATTAAAACGATAAACCAAAAATGCCCAGCGGCGTCACCAAAGAGGGTAAATAATAATGAGAACTGAGAGGGAAATAAAGAAAGCAAAAAACTGCAGGAACATAACGATTTTTTACTTTTCACTTCCATTTTCCATGGCTTTCTTGCTTTTTACACAGAGAACAAAACTAGAATTTTATTTGAATTGTGTTGTATTAAAATATTATTTAAGCTTAAATATATTTTAGCTTCTAAAAATAAATATTTAACTTTATATGTTTTTAAGCTCTCTTGATAAGCAGAATAAATAATTTAAAATAAATAAATGTAATAAAAATATGAAAACAAAATTTAATTCTTTTTAGGTATTTAGATATAAATTTATTTAAATTTAAAAAAAATAATTATGTATTTCTGCTAGTACGCTTCTCCTAATTATTTCCGAATTTATGTATATTTTTTTAGATTTTTATCGCAATCCGTTCTGGGTGATTTGAGCTACCTCCCCTTTTTTTGTCATGACTTTTATATATTAGTTTAGATAACTACTTTTATTTCTTTCACAATTTTATTCTACAGTGTAATACATATTTTTATTTTCCTACGTAGTTAGAGGCAACGAGAGGCGTTCAAGTTGCAAGACCGCTAAGCAACGACACCAGGCACCGCCGCCCACCAGCCACCCACCCACTCAACGAGCCACCGCCCCCTCGAAAGAGGAAGGACAATTATGAAGCAAGTTGGTCGGCGGAAGCTCAAGGAGCACAGGAGCGAGAAATCCTTGCTGCCGCTGAAAGATTTTGTGCAAATAATTCTAAAGTGGAACGACAATGGCTGGCAAAGCGGTGGCAAGTGCCACTGAAGTGGGTGAGTGGGTGGGTGAATGGGAGGTGGGTGAGTGGGCGGTGGGTGGTGCAGGTGACAAGGCGGTATGACACTTTTCATTTACCCCCAGGAGGGAAAGTGTATTATTTATTTAGCCAGAATAGCTAGGCAAAAATAATTTACATTTCAAACTCTTTTTTTTTTGGACATTCTCGATTGAAGAAAATATTTATTATTATTATTTATTTATTAAATTAACTGTTAATGCCTTAAAAATATATAAATTAATATAAGTATTTACAAATATTTTTATATTTATTTATTTGCCATTTGATTTCATATCGTACTGTTAATTTAATTTTTTTCTATTTTAAAATATTTTAAAATTTTTCTCTTCGATTTTTAGAACCTTAAATATTCCTTAAAATTTTTTTAAAAGGGTACAACAATTTTATATTAATTTCTAGTCTTATTTTCTAACCCCTTTCCTCGTTCCTACGCCTTCAACCTTCACATTTCCCGTTTTGTGTTGATTTTTCTTTTAATTGTTGCGGATTTGCATTCTGACACATTTGTCAACCTCAACGGGGAAAAAAAGAAAACAAAGGAGGGGCCTAGGAAGGAAGTTGGAATGGGACAAGGTTTGTTTATTATTTATTAGCCTCAGTCCGAAAAGGGGTGGGCTGTGAAGGGGGGGTGTCGGGGGTGCCGGAGGACATGTGAGGACATCCGCTGGGATAATAATAAACATCAGGGGACAACGGAGGCGAAACCCCCAGTCAAGTAATTTGTCAACGAGCCAGCAACAAAAACAACTAAGACAACTACACTGGAAAATTAAATTATAGTCTTCATTTTCTGCGAAAAAATAAATGGAAAGGCATGTTTTCCCTTTTATTTAAGCAGCATCCGAAGTTCCAAGCTACAATTCGTATAATAAATATTTATTATTTATAATAAAAATCAGTATTTTTTTTCAGTGCACACACTCGGACACCTTTGCACTTGTATATGTGTGTGTGTTTTGAGTGACACGTGTCAAAACTGAAAAACTACGCGAATTTGTGTCAAATACCCTTGTCAGCGCGTTTCAAGTGCAATAACACTTTGCTCCAACAAAAACACACAACAGCTCGCTTAACCCCACACGTATCCCGTAACCCCTCCTTAGCCCCCCCCCCCCCCCCTTTTTTGAGCCATCATAAAGACAAAGATAAATACCGGACAGGTGCAAAAGTGTGAAGTGGAGTGGATTTTAGAGCGAAAAGTTGGAATGTTTGTTGAAAAGGCTGCGGAAATTGTTGATACATATCATATAAAATGATAGTAACTAAGGTTCTCAAGGATCTTACTATATTAAATCAATTTTACAAGCTTACTATTTATAAACTAGACAAATAAAATGTTTTTAAATGTATTGAAAAATCTTAAAAAAGTTAAATAATAAAATTATATTTATATGGAAATATATATGAGCATATAATTTGGTTTTTAAATCTTTTAAACATTTGATCATCTTAATCTTGGGACACAATTCATATTAAATAATAATATCTAAGGGTTATAAGGGTCTTATTGTGTTAAGTAAGTTTTACAAGCTTACTATTCATTTTCTATATATTATTTTATAAACTATACAAATAAGATGATCTTAAATGTATTTTAAAATCTAAAAATTGTTGATTAATAAAAGTATTTTTATATAAAAATATATCAGTTTGAATTAAATAATATATAAAAATTGGATCTTCTTAATCTTTTAGTATTCCATATGTAATTTTATAAACTATACAAATAATATAATATTACCTTGACTTTTACAATCTAAAAATGGTTCAATTATAAAAGTTTATTAATAAAATCTAATAAAAATCTTTTAAATATTTTATCTTCCTAATCTTATTCCCATTTTCCTAGAAATCTTTAAAAAGCCTCTCAACATTTCTATTATTTTCGCATAAAACCAAACGAAAAAATCAAAATAAGATTTTAAATTGTTTAACATTTTCCTTTACACTCCAAATTCTTTTTTTTGTTCGTTAATTCCCAGGACAACCTCATACACATGTGCAGGGACTTTTGAGGACATTTCGAGGGGGTGAAAGGTCGAGGCAATGTCTCAATCTCTCAATCGTTTCACCCCTCGAGCTAAACGTCGCCGATTACACACATGGGAGCTGTAAACCGCGTTTTATGATTTCTTTTTCTTCTTTTTATGGACCCGTCGCCAAAATAGATCAGCAAAAAACAAAATGCGAAATTTGTACAAATTGCAGTTTTGGCATTTATTTTTTTTTACCTCCCCTTTTTATATGATGAGATAGATGGGATATGAGTGCTTTGGTGGTTGATTGCTTGAGGGCGATGGGGTGGCAGTTCCTTAGTTTCATAGACCATAACTCAAAAGCTTTTTATTATTTATTGTGACAAAAGTACCAATAACAATTGATATAATATTTCTAATAATTAAATATTTTATTAACAATATAATTAAAATAATATCCAAAAATCGTACAAATTCTGTTAAAATATTCCTAAGGATTCAGCCAACTTCCGAGTAACTTTTCACCACTTACCATTCGATCTTAGCACATATATGCCATAAACCTTTTATTTCACTTCTCCAAGCGTACAGTCCATAAAAAAGTGACTCGCTAAAAAAAGTGCCAAGCTGTTGGTGCGTGCTTAGCATAGTTAAAGTCCAGATCCATATTTGTTTTAATGGCCACAGACATGGATATGGTATCGGAATCGGAATCGGAATCCGAAACAGAGGGTCGCCGGATGACAATAACCATCGGGATAATAATAAGCGACAGATAACCTTAATAATGACCAGAAGCGTCAAGGAATAACAAAGGAGCAAATCCAAAAGCGGTGTGAGTAGAGTGGGTAAAGGACGAAACGTGCTCGATATTCAATAACCACATGGGTGAAAAAGACAAGGGACCAGTGGTGCCGGCAAAAAAAATTCCCCTTACGCTAGAAAAAAGCTTATTTATTTTATTTTAAGTTTTGAGAAAATACTGTTATAAAATTATTATAAAATTGAAATTAAGTAATTACATAATACTTAAATTTTCCTTTAAAACAACAGGGTTGCCAAAATCACAAAGCATGCCTGCGGTCACACTGCTAAATTGCATTGGGCACACGTCGATTCTTGCCTATTATTTTATCTAAAGTCACTTCTGAGCATTCCAGCTTTAAAATAAAAAATTCAACCACTTTATAAATATTTTGTATGCCATAAAAATGTCAAAGAGTGAATAAAAAAAATTCTTTAAATTCCCGAAAAAATTAAAATTTTGTATTTTGTTTTTCGAAGGACCATATATTCCGTTTAAACCAAAAATAAAAGCTAGACAATAGCCGAATGGTTAGCGCTGAGGCGGCCACGGCCATGACGATGGGGCTCGGGCTCAATAAAAAATTGAATTGAACATTTCCGGGTGGACAACGCTTATGGCAACCGTGTGGGCAACCGGACAACGGCCCATGACTGACCCATTCAATTAAGCATGAAAAAAAGTTGTTGAAAAAAAAGAAACGAACGAATTGGGGGAGTGGCCGGGGGGCAGGACAAGAGGACGTGGACCGTCTAGTCCATAAAAAAGGACATCACTTAAGGAGAAACTCGGACAGTGGCCGCAACAAAACACGCATCACTTGTCACACATACTTAGCAGACATGGGCGTGGGCGAAAAAATCAGGGGGGGGAGGGGGGAGAGGAAAAAGAGACCCCCCCCCCATCGTGTTCTGGTGTTGTTATTGAGGTGTAATACAATTTTTTGCCATGATACCCCATAACAATGGCTGAAACGGAAATGGAGACAAAATAAACCGTTCTCACTTTCGCATCAGCGGAGTTTTGGCGAATTGAAATCATCCTTTCACAATTTGATGAATTTTTAAAATATTTTTATATCAAATACTATTTTTTAAACTTTTTTAATGACCTATTTAGATTTAAAAGCTATTAATTCTTAATTTACTTTAAATTCTTTTTAAATTTTCTTTTTAATTTTTAAACACAAACTGCAAGAGGTATTTTATAAAACTGTTTAAAAATATGTACATTTTTTTTTAATATTTTTTATTTGAATACATATTATTATAAATATATAATTTAATTTCGAAAAAATTAAAATATATTTAATTTTCTTTACTGGTAACTCAGCAGTCGGAACATCGTATTAACTTACGTTACATTAACTTCAAGAGGTATTTTATAAATTTGTTTAAAAATATGTACACTTGTTTTTTAACATTTTTTATTTGAATACATATTATAAAAAATGTTAGTATATTTAATATCCTTTGCTGGTAATTCTGAAGTCGGAACATTGCCAAAGTCAGAGACAGACTGAGAAATCGAATCAGAAAAGGTTAACGAGTCCTGGGCACATATGGCGGCATTAGTTTGGGATTCGGAATGAGGAGGAGGAGGCGGAGGGGGGCCCATCCAATCGTGGACAACGCATAAACTTGCAATTGAGCCAATTTGTAAAAGTGCGGCAAGCCCATTAAGATGAGGTCCTGCCAGTCGGGTCCTGGCAATCGAAACTCGGCGGCCAGGACACCTGCTCCATCTCCATCTCCAGATCCACCCCCTTTATATGCATGTATATCCGAGATATAAGGCCCCCCTCCAATCCGAAAACGGAAACTTTTGTTGGGCATCTACTTTGCATTACAAGCGCCCACATTAAAATTAAAATAAAGTTTTCCTGGCCATACATATCCCTTTCAATGCCGTCCAGTCCCTTGCCTTTTCGTTACCCTGTTCCTTTTCGGCCTTTTTCTTTTTTTGCAACTACAAATAAATCTAAAACTCGCACATTTCTGATGGATACTTACACTTAAAAACTCACACACAAGGACACAAAGGATACGGGTCGGCCGCAGTTGGCCATTCGCAGTTTTACTTTTGCATTTACATCAGCCCACATGCATTATGCATACGTACTTATATACATGGGGAATGATATACATATAAACATATATGGAAAAAATATATATCCCTTTTGCGTGAAAGAGATCCATTTGCACACACTTTCCGTTGGGTAAAAAGAAAAGGATTTATTCAGCTTTCAAAATAAAATGTAAAAAAAAATAAATGAAAGCTAACAAAATGTAAATAATTATTTTAAAATTTAAAAAAACAATGATAATACTTATGTTAATTAAATGTAATTATTATTTCCAAATTTACCTATTTTTTTTAGATTTTTATGGCAATTCTTTCTGTGTGATTTTTATATTTTATTAGTTTAGATTTTAAAATGAATATTTAATTTAAAGCGATTTCTCATTTAGAATATTTACAGCACACACTTAAATTTAACAAATTTATATTCCCCTTAAATTTTAATTATACATAATATTAATAAATACCTAAATTAATTTTTAATATAATTTAAAATTTAAATTCAATCTTCCAATAGAGCATTACCACTTCCAAAAAGGATATTTTCGACCACTCACATTTGAGCTTAACTTTACATTTCTTGTTGAATTTCATGTTAAGTTGCGTTCTTTGTCCTTTCTTTGATTCCTTTTTTTCCAGGATTCACTTTGGACTTTAAAACAAAGCGCTGGGCAGAACAACAACAACAAAGAAGAGGCAAAATCAAAATAAAGTATGCAAAAAGTGAAACAAAAAAGAGCTAAGGGCACAAAGGATGCAAAGGATACAATAATATCCTTAAGCTACGAATGCAACATGAATTTGTCTTTGCTCGACTGGACTTCTCGACCTTTTCCCTCGTTCTTCGAGAGCTCTAGAAAAAAAATAAATAAATGTACAGCAATATGTGAATGGGAAAAAGTACAAAAAAAAAAAAATAATAAAAAAAAATAAAAAGGATACTCGAACTTTACAAATGCATGCACATTAGAGAGATTTACGTGTGTGTGTGAGTGTGTGTGGAAAAGCAGGGAAAGCATTCACATGCGACGCATAAGATTACTACCCACACACTCGAAAAGCCATCGTCCTTTGGTCCTTTTTGCCTTTGCCTTTTGCTTCGACACTTATTTTAATTTATTTCATTTTCATTTATGCACATCGCTTCAAATGTCCTTTTCCCTGTGTGTGTGTGTGTGTGTGTGTGTTGCCCTCTGTCTGTGTGTAATTAAATAAAAGCGACCTTAAAGCCTCACCCACACACGCACACACACACACCTCGACAAGGGCCGCAATTCTTCAACAACCTTTTACTTTAATTGCCCAAAAACACCTTGCGATATTCTAGATTTGTGAATCCCAAGATCACTAGCAGAGGACTCATTATATCCTTGGAATTAAAGAAAAGCAAAAGAAGCTCAGAGAAATAAAAAAAATAGAAAAGCTAAAAAATATAAGTTACAAATTACAAAATTGATGAAGAAATGTAATAAAGAAAATATTTAATGAAAAAAAATATATTAGTACTTACAGATTTACAAAAAACAAATTATAATTTTTTAAATATTCATCCAAAAAAAAGAATATAAGTTTCCAGTGGCGGATCCTTGGTTGTGGTAGGGGTTTTCGGAATACGTTGTTTGTTGCACACTTTTTGAATACCATATCTCCTTTTACTTTTCATCCGAATAGGTGGGATTAGAGTGCTTAAATTCACAAATGTTTTATTTTTTAAATCAAAAAGTGCCTAAACCGAAAATACTTAAAAAGGACCTGCTGGCGTCATCTAACGGATGGAAATGCAAAAGCTTATACTTCTAATAACAAACGTCTTACAAAGCCTCTGTACATGCTAAAAGCTAGTTGTTAAATTCTTTAATTAATTTTTTTATCAATAAACGGTCGCTAAACTAAGCAAATATTTAATTAAGTTTAATTAAAAAATCCCAAAATAGGACCTGCTGGCGCCATCTACATATGTAAATGTATAACTTTAAACTTATAAAAGCCGAAAAATCCACCAGAGGGCGGTATTTCATGTAAAATTGGTTACAATTTTACAGTTGTTTTTAGAACAAACTTTCTTATATACATTTTCTTTTTTAATTTGTTAAGAAACTTTTTTTTCTTAATTTTAAACTACATTAATTTGCATTTAATTATTACTTCAATATCGCAGCGAAAATTAGTAGTACCATCGTGTCACGGCAGACATGTTTAGTATTTTTCGGTATTTCAATACCAACTTAATACCGATTTAATACCAACCGTGCTAGCCGAGGCACAACGGTACCACTAATTTATTAGTAAAAAATAACTTGTTTTTTTTTAGTTTCGAAAAAAGCAAAATGACAGTCAAGGAGAGGGAAAATAAATAAGTTGAAGACGCCAGGCACCGAGCACCAACTGCCCCCCACCACAGGCACCACCCACAGCCCCGTTTCCGCGGGGTAGAAGTGTCGCATTTGGCCCACCAAATCACATCGGTTTTACTGAAAACAACAAGTTTGTACTTGAAAAGTACGGCGTATATCGAGATTCAGCCGCCAAGTGAACGTCCGATGCAGCAGAAGCAGCGATCCGCTCGAGGATTGTGGAATCCGGAAACCGGAGGAATCCCGGCGAGGATGTGATGTGCGCACTGGGCCCTCACCGCTGGTCGATATAGACTCGTGCCCCCCTCGTCTCTTCCCCCACTCGCCCGCTGTCCACCGTCCTCGGTGCTCATCGTCCTCCACCTCCTCGGAGTCCCATCCGCCTCCCCCGCCATCTGGCCAGTCAGTTTCACCAAGGAGCACGAGTGATTGAACCAGGAAACCGGAAAAGCCTCTAGAAACCGAGGCGTCTTGGGCAGAAGTCGGGAGTCCCGACATCTAGAACCCCAGATATCTAGGCCAAGGAAAGGAGCCAGGAAGAGATCAAGAGCCAGGAAGAGATCAAGAACACCTCAGGACCTCGAAAGGGAATCAAAATCCAAGCTGCCCAGGGTGGAGATCGGAAACGGGAACGGAAACCCATGGAATCTTGGCCACAAGCCTGAAAAACTAAGCAATATTATAGGAAGAAAGTCTGAAGCTAACTTAATACTAAGATTCGAAGGAGTACCAGCCTGAAGAAATCCGGAAACTGAGGTATCTTCGAAAGAACCCTTCGACCCAGAAAGCTGATAAAGAGGAAGGTGCTGCTGAAAACCTAGGCAGGATCATCGGCAGCCCAGGGAGATGGCCACCGCATCGCTGGACGCACTGCAGGCAGCCTATGTGGACTTCAGCGAGCTAACACTCAGAGAGGTGCGAGAGGTCCCAAGAAGATTATATAGATCATATATCATACATCATAGTTTCTAGAATTCAAATCCCTTATCTTAGGGACCTTTGAGAATTTCTGACTACCCTTAAAAGTTGAAATCGAATTATATACACAATCTTTAAGCTTAAAAAAATACCAGGAAAAACTTATTTGTCAGAGAAGTCGTGCTGAGCTTAAGATAAAAATGCTGTTTTAGGCAGAAAATGGCATTTGCTTGATTAGTCGCATGATTATCACAAGTTTTCAAATAATTTTGAAACCAGAACAACAGGAAATGCTATTTTTGTTTTAAAGAATATGCGATTTTCGTTGGGTTTCTAACAAACATATGCTGAAAATTTAATTATAATTTATTTATAACTCTCTTTTGTTGATAAAGTTTATATTTATATGTAAATTCTAGTTAGGATTCCTCGCTTTGGTAGTTGAAATTAATTTAACTATACAGAGCTAAGACCTTAGAAAGAACATTGCTTTGAAAGACTTCAAATTCAGTTTCGAAACTCAAAGGTCTTTTCCCCCCTATATTTGCATTACTTTGATAAGAAATGAACACAATGTAGAACCGTATTACACCAGAATTCCTGGAAATAACCATCGATTTTCGGTGTGATATGATAAGAACTGAAAATCAAAAACCAGCACGCACACAGATATTTAATACGTTCACCTTTCTTCTTCCAGAAAGTCGGCCATGGGTCCTACGGCGTGGTCTGCAAGGCCGTCTGGCGCGATAAGCTGGTGGCCGTCAAGGAGTTCTTCGCCAGCGCCGAGCAGAAGGACATCGAGAAGGAGGTGAAGCAGCTGTCGCGCGTCAAGCACGTGAACATCATCGCCCTCCATGGCATTTCGTCGTACCAGCAGGCCACCTACCTGATCATGGAGTACGCCGAGGGCGGATCCCTACACAACTTCCTTCACGGCAAGGTGAAGCCGGCCTACTCCCTGGCCCATGCCATGAGTTGGGCGCGCCAGTGCGCAGAGGTAGGTCGTCGTTTCGTGTCGTAGGGCCAAACCCATCATTTGTACCATGGGGTTTATTTTCCAACTTATCTGGCAAATAAATAGGGAAAAGATTAATAACCTCTACACTTTATTTCACCCGCTTTTTAGGGCCTGGCCTATTTGCATGCCATGACGCCGAAGCCGCTGATCCATCGCGATGTGAAGCCGCTGAATTTGCTGCTTACCAACAAGGGACGCAACCTGAAGATCTGCGATTTTGGCACGGTGGCCGACAAGTCCACCATGATGACGAACAATCGCGGCAGCGCCGCCTGGATGGCGCCCGAGGTCTTTGAGGGCTCCAAGTATACGGAGAAATGCGACATTTTCAGCTGGGCCATCGTGCTGTGGGAGGTCCTGTCCAGGAAGCAGCCCTTCAAGGGCATCGACAATGCCTACACCATCCAGTGGAAGATCTACAAGGGTGCGTCTGCCCATTAATCTTATTCTTAATATGATTTTATTATTTAAAATGAATTATTTTGTTACCTCTTAGGTGAACGTCCACCGCTGCTGACGACCTGCCCCAAGCGCATCGAGGACCTGATGACCGCCTGCTGGAAAACGGTGCCGGAGGATCGCCCCTCGATGCAGTACATTGTGGGCGTCATGCACGAGATCGTCAAAGACTATACGGGGGCGGACAAGGCCCTCGAATACACGTTTGTTAATCAACAGGTGATGATAGCTCTGATTAATAGAATAGAATTTGAAACAAATATATTTTTAGAATTTTTGTAAAACGTTTTACAGTTTAAAAAAATATAAATTTAAGTTTATCTTATCATTCTGATGCTCAAAATGCTCATATTAAAATGTATAGTTATTACTCGTAAATTAAACTCTTGATCCTTGGACCCCTCCTTGCAGATTGTCACCAAAGAGAGCGATGGCACGGTGGCCGCTCAATCGGATAGCCTCAGTTCGCTGGAGGAGGAACTGAGCCCCTCGTCCACACAGTTAACACCGACAACGGCGGCCAACGCCAATGTGAACGCGATAGCAATAACAGATACAACGACTAGCTCAATGACCGAAAATACCTCATCAACATCATCGGACATCACACCGACGAATTCGGGCCAACTTGACAATAATCCGCTATTCCATATGGTCAGCAATCGCTGGGACGCGATTCCCGAGGAGGATAGCAACGAGAGCCGCAACGATAGCTTCAACCTCACCTCGTCGGCGGAGGCCACCCAAAGGCTCGAGACGATCCGGAACGGCATGATCCTGATGGCCGGCAAGCCCGTGGAGCAGCTCACCGTCGACGTGGAGCCGGTACGTGTCTGGTGATTGTTTTGCTTGTTAGTTAAACTTACATTTTAAGAAGCAATAGGTATAGATTGTGTTGTTGTTCTTCAATAGTTTGTTTCAAAATGTTTTAATTTATTTACTGCAAATATGAATACGAGTATATAAATTAAAATTCAGTTTTAAAATCTATTATATCTTTCATTCCAAAATAGAAAAGTAAATATAATGCCTAAAATATCTTTTCATATTATATTTAAACTAAAAGTGTAAGATTTGTATAGAGTATTAAACCATAGATTAATAAGTACTTATTGTTTATTTCTAATTTTACCTCTGATTTGAGCTTGTAGTTCGTTGACCTTTCTTACTGTTGTACACTTGGAATAACTTATTGATTTTCTATACCCTTCAGAATGGCTTCGATCTGAGTCGCAGCGAGAGCAGCAGCAGCAGCACGCACGGTGAGTAGTTCACTTTGAACCAAATTTGCTGTTGATCCTATAAACCCACCTGCTGTCCGTTTGTTTTCCGCGCTTTTTCCGTCGTCTGCCATGAATCACACGCACTTTGGCATCAAGTCGAGAGACACAATGGCGTGTTTTCGATTTTATATAATAGCATTTAATAAAAGCAAAATGTTATGCCTCTGTCCGCTTATCTATTTTAATCCTTAAAGGTGATGTCTTCTAAAGTGATTGCTTTAATTGGTTTCACAAATGGGATTTAAATATTTACTCTTTGGTAATCTGAAGTAAATCCTTATAATTTAATATTGAATAAAATATATAAATACTTGATCTAACATTTATTACAAAAATTTAAAAAATAATTTTTAAATTATAACTAAGTAAAGATATAATAAAATATTTATGATTTGATCAATTGATCTGAGGACTTGAAAAAAAAGTTTGTCAATGATTTTTAAAATTGATTATTTTAATTTATAAATAATGATTTTTAAAATGTATTATTTATAAATAATTTATAAAAGGCTAATTTTATCATATATATCTTGTTTGATAAATCCTTACAATATAAAAGTTTCATTAAGTTTTTTTATATTTTTTTTAAGCTTTTACTGGGTATCCGATAGTCGACTTCATCACCCATATACATAGTTATCCCCGCAGGTCACTCTAAAATGTCTTATTTTATTATTTATAGCTTGCTTTATAAATCCTTACTATTTAAATGGTTTAATAAGTTATGATTTTTGAAGCTTTTACTAGGGTATCCGATAGTCGACTCCATCACCCATATGTGTACATAGATCTCCGCAGGTCACTCTTACTTGATCGTCGCAGCTTGACGCATTGTGTCGACTCTTGTGGCACGACAGCTGTTGGATTTTGGCCCGTTGGCTATTTGGCTCTTTGGCTGTTTGGCTTTTGGCCGCAGGTGACGCATTTTGGCCGTGTGTAAACAATGCACTCGCCATCTCTGTCCGGCACTCAATGTTTGCTTAATTAGCCGCCGCGGTGTTTGTGTATAATGCACAAGGAATCTTTTGAACATTATTCAATTGTCAATGTCTCTGGCTGTGCGGCTGCATAAATTATAAATATTTAGTGCGCTCATTCGGATCGGCGAACCTCTTCAAGATCTTGTTATCCTTTGGGCATATGTAGTTGGGATAGATGGGGAATTTTATTGAGGATTTTTTAAACCTTCATTATTGAAGTTATAGAATTATTATTAAATATTATATACGCGTTTAAATATATACTAATATAATTCTAATTTGAATATCTAGAATTTTAGTCATCAAAATTTTACATTAATCAAGTGAACTTTTTTTAACCTTCGGTTTTAAAGAAAATATATTTTAAGTCATTTAGTTAAACTTGAAGAATTTTTAAATGCACTTTTAAATATTTATTTATATTTTAAAATCAATTTAAGTTCTAAAGATTTTATGCAAACATACACACAAAAAAACATGTTCCCGTAAAATCGATATGGCCATGTAAATTTCAGGTCATATTGTTTTTACATGAAATACCCTTTTCGACTAGGTCAAATTTACCTGGCCACATATCAAATTAAAATTGATCTTAAATAATGTAAAATCGATCCACGTTTCATATCGATTTTTTTTTTTTGGTGTAGTATTTGTTTTTAATGCATTCATAATTATAATAATAATCTTTTAACTTATTCCTAAAATAAATAATTTTCTAAGATTGATTTTACTAGAAACCTGTATACTCTTCACCGAATGCAGGGTATCGTTCCCAAATAGTTGCACAAAATTTCGCTGCACAATTAAATAATTTGTAATTTGTTAGCCTGGCAATTTTGGGACAGATTTATAGCCGAAGGCATGCTCCGTCGCTGCTGCCCGGCGAGCATAAACAACAACACCCCCGGCTGAAGGAGGCGGAGGAGGAGATCGGGACAGATATAGAGGAATATAGGAACGCACACATGACGATGCGATCGCCACGGACTTTTGAGCATCAGCCCCAGCGAAACTCGTGACTCACCCGGCAATAATCTCACTTTTATTTCGATTTCGTCTATATGGCGCACACACACACCATGTACATTGTACAACTTATATATAGATCGGCGCATATAGCGGATATATGTGCGGCGATGTTACCGATTTGTATAATCGGTGGGAGCCGTCGAATCGAGTGGGCAAATCTCAGTTGGCTCTCGGTTGACACAGACGGAGATCTCCCTCCGACTTACATATCCATCTATATCCACCGACCATATGCCCATATGTCCCCCCCCCCCCTGAACATCGAGTCTATATAGTATGTGTATCTAGTATATAGAACGTATAGTATAGAAACCGATGTGTAAATAGTAAATGCATCAACGGCCAAGTCGAGATACATTTTGGCTCTCAAAGATCTCTCGGAGTTCACCGGCTGCGTCAGATTTTTGTACACAGCAACAAAAAATTTACCTATTTGAAAAAATAAATTTTAATTTACTTTTAATATAAATTTATTTTTTGAAATATTCAAAAATAGGTTTTTTTTAATTTATCAACAAAAATGTAAATAATATATATAATTTTTGTAAGTGTAGGAAAATTATTCCACTTTCCCCCAACGCCTTATTCCCCTGAGATTTCCCAATTGCAGATGCCAACTGCATTAATCATCGATTTCGATCAATGTTCGCCACATCGCATCGCATCGAATTTGAATGAATCTTCATTGGCTTTTGGTTCGTCATGGAATTTGGTGGGTGGTTGTGTCTATTTATCGGGGGATCTCGTTCTCGAAAGGGTTAGCTTTTCATGACCCACTACAGGGTGACTCGTTGCTTGATTTACGATCTTTGTTTTGGGAAATTGTTTAATATATACCTATGTATTTTTTTTAGATTTTTCCTGGAACTACCTTCAGTAAATCTTCCATAATATACGATTTCTGCGAAATGTCTCCTCTAAAATATGGCTCTTTACACAATAGCTTATAATATTTCTAGGTTTTCGCTTAGTCAGACTAGAGGGGATTTTCCTTAATCTTCCGAAAGGATAAACTAAGATTACTAATTTATATATGAGGAGCTATTTTTGTAAATTTAGTTTTAGTAAATTACATTGTTGTAATATTTCACCATATCAACTGGGGGACATTTCGCCGTATTTTATGGTAATCTTTATTTAGAAATTACTGAAATCGCTTTGTTATTGAGTGTTGGCCTTTTCAAAAATATATATTATTGTTTTTTCATAGATGGGTATATTTTTTTTTTGGTTATTTGAAGTTGACTCACCAAGACCCACCGACTGATAGCCTTTAACCTCCGTTTCGCCAGACAAAGGAACCACTTAACCCACACACAAGGTGGGGCGTTTTCCACCCCACCGAGCTGAATGATGCCACAGATTTTGTGGCCGCGTCATCGGGGCCCCCGAGAATACATACATATGTAGGTATATTTCCGAGCGATCTTGCCACGTCTGCGGAGCGTTTAGAAGGCAATCCCCGGCGCGCGAGAATTGGCGCGTTTGTTTGCTTTACGGTGGACGTGGACGTCTCGGCTTTGGCCTCAGTCTGCGTCCGAGAGCCGTGCGATATTGAGTGCCACGCGAGATGTTCCGGAATTCTGGGGATCGGGATCGGAATAGGAATCATCTGCCGCGCATCGCGATACATTCGAACCGATTCGAAGAACCTCCCGGCGGCGGGATACCCCTTTGAAAAGCATCGAACCCACACCCATTTTCGAGTGAAATTTCTACAACATTTTCCCTATTTGTTTGTGGTTTCAAAAGGAAAAGCAAAACAACAGAGAAAACAAGAGTGTTCGGTGGAAAATCAACAAGCTGAACTGAATCGAAATCTGAATCTGAATCGTATGTGTGCGGAAAACACGTCATCGCAAGAAAAACAGAGGCGGAAAAAAGAAAAGTTCCCGAGTGGGGGTAAAAACAATGTGAAGGATTTTCAAGTGTATGAATATGATGTGGCCAGAGTGATCTTAATCTAAGGCTTGGCATCCACAAACTTATCCAAACCCTGGACTATTTCTAAATACTTCGATCCTGGAATCCCAAGATGTGCGATACACGCGCTCTGATCAACACAAAACAGACCAACGATCTGCACAGTTGTTGGATCATATATAGTAGGTGGTCCTTCATGCCAGATCTTTTGGTTCTCTAACATCTTGCTGAACTCATTTCCAGTTGTATTTGAAATCAAAGCACAAAGGCATTCCTTTCACTTTCGCCCTGTGTTTGGCAATTCAAAAACGATAAATATTTATTTCAGAACTTGCAATTGTTTGTTGAAAACCGTTAAAATAAATAAAAATCTAAAACCATTTTAAGTACTTTGGGATATTATTTTGAAGTCTGAAATTTCATGCTATTATTGGAACTAATGGTTTAAGTTGAAATGAGACCAAAGTTATGTTGTTTTAAGAATTCAAAGAAACTTTTCATTGGTTTCCTTTTTTATAGCAACGAAACTTTCTTAAAAATTATAAACATTTTTTATAACCTATTCAAATTGTAAAAAAATTAGAAGTATTTGTTTTTTTTTATGGCTTTGTTATATGTGGGATATTTTTGTATAAACTTCAAAAACTTTTAGGTATTGGATACAAAAAATTGAGTATTTCTAAGAAAGTAGTTCCCCTTGAAGGTGTAAAAATTCCCAGTAAAACCGAGTTTTTATTTTTAAAATTTCTTTTAGTATATAGTTTTAAGAATCCAAATACCGATATACCAGAAAAAACCTAGATACCCATTTCATCAGTCTACGTGATATATATTTGAAGAAAAATCAATAATTTATCAGAGTTTTACAGATTAAATCTAACCTTCAGCTAATTTTTTAAACTACTTTTTATGGTTAATATTTTTTAGATACAATTTAACTAAACTCGATTCAATTCTTGCAGCCAAAAGCGATGGCCGCGAGCGACTCACGGTGACGGACACCAAGCCGGTGATCATGACCACGGATCTAACCAACAACAACAACGGCGGGAGCCACGCCCACTCGAACGGGCTGCTGAGCCATGTGAACGGGCGACAAATGACGGATGAGGAGCTGCAGGATCAGGATCAGGAGATCGCCAACTCGCTGGACGTCGACGTGGATCCCGACGAGGATGAGAACGACGGCACCGAGCAGTCGCTGGCCGAAATCCTTGATCCGGAACTTCAGCCCGAGCCGCCGATTCCGAACGATGCCGAATCGCAGCTCATTTACCGCGAGCACCGGCACATGGCCAAGGAGTACCTCAGCGTCGATACGAACCTCTACTATGCGCAGGACTTCAAGGAGAAGCTCATCGTCCAAATGGATCGCAGCGAGCGCGAGCAGAAGCAGGAGCTGCTGCGCAAGATCAAGGACAAGGTGAGAGAGTTGTCCTTTTGGAGGGCAGAAAAAAAGAAATGATATGTATAAAAATATGTTAAATAATTGTTCATTTACTTTTAGGAGGGCCTGCAGAGTCTGTACAAAAATCTGCAGCAGCAGTACGACAGGCTGCCCGCTTCCCGCCAACTTTCGGCCGGCCATCATCCCCCACATTCGCATCCACATCCTCATCTGCACGGCCAGCAGGAGGAGACCGGCGTGGGATTGCTGCCGGGATCGGTGTCAGGAGGCTCAGATTCCATGGAAGAAGGCTGGGTGGTCATCCAGCCGCATCCCAATGCGTAGTCTCCTCCTCCGTCGTTTAGCCGCCTCTCTATGTTTTCTAGGCTAGTGCTGTAACCTTAAATCTGTAATCCGTTATCTGTAATCCGTAATCGGTAACCATTATCTGTATCGTTAGCCATAACACTGTGTTTATTTCTATATTTCAGACGAGTTTGTTCGTTTTAAGCGTTTTTTTTTTTAAATTTAATTTTAAGCGTTTTTAGTCCGTGTTTCTTTTAATTTAGCAAACAACTATTTTCACCCATAAGCATTCTCCGACACTTAATTTAGGTTTTAATTGTACTATAAAGCTTATATACACACACATACTTAGCATATAACTTATACATATATCTGTCCGAGGAAGCTGACAAAGGAGTAGACCAAAAAAATATAAAAACCATCGAAAGCAACGACAAAACTCACAGACTCCTTCTTAGTGTTATGATTTAATGGGAACATAAGACCCCAGGGAAATATATAAGTCAATTTGTACCCCAAAAAAACAGTTTTAGTTTGCATTATTTGTAGTTTTTTATTTATTGCCAATGACCTTAATTACGGGAGAATAAAATCTTTTTACACAA
The DNA here is from genome assembly GCA_035046095.1 of Drosophila pseudotakahashii. Classification (NCBI taxonomy): domain Eukaryota; kingdom Metazoa; phylum Arthropoda; class Insecta; order Diptera; family Drosophilidae; genus Drosophila; species Drosophila pseudotakahashii. Next base: position 17,216,519 of record JAWNOE010000105.1, read on the forward strand.
TTTTAAACCTAAAAGGGTAATTTTAAAATAATAAATTAGGCAGTTTCCTTGTTGTAGAAAAAAGGAATTACAACTAACAATGATTATCTTTATGAAGATGTTATAAATCAAGTGAAGGGTCGAGGAAAACAAAATACAAAAAAGGGCAGTCTAGGGTTATGAACAACTTATGAACTTTCTTATCTTAGTTTATACAATTTAAGTACAAATGGTCCTAATAATTTTACACTAACTATTTAGTAAACATTCAACAGAGAAGATAAGGCATACGCGGTCTATACAAGTTTATTACATGTTATTTAAATAATTTAACATTACCTATATAATATTTCGAAAGCGAAATGAAGGCATTTAACGGTCTAAACATTTTTCGTTGCCGTGCTTGGCACATCTCATGTCACTGTGCAGTCATCACAAAATCTCGCATGTAGTCCTACGCTAGCTATACATACTATGTATACATATATAAAAAAAATATCATGAGAATCGCTAAATTCGATGGGGAGCAGAGATGTGAAGAGACGTGGAGGGAAGACTTTATTTTTTGTTTATATTTTGCAGCAATTATGGAAAATCGGACATTGGCACATAAATGGCCGCGCAAGTCGACTCCCAAACGTCATTCGGCGAGTCCCAGGAGTCCTTCTCGCGCCACCATTCCTTTGTGTCCAAGTCGTAGGCCATAGTCTCGCCACTGGCCCGATCAATCGATTCCGTCGAATCCAGTCCGCCCACAAAGAATATGGTCCTGCCCATCGCCGTCACGCCGGAGTAGAATTTCGGTGCCGGTATCTGGGTCTCCACGCTCCACGCATTGCTCTCGATATCATAGGCATAGATGTGCTGCACCAGGACCCGCGATTCCGTCAGGTTCTCGTGCCATCCGCCGCAGGCATAGATGCGATTATCGACGGCCACCAAAACGTGGTCACAGCAGGGCGTGGGCATCGAAGCCAGCTCCTGCCAGAGTTCCGTCTTCGTGTCGAACACCCACATGCTGGCCAGGATGTTGGCCAAGTGGATGCCACCTTTGGAACAACAAGAAAAAGCTCGTTTAAATATAGACTTTAAAGAACATTCAGCTGTGGGTAAACGTTGCCGCATGAGCACTTGCCGCTGCATCGTTTACAACCCAGCTAGGTAGGTATTTCTACACCCACCCGAGATGTACAGCTTATCGCCCACAACGACGCCGGCATGCTGACTGCGGTTCTCCTGCAGACTGGGCATATAGGTCCACACATTCTGGTCGATATCGTAGCGCTCCACATTGGAGATCATGCGCAGCGCCTCCTCGGAGTGATCGTCGTCCAGGATACCGCCCACCGCATAGAGATGCTGATTGCCCACGGCATTCAGCGAGAAACGGCAGCGATCCAGCTGGATGGGTGCTATGGTCATCCAGGTATTCCTCAGCGGGCAGTAGCAAAAGCCAAAGGGATGGATGTACTCCTTCAGGCAGACATCGTAGGCACCGCCCACGATGAAGAGTTTATTATTTAGGACGGCAGTGCCGAAGTTGCCTAAAATGCGAAAGAACATGAAGGCTGCGTAAAGGTAAGCCGTTAGAACTACTGTTAGTATTAAAGGAAAAGTTAGTTGTTATGTGAAACTTAAGGGAAATGATACATTATTATTAAAAAGAGGAATGAAATGATAGGATAAATCCCTAAAGCCCGTAGAAAACTTACACTGATCGATGTGCGGTATGGCGGTCAACTCGTACCAATTCATTTTGGTCGGCGAGAAGCACATTATCACATTGGTCAGTCCCTTCCACTCGAAGCCCCCGATCTTCAGCAGGCACAGCTCCATGCCGCGCATATTCTTTGGTCCCTGCGGCAGTGATTGATCCTCCAGGGGCACCACTCCGTTCATCAGTCGCCCCATATACGCGTGCTTTATTCGATTATAGTAGTTGGTGGGCAGTTGCAGCTGCTTCCCCTCGTCCAGCGAGCAGTTCAGGTGCCTCAGTTCGTCCATCGACTTGTAGCTAATGTGCGGCCAGTTGATCAATCTCAGCAGATCCCCCAGAGCGTTCTCCTCCAGCTGCTGTTCCAGCCCGTAGCTGCACACCAGACGCACTAGCTCCTGTTCGGCCACATCGATGGGATAATTGCTGGAGAGTATGAAGCGCAGCTGGTCCACCTTCATTTCCTTGAAGTCCGACGTGGTCGCAAACTCCTCGAAGTGAGCGCATATATAGCGGTGTGCCCGCTCGGATAGGTCCATAATGCCATAGATATCGGCCATACCGGCGATGGCCAGGCAGTTTTCCATCTCGATTTTTGTGCCCAGAAAGAGGGTGCAGCGATCGATCACCTCGCGCACCTGGACGTGTGTGGCCGCCGCCAGGATCTCCTCGATATTATCGTAGTTCAGTTCCAGCATCGAGGTGTATATATAGTCGATGATCGAGCCCATCGCCCGCGCCGTAATCCCGTACAGGTTGATCTCGTCCTTGCGCGACTCGATCATGGCACAGTCGGCGAACATGGCGCAGAAGTAGTCGCTACTGGCCGCCAGGACAACGCGGTGAGCCTGCAAAAGGATATGTGTTTAATTTTTTTATAAAGTATTTATAATTTATTTAACATATGTATATGTATAAAGAGCTTTATGCAAGATTAAGGACCATTTTCTAGTCCGAATGTTAAATTTAAAGTATACTTTAAACTCTGAATTCCTATACCTTTTCAAGGCTTTAACCATACATTAAATTTAACTGATAGCGTCAAGAAATTAAAAAAAAATTAAGTTTACTGAAATATTTAGGGTCGTTTTCTCGTCCGCATGTTAAATTTAAAGTAGGGATAAAACGGCCCTTAATTAACTTAAAATTTGATCATATATTTTTTTGAAAAGTTTACTTATGACTAATTGAATTCTGAAACTTTTCATTTCATTATCCAATTCAAAACTAATTCCGGGAATCCCTAACTATATATAGCCACAGCATACATATAAAATGCGTCACCGCCACAAAACACATTAGTTTTTGTCATGGATTTGTTTCTTCGTTTCGTATTATTTAGCAAGAGAAAGTAAAGATGAGCTTTTTTGCTGTCAACGATTATCGATTCGCCTACCACTTTAACCCTATAACTAGTCACCTTACGCTTTGGTCTTTTAAATACATAAGCGTGTATATAATTAACACGAACTAGCCATATTGCCAAACTTCCGAAATGAGGACTCCGATCCATCCGGTTTATTACGATTTCTATGTATCCTATAGCCCGGCCATTGAGAGTAATGCCATAACTAACCTAGCCTAATCGTAACCGAGTTGCTTTTGAGGAATAACTTAATAGCAGATCTATGAATTGATTAGTTACCATAACCTGACATAATTCAGTGGCTCTTGAAGATCTGGTTATGAATCTTGGTATGGGCTGTTTTGGGACTATATTGAGTTGAGATCAGTTTAAAATAACCACTATATCGCCTTAGAACGATCATAACTCTGTTGTTCTTGCAGATGGGCTTATGAAACTTGGTATGGGGTCTCTGGAGGTGATCTTGGGCTATTCTTGATGTATTTGGCCAAGTTCAAATGGATTTATTTTTGGGTTGAGGGGTTTCTTTACCATTATATCGCTTCAGAACGTACATAACTCTGTTGTTCTTGCAGATGGGCTTATGAAACTTGGTATGGGGTCTCTGGAGGTGATATTAGGCTATTATATGGGTTCTTCTTACCTTAAATCGGTGCTTCTCGACGATCAGGGTGACATCCGTGAGTTTGTCCTCGTTGCGGAGTTTGTCGAGGCCCCGGAGAAGGGTCTTCTCCTCGGTGGACAGTGGATTTGCAGGACTTTTCGTCGCAGTCGCTGCCGGCGTCGCTGCTGGCGCTGGCGTCGCTGCCATCTCGGTGTATTATTAATGTATAGATTACAGATTAGCACAGGCTATTAACCTATATTTATTAATCTAATATTGAACCAAGGTTGGGGAATCCGTGTGATAAGAATTTCTTGCGATGGATTGAATGCGAGTGTGCGTGCGAGCGAGAGGGCAACACTTTCTGTTTACACTCGCGGCCAGCTGTCCACAAACCGTTATTTACTTTTTCGCTTAGCAAATTCTCACGCGATTTAGCACTAATCTACGATATTCACAGCAACTAACTAAATAAATATTTAACAAAAACTGATTTTTCGAGAGCGTTTTTTTTCTGTGCTTGTTGCTGCCTCTCTGCTTCGTTTTGTTTCTTTCGCTTTTTTTACTTTTCGTTTTTGACGTTTCTTCTCTTGACGTTTGTACTGCCAAAACAGCTAGCACTATCAGAGATGAGAAACTAGCTGTTGATTGGTTTATGTTTAAATTACATTAAATAATTCAAAATTTGACTATATTCGGCTTAAGAAAATTACACATCCTGATTTTCCACTTAAAAAACAACAGTATTTTGTCCAAAATAATGTTCTTATCGATTAAATTTTTAGACATTTTTCTCAAAAAAAAAATGATGTGAAAATTGACAAAAAAAGTTAGGTATTTCTAAACCAGCCAGAAAGTGACGGGAATCAATTTTTTTTTAGTTTGGTCATAAAGTAAATGTCCCAGTGAAATCAGTCTATAATAGACTGATAATTAGATGCTAATTAGAATTAGCTTTCCGCTTGTTATTATAAATATTAAAATCTTGCCATTTCGTCAAATATTATTAACACTAGCTTCACAAATATTTAATTTCCCGCAATTTTCAAAACAGACTTTAAATAGTTTTCAACTGATAATTGGAAATACCACCATTTGGTATTTTTCGGTATTTTCGTAACAGTGCTGCAAAACGAGCCAAGATTGAGATACGAAAATACCGAAAAATACCAAATGATGGTATTTCCAATTATCAGCGATCTTCGTGTGTGTGTGTGAGCCGCTGATAACGCAGCTGATCGGGCGATTTTGGGTGTGGGTATTAACATTTCGATCCGACCAGAGGAATCCGTGAGCAGAGCATGGCCAGCAGTACCAACAATTCGCAGCAGTCCAACAACCAGGTCAACAGGATCACCAGCGACATGGTCCTCACGCCGCAGTCGTTATCGAAGGAGGCCGAAACGAAGGTCAGTTCCAGTTCCCAGTTCCCAGCTCCCGACCCCCAGTATCAGACATAACCTTGATCACAATCGCACACCTTATAAGATTGGGACATCTCCGACCTTATAAAATACGTGATCAACAAAACATTAACAACAAATTACTATACCAAATTTCTGACCCACAGGTTGAGGCGATCCCGAGTGATCCCAAGTGGCGTTCCCCCCAGCTGATGATCGTTTTCGAGGACGGTGATCTGCACTCGGCCCGCCAGCAGTTGCTCGCATCCCTGCAGAATCCGTTTGCCGCGGGATCCGTGGCCACCTTGGTGCTCCAGGAGAGCATAGCCGATCAGTTTGTGGGTCTGGTGGCCCAGGATCTTCGTTCGCTGCCCCAGGAGGTGGCCAAGCATCCCAGTTACATCCACACGCTGGCCAAGATCGATCAGCTCAAGGCCAAGGTGGTCAGGGGCGAAAACCTAAAGGCTGGCGAATCACCCGTCTTGGTGTACGATTGCGTGCACAGCTATCTGGGAAGCGGAGCCACTGGCGTGGTAACGTTGCATACCTTCCGCACCGCCAAGGAGGCCGGCGAGTTGGCCAAGCGGGATCCCCTGCCCTATGGACAGGTCAGCCTGTGGAACGAGAAGCTGGCCTGCGCCTACGAACTGATACCACGCCTGCCCTCCGATGTGGTCGCCATCAACTGCTTCAATCCGGATCTGAGCCCCATTAAGGACTCCTTCGCCGGCGATCGCAACGATGTGCTCCTGGAGAAGAACCACCACTACGAATCCCTGGTGGTGAGCGGCAAACGAAGGATCATCGTCTTTCCCGTGGGCACCATCTTCGCCAACTAGGAATGGAGGAGCTTTGGAGATCGGGAACGAAACATAACCAGGTGCTCTTCTAAGCAATACTTTAAAATACCTCTCATAAGCATTTTACTTGTATCTAAAGGCTTTTCGCACAGTTCAATTCGAATTACTAGCATGTTACTCCTATATTTCGAATTATAACGAACAAATTTCAACAGACCCCGTATGAAAAGTAATATTTCCTAAATCAAAATTGGCTTTATAAAATAATATTGTAATATTCCAGTTGAACTGTAGAAGGGTCCTTAGTCAGAACTGTTTTTTATACTCTGCCAATAATTGTCCACTGAAAAACCCTTAAATCGTTCTGCATCTGGGAGATTTGGGGTAGGTCTACGGCCTTTCTGGATGCAACAGGCATTTTTTCGGGACATGCGCATATGCAAATGGCCAAAAATAGAAATCCTTGCAAATCCTGGCACTCTTGTTGACGTAACCACCTGGAAGGCAGTAAAAAGGGCACCACTACACTTTGGGTCAAGATAATAGCATTAAATGTTAACTTTTTAAATAGGTAGATCGAGAATTTTGAACAAAATTATTTAAAATATTTCCCAGGTATAAGAATAAGAAAAAGAAAGGACTGGAAATTATTAAAATAATTTATTATCGAGAATTTTAAACAAAAATTTTCAAAAAACTTCCCAGGTATAAGAAAAAAAAATTTAAAATGGACTGGAAATTATAAAAATAATTTATTATCGAGAATTTTGAACAAAATTATTTAAAATATTTATAAAAATAATTTATTATCGGTTTTTTTGTTTTATAGATAATAGCTCATAGCATAACTGTTTAGTATATGTATATACATATATTTTTTCCTTGGAATGAAGCAATGGATCAGTTTAACCCTTTATCTTATCAGTCATGCTGTAAACCCAGGGAAAAGGTGGAAAATTTTCTAGACCTGTGTGAATTTTTGTTTCTTCCTCGTTTGTATTGTTGCTTAACTGGAGCTTAAATGTACGTAGAGCTTTGATATTTAAAAGTGGCTATTGTGTTGACCAGAGTTGTATGAGTGTGTGTGTGTGCCTTTCTCTCCTCGCCGTTGCTGTTGTTGTTGCTAACCTTTTGCAAGTGTAGTCAAGTTTTTAGTACAAGTTCCCTTTTTGATTTCGACTATCTGGAATTTGGTTTTGCGTTATATTGTTTTTATTTCTGTACTAATAATTCAGTGCGATCAAATACGCCATATCGCCGTTGATTGTGTGGGTGGATTCGAATGCGGGTGTGTGTGGCAAGTAAACTAACTGTAACTAAACAAAGATATTGTACTTTAGGTACTTTACAACAATAAATATGGCACTGCTCTGCTCTCTCGCTCTCTTCCAGAGCTATCTCTTTTGCACACCGCCCCCTTTCTCTTTGGGGCTCTGCCTCTCTCCCTCTCACTCTCTCGCGCGTTCTTGCATCCCCTTCTGTGACGTCGACTGCCATTCATTGCTCCACTTTCACACGGGAGAGAGCGAGAACAAACCAATTAGAGGGAGAGCAAGGCATTAGAGAGAGCGCCAGCTGTGGTGACTCCAACTTCAGGGGCGTACTCAAGGGGTTACTAAATATTACGGCTAAAAATTTGAATATTAAACAAAGAAATTTATTAAATCGGGAATATAAATGAAGTATTTTTAAAGGATTTTTGGGAAACAAAAAACTAAAACTAAAATTCTAGACTAAAACAAAAAATCTTGAGCTTTGTTTTATCGTGGTCTTCTGATCCAACTTACAAACTGTAAACACCCTAAAAAAAAAGGATATTTAAATTTAAATATTTAAAGAATTAGACATTTTAAATTATTTAAAGTATTTTAGTAAAAACTTCATAAAAATATTTATACAGATTAATTACTCAGGAATTATGAAAAATGAAATAAACACCCTAAAAAAAAAGAATATTTAAAGAATTATAAATTGTAAATTATTTAAATTATTTTAGTAACAACTTCATAAAAATTTTTTATACAGATTAATTACTCAGGATTTGTGGTGGTTACAATTTTCCACAAAGAAAAGGTTTTAAAAATATGTTTATAACTTAACTTTGGAACCCCCCTTCGCATTTGTCACGCCCCCCAAACTACGCCCCTGCGGCTCCTCCTGTGGTTAGAAGCAACGTTTGCTGGCACTGCCTTTTGTTTGGGTTTGTTGTTGCGCTGTTCGCTGCCCGTTGCCAGTTGCCAGTCCGTCAGTCTGCGCTGGTTCCCGCTGGCGTGGAGAGGTATCCGCTCGCGCTCCCGTTCCCACTCGTTTCGCCCCCCCCGAAAAAACCGAAAACCGCTTCCGACGCCACTACTACAACTACAACTCTAGCAACTGCCGCTCCGGCAGAGAAAATGCGCTGGCATTTGCAGCTCCAAACGCTTAGGAAACCACAACAACAAACGCTCCAAGAAGCTCCAAGATCTTCGATTGGAATCCACGAATCCAAATAGAACGGAACCACGATGCCACCGCACAAGTGGACGGACGAGTCGCGGGACGCCTCGTGCTACTACGAGGATGCGGCCGCCTCCCGCCTCCGCCGACCGTCCGCCTCCTCCAACTCCTCCGCCGCCTCGGTGGACCGCTCCGATGAGGAGGCGGACGATGAACGGGAGGCGTTTTGCTCCGGCGAAAGACCGCTAATCCGCTCCGGCGGCGCTGAGGGTGAGTAGATTGAAAGATACACTGCCTAAAGATATTAACAAGATTTTTCAGATACGGATGTATTTCACAGTATTAGTTACTTAAAGATAGGTACCTTTAAAATATTTTTTTGAATTTTCCATAATTGTTTTATAATCTGTTCCACTTATATAACTTGGGGTTAAACTTGTATTCTTTATAAATACCCTTGTAGAGGGTATAATACTAAGACATTTCCGATCCTATAAAGCATATTCACATATTCTGTCTGTCCGTTTGTCCGATAGTACGCAAATTTCTCAGTTTAAAAGGGTTGTTCTAAGACCATATCATATAGCTATTATAACAATGATCATACATAAAAATTTGGTTTATAGGGTTTTAGTAATATGATTAGAAACGGCTAGTTTTATTATTAACAGAACTTAGCTCCCTTTCTTGTTTTGTATTATATTTAAAAAATATCACTAAGATTTTATGAACAGGGGTAGTTTCCTGTATAACTTTATCATATTACAGGACCCAAAGATACTTTAAAATATATATTGTAAAATATTTGTATCCCTTAATCTTCAAAATAGTTTGTTAAATATTTATAAATTTCAATCTGCTAAAATTGTTTATTAATATATTTTCTACTTATGAAATAATACTATTTCTTTTAAAGCTCCCAAGATCTCAATAGTTATCGGCAAATTATTTAAATGACATTGCATCGCATTTTAATGCGAAAGATAAATATATTCGCAAATAAAGTTTAGCTTCCTTATGAGCAATATTTTATGCTGATTAAATTTTCCAACAAAATTAATTGAAATAATTTGGCATAGAATTTAGTACCTGAATATTTTACACATATTATCAATGTGTAACTTTAGTAATTCCAATTCAAACAAGTGACTAATGTGGCTCCGTTTGCAAGTTTCAAAATTTCATCTTCACGGAGTATTATCAGATACAATACAGTCGTGTATGCCTATGAATAATTTAATTAAAAATATCTTTACTTTTTGTTTACGTGTACTACTTTTTAAACAATATTTGTCTTAAAGCATCATAGTTTAAAAACTATAATGAATTTATATCCCGAATAGAACTGATGTCTAGCAATTATTTTGAAGATACATACAGAATCTTAAACCAGGTTTATTTTATTATTATTTTTTATAGGTTTAAAAAATTGCAAAAAAAAATGGAAAACATATTTACTACCTATTTTTGAATTAATAATAAAAGAATTAACATTTTAACGAGGTTTTTTAATTCGACTTAGGCAAATTCAACTGTTTTATGATATCATCTTGCGTGGTATTTAAGGGAATTTTTTTTCCTATCAAAGAGAACTGTGAAAAATTTGAACCAAAACCGGAACTGATACGCCTCCTAATCCAGCTTTTGTTTTTTTTTCCCTCCCCCCGCAGAGAACCACGGCTGTGGCCCCAAGACGCGTCACATTTTCGGACTGATGGGCTTCCTGGGCTTCGCCGTTGTCTACGCGATGCGGGTCAATCTCTCGGTGGCCATTGTGGCCATGGTGAACCAAACGGCGATTCCGCACAGCAACTCGTCGGTGATCGATACGGACACCTGTCCGCTGCCCGAGCCCCATCACAATGGCAGCGATCCGAATCCGCAGAAGGAGGGCGAGTTCGTGTGGGACGAGGCCACGCAGGGCCTGGTCCTTGGTAGCTTCTTCTACGGCTATGTGCTGACCCAAGTGCCCGGCGGCCGGATGGCCGAGTTGTATGGCGGCAAGAAGATCTACGGCTATGGAGTGCTGGTCACGGCCATATTCACACTCATCACGCCCTTCGCCGCCCACTGGGATTTGCCGCTGCTGGTCCTGGTCCGCATCCTGGAGGGAATGGGCGAGGGCGTCACCTATCCGGCCATGCACGCCATGCTGGCCCACTGGATACCGCCGCTGGAGAGGAACAAGTTCGCCGCCATCGTCTATGCGGGCTCCAATATAGGCACTGTCATCTCCATGCCTCTGGCCGGTTGGCTGTGCTCTCTGGACTTCCTGGGCGGTTGGCCGTCGGCCTTCTACATCTTCGGGCTGTTGGGCATCTTGTGGTTCGTCGCCTGGATGTATCTGGTCTACGACAAGCCCAGCGATCATCCCCGAATCTCGCTGTCGGAGCGAGAGTATATCGAGCGGAGTCTGCAGGCCCAGAGGCTGACCAGCCAGGACTTGGCAGAGCCGGAGGAAGATGAAGAGGGGCAGGACCAGGATGGGGTGAATCTGAGAAGGCCGCCGGAAGAGCCAATACCCTGGACATCGCTGCTCACCTCCGTACCGCTGTGGGCCATCCTGCTGACGCAGTGCGGCCAGGGTTGGGCCTTCTACACACAGCTAACCGAGTTGCCCACCTACATGAGCAACATCCTGCACTTTGACATCCAGTCGAATGCCCTGCTGAACGCCGTACCCTATCTAACCTCCTGGTTCGTGGGCATCGCCTGCTCCGCCCTGGCCGACTGGATGCTGGCCAGGCGCTACATATCGCTGGTGAACTCCTACAAGCTGTGGAACACGGTGGCCTCGGTGGTGCCGTCGCTGGGCCTGATTGGCATCATCTATGTGGGCTGCGACTGGGTGTGGGTCACCTTCATGCTGGCCGGCGTGGGCTCCTTCGGCGGAGCCGTCTACGCCGGCAACCAGATGAATCACATAGCCCTTAGTCCAAGATATGCGGGCACCATGTACGGTATTACCAATTCGGCGGCCAATATCTGCGGCTTCCTGGCGCCCTATGTCATCGGGCTGATAATCAATCATCGCGAGACTCTGACCCAGTGGCATGTGGTCTTTTGGCTGGCCGCTGGCCTGAATATAGCCGGTAACTTCATCTACCTGATCTTCGCCAGCGCCGAGGAGCAAAGCTGGTCGAAGGCCCCACCATCCACACCACGCATCTCAAGATCCCTGCGCGCTTGAAGCAAGCAAAATAATTCGCTATCTCTAGCTAGATCATAAGCATTTGTGATAATTCCGATATATATCCTATATATATAGACAGGTGGGCTCGACGTTTTCCAGTTACAGTTAAGATGTGGCTTCCAAAAACAAAACGAAACTAGTGCTACCAAATCGAAGTGGGAAATCGAAAAGAAAAGGATGTTAACTGTTTTAGTGTATTATAAACGTGTATCGTCCTTTTATATGGACTTTTGTTTTGCTAGGCGTCTTTTTTGTATACCAGTATACCGATACGAACTATATATATTTATATATCTAAGATATACACGCTCGAAGGCACTTACATAGATCTGTCGAAATAAACAGCACAAACATATCGAACGGCTACAGAGAATATTTGTATCATTAACTTGCGAGTTGTTTTTAAGGATCAGGATAAGTATAATTTGTTAAGCTGGGTTTTCGTTAACTTGTGTTTTATTTGTCAGTTATGTAAACTGGATTTGTTTTATTATTTTGTTTAAGATTTTAATTAAATAATTTGTCACTCAGTTATGTTACAACTTTAAAACACTAATGGTTTTTTTAGTGGACTTTTAGGCTGCCGATATGCTAGTTTTTGAGCATACTTTTAGGCTGCCAGCAAAAATTTCCAATCGATTGGCATTTAAACCGGGAACTTGTAAGTTTTGGCCATTTTTTGCAAAAAGTCATGGAATCATGGATGTAATTATTACATTGTAACCTATTAACCCCTTATAATAAAAAAAATAAAAATTGGCAAAAATTTTATTTTTTCAAAATCACACGGAAAGTGTCATGGATTTTATTATTATTTTGTAATCTGTTCAAAACAGTATGTATTTTTTGTGTAGGGCCATTTTTCACCAAGTTACAGCATAAAAACAGAAAGAAAAAATCAAAATTTTACCAAAAACCAAAATCCTATTTTCCAAAAAAAAAAATAATTCGTTTTTTGAACGAAACAATAAAAGTTTTCATCCAAATATGGATTGTCACACCTTTCTGAACTCGTTGTTTAATTTCCAATCGATTGGCATTTAAACATAGACATTTTATTTTTTTGACATTTTTCGCAAAAAATTATGATGTACCCCCTCATAAAAAAAAGAAAATTGGCGAAAATTTTATTTTTTCAAAATCACACGGAAAGTGTTATGGATGTAAATATTACATTGTAATCTATTCAAAGCAGTATGTATTTTTGGTGTAAGACCTTTTTTGGCCAAGTTACAGCAAAAAAAACAAAAAGAAAAAAAAAATGTTTGCCAAAAACCCACAAAAAAAAAAAATTCGTTCTTTGACCGAAACAATGAAAATATTGATCCAAATATGGATTGTCATACCTTTTTGAACTCGTTATTACATTTCCAATCGATTGGCATTTAAATCTGGACATTTTATTTTTTGACCATTTTTCGCAAAAAAACATGTATATTCCGGAAAGTTATGGAGACGTTTAGCTTCTCGAACCCGTCGTTCCTTTTACTGTGGGGAAATATTTTTATAATTGTATTTCGCGATTCGTGTGAGCTCTTAGCGAATGCATATAAAGCACATGCATCCGAGATTTCATCGCAGCCTCCGCACGCTTTTCAATTTTCGGTTATGATTTCAGTTTCGGTTTCGATGTGATTACCGTGGCACAGTTTTGTCCGCTGTCCGTCCGTAAATCTGTCCGTCCGCCGACGTGAGGCGTCTCTGGCTGGGCTGCCACGCCCCCTTAGCCACCGTGTACCCCCTGAAAACCTTACCCGCAAAATACCGGGGCATTAATAATGGGTAAGTGACATTGCAGTTTTTATGTCGCAGTCTCTCACGCGGTTTTGTTTGTATTTTGCGCTTTGTCTTCTTGTCAATTTTCTCCTCATTACATAACGATCCACAGCCCCCATTTTTTTCCCCCAGCGATCTGCGATCTGAGTTCCCCGGTGAACTTCGCAGGGCCATAAAAACAGAGCCGCAAAAGTCAAGTGAAAATATTTTGGCGCCGTGGTTACAACAGCGAACCTCTCTCTTCTCTACACAGAGAGAAAATTAGACATATTTGGGTCAAACGAAACTTGGCCAAATAGCCATGCTATTATTTCATTTATAACTTTTAGAAAAATGTTATTTGTATTTATATTTATATTAACTATATTTATTTTTATACTCGTTCAAGTATTATATAATTTAATTAGTTATTTTATAATCCAAGATGTTTTAGTTTTTTATTTAATTTTCGATGCTATGAATAAAAATGTTATTTATATTTATATTTATATTAAATATATTTATATTTATATTTATATTTATATTAAATATATTTATATTTATATTTATATTCGTTCAAGTATTATATAATTTAATAAGTTATTTTATAATCTAAGTTTTTTTTAGTTTTTTATTGAATTTATCGAGTGCTTTTTAAAATGCCATCATAATATCCAGTACATCCAATATTTATTTTCAAGATTTTATTAAATGTGCATTTTGCTCAGTGTACTCTCACCTGCGCTCATTTGCCCGTGCGTTTGCGTTTTTAATTAACGGTAGTTTCTTCTATTGCCACACGAGAGATTGCAAATGAAGTAATTATAAAAAAAAGAGAGAAATAAAACGGCAGATGGGGAAAGACGGCGTGGAAAATAAAAGTGAAAAAGTTACGACCAACATTCGGTTCAATTTCATCCGTGCGATCTTCCATCTTCCGTGCGTTTTGGGTTTTCCTGCGTTCAAGAAATGCGTTCATGGTCAAAGTGTCAGGCGTGACGCAAGTGCAAACAGCAACAAACAATTAACATCAACAGTAAACGCCAAAGAGCATCAACAATGGCATTAAAAAAAGTAACAAAAAGCAGCACAAGTGATCCAAAAAAAAAAAAAAAAAAATGTGAAAATTTGTGCAACTAAATATTTGGTCGAATGATTTCTGAAGTGTCAAAACCCGATTGTCTAGTGTGCATCAGAAGAAATCACTCGAAGAAACCCATGTTTCAAGTGAATCTTTTGAAACGATTTTTTCGAAATAGAAAACCCATCCACAAAGAATCAATTTTGATTCGTATTTGCCATGTTTTGGCCATTTTCAAGGTTTTATTGACAAACGAATTGGTTCATAAATTATTTATTAATTAAGATGTTTCCGATAGAAATCGCTAAACATTCAAAGACTTGACCCAAATCGAATGTTTCACTGGGGAAACTCTATAAAATAATAATAAAAATTATAAATCCCAATAAATTATGGATTGAACTACCTTACAAAGTGATAATCTCTTATTTTCCTGATTTTAGATGATCTTTCAATCGGAAATCCAAAGATCGATCGGTTTCCCAGATGCCAAATATTGGGTTCAATTATCGGTTATCGGTTGGCTAATTGATAATCCGGCCGGATTTGATTTAATTTCTGAATCTCTGGACTGAATTTCATATCTCTCGACGTTTTAGCCTTTTTATTTATTCACTGTTAACTGAACCCCTCTGTTGGCCGCCGTCGCTTTGCCTATTTCTTGACACTTTCACTTTTCTCATTAAGATATGAGCTCGACCCCGTTGGGCGGGGAATCGGTCAGGTGAGGCGACAGGTTTTCATACGCTGACAGACCTTACGTGTACCGAACCGACCGCGTGAATGACTGACGGTCAGACCCTTGCACTGGCAGAAAAAAATATTTAAATGTTTGGTATAAAAATAATACCAAAGAAACTAAGCTACAGGAACATAAAAAAAATATTTCATAATTTAAAATGGGTAAGATGGTACTAAACTAGCTAAACAGTAAGTTTAAATGTTTAATAAATAATTTTTTATTTTTACTTTCAGTGCATAAATATGATTAAAAAATTTATTTTATAACTATACATTTTTTTCTATTTTTTAACCCAACTTTTTTTTCAGTGCACCCAAGTTATTAAGGCTTTATTTTATTTTATAACAATACTTTAAAAATAGACTTAACTAAGTTGATTAATTAAATATACATTTTTTTCTATATTTTTTTAACCCAATTATTTTTCAAGTGCACCCGAGTTATTAAGGCTTTATTTTATTTTATAACAATACTTTGGAAATATATTTAACTAAGTTGATTAATTAAATATATGTACTTTTTTTCTATTTTTTTTTAACCCAATTATTTTTTCAGTGCACCCGAGTTATTAAGGCTAACCTTAAATATTTTGAGGTTTCATTTGCATCTTCATTCATGCCCATCGCTCCGTCTCGCTCTCACTCACTCACTCTTCTCCCTCCGCCCGTCTGCCACTGCCCCTATCCCTCGCTCTCTTTCACTCTTTGCTCTCATCTTCTGGATGCAGTTTTTTTTTCTCTCTTTTTTTGCCCTGCAAACCCGTTTACCGTTGCAAGATCTTCAGCAGGCTTCTTCTTGTTACTTTGAAAATGCACAAAATGCATTTTGTTTCACTTTGCCACTTAACATTTAATTTTTTGGCAGCATTTCTGCTTCTTCTTTTGGTGCTGTTTTTGTTTTTTTTTTATCTTCTTCTCAGAACTGGTTTCCATTTGCTAACGGTAAGTGTACTGCAGCATCGTGCCGTCTCCCTCTGTTCCCAACTTTTTATTTGGCTTTTGTGGAAAATCAGAAATTGAAAAGCATTGCACGAGCGACGTCGACGTTTGGGATATTGCACAATATATGGCAATATATATATAGTTGGGGAACCAAACAGACGTAATTTACAACTTCTTTTTTTTTTTGGGATTGTAGGGGGGGAGGGGGGTGGGGTGGTGTACCAGGGAATCTGCACCAGGTGCAACTATCTCTCACTCCCTCTCTCTTTCTGGTAAATATGAATGTGTGAGTGCTGGAAAACAGGTCACCAGTGAAACAACAACAATTATTTCATCTCTTGCGACATTTTCGTTCGCATTCCTCCATTCCCATTTCCAATCCCGCTTTTTTAGCTGGAAACCTGGAATTGGAAAGGGTAGTGGAAGCGAGAGGCGAAATAAAAACTTATTTAGAGTGGTCCAAATAATATAATATAATGCTCACCTTAAAATATGGCAAATTTTAATGTAATAAAGAAAATAACAAGAAAAATGTATTTCTATATTTAAATTTTCCCCAAAAATTACTCATACGACACGTAAACCAGTTATAATTTAGTCCTAAAGACCTTGTTAGCTTATTGATTTCGTTTGAATAATTGTTAGAAAAAAGAGATCTAAGAAATCTAAGCCACCTAGATTTAAGTAATCATTTGATCAAAGGCAACAGTACGTATGAGTGATAAACTTTCAAGACAATTTGCAGACTCTTCTTATTTTTTTACTTTACCTTTAAAATATTTATACAAATGTGGATCACAATGTACATCCTACATAAAACAAGCCCCAAACTACATTAAAGACTTCTAAACTGTATCATTTTACAAGATTTTTTTTATTTAATTAATTTGAATTACAATATTTGGTCAAAATAACAACTCTATAAAGATCTTGTATCTCTTATTAAATACATTATTATTATATAGCTAAGTATCATTATCTGTATCTGTATCAAAGTTTCTTAAGTTATTCACCTCTTTGCTTGGGTGAATCATCTGTTTCTCATTCATGTGCTGAAAGTTTCCCATTTCATACATTTACATTAACTTAATATCGGGGTTTTTGGCCATTTTTGAATCGATTGCAGTATACCCTAAGCTAAAATAATATTTCTTGAATTAAGATCTTGAATAATATATTATATATGAATCGAATGTATTACAGTAACATAGCTCCAAAGTTCGTAGGGCCTGCTTAAGAGGTTCGGAAATGTGATTTCGACCATCTTGCCTGAGTGCGAATCCATTTGGCTTAACTGATTTGACCGACTTGGCTGGAATTTGGGACCGCTGGCTATATGGCTATATGGCCATTATAGTGGCTTATAGTGATTGCGATTACGATCCTCTAGACCTCGTCGCGTATTCAAATATCAATGGCTAATTTCATTTTTGCGGCCACTTTTGCAACACTCACACTCTCGCGAAATTCCATAACATAATACTCACACACACACTGCAAGTTATTACCACATAGTCGATGACGCAGGGCTTTTGCTTTTTTTTCCTTCCCCCCCAAAAGAGAGAGAGAGAGAGAAGAGGGGAGCTCTCGCTGAACGAAAGTGCTGCTAACGGTACAACTCACTTGCGCTTTCGAGAGAGCGCCAGCGAAAGAGAGGAGAGCTGCCAGACAGAAAGAGAGAGAGTGAGAGAGAGAGGGAGAGCGAGCGATGGGGATCGAGTCGAGTTCAAGTCTGAGCTGAGATTTTTTTTTCTTCTTTTTTTGGGCCTGCGTTTTTGGAATTGTTAACATATTTTTACAGCTGCTCAAGACGCGCAGTCGCGATTCGTAGACGTGCGTTCATGCCAAGCGGTCGTCGCAGCTCCCCAAAAAAATATCTAAAGGCTGACCAAATTTTAAATAAGCCGCGCGTGTGTTTTCAACATATTCCCCCATCTCAAAGGAAATATAATAAAAAGAAGTGCCAAAAAAAAAAAAAAAAGAATCCATATATATTATAATAATAATACCGAATTCTAACGGCTCTGCCGACCGACGAGTGTTTATCATCTTATTTTTTTTTGGTTGTGAAAATGCTGGTGCAAAATATATAAATAATTCGCTGTTAACCCACATTGGATTTTATTATTGTTTTTTTTTGTTGTTGTTATTCGTGTGGAGTGAAAGTGAAGCGGGCCGAAAAACGAGAAGAAGAAAAGATCCAAAAGACAACGCAGGAAGGTCGTGCCCAGGCAATTTGTAAATATATCTGAAAGATATAGGGCGATATGATGATGCGCAGGACTTTGGTGCTGGCAATGCTGCTGCTCTCGCTGCTGGCAACGCCGCAGGCAGCGATCGACAAGGACGACGGCAAGTTGCCGCCGGGCAGACATAACCTAAGTTCCGGATCGGATCAGCAGCACAATGTGATTAACCTGAGTCTGCCGGGCGATGGCAATGCCCAGAGCTTCGACCTGTCGCGCACCCGTCGCCTCCGCGATGCCCTCAACGTCTTCGATCTGGCCGTTCTGGCCGCCCAATGGGGTCAGGTGGAGAGCTCGGGCGGAGTTTCCCCCAACTGCAGCCGGGACATGCGGAGCTATCTCGGGGGCCTCAGCGATGCCAAGATGTGGGCCGTCAAGAGTGAGTACCGAAAAAATATAGATCCTTATAGGGTTTATGGGGATTACTTAGGTCCTTATATCTACTTAATCCATTCCATTTGAAAACAAGAAGGTCCTTAAAATTGGTAGATCTTAAATCCTCTGTATTATTAAAAACCTACCCGAAACTGAAGTTTAATTGTGATGTAATTTATTTATTCATATATATTAAAATAATCAGTAGTGATGAAAAAATCCCAAAGGTTCACTTATAATATCTGTTTTGAAGGGATAATATTTTAAATTTATCGATTTATTTGATTTATTTATTTATTTACTTAGTGTAGTTATTGAATATTAGTGGATATTTATTTTAAATCACGTTTTTGATTTGTTTTTACTAACTTCGGGAAACAATCAGTTAAATTCTCCCTCTTTGGATCCGATATCCCAGTTATCGAATCCCCAGAAAAATGATTGCTTTCAATTATGAAAAACCACCACCTTTAACAAACTCAATCTAAATCGCAGAAATCAATTTACCAGAACCAAGAAATGCTTGTGGTTAATATTCAATTTTCAAAGTATAATATTATTATAAAATCTGCTTTGATTTTCGGATGACAAATAAAGATTTTGGATACGTGATGAGATGGCCATTCACTTCCTCTCATGTTATCGCAATTTCCACATATGTAGGTTTTCCACCTGAGACGCTGATCTTGTTTTCAATTGAAAACTAAAACCAACCAAGACGAACGTGCCATTCGCCGATTTCGGCGATCGGCGGAGAGATATATGCGCTGGTTTTATAGACACTTTATAGAGAGATCGCGAATAGACGAATTTGCCCGTAAGCACACAATCTACATAAGTGCACGATACCCAGCGAGCGATCGCCAAGGTCGCAATTAGTTCTTGCCAGTGCAGCAGCAACAAGTACAGCAGCAACATGTACAGCAGCAACATGCAGCAACAGCAACAGCGACTCAATCAATTTTTTGGCCAGATGGGCGGTTTGCCGAATTTTTTTTCACCCCATTTTGGGCAAATTGGTTTTTCCAAAAATTTTTTTTTTTTTTTTTTTTTTTTAGTTATTTGGTTTTTTTTAGTTGGTCATTATGTCAGGGGGCTTGGTATTGAATAACGGATCGGATCGGAACAGATTCGAACGTTTCAATTGCATGGACCAGATCAAATTGGATCGACTGGCAGTATTTGCAGTCGAAAGTGAGACAGACGGACAGGCCGAGCTAAAGCTTGAATTATGAATAAATGTTGTGCGACTTGTTTTATTTTCGGTTGTTTTTGGTTTTTCTCTTTTCGATTTTGCCGCACCACCCATAAAGCAATCCTATCGATTCCAGCAACCTGAGATGCCGAAGACCGAAAAACACACCACTGACCAACTGACTTGGCCAAGCTAAAACCACTCTCCTCCAGATGCTGGTTATGTAATCAATTAACGCAAAACACAAGAAAAAAAAAAGAGAAAGAGAGCCGACCAAAAAGAAAAAACGCCATGAAATAAAAGTGTTTTAGTTTCTTTTTTTTTATTATTATTATTTCACTGCGGCTGCACCATGGGCCAAAGTGCCCGGAAAGTGGGCACAATCGACGGTTCAAGTTCATGGAGTCTAGGAAAAAGCATAAAGTTAAAGAGAGGAAAGAGCAGGAATAACCATAAAAGAAAATGCATTTTCATGCGGAAGCATTTCCCATTTCGATTTGATGCTTTTCTCTTTGTTTTTTTTCGGGGAGAAAGGCCGAGAGCGTTTCGGAAGTTCGTCTTAATTTCTTTTTTTAATTAACGAGTAGTTAAATA
This sequence comes from Drosophila pseudotakahashii, assembly GCA_035046095.1. Classification (NCBI taxonomy): domain Eukaryota; kingdom Metazoa; phylum Arthropoda; class Insecta; order Diptera; family Drosophilidae; genus Drosophila; species Drosophila pseudotakahashii. The sequence continues at coordinate 17,236,943 of JAWNOE010000105.1, forward strand.
TCGCAGTTACCTAACCAAATGCAATGACTTTAGCCAGGGGAAATATCTTTCGTTTTTCATCTGGGAAAATTATGCTTCCCTAAGGAAAGTAATTGTTTTCTTTTTTTAATTCTCCATTTTAATGTCCACTTTTGCTTAATTAATTTTTATTTCGTTTTTTTTTTTAGCACTATAGTGTAAACTTACTTGAAAATAGTTAAGGAAAGCTCATTTTATTTTATTTAGTAGCAATCGAAAGCTATATTTTATTTTTTTTCAAATTTTTACTACTAATATATAAAGTTCGCCCCCAAAAAAAGAGAAGTAGCAAAAATTAACCAGAACGGAAAGACTTAAAAATCTAGAAAAAAACACATAAATTAGAAAAAAAAATATTACATAAATTCTATATTTTAATAAAAACATGTTGTTGTGTATAATAGTTAAGGAAAACTCATTTTATTTTATTTGGTAGCAATCGAAAGCTATATTTTTTTTTTTCAAATTTTTACTACTAATATATAAAGTTTGCTCCCAAAAAAAGGGAAGTAGCAAAAATTAAGCAGAACGGAAAGACTTAAAAATCTAGAAAAAAACACATAAATTAGAAAAAAATATTACATAAATTCTATATTGTAATAAAAACATGTTGTTGTGTATAATAGTTAAGGAAAACTCATTTTATTTGATTTAGTAGCAATCGAAAGCTATATTCTGTTTTTAGTCAAATTTTTACTATAAACTATAAAGTTTGCCCCCAAAAAAAAGGGAAGTAGCAAAAATTAACCAGAACGGAATGACTTAAAAATCTAAAAAAAAAACACATAAATTAGAAAAAAATATTACATAAATTCTATATTGTAATAAAAACATGTTGTTGTGTATAATATTAAATTATATACTCATAGGTATACAAAAGTGATTGTCAGCACGTCCTTATTTTTTTTCGTAAGCGTTTAAATTTTTCTCCACCGTTTTCAAGTGGAAATAAAACCTTATAAACATGGTCTTTGGTAATGGTTTTTTTTCGGGACTCTAACTGGCATCTATGTCAATGTCCCCCCATATATTGTGTGCTTTATGGCCACACATGAGCCGAGTCAGGGCCAACGTTTTTCCTGTGGCAAACCGGACTCTCGGACGCTGGACTGGAAATTGTTATTTAAACGCTACGGACATAATTTCCCAGCACTGGTTTCGTCGTATCTGGAGCTTGAGCTCCCAATCCTCGGCCAAGATCAATGGCTAATACATTTTTTCTTTCTGGCCGTTTCTACATTTTTTGCTATGCTATTTTTTCTGGCCGCCGCCGTTGCCGTTGCCGTTTGGAATTGCAAATGCAATAGTTTGGTGGCAGCTCCGCTTGGCTGAACTCGATTGGCAGGTTGAAGGTTGCCCTGAAATGCACCATGCCATGACAACAATTGCAGCTTTGGAAGTCAAGTCGAAGGCCCACTGCTCATCGAAAAAACCGAAAACCGAAAACCGATTTGTAATTTTTTCGTCACTTTGTTTATCTAGTCGGAGGACAAACAACAGTCGGCAAAAGTCTTAGAGGAAGTGCAAATATTGTCTCATCATCATCATCATCATCATCATCATCGACGGCGATCGGCAAACTTCCTCGAAAATCGAAAAAAAAAGCTTTCACAATCTTCGTAATATTTTTTTGCAAGTATTCCGGGTAAAGAAATATCATTAACGAGTCTTTTTTTTGTTCCTGCCCAAGAAAATGAGCAAATCACAGTTTTGACCTCGTCTTGCATTTCACCTGTGTGTCTGAATAAAAAACATAACCAAAATTGAAACGCAGCCAAGTTAACCAAAAACCGACAAGTGATCGAGGTTCGATGGCTTGGTTTTTGGACTTTGCAGCCTGTTTGGTCATTAGTTGGTCACAATGCACAACGGTTTTTTTGCTTTTTAGGCCAATATACTTAGCCGACTTTTGATTGGCGGGGCGGGGGTGGGGCGGTAACAGGCCCAATTACAGCCTTTGTGCGAAATGAAACGTCACGCAACATAATTTCTATGGCTTTCCCATATTTGTATAGTCAAAACCAACATTTACATACAGCCGGGGCCAGAAATTACAGCAGGAATGTGGTCAGAAATGAAATATTAAAGTGAATAATAAAAGAAAAAAAATAATAAAATTAAACCAAAAAAAAACTCTCTGAAATTGAACTCAGGTACAACCTACAACTTAATGCTATTTATGTTGAAATTTAAGTTTATGTTTAGATTTAATAATGAATTTATTTTTTATTATTGTTACAATTTAAAGTAGAAAAATGTTTACATCCTTAAAACTTTTTTTTTTCATATTTATAATTAATTTTTAAAAATTTTACTTAAGAACAATTTATTTATTATGTTCGCCGAATTAAAATAAAATCGTTTTCGAGATAAATTACAAAATCTAATGTTATTTCCTGGATTATTTGTAATCAGTAATTTTTGCTATCCCAGCTGCTAGTATTTTGAACACTGCTGTTCATACTTTGGCGTGCAACAAGAAGAAGAAGCAGACACCGAAATTGCACAACAAATAAACACGGCAGCAATATCAGCACAGCGGCAACATGCGACAAGTCTCTCTCTCGGTTTCTCCCCGAATATCTCCCAGTGTATCTCTCTCCCTCTCTCTCTCTCTTTTTGTCTATCCATCTCCCTCTACTGGACACAAGCTTAGCTTATGTAATGTAACTTTAATTTGATTGTTGCAATGTCTTGCAGTTTTTTTTTTGGTTTTCTTTATTTTTGAGGTTTTTTTTTCAGCGAAAATGAAATTATGGCCAAGACAACTTTGTTGGTTTGTTGTTTTTGTTTTTTGTTGGTTTTCATTGTGAGCAATAACGGTTCATTGGAGTGGAGACATGTATGTAAAATACTTTCAACTTTGACCGCGATTTTGGCCTGCTTTGCTTATTTTCCCCGCAAAAACGAATGACTTAGGCAACAAACTCGTTTTCGGATAATTGTGCGTAATTAAAATCCACGCCACGCAATGCAATTGGCCAAGTCACAAAAACAACAAAATACTGGCAGCCAGTCGCGAATCGCGGGGCCAAAAGGTCTAGGCCAAATACCGATTGGCTAGCGTAAGAAACTGCAACAGAATGGCCGACTTTATCAGATCAGAGATCACTGCAAATTATGGCCTACTTTTCAGCGTAGCGTTCTAGGAAAATTCAGCAAGGTCAATAGAGGGGATTTAATTTTTTTTATGGTATTTTAAATGCAAAGAAACCTAATTAATATAAGTGCTTAAAAATATATTTAATGTAGCAAATATAAATACATTTAATAATAATAAAAAGGAAGGATTTTTTAATTTTTATTAATTTATTTTTCTCATAATTTTTTTTTTGAAATATGTAACTAAAGTAATTGGGACATTTTTTTTAAATTTTTTAAACGTATTTTTATAAACTTAAATGATTTAATAGACTTTAAAGAATTATCGCGTAAACAAAGTCATTATACTTTCATGTTCAAAGTGTCATAATAATAATAAAGGGATGATTGTTTTTTTTATACCGAATCCGGGTTTATATTTCACTTAGATGACCGCCGACAAAAGGCAATTAACACGCAGACTGTTCGAGGGCAAATGCCTAAATGCCACAATTAGGCAACTCTTGACTCCGACTCCGACTCCAAGTTGAATTATTATTATTACGACCAGCTTCCAGACGACAGGCGATAATTAGACAGAAATTACATTCCATCATGAGACGGCGCTAATTTCGATCATTGCGAATTGTGTCCGTCATTTAGGGACGGGACGCTTGCCAAATCCATTTGTAGTTTCAAGTTTAATGCGACACTCGGTCTTGGGCAAATAAAAATATAAAAAAGATAGAGAGAAAAAAAAATATAGCTAATCGATCGATTTCTAGTCGAGTTGCATTTTCGGCCGAAGGCCCGCATCGATAAACCGATTTTCGATAACCATAACCAGGCGATCCATTTGCATTTGACACTGGGTAAAAGCAAGAAATCATTTCCGTTAGGTAAAAGTCAGCCCCAATAATTGTAAAAAAAAAAACAAAGAAATTGAAAATAAAAAAAAAAGAGAAGCAACATCGTCTGAACGACGTGCCCGGCATTAATTTTAATTTCCATCGATACCGATTCCGATTCGGTTATGAAACGACCGGCTGCCATTTGAACGAGCTCTCAATTTGGGGTTATTGACCATAATTGCAATTTTGGGCGGTCGTATCATTTTGATTATAGCGCATTAGGGTTATGCAATTGTGGCAAAAGTGGCTGCGTAATCGATAGATCGATAGAAAATATAAATGCTTATTAAATATATTACAATCCTAATCGAAATGTATCCTAAACTTTTGTTTTTTTTATAATTCTTTATAAAAAATGTCCTTAATATGTATATATTTTATTTATTTCTTTAGAGATTTGCTTGAATTTTTAATTTCTCAATAATATACACAGAAAGTTCCCCCGTAAATAAACAAATCATTAATTTTGAGTAACTGCTAGATATAATAGATAAGTCCCTTGGATAGACGAGCTAATTTAAGAGCCGTGACGATGCACTCCTTAAGCTAATTATTCCACAAATATTCCACAAATTACTTCGGCAATGACGCTCAACGATTTCCATAAGTGAGTCACAGAGCCAAAGCCCTGAATTTATTTTTTTTTTTTTGATTTTTGGCCCAAAACTGGTAACCCGAGACCAGTTTCACCGGCCATCCGAGGCAAAGAAATGCGCAGAAATAATTCAATTGGTTTGGGAGCGATCGGATCGGATTCACCGATCCATTGCGCAAATGATGGCCATTGCCACGTGTCAGTGACCAAGTCGAAAACCTAAAATCGGAATACCAGTTAGTCAGGCGAAATAACCAAAGCTGAAGATGCAGCTGACCTTGTGCCGAATCTGCGGCGAGAAAAAAAAACCCCAAAGCCCAAGCCCCAAAAAGACAGGCCAACTCTTTGACTGTTTTTTTGTTATATTTTTTATATTTTTCCTTTTTTTTATTTGATTTTTTTTCATTTTTCGACTCTCACTCTTGTCTGGCACCTCTTCTTCGTGGGCGTTGAAAGACCCCGAGGGGAGGTCTTTGATAAGATATATGTGTGTGCTTTTAGCCCCCGGTCCCCACAACATTGACATTGAAAAGCGAGAGAAGAAAGAAAGACTTTGACTGCGGGGGCCAACGTGAACTGAATACGAATACGCATAACCCCAGGCATTCAGGAAGTAATCGCCCCATCTTATAATATAATATAATATAATATACAACTATCTGAGGCACTCGAGGGAATCGGGATCTAAATCTTTTGCCCATCTTCGAGCATAAAATTGCCAAACGAGTCGCGTTTTATTATGTGACTCAATTAGGCAACGGCAAAGTGTAATTATTACATGGCAGCAAAAAAAACGTAATAATGTTATGGGTAATTATGAATTATAAGCCGCGTAGCTAGCCCATAAATTTTGATCAACTATGTGACAGAAGGCTGTTAAATCATACGTTTTATGTGTAGATTTTTAGCGGAAAACTTGAAGACATTTATTAGACATTATTATTTGACTTTAGGTAATATAATAGGATTTTTTATTGAAACGTAAAAAATATATTAGAAATATTTTTATTATTATAAATAAGTCGATTTATGGGTAGATTTTTAGAAAAAACTTGAGACTTTTATAAGACTTTAACAATAGAATTTTTTATTAAAATTAAAAAATGAATGAATGAATAAAAAATTTAAAATTATTCGAAAAGTAAAATGCTTCTGTTTTTCAAAGAATTTTTTTATACAGTAAAGAATTCTTAAATATTTTAATAGAATATATTTTTTTAAAATTTATAAAATCTTAACTGGTTAAGATAAAGATTTGTAGTTACTAATAACTTACAAAATAGTTATAAATTATAAACTGAATAACAATATATTCAAGTATGTAAAGACATAAAAAATTCCTAAAAATAAGTTATTTTTAGCTAGAATTATGACAACCCATTGCCTTCTCCTGCGATCTTCTAATGTGATCTAATGGACACACCTCAACAATTAGTACACAGAACGCTTCACCCAAGTTCAAAGACTTGGCCAAGCTTTATAGCCAAGTTGCGTGTTAAATGACAGGAAATTTATTTGGCCAAGACAAACGAGTGGATCTGAAATCTTAAATCCACAACACACGCCTCTAATGTCCCCACATTACCAGAAAACTTGACTCTGGGGTTCTAATGACAAAGCCAAACATTATCGCGCAATTGCCAAAATTAGTTTGTTTGAAGTCACAGATTCTCATACCTTTTGACACACAAACCATTTGAAGCAGGTATGTAGAACTTAGCCATTTTGGAAACTTGGCTTAAACTGATTTATTTGCACTGGAAACGAGATTTTCAGAACCAAAAATAAAAAAAATAAAGAAACCCAGTTTTAAGCGATTGATTTATGATTTATTTTCAAAAGCAAGTCGAACATAACATATGTAGGCTTTAAAAATTATGAGTACCTACCTAAAAAATATATTTAAATATTTTATTTACAACATTTTTTTTTGAATAATACATTTTTAATAAATTTTTTAAATGAACTTAAACATTTTAAATACCCAAGTTTTTTTTTTAATATATAAATACATTTTTAAAAAATTTTTTAAATGAACTTAAACATTTTAAAGATCCAAGTTTTTTTTTAAATATATAATTACATTTTCAATAAATTTTTTAAAAGAACTTAAACATTTTAAAGATCCAAGATTATTTGCTTAAATGTCTAAAATGATTAAAATTCTATTTTATGTATTATTCAAAATTAAAATTTTAATTTATGTTCTGCCGTTAGACGAAAACCGCGACAACCGAGCGTAAAATTCAAAACGTACAATAAAAGTGACCAAAAAGTGCCAGAATGAACAGCTAAACGGATAGTAAACAAAATAATATTTATGGATTGCAATGGGCCGTTTTTTTTTTGTTTGGTTCCTGTGACGCAGATCGTTTAATAATTTTAATACTTTCCTTGCCTTAATTGAACTGTTAGCAGTTGAGACGCGTTGCTGCCATATTTTTTTTTAATTTTATTATTAATTTTATCAGCTTTTTGATTTTGCCTTGTTTTGCAACGGTTCGAAAAGTGGCGAAAAAAAAGGTATAAAAATAGCAACAAAAAAAAAAACAACAAAGGCATCTCTGTGTATAATGGCAACTATTATTTATTGCCATTATATTTATACAATCGTTTCATCAATCAAATGGATTTCAACAGCTTTGTCACCGGGTTTTGGCCTGGCTTTTGGGGCCCCGCCCTCATTGTTTTTGTCGCCACTCATTATGGTCGACTGCAATCGGTTTTCAGTATGCTAACACATTTGCCTAGCCCACCCCGCCTTTGTCCTTACCTTCGCTTGAGCACACACAACATCATATCTTAATCTTCTTGCAAATATTTTGTGCGTTTCAAGTGCAAACTTTGATCTTGGAGGCAGGCGGCTTTCAATGAATTTCTGCGAAATTGTAAACAGCCTTTGTATGGGCTAGTATTTAATTGGATAAGTTAACGAGTTTCGGTTGTTTTTTTTTTTGTTTTTGATTTTTTTTTTTAATTTTTGTGTAGGTTTTCAATGATATTTATAGTTAAAAACATTATGGGAATTAAGTTTAATTTTTTTTATTTTAATAAAATAATAATTTTGTATTTGTTTTTTTTTTAATAATATCTCAATTATTCCTAGAATTTAACAACATTCTTTTAAAAATAATATTTCGATTTTTTTTAACTTATAGTAACCCTATTCTTATCATTTACCCAATAAATACGAATAAAAATATTATAATTTCTGTTTCTGAGTTTTTGTTAAATTTTTTTGTAGGTTTTCAATGATATTTATAGTTAAAAACTTAAATTAATTTTTTTTTTTTTAATAATAACTTATTTGTTGTTAATAATATTTGTTTTTATTGTAAAAAATAATATATTAATAATTCCTAGAATTCCTCAACTATTTTTTACAAATAATATTTCGTTGTTTTTTAACTTGAAGTTAACCCATACTTATCATCCACCCGATAAAAAACGAATGAAAATTAAGGTCTGAGCAATAAACAGTTGTTTTTATTATTAGCTATTAATGAGTTTCGGACAATTCAATTATTTTGCTGTTAAATAAATAGGGGCTTTTAAGGTGCGGTGGTGGGTAAATCGTGAATATCGATTTCCCTACCGGCTGAACCGCTTTCCCCCGACCTATATACACACACGATCACATGCCGAACGACCTTCCGAATCGCCGGAATACAAGAATACACGATGAAATCTGTGTGTTTGAATCGACTTTCGGTAGCCGCTACCATGTTCATCTGACTTTTGGGACTGGGTGAGCTTTTGGTGGCCATGTCACCTTGATAAGACCTCATTGTCTGCCTGTCCCATCTGTTGATCTTGTTTGGCTCCGACATCGAGTTTTAGCTTCAGCTTCAGCTTCCACATAAAATTGAGCGTTTACCCAAAGAGCGTTAAACGCCTGAATGACACGTTCAATTGAAGAAGTACATATATCACATCGACATATGCCGACCGACCCATTTGCCATGTACTGGCGTATCGATGGAGGTTTTGTGACGAAATGCTGACTACCAGCAAATCAAATGACCTCAATCGCTAAATTAAATTGAAAACATGTTTAAACATTACACAGAGATCGGTTGAGGGAGTGGGGGAAAAAATTAAGATTTTTGTTATCTCTTCTGCATTTTGTGCTGAAAAATGTAACCAACCGATGTTTGGGTTTTTTTAGTTTACAAATTGAATTAAATAAAATTTTAAAAAGAAAATACCAAAGATTTTAGACTTTTATCTCAAAATACAACCCTGATTTTAGACTTTTACCTCAAAATACAACCCTGATTTTAGACTTTTACCTCAAAATACAACCCTGATTTTAGACTTTAACCTCAAAATACAACCCTGTTCATACGAAAACAACCCTTTTAATACGAAAACAGGGTTGTATTCGTAATAAAGAACTACAACCCTGTTTATACATTTATTCTTTCTTTTGGAAATCTACAAATTACAAATAATTTTGTATTAGCCTAATTTAAAATATTGAAATTTATTTTAAATGTTATTATTAAAAAATTAAAAAAAATAAGTTCATTTGCATTTTGTGGTGATTTGGAAAATATTATGATTATTTAATGGTGAATAATGTTAAATTATTTAAAACCTCTAGAGGCAGATTTTCTTTCCGCCTTTAACAACTGTCTGCAGAGTTTCGTTGACTCTTGTTAAACGCCATTAAAATTGGTAAACACTTCTGATTTCGGCACATGCAAATGCAAATGCTGGCAAACACATTTCCGTTTGACGGCACCTCACGGTCACGGCCGGAGGTCTTGTGTAACCCAGAGATTACCGGCTAGTTCCTGCTTTTGGCCAAGGCTTCGGGGAAGTGGAAGTACGAGCACAACATGTGGATGCTGTGTATACACTGGATGCTCATGTAAGAGTTTGCCATTTTCCTCGTGTCACCACGCAACCACACAAAAGACCATTGCATGTCTTAAGTTTCCATTTTCGAACCCAAAAACAAAACCAAAGCCAAGAAAAAAAAGGAAAAACATCTATAAAAATAAAAACTGGTTGGACAGAGTCCCAGTTCCAGTCGTCGCCGCCTCAAGTCCCCGATCTCTTTGGCAACTGGTTGCAAGAAAACGAAAACAAAATAGCATAACAGCCTCAGCTTTGTGCAAATAAATCAGCCAACTTGCATTGAATCTGAAATCCACTGCAGCCGTCTAGTTGGACTGATTATTTCGCCTATTAATGGCCATTAAATTGTTTGAAAAATTGGCTGTAATTTAATATTCAAGGAATTGAGATATTAAAGATATTTGGGAATATATATTCTTATTTAGTATTAAATATTTAAAAGATTTTTTTTTAAATACTAAATATAGTTAGTTAGTTATTTTATGTTTATTTTATAAATTTTTTAGAACAATATATGGCATTAAAAAGACTCAATTAATAAATCAATATTTATATAGATCATTAAATTACTAAAATATTTAAAATTAATAATTAACTAGAATCGAACAAATACACATTTAAATTTATTTGTATTATTCGAAATGTTAAAACAAGAAGTTAAATAAATTAAGTTTTTAGCCTGAACTTTGAACTAGAGCTTGAAATTATATTATCTTGATATTATATTATTGATATTATCGAATCAATATAGTGAAAATATCGAAAATATCGATATTTTTCAAACTCTACTTTAAACACATAATTCCCAACTTTGTAGGGCATTTCTTAAGTCGCTTAGCCAGTAAATAATCAAGATGATGGCGGCATTTTAAAGTTGGCAGCTTGACGGCTGCGCTGCAATTGCATAATGGCCAGTTTTTTCTCTTTTTTTTCATATATTTTCATACGCCCCATTCCCACTGGCCGCTGTGAAGTCAGTATGTTGCATTTCGAACGCTTCTGATTTGCCCTTCCCTTCTCTTTCCTTTTTTTTTCTCCTCAGTGGACGATGCTTCCGGTCACTATACATCCGGTTTCTTCTACGGCAACAACTACTGGATGGGTTCGTTGGCCCTTTGCGATGCCATTGACGACGGCCTGATCGCTGCTCCAATGGGCAAGGATAACAACTCCTCCTCCTCCTCGTCGTCATCCGCCGCCGCCTCCGCATCCTCGCCAGAAAACGAGACCAAGAACAGCGGACTGCCATTCGCCGCCGCTCACACCCAAGGATATAGCAGTGTCTACAACGCCCCGCCGCCCTTTCTGCCCGGATTCTACGTGATCAAGATGCAGCTCAACGAGACGCTACCCACCCAAGTGGTAAGAAAACCTCTAAAACTCTTAACTTGGGAATAAAGTAATTAAATGGGTTACAAACTGAATACTAAAATATACTTATAATATATATATAATACTTAAAAATATTTATGAATTAAAAATAATATTAATATTATCAATAATCAACTAAAAGTTTTTTTTTTACATTTTTGAACTTAAGTGAAAGTTTAAAATTACCCTCTATATATAACCAATCACTGTGGGCGGCAGTACGCGTAGTGACGAATCGCACAGAATGAGAATGAGAAATATTTAGAAAGTATGTTTATTCAATAGATTGTAGAATAATTATAATTATTAATAATAATTATTATGAATAATTATTCATCACTAAAGTTGAAATAAGACTTTTTGTATGTTGAAGGTGCGATCGTCACTAGTTATAATAGTTATAAATAGTTTTATGTGAATTAATTTATTGTTAAATAAATTATTTTAAAACTCTGCCATATATCCCAATTAATTTGATGAAAATTATGATTATTATCCCCAGCTGCGCACCATTTATGTGGGCATGTGCCTGCCCTCCAGCTGCTCCATTGCGGACATTGGTCAAATGAGCGCCAAGGCCCATGTGGATCTACCTTCGCGGGATCTCCGTGTCCTGGACATCCGTGTGCCCACCGACAAGGAGTTCAACATCTGGGCGGACAAGACCTTCTGCCTGCTGATGTAAGTGGCCAACAACAGAAAACATACCCATAAATCCAATCAAAAGTTCACTTTCAAAAATACCAGACAGTTGAGTGCGTTAAGCAATTGATCAAACATAATGCGAAGCTTTTTGGCCAGTTGGTTTTGGCCATTAGCGTTGAGTCAGAAGATTTGTGTGAAATTTTGTTTCCCCCCAAATCGAATTATAATAAAAAGCGAAACTCCAGTTGTTTACTCGGAATATTAGCGGGTAATATGATTATATGCCTTCCTATATCTGACGAAACTACACGGCGAATAATTTCGTAGCTTTTGTTGACACAAAAGAAAAGATAGGGAAAAATATATTTTCTTATTAAATATTTAACTAATCTTTTTAAAATGCAAAACAAATTCAAAATTAAATGTTCTTTATTCAAATAATATAATATTTGTAATTTTTTAATCCATTGCAATATTAAATATTTTAATTCTATAGTTATTTATTTATTTCCGAATTTTGGATTTTTTTTAGATTTTTAGATCTAACCGTTTTGACTTAAAAAAAACAATAGATACTTCATAAATTTAATTAAAAGCAATGTTCTTCATTAAATGAAGTGATATAAAATCCTTTTAAAATATTTTTTAATTACTTTGGTTTTTAGTGTTATAAATGTACTATACCGATCCCGAAACTAATTGAACTTATATATCTTTCCTATAGTGTGGTGTCCAGCATTGTGCTTGGCCTGATTTGCTGCGGCACCCTGTACGAGATTTACCTGCGGGGCAAGCTGAAGGAGGCGCTGCGTCGCCAGGACAAGGAGATGATGAACAACAGCGAGACAAGCTCGGGCATTGGCTGTGCCTCCTCGGACTACAGTGACACGATGACGGCGCACGACGATCCTCTGAAGCAATCGGATCACTCGCAGTCGTCGGGTTCCCTTAAGCAATTGGATGCGCTGGTTCTCAATTTGCCGCCGAATGATAATGACAGCGGAAATGGACATCACCATCATCACGATCACGATGCCGATCAGGATCACGATCACGATCACCGAGGTGGTAGCAACAATAGCAACTCGGATGAGCATCTGGAGGGGCATCTGCATGAGCCCGAAAAGTTGAGCATCTACTCGGAACTCCTGCTCTCCTTTTCGGCCATAACGAACTTCAATGCGATCTGCGATCGAAATGTGGGTGCCGACACCATTCCCTGCATCCATGGACTGCGCGCCTTCAGCATGGCCTGGGTGATCCTCGGGCACACCTGCATCGTCGTCTTCAAGTACTCGGACAACATGGAGATGCGCAAGGAGGTTGAGCAGAACTTCTTCTTCCAGGCCATCACCAATGGCCCGTTCAGCGTGGACACGTTCTTCTTCATCAGCGGCTTCCTCATCTCGTACATTTACTTCCGGACGAACGCCAAGGGCAAGTTGAACAAGCTGAGCAAGGGAGCCAATGAGTTCACCGCCGGAACGGCACACTTTTTCGGCCTGGTCGCCTATCGATTCATGCGCCTCACCGCCCCCTATCTGTTCGTTCTGGGCGTCGTCCAGGTGACCATGAAGTACCTGGCCACCTACTCGATCTTCGACCCTCCGACCATGGATCACATCACCTGCCCGGACTACTGGTGGCGCAACATTCTCTACATCAACACCCTGTTCCCCGTCGATGAGATGGTGAGTGGCTTTTGAAAATATTAAATAATAATTATATTTGTTTTTTAATATAAAGGAGTTATTTTGAGATCTTTGAAAATATTAAAAAATATTTATTATATTAAGATATTATATTAAATATAAATATTAAGTAAATGTTTTAAGATGTCTAATAATATTTAAAAATATATATATGTTTGTTACATTTAATAGAATTAATTTATATTATTTATTTAAGCTTAAAGCTTCACCAATATAACACGATACTTATAATCTTATATGATCTAAGTAATTCAACATTTTTTTTTCTTAAAAATAATTATAAAATAAAGTAAAACAGTTTTTATAATTTTTATGAGAAATACTAAAAAATTACTATAAGAACAAGTTTTCCAGATAAATTAAAGATTAGTATAGAAATTCGAAGAAATTTTTAACATATAACCGATATTTAATGCAAATGGAAGTAATTTTCTTTAAACAAAAATTAAATATAAAATATAAATATATTTTTTTTAATTAAAATAAAAATATATAAAAAAAATATATATAATATATTAAAATAAAATATAAATATTTTTTTTTTTAATAATAAAAATTAAATCATCATTTAAATATGTGTAATATGAGCAATATTGATGTATTATGTATTTATTCTTCAATTTAACTTAAGTAATGTAAGTAACATATCAAGTTTTCCAGATAAATTAAAGATTAGTATAGAAATTCAAAGAAATTGTTAACATATAACCGATATTTAATGCAAATGGAAGTAATTTTCTTTAAACAAAAATTAAATATAAAATATAAATATTTTTTTTAATTAATAAAAATTAAATCATCATTTAAATATGTGTAATATGAGTAATATTGATGTATTATGATGTATTTATTCTTCAATGTAACTTATGTAATGTATGTATGATGTTATAATCATATATTGTATTTTATCTTTAAGTTCAAAGAGCTTTGAATCATTAGTATTATAAAATTAAGATTATTTTCTTATGGATATCTTTTAAACTCACCATATCCCTTCTTCCTCCTCCTCCTCCTCCTCAACCGCAGTGCATGCTCTGGAGTTGGTATCTGGCGAACGACACGCAGTTCTACATGATTGGCGCCATCATTCTGATCGTGGGCGTGCGCCACTTCAAGCTGTCGGCGATTACGACGCTGGTCTTCCTGGTGCTGTCCTGGATCACCACGGCGGTGATTGCGTTCACCAACAATCATCGCCCCAACACCGACGATCCTTTGGCCTTGTTCGACAAGATCTACGACAAACCATGGACCCGCCTGGGACCCTACCTCATCGGCATGGCCGTCGGTTGGATCCTGTTCAGGACCAACTGCAAGATCCGGCTGCCCAAGCTGACGGTGGCCACCGCCTGGTTTTTGGCCATGCTCAATCTGTTCGTCCTGGTCTTTGGCCTCTACAAGGCCGACCTCTCGCAGTTCACCGCCGCCGCCTATAGTTCGCTGAGCCACTCGGCCTGGGCGTTGTCCCTCGCCTGGATCACCATCGCCTGCTCGACGGGCTACGGCGGCTACATCAACTCGCTGCTCTCGGCGCCCTGCCTCTATCCCTTCTCCCGCGTCACCTACTGCGCCTACCTGGTCCACCCGATCGTCATCCGCTCCATGGCGCTCAACTCGGACGCGCCACTGCATCTGGGCGGGGATCTGATGGTGAGTTGGGGGTTTTATCGTTAAGGAACTGAAACAACCGGAAAATCGTAGATTTTTTGAGGTTTAAAATCAATACTAAAAGTATTAAAAACTATGAAACGATATATTTTATGTTTAAAATGAGGTATATAATCTGAAATCTCTAGGGATTTATTTTTATTTTGTTTTTTTTTTCGGCCAATAATAAATTATTATAAATGTTATTAAATGTTTTTGTTTAGGAAATTAATTTATTACAAAATAATTAAAATTATTAATTTATTATTTTTACTTCCACTTTTAGGTTGTCATGTTCTTCGGTCTCACGGTGGCCTCCTACTTCCTGTCCTTCATGGTGTCCATGTCCTTTGAGGCGCCCGTCGTCACAATGCTGAAGATCCTGTCGCCTAGTCGAAAGAAACGCCTCGCCTAAGTCCTACGCACCAGAACCGCCCATTTCCGATTATTTATACCTCCATTTTGTCATGTTATCTATTTCTTGTCTATCAAGCAAAGCCCCACATATTTATAGCATCGACTCATCTGCACGCACACGACTCCTTCCGATCGTTTTCTCTCTATATATATATATATACTATATATTCTTTTCACTCTGCACCACATTTTCCACTCACATGTGTTCCAGTTAAAAAAAAAAAAACAAAAACGAGGAAAACACGACGTGCAAATCAATTCAAACTATTTTTTGTCATATTTTTGTTTCATAATGTGTACATTTTAGTCCTTTAATTTATTCCAAAGGTTTGGAAATTTTGCGCGTGACGAAGAGAAAGAGTTATACATAGTACTTAATAGTTATAATTATATGAAACTCTAGTACCTAATTATATGAAATCATGTTGTATATACTATATGCTATATATTGTTATACATAAACCTTTAAATAAAAACTGCTACCAAATACAAAGTGTGAGAGTTTCAATGGAATATTATGTTATCTTTAAAAGTTTATGTTCCCAGTTCAGATTCATGTTTTAAATATTTAAAAATACAGTATTTATTCTGTTTGAGTTTTTATTTATTTATTTCTGAATTTTATAAACTAATAAAAAAAATGATCACATTTATATTAATAATAATATCAATTATTGAGAAGGTACAGAATAAATTTATTAAAAAAAATTAAAAATTTAAAATGATTAAATACATTAGCTCACAGATATGTTGCTTAATATTTTTATAAGTCTTTATATTTTAATTCTCATTTTGGTATCACGTTGCAAGTCTTTTTTTGTGAGTCGTCCTTCACTTTGGGTCTGTCTGACTTATCTGGGACGAGTTCGTATTTTTCTTGATGATAGCACTGCTGGATGCCTCTTCCCAAGTCAAGAACTTCTTTTGTAACTGATGATTCTTATCTTCTTTCTCCGCATCCTTCAGACAGGACCGGCAAATGGTTTTGGGATAGGGGTCGTCTCTCTCAACTGGATAGTCACTCCACTGGGCAAGCACGTTGGCAACGCAAGTCCCAGATTTCAGAATTCGATCGAAGATATTCACCATGTTTTTCTTGCGCTCCAAGCACACACGGCACGTGGACACCTGCATAGCCCTAAAATCTAACCATTTATTATGAAATTCGAGAGTTTTAAAGTAATACACATTCTTACAATCGTTTTTAATACTAAAATTCACCAGACCAGATAGTTTTTTGACAGTCAAAGAACCGGCAGGGCTTTCAAAACATCGATGGTCTTATCGATACTATCGATTGAGAGCCTTTTGGCTTCTTAAGAATTATTAATAAGGCATTATATTTGATGAACTATATTTTCGATTTATATATTGATTGAATTTGTCAACCATTTAGGGAACCCCTTAACAATATTGAAAAACATTAATATGGCGCCTATTATATTTATTAATGTCATTATCATTGAGAAGGTACAATATAAATTATTTCTGAAGTGTCCCTTAACCAGTGTGAATATATTAAAAAAAATTAAGTTCATAACCTAATAGATATGTTGTATAATATTGATATAAATATTATGGTGATTGAACGATGGAATGACCTTATTTGCTACATTTATACTAAAAGGTACGATTACAGCTATTTTGTATGGTCCCTTATCCAGTATTTGCCTTATTTTGGTATAAATATTATGGTGATTGAAAGATGGAATGACCTTATTTGCTACATTTATACTAAAAGGTACGATTACAGCTATTTTGTATGGTCCCTTATCCAGTATTTGCCTTATTTTGGTATCACGTTGCAAAAGTCTTCTATTGGGAGGCGTCCTTGAACTCGGGTCTATCTTTTTTGTGTAAGTCTACCCGATGTTTTTAGGGCCGAATACATGGTGGTGACCAGTGGGTGCATTGCAGTGTGGGTAAGCAAACCTTTGCGATCCTTGGTGGAAGAATGCACCGTTCGCAAGTGTCGCTTAAGGTTCGAGTTGGTTGTGAAGGACATATCGCAGTGGGAACAGTTGTACGGCCGTTCTCCGGTGTGAACTCGCATGTGCACCTTAAAATTTTTGTTGATCTTGAAGGTGGACGGACAGAGGGAACACTTAAACGGTCGTTCCCCGTGGGTTACCAAGTGCCTGGTGAGACTCCACTCCAGTGGAAAGGTCTTTGGACAGTGGGGACACTCGAAACTTTTCAACGGTCGCACTCCGTGGGACACCAAGTGCTTCATGAGACCCCGCTCCAGTGAAAAGGTCTTTGGACAGTGGGAACACTCGAAATCTTTCTTACTGATCGTCGCTTCCCTAAGGTCATCACAATGTGCTCCCTCAATCACTGGGTCATCATAAAATGTTCCTTCAATCACTGGGTCATCATAACATGCTCCCTCAATCACTGGGCCATCGAAGTCAGAGTCCGAGATCTGAAAGTATTCCTCCTCGAAAACGTCCTCCTCCAGTGGCTCGTTGATCACTCGACATGGCAACTGGTTTTCTAGGTCTTCTTCATGGCTCCAAATATCTGGCACTAGTTCTTCCTTAACTTGGATAATACCACCGCTGGATACCTCTTCCTCGATCAACTGCTCCTCCAGTGAATCCTTTTGTATCTGATGAAAGGTCTCTTCCATCTCGTACGTCTTTTCGGCATCCTGCAGGCAGGACATGCAAATGGTTTTGGGGAAGGGGTCGTTTCTCTCAACTGGATAGCCACTCCACTGGGAAAGTATGTTGGCAATACAAGTCCCAGAATCCTGCGTCCGATCGAAGATATTCACCATGTTTTCGCTGTGCTCCAAGCACACACGGCACATGCGCGCCTCCATGGCCCTGAAATCGAATTTATTAGGAAATTTATAAATATTTACGATCGCTTGTGGTATTTTGTTTACAGCTCTAAGGACCGGGAACAGTATCGATATACAAAGATCGTAGGTGCAGCTGCGTTTTTTATTAGGGGTATTCCTGGCATTCCTGGTACTCACGATATACATATAAAATAATTATATTATTAACTTTACATTAATTACATATCTTTTATTTTTGTGATAGGTACAAGATATAATTTAGGAATATTGAAGGTATTTTATGCTCGTGTATCGATATGAACTATCGATGTTTGGCCCACACTAGCTGACAGTCTGTACCATCTGGCAACCCTGCTCGAAGCGAGTTTATAATTTTTAAGTAATTCTTTTAAAAATGCCGCCCGGAAGGCAAATTGCGAGCGATAGCGACATGGAGACCGTGCTGGAGGAGTTCAAGCAGCGCCAGGGGCGCCGCAACAGCAACTGCGGATCGGCCAAGTACGTCTGCAGCGAGCCGAAATGCGGGGCCACCTTCAAGCGGCTGGACCAGTTGGACCGCCACGAATATCACCACACGGGAATTGTAATTATAATGATTTCACATATGTATAGTCCACCTACCAACACCCGATCCTTGCAGAAGAAGCACGCCTGCTCGTACGAGGGCTGCGACAAGACGTACTCCATAGTGACGCACTTGAAGCGCCACCTGCGCAGCACCCACGAGCGTCCGGAGGCGGCGGCCAAGAAGACGGTGAAGTGCGCCCTCGAGGAGTGCGGCAAGATGTTCATCTCGGTCAGCAACATGACCCGCCACATGCGCGAAACCCACGAAAGTCCGCGCGTCTATCCCTGCAGCCACTGCAGCGCCAACTTCTCGCAGAAACTCAAGCTAAAGCGCCACGAGATCAGGGAGCACACGCTGGAGTACCCGTTCAGCTGCTCGAAGTGCTCGCGGGGATTCTACCAGGAGTGGCAGTGCCAGAGCCACGAGCCCAGCTGCAAGCAGTACGAGTGTCCCGGCTGCCCGCTGAAGTTCGACAAGTGGACGCTGTACACGAAGCATTGCCGGGACACGTTGCACGGCAGGAATCGGCACAAGTGCGACCGCTGCGAGTGCGCCTTCGACAAGCCCAGCGATCTCAAGCAGCACATCGAGGTGAAGCACAAGGAGGCAAAGCAGGAGCAGGGGGAGGAGTCCGCCTTCGCCTGCACAGAGGAGGGCTGCGGCAAGAGCTACTCGTACCTGAGGAATCTCCGCCAGCACATGCTGACCGCCCATTCGGGCAGGCGTTTCGAGTGCCAGACCGTGGACTGCGGTCGCTGTTTCAGCAGTGCCCAGAATCTGGCCAAGCATCTGCTCAGAGATCACAAGGATGGCAAGAGCAAGAAGAAGGACAAGAAGGCGGAGGCCAAGGAGCGGCTAAAGTCGAATCCCCGCAAGCGAAGGCGCGATGCCGGACGCAGCAAGCACTCGCGTCTGTCCAAGCTGGCCTGCCTGCAGCTGGACAAGGAGGACGAGGAGGCGGTGCGTGAACGCCAGCCGTTGGCACTCGAAAAGGTCACCCAATCATTGACGGAAGACCCCGTCGAGGAGCTGCTGGCACAGACCCTCCAAGACGAAGAGGAAGTGGAGCAGGAGTAGGGCCAACACTTCAGAAAAAGAGAGAAAAGGGAAGGAAGGTCAGGTGAAAACCTGAATGAGGCTGGAAAACTTAAATATTACTCAGAACCTTTGAGTTGAAAGGAAAATAGAGCAGAAATTAAGTGAAATACAAAGAAGAACTTAATTAGTTTTACACAAATCACAAATCAAGACGCCAAGAATCAAGCAAATCAGTCATCAAGAAACTGCCAAAGAGTCAAGAAGCTAAACACAAAATGATGAAGAAGTGCGAAACACCAGAAGACAGACGAAGGTAAATTTTACATATTCATAAATGTAATTATACACAGCAGACGCTTCTAAATGTGCAGAAAATAAACTAGGACCTTTCTCCCTTCCTTACTAGTTAAGTTAATTAACTATTTATCTTCGCCGCCTGGAGCGGAATAATTTCCAAACTTTTATTTTTAATATATTTCTCACTAAGAGTCCCATTCCATGACTAAAACTTTTAAGTTTCTAAAAATATGCGGAGTAGATAATAATTTATATTAAATAAGATATAAGCACTCCTTACTTCTCAGAAGTCTTCTAGATGAAAACGTTTCAATGTATATAATTTCAAAAAATATTATTTAGCTGTAAACCCTTTCTTCTCTGAGTTGCCATGGTTTTGAAATGAAAGCAAGCCGTAAAACGACCATAAATACTAGTCTTAGAAATCGTAAATATTTTTCTGTTTTTTTTTTTATTAAACAATCTTCTAAAAAAACAAAAAAAATGCTTAATGTGTGGACGCGATGGCGATGGTGGAGGATTGGAAAAGTACGGACCGGTGCAATGGAAGTGGGATTTCTGGGGGCTACAGCGAGTTGATGATCTTCCGGCTGCGCATCTGCTCCAGCCAGTGATCGTACTGCTGCTCCGGCGTCTGTGGCTCCTGGTAGTAGTGCTGCGGCGGCTCGCCCTCCTCCAATCTGACGAAGTAATGACAGTGCTTGTACTCCACCCGGCCGAAGCGACCGCGGGCATGGCGCCTCACGCCCTTAAAGACGCGTCCCTTGCCCACAAAGGATTCGGCTGGAAAAAAGAAGTAATATATTAAATTAGTGCAATAATTATGGAAGATACTGGGATTATAAGTACTCGAATTTCTATTTATTTTCAAAAAAGTTGATAAAGAATATGGTATTTAAACAAATGAATCCCTAATTTCCAGGTCAATTGATTGAAAATACCTCCTTTAATGGGATTATAAAAATTAATCCTTAATTTTCAAATCAATTTATTGGCTAATAAAAGGGAAATTAAGGCGAAGAATTACTAATTTGGGATTTATTAAAATCCTAGATAGTTTGAATGAAGAAACTTCTACAGAATAGCAATCAAAATAAAGCTTATTTATAAATCTGCTCTTAAAGACCATAAATCCTATCTATTTCTGGGTTAAAGTTCCTCCCTAATCCCCCCATTTGAAAATTCCTCTTCAGGCATAACAAATGCTACCCACCGATCCACAGATTGCTCTTGTACTCCACATTGTGCCGCTCCACGGCCATTTGTTGGGCCTCCAGGATGGTCTCCTTCACATCGGTGGCTCCCTTCTTGAGCACAAAGTTCAGTTGCTTCAGTGCCTCATCGACGGACATGCCGCGAACGAAGGCGGCGATGTACCACATCTTGTCCGGACTGTATTTTATGTTGTTGCGCGAATGGCAGACGTACTGAAATTGGATGATATGGGGGGATTACTACCAGAGTTCTCAGGGTATCGATGATAAGCCCACATTCTTACCGCCTTCCTGGGCTCCTCGTCCGTTTCCTGCGGCGGGTGCACCGTCTTGTTGTACTCCAGCCATTTCCGGGGTCCGTAGTTGTGCTTGTTCCACTTGGCACACAGAAGTCCACCCGTGTGCAGGGATTTCACTTGGTGTTGGAGGGCAGGTGCTAATGTGACTGGGGGTGTTGATAGCGACTGGGTTTCGCCCGATCTGAGGAGCGCTGCTCCCTGCGGCGCCTGCAGGCGCAGCTGGGCCATCTGCCGGATCACCTTGTGCATCTCGAGTCCGCTGCTTTATCACAAAAAACCAGGCAATTCAATCGGAAAGGAAAAACGCAGACTTCTCGTTCGGTCGCGTAATCTGCCAGCTGGAGTATCGATATCACCATGGGGTATGGTATCGATATATCGAATGTTTTGGAAATGTTTCCACAAGTTAAATGTGTAGCAATCGATATTTTTAGAGTCTTCAAAGTTTCAAGTTAAGTTGGGAGAATATAGTAATAGTAATGTATAGTATAGTAAGAAATAAATATTCCTTGTACTGTCTTTCAGTTTACACAATTGTGCTTAACAATACAACAAAATTATTTTTATTTTTTAGAAGTATAAACAAGAATCAGTTTTCTGTAATCCGGTACCTTTTGCTTAGTATATGCATTATTTTTCTTATTTTATTTTATTTATAAACCGTTTGTAATATTTACCTTTGTGTAAAAAAACGACGCCTTTTCCCGTTGTACGAAATGTAATGTAATGTATAATGTAAGCACTTCAAATTACAGAAGGCTCACTGGAAAATGAGGATAAGGATAAATATAACTATGGGGCTAGACTTGGAATTCATTGGTGCTCCTGGCATAACTACGATTGCACCTACTCTTTGCTAAAATGATAATCAGGCCTAAAACGTTATGAACATTACAACTACTATACTTATAAAGAACAGCTTCAAATCTCATAAAATAAACTTATATACATTTGTTTGTGTAAGGATTAAAAAAAAATTTGTTCTTTCTAATACACCTTTCATCTTTTAAATAAGGCCGCGTAAATCCACCTGGCAACGCTTTCACTAGTGTTAGTACAATTATTTGATGAAAAATAAAGTGAAAAGTAATAATAAATATTTTTTCGGTTTATGATGTACCTACATTGAAACAACTTTTTTCATTTAACTATTTTTTTAGTAGCTACAATTTAAATTATAAAACCCCTTCAAAGAATTTAATAACTAAGAGGTATGAATAGTTATAGTTTAAAATAATTTTTGGAGTTTTGTGATTTAATAATATTAATATTATTAAAAAAAAACTCAATTCAGTTTTGAGCAATAGCTGGTGTTATTTCGCGCCCCACCTTCAAATCCCCGAAACGGTCCGGCATCGCTGGTCGTCTCGAGTGCTGGTTTGAAATTGTATCTGAGGGATTGTTGGCCATCCACTCACTGCATTCGGTCGCGTGAAGCGGTTCTTGGCTGATGTGAAGTGCGGAGCGCTCGCGATCGAAACGGAAATTCGAAGGGCGCCAGATTCGATTCAAATCAAAGATAGAAAATTTCAAAAAAAAATTCAAATTCGCGTATGCAAATCCAATCGATGGTAAATTGAAAGACGAAACTGTTTGTGTGACATCCGATACATCTGTTTATCTAATCTGAAATTGCTGCAGTCCGAGGGCTCAGTTGTTTGTTTATATTTTGTTTTGCAATGGCATTTTGCTCTGCCTCGATCTCGTTTTGTGTCTGAATAGTCGGATTGCAGTGGATTCCGAGATCTCGTGATTGCGAATCTAAACCATCTGGATAAATGACGGGAACTTATTTTCACTGCAGCGTTCTAGATTCGAGGAAAAATAAATGACGAGAAAATCTCGTTATTTTTTTAAACAGTTTTAAAGTTAATTTGTGAAAAGCCAGTTAATACATTAATAGTTGGGTACTGTTGAAATACAAACCAGGAAATCCAACCTTTTATAATTAAAGATGCCTACTAACGTCGGCGAATTATTTCCGAATTTATGCTATTTTTTTTAGATTTTTATGTCCATCCGTTTTGTGTGATGTTTACTACTTCCCGTTTTTTTGTACAGCCTTTTATATATATTAGTTTAGTAAAAGTTCGAAACAAATATTTAATTTGTTTTTATATTTATATTCCGATCTCCCTGGCTTATAAACCAACAAAAATGACACATCCAATGGTCGAAACTTTTGCTAACGGAAATTACAGTCTTCCCACACGCAACTCACCTTTGAACATATTTTTTTTTCGAGTGGGATGCTCGCACGTAGATAATGAAAAACTAAACTTTTGCTATCATTTTGGTTGTTAGAGAGCTTTGAGGTTGTTTTTTCAGCTCTCCCGAGACTACAGACTCTATAGAGTCTCCGATGAGTAGGCGATCGGGCACGAGCAGCTCACCTATGTATCTATCGCTGCGCTGCGATGTGTTTTACAGATATTTTGCGCCATTAGTAGTGGTTTAAATCTTGCTGCGATCGCTGCCGAGGTAGAGCAAAAAAATAAATTAAAATATGTAATAATAAAAACAAATAAAAGTGAACTACGAATGGAGATAATAAAAAAACGCAACACGCGACGCGCTAAAATTAGTTTTATACATTTTTTTCCAGTGATGAAGCACCAGTGAAAAGTGCACTCACAGAATAAATATACCAAATATATATATAAAGAAAAAATAAAAAAAACCAAAAAAAAAAAATGTCATAAATGCAAATAGCCAAAATCAATAAAGTGAAGCAACGCAGCTGTATTTGCAGCCTGTTTTTTGTGCAGTGTAGACGATCTGTATATGCATGTCTAAATATATATAGATGTGCATATATACCTAGATATAGGCGGTCTCTGCTGGGCGTAGCACACAGCATCCAACTTTTTAGATTTATTTTTAGATAAATGATCGGGTGTGTGTTATTTTTTTTTTCCACTAATTTTATGTTTTTTTTTTTGTTGTTTTTCGTATTCATATATCTTAACCATCTGGGCAATATTGTAGGGCAATTCCAGCAAAAATGATTTTGAAAATATATTTGTCATTCAAAAAACAAATATATTTAAAGTTTAGAAGTCTCGTAAATAAAAAGAAGAACATTTTTAGAAAGTTTCCCCATTTGTTATTGTTTCTATGCAAATTTGCGACTTTCAGTTTACAATTTGAGTGGCCGCCTGGCAACGAATATCAATTTTTAGCCCACAAAATTAACTGTCTTATTTATATTGGCACATTTGCGAGTCATTTGCGAGTGTGAGCAGCATGATCAATTTGTAGAATGCTAAATTGCTTACACCATATGGCGTTCTGCAGGCAATTTTCTTCATTTATTTTTTGTTTTCTTAATTATAATTCAGTTTCTTGTCTGTGAATGGCAGCCGCCCATCAATGAACTCGAGTCGCCCACACTCGACGGAAAAACTGGGCATTATGTATGGTGGAAAATGTGTCAAATGTCACCTGCACACCGCCTACAACTTGTTTTTTTTTTTCGATTTTCTACACGGAAAAAAACCTAGTTAACACTGCCAAGATTTCTTTGAAAAGTAAACTCAAAAAAGTTCGAAATACATTTAATTTGTGTGGGAAGGGCTGGCTGGTTTTAACCTGGCTAAAAGTCTAATGCTTTTTGGCCGTTACTTTTTGTGTTATTTTGGCCAACCTGTTTGACAGCCGATTACGTCACCATCATCTAAGCGATGCCGAGAGTGTAGAACCCGCCAAAATCTTAGCACACACAGCAAAAAGGCAAAAAAGAGAAACCGTCAAAAATGCCTTAAGACAACAAATCAGATTTTAAAATTAGCCTAGAATAAACAAACGACCTGAATGATACCCTAAGAATTTGACTAAGTGCTAAGTACAAAAAAGAAATCTTTAAAAATATATTTTAAAAAATTAAATAGTTATAAAAGCAAGTGAAAAAACTATAGTGAATTTATTAGAAAAAAAAAACATAATGGTTAAAAATTAATTTTTTGAAAAAAATATTTTAAAAGAAAATCAAAATAAATATTTAAAAAAATATAAAAACTAAATAAAATAAATATAAAAAATATTTTAAACAAAAAGAATGTTTTAAAATCCAATATAAATAATTATCCATTGAAATCTAAAGATGACATAACAAATATAAACTCGTAATGCAGCTTATGGGATTTTTTTTGGCATTGAAGGGAAACTGAAGCCTGTAATAAAGACCGATTTGGAATAGCCGTAATTGCCCCGACATCCGACATTAGATAGCCCAACCACTCCGCCCACCTCGCGATTTCCCAAGGCCAGAGATCTTGATTTTGATGTTCGGAGTGAGAGAGCGGAGACCAGACGAGCATAGAGATAAAGATATGGAGACACTAGGTATTTGCTGAGTTGAAGAATACAGTTTTTGTTGGCATGTTGTGTTTTATGCTCTTTTTTTTTTTGGTTTTTGAATCTCAACTCATTTCGGGCCAAGGTTGATTTTATATAATAAAAAAAAGAAAAACAAACCAAGTGTGTGTGTGCGCGTCTCTCTTTCGACCATATGTTATAATAATTCTCGATCTCGATCGACAGCTGTGAAGATGCAGGCGTAAAAGTGCAAAGTTCTTGGATGCAAACCCAACGAAATCGATTAGAAAGAAAGTAGAAATTCAGAAAAAGAAAGAACTCAGCGAAAAAAAAGGAGAAAAAAGAAAGTCTCGATAGAAAGATGAGTGGAGACCAAGGTCACCGAAGAAGAATGGGTCCCACCCTGATTACGATCCTGATCCTGTTTGCGATCGCGCTAACCACCGATGGCTATAACATCGATCTGCCCAGCTACATTCGATTCCGGCAGTCGCCCAACTCGATGTTCGGCTTCAGCATTGCGATGCACAAGGCTCGAAGTGGATTCTACGGCAATCAGAACAAGTAAGTAACCGAAATTTAGATCTATATAGCATTAAGATCACCTAAGAAATGTGTAGGAATTTTAAGGGATTTTTTAAGACAGTACTTTAAAATATATATATATATATATATTCTAATTAAAATAAAATATATTTATATATTAAATTTAAAGCAAAATATATTTATATACATGGGTATTACATTTAAAATAAAATATATTTAAATATATTTATATATTACATATAAAATAAAATATATTTGTATATTTTTTAAAATATTTATTATATTTTATTTATTTTTTTCTTAGTTCTTTTAGATCTTGTACCACAAATCATGTTACGTTCATTACAACTTTGGAATAGGGTCATTTATTTTTTCCTCTGTCTTCAAACGACCCTCTTGACATTTCCATTCATTTCTCAATGCATTATCTTCATTTGGAGAAATGTGCTTTAAACTCCGTTTCCATTTAAGATAAGTAAATCATATGGATTTTAAGCACGCTTCATATATTATGCACTCAGTATGCATACAAATATATTAACGGAAGAGAACGCTGACATAGCTGGAATTCATGCTGCTATCGGGAAACTCTCTCCCATTTTCCCTCTCTCCTTATCATTTGACTTATAAGATGCTGGTGCTCATGCCTATAATATGATAAATACCATGTTTATCTTTCTCAAAAATTATTGATTATAATAAGATTGATTTTTCAAGATTTTTTATTTTTCTCTGAGTGGCTTTAGTAAAGCCCAAAAAATGATATAAGAAAAAAGAAAAAACCCATTGCATCAGTGAAGTGTTGAAATCGGAAATACGTCGTTCTTATTTTTGATAAAAGCAAGCATTCGAAATATCTTAATGTTTCCGGGATATTACATTGTAATTCATTTTTAAACAAATGATTCAGGGTCCTAATATTTGTATTTCTTGGTGGGAGCAAAAACCCAAGAGGCCATCATAGAAAAGTACAATTACGAATGAAAGAAAATTATCAAAAAAACTAGGGAAAACTTTTTTTTTTAATTTTTAATTTTATGAATTCAAAAATATTAAATTATTTTAAAAATGAAAACAGTAACTATAAAGGCTATCAATCGCATAGAAAACCCAGAGATGCCATTTGGCAAGACTTTGGTATTGACAGACCACTAGATTATTCGTTTTTTTTTTTCGCAGCCGTCCAGCCGTCTTGAAAATAATCCAGTGACATGTTAATCTGTGGGCAGAGATTTCCACTATCTGCAGCCCCAGCATGCAACGACTTCTTCCCTATCTCGACGAGCGTGTAAATATGCATCCAGAATGCTAAACGCCCATTAATTTCAATCGCTCGGAAGATACCCCGCGCTCCCCAGAAGAGATTCATTGATAAATTTACGAGAGTGTCGCATCTAAATCTATCTGGGACACTCTTGACTTTTGGACTCTCTTGCCTTTCAAGCGTTTCAAAAGTTTATTGGGTCCTCGGTCCGTCCATCCGAAAGTCTGACCCCCTGACAAATGGCCAAGGAGCACATATATTTGCCGCCCATGTAATGCAACCAATAACTTTCACGCTATTCATGTGAGCCGTTCGATTCGCAGCGATGATAGCCTTTCTGAACCCACAAAGTTCAGCTTGATGGACCGTGTTAATCGCAGAGTCTCGGTACTGGGAGAAAAATCAAGTACTATATATAGTATTAAAAAAATAACTGAATGGTTTAAATAAAGAAAATATTTAAAAGTTATTTGATTTTAGAAATTTAAACTAAATCTCTGGATTAAAAATAAGCTGAAAAAATTATATAATATATTAATTAATATTATAAATATTTTAAAGTACCTATTTTTTATTTCTGTGTATATAAGATAATATTTTCAAATTATTTGATTTTAGAAATTTAAATTAAATATATGCCTTTAAAAAAAAATTAGTAAAAAAAAGTGAAAAATATACATATATAATATTTATATAGAATATGATTTTATTAGATTTTTATGTCAATCCGTTCTGTGCGAAATTTGCTACTGACCATTTTTTATAGGTCCTATTTTATTAGTTTAGAGATTAATAATATTTTTAATATTTTTAAATAATTATGTTTTATTTTTTATATAATATTTTAAATATTTTAAAATGGCAATTTTTTATTTCTGTGTATCGTGGGATTCCGTCTTAGACTTTTCGCACGTTAGCTGGTGGATGGCTAGCCCATGGGGTTAGCCTACTAAATACAAGGAGAGTTCGAGGACTGCAGACGCTTAAGAACCGCAGATACGTACCATCGATAGAGAGAGTGGCTGGGTGAAAGAGTGGCGACCGGGCTATCAAAGCAACAGCATCTACGGCTACGTGTGTGAATGGCCTTTTGGCCGTTTGCACCGCTTTCCTCGCCATAAGTCTCTATAAGTCTCTATATAATCCATATACACACACTAAAGATACAAAAAACAAAAAAAAAAAAAGAACTGCCCCGCGCTAAGTGCACTTAAAGGCAACGAAAATTATTTAAATGCAGCGTTAAAAATGTTTACAATTCAATAAACAGACGCAAACAGACACGGAATTTGGTTAGACCCTGCCCCAGAAGAGGCGACAACTGAAGATACAAATACAGAGATATAGAGATACAAAGATACAAAGATACGTAGATACGTTGGAATACAGAACAATAAGTTAGCACCGAGCGACTTTTTTCCCAAGGTGGGTTGAACTCTGGATGCTCTTTGAAAAGTATCTCTGAAAAGTATCTCTAAAAAGTATCTTTGAAAAGTATTTTTAAAAAGTATCTCCAAAAAGTATCTGAAACTGTTTAGCATACATTGTATTTCTAACAAAAACCATATAAAGATTGTTTTGTATCTTTCAGAGGTTCTTAAGTTCTTAAGCTGGAAACTATTAAATATTAAATTAAAGTATAAATTATTATATTTTTATAAATTCATTCTGTTTAAAAATAAAAACTAAAAAGTATATCTCAGGGGATCTTAAGTTCTTAAGATGAACCCTACATAAATTATTATTATCTAGTAAAAGTAAATATAATTTTTTTTTTTTTAAGATTTATTCTTCTTGAAAACTGAGCCTTCTGAATAGGTTAGTGCTGCCCATGCTGCCGAAGGGCATTACTTTTGGGGGCTGCCCCCTGCGTTAAAAGCTTAAAATTACCCAACTCCATGAGATAATTGTGTGCTAAACTCAGAAGACAAAAGCGACACACAAAGCAAAGAGCCAAAGACAACGATGTGAGGAAAGTGGTAAACACAAGGTGGCTAAGTAACTAGTTGTGGCGGTGGTTATTGTTTATAAGGCAACGCGGCCCAAAGCCGTTTGGCCAATATGTGGTTTGCCCTGAGAACAGAACCGAATCGTTGTGGGGGCAATTAATACAGTGTATCCGTATCTGCAGAGGCATTTCATAGCTATATCTCGGTGCACACTTTATAACTATATCTGTAGATGAATGTACCTGTAGCCCAGTTTTCTGTTTTCTGTTCTGTAAGCGTTCTATTTACGGTCAAGTGTTTCAGCTGAAACGGCAAGGTTGTTGTCGCCGCTTCACCCAATTGGCCAAATAAAGTCGTTTGTCCGTTATCCAGAACGAGAGAGTCGACCACAAGTTTCCTTATAGACGGTTGGATAATGGCCAGGCCGACTCATTAGCCTGACCCCGTTCCTCGTGCTTTTGCTTGGGATCCTTTAATGCTCTCCCATCTGGTTCGGCAAAGTGAAATCGTTAGAGAGAGAAGTTTCTACAAGTTGCGAATATATATTTCATAATTGAAACTAATTTTTATGACAGGCTAAATATAGAGATTAGATTAGCTGTTATCTCTTGAATATTTATTACGAACTTACGAATTTTTTTGGTGTGTTCTAGAGGCTGACATGTGTATTATCGCTAGACAAATATAAAAAATTCTAATATTATTTATATAAATATTTTATAGAAAATTTAATAAAAAATAGGCGATCTTTTAATGACATTTTCGAAACCTTTTACGCAACGTTTCAGTCGGTTTAGTAACCGCATCTTGAAGAAGGCATCTCTGGGGTCACCTCTTGAATTATTTTTAGCCACTTCTGCAGCAGCCCACCAACATCGAACATCGGTGGAAGATCACTTGAGTGAGGAGTTCATTTAGGGTCTCCATCTCTATACAGTTCTCCCCGCCGGCTCTCTAGTAAGTGGGTCTGGGCAATCTATCTATTGCATAAACTCAAATAAACTACTGTCAGCTGCAGCTGAGATCGTATCGATCGATTGTCTCTCGGCCTTTTTGTTGTGGTTATGAAATGGCAAAAACGGCGGCAGGCAATGAGAACTGTAATTGATTTCAAATATTTATGCCGTACATGCACTGTGGAAAATATTTTCATTTTCTTAAGGGTTATAAACTTTTTTATTAACTTTTTAAATTTAACCAAAAAATGTTTTAAATATTTGTATTATGTGTATAATATGTTTTAAATAGTGAATAATATTTTTTAAGATTTTCTAAACGAATATTTCAATTGTTTAAGGCTAAAACAATTTTTTTGAACAAATTTAATAGCTTATTAAATTCAATTAAAATGTTTGATATATTTTAAATATGTTTTAAATATTGAAAAATATTTTTCAAGGTTAAGACTAAAACATATTTTATGTTTAAAATTGTATTTTCTTTACAATCATTTGTATAGCTTTTAAAATTCAATTAAAATGTTTTAAATATTTTTAACATGTTTAAAATATTGAATAATATTTTTTGATAATTTTTTAAAGGAATATTTAAAATGATTAAGATATAAAACGTATTTTAGTAACTCTCATTCTTTTCTCTGTACTTGTATACTTTGGCATTTTCATTTGTTTTGCCGAACCCCCTTAATTGCCGCTTGATTGCAGAACCTCGAGTGGTGGAGTAGATATCCATCGCAGATCGAATACTGATCGCAGATCAGCTGGCTATACGGGGCCCAGGGAAAAACGGAAGTGTCAATGTGTAAAAAAGGTGCTGGGAAACCGCACACACGCACTTAGGTACGGGAAAATGGGAAATTGAAAATGGAAATGGTAAAATGTTAAATCGCTCAATGGACAAAACAAACGCCTGGGGCCTGTCACGTGTGCAAGGGTTTCGGCTTTCGGTTTTCGGCTTTCTGCTTTCCCAATTTTCCCCGACCTCCGGGGGGCGCACACATGTTTAGCGCCGACACGCCCTCGCCGCTGCCCACTTTATCCCAAATTTTCCCCGAGTTTCGGTTTCTGTTTCGATCCTCTCACCCTCATATCGCCGTTTACCGATCCGATCGTCTCGGTTCCCTTAACGCCGCCTGACTTCGCAAGTGAGTTGGCTGTTTTTCAAAGAGAAATGTTCTACCTTTTATGTATTTACATCGTGCATTATTTAAAAGGTCACCACCGGTGTCCACAGTGTCCCTGAAAAGTCAGCCTTGATCAGCGGAAGTTGGGTTCAAAGTTTGGAACCAGGAACAATTTAAACAAACAAATAACAAAGATCTTAGTTTAAGCAATTCTTTGGTAGTTTGGGTAGTTTTATTTTAAGAGTAAGGATATTTTTTAAAATATTTTTTGGTTCATAAAATTAAAAAAAAATTTTTTTTTTTGTTAATTATGAAAAGTTTTTGACTTTGGAACCAGCAAAAATTTAAACAAACAAATAACAAAGAACTTAGTTTAAGCAATTCTTTGGTAGTTTTAGTAGTTTTATTTTAAAAGTAAGGATATTTTTTAAAATATTTTTTGGTTCATAAAATTGAAAATTTTTTTTTTGTAAATTTTGAAAAGTTTTTGACTTTTTAAACTATAAAATAGTTAAATGGTTCTAAACTGGTTTAAGGGGGTAAGCAATTTTTCGTTAGCCCAAAAAAAAGTATGGGAAATTTTTTTCAAAACTTTTTAAAAAGATCGAAAAATCTTGAAATTTTTTTAACAATAAATTTTCCTTGGGTGAAGGATGTTTTTATTTTTGAGTAATTTAATGGACAACAAACTCTAGCCATTTTTCGACCATAGAGTATTGTAAATTTATCTGCTTCAGCAGCTGTCTTTTGGGCACATGAGACACCCGTCCGCTTACTTTCCAGCGGCACTGTGCAGTTAATTCATTCAGGAGGAAAGGAGAGGAGAATGAGAGTGAGAATGTGTGGCGGCAGGAAGCATGCGCAGCTTCACACGAGCCCCGCACCCACGTCATTCAGAATTCAGAAAGTGAACTGCAGAAGGTCTACAAATCGCACTGAATCATGTACAATGTGCATACCTCTAGATCTTTGTAAATATATATATATATATATATATATCTATGTACGAGTCTCACATCCTGCGAGCATGTGTTCAGCGAATGACTCGGAAGTCGGGGGCTCAAGAGAGGGGTGGCAATTTTCGAAAAAATGTTATTTTTAAAACATTATTTTTATTGCGGCTGCTGCACGCGACGACTACGAAGACGACGACGACGGAGTCGAAAGTCTCGAAAGGTATGTAATTCAAGACGGGTCCCTCGGTCGTCTCAATTTAGCATTCAGGGCGCGAAGCAACAGAAGGTTTTCATTTCTATACAATACCATTTTATTTTATTTTATTTGTATTTGTATTGTGTCTTCCCTTTTTCCCTGAATTTGGTTTTGAAGACATGTGTGCGGAAAATTGGTTTTCGATCTATCCTTTTTCATGATCTATCCTCTACTTACCAATAACCAATTGAGCCATTGAATTGTATCGAAATTCAAAATCGAACAATCGCATTTGTTGCTTTGGCGCCTGGTCGCATGTTCAATTGACTCGCATTGATTTCGGTTTATTTTTTGTCGGGTGTTTTTTGATCTTTCTAAGGTC
Organism: Drosophila pseudotakahashii; assembly: GCA_035046095.1. Taxonomy (NCBI): domain Eukaryota; kingdom Metazoa; phylum Arthropoda; class Insecta; order Diptera; family Drosophilidae; genus Drosophila; species Drosophila pseudotakahashii. Next base: position 17,270,124 of record JAWNOE010000105.1, read on the forward strand.
CACTGAACACCAAAACAATAGCAACGCATTCCGGACTGACGCGTGCTCCACAATTTACGAAATTAAAACAAATTACGTAAGCCAGAACGCTTGAGTGCCTCGAATTTATTCGGCAATGGGGAAAAATTACATATGATATCAGAGGAATTATCATAAAATCAGAAGAAAATATAATAACAAACATGAGGATTACCTCGACTATTAGATACCCATTACTCAGCTAAATGAGAGTGAGAGAGATGAAGATATGCAGGCTGTAGCTTAGAGTGGCGCCATCTCGCGGAAAAAAATAAGTGTGAGAGAGATGGAGAAACGCAAGCAGTCGCTTCAAGTGGCGCCATCTAGCGGAAAATTCATTATTATTTCAAATATATTCTATCAAATTGTTTCGAGTTCATGGAAACTTGGAAATCAATTGAAATGAGTCAAATAAACAAATTAATCATCGAGTGAAGAAAGGTTTCTTTTCAGAATTCTGGTTATTCATTGATTCGTTTAAACGAAATGCAAATGCGATCTGCGAGGCGCCCCCTCAAAATCAAAAAAACTGCCGAGGGATGGGGAACCTGTTTTGGTTTTGGTTTTGAGTTTGAGTTTGTGTCATTTCTGTTTGTCTGTCCATAAATTAATATTAATTATTTTCAACGGGTTGCGAGAGAGAGAATGATCGAATCGACGCCTATCGATTAATGCCAAATGATGTCAGCACTCAGAACAGAAGCGTTTACAAGATGGAAAAGATACTCGAATTCAGGTTGAGAGAATGTGAGCGATAAATAGAGCTTTTTGGTATGCGATTTTACTACTCACTCCGTAATAAAGTGCAGCTGCTTGTTTGTGTAATTTAAATCTCTTTTAAATACATTGCAAATGCCAACAGAAACAGCAGCTTGCCAACTTCCAAAGACCCGCTTCATTCATTCGTTTAAAAACCCTCCCATTTATTGAGATGCACTGGGGAAAAAGGGGAATTTATTTTATAATATTATAAATTTGTTACAGATTAATTATCAAAATAAATATTAATCTATTGAGATGCACTGGGGAAAATGGGGAATTTGTTTTATAATATTATACATTTTTTAAAGATCATCAAAGTCATTAAAATAATTATAAATCTTTTTTGACTTCTGAATAATGTAAGTTTAACCATAATTGTTAGATTATCATGTATTCATTTTTATTCAGACATTTTGTTTTTTCAATTTTTCTCCCAGTGCACTTACTCGCCCATTCATAGGAAGTTCCGTTCGCGATCTTCTTTGGGTCGCTCCCTCTCGAGTTTCACGCATCTGTGCGATTTTTGCTTAACTCAAGCGTCAAATTGTTGCATGTGGGCCGAGCAGGTCGGCCAATAAAAGGGGGCGGATCGCCTCTCCAGAGGGGGTGGCAAATGGGGCGGGGCAGGGGCGGAGAGGTGGGGTTGTTTAATCAACTCTCAAGTGTTTGATTTGGACCGTTTGCGGCGTGCCTTGTATAGCATCCGTAAAAGTTGGACTACACAGAGGGAAATTCGATCATCATTTTATTTACATATTTTGGATTAATATTTTTATATTATTTTTACATTAAGTATGACACAAAATTATTTATTTTTCTTTATTTAATTTAAAATATAGTCAATACATTATTTATTTTACATTTCATTTTTACATTACATTTACATTTTTACATTATTTAATATACATATTTAGGGCCGTTTTCTCATGGGAATTCGGAGTTAAAATTAAATTTTATTTTCTTAAATGTTTATTTAGATATTTGGTTTTATTTTTTTTTTTGATCCTTTAAACTAAGAATTTTATGCCAAAGCGATACTTATTTTTTCCCCTGTGCCTACATTCACTTTCCGTTTTATTATTTTCCATTTTAATGAAGGCCCATTTAGTGCACCCTAGGGTTAAAGCTAAAGTTAAAGCCGACGACCATCGAGTGGGCACCCTTTTCTGTTCAGTTCTTTTCTGTTCGCCGCACTTCCGCATTCAATGCTAATGACAGCTGTCAATGTGCGTGCCATGATGAACTGCTGCCCCTGGAGGAGAATGGAACCGCTGGAACCACCAGAAGTACAAATACCAGAGCCACTGACTCTCGGAAACTCACAGATAATATGGGGGTGCCATAAAGAGGGTTGCCAAATGTCAAATAGGGAGGTTTTATCGGCTCAGTGCAGGGAATTTCAAGAATTCAATTTAAAGTGTTAAGAGAATGGAAGTGGAATAGCCAAGAAAACATTGATGGATCATAAAGGCCTTTGAGCGGGGTGGAAGTCTGAAGAGATGATTAAACAAATTGTTAAATTTCTAATTAGGACAGGCACTTGTATTTCAATATTATGGTTTACTTAACAGCTAACATCCCTTGAATATTAAATACATCGAATGGCATACACAATGGAACCTTATAATTAATTAAAGGAAATTTTTGAACTATATTCCTTTTGTATTTTCAAGAGATATTTTCAAGAGATATTTTCTGTGGATATTCTTTTATAATGCTACATTTTTTATTCTTACCTCAAATTAAGAATTTAGTTTTTATAAAAGCTATTTTGTTAAATGTATATCTTAGATACTAGAATATCTAGTATATACAGTATATTTAGAATATCTAACATATCTAGTATATCCGAACATATCTAGTATATCTAACATATCTAGTATATACAGCAGTGGCGGATCCAGGATTTTGTTGTGGGGGGTGATATGAGAACAATTTTTTGTTGCATACTTTTTGAATACCAAAATTCCTTTCATTTTTTCTCCGAGTGGCGGGTGATATATATATCACCCATATCACCCCCCGTGGATCCGCGCATGATATACAGTATATTTAGAATATCTAACATATCTAGTATATCCGGTATATCTAGTATTACAAATATATCTAATATACCGAAAATATATTTAGTCTATCTAGTATATCAAATATATCTAGTATATCTGGTATATCTAGTCGAGGCTCTACCCAATTTTAACCCTTTTTTCTTCTATTTCAGTGTCAGTTTGATCGTTGGAGCTCCCAAATTCGACACATCCCGTTATCAGCAGGGCGTGTCGGAGGCCGGCGGTGTTTTCAAATGCGGCCTGAACGATGACGACTGCAAATTGGTGCCATTCGACTCCAAAGGTAATTTAATCGAGGCAAAACCCAAAGATACACTTAAGTCAGGTATCCCATTTCGAGTCTGTAGTCTGGTAGTTCCTCGTGAGAAGAAGGAGCTCTCTAGCGGCAAACTTGGCGCCAATCCCCGCCAGAAACTGGCGCCAGGGAAGCAAAAATCGCAATTAGTTTATTTATGGCCAACACGCATGCGCAACCTTTTAGTATGCAAAATGCAAAGAATGCTTCGATTGCAGTGGCAAAAAAAAAAGAGAGAGAGAGAAAAAAATGCAATAATATATTTTTAGACAATTGCCGGGGAACGGAAATGATAAACTTACTCACCGAACCAACGAACTTCCTCTTGTCGCTACGCATACGCATTTTAGCATATTTTTGCCATTAACTGTCGGCCCATAAATATGCAATTTGATTTTGCAACGCAGATCGAAAGAGAAAAAAACACCTTGGGTAAAAGTTATTGACACGTGCCCCATCAGCCGACTGCAGACTCGATAATGGATGTTAATGCTCACGGGGGGTGTGTCCCATAAATTCGCTCCTCCAAACCCCCTTTTCCACCTTTCAATACCGCTAAAATAATATATAAATCTCTGCTCAAACTTAATGCTTAATGTGGCTAAAAAAAAAAAACAGGAGTCAACAGGTGCTTCATTCAGCTCGCAGGTTTGGTCATCTTCTAAAGTGTTTCAGCTCTGTGATTCACCATCCATTAGTTGTTAGATCTTATTCACCTTTCTCATCTCGCCAATGCGTTGCCCTCATGAGTTAGTCATTCATAAATAATGTTTATGACTATCATGTTTAATGACTAATTGTATATGAATAATAATTTAAATTTTACTGCTGATTCAGTTTGAATTTTTCGAAGCCTCACTGATTTTTTGGTAATTTGTATTTTTTTGGGTTTTTTTTTAATAATTTACCATCATTTATTTTAATTTTTACCAGTGATTCAGTTTGAATTTATTGGAACCTTTATGTATAATTTTTATTTGATATTTTTCTATAATTTTCCAACCAATCCCAGCTCATCCATCACTTTTAATCATCATTTAAACCTCATTAGAGGCCCAAGAATTTGTACAGTCCGCACCGCACATTGCCAAATTCTGTATAGTAAAGCATATATGGTATAGCACCCCTAAAGCACCTCACTTTACCCCCGAAAATGATGCCATAAATCACTGACAAAAGGAAGCGACCATCATCGTTATCCACGTTGTACTCGAGTGTAGTGGCTTAATTAGTTTGCCTTTCTCCCCTTGAAAAAAGAAAATACATATTAATTTCACTAAATTGTTCATTTCCGTCCACATTTTGTCGTCTTTGTTTTCGCTCTTCTCGGTTCTTAATCTTAAACTTAATCTTTACCCGCGCTTTTTCGAAAATAAGTTTTATTTTCTTTGCTGTCGCTGCCTTTGCAATTTTGTTTTGCCAAATGAGAGATGTCTGTTGATTATTATTATTATTAATATGAAGTTAATAATATGCATTTCTCCTTCCTTTAAACAGGCAACAATCGAAATGTGGACAAGGAGGTGGTGGACAGGAAATCCTATCAATGGTTGGGCGCCACGGTGGCCACTTCGCGGGATAATGACTTAGTTGTGGTAAGTTTATCTTTAAAAAATTAAGAAAAAAATCCTTTAAGTTTAGAATTAAAAAATAAGTAAAAAAATAAATTAATCTCTTAAATAATTTTCATTTAAAGACAGAACAATTTTAGTACATAGAACCATCAAAGATTTAACCATAAAGAGTTTACTTTCATTTTTGGTTTTAGAGGCTACAAGTTTTTATGGGGGCCTTAAAAACTCGTACTCCCTATTATCGCCCTTTAAAACCCCTTTTTTATGGGTCAAACAAAGCGAGTCAATGTGAGATACTTTCATTTTCCGCGGACCGCAAGACGACCTACTATCAGTTAGATTTTTTTTAATGTTCCATCGATGATGATGATGGCATCATCAGGCGCTCGTTAAAATGTCAAATTGCATTGAAAGTGCAAGGGGAACTAATGGTATTCACTGTTCAGCTCGCCCACCTCATCGCGTAACCGACACCTTTTCCCCCTTTCATGTGCCAAGAAAATCTCCCAAGAGAATTACCTTTTTTTTTATGGTCGCCTTTGCCGTTAGATTGTCAGTGGGTGTTTTTGAGAAAGACCATGTTCTCAATGGGTTCGGTTTGGGATTTCGGTTTTTGGTTTTCGATTTCTATGATTTTGTCATCACTGCGGTTCACCGGTCGATTGCGTCAAGTAAACCACAAAAGAAAAGCAAGACAGATAGAAAACTATAATAAGATACCAATCCTGAGATACTGTGCTTTGTTGGTACACAGGAAAAAAAATCATGAAATATTTTTGTAGGTTTAAAAAAAATCTTTTTTTTTTATAAATTGATTTAAAGAGGTTTTTTAAATATCAAAAGGCATTGCAAGATTACAAGATTTTTTTTTAACTTCTTTAATTCTTTGTAAACTTTTCTTTGTGCAAGTGTGCTGTGTGCTTTGTGCTTTGTTGCTTTGCTGCTTTGCTGCCACAGTGCTCGTGTGATTTTCTGCTTTGCTAGCGCGGACTCTTTAAGGTGCGCCCCGTGTGTCTCGCAACTTCTGTTAATTGCGTTGGCGTTGGCTTCTTTTGTTGGCCGCTTGTTGACCGCCCACCCAGCATAAACATTTGATTTTCACTTTAGTTCTCAATTAACTTTGATTTGGCCCATTTGATTCTGGCCCTGGCGCACCAAGAGCCGTTAACATTGATGGCCAGTACGTTATGTCCACTTTTTTCTTGTTTGTTGTTGCTGTGGCCTGGTCAGGTCAGGTCAGGTCAGGTCACTTCCGCCGCGAAATGGTGAAATGGGAACCTGGATCTGGGTCTGGGACTGGGACTGGCCTTCAAATGCCCATTAACCGGATGGGGAGGAGCAGGTCATCCATCGATTGGTTTTTAAGGCCAAACCAAGTGCCTCACAGAATTACGGGGCCACATCATCATTCCGCAGTACATCAGTCGGTGGGTGAGTGGTAATCAGGGGATGGTATCATCAGGTAGCTTTACAATTTAGTTGCAATAATCCTTCATCAAAATTTTTGGAAATTATAAAAAATGCTTATCGAAAATACGATTATCTTAGAACTAACTATCGTTTTACAATGAAATATATTGGTGCTTAAAAGTATGCAACAATATATATATATATATTTATTTTTTTTTGTAACAATATATTTTCGAAATCAAAAAATTTAAGAATATATTGGTGCTTAAAAGTATGCAACAATATATTTTCGAAATCAAAAAATTTAATCGATCAACTTTCAACTTACTTTTAGGAACCTTCATAATTTAGTAAGAAAAATATATTATTTATTGATTACTTTGGGCTGTAAAGTTATGTTTCCTTGGGTTAGGAATCATAATATTTTTTTTTTTTTTAATATCTAGTTAATTCTACAAATTCCTTTAAAAGCAAAGACAAATAACAATCGTAATCGCAATCGGTTTTATAACCTTTAAGTACCCCGGGATAACCTTTAGCCTGGCTCATTTTTCAGCCATGTCAACCGTTTCCATTCTTTAAAACCAAATTGTTTTGTCGTGTTCCCCGCTTATTTCCTCGCAGCTTAACATATTTTTGAACGATTTTCGTTGGCTTTGTTTGGGCTTTCTTTTTTCGCTTGGTTTTTAGTAGTTTTGAGGTCTCTGTCTGTATTTGGGCTTTTGTTTTTTGGCCGATTTTGTTTCTTTTTTTTTGTTTTGTTTATGTGGTTTATTGCCCATGTTTGGAGCAGAGTGCATACCAAAACGCCAACGATAAATTTTTGAGACATTAAACTGCACTTTTGCAGACGCCGTCGGTTCTTCCTGTTGTTGTTGTTGTTTTTGTTGTGGGAGCAGGAGCAAAAAAAAAACCAAAAAAAGGAAACAACAGCTGAAGTCAAAAGTCAACACGTTTGACATGGTCGACATGCAGACGTTAGCATTGCGAATGCCAAAGAATATCTGGGGGCTCCAGATGCCCCAAGCCGAATGCAGATGCAGATGCCAAATCGGCTAGGCCCATGGCCAACTTCGATGCTTGGATACTCCCCGCCCCCCTCTTGTACTTATATACGATATATACCGAGTGCCCTGGCCATATTTGAGTTCAATAGCGCTGGCAATTTCACAGATCGTGTCGATGATCATGTCGCAATCGAAGCGCTGCAAACCAAAAAAAACATCTCTCGAGAAGAATGGGAATCTTAAGCGACTCTAAGATACCTAAGCTAAGTATTTTTTAATTTTTCAGTAAATATCTGTAACGAATTATCCAGATAAAACTCTAAAAATATTTAAATTTTACCTTTTCATTAAAAATATTTTTATTTTAAGGTTTGGAGGATTTTTGTAAACGCAGCTTAAGTGTTTTAAAAATATTATAAAATCTCTGTTCATAGTTTCCAAACTTCTTAACGATAAAATCTTTATAAAACAGCAAACAAAATTATTTTATCACTCTTAAAGTAGGAAAACAAAATATTTTAAATCGGAAATTTCGACGGAAAATACATGGTTTTCTGTTTTACTGCATACTTTTGGGCACCTCTTTTAAGATGAGGTGTTTTCTGTGTTTATACCCTTTTTTCGGCTCTAAACACCTGACTTATTGGGGGGTATACCCAATTATTTGCGATTACTGGGTATGAAAAATAAAAACGTAGCGAAACGAGAACGCACGACATGCGGCACATGCCCCCGGGCGAGGGCGGCTGTGAAAGAGACGGCAATATGGGTGGTCAGAGAGAGACGGGACGTGTGAGTGGCGAGTGAGCAAGTGAGCGAGTGAGTTCACAGTGATGTCACCTTGGTGTTGTGCCGCTGATTGCCGATCATGGCCATTGTGGGCGGTGGCGATGACCACCACCCCGCCCACAAGTCGGCGACAAGTTGTTGATTGGGGCCACAGACTACAGACTACAGACTACAGTCTACAGGCCTGTGATCTCATATTGGATCTCTTTTGGATCACAGCATCCAATTGTTGCCTGATCCTTGGCCCAGATTCACAGCAATAAAAGCTGACCCCATTTTTTTTATATTAATACTTTCACAATCGGCGCAGTTGATTTATAAATAATTCCCTTATTTGTTTATCACACATCATTCGCGGTAACCGCAGAAAAAGTTTATAAATATACACAACATTCGGATAATAGATTTTTTTTTACATTATAATAAAATTAAAGAACCAAGAGAGTTAAAAAATGACTTAGTCATAAATAATGCATCTGGAAATGGTAGCGATTTCCACTCTTGGTAAACAAAAAAACCCATATTCATAACCATCATTTTTGATTTCAATGGGACCTGTTTTCGGGATCCATTCTCCACCGACCGCCGCTCCTCATTTGCATATCTAACTATTTTACCGCGAACTGTTGGCCGCAGAGCCCCGCAAAAGAATCTGTCTGCCGGCCAACTGATAATAAAGTTTTTAATAGGAAATTGCTATTAACTTATTGATCATGGCATGGACAATGGTCCACGCGGGCAATTGTTGGGAATTTCAATTGAATTGTTCAACGCTCCCCCGAGTGCCCAGCGGCAAGTCGGCATTGTCTCGGCCCAACTCTCAGGGTCTTGTTTTTATTATTTACCCATTTCTTGCGCATACACTAGGGAAAATATTAGTTATGGAGTATAGTGTTTTATTTTGTAAGAAAACGAATTGGGAATTATAAGCGTTCTTGATATTTCAATAAAGGTGTTTAAAAGTATGCAATGATAAAGGGATTCTTTAAGATAAAAAAAATCATTGCATACTTTTAGACACTTTTATAAGAGGTTTATAAATTGGTTTTTTTAATTTCTGTAAACGTTCTTGATATTTCAATAAAGGTGTTTAAAAGTATGCAATGATAAATGGATTTTTCTAGCTTCAAAATAAATCCTTGCATTCTTTTAGACACCTTTATAATTTTACAATTTTTGTTGATTCCTTTGGATTTTAAACTGGATTTTCCGTTATAATGTTAGGTTTCTCCAAGTGCAGAGTTAGCTGGACTGTGATTTTTCTTTTTGTTGGTTGCCCGTTTCTGCGCCTGCTTGCATAATATGGCCTGGCCCATAGATTTGTGATTCAATGGGGCATTTGAATGGTTCGGCCTCTCCATCCGCTCCCATCCGATATCCGATCAGCATGCATTTTTGGCGATAGCGCGTCATTTTGAGTTTATGTCAGAGTTGCCAAATGGCGGGGGGATGGGCGGAAAAGCGACAGATACAGAGAGCCACTGGTTGCCATAAATGGCACAATATGTATAAATTTGTAAAAGTAATTGCAGTGCGGAGACAATGGCCCGGCCTAAGATCTTGACGCTGATGTTGATGCCTCCTGCTCCGTCTGTTCCTGCCCCATGCCCAATGCCCCATGCCTCATGCCACAAACTCCAACCGCTGACCATATTTGGAACGGCACTGCGACAGAGATGGCTGAGACCCCGAGTCTCGTGCGTGTTTTATGTCCAACTGCCAGCCATTTATACATTATAAAACTATATAAACACACAGATCGGCTGGGATGCGAAGCGATCCAATGCGACGAGGTTAACTCACTCCCCACGCACAGTGGGTTTATTGTCTAATAAAATCTTTGGCTTTTTGAAGCATGTTATAAATGTGGTTTTTCTTATAGAATAATTATGTCCTAATCGGCTTAATTTAAATGTAAAAAAAATATAAAAATGTCCTAACAAAACTTCTAAAAAGTATAAAAAAAAAAATTTATAAATGAAAAAAAAATTTTTTTTTTAAGTTCCAACTATTAAAATACAAAGCCTTACAAAATATTTGGCATCCCTTAAACTAGTTTAGTGAGAAAATCTTTCCGATCTATTATGATAATTAATTCAGCCAAGATTTTAAGAACTTTTCAAACACTACGGCCCCACTGTGCCAATGGGATATGGGGTCTGTTAATTCGCTTTGGCCATTTTAGGAGGGCCACAGCTCCATGACTTTGCCGTTGCTGCTGGCCTGCCATTGTCTCACATCTTCACCAAATAATTTCCATGCCTGCCCCCGTCTCTTTCATCTGCACCTGAAAAAAGAAGGGATTTTTCTTTAATATTATAATGTTTATTTAATATTAAATAGTCTAATATTATAATAATAATATATTTGTAAAATGTAAGTAATGTAAGTTATAGAAAATAAGATATTTGTAAATTTAGGATGGTAAAAAAAAATAGTTTAGGTTTTAGTTTAAGGAAAATTAACATATAAATAGTTGGAAGGAAGTAGCCAACCAATATCATCAGTTTACATGATTGACATATTCCAAATGTTTTAAAAATTAGGCATTACTCTATTTTTATCATTGAACCATAGGCATGATTCAATCAATTTTCCGACTGTGTAAATTACTGCATCTCCATTGATTTTCATTTCCATTTACATTTCTCATTGCAGGCCTGTGCACCGCGCTATGTGTTCCACACGATGACGCCATCGAAGGCGTTCCGCATTGATCCCGTGGGCACCTGCTTCACCTCGCACAACTTCGAGCAGTTCTACGAGGTCTCCCCCTGCCGGACCAGTGAGTATTGATCAGAGGGACAGGGAATCGGAATCCCGGTGTCCGGGATTAGCACTAACATTTACCCACACACACAGGCCCAATTCGACCTTTCGATTCGGTGTGATTCTGTAATTCGAGCGGCAGGGAATCCCTTGAAAAGCGAAATTCAAACTGTCAGTCGCTGGCATTCCTTCGGCTTTTGTTGCTTCACTTCAGCTTTAGTTTTTTTTTCCCTTTTTTTTTTTTGGTAATGCTCCAGTATCGAGTAACGGCCACTTGGGGGAAAGTGAAAAGTGTGAAGAATGCGAAGGCAATCGGTTTGGCAACAATTTAGGTGACTGGAACATGTTGCGGTAAAATTTGTTGACTTTAAAAAAAATTTGATCAAAAATATGAAAAATATTTTTTATTAAAAAAAATTAACCTATCTTTGATTTGAACTTGGACAAACCTACCTTTTTTATAAAGCAACATTTACTTTGATTTAAAGACAATCCAAAACAGTTTGATTTCGAAAAAATATATTTAATACAGTTTGGAGTTGAGCTCGGACACACCTACATTTTTATTCTCCGCCACTTGAATTTCGAAACCATTTTTCAAATCTCCAGTTTGTAGGCCAAAGTTTATTATTCTAAGGTAATGGAAATATAGCTCTCTCCCAAGAATTCAGGCTGCAGCTGTTTGAAAGTGAAGATTCCACTTAGTTGCCTGTTTTTTTCCGATGCTCGCTCATTTTTCCAACACATAGCTTGGCCCTTAGTGACTAATTCGACGTCATTTGGAAACATAAACCATAAACAGAGGCAGCCGATCGAATCGTAAACCTTTGCAACCTAGAAAATCTCCACCCACCTGGAGATGCAATGAAAGATTTATGCGACTTGACAGCCAACAAATGTGGAGCGAGGAAAAGTCGGAAAAACATATCATCCATTCCGGTGTTGGTTTAATTTTGTAGTGCTGCGATGTTCGTACATCTAAAAATATTTAATTTTATTTCTTTCGTTGTGATGCATTTGTTTTTCTTGCTTTTACCTCACATTACTTTCCCTTCTTTTCTATTTTATACTGTTTTTATATTTTTTTTTCGCCTTTGGGACAGCCTGCCAAATTTGTTTGGTTAGTCATCGCTTTATACCGACTATATCTAGGTCTATATAAATGGGCGTACATATAAAAGCGAGCACACATGGGGCATTCGCGTCCTCCTCCTCCGCAAAGTTTCGATGAGGTGTGATTATTTTTAGCACTGCCTCGCAGATGCAAAGCATTCAACTTACGTATGTACCTACAAATATACATATATGCATATATCTTTCGGATTTTTAAGGAGCTATATCCGTATACACATATCTGTGTTTACGTACAAGTTTCTTTCTTTTTATATGGGGGCTGGCATATGGCCATTAGTCGGGGTTGTGACTCTTGAACTAGTTTATCATACGGAAGAATTGCTTTTCGGATTCTCTGACTTTCTGCTTTATTGCTTGTTTGCTTATTGGTTCGTAGAATGGCTAACAAAAATCATAGCAATGCACAGCAGATTTGGTTAATAACTCAGAGTCGATTGAAGTGGCTGTAATGAAATGATTCATTCTGGAAAATATTTCAAACTTTTTGGGTTGTTAAATTGTAATGAGGCTTTGTTAGCCCAAAGAACACGTCTTCTATGATAATCTTATCTAGGAAAATACAATATATTTAACGTTGTTTTGTGGGAATATATGAAAAAAAATTTTAAAATAATTTTATTATATTAATATAAAATATTTTTTTAATTTATTTTATTTTTTATATTTTTTTTCATGTTTTAAATATTAAAATAGCCATTGCAATCACATACGAATGGGCCAACTCGATTCCCAGTGGTCTTGTTGTTGCGTTATTAATGCTGTTGTTGTGAAATGATTAGCAGCAACATCAGCAGCAACAGCAACTCATCCTGACAGTCCGTTCAGCACATTCCGACATCACTGAAAGCAATAAATACCAACTTAACGCACAAAATGCCAAACTAAATAGTTAAGGGAAACACACAGGGCAAAGAACAACAAAAAAAAGGCGAGGGTAAATCAAAGAGAAGTACAAAAGAATCGAGTGACCAACAGCAAAGAAGCGGAGCTCTCGGCGTGCCCTTGCTAAAAACTAATTGTAATTCAAGACGGGGCGATTTTATTATGGGAATTACTACATACAACTGCGAAGACAATGCCAATGGGTATGCTCACGTACGAGCGGAGGACCTGTGTGCTACGTTACGAGTTGCGAGTTACGAAAAAATCGAAAAAGAGTTGACTTATGCGATTGCCGGTGCCAGCAGCAACATGTTGCTGCCGTCGCTGCTGTCGCTGCGCTCAAATTGAAACACTTCGAGACAAATTGTTATCGTTTAATTTGATCAAACGCACGATCTGCCTGTTGATTTCTCTGTTGTTTTTGCTCCAGGTTCAAGTCGGCCCCTTCCAACCCCCCCATTTTAACCGCAGGCCTGACTTTTGTGCGCACAGGCGACATAAAGTTGTTGTTGTCGCTGGGAATACCCTTTCCTTGAAAAGAGGAAGTCATCAGTTTACCAAATAAAATGTAGAAGCTTCTTAAAAAATAAAACCCTCCTCTGATAACTTATTTAAAGTCTCAGGTCCACCCGGGGGCGCCAAAAAAGGTATTCAAGTAAATGTCCACCCGAGGGCGCCATAAACTTTGCACGCCAATCCATTGATTTTTGTTCTTGATTCATTTTTAAAAGGGTATCCTATGACTCGACTTCCTCTTACTTTTTTTTCTTGTTGATCTTTTTGCTGATGTTACGTGATTTCGTATTTGGTAGCAAGGCAACATTCGCCAGACACTTTGCCGGACAAACAAACAAACAAACAAACAAAAGGCGGGGCCAACAAAAGGATGTGTGGCTATGGATGTGGATGTGGATATGTATATGTTTGTGCGGATGCCGTCTCCACTTTGGGCCTCGTCTTGATCTTTTTGTTTGCCGCTCGGCTGTTGGGGCTGCTTTTATTGTTGTGTTTTCATTTCAATGTCCATCGCTTTGGCAGGCGAAGATCTTGCCCCAAAGGCGCGCTCTAATCCTTTTATGTTGCTCCAACGCTCGTCCAACTCTCGTCCATCGCTCGACTGACAAATAGCAGCGCAATTTATTGCATTGCATCGGTAATTATTTGCAATTTATTGTCCCACACACCGCTCCCCTTGCGGAAACCCCGGTGCCCTGCGAACATTTATGATGAAATCCGAATCGCACAATGCCTAAATGGTCAACTGTGTGTGACTGACATTCCCCCATTCTCCTCATTTCGCCCCAGCCTCCCTTTTTATTTTTATTTTTTTTTTTTTTGCCCAATCACTCACTTATGCGATGCATTTCCATCTCTCGTTGCAGACAACTGGGGTTATCATCGCCAGGGCTCGTGTCAGGCTGGATTTAGTGCAGCGATCAACGGGGTAAGTATTCACTGGGTATACCCTAACAAAAATGGGGGAGTTTGTTATCCATGAATGGTTGTTTTCAGAGGGGGTAAAGTTTTATAAAGCTGGGAAGGTAGAAAAATCACCTTTAAATGCGTCTAAAAGTATGCAGTGAAAAAATATTCTCTTATAACGGTTAACAAAAAAATATTGCATACTTTTAAACACCTTTTTTTTTAATTTGTATTTTTTTTATTTAAAAAAGTGATTAAAAGTGATTAAAATTCAACACAAAAATTTGATTAATTTTCTAAATTTAAAAACAACCTATTCTTAGAATTATAATTAGCCTCAATTATTATATACAATCAATTTAAGAGAATTTGAAGTTCGCCCAATATCGAGAAGACCTAAATCCGATCTCTAGATCTATAAAGCGTTCCCTTTTTCCTTTTCTTTTTCTTTTTTTTTTGGGTTTCATTGAGTTATTATATGCATGGAATGGTTCGGGAAAGACAGACGGATGGACAGACGTGGGCACGTTTAGTTGGCACCTCGTTGGGATCGTGGCATAGCATTTGCATTCACAATTACATCCCCAGCATTCGATTTGACTATTACACATATATGTTTATACGTACATATATTTATTTGTAACCTTTTTTTCTCCTCCCGTTTGTAGAATGGATCGCGCTTGTTCATTGGCGCACCTGGCAGTTGGTACTGGCAAGGTAAGTGCACGTTTTTCCCACATGTACCGTGTACCGTTGTTCTACTTCTTATTTATTTATTTATCCGTACCTCAATACCTATTTTTGTCTCTTGAGACGAGTTACTCTTACTGTATGTATTTTGAAGTTGCTGTTCTTTCTAGTATCTCGTGTCTCAATGAGACGAATGAAAACTGATCCAATGTATTTAGTCATAGAACTAGAACTATAAGTAATATCCTTGACCCCTAGACGAACCCACACACACACACAAACACACACACACTAGTAGTCTGGTTTGAAATTTGAACTTCGTTATCCCCGTCATCATTTAGCATTTGTACTCGTCCTTTTTCCCTAGCTATAAAGCCCATATTGAATTTTGATTGCCCTCCGATGTACAAAATCAAAGTGATTGCATTAACCTAGTATCCCCTAGTTTAGTTTACCCTTTTTCTTCCTTCGTGTGTTTAATTTTTTCTCTTAAGAGAGTTCTTAACCTTAGTAATTTACCTAAATGGGTCTATTTATATGTTTGTATCGTAATACCCTTTTTAAGAACTCTTGTTCTCCAGTCTTTAACAACCGATCTGTAGTTCTAAGTGGGCTAAATCATCCAATGTGCATCTGTAGAAGATGGAATGCTAGTTTTAGCTATAAGGTGTATCTAGAGTGCATGTCGCATTGTAATGTCGTCTATTCGATAGAATATCCATAGTTAGATTGTAAACACATATTTTTATAAGACAAGAGTAATTTAGAGTAAACTTTAACAGTTTTGATGAGTTTATATTACATTTTTTTTAAGGAAACGATAAGTGCGCATAGTGATCGATAACATTTCCGTACATTAAGAATATGTCTTTATCGATTAGGTACAATCGTTGAATGCGCATTTATCGAAAGAGTAGAGTTGCCTAAGTTTCGTAACGTCAATATATATATTGTGTTGTCGAGTTGTTGTCCACCAAATCGTTTAACCCCAATTGGCCTAACGTCGCACCGTTGTCGCTGCCAGAAGCTAACACTATTGTACCGTACGAAATTGTACCCAGTACCTGAGTGGTGCACCCAAAAATTTAAAAAAACAAATTAGTTTTGCTAACTCCAACATCATTCACAACTCGATAGCAGGAGTCAGCAATATAACCGTAATACGTAACTATTGTTAATCGTAATTTAATGTTAATTTAACCCAATCGAAGTTAGCTGCATTTACTGTACCGTATTGGAAAACACGATATTCTACTGTAACTGTAACTGTAATTGTATCTTTAACTGTAACTGTAACTGTACCTGTATCGTATAACGCGTCATGTTCTTCCTGATCTGATTAATCAAAATTATGTTCTCTCTTTCTCTTTATATTTTTTGATTCCTTCCTCCACCTTCTGTCTCACTCTACACTCAATCAATATCCTGTGTGTCGGGGCAAAATGCATGCGATTTTGTACCGAACTGAAATGTGAAATGCATTCTGTACCGATTCCCAAAAACCGAACCGCACCACTCGATCACCCGAACCCGAATACCGAATCCCAATCAACATTCTTCCCTACAACTTTTGTTGCTATTAAAAAAAAAAAAACAAACAAACAAAATCCCGATATACCAAAAACAAAAACCATAAAAAGGACAAACCTACTCGATACCGCCCGATGCCGAGTTTCCATTTAAGCCGCCTCTTTATCAGCCCTTCGGCACTGGAGGTAATAATAATAAAAAATGCCAAAAATAAAAAAAAAAACAAATAAAAAACCAACAGCAACTATGCTTCTCACCCACTGCCTCAAAACTCAAAACGAAACTGTACCTACGAACATTAACCCAAAAAAAAGTACCTAAACACATACACCCACCCACATAAACACAAACTCCATTGAGAGTCCCATTAACGGTGTCTGATAATCAAAAATAAAAAAATATCAAATCGAAACTCATGAAAACTATATCCAACATCTCATCCATCGATATAAGAAAACCACCTGGCAACCCATCGAAATAAAGCAAACTATATAGATTTGTTCGTTGGGTCCCAGTAAAAGTCGCTAGAAAGCTTTGCCTATTAATATCTGTGGTTCCAGGGGGTTCAAATAATGCTACGTACCTCCCGCTTGGCCCAAGTCTGCTTTAAATGGTTATTGACCTAACTGCTTTTCTCTTTGATGGGATCATTTTGATGAACAAGAAATTATATTGAAAATGTCCTGTATATAATATATATTAGTTTCTCTTTCATCTGATCCTGGGATAGCCCTAAAGGGGTGGCTTTGACAAAGGTATTACGGAACGGCAGAGAGAGAGATTTTATGGTTATAGTCACCATACCCGGAGATCAGAATTTTTTATACTTTTCTTAAAGCTGTCGCAAAGTATGCAATCATTTTTTGTTAACAGAAAGGTTCGTTAGTTCGGAAACCGGTTCTCCTAGTTTGGGATATCAGAGCTGAGAATTGATTCTACAGATTTTATATAACTTTTTAATAAAATATTGGTTATTTCTTTAAAAGGTGTCTGAAAGTATGCAACAATATATTTAATTTGAATTTTCTTAGTCCGAAAATCGGGGTTCATGAGAAAAGTCTTAGAAATTTTAAAGCAATTTTTAATCAAATATTTAATATTTCTTTGAAGGCTGTCTGAACTTTTCTGCTTTCAAAGTTTTATAAGTATTATGAAACTGGAAATATCCTTTTACTAACTACCACGTGGTTCACTATAGTTCATATTTTAGATTTTACTGAAATAAAAGATAATAAAAGATAGAAAATTAGTAAGTGAGTTATTAAATATTGTTCATAAGAAAACCAATATTTCGGAATTAAATAAAATATATTTTCTCTTGCCGTCTGAAGTGTGCCGTTCCCATTTGTCTGGCCCCAAAATCTGCATAATTTATTTTTCTAAGAGCATGTTGTTTATTTCGGGCTTTGACTGTACTAACCGGAATGCAAACTAATCATAATCTCAGCACGTTTCCCTGGCATGTTTGTTCGTAGTTGCCCCCGTGTGATCATACCTACATATACACATAATCATCCAAAAAAAAAACGTAGTGTAGTAGTATCTTGTGGTAATTGTAATTGTTGTTGTGGCTTCCCTGGCTGGGAGTAGTTAAAAGTTCCATGTGCCATTTCACCATGTGCCCATCATAGTTGATATCGTTGTTTGTTGTTGCCCAGCATGCCCATTTAGCCCCATATGCGCCAAAAAAAAACACAGTTGCGGTTAGAAAAATGGCATTCAAAAATAGAGCTTGAAAAATATCGATATGTTCGATATTTTCAAAATATTGTATCGATAAAATCGATATTTTCTAAAAACAAATTATTAATACTATGTTTTAAAAATTAATTTCAATAGTTATCAATTTTTGAAAAATATCGAAAATATCGATACCCTAAAAATATGTAAAAATTTTAAAAAATCTTTGAAAATTAAATCTACTATTTTCCAACCGCAACTGAGGCAAATCAAACTCACCCAAAAAAACAAAAACACCTGGATAGATGATGGAGCTATCTCGAAATCCTGTCCAGAGTTTCTCTAACCACCGTTTCACTCCCTAATCCACACAGGTATGGCCAGTTCCCACGACGTGACCCGCCCCGAGAACCAGGTCTTCTCCACCTCCGAGAGCGCCTCGGTGAACGACGACTCCTATTTGGGCTACTCGATGGTCACCGGTGACTTTGATGGCGATCGCAGCGAGGATGTGGCCATTGGCATGCCCCGCGGTGGCAATCTCGTGGGCAGGATCGTAGTGAATCGCTGGAATATGGCGAATATCTTCAATATCACCGGTCGTCAGATTGGCGAATACTTTGGCTATGCGCTCGCAACGAGCGATGTGGATGGCGACGGGCTGGACGATCTGATCATCGGTGCCCCGATGTACACGGATCCCGACAATGTGGAGGGCAAGTACGATGTGGGCCGCGTCTACATCCTGCTGCAGGGCGGTCCCAGCGAGGAGAAGCGCTGGACGACGGAGCACATCCGGGATGGCTCGCAAAGCAAGGGAAGATTTGGTTTGGCCTTGACGACCCTGGGCGATGTGAATGGCGATGGCTATGGGGACTTTGCAGTGGGTGCTCCGTACGACGGGCCCGAGGGTCGTGGAGTGGTCTACATCTACCATGGTTCGCCACTTGGGCCGCTGGCCAAGCCGTCGCAGGTGATCAAGGCGGAGCAGATTGTCGAGGGAGCCCCCTATCCGCGAACCTTTGGCTTCGCCCTGTCCGGTGGCCTCGACATGGACGGGAATACCTATCCTGATCTCGCGGTGGGTGCCTACTCCTCCGACCAGGTCTTCATCTTCAAGTCGCGCCCCGTGGCCGCTGTGAATGCGGAGACCAGCTTTGCCTCCAACTCCAAGCTGATCAGCCTGGACGACCGCAGTTGCCAGCTGGTGAGGGATCGCAAGAAGGTGCCCTGCATGCTGCTGGCCACCTGCTGGAGCTACACGGGCCGCTATCTGCCCGAGCAGCTGGACTTCGATGTCTCCTGGCTGCTGGACGCCAAGAAGCTGCCCAATCCGCGCATGTTCTTCCTGCGCGACGAGGGCAAAAATATCAGGAATCAGACCATACGCCTGAATTATGGCCAGAAGTACTGTCTGAACGAGACTGTGTATCTGCTGGACAAGGTGCAGGATAAGCTGACGCCGCTGGAGGTGGAGGCGCGGTACAATCTGCGCAGCAGTCGTCCCCTGGATCCCATGGTCCGGCACAGGCGAAGCACCCTGGAGCCGGTGATCGATCAGAATCGGGAGATCGTCCTGCGGGATGCCATCAACATTCAGAAGAACTGCGGTCCCGACAACATCTGCGAGCCGGATCTCACGCTGGTGGTCAAGTAGGTCCATCCTTAGATTCTTCCTGATCTCCTTTGTAATCGGTTTTCCTAATCCAGCACCGTGGACAAATATCTGTTCGGCTCACCCGAACCCCTGGTCATCGAGGTGCTCATCTCGAACACCAACGAGGATGCCTTCGAGGCCGCCTTCTATATGGTCACCCCGCCGGATCTACAGTTCAGGAAGCTGCAGCAGCTGGGCGAGAAGAAGGACACGCCCATCACCTGCTCGCCGCCCACGCCCGAAAACAATCACACTCTGAAGTGCGACATCGGAAATCCCCTGGAGTCGGGAAAGATTGTGAGTGCAAAGGGGAAAATATATCTCTTTACTTGAAGAAAAACAAATTCGAGAGTATTTCGTCTTGATTCCAAGAACATTTCTTCTCCATCTCAAAAATGAGAACAATTGGTCTTAAAACCGTTCTCAAAAACTGAGAATATCAAGAAGAATTACATTTCTATTTCAAGATCTTTTGATCTAAAAAAAAACCCATTCGGGAGTACTTTTGTCTTGATTTCAAGAACATTTCTTCTCCATTAAATGGGAACATTTCATCTTGACTTTTTCCGTTTCCAATTTTTCTGGCTGTATGGAATAAAATCATTTCCAAAAAAAGTAAAAAAAAAACAAATTCGAGAGTATTTCGTCTTGATTTCAAGAACATTTCTTCTCGATCTCAAAAGTGAAAACATTTGGTCTTGATTGTAGCCCGTTTCCAATTTTACTAGCTGTATGGGATGAAAAACCTTTGTGCTTCCTGTGACACTTTCCTTTTTGTGTAATGTACCCCAACTAACTCATATTCTACATCTCTTTTAGGCCCATTTCAAGATCAGTTTGGTGCCGGAGGAGAAGTATGGCAGCTCGTCCAGTTACGACTTCTATTGGGAGGCCAACTCGACGAATCTGGAGAAGCCGGGCTCCGACTACGACAACAAGATCCGCCAGAGCGTCGGAATCTGGGTGGACACCGATCTGGACATCAAGGGCACCTCGCTGCCCGATTACCAGCTGTACAAGGCCGACGACTACATGGTGCTGGCGAATGCCACCAAGGAGGACGAGATTGGACCGCAGGTGGTGCACATCTACGAGATCCGCAACAATCGCCCGTCGATCATCGAGGAGGCGGAGGTGAAGATACATCTGCCCTACGAGACGATCAACGGGGATCCGCTAATGTATCTGCTCAATCAACCGGAGACCGGGGGCAAGATCACCTGCGACGAGGTGGCGGTCAACGAGTACAATCTGCAGCTGGACGAGAAGCTGCTGCGCAAGTCGTATCTGCAGGCCCAGGGTGCCATTTCGAATTCCGCCGAGACCAGCGGCCAATCGTCCAGCTCCTCCGGCTGGACCTTCGCCGCCTCCGAGTCGGGTGGCCATGTGGAGAAGGCCAAGGGCAATGTCTACGTCCAGGGCGTTATAGTTAGCAACACGACGGATGCGGGCAACAAGCTGACCCCCAAACAGGTTCAGGATCGTTTGGCTGAGGATAAACTGGAGTCGATCGGAGATGCCTCCATTGCGCATCACGATCGCGCCAGTCAAGCGATAGTCGAAGAGCCCAGGATGAACCAAACCAGCTACGCCAGCTTCTCTACCTCATCCTCGTCATCGGGTGGAGCTCCCTTGGGTCACAGCACCCAGGGTCACATACAGATGGCCAGGCCAGCGGTTCAGCAGCAGAGCAGCAGTAGTAGCTCCTCCTCCAACTACCGCACCTGGCCAAACCAACAGCAGCAACAGCGGCAGCAGCAGCAGATCCTCTTGGCCGGCTCTGGAGGATTGGGTTCCCCCGTTAGCTTCGGCGACAAGTCGCAATTCGGCGGTCGCCAGGGCAACTTCCACACCGGCGGCTTCGATCTGGGCACCCTGAGCGCCAACAGGGGCAGTGTGGACAACGAGCTGCACCGCAGTCAGCTGAATCCCAGCCAGAGTCAGAGCCAGGGTCAGTTCCAGACGTCCTCCTCCTCCTCCTCCTCCTCAGGCAACCAGGGCCACTACCAGGGGCAGAATCAGGCCCAGTTCCAGGCACCCAGAAATCCCGTGCAGACATCCTACCAGAGCCAAACGCAATACAGTGGCGGAGCCGCTCCCGGCGGCTATCAGACCCACCATGTGACCTACTCGTCGGGCAGCAAGCCCTACTATGGAAGGGAGAACGAGGACTTCTACGACGAGGACAACCTGCAGCAGGCAACGCCCAACGGCCAATGGAGCAGCAGCTCCAGTTCGAGCAGCAGCTCCAGTTCACGTCGCCTGCGACGGTCGCCGCCCGAAGAGGATGAGCAGCCGCACCAGATCGATTTGAATTCGCCCTGCAAGTCGGCCAAATGCAAGACCATCCGGTGTGTGGTCACCAATCTGGGCACCGAGGACGGCGATGCCGCCTTCGTGGCCATCCGGGCGCGTATGGTGGCCAAAACGATGGAGAAGCTGGCCTCGAATGTCCCGCTCAATGTGTCCACTCTGGCGGTGGCCAATGTTATCCTGCTGCCCTTCATCGGAGCGCCCAAGGATGCGATTGTGAAGACGCACGAGATCTTCTACAAGGCGGAGCCGGAACCGCTCCAGGTGCCCGATGTAGTGCCCCTGTGGGTCGTCGTCCTGGCCGCCTGCGCCGGAGCTCTCATCTTCCTGCTGCTCGTCTGGCTGCTCTACAAGGTGGGTTTAATGTTGCCACAGAATTTTTATAATAATTATTGGGATATAATAAGAATATTTTAGACGGGATATTTTTATTTCCTATTTTGATGTATCCATATAATAGTTTTTATTTATTTTTGAGGATAGTTTGAAAGAGGTTGGTTTTAAAATTCCAAAATAAATATAAGACAGATTTATTATAATATTTATTGGGATAATCATGTTTTCCAAATAAAATTTAGGCCCATTTTCTATTTTAAAAATAATTCTAAAAGGCTTTTTAGTTATTTTTCTTTTATATTTTAATGGTTCTATCTAATGGTTTTTATTTATTTTAATATTTTTGATAATTGAGGAAGGTTTTAAATTTATAAAATAAATATATAATACACTTGATTTTGCACGTAATATTTAAAAGTATAAATATATACATATATTGAACAATCTTAGTTAAAAAAAAAAACATTACAAATGAGTTTATGTTTTAATCATAATTGGAAAAGATATTTTTGTTGGCTATTTTAATGTATTCATCTAATGATTTTGATTTATTTTGTTATTTTAAAGAATATTATTGTTCAGATAAAATTACTCAATTTGTTGATATATTTTAGACAACAGTTTTCTGATCATAATACCCCCCCTCTTCTTTTACAGTGCGGCTTCTTTAACCGCAACCGGCCGACGGATCACTCGCAGGAGCGACAGCCACTTCGGAACGGATACCACGGCGACGAGCATCTGTAGGACATCCGCGAAGTCCTCCAAGATAGCAAGAGAATTAACAAAAGCCACGGAATACTTCTAACATCGCACTAAACCAAACCAAAACGTACTAAAAACAACGAACAACGGCTCTAAGACGAACTAAAATCGAGCGCTTAGTCGAGTTTTCAAGGAAAATGCGATGTCGACGGGAGGGGAATCCCGAGTAGATCACTTTTGAGGGATAAGCCTGCTGCTTGGAAGATACAAATCGAGAAAACAAAAAAAAAAACAAAAAAACACATTTAAACTTGCCTAGTCACGACATGAAGAACTTTCTAATGCGTAAAGGTTTCTTAACTTTTAACAGAACACTTTATTTTTTTTTATTTTTTAGACTTTTGTGTTTTTGTTTCATGGCAAAAATTTCGAGGAAAGTTAAACAAGTGCTATATTAATCTGTACTAAAGAAAGCAAGGAAAGAAAGAACCGATGAAAGTCGAAGGGAGCCTAGGCTAAGTGAGTGAATGACTGAAAATGAACTATATATCGAGTGAATGAATGAGCTTGGTGAATGAGCGAATGTGAGTGATAGCCAATATGGAAATATCGAAGTTATAAGTTCGAGAATCGATAATCGAGAAACTGGGGAAAGTGTTGAGCAAAGTGCTGCCCTACATACTGCCACGCCCCCTTGAAATTTGGGCAGCAGCCGAGGCATGGAAATGAATACAGAGAAAATCCACACTTATTAGGTGCTACTCTAATCTTTTTTTTTTTTTAAATCCATTATCACGCCTCTTCGGAATACTTGGCGTTTTCCTAGCGCGGAAACCCAATTCTTTTTCCGTGGACTATTGTTTGGACAAACTCAAAGTTTGCCGGCTGGAGGAAAAGTTACAACGCCAAAATGTGTTGAAAAATGCAAAAGAAATTATTAAAAACATTTTGATTAATCTATGTAATTCTTGAATGTAAACTCTGTGTAAATACTAAAAATGAAAAACAAAAAAACAAAAAACAAGAAGCGAAGAGGAGAACAGTTGAATTGTTATGTTTAAATTAATATTGCATTTATTTCCTAATTACAGTGGGAGAAGCGCTGACCGACTTCTTGCAGTGTACTCTCGAAATAAAAAATATCCCTGTCTGTATCACATAAAACCCCCTACTAAAATTTAGTCTCGCCCGCTGCTCACAGTTAGTTTAGTTCAATTATACGCTACTGATTAATTTATTAACTGTACTTATTAATGCGTGTCATGAATAATGATTGATTGCCCCCCTTTTATTTTTTTGCTAATTTCTGTATTACACTTAATGATTTACCATAAAATTACAAATAAAAATGACGGTCGAGTTGTAAAAATAAAAGAAGCTGTGTGTTTTAATATTTTAAAGCTGGTATGATGTGTATGAATTGTAAGTTATAAAAAGCAAAAATCAAGAACCTGAAAAAATAGTATTTTGGTCATAAAAATTGAAATAATGATCCAAATATGAAATGTCATACCTCGTTGAACTCGTAATAAAATCCCCAATCAATTGGCATTTAAACCTAGAAATTTTATATTTTTTCAATTTTTTGCAAAAAATCATGATGTTCCCCTTGTCAAAAAAGCGAAAATTGGGTCAAAAATTGATTTTCGTTAAATCAGACGCGAAATGCACTGAGAATAATTATTAAGTTTTTAGCTGCCCAAAACAGTACTCCTTTTTGATTTGGGACCATTTTTTCCCAAGTTACAGCACTTGGAAAACTTAAAACACATTGAAAAATCATATTATTTGGTAATTTTTGTTGATCCTGCTTAACCTAAAAGACGGCTATACTATACTATATATATTACTGATTTGTATTAAAACCGGAAACGGGAAGTACCGGAAATGCGGCAAACCTCCCCAAATGTATAACTTTAAATAAGATTAATAAATTGCATTTACGCGCCAATCATCGATATCGATACATTCATCGACTGCCAACATTTGCGTGAGACCGTATATTTGCAAATTTGAGTAAATAAATACCAGATTTATGAAAAGTATATTTTTCGGAGCCGGACGGTATTATTTACTGGCCATCCGGAGGGTCATACTTATTTTTTCAGCTACGATAACAAGATTTGATTTTGATTTGGCTCGTCGTTAAAAATAAGAAAACCTAACGTGCGCGGAAAATATTTGAAAAATATCCCAAAATTACATTTGGCTTGCTGGGAAAATACAAATATAAGTGCGTTCGAAAATAAAACAAGCACAACGCAGCATTCATTGAGAAACCGAACATAGCGGTTCTTTTCGCGTTTTGTTGTTGTTGCAGAGCGCGTAAAAATTCAAAGCAGTTCGCCCACAAAATCGCGCGTTTTTGTTTTTATTTTGTTCAGTGTTTTCTCGGCAGAAATAAAAATATGCAAACATTTCGGAATGCCAAATGAGCTAAAAACAAAAAGGTAAAAACCAGTGATTTTCCAACTTCTTTAAAGGAATTTCCCATCGCGTATGTGTTTGTGTGTGTGAGAGAGAGAGAGAGAGAGTAAATGTAAGCGCACTTTCAAGCCACCGTTTATTTTATTGTTGTTGTTGTTGCTCGAAGGTGGAAAACTGTCGCAGTGTGTGTGCATGAAATGCCGGCAGAACCGGTTTAGCAAGTGGCCAAAGCAAAAACAAAAAGAAAATAAAAATAAAAAAAATAACGATCAGATACTTCGTTCTCACGTCGATCGGTATTGCGATCAGGAATTTTGTCACCTCATCAGAACAACTTTTTGGGTGTTATTCGTGATATTGATCGTGAAACGATCGTTTTGTAAATAACGATCATCGAATCTAATTTAAAAAGCGATATAACGGTAAAACTTATAATCTGCGATCGCTGATCATGAACGAACATCGCGATTCGCGATCTCTTCGCGTATAAACGCAATAACAACAATTCTGTGTCGCTCTCTCTTTTTTCCGTCTCCTCCTCCCCCTCTCATTCGTTGCAAATGCGCCTGCGTGTCAATTCTTTTATTTTTATTTTACTTTCCCAAAATTCCCGTAATTAATGCGTAAGAACGGCGGCGTCGACGTCGGCAGAACGCACGTCCCGAAAGCAACAACAACAAAATCATAATTTAGAGATAATGAGCCGGTGACATTGAAAAAAAAGAGACACCGTAAATAACCTTGATCTTGGGCAGGAATCTATAGATCTTAACGCCTGATTGCGGACTATTTAGTTTTAGTGAAGGTGTCGCAAAAATACGTTAATCAAGGAATCTTTATTTTTCACTTAGTTTTCAAGCAAATATAACAGATTGTTCAAAATTTGATTTTTTTTTAAACTTTTTTAATACTCTTTTATAGAAGTATAAAGTATTATAGTATTATAGTATAGTATAGTATAGTATTATAGAAGTTATTATCTCTGTTCCTTTAAAAAAAATTTTTTTTTTAATTTATGTTATAATACATGAAATTCCAATCGCAGAAGATTATAAGCCATAATTTGAAAAAGTAATTTAAGTTTGTTCCCTCACAAAAAAAAACCCATGATGTCGATGATATTTGAAGTGCTTCCTGTTAACGTTTCCTTGACAAAGTTCCTTTCTTTTTCTCCCACTTATTTTTAGATTTTTTTTTTTTGGTAGTTGTTAAACCCATTGTGATGCTCACGCACAGAATTGGACCTACTAAATCCCCAAAAACGCCCCCGTATCTTTTTTTCTACCTTTCTACCTCCGCCCGCATTCGTCACTTTTCCATTGTCTTCGTCACTCGTTACGCACTTTTTTGTCCATCGAAACAACAAATAAAACACTCGAAAAGCTAACCTTAACCGCACCTTTTTCCGTTAAACGGTTGTTTCCCGGTTTCAACTTTGCGCTCGAGTGGGTTTTGCATACGGGGGTTAAGATCAGCAAGAGATACATAGCTCAACTTGAATGACTTACAGTCGTGATCAATGGAATATGGTAGATTACAGATTTTTTCGGTATGTTCTGAATTTTGAAATCCACTTAAAGGCTTTCTAGAATTTAAGAACAAGACTTAAAAACCAAAAAAAATATTTTTTTAAATGAAATGGATCAATTATAATATATTTATAATTAAATTATTTAATATGTTTTTTAAATATATTTTATTAATAGTATAATATATATTATAATAATTAATAATCCTAAAACATTTTTTATTGTATTATAATTTAAATACCATAACTTACAGACGTGGTCAATGGAATATGATATCATGATCATGATGATATATCATTTTGGTTTTTACTGCATTTTGAGGCTTTCTAGGACTTAAGATCTTGACTTAAAACTACCCAACAAATTTCACATAAATTTTAATTTTTTATTATAATTAATATATTTAAGTATATTAAAAATATATATTTTTTTTAAATTAATATATATATATTTTTTTAATATATTTAACTTAAATATTATAATATAATTAAATGGTCAATGGAATATGATATCATGATCATGATGATATATCATTTTGGTTTTTACTGCATTTTGAGGCTTTATAGGACTTAAGATCTTGACTTAAAACTACCCAACAAATTTCACAAAAATTTTATTATACCCGTTACTCGTAGAGTAAAAGGGTATATTGTATTCGTGCAAAAGTATGTAACAGGGAGAAGTAAGCTTTTCCGACCCTATAAAGTATATATATTCTTGATCAGGATCACTAGCCGAGTCGAACTACCCATGTCCGTCTGTCCGTCTGTCCGTCCGTATGAACGCTGAGATCTCGGAAACTATAAAAGCTAGAGGATTGGCATTTTGCATCAATATTCGTGGAGTTCCTACGCAGCGCAAGTTTATTTCAAAAAGGTGCCACGCCCCCTCTAACGCCCTCAATCGCCCTAAACCATTTTTAAAAAGGTGTCTGGCGCCCACACCTTTAAATATTTTGGAAAAGTAAAAATGCAGTTTGATTGTGATTATCAATATCTATCGAATTGTAGAAGAAATTTTTCAAATCGGACAATCCATTAAAAAGTTATGAGAAAAAAATGAAACAGCCACTAGATGGCGCTAGTAGCTTTGACGCGTGCATATATTAATCTCTCTCCCACTCCCTTTAGCTGAGTAACGGGTATCTAATAGTCGAAGTACTCGACTATAGCGTTCTCTCTTGTTTTTTATTATAATTAATATTATAAGTATATTAAAAATATATTTTATATTTTATAATAATATATTCAATTAATATATATATTTTTTAAAAATATATTTTACTTAAATATTATAATTTAAGTTGGTTACATTGTACCCTATAACTATTATCTTTTTCTAAACTTTAATATGTTCTCTGCTAGCTCAATTAATTACGTTTTCATGTTTGGAGTGTTTGCTCGTTCGAAAGCGAAGTTGCATAAGCAAACATTCACATTCACATTCGCATTCCTATTCGACTTTTTAGTGGCTTCGACTAGGTTGCCGACAAATTGTTGACACATTTAACAACTGATTGCGGCGGTGGGTGGTCGGGTGGTCCCGGGGGTTGGGGGGGTGGTGCGGCAAGGTTATCATCGCACCCAAAGCTGCCCAATCAACACTTTTGATAATACAAGCGACGTTCGGCGTGCCATTAGCTCAAATTAAATGTCAATAGGGGGGTAAAAAAGTATAAAAAAGTATAAATTAAGTGCGACAGGTGAGCAAATCGCTGTCAAAATACGCCACGCTCAATTAGCCGCAAAGTCAAATTGATTTTCTAATTCCCCGTATTATTTTGTATGGCTAATATCTGTTTAGCGCCCGTCAAAGTTGTCAGAATAAGGCGAATAGTATGATTTTTTAATTCCCAGTATTATTTTTTAGTGCCCGTCAATGTTGGTCAGCAAATTTATAGTACTCCCCCGTCCTATCTATACGTTTTTTTTCCTGTTTGTTATCTGTTGAGATTTATATGGTCGGTGGTGATTTATGCGCGGCATGTTCAAATATGGTAACCCGAACGGGAAAGGAAATAAATATCTGGGGAGGGGAAAGTCAAAGTCAGAGTCTCTTTTTGGTCTCACAAACGAAACACCGATCTCTTTTCAAGGAAGGGGGAGCGGAAATATTAAGCCGAATAATGAATAATGTCTTTATTTCAGTTTCGTAAAGAGTTATTGCCTCGTAATGTAAATGAATTGCAATGAGGAAAGAATAGAAAACTAATTCTAGACAGTTTTCCACTCTTATATCTCTATAAAGACTTTGAGAAAGGAACTTGGTTATTATTTAAAAAAAAAGATAAGAACAAAAACCTAAACCTGCATAAAAAAAAATCGATATGAAACGTAGATCAATTTTACATTATTTAAGATCAATTTGATCTGTGGCCAGGTAAATTTGACCTGGTCGAAAAGAGTACTTCATGTAAAAACGATATGGGTTTTGGATGAACTGAAGTTTACATGCACATATCGATTTTACGGTAACATGCTTTTTTTTTGTGTGCTGACTCGCACTTTCATTTAGCTCTCTTTCCTTGATTTTTATCAAAGTCAGTTTATCTCCGACTCCCAGGGAATTTCCCACACCTCTTCACTTGCCATATTATCTCCATCCCCAATCGAACTGCGTCTCAACTTTCAATTGCGCTTCGCTCGGGAATAAAGCTAAATAATCGAGAATCCACCCCAAACTAAATGACGCCGCAGCTTCTTAATATTTTCCAGTGGCTGAGATAAAACTTTGCTTGAGTTTCAGTTTCAGTTTCAGCTGCGGTCCACTTTATATTATCATCATCATCTCCCCCCCCAAGAAAACCCATAATCGAATCGAGCCAAATAAGCATAAATCATCAGACTTTTGTAAACAAAAAAAAAACCGAAATCAAAGCAATTGCAACTTGATAAGGCCCAATGAAATTGAGCTCTGGTTTTTGGCGCTTGTATTACTGCTGCACATGTGGAGCGTGTGTCCCCAATAGTTTGTTCTTCGCTCAAAATTCGCCACAGCGGCAAAAGTTCTTTGAGCCGCCAAAGTGGCCCATTAAATTCGAGAAGTGACAACTCATTTTCGGAAAAAAAGAAAACAAAAAAGGCTTTAAAAACTGAATGATATGAAGAGGGTTGAAAGTGAGGAAAGGAATTTAAATTCAGAGATGAGTATAAGAAAGTAGGTATGAAATGCAAGATTTATTACCCTAAAAATATGAAAAAAATACAAAAAATTATCTTAAAAATATTTTCGTATTATTTTGAATTTTTAGAAATTCTAACGTTATCAAAATTCAAACCATACAATGTTAAAATGCTATAGGAAAAGAAACGTATCCCTTGGGATCTGTTATAAATCAAAACCCAAATGGCACTGAACATATGTTTTTTTATCAACATTTTCTTTATCGTTTTGCCCAAATTTAATTAAAACTACGCAACTTTTTTAGCTTAGAAAAAAACGTATTAATCAGAAAAGGTTCTATAAAAAAAGTTATAGGTACTTAATTTTTAGAAATACATTTCTTAAATGTAGAAAATCATCGCAATTCACCCGTTCTTTTTAAAATTCTTTTTTTTTCTTTGAAAAATAGTCAAGATTTATGTAAAATTTAAATAAAAAATCTTAATTTTTAGCTTACTTCAAATAAAACTGAGCCAATAAAGCTTTTAAATCTTAGTCTTACTTTAGTGTGTCATTTATCTTTATGTGTCTTTTTTGAAGATCTTATCGCTTGTGATAATAAGGTTCCCGAGAAATGCGGGTGGGTTAAGTGTGCTCTCAGCATTGCTCAACAACCTGAGATAGTCATGAGTAACAGTCATATTCCCTCGCAACCTTCAGTTGCTCAAGTGGCTATATAGAGAGGGCTAGACAGATAAAGTCGGAGATATTTAGTACGGAGATAGAGGTTTATGGGTTACCGAATTGTAACCACGAAATGCACACGAAGTATATTTATTTTTTTAATTAAACACTTGGGCCATCTACCAAGCTAATCTGGCTGGATATTACAAAATTGATTTATGCTAGCCGTGAAAATTTTATAGAGGTGAGCCCTATCAGGGGTAAAAAAATAAAAAGAAGGCCTTAGTAGCAGCGCCTAGAAATGAGCAATGTATTAGGCAATAATCTCAACCCGATAAGATAACAAATAGAAGTTTTCATTGCTCTCTTACCTTTCCGTTCCATTCCAAATCCAACTGACCACAACTTATCGCTATTTTCGGGGCTCTAGAGATTTGCAGGGGCTTCGAAAACGGAATCTTGATTGAATGCCGGACATTTTAAAATGCCAATGCGCTGAGAGTTCTTTTAATTAAATTTAATTCTGATTCACAAGGTTGTAATGTCCGGTTTTTGAATATTGTTGATAATATTGTTTTTAATGCAACAAAATATGCATTGTTATGGAAAATGTGCTCTCGATGCTCTCGAATTGCGCTTCATAAACAGTCGCGTGCATTGCAGTTTCATAATTATATTTTTCTGTGTGGGTGAATTGCCTGCTTTCCTCGCCGGATTAAATGACAAAGTGCTATACGATTTCGCTAGGGAAAACAAAAGGTGGAAAACTATTTCAAGTCTAGCATAACCACAGACAAACAAAGGCAAGTGACGCCCTCTGGCGGTCGGCGAAGCGAAACTAAAGCGGCCTACAATACAAATGGAACCCATTTGAAGATCGTACACCCAATCAATGGCTACCGAAATGCAGAACAATGCTTTAAAATAATGAAATACATGGCCAGAGAGATTTTCACAGTAATTCTTAGTCTCAATCTAGTTAGATTTCTAAAGGTTCCTGCTCCTGAGACTTTCAACTTTCTAATATATTTATTCTATTAGGAATACCTACTAAAAAATAAACCTGTTTTAAATTCCCAGACCGATTTTTCGTGCAATTAGCAATTAACCTAGTTTAATTTTTTAAGACTGCTGTCTCAGCCGCTGCATTTTTAATTATTTACACGGCGCTCAATAGAAATTTATGCATGTCGCAAACTAAAGCCGCTGCCAAATGACTTTCTGTCTCTGTTCCCTTCTTTCGGCCGTCTCCCTCCCACATATACGGATATGTGGATATATTTTCGCCAGCCGAAGACTTTTGCCAGTGCAAATTGCCAGCAATTGTTGTCAATTTAAAATTGAAAAGAAGTCAAATGTTGAACAAGAATGCATGCAACATATATATGCGCTAAGCGGCAAATATATAGCCGCCGATCTTGGGTACTTTATACAATTGCGGTGCATTAAAGATATTTTATTTTTCATTAAAAACATTCACAAATAAAATAAAAAATATTTAAAAGAAAGACAAATATTAATGTATATTTAATAATTTATTTAAAAAGTATATATACAAATTTTTTTATTTTTTTCTGCAACCTTTAAGTGCTATTTTTTTGACCGCAACTGTGGATCTGAGACATCAAGTGCCTGCTATCTCTGGGCAATTTTCACTTATCTCCGATGCTCCACATAACGCAAAGGTTTCTTTATTGCCAGGGGTAGATGGGTGGGTTGGATGTATGGGTCTGCGAGCGTATAGCCGCCCCCTATATCATGTCTCAAGGTAATCTTTAGATTAACAAGACGTTTAAGCCGCCAGGTATTCGAGGTATTTTTACGCTTTCGACAAAATTTCTAATGATTTCCTTGTCTTTTTCAGAGCTACTTAAGAACCGATTAGAAATGCCGAATCGCCTGAATTGAGGTGACACGACGCGAGAGCCACTAGAATCGAGGATTAATCGACGGGCAATCCATTCAATATACCCACGCAATGGCCATCAATCAGGGCAAGTACAAACCGACAATCTGCGCCATCGACGAGGTGGATGACCGCAGCTTCAAGCTGCACAACAGCCAGGACGAGATCGGCGGCAAACAGCAGCAGTTGCAGCAGATCGAGGGCAGCGAAACGGCCCCGCTGACCACCAACCAGCAGAAGCTGCACATGGACGACGGCTCCCATCTGACGCCCAAGGATCTGGAGGCGGCGCGCCAGGATGCCCTCAATGAAGTGGGAGGAGCAGCCGGCAGGACACCGGCGGCCATCACACCCAACTCCACGCATCCCTCGGCCAATGGACTGAGAGGTGAGAATCCGAGTTCATCGAGAGCACTTTTCCATTAAAAACCATTTAAACCATTGTAGCTAAAATAGTAATTAGATTATTCACTTTATATTTGGAATCAATACCATGTTTGCTATAAAGAAATATCTTCATATCCTTTTTGTATATACATTATTCTCCTAATTAACCCATTTTATAAAGTGAATTTATAAATAAGATATTAGTTCTGATAAAATCAAGTTTTTTTTTTAAATGTAAGTGTATATAAATTATTCAATTTAATCAATTTATTAAAATTGAAATCTAATATCTTTTAAAATATATTTTATATGTTATTAGTTCTGAATAAATTAAATATTTTTGCATAAACCCATTTTATAAAATGCATTTCTAAATCATTAATTAATTAATTAATTTTAAAACTCAAAGTTATATTATTTTAAAAGATATTTCTCTCTTAATTGTATTCAAATTTATTTTTCTAAAATTTAATTTATTTTTAAAGATATTTAATATGATATTAGTTCTGAATAAATATAATATTTTTGAACAGAAGGTATATAAATAATTCTCTTACTTAAACTGACTTTATAAAATGATTTTCTATTAATTATATATTATTAATCAATTTTTAAAAATTCAAATTTAAGTTCTTTTAAAAGATATTCTCGAAAAATTAAAAACGATTGCTTTAAATCTTATTTCCTGTTAGTAAAAACAATAATATCGACCGAGTTTCATTATCATTCCATTAACTCTCATATTTTCCTTGTCATCCTTGTTCCTTGGCGCGATGATAGCCTTGCTGCTTCCAGGCCGACGATCCTTCGATGCGCTGATGAGCCTGTCCCGCAAGCGACGCATCCTGTACGTGACCACCGCCTGCCTGTGCGCCCTGCTCCTGCTGATCATCATCCTGCTGCTGGCCTTCTGGCCGGAGGTGCCCTTCTACCTGCGTGCGCCGCTCTGCCTGGAAAAGGAGTGCGTGGAGAGCAGTCGGCAGCTGCTCCTGTGGGCCAACACCTCGAAGAGTCCCTGCCACGAGACGTACGAGTGGGCCTGCGGCAACTTTGCCAGCGACTATGCCAACCACGACTACTTTGTGATCAAGCGCGGCGAGTGGAACTACGAGACATACAATGAGTATCAGGGTGAGCTGGGCTTTGTCTTCGATCTCCAATCTGTGTGCTATATCCTCTCTATTATCCTCTATCCGCAGAACTCAACGAACTGAATCGCTTCATCTCAATGCTGCCCAATTCGCAGGAGGGCTCCGTGGAGACCATTGTGAGCAGTCTGTATCGCAGCTGCCGCGAGACCGATGTCCTGGACAAGAGCCAGTCGGATCTGCTGCTGAAACGAGCCATCAACGGAGTGTGTGAGTTCTAGAACTGATTACTATTAGTATCTTTGTTGCAAGGGAGACCAAACCAGGCTGATCTTGGTCTTGATTTCCACTGGCGAGGTCTCCGAAAGTTAATATATAGTAGTATGTCCATCCTTAAGCTTGTATACAAAGATATGGCATACTTTTAGGCTCCCTAATTAGAGCTGACCACTTTAGAACTTTTCTTACGATATGGGAATCCGAAAAATACAGAATTTGTAAAAATCGATTGTATGTATAAAGAGTAGAGATCATATGGAACTTTTTTGAAAATGAAAATGATAGGATCTATCTGATGTCTGAAGATTATCATTGTGATCTTTAATGTGCTTTTGATGTGGTTTTTGTTTACCATAACTTAAAGATTCGATTTCCTTGGTATATGTTTTTCTATGGATATTAAGTTGATTCAATAGATTATTTCCTAATATTTTTAAAAATCAAATTTTAGATTTTTTTTGACTCACCTCCCCATTCCACAAAACAAACCGCGACCTTTATTTATATTCTTCTACTTCGTTAAAAATTTATTTATGCTTTCAAAAAAAAAAACCTTTGACTATTGCATCACTGTACAGTAAAATTGTTGCTATGCCTCCGCTCCGGAGTGATCATCTATTTGCCATTGGGTGGCAGATAGGTGGCACTCTGGGCGTTCTTGATGATGGTGCCGCCGGAGATGGCTCCTCCAGAGATTCCGCCAGAGATGCTGCCAGAGCTGCCGCCCGAGGAGGTGGTGTAGCTGCCGCCAGACGATCCAATGGAGCCAACGGAGCCAGTGCCGCCGGAAACGAAGCCAGAGCTGCCGCCAGTGGAGCCGGAAACGAAGTGAGAGCTGCCAGAGCTGGCGGCGCCAACAGCACCGCCATCCAGAATGCCAACCACCGACTGAGCAGGGGCCACGCCGCCATCCTGGTGCTCCGAGGTTCCCTCGATCCTGTCGTATTCGGCTGCAGGATGGAAGAGGATTAGTTTCGATTTAATCACATCATCCTCTTGAAACACTCACCCTGAATCTGCTGCTGGGCATGAGAGGCCTCCGCATCGGTCTTGTATTTAATGAAGAAGACCTCCGGCTTGCTGGGCACCGTGGGTGCGGGCGTGGCAATATCGTTGACCTCCAGCTGGTTGTCCTTCTTGCTGAGCACATAGATGACGGTCTTCTCCTCCTTGGGTGCATACTCGGCCGACAGCTTGACATTGGCATTGCTCGACGATGGTGCCTTGATGAAGACCACGCGGTAGTTCTTCTGCGGACGGCCGATCACCAGATGCTTGGAACGCTCCAGATTCTCATGCTCCTCGGGTGCGGCGACGGTGAAGAACTGCTTGTGGATGATGGGCTCCTGGAAGCCGCGCTGAACCTCCTGCTCCTGCTGCTGCTGATAGCTGGGTGCCTGATAGCCGGCCAGAACGCCGAAACCGATGTTGGGCGTGGGTCCGAAGCCGGTGAAGGAGCTGCCGCCGGAGGAGGCACCACCGTAGTTGGAGGCACCACTGCCGTAGTTGGAGGCACCAGTTGAGTATGTGGCTCCGCCATGTCCACCGCCAGTGGAGTAGGTGGCTCCGCCATGACCGCCGCCAGTGGAGTAAGTGGCTCCTCCATTTCCACCGCCAGTGGAGTAGGTGGCTCCGCCATGTCCACCACCATAGTGGCTTACAGACTGGGGAGCAGAGGAACTGCCCACCAGGGAGCCAACGCTGGCGGTCTGGAAGGCACCCAGCGGACCATAGGAGGCCACCGAGGAGGAGTGGCTGGGGGCGGTGAGGAAGGAGCCACTGGAACCGCCGCTGGTGGTCAGCGAACCGGAGACTCCGCTGCCATAGTTGTAGCCCTGGGGCTTGGCCTGGCTAAGAGCCAAGAGAGAGCAGAGGGTCTGGAGAAAAAAAAAAACAAAAAAAAAATATAATCCTCGGGTTAATCTTCCGTTTAATCCTCCGGCTAATCCTGCGGTTAATCCTCCTGTCAACTCACCACAAATAGACGCATGTTGAGTGGTTTTCAGTTGTTGGCTTAATGATGCTCCCCCTTGATGATTGGTGGCCTTTTATAGCCCGAACATTGGTTCCTCCGCTTCTTACTGTTTTTCTATAATTTTTTTTTCTCTTCGCCGGTTTAATTAATTGCTCAATTATTTGACTATGCCGAACCTCTGACATTTGACTTGTTCGTTCGTCTGCCGTCTCTTTCACGCTTCCTTTAATGTGACCCGTTGTCCATCGCTGTTCGTTTTGTTTCTTTTCGGGGCGATCATAAATCATAGTCGATTGTATCTATATATTCGCCGGTCGACGAAGTTCATCGCAGGTGAATCAATATCAAAATATCAATATTATATCGAAATTCGGTTGCATTTTTTCCGTTTTGTCGCATTGTTTCGTGATCATCATCTCCCCTCTCGATTTTCAAAAGTTGTATGCAAAATTTTGCATAAAATCCTCGATTGATTGATTGATCTCTTGCGGTCCATCAAGTGTGGCTTAATGTTGAGGAACGTGTTTATGACTTAATTTGATCAGCATTGAAAAGATATTTGGTATTGAAAACATATATTGGGATTTGGTTCTAAACGGTTTGGATTCTTCAAGGGATTCAACTTGAATTTATATGTATATATATATTGTTTACAATTTGTTGGGTACCAAAAGTATAATATTTAACTTGCTTCTTTGCTTTTAATTTTCGAACAAAACATGGATTTATTAAACTTGTAAACTAATTTTTTTCTTATTGTTTTTCTTTTAAATTGAATTCTTTTAATTTGTGATTTCAGGCGATAACGAAGTTTCTTTGGCGATTGCCAGGCTTTCGCAACGTTTCGAATAGATTTCCCTCACCTTGTTCCAGCGCTCTTCGCGTTCCATTTCCCTAATTTTAATCCTGTACAAGAAATTGAAATTTGTGTAAAAAAAAATGTGCCTATCTAAGGATTCGGACTCACATTTCGCGCTCTAACTTGTAGTTGTAGGTTGAGCTTAGGTGCTTGAATAGTTTCTTGTTCAGCTGCATGAAGACCTTTAAAGTGCTAAAGACAAGTTTCCTGATATGCTGGCTCCAGTGCTCCTTGCTAGCGTGATACAGCGAGGGGAACAGGATGTTCAGGATGTCCTCACTGTTCTTTATTATGAGCGACAAGATTTCATCTTTGGTCCACAGATAAAGAGCCGACTCGGCTAACTAAAATGTAAGGGGACGTATTAACTAGGGATCCTAATTTTGTGTGGGTTTATCTTAATCATAGGCATACATGAATGCAAGGACTGGTCACGCATTTGGCAACCCGCTGGAACAGCGGCCTCAGGATTTTCAAAAACTCTTTTTGATCGGTAATTAGCAGAACTTTGGCAATCTCCTTCATGAAGAAGATCTCTTTCTTCGTTGATATCTTGGGCCAGATCTTCAGCAGGCCGATGATATATTTAGGGATAAACGATGGATTCGCAGTTAGCAAATCCAGAACGCAGTTCACCAGCTGAATGTTAAGGCTTTTCGGTGATTGGCTTTTGTGCAGCGGCAAGAGAATCTTGAACAGGAGCTGCTCTTGCTCTGCCAGCGCCAGCACATCATACTTATTTAAAATTCTGATCGAAAGACAAAAAATATAAGAAAACAATCAAGCGGTGTATGTAAGTATGATATCATGTAAAACATACACTCTCCACAATTCTAACAACTCTGCAATGCCATAAATATTGTCCGTTTCGTGAATGAATCGATAGAATACGTAGTTAATCTGATTTCGCATATAAGGTCGCATGCCTTCAAACTTTAAGTAGATGCGATGCAAAAGCCTCTGTGAAAAATCGCGCTCTTGCCCATCCTTTGAGTCTAAGCCCTCCAATAACTATCGATAGCAAACATAAGAACCCATCGATAAGGATCGATTTCTCAAGATCTTCAAAGACTCACCTTCACGATAATCTTTTCATCGATTTCTCGATTCTCCGCAACTTCGATATCCAGGAAGCGAGTGAAGATCTCCATGGTTAGCTGCCGTTTGGCCTGGACCTCCTGCTCCTTGGGAGCAATATCTTTGGCCTTTATGACTGAGGCATCGCACTTTATGAGACTCAAGATCCTGTCGGCAAGATTCATTTTGACGATTTAAAAATACTTATTTTTCACTTTGATAACAGTATTTGTGTGACTGGTCGACTAAGGAATGATGGGTGATAGAATGATGGCTTATAGAATGTTGGCTGATTATAAGGGGATAGGTAATATGATCCCAAAAAATGAAAAATAAATATATCAAAAAATAAATAATATTTATATATATTTCTAATTTCCCAAAATAAACTTTCATTTGCATTGCTTTCATTTTCCTTCAGCAATTCTCTTTCTTTCGTTTTACCAACCGCATATTAAACATGTGTTCACATTTCGACTTTGGAAGCTTTACCTCTTACTTGATTGATGGACGCCAATTTGTTTGCTGTCTTTGTTGGCCAAACAAAAATGCCTTAAAGAATCTTCGGGGTTCTTTTCTTTTTGCCGGTGATTTTTCTTGTTTTTTATTTTTTTTTGGATTTTTTTGTTGCTTAGTTCTTAGAACAGAACTTGCTTCCGCCATGGGACTTTAGTCTGACGTATTAAGCCATTGTTAACAAGAGCTTAATTATGCTGAAACTGTGGAGGAATTAAATGGCAGCACTAAGAGCATTATTATATTTCGAGCCACAGGCGCAGCAATTTATTGGCATTGATTTCTTGCGCCGCTCGAATGTGTGAACTCTGTATACTCTTTGTATTAACAAAATCAAATGCAATATTATTATTATTTTACATATTAAATTAATCTCTTTTCTTTTTCTCTAGCCACCAAAAATCAAGTTGATTTTCTGTTGTTGCACTGGCTTTTCAATTATTGTTGGACTTAAGTTAGTTTAGTTTCCGCTTTGATCTTCGCTGGCCCATAAATTATATCATTAGTTTTGATACTTTGGCGGCATGGCAGACAAAAAGCGCCGAAAAGGATTTAAATTGCCCCCAGACGAAACAGGAAATCCCCTCTAGGCACTTGTATTATTTTAATATTTATTTATCTACGAGCTGTATAATTTTATTACATTTATTGGCTGTGATTTTTATACACCCAACAAAGGGTATCAGCAAATATGCATGGTTTTTGGCGTTGTGTCACGGTCTATTTTTAGTTTTTAGTTAAGGCGGCTAAAAGCAGAAATTCCAAAAACCACAAATCGTCGGCTGTTTTGTTGATGAAAAATTTCAATATAATTGCCATAATTTGAATGCGTTTTGGGCAGGGCCGTTTTAGGGCCATTGTTTGTGTTTGCGCTTTTGGCCAGCAACGAAATGTGTGATTTATTTATATATTTTGGCCTGGCCAGTTGCCACCTTGGAATGATAAACATTAAACTTTGGGGGGAAAAGAAAGGCAAAGACTTAGAATAAGAGCTAGCAAATTATCGATATTTTCGATATTTTCACTATATCGATTCGATAACATCCCAAATATTTTCACAATATTGATTCGGTAATATAGCAAGTTATCAATATTTTCATAATATCGATTCGATAATATTAAATTATCGATATTTTCGATATTTTCACAATATCGATTCGATAATATATCAAAATATCGATATTTTCGATATTTTTACAATATTGATTCGATAATAGAGCAAGTTATCGATATTTTCGATATTTTCACAATATCGATTCGATAATAGCGATGTTTTAAAAATTTTTGAGAAATAGCAAACTGTCAATATTTTTTCAAGCTCTACTTAGAATTGAACTTTTTAGTTATTTTGAAATTTTCGCCTCAACCTTGGTTTGCCTCACCAAGATTAATTGCTGCCAAATTGTTGCTGCTGCCAATCAAAAAAAGGTCGCCCAGTTGATGCCCAAAATGGCTTCGAAATATAAAATATATAAAAAACAAATACAAATCCCATTAATTAAATGCGAATGCAAATAAATCCAAAAGAAGATTAACTAGCCAGCGAGCCAAAGAGGAGACACATCGCATAAAAAACTGCATTGCCGTTTTGCGGTTTCTGTTTTCGGTTGCGTCTTGCAAAATTTATGCAGATTGTTCGTTTTTCAATTTTGGCAAACAAAAAATTTTAGACGAAATTTTTAAGCCCCTAAAATTGGAAATATATTCCTAAATTTTATTTTAAAAAAATAATTAAAATTTTTTAATTATTTTCTGAAGAATTTTTTATTTGGTCACTTGAAATGTTTTATTATTTTCTTTATATTCTCATTATAAATTTAAAAAGAAAATGTCTTTTCGGAATTTTAAACTTTTTTTTATATTTGTAGCTTGCAAACTCCCCTAAAATAGTTTCCTTTGTCACAGGGTCAAAGCACTTTTGCCAATATCTTTAGACACAAAACGCAAATCAGATGGCAAAGTTTGCAAAAATTATACAGAAGAAGAAAAAAAAAGAAATAATTAAAAGAAACCATTTTTATTTACGCGTTCGCCAGGTTTTTTTTTTTTTTTTTGATAAATTCGCTTGTGGAAATGGCTTATCAATTAAATGCAAATAGCTTGGAATATTCAACGGGTTGCGGATATAAACGGCTCTTCAGTAGGATCGTTCCACTGGCGCCAAGACAGTGGGTCTATCGTAGCGATAGCCAGTGGATTGCGGAGCTACTGCTGCTGGATATTGAGGACCACCGCCGAGGGCGCCAATCACCGACTTAATGGGCGCCACATAGGGCGCCGCAATTTCCGTATTTCCACCAAGTTGATCGTATTGCGTTTGGATCTCCCTTTGGGCAGCCGTCGCCTCATCATTTGTCTTGTACTTGATGAAGAAAACGTCGGGTTTCTGTTCCGCCTGCTGCTTTTCCCGCGGCGCCTCAATGTCCTTGGCCTCCAGTTCCTGCTGCTTTCGCGTGAGCACATAGATCACGGTTCTCTCCTCCTGGGGCGCCAACTCCGCCGTGTACTTCACATGCTCACTGTTTCCCGCTGGAGCTCGAATAAAGATTACTCGGTAATTGCGGCGCGGTTGTCCGATGACCAAATGCCTCGTCTTTGGCTCAAGATCCTCGGGATCCTCGGCTGGTGAAATGCTAAAGAACTGCTTGGTTATAATGGGTTCCATTTGCCCATTGGCTGATGATGGCGGCAGATAGGAACGTGGTCCTTGAGCCCACGAAAGAGCTATCGACGAGGAAAGTAAAAGCCATACTACGAATGAGTTGAACATTTCGCGAATTTCAGAAGACAACTGATGAGGTTTTTCCAAAGCAGCTTCACTTTTAAAAGAGCTCTAGTTAGATCGCACAGCCCGATTGGACAGAGAAAATCTGTGAAAATTAACCTTTTCACATGCATTAAAAGCTGCCAAAACAAAAGACTTGGGCAACGAACTTGCGTTGGTTCGAAAAAATTAATTGTGCGTAAAAATAAAAAAATGTTTATGTGGTGGGGGTTTTGAAATTTCATAATCAACAAATAATCAAGAAATATATAAGAAAAATTAAAAATATTTCAACTATATTTCTGGTATATTTTTCTAGTATATTACATGATTATAAATTTTTAGATCTTTACTTACATTCAGCTTTTTCCCATTCGTTCTTTAGTTCAACAAGTTAAAGGCCCAATAGCCTTGAAATTGTCAGCAGAAAACTCGATTTGATTACCCCAAAAAAAAAATCCCCTTACGTA
This sequence comes from Drosophila pseudotakahashii, assembly GCA_035046095.1. Classification (NCBI taxonomy): domain Eukaryota; kingdom Metazoa; phylum Arthropoda; class Insecta; order Diptera; family Drosophilidae; genus Drosophila; species Drosophila pseudotakahashii. The sequence continues at coordinate 17,312,226 of JAWNOE010000105.1, forward strand.
ACTACTTCTGGTATATTTCTAGTATTTATTACATGATTATAAATTTAAAGATCTTTTCGAACATTCTGTTTTTCCCCCATTTGTTCTTTAATCCACCAAGTTCAAGACCATGTAGCCTTGAAAAATATCAGTAGATTACACCGAAAAATCCCCTAACTTAATTTAAAAACAATTAATTAAAGTTTGATGTTCCCTCTGCCCCGATTTGCTTCGCTTTTGACATACCCTTTCGTTATGCTCTTCTCACATCCCACCGATTTGCAGCAGGTGATTTATCATCAGGTGGTATTTGTATTTTTGATTTTCATTTGGCTTTAGCTTTATCTTTAACTTTTGGGTGGGATAAAAGTAGAAGTGCTGCCCATCGCCGGGGCGCAGCATCCAACGCCCTCAACGCCATTTGACTAATGATCTTGGCCAACTCAACTCTCGCCCTCTGTTTCTGTTTCTGTTTCTGATTCCGTTTCTGTTACCATCTGCATCTTTCGATTTCAGTTATTTGGTTCGCAACCTCGTCGCTGATTAGTAGATTAATTTGAGCTCTGCTTGTTTTTTTTCTCGTTTTCGGCTCGGTGTTGTCAACAAGAGACAATTAAAATATCAACAATGGCTGGCCATATCTCGGCTATAGATACAATATATTGGCAACTGGTCCGTCCATTGGATTTGCATAAATAGACGCGTAATTCCCACACTTTCATGTCGCATTTAAGCAAAATGGTACAGCTAATTTGATTTATGCTCGGTTTTATTAAGCAAAATTGTTTGCCCAATGGCCATACAAGGTGCATAGATAAGTTGCTAGCGAGCGAGGCCTATGAAGATGTTATTTTTCGGTTTATTTTTGGGAGAGGTCATATGCGATATAATGGTGTGCTAGGAAAAGTAGGAGGGAGGTCATAAAGATTAATTGGTTTTCAACTACTTGAGGAAATGTTAGTAAAATATTTTGTATTAGATAGGTGTTTAAAGTTTCTGTAAGACCTTTAGTTAAAAAATAAAAATTAATAAAAATCAAAAATAAAATATATTTTTTACCGATATATATTTTTAAAAATTATCATTATTTTTAGATCTTTTTTTTACATTTTAAATAATGATTTTTGTTAATAAATCTTGGTTGAAAAACTCCCCCCAAACAGTTCATTTATTTATTTATCTCACACTTTTCATTCCTTTGTTTTAACTGCAATTAAAATTCAATTAATATTAATGCTAATGCCAATAAAGCGAAGAGATAACTTGCCTCATTTCCAAATGTTTCTGTTTGCACTTGGTTGTTTTATTTGTTTCCTCGGTTCAATTTCACGATTTTATTTGGAGTTTCTGGAGATGCCATTAGCTGCGATTCAACATTAATCAATCGATCTTTGGCCCGACTTTATGCAGCGTCAGTTTAATGGCCCAATCAAAGCAACAAAAAAGAAAAAAAAAAAAGCAAATGAAAAAACCTCAAAATCGAAAATATAAAAAAGTCTACTATTTAATTAAATTTGATGAGCTTATTTTGATTTCTCACTTCATTTACGCTAATTTCTGTTGGAAATTTTGACGGCAGCTTTGGCTTCGATTTTTTATTCGGATTTCTATTTGGATTTGGACATATTGAAATGTGACTGCTGATTTGAATATCGGGGAAAACAAAGCCTCGATTTATTTTTGACTTTGACTTTGATTTGGTTTTTGATTTCTTTGATTTCGTCTTTAATTTAATTGCGCCGATGAGACATTTCAATTTATTTATACGATTTTTATTAATTTTTTAAATGGCTGACCTTTGTTTTATATATTTTTTTTGTGAAGTTCTCTAATTTCACTTGGTTTACCAACCCGAAATCCTTTGGAAGTACAGACACATTGCTTGATATATTTTTTATAATAAGCTTTTTATTAACAACAATTCGATATAACAAGAAAAAAAAATACAAAAAAATATTGAGTGATTTCCTTAAAAATACGCAACACAACAGAGGACTTTCGAGAATGGGTTTCTTTGTTTTCTGATTTGATGATGCAGTCTGCTAATCCCTTAGTGCTTCAGCAGACTGGGCAGATACTGGGCATTGGGCGCCACTGCCGCCGGCCGGTTGGCAATCTGGCGATAGTTGTAACTACCATCGGGATTCAGGCCATCCAGACTGCCGATCACCGAGGTAATGGGCGCATTGCTATCCTCCTGGTACTCATTGGTGCCGCCCAGCTTGTCGTACTGACCCTGGATCTCCTGCTGCGCCTGCTTGGCCTCGTCGTCGGTCTTGTACTTGATGAAGAACACCTCCGGCTTGCTGGGCTGCGTCGGTGCCGGCGTGGCAATATCACTGGCATCCACATCGTTGTCCTTCTTGCTCAGCACATAGATGACGGTCTTCTCCTCCTGCGGTGCAAATTCAGCCGAATACTTAACGTTGGCATTGTCACCGGCCGGTGCCTTGATGAAAACAACACGGTAGTTCTTCTGCGGACGTCCCAAGACCAAATGCTTCACCTTGCCATCGTTGCTGTGATCCTCGGGTGCGGAGACCAGATAGAATTTCTTATTGATTATCGGTGCCTGGGTGGTGCTGGCCGGCGGCAAATACTTGTCGCCACCGCGATGCGGCTGAATGCTGACCAGACCGCCGCTTGCGCCGGCAAAGGAGCCACTGGGCGAGGCGAGACCGCCACTTGCGCCGCCGCCGATGAAGATGTCCGAACTGCTGGGCTGCTCGTAGCCGTATTGAGGACGGGCCTGGGTCAAAGCCACCAGGATCAGGCAGCCGGCTAGCACGTGTTGGAGGAACATGGTGGTTTTTGGTGAATAATCCTTAGTAGTTGGATGCTGGATACTGGATACTGGATACTGGATGTTGGATGCTGGATGCTGGATGCTTCGTTGACGAATTGCTGCGAGGCAATGATTGCATTTTGGGCCGCTCCACTTGTCTTAAATATGCTCCGATTGTCCAATGGTCGCCCGCCTCTGTCGGCGTCGCCGTTTATGCAAATGCAAATGCCGCACATAACCACCAAAACTAAAAACTAAAAACTAAAACCACTCTCGATCGCCGTCATCTGGTCTCGGCCTATGGATCTCCATGCCTTGTGATCTGTGATCTGTGATCTGTGATCTGACCTAAAATTTATTCAAATTAGAACGAACGCAGCGCAGAGACCATAACCATAACCATGGTTCACATTCGACAAAGAGTCTCTTCTCTGGCATTGAACTTGACTGTGCCGGTGCGGTGCCGGTGACCCTGTGAATTCACGATGGATTAGCAAATATCTAAATATACGTCTTCATAACCAGCTAAGAAAGATATTCATATGCCTACAGAGCTGCAAAAACTATTGAATGGATTGAAAATGGGAGAGGGGGGGGTTGGTGCTAGCGAATCTCATTAAACGGCACCTCATCATCACTGGCAGCGGCATCAATCTTGTCCAGAAACACGTTTGCTGGGTTTTTCTCTCCTCCACGTCTGTCATTAGTTTCGGGCCTATTCGCCCATCAATTAATTTGCGAATATCTATAACAGTTGGATTAATCAATGAATATTTAAGGCCCGAAATTGTAAACGTTTTGGGATTGCAACAGGTTGATAACGATAATAGTATTAATAAAAAAATTTAATTAATTAATTTAAAAAATATTTAAAACAAAACTCCATTGAACGTATGATTTTTTGTATTTATTTTGTTTATTTTACTTGACTTTTAGCTTTTCGCACCATTTTCCAGTAATAATTAGTTGGTTCATTAGAACTTTTTATCACATTATTTGATTGTTAATTTAATTCTTTAATTAACAGGTTTTTTTTGGGGCTTCTGTTAATTTAATAAAATTAAACCAGTTGTCTCTATCTTGAATAAAAAATGTATATATATATATGTATTTAATAATATATAAATATATACTACATATTTATAATGAAACTAAAATATATTTTTTACATACCTAATTAATGTAAGTTTATTTTTAAGATATGGTATCGATTATAAATAGAGTCAAATTCGATTTCCGATGCCCAAAAAGATATCAGCCCAGCCTTCTTGTTCGGAATTTCCCACCGATTTTGGCTGGTATTTCATTTTAGCTATTTTGGTCACCATAAATGGTGACCCCAACTCGGGTGACTCAGCCGGCTAGCCGAGACTCGAACCAACATTCACCTGCCGCTTCGCCTTGGAGTTCGCATAAATATGGCCGAAAATAAACACATAAAACATAATTTGCACTTATCGAGCATATTTGAATAATGCCTTTGAATGGATTTATGGCCCCGGAGATTGATGACAGAACGTGAACGCATAAAAGTGATTTTGTGAAAATCCGTGGCCACAATTATTGTCGTCTTCTCATCGCTGTTATATTCGGCATATTCTAAAAGATACCGAATCTGAATGCGATTTCGAGTAGACTAATTTAGCCATTAGCCGATCAGCGATCACAGATCACAGATCGCATATCGCCTGTGGATTATGGAAAACCGAACAAAATGATAATTATCAATTAGGCATTCCATATTTATAACCACCTGCGATCGCTCGCTGTGCTGGAAATTTATGTAACATTTTATTGATGATGACAGTAATAGAAATCGAATCGAGGGACAAATCTTTGATCTTTCGATCTCAATCTTCTTCGGAGTCCGGAGTTCGGACCTCGGCTCTTTGCGGCTACCGTCGTCGGTTGGGGCGTTTTATTTAGTAGGTGTGATTATCTTTATGCTAATGATCTGGCCGCTGGCCGCCGCCCATTGATATGCAGATCAGATCTCAAGATCTACGAGAAAGATACGGAGATAGTAGGTGATTTTCCGAACTCGACTTTTTCTCTCTCTCTCTCTCTTCGTAATTGATAATACATTTTGGGCTATTGGGGCGTGGTTCAGCCCATTTGCCGCATAATATATATCTAGTATGGCTAATTTTTTATTTAATACCCTTTGGTATTTTAATGCGACTTGCATAGGCGACCTTGAGCATGGACGGTGGTGTGGGGCTTGCATACCACCGATACTCCGATTTGAGTTTCTTTTAAGTCGCTAATTTATTTACCCGAGTGGCTCTTTGAGTCGAGTTGGCCCTCCGAGATTGGCCAGCACTTTTAGACGGGTTGAACGGGCCAGTCGATCGGTTCCGATCGGGTTGAACAATTATGAGCAGCTTGCCAAATAGTCAAAACGCTGTCACATGGATTAGGTTTTTGGTTTTGGTTTTTTTGGGCGACATCTCGGGCTTTCCGATTATGCAACCTGCAGGCGGTTCAACGGGTCTCTTAGGGTCCAGAAAATTCCAGTCCAGGGTTTTCCACTTTGAGTTCAAAATCCACCCATTCTTACTTTACGGATTTTCTTTGAGAGGAAATACCTACTTCTTCTTTTGAATTTTTAGTTTTTACTTAATTTATATTTTTATTAATTTATTTTATTAAACCAGAATCAACGCTTTTATTATTTTTTATTTACCCTCTAAAACTGTAAATAAAACTCCTGGTAGTTTACATTTTTTGAATGCCTATAAGAACTCTTATATTTTATTTAAAAAAAAAAATATACACAAAAAATATGAATTAATGCCGAAGGCAAAACTAATTAGGAAAAATCGCAAAGGTTTCCCCGGCGGAATTCCACTGCAATGGGCCCCAAACCCAAGGGGCTTTCCCATCCAGTCCGAATCCCCCGAGGTTCCAACAGGTGTGTCCGTCCAGTGGCAGTGACTTGAGTGATTGGTGATGGAGGTCGAAGATTCGCCTACTTCCTCACCGGCCTCACTGGCAGATAGGTGGCCTGGGCATTGGTGCCGGTGGTCACGGTGCTGATCACCTGGCGCTGGCTGCCCTCCGCCTCGTAGCTGGCTCCTCCATCGACAGTGGGAACTCCGCCGGTGCCCACGATGTTCAGGCTGCCACTGGCATCGGTCACCACGCCGGAGGCTCCATTGTCGCCCAGGCTGCCGATCACGGAGGAGACGGGAATGACACCCTCGTTGCTGGTCTCAGAGCTTCCACCCAGAGCATCATAGTTGGCTATTTAAAGGGGGTGAAAAAAATTAATATCTGGATTTATACTAATAAAAAAGGGGCACCAAAAAACGGGAGGTTGAAATTGCAGCCCAAACGGCTTGACATAAAAATCTAAAAAAGAAAACCGAAATTTTAAAAAAATTCAAAGAGGCTTTTAAGAAAAAAAAACATTAAAATTTTAAATTTTAAATAAAAAAAAAATTAAAATTTTAAATTTTAAATTAAAAAAAAATTAAAATTAAAAAAAAAATTTTAAATAAAAAAAATACATTCCAAGAATACACTTAAATTATTTCATACCAATCCCCTAAAAATCCCCAATATCAGTACAGTAAACACTCACCCTGAATGGTCTGCTGGGCATGGGCCGCCTCCTGGGGCGTCTTGTACTTGACGAAGAAGACCTCCGGCTTGTTGGCCACCGGACGCTGTGTGACCACCTCGGCGCTAACATCCAGAGCGTTGGACTTCTTGGACAGCACATAGATGGCGGTCTTCTCCTCCACAGGCGCCACATTGGCGATAATCTTGGCCTTGCTGGTGGTGGAGGTGGGTGCGTTGATGAACACCACGCGGTAGTTCTTCTGGGGCCGGCCCACGTTCACATAGCGAACGATCTGCTGCTCATCGTGATCCTCGGGGGCACTGTGGATGTAGAAGTGCTTGTTGATCTGGGCGGGCTGGAAGTTGGCCAGGTGGCTGATGTACGACTCCTGTTCGTTGTAGTTGATGGTGGGACCGGGCTGCAGACCGGCCAGGCCAATGCTGTCGCTAACAAGGCCGCCACCGCCGGATGAGGAGTCGACCTGGTAGTTGGAGGATCCAGAGCCGCCAACCTGGTAGCCAAAGGAGCCCGAGGAGCCCGATGATCCCAGGTTCAGTTGCCCAATGCTGGGTGCCGAACTGAAGTAGTTGCTGCCGGCGGCCGTTGGCTGATAGGAGGTGCTCACCGTGGCCAGAGGAGCACTGATCACCTGGTTGGCCACCAGGCTGCCGCCGTTGAAGCCACCCGCCTGGTAGCTGTAGCCCGCCAGATGGCTGACATCCGGACGAGGAGCGCCCAGGGAGCCGCCAATCACGGCCAGAACGGCCAAAACCTATGGGATGAGACACACCAAGTTATAGAACTCGCTGAATCTGAGGCGTATCCTCTGCTTGAACTCACCACAAACTGCTTCATGCTGTTGGTAGGATGGATGGATGGATGAGTAGGAGGAGCAACTGTCGCCCTGGAGCTGCTGCACTGGATTGATACGGCTGATACTCCCAACTGTCACCTTTTATACACCGCCGGCCAATATTCGCCTTTAATTGAAGTTAATTAAAGTGGTTTGCAATAAATCGTTAAAAAACTATAACACCGAAAAGCCCAAAATCGAAAATCGAAAATCCCAACTCTCGGCGTTATAACTACAAAATCCGGCTAGCACGGCTGGTATTTTTCTTTTTTTTTAATATCAGCATCGATCGATTGCCACAAGTGCTAATTGCAGGTGTCAACAAACCGAAGCTCACAATCAATTTCTATGTCTGCATGTCATTCGGCTGGAAGATGAAGCTTGCGAGGAAGAAATCATCGGATAGTCATAGTCATATAGGGGTCAAATGGTGTCTATAGAGTGGACAAGTCGTCGGGGTGATGAGTGATCCAGATAAGTGGCGAATAATGGGGATGATCTCTTTGTGAGGAACTAAGATATTTGATTTTATCTAAGGATATGAAGAAAATGAAAAAATATATACTTTAAATCTTATGATATAGAATATAAAATAGATATAAATTAATCTATAAATATAATATATACATACATGTATAGATGAATATAATTAGGAAGTGTTAAAGTGTTAAATGCAAAAACATTTTTTAACATTTATAAGATTTAGAATCGTAACAATATATATATATATATTTTTTTTTTAATAATTTAAATTATATTTATTAACCAGTTTAAAAACACCTAAAAATACAGGATTATACCGATTTTTCCATACTTCTGAACCACTTTTAAACCGACTTCAAGTTAATGGAGTTTTCCCAAGATAGAGCATTCCAAATTCCCTTTTCCCTTTCCAAATTCCTCGCTTGTTTTTTGTTTTATTTCATTTTTGGTTCAATATTTTACGATTGCAAGAGAAGACGGTACTGGGGACTGAGCGCCCTGAAAATTTCAAGCAGCCAAACATTTTAGCGCTTTTAATTGCCATAAACCACCGATATTCGCCCATATTTATAGTATAAAACTAGTTTGTGTGTGTATATGCGGATCTATGCTATAATGTGTGCATGCAACTGATCTTTTCTCATGGGTGTTTGGTTCTGGGGAATTTCTATTAGCGCATAGCCAACCAAGCCAAGGGGGTTTCCCCCTTTTATCAACCAGAACTATTCACATGACCCAGCTAATTTGCGCTTCTCTTGATTAATTTCCAGATGGCTGGCAGGCATTTCGCGAGACCAATCGTCTGCAATCCTGGGACTACAAGCGGGTTCTCGTCCTCCTGCAGGCGAAGCACGGCATATTTCCTTACTACCGCGTCAGCGTGGAGAACGGCTACAGCAATCCGCACGACTATGTGATCACCCTGGACGAGGGCGAGATCGGGCTGCCCGACAAGTACTTCTATGGCGACGATGCCGACGAGGAGGTGGTTCGGGGCTATAAGCTGCTCCTGCGGGACTTTGCCATCAATATGGGTGAGTTCTTTATCCAAAAAAAAAAAACTAGAGCTTGAAAATGATCGATATTTTCGATATTTTCACAATATAGTTTCGATAATATCGATGTTTTGTAGGGAAAACATATATTTAATATCGAGAAATAGCAAACTGTCGATATTTTCAAGCTCTACTAAAAACCTATAGTATCCAAATTAATCGATCATTCATTCCCCTTAGGAATCGTTTCTCGGGAGGCTGATCTCTTCGCCGATGACATTTTCCACTACGAACGTCGAATTGTAAAACACATCGAGGATGCCAAAGCCGATGGCAATCGCCAGCTGAATAAACTAATGCGTCTGGCCGATCTGAAGACCAAAGCTCCCTCTGTAAGTGGATTTAATTTGCGGAACACCCATTTGAATTTCGAATTAATCACAAAATAAATCCCACGTTTAGCTGCCCATTCTGGAGTCACTGCAGGCCATCTTTCCCAAAACCAAAATCACCGAAGAAACCGAGGTTCTGGTTCGCGATGTGGAGGTTATGCATGCCCTATCCATTCTGCTCTCAACCTCGGATAAAAAGTAAGTTTTTACTTGTATAAATTACATTTTAATTATTTTTTTTTTAAGATTTACTGACTAGAAACCGATCTATGCTTAGTTAAGCATTACATTTTAAGTTAATTTTAATTTAGAAAAATAATATCAATGTTTTTCGGTATCTATGATATTTAATTGGATTGAATAAAAATAGTTACATATTTAATATTTTTATTTAATATTATTTATTTAATATTTTATATTTAATATTTTTTATTTCATATTATTTATTTAATTATTTCGTATTTGATTTCCTCACCTTATAAATAATAGTTTTCAAAACTCTAAAATGAGAAAATTTCGTAACTAATTTAATAAATCTCTTTATTTACAGGCCAATTAACAACTTTATCATTTGGTCGCTGGCCCGCAAAATGCTGCCGCACTTGTCCAAGGAGTACCGCACCCTGGCCGAGAACTTCGATCATGCTCTATATGGACGAACGGCCAGCTACCCGAGGTGGCTCATCTGCAGCAAGGTGGTGCGCGACTGGCTGCCATTCGCGGTGGATGCACTGCAGCAACAGCCGCCCAGGCAGCAATTCGAAGCGACGGCGGCCACGAAGAGCAGCGGACTGAACAAGACCCAGGGCAACGAGGAGCTGCTCAAGCTGATGTTCTTCAGCCTGCGCAATCAGCTGAAGGACTCGCTGGACCAGGCCAAGTGGCTGGAGCCGGCGGCCAGGCATTTCATCCAGAAGAAGCTCAACGAGATGCGACTGCAGTTCGGCATACCCGACGAGGTGCTGCAGCAGCCCAACTATCTGGCCCAGTACTACAACGAACTGATCCTGACCAATGTGTATTTCGTGGAGCATCTGGAGGGCATTTGGACCTTCCGCCGCCTGCAGATGGAGAAGAAGCTGGGCACGCTGGCCATGCTGGATGTGTAAGTGTTAAGCAATGTGCATCTGCAGATCCGGATTGAGGAAACTTTCTAACTCTTTCTCCTCGATCTATTCGATCCATCCATCCCGCTCTGTTTGGCAGCATTGTTTCCGAGATGTACACAAGGGACAATCCACAGGCCATCGCCTACTCGAACAAACTGAATATGCTGCTCGTCTCCAGGGTGCTGATTAGCTCCAGCTACTACGACTACCGATATCCAGTGTATGTATTATAATTTATAGTTATTATGTGGCCTCAATGCCTAATAAATAATTATTATTATTAAAAGTAGCCCAAGATTTCCCTTTGTAATGATAGCTTCTCTCCCTTTCTATTCCGTGCAGAGCTGTGAACTTTGCCCGCATTGGAACCGATATTCTGGAGGCCCTGATCGACAACTTCTCCACCTTCCTGCTGCAGTTCAACACCCAGAGCACGGACATCAGTGACGCCGCCCCGGAGATACCGTATCCCCGGCCGGATGTCAATTGCCTGGCGGCGGGACAGCCGCCGCGATTGGTCCACGAACTGAATGAGCTGTCGAGCAGTGCGCTAAAGAGCTTCCATGTCACGCTGAGTGCCGCCCGAACGGCGGCCAGGGCCTTGAGCAGCTTTGTGAACGCCATCGATGCGGGCAGTGCCATCCAGGGATCGGGAATCGATCAGGTCAATACCTACGAGGCCCTGGGACTCACGCGTCGCCTGAGGGTTCCGGGCCTGAGGTCCTTCAACGAGAACGAGCTGTTCACACTGGCCTACATGCAGCAGCACTGCAGCACCACCATGGCGGACAAGGACTACGCCAGGATCAAGCCGCTGGTGGAGAGCCAGCTGGCCGAGAGTTACCTGTAAGCGGTTGAGTTTTGAGTCCTAAACCAATAAACCTATATTCCAATTACTTGCTATTCCAGCTTCAATGCCACCTGGCAGCACATCCAGTTCCTGCCCCGCTCCACAAACTGTGCCGCCGCGGAGGCGAGTTGCTCCAACCTGCTCTGAGATGCGATTGCCCATCCACCAGGACCCCCAACTCCGCCAGAGCCCTGTGGATGATAAAGATGGATCAACGACATATTTATTGTACTTTTTTTTACTCCCACACATTGCCAGAGACACAGCTGCAGGAGACACACACACATCGCCTTAGTTTTAGCTTAGTGATTAAGCCTAGCACGTAGATTAACCATGAAGGATCAGACTTAACTTTGACTAGCCACTGTTGACATCACGCCACACATTCGCACCCCGCTCCAACTTGACAGGAAGTAAGCAAGTTGGCCAGCAAGTCGGCTTAAGTACGAACCCTACGCCTAGTTTAGTAGTCTAGCTCGGTAGCCTAGACCTAGTTAGTTGCTAAGCGCCGTCTGCCACCCTGTATAAATTGATGAATTTGATTTTTGGAGGACAATTAAATGAGAATGACTTTCACACATCTCGAAAAGCAAACGAAAATTGTGGGTTTTCTAAGGGGTATTTTAATAATAGCTCTAACTTGGGAAAAAATGGTCCCAAATGAAAAAGGCTTATTTTTTGCGAAAAATCTAAGAAATATAAAAATTCTAGGTTTAAATGCCAATCTATTGGGAGTTTTATTACGAGTTCAACGAGGTATGACATTTCATATTCGGATCATTATTTTAATTATTACAAGCAAAATACTATTTTTTTGGTGTGGAAAATCAGGATCTTGATTTTTCGTCAAAATTTGATTTTTTTAAAAATAGATTTTTTGCTGTAACTTGGTGAAAAATGGTCCCAAATCAAAAAGGCGTACCGTTCTGAGCAGCTAACAACCTAACAATTAATATCAGTGCACTTTCCGTCTGATTTAACAAAAATCAATTTTCGACCCAATTTTCGCATTTTTTATAAGGGGTTACATCAACATTTTTTCGAAAAATTGAAAAAATATAAAATTTCTAGGTTTAAATGCCAATCGATTGGGAGTTTTATTACGAGTTCAACGAGGTATGACATATTCATATTTGGACCATATTTGGCAACATTATGGCTAAAAAACTGATTTTATAGGCGGAAAATTAGAATTTGGACTTTTGAACAAAACACTCTTTTTATTGGTGGTTTTTAAATTTTAAATCGTTATCAACCTTTCGTTTGGTGCAGTGTATGACTCACAGGAGATTTTCAATTGATAGGTCTAAAATTTGGCATTTCAATAAAAATGTTTGCCTACTTTTGGGATCCACATACAAAAATATTGCGAAATATTCGAATTTTCCATACATTTAAGAATTTTTTATTTACTTAATTTTTCATATTTCACACAATTTGAAAAATGTTTGCAATTTGAACTACACTTGCAATTTGCCAACCTACCGCAGGTACAATAGAAGACTGTTAAAGCGTAAAAAGCTCTTCGTTCAGTTAATGTTAATGTTAAATGAGATAAAAAGTTTGGCAGTTAAATGGTAAATCGCAGATATTGGCTATGTTTCTATACGATGTTGCATTTGTGGGCCACAAAGTCATTGATGTAATTAGCCACACTGCGATGGAATTCGACATCCACGCTATCGATTAGCTGCGAGCTGAGCTTGCTGGCCACTCTGTAAAATAGTATTATTAAATATTCTAATATTAAAGATTATAATAGTATTTTCTTACTTGGCATATATTTTCCAGGGCGCTGAACTGCGCGAATGGTTGTAGAAGCAGCTGCGATTGCAGTTGGCTTGAAAGCGGTTTCGATCCTGGAGCAGCTGCTTCCAGGTATCACCAGTTCGGCTCTCGGGCTGATCTCCTGCCTCGCCCCTTGGACTCTTCTGCATCATTTTCTGGTCTTCTTGGCGTCGCTGCTCCCGGCAGTCGATCACCAGCTGCTTGTGCCGCTCCAGCTCAGCCCGCTCCCGCATCGCCTGCTCCTGGCGCTCGTTCAGCTGGCTACCTCGTGTTCCCCTCCTTTGCAGCTCCGTCTCCATGTAGTCGAGCACCTTCTTCTCGTCCCGCAGCTCCTCCTCCAAGGTGCGGGAGAAGAAGCACCGGCCATCGGGACCGCGCAGGACCTTCACCTCCTTGAAGCGGTCGTCGCCGGGCGGCAGCTTCTGGTGGAGCTGCTGGCGCTCCTTCAGATACCGATGTCCCTCCCAGAACTTCTCCCTATACGGCGACTCGTCCAGGCTAAGGGGTCTGTGGATACGGGGAAAATCAGTTGGGGATCTCAATATTTTGAAAGTGTATTTTATGTTTCAATAAGTGATAATTTAGTTCTAGTTTCCAGGATTGATATCATTTGTATAGGCATGTTCAAGATTATTTGAAAAGGCTCATTATAACACCCGTAGTCAAGAATAGAAATGATAATATCCAAGGTATACTTGTATGGATAAGGTTGAGTTATTGCATCAGCTTGGGTTTTTGCGGCCCGGGCAAGGAAAGAGGTGTCCGGGGAGCTGTTGGCATTAGCTTTCATATGGACTGCCGTCACGCAAGTTTTGCTGCCCCTCCGGGAACTGCACACGAGGCCCTCGGTTGAAGACCCAATCCCCAATCACCAAGCCTCCCAGCCACCCACTCCACTTCCACTTTTCCGCAGTGATAGTTGAAGCCAGGGGCCTCAAGGCCAATGCCAAAAATAGGGGAATTGAATCAAATCGCACTGGCCTAACCCCTATTTCTAAATACCCTCTCAGTGGGTTAAGATCTCGAAAATGTTCTAGAAAACGGTTTAGAAAAGAGATTTCTAGATAAGCATAAACATAATGGTATTTTTTACAAAAACCCCTTTTTTTGGTTTTTTATTGTAATTTGGTCAAATCGAGACCCACAGCTAAGAGACCCACTGTTTTGAGTAGCAACCTAAAGTAACTATCCTAATCACTTTTGGAAAAATTTATTTTTGGATACATTTTTACATATTTGACGTACATTTTTACAAAAAATGGAAAATTTTGAAAATTTCCAGGTTTAAATGCCAATTGTTTGGGAATTTAATAACGAGTTCAACAAGGTAGGACACTCCACATTTGGATAATTATTTCAATTTATATGTCCAAAATACTATTTTTTTTTGTGTGGAAAGTCAGGATTTAGATATTTGGTACAAATTTGAACTTTTTCTTAATCGATTTTTTGCTGTAACTTGAACAAAAATGGTCCCAAATCAAAAGTGCGTACTGCTCTGAGCAGCTAACAACCTAATAATTAATGTCAGTGCACTTTCCGGCTGATTTAAAAAAAAATTAATTTTGGACCCAATTTTTACATTTTTTTAAGTGATTTTTTGTGAAAATTGGAAGAAAAAAATGTATATGTTTGAATGCCAATCGATTGGGAATAAAATTACAAGCTCAACGAGGTATGACATTCCATATTTGGATTATTATTTCCATTGTTTCGGCCAAAATACTGATATTTTAGTAGAAAAATACAAAATAGAATTTTGGACAAAAATAAACTTTTTTTGCGTGTTTTTTAGGCGTAATTTGGACAAATCGAGGCCTACAGCTAGAAGAATGACTGTTTTGGACAGCTAACAACCTACACTAACAAATCCTATTACTTTTGGAAATTTTTTTTTTTTTTACCAATTTTCACATTTTTAATGGTTTTTTTTTTTTTAAATTCGTAAAAAATAAAATGTCCAATCGATGCCAATCGATTGGGAATTTAATTACCTTTTCTAAAATAAAGATTATTAACGAACTAAGTGCCAAAGAGCACGTCAAAGGCACAAAACCTGATTGAATGAATAGGGTATGATTACGCGATTCATTCACTCACTCATTCATTTGCTCCTTTATTCATAGCCTGGGTCACTGGGGTTAAGGTTGTGGCTCCCAAACCCCCTTTTGTTGTTCTTCCCCCTTCCCCCTTCCAATCGCAGTGATAGCGCACGTAAATAAAATGACACAATCAAACTTGGAAATGGAGAAGCCAAAAACCGTAGAAGAATTAATTAATAAACACCGCCCGATGAGGCAACCCTCCGGTAGAAAGAGATGGGGCGATTCGCTAAATGGCAAAGCCAAATTTATTGATCAAACAAATAAAGCGCATCAGCAACTTGGCTAGAAAAAAAGAAGGAAAAAAACAAGAAAACCAGAGTGGTGAAAATGACGAAATAGAGAGGGGGTTCTTCGATTTATAGGTAGGATATATCGAAAGGGCAAAAGGGTTTTCGGAAACCATCACTATTTATAACCTCCCCCCGCTGACATTAACCAAAATCGGACGATAGTCAGAGTTCGGTTGGGTAAATATAGCCAGCATATACCAATATGCATACTATATATACGCCCATCATATAACGCAAATTCCAACTGCAAACAGTTGTCGATTAGCGCCCGTCGATCGTAGTATTTGATTACGAACCTCCTCTTCCTATCAGCAAAATACCAAAATGCCAAAAAAAAAAGAAAGAAAACCCCAAAAACTGCCAAATTTGCACACTTAAAAAAATAGAAATAAAATGAATGTGAGACATGAGACATTAGCTAAAAGCCAATAATGACCCAAAAACCAGAACCATATAAAGCCAGTAATCCGAAAGATCAGAATATCTGAGGGAGAGCGCAGAGCGTAGATCGGAGCGACCGTGAACTTGCCATTAGTCACCGACTTTGGCTATCTTAACAGTTACGTAGATACAACTAAGCCTCGCCGGCAGATAAAATCACTAATTTTAAATTAAACACACAAAGTGCGATATTTAATGGACCTAATAGATTAAATTCAAATGCAACGGCGTAATATTCTCATGAAAACAATTAACAGAATTAGAATTAAATCAAGCTTCAGCTTTGGCACCTGAAATTCGAACAGTTGAGGGCAAAAAAGTAGAGCCTAATAATAATATAGGGGGTTTCTTAGACCCGAAAAGGTTTTGAAGTAATAATAACATGTCTATAAACTGTATTAACTAATTTTATGTTATTATATAATATTATATTATCCTAAAAATAAATAATGCTTATTTGTCAACTTTTCTTGTTGATTAATCTATGATATACTAGAGATCTAACTACTTTTAGAGGGTCTGCTTATTTATAACGCTTTTTTGACTGCAATTTATTTTACAAATAATTAAAAAAATTAGTTTTTTAATTTAGCTTAAAACATTTTTGTGATCTATTAATAAACTATTAATAATTTATTTAAGCACTATTTGAAAATATTAAATTAGTCAATTATGATAGGAATTATTTATTTTATTTTTGAATTTAATTATTTGTGTAGGGTATCGAGAAGTTCGAAAACATTTTCAATTTGCAGCCACTATAAAAAAAAGGGTTAAAAAGAGAGAGTGAAAAAAGAGAGGGTTTTCGAAACACCAACAACAATAGAGAAAAATAGAAAAACCAAAACAACCAGAACTAGTGGGCTATTGTTGTTATTATTGTTGCTGCTCCTGTTTCAGTTATTCTTTAACTGTTGTTGTTGCTGTTGCTTTAAACGCCGGCTAAATTAGTGTGAGTAAATGAGTATATGAGTAACAACTCCATCGGCAGCGACGCCGGCAGAGACGATGGCGTCAGCGGAGGAGCATTGCCAGCTGACTCCCACTCTCCCACTCTCGACGTCCCCCTCGCTCCGTCGCTCCCAATCTCCCCCTCTCTCCCACTCTCTCCCACACTCTCTCAGCTGACGACCGGCGATGACATCATTTTGGCGCTGCCATGGCCTCTGCCGCGGCGCAGTCGCAGCGCCCCAACTTCGTCGCCTCGCCAACAGTGGCGGTCAACAAGATAGTAGCTTGTCATTAGGGATTGTTTTCAGGTTTGTGATTTAAAATATGTTAAAATACCTATTAATAGAAAATATGTGAATGTACATTAAACAATGTTTAATGTTTTTATAACAACTATTGTTTATAACATTCTTAAAGTAATCATCCTTTGTTTTTTTTTATAACCAAAATAGTTTTTAAATTTAAAAAAAAATATCTCATTTATGGTAAAAAAATAATATATCAAAAAATTATTCCTTCTGGAAAAAGTAACATTTAGGTGTTTTAACATATTTGCAAATTTTATGATACCTTTATAGATCCTACTTAGTGCACCCCATCTGTATGGGGGGCACTTACAGCCTCTGGAGGAACATTTTTTAATTATTATTTTTAGAAATAGCGAACCGTAACCGTTACCATTATACCGTTTGAACCGTATTAACCGAGTCAATTTTATAACCGTAACCGAAAAATCTAACTGATATATGTAAATATGTATTCAGGTTTTAAATTTCTTTCCTTTAAAGGTAAAACCTTATTTTATTTTACCTATATTATTTAAACTATTTTAAAGGTTTTTAGCTTTTAAACTATAGTTATGCTCTTATTATAAAGGGAAAACCTTATTTTACCTTATCCTTATTATTTATAGTTTCCTTAAAGTAAACTAAATCTAAGATCTTTATATTTTAAAGGTTTCTAGATTTTAAACTATAGTTTTTCTCTTCAGTTTTATACTACTTTCTTTAGATTTACGAGTTAAAACCCACTTTCTTTATAATAATATTAATATTTCTGATACTTACAGCATCTGGAGCAGCATGAGCATGGTGTCGCGGGAGGGATCTCCGGTGGAGCTGGCCACAATGTCCACGATGCCCTTGTCGTGCTGCCCGGCCCGCTGCAGCAGCTCCAGCAGCGCCTCCCGCTTCGCCGGCGGCAGACGCTGCGGATTCTGGACGAGCGGTACGACATGGGTCAGGTGATCCCCATCCTCCTCCGATTTCATCCGAGCGCTGAGCATCGGCGAACCAGCTGGCACTGGCGGTGCTGGCTCCATCTGGCGGAGCGCCCCCTTAGCGACCTTGCCGCCCCCTTGGCCCCTTCTCCTGCCCAGCGAGGACGGCGGTGGGGGTGGCTGATAGTCGCCGGCCCGCTCGATCCGCGAGAGCAGCAGCTCCAACTGCTGGTGGGCCTCCGCCATGGATTTGTTCTGCATGGACTGACGGGGTTTCATGGGTGGAGGGGGCGGCTGAGTGGAGAGTTGGGGACACAGGTGCGAGTCGACCTTGGCGCGGACGGACCGTAGATTGTGACGGATTTTGGAGCAAGGAGGCACAGGCCTTGGCGCTGGCGGAGCAGGTCTGCGAAGAGTGGGCGGTGGCCGCGTTTCGATGAACTGCCCACCGAAGGGCGATCGCGTGGGGGCCGGCGTTGGGTGGGGCTGATTGCGGCTCTTGACCTCCGCCCGGCGACTCCGCTGGGTCACCGATCGACGCTCCCCGGCCGGCGGATCCTCCAGATAGGGATTGGAGGCGCCAAGGGCCTGGAAGGCATTTATAAGAATATTAAAATAATATATTTATATTTTAACACTAAAAGATTTTGAGATAATATAGTTATAATATATAATAGATCGCTAACAGGGTTTCTTAAATAGTTTTTATAATTTAAGCTTAAAAAAAAGAGAAAAAAATACTGTAGTTATTAAATTAAAAAATCATCAATGATAATTACAAGTAATATGATTAATTTGTTGTTTTTAATTATTTAAGTAACTATTTAATTCAATGTTATGATAAGTAAAAACCGTATGATATAATTTTACAATAATAGGTTTAAAAAATGAGATCATATTCAATGTGTATTATGTATAATAATGAGATTATGAATAATTATAATAAATATACTTATAAACACTAATATATTCTAAAAATATATAAATTACAATTAAGTGCAAATCTTGTATAATCTTAGATAATATCTAATCATAATACTGGAATCAAAAACAGGGACTTAAGAACAAAGATCATAATGAATAATTATTATAATATAAATGTTAAAATATTTAAATATATTTTGTATCTTAAGGATTATATCTAATATCTAATCAAAATACAGGAATCAAAAACAGGGACTTAAGAACAAAGATCATAATGAATACTTATTACAATATAAATGTTAAAATATATTTTTTAATCTAAGGATTAAATCTAATAAGTAATTATAATATTGGAATCAAAAACAGGGATTTAAGAACAAAGATCATAATGAATACTTATTATAATATAAATGTTAAAATATTTAAATATATTTTGTATCTTAAGGATTATATCTAATATCTAATCATAATACTGGAATCAAAAACAGGGACTTAAGAACAAAGATCATAATGATTACTTATTATAATATAAATATTTAAATTTATTTTGTATCTTATGGATTATATCTAATATGTAATCATAATATTGGAATCAAAACCAGGGATGTAAGGACTAAGATCATAATGCTTAATTATTATAATAGAAATGGTAAAATATTTAAATATAATTTGTATCCTAAGGATTATATCTAATATCTAATCATAATACTGGAATCAAAAACAGGGACTTAAGAACAAAGATCATAATGATTACGTATTATAATATATATGTTAAAATATTAAAATAAATACATTTTATCTTAAGGATTGTATATGTATTTTACCCTGGCAGTGAGTACTTGACGCGGTGGTTTTGGGGGTGGCACTGGCAACCGCTGGGCCTCCCGATCCCGCCGCATTCTACTAGGATTATGCCCGGGTCCCACGACGGCCATATTAGTGGGGGGGTTGGGTGGCGAGGGACGACTCCTCGTTGCGTTGGATGCGTTGGTGGGGTTCCTGCAGCGCTGGCTCCTCGCGGTCACCGCATCGCCGCGGCCACTGCGCCTGCGCACCAACTGACGCGCCGACGGCGACGCCGGCAGCGATGATTCCATGCCCTCGCTCTGCTCCTCCTCTGCCGCTGCTCTGCCGCCGCTCTGCCGCTGCGCTGCCTCGCACGCCGCACGGTCGGCGGTTCAGTTTTCAGTTTCTTGGTCGACGCTCGCCGGTTCGGTTCGATTCAATCCGATCCGATCCGATATATACAACCCTATATATTTACGATTCGCGCTGTTTTTTGCCCTGTTCTGTCTATTTTTTTTTTTGTTATTTTTCGCGCTCTGCCAAAAAGTTTCGCGTGTTTTATTGCCGCCACTGCCCTTTCTATCCCGGTTTTCAACTTAAATTTGTACGGTACACAAAGCAAAAGCTAAACAAACAAACAAAAAATATCTACGCAAAAATTGAAAGGGGGGAAAACTTATTAATATTTGCTGCAATTACTTAAATTGTTTGAAGCCATCTGTTTTCTGTGTTCCGAAGTTGCCTTTTGTTTGACAGCTTTTGCCAAGGGGGTTACTTTGTTTTGACGAGGTGCGATTGGGCAGTTCAGCTCCTTGGGAAAAATAATATAATATATTATTTTATCATTTTGTTGGAAAATAAATTTCTGAACTTAAAAAAAATATATTTATAATTTCTAGATACTTTTATATTTATTAGGAATTAAATTCAATTTATTAAAAGTTTCGTATCTAGAAAAAAATGGATTAAAATGTTTGGATAATTTTATATTTTTTTAAAAATACATTTTTAAAATATTCGTGTTTAAATTTATAACTTATAATATTTATATTCTACTTAAAAAAGATATTTTGGAATATTTAGGTTTTTTTTTTAAGTAGCCTGTGCAATTTATGTGTTTTAATTATTTTTTGCCTGTGTTTTCCCATTCACCTCATTGTGTTCACCCAAAAACACCAGCTGAAACTAATGTCAACTGTTATTTTTTTAAATATTTTTTAAAGTTCCCAAATTCAAACGAAAAAGCACTTGAGCAAAAGCAACGGCAGCCAAAGCAGCTAACAAAATGGTAAGTGAAATGTATTAACCATTTCGGGGGAAAGGGGAGAAAAAAGAGTGGGAGGCTGGGTGCTCCAAATTCAAATCACTTTCCAACTGGTCGCCCAGCTGGCTGCCCCAAAACCCAAACACAAACCCAAATCCGAATCCCAAATCTTCAGCGTGGGCGTTTTTTAAACAGGTTGGAGATTGCTCATACGCCGCGTTGTCTGTGTTCGCTTGGATTTTCCGCTTTCGATTTTTGGGCCTGAAAGTTAGTCAGTTTTCAGTTTTCCGTTTTCCGTTTTCTGCTTTCCATATGCAAGATTCATGGCACAAGTGTGTGAGCGGAATTTTGAGAGTGTCAACTGAAAACCAACTGAAATTGTCATCCATCTGGCTTTTGGCAAACCAAAAAATGAAAAAAAACAAACAAAAAATAAAATTCACGCACACTCGAATATGGTTTGCCTTGCCATATTAGACTTTATGTTAATTACCATACTAAAAATAAAAAAAAAACAAAAATAAAATAGTGATTTTGAAGAGTTACCAAGTGTCTGCCAAGTGGGCGATTCAAGTCGTGTTTTGGAAAATATTCGAGCTTTGAATAGTGTTTACCAGTGGGCGAAAGCAAAAGTGCGGATTAAGGGCCTCGCTTTCCATATATACACGTATATACTTTATACATATATGTATGTTTACCGACCTAAGGTTAAGCTAAGCCCAGAATATCTCCGCTCCGATGATATCATCCCTTGCTTTTTACACACACCAAAAACATATCATCAATTTACAAAGCGATTTATTCGTTGTCCGCTTAATAAAATGAGCCATATAAATCAGCCACTTTGGCGAGCCTGCTTAACCAGAAGGTTTTGAAGAGTCATCATCATCATCATCATCATCGCCATCATCACCGTACTATAATAATAGTGATCGCGATCGGAATCGGAATCGGGATGGTCTGGTTTATTCACCCGACTAACAGCACGGAAATATGAATGCTAGTTTCGGGGCTTGGCAGTTTTTCTTAGACTTTGCTCTAACATTCTGATCTTTGAATAGTTTTCTTAATAGTTTGAATAGAAAACGGTTTGCAAGCCCAAAAACTCGATTCTCTAGCTGTGTTCTATAGAAACTAGGGCCTTCGTTTAGTTTGGTATTGTTTTTTTATGTTTTTCCTTAAAAACTTGATTTCTTTATACATATTTACCTATTATATCATATTTTTAATGGTTAAAGATTTATAAAATCCTATTTTCTAAACTTTTCTTGTACCCTTAACTAGATTTCTTCTGCTTTCCTTATAAATTTCTATAGATTTATCTAAATTTATGTTGTTTATATCATATTTATACCTGTTATATCTTATTGTTAATGGTCTACTATTTACCACATCCTATTTTCTAGTTTTTTCCTATATTTTCTTTAATAAATTTCCACTTTCTATAGTTTTTTCTAAATTTATGTTGTATTTCCTCTTTTTCTTAATTTATTATAACAGATCTTAAAATGTTCTAAACCAAATTTCAAATGTTTTTCGCTCGCCTAATCCTATCCATCGATCTTCCGCACAAGTTTTTCCTGCAGAAACAGAAAGTCTTATTTATATATACAATTTGCCGTATATTACAAAGCCATTTCGGCATTTCACTCACAGTTTAAATGGCTATATTGGCCATTACGTATACGCATAGTGGGCCACGCGATGTTTAGAGTGTGAGTGCGGGGGATCTTCTGCTTATTGGAGGCGTCTGGCTCTACGAATTATCGGATCCAAGGCTGTACACACGCATATTCCATATAGCATTCAAGCTATTCGGCTGCTTCTCGCTGATTGACAACTCTGATTGATGGCCGCTGGGGGAAAACAACAATAGAGCAACAATCGAGAGCACTTGAAGACACCCACCCACCGCTTTGAATCGCCACCCCCAATGATTCATGCATTCAATATTTTAATTATCGCCTGTGAATAAACAAAAAACAAAAAGAAATTGTAAAATTGTTTTCGACTTGTTGCGGTGGCCTCTGATGTATTTTGTTTTTTTTTCGCGTTTCGTATATTTTTTTTGTAATTGTTAGGTGTTTTTCTTTTGCTGCATCTGCTGCTTTTCAAGGGAAAAATATTGGAATCGCTTGCAGTATTGCAGTATTGCGGCAATTAACTGATAAGAAATGCAAATCAACAGTCAACAGAAACGTAATAAGCGTGAAAATTGCAATTGGAGCTGAACTGAGTAAGCAAAAGATCTGTGGGGACAGTGGGTTAAATGGCAGCTTGGAGATTTTTAATTGGTTCAGTTTATGGATTCTTCGAAGAGCAGGTCATTAAACTTAAGAACTTATTAAAAATGTAAAATATACTATAATATTATTCATATTATTAGTTATTATTATATTATTTACACACAAACAAAAGCGTGTTACCGTAAAATCGATATGGCCATGTAAATTTCAGGTCATGCAACAAAACCTATATCGATTTTACATGAAGTACTCTTTTTGACAAGGTCAAATGTCTAATTAAAATTGATCTTAAATAATGTAAAATTGATCTACGTTTCATATCGATTTTTTTTTGGTGTAATGGTATCTTATAGTTATAGAGCTATAGGTATAGGTAAAGCTAAAGAACGTTTAGTTGGTGATTTTTATTATATTTATATATTTTACAGTAGTTTTTTTTATTGTTTGGTATTTATTACCTGTATTATTATCTTTTTTTTATTGCTATATTTTATTTTTTTTTTGTAAGGAGAGAATTTCTATAGGGCTTTGGGAATTTTATAACATTATATACTATTATGTTGGATTTACCTGGTTATGAAAAAGTTTGATATTATCATTTTTTGTTTGTTTGTTTGCTGACCATTTTTCTTAATTCTTTTTGTGTTGTTTTTTCGTGGCTTTCTGTTTGTATTCTTTTGTTATTGTTTTCTTTATCCAAGCAAACTCATTTGAAGTGTGCGAGGAGAGCCGCTGCTGCCCTTGGCCCCCTAAGAGTGCCCCCTCTCTTTCTTTCGGCCTAGCCCCCTCTCTCTCTTCGTGCGTGTTTGCCTAATTCGATTCTAACTCTAGCGATGATCTAAGTGAGACGTCGTTTAATGCAGAAAGAAATGCTTGTTGTTCTTGTTTTTGCCACATCTGGCGCAAAACTTTAAACAAGTGAAGAAAAAAAAAGAAAGAGAAAAAGAGAAAATCGTAGGAAATGTGCGTTTAATTTGTGCAAATTAAATTTCTCAAAATTACCGCACACCGAAATGTAAATAAAATCGAAATGAAATGAAGACATCGATGGGTGGAAGAGAAGCCTCTTGCGAATATTGCGGATATTTCGCATCATTTCCGATTATTTATGACCGGCTGCATTTTTATGAACAATCGCTGCGCCTTTTCAAAACCATTCGAACTTCTCACCTGACTTCTTGGGCGGTTTTGGCAAGGTGATAATGGCCCAAACGTGCTGCTTATTATGGTGGGCCATACTAAAAGCTAATGGCCAACAAAAGCGCTGAAGTGTTGGCCCTAAAAAACGTTGGGCAGGCCTTTTTGGGTTTTGGGTTTGTTTACTAAAAAACTGCATACTTTTGGGGTCAACTTTCCTTAAAAAAAGATAATCGCCCAAAGAAGCAGTTAACTCTTAATTTTAACAACTTGAGAATCTGGGAAAAATTATATTAAATTATAAATAATTATTTTTATGTTGCTACATTTTCAACGCTTGTTAAAAATCACAAGGAAATTTTATTATATTGCTTAGGATTTAAAAAAAAAGAAATTTTAGAGAGGTCTAAAAAATTCCCTAAATACTTAGAATAGGAAATTACCATAAACAAATTGGAATATATTCGAATGTTAAGAGATAAATGTACTTTTTTTTATTTATAAACAAATCCGAATGTTTTTCCTATGTTTTTCCCATTTTTCCTAAAGATGGGGAAACACTTTCACAACTTTGGTGGCAACCCACTTAGGCCAACTCATTACTGTATAATATATTAATGTTATTATTGATGCTGCTTTTGTAAATGATTTTACGCTGATGCTCATCGTTTATTGTAGTATTATATTATATAGTGTATATATGTTTTGATATTTGCGCTGGGGCCTTTGGCATTTGGTATTCGGTTACGTAAAATCCCGCCAGCAGCTGTCTTTGCGGTTTTTGAACTTGCTGATGAGCTCTAAAACCGAGATGAATCCCATTCCATTTGCCCGCTCCCAGAAAAATCATCAAAATAAATATATGGTGTATTATGAAATATTTGAAGTACGTGATTTTCATTTGAAATGTGCGAAATTAATGGCTGTTCTTTTTCTGTTTTCTGTTCTCCGCTTTCTGTTTTATTTTATTCCAGTCCGAGCCGGCGTCCGTCTGTCACAAGTGCAATGAGGTCATCGAGCAGCGCATCATCACGGCGCTGGGGATGACCTGGCATCCGGAGCACTTCGCCTGCAAGGACTGCCACCGCCCCATCTCGGAGGCGACCTTCAACATCCAGGCGGACGAGCCCGTCTGCTCCGACTGCTTCGTGAAGAACTACTCGGGCACCTGCTTCGGCTGCAAGCAGCCCATCCTGGAGGTGAGTAATCGGTTGGGGATTCAAATTCAAGAAATATACCATAAAGATTGGGAATATTCTATTCTAAAAGATAACCTGCTTAAGTGGATATTACTGGTTTTGATAATGTCAGATCTGGCTTATAACTCGGTTCAGAAAAATCGTAAAATTATGTGGATAAAATGTTAAAAGTAGTAAGCTCATCTCTAGACTTTTTTTAAAAATATTTTGCAAAAATCATTAAAAATTAAGGACAAGTTTTCTTTAGTTCTTATTGCAATTGTTTTTTTCAATTTATTTCCGGAAATTCCGAAAGAGCATGATAACCTCCTTAAATGGCTATATTACTAAGATATTACAGTTTTTGATACGCAAAAACCATTTCAGGTTAAGAAAAATCCTTAAAATATTTGTATTAAAGTTTAAAAACAGTAAAATTATTTATAATTTTTTTATAAAAATTTAATTAAAATCAGTAGTACATTTTAAAATTGTTTTTAGTTTAAATACTTTTTTTACTTTCCATTTTTTTGGCTCAATTAAATTTTTTGTTGCTTCCTTTAATTTTTAATAAACGTCATTAGAACGGAAATACTATTTTTGGGGGCAAAAATATCAATGTACTCCCCATCAGCGGTTCTGCGTATCTCTTTCCCCCAATAATCGCCTATGATCGCATCGTCTGTTTGCCATAAACTTTGCCGCTTTATGAGCATCATTGTAATGAATACTGTCAACATTTACCTAGATACGATGCGCCATAAAGCCACTTGGATATCTGCTCGTATATGCTTAGTGACGATTTAATTAAGGAAGCGATTGCGAATTGTATTTTTAGACGTTTACCAATTGAAACATGCAAGAAAATATGCGAATATATAGAGCCATTCAAATATTCACCTATAGAACTGAAAATCGAAACTGCACTTTTAGCATTTTGAGAAGTAATAAAAATCGAAAATATTTTCTTTAATTGCTTTCCGCGAATTACATGGCCAAACTTTTCATTTACCATAACAAGCAATTGGTTTTCCTAGCATATTAAGTGAATTGAGTGTGGGATGAATAATTCTAAAATTATAATTCTGGAGAAAACCTTAAGGCCAAAACATAGGTTGAAATATAATTTACATTTTATGGTTTGCTAAAAATAGCTACCTACTTTTTCTCCTCAATTTTCTCTTTGCGAATTATTTGGAGAGCATTTATTATTCCACTCTGGCTGTTTAAATTTGCGCAAGGTCGGGCTGAACTCATCGTTTTGTCGTGGGTGTGTGCTCGATTGATTGGCTTTGATTATGATTACAAATATTTCTATATATGCACATTGTGTGCACTATTGGTGATTGGATGTAGTTCTTATAGCCTCTGGTTTTGCGATTTCTAGAATAGACTAAAAAGTAAGCTTATGGCAATTGTAGTAATGAATATTAGTATAGCTAATTAGATTTAATGTTAAACTGTATTATAAATTATTTTTAATTTTTATTTTCTATATGTAAATAATCATAATTAAATAATAATAAAATAAATGGCGCCTAAAAGTATGCAATAATATATTTTATAGCCAAAGCGGTATAATAAAATCTAAAAGTGTGCAATAATATATTTTACTGCATACTTTTAGACGCCTTTTTAAGTGATTTCGAAAACGTAGTGATTTTAAATTTTGTGTTTAAATGTGGATATTTATTATTTAATATTGTTTTTTTTTCTATAATTTTATAATCTTTTCTACAGCGCACTATTAAGGCCATGGAGCAGTCGTGGCACGAGGAGTGCTTCGTGTGCAACGGTCCCTGCAAGAAGCCGCTGGTGGGCACCTCCTTCTACGAGCGGGACGGCCATCCCTACTGCCGGGCGGACTTCGAGCAGCTGTTCGCCGCCCGCTGTGCCGGCTGCGGTCAACCCATTACGGAGAACGCGATTGTGGCCCTGAATGCCAAGTGGCATCGCGAATGCTTCAAGTGCAAGGTGATTATGCTCCACATACCATATTTAATAATGATCCATAACCTATGTGAACTTTCAGAAGTGCGGCACTCCCATTACGGCCAGCTCCTTTGCCGTCGAGGACAACAAGCCCCTGTGCACGGCCTGCTCCGGCTAGAAATCGGGTCATCCGCAACCCCAACACCCCGTACCATTCACTCCGATATATCCATGTATATTATCTATTCTTATGGTATTTGTAGTAATCCCATTTCGTTGAACCAATCCCCCGAGAACAAAAAGCAAAGACGAAGGTCGTGAAAATGGAAAGTGGCCGATGGCAAATGGAAATTCCAACCCACTGGAGGGAAGGGGAGGAGAAATTAAATTTTTTTTGATGGACAGGAACATGAGAAGTGCATTCGGTGGGTGGATGGGTGGATGAGCGGAGTGTGGGGCGGTGGGAGGTTGTTAATGCTTAAAATAATTGTAATTCTCCTTAGCCGATATACACAATATATATCTCTATCTCTATGTCACTCTCACCCACTTCCCACTACCCACTCCCCACCCAAAACCCCTAGCAACCCACAACGATCCTCTCTTGATATTCTCTTGATCGTTTTCGTACTGCACAAAGTATCTGATAAATGGTATATAAATAAAACAATTAATCTTGAATCATTGTTGATATCTCTTACAAATAAACACAAAACAAACAAGCGATGATTGAAATTTTCTGGCGAATTATCAGTTAGTTGGAAGCTAAAATAATGCGACTTAAGGGGAAAATCGAATTAAGTAGGTTATTATTTATACACTGATAAAAAGAAGGCAGTGAATCCAATAATTTCGTATTTAATTTAAATATTTTTCACTGTTTTTCTTTCATTTTTTATTAATTTTATAAATGAAAATTAAACATTTATGGTAAATTTGAAAATTTGATTTTAATATAAAAGTGTTTTTTTTTTAACGTAAAATAATTTAAATAAATAGCACTAGCAATTAATTTAATATTTTCCAAATTTATTCAATAATTTTAAATTAATATTTAAATTAATACAATATTATTTAATATTACGTTCTGTAATTTTATTTAACTCTTTGAATTCATTACACATATATTTTTATTTTTACTATACCATTTATTTTCAGTGTAGAGTTAAATCCTTAAAGTCCTTGGGTTTCATTCAAAAGCAGCCTTTTATTTGCACTACTTAATACTTAACAATTTGGTTTGAGGGTTTAGTGAAGACCAGAGGATATGATGATTAAACAATTTGAAAGATCGATCCTAGTGATCTTAGGATCCTCTACTGCTTCGCCAGCTTCTCGTCCAGGAAGACGCCCAGCGATCGGATGAGTGGATCGAGCACCTGTTGCACCTGCGAACGGGACACCAGTTGCAGGGCGTCCAGCAGAGCCCGATGCAGTTGCTCATCGTGGTGACCCTGATTCTGATTGTGGTGACCCTGATTCTGACCGAAAGTGGGCAGCAGGCTCAGCGAACTGCTTTCGGCCATTTGGATCTGAGTTTGCATATCGTCGCCGCCAGCGAATTGGCGTTCCACATCGCCGGTAAGTTCGGTGGTGAGATTAGTTGGTAATCCCTGAGTGGTGGTGGTGGTGGCTGCTCCCTGAGTGTTCCTGGGACGACGCACTCCTTTACGTTGATGCTGCGCCTGACCCCGCTCCTTGGGCACCAGACGCGGCTCGTACAGCTTGTGGTCATTCAGGCACATCTTGAGATCGTATCGCTCGTGGCAGCGCATCTTCTCCTGCCTCGGTTGAGTGGGTGCGGCTTTTGGCTTTGGCTTGGGATTACTCAAGGTGGATGATGGTTTAGCCTTCTTCTTTAGCTTCTTTTGAGGGTGGCTAACCCCCGGATGAGCCGCCCCCTTCCTGCCCAGCCGCCGCATCGCCTCGCGTGCCAACTTGAAGCGCTCCTCCTGCATATCCTCGATGAAGCTCAGGAAGCGGGTGCACCTCTCCTGCAGGCACTCCACCACCGGATCATGCCTGTCCAGCATTCCCTTGTCCAGACAGCAATTGGTCACCGTGTAGATCATCTCGATGAGGGCGCTCAGCTTCTGGGGCACCTTCTCCAGCAGAAAGTAACGCAACTGGCGCTGAAAGGTCTGAATGGACTGCTGCATCAGTCCATAGACGCAGACCACCCGCTGGCAGGCCTCGTTGGAGGTGGCGCTATTGAAGCTGGCCACCGTCGTTAGCCGCACATCATCGATCATTCCCTTCAGGGGATACAGGAAGTTCCTCGAGAAGCGGACGCAGAACTCGAAGGCGTTGCGCTGGCGCTTCTGCCGCTCCTGGGCACTGCAATGGGGCACCTGGAGCTGCAGCAGGCTGCTCTGCAGCTTGTCCAGCCCCCCGATGATGCGCTCCTGGGTGAGGGTGATCTTGTTGTAGATGCCCAGCTTCTCGAACTTCAGATCCTCCAGCGATTTGCTGTAGACTATGAGCGGCTTGGCCTTGCGTCGCTTGTTCAGCGGCTCCTTGGGTTGATTTGCCAGGTTCGGGGTCACCTTCGGGGTCACCAGCTCATCGCCTCCACCACCTGCGGTTACCCGTCGTGTTTTTGGGTTGCCCTGATTTACTCTGTTTCTGCGGCATTTGCCTGATTTCTGGGCATTCGCTGGTTTGTTAAGGCTCAGAGGAGGCACCTCCTCCTCCTCAGGGACCTCCTGACCCTCCTGACCCTCCTGACCCTCCGATCGCTGTGATGTATACCGCATGGGCGAGAGACTCCGCAGCAGGCTGAGCTTGTGCGGCCGCCTCTCCAGCTCCACGAAGCAGGGCTGATCCCTGTCCCTGTCTATCGATCTCTGCGACTCGCTGGAGCTGCACCGCGGTCGTGGCTCCACGTAGCGCAGGTAGCCCTGCCGATCGGCATACTCGTGATCCATGTCGCTGTCCTCGAGGAAGAAGGGTGTCAGCGCTTCGGGCTCCAGGCTGTCGTACTGCTCCATGAACTGGTAGGCCGACATGGGCGTGGCATCCAGGGCGTGGCAGACATTGACATTGATGGCCTGCGACATCATCGCCGAGGGCATGATGTCCGCCCATCGGGGCTGCGGCGAGTGATAGTCCTCGAAGGACACCTGACCCAACTGATCCCCAGAGGGAAGATAACCCCCTTCTTTACGCTGAATTTCCTGGTGGTGCTGCCTTCTCCTCCTCCTGGCCACCTTTGGACGCGGAGTGGCATCCGGACTGGGTGGTGCTTGAGTTGACCCATGACCCATGGTCTCTAGCTCCGCGCACACTTCGCGATGCAGCTCCTCCAATCGCTCGAAGGTGTGGCCACTGTGCACTGCCTCCACATGGCGACTAATCCTTCGCCTCCTCCTCTTGGCTTGCCCAGTGGTGTGAGCCTTCTTCCTGCCCTTCAAATGCCTGGGCGACTCAGCTCCTCCACAGAGACGCGGTGATTGGGGTGATGATGCTATCATCATCATATCATCACTGCTGCTGTGATCGTCGTAGTCATCCGCTTCATCGTTATCCCCTTGGCACAGGGACAGCTGGGTGACCACGTCCAGGTCGCGGGAGGTCACCATGCTGGTCACATCCTGGCCGGGACGACGCACCTTGCAGAAGCGCGGCATGCTGGGCACATGGGCTCTGCCCACCTCGCGTTGCCTCTTCAATTGGGCCAATTCGGCGCCCCTCGACGCATTGTAGCGTCTCACCGCATTCGGAATGGAATCGGGTCCCGAAAACTACATATGATATGATCATATAACCAATTAATCCGCATCGGAAACCCCGCACTTACCCGAAACTCAAAGTTGCTACCTCGACCGGAGTTCTCCGATTCGAAGGTGCAGCCGTACATATCCTGGTAGTTCATAATCCTCCAGAGTAAATACCTATCTATTCTGTTTCTTGCTGGTTTTTTGGTCCTTCAATTTTGGTTCTAAACGTTTTTCCAAAAAAAAAATAAAAAATAAATACAATAAAATGTCCGAGATACGTTGATCTGTTGATAGGTTTCTCACGAATGTTCCGATCGACTTAATTTTCTGAAAGTCTCTAGTCTTTCATTCCTTTCGAACTTTAGGCAAAACTGACGACTTTAGTCGCCCTGCTCTGTTGAATGGATTGAAAGTGATTTTGAAAGCATCCATTTATTTTCTTTTTAAGCCAAAACCCTTTTGTTTTAACTTACCAGATAATAAGATGCGTAACTGAAATGATCCCAGCTTAAATAAAAGACAAACGTGAGTTATAGAATAGATTGCACTGGTTGAACGCTTTATTCGGGGGCTTCCCCTTCTATCCTTGTTCACAATAAATAGTACGACGAAGGTTCCAACTTAAATCCTAGGCATGCTTATAGAGTAAACAAAAAATCCTTAATTAAGATCCCCAGACGATCCTCAGCCGATCCTCAACCGAAGATGTTTGAGTACAGGCTGTTTAGTCCGTTGCTGATGGTTGAGAAAATGCCACTGTCGCTGGAGGCGGCGCCCGCGTAGGGCGGTACAGGCGGTCGGTAGTGCTGGGGCGCCGAAATCGGGCGGTACAATCCGCCGGGACCCAGGCCACCGCCTCCGCCGCCGACCACGCCCCCGACTGGGACGCCGGCGGGACCCATGGGACCCCCGATGCCCTCAATGCGCTGCGAAATCAATTAACAAGTGATTACTTGGGTTCTCTTCGAATAAGTATTCCATTTACCACATTACGCCTTACAATATCATTAGCCAGCAACCCTTATATTACAAATTAGACCTTGTACCAGCAATGGTCTTAAAAGTTATGGGTTAAAAACAAATATACTAATTAAAGATTATCTTCAAAAAATAATACAAATAAATATTTCGCTAAAGATGTTTACAATTTTAGAAAACTTATTAAGCCCTTCTTAAATCATAAAGTACATATTATTATTTTAAACTTCATAAATAAGTAAAATAGAAAAATACCAGAATATACCAGAATATACCAGAAAAACCTAGATTAAATGTAGAATAAACGAACAAACGAATGTGCTGGAGTTTCTGGGGTGAGGTGTTTCTTTAAGGAGGTGTTAATAAGACTAAAGCGATGCAGCTATTTTATTTACATTCGATCGGATTGGGTTCCACGGAATCCGATCTCGATTATTCGGTGGACAGCTGCAACTTTCCATTGACGCGACGCTTCGCAGTTGAGGTTTTGGTGGCGGTGGATGAACCAGAAGCTGCCACCAGGTACTAAGCGGTAAAGGATTAAAGGGATTCAAAGGGGTTAGCCAGCACCGGGGATTGATTAGAGCCAGAGTGGTGACCCCAACCGATAGGGTGGTGACCTACCTTCGAGGGCTGCAGCGTCACATTGAGCAGCGTGGGATGCTGTTCCACAATCACGAACTCCACCTCCCGAGGAGCAAAGCCTTCGGCAAAGACCTTGAGTTTGGAAATGGATTTGCCATATTTACTCATACATTTGGATGGATAACGATGGATAACTCACCTCCACTTTGTAATAGCCCGGCAGCAGAATGCGCCAGAACTCACCGTACTTGGTGGTCTGGAAGCCCACATCGCGTCCCTTGATCTTGATGGAGGCCCGTTCGATGGGCATGCCCGCCGGATCGAACACGAATCCCTGGACTCCTCGATGCGCCTCGGCCAGGAACTTGATCAGGGACTTTATGAATGAAATCGAGGGGCCATGAGTTGATTATCAATTGAATTGATAAAAGGTAATAGGATACCATAGAAATCACTTATAAAGATGTCGAAAAGTATGCAGCGAAAGAGAAGAACCTCATCTTGCGAAATAAATCTATTGTTGCATACTTTTAGACACCATCATAAAAAGAAATAAAGAATTTTATATCGTTCAAGAACTCTAATAAAAATCTTAGAAAATCCATTTGATATTTAATATCAATCATTTTTTAAATTTAAAAATATATATATTTTGTTTAATAATTTGAGATAATTTTAGCATTTTAAACTTTGATTTATTATGAAATTATTTTTAATTCTATTAAAAATCCTCTTGAATTAAATATTACTAATATTTACTACCTTGATTCAAAAAGTTTTAAATTCGGAATTTAATATGGATTTATTTATTTTTACCAATAGTTAGAAAAAGTACTAAAAATACCTGAATAATCGCCTGATTTTTGCACTCACCAGCTGATTGTCCTCCCAGTACTTCTTCAGCTCGTAGGCGGGCGGGAACTTGCAGCAGGATATCTCCAGTGTGATCTCCATGCAGCCGTACCACACGTAGTTGTAGTCCTGCATTCCGCCGGTCAGGGGATACCAGGCGGCCCCATTCGTGATCCCATTCTCGAAGGCCGGCGTCGCCGACTTGCAGGCCACGCCCCTGGACATCTTGGCGTGGTTGCGGGCGTAGACCAGGGACAAGTGCTTGAACACATCGTCGTCGGGCGTCAGGGACGGCGCCGCCGAATAGGTCTGGAACACTGCGCCCAAGGGACATGTTTGGCGGAACGGAAATGGGAACGGAACGGGAGCGGGAGCAGGAGCAGGAACAGGGCGCAAAGGAACGGAAAGAGAAGCAAACACGATTAGATGGATCGTTCGGGATCTATGATCGCGGACTCACTCGCGCACAGGGCGGACGAACGGCAGATCCCTTTGAGCAGCCATATTGGTGGGAGAGTACAGAATGAGCTTTATCAATCGGAACTCGACTGGGAGTCACTCAGAGCCGAAGGGGGATGATGTCCTTGCAGATGGGACTACCGAAAGCTAGGCCATCGATAGTTTTGGGCGATACTATCCATATATTTTAAACTTTAATTTAAATTTTAAAACCATCGATAGTATTGTTAGATCGATAGTTCGTTTTACCAACCCTAATGTTAGCTATTTAAGACATTCAAGATCTCTTGAGAGATAATCACCTATCGCTGGACTTTGTAAGACCCTGCTGATAGGGATTATCTGGAAACCTAACAAAGTTTCGGTTGTGACCCACCCATTTCTTCATATCAGCTAGCATGATATTGGAAACCATGATATGAAACCATGATATAGGAAACCCATAAACCAGACAGACATAACAATATGATCGGAATATGAATTGGATTGAAATCAAGTTGGTTCGCTTTCTGCAAGGACATGGAGGTGGGGGATGTTCATACTCCTGGGACTACTTACTGGAGTTGGGCGTATTGTCGTAGGGATAGCTGGCCACCAAAGCGCCGCCATGGAGGCTGCCACTCAGCACAAACTGGATCTTGGATATCCAATCCTTGACCGAATCCGTTTCCGGCTGGCCGCGCTTGTTGTTCTGCTTGAAATAGTCGGGGAAGTTTCGGTTCAGATCGAAGCCGCGGGCATTGTACCTAAAGAATAATAATAAATAATAAGATATTTTCCATTTGAAAAGGAGATGCCATCCCAGACCCACCTTCCCTGGCCGCCGTCGCAGGTGCCCTCCTTGGAAACCGCATAGCCGTCCGGATTCATCGTGGGCAGAATGTGGATCCGAGTGTTGTCCAGCAGCCACTTGACATACTGATCGGAGCTGTAGCTGGTCACAAAGTACTGGATGAGGTGAAGCAGCATCTCGCGGCCGACGGGCTCGTTGCCATGGATATTTCCCACGTACTTCACGTCCGGCTTGCCCACCATGTGCTCGTACGGCGACGAACTGACCACCATCACCCAGAGATCCCGGCCCTGAATGGACTTGCCGATGGAGTAGAGGGCCGTCAGGTTGGGATACCGAGCACTCGTGGCTCTGTGGGGAAATAAATTAAGATTTATTAAAAAAAAATTATTGGGATTTTCAAAACCAATTTAAAATTCGATTTATAAATAACTTGAAAGCATTTTATTGAAGAAGCTTTAATTATTTTATGATTGAGATTAGGCCTTATATTATATTCTATATTGAAAAATTAGAATAAATATAATCAGGACTCACCGTAGAAACCTCGTCAGCTCCTCGTGGTCGTGGTAGACAAAGTCCAGGTGCTGGGCATCCGGCATGTAGGCCCTCGGCTCCGGCAGTCCCGGCTCCGCGGTCATCTGATGGTGCTGCATCTGCAGCTGATCCCCGGGATTCACCGTCTTGGCATCGCACGAGGAGCTGGGCAGCAGCAGGAGGAGGAGGAGGGGCAGGAGCAGGACGGCGGGCAGGAGGAACAGCTGGTGGCCGGCGAGTGGCGTTCGCAAGATCATGGTCGGTCGGCGGTGAGTCTGCGAATGGTCAAAACTGGCGGCCGGGCAGACCATTTAATATAAGGCTCTCGCTGCGGTGTGAAATGTGGTTCGAAATGAGAGCCAACTGGTTGTGCTGCTGGCCAAATCGAAACGAATCGGATGGAATGGAATGGGTTGAGTTGGGATGAGATGAGCTTTGCTACGTGCGCATCGAGATCTGCGATCGTTGGCCCCGTCGACGTTTGTGGCATGCCTCAAACGTGTTCGCCCTGGATTATTCCCCCCTGACACTGACCACACCATCTTATCCCATCCATCTAGCCATCTATCCATCCATCCATCTATCCATCACCCGACCAGAGTTCGTTGATACATGGCCAAGGAAATGCCCACATAATCGTCATATCACAACTCAATTAACTCAAAATATCAAAAAAATCGCATCGTAATAGAAATCTTTTGATGCAACATTAAATTATAGCATTGCAAACCTCTAATAAACTTATTTATTAGGTCCTTTTTATTTGAACCATTTATCTAAACTCATAAAATAGACTTAAAACAAAAACGTGATGACTCTTCTGCAGCCTAAACGGCTTGACATAAAAATCTAAAAGAAAAAACCGAAATTCGGAAATAATTTGTTCGAAAAATTTAAAGGTGACTTTCGAATTTCGAAATATTTCATTCGGAGCTAAATCAAAAATTGAACTTTATAAGCTATCTATACTCGTTTATATCGGACTACCTTTATATTCATCTCTATTGCAATTAATCACCTTATTTATGGTCCGATTTCGAGCGTATTCTTTATATGATAACACACTGTGCCATCCCTATCGCGTTCCCAGAAATTGATCCCCGGAGATACCCTGATAGCAGGCTCGATCCCGATAACCCCTTTGGCAAGGCGAGGGCTTGTCTAATCAGAAGGAGTCACTGTCACCGGATGGCTCTATCTATCCGGCTATCTCTTGATAAGATAGACCCATATACCATCACCACCCCCTGGTAGGTGGGAAGTGGGCCCTATAAGAGCTCACGCCATCGCTGCGAGCCCATCAAAAGTCAAACAAACGGAGCGCCATGAAGCTGACCATCGTTACCATTGGACTAATCCTCGTGGCCGGAGCTTTGGCCCAACCCCAAGGAAGGATCGCCGGAGGCGAGGACGCCGTCAACGGCCAGCTGCCCTACCAGGCGGCCCTCTCCGTCGGCGGCAGCTTCAACTGCGGCGCCGTCATCATCGGCCAGCGATACGCCCTCACCGCCCTCACCTGCGTCTGCTCCGAGGGCAAGGACACTCCGTAAGTTGCCCAGAACAACCCAAGAACCCAGAAACAACCTCTCAGAAAATTCCCTCCCCCAAAAACCAGGCAAAAATAATCATTAGTTGCGATTTTTAGATATTTATATATGTATACTATGTAAATCATAAGATATACATATGTATAAGGATTATTTTTGGTACCTTCATAAAAATCATGAACCAATAATGTAATGTAAACCAATAAGAAATTAAAATAAATTTTTCCAAACCTTTCAATTATTTCTCAATATATAAATAACATATTTGTTATTCAGATTACTTCATTACTATCTTCATTATTTTTTGTTAAACTTGGAAAGCTGTTTTCACAGCATACTTTCCATACACTTTAAAAGAAGCTTTTGCGATTAGATTAAATTCAACTACCGATTAAATAAGTAATCTTTCGATTCCGATTCCAGATGGCCAGCTGTTCTGTTCGCCGTGACCGTGGGTTCCGTGGATCTCTACTCCGGTGGCAAGCAGATTCGCGTGGAGGAGATCATCCTTAATCCGAACTACAGCACCTTGAAAACCGGCATCGCGCTGCTCCGCCTGCAGGAGGACATTCCGTTTGGCGAGAATGTGGCCGCCATTCCGCTTTCCCGGGAGATTCCGCCCCTGGGCGCCCAGTTGGAGGTTTCCGGCTGGGGTCGCACCACCGCCACCGAGGTGAACATGCACCGCACCCTGCAGATTGGCGAAGCCCAGGTGATGGCACCACGCGAATGCACTTTGGCCCTGGCAGCCCAGGGGGAGGAGCTGGCGGTGGCGGAGGAGGACGACCAGGTGCTGTGCCTGGGCCATGGACGCAGGCAGGGAATCTGCAGCGGTGACATCGGCGGACCGGCCGTCTACCAGGGACAGCTGGTGGGCCTGGGCGCCCAGATCATCGGCGAGTGCGGCGG
This sequence comes from Drosophila pseudotakahashii, assembly GCA_035046095.1. NCBI lineage: Eukaryota > Metazoa > Arthropoda > Insecta > Diptera > Drosophilidae > Drosophila > Drosophila pseudotakahashii. The sequence goes on from JAWNOE010000105.1 coordinate 17,349,880, forward strand.
CATGCTGCCCGAGCGATTCGTCAGCATCGCGGCCAACTACGAGTGGATCCAGCAGCAGTTGCAATAAAAGCATATCGATAACAGGCACGACAAATCATCACTAACTAGGGTTACTTCTTGAAGAACCCAAAGTCTTTTTAATAAAAAATCATAATCCACACAAAAATATCAGTATCACTAATATCAAAAATGTTTAAAATAGCTAAAGTTACCATATTTGAATGCCGATCGATAGGGAATTTAGTTACGAGCTCAAAAAGGTATTACACTTTATATTCTGACCGTTTTTTCTCATACTACGCCAAAAATACTGATATTTTGGGTGCAAAAAAAACGATTAAATTTTTTTGCAAAAATCTCGATAAAAAATTGTTATTGAAAATATAGATTTTATCTGTGCGGTGTTCTTTGTAGTTTGGCCAAAAAAGGTCCCAAAGTAAAAAGAATAACAGATTTGAACAACTGGGGTCCTCAGCTAACGTTCCTCATCACTTTCTGACTGATTTTCAAAAATAAATTGATTTTCGAATTTTTGCGATTTTTATAAGGGGTAGGGTCACAATTTTTTACAAAAAATTTAAAATGGCTAAAGTTACCATATTTGAATGCCGATCGATAGGGAATTTAGTTACGAGCTCAAAAAGGTATTACACTTTATATTCTGACCGTTTTTTCTCATACAACGCCAAAAATACTGATATTTTGGGTGCAAAAAAAACGATAAAAATTTTTTGCAAAAATCTCGATAAAAAAATTTTATTGAAAATATAGATTTTATCTGTGCGGTGTTCTTTGTAGTTTGGCCAAAAAAGGTCCCAAAGTAAAAAGAATAACAGATTTGAACAACTGGGGTCCTCAGCTAACGTTCCTCATCACTTTCTGACTGATTTTCAAAAATAAATTGATTTTCGAATTTTTGCGATTTTTATAAGGGGTAGGGTCACAATTTTTTACAAAAAATTTAAAATGGCTAAAATTACCATATTTGAATGCCGATCGATAGGGAATTTAGTTACGAGCTCAAAAAGGTATTACACTTTATATTCTGACCGTTTTTTCTCATACTACGCCAAAAATACTGATATTTTGGGTGCAAAAAAAACGATTAAATTTTTTTGCAAAAATCTCGATAAAAAATTGTTATTGAAAATATAGATTTTATCTGTGCGGTGTTCTTTGTAGTTTGGCCAAAAAAGGTCCCAAAGTAAAAAGAATAACAGATTTGAACAACTGGGGTCCTCAGCTAACGTTCCTCATCACTTTCTGACTGATTTTCAAAAATAAATTGATTTTCGAATTTTTGCGATTTTTATAAGGGGTAGGGTCACAATTTTTTACAAAAAATTTAAAATGGCTAAAATTACCATATTTGAATGCCGATCGATAGGGAATTTAGTTACGAGCTCAAAAAGGTATTACACTTTATATTCTGACCGTTTTTTCTCATACAACGCCAAAAATACTGATATTTTGGGTGCAAAAAAAACGATAAAAATTTTTTTGCAAAAATCTCGATAAAAAAATTTTATTGAAAATATAGATTTTGTCTGTGCGGTGTTCTTTGTAGTTTGGCCAAAAAAGGTCCCAAAGTAAAAAGAATAACAGATTTGAACAACTGGGGTCCTCAGCTAACGTTCCTCATCACTTTCTGACTGATTTTCAAAAATAAATTGATTTTCGAATTTTTGCGATTTTTATAAGGGGTAGGGTCACAATTTTTTACAAAAAATTTAAAATAGCTAAAATTACCATATTTGAATGCCGATCGATAGGGAATTTAGTTACGAGCTCAAAAAGGTATTACACTTTATATTCTGACCGTTTTTTCTCATACAACGCCAAAATTACTGATATTTTGGGTGCAAAAAAAACGGTTAAAATTTTTTGCAAAAATCTCGATAAAAAAAATTTTATTGAAAATATAGATTTTATCTGTGCGGTGTTCTTTGTAGTTTGGCCAAAAAAGGTCCCAAAGTAAAAAGAATAACAGATTTGAACAACTGGGGTCCTCAGCTAACGTTCCTCATCACTTTCTGACTGATTTTCAAAAATAAATTGATTTTCGAATTTTTGCGATTTTTATAAGGGGTAGGGTCACAATTTTTTACAAAAAATTTAAAATGGCTAAAATTACCATATTTGAATGCCGATCGATAGGGAATTTAGTTACGAGCTCAAAAAGGTATTACACTTTATATTCTGACCGTTTTTTCTCATACAACGCCAAAAATACTGATATTTTGGGTGCAAAAAAAACGATTACATTTTTTTGCAAAAATCTCGATAAAAAATTGTTATTGAAAATATAGATTTTATCTGTGCGGTGTTCTTTGTAGTTTGGCCAAAAAAGGTCCCAAAGTAAAAAGAATAACAGATTTGAACAACTGGGGTCCTCAGCTAACGTTCCTCATCACTTTCTGACTGATTTTCAAAAATAAATTGATTTTCGAATTTTTGCGATTTTTATAAGGGGTAGGGTCACAATTTTTTACAAAAAATTTAAAATGGCTAAAATTACCATATTTGAATGCCGATCGATAGGGAATTTAGTTACGAGCTCAAAAAGGTATTACACTTTATATTCTGACCGTTTTTTCTCATACAACGCCAAAAATACTGATATTTTGGGTGCAAAAAAAACGATAAAAATTTTTTGCAAAAATCTCGATAAAAAAATTTTATTGAAAATATAGATTTTATCTGTGCGGTGTTCTTTGTAGTTTGGCCAAAAAAGGTCCCAAAGTAAAAAGAATAACAGATTTGAACAACTGGGGTCCTCAGCTAACGTTCCTCATCACTTTCTGACTGATTTTCAAAAATAAATTGATTTTCGAATTTTTGCGATTTTTATAAGGGGTAGGGTCACAATTTTTTACAAAAAATTTAAAATAGCTAAAATTACCATATTTGAATGCCGATCGATAGGGAATTTAGTTACGAGCTCAAAAAGGTATTACACTTTATATTCTGACCGTTTTTTCTCATACAACGCCAAAATTACTGATATTTTGGGTGCAAAAAAAACGGTTAAAATTTTTTGCAAAAATCTCGATAAAAAAAATTTTATTGAAAATATAGATTTTATCTGTGCGGTGTTCTTTGTAGTTTGGCCAAAAAAGGTCCCAAAGTAAAAAGAATAACAGATTTGAACAACTGGGGTCCTCAGCTAACGTTCCTCATCACTTTCTGACTGATTTTCAAAAATAAATTGATTTTCGAATTTTTGCGATTTTTATAAGGGGTAGGGTCACAATTTTTTACAAAAAATTTAAAATAGCTAAAATTACCATATTTGAATGCCGATCGATAGGGAATTTAGTTACGAGCTCAAAAAGGTATTACACTTTATATTCTGACCGTTTTTTCTCATACAACGCCAAAATTACTGATATTTTGGGTGCAAAAAAAACGGTTAAAATTTTTTGCAAAAATCTCGATAAAAAAATTTTATTGAAAATATAGATTTTATCTGTGCGGTGTTCTTTGTAGTTTGGCCAAAAAAGGTCCCAAAGTAAAAAGAATAACAGATTTGAACAACTGGGGTCCTCAGCTAACGTTCCTCATCACTTTCTGACTGATTTTCAAAAATAAATTGATTTTCGAATTTTTGCGATTTTTATAAGGGGTAGGGTCACAATTTTTTACAAAAAATTTAAAATAGCTAAAATTACCATATTTGAATGCCGATCGATAGGGAATTTAGTTACGAGCTCAAAAAGGTATTACACTTTATATTCTGACCGTTTTTTCTCATACAACGCCAAAATTACTGATATTTTGGGTGCAAAAAAAACGGTTAAAATTTTTTGCAAAAATCTCGATAAAAAAAATTTTATTGAAAATATAGATTTTATCTGTGCGGTGTTCTTTGTAGTTTGGCCAAAAAAGGTCCCAAAGTAAAAAGAATAACAGATTTGAACAACTGGGGTCCTCAGCTAACGTTCCTCATCACTTTCTGACTGATTTTCAAAAATAAATTGATTTTCGAATTTTTGCGATTTTTATAAGGGGTAGGGTCACAATTTTTTACAAAAAATTTAAAATAGCTAAAATTACCATATTTGAATGCCGATCGATAGGGAATTTAGTTACGAGCTCAAAAAGGTATTACACTTTATATTCTGACCGTTTTTTCTCATACAACGCCAAAATTACTGATATTTTGGGTGCAAAAAAAACGGTTAAAATTTTTTGCAAAAATCTCGATAAAAAAATTTTATTGAAAATATAGATTTTATCTGTGCGGTGTTCTTTGTAGTTTGGCCAAAAAAGGTCCCAAAGTAAAAAGAATAACAGATTTGAACAACTGGGGTCCTCAGCTAACGTTCCTCATCACTTTCTGACTGATTTTCAAAAATAAATTGATTTTCGAATTTTTGCGATTTTTATAAGGGGTAGGGTCACAATTTTTTACAAAAAATTTAAAATAGCTAAAATTACAATATTTGAATGCCGATCGATAGGGAATTTAGTTACGAGCTCAAAAAGGTATTACACTTTATATTCTGACCGTTTTTTCTCATACAACGCCAAAATTACTGATATTTTGGGTGCAAAAAAAACGGTTAAAATTTTTTGCAAAAATCTCGATAAAAAAAATTTTATTGAAAATATAGATTTTATCTGTGCGGTATTCTTTGTAGTTTGGCCAAAAAAGGTCCCAAAGTAAAAAGAATAACAGATTTGAACAACTGGGGTCTCCAGCTAACGTTCCTCATCACTTTCTGACTGATTTTCAAAAATAAATTGATTTTCGAATTTTTGCGATTTTTATAAGGGGTAGGGTCACAATTTTTTACAAAAAATTTAAAATGGCTAAAATTACCATATTTGAATGCCGATCGATAGGGAATTTAGTTACGAGCTCAAAAAGGTATTACACTTTATATTCTGACCGTTTTTTCTCATACAACGCCAAAAATACTGATATTTTGGGTGCAAAAAAAACGATAAAAATTTTTTGCAAAAATCTCGATAAAAAAATTTTATTGAAAATATAGATTTTATCTGTGCGGTGTTCTTTGTAGTTTGGCCAAAAAAGGTCCCAAAGTAAAAAGAATAACAGATTTGAACAACTGGGGTCCTCAGCTAACGTTCCTCATCACTTTCTGACTGATTTTCAAAAATAAATTGATTTTCGAATTTTTGCGATTTTTATAAGGGGTAGGGTCACAATTTTTTACAAAAAATTTAAAATAGCTAAAATTACCATATTTGAATGCCGATCGATAGGGAATTTAGTTACGAGCTCAAAAAGGTATTACACTTTATATTCTGACCGTTTTTTCTCATACAACGCCAAGGTATTACACTTTATATTCTGACCGTTTTTTCTCATACAACGCCAAAATTACTGATATTTTGGGTGCAAAAAAAACGGTTAAAATTTTTTGCAAAAATCTCGATAAAAAAAATTTTATTGAAAATATAGATTTTATCTGTGCGGTGTTCTTTGTAGTTTGGCCAAAAAAGGTCCCAAAGTAAAAAGAATAACAGATTTGAACAACTGGGGTCCTCAGCTAACGTTCCTCATCACTTTCTGACTGATTTTCAAAAATAAATTGATTTTCGAATTTTTGCGATTTTTATAAGGGGTAGGGTCACAATTTTTTACAAAAAATTTAAAATGGCTAAAATTACCATATTTGAATGCCGATCGATAGGGAATTTAGTTACGAGCTCAAAAAGGTATTACACTTTATATTCTGACCGTTTTTTCTCATACAACGCCAAAAATACTGATATTTTGGGTGCAAAAAAAACGATTACATTTTTTTGCAAAAATCTCGATAAAAAATTGTTATTGAAAATATAGATTTTATCTGTGCGGTGTTCTTTGTAGTTTGGCCAAAAAAGGTCCCAAAGTAAAAAGAATAACAGATTTGAACAACTGGGGTCCTCAGCTAACGTTCCTCATCACTTTCTGACTGATTTTCAAAAATAAATTGATTTTCGAATTTTTGCGATTTTTATAAGGGGTAGGGTCACAATTTTTTACAAAAAATTTAAAATGGCTAAAATTACCATATTTGAATGCCGATCGATAGGGAATTTAGTTACGAGCTCAAAAAGGTATTACACTTTATATTCTGACCGTTTTTTCTCATACAACGCCAAAAATACTGATATTTTGGGTGCAAAAAAAACGATAAAAATTTTTTGCAAAAATCTCGATAAAAAAATTTTATTGAAAATATAGATTTTATCTGTGCGGTGTTCTTTGTAGTTTGGCCAAAAAAGGTCCCAAAGTAAAAAGAATAACAGATTTGAACAACTGGGGTCCTCAGCTAACGTTCCTCATCACTTTCTGACTGATTTTCAAAAATAAATTGATTTTCGAATTTTTGCGATTTTTATAAGGGGTAGGGTCACAATTTTTTACAAAAAATTTAAAATAGCTAAAATTACCATATTTGAATGCCGATCGATAGGGAATTTAGTTACGAGCTCAAAAAGGTATTACACTTTATATTCTGACCGTTTTTTCTCATACAACGCCAAAATTACTGATATTTTGGGTGCAAAAAAAACGGTTAAAATTTTTTGCAAAAATCTCGATAAAAAAAATTTTATTGAAAATATAGATTTTATCTGTGCGGTGTTCTTTGTAGTTTGGCCAAAAAAGGTCCCAAAGTAAAAAGAATAACAGATTTGAACAACTGGGGTCCTCAGCTAACGTTCCTCATCACTTTCTGACTGATTTTCAAAAATAAATTGATTTTCGAATTTTTGCGATTTTTATAAGGGGTAGGGTCACAATTTTTTACAAAAAATTTAAAATAGCTAAAATTACCATATTTGAATGCCGATCGATAGGGAATTTAGTTACGAGCTCAAAAAGGTATTACACTTTATATTCTGACCGTTTTTTCTCATACAACGCCAAAATTACTGATATTTTGGGTGCAAAAAAAACGGTTAAAATTTTTTGCAAAAATCTCGATAAAAAAATTTTATTGAAAATATAGATTTTATCTGTGCGGTGTTCTTTGTAGTTTGGCCAAAAAAGGTCCCAAAGTAAAAAGAATAACAGATTTGAACAACTGGGGTCCTCAGCTAACGTTCCTCATCACTTTCTGACTGATTTTCAAAAATAAATTGATTTTCGAATTTTTGCGATTTTTATAAGGGGTAGGGTCACAATTTTTTACAAAAAATTTAAAATAGCTAAAATTACCATATTTGAATGCCGATCGATAGGGAATTTAGTTACGAGCTCAAAAAGGTATTACACTTTATATTCTGACCGTTTTTTCTCATACAACGCCAAAATTACTGATATTTTGGGTGCAAAAAAAACGGTTAAAATTTTTTGCAAAAATCTCGATAAAAAAAATTTTATTGAAAATATAGATTTTATCTGTGCGGTGTTCTTTGTAGTTTGGCCAAAAAAGGTCCCAAAGTAAAAAGAATAACAGATTTGAACAACTGGGGTCCTCAGCTAACGTTCCTCATCACTTTCTGACTGATTTTCAAAAATAAATTGATTTTCGAATTTTTGCGATTTTTATAAGGGGTAGGGTCACAATTTTTTACAAAAAATTTAAAATAGCTAAAATTACAATATTTGAATGCCGATCGATAGGGAATTTAGTTACGAGCTCAAAAAGGTATTACACTTTATATTCTGACCGTTTTTTCTCATACAACGCCAAAATTACTGATATTTTGGGTGCAAAAAAAACGGTTAAAATTTTTTGCAAAAATCTCGATAAAAAAAATTTTATTGAAAATATAGATTTTATCTGTGCGGTATTCTTTGTAGTTTGGCCAAAAAAGGTCCCAAAGTAAAAAGAATAACAGATTTGAACAACTGGGGTCTCCAGCTAACGTTCCTCATCACTTTCTGACTGATTTTCAAAAATAAATTGATTTTCGAATTTTTGCGATTTTTATAAGGGGTAGGGTCACAATTTTTTACAAAAAATTTAAAATGGCTAAAATTACCATATTTGAATGCCGATCGATAGGGAATTTAGTTACGAGCTCAAAAAGGTATTACACTTTATATTCTGACCGTTTTTTCTCATACAACGCCAAAAATACTGATATTTTGGGTGCAAAAAAAACGATAAAAATTTTTTGCAAAAATCTCGATAAAAAAATTTTATTGAAAATATAGATTTTATCTGTGCGGTGTTCTTTGTAGTTTGGCCAAAAAAGGTCCCAAAGTAAAAAGAATAACAGATTTGAACAACTGGGGTCCTCAGCTAACGTTCCTCATCACTTTCTGACTGATTTTCAAAAATAAATTGATTTTCGAATTTTTGCGATTTTTATAAGGGGTAGGGTCACAATTTTTTACAAAAAATTTAAAATAGCTAAAATTACCATATTTGAATGCCGATCGATAGGGAATTTAGTTACGAGCTCAAAAAGGTATTACACTTTATATTCTGACCGTTTTTTCTCATACAACGCCAAAATTACTGATATTTTGGGTGCAAAAAAAACGGTTAAAATTTTTTGCAAAAATCTCGATAAAAAAAATTTTATTGAAAATATAGATTTTATCTGTGCGGTGTTCTTTGTAGTTTGGCCAAAAAAGGTCCCAAAGTAAAAAGAATAACAGATTTGAACAACTGGGGTCCTCAGCTAACGTTCCTCATCACTTTCTGACTGATTTTCAAAAATAAATTGATTTTCGAATTTTTGCGATTTTTATAAGGGGTAGGGTCACAATTTTTTACAAAAAATTTAAAATAGCTAAAATTACCATATTTGAATGCCGATCGATAGGGAATTTAGTTACGAGCTCAAAAAGGTATTACACTTTATATTCTGACCGTTTTTTCTCATACAACGCCAAAATTACTGATATTTTGGGTGCAAAAAAAACGGTTAAAATTTTTTGCAAAAATCTCGATAAAAAAATTTTATTGAAAATATAGATTTTATCTGTGCGGTGTTCTTTGTAGTTTGGCCAAAAAAGGTCCCAAAGTAAAAAGAATAACAGATTTGAACAACTGGGGTCCTCAGCTAACGTTCCTCATCACTTTCTGACTGATTTTCAAAAATAAATTGATTTTCGAATTTTTGCGATTTTTATAAGGGGTAGGGTCACAATTTTTTACAAAAAATTTAAAATAGCTAAAATTACAATATTTGAATGCCGATCGATAGGGAATTTAGTTACGAGCTCAAAAAGGTATTACACTTTATATTCTGACCGTTTTTTCTCATACAACGCCAAAATTACTGATATTTTGGGTGCAAAAAAAACGGTTAAAATTTTTTGCAAAAATCTCGATAAAAAAAATTTTATTGAAAATATAGATTTTATCTGTGCGGTATTCTTTGTAGTTTGGCCAAAAAAGGTCCCAAAGTAAAAAGAATAACAGATTTGAACAACTGGGGTCTCCAGCTAACGTTCCTCATCACTTTCTGACTGATTTTCAAAAATAAATTGATTTTCGAATTTTTGCGATTTTTATAAGGGGTAGGGTCACAATTTTTTACAAAAAATTTAAAATGGCTAAAATTACCATATTTGAATGCCGATCGATAGGGAATTTAGTTACGAGCTCAAAAAGGTATTACACTTTATATTCTGACCGTTTTTTCTCATACAACGCCAAAAATACTGATATTTTGGGTGCAAAAAAAACGATAAAAATTTTTTGCAAAAATCTCGATAAAAAAATTTTATTGAAAATATAGATTTTATCTGTGCGGTGTTCTTTGTAGTTTGGCCAAAAAAGGTCCCAAAGTAAAAAGAATAACAGATTTGAACAACTGGGGTCCTCAGCTAACGTTCCTCATCACTTTCTGACTGATTTTCAAAAATAAATTGATTTTCGAATTTTTGCGATTTTTATAAGGGGTAGGGTCACAATTTTTTACAAAAAATTTAAAATAGCTAAAATTACAATATTTGAATGCCGATCGATAGGGAATTTAGTTACGAGCTCAAAAAGGTATTACACTTTATATTCTGACCGTTTTTTCTCATACAACGCCAAAATTACAGATATTTTGGGTGCAAAAAAAACGGTTAAAATTTTTTGCAAAAATCTCGATAAAAAAAATTTTATTGAAAATATAGATTTTATCTGTGCGGTATTCTTTGTAGTTTGGCCAAAAAAGGTCCCAAAGTAAAAAGAATAACAGATTTGAACAACTGGGGTCTCCAGCTAACGTTCCTCATCACTTTCTGACTGATTTTCAAAAATAAATTGATTTTCGAATTTTTACAAAAAATTTAAAATAGCTAAAATTACAATATTTGAATGCCGATCGATAGGGAATTTAGTTACGAGCTCAAAAAGGTATTACACTTTATATTCTGACCGTTTTTTCTCATACAACGCCAAAATTACTGATATTTTGGGTGCAAAAAAAACGGTTAAAATTTTTTGCAAAAATCTCGATAAAAAAAATTTTATTGAAAATATAGATTTTATCTGTGCGGTATTCTTTGTAGTTTGGCCAAAAAAGGTCCCAAAGTAAAAAGAATAACAGATTTGAACAACTGGGGTCTCCAGCTAACGTTCCTCATCACTTTCTGACTGATTTTCAAAAATAAATTGATTTTCGAATTTTTGCGATTTTTATAAGGGGTAGGGTCACAATTTTTTACAAAAAATTTAAAATGGCTTAAATTACCATATTTGAATGCTGATCGATAGGGAATTTAGTTACGAGCTCAAAAAGGTATTACACTTTATATTATGACCGTTTTTTCTCATACAACGCCAAAATTACTGATATTTTGGGTGCAAAAAAAACGATTAAAATTTTTTGCACAAATCTCGATAAAAAAATTTTATTGAAAATATAGATTTTATCTGTGCGGTATTCTTTGTAGTTTGGCCAAAAAAGGTCCCAAAGTAAAAAGAATAACAGATTTGAACAACTGGGGTCTCCAGCTAACGTTCCTCATCACTTTCTGACTGATTTTCAAAAATAAATTGATTTTCGAATTTTTGCGATTTTTATAAGGGGTAGGGTCACAATTTTTTACAAAAAATTTAAAATGGCTTAAATTACCATATTTGAATGCCGATCGATAGGGAATTTAGTTACGAGCTCAAAAAGGTATTACACTTAATATTCTGACCGTTTTTTCTCATACAACGCCAAAATTACTGATATTTTGGGTGCAAAAAAAACGATTAGATTAAAAACCTCGATAAAAAATTGTTATTGAAAATATAGATTTTATCTGTGCGGTGTTCTTTGTAGTTTGGCCAAAAAAGGTCCAAAAGTAAAAAGAATAACAGATTTGAACAACTGGGGTCTCCAGCTAACGTTCCTCATCACTTTCTGACTGATTTTCAAAAATAAATTGATTTTCGAATTTTTGCGATTTTTATAAGGGGTAGGGTCACAATTTTTTACAAAAAATTTAAAATGGCTTAAATTACCATATTTGAATGCCGATCGATAGGGAATTTAGTTACGAGCTCAAAAAGGTATTACACTTTATATTATGACCGTTTTTTCTCATACAACGCCAAAATTACTGATATTTTGGGTGCAAAAAAAACGATTAAAATTTTTTGCAAAAATCTCGATAAAAAAAATTTATTGAAAATATAGATTTTATCTGTGCGGTTTTCTTTGTAGTTTGGCAAAAAAAGGTCCCAAAGTAAAAAGAATAACAGATTTGAACAACTGGGGTCCTCAGCTAACGTTCCTCATCACTTTCTGACTGATTTTCAAAAATAAATTGATTTTCGAATTTTTGCGATTTTTATAAGGGGTAGGGTCACAATTTTTTACAAAAAATTTAAAATGGCTAAAATTACCATATTTGAATGCCGATCGATAGGGAATTTAGTTACGAGCTCAAAAAGGTATTACACTTTATATTCTGACCGTTTTTTCTCATACTACGCCAAAAATACTGATATTTTGGGTGCAAAAAAAACGATTAAATTTTTTTGCAAAAATCTCGATAAAAAATTGTTATTGAAAATATAGATTTTATATGTGCGGTGTTCTTTGTAGTTTGGCCAAAAAAGGTCCCAAAGTAAAAAGAATAACAGATTTGAACAACTGGGGTCCTCAGCTAACGTTCCTCATCACTTTCTGACTGATTTTCAAAAATAAATTGATTTTCGAATTTTTGCGATTTTTATAAGGGGTAGGTAGGGTCACAATTTTTTACAAAAAATTTAAAATAGCTAAAATTACCATATTTGAATGCCGATCGATAGGGAATTTAGTTACGAGCTCAAAAAGGTATTACACTTAATATTCTGACCGTTTTTTCTCATACAACGCCAAAATTACTGATATTTTGGGTGCAAAAAAAACGATAAAAATTTTTTGCAAAAATCTCGATAAAAAAATTTTATTGAAAATATAGATTTTATCTGTGCGGTGTTCTTTGTAGTTTGGCCAAAAAAGGTCCCAAAGTAAAAAGAATAACAGATTTGAACAACTGGGGTCCTCAGCTAACGTTCCTCATCACTTTCTGACTGATTTTCAAAAATAAATTGATTTTCGAATTTTTGCGATTTTTATAAGGGGAAGGGTCACAATTTTTTACAAAAAATTTAAAATAGCTAAAATTACAATATTTGAATGCCGATCGATAGGGAATTTAGTTACGAGCTCAAAAAGGTATTACACTTTATATTCTGACCGTTTTTTCTCATACAACGCCAAAATTACAGATATTTTGGGTGCAAAAAAAACGGTTAAAATTTTTTGCAAAAATCTCGATAAAAAAAATTTTATTGAAAATATAGATTTTATCTGTGCGGTATTCTTTGTAGTTTGGCCAAAAAAGGTCCCAAAGTAAAAAGAATAACAGATTTGAACAACTGGGGTCTCCAGCTAACGTTCCTCATCACTTTCTGACTGATTTTCAAAAATAAATTGATTTTCGAATTTTTACAAAAAATTTAAAATAGCTAAAATTACAATATTTGAATGCCGATCGATAGGGAATTTAGTTACGAGCTCAAAAAGGTATTACACTTTATATTCTGACCGTTTTTTCTCATACAACGCCAAAATTACTGATATTTTGGGTGCAAAAAAAACGGTTAAAATTTTTTGCAAAAATCTCGATAAAAAAAATTTTATTGAAAATATAGATTTTATCTGTGCGGTATTCTTTGTAGTTTGGCCAAAAAAGGTCCCAAAGTAAAAAGAATAACAGATTTGAACAACTGGGGTCTCCAGCTAACGTTCCTCATCACTTTCTGACTGATTTTCAAAAATAAATTGATTTTCGAATTTTTGCGATTTTTATAAGGGGTAGGGTCACAATTTTTTACAAAAAATTTAAAATGGCTTAAATTACCATATTTGAATGCTGATCGATAGGGAATTTAGTTACGAGCTCAAAAAGGTATTACACTTTATATTATGACCGTTTTTTCTCATACAACGCCAAAATTACTGATATTTTGGGTGCAAAAAAAACGATTAAAATTTTTTGCACAAATCTCGATAAAAAAATTTTATTGAAAATATAGATTTTATCTGTGCGGTATTCTTTGTAGTTTGGCCAAAAAAGGTCCCAAAGTAAAAAGAATAACAGATTTGAACAACTGGGGTCTCCAGCTAACGTTCCTCATCACTTTCTGACTGATTTTCAAAAATAAATTGATTTTCGAATTTTTGCGATTTTTATAAGGGGTAGGGTCACAATTTTTTACAAAAAATTTAAAATGGCTTAAATTACCATATTTGAATGCCGATCGATAGGGAATTTAGTTACGAGCTCAAAAAGGTATTACACTTAATATTCTGACCGTTTTTTCTCATACAACGCCAAAATTACTGATATTTTGGGTGCAAAAAAAACGATTAGATTAAAAACCTCGATAAAAAATTGTTATTGAAAATATAGATTTTATCTGTGCGGTGTTCTTTGTAGTTTGGCCAAAAAAGGTCCAAAAGTAAAAAGAATAACAGATTTGAACAACTGGGGTCTCCAGCTAACGTTCCTCATCACTTTCTGACTGATTTTCAAAAATAAATTGATTTTCGAATTTTTGCGATTTTTATAAGGGGTAGGGTCACAATTTTTTACAAAAAATTTAAAATGGCTTAAATTACCATATTTGAATGCCGATCGATAGGGAATTTAGTTACGAGCTCAAAAAGGTATTACACTTTATATTATGACCGTTTTTTCTCATACAACGCCAAAATTACTGATATTTTGGGTGCAAAAAAAACGATTAAAATTTTTTGCAAAAATCTCGATAAAAAAAATTTATTGAAAATATAGATTTTATCTGTGCGGTTTTCTTTGTAGTTTGGCAAAAAAAGGTCCCAAAGTAAAAAGAATAACAGATTTGAACAACTGGGGTCCTCAGCTAACGTTCCTCATCACTTTCTGACTGATTTTCAAAAATAAATTGATTTTCGAATTTTTGCGATTTTTATAAGGGGTAGGGTCACAATTTTTTACAAAAAATTTAAAATGGCTAAAATTACCATATTTGAATGCCGATCGATAGGGAATTTAGTTACGAGCTCAAAAAGGTATTACACTTTATATTCTGACCGTTTTTTCTCATACTACGCCAAAAATACTGATATTTTGGGTGCAAAAAAAACGATTAAATTTTTTTGCAAAAATCTCGATAAAAAATTGTTATTGAAAATATAGATTTTATATGTGCGGTGTTCTTTGTAGTTTGGCCAAAAAAGGTCCCAAAGTAAAAAGAATAACAGATTTGAACAACTGGGGTCCTCAGCTAACGTTCCTCATCACTTTCTGACTGATTTTCAAAAATAAATTGATTTTCGAATTTTTGCGATTTTTATAAGGGGTAGGTAGGGTCACAATTTTTTACAAAAAATTTAAAATAGCTAAAATTACCATATTTGAATGCCGATCGATAGGGAATTTAGTTACGAGCTCAAAAAGGTATTACACTTAATATTCTGACCGTTTTTTCTCATACAACGCCAAAATTACTGATATTTTGGGTGCAAAAAAAACGATTAAAATTTTTTCCAAAAATCTCGATAAAAAAAATTTATTGAAAATATAGATTTTATCTGTGCGGTGTTCTTTGTAGTTTGGCCAAAAAAGGTCCCAAAGTAAAAAGAATAACAGATTTGAACAACTGGGGTCCTCAGCTAACGTTCCTCATCACTTTCTGACTGATTTTCAAAAATAAATTGATTTTCGAATTTTTGCGATTTTTATAAGGGGTAGGGTCACAATTTTTTACAAAAAATTTAAAATGGCTAAAATTACCATATTTGAATGCCGATCGATAGGGAATTTAGTTACGAGCTCAAAAAGGTATTACACTTTATATTCTGACCGTTTTTTCTCATACTACGCCAAAAATACTGATATTTTGGGTGCAAAAAAAACGATTAAATTTTTTTGCAAAAATCTCGATAAAAAATTGTTATTGAAAATATAGATTTTATCTGTGCGGTGTTCTTTGTAGTTTGGCCAAAAAAGGTCCCAAAGTAAAAAGAATAACAGATTTGAACAACTGGGGTCCTCAGCTAACGTTCCTCATCACTTTCTGACTGATTTTCAAAAATAAATTGATTTTCGAATTTTTGCGATTTTTATAAGGGGTAGGGTCACAATTTTTTACAAAAAATTTAAAATGGCTAAAATTACCATATTTGAATGCCGATCGATAGGGAATTTAGTTACGAGCTCAAAAAGGTATTACACTTTATATTCTGACCGTTTTTTCTCATACTACGCCAAAAATACTGATATTTTGGGTGCAAAAAAAACGATTAAATTTTTTTGCAAAAATCTCGATAAAAAATTGTTATTGAAAATATAGATTTTATCTGTGCGGTGTTCTTTGTAGTTTGGCCAAAAAAGGTCCAAAAGTAAAAAGAATAACAGATTTGAACAACTGGGGTCTCCAGCTAACGTTCCTCATCACTTTCTGACTGATTTTCAAAAATAAATTGATTTTCGAATTTTTGCGATTTTTATAAGGGGTAGGGTCACAATTTTTTACAAAAAATTTAAAATAGCTAAAATTACCATATTTGAATGTTGATCGATAGGGAATTTAGTTACGAGCTCAAAAAGGTATTACACTTTATATTCTGACCGTTTTTTCTCATACAACGCCAAAAATACTGATATTTTGGGTGCAAAAAAAGCGATTAAATTTTTTTGCAAAAATCTCGATAAAAAATTGTTATTGAAAATATAGATTTTATCTGTGCGGTGTTCTTTGTAGTTTGGCCAAAAAAGGTCCCAAAGTAAAAAGAATAACAGATTTGAACAACTGGGGTCTCCAGCTAACGTTCCTCATCACTTTCTGACTGATTTTCAAAAATAAATTGATTTTCGAATTTTTGCGATTTTTATAAGGGGTAGGGTCACAATTTTTTACAAAAAATTTAAAATGGCTAAAATTACCATATTTGAATGCCGATCGATAGGGAATTTAGTTACGAGCTCAAAAAGGTATTACACTTTATATTCTGACCGTTTTTTCTCATACTACGCCAAAAATACTGATATTTTGGGTGCAAAAAAAACGATTAAATTTTTTTGCAAAAATCTCGATAAAAAATTGTTATTGAAAATATAGATTTTATCTGTGCGGTGTTCTTTGTAGTTTGGCCAAAAAAGGTCCCAAAGTAAAAAGAATAACAGATTTGAACAACTGGGGTCCTCAGCTAACGTTCCTCATCACTTTCTGACTGATTTTCAAAAATAAATTGATTTTCGAATTTTTGCGATTTTTATAAGGGGTAGGGTCACAATTTTTTACAAAAAATTTAAAATGGCTAAAATTACCATATTTGAATGCCGATCGATAGGGAATTTAGTTACGAGCTCAAAAAGGTATTACACTTAATATTCTGACCGTTTTTTCTCATACAACGCCAAAATTACTGATATTTTGGGTGCAAAAAAAACGATTAAATTTTTTTGCAAAAATCTCGATAAAAAATTGTTATTGAAAATATAGATTTTATCTGTGCGGTGTTCTTTGTAGTTTGGCCAAAAAAGGTCCCAAAGTAAAAAGAATAACAGATTTGAACAACTGGGGTCCTCAGCTAACGTTCCTCATCACTTTCTGACTGATTTTCAAAAATAAATTGATTTTCGAATTTTTGCGATTTTTATAAGGGGTAGGGTCACAATTTTTTACAAAAAATTTAAAATGGCTAAAATTACCATATTTGAATGCCGATCGATAGGGAATTTAGTTACGAGCTCAAAAAGGTATTACACTTTATATTCTGACCGTTTTTTCTCATACTACGCCAAAAATACTGATATTTTGGGTGCAAAAAAAACGATTAAATTTTTTTGCAAAAATCTCGATAAAAAATTGTTATTGAAAATATAGATTTTATCTGTGCGGTGTTCTTTGTAGTTTGGCCAAAAAAGGTCCCAAAGTAAAAAGAATAACAGATTTGAACAACTGGGGTCCTCAGCTAACGTTCCTCATCACTTTCTGACTGATTTTCAAAAATAAATTGATTTTCGAATTTTTGCGATTTTTATAAGGGGTAGGGTCACAATTTTTTACAAAAAATTTAAAATGGCTAAAATTACCATATTTGAATGCCGATCGATAGGGAATTTAGTTACGAGCTCAAAAAGGTATTACACTTTATATTCTGACCGTTTTTTCTCATACTACGCCAAAAATACTGATATTTTGGGTGCAAAAAAAACGATTAAATTTTTTTGCAAAAATCTCGATAAAAAATTGTTATTGAAAATATAGATTTTATCTGTGCGGTGTTCTTTGTAGTTTGGCCAAAAAAGGTCCAAAAGTAAAAAGAATAACAGATTTGAACAACTGGGGTCTCCAGCTAACGTTCCTCATCACTTTCTGACTGATTTTCAAAAATAAATTGATTTTCGAATTTTTGCGATTTTTATAAGGGGTAGGGTCACAATTTTTTACAAAAAATTTAAAATAGCTAAAATTACCATATTTGAATGTTGATCGATAGGGAATTTAGTTACGAGCTCAAAAAGGTATTACACTTTATATTCTGACCGTTTTTTCTCATACAACGCCAAAAATACTGATATTTTGGGTGCAAAAAAAGCGATTACATTTTTTTGCAAAAATCTCGATAAAAAATTGTTATTGAAAATATAGATTTTATCTGTGCGGTGTTCTTTGTAGTTTGGCCAAAAAAGGTCCCAAAGTAAAAAGAATAACAGATTTGAACAACTGGGGTCTCCAGCTAACGTTCCTCATCACTTTCTGACTGATTTTCAAAAATAAATTGATTTTCGAATTTTTGCGATTTTTATAAGGGGTAGGGTCACAATTTTTTACAAAAAATTTAAAATAGCTAAAATTACCATATTTGAATGTTGATCGATAGGGAATTTAGTTACGAGCTCAAAAAGGTATTACACTTTATATTCTGACCGTTTTTTCTCATACAACGCCAAAAATACTGATATTTTGGGTGCAAAAAAAGCGATTAAATTTTTATGCAAAAATCTCGATAAAAAATTGTTATTGAAAATATAGATTTTATCTGTGCGGTGTTCTTTGTAGTTTGGCCAAAAAAGGTCCCAAAGTAAAAAGAATAACAGATTTGAACAACTGGGGTCTCCAGCTAACGTTCCTCATCACTTTCTGACTGATTTTCAAAAATAAATTGATTTTCGAATTTTTGCGATTTTTATAAGGGGTAGGGTCACAATTTTTTACAAAAAATTTAAAATAGCTAAAATTACCATATTTGAATGCCGATCTATAGGGAATTTAGTTACGAGCTCAAAAAGGTATTACACTTTATATTCTGACCGTTTTTTCTCATACAACGCCAAAATTACTAATATTTTGGGTGCAAAAAAAGCGATTAAATTTTTTTGCAAAAATCTCGATAAAAAATTGTTATTGAAAATATAGATTTTATCTGTGCGGTGTTCTTTGTAGTTTGGCCAAAAAAGGTCCCAAAGTAAAAAGAATAACAGATTTGAACAACTGGGGTCTCCAGCTAACGTTCCTCATCACTTTCTGACTGATTTTCAAAAATAAATTGATTTTCGAATTTTTGCGATTTTTATAAGGGGTAGGGTCACAATTTTTTACAAAAAATTTAAAATAGCTAAAATTACCATATTTGAATGCCGATCGATAGGGAATTTAGTTACGAGCTCAAAAAGGTATTACACTTAATATTCTGACCGTTTTTTCTCATACAACGCCAAAATTACTGATATTTTGGGTGCAAAAAAAACGATTAAAATTTTTTCCAAAAATCTCGATAAAAAAAATTTATTGAAAATATAGATTTTATCTGTGCGGTTTTCTTTGTAGTTTGGCCAAAAAAGGTCCCAAAGTAAAAAGAATAACAGATTTGAACAACTGGGGTCCTCAGCTAACGTTCCTCATCACTTTCTGACTGATTTTCAAAAATAAATTGATTTTCGAATTTTTGCGATTTTTATAAGGGGTAGGGTCACAATTTTTTACAAAAAATTTAAAATGGCTAAAATTACCATATTTGAATGTTGATCGATAGGGAATTTAGTTACGAGCTCAAAAAGGTATTACACTTTATATTCTGACCGTTTTTTCTCATACAACGCCAAAAATACTGATATTTTGGGTGCAAAAAAAGCGATTACATTTTTTTGCAAAAATCTCGATAAAAAATTGTTATTGAAAATATAGATTTTATCTGTGCGGTGTTCTTTGTAGTTTGGCCAAAAAAGGTCCCAAAGTAAAAAGAATAACAGATTTGAACAACTGGGGTCTCCAGCTAACGTTCCTCATCACTTTCTGACTGATTTTCAAAAATAAATTGATTTTCGAATTTTTGCGATTTTTATAAGGGGTAGGGTCACAATTTTTTACAAAAAATTTAAAATAGCTAAAATTACCATATTTGAATGTTGATCGATAGGGAATTTAGTTACGAGCTCAAAAAGGTATTACACTTTATATTCTGACCGTTTTTTCTCATACAACGCCAAAAATACTGATATTTTGGGTGCAAAAAAAGCGATTAAATTTTTATGCAAAAATCTCGATAAAAAATTGTTATTGAAAATATAGATTTTATCTGTGCGGTGTTCTTTGTAGTTTGGCCAAAAAAGGTCCCAAAGTAAAAAGAATAACAGATTTGAACAACTGGGGTCTCCAGCTAACGTTCCTCATCACTTTCTGACTGATTTTCAAAAATAAATTGATTTTCGAATTTTTGCGATTTTTATAAGGGGTAGGGTCACAATTTTTTACAAAAAATTTAAAATAGCTAAAATTACCATATTTGAATGCCGATCTATAGGGAATTTAGTTACGAGCTCAAAAAGGTATTACACTTTATATTCTGACCGTTTTTTCTCATACAACGCCAAAATTACTAATATTTTGGGTGCAAAAAAAGCGATTAAATTTTTTTGCAAAAATCTCGATAAAAAATTGTTATTGAAAATATAGATTTTATCTGTGCGGTGTTCTTTGTAGTTTGGCCAAAAAAGGTCCCAAAGTAAAAAGAATAACAGATTTGAACAACTGGGGTCTCCAGCTAACGTTCCTCATCACTTTCTGACTGATTTTCAAAAATAAATTGATTTTCGAATTTTTGCGATTTTTATAAGGGGTAGGGTCACAATTTTTTACAAAAAATTTAAAATAGCTAAAATTACCATATTTGAATGCCGATCGATAGGGAATTTAGTTACGAGCTCAAAAAGGTATTACACTTAATATTCTGACCGTTTTTTCTCATACAACGCCAAAATTACTGATATTTTGGGTGCAAAAAAAACGATTAAAATTTTTTCCAAAAATCTCGATAAAAAAAATTTATTGAAAATATAGATTTTATCTGTGCGGTTTTCTTTGTAGTTTGGCCAAAAAAGGTCCCAAAGTAAAAAGAATAACAGATTTGAACAACTGGGGTCCTCAGCTAACGTTCCTCATCACTTTCTGACTGATTTTCAAAAATAAATTGATTTTCGAATTTTTGCGATTTTTATAAGGGGTAGGGTCACAATTTTTTACAAAAAATTTAAAATGGCTAAAATTACCATATTTGAATGTCGATCGATAGGGAATTTAGTTACGAGCTCAAAAAGGTATTACACTTTATATTCTGACCGTTTTTTCTCATACTACGCCAAAAATACTGATATTTTGGGTGCAAAAAAAACGATTAAATTTTTTTGCAAAAATCTCGATAAAAAATTGTTATTGAAAATATAGATTTTATCTGTGCGGTGTTCTTTGTAGTTTGGCCAAAAAAGGTCCCAAAGTAAAAAGAATAACAGATTTGAACAACTGGGGTCTCCAGCTAACGTTCCTCATCACTTTCTGACTGATTTTCAAAAATAAATTGATTTTCGAATTTTTGCGATTTTTATAAGGGGTAGGGTCACAATTTTTTACAAAAAATTTAAAATAGCTAAAATTACCATATTTGAATGTTGATCGATAGGGAATTTAGTTACGAGCTCAAAAAGGTATTACACTTTATATTCTGACCGTTTTTTCTCATACAACGCCAAAAATACTGATATTTTGGGTGCAAAAAAAGCGATTAAATTTTTATGCAAAAATCTCGATAAAAAATTGTTATTGAAAATATAGATTTTATCTGTGCGGTGTTCTTTGTAGTTTGGCCAAAAAAGGTCCCAAAGTAAAAAGAATAACAGATTTGAACAACTGGGGTCTCCAGCTAACGTTCCTCATCACTTTCTGACTGATTTTCAAAAATAAATTGATTTTCGAATTTTTGCGATTTTTATAAGGGGTAGGGTCACAATTTTTTACAAAAAATTTAAAATAGCTAAAATTACCATATTTGAATGCCGATCTATAGGGAATTTAGTTACGAGCTCAAAAAGGTATTACACTTTATATTCTGACCGTTTTTTCTCATACAACGCCAAAATTACTAATATTTTGGGTGCAAAAAAAGCGATTAAATTTTTTTGCAAAAATCTCGATAAAAAATTGTTATTGAAAATATAGATTTTATCTGTGCGGTGTTCTTTGTAGTTTGGCCAAAAAAGGTCCCAAAGTAAAAAGAATAACAGATTTGAACAACTGGGGTCTCCAGCTAACGTTCCTCATCACTTTCTGACTGATTTTCAAAAATAAATTGATTTTCGAATTTTTGCGATTTTTATAAGGGGTAGGGTCACAATTTTTTACAAAAAATTTAAAATAGCTAAAATTACCATATTTGAATGCCGATCGATAGGGAATTTAGTTACGAGCTCAAAAAGGTATTACACTTAATATTCTGACCGTTTTTTCTCATACAACGCCAAAATTACTGATATTTTGGGTGCAAAAAAAACGATTAAAATTTTTTCCAAAAATCTCGATAAAAAAAATTTATTGAAAATATAGATTTTATCTGTGCGGTTTTCTTTGTAGTTTGGCCAAAAAAGGTCCCAAAGTAAAAAGAATAACAGATTTGAACAACTGGGGTCCTCAGCTAACGTTCCTCATCACTTTCTGACTGATTTTCAAAAATAAATTGATTTTCGAATTTTTGCGATTTTTATAAGGGGTAGGGTCACAATTTTTTACAAAAAATTTAAAATGGCTAAAATTACCATATTTGAATGTCGATCGATAGGGAATTTAGTTACGAGCTCAAAAAGGTATTACACTTTATATTCTGACCGTTTTTTCTCATACTACGCCAAAAATACTGATATTTTGGGTGCAAAAAAAACGATTAAATTTTTTTGCAAAAATCTCGATAAAAAATTGTTATTGAAAATATAGATTTTATCTGTGCGGTGTTCTTTGTAGTTTGGCCAAAAAAGGTCCCAAAGTAAAAAGAATAACAGATTTGAACAACTGGGGTCCTCAGCTAACGTTCCTCATCACTTTCTGACTGATTTTCAAAAATAAATTGATTTTCGAATTTTTGCGATTTTTATAAGGGGTAGGGTCACAATTTTTTACAAAAAATTTAAAATGGCTAAAATTACCATATTTGAATGCCGATCGATAGGGAATTTAGTTACGAGCTCAAAAAGGTATTACACTTTATATTCTGACCGTTTTTTCTCATACTACGCCAAAAATACTGATATTTTGGGTGCAAAAAAAACGATTAAATTTTTTTGCAAAAATCTCGATAAAAAATTGTTATTGAAAATATAGATTTTATCTGTGCGGTGTTCTTTGTAGTTTGGCCAAAAAAGGTCCCAAAGTAAAAAGAATAACAGATTTGAACAACTGGGGTCCTCAGCTAACGTTCCTCATCACTTTCTGACTGATTTTCAAAAATAAATTGATTTTCGAATTTTTGCGATTTTTATAAGGGGTAGGGTCACAATTTTTTACAAAAAATTTAAAATGGCTAAAATTACCATATTTGAATGCCGATCGATAGGGAATTTAGTTACGAGCTCAAAAAGGTATTACACTTTATATTCTGACCGTTTTTTCTCATACTACGCCAAAAATACTGATATTTTGGGTGCAAAAAAAACGATTAAATTTTTTTGCAAAAATCTCGATAAAAAATTGTTATTGAAAATATAGATTTTATCTGTGCGGTGTTCTTTGTAGTTTGGCCAAAAAAGGTCCAAAAGTAAAAAGAATAACAGATTTGAACAACTGGGGTCTCCAGCTAACGTTCCTCATCACTTTCTGACTGATTTTCAAAAATAAATTGATTTTCGAATTTTTGCGATTTTTATAAGGGGTAGGGTCACAATTTTTTACAAAAAATTTAAAATAGCTAAAATTACCATATTTGAATGTTGATCGATAGGGAATTTAGTTACGAGCTCAAAAAGGTATTACACTTTATATTCTGACCGTTTTTTCTCATACAACGCCAAAAATACTGATATTTTGGGTGCAAAAAAAGCGATTACATTTTTTTGCAAAAATCTCGATAAAAAATTGTTATTGAAAATATAGATTTTATCTGTGCGGTGTTCTTTGTAGTTTGGCCAAAAAAGGTCCCAAAGTAAAAAGAATAACAGATTTGAACAACTGGGGTCTCCAGCTAACGTTCCTCATCACTTTCTGACTGATTTTCAAAAATAAATTGATTTTCGAATTTTTGCGATTTTTATAAGGGGTAGGGTCACAATTTTTTACAAAAAATTTAAAATAGCTAAAATTACCATATTTGAATGTTGATCGATAGGGAATTTAGTTACGAGCTCAAAAAGGTATTACACTTTATATTCTGACCGTTTTTTCTCATACAACGCCAAAAATACTGATATTTTGGGTGCAAAAAAAGCGATTAAATTTTTTTGCAAAAATCTCGATAAAAAATTGTTATTGAAAATATAGATTTTATCTGTGCGGTGTTCTTTGTAGTTTGGCCAAAAAAGGTCCCAAAGTAAAAAGAATAACAGATTTGAACAACTGGGGTCTCCAGCTAACGTTCCTCATCACTTTCTGACTGATTTTCAAAAATAAATTGATTTTCGAATTTTTGCGATTTTTATAAGGGGTAGGGTCACAATTTTTTACAAAAAATTTAAAATAGCTAAAATTACCATATTTGAATGTTGATCGATAGGGAATTTAGTTACGAGCTCAAAAAGGTATTACACTTTATATTCTGACCGTTTTTTCTCATACAACGCCAAAAATACTGATATTTTGGGTGCAAAAAAAGCGATTAAATTTTTTTGCAAAAATCTCGATAAAAAATTGTTATTGAAAATATAGATTTTATCTGTGCGGTGTTCTTTGTAGTTTGGCCAAAAAAGGTCCCAAAGTAAAAAGAATAACAGATTTGAACAACTGGGGTCTCCAGCTAACGTTCCTCATCACTTTCTGACTGATTTTCAAAAATAAATTGATTTTCGAATTTTTGCGATTTTTATAAGGGGTAGGGTCACAATTTTTTACAAAAAATTTAAAATAGCTAAAATTACCATATTTGAATGCCGATCTATAGGGAATTTAGTTACGAGCTCAAAAAGGTATTACACTTTATATTCTGACCGTTTTTTCTCATACAACGCCAAAATTACTGATATTTTGGGTGCAAAAAAAACGATTAAAATTTTTTGCAAAAATCTCGATAAAAAAATTTTATTGAAAATATAGATTTTATCTGTGCGGTGTTCTTTGTAGTTTGGCCAAAAAAGGTCCCAAAGTAAAAAGAATAACAGATTTGAACAACTGGGGTCTCCAGCTAACGTTCCTCATCACTTTCTGACTGATTTTCAAAAATAAATTGATTTTCGAATTTTTGCGATTTTTATAAGGGGTAGGGTCACAATTTTTTACAAAAAATTTAAAATAGCTAAAATTACCATATTTGAATGTTGATCGATAGGGAATTTAGTTACGAGCTCAAAAAGGTATTACACTTTATATTCTGACCGTTTTTTCTCATACAACGCCAAAAATACTGATATTTTGGGTGCAAAAAAAGCGATTAAATTTTTTTGCAAAAATCTCGATAAAAAATTGTTATTGAAAATATAGATTTTATCTGTGCGGTGTTCTTTGTAGTTTGGCCAAAAAAGGTCCCAAAGTAAAAAGAATAACAGATTTGAACAACTGGGGTCTCCAGCTAACGTTCCTCATCACTTTCTGACTGATTTTCAAAAATAAATTGATTTTCGAATTTTTGCGATTTTTATAAGGGGTAGGGTCACAATTTTTTACAAAAAATTTAAAATAGCTAAAATTACCATATTTGAATGTTGATCGATAGGGAATTTAGTTACGAGCTCAAAAAGGTATTACACTTTATATTCTGACCGTTTTTTCTCATACAACGCCAAAAATACTGATATTTTGGGTGCAAAAAAAGCGATTAAATTTTTTTGCAAAAATCTCGATAAAAAATTGTTATTGAAAATATAGATTTTATCTGTGCGGTGTTCTTTGTAGTTTGGCCAAAAAAGGTCCCAAAGTAAAAAGAATAACAGATTTGAACAACTGGGGTCTCCAGCTAACGTTCCTCATCACTTTCTGACTGATTTTCAAAAATAAATTGATTTTCGAATTTTTGCGATTTTTATAAGGGGTAGGGTCACAATTTTTTACAAAAAATTTAAAATAGCTAAAATTACCATATTTGAATGCCGATCTATAGGGAATTTAGTTACGAGCTCAAAAAGGTATTACACTTTATATTCTGACCGTTTTTTCTCATACAACGCCAAAATTACTGATATTTTGGGTGCAAAAAAAACGATTAAAATTTTTTGCAAAAATCTCGATAAAAAAATTTTATTGAAAATATAGATTTTATCTGTGCGGTGTTCTTTGTAGTTTGGCCAAAAAAGGTCCCAAAGTAAAAAGAATAACAGATTTGAACAACTGGGGTCTCCAGCTAACGTTCCTCATCACTTTCTGACTGATTTTCAAAAATAAATTGATTTTCGAATTTTTGCGATTTTTATAAGGGGTAGGGTCACAATTTTTTACAAAAAATTTAAAATAGCTAAAATTACCATATTTGAATGCCGATCTAAAGGGAATTTAGTTACGAGCTCAAAAAGGTATTACACTTTATATTCTGACCGTTTTTTCTCATACAACGCCAAAATTACTGATATTTTGGGTGCAAAAAAAACGATTAAAATTTTTTGCAAAAATCTCGATAAAAAAATTTTATTGAAAATATAGATTTTATCTGTGCGGTGTTCTTTGTAGTTTGGCCAAAAAAGGTCCCAAAGTAAAAAGAATAACAGATTTGAACAACTGGGGTCTCCAGCTAACGTTCCTCATCACTTTCTGACTGATTTTCAAAAATAAATTGATTTTCGAATTTTTGCGATTTTTATAAGGGGTAGGGTCACAATTTTTTACAAAAAATTTAAAATAGCTAAAATTACCATATTTGAATGTTGATCGATAGGGAATTTAGTTACGAGCTCAAAAAGGTATTACACTTTATATTCTGACCGTTTTTTCTCATACAACGCCAAAAATACTGATATTTTGGGTGCAAAAAAAGCGATTAAATTTTTTTGCAAAAATCTCGATAAAAAATTGTTATTGAAAATATAGATTTTATCTGTGCGGTGTTCTTTGTAGTTTGGCCAAAAAAGGTCCCAAAGTAAAAAGAATAACAGATTTGAACAACTGGGGTCTCCAGCTAACGTTCCTCATCACTTTCTGACTGATTTTCAAAAATAAATTGATTTTCGAATTTTTGCGATTTTTATAAGGGGTAGGGTCACAATTTTTTACAAAAAATTTAAAATAGCTAAAATTACCATATTTGAATGTTGATCGATAGGGAATTTAGTTACGAGCTCAAAAAGGTATTACACTTTATATTCTGACCGTTTTTTCTCATACAACGCCAAAAATACTGATATTTTGGGTGCAAAAAAAGCGATTAAATTTTTTTGCAAAAATCTCGATAAAAAATTGTTATTGAAAATATAGATTTTATCTGTGCGGTGTTCTTTGTAGTTTGGCCAAAAAAGGTCCCAAAGTAAAAAGAATAACAGATTTGAACAACTGGGGTCTCCAGCTAACGTTCCTCATCACTTTCTGACTGATTTTCAAAAATAAATTGATTTTCGAATTTTTGCGATTTTTATAAGGGGTAGGGTCACAATTTTTTACAAAAAATTTAAAATAGCTAAAATTACCATATTTGAATGCCGATCTATAGGGAATTTAGTTACGAGCTCAAAAAGGTATTACACTTTATATTCTGACCGTTTTTTCTCATACAACGCCAAAATTACTGATATTTTGGGTGCAAAAAAAACGATTAAAATTTTTTGCAAAAATCTCGATAAAAAAATTTTATTGAAAATATAGATTTTATCTGTGCGGTGTTCTTTGTAGTTTGGCCAAAAAAGGTCCCAAAGTAAAAAGAATAACAGATTTGAACAACTGGGGTCTCCAGCTAACGTTCCTCATCACTTTCTGACTGATTTTCAAAAATAAATTGATTTTCGAATTTTTGCGATTTTTATAAGGGGTAGGGTCACAATTTTTTACAAAAAATTTAAAATAGCTAAAATTACCATATTTGAATGCCGATCTAAAGGGAATTTAGTTACGAGCTCAAAAAGGTATTACACTTTATATTCTGACCGTTTTTTCTCATACAACGCCAAAATTACTGATATTTTGGGTGCAAAAAAAACGATTAAAATTTTTTGCAAAAATCTCGATAAAAAAATTTTATTGAAAATATAGATTTTATCTGTGCGGTGTTCTTTGTAGTTTGGCCAAAAAAGGTCCCAAAGTAAAAAGAATAACAGATTTGAACAACTGGGGTCTCCAGCTAACGTTCCTCATCACTTTCTGACTGATTTTCAAAAATAAATTGATTTTCGAATTTTTGCGATTTTTATAAGGGGTAGGGTCACAATTTTTTACAAAAAATTTAAAATAGCTAAAATTACCATATTTGAATGTTGATCGATAGGGAATTTAGTTACGAGCTCAAAAAGGTATTACACTTTATATTCTGACCGTTTTTTCTCATACAACGCCAAAAATACTGATATTTTGGGTGCAAAAAAAGCGATTAAATTTTTTTGCAAAAATCTCGATAAAAAATTGTTATTGAAAATATAGATTTTATCTGTGCGGTGTTCTTTGTAGTTTGGCCAAAAAAGGTCCCAAAGTAAAAAGAATAACAGATTTGAACAACTGGGGTCTCCAGCTAACGTTCCTCATCACTTTCTGACTGATTTTCAAAAATAAATTGATTTTCGAATTTTTGCGATTTTTATAAGGGGTAGGGTAACAATTTTTTACAAAAAATTTAAAATAGCTAAAATTACCATATTTGAATGTTGATCGATAGGGAATTTAGTTACGAGCTCAAAAAGGTATTACACTTTATATTCTGACCGTTTTTTCTCATACAACGCCAAAAATACTGATATTTTGGGTGCAAAAAAAGCGATTAAATTTTTTTGCAAAAATCTCGATAAAAAATTGTTATGGAAAATATAGATTTTATCTGTGCGGTGTTCTTTGTAGTTTGGCCAAAAAAGGTCCCAAAGTAAAAAGAATAACAGATTTGAACAACTGGGGTCTCCAGCTAACGTTCCTCATCACTTTCTGACTGATTTTCAAAAATAAATTGATTTTCGAATTTTTGCGATTTTTATAAGGGGTAGGGTCACAATTTTTTACAAAAAATTTAAAATAGCTAAAATTACCATATTTGAATGTTGATCGATAGGGAATTTAGTTACGAGCTCAAAAAGGTATTACACTTTATATTCTGACCGTTTTTTCTCATACAACGCCAAAATTACTAATATTTTGGGTGCAAAAAAAACGATTAAAATTTTTTGCAAAAATCTCGATAAAAAAATTTTATTGAAAATATAGATTTTATCTGTGCGGTGTTCTTTGTAGTTTGGCCAAAAAAGGTCCCAAAGTAAAAAGAATAACAGATTTGAACAACTGGGGTCTCCAGCTAACGTTCCTCATCACTTTCTGACTGACTTTCAAAAATAAATTGATTTTCGAATTTTTGCGATTTTTATAAGGGGTAGGGTAACAATTTTTTCCAAAAAATTTAAAATAGCTAAAATTACCATATTTGAATGTTGATCGATAGGGAATTTAGTTACGAGCTCAAAAAGGTATTACACTTTATATTCTGACCGTTTTTTCTCATACAACGCCAAAAATACTGATATTTTGGGTGCAAAAAAAGCGATTAAATTTTTTTGCAAAAATCTCGATAAAAAATTGTTATTGAAAATATAGATTTTATCTGTGCGGTGTTCTTTGTAGTTTGGCCAAAAAAGGTCCCAAAGTAAAAAGAATAACAGATTTGAACAACTGGGGTCTCCAGCTAACGTTCCTCATCACTTTCTGACTGATTTTCAAAAATAAATTGATTTTCGAATTTTTGCGATTTTTATAAGGGGTAGGGTCACAATTTTTTACAAAAAATTTAAAATAGCTAAAATTACCATATTTGAATGCCGATCTATAGGGAATTTAGTTACGAGCTCAAAAAGGTATTACACTTTATATTCTGACCGTTTTTTCTCATACAACGCCAAAATTACTGATATTTTGGGTGCAAAAAAAACGATTAAAATTTTTTGCAAAAATCTCGATAAAAAAATTTTATTGAAAATATAGATTTTATCTGTGCGGTGTTCTTTGTAGTTTGGCCAAAAAAGGTCCCAAAGTAAAAAGAATAACAGATTTGAACAACTGGGGTCTCCAGCTAACGTTCCTCATCACTTTCTGACTGATTTTCAAAAATAAATTGATTTTCGAATTTTTGCGATTTTTATAAGGGGTAGGGTCACAATTTTTTACAAAAAATTTAAAATAGCTAAAATTACCATATTTGAATGCCGATCTATAGGGAATTTAGTTACGAGCTCAAAAAGGTATTACACTTTATATTCTGACCGTTTTTTCTCATACAACGCCAAAATTACTGATATTTTGGGTGCAAAAAAAACGATTAAAATTTTTTGCAAAAATCTCGATAAAAAAATTTTATTGAAAATATAGATTTTATCTGTGCGGTGTTCTTTGTAGTTTGGCCAAAAAAGGTCCCAAAGTAAAAAGAATAACAGATTTGAACAACTGGGGTCTCCAGCTAACGTTCCTCATCACTTTCTGACTGATTTTCAAAAATAAATTGATTTTCGAATTTTTGCGATTTTTATAAGGGGTAGGGTAACAATTTTTTCCAAAAAATTTAAAATAGCTAAAATTACCATATTTGAATGTTGATCGATAGGGAATTTAGTTACGAGCTCAAAAAGGTATTACACTTTATATTCTGACCGTTTTTTCTCATACAACGCCAAAAATACTGATATTTTGGGTGCAAAAAAAGCGATTAAATTTTTTTGCAAAAATCTCGATAAAAAATTGTTATTGAAAATATAGATTTTATCTGTGCGGTGTTCTTTGTAGTTTGGCCAAAAAAGGTCCCAAAGTAAAAAGAATAACAGATTTGAACAACTGGGGTCTCCAGCTAACGTTCCTCATCACTTTCTGACTGATTTTCAAAAATAAATTGATTTTCGAATTTTTGCGATTTTTATAAGGGGTAGGGTCACAATTTTTTACAAAAAATTTAAAATAGCTAAAATTACCATATTTGAATGTTGATCGATAGGGAATTTAGTTACGAGCTCAAAAAGGTATTACACTTTATATTCTGACCGTTTTTTCTCATACAACGCCAAAATTACTGATATTTTGGGTGCAAAAAAAACGATTAAAATTTTTTGCAAAAATCTCGATAAAAAAATTTTATTGAAAATATAGATTTTATCTGTGCGGTGTTCTTTGTAGTTTGGCCAAAAAAGGTCCCAAAGTAAAAAGAATAACAGATTTGAACAACTGGGGTCTCCAGCTAACGTTCCTCATCACTTTCTGACTGATTTTCAAAAATAAATTGATTTTCGAATTTTTGCGATTTTTATAAGGGGTAGGGTCACAATTTTTTACAAAAAATTTAAAATAGCTAAAATTACCATATTTGAATGTTGATCGATAGGGAATTTAGTTACGAGCTCAAAAAGGTATTACACTTTATATTCTGACCGTTTTTTCTCATACAACGCCAAAAATACTGATATTTTGGGTGCAAAAAAAGCGATTAAATTTTTTTGCAAAAATCTCGATAAAAAATTGTTATTGAAAATATAGATTTTATCTGTGCGGTGTTCTTTGTAGTTTGGCCAAAAAAGGTCCCAAAGTAAAAAGAATAACAGATTTGAACAACTGGGGTCTCCAGCTAACGTTCCTCATCACTTTCTGACTGATTTTCAAAAATAAATTGATTTTCGAATTTTTGCGATTTTTATAAGGGGTAGGGTCACAATTTTTTACAAAAAATTTAAAATAGCTAAAATTACCATATTTGAATGTTGATCGATAGGGAATTTAGTTACGAGCTCAAAAAGGTATTACACTTTATATTCTGACCGTTTTTTCTCATACAACGCCAAAAATACTGATATTTTGGGTGCAAAAAAAGCGATTAAATTTTTTTGCAAAAATCTCGATAAAAAATTGTTATTGAAAATATAGATTTTATCTGTGCGGTGTTCTTTGTAGTTTGGCCAAAAAAGGTCCCAAAGTAAAAAAGAATAACAGATTTGAACAACTGGGGTCTCCAGCTAACGTTCCTCATCACTTTCTGACTGATTTTCAAAAATAAATTGATTTTCGAATTTTTGCGATTTTTATAAGGGGTAGGGTAACAATTTTTAAAATAGCTAAAATTACCATATTTGAATGTTGATCGATAGGGAATTTAGTTACGAGCTCAAAAAGGTATTACACTTTATATTCTGACCGTTTTTTCTCATACAACGCCAAAAATACTGATATTTTGGGTGCAAAAAAAGCGATTAAATTTTTTTGCAAAAATCTCGATAAAAAATTGTTATTGAAAATATAGATTTTATCTGTGCGGTGTTCTTTGTAGTTTGGCCAAAAAAGGTCCCAAAGTAAAAAGAATAACAGATTTGAACAACTGGGGTCTCCAGCTAACGTTCCTCATCACTTTCTGACTGATTTTCAAAAATAAATTGATTTTCGAATTTTTGCGATTTTTATAAGGGGTAGGGTCACAATTTTTTACAAAAAATTTAAAATAGCTAAAATTACCATATTTGAATGTTGATCGATAGGGAATTTAGTTACGAGCTCAAAAAGGTATTACACTTTATATTCTGACCGTTTTTTCTCATACAACGCCAAAATTACTGATATTTTGGGTGCAAAAAAAAAGATTAAAATTTTTTGCAAAAATCTCGATAAAAAAATTTTATTGAAAATATAGATTTTATCTGTGCGGTGTTCTTTGTAGTTTGGCCAAAAAAGGTCCCAAAGTAAAAAGAATAACAGATTTGAACAACTGGGGTCTCCAGCTAACGTTCCTCATCACTTTCTGACTGATTTTCAAAAATAAATTGATTTTCGAATTTTTGCGATTTTTATAAGGGGTAGGGTCACAATTTTTTACAAAAAATTTAAAATAGCTAAAATTACCATATTTGAATGTTGATCGATAGGGAATTTAGTTACGAGCTCAAAAAGGTATTACACTTTATATTCTGACCGTTTTTTCTCATACAACGCC
Organism: Drosophila pseudotakahashii; assembly: GCA_035046095.1. Classification (NCBI taxonomy): domain Eukaryota; kingdom Metazoa; phylum Arthropoda; class Insecta; order Diptera; family Drosophilidae; genus Drosophila; species Drosophila pseudotakahashii. The sequence goes on from JAWNOE010000105.1 coordinate 17,382,799, forward strand.
AAAAATACTGATATTTTGGGTGCAAAAAAAGCGATTAAATTTTTTTGCAAAAATCTCGATAAAAAATTGTTATTGAAAATATAGATTTTATCTGTGCGGTGTTCTTTGTAGTTTGGCCAAAAAAGGTCCCAAAGTAAAAAGAATAACAGATTTGAACAACTGGGGTCTCCAGCTAACGTTCCTCATCACTTTCTGACTGATTTTCAAAAATAAATTGATTTTCGAATTTTTGCGATTTTTATAAGGGGGTAGGGTCACAATTTTTTACAAAAAATTTAAAATGGCTAAAATTACCATATTTGAATGCCGATCGATAGGGAATTTAGTTACGAGCTCAAAAAGGTATTACACTTTATATTCTGACCGTTTTTTCTCATACTACGCCAAAAATACTAATATTTTGGGTGCAAAAAAAACGATTAAATTTTTTTGCAAAAATCTCGATAAAAAATTGTTATTGAAAATATAGATTTTATCTGTGCGGTGTTCTTTGTAGTTTGGCCAAAAAAGGTCCCAAAGTAAAAAGAATAACAGATTTGAACAACTGGGGTCTCCAGCTAACGTTCCTCATCACTTTCTGACTGATTTTCAAAAATAAATTGATTTTCGAATTTTTGCGATTTTTATAAGGGGTAGGGTCACAATTTTTTACAAAAAATTTAAAATAGCTAAAATTACCATATTTGAATGCCGATCTATAGGGAATTTAGTTACGAGCTCAAAAAGGTATTACACTTTATATTCTGACCGTTTTTTCTCATACAACGCCAAAATTACTAATATTTTGGGTGCAAAAAAAGCGATTAAATTTTTTTGCAAAAATCTCGATAAAAAATTGTTATTGAAAATATAGATTTTATCTGTGCGGTGTTCTTTGTAGTTTGGCCAAAAAAGGTCCCAAAGTAAAAAGAATAACAGATTTGAACAACTGGGGTCTCCAGCTAACGTTCCTCATCACTTTCTGACTGATTTTCAAAAATAAATTGATTTTCGAATTTTTGCGATTTTTATAAGGGGTAGGGTCACAATTTTTTACAAAAAATTTAAAATAGCTAAAATTACCATATTTGAATGTTGATCGATAGGGAATTTAGTTACGAGCTCAAAAAGGTATTACACTTTATATTCTGACCGTTTTTTCTCATACAACGCCAAAAATACTGATATTTTGGGTGCAAAAAAAGCGATTCAATTTTTTTGCAAAAATCTCGATAAAAAATTGTTATTGAAAATATAGATTTTATCTGTGCGGTGTTCTTTGTAGTTTGGCCAAAAAAGGTCCCAAAGTAAAAAGAATAACAGATTTGAACAACTGGGGTCTCCAGCTAACGTTCCTCATCACTTTCTGACTGATTTTCAAAAATAAATTGATTTTCGAATTTTTGCGATTTTTATAAGGGGTAGGGTCACAATTTTTTACAAAAAATTTAAAATAGCTAAAATTACCATATTTGAATGTTGATCGATAGGGAATTTAGTTACGAGCTCAAAAAGGTATTACACTTTATATTCTGACCGTTTTTTCTCATACAACGCCAAAAATACTGATATTTTGGGTGCAAAAAAAGCGATTAAATTTTTTTGCAAAAATCTCGATAAAAAATTGTTATTGAAAATATAGATTTTATCTGTGCGGTGTTCTTTGTAGTTTGGCCAAAAAAGGTCCCAAAGTAAAAAGAATAACAGATTTGAACAACTGGGGTCTCCAGCTAACGTTCCTCATCACTTTCTGACTGATTTTCAAAAATAAATTGATTTTCGAATTTTTGCGATTTTTATAAGGGGGTAGGGTCACAATTTTTTACAAAAAATTTAAAATGGCTAAAATTACCATATTTGAATGCCGATCTATAGGGAATTTAGTTACGAGCTCAAAAAGGTATTACACTTTATATTCTGACCGTTTTTTCTCATACAACGCCAAAATTACTAATATTTTGGGTGCAAAAAAAGCGATTAAATTTTTTTGCAAAAATCTCGATAAAAAATTGTTATTGAAAATATAGATTTTATCTGTGCGGTGTTCTTTGTAGTTTGGCCAAAAAAGGTCCCAAAGTAAAAAGAATAACAGATTTGAACAACTGGGGTCTCCAGCTAACGTTCCTCATCACTTTCTGACTGATTTTCAAAAATAAATTGATTTTCGAATTTTTGCGATTTTTATAAGGGGTAGGGTCACAATTTTTTACAAAAAATTTAAAATAGCTAAAATTACCATATTTGAATGTTGATCGATAGGGAATTTAGTTACGAGCTCAAAAAGGTATTACACTTTATATTCTGACCGTTTTTTCTCATACAACGCCAAAAATACTGATATTTTGGGTGCAAAAAAAGCGATTAAATTTTTTTGCAAAAATCTCGATAAAAAATTGTTATTGAAAATATAGATTTTATCTGTGCGGTGTTCTTTGTAGTTTGGCCAAAAAAGGTCCCAAAGTAAAAAGAATAACAGATTTGAACAACTGGGGTCTCCAGCTAACGTTCCTCATCACTTTCTGACTGATTTTCAAAAATAAATTGATTTTCGAATTTTTGCGATTTTTATAAGGGGTAGGGTCACAATTTTTTACAAAAAATTTAAAATAGCTAAAATTACCATATTTGAATGTTGATCGATAGGGAATTTAGTTACGAGCTCAAAAAGGTATTACACTTTATATTCTGACCGTTTTTTCTCATACAACGCCAAAAATACTGATATTTTGGGTGCAAAAAAAGCGATTAAATTTTTTTGCAAAAATCTCGATAAAAAATTGTTATTGAAAATATAGATTTTATCTGTGCGGTGTTCTTTGTAGTTTGGCCAAAAAAGGTCCCAAAGTAAAAAGAATAACAGATTTGAACAACTGGGGTCTCCAGCTAACGTTCCTCATCACTTTCTGACTGATTTTCAAAAATAAATTGATTTTCGAATTTTTGCGATTTTTATAAGGGGTAGGGTCACAATTTTTTACAAAAAATTTAAAATAGCTAAAATTACCATATTTGAATGCCGATCTATAGGGAATTTAGTTACGAGCTCAAAAAGGTATTACACTTTATATTCTGACCGTTTTTTCTCATACAACGCCAAAATTACTGATATTTTGGGTGCAAAAAAAACGATTAAAATTTTTTGCAAAAATCTCGATAAAAAAATTTTATTGAAAATATAGATTTTATCTGTGCGGTGTTCTTTGTAGTTTGGCCAAAAAAGGTCCCAAAGTAAAAAGAATAACAGATTTGAACAACTGGGGTCTCCAGCTAACGTTCCTCATCACTTTCTGACTGATTTTCAAAAATAAATTGATTTTCGAATTTTTGCGATTTTTATAAGGGGTAGGGTCACAATTTTTTACAAAAAATTTAAAATAGCTAAAATTACCATATTTGAATGTTGATCGATAGGGAATTTAGTTACGAGCTCAAAAAGGTATTACACTTTATATTCTGACCGTTTTTTCTCATACAACGCCAAAAATACTGATATTTTGGGTGCAAAAAAAGCGATTAAATTTTTTTGCAAAAATCTCGATAAAAAATTGTTATTGAAAATATAGATTTTATCTGTGCGGTGTTCTTTGTAGTTTGGCCAAAAAAGGTCCCAAAGTAAAAAGAATAACAGATTTGAACAACTGGGGTCTCCAGCTAACGTTCCTCATCACTTTCTGACTGATTTTCAAAAATAAATTGATTTTCGAATTTTTGCGATTTTTATAAGGGGTAGGGTCACAATTTTTTACAAAAAATTTAAAATGGCTAATATTACCATATTTGAATGCCGATCGATAGGGAATTTAGTTACGAGCTCAAAAAGGTATTACACTTTATATTCTGACCATTTTTTCTCATGTTACGCCAAAAATACTGATATTTTTGTGCAAAAAAAACACGATTAAGATTTTTTGCAAAAATATCGATAAAAATTTGTTATTAAAAATATTTTTGAAAATCAGTCAGAAAGTGATGAGAAACGTTAGCTAAGGACCTCAGATAATCTGATATTGGCACTATTTATAACAAGTTTTTGGGATTGAATTGTTCTTTATTTGAAATTCAAAAACGATAGGAGCGAAGCCAAAAGCATTTGCTGTGAACCCATACTGATAGCAGTAACACCACAAAATGTACTATATTTGGGTTTTTTTTGGGCCAATTGAACTAATAAGTCATTATGATATGTTTAAAAAACTTTTCGATTTTTCGGATATCTTACAGATAATATTATTAGATTCTATATTAGATCAATTATTTGGGAATAAATATTGCCTATATTTTATATAATAATGATTTTTCTTTATTCGACTTTTGGAATCAGAATTCATTGGCATACTTATAGGATTACAAAATAATAAACCCACACGACTAAACGATTGATATATAACACCATAAACTAAAATGCTGAATAAGCCTTTGAAATTGACTTCGGTGAGTTGGTATAGCCTTTTCGGCAGAATAAGTTCGTATTAGAAAAAAAACAAACATATCTTTATCATTTCAAGTACCCAGAGAAAAGTGTTGTAATAGTAACGATGGTCAGGTGTAAATCAAAGTCTTTGATTTTTTAATAGTATTTAATAGGCAATAAATGTGGTATTTTATAATGATTTTTTTCCATGACTATTTATATTGTATTATTACGGAATTTCGGTTCTAAAGACCTTTGGCTTAATTTAGTTAACATTTTCATTGATCCACTCCAGATGCTGGGTCACATCCACGTAGCCATCGGGCTGTCCGGAGCCACAGCCGCCGACAAAGAAGGCGGCAATGCCCACCAGCTGGCCATTGTAGATCGCCGGAGCACCGGCATCGCCGGAACAGAGTCCTGCGAGATCCTCGGCAACGGGCGACAGACAGAGCAGATCCTCCTGCTCCAGGAACAGCTGCTTCTGGCAATCGCTGGCACTCAGGCTCTGCCTGCTGGCCACCTGGAGGCCGTGGCTAAATGATCCCTCCGGCTGGCTGGATCCCCAGCCCGAGAAGCTCAACTGGGAGCCCGCCGCCGGTCGCTCGGTGGCCAAATCAATGGGTTTCGTGTTCGCATTCAGGGTCACCTTGGTCTGCAGCTTCAGCAAGGCCAGGTCATTGGCCCCGGCCGCCTCCGAACTTGAGTAGTTCGGGTGGATTATGATCTGGGACAGGGGCACCAGCTGGCCACCAGCCAAGCGCTGAATGCTTCCCGCTCGAATTGCGTAGGACTGGGCAGGGTAGCTAGTTTGGAATTTTTAAAATATGTAGTTTGCTTCACAGGATTAACGTACACAGAGAAAAAGTCATAGGGACATTTAGGATTTTGAAAAATATTTCCCATTACTCTTGAACTTGTTTTAAATAGTTGTAATAAACTATGTATAACTTTAAGATTTAAAACCGTAATTTAAATTAAATATTTATATCATATTATATTATAAAAAAAAGGTTTTTCTTAACATTCAACTTTAATTCCCTCTTTAAAAATCAATTATTTTAATATTACCTATATTTTAAATAATATTGTAAAAATCAGAAACAGAAATTTTCGGTTTTTTATGTTAAAAAAAAAAATAAAGGGTGGTTTGTAAATTTTTAATTTTGCTTTGTCACTTCTAAAATCAACTGATTAATAATAATGTTTAAACATTTTCTAGTTTGAATATTTATAATAAACATATAAGCTAAAAACTTCTCTATAGCTAATATTTTATAACATTATCTATATTTCCAATAATATTTTTTATATTTTTAAAAAAGACAGAAAAAATGTTTGTAAATATTTAGATTTTTTTACTGAGATCTTCAAAAAGAAAATGATTTAGTTAAATCTTAAGTCTCGTTAGGGAAACAATAAAAGTTCAAGAGATGACCTTGCCATTTTCTCTGCGTGCATATAAGCCAACTACAACTACAACTACAACTACCTTTGCTGACCACCGCCCAAGCTGACGCAATGGGCCGAGGTGATGACCCAGCTGTCGCTGGCCAGAGCTCCTCCGCAGACATGGACGCCGTTCCGGCGCAGGGAAACGCTGTGTGGCTGGGAGCCCACCTCCGCGGGTAACCGACTGGCCTGGGTTGGGCCCACGCCCAAGGTCACGACGACCAGGAGGAGGGGCAGAAGCAGAAACTGAACCGGACTCATGCCTTCGGGGATCTCAACTGATCAACTGAAAGGTGCTCCTGCCGGCCGGCGGGCCTTTATAGAGAACGCACCACCCCCTTTACGACCATGGGTTAAGCAATCTAATCGAAGCCCCAGTCATAAATCGCCCCTGGTTTATCAGTATTCAGTATTCCCTGCTGATTAGATCGACGAGTGTTGAGTGCTGACCATCGATCGGTGGGCCGTGAGCCCGTTCAGTTGCCAATCCATCGCCATGGCTGATCCACGCATTCACCTGTCCGTCCTCGGCCTGCTAATCCTCGGCCTGATCTTCTCTACTTCGGAGGCCTCGCCACCCCAAGGTCGCATCCTGGGCGGCGAGGATGTCGAGCAGGGCGAGTACCCCTGGTCCGCCTCCATTCGGTACAACAAGGCCCACGTCTGCTCCGGCTGCATCATCTCGCAGACCCGCATCCTGACCGCCGCCCACTGCGTGTCCAACGTGGGAGTCACTCCGTAAGTTTATAGTACCCCCAATATTATACATTGCAAATGGAAACCTTAAGAATCTTATTTTTATCAACAAAGATAGGGGCAAATAGCTCTTAACTCCTGTTATAATTTGGAATTTTTGAGATTAGAATATTGCTAATCCATTACAAAAGTAAAAAGCATGATACAGTTTCAAATGATGAGGTTATGAACCCTTAAAAAACAATCACATTATATTTTATCATATTTTGAGATTTATTTCTCAAGCTAAGAAATTTTTAGAAATAATATTTGAATGTCTGGCAGTAAAGTTACCATATTCATTTAGAAATTTTTAAGTCAATAGAGAATTTATGAATATTAAAATATATTATTTACAAAATTCAACTAACTCTAATTAACTCCAAATAATATAGATACTCCATATAGAACTCTACTTCTTTTACTAATCTAAGTAAATCCCCAATTATTATATACTATTTCTCCGATCTTTCAGCGTGGACATCAGCACCTTGGCCGTGCGAGTGGGCTCCATTAACCAGTATGCCGGCGGCAGCATTGTGAATGTGAGGTCGGTCGTCATTCATCCCTCCTACGGCAACTTCCTGCACGACCTGGCCATCCTGGAGGTCGACCCCCTGACCTTCACCGATCGCATTGCAGCCATCGACATGCCCAGCAACGAAGTGGAGGGCAGTGGCGAAACGGAAACGAACCCGGAGGATGTGGACGCGGAGCTGCCCAACGGAACGCCCGTCTATGTGGCCGGTTGGGGTGAACTCTCGGATGGAACGGCATCCTACAAGCAGCAGAAGGCCAACTTCAATACGCTGAGTAGGTCGCTCTGCGAATGGCAGGCGGGCTATGGCTACGAGTCCGTGGTCTGCCTCTCGAGGGCCGAGAACGAGGGCATCTGTCGCGGGGATGCCGGCGCAGCGGTCATCGATGACCAGAAGGTGCTGCGCGGTGTGACCAGCTTCAATTTCGGACCCTGCGGCAGCAAGTACCCCGATGTGGCCACCCGCATCTCCTACTACCTCGCCTGGATCGAGGCCAACAGCCAGTAAACGAGGATTAGCCCTTCTTATTTTTTTTCTACATTTTTTTACTGTGCATAAAATGTGTGTTTCCCACCCCAAAAAAAAAAACGATATGTGTTTTCTTGAAAAGTTTTTATGATACGGAATTTAGTGCTGGCCATAAAAAGCTAAAACCGATAACCGCCAATTGGCGCCGATCAAAGGTTATCGATTTCTCGGAAAACCTTGAAAATAGTTACTGTTTATTGGGATTATCTAACAGAGTTTACAAGGAAATGTCCACAATGACAACGGACTATTTGCAATTATTCTTTATAGAGACCATATATTTTGTTCAGAAACGCTTAAGTTTGAAAAAGTTAGATTAGAAATCTAGGAAAACCCCATAATCGCCGTAGGAAACAAGGTCTTTTCGGGGAATTGACCAGATTAGCGATTTTTGATCGATCCGTCAGTGACAAAGCGAAATCTATATAATCCAGATTTCTTATCGCCAGAGTAATACCAACTAACGATTTATGGTATCTTTAATGAAATTTAAAATTTTATTAACTAAAGAATAATTTTAGTTATTGTTTAAATGCAGAAAGTTTATTTCTTGTTTGAATTTATTTTTTATTGTTTTTAATATTTTTTAACATTTTATAAGACAATTCTAGAATCTAAAGATTTGTTTTATAAAAATTAAATGAAGTTATAGAATTTTCATGGTATTTCTGAATCCACCTACTTTTAATAGCTGCCAAAACTACCAAATATATAAATATATATTTTAAGTCCCCTGACTCATCTTTATCTACCTTGGATGGTGTTGTCTTGTCATGGTCACTGGATCGCCTGGACTTCCCTCCGCCGCCATGGGCTATTTTCTATTTATGTGCCAATTGATCGGTGAAATAACAAGTAACAATAGTCTATGGGCGGTATAAACGGGCGATAAGATTAGATTTAGTGTGATGCCCAAAGGCAAAGGAAGATAAGGATTGGTCAAGGGAGGGACGGCGGTTCGATGGAGTCGTCTACTTTATTTGTAGCCGCTGGCATTGCGCATTTCCAGACCAACCGTCGTGGACGACTGAACCACCGAAATAAAAAGAAACTGCACGAAAAACAATACCCGAAATGATGCAGCAGAGATCCCTGATCTTGGGCCTAATCGGCTTGACCCTCGTGGCCGTCTGCCACGCCCGCGGACGCATAATGGGCGGCGAGGAGGCGGATCCCACGGCCACGCCCTACGCCGCCTCCCTGCGCGTGGACAACGCCCACGTGTGCGGCGGCTGCATCCTCTCCGAGACCAAGATCCTGACCACCGCCCACTGCGTCCACCGCGATGGAAATCTGTGAGTAAATTCTATAGCTATATAAAGCCTATTAAATCAATATATCAAAAAATTATCAACTTTATCACAACTTTAATTTAAATTTGTTTTACGATGATCTTAAGATTTTGCGAATATTTTAAATCTGGATATTATCTATTAATTCTTAATAAAAATAATAAATAAAATTCTTTTGAGACTGTACAATTAGGCGAATGAGTGATATTGGTGAATGGATTAAAGTTTATAGATATAAAGTTTTATTAACGAAGGAATTTAAGTAAAATCTATATTCTTTTTATAGAAAAATAAATAATAATAATTGATTAATTTTGATTAATATAAAAAAAGTCAACTTTGTTTTATTCAGAAATAATATAATAACTCCAGTAAAATCAGTCTGATTTTGGTGAATAAATTTAAATTTAAAATTTAAAAAAGTAAAACCCCTATGATTTTCCCCTCTAATAAATCAAGCCTTTACTTGCTTTATTTTCCAAATTAAAATCCTACTTTAATCCTGATAAATCCCCGCGAATTCTTCAGGATCGATGCCAGTCGCCTGTCGTGCCGCGTGGGCAGCACCAATCAGTATGCCGGCGGAAGGATTGTGACCGTGGAATCGCTGGCCGTTCATCCCGATTACTATAAGCTGACGAACAACCTGGCTGTGCTCACGCTGAGCACCCCACTGACCTACACGGATCGCATCAATGACATCGCGGTGGCCGGCGCGGGGGAGTCGCTGCCCGCCGAGGGGTCGGAGGTCAGTGTGGCCGGCTGGGGTCGCACCACCGAGGGCACCGCGTCGTACAAGATCCGTGAAATGTCGCTGACGGTGGCCCAGGAGTCCGCCTGCCAGGATGCCTACAGCGAGCACAGCGATCAGAGCTTCTGCCTGGCCCACGAACTCAAGGAGGGCACCTGCCACGGGGACGGAGGCAGTGGCGCCGTCTACGGGGATAAGTTAATTGGATTGACCAACTTTGTGGTCGGCGCCTGCGGTTCCCGCTACCCGGATGTCTTTGTGCGCCTCTCCAGCTTCAGCGATTGGATCCAGGAGCAGATCGCCTAAGGATCCTAACCACTAACAACACACTAAACAATTAAAAATACTTAGTTATTTTCCAAAACCGAATTTCTTTCTTTTAATGGCCGTAGTGACTCAATAGCCCCGCGATTTCGATAAGGATAAGCATCGGCGATTGCCACTGGAACACTAGAACACTGGTTAACGTAATAATCGTACGTGTGAAATGCTTATTTATTTATGACCTCAATGGCTCCGTATTTTATGGCCCACAAATCGAGATATCGATTGAAATATCTGTATTTTGGGTATTTCAAAAATTACATAATACTTTGAGATTAGTCTTTTATGGCAGTTTAGGTTTTTAAAAACGTAATTTATAACTGTAAAAATCATATCCTTGAACTAAAGGCTACACAAGTCCGTTTGAATGCCTCAATCTGCCTTATAACCCACTTGAATCCCATTGTAATTGACAGGGCTTCATCGGTGTAGCAAATTGGGGGAAGTAAATCAAACTAAATTAGATTAAAGCTGAATAGAATAGTCAAATATAGCCGAAGAAACCTTTCAGCATGAACAATGCAACATTTCAGGAAGTCAAATACAATCACATACAGGAAGAAATAATTTTTACGAAAAAGATCTTCAAGATCTTGATTTTCCACACAAAAACAATATAATATTTTGGTAATAAAAATGCTATCTTGATATACAAAAAACTTAATTAGCCTCCAACCTATTTCATGTTAAAACATATTTGTAGTTTCCGGAATCTGAATAATAATCTTGGGACCCTCCCGAACAACCCTTCCCATCGAAGGTTGTGCACCCCCTGTAATTAGAGGGGCTTCATTTGCACAAAAAAAAAAAAAAAGAGCATGAAAACTAAGCCAAATTAGGTTATAGCTCGATAGCGACATTGACTTTGACATCTCAAGGAACTAATGATGATGAGCGCCCTAATTTCGGCAGATATTTTCCTTATATATAGTCGTCGAAATCTTTCGGAAAGTACAATCTACCAGTCATGTTACCCCTTTGGACCACCTTTCTAACGCTGCTCTGCGTTGCCGGAGTTCTGGGCAAAAAGGGCAATGACTCTGATGTGGAGCCTCGGATTGTGGGCGGAACGCGGGCCAAGGAGGGTCAATTTCCCCACCAGATTTCCCTGCGCCGACGCGGAGGTCACACTTGCGGTGGCTCCATATTGTCCCACAACCACGTGGTCACCGCGGCCCATTGCGTCAAGCAGGGAAGCAATGTGTAGGTCGATTGATCGACGATCCTGAAGAATTCGCGTATTTATTTCTCTTTTCCCCCTGAAGATCCCCAGCCAACACCCTGTCCATCCAGGCGGGCAGCTTGCTCCTTTCGAGCGGAGGAGTCAATATTCCGGTGGCCACTGTTACCGTGCATCCGAACTACCAGGGCAAAGGCTACGATGTGGCCGTGCTCCGGCTAGCCAGATCCCTGATCTTCGGCTCCAACATCGCCGCCATCGAGCTGGCCACCGATGATCCGCCCAACGATGCCACCGTTGACATCTCCGGCTGGGGAGCCATCTCCCAGAAGGGACCGCTGTCCAACTCGCTGCTCTACGTCCAGGTGAAGGCCCTGTCGCGGGACACCTGCCGGAGCAAGTACCTCCGGCAGCTGCCGGAGACGACGATGTGCCTGATGCATCCGCAGAACAAGGGCGCCTGCTACGGCGACTCCGGCGGACCGGCCACCTATGGGGGCAAACTGGTCGGCCTGGCCAGCTTCGTGATCGGCGGCTGTGGACGAGATGCCCCCGATGGCTACGAAAGGGTCTCCCAGCTGAGGAATTGGATCAGGGAGAATTCCGGCTTGTAGGATCCCAAACCTCCTCCAAGCAAATCACTGGAAAATTGGTGTTTATTCTTTGTTTCTAAATATTTAGAAAATTATCTACCAATTTTTACTTTGATTTTTGCCTAAAAATAACTATTTTTTTGTATACACCCCATCTATTTTGCTTGCGATTTAAATTCATTTTTATAACGCGACAAAATACTATATTATATCGAGCACATGAAATATTAAAAAATAAAAAGCAGCACAGAAAAATATGTGTTTATAGCTTTTCTTTGATATAATAACCAAAGTAAGGGGTCAATTTATACATAAAGATTTTTTTTGAATAGAATTTCGTGGTTATACAACGTTTAGTTATAAAAAAGAAAATATAAAATAAAACATAACACTAAAATGGAATATATAACCATTATTTTAAACGTGACAATATCATAAAAAATGATAGAAAATATATTAAAATGGTTTTATATTTGTAAAACTAAAACTTAAAAATATATTTCTTTTAATCATCATAAAGTGATAAGTATTTTCAATATTTTTAGAATATTTTCACAGTTTTTTAGGTTTCTAGGTCACAAAAGCATTTTTGCAAGTATTTTAAATTAAATATTAAAAGCATTTTTTAGCTTTTGCCTAAATCGGAATAAATATGTATACTATAATTTATGGTAGGCAGTTGGCCTAATGATCTTGTTCCGCTTTTGTTCCCTGCGAGGAGGATGTGGCCCATCCTCCCTTTATTCTGCCCTTTTTTTAGCCATCTCTGCATGACTCATTTGCGAGGCAACGGATTGTGACCGCTTTTTAGAACCCGCTTGGCGGCTTCTCTTTCTGGCCGCTTGGCAATTTATCAGAGCGCAACTTTTCCCCGCTTTTCCCCCGCCGAAGCAGTGAAAGTGAAAAGCAGCGCCCAACTCGAAACTCCAAACTGCAAACGCCTAACTCTTTCTATTATTGCTCGGTAATTTTCCGCTTTTTTTTCTTTTGGTTTTCAGTTTCCAGCGTTTAATGACTTTGTTTTGCTTTTCATTTAACTGGTCTCGCACTCTTTATTTATTTTTCATTTTCATTTTCGAGAGTTTCAATTTTCCAGTCTTTTCTTTATTTACTTATTTTATTTGATTTTTTTTCGTTTTTCTGCGCTCTCTTTTTTGGGCGCAATTATCGGTTCGTTGGGGATCGTTTCGTGCCTCGATGGACTTTTGTTTTTTTGTTTTAACCTGGCACGTTTCTTCAGTTTGTCCACCCTACTCTCGATCGGCTGTCAATCGCTCAGTCCGTCAATCTCTCAGTCTGTCAGTTAAAGCGCCGCTCGAAATGCAATTCACGGCCCAGGTCATCGAACCCTTTAAAACCAAAGAACTCGGTGATTCATAAGCTTGGCTTCTGAATGCCCGCATATTTAAAGCCCATTGGGAATTTCACCAAAACATTGGGTTAAATAAAATAATCCATTGGCATTCTCAAAATATTATAACTTATTCCAAATTTTTCAACAAAAATCACAAAATATGTATATTTTTTATGAACCGCATTTGAGTTCCCAAATTTCAGAATTTAAAAAAAAAATCAAGAAAAACGAATAAATCATCGTCCAGAAATCAAAACCCGTTTAAGAAATACTTCAATAATGGATTTTATCACCCTGCTAATAATTTATATTTCAAGACAAATCATCACTTTTTAAAACCAATTTGTCATCCATCGAATTATCACTTTATATTTAGATATTATCATGATTTTCTTCATAGCCACCAGAGACAACGATTTTCACCTGAACCGTTTACACCAATTTACAGCTGTTTCACCATAAATCAACTCATCATTAATTTAACTGCTCGGCACTTAGTCTTGCATTTCTTGCATTTTACTCATTACACTGTGAGAAATAGCAATTTTTATTCAAAATATATAAATTAAATATTAAATTTGTATAACAAATATATATTTTAAAAATTTTATTCAAAACATAGACTAATTTAAATATTTTTTTTAATAAAAAAAATTTTTTTTTTTTTAATAATATAAATTTTTGTAAATAAGAATGTTATAAATTCAAAAGTTAAATTTTTAATTAAAAGAAATTAAAGTAAGTACCTCCCACTCACAATTACCTAAAGAGCAACCACTAAACAAACTGAATAGTGAACATAGTATGGAAAATTTGGCTTAGTGTCGTTCAAACCTGATAAGAAATCGCAGCGTTTATCATCTCCGCCCCAATCGAGTGGCTCAATTTCACCCGGTCCACGGCTGTGCCAGTTCCAAGAAGCCAACCCATCCACATAACACGACTCCCCTGGCCAGTTCCATTGGCACTCAAAAGTCGAGACATGTCGCAGCAAACAAATTTGAAATTTCTTCTTATTTTGGGCTTCAATTTTGATTAGCATGGAAAGTCAGTGTAAGTGGCTTTTAATGGTCAGAGCAAAGCCAAAGCCAAAGCCGATCGGCGGGTTAATGGTAACGGGTTTGCCCGAATCCGGAGAAAGACTGGAGTGGAGTCTCTCATTGGGGACCGCAGCCAGAAGACTGAAGATTGAAGATTGAAGACTGGCGAACGCGGAGTGCGGAGCAGGCCAGTTAACCCACTAACCCTGTTAGCTGAAAGTGGGCAGCCAGTGGATAAAGGCGCTCCGCCACTGTCAAGTTCAATGCTAAAAGCCTGCCCAAAGGGGGGCACACCCATGGGCAAGATAGTAGTGCAAGTAGATTAAATAAAATTAAATTTAAAAAAAAATGTGTGGATTAAAAATTGAATCGAAAAAAATAATTATTGATTTTTATCATTAAATTAATATATAAAATCAAAATTATTTTATTATATAATTTTAAGCTTCTTTTGATTTAATTATGACAGTACCTATAAGTTTTAGGTTTATGTTTAGTTTTCTTTAAGTTATTTCATTTAATATATGTATATATATATTTAATTTTGCATAATTATTGTTAAAACTGTTTTTATAAAAAATTTAATATTTACGCTTTTGAGATGACAAAGGCAAAATCTTTTAATCAATTTTATTTAATTAAAAATCTTGTGATAAACCATTTTTACTGATTTTTTTCTTTATAAGGAGTTGTTATTATTAAAACAAATGCAAATTCTTTTAAATTAGTTTTACTTCTCTTGAATTTACTTCTCGTTGTATTCCTATTTCACAATTTTATTTAATTAAAAATCTTGTGATAAAATATTTTTACCGATTTTTTTTCTTTTCAAGGAGATCCCATTTGAGTTACCCCTTACTATTTGCATGCCCCCTGCTGTTCGAAAAAGAAGGCGGCGACGGCTGTGGAGGGCGTGGCGGTGCCTGAGGTCAGGCGATGGCCTTCGAAGGAGGCGACATGCGCAGTGGGTTAGTGAGCCACTTGTGGGTGGTGCTGGGTGATGGGTGCCGTGGAGTGTGGGGTGTTTATATAACAACAATGCGAGTGCAGGCCCGCCGACATTCGCCTGCAATGTGACCTTCACCTTGGCAGTGGCAGCAAGGCCGCCAGGCGCCTGCACCACCCACCACTGGGGAAACTGAGCCAACTGAGGCAACCACCCAAGGCCCCTGGCCTTGATCTTAAACTTTCCCACGAATAGCTGGCTGTATATTTTTGGTACTCACCTGATTTCTCGCCTCTGGATTTCCTGTTTTCAGCTTCTCAACAGCAATTTCTATTATTCTTGCAGTTCCTCTTGCCGTTTGCTATTGTTTTTTTTCGCACCTTCTTCTGCAATGGGAAATTTGCATAAAATATTCAATCAACTTTCATTGTTGCCGGGCTTCCAGTAAGTCGCACACACACAAATAACAAAAAAAAACAAACAAATTATTCTTCTTTTTTTATGATAGGTATAGTTTCTCTTTACGCCTACGCGATTGTCCAAATTAGCACTCAAAACAAAACAAAAAAAAAAATTGTTTTTAGCCCGGGGTTGAACAATTAAGTTAAATTAAAGCAAAGGAGGATTCACGATTCTGTTTTTGGAGCTTACACTTTCCCAGCCAAAAATCAAAGGAAAACCAGAATGAAATCGAGGAGAGAGAGAGAGCTGGTTTTCAAAACGCGTCCGATTGCCAGCGCCGTTAAAGTTCGACTAAATTTGTGGCGCTTGGTGCGTGTGCGATGGAGGCCAGAAATCAGAAACAGAAATCCAGCTGCCAATGTTACGACCTCTATTTGGGCTCTTTTGTGTTCTACTCCAAACGTAACTCTTGAAAAAACCGAATATATAATTTTTTTCTGATTTTATAATGATTTTTTTACATTTGTTCTGCTAGGTTTGCGGTTTTTTTAAAGGATTTCCTTTTGAAAACCCTTTTCAACGGGTGGTTTTCGAAGCAGCCAACTTCCGTCAGACAACAAAGTTGAAGTGCCCGCTGCACTTTTACAGCAATTAGCTTCTGCCTTATTCGACTTCATTTTATACATCTGGCAACGCTTCCTAATTTATTTCGTATTTTTAACGTTTTTTTTTAGTTTTTATCTGTTACAGCTTAGTTTTAGTGACACATGTTTATAAATTTATTTCTTAATAAATTAATACCTTTAACAATTTTTAAATTTCCGAAAAATTTAAAAACACATTACATCTGTTTGAAAATTAAAGAAAATCTTTTGTTCGGTTTTCCTTACTTACCCCAATTAAACAGAAATCTTGGAAAATAAGTTTTATTTTATATTTACGTTTAATAAAAATGCTGATGAGAATCGAAAAAACGAATTTGACATTTAATAAAAAAATAACTTTTATAATAATTCTTAAAGTTTGGCTTACTAAAAAACCTGAAAACATAAACATTGTAAAGTTTTTTTTTATGTTTACGATTAATAGGCATATTACATTTTTAGATGTTAAACTATTTTTTTTTTTAACTTTTTTTAATCGCTTATAAAATTCACAAAGTTGATTTTTAAAATTAATGAAAGCATTTTGTTATTTAAATAATCCCCATCAATCTCACTTTTGCGCGCACTTCTGTAGATTGCGGATTTTTTAGTGGATTTCCGTTTGAATTCGGTGGTTGTTGTTTTGTTGCCATCCGAACAGACGTTTTTCAGTTCGTGGGAAATAAACAACGCGCGCTCCGTTGTTTTCGATTGAAAAGTACACAGGAATATACATATAGTGCCGGGGTCCTATATATTCTGGGTTAATTAAAAAAAAAAAAACCCTTTTGTGATTTGATATCATATTCGTTGGAAAAATTTTGGTATTTCCTGGAATTTTTATCGGAAGTTTCGCTTGAAAAGTAGAAACCAAAACAACGGAAATAGTTAATAACAAAGTGCGTGAGCTTTTTTTTTTATTATTATTTTTTGTGTGTGTTTGTTAATTTGTTTGAGTGTGTTTGTGTTTGTGTGTGATGTGCATCTCACTAGTATTTGTGGTTGTGTAGGTCAAGGTGAAGCAGCTGCACCGTTAGTTTTCCACCCATTGAGTGTGCAATTTTGTTGTTGTTGTTTGTTTGTTTTAAATTGAAAATGCATCATAGATATATGTACATATGTATGTATGTATATGCAGAAACCGTAAAAAGTCAATATTGCAGTTGGCCCCTCTCTTTTGCACTCCCTGCCTCCCACTCTCCCACTCGCACCTTTTCGCGTGAGATAAGCACTAGATAAGCGTGTGTGCGTAGATTACTGTTAAGCTTAACCCTTAGGCTGGAAAATATTCAAAATATAATATGTTTTAAGAAAAATATAGGAAATATTTTACAAAAAAAAAAAGAAAAAGGAAAATGGATTTTTTTTTTAATTTTAAATTTCTAAAAACTAAAATATTTAAATACCCATTGCCTTTAACCCAACCAGGTGCAGTGCAAAAGTAAATAGTGAAAAATTCATGTGGCAGCAGTAGCAACTGGCAACCAGCAACAACAACAACACCAACAACAGATTGTGCAACCTGCAACTTGCAACACACAGGCGACAAAACGGCGTTTCTACCGCAGCGTCGCCTCTTCGGGGGCGGCAATGTGCCCCCCTCGACGACGTCCATGAAGCACCAACCGCCGCCCCCGCCCCTGCCCCTCAGCCAGCCGCCCCTGATGGGCGGTGCGTCGGCTGGGGGCGTGGCCAGTGCCATCAGCAGCATCAACGGCAGCAGCAACAACAACAATAACAACAGCGAGACGGTCAAATGTCGTCCACCCGTTTACCCAAAACGTGAGTAAAAAAACACCCTACAAGGGTGCAAAAATATTTTTAAAATGGAACAAAACCTTTTTTTCAAGGTCTTAGGGGGTTGATCGGTAGGTTTGCAGAGGGTTCACAGTATTTATGTAGCTCTACAATAACCAAATAGGATTATTAAGAGGGATAAAACAATTATAAAACAATTTATAAAATTTTTTAAATTAAATGTGTATGCTTACATCATTTTTGCAGTAACTCTTATCTATGCTGTTGCATTTTTAAACAGAAAATGCTGTTACAAGAAACGACCTTTCCAGATAAAGGTTTCCTTATTTTACAACTTAACTAGATAAGATAAGCAAGTTTATCGGGGATTCCACGAAATAATCGATTATCTTGGGGATCGCTCTTTATATTATTTATTAATAAAATAACAAAAATAAATAAATAAAAAATAAAATAAAATAAAATTTTTAAAAACATTATATATATAATATTTGAAATAAAGAAAATAGGTTTTCTAAAATATATAAAAATTCCCAAAACAAAATCATTAAGAAATTTCGAAATTTCATTGTTATTAATTTTTTAGGTTAAGTATACAAATATTTAATTTTTTAAATTCCAGTGTAGTTTGGTTCTCTGGGGGCCAATTGCCCTCGGCTGGATCGATCTTATCTGGTATTTGGCATTTGGTATCTGGGAACTGCGATCTGCGATCTGGGATCTCGATTGGCTTCCCCATTACGTGGCGCACTGCCGCTTTTCTGCTGCCTTTCCGCCTTTCCGCCGACAAGAAAATTGGCTGGCCTGGCCAGATATTTTTCCCCATTTCCCGATGTCTTGGAAAGTCGACGGCGCGGCTTCCTTTCCTTTTTTGCCCGCTTCGTTTTTGTTTTGGCTTCGCTTTCGCCTTGGTTTTTTTTTATTTCTTGGCTTTTGGAGCTGCAAGTTTGTGTGTTGGTTGTGTTGCGACTGCCGTTTTTGGTAGGCGTAGACTTTGTTTTTATTTTCTTTTTTTTATGTAGCTTGTTTTGGCCGCACCCAATCCGAATCCCAATCCCAATCCCAATTGCAGATCGGTCTGGGCCTTGGGCCTTTTGGTCTATCGGCCATTTGGCATTGGCCTTAACTTGGTGGCAACGTGACCGCAGCTAACGGTTCTCCTCGTTGACATGTCGTTAGTGCCCCCGATGAGCATTTGTGTCGTTAAAGTTGGGGGAGGCCTTAGCCTAACCGAACAGAACCGAACCACTGGCCCACTGGGTTCCACATTAATAATGGCTACACACAACACTTAGAAAAAAAAATAGAAAATGATTTGAAAACTTTTAAAAATACATAAACTTAAGAAGTTATGATCTTAAAAATGAGCTTACCACTTTATATTTTATACACCAAAATTACCTAAAATTGAGTTAAAATGAGTCAAGACTTTTTGGTATATACATATAAGAAAAGCTAGAAATTTAGGTAATTATTACTGATATTTAAGTCATTTTTAAAAAATGTTGGTATATTTTTCTTATATTTCTTCAGGATCCAATAGGTTTTAAAAAATATTTAAAAAAAAACGCTATTTACGATATTAATATTTTTCTGCTGATAATTAGTTTTCAATCTATATATCTAAAAAATATTATTTGTTCAAAAATATAATATATAATATATAATGTAATCTCGTTGATATACCAATAATTCCAAGAAATATCTTCTGTCTGTTTGTATTGTTAGTCTAGTATAGTCATCGGCAAACCCATATTTACAGTCATAGACCTAGAATCAAACGTGATAAGATAAACAAAACTTAGCGAGTGCTAAAGGTATTTATAAATATTGTACTGAGTGGTATTTTATTGTGTTGGTAGATTTTACAGTGTTTGCTCGTAAAAAATAAATGTTTATGAGCTTTTTTATTGGGATGTAAAATATGGTATTAGATAGAAAAATTCTATTTAATTTGAATTAACACATTACATTTTATTTTTTCCTTTTTAAATACAATCAGTAGCCTTTGCCGGGAGTTTACTGTACTTACAGCTCCCCAAATGGTGTTCAATTAGTTGATGCATCGGGAAAAATCACGCTCATCGATTGTCTAAGTTTAGTCATCCATTTCCATTTCCATCTCCATTGCGCCGCCTTGTTTTGCCTTTCACATTCACTTCCAAGTTGCAGTTCCCATTTTTTAGGCCTTCATTCGTTAGTTCCAATTAAAAACGCAGCAGTTTAGCGTTTAAAAACTCATTAAGAGCCAACTTCATTGTTATGGCAAATGAATGTTTTGTGGTTGTCGACGACGTTCCCGTTCCCTTTTCTCGATGTCTGCTATATGTTTTCCTATATGTTTTCCATGCATTGTTCAAATGCGGGGGCGTCAACATGCAGTTCTACAGCAGCCGACAACATTGGAGGTCCAGAGATGGTTAGAAAAAAACTTTGAATTTGTATTAGTTTTTTATTAATTTGCCTTTAAAAAAACATAATAATTTAAAAATTTATATTTTAAATCAATTTCTTAATATATAAATATTTTACAAATATTACCAAGAATAAAGTTGAAACTTTCAAACTCTCAATTATATAAATATTTCATTGAATAAATATAAAACTATTATTGTTCATTTTAAAATAAAATATTTAATATAAATTTTACTTTTTTAATATTTTTCTTTTATTTAGTTTAAAACTATTATTGTAACTATTATTGTTCATTTTATAATAAAATATTTAATATTAACTTTATTTTTTTAATATTTTTCTTTTAATTAGTTTAAACTCTCCAACTCTCAAACTCTATTTTGTTGCCCACATGTGTACATTGTGCACAGTGGGAGTGGAATTTTCATGGCAATTAGGGAAATCAGTGCATAAAGCTGTCAAATGCCCGGTTCTCCAAAAAGGGGTTAAGTGTCGGCGGGTGGTGGGAGGCCATAGATTTTGATGTTTCGGCTATACACGAATTATAAATAGAATGCGTAAATCAAGCGGGGTGCATTTCGGCGGGAATAAACCCAAAAGTGGTGGGATGTCAAACGCGGGACAGATCCATTTCAAAGATCAAAGTTTCCGTCTGACACCCGACATTCCATCAACAACTGCGGATGAATTAATAGATATTACTTGTTTTTCGGTTATTTTTATAATTTATTTAAAGAAAATATGTTGATACATTTCTCTTGAGGTCCGTAAAAATAAAGTTTACAGTTTTTTTTTTTAATTTTCAATCATTTTTTTCTTTGATGAAATCAGAATTGTTAGTACTTTGACCTGATCTGTGATCATCGAGTGATATTTCTCCATTTAGAAGCAATTGCGTGGCTTTCGGTTCGAGTTCATCAAAGATAAACAATTTTCTGTGTGAAAACTGAGGAATTTCGAAATTGAATCGCAGGGAAAATCGAACGGATTGAAAATGGTTCTTTGAATGCGAGAAATTTCCTTGAAATGCAAGCAAGAGGTGTCAGAGGAGCGGGGAAAGGAGGGGGTTTTGACATGGGTGGGGAAATGGGAGGCGGTAAACCTGGGCAGCTACTTCAAATGCCGTCAATTGTTTTGAAAGTTTTCAGCGTGCCAAGAGCGGAGATGCAGCTATTTATGGAACATTGCAACAAGGCACCAGCAAATGCCCTTGGATGTGTGGACAGCAGTACAGTGAAACCTGGCCATGATGCACTCGATATTCCAGCACGAGTAGCACACATTTTAGTGGTTATTCCTAGATATTTAGATATTTTAAATAATTTATAAGAGTGTCTAAAAGTAGGCTGCGAAAAAGCGCCAAAATCTGACCCCAAATATATTGTGGCATACTTTTAAGCACCTTTAAAAAAAACTGAAAAATCTTGCACGTTTCATTATCACTTCATTCACTTTTCATTCACCTTTTATTTTTTTTTAAGAAACCAAAAGCCCCTTAAAATTTTTTATCGAAACACTAGAGAATCCGAAGTTAGCTTTTGTTACATTTAAGCCAGTTTCACTATGGTTCCTGTCCCTTTGGCTTTTGTTTACCTACCCAAATGCCTCTGAGACTGGGCAGGAAAAGGCAGAAAAGTAAGCGGAGACGAAACCCAATGCCGATGCACGTTCGATGGCTGCATCGAGAGTCACTCACTTCAAGCCCCCAAAGGCCCCGAAGACCCCTCTCTATATATTCCTATATTCCTATTTCCCAGTCTGGGCCCTCGTGCGTTCAACAAGCCACTCGAACTCTGGCAAGAAGAGGAGCAAGATGCGTAGAGCTCCAAGGAAAGATGTGTAACAGGAATGAAGGGGTAATCGAAATCGCCAATACTCTGGAAATTATTATTACTATATTTTAAAAAAAAATTTTCTTATTTTATTTTATTATTATTATATTAGAACTATTATTACTATATTAAAAAAAAAAAATTTTTTTTTTAATTTTGTAAGAAACAGCTTTAATGTTCTTTTATAAGATCTATAATTATTTCCCTTACATAATTTCCATGCTCTCGTCAAAATAACTCTACCCTTTCTGGTATAGGGTATAGAAAATAAACTGAAGAACATAAAAAGCGAGCTGCATTTTGCAGCAGAACTCGAATTGAACTTAATTGAAATGAAATTGAGATGGGCCAAGAAATGGGGGGGGGGGTTATACTTGTTATAAGGCGAATGAGTGAGCGACCGAGATTGAAATTGATGTGTCGCCAAGTGTTAAATGGTCTGTAATAATGCCGATCGGGATCTCGTGTGTCGAGAGCAAAGGAAAATCATTTCCCAGACCATTTGAAAGCGATTCCGATCAAACGATAAATGCTCAAGTGTTCGACACCCAACAACCCATCTAATAATTCCCATGGATACTTTTTCTCCCTCGCGTTAAAATTGATGGGAATTACAAAAGATACACCAGGGAAAATAGACTATCCATTCTATAAAACAATAAAAAATTATATTTTAGAGATTATTTAAATATTTTAAAAATATTATTTTTAACAGTGATCTATTTATAAGAATTAAGAAAATACAAAATCGAAACTTAACTTATGTATTTTGGAAACTTTTAGAGCAACACCCCCTTTTTTCTCTACGTGTAGGCCGCTGACAGCGACAAGTCTAGTGTGGTGGGGAAGAGATGAGAACTGCAACGCCCACAGAAAAGCTCTTTGGGATAAACAAACGACAATAAGCAGCGGCGATAAAGATCTTCAACGAGAGCAGAGACACAGCGAGAAAAATTGGACAGCAGCGGGTGGGGGGGCATTACAATCTGATTTGTAGAATTGAGAGCTCAGATTTTGTCAGTCGCGTGTGGGTGGGTGGTTGTGGGGTGAAAAATGCAGTGATGGGATACAGTTTTCTGTGTAGTGGGTGTTGTTGCAGTGGGCGTTTTCACATCTCGACTGATGGATGATAGATAAAGCAGGTGGGAGGTGGAGGAAGGCAAAGTTGAAAGAACTCTTCATACTTTTCCAATATAACCTACATTTTACTTGGCTACTCTCAGAATAGAATTAATATTATGGGACATGAAATCAAATATAATATTCTATGTATAAATGTATTTTTAACCTATTTAAAAGAATTTTAATTCATCATCCTATTTTGTATTATAACTATAAATGATCTATTAATTATAGATAAATCCCAAAATTCTTTTATAAATTCGAATTAACTCTCCTAAGTGTACTTTTCACCTCACCCCCTAGAACTGGTGTGTTTACACAGGCCAATCTTCGAGTCGGGCCAAGTCATTGCGCTCATTAGCCTTCCTTGTGGTCTGGGCCCGATTTCGCACATTTATCCGACAGATGGAGATATGCAGAAGATATGGGGCCTCGGCTAGATAACTGTATCTGGGCCCTAAGACTCAAACAAATTTACCATCGCGATAATGGGGAGCAGCAAGTTCATTCAGTGTTTACACGCGATTCGCAACAATTGAACAATGTTTGCACAAAATATATTTTGAGAGTAATATACATATATGATCGTGGGGTGTTATATAGTGATGCTTTTCTATTGCTTGCATGTCGAGGGGTTTGCTTTGAGGAGGTTTTACACTTTATTCCATTAAAATACGTAATTCGTATGAACATATATTAAAAAAAAAGGTTGCATGATGAAATGAATTTCTGTATATAGATATTCATATTATTTTCGTATATTACATATTAATTTATCACATGAATTAAAAAAAAATCTATTAAACCATAATATTTATAAAAAACGTCCTGGGAAGTATTATGCTGTTTTAAGTTTGGAATTGGGTTCCGGCTGATGGGTTGTACTCGAGTTGCACTGTGTCACCCTGCAGGAAGGACCGAACCCGTGGCCTTGCCAGCTGAGCGCGTTTCAAACTCGATTTAAATGTGAAACGTGAGCGGGAACAATGAACCGACTGTCTTCACGCTGATGACACCCTTAGGAACTCCGGAACTCGAAGGGGTGGGTGGTTTCAACGAGCCACGGGGGTGGAGCTGCCCTCCTCAACCAGTGCTACCATATCACGAGAAGCGGAGAGGGAAAGTTCCCAGACTGTCCGGGATGGGAACTCCAAATCGTTTGTAAGGCAATGCAAGAAACCTGAGTAGCGGGCAAAGCAAAAAATAAAGGTGCTTGCAAAAGGGGTTACCCCTATGGGTAAATTTGGCATAAGTGTTTACTTTTGATGTTTTGAATTCTTATTTATGGGTATTTAAATTTACAAAATTTTACAAGAAAATTTTAAAATCTATAATTTTCCAGAACTTTTAGAACATACAGTCATAAATTGACTTGAAAATGTTTCTGAAACTATGAGAAAGTTTAGAAAATCATAGAATGCCCATGACAATCTGGCAACGCCGTCGACCGTTTCGGCCAAAAAAGCCCCGTAACATCTAGCCCACTTTTTTCCGGGCTTCCGCTAGTTTGGGCCAGGTCCTTGAGCGCAGGCGCCGTGAGAACGAACGAATAGAGGGTGATAGTACGGGTGAAAGTTGCATTTCGGTGTTGCCACTTCATGTAACACATCCTCGCGAAAGGACAGTGGCGCTGGCCAGAGGGGGGGGGGGGGGGGGGGCGTGGCAAGTGGGTGGGAGAGAGAGAAAGCGAGAGAGCCCATTAATTTTGGATGGTTTTAGGGCAGTTCGCTCGCAGCAGTTGCAGCTCCACCACAATACAATAAAGTGTTCATCAAACTCGGGGATTTATTTTTTCAACGACCAAACAAATAACAAACAACTACAGACTCTAAGTGAAAAATCCAGAATCCAGAAAATAACCAAATAAACGGCCAAAGAACCAAACAAACCAACAATGTGGCAAATTTGCTGATAAACAGGGGGAAGATACAGTGAAAACCCGGAAGGCAGAAAAAGTGGCGAGGCTTGGGCCAATTACGTTTTAAGTAGGCGTTCCGTATACACACGAAACTCGGCGGGAAGGGGCGGCAGGAATTAAGGAGCTACACTACCACAGGACACACCAGCAGCAGCAGCAGGAATATGTGTAAGGAGCATCCTTAAGGGTACCCACTTCCTCCACTCCACCACTTCCTCCACTCGAAAGCCATTCCACCATTTCATTTGCCTAATGAGACGGCGATGAAGTCGCTCAAGAACCGAGATTCAAGATTCAAGACCCAAGTGCAAGGTCCTTCAGTCGATTAGCCCGTTTTGTGTTCTCACTCCTCACTCCTTCTCACTTCACATTCACACTTCGCACACACAGGAAAAAGCATCTGAGCCCAAGGGTTCCATTTGATTTAGCATATAACAATCAAAGGGAATTCATTTTCTTCACCATCTGTTAAAGTTTCATAACATTTGATAACATTATTACTTAAATCGGTTTTCTATGGCGTATTTCAAGTATTTATTATCTCTTAAAATAATAATATTAAATTTTTGTAAATATTTAGGTACTATTCAAATATAGTTTCCCTAAAAATTTCTTCATTATTATTGGCCATTAGAGTTTAAACTCCTTAACTTTACTACTTTCAGATATTAGTTGATAAAAATTCATATAGTAATATTTGCTTAAATATTCCAAATTAATTTATATAAATTTTAATATTTAAATCACCGTTTATTTTTCATTTTCTTCACCATCTGTTAAAGTTTCATAACATTTGATAACATTATTACTTAAATCGGTTTTCTATGGCGTATTTCAAGTATTTATTATCTCTTAAAATAATAATATTAAATTTTTGTAAATATTTAGGTACTATTCAACTATAGTTTCCCTAAAAATTTCTTCATTATTATTGGCTATTAGAGTTTAAACCCCTTAACTTTACTACTTTCAGATATTAGTTGATAAAAATACATATTGTAATATTTGCTAAAAAAATTCCAAATTAATTTATATAAATTTTAATATTTAAATTACCGTTTATTTTTCTGCCTTTGCAGCTAAGACGCCCTCGTTCGACAAGGATCGGGATTACATAGGCTTCGCCACCCTTCCAGAGCAAGTGCACCGGAAGTCGGTGAAGCGGGGCTTCGAGTTCACCCTGATGGTGGTCGGCGAATCGGGCCTGGGCAAGTCCACGCTGATCAACAGCCTCTTCCTGGGCGATCTGTACAAGAACCGGCAGATGCCCAATGTGGAGGAGCGGATCGAGAAGACGACCAAGGTGGAGAAGAAGACGATGGACATCGAGGAGCGGGGCGTCCGCCTGCGGCTAACGGTGGTGGACACACCGGGCTTTGGGGATGCCATCAACTGCGAGGACAGCTGGCGGGTGTGCACCCAGTATATCGACGAGCAGTTCCGCCAGTATTTCACCGACGAGAGCGGCCTCAATCGGCGCAACATCCAGGATAACCGGGTGCACTGCTGCCTCTACTTTGTCCCGCCATGGGGCCACAGGTGGGTCTCGCTAAGTGGGATATATTTGTACATTTTTTTTTTATATACGTAGTATCTTTGAATTATTTACGAATTTTAATTTTTTTGTTTTTAGATTTTTATGCTAAGCCAAGAGTTCTCCTGTATTTTTTCAAGACTCTTCTATTAGCATAGATGATCAAGTTTATCGTGTTAAATGTTTTTAAAAATATTTAGAAATAAATTCAGAGTCAAAGCTATTTTTTTGCGTTCTAGATATTAAAATTCCGCTTCCCTTGTGTGTCATTAAAATAATACATGCGATTAAAAACAAGCCCATTTGAGCACAATTCTTCATGCGTAACAAGTAGATTCATTCGACTCTTGATTTTTGGGTAATTTTAAAAAATAATGTGTGTCATAAAAAACGGTTTTATCATAGTAATAAAATATTTACTTAAAATTGTTTCGCTTTTTTTATATTTATATCTTTAAAATGTTAGTTCTTGAGAGATTGTTTTTATAAAATTTCTCTGTAGCTAATATCTTTATTATTAAAGGTATACACTAACATCCTTGCTAAATCCTTTTTAGCCTGCGACAGATGGACCTCGACTTGATCCGACGGCTTCACCGCAAGGTGAACATCGTGCTGGTCATTGGCAAGGCCGACTGCCTCAACAAACAGGAGGTGCGCAAGCTGAAGGAGCGCATCCTGCAGGACCTGGAGGACAACCACATCCAGCTGTACCAGTTCCCCGAGTGCGATTCCGACGAGGACGACGACTTCAAGCAGCAGGATCGCGAGCTGAAGGCCTCCATCCCGTTTGCCGTCGTCGGCAGCAATACCATTCTGGAGGTGGCCGGCAAGAAGGTGCGGGGTCGCCAGTATCCGTGGGGCGTGGTCAACGTGGAGGATCCGGAGCATAGCGACTTCATCAAGCTGCGCACCTTCTTGATATCCACGCACATGCAGGACCTCAAGGACACCACGCAGGTGGGTTGGGAATTTGTAATTTTTTTTATCCTTATATTTTTTTTTTGTGGAGGTATTTTTAAAATATCTAAAAATTTATAATTTGTAATTAAAAATTCTGAAATTTTTTGTTATTTTTCGTATAAAAAAAATCTTTTTAATATAAAATAATTTTAACATAAATATTTTGTACTTTCTATTGAAACTGACTTAATTTGTTTAGGTATTTCTAAAATAAATCCATAAAATAGTATAGTTTAAAACCCAAACAGAAAAAAATTAAAATTTATATTTAGTAATTAAGGAAGCTGGGATTTTTTTGAAATTTTTCTTTAAAATATTTATTGAATATTAAGATGGTTTTAAAATAAACAGTTTGGATTTCCTAACTAAATAACTAAAAAAATCAAAATATCGCTTTAAAAAGAACTAAACATTTTTTGTAATTGTACTAATCTATAATTTTGTTGATTTTTTCCAGGACGTGCACTACGAGAACTTCCGGGCGCAGTGCATCTCGCAGATCTCGCAGCATGCGCTCCGCGAGCGTGGAAAGTTGAAGCGGGACTCGATTAGCTCGACCAACGGATTCGATGCGGCTATCTCGGAGACGGACCGGCTGCTACTGCAGAAGGACGAGGAGATACGGAGGATGCAGGACATGCTCACCCAGATGCAGGAGAAGCTCAAGCAGACCCATCTCATGGAGATGAAGAAGAACGACAGCGTGATCGACGTCTAGGGAACGTGAACGTGTTCAATTTTTGCACCGCGATATTTGCATCTACCTAGTATATAGGACCTATATGGTAACCCAGTGACATCCTGGAGCAGCTGCAACCAAATCGACTTTGTTCATAAGCTAGCACAGACTTTTTAAACGAACCCATTGGATTAAAGCAAAATTCAGACAACGACTCCCCAAAGCACAAAGAAATGCGAACAAGAAACAAAAACAACCAGAACTTCAGACTTCACAGCCTTTTTCAATTTTGTAGCTAAAGTAACGATTTAATGGAACACACAAATATCTTGAGAAATTAGCTATTGATCAATACGATAACGATATTATACCAAAGTTTAGGGAGTTTCAAAAACTTAACGCAAGTAAATTGTTAATGGAAAGGATCAAGAAACCACAGAGGCACACAGAAGAACCGTTACTGAGAAAGACATAGACAGACCCAAAAAAAAAGAATGGTTTTTATTTATTTTAAAGGATTCATTTTGAGTTTTTTTCGATTTTTGTTTTTGTTTTTAAAGAGCAAACCGAAAATATAGCGAGTTATAAGAAAGTTTGCTTTAATTATGTGTAAAGAACTTATACCGTTTGTATTGTAAGAATATATCAGATCGGGCGATATATATATAGATATATATATATATATATATATATGTATGTGTAGGATAAACCTATGGAGGTTTTGGCACTGAATTTCCATGAATCGATTTTCAGCAAGTTCCAATTATTTATGCTAATTACGTATTATCAGATATATCTATGAACAAAACCTATTTTGTTGAAACGAATTGTTAATGAATTTATTTTAAATTTATCGATTAAGCCTTCACGCAACAACCATAATATTTAAATGAAATTATAGTCGAAAAATTATATATAAACCTAGCGATTGCTAAAAATCAATTTCAAATAAAGATAAAAACAACTTATGTGTATGTGGATTTGAGCATTTATAAAAGGGGAATTTTGAAAAGTATAGTTTTATACAAAATAGTTCAATCGGACTTGGAAAAAGTTCCTTTTCAAGAAGTAGTTCCAAAACCATTTGAATTTTCAGGTAATAGTTGGTAATTATTCTATTATTTTGGGTAAAGCATTTTTGAGAATAAAGAAAATATAATAGATTGCTTAATGGAAGCCAAAAAAGTTAAGTAAAGTATTTTTCTAAATTTAAGTTAAAAGTTTTGAAATTATTTAAAAAGTAAATTATCGATATATCGGATGGGGACATCAACTTTGGACTTCCATCGCTCTATGTGTAGATAAGAATGGGGTAGACTTTTTAATAAATATTATACAAAAAACAGAATAAATAGGGGAATGGACTTGGATCTGTCCCGAGATGATATGTTGAAGGAGCTCAAAAAGGTTAAATATATCGAATGCTTTTGAATAAGTAAAGTACATGGTTACATTGCAGAGGGAGATATATTTGCCCGATGTGGAGAGCCTGCCGCTAGATCGGCTGGAAGATATATACCGGAGATTTGTGATACCGCGACCTAGGAGAGAGCGGGAAGCACGCAATCAAAATCACATTCCCAATCCCATTGCCATTCCCATGGAAATGGAACAGTTGACGCAGCGCATCAAATCGGTGGCCATGGTGGGCCAGAAGCGACCACTGCCGATGACTCCGGGCGACGACGATAGAGCCAAGCAAATCAAGATGGACCTGAGCTGACCCCTCTCTGGCCGATAAGCCAATGGGTGGCTCATTCCACCCAGTGCAATCCTCCTAATCAGTAGGCAAACGATCGTCCAGCAAGATGCACCTGCTGTTCCTCCTTCTCCTTCTCTGCGTTCCACTGGTTCTGGGCGATGTTCTGCCCCTGGAACCCGACTTGGACAACATTCAGGTTGGTTACAATACTCTTATAAAGTCCAGGCTTCGGTTTGATCTAAAAGAAATCATATCATAGGATTAATAATGGGTAATCTCTTGTGATTATTATTAAGATCCCTTTGTAAGTCTAACAATATTTAACTTTCTAGTATCAAATCCATTCGAAAGTTATAAACATTATAATTGTTCTCAAAAAGTATTACAATCTTTCATGTTATTTAAAATATATACAAAGAGAATAATACAGAATTGTAGAGTAAGAAAAGTTACAATCTCTAAAAATCTGTACAAACTGGTTTTTAAAAGTTTTTAAAGAGTAATTTTAAAATCAAAATTTTCTCCGATTTTAGCTAACCATCCGGCGGAGTGCCAATCGCGGTGACAAGCTTCAGGTCTTCCACAGCATCTGGGGGGCCATTCGCTCCGACTTCGCCACGGACACGGACAAGGTGAAGGGCCTGTACAGCCAGCTGGGCGTCTTCATCCGCGACGAGATGCAGTGCAGCAGCGGGGCCACCGGGCGATCGGCCTGCGAGCTGCAGCAGGAGGTGCGGCGCCACCTGAGGACGCTGATGGCCCAGCGACTGGCCAATCAGCTGAACGCCGAGGAGAGCATCCAGACGTACGGCATGTACATAGCGGCCAGCGTTGAGCCCGCCCTGGTCAGGGATATCCTGGTGCATGCCATCGAGGATGTGTACTTCCATCGGCCGCCAGACAGGCTGGTCCAGCAGCTGGAGCAGATCTACGCCGATCGCGATGAGGTGAGCTTCCGGATGATGATCGAGGCGCAGCTGGTGCTCTTCTGGCGCTACCAGGCCATGCAGGACACCAGCGACGCGTTCTTGTTCAACATGGCCCACATGGTCAGCAAGATACGAACGCATCACATGTACGCCAGCGTGGATGCGTCGCTGCAGAAGCGAGTGGAGGCGCTGGGCAAGAGTCTGCCGCCTGTGCTGGGTCTGCTCTTCCATCCGCAGGGCTTCTGCCTGCTGAGTCGCTCCGATCGCGAGTACATATACACGACGATAACGGATGATTGGAACTACGGGATCAACGGCAGGCAGGTCTTCGCCTGGCACGAGCAGAACTACACCGACTCCTCGGGCCTGATACGCGCCTTCGTCCAGGAGCAGCACTCCGGTGGCGCACCGGTCTTTACGCTGCGCAGCGAGCTCTTCAAATGGTACTTCTTTGTCGATCCCACCCAGGCCAATCGGCTGGGGGCCCTGCGGTCCGGCAGTCCCAGTTCGTCGTCCAGTTTCTGGACCATCGCCTATGCGGGAGACGCCCTCATTTTCCGGCAGCGCGATCTCACGCTCTGTGCCGCCGAAAAGTTCGACGACGAGCGGCGGCTGGTGAAGATGCTGCCTGGACAGCTGCACATGCCGCCGTCGGAGGCCTGTCAGTGGTTGCCCATCGATTGTGTTACGCCAAAGTGAGCGGGATGGGTGCAGTCAGTCAGTTTTTAGGGAAAATAAAGACACCTGATCGTGTACACTTACAAATTTCGTTTAATTCCTAACCAGTCACATAGAAAATGGGTCTTGAATGAGTAAGTACAGTGCGTTTCAGTCCAGTCGGAACACATAAAAACAAAAAAGATGAAAAAAATGAAAATGAAAACTAACAAACGAAAAGTGTTGGACAAACTGAACAAAATGCGAACGAAATGTGGTGAAACGAAAAACACTGCGATGGTCTGAACTTAGCCTAATGACTTTTTGGTTTAGCCGTCGCTGATGGTGGCTAGCTACTGCTCCTGTTCCAAGTATTCATCCTCGCTCTCCTCGTCATCCGCCTCGCGGGCGTCCAGTCGCTGGCGAAACTGGGAATTGGGCAGCGGTATATTCACTCGGTGGCGCGAACGATTCAGCGAACCGTGGCCCGTCGACGGCCGGTAGTACATGCTGCACTGCAGAAACTCCTCGGGATCCTCCTGCGGCGCCGCCTCCTCCTCGATGGCCCGCGAATAGTCCTCGATCTCATCGTCGTCCAGATGCGGTGCCCCGTTGGCGAACGAGGCGAAGCGCATGGGATTGCGCAGATTGCTGATCACGGTCCACTGCTTGCACTCCGGGCTGTTCACGTATTTCCTTAGCTCCGATAGCGATTTCGAGGTCTCAATGGCCGTCTGCCTGTGGTACTCCTCCTGGGTCAGCAGTTGCCGCTTTGGCGGAAAGCGTCGGCGGTACATGACCTTGGCATAGTGCATCCACGAACGGGGAAAGTAGTGGGCCACAAAGGCCACCGCCATCAGGAAGATGAGGGCGCTCGTATGCCAACTGCTGAAGTAGACCAGGGCACCGCCCATCGCCTGCAGCACCCACATGATGATGTTCTGAGAGCGCGGATTCTTGGGCGGACCAATGCGATAGCAAATCTAGAGAAAATGAGATTTAGCATTGCATTTAAAGTGACTCCAGGGAGTAGTAATACCCACCAGGAACGAGATCAGCCCGGTGACCACCAGGTACCACACCACATGGTCGCGGTAGGTGAGCAGGATCAGTCGCAGGTTGTCGGCCAGCTGCTTCAGCACATAGAACCCGATCGTCCAGCCGCCGATCAGCACGCCGTACATCATGGGTCGGCGCGGGAAGAGCTTGGCGGCCAAATAGATGACCACCAGCAGGGAGGCGCAGATGCCCACGACGATGCCGGCCAGATAGTAGAAGGCGCTGTTCTTGGCCAGCCGCCGGGCGCTCCAGAAGGTCACGAATCCCAGCGCGAATTGGGCCAGCCGCCACAGATCCAACTGGATGGTGTGCAGAATGACGCTGTACTGCTGCCTGGAGGAGATCCCGATGCACTGCTGCTCGAAGGGCGAGAGCTGCAGGCGCTGGCGCTTCTGCGAGAAGAGGGTGATGCTGAACAGCGATCGCTGCTCGTCGTAGTGCTCCCGCACCTCCTCCGGCGACCGGCCGCCGTATTGGGCATAGTCCTCGCTGCCAATGGCCAGGACGAACTCCAGCGTCTCGAAGAGATCGAGCACCGAGTGCCGCTTGCCCGCGTAGCAGTAGGTGCGCAGCGTCTTCGATCCGTACTCGTTCTCCGTCACATTGATGAAGGTGCCGGGCGTGAGGAAGGCGGTGTCCGTGGAGCCCAAGGAAGCCACCGCCGGCTGACGATTCGCTGATGCTCCCATCACGGCCATGGCCAGCAGACAGAGTCCAGAGGCCCAGTGCATTTTCACCAAGTTCCCGCTGCTAAAATCTGTTTTAAAATTTGTTTATTTGCGAAGCCGGCGATATCGATGACAGTAACGATGACTGGCCGTTGACACAAGCGATAGCTGAGTCGATAATATCGTGATAGTTTTCAAAACATCGATGGAGCTATCGATAGTGCCGCCATCGATAGTTTGCCAGCTCTGCTAGGCGGTGAATTTGGTTGTTTGACTTTCATTTGCCACACGTTAATTGAAGTCAATTTGCAAGCAAACAAACATTTGTTTGTGCGAAATTTGCCAGCTCTGTTAACGGTATCGCGAAACAAACAGCAGAAGGGAAGGCGCGTTTAAATCGCAACTAAAACGTGTTCACAACTACAAGCGCAGCTGAGCGAGAGAAAGAGAGCTTGAGAAAGTACAGGGAATTGTAAGTGTGATTGTAATGGTTAGTGTAATGTGTGGGCTTACAAAGGATGTGGCTTAAAGAATATTTACAAGTGCGTCTTAATTAAATGATCCAAATTATTCACCCAATTTCCAGCCTTAAAGCCATTGTTATTGTTTTTCTCAGTCGCTGACAAACCGGTTTCCAAAACCAAAGTTCACACACGTGCTTACGCACACACATACTCGACGACGAGAGTCGCTCTTCCTCTTTTATCTGTGTAAACAAACCGTGAATAGCAATAACAACAAATTAAGCCACTTGATAAGCACAGTCCACTCCCAATCAGAATCGTATTGGACCCCCGCGCAACATGTTGCCAGACGGGCATTTGACTACATATGTACATATGTATGTATATATATAAGCATTGTATTTTCTATATACTCTTATAAGAGTATACGTATGTAGATGCCGGTATACTATGTGTGTGTGTGTGTAAAAAACACATGTTGCTTTTGCGGCGTATTTGGTATTTTGGTACCCTGGAATTGTAAAATCAAAAGGGATATTCGGTGTTGGAAAACTAAAATAAAATATTAAATGGAATTATAATTTCAGAAGTATCAGTTTCATTTTAAATGTGGTTTTAAATTTTAAAATTCTTAACTAGAATTAACTGTTATAATGCTTGGTATTTCATTTAAATATATTTATTTATTTTATCAATTCGTTTACAAGTTTTATAATTTAAAATCGTAAAATTAAATTAAAGGGTATAGTTGGTACGTTAGGTGCTCTCGTTGCTTTCCAGCAATACCTGTCTATTTTCATCGAAGAGTATATCGTTATCTGATTTCTGTCTGTTTTATTTACTCCTACCTTTGAAGAGATATGATATCCTTTTGTTAATTAACTTTACTTGTTTATTGAAGACAGTTCTCAAATGGAATGTGATAACGAACTATTACATGTCTTTCAATTCTTTCAACCTATTTTTTTGTTATTTGGGTATTCGATTTATTACGAGTTCAACGAAATAATGATTCAAATACAAAATGGCATACTTTAAATCATTATTGAAATTTTTGTAACCAAAATACAATTTTTTTGTGTGGAAAATCATATCTTGATTTTTCGTAAAAATTTGATTTTTTAAATCGATTTTTTGCTGTAACTTGGAAAATTGAAATCTCGGTTTTTGGTAAAAATTTGATATTTTCTTTTTGTTTTTTTGCTGTAACTTGGCCAAAAATCGTCTTACACCAAAAATACATACTGTTTTTAACAGATCTCAATGTAATAATTACATCCATAACACTTTCCGTGCGATTTTGAAAAAATAAAATTTTTGCCAATTTTCATTTATTTTATAAGGGGTTACATCATAATTTTTTGCGAAAAATGGTCAAAAATTAAAATGTTCAGATTAAAATGCCAATCGATTGGAAATGTAATAACGAGTTCGGAAAGGTATGACAATCCCTATTTGGAAAATTGGGATCTGGGTTTTTGGTAAAAAAAATTAATTTTTTCTTTTTGTTTTTTTTTTGCTGGTACTTGGCGAACTTGGTAACTTAAATGCGAATCGAATGGGAATTTAACTACGAGTTCAACGAGTTATGACATCCCATATTTGGACAAGTATTTGTATTGCTTTGGTCAAAATACATATATTTTTGGGTTAAAATTAAATACCTACCAAATTTTAACTTTCTTATCCATTGATTTCCTTAAAAATAGATTAAGAACTATTTAGTATTTGTTAGAAATAGGAAATAGTTTAAATCTCTCTTAAATTAACTCTCACAAAAAGTAAGGGTTTGGTGACCCCGCTCTCCCAAAAAGGTGACCCATTGCTGATTTTTAATCCGCTCTACCCTTCCTCCCCAGCATCCAACCATCCAAGATGCCCCCTGCGGACTGTTATCTGGCACTGGAGGACGGCACCGTGCTGCCGGGCCACTCCTTTGGCCACGTTCCCTCGGACAAATCGCAAGCAGGAGGCGTCGGCGGCGAGGTGGTCTTCCAGACGGGCATGGTCGGCTACACGGAGGCGCTGACGGATCGCTCGTACAGCGGCCAGATCCTGGTGCTAACGTACCCGCTGATTGGCAACTACGGCGTTCCGGCTCCGGATGAGGACGAGCACGGACTGCCGCTGCACTTTGAGTGGATGCAGGGCGTCGTCCAGGCCACCGCCTTAGTGGTCGGCGAGGTGGCCGATGCGGCCTGGCATTGGCGCACCTGGAAGACGCTGCCCAAATGGCTGAAGCAGCACAAGGTGCCCGGAATCAGTGGCATCGACACCCGTGCCCTGACCAAAAAGCTTCGGGAACAGGGCAGCCTGCTGGGCAGGATTGTCTACGAGAAGCCGCCGGTTGGTGGCCTGCCGAAGGCCAGTTTCGTCGACCCGAACACTCGGAATTTGGCCAGGGAGTGCAGCGTGCAGGAGCGTCGCGTGTACGGGGATCCCAAGGGCAAGGGACCTCGGATCGCCATTCTGGACTGCGGACTGAAGCTCAACCAGCTGCGCTGCCTGCTGCAGCGTGGCGCCTCGGTGACCCTGCTCCCCTGGAGCGCCCGCCTCGAGGAGGAGCAGTTCGACGCCCTCTTCCTGTCCAACGGACCCGGTAATCCGGAGAGCTGCGCCGAGATCGTCCAACAGGTGAGTTGGGATCGAACGACCGGATCGACTGGAATTTATGTAGTTTAGTTTATAAAAATTTTATTCTGTGTAAGCACTGCGTTTCTACTCTCGCTTGCGCTTGAGGCTGTTCGTGCGGAACTCTGTGAGCACCACCTGCAGACGCCTCTGGCACAGTAGCGCGTCCTCCACGTCCATCGTGTTCAGCTGGTGGGCCAAATTCTTGCCAAAGAGATCAAATTCACTAAGCATGGAATTATCCTGGGACATGTCATCAGCTTGAAAATTTGAGCTTTGCGGTTCATCAGCTTGGATATTAGTCAGCTCCTCCTCGTAGACCACCAGCTGCTGGTGGTCCTCATCTACCTCGTGCTGTTCCTCCTCAACGAGCTCGTTGTCCACCACATCCTCTTGCTCCTGGTCCTCGTGATACGGCTGATCGGTTCGCAGTAGATCATCGAGGACTGGGTCGTTCGAGCGAATTTCGTCATCATCCTCCTCCTCCTCCTCCTCGTCATCATCCTCCTCCTCGTCATCATCCTCCTCCTCGTCATCATCCTCCTCCTCCTCCTCCTCCTCCTCGTCGTCGTCGGAATCCTTTGGCATGGACCTTGGTTTTGGCTTCGGTTTGATTAGGGGCTTGGCCTTTGGCTGGCCGAGGTCACCCTCGACCATGTTCTGGTTTCGAACGCCGTTAATCTTGGTATATTCCTGATGCTTCTTTGTGAGAAAATGCTGCTTGATAGAGGCCCTACTGGCCAGGACATTGACGTAGCAAATGCTACAATGGGCGGAGTTCCCATTGTTGCTGGAACTCAGCCAGCTACTGAATTCTGGGATACTTTCCCATTCGGAACGATAGCGTTTCTTGTTCTTGTCCTTCTCCTGCTTGTTGTCCTCCATCATGGGGTTATGCTTTTCAAGCGGCAGCCGTTCGTCGGGAATTTGAGGAAATTACTTCCTTAAAGATGTGATAATAACTTTTAATAACTGGCTGTGATAATTATTTCGGTATATTCCGAATTGCTATGCGAAGAAAATTCGAAGGAATTACCTAGGATTACTTGGATTAAAAAATAGGTGATTACTAAAAAAGTTACTGAAAGTTTGATTTTATTCTGTTTTTCAGTTTTGTGATATTTTTTAAATATATTCCGATATAGTTTTTTATAATTTTACAACTCGAATACACATTTTTTTTATTTTTAAAACATTACATTTAAAATGAAAATTGAAAACATGTTTTTTTTAATGTAGTTAAATTTTGTTGTATCATATTAAATTTTATTTACTAAACAAAATTGCATTTAATATGAGGTTGAGTATTAAAATTTAGTCAAAATATATGTCAAATACAACGAATATGAAAAATTATTGCCTAACAGTCGGATTTGAACTCGGGTTTCTTTAGCTTTGACCAGAATAATCGCATTTAATATTAGCTTAAATTTGAAATTCTTTTAAATTTTTTTTAAAAATTTAAAACGAATAAAACAAAAGGTTCTACCAGTGGGATCTCAACTTGGATTTATTTAGTTTTTACCAGAATAAATATTTTTTAATGAAAATATTTTTTTTCTGGCCAGTAAACTCTTCGATTAGCAAAATTTGAAAAATAGTTAATTTGAGATTACCTACTTCCTAACTAACTTAAGTTCAAAAACCCGTTCTAAAAATTCTATATTCCCTATTCTTTTAGGTGCGCAAAGTGATTGAAGAGGGTCTCAAGCCGGTGTTCGGCATCTGTCTGGGTCACCAGCTGCTGGCGAAGGCCATCGGCTGCTCCACGTACAAGATGAAGTACGGCAATCGGGGCCACAACCTGCCCTGCCTGCACCGCGGCACCGGACGCTGCCTGATGACCTCGCAGAACCACGGATATGCCGTCGATCTGGAGCAGCTGCCCGCCGGCTGGTCGGAGCTGTTCGTGAACGCCAACGATGGCACCAACGAGGGCATTGTCCATGCCAGCAAGCCCTACTTTTCGGTACAGTTCCATCCCGAGCATCATGCCGGGCCGCAGGACACGGAGTTCCTGTTCGACGTCTTCCTGGAGAGCATTGCCCAGAAGGACGTGTCCATACCGCAGCTGATCGAGCAGCGATTGCGTCCAACGAGGCCATCTGCCGTCCAAGTGAAGCCGCGCAAGGTGCTGATCCTAGGCTCCGGCGGTCTGTCCATCGGTCAGGCCGGCGAATTCGACTACTCCGGCTCGCAGGCCATCAAGGCGATGCGTGAATCGAACATCCAGACGGTCCTAATCAATCCGAACATAGCCACCGTCCAGACCTCCAAGGGAATGGCCGACAAGTGCTACTTCCTGCCCCTCACCGCGCACTATGTGGAGCAGGTGATCAAGTCGGAGCGACCGAATGGAGTGCTGCTCACCTTTGGCGGCCAGACGGCGCTCAATTGCGGCGTGGAACTGGAAAGGGCCGGGGTGTTTGCCAAGTACAATGTTCGCATCCTGGGCACACCCATACAGTCGATCATCGAGACGGAGGATCGCAAGCTCTTTGCCGATCGAGTGAACGAGATCGGTGAACAGGTGGCGCCATCGGAGGCGGTCTACTCGGTGGCGGAGGCCCTCGATGCGGCCAGTCGTCTGGGCTATCCGGTGATGGCCCGTGCCGCCTTCTCGCTGGGCGGACTGGGCTCTGGGTTTGCCAACAACGAGCAGGAGCTGCAGAGCCTGGCCCAACAGGCGCTCGCCCATTCGAGCCAACTGATTGTGGACAAATCGCTGAAGGGCTGGAAGGAGGTGGAGTACGAGGTGGTGCGTGATGCCTACGACAACTGCATCACCGTCTGCAACATGGAGAACTTTGATCCGCTGGGCATCCATACCGGCGAGAGCATTGTGGTGGCCCCCTCGCAGACCCTCTCCGATCGCGAGTACCAGATGTTGAGGAGCACCGCCCTGAAGGTGATCCGTCACTTTGGCGTCGTCGGCGAGTGCAACATTCAGTATGCCCTGAATCCCCATTCGGAGCAGTACTACATCATCGAGGTGAATGCCCGGCTATCGCGGAGCTCCGCTTTGGCCAGCAAGGCCACCGGCTATCCGCTGGCCTATGTCGCGGCCAAGCTGGCCCTGGGACTGCCGTTGCCGGAGATCAAGAACTCGGTGACGGGCAACACCACGGCCTGCTTTGAGCCCTCCCTCGATTACTGTGTGGTCAAGATACCGCGCTGGGATCTGGCCAAGTTCGTAAGGGTGAGCAAGCACATCGGTAGCTCGATGAAGAGCGTCGGCGAGGTGATGGCCATCGGGCGCAACTTCGAGGAGGCCTTCCAGAAGGCCCTGCGCATGGTGGACAGCGATGTGCTGGGCTTCGATCCGGATGTGGTTACCCTCGATCAGGAGCAGTTGCCTGAACAGCTATCAGAGCCGACGGATCGTCGACCCTTCGTCCTGGCCGCGGCCCTCGAATGGGGCATGTGCGTCCAGGAGCTGCACAATTTGACCAAGATCGATTGCTGGTTCCTGCACAAGCTGGAGAGGATCATCTGGCTGCGAACGCTGCTCGCCACGCGAGGCCATCGCACCGATGCCGATCTGCTGCTGCAGGCCAAGCGCTATGGTTTCTCGGACAAGCAGATAGCCAAGGCCACCAAGAGTTCCGAGCTGGCCGTGCGCCACCAGCGCCAGGAGTTCGGCATTCGGCCGCATGTCAAGCAGATCGACACGGTGGCCGGCGAATGGCCGGCGAGCACCAACTATCTGTATAATACGTACAACGGCAGTGAGCACGATGTGCAGTTCCCCGGTGGCCATACCATCGTAGTGGGTTCGGGTGTCTATCGCATCGGCTCGTCGGTGGAGTTCGACTGGTGTGCCGTCGGCTGTCTGCGCGAGCTGAGGAAACTCCAACGGCCCACCATCATGATCAACTACAATCCGGAAACGGTGTCCACGGACTACGATATGTGCGATCGCCTGTACTTCGAGGAGATCAGCTTTGAGGTCGTAATGGACATCTACGAGATGGAGAACAGCGAGGGCATCATCCTGTCCATGGGCGGCCAGCTGCCGAACAACATTGCCATGGATCTGCATCGCCAGCAGGCCAAAGTTCTGGGCACATCGCCCGAGTCGATTGACTGTGCCGAGAATAGGTTTAAGTTCTCCCGCATGCTGGACCGCAAGGGCATCCTGCAGCCGCGCTGGAAGGAGCTGACCAACCTCCAGTCGGCCATTGACTTTTGCGAGGAAGTGGGCTACCCCTGCCTGGTCAGGCCATCCTATGTCCTCTCCGGCGCGGCCATGAATGTGGCCTATTCGAATCAGGATTTGGAGACTTATCTCAATGCGGCCTCCGAGGTGAGTCGCGAGCATCCGGTGGTCATCTCCAAGTTCCTCACCGAGGCCAAGGAGATCGATGTGGATGCCGTGGCGGCCGATGGCCGAATCCTCTGCATGGCCGTTTCGGAGCATGTGGAGAATGCCGGCGTGCATTCGGGTGATGCCACTCTGGTGACGCCGCCACAGGATTTGAATACCGAAACACTGAAGGCCATCAAGCAGATCACCTGCGATCTGGCCAGCGTGCTGGATGTCACCGGACCGTTCAACATGCAGCTGATTGCCAAGAACAACGAGCTGAAGGTCATCGAGTGCAATGTCCGTGTGTCGCGATCCTTCCCCTTCGTCTCCAAGACGCTCGATCATGACTTTGTGGCCACCGCGACGAGGGCGATCGTTGGCCTGGATGTCGAGCCGCTAGATGTGCTCCACGGCGTCGGCAAGGTGGGCGTCAAGGTGCCCCAGTTCAGTTTCTCCCGCCTCGCAGGGGCGGATGTCCAGCTGGGCGTCGAGATGGCCTCCACCGGCGAGGTGGCCTGCTTCGGGGACAACCGCTACGAGGCGTATCTGAAGGCCATGATGTCCACGGGCTTCCAGATCCCCAAGAATGCCGTTCTCCTATCCATCGGCAGCTTCAAGGTTTGTTGGCACTGTCAACTTTATCGGCTGATGATTACCTTTTTGGATCGTTCTTCTGCAGCACAAGATGGAGCTGCTGCCCTCCATTCGGGATCTGGCCAAGATGGGCTACAAACTGTACGCTTCCATGGGCACCGGTGACTTTTACGCAGAACACGGCGTTGATGTGAGTACAAAGAACTATGTATTTACTCATATTTTTCAGATATTTGGGTGTTTGGTTTAAACTTATTAACTTATTAACTTTCAAAAACAGATTTCTAAATCAATTAGTCTTCATAGTTTTTAAACAACTTGAAAACTTTAGTTATAAGTTTCCGAGTTATAACAGATATTGCACTTAGTACAATCTAGAACATTTTTTCTTGCATTTTTTGTCATCTAGAAACTCTTTAAAATAAATTCAGGGTTCTATCAACATTTGAATTCCATTTTTCTGAAGTGTTTATTGATTTCCCCTTATGTTCATATCATTTTAATCACATTTTTCTGAAGATCTTTATCAACAAAGTGGAGTAGTTCTAATATATGTATATATTTTCCATGACATAGTTTAGATTTAAGTAGTTTTAATATATATTTTCCATGATATAGTTTATATTTAAGTAGTTTTAATATTTATTTACCATGACCTGGTTTATAATGCACTTAGTAGAACCAGTTCACTAACATTACTATCATAGGAAAGAGTGTATATTGATTTCAAGATTGGTTATATGTAGGTTTTATATGGCCTAAGACTAGTATGAGCTAATAAATCCCATTCGTATCTAGTGCCGTTCCTATCACACCTGGCTACCTGACTACCTGGCTTATCACTAATCGCTTCGAATGGGCATTATCTTCAGTTGAAGGCGCCCTTGAGCTTCTGCGTGTTGCGCTTGAGTATCTCCTTGAGCTCCTCCCGTTTGGCCTCCGAGGGGGCCACTCGTTGGACCAGTTGCTCCGTTTTGCTGCCCAGCGTCTGCATCCGATCCGTATCCAGATTTAGTCGTTGGAGAAGTCCGTTTAGCGAGGGAAATACGTTCTCCTTGGGGGATTCCTCCGCTTGTATATCTTCCTCCGCATCCTCTTGGGCTTCCACTTTGGGACTTGATCTCCTTGGTTGCCCAATGCGACTCCTTATTTCTCTAAGTAATGTGCTCTTGTTGTCCTCCTCCTCCTCCTCCTCCTGCTGGATTTCCTCCTTCTCCTGCTCCTGGTGATGGCCCCTTAGGATTCCATTCAGTTTGTGCTCCTCCAGATGATGCGGCAAGTGATGGGGTGAGTGTATTTGCACCACATGCTCCTGGAACTTGATGGATTTCCTTGGCGCTGGCGGGGATTCAATTGCATCCGGTACGTTTGACATGGCCTCCATCTCGCCGGCTGACTCCTGAAGCGCCTGGACAAAGTGCTGCGCCTGCTGGGAGCAACCGAGGTGCTGGTAGAGGCGACACAACCTCTGACCCTGCTCCAGATACAGCTGGGCATGTCCCCGGTTGCCGAAGCGAATGGCATGGCCCAACATGGCCAGCTGGTGATCGAGCAGAAGCTCGAGCAGATTGCTACGTCGCAGGATCTCCAGGCCGTTGTTCAGTTGTGGTTTCCCCGCGTCCTCCGTCGTCGTCGTCGTCGTCGGCGTGGAGGAGGAGGAAGAGCTGCGAGCCAGCTGCAATTGGATATCCAGGGAGTCCAGCGAACGGCGGCGTCGTTGCTCCGCCTCCGAGAGCTCCTGTTGCTGATGGGTGGTGGCCCTCAGGAGCTGCGTCTTCCGGCGCAGCTTACCCCTCACACGCTCCTGGTGCTGGGCCAATCCCAAGAGTCCCCGGGCATCGGTAAGGAGGTCACCTCTTATCGATTTCCTCCTGTTTACCTCCAGCGTTTCCTCCTCCTGGAGGGGGAATCCCTGGCGGGGACGCGAGAACTTGCCCCAGCCGTGCAGCTCCAGGTAATCCCGGCTAAAGAGATTGTCCAGCAGCCGCTTGTGGTCCAGCTGCGGATAGAAATCCGGCGAATGCTGGAGATTCCTCAGCGCCTGGACGACATGGATGAGCGGCTGTTCCGCAATGCCCGCCATTATGGAGCGCAGCTTCATCAGCGCATCCTCGGGCACATGCTCGAAGAGATTCCGCCGCTCGATGAAGTAGTCACTCAGATGCTTCCTCGCCAGACAGGCGTCGAAGGAGCGGATGAATCGCACCAGACGCTCGCCCAGAAACTCGTCGGGCCAATCGTTGCTGTGCCTTTCGCACTGCCAAAACAGATGCGACCTCAGCTGGTCGAGCAGAGCGCCCGGCGATTGGTCGGAAGGATCACCCACCACCACAAACGTCTTGACCAGCAGCTTCATCAGCTGGAACACCTTCAGCTGCATGGGCGTCAGGCAGTGGCGCTCGAGGAACTGCTCCGCCTGCGGAAAGACAATCCGCCACTCCAGCTCCCTGAATGGATTCCGCGCGAGCTTCGGGGCATAGCCCACGGGTACGACATGGAAGCCAAAGGATCGGATGCGCTTCTTCATCTGTTCGGTGGGCCATTGGAACTGCTCGGCGGTATGCAGGTTGGTCAGACGCGGACGAGCCCTCAGCCAGAACTCGAAGGCGCAATCCGGCCAGGAGTGCGGCACATGGATGGCGGGCACCAGCTCCTCCCTAGCGGTATACACACTGCAGCCACGATACGAACCGGCGGAAAGCTGGGACGCACCGATGCCCAGCTGAGGGGCCAAATGATGGCGCAGCACCTCGCCAAAGTAGAGCATAAACTGCTGCGAACTGAGGTAGCACTGCTGCAGTTGCTCCGCATGGCATTGCCGGTGGACTTGCACCGTCTCATAGCCAGCCGGTGGATATTGGCGATCCTCTGGACTCGCTGGAACTCCCTTCTCCTTCTCCTTTTCGTCGTCGTCGTTGTCATCATCGGAGGTGGAGGAGGAGCAATCGTCGGAGGATGACTCCTCGTCGTCGGTTTGCTCCATCCCCGCCGGCAGACAGTTGGCCAAACGACGGACGCAACTCTCGGGCAGCACATTCCGATGGAAATCAAAGGTCCGACCCAGACGCAATTCATCCAGCGGACGCGGAGTATTCAACTTGGCCAAGTACACGTAAT
This sequence comes from Drosophila pseudotakahashii, assembly GCA_035046095.1. Taxonomy (NCBI): domain Eukaryota; kingdom Metazoa; phylum Arthropoda; class Insecta; order Diptera; family Drosophilidae; genus Drosophila; species Drosophila pseudotakahashii. The sequence continues at coordinate 17,427,320 of JAWNOE010000105.1, forward strand.
CGTAGTGCCCCGAACTGTAGCCCGAGGACGAGGATGAGCTGGATGAGGAGAAACCCGAACCCAAGCCAACATCTCCATAGATGCCCTCCTCATCGCTGACGACCGGCAGGGGTGAGCTCGCCAGAGGATTGGGATTGGCATTCAAATTCATTGACTGGTCGCGCAGCTTGAGGCGCACATAGCCCATCCAGCGGGTCTGCTCCATCAGCTGGACAAGCTCCGAGGAGCAGGGCGTCGTTCGGTAGTAGTCCGTCTCCAGGAGCACCTTGCACAGCGAGGCCACAGTGTCGTAGTTGGCATCGTGGGGTCGGGCCACGTCCACGTTCTCGAAGACCACATAGGTCACGGGTTTCTGCAGCGGCTGTGGGGGGATCTTCGAGGATCTACAAGGGTTTCGAGAATATAGGGATTTGGCGAAAAATGTAGAAGATGTCAGAATCAGAGGTAAAGGTAAAATATATAAAACAGGGAAATAAGATAATTGGATAGGACATACATACAAGATATTACTTAAAAATATGATAAGTACTTTAAAGAATAATAGGGATAGTACTTAAAAGATATTATTTTAGAAAGGTATCAATAGGCCTAACCTCACATTATTTAAAAATATGATAAGGAAGTACTTTAAAAATATTATTACAAAAAAAAGAAAACTAATTAAAAGATCAGTGGAATACTTTCTTGGGATAATAGGGATAGTACTTAAAAGATATTATTTTAAAAAGGTATCAACAGACCTAACCTCACATTATTTTAAAATATTATTCGAAAGTAAAACTGAAAAGAAATCAGTTCAAAAAGGACATAAACTGAGATAATAGGTATTATCATAACTTATGATTCATAAGTAAACATTTTTTTTAAGTCTATAGTTATTCTTAAAGAATTCAAAAGTAATACATCAAAATCTTAGATTAACTCTAAGCTTTTAGCAAAAACTTAGGAACTTAGTCAACTTCGTTGATAGAGAAAATTTCAAAGTAAAAAATAAATTCTTAAAATTGATACGGGAAAAATTGTAAATCAATTTCAATTAAATAAAAAATATTAAAAATTCAAGAAATCAAAAAAAATTAAAGGAAATAAAAGATGGGAAAAATCTAAAAAAGGCAGGAAGTAGATGAAAATACTCACGCGGGCTTGAAGAGCAGATTCTTTGCGACTGCCGCATCGATGGCGCTGCTCTGGAGCAGGCTGTGCTCGGCCAGCAGCTCGGCGGAGCAGTTGCGTCGCCTGGCCAGGACTTGGGCATCGACCACGGCCATCTCGGCCTCGAAGTGCCCGAAGAACTGGACACCCAGGAGCAGTTGATTGAGCAGGAAGGTGTGCAGCTCCCGGTCCAGCTGGCGCAGCGTCCTCTGCTCCACCGTTCGCTGGAACTCCTCGCGCTGCTGCTCCAATGTCCTGGCATACAAGGCACTCACGCACTCGGTGGCACTGCTCCCATTGCTTCCGCCCAGCAGACGCAGTTGCAGGGCGAGATCGGGATGCGTTTTGCCACTGAGACGTCGCCTTAGAAGGGATCCCCCCGATCCCGTTGCCGATCCCGATCCGGAGCACCGCTTCCTGCGACGTTTGCGGGCATTGCGCTTCTGGAGCTTCTGCAGCTGGCGCAAACGCTTCTCCTCCTGGCGACGCCTTCGCTGGTGACGCTGGGCGGGAATGCCCGCCTGCAGGGCATTGGGCGTGGCCGTGGATTCCACCTGCTCGGATCGCGACCAGGAGCAGCCCATGATCGACGATCGTTGATTCGTGACTGAATTCCGTGTTCCCCCGGCTGATAACGATTGCCCCGGCAATCTGCTCACGGAGTTCCACCAATCACCAGTTAATGACTCTGGCAATCGCGAAAGATAAGATCTGCGGGCGACTCTTCCGGCTGGCCGCCACCTTCTTCTCCTCCGGGTTCTTCTTTCCCGTTTCCCGGCCAATCGTTATCAGACAGTTCCTGGTACTTTCAACGAAAACGGAATCGATTTTCACTTCACTGTGGTTTGAAAACGCTCAAAAAAATATTAGGTATATTTTTAGAAAGGGATAAATCTGTTATAAAATCTAAAAATTATGATTTCATCAGCTATCGATATTTATTTTTTTTAAACTAAATCATTATTGTATATTTTTCCTTTACAGGTTAGTTTGAAAAAAAATTATATCCTATAAAAAAAGATTTAAAAAAACCATATGAATTATAATATACACCCAAAAAAAAATCGATATGAAACGTAGATCGATTTTACATTATGTAATATCAATTTTAACTTGATATGGGGCCATGTAAATTTGATATGGTCGAAATGAGTATTTCATGTAAAAACGATAAGGGTTTTGCATAACCAGAAATTTACATGCACAAATTTAAAATAATTGAATTTTTAAACATCTCTTATGATAGAAATATTCCATATTTTGATTTTTGATTGTTGATATTAAATCATGGACTCATTTTTGACAATGTTTTAGCACATTGCAACTAAATGATACAACTATCCATTAAAGATTCTTGCCCCACTGTGCCATTGTTATGGCCTGTTGTTCTATTGTCTTGAATGTAGACACGGAACATCCATAAATAGTGATATCTTTATGGTGTGCTCTGGGCAAACAATTGATTGAAGTTGAAGTTGATGGCGATGGGGTCGACGATTATAGTATGTCTATTGATCTGTGGCCTTGGCGATGGCGGTGGCGGTGGCTCCCTGATAACTGATACCGCTCTCAACTCTAAATATACATTTGGTATACATTCCATTGCAGGTGGAATCTGTGCAGTGGACGTTCGACAAGACGACGCCCGATGACATCAACGGGGAACTGAGGCACTTGGCCGAAGTCCTGGCCAACAAGCAGTTCGACCTGGTCATCAACCTGCCCATGAGCGGCGGGGGCGCCAGGAGGTGAGTGCTCCTTGTTTTTACTCGTATCATTCGGATAACTTGGCTCATTTGGCCGATAACCTAATGCACAGTAGAGCTTTTTTGAAGTGGGTAGTATATTCTTTGTATATTTTATAACCAATTTTAAGACTAAGGAACTACAAAGATAATTGTACGAATATGTAAATTTATTAGAGAACTTGGCATTAAAAACATTCTATAGGGTTTTGTTATTAAATTAAGAGAAATTAAGAGATCCCTACCCCTTATAAAAATCGCAAAAATTCGAAAATCAATTTATTTTTGAAAATAAGTCAGAAAGTGATGAGGAACGTTAGCTGAGGACCCCAGTTGTTCAAATCTGTTATTCTTTTTACTTTGGGACCTTTTTTGGCCAAACTACAAAGAAAACCGCACAGATAAAATCTATATTTTCAATAACAAATTTTTATCGAACTTAAACTTAATCGTGTTTTTTTGCACCCAAAATATTAGTATTTTTGGCGTAGTATGAGAAAAAACGGTCAGAATATAAAGTGTAATACCTTTTTGAGCTCGTAACTAAATTCCCTATCGATCGGCATTCAAATATGGTAATTTTAGCTATTTTAATTTTTTTGTAAAAAATTGTGACCCTACCCCTTATAAAAATCGCAAAAATTCGAAAATCAATTTATTTTTGAAAATCAGTCAGAAAGTGATGAGGAACGTTAGCTGAGGACCCCAGTTGTTCAAATCTGTTATTCTTTTTACTTTGGGACCTTTTTTGGCCAAACTACAAAGAAAACCGCACAGATAAAATCTATATTTTCAATAACAAATTTTTATCGAGATTTTTGCAAAAAATCTTTATCGTGTTTTTTTGCACAAAAATATCAGTATTTTTGGCGTAGTATGAGAAAAAACGGTCAGAATATAAAGTGTAATACCTTTTTGAGCTCGTTACTAAATTCCCTATCAATCGGCATTGAAATATGGTAATTTTAGCTATTTTAAATTTTTTGTAAAAAATTGTGACCCTACCCCTTATAAAAATCGCAAAAATTCGAAAATCAATTTATTTTTGAAAATCAGTCAGAAAGTGATGAGGAACGTTAGCTGAGGACCCCAGTTGTTCAAATCTGTTATTCTTTTTACTTTGGGACCTTTTTTGGCCAAACTACAAAGAAAACCGCACAGATAAAATCTTTATTTTCAATAAAAATTTTTTATCGAGATTTTTGCAAAAAATTTTAATCGTTTTTTTTGCACCCAAAATATTAGTATTTTTGGCGTAGTATGAGAAAAAACGGTCAGAATATAAAGTGTAATACCTTTTTGAGCTCGTTACTAAATTCCATATCAATCGGCATTGAAATATGGTAATTTTAGCTATTTTAAATTTGTTGTAAAAAATTGTGACCCTACCCCTTATAAAAATCGCAAAAATTCGAAAATCAATTTATTTTTGAAAATCAGTCAGAAAGTGATGAGGAACGTTAGCTGAGGACCCCAGTTGTTCAAATCTGTTATTCTTTTTACTTTGGGACCTTTTTTGGCCAAACTACAATAAAAACCGCACAGATAAAATCTATATTTTCGATAACAAATTTTTATCGAGATTTTTGCAAAAAATCTTAATCGTGTTTTTTTGCACAAAAATATCAGTATTTTTGGCGTAGTATGAGAAAAAACGGTCAGAATATAAAGTGTAATACCTTTTTGAGCTCGTAACTAAATTCCCTATCGATCGGCATTCAAATATGGTAATTTTAGCCATTTTAAATTTTTTGTAAAAAATTGTGACCCTACCCCTTATAAAAATCGCAAAAATTCGAAAATCAATTTATTTTTGAAAATCAGTCAGAAAGTGATGAGGAACGTTAGCTGAGGACCCCAGTTGTTCAAATCTGTTATTCTTTTTACTTTGGGACCTTTTTTGGCCAAACTACAAAGAAAACCGCACAGATAAAATCTATATTTTCAATAACAAATTTTTATCGAGATTTTTGCAAAAAATCTTTATCGTGTTTTTTTGCACAAAAATATCAGTATTTTTGGCGTAGTATGAGAAAAAACGGTCAGAATATAAAGTGTAATACCTTTTTGAGCTCGTAACTAAATTCCCTATCGATCGGCATTCAAATATGGTAATTTTAGCCATTTTAAATTTTTTGTAAAAAATTGTGACCCTACCCCTTATAAAAATCGCAAAAATTCGAAAATCAATTTATTTTTGAAAATCAGTCAGAAAGTGATGAGGAACGTTAGCTGAGGACCCCAGTTGTTCAAATCTGTTATTCTTTTTACTTTGGGACCTTTTTTGGCCAAACTACAAAGAACACCGCACAGATAAAATCTATATTTTCAATAACAATTTTTTATCGAGATTTTTGCAAAAAATTTTAATAGTTTTTTTTGCACCCAAAATATCAGTATTTTTGGCGTAGTATGAGAAAAAACGGTCAGAATATAAAGTGTAATACCTTTTTGAGCTCGTTACTAAATTCCCTATCGATCGGCATTCAAATATGGTAATTTTAGCTATTTTAATTTTTTTGTAAAAAATTGTGACCCTACCCCTTATAAAAATCGCAAAAATTCGAAAATCAATTTATTTTTTAAAATCAGTCAGAAAGTGATGAGAAACGTTAGCTGAGGACCCCAGTTGTTCAAATCTGTTATTCTTTTTACTTTGGGACCTTTTTTGGCCAAACTACAAAGAAAACCGCACAGATAAACTCTATATTTTCAATAACAAATTTTTATCGAGATTTTTGCAAAAAATCTTTATCGTGTTTTTTTGCACAAAAATAGCAGTATTTTTGGCGTAGTATGAGAAAAAACGGTCAGAATATAAAGTGTAATACCTTTTTGAGCTCGTAACTAAATTCCCTATCGATCGGCATTCAAATATGGTAATTTTAGCCATTTTAAATTTTTTGTAAAAAATTGTGACCTTACCCCTTATAAAAATCGCAAAAATTCGAAAATCAATTTATTTTTGAAAATCAGTCAGAAAGTGATGAGGAACGTTAGCTGAGGACCCCAGTTGTTCAAATCTGTTATTCTTTTTACTTTGGGACCTTTTTTGGCCAAACTACAAAGAAAACCGCACAGATAAAATCTATATTTTCAATAACAAATTTTTATCGAGATTTTTGCAAAAAATCTTTATCGTGTTTTTTTGCACAAAAATATCAGTATTTTTGGCGTAGTATGAGAAAAAACGGTCAGAATATAAAGTGTAATACCTTTTTGAGCTCGTTACTAAATTCCCTATCGATCGGCATTCAAATATGGTAATTTTAGCTATTTTAATTTTTTTGTAAAAAATTGTGACCCTACCCCTTATAAAAATCGCAAAAATTCGAAAATCAATTTATTTTTTAAAATCAGTCAGAAAGTGATGAGAAACGTTAGCTGAGGACCCCAGTTGTTCAAATCTGTTATTCTTTTTACTTTGGGACCTTTTTTGGCCAAACTACAAAGAAAACCGCACAGATAAAATCTATATTTTCAATAACAAATTTTTATCGAGATTTTTGCAAAAAATCTTTATCGTGTTTTTTTGCACAAAAATATCAGTATTTTTGGCGTAGTATGAGAAAAAACGGTCAGAATATAAAGTGTAATACCTTTTTGAGCTCGTTACTAAATTCCCTATCGATCGGCATTCAAATATGGTAATTTTAGCTATTTTAAATTTTTTTTAAAAAATTGTGACCCTACCCCTTATAAAAATCACAAAAATTCGAAAATCAATTTATTTTTTTAAATCAGTCAGAAAGTGATAAGGAACGTTAGCTGAGGACCCCAGTTGGGATCCTTTCTGAGATCTTTTAAGTGGATGTAGAATCCTTGTAATATTTTATTTATTTTCTTGATATTATTTCAGGATTTTCTCATTTCATAAAATTTGTGGTTTCTCTAGAACTTTTCAACATGTTTTTAATAGGTATTAAATAGCGTATAGCTATAATATATGTTTATTATATCGTTTTTAGGATAGAATGGCTTGGCTTTAATCCTAAAAATGTATTTAAATTGCTTGATATTATTTTAAAACTTTACTCTTCCATTAAACATTTTTTAACATTTTTATTTTATTATAATATTAATATTAATTATATAAAATATTATATAAATTATTATAATAATGATAGATTTTAGTAAAACAAACTATGTTTAATGAAAGAGTAAAGTCCTAAAATAATATCAAGCATATATTAATTCTTAATAAATAAATTAAATTATAAATATTAATATTAATTATATATATAATATTATTATGTAATTTATATTATTTTTCGAATTAAAGACCATTTTTTTTTTTTATAAAACTAAAGAATTTATAATATCTTGTTAGTAATTTTCGAGTTTCAAGTGTGCACTTTCTAAACAATACCGTTATCACTGCAGGGTCTCCTCCTTCATGACCCATGGCTATCGCACCCGTCGCCTGGCCGTGGACTACTCCATTCCGCTGGTGACCGATGTGAAGTGCACCAAGCTGCTCGTGGAATCGATGCGGCTGAACGGCGGCAAGCCGGCAATGAAGACGCACACGGACTGCATGACTTCGCGTCGGATTGTTAAGCTGCCCGGGTTCATCGATGTCCATGTGCATCTCCGGGAGCCGGGAGCGACGCACAAGGAGGATTTCGCGAGCGGCACAGCGGCCGCCTTGGCCGGCGGCGTGACCCTGGTTTGCGCCATGCCCAATACGAATCCCTCGATTGTGGACCGCGAGACCTTCACCCAGTTCCAGGAGCTGGCCAAGGCGGGATCAAGGTGCGACTATGCTTTGTATGTGGGCGCCTCGGACGGCAATTGGGCGCAGGTCAACGAGCTGGCCAGCCAGGCGTGCGGCCTGAAGATGTACCTGAACGACACCTTCGGCACCCTGAAGCTCAGCGACATGACCACCTGGCAGCGGCACCTGGCCCACTGGCCCAAACGGGCGCCCATTGTCTGTCATGCCGAGAAGCAGAGCACGGCGGCCGTCATCCTGCTGGCCCATCTGCTGGACCGTCCCGTTCACATCTGCCATGTGGCGCGCAAGGAGGAGATCCAACTGATCCGTGCCGCCAAGGAGAAGGGCATCAAGGTGACGTGCGAGGTGTGCCCGCATCACCTGTTCCTCAGCACCAAGGACGTGGAGCGTCTGGGCGTGGGGATGTCGGAGGTGAGGCCGCTGCTCTGTTCGCCGGAGGATCAGGAGGCGTTGTGGGAGAACATGGAGTACATCGATGTGTTTGCCACCGATCATGCACCGCACACGCTGGCCGAGAAGCGTTCGGAGCGTCCGCCGCCTGGCTTTCCGGGCGTCGAGACCATACTGCCTCTGCTCCTGCAGGCCGTCGCCGAGGGTCGTCTCACGCTGGAGGACATCAAGCGGAAGTTCCATCGCAACCCGAGGACCATCTTCAATCTGCCCGAACAGGCGCACACCTATGTGGAGGTGGATCTGGATGAGGAGTGGACCATAACGGGCAGCGAGATGAAGAGCAAGTCCGGCTGGACGCCGTTCGAGGGCACCAAGGTGAAGGGGCGCGTCCACCGGGTCGTCCTGCGCGGCGAGGTGGCCTTCATCGATGGCCAGGTGCTGGTCCAGCCGGGCTTTGGGCTGAATGTGCGCTCCAAGCCGGGACAAGCCGGAGGACAGTCGGATCAGGCGGGTCAGGCGGGTCAACCGGATCTGTTGCCCAGCGACAGCGATGCCAACGACACCTTTGCCCGCCTCCTAACCACCGCCAACGAGATCGTTGGATCATCCTCCACATCATCTTCGACCAAGGTGCACTTTGTGGACGGCGCCAACTTTGTGCGTCCCATTTCGCCGGCACCACGCGTCCGTTTGGACTCCACGAGCAACACGGCGCTGCGGGAATACCTGCAGCGCTCGTCCAGTCCCAATCCGGTGGCCCATTCGCTGGTGGGCAAGCACATACTGGCCGTCGATATGTTCAGCAAGGAGCATCTCAACGATATCTTCAACCTGGCCCAGCTGCTCAAGTCGCGCGTGACCAAGGATCGGCCCGTGGACGAGCTGCTGCGCGGCAAGATCATGGCCAGCGTGTTCTACGAGGTGAGCACACGGACGCAGTGCAGCTTCGCCGCTGCCATGCTGCGTCTGGGCGGCCGGGTGATCAGCATGGATCAGATCACATCGTCGGTGAAGAAGGGCGAGAGCCTCGAGGACAGCATCAAGGTGATGGGCAGCTATGCGGACGTCATGGTGCTCCGCCATCCCACGCCCGGAGCTGTGGCGGTGAGTAGATAGCAGGGGTTGGTGGGTGAAAGACCCCCTAAACAGGGGATCTATTTCATAAGACTGAATTAAAGTCTATATGATATATCTTTTTGATGATATATGATATGATAAAAAACTTAAAAACACTTATAAATTATAAAAATATTAATTGTAAATTAATTTTAATTGACTTGTTTTTTGTTATTTAAATCTCAATTCGAAAATCTTTGACTAAATGAGGCCAGTTTTTAATATTTACACATTTTTTTTATTTTACATTTACGTTCACAAATTTAAAGTCAGTAATATTATTTTTATACAAAATGTTAAAGATTTTAAAATTTGCATATAATTCTAGTCAATGTAAAATTTAAGTTCTCTAAAAGTGTCTATTTTACTTTTTAAAAATTTCTTAACCTAAAAAATTAAAAAAAAAAAAAAAAATTTTTTTAAAAAAAAATTTTTTTTTTTTAATTTTTTTAATAAAAAATATTACGTTTTTTGTTATCATTTTGAAGCCAAGAAATGAGTTTCGACTCTTTAAGTTGTAAAATTGAATAATTAAATGGGGGAAAAAAAGTTTTGGCAACCTACAAAATCCTCACCTTAAAATCTTACCTTGAACTGATTATTTTTGTCGATTCCTTAACAGCGCGCCGCAACCTTTTCCCGGAAACCGCTGATCAATGCCGGCGATGGCGTCGGCGAGCATCCCACGCAGGCGCTGCTGGACATCTTCACCATTCGCGAGGAGATCGGCACCGTGAACGGCTTGACCATCACGCTGGCGGGTGACCTGAAGAACGGACGCACCGTTCACTCGCTGGCCCGCCTGCTGACCCTCTACAACGTGACCCTGCAGTATGTGGCCCCCTACAGCCTGCAGATGCCCGACGAGATCACAAAGTTCGTGCAGCAGCGCGGCATCAAGCAGATCTTCGCCTCCGGCTTCAAGGAGGTGCTGGCCAGCACGGATGTGCTCTACATGACCCGCATCCAGCGGGAGCGATTCGACAGCGAGTCGGCCTACAAGGAGGTGAGTGTGTGAGAGAGAGGCTTCTTCGTTCCTTGGACCATGATCATTAATTTTGATATTCCATTTCCAATCCACAGTGCTGTGGCCATCTGGTGGTGACGCCCGAGCTGATGACGCTGGCCAAAAAGCGATCGATTGTGCTGCATCCGCTGCCGCGTCTGGACGAGATCAGCCGCGACTTCGACTCGGACCCAAGGGCCGCCTACTTCCGGCAGGCGGAGTACGGCATGTACGTCCGCATGGCCCTGCTGGCCATGGTCGTGGGCGGTCGCAATACGGCGCTCTAGAGGATGACGTCGCTCCGGAAAAGCCACTCACTTTGACTTTCTCATTCTGATTTTTTGTTTGCTGTATACAATTTTTTATACTACACATGTCTGTACGAATGCATACGAATATATTCTTCCATTTGGTTATTCTGCGTACTTTTAATGGGAGCCATAAATCCTATGATTTAAGAAATCAGAGTAATGAAAATTCCAATATATATTTTTATTAGAGATTTTTCTGGATTTAAAAATGATTAACAAATTTAAATTTAATTTAAATCCCTAATCTAACGGTTTATGTGTGTATATATTTTATAATATATTTTTAACAGGCAAACAAAATAGTTCCATATATGATAAAAGATAAAAGATGGTGATGGAAATCCTTAGGCTAAGTCTCAGTCTCAAACGTTTACAAAAAACATCACGTGCCCATCCGGTGGCTGGGGTATATAATATATACATTTGGAGATATATAGCCCCTAAGCTAGTACCGCTCCACCACTACGGAAGTGGGCCGCCACTGGGCCCCATCGTCCTTATCCTTGACCTTGTCCAAGGTCAGGGTGCTCTCGGCAAACGCTGCGTTCAAATTGCCCGCCAAATGCGGCTGATCCTGCGGAACACTGGTCATGGGCACAACATTGCTAGAGGAGTTGCTCTTCCGGTTGGCGTTGCTACAAGGTGAAACATATGTAATATTAATAGGAAGTACATTGAGGAGACCGATCTAAGCTTAAGATATGCTCAACCTTATCATCATTCATTATCTTTATACAAATATCAAATAAAAACACATTTTAATAAGGTAAAAAGAACTAGTGACGATCGCACCTTGAACAAATAACAGTTTTGTAAATAAATATTATTATGCTGAATGAGAACTTTTTTATAAAGTATATCAAGTCGGAGTGATTAATAATATTTCGTGTAGATAATCAAGTGTAGATATCAGAACTTTTGTGTGTTGAAGGTGCAATCGTCACTAGTTTTTTCTTTACCTCCCTTAGAAATTTTTTTATTTGATTTTTAAGATGGGATCATCAGTATATCAAGGCGAGTGATTAATAATATTTCGTGTAGATAATCAAGTGCAGATATCAGAACTTTTGTGTGTTGAAGGTGCGATCGTCACTAGTTTTTTTTTACCTCAATTAGAGGTGCTTTTATTTGATTTTTAAGATGGGATTATCATCATTTTTGTAATGTTTAAAATCTATTATCCCTGATTTTAAACTAGGACTCACCTCCGCTGTTTGCGACAGGCCACCATGGACACGAGAACGGCCAGAATGATGATGGCCGCCAAAAGTCCGGACAATCCGGCCACCATGGTCATCATTCCATGCGGCTCCCCGTCGGAAGTCACCTTGGTAACTGCAAAGCCGAGAGAAAGCAACAGGTGAGTTGGTGAGTGATTGACTGCTGACGTGCTGCTCCAATTTGGCAGGTGTGAAATGTAAATTTAACCAAGGTCAACTGTAAAGCTAAGCTTATAGTTAAAAAGTTTGCCTTTTGTATGGCATTGCGTTTAGAAAGTCGATCTTTCATTCATATGTGATGATAATTATTAAAGCAGTGCAAGAATCTTAGTCGCTTTTTTGAGTGACGAAAAGAATAGATTTTTAAAATGCTAAACATAAAATATTTTCTGATAAAAAAAATATTTTTTAAGGTATTTTATTATTTATATATTTTTTAACATACAAAAATATTTTTTGATAAATAAGAATTATTACCTAATAAAACTAAGATTTTTAAATATATTTTAGTGTTAATTTTACCAAAATGAGAATATAAAATATAAGCTCTTAATGCAGATACAGTAAAATCTATAAAATCTAATGAATCTTTTTTTGAAATTTTTTTTTATAAATAAGAATTATTACCTAATAAAACTAAGATTTTTAAAGATATTTTAGTGTTAATTTTGTTCTTTTTTTGTACTTTAGAGCAACAATGCACTAGGTTTTTTCGACTATACGTTTTATAGCCATTAAGTTGGCTGATTAATGTAAAATTATATGAGTTATACGATGCTTAGTCGTCTCAGGGACAACAGCGTTAACGTCGACGACTGGCGTTGAACTTCAACTTGATCGGAATCCGATCCGATCTGATCCGATTCGATTCAAAATGCGAGGAGTGGATCGCCACCAGCAAGTTTATTTAACTGCCGAGCCGACGCCAACGCACTTCCGGACTTTCTAAACCGGAAGAAAGGGGAACCCCCGGCAATCATTCACTCACTCGAGTCCTCCACAACGAACCGCTTGGTGTTGGGCGCGGATTGCACGTAACCTCCCAGCTCCATTTTCAGGTCCATGTTCTGAAATAATACCGGTATTAAATATGGTTAGATATTAGAAAATATTTTAAATTATATTCGCACTTGTTTAACTATCCACAAACGAGTTTCTGCATATATACCTAGCTATTAAAAATGAGCATTAATTCCCAGTTTGAAACTATTATATTTTTTGGGCAGTGTACAAGTTAAGGAAAAACAAGAGAAGGCCCTGAAACATCTGTGTAAATGCAGTTAGCTAACTGCAGTGATCAAACACTAATTAATCTAACGAAATACAGTGAAACCTTAAGAAATGAACAGCTGTGACTCAGAAAAATAAATATCATACATTATGCATAAGATATTCATATTTTTTTTACCTTAAAAGCTACTCCTTGAAAATTCGAACTCGAAATTATTTGTTGAAATTTCTAAAGTTCCACACTTTTCCACTTTTGTTTTATATATTTTAAATACTTTGAAAAACTTAAATTTAAAAATAGTGTAATAAAGTTTTGGAGATCTTTAACTTACGCGAGCTCAAAATTTCGATGTTATTTTTTTTCGAAGATGTTTCGAACTTAAAAATTTCCAACTTTGGATACTAAAATTTCGAGTTAGTTGCAGGCTTTAGTTTTGAACTTTCGAATTTTGAAATTTCGACTTCGAATTTTGAAATATCGATTTCGAATTTCGACTTCGAATTTCGACCGTACTGCCCCAGTTGCAGCAACCGCAGACGCACGCGCAGCGGCAGATGAAAAGGCACAGAGCACGCTCGACTTCACTTTGCTTCGGCATCGAACTGTTGTTGGCCAATCGCCTCTGCCGCCGCCGCTGCCTCGGCTACCGCCTCTGCCCGGCCTCTGCCGCAGCCGCCGTCTGCGTCGGGCATCGCTGCCTGCGTGCTTATTAATTGGCTTGGAGCTCAGCTTATCAGCTGAGGGCAATAATTCTGCTCGAGTTGAGATGTCAGTGATTTATTTGGCCATAATTAATTTGATTTTATTGTTTACAGGCAATTTTCGGCGGCGCAGCTTTCAAAAGCATTATTCTTCAGTTAATTGTGAGTGACAAGTAACTAACTAGCTGGCAAAAAAATAAGGCTTCCTTAAGTTTTTATAGAGGAACATATGCTTGGACCATGACTGACGGCGATTCCAGACCCCATTTTAAAGTTTGAAAACTACTTTTTAGTTTTTAAAAAACGTCTAACAAATGACATTTTTTAATTTTCTAATTCCCTTAGCCACTTAAAATGTGTCGGAAGTTAGGAGAGTTTGACTGTATATGTTGATAAGACATCCATTCACCATTTAAAAGCTGTGCAAACACTGAATAAATCAAATTAAAAACTAGTTTCCCAAAAAAACAAAATTTCTTACCCAGTGCGGAAGTATATATATTTTTGTATATTTTCTAGAACTGCGTTTTGTATTAGAAAACTTTGTGTCAGTCCAAAACGTTAAAGGCTTATCTATATATATATATACGAAAAATTAATTGAAATTCCCCAAGGGAATATATAACTTGTTTTCAAGAAGAACGAGTGTAACTGGGGAGATATCTGCCAAATTAGACAGGAATTTTATCTGTCACGTGTGCCAATTAGGCGTAGGTTGTAGAAAAATCGTGCCGCAGCACACAGGTCTAGACTCTAGAACCATTTTAGAGAAAAAAGAGATAATAGATAAGCCATAAAAACCCTTTTAGTGCCTTTAGTAGCTGTTAAATGGGGAATATCTCCAGTTGTCACCTATTATTCGGGGGTTTCTTCTCTTCGCACAAGCTTTTTGGGGGCCCAAAAGGGAAATTTATGGGTTCATGATTGGAATTTGGAATTTAAAGGCCCGACTGATTAGCACAGAATGTTTGTTTTTTATTAGGTCCCCCGCATGATTTGCATGCGAATCGAATAACTATCGAAAACTAAACGATACAAAGAGAGCTGGAAATGCAAAAGGTACACCGAGAAAAATCAGTTATATTCTAGTTATTTAAAAAAAGAAAAAAAAGAATTTGGTTGTCTGTAGCATTATATTTTAAACTATTTGAAATGAAAATATTAAAGAGCTTAAAAAACAAGTATTTAAATTATATTGGGTGCAGTTTTTCTAGAGTCCTTATTATTTTAAGCACTTCACATTTGGAAATTATAGAAATTAAATTCCCATAAATTAAACCAATTTGTGTGGTACTTTTTCCGTCCGTGTTTATATATTTTTAGATCGAGATTTTGTGGGATGGGCCGGAAGGAAAGCGGGATTGCATGCGAAATCGCTGGAGAAATGCGATATTTAATATGTACATATAATTCTACGATACTATATATGGTGTATATGATATATGTAGAGTCGCATCTTCAGTAGTTTGTGTTTTTTTTTGCCACCGCGCCATTAATAATTTAATTAATTTAATCATTTGTGGTGGCAACAATTTGCTATTTACTGGCACAAATTACGGCTCATGAATGGCACTCGGTGGCGAAATTCGGCAATCATATAAATTGTTCACATTAAAATAAATTTAGAACTTGTGTGTTTTGGTCCGACTGACACTAAATTCACACTAATCAATTGATTATAATTATCAATGATAATTTGTAGAACGGAAATCTTGAGAGCCAGCCAAGAGCACTCGAGTTTGGAGCGTTACTTCAAAATGTTAGGTAAGAACCAACCCACTCACTTACAATATCGCCAAGGTATGTTTTTTATATATCGCTGCTAAATTCGGTTGGCCAAAGCGGGCGATTCGTTGTCGTATTTGGGGAACTATGCTCGAATTTTAGTGTATTAAAATGCTGAACTAACGCCGCCGACAATCGCCGTTCGACTAATGCGCTCTACGTAAAGCTTAAACGTAACTTTCGATTGCGCCAAAAGCGGCGACTGCGACGTCAACTGCGCAGTCGGCCGATCGCCGAGAAAGGGGACTTAACCCTCGGCAGGCCAAGCACTCGATATCAGCTAAGAAAAGCACAATTTTCTGATCAAGCCTACCATAAATAATGTAAATTCGATATTGAAAAAAAGCACTCGATATCAGCTAAGAAAAGCCAAATTTTCTGATCAAGCCTACCATAAATAATGTAAATTTGATATTGAAAAAAAAGCACTCGATATCAGCTAAGAAAAGCCAAATTTTCTGATCAAGCCTACCATAAATAATGTAAATTTGATATTGAAAATTGTTATTTTTTTTTTTGTATTTAAAAAAATCGAAAAAGATATAAAAAATCAGGAATTATCCGTATTTTGAATATAATAATTTCGTTTTTTATATTTTCGAACACATCAAAGTGATATTATCATCGAAATAAGTTTAATTTGTTATCATTTTAAAAGTTTAAGCCAAAGATTACTTCCTAAAATGTTTCATTTTTATCTTAAAACTAAAATAATATTTTAACTTATTTAAAAATCTAATTTTATACCCACAATTTATAGCAACGTTATTATAAACACATTTTATTACTCATACGCAGTGTGGTCTCTTCCCATATAAGTTATGACTTTTGCAATATTTTTATGCACTAAATTTGTGTTATAAAAAAACAACAATAATACAACAAAAGCTTTAAAAGTCTATCACTCATACGCACTGTTGTCTTAGCGTGATTAATTTGATTACCATTAATTAATATTAATTCAGTTTGTATTTTTTAGACGATTGTATCAATTATATTTGCTACAGATAAATGTTAAAAAAATGTTTTGGTTTCGATTTTAATTTATTAAGGCAAAGGTTTTTTTTTTATAAATTTCAAAATGTTTTTGAAAATTAAATTCTAAAAATCTAAAATATATTTTTAAACAAAATTACTCAAAGTTGAGTTACTTTGTGGTATATCACGGCCACCGCGGAGGGTTAAACAGGACGGGATCTCTGTCAAGTTGAGCTGGCTCTGGGTCTGGGGTCTACGTCTACGTCTACTCTCCAAACCAAACGAAACGATACCAATATGATCTTAAATCTAATTAAAATGTAACGAACGCAATGGAATTGGAATCGAAATTGAAATTGTAGCCAAATGAAAGCGATGCCAGCGCCTCAATGCCAGCGATCAAGTCAGTTACTAATAGAACGGCATTTACAGTAGATCAAGGTGGGGGAAGATCGTCTCGTCTCGGCTGGGGGACATGATTTATCGATTTGCCGATAGCGGATAGCTGATAAGCAGCATAGAACACGACCCCTTGGGAGACACGAGAAAAGAATTTGTGGTACATGCATGTATACATGGCGCCTTACCGCATGTAAGTAAGGGTTGCTCATCACAGCAGCGGTTGAAATAGTACAACTAATGGAGGAAAATAATACTAAAATAATTGGGTAAAATCGATTTTTATGGTGTTTTAAACAAAGTGGTTTAATTTTTATTATAATATAATTATTATATAAACTTATAAACCTTATAAAAAATAAATTAATAGATATGTTAAAAATATATATTTATTTATATAAAATTTTATATTTATTTTTTCAAATAACTAATACTAAAATAATGAACTTTTTTATCTTTCAGTAAAATAGTTTAAGGTAAAACACTTTTGTTATAGAATTATTACCTTATACCTTATACCTTATACCTTAAAAACTAAATGAAAAATAAAATAAAAGATATTAAAAAATATTAACATTTTGCCTAAATTCAGTTATAATTACGCATATAAAATTTAGAATTATTTTTTCAAGTAACCTGTATTATTTTACCCCCAATTGCCTCCTCCGGCCACGCCCATCGTGCCAGCAAAGGGGCAACAAGTGTTTTCGCAATGACGCAGATGGCCAGGCGACTGGCAAATTGTGTTTTTTTTTTGTTCTCTCCCACAAATTGAAAAACCAAAGTCGATTCTATTCCGGTACTCAGGTATTCCGGAATGGAAATATTCTTCCGTTTCGGATGCGACTGCAAATGAATCATCGATATTTGGTTAAGAACTTAAGAACTTGTAGAAAGAATATCAAAAAAAAAAAGCTGCCTATCTTTAAAGCATTTCAAAAATAGCCCAAAACCTAAAAAAATAGTAATCATATATAATCATAATCAATTCGTATTCATTTTGCAATTAAATGGCAATGACTAAGATTATTTTGATGGCAAGAACATATATTTAATAATTAAACTTATAAGTGCTGTCATGTTTTTGGTTTTCGATAAGATTTCAAGCGAAATGTTTCGGATCGTTTATCAGGCGAACTCAAAGGATATCTTATAAATTGCCTTGTCATTCTATCAAGGGGTTTTCCCAGTTTATTAGGAGTTTTTCAAAGATATAGTATATTAACATAGGCGATTTTGGACTTTCCAATCAATGGACAACTTGTTCACATTCTGTCCACTCATCTCCGGTGCGTGGCACGTAGTGTTTGCTACACGGTGAGAAAAAGTTTAATATATTTACTAGAAATTATAAGGTTTTTTTTTTTTGAATTTTTTAAAAATCTCATTTAGTTTTTTATTACAAATGAAAATCCCTTTAGATAATTTCTAGTTTAATTTAGTTTAATATAATATAATAATTTATTTTTTTAAGTGTACTTTTTAGAAATTTTTAAGTCCCATTTGGTTTATATTACAAATGAAAATGCCTTTAAACAACTTTGTTATTTATTTAGTTTAAATTTATAATGATAGGCACTTTTCTAGTTAATCTATTGCTTTTTGATAGCTTTTTAACGTTCAAGTGTACTTGATTTACACTCTTTGCTGTTGGAAACATAAGCGTGCGGCTAAAAATCCCCCAGACCCTCTACGTTTTTCGACTTCCAAAAAATCATGACAACAGCAAATGATTGTGACGTCGACGGGGCGGCAAACAAATTGCTATAAATAAGTCAAGCAATCGCAGGCCCACTTCTATATACATAGACCATAGACTAGGATTCCGGCGGATCAATCGGCTATATAATAGTCAATCAGTGGGCCAGACTGTGCCCAACCACTTGGCGGCATTATCTCCGTGCGATTTTGGCCCAGATAAAGCGTTTTGTTTACGGGCTTTCGCTCCAAGAAATCATCTTGTGTTTTTGTTGTCACATGAATTTGCGTTTCGGTTTCCAGAAAAGAAATGGCTTCGGTTGTTTATCAACAGCATTTACAATTGTACAATTGTGTACAATTTGTGTGTAAAAATCGAGCTTGAAGTTGGGGAAAATATTTGCCATTTGCGTGCAAGTTGTGGGCCAATTGACAGCTGCATTTGGCTGCTAATAGCGAAAAGCGGTTTGTTTGGCCGGCAAAAACAATTAACGGATGTTTAAGGGCTTCTTACGTATAAGCGAATTCTGGAAAAACCAGAAACACAGCCATGAATATTTATATTTATTTATTTTTGTAGATAACATATTTTAAAATATGGAGTATCTAAAAAATATTTCTATTAACATTCCTATTTTCTAAATTATTTGTAAAAACCTAATAACAAAATAAACTTGGTAAGTAGAGGAAATTCCCAACAGAACTGTTTGATTAAAACTTAAGACCTTATAAAATATCTTTATATATTTATATTACCATTTATATTTCCTAAAAAACTTTAATATAAATATTTTTAAAATCCGAATAACAAAATTAGCCAACAAAACTGTTTGATTAAAACTTAAGACCTTATATAATATCTTTATATATTTATATTACCATTTATATTTCCTAAAAAACTTCAATACAATTATTTTTAAAATCCGAATAACAAAATTAGCTTGTTAAGTCGAGAATATTACCAACAGATCTGTTTAAACTTTCTGCAATTGTTCGATTAAACCCTAAGACATCATATTATCACCCCAAAGTAATCCCAAATACCATATCATTGCCGACATTTCCGTACGCAGAGCTTTAGAGCCCAAGGTTCCCATCATAAATACCGAATAATGAATTTCCCAGACGATTCCGATTGTTTCCTGTTCTGGTTTCCCTTGCCCGATTGGATCTCTCGAAATGTTTGGATGATGTCGATATGTCCGATTTGATTTGGCGACTGGAATTAACCGATGTTAGCAATTTACTTAATTTTACGGGTACGTTTTAAAGGCGATTTGAGATTATCGGGGGACCGAAATAAACAAATAATTTAAATTAAAATTTGTCGCACTTTTAATTTGAGTCAACAATCAGCGCACTGTGTCGCTCTTTTTTTTTGTTTGTTCTGTCTTTTTGTCTTTGCGCAATTAATGACACAACAATTTACAAGTGATTTTTCAGTGCAACACGACACGATGCGGCGAATTATTTACAGCCGAAAGCGAATTTGTTAATTTATTTGCTCGTTTTTCGTTCTCATTTTTTTTTTTTTAGCTGTTGCGACGTCAGAGGCATTTGCCCCAATGAAAAGCCGACCAGAGCTTTCCCATTCTATAACCGATCGGTGGATGGTCTGTATATATCTTATTCTTATTCTTGACATTAAAAATAAACGAGAGAGCGTACAGAGAAAAACGTAAAAAATAAAAAGAAATGGAAAATCTGAAAATTCCTCTCATCCCACGACCCCAAATGGAAGTCAAGCGATTAACTCGCTCCCTTAATTTATGCACGTGCGAAATTCGTGACGAAATTGGCAAATTCCTAATTGCAGATTACAAAATTCCCACCCGGGAACCCAAACAATTTATGCAAATTCTGAACGGTTTCACTTGTTACAACATTTCTGGAGCGTCATCGTTATAGCTGTCTTTTTGTTCTCTCCTACACGCAGAATAAAAGCGAACTGATTTTTTGCGAAAAATGTCAAAAAAAATGTTTAAATACCAATTGATTGGAAACTTAATAACGAGTTCAGAAAGGTACGACAATCCATATTTGGATAAATATTTTATTTGTTTCGATCAAAAAACGAATTATTTTTTTTGTTGAAAATTGGAATCTCGGTTTTTGGTAAAATTGGATTTTTTTCTTTTTGTTTTTTTGCTGTAATTTGGTTAAAAATGGTCTTACACCAAAAATACATACTGTTTTGAAGAGATTATAAAGTAATAATTACATCCATGACACTTTCCGTGTGATTTTGAAAAAATCAAATTTTCGCCAATTTGCATTTTTTTTTTATAAGGGGGTACATCATGATTTTTTGCGGAAAATGTCAAAAAAAAATAAAATGTCTTGGTTTAAATGCCAATCGATTGGAAATTTAATAACGAGTTCAGAAAGGTATGACAATCCATATTTGGATCAATATTTTTATTGTTTCGGTCAATAAACTAATTATTTTTTTTTTTTGGAAAATTGGAATCTCGGTTTTTGGTATAATTTTCTTTTTTTTCTTTTTGTTTTTTTGCTGTAACTTGGCCAAAAATGGTCCTACACCAAAAATACATACTGTTTTGATCAGATTATAAAGATGTCAAAAAAATAAAATGTCCGGGTTTAAATACCAATCGATTGGAAATTTAATAACGAGTTCAAAAAGGTATGACATTCCATATGTGGACCTTATTTGGCATAATGGTAGTTAAAAATTGGATTTTTAGAGGCCGACAAGTAGGACTAGAATTTCGGACAAATATTGGTTTTTTTTTGCGGTCAATCGCAATTTAAACACGTGTATTATTTCTCTCAGTGTAGCTGCCCATTGACGCAAGCGGCAATGCGCAACAATAGCGGTAAGGGCAACAATAACAACTGCCGGCAGCAACAATTACTTGTGATAACAGCCACATTAATTTTATTGTCAAAAAGCATCCACCCCCGCAATGACCGCCCCCTCACCCGCACCCCCACATATATACATGTACATATATACCCCGCAGATCGCGCTTAGCCATATAAATTGCCGTTGCGACTGATAAATTACACTAATCGCTGGCGGTGCCGACGTTTGAGCTTTGTTTGCCCCACGCCCCTGCCACGCCCCCTTCTCAAACACGACACGATCTTCTATAGCAGCCGATACGATACGATCCGATCCGATCCGAGTATATATGCTATAGAAATCAGAGAACAAAGAAAGCTCTGATGGGGCTAAAAAGATCTACAGGGAAAGTGAAAGTACTTAGCAGTAACTCTACTGATTTATTACCCAATTTCATAGCCAGCTGAATTTAAGATATAATAATACTATAATACTTTTGGGTATTAACTGGTTCATTAACTCATTTAGCGTTCCTATTGGTTAGTTATTAAATTAAGGAATCTACTTACTACAAATGATCGATTTTTTACTAGAAGAGATCATGATATAATTGAAATACCATCTAGTTTCCATCTTTAATAGCCCAAAGTTTAATAAAATAATTATATTCCATTCTATAAAATCCATCCAATGTATTATAAATACGAATACAAATTTTGGTTACTCTAGGTTTCAGGCTTCCACAGATCCTAAAGATGGCAGTTTATAATAGATCAGTACTGAAAAAGATCACTTTTTGTTTGGTTAGTTAGAGTCCGACCCAAAGTCAATGAACGACATCGTCTGATCCCGTCTTCTTTGGTAACCCATGGCAATTCGATCCGAGATCCGAGATCCGAGATCCTAGATCCTCGATCCTCAATCCTCGATCCTAGAGCGACTCAATGCTGGGCTTCTTGTTCTTGTTCATGCCAAAGTATCCCCACCAGGATCTGCGCGTTCTCGATCCGCTGGCAGCCGGTGAAGGTGAGGCATTGCGAACAGCTCCTCGTGAGGCGGCCGCCAAAGGCTGCTCCGTCTGGGACTCCATGCTGCTCTCACTGGAATCGGGAGGTTGTGCAGTGATGGCGGTGCTCCTTCGACTGGCTGACTTGCCGGATTTCGACGACTTGCCGGACTTGACGGTATGGACGGTGTCCAACGAGACCTGGTTGGCATTGGCCAGACTGGGCAGCGGGGTAATACCGCCAGTCCGGGTGCGACGATCCCCACGATCCCGACGATCGCCGCCGCCGCCGAAAAGTTTGTTCAGATACGGCATGCACATCCTGGAATCGAAAACCTTGGCTGCAGGAGATCAGTTGCGAGATCGGCTAAGTGTACAATTTTTTGGGGAATTATACTCTTTACTTTTACTCGTTTGTACGTTTGGAATTTTGCTACTACTATTTGGCTGGCATCGAACGTTAAACCGAAACTGTGACAGTCATCGCAAGGGAGAATGGATTACATACAATATTAAATACAAAAATATTTAATAACTCAAACTCTTCTCTCAACATTATCAAAAAATATATATTTCCAGCCAAGTTAAATATTAAAAAATATTACTTGTTCTTTAGTTTAGGTAAACTTCGCAACGTTTTCTCATCCGCATGTTAAATTTAAAGTATGGTTTAAATAAAAAAAAAAAATATTGAAATTAAAAGCCGACTTTAAATTTAAAATGCGGACGAAAACAGTCCGTAGATAATTAAAATTAAATATTTAAAAAAATTATTAATTTTATTATGTATAATCAAATTTTAGAAAGCAAAAAAATATATTTATAATTTACAGGTATAATAAATAAATACATTTGTAAAAAAATCTAAAAATAAACGTTCATTTAAGAAGATATATGGGGATAAAACGGTAATATTTTTGTAGCATTCAAAAAATCTCTTTAATGATAAATAAAATATTTCAAAGAAGTACAAAGCAGGGATTAAAGGAAGGCACATTCCACGTAGACAAACCTAAACACCTAGTTGAAAATGGTCCATGGCTGTTCTAAATTTAACTTTAGACTGGGGAGGATTTGGTGCGAGGATCAGACCACTCGAAATGCAAGAAATTGCGCCGCTTGGGTCCCACATGTCTTGGAAGTTATTTATAGAATCCCTAACCTATCCATCGTGCAGACAACAAAGCGGAGTCTCAGCACAGCGGAATCACTTGCAATCAGACCATGGCCTCGTTCGGAGTTCGGGGAATGGGACAGCCGCTGGGCATCCGCATCTGCTGCTGTCGCGTGTGCACCTGCATCAACTTCGGTTTCGTTCTGTCGCGGATTGGCCTGCTCAAGCTGATGGAACTGGGCCTGGCCATGCTGTGCGAGGGTCTGCTCATCAAGTATGGGATACCGTATGGCGACTCCATTGGCCAGGCGCTGACCAGCTTCCTGGCCACCACGGGCCACTGCTTCACCACCACCGGCATCCTGCTGCTGTGCTATGCGTTCTCCGACAAATCCTACAGCCTGATCCGCCAGTCGCTGTTTGTGAGTAGCTCTTGCTTCAAAGATATTTATTCTAAAACTAAAATGATTACATTACTAGACATCGAATTATACGCAAAAACATATTCTGAATATTATATATATTATTACAAAATAATATATTACATATTCTTTGATTAAAGATAAACTGTTCGTAACAATTCAAACTTAAACTTGGATTTTTTACAAAATGATTTTATTTTAAGTAAGTTTGCTTAATTTCGAGTGTTCAAAATAATGTCTTGCATATAATCGGATGTCTACTCGTTAAATTGAATATTCTCTTTTAAATATAAAAAGTAAATATGAATGTTTCTTAACAATATTAATTCCATTATACCACACAAAGTAAATTCTTTAGTTAAAATGGAGAACTAAACACAAGTAGGGAAACCATTGTACATACATTTCACATTACAATTATTAAACATTTTTTTACATTTTTTCCAATATTAAATTGTAAATTCCCGATTCAAGTATTTAGTTTTTCCTATAATTCCAGGAGACCTTGTTCAACGGCCTCGCCAGCTGCATGTACTTCAGTTCAGCCAGTTACATGGGTTTCGCCTGTGTGGTTTGGCTGCATCCGCAGTTCCTCGTACGTCCCGGATTCTGGGCATATCCAGCCATGACGGCCTGCTATGTGAGTGCTTAAAAAATCCCAGGAATATAAACCTGAAACTATAATGATTTATTTATCCTTAACTTTCAGTACATGGGCTATGCGGCGGGCCTTTTGCATGCAATAGATGCCTACTTGGCATTCCGGCACTTTCGAGGCTCACGCTAGGGTCGTCCCCGGCCAGATAAAAGAGCAGTATCTTAAGTAATTTGTGGACATATTTATATGAGTTTTAGGTTTAAGGCACCTTCTTCTTCCGATGGTCTCAAACATTCACAGTAAAAGCGCTTAGTCGTATGTTTGTTTTTATAAATAATAACCTTTAAAATGGACTGGTTTGATTAGCACCAAAAGGAGTGGGAGATCCGGCGATCTGGGCCATTATCAGGCCATCTTGTTGGCCTCTGCCTTGAATTTCCTGCAATTACATTTAGGTTGAGCTTGAGATGCAATTCTCTTTACAGTTGAGATTGGTGAGACCCACTTGAGTTGCTTGAGTGCCTGGCTGGTTTCGTAGTCCGCCTTTAGCAGTCCGATGCGCACCCAGCGCGGCCGCTCGTGGATAACCTTGTGGATGAGAAACTTCAGGCCCAGCAGCAAGTGCTCGAAGATCACAAACGAAAGATCCGGCACCGATGGCAGCCAGTGTGAAAAGAAGTCCCTAAAAGAAAAGGAAAAGGGGGCAGAGTTATTAAAGACACCAAAAGTTCCAAATCATGCACAGCTTACTTGACATTGGGCTGAAGGAAGAGCAGTCCGCAGTTGCTGAGCAGCGCCATCACCGAGAGCAGCTCAAAGGCCAGCTGCCAGGCACCGATATTCTTGGCCCGCCTCGCGAATGGCCGCTTGTAGATGTTGCACAGCTTCCACATGTCAATGTGCACGGCAAAGACGTTGTTCAGCAGAGCACCAATGGCCGCGAAGGGGGCGACGGCGGCAAAGAGAACCACGAATCCAAACTGGATGCACACCTGCAGGTAGTCCTCGTACGTGGAATGGTATTCATCTAGCCCCGATTCGTAGAAGGATTGCTCGTAGCGCGGCAGATCGCTAATGGATCGCAGCTTCTCCTCGGCCACCTCGCGGTGCCGGAACTCGGCGTATTTCTGGCGCAGCACCGCCATCAGCGGTATGCCAATCTCCTGGGCGATGCACAGCACCTGGAAGACCAGCAGCTGCATCATCAGCTGGTATTTCAGCTGGCGCAAATCATGCAACACAAACGCAATATAGAACTGTGAGAAGAAGTTATTCACGATCTCGAAGAGCATCAGCTTGTTGACCCGATGACGATCGTATTGCGATCGCGTTCGGTGGTTTTCCAGATTGGTAAGGAATGTGGCCAGCTTCTCGTATGCCCACGAGAAGATCGCGATGAGCACCGACTGCACAATGACCGGCACGTACAGCAGCCAGGACTCCGGCCCAAAGTCGGCCAGCACCTCGGCCTCGATTTGGAACTGATAGAGGGCAAACCAGCCGGCGGCCACCACGCAACCGAGAACCACTGGATACGAGATGCAGTACATCTGCAGGTAGGTGTAGCGCATCGGGTAGTGGAGTGTCATCTTGCCGGTAATCGGATCCGGTTTCATTTGGCCCGTGTAGGCGGAACGCGGCTTGTCCAGGCTGCTCATCTCGATGGTGCCCCAGCGGTACGAGTAGCCGGCGCACTTGCGCTTCCACAGCTCCAGGAAAATCTGAAAATATTTAATATAAACTCAATGAATAAACAGATTTGCTTCGGTTTGGTTTTTAATCTCAAGCTGTTAATAATAATATTTAATTTTATTTGGATTTTAAAAATACAAAGATAGTTTATGTTGAACGATACAACAAAATTGTGAAATGCACGCTGGCTATTTTTATTATCACACAGAAAACAAACTCGATATGAAACAGGGTCATTTCTACCTTGTTTCCTATTAATAAAAAGCAGATATGATTAATGTTAAATTTATGATTCAAACATATCAACTTGATATTTTATAATTTCATAAAAGTTATAAAAGTACTGTTTTAAAATACCAAGTTTAGCATATTTTGAACAAATATTTTTTTTTTTTTCATATCAAAATGATATGAATAACTTGATCTTTAAAAAATATTAAATTTACCTGCACATATCTATCTGATCTGTTGTCAATTTTTTTTCTGTGCACACTTAAAAGTTTCCAACTTAAGAGCACTTAAATCCTGCTGTATTTAGACTTTTGTCACATTTAAGATTTATACATTTAGAAAGCCATTTATTTTTAATGTGCACAAGTTTACTTTGTCACCTATTGTGATGAAAAAATAGACTTACCGTGGTCCAAACTACATAGAAGCTGCAAACCAGCGAGATATTCAGGTCAAATACGCATTGAAGGATGCCAAAAAGAGAGGGGAAGATCAGAGCCTTTGTGTAGAACTCGATGAAGCCGAAATAGAGGCCTATGCTGGAACCGAAATAGTTGCGGATGTCCTCGATGGGCAGCTTGGTGCGTTTCAGGTTCCAATTGAAGCGTTCCAGGTAAAGCTGGAGAGAAAAGATTGATGAATAATACAATTTAAAACAATAATACCATATACATTTAGAATATAGAATTTAAGTTCTTATATAAACTCACGATATCGTGCAGGGGAAACATGTCCTCAATGTAGCCCTTTTGCAAATACGACTTAATGCCGTCCTGAATCACATCCTTGATGAGGACAGGTATCTCGCAGTAGCGCAGGATCTGGTCCTTGCCCATGCCGGGCAAAAGAAAGTCCGAGATGCAGCCGTTGTTGAACTTTTGCATGCTGTTCGTGGTCGTCATCTTCTCCAGCTCAGCGGCATCGGCCAATCGCAGCAAGGTATCCACACTGGCCGACAGGTATAGGTATTTTTCGGTTTTTCTAAAAGATATTTAATTGGATTAGGTACTTACTCTATTTGGGATGTATTAAACAAGGCATTATAAATAGATCTTGAAAAAATATCGAAATATACTACTACTAAATATCGAAAATATCGATAATTTTCCAGGTCTAATTTGAAAAGCGATCTAAATTTTTTAAAGTGATCAAAAGTTCTTGTTTGAAAAAATTAAAATCAAAGAAGATAAGAAGTAAAAATTATTTTCTTAGATAAGTTTACAGTTTTCAATTGTGTTTACACATTGTGTGTTTAATAAACAATGCTCTTTTGATCCCATTAAGACTTTTTGTTTGCTAATTTCAATTGATTTACTGATTTATCCTAGATTCGAAGTGCTCACAATGTAATGTTGTTTTCTATAGAATTTATGTTAAAAAAAAACTTCTAAGGATTTGTTTGCTCATAAAAAAAAAACAAACACTTGAGCTCTTTGTTGAATTACATAAATTGTGTTTACATTTGATGATCTATAAACAACGCATTTTTGATTATATAAAGATTATTCTGTTTAGTTTGTGGAGAATATAGACTTCACTTTCATTGTTAAATTACACAAAGGCTTATTGTTTTCGTATTCCATAATAAATTTATACATTTTCTTTGTTATGTAAAATATTTTGTTCGTTTATTTTTATGAGTTTACTTTTTTTACTAATGCTTTTTTTTATTTAAAAAAAGTTTTTCAATTTATTACAAATTTGCTCGATTTTAAAATGTGAAAAACTGAATTTTTAATACTTTTTTGGGCAAATTGGGTTATTTAACGTTAATTATGATATTTTAGTTGTTTTAAAGCGTTTAAACTTATAGATCATAGAGTTATATAAATCATTTTTTGATAAGTTCTTCAATATTTTAAATTTATATCATTTGTTTTTTTTTAAAGATTTTTTACGACCACATAATCCCAGCTCACCCGACGATCTCCAGCGTGGTTTGGATGCCAAACTCCTGGATGATCTTCTCCACATCTTGGCAGTGCCTTAGCTTGGCCTTCTCCGTGAAGATGATGACGATGTGGGTCTGTTTGTGGATCGAAAAGCTATGTGAGACTGCCTGCCGTCAAAGAAAAAGAGCACAAAACCGACTGACCTTGTCGAAGGGTTCCGGATCTGGGCCCAATCCCTCGGCCCCGTCGCCGGAATCCAAGGTCCGCTGGCGCTGCAGTGCCTCCAATTTCAGGCTGCGCTGCCGGCGGAACAGCTGGTTCTCGATGATGTTCCGCGTACGTGGTCCTGGACCTGTGGACAATGAACAACATTGCGGATTCGGATCGGGATTCTATTAATTCCGGGGTTCTATTATGCACTCACTCTTGGCATCTTCGGACATCGTTTACGGGTGACGGCTGATGACGAGTGCTGGCGTCGCGTCGCGCTGAACTAATAACAAAAAATATAACAATCACATCCACATCGAATCGCCGAAATATGTATATTCATAGAAAGTCGCCTCTCACATGAGTAAGTGATCGGCTGTCCCGCTCACTCGCACAGCGTGCGCCCGAATGTTAATTGCGTGTCTCTTGGCCCGTGCCAATGCCAAAATACTGAATTTTTAATAATAATGCCAAAATATTTCGCCTTTAGCAGTTCTTGCCGGTTCAAAGTGCTTTTTGTTGTTGTCTTCTCCCAGATTCGCAGTGGCGTGCGTGACGTCATGGCCGCCATGTTATCGAATCGCCTCGTTTCGTTTGCCCCCACAGTCAACACACAATAATTACAGAAAAAAAAAAATTAATTCAAGTCTTAATCGATTTGTTCTTAATTTTGTTTAAATTAGCCAGATTTTCCCCTTTCCCGCCATTTCGACGCTGCAGCCAATCAATCATTTATCGATTACCATGTGCAACCGTGTTAGAGATGAGCGATTGCTGCACTCCGTGATTGAAAGTCACGGCGGCGGCGAACAGTGACTACGGGGCAAGCAGTGACTTGAAACAAACAGATCGATTTGACATTTTAACATTTTTACTAACACCTAAAATACAACATTCCGAATATTTATACAATCAATACTGATTGTAAGCTATCCATTTTGGCAACAGCTTTTTACTCTTTTATTCCAAATTATCGCCACCATACTTATTACATGTTTCCGTGTTTTGAAGATCCAAATTAATTACCTTTAATAAACATTTTGAAATTAAACACATATTAAAACAGTGACTTTTCTGGTCACAGCATCAGCTGTCCTTCGGTCTGGCAACGCCCTAGTGGGCACTAGGCCTACCCCAGGTGGCAACGTTCCAATCAGCTGGATCTTTTGCCGCCGCGCTCTCCCTGAAACGTTGTGATGCAATTTTGTTGTTTTCAGGCCTAAAAGTGAAAGTTTCCACTGATAAGCAGCCGTGGCTCAAGACCCCGCCTCGTAGCCGACCAGAGGAGACCCTGATCCGTGTCAGCCAGGCGCCAGAAGGCATCGTTTGGGCCAACCAAAGCATCGAAGCTCCGCATTCCAAAGGGCGAAGGGCGCACATGGAGCGCAGGGTCAAAGCCGCGCCAGAAACACCCAAAGATAGCGCCAGCCGATGAGCGGGCATTGTGGAGTGGGCGCCGAGGTCTAACCTCAAAGCAGGCACACACACCAACCGCAGCAACATCGGCTCGAAGAGATTCCCGTTCTCCATTCTCCATTCCCATTCTCGCAGGATTCCGAGGATCCGCCGAGGAGCCCCTTTCCTTCGCTCCGCAGGATGCAGCGCCTTATGCCGGCATCGTGGACCAGCGGCGGCAGCCTGCTGCCTTTCCGCGTCTCCACCACCACAAAGGTGGGTTCCAAAATCAGACTACTCCTTAAGAAACTTAACTTACCCTCTGTATCCCCCGTCAGGTTGTCCTGTTCTCACTGACCGCCGGCGTGGCCCTGATGAGTGTCCTCTCCCGCTTCCTGCGACGCCGCAAGCCGCCACGTCCGCCCCGCCGGGCCAGGAAGTACACGGGCCGGCGGAACCGCAACAGCATGCGCAGTCCCAATGACCTCATCTCGATAGCTGGCTCCAAGGCCTCGGCGCGTTCGGGCAGTCCCGTTGGCTCCACCTTGGCCTATTCGGACCGCCTGTCCATGGCCTCCGGTTCGATTGGCGTTGGTGCGTTGATGGGCGTACAGAATTCCGGTCCAGCCGGCTCGGTGGTCACCCAATTGACAGCCCAACAGCTGGGCATGATGGGCATGGAGGCGCTGGACACGGTGATTAACTTTTGGGAGGACGCCTTGGCGGCACACTATTCGCCCGGCGGACTGCCCGCTCTGTTGACCACGGCGGAGGACTCGGAGTTCTGTCGCGAGATCCAGAACCTGCTGGAGATGGCCTACACGCTGCAGGAGCAGAGCGAACTGCTCTTCCTCGACCAGCGCTCGGTGCTGTTCCGCGAGGAGCATTCCATTGACGAGGCCGAGGAGGAGGCGGGCGAGACGGACGACGACCGGCGGTCGCGCAAGTCCGGAAGCGTGCTAAGTCGGGCGGGATCCGATCCAAACTTTGATTCCGCCGAGAGCTTCGCCTCCGCCCTGGACCAGGTGGCGGATCTGCGGGAGTTCGACGGCTTTATCGAGACCTCGTACGAAGAGTATCCGCTATTCCAGACTGCCCTCAAGCACCACGATGAGTATACGGTGCCGTGCCGCACCATTCGGGCGGAGCTGATGCACTGCAGCACCGACACCGAATATTTGGCCAAGCTGCACTGCGTCCGACTGGCCTTTCAATTCCTGTTCAAGGATCCCGCTGTCGGTCAGTGGATATGCGATTCCGGCCGGCAGATACTCACCGATCTGCTTTGCCTGGGCGATAAGGACACGAAGGAGTTTCTCGTGGGCTACGAGGACATGGTGAACTATCTGCACGACAGCAGCAACTGGCCGTGCATCCAAATGGAGCTGGAGCAGCGCAATGTGAAGGCGATGACCTTCTACGACATCTGCCTGGACTTCATTATTCTGGATTCGTTCAAGGACCTAGATGCCCCGCCCGCCAGCGTTACGGCGGTGGTGCAAAATCGCTGGCTGTCCAACGGATTCAAGGAGACGGTGAGTACAGTTTCTGGAGAAGTCGAGATCACAGTTAAAACTTCACTTGTTTCCTTCCAGGCTCTAACGACGGCCGTGTGGTCGGTGCTGAAGGCAAAGAAGCGGATGCTCAAGTTCCCCAACGGGTTCATGTCGCATTTTTACGTGATATCCGAGCAGATATCGCCGCTAATGGCCTGGGGCTTCTTCGGACCCAACGAGAACCTGCGCGACATCTGCCACTACTTCCGGGAGCAGCTGCTCGCCTTCCTGGGCGACATCTTCAGCTTCCAGAAGAGCCGCTTCACCACCATCGAGGAGTTCTCGCAGGATGTGCTGCAGCACATGCAGACGCGCGTGAATAACATTGGCGTGAAGTTCAGCCAGTGATTGGACACTTCACTTCAGCCTTCTTTTACACACATACTTCTTGGACTCCCCTTACGTTTTTTTACACAACCCCTTCGGTTCGGTAGTTTCCCTAAGAAATGCTCCTACACAAGTTGACTAATTTTAGAGCCACATGCATTCAGCATTCACTTCACAAACGACACCAAATCCACGCATCGTCATTGTATGATTAAGCTGCATTTAAGTCGCCAAAACATTTGTAAAATAAAACTGTTTACCGCCCGCTCCGAGCAAAAATCTAGCTGCGATGCCTCCGATTGCATGGGAGAGGTGGGAGCCTAGGTAATCGAGACGTCGCATACCCAGTTACTATATAAATCAGTGATATATAGTACATACACTGACATAACTACGCACAAAAGAAGTTACTTAAGTCAAGACCTAACCTGGAATTAGTTATTTTCTTATTATTAAGACCTTTAAGAGCTAATCACTTGTTTTGTTACCACTTCAGCAAAGTGTATGGTTTATATAGAATATAAAATGTATACCTATTGATGAAGAAGTTTTAAGACCTATGTTGATCCTTTTCAAAATGGTTTAATATCTTTTAATAAAACGAACAATTTAGAGATTCAATAAGCAAAATTCATAAGATATAGCAATCAGACATTGAAATACTTAACTTACCAAGCTAACGACCAATCGTTCTTTTGAGTGATTAATCCTTAAATTATAAATAATATCCCCTATTGCATTGATTTTGTAAACTTTTTCTGAATTATATGAAATATAGTGATCCGATTATGACAAATGAAAGTAACTTAAGAGAGATAAGTGGGAAGCCATAAGGAAATCTCTTGGCTCTTTGGAACCAGATGTATAAAGGTATGGTCTCTTCGTGAGTTTCTTCGCAGCTCTATTTGTGCCTCTATTCGATTGTTGTTCCATATTCGTATCCCACACAGATCTTCTGCTTTGTGACCATCCATAACCATATTTTAAAGTAGAGCTGGAAAATTATCGATATTTTCGATATTTACACAATATCGATTCGATAATATCGATGTTTTAAAAAGAAAACAAGCATTAATTATCGAGAAATAGCCAAGTGTCGATATTTTTTCAAGCTCTACTTTAAATACCATAGATTTTCGCAGTTCCGTAATCGTATCAATAAAAATGCACATCGATTTATGTAATTTGATTTTTATTCAAACAATTTGCTTTCATTTGGTTGGTTGGTTTGTTTCTTTTCTCATTTTTGTTTTCTTCTTTTTGTCGTATATTTGAGTGTTGACTGCAGTTCAGGAAAGGCATTTTCACGTTCCTCGAATTTTGCGTTTTTCTTGTTTCGTGTGTCATTTTTGAAACTAGGGGCTAAACGTTAAACTAAATACATCAAATGAGTGTTGTGGTCGTGTTAATGTTTGTGTGGCTTTTTGTTAAAGATTCGTAACCAGCTGTTAACCTCAAAACGTTTCGATTTTTGAAATCTTTGCAGTACTGGGGATTTCGAAAACCTTTGCGATTCGGATTGACATATGGTATAGAAACGTATTGCTTGAGATGTGAAGATGCGGCAAACTATCTCAAAACCAAAGAAAACCTCCCTTCTCCTCCTCTCCACTTTTCACTTCTCCACGTATATATCATTTTGTATATAAATCTAACTTTTAGGTTTTTTTTCGCTTGCAACTTATGTACTTAGAACTAGTTTCAGGGATTAGGGGGAACTATAAATCTTAGTGGGTATAAGTTAGCCAGTTAGTTGGTAATTGATTTATCATACGATAGTGTTCTAATTATTCCGATTCTCTTTATCGCCTTATTATAGACTTTTGTAGACTCGCCCACCGAACACGACACCATGGATTCTCAGTGGTGGATTGGGGGGGCTAGCACGTTTTGGTAAGGTAATTTCATCTTGCTTTTCGTATTGGATGCGGTACCTTTGAGGTCCGCTCTGGCCTGACTCGATCTCCGCTAGCGAAACTTCACTTAGGATCTAATAAATAAATGTTTCTTGGTTTTGTTTTCCATTGTTTTTTGTTTTTTCTTTCATATTTGTGTGTTTTTGTTTTTTTTCTTTTTTTGTATTCGTTTTTTAGAATATTTCTGGTTGTTGTATTTTAATATATATATATTTATTCATCCGTTTTGTTCTCTGCTTAATGCAAAGCTCTTACTCGCCATTTATCAGTTATTTATTTATTAATATTATTATTATTATTATATGTTTTGTATATAATTAATTGTTGGTATAATGCAGTCTTTACGGCAAAACAAAAACAGAATTATGCTATTTGATTTCTCAATTTGTTTTCTCTTAGTTATCATATCGATATCGATACTTGCATCATTTTCATTTCATTGTTCTCATTAAATACATAATAATCAAAAATATATCTGTATACTATCATAAATATTTAGTTTTGCTTTTTTAAAGTTCATGAAACCAAATACACTTATTTAGGCCTTTCGATCCGTCTGTTCTGTCTGTTGTTGTTGTTGGTTGCTAATGTTGTTGCTGTTGTTGCTGTTATTGCTCTTACAAAAAAAAGAAAATGTGGTGAAAGTACAAGGTTCAATTGAAGCAATTTACAGTCGGTTTTTAGAATAGAATACTTCGGATTTTCCTTTCTTTTAGTTTTTATCTTTTTTCGAAGGCAGTTAGACGTGAAGACTTTACTCTATTGTTGGTTTCTTGCTTTCGTTTGTTTTTTTTTTTTTTGTGATTTTTTAACAACTATTTTATGTACATTTAGATTACATTTAGGTTCTCGTCATTAGATTGGTTTTTAGATTGCTATATGCATTTTGGCTTACAATTTAGTATTCCGTTTCTCAGCTAACTTAGGGCTAAAGCTTAGTGGCTAGTTAATTTTGCAATTGTAACACTTTCGGGTCTGCCTCGACCTATCCCTACTATCCACATTCGCATACACAAAAAATACATTTCGGCTCCGATCTGTTCAATATCCTTCTCTTTATCTTTCTCTTTCTCAATACCTAAACCTATCTCTATCTCCTTCTCTTTCCCTTCCGCGCTAGTTATTTGTTCCCTAAAGGCATTTTCATTTCTCGATTTTGTTTATGCAAACCAAAATATATATATATATATATATATATAGGTTGGTTGGTACAAGAATGTATAAATTATTAAAGAAAGACAAAATAAAAAAAAATAGAAAATAAAAAAAAAATCGTTGATATTTGTCTCTTAAATATTCCTCATCTTTTTTTTTTGTTTGTTTTTAGCTATTTTGATTATGCATAAGTTGAACGATATGAAAGTTGGTTTTTACGTTAAGCACAAAGGAAATTTCAATTTGATGTTCGTAAGAATGAGGCAATATTCACGTTTAATTGGAAAACATCAATTTTGGGTTTTATGTACAAAGTTTTGTGTTCGTTCTGGTCTGGAAGTACTATTTCAATGATTGTACAATTGGCTATCGTATCTCGTTTTTTGTTTTCCTATTTACGGGTGAAGGCACGCCAAAACATCTAGAGAGTTTATTTTATGTTTAACGTGAGTATTTGTTTGTTTAGTTTTTACCTCTTTTTGTTTCTTTCTTTTTTTTGTTTGTTTACAACGAAAACATTCTATTATTGCTTATGATTCGCTCTTTTCTTTGTTTGTTTGTTTGTTTGTTGCTTTGTTTGGATGCCTTAACATTATGTATATGTATACGTATGCTTGTGTTAATGTGTGTGTGAGTGTGTTTGTGTATGCGTATGCTTCGTTAAGTTTCAACTAAAATAAGTTCTTTACTTTCTGATTTTAACAACACAGGAACAAGTTTGTAAATCTACGCTTAAGTTGCTTCCTCTAAGTTTTTGTCATTAAATTAATGCGAATTACAAAAAAAATATAGTATATATACGAATATATGCGTTAGGTATACATATCTGATAATAGTTTCAAAGTCGCGCATTCACCTTGTTGCTTTAAAAATAAACCCTTTTCGTCTTCGTTTATCCTACTACAATCTTTCTTTATCATCCAAGTGTTTATTCTTAATTCGATTGAGTGTTTCTGCGCAACCCAAAAACTACTACTAGCATTAAATTAAAACATAATTACTTGCTGTATTTTCAGTTTTGTTATAATTGGTTAGAAGTGACCAGATATAGGTGTTTGTGTGTGTGTGTGTGTATTATAATATAATTATAATCATATTCAAATGTTTTTTGCTTTGTTTCGTTTTGTTTGTTTGTTTGTTTGTTTTGCTCCACATGAAGCGCTTATAGCATCTAAAACTTAGAGCGAAAACAAAAAAAAATATTTAATGGGTGTGAAAATACATGAAATAAATCAGTTAATATTATTCTAGTGTTTCCTCTGGTCTCCTCCTCCTCCTCCTCCTCCTCCTCCTCCTCGTGGTGTTTTCTCTTGAGAATTTCGGTTTGCTCCGGAAGAACTTGGTCTTGGTCAAACAACGAAGAAAAAAAAAAAAAGAAAGGCAAGCTGGCGATCCGGAACCGTTTGCTTGTCTCGATATAAGTCGTATGTGTGTGTGTGATCCATTCGGGCTTACAGTATTTGCTTAGGCGGTGGTCTTGCTCACATAAATTAACTATTTAAATCGAACAAAAAAAAAAATAGATTGTAACTCCTTCTCCTCTCCAAAGCAATCCGCACATTTTCCTTTTTTGGTTGCATACGTAAAACTCTGGCATACGTATTCATAACGCTTTTTAAGTCTACACTGTGTTTACCATCTGGATGTTCTTGAGGTTGCTGCTGCTGCTGGGAATCCTTCGGGTTCGAAATCATCGCTCTGCTAGTTTGTTTCAGATGTGCTCGCTTAAGTTACAAAGTCGTTTAAACGTAAATCTGCGGGGGAAAATGGAAACAAACATTAGTTTTGATATTTTTTAACTTATTTTTTCCTTCTTAAATCAAGACCCACCTTAAAAGTTAAATATTTGGCTCTTGATTTTGTTGTTGCTGCTGCTATTTAGTTGGTGTTGCTGCTGGGAATTTTGTTTCGCTTTGGATTAAAATGTTTTGATTGTGTTTCTTTTTCTTCCTTTTTTTTATATTTTTTTTTTGTTTTCGCTCCTGCGTCCGGTTTTCCTCGAGTTCGTGTTTTAAATGCGGCGAACACAAAAATAAATGTGTGTGTGTGTTGTGATGAAAAATGGCTTAAGCAAATTACCAACAAATACGGGGAAAAGCTCTCTGGGCCTTGTGTTTGGTTTTGTTGTTTAGTTTTCTTGTTTTGCTTTGTGTGGCGTATTTTGTTTGCTTTCTTTTCCATCAAATTATCATTTAGGGTTTAAATGTTTTTGGCTTGGGCAGCTTGGCTAGCTCAATACTGCATGTCCAGCTCGTTCCTCTCCTCCTCCTCGATCAGGTCGTCCACATCGAACTCGCTGGGCGAGAAGCTGGTCTGGCGCATCTTTTGCTGTTGCAGATGCTGCTGCTGTTGTTGCAGATGCAGCTGTTGCAGATAGCCACCACCAATGGGCGCTAGACGTGTGCCCGGTTTGAGCACCATGCCGCCGCCCGTTGGCACCTTGGCGCCACGCATACGGGCGTTGGCCAGGGCGGCCGTCTTGAGAGGATTAGTACGCAGGTGTGGCGCTGCCTGAGAAGATGAGGCAACACTGGAGGCGGCTGTGGCTGTGACTGGACCCGAGGCCGACGCCGAGGCTGAGGATGTACCTGAGGAGGCATTGACGGTGCCCGTGGTGCCGGGATCATTGTAACGCGGACGCTTATACTGCAGCTTGGTGGCCCAGCACTCGGTGGCCCGGCGACGGGCATTGGCACAGATATTATCCCCCGACGAGGCGGAGGAGGAGGTGGCAGCAGCGGCCGCCGCCGAGGTGGAGGCCGAAATAACCTTTCCACCCTGGAAGGGTATGTGACGGCGCTCCTCCTGCGTCAGCTTCATCATGTGATGATAGTTCTCGATCTGCTTCAGACGCTGCTCACTATCAATGGTGCTCGTTAAGATGCCCGACGTGGCCGGAGTATGCTCATTCGGCGATGGCTTTGTGTGCGCCGCCGTTGTGTTTATGAAGATATTATCCAGACCCGCCGCCTTGTTCTCGGAAACGATCAACTTCTCCAGTTCGCTGGGATCGCCGCCGGCTTGCTTGTGCTGCTTTTGGCGCAGATGCTGCAGCTCCTCCGGCGAACGCTGCTTGCGGAACTCAAAGACGAGCGGGTATATATGCTGAATGGCAGATTCTACATGGCTAACGCTGGCCGCTATAGATTAAGAGAGACGGGAATTTAGAACTGGCACTTGGAAGGTGACCTTCTCTACTCACCCGTGACTGTTACGCTGCCGGTGGAGAAGATCTTAAGGGTGGCCTTAGGATCGGGATCGCGCATCTTATACGTTACGCCCGGGTGGAGCTCGGGTTCGTAGCTCGCACTCTCCCGATGACGCTCTGAGAAATTGACGATCTTAATGGCCCAAGGCATGCTACAGGTTCCCAGTACATTGACTATGCGGAAGTTGAGGAAGCGGGTGGGAAATCCCAGCTTGCCGAGGGTTCTAGCATAGCGTCTAGCCGCAACCTTGGCCTAAAAAGGGACACAAATAATTGTATTATCAAGTAAACAGGCGCTCTCAGGAGAGATTATAAAGCCTTCACTCAAAAGTGTGATAAAGCCTTATAAAAACCTACCATTGCCTCTGATGTGGCTCCAGTACATGTGATCCGGCCCGAGGACCAAATCGATGCCGTCGTGTACGGGTGGCGG
The DNA here is from genome assembly GCA_035046095.1 of Drosophila pseudotakahashii. Lineage (NCBI taxonomy): Eukaryota > Metazoa > Arthropoda > Insecta > Diptera > Drosophilidae > Drosophila > Drosophila pseudotakahashii. The sequence goes on from JAWNOE010000105.1 coordinate 17,465,757, forward strand.
AGCTTCATTGTCACCATACCGTTCTCGCGACGGTACTCCACATTGGATCCCTGGAGAGCGATCTCACGTAGCTTGAGGTGGCAGCCCACGCTGAAGGAGCACACCACATTATTAATCACAATATCCAATTCGGGTTCATCATCGGAGGCGGCGGCATTGTTGGTCGCGGTGGTCAAAGCCAAAGGCTGCTCCTGCTGCTGCTTCAGATCTCCGCTGGATTTGGCAGTGGGGCTATTTTCCTCATCCTCCTCATCTTCAGCGTCCTCATCCTCGTCGTCGTCATCGCAGTCGACAATCACAGTTCCCGGCTGCATGACCTCCTCCTCCAAAAGCTCAGTTTTGGCTGTATGCAAACTATTGCCATTGGTGGCAATGACAGAGGCTTTGTCGCTGCCGCCGCCGACGCTGCTGCTGTTGGTGAGGAACAGACTTTTGTTGCCGTTGGCCAGCACAATGGTGTCCCCATTGGCCAGTTTACGCTGCAAGCTCGGTCCACCGGCTGTTTGCATTTTGCTAAACTGCGAGAAGTAGCGAACAGTGCCGGCTGCCGATGATGTGTTGCCGGATGAACCGCCGCCACCGCCGATCACCGATCCGGTAATCTTTCCTGTGGCCACCGCCGCCGACGAAACCTGGCCACGATTGGCCATGAATGTGGAGGAGGGTGTTAGATAGACACGCGGGGCATTGGCCAGCACCGCCGAGGAGACGACGCCGCCGGAGGTCACGCCCACCACTCCGGATCCGCTGCTGGCCGCCTTAAGGCCACCGTTCAAATTAGCCACTGGAATGCTGACCATTTCGTTTTGCATCTGCTCTTGCTTGTGCTTCGGCAGTTGGCAGTAGTTGTTCCGATTGTTGTACTTGGACTGATTCGCCTGGCGTTTGATGTCACGATTCCTGAACTCCTCCTGTTGCCTTAACTTGAACTGTTCTTGCTCGCGCTGCAAGCGCAACTGGCGATTGTAGTCCTCCTTCTTAAGCTTTAAGTTACGTTCGAGCTCCAGACGCCGCTGCTCCTCTTCCTGGCGCTCCTCACGCTCCCGCTCAACCTGAAACTGCTGCAAAATGTGCTGCACCTTCTGCTGGCGAACTCTCTCCAAGACGAGCTGCTTCTGCTCCAGCTGCTTTCGCTGTTGCTCCTGCTGTTTCTGTTGCTCTAGCTGTTGATCCTTTTGCTCCTTCTCTCGTTTGACCTGAAGACGTTGTATATCTGCGAGTCTCTCCACGTGCTTGATTTTGGATACCAAGTTTTTGACCAAATCCAGCCTTAAATACGGTAGATTATCCTCCTCCTCGTTGTCTTTTGGCCTGATGATGCCCTGTAACCGTCGTTTTTTTAGATCTTGGCGAGCTTTCAATGCCACCTTGAGTGTCTCCTTAACACAGAGGACGCCCCGGATTATTATATCAGCTTCCACTTCTAGTGGAATTTCCCTCGTATGACCTGTTTCATAAGACGTAAAATCAGCATTGCAAGCTATTGATCCTTTTCTGATTGCATCACTGCCGACATCGACGATTTCATGGAACCGTTGCACTTGTTTCAAGATTCTGTGAAAGTCTGACTGTGTTGGATTACCGGGTGTAGTAGTCCACGTTTCAGACTGTGCAGCCTTGTCTTGGTTAGAATCGGTAACCTGCTGATCGTCGTCGTCGTCGTCGTCGTCGTCGTCGTTGGTGTCAGAAGCTGAATTTTCCGAATCTTGCGAATCTTGCGAATCTTGCGAGTCTTGCGAATCTTTCGGATCTTCCGGATCTTCCGGATCTTGCGGATCTTCCTGTTCCTTTTCCGATGCTTGTTGCTCTTCAGTATTGGAAGCTGGGCAAGGGCCGCCGCCTTCTGCTTCGGAATCAGTTTCAGAGTCTTCGCGTTTATCGGTTTTTCGATCTTCTTCCTCGGAATCAGAACCTCCGGCGTCCGAATCTTCTTTCTCAGAATCTTCGCTCTCGGTTTCTTCGCGCACCACTGATAGTTTTTTTGAATGACTCGATTGCTGCTTAAAGGGCGACTTTCTCTTCTTTATGATCTTTCCCTCGGTGGGTTCTGAGAAATAGTCTGCGTCCTGACGACTCCCTAACAATCCCCAGCCTGTAAGGCTGGTCTGCTGATCGTCGGTAGTGTGACGCCTTGAAGGTAGAACCCGCTTGTCGTCGTCGTCGGAGTCACTTACGGACCTTTGCTGTTCGCGATCCGAGCAATCGCTAGACTGTAGTAATATATCAAGTTCGGCCCTTTGCTGTTCGCGACGTGTACGTTCGCGATGTACACGATCATGTACGCGCCTTACACAACTGCGAGGTTCGTCTTCTGATGATTCGGATGATTCGTACCCGGTCCCGGAACCGCTCCTCCCGGGTGTGTTTCCGGCGTCAACTTTACGTCTATATTCTTCCACCTGTTCAACGTAAGATAATCTCTTCCTGTATTTGGGGTCTTCGGGTCCACGTCCCTCGTCGTCTTCCGAATCAGAAGTAGATAAAGTTCTGCGTCGTCGCTCAGGGTCGATATCTGAAGATTCACGTTTTCTCTTGGGTGTCCTTTCTACAGGTTCGTATACGACGTCGTCTTCGGAATTTCGATTGTCTGAACCCGAATGAAATGACTTTGTTGGAGTCGATGAATTTGAAGCTTTCAATTGACTATCGTTATCGCTATTATCGCCTGAAGTCCCTGCGTAAAATTAAATAAAATATTGTTTTAAAAAATAATGCCAGACTAAGTTTATGAGTTAATGGACATTCTTCTCACCTTCTTCAAAGTGATTTTGGTTCGGACTATCCTTTTCTGACTCGTTACGTTCTTCGTTTAAGACAAGACGCCTTTGCTCCAATGAAGATACCCTTTGATCGGAATCGCTTCTGTTTTTACTGAGACTTAGACAATCGCTTGTATAGGGTGGGGTTTTATTGCCGAGTGCGTTTGTGTTGGTGTGCGTGTGTGTGTGTGTATTTCTGCGCCTTACACTCCTGCGAGGTTCATCTTCTGATGATTCGGATGATTCGTATCCGATACTATGGTTTTCTGGCCTCGGTGGTTCGTCCTCGCTCTCTGACGATAAACCTTCGTCAACTATACGTTTATAGGCTACCAACTTTTCACGGTAAGATAATCTCTTTTTGTATTTGGGGCCTTCGGGTCCACGTTGTTCGTCGTCTTCCGAATCAGAAGTAGAGAAAGTTATGCGTCGTTGCTCAGGCTCGCTATCTGAAGAATTACGTTTCCTCTTGGGTGTCCTTTCTGTTGATTCGTTTGCCTCGTCTTCGGAATTTCGATTGTCTGAACCCGAATGAAATGACTTTGTTGAAGTCGATGAATTTGAAGCTTTCAATTGACTATCGTTATCGCTATTATCGCCTGAAGTCCCTGCGTAAAATTAAATAAAATATTGTTTACAAAAATATTGCCCAGAGTTACGAGTTAATGGACATTCTTCTCACCTTCCTCAAAGTGATTTTCTATCGGACTATCTGACTCGTTATCGCTGTTCTTAACTTCGCTATTTTCAGCTTCTTCTTCAGTGTCTTCTTCTGCACTTTCGTCTTCTTCGAGAGGACCGTTTTGAGCTTCAGCAAGGACTTCAGAGTTTGCGCCGATTTCGACGTCAGAATCCTTAAAGGTTTCAGTTGGAGCACCGGTTTCCGGGACAGAATCCGGAAATTTATTATCATCTGCCCTTAAAGGACGACTTGATGATCGATTCGGGGATTGGTTCTCCTTATCCCAATCTGCTGTTTCTTCGCTGTCTTCTTCTTTCTCCTCGTCTGCGATTCTTTCTTCAGATAACTCTCCGCTTACTTCGTTTAAGACAAAACGCCTTTGATCGGAATCGCTGCTGTTTTTACTGAGACTATGATATTTGATTGTATAGGGAAGGGTTTTATTTGCCGAGTGTGTTTGTGTGGTGTGTATGTGTGTGAGTGTGTATTTATGTGTTTCTACTATATGCGGTCTTTAGTATATTAGCCTACTTACACACTCCCCATGATTTCAAGCAAATTACTTGTAATCTTCTTCTTCTTCTCGTTTTCTTTCATAGGATTCTTGCTTCGTCCTCTCTTTCTAGCAACTAAACTTAATACTACCTTGCGTTTTTGTTTTTTTTTTGTAGTTGTATATAAGGCTAAAAGTGATTCTTCTTGGTGTTCTTTTACAAATTCTTCTTCTTTCGTTTCTGTGTGTAAGTGTGTGTGTGTGTGTGTGTATGTGTGTGTGTTTGCTCTTAAGGCTGGAAAATACTATTTTAGTGTAATTTTGAATTAGAATTAATTTTAGCAGTGTTTTTGTTGTTGTCGGTTCCCTAATGCTAAACTACTCTGTACTACGATTATGTCTAGTCTTCCGTTCTTTCTCCTGTTTAAATTAGCTTGTAGTTTTTGTTGTTCCTTTGCAGTCTGAAAGTAGAGCCGAAAAATTAGAGTTGTTAGAAGTGGAGAATAGAAAATCGGTTTAATATGCAAATGGAATTCATAATTCCAAATGAGCTTTTATTATATTTCACAATTTTTCACTAAAACCACTAGAATTAAATTTCAGGACTTTTTTTTTTTTTTTTAATCCGATCATCGACCACTTGACCCGGAAAACCGGCACTAAATGATGGGTCAAATGGCAATGGTCTGACATTTCAATAGAGATGGAACTTTGGACAGGTCCCGTTTGAGTGACACTTGCGAGACTCACGAAAGCCCAGTAACAGTCACACTTTTACGAAAAAGGGTTTTCACAGTTAACAGTTAACCTTAAAAAAAAGGGTTGCCATGAAGAAAAAAAAAAAGAGTTTCCCATATTCACACTAAAAAGGGTAATACTATTCAAAAACTATCGAGAAAATTAGGCGACTGCTTGAAAAAATATATTATATCGTATAAGAAAAAATAATCTTTATGATATTTATTTGCAAAAATATTTATTCCACACTAAGAACTCAACCAAAAAATTGCAAAAAGTATGGAAGTATGTATGACTTTTACATTACCGGCCGCGTTAACAGTGGGTTAACAGTTTTCATTTTTTTTTTTTTAGGATCGTTTAAGTGCGCTGACCTTAACATAGATTTTCGCATGCCTGTTAAGATGGATGAAGGAGGGGAAGAGGCAGAGGAGAACGAAAAGGAGACAGAATGAGAGAGAGGAAGAATTGTGTGTGTGTGTGTGTGCATTACTGCTGGGTCAAGGACGCGCTCGCAAAAGTGGAACAATCTGTCAATTGAGCGCGACGTCGCTGCAGCGGCAGCAACAACAACAAAAAACACACCAGCAGTGGCAAAAATAATAGAAGCAACAAGAACAATCCAACCAACAATAACAAAAACAACAACAGTTATGCACCAAACATCGATTGTCGCCATCTCGCTCCCACACGCTGGCTGGCAAATGCAAAATGCAACACTGCGCTATTTTCGGAGCAAAGTGCAAATGAAAATTGTTATTGTAAATTAGCAAATTGCCATAAATTACAATAAAGAGCGTTTATGAGAGCGGAAATATGCATTAGAATATATGTATGTACATATGTTGACATGTATTTATGTCAACATATTATCATTTCTATAAAAATACTGACATCCCAATTTCCTGCGGGAATTTTAAATACAGTGGATATACAAAAAATATTAAAGTTGAAATAAATACATATGTATATATATGTAATGTATGTATTATAATTTGTTTTTTTTTGTATTTTTATTTTGTTTTTTTTTTTTTAATATAATATATTTTGGTAAAAAAAAAAAGTAATTTAGGTTTGCTGTTTTGACTTTAAATTCTAGTTTAAATATGGCAAATTTTCTTAATACCTTTTTATCATACAATTGTCGGTTCATTATAGAGAGGTTCTACTGTGGGTTTAGTAAAACTACTGGATGCTTAGTTGTATTCAGTTAAAGATTCCACCGACAATTGCTGTTTTTTTTTTTTTTGTTTAAAGCCGGGTGCCGGATGTAGATTACGTCCCACGCCGGCCCCTTTATCCACCCACTTATTTACATACATATATATATATATACATATACATATATGTATATGTATATTATTGTGAATCATTTACGAACGAAAAAAAAAGGGCAGATACACTTGGACTTGCATTCCAACGAAATGAAATAAAACAAAACGAAACGGGCAAAATGTGTGGGTGTGTGTGTGTGGGTGTTTTGGTTTCTTTTTGGGTGACCTACAAAAAAAAGAATTGAAGCTATTTAAAAACCACATTTTTTCCCTGGATAAACAGTTTTCGTTTGCTTTACTTTTTTGTGCCCTAAAATTATATATCAGATAGTTAAGAACAGCTAAAGCTTGCAGAATAATGGTTTTTAATGTTAACTTTTTTGGATTTTTAGATAAAACGAAACACATTTTTTGGGAACTGCCTTGTGAAACCATAGATGTATGTATGAATGAATGTATACATACATATGTATGTATGTACGTACATATATTCGTATTGTATTTATGAATAATGTAATCCAAGCTAAATTTTTAACCCGATAATTTCAGTTTTTTGTTCCACGAATAATATTCTTCCTTTTAATCACTACACATTAACAAAATAACAGTAAACTAAGGAATTTTCATAAGATTCCTTAATACACATATTCACATATACTTATATATATATATATGTATTTACTTAAAGTTTTTTTGCCAGTGTGCATTTTGAAAAAAGTCACTGTTATTTCGCGTACCTGTTAACAGTTTTATACATACATACATACATATGTTCGAATGTATATACATAAATATATTTGCTTTAAAAAAGGATCGCAGTTAAAACGCGTACATGTAGTGCTAATACATACATATGTATGAAATTGTTTTGTTAATCGGCATTTACACCTTTAATCAAAGGATCACAGTTATTTCGCGTAGCTCGCCGTCATTTACTGTAAATAGTAATCAGCAAACGCGACGAAACCAAGCAAAACAAAACAAAACGAAATGAAACGTCACTTGCACAAACACAATTGCTGCGTGCGCGCGTGCGTGCGTGTGTGTGCGCACTCACATGACGTCGACATTTGACAGTTTTTTTTTTGTTGCCTTGTTTGACAGTTCTCGCGCTCTCCCCACTCGTTCTCCGGCTCACTGTCTCCCTCTCCCTCTCTCTCTCTCTCGCTCTCTGTTGAGACGACTATTTTTAACAGCTCGGCAACAGAGAGGCAACAACAAGAAAAACAGCAACAAGAGGGTCAAAAATAGGAAGCAATAAAAGCGAAAACAAATGCACAATAGATGCAAATGCCGCCTCATCGCTAGAATTTCAATAAAGAAAGAAAAAATGGCAAATAGGCAGCCAGAAGCCAGCCAGCAGAAAATGCGAAAAATGTAGCAAAATATTTGATCGAAATCAAATTTAAAGCACCAACACTCACACACACACACACACACACACACACACAAGCGCACGCGCTAAAAACAACCGAGAGAAATGTAAAATTTAAATTTACGCAAAAAAGTACCCCTAGATATAAGCAAAAACAACAACAACAAAAAAAAATGGTAAAATTTCAGTTCATTAACCCAAAACGAAAATGAAAACGAGAACAACAGAGTGCAATATATGAAGAGTGAGGAGAGAGAGGAGAGAGGAGCAAGAAGAAGGAGAGACAGATAAAACAAAAGGCATTATACTAACAATAATAACCAACAAAAACAGTGAGCACACGGCAAACAGAAACAAAATAAAGTGAACTGCTAAATTCAGGTTCAAGGCCAAGCGACAATTCACAATTGTCAATTCGCAATTCACAATTGACGAAACGCCATTTTGGGTTCACTTTTTATTGCTTATTTTTTTATTATTATAAATCTATGATTTTTCGAGGCACAATGTGACAGCTAACCTCGCTTTAACAATACAGTACGCACTCTTAAAATAAGTACAGTGCAACTTTCAATTTTGAAAATATTAATTCACGAATTCTTTGTAGGGTGTAAAAATAGAGGTCCTATTACAAAAAAAAACTAAGAAAAAAAGTTTACATTTTTCTACCCCTGACTGTACCCACACATGACATACTAATTAAGCATGAGTATTAAAAACCGATTGAGGAAACTATGCCTATTTGAAATTGTCTGAAAATGATTACAACACAAAATTTCCCACGATTCGGGGTAAATATTCGCCCTAATTTTCGGCCCCCTTTTTCCGCCCACAAATTGAAATGCTCTCCAATTTCACTGGAACTCGACTCGCCCAAAGAGTCGGGAATATTTTATTTATTTTTGTTTTCGAAGTGGAAGGGTTTTGAAATGCGAGTACGTGTCTGACAAGAGGAATCATAAACTACAATGAAATATGCAAACGATCGCACTCACATATGTACATATGTACATACACCACCACAACTACAATTCCCCATTTATTGTACGTATTTATTTATTTCCGTTCCACATTTGATGGGTGTATCAGTTAAAGAAACAAAAAACGGGGAGTGCATTGTTTATCGGGGTATTTCTTTTGATTTACGAAATAAACTACATACATATCCGTATGTATATATGTATAAAAGTATGTACATATATGTTAATACTTTTTGCAATAAAAGACTATTATTCAGATGAAATTTTTAATTTTTAATCATTTTAATATCATTTTAACATCATATTCAAAAGAAAAACAAATTACTATGAGTAATGATATGCCTGTTAATGTTTTTTCTGCTATTATTCAGTTTAAATTCCCAATTTCTAATAATTTTGATAACATTTTAACATCATACATATAAAAAAAAAAAAACAAATTACTATGAGTATTGATATGCCTGTTAATACGTTTTCCAATAAAATACTATTATTCAGTTAAAATTCCCAATTTCTAATAATTTTGATAACATTTTAACATCATACATATTCCAAAAAAAAAAAAAACAAAACAATTTATAAATTCCATTGAAATTTTAAATTTTAAAATAAATTTAAAAGCAGTGCTTTAGAAAACGGTGCATTGTCAATGTGACCACATATCATATAATCACAATCATCCGGCGGATATAACAAGTGCAGCCACACATCCGCGCAACATGTTTGTTCGTGCCACCGCTCACGTTCGTTTTCATGCCCCAATGGAGCTGAGGGAGAGGGAGCGAGAGCGAGAGCGAGAAAGCACCTGTTTCGCTCCCTCTCTCTCTCCAGAAAATTCTCGGAGCGCAGCGGTACGTGAATCACATTAGCAACAGCAACAACAACAATTGCATTTCACCATCACTGCAAGCGACAGCTCATCTTTACAGTTACAGTTAGGTCGTTATGTTATTGTACATTGGTTAGGTGCGTAATAACAGTACTGTAAAGGTCATCTACAGTATAACTTTTCTGTTATGCAAAAATTTCAAAAAGTAAAATTTAAAATTTCTAGTAAGTGGAATTTTATAGAAGGAAAATGTCATCTGCAGTTGGGTAAATAAATATTTAATGGTTTGCCATTAACAAGCGTTCTGTTAGCCAATTTAATGTAATTACTTGCAACCACTATATTTTCCCAGCCTCTTTTAAAATGCAAATTTGAGCAATTAATTTAGCCTATAAAAAATATGTATTGCTTCATAATTTCTTCGAGCAGAAATCTGTTACAGTGACCCCAAATCGCAATTACAATGGCGAAAAGCTAAGCGAAATGAAAAAAAATCGACGTAAACTGACCCTGTTCAATAAATGTACATACAATATAACCAAAAAAGGCAGCAACAGTCGGTTTTTTTTGATTTTTTTTTCGCCAAGATATTGTATATACCATATTTATTGATTTAATACATTACTTAGTGCACACATTTTTATGACATCTTGGATGTAACCAAGATATGGAAGAGGAGAAGGGGGCACTGCGAAACATGTGTCAGCGGCAAACATGCAAAATGACGGAAATAATCGAAAAATAAAACCAGGACGCAATTGTTAAATGTTGACGTCAGTCAACCTACATGTAATTTATAAAAAGTGTACATTTAAGTTCGAAATTAATTTCACAGAAATATTAAAAGTTCGATTAAGGCCTTCTCATTAAATCACAGTGAAAATAATTGAATTAAAAGGCAGTTTTGTAGTGGATGTTAAGCCAAAGTGAAAATGATTCATTCAATTTTTTTTTTTAAATGCCTTTCGAACAATCAGGCTTAAGAGTTAGTCACAGTCTTTAAAGTGACCTCATCGATAAGGATAAGTCATACACAGAAAACTGCGGATTTAAAAAACCAGATGGTTTGGAATAATCTATGAAAAAGCTGAAAACCTTGACTAGTAAATCGCAGTTGTAAGTATTATTTTATAGACTGACTTTTGAAATATTTATATTGATAAGGTAGGCGAATAAAAATATGAAATGTCAAGGAGTTATTAATTTATTATTTTTTTTTTTAGAAAGTTTTGAAACCAACAGCGGGAGATTCCTCAACACCTTTGTACATGATTTAACATATGGTTGGATCTTTACGTATCTGTAACAATTTTCGCACTGCTAATTTACCAGTCACGTTTCCCAATTACAGCATCTATGTATTTTACCAGGGCACTACTTTTGGTGCACATGGTAACCGACCGAATAAGTCATGCAAGAAAAACCAGTTGGAGGGAGGGGAAATAGATGAGAAGAAGAGAGGGGGAGGAGTTTTACGACCGGCTTTGGGGCTTCGTCATCGATTCTTCGCATTACTCAGAGAAAAGCTTTTTGCACGTGTTAGCGGTCGAGTGGTTAACAGTCGCGATTAACCAGTTAACATTAGCTCTTAACATTGCACTTGACATTGGCATGGATCTTTACATTACTCACCTCTTAAAAGTCCTTAAATATTTGAATGGTTGTTTCTTCTTCTATCCTTTTTCCTCCTTCTTTTCTCCACCGGAGAGCCTGCAATGAAAAGGGGGCAAACAGTTTAGTTTAGTGGGCGTGGCGTTAAGAAAAAAAAACACACAAAGCCAAGCAAAACAGCTGGCCAAAGACAAAGGCAAAAGAAAGAAGCGAAGCAGAAAGAGAGAGGCAGGAATGAAAAATCTGCCCAGGTGCTGAAGATACAAATTAACATTTGCATGTGTGTACTACTTGCTGAAGCAGCCGCGGTCACACTACTAGCAGCACTAAAGTATAATAAATATTTTGTAGGTTTATTTTTGTATGTTTTATTTTCTTCCTCTTATTTTGTATGTTTTTGTTCTAAGTTTTTTTGTATGTTTTTTCCTCGTTTTTTTCTACCTTTTTTTTATGCACAACAATTTTTGTCTTTTCAGTTCAACTACTTTTGTTCAACTGATTATTTTAGATCTCAAATTTATGATATCAATTCAAAATTCGAGTGACAACAATCTCAGTGGTAACTTGGTAAAAATAATTTTTTCTTAGCTTGCTATGTTGTTTAAAAAATTTTTTTTTTAATTTTTACGTTTGGGGGCTTTTTTTGATAATGTTGAACCATTCTTGTGACCGCCGGTGTGACTTCTGTGTTTGAAAACCAGAGGGGAGCTACAAAATGGGTTGACAATTGCCTGGGACAGAGAAACATCCACAGAACCGGAGAGCGGAAATGCTGCGTGCACGAGAAATCAACGAGCTCTACAAAAATCCCATTAACAAGATAGAAAAACAAACACCCCATACACAATACATACATACTATGCATGTATCGGTATTATGTATGTACTTTTGTATGCTTAACTGCATGAATACATAATTTGTTCAGTGCACTCAGTACATATGACTCAATATGAAAAACGAAAAAAAAAATAAAATAAAACACGTTAATAATTCTTAGAGAGCGTACGTGCCAGTGTTGAAAAATCGCCGACATGCTCCACATTGAAATATCCCCAAAGGGGAAGAAAACTAATAACAATAAATATAAAAGACAACCCCAAAAATTTTTGGTGGCCCTTAAGTCAATGAACTGGTATATCTTCGCCAACTCTGCAACCAACCCTCTCCCAGTTTTTTTTTCTTTTTTTTTAACCACTCCTTTTCAGAAAAACAGAAGACGCCAAGAAGAAGAAAACAAAGAAAAGTAACAAAAACAAGTCGTTGACATGTCCTCCACAAAAAGAGACGAACAAACTATGGGGCTGCAGACAGAGACAGCTGTCGATTTGTTATGATTAACCGTTATTCGGCGTGGGACGAAATGGAGATTCGGCGAGAAGAGAGTGCAAACTTCAATGCCCCCAGACAAAAGGATAATGTATTTCAGTAGCTATACCCTTACAATTTATAGGTTTGAAGACTTGAAAGATACAAAAATGTTTTAGAAACTAGTCCTTGATTTTTCTTCGTTATTATTTAGCAAGTTAAAAATTGTATTTATTAACAATAATATTAGATAAACCCTAAAAAAATATTAAAATTTACATATGTATATCCCGAATTAAAGGTTTGAAGATTTGAAAAATACAAAAATATTTTAGAAACTAGTACTTGATTTATGTTAATTTTTCTTCGTTAGTAATTAGCAAGTAAGAAATAGTATTTATTAACAATAATGTTAAGTAAACCCTTAAAAAATATTAAAATTTACATATGTATATCCCGAATTAAAGGTTTAAAGATTTGAAAGATACGAAAATGTTTTAGAAACTTCTTCTTGATTTATGTTAATTTATCCTTGTTAGTATTTAGCAAGTTAGAAATTGTATTTACTAACAATAATATTAGGTAAGCCTTTAAAAAATATTAAAATTTACATATGTATATCCCGAATTAAAGGTTTAAAGATTTGATAGATACAAAAATGTTTTAGAAACTACTTCTTGATTTATGTTAATTTTTCCTTGTTAGAGTATTTCGATGGGCTTGTCAAAGTTTCAACGCCGAAAGAAGGATAATGAAATCAATACACCCACCCAATGCAAACGTTCAAGGGGATAAAAGTACGGGACGTTTGTTGGGGGATTCACTGGGAGGCGGAGGGATTACGGTCTGGCGAGACAGGATAAAAAGTCAGACGGAAATTAGCTTTTATCGCTGACCTTGGCTCTTGTTCGTTGTTCGTGGTATGAAAAGCACAACGACGTATAGGTAAGTGTGTGCACATACATATTTATAAATACATACGTAAAGTGGCATTGCTGTTGGCATAAACCATGTGCTAATTGATTGCGTTTTGGCTTAAACTGCTAACTCGCTGTAACCACAATTCGTGTGTTCGACCAGCAAATATAAAAAAAATACATAATAATAAAAACGAGCTCCTTGGCAATGAGTTTCTCCATTAAACAGTGTTTCATCAAAGTTTTCGAACTATAAATGTTTATTATAATATTTTTATACTTTTAATATATACATATGTACATTTTAGAAAAGTTTAAATACCCAATTATTGTTTTACATAAACAAATAATTTTTAGAAAAAAGAAAATACTTTTTTAGCCCACTGTGACTGAGTTATGAGTTCCTCCTTGTAATTTTGTTTTTATTACGCTTAATTTCATACATACATACAGATACAACTTTTTGCGTGTTAATCAATTAAAGCAATACACTACATTTACATACTACATATATACATAGATATGTATACATATATCTACATTTGTACTATAAATGTTAGCTGTAGACTGCGGAGAGCATGAATTTTGTATTTTTTTTTTGGGTTATAAAAATTGTATCATTTTTTTCTTCGGTGTGTACGCACTTCTCTTCGGAAAGGGGGTCACACCGAATAAAACGCATGAGCATGACACACTTATTTCTCTCTCTGTCGAAGATTTCGGTTCTCTTTTGTGCCTGTGTTCTGCCTTTGAAAGAAGACGCCGCAAAGAAAGCGACCAAAACGGAGGCGCAAAACATTTACAGTTATGCGGAGGAAAGTAAAAGTCGAAATCAATGAATTTGTATTGTTTGTTTTTGGAATGTATGCGAAATAGGTAAAAAAAAAAAAAAAAAAATCATTGAAAAAAATAATAAAAAGGGGGTAAGAAACAAGGTTGAGTTCGCACAGTGGAAACACTTTTGCTTGAATTCTTCAACGTTCTGCCTTAAAAAATCTGATTTGATTTTGAGAAAATTTAAAAAAAATTACATAATATATTAAAAAATTAAAAATTTACAAAAATTTATAATTTTTCAAGCATATTCTAATTGTGGCCAATCTTCACTGTGTCTGCCATTTTGCTTTGGGCATTTGCTTTTTAAGCTTCGTCTTCATAGTTGACTTAAATCTTTCACAGCAGACATTTGCCATCTCGCTCGCACGCCGCAAACAAGTTGGATTTACCGTTGCGTATTTTCTTCTTCTTAGTTTTTATTTTGGCTTTGCTGCTGATTTTAATTGCCCACAAAAAAAAGAAGCAACAATAACTACAGGTTGATGATGATGAGTAACGATATGATGAGTAAAGTGACAAGAGAGAGAGAGAGAGAGAGAGAGAGAGAGAGAAAGAGAAAAAGTGGCAGCGATGAAAAAGAATTGAAATATTTTCAGCCAAAATAAACAAATGGTTTGAATTTTAAATCAATTATCAGGCAGAAAAATTTGCTGGTGGCTTATCGCCTTATCGCATTCTCGTTTCCCCACTCAGTAGTTCTTCTCTCTCGCTCTTTCACCCTCTAGTAAAATATTACAAAAACAAAAAGAGGACAAATTTTAGTTGAAAAACAATAATAAAATTCAGTTGACAATCACTGAAGTACAGTGGAACTTCCCAAAACGAAACTTTTAATTGTAATACTAATAGCAGTACTTTTTTCCCCTTCTTTTAATAAAGAACATTTACTCTTAATGTCATCCCTCAGATAAACCAACAAACACATCTACATAAGTGACGTCATGTGGCTTGTAGCTTTAATGTAAAAATGTCAGGCACTTGAAACAATTTTTTTTTTTTTTTTGTAGTTGTGCCGGCGATTTTCCGACGTCGGCCAGCGAACTGGGTCAATATCCTAATTAATTTTAATGGGCTTAATTTAAAGACAAAGGAAGCGAGCACTAACAAAGTTACATCAATCATTTGCGTATAGCAATCGGTCGGAAAAAGGAAAAATAAAAGGGGGAGGGGGAGGGGAAGAGAAGCCATGTTTTCTGCTCTACTTTTTGAAAAATGCGACCTCAGACGAAGAACAACAATAGCAGAAAAAAAATATACGGTGGGGGTTTTCGGAATATTACCTAAAAAAAACTACTTAAAATTTTAAATTTAAAAATTAAAATAAATAAATTTCTAAAAATAATTCGCTGTTATCTAAAAATTCTCAACATTTGCTATGAATCATGCATACATACATACATATGTACATAAACATTTACATATGCGATATGTATATGTGGTAAATAGCTTTCTTCATTGGGTAACGGAATCGAAATCTCTGGATCGACGCACATTCTTCAGATAATTTAATAAAAAGGGCGTGAAAACAAAACAAGGCTTAGTAATACTACAAACACAGATACACATACATATGTAATATGTAAACGCGCACCACTAGAATTTAGCGATAACAACAAAATGCGGGCACATCTGATTTATGCAGAAAGCGACGAGGGAGAGGGGAAACAAGAGGAGAGAGAGAGAAGATCAAGCCGGAAGTAACGTTTTAAAGAAGAAGAGTGTAACAGATGCATTTAGCAGTAACAACAACAGCGATCGTTGACAGGTAGGGCATTCAAGTGCGAGGGAGTGCAAGGGAGATGGCTGAATGGGGAGAGAGGCAGAACTGCAAACTGCGATTTATTTGGGGTTGTGTGTGTGTGTGCGAGTGTCTGCGCGCTCATAATGCACGTGCATGTGGATGTGTGCCAGTCTGACCTCGTTGGCAAACTAAAAAAAAATAATAATAAAGAGGAGCATGAAAAAGTGTGGAATATGGCAGAGCGAACGAAGGCGGAAAAAGAAGCCGCACCTAAAAAAAAATCTATTACATCACTAGGAAAATTGACACAAGCATTAGGCATTTACATACGCACACACACACACTCGCACAACGAAGCGTACAAGCGTGTGCGTGAGTGAGCATGTCGAAAACGGAAGCAAATTGAGCATTGAAAAATACAGTCATTTTGACCCCTCAAACATGTGAAATCCAATAAATACAGATAAGATTGTGGGGAAAATCAAATAATATGACCATAAATGTGCTCTGCAAACCATTCCTGCCCTTGATTCTTGAAAACTAGACTGTTTTTAAATGGAGGTTCTACCATTAAACAAATTCGCCTTTGGAAATATACTTAGAGTAAAAAAATGCGACAAAAGTAATAAAACCCACACAATTTTGTAGCCAACTTTAATGTTTTCTACGTAAAACTGCAAAAATGACGTAAAAACCAAAGTTTTGTCAGAGAACCATAGCCACAAGTGCTGAAATGTGCAAATATGCGGAATGCAACTGCTCAGGGACCCACTAAAATGATAAAATATCTAATTGATTGAAATTAACGAACGAAGAGCGACATAAAATACAATCTAAGCCCATGGGCGACTACAACTACAACTGCTAGAAACTTCTTTTCGAGGAAAAATCATTGAAAATATTCCCCCAAAAGAGAGTGCGACTCTCGCGCGCGCAGAGAGCGGCCGGCGAGGGCGACAAAGCGACAAGTGAGCGCGGCGAATTCGAGTTGAAGCTCTTGCTAGGCTGTGTGTTTATTTTAGCATGGAAACGTCGACGTCGGCAGCGAAGTTCGTTGAAATTTTGAATGTGTGACAACGCGGTTCAGTCTGCCGCCAGCGCGGACCGAAGCAGTGGTATTTGTTATAAAAATATTTCACGATTTACTTGCAAACCGTCCACTGTCTCGCTCCCTCTCTTTCGCCCCGCTCTCTGGCCGCCGCTTTCTAACAGCATGTTAACAGCCAGCCGAATGTTACCGGGCAAATTGTAATGCCAAAGGACAAAGGATAGGATTTACCGCTTTTCGAGCAGGCTTTCGAAAATATATTGCAATATATATATTTGAATGCTGGCGAAAACAACACCTTGACTATGATTTATTTCACAGCTTTGGCCAGCGAATGTAACTAGGGGAAGAAGAAGCAGCAGCCCCCCGCGTGACGTCAGCCCGCCCACAAAACACACTCGAAAGTATTGAAAAATGCAGACATTTGTTGTTTGGTTTTTTAGCAACTCTCTTTTTTTTCTTTTTTGGTTATTGTTTATTGGTCTTTTTACGCACCGCTGAAATGTTAATAACAGCCCTCGTTACTGTTAAGTGGTCACACTCTCTCTCTCAATTTTTTTCTTTGTGGTTTCAATGAAAGTGAGCTACAAAGCTGCAAATCGAAATTAGCAATGATTTGATTTGATTTGGAATTCCAAACGAGAGCAAACATAAAACATTTGATTCTCAATGAAGCGAAGGAAAAACAAGAGGTTGTTAAATAATAATAAATGGCAGATGAAGATGAAATTTATGCAAAACGAGTTATGAAATGTGAGCGAGAGGGCTAGAGGAAGTAGTGTGAGAGGGAGAGAAAGAGAGAGCAAGTTACATTATTTGCTTTTGCGTTTCTTGTTGTTGTACGATTTTCACTTAAAACTAAACTAGGCGTACAATAGATGTATTAACTATAGATACCACAAAATACAACTAAAACGAAAATTGAAGGGGGGTAAAGAAAGAAAATTCAAAAAGTAAAAAGAATGAAATGAAAAAAATATCACCTTTTTTGTAGTAGGTCGTCGCGTCGTCTAGTTCTCTCCCCCTCTCTCTCTCTCGCCGTCGCTCTCTTTTGTGGCTTTGTTGCTGTGGCCGCCGCCGCTGCTGCTGCTGCTGCTCTCCCTCTCTTGTTGGCTCTCCCTCGCTCACCGTCGCCGCACGCTGTCTCTTTCTTTCCCGTTGCCTTGCAGCGGAGCTCTGCTGCCGTCCCGCTTGCACTTGCGCTCCGCTGCTCTGCTTCTGCCGCTGAATTCGCTGTTAACTTTTCTCTTTGCTGCTTTTCGTGGTTCTTGTTTTTGGTTTTAGATTCAGATTTAGAATCTTTTAATTAACAATTTCACACTTTTGTTTGTTTTAATTTTGTTATCAATTTCTTATAGTTGATTGCTTGTGGTTTGTGTTTGTTTCTCTTTTACTCTAAACTGGAAACTGTGAACAAAAAAAGGGGGGTCGTCGTCTAAATTTGGAGCAAGCAAGCGCAGGCGGCGAATTGGCCCGAGCGAGAGCGAAACGAAACGCGGCGAACAGTGGAATCACTGTGGCATTGGCAATGGCAGCGCTTGTCGCTTCAGTGTGTGAGTCGCGATAAACGCGAGCGAAACGGGCGGCGCTGAACTGAAAGCCGCGTACCGACCACACGCACACCACCGCACACCGTCCGTATACATATACGGGGCGAGAGAGCGCATGCTCTCCCCGCACACACACGCTCCTCGCCG
Source organism: Drosophila pseudotakahashii (assembly GCA_035046095.1). NCBI lineage: Eukaryota > Metazoa > Arthropoda > Insecta > Diptera > Drosophilidae > Drosophila > Drosophila pseudotakahashii. The sequence continues at coordinate 17,484,043 of JAWNOE010000105.1, forward strand.
TTTCTCCGCTTTGTGGCGCCGCGCGCGAGTTTTGTCGCAGCAGCAAACACGCAATAAAAGTTCAAAAACAGTTGAAGTATACCGCGACGCGAGTAAAAATCTTTCCTTCGACGTCGTCGCTGTTCGTTGTAGTAGTTGTTGTTGTTGTTGTTGTGTTTCTATAGTGTGTTCCGTTCCGCGAATTTTCATGTGCATTTATCTATATATATGTGCATATATGCGTGATATGTATATATATATATGACAAGCCAAAAGGTAAAACAACAGAACAAAAAACGCAAACAGCATAAAGTTTTGAGAAAAGTGCGAAATATCTTGGAAAACCCCCCGTATTTTTCTTATTTTTTTTTTGTTTAAATTAATCTGCATATCATGGTGTGCGGCGGCGGCGGCGGCTGCATTTCATTTATTTTCTTTTGGCTCGCTGAAGATCTTGCTTGCTCCAAATTGGCAAAGATGGAAAAAAAAAACAGAGTAGTTTGTCCCGTCGTCGGCTGCATTACTATTATTATTGTTAAATGTGAGTGTCGGTAGTACCAGAGAGGTGAATGTAGATGACCAAAATTCTGAGAGCACAAGTCTGAGCACACACGATACGTCTTCTTCGTTTGGCCGTTTCACTTTGAGCAGCGTGACCGTGGTGCGTCGCTCAAATATGCCCGTGGGCCAGCGCCGAGCACGGCCTAACGCGTGCTCGCGGACATACCGAAATACCGCTGCAAAATACCGAAAATCCCGGACCCTCAACCATGTGCGGGGACTGGCTTGGCGTGGTCGGCGCCATTTCAGTGATGAACTTGATTTGTTACTCCCTAACTTAAATCGGTGGTTTAGTTTGCTTGAAGCGAAGCCCTTACAACACAAATAAGTGAGTTAAAGTGCGGTCGACCTAGACAAAAACAATTGGAAAACCGTGCAGCAAAAAATACCAGATACCTGTTTAGCCCGGACTAGAACCCATTTTGGCAATCAGCTGTCTTGTCTGATGACTGTTATTTAAAAAATTCTCTCTTGTTTAATTAATTAGAAGCCTAAACCGTTTTGTTGCTGCAATATATGTTTTCATCCAAGCCTAGAAAGTTTTTTTAAATTTACCCGACAAATTCCAGATGACGCTTTAGCGCAGACTCGAACCCACTCGACAAAACAGCTGTGTCTACATATATTTCCATATATTACAGGTCGCTACTTCATTAGATGCAACAACTATGCTATCCGTTCGCTCCGATTTGTTTGAAAACAACCAGCAAATGGACTACAGCGATATGAATTTCAAATTTCAAGTGGGTTCGCGCCAGGGCTCACGACTAATCAGTTGCGACGACAATCAGCTGTATTGTAAGAACAAGAAGCTCATGAATGGCGATACAACCTACACGTGCCGCATCAAGAGCTGCAAGGCGCGAGTTTACCTCTCGAGGGACGAAACGCGCGTCTTCTCCTGCGAGGACCACCTGCGTCACAGCCATGGCGCCCAGGACATCGAGTTGAAGAGAATCAATGTGATCGAAGAAATCAAAAACAGGTGCAAGCAGCTCACGGACAAGAAAACGGATTTGAAACAAGTTTTCGACGAAGTAATAGCCGAGTAAGAGTTTTGAAAAATTTAGAAGACATTTTACATGTTACTAATTTTGCTCTCTACCCTACTTGTATTTGTAGATTCTACCCGGAAGGAGATGAAATTGAAATTTCATATGATAACTGCAAACGGACATTGCAGCGCAAAAGAAAGGAATTTGCAACAATGGAAATTCGAAAGAAACGCCTAAAGAAGGCGTAACTTACGCTGTGTAAGTTCTACTTGAAAGCACCATTATATTTACCTAATTAAACAAAAATGTTTCTTATAGGACCAGGATAATGGAAGCAACATATTTTGCATCAAAAGGAAGAGCAGGACCTTTTTTTATAAACAAGTATTTCAGAATGCTGATATAATGACTTCTAAGAAGTTGCCAAACCGAAATGTATTTATCTACATATGAGTCTGAGTTAAATCGAACTTTTTTCTTATCAAAACAAAAAAGAATCTTTACTGTATGTTTATTTGGAAGCTGTGAAATATTTTATATTCTTTAAAATGAATGAAAAACTCAGATAGAAATGTATCCTTAAAGTTAAGAAGTATCTTAGATGTTGATTTCATAAAAATAAACATAAATTGTTTTTCAAATGTACAAATTACAGTCATTACTGTTTTTACTTATAAAAATAGGAATAAAAGGAGTGTACACAATTGAATTGAAATCTTCTGCATTTTTTACAACTTTTATTTAAAAGAATTTAAATTAACGCAGCTGCAAAAGAATTCATCGATAGGTGTGTGTATGCGCTATGCCATAAACAGTCACTTTAAAATGTGCGGTGGGTGACACCACTAAGCTAGCGGTCTTTTAAAAATACCATATTTTGTGGCATTGGTTTCTTATCGATAGTTCCGCGGTCACACCGTCGATGGGCAACTCCCGACATCGATAACATCTGGTGGCACTGTTGTTAATTAAATTTTAGTTTACGATTAAATTACATTTGCATTTGGAGGATATCGGGTGGAACCGAAACGAATTGCAACCGGCGAAAGTGGAAAGGGCCAGGCGAGGATGTTTCCGGAGGCGTTTGTCTTGCTGCTGCTGCTCGCACTGAATGCCGGCTCACCTTTGGGCAGGGATGACGAACGATTCCACGAGGAGCTGGTGGTGCGCCCGCTGTCCGGCGACCATGTCAACACCTACTTCCAGTTCACCACGCGCTGGCACTACGGGGAGAAGGATAACCGTGAGTTTTCCATTTGGTTTTCAGAGCTTAAGAGTTCCAGAGGGCGGGGATTATCTGCCGGTTCCACTGAACTACAGGCCACGCTCGCTAGGGTGAACTATGTATTTTTTTTTGGTATTACTATGTTACCAAGATTAACAAGTTTAAATGTCATATCTTTAAAGATCTCCTTTATTATATATTTATATTTATTTTATGTTAAGGATGGTAATTTTTTTTCTAATAGGGTATTCAATACCATTTTCAATCCTATTTCCAAATGGCTTATCTCTAAATGTTTTGGATTACTCATATTATTCATTACTAGTTAACTAATTTGTAATATCTTATTTATTTTAATTATTTTAAGCTTAGAAAAAATGTTTTTTATAAGCTGATTGGGTTTACTTGGGACGAACCTATTCTTTAGCTAAAATCCACTTTATAGATAGAATATTTGCAAAAAAATATGGAAATAGCAGCTTTTCTGCTTTAAACTATTGAATCTAAATATTTTTTTAAGGCAGTTTTATCTATACATTTAGATAATCAAATTAAACGTTAGCTTGTTTGAAATTTAACCGGAAGTTAACTCGCATCTGGTCTTTCAGAGCTCATAATATTACCAATTGTTAGCGTTTCATGATTAATAGAGTCTTTATTAATTTGTATTAATATTTATTCAGATGTTTAGGTTTATCTTATTAATTTCTCCGATTTTGTTAGGTTTTGCTATATACCATAATATACATTTGACCTCTTCAAATGATCTTTTCCACTTGTAGAGGCTTCCAACTTGAAACCCCATTAGATATACACGTTTACAAGGGCGTTTCCAACTAAATTTACCCATCTGCTCTTTCAGTTTACCACACCCAATTGACGCCCCGGGTGATTGCGGAGCTGCTGCAGCAGTTTGCGGTGAAGGAGCTGCACATCGGTCTGACCCAGGGCCTGTGGCGCTACGAGACCTGGGGCTATCCCATTGTGGAGGCCACCAGCGGCGCGGAGATGTGGGCCTGGTTCAGCGGCTCGAATCTTACGAATGGCGAGGTGGACCGCCAGTGGAAGGAGCTGGCCAACGTTTTCTCCGGCGTTCTCTGCGCCTCACTGAACTTCGTTGACAATACGAATAGCATTGCACCGCGTCACCTGATTCGACCACAATTTATGCCCGCCAATGGCAAGAGATTCGTCCGATACTCCACCTTGCCGCGTGAGATTGTGTGCACGGAGAATCTGACGCCGTGGAAGAAGCTACTGCCATGCGGCAGTGCATCCGGCTTTGCCTCGCTCCTCAACTCGGGCCACGTTCACAACACCAAGTACCATTCGCTCGGGCTGAAGGTTCGGGTGCTGTGCGAGGATCACGACGAGGACAACTGCATCGTGGAGCTAACACAGACGGCCAATTTGGTCTACGACCTGCGCCTGTTCGAGCTGAGCAACAATGACTTCTCGCTGCGCCGCCTGTTCGGCATGGGCCTGAATGGCTTCTGTGAGCTGGCCGAGAGCTCCAAGCTGTATGTGCAGCGCAGCGAGCAGGGCGAGCGCTTCCAGCTCGTCCCGGCGCCGGTGCACGAGGTGAAGAGCACCCGCGGCGGCCATAGTGTCGTCTATTCTGTGTACGACATGCATGAACAGTTCAAGGACGCCGGCGAACGGCTGTTCAATGTGGCCTGGCTGTCGCCGAAGAGCGAGAATCGAAGGCGTAATCTGGCCAAGCCATCGCTGCCGCCGGTCACCGTTCATCGTTATCTGCTGGGACATGGCCAGGAGCGGGGCAGGATTGTCACCGAGGTGACCAATTCGCATTACGATGCGCTGCCCATTATGGTGCAGGAGGTGATACCGTGGTATGTGCACGCCTATTTGCACACCCTGTCCATCCGTCGGAAGCCGCAGCGTCTCAATGAGTACGGACGCCAGCGGTTGCCCTTCAAGCTGCTCCACTATACGCCCGGAAAACAGAGGGAGTTGCCCTCCCATTTGGAGATTGGGTTCATGCTGCCCGGCCAGACCTCGGCCCTGATAACCATCGATGTGGACTATCTGCTGCTCAAGTGGCTGGAGTATCCGCCGGATGCCAATCATGGCCATTACATTGGGGCCGCCATCGTGTCCAGCCAACTGCCGATGGGCAGGAACTACACGGCCCTGCCGCCGGAGGGGCATCTCTTCGAGCATTCGTTTAACGCCACGCGACCCAGCTATGTGCTTAGTTTGCACACAGAGGCGCTGATTGTCTCGCTGCCCACGCCGGATTTTAGCATGCCCTACAATGTGATCTGTCTGGCCTGCACGGTGGTGGCCCTGGCCTTCGGGCCCATTCACAGTGTGGCCACCAAGATGATCATTGTGGGCCGTCAGACGTCGGCGCCCAAGAATTTTGTAAAGAAGATCTTCAACAAGATTTTCCGACGCGGCAAGGCGACGGATGAGGCAGCTGCGGCAGCCGAAGGGGCATCGCCACCCGGCGGATCGGCATCGTCGGCAGCAATAGGATTTGCAGCATCGAGAGCATCAAGATCGGCTGGCGGTCCGTCGGGTGACCAGCCGCTGCTGGAAGATCTCGACGAGGAGGAGGAGGAGCAGGACTAGAGGAGATGACACACAAACAGCCACGGGAGTCGTGATAAGCCCCCACTGATTATTTACCCTTCAGATTCCAATAAAATATTACTATTATACATGGTCCTGATTTTATAGTCCCATGGAGAGTATATCGGGAGTATATCAAACAGTATATTTAATGCTGAAAGGTTTTTTTTTTTTTAATTTCGGTATCCTCCTTAAGAAATATCTTACAATCCTAAGAATTTTTTTTAACATTTTTTTTCTATCCAAAGGGCTTAGAGAAATCCTAAGAAAAGATCATCTGTCAATAAGTTAAAAAACTGAAAAGAAAATTTTTAAAAAACCAAAAATGTATGTTTACGATAAAAAATCAAATTAAATATTAATATAAAGAATATTATTGATGTAGCATTAAAAATTTAAAGAATTTAGTTAGTTTTTTTTTAATAAATCTTTGGAAAAAATGTATAAATTAAAGACTTCGGAATGTGAAGTTCAAAAATGTAAGATATAAACATATTTTTTAAGTGAAGAAATAAAGTAATTTGTTAAGTCCCAAAAAATATTGTAAATAAATCCAGAACTTTATTAAATTATGCATCAATTTCTGTATTTGTAATAGACTATAGGATATTTTGTGAAATTAGTTGTAAGGCTTTAGATTAGAGCTTGAAAAAATATCGACAGATTGCTATTTCTCGATACTTAAGATGTATTTTCCCATCAAAACATCGATATTATCGAATCGATGTGAAAATATCGAAAATATTGTGAAAATATCGAAAATATCGATCATTTTCAAGCTCTACTTTAGATGATAAGTTATTTTGTATGCGACCTTAAGTGGGCACTGTGAAGGGCTCCTGGTACACCACCTGACCCTCGATGCCGTAAAAGATGGTCCCATCCTGGACATATCCCCAGGCCATGCGGTGCGAGGTGAAAGCGATGCCCAGGTCACCGGAAGGGCCGACAACAATGGCGCCACCGGTGCCGCCCAGCCGTTTGGTCATCTCCCTGCACTCCTTGTCGGCAGCCGCCTGGGCGGACAGGCCGCCGTACTCGATGGCGGCGAGGATGCGCTGTGCCAGATTGTATCGCATGATGGTCTCGCCATGACCGGTGGTTGAGACGCCGCCACGCCCGTTGTCCGCATAGGTGCCGCTGCCCAGGATCGGAGTGTCACCGATGCGACCCGGCCACTTGCCGGTAATCCCGCCCGTGGAGGTGCCCACCACAATCTGGCCCGTCGAATCCATGGCCACGGCGCCAACGGTCTCACCACTGGGATCCGTCGTCGTCTTCGGAGTAACCTTATCTTCGGCCAATTCGGTGCGTGCAAAGAATGGATCCTTGCCCTGGGCCACCTGATCCTGGAATTCCTTCAGCGTGTAGCGGGCGCCCTCGGTGATAAGGGCTCCCGGCGGCAGGCGCTCGCTGCCGGTGGACAGGGCCAGCTCCTGGGCCGCCTGGCCGCCCAGAAAGGTGTGCCGCTGCTTCTCCATCAGCCGGCGGGCCACCGTTATCGGATGCATCACATCGCGCAGCAGGGTTATGCAGCCGGCACGCAAATCGCGACCCTCCATCAGGCTGGCTTCCATCTCCACCTGGCCATCGGTGTTCAGGCAGGAGCCGTAGCCGGCATTGAAGTTCTCGTCCAGCTCCATGCTCCGAACGGCCGCCTCCACGGCGTCCAGGGCACTACTGCCTCCGGAACTGGCTCCATTTTCGGGATTCAAGAGTCCCCAGGCGGAGCGCAGGGCCTGCTTGATGCCGACGAACTTGCCCTCGATCCTGGAGTCCGAAATATCACCAGCTCCGCCGTGAACTAGCAGCACTGGGCGTGGCATCACGGATGTTTCTTAGTTTGTATATCTATTGGTGGACAACCCGATGTAGTCCACAGCTCGAGCAGCTTAGGTTTGGAGCTGCGATTGCTGGGGATTTGTTTTATACTCCCCTTTGTCTTTATTGCTCCTTTGTTGAAGGCGATAATACCCTGCAGTAAAGGTCTGTCAACTAAGTGAAAGGGGACATATGTAAATGAATGGATTATGTATTTATCTACATATTAATTTTTAAATATTATTTAGGTAATTTAAAAATGTTTGATATTTATTTTAATTATAAATAAATAGATAAATTATGTAGAAAATGTTAATTTTAAAATTTTATATAATCAATTTTAAAATGTTTGATATATATTGATATTGATATTTATTTTAATAATTTTTTTAAATTTCAATTATAAATCTTGTTATATTATCACGTTATATTAATTTTTTTTAAAGTATTTTTTTATAAATAATTTTAAAAATTTCGAATAATTAAATGAAGTCAATTAATAGTGAAAAAAACTGATTACTAATTTATTTGATTTTGTTTATGGTGGTTTTGTGGTTCTTGAAGCCTTATCTAAAAAAGGTTGTTAAAAGTAAACCACTTTTTTCGAAATATTATTTAAGTAGTGCAAAATTTAGCTGTGTATAAAAGTTAATATTAATCAAATATTTTTATTATTTATGGGTTTTAATTATTTATTATATAACTTATTAAGATTAATATTAAAGAAAAGGTGTTCGGTCGTCGACCTGCAATATTTATGTGGTTACTGTGCCCTCCTCTCATTGTTTTCTCTCTCGCATGCACTGCGATAAGGCGAGTAATCGGATTGTTCGTGTGGTAGATGTGTTTTACTTAGGTATTATAATGGATGTGTGAACCAGAAGATATCGGTGTAGATGGGAAAGAGGGCTCGTGGGACCAGATATTTACTTTGTTGACTCCGACTTTCTGAAATCTCCATCGAAAGCAGATTTTTGTGATTTTTAAGATTAAGATTTTAAGATTTTTTAAAACAATAATGGAAGTCAAAAAAATATGTTTCTCAATAAATAAGTTATGTTAAAAATTATTCAATAGGATAACATTTAAAAACATATTTTTTTCGATTATTCACTTTTCAAAATCAATCAAGCACGAAAGGCTAATTATGTGGCTAATGGTCATGTCATTTTCATAGCCCTCGTCATCTATTCCCAGTGGGCATGGTTAAGTTCAATGGTCTTCGGGCGTACGCGTCACTTCACCAGCGAACCACAATCAAGCACGCACATAGAGTGCACCACCCTGCTGGGCATGACACCAACCTATCACCCTACCAAAACACCACCCACTACCCACTGCCGCAATGATGATGGAGCAATTAAAGCGAAACGTTTAATCAAAACACTCGACGGTTGGCAATTGCGGCTTGATTGAGTGGCGGCGCCATCTACATTCCGCAACTGGTGTGCCGGTGGCGCCACCTGGCGGCAGTGTCACGAACAATGAAAAATTAGTTCACAAGATGCGTGACGCGTGGTTCTTTCTTAAATTGCATATGGTATATGTTTATTACTGCTTTTACCTATAATTTAAGATTTTTTATTATATATTATAAATTAATTAATTAATAAAATCAGGCAAAATGTAGAGTTTAAGGCAATGGAAACCCTGCTCAGATGGCTTTTTGGTTGTTCAAGATATTTGATCGGCATTCTGTTTTATATGACTGGGGATGGGTATTCCCGTACCAGAGGATCCGTATAATATTTCGGTACACACTCGAGTGTATAATAACATTTTATGGCATCGAACCGAGTGAGCAGAGACCGTTGCTTGAACTCTGCCCCCTGCTCGTTCTCGTTCCCATTTCTCTGGGGCCCTGATGGAGCAATTTTGGCAGTCTACTTCTGCATTCCCCTCCCCCCTAACCATTTGGGGATCAAACGTAAATTTCAGTTTGTGCAGAAAAAGAAGAAGGCCAAGAACAACAGGAGAGCTAGAATAGACGCTGAAAATTGGGAGTTGGACTTAGGTGGGGTATTTATAAATCAAAATGTCAGAAATTGTTAACGGTTACTAGCGACGGGGGCTGTCAGTCGTCGGCATCGTACTCGTCCGCGTCCTCACATGACCCCCATCATCGTAATCATAGTCATTATCATCGCCATTATTGCCCCCAGTGAACTCTGCCCCTCTTTTAAACGGGGGCGAATCGAACTTAGGACCCGAAGTAATAGTTCACGCACCTTCTGGCCGCCTTACCATCAACAACAGCAGATGGATGTGGGTGTGGATGCGGATGTGGATGTGGATGTGGATGTGGATGTGGATGTGGATGTGGATGTGGATGTGGATGTGGATGTGGATGTGGATGTGGATGTGGATGTGGATGTGGATGTGGATGTGGATGTGGATGTGGATGTGGATGTGGATGTGGATGTGGATGTGGATGTGGATGTGGATGTGGATGTGGATGTGGATGTGGATGTGGATGTGGATGTGGATGTGGATGTGGATGTGGATGTGAATGTGAATGTTCACAGGTGTACCGGGATTATAGAGTGCCACTTGTTTAGCAAATACTTGAACCAACAGCCCTCAATCCTTTTCAATTATATTGTGAAAATGTATTCAAAATATAATATATAATCTTTAGAGATAAATTAAAATACCGGTTAAATACGACTTAAACCTCTCGAATTAATTATTTTAAATGAGGAATTTATTGGCCGCAACCAAATATGCCAACGCAACCGAATGCGTGGATGTAAAATCAAATATTTAAATTAAAGTTAATCACAAATGCATGGATTTTGGTTGCCTCGCTTTCCCCTTTAGTTAATTAACTTTAATGAATATTTTTGTGTTCCATGTGTGATCTTTGGCTTAAGAAATTCCACTTAAAATCCTGTTAGGAATTGAATAATCCTTAGTTAGTTTTGAAGGGGAATCCATTTCCTGGAATTCCCGCAGCTGAAAAGTATGCTACGATAATGATTGTGTTAATTTACCTGATTGAGCATCCGGAATCCCATCAGGAATCAAGGTCGCCGCACCTGAGATCCACCTGTCGATTCCTTTGGGTAATTGCAGTGGAAGAATGGGCAATGGCACATCGGAACTACGGAGTGACAATGATGACAATGACGCCGGAAAGGCTCTTTTGTTGCGGCTTACGGATGCCATTCGATGGATGCCATTCCCTTTCCCTTCCCCGTCTTCCGGCTCAGTTTACCCATCAGTGGGGAAACCGGATAATTTGCTGCCTCTCCAACCTGGTGGCAAGTGAATGGGTATCTTCTGCTTAAAACACCTTCGCCCATTTGCCTTCTGGGCTCAAGTCATTTTCCAATTAAACCCTTCTTCGACTTGGCAGGCAGGCGGCAGAGAGAACAATTAGTGCGTTGTGGTGTCCAATTAAATCTATCAGATTATATCATTTAAAATCACAACACGTTACTTGGCAAAAAATGGTCAAAAATTAAAGTTTTCAGGCTTAAATGTTAATCGGTAGGGAATTTTATAGGAAGTTTGTCAAGGTACTCCATATTTGGATAAATATTTTCATTGTTTCGGTTAAAAAACAAATTATTTTTTTTTGTGAAAAATTGAAATCTCGGTTTTTGGTAAAAATTTGATTTTTTTCTTTAGGTTTTTTTGCTGTAGCTTGGCCAAAAATGGTCTTACACTAAAAATACATACTATTTTGAACAGATTACAATGTAATAATTACATCCTTGAAACTTTCCGAGTGATTTTGAAAAAATAAAATTTTTGCCAATTTTAATTTTTTTTATGATGATTTTTTGCAAAAAATGTCAAAAAAAAAAAATGTCCAGATTTAAATGCCAATCGATTGGAAATTAAATAACGAGTTCAGAAAGGTATGACAATCCATATTTGAATCAATATTTTCATGGTTTCGGTCAAAAAACGAATTATTTTTTTTGTGAAAAATTGGCATCTCTGTTTTTGGTAAAAATATGATTTTTTTTCTTTTGGTTTTTTTGCTGTAACTTGGCCAAAAATGGTCTTACACCAAAAATACATACTGTTTTGACCAGATTACAATGTAATAATTACATCCTTGACACTTTCCGAGTGATTTTGAAAAAATAAAATTTTTGCCAATTTTAATTTTTTTTATGATGATTTTTTGCAAAAAATGTCGAAAAAATAAAATGTCCAGATTTAAATGTCAATCGATTGGAAATTAAATAACGAGTTCAGAAAGGTATGACAATCCATATTTTAATCAATATTTTCATGGTTTCGGTCAAAAAACGAATTATTTTTTTTGTGAAAAATTGGCATCTCTGTTTTTGGTAAAAATATGATTTTTTTCTTTTTGTTTTTTTGCTGTAATTTGGTCAAAAATGGTCTTACACCAAAAATACATACTGTTTTGAACAGATTGCAAAGTAATAATTACATCCATGACACTTTCCGTGCGATTTTGAAAAAATACAATTTTCGCCAATTTTCATTTTTTTTATAAGGGGGTACATTATAATTTTTTGCGAAAAATTTCAAAAAAATAAAATGTCCATGTTTAAATACCAATCGATTGGAAATTTGATTACGAGCTCAAAAAGGTATGACATTCCATATTTGGATCAATATTTTTATTGTTTCGGTCAAAAAACAAATTGTTTTTTGTGGAAAATTGAAATTTTTGTTTTTGGTAAAAATTTCATTTTTTTCCTTTTGTTTTTTTGCTGTAATTTGGTCAAAAATGGTCTTACACCAAAAATACATACTGTTTTGAACAGATTATAAAGTAATAATTACATCCTTGACACTTTCCGTGTGATTTTGAAAAAATTAAATTTTTCGCCAATTTTCATTTTTTGTATCATGATTTTTTGCGAAAAATGTCAAAAAAATAAAATGTCCAGATTTAAATGCCAATCGATTGGAAATTAAATAACGAGTTCAGAAAGGTACGACAATCCATATTTGGATCAATATTTTCATGGTTTCTGTGAAAAATCAGGATATGGAATTTTGGTAAAAATATAAATATTTTGAATTTCTATGTTACTTGATTAATATTTTTTCTCAGTGCGGGCTTTTAGTAATTTCCCAATTAAACTCTTGATTGTCCGGCAATTTTTTTCGGAGCAACTGATTCTTGTGGGTTTTGATCTCTAATGGATGGTGTGGGAGGGATTGTGATTGTGAAGTCCCCGTATTGGTTACACCCGAGGTCATTGTCCTGTGTTTCCCGAGTCCTTTGGACACGGCTGGAAAATTAAATTGTCAGCTTCCTTTTGGTTTGTTATTTCTTCTAAAAGTATTTTCGCATCTCCCTGAGATGTCAAGTGCCCGCAAAAAACTTGACTTTAATTTTCACTGGCTTTTATTTTTTTTGTCTTTCGGTCTTTTCCGTTCGAGAAGGGCGACCACTTGAAAATTAATTTAGAATAAACCGCAGGCAATTGCCGCCATTTGGGCCAACATCCAACCACAGTGGATATATATCTGTTTATCCTCTGCCAGATAATTGAATTTATCGACGTCTCATCCTTGTTTGTTTGAGCCAAATTGCGTGTTATAATTTAATTTCCTAGCCATTGGCAAGCAACTTGCTTGCCCTTCTAACAACTGCAGCAATTTGAATATATATGTGGGAGTATAGTTTATGCTTGGCCCTCTTTCATCGATTGTTGGAAATCGACCTTATCTATGGGTTTGATTTAGGGCAAACTTGGCAGATTTCAATTAAAATGGATTTTTAGTTTTGTATTTTTAAATTGAATACAAAGAATTGCAAAGAAAGTTTTCTTTAAAAAAAATTTGGTTTAAGGAATTTAGTAAATTAAAGCAGAATAATTTTTTCATATATTATTTTGTTGAAAAAATATATTATATATAAATAAATATATAATGTAAAAAATGTTATTTAGGGAATTTAATAAATAAAAGCAGAATAATTTTTTATTTCATCTATTTAAATAATATTTTGTATCTATATTGTAGATTCACTCTAATGAGAAGGGTTTTGCTTTGTCTTTGGGAAACTTTTGGGTTCGACAGCAGATGGAATGTACTTACGACCAGTGGCTTCCGAAAATCTATTCACTCTCCCTATTCTCTCTCAGCCTATTCCACTAACTAATTCAATTTTAATGTACTTAAGTGTTGCTGTTGGCTGGAACTTTTGGCTAATAGATTTTGACCCAGGACACTCATCTAAGAAATTTGTCCTGGGAATAGTAATAAACGGATCTCGATAGATTTTGTTGACAGCATTTAAGATTTTTTTACAATAATTTAATAATTAAAAAGAAATAAAGCGACTAGAGTCAAAATAAAAATTTGTTGCATACTTTTAGACACCTGAAGAAGTAATTTGAAAACTGTAGTGTTTTTGTTCCTTCAAAATGAACGTTTTTTTTCCTGTGTACTCGCATAATTCAAACCACATAAAGTTGCTTTCGCTCGAAAATTCTGTGCTGGTTCCATTCCCCCGTGGATTCCCTTGCAAATTGCAGGGGGTAACAAATAACTTTTGCCATTGCGATTAATTTACGTGTTACTTTGCCCGGCGGTTGTCCTTTTTTTTTGTTTTTTGTTCTGTTTTTCCCCTGTTATTGCAGTTCGCCCTGTTTTGCCTTCTGTTTTGGTCTTCATTATGGCAATGAAGAAATATGAAGCAGCAAATGACAAGCAACAGGGGCGTCGAAAGGGGGATGGGGGTTAGCTATTAGATTCTACGGGCTGAATGAACTCTCTCTGTGGCTGTTTACATGGTTTCCCCGAGCAGAAAAGGAAGGGGGGGCGAAAAAAGTTGATGAAACTCCCAAAAAAAAAAGGGGAGGAGGGGGTAATATAGTATTTTGCGACGCAGAATGGCTTGACTCTCCAGGCTCTCCAGGAGCATACGTGTCCAGTTGCTGTGTCGATGGCACTTAATGAGGTTCATGCAACAAAATATCCATAAAATATAAACTTTGAAACTAAAAAGTTCGAGTATTTTAATACCTGTAAAAAACAATTTTATTACATTTTTTTTAAATTTTTAAGAAATTTTTGATTATTTTTTGAATTTGAACTAACTTCATTGTGAGACAGAAATTCATAGAATTCACAGATAGAACTTTCATTCGGCGTTTCTCCTAGAGCTTGATAAAATATCGATATTATCGAATCGATATTGTGAAACTATCGAAAATATCGATAATTTTCAAGCTCTAGCTTCTCCGCATAAACGCAACATTTTTGTGCAACTTTTGGACAGGACTCGTTACGTTACGTTTGGCACCCCAACTTGGCCAGAAGAAGAAACGAAAAAAAAAACAACAAAAATAAAACGAGGTGAACAGGACCAACGTTGGACAAAGGACATCAAACACTTGGCTTTTTATGTGTTATGTTGCCTTGGTGGAAATTTGATTGCCCACGTCCTCGGGTCACTCCTCCTTGGTTCTTGAGTCCCTTTATCCTCCAATCCCACATCCCCTCCTACCTCCTGTCGCTCAATTGTCCTGTCTGTTTTGGCTAAAGCTCACACACTCACTCCAACACGGAAAAAAAACTATTAAATTTTTTTTTCATTAAAAAAAATATTACTAAACAATCATTATAAAACTTATTTAATTTATTTAAAATTATTTATTAAATATAACTTTTCTTTAATTAAAATTTATTAATAAATATAAAGTTTACTAGTAGAAAAAAATATACAATTTTGTTCTTTGTGTACATATTTATTAGCTCATTCTACCGAAATTTGTTGCGGCTTTCTGTATCTGTATGTGTTGATGTTTGTTTGTGTGTGAGTGTGAACACACACATCGCGTCCCCGCCCACCGCCCACTTTCGTTCACATTTCACTTGATTGTCAGTTTCAGTTTTGGGCTTTTGAGAGAGTTTGTGTTTCATTATCGCGACTGTCCGCTTCACACTCTCCCTGTCCCCCTCTTAGTTTTTCTAGTTTACACGAGAATACCCAGTAAAGGGTAGAGCATTTGGTGTGGCAGTATAGGCACTAACAACTAGAAGTAACAAATTTAATTTGAGCTATCCTAGATTTATTAAAATTTTACAAAAACCGCGAATTCTTAAGTTTTTGGTAGTAAGGTTTCAATAATATGCTACAAGTATTCCATCTTAATTATTCTTTATACCAAGCAATAGCACCAAGGCAATATAAAATTTATTTATAGAACATTTTTTAGCCAACTCGAGGTTTATTTTATTTATTTATTTTAATAAAATAATAGAAATCATTTTAATTTAAAAGTTTAAACAATTCCCAAAAATGGTCCTTCGTAAAATATGATTGTAAACTTTTAAGATAAGTTAAAAAATTGTAAAAGTAAGTACTGTGAAAGTCTTAAAATAAAAATACAGTTCGGATTGGCTTCTTACTCCTCTCCTTGTTGCAAAGTGCCTTATGGCGGCATGGTCCCTTGCATCCATCATCCGGCTGAGTGATGGGGATTAAGCATTCCACAGCTTTCCCTGCGGCTCCCTAGCCCCCAAAGCCATGGGATATAGTCCGCCGATCCGGCAGCACCACCCCCGTGCAACCCTGCAATGTGGCTGCAATAACACTTTCGACGCTCGTGTCTGGCCGCCCCACGGCGCTGACCTTGAACTTGCAGCATGCGGCAGCTCCCCCCTTTCCCGCCCATGGGGCGAAAGTTCCGCTTTCTCCTTTCCCCGATGGCAACACTCCTTATATCGACCCCCTCACTCGATTTGATTCGCTTTGTTTTGTTTCGTTTCGTTTGTGTTTGGGTTCCTTTTTTTTGTATGTGCGTGCGCTGCGTTCCGAATGGATTTCAGAATTAATTTGTTTCCCCGGCCCCCCAAACATAATCCCCACCCATCGGAATTTACCACTTTCACCACGAAAACCGTGCTGGAAAATTTACTGCAAAAATCTCTGTTTGGATTGTCGTGAGGAATATTACGGCGACAATTAAAGTGGGATTTATCTAGCAATATATATCCATATTATTATAAATATTTTAATTGAAGTTACCAGAGAAATGCTCTACATAAAATATTTTAAAATCATTTTTAATATTTATTAGAAACGATTATAGTTTGAGTTTCTTTAATTGAGCGTTCCAAATATAAAATTTATTTTTAAAAAACATTTAGTTCGTGACAGCTTAAGAAAAGGAGAACTAAAATTTAAACGTTTTGTGTTCTTCTTAATGACTTTGAGCTTAAGGGTAAATAACTATTTTCAGTTTGATTGAGCGTTCTAAATTGCACTTTAATTTTTAAACACACTCAATGCGATAGTGAGCGAAAAATTGGCAATGCACTAATTTTAAGTAAATATTTGGGATCAATTTAAAAATTTAAATTTTAAATAATAATAATTAATTTATTTTTAATATTATTTTTTTAATTTAATTTGATTTAATTTTAATTTATATTTATATTTTATATTATAAAATTTTTTTAAAGACCATATTTATTTTATATTATTTTATTTTCTTTTTTTTGTATTTATATTATATTATTTTATTTTCTTTTATTTTATATTTAAATTATATTATTTTATTTTCTTTTATTTTATATTTATATTATGTTATTTTATTTTATTTTCTTTTCTTTTATATTGATATTATATTATTTTATTTTATATTTATATTACATTATTTTATTTTCTTGTATTTTATTGATTTCGATTTCGGTCTGTGCATTTCAGGCGGCCTTTTTCAAATATGTATGCCTTGATCCCCTTTCTTAATTTACATGCGAACAATCAAATGCTCAATCACTCAACAGTATGGCAATTGGAAAAATTGAGTTGCAGGTTGGAAAAGAAAGAAAGAAGGAGGAAAAAGGAACGAATGAGCGGGGCAAATTGGCGAGGGACAATACACGGGGAGCTGTCCATAATAAATGTTGAGCCACGCACGCATTACGGTGCTTTTCGATGGCCTTCAGCCCCCCTCCTCCCAAAAAAGAGTAGTCTTACCTGTCCGGCAGGTACGTGCCCGGACCTATTCAACGGCATTGTCATTGAGGGACCACAAATTGCGCCGGACTGCGACTTGGAATCCTGCGCCTATTCACATTACCCTCCTTCTGTTCGCCCTTTTTTTCAGTTTGTTTAGTTGCACAGCAAAAAAAAAAAACTATTTATTATATAACTAAAACATTAGTTCATTATACTAGTTCTTAATTTTTTAATACTTTCTAAAACTCTGAAATAAAATGTTTAATTAAACTATTTAATATAAATTTAGTTTAATATAAAACTTTAACTTTATTAACTTTCCTGTTTTTATCATAATGACATTTTTAAAAATTTGTAAACATAAAAAATTAGTAATTAAATTTTTTAAATTTTCTAATTTATTCTAGTTTAAAAAATGTTTAAACAATTTAGTAATAATTCCCAAAAAATAATATACATTTTTAAATACCAATTTTTTATCATAATAGCTTAAATTTTTAAAAATACGAAAAATTAATTTTTGTTAATTTTTAAAAACTAAAATGAAAAAAATATAAATAAAATATAAACAATATAATTCGAATTCTAGCATTTTAAGGAATAGATCTATTTCACATAAACTAAGTTTTTGAACCTCGAAAAACATAGTTTCGATCATATTTTCCTCCAGTGAAACTCAGTATTTTTGTGGACCGCTTGTCGGTTAATTTTTCATGCTAATGAAGGGGGCATGTTAATTGTTTTTGTTGCATTCGTCGCCTGGCAGGTGGCCAAACAAACCCGAAAAGGACCCCCCGCCAAACAAAGGAACAGGATACCAAGGATAATTGCCAGGCCATCAGGTATAGGAGGTCCCATTTTCTGGACCTCTTTGGGTCAATTTTTTTTTTGGGTTGCGCCAAACAAATCATAGGCATTAATTTCGAAGCAGGAAATTAAGAAGCGTTTTGCGTTTCGTCTTTTGGCTAAGCACTCAAACGCACACACACACACACACACACACACAGAGGCGGGGGGTCAGGGGTCATTGGGGTAGGGGAGTTCATGCCTGGTCAGCCTTGACCCTAATGCCTTCGCCTTTGCCCGTTGCCCTT
Organism: Drosophila pseudotakahashii; assembly: GCA_035046095.1. Taxonomy (NCBI): domain Eukaryota; kingdom Metazoa; phylum Arthropoda; class Insecta; order Diptera; family Drosophilidae; genus Drosophila; species Drosophila pseudotakahashii. Next base: position 17,502,229 of record JAWNOE010000105.1, read on the forward strand.
GGCTTTTGGCCATCCGAATCCAGAACTGTAAGTGATTTCGGCTCTGGCCTTCGCAAAGGGAAAACAATAAAATCATTGGAAACTTATTCAGAAATGGCATATAATAAAGGCAGGGGCGTGGTGAAGACCCCCTTGGATAAATATTTATTTCATGAAAGATTGTATATAATTTTTATAAAAGTCATAGTTTTGAATAATCAAAGGAGAAGTATGGAATTCTTAATTGAGCTTAAAAAGTATCGATATTTTCGATTATTTGCCAAAATCGATTCGATAATATCGATGTTCTGAGGGGAAAACACAAATTAAATATCGAGAAATAAACTGTCGATATTTATTCAAGCTCTAATTCTTCAATCGCTTTCGACTTTCAGTTCAAAATATATTACTGCATACTTTTAGACACCTTTAGAGGTTTTTTTTTTAAATCCCAGTGAGTTCTTTAGCAAACTTTTTGACAGAAATCCCAAAAACCCTTCTAAAAACCATAGTGCGCCCTTGCAATCGCATATGTATTCAATAAGTGCTTATCTATATGTATATCTATCTGTTTACATATGAAACTGTAATAAAACTCTCATGGTAAGGACAACTCATTTTGCGGCGAGTTTTTCAAACTTTCATGTAAAAAATATGAACATTGTCGAGGGGAATGCAAAAACTTTTTGTATGGCTGAGGAATTTTATTTATAGTGAATACGTTAAAATATTTAAAGGCTACATTTTCAATATTAATATGGTAAAACAAAAAATATAATCAAAATTTTAGTTGCATTTTCAAAAATACTTTTTTTTTACTAGCCAAGTAATGGAATCATTCTTTTATCATATTTTCCAAACACTTTGAAAAGCAAGCCAATATTCAATAACCATTTCGAATTGCTGGGTTCAGCGAACAGTATCCCAATATCTGATCATAATATATGTTTATGTCTGCATAAAAAAAGCTATCCCGTGGGAAATGTTTCGACAATCTGTTGAATATTCGCCTTAATGTCTTTGTCTATTGATTTAATGTCGCCTAGGGAGTTGGCCATCGAAATGCGGTCACATTTCTCCGCCATGCAGAGAAATAGAGAAAGAGACATAGACAGAGAGAGAGAGAGAGAGAGGAAGATATATGGCATATTTGCATACTGTGTGTGTGTGTGCGGATGAAAATGGAATTTAACTCATTTTGATCAAAACGATACCAGCCACGCCCATTGCGACACGCCCACACGATACTGTGCAAGTGGGCGTACGCCAAACGGTGGGCGTGGCCCATAATTACTGCGAAAGGGAGAGAGGGGGTTTGCGCTGTTGAATTTTCAAAATTTATAGCATACTTTTCGGCGCATTACGTATACGCAACGTGGCCAGAAAATTCATTCGATGTACTCTCGTGTGAGTGTGTGTTTGCGAATGTAAGTGGCAAGAAAGTTGAATTTTTATTGAGCAAATTCACGAGTCCCTTAAATATTTCAACACAAACACCATTTCGCTGCTGAAATTGTCAAAGAAGAGGCGAGAAGGAAAAAAAAAGAAATGCTGAAGCCGGAAAAAAACTGAAGGAGGCATCCTGCATCCGCGTCACTTTATGACGCACCCAATGCCGTCGTAAAAATCCAACATGCACTTCCCAGGACCTCCATTCCACCATGGCGTCATCTTCATCTTCATCCGCTCCCGAACCCCACCACCTATCAAATCCAGGTACCCCTTCCTTAATTCCCACCATATCTTTCGTTGATTTTTTTCGGAACTGCCTTGAAGCAAAGTTATGGGCCACAACATAAATACGCGGACACTAAAGGATGGAAAGGGCATTGAGTTCGCATTGGTGGAGGAGCAAAAAGCTGCGGTTAACAATTTATTTTAAGCATATAGTGTGGATTGGCTTTGATTTTAATTTTTATGCATTTTTTATAGTTACAATATTAACAAAAAGAGGCTAAAAAGCATATTGATTCAAGGGAAATGCGAAAAATTAAAAACATCCTTTGTAAAGATTTTTTTTATATTACAAAATATTAAAAAAAAAGTTTTTTTCCAGCTTTTTTTATATTTTTTAATTTATTGTTGATCCACAAACTTTCAAAAAAAAACTTAATTTAATTTCGAGCATTTTTAATTCTTAATTGATAAATTTTTAAGATTTTTGATAAACTAATTTTGACAATAAATAATTAATATCTACTTAACAAATTAGGGCAAAAATAAATCGTGAATTCAAGAATAATAAATAATAAATATAATTATAATAAAATTAAGCAAATTCGGAAATTCTTGATTATTCAGTGCACTTTTTAACTTTGTCAGTAATTAAAAACGTTTAAAGGAAACCAAAGCGATAAGATTAAGCTGGTGTAAATTGTAATCCGAATCTGTTAGAGGCAGCTGACTTTTATGGTACTCAGATAGTTAGATACTCAGATACTCAGATACTCGTTGCCTCTGCAGAGGACACTGGCCACCTGAAGTCCTGAAGTGGAGTGGCGCAAGTGCGTCGTAAATAAATAAGCTGCATGATGCCAATTGATGGGGAGTGGTGCTGAGTGGTTCGGTGGCTCAGTGGCTCAGTTTCTCGGTGAGTGGGCCAAGGACATTCGCTGCAGGTCCGTAATTAGAATACATTTTGTTTACCAGAAGCTCCAGCTGCGAATGCACAAGTCAGCGTTACAAAAAAATGTGCACCAGGGGCAAATTGAATTACTACTGGGAAAGTCAGGGCTTCGGAAGTCAACAGGTGGGCCATTCAAGAAGTCGCCATATTCTTTTTCGTAGTAAGTTAGTCTTTAAACTAAATATACATGATTATACAATATAGGAACAGTGGTTCTTGAATTAATTTAATTTTTTATAGTTAAAGCAATACATTTCCCAGTTTTGCAAAATGGAATTTAAAAATTATCGATATTTTCGATATTTTTACAATATTAATTCGATAATATCGATGCTTTCAAGGGGAAACACATATTTAAAATTGAAATATAGAGTAAACTGTCTTTATTTTTCCAAGCCCTAAGGCAAATGGCTTTAAAGAACACCCCCCCCCCCCTCCTCTTTTGATTAAACGAAAAACTAATGAGATACTTTGATAAAGGGGTCCTGTAATTTGTTTGCGATAAGTTGCAGCTATGGGTAACTTGGCATCGTGTTTCGCTCTTCCAATGAGACCTCTCTATTTATGAGCTCCCTCTTGTTTCCTACTTTTCAAAGAGCAGTGGGTACACGTGAAAAAAACCCATTAAATACGATTACAATTAGGTAATAATATCTTAATTTTTAGATAATTGCATTTAAATACATTATTATTATTTTTTAACAAAAGTTTTACAATTATTATTTATTTATTCAATTTTTAATAAAACTAAAAATCTTTCAAAAATCAAAAAACCAAGAAAATTAATTTAAATAATAGTAAGAATTTTAATTTAAGGTCCTTTATTTTCTGAGTAAAGGGATGCGCATCGCAGAAGACCGGAAATCGAATGCCATGGTCCAAGGCCAAAGCCAAAGCCAAAGCCATCAGCTGCTTGGTCCCCTTTCGGCCATTCCAGAGTCTCAATTTTCCGCAATTACCCCACCGGTTTTCTGGGCCCCGTTAACAAGCAGCAATTAGTCAACGCCCGCGCTGCAATCGTTTGAAATGCAAGATGCAACAGGTGTCCTTTCCACTTGCTTTTCCGCATTTCTCCCCATTTTCCCCCTAGCTGTACTTCAGTTGCCTTGCAGCCTCGGCCTGAAAGTGAAAACGGATGCCAAAACCTGTTGACGGCAAAAAGTGGAGAGTTTTTCCCGGTATGAGATTGCGGAGCTGTAATTAAGTCCACTGCATTTGTCATTTTGTCAGAGGGGCTCAGAGGAGTCCGTAGTCCGGATCCACAAGGACATGGTTAAAATGTCCTCGGTGTCCTTTTGGCCGCTCGTACTTCAGCTGTCTGCCAGCCTGTCTTTGTTTTCTGTTCTGTTTTCTGAATTATTTATGCCAGTGAGGGGAATATTTGCACAGAGCAGCCGGATTTTGTCTGCTTAACTTTGTATTTTCCCTCAGAAGGTATAGCATTTATATACATATATGTAATTTCACCATCCTCAGAGCTTAAACGTTAATTTATATCAAGTGGTTGAGAATGGCATACAAATTACTGAGCTTTTGATATCACTTTCAAAAGGTGTTAGAAATTGTGCAAAAATATGGGAAGATTCCCAAAATCTAGCTAGGGCTTTGAAATCTTATTTAAATGTCAAAATGTGTGTCTAAAAGTATGCAGTGAATAAGGAATAGTCGTCTTGCTGTATGAATTCATATAGCTATTGGGTTAAAAATAATTGTTGCATACTTTTAGACACTTTTTTTTTGAGATTTTAAAGTGATTTTAAAAGCCCAGTGATGGAATCAGTGATTTCTTAAGAATTCTTAAGAATAACTAATTTAATTTTACATTAATTTTAATTTAATTTAATATAATTTAGTCCTTTAGTATTTAATTAGTAATAAGTAGTAAGTTTTTAACAATTAAATATTCATTAAATACTAAAATAAATCAAAAGGCAAGGTTTCAGCAGATAGCTCATCATATTAATATTTCAAATATTTTAGACAAATAACCATTTCGTGGATCTCCTTCGATTTGACCCGATTTTCCCCTTACTTTTCCCATTTTCCGTGCACATGCAACTGCCACCGCTAACAGTGGCTTTTAATTTACTGTGAAATGAGTTTGCCCAGTGTCAGGAAAAAGAAGAAAAGCGGGTGGAATGGGCGCGACATTGAAGCGAAGCGTTTGGGTGTCGCCAAGGGCCAGGGATAACTGCAATTGTTGACTTCTTCTAATTGACAGGATGGCAAAGTTTCCAGGAATTATGGCCAACAATATCGGGCCGCAAGGGTCAAGGGGGGAAGTGCTTAATTCGACAGCCCGGGAGATTTATAAGACACAAAAAGAATGGCGAGAGAAGGGTTTCCGCTCTCCTTTTTTTTTAGCAGTGAGGCACCAAACTCTGATGGATGGAAATCGGGGATCAACGGCTAGCTGCTTGTTTCCGGTTTCCTTGTGCATTTTTAAACCGCTTTTGAATTTCCAAAATTTTTACAATAATTGATATTTACCATTAAAAATCACAAGGGTTTTAAAATCATTCATAAAGGTGTTGAAAAGTATGTGACAAAATATTTAAATTGAAAGCTTTATATTTTTTACTGCATACTTTTAGGCAGCCTTATAAGATTTTTTAAATCCTTTAATTCATTGTATATATCAAGTTATTTCCTTATTGCCACTTCTATTTATTTATTAATATTTTGTAATAAGAGTAATTTATTTTAAAATAAATAATAATCAACCTTTTTTTTTTAAGTTAACACCGAAAAACCCCTGAAACACCCAATTGTGGTACCCTTTCGCCGTAATTCAATTTGCATCCATTGGGTTCGTTTTTTTATCATTCTGTGTGATTCTTGAATCCGGAGCTCTGCTGAACAGGCAGCTAATTGGCAGTTGATTAACATTCCCAGCTCTTTTCGAGTCCCAAATTGGATCATAACCATAATCCCAATCAGCGTCAGAGGTCACGTCCTGTCGCCAGTTGATTCGGGTTGGGCCCGCTAATAAGTTTGGCTTTTTGTTTCACGATTTTCGCGTGGTGTGAAATCAACGGTCAGTGGAAAATCGAGTTATATTTCGAAAATAATTAAGTCGACTGTTTACCATCACTTTTTCCCAGTACTCGTAGTCGACTGGATGTCGGTCAATATGGAATTTTAATGACAATAGACCATTTACATACAAAAATAAGCTAAAAATAAATAATTGATAAAAAAATACATTTTCCGGAAAGTGTTGTGAATTGTTTAATTATTATTAAATTAGTTGAAAAAAATTAAAAAAGTCCTCACAATTAAAAAGCTTAAGATAGTATAATACACAAAGTTTTCACATGTCTACTTTTTTAAACGCTCCTTTGTTTAATTTCTAAAACATAAATATCTTGTTCTATATCATTTCTCATATTAGGATAATAACATTTTCGAGTCAATTTTTTGCATCTTTTTTTGCATCAAACCATAGAACCAAGTTTGAACCGCCACATCGAACCGAACAAGCGCTCGAACTTGTTGTGTTTTGTTCGCAACGCTGCACAGTGGCACTATTCAAATTATTTTTTAAAGTTACAAATTTATTCTTTGATACTTTACGTAATGTGTACTAGTTTACTATTATTATTATCCGAATACGAAATATAAACAACTATAACTTTGCTTTCGTTTTATTGTAATTCTATTTTGTAAGGGTATCTAAAAAATTTGTATTATAATTATTATTGTTGTAATTAGAAAGTTCAAAACTTGAAAATGAAAAATTAAATACCTGTGATATTTGATTAACAAAGTATTTATTTATTTAATCGCCAACAGATTGTACTTTTACTAAACTAAATATTAAGGGACCAAAGGTAATTTTAGATTGTTTTTTAAATTACATCCCTAGGAAAGAAAATAAAATTCTTGTTAAATCTGTAACGAACACACTCGATATGATAGATTATATGATTGTAGATATGTAAATGGGAACAATAATAGGATGAAATATGCACAGATTAGCAGGAAATTCACTCGCGGATGATTGGATCCTTGCTAATAACAGGGTTGCATTTGGGGGCGAATGACTTAGCTGGAATGTCTTAGCTAAAACTTAGGCAAAATATACTGACTCTCACAAATAAGTACACAAAATATTAAAAGTTTTTTTTTATTAAAGGTTTTAATTTACCACATGCCAAGACTTACCGATGAACTTAGGCCCACTGTGCGCCGCTTGGTTCGCCTGCCTTTTGCTCCGATGCGATTTCGTTCCAAATTTCATTCCGATTCCGAACTTCGAAGTCGGTGGCGGACGTTCGGAGATTTTCGGCGGGAAAAACTCAAAATCTCAAAACCCAAATAATAATAAAAGGCAAAAAAAAAAAAACACTGAAACCACTAAAACCAATCTCAGACCAAACAAAACTAAAACTAAAAAAAAAAAATAAAAACTGAAGAACGTGTGATAAGAACAGCAGATACAACAACAAAAACCAAAGTAGACTTTTCGATTTTTGAGCGCGTGTGTTTGGATTTATAATATTCGTGCAGTCCAAAAAACGAATGAAAAAAAAAAAATCAACCTATAATAACAACAACTAAAACGTGGTCTAAAAAATTCGTTGTTTTTTGTTTTCACTTTTTTTTTCTGTGCGTGCGTGTGTGTGTGTGAGTGTGTTAGTTTGTTTGCTTTTTAATTAGTTCGACTCTTGTTTTGATTTTTGTCTCTTTTTTTGTTTTTTGTACGAGATCTCTGTTTTGTGTTTAAGCAGCACAACAACAAAAAAAAAAACCAGAGCCAAACGAGAGCAAAAAAGTAAGTGAATAAAATAAGAATTTACATTTTGGTAAATCGAGAGTCAAGTTCATTTGTTGTTGTTTGTTATTTGTCATTTGTGTTTTGTTATTGTTATTGTTTTTGTTCGACTTTCAATTTATTCGGTGCACTCTACAAGTGCGCTGCTGACGTCGACGTCGGCAGCGTTTGGGAGATACAGAAAACTGCAAGCGATCTTCCTCTTCTTCTCGATCTTCTTGAACTGAACCGCCGGCAAAGGGAGCAGCGAGAGAGAGAGAGAGAGAGGGAGCGCGAAAAAGAGAGGAACCAAAAGGAATGCTAAAAAAGGGATTCCCGACTTTCGGATACCTGGTACTTGATATCCTGTCAAAAAATCCTTAGCATACCCAAAAGGCGTTTGGGCTAAATACTTTTTTTCTCTACTAAATCTACTATTTTTTCAGTAAAGCCCTTTTTTTAACAGTTCATATTTCATTTTAAAGAGTTAAACCCAAATTATTGGGTTAGTTTTCTAAGGCAAAAGTAAACTTTATTTTCATCTGCATTTCGAACTTAGTTGATATGGATCGTGAGCGATTACAAAATACTCCAGAAGTAGGGAGTATCAAAGAGAGCGTGAGAGACCCACGATTTTGTTGCTTTTATTACCTCACGCCAGGCTTAAAGATCACCTTCCTCTCCCTCTCTCTCTCTCTCTCTCGGGGCTTCTTTCCCTTTCACTCCGGCTCCAAACATTGTTGGCAAAAAGAGACTGAAACACTGGTTCTTTGCCCCCTTTTCAATTTTTTCCCACCCACTAAATGTTACCTAGGCTTAGAATCAAATTAAAGGTGTTCCAAGTTCGAAAAGTACTACTAGAATACAAATTCTTATTTATTATTTAAGTAATACAGAAATGCGTACCTTTAAAACTTAACAAGTCTACCTATAGATAGATTTACGTAGATTTTACACTCTCAATAATCCATTATTTATTTCTAATTTGCGTTTGCCAGGTTGACGATAGAATTTCACATTTATGTTGGCACCAGGAAACAATGATTAATGGATGCTAGTTATTCGAAACCTGCTAACTGTGCTGACAATATTTCGCCCCCCATTGAAACGACGCCCCTGACCCGCCCATAAAATAGTCAAGAGCTTAAGCCAAAACCAAAGAAGAAAAAAGTAGGATGATAAAATGGGGTTCGATTTCTTTCTTTCTTTTTTTTTTTGGGGGCAGTACGATTTGCAGTGGTGCTACTTCATCGATAGCGAAATTGTTTTCACCAGATGCTCTTGGCCTTCAGTGGGTTAATGGCCAGGAGTAGAAATGCAGGAAAAAAAAAATGAAAGAGAAACGGAGAGAACGTTTTTGGGATTTCCTGGGGTAGTGGGTTATGACTTGTTTGTCTGTGGTGATAAGGGGGCCAAGAGTTCTGCTCGAGAACCCAAAACCCCTTGACTCCCCTCTAACCCCCGCCTAACCCCCCTTAACCCCCTCTTAACCCCTTCCGGCGTGGCTGAAAATTGCATTCCATGGATGTATCTCTGAAATAAACGTAGTTGCTAGCGCATTCCCCGGAGCGGAGTGCAGTTAAGCGCAATCTTGTCTAGAATTTCAATACCAAACAAAACGCTTGATGCTTTGACAGCCCATGGAGCGGAGTGGGGTTGGGGTAGGGTAGTTATGGGGCCAGTGGAAGGTTCTTAGAAGCAATCTAGACAAGTGCAAATTGTTCAGAATGATGCAATTGCAGCAGCAGACGTCAAACGGCAAAAGTAACAAACAAAAAAGGCCGCCAAGAGCGGAACTGTAACTTAACATTTTTTCAAATGGGGTAAGGAAAAGGGTTAAGTTGTTAGAAATTATGCATTATATACCAAAAGTATTCTCTATGAGCCTTAAGAAACTACATTTTGCCATAACTAATTTTTATTCTCACTTTTACTGTAAATTTCCATCCCCCCCCCCCCACAATTTCAAAAGAAAATATAGATAATTTAAAAACCATAAAAACAATTTATGAATCCATTACTATCTACACTTTAAAAACCGCCCACAAAGATTTCCTTGCTCTTAAAATATCAAATTAAAAACCGTTCTTTCAATAAACACCAACAAATCTAATTGAAGATTTATCAAGTGTTAAGCCAATAGAAAAATTATGAACAACAAATATCTATCTATCCATTTCGGCATTGAAAATGCAGATGCTCATCTGGCATTATCCAGATTAAATCAAATATTTTCCTTGATTTATTCACCACAAATAGAAGGCAAAATATAAACAAAAATTATTGTGGGTATAAAAATCATACGATTTACCGAGTTGATTTAAAATCGTATCAATCTTTTAGTCGTGGAATCTTTTTCCACAGATATGCGGGCTTATCATTCTTTTTTTTCCAATAAGAAGGATCGCCATATTCCCTGACATATTGTATTTACTTAGTGATAGCATAAAAGTTAATACATTTTTGATTTATAGAGACAGAAATAAATGTTACAAACCGATTGATAAACGATCTGATATTAATGTCGATACACATCTGTGTTAAAAGTTATAGTAGTTGAAACAATACTAGATATATATAAAACTAAAATTTAATTTAATAATTATTTTATTTTTAGCATCTAAAATAATATTCTTTTTTATCTGTTTAAGTGTAAAAATTAAAAATATTTAAAAATCCTTTTCTATGATGATTTTTTACTTTTTTATATTAAAACAAATTTTTTTATTTTTAACATTTATACTAATATTTTTATTATCTGCACAAGTTTAAATACTTAAAACATTTAAAAATATATATCAATATAAATATATTTAAATCTTAAGTAAACCCTTTTTTTTATAACATTTATTGAATTAAATATTTTTCTTAATTGATATCATTAATTCTTTTCACTGTTGTTATGAAGAGAACTGTAGTTTGTGTAAACGATAGCTGACTAACACGGGATTTCCCCTGCTGTTTGTATTTTTATTGAGGCAAAGTAACCCACTAACGTAAAGCTTGTATCTTTTTTTCAGCTCTGTACCTCTTTTTTTTTTTCCACCTGCCTTGAACGAATTTTCCTCGGCCCCTCGGGGAATCCCCGACTGTGTGTGTGTGTGTGTGTGTGCCATTTTTCCCAGCTGCTCCCAACTGAGTTGCAGTCCATTCAAATGGACTGCATTTCCTTGCAGCAAGCTGGCTTTTCCTTTTCCCCCTGGCTTTCGTTTTCTTCTGCTTACCCTTTTATTCTCATCTTGCCTCAAGTTTTGTTTTTCACTTTATTACCGCAGGACATTTGCTGCTGCTCGTGCGTTGAGGTCCTTGCCACAAACACAAACATCAAAAAAAAAAGGGAAAATAAAAATAAAAGGTGGTTTTCCCCCTGCATTTTGTGGGCCTTTGAAGGGGTCGCTCCCATTTTGACATTCAACTTTTCGTGGCATTGTTGGTCGACACACAATGGGCCCCAATTTGCTGCTCTTATTTATGGAAAATTTAAATTAAAACTGATTAATTAAGCAACAGCAATGTGGCAACAGTAGTGCGGCAAATAAAATAAAATAATATACAGCGTTTTTTTTTTTCATTTGGTTTTTTTCTTTCGTCGGTTTGGCTTTGCTGAACTTTTGTATGAATTTTTAAATTACTCGTATAAAATTTATGTTTTTCTTTTCAACGCTCGCACACATGGGAGTGGGTGCCAGAGGGGGGAGGGGGAGGGGGAGGGTGGCCAGACCAGTTTCAGTTTCAGTTTCAGTTTTCAGACTTTGTCGTTGAAAATCTCTCGAACAAATTTCCGAAGCGTGAAGAGCGTCAAACAGCAACGGCGTCTCGAAAGCAGCTCTAAAAAAATCAAAATCACAACCCAAACAGCTGTTTTTGTTTGAACTTGATGCACTGACAGAAAAAGAGATGGGCTTTAAATATAAAATTGTGTTTTTTTAACTGATTAATAATTTTGCATTTTTAAAAGAAAAGCGTTAGAAATTATTTTAGTTTTATAAATCTAAATATTATATAACTGTGTTTATTTTACATAAAAATTCCAATGGAAAAGTAAGTAATTTAAGAAAAATGTTGTTTTCACATGTAAAATCCTAAATGATATTTATTTATTCCGTGTGCAAAGTGAATTCGATTGATGTTGCTGCTACTGTCGTTGCGATCTTAACTTCCAAACAGAGTTGCGCCGAATTAAATGTCTCTTTTTGTCTTGAATGAGATCTGTGATTGGAATTTTTCCTCTGCTCCAAACACACTCTATAAGTCGTAGACTTAGGAACATGGGCCATTTAAAAAAATACAAAATATTTCAAAATTATGATAATTAAACCTTTGGAAACTCGGAATATTTTTGTTTATAAAATATATAATACTAAAATATATTAATTAAAAAAAATTTCAACGAAAAAAATTGATAAATCTAAAAAGATAAAGATTTTCTGAATTTTAAAAATATTTCATGTTAAATAAAATTTATAAAAAAATTTCAAGAAAACAAAATTGATAAATCTAAAAAAAGCTATTCTAAAACAAAAAAATAAAATTTTTAAAGAAAATTTCAATGAAAAAATTGATAAATCAAAAAAACAACTATTCTAAAACAAAAAACAATTTTTTTCTGAAATTTTAAAATATTTTTTGTAATAAACAATTTTTAATGGATAAATATCTTTTGATTGCCAAAACAAGTTGAACAAACTAAAGGGCATATAAAAGGTGGTGTAATGCGTTTAATTTGTCCGATTTTGATTTGTTACTGTCCGTTCTCAAACTCGAACTCTCGGACTCTGTCTATCCGAAACGGAATCCGTATCTTTGTAAATGTATCTCTGTATCTGTATCTGTATCTGTTTCTGTGGCTGTGACGCCAAAGCCAAAGCCAAAGCCAAAGCTATAGCTATAGCTAAAACTGAATCTGATGCTGATGCTGACTCAAGGTGACGTAATGGCAACGCCTAAAGTGGCTTTTATACGCTCCACCAGATCAAGTATCAATTACAAATGGGCAAAAGTGGCCACTTTGTGGGTCAGGGGGAGTTGGCTACGTAAAGAAAGGAAATCTCTGGCTAAATTCATTTGGGAATGTGGATGTGGATTTCAATGTGGTATTAAGATCGGACGGCGCTAACATTTGAGGTAAACAGACCGAGTGGCACTTGGCGATACAGAAATACATATCTGATTTGTGATTTTGTGGGCAACTGCGAACTTTTCTCGCCCCGCATCGAAGTTTTGTTTGAGTATAAATTATAAGGCACTAAAAATAGCCGATCTCATTTCGTTGGCATCTGCAGTATCTGCAGTATCTACAGTATCTGAAGTATCTCGAGGATATCGGTTTACAATTTGGCCTGCAACTGACACTTGTGAAACAGCTGTCACTCCCAAAAAAAAACAAACAAAAATCTCCCACCATCCTTCAACTTCAACGGAAGCCCAAATTCAATGTTAATCGCTGAAAAAAACTAAAAAAAAAAACTGAACAGTGAAAAAACGGTAGCAAAAGCAATTCGCATAGCAAATGTAAATAAACAATAAGAGGGAACGGGCGGGCTCAACAAAAAACCAGATAAATAAATCGGCATTGTTAAATGTTGGCCGGCTACAGCAGCAACAACAACAGCAAAAATAACACCATTAATTGGCAGATTGGCAGAAAATTAAACAAGCTGAAATTTAGCAAAAGCCACAAAATAAGTGCAGAAATTAACTCGCTCAAGTTTGCTGTGTTTTTTAACACCTCGTCAATGGCGCCCAAAAAAATAAGTTCTATTTTACATTTCTTTTTTTCACAATATGCTTAAACTTTCAAGAGAAATCTTGAAATTAGTAGAAATGAGTATTCATTTTTTTTTTATATTTATTAAGATGGAATTAAAATACCATTCCTAAAAATTTAAATTGAATCAATAAATTAAAATAAATATAAATTGACATTTTAAAATTTTATTAATAATTTATAAATTAAAATTTACATGTTAAAATTTTAATAGTAATTTAAAAATATAAATGTACCTAAGTTTTAAAATTTTAATAATAATTTTAAAATAAAAATTTACATTTTAAAATTTTAATAATAATTTAAAAATATAAATTTACATTTTAAAATTTTAATAATAATTTATAAAATATAAATTTACATTCTAAAATTTATATAATAATTTATAAATATAAATTTACTTCTCTTATTTTTTTTATAATAATTTATAAATATAAATTTACTTTTTATAATTTTTTTATAATAATTTATAAATATAAATTTACTTCTTTTAATTTTTTTATAATAATTTATAAATGTTAGGTTTTTGTATAACGACAATTTTGAATATCAAAATTGATCTGGCAACGCTAGTAAGATGTTACCGAGCACTTAAGAAGAAGTTGTACAAGTCTGGAGAATAAGACGAAGGGAGAATAAAAAAACCTCGTGTTGAATACACCACATAAATGGCGACGAGATAAAAAAAATTTGGTTAATATCAATTTATTCAACGACATCAACTTGTAATACAAGCAAATAAGACCAACTTTTGGCAAGAAAGATAAACATGCCCAACAACGACAGCATTATTGTGTCAAATTTTACACAGGCAACTAGTTTGCCCGAGTTTTCACCAAAACTAACCTCATGGCACATTTGGAAAGAGCGACTGGAAATTCATTTTACGGAACTCAACTGCACGGACGACAATGTGAAGAAGGCTATTATGCTTAAATCCATCGGAGACGAGGCGTACAACGTAATACATAGTTTATGCAGCCCCGCAGCCCCCGCAACGAAAACCTTCGAGCAGTTGTGCAGTACATTAAATACTCATTACACGCCTCCCACAATAATATTTCAGGAGCGCAAAAATTTTCACATGGCTTGCAAAAGAGCCGACGAAACAGTAGCTGAATGGTTTGCGAGAGTCAAACATCTTGCCCTTAGCTGCAAGTTTGGCGTACATTTAGATGCCTTTGTCCGTGACAAATTCGTCGTAGGAATGAGTAACGCGATCTTTGAGCGGCTTTGCGAAGAGGACGAAACGCTGACAGCCGAGCAAGCACTGCGGAAAGCATTAATATGCGAAACCAAGTTCGCAGCAAAAGGGCCGGCGAGAGGGCATATTCATCAGGAGCAATCTCCAGACGCAGTAAACTACGTCAACCGGAGCCGCAACAAATGGAAAGGCGGAAACCACGACAACAACAAGACAGAGGATCAGGCAGATACCAATAAGAAGATGCCGTGCAAACATTGCGGATGGCGGAACCACAAATCGGTGGACTGCAAATACAAGGACTGCAAGTGCCATATCTGCAAGAAACATGGACATCTGGCATCAGTTTGTAGATCTAAGCAAGAAAAAAATAGAAACGTTAATCATGTATCAGTTTCCAATTCAAGTTTAAGCGAAGAACAGTATATTAATCACAGTATTTTCAGCGTTAGCAATAACAGTATCACCAATGGAGACGAAATGTACACATTGCCAATTCAAATTCAAGGCATAAATGTTGTGGCAACCTGCGATACTGGTGCGCCATGTACTCTGATTCCAGCCAACCTGTTACATAAACTCAATGTATCGCTAAGAGCTTGTAAAGTTCCATATGTGGACTATAGTGGCGACCGTATTCAAATTAAGGGTGAGTTTGATGCATCTATAACGTTTCGCAGCGCAACTAAGAGTATTGTCGTAGTTGTATCAGAGAACAATAACCCAGCCTTGCTGGGAAGATCATTTTTAAGAGCATTTAACTTCGAGCTTTGTCAGGTAAACTCAATTAATAGCTGTACTGATTACACAGCTGTAGCTGAACAGATTGAAAACGAATTTTCGCAAGTTTTTCAAGAAGGACTAGGTTCATTTGTAGGTCCTAATATTTCATTAAAATTATTAACAGACGTTAAGCCAGTTTTTTTCAAACCGAGACCTCTTCCATTACGTTGGAAGGCAAAAGTAGAAGAAAAACTTAGAAATTTAGTTGATCAAGGTATGTTAGAATTTATCGACGATAGTGAATGGGGAACACCTTTAGTTCCGATATTGAAACCTGATGGAGACATTCGAGTATGTGCAGATTACAAGGTTACAGTCAACAAGTTCCTAAGTGATTTTAGATATCCATTACCTCGCATAGACGAGATCTTTGCAGCACTACAAGGAGGAGAGCTATACACTAAGCTTGATTTATCACAAGCATACAACCAATTAGTATTGGATGAGAATTCTCAACTTTTATGTACCTGGAGTACACACATCGGCATTATGAAAGTAAAACGATTACCATTTGGCATAAAAACAGCAGCTGCCATTTTTCAGAAAACTATCGAAAATGTGTTGAGAGGCATTCCAAATGTAGTGGTGTACCAGGATGATATAACCATTACAGGCCCCGATTTCAAAACACATTTATTCAACCTCAAGGCGGTCCTGAACAAATTGAAAAATGCAGGTCTGCGATTAAATAAAAATAAATGTAAATTTTTTCAGGATAGCATTTCGTATCTTGGTTTTACCATAAATAAAGAAGGATTAAAAAAGAATAATGAAAGAATCTCTTCTGTACTCAATGCACCAGCACCGACAAATGTCTCAGAGCTAAGAGCATTCACGGGCATGGTCAATTACTATTCTAAATTTATTGATAAGTTCTCTCAGAAAATGCATCCACTATATCAATTGTTGCAGAAACACTCAAAATTTATATGGAATTCAGATTGTCAAGCTGCATACAACAACATGAAAAGAGACATAGCATCTGAAAACATTTTGGTTCATTTTAATCCCGAGCTGGACATCGTCCTTACAACAGACGCATGCAACACCGCGGTTGCAGGAATACTTTCTCACAGAGATAAGAACAACACTCTAAAACCTATTGCTTTTATATCAAGGGCGCTTCAACAGAATGAAAAGAGATATAGTACAATCGAAAAGGAAGCGTTGGCTATCATATTTTCAGTTATGAAGCTAAGACAGTATTTACTGGGCCAAAAATTTACACTGCGCACCGATCACAAACCACTTCTTGCCATATTTGGTGAAGGAAAAGGTCTTCCGTTGATGGCGTCTGCTAGAATGCAACGCTGGGCGCTAATCTTATCTGGATTCAACTATCATGTCGAATATGTGAAAGGCACTTCCAATGAAGCTGATCACTTGTCAAGGATTCCTCAAGTTAAGTCACCAGATAGAACACACGATGAAATTACGTATGTCAACTTTGTGAAAGACAAAAACGAATTCTGTTTGGACTATAAGGAGATAGCAAGGCAAACACGACGTGATCCTATTTTATCGAAGTTGCTAGTTGCAATAGATGACGGATCTGTGGCTAAATTACAGGATGAAGAATACAAGGCATTCAAGCTAAAGGATATTGAACTCTCAGTAGAGTATGGTTGCATTCTATGGGGTTACCGAACCATAATTCCCAAATGCTTACAAAAACGAGTTCTTGAATATTTACACTTGTCTCACTTGGGAGTAGTAAAATCAAAAGCCATGGCAAGATCATACATATGGTGGCCTGGTATCGATAAAGACATAGAACGACTCATAAGCAATTGCGATCCCTGCCAACAGTTGCAGGAAAGTCCGAACAAGAGTACCTTGATACCATGGTACCCGGAAGAATCTATATGGCAACGCATCCATATAGACTTTGCAGGTCCAATTAAAAATAAATATTTTTTTGTAGTTATAGACTCTCTGTCAAAATGGCCTGAAGTTTTCATAACGTCAGACATCACTTCTCATTTCACAATATCAAAGTTAAGGGAACTCTTTTGCAGGTATGGTTTAGTGAGTACTTTAGTCAGTGACAATGGACGACAGTTCACATCAGACCAGTTTAAGCAATTTATGAATATAAATAAAATAAATCATATTCTCACAGCCCCTGGGCATCCCTCCACGAATGGCCAGGCTGAAATTTTTGTAAAAACGCTAAAGAAATCCACTTATGCGTCACTTAAAGATAATCCAAATGAAGACTTAGAGACTGTTGTCAATAGATTTTTAGCAGATTTTAGAAATACCAAACATTGCACTACAGGTGAGACCCCTGCGAAGGTATTCTTAAAAAGATCGTTGAACACTAGACTCAATTCACTTAGACCACCACTTGTTCATGACAAAATTTTGCATGAGCAAAGTAAAAATATAAAAAACTATAAAGGGAAGAGAGAATTGCAGTTCAGTCAAGGGCAACATGTCTATATTAGAGATTATAGAAACGTCAATAGAGCTAGTTGGTCACCTGCGACAATAAGCAAACAACTTGGAAAGCGAACGTATTTATGCACTCTTTCTCAGACTAATCGCAGCATTAAACGTCATACTGATCAAATAAGAGAAACTCAACTAGTGGCTGAGTCATTGGAGAACGTGGCACACCCAGTTGACCAGGAGTGTTCAAATAATATGAAAAGCAGTATGGACATTTCGACTCCAATGGACCAAAAGAACGAAACTCCTAAGCGGATGTTAAGACCGCGAGCAGAGGGTAAGGTAGTCAAACCTTAACTCAGTATTAGCATTAAGAGAGATTACACACCCATTGTCAAACAACTTGAAGGGGTAACGTGTTAGGTTTTTGTATAACGACAATTTTGAATATCAAAATTGATCTGGCAACGCTAGTAAGATGTTACCGAGCACTTAAGAAGAAGTTGTACAAGTCTGGAGAATAAGACGAAGGGAGAATAAAAAAACCTCGTGTTGAATACACCACAATAAATATAAATGATCATTTTAATAGGATAATATTGAAGTAAAGGTTATGGTTTAAAATGTATTAAAATATGTAATTATAAACGGTCATAAATTTGAAAAATTATTAAAAAAAATATAGAAAATTCTTTTCTTTATTTTCCACTACCCAGCGTATTTAAAGTTCGTCTCGACTTCGATTTGCGATTGTTGTGCTTCAAATCATTACCCCTCGACGGCGGTTTTTTTTTTTCTAACTGAATCTTTTGCTTATGTTTATTTTTGTTAGTCTGTGTCTTTTATTGTTGTTGCTGCCGTCGATTTTTTCATTTTTTTTTTTTTTTTTTGCCTATTTGCACTTTTCCGTCGTTTATTTGTCTTTCAACTTTTCGACTTTGTGCTTAGAGTTCATGAGCGCCAACCGAGCCCCCCTTCCTTTTGAGTCATGTAAACAAATGTTTAAAAATGAATTTTTCAATTCCCATTTAATGTGGCAGCAACATGAACAATAACAAGCTGTCCATCCCTTTCCAATTACATGCAGCCCACCGCAAGGGAATTGGGCGTGTGTGGGTCGAGTGTGTGGAGGTCAAGGACGTGTCGAGGTCAGCGCCGTAGGGCAAGGGGGGCAGGGGGGCTGGGGGGTTTCCCGAGGAACTGGCCATTGGGAAAACTTCACACACCGGTTTATGGGACACTTGGTCCTCATTTGCAATCCCATTTTCGTGGCTCCTCTGATGATTTATTCATCACGAATCTCTAACCCACTTGTTTTGGTTCCTATTTCCATAGTAATTTCTATTGCTGCGGCTAAATTCACTTTTCATTCTTAAAAAATGTATTTTATTTGTATTTTTTATGTTATTAGTTTCTACAATATTTTATTTTGGTTTTATATTCCCTTGTAATATTTTAAAAATATATTTTTTACCAATTAATAATGTAAATGAAATATTAAACACTACATTTTTTGTTTCTTTCGGTCTTATCAAACTATATATGTTTGGAAATATGTTGTTTGTAATATATTTTAAAAGTATATTTTTAACCAATTCATAATTTAAATATATTTTAAAAATTATATTTATTTTTTTTGAATATGAAATATTTAAAATTATATTTACTTCTTTTCTCGCCTTTTTAAAAGAATTATATTTGAAAAAATATTCTTGAAAATAAATCTTTTTTTAACAAATTAAAGTAATTGCTCTTAAAATTTTTGAATTTTTGTTTTCATTCCCCCTTTCGATTTCCGTATTATACAACCGAGAAACATCTCCTTCCGCTTCCAAATCCCCCGGAGTCATTACTCTGCGACTCTCGGCATGTGGCGGATGATTAGCATTAATCAAGCTGTTGATGATGGCTACCGCTTATCATTATCATTACGATGGATCGAGAGAACTTTCCGCTGCGTATAAAGCAATCAACGCACCGATCTGATCCGATCCATAAACACATTGTGTGCCTCATAAAAATGTTTCCATTCGCATTTAGTGGTAATTACTGCACGGCATGATCATCTCATTCTTTTTATACCCGTTACTCGTAGAGTAAAAGGGAATATTGTATTCGTGCAAAAGTATGTAACATGGAGAAGGAAGCTGTTCCGACCCTATAAAGTATATATATTCTTGATCAGGATCACTAGCCGAGTCGAAATAGCCATGTCCGTCTGTCCGTCTGTCCGTCTGTCCGTCTGTCCGTCCGTATGAACGCTGAGATCTCGGAAACTATAAAAGCTAGAGGATTGGCATTTTGCATGCATATTCTTGGAGTTCCTACGCAGCGCAAGTTTATTTCAAAATGGTGCCACGCCCCCTCTAACGCCTTTAATCGCCCTACACCATTTTTTGAAGGGTGTCTGGCGCCCACACCATTAAAGATTTTGGAAAACTAAAAATGCAGTTTTATTGTGACTATCAATACCTATCGAAATGTAGAAGAAATTTTTCTAATCGGACCATTCGTTAAAAAGTTATGCCCGATCAAAGATTTTATATATCTATCTCCCTCGCACTCCCTTAGCTGAGTAACGGGTATCTGATAGTCGGGGCACCCGACTATAGCGTTCTCTCTTGTCTTTTTTTTTATTATTATCCCACATTTGCTTAACTTAAAGAATACCGATTTCCCAGTTTTCTTCCATAATTAATTTTTTCTTGATAATTATAGAGAGTATTATTCGGGGATTTACTTTAGTCATTGTTTTGTGTAGGGGGGGGGGGGGGCACGCCCCTGGCCTCAATTAGGGGGAAAACAGCTGCATTGACTTTTGTTTGCAGTCGTCTGGCTAAGTCTTGGCTTAGCAAGTGATTATACATACATAAGTGGATGCAGTTTCAGTTGCAGTTTCCATTTCCATTTCCATATTGTCGTAAATATAGGCAGTCGCATATGTCGCTGCCAAACAAAAGACAAAGAAGTGTACGTAATTCGCTTTAAATATTTATAGAGTGTCCCACTGTCTGCCGCACTCATCGGGATTGCGCCTTGAGGACCAGTGAGTAGGAATCTCAATCTGAATCTAAATCTAAATCTGAATTCGAATGCGAATAGGAAAAGGAATAGGAATGGGAATGAGAATGAGAATTAGAATCGGAATCAGTTCAGTGGCAAAGTCGACAACTCATTGTTTAAGCACAGAGATTTATACACTGAGGAAAATAGGTCAAAACTGAGTTTAAAGCCAAGCAAACTAAATAGAATTTTGAGATAAACTCAAGTTTTTCTTTAGCAAACAATAGGTATTTCAAATTGTTTTTAGTAAAAAAAGTTTTGATAATTTATTTTAAACTTAATTATAAAATATCCTTTCAAAATTATATTAAAGTTACAAATTTATTAACTGTTAAACTTAAACATATTTTTTTTAATTTTATAATTTAGTTCTAAGTGTATATCAAAAATATAACTTCTTATTTTTAAAATTATTAATTTATTTTTTCTTAAATATTTTATACAAAAATTTGAATATGCTAGATACATAAGTATTTTTATTTACTCATTTATAGACATTTATTTCTGTTCATATTTCTGTGCCTTAAAAAGGTTCTTAAAAAATTCAGCAATATTTTTTCCAAGTGTCTGCTTTAGCTGATGATGATGACGATGACTTTGCCCAAAACTAATGCGCCGCCACTCACACACCGACACTCGAATAAAACGAGTATCATATCAAATGTTAATGAGCAATTTGTGCATAATCACGGTGCGCAAGCCGCAAAAGCCAAAAAAGCCAAAAGCCGCACATTGCGAAATCTCAATGTGGCATGAGTTTAGCACAAGCACAATTGCAACTGCAGCAGCAGCAGCAGCAGCAACATCACAGCGGCAACATCACACCAACAGCAGCAACAGCAATCAACAAGTGGGGCAATCAGTCAAAGAATCATTTTGGGGAAGCCGCACTAATCTGGTTTTGCCATAGTCAAATGGCATGATTAATATTCTTATATGATTTTATATACCATCTTTTAAAGACCTTTTATAAAAATTTCTACATTTTCTCAATGATAGTTATAATTTTTTAAAAATATATAGCATTTCCCAAGGCATACTTCAGTTTTCCGCCTTCTTACCTAACGGATCTTCGTTCTTATCGACATGGTTACCCCACACACACCTGCATTTACGGCCAGACAAGAAGTATCAAAGTCTTTGCATCGCATTTATCAACCCTAATCGATCTGCACACAACAAATTGCGATTGCATTGTCGAACTTTGGGACTTCACAATAGATAAATAGTGTGCACATATATATGGTATATATTATATATTCACGATCGTATCGTATCTGGGCGTCTGCTTCCTGCCGTTGCACTTGGCACTTGGCACTTAACACTCGGCACTTGCTGCAGCTGCAGTCTGGGGTTCATTCAAATGCCCGATATCGGAGCTGTAAATGAGCAAACAATTGCGCTTTGTCAAATGACATAGTCCCCCCCATAAATACAGTATAAACAATATGGAATTGAGTTCTATCTACTGCGGTTGCTGCTGCCTTTTATTTCTGAACTGTCTGTCGATGCGTCATAAGACGGCGTGAAATGTAAGTCAGTGCACGGTAAAAAATTAGGTTCTTATTGATTATACAAATTATTAAAAGAAGGGTTAAAAAAATGTTAAAAAAAAAAGGAACACTTTGCAAATTAGTATGGCATTTTGGGAATTACATAATTCAAAATCAAATATTTTTAAATAAATTTTGTATATATTTTAAAGAGTGCTATAAATGTAGGTAACGAATGGTCAAAACGTCTGAGATAAATATAATATATATATGTTTAAAACTTGGTCTAAAAGGTTTCAAAATAATTAATTCAAAATAAAAACTTTTTTTTTTTTTTATTTTGTTGGTGTTATATTTTCTAAAAGTTCTTTAAACATGATAATATTTTTTGGTGGTGAGATAGATAATAAATAAATTTATTAATTTTTAAATGAATATACATAAAATACAAATTTTTTTTAAATAAATAAATTCTTAAAATACATTTTTAAAAGTTCTTTAAACTTGATCATATTTTTTTTGTGTGGAGATAGACAAAAGAATGGATTGTGGGGGAAATACTTGAATAACTGAGCTAGTTACACCACCGTTACAAAGAGCTGTAGGCGTGACAAGTACAACAGAAACAGCAACAGCAACAGCAACAGCAACAGCAAAAGCAACAACAGCAACAGAAACAACAGCAACATCGACTGCTGCAACAGCAACAGCAATCAGCTGCTGATACAAATTAATTACGACGCAGACAGAGCGCAGACGACGGCATATGTATACTATATAGTGCATATACCTACATATATCGCGTGGGGAGATCTCGGCTTGACATTGGCATCACCAGCATCTCGGCAAGAAGGGAAGCCCGCCAAGTGGCCGGCGAAAACCGGCAGAGCAAGTGCCGTAATCCGAGACATCCGAGATGAGATACACCGCCGCCGATCTCCCGATCTCTCGATCTCTCGGCATCTTCGCAGCTGCACCATATAATAATAAATATGTACATAAATACCTTACAGCAAAAATCAGGAAGTAATCGCTCTCCTTTGCATGCGAACGATTTACAATAAATAATTATGATAATGCTGCTGGTGGCAATGTCAGAGATGAATCTCGGGCAATGACACAGCTAAATCGACAGGAAGGAAGTGTTTGCACTTGTTAAGCCCCCCGAAACCCCGGGATACCCGATCTCCAGAAACATGAGCAACATGAACAGCACAGCCAGCAGCAACACAATCATCAGCAACATCAGAGGCAACAGCAACATCATCATCGACAACACCTTCGAATAAAAAAAAAATAAAAAGAAAAAAACCAAAGAGGCGGGGCCTTATGGGCCTTTTTTGGGGGCGTGGCAAAAGCAATATCTGTCAGCCATTAAAGTCAGAACTCGAGCTATCTGTAAAATCAGCAATAAGTAGTAAAAAAAGGGCGCTTAAGTACCTACTGTTTGAAATAAATATGCAAGCAAAGTCAATAAAAAATTAAGTGAGCTGAACGAAACACTTAAAAGTATATAAAAAAAAGGTTATAATAATTATAAATAGTAAAATGGGATTTATGAAGTTACTTTCTTTATGAAATATTATAAATAATTTTATAAAATATTATAATAACTATAAACTTACTTTCCATATGATTCTAATTATTTTCTATATGGAATAAACAAAAAAAAGCACAGAAAATATCAAGTAAATATTTTGTTATCAGTGACTAATGTGCCTATGAAAACTATTATAATAATTATAAATAGTACATACGATTTATGAATTTATTTTCTATATGATTCTAATTCTTTTAAAAGAAACATTTGAAAGTATATATAAAAAAAATGTTATAATAATTTAAAATATTTAAATATAATTAATAAATTTACTTTCTTTAATATTCCAATTTTTTTCTATATGAAATTTTAAAATAAAACACATGTTAAATCAACGCCTAATGTCATAACAATTTATTCAAACTTTGAAGGCAATGACAAAAAGTTAACAAAAGAGGCAACTTTTCAGCTTAACCACACCATTCTGAAAAAAAACATTTGCAAACGAACCATTAAAGCACTTTCGCCGCTCAGAAGGGATTTTTGAACTTTCTTTTAAAAAGAAGACTTTTTACTTTTATTTTTTCCTTTTTTTCCCCCCTTTTTTTTCGGGTTCACAGATGTCGTTTGGCGCTGTTGTTCTTTTGAATTTTTCGTACACAAGAGTGTCTGTCTTTATTTGACTTTCTGGCACTCTTGTTCGGCTACAATTTCGTTGTTCGACGGTCTTAAATTTCGTCGCACTTGGCGTAAAATGAAAATGATAATAAATGAAGTAAAGTTATCGGAAGAGGGGGGGTAAGCATTTGTGACATTCGAATTACATGCTGGTCAGAGTGCAAATAATTCCTGGAATTATTCTGGCATTCCTCAAATATTATTATCACTCCTCGCAATCGACCATTTCGCATTCTATACCCGCTGTACCAGTAATTATAGCAGCCCCCTGAGAACTGAGAACGTTTTAATGCCGAAAATACAGAATACCTCAACTTTACATATGCTTTTTTTATGTTGTATAAGTTAGGGGTAAACAAATTCATAAAAAGTCTAGCATCAAAGACCTAAATATCCATTAGGATTTAGAATTTCTAGGAAAAATAGTTTACAGATTTTTTTTGGTTCATACAAAAGAAGAATTCATTGATTTTTGGGCCAAGAAAAAACAAGGAATTTTATAAATAAAATTATTTTTAAATTATTTTCATAAATAAAATTATTTTTAAATTAATATCATAAATAAATCTCTATAAATATTATACTTTTATTCCTAAACAAAAACTTTAAGTGATTTAAAGGTAAACTACTCTCTAAAATGGGTTCAATAGAATTTACGAGCTAAGTGGAATTTGTCCGCAGTATCATTATATGATTATTTCCCCCGGGGCGACCTTACGACCCCCACCCATGTTTTTTTTTTTGTTCACCCCCCTCTCCACCGGAAGCCACCAAACAAGCGGGATTCATGAGCATATCATCATTATCATTGGGGCCATTATTATGCATTATGTGTGCCCCGATTACCATCTCCGTTTGTCGGACGAACGAATGGTTTCCCGCTGTTCTAGGTTTCTAGGGAGGGGGGGGGTTAGCAGGGTTAGCAGGGGCGTCGAAAAATACGGGCGGAGAGTTGGCAAGGATAAGCGTACTTTACGCAACTTTGCCCTCTGAGGCCCAAGCTTACATGACCTATAGCATGATTATGTTCACGAATTGTGTGGGATTATGAAATAAATGCGAGAGCGGCAATTGATTATCTAAATTTTTAATATTTCTATTTTTTTTGGGGGGGGAAAATATGTTATGAGCTGTTGCCCAAAAATTATTCCAAAAATAAAAAAAAGGGAAAATGTTTGCTAGGAAAATATACTGATGATATATGAGTAAATTATTTCAGCTGTTTAGTGATTAACATAATTTCATAAAATATATTATATATTAAAGTAATATATTCTCTGGGAAAGTAAAGGCACTTATCACACTTTTCCAAAAGTAACGCAAAGTAAAGTTAACAGAGTTTTATCCAAACTATGTCACAGGAAATCTGCTCAACTTTAATAGCTTATACATCAGATATCTTCTTTTTTTCTCACCCTTAATCCACAAACTGTGAAGTTTTTCGACGAGCCAAAGTTTGTGAAATAGCTTGGAAAATAAGTTTTGTTGAGCGATGATAAGAACTGACAAACAACTTGATACATTGGATAAGCACTTGTCGATTAAGGGAGAAATGGGAATTCGGAGAGAGAGAGATTCGGGGAATGGGAACAGCTAGTAGATGCTAATTAAAAGCGGCGACAAATTGAATCAAAGTTAAGACAAAGTTGGGCCTTGCACGA
Organism: Drosophila pseudotakahashii; assembly: GCA_035046095.1. Taxonomy (NCBI): domain Eukaryota; kingdom Metazoa; phylum Arthropoda; class Insecta; order Diptera; family Drosophilidae; genus Drosophila; species Drosophila pseudotakahashii. Next base: position 17,528,173 of record JAWNOE010000105.1, read on the forward strand.
TTTTCTCAATATCTCTCTCTATTCTCTTATTCTATATACTAATATATATATATATATTTGAGTACATATATCATATAACCTCTCTCTGAAAGGCAGACAAACAGCCGCCAACGATTATCGATGAACACAAAGCGAGTGAAAAATAAAACTTGAAATTTATCACCGAAAGATTCTTGAACTCGTCACTAAGGTCGTCAACTGTCCCCCTGATCCCCACATGACCCCCCTTCCCCCCCCCCCCCACGCCACTGCCTCGAACTCCTCGTTCAGAACAGGTATCTCGGTGTGTGCTGACTGATTGTTTGACTGATTGATCGCCCGATCATTGATTGATTAACTCCCAGCTCTCGCTCTTCTTACACAAAGAAAAATGAATTAACTAAACAACATCAGTGGCCCACTTTTCTTTATTATTTCAGTAATATTTACTTATTTACTTGTTTACATAATTATTGGGACTACAATTTTGGAATAAATTTAATTAAATTAAACTAATATAGTTTTGGTTACAGATTTATTTTATTTTCGCTCTAGAAAGTTTGGAATAACTGTTTAATGTTTATTTTTCGTTGAATAAAAACAATAATGTTAATACATAATATTTAAAAAGTATAGAAAATTATTTAAAAAATGTGATAAAATTACTAGGATCTTGACTTCATTAGATACGATTTACATAATTATTGGCAGTACAATTTTGGAATAAAATAAAATGTAATTAATTAAAATTAATGAACTTACATTATTTTTGAATAGAGAGTTATTTTATTTTTGCTCAAGAATGTTTGGAAAACTTGAATAATTTTTGTTTTTAGTTAAATAAAAACGATAATGCTAATACAAAATTTTATTTCAATTATTTTTATTTAATTCTGAATTTTTAAAATGTGATAATATTCATATAAAAATTAAGATGAAATTATTTTTTATTTAAATTAAGTTTCGAAGTGTTTTTGACTTTTTTAAATATTTAATAAATTTTATTAAATAATTTGATTGTAACATATTGATAATCATTTAATTTAATTACTAATCATTTCTCTCTGTGCATCGTTTTCAGGCATGTGGCAACCATGAGGCGGCAGCGTTCCACTCGCTGCCAGCTGTTATTATGCCCGGCCACTTGTTGCAGGCATTCATGATGCAAATGCAACTGCAACTGCAATTGCAGACAGCACAGACGGCACAACGAACTCGATTCAAGTCTTCACCTTCGAGGCTCTCGGTCCTTGGCCAAATACTAAAAGAAAAACACTCATACGCCATGTGGGCGCGAGGCGATCGGTGGATGTTGCATGAACAGCACCCGACAATAGCCACACTGGCCCATGGCCAAGGCTAAGGCTAGTGCCACAGCCACACAGCACCACCAGAAAAATATAAATACGACCACCACCACCAGACGCAACAACAACAACAACAACGATAAGAACAACAGCAACAACAACAACAAACAACTGAAACATCAACAAAAGTTGAAGAACTCCGTTGAACTCAAAGGAAACAAAACATCAAGAAAATGTCTGAGGTAAGTTAACATTTATGTTACAGAGAGAGAAATGTCTTTTTAAAAATACTGATAAAAATATTTAAAAAAAATTTAGATCTTTAAAAACATATTTCATTGTTTAGTTCTATAAAATAATATGATTATATATTTTTTAAGGAAAAGCCAAGTTCAAAAGCGGTAAAAAAAAATTATATTACTTTATCCAAAGCATTTGAACCATTTATTTAATTAGAAATTTTTTTTTATAATTTCTTTAATTTTAAATTTAAAATTTAAAAGATAGTTAGATATATGAGTAGTCATACCGAACTACTATATTTAAATGTTTTTCAAGTAAACAATGAGATTTTAAATATTTAGAAAGTCTACTCCAATTTCAGGTCATTTTTTTAAAATGATTTTCATTACTAACAATATTCATCTATAATTTTAAAATAGTTTTCATAGACATTGCAGTGTGGCTTTAAGGATGATTAAAGGAGCCAAGGAGAGTGCTTCTTCGACGTTGCCTTTTTTCGAAAAGACGCTGACCCCCCGCATTTCCATTTTTATTGAATTAAAATCGATTTTCAGTTTATTTTATCAAAAGACTTAAGAGCATCAAACACATTAAAAGCAAAAAACCGCACACACTTCATGCACACAAAGACAAGAAGCTGTTCATAAGGGGGTTGGTGTATATATATATATATATATATATATAAATTTATATATGTATGTGTGTGTTCAGGGATTGGAAGAAAAAGAAGACGAAGCTTTCACATACAAAGTCTTTAACTATAAACTTGTATTAAAGTTGGTGATTGACAAGGGGAATAACCTGCACTAAATGCTAGATTAAAAACAAAGAGATAAAAAAGTTAAGAACATTTACAAACAGTTTTTAAAAACAAGTTTATAAATGACTTTGTAAAATGCCAAAAAAATTGTAGGTACATATGTAATCTAAAGATGTGCTTATAAATTGTTACTTAACAAGTTTACATTTTTAATTCTGCACAATTTAGCTTACATGTTATTTATAAAACAAATTTAAAAAAATAATAAAAACCATAAGAATTGTAAATTATAATACTAGGTTCAAAAATGGTAAAAAAAATTGTTTAATTAAAATATAATTTTTTTAATACAGAAATTAAATTTATTAATTTATTTAAAAAATGGTACAAAAATGTTTAATTGCATTTTACATTTTTTGCAATGTTCTTATTTTATTTTAAAAACTTTCTTTAAACTTGTCTAATTTAAAAAACAAAATATTTGAATGGTCTAATGACCTTTAGGAAATATTTTAGTGTCAAGATTATTTTCGAGCTGCGTTCCTTGGGTTTCGCATTACTTTCGCTGCCCTTTCTCCATCACTTCCTGCTGGCATTTCCCGCATAGGCATTTGAATTTTGGGTCACTGACGTCGTCGTCGTCATCCGTCGTCTTCGCCGTCGCCGTCGCCGTTGCCTCCGCCTCCGCCTCATGTTTATGTACGAGTTTGCCTGTCGGATATATGGCGGCTATATAGTTATATAGAACATATGTACCGTGAGCATCGGGAGCAACAGGCGGCGGCAATAACGAGTCGAGTCAAGCAGCTGTCGCCATAAACAAGCACGGACCCACCACTCACCTACCCACACACACACACCGACATAAATATTGACCTAATTTGCACCTGTTTACAAATTCATTCGAGCTCAGGAGCCACCCAAAACAAAAAAAAAACCACCCAACCTTACTCCCTATACCATTCCATTCCACTTCAGCATTTCGCGTCCTGGCAGGACTTTGTGCTTTTGGCGCATGATTTATGCAGCAAACGGAGCGCGACAACCTCGTCTCCATCGCGAGGGCTCCTAAGTGGGTCGACCATGTCCACACTCACAGCCACATCCATATATCCACATTCACATCCTCATTCTCATCCAGGTCCAAGTTGCAAAAAGAAGCCAAGCCCAACATGCCAAGCTGATTGAACGTGTTTCTTGCACAGTGCAAAAATGTCCATACACAGAAGAAAAACTCTACATGAAATAGGGTTAATTCTAGCTTATTTAAAAAAAAAAAAAAACCAATATGTTGAATGCCAAATTTATGATTCAAGCATATCAACTTGATCTTTTATTATATTAGTTATTTTATAATAATTATAAAAATACCATTTCCCAATTCCAAATATAGTATTTTTTGAAGAAATAATAAAAAAGAGGTAAACAATCAGTTCAAATTGATATGAATCTTACGTGATCTTACAAAAATTTAAAAATTGACCTGCACATATCATTCTGATCTTTGCCAATTATTTTTTCTGTGTTGTAAAAACATTTGGAACTGATTTTTTTTATATAAAAATTCCTTTTATTTCATTTTTAAAGTTCTATTTTATTTACTTTAAATTTTAAAACTTTTACTTTTGTTTTAATTCGCTGGCTCCCTTAAAACTATATGGACTTCTCGCTCTCTGTAGGGCTCCACGGGTCAGATTGCCAGTTGGCATGTTATTAGGGAGCGGAATTTGCATTTTCAACCCGCTCGTTGAGGCTAAAACTTTTGGCTGCGGGAGCAACAAATTTGCAAATGCAAAATTCGATGTTATTCAGCGCTGGCTTACGCGGCGTATGCTTGATCCGCAAATGCAAGACTGGAAAAATTCCCAGAGTAAAAGAAAGAAGAGAAATCAAGTAAGAAACAGGAGAGAACGCTATAGTCGGGTGCCCCGACTATCAGATACCCGTTACTCAGCTAAGGGAGTGCGAGGGAGATAGATATATAAAATCTTTGATCAGGCATAACTTTTTAACGAATGGTCCGATTTGAAAAATTTCTTCTACATTTCGATAGGTATTGATAGTCACAAAATCTTTAATGGTGTGGGCGCCAGACACCTTTCAAAAAATGGTGTAGGGCGATTGAGGGCGTTAGAGGGGGCGTGGCACCATTTTGAAATAAACTTGCGCTGCGTAGGAACTCCAAGAATATGCATGCAAAATGCCAATCCTCTAGCTTTTATAGTTTCCGAGATCTCAGCGTTCATACGGACGGACAGACGGACAGACGGACAGACGGACATGGCTAGTTCGACTCGGCTAGTGATCCTGATCAAGAATATATATACTTTATAGGGTCGGAAAAGCTTCCTTCTCCCTGTTACATACTTTTGCACGAATACAATATACCCTTTTACTCTACGAGTAACGGGTATAATCACTTAGAAGCTGCCTAAAAGTATGAAGCATATTTTGGAAGGCATTCAAAAAACATTGTTGCATACTTTTAGACACCTTTATCAGTGATTTCGGTCTTAAACGCAAACAAATTATACCAAAATTAAGTTTTAACTTAAAGCAACTGAAAGATGAGACACTCGAAGGACGGGACAATTGGTGCTTCATCAGAAGTGAGTTAATCCAGAGAAGAGTCTGAAATTAAGATACTTAGCCGACTGAATGCTTAACTTTAATGGCCGAGTGCACCAGTTGCGGATTAGGAGCACTCGAAACGCGATTCAATCGAGGGCTTAATGAGTGCCTTGGTCATTTGCCTCGACTCGACTCAAGATAATAATGATAATGATGATGATGACGATGGCGTCTGGCAATTAGGCCGATTTGCCATCAACTTGTCCTCGCCCTGACATTGCCATTGAATTATCCTCATCCTCAACCACATCCTCATCCTTATATCCTTGTGCTCGTGCCCATTTCTATTTCCACTCTGCTTATTTTCATCGTCATCATCGCTGCTTGTCTTTGACAGCTCGAATCTGTTGTTGTGCGGGCATTGATTTCCCTTTGATTGATGCGTTTTTAATGAAGGCGGATAGCCAGGTGCCTCGAATCATTAGCGCGATTTTGCCCCACGCCTCACTCACGTCTCTATTTTTTCCATATTACCCACTAAGACAAACAGCCAGCCTGATCCGCAATAAACTAAATGAAAAATAAATAGTCAATAACAATGAGGCAAGTGGATGGTGGGGAAAATGAGGAGGGAAAAGGGGGGCCTCAAGGCGAAGAAAGTGTCGCAATGTCGTGGCCTGAAATTGACACAGCACTAAAGTTACGACGAGCAAACAAAAGTGGCCAACAAGCAGCTTCGGGTCAGGTAGGCAAAGAAAAATAGGGAAAAAAAAGGTGGGATGGACAGCGGGAAAACTGGCAAACGAATGACGCTCTACGTGAGCCACCATGTACACAAGAATATTAAGAGAGTACGAAGAGGCAAAGGACCTGCCATCAACAATATTGTAAGCACAAACTATGCAAAAAAAGCCAAAAGCAGAGCAACATTTTACCGGGCTGAATGACACGTTTTGTCACATTCTCCATGAGCATGAACAGAAACAGAAACAAATCAACTAAAAGTGGAAAAAGGATAAACAATTCTAGGAATAGAACATTTTCAACATTTTTTTTGGGGGTGTGTAAAAGTAGGCAATACTATTTATTGTTAGAAACTTTTTTCACTGCATACTTTTAGACAGTTTTTAAACTGATTTCTACGACAGCTCATATTATTTTTTATTTTTTCAAATTATATTTCTCCTACGAAATTTTTTACTGCATACTATTAGACAGTTGTTTAAGTGATTTCCACGAAACTTCTTCATATTTTTGCATTTTTATTATAAAAATGTTTCTAATGCTTTTTGTCTCTGCAAAGATAATTAGGATACCAAACAAATAGCCGACTAAATTCGCTTTAGCTAACTTGCGGCCTTAATTTGCAATCAAATCAGCGGTTATAATGTCCCGCCAAAATGACCACAGCTCCTCGCTGGGCTGAGGTTCTTGGGATCTCGTTGTGAATTCATGACTTTGACGTTGTCATGGAGGCCGCAATCAGGAGGGGGGGGGTTTGCTTTCAAGGCAGGGGCCAAGGTCATAATGAGCACAAAGTGGTGCACCGCAACCCCCTGCCACCAGCCACTAATCTCCAATCGCCAATCGCCGAACCTTCATTATGCCGCCATCTATCTGTTGGCATAGCCAGAGGAAAGGCACTGGAATTACATTAAAGATTGGGGAGTCACAGTTAAATGTAGATTTCTTAAATACATCCCATTGATTATTAACATTTTACTTACAATATTGAATATTTTTAATGTCTAATAAATATTATGGAATCTCTAATATACGAAAATAAAATATAAAGGTGACTTAAAGTAGGCAGCAATATATTTCGTTTACTATTTTGATGCCTAAATAATGTTGAGTATTACATAAATGCTATGGAATTTCTAGGACAGTAAAATAAAATACAAAGGTGTCTAAAAGTAGGCAGCAATATAAATTTCTTTCTTAGTTTAATGCTCCTAGGCACTTTTTAAGTGATTTAAAAATTCTAGCTATATTCCCCGTATATCCTTCGTTCTTTATTTCACAAAGAATCATTCCTCGAGATGCCTGGTGTCCAGAAATTTCCACTCAAAGTGGCTTAAAGGCGACATCCAGCCAAAGGCCCAGCCGACAGCTGTTTCCTCCGGCTCCGCCGAGCACTTCCTTCTTCGTCCTTCCATCCTGCCACTCCATCCGATCTTTCCGCATCATTATGAGGAAGCTGCCGACGCCTTTGCACTCGCAGCAGCGGCAGCAGCTGTCGAAATTAACATAAAACATTTATGGCAATGTCGTCGAGTCGCGGGCAGGACTAAGCCGTTTGAATCCTGATTTGCATGCATTTGCATATGAGGAGGTTAACAGGGGGCAGGGGCAGGAGCAGGATGCGCACTGCGAATGGGTTGTCAAGTGGTTGTCGCTGGTCGCTTGAGTTGTCGCGTTGAGGCGCGTTTATCTGTGCGTATGCAGAAAGTTTTCCAATTAAAAGTTTTTGCCCAGGTCCAAGTCGGTTTCCACCCACCGTCGTCGGTCCTTCGTCCTCCGCCCTCCGACCTCCGTCCTGTTGCGACAATTAAGCCCCATAATGAGCTATAAACTTCCAGCGACAAGTGCAAAAGCTGCAAAGCTGTGGAGGAACAAGCGAATATCCCTATTCGCAAATGTGCACATATGCGCAGATTAATGCGTATACGCCAGGTGGGACAGCAGTTAATAAGTTAATAAATTATCACTAAAAACACACATATTTTTAAGGCCATTAAAAATTATTTTCAATTTGAAATATTGAATAAATAAATCACTGCGGATTTCCAAACTTTTGAAAAGGTGTCTAAAAGTATCTTTCGAAATATTTGTGTGGCATACTTTTGGGCACCTTTCCAAAAGATATTTCTTTTTTAATTCAAAATGTTTGTACTTAAAAAAAGGGGTCATTAAAAATAATTTTCAATTTGAAATATTAGATTTAGAAATAATAAATCAATAAAATATTTTAAAAAGGCATCTAAAAGTAGGCAATGAAAGTGAAATAGGTAATCTTTTGGAGTATTTTTGTTGCATACAGGCACTGCTTTTAATTCAATTCCAAATTTTCTTTATTTACAACATTTTAGACACTTTATTTATAACTTTGGTCCGTCAACCGGATTTGGCAACACTGGTTGGCTGGGCTTTCGGTCACATTCCTTGCTACTTTTGTTGTCAAATGAAGCGTGACAGGTTGGCAGGGATTGTAAAGCAAACAATTGTCGAAAAATTATTGCTGCCTCATTTGGTTTGGTGGCCCAATTTGGCTTTGACACCCTTGACAGATTGCTTTGCATTGTGTCTGTGCCCACACCGCATACCTTTTACCTTTTACCATTCACCTTCCACCTTTTACCTTTGGCATTTTGTCCTGGCCCAAAGAGAGACTTTGCCAAAAGAATTTCATAATCAGCAGTGCGATAAAAATAAACTCGACTTTGTGGATGATAAGTGGAGAAGGTGGGCGGTTGTGTGGGTGGCATTGCGTCAGTCGCCTTTGCAGCTCATCAAAATGTGGGCTTTGCTCAGCAAAGTGGGCGGCAAATGGCCTGCAGCCTGCCACTGGCGGGGATTTGTCGAATGTCATTTGCAATATGCGACCAGCGAATGGAATGCCAACCAACCAAGTGGGTGTGCATCCTCCAAATCCGCAATCTTGCCAAACCACCCCACGTTTAAGCCTCCTAAAAATGATTTTCTTCTGCTTCTGTCAGTTAGCCTTTCCAATCGAAAATATCTGTGGAAAGAGTTGAGTTTTTTCATCTCAAAGATTTATTCCCAAATAATATTTAATACATTTTAATCCCTTAAAATAATTTTAAAAAATTAAAAAATTATATTCTATTATTTTATTTATTGTGAAATATTATTTATTATTATTATTCAAAATCATTTAAATAAATCTATAAATGTTAAAAACTTCTAACTAGAGTTTAATCTTAAATTAAAGGCTTACATTATTTATTTGATTTAACTTCTTATGTGAAAAACCCGAGTGAAATCGCTGCAGTTGCTGTCAAAGGCATCAGAAGCAGATAACTTTTATCCGCCCCCGCCGAAAATTCAATTTAGAATGTGTCGAAGCGAAGAAGCCCGCCGCCGCCGTCGCCGCCGCCCACTTGACTTTTTCTTCTTCGGGGACATAAACCCCAATCTGGATATCCCATTCGAGGGCTTTCAGCGATTTGCCAGCGGATAAAAAGCTGCTGCTCGTGGCATCCGTGGCCCGGCCTTATCATAAATTTCAAGCACGCAGCAAATAAATCCAATTAAATTAGCAACAATCTCAAGTGGCCGACGGATGATGATGGCTCCTGCTCCTTCAGTTCCTTTTGCTCCTTCTGCTCCTTGGACTGCTCCTGCTCCTGCCTGCTCCTATTTCGCTGGCCGGGAAGCATTATTTTCAATTTGCCTTTTGCGGTTGTCCAGCATTCAACATCCATCTCTTTGGACCCAATCTCATCTTGCTGGCCGAGCGATGGGCATCGGATTTTTATGGGTATTCTCTGTGCTTAATCTATTGCCCCCGCTTGGAGTACAGTGGAGCTTTAATAAGGCAGCCTATGTATATTATTAATATTTATTTTTTTGAGTTACATTAAAGTGAATCTTCGATAATACAGCATGGGTATATCTTAAATATTTTAAAATACATATATTCTTGTTTTACATTTTAAATTGATTATTATTTTACAATTTTTTTTTTACTTAACCCATTTTTTATAATATTTCATTAAAGGATCCCAAATATTTGTCTTCCCTGACTCTAATATTATTTAAATGTCTTAAAAAATAATATGATTTTATTAAATTTGTTTTAAACAATTTAAAATATTAAAAAAAAATGATTTAAATTTATTTGAATTCTTGAGCTTATTGTATTAAATTCGTTTTTAATATTTAAATACATTTTTTTTTATTTTAAGAAAATAGAAAAATAAACCCAGGTTAATTTATGGAGTCTCCACTGTACTTGCTCTTGTACATACAAATATGGTACTGTGTTCTCGATTTGTATGGCTCCCCTTTGACTTCTTTTTGCCGCCTTGGATTCTGTTTGTTGTTTGTTATTCAATAGAAAATTAGTTTGTTTGTTCGCCGTCTGTATTTGTATAAAATGTATTTACCATTTGATATAGTATGCATCATCTCGATAGGGATATACTCGATACTCGCCTAATGTGATTGCCCGCCGTAATTTTACGACCGCAAACGAAAGTAAAAGTCGAAGCTGGACTCCAATTGAAATTAGCAACATCTGCTGCCAGGACCTAATGTATTCCACATGGCAATCGAAGGATATCAAGGGCCCCAAAAAAGGTTTATTCACCAGCTGCTGAATGGAAATTATGGGTGCTAAAGTCCATGGAAACTATCAGGGAAATTTGGGGGTGGGAAAAGCTTATATTAAAGTATATATTTCACACCAAATGGCAAACACATTGGGTTTTCTTCATTTTTAAACTGCCATATTGCTTGTAATCCAGCAATAAAAACAGTTCATAAAAAGTAAGAGTACTATAAACATAACTTACAATTGTGACGATTGAAGGTCCCCAGGGGAAACATTGTGGTGCCAATAAAAGCACTTAAGATCTGTAAGATAAGAGTAGGAATCACTTTCGATATGCAATCAATTTGTATGCACTTTGTCAATATCAAACCCTTTAAATGGTAAGCAATTGATAAATATACACTATATTTACATTTACCATCATTTGCTTTGCATATATGCAATCGATTAACAATATTGATTAGTTTGCTTCGCCTGTAAGATAAGTTTCTCCTTATGAATGGCACCTGATTGATCAATTTATTCATCATTTTGATAGCTTATCTAATCTTAGAAATTTTGCAAAATAAGATGTAAAATTAATGCAATTCTTGTTCGATTTTGGAATTCAGTTTTAATATTTATTATATTTATTATATTCATTATTTTTATTATAATTATTATATTTATTGTATTCATTATATTTATTATATTTGTTATATTTATTTATTTATTTTTTTTTATTTTTTTATTTTATTTTTTTTATTCTTTATTATTATATTTTTCTTTATTTTTTTTAATTATTTTTTTTATTTTTTTTTATATTTTTTTTATATTTTTTTTATATATTTTTTTTATTATTTTTTTATTATTAATTTTTTTTTTATTATTATTTTTTTTTTTTTAATTATTATATTTGTTAGAAAAAGTTTAAAAGTTTGTATTATATTAGTTTTACCAGTTTTTACGCAATAGATTGGCAATGCTGATAATATTTGTTCTCCCTGCAAGATGAGCGAGGATCCGCATTCCTAAACGGGGAGCTATTCCATCTCAACACTTCATCGGTCAGTCGGCTGTCGGCTGTCGGATGGCAGTGGATTTCTGGGATGCCAGTGTACGACCTTTGGGCAATCAATTAAGTTCTGCGGCACGCAATCTCCCCGAGTTGTTGACTGTTTGCCTGTTGTTTGCTGACCAACTGGCCAACTGACCGGCCTCATTAGAGCTGGCTAGCTAAGGAGAGAAGAACTCCTGCATTCCGATCCACTGGGATAAGGGGAACGGGAATGGGAATGGGAATGGAAATCGCAATGGAGGTGTGGGCTGAATCTTGGGTGCCCACGTTGCGGCTACGTGACAAACTTGGCACGACAACGGGAGAGAGAGTCGCCTGAATTTTCAAGCCACTGCCACTGAGCCAGCGATTTAATAGAATTTAAGCAGCATTTAGGCGACGCGATGATGGATGAGTTGTGGCGATGCGGGGGCAACGGGCGACGAGTGGGGGCCAGAGACCTTTGCCACATAAATCTGTCAGGCCGAGAGCAATTCTCATAAAATAATAATGGCAACAGCGAAAACGAGAACAAGTCTACAGAGCAAAAAATTGGAATACCAAAACTGGAATAAAATTTAAGAACTATTTGGAACGTTACAGAAATCATTATTACCGTTTTTACTATCAAAATACTATTTTTTTTATGTGGAAAATCAGAATCTTGATTTTCGTAAAAATTTGATTTTTTTAGATAGAGTTTTTGCTGTAACTTGGACAAAAATGGTCCCAAATCAAAAAGGCGTACTGTTTCGAGGAGCTAACAAACTAATAATTAATATCAGAGCATTTTCCGCCTGATTTAAAAAAATGGATTTCTGACCCAATTTTCACATTTTTTCAAAATTTTTTGCGAAAAATCGAAAAAATATAAAAATTTTAGGTATAAATATTAATCGATTGCAAATTTAATAACGAGTTCAGAAAGGTATGACAATTCATATTTGGATCAATAATTTTATTGTTTCGTTAAAAAAACGAATTATTTTTTTTGTGGAAAATTGGGATCTCAGTTTTTGGTAAAAATTTGATTTTTTTCTTTTTGTTTTTTTTGCTGTAACTTGGCCAAAAATGGTTTTAAACTAAAAATACATACTGCTTTGAACAGATTACAATGTAATAATTACATCCATGACACTTTCCGTGTACTTTTGAAAAAATTACAATTTTCGACAATTTTTATTTCATAATTTTTGGCGAAAAATGGGAAAAATATAAAATTTCTAGGTTTGAATGCCAATCGATTGGGATTTTTATTACGAGCGCAACGAGGTATGACATTCCATATTTGGAACAAATTTGGCTGAATGTTGGCTAAAAAACTGAGTTTTTTAACACGGAAAATAAGGATTCGGACTTTTGTATGAAACCTCCTTTTTTTGTGGTTTATAAAGGCCCACTAAAATCATTAAAAATATAAATTAAATTTGTTCATGCGATTTACCTATTTTACATATTATTTTTGATAATTTCTTAAAGGATGCTGGAGCTTAGTAGATTTTTCTCTCTGTGCTGCAAAGGCGGGCAGGTAAATGCTGCAGCGATAAAAACGCGATAAAGTCATTCAAAGTGTTTAACCGGCGGTGGGGATCTATGGGGATCATCTCGAGAGGGGGGTGGTTGGGTTGTGCTAGGGATAATGGACGGTGGCGATACGAAACGGGGCAAACAAAGTCAAAATTTTCCACATTTGTTGGCCCGAAAACCGAGAAACAAAAACCGAAACCCCTTCTCCTTCTCTCCTACATGTTTTGGTTGTCTCTGTTGTTTTTTTTTTTGTTTGCTCTACAGTGTCATAAATTTGTTGATGTTTGCCTAGCACTGAAAGTTAGGTGGAGGGGGGGTGGTGGGGAGTGGAAGGGGTTTTCGGATAGGTGAGAAGTGGGGGGCAAGGTCACAGTCACAATTTTATTGCGCCTTGCCAAACGAAGCTGAAAATTGAAAAATGGGCAATCACATTCAGTGAATGCATTATACATTTTGATGCATTAATACATTTTGACAAGTGATTGTTGTTGGGATTACAAAGAGGCTGAAGAGGGGGAGGTGGGGGGGGGGGGTTTAAGGGGATTTAAGGCCCCCTGAACAGGCAACTCTGACAGGTGGCGACAAGTGTTGGCGCAGCATTATCTCATTATCTCATCTGGCGGACAGGTGATTCCAGGTAATTCTGTAATTCTGTAATTCCGCCATGCAACTGTCTCGATTTCGTACATAATCACAGCTGCACAAACAAAAACAGATGTAAATTTGTGCATTTATTTATTTCGCACTCCAGTGAGTCGGCAGGAAATGATGTTAGCTACAAAGTAGTTATTTTCTTTTTGAATTTTTCATATTAAATGGGTTTTTGGCTACCTCCTTCGTTTTATTTTGCCTTAAAAAGTAATATGTTCTATTTAAGTTTATTATTTTTTAAGGATTTATTTGCATTATAATGCTTATAAGTATATATTTTTTTCTACAACTTAAGATTCAATTAATAGTTTTTCATGGAGAGTAGCACAAGTACTTACAAGACTAATATATAGATGTCTACTTAGATTAAACCTTTAGTCTCCCTCCTTATTCTCTCTTATTTTCCATTCTTTTCTCCTTTTCCCTCTGTGGGACCAGCGACAATTGCTGCAATCCCAAAAGCAATTCAAATATTTGGCAAGCTTTGACGGGCTCAGTACTTTCATTATCAGACATCGTCTTACCCGCACACAAAGACAGATAAATTTCACTGCATTTGTGTGGATTTTTACACTGTGAACAAAAATTGCAAATAATATTTAATTTAAAAAAAAAAATACTACTTTACATCAAATATTAAAAAGGATTTTGATTTAGATTAAATATCCCTTAAAATATATTAAAATATTTTTTTAAATATTTCAAGTATTATTTAGAACTTAAAAAATAGTAGAGTATATTTATTTATTATATATTTATTCACTGTGGATTTTTTTTAGATATTTTCCTTAACGATTTAAATATATAAAATACCTTTTCTTTTTTACCCTGTATTTTTATTTTTATTTTTACAAGTCGGAATCTGTCACAGCAGCCAGCTTGAAGTGAAGATCTTATCGCTTATCTCGCCACCGTCAACAATTCTCGTTTGTTCGTCAATTTGTTTGTCTCCTCGCCGGCCCTTCCCCTCTGTTTTCCCCCTTCCTTCCCTTTTTTTTTTTGGTTTTTTTGGCCATGGCGCTGATAAGACTGCCAACGCTGTCACCACTTTTGTCAGACGCCTTGAGGAGACGTCATCATCAGGTGGACAGGCGGAGTGATGCAGGGATCACACGCACACATGGTCATGGATTTAACCACAGCGAGGCAGAAAAATCCAGTTGGCCATCCGGTTCATCAAAGTTTTATCCTATTGACGCACAACACGGCGTATGCTTAATATTCTAAACCACTCCTTAACTTCAATCGTATTTTACCTTTTTGCAAATACTATTTATTTGCCTAAATTATAGTTGCATCCATTGTTCATTCAACCAGCTTAGTTTACTACCTATTAGCTCTGAGCTGTCCGAAAAACGGATAGCAATACAATGCAGACATCACTTCAGCCTGCAACCTTCAGTTTCCATTTCAACGTTACCAGAATGACGTACAGCATGGCGTATGCTTAATATTGGTCCATAAAGCCAAGAACAATCAGAATGTGGCACCTGATCCGGCACCATTATCACGTTCATTTTGGGTCCTCAGTTTCGGTTTCAACTTGACTGACGTACAATGTGGCGTATACTTGATATTCTATATATTCCCATTAAGTTTGCCAACAATGCGTGCAGTTTTCTGGGTCAAATTTGCTATGAAATAGGTAGCTAAGGTGGGAAATGATAGCAAACAGGATTGAGAACAGCAATTTCTGGGATTTTTAGTATTTGAAGGGGTAAAAATAAGTGTAATTTATTATTTGAGAATTTATTTTGGTAATTATCAATGGTATAACATATTTTGTAGCACCTTGAAACCACAATTAAACCTTGCATCACCTCCCATTGTGTCCTTTAGATTGCCTGTCAGTTGTTTACGGTGCCCACATGAATGCATTTGCGTGTTTCTGTCGAGGGCTTTTCCCATGTCCCATTTCCCGTTACCCATTTCCCTGCCAAACATTTTCCGAGGCAACAGCAGCAGCTCGTTATCCTTCCGCCCCTCCCCCGAAAACACTTCTGTTCTCCTAAAAAGCAAATGTCGTGCAATGTTCTGTTTTAATCAAAGGAAATTCGAGCGCATCGCACAACTAGCAAATGCAAACACACATGCATAAGTACGTATTTATTTGCATATATTTATATACATATATGCTTTAAAGGAGCTCCCTAAAATTCCCTTGGGAGTTTTTTGACAGCAAATATGGCGCTAATTGAAAGCTGCTCTTGCCGCGCCATTTTCCACTTAAAATAATGGATTGCAAAAGGTGCCAAAAAATGCCGTTATATTTAAAACATTTAAAAGTTTGTTGCTAACTCCGAAAATGGAATACCCTTAATATATATATTTTTTTTAGAGGTAACTGCCCAAATTTCTTAATAACTTCATTTATAAAAATCCAAAAAATATTTACAAAGAAACATTAGAAAACTAAGAAATTTGATAAACTTCTTCTATAAAAATCCAATAATACACTCGAAAAAATACAATAATTTTTTTGCTCAAAATGCTTGTGTAGCGTAGCATTTTCGTGGGCAGTTTTGGAAATTGCTCATTAAAATCAACAGAAAATTTTTGATTTTTCAGCGCTCAGCCTAGTTTTCACGTCAATCAAAACCGAACATTTCTATACAAAAATGGCAGGCGGGAAATTTCTTAATCGAAAATTTGCATCGTGATTTTGATGGATTCTTACCTTTTTGATTGTAGTGAAAAATCTGGTAATGATAGTTTATTTATTAATCCTATCATTAAGGTAGTAAATTGCATTTTGACAACCAATTGAAATGAAATTTTTGAATTTATAAAATAAAAGAAAATTTCAAAAGGGTATTTGATGTGGTTGTAAAACGTCTGTGAGCAGCCAAAAAATATTTCAAGCTTGTCACATGCAATAAGGGGCGGCTTGATGCCAGTGGGCGTGGCAGCTGCAAAGTGCATTAAATCTAAAATCAAAATGGACGTCAAGCTAAAGAAGAGAAAAAAGAAGAGAGAACATCACAACAATTTGATGACAAAGTGGTGGGTGGGTGTATATAAATCGAGGCAAGAAAGCTTGGGAAAATCGCATGGGAACATCGAAGAGAGGTGGCGTTTTCGGGGGAAACTGCAGCGGAAAGGAGCCACGACTTTGAGTGCAGCGGAGCGTGAAACGGCGGAAGTGCTGTTGACTTTAGACGGAAATGCCATAATCTCATGCTCTCTATATATCCTCCTCTTTGGCCAATACACAGATATATCGATATATATATGTTTTATATATAAAACAACTTCATCTTTCGAATAACGCTTCATTGGAACCAATTACGATTTAAACACTTTTCGTTGCCTACTTTTCAAGCGAAGAGAAGAAGAAGTAAGCAACCTACGACTTCTTATTACTTCTGGCTGATTAATAAATAAATAATGATTTTTCAATGGAAGTTCAGGGGACTGAAGTTAAAAAACAGGCATATATATTGCATTATTCTTTATATATATCCAAAATGGGATATCTACACATAACCTATGATTATCCTAGGAATTTACTCTTGAGATATAATACTTATGATCTATTATTAAATAATTTCATATTTATTTATATATCATAAAGAAAATCTATTAATAACCCATGATTATCCTAAGAATTTTCACTTGAGATATAATACTTATGATCTTAAAGACTTTTCAATTGAAGTTTATGGGGTTAAAGTTCTAAAACATTTATATAAAATAGGATATCTACTTATAACCTATGATTAACCCAGGGAAATTGATCTTTAGATATAATACTTAACATCTTCAATAGAAGTTTATAGAATTAAAGGAAATCCACTAATAACCTATGATCCTAGGATTTAAACTTCAGATATAATACTTACGATTTTATCTTCAGTACTTAGTTTCGCGTAATTCGCCGAGTACCCACTTTAAATGTGAGGAACGTCTAAAAGTTACCGTCTATTGGAATTTATACATACGTATGTGAATGGGGGGTGGTGGAACTCCGCCATTCCGATTGAGAGCTCCCTTGAGTGCGCGATTTGTGATGGTTATTATGGTGGGGTTGGGTTTGGTTCTTCTCAGAGGAGGAGGAGGAGAAAGGAGGCAGGAGGCTCGACGATTGGGAGTGATGGTGATTGGGGGGCAATGATGATGGCAGGCACTGTCTGACTCCGGAATTCTGACTTCCTTGGCGCTGCTCATTATCCTTGGCAATGCCTTTTTAAAATGGATTTTTTTTACTTTCTTTATAAGCCGAGTGAGCTTATTGCAAACACAAAAAGGCGCACAAGTAATTGTCGGTGCCTGTAACTCAGCCTCAATGTGTGTGGATATAATTTCTCTGTTTTTTTGTTTGATTTTATTTTATTTTAGCCTCGGGCTTTCAAAGGACGAACACCAAATTCGAGCAGCTAATAATTGTAAGCTTAAATTCACTGAGGAATTACGATTCTTAAGATTCTGTATTGTATAAAATCCTATATGGAATTTATAAAAAAAATAAATTTCGAAGCTTTTAATTTTCAATCTCAATTTTACATTATTTCATGTATTTTTTATATTTTTTCTGTGTTTGTGTACTTAAAGTTATTGACGAAATGCACTTTGTACTGAACACTTACGGACATAAAAGCCAAAGTAATAACCAATTTGTTCTTACTATTTTCCAAGAAATTGAGAAAAGTAGGTATCATTGTATAAAACGAACCATTAGGAGCTTTTCCGCATCCCACAGTTTCTGACTATTTATTGACTTGAAGGCGAAAGGCCAAAGGTGAGGAGGAAAGAGAGGGGGGGGGGGATGTTGAGGATAGGGTGGCGCCTCCATGTTGCAGAGGCCCATTCATTTGGCATGCAGGGGGGGTTTCCCTCAATTGTTGCCAACGGATTTTCGTCTTAAATGCGAGAGAAGTGCTTCCTTATATTACATATGTTTGGCATATATATATATATATATATATATATATATATATATGTGTGTTTTGTGTGCGCACTGTATGTATATGACTTGATTATATTTCATTTTATGCATTATATATGCCATTCGCATTCGCATGTCTCCTCTCATCTTTTTCGTACATCTTACGTTTTGTCCTTGTGTGTAGGCCGCTTTGTTATAATCGCATTTTCAGTTATTGTTACCCACCCACCCAACGCCCCCCCCCTTTCAGCCCCCCTCCCCATCCTTGGAATGTCCTTTGTGCATTTCGAATGCGGGCAAACGGAAAATCCAGCGAGGTCCAGGTTTTCGGGCTCAAAACCTACTCATGCATATTTCAGATGCCCATCCAACCGACCGTCCAACCACGCACTTTCATCCACTTTCTTTTTCTGTGTACGAAAAATGCACAGCAAAAATAGGTTTTGATCTTTGGGTTTCATATTTTTAGGGATCTTTAATTTGGAAATTAAAGATATGGAAATAATTGTTGTTTATTTCTCGGAAAAAATCTCAAAATCAAAAAATCCCAATTATGGGAAAATAATAAATTAGTGATATTAATAATTAGGTTGTTAGCTGTTAAAAAAATTACGCCTCTTTGATTTGGGACCATTTTCTCCCAAGTTATTGTAAAAAATCTATTTAAAAAAAAAAACGGCTTTTTACGTAAAATCAAGATCTTGATTTTCCACCCAAAAAAATAGTATTTTTGTCATAAAAATGGAAATAATGACCCAAATATGGAGTGTCGTACCTTGTTGAACTCGTTATTAAATTCCCAATCGATTGGCATTTAAAATTGTCAATTTTTTGCAAAAAATTATTAATTATTAAATTAATTTTCTTTAAATCCGACGGAAAGTGCACTGATTTAAATTATTAGGTTGTTAGCTGCACAAAACAGTATTCCTTTTTAGTTTCTGACCATTAATGTCAATTAATTTCCATATTGAGGACATATATTTTACCACTTTAGCAATATCGCTTTTAATTATTGAAGTCAAGTACCAACTTGATTGAGCTTTTCCGGCGGTGTGATAAAGCAAATGGCCAAAATCAAATGGCTGTTGCATACAGAAGGAGTCCCCCAAGTGAAAGTTTTGCGGGCACAAGTTTAATGCATTCGGTTTGATTGCATTTTGGCGACGCCATTATACCAAATAACGATTCGCCCCTTTACTATATGTAGGGGTTATATGGTAGGTACCCTATATATATATAGCTTCATGTGTATTCATTAAAAATTTAAGTGCTTATTTACACTTTGGGTCTCGCTTTTTTGGGATGCAGCGCGGAAAAGGGGAGAACAGCACATGTGCAGTCACTTCAGCCAAATGGAAAACGAAAACCGCAACGCAACTGAGGAGGAGAAGGCCACGCCCCCTCTCGGCCACCGCCCTGTTTTGACAGTTAATCATATTTTGGATGCCCGAATACTGGAATACACGGAACATGGACATGACACCACTGTCCACTCACCACTTTCCCACTTTTCCACTGGGCTTGGGCAATTGCATTACTTTGTTGGCCACTCGTTGTTGGCCCTCCATTCCTTTGTGTCTGCCAGTTAAGGGGGGTTAAGGGGCAGTTAAGGGGGGGGGTTAAGGGGGGGTTAAGGGTCTGAGGGCCAGAAGAATAACTGCAAAGAGCCCTTGAAGCGACTAACCACTGGACCAATTGAAAAGTGAAGGTCCATTCATAAAGTAACCGCAACCCCATCGATCCATCCATCATTCATCGTTTATTGAATTTGAACTTGAATATTCCTGCTTTTGCTTTTAATTGTTGCCAAAATGCAAAGGGCAATGGAAGTTACTGAAAGTATTCCGTTTTCGTCCATAAAACACAATCAAATTATACAAATTTTAAAAGTATATTCGAGAATGTAAAAAAGATATTTCAAAAATGTAAATTTTGAAAATTTGGAATAAATATTAAAAAAAATAAAAGTATTTAAAATATTTTTTATTATATTTTTAATTTTTTTTTACATTTTTTTCATGAAAAGAGTTTTTTTTGTTTATTTTTGAGAGGTTAAATATTAAAAATGCAAAGTATTTAAAGTTAAATTTATTACAGTTTTTAGATCGTATATTCCAAAACTAATTTTTTTTGTTTAACAATTTTTTCTATTTTTTATATGTGACAAACATTATTTTAAACATTTATTTTTGATGAAAAACATTTTTTTGTGCGCTTTTGAATCTTGAAAAATCAAAGTTTTTCGTTTAATACTAGAGCAGAAAACCCAACAAAGGTTTTAAAATTTTTAGATCGTATATTGAAATTGTTTTTATTTGTTTTTTCAGCAAATCTCTAGCTTTCTTTGTCGGTTTTTGCCATATTTTATTTACCACTCATCAACACCTTTCTGCGAGTTAAGAAGCGGGCCTTTTATCCACCTGCAAAACCGATCGATTCATCGATGGTCACTTCCTAGGGGGATCCGCTCCACGCCCACTGAACAACGACCCTTTCCTCTCTTCTACCCCCTTTAAAAAGCAGCGTAAATTTATCAGTTTGCTGATAACTCGCAGCCATGTTGCTGCTTTTGCCTTTCGCCTTTTGGTTCTCTGCCTTTGGCTTTTCTGCTAATTAATATTCAAAAACTTCTTAACAGTTTGCCGCTTTTGTTGTCGTTCGCTGGGAATTGATGCGGCTGCCAAGAGAGTTTAATTAAACAAATATTTGGAATTTGATTTGCAGGCAACAGAATCGTATATATATATATATATGTATATATATATAGTAGTTGGCCAAGGCAGCCAACGGAATTCCAATTTCCTGTCCCCAATTGCTGAATGCATTATGCAAGCCACCGAGCCAACTTCACAAAGGTCCGTCTTAAATCGAATGTAAATAGAAAGGGCAGGTCAATCAAAGGCATAGCCATTTTCCCCCAAAGTGCAACTTAATTGCCAGATTAAGTGAGGTACCAACATGTATTCATGAGCTCCAGGGGATAAGGATAAATCCCACTCAAAGATAATAATATTCCCAAGATATCAGCCTTCGTCAGCGTTTCGGTATTTTGTCATATCTTCGTATCTCTTATCTGTCACATATCTACAAGATCATGAGGTGTCATAAACATCTTGAAAGGTTTTCACAGAATGAGTACACAATTGTTTTTATTTTGTAATAAATAAAAAAAATATAAAAACAAATGTTTTTTATTAATGATCATAAACAGAACTTGAATGTATTTAAATTAATTTAAGAAATGTGTTAATTTATAAGTACATATGGCGAATTAAATAAACTTGACTTTGAACTCAAGATCACAAATTTGTATACGCAAATCTTGTACTGATTTAAAGCAGACACGATAATATTTCCTTGAGACCTTCAAGTTTCTGTGGCAAGAAAACAACAACAATATAAACTACTTAATGATATTTCAATAAAATTAAAAAAATTTTTACTTTTATTTCTAATAACTAGATGATAAAAAATATAAAGAAATGAAAAAACATTTTAAAAAATTATAGAATTATAAAAAATGATAATATTGATGAAAAACTAAAAAAAAGACTACAAAAAAATAATAATATTATAAATATAATTCGACATACTAATCTATACAAATCCCAACGGATTTTTAGATATTTTTTGAGAATATTATATATTTTTTTTTAACCATAATTTTTCCCCGTGTAAATGAATGAATGGAGTGAGTGCGGAAGAGTGAGTGTGTAATGAGTGCACTCGCCGAAGAAGTTCAAGGCGATTTGCCTGGTTCAGTTCATAGCGAAGAATCGTGTGTGTCTGGGGGCGATTCTTATCTTATCGCTTAACTGCCGGAATAACCCAGCGCTATTTATATTAAATTTGTTTTTCTTTTAATATTTTACACAGGCACAGGCTACAGGGCACTGAAAATTTCGCAAGTGGGGGGAGGTCTATTATACGATATGACCTCATAGATTGCTAGATTGTCGGGGGTCCTTGGCCACTCGACAGCCGGCGACTGATCTCGAGTAGATCCATTATCTATATATACGATTTCTCTACCGATTCTCTTCTGATACGCTCCTGATTCTCTTGCGATTCGCCGCTCACCTGGCCTTATCAGGTGGAAAACGATAAGCTGCCTGGTTTTTGCATTCTCCAAACGCTGTTTTGCCTTTGGCTTCTGCCTCTGTCAGCTGTTTGCTATTTGCTATTTGCCACTGGCGATCGACGGCGAGACAATCGACGGAACGAGAAAGAAAAAATTCAAATCAGTTCAGTTCCCAGCGCCGCGTGAACGGAATTCGTTGAAGCGAACCGCTTTGCCGCCGTTTTGTTTCGCTTTCGCACTCGCATTTGAAATCGAATCAAATCGAATCATCAAATTGAATCGAATCCTAATCAAATCGAATAACGTACGAATAACGAGAGACGCAAATTTCCAACAAAATGCTCAGCTTTTAAGTGAATTTAATATTTTTTTCCCGTTTTGTCGCGCTTTTGCCGACCATAAATATATGTGAAATGTTTTTCTCACGTTCAAGGAATTTCTGTGGATTTATTTTCGGTAGGTGCAGCGAAAGAAAACCGCATTCCAAAAATGAGAAAATGAAACTCCTGAGTAATTATTAAGGGCAGTCCAAGGGTCAGTTAGCAATTTGCCAAATTAAATATTTGCGTTTGGGCCTGGCCAAAAAATAAAAAAAAGAGAAAGAAAAAATTCCTCAGGCAAAGGAATCCCAATTTGCCCGCAGATTTGGTTTACTTCAGCCAAAAAGTCAATGGTTTAAACAAAAAAAAAAAAAGGAGGTGGACAGGGGGAGAGAAAGTTGTATCCTAGGCATTTGTATCTTGTATCTCAACCCCCCACGCAAAAGATAAAAACTTTTCGGAACCCTTTGAATACCTATTAAATGGGGTAGTTATATATATATATATATTATATATATTTATTTTTTATTATTTATTTCTTATAAAATCCAGATGCATTAAATACAGAGATTTTACTTTAAAATTAATTTTTAAAATTTTTATAGTGTTTGATATAACTTTAATATTTTGTAATATTTTTATGTTTTGGTTATTTATTTTTAATAAAAAATATTTGCATTAAATATAGTAATATAGTATTAATATTTTATATATTTATTTATAATAAAAAAAATGCTTTAAAAATACTGATTTTGCTTTGTTAGTTTTTAAAATTATTTATAAGACACAGCTGTCAGTTAAAAATTACTTGGCATTTTTAGAGTTCCACAACTAACAACTCACATTTGGAAATGCCCAAAATAGCCTAATAAATTACTAAAATGATATATTGGGTTAGGGCATTTTTAGCTTCGTGTCAACCCCCCCCCCCCCCAAAAAAAAAAAAAAAACTTCTCCCTGCTTTAATTTTTATTTCACCGACTTCTATTTTTAGCCCAACTTTTTAGCGGCTTCTTAATGAACGACCAAGTCGGTTTTGTATGGGGAATGCTTTTTATGATTAACTTAGCAACTTTGTCCGCGTGTCCGTTTTTTATTTATTTTTATTTTTTGTGTGCGTTTCGCTTGAGTGCCGCCCACGGGTCGTATACGCGATATTATTGGACGCCCTACGAGATATTGTTTTCAATTTCAATTTTGATGATTATGATTTCGGGGTCTCGACTGCACTTTGGCTGCTCCGCTTTCCACTGGCCATTCTTCGTTCGCTTCTTCTTCGTTCTGTATCTTCGATAAGATTGCCGCAGGAATCGAAGGCCGCCAGAAATCGCAAATCAGCTGGCAAATATCAGAGGTCCGAAATCAGAAATCAGAGCTCATGTCGCGTGACTTGTGCCGCTGGCAATTTTCGGTGATAATCAAAAATCAAAAATAACACAGTCAAAGGAAATTAAAAAGCATTTAAAAGAAATTTTTACAAGCGGTCGTAAAGCAAAGATTTTTATGTTTTAGTGCACCAACAAAATGTGGCATTAAATTAGTTTATATATATATTTTCTTTATTAAAATGAGTAAAACTGGTACTTGCTTTTAAATGTGTATAGCTGTGTAAACTTTTTTGAAATTATACAAATATTTTATTTCATAATATAGAAACCGCTATAAAAAATACTAGAAGTTCTGGTATTTATTTACATACAAAATGTTGAATATTTTTAAATTTGGTTTTCATATATATCAATTTATTCATATACATACAATTTAATAAAGAAATTTATTTTCTATCAATATATATCTTTTAAATCTATCATTAATTTTTAAAGAATGTGGTATTTTTTAGCCTAAACAAAGATGCGTTTTAAATGTTAATATGTTATTTTCTCAGTGTGCCTTTCACCCAGTGAAATAAAGGCAAGGAGAGCATAGCCATTGACCCATTTGTGAAATGGCAAAGATATAAGGTCCTTGTCCGTGACCTTTGACCTCCGCCCACCAACACACCATCACAAAATCACAATGACAGCTCCCGTTTAATCCGGCGAGAAAACCAACCGAGAAAAATCCGTTAATCCGCGCATTTCAACCCCTTTGTTATTATTAATTATAATTGTATTTATTTTTACTTTGCCATTACTTTATTTTGCCATTAGTCACAATAGCTTTTTTTCAATACTTTAACGAAATAAATAGTACAAAAAATGTATTTATATTTACAAAAATATTGTGATTGTTTATTAAGCCAGTTAAAGTGTAGGTTTATTTTAATTTTTTACTTTTACTAAAGATACAACATTTTTGTATATCAAGGAGTAAGGTATTTTCTTAATATTTTCTTGGCTTAAACAAACGACATACATTTTGGATCATATATAGTTATTATTTAATTAATTAGGCATTTATCTTTTTCGTACTTGCAGTCGCGCCGACAGTCGGTGAGCTCCAGGGCGATGCCGCCGGGCGTTCTGGTCAACGATAGCCGTGCGAACTCCACCGATGACATCCAGATCGCCTTGGCGCCGCACATCCAGACCTACCTGAGCCAGACGGGCCGACGGCACTCCTGCTGCAGCGTCATGCTGCCGGTGGCCTTCGAGCGGGCGGCGGCCAAGTCCTGGCTGGATCCCAAGTTCGATTCGCCGGTCCTCGAGGAGCAGTACCAGGCCAGCGTCTTTCCCCACGTCCGCATGCGCTACAGGTGAGATCATAAAGAAAATAAAACCCAAATTTGGGAAGTGATTTTGGTCCAGGTTACACCAAAAATGGTATACAAAAATTTAATTTTTACCAAAAATCAAGATTCTGATTTTCCACCCAAAAACAAATAGTATTTTGAACATAAAAATGGAAATAATGATCCAAATATGTAGTGTCCTACCTTGTTGAACTCGTTATTAAATTCCCATTCGATTGGCATTTCAACCTGGAAATTTTAAATTTTTCCATTTTTCGGAAAAAATTGTGATGGCACCCCTTTTAAAAAATGTGAAAATTGGGTCCAAAATTAATTTTTTTAAATCAGCACTGATATTAATTATTAGGTTGTTAGCTGCTCAAAACAGTTCGCCTTTTTGATTTGGGACCATTTTTGTCCAAGTTATAGCAAAAAATCGATAAAAGTTATATTAATTTTGTACCAAAAATTAAGATCCTGATTTTCCACCCAAACGGAACAATGGAAATAATGGTCATAATATGGAATATCATAACTCCCTGAACTCGTAATAAATTTCTCCATCGCATTAAAAGCTGGAAGTTTACTTGCCAAAGAGCTAAATTTGTGTTTATATTTTATGTTTACTTTCAACACTTTTAGGAGAACAAAATATAGGTTTTTTTACTCCGAGTTCTTGAAATTAAAATCAGGAGAGGGTTGAAATGAAAATGAAATTAAAATTAAAATAAAGTGGGGCCAGTGGGTGACCCTGTCCATCATCGTGGCTTCCACTTCCACTCAGCTATGCAAATCGAGCTGTCGGCCGGCGCAATCAAATGAACAAATAGGCCAGCTCAGAGCCACGGGAATACTCCATACTTCCATTTGAACAGCACAGCTCTTAGAACGCCATTTATTTTCCTCTATTCAGCTGAATTTAAATATTTTGCATTCAACTAGTAATAAACACTTAATTACCACAAAAATGTGGG
Source organism: Drosophila pseudotakahashii (assembly GCA_035046095.1). Lineage (NCBI taxonomy): Eukaryota > Metazoa > Arthropoda > Insecta > Diptera > Drosophilidae > Drosophila > Drosophila pseudotakahashii. The sequence goes on from JAWNOE010000105.1 coordinate 17,554,480, forward strand.
AAGGAAAATGTGTGAGCGAAATTCAAAAACCTTTGCATATTTTCGTTTTGATTTGTTGCCTTTGATTAGGTGCGAAATACTATCTATCCCTTTGGTAATTTTAGCAATTACCTTTAGAATTTAATTTTAGTAGTTAAGGTGTGGAAATTATGCGGTTGATTTGTGGCCAAAATTGAATCATTTAAACGAGTTCAGTTTAATTGCACATATTATGAGGCGATTTGATGCTTTTATTGGTATGTTTTGAGGCTTAAAAAAAGGTAAAATAACTGTATTTAAAAGAATTTTGGTCTTCTTTGTTACTCCTGGGGAAAATAATTTAATTTTATGATATTTACATTTGATTAAGGTTTTGGATTTAATCCCTTTTTTAGTTCCCCAAGAAATATTGTATTATTTTTGGGTTAAAAGATAAACTAAAAAGAAGAAAGAAAGCTAAAGGGAGTGCGAGGGAGATGGATATATGCAGTCGTCAACGCTACTGGCGCCATCTAGCAGCTGTTTTTATTTTTTTTTGTTGCTCAAAACTTTTTAACGGATTGTACGATTTAAAAATTTTCTTCTACATTTCGATAGGTATTACTAAAGACTAAAAAATGCCATTTACACTTTTATAAAACATGGAAATATGTAACGGGTATAAATATATATTTTTCTGCATATTTATTCAATTATTTATGGGTTGACTTACTTTTTAACATAATTAATTGTTATTAAAATCGATGCACTCAAAAGTGTTGAGTTCGCTGACACCTGGCGAAGATTCTATTTAGCCCGGAGACCCACCCCCTACAACCCGACACCCTTTTTTTCACCTGGATAGGCCCTTCTTTTTTGTGTTAACTCCTTTGCAGGTGTATGGTAAGGTTTTCAGGTATTCCTGGTATACAAACAAGTCCGACTCTTGCACGTGCATGCAATCAACGCGACGCCAAAAAGCATGGGGGGTTTAGGGGTTAGTAAGGAGGTTCAGGGGGTTCAGGGGCTAGGGGTCGGGGGTCGGGGGTCAGCAGGAGGTAAGCGAGGGCAAATTAGTTGGGGAACTGCGCAGGATGGCGAAATTGCCGCCATAAATGCTCGGTTGGCGTGTGCCCCCCAACGGGTGAACAGGGTATGGGGCTATCCAAGGAACAGGGGCTCCTCAAAGGGGGGTTACTTTCGGGGTTAGGTTGGCTGGGGGTTAGGGGGGATAGGGGTGCTGCAGGTCAATGCCATTTCGGGCCATTTGGCGGCCAATTGCAGCAGTTTCGCGTGCGGCACCAGAAAAAGGCAGCCAGCCAATCGATTGGGCTGCCAGTACTGACAACTTGGAAATCGAAAAAAAAACTAAAAAGAATATTTTGAAAATACTAATAAAAATACTAAAGATACAAGTTTTTTTTTTCGATTTTTCTATAAGACTTTTTGCCTATTTAATATTATATCCGTGTGTAAAAGCAACCTTTTAAAATACGATGTATTTTTTTAACCATTTTTTAAAACCCTTCTTTTTATACGATTTAAAATTAATATAATATTTATTTAGGTTAAAAAAATAAGCAATCATTTTCTAAAAATATATACATTTATGAGTTAAATGGGGTTCATATTTTTTAGCTTAATATAACATTTTACTTTATTTTATAATATAATATTTTTGTAGGGCGAAAATAGAGATAATAATTTTCAAAAAAAATATGTAAATTAATAAGTTAAATCGGGTTAAAATATAAATTACAAAGTGAAAATAAAAATTCATTTTGCTTGGTATTCCCAAAAAATGCCAACACTATATTCAGATGTTTGCAATTATAGAAGTTCGCAGAATTACTTCCTAAAAAATGTTTACAATTTCTGTAAACTCACCTCCGCTTCTGACCGAATTTTAAATTATCGTATTTTTTAACCTTAGGTTTTGGGACTCGTTTAATCCCAAAAGTTTCCTACAAGGTTTTTGACATACCGGCTGGTGGAATCTTTTGGTTGAAGTCCGTAAGTTGCATTTTCCAAGATGGAAAACCCGACTCTGCGCCTGACACTTGCGTTTCCTGGGGTAACTTTTGTTAACCATTAAACATTAGAACCACCGAAAGTTTCCCGAATGGCCAAGTCAAGTCAAACAATGCATTTCATCAACAATGGCCGGAGATTAGTGGGCAGGTCGTCATCGTCGTCTGGGTTCCCAGCTTCCCAGCTCCCCAGTTTACCCATTACCTGTTTTTAGTTCCGGCCTGACCTCTTGGTCCTTCGAGCGGAACAAAGTGTGTAATGAATGCAGTGGCAGTGGCTGTGGCAAAAGTTCCCATGGTGACACGCCGGCAAGTGTAAGCCGCTTTCGCCGCCGCCTGCAGTTGGCGTTAATTAGGATGAATGGGAATGGCTTGCACTTGCACTTCCAGCAAAAGTTAAATGGGATGAACAAAAAAAAGATTTCCAGGTGGCCATGACGTTGGGACGTTCAAGTGGAACTTCTCTCTCTCTCCGGTTTAGTGCGGGATATTAATCTAAATCTGGCAAGGCTTTTACTTTCTGCACTTTTAAACTTGAATAAGGAAAACCTTCTTGATATTATCCCCTTAATTACCAATTTTTATAAAAATCAAGATCCTGATTTTCCACCCAAAAAATAGTATTTTCGTCGTAAAAATGGAAATAATGATCCAAATATGGAGTGTCTTACCTTGTTGAACTTGTAGTTAAATTCCCAATCAGTTGGCATTTAAACCTGAACATTTTTTAATTTTTCCATTTTTCGAAAAAATTATGATGGTACCCCTTGTCAAAAATGTGAAAATTGGGTCCAAAATTAATTTTGTTTAAAACAGACGGAAAGTGCACAGACATTAATTATTAGGTTGTTAGCTGCTCAAAACAGTACGCCTTTTTGAATTGGGACCATTTTTGTTAGAGTTACAGTAAAAAAACATTTGGAAAAATTCAAATTTTTACCAAAATCCCAGACTTGGTTTTTTTTAAATTTCAATATTTTTTAAAATCACTTTCTTTAGTCAGGTAAGTCAGAATGCGCTGAAATACATTTTTAAGGAGGGTATCCTTAGGATAGAAAGACAAACACATTCATTACTTTGTTTCATTGCTGGATTATTATTAAATTTTAAAAGTATGATTTAAGCCCTAAATTCGCATACATTTTCAAAGCTTAAAGCTTACTTTAAATTTGACATGCGGACGAGAAAACGGCTCCAGGTCTCAGTTAATATTTTCCCCATTCCGAATGCCCCATCTGATCTCCACTTGCCCTCCCTGTTCCAGGTTCACCCTGTGCTACATCCTGCTGTGCTCGCTGGCGTGGTGCCTGTACTTTGTGGTGGACGGCGGCTCGGAGGACTTCTGGCGCCCGATCTCCAGCTCCTTCTCGATGCTCTCGCTGGTGACGATAATGGCGCTGTGCTTCACCCACTGGGACCTGTACAGGGAGCACAGGACGGTGACGTCGGCTGTGACGGCCCTGCTCCTCTGCGGCGCATCGCTGGCCTTTCTCACCTACACGGGACGGGCCTTCAGTCCGCTGGGCCACTTTGCCATCTGCCTGGAGATCGTCCTGCTGATCTACACGGCCCTCCCGATGCCCCTGTGGCTGGGCGCCAGCACAGCGATCTGCTACTCGATCGCCTTCGAGATGGTCTCGCACATGGTCATCGGCTGCAGTGCCATCCATGGCGGCACCATGGAGGCCAGCAACAACGGTGATCCAAGCAACAAGATCCTGATCCTCCGCATAATGGCCCATCTGAGTGTCCACCTGGTGGGGGTCCATGTGCTGATCATGAATCTGGTGCGCATGCGCGGCACCTTTATGAAGGTGGGTCAGAATCTCCTCGTGCGCCGCCAACTGGAGATGGAGAAGCAGCTGAAGGAGAAGATGATCCACTCGGTGATGCCGCCCAAGGTGGCCGATATGCTGCTGAACGAGGGCGGAACATCGGGTCTCGATTCGGGTGGATTGCCCCCCGAATCGCACTATATGCGACCACGGGCCTCGAACGATGTGAAGTCCCTGTTTCGGCCCTTTCACATGCACAGCATGGAGAATGTGAGCATCCTGTTCGCGGACATCGTCGGCTTCACCCGCATGTCCTCCACCAAGACGGCCGAACAGCTGGTGGAGATCCTGAACGATCTATTCGAACGCTTCGACGATCTCTGCTCGCTGAGTGGCTGCGAGAAGATCTCGACGCTGGGCGATTGCTACTACTGCGTCTCCGGCTGCCCGGAGCCAAGGGCCGATCATGCCATCTGCTGCGTGGAAATGGGCCTGGGCATGATCGATGCCATGCGCTGCTTCGACGCCCAGCGCCACGAGGGCGTCAAGATGCGGGTGGGCGTCCACACGGGCACCGTCCTCTGCGGCATCGTCGGCACGCGGCGGGTCAAGTTCGATGTGTGGAGCAACGACGTCAGCCTGGCCAACAAGTAAGTTGAGGTTAAAGTGAGGTTAGGGTAAGGTTAAAGTGAGGTTAAAATAATGTTAAAGTAAGGTTAAAGTAAGGTTAAAGAAAGGTTAAAGTAAGATTAAACTAAGGTTAAAGTAAGGTTAAAGTAAGGTTAGGGTAAGGTTAAAGTCTGTAAGTCTTTATAAAAATATTAATGTACGAATAGTTTAGTTACAATGATAATTCTATTGGAATCTTTTCTTTAAAAACTTTGCCACCAATGAATACTCTTATACAAAGAGGTAAAAAAAACACATTTTTACAAAAAATCAAAATCCCGATTTTATAGCCAAAAAATTGTATTTTTATCGTAAAAACGGTAATAATGATCCGAATATGGAATTCCATATATCGTTGAACTCGTAGTTTAATTCCGAATCAGTTGGCATTTAAACCTAAATATTTTTAAATTTTTCCATTTTTTGCAAAAAATTATGATGGTACCCCTTTTAAAAAATGTGAAAAATGGGTTCAAAAATTATTTTTTTTAAATCAGACGGAAAGTGCACTGATTTCAATTATTAGGTTGTTAGCTGCTCAAAACAGTAAGCCTTTTTGATTTGGGAGCATTTTTGTCCAAGTTACAGCAAAAAATCGATCAGGAAAAATTTCAAATTTGTACCAAAAATCAAAGTCTCGATTTTCAACCCAAAAAAAATAGTATTTTTGTCATAAAAATGGAAATAATGACCCAAATATGGAGTGTCCTACCTTGTTGAACTCGGTATTAAATTCCCAATCGACTGGCATTTAAATCTGAAAATTTTTAAAATTGTCAATTTTTTGCAAAAAATTATGATGGTACCCCTTTTAAAAAATGTGAAAAATGGGTTCAAAAATTATTTTTTTTAAATCAGACGGAAAGTGCACTGATTTCAATTATTAGGTTGTTAGCTGCTCAAAACAGTAAGCCTTTTTGATTTGGGAGCATTTTTGTCCAAGTTACAGCAAAAAATCTATTAAAAACATCACATTTTTAGCAAAAATAGAGATCCTGATTTTCAAAAAAAAAATTTTAATAAAAATGTTTCCTTATTTATTGATAAAAATAATTAAATAAGTTATAATTAACTTACAAATTTAAAAAACTTAAAAACTTTAACTTAACACTAAGCTGTAACTTTTTAGCTACATTTTTCTGAAGATCCTAACGCAACTTCTTATCGCTACAGAATGGAATCCTCTGGCAAACCGGAGCAGGTGCACATCTCGCAGGAGACATCCAGCTTTCTGGGCGATGCCTACTACCTGGAGGAGGGCGAGGAGGTGTTCGGTAAGAATCGCCAATGAAATGCAGATATTAAAGAAAGCCTTACGATCCTCCAGAGCTAACCCAGATCCTTTGCTACCTTCTCCTCCCCCCCTGTTTTCCCACCTAGGTCATCGCACGTACTTCGTGGTGGGACGTCGCCGTGACTTCACCCGCACCAACAGCCTGAGTCCCAGCATGCCGCCGAATGCCATAGGCAGCTCCCTCCTCCTGCCCGGCGCCCATGGAGGGGGAGTAACGATTGGAGGATCCCTTTCGCAGAGCGCCACCAATGTGTCGGCGGTGCAGCCGAATGTTCCGCCCGCCTCGCCGGTGGGTCAGCTGTCCAGCTCGCTGAATCCCTCGCCCGTGCTCTCGATGCGACCGCGTCTCACCTCGCTGAGCATGAAGCTGCGCAAGAAATCCCAAAGTCGCAACGATCGGGATCGCGATGTGGAGCGGGGCATCCATCATCCGGCGGCGGCGGGCATTCCGCCAGTGATTGTGGTTAGGGAGCGGCCCAAGATCATCATCACCACCAAATCGCTGCCCGGTAGCCTGGATTCGGATGAACAGCCGCCGGCTAGTCCTCCTCCACCTCCTCCTCCTGCAAATCCTCCTCCCAAGATCAAGCTAAAGGTATGGAAAGTGCCGCGATTTCTCAAGCGGGGATTCGAGGATCTGGCCAATAGAAGCAGCACCAGTTCATCAAGTCACCAGGGAGACAGGGAGAGGGAGCGCGAGCGCGAGCGCGAGGAACTGCATCATCAGAACCAACTGAATCCCGAGGAGACGCTGGCCTTCATGGACAGCAGCAACAGCAACCAGCAGATGCAGCTGGTGAATGGCAATGGCTGTGGCTACCATCGTGGCCAGCTGCCCATTCTCACCCAAACGTTGGACATACCACCGCCAGCCGCCGCCCGTCCAGTGCTCCATCATGCGGCCACCTCCACGGCCTTGTCCAGCAGTGTGCTCCGTTCACCAGAGGCGGCGGCGGCGGGATCGGCGGGGGGCTGCTGTTCACCTGGTTCACCCTACTCCATGTACGATGATATCATCGATGTGAGATCCTATATCAGTCAGTCGAGGAGCGATATCTCACCGTTTGGCAGATCGGGCAGCTATAGATCGCAGTGTGGTAGGCAGTCCACGGGGGGAGGAGGAGGTAATGGAGGAGGAGGAGGAGCACCTGGAACCTCCCAGGCGGTTGTGCAGCCCCCAGCAGTGGAGCAATCTCCACTGCCCCGGCCACGTGCCTCCACCTTGGCCACCGGACGACCCACACCGAATAGCCTGGAGCCGGGTAGCTCCTCCTGTCTGCCCGCTCCCGGCAACTCTGGACTCTCTGGCCTGCCCACCCACTCCCGCCAGTCCAGCATTTGCCCCTCGGCCACGTCGCGCAAGGATTCGGGGATCAAGAGCAACTCGCGACGCTCCTCTATACAACAGCAGATCTATGCGCTCAACCAGTCGGCGATAAGTCAGCATAGAGTGTCTGGTTACTTCACCAGCTCCACCTCGAGCATCTCGAATTTGGGAGAGATCGGATTGCCAGGAGGAGGAGGAGTAGGAGTAGGAGGATTGCACCTGGCTGCGGTGCAACAGCAGCAGCCGCCGCCCGCCCTCCTGATGCCCGCCTGCTCCTCCCAGATGGCCGATCCCCTGGCCGCCTGCCTGCAGCAGCTGCGCAAGCAATCGGATCTCCAGTTGATCCGTTGCGTTCGGGATAATGCCAGGTCGCAGAGGAGCTATCTGGTGAAGCCACCGCTACGACGATTCAGTTTGTACTTCAAGTCGCGTCAGTTGGAGCGCGACTTCCGATCGAAGGCCCATCGATTTGGTTCGGAGAACGAGACGGAGGGACCACCGACCCTGGCCACTCCTCGGTATAACACCTATATCGACATCTTTGTGGGCATCGCCGTGTATCTGTGCATCTCGGTGTCGCTCTTCCTGATGACCCAGAACACGGTGACCCCGAGCTTCCGGCTGTGGGTGACCCTGTTCTCCTGCTTCACGGCGATTCAGGTGTTTGCCCTCTTCCTGTTCACCCGCCAAATGTGTCGTCGTCGTGGACAGAACGTGAGCGTGGGCCATCGGTTTCGTTCCAAGTCGCAGACCAGTGAGGATTTGGAGAGGGAGGAGCAACGAGGAGGAGGAGGAGGAGGAGCACGAGGAGGAGCCTCCTGTGCCGATCGCATTTTCGAGGCCATCTCCAGCTGGTATCCCTGGCACATTTGCCTGGCCATCCTGATGGCCATGCCCGTGCTCCTGATCATTGCCAACTTCCTGCTCTTGGACCTCGAACAGCTGGAGGCCTTTGAGTATCACTATGGCTTCCTGATCTTCGTCTGCATTGTGCACTTCTGTAACTTTACGCAGCTCAATTGCTGGGTACGCAATGTCCTGGCCTTTCTGGCCGCCCTCTGTTTTATAGGCATAGCCGTGTCCCAGCTGATGGTCTACAGTCACAATCGAAGCGAACAGGAGGATCGGGAGAGTCATCAAGAAGAGACCGCATCGAACTTTATACAGGAGATCAAGTGGTTCCAGGACTATCATGTGGAGATCTATCTGGACCTGCTGCTCATCCTGGTGCTGGTGTGGTTCCTCAATCGCGAGTTCGAGATCGGCTATCGGCTGACCTTCTACGGCAATGCGGTGGCCAATCAGGACAAGGTCCGGGTGCAGAACATGAAGAACCAGGCGGACATGCTGCTGCACAACATCATACCCAAGCATGTGGCGGAGCATCTGAAGAATACGGCCAAGTACTCGGAGAACCATCACAATATAGCGATCATATTCGCCTCCATTGTGAACTTCAACGAGATGTACGACGAAAGCTATCTGGGTGGCAAGGAGTTCCTGCGTGTCCTCAACGAACTGATTGGTGACTTCGATGAGCTGCTGTCGCGTCCGGAGTTCCGGGCTGTGGAGAAGATCAAGACGATTGGATCGACCTTCATGGCGGCCAGTGGCCTGGATCCCTCGCATCGGGGCTCGGGGGATGAGCACATCCATACGCTGATGGAGTTCTCGATAGCCATGCAAGAGGTGGTGGATGCGTTCAACAAGGATCTGCTCGAATTCAATCTCATCCTGAGGATTGGCATGAATATCGGGGATGTAACCGCTGGCGTTATTGGTACGAGTAAGCTGTACTATGACATCTGGGGCGATGCGGTGAATGTGGCCTCCCGGATGGACTCCACCGGGTTGCCGAATCGCATCCAGGTGGGCAAGGATTGCCTGCAGTTTCTACAACAACGCTACGAGTTCGAACCGCGCGGCAGTGTCTATGTGAAGGGCAAGGATCATATGGAGGTGTATCTGTACACGGGACGCAGGGAGAAGCCATTGGAGCAAGCACATCCAGATGTTGTTGAAGGTGATGATGGATTGGATGGCATGGAGGGCAAGAGGCAGGAGTACGAGGAGCAGGATGAGGTCGTGGTGGAGGATGAGGAGGAGGAGGACGAGGACGATTTGCATTCCAGTGAGACCACCACGCTATTCAAGTCGCAGGAATCGCTGCAGGCGAATGGTCACACTACCACCATCATCATTAGCCATGCCAACAACAACAACCATAGCAACACCAACAACAACATAAACACCACATCTCCAACAACAGCGACAGCAACAACAACAACGACAACGACAACAACCAACAACAACCCAATGCCAGTGGAAACTTAGGACTTTTTGAGTTTATTAGCACTTGAAAAATGGTTTCAAAATTGCATTTAATGACTCTAGAATCCAGGCATCCACAAAAAACCGGAAAATACAAAAAAAAACCAGCGAAGGAAGATCAGGAGGGGAGAGGGGGGGTGGGCGGTACAGAGAGGGGGCGGGGCGGGGCATCGTGGTTGGAAAAATCTTAAGTCCAACTGCGATTCTTTTGTGATATAATTGAATATGAATAGATAGAAAAGGTTAGAAAAACGATAGAATCGGGTTAAAGTTGCTAGTGAGATTGGTTGATTGATTCATTGATTGATTGATTGATTGATTGATTGATTGATTGGTTGGCAAAACAACGCAAATATTCTGCATATATATATTTATCGAAGTGTGTGTATTTAATTGTACTAGCCAGTTGATTCATCTGAAAACCAAACGAAATGATTTCTTTTATTTTTTTTTCATTAGCTCTAACTAAACTAAATTAAACTAATCTAAAACTAAAACTAAAACCTAAACTAAACTAATGGAAATACGTGGCTTTAAATGGTAGTAGCGAAATATAGATGTGGATTGTGTGTAGATTCAATGTACCATAGAGTTAACCAATATAGTATATATATATAGAAACATAAGTAACTAAATAACAACTTTTTTTTTTGAGCCAACGAATGGATATTACCCCATATGTATTTGCTGTTGTTCAATGTTGATCAATATGTGTATATAAATGTATGTAGCTAAAGTTAAAGGATTGTCTCACGCAGACTACGGTCTGATTGCCATATAAAAAGGGTTCGGACTGCAGGGGTTAGTTTCCAAAAACAACAAAATAAGAAAACAAATAAAAATAAAAGCTTCAGCTAAATTAGAACATTTTAAAAACCAATTTTGATCGATTTATCGCCTGATTTTGGCTATGATATTGCAGTAAATTACGATAAATAAATAAAAATACAATTTTTTTTAAATCAGCCTAGAAGTAGACTTTTTAGTATGCACCAAAATGCTTGCCATACACACACACACACAAAGACACGCACTCACCCACCAAAAAAGCTTTCACCTCACCCAAACACACACACACAACCAGAATACACTGAGAGAATCATTTTGTAAGTCTTTTTTTTTTATACAACAAACACACCTTTTGTGCAATGCAACTTGGCCACTTTCTAATGGTAAACTTAAGCAAAACTCTATTTCCGCAACGAAAAAATAAAATAAAAAAATGAATACCAAAATCAGTGAAAATATTTATAAAAACAATGTAAACGTGTGTGTGTATCGAAACCTATGGACCCTATTGTATTTTTATATAAACAAAGTATTTTCTACTAATTTATTGAACAAAACTAAAAAGACGTACATTTTTTTTCTTGTCTTTTTGAAACCTCTAAATGTACATACTACATGATATATGATCTATATATGGTATATATACACATATATATTTATATTTATAATTGTATATTTTTATAAAACAAAAACGAAAGAAACAAAAAAAATTAAACACAAAGAGCGAATGATATTTATGAAAAAGTCTAGATCCTGTTTACGATGTGTAGAAATGTTTAAATGTTGTTAACGCTGAGATACAGCCAGCAGCCATCCATGGCCATAACCAATGTAAATGGATTGTGTCCTACGTGTGTTTTAGCAAACGATTTCAAAGAGTTTATCGAAATGTTATAGGCAAACCTACTAAGCGAGATGTGTAGAACTAAAAAAAATAAACAAAAGGCAGCAGTCTTATATTGTATGTACTTAAATGTGCGATGTACTTTGTTTTATTTTCAATGTGAAGGGAAAATGTGGTACTCCAGAAATCAAAAATCTAGAGGGCAAGCAAGGTAAACCAAAAAATCGATTGGGAAAATTTCAAATTTGTACCAAACATCAAAATTCTGATTTTTGATCAAAAAAAAAATAGTCTTTTGGTTATAAAAATGGAAATAATGATCCAAATATGGAGTGTCCTACCTTGTTGAACTCATTATTAAATTCCCAATCCCTTGGCATTTAAACCTGAACATTTTTAAATTTTCCCATTTTTCGCAAAAAAATATGATGGCACCCCTTTTAAAAAATGTGAAAATTGGGTCCAAAATTATTTTTTTTAAATCAGACGGAAAGTGCACTGATTTCAATTATTAGGTTGTTAGCTGCTCAAAACAGTAAGCCTTTTTGATTTGGGAGCATTTTTGTCCAAGTTACAGCAAAAAATCGATCAGGAAAAATTTCAAATTTGTACCAAAAATCAAAGTCTCGATTTTCAACCCAAAAAAATAGTATTTTTGTCATAAAAATGGAAATAATGGCCCAAATATGGAGTGTCCTACCTTACTGAACTCGTTATTAAATTCCCAATCGATTGGCGTTTAAATCTGAAAATTTTTAAAATTGTCAATTTTTTTGCAAAAAATTATGATGGTACCCCTTTTAAAAAATGTGAAAAATGGGTTCAAAAATTATTTTTTGTAAATCAGACGGAAAGTGCACTGATTTCAATTATTAGGTTGTTAGCTGCTCAAAACAGTAAGCCTTTTTGATTTGGGAGCATTTTTGTCCAAGTTACAGCAAAAAATCGATCAGGAAAAATTTCAAATTTGTACCAAAAATCAAAGTCTCGATTTTCAACCCAAAAAAAATAGTATTTTTGTCATAAAAATGGAAATAATGGCCCAAATATGGAGTGTCCTACCTTGTTGAACTCGTTATTAAATTCCCAATCGATTGGCGTTTAAATCTGAAAATTTTTAAAATTGTCAATTTTTTGCAAAAAATTATGATGGTACCCCTTTTAAAAAATGTGAAAATTGGGTCCAAAATTATTTTTTTTTAAATCAGACGGAAAGTGCACTGATTTCAATTATTAGGTTGTTAGCTGCTCAAAACAGTAAGCCTTTTTGATTTGGGAGCATTTTTGTCCAAGTTACAGCAAAAAATCGATCAGGAAAAATTTCAAATTTGTACCAAAAATCAAAGTCTCGATTTTCAACCCAAAAAAAATAGTATTTTTGTCATAAAAATGGAAATAATGGCCCAAATATGGAGTGTCCTACCTTGTTGAACTCGTTATTAAATTCCCAATCGATTGGCGTTTAAATCTGAAAATTTTTAAAATTGTCAATTTTTTGCAAAAAATGATGATGGTACCCCTTTTAAAAAATGTGAAAATTGGGTCCAAAATTATTTTTTTTTAAATCAGACGGAAAGTGCACTGATTTCAATTATTAGGTTGTTAGCTGCTCAAAACAGTAAGCCTTTTTGATTTGGGAGCATTTTTGTCCAAGTTACAGCAAAAAATCGATCAGGAAAAATTTCAAATTTGTACCAAAAATCAAAGTCTCGATTTTCAACCCAAAAAAAATAGTATTTTTGTCATAAAAATGGAAATAATGACCCAAATATGGAGTGTCCTACCTTGTTGAACTCGTTATTAAATTCCCAATCGATTGGCATTTAAATCTGAAAATTTTTAAAATTGTCAATTTTTTGCAAAAAATTATGATGGTACTCCTTTTAAAAAATGTGAAAAATGGGTTCAAAAATTATTTTTTTTAAATCAGACGGAAAGTGCACTGATTTCAATTATGAGGTTGTTAGCTGCTCAAAACAGTAAGCCTTTTTGATTTGGGAGCATTTTTGTCCAAGTTACAGCAAAAAATCGATTAGGATTTTAACACATTTGGGGTCATTCGACTCGTATTTTCAATAAAAATACAAACAATACCAGCAGATAAATTTGTAATTTCACGACTCCTTCTCCCAAACCAATTGCAATTTTTAAAAACTTTGTTTGCAATTATTTTAGTTTATTATTTGGCGGCTAGTCATTAGCAAGGCCGCTGTGAAGGCGTGTCCCAGGCAGGCAGATTACGGGCGGAACGGAACCCTCCTGCTGCTGCTGCTGCTTCTGATGACATGTTCAAATTGCATATTACATATATGTATTTACAAGTTGCTAGCGTTGCACATAAACACTCACACACAGACATTTTACAGTTTGGGGGAACCATCACGGTTTTTATAGATACATTATATGTGGTTTACATATATATATAGCGAGATATACGTTTGGGACATACGTTTGGGGAATACAGGCGCCGCAATTGCACGTTTACGAATTTCATAAAAATATGTTAAAATTACTCAATAAAAAAAATATGCGAATTTTCTACAACAATCAGGAGTCGCTGAGAATGTCCTTCAATATCGAGCTGGAGTTGCGTGTGGGTGCGAATTCGTTGGAGCCCATGGCCAGGGACTGCGGCGACGATCCACCCACAGGCGGTGTGCCCGGAGTCGCTGCATCCGGCTGACTTGCCAGTGGCACCGTATTCGTTGCATTCGTCGGCAGGGGAAGAGTAGTGCTGGTGGTGGTGGAGGCGGAAGCGGAGGCGGAGGAGCTAGACGTGTCCATCTGACCCGTCATGCTCAGCAGTGTGGGTCTCGTTTGCAGCTGCGCCTGCGGCTGTGACTCCTGCTCCAGGAATTGAACAAAGGCCTGCACCAGATTGTCATTGCCACGCGATGATCCTATGGGAGAACAAAATGAATTAGCATTTAATTTGATTGAGGGCTTCCTTTAAACTCACCTGCACCTCCAACCGCCGTCGGGCCAGAACCGCCAGAACCCAGGATGGCGCCCAGCCAGCTGCTCTGCTGCTTATTCAGTCCCACCTTATCCGATTCCTGGGCATTGAAGTCCAGCACCGAGGAGATCATGCGCAGCACCTGCTGCTTGTCCCCTGCATGTCCGCTGACCACATAGCCGATGAGCAGGCTCTTGATCAGGCTCTTGTCAATCTTGTCCGTCTGGCTGCTCTCGCTGCTGCTGAGCCGCTGCTCCAGCTGGCCATTGGCCTCCCTCAGGCTCTCCACTGGGCGACAAGAAGGGCGAAACAGAGATGTGAATTAGTATGCTGGATTGGATAGTATAATAACTATATGTGAGTGAGTGGAATCGGTGGGGGGAATCATCCGTGTGAGAGAAGCGCGCGCGTTTTTGGTTTCTTTTGGTGGCATGCGGTTAGTGCGATCGGTGCACGGCGTAGTATGACATAAGTACTGGTTGTTGGATTTAAGGCACACCAGTACCTGATGTAATACTCAACCGTACAGACGCTGCTCCATGGTTCCTCTCGTTGGCTTGCTCTGCTGCGCCGGCGGCTGGTTGGGATTGGATTGGACTAGACTGGACTGGCTGCTTGGTTACGGGGGTTTGCAATGCAAAAATGCAAAGTTAAAATAATCAAAATAACAAACTCAAGGCGAAAAAAAAATAACGAAAAAAAAAATATACAAGAACGAGGGTAACGAGAATACGAAAAAACGGAAACAGATCAGACAGCATATCCATACGATATTTAGATATAGGGAGATAAAGATACATACAGAGGTATATATATGCATATAATGTAGACATGCAGAGTAGAGATAGGCAGATATATATATATATATATGGGCTAGAGGCTATAGGCTATAGGCTATATAAGGTGTGTACATAATAATGTGGCATATGCCGCAGTCTCGAGCAATCTCCAATTGCAAAGTGAGTGCGTCAAATGGCTCAGATTGCTCACATTTACAAATTGAGATTATTCAATGCTGCAGATACAATTGTTTTTTTTTTTTTGTTTTTTGTTTCTTTTTTTTTTGGTACGGATTACGGGTTACGAATTACGGATAACGGATGGTACGGTTTACGGTTTATGGTTTATACGGTTTATATAGGTCCTCGTGTCTGGGTTTTGTGTCTTGTGTTCAAACACTCAAAAATTCATAATAAAATCAAATTAAAATAAATTAAATAAAATAATAAATACTAAAAAATACAATAATAGTTAAGCAACAACAAGGCAGCGGGCAACAACAAATACGTGAATAAATAAAAGGACAATAATTGGGGCAACAAGGGGTTAAAGCTTTAGGTACTCTACTTTATTGTGCTGTTTTTTTTTTTTTTAAATTAAAGGTGAGGAAAAATACAATAATTAATAAATAAAAAATCGATATTTTCGATATTTCCACAATATCGGATCGATAATATCGATAACAGCAAACTGTCGATATTTTTCAAGCTCTAATTTTGTATTAAATATTTGAAATTGTATTTTTCCGACACTCTACATTAACAAATCACAGTTATTCAACTTAGGGATATATTAAATATTTTCTAATTAATTCACAACATTAAAGGCGCCTACTTTTAAGCGGTTTCTTGTGTTTTAGGAGTGTGCAACATTAATGGGTTATTAAAAATTACTTTAACTACTTTTTGGGGGTGTTCAGGTGTTGGGAGGGGGGAAGTATTCTGCTTAACGGACACACAAGCGGACAAATTAGTCGTTTACCTGTTGTGAGGTGAGCAGTTAACAGCCAATACAGTTTTTATTTGCCACGTGCCGTAGGTGTGCGTTTCTAACGAGTAATTTCTTTGGTTTTTCTTTGTGGTATTTTTTGTGATTATTTTTTTTTTGTTAAAATTTTTTGGTTTTTGTTTTAGTTTTTGTGTTTGGTTTCGGTTTTTGCGCTTTTTGGTGATAAAATGCAATTCAAAAAAGTCGATACCAACTGAAATTCCGAGTGTTTCATATTTAGGCTTAGCTCCCAGAATTACCAGCTGATATTTACCTTTGAGAATCGTGTGAGGTGGACACTTTTCTCTCTTCCTTAAACTATTAAACTATTAAACTTTTAAACTCTTAATCTCTTACTTTCCCTCTATAGCACAGCACACACTCTCATACTTTCTTCTCTCATTCTCAAACAAATAACCATAAAAATATACCTACTAGTTTTTCTTTCTTTTCTTTTAAATGCGTGATTTAGTGGGAAATATCAGGGATTTTGAAGGTGCAACACCGTGGGTTAAGAACATGCCAAGGGGTGCTTGTTTGTTTGGGTTAGTCAACAAAATCCCGAGGGACTCCTCCCTACCGAAGGAGGGTTCCTTCTCTGGCGGCCTCACGCCCACCTCACCACTCACCTTCATCCCGCAGCACGGCGATCGTCTGCTGACCGGCCTCCAGTTGATCGGACAGCCGGGCGGCAGCCCTCAATCCCTGGTTGGCCTCCGCCAGTTGCTGCTGCAGGCCACCCAGCTCCAACTGCAGCTGACCCTGCCGGTCCAGCTGCGACTGCATCTCGCGTCGGATGCGCTGCGTGGCCATCTCGATGTCGTGGTCTTTGTCTGAAAGGATTCGGGTGATTATCAGTTTGATAAAGGGGTATTAAAATATATGCGTACCATTTTGGAACTGCTCCAGGGCACACTGAAGATTGGTCAGCGCCGCCTGCTGCTTCAGCTCGCGATCCTCGTACTGGCCCAGTTTGGCCAGCAGCTCATCCCGCTGCTGCTGGAGCAGAGCATGCTGCGCCTGGAGCGTTTCCGCCTGCTGATTGGCCCGAATACTAAAGTTAAAATAATAAGGAAAAAAAAAAGATAAATTTAAATACAAAATTATTTACCTAGCGTCTATTTGTTTTTAAAACTCCTAAACCAAAATATCTTTTATTTTCCTATACATTTCCGTTATAAATTTGATAAACCATTTGATAATATCTGAAATATAATAACAAATATTCAAACCTAATCTTTATTTTTAATTGCCTTAATTTAATGGGTCGAAATTAAATAATTAAAAAAATAAATGGTTTGCTTTTAAATGCTGAATGCAACCCACCACACTTTTCCCAAGCTCAATTCTATTATATTCGATTTTTAAATGGCTTAGAAAATTATAGAGCTTCCCTGACAGAATATCGAATCGAAAATATCGATAATTTTCAAACTATCCCTGAAATCTTAAAGAACTTTCAAATGAATAATATTAAACACTAAACATTTTTGGGATATAATTCAAAAACCAATTCCTAACTCATTGGAAAATGTTTTAAGCTTTAAATCTCAATATTATTTAAGCTGAGCAAAGAAAGGACTCTTATGTAAGAGCAGCCCTCGCCCGATAGCCAAGCGACTCGAAATTGATTTTCCAACTGGCGATAACACAAGCCACCAGGCATGCGGAAATGGGTCGGACCATGCAAATTGGTCGGCTTCAGCCGGGGGGATGCAGTGGGATGGTGGGTGGGTGGAATCGCATGAAATCGTGTGGGAACATGTGGCGAATGCAATTAGCTAGCTACGATCGCTTATCGGTGTGACGAACGCCAGCCAAGGTGACCCTGGGATGGGGCCCGACTTCTGCCTACCTGGCCGATGTGTAGGCCGTACTCGATTTGGACACCTGCTGCTCGAGCACCGCCTGGCGGGATCGCGACTCCTCCAGGTCGCGCTGCAGCTCCACGGACTCCTGGGTGTGCAGCTCCTCGACCTCGAGCAGGTGGGCCCTTAGTCGCTCCAGATCCCGCTGCACACTGGCCTGCTGCTCCTGGGACTCCACCTGCTGTTGCTGCAGCAGGCGCTGGTTCGTTTGCTCCGTCAGCAGATTGGTGGTGAGTATGTCGGACTTCTCCTTGAGGAAGCCGATCTGATCCTGCAGCTTCTCGCGCTCCCTGGCCAGCTCCTTGAGCTGCTGCTCGAAGGGCTGCAGACGCTGGATCTCCGCATAGTACTGGGTATTCTCCTGATGCTTCTGCTGCAGCACCTTGATCAGCTCGTTCTTCTCCTGGCCCAGGGCATCGATGGTCTGCTGGAGGTTCTGATCGGCAGCCTTTTCCTTCTCCTGCAATTGCGCATCCCTGGACTCGACCTGCTCTTGCAGTTTGGCCAGCTCTGCCTGGTTTCTCTCGATTTCCTGCTCCTTGGCCAGCAGCTGAGCCTGAAGCTCGCCGATTCGGTTCGACTGTTCCGAGCTGAGGCCCGTTTCCAACTGCTTGCTGTGGACTTCCTCTTCCAGCTGCTTCTTTTCCTCACTAACCTCCAGCAATTGCTGTTGGATCTCCGCCAGAAGAGCCTCCTTGGCGGTCAGCTTGCCCTGACACTCGTCCAGTTGAGTGGTCGCCTCGGCCAACTCCCGCTTGATGGTCGACAGCTGCTGGTTCTGATCCACTTCCATCAGCTCCTTCTGCTGCTCCAGCTTGTCCTGCAGTTGGAGCTGCTCGCGCAACTTCTCCTGATCGGCCTGCAACTGACCTTGGATCTTGGCCAGCTGCGATTTGTGCTGCTCCTGGCTGAGCTTTAGCTGGCCGGACTTTTCGCCCAGCTCCTGGCTAACGGAGCTTAGTTGCTCCTCCAGCGCCGCCAGATCCTCTTCCTTGCGCTGCAACTTTTGGCGCAGCTCTCCTAGCTTCTCTCGATCCTTCTTGCTCAGCTGATTCAGTTCACTCAGCTCCTCTTCATTCCTCGCCAGCTGTTGGGTCTTCTCGTCCGCTTCTCTTTTGGCCACTGTTAGCTGCTGCTGCAGCTGCTCCACTTTGGCCAGCAGCTCGCCCTCGTGAGGCGACGAAGATGAAGATGCCTCCAGCCGCTGCCTGGCCTCCTCCAGCTGGGCCTCCAGCTGCACGATCGTCTCCTCGTGATGCTCCTCGATGGTCTCCAGCTTGTTGCGCTTGTACTTGTCCAGCTCGTTGAGCAGCAGCTCGTTGTTCTTCATCAGCTCGTCGCACTGCAGGATATACTGCGAGATGTCCGCCTCCAGGGTCTTCTTCTCGTGCTCGCAGACCATCTGCTGGTTCTGCACATCCACCAGTCGCTGCTCCACGAGGTCCAGGCGATGCCAGCGCTCGGTCAGCGAGTTCCAGGCCCGCTCCAGCTTCTGCTGGGGCAGCGACGACCCGCCCAGTCGATCCTCCAGCTCGGCCTGCAGCAGGGCACGCAGCTTGTCCAGTTCATAGGCACCATATTCTGTCGATCCACCTGAACCTCCAGTCTCCGTCTCGTCCAGGTCGGTGATCTCCTGCTTCTCCTCGGCGATGGCCTGCCGGAACTTGGCCTGCGCTATGCTGGTGTCCAGCTCCTGGCGCAATCGCTGGTTCTCCTCCCGCAGCGAGCCCAGTTGCTCCTCGAGATCCTGGGCGTGGCCCTCCTGCTCGGCCTCGGCGTGGAGCTTCAGCTCCTGATTCTGGACGGTCAGCTGCTGGAGTCGCAGCTGCAGATCCAACTGCAGCTGCTCCTTCTCCGCCTCGCTGAGACGCAAACGCTTCTCCAGTTCCGCCAGCTGTTCGCCCAGCAAATTGATGCCCAACTGCTTCTCCACCTGAGCATCCTGCATTTGTGTATTGGCCAGGGTGAGCTCAGAGATTTGTGACTCCAGCGAGACGAGGCGATCGCGCAGCTTCTCCTTGGAGGGCGGCGGAGTGACCACCAACTCGGTATCGGCATCCGGATCGGGATCTGAGTTGGAGGCGGACCCGGAGCCCTGGCTGACCACTATGAACTCATCCTCGCTGTGCTTGCCGCCGGCGGAGGAGGAGCTGTTCGATGAGGATTCCGAGGTCTTCTTCTCCTTGGCCAGCCGCGCATCCTCCAGATCCTTGAGCAGACGCTCGCGCTCCGTTTCGGCCAGGCGAACGCGTTCGATGAGCTCCGAGTTATCCTGGCCCCTCTTCTCGATCAGCGCCTGCATCTCGGCCAGTTCCATGACGCTGCGCTTCAGTTCCTCGGCCTGCTGCTCCACGCGCTGCTGCAGTTCCACCTGCTGCTCCTGGGCCACGGAGGCCAACTGACGCACTTCCTCCAGCTGCTTTTGCTGCCTGGCATTCGACAGCTCGTGCTCCACCATTCGGTCGGCCTGCAGCTGCCTGAGATTCGCCACCTGTGTGGCCAGCTGCTTCTTGTGCTCCAGCACATCCCGCATGGCCAGTTCGTGCTGCGAGTCCAGCTCCTCCAGCGAGGCATTCAGCTGTGCATTGAGCTGCTCCAGCTCGGCAATGCGATTGCCTAGCCGGGCCACATCGTTGCTACCCAGGGCGATGTCCACGAGACCGGCGGACTCCTTGGACGAATCCTTGCTCCTTGCCGAATCTCCGGTGGCGCCACCTTTCTCGTCGCCTCCATCGGGCTCCCAGCACCAGCTGTCCTCCACATTCTGCTCTTCATTCGGTTGCTGTGGCGAAAGAGATGGGAAAAATTCATTTTTAGGCTAAATCTATCTAAATATATAAAACTGTCCTAACAATTTTTGAGGAATCAAAGCCAATGAGTAAACTAGTAAAGCTACATGGTCCATATTTTTATCAAATATTCTTATAATATAGTGTAAGTTTTTGATAAGAACTTAATTCTCCTGAATTGACCCCAATTATTTATAAAAATTATTTATTATAATCTCAGAGCTTTAGAACTCAACTGTACTTGGAACTTTCAGATATTTAAGATACTGCATTTTATGCATCTGTTTGACTTGGGATTGGCTGGTCGGGTTTCGCAGCTCGAAGCTCATTATATCCTAGCCGCCAATCGGAATCTTCTGGCACCTGTTGCGCATGCGTCGCCCACTTGGCCACCCACCCCGCCTCCCCCTGGCCCATTGGCAAACCAGGTCAATTGACAGACGCTAATGGCAGGTGGAGGAGGAGGAGGAGGAGGAGGAGGAGTCGCCAGAGGAGGAGGTGGTGGCTCAGGTAGGGCGGCAAAGGCAGCGCGTGAGACATGCGCGCGTTAATGAGTTTATGGATGAGTTGAGCAAAGATGGCCGACTCTGTCGCTGCCGCTGCCTCTGCCTCTGCCGCTGCCTCTGCCAACTGCGACGGCGACGCTGACGACCCTAGCGATAAGGTCCCCAGTCCCAGCAACGAAATCCCCATAAAACCCATGACGAGACCGCTTAGCGGGCGCCAACAAAATGCCCGGGGCCGTAAAAAAATGGGTTAAATAAAACAGAAAACAGAAATTAACAAACGAGAAACGAGCCACGAAATAAATATTTGAGAAAATGGCAAGTTAATTAAAATTAGCTCAAACGACTTGCATGTGTCTATGCACACACAACTCTCTATTTAGGCAGATGAATCACAGAGATTCATTTTCGCGCAGGCATTTGAATAAATTAAATCGTTGGAAAGCTTTTTGTTAGAAATTACCAACAAATCAAGTGTTATTGTTACACATTAGGAAATATTTTATGGTCTCATTAGGTCTTACAATAAATATTACAATAAAAAAAAAGCAAAGAAAATTAATATACTTGAAAAATAAAAAAAAGGACTGAAACTAACCAATATATTTTTTAAATATCCCTAAAAAATAAAATAAAAGAATAAAAAATATCCCTAAAAAATAAAAAAAATAGTAAAAAAATATCCCTAAAAAATAAAATAAAATAATTAAAAATATCCCTAAAAAATAAAATAAAATAATAAAAAATATCCCTAAAAAATAAAATTAAATAATAAAAAATATCCTTAAAATATTATTTTTATTCTATTATAATTTCAAGTACCACTGATCCCGAAAACTGATATCCCTAAAAATAGCATGCGATCACAAATAACCGAATGATCCAAGATAAACTAAACAATAAACGGAATCCTGAGGGAAAACCAACTGAAATACCATTCCCACACTCGGAACTGTGATATCGGATTTTGGAGAAAACATAATACTCGTAATACTTGGGTATATAAAGCCGCCAATCTTCTGTTTGTTTGTTCATTCCGGCATTCGGCATTCTGCTTTCCCGTTTCCAGTTCATGAGTTTGTAATTATACCCTCTCGACTTGGTTAGGGTATCGAAGAGCCGAAAAGACACTTGCGCAAACTGGGTTATCAACATTAACAGGCTGCGGTGAATGAAAAACGGAGAATGGAGACTGTAGACTGTAGACTGTAGACTGGCGACCAAAGACCGAAGAACGACGTGCCACCATGTAGTTTGGGTGTGAAAAAAAGAAACAGAAACACTTGTGTTTCGTTAACAAATATTGGTAATATTATTCACGATCTTTTGGTGCCGTTCATCGGCGATCCACAGGGCAATCGATCAATTCCAGTCGTGCCACATATGATATGATATGTGTGTAAGCTATATGGGCGGGTCATTTGGAAAGATATATGGCCGGGCACGCCGTAAACGAGAGCGAACCCACCGAAAATTCCCGCCTCGATAAGATAAAATGGTAATGTTGACACAGGGGTTAAGTAGCAGGTTGTCGGTGCTTTTCGGGGTATTCGGCTTTCGGTTTCTTGGAGGGTGCGGAATATAATGGTTCGAGTACGGCCGCCTGGCAACCGGAAGTTGGCAAGAAATAGTTTCGCAAATTATTTCCCCAAAAATGTGTGTCACTTGCGTAATAAAAGAAATACAGCTGAAATTTGATAAGGCCAAAAGTAGATTTCAAAAAAGAGTGGAATTATGTGGAAAAATATAAAGATTTCACGTCACCGAGAGGAACTACAATTGTTTTCGAAAAAAAATGTTCTTTATATAAATTTAAACTATTTAAAAAAAAACAATACAACTTGATAAATAAATTTTTTTTTGACAAATCAAGTTTTTCAGTTAAACTTTCGAGTTACAAAGGCTTGACTGTTGACGAAATACTTGAGTTCAAGTCAAGTTAAAGGGGGTGCAAAAAAAAGTATATATATCAGCAATAGCGGAAAGTGTGCAATTATCGGGAAATATAAACAAAAGTGAGTGGAGCACTGCTCGCTCAATATTAATTTGAATCGCTTTCGCTTTAGTCATGCCACCCCGCTGACGTTTCGTTTATTTCCCAGAGTCCGGGGTTCTTAATCTTATCGCGGTGCCATGCCACAAAGATATCCGCAGTTCCCCCAGTTCTTTATTTTTTTTTCTTTACTCTCCCTGGGATTTCTGGGATTTTGTATTTTGTTTATAAATAAACATTAACCGATTGGCGGAGAGAGGGTTGCGTGCTTTTTAACTTGAGGCACGGCCATTATATTCGATACAATATGATGTGATACGATGCGATACGATACGATCCAATCCGATTCGAGAACTGGTCTAGGATCTTGTAAGGCGAGCCGGGGGATTTGGTATTCGAATCGGAATCGGAGCTTATCAGAATGTGCTCCACTTTTGGTCGTCGTCATTCCGGGAATTCTATGTCAGCAAATTGGAGATCTGCAAGGGTCTTGGAAATCACTGGGAACAATGCTGAGCTAAGTTCTTCGTTATGAAGGAAGTATAGAAGCATAAAACCGAACAAAGATTGTTTGAATTGAATGGCATATCAACAGATATTCTACACACAAAAAAAAAAACATTTTACCGTAAAATCGATATGGCCATGTAAATTTCAGGTCATGCAATATCGGTTTTACATGAAGTAATCTTTTCGACCAGGTCAAATTTACCTGGCTACATATCATATTAAAATTGATCTACGTTTCATATCGATTGTTTTTGGGTGTAACTATAATTATAAGAAATATATAGTTATAGGAAATATTTCGTTAATAATCTAAATTTAATGGTCTAAAACCCCTTTCGACTAATCGAAAGTGACAAATTACTGCCTGGCCGAAACAATGGCGATAAGAACTAACTCAATTAGGCTGCTGCTCCCACACCTTGATACCTTTGATACCTTTGATACGTTTGATAGGCAGCCCATGGAAAGTTTCACATCCTTATCTCAGGAATTCCGATCCCCGTGTTCCGTTTCCAAATCGCCAGACTGTCGGCTTTTCGGCCAGACTCTAAAATATATCATTCTGCACTGAAGATTGTTAAAGAAAACGTGATCTTCTCGTGATGGACACAATCTTAAGTGGTTTCATATATGGGATTTCATTTCTGACTGTGATTAAATTATGAAAGAATTTGTGTTCTTACTCTATGAAATAAAATACATAATTTTTTATTTGCCCATAAAATATTACTAATATTCTAGCATTTTGAGTTGGCCAACTGGCAAATAGTAAAGATAATAATTTAGTGTATGCAGTGCAATAAAACGAAGAGGAAATTACATAGTTAATAAGGGGAGATGTCAAGATGCGACAAAAGTCGAAAGTCAAGGCGGGCTTAAACGGAAAAAAAGATGAGGCAAAAACGCGAGGAATAACTCAGGTTTAAGCCAAGTCACTACTCTCGAATCTCAAATCTCGAGCTGCGAGTCTCCGACGACCCCTGGCCACCTCGTGTCCCCCAGTTCCCTTCCCTTGGCCCCCCGGTTAATGGGCATTATTAACTGACGGCAACAATTACATTTAGCAACAACTTACAGTTTTTACTCGTCAGCTGAGCGGCGATTTTCAATTTCGATTTGGCAGCTAGGCAGTAAATTCTGCCTCTGTTTTTTGCGCTTTCCTGGGTTCTTTTTTGTTCACAAGTAAAAACAAATAAAAAAAGGGGGGGTTAAAAAAAAAAGAAAACTAGAGTCGAATATGGTATTTCACTTGGTTACGCGTTGCAATTTTTAGGCAATGACAAAAAATAGTTAAACGTTAGAATGTTCTTTGTATTATACTTTTCAACTTTTCTTTTAATGGGGCGTTTTCGAAGGGGGTGGCAACACTGACGCCGGCGCAGACGCGACTGAGGTGGCGTTTGCGGTAGCGGTAGCGGTAAAAGCGGAGCGATAATACCGGTACGTCCAATCCGCTGCGAGACCGATCGACGAGTGATCGCTGTGTGCAGTGCGCCGCGGGAAATAGCGACCGGCGATCGCATGCGACGGAACTGCAGCCGAAGCTGAAAACGAAGCCAGAGCCGAGGTCTACAAAACGAGAACGAAGCCCGACACGAAGCGCAGACGAGGAGAGAGAGCGAGAGGGGGAGCGAAAGAGTCGCTAGATGGCGCGAAAAAGGATCATTATGAAATCTTTAAACTTAACCATTTCGAAATTTATTATACAAACATAATAATAATATGGTATAGTAGTATTTCAATCTCTTTCTGAGTACTTTTCTATAAGAACATTTTAATCTTTTAATAATAATATATATATTTAGGCATTTAATGATTTTGTTAAGTTATTATAATAAAGATAATGAATAATACTATAAATCTAATCAAAGGACTATCATATTAAAGCCTTTATCGGGAACCCATCAAAAAGATATTGCCAACATATCAAATTACTTTCTTTATCATATTTAATCATGTCATGTTAACAGTTTTACTAATATTACTTATAGTCAAGGTGTTTTAGTGAGTACAGCTATTATTTCTAAAATCTTTTTTTCTGCGCTGTAGCCATGATTTTGCAGAAATTCCTAGCAATCTACTTTTATACTATTTTTATTTACACCCATCTAATGAGTTAGGAACAGGACAAAGCAGGACTTTTATTTAACGATTCGGTCTTATCTCAAATGTGATTCATAACTCTGATTCACATGAAAGGTATAAAACCAGAGATAAAGAACGTATAAGGTGGGGAGATAGCACTGACGACGGGGTTAATGGATAAAAATGGAAAGACATTTATCATGGGAGCCGCTCCGTGGCGTACATAACCTCACTCGCCAAAGAGTGCGGGTATGGGGTATATGTATATGTATATGGGATATATGGTTATGGGATATATAGCGAAATGCACACGTAGCCAGCAACTTCGACTTGCTCTCCATTTCAAAACTCAAATAATGCGCGTCGGCTATTTAACTTGAAATTAAGCGACGTTTGTTGTTGTTTTTATTTATTTTCTTTCAGTTTTTTTTTTCTCTTCTTCTTCTTTTTGTTGTTTAAAGAATTGTTAATGTATGTGTAGTTGTCGTTGTCGCTGTCGCAATTGTTGTTGTACCGCTGGAGACGGCTTTATTTGCTTATTTTGCTCATTTTGTTTGTTCTCAGCGCTGAGCGCTGTGTGTTCTCTGCTTTCTGATCTCCGATCTCCTCAGTCGTCTGTACCGCCTCTGCCGCCGCTCTGCCGACAGTGCACCGCACGTCAAATTCACCTACAGTCGAACAACTCTATCATGATCTGGTTAAAATGCAATTATTGCATCACAAAAAGTTATATCTATCGTTGAAAGTTGAAAAGAAACTAAATTCTATAGAATTTAAAATATTTAAAGTCACCGGGTAGGGATTGAACTTGGCCCTCTCCTACAAAAGTTAGTTTATTTCACAAAGATTTTAGCTACGTGAACTATTTAGTAGTATTTAATTTAAGAATAAATGCACATTTAGGGGAAAACTCTATTAAAACTTATTCTGAGAACATACTTCATCTATTGTTAGGAAATTTAAAAGAAATTTTTTCTAGAATAAAAAAAATTTTAACTCGGCTTTAGCCTACAAAAGCTAGTTGGTTAGATTTTACGGAAATTCATCAGAAAATATACATATGTATGTAGGACGTCATTACACCTTGAACTATTGTTTCGTTTCTTTAAAAAAAATTTAAGTCTTGGAATTATTTTTAGTGTATTGAATAACTAGTTTATTTTATTTGTAAACTTGAAAATTTTTAAAAATAATTGTATTTCTAATGACGTTGGACTGTATTTCTTGTGGTTATAATTTTAGTACTTTTTTTCCCTGTTGCGAGAGCGAAGAGATAGCAAGTTGTTAAAAGAAAACAAATAACCAAGATATCCACGCACGCACACAGTCTTGGAAAAGGTTTGGCTTAGAAAGGGATGGCAGGATAAGCCCCCCTCCCCGCACTCCTTTAAACTTATATGTAGATATGTGTTAAGTGCCATGTAGATATCGTGTAGAGTGATGAGGGAAAAACGAAACCGCACAATTTGGTCTTTTTGCTGAGCAAGCACAATTAGAAATTGTATTTTCGGCTATATTATATGGTTATATGTATATGTACATGGAATTCTAGTGGTATGAACGAGTGTGATCCATATGGCCACGTCGTTGACTTTAAGCGGGCTGTTATTACTGGTGTTTTTTTGTCGTATTTGGTATTGTTTTTGTTGCTGCTGGCGCAATCGAGCGTCTGTGTTTAATTAGCAGATAAAAATACAGTCAACCCATGAAGGTAGAAATATATATACGAATATACATACTTGCACACACAGCCGTCTAGAACCCATAAAGGCCATCTCTTTCGCACCTTTTTGGTTTGGTTTTGGAGCACTATCAACATTATATACACCTCTATATACCGGCAGCAAACACGTTGCAGGCGTTAATTAGTTTTGGGGCTTTTCTTTTATCAGCAATAGCCGGGGGAAAAACAACTGTAACAACAAAACACAGTGCACACATACAGATAGGAACGCTTTTCGAATGCATTTCGTTCTGTTGCGAATGCAAAGCGAATTGTCGAAGAGGGGACCCTTAGTTGTATTTAGCTTCCTTGTTCCACATCCATATCAATGGGGCAAGTTAACAGCGGCGTTAACATGCGTTAAGTACCTTAGCGTACTGGCTGCAGACCCCCCTTCCAGTAACCCCCTGAAAAGTCACCGTCTATGTGGCGCCAATTGTTCAAATCGATTGTATAATACATTCTTTCCTATCCCCTTTTGGGTTTTCGTCTTTTGGCGGGGAAATATGTTCAATATGTTCAAGGAAAAAAGGTAGAAGAAAAAAAATTCAAAGGGGGGGCAGATCTCACTCTTTATTAAGGCCACACAATCCAATCCAAGACAAGGGCGTAGCTTAAAGGGGGGTTTTAATGTCCTTTAGCTATGAAAATTCCATGCGTTTAATAACATATCTTTATAAGACTTTCCGTAAAGCTTTATTATTAAATAAAATATAATACAAATTCCATAGGTTTAATATCTGTGTTTTTTATACCTTTATAAGACTTTCCGTAAAGCTTTATTATTAAATAAAAAAATCTATTAACTTTATATTTTTTATATTGAATAAAAAACATTCGAAATCAAGTTAAACACGAGATATTGAACTTTTTAAAGAAGACCCCCTCCCAAAAAGTAGGTTAGCCCAACTACACAGCGCTGTCTTAAACAGATACAAGATGCTAACGAACTGCAAAGATAATAAATATTTAAATTGTATTTTATTTGCACACGTTCGATCAATATGTGGAAAACACGGTACCAGCACACAAAGGCGGTACGTGCATAAGTTAAAGAAAGCGGTCACCGAAGGAGAAATAGAGAAAGATACAGCTGGAGACCCAGATGCGGATGGGCGGATGCGGATACGGACATGGATGGATCCATCCATTGATCGATGACGAAACATCAAAAGCTCTGACGTCGTCGTCGTCGAGCCAGTCCAACTAGATCTAGAGCAGATCGGTTCGGATCGTATCGGTCGGGATGCGATACGATACGATCCAATACGATCCGATACGATGCGAAACGAGAAGAAGTCGCAGAAGTAAATGGGCACTACATAGCACTTGGAGAGCGGTGGATAGGTGCGATCCAGTCTGGATGGGTAGATAGATACTAGTTACCTGGCAACGGATGCCATGGAAATGGAAATGGACATAGAGATAGAGATAGAAAGATGAAGACCGAACCGCGTCGGCTCTTGTGTTGGCATTCATTTAACACGTTGCTGTTAAAATTCAGACAAGAAATCAAATTCAAATAACGCGCTTCAATTCGGTCGCACAGGCGGTTCGGTTGCTTCGGTTCGTTCGTTCGTTACCGTTCCATTTAGGATGCGAAGATGCACACCTCGAGCATAGACGCGAATATATGTAGATGAAGATGGAGACGAAGATACGGATACAGTTCCGAGCACTCGACTTCGAGTGCAATGAGAAAATATATTGAAAGAAAATCAACAGCATTTGAAAATATTCAGATATGTATCTCTTTCAATTGCATAATTTATCTTCCATTTTGGAGAGGTTACCCAATATTTCTATTATCCTTTCTTACCCAACCAATTATTTTTCTGGTTTTTATTTTCAAATATTAATAGTTTATCCAAAATCATACCTTAAATGATTATAGAAATATTATAAAAATTATAGAGAAATATTTTAGAAATATTATAGAAACATTTTCTATTTTTATATAATTTTGGTATAATATTATCATTCATATATTAAGATATATTCCACACATTTTCCAGTCGTAATATTTCCATCTTATCTTAGAGATTTACTCACTTCCCCAGTTACCTGTATTCCTATTTCCTATTTATATTATATATTTATATTATATAAATATTGTAGAATTACTAAAGAAATATTATAAAAACATTTTCTATTTTTATATAATTATGGAATCTTATTATCATATATATTAAGCCATATTCCACACATTTTCCATTCGTAATCTTTCCATCTTATCTCTGAGATTTTCTCACTTCCCCAGTTACCTGTATTTTTCCCTGTCGCCGTTTCTACTCATATATTTGTAGCCACGCTGCAATTGTTCTCGTTTTGGGCCAACCGAGATCCGTTTAACGATAACTAAATGAAAAGGCAAACACGAAGACGGGGAAAATAACTTTTCTTGTAAGCAAACAAATCCCATTTCCATTTAAGTTAGAGCAAACAGACGGTGTGTGTGTTTTTTTTCGGAAAATTAATGCACAGCGTTGTTGAATTACTCAAACTGATAATGCTTAAATAAATAACGAGGAAGGAAGTTTTAAAGTTGAAAGTAAGCATTATAAAATACAAAGTAGAGAAACTATCTCATTGAATATTTATATTTAATTAACCTTTACTTAACCTCTGCTTAACCTTTGCTTAACCTTTGCTTAATCTTTACTTAACCCTTGGTTAATCTTTAGATATGCGAAAGCCTTTCAAAACAGGTTTACTCTTTTTGCCTTATTTTTTTTTTGGGTCTGCTGGAAAAGCCGTCAGTGACAATGGCTAATTGGAAAATGCCAAGAGTGGCGGGGAAATCGCTGCGTTCGTTAGCTCAATTTGTTTGCCTATTTTATGGGCGTTCTAGTTTTTATTTTTTTTTCTGTTCGTTTTCGTTGGCTTTATTTTTTATTTTTTGTTAGTTGAAAGTTTTTAGTTTCGTTGCTTGAAATTTATAAAAATTGTTGTTTCTGTATTTTGTGGCTTCTGCCTTGGCGTTCGCGAACAGGTGAACATATTTCCATTTGCTGTCGCCGCCTGTTGACTGTTGACTGGTGTTTATGCAACTGCGCGACTTGCCAATAAAAATCGCCGAAACGCAGCCCCCCGCTCCTTTTTGTTTCGGTTTCTGTTTCGGCCACAGTAGTTTTCCAGTGCAAAAACTCTGGGCCATAAATATATGGATGCTTAAATTTCGTCATTTACGGCCCGACTGGCCTGCAAACGAAAAATCTTTTCATAATTTAATGCTTATTAGCATTTGTTCGCCACTCAGCCAGTCAGCCAGATTTTTTTTTTTGGGCCAGGGGTGGCGCTGCGTAATTGCTAAAAGGGGGAGGGGGGGGGAGACACCTGACCTAGAGCCACAAGCTCCAACGTGGTTGCCAACGTGGCCAAGAGGAAGGCTATGTGAATTGAGCCAAAGAAAAAGATAAACAAAGGGGCTGCGGCGGATTGGAGGCCCCCTAACTAATCCGTCAATCTTCGATATAAATCAGCCAAAAGAATGCCACAAATCTGCCAGCACACGGGGCTTGTCGAGCAGCTTGCGTGACAAATGCATTTTGGCCAATAGCCGATAGCCGAGTTGCAGGGCATGGGCGTTGTTACGGAAATTTAGGGGGGTTTTGAGGTGTTTGAGTAATGAGATCTGCAAGAGAAAGAGGCTACAAATGAAGCAAATCTTCTGAAAAGACTAAAAAATAAATTACAAATAAATTAAATCAACAATAGGCCTTAAGACCTTAATCTTCAAAACAGATGGCAACCCCTTTTTAGGGTTTCCTTCCTGTTTGAGTACTGAGATTTACAAAAAAAGAGGCTATAAATGAAGCAAATCTTCTGAAAAGACTAAAAAATAAATTAATAATACATTAAATCAACAATAGGTCTTAAGACCTTAAGTTTCAAAACAGATGGCAACCCCTTTTTAGGGTTTCCTTCCTGTTTGAGTACTGAGATCTACAAAAAAAGAGGCTACAAATGAAGCAAATCTTATAAGAAGACTAAAAAATAAATTAAAAATAAATTAAATCAATACCTTAATCTTCAAAACAGATGGCAACCCCTTTTTAGGGTTTCCTTCCTCTTAAAACCCTTTACCCTCTTGCTTTACCCCTTGAAAAAACCTAAAAGCCTGAGTTCTGCATGTGCATCTGATCACTGAAATCTCTGGAGGTGGCTCCAAACACATGCAATTACATGCGAAGGTTAAACGCGACAGCCAATTGAGCAACTCACTGGTGGCCATGGCAACTCTGGCAAATGAGTAGCCACCCCCTGCAGCCCCTTTAGTGCTCTACGCCCCTTCGACAGCGACATTTAGGCCTCAAATGCTGACTCGGCTCGTTAGAAGCACGCGAAGCTAAATGGAAACGGAAATGGACGTGGTTTGTGGATTTGGATGTGGATGTGGATTTCGATGTGGAAGTGGAAGTGACTGAGAACAAGTTGGAAGCCAAGCTAAAGTCCCCATTCACAGGCGGCAAATTGATTTGGACCAAGATTTTTGGTCCGTTCTGTTCCCCCGCATTGTTCCAAAGTGCCAGCTTTTCATTTCGCATTATCACACTCTTTTTTTAAAGGTATATTTACTTTAATGAGATTATATTTAATGCAATTGTTCTAATACAAAACGAAATCAAGTTATAATAGGCTAATTATAAGGGTTCGGCATTTATCTTGAAGAATAAAAATCTTTTAGAAAATAAAACCAACTTTATGAAATAAGTTTCTTGATTTCAGGAACAAATAGGTAATACTGAATAATAATAATTGAAAATATTATGAAATTAAAAATGAGAGAAAAAATCAAGATGGCGATTAAAATTCAAGTGATATTTTCAAGATATTTTAGATCTATACTCTTGAAAGAGAACTCCCAAAGTCGGTGTTCCAAACCTCCACCTTATTTTCTAGCTCATTTTCCATTTTCCACGTTTTGCCGTTGCCGTTGGAGTTTTTTTTATATTTTTTTTAAGTTGTTGGTGGCAGTTAGTGAAAATTGGCCGCTCGCTTCGTTGATTGTTTATAGGAACCCACGGGCAGCCGAACAATGTCAGTCATCAGCAACAACAAATGTTATAAAATAATTGCAGGTCTCCACTGAGAGCAACAAAAGCAACAAAAGCAACAGTAGCAGCAGCCGCAGCAGCAACTTAAACTGCAACTGCAACTGCACTTAGCGACATGCAACGTTTGACATCTCATTGGCCGTGGGTCAGTTGCTGGGAGACAGGGTGGGCTGAAAAGTGGGTGGATAGTGGGTGGTTGGCCGACGACAACGAATGCACTGCCTCGAAAAAT
The DNA here is from genome assembly GCA_035046095.1 of Drosophila pseudotakahashii. NCBI lineage: Eukaryota > Metazoa > Arthropoda > Insecta > Diptera > Drosophilidae > Drosophila > Drosophila pseudotakahashii. The sequence continues at coordinate 17,586,983 of JAWNOE010000105.1, forward strand.
TGTCATTCTCATTCGTGCCCAGATGAGCAACGACCAACCGACAGCAGCAGCCATTTGATGATTGCATTATCATCGTCGTCATCATCATAGCTCAATGATTTCGCTGACCATAAGTGCAGGTCCAAACAATAGTGACTACGAGTATTAAATACATTATTAAAAAAATATTAACCATTTGGTATAGATATGGTCTATGGACGAGGGTTACCCCTGGGGGAAATCAGAATAGGGTTATAGTATTATTTTTACTTTTTATAGAGATATGAACTGCTGTAACTTGGCCAAAAATGGTCTAACACCAAAAATACATACTGTTTTGAGCAGATTACAAAATGATTATTAAATTCATGTTACTTTCAATGCGATTTAGAAAAAAAAAATTTTTCGCAAATTTTTATTTTTTTTGTAAGGGGGTACATCATGATTTTTTGCGAAAAATTTCAAAAAAATAAAATGTCCATGTTTAAATGGCAATCGATTGGAAATTTAATACCGAGCTCAGAAAGGTATGACAATCCATATTTGGATCAATATTTCCATTGTTTCGGCCAACAAAACGAATTATTTTTTTGTGGAAAATTGGGATTTGGGTTTTTTGGCAAAAATATGATATTTTTCTTTTTGATTTTTTGCTGTTACTTGGCCAAAAATGGTCTTACATCAAAAGTCCATACTGTTTTGAAAAGATAACAAAATAGTTATTAAATCCATAACACTTTCAACGCGATTTTGAAAAAATAAAATTTTCGCAAATTTTTATTTTTTTTGTAAGGGTACATCATGATTTTTTGCGAAAAATTTCAAAAAAATAAAATGTCCATGTTTTAATGGCAATCGATTGGATATTTAATACCGAGCTCAGAAATGTATGACAATCCATATTTGGATCAATATTTTCATTGTTTTGGTCAAAAAACGAATTTTTTTTTGTGGAAAATTTTGATATAAATTAATCGATTACTTCTAAACGTCATCTTTGCTTCGAACCCTTGTCCAAATCATACCATATATTCAAGAAATTGATTCTCGTTGGGCTCTGAAAAATATGTAGATCACTAGTGCGACACATAAGGGCAACCTAAAGCATTTATATCATTAAAAGTGAGTAGAAACTAAGGGGTAAACATTTAAATCGATTGCAAGGCTACAGAACACTGAGTTCTTTGAGGAGGACATTTGCTCACTAGCTATCAGGAAGCTGGCTGTAATTAGTTGATTTCTTAGCCCCACCGTGTCGAATTTTAAAAGGCATGGAAGGAAGGGGTGGAAAAATAGGAATGAAAACGTTTAGAATGATGAAATTGCGATCCGTGGCCAATGAGGAAATAACGCCCACAGTCCCCCGATTATTGGGTAGAGTTTAGAGCGGGGGGGGGGGGCTTGAGGTAAAATAAGGTAAAATAAGGTAGCAACAAGTGCAGCTGGGACACATTTGACACAGTTTGGCCGAGCGTAACAAACCGCGTTTATCAAATGGAACTCGATTCGGTTTCGGTTTCGCTCTGGCTCTTGACGGTTGACGTGTCCAAAAAAAAACTATATATTTATATATATATGCATAGAAAAAAATGGAGTAACCACCTGCCAACAACCCCCACCCCACCCACTGACCCAAACGAGTGAGCCAACCAAGCGACCAATCAGCATTTCCGCTCTAATGAAATCTGTGCAAGATGAACGCCATCAGGAGAGTTGTTCCATGATACGTTCGATAATTATGATTATGCATATGGAGTGCTCGCCACACAGTTCGTACGATCCACATATAATATGAATGAAATATACTTATATACAGATGTATTCAACTGTGTGTGCGATAAGTAAAGTAGGACTTAGTCAGCCAATATGACGAATATGGCGTGCTTCCGGTGTTTGAGTGGCGCCATCTGGTGTACCGAACCAACACAAATTTTTGACTATACCTATTGTTTCGAATTTACTTCTTTTAGCTTTCTTTCTTCTTTCTAACTTTCTTTCTTTCAATTGCAAAACATTATCTATAAATAATAATAAAGTTCTTTAAAAATATAGAAAATACCAGAAATCAAAATATGTCTAAAAAAGGTTTTTTAAAATGTATTTATTTCGTTGACTTTTTTGTTACTTATAACCCTTAACTAACTTATTAAACACACTATTTATTCTTATTATTAAGTTTAAAAAAAACTTTGATTTTATTACATTCAAAAAAAAAAAATTCTATTAAATTATTTTAATTTTTGTAGACTTAAAATTTTAATTTAGTTTACAAAAGTAAAAAATGGTGAAAGAATTTCAAATACATTTGTTATATAAAATGCTATTTTAAATTTTTACTTTTTAAAAAAATTTAAGATAGGTAAAGTAACCTACAAAAAAAAAATTCTAATTCCGCCTTCTATTTTCAGCCAATAAGACCAGAAACCTAAACATTTTCACCAACATATTTGTCTATTTAAACTGTCTCCTCAACAATGGACTTTTTGTTAAAACATCTCCCCTAATTCCCCATTTTTTGTTAGCTCATTATCAACGCCAGGTGCGTGTTCGCTGCCTCGTGTCGAGGGTTTTTGGGTTTTTCGGTTTTTGGATTTTAATTCCTGACCGTAACTGCTGCTCACCAAATCATTGCGTTTTCAAATTTGACAATTAGACTAATTTCCCTCTCGCGGCCTGTTGCATATATGGATGGGGATTGTTTATAGACTAAATAGATTTCAACTCACCCAAAATAAAGACCGAAAAGTAGACACCAGAGCACACGAAAAAAAAGACTGCAGTCGTCGAGAAACTTCCGGCAATAAAAAAATAAAATGCAAAGAACAAAAAAAAAAATAAAAGATTGGCCTAGTTTTTTTTTTAGAAAATTTCACACGATTTTCAAATGCAAATTGCGTTTATACTTCGTTTTTTTTCTTTTTTTTGAGCACACCGAATGACAAAGGGAAACAAAAAACTGGATAGAAATTAACACTTTATGCGGGCTTTTTCTTCACGAAGGGCCCTACGTGGATCGATCACACGGAACCGAATGAATGGCAGCCAGCAGGTGAACCGGGCTTTTATAGCCACCCAGAGATCCCTGATAGCCGGCAACCAACCCCTTCGATCCTGGCCAGCTTGGCCCGGATAAGATAACCCAAAACGTGGAACATGGTGCGCTGCAGATGTCCCAAATGCCCGCCTAATGGGGATGATAATGGTTGGCAGGAGCAGATTGGAGAATCGGAGTTGGAGTCGAGGGGTCGTGGAATGGGTTATGTGAGATGAGGGCACACTTATCACCGGCCGCCTGGCGCAATTATGCAAAACAATATGGTGACCCAACTATCGATCCAATAGATAACATCCAATAGATAGTCAATGTGAGATAGCCGAGAAAGGCAAATCAAGGAAAACATATACCAACTGAATAACAAAGAAGTGAAAGAAATAAAACATATAGTATAAACCATAAAAAACTATACTAATATTTCAATATCAAACACAAAAAAGGTAAGAAGAAATATAAAGTAGGGAACATCTAAAAACCATAGGTATATGAACATGTTTTAATGTTAAAAAGAGGTTCCTGACAATATATATACATATTTTACTAACAGATAATACACATAACCATTTTCCATATCGATTTCTCCAATCGTTCGACTGTTCAGATTTCGCCTTTCCCGATAAGCAAAGTGTATATATTTTATCTCGAAATATTAAATGATGCAATTTTCTCGTATAATTTATGTTCCTTATTTTCGATAGGAAATCATTTTTACATTTGCGATTAGCTAATCAGGTACATGTTTTTATAAATCCTTTATAACGATGGGCGGAGTTAAACTGTGCTTATTTAAACTACAACAAATACAAGGATTGGGCCAGGAATTGTCCAAATTACGATTGAAAAACTCAGAAGAAAATGGTATTTATAAAGTGAAGGTTTCCAGATCAATCGTATGATACAAACAGTCACTCTATAAATACTCTTTTTTTGCGGTTTTTCAATCAAAATTTGGACAAATCCAGGCCCACAGCAAATAGACATAATGTTTTGATCAGCTACAACCTAAACTATCAATTCTTTATCACCATCCGGAAAAAATATTTTTGACCAATTTTCGCTTTTTTTTATAATTTCATAATTTTTGCGAAAAATGACCAATAATAAAAAGTTCCAGGTTTAAATGCCAATCGATTGGGAATTTTATAACGAGATCAAAGACGTATGACATTCGGTATTCTGATCTTTTTTGTCTTTTTGTCGGCTAAAATACCGATTTTTTAAACGCCAAAAATGAGGATTCCGACTTTAGACCAAAATATCCTTATTTTTGCGGTTTTCCAATATGTTTTGGATAAACCAAGGCCAACAGCAAAACTACCGACTGTTTTGGGCAGCTAACAACCTTAGCTAACAATTCCCATCACTTCCCGAAAATTTTTTTTTTTTACAAATTTTGGCATTTTTTAAAAGGGGTTACATCATGATTTTTTGCGAAAAATGGTACGATTGTACATCAAAATAATTTAATATATACATATATTTATTTATTTTTAAGAATGTTAAGAAGAGACCGAGGAACCTAGCCCATAATAATCTGATTTAAAAAGAAAGTTTAATTTTTTTGCAGCTTAGTTTAAAAAGTTCTTTAATTAATTAATCTACATGTCAGACCAAAATGGGATTTTGATAAAAATACAGCGCAAAGCGATTTCCGTGGAACCGCTGTTTATTTGGATAATTGCTGTTGTTATCTGTTCGATGGAGAGGAATCGTTTTGTCAGTCGCAGGTACAGTTGTGCTTCATGGAGCCCCTGAGAGATCGCCCCCCCCCCCCAACCGGATAACACTAAACGACACTATGCATAACCAACCCTGTAACCCCGTAGCTTCATCGGGAATCGCTGGCACTTAGGGTTGCGTTTTAGCGACTTGCCTAATCAGAAATAATTCGGTAAATTAAACAAGCAGCCGTCGAATGGAGGGCAGCGATAGGGTTAGCCGCACGCCCAGATAAGGCCAATAGGCATTTAGGCATATGGGGCGATCGAAAAGGAGACTAGGGATTTATGACAGCCAGGCAAATACAGCCGAATGTGAAATCAAATAGAAATTTCGTTTTTCATCGACTGGAAAAAACGATGCTTGATAAAAGAGGTATTTATATGAGCCATATTAAAATGCTAGGAAAATTCCTTTTTTTTCCCAAAGAATATGATTTATAAATATTTGTTTTCAATGGTGGGATACATATCCTTTCTATCTATTACTTATAATAAAATAGTCGCCCCAAAAAACGGGATGTTAAACCGGTAGCCAAAGCGGTTTGACTTAAAAACCTAAAAATAAAATCCAAAATTGGGAAATATTTCGAAATCGTATTCTAAATCTATATATAATTATATTTCGACTTTTCCAAACCAAAAGCTGGGATTTTCTCCTGGTTCTGATACAATTTACATACATTTTTCTCTCCGTGTGCGACACACAATGTGGCATCAGGTAAAAAAAAGCCGAGAGGCACAGATAAAACTAGGGTATTGCCGACTCCTAGCTTATCGCAGTTTAAATATTAATTCAGGGATATGTGCGTAGTTATGTATGTGGCTTTCTGGTTATTTCAAAAGATAAAGTAAAACCGGGCAAACACACTCCACGAACTGGAGTGCAATGTTTCCTGGAAGAGGGAGTGGATGTGGGTACCGGAAGTGGTGGTGGTGGTGGTGGCAGCTGCAGGTCCCTTTCGAAAGCACAGTGACACTTACCAGTTGGACTGCCCCTGGAGATGATGTGCTGCTGCTGGTTTGGATTCCTGCCTTTTTGGCTTCCTGCTTGTTTCTGGTCAGTTCGCGGCGCAGGGCGGCTATCTGTAGAGGGGAAGGGATTATTAGATAGCAGGCAGAAGGTAGAGAAGCCCCAAAAGAACACTCACCTCGCGATCCTTCTCCTCGCACCGCCTGTCCAGCAGCTCCTGCGTCTCCGCCAGCAGCTGTTGCGCCGTCTTGGCCTCGCTGGCTGCTCCACCATGTCCCTGTGCTCCTCCCTGCTCGTACTCCAGATCGCCGGGTCCTGCCGTTTCGGCCAGAACCTCCTGGGCCAGGTTGGTTAGCTGGCCTTTCAGAGTGCTGAGACTGCTGTTTAGCCACGACATCTTCGCTGCTCTCTTTTGGGCGGCGGTCGAGGAGGGGTGGTGCGCAGCTCCAGTTGATCAATCTGTTCCTTCCTTTTTCCTGCAAACGGCTGGGCGGCTTTTTACAAGGGGAAATTCGCTTTGTTTTTTGGATACTTTTTTTTTGCGTGGCACAGTGCAGCTGATTTTGTTATTGTTATTGTTATTGGCCAGTTATCGATTGGCGATAGGCAAGCCGGGGCGAGACACAAAGCTGGCTGCTGCGACACCAAGTGCCAATATTCAAAACTTCTTCAAATCGGTAATTTTTATAAATAATTATTTGAACTATTAAACATTTTATCCATATCCTTAAGCTTTCAAATATAACTGATATATTTCGTCCTAAATTACATTTTACATTAAATACATTTTACTTTAAAAAGACAGGCAACTTACGTCATTTAAGGCTAATTAATTTAAATAAACATGTAATGTTTAAATTATTTTACCATAGATACTCTTTAATTCCCAAAACATTTTTTACAGCTTATATTTATTTAAATTAAATCAGTCACAGATTTTAGTTAGACGCATTTCTAGCTTTTTAATGGCTTTGAATTTAAATGTTGACCTTTTTAATTAAGGGATTTCTTGAATATTAGCAATATATTTTTATTCTACAGAAATTATTTATCAAAATGTATTTATTTTTACTTTAACTTTGGCCATTATTACCAGTTGTAAAAAATTTTCAAAACATTTTCGATTAATAAAGCTGTCAAAGTGACATGATTTCTGTCAAAGCACCATGTTGACACTTTGGATCTTTCACCTTTCGTTCAAAACCGTTGATTTCAAATAAAAACTTGTCTTTTAGTTTCATCTAACTGCCCACATCTACATATCAACCCCAATGTTAATGTTAAAAAGAAAGACACTCCTGTTCGTAAATTCGGTTGCAACGTTTATTTGAAATCAAAAAAACATTTGCTCAACACAAACAAAAAGTGGTTGAGGAGAAACATCTTGACATGACTAATGAGTTGAGTGGGTGGCATGGTATTTACAGCCTGGTTGTAGAGGGAGGAGCCCCTTCTTCTTCGCCGATGATCTCCTCTAGAAAGTACGTGGCTGGGAGCCGAAACCGAGGCCCACGCCGCGCATCGTGTGAGTGGCTGCTCGCGCCATCTCGTACTGCTGCTCCATGTTGGAGAACATGCGCTGTCGCTGCTGCACATCCGTGGGCACTTTCACAGCGCCCGAGGCTGCCGACGAAGCAGCTGCAGCTCCTCTTCCACCTTCTCCTCCGCCGCCGCCGCCGCCACTACCACCAGCTCCTCCTCCATCGCCGGCTGCACTCCCGTTGCTGGCCTCCATATGGTCACCACCACCGCCCTCGCCATCGCCGGACGAACCGGCATTCTTGATGCCCATCAGCCGCATAAATTTCGAGGCCACCTTGCCGTCCGAATCCTGCGAGAAGTGGGCATTGCCCCACTTGTTCGCCGAGTCCTCGCTCTTCTTGGAGCCCCACAGCAGCTTGCGCTTCTGCTGCTGCTCCGCATAGCGGTTGGCATTGATGATGCCCGGATTGTAGTAGCTGGGCAGCTGGATGGGTTCTAGTGCAGGGGCTGCTACCGCTGGTGTGCTCAGCTCCAGGGACATCAGCGAGGGTATCTTAGGTGCGTAATTGGGTGTCGGCAGGAGGCCGCCGCCACCGCCTCCTCCTCCGCCAGATGCTGCCATGGCTACGGCAGCTGCATTGGCGGCTGCCAGAGCGGCCGCTGCAGCCGCTGCTGCTGCTGTGGTAGCCGACGATCCTGCTCCTCCGCCGGATCTGCCGAGCAGCAGATGAACTCCGGCCACGGCTCCCCCTCGAAGCGTTACGGCCTTATCATCCCTCGGAGATCGGGAGCGACTGCTAGAGTCGCGTTCGCGGTATTTGCGCGACTGCTGGCGATGACGAGGAGCAGAAGGTGGCGTTCCAGTGGGCGTGCGGGAACGGGATCGGGAATCCCGGCGACGACGACTGCGGTCATCATAGGAGCGACGACCGGCTGCATTCACCGCTGCTGCAGCTGCTGCGGCCGCACCGGCGGCGGCTGACGAGGAGGAAGAAGAGTTGTTGTGATGATGGTGACGCTCCTTGCCGCCGTGGTGGCGACCGCTCTTCTCCGAACGCCTGCGGTCGCGATCCTTGTCGCGATCTCGCTCCCTTTCCCGCTCCCGATCACGTTCCCTTTCCCGCTCCCTGTGGCTGTTGCCGTCTTTGGTACGATGGTGGCGATGATCGCCCTGGAAAGCAAAAAAGAAAGCAGTTAGTGTCGGTTGGTTAGAAAAGAAGATAAATCTTGAAAACAAGATTTAAATATTGAAGCTTTGAGATCGACTCACTCACCTTGCTGTGATCCTTGTCGCGTCCTTTGTCGCGCTTCTCCCGCTCGCGGTCCTTGTCTTTTTCCTTGCCCTTGTCCCTGTCCCGCTCCCGCTCCCTGTCCTTGTCCCGCTCCTGGCGGTGGCGACTACTGGACTGCGGTCCCTGCAACGAAAAGGAGCCAGAACCCAGCGAGGAGAATTACATTAGAGCGAATCTACGAAAGGATCTGATCTAAAGGATCTGATCTAGGTCTAGATGCTAGATGCTAGATGCTGGGAACAAAAGAGGATGGGCTGTGGGCCACCAGCTGGGGCCTGAGGTCCTTTTTTCCAGGGATTTTTGCCTAGATTGCTTAGAGAGTTGTTAAGTTCTAATTGATCGCTTTTTTTATACTCACTTTCGTGCGGCTTGATCTCTCTTTCTCTTTCTTTCGCTTTCGCTTTCTCTCTCTCTCTCTCTCGCCACCAGTGAGTGGGTGTGTGTGTGTGTGTGCGGGCGTGTGTGTGGTGAGTGTGTCCTGAAAAATATTTGTTTTTTTTTTTTTCTTTCTTTCGGTGGGTCACACACACCCACCACCACCACCACAGCCACAAGGTCGCACACAAGACTATATATGTATGTATATAGTCTTTACAAATCAGATCGATTGCCGCATTATCGAAGTAGCTATTGGTTATCGAGCGATTACTACGATCGGGGTTATCGTCAATGGTCGTTGGTCATGGTTTTTATTCTTGTTTTTTTTGGTTTTGAAAATGGTTTTTCATTTGGTTTCAGTTTTGATTTGGTTTCGTTTACGTAACAACAACAACAACGATAATAAAATGGTAGAGTTTAGTCATTTAAATATTAATTGGCATATAAAGTTTGTAAACTTAACTAAGCTGGCCAAACAACAACAACAAAGTGTGTAATCGGAAGCAGACCGACAGAAACAGAATTTTGGATGTTCTTTTTTTTTTTTGTTTTTGGTTCATAAAAAGCTGGCAGTGGCTAAATTTACACAATTTTTTCTTATGATGAGGGTTGGAGCGCATGTCGCCGATCGTTCAGATCGATATTGGTATTATGAAAATCTCAGGAGGCTAAGGAACAGCAGCTGACAAAATAATAGCGCCTTAAACGTAAACTGATACATTTTTCCGGCATCTAAAAAAATACTTTTCTATCAAAATCAGCATTGTTAAAATAACTGTGCTATAAAAACTAAGTGATGAGTTCTCCTTGGGTATACAAAATATAAATACAAATGTGTAGGTAATTTCTAAAATAATTTTATATAAAACCAGGTCCTGCAAGCATGACCCCGTAAACTTGGTTGAAAATCAATAAATCCTGCACGAAACTCTTCAACTCGTTGAAAGCACTTTAGAGTAATTCCCTGGTCACAGAAATTGAGATTATTTATTTTACTGGTCTATTGTCCTATTATTATCTACAATAACTTCCTGTAGCAATTTTTTACTGATCTACTATGGTCATTTTCAAACTTTAGTAGCTTCTTGGCTTTTGTTATGAATCTTGTGAAGACTTTGCACAATTTCTTGGCTAGAAAAATGAAAAAATGGTTTAAGGACCATGGAAACCCCTTATATCGATTTAATGCTATACTGCTATAATTTTTACAATTTTCTATTAATTATAAATGATTTAATATTTGTTAATTCAAATTCGCTGGCTGAGTATTCAAATTTTAAAAGCTACTTGACCTTGTTTGACTAGTGGAATTGAGAACAAGGCTGCATTATTGATTGCTATTATTCTGCCCGCCACTGTAAGTGCCGTTTGGCACATGGAAGATCCGCATCCGCATCCGCAACCGCATTTGCAATCGCATCCGCTCCAACCCAGACATACACACATATATGTGTATATCTTGTATATATATATGTATATGGTATATAGAGAATATATCGATTTGGTGCAACGGCAATTCTTTACCTCTTCCTCATCAATGCGGCCTCTGCTGCTGCTCCTGTGATTCTGCTGCTGCGACGTCGGCAGCGGAGGAGTGGGAGTGTGGGTGTGATGGCGTCGCTTCGTTCTCTCCCGCTCCCGCTCCCTTTCGCGCTCCCGCTCCCGCTCCCGCTCCCTGTTCCGCTGGTCCTTTTCTCTTGGACTGTTGTTGTAGTTGTAGTCATTGTTGTTGTTGTTGTTCCTCTGCTTTAGGAAGTTACTAGTTGTTGTTGCTGCTGCTGCTGCCTTAGCATGCGGCGACTGCTGCAGTTGTTGTTGTTGTTGTTGTGGTGCCTAGGGGAATTTTGCAACTATTCAGAAACAGCAAATTCGCATTATTTTACTAAAGCACTAGGATACTTGAACTAAATTAGAGGGTTAATGAGTTGTTTTTTGGGGTGATCAGTTATCTATTTTTCACGCATTCGCACTCAGACACACACACACACACACACGCAGAAGGGCAAAATGAAGAAGAAAAAAATGATGGAAATGTGTACACAAAATGCGCCTGACGTTTTTTTGGTTTTCAGCTGCCTGCGGCCTTGCGGAGGGGCTATATTTACCCGTATCTGGTAGCCAGCGTCCTCCTGGTCGTCCTCGCTACTATAATTCACCAGGGCCTCCATGGTTTAGTGCCGAAAATGTGAATTTTAAGCGCCCGACTTCGTCCAAAAAAAAAATAAATTGCTAGGGTTAGGGATGTGAAAAATGTGTCAATACATCAATATGCCGATATTTTTGGAATATATATCGTGGTGCTTTCTAGTTCCCGATTCGGCCGCAGTGGCGCCCTCAAATGTTAGATTCGGCGACTTTCTAACAGAATGTTAAGATGCAACGTTTTCTTACATTGGCAGAGCAGCGGCAGAGGCTAACAGTTCTGCCAATGTAAGAAAACGTTGCATCTTAACATTTCTGTTAAATCGAGAGGAGAGAGGCTAGGGATGTGAGAAATGTGTCAATACATCAATATACCGATATTTTTTGAATACTTATCGTGGTGTTTTCTAGTTCCCCATTCGGCCGCAAATGTTAAATTGGCGCTTTTCTAACAGAAATGTTAAGATGCAACCTACTAGAAACATCGATTTTTATTTAGTTTGGAAATATTGATAATTGAAATTTGAGCATCGATATATTAGTGCAAGTATCGATGCCAAGCTAACGGTACTTTTTGGATATTTCAAAACCGAAGAAACTTTTTGTTCTGTTTATATTTCAAATTCCCTTTTAAGAAATGCAAAAGTTGACAATTTTTTTGTTATTATATTTTATTGTTTTTTTACTAATTCATTCTAAAAATAAATCATTTATAAAAATACATAAATATTACAGGCTTATAGCACTAGTACGGGATTTATGTATATTAATTTTTTAGCGTGCAGTTTTTAAATATATTTGGGGGGTATTAAAGAATTATTTATAATAATTCAGGTGTTATTATACTGTTTTGTATAATCGTCTTATTAGAAAATGAATGAGACGATGTATAATTATTGCTATATATCACAAATGATTTCGAAAAAGAAAGCCAAAATATGGTTTAGCCCTCAATTCCGTTGGTGATTAATAAATATATCTACATCTACTACTACTACAAATGAGGTGGCAAGTTAGTTTTGAAAATATTAGTTTTATTTGGTATTATTGGAAGAGTCAGTGTGGATGTGTTTTTCTCATTTAAACTTCAATTCTCTTTAAGATCAAAGATGGTATTAGTTTCAATTCGTTAGCAATACAAAAGTTCGAATATAAATAAAAAAAAATTTTTTTTTTTTCGCTCAGGAAATCTTCCTTTCTCCTTGCAGTTGTCCTGCTTTGATTAATTATATGTGCCTGCACTTCTTGGAAGCGGCTGGAAGCGGTGGGAAGTTTGTGGTATTATAGGTGAGATCTTCTTCATCATTCTTTGGCTGACGGATGGCAGGAGGACTCAGACTCAGATTCATCATCAGAGTCACTGTCAACAATCCACCATCATTTTTTATTATTCCTCTGCTTGTCGCCTCCATACTTCTGATCTTCTGTGGAAAAATATTACGGTATTATAATAATGTTGTAGCACTGGGTTTGGCTACAAAAACTACATTTTCTAATCTAATTATCTAATCTTTATATAACTAAAAGCGTTGAAAACAACAAATGTGTTTAAGAAACTACCAAAATATAATATTATCAATTGGTAATTCCCTTGATTTAAAGGAAAATCTATTTTCAAAAATACTCGAAGCCAATAAAATTAAAGCGTATTTAGAATTTTGGAGGTAATCACCCGAAAGACTGTCCTTACTTGAACCCTGTGCACCGGGACTTGCCTTACGAGCGCTCCCTACTTCTCCACGACCAGATCCAGACCCAGATCCAGATCCTCCTGGACGAGATCCATCCTCTTCAGATCCTGACTTTCGCATTGGCTGTGGTGAAGTGAAAAAAGAAAAAGGAGAGATTTAGATGCGGGACATATTTGAGATATAACAGAGATCCAATCATAGGATTTATCCTAAAGATATTATGTAGAAAAAAATTCTTTAAAATTGTAAAAAAAAAAAATGTAGCTAAAAATGGGAAAAAAAATGGAAAAGTAAAAAAAAATCTGACAATTGATAAAAAAGTGAGTGTTAAAACACTTAAATCATATACTAAAAAAATCCATTTAAAAACAAAAAAAATTAATGAAGTTAAAAAAATATTATACATTTAAACTCAAAAATCCTATGATTAAGAACTCATTTTAAAGTAAACAAAACAGACAATTCATTAAAAAGTGTGTCTTAAAATTCTAAAATCCTGTAATTCAAATACAAAATATATGATATTAATTAGTAAATATTAACTAATCAATTTAAAAAAAAAAAAAAGTGTATCTTAAAACTCTAAAATCCTATAATTCAAATACAAAATATATGATATTAATTAGTAAATATTAACTAATCAATTTAAAAACAAAAGAAAAGTGCATCTTAAAACTCTAAAATCCTATAATTTAAATACAAAATATATGATATTAATTAGTAAATATTAACTAATCAATTTAAAAAAAAAAAAAAAGTGTATCTTAAAACTCTAAAATCCTATAATTCAAATACAAAATACATGATATTAATTAGTAAATATTAATAAATATTAAATATTAATAAATATTAAATATTAATAAATTTAAGAACAAAAGAAAAGTGTATCTTAAAACTCTAAAATCCTATAATTCAAATACAAAATATATGATATTAATTAGTAAATATTAAATATTAATAAATTTAAAAACAAAAGAAAAGTGCATCTTAAAACTCTAAAATCCTATAATTCAAATACAAAATATATGATATTAATTAGTAAATATTAGTAAATATTAACTAATCAATTTAAAAACAAAAGAAAAGTGCATCTTAAAACTCTAAAATCCTATAATTCAAATACAAAATACATGATATTAATTAGTAAATATCAACTGGAACTCACCTGCTGTTCCACCTGACGCTTGGGATGGGATTTGTTGGCTCCTCCGTCCATCTGCTGATGGCCAGCCGGCGGTGGACAGACGGATGGCGGCTGGACCGGCTGAACCCGCTGAACCGGGTGGTGGTACTGGTTCCTCTGATCCAAGCGTGGCTGGTCCCTGGCGCCCTGCCTGTAGCGTCTGCCCATTGGCGTCTCGAAGAAGTCCTCGCCGTACATGGCGTACAATTGGGCGGCATAGATCTCAATGGGCGAGAGATTCGCCAGGAACATGTCCATTTTGGCCAGTGAATTCACATAGCCCATATTATCCCACCAGTTATCCATTCCGGCGGCCCGGAGATCACGCTCCTGCTGCTGTGGCCAGCGGAAGTGCCAGTAGCCAGGCTGCATGGGATAGATCCAATAGCCCGGAACGCAGACCACAGGCTGGCTCTTGGCTTGATTGTTGGGTACGTTATTGGGTACACTATTACCCACTGATTGGTTCTCGGCGATCTCTTGGTTAACCAACTCTTGGTTATATTCCCAAAGGAACCGGATGCTCTCCACCAGCGCCAGCAGCTTGGCCACCTCATCGCTGTATTGTAGCTGCCGCACGTTCTTCATGCGCCTCAGCATCATGATCTCATAGCCAATGGGGTTCAGGCGGCGAGTCTCATTGGCGTTTTCCGGTTCGGGTGAGGCGAGAAAGGACAGATCCAGGGGGTTGCGCCAAGCGGGATACTCCTCTGACAGGTCCAACTCATCCAGGCCGATCAGTGGACCCAAATCCAAGGTCAAAACGGATGTGCGCGTGGGCTGGGGGCTAGAGATCAATGGAGCGTCCTCCGAATCCTCCTCGATATCAGGATCAGGGTCAATGGACGTCGATGGGGTCTTCGGTGGGGGGCTGACGACGCAGGGCGATGTGGAACAGGCCGCCGCAGTGGAGTTGCCCTTGGGATTGCTAGGCCTAACTGAGGACTTGTCCGATTGCTTGCCCGTTTTACCACCAGCAATCGACTTGAAGAACCCCGGCTTGATGAAACTGGCCAAGGTCAGGGTTTGGGCGTTCTGGTAGTGATAGATCGAGGGCCGGCGCTCCACGGATCCCGATAAGCTGCTGCTCCAGCTGCTGCTGCTGATGTATCTGGTCATGGCGGAGCCACTGGATCCTGATCCTCCCGATCCGCTGCTGCTGCTGTTGTTGCTAATGCTGCGCTGCAAGTTCTGGTGGCGGCGATTATCTGCGGCAGGAACAGGAAGGAAGTCCAAATGGAGGATTGAAAATATATATAATATATGCCTTGAAAATTTTCTATTCGGTTCGCCACTTCTTATAAATGGATAGGAATATTATTTTATAATAGAGAGTTGGTATTTAGTAAAAATAAAAATATAAGAAGAGATAAAAGTTTGGGTTTTCAAATATAATATGTACTTAAATCTATAAAACTAAAGATATATTTTATTTGAAAACACTGAAAAAGATTAATAACTATATATTAGGACTTTCAAGGATTAAGAATGGGAACTTAAAAAAATATATATAGAATAGGTAAGTATACAAATACAAAAAAATAACATATAATACATATGTATAACATAATGTGGAGGAATATTTATTATCTAACAATTTGTGTAATTTTCAGTAATGTTCCAGAAATGACTGAAAAAAAAAAAATGGCGAAAGAAAGAGAGAGATATATGTCAAAAGATAAAGTTATGTTATAAAGAGGGCTCTTCTTCTTTTTTTTTTCCTCTTTTTTTTTTTTTTTTGCAATCCTTAACAAACATGCTTAGCCAACACTAGCCGGTAGAAAGAGCGAGATGGCTAGAAGGAGAGAAAGAGAAGCCGGCCGGTAAAAACGGCGAAAAATTCGGCATGTTAGCTTTTCTTCTGGGTGGTTTTCTCCAGCAGAAGCAGATAGGTGATTTCGTTGTGTTTCTTAACTGAATTTTTGTTATGGCTAGCAATTCTACGGTCAGCAAATCGAATTCCCCCAGTGTTATTTTCTGAATGGGGGCCCCAATTTGTTTATATTCGTGGGCTTTTGTTTATGACGCCGGACATACGAGCCGCATGGGATTGGAGGAGATAGATGATAATGATAATGACTGATACTGACTTACCGGTGGCCGGTGCATTTAATGGATTCTTGTAATGATTGGCCTTTGTGGCGGCAACCTGGGGATAATGTTAGTAGTAGTAGGTTTATAGAAAAGAAAGAATCAGGGGGATAGTTATGTTACTTACGGCCCCATTCGGTTTCGGATTCTTCGCGTTCTGCCGAACTTTTGGTTTACGGGACACTTTCTTATGGTGCTCCGACTCCGAACTATTCTCATCGCTTTCTGAAGGGAACTGCACACGAACCTGTCGCTTTCTTTGGCGCTTGCTAATGTACTTCATTTTCGATTCACTTGTTTTTCCGACTCGCAAAACTTTTCTTCACTCCACCCGGGGGGGTCCGACGTTTTCCCGGAAACGGAAAGAAAGGAAAGGACGGTATAACTCCAGTGATGAGCCGCAAGTTGACTGCGCAGCATCGATACCGGTAGGATAATGCGATATCGATGCCTTGATTTGACGCACCGAATAGCTTTTGGGATCGCACCTTCTCCCCTCCCTAAAACGTCGCTGGATTTGAATTGAATAACGTGAATGGGGTGTTGAAAGCTTCCAAGAATCGGCTCTGCCCCTTTCTACAGGCTTCCTGTTTCATCTTGAAAGCATAATTCCCTTAAACTGTGGCGCATGCGCGGAATATATTTGTTTCCAAGAATTCAAAGCGATACTTTTCAAAAAAATAAAAAGCGCTGCAACTAGAGATGGACTTTGGGCGATGTTTAGTGTGCATTTTTTGCCATACTTTTAATAATTGAGTTGAATATGCTTAGATAAGCAATATATTATGATCATTGAACCAAATAACGTTATTAAAATAGCAAGTTTTTATTTATTTTTTAAAAATATTTATTTGTAATTCAGTATATAGAGAAGGGAGAGCGGCTCGATAGGTCGTCTTAAAATATATCGGTGCCACCGAAAAAGGAGCTGGTCTTACTGCTCCGTCAAAGTATCGATAAGTGTCAAAGGCGTAGAAACATCGAATTTCACCTCTAAGCGCCAAGAAATTTGTTTCATTTGATTTTCACCTCGATCTGCGCCTTCGCAGTTCGCAATTTCTGGACGAGATTAGGGAGGCATTCACCATGGAGAACGACGATGACTACCTGTTCGCCCTGATGCTGCACGCCGAGCTGAACCCCGAGGAGGAGCCTGCAAGTGGGCCGAACGGTAACGGGTCGGACCCGGACGCGGACCACCAGCTGGCCCTCAAGATACAGGCGCTCCTTGCGGAGTCCGACGAGGAGGAGCAGGCGGCTGGCGACTTGGACACCAGCCTCCAGTTCGTCTACCCCTCGAATAAGCCCCAGTCAAAATCGGTGAGTGCCCTGGGTTTCCTGTCAATCTGAATCGAACAATCATACAATCCGAAAAGCAGAACCCGAACACAATGGACGACAAAAACAAAAAGTCGAGCACAAATCGTGGCGGAACCGGTGGCCAAGCCGGTGCCGCCAACAAGCCACCAGTGCGCGCCTTACAGTCCGCCTACGATGACTATCTCAACCAGACGCAGAATCTGGTGCATCCGCAGTGGGAGCTGGTCGATCCCACGCCGGACATCTTCGCCATGTTCATCCGCTTCGACGAGAAGTTCTTCCAGCAGCGCCTGGGCGCCGTCGCCCTCGAGTGGAGCAAGCGGATGTACTCGTGCGCCGGCATCTGCTACCAGCGCGGCAATCGATTCGTCAAGGAGGTGACCATACGGCTGAGCGAGCCGCTGCTCAAGCTGCGTCCGCGCAAGGATCTCGTTGAGACGCTGCTGGTGAGTACTTCATATATCTTACCCTTCACTTTCCCTTGAATCCTCCCTATACTTGTACCAGCACGAGATGATCCATGCCTATTGCTTTGTGCTCAACATACGCGAGGGCAACGGCGGCCATGGGCCCAACTTTAAACGCATCATGGAGACGATCAACAAGGTGGCCGGCACCAATATCACCGTCTATCACTCCTTTCACGACGAGGTCAACGCCTACAAGACGCACATTTGGCGCTGCACGGGCATCTGCCAGGACCGCACGCCCTTCCAGGGCTACGTGAAGCGCACGAGCAACCGGGCGCCGGGTCCGAATGACCAGTGGTGGGAGAAGCACCAGCGCGAATGCGGCGGCACCTTCATGAAGATGGGCGAGCCATCGAGGCCACCGAAGCCCGAGAAGCCCAAGAAGGAGGCCAAGTCGAAGAAGATGACCACTACTAAACCAACGCCGGAAGCTTCGTCCATGCGCAACTGGCTGGGTGGGCCGGCAGCCAAGAAGCCAGCCACTGGCGAGGCTCTGCTGGGCAATCTAGTGGGCGACGTGCCACCGACCTCGTATCCGGGTCGCTCCTCCGATCCCTTTGCCATGCCCAAGCCACCGTTACCTGGAGCTCGCCCTGCTAAGCCGCGTGGGGCCAACTTCATGAGCTTCGGCGATCTCAACCTGAGTGACGAGGAGGAAGACAAAGGATCTGCAGGACCGAAGGCATCGGCATCCACAGCCAATGAGATGATCGGAAAGGGTTACAGCGTGGGTGGAGGCACAATGGACGGCTTGGTGATTGATATAACAGGCGATGATAGTCCCAATCGCTCGCGACTCCGTCAAATTCGCCTAGAGCGTTTTGGAGGAGCTAGAGGCTCCGCCGGCGAAAAGGATAAAGGCAACCAAAGCCAGAAAACCGAAAAGAAAAATGCCAAAAAGCGACGTCGTGCGTCCGATGATGGCGGATTAGTTAGCTGGGAATCGTACGACGATGATGTGATGATCGGGGAGGTGAGCGTGCCCATGATCGACCTGGTCGATAGCGATGACAGCGATGGCGAGGAGCAGGAGGCGAAGAACGGATCCATTAGACTGGGGGCTAGGAACGCCATGAGCAGCCACGAGCGCACGCAGCGCATTAAGCGCGAGGTGATGGAGGACGAGTCGATTTATTCCGAGGACGATATCATGCTCATCGATGACGAATACGATGAGAATGAGGCCTCGGCTGACAGTCTCACGGCGGCCACGGAGCTGGCCGATCAGTCGATCATCGATGATCTCTTCGGCGAGGACACGCTGCTCAAGGAATTCCAGCTCGAGAATGCCGTCCAGCCGAGCTGCTCGAGCTACTCCAGCAATGTGGACAACGACATCGTCTCCTGTCCCATTTGCTTTGAGAAGATGAAGCGCACCCAGCTGGCCAATCATTTCGAGGGTTGCACCATCACCGTGCGCGTGGAGCCGCCATCGTTTAAGTCTAAGTCCGGGCGTGCCTTCCTAGACACCACTGCCTCCACCTCCACTAAAGCCTCCACTTCGCGTACTTCCAAGCGGAAGACGTCATCATCCAAGCCATCTTCGAAGCAAACTCTTCGCAACTGCGGCTACACCGACAACGAGATCGCCAAGCTGAATCTCAGCTCCTCCAGCACTGACTCACCGCCGTTGCTGTCCAGCGATGATGAGCTAACGCCCCGCCAGCGCCGCCAGCGCAATCTATTCAAGCAGACCGTTGGCTGCCCCAAATGCGGCCAGGAGTTGATGGGCCACCAGCTGGAGGCTCACCGCTCCATTTGCAAAGAGAAGCGCTAAACCAGCGACTCATTCCAAATAGCCATATAATGAAGCTAGCCTTGTTACACATATATTTACGTTATTTTCCCCTCCATCGATTGATGTTCCAAGTTGAATCTTAGGGCTTTTTTTTTTGTTTTCTGATTAAAAGAATGTTACAATATGCGCCCGAAATACCGCAGATTCTTTTTATCCGCATAGCGCTGGGCCAGCTGCGGCCAGTGGACCACGAAGAGATCGGCCAGCGGCAGGAGCAGGCGTCCGCTGAGGGAGAGCGTCTCCACGCGACAGAAGCTCTCCACGAAGACGATTCTTGAGTGCGCGGGCAGGCGGCCCAGGAGGCGCCACAGGCGGGCGGCGTAGCAGAAGGGCACGCAGGTGCCGGGGCCGTTGCAGAGGATCAGCTGCGGCCGGTCGCGCCACACTAGGTAGCAGCTGTAGAGGAGCGCCCACAGCGCTGTGAAGATGGTGCTCAGCCAGGATTGGCCAACGCTGCGGCTGCGCGGCACCCGCACGCATTCCGCCCGCGAGGCCAGCTGCGGCAGGGCCTGGCTGAACTGGCGCTCCGACGTGGAGTCACTGCTGGCCAGGATCAGGCGAATGGGCTGGTACTCAGCCGCTCGCTGGTTATCCGCCGGCTGGAGCAGCGCCTGGGTCAGCCGGCACATCTCGGCCGTGTGGCCGCCGGAGCCTAGGATCACGTAGGTGGGATGCGGCGCACTGGTGGTCATGATCTTCTCCAGAAATTCAAATTGATAACTTTGTTTACATCTCAAGTCGATATCAATTGATCGACTATCGAAATAGTTCTATCTAGTTGGACTATCGATAGCAAAGAAAGGGGATAGTGGCGCCACCTGGCCGGAAAAAGGGGCAAGTAATGGCGGTCCATATTTAAAACCCCTTTGAAACCTTATTTTAGTGGCCTTAAATCCGTATAATAACTCAATTTCAGTGGGGATTGACAAGGTCAGGTCAGAAGTTATAGCTCAAAGGCGGAAAATATGTCCAGATTAGAAGAAAAGTAGGTTTAGTGTTCGATATGTTCGATAACTATTTGGCCGTGAAACCAGAATCGATAGATATGTGAACCGTTTTGTATATTGCACGGAGGGCGCCATTTGTCATTCACTTTTATTCGGTTTTCAATCAGAACTCGCAGCGAAATGGCGGCTTCCGGGCAAAAGGACATGCCGAGGAATCACGCGGACATGACCGGAGCGGAGATCAACGCCCTGGTGGCGGAGAATGTGCAGAAGCTGGTGAGGAATCTGACGCCTGCGGAGGTGAGTTTTCAAAATCCAAGAAACAGATGTACTCGGCGCTGCAACTAATCCGCCTGTTAATGCAGACCAGCCAGCGTGAGTTGCGCCGCAAGGAGCAGCTGGTCGCGAAGTTGATCGTCGAGCACCGCTGGACACGCAGACCCACCAGCAAGGACGTGAAGCGCACCCTGGACGATCTGTTGGAGCGATTCCGGGTGGAGGGCATGGCGCCGTTCAGCCAAACCGTCGAGGAGCTGGCCGCCAAGTACCTGGCGCAGCCGGAGGTCCAGCAGCACCCCGATCCGGATGTGGGCTGGACCATGCTGGACTTCCTGCTCAGCATGTCCAACAAGCCGGTGCAGAATATCCGGCGCCGTCGCCTGCAGATGGACCACGAACGCGTGGCCTTGATCGCCGGCACCCGGGCGGCCGAGCTGCGGCAACTGGCGGCCCTGGAGGCGGCCGTCCACCGGCCACCCGTCAATCCCGCCGAAACGGAGGTGGACTGGCCGGCCCTGCTCCGCGAGGACTTCGTGCAGCCGCCGGAGGACAACAGTTCGGACAGCCTGAGTGTGAGCATCGGGAATCTGGGCATCGACAAACCCTAAAAGAGGCTTTCAAAATGATTTCTTCAAGGATTTAATCTTATTTCCACATGGTAGCCTCATTTGCGTGTGGAATGACCTACAATCCTTTATGAAATATGCTACTAATAAACTGATAAACCACTAATTTTAGTTTATAACATGTAAACCTACTTATAAACATCCTAGTTTCTATTCCACTTTCACAATGTTTCTTAAAACATAACTATTTGTGTGTAGAATTTGAATTTATAACTTGTAAAAATACTAAACATAGTTTCGATTCCACATTCACAATGTCTCTTAAAACAGAACTATTTGTGTGTAGAATGAGCTCTTATCTTTCAAATATGCAGTATGTAGTGTAGCCATCATGAAATCCTGTATGATATGTGGCCCCTAAACCACTAATTGTAGTTTAAACTTGTAAAAATACTTATAAAAGACCTAGTTCCTACTCCACTGCCACAATATAACCTAAAACAGACTTACTTGTGCGTAGAACGAGCCATAATGATATGATATGTGGCCCCTATACCCCTAATTTTCGTTTATAACTTGTAAAAATACTTATAAACATCATAGTTTCTATTCCACTCTTACAATGTATCCCAAAACATACCTATTTGTGTCTAGAATGATGCTTCAAATATGCAGTATGCAGTATCATGTATGATATATGGCCCCTAAACCACTAAGGCGCTTAAAAACATCCTAGCTTATAATCCACTGCCACAATGTATCCTAAAACAGACCTATTTGTGTGTAGAATGAGCCATAATGCTTTATTCGATACATGCCCCTAAACTCCTAAGTTTGTTCTAGTAATTCTAATGCAGATTACTAACACACTTTTCCTCTTCTTTCGCCCCCAAAAGGACTGGTCGGATGAGTCGGATGACGATTCCACAACCACTTTGCAGCCCGACGAGAATGCTGGCACCTCGCGCAGCATACCGGACATGGCCAGCGTCTACGAGCGGGCCATGCAATGGACCTCCGTTCGGAATGGTGGCGTTGACAACACCAGCTATCTGCCGCCGTCGTCGCTGGGCGACTCCGAATCGCGTGGCAGCCCGCGGGGCAGCAACGGGGCCTTCCGCATCACCCAGCCGGTAGTCCTGAGCCTGAGGACCAACTACCAGGGCAGCCGGCTGGGGAGGAGCCGGTTGCCCCAGTTGGCGGCACCCAAGCCGCCGGCCACAGCCACCCAGTTGTGCGAGAGTGTTCGCGATACGGACGTGCTGGAGCGCACCATCCACGCCCACTGGTGGCGGCCCGATGTCCAGCTAAATACCCTGCCCGCGGACTCGACGCCCATGGCCAACTTTGCCGTCAGCTATGTGCAGTTCCTGAACCGCAATGCCCGCGGCCTGCTGCAACTGCCGCTGCCCAAGACCGTCACCGAGTCCTGCCTGCTCAGGGAGATCCTGTTCATGTTTGTGCGTCCGGCCAGCTGTTGCTTCTTCGAGTTCGACGAGCAGACGCGACGCATCAGTGCTCGCAGCAATGTCAGTGTCTGCAAGACGACAGCGGTGGGCATTTAAATTGAATTTATGTAAAGTGCAATGTTCTAATCTACAATCTATCAACTCTAATCGACAGCCCACACTTAAGGCCTACCTGGAATTCAATCTGGTGCCGGCGCTGGAGGATATGTTGGAGCTGCGTCGCATCATCGATGCCCACACGCTGCACTTCGATGGCATGCGCACGACGGGCACCTTGGAGTGCTTTGCCTACGGCCTGAGGGATCTCCTGCGGCCCATAAGCCAGCTGCTCATCGCCTACGAGGATCGGGTCGTCAACGACCCGGCCAATAGTACGCTCCTCCAGTTCGTTATTGAATTCAGGCGGCACTTCGCCCAGCTGCGCCTGCTGCGGTACCTTGGCGAAGATTGCATCCTGGCCAACGGACCGCCGCATCTGCGCAGCGCCTATTTGCTGTCCCGACTCTACAGGCACACGAATCCGCAGGTGCTGCACCAGAAACTGGCCACCGCCCTGCTGCTGGTCTCGCTCAAGCGCTACTGCCACATCATCGACGGCTGGTGGCGCCGGGCCACGCTGGAGGATCGACTCAACGAGTTCATTGTGGAGAGATGGTGATTGTCTGGCCATGCTTATAGAATAATACATAATAATATATGTTTTCCAGGGTCGAGGAGGACGCTGATCGACGTGGCTATGTGCGCGAGCGTTCTGTGGATTCTGTGGATGAAAGTTTGCAGGCAGCCGAGATCTTTAGGCAACTGCACGCTTGTCCCATTTACCAGCTGCTACTCAAGCACGCCCTGGAATCGGGCGAGACGCAGGACCTGCTGGCCAATGTCAATCTGCTGGGCGAGATGCTCACCACCAGCAACGAAAGCCAACCGCCCTCGCTGTACGATGAGCTCGAGGGCCAGCTCTTTGCCCAGCTGAAAGTTTACTGCGGCGACATGCCGACGGCTGGGGAGGATGAGGAGAATGCCCAGGAGCCGGAGTCGGAGGCTGATGCAGAGCAGGCGGCCCACGACGAACTGTTGCTCAGCAATGTCCAGGGCATTAAGAATCTCGAACTTTTTGCCATGTTCACGCAACCGGCGCAGCGGCGCATGGAGGAGCGAAAGCGAACGCGGGAGTGCAAAAGCAAGAAGCCCATACAATTGGCTGATGTGCTCAGGCGCCTGGAGCGCTCCTCCTGCCTGGCGCTGAAGGCCGAGATGCCGGAGGCGCTGGGCGAGATTCTACACAGGCGCCAGGCTCTGGCCAATGAGTACGCGATGCGAGCGTATCGAGACGATCTGCGGCTGGGCGAGAATGCCCGTTTCCTGCGGCACACGATGATGCTGGAGTCGTACTACCTACTGCTGCCCTACTACACGTCGCTTTTCGGGCGCATCGAGAACACCGAAAACTGGGCACGCGGCTCAGTGCTGAGCAGCGAACTGTATGACGTGCTGGCGCCACACTATCCCGACCTGGCGGATAATCTGCATGTGCGCGTTATATCCAAGGTGACCTGCAATTCGAGCAAGGTCTACGAGGCCCTGGAGGCCCTGGAACTGGTCTACGACATGCCGTTGGCCATGCAGCGCATCCTCACCGGCAAACATATGCAGGGCTACAATTCGGTGTGGCGCCTCATGCTAAAGGTCAAGTGGGCCGTCTGGAAGCTGGAGAATTTGGCGTTTCTGCGTCGCCAGCGGGACAATCCGTACGAGCCGTTGGACCTGCTCGGCCTGACCATACGCCGCCTGGAGATCCTGCGCTTCTGGCTGATCTACCTGATCAACAGCCTGCACACGCACATCATGGAGGCGGTGGGCCAGCAGTTTGAGCTGCGGATTGGCCGCTGCACGAACATCCGACAGCTGAGGTCGCAGCACGACGATTATATCGCCCTGCTGAGGACACATTGCATGCTGACCGAGGAGTTCAGTGCCTTTCGCACCGCCCTCGATCAGATCTTCCATATGATCTTCGTGCTGGACATGGAGTGGACCAGCTGCGCCTGCTATCTGGGCGAAAACGATGCGCTCGGCCTGGACTTTACCCTTTCGGATGACGGCATTGACGACGGCAAGGCGGCCAGCCGGGGCATGGAGTATCTGGCCCTCAACCAGGTGGTGGAGATGGAGGTGACATACATACGTTGCCACCGGATGCTGGCCGATATTCTCAATTCGCTGGTGTACAAGCACGATCATGGATTCCGTAAGTTCGCGGTGGTGGTGATTACTTCTCTGACTTTCGGCTAACAATTCTACTTTTAACCTAACTTATAGTTACCGCCTTGGAAGTGGCCATCAACACCAGTGTGCCGCATTGAATGGAAATCTCCTCGAAGGATTTCTTTGTTACCCATTGCCATTTAATCATCCTCATCTTATAATTCTTTATTCTTTATTAAATGAAGTTTGTTGAATCACTGGAACTCCTCGTCGCTGTCGAAGTAGGGCTCCACAATCGGTGGCACCGG
Organism: Drosophila pseudotakahashii; assembly: GCA_035046095.1. Taxonomy (NCBI): domain Eukaryota; kingdom Metazoa; phylum Arthropoda; class Insecta; order Diptera; family Drosophilidae; genus Drosophila; species Drosophila pseudotakahashii. The sequence continues at coordinate 17,612,329 of JAWNOE010000105.1, forward strand.
GGTGGTCAGCTCGTGGAGCGTGGGCCGCTGGATGTACGGCTGGCAGATGAGCTCGCACATGCGGGCATTGGCGAAGACCGTGCGGTACGGATAGCAACGGCCGTTGACGTGCTCGCAGCGTCGGTAGCCGGTGGAACGATTGAAGATGTACAGCTCGGCGCAGGGCGAGCAATTGGTCTGGCCCATTAGCCGTGGCCACAGGCACTGGAACCGCCGCTCGTTGGAGCTGATGCCCAGGGTCGAGTGACGGATGGTGACGGTGGTCACGAGGACGACGACGATGACCAGCAGGCTGCGCCACCGCACCCCTTGCTGCTGCTGCTGCATGTCCACTGAGCCTGTCTCCAGCTCATCCAATTCATTCGCCTGGCTTGGACCTTTTGTCACGGTTGTTTTGCCAATTGATTCGCTTTCTTTTCAAATGGGTGTTTTCTGCTTTCTTAAATAGCTTCAATGTAATTTATAATATATTTGTTAATTATATCCTGTTAAAATTTAGGATTTATTGTGGTTTCCAAAGTTCTCATAGTATAATTAAAATGATCATTTTAAATAATGGACAATTTATTGATTATAAATTATATTTTATGTAGATTTTTATACAGTTGCGGTCAAAATAATAGCAGTGGGGGGGAATTTTAAATTAGAATTATTTTATTATATTTTAAATTACCAATAAACAAACTAATGCTTATTAGAGATAATTAAATGTATTTTAAATTACTTAATAACAAATATTTTAAAATGTTATACAAATTTTTAAGAATTACTATTATTTCTCGTTAAATGTAATTGTCATTGGATTAAAAACGAATTTGCTATATTTTTAAATTTAATTTTTATCATCATATTAACTTGTGAATTTCCTAATTATATATTTATTTTGTTCCTATGTATGAATTTGCATTTATATATTTTTTACATTTAGTTTACTTTATAAACTGTACAAAAATATACAAAAATTGTCTAAAGTAGCTTCTTTATTATTTTAAATTTTTTATTTAAAACACCATAATTTTAACTAAAGCGCAGCTGAAAGTTTTCAAACTTCCATTAAGCAACATTTTATTTCATATTTTTAAATGTCAAAAATAAATATTATTTATACATATTTCCCATTTGTATACCACAGCTCCCAATATTTAATATTCAAAACCAAGGACTTGGCGCCAGGACCTTTTTGAGTGCGAAAGCAGCCAGCTTCCGTCCGGTCATCGACGGATTTCTTGCAGCACTCAGGAACAAAACGTCCTTTCCAGCTGATTACGTTGCTGTTGGTTACCGCGACAACTAACGAAAAGTACAACAATCGAAGCTGCTGGAATTCGCAGCTATTCAAGTGCAACATACCGAAGCCAGAAGGTGGACTACAAGGACATTAAGAACCAAGAAAGCATTCGAAAAGCATTGACCAACGAGAATGTCCCACTCAGTGTCGCCGCATCGGGCCAACCTGCTGCTCCAGATGCTGCTCCAGGCCAATACCTATGTGTCCATGGTGTGGGCCATGAGCTACATGATCCACATGCTCATCCGCGTGAGTCCACATGGTCAACACACCGCCCCCCTGTCAATCGTACTATATTTTCGCCTCCCCTGTTTTAGGTGAATCACTTGTGGAACCTGGAGGGCCTCTCGATGCTGGTGGCCTACATCCTGGCCGTGTCCGCGGAATCCGTACGCCTGTACGCCGGCTACTCGGTGAACCTATGCTCCGGGGCCACCGCCATGTGGCTGCTGCTCACGGTGACACCCTGCATCCTGCTGCCCGCCATGGTCTTCCTTCGCCTCTCGGCCGCCGGACGCAGTCTATGGCTTCGCATCATCACGAATGCCGTCTTTGGACTGATTGCTTTGGAGGTGGTCGTGTGCCTGGTTCACTTTGTGATCTGCAAGCCGGGACGCAGAATGTCCCGGATGTCCCAAAAGGAACGGGAACCAGAGGAGGTGGAGGAGGAGGAGGACGATCTGCCGGAGGAGGAGGAGGAGGAGCACCCACCATCCGCCCTGGGATCTCCCACGACCAGTGAGCTTAAGCGACGCGTGCGTCGCTCCCCGGAGTCGAAGTGAGGCGGAGTTTAGTAAGGCTCTGAGGTTTACTTCGAAACATTGGCATAAATAATAAAGTAGGATAAGCTATTTAAGCTAAGCTAAGCTAAGGAAACGTTCGCCATCGCGATCTCTCGCGATCTCACACCTTTCGGGCATCGTCCAGATTGTGCGCCCTCAGCAGGGCATCGATCGAGTCCAAATGGGCACGCATCGTGGGCAGGAAGCTGGTCAGCACCTCGATATTCTCCACCTGGGCGGCTCCCTGGCCCAGCAGCTGGCTGCGAGTGGGCACCCAGCTGTAGATGATCTGTGCAACAAGACGTTGAAGGATTCGTGTGTTAGAAGGAATGAGCGATCAGAGCTTGCAACTCATTAGTCACCTTAATTGTGCTCTGGACTATGAAGCCGTGATAGGGCTTCAGGGTGCGCTCGTAGGCGTCCTGCAGGTGCTGCTTCAGTGCCTCCTTGGCCTGGGCATCGTTGTAGATGTTCTCGAAGAAGGTGCAAATGAGCTGGAGGCCGCGCTTTAGCCAGAGCAGCGCGTTGGCCGCAAAGTCGTCCACGTTCACATTCAGCACAATCAGATCTTCCAGATATTGGTATTTCAAAACATCCGCCCCGTAGGCTTTCGTTAGTTTCTAAAACAACAAAAAGGTACATATTTCATAAGGATCAAGATTTTTTATCGTTACTTAAAACAATTAAATAAATTTAATTAAAGTGTCTTATTTTTCGTTGATAAAATATGTCCTTTTTTTGTTTTTATAACAGAGCTTGAATATTTAATGTGCTTCCCTTCGTAACATCGATATTATCGATTTGATATTATGAAAATATCGAAAATATCGATAGTTCTCAAGGTCTATTTTGAGGTTCATTTAATAAATTATTTTTTGCTTGGAGATTAAATCTCTTAAATACAATTTAAATATTTTTAAAATAAAATATAGTCTGTGTATAAAAATTCAAATTTAAACTTAAGAAGTTTTTGTTTTTTTTTTTTAAATCCAGTCTCAAAAACATTTTAGAAGAATTCGTGTTATGAAAATTAAAATCCCAAGGAAAAATGATAACAAACGGATGTTTGATTACTTGTGCTATAAGGTTTTAAACTAAAATATGGAAAATAAATGATAAAACATTCTAATAAATGGAATCAATTAAAAATGCATGTTGTTTGGAAAATACTTTAAGGAAATAGTTCCTTCGGATTTAAAAATAAAACGGAAGGGAAACGTATTCAGATCAATCTTAATCTCTGAAATCTTAACCCCATGCTAATTAGATATTATTACGTTTATGTTTCCGTTCATGTCGCTGATCACGGGCGTAAATAGCTTGCCGAAGCTCTCTGTGGAAAAAATATAGAAAAAAAATGGGAAATAAATAAATAGGCAGGTAATTGATTGGCCGGGTGCGCTGTTATCACCTATGACGGTCACTATCTCCTTGGAGGCGGCGAGGAAGGCCTGTGTCTCCAGCTTATCAGTGGTGATTGCCGGAAATCCCTTCAGCGCCTTGAACTGAATTCGCGCGGATCCCTCGCTGGCTGCCATTGTGTGTTAATATTTTCCTTTTTTTTTTTGTTACTCAATATTTGTTCCGACCCAACGGAGATCCAAACGAAGACTGGCCACAAATCTGCAAAAATGAAGGTGCGAAATTTGTTAGTTTTCGAACATGAATTTCGGTGTTTATCTTATCGCGCGTTTGTGCCAGCCGAACGTTGAATATTATTATTATTATTATTTTCGTATTTGTCGTATTTTCGCTTTTCAATTGTCGCTATCGAACGACGTTCTCCGTCGCTGCTGCGATAATGGTGAGTCGAACACAAGTGGAATACTAGTTTGCCTGGCCCCCAAGATTCAATTCTCTTTGAAGGGGGAGGGGAAGGGGGAGGGGGAGGTGGAAGGGGTTGGGGTCGAAGCTTTAACCCATTTGAGTTAGCTCCAAGCCGAAGCAATCCAATCCACTGAGAGCCACTAAGCGAAAGAGCAACAGCAGTTGGCAAAAAACAAAAACCTGATTCGATCGCAGCTCTACTGTGCACCATGGGCAAAAAGGGCTTAGAAGTGCTTAAAAATATCGCTTCTTTAAAAAGTTTGTGCCTAATGAATTTAAAAATAAAATGTATTGATTAGATCACAAATTTTGTAACGAGGTTTTTTTTTTTACTTTTGATTAGTTTGGAAAAAAAAATTTGTTTTCGATAACTAATTTTTGAAATCAACAGTTATTTAGAAAACAATTTTTTTCAGATATAATTAAAGTTTTTTTTTGTTAAAAAGTCAGATTTCTTAAACAAGAAAAATGTTTTAAATCCTTTTTTCTTATTTTTATTTGTAAAATTTTTTTTTGTGAAAAAAATATTAATTTATATGTAAAATTTTTAAAAATCTTAGAAAAATTTGAGTTTATAAATTATTAATTGAAGCAAATATTCGCAAAGTAAAAAAATTATTTGAAAAGTTATAATCAACAAATAAGTTAATATAAGCAAATTCAACTTTAAATTTAAAAAATATGTAAATAAAGAAAATATCATCAAGGACTTTAAGTACTTCTTGAAGAATAATAATAGTCAACTGATAACGTTATCAGCTCTTGAGAATTTAATAAATGTATGGCATTCCTTGCCCTAATCATTATAAACTGGTATTTCTTTTTTTTGATATTGGCACCATTGTAAAAATTTGATTTTGGGAAACTAACAGCTGAAAGTGAACGTCACCCAGAAGTTGATAGTAAACGAAGGTATGAATCATCCGATGATGGGTGGATTTAATCAGGTAATTTGTTTAGGTGGCGGGGAAATCCATTACCCAGAATGTTTATCTGCCTAATTGATTATGACTTAATTGGATTGACTTGAAACAAAACGAAGAGAGCGCATCTTTATGTAAATTATTAATGTGTTTAGGAATTTTTAATATTTCTAGTTTTATAGTTCACTACTTATAAACTTATAATTAGTATTAGTATTTGTTAAAATCATTAGTTCTGTTTTTTAATCAGATTTAAATATAAAAATATATATTATATTATTTTATTTTTTAGCAAAAGTTGAGAATCTTGAAAAAACCAAAAAACAAAAAGATTAGATAAGTTATGATTTTATATTTAGGTATAGATAATAAATTTTCCAATATCGTTATCAAAAAAAAATTAACGATAAACAATACTTATTTAAAAAGAATTATTTTAATCAATTAAAAAAAACCAATTTCTAATTAAAATTTTAAAAATTCGGATAATTTTTTGTTAAATTATTATTTAGAAATAATTATTTTTAATAAATTAAAAAAAAACGGAAATTCCAATAACTTTTGCAGAATTTCTAGCTTACAATATTTATTTAGAATAAAATCAAATTAAATAATTAATTTTTCGGCGACTCACCTGCCGTTTCCTCCCACTGTTCGCAGTCCTAGGAGTCGCAGGACAGCCGCTTGGTATCGCCACTGGTGGTCAGGACGAAGACGTAGTGGGTGCGCTGCTCGGCGAGCAGATGCCACAGGGAGGCGGGCAGCTGGAAGCGATGCACGGCGCCTCCGGCCTCCTCGAACTCCTCGTAGTGGGCCACCAAACTATTGCGATTGCAGCGCAGCTCGACCAGCCGAAGGGGCCGGCTCGAAAGGATCTCCCTGGTGTCCCGCTTCAGCTGGATTTCGGCGGCCTCAAAGCTGCCGGCGGCGGTCTCCTCCAGTTCCAGATTGAGCCAACGATGATGGGCCAGTATGACGGCGCAATTGCGGGCAAAATAGAAGCTATCGTTGCGTCGCTGGCTGTGGTAATTGTCCAGCAGCTGGCTGTTGCTACTCTGCAGTTTCAGTTTGGTGAAGCGCGGACGATTAACGGCCGAGGAGGAGGCGCCGGCGGAGGAGGATGAGGCCTCAGCTCCCGCTCTCCTTGCCTCCACAATCCGCTGGGGCAAGTGCTCCGTGGGCTGGTCCACGGTCAAGACGCGATTCAGATAGTCGAAGCCCTGGCCCATCACACCCTCGCTGGTGTGGCCCAGATCGAAGCAGTGACCGAGTTCGTGGCACACGGCGCCCAAGGTGCTGGCATACACGCCGCCGTATGTCCTCCGATAGTTGCTCTCGTCCGGCAGCCGGGCAATGTCCACCCGCTCCGAGCTGCGCACGCAATCACCGATCTCCGCCAGCCTCCGTGGCCAGGCGTAGAAGTGGGCGCTACCGAACAGGGCCAAACCGCCGCCGCCGAGAGCAGCGTGTCCCTTGAGATGTCGCCGGATGTTGGCGTACGAGGAGTCACCGCTGGCCGCCACTCCGTCGCCGTCGTAGCGCGTGCAGCCCACAAAGGCCACGAACTTGAGGAGCAGCTGGTGGCCCCACAGCGGGCAGGCGATGATCTCGCCGGCGAAGTGCTGCCACAGCTCGTCCTCGCTCTTCGAGAGAGCCTCTTCCCGGGTCAACTGGCTGCGGAAGGTGGAGCACTGGCCGTTCAAGGTGAACGTGCGGTTGGGGAAGCCGGCCGCCTGGAGTTTATGCGCGTAAATGGACTGCACCAGGCGCAGATTGAGATCGATGAGGGTGTGCAACTCGCGCTGCTGCTCCGCCGGCTTCTCCTCGTCGCGGCAGAGCAGGTAGAGCGGCTGCACCCGGTAGGAGCTGCGCCGCGGCCTGTACCGGAAGCTAATCAGGCGAGCGGCCGTGCAGGAACGCAGCTCCAGCAGGCAGGAGGCGTTCTCCTCGCCGGGATCTTCTGCTGGATTTTGGCTGGCGGTGAATCCGCCGGCCAGGTCGAACAGCAGCTTGAACTCGCCGCCGGCCGACAGCTGGGTCAGCTGCTCGCGCGACTGGCGCTCGGGCAGATCGAGGATGGCCTTCAGCTGCCGCGCCGTCGAGCACTTGGGCGCGAGGCGTCCCTTCACCAGCAGCAGGCCGTGCTCCACGCACTCCGCCTCCAGCGGCTGCTCAACCTCGATGCTGTGCGCGCGCTTGCAGCCGGCGGTGCCGCTGCTCATTGCCAAATCCTCGCCAGAATCTCGCGGTTCTTCGTTTATTCCTTGCGAATATCACAAATGGCAATTGGAAAATCTCAAAACGTCCAATTGGAAAATCTCAACAAAGGCCAGCGCTGCCAGACGCGGCCAATTACCGGTACTCCTTTCGATAGCAGGCTAATGGTTATGTTATCGAACCAGGGCCGGGCCTGTTTACAACTTCGATATCATTTGAACGGTTATCGGACCAAGCTCTACGCGGGACGTATAATTTGTAATTAATTAATTTGCTCAATCGCAACTCTGGATGCACCTGGCGATGCGGACATGATCGCCGTCGCAGAACCGCCGCTGGAGTTTGTGCCGCGCGGCCGTCAGTCGTCCGCGGAGCACCCGGGTCCGCACGACCAGCCGCTGGCGCGGCACCAGCTGCCCACCACCACCACGGAGCACCTGCTGCTGCAGCGCCTGCAGAACGTGAACATCTCCTCGGGCGGCCTCGAGGACGCCCCGGCCGGTGGCCAGGAGTCGTGGACGATACGAGAGTTGTACGATGACTACGAGGCCGCCGAGGAGCGGGCCGCACGGCGGCGCCAGCTGATCGAACGGACCAAGCGATGCGGTCCCAGGGCGGCGGCGGCCACACAGCTCACCTCGCTGCCCCAGTGCCTGCTGCATCCGCCGATGGAGCGCGGCCGCGAGGAGCCCATGTGCGACTATATGGTGAACAACGAGGAGGAGCTCTATGTCCACCGGAACACGGTGGTCTGGACGCAGGGCTTCAACGATGACGATGATCCCGACAACGGGGTGTATCGGCGCATGTGCTTCACCAGCGACTCGCCGGTGCGCTTCGCCTGCTTCCTCAATCGCAGCTTCGTGCGCGGCCGCTTGGCCCAGCTAAAGGCAGCCGTCCAGTCGCAGGATGACAAGCTGACCGCCATCTGTGTGATGGACCAGGACGCCCTGCGTGTGTACTGCAACGACGGCGAGGACTTCCTGGCCAACCTGGACTTTCCCGTCTCGCAGGTGTGGCAGACCAAGCACGGCCTGCTGTTGGAGAAGGACTCCAGCAATGCTCTGATCTCGCACCTCTCCATTCCGATGCCCCGGCTCTTCTCCATGTCGCATCCGTTGCACGAAGCCTGCCCCGTTGTCCTGAAGACGGCGACCAGCTCCACGGGATACATGACCGAACCGGAATACAGTGTGGTCTTCACCACCGAGGAATCGGATTTGGTGCTGCTCTACGATGCCAAGTTCTTTAAGCATTTTGTGGCCCGTTTGCGCAAGGTGACGCCCGAGGAGGTCAACTATGTGGGCCAGCAGCAGCAGGAGCTCAGCCAGACGCTCCTGGGACCCCGCTCGCAGATGGGCGGCAATAGCTATAGCTTCAGTTCCACTAAGCAGACGGGAGGTGAGTTATTATAGATTGCAAATCATAGATAGAACCTTACTTAACGTTCATACATTCCAACAGCCACGCCTAAGGCGGTAAATGCCTCGTTTCTGGGCAGGAATAACACAACCACCGGCCTGGGCAACCTCTCCAAGTTTGGACTCAGCCAGTCGCAGTCATTCAGCGGAGTTCTCGGCCAGTCCAAGTGGGTTTGTAGTGGGCGCTATCCTTAAACTTTGGCTAATTGGTTATCCTTCCTTTCAGTCGCGCCTCCTTGGGCACTCCGTTGAGCCAACTGCAGAGCAGCATTAGCCAGCAGTCCATGTCCGTGAAGGATATGCGCAAGATGACGCACGTCAAGCCGGCCAAGCCAATTGAGCCGGAAATGTGTCTGGAGCACATTTGGACGGAGAACACCTATGGAACGCAGCGAGAGTTCTGCGAGATGGCTAGCCGTGCCTTTATTCACACGGATCTGGTGGGCCAGACCTTCCTTTGCTACCTGCTGGCCCGCTCCTGCCGCCTCCAGCTGGTCCGGCTGACGGGCTACGGCAGCAGCGAGGTGCAGCTCTCCACACTGGCCGCCACGCTGGCCGCCAAGGATGCAGTGGGTCTCAGCCGTATGCACATGATCGCCGTTCTCGATCCGAGCGGCAGTTTGATCCTCTACACGGGCAACGTGCTCATCTCCAAGGTGCACATTACACCGCTGCTGGCCCCCAGTTCGATTAGTGCTCCTGGTGGAGCTGCTTCATCTGCTGCTCCGTGTCAGGTGAAAACCCCTGCAGCTGGTGGCGGTAATCCCTCTGGCAGCAGCTCCTTTGTGGAGGTGCGCCGCAGCAGCCTGCTGCCCACAAAGGCACCCGGCGATCTGGCCGCCTTCGATGAGGAGCTGCACATGCTGTCGCCCATCGCTCCGCAGGCGGTTTCCTATACCCAACGGCAGGCGCACAATGTCTGCAAGTCGCTGCGGGATCCGGCTGGCAATCGATTGACCCTGGTCTATGCCACCGGCAGGATGCTGAGGATAGCCTTGCCCCTGCTGAACGATACCCGACTGCTGACCCGATGTGTGGCCACATTGCGGCAGGTGTTGAGTCCCGGACAGTTTCTGCACTTTGTGATCCGCTGGTATAGCGCCAGGAATCCGCCGGGCTCGAGGGACTACTCCATCGAGCAGGAATGGCAGCTCTTCCGTGGCACTCTGCTGGCCCTGATGGGTCTGACCGCTGCTCCGGATGTGGATGCGGGCGAGGGCTATGATGGAAGGTGTGCCACCCCGCCGCTGCATGCGCATTTCGGCGGCGGAGGAGGAGTAGGAGCAGCTACTGCCACGGGATCTGGCGACGGATCCAATTGCAGTTCCAATTCCACGCTGGGCGCCCAGGATGAGCCGAAGAAGCGGAGGAAGTACAATGACTGCGAGGACTTCACCGACGACGACTGGGAGTTCCTGCTGCTGCAGACGACACTGGCGCCCTGCGGCGCCGATGGCCATAGCTACAGTGTGAACATCAGTGCGCCCCTGTTCCAAATGATACCCGCCATCTTCTTTAGCCTGCATCTGCTGTACGAGGATCTCAAGCTGGACGCCGTCTTCTATGCGGCGCTTCCTTACCTGGCAACGGTGATAAATCATATATATTCTATACACAGAAAAAAATTCGATATGAAACAGGGTCAATTCTACCTTATTTTCAAATTTATGATTAAAAAATATCAACTTGATATTCTATCATATCATATAATATAGCTAATTTAGTATTTTTTAACAAATAATGTAAAATAAGATTAATATTCATCTTATTTTTTATTTATTTTTTTATTCATATCAAAATGATATTAAATTGACCAGCACACATGTCAATCTGATATTTTGTCAATTTTTTTCATGTGTATATAGAGTATCTCCCTGACTTATCCATTCTCCCTCTTGCAGTTCCTTCACCAGCTGGCCATTGACATGCAGCTGGACAGCTATGTGCTGCACTACATCCTCGACTTTCCCGAACTGTCGAATCGCACGGGCAGGCTATCGCTGCTGGGCGCCGAGCACGGGGCCATGATGCTGCACCAGGAGCTGCTCCGTGTGCCGGCACCCAGTGTCTTTGCCCAACTGGAGCACATTGTGGTCGGCGAGGAGGAGGTGATGCCCTACAGCTTTGTGGAGTGCGTAAACGAGCGGAGTCGCAACTTGCTGCAGCTCGTCTCGCTGGTGGTTCACGGACAGGAGCGGCTCAAGCACTGGTGGCAGCTGCTCGAGATCCCCGAGGCCGTTCAGTCCAACTATCCGCGGCGCGTGAAGCGCAGCATTACGGCGGATGCGCCGCGCTGCCACCAGATGCTCGAGCTGCTGCTGGCCATGCGGCTGACGCGGCGCGACATAGAACGCTTTCCCGCCGCCGTGCATCTGATTGTGGCCGAGGCTCTGGAGGAGGCTCGCCTGGCGCCGCCCATGGGCTGCAGCATGGCCACCTACGAGCTGATCCTGCGTCCCGAACTGGCAGCCCACGCCCAGCTGCCGTTCCTGGAGACGAGCACGGGGCAACCGCATTGCGGGCGGGTCTACAAAGAGGACTCCCTCTCGGCCAGGTGTCCGCCCACCGGGGGAGCGGAATCCGAGTCAACGGAGCAGTTGCGACACGACGATATGGATAATATGGACACGAAGCTGTTGCGCCTGCGCTTCCCGGACGACATGCGGGTGGAGGAGGTGCGTCGACTGCTGAACAGCTCGGAACCGGTGGTCATTGAGGTGCAGCAGGCGCCGGGCACCAGCGACCATGAGTTCATCGAGGAGCAGGAGAAGCAGCTGTTCGCCCTGTGCGCCCGCACGATGACCCTGCCCCTGGGCCGTGGCATGTTCACCCTGCGTACGATGATGCCGCGGCCCAGCGATAGTTTGTCCATGCCCAAGCTATGCCTGGTTGGGAGGGAGCCCCTGAAGGGCACCACCATCGAGATGCAGCAGATCGAGTTTCCGGCCAATATGCAAATGTGGCCATCGTTTCACAACGGCGTGGCCACTGGCCTGAAGATCTCGCCCCAGGCGCAGGACATCGACTCCAATTGGATAGTTTACAACAAGCCCAAGACGCAGGCGAACAATGCCCTCGAACATGCTGGCTTCCTCATGGCCCTGGGCCTCAATGGCCACCTGAAGACGCTGTCGTTCATGAGTGTCTACAAGTATCTGGTGAAGTGCGATGAGATGACCAATGTGGGTCTCTTGCTTGGCATCTCGGCCGCCCATCGCGGCTCGATGGATACGAAGACGACGAAGCTATTGAGTGTCCATCTGGAGGCCCTGCTGCCGGCCACCGCCATGGAGCTGGACATACCGCAGAGCACACAGGTGGCCGCCTTAATGGGCATTGGTTTGCTGTATCAGGGATCCGCCAAGCGTCACATTGCCGAGGTGCTGCTGCAGGAGATTGGCCGGCCGCCGGGTCCCGAGATGGAGAACAGTGTGGAGCGCGAATCGTATGCCATGACGGCTGGCCTCTCGCTGGGACTGGTCACCCTGGGTCAGGGCGAATCGCCGGCCGGCCTGAGGGATCTGCAGCTGCCGGACACGCTGCACTACTACATGGTCGGCGGGGTGAAGCGACCCATTAGCGGCTCGCAGAAGGAGAAGTACCGACTGGCCTCGTTTCAAGTGCGCGAAGGCGATAGCGTCAACATCGATGTGACTGCGCCGGGTGCCACGCTGGCCCTGGGACTGATGTTCTTCAATTCGGGCAATGCAGCGATTGCCGAATGGATGCAGCCGCCGGACTCGCGCTATCTGCTCGACATGGTGCGACCCGATTTCCTCCTGCTGCGCACCATTGCCAGGGGCCTCATCCTGTGGCAGGACATCCGGCCGGACAGCGAGTGGTTCCACGCTCAGTTTCCCCCCACTCTTCGCGTTCACCTGCGCCTCCCGTCGCGCGACGATGGCACCAACACCGAGGACGGCGACGTGGACTACGAGGCCATCACGTAAGTGAAGCGGTTGTCTAGATATAGGGGGTAATCCATTGATACCATCTTACCTATCTTACCCAGGCAAGCCTACTGCAACATAATGGCCGGAGCGGCCTTTTGCATTGGCCTCAAGTACGCCGGCACGGAGGATATGGTGGCCTTCGCCACGCTGCGTGCGGTGATCAAGGAGTTTCTCGGCTATCCGGGCACACCGATGGGCGAATGTGCCGGCCGCACCACCGTGGAGAGCTGCCTCATGGTCCTGCTCATCTCGATCTCGCTCGTGTTCGCCGGCTCCGGCAACTGCGAGATCCTGCGCATTATTCGGTATCTGCGATCGCGCGTGGGTCCGCAGTATCCGCACATAACCTACGGCTCCCACATGGCCATTCACATGTCGCTGGGCCTGCTGTTCCTTGGAGCCGGTCGCTTCACCATCGCCAAGACGCCGGAATCGATTGCGGCTCTGGTCTGCGCCTTCTTTCCCAAGTTTCCCATACACAGCAACGACAATCGGTGAGAGGATTACCTGGTTTCCCGACGAAGTGTCAGCTTGATAACCCTTTGTATTCCTATTTTGTTTCAGTTACCATCTTCAGGCGCTGCGACATCTTTATGTGCTGGCCGTGGAGCCGCGCCTGTTCCTGCCCCGCGACATCGACACCAACCAGCTGTGCCTGGCCAACATATCGGTGCTGGAGGTGGGCGCCACCGAGCTACGCCGCCTGCCCATCGCCCCGTGCATCCTGCCTGTGCTGAGCAGCCTGCAACGGGTGGTGGTGGACGATGAAAACTATTGGCCAGTGTGCTTCGAGCGCTCGCGAAACTGGCATCAGTTGGAGAAGGCCCTGGAGATGAGTGCACCGATTGATATCAAGAAGCGGACGGGCTGCCTCTCCCACCTGGAGGATCCCGACCGGCTGAAGAGCATGCTGGCCCAGACTCTGACCATGGAGCAGAGCATCTGCTGGCAGATCGACATGAACGACCTGCAGCAGTTTGCCAGCGAGCGGATGATCAAGCAGTTCCTCAGCCGCTGCCTGGCCACCAAGGGCACGGATTTGAGCTACCCGGAGCTGGTGAAGCGCCACCAGATGATGCTGCTCTTCTACAATGCCGTGGTCAAGGATCGAATGCATTTGCTGCCAGTTTACCTAACGCTATACGATGTAAGTTTATTGAAGTTTATTGGATGAATGTTCCCAAGTATAATAATCTCTTCCCCTCCGCCCAGCACGTGACCAAGTCCATGCTGAACAACATCGATGTGTGGCAGCTGAAGCTGATCGATGCCTATCTGAGTCGCAGCCAGGAGTCGGAGCATCCGCTCATCTCTGTGGAGCTCATCCAGATGATGCAGGAGCTCTTCAAGCAGGGAATGGAGGACTCCACCCGCGAATTGTGCCTGCCGCTGCGCGAGTTTCTCAGCCGAAAGCGCCTGGATCCGAGCTATGTGACCACTGTGAGTGGACCGGACTTGCAGCGAGCCTTCTGCGTGATCAATTACTACAACCTGTTGCCGAACATGTTGAGTGGCGTGGACCTGAGTACGGGAACGGTGAACTATATGCGTATACTGTACGAATTCCGGCAGCTGAATCTCGGTGCGCACACCATCTTCGGGTTGCTCAAGATCCTCCAGTCGCTGGCCACCGAGGTGGTGACTTTGGATGAGGCGGCGCTTTTGGCCTACACCATGGCCACCCAATGATCCTCGTTGGACATCATACTCCTGTGCGAAGCCTAGACTACATATATGTGTTGTAATATATCTGCTTGAAACTCGAAAGTGTATGCGCTCGATATTCATTGTAAACTTATCTCCGAAAGCTTGATATTGAAGGTTTTTGTGTCATCATAATCATAACTTTGCCTAAAAGTTTTCTGAAAACATTTTCTTTTTTATTTATGAAGTTATAGATTGAAAGGTTTCTATGCGACGTCTTAAGACTTAAGATCCGATAAATTAGTTTTTTGCACATTTTTTCTGAATGAGCTTCTGAATTTTGAGGTCTTTAAACAACCAAAATCGTTGTATAACATAAATTTGAGAGTGAAACTTCATTTTTTTTTAGGATAAAGTTATAAAAATCACTTTATTGTAAAATGATCAATCCAAAACATTTGGGTATGACTTAAATGTAGAAAATTCTGGAATATAATACGCTTTAAATGTATTGCATTGTTCCCATTTTTGTTGTTCAGTGGCTTGACTGCATCTCAACCTTGTTTTGTCGTCTACATACTAAACGATGTATAAGTTTAAAAAAAAAATCAAAATATGTACAAAAATACTAAAAATAACAATGAAAACAATGCAACAGCCATCTGGATATGTAAACATTAGCCTCTCTGTAGAGCTTGAAAATTATCGATATTTTCGATATAATATCGATTCGATAATATCGAGAAATATCAAACTGTCGATATATTTCAAGCTCTACCTTTTAGAGCCTCTCAAACAATCCGCTCCGCTTCGGCAACGGAGACTTCGTTCCTTTTGAATGCAGTGCATCGTTTGTAGAGATAGATGCCCAGCAGTGGGAACGGCGTCATCACGGCCACCGAAACCGGCACCACCGTGGTGAGGTCCGACTCCGGCGATTCCAGCGTGGTTGTGAGCAGGAAGATGGCGATGCCCGTGTTCTGAATGCCGGTCTCAATGGCTATGGTCAGGGCGTCGGCGGCATTTTGATGGAGCAACTTGGCCGCCAGCCAGGCGATGATGTATCCCAGACAGGGCAGAGCCATGCCAGCTATGACAATCTGGAAAATAGCATTAAAGTTGAAAAGTTACTCGTTACTTTTGCATTTTTGTTTAGTATTAAAATGTAAGATAAACTACATTAATAAATTGGATATAATGTTGCTACTTAAAAGTTGTTCTTCTGGATTATCTTTTTTGTTTAACGTTTATCAAAATCAGAGAAAATTAATTCTTCAATAAATTACGATATTCAATTTTCTTTAGTATTTAACAAAATAATAATATAAAAACCTTTTGTTAAGTGAACTTAAAGTTTAAAATATTTTCGAATTTCGGTTTTTTGTTTTGGATTTTTATGTCCAGCCGTTTTGGCTGCCGGTTGATCCTCCCCTTTTTTTTGGGCACTCCTTTTTTTATTGGTAATAGATAATAGGTTGCCGAAGAGCAGCCTGTTAATGGGGCATATCTCATCTCACCTGCCAGGAGAACAAGTAGAACAGGTAATAGTTGGTGATGATGGCAAAGACGACGATGAACAGGATGAGGCAGGCGGAGATGGGCTTGAGCAGGCGGACCAAAACGGCGGCGATCCGGGGCAGTCGCCTCTGGACGAGCAGCCCGACCAGCAGTGGAAAGATCAGGCTGCCGCAGTAGGTGGCAATCTTACGATAGGGCACCTGGATGCCCGCCCGCTCGAAGATCAGCTGGCCGAGCGTCGTTACCCACATTGGCATGGTGGCAAAGGCGGCCACATTGCAGACGGTGGTCATCAGCACCGATAGATGGATATTACCGCCCAGAACGGCGGTCCAGGTGTTCGATGCCCCGCCGCTGGGCGAGATGCCGGTGAAGAAGAGGCCCAGCTGCATGGCCGGTGCCTCGGGAAAGATGAAGACCCCGAGGGCGTAGCTGATCAGGGGCATGCCCACCACCTGGGTGATGAAACCGAGGCAAGGAGCCGTCGGCCGGGTGATCAGGCCCCGCAGCACCTCGAGATTCAGGGCGGCGCCGAAGTTGATATACAGCAGCGACATCAGCAGTATGATGGAGCCCAGGAAGACATGGTCCACGACCCGGTTCGGCCGCATGATCTTCACGTCCAGCGCGCTGTCGTTGCTCCAATTGGTGGGCAGTTCGCTGGTGTTCAGCTGGCTGTCGTGGAGTCTCACTTGGATTTTGGTCTGGCCCAGGAAATGCCCATTGACCACAATGAGACCCGTCCAATCGCGAGTCAGGGAATTAAAGACGTCCAGCGGAATGGTGGCATTCTCGCCGGGCACACTGGCCAGACCGGCGTCCGCACTCTCCACCCGAAACTGAAAGCGTTCCGGCTGCTGCAGCGTGGCGGGATCGAGATTTTCCAAAGCCAACTCCACCCGATCCTCGCGATCCATGTGCAGCTTCAGGGCGGCGGGACGAAAGTGGGCCATCCAGCCGAGGGTGGTGGGTGCGTAGCCCAGCGCCAGCAGGAACAGCAGCAGATGCGGTGACATTTTTACCCGAGGGGTGATGTAATTCAATGGAAATTCGCCAGCCGGAATGTTTCCTTTTCGCACGCAACAAGTGTTACAACTGAAATGAGAGATGAATGTAAAATCCAACTAACACACCGTTTACAGTTGCAATTGCAGGCGTGAGCGGGATGGCGAGAGCGAGATATGTATGTTTTGTAGTGCAGAGAGCGTGCGAGAGAGCGAGACGGGCGATCGGCTGGCAATCAACGGGATCTGTGCGAGAAGGTCGGCCATCTCTAATCTGGAATACCCTACATATGTACATATGTAGTGATGTAGCGATAAGGGGATCCTAAAACTGCCGAGTCACTCCAGGTGCGTAGGCGAAACTTGGAACTAGTCGAAAAGGGGATTTCACAAAACTTTGTAAGATTAATACATATATTTTTTTTGAAATATTCTCTACTTCTTTAAGAACTTTTAGTTTCCCCAACTCCCGCTGATTACGCCACTGTTACTTTGTTTGTAAATAGTTGATGATAAGGTTTCCAAGCCATGCTCCTCAAATAATATCATATCATTAAGTTATTATCATGCTTAATTTGCTTACGCAAATGAGTTTCTTTCAGATTTCGTAGGCTGAATACTACCACCAGGAATCATAAACAACTAATCAAACTTTATTCATTTTGAATATTCTTCCAGAGATTTCGATTTGCCCTTGATCTTGTTTATTTTAAGAAATCCCAAATTGTTGAGTCACTGTTATTTTCATGTTGTAAATCCTAATCTGATTGCTTTAAAAATCGCGTGTTTTTGAAAACGTATGTTTTTTTTTTTTAAATTTAAAACATTAATTGGAATATTAAAAATATTTTTTTAAGTATCTCAAAATAACATATGTGTTCATTCCACAAATGCCATTCTATTATATTATATTTTTTACATATGTACCTACATATAGGTATATTTTCACTATAGTGTTGTTATTCACAGGTAAGATGTGAAGTTTTGCAAAGATTAAAGCCTTAAAGCCCCAGAACAAAAACATAAAAAAACTATTGTAGTTACTAGCGCCCTTGAACCCTTGAAATGAATGCTAGAATACACCTTTTCCCTTATAAAGCTACCGATACACCAAACTAATATATCCACCCTATAGAGGGTAGAGGAAAACATTGGAGCTTGTGTTGGCGGTTTCTCTCGCTGAGAGTACGTGAGATGGTTTTTTTATTGGAGTTTAGGTGAACAGTGAAATGTGCAAACAATAGATAACTAGTGGGTCCGTCGTCTCCGGTGCCGCGGACCGATTTGGATTTGGATTTGGATTCGGGTGCGGAACCGGTTGCCGGTGGATCGGGTGCTCAGTACCGGTAGTGGTCGGGCTTGAAGGGACCGGTCTGCGAGACGCCCAGGTAGCTGGCCTGCTTGTCCGTCAGCTTGGTGAGCTTCACGCCCAGCTTCTCCAGATGCAGACTGGCCACCTCCTCGTCGAGGACCTTGGGCAGCACGTGAACGCCGACGGCGTACTGGTCGGACTTGGTCCACAGCTCGATCTGGGCGAGCACCTGGTTGGTGAAGGAGTTGGACATCACGAAGCTGGGATGGCCGTGGGCACAGCCCAGATTCACCAGACGTCCCTCGGCCAGCAGGATGATGTGCTTGCCGTTCTGCATCGTGTACCGGTCCACCTGCGGCTTCACGTTCACCTTCTCCTTGGCATTCGCATTCAGCCAGTCGACATCGATCTCAATGTCGAAGTGACCGATGTTGCAGACGATGGCATCGTCGGGCATCTGGAGCAGGTGCTCGCTGGTGATGATGTCCCGGCAGCCGGTGGTGGTCACAAAGATCGAGGCCTCCTTGCTGGCCTCCTCCATGGTGGTCACCTCGTAGCCCTCCATTGCCGCCTGCAGGGCGTTGATCGGATCGATCTCGGTGACGATCACCCGACCACCGAATCCCTTCAGCGCCTGGGCACAGCCCTTGCCCACATCACCGTATCCGGCGACGCAGCACACCTTGCCGGCGATCATTACGTCGGTGGCCCGCTTGATGCCATCGATCAGCGACTCCCGGCAGCCGTACAGATTGTCGAACTTGCTCTTGGTCACCGAATCGTTGACATTGATGGCCGGGATGCCCAGGCGACCGTCCTTGAACATCTTGTACAGGTTGTGGACGCCGGTGGTCGTCTCCTCGCTGAGACCCTTGATGTTCTTGAGGTATTCGGGGAACTTCTCGTGCACCAGATTGGTCAGATCGCCGCCGTCGTCCAGGATCATGTTCAGGGGCTGGCCGTCGGGGAAGACGAGGGTCTGCTCGATGCACCACAGGTACTCCTCGTCCGTCTCGCCCTTCCAGGCGTACACGGGCACTCCGGTGGCTGCGATGGCCGCCGCAGCATTATCCTGGGTGCTGAAGATGTTGCAGCTGGACCATTGGACCTGCGGGGATGGAATGGAAATATATATTATTAGATTGGAGTTAATTAAGATTATTTCCTCCTCGGTTTACCACTCAAAAGGTAAGTTAGGTTAGAAGGTTACTATAGGCTATATAGATCGAAAATAGTTGCCATGTGTGAGGATCAAAAGAACAAAACGTGCTGTGTCAGAGGAAATAACAATCTGGAGGTCTTATCTTGGGCGCCTTGAACTTGCCCCCCCGTGTTAAACGAAAGTTTTGTTATTCAAATTGGTGCGTAAACAAAAGATGATAAGGGACCAGCCCTTGGACCTATCTACATACCTATCTATCCATCTACTTCGCATACAAAATTTATAACCTTACGAACTCAATGTGTGAAATTAGACAATATTTTATATCTGATCCTAAATTGGAATGTTGTAAATGGTATGTGATATATTAATATTCGATTTCCGAGAGAAGAGTGATGTTCTATTGGAAACTATTACTATTTCTGATCATATTCTGAAGATTGATATTCTGGGGGTGATATGATATTCTATTGAAATAAACAAATATAATTAATTTAGATATTTTCTATTCAAATTTAGACAATATTTTATATCTTATCCTAAAATAGAATATAGTAAATGGTATTCGATAAATTAATATTTACTTTCTGAGAGAAGAGTGATATTCTATTGGAAACTAAAAAAAATACTACTATTTCTGATCCTATTTTCAGGATTGTAAAAGGAATTTCTGTATTAATAATAACTTTCTGAGGATGATATTCTATCAAAATAAACAAATATATATATGTAAAAGGAATTCCTGTATTAATAATAACTTTCTGAGGATAATATTCTATCAAAATAAACAAATATAGAGGTTTTCTAATAAAATTCAATGGTAAATGGCATTCAATATCCTATTTTTTACTATCTCAGAGGAGAAAGCTATATTCTATTCGAAACTAAACAAAATTTAGGATGCTAAAGTATAAACTATTCGTTGGTTTCAGACTGTGGGCATACTTTTAGGCTTGTGAATGATATGATATGATATGTAATCTTTTTGATCAGATCGGATCGTAACCCACCTGAGCGCCCAGTTCGACGAGGGTCTCGATGAGGACGGCCGTCTGGACGGTCATGTGCAGGCAGCCGGTGATGCGGGCGCCCTTGAGGATCTTGGAGGGACCGTACTTCTTCCGGCAGGCCATCAGACCGGGCATCTCGTTCTCCGCGATGATGATCGCCTTGCGTCCCCATTCCGCCAGACTGATATCGGCTGTCGAGTGGGAAATAAGGGAGATAGGGTCAGATAAGCGGTTGCCGTTGATTTATATGCCCTTTAGGTGTTTGCCGCTCTATTCTCTTTAGCCCGGCAACAACGTGCGGGGCTCTAATTTAACCTCAGAAACATGTGCTCATATGGATCCGATTCGACCCACCGGCACATGTCGCCTGTTGCCGGCCGGAGATTCCTCCCCCCAGGTCTATGTATTTATAACCCAACTCACCGACTTTGTAGCTGGGCTTCGACATTCTTGCTAGGATTGGGTGTTCTGGACTTGGACGCGGAGCAGACGGAATCGCACACAACCGAATTGGAGACGCGGGCAGCGGTAAATGAATCGAATCGCAACCCAAAACACTAGATTCCAATTGGGGAATGGCGGCACCGCGGAACCGGTTGATCCGAGCCAGTTCGCTCCGGAACCATTGGGGGTATTTATGATGTATAATAAATGAAGATGTAAGGGTTATTCCGTATACTGTGGAATTGTTGAATAGCGGTTACAAAGTAATTTAAAGTTAATTTTTACAAATTCCGACAGTCTTGTTAAATAACCTTGTTGCTAACTTGCATGTCGCTACTTAAATGTTTAAAAATATGAATGTAAATAAAAAGGAAATGATTCTAATGTTTATTGGTTTCCCAATGAAATTATTGTCAAAATATATTTTATTTACCAACATGTTTGAAATCAAATGAATATAATAAAATAGTTTTTAGCGCTGGCCGACGGTCTCACTGGAATCCCGACGCTCGGCCACACTGCGCCAATCGGTGTTGTCGATAGCTCCAGGCCATCGCTAATATCTAATATCGATACATCGATACGCGAGCAGAGTCATAGCATAGGGAAAATATACACAGCGAAAAGTAAAGTGCGAATCAGTGCGTTTTCCTGGTCATCGAACAGCCGAACCCAAAGTAGAATCCCCATGTCCGGCTCCGGTCTCGACGAGAATCCCTTCGGGGAGCCCAACCTGGACAATCCGTTTGCGGTGAGGCGTTGGGAGAGAGCGGCGAGCGATGAAACCGAAAAAACCTAGCACACGTACACACATATATATGTTAGCCAGGCTTGCTGGTGTGGTGGGGGTATGGGGGTGTACGTGTGTGTGTGTGTGCTGGGTGCATTCGTCACATATGTTGAATGAATTGGTTTCTGATTGGGATTTGCCCCGACTTTTCCCGTCTTCCCCCCGCAGGATCCCGCCATCCAGCAGGCACAGCAGGCGTTCAGGGGCGGCGCCGCGCTCGTCTCGCTGGAGGACTACAACCCGTTCGAGGAGCAGGCCAAGCCGCAGCTGCAGATCAACTCGACGAACACGGCGGCTGTCGTCCAGCCGCTGTCGCAGAACATTCCGCCCCCGCAGACCAGCTCCCTGGGCGCCTCGGCGCCGAGCACCAGCATACAGATCACCTCGGAGGAGCTGCAGGTAACCCACATGGCCGGGTGGCTCGCATTACCACCCACCCATTCGCCCACAAACAGTACAGTGAACCCTTGAGAAGTTCGAAAACCAAATCATACAAACCAAAACCACATCATCACATCATCCCACTGCCTTTTATAGTCTGTACAGTGAGCACTGACCTATTTACATACATCCCATCCCATCTGACCATAAAAATATACCAAGATAAGCGGGCTTATCTATTGCTCTGCCCATGATAAATCCATTTATCTAGCCGAGACCAGTCGAGAGTGCCCACTGTACATGCTGCGGTTTCTCTCGATTTACTTGGCTTCATCAGCCCCACATGAAAACACAAGATATGCTAGAAGCAAGACCTAGATATACCACGATTTGGTACGATTCATGCTATGCCAGACTAAAAAACAGTTTTGAAAAAAATATAAAGGGAAATATTAGATTATTTATAAACAAAAAACATTTTGATGACTAGTTATTTCAATAGCTTTAGAAAAAATGTTGTTTTTTATTGACTGAATAATACGAAATGTGCGTATTTTGTTTTTAAAAAGAGATAACTTTGTTTATTATTCATCCAAAATTAGAGTAAATGATTTTAAATGTCAGGAAATTTTGTATGAATAAAATGATTTATGGAATTTCTTTGGAAAGCTAAAAAAATATTTAAAAATAATTAATCATTTTATACATTTTTCCCTTTTAATCCAGCGCCGGCAGGAGGAGCTGGACCGCAAGGCCGCCGAGCTGGACCGCCGGGAGCAGCAGCTGCAGGGCAACGTGCCGCAGCTGAACAACTGGCCACCGCTGCCGGATAACTTCTGTGTGAAGCCGTGCTTCTACCAGGACTTCGAGGTGGAAATACCGCCCGAGTTCCAGAAACTGGTCAAGCGATTGTACTACATTTGGATCTGTAAGTATTGGTTGCCCTTTATGGTTCTATTTTCAATTTTCTATATTGTTTCGCTGATAAGCGGGCCATAGGTTGGGATTAGTCATCGCGTGTCGCCCACCGACCGGTGTTATGATTAATCAGATATATAGCTACGGCTAATGGTCTTGGAGGAGTGCTTTTGCGTGCTTTTGCGCAGAAATTGCTTCTGAAGAGGGGATTAAAAAGTACAAAAGTCTTTAGCAAAGATATCTCTTTAATAAAATGGTTTTCAAATGAATAAATCATAATAAATATTTCATATTATATTTAATATTATTTTAAAATGTAGTCATTTTCAAATTGTTTATGAAATTGCTTACCAAAATGTAACATATTTTGAATTTTTCACAAAATATCATTATTTTTGCGATTCTAGATATCTAATAAAAAATAAACGCAACAGTTTTCAACAAAAATATCACTTTAAAATAGAAAGTGGTTCAGAAAAAAAATGTTCTAGATTATATTACAGTATAAATGTTTACCCATTTTTAATTTTGTTCCATATTTTCCATAGTTTACACCATGACGTTGTTGGCCAACGTGATCGGAGGTCTCATTTTGCTGTTCCATGCTGGCGAATTCGAAACCTTCTTCCTGGCCATCTTCTACACGATGCTCTTCTCGCCCGCCTCGTATGTCTGCTGGTGAGTTTTTGTCCTTGAATTACAGTAAATTTTGAATCTGCTAATAATACCTCTGCTCATCAGGTTCCGACCGGCGTACAAGGCATTCCGCAACGATTCTAGCTTCAACTTTATGGTCTTTTTCTTCATCTACTTCTTTCAAACGCTCTACTCGATCGTGCAGACGGTGGGCATCAGCAAGATGGGCTATTGCGGCTTCATAACAGCCATCGACCAGTTCGATGGGCATGCGTCGGGCATTATCGTCGGCATCCTGCTGCTGATCGTGTCCTGCTGTTTCGCAACGGTGGCCGTGGCCAATGTGCTGATGATCACCAAGATACACACGATCTACCGCAGCACAGGGGCCAGTATGGCCAAGGCCCAGGCGGAGTTCACCACCGAGTTTCTGCGCAACCAGCATGTCCAGGAGGCGGCCTCCTCGGCCGTCAACACGGCCATCAATTCGCAGTTCAACAACAGCAGGTACTAAGGATCTGCACCTCTGCACACCCCGGGGATCTGATCAAATCAAAAGGAGAATCAATCAATCAACCACGAACTCAAGCACTCATCCTGCTAAACTGGAACAGAAAGAGATGGTAGTCGCCGCGCCAGAGAGAAAGAGAGACAGGGCGATGGAGATGGACAAGGAACATTTAATAAATATAGAAATAGCTTGAAAGTAAAAGCAAAAAAAGAAGAAATAATTAAACTAAAGCAAGCATTGGAGCATGGAACTAATAACTATTTGCTTTTGTGCATAAACAATTCCTAGAATGCCGTCGTCTTTATTACAAATAATTACTGTAATGATAACACACAAAAACACACACAATGCATTAACAATATTTATAAACAGAGCTAAACTGAACTTAGAACTTTAACTAAAACTAAAGAAGAAAGAAGAGAGAAGTGAAAAAGTGAAAAAAAGGAAAACTAAAGCGGCCCCCGATGCCTTCGATACACAGCTGCAGCGGATTGGGAAGACGGGACATCTTAATCGCATGGCATACATGCCTCCAAATACAATATCTAGAGTAAATAATTGTGTGTGTGTGTCCTGTGGAATAATTGGATTCGGAAATTAACCCAGATACGAAAGACGAAAGGGATGACACTGATTACGCTGCTGCTGCTGATGATGATGATGATGTTTTCTAGTTCTTTAAGTCATTAAAACGATATAGGAATATCCCCACATGCCCTCCCCTCCCCCCTCCCCCCCTCACACGCAACACACACATACATATATACGATCTTATATATATATATACAAAAAATAATATATAAATAATATATTTAACGCTTACATTATAGAACTTTATCTCTTGTCGCCTTGGCCGGAGACATCAGGCAAAAGCAAAATTCATTTTTCATCCAAGCTGTGGTTTCTCCGCCCCCCCCCCCCCCCCCCCCCCCCCCACATACACGCCCCCTTAACCCCCCGTCTCTGTTTTGCACTCACATAAAATGTCGTGTTTTTTTGTAATCGTAATTGTTATATATTTATCTATGTACATGAAGACAGCATATAAAATATTGATTCGCTTAAGTATTCACATTTTTAGATACATCTTTGTTCGTTTCCGTTTGCTTGCAAGTGAAAATTATGTTACGTTCCCGTTTAAAACTAAATTGAAAGTGGAAAAATGACGATCTATGGATGTGTATTTGAAATTCAAGCAAAATTTATGATAAATTCCAAAATAAATATAAAATACTTATAGATGTAAAAGAGGCATTGCTTTTTTGTACATTTCATTGGGAAAAGTGTTGGAGAAGGTTTTTGACCATTTTTAGTAATTCACAAAAATTTCTTTAGGCCTGTCTTAAAGCTGAAACTAATGGAATTTAGCTTTAATGAACTGAAAATGAAATTCCTTTGTAATTTAGCTGCTTTGAAATAGCATGCAAAATTCCAGGAAATCAGTATTAATTTGCCAATTGCTTGCCTAACTTGGATTTACTTTTGATTCGTCTATAAATTAAGAGGAAAACTATAATACCTTTTGTGAATAAACAAAAGACCGTTGCTCCTGAGAAACTATTCAAAGCAAATTGAAAGGAAAAGCGGATCAATATATGTAAGCTGGTAATTAAGATGGCTGAAGCTGGCCAAAATATAGAAATTCTTGGAAATAATCGCTTTACCAAGGCAAAATGAAGAGGATGTACGCCCACACACACACACACACACACGCACATCCTGTAACCCCATCTCGGATTGATTTGGGTATGGATTTGGAATTCCCATAAGTGTGATGTGCGTTGGCCTGTCACCGAGACGTTTTGTCATCGAAAAGATGAAAATTTTATTTGGTAAATGTTGAATTAAATCAACACAGAGCCATCAAAAGAATTGTGCTAGACAGATAGGGCTACATATATATATCCCTCCAGTGGCGGATCCAGGATTTGGTTTTTGGGGGGGAGGATTTAAGAAAAAACTTTGTATTGTATACTTTTTGAATACCCGCTTTCCTATCATTTTTAACCCTTTTATACCCCATATTAAGTAAGAAAAAATGTTGTGTTGCATACTTTTTGAATACCCACTTTCCCATCTTTTTTACCCATTATACCCCATATTACTTAAGAACAAATTTTGTGTTGCATACTTTTTGAATACCCACTTTCCCATCATTTTTAACCCATTATACCCCATATTACTTAAGAACAAATTTTGTGTTGCATACTTTTTGAATACCCACTTTCCCATCATTTTTAACCCATTATACCCCATAAACCCCCCCCCATTTTGGATCCGCGCATGGTATAACCCACATATACATATAATTATACATATGTATGTGTCGCCCTCTTACTTTTGGGCAAAAATTGCGCATACGCCACGTTGGGGGAATATTTGCAACGATTTGTTTGCCATTTTGCTGGCAATCGAGAGAGCCGCAGAGCAGAGTCTATGAATAGAATTGTAGAAGCGGGAAAGGGGAAAAGGAAGGGGATTTGGATTTTGGATTGTAAAAAGCGAGAATGATGAGCAAATATGCTCGAGAGTGCTGCAGATGCACTGCATCGTTAGTGGCAAATCCTTTTTGGCACACTTCAGTCGAAAGCCTGCATCATTCACGTGTTGCAGCTGGATAACCCACCCAACCGCCATTCCATTCCATTCCATCTATCCACCATCCAATCTATCTAACCACCTGGCCGTCGAAATATGGGTGTGGGTTTCTGGGCGGGATCGGGTTTCGTTTCAGGGCTTGGGCCGGACGCTAATTGCTGACAACGATTTGCTATTGATTGCATTTTCACGCTGCTTGCGTGCCAAGAGCTCACGGAGGAGCGAAGTCAAAGGACACGCTGTGACAAGGTAACCATATTGATTTTATGTCGCGCCAAGAATAACCAAGTAGCGCCACGTAATGCAGCTGACTTTCCAGCCGAAAAGTCAAAACTTCATCCCGGCTATAAATGACGGAGGTTGTCCTGTGCTGTCCCAGGCCCCCAATGCACTGCGCCAATCCATTTAAGTAGTGCCTGATCCTCGGGAATAGATCAAATCGTATAAACTACAGTTTTTTGTAACTAAAACTTTTTTTTTTACCATTTTTCAAAAAATGCAAAAATTGGTCAAAAAATAAAAGTTTCGGAAAATTATAGGGATCGTTAGTAGAGCTGCAAAAAACAGTCGGTCCTTTGGATGTGGGCCTTATTAAGTCAAAATAACGATGAAAATCCCCAATAAAAAACGTGATAAATTTGTCTAAAATTCTTGTTCGTTAGTTTTGCCCTACAATATCAGTGTTTTGACCAAAACATTGAGAAAAAATTGTTAAAATATGGAATGTTATACCTCGTTAAGCTCGTTATGAAATGTCCTATCAATTGGCATTCAAATCTGGAACTTTTGATTTTTAAAAAATTTTTGAAAAAAATAAAAAATGCAAAAAATGGTCAAAAAATAAATTTCCTGGAAAGTGATGGGGATCGTTAGTTTGGATTGTTAGCTGTCAAAAACAGTCGTTCCTTTGGCTGTACGTCTTGGTTTAACCAAATTACGATTAAATCATACTGCCTATTTTGTAATATTTTGAATTTTTGAAGATTAAGTGTTTGTTAAAATAATTGTTGTACTAAATATATATATGTATTAGGGTAATTTCCAAAAGTAGTCAATTTGCAATGAATTAACAGAATGTTCCAAAGTTGTTATGTTGATTATCAAAGTTTCAAATTAGCCTCATACATTATCCTAACCCTTTTTTCACTTGTAAAATATACAACCAATTTTCCTGTGTCATTTTCCACTCGAGTGATAAACGCTTTCCGCTCGCTTGTCAGTCGCCAGCTTAGGAATCACTTAAATTATATTTTCCTCGACCGCCGGCAGCTAAACGTTGGCCCCGCAGGCGGTCCTACGACAAATTAGGCAGCCACTGTGGGTGGGATAGGGAATGGGATAGGGAATGGGAATAGGAATGGGGGAATCCCCAGATTCCGGGAGGTGTGTTCGTAGCAGGAGTAAATGGCAATAGCATTTGCCAAGTCGGGGCCAATTTTTCACACTATACGGAAGTATTATTTGGGTCACATTTCCTGCTGCTTTTAATTAAAATCTTCCACTGTCGGAAGTACAAATTTCTTGATGTTACAAAGCGCTGAAAACGCTCCATGGGCGTGGGGGGTTACACAAGTGCGGGGGGATTAGGGGAGGGGGGATGGCGTTTTCAGATAGTGGGGTTGACTGGCTTAGTGACTTGGTCAGAGCTAAGTCACAGCCGAAGGCGTTTGTCGACCCGAGAACCCGAACTTTATCCCGACACCGATGGCGACCCGAGTCCACAAAAGTCGCACACAACCTATTGCCCTTCATAATAATGCGACAGGGGCGTGGGCCAAGAGGGGGGCGGCGGCCCTGCTTTTCGGACGGGGTTTTCCTACTTTTTTTTGATGGCAAAGGGGGTGGAGGGGGACGATTTCAGCTGAGATTGAAGATAAAACACATGCGCTCATCACGTTTGCTGTTTGTGCCGTTTCTGTTTGTGCTCTCGTCGTGGTTCTAGCTGCTGCCGCTGCTGCTGCTGCCTCTCGTCCTTAACCCCCTTCCCCTCCCCTGCACTGCTTACAGAACCCCCTCCGCCCCTCCGCCCCTCTCTCGAACCCACACACACACAGGGACACCGCAAGGCCGCACTCACACAGACGCCGACACAAAGCGCCGCACATGGCACTTGGCGCTTCCTTCGTCCCAACACTGAAAAAAAAACACATAGAATTTTGAAAAAAAAAAATTATTCACAATACAAATTTGTCATACATTTCAATATTATATATCAGACACCAAAACAAATTGTTTAAAATTTAAAATAAATTTTAAGAACTTTAAATTGAAAATATATTATCTTTAAATTACCTAATTTACTTTCTTTTTAAATTGGCTAAGACTTATAGATTTTTCTATAAACTTAGATTCATTATAAATATCTTTTAAATATATTTTAAATGTCTTTAGTTATAACTCCTTTCGACTCCACTAAATTTAAATCTAATCCTGATAATTTAAAACCAATTTAATAATGTAAAAAAGATATTGAAAATGTTATTTTTCGATATATTTTTCAAATTAAGTTAAATTTGTAAATATCATCAGTGTACTTATCAAGGATCTATGTTTTTTCTAAAACCTATTTCGTTTTTAAATACTTCAAATGGAATGAAATTAAATGTCATACTTATGAAAACTCATTGCAAAGATTTGTTCAGACCATAATATTAATTAACTAATTTTTGTTATTTTTATTCTTAAACTTTTGTGGTTTTAAATTGATATAAATAACTTAGGTTATGAATTTTTCTCAGTGGAAAGTTTCTGGAAAAGGTATTAAAAAATGAATAGTTATGCTTGATAATTAAATGGTGGTTTTCATAACTTTCATATAGATAATTTAATTAATAGAAATATAAATATTTTCAGTGTACAGTGTATAATTCAGTAATTAACAAATGAATATTTTATTCAGTGGAGAGTTTCTCAACCATATAATATACCATAAATTCTAAAATAAAATACTAATATTATAGATTTGAGGTGTCCCATTTTTTTCGCACAGTGCACCGTTTCTGCCTCTATCTGTGGTGCTGCCGCTGTTGTTCTTGGCGGAGCTGTGGGGTCTTCTGTTGGCTTTGTCCCCGCTGGGAAATGCGCATCGCCCGCGGCAGACAAATATTTTTTTATCTTTATTCAATTCAATTCCACCAGCGACCACTTGAGTTTTTCTTTTTGCCATCCTCGGATATGATTCTCTTATTGTCTTAATTGGAAATCCGGACAAGTTTCATCAGCCAAATGGAGCTGGGATCGGCCTGCAACTTTAATGTATGTATGTATGCAGGTGGTCGGGAAAAGCAGAGGATTGCGAGGAATGCGAGGAACTCGAGTCCCAGCAGACCTGACATTTTCCCAACCACTTGCCATCAAACTATTTCCAACGGGGGGCGCATTTCTTGTTGGGAAGTATATATTTGTAATATACCCAAAACATTTGATTAACATAAAAGTGCAAAAATTATCCAGGGTGCCAGCGAAATCTTTTCAAAACCAAATAAATCAATTATAAATCATAAAATATAATAACATGAAATTTTAAAATTTCATATTTTAAAGCCCTATTGAAAGAATCTAAATTTCAGCTTTTAATGTTAATTTAAGCAAAAATAATATTTATACATGAAAATGTCTTAAAATGACATCAAAACCTTTTTCTGCCAAATTTGGTAAGTTACGCAAAGGAACAAATTGAAAACAGCAATATATTATACTAATTATTTTACGAATTTATGTGATTTTTTTTTAGATTTTTATGTCAGTCCGTTCTGGTGGAATTTGTACTGACCGTTTTTATGGGTTCTATTTTATTAGTTTAAAGATAAAGATTTTAAAGTGATAATAAAATTTAAAATAAAATACTAATTTAACTGGGAAAAACTTAAAATGTTCTTTCTCTACCCAAAAGTTCCTTTTAAAGTGATTAAAAAAATTTGAATAAAATACTAATTAAGCTGGGAAAAACTTAGAACGTTTTTTCTCTACCCAAAAAAATTCCAACTTTGGTTGATAAAAATTTTGAAATTAAGTCATAATAATTTCATTTTAATTTAATAGTAATTCAAAATTATTAGCTAATCTACTCTCAATAATAACCTCTAAGCGAATTGATTTATTTTTTAATTAATAATCTGCATTTATTTTCGAAATAGCTGGGATAATTTGCTTATAAAATGCCACTAATACTTGGCTCCCCCGGATATTATTGCTCCATTTCCCAACGGGCTGTTCCGCCTGCGGAGAAGGAGGCGGAGGAGTGGGAGGATTGGGCTCTGTGCTCTGTGCTCTCCTCTCGGCTCGAATTGGGTTCGGCTCGGTTCACTTCGTTGGGTTTCGCTGGCTTCGCATGGAGTCCTGATGCTGCTGCTGCTCCTGAACATGAATGAACATGTGAGTGCGGGGTGAAGGGGGGGGGGGGGGTTGGCTTGGTGGGGCAAGGATGAGAGGTGGCGATGCGGAGGCGACAGGGCTGGCTTTGGGCTTGGCTACAAATTTTTTTTTGTTACAGTCGCGCATATCCTCCTACTCCTCCACTAACAACACACATTTCGCGCAGAGAAGGACTCTTCTTCTTCGGTTCTTCGGGGCATTCGGGCCTTCGGGGCTTCGGGCTTTCGGCTCTCGGCTTTCGGCTTTCGGCTCTCGGCTGATAAGCTCCTGCTCCAGCTGTCCTGCTGCTGCTGCTGCTCCTGCTCAGTGCCAAACTGTCAATCGTGTAGTGCGGTCATGTGGTGCGGAGCCAGCGTGCGCTCGCCTCCCATCATCATCGCCCTCTGAATGGTCTTCAGTCCACAAGCCCACAGTCCACAGCCAGCTAGCCAGCCAAAAGAATCCTAAATAAACCGAAATATCCAAAGCCGAAACGAACCGAATTCCAAACCAACTAACAACAGCAAACAACAACAACAAAGGGAACTCTAAGGATTCCAGTGCCAGGACCACAACATTTTTTTGTTCTTGTTCCTAATTTCCAATTTGCAACATTAAGCCAAAAAGGAAATACAACAGAAAATAATACAAATATAATAAGCAAATAAGAGAAAAAAGTGCTCAAAAGTGCCAAAAGAATAAAAACCGGAACCCAAGTAGCTAAGCTGAAAAAAAATGTGCCTCCTTGAAAAAAAAAAGATGAAAAAATGAAAAAGAGGATTAAGTATTCAATGTGCAAAGTTTAATTTCCAAAAAATTTTTTGATCATTTTTCTTATTGTGCGGTTTTGAACACGAGTGCAAAAAGAACAACAACAACAAGAAAACCAACTAAACAACAACAGCAACGGCGAGGCAACAACAACTACAACCCACAACAAGGATGAAGAACGGCTGCAAATGTGCGTGAAATGTGACCAGAAAAAAAGTATAGAAATATTTCTAAAAATATTCTAAAAAAATATTCTTCATTTTATTTTCCTTCCTCATTTTTGTTGTTTTTTTGTCAAGTGGAAATTATTTATCAGTCTACTTCTAATCCAATTTGTGACCCAAAGTCAAGGCAACTTGTGTGTGTGTGTGTGTGTGTTTGGTTGTGTTTTTGTGCCAATTAGTTGACAGATTACGCAAAACTAATGCCAACATTTAATTGCCAGTGGTTTTTGTTAAGCATTTTTATTTATATAACACAAGACACACATCTCTATATAAATGTCCCAATCTCGAACAGAAATCCCAAAGAATCTCTAATGAAGTTGTGTGTCCTTTGCGGGGAGGGGAGGGGAGTGGGGGGGGGGGGGTAACAAAAAATTACTCAATCGTTTTTGGTGTGTGTGTGTGTGTGTGTGAGTGCTAGTGTGTCTGTGCTGTGTGACGGTCCTTGTGCCACCCTCGATTTTTAGGCCTTTTGCCACTGCCGCCTCTTGTCTGCGCCTTGTTATTTTTACAGCTCCTTGAGCCACTGACCAAATTTTCCTTTTCTGCTGTAATTTCTTTGCTTATTTTTATTATTATTATTTTTTTTTTTTTGGGGGTGGTCCTCAAAACTCTATTAGCTTCATTATTAATAAAGTTTTCCCTTTTTCCTTCTCCAGCCCCTAATGATATTTTCTTGTATGAGCATTTTTTGGGCTGCCGGAGGGGTTCGGGTTTCGGGGCTCGGGGTTTTGGGATTTGCGATTTGGTATTTGGGAATTTGTTGAGGGGTTGGCTTGAAAATTGAGTGATTATGGGTGTTGTGTCGGAATGCGGGCAATAATTTTGCGTATTTTTCGGGCATGTGTGTGTGTGCGCCTTTGCTGTAGTTGGAAAATCATAAATTTTACATTTACAACTTTTCCATTTGATGTGGAACTGAATAAAAGATAGAAGATATATGTAAGAATTATTTTCGAATTTATGTATTCTTTTTTGGATTTATTAGTCAATGCGTTCTGGGTGTTTTTGGCTACCTCTCGTTTTTTTGGCCAGACTTTTATATAGTAGGGTATATTAAAGGTTAAATGAGGTTGATAAAACAACGAATATGAATATTTAATATTTATTAATTAATATTATTATATTATAACCAATATATTTTATTTGATTTAAACTCATTATTATATCATTACAAATTAAACTCTTAAATAAATTATTAAATAATTTTTTTATTATGTCAAACACAATTAAGTGAGCACATATTTAAAAATTAATTAGTTAGCATTAATAAAACTCTTAAATAAATTATTATATATTTTTTTTTAATTCTGTCAGCTTTAGATTAAAACTCCTAACATTATTTTAAAAGTATTTATTTATTTATTATAAAAAATTTAACTCTTCAATAAATTATTTTTGATAATATTCGTGATTAAGTAGTGTTTTAAGCTAGAAATGTATTAGTATAGTTCCTTCTATCGTACATAATTGCCGATTGAGTTCAAGTGCAATTTTGTGATTTTCCAGGACCAACAATTGTGACAGAAGGTCCTCGTGTTGCCAATTAAAAACTTTTCGCGGTGGATTATTTGATAGTTTTGGGACTAACGATGCGGTTAAACTTTACACTCCGTACTTTTTCGAACTTCTAATTAGCAATTGGGGCCAAAGGAAAAATGTCAAAATTGTCCGTTGAGGCTATGTTAACCATTAAATGGCATTTTTGCTCCATGGTTGCGTTTTAATTAATGCAAATACGATACCGAGTTTTATTTAATTGCCACATCGCTGTAAATTTTGGCATTGCAAAATGGCCGGAATGCAAAATGCGCTTTGTTGCTCGCAACATTTTGCCATTTGTCGCTTGTCGAATATAAATTTGCTTGTCCCAGCAGCACACACACATGTGAACAAATGGAAGGCTTAAAAACAGTGGTGGACAAAATAATATAAGTGATTTTTTTTTTACCTTTTTTTGAAATAACGATTTTTGACTATTTATTATCGTTAAGTTCCGCTTGGAATAAAAATAAATATTTAAATAAATAATAAATGTATAGTGTAAGCATTTAAAAAATTAATTGGATAAACAAAATATAATATTTTACCTCAAGAAAAATAAAAGACTTCCTTAAAGATTTATGTAAAATTAATTAAACTGTTTTTTCTGTTTGGCTTCAAGACTTTACGCGAACACATACATAAATCACTTTAATAAAAAGGCCAAGTTTGATAAAAGTACTTTGTTAACTACATTATCAAAATAAATCACTGTCATGGAAAAAGTTTGGACTCCTTTAATAAAAAGCCATTTCTTGAGGGCACATTTTACGTTTAAATCTTTAAATATTTGAAAAGATATTGTATTTTTGCTGGGTAAATGCAGTGAAACCTTTTTGTAAGGTGCCCAATAGTATGCAATAATGTATAATGTACACATAAACTTTTTCATTGCCTACTTTTCGACACTCTTATAAGTGATTTAAATATTGAAATGATTTCTTTTGTATTTAGAGCTTGTAAGAATTGCTGATCGTTGCTAGTGTTTTGTGCACTACTTTACTCGTTAAAAGGACATGGGGATATCCCCATTGACGGCAGTGTTCCACCGACGTTGCCCATACGCCGTGTATGCTCGCCTCGAAAAGTGTTGGCTTGTTTGTTTGCTCGCCGCTGGTCATTTTGTGACTTTGATGGCCGTCCTGGGGGGGGGGGGAGGGTGGTACGGGGGGTTTTCGGGCTCTTCGGTGGAAGCTTTTTAGCCAGATTGGCAGCTGATTTTGCTGTTGATGCTATTTTCGTTCGGGGCTGTGAATGAATGTCATAATCGATAATTTAATGTGCAAAGTGGCTGCTCGCCTGCCGGTCTTTTATTTTTGGTCCTGTTTCGTCCTTCTTTTTTTTTCTATTTTTTTTTCTTCAGCCCATTTTATTTATATTTTTTCGCCACCTTTTTTTTGTTTTTTTTTTTTTGGACTGGCCATAAACGTGTTTAATTAATGGCAATGACACAAGCACTCGCACACACACACACACACACACACTCGCACATAATCTTGGCAGATTAAGGATAAGAATGAGAGAAGGAGGCCAGATAAAGAGAGAGGCTGGTTAAGAAGGAGGCGGCAGAAAGAGAGAATAAAATGACACTCGGCCAGTCACATTCGAAATGTGTGTTCACAAAATAAACAGTGAAGCAGAAGCGGCAAAAGTAAGACAGACACGCACACATTGCCACTTGCGGGATGCTTGAGAATAAGTAGAAGAATAAGAATCAGAAGCAGGGGGGGGGGGGGAGAAGGGAGCAGGGAGAGAGAGTGGAGAAAGCATTGCGAAAGCGACACAGCGAGAGGAGCAGAAGAAAAAGATGCCAAAGATGCCGACTATGAGAAAGGACAATGGCAAGCAGACGACAACTTTTGCTAGTGTGAGTGCGAGTGTGAATGTATCTGTGTAAAGGACTCTCTCCCTGACTGCCAAAGTGTGTGTGTGTGTGTGTGTGTGCCAGCAATAATAATAAAAACCTAGAAGACCATGTGTGTGCTTCTCTCCGTCTCTCCGTCTCTCCGTCTCTCTCTCTTTATGCGAAATGCCAAAAGGAAATGCCAAGAAATGAAGTGCTTCTCTCCCACACACACACACACACACACACTCTATATCTGTATGTGTAAGCCCTACAATTACATAATATGGTACGCGCATAAGACGAAAAGTATTGTTAAAGCCTTTTTGATTTCATCGTGCATTCGCAGCTGGCATGAAAAACTATGCCATGCCGGGCGGAGATTTTCCTTTTTCCCTTTTTATTGATTGAATGGCACTCGGCAAAAAAGGAGGGGGGGGGGGAGAGGGGTTTTCCGGCTTGAGCCCCAAAGTGAAAGTGAACTGAATTTCAGCTCAGCTCCTTAACACGTCCTTACTTTGTTCGTGTGTTCGCTCATCTTAAATGCATTTGTGCACAGAGGAAAAATGGCTAACAATATGATGTGGCTTACAACCCGATCCTTATATATAGATAATATGTATAAGATTAACAAAGAAAAACTCAAAAGACTTTTTTAATATTTGTATTTTAATTGATTCTATACGGATCTCACATTTATATTTAGTATACAATTTTTGTTAATACTGTACAAGATCTCGAACTTTTAAGGAACTAAGAAAAAATATCTATTTTTTTCTTCTTCTTTATAGAATATTTGTTTTGTATTTTTTTTTGGAATTTTTAAAATATAATTTGAAATTTAAAGCATCTATGTATAATAAATATAACAAGAAATTGCTTACAATTTTGTAAAGGCTTCCAAAAGTAGGCAGTAAATAAAATACTATCGCCCAATGGATTCAAAATAATTTACTGCATACTTTTGGACACCTTTTTTTGGGTTTTAAAAACCTCTAATATATGAAACTGAAAGTTTTTAGATGATTCAAGTCAATTAATGGAAATCAATTGAAATTCGAAAATGTTTGCAGATTTAACGTTTTGTATTGAAATTATTCCGAAATGGAAGATGATCATTTGTTTTACAGGGTCTTTTTCTTCTCTGCCTCTGCCTCTGTGTGTGTGTGTATGTGCCTCTGGGTCTGTGTAATGTAACAGTGTGAGTTTGTCCTACTGCCCTAATGAAATTACAGAGTCCAACGATGAGCTGCCAACGCACGAAATGCACTCAGGGCACACACACACACACACATAGACAGCCAAGGAGCGGCTGCATTGCTTCATTGTATCCCTGTCACTCACACACAACCAAACACCCAAGCACACACACGCACACACACACTCTCACTGGCCGACACCGATAGTGTGTGCTTTTTCATAAATTGCATTTAGTTGGCCAAGTTTTTCTTTTTTTTTTGTAACTTTTCAGTTGATTTGATTTTATGGTCTGCCAGGATCTGTGTCCTCGTGTGCGGACTCCGGAGTCCGGAGAGTCCGGACAAATGTGTCCGTAATGGATGCCAAGTTGAAAAAGGTTTTATAGAGATTATTTATAAATGTTATTACGCTGCTGAGAATGTAAAAGAGCCCCGAAGGGGATGTGTGAAAAAGAGGAGATTTGATCGTTCAAAAAGAGTTGAGCACTGCATGTTTTTACAATGCCATTTTTGTTCGCATTGTTCCGGCTGCCAAGTGCGAATAATGGGAATTGGCATGGGAATGTGGATACTGAATAGAGGAGAATATATGTAATTAATTCTTCAGCAACCCATGGAGCTTGGCTATGCTTGGCTATGCTTTAATATTAAATGATCAGATGTTTATCTAAATGAATCAAGGACTTAAATTTACTTAAAAGGGTGACCAAAAGTATGCAACACTATGTTGCACATCCGAAATTCATCTGAAATCCTTTCAAAATACGACTTTAATTTTTATTGCATACTTTTACACACCTTAGATGTTTATTAAAATTAATCAAGGACTTAAAATCACTGAAAAGGGTGACCAAAAGTATTCAACTATATATTACAGATCCTAAATTCATCTGATATCTTTCCAAAGTTAGACTTTAATTTGTATTGCATACTTTTAGACACCTATATTTATTTACTTTTTATTTCTTTAGCACTACATCGAAATATAATTTTTTTCATAATTTCCATTCATTTAAGGATAATGTTTGACTTCAAATTTTATTGCATACTTTTAGACACCTATACTTATTGTCTCTTTATTTCTTTAGCAATACAATTTTTATCCATTAAAGGCTAAAATTCCTTAAAGGTTTAACTATCTTATTGCGCAAATATTGAACCTTTAACAAGGCACTTTCCATCCCCCGAAAACCACCCAATTGAGCACCACTTTTTTTTACCCATTTACTTGAATTTTACTTCCTCCATTTCGGTTTTTTTTTCGGGTCCCTGTTTACCTTTACTTTCGATTACCCGTGAAGCCAAATACCGAGAACCATAAAAATCGTTGTTACCTTCGTTAAACTGGAGGGAAGCGTCTTCATTTGGTCTCCTTTTGGGCGCTTTGGGTTTGTTTTTGGGTGGCTGGATGGCTGGGTGACTTGGTGATTGGATGCTGGCTGCTGGAACTGGGGAAACTGACTTCTGGCCACCACTTCCGTGAGCTGTCCTCACAAACTCACCATCTCACCGGCAACTAACTCATTTGCCAGCCAGCTTTATCGCCGCATCTCCTCGGCAACTGCGTGCTACGTGCCTATTAGCCGGAACGTGTTTCATTCGAATGCCGGTTCGGTTTGCCGTGTAGCAGACACTCCTTACCATTAATTTCCATTTTGATTGGGCCCCACACACACTTTCACTTTCACTCTCACTTTGCATTCCCTTCGGGGTCAAGCGTTTTTGTTTCATCTCGGACAGCGAATCAATCAAACATAATTTACTGCGTTATGCAAAAATGAGTCTTGATGGTTTTTGCTTCAACAATTTTTTATTTAATTATGCTCTTGCCATGAAATTGATTGTATGCCTCGGTCGGTGGAGCTGCAATCAATCACGGGGTTCGTCTTAAAAGGGTTGCAGACCCTTGCACACACACTTTTCGGACTCGGGTTGTACTTGGGCTATAATAAGATGACCCCTACCCTTTAAATTTCCTCCTTCAGCGACATTCCCAGAAGTTTGGTAATGAATATCAAGTGGGGAAATGATTGAATATGCTACTGGTGATTTTAAAAAATGTATATATTTTTTAAAAATATTTTTTAATTGTTTACTTACTGTTTTTTCTATCAATTTTTTGGAAGAATAAAAATCACAAATAATTTTTAAATCAATAAAAAATATTAATGAACCTCCAGTTTAAATATTAAATCAAATTCCTGTGGTGTCCAAAAGTATGCAATAGTATATTTTGTTTAGAATTTTCTCAGATTTTTTGTATCAATCAAAAATATTAAATAACCTCCAGTTAAATTATAAAATTAAATTTCTGTGGTGTCCAAAAGTATGCAATGGTTTATTTTGTTTAGAATTAGTAAAGTATTTTCTATATTTTTTTAGAATTTTCTAAGATTTTTTAAATCAATAAAAAATATTAAAGAACCTCCAGTTAAAATATTAAATTAAATTTCTGTGGTGTCCAAAAGTATGCAATAGTATATTTTGTATAGAATTAGTAAAGTTTTTTCTATATTTTGTTTAGAATTTTCTTAGAATTTTTAAATCAATCAAAAATATTAAGGAACCTCCAGTTAAACTATTAAATTAAATTTCTGTGGTGTCTAAAAGTATGCAATAGTATATTTTGCTTAGAATTTTCTTAGATCCCGGGATGTAAAGTTTTTTCTAGCTACTTAAATGACAGAGAAGTTTTTAATATAAATCAAATGTATGTAAATAAATAAAGATGTGCCCCCAAATCACCATGTAGCAGCCGAAGTTTGCTTTGAAATATGAATGAAATAGCTGGAAAGTGCGGAAGGCATAATTTAGGAAGCATCCATCAATTAGCTTCCGATGAAATATCATATTTCTACACACATACATACATATAACCAAAAATGTGGGCCACTTTGGGGCAAGCCACTCGAAAGGCAGTCAAATGACTCGAAGAAGCCTCTGTAAATGCACACCAGGGACTTCTGGGGGCGTCCATGAAAAAAGAGCACACATGAGAACACCATCCAACCAGTAAACACACCCCCCCACCCCCCAAACTTTTTTTTTTTCGGGGGCTGTTTGCATGGCCTTTGCGTGTGTGCGGACATGAGGCATGTCAAATAGTTGTCAATTATTTTTATTACAATTTCCCTTTTTGTGTTTGCGCCTCGACTTGACTTGAGTTGGCTTGTTTTCTGTGGGAGGGAGGCATACAACCCAACCCCCTGCGAGGCACCTTCAGCCCCACTTCGTCACGCCCCTGTGCACTGTGTTCTTTTATTTTACACAAAACCAACACATGTAAGCTTGTCAGGATGCTCGGATGCACGGAAAAAATCTGTCTCAAATAATGATCGATGGATCGTTTGTATATATTTAGTTTAAAAAGTTTAAAATGGTCTCCCTTTTTTTATGAAAAAAATGACTTCAATCATATAGAAGTAATATAAATATTAAAAGCGTTCAAAAGTTACACAAAAATGTCATAATTTTATGGTAAATTCGTAATTAGTGGTATAGTTTCTTAAAATATTTTATCCCTAATCAAAAAGAGCACAGCAATTTGGTTTCCGTTGTTTTTAAAATTTTTGAAATTACTAGAAGTCTATAATCTAAAGCAATCTATAAGAAGCCCCCCCCCAAAAAAACGGGAAATAGCAAAAATCACACAGAACACATTGACATATAAATCTGAAAAAAAACACAATCTTTTATAAAGGTGTCTAAAAGTAGGCAGTGAAAAATTTAAAAATTGTTTACATAAAAATGTAAAAATGTTAGAAACATATAAGTGATAAAAATAAGATTTAAAAACGCTTTTCCCCCAGTTGAGTGGCCTATTTTCTTCGAGTGCATAAATATACGAGTGTATGCTTGCGTATATGTAAGTTTGTAGGTACTACATGTTCTCGTGTCTGTGTGTTTTGCCTTTTTTAACGCATTTATTATTTCGACGAGCGTCTTTTGTTGATTGCCAAGTGAGGACGGTGCGCGGCATTTCGCCTTTCATTCGGCGTCCTTCGTCCTTCGACGAAGCTGGGGTTCAAGTGTAGGCTTAATTGGCATTCATTTGCCTCTCGCTGCGTGTGTGTGTGTGTGTTGGTGTGCCAGTGTATGTGTGTGCGTATTTTATAATTTTTCCATTTCTCTGCTCGCTCATTGCATACACATTTCAGCTTCCTGCTGCGGCACTTTGCCTTCTCTGTTGCTTTTTACGCTTTCATGCGCATTGTGCTCACTTTTCCTGTCATTCGCGTAATTGTGTGAGTGCGTCTGTGCGTCTGTGTGCGTGCGCCATTTGATGGAAACAAGCTCAGCCAGCTGAGTCCTT
Organism: Drosophila pseudotakahashii; assembly: GCA_035046095.1. Lineage (NCBI taxonomy): Eukaryota > Metazoa > Arthropoda > Insecta > Diptera > Drosophilidae > Drosophila > Drosophila pseudotakahashii. Next base: position 17,652,912 of record JAWNOE010000105.1, read on the forward strand.
TTCTGAGCTGGTTACCTTATTTCGCTAACTGCACGGCAAAAAAATCTAAATAATTGAATACATTTAAATACAGTAATATGCAAATATTTAGTACATTTTTCTAAAATTATAAATATTTTTTTGTAATGGTTTAATAATATTTAAATATAATTATTTGACTTTTTAATTGATAATAATATTATGAGAACACTTGAAAAGCTGCCTTTCGGTAGGAGTGCTTCTAATTTCCGATTTCAAAATATAGTATTGCATACTTTTAGACACCCTTTAAAATCCTTGCGATTTTAAGCTATTTCTTTTAAAATTATGAGTTTATTTATTATGATTTGGTTTTCGTTAGCTTTTTCTCCAAGTGCATGTTGTGTCGTCAGCCTTAACAACAAATTCAAATCCAGCGGAAGTAATTTGACGCACATGCGGGGGTCCTGACTGACTAACTGTGACCTAGCCCCGCCCCTCGCCCACCGCCCACCGTTCATCATTTGAATTTGAATTGACAGGCAGAGGCGGAGGAGGCCGAAAGTGAGGGGGGATGGGGCCGTTGGGCCTGCGAACGAGTTGATGCCAATTATGTGTGTGCGTGCCGCTTTCTGTGGGTGCGAAAATATGCTCCTTGCATACCTTACCCCCCCCCTGAAACCCCCCTCACACAACCAGATTTTATTTGCCTCAATTAAATATTTAAGCTAATTAGCTTACACTTCACAGCCAGACAAAAGTTGATTGATGCGAGGCGTTAAATAATTATGCTGCTTATGCTTTCGTCACCTTGTCGTTTTTTTTCAGATTTTCTGCTGAGCGCTGCAATTAAGTGCAAAGGCATTAAAGGGGGCCAATCCAATGAAAGTGAAAATGGGCTTCAAAATGCGGGGTGGGGGGGGGGGGGGGGAACCGGAAATGGGTCTATCCACGCATACATATATGTAAAAGTGACGGGCGGATGTTGTGCTTCGGATTGGATTAACGAATTCTCTATGAAAGGAAGGCATTCGCATTCGCAATCGAATCGGCACTTGTCAATAATAACTTATTTATGCAATTGTTTTGTTAGCCAAACAGCCGAAAAATCAATTGGCTTTAAAAAGCACATTTACAGCGTTCTTTTTTTTTGGCCATGGTATAGACGAACAATTTTATGCATGCATATTTTATAGGCTACTTTTTTTTTTTGGAAATATGTCCTTGGTTTTTTACACATTTTCTCCACAATTCGCTTTATTCTTTTCGACATTTTGCACATGACTGTGGAATATTTAATATGGCTGTAAATAAATAAATGCTGTTTATTCGGGCTTTTGGCCATCGTTAGTATTGAATGCAGAGGATTTAAATTGTACTTTATGCGTTGATAATTTAAATAATGCATATATGCTCTTGAATACACAATCGTTAATTTTAATACAAACATTATGGTTTAAGGGTTTATTATGTTTCAAATGCAATTGGTCACTCGTAGAGTAGAGATTTTGGAGAAGTATAAATGCATTTTTGTGGTGTTTATTAATACCTATCGAAATGTAGAAGAAATTTTTGGAATCGGATCAATAATTAAAGAGTTATGGGCAAATAATGGAATTTAAGCAGGGCAAGCAGTGCAAGCAGTCGCTGCTGCAGGCATATATCCATCTCCCTCGCACTTCCTTTCTTTAGAATAGATATTTCTCAATATTAATACATAATCATGCGTATATTATATTTATTTTATTTATTTTTTACCTTAACCGAAGCAATAATGTCGTGCAGTCGAGTGGCAACGATTGCAATTCCCCTTCGTAATTTATCGCTGTCCCAGCGACATGTCCGGTGGGAATGCTTTATTATCGCCGCCTCTGTAGTGTTAAGCCAATTCAGAGGCTAATCCATGAACCTCCACCCACATTTCCCTGCAATTGCCGCAGCCAAATTGCATTAACTCGGCGAACGGACACGCGGCGTATGCGTAATACGGCATTTGCGATGCGATTGAGGAAAATTAAACGCCCGCCAACTGGCATGGCCATTAATTTTCATTGCCGCCGCCGCCGCCGTCGCTGCCATTAAAACGTTTTTCAATTTTTCAATTTAACAATTTTTCAAGCCGCTGCAAAAAGGTGGCCAAGCAGGAGCGACATTGAAAAATTGTTGAGCCAGGCGAGGATAAGCAGTAGGTCCTTGCCAGTGCCGACAAGCCAGCGCACATTTGGAGCAAGGCCTGTGGGTCCTTAAATCAGCAAAGCACCACCCACCTAACCAACCACCCATCCACCCATCCACCCACCACCCCCACATTTGGCCGCAAACTGCGATGGCGATAGGTAATTGCAGCGATTGCAGTCATTGCCAGCATTGCCTATCGAACGATTGAAGCTGCAAACGGGGTTAAATCGATCCCATTCACCATCCATCCATTCCAATCCATTCCTCGGTATTCCTCGGTGGCGATTGAGCTCTTCACGGCAATACATATATTTGGTGGTGCGGAATGGAAGTGATGGATTCCCGATTGAAGCCATGAATCAGTTAGAGATGATGCTCTATTTATTGTGTAGTTTCCATAATAGATTATATATAACATAATATCATATCATATACAAGTGAAAGACACAATTTATTTTAATTACAAAAATATATAATTTTTAGAAAAATATATTAATTTTTTTTGGCTAATTTTTTAACATATTCTTTGCCGATTGGGAATTTTATAAGCAGTTAAAAAAGTATGACATTTCATACATATCTTACTGAATATAGGATCATAGGATCAGGATCTGGAATTTTGTTAAAAATATACATTTGCTGTAACTTCGCCAAAGCTCTCCCAAATTTAAGAAAAAATAAAATTTTCGCCAATTTTCATTTTTTTATAATGATTTTTTGCGAAAAATTTCAAAAAAATTAAAATGTCTAGGTTTAAATGCCAATCGATTGGAAATTTAATAACGAGTTCAGAAAGGTATGGCAATCCATATTTGGATCAATATTTCCTTGTTTCGGCCAAAAAACGAATTATTTTTTTGAGGAAAATTGGGATTTGGGTTTTTTGGCAAAAATATGATATTTTTCTTTTTGATTTTTTGCTGTAACTTGGCCAAAAATGGTCTTACATCAAAAGTACATACTGTTTTGAAAAGATAACAAAATAGTTATTAAATCCATAACACTTTCAACGCGATTTTGAAAAAATAAAATTTTTGCCAATTTTAATTTTTTTTTATAAGGGGGTTAATCATGATTTTTTACGACAAATTTCCAAAAAATAAAATATCTGGGTTTAAATGCCAATCGATTGGAAATTTAATAACGAGTTCAGAAAGGTATGGCAATCTATATTTGGATCAATATTTCCATTGTTTCGGCCAAAAAATTTTGTAATTGGGATCTGGGTTTTTGGTAAAAATTTGAATTTTTTCTTTTTGTTTCTTGGTTGTAACTTGGCTAAAAATTGACTTACATTAAAAATACATACTGTTTTGAACAGATAAGAATCTAGATTGAAATGAAAATTGATTGGGAGATTAATTACGAGTTCGACGAAGTTTTTCTCATCGGTGGGTCCTTGGTTCTTGGGGTCCTGGGAATTCAAATAAATTAAAATTAAATTAAAACTAAAATAAATAAACGATTGGGAATTACCAATCACACTATCCTTGGAACTGAGTGTCATCGAACAAACTGAACTGTCAAAATCAAATAGCCAAGCCCAATACGGAATACATTCAGTTAGCCGCCGGAGCTCGAACGGAGCAGAGCTCGGTCAGAAAAAAAACCAAAAAAAAAAAGAATTAAAAAAAATATTATCTAAACTAACGGGTGAGTTATTCCGCTGTAGAAAAGCTTCCAACAATTCCAAACTTAATAACAAAAAAATTTTGTTTTGAAAATGTTTAAATTTCTTGAAAGGCTTCGAACGTGCCTAAACCGAATTTAAATAAAGGGAAGGCCCTGAAAAAACTGTCGTCTTTATATATTCTAAGTCAACGGAATTGGAAACAAATAACTTTTCGTTGATGGATGTTTTTAATACGGTTGAAGATCGAAGCTATACAATTTGGAGACTATTTCTATGGAGACGTGGTAAGGAAAACCATATAACCAATGCAAATATACTTACTCATGTGTAATAACTCCTTCAGCTATGGTTTTCCTTTTACCCAACTGATGTCCTGTATGTAGACGGAACCTTTTGAGACTCGACTTCAGACCCCAGCCATAACGCCTTACTTCAAAGAGACTTTCTCATACTGGGACTCTCTGGAACACATCCGCACCCGGTTCATGAATATATATACACAGCACTTTCCGGGATAGTTCTGACTCAAGTTTAGCGTTTCCTCAAGGTCACCATTTTGGAGTGCTTCAGGGACCTCGAAGAACTCATCACCTGTCATTTTGTTGCTGTTGGTAAGAGTAAATATCGTTTTGATGTACTCGCTTTTCTCGCGTTGGTCGAGTTTAAGCCCATGAATGTCCACATACTTCGCTATTATCTCATCTGGGATGACATGGTGGCGATGTATGTGGTCATTCATGGGTTTGAACTCGTATCTCAACGCGATCAAAGCGGGTATATCAAGACCATATTTGCTCTGACCACCAGCAACCAAATGACAGCTTTTGAGTTCTTCGCGATCCCTGGTCCACTCCAAAAAGGATGAGACTTGGGTAAACGCAACTTCAGTCATAACTATCCCGGTAAGTGCTGAGTATCTTCATGAGTTGGGTTCGGATGTGCACCAGTAAGTTCCAGTATGGGAAGGTCGTAAAGGCCTCTTTGAAAATAAGGTGCTATGATATGGGTCGTAGAAAACAGTACCTGTTCCGAAATTTATGCCTCAATGCTCATATATATATATATGTATATACCACGCATACGCCTAGTGGGCCGCAGAGAGAAAATTATATATACGCCTGGTGGAGCCATTCGAATGCTAACTAGCTGCTACGAACATACACATCTAAAGGCAGGTGGCCAAAAATAATGCCAACACTCCGAGGAGTCGACGATTACGTAAGCCGGGGCACTAAAACTGCCATCGCAGAGATGCCAGGGATTCAGGATACAGGATTCAGGATTCGGGAGTCAGGAGTCGAAAGTCAGGAGACAGGAGACAGCTACGAAAATCGAGAGCCAAAGTGCATTAAAAATTCAACCGTCTCTGCGAATGATTTTTCACTTTGTGTGTGTGTTTGAGTTTGGTGGGGGGGTTGGGTTGGTTATATGATGATAATGCGTGGTGATTGCGTTCATTGCATCATGTTTCATGCAGCAGGATACCCCGGATGTGTGCCCTCATTTCCCCAGAGCTCACTTTATTCACTCACTCGCTGGCTTAATAATTTTATTGCTTTCGGTTACGGATTTATGCTTGGAGGATGAGCCCGTAATTGCGTTATTCCTTTCTTTCACGGGAATACAGTTTTCTTTTAATTGAATTTCACGCAGCTCCTCTGGCTTATTTGCATAGTCTCCATAGTCTCTCCAAAAGGGTTCATGTGCCTGTTCCTTTGGCACAGTGGGCCATATAAATCAATGGCAGGCAGGAGCCGAATCCGAATCCCCGATTCGAATCGAAGACAAAACAGGAAGACAAACTGATATATAACCTTTATTATTGTGCGTGTGTCTGTGTGCCTGTGTTTTGTCTGTCTGTCTGGCAAGGATTTTTGGTTTTAGGGCGATAAATAAATCGGTTTAAGAGGTGCCACATCTACCAAAAAGGAATTTATTACGCTGCCGGCTTACGCGGCGTATGAGCAATTCCCCCGCGGCCAACCCCTTCGTCAATTGATACAAAATCACAGAGGCACAAATTGCTTCATCTCGGGTAGTGGAAATGGAAATGGAAATGGTTAGGGGTTCGGTGTTAGGGGTTCGGTGTTAGGGGTTCGGGACGTTGACTGAGTGTCATGTTTATGCTTGAGCCAATCCACGTAACGAGCTGCCTGAAAGCCAAAACGCATAACCAAAGCCTGATTATCCTGGGGTATCCACGATTCAGCCATATATGGCATATAGCATATATATATTTCCCATATATATTTTAATTTTATTACATTTTTCTTAAGGAATTCAAAAAAATATTACATAAAATCAGCAAAAAAATAAACAATTCTTCTTTAAACCTATTTCTATTTATTTTTGATATAAACAACATTTTTAATTTTCAGCTGATCGTAATATTTGCCATTACTTTTGCTCATTTAACAGCATTCATAAAATATATATATTTTTTTTTATTTTAAGAATTATTTTTATAATTTTGTATACACCTAGTACAATTTATATTTGATATAAACAACATTTTTAATTTACAGCTTAGATATTTTCAATTACTTTTGTTCATCTAACAGCTTTTATAAAATATATTATTTTTTTTTGTTTCAAGAATTATTTTCTTTTGTTACTATTTTGTTTTATATTCTTTATTTTCTCCTCAAACATATTATTTAATAATATTTTATTATCTCATTTAACCAAATCTTAGGAATTCTTATTTACCTATTTTATTTTGAAATATTAAATCTGTTTTATTTGTAAGTTTTAATATTTTCGTATATCGATTTCTTTAGATATACAAATTGGTCATTAGTTCTCCATTATTATTCGCAAGTCAAATATAAACAAACTGGGCGAATTGCAGTGTAAATATATAAATATATATAAATATACATTGGGCCATTATTAGCTCTTGCATAATAATAGCGTATCGTTCTGGACTTAAATGCATACTTTATTTGTGTGTGTTTTTTTCGCCGCCATGAATGGCATAAAAAAGCCGAAATATTTGTAAAGCAAAAAAAGAACGGCTATTATTGGTCAGCTTTTTCCGTTTGCGGCAGTGCAAAAATGTGCAAATTGCGAAATAATATTGACATTTGGTCTGCTGGCAAACAAAAAACTTAGTGGGCATTATGTTTTGTACTCTTTTTCGGTCTCTTTGCCAACTGTTATCGAATTTGCGATTGTGCAAACAATCGATATTAATCGCATTATCGGGGGGGGGGGGGGGGGGGGGGGGGGGCTTTATCAGGTAGCACGTAGTCGTCACCCGATGGCCACTGGAGAATGGCGAAATGGCATCGGAGGACGATGGGATGCTCTTTCATGCAAATCTGGCCTCATCCTAATTTATGCTGCGGCTCAGTTTACAAAATTTACATGAGCTTGCTTTTGCAGGGGGGGGGGGGGGGGGGGTGAAGGGTAGGGGGAAAAGGGGGCCGTGCAGAAACAGCAGCAGCTGCTTGACCTACTCCAAATCCAAATCCCCGTCATATTCCACCCGGAATCACTTAAGTCCGGCTATATGCATGGCAATGGCAACATTTGGCTTGGCTCTACACACCCAAAAAAAAAAAAACGGAGGACCAAACTTCATATTCATAACATATACGACGAACCCTGTTTTCTCTCCTTGTTGCGGTCCTAAGACGGAGCCCAAAAAAAAAAAAAGGACAAAGGACGAGCCGGGTGGACAGCAGTTTGGCTACTTAGTGGCCAAAACATTTGACATAATCGTTGATAAGGGATTGCCTAACAAAACGAAAAGAAAACTGCGAAAAGGACCACGCACCAGGCCAAAAAAATATAAGATAAATAAAAGGACAAAAAGCACAATCTGGGCGAGTTTCTTATTCTTACCTAACTGAAAACTGAAAACGCAATTGGCTCGAGTAAAGAAAAATAAAGAAAAGCGAACTTTCCAGCGAAATGTGGGTCAAGCGAGCAGAGAGTATTTTTATTTCGGGCAGATTTATCGATGCCCTATTTAGATACACATCTAACTACAAGTATCTCCTACATGTCCTGTCCATCATTAATATCTTTCTCTGCCCTTTTTCTCTTATTTTTTGGAACTAAAAGATACAAATACAAACAGCTGTTCATAAAATTATGATAAAATAACTAAATGGATATTTTTAAAACATCACAATTTAAAGTTGTAAACATTATTTTTATGTAGATAATTTATAAAAAAGGAAAGAAATTAAATAAAATCAATTTAATGTTGATTTTAATTATTTTTTATTCTGTTTAATATTTCAATGGGTTTATATATTTTGTTTTTAATTTATACAAAAAAGGAAAGAAATTAAATAAAATCAATTAAATGTTGATTTTAATTATTTTTAATGCTATTTAATATTTAATTGGTTTTTATATATTTTTTTTATTTACACAAAAAAGGAAAGAAATTAAATAAAATCAATTAAATGTTGATTTTAATTATTGTTAATGCTATTTAATATTTGAATGGGTTTATATATATTTTTTTAATTAATACAAAAAAGGAAAGAAAACGCACCAAAATGTCATTTTAATCATTTTCAATGCCATTTAATATTTTAATAGGTTTACAAGTATTTTTTGCCCTTTTTTTTCTATACAAAAACCAACGCTCATAATTTAAATTCCCTAGTCGACGAGAACTAGAAAATGTCATGCATTTTAATGTCGGTTTGGGACACGTGTCCTTTAATTAACCACCGAAAAGCAGAAACAAAAAAAAAAACCAATCAAAGTGCGTCGGCTGTTTTTTGTTGATTTTTTTCGTCGGGATTTTAAATATAAATTTTACATAACGCATACGCCGCGTGACCCCGCTGCTGTGATAGCAACGCTTTCTCGATAAGTTTTTGGTAAATATTCCCAAACCCCTCCCCCCCCCCCCCCCTTCGTTTGCAACTTCGTTTCTTTGGCCTGACAAGTGGCTACCATTTTTTAATGTCACTTTTTGTGTGTGCTTGTGGCCACAAAAGGGGGCGGAGAAGGGGAAGGGGAAGGGGAGGGGTTGGGTTTTTTGGGTGTCTTCACTGCCCAACGGAGCGTACATTTTGAAATTGAAATCGGCAGGGGCGGCGAGAAAGGGGGGCGATGAGCCACATCAGCAGCAGCCGCTGCCAGTTTCTTTCTTTATCTCCCCGACAGTCGGTGGATGCTTCATTGAGTTTTATGTAGAAAAATGCGCAAAATACACACATATATCTGCTATATATAAAGGAATATCTATATATATATATATATATATATATATTTGTATATATATTTGTATAGAGAGTGCCTGACCAGGCAAAAACTCATAAAACTCCTTGGGCTCCTTAAGCTGGTTAAGCGTTCGCACAAAGTGTTAAGTCTCTTACTTTGTTTTCACCTCCCCGATTTCGAACTCACCGACCTTCCCTGCCCCCCTTATCAACCCCCCCCCCCTCCCCTTTTTACATCCCTCTGCGGATGTTTGAATGCTTTATAATTACATTTTATGTGCCATCGTTGTGTATATAAGATGCCAACAGGTGCAATCCATCGACTCTTCGAAATGAATTAAAAGCCTGCGAGGGCACTGAGCGAAAAAGGGGGTAAAGTTAACAAAATTAAATTTTTTTTATTTAAAAAAATTGTTTATATTTAATATCAATAATTTTCCTATAATTACTAATTCACTTTCTGTTTTAGTTTTTTAAATGAAATATTAAAACTATTTAAAAAATTAAATATATTTAAGAATGGGTCGAAGATTTTTACTTTTAAAAAAATAATATATTATAAAACAATATTCATCAAAAATCATAAAACTTTTTCTCGCAGTGTACGAGCCCTTGGAAAGGCAGGAGCCTGCGCCTCCATCTTCGTTTATTTAGTTTACAGTCTTTATTGAATGTTTGCCTTTGGCTCCATGGATTCAGCGTTGTAATTGCTCGAGTTTAATGGCCAATCGCCGTATCCTGTCTGCGAAACGCAGTTTCTGTTCTGGCTACAACTTACTTGCTTACTTTACCGACTTTCCCGACTTTCCCCCCGACCAGCCGGCGAAAAAAAATGTAAATCCGCGGAAATCGAACGACAATATCTGTTACCCGCGGCGATTCCACTCATACTTTTCCCCAATATATGTATATTTTACATTTGCGACATGTTTACAGTCTCTTGGAGACATGAAATTCCCTGTTCTTGGCTTTAATAAAAAGGAATCCGTTATAAATCCGTTTCCGAGGGGCATAAAGTGCGGGGCATTGTCTATGTAATGAATGCCGAATGAATGCCAAGTGAATGCTAAGTGAGTGCTGAGTGTTTGAGTTTGAGTTTGGCAAACGAGTGCGTCACTGAGTGGGCGATGATGCCCGATTGATGGCCTAATGATTGGATTTGGGTTTGAGTTTGGTTTGATTATTCGTGGGCGATTCAACAGCTGAATAATGAATGCCGATTGCTGTACGCTTGATTTCCTCAAAGATTGTTATTCATTAGGAATTTGTGGTGAAAACAATTGTAAGAATATTCAATGATTTTCAATGTTGAAAAATTGTTTGATGGTTTATTTATGGGTTTTAAAATAAATAAATATAAGTAACAAATAAATTATAAATCAAGTTATTATCTTAATACTTGTTATTTATTTTTACTGATTGATACTTATCAGATTATAAATGTTTTATAGCTTACCCCGATTGACAAGCGGATGTGAAGCTAATAAGCATGATTGATTGGGGTCAAGTAGCTATCACTAATTAGTTAATTCCCCAAGCCCCGTCCCCGTCCCCGTCAATCATTGGCCATCAATCACGGTGGCCGATAGTTAAGCAACTTGTCGGTGCGAAAAGGTTCAATTACGCACAAATCAAACTTGCCGCAAAGTTAATGAACTTTGTGCTGCTCACCTTTTTCAGGCCCACCCACTCGAAGTTCTGTATTTAACTATTCATTTCAATTGCAATGCGATCAAAACGGAACTCTTTTAAAGTATATTTGAACTAAAAGGTAGGGAAAACATTTTTAGGAATTTAATGAAATAGGTAATTATTATAGGAAATTATTGGAACGAACACTTATCATTGAAATAAAATGATTTTTTATAATATTTAAAATTTTATTTTGGTAGTTTCTTTATTTAGTTAAGCTTAAGAAACGTTTTTGAATAGTTAAATTTTAATTTGTTGCTCAGCAAAAAATAAAATTCTCACAAGTCTTGTTTAATAAAATTGTATTTTTTTCTAATCTTTTTTTTTTTGACTTAAGAATTATAATAATAAACTTTTTTTTAATAGTTTAACTTTTATAAATTGATTAATTTTTAATTTAAATTGTAGTTTAAATTTCAGTAAAAATAAAATTCTTACGAAACCTTTTGGATTTTATTGTTATTATTATTTTTTTTAGTTAAGAAGTATATACCAAGCACTTTTGAATAGTTAAATTTGTATTTATTGATAAATTTTTAATTTAAATTCGAATTCAAAAATTCAGTTAAAACTAAAAGGCTTACCAATTCTTTTAGCTCTTCTTATTTTTTCTCTGTGCATTTGTGTGCGCTGGCAAATAGCGATGGGAAAAGCTGCGGTTGCCCTTTAAACGACTTTTGTTTCTTGGAATTTTGTTCAAAAACTAAATCGTTTCGGTGTGAAGCACTTAATGGTGTGCGCTGTGTGCGTGTGTGTGTGTGTGTGTGTGTGCTTGCGGTGTGCACTGTGTTGTGTTTCGCAACTAAATTGTTAGACATTTTAATTAATTTCCACTTTAATGTTTACTTAGCTAAATGTTTTCCTCCTTGCCTGCAGGCAACAACAGCAACAACGGCGACTGCGAGCGGAAACGACAGCGGCAGCTACAGATACTTGTAACTAAAGTGACATGAGGCCTTAACAACAATAACACCAACAGCAACATCAACAGCAACAACAGCAACAACTATAAGAACAAAGGATACAACAACAATAACAACAAAAGACAGAAACCAGAAAAACCAAAAAACAACAGCAAAAGCAACCGTAGAGCACTAAAAACCAAATTACAAACAATTAAAAGCGAACACAGGGAAGGATCCTCCAGAAAAATACAGAGAAAGAGGGAGAGAGAGCGCTTGACAACGGTACGGCAGCCACGCCCCCTGGAAAAACACACACACACACAGAGACAGAAAAGGACCCCACACACACAGAGACAGATACAGAAACCTACAGCTACATGCTTAAATGGCCGCTTCATCGTTTATGGCCAACTAAAACTGAGCAGCGGAGCCCCGAATTCCAGTCCATCATCGTCGTGGGGACCTTTGTCTTTGTCTCGCATCAGAAACAGAAACAACAGCAGCAGCAGCAGCAACAACAACAGCAGCAGCAACAGCAACAACTGCAGCAGCAACAACAGCAGCAGCAACAAGAGCAACACCACCGAAGGCGGCAATAAAAAGTTTGCTTTGTGTGTGTCGTCGGTGTCGGTGACATCCTTGCCCCATTCTCCTGTCCCTCCTACTCCTCCTCCCCCTCCTCCTCCTGCTACTGCCACGCCCCATTCGACCTCCCCCCCCCCCCAAAACGGTGTCGCCCTTGTTGTCCTGTTGTCGTCATCGTCATCGTCTGACGCCTGTGGGCACTCAATTAAGCCCAATTCAACGCAACTTGAAAGCGACAACACAAAAGCAGCTGGCAAAGTAACAAAAACAGCGGAAGGAGGAACAACAATAGCTGGAGAAACAGCAGCAACATCTACGATTGCAGCTGCAACAGCAACACCTACTTCAAAATCTTGAATTGAATACGGAAAAGCAGCCATATTAATATAAACAGCAGTGGTAGCAACACCAGCAGCAGCAACAGCCAAAGAACAGAAGCAACAGCAACAGCAACAACTGAAGTAGCAACAACTAGCAGCAACATCGGCTAACAGCAATAATTGCCAAAGTGGCGACAACAGCAGTGGCTACAATAGTTTTTGGGGCCATAAAAACTACGAGAAACCTTTGGCCATTAAAGCTGCAACAGCAAAACAAGTGGCAAATACAACAGCAACAGCAGCAGCAACAGCAATACAAGCTGCAACAGCAGCAGTGAAGCGACCACGCCCCCGCCCACTCACACAGTTCACATTGAGATTCAGTTTCAGTTTCAGTTTTGAGAATTCCGGGGCGGATAAAGGAGCAACTGCCACGCCCACGCCCACGCCCACGCCCACCTCCATAACACCCACAGACGGCAGGGGGCGGCTGGTTGGTCCGTTGGTCGGTTGCTGGGTTCGTTGGTTGAGTGGATGTCAGGATGAAACTGAGCGTGAGCGCGTATCGGGCGCATGCATCCGCACACAAGAAGATCCTCTCCAGCGGCTATCACTCACAGCTCAACTACGGCAGCACTGGAGCGGCAGCGGCATCCTCCTCGTCGTCGGGGGCCACTGCAACGGGCCTATATGCGGTGAGTAGTCCATGTCCCATGTAGTCCTACCTCCCACCTCTATCCATCTGGCCACCCACTTACATTTCCATCGCAGCCCAGTCCGATTTGAAGCACGATTCCCAGAAGGACAATCTCGTGTTTCGGTTATGTATCCCCATTACACTGCACGAAAAAATTAGTAGGCTTAATATCAAAAATAGTCTCTAAAAGCTTACTTCTTGATAAACTATATTATAAAATCCAGACTAATAAAAGAGTCCTTAAACAAAAGGGACACGTCTTAAAATTTAAAAAAAAAAAAAAAAAATTAGAAAATAATTTATTATAACATTTTGTATTCAAATGTTTGATATTTAAGTAGAGTATTTAATTTTAATGATATTATTTTTATTATTATTTTAACTATTTTAATTTTTATCATATATTTTAAGTACCTATATAATTTCCATTTTCCTTATAGTTATTGAAATTTTTTTAAGGAATTTAATACTAATAAATAATAATTACTTTATACAAGACAAGAAAATTATAAAAAAACATTTTAACCTAGTAAAATCGAAATATTTCTAAAATCTTTCAGTGTAACTTGGCTATAGTTTTCCCTCTCTTTCGCCCTTCCCACCATTCACTTTTGCCATATTTCCTCCAATCTCCTGCCCGTCTTCCTTTTGCTGCTCATTAATGTTGTGTGACAAACAAAGGCATAAAATTTAAACATTTTTGATTATGGGTTTTACTGTTATGTCCGGCCATGGTAGCTACATTTTAATGATATTGCCGGCGAAGGGCAGCACAAATATAAATATGGGATATATGGGAATATCAAAGGAAATTGAGGCCATTTCTTAAAATAGTAGTCACAAAAGAGCAGCTTGCAAATAAATATCGGAAAAGCATTTAAGAGAATTGCCATCAAGTGCAGCCTGATTTTTATAAAATATTAAGGGTCAAGCTGAAAAATGTTTAACATTATAATTAACTTTAATTAGGGGAACTACAATTTCAAAAATAATACTGAACGTGTATAAGAATAGAACTCATTGCATGGTTTACCAAAATAAATTTCAAGCCGATCAGAACCTTAACCAAAATTCCATTAGCATTGTCCACATCATTTTGAGCAACTTCCTAATGGAAACTTCATTAAACTCGTTACCTGAATTTCAAAAATGCAAACAAAAAAAACCAAAAAAACATTAAAGCGAGAGCCCTAGATCAGGATGAATATTCATTAAAATTTCCAAACTGACTAAAAGTTATTAAATTAGTTTTGAAAGCGCGCGCGCTGCCACCAAAAAATAGTTTTGCTGCTCAAGTGAGCCAGCAGCAGCCGTTGGCTAAATTACGTAAAAGCCATTAAAGAAAATCAAGGCTCAATCGGGAAAAGTTCGCTGCAGAATATCTGCAGGAAATTGGAAATGCTGCCCATTTATATAGTATATATGCACATACATCTATACATCCGATTTGTCACTGGCTAATTAAAACGGAGGGCACTTTACTGTTGTTTTGGCCCATCATAGTTTCATAGCCAGGACTATTTATGGAGTGCTTTCAATCCGGGATGAGAGCTTAACAGCTCGACTCGGAAACCAGCAGTTTGGAGATCCCAGAACCCAGTACCCAGTGCCCAGAACCACAATAAATTCCAATCAAGTTTTGTGGCGCATTTAATTTCCATGTCCACGGGCGGCAGCTGCTGGTTTCACGGATCGAAGCTCTATATATATACAGCTGGGGTCATCAATAATAGTTACTAAAGCTTGCAAAATTGATTGAAAAAGGTGTCTAAAAGTAGACTGTAAAAAATAACATCCTCTTTTGTTGCATACTTTTAGCCAGCTTTAGAAGTGAGTTTAAAATTCCAGTAGTTTTTTGTTTGGTTTCTCCGTATTATTTTTGGGATTTAACAATTTTTACAATCTAAATTAGACATATTTAATTGGCGAGTTAAAAATGTCGCAGTTGAATGGCATTTAAAATTAGATTTAACCCAAAAATATTTATAATAAAGGTGTCTAAAAGAAGGCTGTAAAAAATAACGTTCTCTTTTGTTGCATACTTTTAGCCAGCTTTAGAAGTGAGTTTAAAATTCCAGTGGTTTTTTGTTTGTTTTTAAATTGGTCACACTTTTCTGTATTATTTTTGGGATTTAACAATTTTTACAATCTTAATTAGATCTATTTAATTGGCCAGGTAAAAATGTCGCAGTTGAATGGGATCCCGAAAATATTAATATTAAAGGTGTCTTTTTGTTGCATACTTTTAGACAGCTTTAGAAGTGAGTTTAAAATCCCAGTTTTGTGTTGTTTTAAATTTTCTGCATTATTTTTTGGATTTAATAATAATTTGATAATTTCTGTGATATGAATCACAATAAAGTATATTATATTATATTATTCCAAGCTATTGACACTTCAAAGTGGGAAAATAAATTTTCACAGAGCTAGAATATATTGGAAGACGGCTGTTTGCTATTTGATTTTACACAAGCACACAAATAGCACTATTATGTTGACCGCAGATGTTTCATGTGTACATAGTATAGCTCACAGTGAAGCTTAATCTGGCATTGAACCGATTTGTCAACTAATTGGTGGCAACACGGCGCACAAATCCCGCTAGACATATAGGTATATGTTATGCGGCTTCCCCTATTTAGACCAGACCGTTTGGTTTTTGGCCAAATTGAAACCCTCCACATGGACTTGGCCAGTTTTGTCACGGACATGGATATGGGATGAGTTTAGGAGGGGGGGAATATGGATGTGGAATATGGAGCATGGAGCACTGAGCACGGAGCACACGACCAACGACAATCTGTCCCAATGGTCAAATCGAAGCTTTCAAGTTTTGCCGGCACTCGAGTACTTATATCAAGTACTTGGCCAAACCGGCTTAAAGTTGGTTTTGCTTTTGGCCAACTTGGTGTTAAATTAATAATGGTTTTTTGGCTAACAAGTGGTCTTTATGTTCGACGCTGAGTGGATGGGATTTTGATTTTGATTTTATTGCGGTGCAATTGCCTTCGTGCAAACCTCCTCCTCCGTATAGTTTCGGCTAATTCTTATTGATTTTTCAGGGGGATGTATATATTAGTTTACTCATTTAAATCCTATCGATTTTCTTGGAATATCCTGCGCATTAGATGTTAATAATTGCCGCCATTATGCAATTTTCTTTTAATTCGTATCGATTTTTACACAATTTCTACTAAGCTTATTAATTTGAATTTTTATTGGTTTATCATAATTACCTAAGTGAATTTAATGAATAATTTTTAAAGCTTTTAATTAACGAACTAAATAATCTGATTTTAGTCTGATATAAAACTGATTTTAATGAATAATTTTCAAAACTTTTAATTTACGAACTAAATAAACTGATTATTATATAACTGATTTTAATTAATATTTTGTAAAGCTATTGATTAACGAACTAAATAAATCAGATTATTAAAATCTAACTAGCGCTTGAATTAAAGTTTTTGAGAGCACAAATGACAATAATTTATTTAACAATAAAAACTAATTGTGAAAAGGTTTTTTCATTGTCTTTATTCAAATAAATAATTTGCTTTCATTGAATTTTCCATCGATATTGCGTAAAAAACAGACTTTAAGTCAATTTCTGCTTTCAGCCAATTCCGAGAGGAATCAATAATGCAATACTTAAATTTTTGAAAGCATGCTTCGACAAAAGTTCTCAGAGCTCATGGCTGTTTTTTATATTTTATTTTGCCATCCAATTCATTCGCCATGGTTTTGCAACCATCCACCTTCAACCCACCCACTCAATTCCCCGGGAAACTCTCGCCCACCTGAAGGCTCAGAGTTGGCCAAGTTTTCGTGTCACAAGCAATCAAATCAAAGTTTAATTATTATCGTCAACATCATCCGATTTAAAATGCACCGTGGGCCAAAATGGCAAAGGCTCAGTGCCAGATGCAGTTCCAGATACGAATGTCGATGCTGTTGCGGATATATATACATTTAAGCAGTCGAGGAAGAAATAATAGCAACTAAGCTTATTTATTGGCTTATTTAATAATCATATTATTTTCTATTCAAAGCAGTGTGTATTTTTGGTGTAAGACTATATTTGGCCAAGTTATAGCCAAAAAAACAAAACGGAAAAAATCATATTTTTGCCAAAAACCCAAATCCCAATTTTCCACAAAAAAATAATTCGTTTTTTGGCCGAAACCATGGAAATATTGATCCAAATATGGATTGCCATACCTTTCTAAACTCGTTATTAAATTGCCAATCCATTGGCATTTAAACCTAGCCATTTTATTTTTTTTGAAATTTTTCGCAAAAAATCATGATGTACCTTACAAAAAAAAAGAAGAAAATTGACGAAAATTTTATTTTTTAAAAATCACACGAAAAGTGTTATGCTTGTAATTATTAAGTTGTTAGCTGTTCAAAACAGTATGTATTTTTGGTGTAGGACCATTTTTGGCCAAGTAATAGCAAAAAAACCCAAAAGCAAAAATTCCTATTTTTGTTAGAAACTGAAATCACGATTTTTCGAAAAAAAAAACCATTTTTTTTTGCGGAAACAATGGAAATTTTGTTCCAAATATGGATTGTCATACCATTCTGAGCTCGTTAATTAATTTGCAATCGATTCGCATTTAAACCTAGACATTTTATTTTTTTGACATTTTTCGCAAAAAATCATGATGTTTTTTTTATAAAAA
Organism: Drosophila pseudotakahashii; assembly: GCA_035046095.1. Lineage (NCBI taxonomy): Eukaryota > Metazoa > Arthropoda > Insecta > Diptera > Drosophilidae > Drosophila > Drosophila pseudotakahashii. Next base: position 17,670,760 of record JAWNOE010000105.1, read on the forward strand.
AAATAAAAATTGGCAAAAATTTTATTTTTTTGTAAATCAACCGGAAAGTTACTGGAATCCATTTATCAGATTGTTAGCTGTTCAAAACAGTACGTATCTTTGATTTGAGAGAATTTTTGGCCAAGTTTCACCAAAAATGTTGTAAATAAATTAACATTTTAAACAGACTTGAAACTCTTTTTTTTAGAATATTATCAAGAAATATAGTTTAATTATTAAATTTTTAAAAATAGTGTTAATTTATTTTATATTTTTCCAAGAGAAAGGTATTACCATTTTGACCGGCGGTGTACGAAAGCATTGACATTTGAGACCCGGTTTCAGGTAGAATTTGCATAATTACCAATTAAGATGCGCTCAATTGCGATTGATGAGACACCCGTTGGGTGTCTTATATGTATATATTAATACGCTTATATACAGAAATAGCAATGCCAATAAGCTCAATTAATACGGCCGACTTGTCCCTCCTCCTTGCAGATGGAGGCCCACGAGCTCGAAGCGGGCAAGTTTGTCAAGGATGTGGCCCGTCAGGTGCACGACTGCAACAGCGATACGGACGTCATCAGTCCCACGGGCACCAGTAGTTCCGGCGGAGGAGGCGGTGGTGGCGGAGGAGGAGGCGGCGGAGGCGGAGGTGGTGCCAGCGGAGGCGGCGGGGGATCCGGTGGTGCCGGCGGCCCCAGCGACGGTGGCTATCACAAGCGGCACCACAAGATGGTCCGCGATGACGACAACAACAGTGCGGCGCACTCGTCGGACAGCAAAAGTCCCAGTCAGCGGTAAGTTCGATGAGCACACAGCCAATACACCCAACCACCCACACAGACCGAGCCAATGAATACACCCACACCTACTGCACTGGGCGAAAAAAGTGTCAACTAAAGTCAGGGCTTAAAGTTTTAAATATTATTTTAAATATTTCTTAAATACTATCTGAAATAATATTTTATATTTTTCAAAAAAATTTTCACTAAAGGTTATACAATTTCTAAGATATTGTAATTTTTCTCAGTGAAATTTAATCTTAAAATTTAAAGAAACAATATTTTTTTAAATTAAAATTATGAATTTTTATTTTTATAATTAAAAGGAAAAGATTTTTCGTAACATAATCTACCATTTAAAATACTATTTTAAAATTAAAAAAAAAAAGTTCATTAAAGGTTATACAACTTTTAAGATATTGTAATTTTTTCTCATTGAAATTTAATCTTAAAATGAAAACAACCAATTTTATTAGTATATTATTGAAAGAAAAATATATAAACGTATTAAAAATGGAAAAACCTTGAAGCTAGTGCACACTTCTTTCGCTCAGTGCATCCAGCCCGACACGTGTAAAATACAAGTTGATAGCGGAGTTGAAAAAAACGAAGAGGAGCTAACAAAGATGATTTATTCAAATCGTGCCAAGTTGTTACCAAACACATAAACATAATCCGGTTCTGCTGCTACTGCTGCAGTCCGCATTTTACACACACACACACACTTACATAACACACACACACACACAGTAACTACATATACATAGACACGTGCCGTAAGCGTAATTGATAAATGTGTAGCATACTTTGTTGGGCTTCGCTCGCCTTGGCAGCTTTTTGTACTCTGTATTTGATCAACCGTAAGCGACATCACATCCGTACTGGCATCCGTAAGACAAGGACCACAACCAGAACCAGAAAAACCAACGAGCCCGATTCGATTCAATTAAATTAAATTAGCAATTAGCAAGTCCCAGTCCCAAGTCTAAGTCCCCCCCTCATAACTCCCCTTCTCTACGTCTCTACGTCCATGCGAATCCTTGCGGTCGGAGAAGCCGAAGAAGCCTAGCATTGAGAAATGCCAAATGCGAGATGCCAAATGGGAATTGAAATCTGAATGGGAATGTGAGAATGCGAATGCGACTTCAAAAGTTTCCAGTTTGGGTTTTGGTTAATCTAATCAGGAGTCTTGGATCCCTGGACTGGTAGAAGCTCGATACAGGGACAGTGCGTTTCATAGCTGAATGATAGATTGTAAATTCGAAGTAATAATTAGATATTTTTTAAGCACTTTCTGTTGCAAAAAATACTATATCTTAAGACTCATTTGATTATTTAGTGTGAAAATTCCACAAAAAAAATCTGTTAGTGTAATATATTTTGGAAAAATATTTTTTGGCATTATAAATTTTTGTAAAATGTCGAAAAGTATGCAGTAAAAAAATAACTTGGTTTTCTGTACGCATTTTTGGACTCACAATATATTGTTGCATACTTTTAGATGCCATTATAAGGGATTACAAAATATTTGTGAGATAGAAAGCTTAAATATCCAAGCTTTTCTTTCTTGATATTAAACGCACTGTCCAAGGAGTCTATTCCAAGTAAATGTTGAGATTGTGGTTTCAACTTTTTTGCTTTTGCAGTTGAATGGAGCTGTCACTCAGGCAGACACACACACTCTCACACACACACACAGGGCAACTTTTGTTTGTGTTTATTGTGCCTTTGTGGTGGCAAAAAGGAAATTAGCAATGACAATTAGCCGGGATTGCCCATGTCCGTGCTGTTCGTGTGTCGGGGTGTCACAGTGTCAGGGTGTGTGTGCGTACATGATTTCATTAATTAACCCGACCCAAAGGCAAACAAAGGCGCCGGTGGAAGGGGGTTGTGCGACCTCCCAGGGGACACGAGTTGACAACTCTTTGGCCTAATGCGCCCTTTCACTCGTCTCGGTCGTCTAATCTTCCGGCACACGAATCCACTCCAGCTTCACTCCAGATTGAAACGATGAAACCATGAGACCATGAACCACCACAACCACACTAAGCCACCGCGGCTGCCACTTCCAGAATGCTAATGTCCCAGGGCAAACAATTTAATCAAGAGCAAAAACACAGAAAGACCAAAAGAAAAAAACCAAAAAGATCTAAAGTAATCAAGAAAGCCATTTGGCATACTTACATCCATTTTATTACCTTTCTAATGGTATTATATAGGAATTATTCTTAAGAAAAATATTTAAAAATATATGAAAATATTGAGATTTCTTAAAATGGATGTAAATATGCCGAGAACATATTTTTTAAATATAAAAAAGTGTCCCAGGCCGCATCGAACCCTCTCCTCTCCTATCTATCGCATGTTATAATCAGAGTATCCACTTTTCGCATCGCCTCGCTCGATCGGATCTTGGACACATACATGTCCTTTAGATCCGGCAGCTCGTCGCTGGCCAGTGCGCAGCTGCACCCCTGCGGCTGCACCTCCGCCAGTAGCAGTAGTTTAAGGTACACAGAGAGGGATAGACTTATAGTGACGCCGGCACAGCAGCATACGCATCCACATCCGCATACGCATCCGCATTCGCATCAGGCCCGTCAGCGGCGTCAGGTGCGCCTTCATGTGAACAGTCCGTCCTCCGATCAGAGCGCCAGCACGCCGGTGGGTCAAGGTCAAGGTCAAAGTCAGGGTCAAAGGTCGCTGCCCGCGATGAAGACCCTCTCCTCGTTCATCAGCGAGTATCCCGAGGAGCTAGCGGGGGCGGATCGCGCGGATCATCCGGTCGAGAGTGGCACATCCGCAGCCGCATCCGCATCGAATGGCCAGCAGACAACGAAGTGGAAGAGCCTAAGGGCCGTGATGGCCTACTACTGCTCCCTGAGGCGCATCAAGAGGAACGTTGCCACACCCACAACCATATCCACACCTCCCAACCCGAACCCTCTCCCCAAAAAAACCAAACAAAAAAAATCGTTTTCAGTGTTTCCGTATATTGCGTACTCGCGTTTTGCTAGCGTTAACTAACTAACAACTGCACAGAGAAAAAATATCACCGACATTGGCCATCCATTTGGTAGTTTTGTGTAGCGCAAATCAATCTTGTTGAAGAAAAATTTCCAAATATGATATAATATATATGTTTTATAAGTTATATTATATTTCTAGCGATTTTATAACATTTTTCATATTTCAAATTTAGTTTTAATTCAATATTATTTTTAGAACAAAACTATATTTTTGGAGCTAAAAATGTACATTTTATTTATAGATTTTCTGTGATTCGATAGATTTTCAAAGGTAAACATCTATCTAAAATTTTAAAATCTATATGTTATTTTGAATTCCTTAAAATGTTTTGGGATTTATAGTTGACAAGGCCAACGTTAAGAGCCAAAACCATGGTATCAAGTAATTGAGATGGCCAAATGGAACTGAATTTGTAGTGTTTTTTCTCTGTGCACCCATATATATACCTATATGTGTGTGTAAACTCTCTTTGCGTGCGTGTGCGTGTGTGTTTGCGAGAGAGAATCCTGGCTCTTGCTATCCTCACCACCACCATCACCAACGAAAAAGCGAAGTCCTTGATCAGCCCCTCGATAATTATCGATATGTACTAACCCATCTACTAACGCTCATCGATCGCTCGCCCTCTCTCTTTCTCTCTCTCTCTCTCTCATGCCGTCTCATGCTCTCTCTCTCTCTCTCGCTCGCTCGCTCGCTCGCTCTAACAACGTACTAATCCGAAAAACGTAGTGTATGAACCTATGTGTAAACCTAATATATAACCCATATATCATTGATGTGTAATCGAATGCCAGACCTCTCTTAACTCTCGACCTCTCAACTCTCAACTAAAACTCAACTCAAAAAAACCGCCTGCTCGCCCATTCGCTAACTAACTCTATCCCACTCCCACTATCTGTTCCACAGATCTGTCGTCCCCCTCTCTCTTTCTCTACAGTTAAGCCTCGACGACGACTACATAGTTTTCTTGATAACTTTACCACCCCCTTCTCCACCCCACCCTCCCCAGGACTTTTCTCACTTAATAAGTGGAAATAGTGGAAAGCGTTTGAGGGAAATTCGCATTTCTTTTAGCCACATGCATATGTGTGATATATGATATGATATGGTCGTGCCGGGGGAGGTAACACTGTAGCCACTGCAAAATAATGGGGAATGAGGTGTCGTCTCTTGGCTGGGTATACATTTTACCACTTTCTGTTCTAGTTTCGGTTCATTTTTGGCAGAGGGGCAACTTAAATAGTTTGCCTCAGCTAAACAAGTTGATGCCAACACACTTACACTCTTAAACACACACACACCATCACACACCAGCACACACACACACATGCTTCTAAGTAAGGATGTAAGAGGAACTTTTGCTTGAAAAATCTCAGCAAACAGCCAAAGTTAAAGTGGCTTTTGGTAGTGTGCGTTTGAATCGATATGTTTAAGCTGCTGACTGCAATGTAGGCGAACTTTTGACACAAATACACCAGAACACAGACACACACACACACGCACAGTGGTGTAGGCAGAGGGGGTTGAGGGATTTCAACCCCATCCCAAAAAACTAAATTAATTTAAGCCATTTTTTGATATTTTTTATTTTAAAAAACCGCATCTTTTGTATTGGAAATAAAAAAAACTTTTAAAAAATTTTTCAAAGGAATTCATCATAATTTTCAAATTAGAAAAATCCCAAATCAATGGTTTCAAAAACATTTTATTTAAAAATATAGATAAATAAAGACATGGTTTTAATATTCCTATGTATTTCTTTTCTTTTTAATAAAATATCTAAATCTTGTAATATATTTTAGTAAATGAGATAATGTCCTCCCGCCCCCCTGGAAAAATCCCCTGTACGCCACTGTCACAGACACACCACATTGCGCCTATGCATATGCCAATGCCACAAAGTACGCCCAACCAGCCACCCACTTTCAGCTTCTCTTTGGCATTGTGCATGCAAAATGGGAAATTGCCTGCTGACTGACAACTTACAAAGAATTTGAATTTAGAAAATTGCAAATTTATGTAGAAGCCAAGTGAACACAATACACTCAATGGTAACCTAGAATTTATGCACCCTCTTGGTCCGATTGGATGTCATCGTCTAGTTTTTTTTTGGCCAGCGAAAGGGGATGCAAGTGAGGCCTCCTATATATATGTATATATATATATGTATATGCCATCCCAGCATCCCAACGCTTCCCTCCCCTTGGTCCTGCGGTTAGGTAATTCCCTTACAAGCAACTCTGATTCGCAATCAAATTCATTTGTTCGATCCGGCAATTGTGTTTTGATTTGCAAGCACTTGAAATGCGGCTCACATCCGGTGGCGTCCGATATTTTCGGCTTTATTGCATTGTCAGCAGCTCAAGTTCCTCATTAACTAGGATGACCCAAATAATTGGGGTATTAGCCACGGCTAATAAGGCACATGTACGTACGCTCGATGGGTGTCGCAAAAAGTAGGAAAAAAACGTGGAAAAGTGGCAGTCAGGGGAATTTACGAGCCGGGAGTCTGGTTTAAGTGTCACGGAAATGACTTTCGGTGGGTTTTAAAGCGAATTTCGTCGGGCATTTTTATGTAGTATACGTATTTTTTGTGTTTTCATGAGGGCCGGGCAAAAATTATTTATAATTTTTATTTATAAAATTAAATATAAATTTTAAATTTATTAAAAATATTATTTAGGGGTTTTGACTTTAAATATTTGTTTTAAATATTATTTCCAAATTTCGGGTTTTTGTTTAGATTTCTAGGTCAAACCGTTTGACCGGCAGGACCTTTTCATTAGTAAAGATTAGAAACTTGTTAAATCCAAGAACAAATGTTTCGAACCTTTTGAAGCCTTAATAAGGCATTTAAAATATGATGTTGAAAGCACTTTTCTCGCTACAATTACGTTGTGAGCATCCGTAGATTTCCGTGACATCCTGGGCACGTTTTTAAAATCCAGAAAGTGTAGCATACTTTGGCGTAGTGTGAAATGTCCCCGGGCTGCTATAAATTTATAAGACGAGGGGGGAGGGAGGGGGGGTTGAAGAGAGGAAAGATGGAAAGGGGGACTAGCAAATGACTCGACGGAATTTTTCAATTGTTATTTCATCTGCCATGTGCGGCCAGTCGGTCAAGTGATGGTTTAGCATTCCGGACGGTCACGGCCTGCGGCTTGATGGCCACAGAAACCAAATAACCGAATGCTGAGTGCTGAAAAGCGAATACTGCAAAACCGAAAACCGAAAACCAAAAACAAGCAACTCAGTTCCGTGAATCGGGCAGAGGCGTTAATTGAAATCCGGCTTAGGAACCGAATCGCCGGTTAACCCGAGGCGCCCCCAAATCGGACATCATGCAGCCATTAAACAATAACACTTTTGGCCGACCACACATGTTCCGAAAACACAAACACACAAAACAGGAGAGTCCGAGTCCTTTAACATTTCGCTGGATGATTTGTGGTGCAATAAAGAAGGCCATTTAATACCGGGGGCCCAGCTCTTTAACCTTTTCGAACCCAGAAATCAGTATCGTATCGAATCGAATCGAAAAACGAGAAACGAGAAACGGGGAATTGGCAAGCGCCAAAACTAACAAGCTCATTCTCAATTTATATTAAATCGAAAGTCCACAAATGGTTCAGCTGACCCCAAAAGCAACAATGGGGTCATCCACAGATATACGCACACGTACACGCATTTATATACGTACATATATACAGGAGCGTAGATTGGGGGGTATTTTGGGGTTAAAAACAATATATTTCTGGGGATTTCAAAATTATCAAAATTATTTAAAACATTTTAATACGGAATTTCAATTAATAAAATAATTTAGACACTCTTTACAACGAATAAGCATGATTTCAAGATACCTAAATAAATATAAATATATAAAAAACAATATTTCTGGATATTTCAAAATTATTAAAATTATTTAAAACATTTTAATACGGAATTTCAATTAATAAAATGGTTTAGACACTCTTTACAACTAATAAGCATGATTTCAAGATACCTAAATAAATATAAATATATAAAAAAAAATATTTCTGAATATTTCAAAATTATTAAAATTATTTTTAAAAATTTAAAAATGGAAGTTAATTTTATAAAATATTTTTAGAACATCTATAAAACGCATAAGGGTCATTTTAAGACATTTATTATATATCTGTTTTTAAAAATATTTTTAAATTGAATACAGCTTATAAAAGAAACTAAACTTATTATAATCATATTTGATTTTCTGAATCCCCTTTTGGTTGCGCCACTGTGTATATGTAATATATATATGTATGGTATTATATGGGAATATAGAGCGGGGTAATCTTATCGTGCAGCAAGCCTTTTTTCCGCTTGGCTAGGGATGGGCAGTGATGGGTTAAAAGTGGGCCCGTATCACCCATCAGTTGTATGTGTGTGTTTGTGCGTCTCTTTCACTCTCACCCACTCCACCCCTCTCTCTCTCTCTCTCTCTCACTCTCTGTCTGTCTCTGTCTATTGGTCCCTTTGCCAATCTATTTCTATCGAATTCTCTTACTATTTGCCTCCTCAAAAAACATTACAAAACAAATTAAATCAAACCAAATGAATACCAAACAAAAATATGTTAATCAAAGATAAAAAAAAAATCGAAATATTTATATACAAAAATAAAAGTACAAAAGAAAACAGTAAAAAAAAAAACAAACCAAACCAAACAAAAAAAAAATGAAATACTTTCGAAACTCGTTTAGGAAATCGCGTATCGGAGATGGAGCTTCAGATCCAGATTCCGATTGGTAAGTTTATGCTCTTGTGTTCCTTATGATTTCTCGGTTTTGTCTCTGCACACCAATACAAATACAAATTACAAATACAAATACAGAAACAGATAACACACACAAACACACACACGCATAGCTTTGTTCTGCTTTTGATTTGATTATGATTGTGATTATGATTATGATTATGATGATGATGGTCATGCTGTTGATAATGATGATGATCGGCATGTGCGCGCTTTGCATTTGAATAGGCCGCAAGACAACAAGAACAAAAAACAGCAAGATATATAAGCCATATATCATAAATATATATATATTATGCATATAGAGTTTCATATATAGAGTAGGGTTTTTTCGACACAGACACTGGGACACCCTGTAAAAAGCCACAAACTTTAATTGGGGGACACCCACCCGCCCAGAAACACCCAAAGAACACCCACTAACACCCAGAAACACCCACTAACACTCACACTCACACACTGACGGCAACCACACCTATAGCTATCATTGTTTTCCTTTGATTTGTCTTTCGTTTAGCTAACTGCATTGCTACCAAATCGCTTTCGTTTCTCGTACCTCATCGTGTACCACACGACGTATGCGTAATAATTTAGCCACCGCTGTAAATAGACCAATGAAAACTAGTTAAATCAAAATAAACAAGAATCGCAAAGCAAAAACAAAAACAAAAAAACCGAAATTAAAACAAAGCAAATCCTAAACGAAACATTTATTTCGTAGCCTGGCATTTGATATGCTGAATGCGAATAATAATTGTGCATAAATTAAAAGCCCAAAACAAAAAACCAATTAACGCATCAGCAAGAACACCACCCCCAACAAATCGAACTGTACATAAAAGCAATGTATATATATATATATATTATATAGACACACATCCATTGTGTACATCATGCAAATAAACACCTAGTACTAGATGCTATAGCAGAACAGACGATTGAATGGCGACCCTGAGCGGCTTGAGCAAAAGTTTAAAGTGGTAAAACCTGATCCCCCGTCCCCGGAATCCCCCCCTTCCCCCATCCCGCAATCCCCCCATCCACGTAGAATCCACGTACGATATAGTCCTAGATCGAGTTCGTATATACTCGTAGTGCGTAGCAATGCTCTGGCAAAATGCGGTAGTGATAAGGAAAATACAAAAACAAAAAGTCTTAACTTTTTTTCTGTTCTTAAATTACCCAAATAACAATCGTTATTGATTGATGACGCCTCAGCTCTTTAAGCTTTATAAATGATTTCAAGACATTAAATGTGATTAATGTGTGTTTCGTTTCCGGGCAAAAGCAAACACAAAAATGCCGTTGGCGATTTTAAATCACTTGCCTAGCCGCCCAAGAGTATGCAATGATATAATTCACTTTTCACTGCATACTTTTGGACACCTACCTAAATTTGAAATTTAAACAACCCAAGCCACTTTAAAAACTAAGTGCAGTTCAAGAAGAGTAAAAGATGCTTCCCAGCCCATATAAATAAATTATTCATAGACATATAGTTCACCGAAAACTTTGCCATAGCATCGTAAGCTTCGGATTTGCCGGAGAAAACCGTACTTTTCGTTTCTTTTAATTTTCTTTTAATTGTGAAATGAAACTTTTTTGAGTTTCGCCGAGAAAAGCTCACCTGGCAGACAATTTAACACTTTTCGCCCCGAGGCCAAGAGCTATTTATATCGATGGCGGAAAATTCTTGGCCACTCGAACCGCCCACTTTCCCCCCTACCCCCGTCCACCCCCCTATTTTCCCCCCACTTCCTCACTCACTCTCACTATCTCTTTTTCGCTCTGTCTGTCTCTGTCTCGCTGCGCTGCTCTACTGCTGCTGCTAAAATTGTTTTCCAATTGCAATTTTCCTCATTTCTTGTCGATTGCATAACGCCTATATGATTGTTATTTCGTTTGATTACATTTGATTCAATTCAATTCGATTCACTTCCATTTGAGTTTGAGTTGATTTCGTTTGCGATTGCGACTCGTAGAGCTATAACTATAACTATATGTGTATTACTAACTATATCAAATGAATAAATATATTTTTTGCATGCCCAAAGACCTCATCTATATCTCTCTGTCTCTGTCTCTCTTTATATGCCCTTGTGTTTCATTTCCGTTTCCGTTTCACGTTAATGTTAGAGTTACCGTTACCGTTGCGTGCGTTTGCGTTACGGTCTTTTGGGTTCTCCCATGAATGTTTGTCTTGCCACTAAGTATGCGTAACCATAGCCGTAATCCGTAATATGTAACCCGTAACCCGTAACCTGTATACCCGTAACCCGTAGCCATACTACTCCGTCATCACCAACTAGCGTAAGTGTTTGATGTTTCGTGTTACGTAAGTGATTACGCTCTTTGAAAGAAAAGTAAAATAAGTAGGAAATATAAAACGCACCCTTAGTAACGTGAGCGCACGCTTAGTAGTTGGCATGATCTTTTCAGTTGCGCCCCTAATAGCCGCCCCGCCCCCCTTAAAATCCCCTTTAAATAGTTTAAAGTTAGCCAACCGTAGTTCGTTGTGTGAGACAATCCCTATTGAAAACGACCCAAATTGGCTGACCCCAACTAACTTGCTTTCGTTTCCACGCCCTGCGACACACAGGACACGATCGAACCAGCGTTGGATGAAGCTGCGCACCACCGTGCAGATCTCATCGGCGATACAGAAGAAACCACCGCTCAAGCGCGAAGATTCCTTCCTGAAGCGTTTCTCGACTAGACAGATACCCGAAACACAGGTAAGCGGAGATTCTGGGGTTTTAAAAATGTTTTTTAATCTTAAAATTGTATAATTTGGCACAGAAATCTCTATTAAAGGTGTCTAAAAGTAAGCAATGAAAAATGAAGATCAAAAAAATTGTTGCATACTTTTAGACACCTTGTTTAAAAGATTTCAAATTTAAGTGATTCTAAAATTGTAATATATTTTTAAAAGAATTTAATTGAAGATTTCTTTTAAGTATTGGGGTATATTATTGGGTATATTATCTCTTCTTATTTCCCATCAATAACCTCGTAGGAAACTGTTGAAGATACGGGTTCAGAAAGTGCCTCTGGTGACGTCGACAAGAGTGTTAAACGGCGACGACGCTATCTGCAGAAACGACGATCCGTTGTTAATCCAGATGAAAATTTTTACTTCTATTGGTTAATGATGTTAACTGTATGTGTTCTATATAATCTATGGACCCTAATTGTGAGGCAGAGCTTTCCTGAACTGCAGGTGAGTTTGCGTTTTCATTTTCGTTTTATCTTGTTTATCAGTGGTTCTATTTTTTTCCTTCCTTCCTCACTCACTTTACCACCCCCTCTGTTCGGCCTTTGTTCGTCCTTTGTGTAAAGCGACACCCTTTTTGTCATTATGCTAGAAGAGTTTCGGTTGTAATGGAACTTGGGTCCCCACTGCCTAGTCCCATGTAACGACCCTCCTTACGGATGTAGAGCATCCGTGGGTCACCTGTCCAGCAACAACAAAAAAAGAAAAAAAACCAAATTATCCTTATTTTTTATATCTGTTTGCTCCCGGTCTTTGCCTTGTAATGACTCAATTATAAGACACGCAGGCTGGCCTGGGCAAATGTTTGTTTATGGCCCAGTTAGCTGGTGTGTTTGTCATCAGATTAGAACTACGGTTGGGTTGGCAAACAAAAGTCGACTGTGTTGACCTTTAACCCGGCCACAAAGGCCTGTAGTTGAGGCCGCATTCCATGCCATCCCAACCCATCCCGGTTTTTTGGCCCGCACATTTGCAATTGTCAACTGCATTCCCCGTCCGTTTTAATTGCCCTTGACCTGGCCATAAAAATAGCCGTGGAAAATACGGCCTTTTTCACTTAATGCAGCACACTGTGTGTTTTACACCGAAAATAAATGTGTTCGTATACTTAACGATAATGGTTTTGACTAAAATAAGATACATATACATTTTTTATCGAGCTTGAAGAAATATCGACAGTTTTATATTTTTCGATATTTAAAATCGATAATATTGAATAGATATATATCGATTTTTGTAAAGCTTTATTTTCTTATATATTATTTGCTCTACTTTCTATCTCATTAAATTGAAATATTTTCTCTCTCTGCATTTTATGTACTATTTTCGGCTTAGCAATCTGTGCCCACGTTTTGGCTCATCTGCGATTCGATGACAGATGTTGTATTTATTTTAGATATAATAGTTCAATTACGCACAGGCTATCTGGAGCAGGGCCTAATGGTGAGTACTGAATAAAATATACGGGATTACTTAGGATTACTTGCATTTATTTTGAATCTATCTATAGGTATACGATGACAGGAAGCTGGCCTGCCACTATGTTCACTCGCGCGACTTCATCTTCGATATGATTGCGCTGATACCATTGGATCTGCTGCAGCTCAAGATGGGCACACATCCGCTCTTGCGTTTTACGCGATTTTTTAAAGTCAGTATTTTTGTATTGAATAATAATTAATAATTAAGTTTTCCACCCTTTTGCAGGTTTATCGATCTGTGAGATTTTATTACATCGTAGAAAGTAGAACAGTTTGGCCAAATTTATGGCGCGTTGTTAACCTAATTCATATCCTGTTAATACTGGCACACTGGTTCGGTTGTTTCTATTTTTTACTCTCCGAGGCGGAGGGTTTTCAGGTGGGTTCGAGTTGTCTATACTGAAAACTGAAATATTTTAACAATAATTAGATGAAAATAATAATTATTAATCATTGTTTTAATAATTAATTTAATAAGATTATAAAAATTGCTTACATAAACTAAAATTTTTTTTGATTTAAATAAAATAAAATGCTAAAGACTTCTATGAAGGTGCATAAAAGTATGCAACACTATATTTGTAAACCAGAAGTCGAAGTTTTACGTTTCATAGCATACTTTTAGACACCTTTCTAGTTATTTAGTTATTTAATAGTTATAACTTTGAAATATATGTGGAAAATGTAAATGTATAAATGTAAAATCTACAAATTTACCGTTTCACTTCACCCATTATCCCCGCCTGACCCACAGGGCGATTGGGTCTATCCATATCGACCCGGAGACTATGCCACCCTGACGCGCAAGTATCTGGGCAGCCTGTACTGGTCGACCCTGACACTGACGACCATCGGGGATCTGCCCACGCCCGAGACGAATGCAGAGTGAGTACGAATGAATAAATGTGAATATGGCGCGAGTACATATTGGATATCTACCAATTTATTAACAATCAGACCGAACTTTTCGGTGGACGGCCCTCGATCAATTCCGAGGCGTGGCATTAAATCGCGCCTGCTTCAATTCGGATCTAGCTATGGGTACGATCTTAACATAAAAATCCATCCACCATAACCAAGCAACTGAGCAAGATCAATCAATCGACCAATCAAATCCAGCGAATATCATGCAACTTGTTTGGGGGCTGTCCACCGAATCGTCTGCCTTGGTGTTCTCAATCTCAATCCAATTATCCATCCAACTGTTGCATTTTCTGCCAGCGAAAAATAAAGCGTTTGGCATCAAAGTTTTCGAAAGCGTGCGACAGCCTTGAACAGTTCCATTGATATTTGTGTACTAACCAAGGGAAAATTGCTAAAATTCCGAAAAACATAATCCTTAGGTCCCCTCGAGCTTTCGAAAACTTTGATTGAGCTTGCAAAAAGTGTTTGGAAAATAAGAGAGAGGAAAAAGAGGTCTTCATAATGTAAAAACAAATTTAAAAGAAATAAAAACACTTACAAAAATGTATTTAAAATACAAAGTGTTTTTAAAAAACATTTTTTCGATTAAATATTTTAATCGTTTTATTATTATAATTTAAATAAATTATTATAAAATGTAAAAAACTTTAAAAAACGTACTTTGGCTTTTCATATATCTAATTTATTCGATTACAATAATTAAAATAAAATATATTAAAATGTTAAAAAACTATTTATATTTCTAAAAACCTTTTTTTGAATTTATGTCAATTAGTTATAATTATTATAGAATGGAAAAAAGTAAAAAAACTTACATGAGAAAATATTTTTTTATATTCAAAATAAATTAAATAAAATGTAAAAAACTATTTATATTTCTAAAAACCTTTTTTTCGAATTTATATCGAAGTTGTTCAAACAAAAATGCTCTCTAAATGAACTGAAGCGCCCTCTTATTTCTCTCCGACACCTGATTCGATTTCGGTCGTCCTGCTAATTGATTGCCACTCCCCGTGAATTGCTCCCTCTTCGCAGATATATTTTTACGATCGTTAGCTATTTGATTGGTGTTTTTATCTTCGCCACCATTGTGGGCCAAGTGGGCAATGTGATAACGAACCGAAATGCGAATCGCCTGGAGTTCGAGCGCCTGCTGGATGGGGCCAAGACGTATATGCGGCACCACAAGGTGAGTTGTGTTTAGCTAATTGATTAAGCCACATATCCTTGAGATATCCCGGATATCCTCGATAGGTGCCCGGTGGGATGAAGCGTCGCGTGCTGCGGTGGTACGACTACAGCTGGTCCCGCGGAAGGATACAGGGTGGCGGTGACATCAATACCGCCTTGGGCCTGCTGCCCGACAAGCTGAAAACCGAATTGGCCTTACATGTCAACCTCAGCGTGCTGAAGAAGGTGACCATTTTCCAAGAGTGCCAGCCCGAGTTCCTTCACGATCTCGTGCTCAAGATGAAGGCCTACATCTTCACCCCAGGCGACTCCATTTGCCGGAAGGGCGAGGTGGCCCGCGAGATGTTCATCATCGCCGATGGCATTTTGGAGGTCCTCAGCGAGACGGGCAAGGTCCTCACCACCATGAAGGCCGGCGATTTTTTTGGCGAAATCGGCATCCTTAATTTGGACGGGCTGAACAAGTAAGTGGGGTGTTTTGCATTATTTATTATTATTTTTTACATTATTTTTTATTAATATTTTATTTATTAAATAATACAAATCGGCATTTTACAGACGCACGGCGGACGTGCGGTCCGTGGGCTATTCTGAGCTATTCTCGCTGTCCCGCGAGGATGTTCTGGCGGCCATGAAGGACTATCCGGATGCCCAGGAGATCCTGCAGACGCTGGGCCGCAAGCGGCTGATGGAGGTGCGCTGCGTGAACAAGAAGTACGCAAAGGCCCAGAGCGACAAGGAGGCGGCGGCCTATGCGGCGGCCCATCCGCACCACCACCAGGGGCACCAGGGCCACCAGGGGCACCACCAGGGCCAGGTGCACCAGAGCGACAGCAGCGAGAACAGTGCCTCCAAGAAGATCGTGGACAAGCTGAAGCACGACGTCAAGGGCTTTCGGAATGTGCTCAAGAAGTCCAGGTGGGTTTTGGCAAAAATGGGATCATAGCTAATGGCAAAGATAGAAAAATAAGTGATGATAACAAGCACAACAAAAAATATTTAATATATAATTTACTTGTTTTTATATAATAACAGAAAGTTCAATTTTAAATATTTTTTTTATTTTAGCAAATGAAACAAAATTAAATTAAAATATTTTTAAATCACTAAAACACTTAAAACGGTGTCTAAAAATATGCAAGAATATTTATCCTATGTTTTTGTCATTGCCTACTTTTGGGCACCCAATTAATAGTTATTTCATTATAAATGTTAAAACACTTAAAAAGGGTGTCTAAAAGTATGCAATAATAATTTTCTACATTTTGCATTGCATAATAAATAAATAAATAAATTATATTAAAGTCCTGGTGATTTTCCGCTTCTCCACTTCGTTTTAAATTCCCCCTAAGATGCATTCACAAAAGAAATTCACCCTATTTTCCTTACAGGACCTCGCGGAAAAGCGACGAGTCCCTGGAAATGCAGCCGCTGCACAACACCTCGCCCCGCGGCAGCAAGATCCTGCTGAAGCGAATGTCGCGCGTGAGATCGGATGAAAAGGATGCGGACAGTGCCGAGGCCAAGGACGAGCTGCACGACAAGACGCCCAGCCCGATTGGGGCGGGGCTGCCGCTGCTGCAGCGCCTCCGGCTGCTCAAGGAGAAGCAGGTGAGTTGAGCTGCATTGAATTGAGTTGGCCAGTTGCGAAGCCATCACATCGGCATCCATTCACCCACCTGCGGCGGAAGCCGCATAGCCACAGTCACAGCCGCAACCACCAGAGTCACCAGAAACCACACAGCTCTTTTGGTTATTTTCCTTTGGTTCTTCACCCCACTTCACCTTTGCTCGACTTTCGACTTTCGTTTCCACACACCATTCAGAGCCAGAACCAGAGCCACACCCACATTCCGCATTCCGACCACCCACAAGGCTTTAAATGGTTATTCGCCACAAGCAGACAAACAGAGCATTGAATGAAGAGCTTGACAAATGGAAAAACAAACCAACACGCCCACTAGAACACAAACAACAGCCTAATGGAAAGCAGTGCGAAGCCTGTTGTATCCGAGATACGGATTTCTTATTATTATAGAATACACTCACATCCACCGACACTTGCATACATATGTGTACATTGTTTCGACTCCATATTGTAATGCAGTTTGTAAAAGTTGTTAGTGCACCTTCAGATCCACCCAGAATAAATGTGCTAGTTCTGCAGATCTTCATCGAGCACGTTACGCAATTTGAAGCTTTAGCTGGCAGTCAAAAGCAAATAACTACAGCGAAAATAAAGCAGAAAATATAAATCTGAACATGTAATGCTAAAGAATTCGCGTATTTCTTAAACATATATATTTGAAAATTTAATG
The DNA here is from genome assembly GCA_035046095.1 of Drosophila pseudotakahashii. Taxonomy (NCBI): domain Eukaryota; kingdom Metazoa; phylum Arthropoda; class Insecta; order Diptera; family Drosophilidae; genus Drosophila; species Drosophila pseudotakahashii. Next base: position 17,688,024 of record JAWNOE010000105.1, read on the forward strand.
CTAAAGAATTCGCGTATTTCTTAAACATATATATTTGAAATTTTAATGCTAAAGAATTCGCGTATTTCTTAAAAAAGATATATTTTAAAGTTTGATGCTAAAGAATTCGCGTATTTTTATGTATTTCGATTTTTAAAAAATCTACTAATATGTTAAATATTTTTAGGAAAATAAATACCATAGAAGGGCTGTTCTGTAACTAATTTGAGCTTATCTAGAGACGCATTCAATAGTTCCCTGCTTCCGCTTAGAAAACATAAATATATTCCTAACTTTTAATTTACAAAATGGAACATACATGTATATATATACGAATATACTAAGTTACGAATTCAGTGACAGGCGAATGAACAGAACAGAATACAGAGGACACTATCGCTGACATTGCCCACTTAAAGTCATGATTTCTTTGGCATTTATCGTTTTACTTTGGTTTAGCTTCCGAAATGATTAACGCCCGATCCAGAAATTCGTGTTGTATGTAATTATCCCCAGCTCCTAAACAGTAGTTTTGTATGTGTCTTTATGTGTCTTGCACTAGGATCGCGAAGAGCGAGCTGTTAAGTCCACACCACCACAGAAATCTCCACCTCACTCACATGTAACGTGTACGTTATCGCCGCAGGAATCGATCCAGGAGGAGCCCGAACGCGAGTTCAGCGAAGGCTTTCCCCTGATCCAGCGACTGCAGCAGTTGAAAATTAAGAACGAGCCGCAGGCAAACGTCGCCGAACCCGGCGTCGTCATGGTAAAGCAAAACAAAATATGAAAAAATCAAAACCTATACGAGTTTGCGAAAAGAAATAACTAGAAGATAGATAGGTACAAAAATTATTTTAACCGGAACATCAAAAAGTAACCTCCTGTGAGGTCGACCGATTAAAGTTAAAGTTAATTTAACCGGGACGTCAAAAAACAACCTCCCGTTAACCTAAATCAGAGTTCTAGAGAATAACTTAGTATGATCTTACCTCACGTTTAGTTTTCAAAAGTTAGTCCAACCTGAGCCTAACCTCACGTTTATTCATGTAGTGATGCTAACCGCTTAGTTCAGAAAGAATCCTTAATCCTAAAACTCCCAAGATGACAGACATAAGTGTTGGATTCGTTTTTTCAAGGGCTCAAATTAAATGAGTTGAATATTAACCGATTAAATAGCCTCACAGCAGCATTCTCATTCTCCGGTTAACAGATGTGCAAGTATGAGTTAAGCATTTTGCCTAACAGGAGTATGAGAAAAGGACTCATCATTCATAGAACTTTCACCCTTCCGTATTAATGAACCCAATCATCTTTCTTTCTCGAAACTTTGCCCTCTAACCCGATGAAATCACCATCCAGGTCAACACGCCGCCCAACATCAGCAGCAAGATAGATTCGATAGGATCGATGGCGGGCTCAAATGGTGGCGGCCTTGGAGGAGGACAATCGTTGACGGTGGCCCAGATCAAGCCCATCATGAAGGTGTCCTTCAAGCAGAAGATCCAGCAAATGCAGGGCGGCGGCGGCGGAGGAGGAGCCAGCAGTTCTCCAGCTGCGAGTACGGGAGCCATAGCCAAAAAGGAGCCACCCAAGTCACTGGCCCTGGTGGCCAAGCATGTAACCACCGAGGATCCGGTGGTTACATCTGGACTGGGACTGGGACTGGGATTGGGATCTGGCATAGCCACCATATCGAAGAGGGTGGTCAAACCCACCGCTGCCCATCGCATGGCCACGCCCCTGCAATCCGACACGGACACCGATGGGACGCCCATCAAGCCATGGTCCAAGCTCAAGCTGGCCACCCTGATGTCCTCCAGCTACACGAGCCTCACGAACTGCTCGCCCGATGACCTGGTGGCCTCGTCGCCGCTGAAGAACTACTCGCTGAGCAACATACCCCAGCAGATGGAGGGGACGCATCAGCAGCGACCACGTCATCACAGCGCCAGGAGCAGCGCAAGATCACCGCGTCATAGCCATGGTCATCATCATCATCAGCATCCGCAACCGCATCCGCATCTGCATCCGCATCACCTTCAACAGCAGGCAGCTAGCTCCTCCAGCAATCAATCCACTACCAATGGCTCCTTAGCCAGCCAAAAGAGGGACTGCCTGCGCCTCCAGAAGCCGGAGCAGCATCTACCCGACGGCGAGCTCACGGAACTAAGCGGCAACGGGGGTCGGAGGAAGCTCTACCAGAGCGTCTTTGATCTATCGCCCGAATATTGCGGCCTGCCCTTTGTCAAGCGTCTGAAGATCCTCAACGAGCGCCAGAAGTTGGCCGAACTGGAGAGGGCCCTGCAGACGCGGAGCTTCAGCCTGGATTGCTCGAAATCGGGGCCAGATAGCAAGGTGCCCATCTCGGAGTCACTGTATCGCTGCTATAGCGACACATCCGGCATCTATTCGCAGTTCCTCAGCACGTACGAGTCGACCACCAGTTCCGCCTCGATATCCACCAATACATCCGCTTCGGCATCCGCATCGGCATCCGCATCCGCTTCGGCATCCGCATCCGCATCGGATAGCAATTCCCGGCAATTGCAGTATGTGCCACTGCCCTTGAGTCCCGAATCGAATGAGACCATGGAGCGCAGGAAGCTGAAGAGCATACTCAAGAAGCTACAGATGGGCGGTGGTCAGGAGGAGGAGGCGGCGGCGGCGGTAGTAACGGGTGGCCAAAGGTCGGGTCAAGGTCTTATGGCTGAGCCAACCTTGGAAGGGTATGTGGCTAGGCACAGTAAGCTCTTGAAGAGTGTAACCTTCCATTCCACTCTTTCCAGCCCGCCCGCCAGTGCCAAGGAGGAGTTGGAATCTCCCTGCGGCGGTGCTGCGGCAATCGGTTTAGGTTCGGGTTCGGGTTCGGTGAATAACGGTAACGTTAACGATAACAGTGCTAACTCGCGTCCGAATAACAACAGTGCGTATGCGTGTTCTTCGCCTTCTTCACCTCGGGCGGTGGCATTTCCGTTTCCGGTACCACCAGTTACCGCTCCATCAGGATCAGGATCAGCACCAGGATCAGAGGCGGTCTGGTCGCCGACGTTGACGTTGGTAACGCCCACGAATTCGCCGCAGGAGAGCCACCCAGCATTTCCCGCCGCCCAACTGCAGGTGGGGGAGTTGGGCGGAAATGGAAGTGGAAATGGAAAGGGCAACGGAAACGGGAAGGGAACTCGCGGACTCGTTGGTGGCGTTGGCAGCGCCTCATCGCCAGCGGCTGGAGTATCCGCATCCGCATCCACATCCGCATCCGCCTCGTATGTCGTCGAGTGCTCGTCGTCGTCGCTGTCGTCGTCGAATCAAATCCTACATGCCCAGTCCACCACTGATTTGAATTTGAATTTGCAGCTCAGGCAGAACACGACCAGTGCAACGACCATGGGCGGAACGGTTCCCGGTCCCCGGCTCGAAGGTAAATATAATGGAATAACAATATATACAGATCAAGTGAAATAACTAGAAACAGAACAAGAGCAACGCTTGTCTTCACTTCCCAGAATTTATTCTGTTCGATATAAAACACGCTATCGCTATCGCTATTGTAACTCTATCTTTCTCTCTCTCTCTATTTGAGAATACTTTAAAACACACACAGAAACACTTGAGCATGTGTATGCGAGTCACCCATACTCGCACATTACGAACTTTCTCTCGCTTTGCCCAGCTTTCTTCAACTTTCTTTAAAACTAGAGCTGGAGAAATATCGATATTTTCGATAGACTTTCACAATGTCGTGTCGATAATACGGATGTTATAAGAAAAGAAAAGCTTTAAAATCTGATAAGAAAACGTCAAAAAATCATCTGTTTGGAAAATATCTGAAATATCGATAAGATCGATATTTTTTAAGCTCTACTTGAAACCCATTCGGCTAACCCCCTTCTTTCTAACCAAACTCTTTGCATGACCGAAACGCTTTAAATAAACTGTACAAAAATCCGCAAACACGTAAAAACGTTATAATATTTTACCTTATTTACCAATTATACAAGGGACCCTTTAACGTAATATATTTTACTTTTAATTTTGAAATCCTTTTTTTATCTCATGTTTGTAAGATCGACTAATAGATCTTCTAAGATTACATATTTACCAGTTTACCATATTTCTCATTACCTGAAACATGTAATACTAAATGCTTAACTCCTATAGATCCTTAAATCATCCTGAGAACTTTTCAAATACTTATTATCAAAGTGCCCAAGAGTCCTTAAGTAATTCGCCTACAGAGTTATTTCTTTTTACCTGCATTTTTAACCCATACCTTCTAAAGGTTTTACCCAAAAAATCAAGAAAAGCTCAAGTAAATAATGGTAAACATTGTTATAAAAACACGGAATGTGCGTAGATCGAAGTTTTTCAGCTGATGTGCGGAAGTACAGTCACGCACGCTTTGGGAACGAAATGGAATGAAACAGCCGCCATGATGGATGCTTAAGACCTTAAGAGAGCATGATGTAACTTAAAACCAGCACAGAACACACTTTGCCTATGCTTTTGTATATATAATGTATAAATAATGAACACACAGAGAACACGATCGTGTAAATATATACTTACTATATAGATACCAAATGGAGCCGGTACAACACTTGTATGGTAATGGTAATGGTAATGATAATACGATTGGGAATGAGAATGTATATAATTGTCGACGATGTGCGTATGTATCAATGCCAATGCAAATGGAGCTCTATACATCTTTTGTCTGTTCTGTCCTGTGAAAATGAAAACCCAAATGTTCCGAATTCCATTCCATCTGCATTGGTATTCACAGCTTCGTTCCGCGAAGTCAACTGTATTTGATTGTTAAATCCGAGTACTATAACCTAAGTATGTAGTGCTAAACAAAACGCTTTAACACCCACAGCCTGACTTGATGTAGTAAAACTCTGGAGTAAAAAGAAATACTATTGAATGTCCTTTTACCCAAACAAATGCAAATGCAAAACCTTCACCTTCGCCCAGACACAAAGTATTTTCCCCATCCATTGTTCCATTGTGTGCTCACAACGATGTCTGATCTTGCACTTAAAGGCTTCCCGGAGGCACAGGACTACTTCAATCAGATCCTCAGCGGCATCAATCACGTGATCAAGACGCACATGAACGAGATGCACTCCAAGTTCGAGACGCAGTTCTCCAGCATGGCCGGCGAGGTGCGACGTCGCGATGCCATCATCGCCCAGCTGCAGCTCAAGCTGCGCTCCATCGAGGGCAGGTCCTCGGCCCAGGTGGCGACCACATCCTCGTCCCTCGTCCTGCCGCTCAGCAGGCGGCAGAAGCGCGAGAAGATGTCCCAGTTGTCGGTGGACGACGATGAGCCGCCCGAGGAGGAGGACAACAGCAGTTCGGGATCTTCAGCGGAGCTCCTGTTTATGGTGGGTTCGGGCTAACATAACATTAACATAACATTTTACTCATCCTATTATCCTTGGCTCGTTGTAGCGCGGGGACTCGCTGGACACGGTCTTCACCTCATCGCCGCCCATCGGGGGCGGCAGGCGCAGCATATCGCCGGGTCCGAGTCGCCATCACGCGGCCTCGGCGAACGCCCTGAACTGCCCGAGCAGCTACTACGGCGGACCCGGTGGCTCTCTCTCCCTCAGCTCCCGCCACGCCCAGAGCCACCCGAGCTTCTACTCAGGGCAGAGCTCACAGGGCAACGGACGTAGTGGTCGGAGTAGCAGTGGCTATCGCGAGTGGAGCGGAGGAGGCGGCGGCGGCGGAGGAGGAGGAGGAGGAGGAGGGGACAGCGGATCGAGCAGTGCCGTCATGGTGGCGGATGTGACGGGCAATCTGGCCCGCCTGTCGGACAGCGTGATCCTGGACATTGGCGAGAGCTCCAGTTCGAGCTCCTCGTCCAGCAAAATCAATATGGCCGATGTGGACGACGACGAGGAGGAGGGGGAGGAGTTGGATCCAGCGGCGCGGATGCCTGGCGAGGATGAGGAACTGGACGACGGTGGCGGTAGAACCGCTAGCCACAACGACTGGGAGGTGCGGATGCTGGCCGCCGAAATGGAGCGGCAGGAGCGCAAGCGCGGCCACTCCCTCAATCCCGACAATCTGGGCGAGCTGAGGCACTGCAGCACGTTCCTGCGGCGTCGCCGGAAGTTCAGCGACACCGAAACGGAGTTCAGTGAGACGGACATGGAGGAGCAGCTGGCCAGGTCCTCGCTGGATCCAAATGGAGGAGCATCGGGCTCTGGAGGAGCTGGCTCCCTTTCCACATCCACATCCCTGGGACACCAGAGCGGCAGCCAGCGGCCGAGGGCATCGAGCCTGGATCAGTTCAACCTGCGCTACGGGATCGGGCGCGGAATCTTTAAAGCAATGAGCATCGACCGTGATAAAGACAAGCTTTGAGAACTATAATCACGACCAAATCGAAATCGAAATCGAAATCGAAATCGAAATCTAACCAGTTCCCCAGATTCCCAATCCCAAATCAATCGCAACCAGAAGCAAGTTAAACCGCAGACAACCAATAAGCAATGGAATTAGGACAGTATTACCATGGTACAAGAACTAAGTATATGTATAGGATATATAAAAAGAAAACTAAGGATATGTGAGGACATATAGATCTATATTCTATATATGTTTAGCCCTAACGAAAACCCCCCAGCAAAGAGATCGATATATACAGATATACACGTATAAAGTAAAGTCCGAATGAGATATATATATATATCTATATATATATATAAATGAAATGTAGAATTAACGAAAGCAAACTACTACTAAAAACCAAGAAACAACACACAAATAGCCAGAGAGTGTTCCCACCCCTGTTCGAAATCATCATTATATCCATTTTAACCGGAGGTTATCTTTGTCCGCTTAAGAGAGCTTTGTCCTTATGAAATTGTTACCTCTTCGGTTAATGTATTGAATTGGATCATTAAGTAAACAAATTCGTAGATGATTTCAAATTATAAACTAGTTGTCCGTTAGTTTATTTAACTGTTACGTTTCCTTGTTCCGGTTAAATGTTCTTACTCGAAATTCTGCAAAATTTGTGTGACCCTGTGAGAGAGTGTATGCATGTGTGTGTGCCAGAAAGCAAGAGATGATAATTCCCACATTAAACCGTCCTGAAAAACGTCCATGCCACAATGTGCATGTTTGTTCATTTTGTATGTATCTGTAACTCTGCAACCACTCTGCATCCCAATTATCTTGATCCGAACCCGAATCGGAATTTTGATCAGCTTCAGTTTCAGCTTTCAGTTCAGTTTGTGGACGACGGGGGCCTGGGTCTCTCTACAGATGTATATACCTCTTATTGTTAGAGACTATGGAACATATATATACATATATATTTTAAGTACGTACATATATATATATATATATACACAGAAATATACATAGTTATATATCTATATATGAACTAGTGTAATGAAAACCGAAAGCTTTAATAACTTATATAGAAAACTATTTAAGAAACATTTTAAATACTAATCGATTCGGACAAATGTTTTGAAATAGAACAGGCCAACAACCCATTTCCAAAGCAAACAAAGAAACAAGCCAACACACCAAAAACACATACACATAAGGCATACACCTGCATACGAATATCTAAATATAGAGCCTATAATATGCGTAGATTAGCGATTTACTTGTTACAAAGAAAAACACCCTCAGTTCGAGCTGTTAAGCCTATCTAAGCGTTAGTCGAACCTATCGAAAACTTAGACTAGCCCCCTCAATCCTACGATCCCTGTATAACCCTACGCCCCTGCATCCATTCGGTTTCGTTCACCTGATCTCACGCTTGCCCTCTGACCTCTGACCGCCCACTCCCACTCCCCCACTAACTAGAGACACTATCTCGCTATAAGAAGGGCAACCCTAGCACTTAAGTAGTTTAGTGCAATTCAAGATCTCTTTCGAAACCGAGCAACTCCCTTCCCCCGAACAAAAACGAAAAAAAAGAAATGTATCTCAAGACTATATATTTGTAGGAACAAGGACACGATTGTTAATTGTTGTTGATTTTGTATTTGATTTATCGTTGCTCTGAACTAATCGCTTAACTCAAGACAGTTACTAGCCAAGGCCCTAGACGCACTCACTAATCTCAGACGGTAGAGTCCGTAGTGAAAAGTTAGACACCCAACTCTAGAGTTTCGTAGTTTCAACTAGCCGCAAAAAGGATGTTTAACTGTACTCTACTCAAGCCACTTACTATCGCTCTGGCTATCTTGGCTATCGATAACTATCGTACTGTACTAAGCGCACTAAGGCACACACACACACACACACACACACACACACGCAAGGAACACAAACTCATACAAATTGAAGGAAGTTGAGGAAGTCAACCTCAAAGATGCTAGATCTATCCAAGTAACTGTTTCTCAGGTGGGGGCAAATTTAGCTAGAAATCAGTCTTAATCGATGATTTTGTATAAAAACATCGATAGCTACCGATTGCTATCTAAAAACATCAGCGTTCCAAAGGGAAACCCGATTTTTTAAAGATGTGAAACTGTGATTTTGATTTTAAAACGGAAATTTTGTTTTACTATTATCGATTCTACAAATATTTTAGTTTTCATAATATTCAATTTCTTTCGATCTTTGGATTATTTCCTCAAAAATAAATATATTTCGCAAACTCTTATTATGAAACATCGTTTTTCCCTTTACAAACTGAATTTCTCCACCAACTAGTCCACGATACAAAACCTGAAATTCAAGGAACAAGGAATTCTCATGGAATTCTCAAACTACACAAAAGCAACAACTTAAATGGGTCACAGCCAGCTAAGCAGTCCAACTAAATGTAATAAGACAAACGACAAGCACAACAACACTTATGTAATTCAAGACACAGCCAGCAAAATGAAAATGAAAATGAAAATGGAGCAGAAGTAACTCTATAAGGTTTTGATTTAGTCGTTTATCGGGTTCCTTTGTTGAAAGAGGGAAAACCATTTAAATTGAATTACATACGCCAGGGACCACAAAATGTTTTTTTGTCTCTTTTTTATAAAACAAAAATCAAGAAAAAAAGCCAAATGTGTAAACACAAAGGGAAAACCTAGCAAATTTAATGATAATAAAGACATAACAAGAGAGAGTGTGTTATCGACCAGAAGAAGGTGGCCGATCGAGAGATCGATCATCGATCGATATCGATAGATTTACCCCTTAGCCAGGCACCCACTATATAGGCCCCCCATTCCCGAACCCCTATATGTAATATTAACCTAAGTTCGCACCACTCACTCTCGGTTCAATTGTTGTCAGCCAACGAAAAGCTCTGTGAGTCAATTATGTATATGGATGATCATTGTTTTAATCGAGATTGTTTTTAACGATATGACCTATGACCTATGACCTATGACCTACTCCGTATCTGTATCTGTATCCGTATTGTACTATATTGCATTGAATACCACATACCGCGGATTGTTGTCGTTGTTGATTTTAAATTAAATATTACATTTTAAATTGCTCGTCTTTAAGTTACCGATATTTTTATACATTAGTTTAAGGTAGCGCATAATGAGTCCCACGAGTCTAGAGTAAATTCCTATATAAATGTATAAATACATATATATATTTTTTTTTTCTCCTAATTGCTAATTTCGCAACGTTGACCGAATACTAAACAGAATGTACTTATAGTAAAATTATACGCAAAAGATAATTTAAACGAAACTAAATTGAGAGCTAAACCCCAAGCAAGCAAAAGCAAACAAAGAAATTAGCACATGTTAAAGAAGCGCAAATAAAAAAGTGAAATACTTAATACAAACTTGCCTTCGGTTGCGAGTTACTTTGTAGTGTGCCAAATCTACATCATATCAACTTTTACTCACCACAAGGTATGATGTTGCTGCAAAATAATACGAACCTATGTACGAGTCCTAAAACCGATGAGGCAAGTGCAAGCAAGTGAAAACCCCGTACAGGCAAGGTGAAATATGAAATATGAATTATGAAAGAGAAATCGAAATCGAAGCAAACAAAACTTATTTGAATAAAAGAGAAAAAAAAGTGACGAGGAGTGTTTTATTTATTTTCCAGAGATGTCTTCTTCTAAGTCCAAAGTTTGATCTAAAGTATTAAAAATACCTTCAACAAATCAAGTATCATTCTGATTTGAATAAGGATAATATTTAACTTAATTTAAAATTATTTATTAAAAAAAAAAATAAATTAAGTATTTTAAAAAAGTATATTTATAATTTCTATAAAATAACTGATATGATAAAATATCTAATTGATATGTTTGATGGGCTTTTCATTGATATGAAATAAGGCAGAAGTTACCGTTATATCATATCAAATTTAAATGCATGTTTTTTTTGGCTTTACAGATATTTTCCCGTTAAAAGTGTACAAAATTAAAGGATAAAATTCTTTAGATTCAAAAAATGTTCAATATATTTTTCGTTGCGTTTTTTGTAAGGAGGGTCACAATTTTTTACGAAATATTTAAAAACAGTTTACATTTCCATATATGAATGCCAAATTGGCATTCAATTTGAAAATCAATTTATTTTTGAAAATCAGTCAGAAAGTGATGAGGAACGTTAGCTAAGGACCTCAGTTGTTCAAATCTTTGGGACCTTTTTTGGCCAAACTACGAAGAAAACCGCGCAGATAAAATCCATATTTTTAATAAAAAATTCAAATCGAAATTTTTGCCAAAAATCTTAATCGTGTTTTTTTGCACAAAAATATCAGTATTTTTGGCGTAAAATGAGAAAAAACGGTCAGAATACAAAGTGTCATACCTTTTTGAGCTCGTATTTAAATTCCCTATCGATTGGCATTAAAAAATGGTAATTTTAGCGTTTTTAATTTTTTTGTAAAAAGTTGTGACCTTTATAAAAATTGCAAAAATTTGAAAATCAATTTATTTTTGAAAATCAGTCATAAAGTGATGAGGAACGTTAGCTAAGGACCTCAGTTGTTCAAATCTGTTATTCTTTTTACTTTGGGACCTTTTTTGGCCAAACTACAAAGAAAAACGCGCAGATAAAATCCATATTTTTTATAAAAAATTCAAATCGAAATTTTTGCCAAAAATCTTAATCGTGTTTTTTTTGCACAAAAATATCAGTATTTTTGGCGTAAAATGAGAAAAAACGGTCAGAATACAAAGTGTCATACCTTTTTGGGCTCGTATTTAAATTCCCTATCGATTGGCATTAAAAAATAGTAATTTTAGCGTTTTTAATTTTTTTGTAAAAAATTGTGACCCTACCCCTTATAAAAATCGCAAAAATTTGAAAATCAATTTATTTTTGAAAATCAGTCAGAAAGTGATGAGGAACGTTAGCTAAGGACCTCAGTTGTTCAAATCTGTTATTCTTTTTACTTTGGGACCTTTTTTGGCCAAACTACGAAGAAAACAACGCAGATAAAATCCATATTTTTAATAAAAAATTCATATCGAATTTTTTGCCAAAAATCTTAATCGTGTTTTTTTGCACAAAAATATCAGTATTTTTGGCGTAAAATGAGAAAAAACGGTCAGAATACAAAGTGTCATACCTTTTTGGGCTCGTATTTAAATTCCCTATCGATTGGCATTAAAAAATGGTAATTTTAGCGTTTTTAATTTTTTGTAAAAAATTGTGACCCTACCCCTTATAAAAATCGCAAAAATTTGAAAATCAATTTATTTTTGAAAATCAGTCAGAAAGTGATGAGGAACGTTAGCTAAGGACCTCAGTTGTTCAAATCTGTTATTCTTTTTACTTTGGGACCTTTTTTGGCCAAACTACGAAGAAAACAACGCAGATAAAATCCATATTTTTAATAAAAAATTCATATCGAATTTTTTGCCAAAAATCTTAATCGTGTTTTTTTGCACAAAAATATCAGTATTTTTGGCGTAAAATGAGAAAAAACGGTCAGAATACAAAGTGTCATACCTTTTTGGGCTCGTATTTAAATTCCCTATCGATTGGCATTAAAAAATGGTAATTTTAGCGTTTTTAATTTTTTTGTAAAAAATTGTGACCCTACCCTTATAAAAATCGCAAAAATTTGAAAATCAATTTATTTTTGAAAATCAGTCATAAAGTGATGGGAACGTTAGCTAAGGACCTCAGTTGTTCAAATCTGTTATTCTTTTTACTTTGGGACCTTTTTTGGCCAAACTACAAAGAAAACCGCGAAGATAAAATCCATATTTTTAATAAAAAATTCAAATCGAAATTTTTGCCAAAAATCTTAATCGTGTTTTTTTGCACAAAAATATCAGTATTTTTGGCGTAAAATGAGAAAAAACGGTCAGAATACAAAGTGTCATACCTTTTTGAGCTCGTATTTAAATTCCCTATCGATTGGCATTAAAAAATGGTAATTTTAGCGTTTTTAATTTTTTTGTAAAAAATTGTGACCCTACCCTTATAAAAATCGCAAAAATTTGAAAATCAATTTATTTTTGAAAATCAGTCAGAAAGTGATGAGGAACGTTAGCTAAGGACCTCAGTTGTTCAAATCTGTTATTCTTTTTACTTTGGGACCTTTTTTGGCCAAACTACGAAGAAAACCGCGCAGATAAAATCCATATTTTTAATAAAAAATTCAAATCGAAATTTTTGCCAAAAATCTTAATCGTGTTTTTTTGCACAAAAATATCAGTATTTTTGGCGTAAAATGAGAAAAAACGGTCAGAATACAAAGTGTCATACCTTTTTGAGCTCGTATTTAAATTCCCTATCGATTGGCATTAAAAAATGGTAATTTTAGCGTTTTTAATTTTTTTGTAAAAAATTGTGACCCTACCCCTTATAAAAATCGCAAAAATTTGAAAATCAATTTATTTTTGAAAATCAGTCAGAAAGTGATGAGGAACGTTAGCTAAGGACCTCAGTTGTTCAAATCTGTTATTCTTTTTACTTTGGGACCTTTTTTGGCCAAACTACGAAGAAAACCGCGCAGATAAAATCCATATTTTTAATAAAAAATTCAAATCGAAATTTTTGCCAAAAATCTTAATCGTGTTTTTTTGCACAAAAATATCAGTATTTTTGGCGTAAAATGAGAAAAAACGGTCAGAATACAAAGTGTCATACCTTTTTGAGCTCGTATTTAAATTCCCTATCGATTGGCATTAAAAAATGGTAATTTTAGCGTTTTTAATTTTTTTGTAAAAAATTGTGACCCTACCCTTATAAAAATCGCAAAAATTTGAAAATCAATTTATTTTTGAAAATCAGTCAGAAAGTGATGAGGAACGTTAGCTAAGGACCTCAGTTGTTCAAATCTGTTATTCTTTTTACTTTGGGACCTTTTTTGGCCAAACTACGAAGAAAACCGCGCAGATAAAATCCATATTTTTAATAAAAAATTCAAATCGAAATTTTTGCCAAAAATCTTAATCGTGTTTTTTTGCACAAAAATATCAGTATTTTTGGCGTAAAATGAGAAAAAACGGTCAGAATACAAAGTGTCATACCTTTTTGAGCTCGTATTTAAATTCCCTATCGATTGGCATTAAAAAATGGTAATTTTAGCGTTTTTAATTTTTTTGTAAAAAATTGTGACCCTACCCTTATAAAAATCGCAAAAATTTGAAAATCAATTTATTTTTGAAAATCAGTCAGAAAGTGATGAGGAACGTTAGCTAAGGACCTCAGTTGTTCAAATCTGTTATTCTTTTTACTTTGGGACCTTTTTTGGCCAAACTACGAAGAAAACAACGCAGATAAAATCCATATTTTTAATAAAAAATTCATATCGAAATTTTTGCCAAAAATCTTAATCGTGTTTTTTTGCACAAAAATATCAGTATTTTTGGCGTAAAATGAGAAAAAACGGTCAGAATACAAAGTGTCATACCTTTTTGAGCTCGTATCTAAATTCCCTATCGATTGGCATTAAAAAATGGTAATTTTAGCGTTTTTAATTTTTTTGTAAAAAATTGTGACCCTACCCTTATAAAAATCGCAAAAATTTGAAAATCAATTTATTTTTGAAAATCAGTCAGAAAGTGATGAGGAACGTTAGCTAAGGACCTCAGTTGTTCAAATCTGTTATTCTTTTTACTTTGGGACCTTTTTTGGCCAAACTACGAAGAAAACCGCGCAGATAAAATCCATATTTTTAATAAAAAATTCAAATCGAAATTTTTGCCAAAAATCTTAATCGTGTTTTTTTGCACAAAAATATCAGTATTTTTGGCGTAAAATGAGAAAAAACGGTCAGAATACAAAGTGTCATACCTTTTTGAGCTCGTATTTAAATTCCCTATCGATTGGCATTAAAAAATGGTAATTTTAGCGTTTTTAAATTTTTTGTAAAAAATTGTGACCCTACCCCTTATAAAAATCGCAAAAATTTGAAAATCAATTTATTTTTGAAAATCAGTCAGAAAGTGATGAGGAACGTTAGCTAAGGACCTCAGTTGTTCAAATCTGTTATTCTTTTTACTTTGGGACCTTTTTTGGCCAAACTACGAAGAAAACAACGCAGATAAAATCCATATTTTTAATAAAAAATTCATATCGAATTTTTTGCCAAAAATCTTAATCGTGTTTTTTTGCACAAAAATATCAGTATTTTTGGCGTAAAATGAGAAAAAACGGTCAGAATACAAAGTGTCATACCTTTTTGGGCTCGTATTTAAATTCCATATCGATTGGCATTAAAAAATGGTAATTTTAGCGTTTTTAATTTTTTTGTAAAAAATTGTGACCCTACCCTTATAAAAATCGCAAAAATTTGAAAATCAATTTATTTTTGAAAATCAGTCATAAAGTGATGAGGAACGTTAGCTAAGGACCTCAGTTGTTCAAATCTGTTATTCTTTTTACTTTGGGACCTTTTTTGGCCAAACTACAAAGAAAACCGCGAAGATAAAATCCATATTTTTAATAAAAAATTCAAATCGAAATTTTTGCCAAAAATCTTAATCGTGTTTTTTTGCACAAAAATATCAGTATTTTTGGCGTAAAATGAGAAAAAACGGTCAGAATACAAAGTGTCATACCTTTTTGAGCTCGTATTTAAATTCCCTATCGATTGGCATTAAAAAATGGTAATTTTAGCGTTTTTAATTTTTTTGTAAAAAATTGTGACCCTACCCTTATAAAAATCGCAAAAATTTGAAAATCAATTTATTTTTGAAAATCAGTCAGAAAGTGATGAGGAACGTTAGCTAAGGACCTCAGTTGTTCAAATCTGTTATTCTTTTTACTTTGGGACCTTTTTTGGCCAAACTACGAAGAAAACCGCGCAGATAAAATCCATATTTTTAATAAAAAATTCAAATCGAAATTTTTGCCAAAAATCTTAATCGTGTTTTTTTGCACAAAAATATCAGTATTTTTGGCGTAAAATGAGAAAAAACGGTCAGAATACAAAGTGTCATACCTTTTTGAGCTCGTATTTAAATTCCCTATCGATTGGCATTAAAAAATGGTAATTTTAGCGTTTTTAATTTTTTTGTAAAAAATTGTGACCCTACCCCTTATAAAAATCGCAAAAATTTGAAAATCAATTTATTTTTGAAAATCAGTCAGAAAGTGATGAGGAACGTTAGCTAAGGACCTCAGTTGTTCAAATCTGTTATTCTTTTTACTTTGGGACCTTTTTTGGCCAAACTACGAAGAAAACCGCGCAGATAAAATCCATATTTTTAATAAAAAATTCAAATCGAAATTTTTGCCAAAAATCTTAATCGTGTTTTTTTGCACAAAAATATCAGTATTTTTGGCGTAAAATGAGAAAAAACGGTCAGAATACAAAGTGTCATACCTTTTTGAGCTCGTATTTAAATTCCCTATCGATTGGCATTAAAAAATGGTAATTTTAGCGTTTTTAATTTTTTTGTAAAAAATTGTGACCCTACCCCTTATAAAAATCGCAAAAATTTGAAAATCAATTTATTTTTGAAAATCAGTCAGAAAGTGATGAGGAACGTTAGCTAAGGACCTCAGTTGTTCAAATCTGTTATTCTTTTTACTTTGGGACCTTTTTTGGCCAAACTACGAAGAAAACCGCGCAGATAAAATCCATATTTTTAATAAAAAATTCAAATCGAAATTTTTGCCAAAAATCTTAATCGTGTTTTTTTGCACAAAAATATCAGTATTTTTGGCGTAAAATGAGAAAAAACGGTCAGAATACAAAGTGTCATACCTTTTTGAGCTCGTATTTAAATTCCCTATCGATTGGCATTAAAAAATGGTAATTTTAGCGTTTTTAATTTTTTTGTAAAAAATTGTGACCCTACCCTTATAAAAATCGCAAAAATTTGAAAATCAATTTATTTTTGAAAATCAGTCAGAAAGTGATGAGGAACGTTAGCTAAGGACCTCAGTTGTTCAAATCTGTTATTCTTTTTACTTTGGGACCTTTTTTGGCCAAACTACGAAGAAAACCGCGCAGATAAAATCCATATTTTTAATAAAAAATTCAAATCGAAATTTTTGCCAAAAATCTTAATCGTGTTTTTTTGCACAAAAATATCAGTATTTTTGGCGTAAAATGAGAAAAAACGGTCAGAATACAAAGTGTCATACCTTTTTGAGCTCGTATTTAAATTCCCTATCGATTGGCATTAAAAAATGGTAATTTTAGCGTTTTTAATTTTTTTGTAAAAAATTGTGACCCTACCCCTTATAAAAATCGCAAAAATTTGAAAATCAATTTATTTTTGAAAATCAGTCAGAAAGTGATGAGGAACGTTAGCTAAGGACCTCAGTTGTTCAAATCTGTTATTCTTTTTACTTTGGGACCTTTTTTGGCCAAACTACGAAGAAAACCGCGCAGATAAAATCCATATTTTTAATAAAAAATTCAAATCGAAATTTTTGCCAAAAATCTTAATCGTGTTTTTTTGCACAAAAATATCAGTATTTTTGGCGTAAAATGAGAAAAAACGGTCAGAATACAAAGTGTCATACCTTTTTGAGCTCGTATTTAAATTCCCTATCGATTGGCATTAAAAAATGGTAATTTTAGCGTTTTTAATTTTTTTGTAAAAAATTGTGACCCTACCCTTATAAAAATCGCAAAAATTTGAAAATCAATTTATTTTTGAAAATCAGTCAGAAAGTGATGAGGAACGTTAGCTAAGGACCTCAGTTGTTCAAATCTGTTATTCTTTTTACTTTGGGACCTTTTTTGGCCAAACTACGAAGAAAACAACGCAGATAAAATCCATATTTTTAATAAAAAATTCATATCGAAATTTTTGCCAAAAATCTTAATCGTGTTTTTTTGCACAAAAATATCAGTATTTTTGGCGTAAAATGAGAAAAAACGGTCAGAATACAAAGTGTCATACCTTTTTGGGCTCGTATTTAAATTCCCTATCGATTGGCATTAAAAAATGGTAATTTTAGCGTTTTTAATTTTTTTGTAAAAAATTGTGACCCTACCCCTTATAAAAATCGCAAAAATTTGAAAATCAATTTATTTTTGAAAATCAGTCAGAAAGTGATGAGGAACGTTAGCTAAGGACCTCAGTTGTTCAAATCTGTTATTCTTTTTACTTTGGGACCTTTTTTGGCCAAACTACAAAGAAAACCGCGCAGATAAAATCCATATTTTTAATAAAAAATTCAAATCGAAATTTTTGCCCAAAATCTTAATCGTGTTTTTTTGCACAAAAATATCAGTATTTTTGGCGTAAAATGAGAAAAAACGGTCAGAATACAAAGTGTCATACCTTTTTGAGCTCGTATTTAAATTCCCTATCGATTGGCATTAAAAAATGGTAATTTTAGCGTTTTTAATTTTTTTGTAAAAAATTGTGACCCTACCCCTTATAAAAATCGCAAAAATTTGAAAATCAATTTATTTTTGAAAATCAGTCAGAAAGTGATGAGGAACGTTAGCTAAGGACCTCAGTTGTTCAAATCTGTTATTCTTTTTACTTTGGGACCTTTTTTGGCCAAACTACGAAGAAAACCGCGCAGATAAAATCCATATTTTTAATAAAAAATTCAAATCGAAATTTTTGCCAAAAATCTTAATCGTGTTTTTTTGCACAAAAATATCAGTATTTTTGGCGTAAAATGAGAAAAAACGGTCAGAATACAAAGTGTCATACCTTTTTGAGCTCGTATTTAAATTCCCTATCGATTGGCATTAAAAAATGGTAATTTTAGCGTTTTTAATTTTTTTGTAAAAAATTGTGACCCTACCCCTTATAAAAATCGCAAAAATTTGAAAATCAATTTATTTTTGAAAATCAGTCAGAAAGTGATGAGGAACGTTAGCTAAGGACCTCAGTTGTTCAAATCTGTTATTCTTTTTACTTTGGGACCTTTTTTGGCCAAACTACGAAGAAAACCGCGCAGATAAAATCCATATTTTTAATAAAAAATTCAAATCGAAATTTTTGCCAAAAATCTTAATCGTGTTTTTTTGCACAAAAATATCAGTATTTTTGGCGTAAAATGAGAAAAAACGGTCAGAATACAAAGTGTCATACCTTTTTGAGCTCGTATTTAAATTCCCTATCGATTGGCATTAAAAAATGGTAATTTTAGCGTTTTTAATTTTTTTGTAAAAAATTGTGACCCTACCCCTTATAAAAATCGCAAAAATTTGAAAATCAATTTATTTTTGAAAATCAGTCAGAAAGTGATGAGGAACGTTAGCTAAGGACCTCAGTTGTTCAAATCTGTTATTCTTTTTACTTTGGGACCTTTTTTGGCCAAACTACGAAGAAAACCGCGCAGATAAAATCCATATTTTTAATAAAAAATTCAAATCGAAATTTTTGCCAAAAATCTTAATCGTGTTTTTTTGCACAAAAATATCAGTATTTTTGGCGTAAAATGAGAAAAAACGGTCAGAATACAAAGTGTCATACCTTTTTGAGCTCGTATTTAAATTCCCTATCGATTGGCATTAAAAAATGGTAATTTTAGCGTTTTTAATTTTTTTGTAAAAAATTGTGACCCTACCCCTTATAAAAATCGCAAAAATTTGAAAATCAATTTATTTTTGAAAATCAGTCAGAAAGTGATGAGGAACGTTAGCTAAGGACCTCAGTTGTTCAAATCTGTTATTCTTTTTACTTTGGGACCTTTTTTGGCCAAACTACGAAGAAAACCGCGCAGATAAAATCCATATTTTTAATAAAAAATTCAAATCGAAATTTTTGCCAAAAATCTTAATCGTGTTTTTTTGCACAAAAATATCAGTATTTTTGGCGTAAAATGAGAAAAAACGGTCAGAATACAAAGTGTCATACCTTTTTGAGCTCGTATTTAAATTCCCTATCGATTGGCATTAAAAAATGGTAATTTTAGCGTTTTTAATTTTTTTGTAAAAAATTGTGACCCTACCCCTTATAAAAATCGCAAAAATTTGAAAATCAATTTATTTTTGAAAATCAGTCAGAAAGTGATGAGGAACGTTAGCTAAGGACCTCAGTTGTTCAAATCTGTTATTCTTTTTACTTTGGGACCTTTTTTGGCCAAACTACAAAGAAAACCGCGCAGATAAAATCCATATTTTTAATAAAAAATTCAAATCGAAATTTTTGCCCAAAATCTTAATCGTGTTTTTTTGCACAAAAATATCAGTATTTTTGGCGTAAAATGAGAAAAAACGGTCAGAATACAAAGTGTCATACCTTTTTGAGCTCGTATTTAAATTCCCTATCGATTGGCATTAAAAAATGGTAATTTTAGCGTTTTTAATTTTTTTGTAAAAAATTGTGACCCTACCTACCCCTTATAAAAATCGCAAAAATTTGAAAATCAATTTATTTTTGAAAATCAGTCAGAAAGTGATGAGGAACGTTAGCTAAGGACCTCAGTTGTTCAAATCTGTTATTCTTTTTACTTTGGGACCTTTTTTGGCCAAACTACGAAGAAAACCGCGCAGATAAAATCCATATTTTTAATAAAAAATTCAAATCGAAATTTTTGCCAAAAATCTTAATCGTGTTTTTTTGCACAAAAATATCAGTATTTTTGGCGTAAAATGAGAAAAAACGGTCAGAATACAAAGTGTCATACCTTTTTGAGCTCGTATTTAAATTCCCTATCGATTGGCATTAAAAAATGGTAATTTTAGCGTTTTTAATTTTTTTGTAAAAAATTGTGACCCTACCCCTTATAAAAATCGCAAAAATTTGAAAATCAATTTATTTTTGAAAATCAGTCAGAAAGTGATGAGGAACGTTAGCTAAGGACCTCAGTTGTTCAAATCTGTTATTCTTTTTACTTTGGGACCTTTTTTGGCCAAACTACGAAGAAAACCGCGCAGATAAAATCCATATTTTTAATAAAAAATTCAAATCGAAATTTTTGCCAAAAATCTTAATCGTGTTTTTTTGCACAAAAATATCAGTATTTTTGGCGTAAAATGAGAAAAAACGGTCAGAATACAAAGTGTCATACCTTTTTGAGCTCGTATTTAAATTCCCTATCGATTGGCATTAAAAAATGGTAATTTTAGCGTTTTTAATTTTTTTGTAAAAAATTGTGACCCTACCCCTTATAAAAATCGCAAAAATTTGAAAATCAATTTATTTTTGAAAATCAGTCAGAAAGTGATGAGGAACGTTAGCTAAGGACCTCAGTTGTTCAAATCTGTTATTCTTTTTACTTTGGGACCTTTTTTGGCCAAACTACGAAGAAAACCGCGCAGATAAAATCCATATTTTTAATAAAAAATTCAAATCGAAATTTTTGCCAAAAATCTTAATCGTGTTTTTTTGCACAAAAATATCAGTATTTTTGGCGTAAAATGAGAAAAAACGGTCAGAATACAAAGTGTCATACCTTTTTGAGCTCGTATCTAAATTCCCTATCGATTGGCATTAAAAAATGGTAATTTTAGCGTTTTTAATTTTTTTGTAAAAAATTGTGACCCTACCCCTTATAAAAATCGCAAAAATTTGAAAATCAATTTATTTTTGAAAATCAGTCAGAAAGTGATGAGGAACGTTAGCTAAGGACCTCAGTTGTTCAAATCTGTTATTCTTTTTACTTTGGGACCTTTTTTGGCCAAACTACAAAGAAAACCGCGCAGATAAAATCCATATTTTTAATAAAAAA
Source organism: Drosophila pseudotakahashii (assembly GCA_035046095.1). Taxonomy (NCBI): domain Eukaryota; kingdom Metazoa; phylum Arthropoda; class Insecta; order Diptera; family Drosophilidae; genus Drosophila; species Drosophila pseudotakahashii. Next base: position 17,709,020 of record JAWNOE010000105.1, read on the forward strand.
TTCAAATCGAAATTTTTGCCCAAAATCTTAATCGTGTTTTTTTGCACAAAAATATCAGTATTTTTGGCGTAAAATGAGAAAAAACGGTCAGAATACAAAGTGTCATACCTTTTTGAGCTCGTATTTAAATTCCCTATCGATTGGCATTAAAAAATGGTAATTTTAGCGTTTTTAATTTTTTTGTAAAAAATTGTGACCCTACCCCTTATAAAAATCGCAAAAATTTGAAAATCAATTTATTTTTGAAAATCAGTCAGAAAGTGATGAGGAACGTTAGCTAAGGACCTCAGTTGTTCAAATCTGTTATTCTTTTTACTTTGGGACCTTTTTTGGCCAAACTACGAAGAAAACCGCGCAGATAAAATCCATATTTTTAATAAAAAATTCAAATCGAAATTTTTGCCAAAAATCTTAATCGTGTTTTTTTGCACAAAAATATCAGTATTTTTGGCGTAAAATGAGAAAAAACGGTCAGAATACAAAGTGTCATACCTTTTTGAGCTCGTATTTAAATTCCCTATCGATTGGCATTAAAAAATGGTAATTTTAGCGTTTTTAATTTTTTTGTAAAAAATTGTGACCCTACCCCTTATAAAAATCGCAAAAATTTGAAAATCAATTTATTTTTGAAAATCAGTCAGAAAGTGATGAGGAACGTTAGCTAAGGACCTCAGTTGTTCAAATCTGTTATTCTTTTTACTTTGTTACCTTTTTTGGCCAAACTACGAAGAAAACCGCGCAGATAAAATCCATATTTTTAATAAAAAATTCAAATCGAAATTTTTGCCAAAAATCTTAATCGTGTTTTTTTGCACAAAAATATCAGTATTTTTGGCGTAAAATGAGAAAAAACGGTCAGAATACAAAGTGTCATACCTTTTTGAGCTCGTATTTAAATTCCCTATCGATTGGCATTAAAAAATGGTAATTTTAGCGTTTTTAATTTTTTTGTAAAAAATTGTGACCCTACCCCTTATAAAAATCGCAAAAATTTGAAAATCAATTTATTTTTGAAAATCAGTCAGAAAGTGATGAGGAACGTTAGCTAAGGACCTCAGTTGTTCAAATCTGTTATTCTTTTTACTTTGGGACCTTTTTTGGCCAAACTACGAAGAAAACCGCGCAGATAAAATCCATATTTTTAATAAAAAATTCAAATCGAAATTTTTGCCAAAAATCTTAATCGTGTTTTTTTGCACAAAAAAATTAAAAACGCTAAAAATACCATTTTTTAATGCCAATCGATAGGGAATTTAAATACGAGCTCAAAAAGGTATGACACTTTGTATTCTGACCGTTTTTTCTCATTTTACGCCAAAAATACTGATATTTTTGTGCAAAAAAACACGATTAAGATTTTTGGCAAAAATTTCGATTTGAATTTTTTATTAAAAATATGGATTTTATCTGCGCGGTTTTCTTCGTAGTTTGGCCAAAAAAGGTAACAAAGTAAAAAGAATAACAGATTTGAACAACTGAGGTCCTTAGCTAACGTTCCTCATCACTTTCTGACTGATTTTCAAAAATAAATTGATTTTCAAATTTTTGCGATTTTTATAAGGGGTAGGGTCACAATTTTTTACAAAAAAATTAAAAACGCTAAAATTACCATTTTTTAATGCCAATCGATAGGGAATTTAAATACGAGCTCAAAAAGGTATGACACTTTGTATTCTGACCGTTTTTTCTCATTTTACGCCAAAAATACTGATATTTTTGTGCAAAAAAACACGATTAAGATTTTTGGCAAAAATTTCGATTTGAATTTTTTATTAAAAATATGGATTTTATCTGCGCGGTTTTCTTCGTAGTTTGGCCAAAAAAGGTCCCAAAGTAAAAAGAATAACAGATTTGAACAACTGAGGTCCTTAGCTAACGTTCCTCATCACTTTCTGACTGATTTTCAAAAATAAATTGATTTTCAAAAATAAATTGATTTTCAAATTTTTGCGATTTTTATAAGGGGTACGGTCACAATTTATTACAAAAAAATTAAAAACGCTAAAATTACCATTTTTTAATGCCAATCGATAGGGAATTTAAATACGAGCTCAAAAAGGTATGACACTTTGTATTCTGACCGTTTTTTCTCATTTTACGCCAAAAATACTGATATTTTTGTGCAAAAAAACACGATTAAGATTTTTGGCAAAAATTTCGATTTGAATTTTTTATTAAAAATATGGATTTTATCTGCGCGGTTTTCTTCGTAGTTTGGCCAAAAAAGGTCCCAAAGTAAAAAGAATAACAGATTTGAACAACTGAGGTCCTTAGCTAACGTTCCTCATCACTTTCTGACTGATTTTCAAAAATAAATTGATTTTCAAATTTTTGCGATTTTTATAAGGGGTACGGTCACAATTTATTACAAAAAAATTAAAAACGCTAAAATTACCATTTTTTAATGCCAATCGATAGGGAATTTAAATACGAGCTCAAAAAGGTATGACACTTTGTATTCTGACCGTTTTTTCTCATTTTACGCCAAAAATACTGATATTTTTGTGCAAAAAAACACGATTAAGATTTTTGGCAAAAATTTCGATTTGAATTTTTTATTAAAAATATGGATTTTATCTGCGCGGTTTTCTTCGTAGTTTGGCCAAAAAAGGTCCCAAAGTAAAAAGAATAACAGATTTGAACAACTGAGGTCCTTAGCTAACGTTCCTCATCACTTTCTGACTGATTTTCAAAAATAAATTGATTTTCAAATTTTTGCGATTTTTATAAGGGGTACGGTCACAATTTATTACAAAAAAATTAAAAACGCTAAAATTACCATTTTTTAATGCCAATCGATAGGGAATTTAAATACGAGCTCAAAAAGGTATGACACTTTGTATTCTGACCGTTTTTTCTCATTTTACGCCAAAAATACTGATATTTTTGTGCAAAAAAACACGATTAAGATTTTTGGCAAAAATTTCGATTTGAATTTTTTATTAAAAATATGGATTTTATCTGCGCGGTTTTCTTCGTAGTTTGGCCAAAAAAGGTCCCAAAGTAAAAAGAATAACAGATTTGAACAACTGAGGTCCTTAGCTAACGTTCCTCATCACTTTCTGACTGATTTTCAAAAATAAATTGATTTTCAAATTTTTGCGATTTTTATAAGGGGTACGGTCACAATTTATTACAAAAAAATTAAAAACGCTAAAATTACCATTTTTTAATGCCAATCGATAGGGAATTTAAATACGAGCTCAAAAAGGTATGACACTTTGTATTCTGACCGTTTTTTCTCATTTTACGCCAAAAATACTGATATTTTTGTGCAAAAAAACACGATTAAGATTTTTGGCAAAAATTTCGATTTGAATTTTTTATTAAAAATATGGATTTTATCTGCGCGGTTTTCTTCGTAGTTTGGCCAAAAAAGGTCCCAAAGTAAAAAGAATAACAGATTTGAACAACTGAGGTCCTTAGCTAACGTTCCTCATCACTTTCTGACTGATTTTCAAAAATAAATTGATTTTCAAAACTAAATTGATTTTCAAATTTTTGCGATTTTTATAAGGGGTAAGGTCACAATTTATTACAAAAAAATTAAAAACGCTAAAATTACCATTTTTTAATGCCAATCGATAGGGAATTTAAATACGAGCTCAAAAAGGTATGACACTTTGTATTCTGACCGTTTTTTCTCATTTTACGCCAAAAATACTGATATTTTTGTGCAAAAAAACACGATTAAGATTTTTGGCAAAAATTTCGATTTGAATTTTTTCTTAAAAATATGGATTTTATCTGCGCGGTTTTCTTCGTACTGATATTTTTGTGCAAAAAAACACGATTAAGATTTTTGGCAAAAATTTCGATTTGAATTTTTTATTAAAAATATGGATTTTATCTGCGCGGTTTTCTTCGTAGTTTGGCCAAAAAAGGTCCCAAAGTAAAAAAAGAATAACTGATTTTCAAATATATATAAGCTTATTTTAGGCGCATTATTTAGAGGACTTAAACAATTGTAGTTCGTTAGTTGCAGTGGAGCCACCTATGGAGCATTGTGTGGAACTCTAGAGGCCTGCGCCTGCGCCCAAAAAAATACGGGTGAAAAGCCCTTAAAAACGAGGCCCAGCTGATGATGGTGATGAAAACGAAAACCATAATGAAAAGGGGTTGCTGGCGGAGCTTACAGCTTATTGTGGTGGCAACGCTGCAGAATAAAAAGCTCGCCGTTCATCCCCCGAATCAGCGATGCTGCTTCCACTGCTACTGCTGCTTGGGATTCCGCCAGAAATTCAGAAATTCAGAAATTCTCGGACACGCAGCACACAGAAAACTCGACGGATTTCGTATATTTTTTAGCTAGCGGCAGCGACTGCGCCCCAAACATTGCGCATACGACGTGTGGGCCGTTTGCGAGTGGCACGAAATAAATAGTTCACATTTGTTTTGCTGCCGTTTTTTGTTTGTTTGGCCCTGTTGGCTGGCTGGCGATTGTTGTTGCTGCTGTCGGATTTTGTTTGTTTTTTTTTTCCCAGTGATTTTTTTTCTGTAAACCAAGTGCAAGTGTGTTTTGCAATGTGTGCTGCTTGGTGTTTTTAAAACGAGAATCGCCGCGAATGGGTGTCCTGCGAGTAGTCCTGTGACTCCCCTATTTATCAGAAGGATTGCGAATTTTCTCGTTTGACATGTAGCTGGGATTCTGGGCGTGTGTTCGTGTCGGTGGTTCTGCGGTTGTTGTGCTGTGCTGTGCGGCAAAACGGGAAAAAGGAAAACGGGGGCAAGGATCCGGAATCGGTATCGGTAAGTCGTACAAACATTCACGAAATTATTTGTTTACATCGAACAAATGGGCGATGAAAATGTGCGAAAGAATGGCAAAAATTCGGAATGTACTATCAGCGATTTTTCCGTATTATTTTCAGACCCATTGTTTATTTGATCGCCCTTGCTGTGTGCTTATTTTTGATTATTCCGCACATTTGTTTGGCTTTGGCTCTCGCAATCAAAATGCATATTTATGGGGGGGTTCCTGATGGGTAAACCCCCTTTTTTCGGGAAGGGGAGGTGGGCTAGCATTATGTAAACCTGTGGGCTGGGCCACCGTTCCACCTGCAATGCCCATTCAGATATTCTCATATTCTGCGCTAATGTGCGTGGCTTTTGTCTGATTTATGCCGCAAAACAATCAAATTATTGCCAGCGAACAAGCAGCGAACCAAGCAACCAACCCCTTCTCACCCCCTCCGCATATCTTGTGGTGCCCATTTTTTATGATATTTCTCTATTTCCCTTTTGCGGCTGCCGAGCCATTTCATTATATAGTCGCTTGCAGGCACTGGGAAAAAATTAAAAAATAAATAAAAAAACATTTGGGAACATTACACAGTACAACTAAGCAAGTATATTAAGTACAAATATTGGAAAACGTAAACAAAAATATATATATATTGGGAATAAGATTAAAATAAATAAAAAAAATTTTGAAAAATATTTTATTTTAATTATTATTAATTGTTGACCAACATTTTTGTGTATTTAATTTAATTCTTTTTTTAACAAAACATTCTAATGGCTGGTTGTAATTTTCCTCAGTGTACCTTTAAAAATTAGTAAATTAGTATTACCTATCGAAATTTACAAAAGAATATTTTAAATTTATTAGTCGATTTATAGAAAAAATTAAATATTACTTTTGTCTTTATAATAAAAATACCATAAATATTGATAAATATTTTATTTGAATTATTAATAATTGTTTGCCAATATTTTTGTAAACTTATATAACATTCTTTTTTTTTTGTTGAAAAATATTCATTTTCTTATGGCTAAAGTTAATTTTTCTCAGTGTACCTTTAGCTTTCCTATTTTTTATGCCGCTCTCCTTTTTTCCGCCTTGGGTTTTGTTTTTGTTTGCGTCTTGTTTCAGCGTTGAACTAGTTTTTGGGCCACCACCATTCAGCACCACCGGGGATGTGGATGTGGATGTGGGGTGGGTGGTTCAAGAAGTTCCGGGGTGTTCTGCGTTCTTCACCCCGGAAGAAGTGCCCGTATCTTATATCATCATCCAGCGGATCCAGTGCGGTTTTTTTTATTCATTTTTTTGGGCCAGGCCAAAGTGTATCGGTCGGTGGCTCAAGGATCCGGATAGGCCAAGGACGAAGGACGAGGACGAGGACCCTTCGAGCAGCCCTCGCCGCCTCTGCCCAGCTGTTGCATAAATTTTCGCATTTAGCTGCTTGTCTTTCGCATGTGTGTGCGTGTGTGGGCCATGTGTTAGAGTGTGTGTGTGTGTGATGGGGTGTCCTTTTGCGGATTTCGTGAGCGTTTTATGCAGCTCAAGGAATTCCGTTGAAGGCATGACAAGGCTTTTATTCTCTTGCTCCCCTTCCCCATGCCAGTGATGCCCTTTTTTACAAGGGGTATTTAAGGCTTTATTAAGAAGTGTTCTCCAGAATAAGTCCTTTCTTATCTTCTGAACAGGTCGAGATTATCTTTAATCATTGCATGAAAGCAGCTGCTTTTGCAGAATCTAAGGTTTAATAAGTAAACAAGAACTTGAGAGCAACTAAACCTTTTTAAGAACATTTTAACCTTTTTAGTTAACATTTTCTGCATTTTTTACACAGCAATGTAATGATTATATTTATATTAATATATTTAAATATATTATTAAGAAATAAATAAATTAGTTTATTCACATTTTACAAAATAATTAAAGTTAAATCAATTTTAAATATTTCTTGGTTAAAATTCCATATTTTTCTAAAGTGTATGTATAAATTATTATTATTATTTACTTTTTTTTTATAAATTTCCCAAATTAGTTGCATTGTTTAACTTTCTCCACCTCTAATGGTTATTGGCCATTAGTCAACCAGGGGACCTCTATCAATATGTAAGACACCATATCAATCACTTGAGGCCCCCAAAAAAAATGAAGTAAGCGTGGAAAAGCCTCTGGGTGGGCTTTTCCTTTTCCATTTTCTCAATTTTCATTTGCGACTGTCGAGTTGTCGGGGTTACCAAGTTGGAACTATTTTAGGGCCAAGTTAGGCAAGTTGGCCAAGTGAGAGCTCGCGTAATTCGAAGTGGAAATGGAAATGACTTCTGGTCCTTTCGCATTTTTGTTTCGTTGTCATAACAAAATCAACAAAACATAAACCGAAATTGATTCAGCCTGTGTCTTTAGTCCAAAATAGATAATTGGCTTCATTAATGCGAGCATGTTCAGTTGAATTATTTTTACATACAAAAACGAGCAGTGAATCGAGAATCCAAATCAAACCAAACCCGTTTTTTCTCGGCTTTCAGTAATGCAAAGACGGCGATATGGCACTACAAGGCTGGCGCTTTTTCGGTGTCTCGGCAACCATCATCATCTACATAGGCGGCGTCCTGTTCCTGTCCATGAACAACATACCCGGCTCGCATCCCAAAAGACCGCGCATCGAACGCTTCGCCGAGGTGAGTCACGAATTTATCAAATTTAATGGCAAGCAAAAATGTACGAAAATATCCGGATAAAATTCCATAATATAGGTATCCTTAAAAGTATAGTGTTGTGTTTAATAATAAATAATATACGTAATTTATTCAAGTGTACGGTTTGAATGCCGTTAATCGCTATTTATTGGCTTTCCTTTGGCCCTTAAAATTATTCGTTGATTAACAGCCTTACATTAATACCTACAAACAATAATTAGCGCTTCAATTGATATAGACGTATTTTTAGTGAGTATAAAAATAGCAATAAAATATTTTTAAAATCCGCTATAAAATAAATACATTTATTAAAATATTTTTAATTAATTCCGATTTAAATACTTGATATAAATATTAATCAGCACTATTTTGTCTCATAAATAAAAATACTCAGTAAGCATAAAAAGTTCATTAAAATATTTTAAGAATCAGCTGTACAAATAAATAAATTTATTTAAATTTCTCAACTAATTGCTATAAAATACCTTTTAATATGTAGATTGTACTTAAAAATATATTTAAATTTCATAGATTCTCTATGGGTTTTGTTCCTATTTTTAACTAATTATTGGCCTTTTTTAATCGCAGTTCCCCAGCTTTCATAGTCCTCGGTTTCCGATGCCCAGCCGCAAGATGACGATACGCTGGTGTCGCGACCTGAAGTACATAAATCGAGATCTTCCAATCTACGCGGACTACAAGGCCGACTTCTACAGTGCGTATTTGAGTGGCTCTTGGCCATCTATGAAGCCACCTTTAACCCATTTCGAACCCATTTTAACCCCCCCAGCGGCCCTGCCCAGCGACATGAGCGCCGCTCTGCAATCCCTGCCGGCGCTAACCGCCTTGGCCAGCTTCCCGGGCAGCGGCAACACCTGGCTGCGCTATCTGCTCCAGCAGTCCACCGGCATCCTGACGGGCAGCATCTACAAGGACTACGGCCTGCTGAAGACCGGCTTCCCCGCGGAGAACGTCTGCAACAGCTCGGTATTACTGGTGAAGACACACGAGTGGGGCAGCAAGGCGTGGGCGCCCTTCGCCAAGGCCATCCTGCTCGTCCGCGATCCGGAGAAGGCCATCATAGCCGAATTCAATCGCCAGAGTGGCGGGCACATCGGTTTCGCATCGCCGGATCGCTACAAGCGCACCAAGGGAAAATGTAGGTCTTCTCTGGGCTCTGGGAAATATAATACCATAGATATATGGGGTCGCCAACTAATTAAGTCTAATTAAGGCAATTATGATTTGGTAACCATTAGGCTGGTCGTTAATTATAATGCAAGCTCATTCTGTTTTGTTTTGTCGCTTTTAAGGCGCTCTTAAATAATGATTTATATTTATAATTATATTCGATGATTTTGGAAATTCTCAAAGCAGAAGTTTTTACATTTTACGTTCCAAGTTCATCATCAATTTAAAAGTATTAAATTACATATTTTGTATAAGTGTATATGCCATTTTGTTGTACCTATTAATAACTATCGAAATGTAAGATAACTTTTAAATCTGACCATTCATTAAAAAGTTATAAGCAAATAATAGTATGTGAAAACAAGCAGTGCAAGCAGTCGATTTACAGCTTGCACTTCCTTTAGCTTAGCTTTCTCTCTTGTTTTTAAATTAGAAATATTCTGGATTACCATTTTAATTTCTTGGCTCAGGTTTTAAGCTCTTAAGTTTACAATAAGTTTTCGATTATTTAATAAGTTATTTCTCTTACAGATTGGCAGCAATTCGTGAGCAATAAGCTCAAGGGCTGGGAGGTGATGAACCTCAGCTGGGCGCGCAACTTCACGGGCGGCATCAAGGTGGTGTTCTACGACGACCTCGTTCACCACACCGAACGGGAGCTGCGATCGATTCTCGAGTTCCTGCAGTTCCCGGTCAACGAGCAGCTGATGCGATGCGCCATCATGCGGAAGGAGGGCATCTTCCGGCGAAAGAAGCGGCTGCTGAACTTCGATCCCTACACGGAGTCCATGCGGGCGGAGGTCCAGGAGCGTCGACGCATCGTCTACGGTTTGCTGGGGCGTCAAGAGCCGTAAAATATATTATATACTATATAAGAACTCTGGGCAACGAGATGGGAAATCGAATTCGTACCACCAAGAATACAAAAAGCAAAGAAATCGACGAAATAGCACAAATTGCAACCAAGATGCACAAGGCAACCGGAATTGCAATCGGGGAATTAGCAATCCCAATCATCACGCGATTTGTAGGACCATATATAGATCACACCTGGGAGATTCTGCCATCCCAATATAGTCCTCCAGAATTTTGTCCACCCCCGAATCAGATCCCAATCGTTTGCTGCTCGCTTGGCGCATTAGTTCAAATTTTTTGTGTTTTGTGTTAAACGTTTAAGCATTAGGTATGATATATTTTATTATAGAGAAACGCATAACTTTAGGTTATTGTACGTATTTGGTATGTAGGCTATACAACAAGGTATTATGATTCCTGAACGAATTTATGAAATTCATTATAGGCCATGTTGTGCTTCATCGCTCACCCAACTCAACTCAACGCAACTCAACGCAACTCAACTCATCCGCAACTTATCCTTTGGCCACGTTGAGGTCCCATATTAGACTATCCTTGTAAAAAGTTTTATACACGACTCTACAATAACTTGTGAAAAATTAACAATGGAACGTATTAGGTAATTGTACAAAAACAAAAAACCAAAAAAAATCGAATGAGAAACAATGAAGTGGATTTAAAAACCGAATACGAAAGTTTCTTTTACTTTTGGGTGGGATTTTGAGCGGGCTTTTAGGTCCTGAGAGCTTTCGTTGTTTTTTCAAAGCTTTTGGAAAAACGAAAAAAATTCGAAAAATCATGAAAAGAATTTTTAAATGTTTTTGCGAGCTTTCAGGATCTACTTAAAAGCTGCAAAGCTTCAAATGCTTGACGAAAAGCTTTCGAAAACTTTAAGGATGCAGCTTAAAAGCTCTCTATGGTGTTCGTTTATTTTTTACAAGCAATATGGTTTCACGCATAGATGGCGCCAGAAGGACGATTTTGAAAATTTTTTTGAAATTATATTTTTGAGTGGTTTTTAAAAAGAGGAAAAAAATATATCTGTGTTTTTATTTATTTCATTTAATACTTTTTATAATAAACGAATTAAGAAATTAGTTAGCTAAAAAGCATAAATTTAATAAAAACCACGAAAAATAAATAAATTGTTGGAATTTGAAATGTAGTCGAACTTTTATGTATAATTGCATGAAAATAAGAAAATCAGTCTAGAACTTTGTGTATATACTTAATTAAAATATATTATATGGAAAATATAAAATAATATAATAGAAAATAAACTGAAATTTTTAAGGTGGTAATGATTTTTATTTTTTATTAAATATTTTTTTATTTAAACTTAGATAATTCCCAAACGAGGTACCCTGTAATCCTGTCGAAGGGCCACTTAAATGGGGACACCCTGTGTGTGATTTGCCATGCTGCATGCTTTTAACAGTTGCACTGCAACAACTAGGCCTCCCCCCTTTTGAACTGACCCACCTGCTGGCTATCCCTGACCCACCTCCTCCTCCTCCTCCTCCTGGAACCCCCCCCCCCACTCATATCCCTTCCCCCACTGACATGTACGCCCATTTTTGTTTTGGCATTGTTGGCCGCCGCGTTGGCGTTTTGTGCCTTTTGTTGAGGCTCAGCCGCCACCCACAGTGGCCCCTCAAAAATCGACAAAACAAAAAAAAAGAGGCTAAAAATGCGGAGAAAAAAGAAAATTGTGCCATATGCTGGACGCGGGGCATTGCGATGCTCGGGTTTTCGGAAAAGGTTCGCCAAGGGGTGGTGTGAACACCACCCACCTCCCCCTTTTTACCCACTCATCGGTGGATACTGCGCAGTCGCCGCACCACCGAACAACGCCTGGCATTGGCTTCGTCAAGTTTGGAAGGATACGCCGGGTAGAGACACACCGACGACTGCCCAATTCCAGCTGAACGAAGGCGCCGGCAGCGCTGCCCGCCCGCGTTGGGCGACCAATCAAAGCCAGCTGCCTGGCATTATATAAGCGCAGCGGTGGCCATTTTGAGCCAGCCCAATGTGGACACGCCCACGCTGATAAATAATGAAAACATGTCGTCCGCCCCATTGAAAATAAACTCTGAAGTTAGCGAAACTCATCATAGAATTCTTTATCACAACACCACGCGCGCTTGTCTAGTTGTGAAATCTGTGTTGGTCCTCCAGTGCGCTGGCGTTTTTCTCAGTTTTCGTTGTCGACGACAAAAACACAACACAAAAGCGGCTCAATAATCTAAATAAATATATATATATATATATCTTTGAGTAGCGGGACGGTACAGCGGTCAAGCGGTTAAAGCGGTAGAGCGGTACGTTTAGATCAGATTAAAAGGAAGTCGAACGTCGGTAGTTGGGAAACGCGGGTCCACAGTTCGATCGCCGACGCCAAACCGTTTAACCGTTTCATTTAGCGAGTGCGCGCTTTTCCAATCAATTTGCAACAGTCCCAACAGTCCAAAAATCCAAATCAAATCAAATCAATTAACCGACGGCGGCCAAGTTAGTTAGCAAAAATCATCAACCGTTTGCAACATTTTTTTACTGTGATTTTTTTGCTCAGTTTGTTGTCCAAAACGCGTTTGAAAATTACCTAAAAATCAGAAACTAAACGGCCCAAAGAAAGAAAGAAAGAAATTTGCAAGTGAAGTGAATAAAAAAAAGAAGAAAGAATAAGAATAAGAAAAAAAGAGGGCGCAATAGAGCGGGCCCAGTGCATTCGATTTGATCTGTTGATGTCCTGCATGCAGGACACGCGCTAAAGCTGTCCCAGTAAGTGCTTCAAAATTTACTCGCCAACCACTTTCGACGCCTCCAGGGCGTTCAAGCTGGAGGAGGATTTCGTCGGCGGCTGCATGACAATGTCGATGTACTCGACGACGGATAAAATGAAAATGTCAGCGCCCAGTTGTTTTCCAGGACGCTACAGTCCCTCCTATCGAAGTTCGGAGCAAATGCGACGCTGCATGCCAAATCCATCTGTAAGTATTCAAGTGAGGGAGTCTAGTTCCCTTTTGGGAAGAACTCCCAACGACCAGATCAAAAGTTTTGGGGAATCTGGAGTCCCGAATCCCGTTGATACGATCTTCTAAATCTACGAGTTAATTATTAGCAAGAAGTAGTGAAGGATATGGAATTGATAAGCATTTTAAGCCTAACAATCCTAAGAAGCTGTGTTCTACACAATATCCTTTATAAGGAAATTATTTCACTTTGATATATGCGTGTTTTCGTGGTCCTAACATTTGTATCTGGGGTCTCGAATCCCGTTGATAGGATCTACTTCCTACGGTTTTTTAATAGTAGAAGTAGTGAAGCATATGGGAAGAATAATGTTGGCTTTACAATATCTTACTTTTGTATCGTGATAAAGATAATAGGATTTTGCTAAGGCCCATAGAACCTTAGAAGCATAATATGATACATAAGGAAATTATTTCACTTTGGAATATGCTTACTATCATGGTCTTACTATTAGTATTACCTTATCATTAGACGTGGGATTTTATTTAGAATCCTTTTTTCAATATATTTCAATATTTTCAATATATTATTCAATAAATAATAATTTTACTAAAATTCCGACGTCTAGTCATCATATTAGTAAATATGGCTACCAGCTTTTTCTAATTCCTACGAATTATTATAAGAATTTATTTACATATTTATTTATTGGATTTTTAATATTTAACGCTGCTTTTGGCAATTCAATTAGGCTTACAATATATAACTAACGCCTTTGCACCTGTAGATAATTATCACTTATAAGACAGTTATTATACTACGGAATATCCTTCCTTCTACAGATTCACATCTCGTCATCTTGCGATTCTCTCGAGGTATGATTTTCACATTAGTACACATTTTCTTCACAATTTTCCCGAGTCATTGATTTGAGTCAAATTGATTTTGCAATGGGATGACAATCACAAAACTTCAAGTCATCTTAGTCTTAGTCTGCTTATGGGCTATAACGAATTCCTCCAATTTATTATTAAAATTTATTATATTTGATTAACTTGTTCTTAAGAGTATCAGTTTTCACCGCTCGAAATGAGGTTAAATCATTAAAGAATTAATTGAAAATTATAAATTGGTTTTGTCAACTGCCGTAACCTTTAAAGCATTACATTTAAAGCCTCCATTTATCCCAGGATGGGATAATCTTTTTAAATTTTTTTTAAAACCCATTTAAGTTCCAACCAAACCGGATTCCCTTCAATATTAATGTCCTGCAATTATCGCTTAGTCCCTTAAACACAAAATTTAAGGCGACATTCAATTCTCCCTGTTCATAAAGTCATCAAATTGAATAATCCGCTTAATTATCTTAAAATCCCCAGTATATTTAACTTTACGAGAATAGAACAACAACTTTAGCATAAATCTTTTGCAAAATATTTCTGTAGTCTAAAGCTGTTGTATTTTATTTAAAATATTGTTTAAAAATTCAAATAATTCTTCCAAAAATGATCTTAAAATGTTACTTTTTAACTATTTCCTATAAAATATATGGGTGTAATATTACGCCATAATCAACTATTTGGAATACATTGCAAATTCTGATTTAAATTTAATTTTTTTTTTATTAATATTATAAGAAATCATATAAATATGACTGTTTTTTTTCTCCCTAAGACCAAGTTAATTACAATATCAAAAGGGGGAAAGTTGTCATTATGAAGCAACCTGTTCCTGTGACCCGCAAATATGAGCTCCATTCATGAGTCCGCGCCGCTGAATACAAAAAGCAACCGACTTACAACCCAGTTCTGCGATATATGTATAGAGAGAGCTTAGGGATACCGTGTTTTTCCTGTCTGAATGCATTAATAACGAATAACGAATAATTCGGAGTATTTGGCAGGCGTCTCGGAGTTTGCCAGCGTCCTGCTGAATCTTTTATGAGCTCGGAGTTAAAAATTGAATGGGAACATGGGCAGACATTAAATGGTTATTACTGACAGTTCTCAGACAGGTTTATTGATGCCAGTCGGCTGGTCAGGATTACAGGTGGAAAATGGAAAATGGAAACGCAAAGGAAACAGGAAACAGATATATGCAAATGGAAATGGAAACGCATAATTTCCGGCTAACATTCGTCTTAATTACGTCGTGAATGCCACTAAAGTTTCCCGAATTCCGTTGGCCGGTTTTTTGTGGGCTGCTTTCCATCGCCCACTAAACCCAAACTCAAGGGTTGTGCAGTAACCTTGAAAAGTGATTTGAAATTCATTTGCATTAATTATTTACCAACTATTTGTATGCGCTGCTGACCAGCTAGACAAATAAAAAATGTAAAAGCCCAGGGCAGAAGAACAAAGACGCAAAAAATATATAAAAACGAGCTGGCTGAACGAAAATGAATATACCCTGGGTGATAAATGCGAATCTAAGTGGTTTTTTTTAGAAAAACCAAAGAAAAACCATAGTTTAATGATGGATGTTTGTCAAGGGAAAACTATTTTACGGGGTTATTAAGTGGGGCTTACTGACAGACAAAAAAAATTAAAAACAATTTTAAAATGGTTAAAAAAATAAAAATAAAAAAATTACTTTAAAATAGGCAATTATTTATTTTAAATAAAGGATTTTTTAAAAAGCAGTTAACCTGAACTATGAAAACTTAAGGTTGATAAATACTCCGTTTAAATCGGTTCATTGATCAGTTATTCCACATTTTGTATTTTTTTAATCAGAATTTTATTCAAAACAAAGCCACAAAGTATCCAAATATAGAATGTCATATTTTTATGAACTCGGTTTTAAATTTCTAATCGATTAGCATTTAAACCTAGACATTTTATTTTTTTTTAAAACTTTTTCCAAAAAAAAAAAAAATGAAAAATGGCAAAAATTTTATTTTTTCAAAATCGCGTTGAAAGTGTCATGGATTTAATAATAATTTTGTTATCTGTTAAAAACAGTATGTATTTTTGATGTAAGACTATTTTCATCCAAGTTACAGCAAAAAATCAAAAAGGAAAAATTCATATTTTTACCAAAAACCCAAATCTCAATTTTCCACAAAAAAATTATTCGTTTTTTTACCGAAACAATAGAAATATTAATCCAAATATGGATTGTCATACCTTTCTAAACTCGTTATTAAATTTCCAATTGATTGGCATTTAAACCTAGACATTTTATTTTTTGACCATTTTTCGTAAAAAAAAACCATTATAAAAAAAAATGAAAATTGGCGAAAATTTTAATTTTTCTAAATCAACCGGAAAGTTACTGGAATCCATTAATCAGATTGTTAGCTTTTCAAAATAGTACGTATCTTTGATTTGGGACAATTTTTGGCCAAGTTACAACAATATAATATTGTAAGAAAAATTTATATTTTTGTATCAAAAGTCCAGATTCTGATTTTTGATGAAAAATTCTAAATATTGCCAAAAAAAATATACTTTTAAGTAAAGCCCATTAACCCATAGGTCCTTAAGTTCCTTAAAAATTGTTTATAATTGTTTTCATTGCTTAATTGAAATAAGCATAAAAGCATAAAAGTAGTTAGACATTTAAATGAAATCCAAGAATATAAAACCCTTGAAAAAGGGAAAAGTAAAAAGTCAGCTCCTTGAATTCAATTAAAGTTAAAAAAACTAATAAAAACAAAGTGTCTGGGTTATTTATGGGGAAAAAGTGAGTGGTACAGGTACTTTAAACTTCATGTTATACTACCCTTTTCTAGGGCATACAAATGTACATAAACAAATTGTGAAAAGGAGACTTGGAAATTGGTGGAAAATGGAAAAAAAAATACCTGATTGCCATGCCGAACAGGTGAACCACCCCACCAACCACGGATTTTCCTCATCTCATTTTCCAACAAAGTATTTTTCCTGCAAAGTCCTTAAATTAATCCGACACAAAAGCACTTTAAAGGAAAAAAAACAAAAAAGGGAGACAAAAATGAGGAAATCACTTCAAGTGTACTTCTCTTCTTTAAGAGGCAACAACTACATTTGCTTATCGGATTTATCCTTCCAACTTCCCCACCCCCCTCGTAACAGCTTTTGACCCCTCTCACCCCCTTTTTCAGCTGGCCGTTAGCCACTTTTCGGCTTTTTTTTTTTTTTTGGAACCAAGTTGAATGATCAAAGCGGCGGATTTATAGGATTTATATGCTACCCTTGGCTGGGCATTAAGTCGAGAAGGGAAAAGTCGACAGGGGGGCGGGAAAACCGGGGAAAAGCAGGCGAAAATCCGGGGTTGGGACACCGGCAGCGAAACGCTTTTTGGCTGGTTACAAAAACACTTAACGCCTTGCAGTCCATTAAATGGAAATTTGTCGCCGGATTCCCTGGACCGAAAATTACTCGTTGAAGGCGGGAAACCAAAAGCCATAGAAGTGCCATTTCCAGGGGAGCGGGGGATTTTCAGCGTTTCAACTCGAACAGAGGGGCCCATTGTCATTTAACTTGAATTGTTTGCCTGCCGCATTAAACGGACAGCGGCGGCGGCGGCGTTAATTTGATTTAAATATTCATAAACTGCATTAAATGGCCGCGACATTAAAACGAAACCAGCTGGAAAACAATTGACAAATTATTGGCAAAATAAAAAATAAATATTGGGGGGAATATAAAGCCAGTCGTCATTCGTTCGAATGGAAAAACGTCGGATTAGCAGCTCAGTTTCTGTTGAATGAAAGATTTAAAAACTATTAAGTCAATCAATGGGGTGTTATGTTATTTGTATGCAAAGTCCTTGAACAACTTTCTATGGCTGGTATAACATTTAAATTTTACATTACAAGATTATAAAACATAAAAGGTTTTTAGGAATACAGAAGTTAAAAAACAAATATCAAATAATTATTATTTTAGTCCTGGTTTTTTTGAGGAATTAAAACATAACATATATATAAACTTTATTATAAGTAGACATCAGATTGCTGAGAACCATAATAAAATCATAATTATACCTACCAAAATCTCTAAATATGATTTTTTAAGACATTTTGTTTTATAGTTTGGTTAGAATTGTTTAAATGGAATACGTTTTTTAGTTTTTTATAACAAAAATCAACAAAATCATAATTTTTTCATAGAAACTATACTGTTTGCACATTAATTCCCAACAATCGAGCTTTAAATAAAACATCTTAATAAGATAAGTTTACTTTCAGAAGATATATTATTTCAAATATAATAAAGATGATATATTTTTTTTCGTTTCATTAAGATGTTTTATTTTTAATGAATTCTACAGAGTATCTAGTATATTTTATTTTTATTTTTTTATTTGGTTGTACTTATCATAACTTTTCGAATGTTTCCCGCTACCCTAATGACATCCTATATTTTGGTTTTAAAGTGTTCCCTTCGCTCGAATTTAATTGCTCCAGTATTCAGTATTCAGAGGTTTGTTTTGCAGCGCAATCGATAAAATTAAGCATTCAGCAATGCGTATCTATTTACACACATCATAAATATTAAATACCCACAAAAATAAACAACAAAAAAAGAATCAAATTATATACATATATGAGGCACACACACACACAGAGAGACGCCGAGACTCACGTGGAGAGAAAAATGATACAAACAAACAAACAAAGTGCGAGACAGAAAGAGAAGGACGAAAAGGACGAAAAGGAGAAAAAAATAACAGTTCACTTGATTAATTTTTCACACTAATAAAGAATTTATGTGCAAGTGTCAACCTGCACTGCGAACATATATGTGTGTGTGTGTGTGTGTGTGTGTGTGTGCGAGCAGGTCAAGACAGAGTCCTGGCCATCTTCCCTCTCCCTCTCTTATGGCTAGGATCCTGGCCTAGGTCGTGGCTAAAAAGAGAGAGAGAGAGATACAAAGAGAGAGCGAGAGAGACTGAAGTCCTGCCGCTGCATAATTTGATGAATGACTGCGCATATTAATTCATAAATTAATTTACTGCTGCGTTGCGGTGCAAAATTTATTGGCCAACAAACTGTTGCCAATTTTGGTCAGAAGTATTTTCCGCCTTTCCTTCGTCCTGCAGTGAATAAATGTAGAATAGAATTTCGGATTGGTAAATCATAGGAAAAAGTTCTAAAAGTAATCCTTTTTTTTAATTCAAAATATAATAGAAATGAACTAGGGACCAAAAATATTCATTATTTGGAGGTTTTATTTTTTTAAGGACAACTGTGATTTTTAGTGATAAATGTATTATAAACAAGGGGTGTATAATCTTGGCCAATTTTAAAAGAAAACTTTTACTCTTTTGTATAAAGTATCTAAAAATCTGCAAAGGGAAAAACAAAACAAAATAAAAATCACATATAAATATTATTTACGGTTCTTAACTTATGACCATAATATATATATAATAATATAGGTGCTTAATAACTAATCCCTCCTTGAATTTTGACGAATAAACATTAAACTTGTCTTGTTAAATTAAAAGTAGGGATAAAACCTGAAAATCAGACTTTAAAGCTAACTTTGACTTTAATATGCGGCACTTTGCAAACTACTAATAAGGTTTACCCAAAAAAAAGAACTTTCATGGTTCAATATTTTAAAAATACCCACATCGTTTAGAGCTTTAAGATCATAAAGTGGAAATTGATTTTATATTTCTGAAGTAAAGTTATTAGGGCTTTTATTAAAGATATATTTCAAAAATATTATGGTATTTATAAATTATATCTTTATGTTTCGATTTCGACCCAGAAAGGTGTAATTTTCTTGGCATCCTGAATTGGAATGCACGCATTAACGTGGCATAAACATTGAGGAGACTGCCTTGCAAGTGCAAACAAACTGTCGCTGTCAGGTTATTTGCACACCCACGCCCACCACGTGTCACGCCCCCTGCCAAAGACGCCCCCCTTCGACCACGTTTATGCGACAATGGGGGGGTTTGCACATGGTCGAGTGGTCGACTGGTCGAATATCCAAGCATTCGAGTGGTCGAGTGGTCGAATGGGCCAAGACGTCATTAAGAATGCACAACATTTTGATTTCTACAATGGCCGCCCGGTTATTGCGGTCCTTCTTTGCGAGCGACAAAAAGAGACAGCCTGCTGCCGAGTGAGGGAGATGGAAAATGAAGGCCTACACAGAGATAATATAATACTATTATAGTTAAATTCATTTATTAAATGGGTATTAAATTGTTTGATATACAATGTATATGCCAAAACTTAAATTTAATTCATTGGCATGGATAAAAATAAATACTTTAAATGGGATATTTAAGTAACATTCCACTAAAGACGCTATTTTTTTTCAATTTTTCCATGTTTTTAAGCCTTAATTTTGCTCTTAACATTCAAAAGTAATTGTTAAACTATAAATTCTTTTAAAATGAACTTAAATGCTCCCAGTAAGTTTTTTTGTGCTTCATCCTTAATTACTTTATTACAACTTGCATACCCTTTGAATACCACATTTCCTTTTTTTTTAATTAATTTGTATCTTTATTGATACTAGATCACAATTATTTCTTTTTCATTTAAGTTACTTAGTGTGTGTTTTGAAAGTTCTTCTTTTTATTTCAATAAAAATTAATTATAGCTTTGTGGCCCCATTATTTTTCTTAGTGCATCTGCTGGGCCTTCGAATTACGCCTTTCGCCTGAAAATGGGCCGCAAAACGTGATGCCTTTTGGCCATGTGGGCTCCAGCTCCTTCTCCTCCTTCTCCTCCTCCTTCTCCTCCTCCGTCCCCGTCTCATTCACACTTAACCCCCTTCTTGGTCGTCTTTCGTTTTCGTCGTGCGGCGTTTTGAAGTTTTGTGCGCATCTAAATAATTGATTAACTGAAAAATTCGTGCGAGTTTCGTATACACAAGGAGTTTTCACCATGTATATATAAATTTATATATATATATATATACATATATCTATATATAAAATATAAAATCGATAAGACTGGAATAATAAAGACGAAGCGACGACGACGACGACGGCGACGACATGAAGATGAACAAGCGCGGGCAACGGGAACCGAAAAACTTTTGATATTATTTATTTAAAAACCAGCTAGTGGGAAGTGGGGTGCCCGAAATAAATCAATACGAACGGAGCTGCTTTTAAGGCTTTAAGGTTCGTCCTGAAATTTCAGGATCTACTTTTTTTTCTCCAACAATCAAAACTTAAAAAAATATTTGCTGCAGTGGCCCAACAATCTATACACAATTCTATCGATGTTTGTTCCGTCTTTTCAGAGTCGTTTATTAGAAGATGCTTCCCTATTATGCAATTCGTGGTCAGCACGTCAGAATGTAAGTTTATGAAAACCAATAAAACCAATAACAAATAAAAAATAAAATAAAACCGACTCTTGATTGATTTATCTTTTCTGAAATTCATTTTTGATACGTATACCATTCGATATTTGATATTTGATCTCTCTCGCCAACGCCGACCTATATATATAAGTATATCTATGTATATGTATGCCAACTAGTGCTGGAAAATTATCGATATTTTCGATATTTTTTCAATATCTTTGTTTTAAAGGAAAAAACAGATATTAAATATCAAGAAATAGCAAACTATCGATATTTTTCAAGCTCTAATGTCATCGAAAATTCCGAATTGGTTTTGGGTGATTTGTTCTCTATACATACAAGTATATTCCCTATTGTTTCGATTGTGTTCTTGCCTGCGGACCATCTATATATATATATGTGTATAACCCTGCATCCCTTTTTTCACCCATTACCCCGTAATCAGTACTCCTATATCTTACCTTACTTACCCATAATAACCGCTCTACTGACCATCCCGATCTTCGGTCTCTTCTCTCTCTCCGCAGGGTGATATCTTCGCGGGCATCAACGATGGCATCCTCAGCAGAGCGGAGGCCCTGGCCGCCGTCGACATCCAGAAGCATCAAGCCCAGCATGTACATAGCCAAATGCCCTCCCAAATCAAGCACGACGTCATGTACCACCATCACTCCATGAGTGGGCCCCCGCAACGTCCACTGCAGGTGAGTCAGAGTTTTTTTTGAACTCTCGATAGTTCGGGGGGATTGCCATATTGTCTGCAACAATCACCTACTTTGATATCTTTCCGAAGAAGTGCTTCAACTTTCACAATGATTATCTTAAAATAGGTATCCTAAAATTGTTGGTGTTCATTTCGGCTAAAATATTGATTTTATTTTGTCGAAAATCAGGACTCTGGTCCTTGAATAGGAAAAAACACGTACTGTTTTGAACAGTTAACAAATGATCAAATTAAATCACGTCTATTTGTGACTGATTTTTAAGAATTTTTATTTTTGGCCAATTTTAACATTTTTTAATTTTCACAATTTTTTGAAAAAAATTTCCAAAAATTAAAAAGTCCAGGTTGAAATGTCAATCGATTGGGAATTTAACTACGAGCTCAAAAAGGTATGAATCTCCATATTCGGATTAATATTTCTGTTCTTACGACCAATATACTATTTTTTTGGGTGGAAAATCACATTTTTGGTAAGAATTTGATTTTCTTAAATATATCTCTTTCTATATATTTATAAATTTAGATTTAATTAATGAAAAAGAGTTAAAATATAATAGGACTTTAGTTTTGTTTACTCTAAAAATCGATTGAAAAACCAGCTTAACCATCTTAAGATACTATGTCTTTAAGGAACCCATAATGTTACCGTCACTTCAAATCCTTGACGTCTCGACTTGAGTGGTCAGGACAGCTGAGACTGAGAGGATCTGTGGGACAAAAGCAAGGCATATAAATGGATCCCAAGTTACGAGCGGAAGTCCGGAAATCCAACGGTTGATTGAACCCAAAGAGCACGCCCCCCTTTTGCGGTTGCCCCTTTTCCGTATGTGTGTCTGTGTAGGTGGGTTATATGTATGTTAGGGGGGGATATTAGCCATCGACCAGAATGCTGCAAATTATGAAAGTCACTCCCTGATGAAGCGGGTTATAAACGAGGGGAAATGGGAAAAGGAAAACGGAACTGTCGCATTGGGACAGCCGAGAACTCCAATTTCCGTTTTCGATGGTCACACGCATGTCTATATATATATGATATATATATAGATGTGTGTGTGTGGTTAATTTGAAATGTTTCTTTAATAAAATTAAAATTGTGACGTGTAAGCCTTCTGGGAACGTGCCACGTGACGGTCGTTTGCCAGGTAAGCACATCATGATTCGTGTCGTTAATTGTATTGTACTTCAACTCGAACTCGAAACTAGAAACGATAGAGGGGCGTTGCGAGGAACTTTCCAACGGGGGGGGGTTAAGAACAACCAAGTGGTGGTTGCTGCTCTATTAGAAGTTGATTGTAATCAAATTACACAAGCAACCTGTTCTGTTCCGTTTTTTTTTGAGCCTCCAGCTAGTTGTAGTTGCTTTAGCCTGGTGTTGCTCATGTTGCTCATGTTGCTTTTGCTTTTGCCGTGTTGCCACTTGTTTTCGGCACAATCGAGCATGACGAAAGTGCGCCCTGTCCACGCGCCGTCCTCCGCGGTGGTTGATGTGGTTGTGACCCCCCTTCGATTCTCCGTAGGCAAAATAATCCACCCACCACCACCCAAAAAGATACCAGGCACATGGCACATAGAGCACATAACCCATAACCCATAACCATTCCCAATTGCCAGCGCGTGCTGTCCTTAATTTTCGGCAAACACACTCGGCGCTCTGGAGAGTTTCGATTTCGGTCTCAGGTGCCGGCCAACTCTATCAATCACCCACACTCTCGAACTCTCGAACACCCAAACTCCCGATTCCTCAAACACCCCCAAGGATATATCGTAACCATTCCCGCACACGATCTCCGATTCGATTGTTAACAAATTGGCTTTTCCGGGAAGAGGATTTCCCATTCATCCATAAGGGGCTTATTAATAAAGACAGGAAATCAAAGAAGGTCTCGAATAACAATCGCAACATCTACCGATTGAACGAAAAAGACTTACCAAAACCGAAGAAAATTCTCTTATCACAATGATTTTTCTATCAAGAAGTTAAGAAAGCTGAATTTAAAGTAGATTTTCAGTTTCTAATTCCATTTTTAAACACTTTGGTATCTATTTCTTAAAAACCAAACCTCTTAAGCGAGGTTTTACTATTATTATTTCAGGCCATTCTAGACATAACCCTTCGCTGGGAGACTGGACACATTGTGTCAACCGCAAACAAGTTGAGCAACTGACCCAACCAACCATCAGTTCGCAGTCCCACATAAAATATTGAGACCCCAAAAAAAAAAAAGCGGGGACATTGTGGGAATAACCAAGTGCGGAACAGCTGGACCCATTGGAAACCCAGAAGAAAACCCAGAGGAAAACCCCAATATTAGGCATACGGAAAACACAGTTTATTTCTTATTTACGGCTGAGAACCTGGCGATAATAGTGATCCAAACACTGATCGAATTGCTGGTTCATTTTGTCTTGTGCCTGGTTGATAATCCCTAGATTGTATTGGATCTCCGCGAAATTGCGCATGATATTATCTCTTCTTCGCTGCCAATTGGATTCCGAAATGGCTTTGTACTTTCTTAAATCCTCCTCCATTTCTTCAATCGACTTCTCTCTATTTCCGTCATCAAAGTAGGCGAAAGTTTTGTAGACCTCCGGCTTGCGATCTTTGCATTTATCTAGCCAATCCTCAACCGAACTTAACAGTTCGTCAACCGACTTTCCTTCGTCCCCGGCACCTAAATGGTTGACCCTTAACTCAACCTCCGGTTTGATTTTATCCTGTTTCTCAAGTACATCCCCTGATTTGGCTTCAGTTTGGAACATGATTAGTTCAGCTTCTTGCTTCTTCACTATCATCTCGGAGTTTCTTAGGAACATAGCATATGGTCTAAAACAAGGTTTACGCATTAACTCTTCATTAAATTGACATTTGGATTTAGGCCTTTTTTCTAACTTTGGGATATCAGTTTCTTGACTCTTAACAACCTCTTCAGACTGAATTATAACCTCGGGTTTGCTTTGCGGTATAACCTCTGGTACAACCGGGTACAACCTTATCATCTCTTGGTTCGGTTCAGCTTCTTGCCGAGGTTCAGAATGCACTATAACCTCTGATTTTCTTAGGAACATAGCATATGGTCTAAAATGAGGTTTACGCATCATCTCTTCATTAAATTGGGCTTTTGATTGAGGCCTATTCTTTGACTTGGGGATTTCACTTTCTTGATTTGGTTCAGCTTCTAGTGTAGATTTACTCACTGGCTTGGAGATAACAACCCCTTCACACTGCATTATAACCTCTGGAATAACCTGGGGTTTAAATATTATCTCCCGATTGAATTCAGCTTCTAATCTAGGAGTTTTCTCTGACTTAAGGATATCAGTTTCTTGATTTGGTTCAGCTACTAAAGTAGATTTACTCATTGGCTTGGAGAAAACAACACCTGCAGAGTGCATTTTAAACTCTGGAATAACCTGTAGTTTAAATAATATCTCTTGATTGAATTCAGCTTCTGATTTGAGCCTATTCTCTGACTTGGGAATATCAGTTTCTTGATTTGGTTCAGCTTCTGGTGTTGCTTTACTAACCTTGGAGTTGCTTAGCGGTTTGACCTCTGGTCTAACTTGGGTTTCAAGTATCATCTCTTGGTTCGGTTTAGCTTCTGGTTTATTCTCTGGCATGGGAATATCAGCTTTATCAGGCTGACTTAAATCCACTGATATACCTGCTGATTTAGGTTTATTCTCTGCCTTAGGGATAACAACCTTCTGAGACGGCATTCTAGATAACAACTCTTGCTTTAGGCTATCGGCATCTCTAGTCTGCCTTAAAACCTCTTGCTGCTTAGATTTACTCTTTGCTTTGCGAATAGCTTTCTCTTTAGCTTGTCTTCTAACCCGCAATATAGCCTCGAAATTAAGCCTAATTCTTGGGATTCCTCCAGCTGCACTCCCTTGCTTTGGAAAAACAATCTCTTTTTTCTGCCTTGAAACCTGAATAACCTCCGTTTTTGTCAGCGACTTAACCTCAGGTTTGTTCTGTGGAAATAACACAGGCTTACCCAGTGGCACTGCTTTGAACTTAGCACCTGAACCTAATTTAACCTCTTGATTTGGAATAACCTCCGGTTTGTAGATAGCCGCTGGCTTGTTCATTAGCTTAACCTCTGGTTTAACCTCCAGTTTCGTCAAGTCCATTGATTTTTCTTTAACCTTGAGCTCTCGGTCTTCTGCAACCACCATGTTTGCCTTTCGCTTTGGTTTTGGCGGCACTTCAGGTTTCACCTTCATCGCTGGTTTTCCTTTAGTCTCCTGTTTTGTCTGGTTTTCCATTGCTTCCGTTTGCACATTTGCCATTAATTCTTTTTTCAAAAAATAACCTATTCGACTATGATTTCCCAGTTTTGGCCAAGAATAACCCTTTCGGAGGTATTGAACTCGATCGGATTGCATTGCGATTTGTTTGCCGAAAGCACCGTAATTTTGCGTACTTAAAACTGTACAAAATATGTAACTTTAGTGTTTATTTTTAGCGAAATTTTTATTTATTTTTCTTACCCTTTTGCCTAGAACGTTGTGATTTCTATAAATATTGGCTGGGAACTGACAAAATGGAATAGAACAGTTTGAAAGGTAGTTCGTGGGCATACTTAGATTACTTGCTAAGTTATTTTTGAAATAAAGTAAACCTTTACCGAAGGCAATGAACCCTTGGATAAAATTTCGTTGCTCCAAAGTTATAGCTTATCGGTAAATAATTAATATTTTACTCACTCAGAAATTTACCTATTTTCAAAGGTGAAATTCTGTCAGCCAGAGTTTGCGAACTTCTGCTAATTGTGGCTTAACGTAGTACTATCTATATAGAAGCACCTGAACCCAAACCCCTTACAAACCCCTTCCCAAAACCCCCTCCCAAAACCCCTTCCCAACCCCTTCCACCCACCAAATGCGAAACTTTGGAGATGGAGAGCGAGTTGGTGGGCTGTCAGAAAGTCCCGGTAACATGTGTCATAATCGTTATGCCAGAAGACAGAAGGCCCCCAGCGCTATTTCCTCCGCAGGCACGGCAAACATTACAAAACTCATTAAATTAAACTAATTTACGAGCCAGCAGCCCCAATTCGCTACTGGTTTTCGGTTTTTGGTTTTTGGCTTTCGGCTTTTGGTTTTGCTAGCATATGAAAAGCCAATTATGTGGAGAGGCAATGGCAATCGCAATAAAAACGAGAAGGCGTCGGCAAAAGGGTAAACAAGAGTAAATATAATGCTAATTAAAATAATCATATCCATCATAAAACTCAGTGCTTGAAATGGAAAACAAGGGGGTGGGTTTTTTTTTACGGGAGGGATAAGTATTGTTGTCAGGTTGTCAGAACATTTGTAACAATTAAGGCGGCGGCGGCAAAATATCCATTATCAATTTCAATTTCCAGCCCAACTGTGCCAAATGCTATCCTGTTTTACCGAAGATGAGCTGGCCACTTTGCAGGCATTTATCAGAGATTTTTCCGGTCCGAACTTATGCTCCGATCTGGTTATTCCATATTTTTCCGGGCCACCCAACGCAACGCAACCCTCCTCGCTCACTTAATTCAATTTAAATTACACTTACATATTTCCGGCCGGGGCACTCGGGGTACATTGTACATATCCTGTCCATTAGTATTCGCAACATATGGCTCAATTTCCCTTGAAACGAAACGAAAGGAATCGCTTGCCCAAAGGGATACGGGTTATAGAGTACTGGACAGGATTCGGGGGATTTTCTGGGTAGTGTTCCTGTTCCTTTTCCTGTTCCTTTTCCTGCAGTTCAACCACAAGTGGTTTATCATATTGAAATTCATTTAGTGCACCTGTTTGATTTTTCCTGTCCTTTTTCCTTCTTCCTCTTTCGTCCTGCGGTCGGCAATATTGTTTTGTAAATATCGTTAACTCACCATTGCCACTCCACACGCAAGCCAAAAACAAAAACAAAAAAAAACTCCACAATTTCCACATCCACTTCCGGTTCCTTTAACTATTTTACTCTGGTTGTTGGCCCAGCGGCGACAGGCGACAACAGCAAATATTTGTCTTTTGTTCACATTAGAAACAACTTACCGCTAACTAGGGTTGCCCCGTCCAGGGTGGACCTGCGGGGTATCCCAGGCGAAGGCGAACAAAATATGTGGAAATATTGTGGCTGTTTTTATGATTGGCATTTATTGTACAAATTAGTTTCAAATTGGGGTTTCAGTATAAAATAAAGTGATACATTTTTAAAAATCTGCTAGGAAAATTAACTTCAATAAAATATTTATAAAGACTAACAAAACTAGAGAATAAATAAATTGTAACTTTATTTTTTCTATTAAAAATTAGTAAGGAAAAATATCTTCTTTAAAAAATTAAAAAAGAATCTTTAAAATCTTTTAACAAAAATAATTATAAATGAATTCTCTTTTAAACAGAAGATAAATATATTTTATTATAGGTAGCTAGGCATTTTATTACCATTTAAAATACATATATTTAATTTAAAAATCAGTTTTTTTTAATTTAATATTTTTTTTTTAAGTAAAAATGATTCCTTAGAATTTCTACAAAAAAAGATATTTTTATTTAAAATTAATTACTTAGACAAACAAAATGACTACTGTCTTTATAGAGTAATATTTATTAGCATTTACTAACTTGATTGCTTTTTGCCTCAAGTCAATTTACAAAGTCCAATCAAAAACCAAATAAAAGTAATTTAACTGCAGTTTACCGTGCATTGAACTCTTCGTTTGGCTCGTTTCCCTGGGAAAAATGTAGCTGAAATGCATTTGACAAACAGTTGACGACATTTTCCTTACTTTTTCCGGCCCCAAAATTGCCCAATTATCGATTATTGCTTCGCTTATCGTCTGGCCATCAGAGGCGCAATGTCTGGTTATCGATTACGCTGTCATTTACCTATCGCCCGACTTGATTGACTTAATTAAATGTGTAACCATATTTAATGTTGACCCACGGGAGGCCACAAAAAGCGTAGCCACAACAAGCTCATCAAATATAGAGGAAATTATGATTATTAATGCATTAACTTTATTTAGTGGCCGGCTGTTTTCGTTGTTTTTTATTTTTTTTTTGCTTTGCTTAGGTGAAAGTTCAATGCTCAATGGTGAATGTTCAATGTCTGTCGTCTGGCAAAGGCGAGCATGTTTTTCATTTATTTATTTTATTATTTGCGCTGTGCAGAAAGCTTTGTGTCATCCAGTGACAATTTACCGTCCGACCCCCCAATCCACAATCCACTTTCCCCCACGATGTTTCCCTTATTTATTTATTTAGTTTCCTTTTCTTCATCAATTATTTAGGTCCTGTATGTGTTCGTCTTTTTTATGGCCGAGAGACAATTGAAGACACGGGGAAAACGGAAAAAGGGGGGCTAAGAAGGTAAAGAAAAAATAAAAGAAAAATAAAAAGGAAGACATCGCTCATACGCCAGGTGGCACCGCCACTAGTTAATAGTTCCGCACAATTACACGCAACTTCGACTGCAAATTGCACTTTCTCCCTGCATTCTCATACATTTTTAATGTCCCACTTCTGGAGAAACGGCTTTTAGCCCTAATCGACTGATTGGCCAAATTGCAGATTACAATCGGCTCAGAGTTCCGTTCCGGCGATAAGTGGACAAAAGCGAAACGCAACAAAGCGAAACGAAACGAAAAGAGTTCAAAGTTCAAACAATCGGAATTCACTACTATTCCCACTAACATCCACACATAATCGCTTTAATTTACAAAGCTTTTCAAAAAACTAAAGTGATTTTCAAATACACGAAAGAGTACCTTGAACTTGTTAATACATTCTAAACTTCATCAGTTTACAGATTCTTATAATATATGGGTTTTATATGTATGATTTAAAAAGTGCATACAAAATACTATAAAATACTATATTTTTTATCCAGAAATAAGTGAAATGTGAAAAAATGTGGCCAAGTTACAGCAAAAAATCAAAAAGAAAAATATTATATTTTTACCAAAATTTTCCACAAAAAAATAATTCGTTTTTTGGCCGAAACAATGGAAATATTGATCCAAATATGGATTGTCATACCTTTCTGAACTCGTTATTAAATTTCCAATCGATTGGAATTTAAACCAAAACATTTTATTTTTTTGAATTTTTTTACAAAAAAAAAGAAAATTGGCAAAAATTTTATTTTTTCAAAATCGCGTTGTAAGTGTTATGGATTTAATAATTATTTTGTTATCTGTTCAAAACAGTATGTATTTTTGATTTAAGACCATTTTTGGCCAAGTTACAGCAAAAAATCAACAAAAAACAAAATCATATTTTTACCAAAAAACCCAAATCTCAAATTCCCACAAAAAATAATTCGTTTTTTGGCCAACACAATGGAAATATTGATCCAAATATAGATTCTCATACCTTTCTGAACTCTTTATTAAAATTCCAATCGATTGGCATTTAAACTTAGAAATAATTATTTTTGATAATTGTTCGCAAAAAATCATGAAAAAATTTGAAAATTGATCAAAAAATACATTTTAGTTAGTTTAGTTTGTTAGTTTAGGTTGTTAGGTACTCAAAACAGTCGGTCTCTTAGCTGTCGACCTTGATTTTTCCAGATTACGACTAAAAAACCGCAAAAAATTGATTTTTGTGTTAAATTGTAATTCATATTTTGCAAAATAAAATATCAGAATTTGAACGTAACAAGGGGAGTATTGACCCAAATATGGAATGTCATACCTTTATTAAAGTTTTGAATCAATGTTTTCAAAATATAATTAATAACAAAATGGATCAAATTTAATATTTTATTGAATCCAAGGTTGCCATAACTTTAAAGTTTCGTTAATATATATTTTTCTCGAATGTGGAGTCCCCAGGCACCTTGAAAAATCGCATCTAACTAAGTTGAACCCCCTGCCATCCAAGTTTACCCAAAAAAAAAAAGGGTTGTGACAGTTAACAGGTTAACCTGCTTAAAATGCACATCAACGCATCACTTGACCCACAATTCCCGTCACTTCCACCCCCTCCGAAAATCCCCCTGAAAATCCCGGTAATATATGGCATATGTAGAGATGCCCGAGTCCAAAATTCACAATTATCAGCTACAACTGTAACGAGGGATGGTTGGATGGTCTCGCCAAATATGTTTTCTTTTTTTGCCGCTTTTCAATAAGACTGTTATTTACTTACACCGAAGTGAGCATCAAATTGATCGTATTAATGGCCATAACTAGTTTATCCCGCCCATCTTATCAGCAGAAGGGCGGATTATACACGCAGATTTCCATTACACAATTCACGAAACAAACAGAAACAGGGTTGATATTCCCCTTGAGGTTCAGGGGGGGGGGGGGGTTTATCTATCAGCCAAACGTAACATTAATGCAATTTCAATGAACCTTGCTACGGTCAAAACAACAAGGAAATCCGGGAAACACTCTTTTTCGATTTGCGGCTCCGGTGTAGAACAAAAAAAAATAGAAAGAAGGAAAAGTCGCAACCACCATGAGATGCCATACCATTCCATTCCACCTGCCCGGCTGTTTGATCCGCTTGTTTTTATGTGCCCATGCCCGGCACACAATTTGTTTCGAGGGGGGGGGGGGGGGGGGTTTCGAGCTGCGAGTCCCTGATCCCGGGAACCCGGCATCTCCCACAGGAATTCCCAGGCAATATAACTGAAAGCAAAAATGAAGATAACAGTCAGCACGGCAAGTGCAAATCCACCCGTCCATTTAACAACTTGTGCCACCCCCTTCCAGAACCACACCCCCCCCCCCCTCCCCCCTACGCCACCCCTGCCTTTTGGGCTAAACCAACTAACTGCCTTTTTACTCGGCGCGTCTGTGGGCGATTGGCGTGGCCCTGTTTGATGCTTGTAAAGACCACTTTACCCGCTATAATAAAAATAAATCATAATATTTCCCTTACCCTACCACGCCCCCCTTGTGACCCGCCCGCCCATGCGAACGCCCCTGGGCACAGTGGGCTGCATCTGCGATTTTTTTGGCTTTAAAAGATTTGTTTTGGAGACTTAAAGCTTATCGACTTTTTTAGCCTTTGCATTTCTTACATATTACCATTTAATTTAAATGGTTTTTAAATAATAATTGGAAGGTTTATGTCGTAACATAACTAATAAATGTTATTTTATTATTATTATTATTATTAAGTGTTCGACTATAATGTAAAATTTACAGGCGAACTTAAGTTTAGCTATAGCTACGGGGCCTTAAGCTAAACTAATAAATGTTATATTTTAAAATTATACTAAAAATAAATTTCATTATATATTTAAGTATTAAAAAATACTGATTAGTTTTATTACATTTTGAATTTTTTTTTTTTAAGGTTGTAGTTTTCTACTATAAAATCAAAATACATACATTTTATTTGGAATAATAATTAAATTCTGTAAAATTAAAAATGTAATACTCATTAATTTTAACATTTTAAATTACAATAAAAATATAA
This sequence comes from Drosophila pseudotakahashii, assembly GCA_035046095.1. Taxonomy (NCBI): domain Eukaryota; kingdom Metazoa; phylum Arthropoda; class Insecta; order Diptera; family Drosophilidae; genus Drosophila; species Drosophila pseudotakahashii. The sequence continues at coordinate 17,740,892 of JAWNOE010000105.1, forward strand.
TAAAAATCTTTGTTAAAAAAATGAAGTATTTTCTTTAATTTGGCTTTTCAATTTATTTATATTTATAATAATTTTATTTAGTATATTTATATTTATTATATTTATATTTATTATTTATTATATTTATTTATAGATTTGATTTTTATTTAAACTTTTCCTGGTTTTAAAATTTAAAATTTAAAATAATAACGATATTTTTAAAGAAATATCATAGTTAGAAGATAGAGGTACGTAGTTAGTGTTATAGATCTATTTGTAGTTTCCTTTTTCCGGCATATCCCTAACCACGGTGCCATTGTCTCTCGTACCTTGTTGCCACCAGTAAATTCTGGATGCTGGCTGCGTACGCTTCCCCGGATCTTGTTGCTCTCGCTCTCGTTATCCCGGAGGTTGTAACCCCGGATAATGTACTTAATGCATCTACATATTAATGTCGCACCGCCGAAAAAAACACAGGAGAAGAGAAGGTTAAGGGAAGTGCAGGCGAAAAAAAAAACAGGGGAGAAGTAAGGTGAATTGTGGGGGGGGGGGAGGTTGGAAGGGGGTTGGCGAGGGGCGATGTGAAACCTGTGCAACCCCCGACTCCCTCGAGTTCGCTACTTTGTATGTAATTTCTATTACCAAAACCCCCCGAACCCCCTTCTCCCCCTCCGCCAAACCCATGGGCGTACGTGGAATCCCCCGTGTCCTTGTTTTCATCGTGTGTGTGTGTGTGTGTGCAGCGTGTCGTTGTGCTTTTTGTTGTTGTTTTTATTGCACAGACTTGCGACGCAGCGTGTGATTGCCACTTTCCCTCTGCACTCGGAAAAAAACATGCAATCTTTAAGTGATATTAAAATAAAATCCATTTGGTTCTAGTTTTTAAGGTTTCTAAGATTTTTGCTGTCAAAATAAACAATAAATAATAGAAGAAATAAATAAAGATACATAAACTTAAATAAACAAAAATTAATTTAATTAAAATGAAATATAAGTAAATACAATGAAATAAAAATATATAAAAAGAAATATAAATAAATAAAAATAAATACAAATAAAAAAAACAAATAAATACAAATAAATACAAATAAAGCAGTCGAAGGCCACCGCAGCCAGTGCTCGGTAATATAGCATTAAGTTTAACATTGTATGCTAAGCTTAATTTGTTAAATAAAAAAAAATACAAATAAATAAAAATAAATAAAATAAATAAAAATAAATAAAAATAAATAAAAATAAATAAAAATAAATGCAAATAAATATAGTCAAAATAGAAAAATAAAAAATTATACAACGATTATATTCATAATTTACTTTAGTATGCTCTCATTATGAACTGAAGTATTCCTTTTAAGTATTAGTTTTAAATCCTTAGAATTTGTATATTTAAGTTTACAAATTAAACTACTAAAGATTCTCAAAGCTAGACCATTTTTGAGTGCTTTTCATGTTTTATAATAAGTACACTTTTTTTCTACCCACTTCATTTTAGATCATTATTTTTTTCCCAGTGTCCCCTGGCCGTTTTCCACTCTACCCTCCTCACCTGAGCCGCTGCACTTGTTCCATCGCCGTGTGCGTGACGTGGAAAAGAAGTACAAGTATATCGCCGGAGAGGGTGGTTGTGGATGGTTGAATGGTTGGTTGGTCGGTTGGCTGAATGGGTGGGTTGCCCCGGCCATATCGATGTGTCTCCCAGTAGAGCAGGCCGGAAAACAGACGGTAGAAGAACCGTTAAGCTGGGACCGCAATGTGTAAAAAATTACGAGCAAAAATTAAAGCAGGAGTGGAGGCGGAAAACGTTGGCAGGTGGTCGCTGGAGGCGGGAAAACCCAGGGAAAACTCGGGGAAAACTCCGGCTCCTTCCTTAGTATTTCTTCTCACACGCATGATGAGCCAGCGACAATATGTTGCCATTAACCCTGAAACTTATCGCAGTGTATGCGTCGTGTGTCGGCAAAGTTTTATGAGTCCTTTTTCAAGTGAGACCAAAGACCAAGAGTCGTGCACTTAAAGGAAACGGGAAAAATTATACAGAAAACTAACAGAAAAACATAAGGATCACATGTATATGAAAGTGATAATATAATAATATTTATTTATATATTATGTTTATTTATTTTCAAATTTATATTGAGTTTATTTATTTAAATTCATTTAAATATTATGTATTTTTTACAATTATTTGATGTTGACCTAGCTTTTAATTTAATATATTAATACCATTTAAAGTTCCCAAAGATTTCAATAAAGAAATTAAATTTAAAGGCTTTAAATAAAGAATTACCTGTGATTTAGATTTTAATATTATTTTATTTATTTTAGTATCCCCAAGTTTAATATTAGGTTTTATAAAAGCGTTAAATATTAAGTTATTGTTTGTTTACTTTTTAGGTTTTTTTTTTTAAATAATAAACAAATATTTTGTTTTTTTATATAAATATTTTTAATAAATTAATACCATTTAAAGTTCGTAAAGATCTCATGTGAAAAATTAAATTCAATGATTTGGATTTTAATAATTTTTAATTTATTTTGGCATTTCTAAGGATTAAATTTTATTTTAATTTTATATAATTTATTTAATTAATTAATTTGAAATCAATATTTTTTTATTTCTAACAATAAATGAGGTCTAGTCAAAGACACTAAGATTTATGCTAATAGAAACTTACATTCCGCACTCCCCATAAATATTGCTCGCCTTTTGTTGGCCTGCAGTGTAGAATGTCCTGGGAATTCCCTTCTTTTTTCAAGGGGGGTTTCAGGGTTTCAGGGGGTTAGGCAAAAGCAAAAGCAAAAGGTAAAAGCTAACAAGTAAAAAGTAAAAGTAAGTAAAGTAAGGCCACGATGCCTCCTTCCTTTCAATTTGTTGGCCGCTGGCAGCGCGTCTGGCGGATATAAAAATAAAATAAAATCTATTACGTGGCGAACCACCCCACATTTATGCGGCAATTTGTTGCTCCTTGATTGTGTCTGTGTGTGTGTGTGTACGTGTGTGTGTAAAAATAGGTAAAGTAAAGTGTATCATTTTCCCATTTGTCGACCCCTTTTTGGGCTACAATTTTTCCCTGTTCCACAGGCACTTCTCGCACTTTGTCTCAATTCCCAAAACTGTCGCCCCGGCAGTTGCAATTTATGAAGATTTGTGTGTGGCCAGGATGAAAATAAAACGAAGGGGAGGCACTCGAAAGGACTCGCAGGTTCGAGAACGCAGAGCTCAGAGCTTAGAATTCAAGAGTCGATGGATGGCCCCGCCCACTCGCTTTTGCACTTGTTTTGATTTGTTTGGAATAATAACAGATGCTTACCGTTCATATTATTCATTGTTCAAATTATTAACGCTTGACAATAAAAATTGCTATTTGAACAGCACTCGAAAGGAGCACACCCCTTATATATGTATATGTATATGTATATACCCCAGGAAAACCGAACGAAACCAAACCAATGGCCAAATTGCAATTTGTGCAAATATTTATGTACATTGAAAATTACTCATTTGTGTAACACCAATTAATTTCAACAAACAGCGGCCGTCGCACAACAATGGCCAAACCATTTATAAAACTTTGCCGTTGCCGTTGTCCTTTGGCTCTTCGCCTCCTTCGCCACACTTGCCTCTTGGTTAAACAAATGGAGGGAAAATGAGGTCCTTTGTTTCCCCAAAATAAACGATGCTGTTGCTGTTGCTGTTTGTTGCTGTTTGCTTTGCGGTGCCAGGACACAGGACACAGGACATGGGCCAAAGGACACACAGGACACACTGAACACTGTACAGTGGAGCCTCCTACACCGAAAAAAATACACACAGAAACTAAATTATTCGTACATTAATTCTAAACTATTGAGTTTTAAAAATATCTTAATAAGATAAGATAAGAATATAAACTTAGGGATTTTTTTTATTTATTAAAGAAAAAAAAACGAAATAAACCTTAGAATATTTCAAATAAAATGTATACCACTGAGCTCAGATTTTATACTATTCAGTATTAATTCAATGCCACACTTAAATACTAGAACTAGTATATTTTTTAACTATGGTTTTTTTTTTTGGGTGTATATATACCAAAATACCGAAATGAGTTAGGAAACAATGAACCCAGTTTGCCCCCATTATTAGGACACTGCTGCATTATTCGCCATACTCGCAAACCCCACTTCAAATCCTGTTTACACTGCAATTTTTCAAGTTTCGCTAACAAATTGCAGCTAATTACTGGCCGCACTAAGGAAACAAAAAAAAAAGAAAATAAGCTCACAGGGTGAAACATCGGGTGGAAACCCTCACTGCAAATGGCACTCGAGAACTTCAAGTTTTCCACTCAATCAGAGATAATAGGAACAAATGGTCAAGGGGTAGATCGAAAGAAGGGTCGCAGGTTTTCACAGGGGGGAAAAACGAAAAACACCTTAAGTAATACCTTTCACTGCTACAAAATTGAAGAGATGGGAAAGTATCATAAGAACTTTATTTTTAAGGATAAGTACAACTATTTTCTTTCACAATATATTTTTTTTACCAAAACAGATTTTTATTTTTAGAAAAATTCCATAGAGACTTTATAGAATATTCAATACATTTTTTGGGATTTCTTAAAATACTATACATTATTCGCATAACTAAAAACAATTACCACATCAGCTATACAATTATTTAAAATTAATATTTAATTTAATTTTAAAAGCATTAAAATAGTTTATATATTACATACAATACAATTCAGATATACAAATATTCCAAAACGTGTTCAGAACCACGAACCCTTTCCAAACTAAAACGCAAATCAAATTCTAAGATGTTAGTCTTCGATTTTTCATTCATTTAGTTAACAAAAAAAAAAGCGGTCACCATTTTTGGAGTCAAAATTTGTTTCAAAATTCAAAAACCACCGACGACCACTTAAAAAGAGTTCCGGCCAGTCGAAAGTGCATTGTTTAACAGTTCCCGATCAGATCCCACATCCGTCTATATATCCAGTAATAATATATCAGTAATCTTGTTCTTAACCATCAAAAAAATCGCACATAACCTAAAACTACGGACGTGCGAGTGAGAGGCAAGGATAAAAGGTGGAGCAAGGAGTGCGAGTGACCGACACATGACCTATGACACAGACCACCGATCGAGTGAAAGGGACGGAGAAACTGGGAGCGAGGGGCAGGATCCAATGTACGCTTAGTAAAATTCACCTAAAGCCGCAATTTACTCATCAGAAAGGCTCAAAAACTAAAAAATCCAAAGAATCCAAAAAAAAGATCTAGATTCTGGAATTCTATAAAAAGCTAATTTATTAAAAAGCGATACAAAATTGTGTGATTAGATCAAGAAAAATAACAAGTTTGCAGTAAAATCAAAGAGAATTGAATATAGAAAAAGTTCGAGTGACCTATGCAAAAGGTACAGAGAAAATTGAAACCAGACTCAAGATCTTAAATAAAAGAGCAAAAGGATTAATAGATTTATAGACTTAAAGCCGCAAGTAAGTCATCAAAATGGATCAAAATCGTTGTTTCTACTTTTTAAAGACTTTTTTATTTTGTATATATTTTATTAATTATTTTGAAAACTTGCTTTCAATATTAAATACTTTTCTTTTCATTTAACTATTTCAATTTAATATGTTTTGTATTTAATATTTTGTTTTCGCTCCTTTTTTTCAAATATTAAATCCGAAATTTTAAATTCAGTATTCAGTTATTTATTTGTTCTATTTTTTTATTTTTTCACTGTATTTATCTTTATAATTTCTAACTACATTTCGTTTTCATCATAGTAATCGTATGACTTTTGTGTCAGAAGCTTTGATAGAAGTCAAGAATCAAAGCGAGAACATAATCACAAAATAATTCAAAGCGACAGGAAGGCGGCTAATAAATCAAAAAAAAAAAATCAAATAAAATTTTAAAAAATCAACGCGGAAAAGACCAAGAAGTGGAGATACACTGTGCACATTAGTAGGCCATTAAAGTGAAATATTATAGAGTACAGATACCAATTAATCACATTACAGGTAAATCAAGTGTACAAGAATATCGCGAGAAAAAGAAGATTGGCCGGTTTGAAACCTGATATCTTGGCTCCAGTTCCCCTCCGTTTATCCAGATTATCAGGGTGAGTCCCTGATCCCCAATCAGCACCAACGGCGTCCCAGGCGGTTGCCAGATCCGGCCCGGACAACGTAGCCGCGGCTCGCAAAACCGAGGGTATGGCAGAGGTTCTCAACCTGGACAGCATCATTTCCCGCCTGCTAGAGGTGCGCGGCGCCAGGCCCGGCAAGAATGTCCAGTTATCGGAGGGCGAGATACGTGGATTGTGCCTGAAGTCCCGTGAGATCCTGCTGGCCCAGCCCATACTCCTGGAGCTGGAGGCACCGCTCAAGATTTGCGGCGATATACACGGTCAGTACTATGATCTGTTGCGTCTCTTCGAATACGGCGGCTATCCACCTGAGTCCAACTATCTGTTCCTCGGCGACTATGTCGATAGGGGCAAACAGTCGCTGGAAACGATTTGCCTGCTATTGGCCTACAAGATCAAGTATTCGGAGAATTTCTTTCTACTCCGCGGCAATCACGAATGCGCCAGCATCAACCGGATCTATGGTTTCTACGATGAGTGCAAGCGCAGGTATACGATCAAGTTGTGGAAGACCTTCACCGACTGCTTCAACTGCCTGCCCGTGGTGGCCATTGTCGATGAGAAGATCTTCTGCTGCCACGGCGGTCTGAGTCCCGATCTGACCTCCATGGAGCAGATACGCCGCATAATGCGACCCACCGATGTGCCAGATCAGGGACTCCTATGCGATCTCCTTTGGTCCGATCCCGACAAGGATACCATTGGTTGGGGCGAAAATGATCGCGGTGTGAGCTTCACCTTCGGGGCCGAGGTGGTGGGCAAGTTTCTGCAGAAACATGACCTGGACTTGATATGTCGCGCCCATCAGGTGGTGGAGGATGGCTATGAGTTCTTTGCCAAACGCCAACTGGTCACACTATTTTCGGCACCCAACTATTGCGGCGAATTCGATAATGCCGGCGCCATGATGTCCGTGGACGATACGCTAATGTGCTCCTTCCAGATCCTAAAGCCCGTGGAGAAGCGCAAGAAGTAGGAGATCTGAAGAAAATAGAACCCCAAAACATATATCACTAAACATATAACCATAGCCACTATGCATTTTACTGCCACACTTAAACATTTCATCCACATAACAAATCCACGTCCCACACTCTCACTCGAAAAACGAAAATCAAATGCCTATCATGATTACTATGTCGTCAACTGGATCTAAGAAAACGCCCCGACATCAACATGGATCGCAAATGGAATTCGATGTACTGATGATTTTAATCCGCACTTTGGTTGTGTATAAAGAATTCTAACGAGTCAAGTTTGGGCGATTTTTTTTGGGGGGCTGTGGGATTATAATAGATTGGTTGGTTGCTTAGCCAAAAGTGGAAAACCATGCTTGGTTTTAAGGATTTACTATTTCTTTCTAGTTCTTATTAAAATACCTACACTTTAGTAAGAAGGGAAGTATAAATTTGGGGAAGTATTAGTAAACTTCAATCTGAATATCATATAAAACACTATTTATTTGCTTTAAGATATGCTTGAAAAATATCTTCACAGTTTTAAGAAGCTATAACAAACTGCTCACGTTCTATTCAAAAACAAATCCTCTTAATATTATTTATTCCATCCTATCCCATTATTTCAACCTAATGCCAAAACGCAGAAAAGTATGTCACGAAATCGGTGGGTGAAAATGGGTGATTCCCCGCCGAAAAACTCTATTCTATCTGTTCGACTCGAGTGACAAAAGTCACCGACAAAATATATTAACAATGCTTAAAAATTAATGAACAATAACAAAGCGCACACACACACACACTCACACGAAGAGGGGGACAGCAATATGGGGGGAGAAAGAGAAGGAGAGAGAGAAAGCGAGTGGCAGACAGTAAACAAACAAAAACAATCACAAAGATACAACAAATTGCGCCAAAAACGCTTTATTATGTCGAAAATAAGATGGAAAAAAAATAGAGAAAAGGAAAAGGAACCCAGTGTGACAACAACAAATTACATTATATATATAATGAGGTCATTTGCGCGTAAACAATCAGGGGGTTGTGTGTGGGCTGCCAGAAAAGAAAATAGGAAAAGAAAACTCGGGAGAGAAGGAGACAGCAGCGAGTGAGAGAGAAAGCCAGTCACATGTTTATCAACAAACGGCAAATAAATAAATTATGTTCGCAAATTTGTTAATAAATCATGAAGCTGGCGACCAAAGTCAAAGCGCAAAATTAAAGCAAGCATGAAAAACAGTTCTCAGGTGGAAGAGAAGTCACTAAAATCAGCGACAACGGAATGCCCTTTCGAGGTGTATTTTTTAAATTTTATATATATATTCAGGTTTAAATGCCAATCGATTTGGAATTTTATAAGGAGTTCAAAAAGATATAACATTCCCTATTTGGATCATTATTTTTATAGTTTCGGACAAAAAAACCCAGTTTTTGGCTGAAAAAATACGATCAGAGTTTTTTGTTTAAAATAGACATTTTTCTTATAGATTTTTTCTTCTAACTTGGCCAAAAATTGTCCCAAATCGAGAAGGCGTACAGTTTTAAACCATTTACAATCTCATAAATTAATTTCTTTCAATTTCCGACTAAGTTGGGGGAAAAAAAAATTGACCAAATTTTGCATTTTTGATAAGGGCTTATATCATAATTTTTTCCGAAAAATGTCGAAAAATTAAAGTGTCCAGGTTTGAATGCCAATCGATTGGAAATTTTATCACGAGTTCAACAAGGTATTGCATTCTATATTCGGATTATTATGTTTTTTTGGCCAAAATACTAATATTTTTTGTGGAAAATTAGGATTTGCGCTTTTGGTAAAAGTTGGGTTTTTTTAGTTCGGTTTTTTTTTCCGTAGTTTGTTTAAGTTTTTCCTTAAGATAAATAATTGAAATATTTATTAAGTATTAATATTGAACTTTAATTATAAAATATTTTATTTGCTCAACATTAATTTGTTAAAATAGACAAAAAATTCAATTTTTATGGTAAATTTCCAGTCACTTTGAAACTTTTGTAATTTTTCTATATTTAACTTCTTTGCAAATCAGGGCTCTTGGCATTTTAAAGAGTATTTCTTACTTAAAATGGCGTTTTCATGCACACCCACACACACACACAAATTAAGCTCTATGTGTGTGATGACGGTTGACGTCGCTGCTGCTGAGCAGATATACATATATACATTTATATAGCTGCATACATACATATATATATATATATATATATATATATATACATGTTGCAGTAGAAAATCAATGCAGACAACATTTGGCAATTTGGCAGCAGTGCAATTGCAATTGTTTCCTCTTTTTCCGGTTAGCTACTCGTATTTATTTGTATCCTTTCTGTTGCAAATTGTCTTCTATTGTTGCATTTCATTTGTCCCCTGGCCAAAAAAGGGATAGAGATATATGGTACGCCACACCCACACCCCCCGCACCCCCCATACCCCCCATACCCCCTATACCCCCGCACACAGTCACTCATACAAGCTTACTCCCTCCATCTCGCTCTGTCTCTGATGTTTCAGATCTGGATACATTGTTTTCCCCACACTAAAAGAAAAAAATTTCATTAATAAAATTATTTAAAAAAAAATAATTTTCTTTATTATTAAATTTTTAAAATGTTGTCATTTGTTTTCTCAGCTTTTTAACTTTAACTTTATTTATTTTAATTTATAATTAATTCTTTTCTCTTTATTTTTTATTAAATTTAATTTTTAAAATATTGCCATTATATTTTTTGCCTTGCTCACGAATTTTAAGGGGCATTTAATCATTATTTATTAGTAATTTTAAATTGTTTAATTTCTGTGGAGTTACTTTTTTACAACTTTATGCTTTTTATAAATAAAATATCATTTTACAAATATAATTTTTTAAATTTTAAGATAAATCCGAAAAATTTTTTTATTTCTAGGCCATTTTAAATAAATTTTTCAAATATATTTCGCTACTTTAATTTACAGAATATTTACTTAACTGCCAAATTTTTCAACCATATATTATTGGGAGATATTTAATTTGATAATTAATTATTATTGGTAATTAACTTTTTGGAGCGACCTTTTAATTATAACATATAAGTATTGTTCTATGCATAATCTGGATTATTTTTCACGTATACGTTTAGCATCCTTTGGCCGCCTTGGAATAATTTTATTAATTACTAATTATGCGCCTAATGAAATGGCCAGCAGGGGGACCTTTTCGCAGTGGTTTGAGGGTTTCGAGGGGGGGGAGCGGTGGGTGGTTCAGTATCCTTCGATGCTGACGTTGACGTTAACGGTAACGGTAACGGTAACGTTAACGCTGGCAGCGACATCGGCACTGCCCACATGAATTTTGCATAAGCCCCAGCCAACCACAATGCAGCACATCCACATCCTCATTCCATCCTCATCCTACGGGTTTTTGGTTTTTGGAGCTATACGACTCTGCGGGTCCACGGCCAAGTATTCCCATCTCCTCTCCCGAATCCTGCTCTCTCTCTCTCTCTCTCTCTCTTTCTCTCTCTTTGGCGCCCTCTCCCTCTCGCCTTAGCCGGGATTTTTGGGTCCCGCTTTGGTTTTTTGGCCTGCGCAGGGTGGTTCCGTTCTCTCTGCGTCGATAGAGACGGCACTAAGGCGTGCGAAAGAGAGAGAGGGCTCCCTTAGGAGGCCCCGGGTGCGAGCGAGAGGGAGAGCGGGAGAGAGCGAGCGAGAGAGAGAGCGCCAAGGGTGCAAACCAATAACCGTCAGACTAATTTTGGGATTGGTTTATAATTGAAGAGTTTGCCATTGTATTCGGCATGAAAACTTTTTGGTATGGGTATGGGGGTAGTATCATCTACATAGTTTTTCATCCATACACATAAACCCGAAATATACATAGATGTGTGTGTGTGTCTTATTGTTCTCCATAGGCCTCTTCTCCTTATAATTTTAGAGTTTTACATAATTGGGCAGGGGGTCCGATTTGCCCCCCCCTTTTCCCCAAACCATTTTCCCTATTTTCCGTAACTGTGTCCATTTTCCGGCTGTGCTCGTCAGTGGGGGCGTGGTATGTTTGCCGACTGTACATAGGAGAGCAGAACTAAGCGCTAGTTTTACCCGCCCGACTGCGCCACATTCACAAAAAGATAAATAAATATGAGTGACCCAGCCCACAGCAAACCCCCCCCCCCCCCCCCACCTCCCCCATTTTCCTATTCAAATGAAAATGGTAACTGGAAAAGCTGCTAAAAACATGATATGGGGGGGGGCCCGGAAAGTGCGAAAGAGAGGGAATCGAGACTTAGAAAGAGCTGGGAAGAGGCCATCCGGGCTATTTGGCCTTCTGTTGGTACCATACTTTTCAGCTGTAATCAGTTTAAATGCTTAACAAAGCAACACAAAAGGAAGGATGGAGAAAAGGAAGGAGCTTTTTAGTTGCTATTCATATTTGTATAAATAATTGAGGAATTCTATAAATATTTGATGGCTAGACAAAAGAGTTGCGAGCGCCCTCCTATCCGTATCCGTATTCGTATCCGTAGCCATATCCGTATCCGTTCCATTTCGTTTCGTTTCGTTTCGCTCTCAGTCGTTTTTTGTGTCTGTATTGGTCTATCTCCCCCGTGTGTTTGTGTGTGGGCCTGATTTCCCGTTCAATTAAAGCTGCCAAAGGGGATCCCCAACCCCCTAACACCCCAAACCCCCCTCCTCTTTCGGAAAAGTAACAAGTGCAGCCCAAGTAAAAGGGTTGTCAGTTCTCTTCAGGATGGTTGGGGAACAACGACCGAGGACTTTAATTAGAGGTAGCTTTAAATACATTTCCTATGCCGTGAGTGGAAAACTTTACAAATTATCTGCTCTTGGGGAGGGGGGGGGGGGGGTTGGTGTTTTTTGGGTCCTGATTACAACGATAATGATTAGGCTGCTAATGATGGTCTTTAATATCCTGCCATTTAACTAGGTGTACATACTATATATGCATCTAAAGAGATATATTTTGTAGGATGTGTACTTGTTTATCTTAGCTTGAAGGGGTTAAAATGGAGTTTCAAGGGGTTTTAACTTTTTGAAAGAAACAAATCAAATATTTAATATTATTTTTAGCTACTTATTTTTCTAAAAATTGAAAGTTTTGATCTATTATAATAATTGTACACTGAGAAAAAAACGGAACAATATGGGACTGGTATTGTTTCATATCAATTTTTCCATAACAAAATGGTACGATTTCATATCAATATGGTACAAAATCATATGTTCGGAAATATCATTTTGATATGAACACATAAGGGACCAAAATTGATATGAAAAAATACCCGATGGATGATTATTTTTGGTATTTTTTTGTCTCTGTGTACTTAAAGACTACTTAATGTTTAATAACTTTTTGGCTTGTGGGTATTTAAAGTTAATATTTGACTTACTCTTCTTAGTTCTTAAAGATATATTAATATTTCAGATAATATATAAATAAATACACACAAAAAAATATCTATAAATTCTAGATTATAAATATTGTTAGAAGTGATTGTTGTAACCAATTGTAACTAATGTTTTATTAAAGTAAATATCCGTTTCCCATATTTCCAATATTTAGGAAAATCCCTTTTCCCGGCAGATGCACCACTCGATGGACCAGCTGGACATGCTGGATCCGACGGGCTCGATGACCACGCTGGCGCCCATTTCGGAGTCGCCGCTGACGCCCACACACCAACACCTGCACGGTTCCTATCACAGCATGAATCACATGATGAGCCACCACCATCCGGGCACGTTAAGTGGCCACACGGGGGGTAAGTGGTGCTCGGCTGCTCCTCCTCCACAGATACCTCCACATTCTCGATTCCCGCAGGACACCATGGACACTCAGCGGTACATCATCCTGTTATCACGGCGGCGGTGGCTGCCGCTGGCCTGCATCCCGACACAGACACCGATCCTCGCGAGCTGGAGGCGTTTGCGGAGCGCTTCAAGCAGCGGCGCATCAAGCTGGGTTAGTTGGTTGTCCAAAATATTTGAATTTTAAATTAAATAAAAATACAAAAATAGGTCCTTTACAAAATAACATTTAAATGATTATAAAAAATCAAAACTAAATTAAAATTAAATTTAAATAAAATTGGTTGGGAAACTTTAAAACTTTATTCATACAAAACAAAATTTGAATGATTACAAAAAAATCAGAAGTAAATTAAAATTAAATTAAAATATTGGTTGGAGAGCTACAAAACTTTATTCAGTATTGTAAGTATAGCCTTACAAATTTTTTAATTAAATTATGAATTAAAATATTAAATTGTTTCTAAGCAATTGACAAAGAAAATATTTTAAATGTTGTTCAATATTGTTAATTAGATTTTTTGTGATATTTATTTTTGATTGAATATTAATACAACAAAAATTCAATTTTTATTTTTATTTATTTATTTTAAAAAATGAATGTTAATAATAAAAAAAATAATAATAATAAAATAATTAATGAAATATGCATTTATTAATACCTATGATAAATCTAAAAAATGATTTAGTATTATTTATTTATAAAAAATCATAAAAAAATAGAGTGTAAAAGCTAATAGTACTTTTTTATAAGATTTCTCAGATAAAACAATATATTTATTTTATAGTAGCGGTAAAAAAGCATAAATACCTATGATAAAATTACAAAATAATTTAATATTATTTAGTTATAGAAAACAATATAAAAAGAGTGTAAGAGCTAACAGTATTTATCTATACCATTTCACGAATTAATTATTATTCTTAAATTGCAGGTGTCACGCAGGCGGACGTGGGCAAAGCCCTGGCCAATCTCAAGTTACCTGGCGTCGGTGCGCTGTCGCAGAGCACGATCTGTCGATTCGAGAGCCTGACGCTGTCGCACAACAACATGATCGCCCTGAAGCCCATCCTGCAGGCGTGGCTCGAGGAGGCCGAGGCGCAGGCGAAAAACAAGCGGCGCGATCCCGATGCGCCCAGTGTCCTGCCGGCGGGCGAAAAGAAAAGGTAGAAAGTGTTTTAATTGATCCCCGGTAGCGTAGCCCCAGCCCAGTCCAACCAGACCTTGAAAACTGAAGCCCCCCATCCCAAAACCGTAACCCTCCTCCAGCATCTGAGCGCGAAGTAATTGGCCAGACATCAAAAACACCATGAGATATGAAAAATGGGACCAAATTGTACACCGAATTTGAACAGACAATAGCCCATAAGCGAATTGAAACGACGTGGAATAGCGTAATTAATTAATAATTAATTAATAACCTGTTAGGTTCTTATTTTTGTTAGAAAAGATAATAAATTATGTAGTTATGTCTATACAATGAACAATTTATTCCTGAAAGCGACCTCTAACGTTCAATTTTGTGGGTTCAATTTAGAAGAGAATTCAAAGCTCTTAAAGCGCCACCTATTTTTGGGAAATACTTTTGGTTTTATATTATCCTATTTTTCCTTATTTATATTTTTCCTTATATATTTATCTTTTTTTTAAGTATACAAAAATTTAGATATGAAAAATTTAACTACCATTTTAAGTTTTTATTTCTATAAATTGTATTTATAATATTATTTTTGAGTTTGAATATTTTTGTAACAGCTTATAGGGACAAATCCCTTACATTTCAAATATTGTGAGTATTTTTTAAAAAAATATTTCTACAAACATTTAATTTTGAAATATTTTAACCAGGTTTTTAAGTTATAATTTCTATAGATTTTCTTTACAATAATACTTTTGAGTTTAAAAATTTTTGTAATTACTTTAATGGAAAAATTAAAAACATTTTGAATATTTTAAATAATACTTGAATAAAAATTCGATTACCATATTTTTTTTTTGTTTTGTTTATGGGCTATTGTCAAACCGAATCCCCATTAACTACAAATAAAAACGAAGCTATATATGTATATATGATATATAAAATTAGGACTATTCGCATCGATCGACCATATCATCCACAATTATATACCATTTAATACCGAAAACACCTAGCGACCAACGACTACCGACTACCGACCGTCCCATCAGCTTAGGGCCCCGCTTCTAAAGTAATCTATATCGAGTCTTTTTTCAAGAAAAAGGACTTCCATTGCGGCACCCGAAAAGCGTTCTTTGGAAGCCTACTTTGCCGTCCAGCCGAGGCCATCCGGTGAGAAAATCGCAGCGATTGCCGAAAAGCTGGATTTGAAGAAAAACGTGGTGCGCGTCTGGTTCTGCAATCAACGTCAAAAACAAAAACGTATGAAATTTGCCGCTCAACAACACTGACAATCAAATAATACAGCCACACAATTAGGTATAGTTAGTAGTGTAACACCCTCAATGACTGGCCACGGTTCGGCGGGATTTGGATACTGATAGTCGTTTATGACGGCAGCGGCGGCGGTTAACACGGCGGCAGCAGCGGGAGCGGCGGCAGCGGGAGCGGCGGCAGCGGCGGCGGCATCAACGGCGTGTCTCGGCGACTATTACCTTTAGTGATCTGATTCTGATCGGAATTCCGGTTCGGGTTTTTCGGTTTTCTGATCCTGAAACTGATCCTGATCCTGAATACTGCATACTGGTGTACTCTGGACACACCGATCCCGAACCCTGATCCTCAAAACATATTTAGTATTCATCAGAATGCTGAAACAGAAGCAGAAGCAGAAGCAGCGGCAGCAGCAACACCTAACCACCACTTAACCACCAGCTAACCATCACCTAACCATCATCGCAACCACAACAACAACAACAACAGCGGAAACAGCAGAAACAGCAGCAACCACTTCTCTCTATATCTTTCCACTCAGTAATCTCAACCCAGCAGCGGCCCAACAATACTAATCATAGCCGAATTACACACAACTATAACATTTATACACCTTCTACAGAGAAAATATAACCCCCTACCATTCAGAGATACCCCAGCCCCCCAACCTCCCACAACCCGAGGAAAAACAACCAAAACCAAAAAACGAAGATAACTCGAGCATTACCCAAACAACAAGAACATCGATTGCAAAT
This sequence comes from Drosophila pseudotakahashii, assembly GCA_035046095.1. Taxonomy (NCBI): domain Eukaryota; kingdom Metazoa; phylum Arthropoda; class Insecta; order Diptera; family Drosophilidae; genus Drosophila; species Drosophila pseudotakahashii. Next base: position 17,756,956 of record JAWNOE010000105.1, read on the forward strand.
TATACAAAAAAATGAGAATGCTAAATGATTACCAAGAAATACAAGAATTTTTTTAGGAACGAATAATGAAACAATGGACCAACATATCAAATGCAATAATTTATTGAATTGTATAAGAAAAAAAGGTAAGCGGCACTCAGAAAAAATGTGAAATCATTTTAAGATATATTAAATAAAATTAAATTATTATTTGATGCGTAACAAAAATTATTACAAAAGTTAGTTACTTTATATTTATTTTTTAATTACAACAAATAGATTTTTCCTAAATAAATAAAAAAAATATCTGTAAATAATAACTTTTAAGATTATGTGGCAAAAATAATACAAAAGTTAGTTAATAATATGTTAATTTTGTAAATACAATATTTCTATTTTTCCTAAATAAATAAAAATAATGATTTGTAAAGTATATCATTTTGTAATATTTTTTATATATTTATAATATAATTTTTCTCACTGTACTTCACCTAAATTGGCCGCATTTAACCGAAAATAAATTGGGCAAACTAAGCCATTTATTCCTATCCGTTTTCATTTATTTTTTCTGTTTTTTTTTTTCAGAACAAAAACGAGCAAAGAAAGCGGAGAACAAATTGAAATGATAAATCAATTGAACACGGGCCTTTCCCCTCCAAAATGAGAAAACCCCCAACTGCTACTGCCCAAAAAACAAGGATACACAGGATAACTAACACACATATACAGACAGACGACTACACCAACACAGACACAGACATAAACACAAACACACACACACAGAGACAGAGACACTCAAAGACCAAAAGAATGCCAAGAAATTGCTTCAAGTGATCCGATAATAAGAATCTAAGCTTATAAATCTAAGGAAAAGGCAAATTGAATGTGGACGAGCTGGGCGAAAAGAAAACAAGGACAGCGGCAACATCAGCAGCAATGGAAATTGCAGCCACAGCAGCAACATGAGTTGCATGTTGCAGCAGCAGCAGCAGCAGCAACCACTACACAGACAACCCCCCACGCCCCCTTTCCCCCCTCTCCACCCCCACCCGCCCCAAAAAAAACACAAGCGATATGCATTAGCCACTGTATATATACTATATACATATATAGGGAACTTTGATTCGATTGTAAATACCGCAGCAATATATGTAACACACCCACACACATCAACTGTAGCCAAAAGAAACCCGAAAAACAAAAAGATTTTCAGCTAGCTTACAGTAGAGATCCCAGCCAAAGCAGACTAATCCTGGATCCTAAGTAGAGCTTGAAAATTATCGATATTTTCGATATATATATATCGTAAAAATATCGAAACTATCGAGAAATAGCAAATTGTCGATATTTTGTTCAAGCTCTAATCCTAAGTCCTAAATCCTAAGTCCCAGGTCTTTAATCCCTAATCCTTACGTCCCCCCCCCCCCTGCCAAACGAAAAAAAAAACACACTCACACTACTCAACCCCAAAAACCAAAACAGCTAAGCAAAGGCATAATTTAATTTTTTTTTGTCTAATTATAAGTAAACTAATGCAAAAAGGGGGTTATCAACGAAACAAAAAGATAAAACCCGGAGAAAACCCCTCAAAAAAAAAAGATGTTAGCAGCAACTGGAGATATTGCAACGAATTTAAAATGTTGCCAAACTAAACTAAACTAAATGCAGAAAGAGAAACCAAAAAATCATATATAAATAAAAACAAAAACAACTCTATGACAACTATGAATTACATATAAATATATAGTATATATATAAAGAATTTTAAAAAAATTATATACTATAAATAACATTTTTTTTTGTTTTTTTTTTTATTGTATAATTTAGCACATTTCATAGTTTTAACTAGAATTGTACATATAAATGAAGAAGAAATATAAAGGTATTGGATAATGATATATATATAAATATATATATATATATATAGCGTGCGTGTGAGTGATTTTGAATGAGTAGCCATTAAATAAAGAAAAAAAAACCCAAAAACCAAAGTCAAGACAAGCGCGAAATTCAATAATAATTTTAAACGAAAAGCTAAATAAAATAATAAAAATAGTTTTGTATCAAAAAAGGAAAGAACACAAAAAAAAAACAAAAGAAAACATTTTGCCGACAAATTAGTGCATAAAAAACAGATGTAAACCAAGTAAAAACATACAAATTTTTTTCATAAAAACATTAAACCATACCAAAAGCGCATAATAATATTTATAAAAAATTATAATACAATACCATTGATAACGGACATGCCCAAGCTCATAACTACATTTAAATTTAATTTTAGTAGTTTCTAGACACAAGAAATACTGTAGCATGAAAATCAATTGATTGCAGCGCTCGAGTGCTGGCGGAGATATATAAGTAAATAATAAAAATGCAGCAAAAAGCAACAAAAAATGAGAAAATCACTTTTGAGTTCTTAATGGATTAGATACTTCTGGGGGGCAATAATATCCGTAGGTACTATACTATTTTTAAGGTTTTTTTAATCGTTATACAAATCGAGGTCGACAACTAAAAGATCGGCTGTTTTGAGTAGCTAACAACTTAAGCTAACGATCCCTATCATTTTTGGGGAAATTTATTTTCTGAACAATTTTCACTTTTTTGATAAGGGGTAACATTACAATTTTTTGAAAAAAATGGCAAAAACTAAAAATTTCTAAATCTGAATGCCAATCGGTTGGGAACTTAATTACGAGCTCAACGAGGTATGACTTTCCATATTTGGACCATTATTCCCATAGTTACGGCCAAAATACTTATATTATAAGGTAGAAAATGTGGATTAGAATTTTAGACAAAAAAAGCTTTTTTTTGTGGTTTTTCAGTCGTAATTTGGACAAATCGAGGCTCACAGCTAAAAGACCGACTGTTTTGAACAGCTAACGACCTAAACTAACAATCCACATCACTTTCCTGAAAATTTATTTTTTGATAAATTTTCACTTTTTTGACTTTTTTCACTTTCACAATTTTTTGCAAAAAATGGCAAAAATTAAAAATTTCTAGGTTTGAAAGCCAATTGATTGGGAATTAAATTACGCGCTTAACAAGGTATAACACTCCATATTTGGATCAGTACTCCCATAGTTACGGCCAAAATACTGATATTTTGGGGTGGAAAATATGGAATAGATTTTTAGACAAAACCCAAATTTTTTTTTTTCTACGAAACTTGTTTTAAAAATTTCCTATTCAAAATGTAAATAAACAAATACAAATATAAAATAAAACACAAATATTTGTTATTCCTGAACAAATCACACAGTAATTGCAATTCTTGAACTCAAAATGAAACACAGTACATGTATCCAATAAATTTATTGGGATAAATCCGCTTGGGAATTTCCTCACTCCTCAAGGAACAGTTCATTATCTTATCTTAGCGGGCGGTTTACAAAGGAATCCTGGGTCTAGACCACCTTGTAGCGTCCCTTGTTAAAGACGTGATGTGCGGAACTGAGCTTCAGCAGCTCCTCCTTGATGAGTCGCGTTATCTCGCGCTTGGCCTTCTGGACGGCCAGCTCGCTGCAACTCTCGATGGCCAGATAGAGCTTCCGCTCGCCATCCGGCGGATTCTTGCCCTGCGGCACATACGTGCCGCGCACGGTGAGACCCGCCTCCGAGTACTCGGAGATCTGGGCGAGTGCCTCCTTAGAGGTGACCTTCCAGCGCGCCTGCTGCGGGAAATCATTGATCTCCAGCTCCTCCTCGTATTTGGTAAACGAATTGGTAGTGCCGCCCATCAGCGGTCCCAGGCCCTCCTCATCCTCCTTGGGCTGGTAGTTGAGCTTGTTGTTCAGCTTGGCGGCCATCTGCTCGGCCACCGTTCGCGCGGTCAACAGCGGTGCAGCGCCGGCGCCGGTGATCCCTTGCGGTCCCTTGAGCATCGGTTCCACGACCACCACGCCGCTGCCCTTGGTGTCCAGGTTCTTGCTGCTGTTGATCTTGGAGGCCAGCCGCTTGGCCAGCTCCAGTTTATCGGAGCTGAGTCCTCCTCCAGCAGCGCCAGCAACGTTTTGTACACCACCAACACCACCGGCCGCCGAAGCGGAGGCCGCTGCAATTGCCAAATTGGCAGCTGCTGCTGCTGCCGCCGCTTGAGCCGCCGCCGAGGCGAGTGCTGGATTTCCGCCCGAAACGGCGGCGGCAGCAGCAGCCGCAGCAGCAGCCGCCGCAGCAGCCGTGGCCGCAGCCGATGTATCCTTAACCGTTCGCTTGGCCGCAAAGATTTGCTCAATCTGCTGGTCGATATCCTGTTCGATATCCTCCTCGTCGTCGGAATCGGCCAAACCCAGGGCAGCCTTCTGCAGCTTCTTGCTCTCCTTGACGGCATTGAACTCCTGCTCGTCGAACTTGAAGCCCTTGCCGCTGAAGCCGCCGCCCGTGTGCACCGTCTTGCCCTCGGCCTCCTGGGCGGCCTTGTACTCGGTCCAAAGGGTCTGCAGCTCGCCGGGAATCAGGGTGCCGGAGAGGTCCAAGGCGCGGATGATGTCGCCGGCATAGCGCGATTGTTCGGGAGTCACAAACGTGTAGGCGCTACCCTTTTTGCCCGCTCGACCGGTGCGACCACATCTGCAAAAATAAAGAAAACATTTAGGGAATATATACCATTTGCTTTAGAATGCCACTGCTCACCTGTGCACATAGTCCTCGTAGTGATTGGGCACATCATAGTTGACCACCAGAATGAGATCCTTAACGTCCAGGCCGCGCGCCGCCACCGAGGTGGCGATCAAGAGCCGCACCTTGCCCGACTTGAAGTCGATGATGGTGGAGTCGCGATCGAACTGATCGATGCCGCCGTGCAGGCTCATGCAGGGATACGAGGCCTTCATGAGGTCGCGCAGCAGGATGTCGGCGTTCTCCTGCTTGTCGACAAACACAATAATGCTCCCGGCCTCCTGGTAGATGCCCAGCAGTTCCAGCAGCTTAAAGAACTTGGCATCATCGTTCAGGATGACGACATTCTGTTCGACATCCTTGCAGACCACCGAACGGCCGCCGACGATCACCTCGATGGGCTTCTTGAGAATGCGTCGCGCCAGGGCCTCCATTTGCCGTGGGAAGGTGGCGCTGAACATGACCGTCTGTCGATCCGGCCGCACATTGTCGATGATGCGCATCACTTGCGGCTCGAAGCCCATGTCGAACATGCGATCCGCTTCGTCCAGAACGACATAGGTGACGCGCCGCAGGTTCGTCACTCGCCCCGAATTCGCCGCCAGCATATCGATCATGCGACCGGGCGTACAAACGATTATCTCGGCTCCCCGCTTCAGTTCGGCAATCTGCTCGGAGATCCCGGTGCCGCCATAAACGCAAACGGGCCGCAGTCCAAGCGATTTGCTAAACTTGCGTATGTCCTTGCCGATCTGCATGCAGAGTTCGCGCGTGGGCGCCATTATGATGGCGATGGCGCCGTCGCCATCCTCCAGGCTCGGCTGGTCCAGGATGTGCCTAAACATTGGTAAAATGAATGCCAACGTCTTGCCACTGCCAGTTTTAGCAATACCTATCAGATCCCGTCCGGACATGATGGCCGGTATGGCCTGGCACTGGATGGGCGTGGGCTTCTCGAAGCCCAGCCGTCGCAGCACGTCCATCTCTTTCTTGCTGACGCCGCACTGGGCCCAGGTCTGGAGGGGATTGCAGATTAAAAACCGGTATTTATATATTGTTAAATCCTAAAGCTATCGACTCACCTTGATGGGCTTCGGACAGCCCTTGCCCTTGACCTGAACGCCCTCCAGTTCGGTGCGATACTTCTCCACATCGCCGGGCGTCATGCGCGTCAGCTCGGGCACCTCCACATAGAAGTTCTTGCGGAACGGCGCGTAGGTCACCGAGGAATGATCGATCTTGGCCAGCTCCTTGCGATGCTTCATCGCCAGATTGACGGCCGTATCGCGTATATCCTCCAGCTCATCTTCGCTGGAATACTCCAGGCTGTCCATATTCTGTTCGATTAGCTCGCCCTTCTTCAGCGTTGCCGTCTTCTTTTTGGCCACACCCGTGAGGATTACGACGCCCTGGGCTTTGGTGGGTGGATTGACGAAATTGTTCACACGTCGCATCTCATTGTTGACCTCCTGCATGTAGGCATCCAGTGGATCGATGTCATCTTCGGGCTCCGCTTCGGGTTGCTGCGGTTTCTCTTCAACTGCTGCTGCTTCTGGTTTGGCCTCCACTTGCGGCAACTGCTCCTTCTTGGCCTTCTCCTCCTCTTTAGGGGCTGCAACGACGGCGGTGGGCTCCTCGACAATCTCCATTTTAATGGATGGAGCTAATGGTTCGGCTGGCTCCTTTTTGATCTCCTTCTTGGGCTCCACAGACGGCGGCGGTGGTGGTGGCGTCTCCTTCTTGATCTCCGCCTCGGTTTTGGGGGCCAGGCCAATGCCCAATTTGGCGCCAAATGACTTGCTAAAGGTGGGACGCTTCACCGGCGAGAACTTCGACTCGACCACGTCGTCGTCGAAGCGCTTGCGAATGCTGTGGAACTTGGAGGGCGGCGAATCGGGTTCGTCGGCCTCCTTCTTGCCAACGTCCAGCGGCGGTGCCGGATTGCTGTCATCCTCCTCGGACTCATCCTCCAGGCTCCACTTCTTGGCGGACTTAACCACAGCCGGCGCCACAACGGCCGCCGCCTTGGTATCCCGCTTGCGTTCCGCCCGCCAGCGTTCGATGCGCTCGCGCCGCTTGATCATCTCCTGCTCGAGGCGACGCTGCTGCTCCTCCTTGTCGATCTCCTCCACCTCCTCGTCGGAGGAGCTGGTCGAGGGCACCGGTATGACCAGCGGAGCGGCTGCTGCGGCCCGCCTGCCATCCGATTCCCTTTCCCGCTGGCGATCACGTTCGCGATCCTTGTCCCGTTCGCGCTCCTTCTCCTTTTCGCGCTCCCTGTCCTTTTCCCGCTGTCGATCGCGATCACGATCCCGGTCACGCTCCTTGTCCGCGCGTCTGTAATAGGGGGAACTGGTGAAGATAGGTTTTTAGATGACATATACGCAAAGGTTGAAAGTGGTTTCTACCGGTGTAAGCTGTTTATAAATAAATCTTGTTTTAAAGGGCATTAAAGAGGTGTAAACGTAGCTATACCGATAAGGTTTAAGTAACATTTTAATATCATATCATATAATAAACATTTATGATCATAACAGTGCATTTCTAAAGACGTTTGCAGAAGGCGCAACTAATTTGGACATATGGATGGATAGCATATCCATGGGGAACCCTATTTTTTGGATGGCAAAGCCGACTTACTTGTCCTTGTCGTAGTCCTTGGACCTGGAACGCTTCCGCCGCTTGTCATCGCGTCTTCCGCGATCGCTGGCCATGTCCTTGCCGCGCTTCCGGTCATCCCGGGCACTCCGGGAGCCACCGCCTCCTCCTCCTCCGCCGCCGCCGCCGCCGCCTCCTCCACCATTCCTGGACTTGCCCATGTCATAGTCGCGACTGCGACTATCATGCCGGTTGTCCCGCTCCCGCTCCCGATCTCTGTCCCTGTCCCGATCTCGATCTCGGTCCCTCTCCCGCTCCCTTTCCCTCTCCCTGTCCCGGTCGCGCCTTTTAAATGGATAAATGCTTTAATTAGTTATCTATGATCATTGGACACAATGGTAAACCTTAAACTCACCCGGAACTTTTTGACATGGCGGTTTTTTGGGCTTTTTGGTCGCCGGTCTAGCACTGCCACGCCTCCAACTCACGGGCGGTGGTGGAAATGTGCAGTTTCCACTGCCTTTGGCTCACCGCGCACGCTGCACAGCACAATGCAATCGTTTTTTATTGAGATTTAACGAATTTTCCTCGCGAAATTTCACAAAATACAATCTTTCTGGTCATCGATTTACCTGTGTGAACCTATCGGGCCTATCGGTCTTCGATAACAGGTTTGCCTGAGTAAGCCAGTGTTGCCATGACAGCTTTTTCCCGCCATTTTTAGCTTTTTTTTAAACTTGGGTACGGGTTATTTTACTAACTGCGGAACAAAACGATTTCAAAAATGGAAATTTTCGTTTTTTGAATTTAGTTATCCCAATTTTTGTCGGTAATTGATTTCAAATTGGAATTCCGAGAGGTTTGGCTACGGATACTCTACTGTCCTGCAGGTATTACAAACTCTTAGCTACAGCAAAACTAAGTGGCTTTTTTTGTCGACAACTACTATATATTTTTTTAAAACCTACTGGTTTTAATTTTTATTACAAATCTGAATAAGTTACGGGTTTTCCCAACTTTGATTTCGAACAACACAGAATTGTTCACCTTTTTCTCGCCAAAAGTAGTCAGCACAGCATATTCGATAAAATCGAAAAAAATGGAGGGTGTCCTGGCTAAGTAACAGCTATGCCGCTAGGGTTGCCACTCCGCTGGCACACGTGTTGAGCGCATAAACAACAAATTGTTCAACTGCACCGCACCATCATCTAGCTAATCCTGTCCAGAAACCGCCATGCCGCCGGACATCGAGATCATTGTGGGCACCTACGAGGAGTATCTGCTGGGCTACCAGCTATCCGAAGCGCCGGGCGACTCCAGTCCGGCCAAACTGCAGCTAAAACAGACCTTCGCGGACCGATCCCATGCAGGATCCATTAAATCGGTGGCCGTCCAGGGTCCCTGGGTGGCCAGCGGCGGCAGCGATGACCGGATCTTTGTCTACGACATGCGGACGCGCAAGCAATCGCAGATCCTACTCTCGCACGCCGGCACCGTGAATACGCTGCAGTTCTCGCCGGATCTGACGCACTTGCTCTCGGGCAGCGCCGATGGCCACATGATCGCCACCCGTGTGGGCAGCTGGACAACGGAGGGCGACTGGCGCAAGTCGCATGCCGGCCAGGCCGTGACCCACATCAGTTGCCATCCCAGCAGCAAGTTGGCCTTGTCTTTGGGCGGCGACCAGGTGCTGAACACCTGGAATCTGGTCAAGGGTCGGGTGGCCTACAAGACGAATTTGAAAAGCAAGACAACGCTGGGCAGCCAACCGGATTGCCTGTCCTGGTCGACGCAGGGCGATCATTTCACACTGAGCGGTCCGCTGTGCCTGGAGATCTGGGACATCAAGAACGCCCATGTGGTGCGACGCACCAAGACGTCGGCCAAGCCCATTTGCGTTGCCTGGCTGGATGGGAACACGGTCCTCGCTGGCCTGGAGAACGGCAGCATTGCCTGGATTTCACTCACCGACGACGACGAAGAGACTTTAGTGAGTTTTTGTGGCTTCTATTTGTTTGATTTCCATGTCACTCACTTGGGTTATTTTCCTTGCAGCCAACCATCATTTCGGCACACGAGGCGAGGGTCAAGTCCATGGCCTATCTGAATGAAACACTGGCCACCGTCTCCAGCGCTGGCGAAATAAAAGTCTGGAGGATAGACCTCGAAAAACGCGAGCTGAAGGAGATTGCCAAAACGAGCATGGACTGTCGACCCACCGGCTTGGGTCTGCTGGATCTGGGCCAGTTCGGCAATGCCCGTCCGGTGGAGCAGCGCATCAAAGTGGAGAAAAAGCCAAAGGCCAAAGCGGAGGCCAGCACATCCTCGAAGCCAGCGGCACCACGCGGATTCGTGACCATTGAGTACGAACAGGATGAGAAGCAGAAGACCAACGAGGAGCAGGAGGAGGAAGAGGCAGTGAGCACTCCCAAAGCAAAGCCAAAGAAGAAAGTGGCGAAGAAGGCGGTGCCGCAGGAACCTGAAGAATCCTCCGAGGAGAGCAATTCCTCGGACGAGGAAAGCGAGGACTTTGACAGCGACAGTGACAGTGAGGCATCCAGCGATGGCGGCCGCCGGAAGAGGAGGCCAACCAAGCGGAAACAGCCACCCACTCCCTCCGCCAAGCGAAAAGTCAAACAACAGAAAAGGAAATAATCCTCTAATGCTTAATTCTTACACTATGTTATGACTGTCAATAAAGTTGAGTTATTCTAGATTCTAGACAAATCACTCAAAATCATTAAACTGGTAGTTCGGACTAGATCTTGAAAATTATCGATATTTTCGATATTTTGACAATAACGATTCGATAATATCGATGTTTTGAAGAAAAATAGCAAACTGTTGATATTTTTCAAGCTCTACTTCGGATAAGCTCTAAATAAAAAAAACTAACTTTAAAAATTAATTCAAATGATAAAATTTACACATTTATTATCTTTTTTATTTAATCATTATTGATTAACATAAGATATATAAATTTAAGAAAGTTAATTTTCGTATAGTACAATGTTAAAAAATATTATTTTCAATCGAAAAACCTTAATTACACACAAATAAAAGCCCCCAATTGAAATATAACCAGAGAAACCAGATAGTTAGTCAAAGTTTAACCAGATTGTCGGCTAAAATATACTCGAAAAACAATCGAAGTCTTTATTAGATCATTATTATTAGTTGATAACATTAACAATTTTTATTTGTATAAATTTGGGGAGGTAGCCGCCTGGCCAAGATCAAGATCACCAGTGGATGACTGGCTGGCAGCTCCCGAATTAACAATAATTTCTCTTTTTTTTTTGTTTATATTTAGGGCAATTGGTATGCAGGATTGAGGATCTGGGATGGGGGAAGGGTTCGAGGTCAGTGGCTCAGTGGGCCAGGAAGTAGTGCAAGAGGTTAAGGTAAATGCGTTCCAGCAGCGGCCAGAGATGCTCGGCCAGGAACTGGATCAGGTGTCTGAGCGGCGGGCAGAGCGTGCACATGTAGTCCGTGAGGGCGTCCAGCACGCGTATGGCCAAGGGTCAGTTGTTGCGCTCCAGCCGAAGACAGAGGCCGCTGCTCCCGGCGATATCGTCATCATCCCGTCCATCTGCCCCCAATGCGTAGCGGCCATCCTCGCGCCTCTGGCAGCCATGTGTCCAGGCCATCGGCTCCTGGAACTTGTCCACATGCAGCGGATTGAGGTAGGCATACAGGCGGGGATGATCCACGTACGAGGAGCACGCATAGCACCACACGGACAGGTCGGCCTGGCTCATCGCCAGCGGATGCTGTGCCTCCACCGAGTGCAGCTCCATGTGCCCGCTCATGTAGCGACCGCAGCCCACCAGCCGGCAGCCCAGACACACCCAGTTCTCCCCCGTCGATCCGCAAACGCTGCACGCCGCCCCGCTGTCTATTGCTGCTGGGAAGGAAGCATACAAATGTATTAGTATATCAATCACTATGGAAATTACTTGTATGAAAGGCAGTTTTTTTTTGAGCATGCGATAAATTAAAATAAAAAATAAATAAAACAAAATATAATACTTAATATAAATATTAGGAAAACCCGAATTTTCAAGCGTGCTATAAGAAAACCATTCCAGAAAAGCACTTCTCCTATATACAAAATCAATCCATTTAAAGAAAGGGCGTTTTCAGAAGGCAAACTAAAATATGTGTAAAAGCAATTCAGCCTCCAAGCACAAAAATATGCACGCGCAACATAAAACATTTATAAATAATTTTGAAAAAATAACCAATTTCCAATTTTAGGCACCAAAAGCAAAGAAAACCAAATAATTAAAAAAAGGGCAATATTTAAAAGGGCACTTTCAATAGGTCAAATAATAGCGTTTTTTATATACAATATTTTGTGTATCTTAATCATTACATAATCATAGTTTCTACGATTCAAAACATTCTAAATATTCCTATTTATGAATTTGTATTATAATATTTTAAAAAACTGGAAAACGTTTATAGTTTTTAGAGTTTTAAAGTATTTAATAACAAATTTAAAACCGTAAAAGAGTTCAACAAAATTTATAAAGAATTAAAGTATTTCAAAATTAAGGTATTAAATATTAAAAAAAAATGGTTACTTAGAAACAAAATTGTAAAATCTTTTAGAATTTGGGTATACAACATAAAATATTCGAAAAATCAAATTATATAAACCAAACCTAAACAATTTATGCGAATTAAACAATAATTTAAGAGATTTAAAACCTTATAAAAAGAGTATTTACAAAAAACTATGTAAAACTTGAATTGTTTCGAATATTTGTTCCCTACTTATTACAAAAAAAAGCGCTATTATTTTGAACAACTGGAGCCCCTGGCCGATTTCCCTTCGGATTGGATTGGCTTACATTGCGGCGCCTCCTCCGGTCGCAGGAGACTCAAGTGCGGGCACGTCTTGAGCGGATACACGGCGAACATCTCATTCTGCTCGAGGGCCTGACCCGCGTTTAGAGTAGCGATCGGATCGGATCGAATCGAATGGAGAATCGAGAGTGAGACGGCGAAGGAGGAATGACATGAAATAGGGGGAGATGGAAGAAGCACGCACGAAAATAACCAATTAGTGGATTGATTTCTTTTCAAAACGAATCGCAATGCTGATCTCTCGTACCTCCTTGTTCTCGGCCAAATACTCGGTGAGCGTTTTTACCTTGACTTTGGGCTTGCTCCCGCTGGGCCGTTCATCGCCGCAATCGGGCCGATCGCCGGCATCGCCGCCCGCCGCTCCCGGTGCGTCGTCATTTGAGATATTCAACTGTCGCAAGGAGGCGGTAAGAAAATCCTCGTTGTTATTCTCCCCAACAATCGGTGTCGTGGCACAATCGCGTGGCAGTCGTCGTCCCACAAACTCCAGGCAATGCCAGTGGTCACGTTGTGTCTGCAGGCACGATTGCAGCGATTCCACACAGCTCTGATGGGCCACCGTCGGTGGCTTCTGCAGAGCCACTGCGCCCAGCTGGGGCGTCGGCACCGGATCGCCCAGCAGCGTCTTGGTGCACATCGTCATTGCATAGGATATAGAGTTCACATTGTAGCCACCCTCCAGACAGACGACAATCCGGCCGCCGGCCAAGGCCGAGAGCCAATGGGTGAGCATGCCATAGCCCTCGGGCGTCACCTTGCAGCCGCCCAGCGGATCACCGATGGCCGCATCGAAACCGGCTGACACGAGCACCAGCTGCGGGTTGAACTCGTAGGCAATGGGCATGATGAGTTGCTGGAAGGCCAGTGCGTACTCCAGGTCACCCATGCCCTTCTGTAAATTAAGAAAAAACCCGATTAATACAGAGGCCATAAAGGAGTATGCAAAACCCACCTTATTCCAGGGTATATTCACATTAAATCCCCGGCCGGCTCCCTTGCCCACCACATCGTAGTTGCCGTCGGGACCCTTGGGAAAGAAGGCTCCATGCTCGTAGCGATGCAGACTAATATACAGGACCTTGGGATTCGCCTCAAAGATGTGCTGCGTCCCATTGCCGTGATGAACATCCCAATCGACGATTAGCACACGCTCCAGGCCAAAATCTCGAATGGCATACTGCGCGGCAATGGCCACATTGTTGAAGATACAGAAGCCATGCGGCTGATCCTGCTCGGCATGATGGCCCGGCGGACGAACATTGCAGATGCCGTGGCGCGATTCGCCGCGCAGTACACTGTCCACCGCCTGGAGCACGGCGCCGGCAGCCAAGGTGGCACAATCGAAGGTGCGCGGATGCAGATACACTGAATTGTAGCCCGCCGCCACCTGATGCAGATCCTCCGGGTCGCGTCCCATCAGTCGACGCACCGAATTCACATGGGCACGCGTGTGGGCCAGGCAAACTTCATCCGTGGTGGCGGCCCTGGCCGGTAGCTGCTTCATCCTGGCCAGCAGACCGTACTCATCGTGCATCTTGTGGATGTGCTGGATGCGCGACGGCTGCTCCGGATGGCCGGGATCGTCGAGGTTGCAGTGGAGCAGCATCTGGGCATCGTACGAATAGCAGACCCTCACTGCGGGCATCGATAGCTTCGTTTCGGTGCGCAGCACCTGCAGGCGGTTCGTATTCCTGGCCAGCTTCTCGGGCGGCAGTGCAATGGCCGTGTCCCTCGTGGGGTAACGATCCACCGGCGGTGGTCCACCGATCCAAAGGCGCAACAGCTTGTGCAGATCTTTCTTTTCAACCTTCTCCTGGTCACCGAGCAACTCGTTGGAATCATAGGTTTTCTGCAGCTGCAGGCAGCGCCAGTGCGACCGGTGGACGGCAATGCAGCTGAGCAGCGCCTGGGCGAGTTCGGCACGCGGCAGAGGCAGTGCCTCGACCAGCCGGGGGCAGGGATCACCGAGCAGGGAGCGTAGGGTCAAAGCGGCACCCTCGGCCAGGGAGTCTAGGCAATAGCCGCCCTCCAGAACGACGGCCACCCGGGAGTCGGCAAGTCGCAGGAGGGGATTCAGTAGATGCGGATAGCAGGCAGGCGTCACCTCCATCTCGCCCTCCGGACAACCCAGTGCCGCATCGTAGCCAGCCGAAACGATAATCAGTTCCGGCTGGAACTCGAGGGCCACCGGCAGCAGGAGCTGCTGGAAAATGGCCAGATAATCGCCGTTCGTCATCCCAATCGCATTCAGGGGCACATTGAAGTTGTACCCTGTGCCCGCTCCCGATCCAATGGCATGGTAATCCGACTCGTGCAGGTGCGGCCAGAAGCTGCCGTGCTCGAAGCGATGGATCGAGAAGTAGACCACCCTGAAAACACAAATCACTGGCTTTAGAAACTTGAAAACTATATGTTTAAGGTATTTACTGTATTACATATTATTTTATACTTTATGGCCTAACTCACCTGGGATCGTTGTAGAAGAACCTCTGCGTTCCCTGGCCATGATGGACGTCATAGTCGATGATCAGGATGCGCTGCAGCTTGTGGACATCCAAAGCGTGCTGGGCGGCCAGGGCCACGTTGTTGAAGAAGCAATAGCCATTGAATTCGGCCTTCATGGCATGATGACCCGGCGGCCGAATGATGGCCATGCCATTCTGGGCCTTTCCAGCGATCAGATGGTCCACCAACTCGATGGTGGAGCCGGTGGCCAGCAGGGAAAGCTCGAATGTGGACTAGAGAGAGAGAAAGATGGGGGGAGGTTATCAGTATAAACGCTCTACATAATCTACTCGGAGCTAATAAAGCGACAAGAATCTTATCTAAGACGGAATAATATAGGTCGAAGCACGTAAGAAATTGTTTATACGAATTTACAGTGGGTTTCAGAGCATAGGTCTTAATAAAATATTAAGGAGTTAAGAATTTGTAGGCTTTAATCATAGAGCTTGAAAATTATCGATATTTTCGATATTTTGACAATATCGATGTTTTGAAGGGAAAACACAAAGTAAATAAATAGCAATAAATATTAGATAAGACAAAATAAAAATAATATTTAATTTAAAAATATAATATTGCCTAATATTGCAAACAAAAAAAAATAAAGTTGTAACGATAATTAATTTTGCATAAATTTTTACCTAATTAATAAGGAATCAATAAATATTAAGTATGACATTCTATTCAAGTAATTTAAATAATTATAATCAAATATTTACATTTATGAACCGCACTGTACCTGAAACCCAGGCCTGTGCACTGGGCCGCATCTAATCTAATCTGCTTCAATTTGCATTTATCAATTCAAAAATAAACAATCTTCGCTGGCAATCAAGCGTAAATATAATAAAATAAGCCAATTAGATGCAAGCGTTTCCCTTCCAGGCATTTGGATGCATTGTTCTACGGATCCCAGAGATCCAACCGTTTCTCACCGGATGAATGTAGATTGAGTCGTAGCGGGAGCTCAGGTCCTCCATGCGCTCGTCATCGCGAATTCCCGAGGTCTGCTTCAGGCGCTCAAAGTGCTCCTCCGTGTGCAGGCGCAGAATCTCCTCCTTGGTGGCCGATCGCGAGGGCAACTCCATGCAGCGCTCCGCCAGATTCAGTTCGCGGCAGCTGGAGAAGATTAGGAAAGCAATTTAGTAAAACATTTTTCAAAAAGTAATACCTAGCTATTAAATTTTTACTTATTTTAAAAACTCTTCAATTGACAAATATGATTAAAGAAAATAAATATTAATATTATATTATAATTATTATATTTTCTTAGAATATATTTAAAATGTTTTCCCACAGGTTACTTTTTTTTGCAAAACAATTTATGTACCAGACCAAGTCTGTCTGGTATTATATTTAACTTCACTAATAAATTTTAATAGTTACATTTTTTTTATGGAGCGGATTTATTACCCTGACTTTTTTTTCATTTTTAAATTAATTTTTATGACCGATACTATCGGCTAATTTATTGGTGGCACAGCAATAGCTTGAACACTAGAAAAAAAAAGTTTTGCAGTGTTTACTGTATCTCCTGTATGATCGAATTTTTATTTTTGTTTTTACATTTTGTTCAAGAATTTAAGAAGCCCGCCTCTTGGGAAACGCTAATCCATAACTTATTATTTTAAAATTTTTTTTACGATTTTCCAACGTCAAAAATACGTTTTGTTATAAAAAATTCGATTTTTTGTTTTAAAAAAATATGTTTAAAGGTATCAATAAAGTGCAATGCCCAATTGCCACTTAAGTCCACTTAATTAAAATAAATAAATAAATTAAAATATTAAATTAAATCAAATTATTTTACACAACAAACTGAAGTCATGATAGGTAGACCAAAATGATATGTACATAATATCATTATTTCGATAATGGTATAATATTTTTTCCTAGCTTTGTTAACTGCACCCTTTTTGGAACTTGGCTTGGAACTCACCGCTCTAGGACGCGTGTGAAGCGCTCGGGACACTCGTAGTGCTCCTTGTCCCACAAACAGCAGTGCTGGCTCATCGACTCGTCGTAGATGAGGGCGGTGGGTTTTCGCACCGCACCCTTGCAATCGACAGCCTACATGTGTATGTTAGAGGGAATTATTAGGGATATCGAGAGGATACTATAAGATTTACTTACATTCTGGAATATATCCGTGACGCACTCCTGCATGACGTTGCTCTGGTTCTTGAGCATGTTCCGCGCTCGACGTTTCGCCTCCAAGAGCGCTGCGCTCGGTTTGTTCGCCTTTCGCGGATCGGCGGCACTGATACCGCCGCTGCCGCCGCCGGCAGAGCCGCCGCCGATCACCCCGGCCGCCGTCGCAGCCGTCGTCGATCCCGTTCCCGTTCCCGCCGCCTTCGACTTACTGGCCATTGCCCGCGTCTGTATCTTGGCCTGCTGCGCGCTCCGTCGCGTGACGATGGGCGGGCTCTGGGGAAAATCGACTCGAGTTTAGTTACTACCTTAAGGGGGGGGGGGGGGGGGGGGGGGATTTATATGGATGGTATCCAGTCTCCAATTTGGATATCCACTCAGGCGTGACAAGTACACGGTATCCACTATGCCCTAACTCTTCCCGAAAAAACTACAAATTATATATACAATATGAACTATACAAGGAAGTCGACGGTTATCACTACATAAAAATTTACGAAATACGAATATTTATGTGCTTGTAAAGTCAAGGCACTTTTCGATCGGACATTACGACAACTGACATATGTACTTTGCACTAAAAAAAATTTTAACATAGTGTTACAAAAAAAAAAAAATTTTAATAGAAGAGATATTTTCAAAATTTACAAAATTTTTCACAATAACTATAATTTTTGTTGTAGTAATTTTAAAAAATTATTTTATTCTACAAATTTGAAAATGCATATACGGATTTTCTAAGCTCAAAAGACTCCGAAAACGGAATAAGGTCTTGAGATATGAAATATTTTCCAGCGAGGTTCTCAAATACCTTGACTATTAAAGAGATACGACCTTGAGAAGGCCCAAACACACCATAAATAATAAAAAAAAAAATTTATTATTTATTATTCCGAAAGTGGAAGTTTGTTTTGGGAGGTTTCACTGTGCTTCCAGTGGGAACTGCCGCCAACTGTTGGCCACGAAGTTTGGACTGAAACTGCGGCCGTGGAGCTCTGGAAACCTGGCCAAAAGCAACCGGGGGCCTGGTATGTGTGTGCGTGTTTGTGTGGGTGTTGTTGCCACTGCCGCTTTTGGCCAAAACAACAACCGAACGACTCGAAAAAGGCGGCAATAATCCGCCAGTACTCACCATGTTGTGGGTAAACGTGAATATGCCGACTTTGAGTTCGATATGTGGTTGTAGAAGCCGAGTCCGAATTGGAAAACCAACCGAAAACCAAACCAAATCCGTTTCCGAATCCAAATCCGAATATCCGGCGCTGGAAGAGGGAAGCAGAAGCAGCGGCAGGCGGGGGGCGTGGGGAAACGGGACGGACTGATTCACAGCTGCTTGTTGTTGTTCCTCCTCTCCCACTACTTCTTCTTTTTCTCTGTGTATTATATACCGTTTGTTCCAAACAAATTTCCAGCTCCTCTCTCACTCCTTAAGTCCCGTTACTTATCGATTCCGTGTCGCACACTTTTCTCTTATAATTAGCCTTCTTTTTTTGTTGTGTGTGCTATAAATTATGCCTAGTTTATTTCTATCTCGCTTTCACAATCCCTACTGTTTGTGTGTGTTTGCGCTTCAGTTGCTCTGCATTTGATGTTGTTGTTTTTCTTTTTGATACATGTACTTTTTGTTTGTTTGCTGCTTGCACTACTTAATACTTATAAACACTGAGTAACAAAATTGGACTTTAGCTAGCGGGTTTTCTTTTGATTTTCAAAAACGTTGCAGTTGCATTCGTGATTTTTTTATTTGAGCAGACGAAGATGCAGCAACAGCACAGATACATAGGCACAACACACGCACACACACGTGCAATCAGAACCTGAACCAGAAATCCCGAACAAACACACAAACAGGGGGGGGGGGGGGGGTGGGGCTCGGGGGGCGGTGGAGCACTATGGGGGGCAGAGACGAAGAGAGAGAGAGAGATCGCGATGGGAATCGATGACGAGCGGGCGGAGCGGAATGCAATGTTTGTACCGTCTTCTTCTTGCCGCTTACAAGCAATCAGCTGTTCGACCGATAGACGCAACTTGTTGAATAATCGGTGGCCATCGATTGATAATAACGACTGCTTATTGCTTGAAAATCCTTGTTTTATGAATAAAAACTTTTGAAAAATCATTATTACTTATATTTCAAACTTATATTTAAAACTTCTGAGAAGAAATAGAAAAAAATTAGGCTACTTTTGTGATAGCGATAGCTATCGGATGAAATTCAGTGCTCACTTGAAACAATGTCTATATTTTTCAAACCTTTCTTTGGGTATTCCCCAAATTGCAGTAATTATTACTAACTGACATCGTGTGGATTTACCAAAAGTTTGATTTATATGTTATATTATAGACTCATTAATTTTTATAGCATTTTAAGATCGACTTTTTTATTTAAATTGATTGGACAACATTAGGCAATAGTTTTGGACAGAAATATCATAAATGAATTTTACTTGTTTAATTATTTCCAGAGACAATTTATTACGTTTCATTTCTCAATTATACATATAATTTGATTAATGTTAGTTAAAGCTTTAGTTTATAACGTTTTGGGCCTAATCATCATTTCAGCAAAGGTAAGTGAGTGGGTCCATACGTAGTTATGCCAGGAACCCCAAGAAATTCCATTTGTTTTGTTATCTCGGGTGTAACCCCCTTTATAGAACTTTCCATTTAGCGTGCTGTAATTTTAAGTGAATACATAAATATGGTGAAATTGCTATTATTGGAATATGTTTACCTCTGAGCACACGAATAGTACCACCAACCACCATATTCATTTTGAGCGCAATTATTTTCATATTCATCATTATCCCTGTCTCGTGTGGTGAACTTTTTGTTCTTATGTCTTTTTAGGGAGTCTCCTGCTGGACCAACACAGATCCCCAGCGATTTAAGTTCATTCAATTCTTCTTCATTTCCAATCTTAAAGTCATCATAATGAGCGTAGCCTGTGGATCCATCGGCCTTGCCAAGTTTAATGTAAAGTTCGTGTGGTCTCTCGCGAGTCATAGCGTGCATCTTTTCCAAGCCGATGAAAAATTCTCCTTTTGGATTGCCGAAACCGTCTTTGTAATCCTTCCAGGGTCGATCGAAATTCTCGGAGCCGTCAAAACGCTTTTGAATAGTTAACCAACCGGTTGAATTGCACGGAGCTTCAAATGTATTTACATTTCCTACTGTAATATAGTAAATGCCACTTGGACCTTCGATGGGACAACTGGATATTGGATAACACTTTAAAAGATCATGGTTGAGTTCGGATATTTTTCCCAAACTCGATATTATCTCGCTGTCTAGGATATTGATTTGGTTGTTTTTGGTAGTAATATGATCACTTTGCTCCTTAATTTGTTTATCTTTGATCTCGATTTCTTGTTTAGCAATTACTAACTCATCCTGAAACTTTTTAATATTATTTATATTATTTCTCATTTCAATCTTTAAATGTTCAATAGTTTCTTCCGCAGTTTTTAGGTTTTTCTTCAGTTCTTCGTTGGTTGAATTGAATTCTTTGAGCTTCATAAGATAAGGAAGAAAGGGCTTTAGAATATAAGCACAATTTTTTAATGCGTGTTTGAGAGGGTCCACACCCTTAACAGACTGCTTTGTCAAGCTATGTCGATCCGCACCGATACCAGATGGTCCCATTAAAATCAAAAACGATAGAAAAATAGTCAAGTAGGACTTCATTATGTTGAAGCTCCGTCGTCTCTGAACTGAACTCATCACGGACCATTTTGCGGTATATATAGGCTTCTGCACATTGTAATCGAGAATTAAATTACTCACCCGCACGATAGGGAATATTTAGTCCTATATAGTAAGCAAATACACAAAAAAAAACACGACGCTCTTAAATCGATATGCGCATGGTAAATTTCTTAATGTGACAACATAAATTACGTGAGTGGGAGCGAGAGGTGCAAGCTTTCTCAATTCGAAATACAGCGAGATAGCGCTTAGAGTTAAATGAGTGGGAGGGAAAAAGACATTTTCCAAATTCGAACTAGCCTGTTGTTTACATTTCGAGCATATCAAGTCCAAATTGATACCACGTGACGTAAAATCGATCATCGTTTCATGTGATGTTTTTTTGGGTGTATATGTTAAAGCAGTTACGAACTTACAATTGCTCATTAGAGCTCTCTCTGTCTTACTCGAACTTACGTTAAATCGTAAATTTTGAGAAAAAAAAGTGTACTGAAAAAGCCCAACAATGTTGTGTCATAATACCATTACCAAAATAATTGGTTTTTTAAATTTCAAATTCGACCGCTTTATTTTAATTTTAGGGTGGCTCTGTTTATCGATAGTGTGCCTTTCTGATCGATATCCACCGCTACCTGCCAATCGCCACCCGCCAAATGGGCCCATTCGATAAATCAATTCGATTTCATTTTGATTTGAAGGTTCCTTTTGCTTATATTTACATTGTGGCTTCCGCATCCATGCTGCCGTCTGTCCAGGAGAATGTGCCGGAGATGCTGCTGCAGCGCTCGCGGCTGGCCTTCTGCGCGAATCTGGACCTGGGCCGGCCGCAGGATCGCTTCGACTTTGGCAGCACATTGGTGCTTTCGCGGAACCTCAAGTTCTACGAGTTCCGGCGCAAGGAGCTGGTGCACCACATCGATTTGCGGGCCACTCAGCTCCAGCAGCTGGCCGGGCAACTGGAGGCCTACGACGGCCCGATGAGTCCCTTCCTGCCCAGCAGCGAGTGCAGGGAGCGGCTGGACGCCAATATGCTGCAGGATCCGGAGGAGCTGCCCCTGAGATTCGGCAAGTTTGTGTGGCAGCGCGTGGAGATCTACCTGCTGATTCAGTGCTGGCGGCAGCTGATCGTCCTGCGGCGGCCCAAGGAGCACGGGGCCAACTTTGAGCTGGTGGCGCAGCACAAGGATATCGAGTCCATCCAGATGGTTCAGGGCTCCATTCCCTACCAGGCCGTCGTGGAGCTGCATTTCGGCAATGGCAAGCGTCAGCGCTGCGACTTCCAGGAGGCCAGCATGGAGGAGAAGGAGGAGCAAGAGCAGGATGCCCGGCCCAGCACCTCCAAGGAAGCGGGCGCCTTGTCGGCCCAGGAGTTCGACGGTCTGGTGCAGCAGGTGCACGGCCTGCGCGCGGAGCTGGCCAGCCAGCGTGCGCAGACGCAGAAGGACTTTGCCCTCGCCCAGGAGCTCCAGCTCTTCGGCACCGCCGGCGAGCGTTCGCTGCTGCTCGAGGAGAAGCAGCCGCTGCGGCGCCTGGGCGATGTTTGGACCCGGATCTGCGGCGATTATCTCGTCTGCGGCACCCTGCTGGTCAACGTGGCCGGCAGCCAGCGTCTGTCCATTGTCCAGGAGCTGTATCCGCTGGTCAACCTGCAGCCCCACAGCAACTTTAGCCTGCTGCATCGCCTGTACGAGCTGCCCCTGCTGGCCAACGGCCTGCCGCCCGAGGATTACGACCAGCTGGCTCAGTTCTGGGCCTGCCAGGATCAGCACAGCAGGCTGCTCAAGTGGCGGCCGTTGGCCAAGACGCAACAGCTGGCGCCGGAATCCTCGGCCGTTATGGTGGTGGCCTTGCGTCTGGTCGATCTGCTGCAGGCGGAGAAGCTGCACCTAATGGCGATCTACGAGATCGGTGGCGGCTCTGCGGAGAAGGAGCCGTCGCAGCGCCAGCTCCACCTGGTTACCTTCGATGTTAGGAAGCTGCTGGATGCCGGGGAAGCGCTGGCGCCCAGCTTTTCACCCACCACCCTGCACCAGGACTTTCTGGCCGTGATTATGACGCACAATGCACACTGTTCGCTGAAGCTGGTTTTTGAGTCAGCTACAGATTGCACGGCATTCGAGCAACTGTTGGTAACCAAGCTGCAGTTCGAGCTGATCCAAGCCCAGGAGGCGGAGCCACCAAGGGAGCAGAGTGAGTAGTCCGGGATTGCACACGTTTCTATATTAAACCCCCCAATGCCTTACAGATTCCGACCTGCTCGATGACTCCTGCCCAGGTTCAGCCTTTCAGTCGTCCTCCACCGCCGCCAATCCCGTCCAGCACATCTTCTACAACCGCCAGCCGATGTCGCAATGGTGCGGCGCCCTGCTCCTCCGCGATGATCCCGGCCAGCGTTGGCATATCTACGCCCGTACAAACGACCGGCTGTGCCTGCTGCTGCATCGCCTGCGACGCGATCTCCTCCAGCTGCACTGCAATCTCACCTACCTGGGGGTCAACGAGCCCGGCCTGTCGCCCGCCGATGCGGCCGTCGAGCTGGAGGCCAGTCTGCAGG
The DNA here is from genome assembly GCA_035046095.1 of Drosophila pseudotakahashii. NCBI lineage: Eukaryota > Metazoa > Arthropoda > Insecta > Diptera > Drosophilidae > Drosophila > Drosophila pseudotakahashii. Next base: position 17,779,952 of record JAWNOE010000105.1, read on the forward strand.
AGGAGCTGGAGGCCTGGAAGGAGCTGCTCAAGCCGGCCGACAGTCAGGAGCAGCGCCTGAAGCAATGGACGCATCTCCACGATATGCAATTCGTCAGCGATGTGCTGGCCTCTGTGATAATGAGCGCCGAGCCTGAGAAAAAGGAATAAATGCGCTATTTTTGAGATCGTTTTTTGTACAATCGAAAAACTGAAAGCATTTTGGAATAGGATTGAAAAATCTAAAGGATTCGAAACTTAATCATTTTTTAGTTCCTTTTATGGATTGATATATGGATTTCACTTCATGGTACTTTTATGTCTTCAAGTTTAAAATACTTTCCCCTTTTAAAATGTAAACAATTTATGATAACTACATTGTTATAATTTACAAACGGAAGCATATATGTTAAATTTAAAGCATTTTTGGAATATAATCTTTTTTTGATATATAATATATTAATGATTCTTAATCTTTTTTGTCAGGAAGTAAACCACCATTTAATTATGAGAATTTATGAAAAACAAAGGATATGTATTAAAATTTCAAATTTCCGTTATAACATTTGTTGGTTTTTAAATAAACAATTTCTGATATTGCATTGTCTGAGAATTTGTATTTCATTCTTAGCTATTTCTAACCTTCTCTGGAAATTACCAATATTTGTGATCATAAAATTAACTTTCTTATCTGCATTTTGGAGTAGTTTACTTAGATGAGTAATGTTTTTAAGTTGGTTTTTTAGCATAATTCTCGTTTTTATATCTAATATATTGATATTGATATCTTGTGTCAGGATTATTTCCAACATTTTAATGATATTTTTATGAGAAACTTAGGATATGTCTTCAACTTTTATTACATATTTCCCTTTTACAATGTTTTTTTTTTGTTTTTCTATAGACAATTTATTGTCAGACAATTTAAGATCTACAACTTAAAGCATTTTCGAATATATTTTTTTTAAATTTATAGTAACTGGATGGTTCTTAATATCTTTGTGTTAGTATTATTTGCAATATGAGAAACTAAGGATATGTCTTCGAATTTTATTATACATTGATATTGCATTGCCAGAGTTTGACATCTACAAATTAAAGCATATGTGTGAAATTTAAAGAATTTTGGAATAGAATCTGAAGAGTACGAAATTAAATCTTTTTTTAATTTATAATATATAAATGATTCTTTATATCTTTGTGTCAGTATTATTTGCAATACGAGAAACTAAGGATATGTCTTCATAATGTATAATACATTTCTTTCAGAAAATGTTTTTTTTTGTCTTTTATATAAACAATTTATGATATTGCATTGTCAGAGAATTTAACATCTCAAATTAAAGCGTTTTGGAAGTGGATTAAATATAGAGATGTTTCTGGATCTCATTGTCTCATGATTATATGTATATAAAATATACAACTTATAGCTAAGTGGACTTGGTCTGGCTGGAATCGATTTGAGGGCCGGAGTGGTGATCGTCACCGCTTCTCCTCACGTACTGATGCGTCGCTGCTGCTCCTCGCCCTTGATGATGCTGTCGAGAACGTTCTCCAGATTCTGCGTGGCCGCCGACAGCTCGGCATTGTCGCTGTACGAGTCCTCGACAATCTCCTTGACCTTGTGCAGCAGCAGCTTGAAGTTCACCATCTCGGTGTCGCGACCATCGCCGCCGCCGTTCGCCGGCTGCTGTTCCAGCAGGGCGCCCAGCGGCATGGGCAGTGCTAAAGGTGCTGGCAGGGATCCAGGACCTGGCTGCACACTCGAGCGACGCTGATCGAACCACAGGCTAATGTCGTTGAGCGAATAATCCGACTTGTTGGCCTCCAAGTAGCTGCGATTCAGCTCGGCGCCATTTACTATTGGTATAAATAAAGTCAGTAATGGTTTTTAAAGGTTTTCCTTTGGGTTAATCGCTTACTGGAGTGCGTGAGATTGGCGCCAACGGGTGCGTACATATCGAAAATCTGCCTTTGCGGCGTGCTGGAGCTGAGGAAGGTGGAGCTGACCAGGGGCGGGGCATTGGAGCAAGGAGGAGCCACCGCAGGAGCTGGCGAAGCAGCCACAGATGAGTGCTGCAAAGTAATTAGCTAAGTTAGACGAACTTAAAGTTAAGTCACAGCCAACCCACCGATAGCTGCCGCATATCCTCGATGATCTGCAGCAGAAAACTCTGATGGGCGCTGAGAAACTGTGAGATTTCCGAACTCGAGGCCGTTTGCACTGTTTGCAGCTGGCTTTCCAGTTTCCTAGAACACAAAACGAAGATTGAAAGAAATAAAGATAAACCAAACATAAACCTACGCATTCTGCAGCAGCAGGCGATCGATGATGGACTGCAGCCGGCTGGAGGCTTTGCTGGCCAGCCCGGTCAGCGAGCACAGCTCCTGCTGCTGAAGGATCACAGTGCGATCGGGGTCCTTCTCCTGGCACTGACTACGCACACTGCGCGTCTCCGCGGGAATGGGAGCGACCACCGAGGCGGCACCACTCTCCTGGGCATTGCAGAAGCCGCGACGCTCCTCCTCCACCTGCGTCTTGCGCCTGGGCATCGCCAGCCAGCCGCACAGCCTGGCCAGGTGGCGGGTCCAGCTTAACGGCGGCTGATCCTCAACGAAAACCTCGCACATCCGATGCCCAGGCTCATGGCGACCGCCGGCAAAGCCCACGGCAAAGCAGGGCAGGCACAGGGATATATCACGGCACACCTGGCACCTAAAACGTATGCCCACAATGTGCTCCTTGCGACAACCGGCACACGAGTTGCTGTGTATCAAATGCTCCGTGTCTTCGATGCGTTTCACCAAGGCCAGCAGATTGCCATAGATGAGGAAGCGCGTCTGTCCAGCCGTCCAGAGTTTGTGGAACTGCGCCTCGGTCAGTCCGCCGACGCCATGGGGGCACCGAGCGAAGCTTTGCTCCAGGGCCAGCGGCAGATTGTGGACGCCATAGGCCTTGGACTCGCCCAAATAGCTGAGCAGCTTGCTCAGCGTGGCCAGCAGCTGTTCGAAGGCATAGCGCGAGATGATCTGCGACTTGGGATCGGCGAGCAGGGCAAAGAAGTCGCCCACGAGGTGATCACTGCTGTATAGCTTGCACAGCAGTATGAAGGTGATCTTGATCTCCAGCAGGGAAATGGAATGCCGCCTATGACTGGAAAGTAGAAATAGTTAGTAAAGGTTATACCCTGAAGCTTTGGTAACCCACGGATCGTAGACATTCCAGAAGAAGTTGGCCAGCAGAGCGGTGGCCCGGTCCAGTTGGTAGGACGACGCATCCTGCTGGAAGTGGCCCAGCTTCTCGCTGGCAAAGTAGACGTCGTGCAGCAGCGAGGTCAGCTGGAAGGGCGGCACCATCAGCTCCAGGCCGCCGCCGTTCAGGTTGTGGCGCTCCAGAATGGCCAAAAGCAGTTTGTAGGGGATTTTTCCGGCTGCAGATTTTGGAGGTTAATCCTTAAGAGAATCTATGTATGGACTGTGAACTACCCACTGTGGAATATCTTTTGCAGGGCCACGAGTTTACTGGCACAGCGGTAGACCGTGTACTTGTAGTCCCCATAATCCCGCTGCAGTTCATCCATTATGGTTGCCAAATCCTTGTCCACCTGTTGCCTTTGTCCTTGAATTTGGCTTTGGGATTGGGTGCGCTTTTCCCGGGCTATGGAGGCCACTGCCTCGGCGCTGTTGCGCATCTTGGTTAGCTGCACGGGCACCGACATTCCCAGCATTTCGCAATCACTTGGATTATCTATAATTTCCCAGATTTTCTTTATTTTTTTAACCGCGTCGCTTCTTGCGATCGCTCTTCCTCTTTCCTTCCGTTAGCGCAAAAGTCAAATTTATGCGACGCATGTGGCAACGCCACAGGTGCTATCGATATCAGTTGGGCTAACCGTTAACATTTTGAAAGTGATTTAAAAACGTTAAAATTAGTGTTAACGCTAAGAGTGAACCAAATGCTTAACATATCACTACTTAAATTTACTTATTTCACTATAATACATTTATAATTTAATTTGTAATAAAATTACTTACAATAATCAAAAGTTCCTGGTTTTGCACCAAATAAAACAGTATTTTGGTCATTAAAATTGAAATAATTATCCAAATATGGAGTGTCCTACCTTGTCGAACTCGTTATTAAATTCCCAATCGATTGGCATTAAAACTTGGAAATTTTAAAATTTTTCCATTTTTCGCAAAAAATTATGATGTAACCCCTTGTCAAAAATGTGAAAATTGGGTCTAAAATTATTTTTTTTAAATCAGACGATAAGTTTACTGATATTAACTATTAGGTTGTTAGCTGCTCAAAACAGTACGCACTTTTGATGTGGGACCATTTTTGACCAACTTACAGCAAAAAGTCGATCAGGAAAAATTTCAAATTGGTACCAAAAAACGAAATCCTGATTTTCCACCAAAAAAAATAGTATTTTGGTCATAAAAATGGAAATAATGATCCAAATATGGAGAGTCCTACCTTGTTGAACTTGTTATTAAATTTCCAATCAATTTGAATTTAAACCTGGAAATTTTTAAAATTTTCCATTTTTTGCAAAAAATTATGATGGTACCCCTTGATAAAAATCGGAAAATTGGGTCAAAAATTATTTTTTTTTAAATCAGACGGAAAGTGCTCCTATTTTAATTGTTAGTTTGTTAGCTGCTTAACACAGTACGCCCTTTGATTTTGGACCATTTTTGACCAAGTTACAGCAAAAAATCTAAAAAGATAAAGCTAATTTTTTTTACAAAAATCAAGATCCTGATTTCCAACCAAAAATTATTGGTAATAACGAAAATATAGAATTTTATACCTCGTCGAACTCGTAATAAATCTCCCAATCGATAAGTATTTTAAAATGAAAATTTTATAATTCCTATAAGCTGAACATTACAAATAAAATTGACGATATTTTGATTATCATAAATCGAATGTTAAATAATTTTAAGACACCTGAGAAAAACGCAGTAATTCAATTTTAAAATTAAATATATGTTGTATGTATATTTGCATCATTCCATTACAATTACATTAACTTACGCTATTTTGTTTTTGTTTTTTTCATATATTTTGTTTTTGTTTTAAAATAGTGGGTTTTATCATTTCGTTTCTTGTTTTTTCTTTGCTTATATCAATATTGTAATATGCCAAGTTTATATGTGAGTGGGGGAGGCGGGGGGGCGAAGAGGGGATTGTAATTACTTTAATTAACTCTTTTTTTTTTTTTTTTTTTCTTTGCCTTTTGAAAGCATTGTCCCGCTTCCGTATGCGAATCCACGACATACGTATATAAATGTTTTTGTGTTCTTTAATCACTAATTATCATATGTGTTTGGGTCGCTATTTATAATATAAAGATCGTTCTTTATTTGCAATGCGCATTTGCAATTTATGCTAGGGGGTTTAGGGGGTTTTGTGTGTGTGTGAGGCAAAATTTCCATCGATTTGCGTAATTAAAAATACGGCTACATACAATCATAATCATTAAACGTAAATCATAGAAGATGGGGGACAAGGTGGTGTGTATAAGGTATAAGGTATGGGGGGTGCTCCTTCCTAACTCTCCTTCCATATCAGCAGCAGATCCATTCAAATCCACTCTCTGTCCAGCGGTTTTCGAATAAAATCGGTATCGGTACAGGGTCTGCAACGCAAATTGAGTAATTACAAAATATAAAATATATATATATTTATTTTGATTGCGGGCCGCTGGACGAAAAGTGGCTTACAAAATGGACGCTCGATTTTTACAGGCTCTTTTTATTATTTACTTTTTTTTTAGCTCACTTAATTGCACATACTAATAGATCCTACATGTATAAAGTTCCATTCTTTTAGATTAGAGTTTTCGCTGCGACTGTTGGTTGGCTGTGGTTTTGGTTCATTGATTGATTTGTATTTGCAATTTTTCGTTTTTTTTTTTTTTGTGTTGTGGCTTGGATCTCAGATAAGAACTTGAAACCTGTCTATTATATATAGGTATTATTATCATTATCATAATGGGCTCTTAAAGTATAAAAAGGGTTTGCAAATGAATTTTAGCATTTGTTTATTTTAAATTTTAACTAAAATCATAATCGTGATAGGTAAATTGCGCTGGATCAGAGTTTTGAATTGAATAAATTATGCTATGCTAAAAAGTTGGGCTACAAGGTTTCTCTGTTCAATTAGCACTTAAATACGTAATCGTAGTAATGTTATAATTAATATTAATTAATAGTGAAAGACATTTTTCGCTAAACAAAAATCAACTATAGTTAAACATAAAAAACCGTTAATTGTATAATTTTTCGTTTGCTTGCGTTTTTTGCTTGTATGTTCTTCTTTTTTAGCTCTTTCTTTCTCTTTCGCTTTTGTTTTTCTGTTGTATTTTGTTTAATTATAATATATAAAAATTAAAATATGTAAGAAAAATCAGCAGTTTTGACGAAAAAAAAAAGAAAAAAATTTGTCGCTTTGTAGACGGTAAACATAGAAAATTATGCTCTTATTTTGTTTTTAGGTGGCGGCGACGTCTTGCACAGGTTTCTCTTCTTCTCTTGGTGTTTATTTAAATTTTTTTCGTATAATATATATATATATATATTGTGTTTAAAATATATATATCCATATATATATATATATATAGAAGTGTGAGCGCGTGTGGCATGTTTTTGGTGTGTACATTTCGCAAGTTAGACTTTAGCGTAGTGCGCGCACTTGAAACAATCAAACGTTTTTTTTTTTTAAAGCAGACAAAACAGACGCAGACAAGCTGGTAGATCCAGATCCCTGTCCCTAGGTTTTCTTCCATCCCTTTCTTTTTGGGGAAGGAGAAGTATAATCATCCCGAAATGCCTTCACTTAACCCGAAAAGCTGAACATATGCACTACTGATTGCATAAACTCCTCGGGGCGAAGTGTATGGGGTTTCCTTGTGGTGGGTTGTGTGGTTTCTAGTTATTCAACCTGCGCTGTCTATGCTTCTTTGTGTGTGTGTGTGTGTGTGTGAGAGGGGGGCGTATCTGTGTGTGGGCGTGCCTGTGAGGATAACAACCCAATTTAAAAACGATAATGCTCATCGGCCATGTGAATGGCCCACAGAAATTTGGTTCTTTGCGTTTTGTTAAATATCTTCTCGATCGGCACTCCGTTCTTTTTACACCTGGAAATATATATACAAATTGTATATAAGTATCATTTTGTATCCTTAAATCCAAAGGAGAAACTCACCAAGCCACCGATATGCGTGGATCGAGATAGTTTAGCTTAGATGTGCCCAGGGCAATGGTCTTATTCTCGTCTCTATCAGTCTCTTGTAATTCTAGTTTCTTCAGCTGATCCTTCAGGCGCTCCAGCTGTTTGCCCTTCTTGTCGGCATTGACCTTCTCCTTCACGGAGCCACGTTTGGCGGCCTTCTTTAAATCCTTTAAAGCGAACGATATGTATATTAATTATATATAATCCTCCAAACCAAAAAAATGAAGGTACTCACATGATATTCAGCCTCGCAATCATCGATGGCATCCCGCTTGGCCTTGATCTTCTCCTTCAGATTCTCCATCGACTTCTCGTGGCCCTTGGGCACGGAACGCTGATGGTTACAGAGGATGGCCACGGCACGATTGGCCCGATTGTAGGCCAAGAGCTTTTCCGGTACCGTGGCACTCGGATCGGTGAGCAGATCCAGCTGGCTTTGCAGTGTTTTTGAAGCGTTGTACGTACGGAATACCTTGGCCGTGAGTCCTGTTTTGTTTTTGGGGGTAAGAAAATGATCAGTAAAAGACCTTAAAGACGGTTATAGTTACTTACCATCCATCAGCTCCTTGAGATGCTCGTTTAGCACCTGAGTGTTGAGGCGATCGAAGAGATCGTCGCCCTCCTTCTTGTGCTCCATAAACAGTTCGAGGTTCTTGAAGACGCGCTTCTCCACCTCGACCTCGTTGTAGTAGCGAATGGAATCCTTACCGGGGAAGTCGAACACCACCACGTTCTCCTTGCCGTTGAGCTCCTTGTGCAGCTGGACATGCTCGACGCGCAGCGAGCAACAGCCGACGGTATCCGCCTGATCCTCGTCCTTTTCGTTGCCCGCTCTCAGCGCCAGTTTGTCGATAAAGTAGAGGGCCACCGCCCGCTGGCGAACCCTCATCTCCTTCGATTTCCATTCGTCGCGATAGGTTGCCCGGATCTTATCGATCACCTTGTCCAGGCGTCGTGCCGTCTCGTACTTAATGTGATCCTTCTCGCCCTTTAGCTTCGAGGAGGGATTCAACATGATGTACTTGACCTGTCCCTGTACGTTCTCGATCCAGGAGGCCAGCCAGGTGACCGTGTTGTCGTGGCGCACCTCCTTCCAGCGCGAACCGTACGGCGGTGACGGCACCTTGGAGTCCTTTCCACAGTTAATCGATACATCGCTGGACTGAATGCGACGCTTGATCATGCCCATTTTGGGATGCTCGCCACGGCCACGGAATAGACCGGGAGGCTCCAGCCGAAAGTTGCCGATCTTCTCCTTGTGCCCGTCGATCATACAGAATCCGAACTCCTTCATCAGTGCCTCGTTCTCGTTCTTCTTGATCAGCTTCTCCTCCTTGGTGGCCGCCTTGCGCTTCTCGGACTCCGCCTGGAAGAAGTTGAACATCTCCTGGAAGTTGCACTTGCGGAAATCCTTGATGATATCCTTCTCCTTGGACGTCATCGACTTGCGGAAGTCCTTGAAGAAGTTGTTGTTGAACACATCCTTGGTGCAGTAGTCATGATTCAACATCTTAGCATAGAAGGTGGCCGCCTCCTCCGTCTCCTCAGAGAGCTCGAGTGGCTTGCCATCGTAGTAGAACCGCACATTGCGGGGCACCCGCTCGTATGGCGGAGCGAAAACGGGTCCCTTGTGCTCCAGCGTTGACCACTTGACGCCATCTGCGCGCTTCTCCTCCTCCCACCTGGAATAGAAATGATATAGATTTCGGGTTTAGTAACTTATACCAGAGACACTTGGGGGAAATGATATTTAAACTATCCTAAAATCAATCAAAATGATTCCAGAATCCAGTTCATCCTAAAAACTAGGTCGTTTTAAGCTCTATAAGAATTAATTAATTAAATATATACCCCAAATCGTCGGCAAAAACTGCATTTTATTTAAACCTACCTAGATATTTAGCATTTAATATTATATTTAAATAAATAAATATATTTTAATTAATATATTTAAATAAATAAATTTGAATGGGTAACAAAGACTCAAACTAATATGTTATAGATTAAAAAAAAAGGAAAATCACAATGTAAAATTAGAAAGTAACACTGTAAAATAATAAATATTATTTAAGATATATTATTTATATACATATATCTTAACTATTTTGGTATTTGTTTATACTTTCTTTTCGGAAATATTTATTAAATTTTGCCCCCTAGTAAATTAAAATGATAATATTCGTTTTTGGCACACCCTATGTATATTTCAGTGGAGCACCCTAATCAAGTCGCACCATCGAATTTGCTCTTCCTGGACGCTCTTCCGTCGCACTCTTCTCTTTTTGCCCGCAACAGTGGCTATGGTGGCTACGATCTGCTCCCCGAAAACCCAGCAAACACTCCGATCTCCGAATAGACGTATTGCCGCCAAGGGGCGCAACATAATATATATGCAATTCTCTAGTTTTCCTTAGTTTTATCACATTACGCAAAGAAGCGGCGTTCGAACCTAACCTCAAAGTTTGTCTGTATGTGTGTGTGTGTGTGATGTGCCCAGCTGTTCTAGAAAGGTGGGTCAAAAGGGGGGATGTACAAAAGGGGGGCCACTGCGCATGCGTTTCGTGGCGAATGGCACTCGCGCACAGTGGCTGCTAGCAATTGCTGCCCACATGCGCTCCACTGTGAATTTGAATACACGCGGCACACAACTTTCGGCAGCCACGGTGTATGACTTTCGGAAATGTAGGTCAGTGACATTCAAACTTCTCACGCAAAACACATGGCATGTAGTAGAGACACACAAACAGACACATACACACCCACACCTATGCACGTGTCACGTCACACGTTCTTGTTGTTTTTGTAATCGGTACTTGTTAAATTCTTTTAAATATGTACATACACTTATGTATACAAATTGAACGCTTTCCCCGCACAATATAATTAAGTATTTTGCTGTGGGAGAGCGCGAGGAGTTACCTGTTTTAATGATTTAAAAAAAAAAATACCTTTCACCTCCAATAACCTTTTCAAAAAGCTTATTACTCGCTTAAAAAAAATGTGTATACACTTGACTTGGAAAAAGAAGCTAATTTTGTTTAAATATATAAAAAAAAGATTGTTTTTACTTAAATATCACAGAAAAAATATAATACAAATTTACTAATAATCCTTTTATAAACTAATCCTTTATAGTACTACTGACTGTATTTTAGAAAAAAAAAATTTTTTTTTGTTGATAAGCAGAAAAAACTTTTGAAGCTAAAATGTCAGATTTAAAAAAAAATTTCAAAATATTTAATTACGTTAGCTCTTAGATATCCATATCTTTGATATACAGTAAGTAAAGCCCTACAAAAGAATATTTCCTCTCAAGTTGAGCAGAACTTACCATCTCCACACCTCCTCCTCCTCCTCCTTGACCTTCTGACGTTTGGTGGGCGATGATACGACCTCGGTCTTAACCTCGTTTTCCTGATCGAGAAATACGAAGGATTTAATAATCATATCGGTGTTTAGAGTGGGTGTTTAAGGTGGGTGTCGAATCGAAATGAAAATCTGCTAGCCCTACCTTTTTGATCTTTTTCTTCTTGGGCTTAACACTGCCGTACTCGTCGTCGGCCTCCTCCTTGACCCGCTTATTCTTCTTCGACTTCTCCTTGGGCTCCTTCTTGACCTTCTTGCGCGCCAGCAGCGGAATGTCGTCGTCGTCGTCATCCATGCCGCCATCGGCCTGATCGGGTGCCTCCTGCTTGCGCTTACGCATGGCCAGCGGCACATCCTCCTCGTCGTCGTCGTCCATTTCCTCGGGATCGGCATCGGCCTCCTCATCCTGATCATTGTCGTTCATGGTGCTATCCTCTTCGGCGTAGCTCTGCTCTTGCTTCACCTCGAATGCCGGCTCATCGGCTCGAAACTGGGACATGGAGTAATCACAGGAGCTAGCCTGCGATAGATTGTTGAAGCTTTCGTCCTCCTTCTTGATGTCCACAATTGATTCCTCGTAGCCGTTCTTGTAGTTCAAGCCACCGTCGTTGCCATTGCCATTGCCATTGCAATTGATGGCGGCTGCGGCGTCATAGCCACCGAGCTGCTGCATGTGGAAGGGATCGATGGGACCAGAGTGCATCAACGGTTGCGAAACGGGCTCTGGCTTGACAAACACTCCATCGTACGATGGCGGTTCCTTCGAGGAAGAGGACGAGCTGCTGTGCCGCGAACTGGAATGTTTGCTCTTCGATGAGGATGACGATGAGGAGGAGCTCTTGTGACTGCTGCTGCTGCGCTCCTTATCACGGGAGCTAGACGAGGATGACGAGGACTTGTGCCGGCTAGAGGAGCTGCTGCTGCTGCTGCTGCGATCCTTGTCCTTGTCGCGTCGCTCCTTGTCCTTCGAGGAGCTCTTGTGGTGGCCGGACGAGGACGATGATGACGACGAGGACTTGTGCTTGCTGCTGCTGCTCCCATCCTTGTCCCTGTGGCTAGACGAAGAGCTGCTGCGATGCGAGTTGCTGCTGCTGTCACGCTCTTTGTCCTTGTCCCGATGCTTGGACGACGAGCTGCTGCTGCTGCTGCTCTTGTGCCGATCCTTGTCGCTAAAAGGGATAAGGTGATAAAATTATTGCATGCGTTATACATTGATTGTAAGAACTGCCTAAGTAGGGAATAAAGATGAAATTGGCGAATTTAGAGCACCATAAGCTGTAGCTCTCAAGGAGACAATTGGGTCAAATGGTCATTACAAGCGTTGCACTGTGTGCATAATAGAATTGAATTAAATCTGATTTACAGTCTAAACTCTATATCCTATATTTCTTTTGTACCACCTAATTCATTTTTGTTAGCTGCTAGTTTTAACCTAAACTTCTTTACCTGCCAAATGAACAGGTACCTACAACAATTATGTCTTAAAGGTCATAACATAGTTTTTTCGGCTCTTTAAGGCCTTTATCTTTGCCGAAATGAAATGAAAATTTATATGAGAAATCAGATCTTAAGAGTTTACAATTTTTCAGGTGATTCTAGACAGTTTGTGGATATATATTGTATATATAATCATGCCATATTTAAGGATAGCCATAATATATAACTTGTTTGGTTCAAGTGGAATAAAAAAATATAACTAGAATTTTGACTGATATATGAGATTCTATACTCTGACAGCTATACTGAATCCTATCCTAATACCTAACATTTTTTATAAATGCAACTACTTGGAATATTAGGATTTATGCATTTCCACTATTCCAGATGGTTTTACAGGTGTAGAACATGAATATTTAGCATTACTTATAAATGATTTGGCATATCTCATATCATATCTTTGCTGCTCCTTAATGTAGCTACCTAAAACATTGGAACTGACAGTTCTTAACTATTCCGGATGGTTTTACAAGATTAGAACATGATTGTTTAGCATTTCTTATGAATGATATAGTATATAACATATCATATCCTGGCTGCTCCTTAATGTAACTACTTGAAACTTTGGAACTGACAGTTTTTAACTATTCCAGATGCTACTAAAGGAGTTTTATGATCGTTTTTCATCGTTTTCGCCGACGTACCGACTGCTGCTCTTGTGATCCTTCGACGAGCTGGAGGATCCGGAGCTCTTGTGCTCCCTGTCCTTATCACGGTGCTTGTCCTTGCTGGAGGATTTATGCTTGCTGCTGCTGCTCCCGCTCCCGCTGCTGCTGTGGTGGTGATGGTGGTGTCCGTGTCCGTTGGTGGTCACCCCGTTGGATTGAACCACCTCGCCGCAGCTGCCACCATTTTGTATGTGGATGTTCTGGTTAGAAAGAGAGAGAGGGAGAGAGAAAAAGTGAGATAGAGTTGTTGGGAATGGACCAGCTGAAAAGTGAGAGTGTGTGAATAATCCGGGGCCAGAAAAGCAACCGAAAACCGAACCTGTGCATCCGTCATGTCGGCCAAATTCTTTGTAGCTTCTCTCGTTGTCTCCTCACGATTTCTGGGCCTATGATTTACGATTATCTCGTGTCTATCCGCTCACCACGTGGTGAAAAATCAACCCTAACACAAATGCCGCGTAGGAAAATTCACTTGAAACGGGGCAGAGCAGCAATGGGTTAAGCGATGAACAAGAAGAAGAAGAAGAAGAAGCGCCGGAGACCGATGGCGACAGGAAATTGGAAATCGTACCCGAATCGGTTGGCAGAATAGGTTAAATGAAATAAAAAATAAAACACCGCTGCCAAACAATGGAACACACGCACACACACACGCGCAAATTGGAGAATACAGAAAATCTTATTTTTTTTTTTTTTACTGCATATATTCTTTTTTTTTGTTTTTTTCAACGTGGGCGCTGCATCAAGGCTACACACACACACGCACACACACGGGGTTGTTGTTCTTGTTGTTGCCGTTGCAGCATATTATTTAGTTAGTGTGTTTTTTTTTCGGGGTGGCACATCTGTCTTATCAGACGACACACAAACAACCAAACAACTAAAAAAAAAAAAACACCTCTGTGTATGCACATATAAATGTAATTGCAAAATGGGACTGGGACACTTGCAATTACATACATAAACGCTACACAGGGCAACAAAAACAACAAACACATGTGATTTTTGTACCAGTGTGGCCGCATTTCATGGCAATCCGAATGAAAACAGTGAATTCAAGGTGTTAGGGGGAAATAAACAAAGCAAGGGCGGGTGAAACATGTTAAAATCAGATGAAAATCTTAAAATTTTGAGGATAAACAAGGGAAATCGAGGAAAACCGAACCGATGTGGTGGAGAAAAATACCAGCTTTGGTATTTCGGCTGCGGCCACACTGTGCCAAATACATTCGGCTCGGCTTTTCCCCTCTCTCCTTTGTCCCCTGCTTCGCCTTTTGCCACTTGCATTGTCGCCATTTTCGTCAATTACCAAAAGGCCTCTTCGTTTTTTTTTCTCAGTTCTTTTTTTCTGCCGTTGCCCGTTGCATTTTACGCACTCCGCTGGCAGCGACGTCGACTGCGCTGCCGACGGCAGGCGGTACACTTGCAACTATTCTTGAGTTTTGCACCCCAATTCTTGATTTCCTCAATCTTTTGCGGCAGAAACGGGCTCCCCATTCAACACGTTTGCACTTTCCTCCTGGCGGCCTTCGTTAAATTACATAAAAAGGAGAGAATTTTCAATTTCTTTTCGGTCACTTACATTCTCGGCAGCCACATCCCCACTCATTTTGCGGCGCTCGGCGTTTTTCTTGTATTTTTTTTTGCTTGTCGGTCCCTCGACTTTTTTTCTCGCTCCGCACTTGGGTAAAAAATTGTTCACGTTTTGCTTTTGGGTCTTTTTTCTTTGCCAGTCGTTTCGACGTTCGGAAACGTTTTGAAAGTCCGGCGGCGGCGGCGGGTGGAAGGAAAGCGCACTGGGGTTTTCCGAAATGGAGCAGCGTTTGGTGCTTCTGGCGATGCGGATGCGATTTGCCTTGCTTTTCGGGCTTCTTTGCTTTTTTCACAGCGCGGAACTAGATGGTGTCCCAGCTATGTCAGGAGGGTGACGCCGCTAGGTCAGCAAAGACATGCTCCTGACACGCTGGGACTATCGGTATCCATATACTGAAAGTGTACAAAATATACCAAATAATTAATTTATACCGAATCGATAAAGTTATCGGGTTTCGCAGGGATTTTCGGTATCTATGTACTGCCAAAAATATACCACATCCAATTTTAGGACCTTTTTGTGTTTTTAATAACTGCAGCGAAGTTTTTAAGTTTTTAACAATTTAATTTGTATGGGACCGTTACCTATCGAAAAAATACCAACTTTGTCGATCTTGGTTGGCAGCCAGTTCCAGAACCACTATCATTCAAGACATGAACCGCATGTAAGAAGTTCATTCATGACATAAACCTATGTCAAATGTGTTAATAAAATCTAGCCAAGACACTGTCCTTCGTGAACTATATCGATATATTGATAAGAGCTGGTCACATTTTGGCGGTAGAATATATAAACATTTAAAAAAAATAAATATTTATCATTAAGTTGCTTTTCTATGAAATAAAGATATGGATTTTGATTGGAATCACTCGATTAAGCATTTTGTTGCGTTATTTACGCATGTAAGTCACATAACAAAAAATACATATTTTAAGTAGATCTTTTGTTTGAAATCGTTTTATTTTAGGATATACAGATGGTACTTTTCCATTTCGTCCTAATTATTCGTAATCCGGTCCCCAAAATACATGTTTTGAAAGTACAACCGATTTTTGTTTTCTTTTTTAACGCGTATTTTTTAATTGCGCATTTCTTGAACCAAAAAAAAACTACCACAATAACAAGGGAGGATTCAAAGTAAAAAACAAGAATAAAATAAAGGTAAAAGAAGATAGGCAAAAAACGAAGACGCAAAATCAAACGCAAATGTAATAGTAATAATGTGGATCATTTTGCGTCTGTTGACAGAGCGAGTGAGATGGCGAAATATACGGCAAGCGTGGGAGAGGGAGAAGGAACGATAAGAGGTAAGAGAGGAAGCGCAAGAGCGCACCTCGGAGAGCGTAAGAGAGCGAAGAGAGAGCAGAGCTGCCGTTATTTGTTTGACATTTATCAAGAACAACAATAACACGAAAATATAACAACAAATAGCAAAGAGAGAGGAGACGAGAGCGAGAGGGAGATAGTGATTTGTTTGACATTTTTTAAGGATCAAAAATAATAAAAACAACGAAAAACAAATAGCCACAAATTCACCGATCAAAATTCAAAGCAAAGTAATACAAAAAATTAAATACAAAATTAATTAAATTAAAAAATCAAAACCACAATATTTAAAATTACACAAAAAAGAAGAAAAAATCCCATTAGATATAATAAAACTAAACGATAAACTTATAAGTAAAGTTCCATAAAAATAAACAAAGATTAACCAAAGAAAGTGGAGGGGGGTGGGGGAAACCGTTGACTTCTATGCAATTTTCCGCCTATTTTTACACGCTCTTTATTTTATGCGAAGTAAGGCAAATCGGAGAGGGAGCGGGAGAGGGAGAGGGAGAGAGCGAGCGCGCTCAATGCAAACAAAATTAAACATGGCTAAATGCGTCCGACTGCCCGCCACCCACTGTCCCGCCCCCTCTCCTCCTGTTCCCTCCTCCTTCCCACCCCTCTTCGCTTTCCAACGACCTCACCTCGACAATAAGGCAAACAGAAGGAAGAGAAGCAGGAGAAGAAGAAGAAGATGGCACCGTGGAACGAAAATGCAAATTAAAATAGGATGAAACAATTACAAATGTGCATATGATTACCGATCAATTGATAGATACAGTGGATATTCGAATGGGAAAGTCCGTAGATTTGAATTTCTAATTTCCCAAACTACAAACAATCCAGAACAAGGCCCATAAGGCAATTACAGATCAATGATAAACAGAAAAGATTTCGATTCCATAAAATACATCAATTTCAAAGTCTAAGGTAAAAAAAAAATTTTTTTTTAATTCAAATATTTTTCAACCCTATTAAAACTCAAAACCTCACGACACTGTGCACCACATAAGCTACCATATCTCGTTGGCGTCCCATCAACAACTTTTTTCTGGCTATGTATGTATGTATGCTATATAGCCCCCGATTCCGATTCGGATTCACATCTCTACAAGTCTTAGCCGCTAAAAATGTTTTTGTTAATGCCTTTAGAATTTCGCTTTTCTGTATCTTTACTTATTTTCCCCTCAGCAGCGCTGCTTTTGATGATCGTTTTGTTTTCAGTTCATTGAAATTTAATACATCAGCCGGCACCATTCACGAGATTCGAACATTGAGGCAAAAAATAGTCAAACCTATCGGTTTTGTAATTGTATATATTTACAACTTATTTTAAAAGATGTGAATTATCTAAAATATAACCTTTTTAGTAACGAAAAACTCCAAATATCTATCGCGTTTTTATATAAATCAATCCATAACTTATCAAGTATACATTTTTTTTTTCAAATCTTTTCAATGAACTCATCTATAAGTGCCTATGTTTATAGGGCTTAAGATTACTTGGTCTCAAATATTTTACAATTGACTTATGGATGTAGGTTACTACATATATCAATACCATACATATGTATATTATCTCTAATCTCATTCTCTGACCGACTCCGATGATATTGTGCGTGGTCTTTTAATTGCATTCAATTTCGGTGCTCTCGGCATTTGCATATTTTCGTGGCTGATCCGAAAACTACGACATTGGATTGGATGGTTGATGGTGTGGTGATGGTGATAGTGATGGTAATAGTGATGATGGAGATGGTTAGATGGTTCGGTTCGGTATGGGGTGTGCTGTTGTGGTCGGGGGTTGTACATGGCAACAGAAAATTTGTCGGGTTTGTTTGCTTTATTGCTCCACTTTTGCTTGTGACTTTTTAGTGCCCTGGCCGCTGTCGCTGCTATTTGATTTTCACATTTTTCTTTATTTTGGTATCACATGATTATACAAACATACCCCACACACAGGTACAAATACAGATACTATACCTGCGACGTGTGTGTGTGTCTGTGTGTGTGTGAGTGTTCGGTGGAAAATGTCTTTTCGAAACGATCTTTTTGTTTTATTTTTTTTTTCTTCTTTTTTAGTTACTTTTTAGTTTCGGTTTTTGAGTGACTGATCTGTTGATCTCCACATTTGTCGCTGTCGTCGTCGTTTGCTCTGCACAGCAACAACATCAGTGACGTCAAAGTTTACCTTCGTTCTTTTGTTATCAACAAATATTAAGAATCCCACAGTAGTGCTAATGATGTCGGCCGAATAATGATCATTTTTAGGCAAGATTTGGATCATTCCACAGAATCGCTGATAAGGTATGACCGAAAAAATGCTTCCAACTACTAATTGATTTGAAACAATGATAAATGCTATTTAAAATTAATAAAGAACGTAGAATTTGAAAGATTCGCTTTGAAAAACGTATCTTTTGTAGGGTAGAGTAAGTGTTATACGACCATATTGTTTAATCACGTGTTGTAGTTTTTTGTCTGTCACATTTCGAAGCTCCGGTCACACTGGCCTGTGCTCTTTTCGAGCTTTCCCGCTCTGCTCCCGCTCTCTTCTCGCTCTCTTTTGACTCCGTCTCGTCTTGTTGTGCTTTTTTTTGCACCTGTTTAACTGTTTTTGTTTTTTCGCCGTTTTAAGAGTGTCTTTGTGGGTGGGAGGGGGCGGGATTGGGACCGTAAAACCCCCCTTTTAACGTTGCCATGGCTCTAACTGGTTTTTCGAAATTCCTTCGCACTGCAATTTCACTTGCTCATTGGTATTTGGCCCCCAGAGCGAGTTGTATAACTATTTATGTGAGATCGTGTATGTAGACCAGGCGACAACAACTACAGTGTGCCCTCGAAAGCAACACTTTACTTTACCAACATTACTTTAAGTTTTTGTATTGCTTCCATTATTAAATGTATTTATTTTCAAGCCTTAAGATAACAATTAATTTATATCTTCCATTTTTCCAGCTCAAGGAGTTTCCACTGTACAACAACGATAACCGCATGGCAAAACGAATGGGAGAGCAAAGCAAAAGAGAGCGACACAAACACAGTGGCGTCGCGTAAAAAAAGTTGTGTGTAAACAATTGGGCCCGCTCTCTATCAACCCCCCACCCCCCCTATTTTCATCTTTGCGAGAGAGTTTGTTTATGCGCCGTTTGTCCCACATAATTTTTGTTTGTTAGTTTTTCTGCAGGGTTGTCAGATGTCAAAAAATAAAAAATAATATACACATGTTGATATTGTAAATTTATTTTTAGTTATTAAATTAAATACAAATTACATAGCTTTATCTGTAGCAATACAATTAGACCTGTGGTTTTGTAACTTATGATAAAACAAAATTTTAATATTTTTGTATACCCATTTTTTATTAAAAATAAATAATTTTGGAAATATTTTGAAAATATTTTTCGATTGCTACTGATAATAATGTTAAGTGACAACCCTATTTTTCAGCTGCTTCGCACACGAGCTTCTGCTTCACTTTTATGTGTGTGTGGTGTGTGTTCTATTTTCCAACACACACGTTTTTCGTTTTCGTTAATTTCGCTCTCTCTCTCCCTCGCCCTTTCGCGTATTTTTGGCCAAAGCCACGTTGTTGGAAAAATCGGTTTGTTGGAGAAGAAAAACCGGCCGGAAAACCATGAAAACAATTCCTATTGGAGTTAGTTACGTGAGCGATCACGATCGCTCTCTCTGTGTCTGTCTCTCTCTTTCTGTGCGTTTGTGTTTCTGTGGTAATCAAAAATGTTTTTTTTTGTATAATTGAGTGACAAACGAAACAACGATAAGAACTTGCTTTTTTTTTGTATTTTTGTTGCTTATCGTCTTTCAGACTTTCTTTTCGTTGCTTTGTTTGTTTCTCCGCGCTCTCTCGCCTTTTACATTCCCTAATTAACGCGTTCGCATTACAATTTGGCTTCATTAATAGACCAAAAAACTAAGAGAGTTACCAAAAACTAGAGCGATATTTAAATACAAATACAAATACGCACGCAGCGTAAAAACAATAACGGCATCTCTCGCGCTCTCTTAATAAATGCCGATACATTGTATTTTGTTATTTGCGCGCGGGTGTTGCGGTACCAATAAAAACAAAAACATTAATAATAACAACAAAGTCAGAGAGACAGAATGAGAGCGAGGGAGAGAGAGAGGCAAATGTGGATGTGATTGACTTTTTCGCCGCTGCGTGTGACACATGCCACACAATGGCACTTTGATACAGTGTGTAGCATTTATGTAAATGTGATGAATACCTTTTGCCGATAATAAACACCATCGCACAGTGGGTCAAAAGAGGCGTTCTCTCATTTGTTACCTAACACTATTGGGTAATTCGGATTTATCATTTTGTAATAATAATAAACAAAATAAAGAGATTGCCAAATATTTATTTAACACCACTTTATGTAATTGTACAATTCTGATTATTTAATATAAATTAATTTCAGTAAAACTTATATTTCTATATGTGCATAGAATTTACTTATAAAATAAATAAATGTAAATAAGTAAGAACATGAAAGTTGTATATTCTTTATCTTTTTTGAAACAATAATAAAAATTATATTTAAGATATTTTAAATAAAAAATATAAACAAAAATTTCGTGACTTCGCGCTTTTCTGATCATTTTGTTCCACTGTGCAAGAACAACAACGCGAGGTAACTGTAAGCGCTTGTTCTTCTTCTTCTGCTACTTCTACGTTTTGGCAACAACAAAAACCATGTGTTTGCCACGCGCTTACTACGCTCTTTGGCTCTCTTCCGCTCTCACAGAGAGCGCGAGTCGGTCACTCTCTCTTCGATGCCATGTGTTTTTGTCTTTCTTTTTTTTTTGCCGTATGTCAAAAACAAATCAAAATCAACACAACAAATCGCAGCCATTTCAATCAATTAGTTGATCGAGCTAATATTAAGTTGGCAACTCGAATATCACAAACGCCAGAGTTTTACTTTTCAAAACGATTCCCAATTGAAAACTGATCGAACTGTGTGTGTGTGTTTTTGTTTTATTTGTTTTTTTTTTTGCGCTTTTCGTTGTTGTTCTGCCTCAGCTGACGGCGCTGCCGACGTCGACGCCCACTGCGCTGCTCGTCTGGTTGGCGTTCTCGTATTCGCCGCATTCATTTTTTTGCCTTTCAGCGCAGCGGACGTAAATATACTTATTAACCAAAAAAAAAATAAGAAAAAACCCTTAAACAATAAACTGCAATAAGTAAACATCAGCAAAAAAGAAAAGACTCGCAAACAAAGCCCACGAAAAGCAAAGAAAACAAACAAAACGTCGTCGTTGATGAAGCACAAATAATTGAGTAGGTATGCTAAACCTTTTTTTTTTTTACAAGTGTATGTGTTTAATTAATTTATGTGATAATTAATACAACAACCGACAAAAAAAAAACGCTTTTGCAAGTGCCGCCCGCAAAAACAAGAAAGAAACAGAGAGAAAAAAAACATTGAGAGAGAGTCGAACAAAAAATATAAAGAAAAGAGAGAGCGCAGCAACAAAAACAGTGAGTGCCAAATAAATAACAGGAAAATAACAGGGAAAGCAACAACAACAACAACAGAAACACATTTAAAACAAGGCAAAACAAGACGAAAACAACAAAAAGCTGAAAAAAGCTTAAACAACGTGGTGAAACAACAACAAATATCGAAGAAATATTTTTAGTGCTGTCTATCGCATGTGTTTGCGTGTGTGTGTTTGTGTGTCACCAAATGTGCGTGTGTGTCCCCCGCTATGTTGTTGTTGTTGTTGCTTCTGCTTCTGTTATTTCCACTTCTTTTCACGCCCCCCGCTTGGAAAAACGAGAAAAATGGGAAGCTAGCGAAATTATCAATGATCCCTGGAAAAAAAAAGGATAGGGGCGTTCCAGAAACCGAAACAGAAAAGGGGGCGGGGCGCCCGCATGAAATTTACAAAAACAATCAAAACTCCAATTGTTAGTTAAACACGCAAGATTTTTAAAATATCATATGTACACGGAAAGAAAACAAATAATTTCAGTTGATATTATTTTTAGACCGAATGGCCCAGAACTTTTGAAAACTTTCCGTTTTGTTTTCCGTTTGTTATATTTTCATATCGATAAACCTATATTAAATTGAAAATTTTGAATCTTAAAGATCCCCACGATCAATCATTTGGAAATTAAATCGTCGCCACCTGTTGGCCTTTAATATAAGCACACTCTCACACACTCACACACACGCACACTTAAAACACACAACGCTTATCAATCAAAATCTGGGTTATTTTCCCCTCTTCGACTTCGATTCTAATGCAAATCCCATGCCGAATGTTTGACACCTTTTTACCTAAGCCTATTCTACCCCGAAAAGTGAATGGTTGCGCTTTACAATTTACACCTACAGGCAGTACTAACTATGACGAACTTAAGTCTTAAAAGGGGTTTAGGTCGAAAGTAAAGTTATAATGATGAAACCCCTTTTTAATTCGTTCTAAATTATTTAATTTGCAAATAGTATAGCTATTTTCCTCAAAAATCATATCAGAGTTTTGATCTCTTTGGTTCACAAAAAGCTTTTAGAAATACGGGGGATACTTCTAAATATCGAACTTCTAAAACTTTAAAAGTGATCTTTCAGAGTGATCTTTCCAATTCTGGATAAAACTTTTGTAAAAAATCATATATTTATTATTTCGAAATAATTCAGTAAAGTTTAGGTTGGTCACATAAAAAAAACGTTTAACATATAATAGGTTTTTAAGGTCATAAACTTAAATCATAGAAATATTTATAATTATACAACTATTTGTTTATTATTTGATAAGTTCTACTTTTTTGTGGTTTTAATACAATTTTCACTGTAGTCTACTTTGGTTTGTTGTCGCTTTTTCTTGGTTTCGCGTTGGCCTGTTACCCTTACATGCACACTTAAATTCACACACATACAGGGAGTGCACGTGTGTGTGTGTGGCAGGGTGGGGAAGGTGAGGGGGGAGGGAGGAGGAGGGGGGGGGGGTGCGTCGTCGCTGCGTCAGCAAGAAAATGTTCTGGCAGAGAAACGAGGCGCAGAATATCGACAACGCTTCGTCGTTCATCACACCCAGTAAAGTATCGCCCATTTGGGGTATATTAGACCGATAATTTCGGGGCTCTATAGATCAAAGGGCAAAACTGTTCACTATCATTGATAGTCATATAAAGTATACTTATAATACAATTTTTGGGGGATCAACACTTCGGAGTCACTAAATCTATACTAATAATAAAATAGGAGCTATAAAAAACGGTCAGTAGCAAATTTTACCCAGAACGGATTGACATACAAATCTAAAAAAATCACATTAATTCGTAAAATAATTAGGAGCGGCGTGTGGGGTATACATTATATAATATATAATCTCTATTAAGACATATTTTGAATTTTAACTATCCCTTTTTTAATCAACACATCGAAATACATAAGCTAACCAAAATTCATAACGATTGATAGTCGTTTAACCAAAGATAAAACCCAAAATTGGGTATAGGGTATTCTTATATTTGATTTACAATACTCGTTACTGGTTTTATTTTGGCGTCGTTGTTGCTATTGCTCTTGCATATTTTGTGTGTGAGTTTGCGATCGTGTGATTTGTGATTTGCTGCCGCTCTTCGCTCTCTTTTTCCTCCCCATCTCTCTGCCTCGCTCGCTCTCCTTCTCGTGCTCCCTTTCTCTATCTGACCGAGACGCTAATTTGTTGTTGTTGTTGTTGGTGGTGCTATATAGCATATAGCGTCGTGTCTTGATAAAGCGACCTCGCCATTGCCTGGCGTTTTTGTTATTTCTTTATTTTTTGTTATTTCTCCCCTTCTCACTCCCCCTAAAAGTTAACCGTCTTGTATAGTTTGTAAAATTCTGTTGTATCATCAATGGAAAATACCGAAAAATCGGGAAATTCATTATGCAGATTTTGAAGATCACATGGGGTAGTCTAGGAATTAGCATTTGGGTTGTTGAGTTTTCGGGGCTTAAGGTTCAGAAGCAGAAGCATTGTGCAATTAGCAGGTCGATTATGCAACGAGCATTCAAGAAAATCCAATGAGTACTTGAAACTTTAAAAGCTCTCTCGTTGTTTTGTGCGTATTGTTTATTGTTTTTCCTTTTTTTTTTTTAGTTTTTTGTTGCGTGTGTGCGTGTGGCGGCAATTTCCGACTTAAAAACCAATTGGAAATTGAAATTCCTTGACGCTGGGCGGGATTAAAAACTAATTGAATATCGGCCGTAACATTTCCGACGTTTCGGGGGCGGCAAAGTGGGTGGTGTTTCTTTTTTTTTGGGCGGGGGTGGTTTGGGTGGTTGTCATCGTCGGCACGCAAGACGAACAACGTAAAAAACCTTAAAACTCGTGCGACCAAAGTTGCTTCCTTCTATATATCTATATCGAGTGTTTTTTATTTAAACTATGTAAATATTATTAGAAAATATTTTAAATTAAAAAAAAAACAAAGAACACATAAGTTTGAAAATAGTATAAAAAATATTTGTAAAACTCAAAAATGAAATTAAATTAATCATTTTTAATTATTACGAAACATTGTTTTTAACTTATACAGTTCGGTTTTAATAGATTAATGTCCATACAATTAGAAAAACATTTTCAAAACATTTAAAATATTTGTATTCCTACTTAGTTTGTAAGCATTACAATAAGGTGCAACTTTCTAGGTCTAACCATGACTTATGAACTCATTTTAAATCTGTTATAAAAAAAAAAACGATGGATTGTAAGGTAAATATCATGCTAGAAATCCTGAATTTTATCTCATAAATATCATTCTAGAAATCCTGAATTTTTCTTGCATGATTTAAGTATTTTTTTTGTATAATTTTTTTTTTTAATAACAATTACTATTTACTTGGCAGCTGCTGTAGAGGCGTGTGTGTGCTTAGTATTATTATTATTTTTTTTTTGAGAACCTCAGCATAGAAGGCAAACGGCAGGCCAGGCGAACTGAGGCTGTTTGTTGATTACATAAAAAATGAAAATAATTATGTATGTACAATTGGTGTGTGTGTGTGTGTGTGTGTGTGTGTGAGTGCTGGTGCTCAACTAAAACGCACACACGTGCAACGAGAGCTGTGCCAACACACTCACAACCAAGTTGTTAGCGCGATAAGATATAGCGACTATTAAAACAACAACTTAACGTCGGCTATAGTGCGCAAAATGCAAACAAAAAAAATAAAAAACAAAAAAAAAAAAAGAAGAAAAAAACTTAAAAGTAGCAACAGGAGACGACAACTTTGTTGTTTCGTCGTTTGGTTGTTATACAACAGCAAAGGAGGAGAAAATAGAGCAACGCAACTGCATCGAAATTAGAATTGGAATTCGAATTGCAATTACAATTGGATTTAAAATAGCAGCAGCGGCTATATCTATATCTATATATCTATAGCAGGTCATTTATAGGAATATATCAGGTGGTATATTTAAAAAAAAAGAAAATCGATTGGAAAGTTAAGAGATTATTTTCCTCAATAACACATGAAACTCTTTCAAGATCCAAGAATTTAAAACCTAAAGTGTGAATGGGATTTTTAAACTGGAATTCTATTCCTAAAGTGTGAATGGGATTTTAAAAATAAGAACATGATCTTATACTCACCATTTTAAATATGATAAAATAATTAATTTTTATATTTCGGGAGAAAATGAATGTGAAAGTATTTTTCTACAAAAGTCCGCTTTATAGGCGATTAAACTGCGTGTTTACTTTTTTTTTTTAAAACCATGTATTACTAATTCAAAGTGTGTTAGATTTTAGCATTGTTGTGCGATGAATAATTCCAGATAGTACGAACTAAAAAGCAAAGACTCATAATTATATTTTGGAATATTTTTCATTTTCATTTTCAATTCAAGGGAGCATAATTATTTTCCATTAGTAATTGTTTAGAATACACCTGTTTCCCACTCCCCCACTCTTTCATTCACAATAAAACGGAATGTTTTCCCAGCTGTTAGCACATGTTCGTTTTTTTTTTATTCAATGCTGAGCAAATGCAGTATGCAAATTATTCCAAAAAAAAATAGAAAAAATAGATAACAAAAAATATATAACTTTAATCGTTGGCCAACAGTACGAATACGTAACGCCGCCCAGTCAACTTGCTTCTATTTCCATCAATTATCAATTCCATCTATTTAACCAAATGTTTAACGTGCCTTAGTTATCCATACTATTTTGTATCTCTTATTTGTATCTTTTTCCTGCTCTCCGGCATATACGAATGTGCTAATTAGTGGGAAACGTTTAACGTACGAGAGTCTGTGTCAATTGGTTTTAGTTGGTTGAAGCCGATTGAAGGGCAACTGTGGCCACTGTGCCCGTGCCTGATGCCTGATGCCTGATGCCCACTGTGCACGAGTGTGTCGAACAAACAAAACGAGGCGAACGAGCACACAGTGTTTGTCGAAAGTTTTCATACCACTGCTAACCATCAGCCAGCACGCACTGTTACTGTGGTCACTTGTTCGAAACGAGATCCTGTAATGAGATATTGAAAATTATTTTTAGGTATTCAGGTATAAAAAAAATATAGAAACATTTTTAAAATAAATGTGCAATTTTTCAGGTAGATACATAACAAAATTACAGTGCCCACTCGTTGGAAACGAGATCCTCAGATCTTGTAATGAGATATTGAAAATCATTTTTAGGTATTCCGATGTTAAAATAAGAAATTTAAACATTTTTTTCATGAAATTAAATAAGTTACAGTGGTCACTCGTTGGAAAAGAGATCCACAGATCCTGTAACGAGATTTTGAAAATCATTTAAATATTGAAAACTAAAATTAAAACATTTTAAAATTCAATTTAAACATTTTAAAATAAAATTGAAACATTTTAAAATTAAATCGAAACATTTTAAAATGAAATGAGACATTTTTAAGGGAATTAAAATGAAAATCTAGCAAAACTTTTACAAATTACAAATAGTTAAAAATGATTATCGATAAACTATATCGTTAATAACGGAAAAATATCGATTTAATCGATAGAAATGGGCAAATTTCAGTAGAAATATATATATTTTTAAAGTAATATATTTTTAAAAGGCAGATAAAATAAAAATAAAATAAATAAAAATAAATATTATGTAAAATAATGCAAAGGTAACGACAAACCCCTTCAAATTAGGTTGTCCACTGTAGTTGAAGATGCTTGAAAAGCATATTTTTCGATCAATTTCCAGCTGTTGCTTATGATATATTTGTTTATATACTTGATGGTGACACTTTGGTGGGGTGTGTGAAATGTGAAATGCAATTGTGGATTTCAGAGAGCAGCGATTAGCTTTGTTTATTGGGGAGGGGGGACCACCCACCCCAACCCGCGCACTCGGCGCCCTTATTTGGCCACATCACGTATACGCCACCGATGCAGATCGTTCTCACTGTTATCAGCACTTTTATGTGTTTTTTTTTTTTGTTTCGTTTTGCTTTATTTTAGAGCGTTTTTGCCTGCTGTCCACAAAAGGGTAAACAACTTCTGTGCTCTGTCAACACTCAGCACACTCATTATTCATTATTATTTTTCCCCCTGTGCCTTTGTGTTGTATGCACATATTGTTTTCTTTTTTTCCATTTTTTCGCGAGGGAAATGTGCGCTTTGGCTATATTTAGTTGTATTAATTGCGGTTGACCCAATTTGTTGTTCTTGCACAGAAAGCGACGCCTTGTGTAATTGCTTAGAGCAAAAAAAAAAATAGAAAAATAGAAATAGAAAAAAAAAATAGAAATAGCAAAAATAAACTCAACTAAGATAGTGAAATGCAGATGGTGCACGAGTAGGAAAAGCCAAAAAGAACACATGATGGGTTTATTTTGGTTCAACGACGACGAAATCAATTGAAATTGAAATTTTCATTTTCAGGCGAGCAAATGAAATCGAGTAAAATTGAGTAAAATCGAGAGGAGCAGCAGTATAAAACCAAAATTGTCAGTTGGAAAGGTAGAGAAGTCCGTCGTTTGTCGTCTCAGATGATCGAGGGGTTTTTTTTTGTCTTGTTCTTGTTCTTCTCCTTTCCGTTTTTGGTGGGGACTGTATGTAAGTTGGCCTGGCAACAGCGAAAATGACTTAAATGCCAAAGCGACAAAAACAGCAAACAAAATGTACTAGCAACAAGACTGCATAAATACATAAATATAGTGGGTACTGTGGGCATTAAGTATACATATAAAACAATAGGAATTGAACAAATCATTTAGGAAACTAATTATAAAATACTTAGAGGATATTTGAAGTTGTTAGATTTGAATTATTATTTTAATAATATTAATAATACCTTTTTAAAAAACATCTTTTTAGATGCTTCTGGAATTTAGGTTGTATATACTTATTCAAAATACCTAAATATGATACATTTTATTCATTAAAAAAATATTTTTTATAGTAATATTTAATATTTAAATGGAAAATTGAATCGTTTAGAAACATTTTTCAGATGCTTCTTGAATTTATGTTGTCTACACTTATTTAAAATACCTTAATATGATACATTTTATTCATAAATAAATTTTTTTTATAGTAATATTTAATATTTAAATTGATAATTGAATCTATTTTAAAAACCTTAACTTAGCAGTAGTTTACTCGAAAAATAATATTTTTTTTGTGGTAATATAAATTAGAGTAACTACTTTTTTAACCACAATTGTACATAGATTTATGTATAGCCAAGAATATATATATAATATGTATGCACATATAAATACATACCTTACATGCATACATTTTTATATTTAGTTCTTTCTTTTGTTGTCTCTCCTACTGCAGTTTTCACCGTCTTCCTTTTTTCCATTCCTTTGGTTTCTTTTCAATTTTTTTTTTTGTTTTATTTTTTTCTTGTATTTTTTTTTTGGTGTGCCTAAAAAGCCGGCAAACTTCATTACGCTTACGCTCTTTTTTTTTTTCTTGTCTTTGGAGCTCTTGGGGCCTTCGCTCTCTCTCTCTCTCGCTCTCACTCTGTGATTTTCTCTTTTTCCGTTTTCTTGGCATTTTCATTTTCAATTTCGTTGTTGTGCGTGCGCCGTGGAATGGGGAAAAAGTTGTATAAATTTATTTTTATATTCAACAAATACAGGATGATACATAAGCGGTCGGTCGTTGTTCAATTTTTCGCTGCTATTGCTAAAATTAAATATGGTTAGGCAGCAACACCAAAAAGCAACTAATATGAAAACTAAAAACAACTCAAACAAAATGAGTGCACTGCGAGAAATATTCGCATAACATGGTAAATAAAAAAAATATTAAACGTTTCTTGATTTAAAATGGAAAACAAATTTACTTAAGGTTTTGGAAATAGCTAAAAAAAAAACAATTTATATTTAAATAAACAAAAATATAACAAATTGCAAGATTTAAAAATGTAATATTTTTGATTTTAAAATTCACATAAAATTTGG
Source organism: Drosophila pseudotakahashii (assembly GCA_035046095.1). Taxonomy (NCBI): domain Eukaryota; kingdom Metazoa; phylum Arthropoda; class Insecta; order Diptera; family Drosophilidae; genus Drosophila; species Drosophila pseudotakahashii. The sequence continues at coordinate 17,809,054 of JAWNOE010000105.1, forward strand.
TTAAATTTTTTTCAATGTTGTTGCTGCATTCTATTTGTTGGTCTTGGAATTTTTGCGTTCGCTTATTTTTTTTTAGTGTGTGTGCGCTTGTGTTTTGGCTTCTTGTATTTCCTGCTCTATCGCTCTCCACTTTGGCTCTCTTCCTCCCCCTCCCCGTCTCCGCCACCCCCTCTTCTTCCCCATTTTTTTGTCGCACGTGTCGCTTTGGATTTTGTTTTTTTTTTTTTTGGCAAGCGGAAAAAATGTTGGCGTTATTTTAATTAATTTAATTATGCGTTTAATCAACAATCAGATCTAGTTTTTGTTATTAGGAAAATAAACACATGTTTTAGGCTCTTAATTATGACGTGTATTTTTAATTATTGACATTTAGGTAAACGATTTTCGGCTTGTGATACATTTTTAATTTATATAATTAGGCGATTGATTTTTTTTTGCGTAAGCAAACAAGTCTATTTAATTTTTTTTTCCTTAAAATTATTTATCATTTTTAAAATCCATTTATTTATATAAGTTTTTACCATTTTTGCTATTTTACTAAATTAATATGATATTAATTCTCTTTAAAATAGTGACTTTTTGGCTCTCTAACCCCTTAAATTTAGTTTTGTTAAACTTAAAAATTACGTTTTTTTATTGCAGAATTTTTTATTGTTTATTTATAATTATTTAGAGGATTGTAACAAAAATACAGACTTTTGTGAGTCACTTGGCTCACCTAAGAGCGAGCCAAAGAGAAGATTGAAAGAGAGGGTGCGATTGAATGAAGAGCGGATAAAGAGTTACATGTTTGAAGCCTAGCCCAAACAGCTGTTTGTTGTGCCTTATTTTTGTTTTTGTTTTTGCCTTTGCCCTTTGTTGTTGCCCCGAGATCCTTGCCAAAAGTTGTTTATGTTAAGGCAAGCCAAAAAAAAAAGAAGAAGAGCGAATGAAAGGGGGTGGCAAAGAGAGCGTGGGGCGGGCGGGAAAAGGGGCGAGGATGAGAAAGCGCAAGGGGGCTGCAGACAGAAAGAGACAGGTAGCTGTAGACTGGCCTCCATGAGCCACAAATTTAAGCATTTGTTTTTGTTGTCAAACTATAGTTTTATTTCGCATTTTTTCCTTCGCATTTGTATTTCTTTCTGCTCACTTCAATAAATGGCAATGTCATGCGCGAACGCACAACACACATATAAATATATAGAGAGGTGTACAGTAGGCTCTCGAAATTGATATGCCATTCGAGAGTCGATCTTCTTGAAGATCGATTTTTTTTTTCCAAATTAGAATGTTGTAATATTCGACATTACTCTTAAAAGTTAAGTTCGTAAGAGTAAATTAATGTGATACAATATTATTTTAAATAATTTCTTGAATGAGGTTAAATCTTTTCTAATTTCTTTTAAAATTAATGTAAAATAATGTTAAAAAAATTAGACAGGTTTTTTTTTTTAAATTTTTTTTTTTAATGTTATTTTTTTAATTTAATTTTTACTGTACTCACAAGCTTGTTTACGACGCTTTGACTTTGCTTTGGCTTTTATTTATTTTTATTTGTTTTTTCGCTTTGCCGGCTCTTTCTCTCTCTCTCTCTCTCTGTTGGCTCTCTGCTGGGCTCCCGCATACAATGAGAGCTTTGTGTGATTTTCGCCAGAGTGGAGAGGGTGTGTGTGTGTGTGCGTGTCTGGTGGGGTGTGGTGTGGTGGTGTGTGTGTGCTGGGGAGTGTGTGTTGGTGGGGGTCGGTTTTTCAATTGCTGTTGCCGCCGCTTCGCTTCATTCGTTTGCCTGCTCGCGTGCTTTACGGTTCGAGATTAACGAGAAAATCTTGTAAAAACCTTTTTGAAAAAAATTCAAAATCACTACCTAGTTTCTTAAACTAAATTCAAAAAAAAAATTTAAGTTACATGAGCAAAAAAGCCTTAAACAATTGCCCAAACTTGTAGTTTTTTTTTTTGCGTGCCAATAAAACGACAACAAAACTGCGAGAACGCCTTGTATGGAGGTATGTGAATCTGAATCAACACAAAATAAAGATAAATACAAAATAAAACAAAACAAAATAATTAAAAGCGGGCCATAAAAAAAAGAAGAAAAAAACAAAGTGTGTGTTTGTTTGTTGGTGTTTGTGTGTGAGTAAAACAAAAATAATAATATGAAATACAAATGGCAAACAAAGAGAGAGAGAGAGAGAGAGAGAGAGAGTAAGGGAGACAGAGGGAGAAGGCGAATCGCAGATTACAATTTGAATTTTAAATTGGTTTTTTCCAATCAAATGTACAACTTGGCCTTTTGTCATCTTTTTTACCCCTCATTTTAGCTTTTCTATTTTGCGTAATGCCCAATTTGCTATACATTCTCCGATTTCATAATCATGCATTTAACTTTAGTCACTAAATGTATAAAAATAACAACAACTAAAAAAAAATGCCAAGAAAGAAAACCACGTTGAAATTTTTCGTTTATTTCTCTTCGCCTTTCTCTTTGGCACTCTCTTTGCCTTGCTCTTTTCTGCCTTTGAAGCAGTTCTAACTGCTTTTCTACAGTGAAAGCTCAGACAATGAACAAAAATTGCTATTTTATGAGTCTAGAAAATGTATTAAAATTCCGAAAATAGTTACTGTACCTCCATAGAAATGATAATATAATTAGTATTCATGAGTAATTAGTTTTGGATCTCGATATTTTCAAAAGAGAAGACTGAAAAAAAAAACGTTGACACACTAAAAAATTAATTCTCCCATCCTCTCTCGCACTCTCCTTCTCTCTTTTACGCTTTCTCGCACACACACGTGCAATGACATTTGTTATTTGTTTTTGTTTTTTTTTTTTTCGAAAACGACGCGAAAAAGCTAACAATAAAACTAACAATAAATAGACAACAACAAAAGCGATCGGCAGCAATTATAAACGCCAAAAGCGTTTTTCTAGCGGCCTTGTTGCGTTTTTCAGTGTATACAAAAACAAAAACGAAAACGAAAAAAAAAAAAAATGATACAAATCCAACTTGAGCGTATATATAGAAAACTTAACCAAACTTTGTATAGATTTGTTATTTATACTTGTGCCAAGCACTCGATTTTATTGTTCCCACTTTTCTCCACAAAATATTTGTTTGCCTAGTTGGTCAATAGTAGTTTTTGGTCTAAAAATATTTATTTTTCTTCAACCATTCTTAATCTTTGTTTATATTTATAGATTGACGTGGATTGTTTTTCTTATTTGTGTCTAGATTATTTAAAGTGTTTTTAAAAGCCACATTTTTAATGGGGGAATGATTATAATAGCTTTTGATTCGAATAATTGGTTAACGAATATATTTTTTGTTTCAGTTGGTAGGAAGTTTTCTTTAAACATTTTATTTTTAGTGCTTTTCATAGAATTTTCCTTTTTGATTTGTTAGTTTTCATAACTCATACGCCCTGTTGTCGGTGTTTTAATATTCTTTTCGATGATTTGACCCAGGCGTATACGTAATGTGCAAGGCAAAGAGCGAAAGAGAGAGAGAGAGAGAACTGACACACAGACACTAAACACACACACACACACACACACATGCACTGGCACTCAGTCACGCATACCAGCGTAGAAACACAGACATGGCGGCCACAACGTCAGGCATTACGTATACGCCGCGTGGTTGTCGCCATCGCCATCGCATTTCTTTTCTTCTTTTATTTTCCTTCCATTTCTTATTATTTCCATCGTCTATCGAGAAAATTCTGAGCTATATATATTGATATATAGAAGATAAGGGTAAACTCTTTTGATATTCAAGACTTGTAAATTGAATTAGGATAAAAATTAAAAAAAATTCTGAACCAGTTTAAAAGATTTTAACATACTGATTGAACTCAAACAAAAATTAAAAAATAAAATTATTAAAATCAAAAATAATATTTAACAGAGATAAAACCCTATAAAATAACTAAATATCACAAAAAATACAGGCAAAATATACATTTTTTTCGTCTAAAGAGTTATAAAATAGTTATAACATGTCTTTAAATCTTTCTTAAAAATGCTTCAACCATAAACATTTCTATGTTACATTTCAAAAACAATTTTTAATTAACCTTTGTTCTCTGTTATTTGTATGAATTTCAGGAATTTTTGTTTATATTTCATCGAGTGCGAGAGAAAGGGAGCGCGTTTCGAGAAACACAATGAAAGAGAGAAATAAGTTCTCTCAAAAAATGCTGCTGCTGCTTTTCCTTTTTCGCTATATTACTCGCTTTTATTACATATATATATTCGTTTTTTTTTTTTAGCTTTTTGCCTTCTATGTTTTTGTTGATGGCCGGAAGTATGCAAAAGCTTTTTCTTCTCTTTCCTCTCTCTTTGTTACGTGAAATGTTTTGAAAGCTGTTGCAATATTTTGCCTATTGTTTATTGTATATTTTATTTTGCACAGCACAAAAGGAGAAGGAAAGACAAACAAACAAAGCGCTGTAATTAAAGGCGATTACAATCATATTTTATTCAACAACAACAAGAACATTGTGAATGAGAAAAAGAGAGAGAGAGAGAAATGCCGGCTTCTTGTCTCCTCTCTCTTTGGCATTTATTTATTTGTATTTTAATATTCCATATACCTACTTTTTTTCCATCTCTCGGTCTACTTTTTTTTTCGTATTACTTTTATTAAAAGAGGAAATAACTCATTTAACATTTTTTCCATAGATTTTTCCCCATTTTCCCCACTGGCATTTCAATTGGGCGACAATTTTCACAACAACAGCAAGAAAAACAAAACATGCTGGCTGCTGTCAATTATTTGTTTGTTTGTGTGTACTATTATTATTGAACCAGTCAGTCGTCAGTCGCACGCTGATTATTCCACGAGGTTTCAGTTTTTTTTTCTACCGTTTCGAGGGTATCAATGGGAATTTCTGGTGAAAAATCTGGGTAAACAACGTTATGTGGGTCAGGAAATTTAAGCGGAAAAAGGGTTGAAATTCACTAGTGATTAGTTGGTCTTCAGGAAATGATACATATACGTATGTACTTTAATCGTATCATACTGAATTTTGAGGAATTTTTAAGTACAGTTTTTAGTGTTTTTAATATTTTATTTTAAATGTTATCGTAAGTTTATCATGGATACTTTTTTGTAGAAAACGCTACTTCATTTTATTATTTATAATACTTTTTATTTTATACACATATTCTTATTTTTGGTTTTAAGAATTTTTATCATATTTTTTTTGGTTTATTGTAGCTTTTTAATAATTCTACTATTTAAAGGGTAACATTTAGTTTTGACTACCATTTATTTCAATATTTATAATACATTTTATTTTAAATTTACTTAATTTTGGTGTTTAGAATTTTTTTATTAGTTTATTTTAGCTTGTTAATAATTCTACTATTTAAAGGGTAACATTTAGTTTTGACTACCACTTATTTAAATATTTATAATACATTTTATTTAATATTTTCTTAGTTTTGGTTTCAAGAATTTGTATCATATTTATTTTTAATTTGCTTTAGCTTCTCCGTACTTCCACAATTTAAAGGGTATCATTTAGTTTTGACTAACATTTACCATGAATTCAACTCCACTTGCTAGTCGGTGGTTTTATTTGCCGCTAAAGTGGCTCCCTTACGATTATTTTTTTGACACGCTCATAAGCATCCGTGTGCCGCATTTGTGCACACTTTAGTGTATATCATATATCTGGATGATTCATCCCTCCATCACCATCATCATCATCATAATCATATTCTCCTCAGTAGTTTCATGGCGTTTCATTAGCAGCGTGGCTGCTTTTCTACTTTTTCTATTCTTTTTTTTTTTTTTTGGCTTTTGTTTTTTAGCAAGCAGTTTGCTCCAGGTACAGTTACCGCTGTTTTTTGTGTGTGGGCTTTTTTTATTTTGCCTGTTAATTGGCTCGCCGAAGAAAAGACCCAAATGCAAGACTTGCACTCTCTCCTGCACTCTCTTTCTCCCTTTTAGGGGGTTTCGGTTGACATTTAAAGGAGAAAGGTCCGCAGGTCATAGCCAAAAGGCTAAAAAGCTAACCAGAGAGCAATTTTGACGGTGACGTTGACGTTTCTAGAACACAAAAATAATCTCGAAACGTTTACAGTGCACACTCTAAAGAATGACAACTTTTTGCATAAAAAACAAATAAATAAAAAAAGAAGTAACAATGATGCAATTTGTTTTAAAGAAAAAACGTAGGAGAAAAATATTAATTTTATTAATATTTAATTTTTATACCATAAAAAGTTTTTTTTTATAAAAATTAAGGAACATTTTTGTTCATTAAATTTAATCAAATTTAAATTTAAATTTCTTAAATTGATCGTTTTGTAATGGTCAAGTTTTACTGTAATAACAAACCGAAATAGCGGCTCAAAAGCAAATGCGTGGCTCTCACACTCTCTTTCTGTCACTCTTTTGGCAAACAACAAAATCAGAGATAAACAAAGTCAAGAGAAATGTTTCAAAAAAGAGAGCCTTTCACCGGACTGATAGAGAGAAAGAGAGAGAGAGAGCGCATATGTATCGGCATTTTTCGATGGAGAGTTTTTACAGTGTTGCATTGTCCAAAAATTGCTGTTGCTTCTCCCCATTCTTATATTGTTGTTGCTATCGCCATGCGGCCATATTTGCTAATTAATTATGTCAAAGGAAACGCACCACCCCAAACCACCTCCCCCAAGCCCAGTTATCTTCTTCTTATCTCAAACACGTTGTTTTTGCTCTCCCTCTCTTTATTTTTATTTTTTGCCGCTCTCTTGCGACGCTGCAAAATAAAATATTCGTACGCGTCTTGTTATTATTTTGTTGTTGTTGTTGGAAAAATACAGAAAAAACAAAATATATATACAGACATACATATATGTATAAAAAAGGCACAATAAAAAGTTGCCAAGACAACGAGTAGACTTTCGAAAAAAAAAGAAAACAAAATTGCGTCGCTGTTGCTACTATAAACGAATTCCAGACTTTACACAAAAATAAAAAATGATAGAATGTGATGAAAAAATGAAAACATTTTTTTTAAATATTAAAATATTTGAAAAAATAAATAGTGAAGGTGTTTTGCTGGAAAATATAGAAATAATAATGAAAAATATTTCACATTAAGTGGTTTGCTTTTTTCGGTGTACAATAATAAATAAATTCCAGGCTGTACTATTTGTTTGGACGGCCAGTGTAATGACGTCGACGTCGACGTCGACAGCGCTGCCCGTGTTGGAGGTCAGCGGAGCTTTTATTTTTTTTCTGTTTTGTTTTTGTTTTTATTGTTTTTGTGGATCGTGCGTTTCGTTCTCGTCGCGTTTGTTGTGTTTTTCGCATTTACGGTTACGGTTTTGTTGTGGCGCGTACTTTTCACCCTCTTCTTGTTCTTCTCCCCTTTGTCTCTAAGCCCCCCTTTTAGCCCCCTCTTTTGCCCCCTCTTTTGCCATACTTTTTGCACATGCAAAACAATGGGTAATAATAAGGTAGGTTAGCGCAAGAAGAAGAAAAAGGAAATACAGTAAAGCTTCTATTGAAGGGATCTTAAAAAGAATTAAAATTTTACATTTATTTTATAAGTTTATTTTCACAAGTATAGAGAACTTGAATTTAAACAATTTAATAAATAAATAGAAATATTTATAGAAATATTTTATGCTTAAATCGGAATTAAAATATCAAAATATTATTATATTATAATGGAATAACTAGTTTTATTTCTAGGTGAAAAACTCTAGATATTCATATATGAAAAAATAGCTTTAGCTTCGAAATGCAATGTGAGATCTTCTTTACTGAAGCTGCACTGTATTAGCTAGTAAAAGTAAATTTGCTTCTTGGACATTTCTATTGTTGACTTTTCGTTAGTTTCCGTAGTTATTCTTTATGTGCCTGCCTCAAATGAAAATCAATAAATAATAATACACTTTGTTGGCTGCCGCCCACCCCCCACCCTCTTTACCGCTCGCCCCCTCTCTGTTTAACCAAACGCCCTCTCTTTCGCTCCTTCGGTTGGCGAGCCCAACGGCAAATATATTTGGTCCCTCGGGCGAAATGAATATTTAAGTTAATTGCCTTCGATGTAATGGCATTTGATGAGTAAATGACTGAATGGTTGAATAAGTGATGAATGCATTACCCGATTACTTTGGTTATCGATCGATCATCGATCTTTTGAAACCGATAATCAGAGTTATTTGGAATAATTAAATAACTGGAAGAAAGAATCATTTTTTGAAAGACGATCATTGATCTTTAAACTTTCAAGGTGGTTCCTTAGTTTGTATTAAATTATTTATCGATCACTGATCTTTGGACTTTCATTCAATTAAAGTTGAATCATTGAGAACCCTATACTATACCCCCAATCATTAGTTGGAAGGAAATAACTTGAGTGGGAAACTTTAAGGGAAGGGTACATATACAACACCCGCATACAGAAAACACTGATAAGATAATCCGCACAGAAATGTAGAAAGAGATGGGGCTACAAAGAACAGAGAGAGACGGGTTGAGTATTTGAGAAAGAGAGCAGGTGAAGTGGTGCCAACAACGCTGTTGCCGTCATAAAAATGCCACAAAAAGCAAACACGCGTAAATTAGATGGAACAACAGAAAAAAAAGAAAGAAACAGAAAAAAAAATATGTCTTCGATTGCGTAAAATGAGGAAAAGCCTTATAGATAGGGGGTGCCTATGCCCCGAAGGGGAAATGCCCAGTAAAGTATGCAATAAAAACGGCGAAGGACGTTGAACAGCAATAAAAAAAAAATGAACAGCTACTGCTAAATAATTATGCGCTTTTAACTCACGAACAGCCAATTTGATGACCAAACAAACAAAACAAAGTGCAGCAAATTGATCATTTCATCAGTCAATCATTAGATCATCATTTCATCATTGGGCTTGGCTAAAAATACAAACTTGGCTTGAAATTGCCGGATCACCAAAAGTTATTTCCAAGGAATTCCATAACTAATGATGAGGCAATGTTTAATAATTTGTAATGTTTGATGATCGCATTCTTTAAAGCCTGGAAGTACGGGTGATGATATCCCAATATCACAATCAATGTATTACCATATGACATACATATATGCCATATCTGATTGTGATGTAAGATCAGATAACTATGCTTTTCGGATTGGTTATTAAGCTCTAAAGTTTAACCAATTACACATTCTGACTCAAAGCAAAGCCTTTTGGCTTCAACTTTTGGCCCGATGATGCAATAGTTAATCATTTTTGTTTGATCAATCATCAAAATAAATATTTAGTATACCCTTTAGGGGAGTCAACTAAGAACATTTGGTTAAAATATAGAAGTTCTAGCTTTTGTGGTTTCTTAATAATAATGGAGACAGTTTTATACATATAACATCTAAACTAATAAAAGTCTGTACGAAAAAAGGGGAAGTAGCCAAAATCCCACAGAACGGATTGACATAAAAATCTAAAAAAAAAACATAAATTCGAAAATAATAATATAATACAAATCAATATTATTAAATACATTATTTTTTTTACATATATTATTTTTTTTAATATATTATATCATACAAAATTATATTATTCGAAAAGCTCTCTCAACATGTCTCTAACTTTTTCATTTCCCTTTCTATCATTGCAGCATGTCCACAGATAATCCCACACAGTTGCTGACCACCCGTGATTTGAGCCAACTGCGCGGCCATCTGCAATCCGGCGCAGCGGTGGCCTGCACTTCTCCCACTTCCTCTGTGGTGGCAGCGGCGGCGACAGTGGCTGCCGCCCATGGATACCGCACCATTGCAGCACCACCACCATCACCGGCAGTCAGCATCAGCATCAGTAGCACCAGCAGCACCACCTCCTCCCCTTCCCCCTCCGCCACATCCTCTTCGTCCAGCGCCACAGCCACGTCAGTAGCAGTAGCAGCAGCAGCACCACCGCCTATAATACCACCAACAGTTATAACAACAAGCAATAGCAACATGCCGGCCAGTGCCTCGAAATATGTATTTCTGCAACACAATCACAATGGTGGCTTCACCGCATACGATGGTTCCGCTGCTGCTGCGGCGACAACGACGACGGGAAGTCCCGGCTCAACGGTTGGCTCCACCGGCGGCGGCGGCAATATAGTGCTCCTTGCGGCCGAGCCACTGGAAATGGGCTCAGCGGAGACCTTGGTCAATGTGCGAACCACCGAAGATGATGGCGAGTTGCGTCCGCTGTCCTGGCTAAACGATACAAATCTGATCAAGGGCATTGTGACGACCACAACGGCTGCCGGGCAGGCAGGTAAACGTGGAGCAGTTGCCATTAAGACGACGGCGGGATCAGCAGCAGGAGGATCAGGAGTTGCTCCGCCCAATGGCAATCTGTGTATAGTGAGCGATTACATAGAAGAGCTGCCCACAAATCTGAGTGAGAGCAGTGAGCAGCAGGAGGTCGTACCGGCGTCATCGAGTGGATCGGCAGCTGTATACAGCACCACAACGGTGCACAAGGGAGCCAGTGGCACCACCACAGTGGTGGAGTACAAAGCCAGCAAAGCCTCCAATCAGCAGCAACAGCAGCAGCAGACGGCCTATTTGCCAACGCCAACGAGAACCACCACGATGGTGGGTCATGGCTATATGCCGGTGGTGGTGAGCAGTGCCACCGTCGCCGTTGCCAATTCAACCTTACTCTCCTCGCCCGCCAAACATCAACAGCAGCAGCAGCAGCAGCAACAGATTTATGTGACCAGCAATGGGAGTACAGTAGCAGGAGGAGCAACAGGAGGAACCATCTACAAGGCAGCCAGCCAGGCGCTGAGCTCGCCAACCACCAGCAACAGCAGCAGCAGCAACACCACCACGCACCATCCGCACAAAAAGTATCTGCGAGAGAAGATGCACGTCCAGATGGATCACAGCAGTCATGTGGCCTCCACCGTAACGGTGGTCAGTTCGCCGGCCTCCTCGAACAATTCCTCGATTAGCAGCTCCAGCCATGCGGGTTCCGTTTCCGTTACCGGTTCAACAGGATCCGGATCCGGATCCTCGACAGCGGCCGTAAATGGTGGCAATAGCCCAGTGCCCAAGGCCAGTAGCTTTAGCACTGTCTTCGAGGCGGTCAACTATGCCACATCGGCGGTTAACAGTAGCAACATCACGCCCAGCAGCCAAGCGATACTCCATGGAGTCCAAGAGCCACCACCGCCGGCTGTGGTCACCACAACGACCTTGATCAGTGCCGGTTCGCTGCCGCCGGGCTATAGCTTTGTTAATCACGTGGCCAGCACGCCGCATGTCATGTGAGTTGGTCTCGAACCTCTTTTGAGATAACCCTAACTAAATGATATGCTTCTTTGTAGATCCGCCCCAGCACATGTGAACTCACCGGAGACGCCGCCAGGAGCTGCCTTACTGCCGGGAACATACTACACCACGGGAAGCACCAGTAACACATCTACAGCCTCCCTACAGCCGCGCAGTCTGCAGCTATCCGTATCACCCCCGCCACCAAATATGACGCCAACGAGTCATGTGCACAATGGATCACTAGGAGGAGGTCCGACTGGATCCGGAGCAGTTAACCTGCGCAGTCCCAATAGTTACACCAGCTACGACAACGAGGATTCGCTCAAGGAATTCGATCTGGTGGTCAGCTCAAGGATGCACACGAGCACACCGCAATATTCGGTATCCAAGAATGTAGCCAATGGCTATAACAATAGCAATGTGATTGGAGGTGGCGCTGGAGGAGGAGGCGGAGGAGCCGGTTCCAATACGCCGCAAAAGCAGAAGCATCCCAATAACGTGCCATACGATCCGCTAGTGCATACCAATAACAAGCCGCCATATAGCTTTAGGTATATATATTTAGACTATATATATTTGTATATATTATATTTACTCTATATACTCACATTGCTATTCACAGTTCCCTGATCTTCATGGCCATCGAGGGTTCCAATGAGAAGGCACTGCCTGTGAAGGAGATCTATGCGTGGATTGTGCAACATTTTCCGTACTTCAAGACGGCACCGAATGGCTGGAAGAACAGCGTGCGTCACAATCTGTCGCTGAACAAGAGCTTCGTGAAGGTGGAGAAGGCGCCGAACATGGGCAAGGGTTCGTTGTGGCGCGTGGAGCCGCAACAGCGTCAGAATCTCATCCAGGCGTTGAATCGGTCGCCCTTCTTTCCCAACTCGGCGGTGGACAAGATCAGTCCCTCGCTCAAGAGTCCCGGCGGTGGATCCGCCTATGATAGCGTCGATGGCGTTGCACCTGTTCCACAGTCCTCGGTGGTCAACCAACCGTTGGGAGCAGGAGTTCCTGCCTCTGCCGCCGTCGCCGCCGTGGCTCTGTCCTCCACGCCCACGAAAAGCAATGGTCTGGCGTTGGCCAACGGTGCCAATCAGGCCACAAGTGCAGCCAGACCGCACAGTCCCAACGGCGGCGGCAGCGGCAGTCATGCCCGCTTCGATCCCAAGCTCTTTCCCAATCTGTCCAAGGCTTTTCGGAATATTCGCGACGATTCAGCCACCGGGCAGCCACTGCTGCAAGATGTCATCGATGATGAACTGTCCTCCGGGGATTATCAGAATAATAATAACAACAATGGCAGCAAGTATGGCAGCAACTATGTAGCCTTAAATGGAACTGCTAATGGCAGCGTAGGAGCTGGAGGTGCCGCCACAAATGGAGCTTCCGATGGCATTAACTTCGAGCGACTGGCCCGCGACTGCGGAGCGGACAGCATGGACGATGTGCATGCGGCGGCGGCGATGCTCTTCCTCAAACACGGACCAAAGGCCTTCAGTGAGCCCTTCCAGAATGGGTAAATATCACAAAGAATTAAGTATATCTTTATAATAGTGCTAATCCTAGTTTGGTTTTCCCTTTGAACACAGAAGTGCACCAGTGATAACGAGTTCCCCCAGCGAGGATCATACCTATTCGGCGGGCGGCAACAGCAATGCGGACAGTGGTTCCTCCACCCCGCTGACCAATGGCAATGTCCTGGCCAGCGTGGCGCAGGCCGTCGTTCAGGCCCAGCATAACCAGGGAGGAGGACCTGGATCCGATAGCAATTGCGCCAGCTCGGATGCCGCCTACGATAGCAGTGAGGAGAAGTAAGTTTGCGACTAGGTTTTATAGAGCATATTTCTGTTTTAAATTAAGCAAAAGATTAGTAGAAACCACTTTGGTTATAGTAGATTTAGTATATATTTGGTATTTTTAAATCTATTACTAATAATAAAAGAATACCCGAAAAAAGGGGAAGTTTAAACGGTAGCCAAAACGGCTGGACCAAAAAATCTAAAAAATATATAGAAAATACGAAAAAATAGTAAATATAAATATAAATATAAATATAAAGTAAATATATAATATAATAAATTATATCAAGGGAAATCTTTGTTGGTGCTTTAAAAGTAATTAAAATTTTCCAATTTTTCCTGTTTTTGTTTTATAATTTACTGATAAACTCCATAACTAATGGTTTCTTTTTCCTCACCAGTCACAACATCACGCCCGAGGAGATGGCCGATCGGCAGCGACATCGCGATGGCGTGGACGCCCTGCTATCGCTTTCCCGCTCCTCGATCGTGGAGTGCGGCTCGGTGGCCACCACCCATTATCACAGCAACGGCAGCAGTGGCAGCAGTCACGGTTCCCCGCACAAGCGAGCCTCCAGTCACAGCCTGGAGGAGGAGCACCTGCAGCAGCACAGGGAGCAGCAGCATCAGCATCACCAGCAGCAGCAGCAGCAACAGCAGCAGCAACACCTCCATCAGCAATTTGGCAGCAATCAAGCGGTCTACACCAATGGCAGTGGCAGCAAGATGGCATTATTGAGCAGTGCAGCTGCCAATGTGGCTCTGGCCCAACAGCAGCAACAGCAACAGCAACAGCAGCAGCAGCAGCAGCAAATTCACCAGCAGGATCTATACTCGACCTCAGCGGCCGGGCATAATGCCAGCATATATCTGAGTGGGCTGAACAATCACTGCATCCCCTCGTCGGTGGGCGGTGTGAACTCGGTGGCGGCGGGCGTGGTGGCGGCGGGCATGTTGCCACAGCATTTGAGCGCTGCCATGGTGGCGGCGGCGGCGGCAAGCAAAAATAAGGTGAAACCACTGCGGGGATTACGCACCAAGATCAAGCGAAAGTCCGCCTGGATGCGGTGAATATGGCGACAGGCTGGCGGCAAATGCACCTAAAACAGCCACCCGAAAAAGCGCCTGCTTACCACGTCACCCACCCCCGCCCCCTGCGACCTATTGTTGTCTCTTTCTAAAGCAAAAAAAAATTGTTCAAATCACAGAGCATTTAGACTAAACAAATTTCGTAACCTTAAACAAAACAAAAAAAAAGGGGCTTCGAGAATGGATGCGCCCATCTTTTCCTTTATTTTGCTCTATTTTTTACAAGTTTTTTGTGTGTGTTTTTTACCTTTTCCGTGTTTGTTATACAAATTATTGACTATTTTTTTTATTATTATTATTATTATTACATTTTTTAAATTTAGCCCTAAATGTTTTTTTTTTTACCTTACTTTTTTGATCCGCAATTGATTGTTGGCCATTTAACTATTACAATATTAACTATTAATTATATATGATTTACTAGCCATCCTAGCTGCAATTTCTTATAACTCTTAGCTGTTAAGTGCAATTATGATTTTTTTTAGCTTGTAATTTTAAATTGTGCAAATATTTTACAGACCAATCGAAAGAGAAAGATGAAAAACGAGAAAAAAACCGAGAGTTATAGAGTGGAAAAGTGTTCCCGATTCGTTGTTAGCTTTTAAGGCAGAAATCTAGTTTATTCGTTTTAAATCGCGAAATGAGGGACACAAACTAAGTAAACTTTTCCAGCGTATCAGTGACAAGGTTTATATCAAAGGAATAAGAAAACTAAACGATAAACGAAAAACACCAACAAATTGAGCTAAGTAAGAAAATCAAAGAAAACATGAAACGAAATAACGAAATAAAGCAAAAAAAAAATTGTAAAAAGCGCAAGAAAAAGGAAAAAAGCTAGAAAACAAACGCAACGTTTGCAACACAGAGCAACCAGAGTTAAGATCTTTTTTATTTCGGTTAAATGTGCCGCAAGAAAATGTTTTTCCTACACTTATAAGATCCAAAACACACCCTACTTACATGATCTAAAGAAAGCGATATAAAAAATATACAAAAATATATATATATATATTATTTATAGAAAGAGCGTTATTTAGAGAAACTTAAGATAAGCCAAGCAAGAAACCCACAAAGGAACAACACACATTTAGCGCCTTATATATTGAGTCCTTAGCTAAAAACAAAAGAGAGATCTGTTGAAGAATTGTTTGAACTGCTTTGTTATACGAATGCATGAGTATGAGTACACATATATATATTATATATCTAAGGCCCCTACTCTTTTCACCCCTTTCCCTTCAGCCCTCCCCCTAAAACAACGACACTCAAGCAAATGTTAAATCAAAGATATTTAGTTGGTAAGCCAGGAAAAGGAAAATCCTTGTTGTAAGCTTCATTTAGATGGTTACGTAGTTGAAATGCTAAACATTTGTTAACGAGAAATCAAATCAAATCCGTAAGTTAGCCGATTTTAGTTGAATGAACCTCCTCCAATCCTACAATCCTACAATCCCCAGGTGTATATACAGAATACTGAATGGAATAAGCAAATAAGCGAATAAGCTGTTGAAATTATGCTGCACATCTTTACATAGGCATATTTACATATTGTGGAAACCAAGAAATACTTATTAACATTTAAATAAGCAAAAGGAAGAACTTGACAAAGAACGCCCTAAGTGTATACACTTCATGTACCTTTTTAGCAAAAAGCAAAAACGCAAAAGCAAAGATCGCATTAAAAATTATATAAATATAAATATAAAAATACAAAATATATATATAAATTACCACTTACGAAACTAAACTAAATGTTGATGTCAAAGAGAAACCAATTTGCTAGTTGTTAAAAACAAACGAAAAAAAAAAGAAAATGTTAAAAATATTTTGTTTCCTCAAGAACTTATTATTACGATTATGGTTTTTTGTTTGTTAATTTTAGTTTAATTACATAAGAATATTGCCTTGAAGCATGTTAAATGGGGAAAGAAATGTGACTAAATACCAGAAGCGAAAACAACAAAATAACTGTATACTTAGCTTTAAACTTAAGGTCCCAAAAGAGGAAATAGAAAACCCGAAATAACCCTTTGCACGACACACAGTGAAAGACAATCGCCGCCCGTGTTGTTGTCGTTGTCTCGCTTAAGTTTAAACAAATTCTATGTAGCTATAGACACCTACGAGTAATGAGTAATATATATGCATAAATTACAGACAGCAATAGCAAAGTACATATAAACGACAAATATTGTTATGCAACCTTAAGCTTTAGCCGAGAAAGGTGGATAACTATCTTCCCGATCCCGAATCCTATATCCTATATCCTGTATCCCCTATATCTCGCCCATTTGCCCCGAAAACAACAAACAACCGATGAGCTAACCAGTTTTGTTAACGTGTTTTTTCTTCTATTTTAATTATTATATCGCATCATTATTATTATTATTATTATTACCGTATATATATATACATGCTGGTATATATACTTATATATTTAATTGATTATACAACTTTTTTTGCGTACCAAATACACACCAATCAAAATGTGAAATATTTTCTTTACTTAATATGTGTTTTATTTTATTTATGTATGTTCTGTGGATTTGTAATCGGATTTTTTATTTGATTTATATTTAAACAATAATTTGTATTTTTAATTCGCTGATAGCAATGTGTATATAGCTTGTAGTTGTACAGAAATTAATATAGAGTTTATATAGAGAGATCGGATTCTGTTGAACTAAATAGTAAATAGTAAGTGCCTGCCTTTTCACCCTCGATGATGATTAGAAATGTGAGTCCTGGGCCCGAAACCAGCGTAGAGCTTTGATTAAATGACGCACTGTTGCCAATTTTCATAGATTCGTTTGTTATTAAATTATTGAATTGTTAGCTTGAAGCTAGAAGAACTCGAGATCCTTGAGACCCCGCCTTGCTTAAGCCTCAAAGAATAGGACCTACACTACACTCACCTACACACAATGTACAGACTACAGGGTATCCGAAACATCTCGACAGAACCGAAGGGATTGAGATTGAGATATAGTGGCCCACACACAACATACACTGATGAATGGACGATGATCAATCTGTTTGCCCTCCAAGGTTTCAACTAGCGCCTGTTTTTATGTCTTTAAAACACCTCTGTACCAACAAAATATTACAAACAAAATATTATATACAAAAGCAAAGTAAATCAATTAAGATATGGAGACACCTAAGAAATACCGAGCAAAAATTAAGCAAATCAAACGTAAATTATATTTATATATATACATACATATGTATGCAAAGCAAATGCGACAAAAACAACAAAACCAAAAATGGTTAGGATGAAAATGTTACCCTGTATTTTTTTAGACATAACATTTTTCTACTTTTTGGACGAAAAAAAAACCAAACCAAGAAACGATTGTATAAAAACATGTATGCATATGAAGGGAAACCACTTTTGATTTCAGTTTGTTGCTAATTTATAGAAAATCACGGAACAAGCGAAACAAACCAAGTGCGAAACAGATTTGGGACTGATCTTTGGGCCTGTATCTTTGTGTATAAGCGAATTGTGTATGACATACAATAAATAAATTACTCTCCACCCATCTGTTGATATCGAGCAAAAAGATCTGGCGTTTGATTTTTTACAATATTTATTGATTCACGAATGTATGTAGTAGTACAGAATACTGAAAAACCACAGGTGAGTTAGGATTAAATTCATTTTTAGATCATTGGAGTTTGAATAAATGAATTAAGCCTAAAAAACTCAGTTTTTTAGCCGTAATGGTGCAAAATAAGGTCCAAAATATGGAATGTCATACCTTTTTGAGCTCGTAATTAAATTCCCAATCGATTGGCATATAAATCTAGAAATTTTTAGATTTTGTAATTTTTTTCAAAAAATTGTGATGTTACCCCTTGTCAAAAAAGTGAAAATCGATCAAAAAATAAATTTTCAGGAAACTGATAGGGATTGTTAGTTTAGGTTTCCAGCTACTCAAAACTGTCGGTCTTTTAGCTGTGGGCCTCGATTTGTCCAAATTACGACTGAAAAACCAGAAAAAAAGCTTATTTTTGTCTAAAATTCTAATCCACATTTTCGTACCTAAAATAGCAGTATTATAACATGGGAATAATGATCCAAAATCAAAGTGTCATACCTTTTTGAGCTCGTAATTAAATTCCCAATCGATTGGCATATAAATCTAGAAATTTTTAGATTTTGTAATTTTTTTTCAAAAAATTGTGATGTTACCCCTTATCTAAAAAGTAAAAATCGATCAAAAAATAAATTTTCAGGAAAGTGATGGGGATTGTTAGTATAGGTTGTTAGCTACTCAAAACTATCGGTCTTTTAGCTGTGGCCCTCGATTTGTCCAAATTACGACTGAAAAACCGCAAAAAAAGGATAATTTTTGTCTAAAATTCTATTCCATACTTTCCATGCTATTCAATGATCCTAAAATCCAGGAACCTATTTTCTGCATTCTTGTTTAATCTCAAATGCAAATCCGATGCCCCATTTTCAATCATATA
Organism: Drosophila pseudotakahashii; assembly: GCA_035046095.1. Lineage (NCBI taxonomy): Eukaryota > Metazoa > Arthropoda > Insecta > Diptera > Drosophilidae > Drosophila > Drosophila pseudotakahashii. The sequence continues at coordinate 17,827,665 of JAWNOE010000105.1, forward strand.
TCACCCATAATCCTTTCCCAAAATCAAATATGGCCTTCGTATTGGAATACAGTAGATTCGTCTTTATTGAATTTGATTTTTCTGTTCAGTTTTACATGCTATATAAACTAGTTTATTAATCATATTATTATTATTTATATTCGCATTATTTCGTGTTTGTCATTTCGGCGACATCTCAAATGCCTCGCCCCTTCGTCTTTTCGCCTTTTCTCATGTCCATCGTTTATTTTGATAATTGTTTTTGTGGCTGTTTCTGTTTCCGTTTCCGCTTTCCGTTTTCGCTTTCGTTTGATTTCTTTTTATTCGTTTTTGCTTTGTTTTTTGCAAATCGCTTGCTGGAAATACGTTTCAATGAGTGTGAAATCAAAAACACAATTACAGTTTAGCTTAATTAAAAAAAATATTCATTACCATTAATTTAATTTATTTGGGCTTGTCGTTAATTTTATGCTCGTGTGCATTTATACAAGAAATGCTAAAAAAAAATGTTTGCTTTTGTTTTGTTTGTTTTTAAGTTTATTTCGGTTAAGTTTCATGTTTTTTGCTTTGCTTAGGTCTTAGAAAATGATTTCGAGGTTGCCAAAAAGTGTATGTGCTTAAGTTTAATATCTATGTATAATATATATATATAACTATATATGGTTTTTGGATTTTCGACTTCTATTTACTTTTTTTTATATGTATATTTTTGATATTTTTGCTGCTTTTTTGTTTTTAAATTGTTTTTTTTGGGCACATTTTGCTAATTTGCTTAAGAATCTTCTTCTTCTTAATTTGTGTTACTCTCCTCGCTTCGTTTTCGTTTTGGTTTTTGTTCTGGTTTTTCATTTTTTTGTTCATTGCATTTTTGGGCGGATTTCAAACTGAAAAACGGAGCTGGCTTCTCTCATCAAGATCTTTGTCGGTTGAAAACTTAGGGATTCGGCTTGGTATCGGTTCAATAGATCGATTAATCGATCGATTAATCGATCGATAGATCGATATATCGACTGTTATTCATTTTTTATGTGTTAACTACGGTTCTTGTCCTGGTTCTCATGGCCATTCAACAGTTTTGAATGCACGTTATATAGAGATAATATTATAGAGATTTGTATATATATATATATCTGCTGGTTAACACTATGTGGTTATTTCAAGTCGGGTTTCAAATTCTTGTCTTCGATCTGCTAAAATAACTTGCTTGTGGTATCCCTTCGACTTTCGACTTGGTATTTCTTATGCATTAAACATAATATTGATATGGTCTGGTTTTTGTTTTCTCTTGTAATTACTTTCTGATCTGAACTCTTCGATCTAACTTTTCGTATGTACAGCTAATATTTAGTGGGTGAAAAAGAAGGTAGGAAGGTAGGACAATTGGCAAAGTCTCAAAACTGGAGAGAGTGTGTGTGGAGTGTGTGCGCATATCACCATGGGCTTAAATTCATATTCATATTCATTTTCATATATAGATATCTGTGTCTATAAGTTCTAGAAAAAAAAAACGAAAAACGAATCAATCATTTCTCACTTGGTATAAAAAAGTGGCGCGTGTTTGTGTGTGTTTTCTTGAATTGGAAGGATAATTTCTTATATATCGTATTTACAGCTCAACTCTTTTGATTTGAATTAATAACCGTTTTCGTTTAAATTGCTTTGTTTAAAATTAATTACGTATGTTTTTTTTGGAGCAGTACGGATCTATGCAAAAAATTTCCACCTGCCTACGTCATCTACCATATGTTGTATATATATATCCATATATATATATAGTATATATATAGCGACATTCCTTCGTTAATATCTGTACTTTTTACTTTACTTGGCTAGCACCGCATATTGTTAATAAATATAACTATTTATGGTATGTATAAAAATGCTGATCATGCATATATATATATATATAACTAGGTCTATATAGGCTTATATCGGCTGGGTGTGGAGACTCTGATTTCTGATGAAATTTATGCAGAATTTATGGAGAGTATGCTATACAATTTATCTGCCATTTTTTTGTCGTTGCTGAGGGTGGGATTCCGGGGGTTAAAGGTTATATGGGGGGGGGGTCTTCGGGGACTGGGATTACAAAAGATTGCGAGTACTTTCGTTCCTCAGCGGCATTTTCTGCGATTTTTGGTGGTTTTTTTTTTAGTTGTTGTAGGAAAATAAAAAAGGATATCGATGGGTTTTTTTTTCGTTTAAGAAAACATTTTTATTTGATAAAGTTTCGTTCATGTTCATGTATTATTGGTATGTTGTCGCTTGTGTTTTCACTTTCTTTCCTCTTCTTTTAATATATATATTTAAATATATATAATATTTATATTATAATTACAATAATAATAATAAAAATACGAAGACAAAAAAATTGTATTTAAGAAATAATTAAAACTAAAAGTTGCGAACCATTTCAACGTGTCGTGTCGGTTTTTTGTCTCAGCTTACTCAACTTTCTTTATCCATATTTTGTATATATTTAATATATATTTATTTATTACTTGTTTATCTCATATTCATATAGATGTAATTTATTCTTTAGCTAAAGCGTATGAAAATGCAAAGTATTTAACTCGATAACTTAAACGCAAACGGGAGGAAAGGAGAGAAATTATAATTTAAAGAAGATCTTAACAAATTTCGCTGACAGCGGGCAAAAAGTGTTTGCATATTTTTTAAAAATATTCTTAGTTTTTTTTTCGTTTCTTTTGAGTTTTTGTTTCTTGTATAAATTTCGCTTGAAGACGCAAATTGTATTTTTTATTAGGTTTTTGAAATGTGTTTGGTATATGTTGGTAATTTTCTTTCTCTTTATTTCCTCTTCTTCTCATATATATGTATGTAATAATAATAATAATAATAACGCGGCAAAATTTTGGGCCTATGCAAAAATGGTTTTCGTGTAGTTTTAATTTATTTATCGTTTTTTTTTTTTTTGGTTTTGAGAAATCTGTTTTTTGTTTAGCTTAAACATTTAGCCTAGGAAAAAAAATGTTTTAAATATTTCTTAAAATTTGTTTTTTGCTCTTCTTGGTTTTCTGTGTTGTTGTTGTCTCTTGTTCGTATAGGAAAACAGATTCATTTTTTTGTTAATTTTTTTTGTTTGTTTATTTTGTAATTTATTTAATATTACGATTACGTTGTAAACTTAAGGTCTAAGCAAAAAAAAATTGGCTGTCTTAGATTAGGGTTTTTGTTTTTTTTTGTTTACTTTTTTTCTTATTTTTTGTGTAATTTCTTTAGTACGATATGCGGTTTGGGTTTTTGTTTTTGTTTTTATTTTCATCTTTAAATATTTTAGATTCACAGAAAAAAATTGTTTTTATTTATGCTAGGGTTTAATGCAAATTTAAATTACCGTTAGGCTAAGTTGATAAATTTTCCGCTTTTCGCTTTATATGCATTATGTATAATTATATATATAATTATGTATAGAATAATTAGATTATAAATAATTTAGTGCATTTTGCATGTTTATTTTTGCTATAATTATGAATTACTCAATTTGTTTGTTGTGTGTGTGTGTGTTTCTTTGTTGTGTATGTGTGTGTTTGTTGTGTGGGTGTATGTGTGATTTTTATGTAAATTCAGAATTTACAAAGTTTATTGTTATAAATTTTTCTCGAGTTGCCTTTCCTTTTCTCATCGTCAAATCTATGTATTTTCTTTTGGGCAACAAAAAAAAGGGGGAATATTTTTTCTGCCAGCTTCTGCATTTTCTGCTTTACTTTTAACTATCTTTTACTTTGGATTTTCACTCCACTCCTTCCACAATTCCCTTTAAATATCGGTTACGTTTTTTGTTTTGTTTTTGTTTTGCTTGAGATCAAAAGATAGTTAAACAAGTCGGTTGCTGAGGGTGGTAGAAGGTAGGATTTGTTAGGAAGAACGACAGCAAGATCATGCCTCATGCCTCGCGAGAAATCTATGTACATCTTCTTCATCTTCATTTATTTATTTATTCATTTATTTACACTTAACCAGCTAAACTGCTAATAATCATAGATAATAGTTAATCAAAAAAAAAAAAAGAAAAAGAAATAGTTACTCAAATATAATATAATAATATATATGCATAGAATAGAATTACGAATTACGTGTGTAGTTATCAATCCTACCGCCTTTGCTTACAGTCTTCAAGTAGAAACAAATTGAAAAATCGAAATCGAAAATCTTTGCAAGATCAAATCTTTCACTATCAATCGGATCTCGACGTTTTGGTTAAAGTTCTTCGGCAAGTCGGGGGTCTTAAATGGGGCTTTTTCTCATTAATACTTTTGCGCTGCTCTCTCTCTCTACCATCTATCATCTATCTTTCATCTTCTAGCTTTCATCTTCCATCTTCTATCATCTGATCATCGCATAGCGTCTCTAAACTTTTAGCTACAACTATTACAACTCCTCAACCTAAGGCTATATCTTATGCTCTACAACTAACGCCTATATTTAGTAGTTAATGTTTAATGACAATAGAAAAAAAAACAAAAAAAAAATATAGAGTTCTCCTAAGTTCCTAAGTGCTATTTATATATGTATAATATATGTATGTGTGTGTATGCCTGTCTCCTGGCTCCTCCTCGCCTCATCGTTTAAACATTCAAACTTAATCACAAGTAAACGCGTTTCCATTTCCGCTACCGCTTCTCTCCTTCTCTCTACATTGCACTGAATTCATATTCATATTATTAGTTTTTAGTTTTTAGTTTATCTAGTAATTCCAACCGGCTGCCGTGGTGGCTGCTGCTCCTGTGTTCACTGCCGGCGTGGATCCGCTGGTGGTGGTGGTGCTGGAACTGCTGCAACTGCTGCCCTCCGCTCCGCTGGCAGAAGAGGAGGAGGCTGAAGCGGCGGCGACTGCTGCTGCTGCCGATGGTGGAGGTGCCAGTGGGGCTGGCATCTCCTCGGAGGAACCGCTGCCGCCACCAGTGCTGCTCAGCCGTCGAACTCGCACCATTCGCAGCTTCTCCTCGTTGACCACCTTCAGTTTCAGATCGCTGTTCTCCTCGCCGTTGTCGCCCGCCACCGATGATGATGGCTCCTCCTCGTCGTCCTCCTCCTGCTTGATGTGCACCTCCGGCTCCATGAAACGCTGATCGATCTCCAGCTGGGCATGCTCATGTTCCTCGGCATCGTCGTCGTTGCCGCCGCCATCCGTTGGCTTCAGACCGTCGGTGGCATAGTCGGCGGGGGACTGCATCACGCACACCCCGTTGATGATGCGCTCGTTGTCGGCCGCCGCAGCTGCCGCTGCCGCTGCTGCAACGGCGGCTACCACAGCACTTGGGTTGGTCACCGCACCGGCGGGATTGACCCACTGGGGGGCCGCGGGTTTGCGTCGCGAACTTCGCACCGCATTCGACATGTAGGCGGCGGCGGCGGCCAGGGCGGACTTATGCAGCGCCTTCTCGTAATCGCTGGCCGTCGTCTTGTCCTCCGACTCCTGGCCCTCCAGCGACTCGTTGTCGCTCAGGTTGTGTCCGCCCGACTCGAGCTCCAGATCGTCCTGATAGTCATCGCTGCGCTCGCGCTTCAGCGTGGGCATCGACAGGTCCAGGCCGCTCATCTGCTCCTTGAAGGCTTGATTCAGGGCCTGCAGCTCATCACCACCGGCGGCTCCCACGGCCGCGGCTGCAGCAGCTGCTCCTGCCGCGGCCGCCGCACCGGGAATCCCCGCCAGACTGCGTCCCAAAATGGCAGCGGCAGCAAAGTACGGTGGATACGGGATGGGGGCACCGCTCATGCCCATTCGCTCCTTGTGCAGCTCCAGCAGACGCTGCTGCAGCAGGATGCGAAACTGGACGGGATCGAAGGGCGTGGCACTGGTGCTCTCGCGACTCGGTATCGGATTATCCTGGCCGGCGGGACCGTGCGGCACCTGTTGCTTCAAGCGCATGCGATGATTGTGGAACCAATTAGTGATCGTACGGGTGGCTAGGCCCAGCTCATTGGCCAGAAACTCGATGGTGCCCACATTGGGATACGGATCGAGGGCGAAGGCCAGCCGTAGGGCCTCCTTTTGCTCCTCGGAGAAGAGGACGCGCTGCTTTTTGCTCGGCGGTGCCCCACCGACGCCCGAGCCCACGGATCCCGGGCCCGGACTGCTGGTGTAGAAGTCATTGGTATCATTGCTCGAGGTATCGCTGCTGTTGTCCTGCTGATTGGGACCCGTGCTCCGGCGCCGCTTGCTCGCCTCCCGCCGCTCGTTCTTCAGCAGCTGCAGGCGCTCCACATTGTTGGCATCACTGAGCCACAGCTGCATCCGGATGAAGGGCTCCCTTCCCTTGATCGACAGCATGTGCCAGGGTTTCGGTTTGCTCAGCAGTTCGGAGACAGATCCCTGGGAGAGTCCCAAGACAGCCTCGCCGAATATCTTCTGACCAATATTATTGGCCAACAGGGCCTCCTTGATCTTGGTGGTGATGTCGTGGGTGTCCAGATCCTGGGTCAAAGCGGCCATCTCATAGACGGTGGGCGACATGTGCTGGTGCAGGCTCCTCATCGCATTCGTGCCGTGAACGGGCATCAGCATGGGCTTCTTCTCGCTGTTCGCATTGGGATTCGAGTTGCCCTGACCACCGGGTGGACCCTGACCGCCCGCCGACGGAGGCAGGCTGATGGCATGCTGGGGCGGCAGGCCGGGCGAGGTGAGCAGCATGCTCTGGTGATGCAGTGCGGCAGCCGCAGCGGCCGCCTGATGGTGCTGCTGATGGGGATGCTGCTGCTGCTGCTGTTGCTGCTGTTGCTGTTGCTGCTGCTGGGCCGCCAGATGTTGCTGCTGCTGCTGGGCAAGATGCTGATGCTGATGCTGCTGCTGGGCGAGATGCTGCTGCGCCTGCTGCTGCTGCTGCATGGCCGCCGACATGGCCTGCATTTGCTGCATCAGATGCTGCGCCTGGGCCGGCTCCTGCAGCTTCAGTTCGCTCATCATCTTCTGCATGGGCAGCGAGGCGGCCTGCATCTTGCTGGCCAGGCCCTGCGGCATCTGCGGACTGCCGCTGTAGCTGCCCGTTCGCATCAGCTTCTCGGGGGCGATCTTGTACTGGCTGGCCACCAGCTTGTGCACCGCATTCTCGTCCTCCAGGAACATCTTCATGCGGATGAAGGGCTCTCGGCCCTTCTGGGTCAGCATGTGCCAGGGCTTTGGCCTGGCCAGCAGATCGGAGACGGATCCCTGCGACAAGCCGAGCACCGACTCGCCAAACAAACGCTGCGATATGGAATACTGGGAGAGGGCCTCCTTCACCCGACGCACAATATCCTCGGTATTGAGATTGTTGAACATATCGAACTGCTGCTGGGTGATGGGCGGCAGGACCGCCTTGGTGGGTCGCTGCGGTGTACTGTGATGCGGCGTCACCGGCGGCTGGGTGATCAGCGAGTTGGTTATGCTGGCCATGCGCTGCAGCGGACTGGCCGTGGCCGCGAACTCCTCGCCCTGGCTGCTCAATGCGGGCGGCAGGATCGAATTGCTCAGCGGACTGGGCGCCGCTGAATTGCCGCTGGCTCCACCACTAGCTCCTATGGCTCCTCCAGGTGCTCCGCCTCCGCCGCTCGGTGGTGGTCCAACTGCTCCCGCTGGCGGTGCAGGTGGTGCTGGTGTGCCACCACCCTCCGATTTGCGGCCATGCAGCGAACTTGCGTAGGCATCATCCCGTTCGCCATCCTTGGAGCAACTGCTACTGCTGCCGGCGCTGTGCTCCAGCGAGGATCGTTGGCCATTTAGCTTGATATCCTTGGAGGCGGCGACGGCGGCCAGCGAGAGATCCTGGGCTCCGTTGAGCACCTGCTGCTGCAGGGCCATCAGGCTCGAGAAGTTGGGGAACTGGGCGGCGGCAGCCTGTTGCTGAACCTGCTGCTGCTGCTGCTGGTGCTGCTGCAGCTTGGCGATCTCGCGCTCAAAGACATGGCGCATATTCTCATCGGCCATGGCGGGGAAGGCATTGCCAGCCGCTCCCGGCATGCCGGCGGCTCCTCCGAAGAGCGAGGGTGAGAAGAGGAAGCTGTGGAAGAACAGGGAAAGCAATTAGAAAGGGTATCTTTTACTATACTATATATAAAGATTATTATTAAAAATATAATTTTAATAAAAAAACGTAAAATATATAATAAATATTTATACAATATTATTCATATTTACTTTAAATATTTTACGTCATTAAAAAAAAAGGAATTTCATATTAAAATTAAAGTTGAACATTTTTAAATTTACCACAATTTTTAAATTACATTTTTTTATTTAAAATTTATTAAAACCACAAAAAATATTTAAATTAAACAATTTAATTAATTTACTCTGCCCACGCTCTGCCTTTTTTCGTTCACACACACAGTATACCCACAGTATATATTTAAATATTTAAATTGAATATGAAATCTTTGGATTAACTGCTGTGACAATTTATTCTACCCGTGCTCTGCCGCCCTTATCTCACACACACAGTGTACTCACCTTGGGAAGGCCGTCTCCCTGGGAGTGCGTGCAATTAGCTCCTGGTAGAGCCGGGCCATTTTGTCCTGGGCCAAATCCTCGTGCCTCAGTCGCTGCTGCTGCTCTCGCTCCCTCTCCCGCTGCTCCCGTTCCCTTTCCCGCTGCTGGGCGGCCGCTGCCTGTTCGGGAGTGAGATGCTGCTGCTGCTGTTGGTGCTGCTGCTTCAGCTGCTGTTCGACCTTGAAGAATGGCGAGGTGCAGCTCTGCGGCGGCGACTTGCTGTCCTCGTTGCTGTGCGAATCCTCGCCGCCGTGACTGCGACGCTCCTGCTGGAGCTCCCGATGGGCCACACTCGTCTGTTTCATCAGCGACGAGGCCTCGCTGAGGATGTGGGCAATCCGGTCCTCGGACATGGAATCATCGCCGCCAGCGCCGCCGGCTCCACGACCCGCATACTGCGGCAGGCCAGAATCTGCAAAAACGAAACGAAACGAAAACGCAAGATTAGTATGATTATTTTAGGAGGCGAAGGAAGAGAAGGTTGGATGGGATGATCGCAAAAGGCCCATTAAATGCTGTAAAAATTTATAAGGGGTATGGGATGGATGCTTGCTCGATTGGCAGGACATGGAAATCGACATGAACATGGAAATGGAACTCAAACTCAAACTGAAACTCAAACCAGACCGAAACCAATTAAGCCATAAAGCGTTCAAAAAGCCAAAGCGAATTTGCGGCCATAAAGCGGCGCTGCAGTTCAAAAAGGGTCGCCGCCGTGGCCAAGTGTCCACCAAAAGTGCCACGCCTCTTCGCCGAACTGCCCATCCAATGCAACCATGAATGGTTGTATATAGAAAAAAAAAAATATATATACTCCTTTTTGGCATTTTTTTTTTTTCATAACCGTAGACCTCAAATAGTTGTTCGATGCAAAAGCGTTGCGCTAATTTGGCACGCGCCATTCCTCAAACCCTGCAAAAATGCTCATCGAAGCGAGCGTCCAGGAGTTGAATAAACGAAACGAAATGAATAAATGAATGAATTCAATTGCAAACAAAAAATCGCAATGGTTAAAGGCAGGTTGGAAAAAAAATCAAAAAAAATCGAAAAAAAAAATTTTAAAAAAATTGTAAAACTGAAAATTGTTTTGCTGAAATTCAATTGAAAACGAAATGGTGAAGCGTTTTACTTTTTGGCTTTTTGCTTTTTGCTTGCTCGTCGTGACAGAGAATCGAGTGGTAAATTGCAAAATAATCACACAAGTGGTTCGAGACACCGAACCTAACCCAACCTACACAACAGTCAACTGGCGCCCGAACAGGGACATGACCATACCCATACTGGCCATACTTTGGACATGGCGCCCGAGCAGGGACCATTGAATTTCCTGTGTGATGTCCTGCGGCATGTTTTTGTGGCTGCCACAGCAAAAACATCAATCAGCCGCACACGTTCAGCGGAATGGAATGGAACGCAATACCGAATGAAATAAGTACAAATATCGAATGGAAAAGTGGGCTGAGAATGAGGAAGCGATGAAATGAAATAACTGAAAATCGCTTTACAATTGCCAAGCATAATCGATGCCCAAAGGAGCAAACACTTGGCCGCAAATAAAACTGCAAGAATCGCTATGCCAGCGGAAACGGAAATCAACACATGAATGACAAATGTCCACCGAGGACCGGGCAACGTTTCCTCTCTCTCCACCATTCCAAACATCCTGGACTGACAGCCATTGAAGCGAGAGATTTGAAAAATAGCTGGATAGTGTGGGGGCATCTGAACGAGTAGATGGATAAAGGCGATAAAATGGCCAACTACAATAGATCCAACTCCCCAGTATTTTTTCTTTCTTTTCGTTGCCATGGCATAAAAATTGGAAAAATCATTTTGTGTGCAATACTCTTTTTTTTGTGGACTCGAACTCGGGACTCCTTGTCGTCGCTTCATTTGGGGATTACAAAGTGTTTTTGTGTTATAAAGTCGAAGATGACATTGATGACACCTGGAATGACCCAGACCCAGGGCACAGGCCGGCGATGGTATGGCGTTGGTCAGACACAGACAGCTTAAGCGGTCTTAACGGATGATTGTGGCCAGCTGGATGGGTTTGGGTTTTGGATGGGATAGGATTGGGTTTTAAGGATGGAGCCACACTTTAAAGCTGAGTCTGAGTTTGGGCTATGATTCTATCAGTGGCGAATCTTAGACTTGGTTGCATACTTTTTGAATACCACACTTCCTTTTATTTTTCACCCGAGTGGGAGGGGATTTATCCTCCAAATCTTCAAAGCTGAGTCTCGTTTGGGTTATGAATCTATCAGTGGCGGAGCTAAGACTTGGTTGCATACTTTTTGAATACCACACTTCCTTTTATTTTTTCACCCGAATTTTGAGGATTTATCCCCCCATATCTTACTGACTTACTTAACCCATCAGTGGCGGAGCTAAGACTTGGTTGCATACTTTTTGAATACCACATTTCCTTTTATTTTTTCACCCGGATTTGGAGGTCTTATCCCCCCCATATCTTACTTAACCCATCGAAATTCCAATTAGTAAAGTCCCCCAGTAAAACTTTTGTGTGTTACCCAATTTCCATATTTATTTGGTTGTTGGTATCATTTTAATATTTGGCCACACAGAAATTTAAGAGTCTCACGTGGCGTACAGACAAGGCTGTCGCTTCCCTCCTTCAGCCCATACTACAATATAATATTTTGCAAAGGACTTCCCGACTTTCCCATTTCGAAGTTGCCCGCAGTTTTTTGGCCCCAACTTTCGCTGCCATCCTTTATGGCCATCATTCAACTTTTTACTATATATTTCGCAGATATATATAAATATATATATATATATATAGAGAGAGAGAGAGAGATTGGGACATTCAGATATGGATATATATTTGTCGTTACCGTTGGCCACTTTTTTGTCTGCGATTTACATTATTTTTTTTTCCCGCCCGTTGTGTTGTTACCCACACCACTCACAGATGCTGTTTGGGATTTTTTGTTTTGTAATTTATTAGAGAGGAACATGTTGACCAAATTGTCATTCAAAGGGATTTCGGACCACAGCAGCAGATATGAGCTATCATATTTGTCTAGCGCATACCAAAAAATGTATACATAGCATAGAGGTATATCTATATCTATAACGTATAACGTATAACGTATATTTTTATATGACAATCTATCCACCAACCTCCTCTCCTTTACCCCTGGCAATTTGCTTGATGAATATTTGCCTTTTATAACAAATCAGAGGACCAAGAACCAGGAAGTAGCAGTAGCAGGAGGAGATTCACACAGACAGTGGAGTGAAGTATCTGTATCTTGGGGCCTTGGGGTTGATTCGATTCGTTTGTGTGTTTTTTTTTTGTATATTCTAATACAATAAATATTTGCCAGCACACAGAGAAATATGTAATCATACTTCAACATACGTCGCGTCGATCTCAAAAAGGGTTACACATATATTTCCATATATATATAGAATATAATATGGTATGGGGGTGATGGTGTAAAAAGAAATATAGAAGGTCGGAATTGAACGGCACATTGAAATTGGCACACGCACGCAATTTGCATTAATTGCAAGAAAAATTTTCTAATTAAAATGCCAGTCATTTGTATTTCCTTTTAGCTGAGAGTCAGTGACTCCTTTGGGCCCCCCCTTGTTTTGGTATAGACCCCCTTTTGGTATTAGCAAAAGTGTCAATTAAAAAAAAAAAAAACAAGGAAGACAAGGCCAAGTGGGTGGTTGGGTGGAGAAGAAGCAGGGGCGTAGGCGGGATTTAGTTGAGGGGGTTTTTTTTTTAATACAAATTTTGTATAGCATGCTTTTAAAACCCATATTTTGCATAGAATTTCAACTGAGATGGAGGGGATTTAACACCCCAAAAACCTAACCCCCCTGACTACGCCACTGGCGAGAAGTGCCTTCGAATTGGATACGAAATTGGAGGCTTCTTCTTTCTAGCTGAGCAGAAAGCAAACGTAGCATGGCGAATTGAAGAGTTTCGACAGGACGAAAAGGGGGTTTATTTTATATACCAACGAATGTGGGTTCCTTCTGCACTGCAGAGAGTCGTCACCTGTTATCAAAAAAATATATACATATATATATATAAAACGTTTCACTGCCATTTAACCCATTCCAATTGCACCTTCGCACTCATTGTTTGTCTTGCAATTAAGCAGAAAATATGAGAGAAAGGGTGTGCGAAAGAGAAGGGGGCAGGAAAGAAGAAGGACAGAGACAGCAGCCGGCAGGAGGAATTTCGCATTTATGGAGGAGGTTGGGGGTTTTCAGAGGTTACGTGCAACAACTTTGTCTTGCATTTTAATTTGTTTTCGTCATGATTTCGCCGCTTTGTTCTCTTTTCCACCTTGCAAGCCACCACCACCAACACTTCTTCTTCCTTTTATTTCGCTGCTGTTGTCAAAGTTCATTACAAAGTAATTAGCTGCCTTATATGCAAAATAAAAAGCACAAAAATCAAGCACGAACACGACATGTGCAACATTAAATTGTCTGATCTTTTTTTCAAAAAAAAAAAAAAAAAGAAAAGGAAAAGGAAAAAAGTTCCCCATTTTGTCTGCTTATTTTTCATTTGATTTTATTTTATTACAGTATTTTTCGGTTAGTCCTCATCAAATTATTAGCACTCCCTGATCGGAGGCCATTACTCTTCGGCCGGGGGGCTCTGGCTCTTTCTTTCATTCCTGATTGCCTCATTTCGTTCATCACAAAAGATATCAAAGAAATTCAAAATAAAATAAATTTTAGCTACGCTACAAAGCTGTCCGTTGTTGTTGTTGTTGTTCTTGTTCTTATTTCCCGGCGATCGCCAGATTTATGAAAATTGTTGAGCGAGCTTTATGCTAATTTATGCGTATTGTTTGGCCGGCCCACGCAGTCAAACCTGCGCCTCCCCCTTTTCAACCCAAAAAAAAAAAAAATAAAACCAGAAACAAAAAAAAAACCACCTCATCTGTCTGTTTTTGTTACCGCAATGAGTCGCCACACTTAAGCGATGCCATCGAAATTTTAATGGCCAAGTTATGGCATTTTAGGGGTGGCATTCCTAAAAGATCGATAAATTAATATCATTTCGATAGGTATTATTTTAAATTTCAATATATGTTAATAAATTAATACCATATCAGTTTGTTCTTTATGTATTTTTATATCACCAAAATATCGATAAATTAATATCATTTCGATAGGTATTATTTTAAATTTCGATAGATGTTGATATTTTAATACTTAAGCAGCTTGTTCTTTTTGTTTTACAAATAATTAAGATTATATATGATTTAAAAAAAATGTATCGATCAATGTTATCGGCCCCTTTTCTACAATACATTTTTATCGATATGTTCTTTTTCGATTAATACGATAATTGATCATTACAAGCTCATCTCTACTACACTGTACCTGTGCTTAATGCTTAATGTATAAATAAAATCAAGTTAAATCAAATGAAATAAAATCGCGCAAAGGCGAAGGAATTGATACGCCCCGTTGGTCACTTAGTCAGAATAGCAATATCTCCCAGTATTTGTATCTTTTATTTTATTTTCTTCTCTGCGTTTCGTGTGGCATCAACACAGCACAGGAACACACGGAACACGAACACGCACACTTTTAGCCCGCTTTATGGCTTGTGACAAATAATTTGTGAAGCGGCCGCAAATAAATGTGTGGCAGTCTGCCTTGCTTTTTTTTTCTCGATTTTTTTCCTGATTTTTTTTTTGGTTTTTTGTTTTTATTCAGCCGCATCTTCGGGCGTTTGGAATGCTTTTGTTTTGTCGAATCCCGTGTGTTTTTGGTTCTATTCTTAGGCACTCGCACTCGCACTCTTATTCTTTCTTTCTATTATTTTTTATTATTTTTTTGGCCCGAGTTGGCCTGGCTAAAAGCAAATAATAAACGACAACGGCGGTGTCTGCTTGAAAATTATGTGTTAATATGCTAGTATTATTAGCTGCTATAATGGCTCCGTTAGGCTGCCTCAGAGAACTCCATTCTCTATGTTTTGCTTTTGTCATTACGTATACGCCGCGTAATTTCTCGCTATATTTGCCTTGGCTTTGAGGCTCCATGCTAAACGAGTTTCAATTGAGCACTTGACTCTCCCCTGGTCTTTACTATTTTCTATTTTCCCTACTTTTTTTTTTCTCTTTTTATTGTTGCTCAGCAAAAGTCCTGTCAACAGTTTTTTCTGCGTTTGTGGTTTGAGCAAACTTTATCCAAAAAAAAAAACTAGTGGGGAGAAAATCATGTTATTTAGAAAAGATATTGCCCATACAATAAGACAAAAAGAAATGTTGAAAAAAAAATGTGGTATTCAAAAAGTATGCAACATTAAATTTCTTGTGTTATCCCCAACCCCACACCATAAAAACCATATATAAATGAAAAACCTAAACTTCTATCGATATTGCCCTGCTTTGAACTCTCGTTCACCCTCCTTAATATGCAACAATTGTCGTTAAATGTTGTAAATAAAAAAGTAAAAAAATAAATAAAACTGAATAAAAAGAAGGGAAGGCAAAAAGAAGTAGGGAAACACAAACCGAAAACGCAAAAACTTTTGCGTCAAGCTAGTGGTGCTCTGTCCCTACCCCACAGAGGTGGAAGCCCAACCACAGGCACCACCCCCTAGAGTCACCACCCCCCCCCCCCCTGGATCACCACCCACTCGGCCACCCTCTTTTTGGCCAGCCACAAAGACGACTTCAAACGCTCGGCACGTCAGCGTTTTGCATGCCTCGTTGAAGTCTGTTGCAGTTGCTATTTGTTGTTGTAGTTGTTGTTCCTGTTATTATTGTTGTTGTTGTTGTCGTCATCGCTGGTTGTTGTTTACATTTAATTCAACTTCACGTTGTTCGCTATATATGTATGCTTATTTTTGTTGTTTTTTATTTTTTACATTTTTTTTTCTCTCTTTCTGTTGTATTTTGTTTCAAGCCTTTCACAGACCAATTGTCACGGCAGTCGTCGTCGCGTCGAAAACCCCCCTTTAACCCCCTTTTACCCCCCTCTTACAAGCCAACCACCCACCGCCCCATTTTAACCGTTTCGCTCATAACGCGCTTTAAACAATTACAATTCAAAATTCATTGACGCGCATCCTGGGTTAACTTTTGCCACAATGACTTCAAAGTATTGTTAACCAAACGAGTTGACAGGGGCGCACGGGTAAAAAGGGGGGGCTGGGGGGGATGTCAAGATGGCAAGAGTTCACTTGGAAAAAATTAGGATCAAAGATCAAGATAATTCAAAGATTTCAAAATATTTTTTAGATTTTTTAAATCAAATTTAAAGGGTGGAGAAAAATAAGGATCGAAGATCAAGAACATTTAAACATTTAAAAATATTTTAAAAAAATTTTAATCAAAATTCTTAATTAAATATTTGCCTATAATTAGCCAGAGGTAACTAAAAAATATATAGAGCTTAACCTCTGTTGCACTTTAACCCTCTGCTGGCCAACTTTAACCCCCTTTAGCCCACCTTTTCCACAACTCCTCTCTATAAACAGTCACAGTTAGTTTAGCTGCCATGAGTAATCGTCATAAATTAATTGTCAACATTTGCATGCACTTAGACCAACACACACACACACACACACACACACACGCACACATTTGATTAACTTTGTGGCAGGTGAGGAAGGAAGGGGCGTAGGGAAAATAGTGAAAAGGAGGGGGGCGGGGATTCGAATGCGTGCTGGCACTTTAAACATACTTTTGCATTGACATATTTTCGCTTTTTCCGCCGCCACAAACTTTTCCGGCCATAAAATTGATGACTAATCAATAAGGGAGCAAGAAACCAAGACAACTAGATAACAAGAGCAGACATGGGCGTAGTTAGAGCTGAGAAAGGGGGGATGTGACTCTTAAAAAATAATAATGCAAATATAAATTAAGGAGTTCTCTACAATTATCTCTATAGCTAATGTATTCATTATAATGTACAGATCTCAAGATCTGTGGTGAATGAAAATACCAAAACTAAACTGAAAACAAAAAAAAGAAGAAAAAATCAGACAAAATGAAACGAATTCCTGTTCATTTTCACGCCTAATGTGCGAATTTGCCGAAATTTATGGCGACAGGCAAATGGCCGCTCCAACTGCACCGCAAATGTCTCTCTTTGCTATGCCCACACCCCCTTCTGCGCTCCTCCGCCGCCCCCGCCACTGGTAAAGGGGGGCATCCGCACACCCCACCCCCCCCCCCCCCCCTTTCCACCCAGAAAATGGCGTCGTCAAGTTTGTCGCTGCTGCTGCTGCTGCTGTTGGCACGTTGATTATACGCAAAAATCAAAAATAATTAAAATTTCACAATTTAATGTTTTGGCCGACGGCCAAACGAAATGAAAAACGCCAAAAGCCGCAAAAAAAAATCCACAACAAAAAAATAAAGAAAGGAGAAAGCCAAAGAAAGTGAGGGGACAGCGAGGACATCGTCTGAAGTTCGAGCTGCAGGACTCTCTTCAATCGGTTAAGGCCTGAGGCTTGAATCGGTTTTGAATCGGGTAAGTTCAATGAACTGATAAGTTTTTTAAAAATAATGGTTATTATAGGGGGTTATTATGATATACCTATAACTTTATTTTTATATTTTTTTCCCCATTAGAATTTTTATAAATTTTTTTTTTCAAAACTAGTTTAATAATTATTTTTTACAAAAATCCTGCACATCCTTTTCACTCATTTTGTTGGACAGTTCAACTTTATGACCACCGCCCACCTGTCCAACTTGCTAAGCTGCTCTATATTACATCAACCCCTTACTAAACTCTATACTAAACCCCTTCTCAACCCCCTTCCTAAACCCCTTACCAACCCCCTTCTTAACCCCTTCCCCCCCCCCCCATTTTACTTGGCTAATCCACTCACCTTTCTTGGGTATCAGCGATTTCAGCAGCATGACGGCATTATCGTCACAGGCCCAGGCGTGCATTTTGCGGTAACTATCCCTTCCCTTCTCCGTCAGCTTGTCCCAGGGCTTGGGTTTGCTCAACAGCTCCGAGACGGTGCCCTGCGACAGGCCCAAAATGTATTTGGCAAACAGCCGCTGGCCAATGTTGTGCACCGACAGGAGTTCCCTAACGCGTCGCGATATGTGCAGGGTATCCAGCGCCTGATTGGCATACTTGTCCATGTTGTAGCGCAGCATCTCCTGCAGCTTGGCCTCCATGGGATCGCCCTTCGGAATCAGTGACTCGCCCAAACGTCCGGCCATCGAGGCGCCCGGCGGCAGCTGAAGCTCGGAGTCGGCGAACCGATAATGGCCCACACGTCCATCGCCACCGGCGGCCACTTGGGCGGCGGCAAATTGAAAGGCCGGCAGGCCGGGCAGGAAACCGGCAGGACCCAGAACTCCAGCCGCTGCCGCATGTTGGGCATGAGCGGCCATTGCGGCGGCGGTGGCCAGTCCATTGCTATCCTCCGGCAGCAGCGATTTCTGGCCATTCAATGTGCTGGCCAAACTGGCGGCCAGCTGAGCGGTGGCATTGGTGGCACTGTTGCTCGCATTGTTGCTACCACCGTTCCCAGACGCTGTCGGCGTACTCGAATTCGAACTGGATTCGTGATGCAAGTGATGCAAATGATGCAAATGATGGCCATGATGATGGTTCAAACTGTCGCTGTTGGTCGCTGGATTGCTATTGCTGCCGCTATTTTGCAGGTGATGATGATGTTGCTGATGGTGGTGTTGCTGCTGTTGCTGGTGGTGTTGCTGTTGCTGGTGATGTTGCTGCTGTTGCTGGTGGTGTTGCTGCTGCTGATGATGTTGCTGCTGCTGCTGCTGCTGCTGGTGGTGGGCATCTAGGCGAGAAGAGTTGGAAGAGTTGGAAAATGTTGAGTTAACCAGTTGACTAAGCAGGGCTGTGGACGATGGTCCATGTTGCTGCTGTTGCTGTTGTTGTTGTTGCTGTTGTTGTTGCTGTTGCTGTGGAAAGTGTAGATGTTGCTGGGGGGGCAACGGTGGTGGCGGCGGCGGCAGCAATTGTGCCTGCTGCTCGGCCCTAAGATTTTGATAATTTATTGGCGTTTTGCTCCCTGGCATTGCATTGGCATTCGAATTCAAATTCGTATTCGTATTTGTATTCACATTATTCGCAGACGATTCAAAGCCTCGTCGCCAATAATCGTTGACCAGTTGCTCCGGCAGGTTGACCGAAGGATCCTCATCCTCATCCGCATCTTCGATTTCCAGCTTGGGCGCCATATCATTTTTCGTTTTAGTTTCCGTTTCGTTTGTTGTTTCACTTGTTGTTGCCAGTGTGGCCAGAGTTGCATTTGCTGCTGGCGAATCTTCTTCTTCTTCATTTCGGTTGATTTCTGGGGATAACAACAAACAAATTGGGCTATTTGTTGTTGCTGCTTTTTTGGGAAAGCAAGATCATAATTTTTTGATTTTTTTTTTTTGTTTTTTGTCAACAACATCCAAGGAACAAAACGCCAAAAATTAATCAAAATTTGTCTTTTGCCGGTTCTTTGTTTTTTTTTTTTTAATTTTTATTAAAAATTTATTTGTTTTTTTTTTTCGCCAATTTAGTGCAACAAAATAACAAAGAATCTCTGATGTTTGTAAGTGTATGTATGAATATTATGACATATATAAAAACGATTTATGATTGAAAATAGCGATAAAGAGAGATGTGGAGTGTGTGTGTGTGTCGTTCTGCTATCGATAAACATGCAGAACACAACAGCAACAACAACAGCATCGACAAGAACAACAACAACAACGATAATATTGATATCAACTAAACAACAACAAGAAGAGTAACAATAACCATCGAACGCTCACATTCGCATTCGCTCGATGCAAATATTTTGTCAGAGGTGGAAATAAAAAAAAAAGAAGACAAGTAAAAAAAAAGGAGGAGAAAAAATGAAAAAGAAAAAGGAAAGCTGTTTGCCTTTTTGGCCCATAAAATCTGGCGCCGTCTGCCTTTATAGAAACCCCTTACCAACGTCCAACACCCTCCACCTCCCCCACAGATATAAATAATTATTCCTCTTCTTCTTCTTCTTCTTTGGACGGTTTATCCTCCGCCGGCGATAAGCGGTTAAATAAACCATAAAAAGAGAAAAAAAAAATACAAGAAATACAGCGTAGTCGTTGTCGTCGGTTTCAAATCAAAGCGATTGATAAACCAAGAAATATCGGACAGGCGGAGGAAGCAGGATGGAGGAAGGAAGAATGAGAGGCAAACAGCAGCAAAACAAACCGGAAGTACAGTACACACACTAGGGTGGACCATTACAAACTTGCCAATAATTAAATATAACATGATTGTTACACAAAAACAAAAAAAAAATGTTTTTAGAAATTATTATATTATTTAAAAAAAAAAATATTTTTTTCTTTAGTAAAAATTTAATGATTTTTAAGAATTTTGTAGACATTTTTTTTACATATTTTCGGTTATAATACTTTTTATACAAAAACTTCATAAAGTGATCCACCCTGCTTAGAAAAAAAAACCACAACTCGGGACGCGAACTCGGGACTCACCTTCGCTGATGGCATCACTGGCGCCATTCTTGAGCGCCTCGGCGGCCAGGGCTTTGGTCCGCTCGATGAGCAGCGCCTGGAATTTGTTGGGGTCGTTGGCGCAGGCGGCGGCAGCGGCGGCCGCAGCTGCAGTTGCCAAAGCGGAATTTGGACTGAGCACATTCAGATCCAGCGGACTGCTGAAAGTTGTCAAAGAAATGGCACTTTTAGTATAGGAAATTTTAATAATATTTAAAAATCAGCTTCATTGTGTAGGCTTTTTCTGAGTTGTGTTGTACACTTACTGCTGTTCCTTTTTGATTTTGAGCTCGTTGCTATCGGTGGTGGTGATGGTGGTGGCGTTGGCATTGACCGCCTCCCGATCCTCGGCCTCCTCCTCCTCCTCCTCCTCGTCGTCGTCCACCTGCTGGTGCTCCTCTGGCTTCTCATCCGCCTCCTCGGAGTCCACCAGCATGGCCTGATCCTCGTCCTCCTCCTCATCCTCAGCGGCGGCTGAAGGAACTGCCGAAGTCTTTGTGGCCTCCGGCAGATCGCCAATGCTGATGGATGATGACGCATCCAGCGGTGTTGCTTCTCCTGCACTGTTGCTATTCTTATTGTTGTCGCTGCTCTGGCTATTATTGTTGTTATTGGTGGCAGCTGCTGCCGCCAAAGCGGTCGCCTCTGCGAGCGCCTCATTGATCTGCTGCTTATCGAGACGCGCCTCCAATCGCATTATGTGCTGGCGCTTGACCTCCAAATGCTCCTCCAGTCGCTGGATTTGCACCAGATGCGTCTGCTCCAGCGCCCTCAGGCGTTGCAGTTCATCCAGAAGTGCTTTAATCTGGAAAATAACAGAAAGGTGGGGATTAAAAATCAATTATTAGAAAATACTAAAAAAAATACTAAAATTTATATCATTAAATATTTTTTAGTTTGGGTTCTCTGACGAAAAAATCACTTTCTAGCTAACATCTTTACTATATTACGAATATTTGGTGAAAATATGGAACTTGTGGCTTTACTGATTTAGGCTCTGCTTTCAACCTTCAAATTTGTAGGAGGACAGTTTTATATACATAGATAGATTAGAGAAAATGTATATTATTTAATTGAAAGATAATTCCTGTAACTCCCTTTCTCTATCAAAATCCTTATCCATTGATTGCTGTTGTCTTGTGTTTTCCCCATTTACCTTCTGGGAAAATTCACATTTTCCTCACATGTGTCTGCGTGCCTGCGCGTGTGTGTGTGTGTGTGAAAAGTTCTCGAGAGTTATAAAATAATTTTTAATAAAATTAACAACGACGTCAATGTCGCTCGGCGGTGATTGCCAGGGACTGATGCTGGTGTATAGGTGGGTGGTGGTGTGCATATACATATATAGGGTAGAAACCACCCAACCGCCAAATGCCGCCAGGTACAGTGAAGCCCCCCTATTCCCCATATTCCCACCCCCAAGGCTTTGCCGATGTGGGCTTTGTTTGGAACTTTGTTTGTTTGATGAAAATATGATAATTGGCAAATTTGACAAGGGAATTTTTCTTAAGTGCGTCGACAGCACACAAACACACATCCCATCTTCTTGCAACCCTCCTACTATCTCAAAAAAAAACCCCACACCCCGCCGTTTTCTTGCTGAAAGTTGACAAGATAAAGTTTTTCGACAGCGCCGTGTGGTATGCAACGAAATTTTTTAATGACAGCCAGGTGGGCGTGTCCCTTCCCCCTTTTGCATATATGTATGTACGTTGTGTTTGTGTGTATTTGTTATTATGTGATTAAAATTAATTTTATGGCGCGGTTTTTAATTGACGCATCTGCCAGGGAAGCAAAACTTTACCTTTGAATAAATCGATCGAAAAAGTTATAGAAAAGTATTTATTGATTAACTTTTTTCCCTTCTTTAACACATATGCAAATAAATAAGTTGAGAAATCAACATAATTCTAACTACGAATTTGCGTGTCATTGCGTGATTTGTGTCGAACATGGGCATAAACAATAATTTCATCAACATGGGAACACCACAAAAAAGCACACGATATGATGGGGGTAGGGGTTTATTTTTCTGATCCCCACTTCATGTGTCTATTTTATCAATATTTTTGGAGGGGCAATGGGCACACGATGATGATTATTGGCCATAAACAATGGGCCAGAACATAATTGGCATTAAAAAAGCATCAAGAACATGCGTGTATTGCCATGTGGCATGCCGAAAAATGCAAAACAGCCGCCAGCCGGTTAATTCTATTATCAATCAAAGGAAGGACCCCCGAATCCTGGAATCCCGGAACCCCAGAACCCCAGGATATGTGAAAGGGTTTGGGTTTGAGTTTGAGTTTGAGTTTGAGTTCGGGTTTCTGGGTTAGCTGGCATGCGTGTTCGATTTTTCATTAGCATACGGGATACGAAGCCACCCTCTTCGAAAAGCGAAAAGTAGAGAGACATGACAAGACGACAAACGACTCAAATTAATTGCATAAAAATCTTATGGGTGCGGTAAGCCAGGCAAGCAGGCAGGCAGGGTTGGCTCTTCTAATTGCCAACTGCTTGGGCAAAAGACATCCCCTTGGAAAATTTGAATTTTTCAGCTTTCTTAAATAAACGTAATTAGCGAAAGTCGGCGGGGGGAATGCCTGATGAGTTAGTCCACACATGTGGCAACTGTACCTCTGTACATATTCAATATGATATATATGATATTCCTTTAAAAGATAGATAGTTGGATAAACCTAATTAGTAAACATAAATGACAATGAAGTTTGGCAACAAAGCTACAAAATTGTCATTGGGATTTTTCCATATTTCCTCGAACATTTTTGGAAAATTTCGCCCTGGCAAAAGAAATATTAAAACGATAAATCAACTTTTTGAATTTTGAGCCAACACACACACACACAGTGGTAGACAGTAGAAATCATTTTCAACCCTTGAGCAGAAAGTTTTCTGTGGTTGATGAGGCTGCAAACTGAAGGGGGGAATTATTATATATATATATATATATATATGTAACATCTAACAGCAATCAAACAAACTATAACAAATACTTTAGAGGGGGGACAGAACAGGGCTCCTGTGTTGGTTTTTCCCTCCTGTATTGACTGTGAAATTATGAAAATTTACATTTTTCGCCCAACCCAACTCCTCAAAAAACCAAACGAAAAAGCTGGACAAAAGACTGGACTTCCATCTAGTTTGGGATAATAATTTTTGGCTTACAAACGGAATAGATAGAACGGGAATGTGGAACATTAGCAACAGCGAGCGAAAAGCAAACGATTTGTAATTAACAAAATTGCCAAGCAGCCGAAAAGTAACCCATTCCCCCCGCTGAATTTTGTTTTTACCCTTTTGCATAACAATTGACAAAGCAGTCAATATACACATATATGTGGGGGTGGGGGGTTTTTGGGATCTGAAACAACAATAACAAACACTCGAAGGCAAAAGACGTAGAGAAACGTAGCACAATTGGCAGCAGGAGTTTCGCTTACACAGGGAGAAATATTTTTAAGAACGAGTTGGGAAACTAAAAAAATATTTTTAATATTTTTAAAAATAAACACAGTACAAATAGGTAAATAGATTTAAATATTTGCCCTTGAAAAATATTTAGAAATATTAAAAAAAAAAAATATATAATAACAAAATTTTTTTTTTGTTTATAATAAATTAAAATAAAAACATTTACCATAACTATTTTTTGTTGAAAGAGAAAGAACTGCAAATAAAAAATAAATTATTTTTTATAAAAAAATGAATTCTTTTTTTATTAAAAAAAAATTTTTTTTTATAAAAAATTAATTGTTTTTTTATTTGTCGATTTATTTTTTAAATATTCACCATAAATATTTAAAAATAATTTTAAAAAATTTAATCAACAAAATTTCTCCGCGTGCCGAAGAAGGAAGCATAAAATGCCAAAAGGAATTAAGGTTATGCCTCAGTCTGTCTCTACATTTCTACACACACACACACATATATATATCTTCCTGCATATGGATATTCCACATGAGGCAAAAGCAAAGGGTTTTGCAGCTGTGTGGAGAGTGGGTGGTGGTGGGGGGTGTAAAAAAAAGGGTTTAATCAGCGAGCAGCAGCATCTCACACACACACACAGAGAAACACACAGGGACACCAATCTACAAATACAAATTAACAATAAGCAATCAAAGACACACACACACTCACACAACGAAGCTCTTCGGGGCTTGCTTATAAAATAATTCTCTTCTGTATTTTTCCTCCTTTTTTTGTTTTTTAGACTTTTAGGCCGTCAGCTGCCAATGGCAAAGGCAAAAACCGTCAAAGGAATTAAAATTCATTCGGGCATAAAAATTTTAAAATATATATATATATGACTGGCTGAGTGGAGTGATGGATAGAGATAGCGCATATAAAAAAGGGGTAACTTTTGCCAGCGGCAACATCAACATCAGGTGGAAGTGTGGGGGGGTTGGGGGGTGGTTATGGGGTGGGGAGTGGGCTGGCTGGGGGTTGACTCTGTTGTTAATTTCCAAAAAGCCAAAAGACAAATGAGTAAAAGGCAACAGCCGGGGAAGAAGCTTCGTCTCAATGTCGTCAACTGGGTTTTTTTTTTCAAGCGCTCCTTGCTGAATTTTATGGGCCTCACAGAGAGAAAAACCGAGTGCTATCATATTTAATTATTTTTAAATTTTTAGTAAATATTAAGATATTTTTTAATAATTTTTTTAACGACTTTAATATAATAATATATTTAATAAAATATTTTCAAGGGAAATGTGGTATTCAAAAAGTAGTTTTTGTGCTTAAATCCTCACACAGAGAAAAAAAAATACCAAAAATAATCATACATCGGGTATTTTTTCATATCAATTTTGGTCCCTATGAACACATCATATCAAAATGATATTTCCGAACATATGATTTGGTACCATATTGATATGAAATCTTACCATTTTGTTATGGAACAATTGATATTGATCTATTAAAATAATTTCCCTTAACTCTCCTTCTTCCCTTTTCTCTCAGTGATCGTTCTTGGCCGTGCAGCTTGTCATTGATTTTTGATTGTTTCAAGTGTTGCCAAAGGAGTATAGCTGGCGATGTTTCGACGGGGGCCTTCGAGTGATAAAGAAGGGGGCATTTTTCTGGGGGGGGAAGGAAGGAAGCTTTAAAGTCTGCCAAGTGCACCCCAGAGCTTTGACGCCAAGGCTTTTGTTTGTTTGTATCGCATCGCATCGGATGTTGCATTTTTGCAACTGGCAATGCCCAAGTTGGCAATTTGCAACAAAAGATAACAAAGAATATGACGAGCGGCGAACAGAAATGATGGAAAAAATAAAATACAAGAAAAGAGTGAAATGAAAACAAGAGCAACAAATAATGCAGGAGAAAAGCGAGAAATACAAAAAAAAAAAACAACAAAAATAAAAGGCGGAGAAAAGCAAACACGAAAATACAAATACAAAGCAGAAACAAAGACCCCGAAAGAGGTCACATATGGAGGAGTCCCTACAGTGAGTACCCCACAACCCAGCCTCCCTCAACTTTTACCCCATCGAAAATGATTCATCTGAAAGATTTTTGAATTTATCATATCTATATGGAGCTACTTTCGATTTCTCTTTGTTTAAATTATGGAAAAATACCATTTAGCACCCTAAAACTTTAAATTGTATTGAAAATTTTCGAAAAAAAAAAGTATTCAATTTGATTGCACGCCCTTATTCACTACACTCAATCGCCTAATTCCATTCACTTATTCACATTCATTCCCAGTGACAGACAATTCATCAACTTAAAGACCTCAAATCGCAGGTAATTTCCCCAGAATTTTTGCATTATTTGTCAATTGCGGGGGGGCAGGGGCGTCGTTCAAAAAGGGGTTTTACGGATGGGGGGAGGGGGTTGGGTTGGGGTTTCGTTGGCAATTTACAACAATTCAAAGGCATAAATCAAACATTTTGCAAGTTGAAGTTGGCACGAAAACGTGGGTTTCGTTGGGCCACCAAAAAAAGGGGAGGGGGGGTTTTTGTCAGTTAGTCAGTCAAATAGTCATTCAGTCAGTCAGTCATTCGTTCATTCGCTTATTTACGCACACACGCACACAGTTTCAAGAGTTATTGAATTGATTTGAAGGGGGCTTTTCCGAGGGGGGTAGATGGGGGGTTTGAAGTTCCCCCTTGGGGGCACGCAATTCGCAACTCGTTCGTCTTTCGCCTTTCTTCTTCTTTACCCCCCTTTTGATTTTGTTGTTGTATTTTTTGGATTATAAAGTTTTGTAATTAAAATTTGACAGCTTTACAATTCCCAGGACCCCACCCCTCTCCCCTTATCACTCAAAAAATGAGAAGGGGGGTCGGAAAATCTTCTTCTTCTTTGACGGCGCGCATTTTCTTATTAGAATTTTACAATTTTCGATTTATGTTTCGATTTTATTGTCTGTTATTTTGTGCGTGAGTAAGGGTTTCCCCCTTTAAAGGATTTCTGCCTGTGCCCCTGTCCATATTTAACCCTTGAGTGGGCTAGCAGCTAGCTTTAACCCCTCAGCTCCTGACATGTGTGTATATATGTTTTAATCAAAGTTGCCCACCTCGCACTTTTGTTTCTAATTCGTTAAACTTTTGCCTAATAATTGTCTGGCAAAAGCGCCCTTGACTTTCATTCATATTGCCAAAAAAAAAAAATACAAAAAAAAATCAGGAAAAAAAAAGGAAACAGTACAAAGTTGAATCAGGTTTTCATATATATATTTTTTTTATATTTTTTGTCGATAAGCACTCGGGACCTGAGATGGGTGGCCCATGGGTTATTTGGGGCCCAGTCACATGTCTAATCCTTTTGCTTATTGATATGATATCTGCGCGCACGCAAAACAAAACAAAACAAAAAAAATCCCGAAAAAAAGGTTGTGTATGCCAGCAAAATTTTATTTTATATTTTTGTATTTTTTTTTTTTTTGGTGAAAAGGTTTGAGTGGTCTTTCATAATCAAAAAACGTTAAAATCATAGTCTAGACAATAATTTATGAGCACGGCACATTGCTCATCTCTCGGTCCTCTCGGTTTTTTGGTCCTTTGCCCGCATGAAGAGGAGGGCAAACCATCCACCCACCCACCCACCGCTTAACCCTCGAATGCCAATCAACATCTCTCGAGCAAACAGTCGTAAGGCTCGAACCGAAAGTCCTCTCCATCCTGTCTGATGATCCTGGTTCCTGTCATTGTTTTCTGTGTGTGCCTTTCAATTTTTTTTTTTTTTGGTTATCTCTTTTTTTTTTCTATGGTATATGAAAATATGAAATACGAATATACGTTTTGGGTAGGGACATTCCGAATTTTTTGGGGGGTTTGTCAGTTTCTAATGGTTTCAACTTCCTTCCGCTTGCAGTTGTCCTTTTTTTGAGGCCAGCTTTTGTGTGTGCTTCGAGTGAAAAGTAGAGGGTTAAGCAGGTGTCTGCAGCTATTGCAACACACAAAGCTACTTAAGGGGTTAACAGGGGGTTAAGGTTGGGGTTTTCAGTGGACAGCTGCATACTCCAAGGCAAATAAAGATATCGATGATATCAAAAAAAAACCGCTAAGCAAATACGAAATTTTATTTCGAAGCAAAGAAAGTCGCTGTAGGTTTTTTTTTCGAATTTTTTTCTTTTGGGGGCGTGGCTATGAAGGGGCGGCCGTACTACTATGACGGGACACTAATTTGATTTGAACATCAGCGTCAACTTCTAATTGAATTTCAGCCCCTCATCGCTGTGTCTGTGCATCGATTAACTCGCCGCCGTCTCCTTCTAAACTCAATCTTCGTTTGATGACAATTTCCATTCCTATTAGTAGAGACGGGGGGGTTAAATGCCACTGGAAATGCATAAAATAAAAAGGCACCGAAAAAGCAGCCGGGGAAAAATAGATATGGCCAGCTTATTTTAATTGCCCGTCTTGTTTTGGAGCAAGAAAAAAAGAGAAAAAAGGGAAATGGTAGTGAAATTGAGGTTTTGGCTAAGCAAACGGTGGGTTAAAAGTTCCCAAAATAATATTTAAATATAAATATATTTTTTATAAATATTTCTGTATTTATAAAAGCCACAAAAACGAAAGAAAATAAATTAACCTCAGGTTAAGGGTGGGTTAAAAGTTCTCAAAAATAGTTTATTTATTATTTAAAAATCATAAATATTTCTGTATTAATAAAAGCCACAAAAACGAAAAAAAATAAATTAACCCCAGGTTAACGATGGGTTAAAAGTTTCCAAAAAGAGTATATTTATTATTTAAATATAACAAAATATCAATATATTTCTAATAAATATTTCTGTATTTATAAAAGCCACAAAAATATATATAGAAAATCAAGCAAGTGTTACTAATTTTAAATTAACCCCACAACGCCCACTGTGCTGTGTCTGGCGACTGCGGTCGCATTTTGACCGAGCCACGGCAATTATTTTGACGACGCTTAATTTGCGTTGAGTTGGAGATTTCTCGGATGCGGATGATGATGACGACGAGGAAAACGGAGATGAGTTCAGATGAAGATGAAGATGGGGACGGCGATGGCGATGGCGACGATGTCGCGGTTAACTTGCATCAAAATTGAAGCGACAGCATAGCAAACTAATTAAAGCCCCGGCATTTACCGCCCCAAATTGAATGATTTTTATGCTTAGCCTTTTTTAATTGTTCGAATTTCCTCGACTGGGGGTTTTTTTTTTTTTTTGGACCTGCGTTTGATGGTCGCCTTTCCCCAAAATAAGGAAAAAATAAAATAAGAACTTAAATGCAGAGCAGCAGGCGCTATAATGACATATTTCACGATTTTTATGGCATTTCATCAGGGTGTTTTTACTGTTTTTTTTTCCCTTTTTAATTCGAAATCAATTGTCTAGTTAATTGCTTAGCTTCCGTCTAGCTTCTTTGTAGATTTTTATATATAAATATATTTTTTGTGGAATTATAAATCTCTATTTAATCGCGTTTTACTACAATTGCAGCTGAATTCTTGGTCTTGTTTTTTTTTGCACTTGGCTCTTAGCTATCTATCATAATAATCGCTTTGGTCTGTCACACGTACACACATCGCAAATCGCCGACGAAGGTTAGCAAACAGAAAAACGCCAACCGGAGGCTAATCAAACACATCAGCAACTCAGCAACTCGACAACTTTTAACTTAAACTTAAAGCCATGACTGCGAGAGAATATCTCTGTGTTCTTTTTTTTTGTTTGTCACTATCTTCAAGATAATAAATTCAAATGCAAACTTAATTAATTGCTGAGCACAAAACAATAAAAAAAAACAGGCAAAGGAGCAAAGCAACATGTTGGCAAACTCAATTTAATGGTAAATTAATTAATAAAAAGAAATGGAATTTGATTTATCGACAGACAAGACTTCTTTTGCTAATTGAAATGCTAAATTTCCGTTCATGCCTGTAATTGAGTGGCAAGTCCAGAGGAGGTGCGAGATGTGGAATCGAAATTGACAATTTTGCAGTTAGCCAGAAATTGCTAGAGACTTTCCTTTCCAAACCCCCTTCCCAACCCCTTCCTTACCCCAGCATAACCCCCTTCCCAACCCCTTCCTTTCCCCTTCCCAACCTCCTTCTAACATATTAATGGCTACAAGACTTTGGGCCAAGACTTGGCAGATTTTTCATTTAAAGCACCCACCACCCGTTCCAATTTTTTCGCTCGATTATTTGTTGGCCATAAATCATCGAGAAAATTCGGTTTTTCTTTTTGGCCAATTGCATTTTCGACTTGTCACCGTTTTAATGGCCTCCAATTAGATATAGAGAGAGCCGTGTGCATGTTTCTATATTTATTTAAAGGGGCATTTTCCATTTTTCCCTTTAATGAGACGCGGGAAAGTTCAAAATCCAACAATAATGCAACACAGACGACGACGACGACGAATCAACAATAATTTTTTTAAATTCCAAATTGAACTGAACTAGCTCACGCAACAACAAAAGCCCGGCGAAACGAAAATAAGGAAATAATCAATTTAAAAAAATCAAAATCACACATTTACCCAGCACAAAACTATACTAAGTACACAACAACAGCAATCAGTCAATGTGCGAAAGAGAGAGAGAGAGAGAGAGGGGG
This sequence comes from Drosophila pseudotakahashii, assembly GCA_035046095.1. NCBI lineage: Eukaryota > Metazoa > Arthropoda > Insecta > Diptera > Drosophilidae > Drosophila > Drosophila pseudotakahashii. The sequence goes on from JAWNOE010000105.1 coordinate 17,857,702, forward strand.
CTAGTCAAGCAGATAGAGAGGCATTATCTATATGGCCGGACTGCTCAGACACTCGCCGATCAGAATCCATATGCGATAAATAAATTGAATTTATCCGCAATTGGTCGAAAAAGCCAGAGGGTTGGTGTGCTAGTGTGTGTGGGTGTGTGTGTTTTACGATCAGGGGCGTTGGAAAAAAGGGGTTCGAACAGATTTCTAAAAAAGATTTTATATAATATGTTAACAAACTCTTTTACTATGTAAATACTGCTAGTAAACTCATGGCAAGATTTTGCCACTTAGCTTTATCAGAAAAAAAACAAATTTAATAAAAATTTTTTTTTTTAAATTTAAGTTTCAATAAATAATCCTAAATTTTCTAAAAAATACCCAATTTTGGACATTATAAAACCCCTTTATATAGACTAGTAAATATGTGGGTATAAATAAAACTGATTATATGATTTAACCACTCAACCTAATAAAAAAAAATTTTTTTTTTTGGTTTTAATAAAAAGTTTAAAAAAATATTTTAAAAAAATTGAAAAAAAAAATATATATATATATATAAATATATATATATATATAAATATATATATATATATAATATATATAAATCTAGGTAACTTTCCTTAAAAAAAATACCCAATTTTCGACCTTTAAAAACCCCTTTTTGTCTACGCCACTGAACACGATAATGACTGTTTTTCACTTTAATCAGCAAATACAAATAGCCACAACAGCCACGATAAGCACAACAGCAACAGCAACACACAACAGCAACAGCAGCAACATACAGCAGCAATCATTGCAGGCAGTAGTAGTCCTAAACTAAGCTCAATGTCTCCAGTAATCCATGTGCTATGGTATTCGTGTGCTGATTGATTTGAATTGAATAATTGCAATTGTGCGACTTGTATTCGTATTTGTATTTGTATTTGTATTTGCATTATTATTATTCTTTTTTGTACATTTCAATTTCAGTTCGTTTTTGTATTCGAATTGAGACTAATGACATGTGGAGAGGAGGACCAACCAACCAATTCAATAACTAAACCACTAATCCGATACGTAAATTACCCTCACCCGTTTCATAGTTTTGATTTTTCTCAAGGAGCGCCGTACCGCACACTTAGACTTCAACTTTTGCCTCCATTGGCATAATAACTTATACTAAATTCGAATAATCGCCAATAATTTTTGGGAACACTTGTTGAAAAGTGCAAAAAGCAACAATTAAACCTAACGAGAATCAAATTAATAAAAAATCTACAAATAATTGAGCTCTTGCCTTGAATCAAAGATTACGAATTTCAATTTTGATTAGAAAAAGAGAGAGAGAGGGAGAGGGAGCGAAAGCGAGAGAGAACGAGAGAGGGAAATGAAATGGATGAGAGTTTCTCAGGGGATCATCGATGAGTTGATGTTTAAACAGTTGATCTGGTTTTCTCAAACGGCTGAAGTTTAATTTTAGACTATTTGCGTTAGACAATTTGATGGATTTTCCGCTCGATTTGCATTTAAAAATAACAAAACACACACCACCTAGCATTGTCTTTCGCCTGGAGCGTGTATCCAAATATTTGGCTCTGTCGGCCAAATTGTGGCATACATATATTTGGTATATTAATACGAGCCAACCCTTTCGGGGTTTTGCCTCTGACGTAGGCGGTCTGAGCAAACAGCCAAAAAAAAAAAACAAAAAACATACAAGTACATAGTACTCCAATTCCAATTAACCGAGAAAGCAAAGAATTAGAATCGAGTAATAGAAATAGAAATAGAAATACATATATTATTTTTGAGCGCCCATCGTGGGATCGAAATGAAACAAATTAAATGGGGATCGCAGTCACGCGATGATAAGCACAAATCGAATTTTGTGCATGAAAAATTATGATTATTTCTATTATTTCTAAACCGATTATCTATCACGCCCGAACTGTCGGTTTATGCTGGTCAATGGATGATTATTGGATGGATGGATGGATGGCTGTCGACGAGATGCGGGACGCAGAACTGAAAACTGAAAACTAAAAACTAATAATCGGTTGTTCTTATCAGTCAGTTAGTCACATTTTTGCCACATTTTCTAAAAATAAATATAGTTGCGTTTCGGGCCTTCAATTCACATGCCATTTTTACTCTTTAGATAAAATAAATTATATTTTTTTTTCACATAGAAAATATCAAAAATAAAACCTCAAACTTATCAATGACTTCCCATGAATGTTTTGTGGTTTCCCCAACAGCTAATCGGATTTATTTTAATTTCATAGTGTTATGATAAACAACTAAATCTAGCCACAAAAACAGAGTTCATAAAAAATTGATTTCGTTTTTTTTTTGGGTTTGCCCTTTGTTTTTTCCCCTCGTTTTTGTTGTGCACAAAAAAAAAAATATATATATATATGTGGAAATATGTCGATAAAGAAATTCTATAAATACATACACATTTGTTGTAGGGGCAGATAAAAAATAAAACGAAATCGAGAATGTTATTTAATAAATACATTTCTACAAACTGTATTTCGTTGGTTTTTTCCGCATATGCTGTTTATATTTGTTTGATAAAAAAAAAAGTAGAAAAAATTATAACAAAGTGCCACCGAACGTGTCGTTTTGTTTGAAAATAATGTGTGCTTAGAGTTATTGGTATATAACAAAAAAAAACAAAATCGAAGCGGAAGCTGCTGCGCTGGCTGCTAATTTGTTGTTCATTTGTTTGCGCTGTCAAGAAGCGTTTAATTTTTCTCTCTTCATTTTTTTTTGCAGCATTTTTTTGATAATTTTTTTGCATTGCGTTTTATTTTTGGAAGCGAGACGCGGCGGCCCAAAGCACTTTGTCTATAAAAATGCACTTCTGCGAAAAAATAAACACATGCCTCATAGCCAAAACAAATGCACAGCGCAGCGAGTAGCTGTTGTTGCACTTCGACTCTAACAACAAACAACTGTTGCAATTCCATTTAACATGATTTTTTTCAGGGCGAAAATATTCGGCCCCCTCACAGCTGAGTTCAAAAATAATAGTAGTGGCAAAGGCATAATTCATAAAATTAAATTGCATATTTATTAAAAAAAAAAAAATTTATGAATGGAAATGGGGTATTCAAAAAGTATGCAACAAAAAATGTATTTTAAAAATCCCCTTACAACAAAATCCTGGCCTAATTTAATAAAACAATAAAATTTTTTTTTTAATTTTTTAAATATTTTAACATTTTTTAAATAAATGTTTTGATTACTATTATTTTTGCCACCACTGTAGTTATATCCCGGGGCCTGTCGATCATCTTTGGCTGCCCCGCTTCGAGGACAACAAAAATATTGTCGCATATTTATGAACATGTGTAACAGATAAATCTGAATCTACGCGCACAGCGCTGCGTTCATAAGTGATTTAGTTGTCAGTCGAGTGCATTTATCACAGCTGTGCATGGACGTTGGTTTAGAGGGGGAGGCGCCAGTAATCAAACTAATGAGCTTGGGCCCACCAGCAGGCGGCAAAAATAGCTTTTAATGGATTTCAAATAAGAAAACGCGCAGAAAACGCCAGGAAAACGCGGGCTAAAAGCCAAAGTCGCGTAAAGCAGGGGTGCGCAGAAAGGGGGTTTACTTTTTTTATAAACTTAAAGAAATAGATATATTTTTGTACTAGCTTTCCAAGTCAATATGTTTTGTTTTTAGAGTTCTTAAGCCCCCCTTTTGGGAAGCCCTTCTAAGCCACTGGTTGGGTTGGTTGGGTGTCTAACCAAGTGAAGTGATAAAACATTAAAGAAATGCGCTTCTTTTTCTCTTCGCTCTTCTTTTTAAGCAACACCTAGGGGTTGCTAATGGAAAAGGAGCTGCTGCTGCCGCTGCTGTTGCACTTAATGGCAAATGATAATGATTGATGCTAAAATGCAATGCACCACTCCCGTGTGCACATCTTCAAATCAGCACAAAAAGCCACACGAAGCACTTCAAGTCGAAGCTTTTCACGGGTGGTTTTTTCTTCTTTTTTTCAGGATAAGCAATCATTCAATGCGGTGAAAGAAAAATAAGAAACAAAAGGGAAAGATTTATTCCTATTTTTGCATTAGGAAAATTGGTGGGTTAAATTAATGGATTTTAAAATCCCAAATAGGGTAAAAAATAAAGGGAAATGTGGTATTCAAAAAGTATGCAACCAATAATTTTTTGTGAAATAATCCTGGAATTGCCACTCTAGGTTATATTACAAGTTATTAACTTAAGTTTCTCTACTTATAAAGCCCTTTATTCCAACCCATCTCTCTCAACTTTCGTACATCCTTTCCCCTTCTCATCTCCCTGGTACTGTGTAAACAAAGGCATTCAACAAATTTGTAGGCGTAAAAATTGTCTTGTCAATATTTTAATGATATCACTTTACACCCCCTGTGCTGCTCTTTGGGTCCTTGTCCTTGTCCTTGGGTTGGCCCGTCCTATTATTTGCCTGCCGCAAAAGTTTCCTTCTAACTTTTTTTCCCCTTGGCTTCGCGATGTTGGGTTGATTTTCGCTGTCCCAGGGAAAAAAAGGCTCAAATCCCAGGCTGTATGATATTTTTTTCCCCAGTTTTTTTTTTTTTTTAGCTTGCTTGTCCCTTTTTGCTGCTTCTTCTTGTTCTTGGGCGTGTAAAGAAGAAGTCAAAAGTCCCGCCGCTCATTTGTTTGCCTTGTACACTGTTTTTTTTTTGGTTTTGTTTTCTATTTTTCCCCGTTTCGGTTTCGTCGTACTCGGGCAACAATTTTTCTGTTTGGCTAGAAAATTACAAGAAAAGTGGCCAGGAGAGGAAATGGGTGGGAGGTGGGGCGGTTTTGTTTATTTGTGCAAGTGTTTTCTCAATTGTGCGTACTGGTTTGAGGCGACGGCGGTCGGTCAGTCGTGCGTCGTCGTCGTCGTCTGCGGTTGAAATTCCTCTCCTTGGTTCTCCGGTTTATTTCTGTTCTTTTTTTTTACGCTTCCTTCACTCCTTTTGGCAGCCCATGGCATCCTTTTTGGCCCAAACAGCCCAAAACCCAAACCCAAAAACACACTAGCACATTCCAAATTCCGGTGTGGGCGGCGACGTTTGTCTAATCTTAACGGTTTTACATTTCATTGCGCTGGGTAATTGTCTGTCGGTGGGTTTGGTGGGGGGGGTTCTCTGCTTTTTTTTAGGGATATTCGACCCAAGTCCGCTACAGTTTATTAAATTAAAAAGTCACTTAAAGTTGATACTTTTCTTAGGGCGTTGTGTTTAATCCTTAATACTTTGTCTAACAGGGGGTTAACTTCCGGTTAAAGCGATTTATTAAATCTAACCTTGGCTTATTGGTTTACTTTCAAGTGAATTAACCTGTAGTTAACCCCCAGGTAAAGTATCTCCATTTCTAAACCTCCTGTCAATTTTTCTCAACTGAACTTGCACTTACTTATCGCCCACTTAACCTCCAGTTAAACCTAAACTTACCTCTTTATCTTTGGCAGCTAATAAAACAGCAGGCTGGCCATTGTTGTTGTTATTGTTCTTCTTCTTGCGCTTCTCGCTGTTGCCGCTGCTGCTGTTGTTGTTGTTATTATTGTTGTTGGTGTTGCTGGTGGCGGTGCTGCTGGTATTGTTGTTATTGCTGGTGTTTGTATTGTTGTTGGCGCAATCATCGTCCTCCGCCGAATTGGCAACATGTTGCTCACTTTCATTGCCACCATTGTTGTTCTTTCGACTACAACTATTATTGCTATCGGTTGTATGATTATTGCTAACATTTAAACTAGCCTCCCCCGCATCTTTGTTCTCCTCAAGATCCTCAGCATCCTGCTGTTGTGTTGTTGCACTTGGCTCAGTTCTGGTTTCTTGCTGTGCATCCAGCTCCATATCATCGGCATTCGATTGCATCGAGGCATTCTCCTCCTCATCGTCCTCATCTTCATCCTCTTCCTCCTCCTCATCCTCGTCGTCCAGCTCCTCATCCTGGTGACTATTGTTGCTGGTGCTGTGATTGATGTTGCTGCTGCCGCTGCTCTTGATGTTGCCACTGGCAATCGGTGTTGCTGCTGCTGCTGCTGCTGCTGTTGCTGCAGTTGCTGCTGGCTGTTCAGCGGGAATTGCTACCTCAGTCGCCGGCGAATGTAACGGCGATTGCTGTTGCTGCTGCTGTTGCAATGCCGCCGCTGCTGCCGCAGCTGCCGCCTCCATCATCATCATCTGCTGGGCGTGATTGAAGAAGAGCTTCGGATTGAGGCAGGCGCCGCCGACACCACCGACACCGCCGCTCTGTTGCAAACTGCTCTGCAACTGCTGCTGCTGCTCGGCGCTGAGCAACGGCGGCGAGGGCGACGGCGTATTTGTGTTCGCCAGCAGATTGCTGCCGTTCTGCTGTTGCAGCGTTATGGCCGCTGCAACAATGGAGCTGTTCAGCAGCTTGTCGCTGTCGCTTTGCTGCTGCTGCTGATCCTCCTCACTGTCGTTGGTTGCTGCTGCAACTGTTGCTGTGTCGCTGTTATCGCTGTTGTCGGGATTGCCTGTGGATAGCTGCTCTTTGAGTGTGTTCACTTCCTTCTCGGCCAGGGTAGCGCGCTGTAAAAAATTTAAAAAAATAAATTATTAATTTTAAGTCTTAAATTTTCATTATTTTTAATTTTTAAATACCTATTTTATTTATAATATTTTTTACGAATTTCGGTTTTTATTTTAGATTTATATGACCAACCGTTTTTACAAACTGTTCATCTTCCCATTTAAAATCGCCCTACTTTTATAGTAATTATAGATTGATAATTTACTTTAATACCCTTCAATTAGGTATATAAAAATCAGGATGTTTTTGATATATTTTCCATGAGACTTCAAGGAACCATCTCACCCGCTTTACGGCCCATTTTAGAAGCCAAGCTAAAGCAATGTCAGGCACATATGTTGCTTTTGGCACGAACAAAAAGCAAAAAGTTTACAGACCCCCCAGCCTTAGCCAACAACTATCGACCCTCATTAATTTTACTTTTAAAGTCATTACGGGTTAAATTTAGCCAAATTAATACGTTGCAAAAACTTTTGTCGGCTTTCGGCTCGCTCCATCTCCCTTCTTCCCTCTGCAGAATGCAAAAGGCCAGAGACTCGAACTCAAACCCAGACACAAACTAAATACCAAAATACCAAATAGGCCAAAAGGAGTCAGACGGAAGGCTTAAAAAACATTCCGGGGCATTTCCGTCTGCATTAGCAACCGAAAACAACAAGGATCTACATGGCCAGGACCAACAAATTTATAGTTTATCGTCGGTATCGATAAGCCCAACTTGAAAATTCTCCCCAGCTATTAGTGACCTGACCTTCGATGTTTCCTGCTTTCTCCTGGATTTCCCCAAATGCCAAATGAGAAATTAAAACAACAAAACACAGAAACCATTGGACAATAAAAAAAAAAAAGAGTTGAGAACTCGCAAAGAAGGTTACAAAAATATGCGGTGCAAACTTTTTTGGCAAATTAGTCTGGGACCCAGACCAGAATCAGAATCTCCCCCAAGTTTTAAGGCTTCCATTCCATTTCGATCCCATTCCCATTCCCATTCCCTTTCCCATTTTCCCTAAGCCCAAGCAAATGGCAATGACTTTTGCTTCGATTTTCTGTTGATTTGTTCGGCTTTCCTTTTTTTTTTTGGGTTTTCTGGGGTTTTTGTGCAATTTTATTTGTATAAATACCGGAAGCTAGCAAAAAAACCAGGACTTCAGTGGGCGTTGCAGGCAATAAAGAACTTTGGAAATTAGTCGATGGGCTAGTGCTGTTACCAACAAAACTATTTGGTGTGAGTTTTAAGCCTTTTGCCATTCGGTTCGGTTCTTGGCCAAGAGTTCTACTTCTACTTCTACTGCTACTTCATATCGATGAAGGTTCTCGCTTCTTCCTTCGATTTGCCGAATAAAGTTAAGCAGGAAGTCGTTACACAGAGTGTGGAAATGGGCAAAGAGGAGGAGCTCTTTTCGGAGTTCGGTATCTTAACTAGGAAAGGAATAGTGGAAGTGAAGAATAAATTATGAAATATATTTATAGATTATAAAATAGATTATAAAATATATTTATAGATACGGATTATAAAATATATCTTGAAATAAATAAAATATTTTTTAACAAAGTATATTAGAAAATCTATACTAATATATAAAAGTATGGACAAAAAAACGGGAAGTAGCCAACATCACACAGAACGGATTGAGATAAAAATCTAAAAAAAATCTAGTAAATACGGAAATAATTATATATTATAAAGTAGATCATAAAATATATTACTATACAAGTGCTTAAGCACTTCTTCCCTTTTTGAGAGAACCTTCCCCTAATGGCTTCAACTCAAACCCCAAAAACCTATCGACATTCGATGATTTTGAGTGCGCTTAATGACAATATCCCTGGGAAAACCGAATGGCAAAAAGCAAATCATTTTTCTTGCCCTGCCAGGCATATTTGTCAACATCATCATCCTCATTACGAACGAATCGAAAGGAATGGAGAGTGGAGATGCGAGATGGGAGATTGGGAGAATGGAGTTGAAGTCGCATAGATATATATTTATGATATTTAAAAGCTCTTAAGTACAAACAACAGACAAGTGGTTGGGTGCAGTTCTGTTGTCCTTCGTCCGACGACGTCCTTTCGAATGCCAGACACACAGGCAGACAGCTGGAAAGTGGGTGGTGTTGGGTGGATGCTACTCACTCTCTCTCTCTCTCTCTTTTGGTGGTTCAGTGGTTGCTCTGTTTTAAGACCTCGGTTGGCGGCGGTGTTGCCATTTTCCCGTGAGCTGCTTAAGCTTGAAAATTGTTTTCATAATGGCCAAAAACAGAGACAGACAGCGATACTTTTGCGTTTTCATTTTCATTGCGATTGCGATTCCTCCGGTTTCCATTTCTTTAGCCTGACTTTTTGCTGGACCCCCTCGAAAAATCGATCACTGAAAAGCAATCCCCGTGGGAAAGACAACACTTGCTTTTTGCGTCCGGGTGTCCAGTTTTTCCACCTCGGAAAATAGTTTCTTGGATTTCTGGTTTGGTTTTGGAGTCTGGGCAAATCAATTAATGCCAGCCAGTCGTCGAGCTTAGCTTAGCAGCAGTTGCCAACCAAATGAGTTAATTAACTAAAATGCGGGTGGCTTTGCCGGGCATTTTTTTGGTTTTCCCTTCTTTCCCCCCCCCCCCTGCAAGTTGGAGAGGGTTTCTCGTTTTTTTTTTTGGGGTTCTGCCCACTTCAATGGCCCTTTTGGCCCCCGTGTGTGTGGTCAGCTTATGGCAAGGCAAGGCTTTTCGTATTGAGCACCCTTTTAGCGTGCCTCCCCTTAACGGCTCCCCTTTTTATTTTTCGGGTTTCATTTAATATTTTGCCGGTTGCCACTTCAAAGGAGCTTTTTCCAAAATATAAAAAAAATATATATATAAATATATATAGAAAACGGGTAAAAACTCTCGCGCGCCAAACAAAAATGTTAAGTGAAATGTTAGTCCTTGTTTAAGGATCTCTTAAAATTCCAGTCATACTAAAATTGAATTTGGCAATGGTTATGAATGGATTAATGCTTTTATAGAACTTTCCTTTATTATAATTAATCATAATTATTATTGTTACTCTTTTCAGACTGCAATTGTATCAACTATTGAAAGTCCTTATCCCTTTTTTTTTTTTGAACGCCTGTTTCTGATTCGAATTCTGTACTTTATTCTTTTTTTTCTTTTCTTTTTCTTTATTTTTTTTTTGCCTGCCCGCTGCCGTGTGTGTGTTTGAGTTGTTTGCTCGCAATTGTCGTGTGCTTGGCACATGTCAACTCATTCGCCAAAAACCCCCTGCCAAACCCCCTGCCAACCCCCTTCTTTGCCACACCCTCTGAAGTTGCAGCATGCGGCATTGTCTCAAGCTGTTTGTCTGAAGTGAGCTTGCCTCAAGACCCGCGAGCGGGGAATTCTTCTCGCTCTTTGGCAACAAGGAGCAGCAGTAGCAGCAGCAGCTGCTGTCAGGACCTCGGGATTTCTGAGCTACTGAGTTTCAGGATATCTGGATTTCTGAATTTCACGACGATTCCCGCACTTTTTTTTTGTATTTCTACCAAAGGGGGAGGCAAGGCAGGCTGTTGGGCGAGAGCACTTTTTGTAATTAGTACGAAGGCAATGTTATGAATTGTGCTTCAACTTAAGCTCGAGTGCCTTCATCTTCTTCTGGGCATATATATATATATTCTCATTCAACCCCCTTGAATGCCCAAGAAAGGGTAGCCGGCTACATCCATGATTTTTCGCTTTTGGTTTTTCGAAAGCTACTGCTGCTGCTTTGCATTGTGCGGTTTTTGGACAATAAATCAAAGCAAATCAATGCAACAACAACAACAAATAGAGGGGAAGGGATAAAGAAGGGGTTAAGAAGGGGTTTAGGTGGCACACGCCGTTACTCCTTTGAAGCCTGGGCATTCCCAACTTTCTAGTTAGCTGCCAGAGTCGAAGGACTCTTGAAAATGAGTCGTCGTCGTCGTCGTCCCTCCCTTAACCCATGACTGCCACTTAAACGCCTACATGACATGACAGGCTGTCATGGGGGTAGAAGAAGAACAAGAAGAAGAAGCTATGGCCCCAATCCCCATTGCAAAAAAAAAAAAGTAAATAAAAGAAAATCAAGAAGATGACGACGAACCCAAAGCGTTTTTCACAATTACACACACATTAAACAGCACAAGCCAAAGATAGAGCTCTAGGAAAAGTAGAAGATGTCTGGAAGGGGTTAAAAATATATGTGTGTGAGAGCGAAAAATTATTGTAGCCTGACATTAGGCGCAGGAAAAAAAAATGGAAATGGAGGTTAAGCTTACGCTTTGACAGCTACAAATGCTGGAATAAGGATATATATATATTCATATAAATGGTATAAATAGAGCACACTTATGATAAAAAAACATAAGACTAATGAAAAAGAAATAAAAAAAAAATTGTATATAATACAATCCCTTTTCCAGTGTGCCCAAGTTAATAATCCTTTTGCCATAGCGCATTTAAGCAGCTCAACTGTTAGCCATTAATTGCTCCAGTCACTTCAATGCTAAAGCCCCCCCCCTTTTCGTTTCTTCCCCCCGCTTAAAAACATATTCTTCAGATTCGGGGCATGCCTTTGCATTTGCTTTACAATTTCAAACATCATTAGCAACGCACACAGAGGCTATGAATTTTTTTTTTTTTTTTAGGGTGTGGGGGTCTGGGAAATACACACACACGCACACATGTGCATATCCCTTTTTGCTAATTATTTATTTAAATATTAAACAAAAATACCCAAAAACACACAGAGAAGGAACGAGTTCAAACCCCACCCAAAAATGGGGGAAAAAAAGTAAATAAAACTGCAACAAAAAACCAAAAAAAAAAAATAACAAAGTGAAAAGAGTGGCATAAAATCAACACACACACACACATACAGGGAGAAAGAACCACTCACACACACACACATGCAGAGAAAGAGAAAAGACGAAAATGATGTATTGATGCTGAAAGAGAGGGGGCGATGATATGGGGATCCTGTCTGCACACAAATAAAAACACCCACACACACACACAGAAGACAAGGAGGAGCAGAAGAAGAAGGAGAAGAAGAAAAGAGATGGCGATATGCAAATACATAACTGTACATTCGACGAGATTAGAGATTTAGAGATTTGAGCTCTTCTTCTTCGTTTGGCTAACTAATATTTTCTAATTTAAAATTCTGTTTCTTTTTTATTGCCCCACACACACACATAGCAACCCCACACACACACACACACACACACACATGTATGTAAATTTATAACATTTTCTATTTACTTATCAAAAATCAGAGGCAAAAGGCATTGAGAAGGGGTTGCTGTTTTTGTATTTTATTTTATTTTCATTTTTTTTTCTTGTAAGGTGGGTGGAAAGGGGGATGGTTGGTAACTGAAAACTGCGTGCACGCCCAAATGTATGCTATACAAAATATAAATTAGCTTTGATATGCGAAGCTGCTGACGAAGATGAGAAAAGTCAGGGGTTTGGCAGGGGGTGGAAGGGGTTTCGCAGGGGTTGGGGGTCCCCGAGCAAAAAAAGGATTATATACACGCGTGCCCTGCATATGTGTCTGTTTTGTGTGAAAAGATGCTGGAAAAAAGGATTAATGCGTGCGCCAAAGCAAGAAGAAGACGAGACTTGGCGGAAATTTACATTGGCTGGCGGGGGAGGGGGGGTTTTTTCGATTTTTAATGCGTCACATGACAGCGAATAAGAATTTCAGGGGGGGGAGCGAACTCATGTTCCTACAATTTTTTGTCTCTGTCAAGCTCAAAAGATACAGTAACAGTATTCATAATACCCAAAACATCTGCGAGTGTGTGTGAGTGGGCATCAAATTAGAGGATTTCTAATTGCCAGAGGCGTGGGGGAAAGGGGGGATTAAAAGGGGTTCAAGTGGAAGAGTAGCGAGGCAAAATACAAATGGCGGATTATAATAGAACAAAATCTTAATCAATAGTTGGAAAATATACGATATAAGCTAAAATACCTTAACTTTTGGTATACAAAGTTTGGGTAAATCCCTTCTTCATTAGACAAAAAATGTTAATTCCAAGTCTTACTGCCATTTTTGTGATTAACGAGGGGCTTTGCAAATCCTTCCCCCACTCTCTTCTGATTTTCTAAGCAACCCTTTTGGAATTTTTACCACCTCCTCCTTCTCCGCATTGTGTGACCAAAAGTAATAATAATTTTTTGGCTTATCCTTATTATTACATAACGTATGCATACCTTTTTTTGGTGTGCCCATTCCACAAAAAAAAAAAGAAAAACCAGGACCAATCGTACATCAAAAATGAATGCTGGACAACACATGATGTGTGCATGTGTGTGTGTGTGTATTAGATGACCCTTTTTTGTGATCCAGTGGGTGGGTGTTTCGGGTGTTTTTGGACCCATTGTTCTGTCTACCTCATACCAAACCTCCTTTTTCGATAGGCCTTTTTCGGTCAGGATTTTTTTTTTGTTTTTTTTTTTTTGCTAAGTAAATAATTAAGCATTACACTGACCAAATAGCATAGAATGGTCAAGTCAAGGCAGCAGAAAACGGGCCCAGACAAATACAAATAAATATAACTCATATGTGGGCATTGTGTGGGTTAAAAAGTAGGGGGGTTTTGGGGGTTTTTGAAGGATGTTCGTGTGTGTGTGTGTTCGGTCAGGCCATACAAATAATGATTAGAAAAGCCCACACCCCCCACCCCCTAAAAAAAACCCTTGTAATTTTTGACATTTTTATGCGGGCCTCAAAATGCTTTCAGTGGGGGACAAAAAAAAAAAAAGGAAAGCCGAACCCTTCCATTACCCCACAAAATTTGACATTTTAAAATCTAAACGAAATTAATGATTTCAGTTTTCAGTGGGCAGTACAGTTGTGCACAAAAGGCATATACATATACATATGTATGTGAATACCTAATTAAATATTATGCGAATCCTTTTCATAAAATCCTTAATCAGAGCGAAAGGCATTAATATAAATGAAAGTATTAATGTTTAAGGCTTCGCAAACAAGCAACAACCACCCACAAAAACTAGAGAATCAATATTTCTTTTGGGTGCCCAAAAATCTCTTAATTAAACCGAAAATGAAGCAATTTATTATTTGCGCTTTATAGACAAGTTTTCTTTCCTTTGCTGAGACTCAGACCGAGAGACCCTTTTTCAATCAAAATTTCCAATCAATGTCAATTCATTATGCCGAAAGCAGCTCCATCTCCACAAAAACCAAGGCAACCGTGGATGGAGATGGTGGTTTGTAGGTTGCTTTGCTTAAAATTCTGCTACTAAAGCAACCCCAAAAGACAAAACTCAGTTGGCATTTTTAATGAAAAGCCACGACGACGACGACGATGGAACGATGGAAGCCCAAAAGTTGCCTGTCAAGTTTTTGCCTAATCAAAATCGACAACATTTTATAGTTGGAGAGGTGGAATGGGGGGGGGGGGGGGGGGTTTCTCTCTATAGAGAGGACCTCACCTTTTCTGCGCCAGCTTAGCCTGAAGAGTGTGTGACAAACAAATATTTGAGAACGTAAATCAGAAATCTTTCGCTTTCATTTGGCAATCCTTTTGTGTAACAGATAGAGAGTACACAGAAAAAAATGATATATTATTTCATATCAATTAACTTGATATTTTATCATATCATATAAAATACCAAATTTAATATTTTTTGACCAATAATGTAAAGTAATATAAACATAATCTTTATTCATATCAAAATGATATGAATGACTTGAGCTTTAATAAAATATAAAATTGACCAGCACATATCATTCTGATCTTTTGACAATTTTTTTTTCTGTGTAGAGTGGGGTGGCTGTCCTGGGCCAAAATCGAAAAACATTTCGTGTATTAAAACCGAAACGAATTAATTTAATTAATTACAATCATGTCTTATTAGAGACGTATGAAGGAGACGAAGACGTTTTCCTTTTGGAAATTCAAGGATGGGGGAAAATCGAGGCAAAAAGGGCGACAGTTTTGTTGCTGGAAAAGCGAAACAACAGCGCGTGTCAGCTGCCAAAGAGTTGCTTTTGTTTTCAAGTGCTGCCAGCGGAGGAGCTTAGTGGGTTAAATTTCGATGAGTTTGGTTGGTATTTTTCGGGGGGGTGGGGTGGTTGGTTGCCTGTTTAAGGGTGTTAGGGGTGAACTTTTCTGCTGAGGAGCGAGGAGTGGCGCCAAAATTTTATGCTCACATCATTTATAAATGCCTGATTTGTTATTTACAAAACGAGACAAGTTGCGGCATTTCGGAATTTCCCAAAAAAGGAGGAGTGGGGTTCCTTTTTGGGGCTGCCAAATACAATACATACATGTATTTGTCTGTGTGCGTGTGTGTGTGTGTGTGTTGGTGAGCCTGCCACTTAATTTGAATTTGAATAATTGCCCCAAGTAGAGAGAAAAGCTTTGTTTTTCCTCCGCGTTTATGGTGGTTTTATTTGGGTTACATTTTAAGTTTGATTTCTAAAGTAAAACAAGAGAGCACCTCGACTATCAGATACCCGTTACTAAGCTAAAGGGAGTGCAAGCAGTAAATCGACTGCTTGCACTGCTTGTACTCACTTACTATTATTTGCTCAAAACTTTTGAATGAATGGTCCGATTTGAAAAATTTCTTCTACATTTCATTAGGTATTAATCAACACAACCGAATGGCATTTACGTATTTACAAAATCTTTAAGATTCCTCCCTTTAAATATACATGCAAGACTTCTCCTTTTAACACTTTTGTTGACTATTGTTGTTCTTGATGCTGCGCCGCTGTTAATTAATTTCTGTATAAATATTTATTATTATTAGTCGACCCGCAAATGGCGATGGCAATGCACTCGGCCAGCCACCACTCGATATACAAATGTCTGTATAAATATATGTTTATATATATATGCATAAAAATGCATGCCACTGATTCGCACTGCCTGTTTTTTTTCTCTAATTTTTTTTTTTATTTACCCCCCTCAACGACTTGACTGTCACTAAACGGCTCATCTAACTGCAATGCTTCATAGAAATTTGTTTGTATGGCCGGAGGAACGTATCGTATCGGAAAAGGGAGCATTATGGGGTTAAGGTGGGGGTAAAGGGGGGTTAACAGGGGGTTAGTGGGGGAGTTGGGGGGTTGGTCTGGCTGGCGGGCAACTTATTTTTACAACAACAATGAATCAGAGAGCGAGCGAGAAAGAGAGAGAGGCAGAGAGGGCACAAATCACAGAAATGAAAATCGAAAAGTGCATGCTTCTCCCATATAATATCAGGCTAATGAACAGACACAAATATGCATATATATATGTTTTTGTACAGACGAAAAAACAAATATATAGGTCATATTTTATATAGATTTATTTTTCCATCAAATAGTAATTACTACTAAATAGTTTCTTAATAGGGTATTTTGAAAGTAGCAGGATTTTTTTCTGTGCATCTATATATATTTTACAAACGAAATAAAATATATAGGTCATATTTTAATTTTTGTATCATTGGTAATATCACTATTTTCAGGATAGACACCAGTTCCAATCGTAAGTAAATTTAAAACCTTTTTTTTCAGTGCATCTATATATTCATATATTTTTATTTTTAATTAACTTTTCCTATAATTTTTTTGGTGTTATAAGAACTTTAATGTCTTTAAAAAATATTTATGAAAAGCTTACTTTTTTTCTTTCTCTGCATCCTATATCTGCAACTGTATATGTATATCAAAATACTATATACTTTGTAGCCTGTAGAGTGCGGGGCAACAACAAATTTACACTCCAACAGACGATGTCGTCGTGCCAGTCACTCAGTCAGCCAGAGCGGCTGTCTATAATGCACCCCCTTCCACCTACCAAACCCCCTCCCTACACCCCTGCCTTCGTACCATATTCCTCATATCGGTTGAGATATATATGCATATATATATACGTGCATTTGTGTCTTCATATCCCTCTCGACTCTTCTATAAAAATAGGCAAATAATTATTTAAGAATTTCTTGATTAATTGGCAACGTTGTTGTTGTTGTAGTTGTTGTTGTTGATGATGTTGCTGTTGTTGTAGTTGTTGGGGCATGCAAATGTTGCCGCCGTCGTTTGGCCAAAAAAAAAGAAGAAGGCGAGTGAAAGAGAGGGGTGAAAAAGAGATGGCTGATGAGGCATTTTGGCCAACACTTGATTGCATTTTCAATTGTTTGCCGTTATGCTTTTTTGCCAATAATTCACATAAATGGCGAACCCCATGGTCCCCGTCTTCGCAAAAAGACATTTGCAATTGTTTTCTATCTTTCTGTGTTTTAAACGAAGAGACACAAAAGCAACTTTGTTGCAACTTTAAGTAAAAAAAAAAATAGGAGAAGAAACATTGCTATTTTAATGGGCAATTTTAATTGGATAAATGGGAATGAAGTCAAGTATTTGCAATGAAATGCCATTCCAGTTGATACTTATGATGAGTTAATGCCAAGCAAAAGTGGATAATGATTTTTATTGGGGGCTAAACCAAGTTAATAAAGTGTAGGGAATTCAACATTGATTTCTAATTAAACTAATGGAATATTAGTTTATATTTTATATCTCTATATTAATAAAAGGGAAGGCATAAAAAATGTCCAGTAGCAAATTCCACCCAGAACGGATTGACATAAAAACCTAAAAAAAAATCACAATAATATATAATATAATCCCAACTGCTTTTCGAACTCGAAACCCCCTCTTCTAAAACCAGTAGATTTCATTCACTGCCACAGTTCTACAGTTTCTAGAAGGCAATTAGCATATTTTATATCAATTCTTGTCATACACGCATTCCACACCTTGCCATTTAGTCAAAAACCCCCAACCCCCTTTCTACACAACCCCCACCCATGTACACACTTTGAAAATCCCCCCAACCTCCGTAGAATTCAAGTGTCACCGCCCTAACAATTGACAAAGTTGCACAAAGGCTTCGCCGAAAGAGACGGGTAGATGGGGGGCAGAAAGAGACGAGACATCGCACTCCTTTTTTGTGTCGCCCCCCCCTTTCGACTCTTCTACAACTACTCCTCTGTATTTTCACGTCTGTCTGATGTGTGGCTCTCGTTTATTTTTATCAACTTTAGTTTTTGGCCTTTTTTCCACTTATTATGCGGCAGACAGAGTGAGAAAGAGAGAGAGAGAGATAGCGAGAGAGATGGAGAGACATTTCGCATATTCAGATTCATCTTGTCGTTCCGCATAAATAACTGTCGCCTTCTCTCTATCTCCATCTCAGTCTCTTCTGTCTGGCATGATGCATGCATTATTTCATTAAAGTATTACAATATTAATTCGATTTTCACTAATTGACAAGAAGAAGAAGAGGCAGAGGAAGAAGAAGAAGGCAGACAGAGCTGAACAAAGCGAGGAGAATTGGATTCTGTATTTGGCATCTCTAACTGTTATAGGCATTGTATCGATAGGTTTATCGAGGGATCTATTTTAAATGTAAGAATATCAGTTTTTGTTATCTCTTTCTTCTTATTACACCCTTTCACTTTCTTCTATATCTTTTTACTACTTTTATTGGGGTTGGAAAAAATAAATACATTATATCGATAAGTTTATCGTTAAATTCTAAACACTTCGATAGAACTATTATAGAACTATTATATATCTATTAATATCTCATTCTTCTAATTCCCCTGCTGGATGCTCCCAATCCCCAGCTTACTTTTGACCTGATTTTGAGGCTGTTTAGCAGAGAGACTTAAAGCCACTCGAAAAAAAACTGAATGAAAATAAGCCCTCGAAAAAATTCGCGGATAAACAAAGGAAAAAAGCGAATCGGTTGGGGGGGGGGAAAGGGAAAGGGATATAAGGTGGGTGGTTTCAGAGTCTGCAAATGTTGCGGTTTTTCACGCACAACATTGTGCGAATGTTAAAAGGGGTGGGGGGGTTGACGTTTGGGGATGCCAAAGCGAGCAAAAGAGAGGGGTAGAGACAAACTGTTGCTCTGCTCGGCATTTTGCGTTGGCATGTTTGGTATGCTTCTGACCCCAAAGTACAAATCAATTGCATGTGTATGCTGCGGTGACTGTGCGTGTGTGTGTATAACACACACACAGATATTAACCCATACAGTGACAACACACTGGCCACGTGCTGTGTGCTGGACTGCGATTGCGATTGCGAGTGCCTTTTGGTCAATGCCAACGGCCAACAAACAGCCGACTGACTGCCGGCCTTGTCTCCCAGCGAAATTGTGTCAATTGCAGTGGCCACTGGGAGATATCACCACCCAGCCACCCAAGCAGCCCACTTTTCACACCCCCCCACCCACTCACTCACACACACACACTCTCAACGCAATGTCAACAACATGCGCAGGTTGCGCGAATTTTCGCAAAAAGGGGGTGGGGGAGTGGGGGGTTGGTCAAATTCCGAGTTCGTTGCTTTTTGGGCAAACTCCCGAGGCCTATGACTTTTCAATGTCAAGTCAAGGTTATATCAGGGTTAACTAAAGTTTAACTTTAAAAATATATAAGTTTTGGAATTTTTAAACTAATATTTTAATATTTTTGCTCGAAATTTAGATTCTTTGAACTGTAGTTACTCTTCTTCCTCGAATCTTTTTATCTATTTTATTTCAAACCAAGGTTATCTAAGGGTTATCTTAAGTTTAACTTAAAAAAAATATATAAGATTGGAAATTTCTAAACTTATGAAATGATATTATTATTATTTTTTCTTAAACTTTAGATTCTTTGAATTCCAGTTCCCCATCTTCGAAACTTTTTCCTCAACGGTTGAGAGCCGGCAACCTACAGTCTGACCTTCAATGCGAAATCAAAATCAAAATTAAAATCGAATGCTCCCACGCATTCAATGGATGAATGCTTAATGATGATCTACCCAACAAAGAAAGAAACGACAAAAATCCAAAACGAGGCGAACGCTTAATTTAATTTCCTTCAGACAAAATGTGAAATTCGATCGAAAGCATTTTGTATGTCGAAAAAAAAAAAAACAAAAAGCCCAACAAAGAATTTTTTTTCTTTTACGTCGTTTTTTTTTTGGTTTTTTTGCATATCGACAAGGGCAAACAGGAAATCCATGTTTATGTTTAAATTAATAATAATACAACAGAGAAAAAGAGAGAGAAGATATGTGTAGATATGTGTATATAAATATAATATAAGAAGGGTATCAATGAAATGCTGCCCATTGAACGCGAACTCTGATAATAATAATAATGATGATGATGATGATGATGATGATGATGCTGACGTTATATGCGGGACAGCATTAATACAATAAATTATATTATGGCTCTTCCTGTTTGCCCCGATAAATACAATAAAAAAGAAGAAGAGAAAAACGAACGAAAGAAATTGAACAATATTTTTCGCTCTCTTCTTTAGCTTTTTTTTAATTTTTTGCGGGGGATTGATAATAATGCCTTTGGGTCGCTTCGGCTGGAGGATCTGCGATCTGGCAGATCTTGAGCGTCTGATTTGTGCAAATAATTGAAATTTGCATATAATGAAGGCGACACACTGGGGGCGTTCAATAAAGGGGGTTGAGGGGGGGTTGCCAGATTTCTTTATTTTTTATTTTTTCTTCTTCTCTCTTTTTTTCTTATGAATGAAGCATTTCTTGCACAGTAGCTGCAATCAAGTCGTGTGCTAACTCTTTGGGTTTCAGGATCAGTCTATTGTGAACTGGCAACATAAATTACATTTAAGGTGAAGTAACTTCCCCCTCCCTTTTTTTACCTTGAAACCCTAAAGCCCAAAAACTGGTCCCCAAATTGATGATCATCCCATCGTAATGAGCATGATGATGTTGCCGTTGCGCCCACTTTGTGTGGGCGAGATGTTGCTGGTGTGCCAGCCGATGTTGCTGCCGTGCTGTTGCTGTTGTTGCTGCTGCTAATGGCAGACAGACGAGACAAGTTTTGACATATTTTGTTGCAGGAGGATGGAGCGAACGAACGGCAACGACATGAATGAAACGCAAATGAATGAAATGCGGCTCGAAGGCAGCAAAAAAAAAAAAAAAAAAAAGTATATGAAAGAGAAATCTGAAAACAGGACCCCCAATCGTGTGTGTGTGTGTAGTTATCATTTTAATGCCGTAGTCGCGACAAACATCATTAGTTTGCTCACCACCTTAAGTGGAGCAAAGAGTCTGGCCAAAAAAAAAAATATTCCGGCATAAACTTACGAATTCTGAATGAGTGCAATGAAGTGGGAATATTACCTGCAATGAGAAGAAATAATAATATTATTAGTAAAATTCAGCTTTATAAGGTATATTTATATATTTATAATATCAAGTAATAATATCTTACATCATATCTATAATTTCAGCAGAAAAAAAAAGTAGATAACTATTTGTGAATCATTTTAAAATTCCACGTTTTATATTGTATCAACCTGTGATCAAGGTTAGGTAATATGATTTTATAAAATCTACAAAGATAGCGAATGTGAATCACTTTGAAATTCCACTTTGAGATAAAGCAATTGAAATTCACAAAAAAAAAAAATGTAATAGATTTATACACCACACTAGAGCTTGAAAATTATCGATATTTTCGATATTTTCACCATATCTTTTCGATAAAATCGATGTTTTCAAGGGAAAACACATCTTAAGTGACAAGCTCTTAACTATACCCACTAATTTACTCACTTTCTCATGCAGCCAATCCAAACTCCAAACAAATTCGGTAAAATTAGCGATATTCTAGTTGAGAAAGCTACAAAGTCGGTTGGAATACGTCGGTAGCCGATATAACGCGTCAAATAGCAATTAACAACTGATGTAGATAATTCACTGGACAAAATATTCTGAGCGCGAAAAAAACTTGAGCCCACCGAGACATACGTATATATATATATATATATATATCAAATCCATATACTGTGTAAGTGTGTGTGTATAGCCACACACGCAATGGCCGCAGCATTTTGTGATAAACGACAAAATAAAATCAAATCTAAAGCTCCCCAAAAAAAAAAAAGAAAAAAAACCCGAATGAAATAAAATAATCACAAGGCAGCTACTGAAAGTATGTGTGTGTGTTGGTGGCATTAGTTGGATAAAGCTAAAGAAGAGCAACAATTTCTAAACAAATACATCATCATCATCATAATTATAAAATTAAATTCCTGTTGCCGTTCTTTTTTATCAATTTTATTTGTGGCCCAGCGAAACGGAGAAGGAGGAGCAGGGGATCAGGTGTTATAAAGGCCATACATTTTGTGTAGCAATGTTGCTAAAGATACCGAGAGGTACACATACAAACATACATATATATATATATATACAGATAAAGATACAGTCAGATAAAGTTAGAGTCGAATGTGTGCTTAAGATATCTTCTGAGACATATAGCTGCCATATTTATATAGAGACGTAATCAAGTCAGTCAAGTGGAGCCTCGTCTATTGGCTCAAAAGGTACAGATACAGATACTGTACCGCCCCATGTTTACAGATAAGATCTACGCCTTATCTCTCTGCCCCTGATATATATACATATGCGAGACTATATAAAAGTCTTCTACATATATGTATATATTTTAAGCATATAGTATATATCTCCTCGCCTGCTTAGTGGACAAACAAATGGGTGTATAAATAAAAACAAATTACAACAAAAAATAATAAGACGAGGGTGCCAGCCAGATAAGTCCCCCCCGAAAGGCAATTCAAGAAGTGGCAGGCAGCAGTCATATCTGGCTGACGAGCACGAGATATAGCCATAGATATAGTCGAGATATCAGTTAATCGGAGTGCCATATACACACACACACACACACACACAGAAGAGATTCAACCGCATGGCGGAGACAATCGTCATAAATTGTTTAGTTGTTGGCTAAACATGTTGAAAGATTTATGGTAGGGCTATACGGCCATCATATAGTGATTTGTAAGAAATCGGCCAGATATACGTGCAGATATATGGTATATTTTTTTTGTTAGGCGAGGTGATTAGGCAATGGCGTCAGTTGTTGGTTAGTTAAGTGTGAAAAGTGGAAACCTTGAGCTACTTGGGAGTATTTGCTCTTGACGTCTGGAGGTTTTTCAAGAAGAAAATGCTCTTGCTGTAGGTATATTCGAAAAATAACATTTATTATCTTTTACTATAGTTTAATTGGATATGTCAACTATGAAAACGATAAGAAATAAATGGATAAATGGTAAAAAGGAAAAAGAAACATAAAATTCTATATATCGCTTCTATTTTCTGCACACAATCGGGGGGGGGGGGGAATTTTTATATATTAAAACGAGTGTACTGATATATGTACGTTGCCCATCTATATATCTATATGTATTAAGCAAAATCCCTACAATAAAACGGGGCGGAGCACAAGTGGCAAAAAAAAAAAGAAAATAAAATAAAAAAATCGAAACGAAACGAAAAGAAATGAAGGAAACGAGAAATTGCGAAAGCAAAAGAAGAAAAATCCACCAAGTGAAAAGAAATCGGAGCCAGCTGAAGCTCGAATGGCAGTGGAAATGCGAATGGAAATGGAAGTGGGTGAGAAGGAGGAGGAGGTGGAAGGAAGCCTCAGCATCCAGCAAATCCTGATGCTCCACCGAATGTATCTGTATCTGTATTTGTATCTGTCTCTGTCGCTGTACACACACGTATGTGTGTGTGTGTGTGTATCTCTATCTGTAGCTGTAGATGTAGCTGTATCTGTAGTTGCCAGCACTCGAATAAAATCGAATAAGCATAAAAACGCATGAGGATACGTGTGTGTGTGTCCTGAGTACATAAGCCGATGCTGTATCCATAAGATATAGTACACATATAGTACACATGTCTAAGCGGGCTGGATTTGGGTTGGCTGCGCCTCGAACGCATATTCAATAATGACATAAATAACACATACGCACGGGAACCCCTTCCAAACCCCCTTCCGAACCCCTTCTTTACACCTGCTTTTCTTCCTTACCGCTCGTGAGTGCGCTGCTTAGCACCTAAAAGCATGCTACTATTTTTTTCCCCACTCGCCACTCGACTACAACAAGGGTTCCCACCAACACATGCCTGGCTGCCTGTATCTGTGTGTGTGCACTTGATTACATTCCTGCTTCTCCTCAGTTTTTTTTTCGTCCTTATCCCTCTTTGGTTTTTTTTTTCCTTTTCTTTGACTCCCTACACATGTATATAATATATATTGACGTAAACCCCCAACACCCCCACCCCATCCTGAACGCTGGTTGGGCGCCTTTGGAACTTGGGAAGTTGTCAACCCAAACCCCCAAAAAAGTAAACCCAATCTCCACCCCAATTCAATGCCCCAAAACGCACGCAAAAAAAAGTAGGGGTTGTAGGGGGTTGGAATCCAAAAAAAAAAAAAAAGAAATAATATTAATAATAAAGAAAAAAAGCGAAGCTTTAAGGGCGCTGAGAGAGAGCGACATCGCCATCGACAGGAAAACGAACACGAACCGAAAAACGAAGCGTACGAAGAGCTCCTCTCGAAAAGCAGAAGCGTAGTTCCAAAGGGGGTGGGTAGGTAATACTGGGTGGCAGCCTCCCATTTTCAGGACCTTAGCTGTTGATGGCTTCCCAATCGAAATCGATGTTCGTATGTATTTCGCTCCTTTTTCTCGGTTACGTTTCGGTTTTTTTCCTATTTTTTTTTTTACCGAACCACCCTAGAATAGAAATTTCACTCGTTCGCTCTCTCTCTTTCGCTCGCTCGGCGTTACACTCTCCTTCTTTTTTTTTTTGGGTGGTCCTTGGTTGACAATTTTCCTTGGGCAGCTTTAAGGCTTCAACGATGTTCGGCATTGAGTCGAGTGAAAGTGCCGCCTTGTAAAAAAAAATTTTTTTTTTCTTTTTTTGCAACCATTGCTGCTTCTGTTTTATGGCTGTCTGGTAGTAAGTCCCCACCATCCCCCTACCCCCTGTTCATTAGTTTTTTGTGTGTTGTTTTTTTTTCCCCACTCATTTTTCCCTTCTTGTTATATTTTTTTTTTCCCTGACGCCAAAGCTTCGGTTTTCGAGTTCGGGTGCCAAGATAGAAAGGGACAGCGAGTGTTGAGCAAGAGAGGACCTTTTCCCAAAAGTAAGGAGGATGGAGCAGGAGGGGGGTTCGACGAAAAAAAAAAAAAAAAAGGAACCCATACGGGCAATACCAAATTGGATTGGTTTCAGTTTCGGTTCGGTTCGGTTTATGGGGGGAAAAAAGTGGGTGTAGAATTTTGTTCGGGGGGGTTGGTTTTTGGGTGATTGGATGGATGTCGTGTATTGGCAGCTAGGGGAGGGTGACTGGGTGACTGGATGGCTGGATGACTGAGAAGGAGCACAACATTTTCCTCTCCTTTCTCCATTCTTTTTTTCCTCTCCCTTCTTTTTTCTTTTTGTTGTCTCCCTCGCTTTCCTTTTTTTCCGCACATAAAAATTTGTGCGTCAATTGAATTCGATTGGACGAATCCAGAAACGCACGACTGGATTTGTGTGTGTGTGTGTGTGTGTGTGTAGGGAGCGAAAGAAAGAATGGAAAAAAAAGGGCAGAGCTGTTGGCAGCGCAGTCAGCGACAACGAAAAGCTGTTAACCTTTCGCACATAAACACACTCATACAGAGAGAGATACCCACCGTGTATATATATATATATATGGATTGCTTTCAATACATATCGGCAACGCCTTTCGGGCCCCACTTGTGATTGGTTTTCACCGCACAGGCACAGGCACAAGCACACATATACACGCAGTATATACATATAGGGCGGCTTGGGGTAGCGCTGATATATTCCCACAGTAGTTGACCCCAAGTAACTCGATTTCTGCTCGAGCTGGCCAGATGAAACTTTGGGAGTGCCTTACTCGGGCCATTTAGTGTCGAATTTGAGCAGAGCAAAGAAATGCGCCAATTGGGTGGCTTAAAAAACTGTTTTAGTCCATGTTATAACTCAAGGAACTGAACTCCTGATTAAGTTGGAAACTTCAAATGTCTTTTAAACGCTACTTGGGCTGCCCATATGAGGTATTTCAAGAGTAAAACGTCATAGATTCAACTAAAGTCGAGATCTAAGCAAATGTTCTTCTTTCGATTCTTTAATATTTCAATTTATTTTAATTTAGTAAATTTTTCTTTAAATCTTAACAAATAATGAAACTTTTAAGTGAAATTTCTTGCAGTATTAAAATTCTATGTATACTATATATTTTGCGACTAGCTTAACTGTATAAGCTTACTCAGAGGAAGTACGAATAATCTTTAATTTAAGTATTTTGACAGCCGACTAACATAATTCCAAGGCATAGCATTATTTTAAAAATTAAATATTCCCTAATCTGGCATATTTCGGAAATACAAACAAATTGCCTTAGTCAAAGTTGAGATAAGCCCGTCCTATTATCGAAAACCCAAACCCAAAGAGCACATTGGTCCGTGGTAAAATAAAATAAATAAAATCGCCAAATTTTAATGATTCACATGGGGGCTGGTGATTGCTTATCGCGGGGAAAATTCAATGAACGTATAAACCAGTTATCGATCGTGAATCAGAGCGCTGGCATGCAAGAGATCGTTCGGAATCGGAATCGGTATCGGTTTTGGGATAAAAATCGCTATAAAAATCGTTATAGAAAATCGGTGGTATGATATCGTATGTGGGTTCGAACCGCTCGTCCATTGGCCCCTCCACCTTTTTCGGTTTTCGGTTCGCCTGTCGATAGCTCGCTCACACATAAACACACACACACACATGTGTGGGGATTTTCGAAACCAGTCAGGCAGAGCGAACGAATCATCGGCCGTTCGCTTGTGTGTGTGTGCGCCAGTCAATAACGTCCAATCAGGTTTGTTAAAAATCTATCTATATATGATGTTCATGATGACGGCGACGCAGTCGATGTCCGCACACTCACACACGTGAAAGACAGAGAGACACACGGGCGAGAGATGTGGAGAGAGAGAGAGAGAGAGTGAGAGGGAGAGACCCTCTCGAAAAACGGACTCAACTGCAGGCGAACCCCCTCCCCCTTTCCCATCCACCGTTGCTTTCATTCATTTGCTTTGCTCTGGGTTATCGAACACACATTGAACCGAACTGCTTTCGCTCTCTCTCTCTCTCACACTCACTCGCTCTCCTCACATCCTCCTTCTCCCTCACTCACACAGCCCGTTGCTCCCTCTCTTTCGCTCACTCGGTGGCAGTTTCACTCAATGATTCGCTGCGTATTGAGCCTTATTTTGAGTGTTCTCTCTCACTCACACTCTCTTGAAAAAAATCAAGCAAAAAATCCAAATAAATAATTTTTGTTGCCTGCAGTTTCTTAGCTGCAACAGACAGAGAGAGAGAGAGAGAAAGTACGAAAATGAGAGCTCTCTTCGCTCTCTCCTTTCCTTTCCCTATCTTTCTCTCTCACTCGCTCTCTCGTGCATTTTTTGTTTATTTCTTTTTTTTCACTGATTGATTTTCCATAATATCCAACCCCAGGCAGCGACGCCGGCAGAGGCAGCGCTGCCCGAGCTCCCCTACGTGTGTCTGTGTGTGTGTGTGTATTGAACTCTTGGCCAATGGCAAAAATTTCCAATTGCGTACGATTTTCCAATCAAAATGGCACACAAAGAAAATAAAACTGTTAACGACAGGCGCTGTCAGAGGGATGGTCACACAGACCAGATGCAAAAGGGAGGAGGGAAAAACAAACTGCAGCCACACTTAAAGTGAAGTGCAGCCACACTAAAGCACCTATTAATGCAGCATTCGATATTGATGCTTTAAGAGGGGTTTTAGTCTAAATAACTATTCTTACTATTCTAACCTACTATCCTATCACCACCCCCTCCCCCCATCTTCAACCAACTAACGCCCCACTTCAATTCACACACAAAAATCTAGAGGTCCAAGCGCAGCAAGTGCTGGCTCCTTGTGCGCATCTCTGACATATTTCCAATATCATTGGTCGATAAATACCGAGTAAAACGAATCGAAACGAAACGTACGAAAATGGGGGCTTCAGAAGGGGGACTTTAAGGGGCTGGCCTCGCACATAGATCCCTCCCAGCAAACACACACACACACACATACACGTTTACACTTGGGAGGACAAGTAAAAAATGAGAAAGGACTCGCTTCGTTTGTCGTTTATAGTTGGCTATATATATACATACATATATCCACATATAGGTTGGGTGTCGATTTGTTGTTATAGAAGAACCATGTGTGAAGTGGGGCCCAATACACTCGACTTTTGGTAAAGTTCTTAAATAGATGGTGATGGTTACTAAAGGTACTAATATTATTAAAATTCCATCTAAATTTCCCAATATCTCGCCAAGCTGTTAGAAATATTATCTCTTTGTTTTAATCCCCAAATTCCCTTTCCCATTTGTTGCATTTTCTTCACTTGCAATGCCTCAGTGGCTTCCAGAGATTTTCGTTTCCTCCCAAGATTTCCGATTACCGATTCCGATTGGTTTCCGATTGCCCAAGAGTTCCCTTACCCACACAAACACACACATACGAGAGACAAATCCCTCTTTTATCCCCATGGCCATAAACGAAGTCTGCCAATACAAAAAGAAGGCGTTGTACTGAGAGACCCGACCCAAACCCCCCCCCCCCCCCCCCCTGTAGACTGTAGAGGGATACCCAAGGACCAAAAGGATGGGAGTTCTATAGGAGGGTATGGTATATGGTATAGGGGAAGGGATAGGGTCTTTCGGGGAGTCAGTGTCGACGCACTCAGAACTGAACTGAACTGAACAGAACGGACATGGACAGCCGGTGAAGAGAGAGAGAAGAGGAGGATACCCAGTGCAGGCGTCGTCCTTCGTACTCGTCGTAATAACGAGTTGGGAAAAGGAGGAAGAAGAAGGAGGAGCAGGAGCAGGAGGAGCAGGAGGAAGAGGAAGCACTGCCGAGGACTACACAAACGATGATGATGACGACGACGACGACGACGACAATGTCCTTTCACATTTGTCGTTTTGGCCGAGACGATGGCTTCAGCTTTAGCCCACAGTTCGCTGCTGTCTCTTTCCCCGTCTGTATTGGTGTGCTTGCGCCTGTCTGTGTGTGCGGAGGGACTAGCTGTGTGTGTGTGTGTGAGTGTTTGAGGGGGTGGCATAAAAAAGTTTACTTGTCTGCGATGCTGTCTGCCCCAAACTGCTGCCAATTTTTATGCGCTCCCTACATTTTTTTTGTTTTTTTTCCACCTCCAGACCGAACCAGCTAAACCACCCCCTATACCACCCTATACCACCCTATACCACCCCCTAGCAACCTCCAACACCCCCTCCTTTTGGGTGCTGCTGCTTTATTTCATTTCATCTTCACTTTCGGGTTTCGTTTTCTTTCTTTCTTTCTGACGTGTATAGATTTTTGTTCGGTAGGGATGATTGCCAGCTTTTCGGGGGGTGGATGGATATATCAGGATATATATATATATATGTATAGATATATATACGGTGGATATAGGGGGTTCACTGAAGAAGGAGGAGCCCCCGTACATTCCGATTCAAGGATATTTCCCGATATGTGGAAAAGAAAGAGGAAGAACGGGTGGGGTGGAGGAGCAGGAGAAATGGAAAAAATGAAATGAAATAAAATAAAGAGAAGCTCGAAGCGAAAGAAAAGACAGGAAAAATGGGAGGAAATTGGGTGGGGGGGGGGGGGTGAGTTCTACGGGGTCTTTGGGAGGTCCTAGGAGTTCGACTCGCTCTCTTTCTCACTCTATAAGTTTGGGTGTGTGTGTGTGTGTGTTTGTGTGGCTCCTGTTCTTGATTGCGCGCGTTAGCAGAAATGAAAATCGGGAGGAAAACATATGTACAAAAAAAAAAAAATAATAATAAAAAAAAGAGGAACGAGGAAAAATGAAAGAAAAACGAAGTTGGAGAAGAAGAAAAAGCAATCGCGGCATATAAGAAAAAAAAAAAAAGAAGAAAATAAGGGAATTTATTTCTTTTCGAGCGCGCGCAGGATTTTTGCCATTTTCTATATATATACATGGCCAGCAATCCATACATAGAGCCCCCCAAGCATATATATGGCTATAGATATTTGTGTGCATGCTATATACAATCTAGAATGGCTGGAGCACTTTTCTGAATAGCTTTGGCCGTGTACATGGCAATAAATTGCCCTCTGCCAGCGCTATTTGATGATTTTTATGCTCCCTATCTTCACATCCCCATCCCCCATCTACCATCTATTTCCTTCCCGCGTGTGGAGTAACCTCACGTAACTCGGTTACTTGAGTGGCTATGAAGCTGAGACTTGACTTAGGCTTAAGCCCCACCGCCTGGTCCATCAATAATAATTGAAAATCTTTCGAGTTCCGACAGCTTAGGGTCCTGCTGCAACTCGCCCGGAAACTAACCCAAGGAACTCGGCTTCCAAGGGAGCCAGTGATTGGAAACTCGGTGCAATTATAGCTTGTAGTAGAATAACAAACATATATTCAAATCAATTAAATCCCCACATGCAAACGGCATTATAATAAGAAACTAATGATTAATGCTTATAATAATTAAATCAAACCCACATGCAAAATGCTAATAATCAGCTCATTGATCAGTTCACCTTAAACCTAATACAGTTGAAAACAAACCAGCCACCTACATGTTTCGACCAAGAGAAGCCCCTAGGCCAAAACTAACCCAAGTAACTTGACTTCTGCTCGGGCAATAATGATCAAACTTTGCACGATTGAAACTTTGATTGGAAAACCGAACATGTACAACGAAATCAAAGAAATCCAGAGACATGCCAACCCAAAAAACAAAAATAATAATAATAAAAATAAGCAACAGAAGCGAAGCCACATTTATGGCGATCGCGCAGCTTAAAACATCCGGTAGTTAAACAATCTTACAATGAGCCTAAGCTCGGCTAAGTTGACTTCAATTATCAGACTCGGTTTCGGTTTGGATTTGGGTTTGGGTTTGGGTTTTTTTGTTTGGTTTTGGTATATGGGGTATGGGGTATGGAATGATGGAATGGGATTGGGATTGTCTCGTCCGGCGGGGCCAGATAATAATCATTAGTATGATCAATTGCCCGGGTAGCGAGCAGAAAAAGTGTTGCGTTTAACTGGTAAATCAGTTCGACTACCGGCTGAGTCCGTATCTGAGATATGAGATCCACCGCCGGACGTTGGCGGCGGAAAGACACTTAATTGAATTCGATTTGACGACTGACTGGGTTGGATGGATGGATGGACTGACTACGATGCCACTGAGAGCGGGTCCGACTTTGGCATGTCAATGTAGAACAAACGGAAGTCGCTCCAAAATAAATTGAAAGCAAAGCAAAAGCAAAGTTGAGCTCTGAGCTCTGATCGCTGAGCTCACAGCATAAATAGCCCGAAAATCAAAGGCAATCAGTAGGTAGTGAAACAAAAGTCGAAACAGAAGCGGGGCCAACATTTTATTGTTCTACTCCATATCCATATGGGTTTTTCTTCGGTGTGATGGTGAAAAGAAGAAGAAGAAGAAGAAGCTGCTTCCTGTGGCTGCTGCTTCATCATAAAAAATCAAAGTAATAATGCGTGTACTTGCGTTTGCCACTTTATAGATTTATTAGGCGGCAGACCTACAGAGAACTCAGTATCCACAATCCAGACCCTCGATTCCTTTACAGAACTCATCGTACTCCTCTTTTTTTTATGCTCAACGGAAATTCAAATTAAAATTGAATGCCATAAGGGAGCGGGAGTGAGTGCATTGCTGACAATGATGCGTTTCGCCCGCCTTTAATTTGATTTCTTCAGTTGGGATTCGGGATTTGCATAAGAACAGAACTGAACCTCTATTCAGATGAAGTCGTGGCTATCGAACATTAAAAGAAAAAAAAAGAACTGAAACTGAGATATACATTAAATGCGCGGGCGTGCATATAAATCAAAATGCGGACTTATGTTTCTTCAACAATGAAATATGTGATTCAATGACTTCCTCCCAATTAAAGGCTGCGCTTGGCTGTCTATTTTTGGCTTCCTCAAGGAATTACAGACCTCATTTTCGGTATTTCGGTATCTCCCTCTCTCTCTAGACCCGTAAAAGGTGTGCCCATATATCATAAATGTGTGTGCGTGTGTGAGGGTTGTGCGACGAATTCAATGAGATGCGCTCTCGGGATCAAGGAGGGGAATCCATATATCCCACATTAAAGATGGGAACCAAGGAGCTATGAAGTGTTATGTCCAACAGATGTGCGATAAGTGCAACCAAAACATTATAACTTGGGGATATTCCTGGGTGTCATAAAAACAAGAGAGAACTATTTAACAAAGCAAGCTTATTTAAAATCAAGTTTGATAGCATAACACCGAAATTCTCTAATCTCTTAGTCAGTTTCCGTTTATTTTATTTTTTTTATAATTTTTATAATAAATTAAAAAAAAAAAAAAAAAAATCAAAGAAAATTCTTAGGATTACATACTGGTTGCTAATCAGTTTTTTTTTTTCTTTATCACTGATTCACTTCCTGTCTCCATTCCAAGAAATTTTTGTACTTACATTTAATTTTGATTAAAAACTAAGCAAATGGGGGTCACACTTCAATGAGTCGTCAATGTATACACATACCTGTAAATTAAATAGGAAAAATAAGTTAGATAAGTTTAAAGGTGTTTTTCTTATAAGCGAACTTGTGGTAAATTAATATTCCAAATTTTAGAGTAGTTAGTTTGCCATGTTTGTAGCGATTTTGTCTTCAATTGCAATGCGATTAAATTCGAGGCCTTGAGTTGGAGTTTTTGGCTTAAAGCCGCCCAACTGTTGCCACCCCAAAAAAGAGTGAAATGTTCTAATTAAAGCCAACAGTAAAAGGCACAAACACACACACACACACAGAAAGGCAGACGGGAAAAGACGGAAAATGTGCCAAGAGGCAACGATGATGATCATCATCATGATGATGATGATGATGATGACGACAACGACGACGACGACGACTACGTCGGCAGTGAAAACTAACCTCAGACAACAAAACAATAACGAAAATTCTAAGCAAAAGCCGACAACGACTTCGTCAGCTGGCCCGGCGAAAAACTAGCAAAAGAAATTAAATTTAAAGGAAAAAGCTACTACTACTTCCACTACTAGAAACCCCTACCAAACCTCCTTCCCCGTTCCGAAAAAAAAAATGAAAATAAAACCTTGCCTAGTGTAAGGCGCCCTGAAGTAAATTAAACGCTCTATATAGCCCCCTCTCTTTCACTCCGGCTAGCCCCTTCTCTTTCTTCAGCTGGCAGGCAAAGTAGCAAAATTAGTAGCAAAAAGAGCCGAGCAAAAAGACGAAGACGTGGTCTAAAAAAGGGGGTAGGAGCAGTGGAGTAGTATGTGTATGTGTGTGTGTGGGGGGGAGGGGGTTTCTCAGCCAGAGAAAGACAAGGCACTTTTGGCTTTGTATTAGTGTTGTTGTTTGTTTGTCAGTGTATTTTCTTCTTTTTTTTGTGCTGTCTTAAACTTAGACCACGTCCTTGAGCTTCAATATGCCAGGCTACATATATATATGTGTGTGTGTGTGTGTGTGAGCTGTTGAGCCTAAAATGTCTAAAAGGCTGAGACAACTTTAAAGCGAGCAACAGTTTAAGCCAGACGAAAGAGATGGTTGTAAGTGGTTGGGTTCCTTAATGGATATAATTCAGAATATGTAGAGGCCTTGCTTCTCATTCGAAGCTGGTCACTTTAATATTAAAAGCTGGTCACTTTTAAAAATAAAATATACTGGCATTAGCTTGAATTAATTTGGTGCAGAAGGTACGACTTGTTTAAAGACTTTTGTGAATGCAAAATTTTAACTGTAAACACACACATACACCGGTAGTCACGCACACTACGGCACTTTTAATTACGCACGTTTTGCGGTGACGACAGAGAGAGAGAGAGAGATAGAGAGTTTGTGGGAGTGGGAGTGAGATGGGTGGGATGGCTGCATGTGCGCGTCTCGGAAAATGCCGCAAACGCATGATTCCCCCTTCCACCACCACCACCAACCACCCACCCAAAAGCTTTGTTGTTGCTGCTGCTGCGTGCATTGCATGTGTCCTTGAAAGTTTTTGGCATAGTTTTTGGCTGGCACCGAAACACAAGCCAAAGCAGTTAATGCTCTCTAAAAACCCAATGTGTGTGTGTAGGTTAATGACACTGGAGGCTGGCCACACTATCATACGAATGTGGAGTGCGTTGAATGCAACACTGGCCACACTAGTAGCGCAAATACCTTAAACCTAAACAAACACCGCCATTTGATTTCAGCCGAAATCAAATTAAACACTCGAGACCCTTCGGCACAGGCCACTTAAGATTCATCAGTTGACCCTCGTTGTTTTTCTCGTTGTTGTTGGTTTTTATTGAAGCCGGGCTTATCATAAGCCACCGATCTGGGCCAAGAGCATGATATGACAGAAATTATGACTTCATAAACGGTTTACTCGAACGAACAGAAAAAAAAACCAAACAACACTAGAGAATTCAATAGAAATTTACCAAAAACCCTCAAAATCCCCCCTCTGCCCGATGGATGCCAAAAATGTTTGGCAATTAAGCGAAGGGAAAACTTTTGGCCCAAACATTATATCATAATTAAAGGGAATATACGATACAATATAAGTGTGTGTGTGTGTGAGCGCTTATCAGTGCTTGCCAATTATGAGGAGAGAATGGGGTGGTGGGGGTCCTGCCCTCGCTTTTATGACCTCTTAAATATTTATGATGCCCCGATACCAAATGAGCCCCAGCCAAATGAGCAAAACTATCATGGACACACAACATAAATACTTATACCCATATACCCAATTCCCATCAAAAACCGCGGGGAAAGAAAACACCACAAGAAACAGAACAATTTGAAATAAATTTTAACAAATTAACAGTGGCAAACTAATCCCCCGAAAACATAACAATGGACCATCGCCCACACAGAGGCAAAAGTATTGGCAATCACCATAAATTGTCACAACTGATATCCTAGACTCTATATAGAATATAGAATATACTAAATCTAGTATATATATTATAAGTAGCGCGGCGGCGTCGGGGAAAAGTTATAAAATTTTATGACAAACTTTGCTTTTCTTTGTTTTTTGTCTGCGCGCCTTTGGATTTTCAATAAATTTTCCCCCGTTTTTTCTGAAAGCCCAGTAAAATTATTATTCGTATATTCTGTTTTGAGAATTTATTTGCCTGGCCCGATCGAAATATTGTGAAATCAAAAAAAAACAAATAAATTAAAAGGAAAATATACAAAAAAAAAAAGTATAACGTAGCGACATGTGAACTAGAAGAGACACCAGAACAAAGCATGCAATGCGCTCTAGTTCCCATCAAATCAAATATACGGCGGCAAGAATTAGTTCCCCAACAATGGGCCACGAAAACTATGCCAAATTGGGGGAAGGGTGGTGGTGGGGGGCGTAAAGGCCCTGAAAAAAAAAACAAGAACTGAAACCGAAACTCAACTGAACTGAACACAGAAAAGTCAAATTCAAATTCAAATTCTATCGATGTGTGGATATTTTTATCGAAGTCGAGTCGAGACCGGAGCAGATCACTTCGTCATGTCACATGAACAACAAAGAGGAAGAGCGCAATCCCCCCTGAAACACCCCCCTTTGGCCCACCCATCTCACACTCTTTCGCACAAGAGATATACATATATATATATTTAGTACAATATAATACCTTTTAATTTAATATGCAGCTGACGTGCGCTCTACGATCGCCGTCCGATCAGTCAGTCAGTTCGCTTTTGTCTCTCTGTTGGCCATTCGCCGTATCTGTTGTTTCTGTTTCAGTTTCAGTTTCTGTCTCTTTCGGGGTTTTCGGTTGAAAATAAAATAAATCGAAATGACAGATCATTAAAATTTACAACAACACCAGGCCCCACAGTTCGAAAGGCCCAGTATAGTCACAGTCCCAGTCCCAGTACCGATTTCTGATTCCGATCCCAGAAGAGGCAGGCATTATTTTTTCATGCCTCCCAAAAACAGAAAAAACAAAAACAAGTTTACAATGTAACGACTAGGAAATACCCGCTACTTGTTAGTGAAAATATGTTGCATACCCTAGAGCGGGCCAAATCTAACTAAGCTAACTTTCTTATAAATGGTCCGATTTCCACCATTTTTGGTATGTGGTCTAATATCGTTGGAATAAATCATAAAATCCATATTCACTCGACTTGACTCTTAAAGGTCCTGAGATTCAGATCTCTACAAATACCATATAAATTGTCCGATTTCCACAATTTTTGGTATGTGGTCTAATATTGTTAGAATAAATCATAAAATCCATATTCACTCGACTTGGCTCTTAAAGGTCCTGAGATTCAGATCTCTTCAAATACAATATACCCATACATAATACCAGGGGTAGACTGAAAACTGAAAACAAAACGAAGCCACCGCCGCCGCACCGAGTTATATTTGTCGTTGTCGATCAGTTTTTATGTCGTTCGATATGGCAGCAGCGAAAATTTTTTATTAGCCTCTCAGTTCCCCAGTGACGATGGCTGCCAACAAGTGCAATTTGATTTTATGCATGTCTATATGTATGGAAATTGTGTTTCCTTGTTCTTTTGAAAAATTTTCGAGAACCGTAGAGTTGAGTTGCTGCTGCTGCAGATGCACAAAAATCAACTGAGATCATCAATTTGCCAAAAAGAAAAAGCTACTGCATGATTAAAAAACTTGTTTAATTTTTCCCCGAATTTCCACACACACACACATTTTCCTCTTTTGGCCTGCAGATCCATAAATTAATAAATGAAGATGTTTTTTTTTTCTTCTCTTGGTTTCCCCCGCACATTAAAAAACTGTTTTTCCACGCCCCCATATATTTTCCCCCAAAGAGCGGAAAACCATCAATGAAATGCATAATATTTACGTCCATAATTTTTTTTAATATTTTCAACAGCTGACATCGAAAAACTGAAGAGCCCCCTGGCTCATGTGTGTGTATAATTGACACTCAATTATTTGAGGGCGGGGGTGTATATGGTATTCTTTTCTTTTTGGAAGGGGAGTGGAAGGCATTACGCTATGCCATTATCTGAGCTACTTAGCAACCGTTCAACTGCCACTTGTTGGAGACCGACACCCCACAAAAAAAAAATATATATAAAAAACCAAACTAGCTAATAATACAAGAACAACAACTATAACAGCAGCAAAGCAGCCACTTGAGGCCACATCACAGTATATATAGAGTGGCACAAAAGATTTCCGCTGACAAAAAAAAAAAAAAAACCAAATCTCTTTCTTCTTTGAAAAGAAGAAAAATTGAAGCGCGATTGATCACATTGATCGCTGGCTGCCAGTTGTGTGTGTCTGTATATCTAAACAGACCAAGTATTTAGTAAAACACAAGCACCAACAAATATCTCAAGTAGCTGTGTCTGCAGAAGCACTGAGAAAAAAGAATGGGGACTATTTAAAAGCATGTGAAAATGAAATGAAAATCAAATCGAACCCCGCAACAGGCAAAAAGGATATATAAAATACAGTGTTGCATACTTTTTGAATACCAACTTTCCTTTTATTAAATATTATTGTTAATAAATGTTAATACTTTTTGAATACCAACTTTCCTTTCATTTAATATTATTGTAAATAAATGATTTTAATGCAGTGTTGCATACTTTTTGAATACCATATTTCCTTTAATTTAATACTATTGTATATAAAGTACAGTGTTGCATACTTTTTGAATACCAAATTTCCTTACATTAAATATTATTGCTAATAAATAAGTTACCCTCTTCAATTTCCATATATCATATAATAACCTACTAAAGAACACATTTATTTTCTCCAGTGTCCCTGTTGATCTGTCCTCTCTTCTCATTGTCGCTGTACATTTGCAGCTGATCTATATAATAATTCATATGTTTAAGCATTATTTGGGAACAACAAGCGAAGATGATCATCGGCACAATGAGAGGGAGAACTTGAAAAAGCCGCGTCAGCAGAAACAGAAGTAGAAATCTATCTTGGATTTGATGAGGGGTCTTCAATTGAATGCGGAGTTTTGAGTAGAAGCTTCGGGGCTGTGTGTGAAAAGCAAAAACTGAAATCTCTGGTGTGCTTCTTGGCTCCGATGAGAGAATTTTCCCAAATTGCATGTGGGCGTTTATTATCTGAAAATCGAACTCTTGAGTTATTCTCGAGTTATGCCACCAAAGTTCTTGAGCTCCATCAATCGTTCCAGTTCAAGTTGCATTTCAAGCGAAAGATGAAAACGATATGGTTAAAGCGCACACAAACACACACAAAAAAAAAATCGTGTGATCAATAGGGAAATCAAGTTATATGGTGGCAAACAAAGCGGGAAAACACACAAATCTAAATATAGGGAAGCAAAAGGGAAGCCAACATGTGCGCATTGTTTGTCACTGTTTGGCCGCAGACTTTTGTCAGCCACCGTACGGCAATAATTAAAAACATAAAAAACATAAAAAACTAAAAAGAAAGAAATGAAAAACCGGCAAAGGGTAGCCCGAAAAAAACTGAAAAAGACTGACGAACTAAGAGACTAAAAGACTAAAGACCGGGAGATCCGATCCGGAGAATTGGAGAAGAAGACTGAAGAATCTGTGGGTGAGAAGAGGGAAGTGAGTGTATTTTGCCTACTTAATCATTGTCTTTGTGTTGTGCGTGCAGCATGCAGCATCTTCAACTCGATCTCCGTTCTCCGTTCTCCATTCTCCATCCCCATTCTCCATTCTCCTTCTCCATCTGCAACTGCAACCGTTGCTACTTGATTTGATTTACGCCTGCCAATGCTTTATGATTGAGTGGGGCACATACTCTCTACTCTCAGATAAAATGCATAAATGTGTTTTTATTTTACTCGGGATCGGAATCGGGGAATCTTAACCAACCCCCGATATTCATATGCCGCATATGCCGCAGATATACTATATTTCTCCCCTCTCTATCTCTTAGTTTTCTTTTTTTTTTTGTGTTTTTTACGTCTGTTGCCTTGCAATGAGGCGCAACATTTTGTGGCATGCTGCAGGCATAGCTAGAAAAAATGCAAAATAAAAAAAAAAAAACGTAAAAAATATACCAAAAAAATCGAGAATTTAATCCCAGCTGTCCATAAAAAAAGAAGCAGAGGAATATATAATTTCGTTTGATTTTTTTCGGCGCTTCTCTCGAATATAAAAATTGGAATTGTGCTCAGCTCATTGAATAAATCAAACTCATTTGCATACCAACTGATAAATTATAGCGAAACAGGCCCGACAATTGACAAACTGGCCCAACGGTCCAACAGAAAAAAAAAAAAAAACTAAAAACCGAAGCCAATCCAACCCCAGGACGAGACCACCAACCCTTCCGGCGGAAAAGAGCAACCCACCCATGTGAAAGGGTCAAACGGCAGGGAAAGCTGGTAAGCAACCTCCCAAGACAGGGAATTAATCGAACGATGACAAGATCCGAGCTACAAACGAGTTCTTCTCCTCGTGGGATTATGTCCTGGGCATCTCTATGTGCACAGTACAGTCAAGAAAATTAATTCAATTAGGTTAACCATGGAGAATTTGGATAATATATACCGATAGCAGCTTGCATCCCAAAGGGTTCCGTTTTAAAGCAAACATTTTCGAAAAACTATACTATACTCTGTAAAATACAACCCACAAATCACTATAAAATTCGCCGAAACTTAAACAACGCATTTAGTTTTGGTACAGTTTTAAATATTTAATTTTGATTACTCAGTATTTAACAACATTTTGGAAAAACTATACTATACTTTGTAAAATACAACCCACAAATCACTATAAAATTCGGGGAAACTTAAACAACGCATTTAGTTTTGGTACAGTTTTAAATATTTAATTCTAATTACTCAGTATTTTACAACATTTTGGAAAAACTATACTATACTTTGTAAAATACAACCCACAAATCACTATAAATCTTAGTTTTGGTACAGTTTTAATTATTTCATTTGCTTTACTCAACTAATTATCAAGAAGGTTGCCCAACCCCGCGCATATGATTATATTTTTAAAGCGAAAAACCCTGTGTTCCCAAGTAAGTTTTACTTGGAACCTCTTATCGCCAAATATAAAACAGCACCCGAAAATTCCAACGAGCTCACTTCAGGAGGAAATTTCAAGGCTTATTCCCTGTGAAAACAATCAGCAATCTCACACACACACACACACAAACGTTATACCGCAGTGCAAAGCCGCAAAACGATATGGAATTCTTTGGGGGGGAAAATTTCACATAATTAATTATATAAACATTTCGACAAGCTGCCGTTATTTGTGCAACTATAAAGCTCAATCGAGCGTCTGTCGATTCCGATGAAAAAAAAGGAAATATACACATACAGACGTACTGATTCTAGATTCTAGATGTTCTAGCCTTGCCTACTCCTAAGGTAAACAGTCAAAGTTATGCCACATCAAATATTTCAATAACATCAAATTAAACATAAAACTGCTTTGTGCACATAGAAAACAGAGGCGGCGGCGGTGGCGGCGTCGGCGAAGAGGGGGGATTGCAAATGGTAACAAGCACTCAAAAGTCAAAGCGAATTAAATTCTAAACTAATTTTCATGTCGTGCCAAAAATAATAAAAAGAGAGCCGAGGCAGACGGCGAAATTCATATTTTGCAGGGGCGTGGGCCAAAGGGGGGCGCGTCTGGCGTGGGCGTGTTAGGCGCGCAAAAACCCAACAACTTAATTAAAGCATCAATAAAAAATTGTAAAAACATCTGAAAAACGGAGGACACAACGTTGTAAAAATGTGGGCAAAAATTCGGATCAACAAAAAGGGGGGGTTTGAAAAATTAAAGAATAAAGAAAAGATCAAGAGATATATATTTTTTTTTTGCCTTAATGGAGTGAGCCCGCCAATAAAATCCTTGATCCCCCCTGCCAATAATGATGATTCCTTTTTAATGTGCACTCCTCGGGCGTTGGTCATTACTCAAGAAACGAACTTTTCAGTGGATTCTTCGGAGCTTCAGTTGGGAGACTCTTCTCTTGGCTTTTTGCATTCAACGTATCGATCACACAAAATGTTGCCAATACCACGGGAATCCCGAGAGGAAGAGAAGCTCACACAAAACTCATCATCATCAGTTGGTTCGGTTTATATTTATTCTTCCTCTTCGCCTTTTTCCTCTCGAAAAAAAAAGGGGCGTGCACAAAATGATATTTTATTCAATATCCTCAACATCACTGGGTTTTCAGTCTTTTTCTCTGTTTTTCTCTGTTTTAACGATTTGTCCTTTTCAAGCGAGAAAAAGAAAAACTCGCCGTGTAGGAAATCAAATTGATGGAGAGACACACATGAGAAACCTGAAATTAAAAACTCATAAGATATCGACTGATATATTGAGCTGCACAAATTACTGACAACTGAAAGATGAAAGAGGCATCAGCGCGCGGGGCTCAAACAAAGACAAAGACAAAGACAAAGATTTTCAAGACAGGTTTGCCACATCCACATCCTTTCCCCCTTTTTTTTTTTATTCCGCTCCACAATCGGTTTTTGGTTTGGCTTTTTCCTATGTCCCTCTGGATGAGTATGAGTATATATACATATATATGTATATATATGCATATAAAAAGACAATTAGTTGTTATTAAGTTGTACACAAAAGCCGTCGAATCTTTTCTTTAACGCTGATGCCAACTGCCGCTTCTTCATTTTTGGCATCTCGCAGCTTTTGTGAGACGGTTCGGTTCGGTCGTCTAGATGCGGAATTAATGATGCAATGACAATTGATGCACACCACGCAAAGCGCATTTAGCATTTATGATATTTATGCTCAATTAGTGTCGCTGTTGCCGTGTGGTGGCGATTTACCTGGAGATCTTCCCCCCCCCCCCCCCCCCCCCCCCAAAGCGAGTGTGAAGTTTCAGCTTGATTTGATGGCAGCCAGCTGAGTTACATGAGGTTGGGTTGAATGACAACTGGCTGGTCACCATTTATATGTACTAATTTCGGTGTTTACTACAAATATGCAAAGTTTCAGCTTGATTTAATAGCTGGAACCGGAGTTACAAGAGGTTAGTTGAAAGACAGACGCACTGATTACAGTGTTTATTGATTTTATTAGCTATTTTACAGATGAACGAACTTAAGTACCAATTTTCATTTTAAAATATTATTAAATTACCACAAGCTGTGTTTCTTCAGATTAATTTTTTTGAAAGTTACTAAAAAAACTGGTCAAACACAATACCCACATACTTTTTAATGCCCACTTTAGTAGGATGTGAAATTTCAATTGATTAAGATGACTGCAAGCTGAGTTACTTGAGGTCATTGCATAGTTGGATGCTTCATTCGATTGAAAATCGGCTAATTACAGCCCAAACATATCACATGGGAAATTTGAAGTGCGTTTGATGGCTAGTTCCCAAGTTACTTGAGGACACTCCACTCGGCTGGCTTCAATTAGCTTCAATGGCTATTCATAATTAATGCCATAAACCGGAAAGAGAGGGAAACAGCAAATAATCATAATAAAAATTGATCAAGCACACAGCACACACACACACATAGTTCATGAACTCAATTTTTAATAATAATTTCCAAATGATTTTTTATTTCACATTATTAGTTGCGTGGTAGTTCAGATCGAGTTTGAGTTCTCGGGTTCTCGGGTTCAGATCGCCATCTCCCACCCACAAGCTTTTAATTGTTCGATTTTCATTTCGATTCGTCTCGTTTCGTTTCGTTTCGATTCGTTCGTCGCATTTTTCTGTGTTATAGATACCATATACCCCATATATATATTGTACGATGTGGATGCGATGGATATTTCGGTTTCTGTCTCTGCCTCTGCCGCTTCTGTTTTAATTTCCGTGCTGACAAATTAATTTAATTATATTAACATATCTTTCCAGCGATCGAACGATTGAACTGACTGAAATATTTCGTGTGTGTATGTATCTGCGTTGTGTGGGTGGTTGAATTCGGTCTGTGATTCTTGGTATAACCCCTTTTTTCCCGGGGTCTCTGACTCATTAGCCAGCTAGCGAGTAAATTGCACTTAAAACGCTAAAAATTATACGACACACGCCGATCTCAATCTATATATTCTGTAGCCGTATAAAGAGTGTATCTACTTTGGTATATACATACATATATAATATCTCATATCGGGGGGGGGGGGAATGTATCTGTGTGTGCTTGAAGGGCTTAAGGGACAACGACGACGACAACCCTTGGCTGCTCATTTTCGATTTTCGGCATATGCAAATGCCCAGAATGACCGCCATCTTTGAAAATTAAACTTTATAAACTATCAATGCTCGTCCCCGGTATAATTCGTAATTCGTATTTCGTACTTTATATCCGTATCTGCATCTGTGATGGTGCCGGATGGTGGTGGTGACTACCCTATAAACCGGTTTCAATTCGATTAAAACGGAACCCAAACTCGATTTTCACTCATCTTTTACTATTCTATTTTTTTTAAGTCAGCAAATGCATTTGGCAATTAGTTTGATTTTGTTGTCTTTTCGTTTTCCATTTTCCATTTCCATTATTTCTAGTTTGGATCAGCACAAAAATCAAATCAATGACAAAAAACCTCATCTTTCATTTAGTTTTTTGGGTTTTTCGGATTTCGGTAATTGTAGAAGCCAAAAAAAATATCTGTGTTCGATGTTAATGGGTCAAGTTTATAGATTGCATTACGGAAATTAATTTTGCTCTTTTTAAGTTGTGGTTCTTCTTTGGTTTTCTGTTTCTGTTTCTGCATCTTGTTCTGGTTCTACTCTTTTTTTGTGATCGTTTTTTATTTTCGGTGCCACTGTTCTATATATTTAATGACAAAACTTTGTGTTAATCAAGCACATTTTTATTTTTTTGTTCTTGTTGCCCTTTCGATTTCGATTTGTGTCAATTTTTTCGCGCGCTCTCTCTTTGTTCTTGAAATGTAAATAAATAAATAAGAGAAATACTATAAAAAGTATTTCATCAACTCATTTGGACAGCTGTAGACGTCTGTCTGCGGTTTGTTTAATTTACTTAATAAACTTCTATTTTTGGTTAGCAAATTAAAACAAAACATGAAATGTTGAATAACCTTTTTTTTCGCCATAGTGAAATGGTATTTATGGATCGAGTTCTAATTTTGTTTTGCGCTCTCACAAAAATAAGAAAAAAATAATGGCATGACGGAACCTTTCAAATATTGATTCATTGATTACAATCGATCATTGGTTGGAG
This sequence comes from Drosophila pseudotakahashii, assembly GCA_035046095.1. NCBI lineage: Eukaryota > Metazoa > Arthropoda > Insecta > Diptera > Drosophilidae > Drosophila > Drosophila pseudotakahashii. The sequence continues at coordinate 17,901,369 of JAWNOE010000105.1, forward strand.
GGGTCTTGAAAGTTTTGGGATTCTCGAAGCTTTTGAAATGAATAAAACCATCAAATGATCGTTAGGAAAGACAGGGGCGTATTTTAATGTTTTTTTATGGGGTTTATTTGGCTTATCAAAAATATACTGGAAAATAAAAATTAATTTAATGAAAGAAAAAAACATTTTTTTTTTTTAAATCCCCTTTTATAAAATCCTTTGTACACCCCTGACTTTCGACCATCCTAACGAGTTCTGCGGCTTCTCCGATATTTTTTTTTGTTGTGGTTCTTGAGAAAAAGTCAGTAGGATGGCTTTTCGCTGTGCTTATTTTAGTTTTATTGATTGCAGTTTGCATTGCCGCATCTTGTGGAGAAAAACGCCATTCACCGACGGCAAATGTCTAGATTTTCCGGGAACTTTTCCCTCGCTTTGGTCGCTTTTCAGGGATCAATCGAAGAGGAGACTCCAATTAAAAATTTACCCCGGCTGTCGACGCAACCTAATTAACTTGCCAAACCATATAGAGAGTGTATTTTGTATAAATATAGAAATATTCGCAAAAAAAATATATATTCGAGTTGATATTTCCATGTCTGGTCGTCTGGCAGTATTTTCTTTTTCCCCCCTTTTCTATTTATTTTTTTTTCTTTTGCATCTAATGTTATTTTGCCGCCTTATTTGTTCGGAGTCTGGCATTTGGCCAGGGAAATTCTTTGGCCCGTCTGGCCACCCCGCCCACCGATTTTCCACGCCCCCCCTTTTGCATTATCTCTCCTGTCTGTCTGTCTGGCCGATCTTCTTCGTCTGGCTTTAACTTTTTCGGTTCACTGTTCATTAAATCACTAAAAAAAACTAAAAGTAACAATTATTCAAGCAATAAATTGTTCACTTATTTTTTGCTTGTTGCACTTTGCATTTTTCCTTTTCCTTTATTGTTTTGTGTAAACAAATTTGTGTGTTCAGAAATCAATAATAGCGGTAAAAAAAAAAAATAAATAAATTAACAACAAGAAATTAGACAACAATAACAAAAGGGAGGTGAGCGGAGGTGGGCGGAGGTGGGCGGTGGGCGAGGGGGGGTGTGGCAGCAACAATAAAAACACATTTGCCATAGACACGCAAACTCAATTAGTTAACTTAAGTTAAGTTAAGCAGTTGGCGGGGCAAAAATATGGGGGCTGCTGGGGGGTTAAAGTGGGCGGCTGGGCGCTCAAGGGTTATTGTTGTCAATTTGTGGGAGTTTCAAGCGAATCCAACGAATATTCTATGATATTGTTTTCCTATCTAAACAAATTTATAGTTTTTATAATTATTTTTAGTAATATTTGTTTTTTTTGTTTCCAATTTCCATTCTTTAAAATTCACTTAAAACTTTTCACTTGAAAATCCACTAACATATTTATTTCATTCATATGAAATCTGAAATTTATTTATCACTGCTCTTTTGGGTGAATCAAATTTATTTCATTCATATAAACTGAAGAAAAAACAACAAGGAATCAAATTATAAACCGCATTTAAGAGGTGTAATTTCAACTTATTGTTGGGTAAATTTTGGTAAACTTATAGAACCGGAGATATATTGGAGATAAACAAAGGTTAGAATAACAAAGACGAAAGAAGTTGAGATGATATAATATCATTTTAAAGGAAAATTCAATTTTAAGATCCATTTCGAATTATTTTCAAAAGACGAAAAAAGTTGAGATGTTATAATATCATTTTAAAGGAAAATACAATTTCAAGATCCATTTCGAATTATTTTCAAAAGACGAAAGACGTTGAGATGTATAATATCATTTTAAAGGAAAAGAAAATTTTAAGATCCATTTCGAATTATTTTCAAAAGACGAAAAAAGTTGAGATGTTATAATATCATTTTAAAGGAAAAGATTATTTTAAGATCCATTTCGAATTATTTTCAAAAGAAGAAAAAAGTTGAGATGATATAATATCATTTTAAAGGAAAAGAAAATTGTAAGATCCATTTCTAATTATTTTCAAAAGAAAAAAAAAGATGTAATATCATTTTATAGGACTAGGAAATGGTATAGAATTTATTTCAAAATATTTTCCCTTTGAAGCACTTGATATCACAGGTGTATTTTGAACCATATATCATATATCATCTCTCACATTTGAGATACCAATTAGAACACCTAACTTTCCTAATTTTCCTAGACTTTTCTTTTGCTTACCTGTTGCCAAAACTGTGCCAATAAATAAATTTGCTCCTTTTTGAAAAACCAATCGTTGATTGATTGAACAGCCGTCAGATCCATATCGGCTGTCCCAGCGGCTTGTGGCAATGTTGGCTGCATTCGTGGGCTTTCTTGGGTTAATTCAATTGCTCAGTCAGTTTGGTTTTCCACGGTGTTTTTAGTTGTGTTTTTTCTTTAGTTTTTGGTTTCTACCATTATTATACATAGATTCTGTTCTTTTCGTCTCGATTTTTGTTTGTTAGTTGTTATAATATTGGTTGTTTCTATGTTTTAAGGTTTTAGTTTTTAGTTTTTAGTCATCACATTTACACCTTAAGTAATATATGTTTTCAGTTACGTGCTCAAAAAAATTCATAAACAAAGCCAATTTCTGTGTGGTGTTATTTATTAAATATTATTTCAATACTTTTCTAACATTTTCACTTTCAAGTTTCGAATAAAATAAATTGTTGTATTTATAATATTTTTGTTAGAAAAAGGGGGCTTGTTGTTGTTGTTGTTGTTGGTTGTGTGGGGGGATTTTTGTAGTTGTAGTTGTTGGCGAATGGTGAGGGTTATATGTTGTTGTTTTGGTTGTTGTTGTTGGTTATTGCCTGTTGTTGGTTGTTGTGTGTGTGATTTTTTTTTCAGATTTTTCAAGCCATTATTATTATTATTATTATTATTATGATGTTGTTGTTGTTGCTTTTTGGCTTTGGATTATTTTGCACATGTTTGCTGTCGTTGTTGTTGTCGCTGTAGCTTTTGTTGTTGCTGCTGTTGTTGTTGTTGTTGTTTACACTTGACACTCATACACGCGCACATATTTTGGTCAGCGAACAGAAATGCACTTGAAAAAAATAATAAACAGTTTCGCTTTTCGTTCGTTTTAGTCCTTTTGTGTGTTTTGTTTGGTTTTTTTGGTTTTGATCTTTACCGTTTCTTCTTCTTCATTGATTTATATGTAATAAATACATTTTTTGATTATTTTTTTTCTTTGTGATTGTGTGCAGTGGGTGGTTTAGGTTTGGATTCTTCTGCAGGCACACTCACACACACACACACACGCGAGCGTACACACACAGTATAGCCGAGGGAGAGAGGGGGAGCTTGGGGGGCTAACACACGCACTCACACACCCGCGCCGCGCTAAGAAGAAGAAGAATGCAGAATGCAGAAGAATGCGTAGAATCCAAAAGAATCTTTCTTCCGAAATTCTCGACGGTCTTGCCAGTCTTGCGTCGTCGAATTCTTGGGGCAGAGGGAAAATTGCGACCGTCCGATACCGCAGTCAAAAGACTACTCGGCGAGCGGCGCTTTACTTTTCCGCAGGCACATCGCTACGTAACGAAACAACGTGAAGTGCAGCCCAACGACGTAAGTTGCAGTCGCAGAGACGTAAGCGTCTGAGTCTGAGTCTGAGTGGGGCGGAGAGCGCACGAGACGACGCGAGAGCGAAATGGTTCTCAGTTCCCCGAATGCTGAATCACGAATGCGTTGACTGAACAACGGAACAAATCGAACGTTAACGAAGCGCCGACAACCCTCTGCCGGCGTCGGCGGCGGCGGCAGCGGCAGCAGAGGGCGCCACAACACGCCTGCCCTCTCCCTCTCTCTCGCTTGCGCTCCCGCTCTCGCTCTCTCGCGCCCGCGAGAATCTCACTCAATTTTCCTGTGCACTCTGCTTTTGATTTCTTTCAATAGCTTTTTGATTTTCTCACTTTTTTTCTCCATCCGTCTCCCCTTTTTTCTACTTTTATTTACTGTTTTTTTTTTTTTTACTCTTATTTTGAGCATTTTTCTGCGCCGCCGCATGTCAGTTGCATGTATTGAAATTCATTCATTCACAGACACTTGGGCCCTGTTGCCCTCTCGCTCGCACGCCGCCTTTCTTATTGGAAACGAACGGGCCAGCGGCCGCCGCTCTCTCCGCTCCTCTCCCCTTTCGAATTGTTGTTGCTGTTTATTGAGCGCAGGATTGAGTGCAACGTCGGCGGCGACGCCGGCAGAGGGATTTCGGTTGCGGATTTTTCAAAACTTATTCTTATTTTGGTTTCTGTGTGGGGGGGGGGGGTGGTTTCCACCTGAAATTAATATTAAGTTCGCTTCGGGATTTCGAAAATTTACAAGGTTTTTTATGTTTTTTTTTTAAGGTGTTTGGAGAAGGTGAAAAGTATTGAAAAGGTTTTCAAAATTGGTAAATTTCGAAACTCAATATAGGAACATACTCAAAAAAAAGTCCCTAAAAAATAAGTAACTAAATTAAGAATCATATGATTAATTTATTATTTTATTTATAAACAAACAGCTTGTATTTAAAACCTAATTTATCAATTTTTTTTTAAATATTATGTATTACAAAACGATCGATGCTTATCAAAATTTCAAAAAATGCATTATTTAAACAGAAAAAGTTAAGAACTTACCAAATTTACAGTATAATTTTATAGGTTTCAGGATATATCTCTTTATTCAAGGACAGATAGCCTTGTAAATTTTTTACGTAATTTTCCGATGCACCTTAAACCGTAATCCGAACTTAATTCCCATGACTGCCCCGCTGTTTGGCTCCTCAGAAATCCATGGAATATTTAATGGGCGTGTAACCCCCACTCAGCCTCCAGGTATTTTGTGTTTTATTTCGCACACCCCTGGAATTTGGCTGTCCCGTTGCGGGATTTTCGCATAAAGAAAAGTTCAAATTGTATCGAAGCGCCAAGTGCAATGCAGACCCCCCCTCCTTAGGTTTTACCCGCCCCTATTTTCTGGACGGGATTTTCCAAGGGGTTATGGCTTACACCTAAACTGAGACTCAGAACCCAAGTCGCAGTCGCAGATGCGTTGCTGCAGTCTGAGAGGAAAATCGCTTGAAAAGCGGGTAGAAAATCAGGGGGGTTAGTATTGGGGGCTTGGATCTGCTCGGGGACTTTGTCGTCGGCTGGCAAATAACAAAAATAACGGGAGAGCCGAGAGAAAGGGCAGCGCCACCTACACGAAGACAAAAAACGATGCTCGGTTCCGCCGTCGCCGACAAAAAATGCACTCATCCCAAAAAAAAATTTTACTTCCATTCATTTTTTTTTCTCCCCTAAGGTAAGGATTTTTGGTCACATATTATTGGAATAACCAATAGGTATTTTTCTATAATTTTTCTATAAAGGATTAAAAATCTTAAAACTTAGAAATCAGCACAAATGTTTTTATTTTGAACAAATTAAGTTATATATTATCTAAAATAAGGTCAACACATTTGAATTTTATACATAACAATCTTTATTAAATTAATTCTTCTCAAAAAGAAGTACAAATTAACTTTATAATTTTTTGCTTTTAAATTTCTAAAAAAAATACAAACCAAAATTTAGTTAGTTTTTTTCAATTAAAAAGCATACATAAACTAATCCAAGGGAAATCTCATAACCTACCTACTATTTATAAATAATTGTATATGGTACCTACAATGAGAGAGTTTTTTAAATATATCAATTAAATCAAAACATAAATAAATTCAAAGCCCCTCAAAATCCTCATAAAAAACAAGTGTCTCCGCCAACCAGCTAAATTCCAACTAGATTAAAATAAGCGAACCACTCAATCCAAAAACTCTCAAGGTTTTCGCTCATTCAGTCTCTCATTTGAGTTGCAATTGCAAGGGTTTCGAACTCGTTTTCGAAACGTTTTCGAACTTGTTGAGCTGATAATGTTTGTATGAAGAATTCCCATTCATTAAATATTCCACTTCTTCTTTAACTGATCACGTATTTTTAGGATATATTTATGATATCTTATAGCTATATTTTCTATTTTTCAATTAAAAATTTAAATTTGTATTTAAGATAATAATAATTCAATGGGATTTTTATTTTAATGGTTATATAAAATAACAGTAAACAGTTATTATAATTATGAAGTATATTAATTTGACTTATAATTTTAAGTCTGTTTTTCGTATTACTGCAAGGCATTTAATCATTATATATAAATTGTTTAATCCTCTTAATATTGGAATTAAAATAATTTCCTATAATGGAAGAATAAATATTTTTGTATTATTTTGTATTTTCTAAAACTTATTTTTAAGTTTAAATTAAAAAATTAAAATAAAACAAAAAAAATATTTGCTTAAATTTTTTTTTTTTATATCATTTAAAATTATAAAATATATTTAATCCGAATAAATGAATAAAACCCCAAGTAATCCTTAACCCTCGATCGCTCGATTAACCCGCCACAGAAAAAGCTCACTCAAGCGCCAAAACGAAAAAAAGCACTCGGATGACAGGCGCTCTCAATTTTCGATAATTCGCATAATAAAAACCAAACCAAATCGCAGGCACACACACACAGTCAAGTGTCACATAAAAAGTCGAAGAAGAAGCGCGGCGGCAGCGACGTCGTCGACCGAGGCAGCGGCTGGTGGCAGAGGGCAAAAGACAGACAAAAAAGAAGAAAAAAGCGATTTAAGCCCCGCCCCATTTGATTGGCGAGCAAAAAGAAAAGCAGAAAAGTAGACGACGACAACGTCAATGGACAGCACACACACACACACACGTGCACATGCGACATGTGTGCATGTGTGTGTGTTTGACGTCGCTGCTACCTGCGCAGCGGCAGAGGAGCATCCAATATCTGTTGCTCTCGCAAAACCTTAAAAACATCGACAAAAAATTATGATATTTCTACGAAAAAAAAAATATTTCTACGGAAAATACAAAAACAAAAAAAAGTTAAAAATGCCTTCACTTAATTTTATGCTTTGTTAAGATTAAAAAACCTTATAAAGACCATCATAAAATACTGAAAACATAAATTAAACGTATTTTTATGTAAAAAAAATAAATTCAATCAAAATATATGGCAATTTTTTAATTTATAATCTAGCATAAAAGTTGTATGAACAAATATTTTAAAATGTTTAATACCGTTTCAGAATTTAAAAAAAAACGTACCATGTAAGTTTAAAAACAAAATGTAAAATATGGTTTCAGAAATTTAAAAAAACGTACCATATAAGTTTAAAAAACAATCTATAACATAAATGTAGGATAAATGCAAAATTCAGTAAACGTGAAACTAAACTTCTAGAAATCAAACCAAAGCGTAAAACTAAGTTTTAGATTCATAAACTTATCAAAAATGTTGAATTGAATGTAGATAAAATATTCGTCAGCATTAAAAGAAGGTGATACAAAAATATTTAGAATCCTAATTTTAAATATAAAATAAAAATTGATCGAAAAATTGCAAATAAAAAAGGGCCCAATAAACTATTAAATAAAAAAACAAATATTAAAAATAAAAGAAATGCAATAGTATCAGTTCAACCAAAAAGTTATCGAATTTATCGATTATAATGATATTAGTTTTTTTTAAGATTGAAATTTAAGGGCAATAGTAATGGTAAAAAATCAAGGAAAGGCGGTGATAGAACAGGAGAGAGAAACAACAACTGCCACGCTCCATCTCGCTCGCACCAAACGCCATTGAATGTCTCTTCTTTATATTTCTTCTTTTTTTTCAACTTTTTTTCGAACAGCTTTTGGCTTTGATTTTTCTTCGGCTTTCAAGTTTACTTTTCGCCCTCTCTCGCTCGCACGCACAGCCCCCCCCCCCCTCGTTATCACTCTCGCTCGCACCAGAAACTCACTCCACCACTCTCTCTCTCTCACTCATTTTCGCACTCACACTCACTCACTCTCTTTCGATGCGCGCGCAAGCGCTCTCTCGTCGTCGGCTTTTAAAAATTTTTGAGTGATATTTTTTGCTGTTGCTTTACTTTTATTATTTTTGTTTTATTTCTTTTTGCGTCGACTGCGCTGCCGACAGCGGCAATGTGAGTGCATGTGTGCAAGGGAGTGAGCGATATGCAGGTGCCGATGATGCTTTTGCTCTCCATCTCGCTCCCACTCACTTTGGCTCTCGCTCGTTCGTTCGCATTCATTGTTGTTGTTGTTGTCGCTGATTGAAATTATGATTTTTTATTATTAGTTGTGCCTGTGTGTGCGTGTGTGTGTGTGTTGGTCTAACTGTTAAAGTGTCATATTAGCGTTGTTTTTGGTTGGCTGATTCGACATGTGCCGCGCGTGTGTGTGTGTGTGTGTGCGTGAGTGTGTGTGCGTCGCCAATTGATTTGATTTGTTTTGACTTTTTTCGGGTTTCTTGGGCAACAAATGAATCAATTCGTTTTTGAACAGTGTACACTTACTGTTATTACTTGTGATTTTCTTTAAATGATTTAATCATTTAATAATTTTATAAACTATTTTAAAATTATTTTAATTTTTAAGATATTCGATAAATTTAACTTGAGTTTTAGAGATTTAAATCCTGTTTTTTGTTGTTTTTATTTATTATAGATATTTTCTTTTAAGATATATTTCTATTTATTTTTAACAAACTTAACATTTTTACCTTTTTATTTAAAAAATTTGCATAAATATAATAAAATATCTTAGCATCTCAAAAAGTTTTCTGTTTAATAGATCAACAGTACTATTAAACTTTTATTTCAAACTATTCCTTTTAACATATTTCCATTTTATATCCCTAAAATCTATTGTATATTTATACCCGTTACTCGTAGAGTAAAAGGGTATATTGTATTCGTGCAAAAGTATGTAACAGGGAGAAGGAAGCTTTTCCGACCATATAAAGTATATATATTCTTGATCAGGATCACTAGCCGAGTCGAACTAGCCATGTCCGTCTGTCCGTCTGTCCGTCTGTCCGTCCGTATGAACGCTGAGATCTCGGAAACTATAAAAGCTAGAGGATTGGCATTTTGCATGCATATTCTTGGAGTTCCTACGCAGCGCAAGTTTATTTCAAAATGGCGCCACGCCCCCTCTAACGCCCTCAATCGCCCTACACCATTTTTTGAAAGGTGTCTGGCGCCTACACCATTAAAGATTTTGGAAAACTAAAAATGCAGTTTTATTGTGACTATCAATACCTATCGAAATGTAGAAGAAATTTTTCAAATCGGACCATTCGTTAAAAAGTTATGCCTGATCAAAGATTTAAATATCTATCTCCCTCGCACTCCCTTAGCTGAGTAACGGGTATCTGATAGTCGGGGCACCCGACTATAGCGTTCTCTCTTGTTTTTTCTTCAACTTGTTCTCTTTCTTTTGTTATTTCCAAAAACGTTTTTCTACTATTCCAATTTCACACACGGTTTCTATAATTATTTAAGGGCCTTCAAAACACTTTCACTCCGAAAAAAACCCATACACACGCCCATTTAATGCGTTAATTACTGTTAATTAGACGTAAACATGAAAAATCTCAAAAAAAAACCGAAAAAAATTTGGCTTTCCCTTTCGCTGCCAAAAAAAAAAAAAAAAAAGAAGAACGACAACAACAGCAACCATACTGCAGATTGACAGCAATTACAGGAGTAGCTCTGTCGGCGTCAGCAGCGCCGCAGGACATCGGTTGCCGTTTGACCTTTTTGCCAAAAAAAAAATAATACTAGAATGGTAAATTGCATAACACACGAGTACTGTGCGAAAAAAAAACAATGGAATGAATTAATAAATAAATAAAATAAAAAAATTAAAAATTCCTTCCTTAAAAAAAATATTTTTTATAACGAATATATTCTATGAAACATGTACAAATTTTAATTAATTTTTACTTGCCTAAAAATATTTATAGATATTTCAATGGAAAAATTAAGGTACCGAGTTCGTTCATACCCAAAGATATTCCTTTCTTTCATTTAACTTATGGTCTTTAAACATATTCATTTTTCAGGATATATAATAAATAAAATAAACACTTGTTTAAGACTAAGTTGTAGTTGAGGCCCTTTAAGATGTAGAAAGGTAAAAAAAATTTTTTTTTTTAATGATACTTGAATTTTTGGACCTCAGAAGAAGGCAGAGCAATAGTTGATAGAACCTGGACCTTTGCTGCGTTGCCGCCGTGAATTTTGCATTGTTTCGCAATAAATGCGCGATAATTGCACACATGAGGAGAAAGGCGAATGGAGAGCGGAGAAAGGGAAAGGGAGAATAGAGAAAGGGAAATGGTTTGAGGGGGTGGCGAGTACGCAAAAGGTGTTGCAATTGCAAACGGGGTTGAAAGAGGGGTGCTGAACCTTAAAAATGTCTGTGTGTGTGATGAAGGGCCAAAGGGTTGGGCGGGCAAAAAGGGGTGCCGGGGGTGCTTAACTTCAAGACGGGGGTAATAACAGTGCGTGCCATTGTTGCTCCTGCATTGTTGGTGGTTTGGCGAGAAAAAAAAAACAAAAAGCGGCAAAAAAAAAAATTACACCAAATTTAGCAATGCGAATTTCAAGCAGAGAGTATCGCATGGTGTGGGTAATTCCACCCCGAAGGGGGTAAAAAGGAGCAACAGGCGGCAATTGTTGCGCCGTCGTAATTGCGTAATAGATAAATGATTCGCGAATTGTTGTTTACACGGCCGCAGGCCAAAAACGATGGAGTGAAATGAAATGCAAGAGTTAATGGGGGGGGCCCGTTGGTATTTCGATAGGGGTATTAATACTAATTAAGCACTTTTAAATGCGTGGAAAGTAAGTCTTGGGGGTAAAATAAATTAAAATTCAATTATTTAATTAATTTCTAATTTTTTAATATTTTTTATTAAGATTTTTTATAAAAAAAAAAATTTTTTTTTTTGAGAAAGTTGCTAATTTCATTAATAACTTTTATATATTTATTATAAATGAGATTCTTGATTTTATTAAAAAGTTATCACTATATTAAGATATTTTTCCGTATATTTTCTGAAACTTTTATATATTCTGAATCTACCCCCTTTTGCTATTGATATTTCACACAATCAAAAATTGCGTCTCAAAAAGTTAGCCATTACCGGGCAATTGCTACATTTTGGTCTCCAGCTGCTTTTCAGAAATACCTAAGGAAAAAAATTCCCTTCGTCCTGCCAGCCGACAATTAAACACCTTTGCTCATTACTCGCCTCACTTGGAAGTCGGAACTTTGGACTACTCACCTTCTTCGATTCCAGGGGTTTGTCCGCTTTTTGAAAAAATCGAAAGGGTGCCCCTCTTGCGAGAGCCGGGTGTATTCTACTCGAACATTTTCCTATAGGTAGGTTTATATTGTAGGTACACTATACACACATATCTCGATTCGGCTCGTGCTAATTTGCATATTGCAGGCGCAGTTCGGAGCTCCCTTTAAACCATCCCACTTCCACATCCACATCCACTTCCACTTCCTAGGCAGCAATTTTTCTTTTTTCTTGTCCTTTGTTGAAGGCGCTTTCTTCGGTTCTTCGGTTACTTCTTATACGGCTTAAATTATTATAATCAAGCGGGGGGGAGGGTGGCGGGGTTGGCGAGTTTAGAGTCTAGGGTGTCAGGGTGCCGAGAAGATGCCAGCAGCTGCCTCAAGTTTCGATTGCCGTGAAAATCGGCAACGTGGCTCTCGATCGGAATGATCACGCGGCTGCACTGCATAGAAAATTGCTTTGATACAATAAAATAAATTGAAAACGAAATAAAAAAATTGCACAGGCTCATTTCCATGCATGTAGGTTGGTACCTGAGTTCGATTCACACACTAGAAATCGCTAAATTCTTAAAGAGTTTGTTATTTTCAAAAAATAAAGTAGTTCAGTAAGTTTTGAATTTAACAAAGCTATTACTTATAAGAAAATTACCCCTAAATATTATAAACTACAAACTTTTTGGCAAAAAAAAAAATTTTTTTTTATTTATTTGCCTTATTTATTTAAAATACATAATATTTATTTTCTTAGAGTGCCGCTGATAGATGAGATCGCATTACGCTTTGGTAAACATCCTTCAACGCCTGGGTAAGCGCCTCTTTAATTGGAATTAGAATCCGCCAGATAAATTTCCGTTGCATCTTTTTCGAGCTTTTCGTTCTAATTACGTCCAATGGACACCGATATACCTGGACTTTGTGGATTTGCGAATTGCGGATAGCCGAGGGGGCTATTGGATAACAAAAGACAAAAAGCCACGGATGGAGATACAGATACAGATACAGATGGATACATAGATGCATAGAACCGACGTCAGCGATCTCGGATTTCGCTTAGCATTTGATCGTGTTTTGAATTTGTTTTGGAATTGTTTTGAAAGCGTGATCTTCTGGCCACAATGGCCGCCAGTCGCCAGTCGCCAGTTGCCGAAATGCCAATCTCCTGCATTTGCATTTCAATTAAACCGAGTAGCCTCCTTCCTTCGCTTTCCTACCCCGTTTTGCGATTTGCATGGAAAACGCATAGCTCATCATCAGCAGCATTTCGAAGCAGATTTATGACTCTTGCATATGCCACACCGACTGGAAACATTAAAATCTATAGGAGTTATACGAGTTTGCAATTGGAAATCGCAGATACAGATAGACATAACGCATTATAGATAGCGGCGATTCCTGCGGGATTCCTGCATCGCAACGGCACAAATGTTTGATTTTTCCAACCCACTTCTGACCTTTCTCTAATGAGTGTGCACAACAACAGCCTCAACCCCTGGGAGGTTAAAACCAGGAACAGTGGTTCCAAATGGGTATTAAGGGATTTAATGTAAATATATAAAAGTAAATATACAAATATTGAAATAGGAATAATATATATATTTTTTTGAGATTTTGGATTAGGATGTATTATTTGAAAAAAAAATTGTTCGGCTAATTGTTAAAAAAAAATTTTTCTTTTTTTATCTCCTTTTCTTAAAGCTTAAGCCCACTGTGCAGAAAGTATAAAGTATTTGAAGTAAATTATAAGTATAAGTATGAAGTAAATTAGTATACATATTTAAAAAAAATTAGATCAATAAATAAAACCATATTTGAACTAAAATCGAACTTGAAACATTTTTAGAAATAATTTTCCCATCTTTTTTGTATTATCCAAAGTCCACAGTGCAATAAAAACTTAAAATATTTAAAGTAAATTTATAAACTAAACTAATCTAACTTAAATAATTTTTTTAAATATTTTTTCCATTCTCTTTTTTGAATAGCCAAAGCCCACTGTGCGATGCAAAGTATCTGTGTCCTGCAATCAGTTTTAAATATGCAAATTTCCAAATTTCAGGCGATGATCGCTGGCCTTTTTTCTACTTTTAGCAAGCTGTTAGCTTTTCGAGAGCTCTGGGCCCACCTTTTCAATACCTTTCGAGATACCCATTTGTATACTTCTTCTCACATTTCCCACAGGGGTAGAGAAATCTTTCTTGGAAAATTACTACCAACTAGCTGCAGTTATTACTATATAGTACATGGACTATATAATTTTGTTCGAGTGGTGGGCGTGGCCGCTGGCGAAGTAAACTGTGTCGTTTGCTACGCATTGACACGCTCAGTGCGCCAAAAAAAAAAAAAGATGGAAAGATGGAAAGAAAAAATCATAGAGATACAAACGTATCTAATAGATACATGTGAAAATCATGCATTTGACAGCGCTGGGAAAGCCAATGAATTGTACTATTGGATGGACTTTGTGTGTGCATCCATGAGATACAAAAAACCTCTAAGCGACGAACTGCACGGAAACGTGTTATGACAATGGAACGGACTGTTGGCGGCAATCTCGGGGGTCTCTCTTCTTAGATTACTAGATCTTACTGGGCAAAGAAGAAGCCGGGGAAGTTCTGGTCTATTAAGCAATGCTGCGACCTGAGCCGCGTATCTTAAAGATACAAGTTAACTAATAATTAGCTTTGCCAGCCAGCGGCCACAATTGCAGACAGCGAAACTTACGAAATTTGTGGGAATATTTTCCCGTTCGATTGTTCAGTTTATATGGTTAGTAATACAGTGGCGGTCAAAAGTCTATGATATGTTTTCAAAAAATTATTACATTTTTTTTATATTTAAATTAGATTTTAAAGCTTGAACTTATTCACAAATATTAAATTTAAAAATATATAATATATATATATATATTAATAGCTAAAATTTAATATTTACTATTTAAAAAATCCATTTTAGTTTGTAAATTTTGTTATATTAAAATTCGATTTTAAAGCCAAAACTTAGGTATAAATATTAAATTTAGGAACTGAAAAATTTGATATTTTAATCTTTAAAATTCAATTTTTAGTTTATTTTTTTAAATATTATTTTTCATATAAAATTAGATTTTAAAGCTACAAATATTTAATTTAAGAACTGAAAAATCATGCTATTATTTTTCCTACAAAACCTTTAATATTTGAAATTTGAAAAACACCAATTTAGCCTATACACTTATGACGCGCACTGTGACCGGCGTGTGAGTAAATAAGTTAACTCCTTGACTTATTGTTTTCATCTTTCGTTTTTCGTTTATGGCTTGCTTTGTACTTTGAGTTTGACTTTTATGGCCAACTTGTGATTATTTTCTGTTTTGTGTTGAATTATTTTTTCTGTATTTGTTTTTTTGTTTTCGGTTTTTTCGTTCGACTTTTGGCCCTCTCAGCGTTTGGCAATCCGAAGTTTTCGAGTCTCCGGCATTCGGATGCAATTTTCGGCTGGCATATAATGGACAACAATTTTATTGACATTATTTTAATTAGCAGTTTCAGTTCGAGTTTTGTGTTTTTTTTTGGTTTTTTGTTTTCTGCGTTTGGTTTGTGTGCTGCCATTGTTTAGCATCTCGTTCGTGGCCGAAGTCACTAATTGAGGTTAATGGGGCTTCTTGAAATTGTTTCAGCTTCCAAAAAAAAATATACAAAAAAATTATAAAAATATGTAGGTATATAAAATAAAGCCAGAGATTTTTCCCTTTTGCCCACCTTGATTGTCAGCTTCAAACTATAATTTTTTTTGTTTGCTTCATATTTATTTGTATTTTCATCTTCATTTATATTTTCATTTCCATTTTCAGTATCAGCTTATGTTAATTCCCATTTACGGCTTGTATAATAATTCAGATTTGATTGTTCGTTCGGTTTCCATCACTCTAAAGTGCCACTCGCCGGTTCGAGATCTTTATTTCTTGTTGCCAGGGCAGCTGGCAGGTGGATTATTAACTTTTAAGTGCCAAAATAGCTGCAGATTTGCTGGCCGACGTGTGTGGGTTTTTCAAAAATTATTGGTTTCAAGCTAGACGAAAAAGATATTGAGTTTTATTTGATAGGGAAAAAATAATCTAATAATTATTAGAAATTTTTTAAGGGAATAAAAATATATTTTCCTGAAATTTTCTTAGTTTTTCAAACAATAAATAAATATATAAAAAAAAAAATTATTTTGTGAAATTTTCTTACTTTTTCAAAAAAATGTAACTAAGCTTTTAGCAACAAAAAAAATTTAATAAAATTTCTGGCTAGATTTAAAAATATTCTGTGTTTTTTAATTAAAAAAAATGCTGTAAAAAATTAATTTAATAATTAATTACGATTTTTATGGAAAAACAAAAATATTTGAAATTTAAATAAATATCAAATATAAATCAAAATATATCCCTTAAAATGTTTTTATGCCGCAGAAATTCCCCTGAAATGTTTTTGCCAAGAAATACGAAAAGGGAAAATCATTAAAAAACTATTTGCAAGAGTCTTGGGCAAAAAAAAAGGAAGTAAAGCATTCTCGGGTATCCTTTATTTTTTGGGCATCATTAATTTGCATTAATTCCGAATCAAGGAATGCGAGTCCTTTTGAATCGAATTACACGAATTGAGCATATGTGTGACAGGCTGGGAAAAGGAAAAGGACAAGGACAAGGATCCAAGGAGAAAGTGGAGAGTGGAGGAGAGAGGAGAGAGCACGTCCTCAGCCTAATGACATTTTTGAGGTTGACAGCAGCAGTCGAAAAGGGTTTTCCACCGTCTGCAGATGCGCAGCGCATATGACATTTGTTTATTTGCATCATTTACCTTCCACATCCACTTCAGACTTTCTCCGGCTTTTTCCTCGCACACAAACACTAACACACAGAGAGTTTTCTTCACTTTTTCCGCCGTTAAGTAGGCTATGTAACGCAAAGTAAAGGATTATTAATGATGCCGCTGACAAGTGAAGCGATGAGAAAACCGCAAAACTGCCTCTCTCTCTTTCGTATGTGATTTATTGGCATTTTCTGGCATTTAGCAAAAACGTCTCTCCATCGCTCTGCCCTATTTTCCGGTAATTCAGGAATCCAAAATCCAAAAACCCAAGAATCCAATGCATTAGCATAAAGAAACCGCCGTCATCTCGTTTGGCCCATTGATTAATGGCCAACAAACAACAAGTGCGTGAGCCAATCAATGGGGAGCCCATTTACTCCAACTTTATCTTTTTAAGTCTGTGGGAATTCCATCGCACAATGCATTATAGGTGTCTATATATATATATATAATCGGCTGCTCCAAATTTGCATAACCATTCAGGGAGGTGAGTTTGTGAGTCCGTGAGAAGCGGCATGTCCTTGAGTTCCACAAAGGCAGTTACCCATACAGTTACCTATACCTCTATACCTATACCTATATCACATTATGCCAGGACAGGCAGACCAGGCAGCCCAGGATTTTCTCTGCGAATTTAGAGCAGTATTTCTAGGGGGTGGTGAGAAAGGGGCGGGGAGAAAGTGCACTAGATGCACGCATCGATATGCGAAGCAGGGCAACAAGTGCGTGCCGAGGGAACACAGGGTTGCATTCGCATTCGCAGGGTTGCATTCACCAAATATCCTCTAAATTCAAATAGAAAATGTAATATAAATATTTAAATTTATTTATTCTGCATTTAACCAACTTAAATTTAAAGTTTTTCAAGCTAATAAAATTCACTTACTAAAAACATTTAATTTTTTCTTTACCTTTTAATAGTTTTATATATTTAATTCTAAATAAAATTCTTATATGCTTCTTTTCTACATTTTTAAATATATATATTAAACAATTTTAAATGTTTAGAATATATACAACAATTTTTTTAAAAAATAAATAATAATAAATAATTATAAATATTATTATATAATATAATAATTATAAATATAAAATAATAAATATTCAAATAAATATAAATTAAATATATTTAGCACTGAAACTTTAAAATATAGCACCTAAATAAATCCAAAAAACATTCCCTTTAAAAAAAATTCAGCTTAACCCATGATACCCTGGCTGAAAACCAAAAAAAATGAAGGGAAGCGTGGGCGAAAAACCAACAACGACAGCGGCAACATGCTCATTATTAACTACTAAATAACATTGGCCAAAATGGGGGCGGCCGGAATGGGCTGCGGCGGGGGGCGTGGCAGTAGTAGAGGCACCAGTTGAGATGCGGCATATGTAAACTTGCCTTTTTGCCCATTTGTATCTCATAGATACGCAGGGCACATGGTTCGCAATTCGCAATTCGCCGTTTGCCGTTTGCCGTTCGCATAACGGTGCATTTTGCTATGCGGCCCGCGAAAACTTTACAGCAACAACAATAGTAGTAGAAGCTACAGCAGCAGCAACAGCAACATGGCCAACAGCAACATGCAACACACACAGCAGCAGCAGCAGCAGCAGCAAACGACGACCTTTTCAAGCCTTAGTGTCTGGTTTTTATCAGTGCCTGGTAAATCTGCAATGCCCCCCCCCCTTCCACACCCTTAACCCACACCCCCCCCCTTAACCCCCTAAAGCCCCGCCCCGCACATAGAACCATTGCACTTGCCGTTGGAAATTAATTTTCGTGCAACAGTCGCAGTTGTCTAGAACAATAGACAAACAGTTGCGACCACAGAAGCTTACGTGAACCCCCTGGGTTTAGAAACCCCCCCCTCCACTCAATAAAAACTGAAAAAAAATTCACACACGTTCTCTTGACTTCTCGACAATCGACAGATGATCTTGAAAGCAGATTGGTTATGGATGCATCTAGAGCAGCCATAAAAAGTATCTCGAAATTGCAAGACATTCTCCATCGGACAAAATAAACCGATGAAAGCGCAGATAAAGTGGGAATAATCAAGATGGAAAATCTTTTGAAAATAGGGTGGGATCGAAATGAGTATATATATACTATACTATACTATACTATACTATACTACTATACCTATTACAATTAACTAAATTAGTAAGTTAGTAGATACATAAAAATAAATAAAAGATAAACAATGAATATACATACACATAAAAAAAGAATAATTTAGTTAATATTAAATTTATAGTTTCGTATTAAATATTATTAATATTATATACAAAACATATTAAACTTCTTTATTAATATTGATATTATTTTAATCAAGTTTGATATTATTAATAATTCATGTTATTCATATTTATTTTAAATTTTTTTTTGTCTTGAGATCAAAGTTTAAAATATTTAAATTATCTAGCATTTTAAAATATAATATTTTCATATTTAAAGTTAATAAAAACGGCAAAAGATATTTTAATATAATATAATAATTAATTTAATTAATTTAATATAATATTTTTAAACTAATAATAAATGAATATTAAAATTAAACAAAGAGCATGATATTTAAATTGAATTAGATTTAATTAAATTTTTTTCTATTTCATTTATTATAGTATAAATATTATTTAATTTCAGCTATCAGCTTAATTTTTTTTCCCACAAAGTTAATTCCCCAAAAATCACTGGAAAATTTGGCACTCATAGATCTAATCTAGCATATAGAAGTCAGCCGACATAAACGACAGATTAACTCCCGAAAAACGACACAATCCCAGCGGGAACTATTGTTCGGCACTTGGGATCTCGCATATCACTTTCCCAACAATGCCAAGTTGATCTCATTACATGATACATTGCCTTTTTTTTTACAAAGGGTGGGGGGTGACAAAGGGTTAAGGTTCAGATTTAGCACTTTCACCCTTTCGCCAAATGTTTTTGCGCTGTTTTGCCAACTTTCCATTCACCAAGCTGGCAAATTTTCGCACAAAAAGAATTTGGGTTTGGGATTTGGGTTCGATAATGGTTTTCGGACTCGGATCAATTACCACAAAATGCCACTCGAAATTGTCGCAAATCGCACAATGCGAACAATCGATTTGATTTTCGGCAAATTTGCCAAATCGCAAGGTCCTTCAAAAGGATGTGAGATATAATATCGGTGAAGTGAATTTCAACCCCCTCGAAGGCGGAAATAAAAAAGATGCGGCAGTTGTTTCGCCCCGATTTGCATAATCATAATCTTGAGGCAAGTCTGAGGTATTTCCAAGGGTTGAGTCTCGCAATCTCGACGATCCCTTTTCCCGATTCCGATTTCAATACACTTCCGATCATTTGCATATCAATGCCAGCGGATATTATTTATTTCCATTATTTTGGGCATTTCTCATTTCGGATTTCGCCAGTCTTCTCCTTCTAATGGGTGCAGATGTCTGCCGCCCGATCGATGCCTTTGGCCAGCCCGATTTTCTCATAATTATAAATGCAGGCCTTTCGGTATATATATATATATATATATATTTCAGACTTTTGGGTCTTCGGAGGGAAATGAAAACACGCTCGATTGTTCCTTGTCATTTACATAACCGAAATTCCTATTGATTGATCCCTGCTTCCTTCCTTTCTCGCTGGAATTTCGGAGTTGGAGTTGCAGTTTGTCAGTTTGTTTCATATGTAAATACCAGGCGGCAGCTGAGTCCTCAAAGGTGAAACGGTAGCCGATCGATCGGAGCATCAATGCCACTTGATGGTCACACAACGAGATAAAAAATGTGTGAAATTTCAGGTTACTCCCAGTGCATAATTAATATTGATATTACCCCGACCTATTGGTGTGGAAAGACTAGTGCTACCAGAGGAATCTCTTTTTTTCTATAGATATACTCATAAAATACATTTTCAAAGTGAATGGGTGATCATAAAATAAAAAAATATGAATAGGTGACCCCAAAAAGGAAAATTGACGAAAATTTTATTTTTTCAAAATCGCGTTGAAAGTGTCATGGATTTAATAATTATTTTGTTATCTTTTCAAAACAGTATGTATTTTTGGTGTAAGACCATTTTTGGCCAAGTTACAGCGAAAAAACAAAATGAAAAAATTCATATTTTTGCCAAAAACGCAAATCCCAATTTTCCAAAAAAAAAAAAAAAATTGGTTTTCTTACCGAAACAATTGAAATATTGATCCAAATATGGATTGTCATACCTTTCTGAACTCGTTATTAAATTTCCAATCGATTGGCATTTAAACCTGAACATTTTATTTTTTGACCATTTTTCGCAAAAAATATGATGTACCCCCTTATAAAAAAAATGAAAATTGCCGAAAATTTTATTTTTTCAAAATCGCGTTGAAAGTGTCATGGATTTAATAATTATTTTGTTATCTTTTCAAAACAGTATGTATTTTTGGTGTAAGACCATTTTTGGCCAAGTTACAGCAAAAAAACAAAAAGAAAAAGTTCATATTTTTGCCAAAAACCCAGATCCCAATTTTCCACAAAAAAAAAATCGTTTTTTGGCCGAAACAATGGAAATATTGATCCAAATATGGATTGTTATACCTTTCTGAACTCGTAATAAAATTTCCAAACAGCTGGAATTTAAACCTGGACATTTTATTTTTTGACATTTTTTCGCAAAAAATCATGATGCAACCCCTTAAAAAAAAAATAAAAATTTGCAAAAATTTTATTTTTTAAAAATCGCGTTGAAAGTGTTATGGATTGTAAATTTATTTTGTTATCTGTTCAAAACAATTAGCATCATTGGTTTGAGACAATTTTTAGCCAAGTTACAGCCAAAAAAGCAAAAAGAAAAGTTCATATTTTTGCCAAAAACCCAAATCCCAATTTTCCAGAAAATAGTCCAAATTCAATTTTTGGCCAAGTAACAATAGTAATAAGTAATAAGCCTTCGAAATGATATAATAAATTTGATTAGCTCCTGCTGCCTTTCGATTACTGTATAATTATCGTATATCCACGGCAAAGTTAACAACTCCCTTAAGTTTTTGGATAGAATTAAAAGAAAAACCCGCCACCGGGGAACAAACCCATTTGGCCCGCCACACTTGACCACTCACACGAACCTATAAAGGTGGATATATACATATATTCGTATATAACGAACCTTACACACCTATGTGTGCCTATATAAAATGCTAATTTATGGCCAAAACCGATCTATTAACTTGAATGTCAAAATAAATGCGACCGAGCAACAACCCCGCATGCCATACTATACGACACTACTATATGGTATAATATATATGGAAAGAAATGAACGAGCGAGGGTCCCGAACCCAAATACAAATATAAAAAAAAATACAAAAACCCTGGGGTCAGTCGAAAGTCCAGCTCGGGGACTCGATATGCCACCATTGGGTGTCATTTGATTAGCATAATGCAACTATAAATGTGCCATAGCTTACTTTTTACCAATACCGCGACCTTTTATCGCGACCCGGGGATATATATATATAAATATATATCCCTTGATATATACAATTAAGTTGTGTTAATGTTGACGTTTGGCTATTTGCCCGCTGGCCAGGTGGAAAAATGGTAATGGAAATGGAAATGGAAATTCGAAATGGGCGAGAAATGGTGAACACAAAAAATGGCCGCTCGAATGGAGAAGAATAGGTGTAATTTGAATATTTATTACGTTATTACTGGTTCAACATATGCCATTGGGGAGGATTTTCATTACGTGACACAATACCTACTAACTTTTGGAGGGTCCCCCATACCATATCATTTCTTAAAAGTTCCTGGTACTATGGGTTACTGTATAGGTTATAAGAAAGTTATACAAATGTTTGGATATCTTTTGCTTCTATAGTCATATTTATACATAAAACATTTTTGGGATATAATATAGTTATCTATGGGATGCTATATAGTTTATAAGAAATGTTCTTAAGTCTCTTAGTAATGTACGTATTTATACATAAAACTAGAAGTTCCAGAAGATGTAGTATAAGTTTGTGTGTAATTAAGGGCAGTATTATACTATACCATACCTATAAGATACTATATAGTTTATAAGAAGGCTAAAAATGTTCTGGAAATCTTTTGGTTCCATAGTTCTATTCATACATAAACCATATCTACAACTTGTAGTTTATCTTTCTGTGTAATTAAGGGCAAAAGTTGAGAGTCGAGAGGCTTGTTCTTGACTTCTCTGGGACTCGGCTTATCTGTCATCTCGCTCCATCATCAGCTTATTTGCTTCTTCTAGCTGAAATTTATTGTTCACTCCGCGTACGTGATCACCCATAAAGGTGTAATAATTTTTATCAAGTCCACATTCACATCCACATCCACATCCCCACTTCACTTCTCTCTTATGACTTATGCGTGCGTTGCATTGGTACGGATCATCATCGTGATCATCGCCTTATGATGATGGGAATCTTTAAGCAGAATTCTACAGCTCGAAGCTTTTGG
Organism: Drosophila pseudotakahashii; assembly: GCA_035046095.1. Lineage (NCBI taxonomy): Eukaryota > Metazoa > Arthropoda > Insecta > Diptera > Drosophilidae > Drosophila > Drosophila pseudotakahashii. The sequence continues at coordinate 17,923,854 of JAWNOE010000105.1, forward strand.
CATCGCGGGGGCACGTGTCGGTATTCTTTAGGGCCCCGACTTTTGTTTTTTACTTTTTGTTTGGTATCACCTTTGTTTTGTCTATCGATTTTCGGGGTTAACGATTGTCGCGATCGACGTGCCAAATTTTGATAAATTAGGAGAAATATAAACTAGGGTTTGGCTTCGACCAATTCACAGAGGCTTTCTTTTTAATACATTTTTCTGATTTTACAGTTTACCTGCACCCAAAAAGGAAATACTTTAAGTGTTAATACTAGAAATACTAGAATATTGTACAAAAGTGTGGTATTTAAATAATAAATAGATAGTATAAAATAAATTAAATACTAAACGTAATAATAAATACTAAATAATTGCATTAAAATATTACTAAATAAAATACTAAATATAAATAAAAAAGTTGAATTTTAAAATGTTCTTAATAAATAAAAATATTATACAAATATTTTAGAATTATTCTTTTTCTGTATAAAAACCTATTAAATAACGTAATAATATCTATATTTTAAGCTAGAAATTAAGCACTTAATAATCCAATTACTAAATTCCTTAACCCCTTATCTCCTGATTAATGACTTCGACTAACACAAAAATTAGCATTTAAGCTGATAAAAAAAGGGCTATCCCACCTTTGGCCGCAAGAGGTGAGAGACCCCCATTAATAGCGCTCTGCCTGGTATGCCCAGGACATGCGTCCAAACTGCCAGGGACTTAACCCCATTTAACACCCCCGTCGCTCTCTACCAAAAGGACTGTTATCACCTTTCAATAATAAAATGCACATGACCAATTGGTGGCAACAACGGTGAAGTCGTGGAGTCAAGTTGGCCCCGAAACGAGGGCCAGAGAAATGACTTCAATTAACCATTCGACTGACCAGTGACTAACCAAAAAATGTTTAGTTTGCAGGGGTGGTGATGGTAGGGGAAAAAAAACATTCCCCTGGCAGGACACGCACATCGTATTTACAGGGGTTGAAGGGTTGACAGGTTCTGGAAATTAAATGAAATGTTGCTCGGCCGTTTGCGGCCCTAATGATCGTGGCGCCACCTAGCGGGCATCTAGGGGACTTTTACGTACCTCTTCCTCCGTTTTTTCCTTTTTTCACCGACCAGCCGACGGCTTATCGATTCGCATAAATTAATTTTCATTTAAAACGAATACGAATAAAGTCAACGACGACGGTATTGTGGGACTTTTTCCTTCTTGGTTATAAACTTTTTTTTTTTGATCAGCGGCGTAGTTTTTGGCGGGGGCTTTAAATGGGAATTTTGTTTGGGAAATTAAATATAAAATTTGGTACTACTCCCCCTTTAGAGCGTTTTCACTTGGCCACCTCTGTTCGCGATAATAGTTGGGTTTATATATACTACGGATATATCGCATATATATTTACATTTTGTGTGCATATTTACAGTCGTTGAATTGTGTTTGCATATAGAGCCAATAGATGACGAAAGTCGATGGGGCCAACTCACACACACATTGCATGTGAGAACTCATTCGTTAGCTTTTGTTCAAGAAGTCCGAAATTTTCGGCTGCGACAAAGCACAGTGGGGTTATTTTGCTAAAAATATACTATAATTAGAAACAAATAATATAAATATGTAACTAATAAAATTATATATCTCTCCTGATCCAAATATTTTAATAAAGAAATCATCAAAAGATTGCAATTTTATGTCGATAAAGAAAAAGGACATATCGATCAATAAATCAATTATAATCTTCTATCGATAACTTATTCCTCATGTAGATATTTTTATAAAAAATCATCAAGGAATTGTATTTTTGTCCTGATATCGAAAACGAATATATAGATCGATAACTCGTACAATCGATAACGTCTTAAATCGATAACTAAATTTAAACTTTTTTTAAAATATGTGGGATTCCTATAATTTTAAAAGGAAGCTTTTTTTTATGTAACATACATTTTTGTCTAATTTCCAGCACTAACATTTAGCCCATTTCCAAACATATGAAGCGCATACAATTCATATGCAAAGCAACTTGAACACACAGAAAATATATACTCACACATATAGACCCAAATATATGTAGGTATAAACTTGACTTAAAGGACTCGAGGGAGATATTAATCTACTTTTTTTCCCCCCCGTTGAGGGAAAAGGGCCAAAAGGGGCAGAGAGTCAGAGAGTCAGAGCCAAAAAGCCAAGCGTTTCATTCGTTTCATTTCGCCTCGTTCATTATTATTACCAACTATTCGCGGTTGTTGCTTTGCCGGTGGCTTTAACCTGATACCCGAAACCGAAAACTGAACGGAACCCGGTAACAAGTACAAGTACACACACATATAACCCGTACACGTCGTCATTTTCAGGGGTTTTCAGCTGCTTTTCATTCCCATGTTGCTCCATTTTGGCCACCGCTCTTAACTTTTATTGTTAACATGCAATTCATTTATTAATAACACAGGTATTCATACGTCAGTGCATGTGTATCCTCGACCTTTTCCACTGCCCCTCAATTTTTTTTATATATATTTTTCTTCGAATTTCTTGGTAGGGTTACAAAAAATGATTGATTGATTTACAGAATTTTTGGATAAAAATACTTTTAATTATTTTACGACTTTCTTACGCACTTTTTTAATCGTTTTTGCTTTTCTTGCACCAAAGAAATTTTCCCACCGAACTTCTGGTCACCGAAATTCCCCAGAATTCCCGTAATAATCAAATGGTAAAAACAAGAAACCCCGAAAGAAATAATAAAACTAACCGCCATATTGTGCGCCATATTAAAAAGCTTTTGGCTCAAGCCCTCTATCTCGCTCTAACGCCGCCCTATCCATCTCGCTCACTCACTTGCTAAGATCTTTTATTTTTTTTTGGCTGTGTGTGAACTAAAATCATATTTTGTAATAAACTTGTACACAGGTTTAATTAACTTCACACGTTATATATGCAATGTCTCTGCCGATCTTTTTGTTTTGTTTTTGGAACGGTGCTTTCTTGCCGTCTCATTTGCACACAGAAAGAGACAGACAGCTAGATAGAGAGGGAATCATCATATTTTAACGAGTTTAATTTGAAAAACCTTTAAAAGGTAATTAACGTATATTTTTGGCAGTTTTATGACAATTTTTGTTGCTTATGCTGTGTTGCTTAAGTAAGACACACACACACACAGAAAAAGTTATAACCAGATACGAGATCCATATTTGTTTAACTTGGGAGGTTTGTGAGTTTTTTTTTTGGGGCTGCTACCGCTTTTGTTGGCCAAGTGCGGAGAGTGTTTAAAAAATTACTTAATTGCTGTCATAAACTGGTGACTTTTTTCCACTCTTATTTGCTTTATTGTCATGACTCGGCCACTCGCACTCGCGAACAGTGAGTGCCAAAAGTAAACTGACCACAAGACCGAAAGCCTTTGCCCAGCGTTATCAAGGCGACTTTTGGGCCAGACTGTACTGAAAAAAAAACACAGAAACAGAAACAGCAGCAATCACAATAACAATAATAATAATAGTCGCCGGGCAAACTGGTTGTTAATATAATAATATTTTATTGTTATTGCATTACCTGCTAAATGATTAATTCGAAAATGTTGCCTCAGTTTGTTTTTTTTTTAACCAAGCAAAGGAAATCGTTTTCAAGGCGATCAAGGGCCTTGTGTAATATAAACCTATAGTTAGTTGGGTTTATAGGGTTTAAGATCTATGGAAAGCGACTTACATATTTTACAAGCCAAAAAATTAAAGTGGCATTTCAAATTTTTTAAAGATCAAGTAATTCATATCATTTTGATATGAATAAAGATTATGTTTATCTTATTTTAAGTTATTTTAAAACAAATACTTAATTTGGTATTTTACATGATATGATAAAATATCATATTGCTATGAAATAAGGTAAAATTGACCCTTGTGATATGTAATAAGGTAGAAATGACCCCATTTCATGTCGAATTTTACATTATTTGGTCGAAAAATACTAAATTTGGTATTTTTCATGGTATGATTAAATATCATATTGCTATGAAATGAGGTAAAATTGACCCTTGTGATATGAAATAAGGTAGAAATGACCCCATTTCATGTCGAATATTTTTCCTGTATATTATTATTGTATTTCATTCGATTTCGGGACTTCACTTCACATCCTTTCAGTTTAATTGAGTTACTGGATGGCTTAAGTAGCGGCTACTGACGCTGAAATGCGGGATTTGGGTTTGTCAGTTCGGTTGCATCATAAATTCAAATTCAAATAAAGTCGAAATTCACATTCACTTACTCATCGTGCGGCCACTTAATTGATATCTTTGTGCTGTGTGTGCCTGGCGATCTCTCGTAGCTCTTAGTAGTCGATTCAGATTCAGATACAAATTCAGATTCCGATTCCGATTCCATTTCAGATTCAGATTCGTTTTCGGCATCGGTTTCTCTGTGCTTTTATTAAGTATTTCTCTTGTTTCTGGCGATGTCTCATTATTTTGTTGCCTTCGTTTGCGGGCTTTAATCAGGAAGTTTTTAATTGCGTCGTACGTTTTAACTGGCAGCTAACCATAACCATATCAACCCCCTCCCCCTTCCCCCCTCGTTATTTACCCTCCTCCCCCTTTTTTTTTTTAGGGGGGGGCAATCATTGCGTGGCGTCATTTAATTGAATTATTTCGAACAACAACAATAATGATGAAGAAACGTCGTCAAGAAATCAAAAAGATTTCTGTGCTTGATTTTCTGTTCCTTTTTATATTTACATTTTTTTTTTTTTGCCAGTTTCCCTTTTTCGATGTACATATATAATTAATTTTTAATTTGACTCGCAGAAATTGGGTAATAAAAATTGTAAAATGTAGCAAAAAGCAGGGTAGTGGTCAAAGGGGGTTAGAGCTCCAGACTTCAATCATTAGTTGGTCGGAAGATGAGGAGAGGGTTGGCAATTGTTCTGCAGGTTTATTGAGCTGAACTCCCTTTTTTAAGGCAAGTGCACTTGAAAATATTAGAAATTATTTAAAAAAAAACAAACAAAATTTTTGTTGTAAAAGAAAAAATTTTTTTTAATCTAAAATAAGCTATTGTTTGTGTAGTGAAATTACGATTTCTTTTTCTTCTATTAGCAATTAAAAATATAACATTTTTGTATATTATTCAATTATTTTAGAAAGTATTTTTCTTAGTATTTTTTAATTTTTGGTAAAAGAAAAGTTTTTTTTTTTAATCTAAAATAAGCTATATTTTGTGTAGAGATTTCTCTACGATATATTTTTCTTCTATTAGCTATAAAAAATATAAAATTTGTATATATTTTTCAAATATTTTCGAAAGTATTTTTCTAAGTGTTAATCATTTTTCTTTAACGCTGTTCAATGTTTAATTTTAATTTTTTTCCTGGCCTTTCGATTTTTGCCTTCAGTCGTAATGCTTTTGCATTATTAAAAATGTAAACAGCGTTTCTTAGGCAGGACTAACAATCTGCTGGCTGAACCCCCTCTTAACCCACCGAATTTTCCTTAACCCCTCTTGGCCGCCAGCTGCCAGTTGACCAGCAGGCAAAAAATAAAAGAGTAACGCAAAAAAAAGTTATTATAATTTCCTCTTTTTTTTACCCCCCTCCTTTAATATATATATATATGTATATGAAAGGATATAAACCCCCTGGTTTTTTTAGTGTTTACAATTCTTCTCGTTCTCCCGGTAATCGCCTTCGATATTCCTCGACTTCGACTTCGGGTTTTGGACTTTTGACTTCGTCTTCGACGGAAACGGAAACGTAGGCAAAATGCGACGCCCTGCAGTCGCCCAGCCCCCCCTTTTGCCCCCGCCCCTGGCTTGTTGTTATTTTTCTGGTGTAACAATAAAATTTCCTTTCCCCCCTTTACCATTTTTTTTTGCGAGGAAAAAAGCGGAGAAAAGTAAATGAAAAGGAATCAAAGGCTGCAATATGCCGCCCAGCAATGTTGACGCCGTCTTAACCCTCTACCGCCCCCTTCTAAAACCCCATCGACACCGTCTGTTGCTGTAGTTAAAAAAAAGAAAAGGAAAGAAAAGAAAAGAATGAAAGAAAGCCACAACCGACACCGGCAAGCAATTGTTGTGCTGTGTTTGGGTTATTTCTCCACGTTTTTTTCCGTTCGGTTTTCCTATTCTTCATTTTTTTTCCTCTCTTGTTATTTTCATAAACTTTCAATAATTTTTTACTTTTGCCCATTGGCTGGAGTGCGCTGTAATCGAAAGAGAGGGCTATATTGGTTGTAAAAGGATAACAAGGAATATTATTGTCTTTTATTTTATTAGGGAAAAATATTTAATAAAAGCTTAAAATATGAGAAATTTTCAAATATTTTATATCTAATATCTTAGATTATTATAAATTTGTTTTTATATTTTATAACAATTTGAATTATAAATTTATTTAATGTTATATATATATTTTTATTATTATTTAACAAATATATATATAGTATTTTATTATAATATAATAATCATTTGATATATGTTTTAACTATATAATTTATAAAATATTTAATTATTAATTTATATAATTTTTTATAATATTTAATTATTTAACTATATAACTTAATACCTATAATATTTAATTATTAATTTCTTTAATTTTAAATAGTATTTGGTTATTTATTTATTTATTCTATACCTATAATATTTAATAATTAATTTTTATAATTTTAAATAATATAGTTATTTATTAATATATAATTTTGTACAAAATATTACATTATTTTAGATTCTTTTTAAGGACCTTTAGATTTTTGCAGCGCATCCTTTGAGCCTTTAAGGCTGAACTTTTTCACTCAAATTGCCGCTGAAGATTTTGTTACCCAAGTCGAAATTTCTTAGCTGTGTTTTTTTTGTTGTTCTTCACCGACTCCTTATTAATTTTGGTGCAATTTTTCGCCCCTTTCGCTGGCGGCCCCCTGGAAATCCTTTCACCACGCCCCCCCCTTTCTCCCCCTTCCCCTTTTCCCGCACGCCCCTGGACCTTGCTTGTTTATCCTTGTTGTTTTTGGTGGGTGGCCGCCTGCTGCTTATCGTAATTCATTTGGCATTCTTGTTACCCATTCCATTTTTTTGCCCAGCGATTCCTGGCAAGGCGGTTCAACATTAATTTCTATATTGAATCCTTTTCTTTTTCCTTTTTTTTTATAGACTTTCCACAGACTTTTTCTCCTCCCTGTTTTGGATTGTTTTTTTTTTTTGGTTTTTTGTGATTTTTTGTTGCGTGCGACGGATCGCGTTTTCAACCATTTCCATCTATCTTTCGCTTAAATTGTCAGTTAAGCGACTTTCGAAACACAATGCCGCGACAAAAGCAAAACTTTACACGCACGGAAACCCGGGGATTGGGATTGGAATGATACTTGTAAGATGTGGTTGGCAGTGGGATTGTATTGGCTGGATGGATCGGCCGGGGTTCCCATCGTGGCTTATAATTTGCGATGGGAAAATCCACGGAGAAGGTGTATCTATCTGTATCCCATGGATGCGTGTGCTCCCCACATTTTTGTTTCCCAGCACTTAATGGATTCTTGGTTCGGTCAATGTTTCCACTCGATATTTAAATATGGTTTGAACTTAATAGGCACTTGAAGTCGTCTTATAAATATATATATAATATATGGGTCTTGTGACTTGAGCATTTAATTCATTGAATTTTGTATATATCACAAAATTTAGTTAATTATCTTTTTTTCTATAAATATATTTCTGTCTAAGATAATATTTATAAAATATATATCTTAAAAATGTATTTAAATGCTTATAAGAAATTTAGAACAAATTATACAACATTTATTTAAGTGTATATAAAATTATAAAAAATTATAAACATATATGCAATATGGTTTTTATGACTTAAGCATTTAAATAATTGTATTTGGTATATATCTTCAAATTTAGTTAATTATCTATTTTTCTACAAATATATTTCTAACTCTGATAATATTTATAATGTAATTTTTACCTTAAAAATGTACTTAAATTTTTATAAAAAATGTAGAAAAAATGATATAACGTTTATTTAAGTGTATATAAAAATATAAAAAAATGTTTTTAATTATCCATTTATTTGTTACTCCGAAAATATTTGTAATGGTTCTATAAGTAGGCCTTTATTTAATTGCATATAAAATTTTATTTAAAAATTTACGTAAATATCTATCTATTCCCACTCCCTGTGTTTTTTTTTCACCCCACGGAAGTTGACATTAGCCCGGGTAAAAAAGAAAAAATAATAGAAAAAAAACTAGACAAACACAGAGAGTGGCGAGATGAAAGGTCTACACATGGAAATTAAAAAATAAATAAAACGAAATGAAATGAAATGAAATAGAGTGGGGAGAGATAGGAAAGACATTCACCCAGACACTCAAGACAACACAACACAACACAACATCCACCTTTTAATTGTGGTAAAAATGGAGTAATGACGGAGCCCAGCTCGTCTTTCGGTTTCGGAAGTTGGCATTTTGACTTAGTATTATGTACTATTATTGTTATTATTTTAGTTACCCGGAGCGGCCTTAGACAAACAGAAAGTCCGCATTGCATGCCGCTGACTCTCTGGCTTTTCTATGGGTTTTCTTTTTGTGGATGTGGTGGCTTTTAAGAGGCTGAGTTGGTGGGGTCACCACCACTCCAGCACTCTTTCTACGCAACCACATCCGGGGGAAGTAGTGAGTCCAAGTCTTCGTCTTGACTTGCAGTCTTGGCTCCCACACACACGTGAGCTTGGATTTGTGGAAGACACAAAGACACGAGAAAGTTCACTGGGTCAGGCAAAACCAAATCGGAGGGCCAGTTATCACTTGAAGATATTATCCAGAACATTGCTTTCGGTCGCCCATTGAGTTGGCACTTTCGAAAGGAGTCGTCGTCTTTCGACTGTGGGAAATGTGTGAACTTCGGTGGGAAATGTCTAGGATGTTACATATATGATTTCTAATTGGTATACTAAATACATTTTAGCTGGAATCCTGAAAATCTACTTACAAATAACCGAGTTATGAGTTCTTAAGATCAAGCGATCCATAAATTGGATTTAAGTGAAATAAAATGGGTTTGAAAAATAAATGCAGATTTTTAAGAATTAAACCACAAACTTTTTATTTTAATTCAAAAAAGAGTTTATAAAAAATGTCTAAAAAATAGTTTAAGTAGCTAAAGCAAAATGAAAAAATATTAAATATCTTAAAACTTTTCCAAGAAAAAGGCGATACAAAAATTGGATTTAACTGACTTAAAATGGGAGATATTTAGGAATTAATAGAAATATATTTTTAGAGAGTTACTACTAAATATTTAAAGTACCAAAATACCTAAAATATAAGGGAAAAATATTAAATTAAAATGAAAAAATATTAAATTTCTTTAACCTTCTTTAATAATATTTAAATTACCCAAAATAAATTGAAAAAATATAAAATTTCTTAAAAATATTTAAAATACCCAACAATAAAATGAAAAAATATTAAATTTGTATAACCTTTATAAAGTTTTCTCTAATAATATTTAAAATACCCAAAATGAATTTTTAAAAATATTACATTTCTTTAAGTATTCATAAAAAATATTAAACATAAATGGAAAAAATATTAAATTACTTAAATCTTTTCCCAAAAAAACAGTTTCGATATACTACATTTACTAATATTTGATATATTTCCTGCCATTTTTTTTGCTGTTGCCAATTTGTTGTTTATTAAAATTCGCATGTCGTCGAATTTGACATACGCCTGTCAGACCCTGGAAATTACATTTATTTTTTCTCTCTCCCAATCGTATTTTTTTTCCTTTGCCTTCCAAAGAAGGAAACTTTTTTTTTTCGGCTATAAGAATATATATATGTATATGAATATTTTTTTTGAGGGTCGTCTGGGGTGTTGGCAATCGGTTGGGGGAGTGCAGGGTACTGGCAAGTCCATCAATCATCAGTCACACATCCGAAACGGAGCAGAGCTGCGCACTCAACGTAACATTCAAATCAATCACAATGCGACTGCGACTTCTAACTGTTATGTTTATATACTTATTTTCTGTTTTTTTTTTGGGGGGGAAAATTCGAGCCCTCAGTTGTATGCAAAACGCAAATCTAATTTTTCATCGAATATGTATGTATGTATGTAGTGCATGCAAGAATTTCCCTGATGAAGTTGTTCGAAATAATGAGTAATGTGCCCGATTTCTGGGCAAAGTGGGGTGGTAATGCTCATATGGCGTGCCAATCCATATGGCAGTTAGTTTCCAACTCCCAATTTTATTTTTTTTGCCTTTTCTTAGAACCAAGTAGACCTTGGAATCTAATTCCTGCTGTCCTAGACGAGCTACGAACTTTTACACTCATTCAGTCATTGCCTTTCACAACAAAAGCACCAGTTTTGGTAGAGATCAAAAATATATAAGATTTTTTTTTCTGTGAATAAATAATATTTTTTTTTTCCTTTTTCGGTAAGTTCAAAAAATAAGTTTTATCTATAGTTTCGCGCGGCTAAGAGGGCAACATCTTTGTTTAAGATCATCGAAAGTGTCTGGCTAGAATGTTTCCTGTGAAGCAAAGGTCCTTGTTGATGGTGGGAGTGCGTTCCTTCCGTTTGGGCTTCAACTACAAGCTGCTGAACCGCACCAAGGGTTGTGACAAGACCTCGGCCACTGTGTTGACTAGCCATCTGTCCGGAGATCAGAAGACCGAGCAGCTGCCCGAGGAGCCGCGCAAACCGGAGGATTTGCTGCAGCATTTGGGACCGCAGCGCAACGAACTCGAACAGCGTAAGATCCGGAAGGCCCAGTACGAGTCGCATCTGAAGGAGCTGCTCCACCAACGGCCCGCCGAATCGGAGATGGCCATCCAGTGTGTGCCCTTTGTCAAGATGGCGCCCGCGGGTCCGGAGAATCCCCTGAAGCGTCGCTACGATAGTCCCGAGTCGCTGCTCGAACAGGTCAGCGATCCCAAGGAACTGGCCAAGGAGATCATTAAGTTGGCCCGCGAGCTGCACACCGAACGGCAGAAGAACGAGATTGTTATGCAAAACTTCCTCGATCTGGAGGAGACTTTGATTCTAAAGAATTCGGCCTCGAACTCGGCACCCAAGAAACCGAACAACAAGCCCGATGGCAAGAAGGCCAAGTGAAAGCTGCAGTTTCCGAATAATTTGCGCATGGCGATTTCTCTTCATTTAACATTGAAAATTTTTTGTACATTTTGGCCACCCTGATATAATTTCTATAATATAATTCATATTTCGGTTACAACAAAATTTTTTTCGATTTTCTTATTGATTTTATTTAGGGGAATTTAAATGACTTCGTTATAAAAGTTTTTTTTCAAATCAAATTAAATTTTTTATTTTTTTTTTTTTTAAATAGTGCCAACTCTAAAAAATATATAACATTTAATTTTTTGATAAAAATTGATTTGCTTAAACAATTGACCTACTTTTAAAATTAAATTAATATTTACAATTACATTTTTGTGTGGAAATTGTGGCAACCCTATAAAATGTAAAAATGTATTTGCTTTAGATTTTCCTATAGAACTTTAAGAAAGGAATCAAAACCATATCGTTAATTTTATATTTTAAAATTAGACTTCTTTGGAAATAAAATTAACATTTAAAAAAATTTTTTTTTTTAATTTTGGCAACCCTAAAACGAACTTTAGACATATTCAAATCTATCAAAATAATTTTCTTTAAATAATATAATATTTGCCAAACCGAAATCGAATCAGTTGGCTTGGAAAACACAATCAAGGAGGTTATCCAATGAAAAGCGAACCTCCGTAAAGCCCGGCTTTTCCCCCAAGTGAAGTTCGGCAACGGCGAGGAAATGGCCGAGATGTCACTTGACTAAAAATAGCTATGTGATCGCATATAAATTATAATTGAAATTATCCATACACTGGCTGGCTGATAAAGAGCGCTGCCTCGAATCAGAATCAGAATCTGGATCCGAGATATATATGATATATATGTATGTATATGACATATGTGGACGGGGAGGAAAGGAAACGAAACGGTGCTGTTGATGACTTGATTTCAAATTTGAAATGATATTTTAAGAAACTAATGCCGGGCGGTGGGTACGGTGGAGCGGGAATGTGCGCGGATGGCCTGTCTTATCCACCCTCAAAACAGACCCCACAACTGCCCCACCAGATCTCCACCCTGCGACACTTCGTGGGCATGTTAAATGTCATTTAATAGTTGACAGTTGCACTTGCTTTTGCTGTTGTTGCTGCTGCTGCTGCAATGATTATTATTGCAGTTTATTTTTTGTATCTAGCAAAAATTTATGTGTAGGTGGTTTTAAATTTATGTGCTCGACGTTGTCGTTGTCGCTGACGCCAAAAACAAGTCGCGAAAAAATTCTTTTGAATTTGTTTCGTTTTTCTTTAATAAAAGTAAATTTTATTGCTTACACTAAAAATGCATTGCCATTGTATATGTATGTGTGTGTGTGTAGGCTAATGCTCTCGTGTTTTCTGAGATACAGATGCTGAGCAGCGAAGAAAAAAGATACATTTACAGATAGAAATACAAATACGTGTGCTGATGCAGATCATTTGCTTATTGAAGACATCCTGTGACTTGCAACCGCTTTTGTCTTTTCTTCTGGCGCCCCAAAAAAAATAAAAAACAATTAAATCAAACTAAAAAAAATGTGATCATTGTGTGGAATTTCTATTTAAATGGGGCACACTTAACTGTGGGTTCGCGGAAATTAACTAAAATACTTGCCCAATGCTTATCAACAATTTAAGTTGCTTCATAAGAAGCATTTTAAGAAGCATTTTAAGAAGCATTTTTTAAGAATTTTAAGAAATATGGTTAATTTATTAAAATGTAAAATATTGATAAGCTAATTCTAATTAAAATCTTTTATATATTATTTATTATTATATTTAAACAAATTTCTTGGAATATAAGTAAAATATTTGCTCAATGCTTATCAACAATTTATCAACATAAATTTATTAAAATGTAAAATATATATATAAGCTATTCCTAATTGAAATCTTTTCTTCCATTATTTATTTTTTAAACTATTTAAATTTATTTAATTTATTAAAATGTAAAATATATATAACTATTTATAACTAAAATATTTTTGTTAACATTATTCATCTTAAACTCAAACCAGTTATTTTGAAATATTTATTTTATTAAAATCTTAACAAATTCCATGAAATTCCCAATCAAAATGTCTTTTTCCATTTTTAAAAAAGCTCTTAATTTATTTGATATTTAAGCAAATTTGCTACCTCTTTTATGGGTTTTTGGGTTGCCTTTTGAAAACTTTCCCAGCAATTACTTGGGGCGAACTTTGATCGCTGCTTTGATTTTCACGCAACTTGCCGGCGATCTCTTGGCTCTTTGACCTCCGACCAAAGGTGGAAAGAAAGTTTCTGTTTATTTTGGCAAATCATAAAAATGGCGATGGTCATGGATCACAGCCCACAGCCCGAAAAAAAAAACACGAAAAAGCCAAGACGAAAAATTATACAAAAATACAGGCGTACAGTTGCGGATAAGCCGAAATCAGTCAGATATTCAGTTGGTTTGTCAGTTAGTCATTCGGTCATTCAGTCACTTAGTCAGTCGATCAGCCAAGCGTCTCCGAGTTCAAGTTGTCTTATCGGTGGTGCTGCTCAAATTCCACCTGCTCTTTTATTTTTTCTATTTTTTCGGCTCTGCGCCATTTTTGAATTTCGTTTTCTGGACGAATGCCTCTAATATGAGTTAACAAAAAAATACAAAAAAAATATAAACAAAAAGAGAGAAACAGAACATAGAAAATGGTAAAGAAATGAAAACATTTTTCAAATTTTATGCTCATTGTTAGTTTTGTATTTTTTATTTTCGGGTTTTTGTTTTTGGCTAATTAGCGTAGCCCCTGGGAAATGGAAATGGGAATGGAAATGCCTCGGCCTCCGCCCGCAGCTCTCAAAACTCGAGTTTCCCTTGAATACACCACACATATAATCCCACATTCACATCCACATGCACAGCCATATCCACATCCATATCCATATCCAGGTTATAGTCGCTTTTTTTTTTTTTTTTTTTGCATAAATTAAATATTTTTCGGTTGGGCCATTTGCCGGTGGGTGGCTTTTTGGCCCAGTTGACTGGGCATTCGAAGGTGAGCCGAGAGCATTTCGGGAATCTCAAGAGTTTGTAGGGGAATGCAATACCCATGGCAAATGGTGGAGGAAAGTCGAGTTTGAGTTTTAGCTGGAGTTTATGGGTGAGAGGTTCGGAGGAGTTCTGGTCTTAATTCATAAGATAATAAATATTCTAATGGTATAACAGGTAAGTAAAAAACTATAAGTTAGGAAAAAGCGATAATACATTTTATATTTTAGTTTCTAATATGATGAGAAAGTAAAATAAAATAATTTAAATACTAATTTAAATATTTAGAAAAAAATTCCGCTTCCTAATAATAATTACAAATATTTTTCCTATAAAACCAACGAACTTTGGTTATTGAAACACCCTACCAAAAGTGGCGTAGCTCACCCATAAGATCCGAAAGTTATTAAAGAAATGATAGAAATATTAATTTAAATATTTAATAAAAATTCCTTTTCCTAATAATAATTATAAATATTTTATCTTATGAAACCAACAAACTTTGATTTCCGAAACACCCTACCAAAACTTGCGTAGCGAACCCATAAGATCCGAAAGTTATTAAAGCGTAGATGCGTATATATGCTTATATATTGTTTTAGTGGGCTTTTGGCGCTAGATTCACACTATAAAAAAATTAGCTGGCCCCTTCTTTGTTGTTATGCTCGCATTTAGCTTATTACGATTATGATTTTGTATATTTTTCACGCCGCCGCCATTGTGGCTGCCCATTTGCCGGGTTCAATGACTAATTTATGAAAGTTGGCCTGACTTGACTTTAATTTTGGGTTTTTTTTAGTTTTTTTGTTCGGTTTTTTTGTTTCGGGGGGGGGGGGGGGGGGGGGGGGGGGGGGGGGGTAGAGATCAGACCACCGGAAAGCAGCCAAGTGTTTCGCAGGCAAATATGTATAACTAGGCGGATTCCAGATCACACAAAATAGACTTCCATCGAATAAGTGTGGTTTTCGTTTCGGATTTTTTTTGTATAATTTGTGATATGCTACAGATGCCCTAAGAACTTTCACCGACCTACAATAAAACCAGCGAGGATCTGAGGATTCCGGGAAGAGGATATTTTTGTTTGCCTGTGATATTTCGCGTTCACTTGTTGCGGTCGCATTTTTAGGGGCATTGTGTGCTCAATAGGCGCAATAAATAGATTACACGACCTGAGGTTAACCGACCTGCCGAACAGGTAGGTTGAATGGAATGCCGACAAAGGAGAGGTGGCACCTCCAGCAGGATCATTCGATCATCTCTCGTTTCCTAGGATATCCGGGGGGTGGGGATCATGGCCATCATGCCATCGGTCAGCGATTTAACGCCTCTAATTGAGCCATAATGTCTTCGATATGGCACCAAAAAAAAAATCGTAGTCGTTCGGCCTTTGGCTCGCTTTTCGTGTGCCGACGCAGCGTTGGGAGTAAATCAATTTTTATGCCGCACTTTGCAGTTAAAGTGGCGACACACAGCTACACGGAAACAAAATTCTAGTTATTTTGAAATTAAAAAGAAATGCTAGAAAATATATATAGAGATATATAAGCTTTTCAAACGCCCAAAAAAACTTTTAAAAATATTATTATAATATGGAACTTTTGTTGGATATTTTTATAGACTTTTATTTTGATATTTTATGCATTTAAAAAAAACGCCAAACATTTTTTATTATAAAAAATGGTTATTAAAAATTAAAGAAATCTAAAAACCTTATGGCATATTTTTAAAGAAATATATACGCCTTTTTGGATATTTTTAAAGATTTCTATATCTATTAGATGAAAAGAAAATTCTAGCGTTTTTGATTATAAATTAAATGTTATAATAGACATACAGTTAAATAAATAATTTAAATAATTAAAATTTTTAAAGCATAGGAATCTCATATTTAGTTTTGGTTGATCAACTTTACTCACCTTTTTTTCTCTGCGTGCACAGATGCCATCGAAGAGATACAAAGATACTCGCTGGCCTCTCGTTACATTAAATATGCATCAAAAATTGATGATGATGCATTTTTAACGATTCGTGGAGATTTTTATGTCGCCAGAAATGCATTTGACAGAGCATCGAGTCGCCTGATGTATGGGCCCAATACACATGTCCATCATTCCATCAGTGAATCAGTCCATCACATTCGACATCTCCATCTCTCTAAATTTATTTGGACATGTTTGTCGCTTGTCTGCGCCTCAATTTGATTTTAATGGCCTTTTGATAAATTCCCCCGCACCTTGGACATCCCAACAGTCTTACTCTAACTCCCCGAAGAACTCCTCGAAGATGTGAAAAACCTGGATATATATATATATATTTGCCCTTGGATCGGGTAGTACATGTCATCAGCGCTGGGCGGCGCCACTTTGCGGCGCTCACACGCTGCGCGTTAACCTGGACAGTTTGTAATTATTTCTGTGGCCAAATTGAATTGAATTAAAGCGAAGAGGTGAAGTGCACACGGAGAGCAATGGCAGAAACCATCAGGGCAGGCAATGGGTCTCAGGTGTGGGATATGCGACGTATTGATACCCTAATTAAATTCTTTTAATAAATATTTAAGAAATTAATTTAATATTTATTTTTATTCCATAAATTGTTGTTAATGCTTTATACGCATCTTTGATTTATTTCCGAATTTCGGTTTAATTTTTAGATTTCTATGTCATACAGTTTTGGCTGTCGGTTGAACTTGTGGTTTTTTGGTTAGTACTTTTATAGTAGTTGTAGTTGATATATTAAAATCTATGTTCTCAATAAATCGTTTCTAAAAATCTTTAATTTAAATATAAATAAATTTAATACATTCCATTTAAAAACCCCATCATAGCCCAATATACCCGGCGTCGCATTCCGTTTACCCAGCATAATGAAGCCGGGAGTTGAGCGCAAATGAACAACGAACTTTTTGGCCACAGTTGAGTGATTCTTGGGTGTCGTCGTCATCGTCTTTGGTCTTTTGGTCTTCAGGGCCTCTTCGTCGGCGGTTGCCTGCTCATCGTCACCAGTTGGTTGCACCTGTAGCGGTACTCGGTACTCGGTACTCAGTGTACTCACTACTCAGTCCATATAAAAATTCCCAACTGAGACACCAAAAAAACCACCATCGATGGAGTCCAGGTCCACTGTCACTGTCAAGCGTAATCATAATTTATTGTAATTATTTTGTATTATTTTTTAAAATTGTTTTAATGAGTCTTAGTCGTTGTCGTCTTCGCTGGTTGGTTGCTTGGTTGTTTGGTTGTTAGCTTGGTTAGCTTCGTTTGCCTTTTTTTCTCTGTGATCGCTTTGGCGTTTTAGTTGATTCTCCTCAACAACAACTACCGACAGTCACCTCGATCTGGCCGTAATTACATTATAGATATTTCCATGTTGTGATTACCGTTGTCTGTCTGTCTGTCGAACGAACAACGAACGAACAACGAACAACGACTGACTCTCTTATGGCATTTTGTCAAACGAACAAATTTCATAATCGGAAGTGTTAGGTGGGCCGAAGTGTTTTGGTTTCTGTTTGTGTGTATTTTGCGGCTGGCTCCCATTATCCGGGCACTTTTAATGAGCCGCAATTATTGAAATTTCTCGAATGCAACGGCCCATGGGTTGGGGTGTCTCAGTCTCTGTCTCGGAAGAGAGAGAGAGGTGTCTGTGGGTATTTCCTTATAAAAACTTTTGATGAGACTTTTTCGTTTTTGGAATCGGTAGAAGATTGTGTGATTAGTGTGCGATTGGTTGGGTTTTTTCCATGGGAAAATACTATTTTTTGTCCAGGGGATCGTATCTTCAGTCGATTCTATATTGATGGAATAATTTAATTATTACTGAAGAAAGATCTGGAATCTAGTTATAATATATTTGGTTACCAAATTTTAGGCGGGTTAGGTTATTTCATATAAAGCTAAAACATTTGCAGGCCTGTTAAATTTAAATTCAATAAATTTAAATAAAAATTTTGTGACTTTATAATTAATATTTTCCACACTGATTTAAATATTTAAATGCTAACAATGTTTTGTAAAATAACTTATATATTTTTTTATATCTAAAAGGTCAGATTTTTCCAATTTCCTAAAATATTTACAAGAAGAAAAATAATGATATAATTTTTTAAGCCCCACTCTCCAGGTATATATATAATTTTCCAATTTAATCTACGATTTTAGCCAACATTTTTCCCAGTGTACAGATGATCGTTGCGCAACCGCTGTCATCTTTCAGTTTCGGGATGCTGACGCTGCTGGTTCGCTGGCACCTGTTGATCTTGTGCAAATATCAAATAGTTCCACACCGAACAATGCGATCCGATCCCTGACAAAGTACACACCCTGTTTTGATCGTAGGGTACTGCGGTGCACACTTTCGGGTCTCTGATACTGATAAGCCCTAAATTTTTCGACTTATCAGGCGGGGGTGTTCTCGGTGTTCTCGGTGTTCGGCATTCGGTTTATTTGGTCTCTGTACTACACTGTATATGCCAAGATAAGATATAGAACCGAGAACTGGGCATTTTGTTTTACTTTTCTGTTCTTTTTTTTTTTTTTTGTTTTTTTGTGGACTTCAGCTTCAGCTTGGCTTTCATCAGCTAACCGCAGCATGCCAAAGCCATGAGGCCAATTTTCCAAGAATAATTTGTGATTTCGTTTTCGTTTTGGGTTCCTAAATACTCGAGGGGATGTTGTCGTCCCCCCTTAAAAAGCAAATAAGTAAATAGAGCGAATGCCTAAACAATAATAGCACTTCACATTCGGAATCATAGAAATTATTTCATTGTTTGCCCAGCGATAAGGAGAATTCCGCAGCCACAAATAAGTGGAAGCTCGACCGAAAGAAGGCTGTTATTTTTATTATTTTTCATATCCATCACATCTCTGACATGTGTTTAGTACAGTTACGAAAGTCAATAAGATTAGCATCTGTCACTCTGTCATGATCAAAATCTTAGGATCTTGGAATCTTAGGAATTCTCAGATTGCTTATATGCAAAGTGAATATCGTATCATAATGGGAAAAATTAAATATTTAATTTTAAGTATAGAAGTGATTCATGTAAAAATCATTTAATCTAGTTCAAGAACTTTATATTTTTGTTATGTACCTAAGTGTGTGTGCGTCAACTTCCTGGCTGCCATACAATTATGATACGCACTGCCCCTGGGGCAGTAAAAACCTCTTGCTGTTCATCATCTCTACATCATGATTGTCGCCATCGTCGTCGTGCCCAGCTCATTATTTTTATGACTCTTTGTGAAGACCGGGTCTCCGGTCTTCTGGCATCGCAAAGTGATCTAAATCTATTGACTGAACTCCCAGAGAGGGACGATACACACACACACCTGAGAACCTGAGAGCTACGAATGGATTGTTATAAGTTTTTTATGATAGCTACATACATTTTTTTCCCCACTTTTCTGGTTAACTATTTATGCCAGGCAGCAGGGAATAGCTAGTTTTTATTGCCATTCATGCATAATGCCAAAAAGATAAATAACAAATAAATTTCCAACGATCTCACTCGCTCTTTTTTTTTTTCTACTTTACCACGTTGTGTGGTAATTATTAATAAATGCCTGCCCACCCTTGGTCCCTCGGGCCAAGAAGAAGCCAGCAAAGAAGCCTCCCCATTCGGGGCTCTCTAATAATATTCACGCTTCGCTTGGCATTGAAGAAAACTTAAGACTGCGACTAAGACTAAGACAAGAGAGTCGGAAGAGGAGAATACGAGTCTTCTGGTGACTGGGCCGTGCCCTTAGCGTTCCAAACAACGAAACAACCAAACAACCGAACGACCGAACAACCAATTGTCTTTTGGCATATTTTCAAGTTGAACGCTCGCCACGTTTTTTTAACCATCTTTCCTCTACCATTTCTAGAGATTTTCTAGTGCGATTAAGCGAAAAACGAAACAGTCTCATAAAAAGTATTCCTCTCTCCCTCTCCCTTTCTCGCTGGCCGATTGTGTGTGTGCTTCTGCTCATACATAAATATATTGTGGAAATGTCGGGGGAAAATGGTGGCTTTAGGTGGCTTGGTCTTCGAATTGGAAAGCAAATTGCAGAATTTTATTCTTGGCCAGTCAAAGTTCAATGGCTAACGTTTAAAGTTCAAGGGGAGAATAACATATATTCGTTTTTTCTTTATTCGATAAGATTATTCTGGTAGAAATATTTAGGGATAAGAAATAAAAACGGTTTTATAAATCTAGATTTTAGTTTAAATTTTTTTATGACTTTTTTGTTATTTTAATGATAGTATTCTCTTAAAAAATTGCCTTTTAAAATAAATAAAATATTATATAACCAATTTACATCATTGTTTCCAGGCTACTGGAAATCATGTTTAAAGATTTAAACATTAAAAAAATTCACTAAAAATATTTAAAAAATTTTAGAACCAATTCATATATATTAAAATACATATTTTTAAAAATGCTTTACCTTAAAAATACTAGAACTTAAAAAAATGCACTAAAAATATTTTTAAAATGTATAACTAATTTTTATACCAAAAGTAAATTTTTAAAAATTCTTTAACTTAAACAAAAATGTGTAAAGCTACTCGAACCCCTAGTTAAAGATCAAAGAAATCTGTTTTCAGGCCAACACATTCGGCAAGCTGTCAACGTCTGCTGTCAGCTCGCCAATAACCCATTCATTCAGTCATTCAGTCGTTTATACATGCATTCATTCGAGCTGAGAACCCCCGATTGGGTTTTATTCCTCCTCTTTTTTTTTTTGGCATCACCCTCGCAATTCCGCAAAACTGCTTTGCATATTGACATCATCATTTTGCCCAGAGAGACGACAAACTGTCAAACAAAACAATTGCTGTCAAATTTACTACAATGAGCGTAGAAAAAAAAGGAGAAAAAAATGGAGCTGTCAAAGTTTTTATGGCAGGCCAAGAAGCAATTTCAACATATCAATAAATTTTTGACAATTCCCGAAGACACAGCAAATGGAATGGTAACAAAAAAAAAAAGTATGTAACGTAACGAAACGAAACGAAACAAATGCCAGGGAACACCTTTTCAATAAATTTGCTACAACTGTCAGCGAAACAATGTCATTGTCACGACGCCCTCACCGAGGTCCTTTTGCCTCCTGCGGAACAGCGCCTCACCCCTTTTTGTAAGGAATATATATGGAATACAAGGAAAATACTCGCTAAAGGAAAGGCAAGGCAAGGAAGCGACCTATAAACCTGTCACACGACCCGCGACCCATTCAATTGAAGGGCGCAAAGGCGAAAGGCGAAAAATACTGGCAACGACGACATTATTGTCGCTAAACAAACGATCAAATGGCAATTTAAAAGTTTTTATTTAACACTAAATCACCCACACCAACGACCAATGAGCCGCCCGAACTTCCCCAAACTTCCCAAACATCCCAACCACCTGACATTCGCTTTCTTTTTCAATTTCGAACCCTTTCGACGAACCAACCGACCAACCCTTTCGCGATTTTCAATAACTTTTGTATTCGGGGCGAACAAAAGGCGCCGAAACTTTAGCGACTTAAATTATGGCCTTGTTGTTGCTCCTCCTCAGTCTCCTTTTTTTCTTTTTTCCAAATATATATAGATACTGCTTGAGTTTTGACTCCCCATGGAATTTGGCGCGGTTTTCGCTGTCTTGTTGCATGCATGGAAAAAATTGGACGAACAAAAAAAAAACGGTTGGTTGGGTTAAAGCCATTGGATATTGTTAGTTAAAGACATTTGACAAGGGGTTAAGCTGCGAGCTTAGGGCCTTTGATTGCGCTGACCTTGTCGCGGAAGTTTGAAGCCATTTTGGGATGGATTTCATCGGCCGGAAAAGCCACCTGTGTGCTGCTGCTTCCCACAGATTATTTCCTGTGTCCCTAAGAAAGTTTCCTCGCTGAGGAAATTCTAAAATTATATTGTATTTAAATAAAAATTAAATTTAAATTATTATTTTATTTATTATAATTATTTTATTATTTTTGATATTAAAATAATGCAATGGAATATTCAATATCTTTGGTTTACAAATCCATACGAGCCAAATTACTCTTTCTAATCAATTTTCCATGTTCCTAAGTAATTTCAGTACTTTATACTGAGCAAGCAAGAGCACAATGCTTAAAGCATGCTTATAAAACATAAAAATAATATTTCCATATTAAATATTACATTTAAATAAATCATTTTACTTATAATTAATAGATCATACTATATCATTGATATCTCAATGTAAAGTTAATAATAGCACAATGCTTAAAGCATGCTTTTAAAGCATAAAAAATATGAAAATAATCTTTCCATACTAAATACTTCCAAAGTATCCCAGCAAGAATCTCGGGATGCACATAAAGCATATTCAATATGGGAATAATATTTCCATATTCCATTTTGATAATATCTCTAAAAATTCGAATAAAAATCAATAAAATATGTTTATAAAGCATATTCAATATGGGAATAATGCCATACAATTAGCATTCCAACTTGATAATTTATTTAGGTCCAACAAACAAAAAGAATCGATACTTGGTTAGTCCAGCATCGTTGGAAAAGTGAGGGCCAAAGAATGAGTTTGGGTGTGTGTATATAGATCGTAGATCCTATTTCCAGGGCTGAATGGCTGCGGTGTTTCGTTCCGATCGCTTGTTCATGAAGGCAATGGTAAGATGACGTTTGGCCGGCGTCAAACCCGGCTTCGATTGATCCGGCTGGCCCATCAGAGCGATGCTGCCCAGGCTGCTGTCCACCGGAACGGAACGGAATCTCCGACGGATCCGCGGACTGGAGTGTGGTCTATTATTATTTTTATTGGCAATATTCTTTGGCGGCGGGATCATGATCCGCTCGCTGGTGGCGATGGGCTGGCGGCAGCGTCTGTCGTTGGCCAAACGCTTCATCCGCGAGCTCACGCGCTCCACAGAACGATGATCCTGCTGCTGCTGTCCGGACTCTGGTTCCGACTTAATCCTCTGACTGGGAGCATTTGGAGGTTGCCATCCGCCGCCCCGCGAACGACGAAATACTCCCGATCCATTGCTCAACGGCTCATCGATGGCCTCCTCGCGCAGCAAATCCCTCATCAGACGCTCCTGCATCCGGCGATTGTGCCTCTGGCGACTGGTGAAGTTCGGAGCTCGTCGAGACGGAGGAATTTGTACTGGTTGGCTGGCCGTCAATCGTTGATTGAGCTTACGGCTCTTTTCCCTGAGCAATTGGTACGGCGGTATGCCGACACCGGCATTTGGGATCTGCGTAGCACCGGCGGCACCTTGAAACTGATAGGGCGTGTACCACGGAAAGTTCACATTGCGCATTTGGCGCCCAACGTGGGACGGCCGTTTGGCCTTCAGCTTCGCTGAGCTCTTGATTGCCTCCGCCACCTTGCTGCTTCTGGCCGATGGCTCCGATTTCTCCCCCTTGCCGGACTTCTTCTCCCATTCCACATTGTTTTTGTCCAATCTCTGGGGTTTATTCCTTAGCTTGGCCTTTTGAGATCCTCCGGAGAGACGTCTTCTCTTCATGCCTCTTACTAGCCAGGGCTTCTCGTAGCTGCGTCGCACCAAAGGCAGCCTCTTCTTCAGTGGCCTTAGCTTCAATCTGGTCTTGGTCTTTTGAACTGAACTTGTTTTTATCAAAGGTTTGGTAGCTGAGTTCTTGGTGTCCCCCGCCTTGATGCGTTGATGGGCGGCAGGACGAGCCCTGGCATTGATTCTCCTCTGAGATCTTCGCGAGCGAAGTGGTTGACTCACTTTCTGAGCTGGTGACGCCGGTCTGGTGACAGAAGGTGACCCCGATGGGGAGGTCGCCTTTTTAGGATGGTTTTCTTTCTTCGGTTTTGGCTTCTGGCGATTCTTCTCCGGCAGACGATTCTTCTCGGGCAGACGATTCTTCTCCGGCAGAGGATTCTTCGCCGGTAGACGATTCTTCTCTTCCTGCTGACTTATCTTCTTATCCAGGCTGACAGGCTCTTGGCTCTTCTTCGTTTTCACTTTCTTCTGAGCCTGAGCCTGATCCATTTCGGCTTTCTTCTCCGCCGAAGCTTTGGTCTGCGAGGAGCGGAGACGCCTTCGCGAACGCCTGGCCAGCGTCGAAGGAACATGCAAGAGGATCTCCCGCTGTTCACCATCGTGCGGCAAATGCGTGTCGTCGATGATGACGCCATTCAGACTGCGACGACCTGCATCCGCCAGCTGAAAAATGGTGGTGGAGCTCTTCCTGCGACGCTGATTCTTCGGCTTTGAATCCGTCTTCTTGGCCACTTTCTTCGGCACACCACTGCCAGGCAATTGCGGCGGTGAGACCTTCATCTGTAGATTCACCTTCGAGCTGAGGGTATTCTTCGATCGTTGCCGTATGGCTGAACGCCTTTTAGCCGAACGCGGTTCGTGGAGCAGGAGATCGTCGAAGGCCTCCTTCGACTGGGCGATCAGCTGGTGGAAATTCAAGCGATCCGGCTTCGCAAAGTACATGTGACCCTTGTAGTCGGCCACCTCGCCCAATGTGTGATGCTCGGCCACCACCTGGGCGACCACTCGCTTCATGCTGCTGCGATTCAGCTTCAGGTGATTGGCCACATTGCGGGCCAAGGCCTTCAGGGCACCACCGGAACCACCCACCTGCGGTGAACTCCAGATACTCGGCTGCATAACTCTTCTAACTCTTCGGCAAACGGAAATCAACGGGAACAATTAATTTAAACTGGGGCCAAAAAGTTCTTGTTCTATTAGTTGTGTGTGTCTTGCAATTTTGTTTTCCAATTTGGTTTTTTTTTTTTGTATTTTTCCTGTCTTTAGGCTTTGAAGTGTGCTGTAAAAATGAAAATCGTTGCGTTTACCGGAAGTTTATCAAGATATGCTAAAAGCATTTGGAAAGTCTATATTACAAAGTGTTATTGGGTCTAAGCTGTTGGATAATTCCAAGCCTGCTGATCTTTTTTTATATCTATTTCCCCCTAGAGTGCTGTGTTTATTAATACCTATGAAAATGTAGAAGAAAATTTTTAAATCGGACCTTTGATTAACAACTTATGGGCAAATAATGGAAAGCAAGCAGTGCAAGCAGTCCATTTACTCCCTTTAGCTAAGTAACGGGTATCTGATAGTCGTGGCCCCATTAAAAATTTATGAGCAATATAATAATGGAATGGAATGCAAGCAGTGCAAGCAGTTTACTGCTTTCGTAACTCCCTTTAGCTTAGTAACGGGTATCTGATAGTCGAGGTGCCTGACTCTCTTGTTTTTTTTTATAATCATTAGTAGCGATCCTCCCGGGGGGGCAGCTGAGCACCGCCAAGCAGGTGACCCACCAGTAGCCACGTGCTAAGACCCAGAAAAAACTATCCCCTATCAATGGGCAATCAAGCGCGTCAGGAGGAAAACACACACACACTGAAGTACCTACTATACCTGAAAAACCCCGAAGGAGAAAACCAACGACCGCAAGACATCGACCAAAGTCAAAGTCGTAGGGTAGGAAGAGAAAAATTATAAATGATTTCATTAAGAGGCTCGTCGAGGGTCGTCGTCGTAGGTCAAGAATGGTACGGTTTTCGAATGGTAGGTTGGGCGCACCTGCAATTCGTATTGCACCTTGGGCAGGTGAGTCGTCCTCGTTTTCGTTTAGGGGTGGGAAAAATGATTTACGCAACAGTTCTGACGATGATGATGATGATTCGCTTCAGTAACGCCGTAAAGGGGAGTAGGTAACCCAAAACTGAACCGAACCCGAGAACCCAAAGCCGAACCCTTTGCAAAGCTCGATACGGAAGCCCCCCATTCTTTTGGTTCTCATTCCCTTTTCCTCTTCTCTTTTTTTTTTTTGCCTCGTTTTGGCCACTTAACCGTAATTAGGGCTTTTCAATATTATTAATGATGATGGTCGCTGGTCTGTGGGAAATGCATTGCGAATTGATGACGATGACGACGAACCGACGACGACGACCACCGCAGACATCAGACAATGAATGCAAAAATGCAAAATGCATAAAACAAAAATTGTAAACACGCAAACCCAAAGCGCAACAATTTTCGAACAGCAATTTTTCGTACCGCTTTTTGCCTCGCTCTATTTGACTTTGTTGTCTGTTTGTTTTTGTTTTGTAGTATTTTTATTGTATTTTTGTTGTATTTCTATTTGGTGGTTGCAAGTTGCAAGTTGCAAGTTTCCCAGTTTGCCAGTCGGTTTGGCCCATCCATCCATACGTTTTTAGCGTTATCAGTGCAAAATAATCTTTCAATCAGCCCTATAACATCGTATGTGCATACATGTAGGGGGGGTTCCCTTTGCTCTGTCCTGTTTTCTCTCTCTCCATCCATCCAACCATCCATCCATCATTCATTCATTCGTTCATTCTGGTCGTATGCAAACGGCCAGCGAAGCGTGACGCCAATTGTTGCAGTTTGTAGTTGCTTTTCCAGGGGCGTTGTGGGAGGGGGGCTTTCGGCACTTGAAGGGCTTGCAATTACTGTGAGTCCAGGAACCTATCGAAAAGGGGGGCGCATACACTTGTTGAGCGACGGCTGTTGAATTGGGAGTTTTTGGGAAGGAAATTAGGCTTTTTGGAGCCTATTTATACGGGTAAACATGGTTATCGGGGTCACCAAAACTGCATCTTTAGTACATCATAACTTTTCTAAACTCATTTTGATCATGGCATTGTTATATTATTAGGTAAAGTACTATCACCTGGTAAAATTACTTGGAAATTGTGAATTTCTTGATATTTTTGCCATTTTGGGGTCACCTTTCTGGAATTCCTGTACTAGAAAATATCTGTCATAAATAAAGATTCTGTTTTAATATAAAAATTTAAAAAAACTAAAACACAAACTATTAAACATTAGATTATTGAATTACAGTTAGGGTCACCATTTTGCAAAAATATTTCATTTTTCTTTTTTAGTTTTTATTCACATTTTCTTACTTAAAATTTGCGACCTCAGTTGGGTTTAATTCCTTATGTAATAACCTCCTCACCCTGTGCTTTTAGCCCATTTTCACCTTGTTTACTCTGCCGTTTGCAGACCAAAAAAAAGAAAAATAAAAGAGAAAAAAAGAAGAGGAAGCGACTTGCGACCGGGAATCATTTAAGCATTGCGGTGTGAAATTTCACACCGATTGCAATAAACATTCAACATTTCTGGCGGCCCAAGCCAGGCCGGGCAACAATAAAACGAATAAAACTCGAAGTCGAGCGGAGAGAAAGGCCAGAAAAGCGGCGACCCTTGCATTGGAACAAAATCAATCAAACAGACGGGCTGCGCATGCGCGCACGCCGGATGTGGATGTGTTGGTAGCCCAAGCCCAGCGGCAGCTACCGTCGCAAAATGGAGGGGGGCGGGGACAGGGGGGCTTAAGGGTTAAGAGGGGGGGGGTATATGGGAAACTGTGTGTACTGCTGGCGTTAATGGTGTCACTAAGTACGCCACAACTGACGGCCTTTGAAGCCGCGCTCTCTGATCATCGAATGGAACCAATAAAAGTCGCCTTCCCATTGTCTTTATTTGCGCGGGTCTCTGCACAGCCTGCACTCAAGTGCACTGAAAGAAAATATAGCCAGTGAAATGTTGAAATAAATCAAATTAATAAGTCCTGAATAATCACTTGGGAATTATAAGCCCACCAGTTGTAAGGAAAAATTATTAAAAAATAGTTGAAAGTATAATTTTTTAGAATATAAGACATAAGTGGTATTTCTACAAGAAAAAAAATAAATCCAATGAATAAATCCTGAATAATGACTTGGGAATTATAAGCCCACAAGTTGAGAAGTAAAATTAATGGAATGGAAATTTTAGATAAAATAGTATATTTTAGAATATGAGAATTTAATGGAATTCCTAGAAAAAAAATCCAATGAATAATTACTGATTAAGGACTTGGGAATTATAAGCCCACAAGCTTTGAGGTAAAATTAAATTAAATATAATATTTTAGAACGTAAGTAATTTAATAAATTTTCATTAAATTAATTTTTATAGTCTTCTTTTATTCTGAGTGCACCCATACGCAAACTCACACTTGTATTTCCATTTCCCATTTCATTCAATTTGCATTTGTGGCCAGCTCATGGTTGAATGGTCTTGCGGGTGCTACTGGTTGGGGGTGGAATGCGAGGGGTTTTATGGAGGGGTACTTTTGGAGGGGGTGTACAAAATACAAAAATAAAACAAAAAAAGAGTCAACCGGAGAGCCGAAACAATTCAATTGTCTGGCTGGTTGGGCATTCGGTGTTGGCTTTCTTGTTCCATCCGCAGTTCGTCAGTCGCGGTACATTGCATATCACACATCGCACATTAGCGCTGCCAATGACAATGAATGACGATTGCAGTTTCGATGACGATGACGATGACGAACTTTGCTTAACTGAATGGTTGAGCGACTTCTCTGTACTCGTTCTGCCCCGAATAATGAATAGATCTGCATTCGTATTCAGTTCGGACCACTCGAAAGTTATTCAAAATGATATAAAATATATTTAAAGTTTAGAGAGTTCAATATGATATGATCTTTAACAGTGGCGGATCTAGGATTTTGTTGTGGGGAGAGATATTTCATAACAGTTTTTTTGTTGCATACTTTTTGAATACCAATATTCCTTTCATTTTTGATCTATCATCCATATCACCCTCCGTAGATCCGCGAATGATTTTTAATAACAAATTTACAACCATAAGGAAGAGATCTGCAGTTAAGTTCCCTTGAAAGTTATTTAAAAAAAAATAATATAGATGATTTTTAGAAATATATTTATAACCATATCCTGTACTACGGCGAATCTCATATATCACCCATTAATCAACATTTCCGACTAACCCTGAACGCACTCAAAACTCGCAGCTCAAAAACTCCCACTACCCAAACGACCCTCTCTATAAAGTTTCCTGAGTGCCCTGCTAATATGCGGGCGCGATCGGAACCGCAAACGAAGCGATTCCAACCGAAGACCCAATGTTAATTGCACTCGGGATGATGGGAAGAGAGACCAAACCGACCGACCGACCGACCGACCGACCGACCATACATATAAATATTTTTTCCAATGAAACATTTTTATGTTAATTCGAAAAATTGTTTTACAACCAATTAACTTAGCCAATGCACCAAAAAGATCAACGGACAAGATCGCACTGTGCACCCGGTTGAGGGAAGTGCACACACACACAAGTACATACGTCTATCTATAAGAAAAGGGATCCCAGAGGGTGAGGGGACTTGACTGTCGATCGCATGCCGCTCGGAATTCCATTATGCGACTTGCCAGTTGATGGCCCGTACCAAAGTACCAAAGACTACTTCTTGGCCAGCGGGTAGGCAGGTGCACAAAATGTATATGGTGAGGAAAACTACATATAAATATACAGAACCCCGATGAAAACTAGATGGTGGTGCTGGTATCTAGTATGTTTCTTTTTTCTTTTGGTGGTGGTTTCCTTTCCTTTCCTTCCTTTTTAGCGGGATGGATGTCCTGTTGCTGCGGGTCAGTGCCGATCTCTAAATCAATCAAGCGCGGCCTTCGTAAAGTAAAGGCAACCCAAATACGAAGGAAAGTAGAGAATGATACGATGGTGAAGTACCCTGGGGTATTTTTACTGAACTTATTAGTTTAATAATATAATTGATTTATTTATTTTTTAAAAATTATTTTATGTATTTATGTTATACCATATAAAATTATTTATTTATTTTAAACCATATCAAATTTATTTATCTATTTATTTTATTCCATTTAAATTATTTTTAATTTGTTTTAAACCTTACTAAATTATTTATTTATTTTAAACCATATTAAAATTACTTATTTTATACCATTTGAATTATTTTTTTTTTTTTTAAACCTACCTAAATTATTTATTTATTTTAAACCATATGAAATGTATTTATTTTATACCATTTAAATTATTTTTTAATTATTTTAAACCTTACTAAATTATTTATTTAATTTATCACCTACTTATTTTGTAAAGATAGTATTCTTAAGTCATAGTATAAATAGTTTTATATTTTTAAATGTTGGATTTTATAATTATAATATTTAAAATATAATATTCTGATAATTTAAGATACATTTATTATTATTTGACCAATAAATTTAAAATTTAAAAATATAATAAAATAAATCTAAAGATCTTAAAAACAATATACCTTCAAAAAGTCAAAGGGAGCGGGGGTATAAAAACACGAGAGACAGTAAAACCATTTCAATTAAAATGCCACTTGGGGTCGTGTGCTGACTCTTCCTCTTCCTCTCCTCCAGCTCAGGTGAGCTACAGGTGCGAACGGACACCGGGTAACCTGACCTGCGGTTGTGTCATGTAATTAGGAACTTCCCCGAGGGGTCGGGCATTGGCATTGCCTATCGATCGATCGATCGATCGAACGATGCCATTCAAATGTGGATCGGGATCGTAGCAATAAAGTCATTCGGCAGCTGCTTCTGTATTTCATATTTTCGTTTGGGTTTTCATTTACCATTTACCATTTACCATTTCCAATTTCCAATTTTCAGTTTTTGCCCCGTCATGACCCGGCTAAGTGCCCTCTGGTGATCTGGCAAAAAAGCGAGAAACTTTCCCAGGCCATCTATAAGATCCGGCCAAAGCGGAGATCTTTATTATGGCCAACTGGCGGGCTATCTGGCTGTGTCGATCAGCTGGCCACAGTTGCATCCAGGAACTCCTGTCCTTTGGCTCACATCTAACCACATCCATCTGGCCGCCTTTAGATGCACTTCTCGGCCAATCCCAGCTAGCTTCCGCTAATCTTCACCAGCGAATCGAAGTCACGTCGCCAAAAAGCCAACCACGCAGTCTCATTCTCACTTCTATGAATCTACACGCAAAAGGAAAATGGGCTAAACAAATGAACTTAATTCTTAATAATTAATTAATAATCATCGAGTACAGGAAAATATTTTTTAAAACTCATAGAACATTTTTGATATCGTGAAATAATATTTATTTATTTTCTTTAATTTTTTATACATAAGAACATGTCTTTAAAAATATTTTAAAAATATACCCTTGTCTATAAAAAATGGAACAACTAAAATATAAGGTGAAGTTATGAAAAGATTAAAAAAAAAAGTTTATTTAAATATACATATTTTGATATGTATTATTTTACTAATTAATTTCCACATAGTTAATAAATTTTATTTATTAAAATATCAGGTAAAATATTTTACCATCAAATTATTGCTAAATATATAAACAATGGATTACTTATTTTGGTCGACGTTTTCATTTAGACAAAAAAATATTAAAAATTCCAAATAAATTCCTTATTATAGTTTAATTTATTTTTGATTTTCGGTTTTTTTTATTTGAAAGCCCAAAGATGGTGGACTTTGAAATGCGAGTGTGCGTCCCAGGCGTAACCCTAATTGCGACGTGTCAGCGTATAGGTGAATTATGATATAGAAGTCGCACAGATATACTTATGGCAGAACTTCGGCTCCGACTGCCGCTGATCGCTGGCCAGATAATCGTTCCCAAGTTCCAAGTTCCCCAGTCTCAGCCCCCTGGTTCGGTTTTTAGCCTCCGTTTCCAGCCTCTATCTCTATCTTTCGGTGGCAGCAGAAATCAGAGCTCGTTAAAAACGCTCAACTTGAACCAATCAAAAGACGCGCCGTCGTCGACGATGCCGCCATCGTTGTGGGCCATAAAAAACAAATAAACAACAGCAACAGCAAGAAAAATTATTAAAAAAAACAAAATAAAGAAAGAGAAAAAAAAAAACCCAGTGAGACAGAGACGGGTAGCTAGGAGAGCTTGAGATAGATATATAGAAAGATAGATAGATAGATAGATGGATGGATGGATAGAAAGAAGATTTCGAGACGTATGTATATAAAAATGGGTAACGCATCACAAAAATGGTGAAAATGTGCGACTTTTTTTTTTTTTTAGTCGTGTAAAATATTCATATTGAAAGTTCGTTGTACGAAAGAACGAACGGCGACGGCGACATCGAGCTGAAGTTGAAGTCGAGGAGTCATTAAAATATGATCTATGATCCATTGTTCTAGAAATTCAGGGGTTCGGAAGTTGGCTTAGCCCGATTTCTAGAGCTAAAAAAGAAATGCGGGAATTTCTAAGGGACAGGAAATGGTTTTAAGATGCCAACCAAACGAAATTCATTTTATGCTTGTGCTATTTATGGCTGTTATAGAAATTAAGTGGGAAAAACTGTTAATAACATTTAGTAACTACTTATGATTATTTTTATTAATAATATAAAAAAATTAATATTTATAAAATCCATTGTTTAATAAATATTTGCTTGATAAAATTACATTTATTTAATTATATTAAAAAATGGAATATTTTTTGGATTTAATTTTATATATTTATTCATCACTTTAATATATATTATTTAATTTTTAATACTTTATTAATTACTTTTATTGTCCTATATTTTTGTAAATTGTCCGAACCAATTTTAATTTATTATTTTTATTCATTTTATAATTATTATTATAATATTGTTTTTTCGTTTATATATTTTTGATTTTTTCCATCTTAGTTCTAATATAATTTTACTATTTAAACCTCAGTTCTCTTTGTAAACTTATAAACTTCCCAAGGTCTACGTAATCCTAACTTATAGGTTCATTCAATAATTAAATATTCCTAAGAGATCGCCTGCCTTTTCTCCATTGAAGATACGAGAGCATGTAATCCCCGTCCCCGGCATCGGATTTAATATCAACTAAATTCAGTTGGGGCCTAAGCTTTCCCTAAGTCGTAACCCCAGTGGTTCCGGCAGCGTTTCTGCAATTGTCTGCCATCATTATATTACGGTGGCCATGGTTGTGTGTGTGTGTGGAAAAACCTCTTTCCCAGCGTTCTTCCCACAGTTTTACCACCGAATCCGAATCCGCGGGCTGCAGTCTTGATTTCCAATCCATCAGCATGACTCGTCCGCTTTCCGGGGCTCCAAAGTTTTCAGTAGTATGTAGTCAGTTTTTAGTTTTCATCTTTCAGTAAGTCGGTTTTATGTGGCTCGACTCTGGTCTCTGGACTCGGTGGACTATCTTGGCGGCAGCCCTAAGCGGGGACCATTAAATCAAACCACTCAACCACATCAACACCCGGGCGTGCAGCTTATTAAGTTGAATCATAATGGAATCTATATAGCTAAAGCTGCAGCTGGGACTATAGCTACACTGCAAAAGATGCATCTTGAAAGTAATTCGCATAAACAAAGTGGAAAACAATTTATAAAAAATCTAAAAAAAATAAATATTTTAATGTATATTTATTTTTTAAAAAAGGAAACATGTTTTAAAGGTTCTTAATATATATATAGCATAATATTACAATTATACTTTATAATAAAATGCAATATAATATTTTTAATATATATTTATTATAAATATATATTATTATAAAGGACGTTTAGTGGGCTTTTAATATATCTATCTTATAATACTGTATATTGATAACCAAAAATTCCAATTTTCTGCTGAATTTCATTAATTCATTTTCATTTCCCCACCCTTCAAGATCTATTTATTTTAATGAATAAATCAACAATCAATCATCATTTAAGATATTATTACTGTGCAAACATTGATTCCAGTGTAACGTTCTCTTCAGTTTCGTTCTCCCTCGCGGGTTTATCAATTATTTTCGTAGAAGTCTCATCACCGTCATAGATTCGACTACTCCACTCCGATCCACTTCACTCCCTACGAAAGCTTCCTATAAATCCCATGCATATTTATGGGCTATGGCAACTTTTGCCCATATTTTACACGTTCATAATTTTTACATTGTTCTATCACGCGAATCGGTTCTAGATGGTAGATGGAATGGTATGGTATGGTATGGTATACAGGTCCCACCTTAATGTATGGCCTATAAGAAACTGGGGGTTCGAACTGCCTTCGCTTCATCTTTCAGTTCTGTTCCTTGTGGCCATGTAATGCATACTCCATTGCTTTCAGTCATTATGGGCCCTCTGGGCATAAATCAGAAGTTGCCACCTTACTTTCTTATACACCTTATACCTTATACCTTATACCTTATAGAACCCCCCTTCTTTTGGCGTCGCATGTGCAGCATTTTGAATTATTAGCATTGGACGATGGCGTTGTTCTTGTTTGTTTCGGTTCTTTGATTGCCAACTTCTTCGAGTTAAGCGCCACAAATAAATATATATATACCTATATATACATACCAGTGTATGAACGCCCATATCCGAGTTATATATCATCATCATCGGGTTGCTGTTGGCCATATAGATTGGCGTTGTTTGGTTTGCTCGCATCGTGTAATGTGTGTGGTAAATAGCGGCAATTGGCACAGCTCCTCACCTGAGTGGAAATGTATGTATTGAGGGGAAAGTAGGGGATCTAAAGGGTGGTGCCCTGATTTCTGGGGCACTGACTGATTGAAGGGGTCGTCTAGAGGGGTTTTCCTTATATATAAACACTTGGATAATAAAAATAATAATTTTAAAAAGGTTTTAAATATTTAAATTATTTTAAAAATATTTTTTTTTATTTTTTTAAAGGCAATAATAATTTTAATGGGACTTTTATGGGTGTATAACTATTTTAAATATTTTATATTTATATTTGGATAATAAGAATAATAGGTTTAATGATATTTACGAGGTTTTAAATATTTAAATTATTTTAAATATATATATTTTATTTTTTTAAAGGCAATAATAATTTTAATGGGATTTTTATGGGTGTATAACTATTTTAAATATTTTATATTTATTATTTTTTTTATAGTCTTACTTATGTATAAATGCTTCAATTATGAAATATATTTTTTATATATTTTTTTATATATTTTTAATATATTTTTTATATATTTTTTATATATTTTTTATATATTTTTTATATTTTTTATATTTTTTTATAAAAAGTTCTCTCCCTTTTTCTTCACATTTTGTAGACTTGGCAACGGTGCGTTATATCATTGTAAGCCCTGTTACTACGCAATGCCAATTTCTCATGGCGAACTCAATGCAAATCACCTCATTGCCCAACGGTGAGACGGAAATGAAGAGCAGCCAGCTACTCCATTAATTAAAACCACTAAATATTACCAACTAAACCTAAACCAAAACCAAAACCAAACCGAACCGAACTGAACCGAAGTAAAAATGGAAATTAAGAGCCAGACTTTAGGCAAAGTTCAGATTCAGAAAAGCACAAAAGCTGAAGCCGTGACTCAGTTAACCAGTGGATACAATACAAATAAAAATTGGGGGTAATGCGGGGCCGAAAGGGGTCTATAAGCGTAATCAGCGCATTGGCCGACTGATTTTTGCATAATAAAACACTTAATTTCCATGAGCATTTCCCAAAAAAAAAAAAAACCAAACCAAAAAAACAGCAGCGAAACTAAAATAATAGAAAAGCCCCCAAACATCTTCGTATGTAATTTGAAATGGGAAATTTATACAGCGAGTTGTAGAAAATCATTAAACAAATCGCACTTTAATAGGCAACAGCCAGACGAGGCCTACGGAAATTTACGACCCGCAGAATCCCCCCCCCCCCCCAAAAAAAAAGCGAAAAATGAAAAAATCCAAAACCAAAAAGACCAACTTGAACCGAGCTTTGAGCCAAGTTGAACTGAACTGAGCGGAGCATCCAAGCGGTGCAAAATTGAAGTGAAGTGAAGTGCAAAAGACAAACAACAATAGCTGCCGAGTTCAAAATGAGACTCTCAAAATAAAAAATAGAAAAAAAGAGGCCCAGACGCAGAGGAGTAAAAACCAACAGCAGCAGCAGCAAAATCGAGGCACCTGCGCCTGCGCGAAGCCCAAAAGCGCAGTCGAAGGCGCTTGCGCATGTGTGGGCGGTGAAAAAGGGAGTTGACTGTGCAGGGGAGGGTGCAAAGTACACTGGGAGAAAATCTAGCTGCACCTAAGAAAATTGTATAGATGAAAAACTCAAAAAGAGTTCCTCCACAGACAGAAACATTTATTTTAATAAATTTTATACAAAAACAAGAGAGAACGCTATAGTCGGGTGCCCCGACTATCAGATACCCGTTACTCAGCTAAGGGAGTGCGAGGGAGATAGATATATAAAATCTTTGATCAGGCATAACTTTTTAACGAATGGTCCGATTTGAAAAATTTCTTCTACATTTCGATAGGTATTGATAGTCACAATAAAACTGCATTTTTAGTTTTCCAAAATCTTTAATGGTGTGGGCGCCAGACACCTTTCAAAAAATGGTGTAGGGCGATTGAGGGCGTTAGAAGGGGCGTGGCACCATTTTGAAATAAACTTGCGCTGCGTAGGAACTCCAAGAATATGCATGCAAAATGCCAATCCTCTAGCTTTTATAGTTTCCGAGATCTCAGCGTTCATACGGACGGACAGACGGACAGACGGACAGACGGACATGGCTAGTTCGACTCGGCTAGTGATCCTGATCAAGAATATATATACTTTATAGGGTCGGAAAAGCTTCCTTCTCCCTGTTACATACTTTTGCACGAATACAATATACCCTTTTACTCTACGAGTAACGGGTATAATTAAATTGTTAAAACTCATTAAAAAATGTAGTTTTCTATTTTCTTTTCTAAATAAATTACACAATTTTTCTAAACAATAATTCTTGGCAATTCTGCTTTTCACAATGCTTATATAATTTTAATATTAATATTAATCATTTTATATTTATATTTAATTTTTTACCAATTCATTTAAAAAGACATTTTTTGAAACTCATTTAAATTTAATTTGCTTTTTTATTTTATCCTACAAAAAATAGCTATATAAAATGTTGCGATACTATATTTATTAACTATTAAATATTTCTAAAGTGTATATTAAAGTAAGTAATTTTTCTAGTAATTAAATTGACTTTTAATTAGGTTTTATTTTCTATTGAAAATTACTGGAGTTTCAATAATCGGATCTATAAATATTTCTTTCGGCAGAACTATATTTTATATAATTTTTTCTTACTTCTTTTTGTTTAAGTGCACCTAGTGCAAGGTGTTTCTCGTGCGTTTTTTTTTTTATTTTGGGCTGCCTGACTAGTGAGAGCTACGCATCTCAGTTGCCGCCGTTGCAAGAAGTCGAGTCGCCCATTACGTTTCAGTGCGCCAGCCAACCAAGCAGCAAACCCCAAAAAAAAAAAAAAAAAAAACACTGGAAAGAAAAATATATACACACATATATACATACAGCAACAATAAAGAAGCAACTGAGGCCGATATGTATGCGATTTTTATGTGTGAACGTAGACAAGTTCGGTAGTTAAATAGATGCACAAATACACGGTCGTCGAGTCACACAAAAGGCACTAACAACAACAACAACAAAAACAACAACACTATTCCGTCAGTTAGTTAGACGAACGGACGGACAACAATAAAAACAAGCCAAAGAAAAAACCCCAAAGTTAACCAACATTAACATTTAATCGAACCTCATGTTCAGTAGAGCATGTCTCCTGTTACATACGAGTTATCATCCAAAAGAGGGAGGGTGCTTGCCGTGGGTTAAGCCAGGGGGGGGGGGGCTGCCAGGGGTTAAGGGGGGAGGGGCCAGTGGGTAGTGGGGGTGGGAGCGAGGTAGCGGGAACTACTGAAGCTCTGCAAAAAGACTTTGCCACACTTGAGCTCCAGTTAAGGGATACACTGAAACAAAATGTTAGCTAAAAAATTAATTTAATAAAAAATTATTCTGTAAATACTTATAAAATAAATTGGGACTCTTAACAATTAACCTTAAAACTTAAATTAAATTTAAGATTTTTTTGTTAATAATATTAAACTAAACAATGTAATACTAAAAAATTGTACCTATGTACATTTTATAATTGTACGATTTAAATTAAATTTTTGTGTTAATGATATTCAACTAAAATAATCGCTTTTTTGTAAAATAATAATACTAAAAAGGTTAAATTTAAATATCTAAATATTTAAGAAACTATATATTAGTACCTACCCTATAAACTGTGTTACTTTTTCTATAATTGCCTAATATTTTGCTTTGACTATTTATTTTATTTATATATTTTATATATTATTTTTAAATCCATAATATATTACATACATTCTATAAAATAATCAAAAAAAAATCCTTTATTTATTTATATATATTTTATATATGTTTTTATCTTAAAAGTTATAATATTATACATTTTTTTCAGTGTAAATATCCGTATGTATGTATCGGTTCTATGTACTTGTGCTGGCTGTTGCCACTGATGATCGCTCAACGTCGTCGTCGTCATCGTCGTTAGCGTTGTCGTCTTTTGTTTTCGCATGCGATCGCTGCCTTTTTCCACGCCAACCGATTTTCATTTCCATTACCATTTCCACCATTTTGCAGCAGCGTTTTAATTTAATTTTCGTTCGCATTTCATTTGTTTTGGGGTTGCGGCCCACCGTTCGCCATTCGCCATTCGCGATTTGCGATTCGCAATCATCATCGACTCGGGTGTGTAAAAAATCACATAAAACCTGCCCTCGATGGCGCCTTTTTTCGTAGAGGGGCCACCGAGTTTATAGGGTCAGCCACATAGATGGCCAACCGATAGGCAAAGTGGCTAGCAACAGATCTTCAGGCTTGAGAGACCACTGAGGTCTGATTTGGGGGCTATTTGGTTTTCGGAAGGAACTCACTGCGATCAGTGATCACAGTTCTTGGTAATATATCTTATATATTCGGGGTCTTCAGAATGGTAAACTTCTGAGAAAATAGTATAAATAGTATAATAAATGAAAATATGTTAAAAAAATATAAGAAAAATAAATATTAAATATTTAAAAAAATGTAGAGGTATTTTTTAGTTAATAAAATGTAATTTCTTAATAAATACTATTACTTTGCATTAATAATATTGGTGTAGAAACTAGGCCATAAAATGTAAAACTTTATTTATATGTTCTCCTAATTATTATACTTTTTTGCTTTCTAACTTTAGCCATCTCAGTTCTACAGATCATTTTCAAAGTCAGAGGTTATAGGTATTAAATCCGTTATAATTCTTACACTCTCGAAAGAAAATTAGCAAACAGAAGGCCCAACTAGCGGCAAAAGCAAGGCGATCTTTGAACTAAACCAAAATTAAACCCAACCCCAAGAAATAAAACAAGACCGGTGGCAGACCATTATAAAGCTATGCTAAGCGATCCCAACACTTGACCAACGAAGATCACACAGCTGCCAAAAGACAATTTATATACCGTAGATATGATATGAGATCATATATGAGATATGGTATGCCGATATGGAGGAATGTCGGGCAATCACGATGAGTTTTGCGGTTTGCGAATGCGGCTTCCGAAATGAGCCCGCCATGATCCCAGAATCCCTTTGCGGAGCCAGGGATCTCAAGATCTCCAGATCCACAGATCCACAGATCCACGGCTCCACCTTAACCCATTAAAGGCGAACGTGCCACAATTATGTGTGCGTTCGCAAATTGCTCAATTGCCCGGCTGCCTGACCACTGAAAAACCGAAAGAAAAAATTCACTGGACCACCGCAAATGCGGGCACACAAATATTTGCATTTCGCCTGGCACCGCTTATACAATTTATTTGCAATTTTCAATCAAGTCGTGGCCAGAACAAACATACAACGGAAAAAAGGAAACCAAAATTGATTACTTTGCAGCATTGCGGTTACAGCAACTTAGTGCTAAGATACAGTGCGGTTCGGTGGTATAAAGCTAAGAAATATTATCAAAAATCATCTCATGTTATATATTAAATCGGAATAAATTTATAAAATACATCAACATTTCATAAATTACAAGTATAAATTGGATTATTTGCAAAACTATATCAGATCATATCTATCATATCAAATCTATCATATCTATCATATTCATATCTATCATATCATATCTAATATATCATATCTATCATATCATATCATATCATATTATATCATATCATATCATATCATATCATATCATATTATATCATATCATATCTATCTATCTATATCTATATCTATCTATCTATATTATATCATATAATTAAAATCGGAATTTATGCGAACTTAGTTAAGATAAAATGATATTTCATATCGAATTACAAATTTTTGCACTTTTGAGAACAATTCATCTTTAATCAAAAATAGCTAGAAATCGAATGTTTTTTTTATTTACAAGACATACTCCCTATGAAACGCACTGTAAATCGCACTGGGGTGGCCCACAGCGATTCGATCACGTTCCAATATTTTGAGGTTTTCCCTTATGGATTTGTCGGCCCATAATTTATAGCATAAATTTGATCAATTTCGATGGCGCTTAACTCACGGGTGGCATTCGACGAGTACTTGCATTATTATGGGTCTCTCCCTCATTCTCTATAGGCGATCTCCGTCTCCAACTCTCGATACGTTTTCACGCATCAACTAAAATTGAACCCATGAAATGCAGGAAGCGCAACGTATTTTGAAGATCTTTGTGTCGGCTTTTAACAAATCTTTACGATATGTCATTAAAAAAAAGAAACAAACACACACGCACACACACACAAAAGAGAAATATATCTAGGTATATAGTAAAGTCGGGCGGCGTTTATCGCTGTCGGCAAATCGGAAGTTTAATGGGTTAATGATGGGCACACACCGAGCGAGGCAGAAAGTGCGAAAGAGAGCGACCGATATCTATATATCCCATATACCATATATGTATATCCCCCTTTCCCAAGTTGGACTAAAACTAAGCATGGCAACAAATAAACATATAAAAATGAAGAAAAAACTGAAAAAAAAGAGAAGCAATCATAAAAAATTGCAGCCGACACGACCGCGTTGCACCACCCGGTGGTGCTGGTGGCAGCCGCTTGGACCACCTTGGTGGCCCTTCCCATACCATCCGCATCCTATCCACGAAACCCATCGAAACTATGTATTTCTGGGGAGTTGGGGGGCGGTGGCCCCAACACAATGATCTTTAGCGCCACACGGATGATCTTTATTAGCGATCCAATGAACCTATCACAATCTAATGATATGATATGATATGATATGATACGATACGATATGATATGATATGTGGTGTGGCCCGACCTCACTTGATCTGAACTTACTCTAGATAAATTATCTTGGCCGTAAAACGAAATGATCTTTAAGATCTTCAGATTTTTAATAGCCTTTCATGACTAGTCGTTGGAATCTTGAACTTTGAACGTAATAAAAAAAAGTCGTTCAATTATTAATATTATGATATTATTAAGGTTGAACTTTATCATAATTTAATACATTTCCTAAAGACTTTAATAAAAATCCTTTTGCCTGATACAATACCATTTATCTTAGACATCCGATCTTTGGGGCATAATTTCATAAACTGAAACCCACATTTGTTAATCTGGAAACCTATCTAATCCAATTAACCGAAGATCATTGCCGTTGTCTTTCCGCCACACACTAATTGATCCTCAACGCATAATCAAATATTCACCATCCGCATGCTATATGCGATGTATATATCCAAAGTGATCAAGTGATCACTTAACAAGTTGAACATGCCTCCTCCACCTCCTGTCGCCTAACGGAAACTCTCAAAGTGAATAAAAAACGAGAAACATTTTCAATTAAGTTAAATTTCTCCACACTCAATTGAATTGAAGCATTCACACGCCCTTTTGCCACACGATCGGCGATCCAACAACGATTGCATTGACAAGACAAAAGATGAAAAAACAAAACGGCAAGTTGAGATGCTGATGAGCTGCCGTTGATCGTATTAACACCAGGCGGAGTGCGGAACGATCATCATTGGCATTAATGATATCGGCGAGGAGATGAGATACTCACAATTCACAATTCATATTCAGAAGCAGACTGCACTGGCGGCTTACCAATTTATTGAAATGTCACTTTCAATTAAAACTAACTGCTGAGCAAACATAATTCATGCGTCGATCACTGAGCCATCGCCCTCGCCCTCGCTGGCGCCCCCTGGCAGCAGATCTTTGCATTAATTAATGATATCAAACTGAAGTGTCCGCATTGGCACATTATCGTTTCGTCGGCACTGGGAGAAATTGGAAAACATTTAGTTAAAAAGGGCAAATTTTAAAACCTACCTTTAATTTAAAATGCCTTTAATCATATCCAAAATTCAGATTTCTAACCTAGGGCCGTTTTCTCATCCGCAAGTTAAAGTTAAAGTAGGCTTTAAACTGTAAATTCCCATACCTATCATGGAAACGTATCCTAACTTTAAATTTAACACGCGGACATGAAACGGCCTTTACCCTTTTATTAACTTAGAGCCGCTTTCTCATCCGCAGGTTAAACTAAAAGTAGGTTTATAACCTTTAAAACGGTTGAAAATTTAAAGTTTAAAACCAACTTTTAGTTTAACATTTACTTACTAGACCTTTGAAAATGAATTATTTGCCTTAGCAACAGCATTTTCTCTCAGTGCTCAGCAGCTGCAGCTTGACCCCGAAGACAATGCCCATCTTGCCACTCATTAAGCAAAGACCCGTGCCCAGTTCTTTATGCTCCTCTGCTCTCCTCCGTCTGATATTGACTTATGGCATTTTTATTACCAGTACCCCTTCTTTCCGCTTTTTTCCTCTTTTCTTCTCTTTTTTTTTTGGTTAAGCTTGCAGCGGCATTCCGGGAATTTTTCAGGCTTATATTGCATTGCTTGTGTGTGTGGGCCGCAAGGAGCCACCAAGGACATCATTATCATCATCAATAAAGCATAATTCCTGGCAAACAATTCTATTGAACAACAACACGAACGAAGCACCGTCGTCGTCGTTGTCGTTGGCCCACCAAAAGTGCCATTAAAAAAGCGAGACGAGACGCAGCTTCTGGCTCGTGTTACAAGCCGCTGGCCAAGAATAAGAATCCCAGTTCCCTGTTTCCAGTTCCAAGTTCCAAGTTCCAGGTCTATGATCAGCGATCGCTGTGGATTGCACCTCGGTGGCGCGGCTACACAATAGGGGTCACAATGAATGGCAATTTTTTCAAACTGTCAAAAATTTATAGTTCGAGCTGCCTCTGTCTGCCAGGCCAAGCACAAGTCGAAGAACAGGAGCGGTTTAGTTGCTCCAGGTTTTAAAAGTTTAATAACTAAATCCTAACCAACAAATATAAAAAAAAAAAAAAAAAAAATTAAATAATATTTTTAATTTTAATTATTTAATAAAAATTCAATTATATTATTATTTATTTATTTTAGAGATAATCTAAATTTATTTTTAACCCTCTTAAGGCTTATAAACCCAGAAGCCTCTTTGAGCTAGCAAAGGCCCCACGTTGGGCGCCAAAAGTATGTGACACCGCCTCTTTTCATACTGTCCGCCCCGATCAGAGAGTGGCCATCAGTAGTCGCCCACCTACTGAGGGCGTTCCTTGCATAGCACAACCGAAGCCCCGTATCCGAACCCGAGACC
The DNA here is from genome assembly GCA_035046095.1 of Drosophila pseudotakahashii. Lineage (NCBI taxonomy): Eukaryota > Metazoa > Arthropoda > Insecta > Diptera > Drosophilidae > Drosophila > Drosophila pseudotakahashii. Next base: position 17,967,331 of record JAWNOE010000105.1, read on the forward strand.
AAAACCGATGGATCCCCACCCACAGCTCGACGAGGAGCGCACTCCCACCACCACCTTTTCCATTCCTTCCTTTCCTGAGTAATAGACAAATAGTTACCGGGCGAGAGGCGCGCGCTGGTCGATTTATAAAGGTGGCTTATTATTGCAATTTAGCCACTGGTTTTGATTTTGCCAGGCATAAAAACACAGCGAGTGGTCTGCTGTGTGTGTGTGTGTGAGAGACGAGACAAATGTCATTTGGCAGCATTCGAGCGACTATATAGGCTGTCATGATCATTATCGCAATATATATTCCCCTACCGAGAAACGGCACGCACAGGCCGAGTCTCTTGAGGTGTAATCCCAGCTCATCTCGCCCGGATCGCTGTGGTTGGTCCCCCGAATCCGAATCCGAATCGGAATCGGAATCCCTCTCTATGGATGAATTGTTGAGGCGAAAGTGAGTTATGCCCTCGGCGCGTGCACTGGGCCAATGTCCTGCTGTGTGTGACACTGTGGCTACGCTTTTTGGATGCCTTCGATTCGTTTCGATCCGATCCGATTCGATTCGAAGCAAAAGCAAAAGCAAAAAACCAAACCCATCCGATTTGATACTTCACCTGCCCTTGGACTTGGGCACTTGGTAACCTGGGGACCTCTTCCTGGGCCACTCATTTGTAATTTATACCATCCAGCCAAGCAGTCAATAAATGTCATGTTTGTGTTGTTGATTGTCCACACCACACTATGCCAGCCAGAAAGTCAGAAAGAGACCCGTTTTTCCACCAGAAGTGCTGCTCCAGTATTCGAAATCGCAGGCATTCCTCTTTGCCACAGGCGACTCGCTCTGCTCTGCTCTGCTCTGCTCCGCGATTTGCATACACAAGATCAATTGCAGGTGATTTGTTTAGCTGTCGAAATCGTCGTCTTATCGTAACTCATTACGAGATTTATTTTGTTCAACAAATGCAGAAGGTGTGATTTGTCTTTGTACCGATCACAGTCCTGCTCGCTCTCTTTCTTACTTACTTACCCTTCCTTCCGTCTTGCCGATCTTGGCATTTATTTTTTATTGAGTGAATCATGCATCAGAAGGCAGTTCGATGCACTTGGAAAAATGCATTGCAAATTTGTAGATTTCCTTTTTAAATTGAGGAAATAATTTAGTTACTTCAAGGCATGTATAAAAAGTAAATGTTAAAATTTAATTATTGGACAAAAATAAATTTTATTTTTACTTAAATTTTTTACTAAGATTTAAAAACATTTTACTAGCATTTTGAATTAAATAAAAAAGGTTGTATTTAAATTAATTCTTGGGTTGAATTGGATTAATACATTTTCAATTTTAGTTACTTTATAGCAACGCATTTTTATTATAACTTCCTTGCAACGAATCGATTTATAATTTTTTTCCGTGTAACTTTGGTTCTGGCCTTTGGCTGGTGTCGGCTGAATGGACTTTTAGGCAATGGTTCAATAAATTCTCCTCGCTCCCAACGCACTTGGCAGCATCATTAACCGTCCGCGGACACAAGCACGGACACAAACGGACACGGACACGGACACGGACCAACGGACAAACGGACAGGGACAGTGGGCCGCCCACAAAGGCCGCCCGGCCGCATGATGAGCAGCTTCTAAATGCGACCGCATCCAGTTGGTCCACAAGCGAAGCGATAATGTGATTTATGCCGTCCATTAATCTGGTAATTCATTTAAGCGCAGGAAACTGAGCCGCTATCCCAGCTAGTCAGTTCAGTTCAGTTCAGACCAAGTCCAGTGTCGGTTTGGCATGCAAACGAGGAGGAGGAGTTGGATTCAGATTCAGATTCGGGAAGTCGGAGTCGGAGTCAGAGTCGCCCGGTGAACATATTTTATGGCATTGTGCATATGAATCTCTTGGTCGGCTGCCGCTGCCTCACCGCATCGATTGCAATTCGACTGCTGTTCATCTTTGCCGGGCAGCAACAGGTGGGGCGCGGATTTGGTGGGGGATTATGGTGGAGATGTCGGAGTTGGAGTTGGAGGACCAGGACCAGGATCATCGGGCCCCCTTGCTGTCTCCCAGCGGAGGGCCAATGAGGTCCAAGTCGAAGCTGGCAGCGATCGCTTGTCGCTTGTATTAATAAAACATTAATTACACACTTGATACTCGCTCAAGTTGCTGGCTTCGATGCTGCAGTGCACTGGGCGAAAAATAATAGTCATAAAAATTAAAAAACCAATTTAAATAAAGGTCAAGAAAATTATATCTAAGTATGTATTAAAATTGATTAAATATTTAAATATTAGATTAAAAAAAGTTAAAGCTGAAGGTTGATTAAAAATAAATTTTTACATCTATTTATATTTTTGGGAACATTATAATAAAATGTAAAAATTTGTTTGGAAAAAAATGTATAAAAATAAAAATAATAAGAACAGATAAAATATAAAAAATATATTTGAAAATAAATTAATTAGTATAATTTTAAATTAAAAATATTTAATTAAAAGAAAAATGTAATTTTTTTTATGTATTTTTATTTTGGGAATTTTTTAGTATTTTTTTCTATAAACCAAATTATATAAAATATTTGTAAAACTTCTTCATTTCGTTTTCCCATCCAATTTGTTTTTCTCCGTGTGCCGCCGTGCTTCAATGCTTTTCTGCTTTGGTGCTTTCTGCTGCGTTGCTTCGATGCTGCGATGCTGCGATGCTTCGATGGTCTATGAGGTGTCGTTGTAGGTGTTGCATGGGCTTGGCTGGTGGTCCACACGTTAGACGCGCCTGCTGATGCCGATGATGATGCGCAAAATTGATGGGCACACGGCCACCGAATGCTGTCAGTTCGTAGTTGTTGCTTTGGCTGATTTTTGGTCAAGGGGTTGGGGTCACCAGAGTGTGGTTTTCATTCACCTTTCGCAGGGAGAGGTAGTTGTATTGCGTTGAGTTGAGTTGAGGTGCCGATTGATGGGGGTCACCTGGGGTTGAGTGTTTCGAAGGGAGGAATTTCAGCGAGCTGCGTTTGAAATTGGGTGTTGGTTGGGGTCACCAAAAGGTCAAAACTGTAATAAACGTTTTGAAGAAAAAATAATTTATTTATCTAATTTTGTTCTTTAACCTATTAATGATATATAACATAGTTTCGGCCTCTGTTTTTCCTCCATTTATGCCCAATTTGAATAGCAAACCAATCAATTCCTATACCTGGCAATCGTCCAGGTTTATGAGCCAAACAAATTGATGGCCATGTCGTCATGCTAATTGTACGTGTGATTATTTTGACAGCGACGACGGAGGAAGGCATCCAACTTCCGTCGATTTCGATGTGGATGTGGATGTCGTTGTCAAATTGAAAATGCAATCATGCGTCCAAACGTCAAATTAAACAGCTCGGAACTGATTTCAGGCGGCAGATCGCTTCGAAAAACGACGGTCCACGGCCAAAATCGTATGAGCGAACACCCACTTAACTAATCGCATGATTAATGATGTCAAACTGACACTTGAGGCGAACTCGGCTCGGCTCTGCTCCGTTCCCTGGCCGTGTTCCATCCAACATCCTCAGTCCTCCATCCTCCATCCTCAGTGAGTAGTTCCCAGTTCCCAGTTCTCGATTCCCCTTCCGATTTCCAGTAGGTGCATGTTGGGCCTGCCAATCGCAGCTGCGACGCTTGAATGACAGGTGCTGACAGGTGATAGATTATTGCTGGCGTGCTGCCGATGTTTCTGCCTCAGCCTTTGGACCTTGCGTGATTTATCCCAAAAAAACAAAAAAAAAAAGAGGAAAAAATCAAGACGCTCAGGAGGCGAAAACACTCGCGCACACATCAAATTATATGTTCCTGATTATGCGGCACACAGGGAAAAATCATGTTGGCACTCCGTTTAAGATTGTTGAATTTATCGATATATAATTTATCAAAAAAAATTAAATTTTTTAGGTTGGATTATAAAATACTATTGCAAATTATGTTGTTCACATATAATACATGTTTCATATTCCTATCGATATCTTTAAGCCCGATTAAATCGATTGTACATTTTTCCAAAAATTATTTATCCTAAGCGTTATATGTTTGCGGTGATGATATAGATTATTTAAAATTAATTTGATAATATTTCCACATCTTAAATTGTATGATGCAGGAAGGAATCGATAACTTAAAACCGATTATTTATTTATTATTGTACACTTTAAACTTAGCCATAATTGATTGGATTATTTTTGCCTTCTATTGAAAACCATACCACTTTTCTCTCTGTGCATTGCACCATCGAAGCAAGGAAGCACAGAAAAGCATCGAAGCATCGGGCAAGCAGTGAAGCAGTCGGCGGGTAATTGATCTGTTCAATCCGAGGCGATCGGCGATTGCCATGCAGGAATGGGACTCCCCAGTCGGTTGGCCCGGGTGGGTGAGAATCGCTGGATTCGGGGGGAATCGGAATCGGAATTACTTGGCAGCACTTTGAGCGTTATTAATGATGGCAACGTGTCCGCTGGGTTTGCTGCCCTATTAGCCGATAACTCAATTCATTTCGACTAATTGAACGATGGAGGGGAGAACAGGACGAAAGGATTACGCCGCCCCAGTACTTTCACTTCACTTCCGTTCCGTTCCGGTTTGACATTCAACAATGAAAGGGATAAACATTGCTGCGGCTTGAGGACTTAATGATTCTACTTTGAATTTGGTAGGGTCAAAGGTCATTGATGGGTCATGGGTTATATTTCTTATTTTTTGATATTTAATAAAATAATAAATTTAAGGTTTAAGTGATGTATATTTAAAAAACCCATAAACTTTTCATTGGCAATTTTTAAAATATTTGAAAAAAAATTATACAAATAAAAAAGTTTAATAATAGTGATAATATTTAGTGAATATTACTATTTTAAATTGGTTTTTCTTGTTGGTTATTACAAAATATAGTCTAAAATTATTATATCTACAAATAATATTATTCAACAATTTTTCTTGGCAATTTTTAAAATATTTAAAGAAGAATATAATATTTATAAGAAGGTAAAATTGTTTTGAAATCAGAATGAGAACTTTTTCAGCTGTTTAGAAAACTAGGAAAAATGTTCAAAATGTTAATAAAATTTGTATTTAATTAATAAAATATTTTAAATTTATTTAGCTTAGTCCACGGCTTTTTCACTGACCATCAATAGCAGATTGCGATGCATTCAAGCGATCTGAACTGATCCGATCCCACGTAGCGACCGCAGGCGCTGACAATTGATTTGTCATCACAATTGGACGTGGCCCGGCGATCTTGGCCCAGAGATTTGCCATAGTCGAATCAATCAAAGGCATCCAGCCATTATGGAACCCGGTGATTTGGCTCGAGGTTAGGGCAAATCAAATCGCGTCGGGCAAAGCAAATATAAGAAGAGAGTACGAGTACCCCAGTGATCGTGTCACGTACATGGAATTGGGTTGCCATCGGTTTTGGTTTTTTGAGTTCTTGAGTTCTTCAGTTCTTCATCTCCATTTCTATCCACATCCAACGTCCGAGACTCCATGGCAAGGTGCCGTCGAAGCCGTTTACTAGAACGAATTTCGTTAATTTTTATTGTGATTTCCTAGAACCGAACGACAGTCAAAGCCTTTGGCCTGGTAAATCACGAAAAAGTGTCGGCGGACACGCGCCTCTAAAAGCAAAAAGCCAAAAGCCCAGCCAGCGTTCCAATCGAATCGAAATGCAAATTATGCAACGCCGCCAAATGAGGTGGACAGAAATCAGGGGGGTAAAAGAGGGGGTATAAGGGGGGTAGAAGGGGGTAAAAGGAGGCAAAAGAGGAGTGCTCTGCAGTTAATTTTTAACGACGCCAGATTTGTGCATTCAGGCGCTACAAATTGTTTATTGTGGGTGCCCCGAACTCAAGCCCCTTGAGTTCTTCTCTTATTCTCTTTTTTTTTTTTGGTTTTTTTTTTCACAGAGCAAAGAGTTTTTCCATCACCAAATCGAATTCGCTGTGGTCAGTCGCCTTTTATCTTTTCCTGGGACATTCAATCACGTGTTTCGCGGCTGGACGGTCCAAATTTTAGATGGTGACAGACTTTTTAGGAATTATTTTGATGACTACTTCTATGATTTTATAAGTAACGTGTTTAGGTTAAGTGAAATGCAGAACTTTGAATTTTTTAATGAATAAATTAAATTCAAATAAATATAATATATTTAATATATAGTAAAAAATGTAAACATAAACACAGTTAAATGTTTATACATATATTAATATTTTCTAAAAAATGTTAAATATTCGTAAAAGAAATTAAAATAAAAATTTTTATTAAACTATATGTATTAATTAAATAAACACTTAATATTATTGTCATGCATTTTTCGGCATTTTAACGGCAGCACTTTTTACATAAAAAACAAATTTATATGTATTTCTAGTAATTAAAATAATTAAATAAAATATAAAAATTAAAATAAATTAAAAAAATATTAAATAAAAATTAAGGCACCTGATAAAATATATTTAAATATTTTTGTCGTGTTAGTAAAAGGTTATATTTATGATTTAATACTTGTGATTTATAGTTGATGAAATAGAAGTTCAAGGTTTCAGCCAACCGAATCTTTCGCATCGGTTCGTTCGGTTTGGTTCGGTTAAGAACCTTCTGATGGCCACTCCTTTTCGAGACCCCCCCCCCCCCCCCCTCCCCTGTACGCCCCATTCCTTAAGGAGCATAACCAGCTTGTTTTTAAGTCGGCTGCTTAAGCATGCAAATCACGGACTCAGCCAGCAGTCGTCGTCTCGTGTTGAGGAACGCGCGTCAGCATCATAAAAATGTCATTCCGAAAGAGAGGCCTCTGCGTATCCCCGATGATGATTTCGGCCTAAATGGCGACTTTTTAATGGGCGAAAATCAGCGATTCGCTCCACTGTGCGAGGAGTGAAGCAGAAGAAGAAGAAGAAGCGGCAGGCAGAATGAACGATTTGTGTGTTTTAGATTGAAATCAAAATAAAGCTCAAAGAGCCCAGCCGACAACGAGCGATATGGCCCCTTAACTCTTTTAACTTCCCCTTAAAACTTAACCTTTTTTTTTTTTGAGCCAGTCACCTTTTACAATAACCGCACATGTGTGTGTGTGTGTGTGTGATTTGTCAAAACTGTTACGATCGCCAAATTGCAGATAAGTCCAAGGAACCCCCCCACCTCCAATCAGAATCCCCATATATGAAGATTCGCAGACGGCGGCAGGCCGTCTTTTATAATTATGTTCTTTTCGTTGTTTCACTTTTGGTTCGGTGTCATAAACTTATTGAATATCTTGATATCGAGGTTCTGCGATTCCCCGCTTTCTGTTTCGGGTAAATAGGAATTAGCTGATCTCCGACTAATTGGTTCGACACCCAGAAATAGTCCGCTAAGGTCTCTATCATAACTATACGACACCAATACCATTTTTACTATGTTGATATTATGATATTTTATTATTTTATTGTAACAAAACCAAATACAAAATATTAAATTAAAATTATGTTCAAGTTCTAAATGATCTAAGGAAAAAAACAAATTTTTTTAGATTTGTTTGTTTAGATGAGAATGCCCATTTAAGATGGTGCTCTTCATATTTTCCTTCCATCCCAAAATATACATCAAATATTTACTTAAATCTTTGACCTAAATTCTAAAATTATTAAAAATTATTCGAAAAAATTAGATTTTTTTTAAATTGATTTCTAATTCGTTCAGATAAGAATGTCCATATAATTTAGGGCTCTTCATAGTTTTTCTCCACAACCACTTGGCTTGACTCGTGTGTCAATAATGTCAAACGGAATGTCAACAGGCCCATGGCCACGCGTCAGTCGCAGTTCATATCAGATATGGCGACCTCCCTTCCCCTTAGCCATTGGCCGCCCCCTTTTCGGCCCCGCCCCTCTGTCCTCCACCCTCCGCCCACTTTTCCGACAAACGATCCGACCGACGCGTCGGTTCGACTCTCATTAACATAACAAGTAAAGTCAACAATGGAAATTGTTGTCTAAACAAGACGCGAGCGGTCGCAACGTTTCAATAAACGATGCCGGTCTTCGTTCTTCGTTCTTCTTTCTTTTTTTTTTTTTTTGGGCGCTTTGCTGCAGAATTTATTGAGGCTGTGGTAAATATTCGGGGCTCGTTCAAAAGAAATCAAACAAGTAATTTGTTTATTTGGCCAGGGCAATAAAATGAGTAAGCGGCAGGAGAAAGCAACAATCAAAGGGCGAACGCAGTGCTCAGGAGAAATGCCGGAGAATTGTAGGGGGGAGGATCGTTAAAAACTTTTTGGGAGCGACAAATGCGGGTAATCATCACGGTCTCGTTATTATCATCCCGATAATGTGACAAGATCTTGTCACTCGGGGAAAATCAGATAGTGCTTGCGAATAATGGCATAAATTAAAAGACTGCAGAAACAAACTTGCCAGGGAGAAGAATTTTGAAGAAGAGAAAGGAACAGCTTACAGAAGATGGGATCATTCTTTGAATTAAATCCGAATTTTGGTTTTTATTTTTAGATTTTTATGTCAAGCCGTTGTGGCTGAAGGATCAACCCCCCTTTTTTTGGGCGCGCTCATTTTATTAGTATAGATAGTTTATATATTTTATTAAAATTAATTAAAACCCTTTCTTGAACCCTCCCAAAAAGTTAATCGCCTAAATAATTAATCCCCAAATGGCCTTGCAAAAAGTTTGCCCAACAACCGATCGGCGATTTTTTGTAGATTGCAGATTTCTGATTGATTTATGGCGATTACCAAACTAATTGCTTGTTCACGATCACTTTATGGCTTGCTTTTGGCCCGGTGATCACGAACCGAAACCGATTCTCAGAGCTCAGACCTCAAATCGTATTACGGATGACAAACGATTCATTTCATATGCACACATGTGTCTGTAGGAACCAACGACCAATGCTGAAAGATCAAGCCCTGAGATTTATCTCCCGTTTTGTAGTTTTTTTTTTATTTTTGGGGGGGAAATTCGAGGGGGGGGGGGGGCGATGTTGGATCACGTCTGCAACGGAAACTTATTAGGAGAACTCTGGGTTGTTTCATAGAATTCGTATGGATGCAGCAAAGATGGATGGAGATAGGCCATGTCCGATGCTGACAAATCACCTGTAATAAGTCAAAATGCGCTGCTACTCTATGGGTCGATACTTTCCTTGAGATCCTAAATGGAAACTCCGTCTGTTCTCTGATATTGATGGCCCTGCCTGCCTACCTTCTCCTTTTGGGCGGCACTTTCACTTTCACTGTCTCCCTTCTAATGAGCATCCTTTACCTGTGCATCAGCACTGTAAAAAAATAAGTGGATTTAAGTGTAAAATAAAAAAAACATTTATTTAGAAAGTATGGATTAAATATTTATTTAATTTAATAAATATTAATAATAAATATTAATTATAAAAATAATTTTTACTTCTTTAAAGTCAGCTAAATTTTTCCCAGTGTACGAAACAAGACAAATTATTGGGAAATCTCAGGCAAATCGATTTGATATCGATGGCTAGCGCTTTGATTTCTTAGTGGCTGTGTTTTTCGACCAACAAATGACTTACGGGCTCGGAAATCGATCTGTGTTTCTTTTTTTCGGCTACCTAAATCAACGCGGTCCCTAAAGACATACAAAATATATGCCATAGATATTACCCTGCTCCGATTTGTGGTCTCTCTTGTTTATCTGACGCTGGTGGTCCACAGTTTTCGGTGTTTTTGGCTGCAACAAATTTTGATTTATCCCATGAATGCACCTTTTTTCTTTCCTTTTGTCTGCATTGCGGGTTCTAAATTTAGACCACTGTTGTTGTTGGTGTTCACACCTTCTGGCCAACAACAGAATAACTGGGCAAGTGGACAGCGACAAATTCGTTACAAGTTAAGAGGGAAAAGGTGGGGAAAAGTGTTGGATTGCCGAAGGAGGCAGTTTGGGACAAGTCCTCAAGGATGGCCACTTGTGGTGGCTTTGTTTAACAGCAAAATGCAATAATTGTAGGAGCGACATCACAACATTGTGGCTGCACCCACAGTTGCACTGGAAAAAAATTGCATAGCTCTTTGATTTTTTTAAGAATTATTTTTCAAAAAATTAAATATATTTTGGTTAAAAAAATTATTTTTTTTGGTTTAAATTTTGATAAAATTTTTGTAACTTAATTTAAATTTATGTTTAAAAATATTAGAATTTCGGTTTTCTTTTTCGATTTTTAGGTCAAGCCGTTTTGCCTGCAGGAGCCATTTATTGTTTTGTTTTTTTACTGCTAACTTATTGTAAAGTATTTGTATCAGTGTATTAGCACCTTGGCCGCTGTTCTTTTTCACCTGACTAAGTTTTTGCATTTCGTAGGCATTAATTTGGTTACATGAATCGCAGAAAAGAATTATTATTTTATAGGTGCTCGATCACCCTTTCCAACTGACCTGTTTCAATCCTCCCGATTCGATGCGTTACAAATTTCCAAGCATTTTTTTTGGTGGTGGCTCTGGTTGTGGTTCTGGTTTTCCCAGGCCATGGACCAATCCTTTGGGGGGTGGCGAATCCCAATCCGAATGCTTTACGCTCCATATGCCACGTGCAGCGCACAAAAAGTCGTTTTAAAATTTAAGAAGACAGCCAACGGAAAGGAGCCAAGTCAAATTCCTGGTATAAAATTCATTGAAAAATTTTATGCAACATAAATTTTGCGTCCAGGATTTGCCTGTCCATCGCCCAGAAGAAAAAAAATCAGGCGGTGGAGGGAAAAGTGCGGGGGCGGAAAACTCAATCACAAGTGCAAGTGGACCGGCTGCGGGTGTTCACTGTGTGTGTGTGTGTGCGTGTGTATCATTTCAATTTTAAAACCAAACGAGCGACGACCCAGCGACCCTGACCCCCGCCCATCCACCCACCTCGTCCACCAGGCAGTTGAGAAAAAGAAAACATAAGAACCAGAGGGCTCAAGCGATTTTAAATATTGCATTTTGAAATGCCCTTTCTGGTAGATTTTTTACAACACAGCCTATAAATATTTAAATATCTTTTAATAAATAAATAATGAAATTTATTTCATAAATTAAATAAAAATTATTTTATAAGTTCTATAAAAAATACTTACTAACTTTGGAAAATAAAAGATCTACATTTTAGTAACCCTAGAATAACCTAGAATTAAATATTATAATATATCTACTAATACAATCTTAAAAAATAAAATATTTTGTAAAAAAAATAATTAATTTAATTTATGTACCAATTTTTTTAAGGATGAAAAATAAAAAATAAAAATAAAATAAATAAAAAAATATATATTTTTTATTTTAAATCATTAAATTGAAATAAAATAATGATAATAAATTGATTAACATTTTAGTTGTATTTAAATTCCTATTTTTAATATTATGAAATAATATTAGTAGTAAAAACAGGGAAACCTGCCCCTTGAAAGGTCTAAACTCTTTGGTGAGGGTAGGCAAAAACCGCCCTTGGAAACCGCTTAAGGAGCAAGGACTTCGACACACGGCAGGACGACAAAACGGGACACTCGGCTGGTCCGTTTTTGGTTTTTGGGTTTTACTTTGTCGTTGGTTTATTTTTTTTTTTGGTCGGTTTTGGTCGTTTGTCGGTTTTTATGGCTTTTTGATTTGCCATTTCTGGTAGCAAATGATCAAAAATTGAATGAAATTGTTATTTTCAAGTGGAACATGTCCCTTTTTACAACCCATAGAGAGCCTTTCAAGATTGAGGGCTTCGACATGCCAGTTTTGTTGCGGGTTGTTAGCCTTAATAAGAGAGGCATCATCTGTTTTTTTTTTTTTTTGGTGGGTGTGGGACTTTTGATTCCGCACTCCCTTACATTTTCTTCCTTTACTTTTACTTTTTTTTTGTTCCTTGCCTGCATTTAAATCTTCATTTCCATATCCATTGTCGTTTCATTTGGAAATTGAAAAATTTCCAAGCGATAAAATTTTACCATGCCCATTGCCAAGACGCCCAAAAAGTCGAGAGTCGAGTCACATATATGTGCATAAGTACTTTCAGGTGCCGTGTCGACTCTCCGTCTCCACGGCAATGACAATGAAATGCTCCGGGACCGAAAACAATTAAAATATTTGCTTAAATTACATTTACACACATTTGTGTCCTTGCCATTCGCCATTCGCCATTCGGCGGGTGGAATGGGTTAAATTCTTTCCTTTTTTTTCCTCCTTCGAGGATTATATATACACATATGTATGTGTATCTCTTAACAGCAAGCACAATATTAATTATGAATTTATTATCCAATATTTATTAGCCATAAAGCCCAGCAGGCGCCCAGAAAATCAAGAGCCACCCCCGCAACGGATGTGGTTTCTCCAGCGGAGTAGTGTCCACTGCTTAACCCACTGAGGCGGCGCTAATGAACTTTTGTCATCGCCAGCACACATGGCCAACATGTGGGTTAATTCGCTTCGCAGGGGGGGAAAGGAGGGGAAGATGAGATAGTGGAAAACTATTGAAAATCAATTGAGGAATCTCCGCTTTAATCGAACTTTATGATTAAAACTTATAAAATAGAAGAAATGATTTATAAATTCAAGAAAGTATTTTTAAAATTATATTTTTTATATATTTTAGAATATTTTGTTTGTTTACATATTTTTTTTAATTTATATAGATTTCCTAATTTATTTAAAAAAATTTCTAAAATTCAGTTGGAATATTCTTTTATCAGTTTTGGAACTTGAAAATATCCAAACATGTATTTTTAGAACATTTTTCGTTTGTTTATATATATTTTTTAAAATTAATATAGATTTTCTAATTTATTTAAAAAAAATTCTAAAATTCCGTTCGAATAATCTTTTATCAGTTTTGGAACTTGAAAATTTCCAATCTCCCAAAAAAAGTTTTTTCCAAAGTTAGCTACATATAATATAGTATAAAATATATATGTTTTATTGGCAGGTCAAAAAAGGTCAATCGGAGCAAAACTTTTAATTGCTCTGTTCGAGTGTTTTGGCTTTTTATTATATTTTATTTTTTATGGCATTCCGGTCGTCCGTCCATTTGTCCTCTACTCCGTTTGTCCGGTCTTGTTTGGCCATGTTTTATGTGTTTCGTTTCCATTGAAAACCCCAAAGAGCCGAAAAAACGAGCAGCCACAAAAATTATTTGTAAACGGCGGCTGTGACAATTTTTGTTTTTTTTTTTTCGTTCATCCCATTCCGTGGAAGTTGCTTGGACACTAAAAAACCAAAAAAAAAAAAAAAAACAAGCCGGTGAAAAAAATTAATTGGAAATTTTTATGTCTCAAACATGTTGTAAGCGCTGAGCGGCAGCGGCGGCAACAGCAAGTTCGAGGTTAATTGTTTGATTTTCTAACAAAAAATATAAATAATTTTTAAGGCCAATCTCATGAGAGCGCTACTACCTGAGACCTGAGACCTGAGAGTGAGACGACGACGAGACCACAGGAAATGTTTGGATTGTTTTCTGTTGATTTTTCGGTCTTTTGTTACAAATTTCTCGGTTCGCGTTTCCGGAGAGTGTAAGTAAGGCAACGGCAAACAACGGCATGCAAATCACTGGAAAAAGGTTTGACCCGGTCCTAAAAACGAGAGGTGACCCAAACGAGTGGTGACCCCACCCCCGGCGATTCGGCTCTCTTCGGGGAATTTCGCAAAGAATAATGTTGGGTAAGTTTTAACAAAGTTTTAATTGATCGCCTGGCTTTAATTTAATTTCGGGTTTTACTCACATTCAGCGCAGACGTGTCTAAATTATTTATTTTTATATTTGGAACACCTGATATCATCTAAAGTGTGGCAACCATATTCGCAATATGTGTAATTATTGCCAAAATAATTTAAACATTTTTCGACCATGAGTTGCGTTTTTTTAAATAGTTTTATTAGGCAACTATATTTATTGGTGGCTTACTTTTTAAGTTTTATACCTTATTAATAAATTTAAACACTTCTAGAATTTTCCCAATTAAAAATTTAATAAAATAGGTGAATTTTTTCAAAAAGGTGACCCAGATCTACATTTCTTGAGCCCACAAATTTGTCATTTATAACGTGATTTTGAGTTGGAATATCTTATAAAAATTGTGCTTAATTAATCTATAAGTCAGTGTAAAAATTTAGATTTGTAAATTTTTTAAAAGTTTTTTATTTATTTTTTTTTATAATTTTTTTTTTTTTTTTTGTAACAAATGAAAAAAGAGTTTGGACTCTGGATATTGATATCAGATAAAAGTATAAAAACATTCACTAAAGTTATAATGAAACTCTAATTTGGTGATCCTAAATCATCGCTGGTGACCCCGACCTCTACTTGTATGTATATCATATCAATATCATATCAAGACTCGATGGTTAAGCTTGACCAACTGAAAGCTCATTTTCCGCCTTTCAATTTCGCAGCCCTGGCTGTCGAGTGATAATAATATCGATAGTGGTCGATCGTAAGTCGATTCCCCGCAGTCCAGTAAGTCCAGTAAACTTATTTCCGAGCCCATCCACTGTGAGCTTCCATCAGTCGTTATTTGCACCCAACTAGAACAACAAGTGTCCCCCTTTTTAGAATCGCGAATGGGAAATCCGAGTGCCGTTTTGTTTACAGCTCCAAGTGCTCCAAAAACCGATCCCTGGTGGGTGCCTGATAGACGCGTCAACGAAATTCGATACGATCTACGGTCTACGTCTCGTAGTGCAAAAATTCCAGCGAAATCTGTCGCCGATGCAATCGTTTGCGATTGCAAGTGTTCAATTGGGTCGCAGATCCACGATTCGAAGGAGTTTGGAGTTGGGGTGTTAGAAATGCCATCCATACGCTGGCGCCGCCGCCACGAGTGACACACACTCGTTTCTGTCTGAGATTTTCGAAGCTCCTGGTCCTGGCTTTTTTTTTCTGGTCCTGGCAACAAGATCTCTTCCCTGAGTTCCCTTGTCCATTGTCAGTTTTTCAGACGCCACGTGCTTTGTTACTTGTTTTTTTTTTTATTTGAGGGGGGTGGAAGTAAAGGGTAAGGATAATGGGTTTGCAGAAGGCGTCTACGATTTCCTGTCCACGGGCAATTGTTTTCCCCTCAAGAGGCGACGAATACTCGATAGTTGAACAGGCCGATCAAACAGATTTATCTACTTTGCATAATGCCCCAGGAACTACGCATGCTTTTGCAGGCTATATGGATTAGTGAAAATCCACTATTTATTTAACTTTTTAAAAATATTATGGAGGTAAAAGAGGTCTAAAAAAGGGTGTAAAGTTATTCAAGAAATTTTTATAGGGTTAGGAATTATTTTTTCAAGTTAAAAGGTCTCTATAATATTTTTAATAATACTTGTAACACTTAAAATAAATAATTTAGATAAGAAATATTTTTAAAAAATTCTTTAAATAATGTTGTTCTTCAGTCCATATAGTTTATTAAATCTTAAAAATATTTTTTTTGTTATTTTAGTAAGAAAGGGAGTAACAGCGTTAAAATTCTTTAAATTTTCAAATTCTTCAAATAAAATAATAATAATTTTTTTTAAATATTTTACAGATTCCGTGAAAATCTTCGCTTCAACATTAATACATTTTGCCAGAAGTAAGGCATTTTAAGGCATTTTTATTAGGTAATTTTGAAGGTAAGTGGAATTTAAGACCCCAAAAACCAGTGCGTAGCGCATTAATTCCCCTGCAGCAGCAGCTTCTTTTGTGAATGACTCTCGGTTAAATTTCGGTTTTTGGTCAGCCAGTTTGCAAGTCCTCCAAGCAAGTTGGTTGTTTCGGAATTGTTTATTTAACTCGCAGCTCTTCCGGCTGCTACTGGCCTGGCTTTATGGTTATGGATACACAGTAGCCCAGAGCTTCGGAGCTCCAGAGCTGCAGATCTCCAGAGTTTCGGGCAACTGCGATCGCAGGGAGCAACAGTAGCAATGAATTTGCATGTAGTACATGAAAACCGTGATCTCCAATTTGTTGTTGCCGAGGAGCGAGAATTGCGAGGATAGCGGGTATTCGAGGATCGCGGAACGGGGATCGAGGATCGGAGATCGGGATCGGGCTTTTGGGTCTTCTGGCATGGCGTTGCTTCGAATTGGTTACAGGGCCCGTACTTAGCTACATGCCAAAAAAAGTTTTGTAACATTATTTTAAGGTGCCGGCCTAGCGACTGCATTTGCTACCTTGCTTCTTTGATTCGCTGCTTTTCTGCTTGCCAGATTGCCAGCTAGCGGCACTGAGAAAAAATATTGGGTACTTAAAAAAAATTGGGATACTTTGTCATTAGAACTTGTAATGGATTCAAACATGATGTGCAAACAGTTTGTAAAATGTTGCCACTCAGTAATAGTAATTTTCATATTTAACTATCTGGCAACCACAACGCGAACATTTTTGGAAGAATTTTGGATAATTTCTTTATTTTGTTCTTTGCAAATAAATGACTCTTAAGAAATGTTACTGGATTCAAAACTTTTTTGCAAACTGAATGTAAAATGTTGCCACTGGGTAATAATCTTAATTCTATTTAACTTTGTGGCAACCTTTTTTTTTTGGAAATTCTTGTAAAATATGAATTTACCTATAATAGGCCAATAAACCTATTTTTTAAAATATTACTTACCTTACTTACACCTTTGATTAAATGTGTGGCCAGAAATCGAATTTGGATTACTACATCGATCTGGCAACCCTAGGTAAAATTTCTTTTAATTTGAATACCTAGGTTTTTTTTTTTACCAAGAAGTTATATTGTTTAACAATTATTTTGTTCCAGCAAGTAGAGTATATTTTTTCCCTGTGTACTTGGGCTGGCTCGTTGCAAGTTGTCAAGCTTGCCATGGCAAATTTGCGATCAAGCGACAACAACAGTGACAACAAGAGCCGGTGACGGGACGCCCAATGTCCCAGTGTCCCGCTGTCTTCCCCCCCCCTTACCCTTAACCCCGTCGCGGTGCCCCCTTAACCCCCGCAAGTCCCCAGATTCTTAACCATTTCCATATGCAACACACAGTGTGATCTGTGAGCCAGGCTTCTTGGGTTTCAGCGCTGTACATCACGTCGCCTTGTTTGCCATCGCAGCTCCAGGCGGACAAAAACTTCTCTCTGGGGTCCCAAAAGCTAAGCCCCACCCCCTCTGTATCGCATCCAACCCCCCAACCTCCCAAAGTCGGGGCCTGAACTTTATTGACCATATTGATTGCTGCTGTATTGATCGCTTGTTCCTGATAACAAACAAATGGCCAGGGGGCACAGTGGGATCCAAAGCCTGCAGATGCGAGATGCACAGGTTTGACACACCATGCGAGACACATTTTTTTTTCGCTCTCTGTTTGCTTTATGATGATGAGCTGCTGCGGACTAACGAATGGGTTTATGCCTTGATATTGGGACAAGTAGGGATTTCTTAAAAAAAACCTTGTGATTTTCCTCACAAAAATATCAGAATTTTAGCCGAAACTATGGAAATAATGGTCCAGTTATTGAATGTCATAACTCGTTAAACTCGTTATAAAATTTCCAATCGATTGGCATTTAAACTTGGAAATATTATTTTTTGGTTATTTTTCGCAAAAAATTGTGATGTACCCTTATAAAAAAAATTAAAATTTGCAAAAATTTTATTTTTTAAAAATCGGGTTGGAAGTGTCATTGGTTTAATAATTATTTTGTTATCTGTTCAAAACAGTATGTATTTTTGGTGTAAGACCATTTTTGGCCAAGTTACAGCAAATAAACAAAAAGAAAATATATATATATTTTTGGGAAAAACCCAAATCCCAATTTCAAAAAATTGTTTTTTGGCCAAAACAATGGAAATATGGATCCAAATATGGATTGTCATACCTTTCTGAACTCGTTATTAAATTTCCAATCGATTGACATTTAAACTGGAAAATTTTATTTTTCGGCCATTTTTTGCAAAAAATCATGCCCTTAAAAAAAAATGAAAATTGACAAAAATTTTATTTTTTCAAAATCGCGTTGAAAGTGTCATGGATTTAATAATTATTTTGTTACCTGTTCAAAACAGTTAGTATCATTGGTCAAAAAAAAGTTCAAATTTTTACTAAAAATACAGATCATGATTTTTCTCTTAACTCCAATAATTTCAATAAAATACTAACTAATTTATAAGTTATCTATAATGTTTTTATGCATGTGATCATATAATCATATACATATCCCGATTTCTGCCACCGCATAAACGTAGACGGTGTCTAGTGATGGGCTACCGACCTGGTACAAAAGTCAGCGGGTGGTTCCCCGAGGATCCTCTGGGACTGGGAAGCCAGGGTCCGAATAACTTGGAAGCTGGGAGCACTGGCACCGAGAAAGATTCACTCCGGCACGTTGCATATTCATAATTTCCAGTTTCCAGATTTATCAATTGCACATCTCAGTCATGAAAACGCATAAACATTTCAAAATGCCTGGCGCGGGTCAATAATTTGACATGAACGAAACAATATGCAGACACGTTCGCCATGGGTTAAGCTTGGTGGGTTTTTCGGGGGGTCTGGGGAGGGTTAAGGTCGCCTGGCAGATGGCAGACAATGAAATGTGGCCAAGAAACGCTTTCAGCCAACTCAGCTCACAGTATATATACATATTTATATCTGCAAATATATTTATGCTTGGCCCATTGATGATGTGTGAATAATTGAAAGCGGCAGCAGGTTGAATTTAGCCATGGCAAGGGGTTAAAGAGGGGTTAAGGGGGGATATACCCCGAGAAGAGGAAGCACGAGCTTTTGGCCCTCTTAAGCTGCTGCCTTTACTTTCAAGCCTAGTGGCTGAGTTGTCTGCCAACAACAGGCTAGCAAACACTCCATGAAAAAAATCCTCAAGTGCCACAGCAAGATCATCAGCAAAAAGGGGGGTCTTATTTTCGAGAGGGGGAAAGACTATCACCAAAGAGAGGACCTGAAGCCAGGTGGAAAAAAGTAATATTAACTAAAAAGTTAATCATTGCAAATAAGAGCTCTAAAATTCCTTAAATTATTATATTAAAATATTTATTAAATATTTAAAAGTAAATTGAAAATTCATATATAATTATTCTAATATTTATTAGATTTAAATATAAAAGGTTTGGCTTGAAATGTACTAGAACTGGTATTTTTAAAGCAATTTTAAGTGATTTTTAAACTATTTTTTAGTAATAATAAAAAGTTATTACAATTGTTCTCTGTGCAGAAATTGAATTCCTGTGTTGTGTTAAAGACCCGAAGAAAAGGGAATGGAAGATTTGGGGGATTGGGAAGAGAGTAGTGCCGGGAAGACTGAGAGAGACGCCCACACACAAGTTGGCAGTTTTTCTGATTTTTGCTGAGTTTTTTGAGTGCACACACACGCCCACCTTTTCGCAATTCGCAATTCGCTTAGAGACATGGCCATAAAATCTAGAAATCTCCGAATGCAATTCAGTTCATCTTCAGGGCTTTCTTTTCCATCTTACCATATCTCTATGTGTGTTGGCAATTTTGTAATTAATTTATTGCCCCGATGGCGCGACTTTGCGATGTGTCAAAACTATTTTTAATTGGTGTTGCTAGTCAGTCTCAGAGTCTCGGTTTCCCTTTCCCTATTCCGATCCCCATTGCTATATTCCTATATTCCTATCCCGATTCCGAAGCGATTCGCGATTCCCCGAAGATCGTAAACCAGGCAAGATCAAAGCGGGTCGGTTCGGTCTGACTGCTGAAAAGAATTCACTTTCTATTTTCTGCGATTTAATTGATATTTCGCGGCGTTGTGTCTGTCGCATTTTGCCAGAAGGCCCCACCACTCCTCACTCCTCACTCCTCACTCCTCACTCCTCAGCCCACGGGCAGCCACGTGACTAATGTCCTGCTCAATAGACACTAAAGATGCATTACCCACTACCCAAGGAAATGCACTGCAAGAAATTTTAAGTTAGATGAGACTAAAAAAAAATTAATTAATAATCTAGATCAAATCTCGAAAACATAAGAGAGAAAGGGAGTTTATTATTTAATCAATTATTTGAATATATTTTTAACTTATATATATTTCAATTAATGATTGTTTTAAGACTATTAATTGCAAATTCAAATAATATTATTTTTGATATTATATGAAAATTTCCTGTTTAATTATAATTATTAGTTAAATCACTTATTATTTGAAGAAAGTAAATATATTATTTATGTTAGAGGATAAATTGTTGTTAATTATTATTATTATATTTAATTATTTATATTAAATTATTTAGAAAATTCAGTCGTGAAAAGGGAATGTTTTTCCCAAACATAATATATTTTAAAACTGAACCATTTTTTCTTAACATAATATTATTTAAAACTAACCCAGTTCTCAAGAATCTTTTTGCTATCATATCTATTTTTCTTGAAACCTTATTCTTAACTGAAAAAGATGCTTCTAAAATCTTGGTTTTTTCTTCCGGTTCTCCCGGTGTTCTATACCATACCATACCATTCCTAACCAAACCAAACCGAACCGATCCGATCCAAATGCGAGACGAGAGACGCGTCGCGAGAGCTGCGTTCACAATTGCATTTTAATGCAAATTTGGTGTCAACGCAATATCGACCATGACAGACGCAGTCGCAGTCTCCCTGGCTCTTCCGATCCAAACCGAACCGATCCTCCGATCCACCTCCTCCAGCAGTCGCCCCATCTCTTTCTCGACGCTCACGCACTTTTGCGGCCCTCTCTCTCTGCTCCCCATAAGGCCATCTCTTTCTGCTCGGTGTGTAAGTGGCGGCTGCTGGGTGTTAAAGTGACTGATTAAGTTTGCCTGGCTGTTTTTTTTTCTTCTTTTTTTTTGTTGCCCTGGCTGCCTTTTGACGCTAAACGAATTATACGCTTACGTAGGTGGCAGACACTCTGGCAAAAATCGGAGAAAGAAGCAGAAAGGATGGAAGGGAGAAGGGGGGGGGGGGGGGGGGGGCTTTGGGGATCGGAACCCAAATGAATTGAGACGCGCCACAAAAGTTATAAATATTGTCCCTAGAGGGGCGTCATCGCCGCCTTGTTGTTGGCTCTTTTGCGATTTTGGCCCGATGTTTTTGCGAATTCAAAAATGATCCTTGTGTGGGCGTAGCGAAAAAAAATATGTCTCTTCAAGTTAAGAAGTGAAAACGAGGGGGGGAGGGGGTATAATTGCCCCGAGGGATTTATGATTTAACTATTTATCACAAACATAATATTATTTATATTATTTTATATTTTATTTTTAATATTTAAAATAATATAATATTTTTTATATAAAATATTTTAAATATTTTTTATATAACATATTTTAAATATTTTTTTAATATAAAATATTTCTAATCCTGAAAATATATATATTTTTTTTCTAAACATTTTTTATTTATCTTATCTGACTTGTATCATTTTTTAACTACTTGATTTTTATTACTTCTGGTAGCCGAAATGCCCGTTTTAATTCGATTTGACATCTAAATCAGATTGCACTTACTTTCCCATCGATTTCCGAGGAGGCGTTACCACCGCTTTCCCTAACAATTTCCCCTCTTTCCCTATCCCATATTTACCATGACATCTAATAAAGTCGTAAAATATCGCCACGCACTCGTAAAAGTTCTACGGATTTACGATCGCCCCGGTTGGCAGTTTCGAAATTCTTTTTATGGCGCCGCTGCTACTGTCTGAGAATCGGTTTGCTATAGGATATATATGTATAACCCTATATAACCCGCTCTCGATAGTTCGATGTGCACTTGCGTAATTGAAACCTTTACCTTTACCTCTACCTCTGTTTTATGGCGGATCGTAAAGCGAAAGAGGGCTACCTGTTGCCATTGAGGGAAATGGATATGGACGCCCATTGATGTTTATCGGCCTATCGGTGAAAGTTTTATGGCTTGTTACGCTCGTAACTGTCCTAGCTGCATAAATACTCCCATCGGTTCGCTTCCAAGCGGTAGCGATCGGTCTTTATGGCCCTCGAGATGGTATCTAATCTTCAGAGGATTGTAGGTCTAGGATATTATATATACGATTTAAAAGTAACCAAGAAAATTATTGATATTTTTGTGTTTTAAAAATATTTAAAGTAATTTTTAATAATAATATTTAAAGCACTAAAATCTATTGGGGCAAACTGGTTTTCAATGAGGTTATTATCTTACCTTCAGAGGGTTTTTAGGATATAATATATACGTTTATTGATATTTTTATGTTTTTAACATATTAAAAGTATTTTTAAATAATTATATTTAAATCATTAAAATCTATTTGGAAAAAACTGGTTTTTAATGAGCTTATTATCTAATCTTTAGAGGATATAGTATATATATATATATAATATATACCTTTTTAATGTAACTAAGAAATCGATATTTGGTTAAATGTTTAAAAAATTTAATAATAATATTTAAATCACTAAAATCCATTGGGGATAACTGGTATCCAATAAGTTTAGCCCCTTAAATATGATTTTATACCACAATGGCTGGCTGAATTCCTGGTTCTTTATAAGCTTCCCATATATTAGCATTTTCAATTGCTTTTCTTGGGTCCATTGTTATTGAACATCCTCGACGGCTTCAAAGGAAATATCGCTGGCCAAAACGATTTTCAATTTTTCGGTCTTGTCATTTTTCCTATAGCTCGATTTTTTATTACTTCCTGTCGTGCTTTTCGCGCTTCCTGGTTTAACCTGCCTCAATCCCCCGATTTTCCTCCTTTTTTTTTTGTGTTTGCTGCCTCAAATCGCATTTCAAAAGGCAACTTAATCGAGCAAAATAAACCGTTTTCATATGCTCGAATTGAGGCAAACACGTCGCATTACAAGGGGGGAGTATTGTCATTTGGTTTGGTTCTTCGGCTCTTTGGTGCTTTGGTTCTTTGGGGAATTTTCAAACGGGCCAAGGGGTTGCCCCTGCTCTTCTTTCCTTTTCCTTTCTTTTTTTTGCACGGATTTTCTTGTTCACTTCACGCGCCGTTCGAAATGCGCCAAATCGCTCAGGTTTTTGAAAGGAGTTGGAAGAGTGGCTGCCTTTGTCAAAGGATTATCACTTCCTTTTGGGGGGACATTTTAAAGGGAGTGAAAAGAGAGAAGAGAGAGAGTTCCAGGGCTCTGCTAATGAGCTGTGCCCGTAACCAACTCTCTTTGCTATACACGAACAGAAATTATAAATTAAATTTTCTGGGTGTTTTGAAACCTCCTAAGGAAGTGTCCTAAAAGTAGGCTCTATTTTCTGGATTACAATTACAATGTAGCATACTTTCAGACACCTTTACATGTTTTATTTTTGCCGTTAGCCATAAAACAGTTGGGAACTGAAAATATTATATGGAAAGTTAAATTTAATTTAAAATAATCAGAAAATCTCTGGTAAGTTTGGATTACAATTATAACGTAGCATACTTTTACACACCTTTACATTTTTCTCTTTAAAAATGTAAATTACCTTTTCTCTCGGTGTAATTGCGCCCCAAGCCCCATCTCTATACCCGTTTTTCTCAGTACATGTGCCAGAGATGTTGGATTGACAGTGTGCAATATGCGTTGATTTTTTATGGCCTTCAATTTGCCGTGGCTGTGGGGCCAAATGCCGAACTCTCCGAGTCGAAGTGTATACAAGTCGATGCCGATGCTCCGGAGTCGCGCTGTGCCGATCTCAAAATGCAGATAATAATTATTTCAATATGTGTGACTGACTTGCTTGAATGACTGACTGCCAGACGGACAAAACGGACAAACGGACAGACTGGCGGAGGGATGGATGGTTGGATGGACGGACGGACGGAGATCGGAGATCGGAGGGCAATGCCAATGCCAAAACGTCGTCCCAGATCGTCATCGTCATGATCTTCATTATCATTATGCGAGTGGATCAAAACCGCGACGCCGCCAACAACATTTCAGTATCTTCGCCTGCTTCTCTTTTTATTTCGGATCTAACAAAGGGTATTTCGAGTTTTAACAAAAGCTGGGATTAATCTTTGTTTTGGAAATTATCTTACCTTTGGAAATATTTCTTAAAATATTCTAAATAACATTTTATATTAGTTTCAACTTATTCTTAAAAAGGAGGTTAATCACTTCCTAATAACAAGTGTTTTTTATATTTTTAGAATCCTTTAAAAAATGTTTGATTAATTAAACATCCCAAAAAAGAACCATGAAAATTTTAAAAATCTTATTTTATTTAATTTTTTATAACCAAGAGAACTTCTACGGAATTTATTTTTAAAAATTTAAAAAAATTCCTCAAAGAGTATTTGCAAATTCGATTTTTATCGTGAATATTGTACTTTTGTTTTCCTTTACTTTACTTTTTTTTTATGGCTCTTCTGTTTGTGTTTTTGTTTTTGCATGTGCTCCGTTTGGTCTTGTTCTTTTTGTTTTTGTTTTTGTTTTTATTTTTGTTTTGGTTTTGGTTATTGTTCTTGTTGTTGTTTTCACTTAATCACTTGTTGTGAGCGAGACGGCAAGTGTTGGGGTTTTTAAGTTGAAAATTGAATTTCTAAGAATTACAAAACAGCAACAGGGCAACAAAGTGCCGTTGGCATCTTTTCGCGGCCCCCAAAACCGAAACCGAATCAACCCCAATCCGAATCGGAATCGGAATCGGAATCCCCCGTCGAATATATGTATGTATATGTTGCATGCGATACGATACCATCGCACCACCATCTTATTCTTATTCCACGAGTCCCCATATAAACCATATAAACCCCCTCTCTATCCTTTCCATATCCCGTATCATCGCGTCGGGCTTCGTTTCATTGCATTGCATTAATTTTGCCAATTAAAAAGTAAATAGAGCCTGCATCCTTTTGCTTGGTTATCTACCCAATTTACCCCCTCTTCCACTTGTAATCAGAAAGAGATGGCCATATTGGCGGTGGAAAGAGACGGGTAGCATCTTTTTCGGCTGTGGGCGCTCAAAAGTTTTCAATACAATTTAATCCAATCTGCACACACATAAATACATACAGGGATTGAAGGATGTGAATATGTCTTTATATAAGAACCACTGATGAATTCCCCGAGCAGCGGAATCATTTTTGGATTGCCCCAAGTGCCTGGCTCAATTCAATCAGTTTTCTGCGTTTTTTTTTTATGTTTTGGGGGAAGCCGCACAGTATTTGGAGATTTGTCCATGGCAACCGCGGTGTTTTGCCCACTGTACAAACGCACAAATAAAATAGCCAAAAGGCAATAACAAGTCTCCTTCTACCTTTTTGCTGATTTATTTTATTATTTGGTATTTAAAGTTAACTTAAACTTTATTTAAAATGGATAAATATTCACACAATTTTTAAGTACTAATTTTAAAAAAAGAATAATAAACTTTAAGCGGTTTGTAAAATATTTATTAAAGGTTAGACACCGAAAATATTTTTTATAAATAAATAAATATTGCATATACAATGGAAAAATATTTATAAAAAACATGTTTAATACATTATCATTATAAACCAATTTACAAATAAAAATAATCAAGATTAAACGGTTTGAAAAATATTTTTCAAAGATTTTTGTGGGCACCGAAAATATTTTTTATAAATAAATGAATAATTCAAAAACACATACAAATTAAAGAAATAATTTCTAACTGTAATTTTATTTTAATTTGAAAACCAATATTTTTTGTTATTTTTGCATTACGAATAATTTGTATATTTTCAGATTACTAGAGCTTTTCTCTGTTGTTTTTCCCTTTTCTTCCAATCATTTTTAGGTCTTTCCCTTTGGTGACAAAAGTTCAGTGAAGTCCAAATTACTTCTAGTACACATGTGTGTGTATCTAACGTGTTGCTTTTTTGGGCGTTCTTAGTTTTTTTTTGGGGAGGGGTGGGGGGGGGGGGGCGCCCAGTATAGTCTTCAAGAGTGGGGCAGGCAATCTTCTGGGGCATCCACTCGCAACCGTTTTGTGGCGCAATTGTCTCAACCGTCGACGCGTCGCTTGCGTATCGCATATCGCACCTGATGGGCTGGTCCAAAACAGCCGGCTAAAACCGAACGAACCGCTCCACCCTTTGGGCCAACCCACCACCTCCTCCCCCCTCTAACCATCTTTTTCTTGGCCGGATTGCTCTGCTCGGAGCTCGGAGCCCAAAGCCAAAGACCCGGGCCCAAGTGGCGGCAGCAGCCAACCATTCGTATAATTGTCGATGCGTTAAGGTAATTGTACACCCAGCCAACTGGCTGCCAACTGAGGCAGCAGTTTAGACCTGGCCAAAAGCAGAAAAGCAGAGCGGAGCAAGGCCGACCCAGCCACAGCACGGCGAGAAAATTTTAAAGCTTAAAATATTTTTATATTAAAAATCTAAAGGTCTTTAAATTTTAATTTGTAAGATATAGAAATTTATTAGAAATATATTATATATTTTTATGTACATATTAGAAATATATAAAAAATATTAATGGTATAATTAAAAAAAAAAAATAAACTAACAGTCTAAAATGAGAAAAAATACCAAATAGGTCTGGTATATTTTAAATACTATAATGATGTAATTTTTGTATAGTTTATTATTTTATAAAGAAAATGTTTTTTTTAAAGAGAAATTTTTAAAGTAAAAAAAAGTTTTAAATCTTAAATTTTTTTAAAAATAATTTAAACTTTAAAATTATAAAATTTTTTCAAAATGGTATATAACTTTTATGTAATGGGGAATTTTTAAGAGTTTTTATGATCAAGATTTTGGTCAACATATTTTGGTTTCTTTTTTAAAGGCTTAAGATTGTTATTTTTTTAACAGTGCATATGTGTATCTGTATCTTGAAGCATACCATTTCCGCGGGGGAAGAGGCATTGGGGTTTTTCAGTGGGTGGTGTGTGGAAGGGGGGGAGGGGGTGTCTCTGGGATAGATATGTAGCTTTAGCTTCTGTTCAATGCCGTCGCCGCAGTAGTTGCCATCGTCGTCGATTCACTCAGTCGTTTCTAAGTTTGCGTTTGTCGTCGTTTGCCATATTGATGGCACGCTCCGCCGCCTGGCTTTTCCCCTGCCCCTCCCACTTTTTCGACCGCCACCCACCTCCCACTTTTGCCGCCCCCTTGGAGAGCATTTAAAATTTTAGTTTTGTGCTGACAACTAGCATTTTGCCATAGACAGACATCGGTCTTAGTTTGGTTTTCGGTTTTCGGTGTTTGGTTTTGGTCTGATTTGCTAGATTTGATTTCAGGAAATCCCATCTTTGTCCACCTGCCTGAATGCATTCGGTTTTGGATTCCGATTTGGATACCGATTCCCATTTGGATACGCATTTGTCAAGCCCTTTTGTTTGCCGCATTGTCTCCATTTGCCTTTTGTTGCCACTTGTAATTGAAAAATTATAGCAATTAAATGGCAGCAAACGGCGAAGACTGAAGACTGCGGACTGAAGACTGAACTGACCAAGGTCCAGTTGGTTTGGCAATGCGAAATGGTATTAGATTCACTGCGGTTTTGCCCCCAACCACCATCAATGAAAGTGGCCACTCGATAGGCTCACTCACTCGATGTTCTGCTCATTGCGCTTTTCGGTTGAGTTCCCTGTGATTAATCAGTTAAATTTATAAGGAAAGTATAGTTAGGTTTGATATTGTATGTTTTGGTGTTAGATGTTGGGAAGATTACTTGAAATTTTAGGGAGTTTCTAGGAAATAGTCCAGGGAAATTTATTAAAAATATATTTCATTTTTAAAAAATAAATAAAATAAAATAAAAATAAAAAAAATAAATTAATATTATTTTACCCAAATATTTGGAATAATATTATATATTTTTTCCCAATTCATCCGATATTTAAAAGATTAAAAAAGAAGAAATTTTTTATAATTTTTTCTTTTCTTTTTATTCTCCATAATTTGGAATCCTGAAAGATTTTGATCGCCAATCGCACTTTGATTTTTGGGAGTACTTACCAATTTTTTTTTGCATACTAGAGAGTTTATAAAAAATAAACAAGGGAATAATGTAGAAAATATATAAATTTTAAGTGAGGACATAAATTAATTAAAGTTTAATTTAACCTTAATATTTGAACTATTTATTATCCCCAATAATTTGGAATCCTTGATTTTTGGGTATACCTTCCCATTTTTGTCGATAGCAAAGATATATTATATTGATATTAACTTAAAATTTTAAAGAGTACATAAATTTAAAAAAAATAAAAAAAAAATATAACAAATCAATTAAATTTTAAATAATTTATTTATACTAAAATAATTAATTCATTTATTATACCCAATAATTTGGAACCCCTGAAGGGTTTCGCTTGTCGATCGCACTTTATTGGCGCTTGCTTGTTTTTTTTCGGGAATTCTTTCCCGAGGACCGTTTCCGAAGTCCCCATTCCCCGACATGGGTACATGGCTACATGGCTACATGGCTACATGGAGTCAACTGCATCGGCACACATATATCACGCATATCACACATATCACCGCATATCCGAGTATTCGAGAGGTTTCCAGTTTGCTCGCTGGCAGTTTCGTATAATTTTTATATGCAGTCATCAACAGCTCATATATATTTTTATTGCCCGAGCGAACAGCGATATGCATCTGAGGCATCAGAAACAAGAAAAAGATCGGGCGGCAGATGAAGATGCGGCTGAATCCGAATCCGAATACGAATACGAATCCCCATCCGAATCCCAATCGCAATCCAAAGATCATTATGATGATGATGACTATTTCTGCGTACAGATTTCCAATAAAAATTCTGTCGACTTGAGTTCGGTTTTTCGGGTTGAGCCTCAGACTCCGTATTTCATTTGGTGTGTGATCGAGATTTACACGCTGATACAAGAACATACAAGCATATACACATATGATATAAAAAGTAACAATAAAGGCTGCTGCTACGTTAGTCACTCCGATTCTGATTCCGATTCCGATTCAGAATCTGAATCCGAATCCCCTTCTGGGCGTTAAGATTTATTTCTTTATTTTGGCAGCCAGTGGCCAGTTGTCTCTTTTTTCTGTTTTATTACCAGGAAATTTGTATTTAATACGTTTTTTCCGCGTTTTTGTAGCGGCTTTTCGGGTGCCGGGTTCCTGAGCGGCTAAGCTAACCGAAGGGTTTCTCCAAAAAAAAAAACTAACCGCCGGTTATCTAGGCCCTCGATCGACACGCTTGTAATGCCCACAATGATCTGTTTTGGCCCAAAAGTGTGTGGTCGGTAGCCAATTTTCAATGGAAGCCACACACAATCGATCGCTTCGCAGAAGAGCTTCTCTAGACCTAGCTTGTTGGCCTAATCGATTTCGGGGTATTACTATTTTTGGTGAAAAGTCTTACAGAACACGCTAGATGGATAAAGCAACTACAGGAAGTTTACTTTAATCTTTATGAAAAATATTAAACACAAAAGAAATAGTAAGCCAGCGAAAATAGTCAGTTTGATTCGAGTTGGAGTTTCTCACACGAACAGAACGTCTGGAATTTTTCTAAGTACCTACTAATAAAATTACTAAATCATGGGTCGCGCCAAGGTGATAAGAAAGCCGCACTTGCGTCGTCCTTTGAGGGATCGTACAAATCCAGAGGATTTCTATTGGACGCAGGAGGAGGTGAAGCAATCCATTAGGCGATGGTCCTTCCTCTGGGAACCGATTTCGGAATCCGATTCGGAGGGCAGTTCGCTGGGAGATGGGAAACCCCTCCTAAAGGAACTATCAGCCTACGGGGACTGGAGTGTGCCAGAAGGGAAGGCATACGACTTCGAGACGACTGGCCGAGAGATTCTCAAGAATCTGAGCAACTTCCCCTTTCCCGAGATGATCCTTCCGCCCGTCTCCTTAAACGCCGTGCTGCCCAAAGCTTTGCGGGTGAACCGCCCGCCCTACATCACCCACACGATCTTCGAGCACGTGCTGCCGGATCTCTTTGAGAGGGCCCTGAAGTTAAGTAACCCAGTGGAGCCAGAGGGAGCCGTGGGCTACGATCGGCGCTACTACGACAGTCCCAAGCTCATCAGATGCCTGTGCAGTCGCCCCGAGCCCCGGCGTCCCCCTCCCATGAATTTGAGGGGCGAGTCCTGGATGTATGGCCTTCGCTGTGCCAGACTGATGGTGGAACTCAACGCACCGCTGGTGGACTATGCCAGACTTCCTCGGGCCAAGAACCCCACCTCCCGGCGAAATAAGCTCCTCAAGGGATTGAGGAAGATCAAGAAATCAGTGGAGGAGGGGGAGGTTGGGAGGAGCAACCGATGGATGCGTCCCAGGGTAAGGATCATACTCTATTCGGAATCGGAATGGGAGAAGGTGGAGCAGGAGCTGTGGGAGGTGGAGGAGCAGCTGCCCTCGGAGTATTACTATGTGGAGTACGCCAACGAGGAACTGAACTCTGGGGATGTGGATGTGGAAAAGGAAGTGGAGACGGAGCAGTCCTGGCACTCCTCCGAGGAGCCCCAACCGAAGATTACCCGTTCCCAGTCGGATCTCACACTCGAGTATCTAAAAACTAGTCCAATGTTGAGGAGAAGTCATAGTTTAAGCAATCTTTACTAGTTACCAAAGTCTTTTCCACTACCTTAACCAAAATTTTAAAAAAAATCCCTGACTCTCTGGGACAACTCTATTTTATGATATATCAAGACCCCCGTATTCCGATTTCACGCAATTAAAAAGACCAGCAGTTAAGCGAGGAAAGAGAGCGGCAATTGTAACAGGCGGCAAGCTCATCGATCAGTTGAAATTAATAAAATACTCAATAAATGCGCTCAGAAAAACGTGTGCAAACAATCGATCAATCAGGCGATTTGACAGGCCCGCAAATCGCTGGCTGAGTTGGATTCGTTTTCGTATTTTGAGTTGCAATTGGAACTGGGAACTGGGAACTGGGAACTGGGAATGGAGGCCGAGTTGGCTGACAGCCAGTCTGCTACCAATCTGCAAGAGTCGAGACTTCAAAACAATTACACAGCAACATTTCCAAGAGCATCTGTATCTGTGTATCTGTGAGATACTTTGGTATCTTTCTTAGGTGGACTGAGTTTACGAATCATAATCGAAATCGGACAACTGCCACCGTACAACTGCCGACGACTGTTGGTCCTGTTGATTCAAGCGATTAATCGATAACAAATAAAAACATTTCGACAACTACTTCCAAAGAACGCGCTCCCAGCAGCCGCAAAAAACAGCAGTGCCAACTCCAGAACAAAACACATAACCAGGGGCCTTCGCTCGCTACAGTGAGAGAAATAAAGAAATTTTACATAAAATGCAAAAATAAGTGATACTTTTTGAGTTAGGTATATATAAATGGCAAACCAAAAAATGGGATAATTGAGAAAAATGTTTTAAGTCTTGCAAAAAATTAAATCTTATTTAAAATATTAATTTCCATTTTGTATAAAAAAGTTTTAGGCAATAAATATTTGAGAAAATAAGCATTATAACTATTTTAAAGTTAAAAAAAATATTCTAAATATAATTATTTGATTATTATTTTATATTAAGTTTATAAAAAATAGTACATTAAAATATAGCACTATAAATATTTAATATTAAACTCGATTTTAAGCAAGAGTTTTTTGATTGAGGTTTACCTATAGAAATTCCTAATTTCAAGAATTTTTTTGTTTTTAATTTAAATTTACTAGAAATTTCTTGCAGTGCACCCCGCCCCTGGGGCAACTCCATCGGCGGCTGTCAACAACTCGACATTGTGTGTATGAGTGGCGTGGTACGCATAAATGCCATGGAAATTTTCTTTTTAATCAATTATGAGTATTAAGCCAAGGGGCCAACCGTCCATATGGGGATCGGGATTGGGATTGGGATGGGGATCGCTGGATGTGTGATCGCTGGGAAGACGGGCCGATTCGGGGGCCTCTCTGTGTATCTTGTATCTGGTGTATCTGCTATCTGGTATCTCCGATCACCGATCGTCGGGGTGAGAAACAGAAAAGAGCTCGTCGAATGCGAGGCGCGCGCGGCGGCCTCAAGATAAAAATCGCAAACATTCTTTATTGAATGCTGTAGATGCCAACGCCAGACATCTCCCTATATATATATATATATATACTTATATATATTTGTGCTGTGTTTACCATACAAGTGTAATCCCTAAGACCAAGTGGAGTGGCACTTCGAGTACTTCTCCAGCTGAAGTACCAGTGCTCATCCCATAAATGAGTTTTTCTTAAACAGATCTGCAGGATCTTCCGAGAAGGAATTTAGAGATCTTAAACTTTACAGATCGTTAGAGTCCTTTTAGATATATTTTCCATTCCATTAAAGTTAATATATATATTCGATATACCTTCTTCCTAACCAAAAAACCTATTAACCCAAGTAACATTTTGGTTACCCGAAAAGCTTTAATATTTTAGTTGGAACTCAGATGCCCGACATTTAAAGGAGTAGAGCACAACGTCAAACAAATCATAATCGGTGGCTGGTAGACAGTAGCTGCATTCGCTTCAAACGGTCGACAGTTTGTCTGTCAAATTGACATTACACGCAGCGACGCGACAGCGACGCTAGCAGAGGTTAAGTCAAGTGTCGGCAGAGGCAGAGGCACAGAGTCACCAACAAGTTGCATTTACATGGCACAGGCTGGAGGCTCTGCTTTCGTACACTGAGCGAAAGTGTGCTTACTAAAATGTGGTAAAAAAGACACACGAAAATCAAAGATATCTCCAGGATAAAAATAAAAGTAAAATATTTCCAGAGGTTTCAAACCACTAAAAAGGGTGTTAAAAAGTATGCAGTGAGAATTGAAACCCGCAGCATACTTTTAGGCACCGTTATAAGAGATTTCAAACCTCTAAAGATTATTTTACGTTTGATAACATACTTTTAGTGACCGATTTAAAAGATTTCAAACCCCTAAAGATTTGTTTAATTTTTGTAGCATACTTTTAGTCACTTTTAGTTAATGAGTGATTTCAAAGCACTAGGACATTTTATTGGGATACCTATACATCTTCCAAAAAGTTTCTCAATAAAGGAACATATTTCCGATTTTGGGCACATTTATAAGATAATTCCGACCCCTAAAGATTTGTTAAATTTTCGTAGCATACTTTTAGTCACCTTATTGGGTGATTTGAAAGCTCTAGCTCTTTTTCTTGAGACATATGTACATTTTCCAAAGACCTCTTTCCGATAGCCCTGATATTTTTCGCAGTGCAACTGGACCTCTGCTTGGTCTTGGACTTGGACTCGTGGACTTGGTCTTGGACTCGGATTTGGATTCAGGGACTGGGTCTGGGGTCTGGGGCTTTATTCCGGGCGTAGGCCGCTTGACTGACTGACGGACTGGGCTGTTGGCTTCTGTTTGCGGCGCTGACTCAGCTGAATTTGAATATAAATCTGAATCTGGACCCGAATCCCCCAGTTCGCGAGTCCAAGAATGAACCTGAAACCTGAAGATGATGAAGCCGAGGAGGCGAAGGCCTCCGATGATTTTCCGCTTGGCTTGGCTTTGCAGCCTGGCAACCTGTTGGCAACTCATTAAATAATGCCGATGACTGGACAAATTCGTATTATTTTTTTTATATTTTATTTTTATTTTATTTTTTTGTGGTGATTAAACAAGGCCCAAGCATAATCCTTGCTGTGCAGTGGAATTGCATTTGACTGGGGAGACCGGAACGTTGGCGTTATAATTCAACCAGCCCACCTCCATTCGGGGTTTCTCCTTGATTTCCTCCCCACCCCCTTACAATCCCCTTACAAACCCCTGCCCAAACTCCTTCCCGACCCCTTACAATCTCCTCCAGCTGACAGTTCTCCTGCTGGCGATGTTGCTTCTGGTTGCCTTCTGGTTCCTGTGTGTTTGTGTGCCAAAGTGACACTTGTACAGATTTTCTTAATGCGCCAAAGTGCCACTTGTCGTCTGTTGACGCTCCTCGTCCTGCCCCTGAATTCCCCCCTTTAAAGTATCCACAGAAATCTCGGAATCCACAGATCGAAGCCGTTTTGTACGTGTCGCTTGGCAGTGAAATTTTGTGAAATCAGCGCTAAAACGAAGACACAAGTTTGTTCCGAAGGGGAAAGATGGAGGATTCTCGAATCCTCGAAAACTTGTCCCAGGCGCAAAATTCTAATTGCTGGCCAACGCACAATTTGTCACATGCCAAATTAATAAACGACTTTCGGGCCAAGTTAAGATGCGCATTGGCGTACCTTGGCCAAAAGGCAGTAGCAGCTGATTTTGGCCTCAAGTTGGCTGAATCGGTCCTTTGATTGAGTGGACGAGATGAGTTGTCGTTGCCACTGTGTGGGCTTCAATGGTGCCTGAAAGTAGTTTTCCTGTGCAAAGCAACTTTAACACTTCAGATGTGTGAGGTCTTCAGGCAACAGCAGGCCGTACATATATCATTCATGAGGCAGAGGCCTTAAAGAAAGGGTCTATAAATCTAAGGTAATACCATAAATATACCAAAGTAATAAAAAAAAATCTAAATGAATAAATAATATAAAAAATCCACAAATTAATTAAATAAAAGCTTGTTAATATAAATAATGTAATAAAATAAAAATTGATATGAAAACTTGTAAATATAAATAATATAAATCATAAATAAAAAATCTACAAAGATAAAAAAATAAAATTTAAATGAAAACTTGTTAATATTAATAATATAAAAGTTCTACAGAGTTAATAAATAAAATCTAAATGAAAACTTGTTAATATAAATAATATAAAAGATCCACAAAGCTAATAAAATAAAAGACCTATGAAAAACTGTTAAAATAAATCATAGAAAAAATCCACAAGGTTAATATAATAAAAACAATATATGAAAACTCCAAATCATTGAACTTTTTTTCCGACGGGTGGTCAACCATTTATATATTTCACCTTTTGAGTCGCCATTATGAGTAATTACCTTCCTCCGATCACCGAACATTTAATAAATCCCAAAGGGGCGTTCTTGGGCTCCAGCAAACCAGCGACTTACTCTTAATTGCAGCTAGTTGTTGTGATTATAATAGTGTGTATCTAGAAACAGAAGGAAAAACCTGATGGGTATGCTCAACTTTCAGTTCAAAATGTTTCATATTTATTATTTATCCAATTTGTTTACAAATCGTTGTGCACTGCGATTGTGGGTAAATATATTTTTGGCTTATCGGAATACTCTGGAAATACTATGGGGAGCACTCAATAATAATGCGATTTATTCATGTGATTGGCTTGGAATATTTGCTTTAAGTAACAAAAAATAAAAAAGGGGTTAATATATAAAATATATTAAATTTATTTTATTTTATTTCCGGTATTTAGTATTATTACCAATGGTATTTCCTAGTCGAGAGTGACCTCGGATAGCCAAGGATAGCCACTTGTTGCTGCTGGCTGAATGATTTTGTTGTAATACTGGGGGCAGTCTTTATTTTCTTGGCTTTTTTGCCTCTTGGTTTTTTTTTATTTGTTACCCCTCTCTGGTTGAGGCTGCCACTTAATTTATTTGTCACCGAACCGAAGCGCAAATGAAGTTCGAAAAAACCAACCGACATGCAAAGGCATCCGAGAAAAGTCAACACACACATCGTTTGAAATAATACGAAGGAGGGGAGGAAAAGCGAAGGCAGCGGCGAAAAAAGCTGAAGAAATAATTACAAATTAAAATGAAACACGGAATGGGACAGACGGACAAACAAACATACATATGAGGAAGAGAGCCGGGCTGTTTTGAGATCATATAGGGGGGCTTTGAGGGGCCATGGAGTTTTACCAAGTTTATAAATAGCTGCGTTGACGACGCCGCTGGCCACGCATGCGCAAAGATTTGTCATAATTGATAAACGACAACAGCAACAGTCGAGAGACGAGAGACCAGATACGACTCCTCCATTCGAAAATGGGAAATGGGAAAAAATATGACAAGACAGCCATCGAAGTGGCCACTTTTTAGGGGTGGACCAGGGCGATCTCAAGACCCCGCGGTCACAGTTCCCAGTTCCAGTTCCCGGTGACAGTGATCACGCCTCGTCGAGCACACAAATCGAAGGTACCTTAACTATACAAGTTTAGGGTAAATTTCTGTCTCATTAAAAAATAACCAATAGCTTTAAAAAAATATTTAAATATTATCTAGAAAACTATTTTATAATTATGCTTAATAATTATCATAATATGTGAATGATCCCATGAGAAAAATATTCTAAAACACAATTTAATGCTTGGAATTAGTTAATTAAATACAAGAAATGTTTTTAAAAAAATCCTAATAAAATTAAAAAAAGTTTTCTGTCTCAGTCGCAATAAAAAACATCTGGAATAAATTATAAATTGTTATAAAAATATCTAAAAAATTAGATTAGATTATATGCAGTGCCTTCAGTAAATATTAGATTAAATCTAAACATATAAAAACATATCTTCTAAAAAACGGGAAGTAACAAAAATAACCAAGAAAGGCTTGACATAAAAATCTAAAAATAACACATAAATTCGGAAATAATAAAAAGGATAAACTGAATTCTCTTTTTTAGTAAATAAAATCAAAATAAAAATATTTTGACTAAATTCGAAATTATTAAATAAAACACTAAAGTATTTATTAATACCATTTCTTTAGTAAAGAAATAAACTTAAATATCATTTATGCCATAATAATTGAAATAAATTACTGTGCAAATCCCGAAATCGCAATCGATCTTCGCACAGATGCTCCGCCAGATATCCAGATACTTTCAGCAGCAGCTGCCAGACAAGAAATGAAAATCCGAAACGCAGACACAGGTGACGATGACAATGACAATGACAACTTCAGCAGCAGCCGATTCGCAATCGCAATCGCCTTCGCGGCTTTAACTGCAGCTTCAACTTTAAGTTGAAACGATGACGCCAAATTGGCAACGCGTTTCTGTTTCTGTTTCTGTTCAGTTCTTTTTTCCCCGTTTTTTTCTTCTTTGTATTTTTTTGTGGCCCGAACGTGAGAACCAATTGCTATGTATGGTCATTACAAGCCGTCCACGTTCAAGTCCATCTGAAGGTCCATTGGCCAGAGCGAGAGATATAAGCCATAAATATTTTAATGATGATTACATTTTAAAAACAACAACGGGCCACGGAATGAAAATCGAATGAGAGAAATCAGAGGTAAAACAGGGTGCTGTGGTATGGCGATCGGGATTGGAATCGGCAGCGAATCGGGTATCCAGGATCCCCAGTATCCCAGAATCCGAGTATCCCAGTATTCGAGTATTCCACTGATGATGAGCTACTATCCCGGCACTGGGCGACACTGACGACATTTTTCGAATTACATTGACAGGCGGGGACGACGGGACTAAAAGCGATAATTATTGCCAACTTGCGGCGCTGTAAGTGTTGGCGATCGTGTTTCGCGGCAGCGTTTGTTGCAGCTGTTGCTGCAGCTAGCCTTATTCCACCGATTTCCCCCTTTTCGGATCCCTGGTATTTCCCCGATGTCCCCAACATGGCCCTCTGCCCGATCGACGGCGTCTTGCCAATGTAATTTCAATAATTTTATCTGCCGCCGCTCGCGTCTGCCGTGATTCGATTGGCGAGCGGTGACAGATCAAAGCCGCTGCCTTGTACACACAGAGAAAATACGGCGTGGAATGTGGAGAAAGTTTAACAATTTCAAATACAAAAAATCTTTGTACAATATTAAATGATGTATAAATCATATATTCAATAAAGAAAATATTTTGTAGGTTAGGAAAAAAAAAATTCTTTTTTTTTAAGTCTTTACAAAAAATCTGAGAGTTAACTAAAATAAAAATACAGATTTTGTTAATATTATGAATAGTTACAAAATCTTTATTTTTTTATTATAAATAAGTTTTGTACTTTAGTTTTTAGCCCTTGAAAAATCTTTAAAATATTTAAGTATGTTAAAAAAATATATAAATATTTTTAAAAAATTTAATTGTTATACAAGTCTTAAAAAAAATTAATGAATTAACCTTTGTCATAATGTTTACAAAATATTTATTATAAATGTTGATTATATTTTTAGACTTTTTATTGTTGGGCCTTCAAAAATCGTTTTAAAAAAATTTTTAAAATGGAATTATTTCCGGTTATCCTAAGATACAAATAAAGCCTATAACAAAATTAGATTTCAAATAAAATTGCAATTCAAATATTTTATTAAATTTTTTCTAAAACTTGGTTCTGAAACATTTTTAATACTAAAAGAAATATTTATATAACCATAACCAATTTTCGCTCAGTGCTTTGGCGGCGGCAAAGATCAGTGATCGGCGTTCACAAGTCAGGCGTTCACCAGTGAGGCGATGAGGCGATGGGTGGAGCTGCTCGATTCGACTGCTTTTGGAGCTGCCTGCTCCAGATGTTTAGCTGCACTTTGGCGGCTCGATGAGGAGTTCCTGCGATCGCAATCACATCCAGGGTTCAGGTTCAGGTTCAGGTTCATCCTCAGATTTTCAAAGTCCCCGTATTCCGTACGCTGTACTCTGTGTTCTTAGCGATGCGCAATCATCAACATCAGAGTGAGCGTCATCAGCCGACCACTGCCAATTACTCGGCAGCATTGTTGACATGCCTTTTGCCATTTGCATCGTTTTCGTATTGATTTGTTTAGCTCTCTGCCCCTTTTTTTTCGGCTTCCAAACCTCCAAACTTCCAGCTCCGGACTGATTCGATGGAGATCCGCTGCATTTTTCTCCCACGGCCCAAAAAGCGTGTGAATGGCCCAAAGGGCGAGCGTTCAGTTCAATGTGCCGATCAAAAATATGTCAAAAATCTATCGAAGAGCGACGATCGATCGGTTGGTTGGTTGGTTGGCTGGTTCTTAATTCTTCTCTTCTTCCCTGGAAAAAAAATCGGTTGCATTCTTAAACGTTCTGTAGGTCAGTTATCGACCTAGTTTACGTGATCTTCGCAGGTATTCTTTGTTCTCTTGAAAGGGGCGCAAGATAACTTTTTAATTGATTTCTATTCAGAGAAAATATACCATATGTTAATGGAAAATATACAAAGTAATAAATGATTTTTAAACATTTTTCAACCATTTAAACTAAATTCTTTTTCCTAAAATTTTATGTCAGAATTTTATTATTTAAATTGAATCAAGTCCTTTTAGACATTCTCCTAACAATTGAAAATCTAAAACAAAATAATATATTTATACAAAAATGTAGAAGGGCCAAAAACTAAAAATCTATTATGACAAAGGTTAATTCTCAGATATTTTGTTAAGAAATACATTTTTTTCATAAGTTATATTTATTTTCTGTGATTCTACAGACCTAAAAAATATTTCCATTTTTAAAAATATGATTAAAATATCCTCAAATATTTTGCAAGCATTTTTCAAATGCTAAAGAGTAAAATCTTTTAGTTTTAATAATATTCTTTTTGGAAACTGCTACTTATTTTCTGCAATTTCCACCTTCAGGTGGAACTCAAAAAAAACCCAAAAAGCGAAGCAATCTCTTCTCGATCGGTTAGATCCACTTTCGGGCAATTAAAATTCGATTGAAATCGCCACGAGGTGAACATGTTAATGGAGGATCGCCACGCCTGTTACCACAGTCGCATTTTTCCCACACCAATTGGCCATCGAAAGGGGGGGATTCCAGGTGGAAGGCCCCGATATATCGGGTTCCCAAGTTTCCCCCCCAATACAAAACCAAAACGCAGTCGCATTTCATTTGGGATTCCGTGAACGTTTCGGTTCAAACATAAAATAAATAAAAATCAGTACAATTCGAAGAGCTGTTGTCGCCTTTGAGCTTTTGCGACAATCACTCACGTTGCCATTTGGCGGTTCCGTCTCAAGACCCCTTAACCCCCTTAGCCCCCCAAAAACACCGCCTTAACCCCCTTGTGCCAACCCTTTCCGCGAGCGTTCAATCATCGGCGATCGTCTTTGAGGCCCGATTCGTTCGTTAAACGTTCTGCGTATTGAAATGAAATTTGTGTCGCTCGACACGATGACTTATTCAATTATTCGATACGATACCACGTGATTGAATTATTGAAACAAGCTAGAGTTCGAATCGGTGGGCCATGTGGTTTTTGGAAAACCTTAACAGAGTCCAGAAAATAAAATGAAATAAAATAAGTTTTCACAATAAAATATATGATTTATAATTTTTACCATAATCTTTATTTATAAGAATCATATAGTCCTATGTTACATCCAAATTTGTTCAGTGTACTGAGATATTTGTTTGAATTTGCTGGGATTCTTTGAATCCGACTTCCTGACTTGACGATTGTTGATTTCCTGCAACGATTTCTTGCGCATCTTTTTATTTTCGAGTGTAATACTATTCCCATCGCCCTGTTCTTTTTTCCCGACACTTCGCATAGTCTTTAGATAATCCTCCAGGCTCAAAGTCCCGACACCCCGAATCGATCCCAAGGTGGTATCATTGATATTCAGACTCGCCAGGAATTCGGCAATCGAGGCATAATGAACGCCATTGCGGCGGCTTTGACTATATTCCAAGTCCCGATCGCTGCTGCTCCTCCGGATTTTATCTCCGTCCATTTGGGGTACTTAAATGAAAGTCTAATAATTTGGTTGCTTTTTTTTGGAATTTTCTAACTCTGGAAAACAGTTTGTCTTGGGAAGGAAATGTAAGGCATAGCCAACTTGGTATTATAAAAGGTTTTAAAAAATTTTAAAACAAAAAACAAAAAAACATAAAAATTAAACAAATAAAATAGAAAAAATGCTTAAAAAATATTTAAACAAATTAATTTAACAAAAAATAACTCTAAATTAAATGGGGAAAAATATTTGAGTAAAACTTTAAATAAAATAGGTAAAAATAGTAAGAAATTTCTACGAGTTTCTCTCTTGGTTTTCATAAAATTCAATTTTAAAAGTAAGTTTGATAAAAAACTATACATTAAATAGGGAAAAATATTTATTAAAACTTGTAAATTAAATAGGGAAAAAATGTGAAGAAATCTAATCGAATTGATCTATTATCAAGCACTTTATGACTTTAGCAGTCTGCTGGATTAGTTTGATTAAAATGAATTTAACATGAGTTTCGAGCAAGTAATAAACATGTGGCTTTTCCTTTTCGGCGAATAAATTCCAAGGGGGTATGGGGATGGGGAAAGGGGAAAGGGGCTACAAAACCCCACTCGTTTGACAGCTCATTTTGCATAATTGTGCGGCGCGACGGGCAATGCATACAAATCGATTATTGAACCGAATTCCTGATATATATTTTTTATGGTTTGATTTATGATTGCCATACAGCTGTCAGTCAGTCAGTCGGTCCGCTGTTCGATGGAAGGGTAAGTAAGCTGAGTGGTTCTTTAACGATTGAGCATCAAAAATGCTAATTGAGCTGTTTATCGATTTGTCAACAACAATACTACAAACAAAGTCGAACAATGGCCACATCAGCGGCGAAAATGTAATTTCATTGTTGTTTCAATTTGATGGGGCTTTTGGGACCCCCTTTTGGAAACCCCCCTCTGGTTGCCCACCTCCCCTTTCACGCTCTCCATTGAGTTTTATTGACTATTAAAATTGTGTCAAAATGTGTTTGAAATTTTTTATTGTTAATTATACGCGGCGGGCGTAATGTGGAACCAATAAACAATATCGGCAACGCAATTGAAATTCGGTATTAATCGTTTCTTGTTTTCTTTCTTTCATTGGGCCTGTTTTTTTTTGGTTTTTTTTTGTAGAAATACTTGGAATTAATTTGCTGAACTAATTAAAGTATAAGGCAGGCAAGCGTGAAACCGAAACTGAAACAGAAATCAAATCAAAATCGAATTCGAAAAACATTCAAATGAATAGACAGGCGGATCGGACAGGCCGACAAGTTTAAGTCCGCGATGCACGGCTTTGCACTGAGAAAAATACCCCTACTCTTTGGTTTTAAACGAACTACAGAGATAATATTTAAAGATTTTTTAAAGATTTCAAAATTGTTTTTAGGACTTTTTGTATGTTTTTTTTAATTTTATGTGAAAAAGGTATATTAAAATTTCGTTATAGGATTTAGTTCCTAAGAGTTTTTTTTCATTTTTTCCACAGCTTAGGTGGATTAAATACTATAAAGTATTTTCTGGTATTTCTCTACACATGTAATATATTTTCTGGTATTTCTGGTATTTTTCTATGCATTTAATAAATTAGTATTTCCACCAGAACCGAGTTAGAAATCATTAAAAAAATCACGTTTTCCAGCAGTGCAAAGCCAAACTAAAAATACAAAAAAAAGGGAGCTTCGGCTGGAGTTTGAGTAATGAGCCCTGGA
Source organism: Drosophila pseudotakahashii (assembly GCA_035046095.1). Classification (NCBI taxonomy): domain Eukaryota; kingdom Metazoa; phylum Arthropoda; class Insecta; order Diptera; family Drosophilidae; genus Drosophila; species Drosophila pseudotakahashii. The sequence continues at coordinate 18,009,427 of JAWNOE010000105.1, forward strand.
GTTAGAGCCATGGCAAAAACCGATTTCACTGACCGCCCTGAGTGAATGACAGACTGAGAGACTGACGGACTGAGCGAATGACTAACTGACTGACTGACTGACAGAACCCCAAAAGAGATCGCGGGGGGCTGGCCAGGCGGATCCTGACTGACATTTGATTATTGGCTTCCAATTTGTTGCAGATTTTATTTTTTTATTTTCCATTTGAGCGCAAATTGCGTGCCTGGCAATTTGCGAGAATAAAAAGAAGAGATATATATCCAGGCGATGGTGGAAAAGAGAGGCAGCGATCGGCGAACAGAAGTCAAATTGTGGCCAACATGGAAATTAATGGAGCAATGGAGCGACGGCGATCGAGAAATAACAAAAAAAAAAAACAAGGAAGAAATCGGAGTTGGAGATGGAGATCACGGCTGCTGCTACTTTTCTGCCGCAAAATCGCAAAATCGGCGGCAGGAAAGGAGTTATTAAGACAGAAAGGGATGGCCAGAGGTTGCCCAGGTCTACCTTTATTTTTCCTTTTTTTCCCCTCTGTTTTTTTTCTCTTGCTCTGTTTTCTGTTTAATGAAGGCAGTTCGATCGATTTGGCTGGCTGCGAATCGTGGCAGCCCCACCTCCTACCCATGAACCCAATTTCCAGTTCCAGTTGCAGATCCGATTTTTAGAGACGGCACTTCTACGGAGGAAGTTTAACCAAAATTTAGCATTTATTATAAAATTAATCTCGGTAATATGAATATTATTAATCCATTTTAATATGAAATTTATTAAATTAAAATCACAAACCAGGTTAAAATATTTTATAAACCAAAAATAATTATATTTAACCAATTTTATATCTCATTTAAATTTTTGATAGATTTTTTTGTGGATCATTGAGATATTTTAGATCTTTTTCTAAAATTATAATTTTAATTTTCAATGAGTCCTAAAAATATTCATAAATCTAATTAATATTTTAGATAATTTTTAAAATTACCCTTTATAAATTAAAAAACCTTTTTGATGTAAAGATTTAATTTTTAAAAATTACAAAAAATTAAATATTGTGAACAATTTTTTTTTATGAACTTTATTTTATTTGCTATTTTTTCGTGTCACTTTGCATTCTCTAAAATCGGGCAATTCAGCGACCAGTCCTCGGCACAATTTTCAGCCGGTAGTTGGTAGTAGTTGTTGCTGCCGTGGCTGCTGTTGGCCAGGCTAAAAGAGAGACGGGCCAGGGTCCAACCAAACCGAACTGAACACCAGCGTTTTCGATCTGTCTGTCAGTCAGCTGCCATTTTTGCTTGGCTCGAGACTCGCGAGACTCAAGATTCAAGATTCAAGCTGGCTAACTGAAACCGAAACTCGGGGGGAAACTGGCCAAGAAATCAGCCAACCAAGTTGGCGAACCAATTGATTGACATTGCCCACAACGCCCTTTTGCCAACTTGGGGCGGTCTTTCAGTTTGGTTTGGTTAGTTCGCTTTTGTGGCCAACTGTACCGGAAATGTGTGAAAAATGTTAAGAGCCATGAATGAATGAACAGTCCAACAGGCAATTCTGCTGAATTATTATGCCCCCGACCAACTACTAATTATACAACAATAATTAATTAAGGCAAGAAGACGAGTCGAGAAAAAAAAAAACCAAAACCAAAAAAAACCAGTTGGCCCAAAGCCGAAGTTCATTCAAGAAAAGCTACAACTGACAATGACAAAAACAGTTAGCAAACCAACAGTCGTTGAGCGGTCAAAGCCGTGTAATTATGAAATTCAAAGAAATGAAGCATTAAACCGAACGAACGAACGAACCATCTCGAAACAAAACGAGAAATATGATATATGAAAAACATAACAAGTGTTCATAACTAAATTAGCATGAAGTTACCATCAACCACCGCCCATTGATAAATCTGCCTTGGTTTTCTTTTAGCTTTTTCTTGGTTGACAAATTAATATACAAAACTAAACCCTTTTTGAAGTCGACCGACCGACCCAGCTGGTTGGGACTATAAAAACCAGGTCCATACTTTGATTGCCAAAGCCAAAAACTCCGCTTTTCTCACACATTCGCTTTACGATTATTTTTACAACTACATATTATTATTATTATTTAAGCCGCCTTTTTTATTTACAATTTCCAACGAAAATTTCATACTCGGGTCTCTGAATTTATAGTCATTAAAGTGTGAGTTATGTCTTTATAAGTCCATGTTGGTTGGAGACCAATGGAAAGTCAGTGGAAATGGAAATTTCGGGGAATGCGAGAGGTGCTTACCAAGAATGTTTAGATACCTATGCCTCAAGATCATATCTGGGTTTTCTCTATATAAATCAAGAAATTTATATGAAAATAATGGAGTAAATTCGAGATATTAAAAGATTTATATATTTTGTAAAATACTTAGACTATTTCATACTATTCCTTTAATTATTAGAACATACGAGAGGTGCTTTCCAAGAATATTTAGCTACCTCAATATCATATATGGGTTTACTCCCTATAAATCTGAAATAAAAAAAATTTATGGAGTAAATTCAAGATATTTAAATATATAATACTACTTCAACTTTTTCCTTTAATTATTAGAAAATACGAGAGGAGCTTTCCAAGAATTTTTAGATACCTCAAGATCATATCTGGGTTTACTCCCTATAAATCTAAAATAAATACGAAATTAATGGAGTAACTTTGAGATAATAAAATATACATTATTATCTCTTATTTATGCAATCTATTTTCATTTTTTTCCCCCTCTTCCTCTAATTATTAGAAAATCTTCTCGAATCGGTTCCAGCAATTTTCCTCGGACAGACGACTCCAGCAATTAGTACATCTCCTGACACTTTCCTTGGACTTAGCTTCAGATCTTGCGTTCGGTTCTCATCGCTTCAATTGAGAAGATTTCCCATTTTCCCATGGCATCGTCCACCACAATAACCGAGAGACGTGTACACATTTCTAATTAAATTTTCAAAGTTGCTTTTCCATTCTGTGCGATTTTTGATTGACATTTTACATTAAATGCTCTGCACCCAGAGTTCTGAGTTCTTAGTTCTGAGTTCCTGGCTGCGAAAAGCGGACGCGGCGAACGGGCAACGTTGAAATTGATCAATTTCACATAATTTCAAGGCAAGTCGGACGCGGTAATGCAAATCCGACAGATGCGACTCCAACTCGCTCTACTCGCGAATGTTAGAAGATCTTAGATTGCTTCTACTCTGCTTTCCCCTTTTCCACTCCTTGGGGATGTGTGTGGATCTGTGGATCTGTGGATTCCCGTCCTGATGCCAACGAAAGACTGGACCTGGCTTATGATTGACAACGGCTGGATTGAGCCGAGCTGTAAGTCCACGCAGGCCCAAACCCAAACCCAATCCAAAAACCAAACCTAAGCCCAAACCTAACTGAACAGATCTGAACTGAAAACCGAACCGTAGCAATCCGCGAATCCCTGACAGCTCGACGGCCTTTGGGCGATTTAAACGTTTCGGTTGCCTCCCTCACCGCTCCTCCAAAAAGCACTAAAAAAAAAAAATTTTTTTTCTTCCAAGTTTTTAAAACTTTTTTTTAAATATTTAAATTTATAAAAAATAAAATTCTAGTAAATCATACAAAAATATAACCTTCTTGTCCTCTAAGAAACACTCAAAGAATTACATAAATAAAAAGATATCATAGAACACCACAGGGTGTCGAACTCGGACCCTTAAGCGTTTCTGCTTAAAAAGTCTTTATTAAACGGCATTTTCAATCAGTAAATGATACATTATTTTACTGAAAGGAGTTTACATTTTTATTTACAGTGTATTGCAGCTCACCTGAGCCTTCCCCCCTGCCCCGTCGCCTTTTAATTGCTCGCCGTCTGCTGGATTTCTTCAGCTTCTTTCACAATTCTCATTGATCTTTTTTCGAATGTGCGCAACTGTCGGATTTTGTGAGCTGTCAGTGGCTCTCCAGTGCCGCGGAGAGACTGCGCCCCTCCTTAACCCCTCCGTGCCGCCCGTTTAACCCCTCGGTGCCCCTGCCGTTTTGTGGATATGTGTCTGTGGCGTGGCATATCTTTGATTTGCTAATTAACGGTTTGTCGGTTCAGTTTGACATTTGAACATGAGTTCTTGACATTTCTCTTTCTCTCTCTCTCCCTCTCTGCCGTTTTGTGTGGGGTGTCAAGGGGTTAAGGGGGCTGCGAGGGAATGGTGGGGTTAACAACTGGGTTTCGGTGGCAGCCTATTGATTTGATTTGACCTTGGATTAATTGGATCTGCCGGTGTGCCGAATTCTTTTTCGATTTAAGAAAAAACTTTCTGGTATCAAAAAAATTTTTTAAAAATATTTTATTTTATTTTGATTTATTATATTATAATTATTAATTTACCAAATAGAATATTTTGTGGACTTACTAAAAAATAGTAGTTTATTCCCTAAAAATATTATATTTTCGAACCATAGATAATTCCAATTTCTTTGTCATTTTCTCACTGAGTACCGAGTACAAAACGCTGTAGCAGGCAGAAATTGATGGTCAGTTGGGATTTCAGACACGGCATAACATTGTTAACACCTTGACTTTCCCCCGTCTCCCGATGGCCGGTTAATATTAATGATGATGTGGTGTTGATGTTAAGTGCAGTTTAATAAATGAATTGTCTCCCATTCCAGCCTCCGCAGAATTTGCAGCCTTTGCAGCATTTGCAGCCTTTGCAAGCATTTGCAGCATGCAAAGAAGCCTTTCCAGAGGACGAGCATTTCCCGTTGCCCCGAAGGCAGCTCGTAATCCATCACCAGATTTCGTTTGGGTTTCGTTTTTGAATTGCATTTGCATGTGCCCAGAGCTGCAAAAGAATTCCAACGAGTGCACTCAAGGAAATGGTTCAAAAGTAATGGTTTGGGGTCACCAAGTTTCATTTTCAGCACTTCATAATATGATAAATATAAAAAGTATAACAAATGTGTAAAGAATTATGCCCAAAATATTTTAAGATACTTTATATTAAAATCCAATTATAAATGGCCAAGTTATTAGCTCTCCAAGTTTAATTTTGGGTCACCTTTTTTGAAGCCATGGAAAATTTGGACAATATCCGAGAAGAAATTGCGCAAAACAATAAACCACATTATAAGAAGTGAAAGATTTTTAAAGAATTAAATAACAAACATTTAAATGAAAAGTAAAGTTTCAATTTGGGGGTCACCTCTTCGAATTTAGACTAATTGATATAACTTTCGCAGGGGTTTTGTTCCACTGTGCCGGCGATCATTTGTCTTTTGTTCCTCTTTTGGCTCCCTTGAGCAGCTCATCGTCATCGGGGCAAGCCTATTTCTTACAACTTCTTCAAACAACTGCAACAACTGGCGTATCATAAACAACAACAGCAACATTGCGATGTTGCTCTTGCACTTGCAACCTGCAACTTGCAACTACAAGCTCTTCCTCTGGGGAACCTTTTGTGGCAAAGTGTTTTGGAATCTCTCCGTCGTTTCGTTTCGTTTCGTTTCGGTTGCTAACGTCTAACGTCTAACAAGCCAAAGAAAAATGGGCCCAACGCCAACTTTTGGCTAAAGCGCAAACACATTAAAAATTGCTCCTTCTTCGTCTTCGTCTTATTTCTTTGCAATTGCCTCAGTTTGTTGCTGTTGCTATTGGTGTTTGGCAAAATACCCTAAGAAATTTACGAAATTGGGAAGTAAGAAAAACCTTAGACACCTCGAAAACCAATAGAAATTCCAATTGGTTTTAAAAATTCTTAAAATATCTGGGTTTTTTCAATATTATATTATATTTATATTTTGATTTTATATTTTATATATTTTTTTTAATTATACAATATTTTATTATCGTTTTCCCATGGCTTTATTATTAGTTCTGATTGGTATAAAAGTAAACCACTTTTTATACAAAAATTCTAATTGGAAGTACTTTTTCCAATTATAAATAAATAATAATTATTCGTAGAAATAATAAATAAATAATAGAATTGTGAAATTTTTGTTTCTGTTTCTTATTTGCATTAAAATAAAAGTTCCAATTGGGTTTCAATATTTTCTAATACGAATAAACTGCTTTGTTTGGAGCACACTTCTTATTGATTTAGACTGCTTGCTATCTCATCCAATTAGGAACTTGGTTTATCAATTGGTTTTTTATTGAAACCGTTTCGATTTCTAACCATTAACCAATTGGAACTTTCTGTTTACGTAGTGTATTTAATTTTCGAACCTTGTTAACTAATTTTTCCATAACCATTGCATTTGGGCCCGAGGCCTCAAATGCACTTTGCGAAAAAAGCATTTCCTCCAAACTTGTCTCGATTTTTGCTGCCTGCCCCGCGGCGATTTTGGTGCGAAATAGCTTTCTTTGTGAGCTTGCAAGTCTGCTGAGATGCTAGTTGCATGCACTGAGAGAAATTATCTATTAGGTTATAAATTTAAATTAAATTAGCTTATTAATGGAATTTAAAATAAAAAAAAACATGTAGTAGTAAATGTTATTCATGAAATTTCTAAAAATTAAATTTTTTTGTAAGATATTTAAAAAATATTAATAAAAATATATTATTAAGGATTTAAATTGGTATAAAATAAAATAAAATAAGAAATGAATTATTTATGTTAGATTTCGATTAACTAATCAATTAATTGCTTGAAGCACTGCTAGAATATTTATTAATATTAATTTTTCTCAGTGCTTTTTGGTAGTTTGCTGGCGCAGCAACAATTTGCAGCCTGGCCATGCGATTTATCTTTGGGCTGGCAAGTTAATGTGGCAATTGTATGCTAAGCAGCAAATGCAATGGTTTTTTTTTCCATTTTTTTTTTTTTTTTTGGAGTGGGGTGAGAAAGGGGGAGGGTCTTCCGAATAGGGGGCGGGGCTGGGGCAACGGTTTTCATGAATGAATTAGGCGGTGGGCAAAGTTTGGCTCTCGGTGGCGAAAGGGCAACAACTCAATTTACAGTTGTTATATTTGCCGGCGTTTTTCCTTGTTCCTGGTGATTTTTCTTCTCTTCTCTTCTTATTTTTTTTTTCTACTTCTACTTCTATTTTTTGGTTGGCTTTCCTTTTGACCAAAACGGAATTCCATTGCCCACGGGTCGGCCATTTTTTCGCTGGAAAATTGCCGAAGAAAAGTGCAGAGAAGACGCATTCTTCCTGTTTTCTTTTTTTTTTTCTTTGGGACATCTCATGGGTGTGATTTTAATTTCATACCCAAATGAACGCGAATCGAGAGATGTAGCTAAAAAAAAAGAGAAGAAAAACAGCAATAACTCCCACGAAGATTAATAACATAGAGGCACGCACACATAAATAAATAACAAAAAAGAAATACAAAATGCACAAAAAATGAACAATAAGCGCGGGCGAGGGGCGAAAATGAAATTTATGCATAATGCCGAAAAGCGCGCTGGCGAATGGCCCATCAAAAAAGCGGCAAATAAAAGGCAAAACTGAAGAGGAATACTCAGCGCAAAAAAATACAAAAAAAGAAAAAAAGAAAATGCCAAACTAGGAAGAGCAATTGGATGAATTGATGGGTGGCTCTTTGGGGTGGGGACTTCTTGTTCCTTCTTTTTCTCCCTTACCGACCACTTGACTTCGAGATGATGCTGAAAATTAAAAACGAATCATATATGCCCTGAGTTGGGGGCGAAAAATATGCTTCAAGGGATGGGAATTCACTTTTTATGACCCCTGTATTTTTATATATTTTATTTGTTTAAATATAGGAAACATATTTCTTTGCTTACAAAAAATTAAAATAAAAAAGCAAAATGTTAGTAATAAATATATTTTAAGCTATTAATTTTTAAATGTTTTTTTTTTTGGATAAGAAAAAAATATTTCTCATCTTACAAAAAATATTTAAAAGAATTATTTTTATTGTTCCCTCAGTTACGCTTGATTTAAACCCTTACAAATATTCTAAAAATATTTCCCAGACTTCAAAAAATATATTTAAAATTAAAAAAAGGAATGTTAGAAATACATATATTCTGAAATATTCATTCTAAAGTATTTTGAACTGTATTTAGAATCTCCAGCACTCTCGTTGATCCCATGTACCCCAGTGATATACAAGCGAAATGGCTAAATGGGCCACATCCTTGCTCGTACATCAAGGATCAATGGCACGTAGCAGCACTAAAGTTATTAAAGCCATAAGATACACAGCCAGGCGGACGGGCGCCCGCAATCCAATCTCCAATACCCAACCAGCCAGGCGTCCATATGCAAAAAAAAAAAAAATAACCAAGAACAACAAAAATCCTATATATATTTTCGTATATGAAAGATATACGTATATATTTTACACATACATGTACAGATAAATTTATTATATACGTTTGTGTGCGGCTGTGTGCGTTTGTGTTTTTTAAGAGCGATACATTTGGACGCACCCCCTCTAGAAATTTAGAAATACCCCCACCCACCCCCTAACAACTAAAACGGAGCTACACGACTTTAAACCCATCAAACCATTAACAACAACAACAGCAACAACAATAGGACGGGGACAGTTCCACCATCTAAATTTTACACAGAGAAAAAAAGATGATAAATGTTAACTACATTTCTTGGTAACTCCAACTTTTGATTTAAACGTAAAAGCAAGGGTTTTTAATCACCGGAAATTTCTTTGAAAATTGTAAATATTTATTTAAAGACTACTAAAAAAATAAATAATATTATATTTTATATTTTAAAACTTTTATTAGTAGTTGGAATTCCCAAATATTTTTTACAATTTAATGGAAAATATAAAATAATATATAGAAAAGTACTTTAGAATTTCTAGAGTTATATTTTCATTGAAATATTTTCAAAAAAAAACTGTTATAGATTTTTCTCGGTGCTTGAATGCCATCCCTACCCCATCATGTGAGTAAAAATTTGCGTATGAGTCAACGGCAACGACGTTTATCTTTCAACCACCACCCATCAGAAAATACAGGTATGCACCCACCACCTACCCCTCCCATTCCACCCACTTGATATGTATCGCCGTTGTCGTCTACAGTTATAAAATATATATGAGTAGGAACGCTTGGCTCAAGAAAAATCGACATGGCAAACGTGTCGGAAACGTGTCGCAAATTTGTCCGTCGAGCGTTGAGCGTCGAGCGGAATCGGAATGGCAACGCGTTCTCCCACTTTCCGGGATTACGGAGCGGTCCATTACATGTACTTATAGAGCAGGCCTTAAAAAAAAATAACCAGATAGCAAAAAAAGAAATCACATATTGCCTTGGCTTAGTTTTGAAACTAATACGGGAATATCCTTTGGTTATGGTGCGATTTTAGGGAATTATCTTTGGTGTTTCAGGGTTGAATTCTTTGAGGTTTCAAGGGGATATGTTTTTAAAAAGAATATAATATTACTTTATAAATAAATAAATTATTTCAGTAACCTATAATTTAATTGAAAAATACAAAATATTGCATTGAAATTATTTTTATTTTTATAAATGAAATAATTATTTCATAAACCTGTAGTTTAATTGAAAAATAGAAAATATTCCATTGAAATTATTTTTATTTCTATAAATAAATTAATTATCCCAAAAACCTGTAACTTAATTGAAAAATGGAAAATATTTCATTGGAATTAGTGTTTTTGTATTTTTGTAAAGAAACAAATTTTTTCACAAACCTGTAATTTTATTTAAAAAAAGAAAATATTTAATTGAAATTATTTTTATTTTTGTAAATAAATCAATTATTCCATAAACCTGCAACTTTATTGAAAAATAGAAAATATTCCATTGAAATTAATGTGGTTCTGGTGAGATGGTCTCGGGATTTAGTATTTTAGATTCGGGACTCAGCGGCTCAGGACTCATGGACTCATGGACTCGGGGTCCAAACAACGATGAGAACTGGTGCTATCCGCACATTAACGCCCGTAACGTAATTAAACAAAAATAATGGTCTCAATAATCAAGGCAGAGCCATTAAAGCCAGCCAGCTAACAGCTAACAGCTACCCCTTTTTATTTGGCCCTTTCGGCTTTCTGGCTTTTTATTCGGAGTTCGGAGTCTAGTGATTATTTGCTGCGGTGCTCTTAAGTTCCAGCCAAACCAACCCCCTTTATTTAGATTTACACACATGGAGATTTATGGGCGGCCCGGCGTTCTACATTCGGTATCAAAAATCAATTAATGGCAATAATTTTAAAATTAAAACAATTCTGCGTGGCGCCGCCAACATGTGTGAAATTTAATGACTTTGAAGATATTTATGGAAATAGACGCAAGTAAGTCTTGGGGGGCCCAAAAGCCTTTTACCATTTCGTTTGCAATTATCGAGTATATTGCGTAGCCGCCCCTTTGTCCTTAGTCCTCTGTTCTCTGTCCTGTGTGGAATCGCATCCGAAATGGTCGCCTTTTCGTTGTAATTAGATGAGCGGCAGCAGCGCAAGGGTTTAATTACATTTTGAATAGGAAATTTATGAAACAAGTTTCGGTCGGTGAGGCTCAGCTCAGTTTTTGGGTTCTGTTTCGGTTCGGTTCGGTTTTCTCGTTTTTTTGGTCCTGATGGCATGTGTGCCCGATTGTCTCCACTTTCGTTGCTATATATATTTAAATATATTCCATCTCTCTGGCGGACTTCATCTTCATCTGTGTCGCCATCTATCTAACCCCCTTGGCCCCCTTGGATTTCGTCTGCTTTCGCCTCTTGCCCTTGGGCAGTCTGCGGAAAAATCTTTGTTTTAATTTGGGTGGTAAGGTAGCCGAAGGGGAAACTATTTATAATTAGTGCGGATAAATCGTTTGTGGCGAATGGAATGGGCTCTCAATTGCAGCTCTCCATGTCAATGAGCATTGAAGGGATTTTCAGATATGGTAGAAAAATGTTTTTTGTATTGTATTTTGGCTAACAAATTGCAGAGAAAAATCAGAATACGGAGGGTCATACCTCGTTGAGCTCGTTTTTTAATTCCCAATCGATTGGCAGTACAATCTGGATTTTTTATTTTTTTGGCATTTTTCGCAATTACAAAAAAAAAGGAAAATTGGCGAAAATTTTATTTTGTCAAAATCACACGGAAAGTGTAATGGATTTAATAATTATTTTGTTATCTGTTCAAAACAGTATGTATTTTTGGTGTAAGGCCATTTTTGGCCAAGTTACGGCAAAAAAACGAAAAGAAAAAAATCAAATTTTTGCCAAAAACCCAGATTCCAATTTTCCACAAAACAATAATTCGTTTTTTGGCCGTAACAATGAAAATAATGAACCAAATATGGATTGTCATACCTTTCTGAACTCGTTATTAAATTCCCAATCGATTGGCATTCAAACCTAGAAATTTTATATTTTTCCCATTTTTCGCAAAAAATTATGATTACAAAAAAAATTAAAATTTGCAAAAATTTTATTTTTTAAAAATCGCGTTGGAAGTGTCTTGGATTTAATAATTATTTTGTTATCTGTTCAAAACAGTATGTATTTTTCGTGTAACCCCATTTTTGGCCAAGTTACAGCAAAAAAACAAAAAGGAAAAATTCACATTTTTGCCAAAAACCAAATACCAATTTTCCACAAAAAAAAAATTGTTTTTTTTGGCAAAACAATAGATATATTGATCCATATATGGACTGTCATACCTTTCTGAGCTCGTTATTAAATTTCCAATCGATTGGCATTTAAATCTGGACTTTTTATTTTTGGCGAATTTTTTTGCAAAAAATTGTGAAAAAAGTGAAAATTGTGAAAAATAATAATTCTCCTAAAAGTGATGGGGATTGATAGTTTAGGTTGTTAGCTGTTTAAAACAGTCTTTCTTTTCGCTGTGGGCCTTGAATTGTCCAAAAAACGATTGAAAAAGCCTTAAAAATTGAATATTTTGGTTTAAAATTGTAATCCCTTTTTTTCCCATTATGAAACGTTCTTTCGGAACAAAAAATCACAATCAATTTTAGGCATTCTTCATAATTTGATTTTTCCCGAATAAACAAACAAATATTGAATGAGCCGCCGGCGGGATCGCTTTTCGTCCATATTTCCACCCGATTTCCTGCGCTTTCAGCGCAACCCCAAAACCGAAAGACAAAAGTTTATGGCATACCTACCTATATATATTTTTGATAGATATAATTACAAGCAAATATGCCGCTAACGCTGAAAATTCGCCTCAAATTGAGTTTCGACACGGGTTTTGCGAGGTGGCGGTGGGTCGGGGTTATTTTGTGCAGATTCGGTTTCAGTTTTGCCCGTCGAATGTTGTTCAATTAACGTTGGCTGGGTTGTTTTTGTTTTGGTTTGTCTGTCGGCGAACCAACCCCGCACATCGCACATCGCGAAAATTGGCAGCAAAATGACAACCGCGAGCGTTTTCCGGCGACTGCAATGTGGCAATGCGGCGATGTGTGCGGCATCAACATGTTGCACAAATATAAACATAAATCAATTAACATTTTTCGGTGCCATGCCAGTGAACTACTGGGTTCTGGGTTCTGGGCTCTGAGTTCTGGGCTCTGGGTCCTGGGTCCTGGGAGTCCTGGCTTTTTGGTCCTTCCTCCGAAAATTCGGCTATGTGTGTATGTGTTCGGTGGGCGATGATTTTTCGACGATTCGCCGGCGGCGTGCATTTTCCGAATCGACAATTTGCAAACAGCTTTTCGCGAGAATTTTTGCGTTGCCTACTTTTAGGCGCAGTAACCAAATGAAATTAAGAACAGCCGAATGCAACGAATGGGTTTTTAAGAATATATTTATGTAATAAATCTGATTTTTAAGTGTGATGATTTGATAATCATTTAAAACTTGAAGAATTGAATCAAAGAACTAATGTAACACTTTGGATCTTTTACATTTTAATTTCAATCTGTTAATTTGATTAATACGAATGGTTTTTTAAAGAATTTTTTGAATTATAAATCTGATTTTTAATTGTGATGTTGAAATAATCATTTAAATCTTGAAGAATAAAATCTACAAATTAATGTTATTCTTTTGATGTTTAAAATTTAAATTTCCATTTCTTATTTTTATTAATACGAATGGTTTTTTCATGAGATATTTAAATAATAAACCTGGTTTTAAATTGTGATGGTCATTTGATTTTTTATTATTATTAATTTAAATTTCAATCTGTTAACTTTGTTAATACAAATGTTTTTTTTAAGGATATATTTAAAGATAAAATCAGTCTTTTTATTTATTTAAAATTTAATAAGTAATATAATTTGTTGGATTTTTTAAATTTGAATTTCGCTCAGTTTATTTGTTAATTTAAATCAAAAATCTTGTTTATAATTAAATATAACTTTTTAAACTTGAAGAATTAAATCTAAAATTTAATATAACTCTTTGGATGTTTTTAATTTCAATTTCAGTCTGTTAATATTATTAATTAACATTTGATTCAAATTAACCTCTTCTTTCCTCTCCAAAAACCTCCAGATTCAGACTCAATTGAACTGGCAATTAATGTATTCGGCTACTTGCTGGGTTCTTCGACACCAAGTTCAATCCCATTCACATTTCGAGGGTCCAGTATTCCAGTATTCTGGCATTCGATCCATTGCCGAAAGTGGCAATCAGCAAAAACAACAAAAGCAGGACAAAAGGCCGCCACACGTGGGATGTTGGATGTTGGATGCCAGTTGCCACGCCCCCTTTTCATCCTGGTCAAAGGTGGGCGGATGGGTGGATGTTCGTGTGTGTGAGAAGGCCATGTCGACACCTATTACCATTCATTGACTTCTGTCATGTCCCTGGGGTGTCATCTATGCAGGTTGCTTTGGTTTTGGTTTTGGTTTATCCTTCCATGTTGCTGTTGGGCCACGCGTTTGATTGCATTTGCAGGCGAAAACCCAACGACCGTTTGCTAATGTCCTTCGATAAAGCCGGTTAAATCAACACCACCAGCGGCCAAAGGACACGGGCTCACTCCTCTAAATATTGTGGATATGGGGATACGAGGATACGAGGATACAGCCATACAGTCTGTCCTCCGTTTTCATTTGGTGTTTGATTGGATTTTCAATTATTCATTATTATTGGTTGCAATTTACCTGGCGGCCAGCAGGATGGACTCATCCTCTTCAGCTGCATTGATTGCCCTGGCAATGGATATCCATGGATATGTCGCCTCAGTTTTCCAACTCATCAAACTCCAATTGCATCATTAAACGGAATTTTTGATGATCTTCTGGAACATCCCCGACTTTTTGCCCCTGTTCATTTGCATTTGCATTCGTGTGTTTCGTTTTGATTGAGTTTTCCTCGTTTTATTTGTGTGTGTGATTTTTCCATTGATGATATTCGGTTTTGGATTTGAATGTGTTGCATTTCAAGGTCTTCGTGGAGTTCATTGATCAATTCAACGCAAAAAGTCAAGCAAATCAAGGCTTGAGAAATTCCAGCCATCTCAAATGCCCCTCCCCAAAAGCGATTAACTGGCTGTTTAAATAGCACTCTACTTTTGGGGGATATGCACTTTACCTATTAAATGGGGTAGGATTTTTAAAAAGAATTTTTAGGCTTTAAAAAAAATATATTTATGGGAATTTTTATTTTTTTGAAATATAAATAAATGCAATATTATATTTTTATTAATTAATTACATAAATAAATAAATAATAATTTATTTTCGGGGTTTTATAAAAAATGCATTTATGGGAATTTTATTTTTTAATAAGTAAATAAATTCCAAATTATTTTTTTGTTGATCAAATAAATTTAAAAATGTTTAAAAATATTATGGTAGAATAACAATTTATTTATTTAATTTAATTTTATTTTTCTAGAGTACATTTCCGCCAATCCCCCTTGAATTTCTCAATATTTCCATATATACTTTTACCATTTGTTTGTCGTTCTGCTTTTTAGCAATACAGATTCCCGTTTCGACCCCCGTTTCCGTTTAAGGTGGACAATTATCTGCTCTACGAGAAGGCAATACCCAGAATTCTCGGGCGGTTGGGGGGGGAATGGAGAACAGAACACAAAACCGAGACTCCAGATCGAGCCATAAAGATAACACACGACTACAAAACAAAAGCAAAGCCACGAAAAACAAGCCAACGAGCCACCGACAAAGTGTTTCCGACTTTTTCGTAGATTTTTGCTGCCAGATTTTTATTGGCAGAAAGAGATAGCTCAACGGATAGAAAAAGAAAGAGAGGGAGAGAGAGAGAGACCGATTTAATTTTTACGACCATCTCATTTCAGTTTGCATCGGTTATTTGGGATACTACAGACATATAGAGCTACTTGTCTTGGAAACCGACTGAAAAAAAAATCCAAACTCTTGTCTGATTTCGCCGGCGACAATAAATTAAGTCGAGTGTAGCATTTAATTGATTTTAATCATAGATTAAATATCGTAAAACAACAAAAGCCAAAGCCAAGGCAATATGGGCCAAGGAACAACAACAACACCCAAAAGGCCGCCGTTGCGTTGACCAATAAAGTCAACAATCAAATCAAACAACAATCCCCAGTTCCCCGCCCATGAAAACCCCCCCTTGAGGAAAAGGGGGGCGTTGGTCGGTGGGCAGGGCAAACAAACCAATTTGTAGGACAATAAGTTGTCGTTACTTGGTTGTTGTAATCGCTGTTTACCAATATGTAATCCTTAGGAACAACAAGAGAGCGACGACTCCTTCGCCATCCTATGCGTATCCTGGCTTTCGGTGTCGGGTTTTCGGTTTTCGGTTTTCGGATTTTAGATTTCAGATTTTAGGGTGCTGGATGTTTGGTCTGCTTGCTTTGAATTTCAATTACCCTTGACTCGATTTTTGGGGAGGAGAAAAGGGACTTTTCGGGGCTTTAAAAGGACATCACTAGCTTTAAAGACAATGCGTGTGGCAAATATAAGTCGTAAAAAATAGAAATATAAATAAAAAACAATTTTAGAAATTAATATATTAATATATAGTATTTTTTTGGGATTTAAAACATTTTTAAACGCCGGAAATATTATTTAAAAAATATATAAAATATTTGTAATAAATAAATAATACTTGTAGTAAATATTTCTGTCTAATGAAACGCACTGTCTGCATATGCAGATCTAAATTTAAGCATAGGGTGGGGCTCTCATGGTGCTGGCCACCCAGGGGGGGTCAAAAGGTGAAAGCCAGGACAGTGGAAGAAAATATTCGCGTTGCTAACGAATCAAATAAATTTGTTGGTCAATTAAAAAACTGCAAAACGCGCACAATTTCCACATGTGTGGCAGCAGCAGCAGCAGCAACAACCACACACGGTTTTTTTCCCAACCCCCCCTAAACCCCCTTTGCCTCCACCCCTGGATGCTGGTGATTTTTGCTCTAATGGCTGCCAGCGCCAAATGAAAAGCTTCGCGTGAAAAAAAAATGCATTGCAAACCAATTTTTTCCTCTCTCGCTTTTTCTTACCAATCTTTTTATTTTCTCCTCAGCTTGTTTTTTTTTGCCATGATTCCCTGCATGGTTTCTGACTAGCTTTTGACCAAAAATTCAACTCCCTTCTTTTACTTTTTTATTTTTGCATACAATTTTTTATGATATTCTTTTTTGGTAATTTTTTTCAGCACTTTTTTGATTATTTTCCACTCTTTTTTTTATGTTAAACTTTGGCCGTAAACTAACTTTGTCGGGTGGGGCTTGATAGTGTCTAGGGAGAATTGATGTTGCAAAGGGGGGGGGGGGGGGGATAAGGGGGCTAAGGGGGTTAAGGGAACGGGGTAGCAGCAGTTCGAGCTGAGCTGGCCACGTTAGTTATTAGTCGGTGGCTCTGCGGGTTGAGTGAACATGAGAGCGGCGATAAATGTCTAGTTCAGCACTCGAAAAAAAGATGTAGAAGCGGAAAACATTGATAAACCAAGGGGGGTGGGGAAAGGAGAGGGGAAGGGGTGTCCGGAAAATGTGGCATCAGGAGAACTGCCAAATAATCGCTAGCTTAATTCCCCGTCAAAGGAAAACGCATCAATTACATATTTCAAAATAAATTTAAAGACACATTTGATCCTTTAAATTTGCATTTAAAGAGCAAGTTTATTTATTACTAAATATTTACTTAGTTTATTCCAATTTAAATCAATTTTTAATTGTAACGCCAAGCAACAAAATTTGCAATTATTTATATCTATATATTTATTTATTATTTTAAATTTATTTATTTTTTTATACAAATTTATTTTTTGTTTTTAAAACTATTATTAATAAAATAAATATGAAAATATTGTGAAATGTCTAGCTTACGAGGTTTTTACTTATTAGTATCTAAAAACCTTAAAAAATAAATATTAATATAAGATTTAGTTTGGTTTTTCCCTATTTTTCCCCTAGTTATTTAGAGAGTAGTTCAACTTTATCGCAACGATTGCAGCTGGAAAATTGACATCGGCTGGCTGACCAGCGAAAACGAAAACTAAATAAAAATGCAGTGCAATTTACGGTTTGCCGGAGGGGTGGGGTGTTGGGCGGTGGGCGGTGGGTGGTGCCTTGCACCCAGATAAAAGTCAAGGGGAAGGAGGTGGGTGGGGCCCAAAAGGACTGCCAATTTCATGCTATGCTCTCTCCCTCCTTTGTTCACATCGCTCTCATCTCTTGCAGCAATCTTCTTCGGCGGCGACTCCCATTTCCCCTGTTTCCCAATGAATTGTTGTTCTCATACCCTGTATAATAGGTATTTCTGGGGATATTGGGTCTTTAAATGAAATCCCAAAATATTAATTATTTAATTTTAACTAAAAATTAAGTAAAATAAATATTAAATACAAATTAGAAAAGCTTAAAAATTTATTAATTTAAAATTTTCAATATAATCCTAATAAAAGGGCATCTCCCATTCGGTACGATGCCTGGTATTCTTTGATTTTTTCCGCATTTTCCGCTACCCTTTTGCTGCGCACATTCTGATTTACTATATGCGCTCGTTGGGTGTTTGATTAAATTTACAACAACGGAGCAGACGTAGAACCAAAAAGCAAGAAAGAAATGCAGAACCGAGAGCTCTCTTTCTGTAGGGAACCGCCTTCGGGTCTCTACTGCGCCTGTCCATCGAATCAATCGATAGCCAATAACCAATACCCCATGACCCCTGGCCAATAACCAATACCAATGGCTATACCCATATATATATATATATATTTTAAGCTATATGTAAATTGTTGCAGGCGTGGCACACGATTTGAAGGGCGAAATGTCGAATACCGAGCGACCCCGAGCAAAGCTAAGAAATAGAAACAGGATTCGGGCCAGACCCGCCACGCCCGAGGATGTGCTGGAGAATCACCTCCAAAAACTCTTAGAGGAGCAGGAGATACTGCACAACCTGCTCATTAGCCATCGTCCGGCGATCAAGGTCCAGCTGCAGGATCTCGGAGGAGAGAGCAACTACGAGTTCGACACCCAGGACGAGGAGGGCTACGAAGAAAACCAGCTTAAGGTCAAGGTGCGCGAACTAATGTCCCCATCAATTATCCAAAATATTTATTATTAATATTCAAGTCCATAAAATGAAACAATAATATAGGTTCTACCTTTTTCTTACTTAAATTATTCGATATTTGGCATTTTTTTGCCTTGTTTTGACCAAAAAACTGATTTTTTAGAATGTTTTTTTATTCGTAATTTGGGCAAATCAAGGCCCACAGCTAAAAGAGTGACTGTTTTGAGCAGCGAATAACCTAAACTAACGCTTCCCATAACTTTCCGGGAAATCTATTTTTTGACAAATTTTCACATTTTTGATAAGGGGTTACATCACATTTTTTTGCAAAAAATGGCAAAAATTAAAAATTTCTGGGTTGGAATGCCAATCGATTGGGAATTTAATTACGAGCTCAGCGAGGTATAACATTCCATATTCTGACCCAAATTGATCATAATTTCGTCAAAAATATTGATTTTTAAGGTAGGAAAACAAAAATTTGACAAAAATAATCCTATTTTTTTATTTATTTTATTTTATTAATAAAGTTTTAAAGTTATAAGCAAATCTAATAAATATTAAATATTGCGAGGCATTTCTTTCTTTCAATGTGATTCGAAATTTAACATATACATATGTATATTTTAATTTGTTCCAAAGCATTTTAATGGTCAACGAGATAACGTAATCCTCGCCGAGGATGTGGAGGAGGATTTGTCGAATCCTCCACAATACGAGGACCTTCAACCAGATAACATTATCCTGGCCGAAGATGTGGGGGAGGACTTCTCAGATCCTCCAAATTACGAAGACCTTCAACCAGATAACGTAATCCTGGCCGAGGATGTGGGGGAGGACTTCTCAGATCCTCCGAAATTCGAGGACCTTCAACAAGAGAACGTTATCCTGGCGGAGGATGTGGAGGAGGACTTCTCGGATCCTCCGATCCTTCCGCCGCGAATGTATGCGCGTTGCAAGAACCACATCGCAAGTGCCATTCCATTGCCCGTTTTGGTGGGCAAATGCACCGCACCGAAGGTCGACGGACAGGGCTACGATCCGCCCTTCCTGTATCCCGATTTCATAGCCAAAAACGAGACAAGTCGCGTGAAGTGTGAGTTATCTATTCTAAAATTATCTTTTCCTTAAATTTGTATCTCTTTTTTCCTTTTATTTTCTTAACTATATAAATTTTTTAGACAACTTCACTTTAGTGGATAGCTTGGTTCAGCAAATGAAGCGTTTTCTTAAACTGAACGACCATTCGGTGGGCGAGGGAGCCAAGAAAAAGCGTCCCACCGGAACTGTTCCCAAACCGAAGACCCAGAATCAATTCAAAATCGATCAAGTGGGTCATGCGAAATATACGATTACTGTCAAGCCTCGTTTGAAGGAGCCAAAGCAACACAACCAGTCGAGTGAGTTAGAGAAATATAGCAAAATCCAGGTATTATAATCCAAAACAAATCTATGAATCCCGAAGAGAATCATCGTTTGGCCAAAAGTAAGATGCCGAAAACCAAACCCGCAATGGATCCGGACGTGGATTTGGATTTGGATTGTGAGTTCGGCATGGAGCACATTGAGAAGTTTCGAGCCAATACGGTTGGCGATGAAAAGCCTGGGACATCCGGATCTATAAAAGAAGTTCAGGACAAACCCACTGAAGATGCTGAAGGGGCTGAAAAAAAGGAGGAAGAAGGTACCTAATTTAATTCAATTTACTACAAATTACCTTCGATTAAATCTCTATATATTCAGACGATGAAGATACAGAGGTGGAGGAGGAAAGAGAGGAAAAGCCAATAGTGGTAGAAGTGGTAAAAAAGGAACCGAAACTCGGCCCGACTTTAAGAAGTCGACCATCGAGGAATATGATGAAAGAATACTCGTATCAGGCGATTCTTGAAGCTGGCCTGAACAAGAATCGTAAAAAGCAGTTGAGAGAGGAGAAAAGGTGTGGCAACGTCACCCCGCGACCTTCGACGCCCTCCACGCGACCTTGCACGCCCACCGAAGAGCCGGATGCCCCGAAAACTTCGAAACACTCCACGTTTTATGAACTATTTGCAGCCCAATTGAGTCCAAGAGAAGTCGAAAGAAGCCACCTAACGCCATGGCGTCTTCTACAAGCCAGAGGTAAGTTACTAAACGTATTTATCGTCTAGACTAGGGATGATATCTCGTATCGAATGTATCGTAAAGTTGGACATCGATGTTATCGAAAAAAATTATGTTTTATTAAATAAAAAAAACAAAGCGACCCTTTTCCTTAACCAATAATGTTTAAGCGTAATCTTAAGAATTCCATCTATCTGTACTTATGAGTAATTTGTCCTACGTGACTATCGCACTAATTATAAGTTATAAACTTGTAGCGTTAGGAAAGCATTTTAAAATAAATTAAATTAAATTAAAAAAAAAAAAATTAAATTATTGTTAACCGCTCTATACCACTTTATTATATAAAATTTATCGCAAATATATTGCAGCGCTAAGCTATCGATATTATCGATACAGTATCGATATACCCCTAGTCTAGACCCATTTAGATAAGCCCAATCCCGTGATCACAGGCCCCCCGCCATTGATGGAGTGGCAACGGAAAATCGTTAGGTATGTGCGAAAGTATAAGAGGAAAACTAGACGGTTACAAAGGCAGAAGGAAGGGGACAAAAATGGAAAGGGGCCAGTGAAGAAAAGAGAGCCGAAAACGTTGCTAGAAAAAATATTAGGAAGAAAGAAGAAGGCGCGAAGGGAGCTGCTGCACCGGCATTACCAGAAGTATGTGCCCGTCAAGTGGAAGAAGAGGAGCCAACGACTCTACAAGGCCTACAAAAGGCAAAAGGAATGGTTCAGGGCGGGACGCGAATACAAGCGAATCATGTACCTAAAGATTTTCCGGCCCTACGATCTCCACAAGGCGAAGCTGACCAAGAGGCAAAAATATGCCCAGTGGCTTAGATTCTTCAATACTCGAGTCATGAAAACGGTGAAGCCCAGGAAATTTCCCAGGGTAGTAATACCCGAAATGGCCGCCGAAGAAGAGTGGTCAGACGATGAGGAGGAGGAGGATTCCGACGCCAGTCCCAGGCCCATGGACAAGGGTCAACGGTTGAAGAACCTGCTCATGGAAAGCATTCGCCTGAAGCGGCAGGAGAAGCTCCACCATTTGGTACTGCCCGAGGATCCCCTGAAGGCAGTCTGCTTGCCCCTCATCGAGCGACGAAAGAGCCTGGTTGATTATACAGAAAAGGAAAAGGATCCGCTGGAGGAACCCGAAGATGAAAGTAATAATCACGAAATCGTGTTGATTGATAATCTGGATAGTGCCAGGACCTTTTATAGCACATCAACACATATCGAACCGCCGCCTTCCAATATCAGCCGATCGATTGCCACCGTTAGCACTCTCTTCTACGCGGCTAAGCAACCACCGCAAATGGAAGCTAAGCAACCACCGCAAATCGAAGCTAAGGAGCCAACACAAATCGAAGCTAAGGAGCTAACCGAAGACCAACCCCCCGTAGGCATCAAAATGGAAAAGATCGTGAAAAGAAAGCGAGGAAAAAACAGTTGCTGTCATAGTAGGAAAATCACGAAAATCCGATTACCCGATGAAAAGTCGGAATTCAGGAGATACTTCGATTTGGACGGCTTCTCCCTGGACATCCTGAAGCGCATGTCCATAATGAAGCCCGCGGAGGGCAAGCAGCCCATCGAGGAAAACGTGAGGATCTCCAACTATCTGACGCATTTCTACTGGCAGCGATTGCGAAGCGATGATCTGTACTTCCATTGGCCCGTCATCGAGGGCTTCTACCCGACTCACTACCTCACTAAGGTGGGTAAAGCGATCGATAGCAGTGGGAATATCAATTCCAGTATCTAAAGTATCGCTCAGTATTTGTTTATTTTCTTTAATTATCGATAGTATCGATATTATCGATAGTCAGTTCTCACCACCTTTATCTCACCCAGCTGAAAGAGCTCAAGGATCTCGAGGTCCAGACGAATGATCAACTCGATGAGGAGATTATGGACTACATTGAACGGATGAATAAGGCGGTGAGGGAGGGCGATGAGAAACCGATAGTTCTGACCTGTCAGATGGCCCACCTGATGGTCACCTCCTATTTCTGTGTGCTCTACCACAGGGCCACTTCGGAGCGCCGACCCGTTGAGGAGAGGTCCTTGCTGCGATGTCGCATTGCCATCTCGGTGGTGGAGTTGTATCAACAGGAACTGGGTTACGGATGGCGAAAGGGGGTTCGTGTGAATTGCCTGGCACTGATGAGGTGGGCAGGCAGGCACGAGACTCGCGTTCGGCTGATCTACGAAGAGCCACTGGTAAATGCCGAGGAGAGGTCCACTATCGAAACCTTCCTGGTGATGCGTACACCCAATTTGGAGTGCCTGGATGAGTTCTACGAACGACGAGTGCTGCCCCGACCCGATGCCTTGGCCATCAATCCGTTGTTCAAGCAGATACGTCGCTATCCCCTGAACCCGGAGATTAGGAAGAGGTGTAGATTTGCAAAACGCTTGCACAAGTTCCCTTGCCCCATTGAGGGTTGCCAGAAGGTTGTGAGTTCCCGTTTGGTGATGTCCCACTTTCTCAGCGATCACTGCCGCCGTTTGCAGGAACTCTGGCTCACCGATCGCATGGTTCTGATGCTCTATCCCAGCTGCTATCCACCCGAACAGATCTACTGCATCTGTGTGCTCGCCCTGCTGGTCAGAATGCCGGCCAAAAAGGCACCGATACCACGGACCATACTCAACGAGCAGTTGCCCTCGAAATATTTGTATTTTGCCGAACATGCACCGTGTTTTCTGATGTTCACCCAGGTCGAAAGGTCAACGATTGAGGGAAAACCTGCTCCAGATCCCGAACCCTATAATCGCGACACTCTGTACGTCTTTTGGCTGGCCAGTGCCGATTCTCATCTCAAGAATGTCGCCTGTCGCGTCTACATTTACTGCCAGGATCGCAGTGTCAAGGGAAATTCGCTACTGAGTTTCGTTAGCATGTCAAAGTTTAAGAGCGTTGCCCATTTGGTCAAAAATCATTCGGACAGCTATCTGGCCATCGATTATGCCACTATGGCAACGCTGACCAAGGACTTCAAGGAACTGGTCTTTATCGAGGTGCGCTACCTCAATAAAATGGTCGAGTATGAAGATTCCAATGACGAGACATTCGATGTTTAGAAATACGGTTCGATTTTGGTTTAATCTTAATATGTACTCTTTATATTCAGCCATCTAATCCATTTATTTGCCATTTTCATTGCAGAACCTCTGGCCAGAAAACTTTGAGGGGTATCGGCAGCTAAACTGGAACTATATATATATATTTTTATATGCTTACTTTGAAAAATTATTGTGTCATTTGAAATAAACACAGGTTGTGGGTAATAAATTGAAGAATATAAATTTCTTTAAGAATTTATTTATATATTTAACCAGAGACCATCCTTTATTCGCTTCCATTTTAATATCTAGCTATCGCCAGAAAAGCAATCAAAGCAAAAAAAAAAAAGTGGGGAAATTTAGAATAAGCAAGGCGAGGCAGCAAATCAAAAAACAATTACGCGGCAAATGACATTATCAAATGTCAAATGTCATGTTCCTTCTTTTTTTTCTGCTCTTCTTGAACTCTCCCTCCCCCAATTTTCGTTGTATCTTGTATCTGGAACGTAGTATCTCGCGTATCTCTGAAATGCAAAGCAGCCAGAGAAAAAAAACAAAGAGAGCGCATCAAATTTGTTCGAGGCAATTTTTCAATTCATTGAAGTGGAATTCATAGGAAGCCCCCGAAGTCCGGGAGACTCCGGACTTTGGATACTAAGCGCCACTTGACTTGCGACCCAGCGACCCCCTCGCTGACCTCCGCCCCTGTAAGTGGAAACCCCCTTGGGTGGAGTGGGTTGTGGATTGTGGATTGGGTGTGGGGGAGTATCTGAAATCAAAATCAAGATTTTTGATTCTTTTATACACGCGCATTACACCCCTCCGATAAAAAGTTTGGGGGTTTGGGCATGGGGGGTTGTTTGGCGTTCACTTTGTTTGCCGGGGCTTCTTTTATTCCCTGGAAATTGGCTTTAAGCCCGTTGTTTGTAAATAAATCTCTGATGCCTGCGGATTGCCTTTGTATTTGAACATTATTGGTTGGCCAGCACAGTGAGCAAAAAATTAAATAATAATCCAAACTTAAATCAATTTTAATTTGTTTGGAATTTTATAAAAATTTAAAATAATTTTTAGTATTTTTAAGTATTTAAAATAAAATATTTTGCATATCTAAATGATATTAAAATAATATACAAATATTTATAGAGGTTAATATAGTTATTATTACATTTTTTAAATTAAATTAAAAATTAAATTAATATTTTTAAAAGTATGATAGTAAGTATGATGATACCAACTAAGAATAATTTTATAACAAACGTTTATGTTATAAAATTATTATTAGTTGGTATAAATTCTAGTATATAATAATTCTAGTATATTTTTAAAACAAGGCGAATTAATCGTAATTGTTCTTGGTATACCAGTTTGTAGCTCATTTTTCTCAGTGCAGCTGACTTATTGCGGTTAGTTGAAGACGTCGCTTATGATGAGAGCCCCTAACAACCGATGTCCCACCTGGAGTTTGGTACCGGGATCTGCGATTCCATATGCATTCGGCGACTTATTCCGCCTGATATTGATGGCCGCCCATTTATCTCTCGGTTAGGTTGAAAAATCGCCCTGACAATGACCCTGGGCCATGGCCTCTAATGAAAGTCAACACGCAGGACGGCGAACTAATGACCTGCGGGAGGTGGCCACCCAGTGGGTGGTTTCGTCTTTCATCAATCGAATTGAAGGCGCAGAAGGGACCTCTCTTGGTCACTTTTGAATATGTCGATTACGAGAGACGTTTATTGATAGTGAAGGAAGAAAAACTATTAGCAGTGAAAACAGACAGCCTTTCGACGGAGACAACATACATATGTCACAACCCCAGAGGCAAATGCAGGGGAAAAAATGAAAAATGATCTCATGGCAGAAATGGCATGACAGGCCTGTGGCACCGGAGGGATAACGCTGCTGCCGGGCACTGGTGGGTTAAGGGTGGACGTAATAGGGATTTATATCGGCTAGAAACGAATGGTATTTTATATCCATATCTAGTTATTATAAGAAAATTAATCAATTAATCGATAGATAAAAGCAAGGAATATCGATAATTTATAAATCATGAATTTTAATAATATTAAGACACCACTTTATATCGTCTAGAAACGAATGGTATTATATATCGATATCTAGTTATTATAACAAAATAAATCAATTAATCGATAGATAAAAGCAAGGGATATCGATAATTTATCAATCATGAATTTTATAATATTAAGGCACCAGTTTGTTCTTTAATACGCCTTATTAGTTAATATTTGTAATAATATATCATAAAATAAATCATTAAAACGATAGGTTAAGTAGTGATATCGATAAAATGTCCATTATACCAATTGGTTCTTGAAAATTACCTTAAAATTATCACTAATGATCTTTATTCCCTAGAATATATTGACATCTTTTGCCATCTCTAATCTCGAATGTAGGTGTGTCGGCATTCGTCCAATTGCCATAATTTATCTGTCACATGTCGAATGTGTGCCAACGTCAACGCAGAGTAGCAAAAGTAGTAGGATCAGTCACCCATTACCCATTTACCCACCACTGAATCACCCACCCACCTCATGCAGCACCACACATCATCATCAGCGAGCCACCACCCACTGGGCGGTATTTGGATTTCCTTGCCGGTCGGTCAGCTGTCATTAATATTTATTATGTCACATGCATGCCAGGGCCCAAAACATCGACTTTGACTCCCGGTTACGGTTGCGGACACGGATCCGGTTTCCCCGCTTCCAGCTTTCCAAGTTTCCAGGTTCAACTTCCCAACCAAAATACATACGTGGCCGAGCAGCTGGCCAAGAAGTTTCGGGTCAAGGGTTTTTTAATATTCTAATAAGCCGCATGAATATGCCAGGCAATCGGCGGCAGGAGAGAAAGACTAGGGCCAAAATGTGGCCTAAACTGGGTAACAACCCTATTTTGTAAACTACTGTCATTTCGCAGCTGATTTAAAAATATAAATTATTTTTTCACAATATTTTTGTGTGGGTTTTTGGTAAAAATATGAACTTTTTTCTTCTTGTTTTTGGCTAAAAATGGTCTAACACGAAAAATACATACTGTTTTGGACAGATAAAAAAATAATTATTAAATCCATGACACTTCCAACACGACTTTGAAAAAATAAAATGTTTGCCAATTTTCATTATTTTTGTAAGCAAAAAAATGGCCAAAAAATAAAATGTCCAGGCTTGAATGCCAATCGATAGGGAATTTAATACCGAGCTCAGAAAGGTATGACAATCCATATTTGTCAATCAATATTCAATGTCAATATCAATATTTTCATTGTTTCGGCAAAAAAACGAATTATTTTTTTTGTGGAAAATTAGAATTTCGGTTTTTGGTAAAAATTTTGATTTTTTCCTTTTTGTTTTTTTGCTGTAACTTGGCCAAAAATGGTCTTACACGAAAAATGCATAATGTTTTGAACAGATAACAAAATAATTATTAAATCCATGACACTTCCAACGCGATTTTGAAAAAATTAAGTTTTTGCAAATTTTAATTTTTTTTTATAAGGGGGTACATCATAATTTTTTGCGAAAAATGGCCAAAAAACAAAAAAATGTCCAGGTTTAAATGCCAATCGATAGGGAATTTTATAACGAGCTCAGAAAGGTATGACAATCCATATTTGGATAATTATTTCAATTGTTTCGGCCGAAATACAGATATTTTTTTGATTAAAAATCAGAATGTAGATTTTTGGTGAAAAGTGAAATTGGTTTCAAATCAAAGATAATTTACGCATTTCCTTTTCAGTTGACAATTTTCTTGCACAAACTTTACTTACTTCTCTATTAACAAATATATAAGTGTATATTTCAGATAAATATATTTATTTCGCCCCAATAACTTGCTTTGATCTCCCGATGACCACCTGAACCGCATCCCGCCCATAATTTCCGAGTTTCCAGAATGTCCAGAAGCACAATGGGCTCATTAGCCGTTTAATGGAATATGTAATGTGCATGGGCCGAGTTGATAAAGTGACGATGTGAGTGGCCGGTTTTTGGGTGATTTCTGGATTTCTGGATTTCTGGTGGTTGTTGATGGCCAACGGTTGTCTTTCTGCCGCCCCCGAAAAACTAACAAACTAATCCAATATTTTTATTACGAAATGCCATTAAGGGTCATTGAATATTGTGTCATAATAAATAAATGGCATAGATATATGTATATGTAGTGGGTACATGTGGGCCCGAGTATAATCCCAGCTATCAACGGCATCATTATTCAAAGACGGATTTAGCGGGGCGATACATATTACATATGGGAATGGATTTGCGGCGGGGGTTGGGAAAGCCCAGGGAAAACTCAAGAAAGCTCTGACACACATACATCAAAGCGTCTTAAGTCCAGAGAAAAGCAGACGTTTGACTACTCAAAAAGCGATTTTTCTGCCTGTCTTGAATGTGCCACCGAAGCCATTTTCATTAATATGAAAATTCTGGGGAAAATTCCGTGTGTGCGTGTGTGTGTGTGAGAGGATTTTATGGCAAATCCTTTAGCCACTTGCCAATTGAAAATAAGCCAAGTGCTCGTTCTTCTACGTTCTTCATTTTCCTTTCAAGGCGGCTACCCATTAATAAGCCAGTTCACACCCAAACACCTGACGCCCTTGGCTCACCTGCGGAATCCACCCACTCCTCCCCATCCCATCCATTTTCCTGGTTAGCCACTCAAGGACCAACACGGCCAACGTGCGCTTAATTAGTCCGTTTTGTTTAAAACGATTCTGATGACCATGGAGCTGATGATGATTCTCATGTTGCCCACATACGGATACGTATACGTAAAACGTGGGTGCATATTCAGATAAATGCATGTACACATGGCCATTCCCTTTCCCTACTCTTCAAGGAGGTCCTATGACTTTCGGGGTCCTTTGAAAATAAATATAAATAATTTTGGTCTGGCTTAAAAATTTATTTAATAATTTATAGAAAATTAAGTATACCGTATTTTAGTTTTTAATCAATTTTTTAATTTTTTAGACCTTTAAAAAATAAATATAAATCATTTTGATGTGGATTAAAAATTAGTAAATTTGGTTTTCAATCGATTTAAATCACTATATTTTAATAATAATTAATTATATTTTTTTAATTAAAAACAGATTTGAATATATTTAACACAAGCTCATTTTCTATCATATTTTCCTATGACAAAAATAAATAAATATTAGCAATTTTAATAAATACAAATATTTTTAAAAGATAAATAAAAACAAATTCATATTATTTTACTATTTTAAAAATAAATAATTGCTGGCAGTGTTATGTTTTAATTTTAATTTATTTATTTTGCGCTTTAGAAATCGTTTATAGGGCATTTGAAGACCCATAGCTGCACTTCTGATTGCCCTACACATTTTTTTTCGCCCATCGCACTTCCTGCAGGAGCTGCTTGTTTGCCAGCAATTCAATTTGCCGGCTTTCTATACTCGTTCACCCACTGTTTTATGTTCGCTTCTTCTATTTTTTATTTTCGCATTTTCCACGCCGGTCACTTCACCCACACTTTTCCACATTTCCGCCGCGCTTTTCTTTCAGCCCATGTTTGCGTATGTTAATCGAAATGTTTGGCGGCCTGAATGGGGGGCGTTGTATATATGCATATATAGGTATATATATATTTTTTTTTTGCACATGTGTAACGCGGCTTTGTTGAACATTAAATGGAGGTTAATACCTGGCAGCACGTCCATTTCCATTTCCACGTCCATTTCGCGCGGAGAGGGTCAAGTGCAGCATCCAAAGCTAAAGGGTTGTGCGATATATTCCATCCAGCATATTGTGGGGTTCGCATCCGTGCATCCGCAGTTCGCTGGATTATCGGGGGGCTAATGTTATTGCCACCGCATTTGATTGTTGTCCATTTTCCCGGCGCCAGCGGCACTTGGCCCCCTCAATTTTCGATTGTTGTTGCAAATAGGCGAGTGATTTTACGGTTAATTGATTTTAAAGCGATTTCGCTTAAATGTTATCTCTGCATTGTTGTTATTGCGGCTCCACATCGCGAGTGGATCAAATTGGGATTGAAAGCGGGCTTTTGGCAGAGGTTTTTTTTTTAATGTCTGATTACAAAGGATTCCCTTTGTTGTCGGGGTAATTAAAGTACTGCGAGTGGGTTGAAAGCCTGGAAAACGTTTATTGCATTGAATACTTTTCAGTTTTTTGTTAGTTTCTAAATGATTTGGTAATAAATATAAATGGAATCGAATTTAAATATTAAAATTGGTGTCTAAAAGTATGCAACAATATATTTTTAGTCCATCAATTCATACAGGAATAAGACTGTCCTTAATTCACTGCATACTTTTAGACACTTATTTAATATAAATAATAACTAAGGAGTTTTTAAGACCCTGTCAGCTGCTGTTTATTTGAATTTCGCAACTAAAACTGTTTCATATCGACTGCGATATGGTTTAACTTGGGGAAATGGATATATTTGCCCAGCCCCAAGGCGCCGGGCAATTAGAAACCATCCACCTAAGTGGGCAACAAAGGAGACCAAAGGAAACCACGATTGTACTCGTGTGTTCATTAAAACAATAAAAAGAACACACGCTCAGATGCGGATACAAAAATACAGATACAGATACAAATACAGATAAGGAAATAAGGAACCGAAGGCCTAATTATGATTTCTCCAACTGACAGCGGTCAAAACAGCCTTGGGAGGTTATTATCGAGGGGTGGTGAAACCCCCCCAGCTGTCCGAACGTCTATCTGTGCGTAACGCAACGTAATTACACAACATTCTTAGTTGGGCATTTGGCCAGTGGCTATTTGCCCATTGGTTTTACGAGCGTGCTGCACTTTTGCGGCCATCATCAAGGATCAGGAGATCCAGGACATACAGGACAGCGACAGCCAGGACATACAACATCATCATAAGAGCAACCCCGAAACGAAAAACTATCCCACAATAACCGAACCGAACGAACGGCAAACCGACTAACCGAAGCGGTAACTGTAACTGTTTACTGGAGGCTGTGCCACCTGTCCGCCCACCGATTGTGCGAGGGTGCACTGCAAGAAAATATATAAATATAAAATAAAATAAAAAAAAATTATTTAAATAAAATATTTTAATAAAATATTCAAATAAAATAATTTAAAAAAAAAAAAAATAAAATAATTGAATTAAATATTTAAAAAAATAACGAAATATAATAAATAATAATAAAATATTATAATAAAATATTTAGATTAGATTAGATTTTTATGTTTTTTTTTTGGATTTTAAGATTTTATTTTGGTAATGAAACTTGCCGCCTTTTTCTTGCCGTGCACTTTTAGTCCCTGGAATGTTATTAGCAGCTTGCGTGCAAAAACATTTATGAAATTCCCAACCCCACATAGCACATCCTGGACATCTCCTGGCCTCCCACTCGCACTCGCCCATTCTCGGTCTTTATGTGACGACGCAGAATGATACGAAAACGTTTCGTCATAAACTTCAATAATCGTAAATATAGATTTCTCCATTTCCCCCAATCCCCCATTCGTAGGTTGAAATTAATAGTTTTAGGCTTTCGTCCCAGCATCATCGCATCGCATCGCATTTCATTTTCCCGTTCGCCTGGTCAGTTATATTGCCACCCCCTTTTTGGCCGCCCAGTGGCGTAACCCCCCCTATTGGCCGCTTGTGTGTAATGCACATTTATGTCGCCGGACAGTGGCTAACAGTTTTATCGTTTCGTCAATGTCATAAATTCTGATCTAGTAGCCGAAATTGAACTTAATGCGAAATAGACACAGCAGTGGGAAAGTCGCATCACAAGATGCTGATGCTCGGTAGTACAGTTGTGCTGGAAGAACTACTTAATAAAAAAAGGTGTCTAAAAGTATGCAGCAAAAAATAAAGAAAATTCAAAATTTATGCATACTTTTAGACACCTAAACAAGTGATATTAAAATCTTAGTAAATCCCTTTCCTTTCCCAAGTGAAAGAGATATAATTTAAGACCCTTGGATCTTTATTTTACATCCTCATATACTTACTATCCCTGCCAATAATTACCGATTTGCCTGCCCTTTCGAATGATTTACGCCCAGACACATCGATAATCGCGTCTGGATAAATTATTATGGCAAACCCCAATGGAGTTTCAGCTGGTTTCGGTTTCTGATTCCCATTCAGATCCAGATCCTGGTTGGGGCTTATTATTTATGTGGCAATTAGCGGTGCATGCTTTTAGGAACTGGCCAAAGGCGAGCGATTTTAATGACCATTTGAAGCGCATTTCGTTGTTGGCACTTTATTTTTATTTATTTACGTACGAATGCGAATCGAGGTTTCGGCTTTGGGGTTAGGGGATTCCTTATCAAGATGTTCGGTCGCCAGTTCTAATTGATAGGGCGGGCACGCCCACTGCCCACCGCCCACCACCCACCGCCACCCAAGCCGTTCGATATCGTATAGTCGCGTGTTCATAATTTGAGCAAAAGTGGAGCGGGGATTTTGTAGAGCCCGAAAATGCCACGGAAAATCCACAAACACATTGTGTGCTAAATTACTAAATCAAAGGGTGGTTCGACCTGGGATTTTCAACGGGTGCGGGTCAGTTCTGGCAGTTCCACCGGTTTTACCACGGATTTGCACAATTTTCCCGGTACTCGTAGTCGCGCTATGTTGGCGTGTCGATCGCTCATAATTCGCTTTCGCCCGAAAACGACATGCAAGCAAACAAAATCGAAAATTCAGCACGAACATTATCGATAAAATTGCCATTAAAGCACCGCCCGACGGACCTTATCGATAGTTTGCATCGCTCTCTGTCGGAACGGAATGGAACGGAAGTCGATTTGGATGATGAATGAAGCCCGATGAAAAGGGGCAGATAGCCCAACTTTACCATATACCCATACCGCCAATCCAATCTGGCCAATCGACCCGACAAGGGTTAACCAAATGCCAAAGGGGCGGTCCTTTAGGATTTTTTGGGATCGGGGGGACAGCGCTTAAAAACAAAGAAAATACTTGGACTGCTCCATAAATTAGATCGATAGATTACAAAAAGGAACCAAATTTGCAGGCATAGCCATAATATTAAATTATAATATTATTAAAATTGTTTTTAAACTTTGTTTTAATCTAAGTAAAGGTTAAGTTGCGGTTAAAGTTAAGGATGCATTTAATATCTCCCAAAGTTTCCCTCTTAAAATAAAAATAAATTTAAGAAAAATGTTTCTGGCATTAAATCGATGATTTATTCAAATATCGGGCCTGCTTTAATCATTCATTTTTTAACTTGGCCTCTTTTCGCTCTCGATTCACCCATACTCACACATTTTCATCCATTGCAAATAATACAATTAAATAAATTTACGTGCGCCACGCAATCTGCATACATAACTTGGTCATAGAAGAGGGCACTTCACTCACCAGAAACCCCCCAAAACACCGCCCACTCAAGGACGGGGGGCAGCGCCTGAAAGTATGCAAGAATTCATAAAACTTCAGCGCCAGCGACTGTAAAGAAATCAAATGAGTTCGACTGGAATGGCAATACGGGGAGGGGAGAGCTCGAGAACTCGGTTCAATCATGCAAAGTGGCGACCAACTACAAAAAAAGCCAAGAAAGAAAGTCGCGGGGGAATATTTCTGGGGGAGAGAGGGGCTAGTGGCGAGAGCATGACGAAAATATTGCCAGCAAATGAAGTCATTTGCATGCATGACAATTGTTATTGCATATTTTTTGGCGCACGCGCTAATATCGAAATTGACAAAATGCCCCAAAAACCGAAAAAACCCCCCCGTTTCATCAATTGAACTACCCTTTTATGCGTTTTATGCTGGATGTGCCGCTCCCTCTTGTCGACTCGGAAATTTATGCCACATAAAGAACTATAAACGTCTATAAAAAATAAAAATGAAAAAAAACTGACAGCAAGGCAATAAAAATGAATTGGCGACAACTCCGGATATATGAGAATATGCTATCTTTATAAAGACGGAAATCGTCGAAAAGAGCGAGAGATTTAACAGCATTTTGCGGCTTGTCTGGATATTCGTTTTGTTCGTTTTTTTTGGGGGACATTGAATCGGAAAGGGTTTAATATACAGCAATCTGCTCTAAATTGATCTCGTATTCAAGATGAAGTCATCTCTTTTGTGCGGGATGGGGATTAGGTTTTAGGGGGTGTTCAGAATGAAATATGGAAATGTATACCATTTTATAAGATATTTTCTATACGGATTTAAAAGCACTTGTTATGGTGTTTAAAAGTATGCAATATTGAACATTTTCTGATTTTAAATATTTTGTTGCATACTTTTAAACACCTAAATATATTTTAAATCACCTATATTGCTGTCGAAAAGTATGCAATAATACAAGTTTTCTGATTTCAAATAAATTGTTGCATACTTTTAGACACCTTAGTGATTTTTGTATATTGTTTTATAAGATATTTCCTATAGGGATTTTAAATCACCTATATTGCTGTCGAAAAGTATGCAATAATAAAAGTTTTCTGATTTTAAATAAATTGTTGCATACTTTTAGACACCTTAGTGATTTTTGCATATTATTTTATAAGATATTTTCATTCAGATTTAAAAGAATGTAGTAGTAAATATTTTTGATTTTAAAATATATTGTTGCATACTTTTATACACCTTTTTCTTACCATATTCGGCTTGAATTCAAGAGGGGAAAAAACCAGAAGTGCGAGTTCGTTTTGAGGGTATATCGCATAATAAACCAACACGCCCAAAAGGTGCAGTCGATGTCAGTTGGCTTTTGGCTTTGACATTTGATGAATTACACGCATGGCAGAGGCAAAAAAAATAAAACACAAAAAAAACCAACAACTAGAATCAACTACACATCTAATTAGACTGGGGACACAGTTTTATTGCACACTCACTTGGAGTTCGTAGGTGGGTGTTTAGGGGGTGCTGGGTGTTTCGGGGGAGGGGGTTGTGTGCCTTTCGAGGTGTGTCCCTGGGGATTTTTCACACCACTTGCGGTGGCTGTTGTTGCCGCTTCTAATTAATTAATTAGCTTGATGACAAAACAAACGCGCTGCTGATGAGCTCGAAAAAAAAGAGGAATGAACGTAATGGAATTGGAAAATGTAAATTTAAACGGGGCGACAAGGTTAAAACTGATGTAAAATTGGCATACAAAGAATGGCTTTAATATACAAAAATATTTATTCAAGTGCTTAAATTTAAATTGAAATATTTTAAAAAATCAATAACCTTCCCCTCTTCTATTTGAACTCACACTCTGCAAAGAAAACTCACAAGGCCGTTTATCATTTGCGGCTCATAACTTTGTGCAATATGCAGAAGGCGCCCTCTCCCAACCCCCCGGGAAAAGTCCCCGCCCCCCGTGGCGCCGGGCGGCCTGTGAGAACGCAAAGCTGTCAATGAGTTATGTTTGGCGCTATCATAAAATTTGACAGGCCTTCCCCCTGCCCACCGCCACCCACAAATCCACCCACCAACCATTGGCAAACCTATCGAATCGGCCGCCTCGGAGTATGCAAATATTTCCCGGCGGAAACGGAAGCTCACATTTAAGAAAGTCGATGGAAAGGATTGCGGATGAAGGCTCCCCGTCTTCATCAGCTCACTCTCCATTTGTCTGCGTGTCTGTGTTTATTGTTTTTAACACTCGACAGAAAATAAATATAATAAAAATATAAAAAGTAAAAAATATACTTATATGTGGGGAAAATAAATTTTTAAAAATGTAGGTATTTATATTCTTGTAAATAAAATAAAATATTTATATATTCCTATAATTAATGTAAATAAATTTATTTACCATTTATTGTACATATTTTTAATTCCAGCATGTAAATATTTATTTAAAAAAGTAAACACTAAAATATTTATATGTTCTTAACAATAAAGTAACATATAATTTCTTTTGATTTTTATTTACCTTATTATTTATTTATTTAAATTATTGCATATTTTTACTTTTGTGTATCAAGTGAAAGATTATTGGGTGAATACAACTAGACAGCTGGGAATCCTTATTGAAAATCAATGACGTCATGTGGCGCATTTGTCTGCCAAAAGTTTTTCGGGAGAGCAAGAGATAGAACACAAAATACTATGCCTTAAATTACAAGGAAAATTCCAAACAGTTTTCCCAGTCTTTTCCTCTTGAAAACTCCTTTGATTTCGCCCCCACGGCTGAAAAACATTAATATCTTATGCACAATGTTCGTGTGAGTCTGTGTTTATAACTCTGTCAATTGTTTGTGTATTTTGCATGTGCAATATTCAACAATTTTCGCACTTATTTTTGAGTATTATCGAAAAAGTTTTCCCATCATCGAAACGCAAAAGGCAATTGGCCAAACCAGGCACGTTCTTGCCACCCTTTTCCCCGCATTTTCCACAGCATTTTGCAACCATTTCATTTTCCCCACTTGTTTTACGTGTCCGATTGTGAATGGGAATATTCATTTGGCAACTAGGAATACGAATATGTGTGTACAGCTGTGCAAAAGTTTATTGGCAATTTTTGGCCATTTTGTGAAGCGTTTTGCAAGCGCTGAAACGTGCTGGCATAAAATGTGTTGAAAAGCGGCATTGTTTTGAAAGATTTATTTTAATTAATTATTGATATATTACCTGCCTTTTACTCCCCCTGAATATTATTTATGTCCTTTTTTTAATTTATCAAACGTTTATATTTTATACATTTTTTAATAGATTTGATCTCAAATTTTGTTTCTTTATTTATTATTATTAATGATTCCATCGATACTCCTTGGTTGTTCCTGGCGGCCGACGTAGAGTCATTCAAATTGGCTTCGGAGATTTCGGGATTTGAATAATCAGTTCTGGTGGCCCACCCCCCCCGATTTCCCACCTACCTGCCATCCGCCCAATCACTCAGCCAACTGTTCATTTTACAGCTTCCCCTTTTTTTTCTCCTCGGAGTCGGTTTAACGCTTAAATTAGCCCAAAAAACACTAAGGATCAGAAGATATGGCCCAACCCACCACCGAACTACCTATGAAAATATTTTAAACATTTTCCCCGGCCTTCTTGACAGCCGCAAACTGAGGATAAAAACGGTAGAGAAATTACCAGAACAGAAAACGGGGAAAAAAATATTCATTTCGCTTTTCCTTTTTTTTATGCCGTTTTTCTGATCATTTTTTCGCTGCTGCTTCTTCGTTTGTTAATTTATAAAAAACGCTTGAGGCTTCTTCATGGCGAAAGGGAATGGGGGGGGGGGGGGCTTCGGGATGTGGGGTGCAAGGTGAGGCCAAGTGTCGCCTGGTGGGCGGGGAGCTGGAGGTGGTGGAAAGTGGGTGGTGGGGGGGTGGCGAAGGTGCGAGACACGATTTTCGGTGGTGGAACGAGGAAAACTTCAAACGAGATAAATACAATTTCCATTAGGCCTCGCGGAAAATCCCCTCGAAGCACATTCATACTTTTCCTTATCCACATATATGCACTGCAAAAAAATAAATAAATTTATAACTTTTCAGTAGATGAGATTTGTAAAATTTAGTTTATCATATGATAAATTTCGGCTTATTATATAAATATTTTAGATGATTCATAAGTAGCTATTTTAAAATTGTGTTTAAGTAAAACTTATTTAACTTCGAAAAGAAAAAAAAAATTAACAATAATTTAGAAAATAAATTTTTAATGAACAATAAGATAAATTCAATTATTGCAAATAAATTATAACAAAAAAATGTTTAATCTATATATACATATTTTTTTTTTTTTTGGTAATTTTAAAAAATACTCAAAACGTTTCTCTCAGTGCAAACATGCAGATCTTAAACATTGTCAGTTTTTCACGGCCCCCCTCCACTTGAGGTTTTTTCCTATTGATTTTAGGGCTTTTTCACAGTTTTTTCCATGCCATTTTATCCCCCAACTTGTATTTTTATTCTTATTTTCAAGACAAACCCCGTAGCCACAACCCCCACTTTGCGGCCCTTCCTCTTCGGTCTGTTTTACGTTAATTTTTTAATTGTAAATATTGCCTAGGGTCGAATTTTTCATCTGGGCCCGCAGTTGTCCCTGTTCTTTTTCGCCTTCCAACCCAAAAATATATATAATTTATATGAAAAAAAAAAACTTCTCTTCAATCTGCCCGAAGGTTCATAATTTTTCACCCCCTCGACCCACGATGTTTACATAATTTGTACGTTACAACGCGCACACGAAACTCACTTTCTGGGCTACTTTTGCCCAAAAAATGTTTATAATAGATTTTTGGCGTTGGGAAATATGCGCAGTTGTTTCCAAATAACATAAGAGAACATGTTCAATTATTTTCCCTGGTTAAATAACCCCCCCACGAACATTTGCCGATTTTTCTCGATTATTTTTATGTTGATGTCCATTTTTATTGCCCGCCAGCTAATTGCAAACTATTGCTCCAATAAAGTTGGCTTATAGAGCGCCTCTATATTCCCAAAACCATCTTTGTTGGTTGGGGGTATTAGAAATTATGACAGCCCCGGGCAATTTGCGCCTGCTACCCCGTAAATCCCCAAATTTATATAGACCAAAGGGAGTTTTTTTCTTTGACGAAGTGTATTTTTGTTAGTGTCATCCACAAATAGTTGGCCAAAAGGTAGTCTTCAATCGAGTCGAGGCGTGTAGAGTAGCTTGATTGGTGCAGCACTTGAATTTTGAATACAGCAAATTTGGAACTGCGAATTTTGGCATGTCAGCTTTTGTCCTTATCTTCTTATGTTATCGCCTTTGATAAAGTGGTCCTTCCTATGACGTGGTTGCATCAGCTTCAACCGGCTCGTTCAAGTGTAAATT
The DNA here is from genome assembly GCA_035046095.1 of Drosophila pseudotakahashii. NCBI lineage: Eukaryota > Metazoa > Arthropoda > Insecta > Diptera > Drosophilidae > Drosophila > Drosophila pseudotakahashii. Next base: position 18,047,771 of record JAWNOE010000105.1, read on the forward strand.
ACTTAGTTAGTTGCTAGCTGAAAGTAAAAATAAAATATTATTATTAAAATATATAATATAAAAATATATAAATATATGTAAAGGAGTTATTTTTTTGAATACTTACTTACACACTCTTTATAACTGTCTTTGTGTTGATTGTAGTGTTGATATATTATTATTCTTCCAGTGTTGATATATTATTGCTCTTTCAGTGTAATTACTTAGTTAGTTGCTAGCTGAAAGTAAAAATAAAATATTATTATTAAAATATATATAATATTAAAATATATAAATATATGTAAAGGAGTTCTTTTTTTGAATACTTACTTACACACTTTCTTTATAACTGTCTTCGTGTTGATTGTAGTGTTGATTTATTATTATTCTTCCAGTGTTGATATATTATTGCTCTTTCAGTGTTGATGGTTTATTCTTTCAGTGTTGATAGTTTATTCTTGCAGTGTTGATAGTTTTTTCTTCCAGTGTTGATTGTTTCTTCTTCCATTAAAGCCGACAAAAAAAATGATAAATAAAGCCTTAGATCTATCCTTATAACTAGTTGATGAATCACAGCTTCAGGCTGGCCGAGACGAGATGTTGAACACCCTCGTATTCTTTGGAGACTTATGACTATTAACACTTATTACTAGAAACATTTTTACACTTTATGCTTAAGCCTAGTAAAAAAACGAACAAATAAAGGCCGAAGCAAAAAACTAACAAAAAAAATGTTCACCGAAAAAAGACCGAAAATATTTTTGTAGATTTTTATTTGGAATTTGGAAGTTGTTACCTCTACGAGATGTGTGCGTTGACTGAATTCCGATTCCAACGGGCCGGGCTTTTATAGGGGCTGGGAGTGACATTTGAAAGCCAGGCCTGCTGTGATCAGAAAAATTTGTACAAATTTAAAAGGCAACCAGGCAACCAAGTCTCAGGTTCCTGAGATATATATATATATATAAAATAAATATATATTCTCATTAAACTATTTACATATTTATTATTATTATTTATTTTATTTTTTATTTATTTAAATATTAATATATTAATTGCTAATCTATAAAATCTTTTTCCCACAAATATTTAACTTAAATCTATACATATATCTAAATATTTTTTTAATATTATTTATTTAAATGTAATATTTAAATGATAATATTTAACATACAAATTTGATAATTTCCAGATATTGGTTCAGTATTTGCCAGCTCATTTTCGGGGGGAGGGGAAACACATGTGAAGGTCACGACCCAAAGGAAAAGGAAGAAGAAGGGAGGAAGAAGGTGGCGAAGGCCAAGAAAGTCGCTTTTTGGCTAATGAAAAAGAAATAAAAGTGTCGAGTGCATTATTGCCAAAACACACACACACACATATGCTTGCATAGACAGCCTGACACACACCAACACACACAAGCACATATCATTTTCCCTGGCCTGGTAATTGTTGAAACATTTTTAGTACTAGTCTGCGTGCTACGTGTCTGCGTTCCACCCACCACATTTACCACTCCACCCCCCCAATTTCGACCGCCGGCTATTATTTTGCACTTACTATAACATGCACATAAATATTTTTCCTTCGGCCCCCCATTTTCCCAGCTACGTGTGTGTGTGTGTGTGTGTGGCTATTTTATTGATACTAACACAGAAAGCCCACGCATCCTCGTAAAAGGACATGTGAGTATGGACTTTTCTTTCTCGCTTCTCGTTTTCCCCGGCTTTCCACCGTTTTTATTGTCGCCCTGGCGAATCTCTGTCAAAAAGCAATAATCATCAATTCTGATTCCTTGCTTTTTTTCTTTATTTTCTTTATTTTCCCTGGGCTTTTCGGCAAGGACATTGTCGTCTTTTGGTGGCTCGATTTGATATCAAATTGATTATTATTTATGTCGGAAGGGGGGACCAACTGCCTTTGGGTTCTTGGCTAATTGGCCAAAGATTTCGCCTGGAAATTGGGCATATTTATAGGGTTTACATCTAAGTAAAGTGAAATAATAATAATACAAAATCATTGTAGGCCGAAACCCTAAGTTTTCCTCCTTCAAATTTCTTTCCATCAACTTAGCCTTGAAGTCTGAATTGTCAAAGGCCTGGCAGCTCGAACGGCATAGGGTCAGTTATAGAAGTACAGAGCTCCGAGCAGGACGTTTATTCGTATTTTCCTTAACAATATTATATTTTTTTGTGAAAAATTTTCATCGAAAAAAAAGTAACAAAATATATTTTATAATTTTCCCAGTAACTGTAAGTGTGTAAAGAAAAAATGGGCATCTTGAATATCTGGGTAAAACCGATCACCGATGGAATCGTTGGTAAGTTCTACTCTAGTTCCAAGTTATTCAACCAGTTTCGGCTTTCTGCTTTCGACCGGGCAAGTACGTGGGTCTAAATTACTTAATTTCAACTTCCCGTAGGCGCTCTCCTTAATCAGCAACTATTAATGCTGCACTTTGCTTATTTACGAGCTCCAAATGACTTCCATTGAGTGTCGTCCGTTTTCTGCGTGGGCAGCTACTGTTCCACATCCTCGGTTCTTTATTTTGCATTCGTGTTTCGTCTCTCGTCTCTTGCCTCCACGCACTCTTTGCCGCTCCCCTCGCCACCCAATCGTTATTTATTGGGATACCCAAGAGCAGCGAATGAGTCAGCTTGTGCGAAAAGGAGTGGCTTTTCCAAAATTTATTGTTAAGTTTGTATTTTCATAGTCAAATGTCAAGATTCGAAGAGCCTACTTGTTAATTTCATATTATTTTGGTCCACCCCAATCCCTTTTCATGGCATTTTGCAATCGCTTCTATTCTCTTAGTGTGATGTCAAGTTAAAAAAAGCCTACATGTTAGTTTAATATGATAAATTATACAATAGAATACTGTTTTGGTCCACCCCAACCCCTTTTCATGGCATTTTGCAATCACTTCTATTCTCTTAGTGTAATGTCAAGATTAAAAAAGCCTACTTCTTAATTTAATATGACAAATTATACAATAAAATACTTTTTGGTCCACCCCAACCCCTTTTCATGGCTTTGCTGTGATCGCTCTTTGCCCATTTTGCCCACAGTTTGTCACACTTAATTAAAGAAAATTTTAAGCACTTTAGATGTCAATTTGTGCCCACTTTTCGCAGTGCCCAATACGATGACAGTTGCCAGTTTAGACCCCGACCCCCCTTTGCCCCCTTTTCACCGCCACCCATCCATTTTCAATTGCGTCAAAAAAGGGGCAAAAAATAAAAGTATACGAAAAAAGAAGAAACGGTTTAATTAAGTTGAAACCCTTTCGTGCGTGCCGGGGCCAGTTGGCAGTGCCATCCGAGAAGGAGAAAACCGAACCCAGACCCCCGAGATATTCCGATCCAAGTGGCTCAAGTGGCCAAGTCACCGGGAGTCGAGTCGAGTCGAGTCGTCCGCCCAACTTGGGGCGTGTTAATTTCCAAGGTGTTTGCTATTCCAAGCTGTTTCCGTTCTAATATAAAAAATCAGCGTAATTAAAAATCAAATGATTTTTTCCTTGGTCCTCGACTCAAAAGTCCCCAGAAACCCCCCCCCCCCCCCCCCCCCCCCCCCCCCAACCAACCGACGACAGCGAAATATCTTCATTAATTTTGCTCTTTTGCTGCGGGACAGCGGCAAATCCTTCGCCTCTATCCTTTCCAATTCATTCAATGCTTCACAATTTTTAACTCATTAATTGGTGTGGGCAACCCTTTTCTTTTCGTTTTTCGTTTCCTCTTAGTATTTTTTCTACCCTTTTGGCTTCACCCTCGCCTGGTGAAAAATCTGGACGAAAATGTCCTGAAAACGGAGCCAAGTGATTTATTTGTTTAATCCCTTTCATTTTCGACCGATTTCTTTTTATTTATTCTCCTGCCCGGCCACTTGAAATGTTGCTGATTAGAGAACAGAACTGTGAGGAGGATGGGTAATATTCATTTCTTGGCATTTTTATTAAAAGTTTTGCATTCGCTGAAGTCTTAAATGTATAGAATCTTCGTTTAAATACTCCTCGTTAGGCAAATAATTAATATGCCCCATCCAAATGCGCAATATTCTTCCACGAAGAGCGCCTAATTGATTCGTTATCGATTCGCTTTGACCCTCTTCATGGCCCATCAATATGGCTAAAAGTGAAAGGGGCAAGGGGAGGGGAGGGGAGAGGAAGAGGATCGACAGACATTGAGCGACCAATGCGACTGGCAACTTGTTTAGCTGATTTTAATCCGCATTCGATACGGTAACAATTTTTACTTCATCACTCTCGCGGCAACCGAATGGCCATCTCTTCATCGGCCGCCACAGAATCTCGTGGCTTCCACACCACACCAATCAAGGAAACTCGCATGGAAGAGGGGTAGTAAGGGGTAGTGAGGGGGCAGGGGGGTTGGACGAGACGAGCTTTTGACATTCGCATAACTTCCGATTTAATCCCAGCGCGTGAACGTCGTCGATCCCCATGTTCCAATCGCCTGAGCGGTTCCAGCACCGAAAGAAAAAGTTTTGAGTTATAGATGAGCTATAAATAAACGTTGGATAATATATCAAATCGTTTTCTAAACAGCAGATTTTAAAATAATAATTACTATATATTTATATTTAATTATGTTTGCAATATGTATATGCCCCACGTTGGGCGCCACATGTTTAATCGGTATTTCTTAAATGTAAATAAATTTCATTTCTTTTCTCTTAGTGCCGAACAAGTTCTCAGTTCGCATTGCCTCTTGCTCCATCTGCTGAGTTATGCGCTTCTGTGCGTTGTCGTATTTTGTAAGCTTTTACGCGCCGGCTACCAAGAGCCTCAAACCCAAGCCCCTACTAAACTGAACCAATCCGATGCCCCCTTCCGCTTCATTCCTTTCCCTTCCGATCTGATACGATACGATCCTCGATTCTCGATCCCCGCGAGACGTAGCAGCAGCAGCAGCAGCGTCGTTGAAGCGATAAAAGATCAATTTAGTTGCGCCACAGCCGCCGCTGATTTAAATCCGATCATTGCGCGACGATTTGATGCAAACTGAAACATGCACAAGGAATTTGCAATTATCGAACTTCAAAGGCCCTCTTCCTTGGATCGGGGATCGGGAATCTGGGATCTTCTCGCACCGCTCGTTTTTATCGTTTTTGTGCTGATCATCTTACAAATTTGATCGCGGCTTGGGAATCACTGGGCTGAATATTAGGTGTGAGATGTGATATTGGAGATCGTTTAATTGGGACTACTACTACTACTTCTACTTCTTGGTTAAACGTTCTGCCATATGGACTCGTGACAAAGGATTGAGTTTGGGTTAAGCTCGCAGCTCGAAAAATCAAATAGCAAAGAACTACAAATTACATGCCGAAATGCACTTCAATACAAAGCACTTGGGTAAACACTGGCAGACAGATGAGGTGGTGGAAAAGGGGTGGGCACACCTGTGGGCCACTCGGAGTTTTCCCCCTCCTCCTCCTTTTCCCCCATTGACGATGTAAACCTTAAGGTATTTTGCGATAATTGCACATTGCTGTTGTTGCCTTTGCTCCTTTTCGTCCTGGCCAAAAAGAGTTTTGCCCGGGTAGTCCGCCCACCCACTCTACCCACTTTCCGTATGTCTGTGCGCAAGATAAACAAAAGACACGACTGTTCTACGTTCCATGTGTTTGTGCCTGAGTTGTCTGGCACATGTCTTCGCCTTCTGATTCTACTTCTACTTCTACTTCTCCTTCCCAAAACCCCACCCACAACATCCACTTTTGCCACTACTTTTCGGCTATTAATAAAGCGAAACTTCGAGCCTGGGGTTTCCATATCAACTTGTTTGCCGTAGCCGGTGACGACTGTACTTACTACTTAATTAATTCAAATCTTGCTAATTGCATTTTATTTGCCTTCGCTGCGCAGATTTCAAGTTTTTAATTGCAAATCTCTTTTTCGCACACGCACACATCCTATATAAACAGGGTAACTTTCTCCGTTTGAGATCCAATATTTAAATTTGATATTTTCGCTGTATTTTAGAAGAGAGTGTTGGCATGCTGAGCAAGCTGGTTCTGAAGGTATATCAACTCGTTGACTATGTGCTCGCTCGCAGTGAGACCCACTATGATACCCCCTTGGTGATTGGCCTGGTCGGTGCGGCCATGCTATTTGCTGCATTAGTTCTATCTTTGATCATGAAGTGGCAGAGATATCATGTGAGTCATAAATAGATCTTGAAACTATCGATATTTTCGATAATATCGATGTTTTCGAGGGATAACATATGAAATATCGATAAATATCGATATATTCTTATATCTACTATATCTCCCATTAGAGCCACATCTTCGGTTCGGCCATCAATGCGGGCAAGGCGGTTCAGCAGAGCTTCTCCTGCACTGACACGGACACCGATACGGATGGGATCTCGGGCGATGCCGATACTTTGAAGAACGAGACAGTATCTGATGAAGAACCCTATTTAAGCGATACCTCCGAGGAGACGTCGGCACTCAAGGAACAAAGCCCTCGCCAGAGGTTGGCAGCTGATTTGCCAGCAGATATTGAGGTGCCCGAGTTGGAGCTTGGAGATGAAGAAGGAGAAGCGAAGGAGGAGGAGGATCAAGAGGAGGAGAAGGCTGATGAGGAGGAGAAGGCTGAAGAGGAGGAGAAGGCTGAGGAGGAGGAGGCTGAGGAGGAGAAGGCCGAAGAGGAGAAGGAGGAGAAGAAGGAGGCTGAAGAGGAGAAGGAGAATACCGCCCCAGGGCAGGCTGTGAAGAACGCTTCGGGAGTCAAGGAGATCGCTACGCTCTATAAGAAGGAGGAAAGCTACAAGTACTTCACGGCCAAGGAGGCCGATAACACAAAGACGATCAACAAGCTGATGAAGGCCCGCACCCCGGGTTCCTCCGCCAGGCCTCTGCTTCCCAAGCCCAAGCCCAACCCGAAGCCCAAGGCCAAAGAGGACGAACGTCCCGGTACTTCGAGGAGGGGTCCGAAGTAAACCCTCTCATTTCTGTTGCAGTTATTTCTTTAGTTCAGTTCAGTTACTTATATTTTTATATTTTACCACACGTCGTTCAACCTGAATACTACACTCGGGCAGTCTTCTTCTTATAGAGACCCCAGACTGAGAGAAATTCCGTCGCAAACCAATTATAGTTCAGGACATGTCTTACGAGATGGCTCGCTAGTTTTAGGGTCCTCTCGGCAAGAACATCGTTTTATCGTTTTAAACGAGCTGTCCGCCCAAAATTCCGATTGACAACGTTTCGCTGTGGCTAGAGAACCCCTCAAAATTGTACGAATAAATACACTTAATGTTTCGATCAAAAATCAAGTAACTATTGTTTTGATTGTTCTGAAATATATGGAGCCTGGAATCTAGAACCCAAAACCCTAAACCCAAGGACACGTTCCTGCCATCATCATGTTCAATGGCCGCTCAATAGACTCTCCTCGTATCCGCTGTTGTAATTTGCTGGCCCTGCCAGCTGTCGCTGCGGTTGGCCGCCTAATGGTCGTCAAAGGGGCGGAATGTGGGGCCAAAGGACCCCCTTTGGCCAGCACCACCCCCCCCTTCAATAGAGCCATGGTGGCCATGGTCATATGGTGCAGACGAAGAGAGGCAGAGGGGCACATCCCAATGGCCCGGGCGCCTTTGGATTTCATTAAACGCAAATTTATGCCTTTACTTGAATGTCAAATATTGCAAATGTCAAACGATGAGGCGTGGGGATATGGGATAAGGCACTGCGAGAAATAGTTGTACAGTATAGAGTAATCAAAAATAATGGTGATTAATATGTGTTTGTATTTAATCAATCATATGGTTTCCAAATCTTTTAACTTATTTAAGATCTGATACAAAATATTATCTTATAACTAGTATAATATATTTATTTTGTAAAAAATTAAATCGTATTGTAATATATTTAAGACTCAGAAATAAAGATGATAAATTGTGAGGTTATGTGACCTTTAATCAATCATCTTTTTGGAAAATAATTTATAATTTAATGATCTATAATATTTAAATCCATCAATATTTATTTTACATTATTATATTATATTTCATAGTAAACAAAATATTTTTTTATATTTATTGTAATATTTTCCAGATATATCTTCCATCTTTACTAAATACTTTTACTTTTTAGTTAACCCCCCTTTTTAGCAGTGCATGGCATGGTATGGCATTGAGTCCCGTTAGACAATAGTGTCCTTCCTTGGGGGTAAAGCGGGATGGGGGGTGGAGGCAGAGGTGGGTGGCCCATCGACGAACCCTGTCTCTGTTGGTTTTTATGCGTTGTTCGTTTTGTAATTAAGCGACGCACTTGGTTGGATTTGGGTTGGAATGGGAATGGGAATGGAAACGGGGAATCGGGGAATCGGAATTGGAATGGCGAGCGGATGGCTTTAAATGGTTTGGGTTTGTATACACGTCTAAATAGATATTTAAGTTTCGGTCTGGCAACTGATGGACTTGCGGAAGGTCCTGTCCCGTCTCCATCTCCGTCTCCGTCTCGCAAATCGCCATGAATATATTTGTCCTTCTGCATTGACCCAACATCCCAACCATCTAGATTTGCGGTCAAAGTTGGCGTTTGACATTTATGCCGGATGTCAAGTCGTCGTCCGAAGGACCAAGGAGCAGAAGGTCCTTCTCGAACTCGGTCCATTGTCACCAGCATCATCTAGTAGTGTCCATTTGCTGCTTGTTATTGTCACTTGTATACCCTCCTTTGTCCATTTTTTGTCTCCGGTTTACAAACTATCAATACCAAAAATGGCTATATGGTATGGGGGGGTTCCATTCCGAGTGCTAACCTTTTCCGGGTCCAAGTTATTGTTTGTCTCGTTATAGTTTCTAGTTTCCATTCAATAGGAATGGTCGGGTCACTCAGCTTTGGCTGGCAAATGCACCCCGGAGGGCGTTTTCGTTTTCATTTTCATTTTCACTGCCATTGCCACTGCCACTGCCACTTCCACATTTTCGCATTTCGGATATATTTGTGTATTTGACATTTGGCTCAAGTGTTGCTGACTTTTCGGTTAGTTCTTTCCTTCTTTTTTGGTCCACCCCATTGTTTTTTGGGCCCCATCCCTGCGGTCTTTGTTTGTCTCTGTGTTCTCTGTGTTGTGCTCTTAATTAAAGTTTGGTCAACGGTTTAATGCTCAATGGATCGGTCAGCCCGGGGTCATAATGAGAGTTTGAATATTGGTTGGGGGCCGTGGCTGTGGTGATGGTATTCCAGGGGTAGTCCTAACACTAGTAGTTGTGTTTCCAATTCCGAATAATGAAATGTTATCCCCAAGAACAAGTTAACAAATCGTTTGATCTTGGTAATTAAAATCAAAACGGGGAAATTTAATTTAATTTAATGTCTAATAGTATGCAACAATATTTTTTTAGCCCAAAAGAGATATGAATTCATACAGGAAGGCGACTAGGCATTATTCACTGCATACTTTTAGACACCTATTTTGAGATTTAAGCTTTCACTTGATTTTCCTTATAGTTTGTTATGTTTTTTAAGCAATAGTTTTCCGTACATCTTCAGACACTCCTGGGAGACCTTCTGCTGGTTTCTTTTTCTCTCTTTTTTTGCCCGAACCTTTTTACGACGCTTGGCCCCAGAAGAGCATCACGTAGCGAATCACTTAACTTGATTCCATGACCACCCCCCATTTCTGGCATTTTGCCGCCTGATGAGGCCGATGAGCCTGATGGCACAATGGGGAATCCCCGCATAACAAAGGAATACGAGAGACTGAAAATAATTTGCAGTTATTTGGGGCAAGCACGCAAATGCGTTCGAATCAATTGTCCGATTGCGCCGATTGTTCAGTTTGTTGATGCTTCCCCCTCAAAAATCCTCCTTGTTTTGGCCGCAAAAAAATGCGTTCAAATTGAAATGAAAAGCTCAGCGTGCAACGCATCCCAAATGAGGCAGTTTCCACGGGGGGAGGGGGTTGTTTCTCTTTTTTTCTCTTCCAAAAGCACTTAGTCTTGGCAAGGGTATATACGTTTGGGTTATTACTATTTAAAATTTAAAGAAAAAAAATATAAAAAATAAATGTAACAAAATTATTAATTTTATATTAGTGATATTATATTTTTTTAAAATTATAAATTATAAATCAAGAACATAAATTTTAATAAAACAAATAAAAATTGAAGCCATCAAGAAATAACATCTTATACTCGAGTTATCAGCAGTTAAACAGGATATTTGGTTTATGATATAATGATTTTATATTTATAAATGATTTATTAAAAATCGAAAGAATAAATAATAATAATGAAAACACCATCCTATCCCTTAGATATCAGCAGTTATACAGGGTATCTGATAGTTGCAACACAAGTTTTTTTCCAGTTGTTCTTTTTGTTTTTTTTTTGGGTGCGTGCCGTGTGCGGTTAGAAGGTTTCACTTTCACTTTCACTTGGCCAGTGCAACTTTCACCCGGGATGGAAAAGGGGGCGTGGCCGAAGAGGCTGGTCAACCGGCGGCACGTGTCCTAATTTTTTCGGGGGTATCTTGTTGTTTTTTTTTGCCTTTGGCCTATAAATAATTTGTGGCGGACGCTCAATGAGCTGGCTTTTTTTCCAGTGATGTCATTTGTAAATGGCATGTTATCAATTTTCGAGATGATTGAATCAAGTGATTTGTGTGCGTGTCAAAAGGGAGTTGTCCGAGAAGTTTTTGGATTGGGAATGGTATAGGGATTGGGATTGGGATTGGGGATATATAAGTAGTATCTGGGATCTCACACACACACACACACGTGTCTGGGGAACTCCTTTTGAAGTCTTGCAGCCTGCTTGTTGGTTTTTCGGCTAAGGAAGAAAAGGAGAAATATCCTTAGACTGTTTGCCTCTCGGCTTATTAAGAGATTATCAATTTCTTTTGATGCAAGACGCGTTCACTATCTATGTGGATGGGAAAATATGGTAGGTAATGAGAAAATTGAGCTGCGGATAACGAGGCTAATGGCTGCTGGGGCGACGGGACGACGGACTAACTAATGGCAGTTGGGAAAAAGCAGGGAAAAAAGCTGGGAAATCAGGAAAATATCAGGACGAGACACACACATCCATCACATCCTTTTTTTTTGGGGCGTTTAGTTTTCCCCGAAATTGACTTGCAGTTTGACTGGCAACAGATGCGAACAGACGACCGTTGTTGTCTCATTGCGAATGCACAAAGACAAAGTTGTCCGGCGGTGCTTAACCCTTTGCAGGCCCCGCGCCACAGAAGCACCCCCATCTGCTGCACTTAACCCCCTTTGGAGTGCCCTTTCTGCATTAAGAAATTAAAATCTGCCCTAGAAAAATGCACGGAAAAGTGTGTGTTTGGCTTGGTGCACATGTGCTGCCAGCTTTCCACCAGTTTTTCCCCCCAGTTTTCCACCCCAGCCCACTTGCCCCACCCGCCTCGCTTTCCACCGCGCTCAGCGGTGTTTGCCGCGCGAGTGTTTTGTTATTTTTGCGGAAGTTTTGTAATTGCGGAAACGGCAACTGCTTCAGTTTCGGTCTCAGTTTTAGTCCCAAGTCCCCATCTTCAGATTGTGCACTCTCCGAAAAAAGAGTGTGCTGTATTATAAAAAATTAATAGTTTTAGGAATATTTTACGAATTATACGAAACAATTTTTAAGAATAAGAAGCTTCCAGATGCGATTTGTGGGCGTTGGAGAGGGCGGGTCAGTATTGGGTATAAATAACCCTTTTTGCAGTTTTTCAGTCGTAATTTGGAAAAATCGAGGCACACAGCTGAAAGAGTGACTGTTTTGAGCAAGTAATAACCTAAACTCACGATTCCCATCACTTTCCGGGAAATCTATTTTTTCACCAATTTTCTCATGATTTTTTGCGAAAATTGGCTAAAAAATAAAATGTCCAGGTTTAAATGCCAATCGATAGGGAATTTAATAACGAGCTCAGAAAGGTATGACAATCCATATTTGGATCAATATTGGTATTGTGTCGGCAAAAAAACGAATTATTTTTTTGTGAAAAAATTGAGATTTGTGTTTTTGGCAAAAATATGAAAATTTTATTTTTGTTTTTTTGGTGTAACTTGGCTAAAAATGGTCTTACACGAAAAATACATACTGTTTTGAACAGATAACAAAATAATTATTAAATCCATAACACTTTCCGTGTGATTTTGAAAAAATAAAATTTTCGCCAATTTTTATTTTTTTTATAAGGGGGTACATTATGATTTTTTGCCAAAAATTAAAATGTCCAGGTTTAAATGCCAATCGATTGGAATGTTAGTAACGAGTTCAGAAAGGTATGACAATCCATATTTGGATCATTATTTCCATTGTTTCGGCCAAAAAACGAATTATTTTTTTTGTGGAAAAATCCAAACGCGAATTCTTGAGTTGCTTTATAGGCATAACACCCATTTCGAAGCTATTTCCACTACCAATTCCGCTCAGTGCAGATTTGTCTTAGCTCCGATTTCAGCTGCAACACTATAGCTCTGCAGTGCTGTGTGTGTTAGTGTGTCTGTTAGTGTGTGGGGTATCTGTGTGTGGCTGCTGCTCAAGTGTTCGATATGCGGCCCGTCGACAACTTGTTCCTTCGGGTGTTGCTCGGTAGGTAAACTTGCAAAACTTGAAGTTATGGACGCGTAAATTGAAAATACACATGAGAGTGCACATAGGCACACATACACACGGTCGCTTTTCCCCCTTTTCCACCCTTTCCACACACTTTTCCCACTTTTCCCACCAACAATGCAACGGTTCGTGGAACGCGGTCGCCACATTATTGAAACTATAAATTTCTAAAAGCAATCTTTTGCGGGCAGACAACAACGATGCACTGCGAAAAAGGGGTGGCGAAATTGGAGAAGTGGGCGTGGCAGGGGCAGGGGAAAGGAGAAAGGGGGGGTGGGGGTCTTTGGCGCTTTTCCACGAGCATTGGTGTTTGTATTTGCGTTGTAGTTGTGTGGGCCGCCGGCTGTTAACGCTTGCCACCACGTCGATGTTGTGGTCGAAAAGTTTTCTCATTTCGCATGTGCAGGCGCGTGTACTTGGCCCAGACTCAAGTTGCCAATCCCCCCTGAAGCCTGACCCCTCCCCATCACCGCCCCCTTTTAGGCGAACCGCCTGGAATTAGGCAACTCAAATTTACACACAAAAATGAGGAAGGAGAAGAAGGAGGCGGTGGAGAAATGCCAAGGAAAACAAGGGGTAATTGGCATTCGAAATTGGCCAAAAGGCATCACTTCAATTGGCTAAAAATTAACGGAAAATTGTGCATTCAAAAATCTCTCTTAAATATTTATTTGCGTTTTTTTAAATAATTTTATTACGATTTTTTAGGATTGCCAAATTTATTAGTTTATTAGAAAAATATAAAATTATTAATTTACTTTATTTAAAATTCGATATCTAAAATTATTTTAAATTGGAAAATAAAATAAAATAAAATTCAACAAAATTATTTGAGGTGGTAAAATTAAAAAAAATAAAAAAAAATAAATGTCTTTAATGATTACAATGTTTAAAACTAAAACAAAATTTAATGGTATATTTGGAAATTAAAGTTTTAAAATATTAGGTAGATATAAAAATCTATTAGTATCTTAAAAATGTAAATAAACTAAAGTTTATCATTTCCGAAAGTGGCCAATAAGAGTTTATATATTTTACAAAATATTTGTATTCCCATTATTATTATTAAAACATAAATCAAATGTAAATTAAGCATTTCTTCAAGTGATCTTGAAATTTCCTGCAAAATTCCAGCCAACTTGCCATTGATTTGCCTGCCCAATTCATTTCCAATTTGCAATTAATCAAATCTCGAGCAATTTCCCATCTTCAATCTGCCTGCGACTAGAGTCCTTGAAGGACCAAGGACGAAGGCATCTTCTTCTCGGTCTGTGAAATCAAATTATAGCAAATTTCCCATTAGTTTTAATGGAGGTGCGCTTCTCTCCCATCTCACATCTCTCATCCCTCCGCTTGGCCATCAAAACGCTGCAGGTGAAATGCGGCTAGCGTTTCGATAGACGACGGCGATTTTCTTCTCTGCCGAGTTTTTCCCCCTCCCCCTTAGTTTTTCCACCCCCCTGGCGATTTTACTGGTGCCTTGGTCATTTTTATGTTCGAGCTGCGTTTTCTCATTTTCCATTTATTTATTTTTTATTATTATTTCGAGGGGGCGAAGAGAAAGAGGAAATATCTTTGGGTTCCTGTCCCTGTTTCGCCTTTCGCCCATATAAATGACAACGCCTCATCGCGCAATTTGTTTACCTTACATCTGGCTATCTCCGCGTTTTTTTTTCATCAATTTCAAAATTGCTACATTAGTGTTGCCCACTTAACAAGTTTCGAGGGGGCGAGGTGGGTTTTCCCTCGGCCTTTTCCCCTGCTTTCCCTCGCTTTCCACTTCTTTTTTTCCGCTCTCTGTTTCGGCCTCGTTGCGTATTAAAATTAGTGATTAATTTTTACGCCCGAAATATGCAAATGTGTTGTTGTTGCATTGATGAATACATTCACTGGCCCACTGAGAGGTGGTGGGCGGGGGCGGGGTTGGGGAAAAGTGGGCGTGGCGCTACTTCATTTTCTACTTCATTGCCGAAGTTCGCCGTCCGCTGGGAATTGAGCTTGAAAAATCCACCAGGCGACGCTGTGCTTGTCGATTTTTACGCTTCTTTTTCTTTTTTGGTTTTTCCTCCTCAAGGAAATGAAAAATTTTTATGTCATATTTTGTGCTTTTCTTTCCGCTTTTTTCGTTGCGTCTGCGGGGCCAGCGGCTAAAATTGATTATGGATGAACGCAGTCGGGGCGCAATTAACATTACTTTTAATTCGCAGAGCTCCACGGACCGCGCTAATGAAGCATGCAAATGGGAAAGCCGGGAAAAGCGGGAAAGCGGGAAAAGCGGCCAAAACTGGGCGGATAAGATAAGTTGATGTCGTGTCCTTAACTTGATTTTCCCTATTAGTGTATAATTTTTAATGTATTTTCTTCGCGGCAATTGATATGCAAATGTTGACAAATTTTTGGGAGTTTTTTTTTTGGGACTTGGACTGAAACTGATTTCTCTTTGATTAAAAAATATATATTTATTTGGAGGTTTTTATTAAAAATATTATTTTGGGTTATGGCTATGGTTATATGAATATTAATATATTTATTTATATTTATATTTAAAAAATATGTTTATATATATTTTTATTGTAATTTTTATTTTAAATCATTCCTTAATTTACCTAAGAATTTTGCAGTGAAAGGGCTGAGGATATAAAATGATATAAACATATAAAACACATGCCACACATTTATTATGCCATCGAAATAAATCACAAATAAACATAAATAAACAAGAGAAGAGCCCAAGTAGATTTGTCGACGAGTAGTTGGCAAAAAGACGTGCTCGAAGGATGCAAAAATGTTACGAAAATGAAAATAACTGACAGGAATTTATGGCTGCTCGTCGTCGGCTGCAAAATGTCAATGCCTCGCAATCTCCCCCTTCTTCCCAAATTCCCTCATATTTATTTGGTCACATATCAAAATAAGTCTGTTGATCCAATAAAGTGCTTATATCGCAACGGTGGCTTATGGCCAGGACCCTTTTTTCCTTTATTTTTCCTTACTTTTTCTGTGGCTGTCACATTAGCGACGCATCGCAGCCTAATATTTTTGCATAGCATACTTTTGCGGGCTGCGTTTGCTTGTAATGAAAATAAATGCGTTACATTTCAATACTTTCGCCTCAATCCCTTCGTTTTTTGATTTATGTGCGAGTGTGTGTGTGTCTGTGTTTATGTTGCTGTGTGCGTTTGACATTTGTTCGAGACACGTGAAAATATTTCGAGTGCCAGCGAAACCGAAACTACTTCAGACAGTCATCCCAATCTGAATCAAAAGCCCATTTTTCCCCTTGACTCGAAAGCTAAAACGATGCAGGTTGAAAAAATAGTGGCAAAATTAAATTATGTATAAACCTAAGTAAATGTAAAAGCATTTTTTCATTTTATAAATAAAGGTAATAGTATTTTATTGAGAAAAAATTTAAAATGTTATACCATTTATTTTTATTTTGATATATACAAAAATTATTTTAACATTTATAGAGAAAGCTTAGCTATAAAAATGAAAATATT
This sequence comes from Drosophila pseudotakahashii, assembly GCA_035046095.1. NCBI lineage: Eukaryota > Metazoa > Arthropoda > Insecta > Diptera > Drosophilidae > Drosophila > Drosophila pseudotakahashii. The sequence continues at coordinate 18,063,852 of JAWNOE010000105.1, forward strand.
AGACATTTAACAAAATTTTAATTTGTCTGCTATTATTCGCACCTCGTCTGTATTTAGATACACCCCGCTATCTGTGCCCAAACACACACATCTCAAGATGGCAAACACAAATGATTTATTTGTGGCATTTCTAGGACTTCCACGCAGGACTCGCAGCTGCTTTTAATACATTTTTCTACTTTCGGCATATTTGGCGCTCCATGCATGACAAATTGTTAAGAAAGCGCAGTCCTTTCCCGCTTTTCCTGCTTTTCCTGCTTTTCCACCCACCCCCATATGTGGTCTTTTGGCTTAGCTCTTCGGGCCTGTTCCTTATCATCGAAATGTACTCGAGGAAATTCCACAAATAACGCGATGCCAGCTCCACTTGCACTCACTTCGCTGGATTTTCCAAGGATTCGAGGAAAGGGTCCTTGCATGCATGAGCAGTTCATTGAGTTGACATTGAGTGCTTGTGATTTATGTTGGATTTTTGCCACTTCTTTCTGAGCGGCGGGGATGTTGGAATAATACGGGAATATTCGAGGGGTTCCGGGGATTGTTGTCGTCGGGCGATTGGAGGGGGGAGTTAAGCCAGAGAAAGGGGTTCAGATCCGAATTAAACAGGTGCTCAAATCGTTTGTCAATGTCACTTGGATAATATGTATTCAAAAATAATATACCTAATAATATTAAAGTATTTATTTTATATTATAACTTATAATTTATAAGTTAAAAATAATATTATTATATTAAAGAACGTATTTTATATATATATACTTTTATTTTATAAGAGTATTATTGGAGTAATTTATATAATAGTATATTTTATATATTTTAGAAAAATCGTTTGAATTTTAAAACAATAAATCGTTTATAAATGTTAAAAATATAATAATATTATGTATTAATGTTGTATATATTTTCATACGTACCAATATATATTTTAAAAAAATCATATGAAATTTAAATAAATAAAATTTGAATAAATAACCAAATAGTTGGTTATAAAAGATGAGAATTCCTTGGTAAATCTCCGAATAAGAATAAAACTGGAGTGACCACACCTGCGGTTAAGTAAAAACCATCGACATCTTCAGTTTCCGACAGTTTCTTGCTGTTTTGTAAACCAAATTGCGTTTACGTCATCAGCAGTCGTCAGTCAACCCCCTCTTTTTCCTTCTTCCCCACCACCCCTGGCATTTTTGGGACCCCCCCTCTGCTCACAAAACCATCTACGTTCCGATGCTCGTCTGACTGACGACTGAGTTGCCATATATTCAAACTAAATGTGTCACGTCCAAACAACAAAAATTTCATTTATATTCGCATATATACGCAAAAAGTAAAGAACAAAAAAATAAGAATGAAGAATATTCAGAAGGAGCTAGAAGAAGAAGAATGAGCCAGAAATGTTATAAAGTTTGAAGGGAGGAGGGGAAGAAAGCGGAGTGATATTTTTTGGGGAGTTGCCTTTGGTTTATTTTAAATTTGGAGCAATTTGGAGGGGCGTCCTCTTCCCCAAAACAAAAAAAAAACATAAAAAATCCACCTATTTTAGAGGAAGGGTGTGAAATGGTTACAAATTATGTGCAGCATAAGCTGACGCTGCTTCTTCTTCTTTTACACTCAGTTTTTATTTTTCCTCTCTCTTTTTTTTTCTAGCATTTTTTACTCCTTTTTCTGCGTGCGGCGTTTTAAGCAGCCACTTCCTGCCACGCCCCTCTTCTTTTTTTAGGGGCGCCAGCAACAAATCAACGGAAACGGAAGTGGCAATGGAAATGGAAATGCGACGGCGAATGAAGCGAAGCCGCAAAAGGTGTGAAAAAATAGGGAAAAAAGACCAGAGAGCCAAAAGAGATGAAGATGAAAAATCACAAAAATGTTAGCGTTAGTCACACACAGAACACAAAAGCGACAAAACGACAAAGCGACATAAGGTGGAAAAGCGGACGTGGACATTTGAGGTTTTCCGACGCAAAGTCCTCGAGGTTTTCCATCGGTTGGGTTTCTAAGCTAAAGGAAAAAAATCCCCAATACTAAAAAATAATTTCTTTAGTTCTGTAAAAACTAGTATTATATTATATTAAGTCTTAAAAAAGTTCTAAATCCAACCACCAAGTTTTGTAAATACATTTCATAATCTTTAAAACACACATATCATTTATTTATCTCAAGATATTTATCTTAGATATATTTATCTGAGACTCCCAGTCGGTTCGTTTCGGTTATAAGGTTTTTCGGCACCCTGGCTCTCCAAATAATGTTTCCCCACTTTCCCTCCATTTTTTTTGCCAGCTTTCTCTCACATTTCTCTGCACTGGAAATTCTTTTGATTTATGTTAATTTGAATAAGTGCGCACCATCTATTTTTCTCTTTTTTCGCTTTTTTTTGTCACCTAGCTAGGGAGTCCCATCCCCTTTTTCCACCTTTCTCTGGCATTTCAGCCTCAACTGCTTTTCCTTCTCCAGCTTTTTCTTGGGACTTTTTCAGTCTTTAAATATATTTCATCTTATCTAAACAGATATACTCTAGAATTTTCTTATAATATAGTTTTTAACCTGGCAAAATCTAGTAAAGATTGCTTAAACTATGACTTTTCCTCAACATGGGACTGGTTTTTAGATACTCCAGTGTGAGATCCGACTGGGAACGGGTAATCTTCGGTTGGGGCTCCTCGGAGGAGTGCCAGGACTGCTCCGTCTCCACTTCCTTTTCCACATCCACATCCCCAGAGTTCAGTTCCTCGTTCGCGTACTCTACGTAGTAATACTCCGAGGGCAGCTGCTCCTCCACCTCCCACAGCTCCTGCTGCTCCTGCTCCACCTTCTCCCATTCCGATTCCGAATAGAGTATGATCCTTACCCTGGGACGCATCCATCGGCTGCGCCTCCCCTCACCCTCCTCCACTGATTTCTTGATCTTCCTCAATCCCTTGAGGAGCTTATTTCGCCGGGAGGTGGGGTTCTTGGCCCGAGGAAGTCTGGCATAGTCCACCAGCGGTGCGTTGAGTTCCACCATCAGTCTGGCACAGCGAAGGCCATACATCCAGGACTCGCCCCTCAAATTCATGGGCGGGGGACGCCGGGGCTCGGGGCGACTGCACAGGCATCTGATGAGCTTGGGACTGTCGTAGTAGCGCCGATCGTAGCCCACGGCTCCCTCTGGCTCCACTGGGTTACTTAACTTCAGGGCCCTCTCAAAGAGATCCGGCAGCACGTGCTCGAAGATCGTGTGGGTGATGTAGGGCGGGCGGTTCACCCGCAAAGCTTTGGGCAGCACGGCGTTTAAGGAGACGGGCGGAAGGATCATCTCGGGAAAGGGGAAGTTGCTCAGATTCTTGAGAATCTCTCGGCCAGTCGTCTCGAAGTCGTATGCCTTCCCTTCTGGCACACTCCAGTCCCCGTAGGCTGATAGTTCCTTTAGGAGGGGTTTCCCATCTCCCAGCGAACTGCCCTCCGAATCGGATTCCGAAATCGGTTCCCAGAGGAAGGACCATCGCCTAATGGATTGCTTCACCTCCTCCTGCGTCCAATAGAAATCCTCTGGATTTGTACGATCCCTCAAAGGACGACGCAAGTGCGGCTTTCTTATCACCTTGGCGCGACCCATGATTTAGTAATTTTATAAGTAGGTACTTAGAAAAATTCCAGACGTTCTGTTCGTGTGAGAAACTTGAAACTTGAATCAAACTGACTATTTTCGCTGGCTAACTATGTCATTTCTTTTGTATTTCTGAAATATTAGTGTCAAAAGTTATAAAATACTAAGATCAGGTAGTTGGTCTTATTTGATTTTACTCACTCTATGTTATTCCTGTATTTCCCTTTATTTTTCTCTCCTAAAACCCCAGAACCCCAGATGGAACCCTTTTCTGAAAGCCCATAAGCCAGCCACTTTGCCACCGGGGGAAGCCAGGGGTTAAGGTATGCAGATGGGTTAAGGAGGGCGGTTAAAGGGAAGGGCCGTCAAACGGAAATCAGATTTGTGTCTGGCATTTCTTGCGCTTGATTTGTTTGCATAACAAAAAGGCGAAAAGGACATGCGTGCAAGTCTATCAAAACTAATGTTACACGCTCCTCCGCCCACATTTTCCACATTTTCTTCGCCTTCCTTGGGCTGCGGGGGAAAAAGCAAAGAAAATCCGAAGGCCCGGCGGGCAGAGCGAAGTGGACTCTGCTGTTTTATTTATTTTATTATTATTTTTTTTTTTTTGCTTTTTTCTGGGTAGACCGCAACTCGACCTTAAAGTGTGTCATTTTACGGTGCGCCTGCAACAACACCCCTTTTTCCCCCCATTTTCCTTCATTTTTCCTTCGGTTTTCCTCTCACTTTTCGGCCCTGCGAAATGTAAAATTTTTATTGTTCGTGTTTTTCTTTTATTGCCAGCGGGCGGCGCATCTTCAGCCGTCGATCTGCCACGCCCCTTTGCCCACTTTACGCCCCCCGTTTCTGTCTATATTTTTGATACCCCTTGAACTTTGAGGGTATGCACCCTTGAGGTTAAACAGGTAACACATATAAGAACCTTCTCTTAAGAAAGTAAGTCTTCACTTACTGTAACTTTAACCAAAAAAAAATTTTGTTATAAAACTTATTTTTAAATAATATCAGCGAGTATAGGGTATCTTATAGTCGTATAGGCTAATGTTTGATACAACTTTTTTTTGAAGTACAAGTAATTTGGTATTTGGAAATTCCGTCGAATATAAATTATTATTTTTAACAGGTCAGCGAGTAGAGGGTATCTTATAGTCGTATAGCCTGATTTTTTTTTATAAAAAGCTTCTTTTGAAGAACAAGTAATATGGAAATTGGATAATCCATTATTATTAGAATTATTATATTATTTTTAGGAAGTCATCGAGTAGAGGGTAACTTATAGTCGTATAGCCTGACCTTTGCCAGTGACTTTTCGACTTTTCCCACATGTCGTATCAGCGACTTTTCCCGCGTGGCTCTTCGCCCACTGTCCTTCCCTTTTCCCTCAGTTTCCACCCCTTCTCCTTGGACTTTTTCACTTCACTCCCCCCCTCTTTCCCTTTCCCCTCATCCATTGGCATCTTTTTTTACTTTCGGCCCTTTTTCTACTTGGTTTTTCGGGTTTTTCGCGATTTTCAACGCATGAACCTCAGGGGTTGTCTTCTGCTCGCCACCCCCCCACCCCCCGAACTTTATTTTCGGGTTCCGTATTATTTCGCATTTAAAAATAGATTTGCATTTGTTTGTTTGTCTGGGTGTGTTTGGCGTGTCCAATTGATTTATGGTTTTTGTAAATAACGAAGGAAAAAAAGTGCTCGAAAAGGTTGCGCCACGGGGGCAGTTGAAAGGCGAAGAGGGATATCCGATATATATACATATATATCTACATATATAGTGGGTTTTATCGGGGGCGTTGCGGAAGGGTAAAGTACCAAGTAAGCTCTCCGCCGTTGTTTACTCTTTGCGGTTATTTTGCGGTCTCGCCTTTTCCCCTTTTTGCCCACTTTTCCAATACGCGCTGTCCGCGGCAGTTTATTGACTTTTCAACTGATCCTTTGGGTGTAATTGTTGTTATTGTTTGCATTTTAAAACTCAAAGATGCCGCAAATGGGAAAACAAAAAGTCAGAATGGTGAAAAAAGGAGGAAAAAATGGAAAAAACTCAAAGGGACTAATAGATAATAAGAAAGGCGATTTTAATGCATTTTAAATTGAGTATAATTGTATTTAAATAATAGTATTTAATATTTATAATTTAAAAAAAAAATTATTAACTAAAATGCTGAATATTCCAAGGATACGTGAGGTTAATATAAATGTCATAAAAACATACTTAAGCATTTAAAATTGAATAAAATATAATAAAACTTAGCAAATCATTAATTTAAAAGTATTAATAATATTAACAATTTAAATATAAAATATTTCTAGACTACAAAATGCCAATATAAATATAGAAAAACTACGTTTAAGCGCATTTAAAGATTAATTCAATTTTATGAAGCATAATTAATCTTAAGTAATAAATAATATTTAATGTAAATTATTATTGTTTTACTTAAACAAATGATTTACATTTTGGAAAAATATAATAAAAGATATAAAATATTGTAGCAAATTATACGTACGACACTAAGAATTTATTTTCCCAAACTGATGAGACCTTAATCTCACTTTTAAATTTGATATAAAATATTGTACTAAAACTTTACGACACTAAGAAGTTTTATAATTAGTATATTGATGTTAATAAAAATTATTCCTAGACTAAACAATGGAAATATGAATAATGAACTTATGTATTACTTATTACAACCTTGTACTTACACCATCCAATTTTATTCAGTTTCCCTGGGCCAAAGTAAAGTCGGCAAAAAAGCAAAGGAAAAAAGGAGGAAACACAATTAACTGACTTTGGCAAACAATTGGCAATGGAATGCTGCTGTACCCTCTTTTATTTTTATCCGACGCCCCCTCAAGATATTGTCACCAAGAAATGAAAAGCCGAGGGCGGTCCCGGCCAATGAAAGGAGGCGGTGGGAAAAGCCGGAAAAGCGGGGGCAATGCGAGGAGGAACAAGTAAACAACAATACACAAATAAATTGATGTCATTTTCGTTTTCGTTACGTCTCAAATGGAATTAGTGGCACGCTAAAAAATAAACGAAGGCGGCAAGACGGGAAGACCTGTGCAGAAAGGACAAATCCGAATGGAAACCCCCAGCGAAAGCTCCATACAATATGAAAATTCCCAACAAAAAAAAAAGACGCGAGAAAACTTGGGAGGCGAAGGAAAAGCGACAGACGGCAAGGGAAACGCCAAGGAAAACAGACGGCAATGAAAACGCAGATAAACATATTCGCGAATTTGTTATTATCAGAAAAATATTGCGCAAATAAAGCCAGGGGTGTCGTCGAACGGGGGTGAGCCAAAAAGGGAACAAGGGTGCACAGAGAGAAAAAAATATTATTTTTATTAATATTATAAAATTCTTTGGCATAATTTCACTTTTATAAAGATGAAGTTTTTTAAGGAAATCGAACTTCTTCTGGTCACATATATATATATATATATATAATTTTTTTTTATTTATTTATTTTTGGTTATTATTATTTTTTACTTAATTTTTTTTTAGTCCAACATTAATTACTTAGAATTTTAAAATATATAACTTATTCAGCAAAGTGTTTTAATATTTTGTACCTTATATCAGATATGTTTTTTTTCAGTGCATGCTAAATAAGTGCGGAGTGTGTGAGTGTGTGTGGGGCGTTAATTCCCCAGTGACTGCATGTGACGCGTTTTGCATGCGGTTTTCGCGCGTTTTCCAAGCGTTCGAGCGTCTGTGGGGCGAAATTGGCCAGCGGGGGTGACTGAGGGTTAAGGGGCGCCTGCCGTTTGGGGTTGGGTGCAAAATTCAAATGGGTGTCCCAAATTAGTTAAAAAGCCCAGCCAGACAATCAAAGATCAAAACTTTCTGATAGGCAAATGCGAGTGTGACATGTGTGTGTGTGTTTGGCTTGATACTTTTATTATCCTGCGTTTTTAAGACCCTCTTACTGTCAGGAGTTAAATGGCAGCTGACTTGTACGATTTTGAATTTGATTCGCAGCGAAATTGATCGCTTTATCCGCTGGGAAATGTCTGGTGTGGGTTAATTGATGGGTTAAAAGTGCGTAATCGGATGTTATATGTGGGATGTCTGAAGAATGGGAGTTTTTGAGGAAATGTAAGAAGGGGAAAGGTGGTATTTAATATAAAATTTATAATAAATAAATAAAATAAAAGAAATTAAAATTATATTTCCAATTTTCCAAAGCAGCGAATTCAATTTTGGAAGAAATGTAAAATTAAATTTAAAATAAATAAATAAAATAAAGAATATATATCTAATTTTCCAAAGCAGCGAATTCAATTATGGAAAATTCTTAATTGCCAAACGATCCATTTCAGTGCCATCCCATCACATCACCCCCTCCCCTCTCCCTCGCTGATTGTCAAGGCTGTCACCCCGAAATTAGGCGCGTGTTGTTTGTCAAAAATATTTAACGCTCAAGTGGTAAAAAACGAGAATTTCCCTAAAAATTATCAAAGGAAAATGTACGGAAAACCACCCAAAAAACATTGATAAGGCCGGGAAAATTGTAGCCAACCCCTCCCAAAAATAAAAACATAGCCTTCACCTTTCCCAGCGAAACGTGTAAATGGACTTTTCATTTTTTTTTCTCAATTTTTTTTATGGTGTGCGTTGACTGTGTGACTTACCACCACTCAAATGCAAAATGGCGATTATTCATAAATCATTAAACACCATTTGGCGGGGGGCCTCTAAAATTTTTATCGCTTCTCCGAACAAACTGGCGGAGAGAAATTCCTAATGAGCCAAGCGAAGAGCAGCAGCCAAAAAAACCAAAAAAAAAGTTAAAAACTTCGGAAAAAATCAAAGGCCGTTTCCACCCAAAAGAGGGTGGGAATTTTGGGCTGTAGAATTTCGCGGGCTTTTTAAAAAGGCGCCCAGGCAGAAGACACCAACGGAAAGGAACAACAAAAATAGAAGCGAGACTCGGACGAAGACATTAAAAATTTTGTTTGATACTTTGGTCGCTGCTGCCACGCCCCCCGCCCCCTCGCCCACCGAAGATACAGCCACCACCCCCTGAAAATCGTATGCCACCACTTACATCACTTCTTCGTCTCTTTTTTTTTTATTTTTTGCCTTTAGCTTTAGCTTTTTCGGCCGCTGTTCTGGTCGTTTGATTTCCGCTTCCGTTTGCCGTTGAGATTAAAAAACATTTTCGTGCGTTTTTTCCCTCATTTCCCTGATGTTTTTCATCGTTCCTCCTTTAACCACGGATACGGATACGGATGGCCGTGGCCGCGGCCAACGGTTGCGTCTCTATCTGCGAGATACATTAAATTAAAAATTCATCTTTAATCAAAAATTATTGTTGGCATGCCCAAGACAAAGTATGTATATTTTTTGTTGGGGGGGAGGATGTCCTAAGCGCTGGGCAAACATAGTTGACAATATATCAAAGTTTTTGGCATCTTCTTCGGTGGTAAGGGGGTGGGCGAGGCCTTATTGTAATTGCTCTGGTCGAGGGTTTGGCTTTTGGGGTCTTTTGGCCAAGGAAATCCGCAAGGAAAAAGTACAGTGCGGTCAGAAAAAAACTAGAAAAAATATTTTAAAATAATTTCTATGACAAAAGCAAAAACTTATCCATTTCTCATTTTAATCTGTTTAATCAATATGTCAAATATCAAGAAGAAAGTCTGCAGCCCAGAGATTACCTGGCCAGAAAAGTTGAGTGATTGTTTAACCAGCCAAAACCTCAACCAACAATTTCAACTTAATTAAATGCGTCTTTAATACTTTTGGCTTGATGGCAAACAGGAAAAGGGGAAGCGAGGCGCACATTTACATTAATGTCGTATGTGTGTTTGTTTGGCCAAGAAAAAAGGAGCCAACAAACTTTTCCGTTTGAAAGGGGGAGGGGGGGGATTTGAGGAGTATGGGATATGTGGGACGTGCGTCTGGCCCAAAAATAAAGTTGATTAAAATTTGAAAGATTTTTGACAGTTATTATGCGCCGTCGGGTGGATAAACTGAAACTGAAGCGAGCAAACTTGTGCGAAGTGTCAATATTGAAAGTTAAGCTCGCTGTCTTCCCAACTCTTTCTATTTAATTTTCGCTTTGGCAAGAACCAGTTGGGAATTACAGCTGCGTTTTCGCGTTTGAGGCGAGTACTGAATGTGTTTCTTGGCCGACATGGTGCATAAAAATGAAAATTGTAAGACTATTTTTGGCCAAGTTACAGCAAAAAAACAAAAAGAAAAAATTCACATTTTTGCCAAAAACCAAAATCGCAATTTTCCACAAAAAAATAATTCGTTTTTTGGCCGTAACAATGAAAATATTGATCCAAATATGGATTGTCATACCTTTCTCAGCTCGTTATTAAATTCCCTATCGATTGGCATTAAAAAAATGGTAATTTTAGCGTTTTTAATTTTTTTGTAAAAAATTGTGACCCTACCCCTTATAAAAATCGAAAAAATTTGAAAATCAATTTATTTTTGAAAATCAGTCAGAAAGTGATGAGGAACGTTAGCTAAGGACCTCAGTTGTTCAAATCTGTTATTCTTTTTCCTTTGGGACCTTTTTTGGCCAAACTACGAAGAAAACCGCGCAGACAAAATCCATATTTTTAATAAAAAAATTAAAATCGAAATTTTTGCCAAAAATCTTAATCGCTTTTTTTTGCACAAAAATATCAGTATTTTTGGCGTAAAAAAAAAACGGTCAGAATACAAAGTGTCATACCTTTTTGAGCTCGTATTTAAATTCCCTATCGATTTGCATTAAAAAATGGTCATTTTGGCGTTTTGAATTTTTTTGTAAAAAATTGTGACCCTACCCCTTATAAAAATCGCTAAAATTTGAAAATCAATTTATTTTTGAAAATCAGTCAGAAAGTGATGAGGATTCTTTTTCCTTTGGGACCTTTTTTGGCCAAACTACGAAGAAAACCGCGCAGATAAAATCCATATTTTGAATAAAAAATTATAATCGAAATTTTTGCCAAAAATCTTAATCGTGTTTTTTTGCACAAAAATATCAGTATTTTTGGCGTCAAATGAGAAAAAACGGTCAGAATACAAAGTGTCATACCTTTTTGAGCTCGTACTTAAATTCCCTTTCGATTTGCATTAAAAAATGGACATTTTATTTTTTGACAATTTTTCGCAAGAAATCATGATGTACCCCCTTACAAAAAAATGAAAATTTGCGAAATTTTTCCAAAATCGCGTTGAAAGTGTCATGGATTTAATAATTATTTTGTTATCTGTTCAAAGCAGTATGTATTTTTGGTGTAAGACTATTTTTGGCCAAGTTACAGCAAAAAAACAAAATGGAAAAATTCACATTTTCGCCAAAAACTCAATACAGTCGGTTTTTTAACTAACAGCTTTGATTTGACCAAATGACGGTCAAAAAACCGAAAAAAGGTGCTTTCTTGGTCAAAACATTAGTTTCTATTTTTAAGTTAAGGAGGTATAGTATTTGATCGCCTATTGGAAACCTGGGAAATGCGCGGTTGTTTTCTCCGTGTGCTGTCACTGTACTTGATCGTTTGGAGGCCATAAAAACCGCACACGGCCAACTGCAGATGGAGTAGCTGGGCTCAATATAAAATTACATTTTATAGCAGTCGCCGGGGGGCGGAGTGGGTGGAGTGGGCGGCCAATTGGGGGCGGCAAGGACATTCAAACTAATAAGGCTGGTTCAATTTAATGAGCAGACGTCGCAACTTTCCGCTACGTTGGCCGCGTTAAACTAATCAACGCAGTGCCACCCACTTTTAGTTCACCCTAAAACCAAAAACAGACGGCAACAGTTGTTTGTTTGTCTGCTCAATTGCTTGTTAACATTTTGCGCAATTTGGCCAAAAGGGTGGGGGGTTGGTGGGGTTGTGTGGGGTGGCCTAAACTACCTGCAAACATGGAAAAAACCAGAAACCAATTGAGCGCGAATGTATGCTGTGTGTGTGAGTGGAAGGGCGGCAGACGGAGGACGAAGGACAGTGGCCCGTAGAAAGTCATAAAATTTTATAGTTCCGAGGGGAAGGGGATGGTCCAAATAGCCAAATAGGAATCGGCCGTGTGTTATGACTGTGAACTAATCGCCGCAGCGTTTTCGGTTCGCCTTGGGTCAGTTAATGAAATGGCCATGGTTCAACTGAATTTCTGGGGGGCAGGGTGGGGGTTCCATTTCCAGGGGGGCGCGAGATGACCTGGCCCGGGGTCACTGGGCAATTAAGGTCCATCCGGCTCTCTCCGGACATAAAGATGTCTTCAAGACGTTCGACCAGAGGTCAAATAGGTCCAGCTCCCAAGTCACCCCAAAACATTGCAATTACCTTGTCTTTAATTGTGGGCCGCAAATTGGTTTTGATAAGTTTCTTGCATTTAAAAATTAATAGGAAATATTTAAGAAATATATTAGAGTCTTACATATTTAATTAAACTTAAAATTGGAATTTCTTAACTAATAAAATAGAAATTGTATATCAAAAGACTTAATTTTAAATTTAAATATTTCTCATTTTCATTCTTTGCTGTTTTTATCAATTTTAAATATTACATTTAACAAATATGGTAAATTTAAATATTTTAAACTATGATTTAAATATGAAATTATTTTTTTAATGACCTAAAATATTTAAAATAAATAAGACTAGCCTTGATTTAAATAATTTAAAATTAAATGAGGCAATTTAATATTTATTAAATTGAATAAGACTTTTTTTTATTTAATTAAAATATGTTATACGAATCTTTGCATTCATTCCATTTTGTTTTACCAGTGCAGCTCATTTATAAATTTATATGTATAATATATATATTTAATTTAACTTCAAAATTAATGGAATAAAAATAGGAACCTAAGTAATACAATTAAGTGTATTATCCATTTATCGTCTCAAATTTATGCGTATTGTATTCAAAAGAATAAAAAAAGACCCCCAACAAATCCCCTGCAAATACTTGCTCATAAATTGCCCGCCCATCAATAATTTCCTGATTGATTCGGATTGATGGCGCACTTTGATCCCGAGAGCTCAATGGACAGCCTAATTGGGAGCCCGGCAATCCAAACAACTCCACTCGGATTACATTACACACAATCAAATGAAATCAAATCACACAAATCAGGCCAAATCGCTGTCGCAATTTGCCGTTGGCAAACATCGGACCCAAGTCGTCCATATATGATATGATATGCATATATTGCGGAGGCCATAAACATGGGCCAACAACCCCAAGCAAACCGAACCAAACACGGAGATCTGGCAAATCTCGGGCATAAAGCATAACTCACGCTTATGATTTTTAAGGGCACATCAAAGACCCCGGGCCGAAAAAAAAGAACCCCTTTCTTTTCATATTTTCTGGTTTTTTTTTTCGTTTTGGATCCCCCGAAGAACACTATAACCAATAAACATTGTTGCAGGATTGCTTGTTTTTGCAGCTAATAAAATCATAAAAAATAAGCAAATAGCCGGGCATAAGTGGCCAGAGGGTTAAGATCCAAGGGGGGTGGGAGGGGGTTAAGGTCTGGGATGGCAATGACAAGTGGATTCTTTATCACTAACCTCGGTAAGAAGGCGCCGGCCTCGATAGCCCAGGGAAAATGGATGTATGAATGAATGGCCTTCGCTCTTTTTGTGAATTTGGGGATTGACATGCACAGAGAGAAAATATGGTGTATAAGTGATAGATGGTTATGTGCTATATCATCTTGGGAGCAATATTTTGAAGGTGAAATTTAAAAAAATTATTGATTCACTTTTAATTGATTTCAAAATCATTTGATTGATTCTAAAATCATCTAATTGATTTTAAAATCATTTGATTGATTTAAAAATCATTTGATAGATTTTAAAATCATTCAATTGATTTTATTTTTCCAATATTAATATTCTTGAAATTTCAATATCACATAAAGACATTTATTTAGGTAATTTCTCCATGTGCATAAAAATGGGGTTGTGGGTGTAACTTTGCCGAATGGCACCACAATGCATGCAAATTGTAACAAGGATAATGGCAAACTCTCAAAAGACCACCGCAAACAAGACGACAGCAGGACTATGACGACAAAGTAGAGCGCGGCATCAAACCCAAAAAAAAAACCAAAATATATATCCGAAAAAAGTGAGACGCACACGCTTTAGTGCCACTTGACAAATTGGTCAAGTGATTTTGCACAAAAAATGGACCGAAAGATGCGGGTGAAAAGGGGGTTGGCTATGGGACATGTGGGTAATATTGTAATATTGAGAGGGGGTCAGCAGGTCAAGCGATAAAGGAAACTCCGGGCGGGGTGGAAAACTAGACTTCCGGTTCGAAAATGGGGCAGTGAATATGTTTTTTCTATTTGAAGATCTTAAAGAAATCAAGAGTTTAGTATTAAATATATTAATATCAAATGAAATACCACGAATATATATTAAATATATTATATTAACCAGCATTTAAATATTATAATAAATAAATTATAATATTCGATATAAGGTTTAATAAAAGTGTTCCCTAAATTCAACCACTTAGAGTGACATGTGTTTGGCCCAATTTCCCAACAACTCCCCTTCGATAAATTGCAACTCTTTGCTCGTTTTTTATTGCCGCCTCATCGCGAGGGTTCCGAGGATTCTGAGGATTGTGAATTTTGGATGGCGGATGGCGGATTGCGGATGCGGATGCGAATGTTAAGCTCATCAAATCGAGCGATTGACAAATTGCTTGTCTACGTGTGTGTTCCTCGGTTTCTTGCCATCGTAATGCGATTTTTCCCGGTTTGTTCGTGTACGGACTACTGACAACTCAACTGAGAGGGTGGAATTATGCCCCCGATCCGCGCTATATATATATATACCATATATGTAACCCGTATTGTTGCCAATTCTCTTTGGGATGTTCGGCAGAATGTATTGCTTGTAATTGTCTGTTTGATGGACCAAACAATTTTGATTGAATTCAATTACAACGCCAACCCCTTTTTCTCTATTTTTTTTCCAGTGGGGTGATGCCGATGCCGCTTGTTTGCCATTTTACTGGCTTTTTTCGTTGTTGGTTTTAGTGATTTGCAATAATTTTGGATGCCCGCCTTGGCTCATATGTGAAATATGCCGTTGTCATGGTTTGTTTATTCAGTGCGGATGTCCTTCGGCTAACCCAAGAACCCAGAACCCAGACCCCGGACTCCTCAACCTTAACCCACTCAAAGGGAACCCAAGTTGTTCACTGGAAAAGAAAGGGGGAAGAGTCTATTAAGTTGATAACTTTTCTTACTTTTTATATTATTTTATTTTACATATAAAACTTGGTTTTGGGTCGTAATAAATGTTTGTTGCATACTTTTTAAATACCACATTTCCTCTTTTGGTTAAGAACTTTTCTTCTATTTTATATTATACAATTATTTTCATCTAGAACTTGCTTGTGGGTGTTCTTTTTCGAAAGAATTGTTCGTTGCACACTTTTTGAATACCACATTTCCCTCAAATATTAATGTGTTATTTTTAATAAGAAGTTGGAATATATTTTTAAAGCTTTGTTGGGTTAGTTTAATCATAAACTATTTATTTAATTTTTCTTAATTTAAAAAATATGTGCCAAATATTTCTGCCAGTGCATCCACTCTGCAGCCCGCATGTGCTTCCTTTTTGTCCTTTTTTCTTGGCCTTTTCTTTTCTTTTCTTGGGGGGTTGGGCCCTCAAGTCGAAAGGGTTTCGGTTTCGGTTTCGCTTTCGGTTTCTTTGTTTGTCCCCCGCCTCTCTCTCCCCCCTTTCCCCCCTTTCTCCGCTTTCTCCGCTTTCCTTGCCGGCCAAGTAGATTAAGTGATTTTCAAGTCATGTCCTTTTTCCCCTCGGTGCTTGGTCCTTGGTGCTGGGTGTTTGGTGTTTGCACCCTGATGGACTGCTGCCAAAAAGAAAGTCATGTCATGTCGGGTGCCGCGTGTGTGGGTATTTAGATATGTGGGCTCTGTGTTTATATTACAAGGGTTATTGAGCAAATCACCGGGCGACAAAAAGGCAACGAACGGCAGCAATAAAATCTAGTTTGTTAGCATAATTTGTTTGATTTTTATTAGATAGACAAAATAACCGGACGGACCTTCCTTTTGGCTCCCTTTTTCTATTCCATTCTATTATTATTATTGTATTTTTTCGTTTGTGCCAAGTCATATTAGTGGCAACGCATAGCAACTCAACTTTTTGGCCCGACACGTTTTCGTTATTAATTTTTATTACGAGTCCGAATAAATTGCATTACCTCTACACACATTTTGTAAATTGAATTTATTTACGGGAAAAAACAAAAACCCTTTTTACACTGACCAGAACAGAAAAATGGGTGGGGGAAAAGGAAAGTAAAAGTATCAAAAAATTACCGTACGCCTAACAAGGCCATTAATGAAATGGGAATGGGAATGGGCAACTGGGTTGGGTGGGCGATGACTATGGAAAGTCTTTGAACAATAACACATATCGAGTCTCCACGGGTCTCCAAGGACCGCTCACGAAGAAGAGGCATAAATATCAGAATGCTCATAAATTCCGCCAAGTGCCATTAATTTCTTGACATTCTATATGCATATGACCCCATCTCCCAAGCACTTGGCTCAAAATAATGATTTACTCGAAGCGAAAAAGTTTCGGCTGGCATACATTTTTAATATCAAACAATTTGTAATAAATAAAATGGCAATGGCATAAATGTCAGCTACGACAGGATGCTAAACTTGGGAAGGGAGAATCTTGAATTTATTTTTTACATTTATTTAAATGAAAAAAAAAAGTTTGTTTAATTTTAAATTATTTATAATTTCCATCTCTAAATATACACTAAATGCAAATTGATTCAATAGTGGTACACAAAAAAGAGTGACCATACATTTGAAAAGTTTCTTTTTTGCCTGGCTTTGGTCACACCAATTTTTGACTTTGAAGCTGGGAGGGACTAAGAAATCCTGCCTTTTTAATCCTGCCATTTCAAAAGATCGTTTTAAGGATTGCCTTGCACCCATACATATTTATTATACCCAAGTACACGATGTTATTTTTTTGTTACCTGAACGATATGAGGTACAGTTGTGCTCGCCAAGATTTAGCCATATTGTTATTTTAATTTCGAAAATTGCAACAATCACAATGCTCGGCTCCTAACAATAACAAACACACGCACACATATGCATATGCATCTCGGCTATTGCATATGTATGTGTGTGTGTGTGAGAAAGAGACAGAAGACACTGGGTAAGAAAGAGATAGAGGGAGTAAGAAAGCGCTGAATGTGTATTTGTCTACATGACAAGTAGGCAATATTTGCATACTCAATTGCATTGTAAATTTTTCTATGCAACACACATGCAGAAAACACACACACACACTGACACACACGGACAAGTAAAAAAGTCGCGCCTAAGTGTATGCAATGCAAAAAGATGCAGAAAACTGAAACAGAGAAAAGGAATTGTGAGGAAAAAAGCTGAAAAATGTAGAAAAAAAAGTGCTGAACAAAGCAATCAGAGCAGGTGTAACTGTGTGCGTGTGTGTTAGGATTGTGTGCGTGTGTGTGTGTGCCTTATGTGTGTGTGTGTGTTGAGCTGTTGATGATGACTGTGACGACAAAGAATCTGAGAACGATGACGACAACGTATGTACAGTTTTCATTTGAATGACAAAAAGTCAGGTGGGCCACCACTCAAGCACCTGTACATGTATATATATATAAAAATATATCTGTGTGTGTGTGTGTGGGAGGGAGTGGGCGTGGCCTGACTCCCACTGACTGTATATAAATATACAATATGCGGTGCATATTTCGCCCAACACCACCCACCAAACACTTAACATATTCTAATTATTCATGCTTATTTTATATTGTGTATGGGCGCTGCTTTGTCGGCGGAAAAGGGGCAGCCAGGGGCGGGGAAAAGGGGGTCCGAAATGAGGGTTATGGAAAGGGGTAAGGGGATGCCAGACCCGGACTGTCTTATTAAAAATTACAAATAGTCAACGCTTAATTATGTGTGTGTGTGTGTGTGAGTGTGTGAGAGGGCATTAGGAAGGACCGGAGATTAATGTTAAACCCAAGGGATAACTATTAAACATTTACATTTCGGACAAGTAGAAAGAATACAACAAAAAATATAATATAGTAAAAAAATAACCAAAAATCCTTTATTTATTGAAACAAAAAAAGGAGGAATTGGTACAGTACCTACAAAACATTTTTATAAATTTTTCAATAAATTTTGTTATTAAAATAATATATTATTCTGAAACTTTGTATTTTTTAGAGCTTAAAAAAATATTTTTTTTTAACAATGTAAATTTTTATTTATTTTCCTTTAGGGTCCACCCTAGTGTACAATAAGGTTTGTGATTTCTATCTGTGTAAGTAGCCTACTTTCGGCGGCTTCCAATAAATAGCCAAGGATATATGTGGTACACTGCAAACATCACATGGGGTTACATATTTTATTTTATATTTTTAGTTGACAATTATAAATAAATTATGTAGAAACTGTAACTCCAGATAAATAAATATAAATTAAAATTAGTATAATAAACTACGAAGTTAATACCCTATTTTACTCCTGTAAACATCTATAAATTTTTCACAGTGCACACAAAGGCACAGTGAACATAACTGAAGCATTTTGCACCAATTTTCGTGACGATGTCAACAGCAAAGGCAAGCTGGAAACACAAGAAAATGTTGAGGGAAAGGCGTAGCGCCACCTAGTGGCCATTCCACGCACTCCACAGCACACACACACACACACACACACATAGTGGGAAAACTAATGTTGATGACAATGTTATGGGCGTCATGACAGCCATAAGCGCACTCGACAATCCAAACTGGGCGTGACACCTGCACCACGTAGATGATGCAACCACCTTGCACCGCCCACCGCCTCTTTTTCCACTTCATCCCCTTCCAAACCACCTCCAAACCCCCTGCCATTCACCCCTTTTCGCGCCAAGTGCTCGGCGAAATGGAGGAAAAATTATTATTATACAAAATATTGCAGAAAAGTATTAAGAATTTGAAATAGTAAGGGAAAGGTAAATCAAAATAGGCTATAGAAGGCTAAAACGGAGTGGAAAGGAGTTTAGACGGGATTATAATGGAAAGCAAAATATGGATATATAAGAAATAAAATGGAAAACAAACAAAGATATCAAGTTAAGGGATACTAAATTAAAGTTTCACCAAGCTAATGGCCTAGAAATAATAATCGGTGATTAGGGTGGACCAAAGTATAAAAAGTTAACTAAACTGCAGAAGATTATCAAACAGATGCCCTCAAAAATATGCAACGCGCAATGCAGACCGAAAGACACCTGAGCAGATGGAAAATGGGAAATTCTGGCCATGGCTATGTGATATCAAGCGTTGAAGTAGCGTTGGTAAAATGGTTGGGTGGCCCATCTTTGGTGGCTGTTTCTTTGTATGTGTGTGTGCAAGAGATTTGCAAACTAAAGCCTCATCACAATGTCCTCAAAATTCAAATAGCAACAACACAGCAACTGTAGTTGTGCACGAAAAGCAGGCCCCTGCCCCTTTTCCTCCTCCTTTTTTCCTTCTAGGCTCAAGATCCAAAAAAAAGGGGAGGGGGGGGGGGTTTGGGCCAGAGCCTCGGCAATTGTCACACGACGCTACTTTTGCAAATTATTTTTTTCACTGCGTGTGTGTGTGTGTGCAAAGTCTGCTGTATATGAATTGCAAATAACCCAAGCCCACCAGCCTCACACTGAAACCCAAAACCCATTCCAAAAAAGAAACGAAAAAGAAATAGAAGCCAAGCCAGCCTCTTTTTAGGGCCTACACTGGGACAAAATATGGTTACTATATAAATAAATAAAACAAAAAATATTCTGCAGCTAAAAATACAAATTTTTTCAGTGAGATTCTATAGGTGAATATTAAAATTAAAAAGTTATTGGATATTTCAAAAAATTTAAAAATATATATTTAAGTGGAAATCTATATATAAGTATTATAATCAAGAAAGAAATTATTAGATTTTACTATGAATTTAATCTTAAGTTTAATTTTCATTCCCCTTTCGCATTTTCTAGCAGTGCATTCCGAGTTGCTTCTTAACAAGCGGCACCTGTGAGCTGGCACCTAACCCCCTACCAACCCCCTCTTAACCCCACAGAGCCCCCAAACCCCTGCTGTTACACATGTGTGTGTGTGTGTGTGCAAGTGGAATATGTTTTATTTAGCATTTTTAAGTGTTTGCTGGCTCTGCCCAGTAAGCATCTCCGACACCAGCCAAAAAACCCCCCTTTTTTCGCAGAGAGCATTCTGATTGTTTGGGCTGACTGCTGCCACCCCCTTTCCCACCCAACAGACGACACCCCTGCTTTTTTCCTTGGTCGTTGCTCGCTGTAGCTGTAGCTGATGCTTGAAGCAAAATAATAATTATTGTTATAGAAAGGACAAAGTATAATTTCAGATATGTGTAGTAGCGCCCAAGAGGAGGAGGCTGCCCTTAAAACGAAGGGGTTAAGAAGGGGTTGGGAAGGGGTTGCAGAAGGGGGCTTCTCTGGAGGGGCCAGAGCTCGTTGCACTCTCTCGGGCCCAAGACAAACAGAAATAGAAATTAATGAGTTGATACAAGGTGCTGCAGTTGAAGATGATGAGTGAGAGGCATTTTAGCAGGGAGAAAAATGTTTAGCATCAGTTGTTGGGCTTAGTCAATACTATAGTATTTTTTGTGACAATTAAAAGTTGAGGGCAACTATATAATACAGTGATTATAACAATAAAAGGTTGAGGTATATGGAATATAGTGGAACAAGTATTAATAATACTATAATTAGGAATATTTGGTAATGATTTTTTAAATTTATATATACAAGATATAACCGCCCCTCCACTTTCTCATTACACAGAAGCATATACTTACTTAATTCCTCCACTCACTGCCAATTAAGTGACCCCTGGACTTTCGTACACTCACTGGCGGAGACATCTTCATCTTGCCCACTCCTGAAATCGACTAATTAAAGCCCGGGAGTAGGGCTCTCGGGCTCCTGACAAATGGTTCAGCTGTCAGCTGTGACGTTTGGCTGTCAAAATATCAGCCAATCACCGAAGGAATGGGTGCTTCTCTTCGGTTGGAGGGGGGGGGTTTTCTCAGTTGGTATGGGTAGTAAGGAGAAGAAGAAGAGCGCCAAGAATTCCGTAACCCCAAAAATTGTGTCAAATTCGGTGAGCACGTTTATTCAACTGGAGAGAAAGAGCGTTTGAATTAAAATATCCCCATGTGTGTGTGTTTGTACAGTTGGGGTCATAAATATAATCCCAATAAAAATATCATAAAATTTAAAAACGATTATTTTAAAATATAGAGTTATCATCTTAATAAATTACATTTATTTATTAGTTTATTCGAAAGAAAAGTAAACACCCCTATTGTTATGTCTTTGACTGTACAAACAGGACTTTCTAGTTACGCTGGCTCAAGTGTCAAGCTGTCAAAGTTGCCATTTTTCATAGGCACTGCGGACTGTAAATGTTTGTCAAATATTGAAAAATGCCTAGGAGCTTACAGTACCCACCGCCACATGTGTGTGTGAGCCACCCCAACCCCTAACCCCCATCCCCTTCGAAACCCACGCCCATGTGTGGCCGGCACTTAAGCCTTCATGGGCTTTCGTTTCATCATTTCGGCTAAATCATAAAAATGATGACACAACGTCGCTGATGAGTTTCAGTTTCAGTTATCAAAAAATAGTGGTAGAGGGTAGCCAACCCCCGGTGGCTAATAACCCCGTCTCCAAAGTGGAGAGGGGAGCAAATCCCACCTCCATCTCGCCAGGAATTCCACTCCAATTCGAATCCCCGCACAGCTGCAGCTACTTTAAATTCCATGTGTGACATTTGATCATTTGTCATTGGACTTGAGACAGTGTTTGGAATAGGACTACGGAATACGAATCGGAATCAGGGGCTTTTATTCTATATGCTTGGCTCATGTGGTGGTGGCTGAATTTTGGGTTTCGCTCATTACTAATGATGATGATGACCAATGCCCAAAAAAAAAACAACAGAAAAAAGGTTACTTCTCTGCCAGCCACTGATATGTCACTTAATGGCCTT
The DNA here is from genome assembly GCA_035046095.1 of Drosophila pseudotakahashii. NCBI lineage: Eukaryota > Metazoa > Arthropoda > Insecta > Diptera > Drosophilidae > Drosophila > Drosophila pseudotakahashii. The sequence goes on from JAWNOE010000105.1 coordinate 18,085,507, forward strand.
GGAGATAGGCTCATATCATATATAAATCGGTTGAAAGGATTCCCTTTTCTAGGGTTCAGCCCTCACTTCAGCTCATTAGGCTGTGTGAATGGGTTGTATGATTAATTTATTTCTGCTATCAAAGGAGATTTTTGATTAGTTTTTGATTATTTAAATCAGGGATTCTATATCCTACCTGATTATTAGCTCTGAGTTTCCAGGTGTACATTTCCGATAGCCCAAAAACTCAGTTGGCCAGGGGGCTTTTCCATTTCCACCGTTTCCAGCGCCCGCTTAAAACCATTTACAGTTGTAAATTAAATTTCCAACTCAAACAAATCAGCCAAAATACCTTTCAATATCTCCGCCCAGGGCACTTTTTGTTTTCTGTTTTCTGTTTTCCTGCTGTCGTCGAAGGTGCTCGATGCCACTGCCACCCCGCATCTAAATTCTCATTTGAGGGAAGTGGAAGTGGAAATGCCCTGCGGGTCCCAAGGAACAAATGTAAAATATACAGGATATACTGGATACACATAAAGGCCAAGGCGACTGGGGTAACATTTTTTAAGCTCGGTAATAAATTTTTAATAAGCTTGCTTGTTGTTTTGCCTGGCTGCCGCTGCCGCTGCCGCTGCCGCCGCCGTGCCAAAGATATTTTTTAATAAATCGTTTTCGAGTACATCGAGAAATGCTAAGACGCGCCTCCCCCATTACCATTTCCAGATCCATATGAAAAATACATACGACAGAATGGATGGATGGATGGATGGATAGGTGGATGGATGGGTGGATAACTGGGTGATGTCGGTAATGGTTACCCCCGGTGACTTTGGTGACTCCGTGTCTCTAGGTCTAAGGGTGTCTTCCGATTGTCGTCAACGTTGTCGTTGTCGTTGTCGTGTCTTTTGCCAAAACCCCACCTATATTTTCAGCCTAACTGAACCAATTCAACCCAAAGGTTGGTCTAATTACAGGGTAACAGCCTCAGTTTGCGGCTGCATAAATTAATCTACATATATATATATAAAACTAGGTTTTATTTTTCACGAGTCAAAGCCAGAAACCAAACCAGTAAAGCTAGAAGGTTCATATTTTTACCAATTATTCTCACTGTAGAGTAGGTATAAACTAAGAAGTGATATCTCCGTAAGAGACCCCCTTCAGTTCTAAATAAATATTTTTTCAAAATATTACTATTAGTATTTTATTTTTGTATTTAATTTAGTATTTAAAAAAGGTAACTCTTCAAATGATAAAATGTATTTTTAAATACCTATTAAAGTAATCCCATTTAAAGGGTATTTACCTATTCGATTCCTATTCAAATCATTTATTTATTCCCGCTTTCATTGACTGGCTTTTTGTCTTTGCTCCGCGATGTGAACATTAGCAGAGCGAGCCGCGTTTCGACATCAATGATATTGAAATGATATGAAATACCTGACAGGGGGTGAACTTTTGTATTTTTCAATTTTAAATATTGACAAGCGGCCGAGTGGGTGGGGGCGGAATGGTATGGGATGGAGGAAAATGCCCGCCCGGCGGCTGGCTCAAGGTAATTTGACAAGTTGTCGAAGCTTTAGCAGTGTCACGACCAGGGTGCAAGTCAACAGGACTCACGGAGGACTCTCTTCCCTCCTTTTTTTCCCGGGCTGATGTCTCACTCTCCTGCGGATGAGGCCAAGATTTTCCGGCTGGCCCCAAGGCAATATCCGTGTTGTTCGGCGTCATTGGATGCACTTTGATAGGAGTCGTGTCACTCAAATGGATGCTAGATTTCCTCTTCCCAAGAACCCCCCGTCCGGAAAATGCGAATGTCAACATTCCAATTACGCGAACATTTTCCGCACACCAATAATATGCCCTGACAGCTGGACAGCTGGATGGGTGGAAAACGGGGGGCTGGGTGTTTGGGTGTTTGGGGAAAATGGGTGGGGAAACTGCGACAACAATGGGACAACAACCGGCAAAGGTGAGCCAAGCCAACAATGCCAGGCTCAGTGCACTCAAATCATAAACTGTAAAGCAAAAATATTGAAAATAAATAATAAATAAAATAAAATTAAATCAAATGGTGTAATTAAAATATTGATAAATGTTTTTAAATATTTATTTGATATTTTTTAGTATTTATATTGTTACTAAATATTAAATAAAATAATAATAAAATCAAATGATAAACTTAAAATATTGATAAATGTGTTTAAATATTGCTTTATTGATTTTCAGTATTTATATTGCCTTGAAAATGAAACCTTTTAGTGTGAAAATGTACCTAGGTAATCTCTGAATTTTAAGTGACACCTTTTCTCCCAGTGCAGACGATCCACAAAACGCAAACAGAAGATGCCAACGAATGGGAACGAGAGCAACGATGACGTTGATAATGGCGTAAAATGGTTGAAGGCAGACAGAAAAGCCGGAAAAATACAAGTCGAAAGTAGTGGAAATGTGTGTGTGTGTGTGTGAGTGTGGAAATCCTTGGTCCTTCTGCACAGCAGAGAAAATAAAAAACGACAGAGGAGCAGAAGACCAGGTACGAACAAACAAATTGGATGCGAATGCAAATAAACGAAAATTATAAATAACAGCAGCAACGACCAAACTGGCAATGGAAAATGGAAAATGGAAAACTCCGAGGAAACGGAGGCTGGGCTTGAGTTTGAGTTTCGTTTCCCAGCCGAAAGATGATGAGCCGCAATAACAAACAGGTGGAGCCGGCAAGTGGAAAATGGAGAATGGAGAATGGAGGGCAGACCAGATGATGATGGCTCTATAGAGCAGAAGAAGCGAGAAGAAAGCCAGTGCAATATGTAGACGGAGCGACTGATGAGTTGCAATGAATAGAAATTGCCAAAGCAAATGGGCCACAACAATGCAATGCGATGGCTGGAAATGGAAAATAGAAAAAGGAAGAAGAAGTGGAGGAGCTGCCTTAGGCCAAAACTACGGCTGACTTTTTGGAGAGAACCAAAGGCGATTTTCCACCTGGTGCTATCATGTTTTATAGCCCAGCAAATGAATTGACGTCTCCTACGAAAAGCCAATAGAGGTTCTAAAAAGAAAAGATTAAACATATATTTTTAGTGATATTTTTTGTGAAAAATTGAAAAAAAAATAAAATGTATAGGTTTAAATACCAATCGATTGGAAATTTAATAACGAGTTCAGAAAGGTATGACAATCCATATTGGGATCAATATTTTCATTTTTTCGGCCAAAAAACCAATTATTTTTTTTTTGTGGAAAATTAGCATTTTGGTTTTTGGTAAAAAGTTGATTTTTTCCTTTTGTTTTTTTGCTGTAACTTGACCAAAAATGGTCTTACACGAAAAGTACATACTGTTTTGAACAGATAACAAAATAATTATTTAATCCATGACACATCCAACGCGATTTTGAAAAAATAAAATTTTCGCCAATTTTCATTTTTTTTATAAGGGGGTACATCATGATTTTTTGCCAAAAATTAAAATGTGCAGGATTAAATGCCAATCGATTGGAAATTTAATGACGAGTTCAGAAAGGTATGACAATCCATATTTGAACTATTATTTTCATTGTTTCGGCCAAAAAACGAATTTTTTTTGTGGAAAATTGGGATCTGGGTTTTTTTTGCCAAAAATATGAAGGTATGACATTCCATATTTTGACTTCTATTTTTTTTGTTTCGGCCAAAATATTATTTATTATTTGAATACTCTCTAAAAGAATATTTCTTCAACCTCCAATGAATCCCCTGAAGAACCCCCCTGAAAAGCGAGAAGTTCAGTCCTTGAATATTGATATACCATTGATTTCCATTCGCAATTGGACCCCCTTTTCATGGGTTCTCAAGGGCTGGCCTTCGAGGACTTTGAGTTTCGAGAGCGTGAAATAATCGGGGGATCAGGCAATTGGACCCATAGAGCACAACAGTTCTTGAGTTCCTGAGTTCCTGGGGACTCGAGTGAAGTGAACCGGAGCTCTGGAGCTCTGGATTCCCGGGTTCCCGGGATCCCTGGTTTTATGTTCCTTTTTGGTTGGATGCTTGGTTGCCTAGAGACAAAGCCGCCGAGATGCAAATGCAAATGACGAGGACGGTGTGCGAATTGATTAAAATTCGATTGTTTCTTTTATTCCGAGGGTTGTTGGTGGCCGAGTTTGTTGCGCAGAGTAAAAGGGTTGCTTTCCCTCCACCCAGTTTCCAGTTCCGCATCCTGTCTTTCCTTTCTTGTTGCTATTTATTGGCTGTGCCTGCCTTGGCATTTATTACACGGCGCTGCGAGTTTTAATTATGCTTTCCCCCTTCGCCACCTCCCCCCTTGGATTTTCCCCTGGAGCGCTGCCTAATCAGCGGCGGTATATCAGGGAAAAGCACCCAGTCACCCCAACCACCCAACCGCCCACCACCCCCTTGGCCTAATCACATTTCACCCTTTCGGTTCACTTCTCGTTTTTTTCCACCTTTTGTTGTCGTCTCGTTGTCGTCGTTGCCTTTCGATTTTTAATTTTTTAATTCGTTATCCTTGCGCCTCTCCTTTCTTTTTTATTCTGGTCCAACTTTTTCCGAACCGAACCGAAGCGTGTGTCGGCAAGCAAGGGTTAAGCATTAAACGCTAAATCAGATAATGTTAGACAATTGAGCAGCGACGTCGCTGACATTAAAACAAAAGTCTCGGGTGGGTGGGAAAATGGTGGTTTCGGGGTCGTCTGCGCCGCGACATGCAAATCGAGAAAAGGGTTAACTTTTCATAAAATACTGCATATATTGACTCAAGTCATGTACACCAAAGTAAACTAAGTAGAAGGCGAGCGGGGAAAAAAGGTTTTAGAAGGCGATATTTTGAATACCCTTATACTGGAAAAATCAAAATAACAATTTTATAACTTTTAAAGGAATCTCCAAAAAATAAAATAAAAATATAATATATATAAATCAATAAAAAATAAAGAATTTATATTTTCTAAATTGATTTTGTAACATTGCGTAAATATAAATAAATTATTTTTATAAATAATATTTTTTAAAAATAATGATATAAAACAACAGCCTACATATTCAACTACCCCCCATGAGGGCATCAAATGTAGAGGAGGAGGAAAAAAAGGAGTAAGCTCAACTACAAGGACTCGACAAACTTCGATTACAAAAATTCGCATTATCCGATTAAGCGGCGGGACAGCAGGAGTAGAAAAGAAAATTTTAATTTTAAATTATTACCATTCGGTCTCTGGGCTTCGGTTTCTGTGACCCTCCGGCTAACCGCACCGGAAAGTATGCAATATAAAAATAGCTGCGAGGACAACGGAGAAAAAAGGATTGAAAACCTCAAGCCACCTGACCAAAATAATGAGAAAAACGCGCCAAGTAAATAAAAACGCGTGAGACAAAACGGAAGCGACCGGCGACCCTTTTTTTATTTTTATTTTCCACGCTTTTCCCCCCAGTGGTTGCCCTTGTCTATTTTCCTGTTGTTTGCCAGTGCTTTATGCCGTGGAAATTAACGCAAGTAACTGCGTGGAAAATATGCCGTGTCCTTTTCCGTGTTTGCGCTCGTTTTGCCGGCCCACCTCGATTGTTTTTTGGGCCACCTCAAACGGAAAGCCGTCGATGTCCGCCTTCGATTAGATTAGCCGGACAAAAAGGGCGGGCGGAAAATGATGGAAAATTCCAAAAGGTAAATTGGGTGTTAGGGTAATTTTCTTTACTTCTTCCGCAGGTTAAGCCCCAAATATAAAGAAGTTAAACTTCATAAAGGATATTGAAATCGCTGGAGTTTTGAAGTCACCGTTAAAAGTGTCTAAAAGTAGGCTACAATATCTTTTAGTTCCCCAAAAAAATTCTACTGCATACTTTTAGACACTTTAAGTGGTTTTACCTTAAGTGATTTAAAATCTATAGAGGTTTTTGTTAAACCTCTTGCCTAAAATCAATTTGTAACTTTAAAAATGGCGAAATTGAAATTCCATTTAAAGTTTTCCGACCACTTTCGGAACATTTTCGAACTCGCCGGCTAAGCCAACAAATGAGTTTACTTTGGACTCCTCGCCATCCAGTTGACTGCCTTCAATTTCCCTTTCTCCAGTTTCTTCGACCATTTCTCACTTTGCCACCGCTTTTGCCTCGAACATCTTAGTTCTTCCCTTTTGAAGGGCAGTGTTCACTTTTGGTTTTGTGCATTTTTAATTATTGGCTTTTTTCTTAGACGCTTTAATTGTATTTGCTTAGCATTTTGGCCAAAGTGCACACACACACACATAGGAAAAGGAAAAGGAGGGGCGTAGCCACGCCCCTGCCATTCCGAATTTAAATTGCATGGAATTTGCAAACTGAAATTAAAATAGTTAATGATTTTTTGGTCAGGCGACTTAAGTGGCGACTCAATTGGCCAAAGGGGGGTGGGGAGGTGGTGGTTTTTCCAGGGGGGGCAGACCTGAGTAATTGAAAAAGCATCGTCTGTGGAAAAGTGGGCGGAAAATTGCCGGGAAAACGTGGGATGGTGGTGGCTAAAACTGGAGGCAAAAGACAAATAGAGAGCGCAACTGTAGTGCAAACTTTTGCGGCGACAACTCTGGCACACAGGGCAACCCTGCCCCCCCCCCCCCCTTTCCCCACTACACCCCTGAAATTTCGCCTTGCATGTAAATGTTGTAAAAGTTTTTACGATTTGCCAAACTATAAAAGAGGGAAGGGCCTTTCAAGAGGTGGGGGGGGGGGGTTTACGAAATAGGAAAAAAAATACAGTAAAGGGGGGCTTACAGTGGCGTAGTTTGGCTGGTCCACTTGGATACTTGCAATATAATAAACTAAGTAATTACATATGTGTGTGCGTGTGGGCGTGGCCCAGAGAACTATTTGAATTCGCCCATAAAACGAGGCGAGTGCAAAAAGTGCGCCCAAATTACCTTGACATGTGAGAACCGCCCCCCCAAAAACCCCACCCCCTTCAGGTTCCCCAGTTGCCTTTCACTTTTTATGACAATTTCACTTTCACCAGAAAGCCGGCGATGGCAAAAGGAGCGGAAGGGGAAGGTCCTTGCGTGTGTGACCATTTCATATGGGCATTTGTCATTAGGACTGCCTCCCCCTAAACACCATCCCCATCCCCCAACCCCTTTTTGCACGCCCTTTACAGCCCAACGCTGAATGACACTAAAACGTCAAGGAAGCCACATCCATAAACCTCCATAATCGTAAATATAGATTTGTGCCGACACGTAGGTAACTAAAGTCCGATGTCCGTCCATTACTACTTTTATGACCTTGACTTGGATGAATATATAAAACTACATATTCAGATGAAGGTGAGTTTCTAAATATTTCTTAAATAATTATATCAAATCATTATTATAAATCATTATTTAAAGAAAAATATAAAATTAAATACAAAAAAAAAACAATGTCTCATAAAATAATAATGAGTATATAAATATAAATATATATTTAATATTTATATAATTTAATTATTATCATTTATTAAAGAAATTTTAAAATATCTTGTATCTTTCTTGAAATCTCATTTCCTTAGATTACCAGTTTATGAAAGGAAAACGATAAATATCAAAATAAAATAAATAAATAAATAAGGTATAATTAAATAATAAAAACAATAAAATATTTTTTGGTTTAATTAAATAATTTAATTACTTAAGTCATTTATTTTCCCTTTAATTCTATCCTTAGATTCCCAGCAAATCAAATGAAAACATTGTTTTCAAAACAATAAATTAAATAAATAAATACAGTGAAGTAAATATACTTAAAAATAAATATGAGTATATAAATACAAATATTTATTCTTTAAATATAAATAATTATCTCAATTTATTCATTAATTTTTCAAATAAAATTTTAAAATATCTTTAATTTTCCCCGCCATTCCCTGGCCCTAGATTCCCAGCTAATCAACTGAGGGGAACAAAGATTGAGGTGGCCCAGAGATGAATTTACGCATATCCTTGAATACAATTCCCATTTAGCTGGGAGATGAAAATTAAAGATGGGGCCACATCGCGGGCATATTTCGCTCTAATGACACTTTGAACAGCTGTTAGATTTCCCTTGCTCTCTGGCCCCGCGATAAAAAGTAAGAGGAGAGAAACAACGACGACGACTCCTCGCACATATTTGAAGACATAAATAAATGTCAAAAAATGCAGATTACTTATTAACCCCTGTGGCGTGCCACAAAAATACAAAAAAAAAACCAGAAGAACGCCGCCTTAGCCGCGATATTATTCATTAATACAAAACCCGGGGTAGAACCACCCACCCAAACCACCCACCACCCCCTGGCGGCCCCCACGCGGCGCTTTTGCCACCTTTTCGGGAACCATGGATGGGGAAAATTATTAGCTCTTTGGTAATATTTTCTTGCATAAATTTTTGAATAATTCCCAGCACTCCTCCTTTCTTTTTCGCTTCTTCGCGTTTTTTCGGTATCTGTGTCCTCTTTCGGCTAACGCTTTATTTTCAATTTAACCCTCATTGTTCTCTCTCCGTTTCACCTTCTCGCGTGTGGCGTATAAAAATTGAATCCTAATCCATGAATATAGATGATTATTATATGCCCCCCACTCTCCTTAAAAAAGAGAAGGAATATAAAAAGAACGAACCCAGCGGGTTGGCAGCCATTAGAAAACGCCGCCTCTTCTTCTTCTTCTGGTAATTTTCCCTTTGTTTTGCATTTTGCATCCAGTTCAGTTCGGTTCGGTCCATCCATATCCAACCGAATCCGAATCCGAATCCGAATCCCTAGTACCAAATCTCGTTGCCCCCAGAAAGAAGACAAAAAAAATCCCATCAACCTCGACCAACAAAGTTGTCGTAAAATTTTGTTATGACTTTTTTCTTATTGCCATTCGAAATGTTGCTCTAGGGGAGCTGATCCTGAATACCTAAGTTACTTCCTGCTGGTATTTAAAGTTGTAAAAATTGATGGCTCGCCGCCTAGGATATTTCACTTTTAGCAGGTCTTCTTCTCTCTGTGAGAAAATGGATTTTTCCCTGACCAAGTTCTTAGATATAATCCATTCTTATGGTTATTCAGTTTAGTTCTTCTCTATAAAACATAGAACGCTGCTTCCAATTTATACCAATTTAGTGCACTGCTAAACATAAATAAATTATCAGAAAATTAACAATTTTTGCAATTAAAACTACAAAACTAAATTACAAATGCATTGCATTTGAACAAAAAGGGGGACAGAGGTTCGCTTAACGAGCAAATAATAATGACCGCGGCATTTGTAATAACAATAATGAAAAGCCATTTGGCCATTTGGTCATTTGGCCCAAAAGCTGTGGACTCTCGGCTGTGAACCAAACGAAAAACAACAACAACAACAGCCGGCCATAACAATTAATTAACAAATAAAATGTCAATTAATTTTACAAACATTGCAGCGATGCAGCAAAAATACACGGTGAAAAAAAGTGCCCACACATATGCGGGCATAAATATATACATATAACAATAAAATTTACAGAGCGGCATACGCGGCAAAAATCAACAAACCGCCCACAATTTTCCCCGCGCTTTCCCGCGGAAAACTCGCGCTCGCCAGCCAACGCAAATTTTCTCATTTATTTATGATTTCAATTTCAATATTAAAGGTGTGTGTGTGGGCGTGGAAATTTAAATAAGTTGGCCGGCGGTGAAAGCATTTTTTGGTATTTTAAATATTTAATTGAATGATAAATAAATTTAAGCCTTTTCCCATCCGCAAAGGCCGACAATTGGGGGCCATAATATTGTAAATTGCGAGGAATGGAATCTGGAGAAAGAAACAAGGACAGAGTGGAAAATCAGAGGGGGGGAAAATAAAGCAAAATAAAATAAAATGTGTGTGCTTGTGTGTTTTAATATGAACCAATGATTGCGGCCAAGGCATATAAATATTTATGCAGGGCATCGGGGGAATTGCCAAGGAGTTTCAGGCCTTAAAAACATTTTATTGAATTTATTTTACTATTAAAAAATAATATTTAGTGAATTTTTGTAATTTTTTATTTATTTTGCAAGTTTATAAATTTTTAAATATTTTTCACAGGGTAGCAAATAGTCGTAGCCCCTTTTCCCCACTCCTCTGACCGCACACACACTCACTTATTCGAACGTTGGCCGCCATTTTGTTTGGCCGCAGACGCAAAATGCAATTTAATTATTACATTTGGACTTTTTGGCCCCCTTTCTGCCCACGCCTCTGCTGCTCCTGCTGCTCCTGCGACTGTCCACATATTTATTTACTTATTTATTTAAACATTTATTTATCGTATTTACTTGCGTTTCATTTGCCATCCATTCCCCCAAGGGGATGGCGACTCGGATTGGGTTGCAGATTGGGTGGCTGGCATTTTCCGCTTCCGTTTGCAATCATTGAAACGGAACGCACAACTAATAAAACTTTATCTTTTTTAATATCGACTGGCGGCTGCTTCGGTGATGGAGGGGGGAAGGGGAAGGGGGAGGGGGGGGGTGTAATATTTTACAGTCTCGAAAAGTCTGCGAAATTTTACTTTACTCATTGTACAAGCAACTAGCTAAAGTTCGGAAAATATGCAAAATAGATGAGCGGGCTGGGTCGTTGAAATGGGGAAAATGGGAAGATGGGAGGATGGATTGCCGAGGGGAGGGCCAAAGCCAGGCGAATTCCTCATCAGCCAGTTGCATATTGACTGGGGAATACCAAAGTTCCAGCGGGATAAAGGCGACGCAGAGGAGAAGAATTGATGCAGACGAAAAATGGTAACATATTTCAGAAGGCTGAAAATGTAGGGAGTGTAGAAAAAATGATTGAGTTTTGTATCATATATACATATAAAACTGCACCTAACATTTCAAGAATTTATTTTTTTTTTAATATTTATGAATAATATTCTAAAATATTTATTAAATAATTATTTCGAAAGCCTTTTGAAACAGACTTCGTGAAGAACAAAGATTTAGTTTTGTAAATGTAATTTTCGTATCATCTATACTAATAAAAATGCACCTTATATTTTTAAGCATTTATTTATTTGATCAATACCTATTAATAATAATCTAAAATATTTATTAAATAAATATCTCGTAGCCTTAGCAGTCAAAAGAAAAGAAAACCCAAACGAATCAACCAAAAAAAGCGAAAAATCATGAGGTGCCGCCTGAAAAAGTGCTGCTTCCTGATTACCCTGCGAGTGGGTTGCATGATCAGTTCCCTGATTCTGGTATTTTTCGAACTGCTCGCCGTTCCGCTGAGGAGTGCAGAGTCCTGCTGCGAGTCCTTCGAAGGCGTCCTCGTGGTGGTCTACAGGGTTATGGAAATAGTGCACTTTGTGGGCTGTCTGATGCTCTTCGTTGCCTCTTTCTTGGTGAGTAGATGACTATCTCTTGAAACTACTATATTCTCACCTTTAGAATACGCCAGAAAACATCCGTTCTAGTATTTATCTTTCTCGTCACGAGTTGTCTGCACACTTTGCTGTTTCCTGCTTTCCTGGTGGCCGAAGTTATGATTTGGAATGCGGACATCATTGACATTGGTCTCTCCATCGGTGGTCTTCGTAGGTCCAATATATATATTTTTTGTATTTTTAATAATTTTCTATCCATAGTTTTGGGTCTTTACTTCTGGGTTGTGGCCTACGCCTTTTATCACTTGTGCAAGGAGGAGGTGGTCGCCGATTTGACTCTCATGACCACTTTTCGCAAAAAAGGATCATTGGCATCGGTAGTTTAGTTTAGTAATAAAAACTTTAGCGAAATTTAAAGCAAATAAAATTATTCGAATTATGCGCCCAGAAAAAGCCTTTAAGATTTAGCAATTTACACACACATATATATTCTTGAATTGACTTTCGAAAAAAAAAGAGACTTAGCTAAAAGGATTTGCCCATGTGACGCGTCGAAGCCTGATGAAGGGGGATTGGAGGGGTGATCAGAAACCCGCTAACCCGAGGAAGCCGTGGTCGGAGGTCCGCAGCGACCGCCAGGTGGAGGACCCGATGGCCGAGGACCCGAAGGCGGAGTGCCACTGGGCGGGGGACCACATGGACCTCCCTGGGGATAGGCCATCTGGAGGGATAAGAAATAGTAAATATTAACTACACGTTAACCGGGAGAGACAAAAGAACCCCTACTCACCGCAAAAGTGCTGCAAAGCAACACCACCAGCAGACCAATGAAATAGTTCAGGTTCAGATGCATCTTCTCCAAATGTCCAGATGTTAACTGTTGCCCATTCCAGTTTCGCTGGCCGCTTTTATAGGCCCCCCCGATTAAATCAACCGAGCGTGTCAAATTGTCATTACGAAACCCCACGGATCCACTCGCAATTAATACGAATTGAGTTTTTAGCCATGGTGTGAAATTGGGCAAAATTGTTTGCCATGTGCGACGGACGACGGCAATTAGGTTTAGATCCGCAAAACAATCAGACAATGTGTATTAAATCATTATAGATCAATTTCTGAATGGTCGCCAGATTTGCGCTCTCATAACGCTCGTAACGGAGCTCTTCATTAAATGATTGTAATTACAGCAGCCGACAGCTGCTACGTGGCGTATGAGTTATATTCGCCCCCCCCCACTTTCGCGCAAGACAACGCGGCGTATGCGTAATTTTCGCTTGGCTGGCTAAAAAGTTTTGTGCCGCGAGCGAAAAGTCGAAAGCCGGTCTGGAATTTCACACCTTATTGCCTTTGCATCTGGAGCGAAGGTCCTAAAACAATTAGCGATTGTTTCACCTTTCGCACAGCAGGAGAATTCTACACCAGAGATTGTGCTGGCAACTTGGAAATATTCTATAAATTATTTAGTATACATTAAAATTAAAATTAAATTACTAATAAAATAAAAAAAATCCAGAAATATTATAAAATATTAAATAATTATTAAAAAAAAAGGCTATCCTTTTTAATCTTCTTCTCTGGAAAACCCTAAACCAATCCTTTCGTGGGCCTAATTGGCGCCGCCTGTTCAATGGCTTAGGTGTATCTCATCCATGGAGGCGGCGATGGCTAAGAGGTGGCTCAGTTCAGGTGGCCAGGCAAAGTGGGTTCGCCTTTGGTGCATTTTGGCTCGGATTGCATATTCATGTACGAGCCGCCACTTTGGTGGCCTGCCATGTTCATGTTCCGTCTGAGGCTTAAGCTCAGCTAGCAAGGGTTTTGCATTTGCCTGTTGGCTTGTTGGCTTGTTGGCTTCTTGGTTGGCCGTAAAACTAAAATAATAGCCGCATAACATTTTATCTACCGCAGTAATAAATATTCAGTTAATTATAGTAACCAGCGAGGAGCGGCGAGAGCAGTCTTGTATGCAAATGTTTACAGTAATAAAACACCGAAAAACTTGCTGGCTATCTAATACCGAAAAATAGTTACAGGGCAAAACTAGTGAATCAGGGGTTAAGTGGCGGCAACATTGTTTATTCTGCTACCACCAGTTGGATTAGTCGAACTTGAACTCCATTTCGGCTCATCTGCGGGTTAAGTTCAGCGAGGCGACCACTATGACGAGCAGGATAATGAGGGCGATTATTACGTAGAAGCAAATGCACATCGTTTCGATCCCTCGCAATTCCTGTTGTAAGCCTCAGTTCGAAGTGTTGTACAGTTTTTCTGACTTAAAAAACACTAAAGCCCTTTCTTAATCGCCTATCAGCTTCTTTTCCCAGCATGAATTACTTTTTTGGCGCCCAACGTGGGGCTCTTCCTTTGATTTAAGCGTTTATGCCACTTGATTTTCAAGGTGTTTAACTGCATAAAACTTACATTTTCTTCAACGCAATGCATAAGTTGGTCTTAAATGGATTTTCTCTGCATTTCTGGCATACTTTTGCGCCCAATGTGGCACTTTCCCTTTCGACCCCTTTATCTCTAGTCTGGAGCTCTCAGGGAAGACGTCTTCGGGGACGAGACCGCAAAATGGCCCCGCCAACTGAACGATCGCCCCCAAATCACCACAAGAAGGGGCCAAAGGACTCCTCTCGCTGTTGTTCGACCCTTTTTCGACGTGGCATAACCGTTAAAATTTGTGTTTTTGCGGCACTTGCAAGCACCCAACCACCGAACCACCCCGACCACCCACTCACAATGGCAAATGGCATTGTTCCATTGTTGTTGCTGTTGGCCTGTATTCGGCGGTTATAATAATTAAAATGAGCAAAATAATTTCAGCTGAAAGCATCGATGAAAGGCTAAAATGCTCAATAAATGGCATGCCCCATTCCGTTGACAGCATAAGGAACAGTAACTCAGCGCTTGTTTTAGCACCAATCCCCCCTTTGGGGGCAATTAAAGTGTATACAAAAAAGCGAGCGGGCCAAGAAAAAGTTGCCAAAAGTTTTCCCATCGATGACTTGCTGGCGCTGTGAAGACAAAGGGGTTAGGAGCTGCCATGTGATATCGATGCTGTGGATGGTGGATGGTGGAGGGAGGAGCCTGCCACCACAGTTGGCAATGCGTAAAAGTGTTAACCAAAAGCAGTTAAAATTACAAAAGGCAGAGTGCCATGGCAATGGCAGTCAGGCCACCGAAAAACCAGGGGTGGAGGCTGGGGGGGAGCTAATAAAATGGATGGGGGCTGGGTGGTTCTCCCAAATAAACGCCGAAGGGGGGGTTGGCGTACAATGTCGTTGGCTCTTTGAAAAATTAACACCTAATATCCGCAAAATCGCATCAAAGTATTGTTCAAGTTGCCTTTGTTACGAAAACTTTGCAATTTCTTAAAAGTGTCGCTCAACCATGGCACCCACATCCACCCACTTTTCGGAACCCCCCCTACCTCTTCCTCCTCCTCACCCATTTTGACCCCGCAGCTGTTTTCTGTTCTTAGTTGTAGGCGTTATTAGCAACACTTAAGACGCCGGCAATTGGGAATTGCTGGATTGGGGGGGGGGGCCCAGTTTTTTCCATCGCCCCGAAACTCGAAACTCGAGACAAAGGAGCGCAAAGTGGTTGGGTGGTGAGAGAGTAATGTTGCCATATTTTAGCCTTTGTTTTGTTGTCGTGTAAATTGACACCGCAGCAATGAGTTAATAAGGCGATTTGGCTGGGGAGAATGGATGGGCCTTCGAGGATAAGCTGGCCAGCTTTTCTCTAACCCTTTCACAAATCAAACATTTTTTCCACCTCAATAATTCATTCAACTTAACGTGTTCCCTCGTTACTTTCTTCAAGGTAATTTACACATGGTCACATATGAATTAAAAAAAACAGGGGATGACACTAAAAGGATACCCTGTTCAGTAAACGGAATAAACTATTAAATAGGAAAATAAATAAAATAAAATACTGGCTTTCAATTTACAAATATTATAATAGCATCTTAATAGCATGAATTCCTTTTTTGGCGCCCAACGTGGGGCTTTTATGCTTTGTCACTTGATTTTTAAGATGTTCTTATGGGTCTTAGTGCTATCACAATCACCCAGCCCTGTATACCCCATTGAATTCATAAATCCACACTTTGAATGGCAATCTGGCCCAAATGGAAATGAAACCTGTTCGACAGCCATATCTTGTATGCCCATAGATACTATATGTTCTCTATAAAAGCGTTTATGTGGGCTGAAATATGAGGCACACACGCCAAACCAACACACACCACATATCGCATATATGCAGATGTGTGCGTTTTTTATATATATTTTTAATTATTTTCATTTCATGTCTTTTAATTAACATGCCTAATAAAACACATGCCCGAAAAAGCGAACCAATGGAGGGGTTGGTTGCTGGCTGCTGGCTGCCAAAGCATAAAGCATAAAAAGATATTGTCAGTCAGTCAGTCATTCCAGTCATTCAGGCAGTCAGTTCAGATGTATGCAAATACCATCCTAACATCCCTAACATGCGAGAGTTTTGAGAGTTTGGCTCTTGGAAGGAAGGCCTTTGAATCAACTGGCAACTGGCAACCGGCAACTGCCTACTGCCTACTGCCTAAAAATCCCCAAATATAAATAATTAAAAAGAAAATGTTGCTGGCAAATCAAGCGAGCATAATTACGTGGCTGCATATCCATCCCAGCACAGAACACAGAACACCGTACACAGAACCACCCCCGTGGGCGGAAAAACTCTTTTGCGGTTTCTGGTTTTTTGCTTTGTTTGTTTCCAAATGCATAATGTTGATTATGGCAATAATTTTATGAATTTATGTAAACATTCCTCTCGCCGGAGCCGAGTGATGGCGCCGGCAAAGCCAAGGTGGGCATTGCGATAAGAGTTGAGCCCACTCAGCCCGCGTGGCCCACTTAAAGAAGCCCACCTTCGCCTAGAAACCCCTTCGATGGACTGGAAGCCAAGACGCTCCAGGATTCTAATTACAGTACCCTCTGCTGCTTTAACACCCTGAATTTATATGGTGTTTTAAAGGGTTTAAAAGGGAATAGTTTATATTGTATTTGATCTTAATAATATTTTTGTTATATTTATATTTTATTGTAAAGTTTTTAGATTGATTTTACCAACCCTGCATTTCAAAACTTTCATCTGCTAGAATTTACTTAGGTTTTATGGGCTCCACTCCTCCTTTCGGCTCATTTAATTTACCGTTCAATTCCACATTCGTTTCGGTATTGAATTTTTAATCACGCACACGCCTGACCCCAAAGCTCACTGGACACCCAGCACACTGGACAATCGCAACTCGAAACTGGGAACTGGGAACGGGAGCAAAGCCTCCAATTCAATATGCAAGCCAAGCGGCTATGCACCAAACTACCCCAACTTCCGAAATACTCAACCCAAAACTTTTCACTGCAAGAAAAGCTTTAAATTGTCTATAATATTTTTTCCGAATTTATGTTTTTTTTTTAGATTTTTATCTCTATACGTTGTGGGTGATTTTATCTACTTCCCTTTTTTTTGGGGGGGAACTTTATTAGTTTAGATAATTAGCATGGATTTGTTGTGAAACTAAATATATTTTTAAAAATTATGATCTCAATGTAATCTATTTGCAGTGCAGCCTCATTCTCGAACAGGTCAACTCGATTTGGTCAGCGTCCTTTTAAGTCCCCATTCCAAACCCCTTCCCAAACCCCATTCCAAACCCCTTCCCAACCCCTTCCCATCCCACGTTAATTTTGGAAGCCCTCCATGTCCAATGCTTTAAGTGTAGCTCATTAAATAATATCCTTTTTGGCGACGGACGAGAGTGTGTGTGTGTGTGCAAGTGTCCTGGGTGAGGCTGTTACTTTTTTATTTCCCTGCTCGGCTGGTTGGTTGGTCAGTGGGTGGTTTTTCCGGGGGGTTGGGATGCCCAGGCGCCTGTCCATGCGGCGCTTATCAAAATGTTGCCGCTGCCTGTCGAACGGGTTTGGGTCTGGGTCTCTTTTTTTGGGATTGGGTCTGGGTCGACTTCTGGGACATAACCAAGCAGGACGGGGATATATATACATATATATTTTGGAGTACGAGAGAGCAAGGGAGTCGGAGGAAGTCGATGCGTTTGCCCTCTGAACTGGGACCCTGTTGGTCAGCAAATGTCCAGACCGACCGGTTGCCACCTCCCATATATAGCCAACCCTTTTCCCTGTCATCTCACTCCCCCTAGTGCCGTCTCCCTCGCTCCTTCTCTTCCCCTCTCTCTCTCTCTCTGTCGGGCAGGGGACAATTTTTGAAAACGCTTTTAAATATTAAAATCCATGACGATTTCCAACGAACATTTTCGCCATATAATTTTGTAGTTGGCCCGGGACGATATTTGGGTTTTCAGTTTTCAGTTTGGAGCTGCTGGGGTTGCGATGCCTTTGGTATGAGATGGCGCCCGAGCTGGGACTCTTTTTTGGGTGGCTTTTGACTGCCCGTTGCGCATATTGAATTTATTTAATTAAGGGTTCCTTGCAGCACACACACACACATCCTCTCTCCTGTGGCGAAAAACATCTCCTGCTCGATGACTTCATTTTTTGGTAAAGCATGCTTTGGCTTCTCTCTGCGCTTCTTGTGTATTTCACAATAATTTGCACGAGTGGACAGTCAACCCCTCACGGAGTATTCTCCACCCCTCGCAGCACTCTTAACCCACTAAATGTTTTTTTTAGTATTTTTTTTAAATATATATCTATTTTATTTTCAATATTTTAGCTTGGGAAACTAGAAAAGTGAATTTTCAGCGGGTGAATTTTTTGACCACATGTTATTAACATGGGTTAACCCCCCTTTTTCCCGGCAAAACGTGTTCATATTTGTCGGCTGTGTTTTGCTTTTGTCAGCTGGGAGATGAAATAACTCCAAACCAAACTAGTTTTTATTTTTTAGGGCGGTCGAGGGATATTTTTGGAGGCCCCTTTGAAGTGTCACAATTTCGCCAATTCGTTTCCAGCTTGCTTATTTTAATTTGTTCTGATAACTACGAAATTAAATGAAAGTGGTGGAGGTTTCGGGAGACTCAAGGAGGCACTGCATCAAGTCGCATGATTAATTTGGCATTCAAAAAGGCAAGGGCAATCAAAATGATGAATTTTCAATACCCTAGGTTTAAGACTAAAACACTGAAAATTTATAAAAATCTAACTCTTTGAGGTTTAATGGTTTATGATTTTTATTCACAAGGAATAGCTACTTAAATAGTAAAGAATTGCAGAAAAAAAGGACTTTAAACTTATTTTAATAATAATAAATGCATTTAAGATTTACTTAACCTAGTTAGATATTCTCATATCAAGTTCATTTAACTATTGTATTTTTAGACAATACCTCTCTATAAGTGAGGGTATTGCAAGGCCGACCGAAAGTGAAGATGAGCCTATGATTTTGGCTCGCGAGTGGCGATAATTATGATAAACATCGCTCCGGTCAGTCGTCGACAATCGAGTGGACAGTCGTACTGTTGTTGTTTGCCACACGCACACAAGTGGGTGAAAGTGGGTGGAGAATGGGCGGTGGGCGGTGGGCGGAAGGCCACGCACTTTCGCTGCGATGCGCGGACATTTCAAAAAGTTTGTTTTGACAAATGATGTCGCCCCCCATCCAACATCCTTTCCCATCCAGCAATTGAATCCCTAGTCCATCCATTCCCGAACACAAAAGGAGTGCAATTTGGTCCTCGACCATGTGTCCATGTGTCCTTGTCCATATGTGTGCCAATCCCCCGCTGACGGTTTTCTAATGAACTCGGGAAAGTCGGGAAATTATGGGCTAACAGCCCAAAGGAGCTCTCTTGAAGAATCTCCTGGATTTGTTCTATAGAAATAAGTTGGCATTCGATGGGTTTTCTGAGCAAGAATTTTTTATTGTAAGGGATTAAGAATACATTTACAGATATTATATACCATCAAAATATTAAAAATCTGTTGTTAATAATACAGAATGCATTCCCATAATTTATTTATTCAATACCTAACAAAACAAAGAGTTCAAGAGTTATTTCGGTGGTTTGGCGCTTTCCTTCGGGACTATTTCCCGTTTTCCGCGACTCAACCACCGACTTGTGACGCCACTGAGTGACCACCGAACCACTCGGCGATTTCCCCTTTCTCAGTTCTCTCGCGCTTTCTCCGTTTCACTCGAGTTGAGTGAAAAGCGTTTTCGAACGAAGGGGAAATTCGAAAACGCTCTCTCCGCCTTTTGGTGCGATTTTCACTCAAGAAGGGGAAATCGCCAGAGAGAAAAGCAATCGAGTGTGAGTGAGAGAGAGTGGGGAAATGGTGAGCAGCAAATTGAGTGGGATAAAAAAAAATTAAATTAAATTATTAAAAATTAAATGGGTAAATTAATTAAGTTATTATTATTCTTATAACAATTTTTTAATTATACATTTTATATTTTTTGTTTTCTTTGTTCTATAAAACTGTTTTATTTTTATTGTTAAAGTATAATAATAATTATAAAAAATAAATTAGAAAAATATGTATATTTTAAAGCTTTTAAAAGTAAATTTAAGTACATTTTAGTCACACTTTTTTGGCAGTTTGGAAAACTTAAATCCTGTAAACTTTTTTAATCATTTATTTAATTAAAAAATATAAACCCAATAAACTCCCTATATTTTCCGGTTTCTTCTGGCTTCTTTTTCGTTGGCAATTCTTCGTTGTCCCCCAGCGAACTTTAACCCTCGACAAGTGGCGCTTATCGATGTGGCCAAAAGTGCGTACAAACCTGACAACCTGACCAAAGACTCGTGGCTTCGCCATTGTATGCAAATTGGCTGCAGGTCCAGAAGACAAAGACAGCAGCTAAAGCGGCGAAAGAGACGGGTAGAGGGGTCAAGGGAAGAGGAAGAGCAGCACTTGGTGCGTGCCCCAAACAAAAGTTGTTAACGATTATCAATTTGTCATAAATGGCAAATTATGTTTGTGGCCGCTGATAGATGTTGACTGTACGGTAGAGACCGCTTGGAAATGCACTCAGAAAAAATGTGGAAAAAAGGGGGATTTTCTAAAGCAAGATTCATTTAAAAAGTTAAAAATAAAAGCTGGTTTTATTTAGAAAATAAAATAATTTATTCTAATATTTTTTTCTAATTTTTATTTTATTTTTTTTTATATTTTAAAAACTATACAAATTCTGGAGCTATCACAAATCTATTAATATATTTTCTTGTTGTGCTTAAGAGAGATCCCCAAGACACCAGACCAAAAATGCCGCATCGCACATTTGCGATAGGCAAAATGAAAAGCCAAACGAAACAAAAGAAAAACAAAGGTTGAGAGTGGAGTACAGCTTGGCGAAAAGCCCAAAAATGGGTCATCTTAGTGGAAAACTAGTAGGAAATTCGTGGGGAAGGGGGGCAAATGGGTGGGCAATCATCGCTTGTAGATGACAATCGCATTTGATTTAAATACAACTTTGGTTAATTTATGTTGTCCACTGTCAACGCTCCGTTTTACTTCCTGTGGCCCAGGAATCCCCCCTCCCCCTCTGCCACTGGCTTTAGATCCCCAATTTGGATCGAGGTTATACGGAGGTTATTCAGTCCAGTAGAAGGAAATGGAGCTAGCATCGCCGAATCGGGAGACAGGTGGATGCATCGATGCATCAAATTAGATAAATGAATTTAGTAGAGAGAAAAGAAAATAGAAATAAATATTAAATAATATAGAAAAAATATTTAAAATAAATTGAAAATATTATTTAATAGATCAACGATAAATACAATAAAATCCTTCGCTTTTCTTTTTCTTTCGAGGCTAAAGCCGAATGAAAATCCCGGCCCAGACTCTCCCACGCCAGTTGAAAAGAAACCAGATGCAATCGTGTTCACGTTAATTAAGCAATGCCATCGCTGAGAGCTGAGAGCCAAGAGCCGACTGAAGGCCTAGACAGCAACAAATTTGCGTTAGTTTCACAATTTTTTTGGGGAATGGGCAGGGCTCTGAAGAATCTGCGCGCCAAATCAACAGCCGCAAATATGTCGAAAACAATAAATTGCAAAGGAACTTGGAGGCAAGCAAACATTGAAGCATTCAAACAGCAGACACGAAATCCCTGCATACTTTCGGGCGCACTCAGATGAAAGGGTCGCCTGTCTGATTTTGAAGCGAATGTGGATGAGGATGTGGATTGGGATGTGGTTGTGGATGCGGATCTTTTGGGACAGCCAAATATTTGCCGCGACGCGCACTTTATTATTATCCTTTTATTATCAATGAAAACACACAGGCACATGGCTGAAATGAAAGGCAGACAGCCGCATATGTGGGATACTAAAATAAACTAAAAACTAGCCCTTCTCGACGATAATTATCCCTTGAGCGCCGCTTTGAACTTTAAGCCCTTATTTTAAGTATAATAATTGCAAGTAGAAAACTAGAGATTTTTAGGGATCTTTTATTTTGACTAATATATATAAAAAAATATTTAAAATGATTATCTTAAAATATTTTCTTTAATATATTTAAATATTTCCATATATATGTACAAATATTTAACAGTATTATGAACATTAATTATCAACTATAATCATTTATTTTAAGATTGGTAATAGAAAGTATTTACAATTGATCTCCTTTGGGGGATCTTAAAATATTATTTTTTAATTTTTTTTAAATTTTACTACATTTTACTAACTTAATTACCTTACCCTAAAGGGTATAGAAGTGGTCTTCCCCTGCCCGTCAGTCGGCTCTTCAATTAATCGCACCTTTTCCGCACACAGACGCCGGAAAATTCCCCACCAAAATCAAAACTAAGGAATACCACTCGAAAAATCCCCCCAAAACTCAGCCCCAAACACACACACACACATACATACATACCCCCAGTTGATTTCATAGGCAAATTTATTTATTGAAGCATAATTTTCTATTTGTTGTTTTGCGGGCAGAGCCCCAAAAAAGGGTTAAGGGGTGGGGTGGGTTGGGCATGGGCATGGATAGGGTTAAAAACTATCAAATGCATTTGACAGCTGCTTTTAATTTTTGCCAGCAAAATTACGCGTCTTCGTCTTCAGTTATTTGTTTTGTGGATTTCAATGGGCCGCCCTGATAATTGCCAAACGGATTGGATTGAATGGGGCAGCAGGGGTATTTATGGGGTATGGTATGGGATTGATTGCTTTAAAGTTTTCCGGGACTGTGGAGGAAAACTCGGGATGAACTATATAAATAGAGGCGGTTTGTGGAATAATGCGGGAAAAAGTGAATAAATGAGTAATATTATGAAATAATTGCAATGAAATAAATTAAAAAAATTAATTAAATAAATAATAGCAATATTATAGCTAGAAAAATAGAGGAAAAATGTTGGATTACCACACCAACAATTTACTTTGCACATAACAAGTAAAGTTTTATTTTATTAAATAAATGTTAAAGCTATATAATAAAGTTTTGTAATAAATATTTATAAATAATAATATAAAAACTCACTTTAATTCCATAAAAAATAAAAATATTAGTGAGTAATAAGTGTAATCAATAAGTAATAAATCCATTTTTAATAATGGAATAATAGAAATGATAATAAAATTTATTAATTCAATTGACCCTATAATTTTATTAAATATTTTCTTAGGTCCTGGAAAATCTCAGTCCTATTCCACAAAGTGTTCCCCGATGAATGGCGGCATTTCGTTGGCATTTAAGTGGTGTTCACTGTACGGGGGAACAAAATCACGCATCCAGCGGAATGCACTTGGGCGTTTGTCGAGTGCCACTCACTTATAGACAGTCACTGCTGCAATTTCAGAGCAGCTGCTGCTCTAAGGCCGTGTAATCCCATTCGGCATTACATTTGCGGTTTAGGAGGGGGAAAAGCCGGGGAAAGAGCCTAAAAGTATGCAGTCCACGTTTGACAGACAGACAGACAGGCGAGATACGAAAAATTCAACGTTTGACAAAAAAGCGCAGCAGAATGGTGAAATGCACACGTAGAACGCAGCTCATTGTCGGCCAGGTTTTTCCCCTCGTATCTCGTTTCTCGTTCCTGACCGGAAAACAAAAAGAAATAAAATAAAATAGAATAAAGTAGAATACCTGCGAGTGCTGCAAAAAGGTGTCCTGCACAAGGACATGGGGCTAATGTTATTTTTATATTTATATTACCCAACCCCAGCCCGCCTGTCTACCGGCTACTTAGCCCGACCAGAGTGAGCTGGCCCTTTGTTTTTGGCCATGCATGTGTTTAATTTTAATGAAATTAACGCGTGTAATGGCAGCCACGCCCCCTCGTGTCCTGTCCTAATCTGTCTGTCTCTCCTCGCTTTTGATGTATGTCATTTTTTCGCTCTCCAACTCGGAGTCTGGGGGCACAAACGTGTTAAATGTTAATTAAAAAGCACCAGCAGAACATACAAAAAATGTTTTGGAATGGGGGGTGGGGGGTAGGACAAAAAAAAAGAACAGAAAACAAAAAAACATTCAAGAACGAAAAGCTTAGAAGATTTTGGCCAAGACACGAGGCTTAGTGCAAGTTGTGCATCCCTTTATTTTAACTGGTTTTTTCTGTGTGTTTTGTGTTCGTTCCCCTGGCCAAAAAAATCCTTTGGCAAATAAACATAAACACTCCTAATTAAGAGATGGCTGGCTAACTGGGCAGAAGTCTTGGGCTAATTGGCCACCGTTCTTTTTGCCAGACGGCCGGCAAACAAAGAAACAGGTTAACAAGGCTCACACGCAGCGGTTACCGCAGCTGAATCGAGAATCTCCTGCAGCCTCCCTCCTTTGAAAAATAAAATAAAAATATAAATGTCATCTTAAATATAATTTTCGCGTATTCTTCCCTGGCCCACGTGCCGTTTGCTTAACCCTCGCTTGTCCTTTATTTTTTGTACTTTTTGCCCCTTTTCGGCCTGGCTAAAAAGAAAAGATTTGCGGAGCGGTCGCACATGTGAATGCGAGTCCTTTTCGTCCTTTTCCCGCTCCTGCAGTTGCATAATTTTTGGGCGCACTGCATCTGTCGGAAGTTGTCACTTAGCCTCCGCGATTTCGTGGGACTTTCGCACTCGGCCATCGCGACTTGCAGTGTAGGGTATTAATATTATTATGAAATAGTTTTAAGAATAAAATCGCATATTCTGTGGCTCGAGAAATCAGGCCGTATAGAAATAAGATTAAAAAGCTGTCCAAAAGTAGGCAATACATTTTTCCCATTTGCTATTGCATAATTTTCGACACCTCAATTAATGATTTTGATCATTTCTGTGCCAATTTCGAATATTTTCGAGAATTTGTAAAAATTTAAATATTAAAAAATATTGAAAATAAAAAAAAATGTTTTAAAAATAATTCTGAATTTAATTGGGAAAAATTATTCCTTTTAAAAATCATATACAAAATGATACGGAACATAACGATAAAATCTGTACAAAATATAATTGAAATATAATAAGCTTTTGCAATCGTAAGGACACCACCTGCACCCTATGCACAAACTCTCGGCTCCCCACCGCTTTTCCCTTCCCCTCGATTTTCCCGAGGAAAAGCGAGCGGTGAAGTGGCAAAGGGAACTTGCCACATTGCGCGTTTGTTGGCGGCCGCAGATAAACGCATAAATGACGAGCTGAAATCTTCTTTATGTTGGTGGCGTGTGTGTTCCTTTTTTTTTCGCCCAACCAAAGCATTTCTTGAACCTGCTTCCCCATCTCCATCTTAAATGTTAAAAAGCATTTTTTGTTAAGCCTTTAGCCCCGAAAAAGAAAAAAGGAAAACATAAAAAACCGTCGCCTGACCTGAGTTACTTTGTGTAAATGTGTGTGGGCGTTGGAAAAATTATAAGAATTTTCACTCAAGTTGGTTACTTCATCTCTCCCATTTGTGTGGCGGATTTTTTCCACATTCGCCACAAGATCTGCATGTTTCTCTTTGCCTTCTTGTTTTTTGTATCCCCTTTTTTGGCTTTGTGCTGCGTATTTATTTCGCTAAGAATGTGTAAATTTCTACTTTATGCAGGAGCTGCGGCCACGACTTCTTAGCATATTTGTCCAAAAAAAAGGAAAGAAAATTCCTTTGAAGAAGTTAGTGCTAAGGGAGTTCTGAGCACTTTAATGACAAGTGCTGATTTTTCTGAATAACAAATATATTATTATTATTATAAAAAAAATAAGATTATTATTTACAAAAAATTGGAAAAAATTAAAATAAATCAAAACATTATATCTGCGCGGTTTTCTTCGTAGTTTGGCCAAAAAAGGTCCCAAAGTAAAAAGAATAACAGATTTGAACAACTGAGGTCCCTAGCTAACGTTTCTCATCACTTTCTGACTGATTTTCAAAAATAAATTGATTTTCAAATTTTTGCGATTTTTATAAGGGGTGTAGGGTCACAATTTTTTACAAAAAAATTAAAAACGCTAAAATGACCATTTTTTAATGCAAATCGATAGGGAATTTAAGTACGAGCTCAAAAAGGTATGACACTTTGTATTCTGACCGTTTTTTCTAATTTGACGCCAAAAATACTGATATTTTTGTGCAAAAAAACACGATTAAGATTTTTGGCAACAATTTCGATTAGAATTTTTTATTAAAAATATGGATTTTATCTGCGCGGTTTTCTTCGTAGTTTGGCCAAAAAAGGTCCCAAAGTAAAAAGAATAACAGATTTGAACAACTGAGGTCCCTAGCTAACGTTTCTCATCACTTTCTGACTGATTTTCAAAAATAAATTGATTTTCAAATTTTTGCGATTTTTATAAGGGGTGTAGGGTCACAATTTTTTACAAAAAAATTAAAAACGCTAAAATGACCATTTTTTAATGCAAATCGATAGGGAATTTAAGTACGAGCTCAAAAAGGTATGACACTTTGTATTCTGACCGTTTTTTCTAATTTGACGCCAAAAATACTGATATTTTTGTGCAAAAAAACACGATTAAGATTTTTGGCAACAATTTCGATTAGAATTTTTTATTAAAAATATGGATTTTATCCCAAAGGAAAAAGAATAACAGATTTGAACAACTGAGGTCCCTAGCTAACGTTCCTCATCACTTTCTGACTGATTTTCAAAAATAAATTGATTTTCAAATTTTTTCGATTTTTATAAGGGGTGGGGTCACAATTTTTTACAAAAAAATTAAAAACGCCAAAATTACCATTTTTTAATGCAAATCGATAGGGAATTTAAGTACGAGCTCAAAAATGTATGACACTTTGTATTCTGACCGTTTTTTCTAATTTGACGCCAAAAATACTGATATTTTTGTGCAAAAAAACACGATTAAGATTTTTGGCAACAATTTCGATTAGAATTTTTTATTAAAAATATGGATTTTATCTGCGCGGTTTTCTTCGTAGTTTGGCCAAAAAAGGTCCCAAAGGAAAAAGAATAACAGATTTGAACAACTGAGGTCCCTAGCTAACGTTCCTCATCACTTTCTGACTGATTTTCAAAAATAAATTGATTTTCAAATTTTTTCGATTTTTATAAGGGGTAGGGTCACAATTTTTTACAAAAAAATTAAAAACGCTAAAATTACCATTTTTTAATGCCAATCGATAGGGAATTTAAGTACGAGCTCAAAAAGGTATGACACTTTGTATTCTGACCGTTTTTTCTCATTTGACGCCAAAAATACTGATATTTTTGTGCAAAAAAACACGATTAAGATTTTTGGCAACAATTTCGATTAGAATTTTTTATTAAAAATATGGATTTTATCTGCGCGGTTTTCTTCGTAGTTTGGCCAAAAAAGGTCCCAAAGGAAAAAGAATAACAGATTTGAACAACTGAGGTCCCTAGCTAACGTTCCTCATCACTTTCTGACTGATTTTCAAAAATAAATTGATTTTCAAATTTTTTCGATTTTTATAAGGGGTAGGGTCACAATTTTTTACAAAAAAAATTAAAAACGCTAAAATGACCATTTTTTAATGCAAATCGATAGGGAATTTAAGTACGAGCTCAAAAAGGTATGACACTTTGTATTCTGACCGTTTTTTCTCATTCGACGCCAAAAATACTGATATTTTTGTGCAAAAAAACACGATTAAGATTTTTGGCAACAATTTCGATTAGAATTTTTTATTAAAAATATGGATTTTATCTGCGCGGTTTTCTTCGTAGTTTGGCCAAAAAAGGTCCCAAAGGAAAAAGAATAACAGATTTGAACAACTGAGGTCCCTAGCTAACGTTCCTTATCACTTTCTGACTGATTTTCAAAAATAAATTGATTTTCAAATTTTTTCGATTTTTATAAGGGGTGGGGTCACAATTTTTTACAAAAAAATTAAAAACGCCAAAATTACCATTTTTTTATGCAAATCGATAGGGAATTTAAGTACGAGCTCAAAAAGGTATGACACTTTGTATTCTGACCGTTTTTTCTCATTTGACGCCAAAAATACTGATATTTTTGTGCAAAAAAACACGATTAAGATTTTTGGCAACAATTTCGATTAGAATTTTTTATTAAAAATATGGATTTTATCTGCGCGGTTTTCTTCGTAGTTTGGCCAAAAAAGGTCCCAAAGGAAAAAGAATAACAGATTTGAACAACTGAGGTCCCTAGCTAACGTTCCTCATCACTTTCTGACTGATTTTCAAAAATAAATTGATTTTCAAATTTTTTCGATTTTTATAAGGGGTGGGGTCACAATTTTTTACAAAAAAATTAAGAACGCCAAAATTACCATTTTTTAATGCAAATCGATAGGGAATTTAAGTACGAGCTCAAAAAGGTATGACAC
Source organism: Drosophila pseudotakahashii (assembly GCA_035046095.1). Lineage (NCBI taxonomy): Eukaryota > Metazoa > Arthropoda > Insecta > Diptera > Drosophilidae > Drosophila > Drosophila pseudotakahashii. Next base: position 18,113,524 of record JAWNOE010000105.1, read on the forward strand.
TTTGTATTCTGACCGTTTTTTCTCATTTTACGCCAAAAATACTGATATTTTTGTGCAAAAAAACTCCATTAAGATTTTTGGCAACAATTTCGATTAGAATTTTTTATTAAAAATATGGATTTTATCTGCGCGGTTTTCTTCGTAGTTTGGCCAAAAAAGGTCCCAAAGGAAAAAGAATAACAGATTTGAACAACTGAGGTCCCTAGCTAACGTTCCTTATCACTTTCTGACTGATTTTCAAAAATAAATTGATTTTCAAATTTTTTCGATTTTTATAAGGGGTGGGGTCACAATTTTTTACAAAAAAATTAAAAACGCCAAAATTACCATTTTTTTATGCAAATCGATAGGGAATTTAAGTACGAGCTCAAAAAGGTATGACACTTTGTATTCTGACCGTTTTTTCTCATTTGACGCCAAAAATACTGATATTTTTGTGCAAAAAAACACGATTAAGATTTTTGGCAACAATTTCGATTAGAATTTTTTATTAAAAATATGGATTTTATCTGCGCGGTTTTCTTCGTAGTTTGGCCAAAAAAGGTCCCAAAGGAAAAAGAATAACAGATTTGAACAACTGAGGTCCCTAGCTAACGTTCCTCATCACTTTCTGACTGATTTTCAAAAATAAATTGATTTTCAAATTTTTTCGATTTTTATAAGGGGTGGGGTCACAATTTTTTACAAAAAAATTAAGAACGCCAAAATTACCATTTTTTAATGCAAATCGATAGGGAATTTAAGTACGAGCTCAAAAAGGTATGACACTTTGTATTCTGACCGTTTTTTCTCATTTTACGCCAAAAATACTGATATTTTTGTGCAAAAAAACTCCATTAAGATTTTTGGCAACAATTTCGATTAGAATTTTTTATTAAAAATATGGATTTTATCTGCGCGGTTTTCTTCGTAGTTTGGCCAAAAAAGGTCCCAAAGGAAAAAGAATAACAGATTTGAACAACTGAGGTCCCTAGCTAACGTTCCTTATCACTTTCTGACTGATTTTCAAAAATAAATTGATTTTCAAATTTTTTCGATTTTTATAAGGGGTGGGGTCACAATTTTTTACAAAAAAATTAAAAACGCCAAAATTACCATTTTTTTATGCAAATCGATAGGGAATTTAAGTACGAGCTCAAAAAGGTATGACACTTTGTATTCTGACCGTTTTTTCTCATTTGACGCCAAAAATACTGATATTTTTGTGCAAAAAAACTCCATTAAGATTTTTGGCAACAATTTCGATTAGAATTTTTTATTAAAAATATGGATTTTATCTGCGCGGTTTTCTTCGTAGTTTGGCCAAAAAAGGTCCCAAAGGAAAAAGAATAACAGATTTGAACAACTGAGGTCCCTAGCTAACGTTCCTCATCACTTTCTGACTGATTTTCAAAAATAAATTGATTTTCAAATTTTTGCGATTTTTATAAGGGCCAGGGTCACAATTTATTACAAAAAAATTAAAAACGCTAAAATTACCATTTTTTAATGCCAATCGATAGGGAATTTAAATACGAGCTCAAAAAGGTATGACACTTTGTATTCTGACCGTTTTTTCTCATTTTACGCCAAAAATACTGATATTTTTGTGCAAAAAAAAGCGATTAAGATTTTTGGCAAAAATTTCGATTTGAATTTTTTATTAAAAATATGGATTTTATCTGCGCGGTTTTCTTCGTAGTTTGGCCAAAAAAGGTCCCAAAGGAAAAAGAATAACAGATTTGAACAACTGAGGTCCCTAGCTAACGTTCCTCATCACTTTCTGACTGATTTTCAAAAATAAATTGATTTTCAAATTTTTTCGATTTTTATAAGGGGTGGGGTCACAATTTTTTACAAAAAAATTAAGAACGCCAAAATTACCATTTTTTAATGCAAATCGATAGGGAATTTAAGTACGAGCTCAAAAAGGTATGACACTTTGTATTCTGACCGTTTTTTCTCATTTGACGCCAAAAATACTGATATTTTTGTGCAAAAAAACTCCATTAAGATTTTTGGCAACAATTTCGATTAGAATTTTTTATTAAAAATATGGATTTTATCTGCGCGGTTTTCTTCGTAGTTTGGCCAAAAAAGGTCCCAAAGGAAAAAGAATAACAGATTTGAACAACTGAGGTCCCTAGCTAACGTTCCTCATCACTTTCTGACTGATTTTCAAAAATAAATTGATTTTCAAATTTTTTCGATTTTTATAAGGACCAGGGTCACAATTTATTACAAAAAAATTAAAAACGCTAAAATTACCATTTTTTAATGCCAATCGATAGGGAATTTAAATACGAGCTCAAAAAGGTATGACACTTTGTATTCTGACCGTTTTTTCTCATTCGACGCCAAAAATACTGATATTTTTGTGCAAAAACACACGATTAAGATTTTTGGCAACAATTTCGATTAGAATTTTTTATTAAAAATATGGATTTTATCTGCGCGGTTTTCTTCGTAGTTTGGCCAAAAAAGGTCCCAAAGGAAAAAGAATAACAGATTTGAACAACTGAGGTCCCTAGCTAACGTTCCTCATCACTTTCTGACTGATTTTCAAAAATAAATTGATTTTCAAATTTTTTCGATTTTTATAAGGACCAGGGTCACAATTTATTACAAAAAAATTAAAAACGCCAAAATTACCATTTTTTAATGCAAATCGATAGGGAATTTAAGTACGAGCTCAAAAAGGTATGACACTTTGTATTCTGACCGTTTTTTCTCATTCGACGCCAAAAATACTGATATTTTTGTGCAAAAAAACACGATTAAGATTTTTGGCAACAATTTCGATTAGAATTTTTTATTAAAAATATGGATTTTATCTGCGCGGTTTTCTTCGTAGTTTGGCCAAAAAAGGTCCCAAAGGAAAAAGAATAACAGATTTGAACAACTGAGGTCCCTAGCTAACGTTCCTCATCACTTTCTGACTGATTTTCAAAAATAAATTGATTTTCAAATTTTTTCGATTTTTATAAGGGGTAGGGTCACAATTTTTTACAAAAAAATTAAAAACGCCAAAATGACCATTTTTTAATGCAAATCGATAGGGAATTTAAGTACGAGCTCAAAAAGGTATGACACTTTGTATTCTGACCGTTTTTTCTCATTTTACGCCAAAAATACTGATATTTTTGTGCAAAAAAAAGCGATTAAGATTTTTGGCAACAATTTCGATTTGAATTTTTTATTAAAAATATGGATTTTATCTGCGCGGTTTTCTTCGTAGTTTGGCCAAAAAAGGTCCCAAAGGAAAAAGAATAACAGATTTGAACAACTGAGGTCCCTAGCTAACGTTCCTCATCACTTTCTGACTGATTTTCAAAAATAAATTGATTTTCAAATTTTTTCGATTTTTATAAGGGGTGGGGTCACAATTTTTTACAAAAAAATTAAAAACGCCAAAATTACCATTTTTTAATGCAAATCGATAGGGAATTTAAGTACGAGCTCAAAAAGGTATGACACTTTGTATTCTGACCGTTTTTTCTCATTTGACGCCAAAAATACTGATATTTTTGTGCAAAAAAAAGCGATTAAGATTTTTGGCAACAATTTCGATTTGAATTTTTTATTAAAAATATGGATTTTATCTGCGCGGTTTTCTTCGTAGTTTGGCCAAAAAAGGTCCCAGAGTAAAAAGAAGAACAGATTTGAACAACTGAGGTCCTTAGCTAACGTTCCTCATCACTTTCTGACTGATTTTCAAAAATAAATTGATTTTCAAATTTTTTCGATTTTTATAATGGGTAGGGTCACAATTTTTTGCAAAAAAATTAGAAACGCTAAAATTACCATTTTTTAATGTCAATCGATAGGGAATTTAAAAAGGTATGACATTTAATATTCTGACCTTATTTTACACCATATTGGTCAGAATACTGAGTTATTTGGTTAGGATTTGGGTTTTCAATAATTGTGAAGAGCAACAAATTCTAAGAAAAATAATAAATTAAATATTGAATCACTTGATTTTCTATGCATTAACTTTAAGCAAAGGCAATTGGTGAAAACTTGAGCTAACCAACAAGTTAAAGCCACGCGACAGGCTTGTGCATTCCCTATTTTAGCTTGGTTCTTTTTTCTCGCTTCATGTGGAGGGGAAATCCCCATTAATCGCATTGGTGTTTATTTAGCTTGTAATTACATTCATTTATTTACTTATTGACTGTGTCTGCGGCTCCGTTTCTCCTCCCCGTCGAATAACTAACAATATTCCTGGGAAATGGGAAAATGGGGGAAATGGGGCCCCGCCTCTGACCTTCGGTAAGCCGCAAGGCGAACTGCCGGCCAGGCCAACCCCCATTAAAAGCCAATATCTTTGAGCCCTGCCAGCGTTGGCCAAATAAGAAAAAATGTCTTTGAATGACTGACAATCAATTTCGCTTGGCTGCAGGACGCAGGACGAAGGACGAGGGACGATGGCTCGTGTCGCCTTAACGAACGTTGAAAATTACTTTGACATAAGTTAATTAATCTTTGGCGCGCAAAGTTCGTGTTTGAAATATTGCACAGTCTTCGGTCGGTGGAAGGCCCAAAACAAAGGGACTCGACCGATGATAACCAGAAGAACAGCAGGACCCCCATACCATTCCCCCAAAATCGAGAAAGGGGAACAGGAACAGGAGCAGGCAGATGGCAGGTCGACCGTCGACTGTCTGTCTGAATGAAATATTTGTCAATGAGTATTGCTAATTTACAAGTTTGATTTGTTCGGCGTGCACGAACAGCCACTTCCTCTTTCCTTTTTCCGCAGGACTTCTCCTTTTTGGGGCCCTGAGAAATTGCCCGGACATTCTTCTGGCCAGCCGTACATAAATAAACGCCATTCGACGTTCTCTTGGAGATGCAGGAAAATGTTTTCCCGACAATCCGACTTAGGTGTCTTTTTTCTTTGGCTCCGGAAAATTCCACCGTTCGACTTGTCCTACGAAATGAGGAAATTCCGAATGGATTCCGACTGTGATTGAGTGATTTAGCCCGATGTTAGTTTGTGTTTTAGTTGGAAAATAACAAAGTAGGTATGGAAGTTGTAGGAAGAATATAAAAATATATTTAAAAATATGTATTAAAAATATTATTATACATTTTATTTTTATTACTTAGGGTATAAAGAACTTTAAAATAAATACCAAATATTTAATCAGCGTTTTTTATAAATAATAATAATTATATATTTAAAGTTTAAAATATAAACAAATTGAAAGTAGAAACTTACTAATTATAAGATTAAAAAATATATTCTAATTTCCATTACTTGGCTTATGAGGAATTTTAAAATATGTTAAAAGTATTTACCCTGATATCTAACATTTTTAATAAATTATAAATTCAAAACATATATTTATATTTTAAACAAAGAGAAAATAGAAACAATTCTTACTAACTGCAATCCCTGCCCTTCCTTTTCCTTTCCCTTTTCGATATCCTTATGTTCAGTCGAGTCAATGAGCCTTGCCATATGTGTAATCCTTGTGAAATCCCTGCCCCATCCCCACTTGCCACTCTCAATGGATCACCAGTGTCCTTTTCCCCTCCGTTTCCTCCTCCCCCCTCTGACAATCCCATTTGTGCCATCTCCGATGTCCAAGAGTCCTCGGCAGTCATTTCTCATACAATTGCCACTGCCATTTCGTAGCAACTTGTAATGGACTTTAATCAATTAATTTGAAAACGCTTTTCATTTGGCAATCGGGTGGATAAGTCGGGGGTTTCGGGGGGGTGAATCGTAGAGACAATGGCCAAAGTAAAGTGTCTGCCTGGTGGCTGGCCACTTTCTTCTGCAAAAACGGACGGAAATACATGGCAAGCCGATGCCAAAAATGTGGATGGTGGATGGGCAAGAAAAAGAATAAATAAACAACCATCCGAACCCGGTGGCTCAGGACCAGAACGAAGGGGGCGAAGGGTTGGGTCAAACTCCAAACTCCAAAGGACTCCAGAGGCAGGACAACAAACGCACTTAAAACACAATGATGCTCATTGTGTCTGACAGGCAGACGAACGAACGGACCCATGCAGCAGCTCCCTCTTTCTCTTCCTCCTCCTCACTCCTCACTCCCCGAACTCCCGATCTATGGCTATAGCTATTCCTATATAGCTGATGCTGAGGCTGATCCACCTAAGAAGACGACAACGAGGATGTGGCGTCGTCTGGTTTGCGGCTCTTGCTTCGGCTGGGCACTCGGAAAAATAATAAAAGTAATTGTAAAAGTAAAAAAAATATTAAAATTAGTTTTTTATAGAATATATTAATAGATTTTGTTTGTATTTTAATATTTTTATAATAATATTTTTAATAGAATATTGATTTTAAGAAAATACAGACAAAAAATAAGATCCTTAAAAATGTTTATGTTATAATGTAAATTTACATCCTTAATTTTTAACACTAAAAAAAAATTAGTTATAAAAATAAAAAATTCTAAAGTGCACTTAATTTTGTTTTTGTAAATTCATAAAGCTTCATTAAATGATTTATTGACTCTTTGGGATCAGCAATTGTAATCAATTATATTATCGAATTAAAGTCGAGTTTCGGTTTTTATTTTTAAATTTTTATGTCAAACCGTTTTTGTTAACGATTGATCTTCCCGTTTAAAATAGGCCTTCTTTTATACTAATAGAAGATTAGTTTGAATAAAATATATAACATTTTCTATCACCTTTGATTGAACTTAAGATAAACTAAAGTTGATTTAAAATCTTTCCTTAAGGGCCAGTATTATTGTAGGGATTTTAATATTTTAAGCTTCCTTATTTTTGCATTTTTTCGAGTGTATATAGATGAATTCGGGGGTCTGAGGAGGTGACACCTGCTCCTCCCCGCCGCCATTCGAGCACTTTGATTACGCATTGGCTTTGTCCCGGCTCAGACTTTCCCGGAGACTCTTTCCTTTTGGATTTTCCGCCTCTTCCGCCTTTTCCATTCCATTCCATTTTATTTCCTGGCATTCCGGAGTTCCTATTCCGTTGTCATTTTGGCACTTCAGTTTGATTTCGCTGCGTTCCGAATTTCTTAGGGTTTTTCTGTTTCTCTCTTTTTGGAGCTTCGGGACTTCGGGTTTGCCTTTTTCTGTCGCCATTGTCCTGGCCTTTGTTGTCCCGTCTTTGGTCACGCACTTTCCCAAAGTCAAGTGGAGGCGGCCAAATGGCCAACAGGGGAGTTGGCCAACTGCCGGGAAAGAGGCCACTTGAGCGGCTCATTTTGTACTTCATTGAAGACAAATTAGTGTCGATGAAGATGGAGATGAAGTCGGTTTTTTGTGGGATGGCCAAAATATATTTATTTTTAATGTATTTAAATTAATTAAGATGTGTAAACCTGGTCAAATTATTGGGCTTAGATTTTCCATCTTTTTTTATTGTTAATCAACTTTCTTTTGTAGGATCTTCTACAGCTTCTTTATCGGTTAACGCATAGGAATTCCTGTATATCCCTCCCTCTCCCCTTGTTGGCTTATTTCCGCTTCCGTTTCGCTTTGACTTTTACTCCTTCTTCTTCTTGGGGAGGGGGGTAAAATCACCCTACCCCTTCCCATTTCAGCCTTGTCAACCAATTTCCAGTCACAATGACACTGAAAAGCGACATCGGCAGTGGACTTTCTGCAAATGGCAAGAAATCAACGTCAGTGGGTTGAGAAATAGGTGGATTCGGGGAGAATCTGCTAGGGAAGAATTGCAGAGAGAGGAGAGAGGCGGGGCGAAGAGAAGAAACCAAACGAAAGGCAGCTGAAAAAGAATTAAATCAAGAACTCATTAAGGCGCCGGATGCAATCACACTTTGCGCCATTCAGCGCGCCACTCTATCTCCACTATCGCCCCTCTCTTTCCGCCCGCCATATAGCCCTCTCTTTCGCCGCCCGGCATGCCGGCATATACCCCTCTCTCTCTCTCTGTCTCCATCGAACAGCGAGCTGCAGAGTTGTCGCCGTTTGCCGTCTCCGTTTGCCGCAAAAGTGCGCACAATTATTCATTAACTTTGCACCGGAAAAGCAGAGAAATTAAAAACTGCCAACGCCAGGATAAATAGGGACAAAGTGCAGAAATTAAAAATATGAGAAATACTACGCCAGACAGGGACGGCAAGAGGGAGCGAGTGGGAGAGGGAGGGAGAGAGGGAGACACACACTGAGTTGGGCTTAAAAAAAATGAGTTGGTTAAGTAAGAAGTCCCTCGAAAAGGGGCGAAGGAGGGGCCAAGGGGGCGGGGCGGCCGAGCAGGTCACAACTAATAAAACAAAAGTCAAAAGTCCTTAAGCGCAATGAAGAAGCTAAAAATGCAACGCGGCAGCGTCAGCTTAAACTACAAAAAAATATATGAGAAAGGATAAGGGGGCGGCGGAGGCCAAGGGATGCAGTGCACTAGGAAAAAAGGATGCACAAGAATAACAATAAATACATAAATAAATAAATAAATGCCGACTTTTGGTATATATTAGCCAAAATACTAAATATTAGCCAAAGAAAGATTCAAATCTTTGGCAAAAACAATCACTTCTTTCCGTTTTTTTTTTTGACAAATTTTGACTCACAGAAAAAAGGAGCGGCTGTTTTGAGCAGGTTATAACCTAAACTAAGGATTCCCAGCATTTTCGGGGAAATCTATTTTTTGACAAATTTTCACATTTTTGATAAGGGGTTACATCATGATTTTTTGCGAAAAATGGCAAAAACTAAAAAGTTTCAGATTTAAATGCCAATTGATTGGCAATAAAATAACGAGCTCAACGAGGTATGACATACCTTATTCTGAGCTTATTTCTCACCATATTGGTAAAAAAACTGAAAAATTAATAGAAAATATGTATATTTTTTAAAGAGGTTTTTCAATAAATAAGATGAAACGCTACCGAAGTCGCTTGCTATTCGATCGCTATAAAATGCGCTACACATTTTTGTTCGGTGCATTGCTGGGGTGGCTGTTTTAGCCGGATGGCGGAAAAGGGTTAAGGCTGATGAGCCTGGCTCACCCCACCCCCGTCCTGCCACCCACATGGCTCCAGTAGCCAGTAATGAGGCGCCCAACGCTGCGGGCAACCATAAAAATCTCAGGACCCGAGACCACCCGGCCCCCATATCTTTTTTTTAGCAGGAACCCCCCTCCCCCCCTTCCCACTTTTGGTGGCCATTTGGCTGCCGTGAAGCATTTGGCGCAGTGGCGCCTGAAAGCATGCAGCACTTATTGTTTTATTCGCTGCAAGGGTGTGGGTGGCAAGGGGTGAAGGGGGGGGGGGGAGGGGTGGGGGTGGCGGTTAGGGTCTACAGGGGTAGGGTCTTCTGGAGACTGCTGGCCCAGCATATCCGCTCCACGTCACTTGTGATAATTGCGTGCAACCGGTCGCGCCTTGTGATTGTGACATCGCCTACCCCCTGAAACCCCCCTTCCAACCCCCTTACACTCACCCCTTCGCCTTTCTAAGAAACTCAAAAAATCTGGCCACGCCCCCCACCCCCGCCTTTGGCCCACACATTTGAAGCCCCTTTGTGCATATCAGGCAACCGGATCAGGCAGTAGAAAAAGCCAACGTCACACAGAGAACAAAAAAATTAAAGTAAAACAAAAAAAATAAATAATAAAAATAGGAAAACCAAAAAAAAAAATGAGGAGAGAAAAACCAAGAAAAAGCTGAAAAAATATGGAAAATTTGCGAGGCTGGGGGGAATAAAAAAAAGAGATGGAAAGCAAATGCGAAATAAAAATTCATAATTACGTTTACGCCGGTAATTAAAAATTATTGTAATACACACGCAATGCCCAGCAGTTGGTGGACACTTTGGTCTGGCCACGCCCACTACCCACCGCCCCCTAGGCCACCGCCCACCACCCACTCATCCCAAAAACCAACGCCGCCGCCTGTCATGTGAACGGAAAGGTTCGCTGAACAAATCACGGCCACATTCGCAGTTGGAGAAAATCCAAGCAGGAAGAAAAAACCACTGGGAAAATGGCAGGAGCGACGGGGGAAAAACTACTGGAAAAATAAGCAGGAGAAGAAGGAGGTTTTGGGGGGGGGGGGAGATGCGTCTGCTTGATGACGATGGCGGTAATTACAAGATAAAAACTATTTAAGTGGTTAGCCAACGGAAATCGCCGGAAATAAAAAGGGCCAAATAATGTCTTATGTCAAGGGGTAAAAATACTAAAAAAAAAAGGGCTAGAAAAATAGAGATACAAATTTATTAAAATAATATAAAACAGATAATATATAATAATATAAATTTTAATTTAAAAGAAAACCAATAAATACATATTTTAAACTTAAAAAAGGTTTAGAAAAATGGCCAACAAAAAATTTATAAAAATAATATAAAATTAAATAATAAAACAAAATATAAATATATCTAATAATACCTACAAATAAATAATAAATAATAGGTAATATAAATTTAAATTGAGTAGAAAATCTGTAAATAAATATTTTAGACTTGCCCCTCCTTATTTCCAATTTTCCTAAATATTATTTAAGGCTGTTTTCTTTATATATAATATATACTTCTTATATATAATTTTTCTATATATTATTTAGGACTTTTAACAAATGCTTTCAGCTTTTCCCTTTGATATCTCTCAATGGGGCCATTAAAAATGTGTGCTTAAACAAATTAATTAAATCATATTTTTGGAATTGATGGCGCACAAGCGATTGCACAATATGTCGAAAGTCGAATGTCGAATGCCCATTTGAGCAGCATCAAAGTGAAACCTCAAAAAGGAGCCCCTGCCCCCACCAATACGCCCCCTTTGATACCCTGCAGCGGCACTTAAATTACGCACACATCGTTAAACGCGCGTTTGCAAATTGAACAATATTTGAAAAATTACACCAAAAAAAAGTGAAAGAAATCGCGGGGTGATGGGGAAAATGGCAATGGCAGGGCCATGAAGTGCAAAAAAAATACCGTATTCCTGCTTCCTTTTATTTTTATTAATGTTGCGCCAGCCGCCGATGGCAAAAGCCGCGCACAGCTCGTTAGCAACTTAAGTCGAGCCGTTTGACGACGTCGATATGCCGTGCGATATGGCGATATGGAGATGGAGATGGAGCTGGATCTGAGGCTATATGGCCCGAGTTATGATGAGGTTGGCATTGGCAGGGGGTTGGGCAGGGGGTTCGGTTAGACGTCAAACAAAAGGCAAACGTCAATGCGCCGCCGAATTGGCAACATATTTGCAAACAGCCGCGAGTCGAAAGCGCGAAGCGCCCACCTCCCACCTCTCAACTCCCAACTCCCCCTCATCATCAAAAACCCCTCCTGTTGTATTTTACTTTTTGCTCGAAAGGCCCGCGGCATATGCGAAAAAAATAAGGAGAGCTCAGCGAGCTGAGAGCCCTGATTTTACACAAATTTACCAGCCCACTGATACCCTGGAAAATATTTAAATATTCTAAATATCTTATTTTTAAAACATTTAAATACAGATATCATATTTTTATAATTTATCTTTTAATAACATTTTAATCATAGTTATTTTTATAAGTATTTTATTAATATTATTTTTTACTTAAGCTTAAGTATAAAAATATATATATTTTAAAAATAAAAAGGTAGATAGAAGATACAAAATGTACAAACATTTCTTTCAAAAATACCTTCTCTTTGTATCTAAATGTGTTATTCAATATAAACAATTTAAAATGAATTGAAAAATACTCAAAATCTATTATCACCTTAATTTGACAATTTTAAAGTAATATTTCCTTTCCTAATATAATTTATGAAACCATTACAAATTTTATTTACATTTTAAAAGAAACTTTAAACACAGCATACCCTTTAAAACTCAATTAGAGGGTATGTTTTTGCCAGCTTAAAAAAAAGAAGGAAGGAAAATAAGGCGAACGAAAGCCGCGACATTGACGACGGCACGCCAAAGCCAAGGCTACAGCAGCACCACCCAGCCACCCACCACCCACTTACCTACCCCTCCCCACCCCCTGCCAACCACCCACTTTTTGGCCAACAAACTGCGGATCGCGGGCCGCTCTGCGTGTTTGATTACCACGCGCGGTTACACGCAAAACAACGCAATTTTCGGCATGCATGCCGCCGCAGCACCACCCAACCACCCATCCAGCCACCCACCCACTGCCAAGACAAGGTCGAAGCAGAGGTCGGGATTGGGGGTGGTGGATTGGGCACCGTTCGATCCGGGGGTCGCGCTCGCTTACAAGAAAAATCGCACAAAATCCCACTTGACAGGCGTAGTTAGCGGGCATCATGCAAATATCAGTCATGTTGTTGGCAACTGGCGAGGGTTGCCACAGAAGTTAAGTGTTGGAATTAGGGATAAAGATATAAATAGATGTATTATTAATGGTTTATGGTGATTTATTAATGTCTAAAATATACAGGAAATTTAAAAAATCACTCAAATATATTTTAAGTTCATAATTTAATTTTTAAAAAAATGATTTTTAGAAAACTATATAATTTCTCAGCCTTACGAAAACGTAAAAAAAATTTTAAATGTTATATAAATATTTATTTTGCTATTTTTTTAATAAAAGGATTTAAAGTATAAAAAAATTCAGAAAAAAGAGCTTACTTAATAAATATATATACCATTAAATGATCTTTTAATGTCTTTTAATTATTATTAAGCATTATTACTAAAAAAAAGTTTTAAAAAATTAAACACATATATTTTTAGTTCATATTTTAATTTTAAAAGATACTTTAAAACAAGATATAATTTTCAGCCTTACTGAAATATTTATCTTATTATTTTTTAAGTAAAGTTTATTTAAAGTGTGAGTAAAATCTAAGTTATAATTTCTTGCCTCCAAAATACTTTCTCGCAACTTTGCGGTTAACCCACCGTCGCCTTTTGGAACTGCTTGTGATATATTGAACATCGGCGACCGAGGAACAAGGACCGGGACCCAAAAGGACAGGCGACGGGCGACTTTCGCCCCCTTGGCCCGACTGCGGTTAATGGCTTATTTAAAATTGCGGCGCTGGGCGATGCTTTTTTGAGAAATTGGCAAACCGCTGGCGAAATTGATACGCGGCAATCAGTGCGCGGAAAGTGGGCGGAGGGGGAGTGGCACCGCGGCTTTAAATCATAATCAGTAAAATGGAAAAAATATAAATAATGAAAATTGCGACGAGCGACGAGCCGGCGAGCAGCCAAATTGAAAGTAGAGCTCTGGGGGTTGCCGAAAATTGCGAGTGGAAAAATCAAATGCAGGGGGAAATAGGAAAATTTGCATAACCCAAAAATCGGAGGGGGGAGGGTTGGGATGGATTTGCGAGTTGTTTTGAATCAACAGGATGAAAAAAATAAAACTCAAATGAAATTAATCTAATAAGGCAACTTTGTTGCCAAGTCAATTTTACAAACCATTGATGCAGAAGATCAAACTTCCGCACAAATGTTGTTAATGAAATATTAATGCGAAAAGGATATGCAATTGACAATTGTCTCTGCCTTCTGCCCTCTGCCCCTGGATTTTTCCCCCGCCCCTTCGGCTTTTCCCAGCTTTTCTTGTACTTAGTCTCCGGCTTAAAACACAAAGCCGCTCATTTGCATAGGACCCTTGTGGGTGGACAGCCGGCTGGCTCTAAATTAAATTACAATTCCAAAACTGCCGCAGATAATGTGAAAAAATCACAGCCATTAATCATGACATCCTCCTGCAGAACTGCAGCCTCAATTGACATTTTCCATTTTCCATTTGCCATTTACCATTTGCCGGCCGAGGAAGCGTCGTCTTATGCAAATTATGTCGACAACCCCAACCGTCCACCCACTGGGCTGCAGCTAAAAGCATTGATAAATCATAACCACAAAACGGCGAGGCGCAGATTTATTTTTCCACGAGGAAACCGCGGAAATGCTCAACAGTTATCCTTGAAAATTATTACGCGAAAGGTGGGGCAAACTTGGGTGTATGGAAATTAAAAATATTAGGTACATTTGGCATTCGAAACTATTTAATGGAAATCTCCAGGATTTTTAAAAACGCCTATTGAGGTGTCTAAAAGTATGCAACAGTATATTTTGAATACTAAAATCATATTAGACTTCGAGAGATTTAAATGGAGTGTATGGAAATTGAAAGAAGTACATTTTCACATTCAAAACTATTAAATGAAATTTATTAGTATTTTTAAAGGCCCATCAAACTGTCTGAAAGTATGCAACAGTATGTTTTACATACTTAAATCATATTATTTCACGGGATTTTACTGCATACTTTTGGACACCTTTATTCTATTATTTTTCTTAAGCACTGAAGTATATTTTCCTTCAGTGTCTATGATAAAATATCCCATTCAGGGTTCTCAAAAGAAGCGAGCATTATGCAAAGTGCTCGACAAGTGAGAGTGCGTTGTGGTCACCGGACAAGAGCTTTGAATAATCCATGTTGTCCCTGAACCATGCTGTATATCTGTACATACCTACTATCACTCGATCGCCAAAACAGTTTTGTGATTTTCCCGACACAACCGATGTGAAAGCTGAAAACTGGAAACCACACACTCGAACGGTGGAAAATCGGGAAAGGGAAAAGGGGGATCCCCATCGATTGCCAGTGTGAGCTAAGCAAACTGTCAATATTTGATGTATGTTAACACCCAGCAGCAGGATAACAAGTGGCGGGATTCGGGATTGGGGTTTCGGGGGGCAGAGGCCATGTGTCAACATGGATGGATGGATGGATGGATGAATTTTGGCATATTTTTGCATGTGCACCATTTGGCAGCTGAATGCCAAAATGCCAGCCACAAACATGCGCGCCAGTGGAGCCGCAAAATTGAACAGGGGGCGGGGAGAGTGACTCCTCCTCATCCTGGATCCTGAATCCTGAATCCTGAAGCCAGACGTCTGTCATGTTGTCTGGCTGCCGCAGGAGGCCACATTTCCCAGCTATTCAATATGTCAAAATCGTGTCGATAACGTTCAAACATGCCAAAGTTCGTTCGTTCGTTGGCGGCAAGGGGGTTTCATGGGTTAAGGGGCCAAAGGGTTAAAAGGCGGAATGTGGCTGGCTGACGATGCCGCCATTTGTGGCTGCAAAATGCGGTTGAGGCCTGCCAAAAAGGAAGCCAGCAGCCAGGAGCCAGGACATTTGGTCCTCGGCAAGGACACTGAAAACGGGATGTGCGAAAATTACAGGCCATGTGCCATTAGCAGTATCAATTTAATAAACAATTCTTAATATGTTTTTGGATTTTTTAAAGTGCATTTTACTGCTCTTAAAAAAACACTAAGTTAGTTATTTTATCGCTAAAAAATATTTTAAATAAAAGTTTTTCTACTGTACTAATTTGTAAATTAATTCTATATTATTTTTTGTTAGATATTTTGACATTTTAATAAAATTAGTTTAATATTTTATTTTATTTATTTAATTTTTTAAGTCACATTCAATTTTAATTCCAAGTGTTAAATTAATTCTAAAATGTTTTATTTTTTATATTTTTATATTTTTTGTTAGATATTTGGACATTTTAATAAAATAAAAAAACATTAAAAAAAACACAAGCAAACTTACAGTTTAAATTTGCGAGCAAGAGGCGGAGACTTAATTAATCAATTTCAAATCAATTACCACAAATTTGTTACCAATATGCAAAGACATGAATCACGAGGCCAGAACCCAGACTTCCGGCAAGATAAGGACACATCTCTCAGACGCAGGCTAATGGGTTAAGAGTGGGTGTGCCAGGGGTTAGGGCGGGGGAAGCGGGTTTGGGCATAAACAAATCTTAGCTGTCAAAAGTGCTCAAAGCCATTGTGCTAATCTCAGAGTTTTGGGTTGTTTCGGGGCAGACAGAGAGAGGATGTGATGGCCAAAGGCAATGGCAATGGCAATGGCAATGCCAACAATGCAATGCAATGCAATTGCAATTGCAATTGCAATTGCAGCAGAGGAGAAACAACGACAACTCTAACGGCATTCAATAAATCACTAAACACTTGAATGACGCTGCCAATGCAACTTGCAACACATTGCACACAGGCAGCAGCAGCAGCAGCAACAGCAACAGCAGCAACATGCAACACGAGGGGGAGTAAGGGGTTAAACGGAAACGGATGCCAGGATCCAAAAGGCAAGGCAGGCCTCATAATTCAAAATTGAAATTGCAACAATCAATTGCAACAACATGCAACAAATCGTTTGTAGCCTGGTAGCCTAATCACTGCACGTCGTCCATTCGACTACAGGGGCCAGCAGGGGGTTAACGTTGACCCACCCCCCCTTCGGCTGACATATAAATCTCAGTTGGAGGCGCAGTTGGCAAAGACGATGGCCAGAAATGGCCGAGAAAGTGGGTTAAGGGGTGTCAAGGGGTTAAGGGGCGGTTAGGTAGGGGTTAGGGAGGGGTTAAGGGGGCCAAACAGGAGGACAAAGTTCAATTGTTCGAGTCTGCAGGTCTTCGGGGCCTCGAGCTTGCACAACCAGGAAGATGGAGACGAGATGCAATGATGATGAAGGAGCTTCGCTTGGTTTCATTCGATTCGGCTAGCGGGAATCTCATAGATACCCTTCATAAGTAAGTTAGCAATAAATACTGTGTGTGTGGGCAGAGCACCGGCAGAGAGTATTTCCCTTAGGCTTGCTTTTGGACTTCAGTTGAAATAACTTATTTCGAATTTACATATTACTAGACCTCCATTATCTCACTCTGCCAGCGTAACAAGTTAAATAAATAGAGGTGTGAGTCCTGTGTCCTGGAATTTATTTACTTTAATTTTTTGCACAACTAAATGATAGCCGAGACCTCAGGTTAGTTGGTCCTTTGCCTTGCAATTAGTACCGATTTACATGACAAAGTGCAAAGAATTCTCGGCATTTGTCCCAAAAATCGAGAGGGAGAGAGGTGCGTTCCCAATGAGCCGTAGGGTATAATTAGTGCTGCTCTCGGCTGCTAATCTGTGATTTTCCAAATTGTTTCACAAGTGTCATAAATCAATGAAATACCAATAAGTCGTCGTCGTTGTCGTTGTCCTGCAGCTCTTCCTGCTGTTTTGCTCCTGCTCCTGCTGCCGTTTGCAATTGTTCGAAAATGCAAATTTCGCAAAAGGATATGCCCATGCATAAATGCTGTGCCGCCCGTTGGTCGAGGAGGGGTTAACGGGGGGTTTGGGGGGGCGGTTAAGGGGCCAAGGATCCAAAGGGGCCATGGGACCCAAGGAAGGACTCTCAGGACCGCCGGCAGCGACAGCAGCCAGAAGCCAGACACGAAGCAAACATATTTCATGCAGTCTCAATTGGAATTCTAAATCAATCAGATTGAGACGACGCCGGCTCCACTCAGCTAACAGCTAACCAGTTCAGTTCAGTGCCGTTGGGCACCGTGCAGTGCACTGCGCGAAAAAAAGTATGGATTCAAATTTTATACAAAAGTACCCTTCTTTTTGCGGTTTTTTGACAGTAATTTGGACAAATCGAGGCGTACAGCTAAAAGAGCGACTGTTTTGAGCAGCTAACAACCTAAACTAACGATTTCCATCACTTCCCGGGAAATCTATTTTTTGACAAATTATCGTGATTTTTGCGAAAAATGGCAAAAAAATAAAATGTCCAGGTTTATTTGCCAATCGATTGGAAATTTAATAACGAGCTCAGAAAGGTATGACAATCCATATTTGAACCATTATTTCCATTGTTTCGCCCAAAAAAAACAATTATTTTTTTTGTGGAAAATTGGAATTTAGGTTTTTTGCAAAAATTTGCATTTTTTTCTTTTTTGTGTTTTGCTATAACTTGCCCAAAAATGGTCCTAGACCAAAAATACGAACTGTTTTGAACAGATTACAAAATAATAATAAATTCCATGACACTTTCCGTGTAATGTTAAAAAAAGTAAAATTTTTGCGAATTTTAATTTTTTTTATAAGGGGGTACCCCATGATTTTTTGCGAAAAATTTTTAAAAAATTAAATGTCCAGGTTTAAATACCAATCGATTGGGAATTTAATAACAAGTTCAGAAAGGTATGTCAATCCATATTTGTATCAATATGTATATTGTTTCGGCCAAAAAACCAATTATTTTTTTTGTGGAAAATTAAGATTTTGGTTTTTGGTAAAAATTTGAATTTTTTCTTTTTGCTTTTTTTGCTGTAACTTGGCCAAAAATGGTCTTACACCAAAAATACATACTGTTTTGAACAGATAACAAAAAAAATTTTAGATTCATGACACTTTTAACGCGATTTTGAATTTTGTCGTTCTATTATCCTTAAAATCTTGGCCCCAAACTATTTCGGCGAGTGTACCAAATTCGTAGGACTCTGTGCATTAAGTAAGACACAAATCATAATCGTATGCGTGGTGGGAGCGGGGGAATTTCGGGCGAAGGAGTGGTTATATCTAGGTGCCAGCTGGGCAAGGATCTGTGGCTCGTCCTCGTTTCTCGCATCTCGCCTCTCGTCCTGTTAGGAAATGCAAAATTTCAAATATGAATTGAACTGATATATTAATGGCCACTTGAGTTGCACTCTCCTCAGATCCTGGGGACGTTTGTCAGCCAAAAGTAACTGCAGTTTCCTGGGGGAAATTTGCAGGGTGGGTGGGCTGCTGGGAGGTGGGTGGTGGGTGGTAGGTGGAATAGGAATAACCTGCTCGGTGTTGGCATTTATAAATCAAAATTTTGGGCCAACAACCTGCAAACAAACGGACAAACGCACACCGAAGGACATTTTGCATCCTTGTATCTTTGTATCTGTGCTTGTGTAATTGCCAGGACCTGGACTGCATCCTGTTTTGAGAGGGGGCCTCAGACCCTTTTTTGGGGTGGGGGGGGGTGAGCCACAATTGCAGCAACTTATCTCTCGCCTGCCCATATAAATAATGACAAGCACGACGACAAATAATAACCAAACGCACACAGGACATACACAGGACGAAGGACACAGGACATGCCGCAGGACAATAGGCCTGGGAGAAAAATAAGGACGACGACTCACAGTGTCTGTGAGTGAGTGTGCATAATATGAAAATTTATGTGCGGAAAGGATTGAAAATAAATTTATGAATTATATTGGTTAGAAAATTGCATCTACTCAAGGATATCCTTAATGTCTCCAGGATATGCATGCATATATATGCGGCCTGCATGGCCGTTGCCGTTGCCGTTGCCGTTGCCCCATTGTTTTTGCGTTCCATTCAACAATGTCCTGATTCAATTTATTGTTTGTTTGATTTGCATTCCAACCGGAGACACTCGCCAGATTTGTGCCTCTTGTATATCCTATCCTTTATAGAAATATATGCGCTATATGCGGGGAAGTCCTGCGTCCTTTGTCCCATTTGATCAGCGATAACAGCTGCAATTTGCGCCGAAAGTGCTTTTCGAATCATCATTGGCAAAAATAAGAATCGCAAAGAGAGAAATACACGCAGCCAGGCTTATCGTAAAAATCCAATAAAAGTGGGCCACCGACTTCGGTTTGGGGACTTTTATGATTCTTCCCCTGTTTTCTCAGGCATTAGGTAGTTTATGACTGCGTTTGCTTGTGGTACAGAGAGAAAAACTAGGTGAAATCAAGCAAATATTGATAAATGTACAAAAATGATTATTAAAACAAGGGATTTTAATATAAATTAAAATTTAAAGAGTATATACATTTTAAAATATTTTGGTGATAAAAATAATCATTTTTATTATTATTATCAAATGAATAAAAAGTTAAAAATAAATATTTAAACAAGGCAATTAATTATATTGATCTAAGATAATAAAATAATATATATTCATGAATTTTGGTGGCAAAAATGAAGTAATTTTTTTGTAATTTCTCTCAGTGCAGCAAATATGTCAAAGTTCAGTCACAGGATTCGATGGGGGGGATTTGGCGCAAGGTAAAAGGAACTGGCCATAAAACTTTCCCGACACGTTTATGCCTATCTGGATGGCGGAATCTGAATTCTCAATGCCAATCCGAATACATATCCACATCCTGTGGCAGTTCATCAAATGCCCGACGACAAGTCACGAG
Source organism: Drosophila pseudotakahashii (assembly GCA_035046095.1). Taxonomy (NCBI): domain Eukaryota; kingdom Metazoa; phylum Arthropoda; class Insecta; order Diptera; family Drosophilidae; genus Drosophila; species Drosophila pseudotakahashii. Next base: position 18,133,470 of record JAWNOE010000105.1, read on the forward strand.
TGCCGCAATCTCGAGTGGCTTATGGCATTAGTTATTAGTCGGGGGTGGTTGTTATATCTGCCCTCAAAGAGACATCAATTGGAACGTGTTTGCTAAAAGATTACAAAAAAATAACATATAGATTGGAAAACAACAAGAAAGTCAACAAAATATTTACCAATATAAAATGGATTTTTTTAGGAAGTTTAAAAATATTTTGAAAAATTTATAAAAATACAAAATTTATAAAAATATTTCGTATATATTTATAAACTATATTTTTATCCATACAGACAGAAAGTATAAACTGCATCCAAAACACAGTTCTCTAATCGGAAATGGACAGCTCCAGTGCACAAGATAATTGCCGACGAGTTGAAATAATATTATTACAAAATCAACACCTCAATTAGATATTTAATGTGACATACCAATTGCGCTGGCAATTAGAGATGGTTCAAAGTCAAGCAAACGAGAAAACCATAAAAGCCGAGGCCAATGCCAATGTCAACCATTCCACATCAAGATGCGTTTCTATCTGCTCTTCTTTTTGGCCCTCAGCTGCTGTCTGCTGGTGAGTTAAAATCGGGAAGCTTCTAATAAATTTTGAATACTTTTTACATTATTTATATAATTTTCCAGCATTTCTCCGTGGCTGGAGTTAATTTGGTGCGCGGTCTTCAGACTGCCGGTCATCATCGCAACTCCACGGGTTCGCCACCACCGCGTGGTGCTCCTCCTCCACCTCGCACCACCGCCGCCAGCTCTTAGGGGTAAAGGAATGGATTGGATAGAAATCCTAACTGAAACCTCGAAACCTATTGACGAACCTATGAAATGAACCCTTTTGTGAACCGTAACTCTATGTAGTATTTCAGCTTTTAAATAAATAAAAAACATTCCAGCAAAAAAAGAAACGAATGTAAATCATTTTATACTATATGGAAAAAGATATGGAAAAATATCTATAAACAATAAAAATTGAAGTAAATTTAAATGCCCTTTCAATAAAAATTTTAATACAATATTCCAAAACTTAAAAGAATAAAAATAAAAATATTTTAAAAAAATCTAAATATATTTTTACTAATTTTAAAAATTTACAAAAGGCCACTCAATATTTTAAAACAGTTTAATTGGATTTTAATTTGGCAAAAATGAATATATTCGATTTTTAACCTTTTACCTATTGATAGGTTGTTTGTCTTTCTTATCTTCTTTTTCTTTCATTTTCAAAATATTTTATAATCAAAAGAATTTGTAGCTATAGAAATGAAAGGTGAAAATAGATCATTAGACCACATAAAAGAGCTCAACTACAATTTTTTTAATTTGATTTCCAATTCCTACGCTAATGATTTACTATCGGAAATCTTTAAGCTTTTGTAATAAATTTTGTTAATGAATTGTTGTAACTTCCAAACCGATTTACCCGGACTCCCCGCCACGAAGCGATTGAAATCGGCATTAATTCGACAAAAGTTCAGCGCCACAATACATGAAATTAAAGCTAACTGATTCAGATTCTGATGTTGGGCAATAGGCTACACTATATATATCGGATCGGCCGGACCGCATGACCCATGGCCAGAGGTGAGGCTGCAATTTGCGATCGCATTTGTTGATACAGCATATCCCAATTATCCGCCGTCATTGCGGCCAATTGAATGGAGCTGCAAGAAGAGCGAACTATAAAAGCGAATGGAGCCCCCATGGCAGTCGATCAGTTGTTCGGGTTAGTTCTGTGGCCGAGGATCACGATGAGGCAGTCCAAGTCCATGGCGTACGTAATATTCGGCCTGCTGATTGCCCTCGAGTGCCTGACCCTTGGCGACACGGCGCCCATCGGTGAGCATCCGGATCACGCCGGCTGCATTCGGATAACGATCATCAAGCGACCTTTGGCCACCACAACGACCACCACCACGACCACGACGACGACCACAACAACGACCAGAGCCACAACAACAGTGGCCACTGGTTAGGAATTCCGGGGTTAACTTCAACTAACTGGCAGATAAAACGTGCTTAACCTTTGGTTATCTGCAGGTTTAGAAGAAGTTGTCTAGGGTTAGCTTTCTAAATTTGTCCATATTCAATAATTACGATTACAAATTCTTAACCTCTGGTTAAGTACTGGTTAAAATTAATAAGTTTTAAACTTGTAGTGCTAAATATCACCTAAATAAAGAGTTGTTTTAACCTTAACCTTATGTAACCTCCGGTTAAATATTATATTTTCTGGATTATTCATAAGTTGCTTATAAAGCAGTTACTGGAGGACCATCTATAAGGTGTATATTCCTTTGTAAATCCACTGCCCAACTATTTTCAAAAGGAACCGGCATCCGAAATCATTGCATACTTTGAGGCAGGCACTCAAATTGCAATTTCGGCCACGCCCACTCCCCAAGGTGATGTAAAATGGGCTAAAAGCGGCTGTGAAAGGCCACCGCACAATGCACAAACGAAGCTGCCGAATATAATTAAATATTTTATCGCATAAAAGTGCCAAAAATGAAACGACAACAAGAAGAAAATGAGCAGCCGGCATGCGTTTTTCCATCTGGCTCCTCTGACCATTGTGTTTTGTGTGCACAGCGAGAAATAATTATTAAAATAAAACTAATTTTAAACTAGATTGCTCTGATATTCCGTTAAGCATTTGTGATATATTTTTTGGCTAAGAAATCCATGAAATTGGCAGATAAAATGAACTTAACCCATAGTTAACTGCAGGTTAGAAAGAAATTAGGAAGAAAGATTAAATATTCTTAACCTCCGGTTAATTTCTGTTACTCTAAACAGTAGTGCGATTTTCATCCGTGTTCTTATTTATATATGTATGGGCAAGTGTTTGGTGCTCAGGTAGAGGCCACCCCCTAAGCCGCCCCCCTTTTTCACCCCATTTTAACCCCTTTCGGCGCTCTTCTAATTCTGTAAGCTGACATTGTTTTGGCAGGAAAAAGATTGAGGCAAAGCCGAGGAGGGTCTTTCGGGGGGGAGAAACACATGTTCCCCGCAAACAATAAACCCGCAGCTCAGCGCCCCCCGCCTTTTCGACCACTGCATTTCTTGGGTCTCTTTTAGATGAAATCTTTTGGTCAACAACAACAACATCGGTGGTCCATTGTTCTCGCCTTCCATTTCGTAGTGGCTGCCTTTTTTCGACAATTTCCATATGAATTTTAATTATAATTTTTCTATGCTCATTTTCATGAAAACAATCAAAAATGACTTTTGTGCCTCTGCCCCCAGCCACCTCACCCACCTCAGAAAATGAAAGGAGGTGAGTTTTGGGGTTGTAGGGCTTGCAGGTTGGAGGTTGGCCCGCTGCAAATTGTCACTGGCATTTATAAGGCCGGCAGGCATGGGGAAATTGTGAAAATTAGGAAAAGGAACTACACACGCGAAGGCTTTTGTTTTGTACAAATTTTAGAGGTAAAACTGAATTCGTTACCCTTACTGATAGGGATTTTTAAAATATTTTTAATTAAATCCATTGTTATATTGAAGGTAAAAATATTAAAAAATTCAAAATCAAGTGAAAATTTAATGGCATTATTTTTAAAAATATAGCTATAAAATTCTCCTGATAAAAATTTGTATTTTTGGATTCAACAATGTGAGAAAATATTAAAATATGTAATATAAATTAAAAATTCATTACCAAATTGAAAAAAAAAAATAAATAAAAAATGCTTTTAATAAAAATTAGTATTTTTTATGTTTTTTTACTAAGCCGAAAAGAAAATTGTAAATTTTTTTAAAAAATAAAATCTACAAATATTTTAGAAATTAAATCTAAAAAATGCAATATAACCTGTCTGAATTTATAGGGAAAACAAAAGGGTAATGGAAAAGTGGGGGGAGCGAGAAAATTATATTTGAGCATAAAAAGTAACACAAAAGCAACACGGCGACATAAACAAGTTAACAGAGCGAGGAGTTGTTGGCTTTTGTAGTTGGCAGTTTGGCACGTTAGCGCTGCCAGCTTCCGTTTCCGTTTCTGCCGTGGCCAAAAAACAATCCACCCATATGACAACTGTCGCTGTGCCTTAACCCCTGACCCCCAGACCCCTTAACCCCTGTCACTGGCCATGCATACGGCACATAGTTTTTGAATATGCCGCTAGGTGGCGCACCTGTTTGGTAGAGATTTTCAAAAAAGCCGGAAAAAACAGGTAAACTAAAAACCCACACAGTCCGGAAACTGTCATTATGCATTCTGATGACATTTTCGCCGCTGTCTCTCTTTTGTGCAAAATTATTTTTGCAGTCGGCTAATTAAGAGACACGGAAATCCATGGGTATGGGTTAACCAGATGTCAGTTACCAGTTGCCAGTTCTTACCTGCATATTTCTCTGTATACACCCCAAAACAAATGTCGTCTTCATCATCGATAAAAGTTTTTGGGGGGCAAGTTGTTGAAGGCCGAGGCAAAAACTAATTTCGCAAACATTTGTCAGCTCATTAACAATTCAATTTGCTGCATAAACGACCTAAGCATACAGATACAGTGGGGGTTGGCTTATGGTGACCCCCAAAACAAAATAGTTGCAGACTGAACTGACCACACATGAAAAGCAGTAAATATTCAATTAACGGCAGAGGGTAAAACTAATGTGAAAACGGAACCCTTTGGGCTGGCTGGGGGTGTGGCCACTGCCCCTGCCTTATAGCAGGGGAACTAAACACCCACCCACCCACTTGACCTTGGCCAGACACACAGAGTTCACAGCCCAATCACTTGTGCCTGGCACTTGAAAGCGGAACCCTCACTTCACAAAGGGGTTCTCTATTTTCTGATCCTTTTTTTACACTTTTTCTGGGGAAAAGTCTTATAAAATATTAATTTGAGAAATATAAATTTTAAAATATAAAAAAGAAATGTAATAGGAAATAAATCAGAAAATTCGCGCGAATTCTTTAGCATTATTTAATCTTGAATCAGTATTAAAAAGTATAAATTGTAAAAGATTTAAAATACAAGTAATAAGAAATAAATCGCCAAAAATTTACGCGAATTCTTTAGCATTATTTACTGACTTTCATGTCGAATATCATTAAATTGTAATTTAAAAATACTTCCTTTTGTAGAATATATATATTTTTTTTTAATTAATAGAAGAGTATGGAAACCGTCGGATTTATAATTTTGTTTGTCCTTACCCTTAGTTTTTTACTTCTGTTTGGGCAGCCGGCGTTTTGATTTGCCGGCTCGGGTTATATGTGCCCATCCCCCATTCCCTTTCCCATTTTTGGGCCATAACTGCGGGCATTTTTCTAATTACAGAGAAGGAAACTGCTTTGAACCCATTTCGCAATTTCGGCGAGGACAACAGGAGCCCAAATAATTATGAATTGTGTTTTATTTTAAATATTTGCTAAGCTACCAAAAAGGAACATTGCCAGGATGATGATGCCGGTCAGCCCTCTCAAAATCCCCTTTTTACGTTTTCGTCTCCTGTTTGTTGCCGCACTTTTGGCCAGAATCTGGAATCTCCGATCGGCGATGGCGACGCCGTTCTAACCAGCGCCTTACAAACGGCGTCAGCAGCCGGGTGTCCACGCCATCCAAATCCGATTCCCGCAGCAGGAGACTGGTGACCAGGGCCACCACAATGGTAACCAGGGCTCCGAAGAGGGTGAAGTAGAGATACGAGATGCGATACAGCTGGAACGGAGCACTCGGGCTGGAACTGACCAGAAGTACCAAATGTTAGATAGAAAAGATACGCGAATTCTTCAGCATTACTTGCTGGACCTAATTCAATAGTAATTAATCGAAAAAGTCACGCGAATTCTTCAGATTCATTTGGAGGATATACAAAAATAAAGTTTAAGGAACGAAACCATAAAAAAACTTTTCAATTGATTTGAGATAAAGATAAATTTTAAAGAAATCAATAAAAGTTTCGATAATTTCGATAACTTTACAATTTTTTCCATATTTGGTATAGACTAGATATTTTACTACTGAGAAATTAAATTAACCCCCACTTTAGATTAACCCCCACTGTAAATTAAACCCCGCTCACCTGATGTCGCCATCTAGCGACAGACTGGCGAACTCCCTCGGCTCCCCGGCGAACGTGTAGTTGCAGCCCATCGTGGAGTAGGGCTTCCGCTTGTAGACGAGATCCCCGGTGACCAGATCCCGCTGGGCACTCACGCACATCCAGGCCATCACCAGCAGCGAACTGAATCCGCCCAGCAGAGCGCCCTTGGAATTCACCCAAGGCAGCATGACGCCGGCGGTGAAGATGCCCAGCAGAGGTCCATTGGCCACCGACGACAAGGTGATGGTCAGCTGCAGAACGGCGCCCAGTTTCTCAACGGCAAAGACCAGGGCCACGAATATGAAGCCAAATACCACGACCACACTGCGCATCACAAAGGCCGTTTGGCCCTCGCTCAGCGGACTCTTCCGCGAGGTCTTCACAAAGTCCTCCAGGACCACAGCCGACAGTGAGTTCAATCCCGTTGATAGCGAAGACAGAGCCGCACTAAAGACGCCGGCCACAAAGACGCCCGGCAATCCAGGATATGCGCCCAGTGTATCCATCACCAAGAGTGGCAAAAGCTGATCATTCCGCTGGGCCAACTTGGTCTCCAGAGGATCACATTGCGCATAGGTGGCGTAGATCAAGAGGCCCGTGTAGCCACAGATCATCAGGAAGGCCAGGACTCCCGCTATGAACGTCCAGATGGCAATCCTTGCATCCCGAAGCGTGGGCAGCGACAAGTAGCGCTGAATCATATTCTGACTAATAGCATTCGACTTGAGCCAGTGGGCTACACCGCCCAAAACCAGGGAGTAGAACGTGTAACGCTCGCTCAGGTCCCCGCTGAAATTGGGCCTCTCCAGTCGCCCCGTTTCCTGGGCCCTCTGCCACACCACCGAAGGTCCGCCTATGTCCATCGTTCCCTTGACCAAAACCAAGGCCATCGCACCGAACATGATCAGCGTCTGGATGACGTCCGTCCAGACCACCGCCTTGAGACCCCCGATGCAGGTGTAGAAGATGCACACCACGCACACAATCGGGGTCACTATGTGGATGTTCACCCCGGTGGCCTGGTTGAAGGCGATGGCCGGCACATAGATCACAATCGGCAGCCAAAGGAGCTGGGGAAAAATTAGAAAAATATTTATTACATAAATAATAAATTGATAAAAATAAAATTAAATAATTTTATTACTTTATTTTAGAAATTAAAAATATTTCCATTCTCATTAAGTTAATAAAAATAAAAAAAAAATGTTTACTTGAAACGTATTTATTATCTGATTATTATAAACATAACTTAGCTATATCCTAAGTCAAAAAAAATATATATAATATATGAACAATGATATTAATATTCTGCTATGATAACTATAAGCAAATTTATTATGGAATAATTATAAACATAATATTAGTTATCATATATTTAATCCCAAGTGAACTCACCGAAGCCACAATGAACATGACCGATCCAAAGAGCCTCAAACTTCTGTTATACCGCTGTTCCAGGTACTGAAAATAACATTTAAATTCAAATATATGCGGCATAAGGAAATCATCATGATAAACCCACCTTATAGGTGGATATCAAATTGAGTTCGTGGAAGACCGGCAGGAAGAAGTAGTACATGCAGAAGCCCATCAGGACCAGCGATCCCATGATGTACATGTACTGAGCCCCGTAGAGGTAGACCTCCGTGGGAGTGCCCAAAAGTGTGATACCAGATATGAAGCTAAAAATAAAGATTATTATGGAAATAATTACAACATACACGCAAAAACAAACACGTTGCGGTCAAATCGATATGCGCATGGTACCCATGGTACATTTCTCTCTCTCGGAGAGTCTCTGACTTCGAAAAAGAGAGGAAGAAGCAATGTGATAACTTAAACTCCGTGAGTGGGAGCGAGAAAGACATTTTCAAAATTCGAACTGGCCTTTTCGAGCATATCAAGTCAAAATTGATACCACATTACGTAAAATCGATCATCGTTCATATCAAGTGTATTTTGGTTGCAGAATTTCTTCCTGTGTAAAACCGCCTTGACCTTCACACCTCACATCCATCATCTGTGGGAGATCAAAGTGCGTTTTATGCAATTCAATTAGCACCAATGTCGTCGTCGCAATTCGCTGGTGTCCAAGTCAAGTTTCGCCATAAATTCTTTGGGTTCGGGATTGGGGATTGGGGTTTGGGGATTGGGGATCGGGTTCGGGGATTGGGGATTCAATAGATGTGGACTCGTAGTCGTAGTCGCAATTGAGCGACGCCAATTTGAATGCCCTGCTTATATGCGGGCAGCTCGGATTGCCCGCGAACGTGGAAGCCAATTATTAATTATGAAACATTTTGATTTGGTGCGTTGATAGGAGAGAGAACAGTAGTATGCTAAAAATAAGCGAGCGACTATAACGAGTCGAAACTGGAGCAAACTGCGACCTACGCTATGTGTCGGCACTTTTTTAGTGGCCAGTTGGATCTGGATCCAGAGACGAGCTCTCGACTCGTGGAACTTTGATTAATTCCCTCTTATCTCCGGCTCATAAAGTACTTAACAGTGAGAAGAAAGGGGTTTCCCATCTGGAGTGTATAATATACACGAAACAAGTGGCTAAATGTGAAAGAAATTGCTTCTAATTCAGTTGGTTTAATAGTAATAATAGCTTCCTTAAACTTTCGTATGGGATTATTTTTGGGTTTGAGTATATATCTCTTCTAGGTTTAATGATGATAAAAATATTTTTGTGAAATTCAATGTAAATTAAATATATTTTCCAGTGAAAAAAAAGTTTTTAAAGTTATATTTATAGTAAAAAAAATATATAATCATTATTTTCTTAATAACAAAAAGTTCAATAATATTTTGTAATTAAATATAAAATTATAAATAGAAAAATCCAATGAAAAAAAAAGTTTTTAAGGACTACAAAATACAAAAATTTTAAATTTTTTTTAAATTACAACTAGTTAAATAATATTTTGCAGATAAATGTAAAATTCTACAATACAAAATTATATATAGGAATTTAATTTGCTGTACATTATTTTTATTTCTGCCAAAAAGTGTGCTTCACATTGCTTTCCCACTTCAGTAAAGCAGTTTTTATCACCACAGATTTAAGTATATACATTACTCACCTGGATATCAGCGACATGGTGATGGGAAAGATCTTCATCTGCCTGCCGCCCACCAAGTAGGAGGCGGCACTGCTCGCCGCCTCCTCGGAGCCGTGGAGGTTCTTCTTCTGCTTCCGGGACTCCCTGCGCAGCTGGAGGCAGAAGTAGATGCCGATCACGGCGCAGATGGCCAGCATCAGGCAGAAGACCAGGTAGTCCAGCCAGCCGAAGCTCTGGAGACTGGCCCTCAGCTCCTCCACGTGCATTTTCCCGGCACTTTTCCGTCACTCACTCAACAAAAAAAAACCAAAAAAAGATGGGGGAAATATGAGGAAAGCTGGGAAAGCACCGCACCGATCGCACCGCTCGGAGGCACGCATCAGAGGTGACTGGTTTTCAAATTTCAGATTTCAGATCCCAGATGGAAGTGCAATTGTGCCGTTCTGTTGCCACACAGCTAAAGCAAAAGCAAAAGCACCACCGACTATTATTGTTTTATATTTTTATTAATGATATTATGACACACAGACAAGCGAGAGATCGTCGTCACTTTTCGCGTGGCAGCTGCGATGGCGACTCGAAAACTTTTGCCTGGTTTTGGATTTGGATCTGGGGCAACAGCTGACTGGCCGACGGAGCAGCTGATTTTTAGAGAAGAGAAAAACCACACCACCACCCTGAAAAGCAAACAGCCACCCACCCACTCGGCTAATTGAGTCAGTGGCTGTGGAGCAAATTGAGTCGCCAGCGGGCCACTTGAGCCAACGCGTTGTCTTTGCCTTGGAGAATTCACAGATCGAGGGATTCCGGGATTCCGACAGCAAATTGCTTGCACTAAAACAAAAAAATGTATCAAGTATTTACGCATAAACTTTTGTGAGTTCTGAAAATATTTTAAAGATTTTTTTCTTGGATTTTAATGCACTCCGTATTATTAATGCACTTAAATAGATTTTTTTCTATCCTTTAAAATTTAATAAGAATTTTCTTTAAAATACCATGTACCAATTTTCCAATTTTCCTGCTTGCTTAGAATATTTTTTAGAACTTTAAAAGATTTTCTTAGATATTATGAATATTGATTTTTAATTGCACTAAAAGTGTAATAATGTAAAACGTTTTTTTTATTTATTTTTAAAAAATATTTAAAAAAGGCTAAGAACTTTTTAAAAAAAGTTTTATAATTTTTTCCGGTTTTTTCTCCTTGTTTTAAATATTTTTTACTTGTACTTCAAATATTTTTTCAAGTGCAGAAGGAATGGGGTGCGACTGTGTAAATTAAGTTGATTAGATTTAGCCGGCAATTTGTGACCCTCCCTCCTGCGTCGCACTCCAATTTTCCATCAAAAGCGATCGGCACTTGGATTGCGGTCTCGGATTTGCTTATGTAAGCTGCGGGTGTCAAGCGAAGGAAAGGAAATAAAATAAGATTTCTTTGTTTATTTTGTACCTAAAAATATGAAGAAATCAAATGAATTTAATGGGAATTTCTATAGATTTAAAGGCGGTTAAAATTTTATTTCCAAAAAAAAAGACAAAATAAAAAATAATAAACTGCAGAGCTGCTAAACACGATTTAGTAGACCGAGCCAATGAAATGTTTGCGAAACCTAGGCCTGCAGATCCTCGGGCCAAACGTTGTTGGCACTTCTATCGCCAGGACTAAAACCTGTAAATCAAAGAAGGACATGAAGGATACACAGATCATGGTGATATTTATATTTATATTTACCCGGCGAAGCTCCACTCATGGCCAGGATCGAACTGGTTAGCTCCTTGATGGTTCTTTCCATTTCCCCGAATTTGGCCAACTCATCGGCCGAGGGAGCAGCCCAACTCCTTTGGCCCATCAAAAGGACCAAAGTCAGGGCCAGAAGGAAAAAAACGGTGTATTTCATTGCTTCGACTGGGAACAAACTGTGCTGCGAATTTCAGTGAGCTTTCCCTATTTATAGATCCACTCTTATCAAGACATTTTCATGGTCCATTACTGGGTTTAAGTTCAGTATGCTTCAGTGCCTGGCAAATGACCCAAAACTTGAAAGCATAAAACCGATTTTATCTCGGCCTAATATGCTGAACAATATTTGGGTCTGTCTCTGAAATAGAGATATATTTTTAAAAGGCTTTAAAATAATAATCAACAAAAAAGGTGCTGAACTACATTTCAAAAAAAATTTTAAATGAGTAAAAAAAAGATTTAAAAATAAGAACCTTTTAGAATAATCTTTTTAATATATTATGAACCCTAGAACTAGAATTAAAATAAAATAATAAATTTATATTTTGAATATTTTCGAATTCCATAGGGTCAAGTTATTTATTTACTTGTAATGAAGTAAGATTTCATATATAAATATATATACATTTTTTTAATAATTTTCACAATCTAAAAAATCTGAAGGAAAATGCAGATGCCGGTAGCTTCAGTTTTCAGTTTTCAGCTTCAGCTGTTGCAAAAAGCGTCTGCACTTTTGCGGCAATCGAAGCATAAAATGAGCAGCAAGTGCCACTACACACACAGCTGGAGACACACTCACACAAATGCATCGGCACACACACACAGGCAAATCAGAATCAAAAATTGTATGCGTTTTGCACCTTGAAAATGCGTTGCAGTTGGTACCCACTGAATTTTTATTCACGCCACTCGCCAAATGAATACGGAAAACACTCAGAATGCGCTACATTTTCCTAGTTGGTTTGATCGGCATTTAAATCATTCGAAAAGGCAATAAAAATGTGTCAAAAACCATATTTTATTTTTCTTAAATATAATATTCAGAATAATTTATTTTATTAATTTTTTTAATTGTATTTTTCCAAAAAAATTATAAATGCAAAAGTATATTTTTCCTCTTAAAAATGGTAAATGATTTCTGAAATACATTGTTAATAGTATCCAGATTTAAGTCAAGCGCCCATTCATATCCTTCATAACTCTATGATTTCTTTGGGGTGCATATATCTTCTTTTTTTTTGTGATTTCGCTGGCTGATTTTTCTCTCGCATTTCTTGTTTATTTTATATGTTTTTTTTTTGCGCTGCAGCGTCAACGGCAAATTAATTAATTCCAGTGGAGCGATTTTTCAAGAAAAAGCCCTTTTCCCACACACACATCTATTCGTATTCGTATTCGTATGCGTCTATGTATATGTTTATATATCCGCAACCGTCCCCCACTTTTGGTGGGCCACTCAAAACCGTTTCGCAGGTGTTGTAATATTATTTGGAATTATGTTGGAATTTCTTGTTTTCTTTTGCCCCCCATGTGCGGGTGTTTTTCTTTTTTTTTTTGCGTCCCTGCTGCTCGGGAAATGCCATGAAAATTATTTGCTTTTTAATTTTGTTTCAAGTTGCATATGTCTCTCTGCACGCGTGTTTGTGTGTGTGTATGTGTTCGTTGTTTATAGCTAACTTTACAGTTGAGAAAGCATTTGTTAAGTGGTTTTAATTAGTTGCCCCGACTTTCCCCACACCCTAGTTTTCCTAAGCCTCCTTTGGCCGTGTTTGTGATTACATATCCTGCTGCCGAATTCCCACTGAAGTGTGCAATACTATTTGCTAAAAATAGAAAAGAACTGAAAAGTGTAGAATGTTAAATAGTTAAATAAACAGTTTCATCAGTATAAAAAATACTAATAATAAAGTACTTTTTCCGTTTTTCAATCCTAATTTCGGCAATTCAAACCCCACAGCTAAAAGAGCGACTGTTTTCAGCAGCTAACATCATAAGCTAACGATTCCCTTCTCTTTCGGGAGAATCTATTTTTTGGCAAATTTTCGCATTTCGCAAATCATGATTTTTTGCACAAAATGGCAAAAATTTTATATTTCTAGATTTAAATGCCAATTGATTGGAAATTTAATAACGAGTTTAGAAAGGTATGGCAATCCATATTTGGATCAATATTTCCATTGTTACGGCAAAAAACGAATTATTTTTTTGTGTAAATATTAAGATTTGGGGTTTTGGCAAAAATATGAATTTTTTATGTTTGTTGTTTGCTGTAACTTGGCCAAAAATGGTCTTACATTAAAAATACATACTGTTTTGAACAGATTACAATATAATAATTAAATCCTAGACACTTTCAGTGTGATTTTGGAAAAATAAAATTTTCGTCAATTTTCATTTTTTTGATTTTTATGATTTTTTACAAAAAATTGACAAAAATTAAAATTTACAGGCTTGAACGCCAATCGATTGGAAATTTCATTACGAGTTCAGCAAGGTATGACATTCCATATTTGTATCATTATTTCCATTGCTTCGACGAAAAAACTGATTTTTTTGTACACAAAATCGGAATCTGTTTTTTTTGTAAAAATATGAATTTTTCGTTGAGTTATTTTTGGTCCAAAAATGGTCCCATATCGAAAATGCGTACTGTTTTGAACAGCTAGCAATTTAATAATTTAATGCATGTCAATTTCGGTCTGATTTAGGAAAAATACAATTTTCGTCAATTTTCTTTGGGATCAAACCCTATTCTATAAGGCTCCTAGTCAATTTTACCATTTTTATTTCTTAGTTACCAACAAAGGCTGCAGCAATTAGATGTGGAAACACACCCTGCCGCAGTGACACTCTACATATGCAAATGTCCACCCCAAAAGCCCCCTCTCTATCCCACTCCACCCCCTCTTCTTTTTCAGCGAGCCACTGTCATTCACACTTCGGTCGTCATCAGTGGGAAAGGCATGTAATGGGATTGGGTGCTGCCATTTACAATATTTATCAAGTGCGCGAAACGAAACACACCCAAAAACTGGGATAGCGATTAGCCGGTGGCACTGAAAATGGAAAGTGGAGTGTAGAACTGGGGAACTGAAACTGGGAGCAGGACTCATATATTATGGGCTTTGGCATCGTCATCGGGCCTATGCGTGGCCCCTAATTACATCGCATTGTCATAACAAAATTGAGCGCATTTGACACGCAATTGCCCCACAGTTGGCAGTGCACTGAGAGAAAAATATAAGTTGATTTTATAAAAATATATAATAATACTAAGTAAATTTTAAATATATATTATGAAACAATACTTCAATAAAATAAGATAATAAATGTTTTAATAAAATTATATAATAAATGATTTAACAAAATGATATCATAAGCAAACAAATATATTTTCTAGTACGCACATTTCAAAAATGTATTGTGTATTATAAAATACTATTTTTTTCTTATTAAAATCTCTTCATATTTTTTCTCACTTTTTTCCACGATGACATGTGAGAAATGCCACCGAGGTCGTCAGAAGTCAGGGGTCAAAAGTCGGAGGGACTGTTGCATCAGCCCAACTAGATAAGAATTAATTGTTCAATGGCACGCATTGCACTAAATATTTGAATATATATATACACCCGTTGGCCGGCTCTTCCCGTTAATCGGATAAAATTCATAATTATTGTTATTACTGTCATTTTTCTAATGACCCGACCCATCCGCGCACCCAAATTGCGTGTACTTTTCTATTAAGATGAGCTATCAAACGCACTTTTCCGACTGCGCTTGACTTGTTTGTTTTTGAGCAGGAATCCCGATTTCGGTGGGCTAATGCCAACCAACTGCCATCTACCATCTAGCATATACCATCCCTCGGATCTTCGATGGCCACGCAACGCACGCGTAAATTATGTAATTAAAATTCCGCACCTTAATTCGGGCAATTTATTACACGAGCTTTTGACTAATTGGATAACGATCTTTAACTACTATATGTCCACTAAATACGGGGCACTCACTGAGGTCGCTGATGTGCTTATGAGTTCATAAGCGATTGCATTCGCCGATAGAGCCCGCAATTAATTGAATTTTTACCGAAAGTCGCTCCGAAGGTGTGTGGAATCCAGCCGAGTGATTAACTATATGGAAATTTCTGGGTTCCAAGGGGTGGGAATGCGTAATTTGGAAAGGTTTTCACTGCTCATTTACCTAATAAATCAGTAGATTAATTAGGCGGCTTGGATATCGTTCTTAGAACTTGCAAAAGAAATATTTAAATAATATAAAATACTATTTATTTTAATAATAATATTTATCACTTTTAGAACTTGTCAAATAAATATTTTAATAATATAAAATAATATTTAAATTAATAATAAATATTTTGCCATACTCGGGAATTGTTTAAAATTACCTCATAAATCAGTAAATTGAATAAATACCCTATAAACTAGTACCTAATATTTAAATAAAATAATAAATAAATATTTTGCTATAATCGGGATTCTTTATTAAGGGAATTGGCATGCCAGCTGGGAAACTTTACACTTTTCTTCACAGATTAATCAAAAAGTTCGGATGGTACAACGAAAACTCGGGGTTTGTCTACAGGTTGGGTAGTGGCATTTGTGGAGTTTCCAGATCCTGCAGCTGCAGTTCCATTGCCATTACTCGATTCTGAAGATCCTGCTGATCCACCTGAACCAGAATCATTATCCTTGGCGGGACAAAAACTTAAATTAGGAAAATATTTGCAGAAAATGGTTGATGGCCTTGGAAACTGGAATATCTGAAATATGTGCAATTTAATTATGATTTTATTAGTTATTTCTTCGGACTTTTTGTAGACTTACGGCTGAAGTTGGGGCTTGCGAACCGCAGAAGAAGGCCAAGAACAGGCCAAGAACGGCTAGGGAAATCTTCATGTTGTCTTGGAAGTATTCGAACTGATTTTCGAAACTTCAGAGCTGCGATATTTATGGTGAAAAATTTGGTATCTTCGTTCTGCGATAAGAATTTCAACTTAGGTCGTGTCCCAGTAATACAAATCGTGAGATTCAAGGCAGTCATGCTAATGAAATATTTTCCTTGGATACTAACACCTTGCACGAATTCAATTAGCCAAGTGGTTAAAGATAAAATACAAATTTAGAAATAATAAGGTACAAATAATTAGTAAAATAAATAATAGGGTTAAGCTTATAAATAATAATAATAATACAAATTTTATTATTTTTGTAATCTTGTAAATACTATTAAAAATGTTAGTGCTTTCAAAATGTTTGATCTTTAAGCCTGAATTCTTCTAAGCCAGTAATCAAAGCCAATGAATATTTTTTATACTCCATTTAATTTAGTAAGTAATCATGTAAATAAGTCACTAATTTTTGGTCCTTGATGTGCTTTCTTTAATATCTTTTTTCCCTTTTAATCTAAACAATATGAACATTTGGTTCATATCATCAAAATAATATTTTATATTTAAAGGTATAATAATGCAAAGGGTTTTTTGGAATATAGTGTTAACATTTTTATTTCAAAATATAAATAAATGAAGAAATATAGGCAACAACAAAATTCACAAATTAATATGCAAGTGTTTTTTATATGTTTTTTAGTATTTTTATTTATTTTGACTCGTTTAATGTAAGTTAAACATTTTTCCAATAAAAAATACCCAACATTCCTTTCCGTTATTACATAAAACACATGGAATATTTTTCAATGCTTGGGGAATTTATTTAGGGCTTGGCATGCCAAAGTGCAAAAAAAGGAATTAGGTGCAATAACATAGGTTCAATATTCTGGTTCGGTTGATTGGTTGGTCAAGTTGGTACTTTGGTTTATCGCATGGCTTAAATGGGTCCTCCAGGAATCAACGTAGGAAGTCCCAAAATCCGCGTGGAGCCTGCAGTTGAATTTCCGGTTGCAATCGTAATATTCTGGTTATCCGAAAAAATGGAAGCAAAATCGCAGAAGTCGCAAATTGTTCCCAAAAAGGGAATTGAACAGAATATTTCTTCTTGCTTTTCGATGAATGCTTCAAAGTTTTTGTTGCTGATACTCTAAAAAAAAACACATAATTATGCACAGATATAAAAAAGTAAAGTATCTTAAAGTATCTTACGGTAGCAAAGCCGGCGCAGAAATTTAAATCTATAAAAGGCAAGGTTTTACAAAAATATTCGGATTTTTGATATATCGCTTGGATGGAACACTAGACGTAAATAATAAGCAAATAGTTTATTATTCATTAAATCATATGTATAAATATTAATACACATTAAGGAAACTTACATCCTTTGCAGCTGCATTTGTCGATTGCGGGCTGCAGAAAAGTGCCACGAAAAGTCCTAGAATTGCAATGGTCATCTTCATCTTGACTTGTTGGTGGTTGGAAACTGATTTTGGAAAGCTCCAAAGAGCGGTATTTATAGGAAAAATATGGCATCCTTTGGTCTCTATATGGGTTTAGAGATAAGTCAGAGTCTTAATACAAATCGTGCAGGCTTAATAATAATAAAAAGTTCATGAGATTCAAAATATTTTAAAAATTGATTGGAAAAATATAAATTACCATTTCACGAGGAATAAGTTATTGCAGATCATTTAATACTTAATATTATTATATTATATTTAACATTTAATATTTAGTTTTCAATTCAAGCGGAATAAGTTATTGAAGATCATTTAATATTTAATATCATTATATTATATTTAACATTTAATATTTAATTTCCATTAAACGAAGAATAAGATATTAAAGAACATTCAATATTTAATATTATTATAATAGATTTAATATTAAATTTCCATTTCCCGAGGAATAAGTTATTGAAGAACATTTAATAGGGACACAGTTAATTTTTTTTAATTTCTTTAAAAACTTCTCTGAAATGCATAAACAATTTGGAGTTAATATTTAATGTGGTGCTGCCATATTTTCGCGATTAACAGCCACCGGTGGTCATAATTCACAAACAAACACGACAACTGACACTTTTTGTGCCCGTACATCACACACAAATTGCTCGCTGTTTTTTTCGCCCGCATTTTGTTTGCATTCACGTTCTGGTCAATAATTCGCACAGCCATTCATGGAAATTAAAACACAAATCAAACGGCGGCAGCGGTAGCGGCATAAAAAAGCAATTTCCATCATTAAAGCGGGCAATTGAATGAGTCAACGGAGAGCCGACAGGTGAATCGGAAAGGTGAGAGGTGGCAAGTGGCAAGTGGGCGGAGGGAATGACGCCGTGGGCTAAAAATAAACCCTATACACCATATACTATATGGTTTGCTGTAGTATAGTGCTATTGGGCAGGGTCAACGGAGCTTTTTCGGTATGCGGCACACGTGGGTCCCCGATTATAATGCCTTCCAGCCGATTTGCTGGGCTCAATTCGCTCGGCGGCTCTGCGGTTTCAGTTCGCATTCGCCGCTCAACGAAAAATGTTGTGAGGTTGTAAAACAAAAATATAGTGTTATTTCCAACGATTATGGTTTTTCTCTTTAAACTATTGGCCCTTTTGGCAGTGGCCGCCATTTCTGTACAAATGGTAAGTGGAAAATCAATAGTGAAAAATAAATATAATTGCAGAACAAAAGCAAAAATGTTTATATAGCCCTTAAATATTATTTTAAAATATTAATATAAATATTTAAAGAATTTATAGGGTATTTATAGGATCTTTATGGAAAATGTAATATCTATATTTATCGAATATTTATTTTATGAAGCCCTTAAATAATATTTTAAAATATTTATATTAATATTTAAAGAATTTATATGATATTTATAGCATTTTTATAGGATATTTATGGGAAATTGAATATCTATATTTATCGTATATTTATTTTATGCAGACCCTGGCCCTGGAGTTCATGGACGAGGGCTCTTTCGGAAACGATGAGGCCCACCATTTGGATGAGGAGTCCTCCGCTGAGGTGCCTGGCATATTAACTGGTTATACCAGGGATACAATCGCTCACTTCAATCCCCGCAAAGCGGATGCTGGATTTCGACAATTATGGGAACGTGTTCCGCTGCAAAAAGCAGATGTGATTAAGCGGAGATAGAAATAGATATTTACCCCAAGTCATGACCAAATAACCAATTATTTTTAAAGGAAAAACCAATGGAATTTAATTGCATATAATGTGAATTTGTATAGTTTAAATATTATTTTTTTTGTTTGAAGAAAATACATAGTTACTATATGAATTTTATTTTACTTATCAAAAATAGAAGCTTTGAAATCTTAATTAGATAAATACTAAAAGTTTAGGGAGCGGGAAAATGTAAACTATTGCAACGTAATGGAAATGTACTTCTGTACAGCTAAAGAAAACCCATAAGAAACCATAAATGCGGCAAAAGAACAATTCCCTTCGAGGTTTTTTGGGTCAAACCTTTTTGCCTTCGGCCCAGGGGCTAAACCATCCCCCCAATAACCCACCCAACTTTGTGGTTTCGCCCTCACCACCCCCTTCAAAAACCAAAGCAACCTTCAGCCTTCAAGTAGTTCTTAGAAAAGTAATAAAAAAAAGAAAGAAAATCGTGGAAAAAAGCGGCCCTCCTAGGGTAAAACTTTTTTATTTGCATTTTGTTTTAAGCAAGGGAAGAAGAGAGAGACAGAGAGAGAGAGAGGGATAGAAAAAAGTGAGACCAACTCTGTTTCTGTTTCGGGTGTTTTTTATTCACTTTTTTTTCGGCTGGTTGTTTCTTCTTTGTTTTGTAGAAAAATGCACAAGTTTTATGGTAGCATAAAAGTTTTTGTGGGCAAAACTTTGCACTTGTCTTGCCGAAAGGGTTTTACAATGATGCGCTATATGCGACAC
Organism: Drosophila pseudotakahashii; assembly: GCA_035046095.1. Lineage (NCBI taxonomy): Eukaryota > Metazoa > Arthropoda > Insecta > Diptera > Drosophilidae > Drosophila > Drosophila pseudotakahashii. The sequence goes on from JAWNOE010000105.1 coordinate 18,153,153, forward strand.
GCCCCTCGCCCCTCGCCACCCGCCCACCGAACTGTCCAAGTGGGCGTGTCGAGCACTTAATATTTCTGGCATATCATTAGGCGAGGAGCATCCACGAAATATCCACGAAAACTGATTTTGGGTTGCTCTATAAACTTTTTTTCTTCTTTTTGTTCGCGGCTCGTCCCAAAATGTGACACTCAGTCAGTGGTTACTTAACCCCAGAAAGCAGAAAGCAGAGAACAACGCAACTTTCGGCTGACCACTCGGAATGACTAGCATGCATTATCATTAAAATAAATTATTAGAGTCCAGTGTGGCCACAAACTAAAACGCATTTTGCACGTTTTGTGTGCGAGAATTTTTTACACGATTTTTACAACTTTTTTTGCGGTTGCGCTAAGTACACAAAAGCATTCTGGCTGCAAAAGAGATGGGAGCGTTTTAGGGGGCCATGTTGTTTGGTGTATGGGGTGTATGGGGTGTATGGAGTGGTTAAAGATAAAAAGTCAAGTTGAATGCGTTTAGAGTTAGGATGTAGCATTTAGTTAACCCACAAGACGCACACAAGAAATAACTTTGCATACTTTTAGGCAGCAGCAGTAGCAGCAGCAGCTCATGTTAAATACTAATGCAGGAAAACGGACCTTCCACCATCACATCACCATCAAAAGACAATGAAAACGGGGGGAGTGGCGTGTGGAAAGTGGGAAAGTGCGCTGGAAGCCACGTAATTTCTCAAGTAACCTAACCACGTAAAGCATAAAATATTTGCCTTTGAGTCGGGTGGGCAAAAGTATGTCCAAGAAGTTGCCAAGTTGCCGCAAAAACAAGTTGCAAGCCGCTCATTTGAATACCCGGCTACGAACTCGGACATGCAAACAACTTTGACCACGCATTTGTTGGAGGCTGTAGATGCAAGTGGTGAGCAGCATACCCGGGTGATCGAACATCGTAATACCCTTTTTTAGACCAAGTTGTAAGCCACCAACCTCAGAAACATTAAGTTCTGGTGTCTAGAACCCGCATTTACATACTACCCTTATACACACTATCATAGTTATAATAGTTTGAACCATGTAGAGATGTGACATGTTAAAATGATATTAAAAACATCAGCTACAATGTTTTGGATCTTAAAAATTTTATGACAAAAGAAAAAATAAATATTTTCTTTTGATATTCATCTATTTATTTCCAAAGAAGCAAACGTCTTTGCAAAGCCGTAATACCCACCGAATAAAAAGCGTTAAAAGTAGGCAAAACAAAAGGCATAAAGGAGCTGGACGTAGGTGACGATGCCAAGTCAGGGACAGAAGAGCAGCATCCTCCGAAGGAGTCAACCAGTTGACTGGCCACATGCTTCATGCTGCCAGGCACATGCAATTTGTAAGCCAAAGCGCATAATTTACAACGGGGAGAGCCCCGACTTCTTGGGTCTTGGTCCTGGGACACAGCAAGGAACTGAAGCCCAGAACCAAACCCAGAACCAAACTCAAACCAAACCGAAGGACCATATCCACTGGCCCGTTTGCCGTCTTGGCCAATGAAGTGCCGGTTGCGGCCGGTTCATCTTGGATCCCGGTCCCCCAAAGGAGAATCATTCGAAGTTTTGACCCAAGAAGGCGGCTAACACCGATTGTGGTTGCCCTCAAGAAAAACAGTGCTTAGGTTGGCCAGAGAGAGAGCTGTGATTAATAGCCGAAAGTAAAATAAATATTTGTTTAGTTTAACTCAATTTTAGAAATCATTTAAAAAGGTGCCTGAAAGTATGCATTGAATCCAAAATTCTTTGTGGCATACTTTTAGATGATTTTTTAAGTGATTTTGCCATACAAAAGGTTAAGCTTTCTAGTTTTTTTTTGTCAAGACATTGAGATATTGATGTTTAAATGGGAAGAACTATCTGGAAATGCAAGCCCCTGCCCACCCACTCATTTGCATGCCAGTGAATTGTCCCCCTGTCACAGGACTACTTACCGGGGGCCTATCTGCCCGACTTAGTTCTTCAGTTTATTCTTTTTTCGGGGATGCTGCGACCCTCGTGTTTCGGCGCAGCGAACTCTCGAGGAGGAGCGGAGTGGAAGTGGAGGCCGGGATTCGCGTGGGCTTAAGTGTCCCGGGCCAAAGGAGTGGCGAGTCAAGTGGCCATGGTCATAAAAAGACTAAAAGGGCTGTGGAAGTAGGAAGTACGAGTACGGGTAAGCGGTGTCCGCAAGAAAATAACTTGTAGCAAATTAAGTTTGTTAGTAATTAGAACACCACTAAGGACACCTGAGCGCCGGTTGAATTTATACTCGTGCCCGGGCCAAAAGGCAGGACAACACACAACAATTAAACTTGCCGCCTCTAATTCCACCTCCATTTTCGGTTGCCGGCTCGAGTCCTTCGTCCTTCCAGCTTCGTCCTGTCTCAGGTAAAAGGTAAAGTAACAAAAGTTCCGCCAAGTCCACCAAGTCCACCAAGCCTGCCTTGTCGAAAATTCCTCAACTCGAAAGTTGCCAACTTTGATGTACCAAGAAGACTGGCGAAAAAGGAGATGCATTTTTCGGGGCCGGGGCGAATACAACCGTCAAGTGCATGCCTGGACATCGGCCAGTCCCGGCTTCGTCCCGCTTAACCCATTAAGTACCGGCAGTCGAAAATGCCATCAGTAATCCACCCAGCTTCGCAACAGCTTTTACAATAAATCGAAATGAAGTAAGAATTTTGTGTCTGAAAAAAATCTTACGTCGCTTTACAGCTTTTTTTGCATGGCATTTATAAAATGTATATATATTGTTGCATACTTTTAAACACTTTTAGGATGAATTACGAACTTTCTTGATATCCAAAATGTTCCATTATTCTTTTACCAAAAATACCATTAGTCAAAAAATAGATAAATATAATAAATCTTATTCTTTTTTTAGAAATTTCTATATGAAAGTTCTGTAATTCTAGACTTTGAATATATTGTTGCATACTTTTAAACACTTAATATGTAAATTAGGGACCCTAGTTTGTTCTCTGATATTATAAAATGTATTATCTAAAATCTAAACAAATTATTTCTAATATGTCCCATCTTTGATTTATTTAATTTGCATACTACAAATATTTTATTGCATACTTTTAGACACCTTATATGTGAGTTAGGAATCCAAGATTAAAATATCGCCTCTACATAAAATATTTAAAAATATTTCAACATTTAGAAACTCTTTTTAACTGCATTGCCAATAATTTCAGAGAGATGTGTGTATGTCCAAGGGTTAACCTCCGCACACTCAACTCGCCCAGCACTGCGGCCAAGTGGCAAAAGTTTGGCAGCTTAAGGAGCAGCAGAAAGCAGTTCAGTTGACCCAAGTACACAACGTTTCCCAGGCGAACGAACAGGTACTTTGTGGCGTGCGTGGGACAGGGAACAGGAAAAGGATCGGAAAAGTGGCAGTAGGAGGACCTTTGAGGACAGGACATTAGCAGCAGGGCCGCACAGAAACTAAGCAAACACTCATATGTATACCATACCACATACTTAAAAATGTTTACACATTCAGACGATGCAAATACCACTCATTGCTTAATAATTTAATATCTTGCCGTCCAGAAAGTATTTAAAATTGAATTTTGCTAAGCTACACACATTTCGTTAGTCATGACTTGAGTTTAGACTCGAGAAAGTCCATCGAAGTTCCAGTCGATCGGCTGTCATTTGTCCCCCTGCTCCCGATTCGTTTTCTATCTGGATCGATTCTTTCGTTCTAAAAGCACATGCTTGGCCTCGTTGATCTTGGCCGCCAGATATGGTGAGCCGTTGCGATCCGGATGATTGGCCAGGATTACCCGTCGGTGGGCCTCCCGCATTCGGCTCCACGGGGCGCTCACACTAGTGCCCAGAATTTGAGCCGCCTCGCGAGGCGACATCCGCTCCTAAGATGAATCAATACCAAATGTTTATAAGTAAGGAACATCATTAAAATAAAAAACAAGGAATTTAAGTGCATAAGTAAAGAAAAAATTAATATTTTCATTGTTTCGGCAAAAAACTTTTTTTTTGGAAATGTCCCATTTTGGTTTTTGACAAAAATTGGATTTTTTCTATTTGTATTTTTGCTGTAACTTGGCCAAAAATGGTCTTACACCAAAAATACATACTGTTTTAAACAAATTACAATATGATAATTAAATCCATGACACTTTCCGTGTGATAAAGACAAAATAAAATTTTCGCCAATTTTAATTTTTTTTAAGGGGATACATCATGATTTTTTGCGAAACAATTTTAAAAAATAAAATGCCCAGGTTTCACTATCAATCGAGTGGAAATTTAATAACGAGTTCAGAAAGGTATGACAATCAATATTTGGATCAATATTTCCATTGTTTCAGCAAAAAAACTGTTTTTTTTTTTTTAATTTCCGATTTTGGTTTTTGACAAAAATTGGATTTTTTTCTTTTTAAATTTTTGCTTTTTTTCCGTTTATATATTTTTTTAGTGTTTTTTCTAGTGCTGAACTATTCACGATTTACCTGAAAGCCGCAATATCCGTCATTCAATACGGATATTAGTTTCAGCTGAAGAATTCGCGTTTCTATGTATTTACTATTATAATTTTTAAGCTATACCAAAGATTTAATGCCGAATGCTGAAGAATTCACGACTTACCTGAAAGCCGCCGCTATAGAAGCGCCTGGTGCCGAAATTTCCAAAGGCCGATTTCCACAGCTGACCAATCCGACCGGAGGCGTTGGGCAATCTGAGGGCGGCCAGTCCGCAGGCGGCCACGCCCACTGCCACGCCCAGTCCCACCAAACGTAGCGAGTTACTAACGGTCTGCGAGAATTTACTAGTCTCCATTTTGAATCCGAATTGAGAAAAAAAAACAATATGAAAATGTTGAGTGTGTGTGAATTTATATGGAATGACAGGAAAATCAATGCCCAGGAATGATGCCTTTAAACCTCTCATTTAAATTTCAAAACTATCCCCTTTTCAAGTAGACCAACCACCAATCAAAGTGAGGCAATCAATTTAAGCCTTCTTAAAGTTTCCACAAGGCAGACAAAAGACTGAGCGAGAGAGCACGGCCACACTTTCACTTTATTAACACCAAATTAATTTTGTCTTAAAACGAAAATACATACATATATATGTATGTATGGAATCCAAAGAACTCCCCCCCGAAACTGTGGAGTTTACACACATGAATACATTTCGTGCACAGTCGAGTGCAGCGATTGAATTTTAAACAAGGACGACAAATGCCGGCAATCAAGTCAAGTCGAATCAAGTCAAGGAGGAAAATGAAAATGAACTTGGGCAGCGCCAAGGCGACGGGTGCTATAATCAATATGCAGCAGTCAATAAGAAGGAGCAACAATTACACAGGACCTGTGGAAATTTCAAGGGGGGGTTCGGGGTCCTTGGGGTTCGGTTTCGCCCCATAGTTTTGCAATGTGCGTCGGTTAAATGATGTGTAATCGTCTTATGTGCACTCGAATGCCTTTTGGCTTCTAATATGGCCGGGCCGGCAAGGACCCAGGACTACAGAGCACACACACACACACACAAAGGACAAATAAGGACAAAGGCCGGACCATCCGAGGACCCAAGATCCTTACACACTCACACTGACAATGGAAAACTTTGCCATAGGCTGACCTCAAAATGCACAACGACACAAACTTTAATTTACAATCAATTCAGGCGTGAATAATAAACCACAAGAAACCAAACAGAGAAGTGAAAGTGTTGCCCTTTGTCCTCTCGAAAATTTAGTTACAACACACAACACCAAAAGTTTGCCAAGTTTTCGAGGCAAACAAAACGAAACTCTCCTCCAAAAACATCCCGTACCCCGAATTTCGAATTTACCCAAAAACCGCAACACTTCCGCCTTTGGAGCATCCTGTCCGATTCCGAAGGACATGAAATTCCTGCCAAGTGCTCCTCGGCTATCAATATTGTTTTCCTATTAAATTGATCATTGGTCAGTCAACAATTGCGGCCAGGTCCTTTGTCCGTTGTCCGTTGTCCTTTGTCCGTTGTCCTTTTGACCACCACACACGATTGTCTGACCTTTTTAAGGCACCGAAATGGTAGAAAATAAGCTCCAAATACCGAATGTCATACCTCGTTGAATTTGTATTTAAATTCCCAATCGATTGGCATTCAAACATAGAAATTTTTATTTTTTCCCATTTTTCGCAAAAAATCATGATGTAACCCCTTATCAAAAAAGTGAAAATTGATCAAAAAATAGATTTCCTGAAAAGTGATGGGAATCGTTAGATTGGGTTGTTAGCTGCTCAAAACAGTCGCTCCTTTAGCTGTGGGCCTTGTTTTGTCAAAATAAAGACTGAAAAAACGCAAAAAAATTTCAAATTTTAACTATTTTTCTTAGTGTTTACAAAATATTATAAACTGATTTTTTTAACCCAATAAATATATATATTTTCTATCATATTTCTAGATTTTATTTTTTTGGTTTTTTTAAGCTATAACCTCTTACAATAATTTTTTGCGGTGAAGTAAAAATTCCTGTTGCATCGTCAATGCAGAAATGCAGGCCAAAAACCTTGGGTGTCAGATATTTGCGGCCTCCAGGCAATGCCAATCAATTGCGGATTCGGATTCATCGAGGAAGTGTGAGGTCCTCAAGTGGGTAAACAAAAACAGTTGCCTATTTACAGGCGCTCGAACATGTGGATATCAGAGCATCAGGACATCGGGTGGAGCAGTCAATCAGTCAGTTCCTGGTTCGCTGATCTGTGAGCCTGTGAGAAGTCCTTTGACTCCCATGATTCCTGCGAGTCCTGTGAGCTGCTCTATTTGCTTCAACACCCACTGCAAATTAAATTCATTAGTCAACTTCCGGCTGGGAAATGTGGAAGTGGGAAAGGGAACGTGTTGCCATGTGCTGGCTGCTGTCAATTTAGACGGATTTGAAGTCAACTCAATTTGAAATCAATAGTGTGTGAATAATCCTTTCACACCGACACACCGACGCACATGCTATGTGTGCATCTAATATTCCCCATTCCCAGGGAACTTGGGGGTAAATTGCATCTGGTGCCTGGGATTGTCTAGTCTGGATGGCTGGATAAATGGCTGGATGGTTGGTTGGATGGATGGTTGGTTGGAGGACTGACTGACTGACTGACTGACTGACTGACTGACTAACTGACTAACTGGCTGCCTGGGCACTTGAAAACGTTTTTGCATTGATTGCACTTCATATCAGCCAGTGATTCGTTCATTCATTCATTCACTCGTTCAAGCAGGCCGTTTATTCATGCCACTCGCATATGTTGCATCCTCATTTTTCGGGGTGGAGGATTCCGAAACCCCAAAACCCAAAACCCAAACCCAAGTAGACATGGCAACCAAAAAAGGCAAGCCATTAAGCGATGACGACGATGGAAGTATTTAAGCAATTCAATGGCATTTCAAAAACACCGCACGGTAAACAAAAAGTTATAGCAATAAATATTAGTGATAGATCCACACAATATAATTATAAAGTAGAAATAAATACAGCATTGAATTCTAAAATATTTATTAGTAGAAAAGGATTTTGTTTTAATTTACTATAATAAATAAAAATACATATTTGCGTATTTAAAAATATGTACTTAAAAGTATGCAGTGAATAAAATATAGTCGTCTTCCTGATTGAATTCAAATCACTTTTGGGTACAAAATATATTGGTGCATACTTTTAGACAGCAATTTTTGATATAACATAATTAATCACTACAAACAACTTCACCAATTCTATAGAAATTTCTTTGAGTGCAGCACCACCTGCACCACCACCCACATGGCAGCTGCACCACTTCATCCCAGTCGAGTGGCAAGCAATGAGCTATGCATGCAATTCAAGTGCCACATCTGCAACTGCAACTGGAAATGCAACTGCAATTGCAGCGACTGCCTTCCGATTCTGAATCCGATTGCGATTCACGGGGGGAAGGACCAAAAATTTCGGTTGGTCTGTGTTTTTTGGGGGGCCCACTGCAGATCGAGGGGCATTCCAGTTTCCCATTGCCTCTGCCATTCCCATGTGGCACCGCCACTTGCTATCTGTTTGTGTCCGTAATTGTGCATAATTGAGTTGAGGCCTCCACTTCCAGAGGTTTTTTGTTTGCCCAGCAAAAATGGCAGAAAGGGATACTGCAGTATGGGATTTCCGAAAATTATTACAGGCAGTTTAATTGGGTTTAAATGGAGAAATCATATTAACTTAAATATATTGAGAAAATCGCCCTTATGGGTGTTGAAAAGTATGCAACAATATAATTTTAAACCTTAATGGTTAAGTTTACTCTTTTTATTGCCAACTTTTAGGCACTTTTATAGGTAACTTATTGTAATATCACAAAGCTGGCTTTGATTTAAATCAAATAAAAATACTAGGACCTTGAAACTTCAGTTTTCGTTCGTTTTTCGTTTGAATAGCACACAATCCATTCGCCTTTGGAATAGAAAATACACGGCATTTCGTTTGGAAAGAAAGCGCTGGCGATGGATGTGGATTTCAGTCTGGATATCGGGGGTCCTCGCCGAAGGATCCAGCGAACGCTGATCAGCTGCTGCGAGCATCTTCTCGAAATGGCCCTGATTTTCACCTACGAAAGTGCCCAATTCTTGCGACGTTTGTGGGTGGGAAGCGTTGGAGCTCAAGAAAGCCGGAAAGAATCCTCTTCTGGCGATGGCGATGGCTGGAATGAACTCGACTGGAATCCTCAATATCCCAAGCGGATAGCTGCTCCGAGATCTCGGAATTCGGGTGGCGAAGGGGATTATCTGCGGCGAGAGGATAAAGTCAACTGCCTACTTTCATTTCCACGACTCGTGAGCGTTGCCTGCGGCTTTGCCAAGGATCAGATCGTTCATCCTCAGTACGATCGTGGGAAGTTCGGTGAGGATGCCTGGTTCATCAGCTCCACTCCACATTCCCACACAATGGGCGTGGCCGACGGGGTGGGCGGCTGGCGGAGCTATGGCGTCGATCCCGGTGAGTTCAGCTCCTTCCTAATGCGATCCTGCGAGCGTTTGGCCCGTTCCCGCGACTTTGTGCCCGAAAGACCCGAACTGCTGCTGGCATGCGGCTATCGCGATCTTTTGGGCCAAAAGTGCCCCATCGTGGGCAGCTGTACGGCCTGTATTTTAACGCTGAATCGAAGGAATAGCACTTTGTATACCGCCAATATCGGCGACAGTGGCTTTCTGGTGGTGCGTTCCGGTGCGGTGGTCTGTCGATCGCGGGAACAGCAGCATCACTTCAATACTCCCTTTCAATTGTCCGCCCCGCCGCCGGGTCATGAGCTCAACGTACTGTCCGACGGGCCGGAGTCGGCGGATACCCTGCAGTTCCCCGTCCAACCGGGCGACGTTATCCTCTTGGCCACCGATGGGGTGTACGATAATGTTCCGGAAAGTTTCCTCATAGAGATCCTTAGCGAAATGGCCGGCATTCCGGACGCCGTGCGGCTGCAGATGGCCGCCAATGCGGTGGCCCTGATGGCCCGAACTCTCAGCCAGAATCCCAAACACGATTCGCCGTTTAGCCAGAATGCCCGGAGGCTCAATATCGAGGCGTCGGGCGGCAAACCGGATGATATTACGGTTCTTTTGGCATCGGTTGTCTAGGAAGAGGGTAGATTGAAGTTTGAAGATGCGTGACGTCGGGCTGTGGGATTGGGAGAACCCTAGAACCACAGGGATAAGTGGAAGAACTGTTGGTGCCTTGCAGTGAATTTACTAACAAATGAAGACACTTTTGTCAGTAAAAATTTTACTAACCGTAGTTCTTCCCTTATCACTTGGACTCTTAACCCTTATTCGCCAGTCCCTCAGTCAAAGCACGTTTTTCACCGCTCCTCGTTTTTAACTTTCAGTTCAAAACAATGCTATGTAAAAAAAAACTATAAATATTTCTAAATTGTTTTAAGTGTAATAAAATTTTAGTTTTATTTAAGTCTATGTTTTAAAATGATTTTTTTAATTATTTATGCTGCTAAAGTGAGTGCGAGGGGGGATAAATATATGCTAGCTGCAGCAAAGCGCCACCTAGCGGCTGAAACATTTATTGCTAACTTTTTAATGAATGTTCCGATTTAAAGAATTTTTGTTTTTGAGTTTTTTTTGCCCCTTGCTCCAACTTCCTTCGTTTCCTTTGGCCAAACAAAGTGTTCAATAAACCCTGAACAAGTTGTGAAACAAAAATCTGGGGAAAATGTCAAGTGAGTGTCGTGGCCCTAATAAACTTAATCAAATTTTTACCATCTACGTGCACTCCTTGCACCGTCGTCCTCGTCCTTTTCCCTGTCCTCTTGGTCCTGCCAATGTGTGACGTGACATACGATATTTGAGTTTGGAGTTTTGTGGCTTTTAACTTGATTTTTTTGCCCAGCTGTTAACCCCCGCTTTTGTGTCTGCCATCTATGAGGTGTTAATGCTTTGTAAAGTTTGCAGAAAAACCAAAAGCAAAAAAAAAACGGGGAAAAACAGAGAAAAAAACACAAAGAACTCAAAGGCAGGAACCAAAGTTGAAGAATTCCGAGTGAGAGTTTTGGGGGATAGGACACACAAAAACCTTGCCATCAAACAATAAAAAATGGCAGCAAAAAATAAAAGAGAGAAAAGAAATTCCCAACCACAAAGCATTTTTATGAGTTTCGTGTGTGTGCGAGTGTGTCCGTCTCTTTCTCACACCCCTAGCGCTGTCTCTTTCCATTTACTGCTGCACTTTTTTTTATTTTAAGTGGCTTTTACTTAGTAGGGCCAAAACTTGGCACTAACTTTGGGGAGATGAGAGTATTAAGAAGGGGAATCCCAAGTTTTATTTTCAATGCGGATAAGTGATATTATTAAACACTCAATAACTTTATGATATATAAACTGCCTACCTATAATTACTATCTATTTCTATTTATAGTTCTAGACCAAACTTTAATCTTTAAGACTTCAACATTTAGCATCCTGAAACTTTTTTGCACCCCCCAAAAATAAATGAAAAGTTTGCTCCCCAAAACCCAAGCAGATTTAAGGGGTCAAGAATGAGATGGAGTTGAAATAGTTTTATTTCAATTAACAAGAGAAATTCGATGAGTTTATTTGTTGTGCGTGCTGGAAATGGGAAATGGAAAATGGGGAAATGTGTGGAGAACCCGCTCGGCGTTTTATGCGACACAAGATAAGAGCGATGGCGACGGCCAAGAATTTAATGCCCGTTTCGGTCGAGTGTATGAGTGTGTGTGTGTGTGCGATAATGTTGACAGATAATAAACTGGGAAAATTACAAAATTACAATCAAACATGGGTTTCCCTTCGCCAAGGGGAAAGGGGAAAAGTAGCGTAACCCAAATGAGAGGGACATTTGCAAAAATGTTGTACCGAGAAAGGGGTTCTTTTCGCAGGGGTTCGGGGGGAGTTTATAGTGGGGTTTCTGTTCGGAAGAATAATGCTGCTAATGGCGGACCATTGTCGAGCGGAAATGCCGGGTGTCCTCGCTCTTCGGCTGCAAAACGGCCCCAGAATTTCCAGCACCCAACGTAAATTTGCCGCCACAAAACTATTCAATTGAAAGTTATTTACGTTTATTGTTTTATTCCAGCCTTTAGTTGTCATTCCCCTTTCGTGCTTGGAAAAGATAGACAGGAAATGTGTCCTTAAATTAATAAAATGTTTCTAGCAATCAAGCTATTTGCAGGATGCATTTTAAAATATGGTAAAATATAAATAAATGATTCATATTTTTGCCAAATCCCAATTTTTTAACAAAAAAAATAATTTGTTTTTTCCCAAACAATGGTAATATTGATCCAAATATGGATTGACATACCTTTCTGAGATCGTTATTAAATTTCTAATCGTTTGGCATTAAAACCTGGACATTTTATTTTTTGGCCATTTTTCGCAAAAAGTCATGATGTACCCCCTTACAAAAAAAATGAAAATTGCCAAAAATTTTATTTTTTCAAAATCGCGTTGAAAGTCTCATGGATTTAATATTTATTTTGTTATTTGTTCAAAACAGTATGTATTTTTGGTGTAAGACCATTTTTGTTTAAGTTACTGAAAAAAAACCAAAAAGAAAATATTCATATTTTATTTCATATATACTACCTGCAATAAAAAGAAGACTTTTGGGAAAGTTTGAGCCCGATAGCTTTGAAACTGAGAGACTAGTTTGCGTAGAAACGGACGGACAGACGGACAGACGGACAGACGGACATGGCTACATCGACTCGTCTAGTGATGCTGATCACGAATATATATACTTTATGGGGTCGGAAACGTCTCCTTCACTGCGTTGCAAACTTCTGACTGAAATCATAATACTCTCTGCAAGGGTATTTCGATTTGAATTTTGTATTAAAAATATGGATTTTATCTGCGCGGTTTTCTTCGTAGTTTGGCCAAAAAAGGTCCCAAAGTAAAAAGAAGAACAGATTTGAACAACTGAGGTCCTTAGCTAACGTTCCTCATCACTTTCTGACTGATTTTCAAAAATAAATTGATTTTCAAATTTTTGCGATTTTTATAAGGGGCAGGGTCACAATTTTTTACAAAAAAATTAAAAACGCTAAAATTACCATTTTTTTAAGCCAATCGATAGGGAATTTAAATACGAGCTCAAAAAGGTATGACACTTTGTATTCTGACCGTTTTTTCTCATTTTACGCCAAAAATACTGATATTTTTGTGCAAAAAAAAGCGATTAAGATTTTTGGCAAAAATTTCGATTTGAATTTTTTATTAAAAATATGGATTTTATCTGCGCGGTTTTCTTCGTAGTTTGGCCAAAAAAGGTCCCAAAGTAAAAAGAAGAACAGATTTGAACAACTGAGGTCCTTAGCTAACGTTCCTCATCACTTTCTGACTGATTTTCAAAAATAAATTGATTTTCAAATTTTTGCGATTTTTATAAGGGGCAGGGTCACAATTTTTTACAAAAAAATTAAAAACGCTAAAATTACCATTTTTTTAAGCCAATCGATAGGGAATTTAAATACGAGCTCAAAAAGGTATGACACTTTGTATTCTGACCGTTTTTTCTCATTTTACGCCAAAAATACTGATATTTTTGTGCAAAAAAAAAGCGATTAAGATTTTTGGCAAAAATTTCGATTTGAATTTTGTATTAACAAGAAAGGAAGCTAGCTTCGGCCAGCCGAAGCTTATATACCCTTGCAGATCATTCCTATTCATTTACAAAAACATTACATTTAAATTAACTTGCGTATATGTTACAACAATCCAAATTTTAGCTGCTTTCGTATTACTTCGGCATTAACTTTTTGATCCTTCCTATGGCAGCTATATAATATAGCCGTCCGAATTTTGTTAAATTTTATTCGAAATTTTGAAATGTCAAAGAAAAGTCATATCCCAGAGGAGAAGACAATGTAATAAAAATCAACAAAGATATAATTTTTTTCCTATTAATTTCCATTTAATTTTCCGACCGTTCCTATGGCAGCTATATGATATAGTGATCCGATTTTATAAAAATTTAATCCGAAATTCCAAAATATTTAATAAATAATATTCCCAAGAGTAGAAAGTAATATTTCAAAAAACATCAAATCTAGAATTTTTTGCACGATTTTTTTTTCGAACCTTCCTATGGGAGCTATAAGATATAGCTATCCGATCCGGCCGGTTCCGACTTATATACTACCTGCAATAAAAAGAAGACTTTTGGGAAAGTTTCATTCCGATAGCTCAAAAACTGAGAGACTAGTTTGCGTAGAAACAGACGGACAGACGGACAGACGGACAGACGGACGGACAGACGGACGGACAGACGGACATGGCTAGATCGACTCGTCTATTCATCCTGATCACGAATATATATACTTTATGGGGTCGGAAACGTCTCCTTCACTGCGTTGCAAACTTCTGACTGAAATCATAATACCCTCTGCAAGGGTATTCGTATTTTTGTCGAAACAATGGAAATATTGATCTTAATAAGGATTGTCATACCTTTCTGAGATCGTTGTTAAATTTCTAATCGTTTGGCATTAAAACCTGGACATTTTATTTTTTGACCATTTTTCGCAACAATCATGAAAAATGCGAAAATTTGTCCAAAAATAGATTATCCGGCATATGGTGGGAATCGATAGCTTATGTTATTAGCTGCTCAAAACAGTCACTCTTTTCGCTGTGGGTCTTGATTTGTCAAAATAACGATTAAAAAACTGCAATATTGTAAAATATAAATAAATATTCGAAAAAATTTATAAATATTTGTATCTCTACAATACAAGCTGGATAAACAAGCTTTCGTAGATTTTGTTAAATATAAATAAATGTTTTTATATCTAAATACAAATATTTCCCAGCTTTAAGCAATCGTTTCCTTAATCCTGGACAATTAGGCATCGGTTTGATTTATGGCCAAATGCCATTAAGTGCTCGATTCGTCGAGCCTTCATCTTCATCTCTCTGACTCTGACTCTCTGGCTCCATTTATATTTCCATTTCCCTGTGCCAAAAATGCGAGCCAGACTCGCAGGCCAAATCTATACTTCCGTTGTTAATCATTGGCATCACTTAATGGCCCCTTCCGACTTCCTTTCGAGGAATGCAATCAGCTAGACAAGCGCATGGCTCCAGTTCCATTTTCATACCATTGCCTTTTCCCACTCGAGTGCTTTTCCTTTTCCTTTTTCGTTTTTCGAGGGAACAGCGAACACGCCCTTCAATTACAAATCACGGGATATTCACGGGATATTCGCAGGACTCGCCTGCCCAGATAATCTGCTAAAGGACTTCCGACCGGTGCGTGGCAAAGCAAAGAAACGGGCAAAAATAGAGATATACATATATATAGTGGGAATATGTGTATATATACCAGATAAACGGAGCAACTGGCACGGGACTCTGCTACTGAAATCGCAATGATATACGGCCGTGAAATCGAATCGCAACTGAAGGGGGGGGGAAGTACAGCACAAAAGGCTTTAAGTTCCAGTTCCAGGATCCCCGATCCTTGGGCCGCTCGACAAAATCAACAGACTATGGCCACGGGCCGCCAGACTCGAAGGTTTCTCACTTGGCGTCGCCATTGTGCATTCACTGCACTGGGAAAAAAATATTCGGGAATATATTTAGATTTCATATAAGTGGTTTTATATGGTATAGTTCTTAAAAAATATATTATAGACAGTCTATGGGATTTTTACATGTGTTTTTGAGTACTTAAACTTTTTTATATCATACAAAATAAGGATTAAGGATTAGTAAAATAAAATAAAAATCGTATAAAAGTTTAACATATTTTTTTTATTGATAAAATAATTTTATTTCAAGATAAAAACCTTTATTTTTTCAAAAATATTTAATTTATTATTTATTTATTTGTTGGCACTTAATACAAAATATAATAATACTAATTAACTAACCTACTTCATTAATTGATAAAATAATAAAATTGTAAGATAAAAACCTTTAATTTCTTGTAAGCAAGATTTATTTATTATATTTTTTCAGAATTTTTTTTTTTATTTTATTTCCTTATTTCTTAATTTTCTGGCAGTGCTTAGATTTCTTGGCCGGCGCGGCCAGAAAGAATTTATTGCTCCTTGAGGCCGTGTAGCGTGTCCGAAGGACTCAGCGGGTTGCATGTTCCCTGCCCCCCTCCCGAAAGTCCGCTTGGATTTTTCGAAAGTCCTTCGTTCTTCGTCCTTTGGCCGTTTAGGCGTTGGCATTGCGTTTTCGACGGCCGTGTTGAAATTGACAGCAAAATAATTGCTTGATTATTTATGAGACGCGACTTTGGCCAGACGGAAGGCAAACGCAACAGGATTTTTGTGGTGTGATAGCTCTGTACAAATGTGTATATGCTCCTGGTGATCCATTAGGCCTGTACCCTGTACCCTGTGTCCCTGCCTCTCTGATTCTTATCCAAATAGTTATTCAAGAAATTCAAATTGTGGTAATTAAAAATGGTCAAACACATGCTGGCCAAGGCACTTGACATATGGGGTAGCCAAAGCGCCATGGCCAGAAACGAAATCAGAATCCAAATCCAAATCAGGAGCAGAAAGCAGAAAAACAGGACCAGAGAACAGAGAACAGTACCGGTGACGTGGCCAGGACGAGAAGGACGAAAAGGAACAGGAGCAGGAGCTTTGGCTTCGCCTGCGGCTGGCTGTTATTATTTTTGTCACTGACAAAGCAAATCACCAGAAACCAACAAAGGGTCTCTGGTCCACCTCCTTCGGTAGCCCGCCCCAAATCCCCAATCTCTGACCGCCGGTTGGCCCCCTTAACCCCCTATGCCCCTTTGGGGTAAGTCCCCTCCCTCCTTGGCCCACAGAAACCGGAGGCGTAACAAACGATGCCGCAGAAAAACCTCGTAGGCCCGGGCTCAGTTTCAGGCTCCTAAAACTCCTAGGACCCCTGTCCTGTCCACTGGGAGAAAAACTATATGCCAAGTATGCTAAGTAAAATTTCAATTAAAATAAGAATTTTATTAAAAGCGTTTTTCTATTTAAAAACTTTTTTTATAATAAATACAAAAAAAAATAATTATAATAAAAAAAAAAATAAATAAAGAATAAATACAAGAATCTTTCAAATAAATTCTTTGTTTCCTAAAGAAAATATTATTTTAATCGTAAAATCTATAGAGATTTTTATTTTGTTCTTATTTCTAGTTGAAGAATATTAACTTAAATAAAAATAAATTTTTCAAAATTTAAATTTTCAGGAAACTAAAAAATGATTATTTATTACTTATTTAAAGAAATATTATTTTAATGGCAAAATTTATATTTATTAAATCTTTAATTTTAGTTAATAAATATATAGCTCAAATTATTTAAATTTATTTTGATAAAACTAAAATTAAATTAAATACAATTTGAAAGTAATGAATTTATTTTTCGGCAATTCTTAAAAAAATATAATTGTTATTTCTTGTCAGATTGAAGGTAAGCTCAACTCATTCTTGGAATTTCCAGCAAGTAATCTAGTCGGTTTTTTTTCGAGTGCATCCTTCAGGCTCAGCCAACTGCGGGGCAATTTTCCTGTTGAATTATGAGGATATTTGTTTCGTCATGAAAGATTGGCCCCGCTACCGGTACCAGTTTCAGTTTCCATTTCCACATCCACTTCCATTTCCTCTCACTCTAATCCTTTGGCCAACGAACGAACCAACGGACCAACGGGCCCAACTGTACATTTCTTTCTCTCCAGCTTTCATCTTGCTCCGAGGCGGGGGTTTCAGAGGTTTCCCACGTATCCAACCCAAAAGTGGGGAGATGGTGTTTTCAATTTGCATTGCCTGGTGGACCCAAGCCTGTTGGCCACAAAAAGCGGAGAGCTAGAGGAGAATCGTCAACTTTGCCTTCGTCGTGAGCTTACCAAATGCACTGCAAGTGAAATGCACTCTACTGACTTTTGGGGTCGGTGGGGTTCGTGAACCATAACCCAAAGGGGGGAGGGGGGGTTTTTCCAGGGGGTGCGGGGCAACACATGTAACACATGAGTCTTAGGCAGGACCCATGGCCTGGACGATTGCATCTACAATTCATAGAAATTTCAAACGATGCGTAAACGAAAACGGAAAATGCAGCAGCCCAGCAGCCCAACGTCTGAGGAGCCTAGGAAAAGCAAACGGGGTGGTTAACGGGGGGTTAAGGGTGGGGGAAAATCGGGAGGAAAAGCCAAGAGAAGGACTAGGCATCCATTGCAGCCAGTTGAAAGTAAACGAATTGTGGCCATGGCCAAAAATTGCGTTTACTGTTGCGTTTCAGAAATGCATGTGAAGAGACGGGGCAGCCCGAGTAAGGGTTAGGGGGCGGTTAAGGTGGCGTAGGAGCTGGCTTCCAAAATCCGACTTTGGTTGATGATGAGTGTCGTTATCGTTTTGCGGAGTTTTGTTTTGTTTGCCTTGGCTTGACCCTTAACCCACACTCACACCCACCGGCAGCTGGCTCCGCCTTAACCACCCGCTAACCCCCCGCTAACCCCCGCTCCCGTTCCACAGTTGGATATTCTAACTGCCAGTTGAATTTGCATTTCGATATGTGGCACTGGTCCAAACAGCACTAGTAGTCAGCCCACAAAACAATCAAGAAAAGCAATTGGTGCACTCCGTTTTGTCGGTAGGGTTGGTAGGGGTTAGTCGGGGGTTAGGCGGGCGGTTAGAAGAGCGGACCTGAACAGAGCCGGAAAGGCATCGTCGTCGTCGTCGTCGTCAGTCGGACGATGATGTAGCTGCACGGATTGATTTACGTTCGAAAAGATTTCTCAACTGTGCAAAACTCAACTTGCTCTTTACACTCTAACCCTTTTCCCATTTTCTATATATGTTTTCTCGGGATTTTTCGGGGGGGGGGGGGGGCAGCGGCGGGGGCTACGACTGAGATTTATCAAAAGGTAATTTATATATGTGGGTGTGTAATTTATATATGCAACTATGCAACTAGAGAGGCCCCAAATCCGAATCCCAAGCTGTTTGCCCTGCTGTCTGTTTGGCTTTTTCGGCTGCACTCCCACAGCCTCACATCCTCACATCTCTTTGGTGCATTTTGCATTTTGCGTTTTGCATTTTATGTACGCAACATTTTTAAGAGTATTTCGTTGAGAATAAATCGCCTGCCCAAGCATGACATATGACCGAAAGGCTTTGAGTTGAGTGTGCCGGAGAAATGGAAATGGAAGTGCAGTGGAGATGGTCTAAGTAAATACTTTTTAGATGGCATCTCTGGGCGAGATATCCCTTTCCCACATTTCCGGAACATCAATAGGGAATTTCCCTCATGAACTGAAAATCCCTGCTGTTAATCCTGATCTTTAATTTTAATAAGAAATAAACATTCTAAATATTCGATTTCTAGAGATCTCTGATTCAAGATGAATTTTTCTCAAAAGTGCAATGTTAATTTTAAATCTTAATATATTTTTATTTATTTAAAAATAATTTTATTTTTAGCAAAGTTGGCTTTAATTTGAGTGCTAAAAATACTATTTTGCAAAAAAGTTCGATGTCTAAATATGATACAAATATTTGAAACTTTAAAATAAAACCCCTTTTTAAAGAACAATTTCTCTCAAAAATGAAAAAAAATTTGTAAGCCTAAGTAAATTTTGATTTATTAAAACATTCTTTTATTTTAACTTAACTTAATATAATAATGCATATAATCCGATGCCTAATTATGATAAAAATATTTAATATTCCAAGCAAAACCCCTTTTTAAGTCATCAAGTTCAAAACCCTTAATACTAATTGCTAATTTATTCATTTTTTTATAGAGAAAAAAATACAAAGGCACAAAAGTATCAATTCAGTCCGCCCATTAAATTGATACTCGATATGCTCTTATTTCCCCCGCACCTTCAAAATCCACAAAGTAAATGCATAAATTCAATTTAGCGAAGGCAACAGAAAAAAAAACTGCATAATTTAACGCTGACACTCCCTGAAATTCCCCAAAGGACAATGCCGCATCCGCATATCTATGTGCATTTCGATGGTGGTCAGTTGGAGGGGGGGGGGGGGGGGGGGGAAAGGATATTGTGTAAAAAATTGCAAATCGAATTGGGAGCCAAACGAGTTTTTTCCAAGGAGTTGGGTGGGGCGACATACCGAAACGTCAAGAGCACTCCGACGACAGTTACACGCCTAAGCCCTCGACAGGACCAAAAAGCGGAAGCGGAAGGACCAACGACCAAGGTCCAAGGACCGAGGACCGAGGACCCTGCCTGCCTGCCGATGGTATAAACATTGTTGACATTTGCCAAACCTACTTTAATCACTTTTTAACCCCATTTGATACAGTGTCAACATGCATGGGGCGGCTCATAAAATGGACAAGCCCACTCCCCTTTTTCCCTCCCTCCTCCTATTCCATCCAAAAAAAAAAAGTATCCTTGCGATACTTTCGCGACGTGGGGAAAAAGAGCAGCCGGAATGGCGAAAAATGCCAATGACAAACGCAGAAAGAAACCAAAACCTACAAAAGCAAACAGCAATGGGCGAAAAAAGTGTGTCCAGCCAAAGGGGGCGTTAACCCCTTAAAGGCCAGGGGTCGAAAACTATACCTATTTATTTATTTTAAAAATGTAAAACCATAAATAAAACTAAAAAACCATAATTAAATTTGTTGAAAAATATTAAAATAAATATAAATAATATATAATAAAATTGTTTTAATTTTTATTTTATGTTATAAATTTTTTTTATTTTTGTAACAAAGTTTTTCTAAGTTAAATATATAGTTTTATTACATTTAAAACAGCAAAAAACAGTCAAAAATATAATTTAATCCTGTAATTACAGAGGTTCATTTTATAGGAATTTTTTCATTCATTCAAGGGTTAAGCCCTGTTGAAGAGAGGGGTTAAGGGGCAGGCAGCTCTGATGGCCATGCCATGACCCGTTGGCCCAGCTGCCAAAGCAATTGATTTACTGCACTTTGTTTGCCAAAAATTAATTGAGTTGATGACAAGTGCAATTGATTTATGCGGGACTCAAATGAGTGCGGACACAAATGGATGGATGGATGGATCGTGGAATGGATGGGACAGACACATAAAAGAGTCTCCCTCGAAAAACGACGGGGTTAACGGGGGGTTAACTGAGGGGTTAAGTGGGGGGTTAATGTAATGGCCGTTGGCAACACATGCGGGCCCTTTTTCGCATTGACACTATCCAACACTTCCGATAGCCCGCCGGGGATATATATTACCCACATTCAACGACAGGTGTTGGCTGCCAAAAAATCCTAGAAAAAGAAAGAAAAAGCGTGCTGAAAACTCTGGCAAAGATTTTCCAAAACAAAATAGGAAAAAATGTATGGAAAACCTCTACCTGTTCCTGGATTTCGGTTCGTGTTTTGTCACGGAAGCGTGCCGTGCACACATGTCCTTTTGAAAAAGCCCGGCCGAAACCGGGGACCAGGTTTTAGGCCCGAAAATTCATGGGGAAATGGTGGAAAATTGGGAAAAGCGCCGAGGTGGGGAAGACGCAACGGAAATAAGCGCCAAGCGGATGCCAACAAACGAAGCAAATGATTCATTTCCGATGATGCGACAGCGACCTGCGTCCTGCGTCCTGCGCCCTTTCGTCCTTGCCAGGCAGATCTGCCCACCAAACACCCACCCACCCACCCACCCACCCACCACCCACTGCCCTTCGCCTGTCGTCTGCCCACCAAAAATTTGCATGAAATGTGAAATCAAACGGCTCGCGACTCGCTACAAACAAAATGAAACAGTAACAGAGGCCAAAAAGCAGAAGAACACTGAGAAAAATCAGGGATAGAAACCTAATATGTTATATTATTTATTTAATAATATTATCTTTGTATTTTTAAAATATATTATAGTGAACAATTAATTAGCAACATGTTATTCCAAATTAATACAACTTTTAATAGTCTTACTAAGTAATAGAAACTTTATTGTATACCCCCACAAATAAAATAATTAATTGATTTATTCATAATTTATATTGATTTTTATATCGTTTTTATAAATTAAAACTGAAAGAATTTATAGGGATTTTCTAACACATACAATTCCTATGATGTTATTTATTATTAAACGACTTTAAAAAATATTTATTATATTTACACATAAAATTTCTCTTATGTTATTAATTATTAAACGATTTTAAGAAAATATTTAATGATTTATTTTTGTCCATTTTCTTGATAAGGAATATATTTTTTACATCATTATTATAAATATCATTATATATATCATAAAATATATCATAAAATATATCATTAATCATATCATAAAATATATCATAAAATATGCCATAAAATATATTTTTAAAAATATCATAAAACATATCATAAAATATTCATAAAATATTCATAAAATGATCATAAGAAGTCGGATTATATATGAAATCATTTTAAAAAATCTGTTTGATAAATTTTTCCCATTTTCCTTTCCCTAATTTTTTTCTCTTAGTGCCCTAGGAAAAGGGGGCGTGGCCGGGGGGCAGCGGCTCACTAGCAGGCGTCACTGGTGTCACGTTCTCACTCACGTGCAGGTTGACGGACGCCCGTTGCCATATTTTATGGGTCCCCCCCGTCTGGATCCCAATCCGAATCCAAAACTGAATCCAAATCCGAAACTGAAACTGAATCTGAATCCGATTCCCAGTCCCAGTCCCAGAAGTTCAGCGGCGCAGTGTGTGTTATTGATATGCTAACGGTAAATGCGGCCCATTTTTGGGGGGCTTTGGGTGGTCTGTGGGTGGTTTCTGGGTGGCGTAGATGGGGCAGATGGGGTACATGGGGGGACAACCGAGGACAACCTCTGCTTTTGACGGCTGTGCGGAAGTGGTTAAAACCAAAGGGGCGGCAGTGACCGAAAAATGGAGGCGGCAACATATGTCGCGGGCGACGTGTGAAATTTTTAGCCAAAAATATTCGCACTCCCCACAACATCCACTCGTTCGCATTCACTCATCCACTGGCCATTTATTAAAAGGGCAGCCAAAAATGGGCAGCGGCAGGGACGACATATTGGAAATCAAAATGTTGACAAGCAGCAGGGACAACAATTTTCAATTAAACCGAAGACAAAACAACAAATTTAAAAGTTGAAAAGGTGGGAGGATCAAAATTAAACCTTTAAAAATGCAAGCAAAAATACAGGTTTAATTTGGATTAATAAAGCAATTTTTTTAATTGAACTTAAGTAATAAAATAAAAATTTAAAAGAAAGAGAAAAAAAACCCTTACAAATGCAACCAAAAATTCAGGGTTTATTTGTATTATTAAATAAATTTAAAAAAATATATAGTCTCTTAATTATTTATTTTTCTATTTATTCAAAAATACCCATAAATTAAGGGGTTTAAGTATAAATTACTAAATAGATTTTTTTTAAATTAATTATTTTTAAATTTCCATTAATGTTGGATTTTCTTTCTTTTAAAAATACTCATAAATTCAGGCATTTAAAAAAAAATTACAAAATATATATTTCGACCATTTTTGCTGCCTAACATCACATCAAACTTCATTCAATTAAACGGCTCTCCAACTTTCCGCCTTCAATATCGCAACTTCCTGCTAATTGTTTCAAATTATCAATTCGAATCACGTTAGCAAAAAGCGGGGAACGAAAAAAAAATTATCATGCAGCACGCTTAAATGGCTTTTCAATTAGATTATGTCATTCAAGTGCCAGGCGACGACTTTTCTACCCAACCACCCAGCCGACCACCCACCACCCTTGGCCACCATTAAACGTATCAATTTCCGTTAAGGAATTTTCCCCGAAAATAACAAGGCGAAAAAACAAGGGAAACCCTCCCGAAAACAACGGCAAACAACTTGAGTTCATTAATTTTGTGCGAGGCGCAACAATTAGCACGAAACCGAAGAATCGAGGGGGTGGTGCTTTGGGTGGGTGGAAAATGGTGGGAGCATCACCCAAAAACAAAAAAAGTACAATATTAAACAATATGCTTGCCCAATCTCCAACTTTCCCCCGCTTTTCCCCGGTTTGCACCACAAAACGTGACGCTGCTAATTAAGTTGACGCATTTGCCGCCTCGCTGGCTCTCGGCTTTTCCCACTTTCCCGCTTTTCCTCGCTCACTTTTGTGCCTCGCGGACTTTTTTGTCTAGTGGGCGCTGTTTTCCCGCTTTTCCAAGAGGGGCGGCGCCGTCGTCTTGCGGTAAGCTTAAGAAATTTGCATGGTTGATTTGGTGTTCAACTTGAGAGAATGATTCTTGGGGGGGGGGGGGGGGGGGGTGCTGTTCAAAAAGCGGATTTTCCAGGAGGGAGACGAAAAGTGGGGAACGGGAAGCCCCAGGTCAAAAAAGCAGAGGGTGCGAGCAACAGGTTAGGAAAAGGGTTGTATTAAGAACCAAGAAGAATAATAGAGCACTTTCGGGGCTCCCAAATAATAACAAGATTCGATAAGATAACACCTTTAACACCTTATCAATGAGTTGGATTCGTAAAAGATGCAGGAGAAAACCTAAAAAACATTTAATTTAAAATAAATTGATATTTTAGAAATAAAATATTTTATTAACTGTAAAAAATGTAAATAAAATTTATGAATAAAATAAAATAAAACACAACAACTGCTTTAAAATATTTATATAAAATAACATTTATAATCAATAGCGTAGAAATTGCAATTTTCAATTCTCAGAATGACGGCCCAACTATAAAAACATTTAATTTAAAATATAATTATTACTACAATGTCTTAAAAATGTCAGGAATATAACATATTAATACATATAAAAATTTAAATGAATGTATAAATTTATTAAAAATAAATAAAACCAAAAAACTGCTTTAAAATATAAATACTTTTACAATCAAGAAGAAAACTTAAAAACATTTAATTTAAAATACAATAATTATTGCGTGGTATTACAAATTAAGAAGAATAACGATTTAGTCTCTATATAAAATAATTATAAAATTACTGCAAATAAATAAGGCATAATAATAAGCTGCTTAAAAATATTTTTATGTTTTCGTTACTCCAAATATTCCATTGAAAATACTCCAGAATATTAATTGAAAATGCGTGAGGAAAAGTACTTGAGTTTTGGATTTTTTTTTTTCTCTTTTACAATTTTCTATAATATTTTTCTTAGCTTTTCTTATACAATAATTATTGGGTGGTATTACAAATTAAGAAGAAAAACGATTTAGTCTCTATATAAAATAATTATAAAATTACTGCAAATAAATAAGGCATAATAATAAGCTGCTTAAAAATATTTTTAAGTTTTCGTTACTTCAAATATTCTATTGAAAATACTCCAGAATATTAATTGAAAATGCGTGAGGAAAAGTACTTGAGTTTTGGGTTTTTTTTTTTCTCTTTTACAATTTTCTATAATATTTTTCTTAGCTTTTTATTCATCCATTTTTTTGTGATTATTATTGTTGTGGAAAAGTCAAGTGGGAACAGAGGAACTCCCTGCTTTTTTCGATTGTTGTTCCCTGGCTGCCGATCGCCTTTTGTGGGCCGCACATCAAACGGAACAACTGGGTGTTGAAAGGGGGTTAAGGCCCCGGCTGTTGGGTGTTAAGAAGCGGTGGTTGGGTGGGTGGCGCAGAGCACAAAGACATCGAGTCCACTTGTGGGCGTGTACGGGCAGAAGTGCTCAAGTGCACACGGGCTTTGATTTCTTTTCGCATATAATTAGTTTAGTCAAAAGTTGAGACCAACTGACGGCTGGCTGCCTTGTGTTTTTCCTGCTTTTCCTCAGTTAACCCCTACCGTCCCTTGCCCCTTAACCCTTACCTGGGCCAGGTCCAGAAATATGTTGCATTCAAAGTCTCACCTGAGTTTCTGGGGGCAAAACTTGGGTATATGTGTAGCTCCTTCGCTTTTCCTGAACCCCCTGCTTGTTTTTTCAACTGTCATTTTGACAGCTGCTTCAGCTTCTGATGTTACTTTTTACCTGTAACCTGCAAGCAGTGCAACTTCTTGTTCTTAACTTTATTTCTTTTTCGGTTTCTTTTCTTTTTTCAAGTGCCAAACAAACTGAAGAGTCTGCAGGACGAAGAGCTGGCAAATCAGCCAAAAAATAAAAAAAGAAGGGAAAAGAAACCCCACAGGGACTTAAGGGTTAAGGATCATACATATGTGCAGGCAGCTGTCAAAGCCCAGCCACCAAAAACTTTCGAAACTTTCGAGGGAACTTGGAAAAATATTTAAATGGCAGGCAAAATCTTACTGATGAAACGTTGATGATTTCCATGCTTTTATCCACAAATAAAAAGGCCTTCAAACCGAAACACTTTAAAAATGACCAGCAACATGAGATCCTTGTTAAACTTTCCGCTTCGTTTCCGAAACTTATAAATATTCTATAAATACCAATAAAAGTGCAGGATAAAGTTTGGCCAAAAAAAAAGAAAGAAGTTAGCCGCAAAAAACAAAAGCAGAAAAACTTAAAAATCTCATCGACAGCCAAGTGGAAAGCAACAATTTTCGGGGGCGGAAGTGGCTCAACAATTTTCAACACGTTTTCCCCCCCAAAACAGCCAAGCCAGGAAAATCATAAAATTTTAACGAACCTATTGAAAGTTTACACATTGCCGCTTGATTTCACTGGGCCAATGGGGCTAGGGACCATGGCTAAGGTCCGGAAAGTGTGAAAAGCACCATCGAACGGCAAAGATTTTCACACTTAGACATTAAGGAAATTTATGAACAAACATATACACGCACACACACGCAGGAAGGCAGCAGTGATGACAGATTTGGTGATTTAAAATCTATATAATTTTTACTTGTATTTATTTTTTATATGACGCAAGCAATAATAATATTATACAAGCCAAACGCGAATTCTTTAGCATTTTGTTTTCCTATCATTTAATACAACACTGGAACGAATTTGAACAATTTGTAAATCCTTTTTAGCTTTAGTTTGTGCTTCACTATTAATATAACTCTTGATATTATATAAACCAAGCGCGAATTCTTAAGATTTTTCGTTTTCTATCATTATAATAGAACATTTTTTACTATTATAAATGTGAATGAACCTTTAAAAAAAATTGGTCAGTCCTTAGTTTATGGTTCTATACTACTATAACTTTAAACATTATATAAATCAAGCGCGAATTCTTTAGTTTTTTTCATTTTCTATTATAATAGTAAAAGAATAAAAATATTATTAATGCGAATTATTATTTTTAACTTCTTTTTAGCTAGTTTATGCTTCTAAGGGTCAAAAGAGGCATCGCTGAGACGCACATGTTTCATGTTGGGGCGCCGAAAAGTGTGCTACAGGAAAATTAAACTTACCTATGTAAACAAGCCCAAGAAAAGGTATCCTGTGGGTGTGAGATTCGCTGTGTGTGTGTTTGTAGGAGTGTGTGGCTGAGGCGGAAGTTATGTTCAAACTTAATTTAAGGTTCAATAGCGTAACCAAAGAAAACCACACGAAACTTTGGCTGCAAAGACGACGACGACGACGATGAACGAGTTCCGTGTAACATAAAATCTTGTGGTTTATTAGATTTTAATAATTCACACGATTCGAGTGTGTGTGTGTGTGTGAGTGAGTGTGTGTTTGTGTGCGGAAGACACATGACAGCCCCAAAAAATGAGGGGTAGAGAGGGGTTAAGAGTGGCTGTGCATTTGAAGTCAACAAAAAACTAACTTTTATCTACCGCTCGTCTCAACTTTGTATCGCATCAACCACCACCCCCTGGAAAAACACACACACTCGCCCCAAGAATCACCCACCACCACCCCCAAAAAAACACCCAAAGGTGTGTTTGTCTTAGCAGCAAAATAACAACAAAGACAACGACAAATTTGTGGCATATCAGCGGTGTGTCGTGTGGGTTCTACTGTCCGTACTCAAGATTTCCGGGGGGGTGAGGAGGGGGGGCAGTAGTGGGTTAAGCTGGTGGTGCAAGTGCATACTTAAGAGCATGTGCAAAATGCCACTAAAGGGAATTGATTTGCCCAGGACTCTTGGCTAAAGATTGCATAATAAGTTGGCGATGTCTGTCATAAGTTTGAAACTTGCCTTTTCCCATAAAAAATGGAATGTTTTTTCGAGCATCCTAATAATCGTATTAAGAATGTTAAGACAACATAACTATTTCCTTAAGTTGTATTAAAGTATTAGTTGCCACTTTGTAATACACTCAAAATAAAATGAACTTTAAATTTTAGATAATCGTTTATAAAATAAATTTTTTATAAAATGCAAGAAATGTCTTTCTTAAGACAAGGAATTTTTTCTAATAAATAAAACAGGTTTTCTAACATTTTTAAGAAAACCTTTACTAAAAAGTATTTTTTCTAATTAAAAGAATTTTTTTTTTAGGTCAGGAAATTTTTTTTTAAGTTTTTAACTAAAATCTTCTTAAAAACAAGAAAAAAGTGTCCTAAAATATAGAAATTATTATTTAAAAAATAGGAAAGCTTACGCAAGAATAAAATAATTTAGCAAAATATTTTTTAAAAATTCTAAAATGAAAAACTCTCTATAGAAGTCTTTATTTTGTTAAGGTTATGGGTTTTAAAATGATTTTTGGGTCACCTTAACTTAAATCTTGATCTTAAAATTAGCTAATTAAGGCACTTTTAACTTTATTTGGAAAAAAAAGACCATTTCCTATTTTTTCTATTGTTCTGAAACCAAAAACATCACCAACATTTCACCTGCTTAAACCCATAGACTAATCCACTCTGGGCGCTCCACGACATGCACTTTTGCCCGGCAGTCCATCCGTTTGTGGTGACCTTTCCCTGTCGGCATACCACCCCCTTCCCCTTCCCCTTCCCCTCCCCCACACCCACCCAATCGATGGATTAACCCTCTAAAGGCCGCAGAGGTTGGCATACGAGTTAACCCCATGCTATGGCATGCCTCGAATTCCTCGGCTTTATCTAAAAGTTGGCAACTTTGGCTGCTCGCCGCTTAACAGGCATATCGCTCATGACCCAAAAGAGCTTGTTGGCCAAATTCAAGTGCCAGGACATCAAGAACAACAAAAAAGGAGGAGAATGCATGGCAGGAAGGACAGGAATCAGGATTCAGGAATCGCAAGGAGCACAAGGAGCACGAGGAGCTGCAAACAAGGTTTCCGCTTCCGGCGGACTCTATAAATTTTTGCCAGCTACCTGAGAGTATGCAAAAGATGATGATGCTACTACGGAGAAAACAAAAAAGGCCAGAATAAATCAGTGAAAAATGTGCAACTTATGATCAAGTGTTCCCACAAGAATTGCAAACTTTGCACAGGCGAACCAAGATGCTTTTAGGATTTTTTCCCCTACTTTTTTTTCTTCTTTGTTGTCTCGGGAACTGAATGTCGAAGACATCATCGAAGTTATGTGCAGCCCCGGAAAAAGAGGTTGCATAGTTGAGTTTGACCCTCTGCAGTCCATAAATAGTTTATAAACTATGCTCAAAGGAGGGAGCTGGAAAATTCGAGAGGCATATGAGAGTATGAAGGAAATCACTTGTAAGAGGATAATTGCATTTCACACCAATTAATTTCATTCAGCTAGGAAAAAAATAAAGACAAAAAGGAACCCAGCCAAGCCAATGAAAAACAAACAGAAATTGAAAAACCGGGCAGCGACAGAATCAATTTGAATTTCAAATTAACATAAAACAAGGCGAAGTAGGTGGAGGTGGAGTAGATCGGGGTCACCACTCGAGGAGGACAGCCCAAGATTTGCGACTTTACAATTGGGGGTTGTCTGTACGTATTATCCAAATGCAATGGCATCAAATGTCGTCTACAATGCGGCTACCCTTCCCTTTCCCTTCCTTTTTTTCCGTGTTCCGCCTTTGCGAAATACAAATTGAATTTCCCATTTAAAGACAATGGGTTGGCAAATTTGTATGGGGGGGGGGGGAGAAAATGCCATTGTCGTCATTTGTTATTTTGTCGAAAAATGAAAATATTATTCCCAGTGGGCAGAAAACTCGAGTCGCTTGGTGAGAGAACCTTAAACAACATAGACATCCCGTAGATATCCCGAAAAGTACAGCAGGAAATATAATGATTCAGAAAAAAAGGTAATAGAAAAGGACATGTTTGATAGCATAATCGATAATATCGATGACTTTAAAATTTAGATAACATCGAACATTGGAAACAAACAAGCATTTCGATAGCACAATCGAAGGCATTTACAAGGCAAAGATAACGAAACCTTTAAATTTAAAACTCCTAAAAAACTCTATGTTTCCCTCCCCCAAATTTCCAATAAAAACCAGTCTGGTTCTTTCCTCCCAGACCCTGGGCTTCTTCCGGCTTTCCATTTAACAGAAATTAATTTATTACATCAATATTTATGTTTCACTTAAATTATAATGCGTGAATGCAGTCAGCCCTCTGTCTAAACTTTTATAATATTTTTTTCTCCACTTCTTCGACCATTTTTGCCCGCCGCAAAGCAAACACAAAGGGGGGAGACCCTTTTGTCTGGCCCTCAGACTCAGAATCGCAATCAGCCATAATAAATATTAAAAAATAGCGCATAAAGTCAAACATTTGGGGTGGTGAAGGGGGTGGGGGTTGGGGTATCGTTGATGGAAACTTTTCTAATAAAATAGTGAGCGTGGCAGCAATTGCAATTCTGTGAAATTCTGCAATTGCCCAACTTTTCGGGCATATTCAAAAACCATTTTCGCCTATCAGAAAGTGTTTCAACAAATATTGACAGACCAGAAAAAAGGGTGGAAAGGGTGGAAAGGGGAGGAAAATGGATGGGTGGAAAATAGCTGCCATAATTAACAGTTAATATTGCAGAAGCGGCAAACAAAGTTTGTTCCGGTTGTTTCTATTTCTGCTATTTGACTAGAACTCTCCTCTCCTTTCGCTTCGACCCCCTGAAAACCCCCTGAAAAAAGGGGGGCCGTCGACTGCCGTTTAATAAGCTCACAGTTTGTGTTTGTGTTTTCCAACACTGCAAACACATATGAGGAAAATCTCCTCCATGCAAGCGAAACTCAAACAGAGGGGTCGGAAAATGGAGGGGGCGGAAAACCCCTTGAACCCCTTCTTTCCTTGGCCTTTTTTATGCCGGCACGCTTTTTGCTCATTTTTTGGTGTCAATGAACAGTTTTAACATATTAGCAAAGTTTCTTAAAGTACACATAAATATGTTTGATGTGTGAGAGCGCCAAGGAAAAACGGGGAAATTGGTATGGGTATGGAAAGGCATCGTATGGGTACGGGAAAA
Organism: Drosophila pseudotakahashii; assembly: GCA_035046095.1. Taxonomy (NCBI): domain Eukaryota; kingdom Metazoa; phylum Arthropoda; class Insecta; order Diptera; family Drosophilidae; genus Drosophila; species Drosophila pseudotakahashii. The sequence continues at coordinate 18,183,818 of JAWNOE010000105.1, forward strand.
AGGGCTGAGAAAAGCGGGACACACAAGTGCAAAGGCAAACGGAATATTATGTAAGATGCCGGGGCCAAAGTGGCGGATGAGTATCGCATTTTCAAGTGCCCCGGGTGGAGCACAAAAAAAAAACAGAAGCAGAAACAGAAGGAGAAGAAAAAAAATACGACGAGTGCCCAAGCGCGGATTTTCCACAATTTTCCATACGATTTTTATGCGGCTCAGGGGAGCAATCCGCCATCGGGTTATTGAAAGAAGTCTTTAAACGGTATGAAAACAATTTGTGAACCAAATTATAAAATATTTTTATCAGCACAATAAATAATATTTAATAAAATAAATAATATAAATATATCAAAAATACTTTAAATGCATTTTTTAAATAACATTATTTAATTGAAGTATTCTTTGAAAGTTATTAAAGCTTTCAACGCCTTAAACCCTTTAAAATAAATAATATTTAATATTATTTTATATATAAAAAATTAACAAATCTTTTGAATTCATTAAATGCAATCTATAAATTTTATAATTTACTCGGTTATTTTTTTGCAAGTTCTTAATGCTTCCAATCGCAGAAATCCCCTGTGGAAATATTATTATATTATTACAAATATTATCCAATAATCTTTAACATCTAAAATCAATATATAATACAATCTTTAAATTCTATTAATTACTCAGATTAACATTTTTGCCAGATCTTAAAGCTTTCAAGCACTGAAATCCCTAGTGGATCCACTCCGCAACCCAATCCAAAATTCGACTTACAAATCAACTCAATAAAAACAATTTTCGATATTAAATTATCATTTTGCCCATCGCCGCTGTGGATTGTCGGCAAAACTTTCTCCTTGCCACTAGCCCCTTTCCTCCCCTCCCCTTACCACACATACACTTACTCACTTATATTTATACATAGATATATATATATATATTCCACCACTACAACTACAACAAAAGGATGTCGTGTCGTGCCGCGTCGCTTAATCATGTCAATGATTTATAACGCTTTCAAGGAGCGCACCAAAACTCGAACTTGTCGACGCCAACTTCCCCCCCCCCCCTTCCCCGTTTTCCCACCCATTTTCCCACCCATTTTCCCAACCATTTTCCTCAAGGTGAACGAGGTGGGTGGGTGGGTGGTGGGGGGGAGAGGCCACTGAATGACTTGCCAGACAAAAGCGTAGTAACTAGCTTAGGAACCGGAGTTTGGGGCCAGGTCAGAACATAAGTTTTCCAGCTACTTATATGCCGCCATAGTCGAGGCGAAATTTATCTCACGAAAAATGATTTGGCTCATTATCAACAGGAGCTAAAGTGCAGTCAGTGCACAGAGAAAAAAGAATTGTGAGACGTCAAGCCATTTCCAAGAAAGTCTTGAAAATCAGCTAACCTTTAGTTGGATTATAACCGTAGGTTGAGAAAAGCGTTTTAAAGCAGGAAGTAAAATAAAGGAATAGTAATAAAAACGGTACAGATTTTAATTGAATATCTAAATAATTAATTTATTCAAGAATATTTCTCATTTTTTAAGAAATATTATATTATTATTTGAGAAAAGTTTATAAAAAAATTAAAATTGTATGTTTAAGACAAGAAATAAAATAAAGAAATATTTTTTTACACTAATATTCCGAAAATAGTACAATTTTAAATAAATGGTTTTTTTTAAGGGTTAAAAATGGAATAATCAACTTTCTTTTAATACAAAAATGTATTTAGAAAATATATTTTGAATTTTTTCAGTGTTCAAAGAACCAGAGATACATTTATAGACAAGAGGAGAGAGAGGCTTCTGGAGTGAGGGACATCGAATAAACGCATAAATCAACAACAAAAACAGAAAAAATGATTTATTTTTCTTGGCTGCCTCTTCAGCTGCTGCTTCTTCTTCTTCAGCCCACACTCCACAACCAAAAACACCCCCCGACTTCTAAAATTCTTCCTTTTTTTTCTGGCGACGGGGTTGTATGATTGCTTCTAATAAGTAAAGTGGGATAATGCCAGGAATTTCCGGGGAAGGGTAGAGGAGAAGAGAAGAGGAGGCTGTGTTGAAGGGGAAGTACCATAATCAGTGGGGAAAAATCGGGTAAAACTGGAGGAAAATAAATAATGAAGGTGGGTGGCAAGGTGTGCATGCCCACCAATAATAAAGTAATCAAAGTGATATGGTGTTGAGATGCCAGGCGGCTGGAGAGGAACTTCATATGGGGGCTGGTTAGGATGTCAGAGGAGAGGACATAAGGATATAAAAGGACGCAGGCGAACAATGTGGTGTTGTTATTGTTGCCAGGATTATGCCATTAAGACATGAGGCAATCGAATTATGGTCCTGGCCTGCAAATGAAATTGAATAAGGAACGCCAGCTGAAAAAGGACGGAGGCACTGGGAAAATCCAGCTGAACAATGGCACAAAGGAGCAGGCATTTAAGGGGCCAATCTGCCGGAGAGATCTGGCTGTAATTATTATCATCGGCAGGGGTAAAAATGGCTGGAGAAATATTTTAAATTTATAGCTTGATATAAGATATTTTATAAATATATATATACAGAACTAATATTTCTATTTAATCTATTATGTTTAAAGACATTAAGTAAAATATTTAATTAGCTGGGATATCATATTTAATAAATTATTGCAATTTTAATTTAAAATTTAATTTGTTTGCTTTTGGAGACTATTATTCTAAAATATTTACAAACAAATTTAAAATTTATATTTTGTTCTAAGAGTTAAAAATGGTAAATAATTGTATTTAATTTATGAAGTTAAAAGACATTAAGTAAAAGATTTAATTAGCTCAGATATCGTATTTAATAAATTATTAGAATATTTTTATTATTATTTTATTTTTCTTGCTTTTGGGTGTAATTATTAAAAGCAGGGGTAAAAATATTTAAAAATAAATTTAAAATTTATATTTTGTTATAAAAGGGAAAAATTGTAAATATTTGTATTTAATTTATAAAGTTAAAAGAAATTTGTATTTAATATATTATACCTACTTAATATATATTTTATATTAATTACCAATAAATGCTTGTTTAATAAATTATTGAAATTATTTTCGATTGAAAATGCAATTTTCGTCCCTCTTTGGTTTTTTTCTCCTTTCGCAGGACGAACTTTGCGCTACATGTGTTTGGTGTCTCTCCGCCAAAACCCCATAAATAGTTGCTTAATTACCATCTCAAGTGCCAAGTGCACTCACCTGGCCCCCCGCCCCCTCGTATATATTTTCCCATTTCCCCAGGTTGCAAAAAACTTCTTGCACAAAGAAAACCCAAACACACAAAACAGTTTGGAAGAAGAAGTTGAGGCAAAAGCCGAAGACAAAGTATAAAACATATGCCAAAACACCGATTGCAATTAATCTTGTGCATGTTTCAGCGCTTTCCCCATACCGTTTTGCCCAGTTTTCCCCCCAGGATTTTCCACTTTCCGCAAAGAGGTAAACTGTATTGGTAAACAACAAAACGGAAAACTTGCGCTGCATTTGGTTTTCGGTTTTTACCAGGGTTGCCACCTGCAAAAAGGAAGCAAGCAATTTAGTGTGTGGTTGTGTTTTGGGTGCTGTGATCTATTGTTGGCAAAGCAAACTTTGCAGCATACTTGAAGGCGCACCACCCACATAAGCTGCGATTCCTGGGATATAGCCATGGATTTGTCTGTGTGGGTCTCTGCATGTGTGTGTGTGTGTGTGCTATAGACATTTGTGAGGTATCCCTTAAATACCAATTTATGGCACAGGCAGATAAAGTCCCAAATCTGCACTTAATCTTTTGCATTGTTTAATTTCGACTCATTGAGTTGGAGCACCAAAAATTCCCCACACTTTCTCTTCGGATTTCTCTATTTCCCAGTAAGTGAGTGTGTGTGTGTGGGGGGGGGGTCGTGTGGGCGTGGCCATATGAATGGGCATTGTTCCGGGAGGAGTGGCATCGTACTTAAGTTGCCTGGGAAATAAATCGTTGTCGACGTCTACAATGTGCTACACGGAAAGAAATAAGACGAAAAAGGGGAAAAATGCCTTTCCGCAGAAATGGTGACCCCAAACGAGCATTTCTCAACTGAAAATTCGCTTATACAGTGCATTAACCTTTTAAACTTTGCTACTTATTTCTGCAATGTAATACAATATGCATTTTTATTTTCATTTTAGATGAGTAAAGTGCAGTTTTCGATGGCTCACAGAAAGGTGACCCAAAAACCCATGACTCAAACCATTTTAAGCCAATTGGGTTTGATTTTTAACTAAGCTGCACTTCTAAGTCAAATAAAACGCATAATATCTATATTTTCTGTAGTATTTTGTCCCTGTGCACGGGAAAATCAAAGGAAAATGGTATGGGGGTTTTCCCTTTAGTGGATGGGGTCTTCTTCTTGGTTTGCTTGTGTGTAATATTCGATGCTTCATTGCAACCACGGCAACAACAAAAACACATCCTTGCTCAACAGGCGCAACAGTCGTCCTTCCTTCCTTCCTTCCTTAACCCCTGTTCGCCCCCCTCTGCTCGATTTTGCGGTTTCCATGGGTGTCGCTGGGAGAAGGAGAAGCGGAAAAGGGGGCATTGGGGTTCCTGAATCCGGGTCTCTTGGTCCAACGCAAGTTGTTCGCTAGTTAAAACTTACAACTTGCGCGTTATTTCCTGCCACACACACACACACTTACACTTACAATTACACTCTCTTTGAGGGGTTCGTTTCACCCCCTTGCCCCCAGCAACCGCAATGCCCTCCGTACTTAAGGTGTTAACGCAAAAGCTTGACTCATAAAATATTGAAAAAGCCGCAAAAACTTTGCAGCAAAAAAGCTTGGAAAATACACATAGGTAATACAGAGTAAAATGGAACGGGGATCAGGGGATCCGGGGGAAATAGGAGGCCAATTGTGGCGGATTGTCGGAACCCCAAATTGAACGGTTAAGTGGCGGATCCTGAGAAACTTTCCGTTTCCTGTTTTCTTTGTGAAGAAAATGTTAGGCAAAAGAAATCGTAATTATATATAAAATATTATAAAAGATTACAGAGTAAAAATACGATTTAAGATCATAATTAATATTGATATTTAAAATATTTTATAATCTAAAATATTTAGCATACATTTTCACTTTGCCTGTAACGTCAAAATTGAAACGTTCTAAAAAACTGAAGAAAAAAATGTAAAAATAAGAGGCCGTTCTTAATTTTTGGAAGCAATATTCCTCGACTTCGGGCTCTCCAAGCCAAGCGATCAGCCATGCCGACTGATCGCCTGATCCTGCTGCAGTTCAGCATGCACTGCTTCAAGATCATCTTCATCTACTGCATCTGCGTGAATGTCCTGGAGCATCTCGTCCAGCGGGTCCAGGAAAACTGAGCGGGAAAAATGTTGGGGGCCGCGAAAACGGGAACAATAAAAATGAAGCGGCAATTATTTTAAAAAATTGTTTTACTTTTATTTTATTTTTTCTTGGCGGATCCACAATTTTTGATCAATTTTTTGTTGCATACTTTTTGAATACCCAAAATTTCTTTAATTTTTCACCCGAGTGGGGGGGTTATTTATCGCCCATTTCCCATATTTTATTTTTTTCATCTCCACTCGAGTTGAAAATCGATGCGATTTACGTAGATTACGTATTATTTTTAATAGGTTTTTTATTTTTCATCCGGCATAAATTATTTCCAGCCAGCAGAAGCTTGGGCCGCGCAAACGCGAAACGGAAATTTAAATTACCTGCAACGTAATTACACAAAAGAATATGCCAATAAAAATGACTTATGTATCAATTTCCTTTACGACACAATCCCAGACGAAATGGGGAGAATGATGATGATGATGATGATGATAATAAAAGGCTACGCATCGCGGGCACAAAGCGAAAAATTTTCAATTTTATTTTTATTGCCTTATTGTGTATCAAATATTTACAATTATTTGCCCCGAGTACCGAGTGGCGGGGAAAATGAGCCAAAAAAGGCACAGAGCTGCGGAAAATTCCCTGCTGCGTGGCTGATAAATTCAAATAAAATTGTTGGCGCTGCATTTGTAACCAAGGTGAAAATGATGAGTCCTTCGGAGGCAAACACACGCACAAAACTACAGACGTGAAAAAGTTTTCGATCAAAAACGCGCAGCAGAGAAATTATTATACTCCTCTCCCGCCCCCAATCACCCATTCCCCATCTCTTTCTAGTCGGTTAGTGGCGTCTCCCTCTCTCGTTGGCGGCATTAAAATTTTATTTTAATGTCATCGAGACGTTGATTTACAGCCAGCAACCAGTTTCAGATGCTCGGTCCTGTGCTTTTGTGTGTGCGGCGGGCGAAATATAATTTTAATAATATTTTATTGCTTCGAAAAGTGGTAATAGCGCGGAAAATGCCAAAGCCTGGGCGGAATTTTTCAAAGGGAACTGGGGAATTAAGGAGAATATCCTTTAGGAGCTGTGAGTAAGATTTGGTGAGATTTTAAGAGGTAGAAAAATAGTAGAATACTTTACTAGCAAGCTAAAATGGAGGAAAAATAATTTTAATTTTTTTAAATATTATAAAATTGTTGTTAAAAAATATTTTAAAAAAATTTAAATTAAAAATGAAAAAGTTATAAGTTGTATTTATTATTTTATTATAATTAATGCACTTATTATAGTTATTTTAAATGTAATATATACAAAACATTTTAAAACAATATAAATTAATAATGAAAAGGTTATACCTTGTAATTATTATTATATTATAATTTATGTATTATAATAAATATATTAAATATTCTATTATAAATATATTTTAATTGATGTTCTTATGGTAAATACTTAAAATATAATAGTATAAATTATAAGAAAATATTTTAAAATGCCTTAAATTACAAATAAAAAAGTTATACCTTGTAAATATTATTATATTATAAATATATAAAATATTGTATTATAAATTATATTACATTCAATGTTTTTATTGTAAATATTTAAAATATTATAGTATAAATTATAAGAAAATATTTTAAAATAACTTTAATTACAAATCTAAAAGTTAAACCTTGTAATTAAAACTCTCCTTATTACCCAATGATATTTTCTTGTTCCAAAGATTAAAGCATTTAAAATAGGAATACAGTTTTCAGGTTGATTTTCCACCAGCCTTCATTTGCCCCCCGAATTTTCCTTCGTCTATGCTTTATAACTGTTTATTTCTGTTGCTATTTTCGCCGGCGGAGGAAACCTTGCCAATTGGACGGGTTTCCATCAATTGGAAACACATTTGCCGCGGGTTCTTCCGCATTTTCCCGCCCCATTTTCCCGCTCCACTTCCGTCTGCCTTTGGTATCTGGTTCATTTAACAACAATTATAATGGTTTCCACTTTTCGCATTACTTTTAACGGTTGTCTACTTCGGTTTTGCTCAGGTTTCTGTTTCTGGTACTTATTCTTATTATTTTTCCGTTCCGTTTTTCCGCTCCCCTTTTTTTTTGGGGCAATCGAAGAGCTTGTAAAACTTAATGAAATGAAACCTTAGGCGGAGCCAAGCGAAAAAGGTAAAATGAAGAGATTGGCTTGGCACTTTTCGGCTTTTCCGAATCTATTTTAAGTAATATTTATGTGACTCCCCCCCCCGCTGCTGTCTTCTCCAATTAATTTTTATTTATGTCTGAATATATATATTTCTCTTCTTTTTTTCGGTTCGCTTTTCCCTTATCAAACAAACAGTTGGCAAAATGATAAATGCCCTTCACCCTAAAAAACCCCCCACTCTTTGGTAATTTAATATTTTTTCATTTTTTTTCCAAACTTGGGGCTGCTAAAAAATGACAATTTTTAATTATCAAATGCGTTTAATGATAAAAATTGTCTAACGGGGGTGTGGCAGCCACTTTCCCAGCTTTTAATTTATGATTTATTTGTGTGGGTGGCGGGGCGCCCATAATAATTAATATTGCACACAAGAAAATGACAGAAAAAAAAACAACAACAACAACGGGAAAAAAAAACAAGAAGCGAACCTAAGAGAAAACAACAACAAACAGAACGCGAGCAAAGGCGTCGAAAACAATTCCCCCGGGGGGGTGGGAAATTTTTTCATAAATCTTGAAGGCGGAGACAGTAAGTGCAATGTCATTGAGGCAGCAAAATAAAGGGGTAGTAGGGGGAATAGGAAACAATACTCAGACCAAACCCCCCTCGAAACCCCCGCCCCTGACGCCACATGTCGTCTTGAGCCTGCCGCGAACACAAAATTAAAAGTATTTCTCGAATTATTGTTAATGATGATTAAAAATATGTGTACCTGCGGAAATGAAACGGCAAGAAAGAAGGTGTGTGTGTGTGTGTGTGGATTGTAAAGGGAGTACACCTGTCCCCAAAGAAAACTCATGCTCCGGGTTCAACTGACTTAGACTTCGGAGAAGAAGGAGGAGAAGAAAGTCTGTTCTTAAAGAAATAATATGATAAATATATGCTTAAGGCTACAGAAATTTATTTAAATATTTAAACAATAAATAATAATTATATTATAATAATAAACAATTAATCAAAAATATTAGAAGAATATTTTAATCATATTCAATTATTTATTAAGTTATTATTCTTAAAGAAAATAATATGATAAATATATGTTTTAGGCTACAGAAATTTATTTATATATTTAAACAATAAATGATAATTATATTATAATAATAAACAATTAATCAAAAACATTAGAAGTATATTTTAATAAATAAATATATATATAATAAATAAATAAATATATATATAATAAATAAATAAATATTAGAAGTATATTTTAATCATATTCAATTATTTATTAAGTTATTATCAGAAAAATCCGATTCTTTAAATCCTTTAAAACATTTTATTTGCAGACATATTTTCTATTTCCACTCAAGCTAAAATATCCTTCACATATGCCTTGAAAACGAGCCATAATTTTCGGCCAAATATTTGTGAAGGGAAAGGGGAAGTCGATTTCTATGGGCCGCATAGGGTTGAATGCGGCGTGTGGCGGCACTCGATAACATAATTATCTGTCATAATCAGTAGGCGTTGAAATGTGCAATTTAAAGAACAATTTAATGCGCCCCGGCAGCCAAAAACAACAACACCGATACAGATATACAGATGCAGATATAAAGATACAAATACGGATACGGTTATGGATGGCGGATACAACTACAAGTACACACGCAGATAGAAACACAAATCACCAGGCAGTTGCAGTTGCACAAAAGCGCAAGGGCGTCGTCGCTGCAACAGCAACCGGTTGCATGGGGGTGGAATCCGGAGGGGGGGTTTCCCAATGCAACGGCTGTGGGGTTCACTCAGTGGCGTAGCTGGGGAAATTTGAGATGGGCATCAAGGATGACGCAAAACGGGGAAAATCATAGGCAAAAATCTAGAATGTCAATAAAAAGAAGAACAAATTGAACGCGAATTCTTCAGCATCTAAAATATAGTTTAATTTTGTAATCAGCTGGATTATTTTAAGCTGTTAAAAAAAAACATATTTGATTTCGGATAATATTTGTTAACAATTACTGTTACAAAATGCCAGTAAATAGAAGAAAAATCAAACGCGAATTCTTCAGCTTTAATAAATTACTCTATTTTTTAAGAAGCCGAAATCTGAAGGGGTTAATTTTTTTTACACATTAAGCTGTTAAAATTTGAGAACATTTTTATTAACTATTATTCTAAAAAAAATACATTTAATTTTAAAATTTTTAATATTATTATATTAAAAAAAAACTTTTTTTTACTAAAATGTATTGTAGTTTTTCAAACCTTTAGTTCAGAGTTATACTACCCACCTTTTATAAATTAATACTAATTTTATAGCTCGATTAACATACGATCCCTTTGCGCACTACGCCACTGCTGGGTGTTTGCCAGCGTCTAAAGCATTTCGGTGATTGTGTCAGTTTGAGTTTTTGCAAATTTGCATCGGATTATTGCAATAAACATAATTATGCGCGCTGCATATGATTTTTCAATTAAACACATGCCAGCCCCGCGTGAAAAGCCCCCCTGTTTTCGAGGGGTTATCATCGTGGACCCCCGGGTCTTTCGGCTGGGACGTGGCAAATAAGGGGTTAAGCTAAGGGGGGTTCTTTGTGCTAGGGTATTTTTGATACCGAGGGATTCTGGGATGACATGACCAACCAATTGCTGTTCGTTGCGGGTGTTTGTAATGCATATTTGTTAATTAAGTGTCGCATGTGTGTGAAAAGCACCCAAACCAGCCCAAAACCCACCCAGCATGTGGTGCAATTCTAGCGGTGCTTAAGTGGAATCAATGGATTGTAATGTGGAGATAATCATTTTTAGCAAAGAAGGGACAAAAAACGGAAAAAAAGGTAGCGCACATATCATTAAATGTATTCCAAAGAGCCTCGAACTTGAGTGGCAAGTACATTTTTGAAGAAAGGGTTCGTTGCCACGCACTCAACAGGATATGGCAGAAATTTCAATTAGATGAGGTGTTGATGCTGAAATTCTGCGGTGCGATTGGTTTTGTGTTTGTCATTTCAAGCATACTGCACTTGATGACTGGTTACCCCCGCTCCCAATAAACCATTAACCATTAACCATTAACCATTACCACATATTTTTGTCTTTGAAAGCCAGTGGTCGTTATATTGATGTTCAAGTTAAGGTAAATAAGTAAATACAATAAAATGAAATATCAAGAAGAACGCTTATCCATCTCATATGGATCCAACCGGTAAATAGCAAACGCTAGTAAGACAAAAAAAGACCGCTTAAGTCAGGGTCACGATGACCTCCAGTCCAGACACTGGGATCTCACGATCTAGTAGGGACAACTGTAGCTTATAGTCTCCCTTTGGCGAACCATCGGGCAGGAAATTGGTCTCCACCTTGTAGTTGTCAATCTGGTATTTTCCCTTCGGAAAGGGACATCTTTCCTGCTCCGGCAAATTGGAAACCTCACGCAACTGCGGATACGTGTCCTCATCCTCCTTGATGAACTGGCATAAGGGTTTAGTCGTACTGAACACCGTAGCCCCGCGCTTTTTGGTGTTCTGATCGTAGTTAGAAACCTTTAAAGCAAGCTGAAAAAGGAAATTTTTAAAAAATTGTAATTAATAAGGGAAAATATTAAATAAATAAGTATACAGAAAATAATAATAACTTATAATCGATTTAAATGATAAACCTTTTGCTGAAGAGCCTTATTAAGTTTTTAAAAAACTCATTACAAATATTTATAAAATTTAAGAGAACATAAAATGGGTAAGGAAAATATTAAATAAATAATGATAAATTAAAATTTAAATTTGTAATCAATATATTTACTGTTTAAATGATTTATCTTCTGCCGATGAGCCATATTTAGTTAAAAAATAAAATTAAATATTTATAAAATTTTAGAGAACATCAAATTAATAAGAAAAAATATCAATTTAATAAGTATTTATTTTTCAATCAACATATTTACTGCCTAACTAATTTACCTTCTGCTGATCGCCCATATTAAGTTTGAATTCAAAGTCCCCAGACACCACAAAATTATTTCGTGAGACCTTTTTCATCCTCAGCGTTCCCCAGTCCACCCAGTTTTCCTGATTTTTGATGGTTTGGTCCATCTCGAAGGAATTCAACTCCACACTGTAAGGCTTTTCCGCTCGGCATGTTAGAACAACCAAAATGATTGGAAGAAGTAGAGTAAATAAATGGCGCACTGCCATCTTGCCAACTGCCAACTACACTGTCCGCCGATCGAACAGATCTCCAAATATATATAGTTACAAAGTACGGCTGAATCTCTTATCTCTCACGATATTTTTGGGTGAAAAATACCGATATTTTTGGGTGGTATATGAGAATCTAAGTTTTTAATCAAAATTAAAATTTAATTTTTTTTTACTGATTTTGTTTTCTATTGTACGGCTAACAATCTGAACTAACGATTGTTCACTTATAGAGAAATATTGTTTTTTTACCAATTTATGAACTTTTCTGATTGCGCAAACTGATATTTAATCATAAATAACACTTATTAACCATGAAAGAATCATGGTTCTATTATAATAGCATTTAAGATTTGCCATTAAAATACATATATCTTTCGGTGTCAAAAGAATGCAAGTACCTAACCTAAAAATTCGAGAAACTTCCATACACAGTTTTTTTTTTTTTGACCCACCTGAAAGCGGCCAGTGTTGCTATGCTGGCCAGTGCAAATACCTAACCTAACCTAAAAATTCGAGAAACTTCAATGAACCGTTTTTTTTTTTGCTATTTAAATACATATATCTTTCGTTGTCAAAAGAATGCAAGTACCTAACCTAAAAATTCGAGAAACTTCCATACAGTTTTTTTTTTTTGACACACCTGAAAGCGGCCAGTAAGTACCTAACCTAAAAATTCGAGAAACTTCCATACAGTTTTTTTTTTTTTGACACACCTGAAAGCGGCCAGTGTTACTATGCTGGCCAGTGCAAATACCTAACCTAACCTAAAAATTCGAGAAACTTCAATGAACCGTTTTTTTTTTACCCACCTGAAAGCGGCCAGTGTCGATACGCTGGTCAGGGCGCATGGGCTTACGTTCCACGGCCAAGTGCACGTGGAGCAAGTAGCCGCCGCCGCGAGGCTTCTCGGCTGGGACACCGTTGCGGGAATTTGTGTCCGCGGACGGGGTCGTCTCTTCAAGCTTGATCTTGATATCTTCACGCTTGATCTTGAACTCTTCACGCTTGATACCACTGGGATTTTGCCCAGCGGACGGGGTCTCTTCACGCTTGATACCAGTTGGATTTCGGCCCGCGGACGGGGTCCCTTCACGCGTGATACCACTGGGATTTTGGCCCGATGACGTGGCCCTCTCCTGATCCTGCTCGCGCTTGGGCAATATCTCCTGGCCATGGCGGTTAGACTTGCTCTTGGCGGCCGGCTTCATGGTCTCCAGTTGCGGCGGCACCACCGGCACCTCGCGTAGTGTTGGAACCGGTGACCGCATGCGTCTACGCTCGAAATCGAAGACACGACCGACGCGCACCAGGATTCCGGACAGGTCTTTTTCGCCCAACATCTGCTCCTCGCGGGTGTGATGCTGGCGTTCTCGTTCCATGGCCCGCCTGCAAACTTCATCTCTATGCTCACGTTCCCGCTTCGAAAACTTCTTCTGATCGCGATCCATTTCAGTTTAGATTTCTCTTTATGTCACTTAAACTGCTGATTGATAGACAATTTGCTTGGTAGCAAATTTCTGATTTTTTCTTTTAGCTCCAACTCAATCTGCCAGCCGATTTTGACTAAAAGGACTTTCTCTATTTGAGGTAAAAAGTCAAGTCATTGACTAGTATTTCTATCAGTATTTACTTGTGAAAAATACTGATTTGTTTTAGTAGAAAATCTGGATTTGGGATTTTCACAAAAACAGAATAAACATCGGTGTTTTTTCTGTAATTTCGCCAGCCCTTGTCAACTATCGAAGATTTGTACTGTTTTGAATAGCTAACAATCTTAAAATGTTTCAAATTTAAAACATTTTTGATAACATCACAAATTTACCATTTTTGCAGTATAACATTCCATAATTGGACAATTAATTTCTTGGTTTCCTTTAAAATAGGGATTTATTTGAGTGGAAAATCAAAATATTTTACGAATAACGGTCAAAAACTGAAATTTATATAAATGCCAATAGAATGAAAATTTGTATGATATTCCATAATTGGATTATTATTTATATTGTCGCTATAAAAATAAATAATTTTAATTTGAACAAGAAAGGAAGCTAGCTTCGGCCAGCCGAAGCTTATATACCCTTGCAGATCATTCCTATTCATGTACAAAAACATAATATTTAAATTAACTTGCGTATATGTTACAACAATCCAAATTTTAGCTGCTTTCGTATTACTTCGGCATTAACTTTTTGATCCTTCCTATGGCAGCTATATAATATAGCCGTCCGAATTTTGTTAAATTTTATTCGAAATTTTGAAATGTCAAAGAAAAGTCATATCCCAGAGGAGAAGACAATGTAATAAAAATCAACAAAGATATAATTTTTTTCCTATTAATTTCCATTTAATTTTCCGACCGTTCCTATGGCAGCTATATGATATAGTGATCCGATTTTATAAAAATTTAATCCGAAATTCCAAAATATTTAATAAATAATATTCCCAAGAGTAGAAAGTAATATTTCAAAAAACATCAAATCTAGAATTTTTTGCACGATTTTTTTTTCGATCCTTCCTATGGGAGCTATAAGATATAGCTATCCGATCCGGCCGGTTCCAACTTATATACTACCTGCAATAAAAAGAAGACTTTTGGGAAAGTTTCATTCCGATAGCTCAAAAACTGAGAGACTAGTTTGCGTAGAAACAGACGGACAGACGGACAGACGGACGGACAGACGGACGGACAGACGGACGGACAGACGGACATGGCTAGATCGACTCGTCTAGTCATCCTGATCAAGAATATATATACTTTATGGGGTCGGAAACGTCTCCTTCACTGCGTTGCAAACTTCTGACTGAAATCATAATACCCTCTGCAAGGGTATAAAAATGGGAAAATGGTATAAAGAAACAAGCTAAATATTTACTACATCATTCAATCAGTATTTTCTTTGTTTTATATAAGTGTGAAAAGTGTATAAGCTTTTTTCTTTGAAACCCCATTCCATTCCACTTATTCCGCAACAATCTGCCCAACTTTTCCGTTGAAATTCTGTAAATATTTGATGCCAACTAATCTCTTAACACTCTATTGAGACATGTAAACTTTTAATAGCATTTGCTTCACTTCGCCAAAGACTGGTGGACTAAAGTGTGGGTGGGGATGTGGGAATATTGGAGGTCTGGAGACCTTGTTTTATGGCCTGCAGCAGTTTTCGTGTTTGAACATCAAAAGTAATAAATTCATCGAACCATCACAGCCCAGAAATTCAGCGGCTAAGGATTTTGTTGTTGTTTTAGGTCGTTTCTCAATAACTTTTCGCCGGCTTTTCTTGCTTTTTCCCCCCGAAACTCACCGGTCCTGCCGTTAATTTCCCGCGAACCTTTCCTCTTCGTTGTTTTGCCATTGTTTTTGCCGTGTTTTGCACCGTTTTTCCTCCTTTGCTGCTGCAAAGTTATTTAGGTAACTGTCTTGACTTGTTTCTTTCGGCCCCTTTGCATTGATTGCCCCTGGTATTCCGTATTCCTTATTCCGAAGTTGAAGTGAAAGTTTGCGCCGGGGTCACCATAAATATCCCAGTTCAGTTCGGTTCCCAAAACAGGGCAGAAGTTAAGTGTCTCTGAAAGTTTGTTGCAAATATTTCAGGCTTATTTATTGGTTTCTAATCGAAAGGCAAGTTGGCTGGTAAAAGTAGTTGAAATTAGAAAATTAAATATTGGGTTTTAACTTAGGATTAATGCAAAGAATATTGATTATTTAAACTTAGTTTTTTGATTATGCGCGCGTCGCTTGGCTCAGTGTGCCCTTTTCTTATCATTTACAAAATACCTTTAAGCTAAACAGAGATTTATAATACTAGATTTTAAAAATACTAAATAACATTTTGATCTGGATTAAAGCAGTTCACCATTAATAAGACCATATTTAAAAAAAAATAAACTTTTATTGGGCGCATTTATTTCTATTTTTCAAACCCTTCTCACTAGACTTTTATTGGTTGACTTAAGACTTGTCTAATATTTAATTAATTAAAACAATGCTTGACAATTTTGCGCTTAAATGAGAGTCACGTGACAAAATACACGGGACATCATTTCAATAAAATAAAATAAAGAAAAACAAACCAACAAAATACTCAAAGAATTTCTTTCCAACGGCGCGCGTTGGGTTCATAAAGACAACCCGTTGTGTTAAGGATAGAAAGAGATAGACTCAAGCGGTGAGAGGGAGACGGCAAGACAGAAGTGTGCTAAAAGAATTGCAGCGAAATTAAAATAAAATAAAATTTACGTTGAATTAAAAGCAGAAAAAGCAACAACAACAACAACAGTGGGAGGAAAACTCTGAAGAATGTAAAGGGATTTTCCCAAGGATAAGGAATTGTTGATACTCAGTAGTAGAAATTAAAATAAAAGTACGGATCTTTACAAAATAAATAAATTATTAGAAATAAAATCTATTTATGTACTATAATAATATTATATTGAAAAATAAATTAAATCAAAATATATTTATATTTTAAAATATTCGTTTTGGTTCTTCGCAAAATAAGTAAATTATTTGATATTAAGACAATTTTTTTGGTTCTATTATATAGATTTTTATTATTATATAGGTTTATTTTTAGGATTATATTCAGGGTTTTTTATTACAATTTTTAATGACACTCCCTCTGCTTTTCCTAATTAAAATCCCTACAGGGTATCTGATAAGCGAAAAAAAAGACGAAATAAGGAAACTGACAAAAGTGGGAGGACGACGAGAGTCGTGACTTCATTTGCTTGACACTTGGAAAAGGGCCGTGGAAAGCGATGGGAAAATGGTGAAAATGCGCGGCGGTGGCATCAAGTGTGTGCCATAAAGGAAACAGGGAGAGAGAGAGAGAGAGGGAGAGGGGGCGAGTGCGAAAAGAAAAGGCTGCAAACGATTCCTAATTGAAAACTATTAAATTCTTTTTTATACCCCCCTTTTCTGCCCGCTGCTACTTAATTTCTCCTTGGCACCCAATCTTTTCCCATTTTCCGCGCTATTTTCCAACACCCCACTTTTTTTTCGCCTTCGCGGGTCCAAATTGGAACTTGAATTTCATTTCGAATGACATTCGCTCCATCACGCGTCAACTGCAGCCAACTCATGGCACGTAGCTGGGAATGGTTTAAAAAAAAGCGAAAAAAAAGAAAAAGGAAAGCGGAAAAGTCCTGGACAGGGGGTACGAAAAAAAAAATAAGAAAGAAAAGCGGACATTTTCATTTGAGCATATTTAATTAGATGCAATTATTTATGGTATTAAATAGATGAGGCAGTAAATGTGCTGTACACTGCGTTGACTCCTCCCGACTACCCGACTCACCGACTACCCGAGGAAAATTGAAATAAAATGCTAAAGAATTGCGTCGTTGTCTGTCGCCAAAGCGAAGAAGGCGAAAAAGTACAAAAAATTGGATAGACCCACCAGAGAAGTGGGTAAAAAATACTGGGAAAGAAAAGCGAAGAGAAATATTCAATTCTTGGCTCACTCAAAAAGGCACAATTCTGCAGCGAATGCCACGATGTCCAACCAAACGCCACCCCCCTCCCCTTTGCGCATCATTTACCAGCCAACCATAACAATGGGGTCCGAGGACCCCCATCCCCCCTGGAAAATCCCTCGGACGAAGGAGTGCATTTAAATGGCAGGAAATTTGAAAAAAATTGAAATTTAAGTCTTTGATATATTGAAACCGATTTATTAGCCGCCCCTTTTGCTTTTCTTCATCTCCCCCAGCCACACCCATTGTTAGTCATTTTCCACAGTAAAAAAAAGGAAAAACTTGTCTTACGTTTTCCCCATCTTCTCTTTATTTATTGTCTGTATAAAACAGAGATGAGCTGATTTTTCTGGCCCACCCAACTCCCGAATGGCGACCTACTGAACAGAAACTCAGACCAAAAGTAATGGTCAGTCCTCGAAATAAATAAAAAAAAACTGAAACTGAACTGAAACTAAATCAAAGGTGTCGAAAAGTATGCAATGAAAAAAAGAAACTCGTTTAAAATATATTGTTCCATACTTTTGGACACCTTTTAAAACTATTTGATAAAGATTTCTAAAATTTCAAGGGGTTTGAAATCAAAGGTGTCGAAAAGTATGCAATCAAAAAAGAAAATCGTTTAAAATATATTATTGGATACTTTTGTACACCTGTATACAAAACAAACAAATTGATTAATCGAAATAGGCATTATCCCAGTTCAATCCAAATCATTGAACATGCCCACAAATCCACACCTTCCTTCTTTCTTTTTTTTTCGTTCTTTGACATTTATTGGAGTTAATAGCGCGTGACCATGGACGGTTAACCCCTTTCGCACCTTTTGCCCCTTTGGCAGACAAGACAAATCACACAAATTGACAAACGTTTAACATAATTTACACAGCAAAGCCGAAACGACTTACACTTGACCACACCACCCACTTCACCCACCCTAGCCAATATTGACCCTTTAGCCGGTTTCTGTGCCTGGATGTCCTGAAAAAGGAAAACCCTTGTCAACGCTGCGTAACCGAAAACTATTAAAAAGATCAGCCGGTCACTTGACTGCAAGCCAACAAAGGAGGAAAAAAAAGAACGACCAAAAAATGGTAAGAAAAAAGGGGCGAAAAATGGGGAAATACAATTGAAGAGGATGTCCCACCCATTTGCCCCCGGAATTTTCGGTCATTTTTCACACGCTTCGCACGAAAAGGAGGACATATGTTCATGGTCAAATCGATTAAATAAATCATTAGCATCTTTTGTGGCCAATTTCCGTGTCCCTCGTGTCCTTTTCTTTTCTGTTTTCTATTTGTTGATGTGTGTGTGTAACGCGTGTCGCAAGTTTTCTCATGTGTTTTTCCTATTTTTAGTGTTTTTTGTCAGCAAATTGTTTTTTAATACGAGGCGAAGAAAAGACGACAGACCCCTTCTTTCGCTTTCGAAGTGAGAATTTTTCTTTATTTCCTTTTTTTATTTGTGCCGGAACCCTTGTCGTTTGACATTTAATTTGTTGCGCTCTCCTGTTGAGGAGGCCAAGGAGTGCCAAAGAATGAGATAAAAAGAAGAGAACTTCTTGTGAGCTGATTTAGAGGCTTTAGTTAGTTGTAGAAGGGTCTTTTCGGTGGTGTTGATAAAACATCGAATACTATCGATATTATCGATAATTATCGGAGAAAATAAACAATAAATTACACAAACTAAGGTTAATTCAAGAAATAAATTGTAGTTGATGCTTGAATCATAACACTTACGGGGAAAACACCTACTTATTTTTCTTAAGTATCGATACTATCGATATTGGGCCCAAACCATTGATGTTTCCTACATTTTAAAATCATCGATAGTATCAATAGTGCTATATATGTTGTGATCGAATCGCTTGATCGAATTTTTTCACAGTATTTAACATAAGAATCCCTTTTCTTTCATTAAAAATTAATTTTTATTTATTTATATAATCATAATTTTGTTATTTAGTTACAATTGCAATAAAATCATTTTGAATATACCATAAAAGATATTTATCTTTAATTAAGTTTATTAAACAAGAAAAAAAGGAAAGACAACCAATTATTCTAGATGTGTTTCATGAAGCATATCATTTTCTTTCTTTTCAACTCCAGCATCCTTTACAGACTTTTTCGAATGTTTTTTTGTCCACCCATTTTGTTTTTTTTTTTGCGGAAGGATATGGCATTGCTTTTGGTGTTTATTTTCTATAAATATAAATTAAATGGGTGGCGTGCGACTGTCCAATAAATTTAGCTATTTTTATATATATTTCGAGACACCTTTTTCGGTTTCGGTTTCGGTTTCTTGCCATTCGTGTTTCCTCTTTTTTTTGTCAGTTGTTGTTGTTGTTTGCGCCTTGTTTGTCAGACGTGCCATTGTGGCGGTCCTTTTGTGCGGCATCTCATTCCGGGTTGGAAACTCCGGTTCCATGGATCCCGAGTCCTGAGTCCTGCGTCCTGAATCCTGGATCCCAGATCCTGCTCCGGTGTCGAACCCTTTTCATTGTGCAACGGCCGACAGGGCGTGGCAGGCTAAAAAATATTGCCCGAGTCGGGCCAAATCATGTGACAATAGTTGCTTTATCCACGATTATTCAGAAAACCAACCCACTTTCCTTCTCATTTTTTTTTGTTTTGGCTAATAAAATGCAATTTGTTTTATGAAAGAAGCAACAGGGTGACGAAATCCTGGAATGGAGACAAAGCTTCAAGTTCATTGCCACCGCAGAATAGGTATATTTGCTAATAAATGGGTGCCTAAATATTACACAATAAAAAAAATGAGTTAATTTCCACAAAAAATAGCTGGGTTTTTAAAATCACTGTCAAATGTTAAAATAGGTGTCTAAAAGTATGCAACAATATATTTTTAACCCAAAAATGATATGAATTCATACAGGAAGACGACTATCATTTATTTACTGCATACTTTTAGGCGCCTATTTTAGCATTTAAAAGTTATTCTGAAATATTATCTAAATTAATCGTCTTTCAATTGAATTTGATGTTGAAATAAAACCAAAAGTGCACTTTTTATTTGTGTACCTACCCATATATACACAAATAAATATATTGCGGTTTTATGTATAGAAATCATAACGCGCTCTTTTGTTTTAGTACAGCCCGGGTCCCCCGAAATCTTTTGTAAAGCGAGCAGAAGCGAAAAAAAAATGCAAACAATTTCTTGTAATTAAAATCCATGGCCTTTTCAGTCCCCAGCCCACTTAGGTGGAGGGGGTGGTTCAGTCAGGTGCTCAGCTGCGCCAATCAGTCACAGACCAGTCAACCACCGAAGCTACCAGGTCCGGCTGTACTTGTCACTGCAGGTGGAAATGGAAAGCGGCGGAAAATGGGGTGGGGAGAGGAGAAGCGGTGGGCAGATGGCAGCCCAAAGGCAGACAGCGACCGACCTTTGCCAAGAGATTTCTCCCATCTTTTCCCCAGCGTTTTTTTTCACCTTTTGCCTTATTTTTTTGTTCAAGAATTACTGATTATTAATTCATTTTGAACCGGTGAGGCATTCATATTTCTGCTGCAGCCCAGAGTGGGTCGTCCTTCGACACGCACACTGTGGTGCAGGCTACACTGATGCACGGAAAAAATAGATTTGACATCAAAAGGATATTTTCAAATATTAAACAAAATCAGTTCTTATAAATATAATATTTAAAAAGTAAATAACAAGTTAAAAAGTCATCTAAATCGTCTAAAAGTATGCAACAATATTTGTTTAAGTCATATTTATTTATACTGCCTACTTTTCGACACCTTAAAGAACTTTTGCTTTTTCTATCGCATATAAATTACCTTATGTTCTTGAATTTATCAGTTTTTTGTAATTTTTTCCAGTGCATTGACTGACTGGCAGCATCATCCTTTCGGTCCTTCATGTTGTCTGTCAATGTTTTGCTTTCATTTTTTTATTCTTTGACTTGCATATATTTGTATAGCTTGCTGGCTTGCTTTTGCCGGCTGCTCCGATGCTCTGATGTTCTCTGAAGCCCCGAAGCTCCGATGTACTGATGTTCTGGGTGCGTCTCGCGATGGCTGGCTGCATTCATTGTTAAATCATTGGGTTTTTACTGCAGTTTGGCGAACGGCATTCGACGCTGCCAACCTCATATCAACCTCAATTTTCCCGTCTGCCTTTGCCTGGGCAACAGCGCTACAGCCTCAGTTTTCTGCCTCTTGACTGTCCATGTAAATAAAGTCAGCGCGGTAAGAAAACAAAATGTGAACTGTGACCGGGCCTGCACCTGGACACGGTAGAAAGCCAGAGACACTGGAAGAAATGTGTGTGGCTTGCAATAATATATGAAATTAATTTCTAAAAATCGATGGGGTCACACTGATATAAAATAAAGTAGTTAAGCAACACTGAAGTTTACTTTTAAGGCAACACTGGCTTGTGGCAAATGAACTACTCACACTTGGGTAACAGTGATTTAATAAATTTATAGGAGTAGGGCAACACTATTTTCCCCTCTTTACAGTTACATCATATTAAACGTCAATGCGGCAACACTGATCAAGCGTCTGAATATCAATTGGGCAACACTGCTTACATATCGTTGTATTTTTGAGTAATCCTTGGGTAACACTAATTTAAAAAATCTATAGGAGTAGGGCAACACTTGTTTCCTCCTCTTTTTAACCCTTTCCCAGTTACTGAGTGGTCATATTTCTTCGCAGTGCATGGGGCAGCACAGGACATCTGCTATGAAATGCAAGCCTGGGACTACGAGTCGGGCTTGTTAGTCTGATTGGGTGGCTGATTGGTTGGAACGGCTCGCGCTGGATCTCTGAATCTCAGCTGAGAGCTGTGACAGTTGTCCGCCCCGGATCCTGGATGCCGAGACTCGAGACCCGAGACCCGGAGAACCGGGCTCTAACAATGAAGCGGAAACAATGTTTACAATTTTCTTTCTTCGCCCCGCCAACATCCTCATCCTCCAGTCTTCTTCGGTTCCAAAACAGACAGCATATATATATGTATCTGTATATATGCCGGCGTTTTCGTTTTTATTTCTCTCCTTTTTTTTATTTTTTTTATTTCTGCTACTTCGCTCGGTTCATATTTTGTGTTTGCCTTGTTATGCTTTGTGTGTTGTATACACATTGTACCTGGGCCACCTGTGCCCCGCCTGCCCTGCCCGGAATCTTCTAGCTGTGCCATGTTTGACTGTATTTAGCCAGCGGTCATAAAGTTAATTTGTACAAATGTTGCAAATAATTCAAACAGTTTGGCTACACTCTCGTCCCCCCTCCCTCCCTCTTGGCCATTGCCTTTATCTGTTTTGATGAGTGTATTTCGTTTATTGCACTGACCAAATGGAAATTGGTGGCTTTAATTAGGCAAATGGCAGCACTGTCAATCGATTTCTACCTGTTTTGGGTACAGTAATGCAAGAAAACTAGGGGATATGTTAAAAAAAATATGGCATTTTAATTGCAAAATGATAAAAAATAAATTTTCAATTGATTTTTCCCCATAAGCTACGCTTTTTTACTCGATAGGGCCACACTGGCCGTGCGATTAGTGTGGCCACCTGCCGCAATGACACCAAATGGCGCCCAACAGCCATTAGCAGGTGCCACATAAAATTTCTAATTAACCAAAAAGCCTATTAGCAGCGACACAACGAACACTATTTTATTATTAGCCGAAAAGCAGATGCAGGCAACAACAACAACGACAACAAAAAATACCCGCAAAACATTCAACACCTTTTAAGGTGGGCCTAATGAAGGCCTCGCACATCCGAAGCGGGAAGGCATAATTTTACTTATTACAATTTTATATACACATATATATAAATGACGGGCGAAAGGGGGCGGGGGGCGTGTCCCGCAGCAAAAACATATTCCCAAAAATTACCAATTTTGTTGCTTACGATTATTACCTTGGCAATGGTTTGTTGGTTGGTGATGTTGCTGTTGCTGATGTGCCGATGGTGTTGCACGTTCCACTTGCCACGTTAGGCCTTTGCGGCACTCTGGAGATGACTTAACACGTAGCACATCATTAAAAATTTTGTGCCATTAATGCATAACACACACACACAGCGAGAAAAGGGGAGTGGTTCGCCACAATTGAGGTCAGAAAAATAATGAACCCATATATCAAATAAAAACTTGATTTAATGGGTATTACAAAATTTTTCAAAAATAAGTGTTATAATAAATATTAAAAATTTATTTATTTAAAAGTAAAATAAGTTTAAAAATAGTGTATAAATAAATTTATTTATTTATTTATAATTTATTCAATAATATGGCTATATATTCCTTAATTTATACAAATTTATAAAAATAAAAAATTTCTTTTGATGGTGGTACCATTATTTTGACCTTGATTGTGAGCCACCTGGCTTGATCAAATTGCCAATATGTCACACGCATCCTTTGGAAGGGTTGTGTATGTGTGTGTGCTGGCGAAACTAATACCAAAGCAACATCATCATCTTATTTACGTCTTTTTAACACCTTTGCACCACCCACTTTTGGGGCGCACCACCATCGTATAGCGTTGAACAATTAACAAAAGGTAATGTAAAATTATAATTATCACACAAAAGCACATTTGTTAATTTAAGCTATAACAAACACGGCCAAAAAAGATATAGTGGGTGGGTGGTTGGGTTGGGTGGTACATCTTCCAAGACATTGTCAACAGTGGGTGGGTGGTTGAGTGGGTGGCGTTGTCGGTGTGTTGGCAAACGACCGATGCGTAACAATGAAAAGTCCCCAATGTAATAAATATAAAAACAGCCGAAAAATATGCTATAAAATTATTTCGCAGCCAAGATGCTCGAAGAAGAAACTTCATTTTCATTTCGGCCCCCATTGATACTCTCGTCCTTCGTCCTTGACGCTCTCATCTGTTTTGGCTGTCGTTGATTTTTGGTCCTTTTTTTGCGGCCCATAAATTTAATGGCTCTCCCCGAACCCAAACACACACACACACACATACTGAACCTGAACCCTTTTTCGGGGGGCAGGATTCTATTTGTGTTTGAGCTGAAGCTCATTAATGCTCCGGCCTGATAATGTATTATCATTTCTGTTGAGGCGTGGGTACGTTTTTAGTGGTCCAGGGTAGCACTTTCATGATTAGTCCGGTAATGGGATAGTATTTCGGAAGGGAGTTCTCCATTATTCTGTCGTTTTTACTGAAAGTGATTATATTCTATTCAAATACGAATGAAATGAAAGTAAGAAAGTGTTTTTAAAATTTACTTTGGGTGTCTAAAAGTAGGCAACAGTAAATACAATAAACTACATTTTTTCACTGCATACTTTTAGACACGTTTATAAGCGAATTCAAAATCCTGGTAATTAAAATATATTTTAGAGATCACTATACAGTAGTTCTTAGTCCATCTTTTTCCCACTTTCCACTTTAGAATTTCCTATTTATGCCTGCCTTCAACTCTTCGGCACACACTCTCCGTGTGTTATTAATTTTTTTTGTAACGTTTTTTCCCCGTTTATTTTGACTGTGCCCCTTAATTTATGGCCTGCTACATAGTAGCAAACACATTGGCATTTTAATGGACCTTTATGGGCGATAGAGGAAGGTAGTTGGGCCTTTCTGGCTTTCTGGTCTAGATGGCGCTGGAATAGGAGGCACGAAATAGGAGGTCTGCAAAAAGACATTAAAATTATTGAAGCCGACAAAGGGCCATTAATTCGTTGCGCTTAGCTCGCAATAACGGGGCACATAATTGTTTATTAATGAAGTTTAAGTATTTTTATTGGCACATTTGCGTAGACTGTGGAAGCAGGAGAGAAAATTAGTGATATTTCTGGTGGGGAGTGGGTTTCGGGCAGAAATGGGAAAATAATTTTATGAGGAAAGACGCTAAAACCAAATAAATACTAGCTATAAGGGTGTCTGAATGTATGCAACAATATATTAGAAATTCATTGCATACTTTTAGACACATTTGTAAGTGATTATTATTTAATTATATATAAAGGTGTCTAAAAGTAAGCAACAATATATTACAATATTCACTGCATACTTTTAGACACCTTTGCAAGGGATTTAAAATCCAGATTTCCAATTTCAATTGCCCTACACTTATTTAACTATCTAATTTGGACCGGAAGCTTATTTTTTAGAACAAGGACTTGGACTTGGACTTGGACCAAGGACATTTCCACTCAATATCCCTTCCCTCCCCTATACGCATGCACTCAATGTGCCACCCACGCCAAAGGGTTGAACGAGTGCAGTTCTGATTTTCATCCCCCCATACATCCATATATATCCATATGGAGTTAAGGATATGGATATAGAGACGCGTGCGCGAGTCTCCTCCGCATCGAAACCTATTGAATTCGCATCAGATATCAATCGCCACACACACACATACACATACGCACATGGTATATGTGGAAAAGGCGAGAGAGATGGCAAATGGACGGAAGAAAGAGACGGGCTGTGAGGTCCTGTCTTCGATTTCGGATCCACGAGTGCGAGGACAGCCAATCGTGCGACTGCAGGCAGCTGATTGGACGCATTTCCCTTTTTGGTAAAGCGGAAAATTCCCCCACTCACACAGAGGACGCAAAAAAAAAAAAGAGGAAAAACATAATGGAAAACCCAAGGAAAAAAGATGAAGAAAGAAAACGGTCAGTTGGGTCGGTGGAGAAATGTGAAAAATTACATAATATGCGCTGAAAAATGTGCGTACATTTTTTCTATCCGAAAAGCTGACCAAGTGGAGTCATTCGCTCGCCACCCACACACTTTTATCCATATATTTCTTGTTTTATGCAAAACTTTTGCGTTTTACAATTCATTGCATATTCAATTTGGTTGGGTTTTTTGGTTCGGGGGGTTTGGGTTAGGGATTCGGGTTCTTGGCAGGACATCAAGGGCGTCCAAATAGCAAACAGCAGAGGTCCAAGGCATATTAATAAGGATTTCATTAGTTTTACATGCTACGGTACATTTCTGTTTCTGTTTATGTTCCTTTTTTTATATATATATATATTTTGTATATTCCCTCTAATGGGTCGATACTTTCGTTTCCTTTTTTTATTATCCTCCCGGGGGGGAGGGGGGAGGACGGTGAAGCCCCTAATAAATGGCTAAACGTTTGGACAAATGCCCGTTATTTTGTATTATCGCTGTTGTTTGATATGAAAAGTTCTGCTGGGAGCTTTCGCCACTCAAGCGGTCAGTTGGGTAATCTTGGAACTGCGATAGAACTGGGGATATTCCCACGGCTCGTTATAGAATTTGGGTTTTTTATGCCCAAAGATTGGGTTCTGATTAAATTTTAATAACAAAATAAAGATATTTACAAAATTCTATTTAAAAATTGAATTTTTTGAAATATGAAATCAAAATTAGTAATACAAATATTATTTTATATTATTTTGAAATATTTTAAAATATTTTTGACTTGATTAATAAAATTAATAAGGTTGGAACTTGTGATATGAGATCCATTTATTAAATTACATTATTTTTAAACTATTTTTCAAATTTTAATCACAGAATTGAAGATATTTACAAAATTCTATATAATAAACAAATTTTTAGCAGTATGAAATCCAAAATTAGTAATACAAATATTATTATATATTATTTAAAAATATTTTTGACTTGATTATGAAAATGAATAAGGTTGGAACTTGTGATATGAGATCCTATTATTAAATTAAATTATTTTTAAAATAATTAATATTTAATATAGGCTGTAAATATTCCAGTGTAAGTCGCATTTCGGGAGACCTAGAAAAATACTAGGCCTGCAGGGCCAAGTGTACATATACAATGTATACCATACATATATCTCCCATTCCCCAATTTTCTTCTTTATTTTTTTTTGTTACTTTCCAAACCTCACCCCAAAAATGCCATTTCATTCGTTTACGGTTACCAACTCGAGGCTCGTTTGTGTGCGAAGGCTTTTTGTCTCTATTAAATTAATCGACGCTCATTTTTCCAACTTAACAAACGCAGAAATAAAAAGTATAAGCGATAAAACATTTGCTGGCCACTGCCACCCCACAAAAAAAAAAAAGGAAATACAAAATAAAATAAAACCCACCCCACAGCCACTTTTCATTTCTTGGTCGGTTCTGTTTCTGTTTCACTTTTAAGTAGCACTATTTTTTAAGGATTCTGTTTTTGGACGCCCATCAGTCGCGTCCATAGTATCGTATCCCCTCTCCACCCATCTAAAACAATTTTGTGTGTTTTTTGTGCATTTTTTCATGCTTATCAAATACAAAACAAACGCACACGACAGGCAGAGGGTTTCGGTTTCGGTTTCGTTTTTTACGGGTTGCGGTTCCCCTTCCTCAAAAACCCTGTGACATTTATGTTTCATTTGGAATTTTTGATGCCTTTTTCTTTCAATTTTGTTACGTCTTTTTTTTTCTTTCAGTTACATTTTTTAAGCGACAGCAGCAGCAGCGCATTTAGTGTGACATTTCAATCAATCAGCTGGCTTCGGTCGGGCGATTTGATTAAACACCAGATTTATGGCCGTGTCAGGACCTTCAGATGGCCGGAAAAATGCTAATGGGATGGGTGATTCCATTCGGAGTGTGAGTTGAGTTGGGGGGAAAAATTAAAAGAATTTTAAAAGCCACGCAGAGAAGAAGTATCTATAGTTAATCTTTTTTTGGGAATGAGATTTTAAGGATACAATTTCGGTTTATTTTAAAAATATTTAAGCCTAATTTAAAAAAGCAAGAGTATTTAAATTGCAAGTCAATTTTCAAAATCTTCAATAGAGAAAAAAATATAATTTTCTAATAATATGGTCCTGAATTTCTTATAATTTTTCAAATCTAATTAGGGATGGTCTTATAGATTTTTTAAAATATTCTTTAAAATATTAAGTGAAACTCTTTTCAAGCTAAGAACTCAGAAATATTATTACCATTTTATTTGATTCCACCGAAAGGTCCCTTTGCGACCCCAATAAAGATTTCCCCATCTCTGCTGGCCCACCAAAATATCGTAAAAATGTTCGAAACAATGGGAAATAAAGGAAAAAGCTGAGAAAGCTGAGAAAGCCAACGATTTTCGGTGGTCGTGTGAAATGTTTCTGCAAATCAGTGAAATCATGAGCGAAAGAGTCGGCATAAATAAACACATCAACACAAAAGGCAAAAGTTTTACAGCCTGCCGGCAACATCAACTTCGCCTTAACCCTTTCCTAACCTTAACCCCTGCTCCAGAAACTCACATGTGAGATTTGCTGCCTTCTTTGTTGTTGGACGACGACTGACGACGATGTCGTCTCCAGCAAAACGGAAGTCAGAAACAAAAATGCTCACAGAAAAAAACGAAAAAAAAAAACCATTTTTAATTGCCTCAGATAAGAAGTACACATTTAATCCTGCCACGCCCCCTGCCCGCCAAAACTCAAGACAGGAAGGCGGCAATTTTACAATTCAGAGCACATTTGTGATGAGCTTCATAATTTTTTGCTGCTCATTGATGTTTCTACTCGTATCACATTGAATGGAATAATGAGGAGGATTCACCTTTTCATGGGAGGATAAATGATTGGGGGGGCCAAAATACAGAATACAGGTTCTGGAAAATCAAAAAAAAAATTGTACAAAAAGAAAACTTAAGCAGAAAAATTTAATTTCAATGAATTACTTAAAATGTATTTTTTAAAAAAATATTCTCAAAAACTTACAAACATTCTTATAAATTACAATATTATATAAAATAAAATATGTGATTTTTTTGTAGGGTATTAACAAATTTGAAAGACCAAAAGAAGCCAAGACTGACTTTGCAACTTATCCAACTCTTTTCCGCCACTCTTTCCATTCATTTCACATATATGTCACACAATTATCAAAGCTGTATCTATGCATCACCGCCCACCGAAAAATAAAATAGAAGACAAAAAGGAGCAGCCTACGTGGAAGAGGAAGAGCGTTTTGTTTACACGAATTACATGCATTTTACGCAACATAAACGAGATTAGTGCTCACATTCGCATTCGTATTCGAGAAGAAACAGAAATGGCATACCAGCTAGAGGTGGAAACTTTTCAAAAATCGTGTCACGAGTTAAAAAAAAAAATATATCATGAGTCTTGGATTAATTTTCGAGTTTCGGTTTTCATTTTTAGATTTTTAAGTCGAGCCATTTATTTTTTATAATATTTTTTAAATTCATAAATCGAAAATTTAAATGCCATATTTCATTTATTAACTTTCTAAAAAGTATTATTTTTATTTCTGTAGGTTGTTGTAATACTAGTTACCACCTCTATTACCCAAACTCCACCCACTTGAACCACCTCCTTTTGCCAGCTCCACCTTATAACGAACGTAGCTCACCCCCCTAACATTTCTAGTAGACATGAGGACTCGACTAAGATACGACTGAGGAACATGGCAAAAACGAAGGAGTTGGGCGCCAATTGCTTTTGTTTTTTACTTGCCTTGAACTTTTCCCCCGAACCTTCCTTCCGAACCACCCACTTTCCAACCCCTTGGGATGTGTAATTGTTGTGTGTGTGGGGGGGGGGGCAAGGTTATACTCATATATGTATGTGTGTGTTTGCATTGTTAACAAGCGCTGAATTTTTTCTCATCTTTCTGTAAGACACAAAAATTTCTATAGACAATGTCGACGTTTTTCAAGTGTCCTGCGTTCCAGCTCCGAATTCACAAACATATATGAGTGAACATTCTTATATCTATATTTTTTATGACTTTCTGTTGATCTTGGCGAAAAGGCTTAGTGGGTGTAGTTGCTGGGGGTCGTGTTTATGTTCCACAATCCCTATCAGAAGTTCTATAAAACGCTTGCATCCTATTGTTTAAGAGGGCTAGAAGTTAAGGGCACAACTTTGGAGTTGGTGAATACATACATATGGTATGGTTGCTCATAAAAAGTATTCTCTTTATTGTGTGTTTAACTGCAATGGCGATTTTTTATTGGAGCTTTGGGATTTGATAATTATTTTTGGGAATTTTACTTTCGAAATTTGGTATTTTCGAATTTATTTCTGATTTATAATTATATAATTATAATAATAATTATAAAAATAATTATAAAATACTACGGATTTTCTGGCGTATTTTCTAGATTATAAACCTCTTTAGTTTATAATTTTAAAGAAGTCTGTGGATTTCCCAAAATTACTTTAAAAACCCCAGAAGAAGACATTATATTTTTGCAAATTCGCCGAAAATGCTGAGCTTTTCCACATGCAAAAATCGACAGGAGGAGGGAGGAGGAGGGGCAGGACAACAGCTGGAGTCAACTATGGAGGAAAAGAAAGGACGAAAAGTCAAGGAGGAGCGGGGTCCAAAGTGGAAAATCTCAAATCAAAATGCCATTAAAGCGTGTACCGCTTGACTATAACGGTGAAGTGGAAGTAAATATTGTCATTACTCAAGCTTAAAATTAAAATTACCCACCTGAATGGATAGAGTGGGTGGGTGGATAATGGGGGCGCGTTGCAAAAATGATAAACTGCATAAGGCAGCCAGAACCAACCGGGAATTTCAAATGCAAAACTTTCTTTTTTCTTTCGGAGGTTTGGGGGGGTTTTCCATAAATGCCGCAGCGGCAGCAAAGAGCAAAGTAATTTTCATAACGACAACAACAAAGTCGCCGAACTTGGCAAAAGGTGCGCACAGCACAGCGAAAATCTCCTGATGAGCTGCAACCCAGTCCAGTAAAAAATATATAAACCCCCCCCCCCCTCCTCACTCACTTTTTTTTTGGAATGTGCCACGTTAAGCACATCTGTTTTTTATTGCTTTTAATTTGCCATTAATAAACCATTCCAAGGCGACCGTCGGTCGTCCAAGAATGCTAATTTATATATAGACAGATATACTCTGTATATCTGTAGGTATATAATATAGCCAATTTGAATTTTAGCCAATTTATTTCGGGGGTACTATGGCCCGGCTAATGCCTCATAAGTCAATGAGTTTTTGGCATTTTTATGGCTTATGAACAGACACCAAAGTGGCAAGGTGGCTGGGGAATGGTTAATGGGGAGTGGGGAATGGGGTCAGGTGGTGGTCCTGGTCCCACAGCTGTTGGGCGGAAAAACTCAACTCAAGTTGGCGAAAACTTTTCCAGACGGAGTAATTTCCATATCCAAAATATTGCATGGCTTTTATATTCTGCTCGAAAAGTCTAGAAAACCAAGCAGTTATTGGAAAATAATGCGGGGTCGCGCAATAAATACTTTTTAAGATTTTATGTAGAATTAGAATTATTTAAAAATATTAATTTGATTATTCCAATAATTTTTGAATAAGAAAAAAATAATACTCATTAAAAAAAAATTATATAAATAATGTATTAATTAATTACTAATATTATTTAATATTTCCATTGAATTTTGAAGGCAATTTCTTATCCAAAATAATATATTAAGAAAATTCTCAATTAATTACTGCAGAAGTCTAATAATTTTTATGATTTTAATTTTAATTTCTTTAAAATATTAATAAAATTTTATTTCATATAAATTTGGAATTTAAAAATGAAATATCATCTTTAATAGGTTTTACAAAAATAAAATATGGTATAAAATATTATAATAAAAACCTAAACTGAATACTTACAAAATCACTAATATTATTCACTATTTTTTTGACAATTTCTTATTCAAAGAAAGTACCAAGAAAATTCTAGCAATTTTAGTGATTTTCCTGCCACAAAAGAGTATAGTCCAGAGTTACCCACACTATTTCAACTAGATTTAGGATGGTGGCTGGGAATCGTAGCCACCCCTTTTGTTTGAGACAAAGAATCCCGGCTTTCAAGGCACAGAGCAACATCAAAGATTCTGTCGGACGGCCTAAACAAGAGAACCTTTAGTTCTCGAGGCTGTCCAACTCGAGCCTCGGGCATTGGCAAAAAGCAGTGCGAAATTAGCCAAAAGTAATCCTTTAAGTTTAGTGCCCAAAAATTGCACACAATTGTCAGTGTCTCAGTGTCCTTCCTTCGCTTGCCAGCAGCCACCTTCCACATCCCAGAGACCCCCAAAGATCCCAGCCCACATCCAACATTGTCAGCCACCGTTGATGACATTGTGTAAAATTTTGTTGCTGCTGTCGTCGCTTCGTGTTGCCGTTGTCGTTGATGTTGCACGCGAAAAAATATTCCCGAAACTTATTAACAGTATCGTAAATATATGTTTTTAACTTCACGAAAAACAACCATTGATTTCCATCAGGAGAAGTGTAAAAATCATACAGAAAAGTGTTCTAAAGAATTCGCGTTTTGAATTAGTTTCAATATTTAAAGAATGCTGTTAAAAACTGTACATTCTAATTTTAAGGAAATACGTTAAAATTATAAACTATTTACTTAATTTTACATAATTTACAAGAGTCAAGAGAAGTGTAAAAATCATACAGAAAAATGTGCTAAAGAATTCGCGTTTTGATTTATTTTCAGTTATTAAAGAATGCTGTCAAAAAATGTACATTAAAATGTTGAGTAAATGCAGTAAAATTATAAATAAATTATAAACTAATTACTTAGATTATAAATATGAAGTTTAGATAATTTAAAAAATATAAATATATTTATTTATTCTTTTTCTTGAATAACCAAACTTAACAAATTGTTCAACGTGTATTATTCGCGGCTGCCTCCTCTGGCTGGGCTATAAAACTTTTATAGTAAAAAGTAAATGCCACAAATGAGCAATCGAAAATTTCGCATTATAATGCAAACTGTGTGCATTTTTCGGGGTTATTGTAGTCGGCTTTCGGGCGCAAAGACAAACGCATACCGGCAGCAGGGAACATGGGACCAAAGGAGCCAAATACAAGGACCAAAAATCCAAAAGCCAAGCCAGTCGTCATGGTCGCCTCGCTTTCCTTCCACTCGCTGTCTCTCTCTCTCTTCGCCTCTATTAATAATAATAGAATTTTTGGAAAATTTTCAACATAGAGTAAGAAGAGAGGAAAAAGGAAAAGGAAGCGCTGCCTTTCGGCTCGCGATTTTTGCATTTGACAACGAAAACGAAATGAACGAGTTGGCTTTTTCTCACCATTCCATTCCGTTCCATTCTATTCCATCGTGAAAATGAAAATGAAAATGAGTATAGCCCACGCCCCATTTCCCCCCGGACTGCATTGCATAATTCAGCGGAGTCTGAGTCCCGAGTCCTGAGTCCTGGCTGACAATAATGCTAATAATGATAATGATTATAATGCATGAACAAAATATTCCCGGAGATGCCGTCCTTTGTCTATCGAACCATGGACTCCATGGACTCCGCACAGCTCCATTCCCCCGCTGTTTTTGGCATCTAATGAACTTCTTTATGGCTGCATCATTCGCATAGCTAATGCGGAGTGTCTATGGCACCCAGTTTGCCGGGGCCGGGAGAATTTAACAAGCTCGCGCTTCGAAAATGCCAGCGAAATTGGGCAGAATTCAATAGTAAAAGTTTAACAAAAAAATAACAAAACATTTAGGAGGTGCTACAATAGGAAAAACTTTCAAAAACAAACATAAAAAATATTGGAGACTGAATTTGCTTCATTTTTAAGGAATTTTTCATCTTTAAATTCGAGAAATTCGAACGAGAATCGCTTTTAGGAATATTTTGATCTTTAAATTCGAGAAATTCGAACGGGAATCGCTTCTATGAACATTTTTTTCTTTAAGTTCGAGAAATTCGAACGGGAATCTCTTCTATGCATATTTTGATCTTTAAATTCGACAAATTCGAACGGAAATCGCTTCTATGAACATTTTGATCTTTAAATTCGAACGTGAATCGCTTCTATGCGATGGCAAACACCTTCGCTACGCCCATTAATTTTTACTGCTTTTGGGTTTTCAAGTTTTCAATTTTCCCGAGCTCGCGGAAAAGCCACGTGGACCAGAATGCCATTTAGCGCTGCATAGGAAATCAAACGCGAAAGGTCAAAGACAAAAAGCAGGCGGGTGGATGGGTTGATGTTTTGAATGGGTGGATGGGTTAGGTTATCACCTTGTGATATATGCCGAAAAATGGAGAATCTCCCTGTGTGTGTGTGTGTCTGCAGCATCATCTTGTGCTCGGGCAGCCAGTGAACCACCAAAAATGGACAGGACCAGTAACCCTTCATCGAGCTGAGGGAGGAGAAGGCAGGGGAGGAGGAGCTGGGGTGCTCCAAAAACCAGCAGTGTTGATTTAGGGTTGCAAACAGAAATTATGATAATGCCTGTGAAAACAACGGGCAACGGGAGATAGAAACAAGGAGTCGCCGAAAGCAAAGGAAAATATATTAAATGTTATTGAGAGGAACTAATTTTCATTAAAAGGATTAAAAAGCATTTGGCGAAAAGAAGGAAGGAGTCTGCGATGGGAAAAGGGTGGCGATGGGTGGCACGGTTGTGTTTTTCGAGAACTGGCAACCGCGACGTCGTCGCTGGTTATGAATTAACATAAAAATCATAAAAATATGACACTATGAGAAGGCAACACCACCATGGCCATCAGCATTATCATTTTTCCCAGGGGCTCTGGGGAAAACGGTTTTTGAAAAACGAAGAAATAGAAGAAGTCAGTTTAATTATTAAAAAAATAATACTATATTTTCTATTGCTGAAGAATTCGCGTTTCCCTTAAATTTGAGTATTAAAGTAAATAAATAATATATTTTACATACAATTTTTAAGTACATTTATTTTGTATTTAGGCGAAGAATATAAACAAAGCATTTGCTGAAGAATTCGCGTTTTCTTTAAATTTTAGTATTAAAGTAAATAAATAATATATTTTACATACAATTTTTAAGTAAATTTATTTTGTATCTAGGCGAAGAATATAAACAAAGCATTTGCTGAAGAATTCGCGTTTTCTTTAAATTTAAGTATTAAGGTAAATAAAATATGAAACCCCCTTTACTTTTGCGAGCCACTGACCATTATTATCATCATGATGACGAACGCATGATGCTCATTAAAAGGGGGCGGGGGGGAGTACAAAAAGGGGCAAGGACTTGAGGTTGAGGCGGAAGCCAGTGGAGGAGTCTGGAAGGGGGGTTTCCATTGATGGCAATGCGCGACAATCAACACGAGGCGCGCTGATATCGCACAGCAGTGGGTGGATGGTTGGTTTGGGTGGATTTGGGTGGATTTCTGTGCTGGATTTCTGGGTGGTTTGGGTGCAGGTTCGGTTCCTTTCCGTTGGGCAGGAGGATTAGTAATGGCCAGGACTGTGTGGGCTAAAGGTGGGCAGCGAGAAGCGTGGAGCAGCATCATTTTGATGATACCAAGTGCTGATGACGATACCACCCCCCAGCCCAATCCAAATACCATTTACCTTTTTCGGGAGTGGGACGTTGTTGTTTGCTTTTTTGTGGGCGTCGCTGCTGCCACTTAGTAACTCACCCGCAGTTTATTATTTTCAAAATATTTAAATTTTTTGGTAATAAGCGAAAAATGGTTTTAATATAACCGAATGGGCGTACCGAAGCGGACGTGCCTGATGACGACGATGATGATGATGGTGAGATGATGCTGATGTTCCGTAGGTAATCCACCTGATGAAGCGCTTTTGGAAATATTATACTATTACGGGAATGATGGGTTGACTTCGGATAATCCCAGTTATAAAGTCACCAAATGAAATCACCAAATAAAAAAACTCTCTCTAAAATCGTTTTAAACATATGTACATGATCTATATTTTATTGTGAAATTCCTCGTTTTTCCAGTTTCTAAACTCATACTGTATATCCCAAAATCATTTGATTCTATTTACACGATAGATTTGCCAAATCTCTATCATCATCTGAACGAATGACCGAATCAGAATACTTCTCGATTCGGCCAGATATCTGGGATGTATATATAGTATTTGTATATGGATATATTGAGGGGGTTATAGTTTCGACTGGCATGTTGGTCTGTTGATTCTGGACTGATCGATTATTGCTCCTTGGGTGGTTCCAAGTGGCATCTGCCCCAATAGTTTTGTTGCTGTTTCTTTTCTTGCTGTTGCTGCTGTTGCTGTT
Organism: Drosophila pseudotakahashii; assembly: GCA_035046095.1. Classification (NCBI taxonomy): domain Eukaryota; kingdom Metazoa; phylum Arthropoda; class Insecta; order Diptera; family Drosophilidae; genus Drosophila; species Drosophila pseudotakahashii. Next base: position 18,219,968 of record JAWNOE010000105.1, read on the forward strand.
GCTTCTGTTGCAGTTGCTGCTGCTGTTCCTGCTGCTGTTGCATTTGCATCAGTTGCAAATGCTGCTGGCGATTGCGTGTGATATCCGCCGCCTGCCACGCCTCGTTGCGTCCGCCGCCCCTTTGGCCGGAGGCCATGGTTGCTGTTGTTGTTGTTGTTGTTGCACTGGCGGCAGCAGCACTACGTTTATAGGACTTGACGGTCTCCTCCCAATCGCGACCCATAACCTCGCGTGATATCTCATCGGGACTGCGCATGAACTGCTTTCGCAGCGAGGTGGGCTCAGTTTGACGGAAATTCGGTCGATATGCCGAGGGATCGCGGGGATTTAGCCACTTCGTATCGATATAGCTGCGATCGCGCCACATATTATCCTCGCGATTGATGCGACGCTCGAAGGCGCCCGTATTCGTGCCACGCGAATAGGAACCCGCATCGCTGATCACCGTCGATGTGGCACTGGCCTTCGGTGTTTTGGGACCACCACGGCCATTCTGACCCCAGGAATCCGACGCCATGGTCCTTCGAAAATCATTCCAAACGCCGCCAATCAATCCAAGGCAACGCGGCCGCACCAGGGGGCAGGCAATCAGTGGATAAGAACGCTGCATGACTCTACAAATAATTTTAAAATTGTAAATTGAAAAATAAAATAAAGTGTCAACTGTCAAAAAGATTTTTCTATTTTATCAAAAATATTGCCCATTTTTGTAAGAAATATTGCCGAAAAGTGGCCACCCTGTGTAGCAAATATTGCCATATTGCCGAATTTCTGAGTACAAGCGTTCTAATGTATTGTTCATAATATTATGTTTAAAAATAATAGTCAAATTTCAAGAATTTCTATATTTTCGTAACTTTTTTTTCACTTTCCAACACATATGGCCACTCGCCTGAAAAGTGGTAATCCTCTGCAGCAAACGTTGCCACACCTTGCTGTTTTCCCGAACACGACCGCGATTGTATATTTTCAAACACACACAAATAACTTACCTATTAAAAAAAACTATTGATTTGCTTCACAAAATCCAATGTCACCATATGCTTGTAAAAATTTGGAATTTTAGCTAAGGATTTTACTATAAGATTTAGGCTCTGGTGTTGCCGGTTGAAATTTCTAAGATTGAATGAGAAAAACTGAGAGTCTCAACTGAACGGCTCGAAAGGCAAAGTAACACTAAACTCAAAGCCAGCTTGGAGTCAACAATATCGAGCTAGCAATAGAAAATATTGCTGGGTTAAGTCGTAAATAAATAAATATTTTAATAAATTCCTTAAACCCTTTTTAGCCAACATTGTGACAAAATATTTCCAAATTTACAGTGTCATATGTACCTCGTTGAACTCGTAATTAATTTCATAATCAATTGGCATCCAAACCTAGAACTTTTTAATTATGGTAATTTTTTGCAAAAATTCATGATGTAAAAATTCATATTTTTGCCAAAAACCCAAATCCCAAACAATGGAAATATTGATCCAAATATGGATTGTCATACCTTTCTGAGCTCGTTATTAAATTTCCAATCGTTTGGCATGGACATATTATTTTTTGACCATTTTTCGCAAAAAATCATGATGTACCCCCTTAAGAAAATTTGAGAAAATTTAATTTTTTCAAAATCGCGTTGGAAGTGTCATGGAGTTAATAATTATTTTGTTATCTGTTCAAAACAGTACGTATTTTTCGTGTAAGACCATTTTTGGCCAAGTTACAGCAAAAAAACAAAAAGGAAAAAATCAAAATTTTTACCAAAAACCAAAATCCTAATTTTCTACAAAAAAAATAATTCGTTTTTTTGCCGAAACAATAAAAATATTGATCCAAATATGGATTGTCATACCTTTCTGAGCTCGTTATTAAATTCCCTATCGATTGGCATTCAAGCCTGGACATTTTATTTTTTGGCCATTTTTCGCAAAAAATCATGATGTACCCCCTATAAAAAAAATGAAAATTGACAAAAATTTTATTTTTTCAAAATCGCGTTGAAAGTGTTATGGATTTAATAATTATTTTGTAATCTGTTCAAAACAGTTCGTATTTTTGGTCTAGAACAATTTTTGGACAAGTTATAGCAAAAAAACCAAATAAAAAAAATCATATTTTTGTCAAAATACTGAAATCCCGAATTTTCAAACAAAAAAAACAGTTTTTCGGTGAAACAATGGACATATTGATTCAAATATGGATTGTCATACCTTTCTGAGCTCGTTATTAAAGTCCTAATCGATTGGCATTTAAACGTGGACAATTTATTTTTTGACAATTTTTCGCAAATTTATAAGAAATTACAAAATTTGTCAAAAAATAGATTTCCCGGAAAGTGTTGGGAATCGTTAGTTTATGTTATTACCTGGTCAAAACAGTCATTCCCTTAGCTGTGGGCCTCGTTTTGTTCAAATTACAATGGAATAACTGCAAAAAAAGGTATTGGTTATAAATATAAGTATACTTATTACTTGCAGACAATAATGTTTTTTTATAAATATATTTTCTTATCCAGAAAAATCAGTACTTGTCGTTAAAGTGCCTTTAACTCCCTGCACTGACTTGTTGGCAAGTCCTTCTTGTTCACCCAACAAAGCAATGATTATTCATAACATTTTCTACATACATCTGTATGTGAGTATAATTATAGGGACCAGGTCTTGAAGCAATTGCAATTTTGTGGCTACATCCACAGCCACATCCGCCTGGGGAAATCCAACTGCAGTATACTGGCGACCATTAACTGCCTGAGCCGGCACTTCTTCGGGGAAAACCCACTTGCACTTCTTCGACTTAAACGTTGACACTTGAACTCTTTTTGATTTCGCATATGTGCGTGGTCCCTGAACAATGGCACAATTATGTTAAATATCGACAAGTGGTCATCCAACTGCCGCTTTTGTTGTGGGGAAATATTAAACACTTGTGGGCGGCCGCCAACAATCGAAATTAAAATTAAAAATAGCAAAAATGTAGGTACAACAAAAATAAAAGAGGTTGAGGACCTACAAGATTTCAAAGTGTTGAATATGAAATTTTTTCCTAAGCAAATTCAGGGAATATTAATGAAATCTATTTATTATATTTTAAAATACAAAGTATACAAATTTTTATTTATATGAAATTTAAAATTTCCTAACCCATAACCATAAAACATTATTTTATGTACACAAGACTAACTCTTTCCATTGAACATTTTCCTGGTGGATATAACTTAATTATGCAATCTAAATGCATTGAATCACCTCAACCAAATGACAATAATCATAATGACAGTGGGGTGGAGATTGGGGATGATGAAAATTGTTATCCACCAAAAATGTTAACTCATTTGTTGTCCTTTCTGCAGTTGGCCCGCTGACAGCGGTGAAAACCACACAGAAGGGCAGGTGAAAATCACCAAACCCCATCCCAATTTTCCCTTCTCTTTTCTTAGCGAAGAGAAGAGAGAACGACAAATCTTTGCAATTTATTTACGTGCCATTTCGTAGCGAACATTTTCGTTAGATTTTCCCCATTCGCCTGGCGGAATTCCAAGACTGACTTCAGTCAGGAGGTCCAGGTTACCACCCAACCCCAACCCCTTCCCATTCCCCTTCTAAACCCCTTCCACTGCCTTCCTTGGTTTTTTGGCGACGACAAAAGTCATGACGCGCTGATGACGTTGCCAGTGGAAGGATTTAATGGCACATTAAGAATTTTATTACCGCCCAACAACAACGCGGTAAGATGCTGGGGAAGGGGCAAGGAAGTGGTAAGGAAGGTGCTGCAGAAGGGGGTGTCGAACCCCGCACTCGCCTACCTTGACGGAAAAATTTTTCGCGCGCGTACACACAAAATTTTTGACAGGCATTTGCCATGAAAATCTTTCGGTGTCAACAGAAAATTTTCATTTTCATTGGTTTTGTTTTCTTCGTTTTTTTTCCCCGGCGCTACTTTATTTTTGCGTAGATTTTCTGATGCTCAGCGTCAGCGAAAGGGTACGGATTTTCTCAGGGGAGGGGGGTTTAGAGCTACATCTTCACTTCTTTGGCCGGGAGTTTTCAACGTCTCGTTGGTCTAAGACGATTGTCATTATTACAAGTTTTGCATAAATGAATGAATGACATTTATGTATTTCATTTAGCCAGAGCCAAGGACTCTGACGACTTAGGGAGCTGAATGGTGGCTACAAAGAATGGATAAGAGAGACGTGGAATCGGGGATGTCAGAGATGACAGAACTTGCCAAATTACGTAATTAGCCGCTGCTAAAGAATTCGCGTTTCTTATTTTTGATTCGTAGACTGACTCTTAAGAAAATATTATAAAAATAGCATTTGATTTTTAATTATTATATCTAAAAAATGTCCAATCTGGCATCACTGGTTGTTAAGGAGGTGGCAAGGTCGTGAAAAGGGGGGCAATGTTAAGAATGGATAAGAGAGAGATGGCAAAACCTGCCAAATGATGTAATTAGCCGCTGCTAAAGAATTCGCGTCTTTTACTTTTGGTTCGCAGCCTGGCTCTTAATAAAATATTACAAAAATAGCATTCGATTTTTAATTATTATATCTGAAAAATGTCCAATCTGGCATCACTGGTGGGTAAGGAGGTGGCAAGGTCGTGAAAAGGGGGGCAAGGTAATCAGGGGTCGGAGGCTATTCGGTTGCCTGAAATGATGCGCGACTTTTTCAAATCTTTATGCCCTTTGTTTGATCAACTTTTGCCGGAGCTGCTCCGCAAATTTTTGGACAAATGAGGCGAAGGATGAGGTCAGGTGAATTCGTCGTGCCATTAACCCATTATGTGTCAGCGAAAATTTCAATCCAACCACAATTTCATCTTGACATTTGTGCATAATTGAATTAATTCCAAAATGGAATTCAGACATTTTCGGTGCGGCGTGGCAGGCAAAGGAGGAGGGCTTTGAAAGGATTTCGGATAAACATAAAGATTCTTAATTATAAGAGCTTAAAATTTAAGTTGGGAGAGTAAGGAATCAAGCAAAGATTGAGAGAAATTAATTAAAGTCTCTATAGGAAAATACAAAAAGAGAAAACCATTTCGAAATTTATTGATCTGGATCAAAAATAAAACTAAAAAAGCAGCTGCCATTTATTTGTGTATCCCAAATAATCCCCAAATTAACGTCGATCCCTGGAACATCTGGAAAGGAATGTGCCCATTTTTTTTCTCCTGTTATTTATATGCAATTTAGCCATCTTCTTTCGCCTTTTTCTTCAGTTTTTGTTTGTGCAACCCTTTTGAATCCCACCCTTCTCGCTGCTTAATTTGAATGCATTTAAAAATGTTAAAATATGAGAATTACCGGGACAAAGCAAAAAAAAGGAGGCTGAATTTATCTACAAAGACACGCACTTTGAGCGTTAACTTAAGCGGGGTAGAGATGGCCATATAGTTTGGCCAGGCCTCGGTACACAAGAGATTTGTACGTGTTCCCACTTGATGAGGCCAACACCCCCCAAAACCATCTTTATCAAGCCCCCTTCCCCCTCTACACCCCAACCCATTACAAATAATACGCGAAAAAATGCCTTCAACTGAGGAAAAAAAGGACCTCACACACAGCGAAGGAAAAAGAGTTAGGCAAGGATAAGGGCTATACACTTCAAAAAATAATGCCATAATTAATCTTTAGATCGATTTTTATTTAATAATAAAAAATATATATTTTTAGTTTTAAATAAAAGCACACTTTATGTTTTTATTAATATTAGTTTTTTGCATTATATTTTTTCAGTTTTTGAAAATATTTACCAACCTGAAAATATTTTTACATTTTATTTTTTATTTTATTTTAATGATTTTGCTTAATTAATCTTCAGATAGATTTTTATTTTATATTAAATAATATATATTTTTAGTTTCAAATAAAAGTATACTTTTTGTTTTCATTAATATTAGTTTTTTGCATTATATTTCTTTACTTTTTAAAAATATTTACCAACCTGAAAATAATTTTACATTTTATTAAAAAAAAAAAAATTGTTAAAGATTTTTCTTAATTAATCTTCAGATAGATTTTTATTGTATATTAAATTATTTTATACTAAATTAAAGTTTAAAAATTCGTTTTAATTATTGCAAATTTAATACTTTCTGCATATTTTTCGCTGTGCAAAAATAGGCATTATAATAAAAAAGAAACGGAATACACGAAACAAGGGGCAGGGATGGAAAGGGGGTAGCGCATTAGAAGGCCCCCTCCTTTCGCCCCCTCCCCCCCTTTTCCTAGTGGCTCACGTTACGCCGAAAAAGAGATAATTTTATTTCATTAATCCTTTTTTGGGACAAATTCTCTGTCGCTTTTTTTTTCAGTCGTTTTCATTTTCGGGTTCGCGTTTTGTTTGTTGCCCTCTTGTTCTACTGGTTCTTTTTGCCGGCTTCAGCTTCTGTTTTTTCTTGTATTCCGGCTCGGAAATACTGGGGCGTGGCTCGAACGTAATATTAGCTTAAAATTGTGTAAATAAAAATTACATTCGTAAGAAGGTTCCCGTAGTGGTGGCAGTGGCAGCATCTGCTTAAGTCCCCATCCTCGGACATAATGCGTATAGTCGCTTTTTTTCTTGCAGTCCCATTTTGGGATGGGTTTCGGCATGAATCAGTGACCGCAGGTTCTGGGTTCCATCCGCTGGATCTGGGATCTGAATAGGATGCTTGGAATGTTTTTTCTTCGCTCCTGTCGTCGCCATTTTGAGGTACAGTCATGCTTGGTGTCAACTAGTTTTATTCTAGTAGTACTTAAGAGCTAAAAATATATTTCGAAAATATCTATGTTTAAAAATATTAGAAAAATATTTAAATATATGAAATATTATCTATATTCAAAAATGTTATTCAAGTAATAGCTTAGGGTTTAAAAATGATTAAAAAAAAGGTTTAGAAAAATATATTTCGAAAGTATAGATATTTAATAATATTATGCAAATACTTAATATATAAAATATTATCTATATTCAAAAATATTAGAAAAATATTTAAGTCCATAAAATATTATCTACATTTAATTACGTATTTATCTGTAGGTTTTTTAAAGTGCTTTATCCTCCCCATACTTTAAAATCGTAATCAATATTAACACCTTGGCGAGTCATTTGTCTGGCAATTTACAGCACTTTTTCGGCCAATATAATTCGCGCTTAATGGCCTCTTGGCCGGTAAAACCCTGGCAAACCCTTTGGCACGCATAATTCAAACGGCACAAAGTTCAGAAAGCACCCCAAGCCCGCCCTCCCCCACCTCGTTTGCAAATTAATGTTACATTTTATTTGAAGAAGAAAATATAAATATAAATATTTTCGCAGCGCTACAAATAAATTTGTCAGGCGGCGCAGGAGTCGTGTGCTTCTTTTTCGCATTTTCGTGAAAAATTATAAACAGTCGGGCGGTGGCCCCGGGTGTCCTTGCCGCCAGTTACGACTCCTGGTTGGGTATATAACTCCGCTCATTAGTTGCCCTACACGCAATTAAGCACAAATGGCTTTCGAGGCGGGCACACGTAGTCCTGGTGTCCCGGAGTCCTTTCCTCTATCCAATCCTCCGCCTATGGATGTGCCGCTACGTCTCTATGACAACTCGGTTTTAGCTTCCCAGAATCGCAGAATCCTGGCTCCTCCAATCCTTCTCCTACTCCTTCTCCCACTCGCTTAACTATAAATCCTTGGGCAAAAGTTATTCGCAGCGGAAACATTGTCATTGCTTGCTGGCGTTGTCGTTGCCAGCGCCGTGGAAACTTTGACTTTTCATATTTCTTGGGGAAAGCCCAAAGACAAGGGCAGCCAACTCAAAAAAAAGTAGGTACTGTACCTGTGTTTCAAGCTGGTGATCCCCCTATTGATCAGCAATTAAAATAATATTATGCATATTTAACCATTAGAGCCTAAGCTGAAATTCTAGAATGCGATCCCTAACTATTTACGGTCACCACAGCACATTTCTTATTTTTTGGGGTCACCATTAAAATTTTGGTTAGTTATATACTACACCTGTAAAAACTATACATACTATCACCATTAAATTCTAAGCAGGAATTTTAAAATGCCTTCTCCTACATTTTACGGTCACCACAACACATTTAATGATTTTTGGGGTCACCACTGAAAGTTAATTATATACTTTAGCTGTGATTTAAGTTGGTGATTCCTCTATTGATCAGTATAAAATAAAGCTATACATATTTGAACAATTAAATGCTAATCAGAAATGTTAGAAAGCGACATTTCTTGATTTTCGGGGTCACCACTAAAATTTAATACGTCAAGAACCAAGTTATCCATATGCAAATAATAGTAAAATATTATTGATTTAAGCTAATTAATATCTCATTATATTTTAAAATATTTTTTAAGAATTTATGAACCCTGTATTTCATTTTGTCGAGGTCACCATTCGACATTCAGCGCTTTTTGTCGCTTCTCGGGCCGAGCCGCATTAAAATTTGTCGTTCGTAACTTTGGCGGACGGGCGCATCCGTTGTTGCGTCTGGGACTTTCCTTCCCCCTATATCCTTCCCCTATCCCTGATATATCCTTCCACCCAAAAAAGGAGAACCGCCCGCCAATTTTCGTTGTAACATTCTGGGCAAAGCCAAAAAATTTATTACACGTAAAATTTCACCTGCGCAAGACTTTGCTTTGCCCATTTTAACGCTTAAATAAACTTTTGGCCACCATTCCCCTCAGAGCACTGTTTTTTTTTCTTTTTTATTATATATATTTCTGGCATAAATATACATAAGCGCGAAGAGGATAGGAGAAGGGCAGACAGGCGGGCACACACAAAGGATTCATAAATTTCATAATTGTGAAATGTGCATTTTAATGTGCTCGCAAATGAGTTGAAGACAAATTTTTGAATTATTTGCAAAATTTTGTTGATTTATTGAAATTGCCCCGTGCTTTTGCCACCGCCCGAAAACTCCTAGGAATTATCCTGTCTGCACTGCTTATTTGAGTAACCAACTGGCTGTTGATCAGTGGAAAACACTGAGTCTCCAACTTAATAACCATTTTCAAACTGTTGCGCCGTAGAAGTCCGAAAATTAAACTACTGGTAAAATAGAATACATTTTCTGGACGGAAAATTCGTTTTTTGTGGCTTTTTTATGATTTTATTTCGGGTATATCATTTCATGAGATTTTTTGATTTTCTTATGCAATTTGTTTTTAATTTATAGAGTTTAGCATTAAATATTTTTGACACATACATTTTTAGACTCTTAAGGGTGCTTAAAAGTATGCAACAAATTGTTTGGATTTCAAAAGCGCAATAAACCATTTTTCTTGTTTTTACTGCATACTTTTAGACACCTTTATATATGATTTCAGGATTTCTAAGTTAATTTTCTAGTTTTTAAGTTACGAACAAAGTTGACTTTAGATATTTCCTAAATCCCAGGACATCCGAGTGTCGATCAGTATTATCCCTGGACTGCTGTGGCGAAAATTCAGCCATGTGCATGATTCGTTTATGCCTTTGTCAGGTTCGTCAGTGAGCAGCAGTGAAAGCGGTTGAATTGTGGTGGCGGCAGTTTGCTGCACCTGTCTGACCAAGTAGCCCACCCACCCACTCAGTCTGTCCGTCGAGTCAGTTGTTTGATTTTACAGTTGTAGTCCAATTACGATTTTGAGCGCATACCAACCGCACAGATTTCTGCCTTCAGCTATGTGTGTACTTCAGCAGTTGGGGTCAGAATAATAGTTTCGATATAATAAATATATAAATTCTCCTTGTATGAGTGTGATTAATCGAAAGTCACAATGCGGTCACACGCCTATCTAGCATGGGGCACACGTGGATTCTTCTTTGTGTCTTCTCGTTGCTAGTCCAAATGCAAATTGTTTTGCGTTTTTCATGACCATCACTATTATTGCGAGCACATGTGTCCTGGGCTTGTAACTGTCTGTCAGCGCTGCAACAGCGTCCTTTTCGTCCTTGTTTCTCGTCCTCAGTCGGTCATGCTCCTTCCGTACGGTTTGCACGCGGTTTTCGGCCAGCTCACCACCTGGATTCTAGATGGGTTCGTCCTGGCCTGCTGCTAAATTACATTTTAGCAAGTTAATTGAAATGGAAATTAGTTGAAATTGTAAAACGAATTGAATTGTATGTGATTAGCTGCAGCATTTTCGAATTGGTTAAACAGCAGCAGCAGCAGCAGCAGCAACAGGAGGAAGGTTAGCTTTTTCCACCTGAAGAATTTTCGGCCAAGATTGTCCTCAATATTCCGAGCACAACTGTACCTGGCAAGGAAATAATCGTGAATCAACATGATTAATTGAGTTTTTTGTACATTTCAACCAAAACTTAGATATTTCTAAATGGAAATGGAATTAATAATAAATTTTAATGTTTTAACTATTAATTTTTGATAATATATTAATATATATAAATAATATCTTATAATTATAATCATATTATTTATTCATGTTCATGGGACTCGGACAAAAAAAGTACCCTATTTTATGTGGACTCACTATCTATTTGCATACTTCCCCCCGACTTTTCACTACTTACTTATCTTTTCCTCCAAAAATTCTCTTCCTGTTCCACAAAGACCTCAGACAGACATCGCGTATATTTAACCATAAGTAATATTAATACCCATTTTTGTTAACCGAGAAAAAAGTGTGGAGTATACTTTATGTGTGTGGGTTCAGTGGGTGGATTTTCAGTGGGCGGTGGGTGATGTGTGTGTAAAATTATTATCCTTCACGCTTAATATGCACAAGCGGAAGCCGTCATTTGTACGCCACGGAGAGATGACGATGACCAAAACCCAGGGCCGCTGGCCATTTAGCATACGCAACTGAGTGTGAGTGTGAGTATGAGTGTATCCTGGTGTCATTTTTTTCTTTAATTTTTTAGTCCGGCGTTTTTTATATCATCGTCCTAGTCGTCGTCTACTTATGTGCCACATGCTTCGTTCTGCACTGAGAAAAAATATTTAAGAAAAAAACGACATAAACGAAGGAAAAACTATTTCAGACATATTTAAAAAAAATACTTAAACTACTTTAAATTTGGAATTTAAATCGTATGGTATATTTTCTAATAATTTTTTTAAAGAAATTAACGAAAAATTGTATACTGTATTTGACCCTAGAAAACATTCTTTGATCTACGTTATACATAGCCAAGTTATGATAAGCTAAACAACTGCTTATTTCTCGCAGTGTCTTCTCCTGCTTGCTACGTGAGCCGTTGTCCGTTGTCCAAGGGAGCGCGTGTCCTTACAAAATTAGTGCTCTTTTACATTCATATGCATACATGCATCTATCCCAGATATATATGATTTTTTTCACAATACTCGTACATTATTTTCGGTTGTACATTTAGCATGGGTAAAAAAAAATTAAAATATAATAGGAGGAAGAGGGCGAGATTCTTTCCAGCGGACAAACGGACAAGCGGACGAGCGGACAGCAATCGCAACGCTGATATATAATATTATATTTTTTTGCAACTGTTTGTGCCACTTTGGCGGAAGTATCGCAGCGACATCAGCACGAATGGACCCCCCCCCCCCCCCCCCCTTAACCCCCAGTTGACCAGCCCACACCCCTGCTTTTTTTCAGCACAGGACACTCTCGAGCTTTATGCGTTTTTTGTGTGTTTAGCAAAGCATAGAAAAGTGAGCGTATAAAAAATTGAAACCATTTTCTCATATTAAATGTGTGCCGACCGAAAAGGAGGCGTGGGGTGGGATGGGGCCGAAGGGGGGCGTGGCAGCAGCAGTTAATAATGAGCGTAGCGCCCCCTAACGGACAGCGTTGGCATCTGGACGCAAGCATACAAGAACTTTAAATGCAAGCAGTCCTAAAAATCTATCCAAAGATGATTAGAACTTAAGATTATTATGGATTTTATGAAATATCATTTAAAGAATTAAAATTGTATCTTAAATAATGAATGTTTTTATAATAAACTTTATTACATAAGAAACATATTTATAATCTATAATAAATTAACTAATATATATAATATAATACAATAATAGTTAAAACATAAATGTTTTGAAGAATTTAAAATGTAGGTTCTTTAGGAGCTTTTTACTTATAAGATAGATGATATTTTTAGATATTGCAGTAGCCTGAAAATCTTTATAACTCTGGTTTTTCCATCCTTTTTCTCCCCATATAATCACATATCCGTTTCCTGTTTGTAGACAACGTAACGCTGATCTCTTCGTTTTATTCTTCTGGTATTCTCTTCTCCCATTTTGCACTATCCCCCTTTTGGGTTGACAGTACGTGTCGCCTTGTCACTTTATATGTATAAAGTATGTATGTACTATATATATCTGAGACACTGAGACTCGCCTGCTGATTATTATTCCGCTGACCGTTTCGTATTTATTTGAAAGGCATTTGCCGCCAGCCACCAGGACACACATATCTGTCTGTGTGTGTGTGTGTTTTTTTATCCTGCAGGCGAGGAACAAAACGACATATTCGTCCTGCATAAATGATGTAATTACAGCGCAAGATTTTTGCTATGAGCAATTTTTATTTTAATTTCTTACCCCGACTTCTTCTCTTCGCTCCTCTTTCTCTCCATTGCCCCACTCATTTATTTCCCTCTTTATTTCTCCCCTTTGCCCTATATGATGGTATGATGGTACCCTCTGATATGTAAGTACGTATGCTATATAGCACTTGGTCACACACAAAGTCAGCCAGTGCCTGCTTGTGAAATATTTTGCATGCTTTTATCATAATTTTAATTAAATGCGCAAATTACTATAGAATTTATATATTCCTTTTTTTATTGTTTGTGTGCGCTTTCATTTTATTTTTAAACCTTTTACTGAAATTTGAGATTAATAATGTGGATGTGCAGTTCTCGATGATTTTTCTTAGGGTTTTCCTGAAAATGATAGATATGAAAAATTAAAAGATATAATAAATTTAATTATTTTTAAAAAATGTATAAAATTGTTTTTATTAATAGCTAGTACTCATCACCGAAATATGTCCGAATTTATGTTTTACTATTAGATTTTTCTGTTAATCCGTTCTGTGTGATTTGGGCTACTTCCCATTTTTTTTGTCCAGACTTTTATATAGTAGTCTAGATATTTATTTTTTCTTGACCACAAATGTTCTCTTCCTCATTTCAACGTTGACTTTCTGCCATTTATTTTAACCAGTCAAAGTCTCGAATAATATCAACAAACAAGTGCTTATTTTTCCCACCTTTTTTTTTAACTTTGTTTGTGAACCTTTTTTTTTTTGTTTCTGTTTTTGGAATGGAACGCTGATATTTTATGGCCCCAAAACGCGACCCCAAAAATATCAGACCACCTGCCAAACAGACTCTAATGCATTTCTAACATGGGTTAAAGGTGAAACGGGAAAAAGGGGGCGGTTGCGATTTGTTGACACAGCCAACGCCGCAAAAACATTGGCGGGCGTGTTAAATGAAATGAAAAGCCAAACGCGCGACCGCGAAAATCAAACAACAATAAAAAATAAACTGGGGAGGGGGGGGGGAAGGGGTAAACCGCAGAAAGGTAGCTGCCAACAACAACAACAACAACCAAACTGGACCAGGGAAATTGCGATGGCAGCAGAAACAAAAAACAACAACACAGCACACACTCGCACAAATACACAAACAAAATCAGGCGAAAAAAAAAATGTAGTTAAACCCAATTTGTAATTTGTTTGGCAAATCGCTCGAACAGCGGTAAAAAAACAGAAGCACCGGGAAAAATAAAAATAAATTTGTTTCTATAAGATTTATAAGCTTAAAACAAGAAAGACATATTTTCAAAAATAAATGCGCCTAAATGTATGCAACAATATTTTTTTAAACAACGTAAAAGTGATTTCTAATGCCCTTCTTATTTTTGAAAATACAAATTAAACAAATTATTATTACGTAAAAAAAAATCAATATTTAATAAATTTTATTAACGTAGAAAACAATATAAAAAAAAATTCCAAAAATATTTTTAAAATTTTAGGTGCTTTTCCAATAATAATTTCATGGTATAAATAAAATCTGTATAATTTTTTTTTCTCAGTGCTCCAATATAGCAACAGCAACAAGAAAAGCCACAAAGCTAAAAACAGCTAACGGGTAAACGGTAAACCAGCGACCGCCTGAATCCTGAATCCCGAATCCTGTATCCTGAATCCTTTCCCCCAGCTTTTTGTGTGTGTGTGTGTGTTGTCGCGATGAGAAACGTGCCGATGCATAATCATTGAGGCCATTATCATTTATTTCACTCAAAGGTGTCGTTGCCGTTTCGCTTCCGTTTTGCGCCGTGTGCCACCTGCAAAAATCAAAAACACACGCACCACTTTGCCAACAAAACGGAAGCAAAAGAAAGTCAAGCTTAGCTAATGCTGCCAGACTTTTGGCCTTAAATGCACGATCAAACATTCCAAATGTTTTAAAAAAAATAATACAAAATATATAGGTAAGAATATGGAGAAAAAACGGGATCAATCTAAATATTTAAAAGAAAAGTGTCAAAAAGTATGCTATGATTTTTTAATGTGATTTAAAATTTTTGAAGGTTTTTTAAAACCAAAATTCTTCAGACTTAAGCATTTTAGTCTCTCAAATCGTTTAGTGCAAAGCGACCTTAAAATCCGCCAACGATTAGCAAATAACCCAACAACAACAACAAAAGCAGCGGCGATTTTACAACCGCATCCACAGCAAACAGCGGACAAACGGCGTCCTGTGCCTGGAAATTTATGAACCCAAATGCCATGGTAGCCGTAGCGCCCTCAACCAAACCAAACCCCCAAAAAGCAACCCATCCTCCTCCTCGTTTTGTGTGTGAACTGCGCTCGCGATTTTGGCCTATTTGTTTAGGTCAGAACTATAAAAATCTAACAAACTATAGCGTAATGAAATCAAAATAAAACAGAACCCACATTTCCCCTCGCATAAGTCAACACAAAAGGAACCAAACAAAATCTGGCATAGTATTGTGCTGATAAAATATCATCCAAAACCATTTAAAGTCACTATGCGATTTTTAAACGTAGAATCTTTATTTTCGTTCTCAGCTCGATATTCCTAACGCAGTTTCCCTAGCGATATATGTTAGTTGATTGTCAAAGTCCTTAGTGCCAGACTTTCGAATAGAATTCAGTTACATCTGGCTCGGTCAACAGAAAGCAAGCAAAAAAAATTGAAGAATAAATTTCTTTACTTGTATATTTTCTTCTATACATATAAATTTCGCAATCAACTCCGTTCAAGGAAATCCCGGAGTGTTCCTAACCAACTGCCATGGCGATGAAGATGAACCGAAATCAGAACCAGCTGAAGATGAAGACGAACTACACCCATTTCATGGTCGAGCCCATTTTCCCAGTGCCGCAAATGTCGTCGGCCACTTTGAGGGCTCGTCGGGCTGTCGTCGAATCGTATAGGGGTCCCCAAATCGCTCCCGATGATGCCATGCTGCCGATGCCGCCGCACAACAGGGCCCAGAGTATGGGTGAGATTCTGCAGGATCTTCGAGAGAGGGTCAAAAGTCTGAAGCTGTGGCCTCGGGCCATTCGTCTGCTGAAGCGACGAGTCTAGTCTTATCAACTTATCAACGCAACTGGTGGATCTGAGCCATATCTAGCACTATCTCTATTCCATTCTCAAAATCCCCATTAAACAAGTTTGAATTGTGCTCGATTTTAGGTTCCGCAAATCGTTCGTACCCTAAAAATCGATCACATGACGTCGTTTTAAATAAATATGGTATCCAAAGAATAATTACTCTTGAAATGCGTTTCTTTGGTATTCTTGAATTTACAGAGCTGCATTAACCAAGGATTTTGGACACCAACCCACACGGTGAGCAATTTAAATGTATTAAGAGTGGAGTTGGGACATCTGGATCCCAGGCCCAATTCGCAAAAGGCCGCCACTGCAAACTGGAACGACAACAATGGCGACTGAGCGAGCAGCGAAAAAAAAATTAAATTCCAACATTAAAATAAGTTTTTAAAACTAAGCAGCGCGGCGGCTTATGTCACACACAGAAAGAGAGAGAGACAGAGACACACAAAACAAAGCGGCGAAAAAAGAACCACAGGACAGACGGCATTTAGAATATAAATTTAGTTAAACAAATCTCGGACGAGGCGGCCTCCCCAAGGTACACGAATGCAGCCAGAGTTGCTACCGTCATGTATGAGTTTTCTGGCAGGAGAGGAGCTCCGCTGCAGGAAAACGGAGAAGCTTTTGCATTTCTCAATGAATTATATATGTTTTTATTAATATTAATGATAACCATTATATTAATTTAGAGATTAGAAACAAATCTTAGTTTTAAGATCAGTAAAGGCAGCCAGAGTTGCCACCTTCATGTATAAGTTTCCTAGCAGAAGAGCTTCGCTTCTCTAAAATAGGTAAGCTGTTGCTATTCTCTATTATTAATACACTTTCTTTAAATATAAATTTAACAAATATGTTAATCAAATATTTAAAACAAAATATTGGTTTTATTTTTATTAGATTTATTAAAATATCGCTCGTTTAATATACTTTGTAAAACCAAGAAGCTCCCCGATTCCCCGACTGTAGGGCATTGGCAAAGCTTTCGACCCCCAGACCCCCAAAGTGCATTTCGTTCGTTTTAGGGTTAGGGTTAACCCCCCACTGCCCCCGCGACCTCTCCCTCAGCATTTTCTTGTTCTGCTTCTTTATCTTTTTGCCATGTAGGCTTCTCTGACTCGTATTTCCCACCTCTTTTTTTGTACCGACCCCCCCGCCAACCGCTGACAAACGTCAAAATATAATTTTTGCGTGGATTTGCGTTGGCCCAACAACAACAGCAACAGTAATAAATGTCAGGGGGTTTGAAACCCCCACCAAAAAAAAAAAAAAATAAGTGAAACAATTTTTGCAACTGCTGCCTGCTTCTTATCTCAGGCACGTTAATGTGGCCTATGTGGCCATGTGGGGGAAGGGTTGCCGTTGCCAGCATTGCATGTCCTACTGTGAGACATAATTTTTAATAATCTACAACACAGCCCGGCCACAAAGGGGCGGCGAAAAGGGGAGCAGGCGCCCGAAAAATACGCGCATGCAAATGGCTTAATTTAATATATAATTATACCCTGACAACACAGCAAGGCACCCACCCAAGATGGGGCTATATTAGCTAGGGATCGTAAGGGTTAGCTATATATTTTATAATTTTTTGTAAGTTCTAGATTTCTTTAAATATAGATTTGGTTATAAGAACCTCTTTCTGCGATACTCAAAATTTTCATGTGTTTCATGCCCACCAGCGCCCTTCTATGTGATTCTCAAACTTCTTAGGTAGTTCATTTACTTTGAAAATTAATACAAAACTTATTGAAATGAATATTCTTCTTAATATATACTCTAAATTAGAGCATTCAATAGTCATCCAGTGGGTTAATCCCCTGTCGCCCACTACGGGAGTGATTTCCTCGGTTTTTGGGTTGTACACCTTGTCGTGGTGGCTTTTTTATCTGACTCCGAAGGTTGGCCGAAAGGTGTTAAGACCAAGATGCCATCCATATACATACACATGTGGAAGATTGTCTTGTCTAAGCTCCAGATTGATGCCGCCTTTGCCGCAAAACTCAATCCCAGAGCTGTAATTAAATTATCATGCCAGGAGCATAACGCCGCCTTAACCCCTCGCATGTGTTCGGGGGTGTTGTAATTCAAACAGGAGCCAACGCAACGGGTTAACATTAGCGCACTTTTATGGCCTTCGCCGGATAAGTATATGTCCTTTCAGCCACCCCCCCACACTGCCAGTTGAGTCTCTTTTTTCTATGATTAGCTGCTAAATGTATGCCAGCCGCAAAGGAGTTTTGCGGCAAGCAGTTAAAACAGCTATAGCCCTGCAATGCCTATTTATCTGGGGTGAAAAACGTTAGCTGAATTAAAAATTATAACCTTATACATATATTTTAATAGCAGATAAGTCAATGAAAAAATGTATAAATATTTTAATAAATAATTTCAGTACTAAAAAGGTTTTCTAAACTTGGCAAATCCATTGCTGATGAGGAAATATTCATATATTTTAACCTTTAATGGCAGATGAAGCAATGAAATAATTTAGAAATATTTTAATAATAATATCAAAAATGTTTTCCAAACTTAATAAAAGGTTTGGTGATGAGCTATGATTTCCACCTTCTTGGAAATATTCATAAAAAATATTTAAATAATTATTTTAAATACTAAAAATGTTTTTGAAACTTAACAAAAGGCATTGCTGATGAGCAGGGATGACCACCTTGGTCTTAAAATATTCATATATTTGAAAACTCCCAAGTTCTCCTTCGATCTAAGTTACACCAGTAAATATACAGATACGATCAGGCTCCAGTCGCCCGTTTATTTAAATGAAAATCCAGTAAAAAAAAATAAAAGGAGGAAAGGAGATGGAAGGGAAAGCGCGGTGGGTGGCTTTTCCATCTTGGACAGCAGCTGTTGACCAAATGTGGACTTAGGACGTGCTTTTAATTTTTAAAAACTGCTCTTAAAACGCGATAAAACACGTTGAAATGGCAAATGGAGGAAAGAGGAGGGTGGTGCAGGAAAAAAATCAAGCGAAGGAGAGTAAAAGATGGAAATTAGTAGAGGAGACGACGAAGGCGAGTTACATATGTACTTAGCCAGTTACATGTGTGTGTGTGTGTGTGTGTGATATATATATATTTTATTCATATGGACACACACAACCCATACACGAGAAAATCCCAAGTTGGGGAAATAAAAAATATGGTAAAAAAGAAGAAAATGGGGGCCAGAGTGGACAGTGCATCTGAAAAAAATGTGTAAAGCGTGCATTTACATAATGAAAGATGTAGCAGTGCAAGTGTGTGTGTGATTTTTTTCCACAGTATATGTGAGGCAAAAGGATTAGCGATGGTCGTCATGTGCGTGGCACAACCAAAAAAAAAAGAAAAGAAATAAAATAAAAATAAAAAATAGGGGGAAGGAAAAAAATTAAATTATAAAATATTGAAGCGAGTAAGAAATGCGCAAAAGGGACAGAAAGGCGGCAGCACTGCTTGCTAGCAAACCCACAAAAGCACTGGAAAAAATAAGAGAATAATATCCAATATATTATTAGAAATATTTTTAAAAAAATAAATCAATTAAGTGGACATAAAAATATGGCCAAAGTCTCTTTAGTTTTGCAATAAGAAATATATTATAACATTTTAAAAAATTATTTTGTGAGATTCAAGTCTTCTTTTCCAATATTGTTTTCAAAAAAAAATGTAACAATATTAGGAAAAAACCCAAGCAATCAGATTTTTTCTTAGTGCAACCAAAATTAATGTCCTTTTAGATACAAATGCAATTTATAAGAGCCGTGTGTGTGGGGGTTCCAAAAAATGCTTTCACATGGCTTCCATCGTCCCCCTCTCTTTTTATATTCCCATACTTTTTTTTTCGCCCAACATAATTTTGAATAGCATTAAAATTATTAGCTACAAATGAATAAAAAACGA
This sequence comes from Drosophila pseudotakahashii, assembly GCA_035046095.1. Classification (NCBI taxonomy): domain Eukaryota; kingdom Metazoa; phylum Arthropoda; class Insecta; order Diptera; family Drosophilidae; genus Drosophila; species Drosophila pseudotakahashii. The sequence goes on from JAWNOE010000105.1 coordinate 18,239,433, forward strand.
AACGGCGAATGGAAAAATGAGGGAAAAAAATTAGTGAGAAGGACTAGAAGTAGAGGAAAGAAATGGGCGTAGCGCGTACCATCATATCATCCTAAGACCCCCCCCCTTTGGAAACCCCCTAATTTTTTGCCGTTTTTCCCGCCCAGCAACAAATGCGCATAATGAGCTCTGGTCAGCCAGCCTAGACGACGGCCGTGGGAGGTTGCCATCGCAGAGATTTACGCGCGACAAGTTTTTCTTGCCCTTTTCCACAACGTAATTCTTTTCCAATGCCCTATCAATGGGGTATATAGATTCGAACTGCCACTTGGTAACCCTGTAAAAGACCATCTTTTGTGTCTAAAAAGGCCTTTTAAATAATAATAAATTTATTATTAATAACAACTAACATAAAAATATATATATTCGCGGGTTAAAATCTCTCAGAATATTTTTTAAATTTTTTTTTAACTTTTTTTTAAGGCCTGTGGAATTTGAACCGTGTAAAAAAAACATCTTTTGTATCTAGGTAAAACCGATCTTGGGTCCTTTGCTTTAACCGAAATTTATTATTTTTAATAATAACTGACAAAAAAAATATATATAAAATCATTTCATTAGAGAATTTGTGTATTAAAATAACTCAGTGATTTTTTATAATTTTTCTTAATTTTTTCTTGATAATAAATGCTTTTTAAAAAAGTCAAAACTTAATTTTTATAATTTTTTTTTAGAATAATGGGGCTATTAAAATCTTAAAACTTATAAAATACGTTTTTTTAAAAATTAAATTTATTTTTTTAGTAATATATATTTGAGAGCATTAAGCAATTCGCTCAAAAAACCATATAACAATTTTAGTAACCATTTTTTTGTAGCCTCGCAACATCCAGCTAAACACTTTTCAGTTGATATCGCAAATCCTTTTCGCTGGCGCTTACATAATGATATGTGGCCGCAGATGCCAAGTGAGGGAAAAGTGGAAAAAAGAAAATATATAGAAAAAAAGAAATTAAAATAAAATAAAAAATGAGTGGAAGGAAGTACCGTCTGCTTGCCTTTTTGCATTTGCATGCAATTTGCGCAAAAAAATGCGGAGAAGGGCTTCCTTCGATCTGATGAAATGAAAGCGTTGACTCCATATAGTTCTATAAATTACATAAATATTTTTTAACTAAAGAAATCTGAACATCCATCCCAAAAACCAACAAGTAAAAACACATTTTGCGTATTATTAAACGTACATTTTAAAATCAGTTTTATTCCGTTATATCATGCTTGCTGTATTGTGTAATATATCAGTTAAACGTAACTCTTAACTAGGCAAAAAAATAATCGATTATATGACCGTAATATATGATATTAATTATTATGTAGCTCCACTTAAGAGAGTTGTTTTTTTTTTTAGGTTTTTTTTAGAGGTGCATTTGATCCTCGGCCAGCTGTTTGGGCCTTCGCTTCCGGCGCTTTCGAGCCTTTCGTCGCAGACGATCGAACTTCCGGATCCGGTCGCAAATGAAGTGCTTGAGGTCATCGCCCTCGGCGGCCGATTGCCGACTGCACGACATGGTGAATAAAATTAGCGAGTTAAGGTAGAAAAAGAATCTTATATCGTAGTCATCCATCGATTGTTTGGAACCCTTGGTTCGATGATTTCTATCCTTGTTATCCCTTTGCTCCCGTTCCCTCTCCTTTTGGTAGTTGCTAAAGTTGTGCTTGCGCAACTTGGAGGCGGGATATGTGGTGGCCAAGGGATGGGGCTCAAAGGTCGAGCGCTGACGCTTCGAACCGCTCATCAAGTGTTGCCGTAAATAGTCGTATATGCTCATGTTCCTTATAACGATCATGGTGGTGGTGGTGGTGGTGGTGTTGGTGGTGTTGCTAACGGTAGTCATCATCGGTCCCGATTTATGCGGCGCCACATGCTGTAGATTAAGCCAACTGCCGCCTGCCGCCTGCACGCGAGTTGGCAACGATTGGGCCAATATTTTCATATCATTACTTCTATTACTTCTATTGGCCATCATCGTTGTCGTTTTAAATGTATTTAGCATTGGCTCATTGGTGTTATTGCTGCCGATGTTGTGGCATCGGTCGGTTTCTTGCTGTTCTGTTTCTTCAGTTTGATAATCATCTTGATGATTGGTATGGGTATATTTATTCTGTGGGTTTATTGTTTTTTGATTTTTGATTTGTGTTTTGTGATCTACAGCAGTGACTGCACCCCGTCAATGATCGGCCACCAGCGGTCCCCAGAACATTTTCGATATCTTTGAGTCGTCCTCGGTTAAGAAGAACTGGCGGCCCAAATGCACAAACTCCTTGAGCGACAATTGGCCATCGCCGTTCTTGTCTATCACAGCGAATGAAACGGCAGCGTCGTCTTCGGTCAGTCCCAGACAGCGGAAGAAGAGCTTGTATTGTTCGAGATCCAGGTGGCCAGTGTGATCGAAGTCCACAGCCTAAGGGGGAAAAATAAAATATAATTAAATAAATATAATATAATAACATAGTGTTTTCATGGAATTTAACAACAAATGCTAAAGAATTCGCGTTTCAATGTTATAACATAAAGTGATCGAAGAACTTGTGGCGTGAACTCTTCAGTATCTGCATTGAATTTTAAAAAAAATGCTAAAGAATTCGCGTGTAGATGCTATAACATTGAGTGATTACAGAACTTAATGCGCGAATTCTTCAGGTCAACTTCCGGTTAAACGAACCTTAAACAAATACGGCAGGAAGCGACCGATGCGTTTGGCCATCTTCTTGTCGTTGAGACGATGATGCAGATCGGTGAGAAACTGCTCGGCAGTCACCAGATTGTAGGGGGTTATCTCCCCGAACTGCTCCTCCCACGTATGCTTGATCACATCGTTGAACTCGGCGGCGACCTCGGGGGTCAAATGGCCCAGATCGTTGAAGCGTTTGGCCAGCAAACTGAAGTCGTCGAACGAAACGACGCCGTCGTGGTTCACGTCCAAAATGCGGTGCAGGGTGCGCATTTTGCGGCGCCAGAAGGCCGAGTCGCCCTAAATATTTAAAGAGTAATTTTAAATTAATTTTTGTTGAACTTTTTTTATAGATATATTTATATGTTTAAAACGTAAAGCACACAGGACTCCATGGAAGCTTTTTTATAAACTTTGAACTGCTTCTTTGCTTTTGAAAACTGCTTGTAAAGGACTTCAAACTTAAAGCCTGAAAGCTTTTCAGTGAACTGCTTGCTTGAAATGCTTTTATGTTATACTTATTGAGCTTTTAGGCGTCCGAAGGACATGCTTTTACTGCTTGTTTGGTTTTGAAGGACTTTTGCAAAGAACTTTTAAGGTCTTAAGGTCTTTCACTGAACTGCTTTAAAAGGACTATAGATAACTGCTTGCTTACATGTTAAATCCACTGCTTTTCATATTTTCAAAGTGAAAGCTGTTACTTGGTATTCACAAGTCCGAACCTGAGCTTTGATCTTAAAATAGCCCGTGTTTACAACCGGTTAGCACTGCTAACTGACCACTGTTAACCAGGTTACAATGTTAGACTATTTTAAAATGCCTCAAAAAGCAGGTTCAAAAAACGGCATTGAGCGCACGATAACCAAATTTCGAAACACGTTTTTGGGCTTGCCAAGCAGCGAGCACAATTGAAATTATTGAATCGGCCACGTGGAGTCGTGTGTTTTTCTTTTTTTTTCGGGGAGTATCTTTTATGGGTTTCGTATATGGTTTTTCAAACAGTTCACTCACCCGTTCGCTGCGCTTGGAATCCATTTTCTGGCGACGTCGCTCGAACTCATCGTCCGAATCGGAATCGCTATCACTTTCCACCTCCCGTCGCAATTTGGCCGCTCCGGCGGATTTCTTGGAATATTGACGGACAGCCTGGACCACGGCAGTGGGCATTTGATGCCACAGCAGTGAGTGGTGTGCTCCATGTCCACAGATGTTGCCACCAGTTGCCAGAAAGAGGCGCTAAAATCGAGGGATAGATAGAGATAAATAAGTACATTTTTTTTTAAATTTAAAAAAAAATAAATTAAATTAAATTTAATAAATTAAATGAAATTTAATAAATTAAATTCAATAATAATTATTTTTTACTTAATTAAATATTAATTTTTTAATCAAACAATTACCTACAACATTTTTTAATAAATGAAATATTAAAAAAAAAAATAAATAACTTAAATTAAATTAAAATTATTTTGTTACTGAATAAAATATTTCTTTTTTAATCAAACAATTACCTACTACATTTTTTTGATTTTTTATAAAATTAATAATAGTTATTTTTTAAATTATGATACATAAATGCAGGCCCTTACCCCAAAACCCTATAATATTACCCAATATCTTAGCTATTGTTTTTATTTATTTTGTTTTCCATAACCCCTTGCTGAAAGCTCTTTCTGTAGTTTTTGTTGATATGGTTGCTATATGCCCTTCGGCCCATAAGCAATCATTATGTTTTTCTAATTACAACTCAGCGCACTGCTGTTTTCCTCTCTTATTTTTGTTTTGCTTGTTATTTTCCCAATGGTTAAGGTCAGTTCTGTTTACTCACAAATATGAGTTCTAAACCCGATTCGTTATCTGTTTTTTTACGAGTATTTCCAACTTTGGTCTGCCACTAAAAAGTGCCGCGAGTGACTGTCAAAAAAATGGGTTCTACAGTTTGAGAGGCTCTCAGTAGTAGTAAAAAAGAAAAGAAACCACGTGGCGATCATGTAACCAAATAAATAGAACAAAAAAAATATAAGCAAATTGGAAAAAGAATGGGTGTAATATTAAAAAATTACCTAATTTAATATAGAATAAATAAAAATAAAATGGTATCTTAAGGAATCTACAAGATATTTAAAGAAAAAAACTAAAACATTGCAACATTGAAAATTAAGGGAAAAACAAGAGATAATTATAGATGCCAAAAACCAGTTCCGAGAAATGTTTTTCCCATCATCTGTTCCTCCGACAGCTTCTGTCAATGTCATTAGAAAGAAACGAGATAAAGAGTTTGCCTCTTTTTTAATTATAAGAAACCGAAGAACAGAACAATCTTGTAAACGTTTTGAATTTCAATGGGCCCACTCGGTAAGAAGGAATACGAGACTACAGATGTCGCCAGCCACCGACGACGATGATATCATACCATATACACCATTATCATAAAGCCCGCACACTTATTGTATTGGACTGTTTTCGGAACCTTTTTCGGTTCCAGTCGCTTCGTTTTGGTTAAACGAACTTTGGATTGTTTCTTTTGTTTTTTTTTTTTGGTTGGATTTTTCGTAAACAAGTTTCTCCAAATAAAAACCGAATTAATGAATGCGAAAAAACGGGCCTCCTTTCATTTAAATGTCTGCGCGTCTCGAAAACAAAAAAGAAACACGTTTCGAACGTACGAAAAAAACAAAAAAAAAATACTAATGATTTGGGTAGAAGATGCAGAGAGTCGGCAAATAAAAATCAAAGTCGAGCAACAGGTCAATGTTAAAAAGCAGAAACCAAAAAACAAGGAAAATTGCGAATAAAAACATTCGAAATCCATCACGAAAAGCACTTCCTGTGACTCTAAAACTTCACTTTTTGCGGCGGGGGAGGAAGTCTCTTCCTCTTCCTTTGTTATTATTCCCAATGCTTTTGCGCAAGATTTTCCTGCCACAGAATTTGCGCAGTTTTCCGACTTTCAAAACGAGGGGGTTGCTGAGAAAGGAAAACTTCATCGGCTTTCACCTGAGTACACAGGGGAAAATACCAATAGATTTCATGTGTTGCCATAGCTGGTTACACATTATATCAAGTCAATATCTATCGTCAGCATAATATCATAAATTTCGTTTCGAAACCGAAACATTTATGCAAATATGTAGCTTACAAATATTAGCCGGCATTATAATCAAAGAAACTAGCCCTTTTTTTCTGTGTAATTTTCTTTTGTTTGCATTACTGTTTTTTTGTTTTATTTATTTTACTTAGGGGAAATGCGTCTTTCGGCGCCTGTTTCCAAATTTATTATTGATTGATTGAATTGCTGCGCCCTTTAATGATTGATCTTTAAGACGTTTTCCATTAGTTAAATGAATTTTTGCGTTAATCATCAAAAAAATAAATTTTTTAAGGCCTTTTACTAATAATTATTCTGTCGGCATTTTAAAATATAAAACTCTGCTTCTCAATTCAAACTGATAGTATATTATTTAATCTATCTTTGGTTATAAAATGGTTAAAATCCAATGCTTTATTCTCGATATATTGTCTTTAGTTCGAGTTCTTACAGTTTGTGAGCCACTGGCCTCGTTTCGTAAACTTCCCTCTCCCATTTTCCGTTCTCCCTTTCCCACTGATTCTCTTTATTCCCCCTCTTTATACATTTTCCCTCCCCCTCTGTTTTCCGAATTGCGATTCTAGTTCCCTGTTTTGTTTTGAGTTTTTTTTTTCGGAGAAGCTGTTCTTAAGGAATGCTTTTAAATCGGCCTGGGATTGAACTCTTTTTATAGGAACATTTTAGAAAAATATTTTTGTAAACTGTTTTCAAAACCCCACCTTTGAGTATTGTTATTTCTAAGTATTTCTGAGCTCTTCTGGTAATTGAATTACAGTCACTTAAAACTACCGCACACACTGAGAGAAATCAAGGAGAACCAAATGCACTTACATGGCAATCGCTGTGCGAAATAGGCGTGTTCGGGGGCGGGGGGGCGTTCTGCTGCAGAACGCCGACAGTTGCGGCCATGTTGCGTTCCAGAATTTCTCTCGAAGTGCGCAAAATACCACGGCTCACAATCGAGAATGCCATCTTGTTTTTTTGCTGCGTTCAAATACTCTCTCGATTTTCTTCAATTTTTCCTCAAATTTCGCTTCTTTTTCCAACAGTTTGAACTGCACTGGAGAAAATGTGCAACGTTGCGTTTGTTTTTAGGGTTTTTGTTGTTGTTGTTTAACTCTTTTCGTTGTTTTTAGTGCAGCGAGCATTTAACAACCGGTTTTTTTGTTTGGAAGATGCACCACAAAAAAATGTTTTCTTTTATTTTTAGTCCGCTTTAATTTATTACACACTTTTTTTTTCTTTGGATTGGTAACTTCTTTTTTTCGATTTCTCTGGGTTTTGAGTTTTTTTGTTTTTCTTTCGTTTTGCTTGGGAGGAAACACAACCGTTCGCTTAAGCGTTCGAATTCGTTTTGAAAACCATCGCTGCGCAAAGAAAAGAAGTCGACGTCGACGCCTGTAAAAGCAGAGCGGTCTTTCGATGTGTGTGTGAGCGGGAGTGCGAGTGTGTGTGTGTGTCTGAGTGAAGGAGAGGGCAGCATAAGAAGGGTGCGGGGACAACAACAGCTGCTACTTGGAATTGTTGCCAGAAGCAGACCATAATACCACAATTGCGGCCAAAATAATAGTCAATAGTTACATATCTGGTAAAAAAAAATTCTATTTTATATATTGGTCCAAAAAATGCAATCCTATTCGAAAACTACAAAATGGTATATATTTTAGGCATTTTTCTTTGAATTCCCTAAATAAAATAATTTAAAATACACCAGTTAGTATTAAGTTTCCTATTTTTAAGATTGTCAACTTAAAGATTTTGGTTATACAAAAAATAAAGAAAAATAAGAAATATTTATTTTAACCCTTGAACATATTACATATTTTATTAAAGACAACAGTACGTATGCGTGATAAATTTTCAAGATCCTAAAGAATTCGCGTTTCACTTTCTTGTCACTTTAAATGTGACCTCTGCTGTATGTAAGTGAACACACACACACAGACAGACTATGTAAGCCGGTTGAAAAAGAAAAAGAAGAAAATGAAGAAGAAGAAGGAGCATAAGCAGAAGCAAAAACAAACAAAAGCAAAACCCAATGAATGTCAAACCTCGCTTAAATTGTGAATTTTATTCCATTTCATGTGGAACTCCCAAAGGAAAATGCATTACATAAACATGGAGCAACACACACACTCGCATTGAAAACAGTTTTTCATTGATAATGTAAGCGAACGAAGACGAAAACAAAAACAAAAACGAAAATTCAAAAACCAAATATCATAAAAAGTGCGTATTTAGGTCGCTGCGTGTGACAAACTGTCGGTCCAATACAATATGCCCCAACTCACTTTTCACCCCTCTCTCCGCTCACCCTCCACCCCAAAAAGTACCCCCCCATACACACGCACAAATAGTTTCTGGTTTTTCGTTTCTGTTCTACTTCATTGTTCCACTGAAAACGCATGTTTACACACACATTCGAGGTGAAAATTATAGTTATATTACAAGGTTTTACAAAACATAAAATAAAGAATCGTAAAACTTAAAAAAAAAAAAAATTATTTTCATGTATTTAAAAGATTTTTTGAACCCTACACATAAATATTATGCAACCTACATTATTTTCATAAATTTTTTTTTTAGTATTGCGTAATTATTTCTTTTTTTTAGGTGTCAAAAGGTAAATAAAACATAAAGAAAAAACAAAAAATATTTTTATTTTTAAATTCTAAAACATTTAAAAAAAAAAGTTTAGAACCACTAGTAATGGTACCTCCACTGTAGACACCCATACACACACTTGTTACATAGGTGTACATGAGAGATTGTATAATAGTCTTGATCAAATAGAGCGCCAGTGGACTTGGACCCAAAAAAACACTGCATCGAAAATAAAAACAAAAAAATAACGAGCCCAAAAAGAAAAAAAAATTAATGAGGAGGAGTGATTTGAATGGATATATCAGTTGCCGGTGAAAATTAAAGGGAATTATTATCAGCTCCACTAATTCACGATTATCTTGGTCGCTTTAATCGAATTCACTGCCCCATCGAGATCACTGCTTTCATATAACCCTTTCCCCTCACCCAAAACAGTTTGGCAAGCACTGGTCCCGCCAAGAAGTGCAACATTTGATGTACAAAATATAACAAAAAAATCGAAGGCCCCCCACTTTACCGTTTCGAATGCGGCAAACGGAGTGCACTGCACTCTGCGGAGGCAAAAACTTGGAAATACAGACAGAAAGCCGAAACATGTGAGCTGGTCGGGAAGTTTCCAAAGGGGTTTATGCGAAGGTGAAATCACGATATCTTCAACTTAAGCCGGTTGTAAAGATTATGGAATTTTTTTAATCTAGAAAACTCTGGCGGATTCTTGACTTTCTCAAACAGAAAACATTATTATTGTATTATGATTTAAGCATATTTTTATCACTCTAGTTTTTAAGTTTACCTTATATCATGAATTATATAACATAATTTTGGAAACATTTATTTTCTTTGAGAATTATATTTATCAGAAACTGATTGAAGAAGCAAGAAAACCGGTTTTCCAACTTAAAAGAATGTATAAGGGTTTCTCAATCATGATATGATAGTTCTGAAAATCCCAACTCCTGATCTTAATAACCCTCAGATCCGCATAAACGTCACTTGTTTTGGGGTGGACGTGTGCTTGGGCCGAGAACAACCGGCGCATCGACTGTCTGCTGACTTTCCGAACGTCACGTAACGCCAGGTCCAGGGACAACAAAAGCAACACAACACAAAACAACTGCAAACATATGACCACCAAAACAGGGTCTCAACTATATAGTATACGTACACTATATACAGAAGTGTGTGCAGTTTAGCATGCGCCCGCTACAAATACATAAATTAAAATCGGTTTGCTGCAGCTGCACCTGCAAAACCAAATAGAGGGTATATTAAATTGAATAGATAAATAACCGAATTTGAAGCCACACGACCTGTCTAATGACGTCACATGGAGCTATTAACATTACACCCACGATCCACATGATATCTATGTAGTATAAACATAAGTAGCTCCACAATAGCCGAAAATTAAAATGCGTAATAAAAAAGTGTGCGCGAAAAAGGTGTATTAAAACACAGTAAATATTCGCAGTTTTAGATTTTCCAAAATGTTTTGTGGGAAAATATAACTGATTATTATTATCATATGATATATTATTATTTTATGAATAATTCTTAACTTATGTATGGTATCCGAAACTTAGGTTCCTTAAAAAATAGTTTATTTTAAGGGATCTTTAAACTTATAAAAAATAAATATTACATATTCTTGATTTCAAAAACATTTACCTAGGATTTTATTAAAAAGTCGGGTTCCTTAATATTAAGGGATCTTCAAACTTTAAAGATAGAAATACTCCATATTCTTGATTTCAGAGAAAATTTTTAAGGATTTTGTTATGAAAGTGTGATTAAAGTATTTCTTTACTAAAAACCCATAAAATATTATGGATTTTTATAAAACACCTTAGCTAGTGCCCACTGTATTGTAATTGTAAGTCCGCTCCCAAGTTTCTGCTTCTGTTTTAAATGTTTTTTTTGGGCGTGTGCCGGGGGTCTAATCGGAATGGGAATGGAAATGGATGGAGGTGGATCGCTGTTGACACACACACGTGTGCGAGGCGAAGTACCCGAGAATATTGGACAAGATCGTCGTCTCGTCTCGAAAGGGAAGCCTTGTGCTCCATGCTGTTCGAGTTTATTTTTCGTTTTTTTTTTTTTCGTGAATTCTGCTTCTGCGTTTCTAGTATTTCTTGTCGCGCTTTTCAAGGTCCGCGGTTCCACAGTTTTAATGCCATTTTTCAGATTTCCGCAACGCCATTTAAATTGATGTGCGTATGTGTGAGATGTGCGGTGTTGTTGTTTTCCCTGCTTTTCAGTTTTTGGCGTACGTGTTGCGCCCCAACGCCGGCTCAAAAAAAAAAAAGAAAAAGTTATAAAAAGAAAAAAAAACAGAACAACCGCGCAGCAGCAACATGTGATCCAAAATATTATCTGTTGATGTTGGATGCGATTTTAACCCCCTGAAATGGCAACTATTGAAATTAGTTTTAGCCCATCTTGATCAGATATTACCAGAAAAGGGTAATACAACATTTTTAAATATTTTAATTTAAGAAATAAATAACTGTTTTTAAATACACAGTTTTAGATAAATATTCTAATAGTTTTTTATATTCGTAAAATTATAATGTATGTACATATGTAAAGTGACTTAATTTTAAAATACATCTTTTGAAAATACAGTTTAATAATAATAATAATTAAATTATATTTTTTGTTCCTTTTTTTTAAATTTCACACCTAAAATAACCGGGAAATGCAAACGACACTTTATAAAAAATGCTTTTAAACTTAATGATTATTTAAATAATTATTTTAAATATTTAAGTTATATTTTATTTAATAATCCATTTAAAAAAAGATTTTTTTAAATAAAATAAGTAGGTATATAATTGTAGTATTAATTTATTCATCTGAATTAATGTTTTAAATATTATTAAAAAATTTTCCAAAGAGTTCCTCCCCTATGCATTTAAAGGGTTAATCAAGAGGGGTTGCTTACGTTTCGGGTTCACTAGTTTTTTTCTCAGTATGCGGATTTTGGCACGTCGACACACCGGCGACAGAGGCAGCGACGTCGACGTCGGCAGAGGAGTCGTGCTGCGTCTTTTACATAAAATGACATAAAATTTAATTGCTTCGTGCATTGGTGTGTGTGTGTGTGTGCCTGTGAGTTTTCCAGTTGCCTGCACCACCACAAAAAAAAAAAGAACAACAAAAAACTAGAAAATAACAGCGACTACGTGCCACTTGCAACGCATCCTTTTCCTCGATGTTGTCGTAGGTTTTCCCCCATGACTTTTCCATTTTCCTAATTTAAAAACAATTTTAAATTTTTAAGTGGAAAACCCTTGGAAACTCTAGAACGCTCTTGAAGGTACTCTAATACACTTAAAAAAATGTTCCTTAATTTCTTTAAATTAATATGCATTAAATTATTATGCATAAAATCTTGAAAGAGTTTTTTTCAAGTAAAAGTAAATAAATTGTACCAATAAATTTTTAGTTAAGACCAAAAATTCATTTGCTAAAAAAAGCAAAAAATATTAATTTTATAATAATTAATCATTATGATTTCCAAAAGTTGGGATCCTTAAAAACTGTTTTATGGGGGGATCTTCAAACTTAAAGGAAAAAACTATAAAAAAAAACTATATCTATTCATATCTAACCTTTAGTTTTTTTGCGTGTAATAAATTAAATTACAGCTTGACGGTCGCCTTATCAGCGACCTGCTTATAATGGCTGATAAAACCCCAAAAACAATAGCAACACCGAAAAATAAAAATAACAACACATGACTTTCTGACCATCGGGGGTTACAAAACCCAAAAGCTAGAGATAAAAGCCAGAGCCCGTCCAACTTTAATGTAAAGATTAGGCCAGAAAGCAAATACGAAATGAAAATGAAAAGGGCAAACATAAAACAGATTTGGAAATTGGGAATTGCTTTTCGAAAATGTTCGGTAAATAAAAGGGGCCCCGAAAATTTGGCGGGTAAACAAGGCAATTGATTTCTGGTTACAGTTTGACAAGCACTTAAGGGTTTGGATTTACTTAAATTAGTTTATTTTTGGCTTAAAAAAATAAATATTATTTAAATTAATTTTTTTTCTTTCAAAAATAAAAGTAATTATATACAGATATATTAAAAAAAAAGGTTAAACAAAAATAAAAGATTGTTTATCTCAAAGATAAATAAGAATTGCCATTATCTTTCTAAAATATATCAAAATAAGGGCCTAAAATTGAAAGATTTATGCCGCTGCCATTCGCCTTCGGCGGTAATGATAAATTAATTAAATTAATCTTTTATTTATGACCAATAAACACACTTTTAGGGCTTGTGCAATTGACCTTCGACCGCAAACAACATTCTGAAAAAGGGAAAGAAAACAAAAACCAAAAACAACGTGGCCCAGAAAAACAAAACCAAAACAAAAACATGTGAAATATCTAAACAAACACAAGAGGCATGTGAGTTTGAGATTTTTTGGTGTAATCCACACCGGCATATAACATATAACCCTGATGTCGGCCGATTGAAAGCTCCTTAAGTGCCAAGTGGAGATCCACCACACTTAAAAAAAGATCGTAGTGGGTTTGATATAAGATCGAAGTACTAATAATCCAGTTTTCATAACATTTTGATTATTCCGAATATTATTAGAAATCATTATTATATTTATTTGTATTATTTCTTTGGATTTTATATAGATGGTTTCGGATCTAGTTATGTTATATTTATATTTCCCTTTAGTTTTTTCTTTTCAATATTATATTATATAAAAAAAAAGAGATAGATCATGCAATTTTTATAACCTTGCATTTAAAGCCAAAAAATATAAAAATATAAAAGAAGTTGATTTTTATTTTTCTAAAATTTTAAATAATTTTCTTTATTACATTTATTATTTTTTTGAATTTTTTCTGGATTTAAAACTTAATATATTTTCATAACTAATATCTCCTAATTTTTTGTTTCTGTTCAGCAACAACTTCCATTCAGCATAATTGTAAATTGCTTTTTGTTTTGCTACCGCCAGCTATTTTTAGCTGCCAAATAGAATTTTTTTTTGCTTTATCGGGCTCCCAAGAAGAAGAGTACAAAAAAAGGGTAATTTTGTAACGACGACGTTGCCACCGGCACGTTAACACAAAAAATTGTGCGTAAACAAAATTGTAAAACAAAAAAAGAGTAAACAACAACAAGCCATCAACATCAACAAACTTATCGCAAACTTAACACAAAAATTATAGGCATATTGATAGGGGGCGGATAAGTACATACCTACATATTTTGATTGGCCTTCTTGTATTTAGCAACCATTTATGTAATGTCCATTTGATGGATCAATATATCAATATAAAATATCAATAGTTAAGTATTAATTCATATTTAAATGCGCGCCATTTACAGTGTTGTAAAGGCGAGTTATCGATATATTCTTTAACTAGCCTATCGATCGTGTAAAAGTTTTGGAATTTAGCAACCTACCTTTTTCTAAAATTATAATATTTCAAATATATATGATAGTCAATAAAAGCGTTTTTTCAAAAAAGTTCCCGTAACGTTAATTTAAATTCTAATTAATTTTATATTATTAATGGGCCCTAAAAACGAAATATCGTGAATTTTGAATTCGTTTCCATTGAAAATGTATAACTGTTCCATGTTTTTCTCACCTTGGACAGATAATATTCGGAAAATGTAAATGGGTCATAACTTATTAATTACAGCCGGCGTTTGTTGCCTTTTGTCGTGCAAATTGCTCACAGATAAAAAAAAATTAGCCCGAATTACCACGTAAGGTTGCATATAAAAGCGGATTGCATTTGTTGAAGGTTCCGAAAAAGTTGCAAAATGTCGGGCCACACGGTTTTAATATTATTCCTATCCGTAGTGATCCAATGTCTGGCTGAGAATTACTGTAGGAAGGATCTCTGTCAGGGAAGACCCCATATAGCGTGTGTAAGTTACCTCTATAAGCTAGTTTTAGGAAAAAACTACAAAAAACTTTTACTTCATATTACAATAATATATTTCTCAAAATGGTATGATACGATATATGATATGATATTATGATATTATATAATATGATATGATATGATATGATATTATGATATTATATAATATGATATGATATGATATGATATTAAATAATATCTTATGATCTATGATATAATATGATGAAATGCAATAAATATCACAATAATATTTTCTATAAATAAAAATATTCCATAAGTAGGAAAATCCCAACGGAGCTTTTGGTAGCTCATGTCCTCCAGATGTCACCGTCCGCAAACTCGATCAGGATCTTAAAAATCTTCTTCTCAGGGACCACAACTTGGTAAGACAAAAGTGGGCCAGTGGCAAGGGGAAGTTTCCGAGGAGAGCCTGCAAAATGGAGACAGTGAAATGGGACGAGGACTTGGCGAATGTGGCATTACTAAATGCAAAAACCTGTTTATTTGCGCACGATGCTTGTCGTAATATCGAAAAGTATAGATATTCCGGTCAGAATGTCTATATGATGATCTTTTGGCAATGCCCAAGAAGAAAGAAGCAAATAGAAATACCAACAAGTCAACTTTTGGAGAATGCAACTAGACATTGGGCAGCCGAAGAAAAGGACATTGAAGCCGATCACTTAAGGAGTTACCCCCAAAACATTAAAAAGTAAGTTAATAATTTATTATATATTTATTATATATTATTATATATATATATTATTTTTCAGAATGATTGGTCACTTGACCACTTTGATCAATGAGAAAAGTAACGCCGTGGGCTGTGGCATTGTGACCTATATGAAGCCGAATAACACCCGGGAGTTCATTGTGACCTGTAACTACTCCTATGTAAATTTCATTGGCGAAACTGTCTACAGCGAATGCGAAAAGGCAGGCAGTCAGTGTCCCAAGGGACTAAGCTCGCAGTATCCACCACTATGTGCCTAAATAAAATATATTTCAAGAAAAAATATGAATTATGTTCTCTAAACTTTAGTAATACCATCTAAGCTGCTTCGAAAAAGTCATTAAAGATAGAAAAAGTTTGGTACTATTTAGTATTTGCATTGAAAATATTTAAAACTATTATTATTCGCTTTAGGATAAATAAAATATTTTAAAGGGCTTTTAAAAATACCATATCTTATTTTAATATAACTAAGTTTTTTGGAAATACCAATAAATCTCGTAAAATTAGTATTATTAAACTATTTCAAAATTTCAATAATACTATCCAAGCTGATTTGAAAATACCATTAAAGATATAAAAAAGTATTTGAATTGAAAATATTTAAAATGACATTATTATTCGCATTATGACAAAGGAAGGGCTTTTGGATAACATTACGAAAGATCACATGAATTTGTAGCTTGGGTCGCGAGATCGATGACTTTTTCATATCATTTCCTCCACTTCCTATTTGGAGACGAGGGTCTTGAAGACGGTGGGGCACTTGTGGGCCGGCAGGTGGCGATAGCAGTACGTCTTGATGGCATCCAAATCGATGTCCGCATCCGGGGATACAATGCATATGACGCCCAGACGATGGCCCCACAACTTATTCGGGATCCCGAGGACGGCCACATCGTTGATGTTCGGATGTGAGATCAGTACCTTTTTGATCTCCGAACCGTAGACCTTGTAGCCGCCGACGGTGAAGACATCACTAGTCTTGCTGAGGAAGTAAAAGTGGCCATTTTGATAGGCGCATATGTCGCCGGTCTTGAAGAAGACCTCCGGTGAGCTGCTCTCCTCTTGGCCGCTGGTTTCTCCTTCCCTGTCCGTGGTTGCCCTTTCCATTTGCCGACTATTGCTGGCCGACGAATTGCACACCAGATGCGAGCCGGCTATCTGAAGTTCACCAATCACCGTTTGAGCCAAGGACATATCACCGCCGATATCCTCCACTTGGATGAGGCCATGATCCACAGTGCCGCCCAGTTCGTTCTTGCAGGTTATCAGTTCGGCGCCCTTGTTGCTGATCAGTCGGGCTGTCACGCCCTTTAGCGGCGCACCCAAAGTGCCAGGACGATATTCATTGAGGGCGGCTAGAGTCGCACTTGCTGAAGAGGCCGAAGCGCTCGGCGCAGCCGGTGAAGTATGACGTTCGTCCAGCGCATGGCCCAGGACCAGGCCCGTCTCCATCATCCCGTAGTACTCGTAGATGTTCTGACCCGTTATCTCGCGCCAGCGGTAGAACACCGAATCGGGCAGCAGTGCAAAGGCGGTGGCCATCAAACGGATCTTGTGCCGGCAATGATTCACAATGTACTCGACCATTCGCGAGTCCTTGGCGAACATCTTCTCATACTCGGCAATCAGTCGCTTGTACACGATGGGCATGGCCAAAAAGAGGGTGACCCTCTGTTTCGATGGACTATTGATGCCCAGCAGAGCACTCCAGGCATTGTGACCGTCGAACTTTTGCTGCAGTATCACATTGCCGCCGACATTCAGGACGGCACCCAGGGCCGATTGCATGCGGTTCATGGATAGAATGGGTAGCATACAGTCCGCGGGTCCCAGACGCCAACTGGCGATCAGGCAGCGAATCTGGGCATCGATATTGCGGTGGCTCAACAGCACCGGCTTGGGGTTATTCACCGCATTGGGCGTGTAGATCAGCATCGCCGGTGCCTTGGCATAGAAATCACTGGGCAGGGTGCTCTCCGTGAGGATCACACCCTGGGTGCCAACCAGCTGCTTGGCATACATCGAGGTGGAGGACACACTCTCCGCCGTCGGCACAAAGGCATGATCCAATATGATGGTGGCCGATTGCAGTCCCTGCGACAACTCCTGGGCCAGTGGCTCAAACTCGGGGGTGGCTATGAGTAGCTTGGTCTTGCAGCTCGACGCCTGGCGACGCAGCTGATCCATCGCCTGGCCCGATTCCAGGGGCACGGCCACCTGGCCGGAGATCCAGCAGCTCCACTGGATGGTGACCCACAGGGCGTTGTTCGAGCACAAGTATGTGACATTCGATAATGAGGCACTACCTGGAAGAAATAACAAAGTGCCGTACTATTATAAATTTGCATAATCATTAAAGGATTGATATGAATAATGGTATAGGCATAGATAAGAGCCTAATAAACTAGAGTACCAAAAATGTTTTGGGATATCTGGCATAAAACTTGTAATAATTAGTACTTTACTACTTAAAATATTATTATTATTAAAATCTTTAACCGATTGATATGAAAACTGACATAAAGATAAACAGAGGCATTATATAAGCTATGATATCAAGTTAGAGGGTATTAATTAAAACAGTACCTTTAATATTTAAATTAGGTAATAAACTCAAATATTATAAATTTCTATAATCATTAACCGATTGATATGAATTTTGGTATATGGTTAGATAAGAGCCTTAGAAGCTAGAGTACCAAAAATAATAGGGATATCAGAAATAAAACTTGTAATATTTGATACTTGATTATTGGATATGTAGAGACATTATATAAACTAGTTAAGATATTATTATTATATTAAATTATTCCAGATTTCTTAAGAAATGCTTACCGCATATATTTGAGATCTGGATGGCCAGACGTTTGGCGGCCAAGTACAGCTGGAAGTAGGTGTACTCCCCGGTGATGTCCTTCACGGCGATCTCGTCCGGATAGAGCATGGCCTTCTTGAACGTGGGCACCACCAGATTGCTTCGCTCGTCCTCATCGAAGCTGTGGCGCAGTTTCTCGATGAAACCATCCTGAAGAGAGGGATTTTTAGAACAGGGAATCTCAATAGATACCTATAGACCAATCATTCTCACCTTGTGTATTAATTCGGCGGAGCAAAGACGAATCCAGGGACGCAGTTTCAATTTGTGGCAACGTCGCAGTAGCAGCATTTTGTTTTTAATTTTTTTTTTTATTATTTTATTAAGTGGTGTTGGCGCGAAAACACCTAATTAGAGTAGTTGCTACGGAGAGCAGAATTTAGCTCCGATTTTCAGTTGCTATCGCTTGAAAAGCCAAAACGATTCTGACGTTTTCCTCATGGCTTACTTAAAAATTCAAATTTCGCCTAGGAAATCGAAAAAGGAAACCCACTCGATTCGATTTGTTTGATTTTGTTGGTCTTTATTTACACAATAATAGTTTGCAGACACAAAAAATAATAATTACAATAGTCGTCGTAATCGGTAAACGTAAAGTAAGTAAAAAAAATGATGTATTTCAAGTAAAATGTACGTCACAATTTTTCTTTTGGTATTTTTTTGCGTTCGTTTTCGTTGTTTATTATATTATCATATATTTTTTTTTGTTTGTGACCTTTGCATAATACTCAAAAATGTCGTTTACAACGATCCTGGCTTGAGAACTCGAACGTGCATGGGGTTCTATATATATATTTTTTTTTGGGTAATGAAAGGAGGTGCAATGGAAAAACAACACTTAGGAAAGCTACTATATATTTACAGTCTAAGATCGAACAAAAAAAGAGGAGATTTTGGAGATAATATGGCATTACACCGATTGTTCCTATGGCAGGCTATATGATTGATCATACAAAAACGTATAGGAATAACGATTCGAGGGCTTCTTTATATGGCAGCAAAAACCTCGAGAGGACGGACGGATAAACGGAAACAAGTACAAATGCAGTGTATTTAAAATCTAGTCTCATTAAATATACAAAAAACACATATATTTAACACAAATCGCATACACATTTTGTAACATTTTCGCTGCGTCCTTTTGGTTATTTTTTCTTTCTTTTTGATTTTAAGTAAGAGCCGGGGGAAATATGTATGTATGTTTCGAGTGCGATTATCAAGTGGCGGGCAGTGCTGGCTAAAATTTAACAGTTTCACAATTAACAATACAATCACAGATTACGAATTTAACATAATTAACGAAAAACAAATACAAAAAATTGAACGATTCGAATGGTTTGTTTTTTTTTTGGCCTGGTCGAAGGGAAGTATAGATTCTGGGATATGGAGATTCGGATTCGGTTTCGGATGAGCACTTCCTTCCCTCGATTTCCAGCCTGTTTCCTTTTTTTTTGTTTGTTTTTTGTAGAACTGTAAGGCACTCGGCAGTCTCTTCTTTTTCACTTATACACTTAAACTCAAAATGCAAATAATTAATTAATATTCTGTTACTGTTTCTAATTTTCTTAAGTTTTTATAAAAAAAAAAACGAGTGATAAAGTACATAGCTTTAGGTTTTTTGACTCTGATTCATGGGTATAAAAAATAAAGAAATACTCATAAAGATGACGCCTATGTTTATACTTATGGGTTTTCGGTTTGTTTTATCGCATACAGTTCTTAGAAATATATGGATCTAAAATTAGAAACAGTAACAGTGTTTTGGGAGAATGAATAACTTGTCTCCTGCTGATCTCCACCCCAAAACCCCACTGCACCCGGTTCGATTTCAGGATCTCTGGATCTTTTACACCCGCTTCGGTTTGCTGACAATCGTGTAGTTGAGCCCATTGTAGCTGCGATGATCGATGGCAGCCGCCTCGAGGCTGCTCTTGTTGGATGTGACATTGCTGCTGCCACCGCTGATGTTGCAATTCGAGATTCCCAGATTATTGTTGTTCGTCGTCGTCGTTGTCGTCGTGGTGCTGGCCTTTCGCAGCACCCCGTAGCCAAGATGGCTATCGTCTGCCTTGCGGAAGCTTTCCGTGTCGGGACTAGCGATCAATTCGTATTCATTGGGCGGCGGCGGACTGCAACGTCCGCGGCTCCCAGGCAGTGTGACATTCACAATGGTCTTGTAGCCACTCGATGTCTTGTTGTTCGGCGAGAGGAAGTCCAGGCGATCGTAGTTGGATTCACTCAGCGATGTCGATGCACTGGTGCAGCAGCCCTCGCCAATATCGATGTCAATGATCTTGGGCGTGGAGGAGCCGGTCACCGATCGCTGGCGTACAAATTCCGAGGTATCGCAGAGTATGGGCATGCGTTCGCAGTGCCTCACATCGCCCACGCCCCGCGTGCGCCACGCCTCGGTGATATTCTCGATGCACTCGTAGTCGCGCTCCGGTGCCGGCGCCTTTGCGACGCTCTCATTGCGCAGCGGCAGATCGGGCGGCTGATCGGGCGACATCATCTCCGCTGGCTCCCGCTGGCATATCGATTCGGATCCCGATTCCAGCGGCTTCAGTATCACCGAGCTGTTCGCATCGCAGGCGGCGGATGGCGAGGATATCGTCGTTATGGCCACAGGCTCATATTTAACAATGTTCCTGTATTTATCACAATGTTGGGTTGTCGGGCTGACTCCGCCCAGTTTGCGTGGCGGTTTGTTGGGAATGTGTTTGCTGCTGCTGCTTATGCTGCTGCTGCTGCAGTTGCTGTTGCTATTTGCGGATGGTACGGTTAAGGTGATTCCTCCGGCGGAGGAGGCTGCTGCTGCTGCTGCAACTGCTGCTCCAGTTCCGCCTCCAAAGTTGTTGAGCGAATCGTTGGAGCTGATGAAACCCCGCAGGGAAATGCAACTTTGCGTCGAGTTGATCTCAAACTCGCCGCCATGCGGATTACTCGACGGCGACGGGGGCAGGGGACTCCGCGAGCCGGGCTCCATGCCAGCGGCGGCACTAAACTGATTCTCGCCGCACTCCAGGGTGGCCAGGCTGTCGCCGCTAATCAGCTTCTTCATCGACTTCATCTTGGCGGACATGCAGCGGAATACCTCCTGCGGATTGGTGTGGTCCAGGGTGAAAACGCCCTCGCCGGTGGTGCACTTTCTGCCCGCCTCGAAGGTGAACTTGCCGTCGCGATAGCCGTACTTCCTGATGAACCGATACGGCCACATGGCGATGGTGGCGCCCAGATCCTCCGACTTCAGCTGCAGTTCGGTGGGCGTCATCTGGAGCATGTAGGTCTTGGGTTCGATGCAGCAGCGAATGGAGGCCTCGGAGGGAATCAGTGTGATGATGAACAGGCCATCCTAAAAATTAAATTATAAAAAGAATTAATAAAATTAATCAAAATTAAATTATAAACTATAATAAAATATTTAAATTATTATTTATATATAATACTTGTAGGTTATATATAACATGAATTATTTACTGGGTTTGTTTTGTATTCTACCTCAAAAAATAGAATTTAATTAACATTCTTAATGGTTTTTAATTAACAAATCATAAAAATATCCACTAACTTTGTTATGTTTAAGTTTCTATAATGTTTTTTTGTATTACTCTATTCAAATTTGTTAGTTTTAACTGAAAAGTTGGCTCTGCTTTTCAGTTCTTAGGGAACATTCGTTGTTTAGAGCCATAATTTTTATACATTGACTACATTGATAAACATTTTCTGTGATCCTAAGCCCCAAAAACCAACCCAACCAAAATCCAACGTTTTAAACAAGAGATGTCTGAGATAATAGAAAATCCAAAGGAAGAAACTCCGGATGAAGAAACTCCTGATGAGGAAATCCCTGAAGAGGAGATCCCTGAAGAGGAAAAAACGCCTGATGAAGAGCCACCTAATGAGGAAACCCTTGAAGAGGGAACCCTCGATGAGGAAACTTCTAGGGAGGATCCGGAGGAAATAGATCGCAAAGTGATGACCGAAGATGAAAGCACCGTGGCGACAGAGAGCGGCGAGAGCAGCGTTTATATTATCCACAAACTACCCATCGACAGTCCCTTTCCCCTGGGAACACCCTTTGACCTGCGGGTGGGAAACTTTGACGATGTGCTCGATCAGCTGAGCACCAGCGCCACGGATATCGGCGGACGTCACATCCCGCAAGTATCGGTCAATCAGATGGCGAAAAATCTGGATCCCGAGGAAACCGTTGGCCAGGCATTGGACGAACTGTGGAGTGAGTCCAGGGGTCCGCCGCGCGAATTCATCTCCGAACAACTGCTGACCATGTTCAAGGAGAACAAAAGGCCCACTCTGATCGTTGTGGTCGAGGAGAAGCAGTTCCACTGCCATGCCATGGTGCTGCAGGTGCTCTCCAGCTTCTTTCGGCGTCCGAAATTCTCCCTATCGCACGTCTTCCAGCTGCCCAGTTCGATGGTCAGCGCCCGCTCCTTTGTGGCCATGTA
Organism: Drosophila pseudotakahashii; assembly: GCA_035046095.1. Lineage (NCBI taxonomy): Eukaryota > Metazoa > Arthropoda > Insecta > Diptera > Drosophilidae > Drosophila > Drosophila pseudotakahashii. The sequence continues at coordinate 18,261,826 of JAWNOE010000105.1, forward strand.
CCGTTGGGCCCTGGAGCCCTCTGATCAGATGGCTCCGACCCTCCTGATGCAGGTTTTCCGGACGGCAAGGTTCTTCGGCTGCCGGGAGCTCATCGGCAACTGTTGGATTGGCATCGATGAGGGCTCGCGGGTGCCGCATGGAGCGCTATGCATCTACATCTGCAGCCGGATGATGGGACTGCAGCTGGAGGAGGGTCTGCTGTCGCGATTGGGCAGCATCTTTCTGCAGTTCGTGGCCAGCAAGGAGTTTCTGCTCGTGGCACCGGGCACGGTGAGAAGATTGCTGGGCCTGAACTCGCTGGCTGTGAATACGGAATTGGAGGTGATGTCTACACGATGCAGCGGCGGGTTTTTATTGATTCTTTCGAACTCCTCCTTAGGTCTTTCTAGCCGCCATCCTTTGGCTAAACTACAAGTGGCCGCAGCGCAAGCACTTAGCCTTGAATATGATGCGTCCCATACGCTTCGACCTAATGCCGTTTATGTTCCTGTTCACGGTGGTCAGGGGATTGAAGGATGGTCCGCCGGTTATGCGTATGCTGCTCAATGCTCCGATGTTCCGTAAGCGGGCACTCAACATCTTGAATGATATGTAAGTTGGGTCTTAAATACTGCCGATCAAGTGTTAACTAATCCTTTGTTTAGTAAGGGATTGAGGAGCAGGTATCAGGGACGGTACGGAGATGGTGCCCGCACCTGGATCTACGACCGCCGGGCGCCCCATCATCACGGCTCCAAGTGCCGGCAGATGCAGTTCCTCACCTGGGAAGCCTTTGTGCGTTATCTTACATGGCTGCAGTCCGCCGGACCGAAGCACTGGCTCTCCCTACGCACCATCGACGATCCCGAAGTTAAGTGCTGTCCCATCGAGCGTCGCCGCTAATTTATGATTTACGTAATCCAGCAAGTTCGTTACAAATTCTAGTGACTAGTGACTCGTAATAAAGGCCTAAAGCTAATTTAATATTAAGCAAGATTAATCTGGCTTATCAACTTTATCATGGGATTTTTAGGGGCTCTATAAAAACAAAGTTCCTCGGTAATCATTGGATATGTAACAAAATTAGATCTTCAAGTGGCTGGAAGTGACTTTATAATTTTCTACGATTTTTATAAGGATCAACATTTTTTTACTCCAAAATTAAGACGAAATTTCAAGTAATATTTCAAGTAATTGAATCTAATAGTGCAAATAAAATACACAGAAAAAACATCGACAAAAGATAAAATTAAAATGTGCAGGTTAATTTAATATTTTTTAAAGATCAAGATCATTTTGATATGAATCAAGATTATGTTTATCGTATTTTACAATATTTGTTCAAAAAATACTACATCTAGTATTTTGAAAACAGTATTTTTATAGCTTTTATGAAATGATAAAATATCAAGTTGATATGTTTGGGTCATAAATTTGACATTAATCATTTGACATAATCATATGAAATTAGGTTGAAATTACCCTATTTCATATCGAATTTCCTTTCTGTGTATTTATAAAATCATGAGACAACCTATTCCCCTCTGATTTAGTACTCTTGAAGTCTTTTTTCGACACACCCCAGTAAGTTTTCGCGCATAAAAGTGGTGATCACTCACAAAGGAGCTGCAGTAGAGGTCGTTGTCCTCCTCGATGGCCCCGATTCCGCCCGACGGTGAGGTGTCGCAGAAGGCCACCGTTTGCAGGGCGGTGATCCAGTCCTTGAGGTCCTCCTCGCTGCTGGTGCTCAATGTGAGGGTTACATGATGCTTAACGATGTGGATGAGGCGATCGGGCGGCGGTTCCTGCGTGATCTTCACACAGTTCTCAAGGGTGAAGATCTTCGGGTTGCGGTCCTCCTTGCTCTCGCACATCTCCAGTCGGGCGATCCCATGGCGACTGGCCTTGAATAGCAAACAGTAGCGACTGCATGCTTTCTGCAAAGGATTGGCATACGATTAGATCGGCTTGGGTATATGGAAATTAAAGGTATAGTAATATCTTAAAATAGGTATTTTTGTAAATTTATAAGTGGTTCGGATTTTTGAAATTAGAATTTTTAAAATACCAATATTATTTTTTGCTAAAGATTTGTATTTTTTTATAGATCGTATTGGTACATTCTATAAGAAGTTTAAGAGATCTTTATAAGAAATATGTATTTTAGCAAAAGATTATATTATAAATCATAAAATAATTGATATTAATAATATATGACTGATTTTGACAATCCTACACTGGTATTATTATATCCCCAATGATTTGTAAACCACATATGCATGAGTTGTGCAGAGATTCTGGCTTACATAATGGGCTAAGCCCCGGAGTACTCATCCACCCCCACTTCCCCTGCCCCTGGGGTGCGACCCCCTTTTCTCCCCCTCTTTTTCCCCAGTTTTCTGCTGGCTCAAGAATTTCCTGTCGCACATAAACACAAATACCATTAAATCGCATGAATCGCCAGCTGTGTGTGCCATCTGAAACTCCAACACTTGCGGTCAGAGTATTAGCACCCAATAAAAAATAAGAAAAAATTTAGATTTTTTGCATTTGTAAGATTGTTAAAAATATAAATATAAAATTAAATTTTTTTAAGTAAGAAAAATATAATTTAGAAAAAATTAAATATTAAAAATAAAATAAATAAATGATAAAAACATATTCCCATTCCAAAATATCAAAGGATATAAAAATCATATGTGTATCATCCCAGATGCTATTACTTTGACCGCCACTGTATGTTGTCGGCCCCTCTCGCGCTCTCTCTCTCTATCGCGTATCCCCTCTCTCACTCCCACTCGCACAGTGGGCCTCATTTGTATGCAACAAGTATGCAGACACAAACACAAACACACAAAGTCCTGTTTGGTTTTATCGAAATAAAAAAAACTACGCACTTGTGGGAAAGGAAAATTCAATTAGAATCGCTGCTTTTGAAGCCTTTAAGATATATTTAAATATAATATGGAAATTGGCTAGATTTCTATCTAGCGGCTAGGTGAATTTTCATACCTTTTTCGAGATGCGATTTAGCGAAAATCCAGTTTGGGTCGGCACATTAAGATATCCAGCCAAAACAGGTATTTCAACATCCATTCTGTGTGCACCACTCCTCCGCCTCTCTCTCTCTCCTGCCCACTCTCCTTCGTCTCCTGCTCTCGTTCCCTCTCCCTCTCTCCCTCTCCTTCGACGATCTTGCTCACACAATGCGCCTCCGATTCTCCGATATTCCGAATTGTTGTTGTTGTTGTTGCTGCTGCTGGCGGAGTTTTAACTATGCGATTTCTGGAGTTTTCATCCGTATTTCATCCGATCTTCTCTGGATCTTGATATAATATCGGCATTTAGTTGCAATCACTTCATACTTCCACTCACATCGGTATTTTCACAAACAAACAAAATGCGAGCCCACATGTATGAGAAAGATACAAAATAAATGGTAAGGAAAACAAACAAGATCGATCGTTCGATGATCGAATAAATCGAAATGGGGCTCGGGCTCCTTTTAAACGTAATAATTCGATTGGTTTGTTGGTTATTCTCCGATCGCCAAACACTTTCGGTTCAAAATCGGTGTGACGCGTCTGCTTTGCTTTGATTATTTTATTTTATTAAAATAAAAAAGACAAATATTCGTGTGACCAGGCGGAGTGTGACCGTAAAACACAGGAAATACCGGCAAATATAGGAAATAAATACCAGAAATATTTAGAAAACCCTAAGGACTTTTCAACACTGCGTTTTAAAAATAAAAGAAATTCATTCTTAAAAGTTAAGAAAAATATTAAAATACTTATGAGCGCAGTTAATAAGCAGCTAATATAGTAGTAATTCGAAATAAATTAGTCAGTCCGGCAACGCTGTCTGATCACGATCAATTCGAATTATTTAGGGCAGCCACAGAAATCAATTCAGACCTAGTTTTTTCGCTCTTTCGGAATCGCTGACTATTATTTCTACTCAGTGAATATAAAATTCAAATTTAATTCAATTTTGGCGCCAGAGAACAGGGTGTTTCGGGTCTATCGATGATAAATACGCACAGCGTTGCCAGCTCGTTCGGCCGCTGGCCAACAGCTGTTTCTTCCGATAGACCTCGCACACAATTGGACACCCCTGCGATCTATCGATAACAGCCCCGTTTTCCCAAGTGCAAAAAGTAGAAAAATAATTTTAATCAAAACAAAAGCGAATTTTGGAACTTTGGAGCATGGCCCACGACCGCGAGGTGTTGCGAATGATCTGGGAGGGCCAGATAGGCATCTGCTTCACGGCGGACCGGGACGAGATAGTGGGGATCAAGCCGGAGCCCTTCTATCTGATGATATCGCGACTGAGCTACTTGCCTTTGGTCACCGACAAGGTAAACAATGGTTTTCTAGGGGTATTTCCAGGATCCTAACGATTTCTTTGGTTTCCCCGGGCAGGTTCGCAAGTACTTCTCCCGCTACATAAGCGCCGAACATCAGGATGGAGCCGTTTGGTTCGATTTCAATGGCACGCCCCTGCGCCTTCACTATCCAATTGGTGGGATTTTTCAGATCTAAGATCATACAATAGTTTTCCTATTGATTGGTAATGGATTTTCTACCCTCCTTTAGGTGTCCTGTACGATCTGTTGCATCCCGAGGAGGACAGCACGCCCTGGTGCCTCACCATCCACTTCTCCAAGTTCCCAGAGGACACGCTCGTCAAGCTCAACTCCAAGTAACTATCGCTAAAATGTTTCCATAGTTCCGATGCCCTTGCAATTATAATACAAAGCTGACTAGGTCTTTAAAATTGACTAATCAGGGTCACCAAAACATGTCTTCAAACCATTATAACAGGTCCAAAAAGAATTGAGTCTTATCATATCATCATAATGCAAAATAGAGTCTTATCATATCATCATAATGTATAAAAAACTTCCGCATCGCTGTTACTTTATTGCTTTCGCTACATACTTTTAATTAGAATATATAATTTTTGATTATTTTTCTTATAAACTTGGATAGGGTTACTCCTAAAATAATTAAGGTGGTCTATAATAATATAATTATTTTTTTAACATTTTGTTTTTAATCTTATATATCATAACTAGGAGCTACAATATGATCTTATGATAAGGTGACTAAACTTTTAAATTGGATCTGTTCTATAATATTTCTTATTTGTACATAAAGTGATCTTAGATTTTTATCTGTATAAATTAATATTTGTATATGTAGACAAAGTTATGTTTTAATAATTAATGTTATTATATTTAATAATAATCATTGTAAAGTAAAAATTTATAATTTTAAAGCATTTTCTAGAAAAGAAATTAACAAACATTTAGAGTTTTTTGATATAGCATATTTCACATTAAAGTTTATTTGATGGAAACTAGAAATACCGTTTCTGAAAACCATAAGAAAATTAAAAATAATTTACATGAAAATGTATTGAAAAATGCTAATAGACTTTAAAAATTATTCTTATAATGCAAATGAACATCATATTATTGGTTTTTTAAAGTTTCCTTGTGTTCCCAGTGTTCCCATGCCTTTTTCAAGCACTAATATTGATAAGTGATTAATTATTTTCAAGACCTAAAATTACCATTATTGTGTTTCTATATCAGAAAACCTTGATTAATAACTTCAACTTTTGCAGGGAGCTTCTGGAGTCGCACTACATGTCCTGCCTGAAGGAGGCGGATGTGCTGAAGCACCGCGGCCTCGTCATTTCGGCGATGCAGAAGAAGGATCACAATCAACTGTGGCTGGGCCTGGTCAACGACAAGTTTGATCAGTTCTGGGCGGTCAATCGCAGGCTAATGGAGCCGTATGGCGAACAGGAGTCCTTCAAGAACATTCCCCTGCGAATCTACACGGACGATGTGAGTGGAGAACTTGGAATTAGGATTAAGAGCGGATCAGTAGATCTAAAATTACTATTTTTTATCCCACATTATTGATAGGACTTCACGTACACCCAGAAACTGATTTCGCCGATCAGCGAGGGCGGACAAAAGAAGAGTCTGGCCGACCTGATGGCCGAATTATCGACACCTGTGCGCAAAGCGGGTGAGTTTAGCCCTTAGAAGCCTGGCTATCAATTACCGCAGGCACTCTAAACTCCAAAAAACAAAAAAAAAATGATGTAGGAAGGAGAAAAACTAAACTCTGGAAACGAGAAAGACGAGAAACCCATTGTCTGCGCAGACGCAGCGTCTCTTGGAAATTAGGGAAAAGGTGCCAGTCAGTCTGGCATGGCCAAGTGCATGTCTATCTCGCTAGCTGCATCTCTCTCTGCCCGCTGACTTATCTATTTTTCTATTGAATAACACAAACGAGCCGGTCCGAGCCGAAAAATCCGCCCTAAGCGGCACTCTCCGGCAATCATTCTTCAATTCATCAATGTCCCGTCCGAACAAAAACCCAAAAAAAAAAAAATAACAAAATAAATAGAAGTAGAAAATGGATAGATAGAAAAGGAGATTCCTGGGCTGCAGAACAATGCCCCCGGGGTGGAAAAGCGACCCGGAGCGGATCGGATCGGAACGGATCGCAGGTCTTTCTGGCCATCTCGCTTGCTCCTCGCTCCGAAAACCTGGCCAAAAATGTGCCCCGTTTTCCTCTTGGCCATTCAAAACAAAAACGAATGAAAAATTCTTTGTCTGCGCCGGCTGGAAATTTGTCGACAATGAAAATGTGCGTGTGGATTTTCGGGGCAACAACAAAGGCGGCTGGAAAGGCAGCAACAAATGCAACAAAAATACAGCAGCAATTGAAGAAAGGAAAAACTAACATCCGAAAAACCATAAGCGATTTTAGCAAATACAAAAATATTTAAAAATAAAATAATCCAAGAAAGAGCATCAATAAAAATATTACAAAATATTTCGGAAATTACAAAAAGAATTCAAGAAAACAACAATAACAACTAGAAAATGAGTCACAACAAGCATATAAATTAAAAACGAGATAAAAAAATATTTTAGAGAAATAAATTAAGTAACAACATGAGCAATAGAACCTGCAACATCACTGAAAACTCCAGTAACAGGTACAAAATAATAGATAACAGACTTGTAACTTCCAACCGCAAGCATAATATTTGTTTAAAAGGCAATAGAAGGTGCAATATAGGTAATACAACCTGCAACACAGACGGAAACTCTAGCAGTAGCAACAGAAAATGCTGTAAAATACTAAAAACTTCCAGCAGCAACAATATAATTAGCTTTAAAGGCTTAAGAATTACCTATGGAAAACAATAACAATCAAAACAGCATCAATAAGTCTTTACTTAGTTGCTTTGCAACCTGCAACATTATCGAAAACTCGCAGCAACACCTTATAAATAGCTATGACAGACTTTAAACTAACAACAGCAACATTATTAACTGGAACAGAAGCAATAGAAGGTGCAACATGAGCTGTGGAACCTGCAACATCACCTAAAACTCCCTACAACACCTATATAAATGGCTATGGCAAACTTTTAACTTGCAACTGCAACATTACGAGTTAAAAGAGAATCATTAGAAGGTACAACATCACATATAGAACCTGCAACATCAACTCAAACTCCCAGCAACACATATTAAAATAGCTATGACAGACTTTTAAGGTACAACAGCAACATCTCCAACTGAAAGAGTAGCAATATAAGGTGCAACACCTGCTGTAGAACCTGCAACATCTACTAAAAAGCCCAGCAACACCTATATAAAAAGCTGTGACAGTCTTTCAACTTACAACAGCAACATTAGGACTTAAAAGAGAACCAATAGAAGGTGCAACATCAGCTGTAGAACCTGCAACATCAACGGAAACTCCCAACACAAAACCTGCAACAGCAAGGCAGAGTAGAAAATGCCAAACATTGCTGTTGACCTGCGGCGCCGGCGACAAGAGCAGCACGAACCAGAGCGAGACGGCAGCAACAGAGAGAGAGAGAGAGAGAGAGAGAGAGATAGCAAGCTGGGGCGAGAGCGAGACGGGTAGAGTTGGCCGGCCAGCAGCAAACCTCCCACTCCAGTGGCTTAGGTGCAATAATAGCATTGGGAATTCCAAAGACGGACAAAAGGCGGAACTAAATACCTGCGGCTGGGATTTACGAATTATATTGTGAGGGTTCTTCTTTTTTTCGGGAACCACTTGGCCATCGCTATAGGCTCTGTATAGCCCATAGCCAGTGCTTTGCTCGTCCATTCAGACTCAGAGCGAAGATCCCTCCTGTGTCCGTGTGCATATGGTCCATATGTTTCGGGCAGGTTGGGTATTTCCCAGGTGTCCCGATCTTTGAGTTTCGTTTCGAGTCCTTTGGTTCGTATGATACCATACCATACCATGCTATACCATACTATACGGCACACTATGCACCCTAGTGCGCTCGGCCAAGGTGTGAAATCTTTATTTGCATGCTTATAGACGGCCTTCTCGGCACACCCGATGATCCCAAGGAATTTCCCATTCGAAAGGTGAGAGATTTCCGACGATCCTAAACAATTGCCAATGGATGTCGATCAACACGTATTTTCCCAAAGGTCATTCGGCTGTTTCGCTCGGTGCTGTTTGTCCTTGGCGGAGAATTTGGATTCAGAATTCGGATTTGGATTCGAATCGGCTCCTTTTAGCCGCACGCCTGGATTAAGTGGGCAATCCACTAACATTTTGCTGGTCTCTCACGATCAGGATATAGAGTGTTGCGTGTTTTGGCGGGATTTTGGGTGGGCAATTAAAAACAGGTTGTGCTAGTGACTTTAGGGGGATACCAAAAAGGAATTAGGGATTCTTATATCTAAGATCTATTATTATTCTGTAATACCATACCATTTTTTCATTAAAGTTTCTATTATAAATTATAACCAAGTGATTTTAATGTATTTAAAAAAATATGAAAAATATGATGATATGAAAGGAATTTTTGTATTCAAGAAGTATGCAACAAAATAAGTGGTTCTGATGTCAACCACCCACAACAAAATCCTAGATCCGCCACTGGTTTTTCAATAGTATACAAAGTTTATTGTTTTTATTGATATCTAAAAGTTATACCCAATGAACCCTATTTATTAACCCTATATTATCCTATTTGTATCTTTTATTTTATTATTTTTTTTTGCAATGTTAACCAGTGGCGGATCTAGGATTTTGTTGTGGGGGGTGATATCAGAACAATTTTGTTGTTGCATACTTTTTGAATACCAAAATTTCTTTCATTTTTCGCCCGAGATGGGGGTGATATATCACCCATATCACCCCCCGTGGATCCGCGCATGATGATAACTCGTTCAACGTGAGATACATTATTCGCAATACCATACGATCTCATCCCATCTCATCTCATGTCTTTTCCGTATCCCCACAATTTCTTCATTTAACACCCTACCTACCCATTCCCCATCCAAGAATCTTTCGCATTTTTCGGAGTACACAGATCGGAATTGAAATCAAACAGAAATGCATTCAAAACATGATCAATTTGTTTCCCCGGCTTCTTCTTCTTCATGAAACTTGGATGGTATTATATGGGAATGGATGGGGGGAACCCGATAAAGAGGAGGAGGAGGAGGAGGGGGAGGGGCGATGGTTTGGATAACGATTGCACGTATTTGTGGTGCGTGCATTTTCATAGAAAATCGTATTTAAATTGAAATGAAATTCAAATATACAATGCAGCCGGGTCTCTGAGTTTTCAGTCGGAACGTGGAAGGTTCAAAGTAGATGCGATTCCAAGAAATCAAAAAAAAAAAAAATACAAAAAAAAAAGACGAAAGAAGAAGCGGCAGAGGAAGAATCTAAGACGCGTCAAAAATAAAAGAAACGCATTTCTTCTTCTTCTTCTTTTGGCTTTGCCTTTGGCTCCTGCTCTGCGTATCTCCCTCTCTTTCCCTCTATCTCCCTGTCCAACCATCTCCCTCGCACTCATGCTGCTCCTTGTGCATTGGCATTCGCTTCATTTGTTGTTGCTGCTTTCATGATTTGCCGCCGGCAGCGACGCCGACTGCGCTGCCCTCGCCGGAAAGCAGCAGCAATAAATGCAAGTGGCTTTCAGTGTTGCCAGGCTTTTAAAAGTTTTCAAAAAAAAAAAATCGTTATGGTCGCTTAAAAAAAGTTTAAATTTAGTTTTTATAGCATTCAAAACTTCATATAAGAAATAGCAAGGACTTCTATGGGACTTTTATGTATAATAACTTCAAATTCCAAATTCCAAATTGATAACAGTCTAAAAATTGAAAAATTCATTGGACTAAAGTTCGTTTTGAACTCTAGTCATTTTGTAGATATCTGCTCGAGATCTGTATAGAGGCGTTAAACAAAAATTTAATTAAAAAACCTAATGGGGAAATTATTTTCAATATTATAATAAACATATTTGCTTTTTTTTCAAAAATAAATAATAGCTTAAAAGTTCAAATTGAAGAATTCAGTTTAATGTGAACTTTTTTTTATAATTTTTTAATTTTTATTTAATTTTTTCCTGTGTATAAAAAGCTGGATTTAGCTTGGAAAAAGCTAGTGCTGGCTGAGCTATTACACTGAGACCTCTGTGTGTGTGTCTGTGTGTGTGTGCGTGTGTGTGGCATGCTGGCTGTGTTTGTGCTTGTATTTGTGTAGGGTGCTCTCGAATGTGTGAAAAGGAAGTTCTGAGATATCACCTCCGCTTATTTGTATTTACACCTTCGCCAGCACCTCGACCCCCGCCCCTCCCACTCTCATTCCTCCTCCACCTCCTCCTCCCCCTCCTCCTCTTTCTTCTTCTTTATTTTTTTCCTTACATTTCTGCCTTTTTTTCGCTGCACTCCAAACGAAACTCCGGTGAAAACGGCGGCGCACGGAAATCGCACCTCAATGTTTATCACTTTTGCCTCTCTCTCTCTCTCTCCCTCGCTCCCTCTCTTTTACTCCTTAGCCGAAAACCCCAGCCCCCACCCCCCGTTTTTGGCTCTCCCCCTCACTCGCTCTTTCGTCGGCGCATTTGCTTAGTCCCATTTCGACACATTTTCGTTTGCATTTCGTCAATCAGACAAACAATACGAATACCAATACAAATACAAATGCCAACCTGCAAAATGCAACCTGGACAATGTATCTGTGTGTGTAAGGTGTGTGTGTGAGGTGTGCGTGTGAGGTGTGCGTGCAGGTGTGTGTTTGTGTTTGTGCGACAATTGGCGGTGCCACGCCCCGCTTTTTGGGTGGGCTGCAGCTATGTATGTATGTATGTATTTGTGTGTTGATCTTCGCAGCATCATTATTTGAATTTACCTTTTCTCTTAACACCAGGTGATCATCAATCATACTTCATTTAAATAATCCCAAAATCTGAAACAAGATTTTTGAGATTTTTTCAAAAATGCCTATTTAAACAAAATTTTAATTTGTTTTAAATTCATTTTTTATAAACAACTATTATTTTATTCTTTAAATTTTTATTGTTTAAAAAATTTTCATTAATTTTTTATTTATAAACAATTATTAATTTTACATATTTTTGTATTATATTTATAGGTTATACGTTATATTCCCAAATCTTGTACAGATGGACATTTTTGTATACAACCTTGAGATATTTTTAAAATTTTTCCATAATCTGAAAATCCATTCCCACAAGTCTTAAATAATCTTAATCCTTAAACTAAATCTTATATGTATATATTGATATATTTCAATATTTTTGTAATTTTCAACCATCTATTCCCAATTTATCCCTGATTTTTGAGGTTTTTAAATAATATTCATCCTTGAACTAAATCTTATAAATATTAAAAATATTTTATTTTTGTAATTTCCAACTATCTGACAATCCATTCACAATGTAGTCCTAATTTTTATGATTTTTAAAAAATATACATCTTTAAATTATATCTTATAAATATCATTATATCATTATTTTTGGTATTTTCAGTGATCTAAAAATGAAGTCCTGTTTTTTATGATATTTAAATAATAATGTTATTAAAGAAATATTCAATATAACAATAATACAAGTACCGAGATAGAGTTAACTTAGTTAACAAGTGTATTTCTTAATATATAAAATGATAAACATTATATAAATGATCGATATTCACAATCGATAAGATAGTGATACAACATTGCCAACCCAACCTCATCCTACAAGAGAATCACTTAAGAAGCCTTCGATATTCTTGCACTTCCTGCCACGCCCCCTCCTCACCAGCCTCCTCCGTGTGCAGCCCACTTAATTCTCCACTTTCCTGTTTGTTTGTTTCCTCTTGTCTGGTTGATCGCCCATAATCGGGTGCAATCTTCAATCTGGAGTGCAACAATCCCAACTGCACCGTCAACGAAATCGAAATCGAAATCCGATTTTATTTCTTTCGCTAAACATCCGCAATCCCTTCTTCCCCTTTGATCGTAATACCGCCCAACTTTGTAGCTGCGGATGAAAATAAACCGAAATTAAAATTGAAAAAATTATGGGGCCCCCAAAAAAAAAAAAAGAAGAGAGAAGAGAAATGAAATGAAGAAAGACAGACAAACAAAAGCAGAAACAATTGATTAGCACTTTTCGATTTTGCACTCTTTTTTTTTTTTTTTGATTATTTTTTAATGGCGTCACTGAACTGCAAAAATTGAGTTTTCCAAGTGCAATATGATAATCGTGAAACGTTTGGAATTGCGGAACAGTGATAGGCGTTTGGGTTTTTTACTCTTTTCTTTAATGGCTTTATTGGAGCACAATCTATTAAGTGATTATGATGATGATTGGGGCGCCTTATCAGATCGATGAAGCGCTGTTATTTTTAGCCATGAGCTAGGCGATGTCGTACGTTCACGTTCTCCACCTCCCTCGTTCGATCCACGTTTCCACGTTGACGATAATAAAAATGGGATCAATAAATTTTCAGACTGTTTGGCGCCACTCTCGCTCTCCCTCTCCCTCTCTCTCTCTCTCTCTCTCTCTTTCTTGGGGAGGGGGCCACACGCACACTCGCATATCATCGAGATCAGAGGTATATATGTATATAATGCCTGTCTGCGGGTTTGTCCCCCATTTAATAGTTTATATCGTTCGGGTCGGTTTCCTATGCAAGATTTATGATCTATTTGGCGCTTTGGAGGTGTCTTTGGTTTAATGGTTTCCCCACAAACCGCTGGATATATAGTCGATTGAACGATTGAACGATTCATCGACACCTTGGGAGATATTACGTTTGATTGCTTTCAAGTTTTTGGTTTTTGGAACTATAAAACCAGATCTGTGGTTAGTTTTAGGAAAAAAAATATACCAAAAATATACCAAAGATCTTTAGTTTTACATTTAATTGATCAGATCTTAGATTTTAAGTTCCATATAATAGAAATATTTTTTACAAATCGTTAAGCTTTATTAAAGCCTAATGACTATATTAATCGCTTTCGTGCTATTATATTACCTATTATTATATGTAGAATGATTGTGAATTGTAATCACTCGTTTAGCCAGCGAACTTTGGAACAATCCCATAGAATTACTTCCCTTACTTCCACTCAAAGTGGTTTTTATTTATTGCCTTGGTTTATTACTTTCCAAATAATACCTGTCTTTAGTTGTAGTTTGTAAAATATTTTGCATATTTTTCAAAAGTATACCATTAGCCCCTGAAAAACCACCTGAATAGTATGCACCCCTCTCTCTCTCGCGGCAATCGGCAATCGATTCGCTTCCCATATTTCCACTCGAGGCAATTGGATTCCGTTCATTTATTATTTTTGGGGTAGCGCCATTAGCTTGGTCATTAAACTCGTGACTTGCCCAACCAAAGCGAAACGGATCGAAACGGAATGGAACGGAACGGTGTGTGTAGTAAGTAGTATCGCTATAGAGCTATGCGCCCTACTTGAACTCGCGCCCCGTTGCACAAATCTTATCGCCACCGCCTCCCACCGCCTGTAATCAGCCATTATCAGCCCATCCACTCGCACACACACACCACTCCATATCTGGCCGAGCATTATACATATGTATATACATATAGTATATAGTATGAGTGGCGGTCTAAAGCCTCGATCGGGACGCTCGCCATAACCACCGGACGATTGGCAATCGCACGGCATCGAGAATTGGCGATCGGCAATCTATAATTACAATTTATATGCTAAAATTAAAAATGACGAAATTTGTCACCACGAAAGAAACGAAAGAAGCCCAAAAACAAAATCAAGAATGGAATGAAAACACTTGTAGATAAGGCGCTAAACTCTGATTTCCGAGCGAGTTCAATTTTTGAAGAGCCCGCCTCCTCTTTTTTGTCGAGAAGTCAGCCACATACCACAATCTTTATGGCCCGCAAATTGATCATGATCATATGTGGCATATACCATAAGATATAGAAGGAGCAGGCTTATCAGTCCGAAGTAATCGCTAGCTGATCTCATTCATTATAATATAGGTACTCGTATATGTAAACTTCACATTGGTTCTGTTTCCCATTAATGGAATATTGATAGCTGATCCCTTACTTTAATGGGTACACACAAAAAAAAGCATGTCACCGTAAAATCGATATGGCCATGTAAATTTGAGGTCATGCAAAACCCATATCGTTTTTACATGAAGTACTCTTTTCGACCAGGTCAAGTTAACCTGGCCACATATCAAATTAAAATTGATCTTAAATAATGTAAAATTGATCTACGTTTCATATCGATTTTTTTGGGTGTATTTTATGGGTATACCAACTGTTTTTCCTAAGATTATCAACTTAAATAATCTTTATTTGACTTCCGGTTTCCCAGTTACTCGGTAACAGTTTTTTTTTTTTGGTCTTATATAATAGGAATCATCTACTGATACCGAAAGTGATAAGTCATTGTAAAATACCAGAAATAAGGTATATATTTTAAATGCATCGGCATAATTCCTTTGAACTTTTCAATGATCTCATTAAGTTTTATGAAGATCGATTATGTTTGCTTAGTACTTTTCGCCAGTCTTTGCAAATGATCGATAATTGGATTAATTGTAGGTTGGTAATAGCAAAGTTTTTTTTTTTTTTTTTTTAACTACAAACAAAAATAGAATTAAACCCCAATAATTCTTGGAAAAATAAATAAATTATATAAGGTAGAGGATTACTTTTGGGCGCTGAGTTAAGGAAGGTTAAGGCCCATATGAAGTGCCAATAGTAATACTGCAATATTATTCTCATTTTCCAGTTGGATGTCGCACCCACGGCATCGATCTTCACGAGGAGACCCAGCTGCAGTGGATGTCCGAGCACCTGAGCTATCCCGACAACTTTCTGCATTTATCGGTGGACTACAAGGATGTTTAGCCCCCATGTCTATATATATTTGCCCATATTTTCCATGTTTTGCCCAGTCCGCGTGTGTGTGTGTGTGTGTGTACGTTTGTGTTCGTTTCCATGTGTGCGTGTGTTTGTGAGACCTGTGTGTGTGTGAGTGTGCTGTTCTATTTTTCGATTCCAGCAAATCCCAGGGCGATCCTCAGCGATCGATTTACAGTCAAACACTCATATATACATATATACGCCCAAATGTATATATAGAAATATACGTCTCTAGTTAAGCCAATCTGTATGTAATATTTATATGATATATGCCAGCATTTAAAAGAAGCGAGCAGCGCAAACCAAACGATTACTGGAACTACCCACTAACTAATAATACCAACATACATTATAAATATACTTTTATACCGTTTTTTTTTATTTCGGAAGCCTTTCTGCAAGTTTTTATTGAAATTAAACCACAGTTTTTTCTTAGTTCTTTAATTCTATATGTTTTTCTAGTATATTTAAGTTTTATTATTATCTAAACACTGAAATAACATCACGGAAGCCATTTTGTATTGACCTAATCAAAAATATATACATATACGAAAGTTAAAAAAAAAAAGTTTGTTTATTTAAGGGAATTAAGTTCGACTGGGAAAGTTCAAGAAGATCGCTGAAGAGATCGATAAAAATACCATGTTCATCGATCAACCTCCATTGGAAACTTTTAAGCCGCCGGAAACTGGTCAAGCCCTGCGCCAAAAATAAAAAGAGGTTATCAATTTCGGTCGCGATTTATCCGCCTGTCAAGATAGCGCCCGGAATCGAGAATTGGGTCTGGACTGTGGCAGTGGTATATATCTGTTGTAGACCTTACACAATATGTTTTTGGCCAACCCCGAAATCGGCGATCTTTCTTAGTGAATTTCCACTATTTGAAGAGCACCGATTTGACACTGTCAGCGGGAACACATAGTCATATATAGTGTCCTGATCTATAATTAGTTAACGCTTTTGCACCACTCGAGAATGATTTATTTGATTGTTATTTGTATCGTTTGTCTGGGCACGTTTGCCCCAGCGGGTCCAAAAATAAACTGCAAATCTGATAAAAACGGAAAAAAGCCAAGCCAAACTAAAATCAATTTTCGTATGAATTATTAGGCTGAAATATTAGGGGGTTATTAGATAATCGGGAATCTGATGGATCCAACGAACGGTTGCCGCAACATTGATGGATCCCTTGGCCAGTTGCTCTGATTGATCGGGGATCGTAAGTCTTTCAGGTGCATGATATTATAATTACACTTTTCTAACGAGTAAATATTTTGTACATATTTTTTATAGATCACTAGAATTCTTTTTCTTTAAAATAATGTTTTTCTTTTCCTTAAAAAACTTCATTATATGCCCTTACATCTTGACATACCCCTAAGATATATACACAGCGCGATCGGTACAGTTCAGAAGCAAAAGAATTCATATAAGAGATTATGTCACGATTGTCGATCGGATCGCGCGAGATCCGTTCCTTTGATTACAACATCACACGGTGTGCGCAAAACTCGCTCGATCAATAACAAACTATATAAGAACGTATATATAGATATATAGAGACGATCGCCATCTGCAAAGGCACTCGAGACTCGAGTCTCGGGACTCAGGTGAATTTCTATTGCTTCTTCCCTTATTTACTTTGTAAAATTTCGCTGGCTGCAAATCAAAAATATACTTTTCTTTTTTTTTTATTTGTTACGTCCGAGCGATCGAAATTTGTCACGTGGCATCAACAGCAGCAGCAAAAAAAAAAAAAAAAAGAAACCCCAAAAATTTGTGGTAAGGTAGCAAAAAAAAAAAGGCGAGCAAAAGTTTACACGGCAACGCGGTTTCGAAGAAAACAACACGAAAATAAATCGAAATTTAGCAATCATCTGCGATCCGGTCGTCGCTCCTCCCACAGTTTCCCGGTACTGGGTACCTGTGGGCCCCACCTCGAAATACCTATGGTTCCCCTGTTGCCCGATCTTTAGCTATCCCTTCCCCTTTTCCACTTTTTTTTAGTGTTCCTGTTCTGTGGAAGTAAGTAAGCTTTATTCCTTACTCCTTTGCCTCTTATCATATCATATCATATCATATCACATCATAATCTATATCTTTTCGGAACATTTTCAGTTCCATTCTAGTTATTACATCTTTATTTGTAGCTTTATTCCATTCTGAAGTTTCAATTCGTTGTTTTCTTTTTGTTTTGGAGTAGTTAATCTTCGAAGTCCTACGGAATCCGGGTCCGAATCCATCGACCCGTTCTTATTCCTGGCCCTTCTCTCATTGCCTCTCCCCAATTTTAACTTGACTACGTGGGAACGATCACCTGAACGATCAAATCGCATAGATGCCAACAGTTCCGATCTCGCACCAACATCCCTACCCTTTTCTACACTGAGCAAAATGAATGTTATGTAAGTTCTTATCAATGAAAAAATCTTTTTATTATTTTAGTTGGATTTATGAAAGTAATAAATTGTATTATAATTAATTTTTAAATACTTTATATATTATCTCTTGTATTTTTGTGGTTGGGTTCATTTCAATAAGTTGTATGATCTTTTATATTATAATATCACATATTATGATCATATGGCTAAGTTCTTAAGAATGGAACCCCTAAACACAGATATGACTTCAGGTAATATTTGATTTCTGTTATCCGATTAGGTCTGGAAGAATTTATAGTAGGCTTTTAAATATTATTTTTCAAAAATGAATAGGATGGAAAAATTGTTTTCATTTAGTAAACTCACCATATGAGAAATACATGTTTGTAGGACTATAAAATGTTTATAATTTATAGAAAAAATCGCTATTCACTCCAAAATTCACTCTTAAATTCAGGACTAGTCTTTTTTGTGAGTGGGTTATGATTCTTTTTTTCCTGTGTATGACTAGGGTATCCCATGGGGTCTGCGATCACTGTGGGTAACCGTCTATTTTGTCCGCAAATGTCGCAAAAATTCTTTGGCAGCGATCGGTGGGATTTGCTTTTTATTTTTTTGTTCCTCTGCAGAAGGGAAAGCGCGTCAAGTGAAAAACAATGAGTATGCCGCTCTGTCTCGAGAACCGATCCCCAATCCAAACCGATCCGATCCGATACGATACGATGCGATGCGATGCGATGCGATAGCTGGCGGCGGTGGCGGTTGCGGTGGTGCTGATGTGGATGTGGATGTGACTATGGATGTGGTGCTGAATGCTGCGGCTCGGGGCTCGTGATTGGCGCACACATTGGCAAACGAGAGCACTTTATTTTTAAACGTTTTAAAAATACGATCATTATAGAATTTGCGGCTTAGTCATACCCCGCCGTCGAAATGTGCCAAGCGAATTTCGACCAGCAACCGAGAGGCTTGAGGAGGCGGGGCTGGCGGTGGGTGGTTGGGTGGTCCGTGGTTCGAAATGGAAAGCCCCAAAGCCTTAAGCCTTTTGCCCTGACTGACTGATGGACTGATAGACTGACTGACTGACTGACTGACTGACTGACAAACCATGAGTTGTCACAATGAGGCACGCAAATGGCACATTCGTATGATCGCCGAGATCAAACGGCGATCGGTTCTATAAATGGGGCCCTAACCTCACCTCAGTCAGCTAAGAATTACCGAGCTGACGGCAGCGAGATGTTTCTAGAATCTATAGATTATCCCAATTGATTTGGGGTATTTGGAAAATAAATGAGAGGACTTATCACTTCGCACGAAAGAAATCATTTCCGAATCCTTTGAAGTAAATACCATTTCAAAGGAGGGTTCTTAACTATAGTTCCATAGTTTCATATTAAAATAATGAAATATTTTTGTATATAATAGATGAAATACCAAACAGTACCTCACACGAAAGAAATCATTTCCGAATCCTTTAAAGCAAATATCATTTGTAAAGAGGGTTCCTAACTATAGAATAACTTTTTGCAATCCTTTTTCTATTCCTAGAGTTTCATATTAAAATATTAAAATATTTTTGTTATATAAAAGTTGAACTACCAAACTGTTTTTATAAACTTTTTCCAAGGGATCGCGGAGGATCAGAAACCAAAACCCTGCAAAAGCAAGTGGATCATCCAGAGAAATTTCCAGCCATCTAAAAATCAAAGCTTCCATTTCAAACCCCACCCAAATTCAATAATAAAACCAGTTCAATTTAAATTTTTTTAGTTTTCGGTTGTTAATTTAATCAATTTGTTTTCTTGTTGATTTCTCTTGTTGTTGTTTATGGTCACACAATTATTGTTGTTGTTGTCAAATGTTATATATAAAAATACTGATTTTTATATATATATATTTTTAGGTAAATATCTCTCTATGTATATGCGCTTTTCTTTTTTTTTTAAATAGGTTCATTAAAGATTTCCCTTGGCAATGCACAAAAAAAAAAACGTTTTTCTCTTGTTTGTATATAAATATATTGTATATATGTATATTGTATATAATTAGAATTAACTTTTAGATTTAACCCTTAAGTGTACATTTAATTTCTTGCTCTCCTTTGTGTTTGTAAATATATATATATATATATATAGCTATATATTCATTAAGCTTCAGTTTTCAACAATTTATTAAAATTTTGTTTTGTTATTTGTTTTGTTCATATCACAAGAATTTTCAATTTTCAATTTCCAAATAAAAAGGTGTGTGTGTGTATTTGTAAAGGTGTGTTTTTCATTTTGTTTTTGTTTCGTTTTTAAAGCTTTACTCTTAACAATTTTCTCAGTTTTTCAAGTTGCATTTTTCACATTTTTCTCTCTCTCTCTCTTATATACTCTAATCCCCCCCCCCCTCCGTGTGTTTTACAAAATAAATTTAGCGTTGAAATTCTTAAGCAAATTCAAATGTTTCGCCTTGTTTTTGCTTTTTTTTTGTACACAATTATTTACACATAAAAAAAAAAGAAAAACCTAATCTTAAGCTTAATTTGTTCTTAATAGTTAACCAAAAAAAAAAAAAGAAATGTTATCTAAACCTAGGGTTTTTGTGGGTGCTTTTTTTGCTGATATGCTTGGAAGATATATGTTTTTTCGCTTAGATACTTAAGATTTTTAAGGTAAGTTTTAGGGCTACGAAAAAAAAAGAAACTCATTCATTAGCTTAAATATGGCTTAGGGAACTAAAAGGCCAGGCCCAGTGACTGCCATTATAACATCCGATTGGTGGGATTGCTGCTTCCTTAGTTGCTATTGTGTTTTTGTGTGTTCTTAGGCCACCAGGGTCAGGTTTGTGGGCGCCGAGTCCGCCGCCAGGATTCTCGCATTGGCCAGCGGTTCCTGATCCAGCCAGCGTTGCAGGTGTTGCTGATGTTGCAGGTGATGTTGCTGCTGCTGCAGCTGTTGCTGCTGCTGTTGCATGTACATCAGATTGTCGTTGTAGACGGCATGCAGCTGGAGATTGAGACTGTAGCTGCTGCCGCTGTCGCTGTAGGTGGAGGAGCTGCTCTCGTAGCCGGAAACGGGCGATCCTTTGGGGCAACAGAAGCCGGTGGGCGAGAGGGCGGGCGCCGAGAAGGGGCTGAGGGGCGTGGCGGGGGCCTTGCAGTTGCTATCCTGAAATTGCTGATTAGGACTCCCCCCGCCGGCTGCGATGACGGGAAATGTCTGGATGCCGGTGGGGCATTGAAAGCTGCTGCTGCCAGGCGATAGACAGCCACCGGGATAGGGATGATTGCTCCAGATGATGGGCTCCCGCTGCTCGCTGATGGCCGCCATCGCCAGCTTCTTCTTGTGGCGTCGCTGCTTCTTGTCGCCAGCCGGCTTCTTGTCCAACTCATCATCATCATCGGCCTCGTCGTCGCCGTGCTGCTTCAGCTGCTGCTGTTCATCCTCCTCGCCGCCAGCGCCCTCATCCAAATCCTCCTGCTCATCCTCGTTCTCCTCGTCGTCGTCCAGCAAATAGGGCTTGAACAGCTTGACCTGCTTGGAGGGCAGTTTGTGCTCCTCCGGCTGCTCCGTCTCCACATCCACATCCACCTCGACATCCTCGTTCTCCGTCTCCGCCTCTGTCTCCGTTTCGGGCTCCTTCTTGATCACCTCCTCCATCTCCAGCTTGCTCATCTTGTCGGGCTGCATGGGACTGGTGATGACCTTGCGCTTGCGGAAGGTGAGATCCACACCGGAGGGATCCACCTTGTCGTTCAGCTGCATTTGACGGCGGGCGGAGGAGCCGAGGGACAGGTCCATGGGCGCAGGCGTGGCCACCGCCTCCAGGCGACCGCCGATCTCCAGATAGTGGGGATGTTGCGAATGGGAATGGGAATGGGGATGGTGGTGATGGTAGGCATAGGGCATGTGTGGAATGTGACTGGCTGAGGAGGAGGAGGAGGTGGTGGTGGCGGTGGCGGATCCACATCCAGGGGATCCGCTCAGGATTGGCACTTGAATTGGCACTTGGTTGCTGTTGCAGTTGCTGCTGTTGCTGTTGCAACTGCTGTTGTTGCTGCTGGGCAAGGTGGTGTGGTTGCTGCCGTTGCTGCTGCTGCTGCTGCTGCTGGCGGGGATTGCTGCTGTTGTGGGTGCTGTGGTATTGCCATTGCTGGTGGCCATGGCGGCGGCAACAACAGCGGCTATTTTGGCCGCCGAAAGGACACCCGTGGATCCCTGATTGCTGCCATTCGAGGCGATAGTTGCTGTCGGTTGCTCTACTTGCTGCTGCTGCTGCTGCTGCTCCTGTTGCTGTTGCTCCTGCTGTTGCAGGTGCTGCTGCTGCGGATGCATTGCCACCGGGACATGCAGATGGGGATGGGCGGCCAGGGGATGGGGATGTGGCACCATGCCATTCGCCGCCAGCAGATGATGGGCGGCATGATGGTGGGCCGCTGCTGCTGCTGCTGCCGCTGCTGCTGCCGCCGCTGCTGCCGCGGCATGATGATGATGGGCGGCATGATGGTGGTGATGATGATGCCCCACCGCCACTGCGGCGGCTGCGGCGGCGGCATGATGATGATGCAATTGATGCACCAACGGATGGCTCAGCTGATGGAACACCTTGACCGCCGGTGTGGGCGAAACCGATTGCTGCGGGAGAAGTTGTTGCTGCTGCTGCTGCTGTTGCTGTTGCTGCTGTTGCTGTTGCTGCTGCTGCTGATTGTTGGCCACCGAGGAGCGGAGATTGGACTCGCATTGCAGCCATTTCTGTATTTGCCGGCGGTGAATATTATATTTCCTGGCCGTGGCCCTCTGATTGCCCTTGCAATCGTTGTCGTTGCGATACGATTCCAGGACCTGCAGCTTGAAGTGGGGCGTGAAGATCCTGCGACTGCCCATTTTGGGGCTGCCCGATGAGTTGTTTGTAGAATTGCTCGACGAATTCTCCGCCGAATCCTTGGGCCGCTTGAAATTCAAAGCTCCCGTAGCGCCGTTCAACTGCTGTTCGCTGCTATCCATGATGTTTTGAGTTCTGTTTTCGATCTCTTTTCTTGTAAAGTGTATATAGAATTTGTTGCTATTTTTTTTTTTGGCAACAAATAAAAAATATTGAGTGCGGTGTGTTTTTTGTAGAGTTTTTTTTCTTTAGGTGCTCTTGTTGTAGCTGTTGTTGCTACTTGCGTGCGACGCTTGCGCTTTCATAACTCGCGATCTGGCAGCTCTGTCCCCAAAGCAGCGACGTCGACTGCACACACACAGACACACACGCACACTTGGCACTCGCGCGCACACCACACACACACACACACACACACAGATACTTTTGGAGTTTATATTATAAAGAATTGGAAAAGCACTTTGAAAATCCGTTTGAAATATATCGTGTATATATTGTGGTGTATGGGTCGGCGTTAAAAAACACAGTTAAAAAAATAACGTTCGGCTTTGGCTTGGCTCTTTTCCTCTTTCCCAGCTACTCTTCTTGCTTTCTGTTAATTCTGAATTCTGTTGTTTTTCGTTTGCTGTTGACTGTTGGCTACTACTTCGTACGTTTTGCTACGCTCTTCTCATAACTCTCGCGCTTGCGATCCGCACGGCAAGGAATCCAAAACACAATTGTTCTGCCCTCGGCGTTCTAGTTCGAAGATACGTTCTAGACAGCCACTGCCCCGCTCTCAGCCGGCGTCGCTGCCGGCGCCGCCGTCGACTGCGCGCGCGAGTTCACTCACAGGCACAAGCAACTCACGCACACGAGCGTAAAGTGCCTGCCTGTCTGCTGTCGCTGCTGTTGTTGTTTCTGCTTTTGCTTTTGCTCCTGCCTTCGTGTGGGTGTTCGTGTGCGTGCACGGCGGAGAGCGAGAACAAAAACGAACGGCGGAGAGAGCGAAAGAGAGAGAGCGCTGCCGAACAAGAACAACAACGACAACAGCAACAACGCATGGCGCTGAGGCATTGAGCATTGCAGACAAACTGACGACAATCATGTCGCGAGGTGTCTGCGTTTGCATGTGTGCATCTCGTGTGCGAGTGCGAGCGGGATGGCCACATACCCGTTCGTTCGTTGTTGCCTTTGCTTAGCTGTACGGTGCACGGTGGGACCGAATGGACAACAGGGGACGGAACAGACCAATCCCCCTTCCCCTCGCACAAGTCCCCCTCCACTTTTCGATTGCGGAGCCACTGCCACAGTCACCCGACGACTGACTAACTGACAAACACCGCAAACGGTACAGTGGGGCAAAAGCGTAAAAATGTTGTGGGGGTTTTCAATAAGTATTTTAATTTAATTAATTAATAATTTTAATTTTAATGAGGAAAAAAGTGTTAATTTTGTTATTTTTCACTTGTAGTTTTTTTTATTTACGATGTTATTCAGAAGCTAAAAGATAAAGAAGATAAGAGTTAATACAGGTACTTACCAAAGAATTTAAAACAGGTTATATATTTCGTTGAATTTCGATTGAAATATTTGACTAAATCCTATCTTTATATTTCTTAAGGGAGAAAGATGAGGGGTTACTATTCAATTTAACAACTAATATTATGCAATAGAAACAATTTTTTCTTCTTATTTATCTAATTAACAACATAATACAATATTATGTAAGATCTAAAGGTAAATTTTCCAAAAAGGCTTGCTATTTCTGAACTTTAAATTGTTATTTCTGTTGATTCCGGAATTTCAATGATAAAAACAATAAAGTAATACTCATTTTTTACGCTTTTGGGTAATAACCAAATATTGTTTTTATAGAAAGCTTTAAATTAAGAGTTCAAAGGTAAATTTTGTAAACCTATAAGATAAAAAATAAAAAAATAAATCAATTAAGCTTGAATTTAAAGCTTTTTTAAGAAATTCATTGATTTAAAATACTTTATTTCAGCTGTAAATAATTAAACAAATTTTTACTTGGTAACTTTTTGCCCCACTGTGCTGCGACTTTCGTTAGCGGCTGCGGTTGCTGTTGCCGTGTTGCGTTGTTGTTTTTGGTTTTTTGTTGTTTCTGGCTGCGCTACAAATTCGCTGGCTCTGCCAGTTTCTCACACAGATACACCGACACGAAGGCAGCCGTAGGTGGTGGTGTGAGTGTGCGCCAGAGTCGTGGCTGCCAGACATTCTGGCACTGCCACTCCACACGCCCCCCCGGCCACGCCACCAGTCCCCCACCCCTTTTGACCCACACCCCTGTGCCGACGCCCCCCCTGCCATCGCACACTCGCACACACACACACTCGGGCGACGCAACAGATCGCCGAACGAACTTGTTGAGCGCCGCTCTCTCACCAACCGCTTGCTCTCTCGCTCTCTCTTGAATCAACTGTTGAATGCATTGCTGCATTTTTTATATTTTTACACACACACACACATGCAAGGAGAGGTTTCCAACTATCTTGGTTTTTTTTTTATTCGTTGTTATGGCCGTGGGTGCATATATACTATACAATAAATATATATATGTATATATATATAGATAGCTTTAGCTTATTTCTGTCGACGTTGCCGCCGTTCTGTCTAAGCTTGAAAAAAATAGGAATACAACAAGTAATGACAAAAAGGGCATGCAGTAAGTGCAACTGAAAAAAGCAAGAGAGCCTCAGCCTCTCCGCACTTGTTGCAAATGACAAACGAAAATGCTGCCTCTTCTTTAACAGCTTCAGCTTCATCTTCGTCTTCTTCTTCTTGCTTTCCTGCTTCGGCAAAATCTGGAATTCATGAATGAAACACACACACACCGGCGCACACCTCGCTCTCTTTTGCCATTTGCATGCGTCGGTCGTCGTGTGTGTGTGTGTGTGTGCTTTTGTCGGCGACAGTGGGCTGCTTTGCTTGCGTGTGTATGCAAATTTATGAAAATAAAAAATAAATAAAAAACATAATACAAATCAAATATATATGGTGTTGTTGTTGAGCATCAATTTGCGCGTGCGATATGCTAAGATAAAGTGCGAAAGGGACGGGGAGAGAGAGAGAGAGAGAGAGAGAAAGAGAGATCTTTGAGTCACCTAGCTCTTAAAAACAACAAAACCCAAAAGCAATAATGATAGATCTCTGGGGTCCAGATTCCCACGTCGCTGCTGCTGCCCCGCCCCACTGTACCCAAGCCGATTCCCCCGCGCCCCGCCCCTCACCCATCGCACTGCACCCACGAATAAAAAAGCGACGACGGACTGTCTGGAAAGATCAAGGAAGCGGGAAAGGGACGGCAACACAAGATGGAGCCTGCGAAGCGCCTGGACACAAAAAAAAAACACAAAATGCAGAGAAAAATAACAAGATGCACTGACAAAAAGGTATTGGAAAACTAAAAAAGACATCTTAAAATAATAAAATCTGAATAAATCAGAAAAAGTACATAAATATTAAAATAAATAACTGAACATAATGTTAAAAAAAACAAAACATTTATTTTTAGATGCTTAGAAATACAAATATTTAATGTGAGTAATATGTACATTTAATTAAAAATAAATTAAAATTACTTTAATTGTATAAAAATAAGCCAAATGAGCGAAATGCACACTTTTCATTGACACATATTTAAAAAAAAATGTGAAGAAAAATTTAAAAAAAAAACCCTTTAAAAAAGGCGAGAGAAATACATTTTTGAATTGCATTTCCAAGTAAAGCGGCCACAAACAACCCAAAAATATGCCGAAAAAAACGCACACACACTCGTACCAAAAATTCAACCGACAAAAAAGTTCAAAAGCAACACACACACACTCACACCGGCATCAAAAAAATCAAAAGAATTCCACTTTTTTTTTATTTAGACCCCGTCGGCTTCTAAATCGATTTATCAAAAACAAAACAAAAAAAAAAGAAGCGGAAAAGACGAAGGCAAAGAGATAAAAATTGAATATAAAAAGGTAACGTAAAAATCGAAGAAACCTATACACACATACTCCCATACTCCATACCCATGAATTGATTAAAAAGTTGAGAAAAAAAAAGAAGTATAAAAAATTGGGAAAGGGAAAGGGCGCGGCAGCCGACGAAAAGGGAGGAGGAGAAGGAGGAGAACGACGTGCTGGGGCACTTATGATCTCCAATCTTGAAGAGGCGGGGGAAGACAGGGCGAAGGAAGAGGAGGAGGAGGAGGAGGAGGAGGAGGAGAACCGAACCTCAAGTTGCTTTTTTCAACGACGCTGCTGCCGCCGCGCTGTCTGCGTTTGAATAAGCCCACACAAACAAACAGACCAAAAGAGACACGCGGAGAGAAGAAAGACCGAAGACGGGAGAATCGCAAGATGGAGCCCCAAGTAGAAGAAACACAAATGCCAGGATACACTCAGTGTCCCGAAAGAGAAAAGAATCCAAAAGTAAAGCCCATCAATAAACCAGAACAAGATCATCCAGGATACAAACCCTATAAGATGTAGTTCTTCCAGGATACTCTCGAAATTCCAAGACACTCCCAAAATGGAGCCCCAAGTAGAAGAAACACAAATGCCAGGATACACTCAGTGTCCCGAAAGAGAAAAGAATCCAAAAGTAAAGCCCATCGAAAACCAGAACAAGATCATCAAGGATACAGACCCTATAAGATAGCGTTCTTCCAGGATACTCTCGAAATTCCAAGACACTCCCAAAATATATCCTGTGAAATAAGAAGAAATAGAATCCATCAACTTACCATGAAGATATCAACCTATATGATATGGATCCTTAAAGTATGATAATACCAACCAAGAAAACCTACAAACTATAATAGCAAACAAAAAAAAAACAGGAAATTCCTCAGCCATGAAGGCAGGCACGCTCATTTAGCCTATGACTAAACCCCAGGAGAACAGAAATATAAGGTATATGTACGTATACATATGAGCCTTATCAGGCGATAAGATCAAACAAAGGCGATTCAAGTGCCAAGTTCTATTTGTCGGCCAATAAAAGTCGATTCTGTAAACAATTTTCGACGGAATGGGGCTCGAGCAATTACAAAGTGCACTATATAGTGCACAATCTGAATCGTGAATATACTCCTCTATATATACATATGTACACATGTGTTATATGCGCCCGCACACTCATATCGGCACTATCTATCTGAACACGTAGTGCCCCCAGGTTATCGGTTGGGGGCCCCTGCTGCAATCTCTTTGCCACTGACCACTCTGGTATCTTTATGGGGCCCATGGGGTACGTCACCCCTCGAATAAGCCCTATTTGCTTGTGCGCCCCCCCACCGATCCACGTGGGTCGATCACGTTTCGGGGCGGCGAACAAAAACTAGATCCAGGAAAACATTGTACGAGCGCTAAATTATATCAGTTGAAGGCCTAAATGATATAGTACGTATGAATAGTTATTACAAAGTGCAGGTTCCACTCTTGTTTTAGCACACCGATATGCCCAACCGATCTTGACTATATCACGTCTCGTGTACGATTTAGATAAATTCATATCGAATTGTTTGCGGCTTTGTGCTTTCCTATAAAGAGTGCATAATATACGATCTTAAATATAGAGGTTATCTTAATTTTAAAGATCTGTTTTTTATAAAATTAAAATTATTCCAATATGCACATTTGAAATTACTTTATTGATTAGGCTCAGTCTTTTTATAGGACTTTATCAATTTTAGAAACCAGAGCATTATATTAGTATTATATTATTAACCTTCTCAAGGAGTTCTGTTCAAACTTACAGGATATATTTCGATTTGATATCTCTTTTCAAAGAAATTAATTTTTATTTTACTTAATTAAGACGAATTTCCTTCGAATGACGCCAGGCCTTTTCCGATTTTCCGGTTCATTATTCGCTGGGCTACTGGGAATGTGTGAAATATCCATTTTCAGCTGAAACCCTTTATTCCCTTTCTTAAAGTTCTGGTGTTTGCCCAATCTTAACGACTTCCAATGGCAGCATTTAGGATCGTTCGCTGCACGATCGTTTCTACTTGGTTCCCCAACCAACCACCATCCTCTTCCGATTCCCAATTCCCGATTCTCGATTCTCGAAGAATCGACTGGCAAGTCCGATTCCAGGTAACTACGAACCGAAGCGAACTCAGGCGCCTAATGGATAGTTCTTCTCGGAAAAGAAAGCGGCCTGCCAAAGCTGCGAGCCAAAAAGCCAGCGTCATGGTAAAGTAACGTTGTCGCTGTCCCATCCCCAGTATACCCGGTTCCCTTTTGAGACCCCTATTGCCTATACCCCTATACCCCCCCCCCCTCTCAAATCTCAAGGCCCCCGTTGTACCCAGCGTTTCTTGGGGCCCCTATGGGCCAGACATTGGGCCGCCTTGGCGGTTGGAAGGCGCATAAAAATGCACGCTGACCATATACAAAGGAAAAAAACCGCGCCACATAAATATATATATATGTAGAGATATACAGGAGGCGGCGGGAAGTGGTCAGGAGGACTGCACTGCGATAAAAAAATATTACCCCAATGTCCTTCACTTTTAAGCTTCCCTAAGAAACTATCTTTTGTCATCAGATTTATTTCTTGTTAAAAAAATTTTTTTTTTTTTTGACTTGATAATAAAATATTTATTTATTTTATTTAGTTTATCTTTTGTATTACTTTTCAAGTATTTTCAATATAATAGTAGTATAATATATTTTATATCAATAAATATCTCATTACCTAATATCTTTCGAATCTACTACTTTAAAAATATTACCCCAATGTCCTTGACTTTTAGGCTTCCTTAACAAATTATCTTTTGACATCAGATTTATTCATTGTTAAAATTTTTTTTTTTTTATATGACTTGAATTAAAATATTTATTTATTTTATTTAGTTTATCTTTTGTATTACTTTTCAAGTATTTTCAATATAATAGTAGTATAATATATTTTATATCAATAAATATCTCATTATCTAATATCTTTCGAATCTACTACTTTTTTGCTACAGTGTACACATGAGAAAGGCAATGCGCGAAGGCAAAACTTTTATTAACTTTTCCGAGAATTGGAATTTCTTGGATCCTTGTGTTGCCTGTTTTCGCCTCGCTTCGCCTGACTTTTAATGCGCTGCCTCCTCCTCCTCCTTCTCCTTCTCCTCCTCTTCCTCCTCCTCGGCTCCCTCCCCTTCGCACACACACACACACACACACAGATGCAAAGCTTAGCCTTTGAGCTTCAGGTGTTTTGCCGTCGCCGTCGTCTTCTTCCTTTTTGCACCTCTCTCCTTGCCTCTCTCTCTCTCTTCTCATCCTTTTTTTTTTGGTCTTTGGCTAGTTAGCAAACGCCGACGTCGACTGCGCTGCCGGCGTTGCAGCTTTGCGGTTGCACTTTTCTGTCCAGGGGCGGTGCAAAGGGGGCTGTTCTCAAAAGGGGGGTACAACGTCGATTTGAGTCAATTTCTGTTTTGCAGTCGAACGTGAACGAAGCGCATAAAAACGTGAAAATACAGCGACAACAACAAAAATATAGCCTGAAGATGGGGGCAGAAGAAGAAGAAGCAGAAGAAGGCGCTGCCTGGGGCCTGTGCCTCAAAAAAATATTGGGGCCCTCCAACGCCAGCACACACACACACACTCACGTACATTTAAATAGAACCACAGAACGCAGCAAACCGACAGTGCAGTCTAAAATAATAGAAGTTCTGCCAAAAAAAAACTCGCCATTATTATCTATTTTAAAATGATACACCATTTGTATTACCTAACCTTGCGTTATAACATATTTTATTTATTTTGCGCTTGGATTTCTTATCTTATCTCCCGGTTTGATTTACTCATGCCCAAAACACTAGTCATGGCAAATGATTTATCAAGGGTGAAAATAAACAATCTAAAAATTGCAAGCACTTATGAAATTCCTAAAATGCCGAAAGAATCTTAAGACTTGAGAATCTTTTGAAAGTGACTTTGATTTTTTTCGATATTGAGAATTTAAGTCATTCATATTATTTATTATCTCAGTCTTCCAAGCGCTACAAATTTATTTACATCATTTTAAAGTCTGGAAATGTGGTAAAAATATTTGTATTTCAAAACATAATAAATCAACCCATGAGAAAAAAAAAATTTTTTTTCACTTTTTTTTTATTTTGAGATTTTAGATCTCTGATCCCCACTTTGGATGCTATTTTCGCGACTGCGACTGTGGCCACAGCGACAGACGAGCGGACGCCTACGTGCCCAGCCAGCAGCAACAGCGAGAACAACAACAACACCGGACGAAAAGTTGCCTCTGCCGATGCAGCTGTGTGCACAGCGGGCAGTGTGGGAGGGGGGAGCGTGATAAAGGGGGGCAAGCGAGAGAAGGAGTGGGGAAGGGGGAAGGGAAGGGGAGAGGAACAATCGAAGACTGTGTGGCGCACTCTTGGCAGACAAACTGGCAGGCGGCTCTTCCTCTTCTTCTTCGCTCGCCCCCCCCTCTCTATCTCTCTCACTCCCTTTTGCATTCTGCCGCTGCTTCGGCTTCTTTAGCTCCTCTTCGTCTACTTCTTCTTGTTTCGGCTGCGCCCCAAGCAGCGCAGCATAAAGCGCCACACCATGTGTGAGTGTGAGTGTTGGCCCCCATATGTGTGTGCGATTACGAGTTCACTCTCGCACTCGTGCTCGTTGGTTTTCTCCTGCTCCCGCTCCCGCTCCGCTGTCTCTCTCTCTCTCTCTCGCTCTCTCTTCTTCTTCCACTTCACAGCTTTTGTGTGTGTATCTGTGTGTATTTTTAGTACAAAATTGTTGTTTAAACAAACAGGTTTTTTTTACACCGCCAGCCACACATAACTCGTCTGTCGAGCTCTTCCCCCTCCCCTCGCCGCCACCCCCCCTCTCTCTTTTGCAGCGCCACACTTTGTTGTTGTTGCGCCGTTGTCGATTTTCAATTGGAAAGACAGACAGAGCGGCAGCAAAAAAAGAATACAACAAAAAAAATGTGAGTGGGAGCGAGAGAGAGAGAGAGGGGAGCTTGGCTAATTTAATATGCCAGCCCTGGCGCCATGCTCCATGTTGGCTCTCCAGCCCTGGTTGCTGGGCACAGGAAATAGCGGAGAGGGGGAGCAGATCTCCCCCCACTCTCTTGCTCGCTCTCTCTCTCGTTGTTGTTCCAGGAGCAAAGCGAAGCTTTCCAGGATCATGATCTTGGCTTTTGCCACGTTAGCAACAACAAAACAACGGCGCCCCAATGTCTGCGTTGGCGGCAGCCAGAGAGAGCTAGAAAGAGAGAGAGAGAAAGAACGCCGCACAGTGGCAATCGCAAGGTGTACCAAGCTAATGTTATTTAATTTATTTTCGTATTCACACATTGCGCCCCAACTACACTGGGTTGGAGCGAGATGGCAAATAGAGAAGCGGACGTGGGCAGCAAGCGCCAAAGTGCAAGTGTGTAAGTGTCTGTGTGCGTGTCTGGATGAACGCCAGAGCAGAGCGAATGAATAAGAGAGGAGGGGTGGTGGAGAGGGGCCGAGTTGCGTTGCCACACATTCATTTTATGTTCATCCACATTCATCGCTGACGTCGCTCTGTCTGCTCCAAAATGGGAAGGAGAGGGAGAGAGCGAGCGCCCAAACAGGTATGCCGAAGAGCCGAAGCGAGAGAGAGAAGGAGAGCAGGCCGATGAAAAGTGGCAACGTTGCGGCGATCGCCACCAGACAGAATGTCGCCAGTTCTTGCTACGCCGCCAGACACTCTGTCGTCGCTGCCGACGCCTCTGCCGACGCCTCTGCCGCCGCCGCTGCCGCCGTCGACGTCGACGCATCGGTACAGGCGAAATTCCAAAAGTGGTTTTTTATTTGGGCTCCCCCACCCCAATTTTGATTCATTACCCCCAACCCCTTGACAATTCCCCAGCGTTTCGTTGGAATCCGATTCGAAAATATCTATTTTTAGGTATTTTCTTTATATTATTATTTTAAACAACTCGTTAGTATCTAGATTAAGCTTTAAAGGTAGTTGGTTTTTTAGCGTATTATAATAATCTTAAAGTTAAATTTTTTAAAATCTAAATATTAATATTGAAAGAAAGTTTGCAAAGTTGTAGCCTACATTTTGGCGCTTAGACCTGAAAAAGGCAGAATTATTTATTTTATTGGTTCAATTATAAATTCTATATAATCTATAAATATATGATTAAAAAAAACCACAGTAAATCCATTAATTTCATATTTTATTTAATATTTTTCGTATTTATTTTTAGCCCTAGTAAAGTAGTTTTTGTTAATTTTAAGTGCGTAAATATTAAATTTATCCATTTTAGTTACTTTTAGGATCTTATACCTTGATTTTAATATGAAATTCTTCTTTATTTTATTAAAATAAAGTTTATCGTAACTAATATTTGTACATTAAATCAATACTTTTTGTATAAAACAACAGTTTTTTTAAATATTTTTTTTATCAGTGTATATAAGCTCGGTTTGAGGTTGCTCTTCCAAGAGGTTCGACTGTAGTTTAGGTCCCCTTAGGCCTTTGTTTTTGCTCACATGCTCATGCCACCCTATATACCCCCATTTATTCATACATACCTACCTACATACAAACTTATTTTCGTATATCCCCCTTTGTGGTGCGACCTCGACTTTGGCGAACTGATCGATCGATCGATAGCTATTGCTATTGCTGCACCACCACGTAACCACCGAAGCTCTAAGCACCGACTACTGGATTTGGAATGTGGTACTCGGTACTTTTCCACTTAAGGGGTATGACTATAGCGATGACTACGGCTATACTATATGGTATTTGGCATACACATATAGGAACCCTCTTGATACGAGCCCAAAAGTCCATATTCCATCAATAAATAGCTGTAGCAACCAGATTAAACTGGAAAATGGGAAATTACTGAATTTTATTGTCGAAAACATTACAAAATAAAAAACTAAAGATACGTACTTAGAAACTAGCGATAAGAAAAACTTTTTTTTATTATTTACCCACCTCTAGATAATTTTGAACCCATTCCATGTCAAGATACAAAATGCAGTACGTTTCGTATATAAGAACCTACTTTGTTGCCCAAATGGATGGAAATAAAGAACCGCCATATAAGGTCTTATGCCAAGCAGTTCTTTTGGGGTCTAGATCTATACATACAAATGCATATACATATATGTATATCTATATGTAGACGCACGTTCTGAATGAATTTGTGTATTCGCGACTGCCATAATTGCAAAGTTTCTGTCCAGTCGACATAAAATTAGCTAAATATGTTTGTTTGTGTGCTATGTATAAAAGTTCTTTCACTTTCACTCGCTTCTTCATTTCCATACTCACCCACTTGCTCCTCCCTCAGTTCAAACTTCCCACTTTGATCAGCAATATTTTCTCGTAATTTCAGCATTTTTCAGTTTTTTTTCGGTTTTTTTATCTGCTCGTGTGGGTGGTCAACGATCTTTTTTTGGTAGTGCTCCCCGATCTATTCTACTGGGCTAAAATTAAATATATATTTCGATTTTTGCATAGGTTTGTGGTTTGTTTTATTATTTGATTGATACGCTTTTTGTCTTGGGTTCACTGAAAAATCAAAACAAAATTAAGGTTATAATAACTAATAGGTTATAATAATATTACTTTAGATTCTAGGTAATTGTCTTCTGAAGAAACTTCTAATAATATAAGTAATTTTTATGAATTTTAAATAAGATTTAATGAAAAGCAATTACTAAAAACATTTAAAATTCTAATAACTAGTATTTATAATAATAATAATGATATGACTTATATTTTCAAATAGTGACTAGTTTTTTTCACCAAACGTTACATGTTTATTAAGTTTATTACTTAATCAGTTGATCATCTGAAAAGTCAACAAGGGTAAACCCTTATAATCGCTAAAAATATATAAATAAAAAATGTTGAAAGTATGGTAAATCTTCGGTGTCTCCAGTCGGAAAAGTAACTGGCTACGCGTGATCTGGCCGTATGGAGGTTAATTTACATAGTTACGAAACTTGTTTTCACACAGCCATCGATCGTCGATTGTCGATCAAATTGAAGTGAGTGAAGATCGAAGTGCATGGAAGAAATCAGATGTGGAATCCTAAAAAAACAAAACCCTATAGTTGTGCAATCTGAAGAGAGAGAGAGAGAGAGAGAGAGAGAGAGATGGACAGAAAGATAGAGAGAGAGAGAGAGAGGAAGAGTGCCCAGAGGGGCTTACAAAGTCGGAAGATCAGTTGGTGATCATGTATTAGGAAATTTGTCATCTCTAACTACAAAATGTG
Organism: Drosophila pseudotakahashii; assembly: GCA_035046095.1. Classification (NCBI taxonomy): domain Eukaryota; kingdom Metazoa; phylum Arthropoda; class Insecta; order Diptera; family Drosophilidae; genus Drosophila; species Drosophila pseudotakahashii. Next base: position 18,296,565 of record JAWNOE010000105.1, read on the forward strand.
ACTTATAGATCCAACTGGTGATCTCTTTTTAAGGGTTAACTATAATCCTAGGATGTTTGTGGGATGTTTTAAAAGTCTGTTGTACACCGATCCTAACTTTTTGATCGGGATCATGTAAGTGCTGTACTAAATTCGTGATAAAGATCTAGATATTTCATTAATTTTGTTATTATATGTTATTAAAGCTATTCCTTTAATCCATTTCAGGCTTAATACTCTACTTATACTACATCCCCTCCGGCATAATATTATATTGTGTGGCGTTAGGATGATATATGTAGGTGCTTGAAAACTTAAACGCCACTTGATTGAGTTTCGTTGGATTTTTCGGGACAAGTGGCTCCCTCGACGGCTCGGAGGACATGACCTGCTGCGGGTTGTGGGAAACTCCCAGAGGTCCATCCTTCCAGGGAATGTGAACCTGTGAGCGACCTGAGAACTCAGAACTGAGTTAGAGAACATGTGTCGCTTGGTCCAGCTTTAAAACTGGGGCTTTCCCGGCCAAACCAAACACACATGTGTGCCTGTATGCCTCTAACTTTGGCTTAAATCGAAGGAGCGAAGGATTCGGGTGCGGGTTGTGTTTTGGATTTCCCGTCGGATTAAGCAACTTAGTGCACAATCCATCGCGCTGACCTGCCGGCAGTTTCCTTTCAGTTCAGTTCCGACTCATGCCGACGGACGGTCGAATATCTTTCACGGGTCAGCTCAGGTCAGTCCGTATCTTTGTCCGTATCTCTGTCCGTCCGTCCGTCCGGCTAATTGTAATCGTGGGAAAAACCAATCAGACGCAACATTCGACCCTGAGCCACGGCCACTTTATTAGGGGGCAATATTAGCGTAATCCACATTTAGGGTTTGTGTCGAAGAAGCCGTAAAGAACTTGGCTTGCGTTTACGGCCGCACCATAAACCACCGCGATCCTCGGATACCTACCTACCCATCCACCTACCTGTCCGATCTTTCATGGGCTCTTTGGATTCGGGAATTAATTCGGTCTTTAGTCTAATTCAATGGCAGGTTATCAATGGTTTTCTTAACACAGAAACTTTTCAGATTTTTTAAAACTAAGTTTTAAATTCAATTTAATTTCCATGGTCCGAGTTCAACTCCGTCCTAAGATTGAATTTTTTTAACATCACTTTAGTAATATTTTCAACTTTTTTGTATGCCAAAGAGTGATTGCTAGGGTAATATTTTATACATTTTATTGACACACAGCACTTGTAGTGGCACTTTCGGTTGTCATCCCAGAGATCCTCAGTCGTTTATCATCGCCGTCTAATGATGATGGGTCAACTTCCAGCGGTGGAAAATCGGATGATGAATGGATCCATATCCGGTAGCTGGTCAAGATTACTGGATACGTGGTCATGTTTATGCATACGACACCGATGATATCTGACGATATTTGGTGATTCAGCTGGGGACATCGCAGGTGGCCATAACTTAGACGGCGGTATCTCTCGTTTAAAAGTTAAATGAGCCACCGGAGACCTCATTAGATACGCACCCCCCGTCCGTCTATCCATCTATCTATCTATCTATCGAATCCATCTCTCTATCTATATGCATACTTCTATATCGGCGATATACGCGCGTGGCATGAACAAAATCGGCCGAGGAAATCGGGTGAAAACAGTAGCCAGCCGACATCGCCACCTGTCCATAAATCGCTCAGACCGAGAGACCCATGGCATTATAGCATTATACAATATAAGCGCGGTGTCGGGAGGGAAACGCACCCGAAATACTAATTATGGGAATGAAATCTATGGGGCGTCATAAATCAAATTCGAATTCCGTTCGCAGGGCGTTACATTGGAACCATAGACGTAGCGCTAGAAGGTTCCATTTTCGGGTTTTTGGTAAGAGAAAGGCTGAGAGATTGGAGATAAGAATCAGATGGAACTCGAATGTGTGGCATGGCATACCAAAGAAAGAAAAAAAACTAGAAACCAAAGAACGAGGATGATTTGTGCCCAAGTGTCCCATGTCAACGGGTCTTCGCATTAGTGAGGCAGCAGTGGAAACCCTTTTTCAAGAACCCCCAGATCTTCGGTTTGATTTGTGGCCCTTTGTGGTGGTGCGGGGACTTAATATTAACCCATCCTTAGTCTCGATAGGAAGTACTTGTCTTTTCTTTAAGAAGATTGAAATTTTCACTTGCTTGATAATAATGATTTATGTTCTGAATCCTGGTAAAAAGAAAAGGATCTTGAGTGAGTGATTTTGGAGTTTTTGATCAATCATTATGGGTTTAAAGAATACAAAAGTAAATTTACTTAAAGACTATTCTTAGATTTAAGATATTTATAATTTTCTATAATATATTTATAATATTCTGTAATATTTCTAAAAATTTCTATAATATTTGTAAAATTTGTAAAAGGATAGAACCATTTTCCTTATGAAATGGAACTATGAATCGATCTAATATCCAATTCTTCTGTCTTCGATGGTTTCATCGTACCATAGATCGTTTTCGGGATCTGCCTGGTGTTTCTACTTGTACCACCCCCTGCTGTTACTGCGCCCCCACCCCCTTAGCACACTTTTCCAGTGCCTACTGTACGCGTGGACGCGGACACCCAACTGAGCTTCGGAATGGGGTTTGTTTATAGGGCTGTGGGGTCAACTATCTATGTAAATCCAATATTTGGAGTCTGATAACGCGTGTACAATCCACATATGGGGCATAAAGCATGCTGCAAATGCAGCGGGCGGTGGGTGGCGGTCGGGGGTGCTTTGTTCGAGGCGAGGTGGAAGAATAAAAGTTTATTCCTTGGGAGGGCATACAAATAAACTTTTTTTTTGGCCCTGCTCGCGGACAGACATTATGTGCGCATTATTTTGAATATATGTAGGTAGATAAATTATTTCGGAATATTTATGTGCGTCTTTTGTTTGTATGTCTTTCGGTTTGAATTTATGCGTGTGGCTTTCAAGTTTTTGAATGCAATTGCAGCTTTTTCGGGGGTTTTTCCTTTAAAGTAAATGTTTACGTTGAGTTGAAATATATTTATTACAAGGTGGTCTCTATAAAAAAGGAATTTCAAATGTAGAAAATGTAAAAAATAAATTAACTGTAATCGGGTAAATCTAAATATTTAGTATTATAAGTATTTTTTCTTTTTTTTTATTTCTGAAATATTAAGTTTTTGTTTTTAGCTTAAATATAAAGATATTCAGTTGTACTATTCCATTTTCATATCAGTGTATATCCATGATTCCAGTTTTCTTTGTTTTCTTTTATGGCATTCCCTGTAAAGTCTGATCGTTATAATAAGTTCTGGCAGTAGTATCACAGAATTCAGGCAATTAAAGCACTCCGGGACTTGAACACCGGGTTTCCTTTTCCTCCTGAAGGTCAGAGTTTCGAAAGGGAGCACGAGCAACCCTTTTCAAAAGGTAAAGTTCAAGCTCTACGCTCTGCGAAGGTAATGCCCACTGTACGTGTGACTGTGAGTGTTTGGTCTTTGGTTTGGGTTTGGGTTTCGTTTCGTTTTTGGGATACCTACAATCCGACAGTTCCGACAGTCCTACAATAATGCACTCACCAACACCAACGCACCAGCCCATCGAGAATCCATATCAGCACGGAGGAACAATAACAAAACGCCGCAATAACAAAACATTCGTGCCCCGGACAAACGGACAAATGGACAAACGGACAAACGGAACGGACGGAAAGTTCAGACATACACACTGGCACACCTACGTTCTTAGAGACACAGTGGGGGGTGCGAAAATAGCACCAAGTTACCGCGCAGGTTTCTGTAAACTTGTTTCTGTAAAAAGAGCATTTTATAAATGGAATTCCTAAAAATTATATGATTTTAAAAGTTTTAAAATGTAAGAAAAAGTTTTTTTTAATCATATTATAGAAAATTAAAAACAAAATCATGCATTTCATATCTGAGTAACAGTAAATTAATACAAAAAAAAATTAAAATAAAAAAATTGTGTAAAATTAAAAGACATTTTTTTGTTTTTTTTTTAGCAATAAGGATTTTTAACATGAATAATAATTTGTGGTACTAAAATAATAAATGTATTTAATTTGGTTGCTATTTTCGTGAGCTGCGGTGTGTGCTCGCACACACTGACGCCAAACAAACGGAGGCGGCAGAGGCGTCGACGCCGGCGTTGGCAGCGACGCGGGCAGCGGCGTCGGCAGAGTCAGGCCAGACAGTCTGTCGCCAGAAAAATCCGCACTCACACACGCAAGCGCTGCACTCACACACACACACACAGACACACGCCTGTGCACTGAGAGAAACGGGGTGTGGGGTGAAGGGTTGGATGAGGGGGAGGTGGGGGAGTGGGCAGTGGAGGGTCGACGTCGGCGTCGCTGCCCACTGTTGTTGTATCTCGGTTGAGAAATCGCTCGAAAAAGCGAAGCGCAAAGCAAAGCAAAATTCCATTTAGATTATGCTCTTTGGCTCCTCTGCTTCTTCTTCGCGCTGCACTGAGAAAAAACTCAAATTCAATGTGACATTTGCATTTGAATTTTGCTAAGAATACACAGGAAAAAAGGGGAACAAAGTTTGGGAAGTTAATTTTATATTCTATTTACAGATGTTATAAAAAATGTTGCTGTAATTAAATAAATAATTCAATTCAAAAATTGATAAAAAAATTTTTGAAATCTGTAAAAAAATAGAGATTTACTACAAAAAAATATGAATAAATCCCTTAAATAATATTTAGCTCATCACCTTAAAGAAACTTGCACCTGTAATATAAAGAATCATTAAAACATTTTATTTTAAAATTTAAATACATTGGAAATAATAACTCAGAAATGGTATAATCCAGACTTTTTGAGTCTAAAGTGTACAAGGTAATCCTATATAGCTGTTAGTACTTTAAATTCCGGGCAAATGTAGAGAATTTGTTCTCATTTTTATGTGAAATTTTTTTTGTTAATTTTTTTTTTTTTTTAATATTTTTTTAATATTTTTTAAATTTTGTTGCAGTGTATTCTTCGAGTTGTTGCTGGCGGTTTTGACGAACTGAACGCGCTGCTTGGGAGGTGTTACCCTATAGAGAATGCACAAACACACATCCACTCGCAGTGAACCCCAGAAATACACACACCACTCGATGTGGAGTGCGAGTGTGAGTGCAGTGTGTAGTGTGCATTGCATTGCCAGACCGTCCGGCGCGCATAACGTCATCGGCACTTGGAATAGCGACAGGGGCGTCACATCTAAGGGGGGTCATGGAAAAAATACGTTATTATTTAGCTTTATGTGATTTCCAATCTCTAATATCTGCTCCAAAAAGTATGCAATACTTAATAGAAACTTTGAATATAATGAATAAATCACTGAAAAAAAATTGTTCTTTTTGGGAAACTGTATTTTGTATCTTGTAAAAAAAAAAATATAAATTTTTTTTAATTATTAGAATTAGAAACCTATTGAGTCCCCTTCCTAAGCGCGCCCCTGTTCCCCCACTCGAGTACGAATTTTATCGCCCACGATTTTTGGTTGTTGTTGCTCTACTGTTTGCTTTCGATACCCAGGCACAGGCACACACACATACCCACCTTAAAGTACACAGGGGGTACTTGAGTTCTATGGTTCAAAAGAACCCCTACCCTACCCGCGCACAGACCGTCCATGAAACAAATAAAAATATTCAAACAAATTCTCCCTAACTAACAATCAAACGCCAAGTTTCATTTGCCATGTCAATGCAAATCGATGTTGATAAGTAGCTATGTATAATTTTGGAATGTTTTATAGGTGTGAAAGATTAGAAACTACCGATTATTCTAATGAATCGCTAAATCCTAGGAAATTCGGTATATTAAAAGGTAAACCTACAAATTTCGGATTTCCGAAAATCTACATCTATATTTTAGAATTATTTTTTAATAAACCCTTTCAACTGACCACCTGTTGTAATCATTAAAAGTACGCTTCCAAAATCCTGCATCTTCGGGAACTGAAGATTTTTAACTAAAATGAAACCGAATCCTGCTTATGGCATTTCCACTGATTCAAAAGATGGATTATCCCGCGAATTCCTTGGATCCTTCTCGACCCTTTCGGCCTGTCAGATGGCATATTCCTCAGGTGCCCGTCTGTCTGCAGATTTTATGTGAGTTTTTGGGGATAAATCAAGTGAGGGGCGGCGGTCCAAAGGGGGCAGGGGCAGGGGCAGGAGCAGGGGAAGGGGGGTCAGTTTTGGAGAACTCCAGTCCAAACTGTACTAAAGATAGAGCCGAACACGTTCCCAGTGCACACAGATACACACCAATACAGGAGTACAAAAAAAAAAAAAGACAGGAAACGCGGACGCCAATGGAGAAAACAGAAATCCAGGGGCGGGGGGCCGGAGGACAGCAGCGGACGGGGATAAGTGCATATGTGGCCCCTGAAACTTAACACTTCTTTGGCTCCGGCTGCGAATATTAAAATACCCACTTAAGGCCAACAATAACAGCAGCAAGAAGCAGAGAAAATGTGAAAAAGAGGAGCTGGAATTGAACTCAAGTAGTTTCCTCTCACACAGAAAAAAAATTTTTTTTTTTAATAAAAAATTTATATTTTGATAGTTGATTTCTACATTTATGGCATCTTATCTCCTTAAAATACAATATTATAATCTTATTTATTATCTGAATATTTAAGAATATTTAATATTTAAGACTTACTAAATGTTTTGACTACCTAAATTGTTGATTAAATCATTTAAAATGTAATCGATATTTTTTCCAGTGCATAAACATGATCTGGCATTGGCGCCCGAGCGTCTGAATATGGAAATCGAAATGGGTTCGGTATGGTATGGTATGGTATGGTATGGTATGGTCTGCTGTATATGGGATATGGATAGGACACTTGAGTTTTGGCCCGGTCTTATCCTTATCCTAGGGAAGGGGCAGGGGCGCTCGTCGGCACTTGAGAAAAATGGAGAAGCAGCCTGCAGACTGCATGGATATTAACTAATTGCCGGCCACAAAAGTGCTGGGGAAGCGATCGACACGCCATTTAACACATTCAACACGCTCCAAAAGTGATTTCCTTTCGAGTTCATTCTGTACTCAATGGTATTTTCAGGATATTACATTTAAAAAAAATTATTCTTGATGGAAATAAAAATTAGGAAAATATTATAAATGTAATGCTTTTGAAATATCTTAAACCATAAGCCTTGTTTTCTGTTTTTGATCTTAACTTTAATAGAATTAAATGTAAGCAGAGTTTAAATAAATAAATAAAATAATTTATAAAAGATGATGAATCTATAACAGTTAATGGTTAATTATGTACATGAAGAAAATATTATTATGTTTTCTAATCTAAAAATATGTAAATTTATATTTATTTTGCTTTACTTTTAAATTATTTGAAAAAGTCCGCCAAAAGTGTCACCACACTTTCTTTTTAAAAAAGTTAGCATCAGCCCAAAAAAATGTTTTAATTGAGAACATATAGTGATAATTGTATACTATATATTAAAGAGGTGAAATAATTGAGTTTTTCAAACTTTGATTTCTTTGATTTTTTAATATTTTGAATATTGCGCCAACAGTGTGACCCCTCTAAATCGTAAAAATGTGAACCCACCAGTTAGTGGCAACGCTGGCCTTCAGGGTTTTTTTTGCCAACGGTCACACCAGGGGAGGAAAAAAAAAGGTGCAATGTTTAACGTTATTTAAATGTGTTAAGTGGAGTTGCATTTGCAGACGACAACAACAGAAACAACAGCAGTGTGAAATGCCGGCACAATTGATTCAATTGATTTAATCGGGCAGCGCAGCAGCAGAGCAGCAACAACAAAAACAACAAACATAAACTAAGCTCCACATATACAGACAAATATATACACAAACACATATACACTAGGCCCTAATACAAAGGACGAAAAACAAACGGAAAAGGGAAAAACAAACACAAAGGAAAAGGAAAAAAGAGGAGAAAGAAAGAAAAGCAGCTTTTCCAGAAATTGGGTCGCGCGTTGCAAGCTTCATTTGTTGTTGTTGCTGCTGGTTGCATCTCATTCCCTTTGTTGTTGCTGTTGCATTTGTTGTCGCTGTCGTCCCTTGTTGTTGTTGTTGTTGTTGTTGCTGGCAGCTAAATGTTATGGCAACACTTGCAACTTGCATTTGTGTGGGTGAGTAGTATTGTTTTTTTTTTTTGGCTGCATTTATTACATTTTCTCCCATTTTTTCTTGATTTTCCTCTATCAACTTGTGTGTTTTTCTTTATATTCAAGAGTGAGGAGTGGAAAGCGAAAGGATAATACCAAAAGAATCGGGGAAGTCGGACGGAAGCCTTATATTTCCACCAGAAAATCCTGGCACAATTTATGGCAACTCTACGCTTGTGTGTGTGTGTAGGTGAGTCCATAATTTTCTACTTACTTTTTTTTATTTGCCAATAAATTAAATATTATTTAATTCAAATATAATTTAACTAATTTTGTATTTAATTTATTTAGCGAAACTTTTATGTTTTTTTTTCTTAAATTTTTTGTCTGCATGTGAAAATTAAAGTGGACTTTAAACTTTGATTCTTCATACCTTTTCAAAGTTTAAAGTCTACTTTAAATTTAGAAAACAGACAAATTAGTTGAGTCTAATTTCCCTAATTTTGTATTTAATTTATTTTAACGTTTTTATTTTAAAGTAGACTTTAAACTTTGATTTTTTGAATGTCTTATAAGTTTCTTTTTACTTTATTTATTGTTGTAATGTAATATGCAATGTAATATTATTTAAATTTACCTTTATTTTATTTTGAAAATATTTTTTTAATATTATTTACCTAAAAAAAATACATTTTATTTATTTATTTTCCATTTGACATAATAAGTAATATATTTTTTAATTTTTTATGAATTTAATTTTCAGAGTGAGCCAGCGGAGTAGCTTGAAAGCGAGAGGATACCACTGCTACAGCCAGCCAGCCAGTCAGGAGCCTTAATCTCCACCAGAAACTGTTCAGCTCCCCCGAATCCCAAAAACGCAGATACCCATATACACAATAAATACCACCAATCCGCGTGCAAAATGAGTGTGGTGGGCAAGCAACTGAATCCCGTGCAATCCTCCAGTGCAGCTGCCGTTGCCGCATCGTCCTCCTCGGCCGCGGGATCCTCTTCGTCAGCGGGCAGCGGAGCGGAGGCCAACGGCGGCAGTGGAGGAGCCGCGGGAACTGCCGCCTCGGGTGGCGGTGGCGCCTCCAATGACTCCAAACGCAGCGCGGAGCCATCGAGCGTGAGCCCCGACGAGGTGCTCCACCTGACCAAGATCACGGACGACTATCTCTGCTCCGCCAATGCAAATGTGTTCGAGATCGACTTTACGCGGTTCAAGATCCGCGACCTGGAGAGCGGAGCCGTGCTCTTCGAGATCGCCAAGCCGCCGAGCGAGCAATATCCGGACGGACTGTCCGTGGAGGAGACCATGCTGGCGGCAGCCGAGGAACTGTCGCTGGAGGACACTGCCGATCCAAATGCCGGACGCTATGTGCGCTATCAGTTCACGCCGGCATTTCTCAACCTCAAAACAGTGGGAGCCACGTGGGTTGCCGTGTATTTTTCGATTTAACTATCTCTTAATTAATCTCAATTCTCCCCAATTTCAGCGTGGAATTCACTGTGGGCAGCCAGCCTGTGAACAATTTCCGCATGATCGAACGCCACTTCTTCCGCGATCGCCTGCTAAAGACCTTCGACTTTGAGTTCGGCTACTGCATTCCATATTCGAAGAACACGTGCGAGCACATCTACGAGTTTCCTAACCTTCCACCCGACCTAGGTGAGCCATCTTTACATAATCGTAGCCCAGCCCAGCGCAGCCAGCAGCCAAGTGGAAGTGGCTGCCAAAAGTTTGAGTGGTTTGTGGGTCAAGGTCGCTTTCGTTTTGTGCCTGCAAGCAGAGGGTTGTCGATGGCACATTAATGGACCTTTATTTGTCGGTTTACTTTGAATCCATATATCTAACAATAGTATTTTTATATGATAGTACGCTGCTCCTAATTATTTCCGAATTAAGGTTTTTTTTTTAGATTTTTATGTCAATCCGTTCTGGGTGATTTTGGCTACTTCCCCTTTTTTTGTCCATACTTTTATATATATTAGTTTATGTGTAGCACACTTACGTGGGCTTTTTATATCGTATTTGTTTAACCATCTTTATTTGTTTTAAAAATATTTAAAAAGAATTTCAATGAAATATTTGTAAAAAATTAAATCGTACAGTAAATACATTTTTTAAAATTATTTTGTTGACTATGAAAATGTAAGAAAAATTTCTATTAATTCATTTTTTCTTTTCCTTCCTAAAAATCTTGTTATTAATGTAGAAATGCAGTTAAATAGGTGTTTTTCCATACAGCTCAAGAAGAAAAAAGTTTATTTAAACAATTATTTACTAAACTCTCAATGATAATCACTAATTTCTGGATTTTTTCTCTTTCTTAGTGGCTGAGATGATATCGAGCCCCTTTGAGACGCGCTCGGACAGCTTTTACTTTGTGGAAAACCGACTCGTCATGCACAACAAAGCCGACTACGCCTACGATGGCGGCATTATAGTCTAAAGACCCAACTAAAGTGGAACTAAAACTAGAGCAAAACTAATAACTAAAGAACTAAAAACTACAAATGCTGTGAGACAAAATCAATGACTTGTCACACACACAAAAAACACACACGAAACACTTGAAACACCCACTAAAAATTAAAAACTAAAAACTCAAATTAAAAATGGATAAAATGAAAAAAAGGAAAATCAACAATCACATTCACAACACATCGAATCGAATCGAGGAATATTATCACAGCCATTTTAGCCTTAGCACAAGAGTTTTACCCACCATTCCTGTTTGATGTATTTAGCAAGGATAATGACTCCTGTACACACACACACACTAACACAACAACAACATCAAACAAACAAACACACACTGAAGCACGCGGACTGTGTTCATTTATCAATGATTTAAACTTTGACTATATAATTTTAAGTGCAATGTGATTTCCCCTGATTTATATCTGTATTTATACACATTTATTTATTCCTAATAATTAAGTACACTCACACACTCCCAACAAGAAACATACATATATATATATACATTATATATAAATACGTACGTATACACACACGAAACCAAAGAACAAACAAATTGGAAAATTTCGGAAAAATTGAGAAAAACACTTGCCGTCAATTTTTGTATGCAGCATACGATGATCAGACGAGATCTATCAGCTTCTTCATGGCATTTTTTTTTCGTGTCTGTGTATGTATATTTTTAAAGAAATGAAAAGAAAAAAAAACCAGATGAGAGAACAAAAAATGGAATTCTGAAAAATCTAAAGAATCTAACGATCACACGCCGAACAAGAATGATAAATTAAATTACATTTTAAATGTACATACACCACTACAACCTAAAGTTGTGTCAATATATTTTAAGGAGGGTTGGGTGGTCCAAGTTGACGTCATTGCGGGTGCATTTCGTGACTGAAAGTACTTGGAAATGCAGCTACAGTGAGTATTCGGTAGGGAATATATCATTAGTTTTAATGAGATATATTCAAGTATCTTTAAATAATCCTTTTAATTTGTGTGGGATATATTTATATATATATTTATTTGTTTGTTCTTTTGGATTTTATCATAACAAGCCTTATCAACTAAATCTGAAACACAATTCTTATGAAATTCTAGATTATTTTTATTTAAAAAGAAACAGAACCAATTCTCTTTATGGTACTGTTGCCATCCTGCTCTTATTGGTGCACAATCTAGATCGGTAGAGATCATCAAAAATCCCGCTTTCCATGAAAACTCATTTGAATAATATTTGTAATTTAGCTAAAGTCTATCTATTATTGACTCCTTTGTACAATTGGCTAACATAGAAAATTTGGTCTAATCAGATCTGTTCAGGAACTCGCTGACAATTGTTAAAAACTCCTGCGGCTGCTCGAAATGCACCAGATGGCCGGCTTCCAGCCAGTGGATCTCCGAATTGGGGAACATCTCCACAATCTGCGGCCACTGTTCGCGTCTGGGAACGTAGAAATATGATAGTATTTAGGATTGTAAACCCTAAGGACAGTAAGCAAAGAGCTTTACCTCATGTAGGGTGAACGCGATCCGCAGATAAAAGTGGTGGGTCCCGTGTACGGTGGCAGTTCCTCCAGAGTGCTTTGGTAATTATCGAAGCGGGTGAGGAAATCCCGAAGAACTCGAGCATTGCAGGCCCATGAGAATCTGCAGGCGATTATCTCGATAAATCGGTTAAAATATCGTATTTTATTCGCAACTTACACGCCCGACTTAGGATCCTTTCGGAGATTCAGCATGATAAAGTCCACGGTCTCGTCTTCGGTGGCCTGTAGCAGTTTTTCCCTTGCGATTTTCCGGCCCTCGGACATGGACAATGTCGGTGGAAGATCCAAAGAGACCATCGCATCGAAGATTTGCGTCATCTCTCCAGTGGAACGAGGCACGCTTATGGGCGATATGTCTACTACTATTAAGCGCTCCACCAACTCGGGCTGAAATCGTAGAAAAAACGATCGGATTATGGTAAAATATTTAATAGTAATAATCTTATATTTAAAAATAATCCATCCACCAGTTAAAATTAATTAATTACTTTTATGTTAACTACATTACACTAACTACATTAAAGTATTGTCCGTATTTAATTTGAAAGAATATAGATAAAAAGAGGAGAATTTAAGTAAATAGTATTATAATTGTTCCTTGTAACTTTTTTCTTTAATACATAAATATACTATATTTAATATAGGTTTTAATTTAATAGAATATTTTAAACAAACCTTGGTATTATTTTAGAATCAAATCCTGCAGTCATCCTAGGTGAATAACAATAAAATATATTTTTTAAATACAATTTTAGTAATATTTTGATTCATAACATTAATTAAAAGGATTTACTACACCTTTACGAACGGAATCGATTTTTAAACATTTTCTGAACAGTATTATATCTCTTTCTTAATCTTTTATTAAAACTTTAAAGTACTTTATGATATATTATTGATTATTCTGAACATTAAAAGAACTAAAAATTTGAAATTCTTCAGTAATTTTTTCAGAACATATCATTTAAACACCTTGGGGGCATATATACCAATATTCCCATGGAAAAACCTATGGAACCCCTTGAGATACTCACATATTTCCGCGCGAAGTACATCATGGACCTGCCACCCATGCTGTGGCCCAAGCAGGCGGCCTTCGGGTGCTGGCGCTGCTCCAGAAACCGACGCACATCCTCGCTCATCGCATTCGAGTTGTGGACACTCGAGTGGGGACTCTCGCCATGATTCCGGCAATCCAATGCATAAACCTATGATATATGGGGTATTATATAGGGTAATCCTCTGGTGAACTCAATAACCCACCTTCCTGGGCACTTTCCGAACCAGAGCCTTGCTGATCCCCCGCCAGTTCTGCTTGGAACCGAAGAGTCCATGGTAGGTGACCAGTGGTGGCCTCGTTTCCGGCCCCTCACCCGTGTACTGGTCGAAGCTCAGTTCCAAGGGTTCCGGGTTTTCCGCCGAGTACTCCCGCTTCGGCAGGACCTTGGCCCCCAGAGGACGACATGTCGCAGGAGAAAGGAGCTTTCCCGCGGGAAAGGAAAGTAAACGTAACGATTTCGTCAGGCGCTCCATCTGCTGGCCAGTGTGTACACACGCCACCGGCGGGAAATTTAAGTGGACAGTGGTGTGGCCGCCAAGGGGATTCACCGCCTCCTCCAGTTGCGTAATTAAAATTATATTATAGGAATTTTGTTAATTTCAGACATTGTGGCAATTGCAGAGCAGAGTCAAATTGCCCGGTGTGTTGCTTTTCAATTATTTACATAACTTTTTTTAAGAAAATAGTCGAAATAAAACGTGTAGAATTTTAAGGATTAAAAAAATATCCCTTAAACGTTCAAGAAAAAGACTTAGCTTTGTTTTATAGCACGTTTTTTAATGTTAATAATATTTATATAATATTTTTTATATAAAATCCTAATTGAAATTTTCTTTGTTGCACCCCCTTACAACGCCCATGCCCGCCAAGTGGCAGCACTGGCGACATGCTGTAGGCTTATTTAGGGTATTTCCTGCCCACGGCATTGCCCGCCACGCCGCGCACGGCCACACTGGACGAACCGCCGCCATATTTTCACCATTTTTTTTCGAGACAAAGGTTATTCTTTAACTCAAAATCGCATCCAGAGCATTTCCCGCAGCCCCAAAAAGCCAACTTGCAGGTAATCCAGCCGCCAAGCAGCCGGGAAAAGGGGCTTTCCAGTCCTCCGACTAAAAAGGGGGAAAGCGCGGCGCTGACGTCGGCAGAGGCAGCGCAGCGGCGCTCTCGCTCGCACCCACACGACTCAAACATAGGTAAGCAGCAACAACAAATCGAGCATATTGCTAAAACCAGACCAACAAATTGATATATTTTCAAGTATTCTATTTTTCCCCTCCAAAAAAAAAAAATACGTAAATGAAAACTGAAAAAAAAGAAAAGTACAAAGTTAAGTTCAAAACGTAACACAGTAAACAGTAAAAGTCGCAAGTCAGTAAGTGAAAAGTGGTTCAAGTTGTTAAGTAAATCCAATTTCGGTCGCGAAAAGTGCGCAAAAGTCCGCAAAAATGCAAGTCTGCAAAAAATTCAAATAATTAACTCTCTCCTGTGTGTGCGTCTGTGTGTGTGTGTGTGCGTGTCCTTAACTGTGTGTGTGAGGGGGAGAGAGCGCGAGAATAGAAAGAATTTTTCCAATTGCTCACTCTCTCTCTCTTTCGCTCTCTGTTGTCTCTCTCGTTCGCGTCAAGAAAATTAATCAAAAATAAAATACAAAAAAAAAAAATATAACACAGTAGCACACACACAATATAATCAATAAATTAAAAAGATAAATGCTAATAAAAGAAATGAAGGTAAGAACCCCACTAAAAGTTAACAGCAACAAAAAAAAAACCTTATCGATCAAAACTTTTATTCTCCCTCTCATTCCCACACAAAAAAAAAAATGATACCATGATCGATTGTAATGCCCCATCGCGTTATCGGAGCAGTCGAAAGACTATCGGCATTTGTTGGGGGGTTGTTTGCCCTTGACCTTGTTTTTTTTTTTTTCCTTTGAACCCCTTTATCCGCCTTTATCGATTTTTCAGTTATCGAATATATTTGATCACAACGATTCCGTTTCGATTGTTGTATCGATCTCACTGAAATTATAAGATTGATATTTTTATATATTACATTTTTCCTAATTTTAGAGTAATATGGATAGGAAACCACGTGGTATCGATATGATTATGTATCAAAAGAGACAAGAGGGTTAAAGGGTTATGTTTTAACGGTTTATAAACTCTTGATTTTATGGTTTCATCACACAATCTTATAGCTTGTCCGCTTGATGAACCGGTAATCCCTTAGAAAAAAAGCCTCCAACAAATGATCGACCTGCTCCACTAGTTTCTTTGCCCCGGCTGTAACTCCCCCCACCAAGACTTGGTGGTTTATAATTACCATCTAAGATTTGCCCAGGGTGTTGAGTAGGTACAGCCAAGCCAGCCCAACTAATCGCCTATCCCTTCGAATCTCCTCCAGAAACGCCAAGGAACGAGTTGCCCGCACCGGCGTAAGGCGAACCCATGGTCCTCGACATGGAATCGGACGATTCTCGTGCCAGTTCCCCGTCCAATTCCTCGGAGTCGCGGTCCAATTCGCCCACCAACGACAAGGAGGAGATTGCTCCGGATCAGGACCAGGCCGAGGAATCGGGTGGCGGCGGAGGTGGTGGTGGTCCCACTACTCTAGATCGATCGGTTCGAGCCGCCTCCACCAGCAGCTCATCGTCCAACTCCAGTTCCAGTTCGAGTCGCAGCGAGCTCTCGAAGAAGCAAAAGAAAAGCTCCAGCAGCAGCAGCGGCAGTGGCAGTGGCAGCAGCTCCTCCAGCGGCTCGTCCAGCGAGGATGAGGCCGACCAGGAGCCGGGACAGCAGGAGCAGCTTCGATTGCCCGAACAGCAGGAGCAAGACCAGCTGCTCCAAAATGAGCCTGAACCTGCCGAAACGGATCCCGAATTCTCCGCTGCCGCAGCGCCTGCGGAGGCGGATCAGCCGGGCTCGCCGAGCGCCAAATCGCAGCCCAGCTCGTTCCTCTCCTCCGTTCGCAGTCGGAGCAACAGTCCCCAGCTGTACAATCAGGCTGCCGTCGATCTGAACATCAGCCACGAGGATCTGAGCGATGTCAGCGACATCGAGGCGGATGAGAAGCAAGCACCGTCCAAGAATTCGCTGCATCCGGCGGACGACGATGAGGATGGGGCCATCTCCAATGACTCGCTGCCCGCCGTGGACGAGGATGAGGATGAGGTGCAGCAGAAGCTGGCCAAGCAGAACGGCAGGGCGGCCAGCGGGGATGAGGGCAGGGAGAAGGGCTCTAAGGAGACCAAGGTGAGCATTATTTTTTATTATTTTATTTGTATATATACAAAACTATATGTGATTTACTTTTTCCAGTCCGACGAAGCCTCCAATGGACGAGCACCATCGTCTGCCTTGGAGGAGGATTTGGTGAAGACGCACGACGATGACGCCTTGGACTTCGAGGCGGAGGAGGGCGAGTGTCCGGAGCCGGTGAAGGAGCCGCCGTCGGAGAACAAAGCCAACGAAACAAACCAGGCCAAGCGATCGGCCAAAGGGGCGAAAAATGACGATGACGACGACGACGATGATGATGACGGCGAGGTGGACTGCGATGAGGACGATGACACCGATGACAAGGACAAGCGAAAGGACAGCGCGGGCAATGGCAGCCTGGAGGAGGGTGAGGAGGCCAAGGACAAGGCGACGTCGCCCAGCAAGCGGAAAAAGGACGAGGACGAGCTGGAGGAGGGCGAGGTGTCCGACGAGGACGAGAAGCGGCCGGAGGAGACGGAGCCGAAGCCGGTGTGTCGATTCTACACCCGTGGCCAGTGCACCTGGGGCATGAGCTGTCGCTTCCTGCATCCCGGCGTCACGGACAAGGGAAACTACACGATGTTCGAGAGCCTGGTGCGTTCGGTGCCCATGCAGGGCGGCTCTGCCGGCGCTGGAGCCTCCGGAGCGGGCTCATCGAGTGCTGCTGCTAGGGCCGGAGCCAGTGCCTACAGTTCGCACGCCTCGGCGGCGGCCGACTATCATGACTATCGAAACGAGCGGCCACCGCTGCACCATCGGCCGGCTCTCCTCCATGCGCCCAGTATTTACGGTGCTGCCCACGCGGTTCACGACGCCCGGCCGCTGCTGCCCGACGGCGGACCGGTGGTGGTGGAGAACGCCTGGGAACGCGGCCTGCGCACGGCCAAGGAGATGATGCGCAAGGCCAACAAGCGCAAGGAGCAGGACATGGACTTTGAGGACAAGAAGATGAACCTAACGCTGTCGCCCGATGAAATGGAGAAGGATTCGTACTACCTCAAGGATCGGGGCGGCAGCAGCGCCCGTTCACCGCCACCGCCGTCGGCCTCCGTGCGCGAACAGCCACTCAATCCGCTCAGCATGCCGATGTCCATGCATCCGCATGCCGTTGCCCATGCCAATCCCCGTACCCTCCTGCCACCGGTATACTCGCTATACGGTGGACCGCCGCCGGATCGCTACGGCCGATCTCAGTATATGCCCCCGCAGTACGAGGATGTGGATGCGTACGGCCGGATGGCGAGATATCGCGAGTTGCCGCCCCATCGGATGCCGCACTACGAGGACGATCGGAGATCGCGGCCAACGCGCGAGGTCATCGTTCAGCGCGTAGAGGCCGCGGGCCGGGGTGACGAGTGGAGCGATCCGTGGATGCGATCCAAGTCGATTGGCCGGGGCTCGTACGATCGGGACGATCGCCGGCGAAGGGACAGGCGCAGCTACAGCAGCAACTCGTCGTACTCCACCTCGAACAGCTCGCAGAGCGACTCCAGTTCGGATTCGTCGCGATCGAGCAGTCCGTCGGACCACAAGCGTCGCTACGGTGGCAGTTCGCACAAGCTAGCCGCTGCAGCTTCAGCGTCCTCGCGCCGCCATGGGGGTCGTACAGCACGGTCACCCAGCCAGATACCGCGCCGGCCCAGGCATTCTTCCAGTGAGTATTCGGCTATCCCTTAGGTGATTGCTAGAGCCTAAACCTTGATCCTTGCTTCTCTTTTTGCAGAGGGAAGCCTTTCGCCTTCGTACAAGCGACCCGCTGTGGACAAGCGCGGCGTTGGCCACAGTCCTGCTTCCAAGCGAAAGAAGCTCTCGTCGCCGGCACCCAAGAAGTTTGACAAGTTGCGGCGACGTCGCAGTTCCAGTACATCCGACTCAGGTGAGGGATAACCCGGCGGTCTATCATCCCGTCAATATATATAATCTATTTTGGCTTTGAATCCTTGGCAGACTCATCGGATACCTCGTACTCCGAATCGGAATCGGGCTCCTCGTCGTCGGACAGCTCGTCGGGATCGAGGGATACGCCCCAGAAGCGAGTGAGAGCTACCGACAAGGCGCTCAACGAGCGCAAGCTGATTAAAAAGCGTAAGCATCGCAGTTAGGGGATTCAGAAATAGTTTTTTTTGCATTAAAATATTTAAATAGATTCTAGATTTTTAGAATTTTACTACCATTTAGTTTATAAACTGATTTCTTGTGGCTTCAGAAATAGTTTTTCTTCATCAAAATATTTAAATAGATTCTAGACTTCTAGAATTTATTACCATTTAGTTCATAATCACATTTCTTCTGGCTTCGGAAATAGTTTTTTTTTTTCATTTGGTTTAAATAGTTATTTTTGGCTTATTTATATTCAAGCTGTGAAAAGAAACGATTGTAGTTTATGTGAAAAGCCGCTTTATGGTTGGTATTACTCAGAATCTTTGTTTTTGTTGAAACAGCTGTTTGATTACCATCGTCGTCATGTACGCAATAGTAACAGTGTTTTTTAAGTATTATACTATTTTGACATTAAAACCTAATTACGCTCAATGTCCATCTCCCACAGCCGCTGAACAAGCAACCAAGAAGCGTTCGCCTATTTCCATTGAGATTAAGAAAACGTCGAACATGGTGGGTGTTTCGGCGCTGGCCTCACCCAACAACTCAGCCGACTCCGACAAGGAGAAGCAGCACGGCAACGGCAATGGCAAGGACAAGGAGAAGGAGCACAGCAGCAAGGACGGCAAGGATAAGGATGGCAAGGAGAAGGACAAGGACAAGGACAAGGATGGCGGCAAGGATAAGGATGGCAAGAAGTCGCGGCGAGAGGAGCTGCTGAAGCAGCTGCGCGCCGTCGAGGATGCGATTGCCAAGAAGCGCTCCAAGCTAAACTGATCCGCCCCCTGGCCTTATCTCCTCCTCCTCCTCCTCCTCCTCCTCCTCCTCTCGCTCCTATCCCTCTTTGTTCCCCAGCACTACCCACAACCGAACCCCAGCCAGAGCCGGAAGATCATCGGTCGGCATCAATCAATACTTAGAAGTTACGCAACATTCGCATCGTATTCGATATTGCCTTGGCCTGTCTGCTGCAGCCACTCGATTGCAATACAATTCAATGCATTTAGGTTTAACAATCATTATGTCCTTTCCCAAACCCCCTTTCCCCACCACCCACCTCCCTGACTACCGCCAATAATGGAGCATTAAATACTATGTTTATAATAGTCTATAAATAAAAGCCAACACTAATAATGAGAGCTATTCGTTTCAACTGATGAACTTAAATGTAAAAGCGGGTTCAATTTGGGACACGTTTAGGCAACCCATTGGAAACTAAGATAAGAAAAAAAATTGCTTTTTAAATTGTTATTTAAATTTAAATCGAGTTAATAGGGAAGTTAATAGAAACTTAAAAAGAGGTAATATAAAAATTTAGTCAATAAAATGATATTATGTATGATATGATATGATATGATCTGATATGATATGATATAATATGATATGATATGATATGATATGATATGAATATATAATATTATAAAAACATAAAATAAACAGTTTTCAGAAATTCTTAAAAATGTTTTTTGTATAAAATGGGTATATTGTTTTTCATTTTATATAAAAAACGTTTTTAAGAGTTTTTGAAAACTGAAAAACAAAAATGTAAATATTGTATCTCAGAAAATGAGCATAAAAAATTGAAGTAAATTTAGACTGGATTCCGAGGGTTTGGAAAATTGGACCCCCTTTCCATTATCAAAAATCTTCCCAGCTGCGTAGCATTTTTCCCATAGATTGGACAATTTTCCCCGGCCAGTGTGTTCGTGTGTGTGTGTGTGTAATGCGTGGCAATTTCGCGCAGTGTGGGTGGGGAAAAACCTATTTAGATGACGAATCACAGAAATTTGGCCTCATCAATGTCTGTGGTTCAGTTCGGGGATCGGAGGAGTGCGTGTGAGTGTATTACATTTCAGGGTTTCATTTTTTATACATGCACATATATATTATGGTTTATTTTTTTTCTTTTTTGCCTTCGCTCCCCGTCATCGTGTCGCATTTTTGGCAATCACAGGCGGCAGCAGAAGCTGTCAGAAGACATTGTCATCATCCAGCGACCAAGTCAAGAGCCACACCACCAAAAAAAAAAGGAAGACCAACCCACCGAAGGGTGGGGGGCCATCCACCCACCTGGTCACGTCTCCATGTGCGTGAAACGACCATACATGTGTCCCGTAATCGACTGAGTTCGCAGCTCAGCTTATGCACTTGTAGAAAAAGGATAAAAATAAAGTTTTTGAAATATATATATTTACTTATGAAAGGCTTTGAAAAGTATGCTATAATTTTACATGAATCCTGGAGTTGCAAGGAAGGATATCAAATGAGGAATTTTATTTTTATATCCTACTTTTAGACATATTTTTTTTTCTTTTTTCTAATTTAATTAGTTGCAATAAGAATTTTTTTAAAAGTTTATAAAATTGAAATATTTACTATTGAAAGGTTAAGAAAAGTGTGCTATGATTTCATACGAATCCTGGAGTTGTAGCCTACTTTTAGACATATTTTTTTGCAATTTAATTAGTTCTAATTAGGATTTTTAAAAAAATTTATAAAATTGAAATATTTACTATGCTAATTTTTTTTTTAATTTTCATAGCCTACTTTTAGACATTTAAAAATATGATACTTCCAATTAGAATTATTGGTTAAAAAGAGCCTTAACAATATAATATTTACTAAAATCAGAAACACAAAAAATTCCGAAATAAATTTAAAAAAAAATTTGAAAAATCCAAAAAATTCAGAAATTTCTTTTAGTGTCTTTCCTTCTATTTTGTTGAGCCTAGCGGACTGTTTGGGAAATAGTGTAATAAAGGCCAGCTGAATCTGGCGTCGAAACCGCAGATTCAGATTTACATTCGCTGAAATTTACTGAAACTGAGACCCAGTCGGCTGAACTCCGCCTCTTTTGCCGGGATTAGCGAATTCCTCTGCCATTTTTTTTTTATTTTTTGGACACCTCTGCACCACCACCCACCTACCACCCACTACCCACAAACCACACATGTGTGTGTGCGCAAAAAAAAAACAATCACGAACAGATTTATCGCATTCATATTCAGCCTGATGCGAAATGTGACCAAGAGGGTGAAAAGCGGAAAGCGGTAGGCAGCAAAAAAATGAGTCCAACTCCCCCCCTAAAATCCCCCCATCCCCGCCCCTGAAGACCGCAAAATGGGATTACATTACTCAAAGAAATTTATTTTGACAGAACTAATATTTTGTCGCAGAGATCAGCCCTGGTCCTCATGTGCTGCTGCTGCCGGCCTGCCCATGGAAATCTGGACTCTGATTGCCTGCTTAGTAGCGGGAGAGGGGCTCGAAGGGGGGTTTAAGGGGGGGGGGGTTCAAGAGTGGGAGGTATTGCGGTTGTGTGTGGGGTTCATTTTGGGGAGGTGTTTCCTACGATCTATGGGCTGAAATGGGGTTTAAAGATAAGACATTTTTTCGTATAATGTTTAATTTTATGAAAACTATTTCTTTTTATAATTTTTTTTTAAACTGCTTAAATTAAATGTCTCTTAGTTTAATAGTTATTTGTATTTATTGTGTTTTAAAGATAAGACATTTTTTAAATTATTTTATAAATTTTTTTTTTGTATATTTTTGTAAAATATATTTTTGAAAATGGTGATCATAAATTAGTTTGGTTTATTGTGAATTTTCTAAACTGATTATAATTTAGTTTTGTTTTCTGTGAATTTTTTAACTGATTAAATTAAATTATTCTTAGTTTAATATCTAATTATATTTATTAAACACAATAATATGCCATTAAAGTTAATCAAGTAATTAATATTTCTTAAATTACGATCTATGCAATGGAATTTCATTTTTATTTTCCTTTAAAGATGTTTTTATACCCGTTACTCGTAGAGTAAAAGGGTATATTGTATTCGTGCAAAAGTATGTAACAGGGAGAAGGAAGCTTTTCCGACCCTATAAAGTATATATATTCTTGATCAGGATCACTAGCCGAGTCGAACTAGCCATGTCCGTCTGTCCGTCTGTCCGTCCGTATGAACGCGGAGATCTCGGAAACTATAAAAGCTAGAGGATTGGCATTTTGCATGCATATTCTTGGAGTTCCTACGCAGCGCAAGTTTATTTCAAAATGGCGCCACGCCCCCTCTAACGCCCTCAATCGCCCTACACCATTTTTTGAAAGGTGTCTGGCGCCTACACCATTAAAGATTTTGGAAAACTAAAAATGCAGTTTTATTGTGACTATCAATACCTATCGAAATGTAGAAGAAATTTTTCAAATCGGACCATTCGTTAAAAAGTTATGCCCGATCAAAGATTTTATGTATCTATCTCCCTCGCACTCCCTTAGCTGAGTAACGGGTATCTGATAGTCGGGGCACCCGACTATAGCGTTCTCTCTTGTTTTAAATGGTGTTTTGGTGATTGCGAGTTTATTACATTTTTTATTGGGATTTTCCCTTGGCCAGTGTCAATTTCCGCGCCGCGACTTGATAAAAGTCAACAAAGTTGGGCGTAAAAATGTGAAATGGGGGCGTGGTTGGGGACTAGGTTGTTTGCTTGGATACACCCGGCCCTATATATATATATATATATATATATATATGTGTGTGTGCAATGTACATATGGGGATTTGCCACACACGTATTTGGCCATGTCCTTTGGCGTTGTCCCCTGTACGTTTGTTGCCATAGCCGTTTTCTTCCCCCCCCCCCCCCTCATTTCCCACATTTTCCACAGTTTCTTGGCCATTTCCACTGCGACTGCGTGTGGTGTGCTTTATTTTTTGCCCAGGCAAAAGTTTTCTTTGATGCAATATGTACAAACGACCCGACCGGCTAACGGCCACCAGAAAGGACCAAATGCGAATGCCTGATGTCCTGTGAGCAGGCTCCTTCTACCCCTCCTACTCCACCTCCCTCTATTTGCAACTCGACCCTCACGTACGAACTTTGGCCATAACAACAACTGTGGCCATTACGAACCAAGGCATGTGATGCCAAATCACACACACATGTGCACTCGGAGAAAAAAGAGGCGGAAATAAATAATTTAGAAAAAAAAAAAATTTTACCAAAAACCAAAATCCCGATTTTCCACAACAAAAACCAAAATCACCAATTTTCACAAAAAAAAACCCGTTTTTTTGCAGAAACAATGGAAATATTGATCCAAATATGGATTGTCATACCTTTCCGAACTCGTTATTAAATTTCCAATCGAATGGCATTAAAATCTGGACATTTTATTTTTTGTACATTTTTCGCAAAAAATTATGATGCAACCCTTTATAAAAAATGTAAAAATTGATCGGAAAATGGTATTTTTTATATCAACTGGGAGGTGAACGGCATCTTTTTATTAGCTTGTAAGCTGTTCAAAACTGTGTGAATCTTTTATTTGGGATACTTTTTGGCCAAGTTACAGCAAAAAAACAGTAAAAAAATGTATATTTTGACAAAAAACCGTAACAAAATTGTTGTTATTTCTAATTATTTTCAGTGCAGCGGGTTCCTTGGTCCTTTTGGACATTCCGTGCAGAGGCGCGTTGGCAACCGCCTGCTACCTTTGCCAGGACCTTCCACCACCAACGAACGACCGAACAACCGAACAACGCCAGCATCCAGGGCAGCCATCAAAAAAGGCTTTCAATGGTAGACGAGGTCCTGCCACCGCCACCGCCCACTTGCAGCCGCCTCATCCTCCTCCTCCTCCTCCTCCTCAAGTCTACATCCAAAGTCCTGTTGTCCGTTTTACCGTTGCCATGTTGGACGGCAATGGCGATATTTGCTTTCCTTTCCGCCATGAAACGGAATGGAAACGCGAGGAGGCGGCAAAAGGGGGTGGCCAGGGGGTGGAAAGCGCCGGACTGGCCTGCGAAATGTGGGTGGGCCGCTTACATGGGGTGGATTTTTCGCCATTATTGTAGCAATTTTGATCAATGGCCCTATATTTCGGACGACGCTGTCCGACAACCCAACAAAAATAAGGACGAAGAAACCTGCCGCTTGGAAAAAATCTTTTTTAAAATGTTTATTTAAAATTAGCAAAAAAAAGGCATATAAACAAATATAATAAAAAGAACCACTGTGTTTATTAAATATAAATTTAAATTAAATATTTAAAATCATAATCATATTTAAATCATAAATCATATTTAATTTTTAAAAATAAAAAATATTTAGTATAATATGTTTTGACATGTTAATTAATTTCTAATAAAAATTCTAATTTTATAGTTGTACTAAATTACAAATATTTTTTCAGGGATATATTTTATATGTATTATATTTTTTTAAGCGATCTAATATTTTTAAGGACATTTTCTGGTCCTCGCTTTTTTGCCCTTCCTTAAGACGGCGGCTAACTTCTTCACTCGCTCTTTGGTTTTTATTATTTATTTTTGCCGCGTCTGCGGAAATTCGATGGGGCAATCAGGGGGTGGTGTGTTGGGTGGTTATTATTTGTGCCTTGGCCCCATGACCACATATATGCATGTAGACCCCCCCTCCTGAAAAAAGAGAGGACCAAAGGCACATATGTGCGACCACAGGCCATGACAACATTTCGGGCTAATCGAAGTTAACCCCTGGCTGCCAGCCCCTTAACCCCACGCACGCCCGTTGGCTTTGGCAATTTTTTATGCATGGCTCCCAGTTTCCCAGTTTGCCATTCAATTCGTTTCGATTCCTTTTCGATTCTGCCACTCCGACTGGCCATTAAATTTACGACACAAAACGCAACCGGGCAAACAAACAAACAACAGCACACACTCACGCACTGCCGTGCACTGCGAGAAAAGTGTGCGAAAAATTTGGTTACTATTTTAATTGAAAATAAAAATCTTGAATTATTGTAAAAAAAATGTTAATCGATTTCCAGAGATAAAATCGAAATTTTAAATATCACAAAGCCTAAGAAATCGATTTAACTTGATTCAAACTTTATGTATTAATAAATTAAATATTTTAAAATATTATGAAAATAAAATAATAATCCAAATTAACTTTGAAATAATAATATTAATAATAATTTTAGTTAACATAATACTTTTTTAAACAACTTAAAACTATTTTTTGCTTGATTTAATAGAACTGTAAGAGATGTTTCACCTGGGTTATGGAATATTATTTTCTATAATATTTTTGTTTTTTTTTCACTGCCCGGACAGACAAACAAATCGAGGCATAGACAAACAAACAAACAAACCGAAGGGCAAACATTTTTATAAAGTCGCCGACGACGCCAATGAGCAGCCGGCAAAAAATAAGAAAGAAAGGAAGGAGAATAAAAGAGTTGCTTATGGTTGGGGGTTTGGGTTTTCGGAAGGGGGGGCTTCTATCCCCCAAAATGAAGGCAACTGTGACTGGGCCACATGTTTGTGGACATTTATGCAAACTTTTCGCATTTCTTTTGCGCATTTGGAAGGGCCAGTGGGGGGTTAAGGCTATGGGTCCAGCCTGGGAATGTGGGTATTTTTCTTGGGGGGCGGAGATGGGTTAAGGTCTGTGTGTTTGTCTATTTGGTGGCTTTTACTCAAATTTGATTTAGATTCGATTTTGGGGGTTTAATGTGCAAAGATCGAACAAGTAAAATACATTTAAATATTTTAAAGATTTTTTCAAATGTTTTATTTAAGTAAAAACTTTAAAAAATGGGAAAGAATGTTGTATCTTTTTTATCACAGTTCTTAAACCAATTTTATTATCAGCCCTTAGCACCTTGATATCTTTTTACCGGCCCAACCAGCATATTTACCCGTGTCCCTTTCTCTTTTCCTTTCCCCCGATAACAGAACCCCTCCTTATCGATAAGAACAGATGTCGCTGCTGGCCAGCATAATATATAAAATTACCGAACAGAAAGGAGAAAAAAAAACAGATAACAAAACAAATAATAAATAAAAATTGCCCAACAAGGTGCAAATTAAATGAATTCAAATTTCGACTGCGGTCGCCACTATTTTTTTTTGTTTTCTTTTTTTGAAGGGGAGTTGGGCGAACAGGGGAGTTGCATCCCATCCATATGGGACAGATGTCCTTAAAAGCGACTTTTTTATATTATTACACACACACACACACACACACACACTCGAGCGAGTCCTGTTCCTATCTGTCCATTTGGCTGGAGGTGATATTTAAGGACGAGGGGTATGTGGCCTATGAGGTGTTTTTTTATTTATTAGATTTTATTTAAAAACAAAGCAAGAAATCTGTGTAAATTTAATTCATTAATTTCAATAATTAAGTAATATAAGAAAGGAATATTTTAATAGCAAAATAAAAATATAACAAAAAATCTAAGTGTTAAAAAAAATAATTCAAATATTATCGAAAGCAAAATAAATTAATTTTATAAATATCAGTAAAATTTAATTATTTTTAAAAATCAATAAAAATAGTTTGCTTTATATTTTTAAAGCTTGTTTTTAAAAATAATTATTTAAGCCCTGAAAACAATTTAATTTGTATATTTAAGTGTATAAAAAAATGGTATAAATATTTTTTTAATGCTAAATAAATTATTTAATAAATATTAGTATATTTTAATTATCTTTAAAAATCAATAAAAAATATTTGTTTTCTTTTTAAACCCGAAGCTATTTATTGTTTTTAAAACTAACTAAAAACCCTATAAAAACTATTTAATTTTTGTATTAAAAAAATGGTATAAATATTTTCTAATGCAAAAAAAATCCATTTTATAAATAGTACCTAATAAAATTTAATTACTTTTAAAAAATCAATCAAAATAAGTTACTCTATATATTGTTTGCCTTATTTATTTTCAAAAATAATTACTTAAAAATTCACAAATAAAACCGAGGCGAGAGTATTTCCGCTCCGTTGTGCTGCGAAGGCGATGAGGTGCCTTTCTTGTTTTTGAATAAAATGAAAAATTTGTAAACGTTCGCGATCTCATATGACGAAACGGGACATGCAAACTACAAAGGACGAGCATAACAACAACGCGGCAACATGAGGGCCATTTCCACACTGCGTTTGTGTGTGTGTGTGCCGCCAGATTGCCGCAAGGTAAAAAAGGAAAAAATGAAAAGGAAAAAAAAAAGTGCACACAAAATCAACGCGACGCGAGTATCTCGCATGTCCTGTATGTCCTGCGTGCGTATTTCTACCTATTTGGTTCCTCCTCCCTCCGTTTCGTTCCTTTTTTTATTCATTTTTTGCATATCACAGGGGGTTGGAATCATCATTTGAATAATTCGACATTTGCGGCATCCTTTTCCCGAGTCCTTCCACCTTTGATTTCCACCTTTCCACGCGCCACAGCCGCGCATCGAATGACGAAAATTTCGTAATAAATAAATAATCCTTTTCCCCCCCTCTCTCTCTCTCTCTCTCTCTCTGTCGGCGGAAAACTGAAAAACTATGCCACGGCAGCGGGGAAAATTCGCTCGCAATTTGAAATTATGGATGAAAAGAAATGAGGCCATGCAAATGTGCGCTCGTATGTAGATACAATGTGGGTATTAAGGGTTGTGTGTGTGTTTGCTTTTTTATTTTGAGAGGGAAGAAGGGGGCAAGGGAAAGGGTAGGTGCTGGTGCCAATATCCGGAATCCGGACCTCATAAGCCGCATCCCAGTTTTCCCAACGCACAACACCTGGCCAACATCATCCATCGGCAATCGATATCCGCGGACAGTTGCTAGCCCAAATTCGAAATTCAATCGGATGAGCATGAGGATGCGGGATCTCGAATTATACATATAGATATATCCTTGGGTGGGGGGGCAAGCAATTCGATTGAACTGAATTGATGAGACCGCCAATAAGGTGAAATTATTTAATATATTTTTGAAGGCAGCATTTTAAACATTGCTAGGAAACTTCAAAAATATAAAACTGCATTTCAGAATAATGAAACGGAAAATCTGAATTAAAAAAATTGGGAATAATATTATTTAAAATTAAAAAAAATTTGTTTTATAATAATTATTAAATTTTTAAATATTTAACTTAAAAATTTAAATCTTTAAACGAAAAATCTGTATAAAAAAAGTTGCGAAAAATATTACATAAAATTAAAAAAAATTGTTTTATAATAGTTATTAAATTTTTTAATATTCAACTTAAAAAAAAAAAACAAAAAATGTTTCAGTTGAATTATTTTTAAGTCATAAAAACATAAGGTATTATTTCAACCGAATTAATTTTCCTAATGCTTTCAACATTATTTTTTAAAAAATCTTAAGCAAACAAAAATCTCTACCAAACTTCTCTCAGTGCACGACAGTGGGCATTAGCATCGTTAAATTTGTGTATTCGAAAACAGTTTTTCAAAAATGTATTTCCATTCTTTACGCTTCTGTCGTTTTGCAACCCCAAACACAAACTCAAAATCATCGAAATTTGCCTGTTGTGCCATTTTTTAATTTTTCGCCTTTTGTCATTGTCCTTATGCGTTTTTTTTCGGCTGCCTCCCCTGTAACCCTCTCTAAAGCCCTTAACCCTTTTTTACCCACCCAGAGACCCTCGACCCAGACCAATTGCAATTGCAGTTTCGCCAATGTGCCGGAAAATGCACAAAATCGCATAAAACAAAAAATTGAGAAAAAAGGGGAAGGGGCAAACCGAAATCCCAAAAATCCCGAAACCCAAATCCATCACGAGGTGTACGTACAGTACAGTACAGCGACCTTATCCGATCCGATTTTGCGATTTTGCGATTTCGCTCAACTCATTAACCACTTGACTAATTGCTGCTGTTGAAACTGAAAGGATAACTCGAATGGAATTTCCCCTAGTTTTTCACCCAAAAAAAAAAAAAGAAAAAAACTCGAAAGAGAGACAATCACAATGGGATTGGCGCCTTATCGCATTACACGGACTCCTGTTTTGGCTTTGTGGCCCTAATCGCTGCCTTCACACCTTTAACACAATGCGGCAGCATCCGCACAGCCTCAAGTTCACACGCACTTTGAACCCGGGGAACCCAGAAAACCCAAAAACAGGATTCCCTTTCAGTAGGAGAGATATGTGGTCCAGGTTCGGGTTCAGCATCCCCTAACCTCTCATCTCTCTCTACTTTTTTTTGGGGTAAAAAACCAAGTTTTTGACATTAAACTGCAAACATGATGTTATATAATACACATAATTGCTCGGCTCATGGGACGAGACAGCATCATTCATTGGCCGGGAAGTCAAGGACCCTTGAAATGATCTGAAAAAAAAAGAAATCCCTTTTTCCCCTCTCGCTCTCGCTCTGTTTTCATTTATTATTTTTCCACCAATTTGTTGTCCTTTTTTTTTGGGTGTTTTGTTGCTCATAAATTGCCGCTAAATGGCGCAGGGGTAGCCATAGAGCCTGTCATTGGTTTGTTTAGGGTTTGATGTGTCAATATTTGACAGATCAAATTGATATTTATACGTTTATGGTATAATACAAGGCGACTCCCCCTCTTCCGATGTGCGTGTGTTTTGGCAGCGGCTACTTAAAGCCGGCTAATTGCCTGATTAATGAATTGGCCGGAAAGAAAGAGAGAGTGGGGGGGAGAGAGAGAGAGAGTGGGGGAGATGGAAGGTCAATTGGCGGACCAGGGGTCATTGGTGGGTTAATTACTTGGTGGGGGAGGCCAGGCGACTTATCGAACGGAATCAATAAAATTGTATTAATAATCAGCTAATTATTGGTAGTTTGTTTTTAGCACTCAATATTATTTTATTTTTGTGGTTAAAATATGGGGGTTTTTCTTGAAAAGGTGTTTATTAATTTACATATTATTATGATAATATTTTTGATATTATTTTGAAAGTATTTTTGATATTATTATGAGAATATTTTGGATATTATTATGATAATATTTTTGATATTATTTTGATAATATTTTTAATATTATTATTATAATATTTTTAATATTATTATGATAATATTTTTGATATTATTATGATAATCTTTTTAAAATTATTATGATAATATTTTTGATATTATTATGATAACATTTTTGATATTATTTTGATAATATTTTTGATATTATTAGCATAATAATTGTGGTTTATTTTTATTTCCTAATCTTAGTTTATATTTAAGTTAAAAATATTTGTATTTTTATTAAAAATGTCTTTGTTAATTTACATATAATTTCTTACATTTATAGTCTATATTCTTTATAAAATGTAGTGATTGTCCCAAGGACCGATTCTGAATTAAATAAAACAAATATATATTTATTTATGTCAATATTTTTATTATCTTTGTTGAATATTTATGGTATCCTAAAGCATTTTAATCAGTCACAACGTTCAGCCTTCATACTTCAAAGTAAATGATTTGGGGTTATGATTGATGATAAGTGTGAACCCTTTATAATTGTTCTTTTTAGGAAGATGAGTAACTATTTTCAAGAAAAGGCAAATTTAAAATATTATAAATAAATATATTAGGCTACAAATATTTTGAAGATGCTCTGACTTGGAATGGGTAAATTTTGCTTAAAGAGTTCCTTGAAGATATACATTAGATCCTTGGAGTAATCCTCAACTCAGGCCATCCACTTACCACCCCTTACCTTTCGAACTCCTTAAGGCAACCCCGAAGCAAAAACCGATTGTGGATCAATCATCTCGTTAGCGAATGTGCCGTTGTGCCGTTTACAATTGTGTTGTCTGCTCTGCTCTAAGGACTTTGCTATCCTGCGAGCCTTTCGGCTGAACCTGCGAAATTAGGGATCACAGCTGGCCAAGGACCTCTGAGGAGCGGAGCCTGGCCACCCCTTGCGACCCCTTGCCGAGGGATGACGCCTCTGTCGCGGTCGACAGCCTCCGTTATCCTGCGAAGGATCTCTGGCAAGGCAAGGATCCCTCCGTCTTTTGGCTGCAGCAACTGTTACCTTTTCCTTTTCACCTCGAACGGGCTACCTAATCATTATAAATTATAGATGTGGTGGCCTCGAAGGGGTTAACAACTTTCTCACGATCTATAAAAAAAAAAACAGAAAAGGAGGCTGCCTGGATGCTAACAAATGGAAATCCATTAAAACGGATCGAAGGAAAACTGCGCGACTGTCTTGTGCAATATTTTCATTGTTATGGAATGTAACGGGTTTTCGGAACCCTCTGGAAAGCGAAATAATAATTGAAAAATCGGGAACCCATTGAGTGACGTTCGACAAATGGGCAAAAGTGTTTGCAAAGGTCTCTGTCACTTGGATTTATGATCGAATTTTTGGAAAAAACCCAAAGGATTAGGGGGCAAATTTCGGATCACTGGGATTTCGTTTTTCTTTATTACTTACTATTGTGTAATTTTCGCATATAATAACTCTACCTTAAGTTTATAATTTTCTCCATTCAAAAATCTGATTTAAATGCAAAATGTTTTTCGGTTTTATTCCCGTTTGATTTGGCAACTTTTCCCATTTCCAGTTTTGTTTGTTTATCCTATTTATTCTCGTTATTATTATTATTATTGGCATATGGGCTATTCGGTCTGTCTGTGTGACTGAGTGCAGCCACGGAAAAAAGTGTATATTTTCATCTATGTCCTGGCCCCCCCAACCTTGTGTCCTTGCTGAATTTAGCCGGCAAATGTAACAAACGCAACGCGGGCAAAAAACTAATGCGAAAAAGCTGGGAGAAAAGTTCCAAATGAAGCAGGACCATGTAAACTGGATAACATTTCAGCGGCATCGGGTCCAAGGATCCAAGGATCAGAAGGGGGGGGGGGGGGGTGGTAGGTGAACAGGAGCAGGACTCAACGATGAAGTTGCTACGGAAATTCGTTATTGTGTTACCACAGGCGATGTGTCTGTGTCCCAATGTTGCCCCATCACCCATCCAACATCCACCACCCACCACCCACATCAACATCCACAGTTCCTAATAACAACAGCTTACAGTGGGATGAAAAACTAGTTTTTTTATACATTTATTCAATTTATTTTGAGTGAGAAAATCTAATATTTTTTAAGAGCATTAAAATTTTTTTTCAAAAAATATAAAAAATATTTTTAAAATTATATTGTGTTAATTAAGTATTATTACATTGTAGGTTTTAGTTGGGAACTGATTTTTTTCCAAGTAAACTAGAGCTTGAAAATTATCGATATTTTCGACATTTTTTGCAATATTGCTTTAATAATATCGATGTTTTCAAGGAAAAAGCACATATTAATCATCGATACATATCAAACTATCGATATTTTTTCAAGCTCTAAAGTAAACTCAATTAGCTTCAAATAACTTTTAGTTTTCCCATTAAAATTATACATTTTGTCATAGTTTTTTTTTGTATTTTGTAAATTCTAGTTATAAGAAAATCTTGAAAATCGCAGAACTTCGACCACAGTTCGCTGAAGAAACAAGCAGCGACGCACGGCGCCGGGCACCTTTTCCTTTTTCCGTATTCCTTTTTCCTTTTCGAAGGAGCGACCTTTGCATGCACGACAATATTTTAATATGCAAAATTTCAAATACAACGCACACACACACACACGGACGCAGACGCAGGACCTGCCGTTTGGTCAGGACGACAGACGACAGAGGTCCGTTGAAAGGGATGGAAATGGCGAAATGGACGGGGGAGTGGGAATGGGAGTGGGAAGGGGAGTGCCAGTGGTATCCAATTCAAAAATTTTGCAAACCAACCGGGCGGAATCGGCAAGTACGACGGAACGCCACACGGACAGTTCGTCCTGTTTCTCTCTTTCATTTCATTTCTTTTTTTTTCATTTCCTCTTCCGCTGGGCGGCGTCCACCGAAGCGCATCATCAACAAGGAGCACACACCCGCCGAAACACACACACACAAACATGTGGAGCTGTCCAAAAAGGACCCCAGCAGTAAGGACACACACAGGACGAAAATATCACCTGAAAAAACATATCAAGAAAGTCTTTAGAAAATGTTAAAAAAGTTTTTTAAATTAAATCAAATAACTTAAAATAAAAATTTGTTTCAAGATTTTTTAATCATTTTTTATAATTAAAATTTAGATATATTTTTTGTTTAATTTTTTTTTTTTAACAAAACCAGAAATTTGGGTATTTTTATGGAAGAAATATTTTTGTAAAACTCCTTTAAAAAAAACAAATTTTAAAATTTTTTAGAAGAACTTTTAACAAATTTAATAATTTTAAATTTCTAAAAATTTGATTTTTTTGTATTGTTTTTTTTTTTAAGAATTGTTTTTTTTTTAATGTGATTAACATATATATATCATAACTTTTAAACAGGAAAACTTAACCGTTTTAACATTTTTTTTTTAAATTAAATTTTTTTTTTTGAATAGGCTAGTATTTTCTTGCAGTGCAAACCCTTGCCACCCCATGCAGGTGGTTTCGCTGATTCGCTGGCTTAGTGGCATATTGCGCTGACACAGGAGCTTCTTCTCTATTTGCCCGCTGGGTCGCCTTGCCTCTTGACCAGTTATCCTTGCGAGGACCCCCTTACCCCAACCCACCTCCCCCCAGAACCACCCATGTGTCAGGCAGTCAATCAGAGGTCCTGCAGATCCTGATTTACGCAGGTGGGCTGCCACGGGCATTGTTGTTGTTCTTGTGGCCAGGACATTTGATGTGGGATGTGGGATGTGGGACTGGGACCCATATGTATCACGTAGTCAGTCGCCGTGCGTACTATGTAACCATAACCACCTTTATTTACATAGGCATTGGGCCGTGGTGGATGGAAATCTGATTTTCCTTTTTGTATTTTCTCTTCTTTTCTTTTTTTTGCGTGCCAGCCGTAATGTGTTTGCCTGGACAAATATTTTGCGCAGTCTGTGGCTTAAGTTGGTCAATGGAGTGGAGTTGAGCAACTGCGATGATGCGATGAACTGACAGGACACATCTGTTTGGGGTAAGGCAAATTATTTGGCAAATATCAGAAAAAGTCAGCTGAAGAAGCCATACAATCTTAACTATGATCTATCTGTATAAATTATATTATTTAAAAGTTAAATAAAAAATATCTAACAACTAAAAAAAATAAAATAAAATAATAAACACAAAGAAAAGATTTTAAATGAGTAAGTTGGCTTTTTAAATAATTTTTTAAAATAATACATATTTAAATAATAAGAATATATAATAATATAATAATAATACTAATTAATAATCATAATGGAAGTCTATAAATAATATTTATATTATATCTATTTATTAAATATAAATAAATATGCCAGTCTAAACAGGAGTTAATACTTTCAGTAAGAAAAGTTCTATAGAACACCAAGTACATTTATCAGTATTTATAAATATATATATAAATATTTGAAACAAATAAATTGAAATTTCAATATTTATTTATAGACTTAACTAAATTTAAAGTGAAGCTACCGTTTTGCATTCCAATGATAGAATTTAATTGTTCGATCGATTTGGCTTTGTTCCTCGCAGGTGGACGATTATTATTAAGGATACTGGGGAAACTGGGGATTTCAATGGGGATGTTGGAACAAACACAAAGGCTCCCAGGGAAATCGCCAACTTGCAATTGCCGTCCCGCAGGAGAGGGAATAAAAGGATGTTATTGGGATGGGAAAAGGCAGCAGCAGGACTCGCGGTGCCGTTTCGTCGTTTCCGAATGATATGATGCGTGCCTCACATGTGTATTAGTATATATATATATATATATATATAGTACATATTATATACAGAGAAGAATATATACGTTCATGTGTGATATTCAGGTTGTTTTTTGGAGCGTGTGGCCGTGTTGTTGTTTTGACAACCGGCGAGACAAAAGGAGCAGGACACCCAGGACCATGGAGCGTGGACCATGGAGCGTGGCAAGTGGTTGGCGGGGAGCTGGGAATATTTAACAGGAAGAAACCAATAAAACCTAATGATATGAAAAAATGCAATTTTCTGAAACTCGAACGAACGAAAGCAAAAAAGCGAAAGGGGAGCGGAAGCACCACACATACTAAGAAAACGGGGGGCAGTCTTTCGTCCTGTCGCGCCTTAAGTACCGTTCACACAAGGTCTTTTACTACCATATATAAGAAAGGATCTTAAATATTTAGAATATTATTTTTGAAATTTTAAACTAATTATGTTGAAAATTAAATACATTTAAATATTATTTTTAATTTTAAAGTTATTAAAATAAGTTTAAAAAAATTTAAATATTATTTTATAAGAAATTAAATTTAAGATCTATTTATTATTTAATTTTGTAAACTTTTATTAACTGATATAAAAAGGAGTGTGGGCATTTCCCAATTTAAGTAATAGTTTATTTTCCAATAAAATATATATTTTCCTGTATAATCAGGGCTTAACTTTGATTTTCCGCTTCAAAAATCACAAACATCCAGAGCAGCGGCGTGTGTCTTTGGCCGACTCGTCCTTCGTCCTTACCACCTTACCACCTTCCTCACCGCATCCTCCTCCTCCTTCGATTGTCCCCCGTTGTCATATGTGAAGTTCTCGTCGCGTTTGTGGATTTTATATTACCGACAAGAAGCGCAAAAAAAAAATTGAAACGCGAACTTGGCTTCAAAAGGAATTTTTCCCCTGGTGTGCGGAAAGGGGGGGGGGGGGGTTTCTCTCAAATGATAGACAACGAGAAAACATAAACATGGCACCCAACACTTGTCGTCCGCTGGCCTGGCAAATGGATTGGGAAACTGGCTAAAAGGAAGGGGAAGCCCGAGGAAAACCCAAGGAAAACCCAAGGAAAACCCCCAACCAATGCCCAGTATTATACATAAATGACAATGTATTACCGCTAAACGAAGGCGGGCAGCGGCCAGAAGATAGCAGACATGTAAGCAATTTTCCAAAGTACTTAGTCAGCAATTTTAACCCCTTTTCGCTTTCGCCGGGGGGGGGGTTTTCTCCGCCCTTTGACCTCTTCGCAGGGTGACCACACATCCAAGGGAAAAAAACAGAGAAAAAAGAAAGACAGAAAAGGCGCCCACGCATGGCTCACTGGAGATACCAGGGGTTATGTTATGTCCTGTCACTGGCTACAAGGATACCGATAAGCCAGCCACACCCACCAACCACCACCCACCGCCCCCTTTTTGGACCTCCTCCCAGCCATCTTGCAGAAAAACACATTTTTTGCTTTTCGCCAGCGGTTCGCATTTATTTATTTCCATTTTTTTAACACATATTAAGCCGCAAAAATATTGCCTGTCCTTTCCACTTCGTTCTCTTTCATTTTTTTTTGTATTTTGGGTGGTGGTCCAGAATTTGCAAAAGACTCAAAAAATGCTGGAGATACACTTGAAAAAATAATACATTTTACATTTGATTACAAAATTCGTTGGTATAAAGTTTATTGTTTAATTTAGTAATTTATGAGGGGCTGTAAAATCAATTTGTAATTATAAAAATATTTTTAAAAAATCCGTTAGTATTAAAATAAAAAATAAAATATTTTTATTAACATAATTTACAAATGTAATTTTTAAAGGGTATAACTAAATTCCTTTTATATTAAAATATATATTATTTGAGTCTCTACAAGAACAAAATGTAATACTTAAAATAAAAATAATAATAAATATAGAATAAATAATAAATTTGGATCGATTATTACATTAATTAATTTTTCTAATTCTTAAAGGACAGGAATATAATTTTTCTATTATTAAAATAACAATTACTTGAGTACAAAATACAATAATTAAAATAAAATAATATACATTTTAATAGAATATTATATTACCATTTTTCAGCATTTTCTTGCCGTGTAAAAGGCGAGTGGCAAATGGTGGACTGGGAATATTCTAGCTGGTCGTCTAATTCAGTCGATAGCCATTCATTGGAAACGCTTGATTGATGCTCTGGCCTTGTCTGCAGTTCGTTGATAAGAGGCAAAGACTATGCGACTCTTAACCCCACGCAGCCCCTGTCCGCCACCCAACCCCTTAACCCCCCCATCGCCGCTGGAAATGTAACCAGGCTGATTTTTACAATTGCTAGCGATTCAATTTTTCACTTTACATATTTCATGGATTAGACGACTTCAACGGTGGGTTTTTTTTCTACTTCAAGGGGGTTGGGAGCGGATGTTGTGGCGGATGGATATGGAAACTAGCCTAAATGGAAATTGCTTTGCCGGGGGTTAAGCCAATATGGGTTCGAAGATGCCTTTTATTTTATGGTTTCCACCTTGTTTTATTTTAAATAATCAATTTGATTATTTTTAAATTTTACCGAAATGGAAGGTTAATTTTACAAGACAATCAATCGTTGAGTAAAAAGGTTTTTACAATAGAAAACGAAAGATAATTATTTAATATTTTTTCCCATTTTTTTAAGGTTTATTATTATTTTGTTTTATTTCTAATATTAACTTTAAAATCTCTGTAAATCATTAAGAAATCATCTTATTTATTATTTCTTTTATTTATTTATTTATTTAGGCTAAAACTGTATTTTTTATGGTAAAATTTAACGTTATATTGATTATGAAAATTTTAACTTTTGCGTTTATATCTAAAATCTTAAAGTAAAACCTCATAATATAATTTCATACTCTGAATTTATTTACACTTTTCAACCATTCTAGTCATTGGCTTCCGACCAACATCTCCTATAAAGTATAAACACTCTTTGGAAATTCAGCTCAAGAGTCAAGGGAAATACGAAGGAGTCTTCGGGAGGGGGGTCTTCTACCTTATAGATGAGGTTCCCATTTTTTCAAGCCTAAACAGTTTCCGATTTCCGAAAGTTTAATGCTGCTGCTTGCGACGTCGGGCATCCTCCAGTTTCTTCAGATATTTGGCGGCAATGGTGAGAATGGAGGGTTCCTCCACATCCGAGAAGTTGGTATCATCATCCTCGTCCTCATCTTCGTCAACGAGACGATTGTGATCCATGTGGAGCATGGGTGGCGGAGGAGTCGCCAGGGGTAGCTGGTTATTGCCAGACGACGAGGGCGAACTCTTCACCGGGTTCTCCCGATGGATGGGTATAACGGTGACCTTCTGGATCTTGGTCCTGGGTTTCTTGAGCAAATGATCCTCGGGGGCGAAGGTCACGTGCTCCTTCATGGGATTGGTAGGCTTCTTGGGGCGTCGCTTCTTAAGAGCGGGCAACCTCAAAGAGCTGGAACACTCGGCTGTGGCCTTGGTCTCCGCATCCTTGTGATCCTTGAGATCCTTGTGATCCTTGTGATCCTTGTTGTCCCTTCTATCTCCTATTCCCCTTTCCCTCTTTCCTTTGCTCAAGGACGATGGGGCTAAGCCACTGCCCCCCGCCACCCGCTGATCCAGGATCCTGGTAACCCGCTCCTCGACCATCTGATCAATGGTCGAACTCAACTGCAGCAGCTTCTCATCGATCACCTCGTTGACCGCCGTCCTGATGGCCACATAGATCTCGTTCATGTACTTCGAGCGTGTATTTTCCGACTGCGAACGCGGCCTCAGCTTGTCCAGGACATCCTCGGTGATCAGGGCAAAGCGCAGCTTCGTGGCCTTCGACATGTTTACGAGGAAAAGTAAAGAACAAAAATTTTGTTAACTTTGAAATTTTGTTGATATTTTTTAGGAGCGTTTGGAAAATTGTTACTGAACTTAGCCGTGGCTTTTACAGCTCTGCTTTCGAAACGAAATGAAAAAAAATCAAACTGACTGGAAAACTGAAGGCTAAACTCAAGGACTACTATATTTGATATGTTTTTTTTTCAGACATGAGTAGTTTATTGTTGTTCGGTTCTTCTGTTTGTTTCCCCACGTTGACATGTGACAGGTCGTGGACTCATTGTTCGAGTAGCGAAACAAAGGACGAGTGATTTCAATTAGGCGAGTTGAATAAGTCAGAGTTTCTGACCGTGTGACATTTCCCTTTCCCGAACCACTTCCTATTTTGCGTCCTTTGCGCTGACATTTCTCCCCCTTGGCACTTCCTTCCTCTTTTGTGGGCACTTCAGCGAAGCCGATCTTGGCTCTTTCGGGAAGCCAGATGTCAGGAACGGAATGAAAAATGATAATTTCCTAACTACCTGGCGCGGGATTAACGCGATTTACCCGAAAGGGTTACGCGATCCGAAGATGTCCCAATAAGGGACACTCTATTTCCATTCCCAGGTAGCTAAACCAAAAAATTCCAAAAAGGGGGTTCGCAACTCACCCCGTTTTGTCGGTAGGGAAGTTTAACCCTTCGCTAAACCCGAAGGGATAGGCAAATCCGCGAGTCATCCCAGCCACACATTCACATTCACGATCGACTGCCGCGAAGATCGGATGGATGGTCGCGTTATCGCTCGACGATCGGTAATTATCGGCCGACACCCATCGCTCTGCTATCGGTGCTCCTCGATCGGATTTGCGCTTTTCGAAGTTCTCGATGGGACGCAGCGATCCCATCCCATCCCGTCCAGTCAAGTGGTCCCGCCGAAGTGCCATCAATTAGCCAATTCGCATTGTTACCCGCTTCTTCGATACCCTCGCGATCACTTCGCCAAAGATCGCAGATAAGGCCTTTATGAGGTCTCAAGAGCTTTAGGGGTTTCAAAGCAGTTTTAATTGTGAATAACATGAAGAGCATAGGGATCTAAATGTTGGTTTCTCAAGTAGTTTATTTTCATGTCAGTTGCTTTTATTATAATCCGAAATTTATTACTGCGACTATATAAAATATTAATATTATTATATTTATTATTATTATATAAATATTATAACGTTTCACTATATTATATTAGCCATTTTATGTGGCTGAAATATTATTATTTTTAGTTGGTTTATGATTGACCAAAATGATTAATGGGTAAATTTAATAATATCTATATTAACGGAGGCATTATATATTTTTATTGCATCTTATAGCTATTCATAAAATTTAGCGATTTGAAAAACATTAATATAAGGTAATATTTATACGAGAAACCCCTTATTTAAAGGTAGGTATATCTAGAAATTTAAAAATAGGCATTCCATTTTTGTTAGGATATATTAAATTTCCTTTATATTTTTATTAATAATAGTAATTTATTTAAAACAATGCCTCCACATTTTCCAGAGTTTTAATAACATTTTAAAGCTTTGTCTTTCTCCAAATAAATTGTATTTCAAGAAATATACATTCCTAATATCAGCTATGAGATATTAGTAATAGTAATAGACTCTCTCTCTCTTTGAATGCCTTAAGTTCTCCTGGTTATGGGCAATTTATAGACTTCTAATGCCAAAAAATTAGCCATTAGATGGGGTGAAGGGGTGAATCAGCCCCCCAATCGAAAAATCAAGAACTTTGTGCCTTAAAGACGGAGACCCTCTTGATTGTCTTCCCTTTACCCCCTCCGTTTTCTGTGTGTTTTTCCATGTCCGCCTGTTTGATATCGCAGCGCGGCATTTATAAATGTAATTGTATAAATGCTTGAGTGAGGGATGGGGTGGGATGGGGTGGGTGTGGGCTGTCCCGTTCCAAGGACACCGGCTTCATGGGGTTGAATGGCAAATGGCCGCTTGAGGTCCGTTCGATGTCCGGAGTCTCGAGCTTTTCTGGTCGCTGGCTGTTGGCCATTAGGGGTGGACTTTCGACATTGTCGATTTCATTCGAAAACGAAAACGAAGCGAAACGCCACGCAGGACATTCTGGCTGCTCAGGATACTCAGGACCTGTCCAGGATGGCCGGCCAAGCGAGGAGTGCGAGTGAGAGGGAGAGAGAGAGAGTGAGAGACAAGGTGAAATATGTGCGATTTCAATCCACGAACAACTGCAAAACTGGCAGCCACTTCAGCTCAGCTCCGTGGGCCGTCCATCACCGGGCCACCAACACTAACGACCATGTCCTGCGAGTCCTGCGAGTCCTGCGAGTCCTTCGAGGGGGTGGTGGTGGGTCAAAAATAGAGGGAGGCAGAGAGAGAAAGAGCGAGCCAGTCCAGTTTAGGCAGAGAGAAAAAAGTTACAGCTTTTAAAATCTAATATAAATTTCTAAAAATTCTAAAATCGGATAATAATTTCCTTTTTAAATTTTAAAAGGATACAAAGCAAAAAAAATATTGCTTACTACCACTGAATTATTTTAGCTTTGCTCTTTCACTTTAAAAAATGTATTAGAATTTTTTTTAAGCATTTACTAATTTTAAAGTCAGTTCAAAAAAATTGAAGTAAATTTGAATATAAAATTTACTTAAAATACAAAACGTATTTTTTATGTGAAATATAAATACTTTTTTTTTGATTTTGAAGAATTAAATTGATTAATTATAAAATTTGAATATTAAAAAGATTTTTAATAGAAATTTAGATTTTCTCTCTGTGTTTTTTTGGTTTTGCGTTTTAGCGCTCCAACAAAGGGGTCAATAAAAGGGGGGGTTTTAACGACTGTGACTGCCCCACTACGTTCTGCACCCCCTTAGCCACAACCCGCCTCCCCTTTCCCACCCCCGCCCCTGCTGTTTTAGCCCTTTCGTGGGACTGTGCTCGTATTCAACCCCCTCAGCAGATTGACTTTTATGTTGATAACTCCGATGTCGTTCTGTTCCTGCTCTGGCTCTCGACCAACCCAAACCCCCCACCCCCCTAACCCACTCATTTCCCACCCCCTCCCGCAACCCCTTATTGTTTGTATGTGTTGTACAAGTTGTCCACTACAGAAGCGAACTCGCCGTTGGCTTTCCACTCACCCCTCAAGTGGCCATTTTGAATTTTGGCCATTTCCCTTAGCATTCCCTTTGGACAGCCACCGACAATCCGCCCACTGCGCCCCTCCGTCCCTTTCTGACACTTCCATGCCGCCCCCGCCCCCAAAAGAGCCCCCTAGTTATCCTCCGCAGGATCCTCCCTTTCCTTGTTGCCACTTCATTGATTGAGGTAACTTTCGGGGGCGACTTCAAGCCCTCTCATTCAGCTGACCATCTTCACTTTTATAGCACACAGAGAAAAAGCTGAGTGATTTTACTACGAAACTAATATTTATTAAACCTAACCTTATTTAACTTTTAACTTGATTGAGTAATAAACTTATTGTATACCATTTTGTTTACATTAGAACTAATTATCCATCTCCAGAACTTTAAAATCGTATATAAAACTTCTATTATAATGGATAATAACAACTTGGAGAATGATATTATCATATTATAATATGATAAAGAGCAAATTTATCTTTAAAATCAAGAAATGGTTATCTTTTAAATGGAATATATTTCATTATTCTAATAATAAATGTGTTATTAGAAATATCATGTAGAGAACAACCATTTTTCTACCTGAAGAACCTTTTTATATTAAATTTATAATAATAGAACCCTATAATTTCTTCAAGATTCTTATAAAACATAACATTTTGAACTAATACATCATTCTGGAATTTCCAAGCAAGACTTGTTCAATTATCCTTGAAACGTAACTCCTTCTGGTCACTTCCTAAGCCACCGTGAACCGTCTAAGTCGCTTTTTCGTGTGGTGTGGGTGGCAAATCCGTAAATTAGTTGCCTCCCCCAATAATACGGTTCTAAGCTCATACCTCTCACAGCCACATATACCCACCTATCCACCTACATACGTCTCTATTCGGTCCGGTTTTTCGGTCTGAGGACTGAGGACTCCGGACTACGGACTACGGACTCCGGTTCTATCCCACCATCGACTTGACGATGTTTTTATGATGCCCAAGACAGCAGCTCGTGCTCGTTGTTCGCCTGCCCGTATTAAGACAAAAGGTTAAATTTAAATTTGAAATGATGAAGGGGTTGGTTGTTGGCAAAACAGGGGTTTTGTTCCAGGTTCGAGCATCACGTCCACATTCGCTGGCTGCGTGCTCCAAGCGCCCTGGCCATACATTGCAATATGGCTGCCCCTTCGGCTTACCAGGGCTCCCCACCCATGACCCCTGACCCCCCTATCACCCGACCCCCTTGACCTCCCGCCGCCACTGTGTGCGGAGCATATTGTTGCCTCGGAATTGGATTGTTGGGTTAGGTGTAAGGTGTGGCAGATGGTGTGGATTTTCCCCTGACCGTGTGTGTGTCTGTCTGTGTGTGTGTGTTCTGGCCAAAAGCGGAGGCAACCCGAAGACCTTTGCCTCAAAGCCCCCCCTTGAAACCCCCCTGAAAAACCATCTGTGTGGGTGGTAAGTTGCTGAGTGGTTCGATGGCAAAAAGGAGCGAAAGAAACTTCCAGCCAAAGGCTGCAGACGTGGCCAGGATAACTGGCAGGGTTAAGGCCTTTGGGGGGTTAAAGAGGGGGCAACAGGGGCGTAGGCAAGAAGGGGTTAAAGTGAATGTACTTTAATAAAATAATTTAAATTTTTTTAAAGCCAGTGTTTTAATGTTTGTAAAAATTCCAAACTATATTTTTAGTTTTAAAAAATAATTAAAAAAATATAAAAATTAAAAAAATGTTTTAATATGCAAAATTAAATATAGAAAACAATGATAAAACAGGTTTGGATACCATTCTAAAATTAAACCCCCCCCTGAAAAGAAACCCCCCTACGCCACTGAAAACCGAAAACCGGGTATAGGTGGATACGTCGTATGCTAATGGACATTCGAGATTTTGGTTTTGGGTATTTTGAGCAGTTCAGCTCCTGTTTAGTCGGTCTTCGGTCGAGCTCGGGGAAAAGCCGATAAGTACGCTTTATGCCCTTAGAATGCTACGTGTGCGACTTGCAGGGGCGGGGACTTACAAGGGGGGGGGGGGGGGTGGGTGTTACGACTGGACTGGGCTCATGATACTCATTTTGTGATTGTGTGATGATGGATGGGACATGTGCCGGTGGGCGGGGAGGTCCTTTTGGTCCTTTTGGTCCTCTGGTCCTCGGTCTCTTGCCCAGAATGCCGATGGCTGAATGGATGGATGGCCAAAAGGACATTGGGAGTGGGCCTTGGGCCTTGGGCCCACTGGGCGTCCATGGGCCAGTTGCATTTGTCCTTGTGCTATTGAGCGTGAGCTCTCCTGCTCGCTGGAGTGTGCCGGAAAAAGGATTCGAACGATTTAGCATTCGGAATAAGTTGTCCCGGATCTCGGGGCCCCGGATCCCCGGATCCTTTGGCATCTGTTTGTTTGCATTCCACTCACCTGATACCACATACGGAATACCCAAAAGGGGGGGGGGTGGTCGACCATTAGATTCATGAAATATGCATGCTGGATAAACATAATTCGGGGCATGCGAGTAAATACTTTTGTCAAGATTTGACCATGATTGAGTGCGACTTTTGGGGTCCTGCAGGTCCTGCGAAGAGGTTAACTAGCCATAATTTATACGCTCGATTGGATTTCGCATTTGTATCGGGCTGCTCATGGCTTGGGGCTCCACTATCTGACTTGATTGTGGGGTAATGGTTTGTAATATATAGGTACTTTTAAAGGATGGTCAGCAATTCGATTATAATATTAGAGGTTTGCCTTTGATGGTAAATATTTAATTGGGTTTCATTTGAATTTATTTAGTAAGGGGTGTATATTTATGTTTCTAATATAATGATATTTTATTTTATGAGAATTTTGGTAGTTTAGCCAC
The DNA here is from genome assembly GCA_035046095.1 of Drosophila pseudotakahashii. Lineage (NCBI taxonomy): Eukaryota > Metazoa > Arthropoda > Insecta > Diptera > Drosophilidae > Drosophila > Drosophila pseudotakahashii. The sequence continues at coordinate 18,341,457 of JAWNOE010000105.1, forward strand.
TCTATTATATTAATATTATTATTTCCGAATTTAGATTTTTTTTTTAGATTTGTATGTCAATTCGTTCTGGGTGTTTTTGGCTACTTCCCATTTTTTTGTCCAGACTTTTATATTTTAGTTTAGATTGTTATTATTATATTTTGCTTAAATAAATGTATGACACCCATTCCTAGTTTTTCCCTTTTTGAAAAATAACTTTCGCCCCTTATAAACTCTTACTTACCAAATTCCCCTTCTCTAAAAATCCTGTGCAACCATTTGGGAAAAACTAAACGTTTGCATTTCGCAGACAATTTCAAAATAATTGGGCCACAAAAAGCGCGACGCTGTCAGCGATTTGAATTTGAATATATGAATATGAATATGAATATGAGTGTGGATGTGGATGTGAATGTGAATGTGGGAGTAAAATAAAAAATAAATAAAGAGCACAGCGAAATAATGGCTGTGTCATTTCCTTATTTTCGAGTGCTATTATTAAGCGTTTGAAATATCATACTGTCATGCGGGAAAGGGGGAGGTACGGAGAGGGGGGGGGGAGGTGGGCATCGGAACAGGACCTAAGGACGAACGCCCATGTGTGTTTGTGTTGGCGCGATATCCATTAGCTAATATTAAAATCATTCTTTTTTTTTTTTTAGAGAGAGCAGACTGAATGGCGCTGGGAGCTAACCGCGGGAAAATCTCCACCCACCTAGGACCCCCCCCACCCTCCACCCCCTCTCCCTTCAGTTTTCCCACCAAAAAACTGACAAAACAGACCAAAACACAACACACATATACGCACAATCAACAATCACGCACTCACCTACTGGATTTTCAAGCACTGAAAGAAATTGTGCACTTCTACCTTTACTTATCTTGAATTTTCATATTCCTACTTGTTCCAAAAAATCTAAAATATTGACAAAATAATCAAATTAACATTATTATTAAATCTAAGACATTATTTTTCTTAGTGTATTTTTAATTATTTAGTAATGAATGAATATTTAAGTTTCGTAGGAATTTTGGTAGTTTAGCCATTTTTTTATTATTAAATCTAAGGCCTTATTTCTCTTAGTGTAAGGCCCAAAGAACTAGAGAGAGAGCTAAACGTCATGGAATTGAATGGAAGCTGGAGTCCTAGAGTCCTGGAGTCCCAGAGTCCTGTGTGTTCCGAGTTTTTGGACCTTCGGCGGCTGAGTCGCATTGTTTAATGAAAGTTCTTTCCCAAAAACTTTCAACGGCCCTTTCGCATGTGTGTTTGTCCTGGGACATTGGCCGCACGTATGCAAATGTGTCTGTGTCCTGCGATAGGAATGGAATATATGGTTTGGGGAGGGGGGTCGGTGGGCCAGGGGGTGGCAGGAACGTGCGATGTCAGACGGCAGTTGACAGCATGTTTATTTGTTTGCCGCGGCCCAGGAAAACCCATCCACCCACCCACACTCCCAATTCCCATCCGAGAAAATCCCGTAACCAGATTGTCCAACTGAAGTCCAATGGTTTTCATCCGAACCGCTGATCCCCATTAGGGGAAATGTCATATTGTCGAGAACTAATCGACTGAGCCCAATGAATATTTTGGGCAAGTGCCTGATCTTTTTTTTCACTTTGTTTAATATAAATAAAATTCGATTTAAATATTTTTAAGATAATTGCAGTTTTACGATGTAAATACGAAAAATAATCAGCGAATCACATCTTGGTGAAAAATAAAATACGAATTTAACTTTTATGTCCATTAGTCCCCTTACATCAAAATTTTTTGCGAAAATTTTAAAAAATATAAAAAATTTAGGTTTAAATGCCAATCGATTGGAAATTTAATAACGAGTTCGGAAAGGTATGACAATCCATGTTTGGATTAATATTTCCTTTGTTTGAGCGGAAAAACATTTTTGTTTTTTTCGAAAATTCCGGATTTTGGTTTTTTTGACAAAAATATGAATTTTTTCTTTTGGTTTTTTTGCTATAACTTTGCCAAAAATGGTCCTACACCAAAAGTACATACTGTTTTGAACAGATAACAAAAAAATTATTAAATCCATGACACATTTAACTTGATTTTGAAAAAATAAAATTTTCGCAAATTTTCATTTTTTTATAAGGGGGTACATCATGATTTTTTGCGAAAAATTGACAAAAAATAAAATGTCTTGGTTTAAATGCCAATCGATTGGAAATTTAATAACGAGTTCAGAAAGGTATGACAATACATATTTGGATCAATATTTCGTTTGTTTCAACGAAAAAACGGTTTTGTTTTTTTTTGGAAATTCGACATTTCGGTTTTTTGACCAAAGTATGAATTTTTTCTTTTGTTTTTTTTTGCTATAACTTTTCCAAAAATTGTCCTAGACCAAAAATAAATACTGTTTTGAACAGATTACAATGTAATAATTAAAGTCATTACACTTTCCGTGCGATTTTGAAAAAATAAAATTTTCGCCAAATTTCATTTTTTTTTAAGGGGGTACATCATGATTTATTGCGAAAAATAAAAAAAAATAAAATGTTTCAGGTTTGAATGCCAATCGATTGGGGATTTAATTACGAGCTCATAGAGGTATAACATTCCATATTTGGACTATTTTTTAATTTTTTTTTTAGCCAAAATAGTGATTTTTTGGTTGTGTTTCGTTTTAATTTTTTTTTTCCTGTGCGTAAAAATGAAATTAATAAGGATCACTTTGTGGCTGATTTAGAACTAACTTTTATCTTTGCTTTATCTTCTATACAAACTTTAAGAACTTAAAGACCACCGAGTAGGTAATATCTTCACCTATGATAATTCGCCAGCCGAAACAAAAAGGATTCTAAACGTTCGGCTGCAGGACTTCTGTTCTATATGCAAATAAATACCTCTCATTCAAAGCTGAAATACGAACGATTCCAGGATAGGTATTCACCTTCTCTTCCCCGTTTTCCAGGACATTCTCCAACCTCCATTCTCCATCCTCCACATGTCCACTCGTTGGTCCGACGATTTCACACAGGACATGCGCATCTTGCACTGCAAATGTGGCCAAGATGGATGTGTGTGTGTGAGTGTTTGAGTGTGTGTGGAATTGGGCATCCTTGTGTGCCGGCGCATTGTTGTTGGTTGTCAGGACTTTTGGTCCATTTAACATGTCTCATAATAATTGTGATTGGGGTTTATTTCGCATTCATTTGAATATGAATTAGCATCGTTTCGTAGTTGTGAGTGGAAGTCGACGACTTATGAGTAGAGTGTGGGTGGATGGGTCACCGTTGAATGGAGCGAAATGGAATGGAATGGATGTTTTTTGCCAATTTGGCTAAAAGGGAGAATCTGCCAGTGGTCATACATGCGACACACTACACTACACCTCACACACTTACACACTCGCACACACACACATGCGCAGACACATGCTGCAGGACTTTTGAGCCCCTGAGTTCCTGAGTTCCTGAATTCCTGACTCCGGTGGTTGACACTCGTTAAGACGTAAAAAACTATGCAACATTTTTTAGCTGTCAGTACAGTAACCCAAAGGATTGTCCTTAAAGGTCCTGAAAAAGAGAGATAGAGAGAAAGAGAGGGAGAGTTCGTCCTTTCGCTGGGGGAATTTACTGTTATTAATTAGTGCAAAACGGCCCTCGGGGGCCCCTTTGGGTTTTCTTTCGCTCTGCCATCGGTTTCCTCGGTTTCGGTTTCAGTTTTCGGTATTTGGTTTTTTGGGGCGACAGTTAGAGATCTTGGCCTAACCCTGTGCGTCCTGTGGGTTTCCTGATTAAGGACACACAGGAGGTAAAATGATTTTGCGGAATGTCTAGCCGGTCAACGGGGGATATGAGCTGAATCATCCTGATTCAAGAGGACGGGCCCATACACTTTAGTTTTTGGGATTGGTTCGTTTTTTGCAGATGGGATCGGCCGAAAAAAAGGGTTTTGGAATGTAACTTACGTAAAACGTTTCATTTATTTGCCATTTTCTGGTTTGAAATGGTTCAACTGGTTTATAATAAAAAATAGATTATTATTTATGATTTTTTAACGATTTTATACATTTTATGTATTATTATATGGCAATCAAAATAACTGAAAAAAAGTGAGAAATATATACAATAAATATATAATAAAAATAAAAATATTTATTGTTAAAAATAAACAATAAATTTATAATTAAAATAAAAATATATATTGTTTATTTTTATAAATATGGATTATTATTTCTAAGGATTCCTGGCTAATTTTTATTTTTGACCAAAAATGCTTATTTCTTAAGTTTATAATTAAAGCGGAATTTCTTTGTAGATAAATAGTTTGTTAAGTATTTAAATTAGTTATATAAATATAAAATGTTTTTAAAAATGTATATATTTTATTGTTTATTTAATATAGGAATCTTACCCATCCTCTCATTAGTCACAAAATTATTATAGCGTCACTTTCACTTCATTTTTTTTTTGTTGCCCCTTCCCAATTCCCCTTTTCTCCCCGCCCCTGTTGATTCAGTTTCGTTTGTATTGCGGTGAGTTGAACCAACAAAAAAAAAAAGCGAACGAAAAGCAGAAGAGAATTATTTTAAAAAATTGCCCACCGCCCAGTGACAGGATGAAAGGGAAAAGGACACACAGGACACAGGCCAAATGGCAAACAGAGCGCGTAAATTCAATCGGCAGACAACGGGATATCAGTCCGCAGATACATAACCTTTCACACTCGTCCTGAAATCCATCCTGCATCCCTGCACCTCGGCTCGCGGATTTTCCGATTTTCCCCGATTTCCTCGATTTTCCCTCGGCACATTAGATCATAAATAAAATTAGAGCGCAGTGTCCATTAGGAAGCGCATCGCATATCAGATACGCCTGGTGTGCGTGTATCTCTCGAATGTCGAATGGGTTGTGTAATATTGATTAAATTGGTGAAACACTTTTTTTTTTCTCTTTTAAATTACTGTAAAATTTCGCACACTCACTGCGTAGAGGAGTGGTGGAAATGGGAAAGCCACATCGCCGGCACAGTGAGAAAATAATAAGGATAAATAAATGCTTGAACTATAAAGATGATCAAATATACATATTATAAATAATATTATAAATATTCTAGCAAAATAAATTAGTTTTCTATAAAATAATAATTCTTGAAATTAGCGAAAATTGTAAATTATTGATCCTAAGATTAAATAGATCAAATATAATATTTTGAAGTATATGAGATATATAATAAATAAATATTCAAGGGGAAATAAATAAGTTTGCCATTAAATATTAATTCTTGAAATTAGCAATAAATTTTAATAAAAATTAAAATTTAAGATTAAACAGATAAATATATAATATATTCAACCGAAATAAATTATTTTGCTATAAAATATTTATCTTTCAAATTAGCGATAGATTTAAATAATAGATCCCAAGATTAAACAGATAAAATATAATATTTTCCAGTTTATATTAAATATTTATACATTTCGTACTCCATATTTTTTGCCAGTGCATTTCGTAACCCAGTGCCCTGTCACCCTTTCGGCCATTATCCTTTCGATTGCTTGCTTCGGCTGCTGCTAATAATATTGACACAAAGGATACTCTCTGGTCGCGCACTCCACACAAAAGGTATGGCACAAAAAAAAAGCAAAAAAAAAAAAAATAGAAAGGACGAAGGACGAAAATGCAGCAGAATCACAAGCAGAGGCGGAGGCAGGACGGCTTTGATCGGCGAAGTCAATTGTAACACATCGAATTGTTCGCATTGATAGATTTTGATTTATTTGCAGTTATTTATAGGCCGTGTGTTCTCTGTGTTGTGTGTGGATGAGGACGAGGATGACGATGACTCGCCGTGAGTGGCAGATCCTTGTGACATTAGATTATCCGTTCTTATCCTCGATTTTCGGTTTGCCTCCCAGTCTCTCTCACCCATTACCCATTGCGCTTGGTCTTTTTAAATGGCGAAGCAGAAGATTCGCGATTCGCACAGTTGCAGTTGGCAGGATGAACGTGCAGAAAGGCTGCAAAAACGCCGGTTGACAGGACTCGCAGGACTCTCGCCAAGATGGTCCACGGTCCACAGATGCTACGTGCTGCACACGGTCCACATGACATCTGCATACATCCCCCACATCCTCATATCCGCGTCCTTTTTTTTCCTTTTCTTTCCATATTCCGCATCAACTGCAACTCATTCCATGCACATGACTCGACGCCAGCGAGGGTAGATCCATTTGTTTTAATGTTAATATTGGGCAGAAATTATGCAAATATCGGTTAAGATTTTATTCTAGAATTTGTATCTATTTTAAAGAGTAAAATAAATTATAAACCTAATTAAGAAATATTTTTCTACAATTTTTATTTCTTTTATTTTGTATATTTAAAGGAAGAAGTTTAAAAATTCCAAGTCTTCAAATAGATCAAGCTATTAAGTTTACCACAATTTGAAATATTAAAAAAATCTTGAGTATCACTTTAAAAATATACATTAAAGTGTTAAAAAAAAATATAATAAAAATATTTAAAAAATCTTGAGTATTACTTTAAAAATATACATTAATGTGTTAAAAAAATGTAATACAAATATTAACGAAATAAGTTAATTAAGTAATGTTTTTAGAAATATACTAACAGATTATTATATTGAAATATAACAATAGGAGATTTATCTTACAAGTTCGAACTCTTATTTCAAATTGTATCTTTCGTAAATCTTCAATCGCCCCTCGTTTCGGCCTCCGCGTTGTCTGCACTAATTGAAAATGCTCATGCAGCGCTCAGCGCGGTATCTATATATCTGTGAGATACTTTTTCTGCATCCGTATCTCGTGTATCTATGTGGCTCCGGCTTTTCATTCAGAGCCCCCCATCCATTTATCCCAGCCACCCAGCCACCCTACACACTCCGCCCCCTTTTCGGCTGGCTTTTACGACTGACTGCTGGGCATGCAAGGGGCCAGGATACCAAAGGATATGAAGGATGGAGGGGGCAGGACGAAGGGGGCATCCGGATGGGCTGCAGATGGCAATGGCGATGGTAGATGGGTCGTCGCCTGTCCAGCCTCGAAATGGGTTGCTCCGCCGACGCTGGTTATCTCCACACATCATTCTTAGTTCGCAGCTCCTTCCCGCAGATCCTTGCCTCTTGGGCGTGTGCCTGTGTGTGTCTGTGTGTGTGTGTGCTTATTGCATATCCTTAAGGTAATCACATTCACAATATAATAAAACCATGTGGTGGCGTTTCTTTTGCGTTTCAGCTGCCTTTGGCCAGGCGAATCGTTTTGCTAGGCATTTCAGTGCCCTGCTTTTGAAAACGATTTTTTAAAGTATTTTTTAAGAACCTTTTTCTTTAACAAAATCCCAAAATGTATTAAAATGTATTTTTAGTTTCTTTGATTAAATATATTTTAATTCTGTAAATAGATCTGTTTAAAACACATTTTAAAATGTTTAAAATAATTAATTTTTGATTTTGTTGTGGCCTAATTTGTTTAAATATTTTTCTCTTAAAAAATTATGTTTAAAATATATGATTTCAGATTTTTTTGTGGTTTAATGTGTTTAAATATTTTTCTCTTAAAAAATAAAATATTTTAGGTTGTATTGTAGGTTTTTTTTAATAAGTATGTTACAATAAAAAATCTTTAAAATATATAATTTCTGTTTTTGGTGTGTTTCAATTTGTTTAAATATTTTTCTCTTCCATTTTTATTTGACCAAAGGAGGGCATCTGGCTAAATCAACCTGGCCGAAGGTCCTGCGCTGCGCTCCTGGCGGCTTCTCCTTCTTCTTGGCATTCTCTTCTGCGTTTCGTTTATTTTTTTTCAAAAAAAACTTTGTTGGTATCCAGCTACAAGTCCCTTGGGCAGCATTTACCACCCCATTCGCTGGCGGTCCTTGAAGAGGACCGAAGACAACCCACAACCCGCACACACACGCACTTGGCACACCTCGTTGGAGGGAAATTCCTATCCAAAATGGACATATGGCCACTGGCCCACACTCACACCCCTTCGCACACCCACCCACACACACACACATCTATCAGTATCTCCCAGTGTGTGTGTGTGTGTGGGTTTTAAAACCTTAAACAATTTTGGCAACGGCTTGCGAATAGACTGTAAATTGGGAAATTAATGGCCCCGTTACAGCTCGTGTATTGTTTTTTAAAGGGTTTTCATTTTTTGTCTGTTCTTTTTTTCAGTTTTTTTTTCCCCCCGCCTGCAAAGTGGTTGGAAAATTGTGGGTGGGATGCATTCCTGCGGCTTCCATTTGAAAATGGGTTTTCTTTCGGACAGACCGCTTTTCACTTGGCCCAAAATCATTTCATAGATTTGGCTTCTTCGATTTGTCAAAGGAGAAAAGCTTGAAGGATTTTATTTTGGGTTAAATATTTTTCTTAAAACTAAAAATATTGTTAAATTCAAATTTTTCAAAAATATTAAATTATTTATGTGCCATAATACGTAATAAATAAAAAATGGTTTCAAATATTTTTCCGGCAAACCAAGGACCAGAAAAAATATATATCTCCGCAAAGGACAAAAAGCTGTCGGACGCAAAAGTAAGGCCAAAATGGCGATAGCGCCAAAACGGAAGGGGCAGCCGACCATATGCAAAAAAAAGGCAAGGACCAAAAACAGGGGACAAAATAACAAAAAAAAAAGAAAAAAAAAGAAATACAACCGAAAACAGAAATTTAAAATAATAACAACCCAAAGGAAAACAACATTTGCAGATGCGGTGATGTTGGGTTGGAAAATTCCTCATGGCCGGAAAAAAGGGGGAAAGGACGGAAAAGGCCGGACAGGACAGCACAGGACACAGGACGCAGGACACACGCACACAAACGCCAAACCGAGCGACAAGCAAACAAACAAACGAATGAACAGATATCCCAGCCCCAATACCATAACATTGCCAACATACAAGGCCATAAACTCACCCACACACACACACACAGGACTCCGGGACTATAGATCCTGGCGGGCGATACATATTCGGTTGCCCATCCTTGGACCTTCGGGGGTTGCCAGTTGGAACTGCGAACAGGGAACTGGGAGCTGGGGGCTGGAAACTGGGAGCTGCCCAACTCGCCGTCGCGCAGGACGATGCAGGACCTTTTATATTTACATGTCTTAAAATTTTAAAAAGGACTCGCTGAGGGGGGGGGGGGTCGCTCGCCGACTGGCAAAGGACCTTGGCATCTGCTTTGCATATGCACACCGGGAAAAATAAATAAATAAATATAGTAAAAAATAAATTATCAAACAAAAAATAAAAATATAAATACAAACAAAAAAAAAATGTTGTTTCTTTATTATCTTTGTATTTTAAACCAAGTTATTTTCAAATAAAAAAAATAAAAAAAAAAAAAAGTTATTTTATGTGACTTCGAAAAAGGTATTTTTTTAACGAATGTAGAGAAATATTTTTTTATATAACAATGGTTGAAGTTTGGAAGGATTTTATGACTTAATTTCCCTTAAAAACAACTCTTTTAGTTTATATTTAACAAAACAAAAATCTCAATTTAGTTTGACTATTTGATGTGCCGAAAATTGCATATGGTCTATAAAGTGAACATTTTCACAAAAACTCTCGTCAGATCCTTTAGGAATGAAACAAGGACCTAGGGGTAAGTTTGTTGAACTCATAATACTGTTCTTTATCGATCTATATTTTCTTTTATTTTTTATCATATTTTTTTTTTAATTTTATTATAATTTTCTATTTTATAGGTTTTAGTCGTAGAAATTGAACAAAGTTTTGATTAAAAATCTTAGTTTCCGAAAAATATTTGATATAAATAAAAAATAAATCAAAAAATATAAAGACTCAATTTTTCTCTCGGTGTATGCGTGTGGGTTGCCTTTTTCGGGTGTAGTTTTGACAACCAAATTGTTGCTGTTTTTGTTGTTGCTTCCGGGGGGGCATTGTGTATGCATGTGTTTTGTGGTCCTTTTGGGCGCCGCGGTCCAAGGAGAGTCCCTGGGTTGCGTGGTCCCCGGTTTCAGGACCTTGGTCCTTGCTCCTTTCCCAACTCTCGGTTCCGTTTCATTAGTCGGACTCTCGTTTCGTTTCGTTTCGTCCTACCTTTTCACAGACTCACTCACTCATTCTAACCAACAAACAACCAGACCACCCACCCACCCACACACACACATGGCCGCGGATCCTTGGATCCTTGGACCCTACATATACAGCCGAATGCCGAATTGGATTTATACGTGTATAATAAAAGTACTTGACGGGAGGGCCAAAACACTAAATGACTATAAAAAGCACTTTGAAGAGGGTCAAATGGAGATAAATTTGTATGTGTGTGTGAGAGTGTGTGTGTGCAAAGGACATGCGACTGCGGAAAGGATATTTGCTTGTATCTAATGTGTTTTTATTCTTGAGCTCGTTTTCGTCTTACATTTTTACGATTCGGCCGGTCACTTCGAACATTTGGACGAGGGATAGACGACCCTTACATATGAATATACAAACATACATCTAAACATATACATATACATACTTATAGAGAGAGGGTTGCTCTGTCACTTCTGGCGGGTGGTTGGGGTTTTTGTAACTTGGAATATGGGGTATTTTATGGCCACTGTTAAGGCTTTTTGCGGCAACAAGCATTTTTCGACCCCCCTTCTCATTTCCTTTCTCCTCCTACGCCTTTTGATGTCCCACCCCCCTTCCACCATCTATCATTCACTTATTTGAATAGTCCCTGCCCCGCGTCCATTTCGAATTTTTGGGTCTATTCTGGGGGGGATTCCAGGCCATTGAATGTCCTAACGGGGTAGCCGGGATATTGGGCTCATTTTGTGATTAACTGAAATTCGATATACGCATTTCTTTTGCCCAACAAGCATATGTAGCGAAAGTGAATTGATATTATAGATGAGAAGAGGACTGTCCTGATTTGTTTGCATTTTTAGAATGTAACTCTGTTTAAAAAATCTATTATGTGATATATAAAAAATTAGTACAAGCCTTTAAAAGGTTTTAGAAAATAAACTGAAATATTTAAAATAAAGCAAATAAAATAAATCATGATATTAAAAACAATATATATTAGTTAGAAGAGTTTACCTTAATTCATTTAAACTAATTAAAGGTAAATCATATTATTACATTTTAATTTGTAATTTGATTTGTTTGCATTTTTAAAAGTAACTCAGTTTAAAAATCAATTATGTGTGAAATAAAAATGAATAAAAACCTTTAAAAAGGTAGAAAAAAATGGAAAAGCAAGAAAATAAAATAAATTGTTAGAATAAAAAAAGGAAATCATTAGTGAGAACGTTATAAAACTTCAAAAAGTTAATCACATTATTACATTTCAAGTAAATATTCATAGATATATTAATATAGTATTATTGAACTTATTATAATACTATTTCAAGTTAATATTCATAGATCTATAGATAATATTCTTGAAATTATTATTAGTATTATTTCATTTTAAGTAAATATTCATGGATATGTACAGATAATATCCTTGAACTTAATATTGCATTTCAAGTAAATATTCATAGATACATATAGATAATATTCTCGAACTTCCTGAGCTTACATATCGATTACCCTTAAATATAATTGAATATTTGAGGACTCGGTGTCCAAACATCAAGCAACACTTTTGCAAATCCCGGCGGGACCATTCCCTGACATCCCCAAACTGACCCAGCTTTTATCCATAAGAATCCATAAGCCAAATCAACTGTTTTTCCAGTCGAGTCCACTTGGCTAAAAGGGACTTTCACCCCCTAGAAAACAAAAACAAAAAACAAAAAAGGTGCAAATTTCTTTCGAATTTCTTCGAAATGTAACTCGATACTTTTTTTTTGTGGGCCTTTTGCATCGATTTCTAATTGCGATCTGTCAATTACTCGCAGAGTTATGGCCCACAAAAGTTGTGGGCTTAAACTCCCGGCGGGAATTCGCGGACGTCAAGTGGCCGTAGTGGCCCATCTGGCAAATGGGCAGCCGGCGAATGTGCAATTTTCATTCTTTTTTATGGCTTATAAAAAAGCAATAACAACACTGACACTTTGCCACTGGAACACTGGAAACCCGACACCTTTGGCACCCCGAATCCTCCGGCAGGCGAAAGTTTACCATTCTTCTGACGGACAAACTTGATTAATTTCCGAGTTTCAGCGCTGATTTCGCTGTCAGTTGTCTGCGGTTTTGGTTTTTCCGCGGAAAATGCGATCAATCATTTGCATTTTCATTTCCATTTCCCAACGACTCTAATGAAAAGCCTAATTGGGGTCCCGGTCCTTTGACCACTGGTCAAAGCTGGCAAAGTGTGTCGGGGTCCCGAGTCCTGCATCTCAAGGACCTCGAAGAACCCTCAAGAAGGAACCCGTTTCGTCGCCTTTCGGTAAAAGGGAAAGGGGTTGCTCACTGCTGGTCATCTTGGCCCTTGGCCAGGATCCTGCAGGGTCGAGATCTCTGCCTCTCTGGTCATCTTGATTAGCAGCGGCACAGAGTTCAAATTGATTAAGGCGTTGATGGGTTAAGGAAATAAAGGTTACCCAGGGGTTGCTGGCATCTTGTAAAAATCACCAAAAAGTCTTATAAGGTTATCGTGAATAGGGAATAAAATAAGTCAAACCTCACAGAAAAATAAAAGGGCATAAAAAAAAATGTCTACATATTTAATTCAACGATTCGTATAACATATGTAATTCAATTTTAAAAAGTGATATTTAATACAATAGATATTAAATTGCTAATTGTAATTAAAAAATCTTTAAATATTTTACGTCATTAAAAACAGGAATTTCCGACGAAAATCAAAGTTAAAAGTGTTTAAATTTACTATAATAGTTTAATTTTCATTTATAAAATTAATGAACTAAATATTAAATCTTTGAATTAAATATGTTTTGTTTATCAGTGTTGTAATAACAATAAATATTCGATTTTACACCTAAATATTAAAATAAACAGCTCCTATAAAAGTAATACTTTTTTAATATTTGTTTATTTTAATAATTTGATTGGTTAATAACCAAACATTAGAGTTTTTATTAAATAAAAAAAGAAAAAAATATTTTTAATTGCTTTTAATGTCTCGATGGACTTTTAATCTCATAAAGAAATAGTATTTGTAATGGAGAAAGTTTTCCGCAAGTAACCGAAAAACATAAGCTAAGAATTTTTTTTAAATGATAAAGAAGTTTCTACTGATATTTTGTACAAATAAAATTTAATTAATCTTGAATTTTAAAGAACTTAAATGTAAGCTACTTTTTACCCAAGTTGATAATTTTCAATTACTTTTCTTTTATTTACATCAAACCTTGAGGTAACCAATAATTCAAAACCAGTTGATATTTGACAAAATGATCCTCTAATCCTTGTTGGCAGCCGATGCAGCTGCCTAGTCCTTCGAGGGAATGCGAACAACTGATGATGGAACCTAGAATTCTGAATTCCGAATTCCCTCACGATTCCTTTTTGACAGTCGCGTCCCAAATATTGTTCCCTATTCCTTAGCTAGAGGTCACGCGGAAGCCAACTCCCCGATCTGATCAGAATTTCCGGCGGCCAATCGTTCCGTTCTTCCCTAAAATTTAGGGGTTGCTAACGATCTCTAGCCCAGATCATCCCCTAGTTTTGCGAGCAAGGGAGATGACTATACTGGCCGTAGGGGTGGGAGAGGGAAAGCGAATCTATCGAAGCTGATGTAACCTATAGATCTGGAATCTGAAATCTGAAATATAGACAGGAGAAACGCGAGCTTGTTGGTTGGGCTATTTACATAATCGGATTAAGTTTCAGCAAGTTTTTTCGTTTCTATCTAAACAAAAGGCACTGAATCACAATCTCTAATTTACATTTTGAATGGTTACAACTTTCTCTTTGTCGATTGCATCAAAGGGTTAAGTATTTGTTACCTTAAAATTATATGTGCGGAAATTACAAAGAATATTATTCAGTAGTTTATATATCATTTTCCTAAAATAGAAATGTATAAATGGTTTTTTCAAGATGGTAATAATTCGATTTAATAGAAATTATTATAGTATTTTAATTTCCTTATAATTGTAAAGGGTTAATTCATTAAATATTATTATCTTTGTAATCTATATATATCATTTTATCAGCTTAGATAAGTTTTTTTTTGATGTCAGGCGATTTTTGATATTATCAAAATTCCATAGACTACTTTTCAGGGACCAAGAATGTGGCGGCCTCAATTTAAAGTAGTTTCGAAACCCGAAATCCCTGGCAGAACCCAATATATTTAAATATCCTTCAGGAGAAACTTGGCGGGGCATCAAAGTGATGTAAGGTGGGTGGTTCAGATGAAATGGGTTGATGGGTTGATGGGTTGTCCGTGGGATCGAGAGGAAATGGCAAATGTTGTCTAGACCTAAAACAATGAATGCCGAAATATCTGTTTGTGATTTGTTTGGAATACTTTTTCCCACCCAAAACACACACACACAGACACACATGCGTTATTTAAATATTTTTCAAGTAGTCTCAAATTAATTTACACCCACTGCACACACATACACACACATGCCAGCATGTCAAGTGACAATTAGAAGACAAAAAAGCCACGCACACATGAAAGGATGCGCAGGACATACATATATACATATATATATATATAAGTAGAAAGCCAAAGGATGCCGGGTAAAACAAAAGGTTAAATTCGCTTTCAAATGGTCAGAATCTTTTAATGAGTATGGGTCCTTGCCGGGACTTTAACCCCCCCCCCCCTCGGTGAGTCCTTGCGATGGCGGACAGGCAGGCGCACTGAGTGGGTGACCCACACAAAGGCAGCGACTTCTCCACAGGCCATAGTAGTGTGTGTGTGTGCTTTAGAGCTGGAAAAGGGTTAATGTTAATGCTGCCGGCAAGTAAACACCACCGGCTATGGCCATCCTTCGTGGACAAACGGACACACGGACATACGGACACAGGGACTCTCACAGCCCGCGGACAAAGGGGATATACGGACACGAGGACATACGGACATACGGACATACGGACACACGGACAGCGGACCATCGAGCCGTAAATCCAGAAATCCACCCGCTGCCGCCATTATGCTCCGCCTCACTCTACCGCCTCTTGCCTCTCGCTTCCGCCCACTACACTTTTATACCGTACAGGCGAATGTTGAATGGGTTCCAAGATGTCCGTTGGCCTCGGGATTACCAATAATTAGAAAGCGACTTAGCCACGCCGCCCGCCGATGTACGCATCTCATTTGGGGGCTTACGAGGCAATTGTTCCGATTATATAATCAATTAATAGACTCATACACCCCCCACCCATCCGGGTAATCCGGGAATAGACGATGTACTCTTAGACGCAGAAAACTACTTTTGTTTGATACCATTTCTTTGGAGACATTTTTGTTTATTTTATAAATTTTATTTTTGCTTTGTTTATAATTTTAAACACATAGTTCTAGTTATATCACTTCTTTAAAAACAACTTTATTTTCTGCTTTCAAATTCTAAATTTATATTGAAACTATAAAACGGTATATTAAAATTATATTATCTAATGATTTCTTTACTTATTTTCTTTCCATTTATAAGGTTTTTTGATGATTGACTTTTATCTAAGTAAGGAACCACTATATGTACATTGAAAAAAATTGGAAAAAAACATTTTATGAGGTCTGTATGAAAACTATACGACACTAAGGAATTTGTTTGTTTAACTGTATGCCAAATTTGTACCGTTAATAGCTAGAAAATAATTTAAATACAGATCGATAGAGAATATTGAGAATATTGGCCAGAAATAAATATTCGGTTTTAAGACTTCGATACGACTACGAAAAAGTAATTTCTTAAAGAATGGAGAGACAGATTCTATTAAATAATTCTATTAAAAATTTGTTATTGTCGTATAGTTTTGATGGAGAATTTTTGGAAATGTTATGTTACTTATCTTACTTACTCGAATGTTACAAACTAATTATTAAGAAACTATATACCTTATGTTATGTAATTAAGAAAATAGTTTTTAAATTAAAGAATTGTTATATGTATTTTTTGGCTCATCAAAAAATGCTTTTGATCTTTACCAATGCCACTGATAGTATGTAGAAATATAAAGAAACTTATTTCTTGTATTTACATTTATCATTTGCAGTTTAAATACGCAAATGGGCGATGGGATTTCCATTAAGAAAAAAATGTACATATAGCCTAAACTCGCTTTCATTTGGCTATTTGTAAGTTATTAAATGCTACGCATCGGGAAAGCGATGTAGTTTGCATTTGTAGTTTGCAACGCAGTTGTTGAATCGCCGGGGTTGAATTGCCGAACTTTATAATGAGAGCAAGGAACACACGCGTGCCTCAAAATATTTACACACAACGGGCCAAGGAAGCGCTGGGCGTGGGGTGGTGTGGTGTCCTTGTTCCGACATTCGGGCAGTCAGGCAGTGGTTCTCTACAAGTCCTGATTCCAGGGGGTTTTCGGGGGGTTCCAGGGGATGGTCGGTTCGGTGGGTTGGCCGCTGGTCATCCGGCATGTTGGCCTTTGGTAATTTGCTGAGCTTCTGGCTTAGCATTCGAAAGGCAGGACGGACATTCGATGCTTTTGCAACCCCCGGCGGAAACTTGTTTTCCCAAAACCCAAACGGAGTTTCCATGGGGGTAGAGTGGGTAGTGGGTCTGTCTGTCATGGCGGACTTTCGATTGTTTCGACAAACATTTCACGTCTTCAGCTGCCTCGCTACAAATCGTCATAGAAAAGGACTCGCGCGATCGGGAACAGGAACAACTCTTGGAACTCAAAAAACTGGGAGGCACGCACGCAGAGATTAAAGGTTACCACTCGCGACCTTGCCCAAAAAAACAAAAAATAGAAAAAAAAAAGAAAAATTTATCCACACATATAGAGGCGAAGAACACGAAATCCGGGAAGCAGCTTGTGGCATGTACGTGCTCGTCGCTCGGAGCCTCGAAATCGCATCGTAAATCATTATGAGCCGCATAAATGCCTACAAAATGTTTCAATGTTTTCGATTTTAGGCCGCCGCATCCCGATAAACATTTCGATATCGCCTCTGCGGCGGTTCATGAACTTTGATCGCAGCCCAGTTTTCGGGGAAGCTTTGATTTCAAAGATATGAAACTACATTCCTGAAAAATACATTAAAAAAATCCGTATTTAGAGCTATGAATGGACTTTTTAAACATACTAATAAGATAAGTTTAGAAATGAAATCTCTTATTCAGGTCTTAGATTTTTAATCATTAAGATACGAAATGAATAAATTTTTACAAGAGGACAAGCGATTAATAAATAGTAATTTAAAACTGTTTATTAAAATTAAAACTAAAATTCAAGTTCTGGAATTATTTGAAAGTTTTAAAGAAACCAAAGAATGCAAGTAATAAATATTTAAAAATTATAACATTAATTAAAAAAAAAAAAATTTAAATATAATAATTAAATAATTTTGTTTTCTGTCTAAACGGTATATATAATTTTTGAAACAGGTTTCGAAATTATTTGAAAGTTGTTTTCTTTAGAAACCAAGAAAATGCTATTTAATATTAATTATGAGATATAAATTTGAATATAAAACTATTTAAATAAATAAAAATGTGGATCTCAAAAGATAGGTGATTTAAGATTAAATGTAAAAACAGCTCTTAGTTTTAAATAAAATATATTTACTCTTAGTTCTCCCTTATTAGGTATCTATAATATTTAATTGTAAAATGTTTTTAAAATTCTATAGGTAATATAATAAAAGAATTCTGTTAAAAAATATAGAAGTCATGTTTTCCAAATTAAAGGCTTGAATCAAAGAATCTCGCTTTTGCCGCAACTATATATTTAACTAGAAGACTTCTTTTTTGAAACTTCTACTAAATTTTCCAATTTCCGTCTGGCCAAGTGTGAGTGCATATGTGTACGGGGTTTTTGGTTTGAGAGTGTGTGGTTCGTCTGGCTGTGTTGGTGAGCGTGTGTGTGTGAGTGTGAGTGTGTGTGCTTGTGCCGAGGGGCGCATCGCAGACCTAGTCAAATAAAACACTTTCTAAAATTTGACTTGGGCAGAAACCGCATTCATTACTCTTAGCCAGGAGCCGGCAGCCCTCAGCCCTTAGCCCTTAGCCAGGAATTTGCCGTTTTTAATCTCATTTCAAAAGTCCCTTCCACACACACACACACCAACACCAATACACACACACTCGAAGGATGTGTAAATATGAGCATTGGTCCAAAAACTTGGTGATGGAAAAATAAGTTCCTTGGCCTCGTCGCCGGGGGAGAAATTGAAAATGATGGTCCGACAGATTTTGAAAATTACCAGGCTGCCGGCGGGCGAGTTGCAAGTTGCCCGGAGGCCAAGGAACAGGACATCTCCACATCCGCATCCACATCCGCATCCGCATTCGCGTCTGGTTGGCGTAGTGGCAACCGCAGGACCTGAGCCTTGAGCTGGGTAAATATTTGTGGTTACCGAAAGGATACTTTTAGCTATGCGTAAATTCAAAAAGGCAAATTGGCAACTTCTGAGCTCTATCCCTATGTGTGTGGGTGTGTGGGAGTGTGATGGGGGGTCCGGTCAGGGGCGTAGGCAAAGGGGGACTCCCTTAGTTTAATAAGTGTGAGATAAAGAACAGGAATATATGTATAAATATTAAGAAACCTATTTGGTATAATAATATTTACAATAGTTTGTAAATTACATTTAAGGAATGGGGGTTAAAAATACCCTTAAGATAATTTTTTTTCAAAATATTAAATAGAAATTATAACTCAATTCTAACCAAGAAATATAAGAGGTATTTAATTATTAAAATATTTAATATTTTTCCCATAAAACTCTATTACTTAGTCATCCAAAATCCCCCTCCCTTAAAACCCCTTACAAAATACCCCCTTTGGAAGGCCTTCCTGCATGCTGCCCCTGTGTGTGGGTTGTGGGTGTGTGGTTGGCCCTAATGTGTGTGTTATGGGAGTGTGTGTGTGCGAAGATACAATATCTCAGGGCAGTGCGATTGCGTGAGGAATACAAACAAACAGGAGACACATGGGGCAGCACATGCCCCCTGGGCAGCCCAAAAAAGCAGATTGAAATGGCTTCCGAAATCCGAAATACGCAAAAATCCCCCCTTTTTTGCCCTGCTGATTTCATTAAGACGGTGACCAAATAAAATTTATTAATCCTAAGGCTAATAAATAGTGCGACATTAGCACAAAAAGGCATCCAACCGCAGAGGCAGCAGCCGAGAACCGGTCCATGTAGGTCCTTTTGGTCCTTTTAGTCTTTTTGGTCCTTCATCCTGCTCCAGGGGTTGTGCGGCTCATTTGAATGTACTTTGGGCTTTTCATGGGGAAAGTGGCAAATTTTTGTAGCTATTTTCTGGTTTTTATTTCCCCTACAGCTTATAGCATCCTCATCTAATCGAGCGAAAATACGAAAAAAAGGGGAAGCTGCTGCTGCTGGGTCAGAGATCAGAGCAATTGACCCCACTGATCCCGGAAGCTGGGCCACAGATCACTCTCCAAATGAGCTGGAAAACTAGTTATTTTTCGTCTGGATTTTCGGGCCGATTTCGCTGCGATGACTTGTTGACCTTTGGCCATGCAATTTAGAGAGATATAAATACCCGTACGCACAGCATCATCCTCATCATCATTATCAATGAGAAACAAGAAACATCAGGGGGTTAAGTCGAGTGTGGAATTTAATTAGTGCCCGTGTTTGGCTTGATTTTCCTTTCAGGTGAGAGCAAAAAACGTGGAGCCATGCAAATAGGACACAGGGCGAAAAGTGTGGTATAGGAAATTAAAATTTTTAGATGATTTGTTCTTATTTTGTATTTTTGGATATAGGTTATATTTAAAATTAGCGATTATATATTCTTAATTTATGTATATTTATATTTGTTACATTTTTAATATAATTTTATTTGCATTTTATTTAGTAAATGTAGTTCTTTTACATCGCCATATTAGTGCCCCACGTTGGGCGCCAATTTTTTTGTTTCTCAGTTTGTTTCAGTTTCTTTCTCAGTGCAACTCAACTCTTTTGTTGTCATAAAAATTACAGCATGTGCTCGAGTACAGAGTTCCCAAAAGGGGTGAGTGGTGGGTGGCTTTATGCCCGCGGGGCAATTGTCATAGGCACGCACCATCTAAATTCTCACTAATCACGCAATTAGAGTTTAATTAAACAACCGGTATACTAAAAAAAAGGTCTATTTTTTCCACCATTTCCACGGTGACACTTTTATTTTATTTTCCATTTTACTTACCATATACATAGATATATTTTTTTAATTTGCCTACCCCATCTATCTCGGCTTTTCAGCTCTGTAATTGTGCAACAAAGTTTGGTCCAGGTGTTTGCACAGCTGTGTGCGTTTGTGTGTGTGTGTGTGTATATGAGTGTGTGGGCCAGGTGGACAAATGGATTTTCCAAATAAGAGAAGCGGGAAAATGGGCGGACAACAAAGGCAAAGCCAACTCGGGATTGCATTCGCATTCGCGTTTTTGTTTGAAAGAGTCCCAGGAACAACAAAAACGGGAGGAGGAGGGGCTGGGGCCAGGGGCAGCTGAAGAGGGGGTTTTCGGGGGGAGGTCGGGGAAAAGAATGCAAACAACCCAGTGAAAAGTTAGAGAAGTCATTGAGTGTCAGCCATGCAAGAGGAGAATAAAGCGGGCGGCGTGGGGCGAGGGGGCGGTGACGGGCGGCAAAGTTGCACTCTCCACTGGCCAGGTTTTCCAGGGGGGTTTCCTCTTTTACACACACACACGCCGGCTTAATGATTCTTTTATTCATTATTTCTCTTTTTTTTACACTCACTCTTGGTTCTTTCTACACTTTAAGAAAATTAAGCCATTTTGAGGTAAAAGATATTAAACATCTAGAATTAGGTATTTAGAAGTATTTATATATGGATATAGTAATGACTTACTACATATTGTATTTACTATAATTATATATAATACTTTAATAACAAAAAACAAAAGTTATTTTAAGATTTTTGAGTTTTAAGTTGTTTGGTATTTAACATTAAAATATTTTAGTATTATTTGTAGGTTTATTTTAAAAACGATAATCTTTGTATTTAAAAAGTAATCATTTTAGAGGGTTTCAAAATAGTTTTTGGGTATCATGTCCTGCATCCTTTTTCGCCGTGCAGTTGTGTGTGTGTGTGTGGGCAGTGGCGCAAGTTAGCCAGCGCCAGTCAAAGGGGGGCGTGCCTGTGCTTCCCCCGGGGGGAGGTGGGGGCAGGATGTCGGGTGGGGGGGCTAGAGCTTCCCCCGAGGACATCGGGGAATGCCGCCGGAGCTGCGCTTTGGGGCTCTTATTAACGAACCAGCGAGTGCGCGAGCGAGCGTGCCTGGTGTCCTGCCGTGTGTCCACACACTCGCACAACCAGACACACACACACGCACACCCACATGCAAAGACAATGTGCACTTGCACTCCACACACACACACACACACATGCCACGCTACTTTCCACCGCACGAAATTCGCTCGCACCAAAAAGGATGCATTGAAAGGACCTCGACCATCCGCTCTCCACTTCACCTCCCCCCCTCCCACCGTCCCTCTCTCTTTATGACGCCACAAAGGTTCATGGACAGTATGAGAGTCCTTAGCTGGCACAAAAGAAAGGCTTAAGTTTCCATTTGGTCTCTAGAGCACGATATCCAGCGCCAGGACACTCACTCACACATGCATGTGCACGGGTACATAATGTGCCCATGTGTGTGTGTCCTGCGGGGGGAGAGGGGTCCAAAGGGGCCGAGGGGGCGGGGTTACATTGCCCACTGCCCAAGCGAAAGAACTACACTCGGAACAATTTATCATAGAAATAATAAGCAATCCACATAAATGCCCCACGTTGGGCGCCAATTGTTCAAATAGGAGATCAGTTATGAGTAATATATGCATTTATACTTTTGTAAGTATTTAAATCAATTACAAATATGAATTGTTAATATTTTTTATATTTATCAAATGGTTCTTTACATTACTTAAATTTACATTAAAATTATCCTCTCGGCTATGCACTATTTATTTCTGTGTAAAATGGAGCTGCGAAAACGAAACGAGTGGAATGGCTAGGAAAGAGCCGTTGTCTGTGCTTCAGATTCAGATTCGTATTCGGATTCAGTTTCGGTTTTCGTTCCCGTTTTCGGTTGCCTTTTGCTTGTGGTGGCAATGCGCGTGCATCCTTTACGGTTTGTCCCCATATCCTGCAACTCGGGGTTGTATTCGTTTGGATAAAATATGCATAAAAACAAATTTTAATAATATTATTTATATATGTATTTAAAATAGGGTCTTAAACATCAATTATTTAAAATAATTAAAAACGCAAACAGCCACTTTATAAACATTTTAATATGTTCATTTAGTTTCTACTGAATTGAAATAACTTAATATATAAAAATATAGATGTATGTTCCTTTACTGTTTATTTTTGTAGATATTAATATATTTATTTTTCACCTCAATATCATTTCTAATCTATATGTTATTTATATATTTTTTACACATATTTTTTACAGGGTTTAATGCAAGTTTATCACTTGCACATCTAGTAGCCGGCGAATATGAATGTGTTTTGACTTTGGAGCCATAGACATTTGTTCTTTGACTTTCTTTGCTTTCCGGGTGAGACACCCACTCATTCCGCCCCCGCCCCCCCCCCCCCCCCCCCCTCCACCACCAGTCCCTCCCTCTGACCAAGAAAACCCCCAACCCCCCCAAAGATTCGCGTCTGTGCGAGAAGTTTGTGGTATCATTCCATTGGCATTGGCAAGCCAGAAACAGAGACGGAGTCGTTTTTATTGTTTTGTTAACGAAAAAAAAGAAACGAAGAAAACCCCGTCTAAATGATAAAAAACAAAGCGTAAAGAAGTGTAAAAGTTGTACTCTATATAGGATATATGGTGGTTCGGGGCCCGGGGGAGGGGGGATCTCGAGAGATCTGCGTAGAAGCCCGCGGATGACGCCATGTTTGCTTAACGGTGCCCGAAAAAACCCCTTTCGCATTTACGGCTATCCGCCCAGTCAGTTTGGATGGGTGGTCGTGGGTGTGGGTCCTTTTTGGGTGGTTCTCTGGGCTGCGGGCTGTGTGGCAGCCATTCCCGGCCAGGGTTTCAATTAAAACATCACCCGGCAAAAGCAGAAGCAAAGGCAAAAGAAGGAGACCCTCTTCCGCCCGCCACTTTGAAATTATTCAAGTGGTCAGATGGTGTTGTTCATTATTCCTGTAGTTGTTTTTGTAATTGTGCACACTCGATGGGGTTGAAAGGCGCACACACACACACACATGCGATATATACATATATATATATATATTATGCATATCCTGGCAGACTCCGGTCACAGATACAGATACACGCTACATCCGCTCACATTGGTAGCCTGTGCGAGTGCTTCAATTCGAACATAATAAATTAATTTATCATCAGAAAAGAATCTCTGCCAGCTAACTGTAAAAGTTTCACCCTTATAGAGCCCGGCCAGAGTGAGAAAGAGATAGAGACGGAGGGAGGGAGAGAGGGAAAAGGGCATGTGTAATATACACACATACTTGAATTAGTCGCTGCACGAACAAATGTCGCCTACACATCCTTCCAGCTTTATTTTCCCCCCCAAAAGTCCTTCTCTTCTCCTTACCCCCGCCAGAAAGTAAAGCCACAGACCGAATCGCAGTCCTTGTATCCGCTTCGAGTTTTTCGATGGAAAGGAGGGGGGAGGGTAAGGACCAAGAACCAAAACCAAGGACCCCATGCAAATGGAGAATGAATAATGCGCGCCAAGTGGGGTCCACACATTCGGCAGGGCTCTGTTATTAATTGCCCACCTTCAAGCGCGGCACGCCACTTATCCGAGCCAAAAAGCAGTCCGATAGAGAGACTATTAGGCATACAGAGAGGATAGTTGTGGTCCGAGCTGGAAACTGGATGGCAACGATTTTTGAGCTGCAAAGAAAACAAGTATATTTATTTAATCATTGTTTAAAAAATAATTAAAATTGGCAAAAATATTATTTTTTCAAAATCGCACGGAAAGTGTCATGGATTTAATTATTATTTTGTATTCTGTTTAAAGCAGTTCGTACTTTTTGTCTAGGACAATTTTTGGAAAAGTTATAGCAAAACAAACAAAAGAAAAAATTCATACTTTTGTCAAAAAAAACCAAAATTCCGAATTTTCAAAAAAAAAAAAATGTTTTTTTCGCTGAAACAAAGGAAATATTGATCCAAATATGGATTGTCATACCTTTCCGAACTCGTTATTAAATTTCCAATCGATTGGCATTTAAATCCACCCATTTTATTTTTTTTCAATTTTTTGCAAAAAATCATGATGTACCCCCTTATAAAAAAAAAAAAAAATTTGCAAAAATTTAATTTTTTTAAAATTGCACGGAAAGTGTCACGGATTTAATTATTATTTTGTATTCTGTTCAAAGCAGTTCGTACTTTTCGTCTAGGACAATTTTTGGAAAAGTTATAACACAAAAACCAAAAGAAAAAATTCATATTTTTGTCGAAAAACCGAAGTCCCGAATTTTCAAAAAAATCAAAACAGTTTTTTCGCTGATTCAAAGGAAATATTGATCCAAATATAGATTGTCACACCTTTCCGAACTCGTTATTAAATTTCCAATCGATTGGCATTTAAACCTGAACATTTTATTTTTTTTCAATTTTTAGCAAAAAATTATGATGTACCCCCTTAAAAAAAATGAAAATTCGCGAAAATTTTATTTTTTCAAAATTACACGGAAAGTGTCATGGATTTAATTATTATTTTGTATTCTGTTCAAAGCAGTTCTTACTTTTCGTCTAGGACAATTTTTGGAAAAGTTATAACAAAAAAACCAAATGAAAAAATTCATATTTTTGTCAAAAAACCGAAGTCCCGAATTTTCCAAAAAAACAAAACCGTTTTTTCGCTGAAACAAAGGAAATATTGATCCAAATATGGATTGTCATACCTTTCCGAACTCGTTATTAAATTTCCAATCGAATGGCATTTAAATCTGGACATTGTATTTTTTGTCAATTTTTCGCAAAAAATCAAAAAAAAATGAAAAATGGCGAAAATTGTATTTATTCTAAATCAACAGTACGCCTTTTCATATGGGATCATTTTTGTTCAAGATACAGCAAAAATAAACAGAATTTTTGTTCACAAAAGGGAGTATGGGATACCTTGCTAGAATTGTTGTAACATTTTCACATTTTATGTTTGGACAATTTCCAAAAGCAAATGCATATAATATATTGAATCGTTTAAAAACACCTCTTAACGAGGTAAAAAGCCAGTGAAAATCACCCATTCAACTCACAAAAGATGTGATATAAGCGTTTGTAAGGAATAATGATTAACATTTTCTTATTTGCCCCGCTTCAGCAAACTTTTGTTGCATTTTACCTTCACAGGCATTTTCCATTGCTGTCGGCCGAATGATAAAATGAGAAAAAGAGTTTTTCCAAAAGTCTTCGAACTAATGTTTATAATATCTAGCTGTGTAACGCCGTTTAAATGATTCCAGGGACCCTGAAACATCGTTTTGTTGTTTTTATCTAATACAAATAAGAAACTAGCTTTTCCGGCTTTTCTGCCGGCTGAAAAGCAAACCCCCTCACCACCCACCACGCAAGGACTTTTCCCACCCGCCGTTCGATGTCCGTTTGCAACCACCGGAGTGTCGGAGGCGTCGAGCATGTTCGACAGCGGGCAGGTTCGAACTGGCCAGTGGGCGTTGTGGTGGGTGGGTGGTGGGTGGTGTCGCTGCCTCTGTCGACAGCGACTGCGCTGCCGGCGTCGCATGTGTGAGGTTCGTTTCGCTTTTCGTGTTCTTTTGCGTTTTCGGTTTCTGTTTCAGTTTCAGATGCCAAATGCCAATTGAAGTTTCCGCACATGACAATTGGGGCGGCCAGTGGCGCTTGGATTGGTCACTGGCTGGTCGAGTGGTCACGGTGGGTGGGGGCGGTGGGTGGGCGGCCAATGGGGGTC
Organism: Drosophila pseudotakahashii; assembly: GCA_035046095.1. Lineage (NCBI taxonomy): Eukaryota > Metazoa > Arthropoda > Insecta > Diptera > Drosophilidae > Drosophila > Drosophila pseudotakahashii. Next base: position 18,367,414 of record JAWNOE010000105.1, read on the forward strand.
ATTCGCTGGCGCTCTCTCTCTCTTCTTCTCTGTCGCTCTCTTCGCCCTCCCTATATATGCGCTCGCCTTTTTGATGGCGCCACCTGGGCTGCAAACACCCCTCAAATGTAGGCAACACTTTTGCGCCGCACGATCGTTTGCCGCGTTTTTATGGTTGCCTACTTTTGGGCTGCGGCGTAAAAGAATTGCTATAAAAGAATTGCTCAAGAGTTTATGGCAAATAAAAGTCGCTCGCTCGCTTACAGTTTTTCAATTGTATTTTTATATTTTTTGTATTTTCGTAACACAGACAACTATCTTTTAATTATTAATTTTTAAATTTGTGGTTTTTTGTTTTTTATTTTTTTCCTTTTCGTATTTTCGTTATTGTTACTTTCAAAAAATTACACACATTTGAAAAATATTTTTTTGTTTTTTTTTTTTTTGGTTTTTCTTTTTCTTAATTCGCCTTTTCTTTGCTATTGCTCTCGGCCAAATGAGACAATGACAATGTCCTCGGTTTCGGAATCGTTTTAGTATAAAGTTTTCCTATTTTTCTGTTTTATAGCTACAATTAATTTTCTAAGATTTAATGATAGTTTTAGTTTGCTTCGTTTCGTTTCGGTTTCCGTTTCGCCTCTGCTCTGCTTTTTGTGGAAGAAATAGAAATCAAATCAATAACCAAAAAAATTGCCAAATAAAAGATAACTCGTGTGTGTGGTTTTTTTTTTTAAATTTTCATTGATTTTTGTTTATTCAGTTTTCGCTTTATATATATGTTCTATATATGTGAAACATAATGCATATTAAAACCTCGTTCTTAAATTTAGTACATGTCGAATTCCATAAATTATGTACGGTAAACTTCGTCGATAAAAACGTAGGAAATCGCCCGTATTAAGGCAATTTGGGGATTCAACTGCTTTAGTAGGGGGATTTCCAGGTGGGATTTTAGATTTTCGATTTTGGATTCTCGATTTTCGGGGGACTCGAAACAAAACAAGGTTTAAACTAATGTTGCGCCTTTGAATTTCGCTCTCAAAAAGGTATTTTCACTACAAAAACAAACAATTAAATATTAATTAAAATTTTGGATTTTTGGATCTCAATATTTTGTTTTAGTTTCAATCAAATAACGAAAATCAACAGCAAAAAAACAATTTATAAAAAAATGTACTCTCCCTTGTGTCCTTTCTACCTTCTCCGTCTTTCTTTTCATTGTCCGTTCTCCTGCTCTCTCTTCCTATCGTCTCTTTCGTTTTTCTCACTATTCGTCATTCTGTCTTTTTTACTTTCTTCTTTTTTGTAGCAAGAAAACAATTTTCGTTCTCAGTTCTTCAGTCTTCTAAATCTAGTTTTTTGTCGTTTTGTTTTGTTTTGTTTGTTTGTTTGTTTGTTGTTGTTTCGGTATTTTCTCGTTAATTGCTTCCTTATATTTCTTATATTTCACTTGAAGTTTTACGTACAAATTTGCATCTTCGCCTCCTTTTTCTCTCATTTTGCCTGCTGCCTCAATTTCTATGCATGATTTTCCCTTTCATTTTCATTTTGAGCTTAGACTAAAATTGTTTAAAAAAAATTTGTGTTTTACATTAATATTTATTTATGTATGTAAAAAAATTTGATTATTTTTCGTTTTCTTTTTCATTTAAATTACATTTAATAATAGAATTATGTCTAAGCAAAAAAATAAGGAAGAGGGTGGAAGGGAAGGGAAAGGAAATAAATCAGGGGGAAAATCGAATGGAACGAATACATACGATACGATAATAATAATAATTAGAATTACGGTTGGGATTTTTACAAGTGTTCGTCTTTAGTGCTAGGGATCTAGATTTACTAAAAAATGTACATCGATGAAAAAAATATTCATTCACTCCATTTCGCTCATATCGATAATATTCATATAGTAATGCGTTTAAGTTTAGAGTATAATTTTGCTTATTTTTGTGGAATTTTTTTCATATTTTTTTTGTTTTTGTTTTTGTTTTTGCTTTCTTTTTTTAATTTTAGTCGTAGTAGGTTTCTCTATACAAATCCATTGCCTGGCTCACTTAGTCCTAGAAAATACACTGGAAAATGTGTGTCCACACGATTTTACTCACTAAGCGATTATTATTATAATTTTACGTATATTACTATATACTATTTATATATTTATAAATTACAAGCACGAAAAAAAAATGTTGGAAAAAAATGTGTATTGTGTGTGGATTTTAGTTTACGATTTTAAGATTTAAGATACAAAAAAAAAGGTTTTCAAATCTTTAAAATTATATTACATAACGGTTATTGCTTTGGTATTAAATGCCTCTGGTCGTATTTTTTTTTCGTCGCCTGGAAGGAGCTGGATGGGGGGCTTTTTTCAAAAAAGGGGGCTTATTTACAATAGGGCCTTTTGGTTTTGGGTATTTCTTAAATCTTTTCTCAACACCTTTAGAAGATGCGCGACATGATGCGACTGCGACTGGTCTGCTGTTGCGGCTGCTGCTGCTGTTGCTGTTGCGGCTGCAGCGGCGGCGGCATGGGGAAGCCACTGAAAAGTCATGCCTCCTCCTTCAGCGAAATGGGATGGACGCCTGTGAGGCTGGAGGAGGCGTTGCTGTCATTGTCCCCGCTCACGCTGCCGGGCAGCGATAGGTTGTGTCCGCCCACGAACTGGGGAGGATAGCCCACCACCCCATGGGCGCCCATGGGCGAGAGTTGCTGCTGCTGCTGTTGCTGTTGCTGCTGCTGCTGGGATTGCTGTTGCGCCTGGACCGCCTGAGCCTGCTGGGCAGCGGCCTGAATGTGCTGGGCAGCGGCCTGGGCCGCCTGGGCGGCAGCCACGGCATTCGCTGCCGCAGCCGCCTTGCCCTGATTCACCACACACTTGCGCATGTGCTTCTCCAGCGTCGAGGGCACGCTGAAGGGCATGTCGCAGAAGCGGCAGCGGTAGACATCCTTGCCCGTCCGCCCGTGCGTCTTCATGTGCCGCGTCAGCTTGGAGCTCTGGGCGCAGGCGTAGGAGCAGAGCTCGCACTTGTACGGCTTCTCGCCGGTGTGCGAGCGCCGGTGAACGGTGAGGTTGGAGCAGTTCTTGAAGACCTTGCCGCAGAACTCGCAGGTATCATTCCGCTGGCGGCTCTCCTTCTTGAGCAGCGGTCCCTGGATCAAGGAGTTGGCACCTCCCAGTCCCAGAGGCTTCAGCTTGAGGTTCTCGAACAGAGCCTCGTTGCGGTGCAGGGCCTGCGACATGCCCCACCAGTCGCCGCCGTCCATCTTCATGCGCTTGCTCAGCTCGAAGGGATTGGGGAAGGGATTGAAGAGCGGCACCTGGGAGGGGGCACCGCCGCCGTCCTGTGGCTGCTGGAACATCTGGCAGTTCTTGGCGAACTCATCGCGCAGTCTTAGGGCGGCCACGGGCAGGCCATTCAGCTTGTCGCCCGGATTGCCTCCACCTCGATTGTTATTATCCGATGCAGCGGCGGCGGCGGCGGCTGCTGCGGCTGCGGCGGCTGCCTCCTTGCGTCCCGATTCCTGCAGCGCCTGCTTGTAGGCCTCACTGTACTGGGCAATGTTCGACAGGCCGAACTTGTCCATCAGCTCGCCCACCAAGGAGGTGGCGCCGGAGCTTGTGGTCTTGGGACTCTGGCTCTTGCCATCCAGGCGATTGCTCACGCTCAAGTCCTCCGCCTTGTAGTCCATCTCCTCGCAATCCTCCAGCTCGTCCTCGTCCTCATCCTCGCCATCCAGATCGCCCTCACCGTCGCCCATCTCCTCCTCCGATTCCTCGGGATTGGGATCCTCGTCGTTGTCCTCCGCCTCGTTGGTTTCCAGCGAATCGGCATTGCTGCCATCGTCCTGGTTGCCATCCTGCTGGTCCTGCTCGTCGCCCGGACTGCGATGCACCCGCATGTGCTTCATCAGCTTCTGGATGTGCGAGCACTCGAAGTCGCAGGCGGTGCACTTGTACGGTTTCTCGCCGGTGTGCGTCCGCTGGTGGATGATCAGGTTGTTCTCGAAGCGGAACTTCTTGTCGCAGTAGCTGCAGGCAAAGGGACTGGCATCCTGCATCAGAGATGCAACATCGGATGTTTTCGAGGGCGGCGTGCTGGCGGAGCGAGGAGTGCTGGAGAGGATTAGGCTTAGGTTGCCGCTTCCGCTTCCGTTCTCCGAGCTGCTGTTGGCTTCACCCTGCATTTTCTCCGGTGGCGTCAGGGAATGGGGTCGCTGTTGCTGCTGCTGCTGTTGCAACTGCTGCTGCTGCTGCTGCTGCTGTTGCTGCTGCGAGGGCGAGGGGCTCGCGAAATGCGGCGATTGCTTCTGTCGTGGACTCGGCGAGCTCGAGTTAACAGTGCTGCCAGCTCCAGGGCTTGTTGTGCCCGCAAGCTGACGCAATCGCTGCGAGTAAAAATCCATCTGCTGCGGTTCCAGCTTCAGCGAGCCACCTGCTCCGCCTACTAAGCCAGTGGGCAACTGTTGTTGCTGTTGGGATTGCTGCTGCTGTTGCTGCTGCTGCTGATGCGGAGTAGTCTGCTGTTGCTGTTGCAGCGACTGTTGCTGCTGCACGGATTGCTGCTGCTGCTGCTGGGAGCTGAGGGACACCGGAGGCAGTGCAGCCGGTGGCACTGAGCCCCGCTGGCTGCCGCTGCTGCTGGCCGAGGAGGGGGGTCGTGGCTCCACCACCGAACCTCCGCCGACGGCTGACACGCCGTTCGCATTGAACTGCGCCTGGGCTGCGGCGGCGGCGGCGGCCAGATTGAAGCCATGGTGACGGAACTGCTCGCTGACCAGCTGCTCCATGCGGTAGTGATCGGCGGGCGAGGGGCGGCCGAAGAGCGGCGCCACCGTAGGAACTACATTTCCGGCCTGCGCGGCCAATGCCGGAGGCAGTGGCATGCGGAGCAGCTGGAAGGGATTGGCGTGCATCGCCTCCGGCGGCGGCAGCAGCGGATGATGACGCATGCCGGCGGCCATGGCGGAGGCCAGGTTCTCCCTCTGCTGCTGCTGCACGCGCTGCTGTTGCTGCTGCAGCTGCAACTGTTGCTGCTGCTGCTGTTGCTGCTGCTGTTGTGGGGAGCCAATGTTGCTGCTGGTGTTGCTGCTGATGTTACTGATGCCACCGCTGGTATTGGCCAGCGAATTGGAAGCGGACTGGGAGCAAGTGGAGCTAACCGAGTTGTTGGCGGCCACCGGACTGCTTCGCTTGCCCGCCGATGTTGCTGCGGGACTTGGGTGCGGAAGGGGATTCGAATTCGGGCTGACCGCTGGCTGTGGACTCGCCAGGCCGGAGGCGGAAACGGATGCGGCGGCAGCGGCGGCGGCCAAGGCCAAAGCACTGCTGTTGAGGGCGGCGGGTGTGGCGACCGTCAAGGTGGCTCCACCACCCAATCCGCCGGGACTCTCCACGTAGATCTTCACGCCGTGCGAGTGCTGGACATGCTGGATGAGGCGCCAGGCGGAGGTGTAGCGGGTTTTGCACGTGGAGCAAGTGTAGTTGCTGGGTTCTGGAAGGAAAACGAACAAATATAACATTTAGTTAGAAATTAAAAATATTTTTTTTAACTGATTTGGGTTGACTTGGGGGCCTATCATTTCCTAGTTCTTATCTACCCTATAACAAGTATTTTTGGTAAAAATATGAACCCCCTAGCTTTACTAACTTGGCCATTCCATTCAACCGCCCAAAAATGAAAGCCTAGTTTTATGTATTTAATACATAGATCAACTTTAAAAAAGCTCTTTAAATTGCATTACCCGCGCTTAGCTAGCATTTTTGGCCGCGTGTAAATTGAGGTTGCCTGGCAATTTCGTTATTAATTATTAATGAGCATTTTGCGGTGGCCCCAAAAAAGGGGGCGTGGCAGGGGGCACGCGGATCCTAGCCAGTATTTATTTATTTATTGATTTTGCAGCGCCGTTGGCATGCCAAAATGCGCCAGGACACGCATGAAGCCCGATAGGACGGAGATTGCCAATATAGCGAAGGATATTGGCCCATGCACACATACATATGCATAAGCACATATAGTGTGTGTCCCCTTAGTTTGTTGCGGTTTTGTCGCGACATTTGTTAATTTGCCATGGCGGAAATGGCAGCCCTAAAAACCACCCACCGAATGTCCTGCGTCCCATGTCCTGCGTATCCTGTTATCCCGCATCCTGCGACACATGTGCCGCCGCCCCGCGCAACAGATGTAAAATTGGAAAATTTATGAAAAATGTGCAAAGAAGACACTTTTCCTTTCCTCGCCGTGCGACAAAATTCTAATAAATAAAAATTGAAAGCCAAGAAGGCGAAGCAGAACGAGGCAGTCGAAGGACCTGGCCACATGTCGCCACCGAGGACAACAAGGTGTTAATGCCAACCGAAACTATAGAACTACCCCCGAGATGAGGACGCTCTCTGCATTTAAATGACGCCTTTAAAACGCACGGAATGAAAATTTACCGAAAAATTATCCATAAAAATGAATGGAAGTGGCAGTGGAAATGGAAAGGCACGAGACACACCACACTTTTCCTTTTTTTTTTTACACAATTTCTGTTTTTTCTTTTTTTTTTTATGACAATCCACACATTAAACTTGTGCAGGCAGCGGGGGGCGACAAAAATGGAAAGGAAACAGCTTCCTGGCGCTGTCAAAGGTGAGTCGTGTTTAACATGATTTCAACGCGACCCTTCGGGCAGCGGGTTATGCTATAAGGCATAGAGGTTGAGGATCCCGAGATCCCGAGATCAGGGATCGCCGGCGGCCCGCATGCCACAGGAAATGCAAATGAATCTGACAGATAATACGTTTTCAATGCCTCGCATCTCATCCCATCCCCCGAAGGAGCCGGAGCAACCCTTGAATGCTGGCGGCCCAAAAGGGCGGAAAGGGTTGCGCGATCGAGCAACGAACCAAAAAAAAGAGGTAAAAGTTGTCGAAAAACATCGGGCATTATATATTTTACTGTCTGATCTTCTGATCCTTGATCGCACAGCTCGCGATGCGCACGCGCTGCAAAATAATTATTTGGTTGGGTAAAAAAAACGAGGAAAAGAGTAGAAGAACGGGTAAAAACACAAAAGGCGCGGGCTTGGCACGTTCTGATTTTCTGTCAGCTGTCGAAGGCCTCGAGTTTCGACACGGAAAATAAATTTAAATATTATTTAGGATGCAGCGAAAGAAAAAAAATGGTACAAAAGGTTTTTTTCTAGCTAATAAAAGTTATAAAAATATATTCAGTGTAATTTATTTACAGCTGCCTTTTTTTTAATGTAATTTTTAAAAACCCAAAATAAATAGGGATTTATTACTATCATTTTATCTGAATTTCGGTTTTTTTCTAGCAAAGGAAAGTGCGATTATATCGTTTATAAAAATATATTTAGTATAATTTATTTTCAGCTTTCATTGTTTCCTATTATTTATTAAAACCCAAAAGGTATAAAGATTTTATACTAGAGTTTTCTTTAGATTTTCTCCCTCTGCACAGCGGATGTCCTGGCACCGGAAATGGCAAATTGACCGCCCGGAAGTGCAGTGCGGCACAACGGTGCGTATGAGCGATTTTTCGGCCAGCGGGTGGCGATGAGCTCGAAAAAGGGTTGTGTGTATGGGATAATTGTTGCAGCTCTGTAGCATCGGCCAACTGTCAGCATCGTAAGCCACTGGCTTTGTGTATCCTTTTCCGGATCTCCTTTTCCGGACTCGGCAAAGGGACAAAGGACAATGGGGCGACATCTAATCCTTTGCAGGACGCGGAATGGCATGAACCAAAGGCATTAGCCATTGATTTCGACCATTCGACCGTTGAGTTTTTTACACTCTCTCTCTGTTTCTTTTTTTTTTGCTGGCTTAGTGCCAGCATGAGTCAATAATTGCGGTCTGAGCTTTGACCCTTAACCCTTATGCCGCCCCCCCCCCAGGTTAACCCTTAACCCTTAAACCTTGATGGGGTTTCATTGTCGCTGCGGTCGCGACATGCTGAGCCTCGAAATTGATAATTAACACGACTCGTCGACTCGTCGGCTGACAGACAGGTGAAAAGTCCTGTGGCAAGGACATGTTGCATTGCCACTTTTTGCAACAAATATATATACAATATCCATTTTGTTGACAGTTGTCGCCGCTGTTTGTCGCTCTTCTTTTCTTTTCTGACTGGTTGCCATGGCGTATTTATAATTACCAAATGGCCAACAATGCGCCGAAAGGAGGGAGTTAGGTTGGACAGCAACAGAACAGGGGAAAAAAACAAAAAAAAAAAAAACAGAAAACTGAAAACAGAAACAGAACAATGCGTAATTAACGCAGCTCTGTGCGATGTATTTGTGTATCTGTACTTGCAGATGTATCTGTATCTCGATATCTTCGTGTATCTCTCTCTCCGCCGAGTTGTCAGTTGGCATTGTCAGAGCGAAACAACGCTTTTTTTTTGTCAGCCTTATTGTCAGTGACTTTTGTTGTCGGTGTCAAAAGCGCAAAAGTTCAAGGGTTAAATGATGGCGTATGTGTAGCTTGTATCTTGTATCTTGTATCTCGTAGCTACAAGTAGGGATACGCATATAGATGTTTCCAACTGACACGCGACCTTCAGCTACCTCATATAAAAATCAAAAAAAGGAAGAAGGGAATTCTCTTTTTATATTTTTCTATATTTTCTAAATTTTTTATTTATTTTTTTTTCTTTTCTCGAAAAAATATCCCTTGTTTTTGGAACCCGCTCTTTTGTGCGTGTGTCAAGTCCAGTGCGATGTCCTTTGTCCAGTCAAGTGGCCTTTCACCCCCTTTCTGGCATTCCTTAGCTGTTTTTGAGGCATTCAAATTGCCCCCGAAGCTTCGGCAGCGTCATTGTCCCGGCTTTATATATACGGGGTTACTCTTAGTCCTTGGTCCTGCAGGGATTTCTATGTTGTTTTTTTTTTGTTCGCTTGGCTTTTGTTTTTGCTTTTGCTTTTGCTTTGGCTCATCATCATCGTTTGCATTGAAATGTCAAAGTCAAAGGCCAAAGCAGAGCGAAGGGCTTCGATTGTCGCGCTGTCCGAGTGTCCTTTTTCGTCCTGCCACTGCAGTTTATCAGCATTGAGAGCTGCGCTTTGAAGTCCGCAATCTGCAGTCCGAAGTCCACATTTCGCACAGCCCGCAGTGTCCGCGCTTTTTTACCCCGTACTATTATTTCGGTTCGCTGTACTTTTTTCTTAGCCAACCCATTGGATTTCCCCCTGCTTTCCGTTTTTCTCCTCCTTTCCTTTCCCTTTCCCCCGGATTTAATGCAGCTGCAGCTTATCGCTGAGGGCCCGCGGCCCGATCATCACATCAAACACATTTTTTATTCAACGCTCTTTGCTTTGGAGGGAATTTTAATTTTGCCACCCAAATATGCGACATGTTATTTGGGCGGCAAAATCATCAAGGGAATGGGAGACTCACCTGTGTGGACTGTATTGGCCTCGGCATCGACCAGCTCCATTTTGGGCCGCTTGGCCAGTGACCGCTCCTCCTCCATCTCCTCGTCCTCCTCCTCATCGTTATCATGATGATGATGATGCTGGTGGAGGCCCTCCTCCTCGTAGGGCTCCTGCTTGACCTTCGCCTGCTCCTCCAGCTCGCAGCTGCTGTCGCCCGAGGACTGGCGCTCAATGGCCGCCGGACTGGAGGGGGCGGCATTCGAATCGAGGGTGGTGGCGCCCGTCTCGCTGTCCTTGGGCGTGGTATTGTCGTTTTCTGAAGAGGTCAAGGGGTTACAAGGGATTAGTATATGGTAAAAATTACTTCATTTTACTACTAAATATATTAAAATAATTTTTTTTATTTAATTTGTTAAGTAATTTATTTTGTTTCTATTACCAACATATCTATTATGCTTTTCCAAAGGTTTTTATATTTTATTGAATTCATTTAGTTGTTAAAAAAAAATAAATATCAAAATAAAACTATTTTTTTAAGTTAGCCTAAAGTTTAAAGTTGTGCCAAAAGTTGGGTTTTATTTTATAGATATTTTTGGTTTTATTTTTGTGTATTTATTTTTGTTATGATTTATTTTTTATATATTTTATTTTTTAAATTTAGGCTATATTATTAGGAAAATCTATAGTTGTTGCTTCCTATTTTTTATATTAATTTTTAGACTGACAAATAACTCATTATTCTTAAATTTAATTTTTGTGAATTTATTTTTTAACTATATATTAAGTAAATCTATAGTTTTTATCTCTTTAAACTTCAGACTCACCATCTACTAGACGCTTGGGCGTGCTGCTGGCTCCGTCGGCCAGCAGGTCCGCCGGACTCGGTGGTGGTGTGTGTATCCTCGAGCCGCTGGCCGTGCTGCTGGCCGCCGCTGCCGCCGCCGCTGCTGCTGCTGCTGCCGCCGCTGCCGCTGCGACCGCTGCTGCGGCCGATGGGACAACGGCCGAGCCGGACTTGCGACCGGAAATGGGGGCGGAGATCGAGGGGCGGCGATTGACGAGGCTCAGCGGACGACCCTCCTCGGCGTCGCGATCCATCTGCGGATTCTGGGTGTTCTGGGCGCACTGGCCGTAGTTCTCCTTGTTGCACTGCAGCACCTTGTGCTGGATGAACTTGACAATGTCCGAGAGGGCGAACGCCTTCTGGCAGGCGCCGCACGTGAGGATGTCCTGTGTGGCCACGGCATCGTTCTCTGTGGAGTCGGAATCTAGGAGTCAACGAAAGAAGAGTAAATTCTCGATTAGATTTATAGGCCAAATACCAAAAGAGAAGGAATATTCCCCAGTTTATTTGGCCGGGATTTATGGACCATCTTCATTAATTGCTCAGTGAAAATCCCCTGTATTTACATATGGCCAGATAAGCAAATATGCTAGCTGGAATGCCAAACTCCGTGCACTTTAATTTATTTGCCAAATGCCGGGGAACAACAATAAAAATAAACCGCCCCCTAAAATTTATTTGCATATGTGGGAGTGGGTTTGGGTTTTATTTTTTTTTGTTGGTGAAAGGAATCTGAATTCAGGATTTTCGGTTTCGGTTTCGGTTTCGGTTTCGGTTTTCGGTGGTGGATTGATTGTGTTGTGTGCATGACCATAAATTCCAGTAGCTCTGCAATTAATTCGCCTGCTTTTTGCCCAACACACATCGAAACATTCATATGTGGTATCTGCGGTTGTCATGGCTTATCTGGCCCAGAAATTAGCAACACCAACTGCGAATGTGGAACATTTGAGTTTCAGTGGCTGCTGAACGGGCAACTTAAGCCCGAAGCCCCGAAGGCAGTTCAACTTTTGTTTTCGATTCCATCATCGACAGGACTTGATTGACCAGAATGGTGAGGGAAAAACGAAGGGGACTTTTTGTAGCCGCAGGACACTCGAGGGAAAAAGTTGAAATCGAAAATGCACAAGTTTTGGGTCAAGCGAAAAATTCCATTTCTGTTTTATTAAAATAGATATATATTTAGAATATTTATACAAAAATATATATATTTATTTAATATATCCTATTATTTTTTTTAGATTTTTTGTCTTATTTTTTACCCATCAATTGTGCTTCTTTAATCGAAGACATCATCCTCAATTACACAGGACATCCCCACACACACACACCACACAGTTGTCAATTAGGAAATAGATCTATGAATTATTGACTCCCTGTCGCTTTGCCACTTGATATACAGGACATACAGGACATACACGATGTGTGATGTATTTTTTATGTCCATTCCGGAGGGCAGTTCGAATTGCGTCCAATTTACGGTTTGCCCGGGTCCAAAACAATAACTAATGCGCCCTAAGCGGGGATATTTTCTGTATTTCCCCGCCCTTCCAATTGTCCTTCGCTTTTTTTATCAATTGATTGTCCTGCGAGAATGCGATTCTCGCATGAGGGTGATATACGCCCGTAATTTCTGCTGATTGAATGGGTGGGCTATGGTCTTTTTTATTTTGCCAAATTTTCCCTCCCAAAAAAAAGGCAGAAAAAAATATGTTCGATTGACCTTTTTTCTTCTCGCTCATTTTCCAGTATTTTCCGATTATTAGTGTTTTATTTATTGATTGGCCGGCCAGCCGATTGGCCAGGCTCGAAAAACAAAAGGAAACAGGTAAAGGTAAAGGTATTCTTCTACCTGCTGTCTTTTCGCTCTCGAAAAAAAGGGGGCGTGGCCTGGAGGGGGGCGTGGCTTGGTGATAAGTATTTGCCTAAGCGATTAGATTAGATGTTTGCCTGGCAGATTAGCAAAGAAACAAAGACAGACTGCAAGTTGGGTTTATTTATGAAAGGGAAAACTTATTGACAGCACGATGCACAATATTGCGCCAGCTGAAGAGGGTTAATAACATTTAAAGGGGGGGGGGGGGTTAAAACAGGAAAAGCAGCCAAAGGTGAAAGGGTGTGAAGCTGTCAAACGTGTCAGTTGGGCTGACAAGTGTCAACAGAGTCCTTGCCAAATAGATTTCATAAAAGTGCCAGCTTACGCAGACCGAAAAGTCATAAATTGCATTAACCCTTTATTCTTTTTTTTTGTTTCCTTTTGACCAAATCGAATGCGATTTAAGCAGATCAAATAGTCAATAGTATATAGAGAGAGTTTAATATTTCATATTTCCTTGCTTTCTGCACTTTCCCTTCCCAATTACCAACTAATTTGCTATGCATTTTTGATCTCTTGATAAATTTCTCAATTTATTAGCTGCTGTGTGATGTCATTGGCATCTCTTACCCTCTTTTCCGCAATATGCGTAATTAATTCAGTCCCCTTTTTGGTCGAAAATATAGGGAAAATAAATTGAAGTGCGTCGATTTGTTAACCGCGCAGCTTAAGTCAAATATTTACGAGCTGCGACTTTGGCCCAAAGCACTCCTGGCCATTTAATGCAAGCCGCAGGCCATTAATATCCCCCCCCCCCCAACCCCCTCTAAGGACTACATATATCCTTGACAAAAGGGGGCGCTAGCCAAGTAGGACAATTAAGAATTAACATATTAATAGAAGTTTTGCGCAAATTATCAGGACAAGAAAATATGAAATTCGCTTTGGCTTCTTGTGTGTATTTTTGTTATTTATAACGCTCTTTCTCTCTTCTCTCGCGTGTGTTATTGACTGCCCAGAGGGGCGAACAATACGTTGATTGTGCTTATTTATGCCCCCATCCAATACATATACATACATATATACACACAAGGATTCGAAGGAGTCGAAGGATTCGGTTTTATGGCCCAAAGGTTATGGGTGGGATGCCATAAAAACCAGGCGGAGAGCGCTGTTTTTAGGTGCCTTCGCAGGACGAAGGACGAAGGACACGGGATGCCAATGAAAAATGGCGTCAGCCCACGAAAAACTGGACCAACTATTGCGGCGAAACTTAAAGGAAAGTAGCCAAAATATTTATTAAATTCTTAAAAACTATTAAATTATGATTAAAAACTATTTAACCATTTTGTATTGACTACCAATTGCTCAACTTCGCTGACGGATGGTTAAATAAAAAATAATAATAATAACGAACGCCCCGAAAATGCTGAGTAAATATTTAAAGACAACACTGAAAGCGTTTTCTGTAGTATTGTTTCTTTTTTCGGCCAACTCATTTAAAAGTTGAACAAAAAAGGGTTAAACAAATTCGCTTTTGAGGCGATAACAGTCGACGGGGGCGTAGTATAAGTAGTAGTAAAATATATATACAAATGTTGTGTCCAACAGGCGGTTCTCTCTTTTTTTTTTTTTTTTTTACAGTGACAAAGCGACGTCAGCAGCTGAAAAAGTGAAAAAACTGAAGTCAAGCGGCCCCCGACTTAATTTGTTTAAACAAATTACGTGTGGATAGCGATACGGGGATACATGGAAAGGTGTTTAGCAGCTGAAACTATAACAAACAGAACATGCTATATGGTATATAGAGTATTATATATCACATACATATATACAATGATTTCTGTTGTGCGGGGGCGCAACAATATATAGAGTATCGGAACCTTATCAACCCAAGCGGTCGCCTTCGCAAAGTGTTTTAGCATACAAAAATTTGGTTTTATTTGCCTACCATTCCGTTCCGTCCCCTTTCAGGTGGGGGGGGGTTTTTCGGGGGTTCTGGGGGTGAAAAAAAAACGAGGAGAAGAAGCGGTTAGCCAAAAGCTAGCGCTGACTGCTGATAACACCCGCATATGGCGGCAAGGTAAGCGACTGACTGGATATCTGGACAAACAAATGAGCAAACAAATGGAACTGGAACCCCGAGCGACCGTATAAACCGAAGAGACCAGAGACCAGAGACCCGTAGACGGACCCAGTTACCCCGCCAGGTTGAGTAAATGAGCCATATGCAAATATGGTCGCGGCCTGGAATCGGGCATTAACATATAGTCCACGTGTGCAACTGTCTGTGTGTTAAAGCTGGACACACATGGCGACTGATAAGCCAAAGGAAATGGGCACAAGGTATGGGGATACAACGAAAAAAAGCGGTAAAAACGAAGAGCGTTCAACGCAATTAATATTTATTTATAGCCAGAGGTAAAAACTTAACTTAAAAACATATATTGATACCTTAAATGAAAAATTTAATTTAACCTCTGGTTAAAGTTCCAGTTAATTTTACAACTATTTAATGTTTAATAGTATAGAAAATAAAATACTATACCATTTTACAACTATTTAATATTCTAATAAAACATCTAATTGTTTAGAAAGAGCCCAATAAACTAACCACCGGTTAACCAAGAACTGTACTTCCGGTTAGCTAAAAATCCAATTGGCCTTTTGAAGTTGCGCCTTGTTTGAACATCCGTTTGTAATCGAAATGTAAGTTTTTAGGTGGACCGATGGCAAAAGACCCGCTCTATTTGCTTTGGGCCAATGAAATGTTCCCATTGTTGTTCCCTGCTCACTTCTTTTGATAAGACATATGTGGCTTGTAAGTTTTACTTTTCATTTTCAGGTCGTTGTTTTTTCTTTTTGTTTTTTGTCGCTAAAATATTTGTATTTGTATTGTGAGCAAGGTGCAGACAGGCGATATAGAGAAGTTTGTTTTTTTTATTCCCCGAAAGTCAACGACAGCCACGACGGACATATGTAAATATGGCTGCGATCCATATAGGTGGGTAAGTAGGTTGCTTGCCCTATAGATATTGTGTGTGGGTGTGGGTGTGGGTGCGGGCGTTGGCTTATTGTTGTTCTGGTTGTTCTGGTTCTTCCTCCCAGTACAACGCGCTTATCAAAAAAATTGTCCGCACATTTTTTTGTATCTATTTGGGGGACAACATAGAGCAACAACGGCGAATGATTAAAGAGAGGCACCCATGAACACCATGGTAAAAAGAAGTACCGCTCAAGAACCTTAGAACCTCAGAACAGGAAGAGCTGTTATACGAATTTCTGGGAAGTTCCAAGAAATGCTGCGGTTATCTCAGTCCAAGATACAATTGCTTATTGGGAAGTGTTCTATTTATATGACTAGGGTTTTTTTGGGGATGGTCACTGGCAGTGTTCCAAGTTTAATGTTGGGATCCCAAGATATCTGAGATATTTCTCTTCGTTTTATAAGGAAACTTACGGCTCAGCGAACGGAATCCATGATCCTCACTGATCGACAGCATTTTGTTGTACATCTTGAGTTTTGTTTCAAAAAAAAATAATTCGTGTATTTGGTTTTTTGTTTTTGGTTTTATGTTTTGAACTCTTAACACATCACAATTATTGATTTGTTTTTGTGGTTTTTGGTTTTAAAAAAAATAGTTTTTGTGGTGTAAAAAAAAAAACAGGCGAAAGGCACAAAATGTTTGCAGTGACAGACACACACGATCGTAGGTAATCCAATTGTCCTGCGTGTGGTTGTCCCAGAATGTTTGTTTGTTTTGGTTTTAGCACTTTCACAAGACACGAAGCGGTAACGGTAACGGTTGGGTATCGGTTGCGTATCGGTTAAACCGTTTCGGTTGATTGTGTGGGGAATGCGAGGTATTGAGTGTTGTGTGTAGTAAATCGACGTGTTCGGCCGAAGGATCTGAATCTGAATCGGAGTTTGAATCTGATTGCGATGAGGTCGTGTGTAGTGTGTTGTTGACCCCTCGGAGGCTTCACGTGGACTGACAGCTAGTTGGCTTCCTGGGACGCTCGAGGGTCGACGGTCGACGGTCCTGCTGTTGAGGCTGTGCGGTCGCCGTCGACGTCGGCAGAGGCAGCGTTTTTTTACTCGCACTCGCAGTCGCAGTCGCACACACTCACCGCTCTTCTTTCCCTTTGACCCTCGAGGGTCGGGGCTAAAAAAAAAAAAAAAAAACAGCCGTATAGGAAAAAAACGTGTGTAGTCACCACTACACACACACACACACACACGGGCAGGGGTTGCTTGTCCGTGTCTCCCTCTCTCACTCTCGCCCTCTCTGCCTCTCTCCCTCGCACATGTTCGAGTTGCGAGTGGACCAAAGGCGAAATATATGGGATACGGGATATATGGGAATATAAGGGGGATGAATTCATCTGCGGACGGCTGTCCGTCGCTGCCTGCGTCGACGTCGGCAGAGGCAGCGACGGCGACTGCTCCCCCGTAACCCCCCCCCCCCCTGCGATAAGAAAATCTCCCCTCTCTCTCTCTGGGAAAATTGGGAAAACAACCGACGACTGTCCGCCGCTAATCGCTGCCCAAATTGAGTTGTTAGCCAGCAGCAGAGGGTTAAAACTATAACTATGTCATGGACATAAAGATTGGAATAGGAAAGGGGGGGGGGGGGGGAGGGGGTGGATGATAGAGCGAACGAGTTGTAGAGCAATCGACCAACTGACCAATGGCAGGTTCTCACTTGGGGTTGGTCATGCGAAGGATCCTAACTGAGGATTACTAAGGAAAATACTATATTATAACACAAGGTATGTTAAGAAAACTGTATTTGGTTAAAACTAAGGCTCTATTATAATATTTGATACTTGAAGTTGGTTGGGATCCAAGGGATCCTAACTTGGGATGTCCCAAAAAACAAGTTTAATCTTATAAATTCTTCTGTACATCCTAAAAATTATCATAATGACCGGTCAATAGTATTTCTCTTCATAACTAAGTTGGTTCCTTGTAATGTCTATCTTATTTTTAAAGCAAGTCTTATTCTTATTGGCTATCTTTATTATGCTGAATATCTAGTTTTAATTAGGTTGAAAAGAGATCTTCTTAGTTTTGGATAGTATTTCGTTTCTGGGGATCATATAGGGCAATTATATAGCAAGGGGGGATGCTTGAGTTCCGCTTCAGTTGAGTGAGCTATTTATGGAGACAATGCTCCACAGATCCTGGCCACGTCGGAGTTCCTTGAACTCTCTTTCCCTCTCTCTCTCTCTCTCTCTGGGGATCTCAGGGATCTCTCGGTATCCCAGCATGGGATGTGCGCAGTTCTCTGCTCTGCAGTTCCCATCGCGGAAGCTGCGCAATAAGTGTGGCGACCAGCCCCGATCTCAAAAAAAAAAAAAAAAAAAGTCCCCTTCCGCCAGAATACACATATATCTAATAATAGCGGGGATTCGGGGAAGGAGATCGAGATGGAGGATGGAGGATGGACAGGCGGATGCGTAACATTTTCTAAGATTTTCTTCTTCTTCGTCTTCTTCTTCTGCCTCGTTGCTTAATCCTTTCCCATTGTCAGGGGGTAAATGGATTTTTTTTGTTCCTCATGTGTGTTGTTTTTTTTGTGTTTGTGTTGTGTTTTTTACCCTGCTTCGCATTTTTTTTTGCGCGCGCATTTGATTTACCCCTCGAAGGCAGGACGAAGAAGCGGCGGCGCCTGCGCAGATGCGAGCTGCCTTGTAAAAGGATGCTGCTAATGTCCTGGAACGCTAAGATCGAGAGAAAAAAAAACTCGTCTCCTTTTGTGCGCCTTAATCAAGCGCAAGGGGAGGACATCCCCTCCCCTCCCCTCCCTGCGCACAGGACATCCAGCCCGCGTCCTGTCGCCTTGCAATTATTTTTTATGCAATTTTTACCGATCGCCGCCTGCTTTCCTTAAAGTTTCCTTTTGTCCTTCCTTGCGATTTCCCCCTTTGCGTCCCGGCGGTAGTGTGATTTTTTTTCCTCGCTCGGTCGGTCGGTCCTTTTTGCAACCCCCGAAGGATCTGCAGGGAGTTGCGAATTCTGTGCGAGTCCTGCGAGTCCTTCGTCCAGGTAGCGTCGTGTGTGTGTAACGGCATTTTTTGTTCTATGCAAATTTTGTTGTGTGTTTTTTTTTCCTTCCCCGATATTAATTTTTTATGCCCCTCGTGCGTGTCCTTATTGTTTTTTTCGTGTGTGTGTGTGTGCGCCTTGGGTTTCCTTTCCCTTCCCTTCGTTTTTTCCTTTCATTTTTTTTTTGGGTGGTGGCCAAGATTTTCCCAAGATACGAATCGCGAGGGGTGTGGGGTGGGGTGGCGTTTGTGTCACATGTGAGATGTGAGGCAGGCAAAGGTTTTTTTGTTTTCCGTTTTTTTTTTCGCCTGATTTAGATAGAGGGTCCTGGACGGGGACAAGGACGAAACAGCCGGCGCGCAGCTTCACATTGATTACCGTCGCTTTTTTAATTCAATTCAAACAATGATAAAGAGGAAGATGGTCCTGGGTTCCGTGGGTCTCGCACCCTAAGACGGGCAATTGTCGTCTTCCCTTTCCTTCCCTGGATTTTTTTACCTTTACGTATTCAGTTTTTTGTTCACCTTTTGGATAATTTTCCCCTGGATATTCACGTTTTCCTGCGCCAGCTTCGGTTTAAATGAGCAAATCTCACTGGAAATGCATTCGTTTTTAACGGAAAATTTATGGCCCACCGGAAGGGTGACCGGTTTTCAGGGGCTTTTGCTCCTTTCAGTTTTTTTCTTTTTTTTTGATTTTTGGTTTTCTGGGTTGGCTGGTTTCTGCGTGTTGCAGATAGAAATCCTGCGGCAAAGACTCTTTTTTTTTTAGCAAAAAAGCATAGAAAGAATATGGAAATTTGATCGGTTTCTAACGGTTTTTGCGATGGATCAGTTGGAAAATGAAGGAGATTTAAAAAAAAAAGCTAAGGTACCCTAAATTCAGTTTAAGTTTAAAAATATATTTTGGTCAATATTGTATTTTAAAAATATAAATAAAAAAAATTAAATAAAAACAAAAAAAATAATTTTTTAAAAATTATTAAAGTCTTACTTTTTGCATAGCAAACATTTTGGAAATTCCTAAGAAAACTTGCACTTTCTGGAGCCCAAAACCAATTCCCTTGATCAGTTTTGGTTGCAACCGTTTGTTATCTTTGCCCGATCATCATCATTCTTGACCATCAACCTGCCGATCGTCCTTCTTCTCTCCATCAAGAGACTCACAGGACTCTATTGTTGTTGTGATTGGATTTGTCATCTTCACGCATCGTATCGGTCGGTCGGTCAAATCAATCAGTTACTTGGGATCTCTCATATATATTTTCCAATATTTCCAACCTTTTTGTTTGGGAAAAACGGTTGAGTGGCCCTGTGAGACATTTGCTAATTCCCAAAAATAAGGTGAAACACGTCACTCTGCATAATGGACCCAAAAGCAGAGGAGAAAAAAAAAAGGTGAAACTCCGAAATTATGATTATTTCTGTGCCAGTGACAATTATTGTTCGAGGTGCTCCTTTCACGATCATCACGATGATGAAATGTTGTCGGCGGACGTGGACACAGGTCGCTTCGGTCTTCAGGTCCCAAAAGACCGCTCAAAACACACACACACACATCTAAAAAATATAGTATCTGTACAAGGGACATCACATCAGATACAAAACACGCAGCGTTACAGATACAGATACGAATTCGGATATACGAAGATATACAAAGGCGCTGCCCAGATGCGAGTGCCGAGATATCGAGTTGCGGGGGCGAGGGACAAAGCCACTAAATAGCTGCACGTTGGACAGACTCGCATCTTGGACATGCCAAACGATGGGAGATCGGAGGAGGGGGAAGAGGGGGAGGAGCAGGGTCTGCAACTGGAACTGCGACTTGGCGTTTCTCTGGGGAGCAGCGTCATCATTGACACGCAGATTGTGCAACTACAAAGGCGCTTTTCAGGCCAGCCAATGTCCAAAAGTCCAGGGTGAAAATACACAGGCAGAAAATACGGCAAAAATATACAGAAAATCAAACAAAAAAAGAAGATACAAATTAAATTAAAAATTAGTTTGCTTGTAATAATTATGTCCAAAAAAGATTTAAGTTCTTTGTAAAGTTTTTATTAATTTTTTAAGAAATCCTTTAATTACAAATATTTTAAAATATTTATAAAAATATTTAAGTCTTTTAGACAACATATGTATATCAATATATTTAATTCTGGACTAAAATATTTTTAAATTGAAAAAAAAAATACAATTACTTGTAAAAATCGAACCATCCATAAAAAGTAAATTCTTTATGTTTACATAAATATACAAAAATATTTAATTATTGTTAACATTTTTTAAACTTTTCAAAAATAAATGCTATTTTTTTTTCTAAGTAAATTAATTCTAAATAAATTCCGTTTTTTTAAATTCCATCTTACAATGCATATTTTCTCTCTCTGCAAACGCACACACTGAAAACTTTCTTCGCTGACGGTTTTTGTGTGGCAGGTAATGAAAATAGGAAAATAAGCTGAGCGGCGAGGCGAGCGTATGACGACAATTACTCAAGTGACAACTCCATCAGCGAACGGAGATCTCTTGGTCGTGGACGGTGGACGTGGACGTGCCCATCTTTTGGCCTCGACTTTTGGACCTGGTCAAAAAGAAGGGGTTTAAACCGAATGGTTGTTGTTGCTGCTGCCCCATTTCGGATTTACAGACCGAACAACCGCAGCCTCAATGCGGCTGTTTCCCACCGTACGTGTCTCGCATATTGAACGGCTATGGCTACGAACTACATATAGATCCGAAAGAGCTGAAAGAAAGCGAGGAATGCGGTGGCTATGTGCCACGAAATCGATATTTATGGAGTAATCAGAGACTCGGATTTATGCGATGGCTCAAAAGTCAGCCCAAAGTTGGTATGTTTTTGCAAGCCAGCTATCAATAAATTTCAAGAAGAATTTCTCCTTAAAAAAATTAAACAGGAAAATCATCCAGCAATTTGTTGGCAATATGCAACATCTGGAGATGCCGAACATCCTTTTTATCCCATTGCCGCATCTCCTAATGGACTAATGGGCGTGTCATTGCCTACAACACCCACAGAAAATATCCCTTCGATTTATCTGCAATAAAATCGAGGACAACAGGGGCAACCCGGTGAGCTGCTGACCATTTGCCGATTGTCCTGCGAGGACAATAGCGGCAGCATAACAGGATAACGCCCACGGTAGCAGTGCCACAGATGGAACTATCCCAATATAAACAGAGAAAATACGGAAGATACGGAAAATACAGAAAATACAGAAAAGGATGTGTCACAACAACAGGCACGCACTCACAGTTGTAATCATAAATAAATTGCATTGGGTTAAGACTCGCAGTGCGGCCATCAAATCATCAAACCGCAAGTGCCGACGGCCAGTAGGGGGTTAAACCAAGGATTCAGTGGGATAATCCCGGCACAAGTGGCGCCCCGTTTCGCAACGCAATAAAATCTAAGCGCAGCTTAGTGAATGCAATTTACCATAACAGAGAAAATATATCTAGGGAAATATTTAAAATATTATATTAAATCTTAACAGCTCATTTAATTCCCAATTTAATTCTCAATTGAACCCCTTGGGATGACGCTTTAAAATCTCATCATTAATCAAATTATTTGCAACTGATAATCGATAAATGCAACGGCATATCGAATCGCCTGTTGGATTAGATGCATTATTATGTCAGTCAGCTCGAAGATGCGGGCCCAACGCAGCAAAAAGGGTTAAACCGAATCGCACTCTACGAATTATCTAAGCTAATTTCGTTTTACAATTTAATTAGTTTGAATTTCCACATGTCCCGCATATATGACCGAATTTATTAGCAACGGGCTGCGCGCATGCGTCTCGCCCCCTTTTTTTTTGTTTTTACTTTTCGACTGTTTTCAGTATTTTTTGGGCTTGGCCGAAGGTCCGGGCTCTTATCGCCGTCTCCGGCTGGATGATTCAGTCAAGGTAAGGCCCGCAATTGGGTCAGGGAGCCACAAAAACTGGGCCCCAAAGAGGTGTACGAGTAGTGTTGATACAAACCCAAACAGAAAACAAAAACCATACTTTTTTTTGTCATGCGTGAGTGGGGCGTACTCACTTCCGGCCTTTTTCTTATAACGTTCTTTTCTTTTTTTACTCATATTTCACGGCTGATTGGGGCAATCGCGCCTCTATAAGGTCAAAAGAGAGCCAGTCCCAGTCCCCAAAAACGGTTACAGTTATCTGCAAAATATTAGTTTTACAATAACAGTTGCCTCTGACAATCCCTTCGATAACTCCGAATCTACTGTAGCTAAACTCAAAATGATTGAACAACTTTCGTCTTGGTTGAGAAAGGAATTTGGCTGTCTTAACTGCCGGCTGACGAATGGATTGGGTCTACTCGGCATCGGTGCATTTCTCTTGGTCCAATCGAAAAAGTGCCCCAAACGCCTGGATAACTATGGTGTCAAGAGCCTGGCCACCGCCTTCGGCCTGATGGGCGTGGCCCGTCTAGCCGATGTTCAATTCCCCAAACAGGAACCAAAGATTGAGGAAGTCGAGGCAACGCCAGCAAAGACCACATAGGATAATGAGTTCTTCAACAGGCGTTGAGTTGATGTATTTTAATTGAAGTATTTCAAAAAATTATTAGTTGTATTTGTGATTGAAAATGGAAATTAAATATAGAAAAATTCGAATTGAACTAAAAATGGAAATTAAATGTATAAAAAATATATATGACATTTTAATGAAATTAAAAATGGAAATATAAAATATATAGGAAAATCTAATTAATCTAAAAATGAAAAATAAATATTTTAAAAATATATAGGAAAATCGAATTAAACTAAAAATGGAAATTAAAAATATAAAAAATATATAGGAAATTCTAATTCAATTTAAAAAAAAACTAAATATTTTAAAAATGTATAGAAAAATTCCAATTTAATTAAAAATTGAAATTAAAAATATAGGAAATTCTAATTAGATTTAAAATGGAAAGCTAATATATTAAAAATAGAATAAAAAAATTCTAATTAAATTAAAAATGAAATTAAATATATAGAAAATTTATATAAGAAATTCTAATAAAATTAAAGATATTTTTCGTTAGCTTTTCCTATTACTTCGAACCCGGCTGTGTGCTTTTGGGGTAAAGAGAAAGAGCACACGGGCTTGTCTAAATTTGGCATTAATTGCTTGGAAAATGTCGCTCTGCCTCTGCCTGGAAAAAGGGGGCGGCGAATTGAAGTGGGTGGTGCGGGGCAAACTGCACGAGCAGTTGCAATTCCAGGTTGCCAGCAGCGTCTTCGCTTCGTCGTCGTCTTGAGGACAATAAAAGTTCGTGAGAACTTGATGCTTATCGAACTGAACTTGCAGACAATGCCGCAGTGGGCAGCGCGGGATCCAGTCGGCAAAATTGGTTAGGAAAATCGACGAAAAAGCGGTAGGGAAAACCGGGGGGAGAAAAGGCGCTTTGATTAGCCTGAAATGGATCAAAATCAGACACCGATGCTCGCTCGCTCTCAGAATTTCCCACAGTTCGCCAAAGCCAGCTGGCCCTTCTTTTCTTCTCTTCGCCAAAAACCGAAAAACATTTTCCACTATTTTTGCACACCTTGTATATACCCATACCTCTTTCACGTGTGACAATACCTAGATGTCCTTCTTAATCCTTTTTCTCACGCACCAAAAAACATTCAATAAAAAGCAAAAGAGAGCGGCGATATAGAGATTGAGGCTGAGGCTGTTCTCAAGCATCCTTCGATCGATGACACGTCGCAAATATTTTTTGGACAGCCTGCAAAATGCGCACTCATTGTCCTGGCGATTTCGCTACAACTGCCCCTGTGTCCCTATGAGAAAGTCCTGGGTCCTCGTTCTGGTTCCCCTCCTGTTTTTTTTCCCTTCAGGTAGTCAGCTATCATAATGATCTGCATCTGCATCCTCATCGATCGACAATGGCCACAAATCCGAATCACGATCAATTCAATTACCAACTCCCCAAGCAGGACGATCTGGCCAGGATCTGCGAGAGGCGGAGAATCGCAAGAGGATGGCTCCTCCACCTGCTCGCATTTCCCATGACAAATACATTTATATTTTTGCAACTTTTGCGCTATTCGCGGGATGGCTTGCACTGGCAAAAAAATGTTATGTTTTTAATAGAAATTTCTGGTTGATTATTTTACAAATTAAACGTTGCTTAACGTTTGTTGAAAAATAATAAATAAATTAAAAAAAGACGCAAAAAATATTTTAAAAAATGTAAAACTGATATTTATTTTTGTGCAATTTTTTAAAAAATATTTTATATATTTTTACTCAATTTTATAGATCTTTGATCTTTTTTTAAACAAAAAAAATATTTTTTCTTCTATTGTTTTAAAGTAACTATGATTTTCTTTCTGTGTAGGGGCTAATCAAGTGGCAGCGGAGGAGCTGCGCGAAGAACATTGTCCCAGGATCTTTTCGCATTTTCCACCGGCGCTGCATTGTCTGCGTCTTTTCTATACTTTCTGTCTTTTCTGCTGAAACATGAAGCGGCCAACAAGTGTTTTTTGGGCCGCAGGATGCCGGACACAGAAACGGAGAAACAGAGAAATCCAAAATCCCCGACACAGGACTCCTGCATATGCGCTTAGTGTAATGGGATAAGCTGAGAAGGCCCGCTCTTTATATTATATTTTATTTTATTTCCCTTCCCTTTTCCATTTTCCTTTTCCCGTCGTCTTGCAAGTGCGCGATAATGAAATTTTATACTTGTTCCTGCCACTGGGCATTTCGATGGTACTTTGCTGGGAAATTGTGGGAAAATCTTTGTTAATCCCCGCCTGATGAATTCGAATTGTTCGATCGATTGCAGGTGCAGCCCCATTGTTCGGTCGCAAAACGAGATCGGCTGGTCGGTTGGTCGGCTGGTCGGTGTGAGGGGTTTCCTAAGCCGGGGTTTCTGGTCTCGATTTGCACAATTGCGATCGATTTGCCCGCCGATCGGCGATCGGCAATCAGCGATTAACCATCGGGGATCTCTGGCGTTCAAGTGGGGAAAATACAATTTATGAAAAAATCTAGACTTGACTTTTGCTATTTTTAAAACGTAGCTATATTTAAAATAAATATTTTTCTTTTTCAAAAGGTTTTTTATCGGTATTATAAATATTTTACAACCTTATTTAACCTTAGCCCTAAAAAAGCATGGTAGGAAAATCTTTTCTAGTTAAATAAGAAGATTTCTGAAGATCATATGAAATCATATCATATTATGCTAGTAAAAAAGAAAAAGAAATATTTTGTAAATCAAAAAAATAAAATCATATGATATGATATGATATAATATGATTTGATATGTACTAGTTAAAATTAAAAACAAATATTTTGTAAATGCAAAAACTAAAATCATATGATTAATATAATATGATATGATATGATATGAAACTAGTTAAAAAGAAAAAAAAATGTTCTAAATCTAAAAATAAAAATGCATATGATATGATGTGATATAATATCGAATGATCCCCCAAAAATGTGTTCAATTGATTCCTCTTCCCGGCATTTAAATCCCTGCCAATTAGAGGCACCGGCTCATTACATTACTCACTGGTTCCTCTGGCTTTGGGAGCGATCATGTGGGAACCTGGGAACCTTTGGCGGACGCACAATGTGGTGCAAGTGGTGCTGGCACTACCGTTAGACTCACCTGCAAAGAGAAAAGGCGAGCATAAATTATTAATTAAGAAGAAAAGTGTGGGGAAGGAGGTCTAAGCTAAGCTACAATACAGGCAGAAGGCGAATTCCAGTGCAAATAAATTAGTGGAGAGGTGGGAACGACCGGGTAGCCACGTGTGCTGCACGCAAGAACCGTTCTTTTTCACCCACCGACTGGTGACCAGTAATGACCTCTAGCGAGCTAAGGGCCGCCACCGATTCCATGTGAATGCCAAATGCGGAATCTTTGCTGTTTTCCGTTTTCTGTTTTCTTTTTTCACACTGCACTCCGGTGGATAAAAGACAAAAGAAGTTCGCATAACTGGAATTAAAGCAGCGCCAGCGGTAAACAGCAGCTCGTGGGTAGAGTTTTGGTATCTGAGACAAGAAGGTGGCGGTGGTGCTAAATGGGCCAAGAGAGGGGCCACCGATCCTCCTCCTCGCATGCAATCGAAGTGGACAACCCACTCTCCAAGAAGCCCAAGTCAGTCACCCCGAAAAAAAAAAAAATAAAGAAAAATAGAGGAGAGCTCCACTAGGAGCCGAAAGCCAAAGCCAAAGCCTCCTCATCAGCGAAAGAGACAATGGTGGGAATATTCTCATATTAAGAAATCGCGCGATCTTCAGCGCCAGATGTGTCCGTGTCCGTAAGTGTGTGTTTGTATTTAGTGCAACGCCAGGTCAGTACACCACCCAAACCACCACCCACTCCTCCCACTAGCAACGAGCCACCAGCCACCAGCCACCAGCAACTAGCAACCAGCAACAGCACAGCAGCAACTTGCAACAGCAACACTGCTATGTTCATGGCAAATTCGCAACGTGTCGTGGTCGTGTCTTTGTTGTCATGTCCGAGAGTGTAACAAAGACCTCGACGGAGTGCCCCGCCCCCTATTCATCCCTCCGCCCTCCGCCCTCCGCCCTTCCTCCCAACGCCCCCGCCAAAGTAGCGCGAATAAACATTCAAGCGGCAGCAACAACAATAATTGCATTACACATAAAAATAAATTGTAATGAACTAAAGGAAGAGACTGCTGCAGAAGTGCAACAGTGGCCAATGTGAAAATCGATGCGGAAGCAGCAACACAGAAAGGGCACAACAGCAGCAGCAGCAACATCAAAAGCAGCAGCAACACCACTTTGTTGTTGCTGTTGCTTTCGGCTGAGGAATTTCCTCCAATTCGTCTAACTGTAATTTTGTGTCGAGCTCTCTACCTGCTTTAAATATATTTAAATAACACGCCATCAACATGAGCAACAGCAACATCAACGGCAGCAACATTGGGAACACAGCGGCAGCAATGAGACAGATTTAAGTAAGGCAATATTCACAGGATATTCAAAATAAACCAAAAGAAAAGGACAAAAAGTCCTTGGACAATACAAAAACCCAGTAGCAACATGCAACATGCAACACATGTGCCTTATGCATATATGTGTACTAGCAAGTTGGACAATTAATTAGCCATGATTCTCACGACCTCAAATTAAGAGAAAAGCCATAACAAATACTAAATGGAAACGGCAGCAACATTAGCAGAAGTAACAGCAGCAACAGCAGCAGCAGCAGCAGCAATTGCTGCCACAGCAGCAACATTGAAACGGACAATGGACCATGGACAATGAAATGGCCCTAAGAGCTGACTTCCAAGACTTTTTGGGGACTAGTTGCTGGTTGCAAGTTGCTGGTTGCTAGTTGCAAGTTGCTGGTCGCAAGCGCCAGGCTTTCGGGGATTTTTCGGGGGAGAGTTTGTCGAGTTCGGGAGCATGTAGCCCAGCTAGCTAGATCTGATTTAAAGCGAAATTAGGAATAATGGCTATGGCCTGCACATGACAAACACACACATGTGTAACATAGCTACTTATATACACTGGGCGAATAATTGGGTGGAAAAGAAGGAAGGGGGCAGTAGGTCTGGGTTCAAAGGGAGGCGTTGACAGGCAGCAAATGCGAACAAGACAGTTTTTTTTCTTTCTTTCTATTTTTCAGTGGGCATCCAAGTCGAAGAGAAAAAGAAATTATCTCACGGATAATCCGAACAACACGTTCAAACTTTTTTCCACCAGCTTTTCCTCTCTTTTCATCTGCTTTTCGTTCCGTTTCATTTCGTTTGGTGGCCTTTCTTCTACGAGCTGCTGCTGCTGCTGCCGTTTCGTTTCTCGAGCGGATTCCGCCGTGGGTGGAGGATGGTGGACGGAGGATGGTGGACGGTGGACGGTGGACGGAGGACGAAGTGAAGCGGTGGGCAGGTGATGGGGTCTCACCCTTTTGGGACGGCCAAAAGGCATTGACAGTGCGGGGGCGCCTCGGAAAACCCGGCTGAAACAATGGCAAACTCAACTCAAATGCACCTGACGGTCGCCCTGTCCAGAGAGGCGGAGGCTGTGCCACACTGAGCGAAAATATAGCCAAAAATAATAATGAGAAAAATAAAAAAAATTAAGTCGAATAATATATATTCTTAAAATTAATAATTTGAATAAATAGAAATTGATAATTTGCTAATTTTATTCTTTAAAATAAAATAAAAGCAAATTGGGTATTCAAAAAGTATTGTTGCATACTTTTTGAATACCCAATTTGCCTTACAACCAAATCCCAGATCCCCCTAATGACATAAACTATTTATTTTCGCTCAGTGTGCATACTGGAAAGTGTTGGGATGTCAGCTCTGCGGCTCTGTGGTTGGTCGTCGCTCATTGTTGTTGCAGAAAGCCATTTCGTATTTGCTTAGTCGCGCTGAGAGAAAGGGTAACAGATTCCCACAGTCGGCGAGACAACGGTACTCGGTACTTGGTACTTGGTACTCGGCCAGCAGCAACATCTCCAGCCCAAGAGCAACATCTAGCCAGCAGCAGCAGCAGCAGCAACAACAGCAGCAGCAACAACCAGCCGTTGACAACTCGCAGGCCATTGTGCCCATGAATGAAAAGAAGCCAGAGTGTTTCTGTTTCTGTTTCTTTTTTGTGAGCTGATTGATGAATGTCAGCCGAAAGTGTGAGGGCAGGGCAGGTGTCATGGGAACCGGTTGGGCGGAAAGGGGGCGGATGGAGAGGCTAAAGACTAAAGCCTAAAGACTGCAGAACATTGAAGGTCACCCAACGTGAGAAGCGAGAGGAAAATGTGGCACACTCTCTCAGTCTCATTTTTTTCCTTTTTAGTAGGCACTGTTTGCCTAGCTTCTGGCCAAAAGAGCCTACACACTCGAAGCCTTCAATTCCTTCAATTCGAACGGCAGCAAACAAAGGCCCAAGTGACGTGCGACCCACGAGCAACCTGCAACATGCCACGAGCAACATGCAACAGGCAGCGGCACACTAACGGTTTTGGCTTGGATTCGCGGACTTGGACTTAAGCAGTCTAACCTACAAATCATAAAAATGAACAGAGAGCAGAGACACCCGAAAAGGGAATAAATAAACAACTCAAATAAATTCGCATGGATGCAAAGTTGAAAGTTGAAGTCGAAGTCGCAGGCGAAGTCGAAGAGTTGAAGTCGACACTTGAGCCGAAAGCCTTGTAACTGAAAGATACTCGTACTTGAAACGATGCGCACTCTGCTCCGCGTGATCGACCGACTGTCGAAGGGGCTTACAAACTGGCGGACAGAGCGGACAAACGGACAAACTGGCGGACAGCGGCGGACAGAGGCGGACAAGCGGACATAGCGACCTAGGTGCCAGCCATAGGGCATCCATATGGATGAGCTGTTTGTATTACGTTTGAAAGTCATGTTGCAGATACTTTTTGTTTTTTTTTTTTCTTTTCGTTTCGTACATCTGCATATCTTTGGGGCACCTGCTGCCACCCGCCGACGTTGATGTTGCGGTGTTGCTGCTGCAACAGCAACATTGCCGTTACCATCGCTGCCGCTGTCGTCACTTGCATATCAATGTGGCCGAAAATAAAATGTGACGTCTCGAGGTGCACGATTAAGAGACTGCAGCGCAGCCATGGGCCCCGGCACAAGTGGAGATGCAACTCGGATTGGGATTCGGATTTGGATTTGGATTTGGCTACGTATTCGGATTTGGATTCGGATTCGGATTCAGATGCATTGCAGAGTCGCCCAGTGCGTCGCTTGTCGGCCTGTGACGCAATGCAAGACGGGACTGCATTATAGAATAAACAAAGCAGCAAAGGGTACACTGAGAGAAATAAAAGCCAACTTACTAAAAAAAAATAAAATAAAAAAAAAAAATTTGTATTGAAAGAAAATTATAATTTAAAAACCAAATTCGAATTAAATACTTTAAAAATAATATAATATTTTTTCCAGTGCCACATAAAGCATAAATAAATAAATTGTATGAAATAATCATAGGTTTAAAAATAGTGTAAAATATATCCTTGATCACATTTTTTTTTTGCAGTGCACTATAAACTGGCAGATTGCTTAGGGTAACATTGAAAGTGCAGCTTCGATGGCGTCGTGTTAGTTTGGTTTGTTGTTTCGGTTTTGTCCGCTGCCATGGGTTCCTTCTATTTTATTTTATTTTATTTTATATTTGATTTTATTTTATTTTTGCTTGGGTCCACGACGACGACGACTCTTGCCGTCTGCGGTCTGCGTCGGCAATTGAATTCATTGAATGCCCGACCGACTTGGACTTGGCCAACCAACCAACCGACCAACTGACTGGAGAGTCAACCGCAGAGGCAATCGTTACAACGGCAAAACACCAGGCAATGTTGAACAGACCAAAAGCCGAGCCTGAGTCGCGGTTGCTTTTGCAATTTGTATTAAGGATTTGCGATTTGCAGTTGAATGGAATGGAATGGGGCAGGGATAGCAAATAGGGACACGTCTGCGGTCTGGACGAACATAGCGCATTTAACTAAGGACGGAGGACTGAGGACGGATCTCCTCCTCGCTGTCAATCCAATTTTCGGCTGAGCATTGGCAACATTTGCATTTACACGCACTTGCCGCAAGTTGGACATGCCGCACAGTCCACAGTCCGCAGTCCGCAGTCCGCAGTCCACACACCAATAGACCCAACAGGACAAAGAGCTTGCGGCTCATCCTCGCCGCGGGTATCAATCGGATTTGAGCTTTGAAAGCGGCCAAAGGACAATGGCCCAAATGACAGGGTGAGTGGGTTAAGTCCCACGCTCCATTGTGCAGCGAAAGAGGCGGCAATTGGATGGCAGGATGGCAGGATGACAGGGGATATTAAAGCATTGGAAGCCGTTTACCCATAAACCAACTAGGGATTATTAGCCATTTTTTACCCATTGAAAATAATAAAATAAAAAAATTAATTACATTCCTAGCAATTTTTTTAACACAAATAATAATAAAGTAAATCGGAATAAAAAATGTATTAAAAAATAGTTTCCATTTCAAAAATTAAATTTAAAAATATATAAACTCATTTTTTTTACTAATCACAACTAATACAAATAAATCTGAATTAAAAATATAAAATGTTAAAATCGTTTTATAAATTTATTTTAAATGTAATAAAAAATGTTTTCATTTCTAAATTTAGAATTTGTTAAAACAAAAATTAAAAAAAAATAAAAAACCTTCTTTTTTGTAGATCCAACATTTTTAAAATAGTTTCCATTTCAAAAATTAAATTTAAAAAATATATAAACTCAATTTTTTACTAATCACAACTAATACAAATAAATCTGAATTAAAAATATAAAATGTTAAAGTCGTTTTATAAATTTATTTTAAATGTAATAAAAAATGTTTCCATTTCTAAATTTAGAATTTGTTAAAATAAAAATTAAAAAAATATAAAAAATCTTTTTTTTTGTAGTTCCAAAAGTTTTAATATATTTATTAGGCCAGATTAATTGACAAGCTATGAATAATTGAATATTTGATGGATTTAACCGCTCCACACGCACCTTAAATGCTAAGCCAAAATTAAGCATAAATTATTGGGCAACAGTAAGCTGCCCGAATAACCATGAATAACAACTACACTCACATTCACACTCACATCCCCTAGCACACCCGCCGATAATATTTGGCACATACTCGTATTTCGTAGTTCGTATATTTGTATATTCGCATATTGTGCACATTCGCAAACTCCACAACCGCCAGCCGCACAAGCTTAACCCCTGACAGCCCCCATTCAGCCGGCTGACAACTTCTCGCCCTGCATTGACACCTTCCAATAATTTTTGGGGGGTCGGGGAAAATGGAGGGGGTGGTGTTACTAGTGGGTGTGTGCGAGGCATGCAGGTAGCTGCGTTGCAGCTGCGATTTGTTTCACTTAGTTTTCGCCCTCGTCGTCGTTGGAAA
This sequence comes from Drosophila pseudotakahashii, assembly GCA_035046095.1. Classification (NCBI taxonomy): domain Eukaryota; kingdom Metazoa; phylum Arthropoda; class Insecta; order Diptera; family Drosophilidae; genus Drosophila; species Drosophila pseudotakahashii. The sequence goes on from JAWNOE010000105.1 coordinate 18,399,406, forward strand.
ATTTGCGTACGACGTCGCTGGGATTTGGATTGTGTAAGACATGCACGCAACATTACCGCAGCTCCATTCCCCGCCCATTTCCCCGATTTTCACTGCCGATTTTCCCGCTGCTTTTTCCAGCTGCTTTGCTGGGATGTCGTGTAAGTCAGCCGTCGATGACAAACCAAATGCACAGCGATGAAAAGTCACTAACCTATGAATATCCTTTTAAAAATGGGGTACTAAATTAAAAAAAATATTTCGTTAATTTATTTAATTAAAATACAAATTCATAACTTGTAAAAAATTACTCCGATTTAATAAATAATATTTTTTTCTATTTCAATTTAAATTTTGATAAATCTAACAGGAATAAATAATACTTTCTTGTATTTAAATTTAATATAAGATAAATATATAAAAATAAAATATGACTTTTAGAACAGGGAAATTAATTTAAAAAAATATTTTATTAATAGTAAAACAATTTCTCAGATACAATAAATAAATCTATAAAAATAAAATATGACTCTTGGAACAGGAAAATTAATTTTTAAAATTAATTTGTTGATAGTAATACAATTTCTCATATATAATAAATAATCATTTCTTTTATTTAAATTTTTTGTATAAAATTTAAAAGGGAAAAAATGTTTTTTTCTCAAAATAATGGAAAAATGTTTTTCTAATTTTTCCAAGTGTGTCAGAGTCGAACTTTCAGTTAGTTGGCAATTGGATTTTGGGGCAGGTTGAATGCCATTGCCATTCCACGGCTAACGTCCATCCACCCATCCATCCATCCATCTATCCGTCAGCCAGTCAAGGCCACTAATTAGGTGTAGTACCCATCGCCCATCCTGAACCCCTGGGTTCATTTCTGGGGGCAACTGGCCACAACTTTTGCGATGCTAATTAAGCGACGATGCATCAAAGTTGTTCGGTAAAAACCTGCGTTTCGCTGCACGAAAATTCCGATCGGTTCCCAGCAGCAGCAAAAGCAAAGGCAAAGGCAACACAGAATTAGGAACACGAACAACTAAACTACCTGACATCCTCCTCGGACATTGACAATGCGCCCTCTGAGGTTTTGACATGGCTGCTCCATTGCTCTTTTGCTCCATGGTATTGAGATGTCATCGGGATTCAAACACACCGATCCGGCCAACAAGCTAACGAGTCCCGGCCTTTAAGCTTTTTGGACTTACATAATTAGAGGCAAACCCAGAAGCAAGAGCAACCCAGAGTTTGTCCAGGCCAGACGATTACACGCGCTGCCCATGTAATGGGGCCATGTTCGAGCCCATCTGATTGAAATGCCAAAACAACTGACACAGCGACCGCGGCCAAGGACCCGATATTTGTACACTTAATACACTCAGCCTGGGAAACTAGGAGGAAGCGGGTGCGGGTGGGGGGGTTTTCCTCAAGAGCAACACTCACCTGTAAATATAAAGAGGGGGAGAAATTTCGGTATTAGTACAGGGTGAATTTAGGGGAAAAAGTTCTTTAAAATATATTACTTTACTAATGAATAGGAAATATATCTTTAAATTCGATCTAAACTTCCTAAATGATTTATCTCACTAAAACTAATACTAACTATTAATATTTTGATAATAAACTATTATAATATTTTTTAATAATAAAAAATTAGTATTTAAGTATAGTATTATAAAAGTTCCTCTCAATATAGCCCTAGACTTTTTATACTATTAAATCTAAAATCTAGTAATACTTATAGAAAACATATAAATAAAATATTAATAATAAAAAAATATATAAAATATATTGTTTTAATTTAATAAAAACTAATAAATAATTGGTATTTCTGAAATATCCTCTCAAAATAATCCTAGACCTTCTATACTATTAAATCTATAATATAGTAATCAAAATCTAAACCCTTTCTTATACTTATAGTTTATAGAATACATATAGGTATTCTTTTCTAGTTACCAAAACTTCCCTTCTATGAATCTATGAATTTTTCCCATTATCACTGAACTTTTACTTGGACCACAGGGCACGAAAGGTTTTTGGCACCTGGAGGGCCCGAAGCTCAGGTGTGTGTCATTAAGATCTGTTTCTCCCACGCATTCAGTGTCGGGGGTCTCAAGTCTGAAGTGGCCGCCTGGCCAAGATCTCAAGCCCCCAGTTGGCCCCTAAAAAAGAGTGCAACAACAGAAACAGCAAGAAAACAAAGGCAATTGGACCTGGTCTGGTTCAGTTCAGTTGAGATCGCTTTGGTTTGGTTTTAGCTTTGCCATACACATAGTTCAACCTTAGAGTTCTGAATTCTCTGGGACCGGTTCTGCGGTTCTTGCGGCTCTCGTTGCTCTGCCACTGCCTCTGCCTCTGCTGTTTTGTTTGTTTGTTGCAATAAAATGAAACGTAAATGAAATCTATTGTATTCCATATGAATAATGAGACAATTTTAATAATTTATAGACAACTTTCGGTTAACCGCAATAAGCTAGACTCAGACTTGAAGTCAGACTCCAAGTGAGACAATGGCTGGGCCTGAAGATTCCGCATCCCCACCGCAGAAGAAAAAAAAAGAAGATGTGAAAAAAAAACAGTTCGATGATCCTACAACTCGGATATGGATATATATAATATATATATGTAGGGTTTCTCTCAATCGTTAGCCGTGATAACAAATCGCGATTGCCATCGCTTCCGATCGATCGCACAGACAAAGGTGAGAAAACTTTGGCCCTGAGGTCTAAAGTCTGGAGTCTGGGGACTCTGAAATATGGATGGAGTTGGACCATTCATTCATTCATCCATTCATTCATTCATTGACCGCAAGACCCGCAGGCCAGGCCATATAGCCCATCGTTTGTAATTGTATCTGTCGCAGCAATAAGTCAAAGTTGTCTCAACTCCCTTTTATTTTTATTTTTATTTTTTCTCTTCCCTGCAGAGTTGCAACATTGCAACTGGGTAGTAAAATGTGGCCCGTGGTCCAGGGTCTCAGTTACATTTCGGTTACACGATCTTCGTATTCGTATTCGTATTGGGACTCGGATTCGATTTGCCTTCTGGTATTGTTTTATGGCTGTGGCTATTAGCGAGGAAGAAGCTAATCTCCTCCAGCCGCAGGTCGAAGTGGTCAGGATGTCGCCGGGCGGCAATTAAATGGCTTCAGGGCACGGGCGATGATGCCACGGGCACAGGTGAGAAGATGATGGTAAGAAAGATGGGTAGAAAGATGGTTGAGATAGATGGGTAGAAAGATGGGTAGATAGAAGGAGAGGAGCTTGGGGTATCCCTTTATTTATACGATAAATTGCGGTTGCTAGCTGGTAAAGTTAAGGTATTTACAGAGCATAAAGCCTCTTTGGTAACTAAATTGTTATTGATTAAAATCAACTTGGAACTATCTATTAATCTTAATAATAAAAAAAATACTAGTTATACTAACAAGAGAAGATTTCATATTCAATTTAAATATTTTTCGCTATATTTTTCAATTTTAAATATGATAATATTAAATTTACCAATTATGGTACAATTTAAATTTTAAACTTTAAAAGGTTAAACTTTGATTTTAAAATGAAATAAATTTATTATTACTTTTAAAGACATTAAATATTTAAAGTAAATATTGTGTATTATTTTTATAATTTTCTACCTTTTATATAAATATTTCAAATATTACATTTATTTTTTTAATTTATATATTTAATAGGAATTTTTGAATTATTAAATATGCTATTATATAATTTTTAATAAGTATTTTTTTTTCTGTTCATAATAGTCTCCTTTATAAGTAGTTAGATGATTTCAAAGTAATATAGTAAAAACATTTCCTCCGCAAGCGAATTCTCATTTACCGAAATTGCCAAATGGGCGGAGTCCCAAACCGGACCCACATACGCATATAGATGTGTAGGTATGTACCCATATCAGATATATATATACACACATCCCCACTGACCGCACACGCCCATTCGTCCAGTTCCAGTTCCATTCGGGGCTCCACTTCCACATCCTTTAGTCCTTTTTTGGGCTCCCAACCCCCGGGCGACGTTCTTCGCATCCCTTGTGGACAACACTCCGCTCTCCAGCCAAAATCAATAGCGCCCCAATGTCGGGTTATGTTTGCCTCCCAAGGGGGCTAAAAAGGGGGAAGGGTGGTGTTGCTTCTTCTCCTTTTTCGATGGAGCAGCGCAGGTCCTTTCGTTCGGACTCGAACTCCAAGTGGAAGTTGAAGTCGAACTCGGACAGCCGGATGCGACACTTAAACGATGTGCAATGCCGATGAAGATGAGGCAAAGTGGGTGGTTTAGGGTGGCCCGGGGTGGTCTAGGGTGGCTCCTAGTGAAACCGAGAAACCCGCCAGGGACAGACAAGCCGACCAAATGTGGCCGATGACGTTGATAGTACACGTTCCAGAGGCACACAGACACACAAACTCATGGAGGTATGTACACCAAAGATACAGATACATATGTGAGGCAGGCGGCTGGCAATGTTGGAACTGCAGGCGCATCCTTTCGAATCCTTCGAATCCAGCTTCCTCCCCAAGGCAACAATAAAAACTTGAATTTTGTTGATTTTATTTGCCGGCTAGGAGTTTTTGGTATCCAACCCCTCGAGCCCCTCGAATCCCCGTTCCTTCCAATCTTTATCCTTGAAGCCTGGCTGACTGGCTGCCTGGCTGCCTGGCAACGGTTCTCCGGGAATCGCCCAACTTGAACTTTATGCGCTGCGGCTGAGTGATTCGTGTTGGAGTCGACTAGAGTCGAGTAGAGTCTCCTCCCTTTGCCACCCAAACTTGTATCCACACAAAAGTGGACCTTGGACGTTGTCTGGCGGCGGAGACATCGACTCCGGACCCCAGGACTCCTGGACTCCGTTTCCATTCCCATTCTAGAGACCCATTCCTATACCGATTCCCAACGAAAACGCCCAACTCCATCTGCAGATGACTAGATAGCACGCGTCGTTTTTGCCACTTATTGGACAGTCTCCAGTATCCTGGATCCAGGATCCCAGAGCCAGAACCAGACTCATGACTACCACCCCAGGATGTTATGTATTTGCTGGCCATGTTGCCCCAACCCGAAAAAGGGGGTTTATGGCCAGACTGCTGACTGCAATTTGGAGAACTTAACCGCAACTGGCAGCGAAAAAGAGGGATGGAAAGAAGGGGGGGGGGGGATCCTGGAGGAGCAGGACACCGCAGGGCAGGACACAAATTGCGAACAAATGAAAGTAGCGAAAACGTTCGACTGGAGCGGCGAATCCGCTGCACGGGAAAAACTGTTTTTCATTTTTTAAAAATATATTTCTGATTTCTTTTAACCTAGTAATATATTATTTAGAAAATTTTACTCAAAATGATTTATCTTTGCATTTTCATGTAAGTGATTATTTTCTTCTCTTTATTAATCCTTAAATATATATATATCAAATTTTTCCCTCAGTGCCTTTTCGGTTGTACATGTGTTCTTGTGCCCTGGGTCTTAGTTTCTGTTTCTGTTGCAGCTTCTGTTTCAGCTGCCTTCAACTTCCGCCCACGCCTCCTATTTTCAATCTTCCGCCATCATCGGAGCTCCGCGTTTTTTTCGGCAGTTTAACTGGAGGTCAAGAGAGCAGTGCCATGAATCACAAGAATCTGCTGCCCTTTGGGTTTTCTAAGGGGTACCCATACTGTACTGTCTTATTGATTAGAATGTATTTAAACCCAAAAACGAACAAGTTATGAACAAATATAAAATTCAGCCAACGCCTTTTGGGTAGGCAACAGTTTTTTTTTTTCCTTTTTTCTGGTATGTGGGATCCATAAGACTATTTCTTCTAGTTTCTCGCGACTCTAGTGAACCATTGGCTCCCCTTAACCCCCGGTTGCCCACTCTTAACCCCCCGCAGGTTTGGCCTTTTAAGCCAGTCACAGCTGCCATATTCAAATATGCGGTTTGGCACTCTTCAATTTACAACAAATCGTTCAAAACAACAGCAACAACACCATAAATCATCCACATACACATACATAGGTACAATGGGGCACCCATACACACATACATACATAGATGGGGATAAATGCATACATGTAAATACAGTTGAGTTGGATCCTCTGCTTGCATTTTCTTACACACAATTGTCTCTTTTCTTTGGCCTCGCACAATGCAAAAGTGGGAATGGTGCAAAGGGGGAGAGGGGGTGGATAGATGGGTGGGTGGTGCTTTTGGCCTTTTGTGAATTGGTGTCCAAGCGTTTTATGTTTCAATTATGCGCAACTTGCGCCCAACAATGGCGCTGCCTTTGCCGCTTTTCCCTTCAAATGAGGCTGTAAAAGGACCAAAAGGATCCAACCAGCTTCTCCTCCTTTTCCTTTTCCCCTGGCTTTCCATCTTTCCATCTTTCTCTGCATCTGTATCTGTATCTGTACTTCTCTGGCTGTCTGTGTGTTTGTTGATGCATAAATTCCATCCACACATGCAGCCACATCACTCATACGCACGCATCTCTTCGTCCTGCAGGAAGTTGCCCCTTGTGCAAAAGGGGAAGGAGGCTGAAAGGAGAGGCCTTTGCACTTTGTGTGCGGTCCCGGGCTCTCTTGGAAACTGGCCAGAACCGGCGGCTAAGTTGGCAAACTGTTCGCCAAGTCCAACTGGGAATTCAATTAGGAACCTCTCGACTTCCCGAGGTCAGCACAAATCATCTTTTTTTCTACACAGCACCATTGAATATTTAATTTTTAATTTATTATTTTAATATCACTAATAGGAAAATGTGGAAAAAACTTGTATTACAGCTTTTCATGTACATCGTGACTAAACAATAGCCAAGTAGAACAAAAAAAATCAAATTTTAATTTAATGTACATTGAAATATTATTACTTATAATTGTATATTTTAAGAAACTTTAAAAATATCAATAAAAAAAAAAAATAAAATAAAAAATCCTTAAAAAGATTTAACTTCTAAAAAACACAAAGGGAAGTCTTTTAAAAAATCCTTTAATAAATGGTCAACATTTTATTTTAAAAAAATATTACTAAAAGTAAAAGTTAAGATAATACAAATAATATAAGGGAAGTTCGTTACGATCCTAAACGATCGCTGGTCTGCGATTTCTTTCCCTTTTCGATTTTCGACCAGTCGAACCCTTTAACCCTTTATTTTTCCAGCCAATGGAGTTCAGAGACTTCAAGCTGTGACTCGAACTTAAAGATGTAATTTTTTCTTTTTCTTTTTTTGGTTTGGTTTTTTTTTTTGTAATATGAATTTCTTGTAGGCATTCCAAAATGGCGTTTTTGGCTTTCAAAAGTGTGTGTGTGTGTGTGTGGAGCCAAGCAAGCTGCGCAGTCGCAATAACAAAATCGCAAAAATCTCAATCGGAAATCGCAGACGATGACGATGCTGTGGCCAAGCCCAGAAAGAGACGGAACGAACGGGCATCGAGTGGGTGCGAGCGGGACAGAGGACGCGAGACCGCTGGGCTTGGCCCGAGTTTTATATATACATATATATAGGTTTTTTTTCCCATTTTACGTTGGCTTTATCAAGGTCTGGCCAATCAAAAAGTCCAACGACACAGACGCACAAGCCAAATGGAGAAAGAGTGGGCAGATCTTCAGAAAGAGAGGCATATAGCCGCGGGGCGAAAGAGACGGAGACGGGGAGTGAGCGAGAGGGGGCGCTGCGGCGATCGACAAACAGACAGGTGTGAAGCAGTTTTAGCTTTTTGCAGGCGAGACAATAACAAATATCGTAATACAGTTGCAGATAAGGTGGAAAGAGGGTTTACAAAACCTGTTGTTGTTGCTATTATTGTGTTGTCCCCCCTTTAAAAGCCGATATTCTCTCTCTCAGTGTCGCTCTCTCTCTCTCTCTCTCTCTATTGCTCGCACACCCGATCGCCAACGAAGACGCCACCGATCGAAAACGAAGGCGAATCGGGCCCGAATCGGGCAGGGCCAACAAAAAAAAGTCCAAGCCAAAGCCCCAAAGCCCCCGGAGTAAATAAGTTATCAGCGGAATTGTAACTGGAAACTGAATGAATAAATAAAAAAGGGGAGGCGTCAACAAAAGCAAAGGCAAAGACAAAAGCCAGCTAAGCGAAGCAGAGCAAAGTGGACGGACGGATAATAAAGATCAGAGCGCGTCTTTGGGGATCGAGGAGAGAATCTACAGAGAGAGAATGAGATGGTCTTCGAACCCATAAATATAACTATAAAATAAAAGTAGCAGCTTGTTAAAAAACTTTTTAATACAATATAAATATTTTATATATTTTTAAAAAATATAGATATTAAAATAATGTTAACTAGTTTAAATCAATAATATTTTAGATTCCTAGTTCTGATTTTAAGTTCTTAAAAATCGATATATAAATATATTTTCAATAGATCCCAATAAATGAAAACAATAACCTTATTATAAACCACTAAAAATTATTTTCTGTGCAGAGACTGTAGACTGGAGACTGCTGAGAGCCACTTACGCACACCAATAGTGAGTGGGCTGGGAAAAGGTGGGAAGACAGAGGTGGTGGGGTAGGGAGCCCCCCGAAAAGGGGGCTGGAAAAGGAGGTGGGGAAGCGCAGCGAATGGCGAGCGAGCGAATCGAGAATCGAGAAACGGGGCAATTGAAACGCAGCGAAACGAACGCGTGCCCATGGAAAATGAAGCCAAGGCGCATATATATGTATATATGGGGATGGGCAAAAAATCAGATATAGTGACTATATGGTTGAACATTGTACATATGAGGAGAAAAAGCTGCGGCTGAAAGTTAAGAGATCCCAAGTCAGAGATTGCGCTCACTAAACTTGCGAAGAGATATAGTTTATAAATAATAAATTAGGCATCTCTAAGTCACTTAAAGAAAACAAGGTACGTTTAAGAAAATTACTTTAAGATATCAAGTTTAAATATTCCAAATAATATTTCAAAAAACTGAATTCCAATTTAAATTTAATAATATTTCTGAAGTCTGCACCTTTAATATGCATCGAAATAAGGCGAGCAATCCCCCACTTCCGCCCACAGGAAAAAGTCAATACTCCCGCCATGAAAACTTCTCCATCACCGAGGGATATCATCCAACAACCAACGCATTGCAGCCATCCCATACCATACCATACCATCCCATCCCAGCTGCATATCCCCTTCGATGGCTCTGCATCCAGCTCCACTTTAAGGTGTGCAATGCAATGTGACAATGGCATCTTAATGATAATAATTATGCTGATAAGATGCGTGGGGCTCAGGAAGAGCAAGATGACGAGGAAATCGGGATCGGGGATTGGGGATTGGAGATTGGGGATTGGGGCATCCATCCAAGCGCTGATATAAATCGCTGGCAAACGGAAATGGGGAGTGCCGTGGACCCAAAGAACCATCGCCATCGCATGCATTTGAGGTGGGGTTCACCCCCCCTCGAAAAAACTCTGGAAATCCCTCCAGAGACCTCAATCTTTACGTTCGGAGAGGCCTTTGATTGATTTATTTATTTGTGCCCGGGCACAACGCACATACGGATTTTGGATTTGGATTCGCATCTTGGTTTCGTTTTAAATCGGTAATCATTGAATTAAATTATGCCGGGGCGAAACACGAAATGAGAGACGGAGATGGAGACGGAGACGGAGACCAAGATCCATCCATCCATCCATTTATACACATATATTCGTCCAAGCCTTTCGGCCGCACCCACACCCACAGCCTGGAGTACGACAGCAATCATCGAGGAGGAGTTGGTCACATGCCAAAATCATCCAGAAACAACAGCAAGCCCAGCCACCATCTCCACATCTCCACTTCCATCTCCAGCTCATTGGCTGTGAAGTTTTTATTGAATTCGCTGCCAAAACACCCACATGGCCCACGACGGTGAAGAATCGAAAATCAAAAATCGAAAATCCGATATCCGTAATCCAAATCCCAAAAAACTGTTACCATTATATGAAGCTACAGTGGGTCATGAAAGTATTTAATAATGGTTATTAAATAATGTATAATATTCTATAGATGATTTCTGAATTTTTTAAGAGTTCAAAGCAACTTTTTTGTTGCATACTTTTTGAATACCACAATTCCTTTCATGTTCACCCGAGTGGATCCGTCCATGGTTCAAAGATAAATAATATTGTTTTTTAATATATTCAATAACCTTCTAAGAAAATACTAACAAATACTAGAAAATACTAGATTTATTTTATCGTTCTGTAAGCATGTTGGTATCTACAAGCTCGACTTCTGATCTCTTTGTAACCCCAACAAGACCTTCAATTGCGGTACGCACTGTACCCAGACTTATGACAGGGTGTGTGCACCGACTGGGTTCGGTTTGACTTCGGTTCGGAGGTTTCGGAGGTCCGGCAATCCAACGGATTGCGTGGGCTTTGCATTTCCAATCTGCTCGCTGGTCGCCCGAGCTATTTATAAACGCAATGAATGAGCAAACGGATCAATGAATGAATGAGCGAGTGCCGAGTGCTGAGCCAGCAAAATAATAATTGCTTGGCTCAATTAAAAGCCAAGAGAAGAAATGTCGAAGGCGAAGACGAAGACGCAGACCCAGAAGACAGACCCCATGCCGAACCTAGCTGAAGAAATGGAAGACAGAAAAAAAAGAATGAGACCCCGCGAAAGACAAAAGACCGTCAACACACACAGTGAGCTTTGGAGGCTTCTTCTTCTCGCTTTCTTCCTCTGCGGTCTTTCGGTTTCTTCAGGTTTCTTCGCAGCGATTTCTTCAGATTCTTCAGCTGGTTTCTTTGGATCTCTTTAGGATTTCCTTGGGTTTCTTTGACACACTGCGTAGGCGCTGCCAAGCCCGTGGATCTTAATGAATGACTGCCACGGCCCGAAACTAATCACGCCGCAGCTTCTCTTCTTCGAGCCGAAGACTGAAGACTAAAGACTGAAAACTGAAGACTGAAGACCCCGCCCATCTTTTGCGCAGCTGAGTTATTTGATCTTGGCCTAATTTATGCAAAATAATTGTTTCTCTTCTTTTTTTTTCTTCTGTTCTGTTAACCCAACTATAATTTTGATTTTTTCCCACTTTTTTTGTTGTTCTTAACCTGGGGATCTTCCGCATTTCCGGTTCGCTTTTGGCACGTGCTTGAAGGGGCTTTTCAGGGGGTTGGGTGCGCTCGCACAGCAGATGTGCTGGAAATAGTAAACAGAAAAAAAAAACAAAAAAATAACAAGAAACCAAAAACAAACCAAGGAAAACCCATTGAAATTTTCGTTCGCGCCTAGGCAAATTTTGTAGCGCGTGCGCAGGCAGAAAAGAGGGCGGCTGGGGGTGACGGGGGCGTGGCAGGATACTCCACCCATCATCACTCACAGTCAGATGTTCGCCTTCGAACATTTTGCGGTTTGTTTTGCTCGCCGGTTACGCGTTAAAAATAAAAAAAGCAAAGAAAAAGGAAAAGCAAAGAAAAGAAAAGCGAGAAAAAGAAATTGTGTTTGCAGAGACACAAAAAGGGGGCGGAAACTATGACAAAGGTGCCAAGTTCTGCCACCCACCCCCCCGTTTTCACCATAGAAAGTGAAAAGTTTGCCAAAGTACAAAAAAAAACGCACAAAAAAAATGGGGAAAAACCGGCACACAAAAAATCAAGAAAAAACCCCCCGACGAAAATTCGAGTCAAAACAAACGCAGGAAAAACGAGTAAAAGATTCATTAACTTGTTAGCTTCTGTTTCAGGTCATTTTCAGGGATTCCCCGTTTGGGTTTTTTTCTCCTTTGTTTATTCTTGGCAGGGGTTAAGTATACGCCAAGTTGGCCGACAAAATAAAATAATAACAAGGGAATTAGGGTGAATTATTTGCCGACACTTGTGAAATTATTTCATTATTAAAAGATAAATTCTAAATATTATCTAAAAATTAATCAGCAAAGATTTAATAAATATTTAAGGCCATGCTTTCACCTACTCATTTCATTTAATTCACACCTTTGTGAGTCCCAAAAAACAGCGAATCAGAAAAGCTGGTTAATAAAAGTCGGCATTCACACTTTTATTCGCTTTATGGGCGCTTTTTGTGCCAGCGAAAGAAACTTTAAAAAAATTATAAAAAGTCGGTAAACAAAAAGCGGAACAAAAGGCGAAAGGCGAGTGGAAAACAAAGGCGGGTACAAAACAATTCAGCAGGAATGTGAAGGAGGGGGGAAAGGACTCCCAGGACATGCAGGGCTGGCCAAAACGGATGCACCTAGCGAGACAGTTTGGACCAAGTCCTGCGGATCCGAGTTTTTAGTTTCTAGTTCCACATTCAGTCGCCGTCTAAATTCTCAGACTCGCCGCAGCGGAAGTAACTCGCTGAGCGCCGCTGTTGTGGCTGATTATCCTGCCAGTGGCAGTAGGGAAAAAGGTCCCGGCGAAAAAAGGGGGGTTTGTCTGGACCATGTGAGCCACGCTACGCTGGCGTCTCTCCCGCTGAGCAGCCCAGAACGGGCCAGTTTCAATTTATATCCGCCATGTCCTTGCCCCCCGCGAGCATTCAAATCCAGCTATTCCCTTTTTTCTACACGGAAAACAAAAAGGGAAGTTACGGCATATATGAAAGTATTCCATGGTCAAAGGGAAACTATTTCAAAGAACTTTACAGTTGTGAAGACCAAAGTTAATAAACCATTTTATACTTTTGAAAAATTCTAAGAGCTTTAATATTCTAAAATATTATTTGGATATTTTATTTTACAATTTATAAATCTCTAATCATATTTCGAAAATATTTAAAACACATGAGTAAATTTTAAAATAAACTTATTATTATTAAAATTATTAATCTTAATTTATTAATTCAATATAAATTGAATAATATGAATAATAAAAATCCTATCATGTTTTAGGAATATTTAAATTTATTAATCTTAATTATAATTTATTAATTATTAGATTTCTACATATTAGAAAAGTATTTAAAATCTGTCTAAATATTGAAAATATAAATTAAAATACAAGCTTTTTAATATTTAAAATCCAATCAATGTTTTAGGAATATTTAAATTCATTAATCTCTAATAGATTTCTATATGTTATAAAATAAATTAAAATATAAACTTTTAAATATTTAAAATCCAATCAATGTTACAATCTATTTGCTTTTATAGCTCCATTTGAGTTTTGAGACGAATCTAAAATCTAGAAAATGCTTTTGGGCATTAATCCATCTGTTTGCTATCTGTGAGCAGTTTAATTATACATAAATACGAGAGTTGGCATTCCGCCCGGAGATCCTTGTTCCTTATTCCTTATTCCCCAATCCCCTTTCCCTTTGGGAGCCAAACATCCAAAACTGTGGCCGCAGCTGGACAAAAGTTTGACGTCCACATGACGACACGTTGACACTGCGGGTGCAGGACCCTCGGGGAGTGGGTGGTTTTCCCTCCTCCCCTTTTTTTTGGGATGGTAAATGGGTAGATGGGTGATGGGGTATGGGGTATGGGTGATGGGTGAGATGGGGCAGGGGCACCTCTGTTATTTGTTATAACAATTGCTGAACGGCTGAAAACGCGAGGAGGACGTTGCCATGGCGAACAGGAGCAGGATAACAAAGAAGGCGGCAGCGGTCGCCTGGTCGGTCGGTCGCTCGGTCGCTCATTTAATGGACACTGTTTGGTCGATAATCAAATTAAAAGAAAACCCAAGGTACGTAAAAGGGCAAAAAAAAAACAGAGCAGGCGCCAGGACGACCGTGAGATGTCGTCCACCCATAGGAAAAATTAGCCCAAAACCAAACGAAACCCCCTGGTCAGTCACTCAGTCAAATAGTAAGTGGGGGTTAACGAAGGGTTAAGGGTTAACAGCTAACAGTTAACAGCGGGTTAAGTGCGGGCACGTGGGCAGGTGCAAAAGCGTGCCGCTCGATTAACGCTGACCATATAGAATATCGAATATCGAACCCCAATTCCGATGTTTGTTCAGCCAAGCTCAACGACCGGCTAGGCAGGATATTATTTATTATGCAGGAATTAACTAACCGGCAGCTGAAATTTGGTTTGTTTAATCGAATATTTTAATTGCCTTTCGATGCGTTTCAGAAACTTATGAAATAGCCAATACAAAAAGCTTCAAGTTAGAATTTCGAACCTAGACTCCAATTGGAACCTCCCCTACTCTATCAACCCCCTACCATCCATCCATTTTAGGCACTCTCAATAACTTGTCGTACATGAACATTGCGTCTTGTTCTCGGAAATCAGACCCATTGTCCCACTCCCTCTCTCCACCCCTTTCAACCCCCCGCCAGCCACCCCTTTTAACCCGTGTTTCCGATAAGAAGAGCAGCACCCATGGGCGGCATGACGAAATGCTGTGAAACTCATATTGTTTTTGTTGCTGTTTTGGAGATCAAAAAGATTCCCCACTACAAGAAGAAAATGTCAACGGGCGAACAAAAAATTATGAGGGTGGGTGGGGGTGATTCGAAATTGAAATTGTAGCAATTAATTATGATAGAATGGATATTTCAGAGATGGGAGGAGGAGGGGGTTCACATTTTCGGAAAGAGGCTAACAACAGCAATTTTGGGGACAACAGATATCGATAAGGATGGGTTCTACCCGCTCTGCGGGTCCGATGCTCTCCATCTGAAAACAAGTCCAAGCTCCGATCGTCAGCAATTAGGCCTCTTCTTATCACTACTCACCCCCCCCCCCCCCCCCCATACATATTACCTGGAAAAAAAAAAGGGCGGCAGAGCCAGCACACCGCTTTGTTGATTTTGATTTGTAAGACAAATAGACCGAAAACGAGGAGAAAAGAAACCCAGAACAGCAAACAACTTTGTGAGCAATTAAAATTGTTTGACGACATGGGGGATGGGATCGAGAGGGGCTCCGAAAAGGTGAGTTGGATGGTATCCATATATCTATACGACTGGGGGACAGGGAGTGGGCCAACTGGCCGAGTCAAGTGCGTCACTGTCCACTCGCTCTGCGTTGCTATCTAGATATCTAGATAGGATTGATAACACTGCTTGCTCACTCGGCAAATGGAAAATCTGTGCAAAAAAGCAAAAAAAAAAAAAAAAAATTAAAGAGAGAACCACAGCGAACCGGGCCCCGAAAAAAACACAAAGTTATGACTTTATGGCGGGGGACAATCCATATTATGACAATGATATGGATATGGCCAAGGCATATGCCAGCTTTATGGCTTTACGGCCCTGATTTCCCTTTGAACTAAGCCGTTTTTCCAGCGTCCGAGAAATCGCCACAAATTGTTAAGGAAATTCTACGGAATGACCCATGGGAAATACATAAGAATCGCGCAAAATAGCGATTGTACGATTGTAAAAGCGAGCAAAGAACGAAACAAAAATCAAAGAAAATAAATCTGAAAAATCATTGCAAACACACCTAGGCGGGCTCTGATTTAGGCATGGCGATATCGCAGCGATAACTGCGACTAGATACAAAAATACCGAAGGAGACCTTCCATATGGCCATTGAGGCGGGGTGCAGGTGTACGAGGTGTGACATGGTCGACTGATATGGCCTGACCATACGAACACCACACGGGTAACACATCCTAATTGCCTGGCAGGCGGAGAGTGCGGTTGTGGTGACCCCAATATTTGTAGAAATGTCCAGTTATTTAATCGCTATCTAGTTGGTATGTTTATACTTGTATTATCTCCAATTGGGAAATGGTCAGGTGTAATATTAGCATTATTATAAAGGGTTATAAAGGGTTTTTAAGTAAAATGGTGACCCCGTTGTTTTTGATAAATGTCCAGTTATTCAATCGCCATCAAGTTGGTATGTTTATACTTGTACTATCTTCATTTGGGAAATGGTCAGGTGTAATATAAGCTCTATAGTTGAGTTATAAAGGATTTTTATGTAAAATGGTGACCCCGTTGTTTTTTATTAATGTCCAGTTATTCAATTGCTATCTAGTTGTTATGTTTATATTATGTAATATTACAAATATTGTTGACTTATAAGGGGTTTAGAGGTTTCGAAGTAAATTGGTGACCCCGATTTTCTATAGAATGAGCAAAAAGTAGTAACTAAAGCTTTAAGCTAACCAAGTTCTGGGGCTCTTAACATCACCCATATAACCTAAACTAAAACATACAATTTATAAATGGTTTTATCAGTTTAAAAGCCCCCAAAAAATAATCCATTTCCCACGTTCTTCTGCCCATAAACATTTCACGAGCACCTGACAAAAACTTCCATCAGCTGTTTGCGCTGTGTCAAAAAAAAAAAGAAAACAAAAAAACCCAATTGGGATATCCCAGGTGGAAAAGTTTTCCCAATCCCACTTACCTTGTGCAATTCGAACCGCGGGCATTTTAATTCTCATTTTTGTTTCCAGTTTCCGAAGGTGTTTCAAAACTTCGCAGACACAGGCACACAAACCCAGCGAAGGGCAATGTCCTGCCGATCTCGTTTATAAAGTTTTCTTAAGTTATATCTTTAGTACTCCTCCTCAGTTATTGGTTGTTATATTGCACGGGCCTCGTTCTTTTTTTTTTCTTTTTGGTTTCAAAAAAAAATCACAAATTCACCAATTGGAATCTCTAGCTTTTTTTTCTTCGCAATTTTCTAATCAGACAGCTTCAGTTTGGTTTTTGGGGGCTTTTCGAGGGCTGCCATTTTCAATATAAAAAAAAAAATAATTTTGGTATTGTAGTACACTTGTCACTGGGGTTTTTCCTTCTTCTTCTTCCTCGTATGACTCTTGTGATCTGTGATTGGAATTATGAGTATAGGAACCTCTTTATATTTTGTTTTACTTTAAAGGATTTGTTGTTTGTTTGGCAGTTGTTGTTGTTGTCACAAACGCACGCGGCATCATTTGCATGGAAAGAAGGAAAACCAATTGGTTTTTTGTGAAAACCAATTGGATTTTGTATTTCTTTGATAACACACGGCGAACACTTGAAAAAAATTGCACAAAGTGTGTGTATATATATATATTTTTGATTTTGTTTAGTATATAATTCGGTTTATATATATTTTTGCTATATTTGCTTTTAATAATTTTACATTTGTTTGTTATCGTTATCGTTTTCGATTTTGTTTTCGATTTTGTTTTTGTTGTGGGTGTTGCTGGTTTGGAATGGCCGCGACGGCTAACGGTGTTTCGGTGTTCTTAGTGTTTTTGGCGGCGTTTCGTAGTCAAGCGGTTAGCAGCTCCGTTTTGTGTGTGGTGCTAACGGTAACGGCGGAAGTACGCGACTACTTGCGACGTTTTAGCGGCGAGCGCGTCTTCGCTGCCGCTGCTCTCGGCGGCGTCGCTGCGGCAGCGCGGCAGCTTTTGTCCAGCGAGCAACAACAAAGCAGCGTGCGACAAAGCACACACACACAGGCACACACACACACACACACCCACACAGGCGGACGCGAGCGAACGCGAACGAACACGAACGAACGCGTTGCAAGCGGGCACGGGCACGAAAGCTTGCGAAAGAGAGCTCCGAACAGACACAGAGAGTGAGAGAGAGATAGAGAGGGAGAGAGTGAGTATTCAGAGTGAGTGGCAACTCCGGAGTGGCTTAGGCGAACATGTCCGAACGCGACGATGTCCTGCGAGCGACTGCAGATAATTCAATTTTATTTCAGGCTTTTGCACTTTAATGCCAATCTGGCAATTTGATTTTCGGTCGACGGAGACGGCAACTGCGACGCCAACGCAACGTCGACGCCAACGCAGCCCTTTCTTAACGGTGCTTTTTGGGTGGTGGTGGTGGCGGCGGTGGTGGGTTGGGTTTGTTGGGTGGCAACCGGGCGTTTGTTTATTTGCCGCCGGTCATGTGTGTGTGCGTGCATGTGTGCGTGTGTGCGTATGTGGGGGTGGACATCGCACACCCACTCGCGTGCCAGAGCGGGACAACACATGCGAAGCACAGGGGTGGTGCCGTTTTGCCTCTTCGAACTGGTCACTCTGGTCAATCGACGGATTGGGACTGTGATTCGGAAACGGATTTACATACAGATGGACCAGCATTTGCAACCCTCTCGCCGGCAGGACACAAACACAAGCACAAACGAGGACAACAGCAGCATAACCACAAGTTCACAGGCGTTTAAGGCGCGCGCGCACCTTTCGCGCGAAAAATCAAAACAATTAAAAGGACTCGGGAAAGGATCTTGGACAATGCGATCGGATATTAACTACAGCAGTAAAGTTTTGAACTCAAAACATAATTTGATCAAAAAGAAGGGGTAAATAAAGGACAGGACAAAACTTCGTTACTACGAATTCATAAAAAGGTTTCGAACTTTTTTAATGCAATTTTTTTTAAATCTCCATTACTTGTTTTTTTAATCGTATCGTATATTAGCAAAAGTACATTAATTTCAAGGTCATATTTAAGTGCAAAAATCATTTACCACCAATAAAGTTAGAACTCCGAGTTTTAACAAACTTCAAAGTTATGCTGATCTGCTTTACCATCTCAATACCACCATGCCAACATGTTAGTAACCACTATCTTATCTTTTTATCATTAGAGATGAAGTGTTTTGTGTAGAGATATAATTTAAGACTTTAGAAATATTTAAGAAAAATACAACAAATCTTATAAAATATCCAAAAACTAAACATGTTCTTTGATAGTTCTGATCTTAAATCATATCATTCCGCTCTTTGGAGCACGTCCCCCTCGTTCGGCTGTCGAAAAGCGTCTGATGGAGCTTCGGACGAGCCAACCGAGCCGACGAGCTTGCAACTTCCAACACGTTCTGCAAAGGTCATGTGGCTGGGGGGTGGTGGGGGTATTTTGGTAGTGGCAGCCAGTTAAGGTGCATCCCTGAATGAACGATCTTCCCCCCCCTTTTTTGGCCCCATCCCCATCCCCAACCGCAACATCGAACATGTTTGCCCACTGGACCACCCCCCCGTCCCCCTCCCACGACCCACAACCACCCAACCGAACAGAAAAAAAACAAAACAACAAACTGGACGCTCTCTGCCGGCGTCGCTGCCGCGGTCAACGTCGCTGCTGCCATTAATGTCAGGCTTTTTGATATGAGAATCAGCGCACTCTCACATATGAGAGCTCCAATTGTGCGCCAGTGTGAGTGCGAGCGTCTGTGTGTGTGTGTGGTTTTGTTTTTGGTGTGAGTAGAGGAGTGTGCGTGTGTGTGCGAATTGTATTTGTTGTTAATTGTTTAGGGAAAGTGGGTGGTTTGGGGGGGGGGGATGGTTTGGTAGAGGGTCCGAGTTTTCATCTAATCTTGAGTTCCCTTTTTAACCAGTTAATTTAAGATTTGGTATTAGATATTGATGTTTATAGAGAGCCAAACAATATGTCTTGTTTCCCGATATTAAAAGATATCTATAACTTATTCATATTAATAAACTTATACTTAGTTATTTGATTTTATTAACAGATTAAGTATTTCTAAATATTACTCAAAATTGAAGTACAGATTTTTGGTGGATTTATAGTAATTATAAAAGTATTTGGTTTATAGACCAGAATATATAGCGATAAAATAAAATAATTAACCTTTATACGATCCTATATCGATGATCTTGCATGAGGTCCTTCGAGATCTTCTAGTTTTTCTGTGTGCCATTATAGCATATATATTGGCGCTCACACATACATATGTACATGTAAGGAAGTCAACACACTCGCACGCATTTTCGCACACGCACACATATGTGGCGTCGCACACGCGCGTTCGTCATCGATTGGCTCTCGCACATTTGTTTGACACTCCCCCCGCCCGCCCGCTCCCTGCCTTCCCCCGTTCGCCTTAACCCATCCACCCCCCAACCCCCCACCACCCACCTGCCGCTCTCTCTCTCCTTGGTCGCACACACAGGTAGCAGAGAGAGAGGAGAGAGAACGACACGAGAGAGGAACAGATGTCGAGAGAGCGCCACCCCAAGGAGGCTGAGAAGGGGGAGGGGCGGCAACAATGTGTGCCACAAAGTTCCAAGGTGATGGCTAGTGGGTGGCGGCCCACGAGGGCGGGGGGAGGGGGTCGACGGAATAGGGGTCGCCGGGCATAGCCATAACTCTTATCAGTCGAACGGTAACCGCTCACATGGAATAGTCGGTTGGCGGAATGAAGTGGAATGGAAAAGGAGCCCATTCGATAAGGCTCTTAATATTACCCGAATCGAAAAGAATGAAGGATAATACATATATTATTTTTAAAGATTTTCCTAGATTTCATTAAAATCCCATAAAACATCAAAGAATCCTGTAAATTTAATGGGCACTTCCTTAAATATATTCAATGTAATGTAGCTTAATGTAGAGTTCCCAAAGTGGGGAGGGATCTTATTTCAAACACTTTTCAAACATTTACAATACAAATAAGACTTTGTCTTACTAACCTGATTTTATTTTTAATTATTTTAATATATTCCCAGCAAGTTTCTTTCCAAACTGATTGCCATATAGGTTGTCACCCGAAATTATAGCTAACTGACCTCATTCAGCATAAATATATTACTGCCAAAGGTAAGAACAGTGTGGGGGTGGCTACCTCTGCCCCTTGAAAGGCAGTTATGCGGATGAGATTCCGATTCCAATTCCGATTCGGCGAGATCAAAGGGATCGAGTTGATGGGGAAGGGAAGAGAGGAGCGGAGAGGGTGGAGAGTCGCGCAATTACCCGCGAATCCGAAAGGCGAGTGCGAATTTGTCAGACTCGCGATTCGCGACTTGAGAGGAACCTTCGAAATTGCAACGTACGCAATCATCGGGGTTACACTTACATTACACATGCAGGCACTGGGAGATATTGTGTTATGAATATGCTAAAATTCATATTTTTACCAAAAAAAATACGATTCTAGGACCATTTTTGCAAAAGTAATAGACAAAAAAACCAAAAGAAAAATTCATATTTTTGTTAAAAAACCAAAACCCCGAATTTTCAAAAAAGTCAAAACAGTTTTTTCGCTGAAACAAAGGAAATATTGATCCAAATATGGATTGTCATACCTTTCCGAACTCGTTATTAAATTTCCAATCGATTCGCATTTATACCTAGACATTTTATTTTTTGTCAATTTTTCGCAAAAAATTATAAAAAAAAATAAAAAAAATGAAAATTCGCGAAAATTTTATTTTTCCAAAATAACACGGAAAGTGTCATGGATTTAATTATTATTTTGTAATCTGTTCCAAACAGTTCGTACTTTTGGTCTAGGACAATTTTTGGAAAAGTTATAGCACAAAAACCAAAAGAAAAAATTCATATTTTTGTCAAAAAACCAAAATCCCGAATTTTCAAAAAAATCAAAACAGTTTTTTCGCTGAAACAAAGGAAATATTGATCCAAATATGGATTGTCATACCTTTCCGAACTCGTTATTAAATTTCCAATCGATTCGTATTTAAGCCCAGACATTTTATTTCTTGTAAATTTTTTGCAAAAAATTATGATGTACCACCTATTAAAAAAATGAAAATTCGCGAAACATTTTTTTTTCCCAAAATTACACGGAAAGTGTCATGGATTTAATTATTATTTTGTAATCTGTTCAAAACAGTTCGTACTTTTGGTCTAGGACAATTTTTTGACAAGTTATAGCAAAAAAAACCAAAAGAAAAAATACCTTTCTGAACTCGTTATTAAATTCCCAATCGATTGGCATTTAACCCTGGAAATTTTATTTTTTGACAATTTTTCGCAAAAAATCATGATGCGAAAATTTTATTTTTCCTATACATTAATTATATTGTTAGCTGTTTAAAACAGTAAGTATCTTCGATATGGTACAATTTTTGGCCAAGTTACAGGAACAAAAACAGCCTGATTTTTCATTTGAATATTTTACCAATTTTTGAAAGAAAGCACCAACATTTTTTCCGGTGCATATTCATACCTTTAATATATGCAGATGGAGGCCCGGCTCCGTCAGCTATCGATGGACGCCTGCTCTAACCGATCCGATCCGAACCAAACCGATCCATTGTCGGCGAGATGTGAGATTTTCGCTTCCATTTTTGTTATTTCTTGGCAAAAGCAAAACCAAAAACTGAAAATGAAAACAAAAACTGAGAAAAAAAAACAACACACACAAAAACCGCCATTAACAATAACGAAAATTGCAGAATTGCCGACAATTACAAGGGGGTGGCGATTTCGGTTGAGGGGGGCGGAGGGCGGGGGGGGCTTTAAAATTGCATGTGACATATGCAAGGCGGGAAAGTAAAGCAACAAAAAAAAAAAAAAAAGAACGGAGAGGAAGCGAGGCTTGAGATTTAGAGTGCACTCCGAAAGTGCAGTTGCAACTGGAAGTTGCAGCAGGAACCCGCCAGCAACAACTGCTGCATCATTATGTCAGCTGGAGGTCCTGCGGCTGCCATTTCTCTCTCCATCCCCAAAGAGACCAGAAGACCAGAAGACTGGAAAACTCGCAGATCCGAGGACCAGAAGACTCGCAGACCAAAAGACCAGAAGTGTCGGCAAATTGCCCTAAGAGAGCTAGGCCCCTCAATCTGCGATCCATCATCGACGTGGCCAGCACACTTGGCCAACGGCCAATGGCCACTACTACTTGGTTCTTAGTTCTTGGCCAGCTCCATTAGCTCCGTGATTGCCGCTCGGCTAAGTGGCCATCCAGCCAAGTGGCTAGCCACACTGCAGGAAAATACTTACGTAATCCTTAAAAAAAAATAAAAAACTAAGGTTTGCATTTTACTCTTATTAAAATACAGACAAATATTTAAAAAAAAAAAAAAAAATTTATAAAAATAAAATATTCCTTGTTTAAAAAAAAAAAAATTTTTTTAATTTTAGAATTTAGGAAAAAATAAAAAAATTCCCATAAAACAATATTATGCTTATTTAATATAAAAAATTACATTGAAATTTTAATCTATAATAAGTGAATTGCAGATTAATTTATTAAATTTTTTCCAGTGCATCAGCGATCGTTGGCTGGCCATAAATCGTTTTGGCCAACGGCTGACCATTATCACAGCTACCGGTTCTGGGTTCATCGCTATCTGCCTGAAAGAGGCCTTATCCCTATGCTCTCCCCTCTGACACCCTCTTTTGGTATCAGTGGTTTCTGTTTTTTGGGTGCCACTCTTTCCATTACCTTTTCCCCAACTTCATTTTTTGTCGACTATTAATTGTCGCGTGAACAGCTTTGTTAGATCGATTTGGGGGTCAGGCACACCAGTTGGCTACCGCTATGTCAACCACTGGAACCACCCACTTGGAACCACCCACATGGAATCACCCACTGAACCACCCAATTCGGTGGCACGAGATTCCCCATTCGATTCTCAATGCCAGCGGCCATCCGTTGATCGATTAAACGACCTGCTGAAAGGTGAGAGGCAGAGTGGGTGGACTCTGGGTTCCTGGGGACCCGGTCTCCAATGAGTTAATGTCACACCAAGGAGAAGAAGAAGTCGCGGTCCGCTCGCCAAGTTGACAAATTGTTGATTGACGCAATCCAGCCAACCAAAAAAAAAGAAAGAAGAATAATAATAATATATCCAAGGAAAGGCCGCGTATCCAAGGAACTGATGGCATTTTCGGGTAAGAGTTTAGATGGTACACCGTATGCACAGGGAAATAAAGAACGAATGGAAAATTGAATGATAATTTAATCTATATCAATATAAAAAGGGGGTGTGAAAAAACGGGAGGTAGCTTCTGCAGCCAAAACGGCTAGACATAAAATTCTAAAAGAAAAACATAAAATCGGAATTAATAGTCTAAACATTTTAAAGAATTGTTAATATATTTAAAAAAAAATAATTTTAAATAAATTTAAATTTTTGTTCAATAACTAAAAAATCTTTATATTTTCTCATAATTTTAATTTTTAAAAATTCCCATTGACATTATGATTCCTTAATATTTATTTAATAATGATATAGGGACTTTTTGCCGAGTGTTTAGATGGTTTGGGGGTCGGTCTCCTTTCGGTGCTTTGTGGTTTTGGGACGGGGTCGAAATCGCAATCGCCCGGTTGGCCGCTCTTTCGACCGTCCGACTGACTGACTGGCTGGCTGGCTGACTACTTCTTGTTGTTTCCGCGCACTAAACAAAGTTTATCGATTTAACAAATTTAACATCGGCCAGAGAAAGAGAGCGAGTGCCACATTTCTAGTCTGCCGTCCGCGTCTCTGAGTTCCTCTGCCCCAAAGGCCTCTGTCGACTTTGTTTAGATGACCCAACAAACTCGGCCTGTGTCCTGGCCACCCAAGTGATCGATTATACATTCGATGGCCATGAAGGCTAACAACAGGCCCGCCTCCTCGTCCCCGGCTTCTTCGTCCTTTGGCCCGCAAAAAACCACCGGCTGTCCTCATTGCCTGCGGTGGTTGCCCCGGCGGACCTTGTTTTTTTTTCGGGCCCTTAAAATGGGAGAAGGGTGAAGAAATGGCAGCGGAAATGAGGCCAGAAAAGTCCTAAGATGTCCTGGCACGATCTCACAAGGTTAGAAATAAATACATTTTAAATAAATACATTTTAAATAAATATAACTTTAAATGTATCTTTTGTGTTTTTCATTTAAATACAAATTAAGAAATGTAGTTTAGAATTGATTATAAAATATATTTTAATAATATTTTACTTCAAATTTAAAGAGCATTCTGTACAATCTCAGAAATCAACTACAAGTATCTGAATTTAAATATCTGAAAATACTTTTTAACCTACAGAACTAAAAGGACTTGCAGTATCTCAATGATTTATGCCTTATTTTAGGAGATGTTTTCATTTAGGACTCCCAGCTGGGTTTTTGTTTTCTGAGCCTGGGAACCTTACTGCATATTACCCCCTTCGGAGCGTCGGCACCTTTTTTTTGGGAAAATAGTTAATTGATATTCCAGATTCCGGGGACAAGTGCATCGGGCACTTGAGCCTACTTGAAAGTATCCTGACGGGATCCGCGATGTCCTGGAGTCCTGTCAGTAATCGGAGATGCCACTCGAGACCCGTTGCCTTGTCAATCGGTTTTTTTGGGTCTCTAAATTCAGCTTCGGTTTTCAGTGCGGTTAACCGAAAGGCGAAGAAAATCGATACAATGTAGGTGGGAAAAATATAAGAAAATATCAAAAACTTAATAATAAAACTTAATAAGTTAAAAATGTTTTAGTACACATAAATATTATGGAGTATTTTAAAAATTAATTTTAAAAATATATTTTCCAGAGTTCGATTTATCCTGAGAATCTGATAAAATTCCCCTTCGATCACTATTATTTTGACCACAAGTGTGTGTGAATCAGAGTCTCACTCTTTTTTTCCCCGCTGCGATGATGCGATCACTGTCCAAGTGACAATTTTCCTCTTCTTTTTTTTTTTTGTATAGAGAAGGGATGCGAAACAGTAGCACTTGGCCATAAATAAAACCCAGTGACAACAGCACAGCACTTGATATGTTATGTAGTTTGATTTGCCTGCCTTCTTGAAATTTCCGACAAAATGAAAATATTTGGGAATTAATGGAATCTCAAGTGTGTCCACAAATGGAACATTGACAAAGGCAGCCATCTTGGGAGCAGAGTGGGAGATATATAGAGGGAGATCGGGGGATCGCATATATATATGGTATATGGCATAGCCATATAGTACAGCCCCACGGCCAGTCTGGCCGTTTGTCCCACGGACAAACATATGGCCGACACATGTGAGCATCCGAACTCAACTCAGGCCAAACAACGGACCCGGGTCTCCGATCCACGATCTCCGATCTGCGATCTGCGATCTCAAGACCCCGCGTATTGTTATTTTAAGCCGCGCCGCCGTGGAGATCTCGAGGATCTCGAGGGTGAGGGAACGGAGACGATGAGTTCGGGGGGAACTTGGGGTGTCTGCTAAACGCTATATATGCTATATACTCTGGATGGAACACTGTCAGTTGGCTTGACAGTGGAAAATGAAATGGTATTCGGTATTCGGTTTTTGGTTTTGGTTTCGGTTTCAGAGACTCGTCTCGCAACGCTCCACTTTTGACCAGCCCCGCCAGAACTCAGAGAAAAAATCCAGGAGGGGGAATTCGGACAGATAGACGGGAAGATCAGAACATCAGAGCATCAGAACATCAGAGCACATTCATAGCAGGGGGTGAACTTGAAAATCTCGTCGTTATGTGCAAGAGATATTTATATACATTTTCACATTTATTATTTATAGGTCCCCGGAATGGGCAGGAGATTTGTGGAACTTCTTTATAATCAACATTTTTTATGGGGATTTTAATGGATTTAAAGAGATTTTATGATAATCATTATAAAAATATTTTAATAAAATCGGATTTAAGTATTATTTTATAAGATCAACATGAATAGTTGTTTTTAAACACTTTTCCTTTTTATTCTCCTAATTATTTTAATGAGTAAGATTTCTTAGATCTTTCTTTCTATCTTATTTAATTTCTTATATATCACTCTATAAGTACAAACATCAGATCTTAAGTTATTGTCGGCTTAAAACCATTTTATTAGAATAAAACTACTATGTTTCTAAGGATTTCTTTTCTTTTCTTTGCCTAATTAATAAATAATTAAAATAACAATATAATAATAAATATATAATTATTATAACAGCATATATAGTTTTAAGTTCTTTTTAATTTTTTTGATAATATATCATTCTCTTTCCTTTACATCTCTTTTTTGTTCCAATATACCAAAGAATTCAATTAGGACAACATATTTGAATCCTAAATAATCGACGAATACTTGCATCTGATATGATATATCATTGCTTAAATTCCAAGTAGTGTTTCTTTCCACTCTGGGTTTGTTTAATGTCACTATTAGACTTAATCAGGCATTAATCTCATGAGTGTTTTTAAGTCTGGCTTGGTCAATTCCGGAAGCTGGCTCTTTCTTGGGCTCTCGTTGCGTGTGCTGGGAATGAGGCTGGAACTGGGCGTCAGAAGACTGTAGCTTGCAGTTTGTAGACGGGAGACTGCAGACTCCGGGGAAGACTGAAGACTGCAGACTGTAGACAACCACTGAGACCCAGTCACGAACGAAGGGGGAGCGGCTCTTGCGGCCTGGTCTGCATTGGTTTGCCTTAGCTTTTTGGGTTTATCTAGCCGAAAGCCGGCTTATCTTAATTGCAATATCGCTGGGATATCTCCCGATGCCAATCTGCGTGCACACAATGCGAATTTATCGGTGGGCCAGTGGGTTATAGTCCATATACTCTGGCATAAACATATACACATAGTATGCTGTATCGCCCGATCTGTCGTTGTGGGTGTGTCCCCCCCTCTCAGGCACCCCCAAAAAAAAAATGATGGACAGATAGATATGACAAATGAGCTGCAATCTCTACACGAGAGCAGGTTAGGGTATGCACAGTTCACCCCAAGCTTATTAACTCCGAAATCTTTTGTTTCGCCTTGCTCTTTAGCTTTTAAGCGACGACAACCCACGCAGTCTACGCTATGAATTCGAATGACTTGCCCCGGCCAGATCTTCCACATAATGAATGAATCGGTCCCTGGTCTATACACCGAAAAAATATCATTTAAAATAAAATACAAAATCTTTAAAGATTTCAGAAAAGTATAAATGCCATTTTGTTAAGTTTATTAATACCTATCGCAATGTAGAAGAAATTATTCAAATCGGCCCATTCATTCAGAAGTTATGAGCACTGCAAGCTGTCGCTTTGCCGCATGCATATCGCCATCTCCCTCGCACGTTCTTTTGTATTTTATTTCTCGTTTGTAATACTATGTAAAATATTTGTGATATTGTTTTGATGGCTTTGAATATTTTTAAAGAATTTCCTTAAGCGTTGAACTCTTTTCTTGCGGTGTTCAATCTTTGGGCCTGCTATTTTATTACTATTTTTTGTACTTGCGGCCTAGCCCGACTCCAATGACAAATGGCTGGCTGACTGGCTGGCAAAGGCTGTTAAGGTGGCGCATGACACCACCGCACACAACTACTGGGCCAAGTCCAACTATTTAGCCGGAGATGATTAAATATATAGTATCCAGGGGTGGTGGATTGGGCCCACTTCCTGCTGGATTCGATCCTACACACAGATCTCTTGGCCGTGCCCCACATCGATGAATATGAAATGAGTTTGTGGGCTTGGGTTTGGATTCGGGTTCGGGATTGGGATTGGGATCCCAGGTCTTATGTCTTGCTCCCATTTGGCCAGATATCGCGGCTGCTGCATCGGCACGCACTAGAGCGAGATATCCATAGGAAGATAAAGATGAAGATATAGCAAAGAGAGATGGGGCTATATGGGGTGCCCAAAAGCGTAGGCTGGGACAATTTTGTACTTGTAAGCGATCGCACTTTTTGGTTTTGGTTTTCGTCTCTTTTTTTTGTTATTTTGGGTGTGCCTGCCCCTCTGCACCTCAGCAAAAATATAAAAAAAAAACCCTGCCCAAGTTGGGCAATTGACGGGGCATGCCGGCCACGCCCAGCTTTCCTGGTCATCAATGGCACAAGCCCAAGAAAAGAAAAAAAAAAGAAAAGACGACGACGATGATGATGTTATTTCGCTTGGTGGCAGGCCTGGGCCAAGATTTAGTCGGAATCGAGGAATCGAGCTGGTGTGGGCACATATATATCTCTATATACATTTTTGTACACATATATCTGATGGATTGTCATGCATCGGCGACGCTCCGCTAATCATATGGCACCAATATGCGTGGACCCATCGCCGGGGACCCAAAGTGGAGCTTCACTCGGAGAAATATGCATATTTATGATAATTTCTGGCTTAAGGAATTATTTCAAAGACTTCGGTTAAGACCAAAAACAAAAAAGGTTTCAGTTAAATGGTTAAAATAGATAATACTTTTTAATAAACAAAAACAAAAAAAAAAGGTTACAGTTGAATCAGTAAAATCGATAATACTTTTTAATAAAATAAAAATTAAATAAAAAATTGCAGTTTAATCATAAAAATATATAATTCTTTTTAATAAACAATTATTAAATAAAAGAAAAAGCTTTGCTAAATTATAATATTAAAATGAAAATTAAATAAAAAATAAAACATATTAAGTTTTTAGCTTTTTGGAATTTTTTTTTAAATAAAATACCTTTTTAAAAATTTGTTTATTAAAATTAGATTATATTATATTTATATTAAATTTTAAATTATATTTTTTAAGCCCTTTCGTTTGTGTTCACTTATCTTTTTTTCTTTTCTAGTACCTAACTTCCCTATTTTCGCAAGTGTTCACCAAAGATCCCCCTAAAGTTGGACCTCAAACTTATGATTTTGAGCACCTCAACTCGGCAATTTTTCAGCTGCCTTACATTTTTGTATTTTAGTGGCAATTTCGCGCTTGAACGGCGTTGACAAACGAAAAGCAAGCGGGCAGCGCGAAATCGATAGTGAATCCGTTTTCAAAATCAGCTGGACATTGAGATTGAACCTCTGAACTCTGGATGACGCGGCACTTTGCATTGTAATTGTGCATTGATTAGTCATGGGGCAGAGAGGTGCAGAGATTGGGCAACTACGGCAATTGCCCAATGTGACAGCTGAGATCTGAGAGGAGGAGGAGAAAGAGGAACCAGAAAACCCAGAGAGATGGATCGATCCAACTCGATCCCAAGCGATCCATTGATGACTTGCCCATGACAGATGCGGAGGTGTGGGCATGTGGCTAGAAATAGAAACAGAAATATTGAGATGGAGATGGAGAGATGATGATGTTTTCAGCCGGTTGGTGGCCTCGACCCGTGGGCTCATTATTTAAACGACGCTGCTTTGGCTGCTAAAAGTCATCAATAAAGGCTAGCTGACCACCGGTCTGGGCTTGGCAATTGCCTCGCACATGCAAATGCGAGTGGGTGGCACTGAGAACCGCACCCACAAAGGCAAAAAATAAATACAAAAAAAAATAAGAAGAAATACAAATGCAGGCCACAGGCGGATGGGAGCAGTCACAGCTAAAGAAACTCAAAAGTGAAAAACTGAAAACTCAAAAAACGAATGAAAATAAAACCTTTAAGGAAGAGCCACACACACACACACATCATCGAGATTGTCGCCGAGATTTCACCGTAAGAGATTGGGCTTCTGGCCCACAGCTTCTGTGAGGAGTCACTTCTCTCTAGGGGTGCTCCATTAGCTAATGGACTCGCTGTCCACTTGTTGTGCAAACTCAATTTCGGACTTTTGTGGACAGGAGTCGCATGACGATTAACACCAGAAGCCTAAGATAACCCACAATAGCAATGCACTGCGAACAATTTTTGAATAATAACTTTTGTTTGTCGCATGGCAAGGTCACACTGTTAGAACAGTGTGGCCAGGCATTCCATGAACAAGCAGTGTGGCCATGCATGGTCATCAGTATCGATATGCTTTAAAAGAGTTAAGCTTGTTTTAAAATGATTTGAAAATATATATTACAAGAAATTGCACATTTTCTTTTCTCTGTGCGGGCCATTCAAAAATACAACTTTCGTTGGCTTAGGGGGGTGGATTTTTCTGCTGGCCATTTGTGCGGGTCGCTGTACCTGACGCTGGGTTTTCATGTGGTTCACACTCGAGTGCCCACAATTAAAATACAGCCTGTCCGACTGATAAGCCTTCCTGCATTCTTTTCTTTTGTCAACGCAAAAGCACAACAGGAATAAATAAATACAAAACGAAAAATACGAAAAAAAAAAGAAATTAGAAAACAAAAAAGAATTGAAAAGTTTTGCCCTGAACCGAAAGGAAATTTAAAGGGAGGACACGCACCACACACACACACATGACCACCCCCACCCCACTTGTTAGCCCACATTCAAAGAGTCTTTGAAAAGTTATGCGAACGCAAACAAAACTTTTAATTTGGCCAGTTTGAAAAGGTGAAAAGAAAGCAGCGAGCTGGGGGCCAGATAACGATGACCTGGCCAAGACGACCTGGCCCCGTATGAAATATTAATGCCGGACTCTTCTTCACAGATGAGATACGTAAGCATGTGAGATGGGGGTGGGCTGTGATGGGCGTTGAGTGGGTGGTTTCCCCACTTTTTGGCCTGTGAGGGGGACGGGGCTGGGATTTTTAATCACCCGAATGGACTTCAATCGAGGCGGGATATTCGATGGCATCGCGTAAGTCTAGCTGCGATTGTTGTGTGGGCAGCGGAACATTGCAACTGCCACTGCGGCAGCAACAGCAACACAATCAGTGCACTGGGAAAAAATTCGATTATTTTTAATAATAATATAGTTATTGTGAAATTTTAACATATTTTTTAGCAAATGACTTTTTGGAATCCAAATTAAAAATGTAAATTAATTTTAATTTTTTTTGCGAAAACTATAAATAATATAATGATATTTATAAGTTTTAAGTTGTCGAATTCATGTTAATTTTTTAGATTTTTAAGACAGGCCGTTCTTGGTTATTTGTGCTACTTCCCATTTTTTTAGTACAGACTTTTATACAGTAGTTTAGATATTTCTTATTGAAAGTATCTTAACTTCTTCAACCGAATGAAACGAATCTTTCTCTTTATGATTCCCTTCTTTTTGTTTTATTAATTTAGCTGAAAATATAGAAATTTCCTTGGCCCTTGGACTGTTGTTAGGGATTTTTACTGTGCAGGCAACTGCATCGCTCTACATGCCACATAATGGGGCATCATCGTCGGCTGTCTGGATGTGTGCCAAAGTGCAGAGCGGAAGTCATGACTAGCCAAACACGAAGCGATGAGATGGGGATGGGGATGGGGTATTTTGGTATAGCGATTGGGGGATCGGGGGGCCAGGGACTTATTTTGTTTTAAGGGGGCCTGAGACGTCGAGCCGAAACTGAAATAAGAAAGTACGTACATTATTTCGGGCAGACACCAAAAATTGCGCGACCGTATAATTTGTGCGCGTGAAAGTGAGAAAGGTCCCAATTACTTAGAGGGGGGGGGATTACCTCGGTGGTGGTGTTACAGTGAAGCACCCACATCGCCGACCGACCGACCGACCGACCGACCGACCGACCGACCGACCGACTGACATGCATCGAAATTTGTCATAACCACGATTAGGATTTTTTGCTTAGTGTTTTCGTTGGCTTTTTTCTAGAGCTCCATAGCCACCGGTAGTAAGCAGCGAAAAGTCGGTGGTGCGACACGAGCTGGCTGCACCACCATCTCAAAATCCGAGAGCCCAAAGCCTGTGAGCTTGTGTCCTAATCGTGCCGCAGATAGATTCGTGAGTTTAGCATACATATGTCGGATGTAAATCATTTGACAATTCCGCAGACGTTATGTGCCACGTCTTCCAGACCCCCTTTTCTTTTTTTTTTATTTTGTAGTACTTTTTCTCCAGGTGCTACCGTTTCCAGGGGCGGCGAGGGGGGGCCCCCGGAAAGGGGTTGACACCTCCGCAGGCGCAACAAACTGCACATTTCCCAGAGTCTGCGGTTTTTTTTTTGGTGGCTTTCAGTGGGCGGCGGACAACGGTTGTCTAACGAGACCACGGGTGAGAAATTAATTGATATCGATATATTATCGGGCAGGCTTCATAAGAAACCGAATTAGATCCTAAGGTTTTTCGGGGCATGTAAATCATTTAAGACTGTCATTTTTGGGTATCCTGAAATTCCTTATTAAAAAGAAATTTAACATTTTAAACAATATTTTTTTCTATTTTAAGTACTTAAAATGATTCACTTAATATTTATAAATTTGTATTTATAATAATAATATTTATAAGATATTTTATTTAAATTTAATTTAATTTTTTATAATATTTAGGAGAAATTAACTATATATTTTATGTTCTTGAAATGCTTGACTAAATATTTATTAATTTGTATTTATAATAATAATATTTATAAGATATTTTATTTTAAATTTAACTAAAATGTTTAACCAGATACATTTTTATAATATTCAGGAAAAATGTAATATATTTTTTTGTATATATTTTAAGTGCTTTAAATGCTTGTCTAAATATTTTTAAATTTGTATTTATAAAATAGATTTTCTATGAAAACCTGCACTTCATTTGAATGACTTATTTCCCATTCAAAGGCCCTTTCAGAAAACCAAAGCTAATCTAAACAGGATCGTATTCTTTTCAACTTCTGGACCATTATTAATATGGCTGGGCATTTTATTGCCCAAAGATCGTCGTGGTCTATTCTTTGGATTTTTGTTTTCTTGGTTTTTTGTTTTTCCGTTTTCGTGATTTATTTTTTAAGCAAATTGTCGCCAGTAATCCAACAATCCAACAATCCAGCAATCCGGTAGTTCGGTGGCTTCAGTAGCGTAGCTGTCGCCGAATGGCTGCCATGTAACGGGGTCCACAGGGCGGGTGGTTGATGTTG
Organism: Drosophila pseudotakahashii; assembly: GCA_035046095.1. Taxonomy (NCBI): domain Eukaryota; kingdom Metazoa; phylum Arthropoda; class Insecta; order Diptera; family Drosophilidae; genus Drosophila; species Drosophila pseudotakahashii. The sequence continues at coordinate 18,432,577 of JAWNOE010000105.1, forward strand.
GGGCCTTTGGACTTCGAGGAGGTGGGGGGGGGGGGATGGGAATCGTGCCTGCCCAGCGGAGCATCTGTATCTGTATCTGCGGAAGATTGCCGGCTGCTGCTGCTTCTGCTCCTCTTCCTGAGCAAATGTCGCATGTGATTTCCCAAAAACTGTTTCCACGCTCGCTGCCCACCGAAAAGCCACCAGAAAGCAAATGTTTGTTCAGTGGTGCCGTTGGTGGTGCAGGGGGGTTGCCAGTGGCTTCTACTGCCAGTTCGGGGGACCCGAGGACAGCCGCTGATTATCATCAAAAGATCGGAACTGAGCGGAGAGACAAAAGCGAAGACGCTTCTCGTGTGAGTGGCTGCCTAGCGAGCTTCGTTGTTGTTGGCCCATCGCTTGGCTGACTGTCGCCTCGCGAAGGCCCAAGTCGCCACCACCGTCCCCTCCCCCTCCTCGGGATTTGGATTCAGATTCGGATTCGGAGCCACCAGGCCCACTCCCCCCGCCCACGCCCCTGGAAAGCAGAGCGTTATGCCCTGTACCCACACTCCTCACAACAACAAGAAAAAGAGGAGAAGTAGTGCACAGCAAACAATGGGGATGATATCTTATTGAAATATACTAAAAATATATAAATGTAAAATTAAAAAATATAAATACCATAAATACAAAATTTCTTAGTTAGAAAGAAAAACATATATTATATTTTGGGAAATATTAAAATAAAATATTAAATATTAAAAAAAATTTTTTTTTTTTTTTTATACATTTTTCTTTATTTCATCTTTTAAAAATATAAATATTTGGTTTATTTAAAAAAAACCTCTTATTAAATATTTTTCTTAATTTCTCCTTGTGAGAAAAATAAATTAAATATTTTAAAATGGTTTTCAAACCAAATATTTTTAAAGAACCTTTTTACTTACTTAATTATTACTCGTATTATTTGGCAAAATTTGCAATAAAATTATGTAAACTTTTTCTCAGTGTATCTTTGGCTTCGGCGGCAAATTAAAGTCCAAGTGCGAGTCAAATTATTTTTTTACAAGTGAGTTACTGTTTTCATTGCGGCTCTTAATGTAACTAACTGTTTAGAAATATTTATTATTATTGTGGCTCTGGGCTGCAGGTGACGCTGCCTCGTTTAATCGGTTCCAAAGCCTTGATGATGATGATGGTGCGGCTGCCAAGACAACGACTACGACTGCGACTGCGACGATTATTAAAAATCACTCCTAGCCAGGCTAAGCGCATCTAAGCGCTGACTGGAAATGCCCATGCCCAGATGCCCATGGCCCGATAAAGTGGGCTCGAGTTTTTACCCAGATAAATGGGGAATATGTGAGTGGTGAGTGGAGTGCCCACCGAGCGAAAAGCGAAGAGCAAAAGGCAAAAGGCAAAAAGCGAAAAGCTCAAAGGGAAAGCCCAAGGAAAATGTCATCTATAGATGATCTTTAGCCGAAATACATTATATACGCACATTTGTCAAGTGTGCTCTTAATTATCCCGATTTCACTGCTATTAGGGAATATATAAAATATATATAAAATATATTCAAGAAACAATATAATATAATATAATTTATGATGTTGTTTTAATAATGATTACTAGTTTATTTACAAGGAAAAAAAACCAATGTTTGACTCCTAAAACTCGTTAAAAATAGAATAGGTTTTATAGAAAAATATGGTTTTGAACTCTGAACTCTGTAGTATTAATTTCATACTAAATATTTAAAAGTATATATATTTTTTTAAATTCTATACCGAAAGTTTAATTTTAAAACCTCCAAAAGTATTAATTTAATACTGATCTTATTAAGATATTTTTGAAATGCAAAAACTTAGAATTAATGTAAGAATAGATTGTAATATTTAAATAAATATTATTAAATAAAACATATTATTATTAAATATTCTTTATATTTAAGTCGTTAAATTTCATTTTATGCTATACCTATTTTCCCATTTCTAAGTAAGTTGCCCAATATAATTGTTTTAAATATTCCAACCACCAGCATATGTAGGGCACTTTAAAGGTAATTTGGGAAAATGCTACCCCAACCAGCAAACAAATCTTAAAGTTCTGGCAAGTATTATTTTGGACTCTCCAGATTTCCGAGAGCGATTAACCGGGGTTTCACCCATATGATGACTGCACCATCTAATTTTTATTGGACGAACAAAACTTTTGGATGGATGGGTGGGTGGGGGAGGGGTAGGTTGTATGGGTAAGGTAGGGCTAATTGCAAGTGCAATGACTTCCGCGACTCCACTTAAATGCGACTCGCACTTGAGTTTTGTCAAACGTATGTGTATGTAGGTATGTATGTATACAGTGGAACCTGGACAGTTGCCGCCAAGTTGTTTTTGGCCGGGCCGAAAGCAAACACACATGTTTAGATACCGAGACAGAGATAACACTAAATTGAGGGGCTGGAATGGAGGGGGGTGTGCTCAGTGCTCAGTTTTCAGTTTTCAGTCTTGGCCTGGTCGGTTTGGGCTGGCTGCCCCTTGTCGCTTTCGCGGCTCAGTTAATGTTAATGTGCTCCAAAGTATTCTCGGCTATCTGTTTTTTTTTTTTTGCTTTGCGGCTGTGCGTGCAATTGTGACCAGTGGGTTAAACCAATTTCACGCCGGTAAAGCGCCAAGAGCGTTGCAACCCCGCGCGGTGTCATCTACCTTGTGCCTGCTGGATTCTCCTGGAAGGCACAATCCACATCCACATCCACAGCCAAAGGAAGGGACCAGCTTAGATGGCTCGCAACTGTCTAAATGTGCATGACGTACACTTTTTGGACTCGCCGAATGGCGAATGGCGAATGTCGCCAACGCGCCGTGATCTCTGACGGAATGGAACTAAATCTGCCACCACACTGCTCAAAAATTATGTAAAATATATATATTACAAAACTATAACTATACAATTTCCATTGCTTAACCACATGTTTTCTTAATGTTTTAGGTTGTAACTTGGCCAAAAATGGTCCTACACCAAAAATACATACTGTTTTGCACAGACTACAATATAATAATTCAATCCATAACTCTCTCCGTGTGATTTTGAAAAAATAAAATTTTCGTCAATTTTCATTTTTGTTTAATTTTTTGCGAAAAATTGACAAAAAATAAAATGTCCAGGTTTAAATGCCAATCGATTGGAAATTTAATAACGAGTTCGGAAAGGTATGACAATCCATATTTGGATCAATATTTAGATTGTGTAAGCAAAAAAAAAACTGTTTTGATTTTTTTGAAAATTCGGGATTTTGGTTTTTTGACAAAAATATGAATCTTTTCTTTTGGTTTTTTTGCTATAACTTTTCCAAAAATTGTCCTAGACCAAAAGTACGAACTGTTTTGAACAGATTACAAAATAATAATTAAATCCCTGACACTTTCCGTGTAATTTAAAAAAAATAAAATTTTCGCGAATTTTCATTTTTTTTATAAGGGAGTATATAATGATTTATTGCGAAAAATTAAAAAAAAAAGAAAATGTCCCGGCTTAAATACCAATCGATTGCAAATTTAATAACGAGTTCGGAAAGGTTTGAAAGGATATCCATATTTGGATCAATATTTAAATAGTTTCGGCCAGAAAAACTAACAAAAAAAATTTTCAAAAATTAAAAGTTGCAGATTTAAATGCAAATCGATTGAAATAACGAGCTCATTGAGGTATGACACTTTATATTTTGATTATTATTTATTTATTTTATTTTTTATTTTATCAATGTAAAAAAAATGGAAACTTATAATTAATAAATACAAGAGAAACCAATTCTCTTGTATTTATAAATATGAAATAGTTTTAATTTGTTTGTCATTCTAGTAAGCAAATATTTCTCTCAGTGCAGGCAATAGAGTCTAGAAATGACAGTTGGACTGCGACAAAAGCGAGCTCTTCGAGTTTCTGGGCTCCCCGATCTCCGGCTCTTTTTTCTAGTCAGTCAGTGGAGCGCGAAGGAGTGCGACTTTGGACCGGGGACTGGGTACCGAGAACCTAGGGCTAGGGCTAGGGCTAGGTTTAGGGCTAGGGCTAGGGCCTGGCCATTATCAACTGGCGCTGGCCACGGCGGCCCCACAATTGTCAATGTGTGTGTGGAACTCATATTAGGCCATTAAATGCAGGGCGATAAGAAAGTTCAGCGGAACTGAAGCGAGCAATTTCAGGCTTAGTTTGGTCTGCCATATGGTATATTACCCATAGGATGGGGGGACCTTTTGGGGTCTCTAACTGAAACTAACCAACGTGTGTCCACTACGAAAAGCATCACGATCTGGCCCAACATGCAGACATGTGTCGATACAAAGCAGGAATATAGGTATGTACATATTTTTGATGTGGCCACAGCCTATACAAACATAAAGCACTCGGCGTGCTCAGCGCCAAAACATAATTTTCGCCAGGCGAACGAACATACACATTCGGCGGACTGGCTCGAGGCTCGAGGCAGTTCCAGATCCATACGTCCCATACATAGGATCCATTATCCATAGCCCCAAAAACCAGATTCAGATCCTAGCGAACGGCTCAAACAATTTTATTGATTAATGAACCATAATTAGAGACATTTACAATGAGCCACAATAATTCTTCATTACCAAAAGGCGAGCGGGATGCGCCACACGCTCCGCCACTCGACAGTGGCCACCCGCTATAAGGAGCATCGGGGCCTTGGGCCATTCAGTTGGTCCACCCATCGCATCACCACTGTGCTCGCTTTTCGGCGACCCCGCGACGCAGTCGAAATGCAGGTTACAGTTGCCACGGGCACTGCAAGAAAAAAGGGGGGGACTCAAATGAAGGACTAACATTTTTTGGGTTCACTTGCTAATATTACTTATTAAAATTAATAAAAAAAAATGATCAAATTAAATCAAGGTTAAGTATTTAATTAAAATATATATTCAAATTTAAATATATATTTAAATTTAAAGAAATATTTTATATTTAAATTAATCAAATTAATTTTTTACAAACAAATATTTTTGATTTAAATTAATCAATTTAATATTTTACAAACAAATATTTTAGATTTAAATTAATAAATTTAATATTTTGTAACATTTTTTACATAATTTTAAAACACATTTTGTAAAATATATAATTTTATTGTTTAAGATTGGAATATATTCCTTTACTTTGTAAATCAAGTAAAATCAATCAACCTTAAAATATTTATATTTTTCTTGATCAATTTGAACTTAAATTTTGTTGACTTTTTTTATTATATATTTTATATTATTTTATATATTTTATATTATTTTATATATTTTATATATATTATTTTATATTTTTTATATATATTATTTATTTTTATATATTTGTAAAATATATTTATATATATTATATTTTTTCGAACTGTGTAAACTCCCACCGCACCACTCTTGACCCATCTGCATTCGCGCAGCGATCGTGGCTCACGCGCACAACTCATTCAATTTCAGCACAGACACGACTCCAGCGGATCGCACTGCACCACTCCAGTCCCTGCACCACCACCGAACCACCACCGAACCACCACCGAACCACCACTGAACCACCGAAGCATCCACGAGGATCAGAGATCCACTTCAATGAATGAATTCGGCGTCTGCGCATTGCCAACATTCGCAATCGCATTCGCATTCCCATTCTGCGTGGTGTGTTAACTTTCAGTTGGCCAGAAGGGGGGCAAATCGGGGGAAATGGCGGGGGAAAATCGAGGGAAATCGGGGAAAATCGCTCTTGGAACGTGTCAATCGAACACGAAACAAAGAGGACGGACGGACAAACCGCAAGGCGAACTCTCGGACTCGGACACACGCTCTCCACAAAAAACAGATAATATATATATATATTTTAGGGGGGGGGGGGGGGATCTCTAATCACTTCCGACTACGAGTTCATAAATCCTCCTCACCTGGCCAAGCATTTTCCCAGGAAAACTCCGCTTCTTACTCGACTGGTCAGTAATTGAAAGCGATGGCAGACAATTGATTAATCGACAAGTGTAGGCGATTTGAAACGACAAATGTGCGAAAATAAACGAATTGGGGCCATAAATCGCTTTAAATGGCCAGTGATTAGGCTATCGAAAATCAAACTAATCTGTTTATATTATTTACTATTCTGTTTGGAAATAAAATTGTTAATATACCAAGCTTTAAATTTGATTCATTAACTAATTAACTTATTTATTGGGAAATTGAGTATCAAAATGAACGATAAATAATAATTTTATTTTAGGTATTTTATTTAAAGATATTTATTAATATCAATAATAAATTACATAAATGATTAATTTGATTCCAAGTATATTTAATAAATATTAAAATAAATAAATTAAATTAAATAATAAATAAAATATTTGATCAATTTTATTAAGATTTAAGTTTTCATTTATTATTTTTAATCTTAAATAATAAATCAAAAATTGGTTAAATTTATTCCAAATATTATAAATAATAAGTTAAAGACTTGACTAATATTATCTTAAGTATATTTATTAAATATTGAGAAATTTTCTAAGATTATAAATAATAAAATAATATAATTTTTAGAAGATGAACTACCCTGTCCAAACACACAAGTCTCCCAGCCACTAGAACCATACCTTATTACCCCCGCTTATCACCAGCTGAAGTATGGAAAATCTGCCGAGTTCTGGGTCCCTGAACTCACGCCCATTGCTTTTCAATTATTTATATGCGATTTGGTTTTAGTGTAGGCCGGCGATCGATTAACGATAACTCAGCCGGGCAGCATCATCATGGATCCCCAGACTGACTTTACTTTTAGCCACCGTTTCTGTTTGTTTTTTTTTTTCGTTGTCTTGTCTCCGAGATGGCCGCTCGATAACCGGCAGCAGGCAACAAAAGGAAAAACTATTGGGAAAACTGCAGGGGAAAAGTGCACAACAAAACTCAGTCGAGAGAGCCTCAGCCTCAGCCTCAAATGAGTTTTCAGCACAAAAACGACGAGGAGGCCAATTTACTATGCATATTTATTTGGGAAAATAAGTAATCAATGGCGGGAACGGCTGGGAAGGGGGCTTTGGTAATGGTAATAGAAATGGCAATGGCAGGAAGCCAAAAACACGACACCCATCCCATTGCGACTCTAAATAAATAAAAGCTGATTTATGTAATTTCACAAATTGCCCCGACTTCTGGATTGCCATTGCTCATGGGAGCCCATGATCCACATCCACATCCGAATTCGAATCCGAATCAATGGCAATTATTAGTGGCCAGATCGGCTGACCAGAGATCGAAAAATAATAAAAAATACAAACCTGACCCACCGAGTCATGGCCAAGAGCCACAAAAAGCAAAATCAAAAGCAATATCAAAATCAAAGGCTGAAACCAAAGCAAAACAAAGAGCCGCTCGGTGCGAAATTTAAATTTTTCGCTCGAAACGCTTCTGGGGACATTGTCGCCCGGCGAATGGAGGGAGTGCGAGCGAGAGGGTCCGCGGTGGAGCGAGGGAGACGGCACTTGCCGTGGAGCGCGAGACGTGGGAACTTACTTACTTGTAGTCCAGGCCAGTCCGAGCCCAACTGCCCCTTTCCCGAGCCCATTGCGGCCCCTGGGCAACGGCAACTGCCACTGCAACTGCCGCCGCTGTTGCACGCTGCTGGGAGCAGGCGGCACTGCAAGAAAAACGGGGAGAGTGGTGACCCAAAACTTTACTTCTAGAGTCCATAACTTTGGCCACTTAAGGCCGATTTCAAAGTGGCACACCTCTAAAGAATAGGGATTTAATTGTGTAACAATACGGTTATTCATATTTACAATCCTCGATAGTTTGCAGAAAGGTGACCCTAACTTTACCAAATTGAGCAATAATATAAAGTGGCATACCTCTACAAAATTGTTATGTAATTGCCTAAAAATATGCATTTAAATAATTACATTAAATTACCCACTTTCGCTTGCAAAAAGGTGACCCCAAACTTTATTTCAAAAGTCCATAGCTTAAACAATTTAAGACCGATTTTAAAATGATATGCCTCTAAAAGCTTGTACTTAGTTTAATATTTGTATTTCATGGAGTAACATAATTTCCATCCATTTCCATGTTCAATATACCTAAAAAGTCAGAAAGGTGACCCAAAAACGCAATTCTAAATGCCATAAAATTAACATTTGTTCTCCAATTTTGATAAGGTATGAAGGAATATTTTGTAAACCACTTTTATATTAAATAATTTTTTAATTTTTTTAAGGCTTTGCAGAAAGGTGACCCAAAACGTAGTTTCCAAAGACCATAACTTAAACAATTTAAGCCTGGTTTCAAAAGGGGTTACCTCTTTAACTTTGTGTTCGAATTTTACATTCATTTGTTTTAGTGACAAGTGACCATTAGTTTCTCGCGGTGCATTTCTGGCCGTGGGCTGCTAGGCTTGCCGCAGAATATCGCGCACGAATTGCGGGGCAATGAAACACAATGAAGGCGAACCACGCGGGCCGTCCAACTTGGCTGCTCCAACTTGTGCTCCCACTTTTCAGCCGTTCAGCCTTTGCAGCTCCTACTACTTGCAGCTAGCAGCTAGCAGCAGCAGCAGCTCCTCCAGCGCCAAAAGCCAAGTGCCGAGTGCCGAATGCCCACTCCCAGTCTTGGCCACATAGCCACATGGCCAAAACTGAACTGAAACTGAGCCAAGTCAAGTCAGGTAACTCGGGTAACGCTGTTGGGCAGCCAACAATGGTGCTATGGCAGCTATGTGGCTGTGTGGATCGATTAAATTGGTCGCTAAAGGTCGAAATTAAATCACGAAATAATTGTTACACCAAATAAGTTCTTCTATGTCTTCTTCTTCGGCTGCTCCTCTTGGCCGATCTTCTTCTTATTGAAGCCAGGGTCTTAGCCATCGTGCTGGTTCTAAACCGAACCGAACCGAACTGAACTGAACTGAACTGGCCCCTTGATCTATCTTCGGCCCTGATGACCGTTCCTGGCCCCCTTTTCCTTTTTCCTTTTTCCCATTTTTATGGGACAGTGATGCTCTCTGCTTGAATTGCTGGACTCGGTACAATGCCCTTATCGAGTTGCAAGTTGCAAGTTGCTAACAGCTAGCAGCAGCAGCATCAGCAATATCTGCCCCAGGCAATTACCTCGTGTCACAATAAATTGTTTCGTTTTGGCTTTTTTCGGGGGCCCAATAGGAACCATCAGCCCACCAAACCACACAAAAAGAAATGTAATTCTTGGAGCTTTAAATTAATATGTTAGTTTTAGGAGCTACAGTTAATTTTATTAATTTTTCCTAATTGTCCTAAAATGATTTCCTATTTCTATCATTTTATTACAACATCTATAAACTCTCTTTGAAAAATATTTCCAAAAACTTAGTTTCGTTTATTTCATTTATAACTTTAAATTACATGAAAAATAAACCGGATATTATAAATGGTTCCAAAAATATTCTTATGAAACTTAAATTATAATAATATGTAAATATAATATAATACATCTTATACCTTCTTATACCTTAGAATTATAAATAACCTAAAAATATTCCAGTTCTAACCGAACCAAGTATTAAACGAAATGAATCGCTAGTTTCTTTCAGTGATCGGCGAACCAGCGATCGGGCGACCACAAATCTTTCGCTTGTTTGACTCGCCGTGTAATATGTAAATTGAAAATGCTAAACGCCAGACACTCGACCTAAACGCTGCACAGTCATAGATACAGATACGCGATGTCGATACAGATACAGATACGGATACCAATGCAGATACAGCTGAAGATACGGTTTCGTATTTGGATTTGGATTGGGATCTGTATTTGGACCTCTGCTAAACTACAGATGCAATAACAATATTGGACAGGGAAACAAACAGAGGATCGCCTGGGGCTTCCCAAAAGCTTGATAGGAAATTAGTTCAGCGCCGGAGATTGAGGGGAAAATTTAAATAAATATTAAAAAAATAAATACAACTAATAAACATGAAATACAACTTATAAACAATGAATAAAATGAAATATTCAAGTTATAAGCATCCAAAACTTGAAATAAAATTAAATTAAATATTCAACTTATAAGCAGCAAAAACTTGAATCAATCACAGAACTCACATCCATCTTTGGCGATTGATCAATCGCTTGGCCTGCCTACAGTTGGACCCCATTAAGACCGACCATTCTCTTTCTGCCTTTCTCTTTGGCATCGCTCTACGCTGCTCTACTCTGCGGCTAATTGAAAACGAAAACGGAGACCGAAATAATATTGAAAAACTCCCCTTTTCCGCCGTTTTCCCCCCGTTTTCCTCCGTTTTCGGGGATCCCCCGGGAAATCCTCTCGCGAAGAGCGGGACAAACGATTGACAAACGATTGCCTGGCCGTACAAATTGAGTTATTGTAATTGCCCAAAACGTTCAAATCCATCTTCGGTCTCTCTGTTTCCTCCACTGTTTGTGTCTCTTTTCTCCGGGATGGGGGATTTTCAGGGGCTTTCAGAGGGGAAGTGCCACGACTTCTTGAGTGGCATGTGAACGAACGTCTTGCGAAATGCGACCAGGATTTTGGGATGTGATGCAGGGTGGGGGTGGGGGGGGGACTGCAAGTCGCGTTTAGTGGGTGACTGATGCCCAGAATCAAGGTGCACTGCAACCGAAAGTCGCAACTGCGGCAACTGTTGCAACTGCAACGGCAACTGCAACTTGGCCCTGCCGAATGAGTGATTGTATTGGAGTCGAGCGGAGGTCAGGTGATGGACGACTACGAAATACAAATACAAATACAAATGCATGTACCCATACCAATCCAATTCCAAAGACCCCGGAGACTCGAATCCAAAAATCCGATTTAGACGGTGGCTGCCGCCGCGTGCATCGCCATCCCATCCCCACATGTTTGTAAATTACACACGATCATTAAAAGATTGTATTCATGTCGAGATATTTCGCGCACCACTGTGCTACCCATTATTTAAAATCAAAGTTTATGGGTATTCAAGGCAAAATGAATGTATGGTATTTTAATCAATTTATATTTACAATATTTAGGGATTTTTATTTTTACAGGCCTTTTTGGCCATTTTTCGCAAAAAATCGGTAAAAAGAAATTAAAATTCGCGAAAATTGAAATTTTTTTAAATCACACGGATTTATTTATTATATTGTAATCTGTTCAAAGAAGTATTTATTTTTGGTCTAGGACCATTTTTGGACAAGTTATGGCAAAAAAACCAAAATAAAAAATTCATCTTTTTGTCAAAAAACCGAAATCCGGAATTTTTGAGAAAAATCAAAACAGTTTTTTCGCTGAAACAAAGGAAATATTGATCCAAATATGGATTGTCATACCATTCTGAACTCGTTATTAAATTTTTAGTCGATTGGCATTTAAACTTGGACAATTTATTTTTCGACAATTTTTCGCAAAAAATCATGATGCATGATAAAAAAAAATGAAAATTCGCGAAAATTTTATTTTTTCAAAATTACACGGAAAGTGTCATGGATTTCATTATTATTTTGTAATCTGTTCAAAACAGTTCGTAATTTTGGTCTTGGACAATTTTTGGAAAAGTTATAGCAAAAAAACCAAAAGAAAAAATTCTTATTTTTGTCAAAAAACCGAAATCCCGAATTTTCAAAAAAATCAAAACAGTTTTTTCATCGAAACAAAGGAAATATTGATCCAAATATGGATTGTCATACCATTCTGAACTCGTTATTAAATTTTTAGTCGATTGGCATTTAAACCTGGACAATTTATTTTTTGACAATTTTTCGCAAAAAATCATGATGTACCCCCTTATAAAAAAATGAAAATTCGCGAAAATTTTATTTTTTCAATATCGCACGGAAAGTGTCATGGATTTAATTATTAATTTGTAATCTGTTCAAAACAGTTCGTATTTTTGGTTTTGGACCATTTTTGGACAAGTTATAGCAAAAAAATCAAAAGAAAAAATTCATATTTTTGTTAAAAAACCGAAATCTTGAATTTGTATTCCCTAAACAAATTTGTATGCAAATCTTTAGTGAGAAATTTAATTTTACAAACAAATATTATAAAGTATGTACATATTTAGTAATAATTTCCAGGGTATTGCCTTCGATGGAAGTCTTGATTTTGGCCAAAATTCTCACTTGTTTTTGACTTCGGTTCGGTTGCATGTCGGTGGGGCAGGCATCGGCATCGCCTGTCATAAGCGGCAGGCTTTTTGGCTTGGGCCGCGACTTGAGTTTCAGCTTCAGCTCCAGCTTCAAAATCCAACCGCCACTCCGACTTTCGTCTTTAGCTTGGCTTTTTGGCTTTAATGGAGCAGCACAAGCTATGCAGGTACGATTTGCAAGTACGGCCACATTAGCGCCACGAGTAAACCACTGACAGGGGCCACTGGAGGGTTAAGGGGGGTGATACGATACGGTGGTGAGGGGGCGGGGTTTGAGGGGACCAGGGCCCCAACATGCGATACACGTACTCCACAGACCATACCCCATACACTCCACTGCCAAGAGGCAACAAGGTTGTTTGTCCGACATGATGATGAGTGTTTTAGGCGGCTGGAGTCGAGCAGGTACACTTGAAGAAAATTCATGTTATTTTAAGATATTTTAAGATATTTGTTGATCAAAAATTAATTGAAAGAAATTATTGTCCTATGCCTTTTAGTATTTTATTAAAAGGGCTACCAAACAAATATTTATTTTAGTTTAAAGAAATATTTTTTCAAATATCTAACTGACAAGGAATTTTTAAACATTTTTGTATAAACCTATATTATTTTTAATAATAAATAACATCAGCATTTGGAAATATAATATTTATTGTTATCTATAAATAAATAATAGATAATAATGTTATAAAATTGTAATATAAGGGATTTATTTTTAAGATTTTATACTTGAAAATATTATATCTTTTATGTAATAAAATAAGTAATTAAAAATTGTAAAGTTAGGGATTCCCTTTAAAGATTTTATACTTCAAAAACTTAAGTTATATAATACTAATATTAGGGATTCTTTTTAAAGATTTTCTACTTCAAAATTATATTTTTGTGTCTCTTTATTTATTTGTTCATATCTTAATACTAAATATTTGACATTTGTTTATGCGATATTTTTTTGAAAGGTACCCAAACTTTTTCGCAGTGCCCAATGTTCATGACTGCCCAAGATGTTGCCGAACTTTCGGCCAAGTCGCTTTGGGCCCGGCTTTTAGCCAGCGAGTGCATGTAAATGAGCGGCGATGCGAGCTGCGAGCCCAAGTTGCATCTGAATCTGAAACTGAATCTGAAGTTGCAACTGTCGAATGTTCGATGATGATCGCCGATGACGCTGATGCCTGCGATGATGATGATGATGATGCTGGTGGAGGATGGTGGTGGTGATGGCGACGTTATTGTGCCAAGGTAAGAGATCGTTGCCAAATTGTTTTCGACAAAAATTCTTAAAATAGAAGGTACCGATGGCAAGGATTTTTTTATGCCAGTCACTGCCAAAAATTACAACAACAGCTAAGAAAAAAAAAGAAAACGGCCGAAAGACGAACCTCTCGCCAAAATCGGTTTCACAACTCAGCGGATCCACTGATCTAAGATTTACATGGAGAGAAAAGCGAGTTCGAAATGGGATGTAATTAATTTATTAAATTAAAAAGTAGTTTTAGAAGATTAAAGACTAAATACAAATATTTTTAAAAATCCCTAAAGGTAATTTTTTCTCATTTTTTATTTAATTTATTTAATTTTTTCTCAGTGCACTGCACGAGCGATCTCCCCCGCTTGGCGGCAAAAGGTGAAGAATCCTTTGGATTGTCAAAATATTGTATGCCAAATACGGCTCACGAGTTGGCCAGAAAAGTCTGACTGTCTGCCTGTGATTTTCCCAGCTTTTAGCCAAAAAAAAAAACAAACGAAGAAGAAGTCGAGAGGAGTCGCATAAATACCAAATAAATGTCCAGCCGAAGCAATTGACACATTTGCATTTGCAGGCCGGCTAGCTAGCGAATGTATCTGTATCTTTGTATCTAGTATCTGCTTAGCTGTTTAGCTCTTACAATTTGTCTTGTGTGAACTTGAGTTAGTATTTTCTGGTTTCTTAGTGGGCAGTTCCCGGCGAGAGATTTCGCACCAGCTGGAGGCTAAAACAGAGGGAAGGATGGAAGGAAGGGGGCTTTTTTGGGGGCGCAGCTGGAGAGCCAAGCCCGCGAAAATGTTCATAACTCGTAATTCTCCAGTTGTCAACGGGAGCGGCTTCTGCACTCATCGGTCGGAGATACGGATACCTGGCCATTGCCAGCCAATAAAAGCAATTGTGCCATTTGCCGGCTAATGTCTGAGGTCCATGTCGCAGACGCTCCTCAGTCAGTCAGTCAGTCAGTTAGTCAGTCAGCCAGTTAGTCACTGAGTCAGTTAGCCACTTTGGCACTTTAGCAGCCTGGTGGCTAGCCAAATGCCATCATGGGCTAAGCCACCAGAGACCGAAGACCGGAGACCCCAAAGAGCCATCGCCATCGTCAGCGGTTTTGGGGTCCTACTGCATCTCACGTTTTCGTTGGCCAGCCACCAAAAAGATTTTGACTTTTGATTGCCGGCAGAAGCAGCAAAAAAGCAGGCAAATTTCAGTCAACCCCAAAAAGTCTGACCGAAACGAAGCTGCAGCGAAAATGGCTAAGGAAATGCACTCAAAATAGAGAAAAATATAGAAAACTTAAATTTAAAATATTAATTAATGTCTAGCCAAGAAGTTATCTATCCCAAATATTTATAATATCAAACGGCTTGATTTAAGAGCTGTTCAAATTTTAATAATATTTAACTACTAGATTGAAGAGCTCTTAAAATTATTATAGGAATTTGTTATAGGGATATCTAAAAAGATAGAAAGCTTAAATCCATATTATTATATTATATCATTTAACTAAAATAAATAATTTCTGTATACTAAATATTTACCCATATTATTATTATAGAATTTCAATTCTAAAAATATTTTCTGTATATGTTATCTTTCCTAATTATTTATAATATTTATCTACTATATTTATTATAGGGATTTTTTTAAAGGAAAATATGAAAAAGATAGAAAACTAAATTTAAATTAAATTAAAAATTTCTGTATACTAAATAGTTATCTATCCTTATTATTTTTATTAAACCGCTTGATTGGAGTGCTCTACAAAATTATTATAATCATAATTCTATATTTAAAACTCATCTAAGGGATTTTCCAATTTATTTACTTTGATTTTTAGCTTAACTAATTTTAAGGCACCTTTTTATTTTCTCTGCAGTTAAAAATAGCAAAGTGCAAACCAAAAAAAAAAGGCTAGCTAAACAGAAAAGCAAAATAGCAAAACCGAACTGGTCATAGAACGATTCCAATTTCAATTGCGATTCATGACCGCTGGTCATGCTTGCATGCTCCACTGCCACTGTCCCTCCTCCTCCTCCTTCCCCCATCCTCTCGAGAACCGAGAACCTCTGCCTCCCTCGAACTCGGAATCTCAGGGGTGCTGGCCAAAAAAGGGACAACCCGGCAGGTTGCCCCTGTTCACCGTCCCTCGCCATCCAGAATACCAATACCGAATTGGCCAGGTCCAGTCCTCTGGTCTATTTGGAACACCATAAAGTTCAAGCAATTTGAACTCTTCCCGCTCTCTGGCGTTCCCAAGTTGCCGCAGTAACAGTAACAGGCAGCTAACTGGCTAACTGGCGAGTCGTGAAATTCACAGCAGTCACATTATGTGTTCCGGGCCAAAAAAGAGGAAAGCAGTGGGTCTTCTGGTGGCCAAGAACGTTGAGAGCAGCGGAAAGTGTTAGGGCCACTCAAACAAACACAGTCCACAGCAGCCAGACATTAATTGCCCACGGTTTCTAAGAATTTTCTAAAGCACTCTCCAAGTCAAAATACTGAGACCTAAAAGTCGCTAGTATTTTATTGGTATTTTTAGTATGTAGTATTTTAAAAATTAATATTTCAAAATGAATCCCTCATAACTTCTTAAAACAACAAAATATTTCGCTCTTCTTAACTACAAAATGAATTGTAACCTTCTGTGTAGCCGAATGTAAAGATTCTAGTTCGGTTCATCTGACAATATAATTAGAAATGGAAATTTTCGGGGACTAAGCCCCGTCGTTTACACATGTAAGCGATCGTGTCCGAGCCAAGTTAGCATGTAAATGACGAAACATGATCGGCGATCGGGCGGAGGACTGGAATCTCAATTAGTCTGTAGGTCTTTGAGGGCCCGGGAAAGTCCATTAGCGAGCCAAAGATCCTCCATCCTCCTCCTCCACCTCCTCCTCCATCTGCCGATGATCATAATCCCATCGAAACGATCTAACGATCTCACATATCCAATGGATTTCGCACACATTCGGTAGGGATTTTG
Source organism: Drosophila pseudotakahashii (assembly GCA_035046095.1). Taxonomy (NCBI): domain Eukaryota; kingdom Metazoa; phylum Arthropoda; class Insecta; order Diptera; family Drosophilidae; genus Drosophila; species Drosophila pseudotakahashii. The sequence continues at coordinate 18,448,909 of JAWNOE010000105.1, forward strand.
GCAACAGATGCCGAAGATGTCCCCAGATCTTATCCGTAGCATGTGTATTTTGTCGGCAAATGGTATTACGTACACCGCCTACAAGGAACCGAGGGAGGAAAGAATCGAAAGAAACCCCAATTAAAATCAATCACATTTTACCCGGGGCAGCGGACCGAGCGGCCTCATAAGCAGCTAAGCCATCCTCATCATCGGGATCGTGGCGAGTTTCCTTTCTCCTCGCCGGCCCAATCCAATCCAATCCAATCTCATCTCCTCGGTATTTGCTATTATTTTTTTTATATTTTCCTTCTCCTTTCTTTTTTATCGGGGCCCACACAAAGAAGTCCTATTTGGCGTGCGAAAAAGTGTATGGGGGCCAGAGGACTTGAGGAAACCCTAGATCATTGTATAATATTTGTAAAAAAAAAAAAAAGAAAGAAAGAAGAATAGAAGAATGGAGAAACCGCTAGGCATTTGTGTCTCAAGTATGCGTCCTGCGTCCGGCGATCCTTCGATGTTGTATCAGGATGTTGGTACCGCTATAAAAACGATCCGATCGTCTTAAGTTTCGCATCAGTTTTTTTTTGTTGTTCTGAGTTTTTTGTGCGGCCAATAAAAGAAGAAGGTCGTAGGTGGATCCGTGGATCCCTTGGAAAAGGCATTGTGATCAGTTTTTTTGTTAATCAAAGAACTAACTGTATTTGGCAGGGAATGTCGAGGGTTTGGCGGGGTCAGAGGTCGTTTCAATACACCTCGCTGGTCATGGGAGAAAACTGAAGAGGTTGCCAAAGATCGAGGGAGAAAGTTCTTGAAAATTAAAAGCAAATAGCTAACAAGTAAGAGGAAGAGAAGAAAGTGCTTATGATATTTAAGGAAGGAAAGAAAGGACTTATTAAATTTTAGGAAATAATAGGTACCTGGATTTATTTTGATTTACTTACGCCCAAAATCAAATTTATTAGTTTTCCCACTTGAGTGCCTATTTGCATCCATATATAATTGCTTTCACCTTTTATTTTCTCTTGTATTCTATCTTTCCCTTGTCAAAGGTGCTAATCGATCAACCTCCAAACTCAGTAATCCCATCTGGACACCTCTAATAGGCCCGTTCTTGACCCTTGCGTGGGAATTATTCTAATCGAGCACTTTCACTCCTCGGCAGAACCTTCGAAAAACACCTGATGCACCACTGATTGGGGGCAAAAACAGAGAGAGAGAGAGAGAGAGAGAGGAAATGAATGAATAGATGATGATCCCGAAGAACATGTGTGTTACAAATTCGGAAATCGCTACGCTATACCATATCATACCATATGATTTGGATGGGGAAATGAACTAGGGACCCTAACGGCCAGCGTTGATGATGATTTCCGGTGATTCCCACAGTCGATCGCCAGTTGATGATTGCCGTGCACATGCACACCCGCATCACAAGTGCCAGGATCCACAGGATACCAGGTTTGTCTCTCTCTCTCTCTCTCTATCTCTCTCGGATTTTCTGTATGCTGATCGCGTTCGTTTTGGGGGCACTGGAAAAAATATATATATTTAAAGTAAATCCATTATTCGAATAATGATTTATATTCTTAAAACATTTTATAGGAACAAGGTTTTTTAAACAGATATATGATATGATAATATAATACGTTTAATAGGTTTATACGAATTTAATACATTTTAAAAATTAACCAACATTTTTAGTGAGAGATATGATATGATATCATATGATATAATATAATACGTTTAATAAGTTTATAAGAATTAAATACATTTTAAAAATTAAAAAAAAATTTTAGAGAGAGATTTTTAAAATAAATTGTTGATTTTTAAGCTTTATGAGCCAGTATTCCTTTAAAAGTACCCCCTTTTTTTGCAGTGCAGCTGTATCTGGGCTGTGATCTATTATTCTATTTTCAGCGTGTTTACAAACACATCACAGCTACTCGCAGCGCCAGGATTCAGCTATTCTACCTGAGTTTGTGGACCGTTTTATGTTTTCTGATCACATCTGGTACCGTTAAGCGGGCCTTGAAACACCGAAAAGGAGGAAAAAACTGGACCCAGCAGGTCATCTTGCACTTGGCAGCCGATTCATTTTCATTTTCGTGTCGACTGCGGTCAGTGGCAGGACTTCCTGCCAGGACATTGGCCCTAATCTTTATTTCACAGCGAGTGCTGCTGTCGATGAGCGAAAATTGCTTAGCTCACCGAGTTTCCCTCCTAATTATTAGACGGCAAAATCAAAAAAAAAAATAACAACCGGAGAAAAACAAGGGAAACCACAGCGACCAAGTGTCCAACAATTGATTCTTTTGCGGATCTACACCTTAATTGCCTTAGCCGAATGAATGAATGAATGGGGGGAAAAACAAAAAAAAGAGGGAAATGCAATTTACAGACAGAACCCAAAAATAAAAAAATAAAGGGAAGGAGAGGAGAAAAAGGGAAGCCAGCATTAACTAATGAAATAGATGGCGAGTCAAATGCTTTGGTCATTCCAAATCAATTGACCGCACAAAAGGGAAAAGTCGGTGAAAACCCATTGAACGCGCAAAGAGTTGGCGGGAGGAGAAGGAAAATTGGCCAGGGGAGTGAAGGAAGTGGAGGAAGTATTTAGCATCGGATAAATTAAAGGAAGACAAATCTGACGGAAAACCATTTAAGATCAATTAAGATATGTATTTTACTGTATATAAATAATTTAATTCATTTTTATTCAGATTAAATTAGATATTTAGCATTTGAAAATAATTGAAGATCAATTTAGATGTACTTTATAATAATCAAGTATGCCTCTAAAATATTTTATTATTTTTCTGAAGAAAAAAAAATATTTAATAATAATTCTTGAACTCAAAAATGCCTGAAAATATTTTATAATAATAGTTATAATTTCATTTAGTAGTCTAAGGAAATTATTTTGTTATTTTTCTACAGATTAAATTAGATATATAATAATCTAAAAAATATTTTTTAAGAGTTGGAAATTTTTTATTTTTTGGTAATAAAAGAGGACTAATAAAAAACTTCCAGTAGCAAATTCCACCCAGAACGGATTGCCATAAAAATCTAAAAAAAATCACATTAATTCGGAGAATAGTATATAATAAATCTAAAGCTCAAAAATACCTGGAAATATTCAATAATAGTTGGTATTATTGAATTTAGTAGTTTAATACATATCAAAAATCCCAAATAAAATCCCCACACTGCCAGAGTAAAATGATAAATAATTAAATTTCATTTGATCACCCATCCCTTTAATGGCTAAACATTTTCTGGTCAACAGGAGCCAGCATAGAATGGCCGTAAAATGCGATATGGAAATCAGAGAATCAGAGGTCGTTTTTTATGGAGTGCGTGTGACGGTGACCTGTGAACCCGGGGCATCGGAACCGGATAAAAAACGAATGGTAAAAGTGGGTAGGCAGAGGGAATGAGAATGGGAATGGGGTGCGAAATTGGTTTGCTATTGACAATGCAAATGCGCAAGAGGATGCAGATTCGAATGGGATGGCATCGTATCGTATCGCGGGTCAACCCGAGGTCTGCCGATGGAGTTACCCCGAAGATGCGGTGACCCTACCTAGCTACCCCGCTCGGGGTCACCCTTATGCCCGTGTGCCTGGTATCTCGCCAGTATGCAAAGGACGCATGTAAATTAATAAATTATAGTCAACTAATGCGACCCGCTCACCCTTTTCGAACCGGGGACATAATAAAAAAAAAAGAATTGTCTGCCTCGATTTTTTTGTTTTTCTCCATTTGGTTCCGGTTTTTGAATTTTCCGAAGGGGTAAACTCTTTTCGCAGCCCTTTTTTTGGCAGGACATTGCACCACTTGGGACGAGGATGCATATTAAAAAAAATTCAAAATTGTGAAAAGGAGGCGCATGGACGTTTTTGGGATATTCAATATTCGCGGGTACAGGAAGTGGCGCATGGATTTTTCCGCTGCTGCCTTTGCATCTGCAGCATTGTGTCGTGGGAATTGAAAAGCGACCGAATAAATCAAAGTGCAGCGGATACAGAAACCGATACAGATACAGATACAAATGCAGAAAAAGTATCTGCATCTGTGAGATACGAGTGCATCATTAGCGAGCGGATGCAGGCATCGCTGCTCCACTCGAAAAGTTGAATGTAAACCAAACCAAAGTCGAGATCCAAGGCGCCAGAGATTCGGAAATTTACGAAGGGGGAACCCAAATGGACACACATGTGTCACATGGTCCGACTCCAAGAGAGTGTCGCATCCACATCCACGACCTCCCCCGAACACTCTCACTCACTATATGATATGGTACAGTATATAGTATAGTATGCAATGCCATCTCCATCTGCCGCATATCCTGCAGGATTTAGGATCACGACTCCTTTTCACTTTCCCCCCGCTTCGACTATTATTAGTTTCGAAATAGATGCCTAGGTCAATGTGTTCTGCATTTCGGGGAAATCGGAGTGGTAAAAAACAGAGTCTTCTTTGGGGAAGAAGGAGATTTACGAAACTGAAAATAAGTACAGTTGGAGAAAATAACTTAAAGGGTCTTTGTTTTGAGGAAAGTTCACTTTACCGAAAGTATTATAATAATTTGCATGTTTTATTAACTGTTTTTGTTATTTTACACATTTACATTGCATTTACATTTTAGGTAAATCCTACCAATATTAAGTTGGCTTAGTATTTCCAAGTATTTTTTAAGTATTTCATCGAAAGTATTTTAAAATTTCGCATGCTTTTCTAAATAGCTACTATTTGTTTGGTAAATAAGTTGCATTTGCAAAATCATGAAAAATCTTTAATACATACATTAAAATATTTATTTAAGTCCCATCAATATGTAGTTGGATTAGTAATTATAAATATCACTAAGGGGAGTTTCTTTCATCGAAAGAATTGTTTTATTCTACATGGTTTTAAAAAACAGGTTGCATATTTTTTAAACAAAATCTTGGTATTTGTAAAGTTATTTCAAATGAAATAGAAATTTTTGTTAGTATTTAAAATTTGTCTGTTTTTATAAAAAAGATTGTTTTTTTGCTCACTAAATTTGCATTCGTAAAAACTGTTTTAATAATATTACCATTTGTGTTAATATTTATAAAAATTTTAAAATCTTTAGTCAATATATTTTTATTATTCAGTAAATAAAAATTTGGATGAATATTTAATTTATATTTATTTAATCTATGATATTTGTCCATTTTACAAATAAAATTGCATATATATATTGGTAAATTATTGAATATAATATCATAATTTAATTATTCATTTTTGTTAACCCATTAAATTAAATTCAAACGCATTTTCCCCTTTTCAAGGCAGCCTGTCTCATTTGGCTGAGCTATAACAATACATAAATGTGATTGCATTTCGAGGACGGCGATTCGTGGGGTTACATCAAGCCAGATTCAGACTAAAATTTGCCGTGTCTGTCTGCGGCGGAAAAGTGGAAAAGCGGGAAAGTGCCAGGGGAGGGGTTTTCCCTTCCCTTGTACGGCGGCCTGCAAAGTACAGTAACACAAATCGAAGCGGACACTATAAATAGCCACCCTCCGCGACGAAGACGAAGACGCCGGCTGTGGCGCATCAATATCCATCCATCGGTTTTGCTTTGGAAGGAGTACGAAGGAGGATATGGTTGCTACTGGTAGTATCTCTTCGGGCAATCCAGGGGCGTAGAAGGGGGGAAAGGGGAACGGGGAGGCTATTCCCTGGGCAGCCGGACGGTTGGCTAAATGAAACACATTCGAAACGACATTAAGTAAACAGACTAGCAACCATGTCAATGTCAAACGCACTCGCTGTTACCGCCGCTGCCTCTGCCGGCGTCGCAGTCGCAGTCGTCGGGCACATGTGCGTGGCCATGTAACGGGAAAAGAGGCCGTGTGGACACCGCTGGCAGGACCCCCTCCATCCCCCCGACATCCCTGGCCCTGCCCTTGCACCATCCACATTCCCATCCCCATCCCACGCAGCCCCCACCTCTGTTTTCCATACGCCACAGTGGACACTCTTGAGTAATCGACAGCCTCGGGTTACGCAAGGATCTCTAAAGTTCAAGGACATTTTTAAAGAATGTTCGGAACTAATTTAATCATATTTATATAAATAAATTTATGTAATTTATTTAATTTTAAGGAAAACTGTAAAATGAAAAAAAATATTTTTAAAATTATTGCACTATTTATATTTTATCCATAAAATTCTATAAAATTGATAAACCAAAATGAATGCTAAAATAAATAAAAAAAAAACCTGAATCAACATATGAACCTAAAAATATTTAAATATACCCATATATCGAGAGACCACTGTGGCCCTGTATCTCAGATGCAGGAGTTGTCGCCTCAGTGGCATCCTCACGGTCATCAGCGGCAGATGAAGAAGAAGAGGAGGCTACCGCGTCCACCCATCCACGTCCACATCCACATCCACATCCACATCCATGGGGGAAAGAGAGGGATGAACCCAGAACTCCAGAGCTCGACGGATGCGCATGTTTATTTTAGTCGCCCCATGTGCGCTGCACTGCGTCCCACCAGTCATAAGAATTTATCTATTTCGGTACCAAAATGTTTCGAGGGTCCCCCCGATTTCCCAGTTTACCCCCCCCCCCCCCCACATTTTCCCAGCCCACTCCACTGTTTTCCACACAATGCCAAAGTCAAGTTCAACGGCGATCGCACTCCTCTGACAGTTTTTCCCGTTATAGAATTTTCTGAAAATGAAAACGAAAGAACGCATCACCACATCCTTGGGCAATAAATGCGTGGAAATCGTTTCTGTTTCGGGGGCCAGCGAATATTGGATAACTTCTAAATGGATTTAGCTTTCGGGAAGGGCTGCAAATGATTATTATGATTAAAACCTCTGCATGTATAATTACTACATTTATTGTAAATATATTTCAAAATGTTATAAATATTTTAAATAAAAAATTTCAAGAATTTTGGACAGAATAATACGTTTTTGAAGGGCTAACAATAAAATGTCTGTAAAACACCCGAAAATCATTTTATTTCAAGAAAGCAAGGTAATATCTTAAATATTTATTGGCATTGCAAACTAAATTATATTATTTTTAAACAATTTTTATTTTTTATGTAATCAATGTAAATTTTTTCCATTTTTATATCATAAGAAAAATATAAAAAATATTTATTTTTTGAAAAGAAATAAAATCAATTTTCTTTTTTAAATAAAAAATCAAATTTGTACTTATTTTATTATTTAGCAACTAAATTCTTTGTCAGTAAGCTAAACTTATACGAATTTTCATAAATTTCTTGTCCCAAACAAATGCAAATATTACAAATCCCAATGATGAGCCCCTCCCCCATCCCTCAGGAAAACCCTCACTCAAACACTCTTCAAACAAGGTCCCAAAAACCATTTTCAGCCCTCTCGGCTGTGTTGGCTAATTTCTGTTACTCTGTTGCCGCATTTTTATTCATCTTTTTTCCGCCTGTGCGCAATTCAATAAATATAAATCTTAACCGCAAACAGTGAGTTCGTTTCAATGGACAGCGGCCGGCTGTCCGTATGGATTGTCCATAGAATTTGAATATGGATTAGTCAAATCGTGCGTGCAGCGTTGCATAAGCCAAAAATTCGCCTACATCTACCTCACGCCCCTGGATTTGCATTTCGGAGCTCGGAGCTCTCGAAATTCGGGCAAAAATTCTAACTCGGACCCTCGGACAATCGGTGGTGGAGGAAAAAGGGAATTTAGCGGGCAGCAAATTGATTTTATCGCCGTGCCAAATGCGTCAGATGCCAATAAAACAATTTGACGGTTCGTTCCTCGACCATTGTTCCCCGATTTCCCCCGCCTCCTTTATTTTCTCTTCATAATTCCACTGTGGGTAAAAACAATGAACCAAAAGTCAGACGAAGGCAGCCAAGTGACCGGCAAAAATATTATATGAATACCAAACGAAACTCTCAAAATGCGGTCTGCGATGTCTTTGATGTCCAAGCGCTGTGTAATGGAGGCTTAAAGATGCTGGAAAATAATTAATTACAATTTATAGAGTGCTGTGGAGGCTAAAAAACTATTATAAACATATTTTAAAATTCTATATTAGGTATTAATGAATTTTATAGTGTAGTAAGTAGTTAAACATTCTCTAATAACTTAATTATTTGGTCTAGATTATTTTTTAATTGATTTTAGCAGATTTAGATTTATTACTCAAGTATCCTGATAGTACTATAGATTTAGGAAAACATTTGAAATCAATCTATCTTAAGAATAAATAAAAGTTGCTCTGAAAATCTTATTTATGGTAAGATTTATAGCAGAGTTTCTAAAATAATGATATTTAGATTTAATTTAATAGAAATAAATATACCAATATACCAGAAATATACCGAAGTATACCAATATATTTTTTTCAGATCAAATTTTTTTTTTTTAAAGGAAAATTAAATAGGAATACAGTTTATTATACAACATAACTTCACTTGTAACCTATAAACCAAGTGCTTTACAATTTGTTTAGTATATATTCAGAAAAAAACCAATAGTTTTTGGTATACCCATTAAGTTTCCAGTTTCGCCAACCTAAACTGAGGGCAATTTTCCCACCATCACTGCAGAAGGAGAGGGAACTGAAGAGCTGAAGGGAGGAAGTGCGGGCAGGACACTATTGACAGGGGCGTCATCATCCGTACCGAATCGAATCAAATCGCCTGACAAGTGCTGTTCCAATTGTTTTTATGATCCCGGGCAATTTGCATACGGCTGGGAGACAATAGGCCTGATTGTGTGTGACTGGCATGTCGGTATCAACAACAAACCTTCATGTCACTCTCTATATCGTATATCGTATATATGGTATATGCTATATAGATCCCGCTGATGTGGGAGGTTTTTTTTTCTCGTCGGTGGTGGTGGGGAGATATTGCGTTAATTAGCAATCGCCTGGTGCGACCATGGCGAATTCTGTCGATTCGGGACAAAAGACCTCAGCTGATTGATTCCGATTTGATGGACAGATGAGGGCCACGACCAGGGGAACGTGTTGCGGCTGTCGAAAAGCGGAGGGATATAGGCAAGGATCCAGGATTCAGGATTCAGGACTCTGGACCACCCGGATCATGGGCCATTGAAACCAATACGTCAAACGTGAGATTACATAAAAACCGCAAAAAATCTCCGAAAACAATGGGCAGCAAACCAGAGAGTAGGAAAGAAAAAGAAGAGAAAGAAAAAAAAAACATACAACACACAGCGATGACCTTTCGCCCGGCTTTGTCCTGACGCAAATACTCGTAAAAAATGGAGACGACGAGCCAGCATGTTAAATATTAAATCGCCATATAGGTATATATGGTATGTGTTTTTTTCTTATTTCTGCACGTACCGCTCGCCGATTTCCTGACAGCCTCCTAAAGCGCACAATGGACTTGGTCCAAGGATCTGGTCTTCGTATTCTGATTCTGATTCTGCTGATGAGGCCGATTCCGATTCCGAATCCGATTCTGGCCACCCGGCAACAAAGGACCTTCGGTTGGCATAACATTCGTGTGTTTTTGGGGTCGACGGCTTGCGAAAAAGGCAGCTGTGACAGCCAGGGGATTTCGGTGCTAAAATGGGCACTTAACCCATTGATCAGCATTATAGCAAGTGAGCAGAGTCCAAAAGTCGAAATTCCAGTTGAGCATAGGTAATAAAATACCCTGAGGTAATCTTAAGCAATTAAAAATATACACAAATTTATAGAAATCCGTTTCTTATTTATATTTATTTTTACAAAATCAAAAACAGTATTCAAAGTATTTTTTATTATTTATATTTTTATGAAGATTTTACAAATAACCTTTAGGTTTTTGTTAGCATTTCCAGTTATAACAAATAAAAATAGCCTTAAACTCTTCTATTTAGACTTAAAATTAGCATCTTGAAGACATAAATTACGATCGACCACCCTTTTCGGTGCCTGCACGTGCACGTCGACCAGAGTTGCCATAAACCCAACCCAAGTTGCAATGTTCGCCGCGCTGAAAGACACTTGAGATGTTATATCTACGGCATGGTGATCCCAAAGATCTGAGATGTGCGACGACAGGCTGCAACTGCAGGATGTTATGTTTATCATTGTCAATTGGATCTCGGTTTCTGCATGGCGTTTGCTGCCCCCGCTTCCATCCAAAGGCACATGTGCCCCTCGGTTCCCGTTCAATAAACACGCTCCATCGTCTAACCCAACTAAAATACAAAAAGAAAACACAGCTCAAGCGTTTTATTTATGACATCTTCAAGCGCGACAAAAAGGGATCTCGAATTCCTTGGCGTTCATATTGGAGAAGTCGGGAAAAATAGGTATAGTTATGTAGGTCCTCTCGAAATACATTAAAAGTAAAGGATCAAAAACAGATGAAAATGTTATGATCTAATATTAAATCGATGTGTAATACATTTAATATTATCATACGTACCAAAGATATTTAAGAATGAAACATAATTCAATCCTAACTCGTTTTTGCCCTTTGGTTATTAACAATTCTTAAAGGCTCAAGAAAATTCCGACTTAATCGCTCAACCCTTCAAGTGATTTTTCCATTTTCTGCGCAATCTTGGGTCATTGTATAATAGGCAATTAGGAAATGTTCAACACGGGTTCTCACCTCTGACCTCTTTGACAGTTGACCCCTCGGATCCTATCAAATTTCCACTTTTCTCGTACAACTTCCAAGGAAAATCGTTCGCTCGAGTTCCTTGACCAATTCTCGACCCTTTTCCTTTTCCTTTGCCTTTGCCTTTTCCCCCTCGGCATGTGTGTGTATATCCTGATTTGCATACGTGTAAGCCACTCACATGTGTGCACTGGTGTGCGTTTGTCCATAAAACCACCCCGATGGCAACCAATTCGAGGCTTCCAATTGGCATTTACGTTTGCGCGTGTCCAATAAGCATGCTGCCGCCATCTGTCGGCCAACGGCTGAAGCTGGCCGCCCAACAGGTGGCGTTTGGTGGTCTGATGCGATTAAAAGAAGAATCTATAACTTATGATTCTGAAAGATTTAAATGAAAATAGTATTAAAATTGTTAATTTAATTTGAAGAACAAATATTACAAATTTTAATACTTTTTTTTAATTTCAAAATATTTTAAAGTGACATTTTTCAGAAAGTTTAGCCCATATAAAACTTATAAATTCCACTAAAAAAAATGTATCAATTTTAATAAGACGATTTTTTTAAATAGCTCTTTAAGAAAATCATTTTATGTACATTAAATCAACTTAAAATCAAAGCAAAACTTGTAATGAAAGATCGATAATATAAATATATAATTTATAAAAACATATATATATTTTTAAACAATGTTTCTTTCAGAATTATCAAATAATTTAAGCAAAGAGCATAAATACCGATTTCCTATAAACAGATCGAGCCAAAAAATTATGGCAAATTTGAGGGCACCTAAAAGTAGGCAGCACAAGATCGTTGCTATAAAACCCCCCGATGGCCATGGCCATAAAAACCTAGTACAGTCGCAAACCCAATCAAAAAACCGATCGATTTCTCGTCCATCGGCAAATGTTAGTGGGGTGGGATGGGGTTGGGTGGTGTTCAAAGTGGGTGGGCAGGTGGTGGGGCCATCGTGCATTGTTGTTGCCGTCAGATATGTCGACCATCCCCTAAACGGGCGTCCAAAACACATGTACATAAGCATAAGCCCACATATATGTATGTATGTATGACATGTACATAGCACACACAGGCAAACACAAGGACGAAACGGTTATAATCGAAACAAACACACACACACACACACAGATACAAACGAAAGGACCAAAAGGAGCCACCCTCGCTCGCCGTTTACATATGTCCTGGGTTGGTTTTTTGGCAATGCCAATGCCCGGTGGATTTGGAATTTTCGCAAGTGTTGGTGGCGGGTGAATGGGTAGATGGGTGAATGGGTGGGTGGGTGTCCTTTCTGGGTGGTGGTGGTGGCGGTCGACTGGTCACACGGGCCAGTGGTGGGTTTGTTATTCATTTCGCAAACCACCCTTTCCGCCCCCTGCGGAAATCGCCAGGATATCCCCGGCTACCTTGCCTTCTTTCCTTTATAACTTCCTCATTCCATATTCTACTTTTACACCCCCCCTCCTCTCCAGGAACAATGTTCGCGAAAAAAGGACATTTTATGTGTGCACCATAAAGGCATTAGCATTATCGCTCGTTATGTCCTGAATACCCTCGGTATCCCCCCCTTGGCAACCGCCTCTGTGTGTTTGTCCACCCTCCGATTTCGAATCCATGGGCGGCATATGCAAATGAGCCTGTGAGCCTGCTAAGGCAAAGGCAAAAGCCATCAATATCCTGCGCGTCTGGCAGCGCAAATTCAAATCCAATAATGCTAGGCTAGCGGATCTGGACTAACGAGAGTCCTGGCTGGCACGACATGCATATAAGGAGAGCTGCTGGCCAAGGGTTACTGCGAATGCGATTTATTTCCATCGATATCCACAAAATGGTTAATCAAAGTTGATAAGAAAATGTGGGCATCAAATGTATGGAATGGCAGACTTCTACTACAGTTTATTATATTAAACTCTTAAATTGTTTTTGCAAAAATCGAATTATATTTATTATGATACTAATTTATTTTGAACCATATATATAAAGAAATATTCAATAATATACATAGTAACATAATAACAATAAAATAGTCCTTAAATTGAGATAAAACCTTGAGAACGAACAAAGTTTAAAGCCTACTTTAAAATTAACATGCCTTTAAATGGCCCTTAAAAAGATTTCTTCTTAATATAGATCTCCTTCCCAAACACTGAGTTGATTTTAACAGAAAATAGTCATACCTAAAATTTCGTAGTAATAGTAATAAATAAGTAAATTAAGCTAGAATCGTAAGAAAAAGTTATAAATAAAATAAAATACATTTTTAAATTGTAGGTAATAGTTGGGATTTATCCTTTTTTGTAGATATTCCTTAGATATTCTAAAGTACTATCTACTTGTAGATATTCCTTAGATATTCTAAAGTACTATAGATAATTCTTCATAAATGATGTCTTCATATTTTCCTTTACTACTTATACTTATAAGTAGTTAAGTGCAGGGTATTCACCTTTCGACTCGAATTCTGTGATTACCCTCGATGGCCGCTAATGCTGGCCAGAGTTGCCCCCCCTTCCTTTGATTTCGTCCCCCATTTCGTCCGACATCTTCTGTCCTTTTCCCTATATCTTCGTCTCTTCGCTTGAGCCAGAGTCCTCGGGGGAAAAAGGGGGAAAGCCGAGGAACGTGTGCTCCCAGTTTTCCACCAAGCGAATTGGATCCGAAGTATCCTGTATGCGTGTGTGTGTTTCTCTGTGTCCCTGTATGTCTATAGGGATACACATACAGTCGTACGTGTGTGTGTATGTAAGGACACTGGTACATACACACACGAACTCGTATTTCGGTGCTCATACATAGATTTTATGTACTGGCAAGTTGCCAAAGCGCATTAATCTAACGACCACATCCGGGCACACACAAAAGGGGATGCAAAAAGGGGGGAGGGGGGGTTGGATTCCAGAGGGGGCAGAATTGTGGGCGGCGAAAGACTACTACTCCTTATTCGACTGCTTATCCTGGGACTGTGCGAGTGTCCCTATGCCATTGCTTATGCTTATGTCCTTCGCATATTTGTCATTCGCCTCTTGCAAATTTCCCGATTTTCCCTAACGGTCGTCGTCGTGTTTTCTATACATATATATATGTAGATCTATATATATATATTGGGATGTACATCCGTATATAGGGAATGTTCGATGTGGTGGGCCTGGCGATGTGTTTGCTAGTGTTTTGCATATCAGAAATATAAATCACTTGGCTTCAGACCAAAGCCAAAGCCAACGGGAAGCCCGCCGTCCAGGAAAACCGAATCCTGCCCAGACTCAGACTCTGACTTCACTCCTTCCAGCTGATCTGCCACATCAGCCATTCCATTTTCTATTTGCACCGCAAAATATAATTGTAAAATGGTAAGGATGAAGTATATAAGTACGTTTTGATGAAAACTTTAAAAATTTACTTTTCGAAAAATATAATACAAATAATTTTCATACAGATAAATCCCGAAATTCAAAAAAAAAAAACAAAACAGTTTTTTCGCGGAAACAAAGGAAATATTGATCTAAATATGGATTGTCATACCTTTCTGAACTCGTTACTAAATTTCCAATCGATTGGCATTTAAACCTTGACATTTTATTTTTTGACAATTTTTCGCAAAAAATCATGATGTACCCCCTTATAAAAAAAATTAAAAATTGACAAAAATTTTACTTTTTCAAAATCACACGGAAAGTGTCATGGATGTAATTATTATGTTGTAACCTGTTTAAAACAGTTTGAAGTTTTGATGTAGGACCATTTTTTGACAAGTTATAGCAAAAAAACTAAAAGAAAAAATTCCTATTTTTCTTAAAAAACCGAAATCCCGAATTTTCAAAAAAAACAAAACAGTTTTTTCGCTGAAACAAAGGAAATATTGATCCAAATATGGATTATCATACCTTTCCGAGCTCGTTATTAAATTTCCAATCGATTGGCATTTAAACCTTGACATTTTATTTTTTGACAATTTTTCGCAAAAAATCATGATGTACCCCCTTATAAAAAAAATTAAAAATTGACAAAAATTTTACTTTTTCAAAATCACACGGAAAGTGTCATGGATGTAATTATTATGTTGTAACCTGTTTAAAACAGTTTGAAGTTTTGATGTAGGACCATTTTTTGACAAGTTATAGCAAAAAAACTAAAAGAAAAAATTCCTATTTTTCTTAAAAAACCGAAATCCCGAATTTTCAAAAAAAACAAAACAGTTTTTTCGCTGAAACAAAGGAAATATTGATCCAAATATGGATTATCATACCTTTCCGAGCTCGTTATTAAATTTCCAATCGATTGGCATTTAAACCTTGACATTTTATTTTTTGACAATTTTTCGCAAAAAATCATGATGTACCCCCTTATAAAAAAAATTAAAAATTGACAAAAATTTTACTTTTTCAAAATCACACGGAAAGTGTCATGGATGTAATTATTATGTTGCAACCTGTTCAAAACAGTTTGAATTTTTGGTGTAGGACCATTTTTGGCCAAGTTATAGCAAAAAAACCAAAAGAAAAAATTCCTATTTTTCTTAAAAAACCCAAATCCCGAATTTCCAAAAAAAAAAGAAACAGTTTTTCGCTGAAACAAAGGAAATATAGATCCAAATATGGATTGTCATACCTTTCTGAACTCGTTACTAAATTTCCAATCGATTCCCATTTAAACCTTGACATTTTTGGAATTTTTTTTCTGTGTAGCATCCACTTGTTTGCCCAGCAGCCACTTGACTCCCCGGGGAAAATGTATTTCTTTGTGGAGGGGAAGGAAAGGGAAGGGGCGGCCATCGAATGGGAATTTACCGTGAACTGCAAACTTTTTGCGAATGCTAAAAATGTACCCAGATTATTTTTGCCAGGCCACAGAAGGAGCGTTTGGTTTGGGGAAGACAGATAGAGAGGCGGCCGCCCAGAGCCACCCATGAAAAGCGTCCAAAAAACCCAAACCTCCACTCGACTCACCCAACGAAATACTTTTTGCCGCAAATGTTTCGGTTAGCAATTCGAATTCCGAAGCAGTACAGTTGAGTATGGAAAATGGAATTTTCCTCGTCGACATGTGTATGTATGTGTATAAGCGACGCCATTGTGTATTGTACATGCGCACACACATACACACATGTGAGGCACCACCCACACATCGATACATACCAAAAAAAAAAAATAGGGAAAACTGTTTGAGCAAATGAAGAAAGAAAATTCCGAACTGAAGAGGTCAACAAATCGAAGTTATTTAGGGGATAAAATGCGGGAAAACAAACCACACACACACACAAACACACAGATGACTACCATTTTGTTAGGGGATTTTAGGTTTTAGGTTGAAAATGAAATAAAATAGCTCGAATTTCCACCCCGAAAGTGACGAGATGACCACACCCTCCCCGATTCTCTGATTCTCTGATTTTCTGACAGCGGACACGAGCCTAATCCCACACACATATACGATTCCATATACATATATACATATATATTTGCCAATGTGGGTAGTTTGCCAGTTGGATTTTTGACCAATGTGCTGGCTGCATTTGCGATTTGAGGATTTGGAAAAAAAAGGATAAGGAATGCAGGATGCAGTCTAGAGGCAACATCCTGCGGCCTGTCTCCACGATGGCGTCGCATCGGCGCATCTGGCGCAAAGGAAGCCCGGCGATTTTCCGCACTCTGCGAAATCAGATTATGCCAGGGAATTTTATTTAAATCGCTTCTTGACTCAAACAACCGGCTGCTTAGGTTTAAAAAATATTTTTACTATGTTTTTGGAATGTAATTTAAGATTCTAAAAACCAGTTTGTAGTCCTAAATCAAGAGGCCTTACTATAATTTCTATATCTTAATATAACTATGATTAGAAAAATTCCAAGAGATACTTTGAATTTATTTTAGAATTTTTCAAGCCATAAAAGTTAATTTATTAAATTTTTTGGGATCATATTTTTTAAGGGGAAACGTTATTGTTTTAAGGAGGAGTGAATCTTGGAATTTATAGAACTGGCAAATTTCTCATCAGCTAAGTTAGAGGATGTGAGCTGAACTTTAGAACTTCTATATATTTCAGTTAATATAATATTATTAAATTATAATATTATTTCCTTTAAAATCTTTGACAAAAAAAAAGGTTATACTTACATTAAAATTTTATAATGATTACAAATATCATATTTATTTTGTATTATTTATTTAATATTTATATTTATTTTTAATAATATATATCATTACTTTTTCTCGAATTAAAATTAATATGTCCGAATTAAAATATGTTAACCCAC
Organism: Drosophila pseudotakahashii; assembly: GCA_035046095.1. Classification (NCBI taxonomy): domain Eukaryota; kingdom Metazoa; phylum Arthropoda; class Insecta; order Diptera; family Drosophilidae; genus Drosophila; species Drosophila pseudotakahashii. Next base: position 18,465,800 of record JAWNOE010000105.1, read on the forward strand.
TGAATCCTGCAACTCCTCAATTTTCCTCACTCTTTGTTCCCGTTTGTTCTCTTTTTATCGGTTATCTTCCATTTCTTTGGTCGTTGGTCGACTAATGAAGTCCATCAAACGCTTAACCTTTGACCCTGAAATGCGATCAAAACCCCGAAGAAGAAGTAAGGAGCGAACAACTTGAGAGACAGACAACAATTTGAAGGAATTTTTCCGCGGAAAAGCGGAAGGAACCAGCTGATAAATTATGCAGTGACCGGCGGTTCGAGGGGGTTGGGGGGAGTTGGTTGGGTGGTGCTGTGCAATTTAACGAGTTCATTTGCCCCCAAAACCCTCCACTTCATCACTTTCACTTTGTCTTGCCAAAGCGAAGTTGCCAACTTGTTGCTGAGACATTTTTTTCTTTGCCTTCTCCTTCCATTTCTCCCTCTTTTTTACTCTAGTTTTCCCCTTTCCACTCCACTCTCCTCTCTGCTCTTCTTATCTCATTTGGAATTATTTGCTTTAATAGCAAAAGGGAGAGAACAAAAGCCGCCCACCTTTCACTTTTCGCCAGCCAAATAAAAAAGTTTTTCATTACATTTCCCACTTCCGGAAAAAAATGGAAGAAAAAAATTATACTCTCAAACGCGACGACCTTGAAAAATGCCAAACAAAACAGAAATAATAATCGTAATAATAATAAAAATGGCTGAAAAGAGCCAGCAAAATAAATCAGTCTGCCAGTCAGCTTTCCACCCACTTTCTCCCGCCCGCCGCTTAGCGTAATTTCTAACAACAACAACAACAGCAAGCTGAGGGAAAAAAACTTCCGCAGACGTTGGAATAAAAAAAAAGGAAGAGAAAAGCTAAAAAAATATGGTAACTGGTGGGTGGGTGGTGGGTGGTTGGCTGGTGGCTCAATGTCGTCAATTAGAGACTCATTACGCTTACATTGCAGACGGCGGGCAGACTTAATATTTTCCTCCCCTCCTCTCCTCTTCTCCTCATCTTTCTCGTCCTGCATTCTTTTATTGTTTCCTTTTTTTTCCCACTGCCTCTACTGCCGCGCTTTTCTTTTATTTTTAGAAAAAGTGAAAGAAAGAAGGGGAAAAAAAAAAAAAAAATTGTTTCATTCATGAAGAGAAAGCTTCGGGAACTTGGACAACTTTTGGTGTTTCCCCAAGAGTGTTTCTTTTTTTTTCTTTCTTTCTTTTTTCATCTTGCCGTTGTTATGTATAGTTATGTAAGTGTCTAAATTGAAGGGACTTAGTGCGAAAGACCATGGGATGATGGGCTTCATGGCCATAAATAAACCACTAAAAGTCTATAAAAAAAACTGTAGAGTTATCACATCAATTTATCGGTTATCCATCAATTTTAATTATGTAAAAATCTTTTTGACTTAACAAAAATGGCATTTATTATATATCTAAGACTCTTTTCATTATAAATTAAACGTTTTCCGTTTAAGCTCCTTTTATTAAAAAATACATATAATTTTAATTCTTGAACAAAATACCTTTTTTTGGTAGTTTCTCAATCGTATCTTGGACAAATCAAGGTCTACAGTTAAAAGACCGACTGTTTTGAGCAGCTACTAACCTAAACTAACGATCCCCATCACTTTCTGGGAAATTTATTTATTGATCAATTTTCGCATTTTTGATAAGGGATTTTTTGCGAAAATTTGCAAAAAAATAAAATGTCCAGGTTGAATGCCAATCGATTGGAAATTTAATAACGAGTTCAGAAAGGTATGGCAATCCATTCTTGGATCAATATTTCCTTTGTTTCAGCGAAAAAAACTGTTTTGTTTTTTATGGAAAATTCGGAATTTCGGTTTTTTGACAAAAATATGAATTTTTAATTTGGTTTTTTTTGCTATAACTTGTCCAAAAATGGTCCTACACCAAAAATACAAACTGTTTTAAACAGATTACAATATAATAATTACATCCATGACACTTTCCGTGTGATTTTGAAAAAATAAAATGTTTGCCATTTTTTTTTTTTACATCATGATTTTTTCCAAAAAATTTCTAAAAATTAAAATTTTTAGCTTTGAATGTCAATCGATGGGGAATTTAACTACGAGCTCAACGAGGTATGACACTCTTTATTCTGACCTTTTTTGTGATCATGTCAAATGAAATAATGTTTATTTTTAGGCGGAAAATTGATCCTCTAACTTTGTGCAAAAATACGCTCTCTTTAGCGTGTTTTCAATCGTATTTTAGTCAAGCAATTCAAGGTAATGCAATACATTTATTTACCACCGAAAACCCCCATTTATACCCACTGTGCAAGGCCGTTGCCGCCGACGCTGCCTCAGACTGTAAATAGATGGAAAATTGTGGCATTTAAAATTAAAATTCAAATTGAGACTTGACTTGGCAAGGACGTGCCAGACACCCCGCCACGCCCCCCTTCCACCCCCCTCCGACGCCCCTGCCACCCCCACCCGATTCAACCGTCTCTCGCCTCTCCAGCCATTTTCTATTTGCATTTCGCTTTTCTTTTACACAATTTTTTTTTTTTCAGCTCGTTTTTGTGTCGCATTTTTATTTTATTTTTTTCCTTTTATTTTGTCGGCGGGGCAACGTAGTGGGGGAGGGGGGGGCACATTAAAATGAGGCAACTTGTTGCGGCAGCAACAGTTGGGCCAACTTTAAGTGACCTTCAAACGGTGACAGACAGGCAGACAGACAGACTGTCCCAAAAGGCTCAAAACTAGGAGCTGCGAAAAGCGAGAAACGAAAAGCGAAAGAAGAAAAAAACGCTTGCATACTTGCGTAATTTATGCCAAGTACCGTGCACTTCGAGGACTCTTAAACACACGACGGGGTCGCCAAAAATTTTAAATAGTTTTCCAGGAGCAGCGCAAAAAAAAGCGTTGGAATGGCGTGAAGACCACTTGAATAATTTACATTTCCTTCGGACGCTGATTGGTGGTGGTGATGGTGGTGGTGCAGCAATAGTGGTTGCCCATCTCAGCGGGCAGCGGTGCCAGCTGCCAGGACTCAGGGCAAAAGATTCAGGACTCGGAGCTCCGAACTCACTACTCAGACTACAGGATATGCTATCGATGATCCTGGCAGGCGACAGTGCGTGAAGAAGTTCCAATTCGGACTCGAGTGGATGCTCCTCGTCACGCTGCGATCGGGAATCTGAAATCGGAAATCTGAAAGCAGAAATCTGGATTCCTCATCATCGAGTTCGCGATAAGCAGCCACCGAATACATTAACCCGAAATTGGTCATCACAAACAGTCACAAAATAATTCAGAGAGGAAAAAGTGGTGCAAATTTACAGAATATGAAAATCAGATATATTATTTTGATATTTAGCAAAAAAAATGGTTAACAAAAGAGAGTTACTAAAACCATTTAAAACCAACAACTTTTAAAATGAAATTAAAAAGAAAATCTAGCAGTTATTGCATGCCAATAAATATTTAAATTTTAAATATTTTATAACTTTATTTTTAATTTATTTATTTCTATAAAAGAAAACAAAATTAGTCAGATTTATTTCATATTTAATTTATTAATTTAAAGATGATTTTCTTAATTTTTAAGAGTTTGGAAAATTATGTATTTAAAAAAAAAATACAATAAATATTGTAAAAATAAATTATAAATTATAGAATATTAATAAATAAAAATAACTCGTGTTTTGGCCAAGTTCTCATTCTTCTAACAAAAAATTCTCTGTTTTTTTTTTTGCACAATCTTTAATTAGAAGGTATAAATATATTTTTGATTCCATGCTCCCTTATCGAAAGGAAAACCCCTAGCTCACACACACATGTTCCACTTCGCATTCGTTGCGCTCCAGTTGGGTTGATCAAATCGCGGAAATTAGATAAGGATAAAGAGATGGGACGATGGGACGTGGTCCTGATATGGGATACCCGTGATACACGTGAATAATAATATCCTTCTTCGGCAAGGAGCCGGCAGTAATAACTTGTGCGCCGTTTATGCGGCGTGTGTGTCGAGTTACACACACTTACCCTTCCATCTGCCATTTAAATATATATATATTTTTTTTTTGACGGGGCGAAAAAGCAGAGCGCGCTGCCAATTTGCATGGGTAATAATTCTCGGGGAAGTCGGAAACTGTCGCGAACCTTTTGCCGTTACATTTTGTCCGTCGCCTGTCAATCGACCTCTCCAAAGGGAAATTTATACCTTTTTCGAATTTTAATTAAATGGTCGTCACATCTCGGTTCTCGGTTCTCTATTCTCGATTTACAGTTCTCCTTTTGCATATTGCAAGGGGGGGGATAAATGTAAATGTGCCTTCCTTCTAATTGCGGCACACAAGAAGGGTTATATCCCCTATACGAACACACACACACACACATCTTGGCCGTAATCCTTTGGGCGATGCATCCCAGATAATTGACGGCGAGAAAATTTACATGCACTTCCCGATTGCCAACCCCTTTTTCCTTCGGCCCCCTTTCTTTCGATTTTTCCTTCAGACGCAACACCCTTTCGTGTGGTTTTCCTTTCGCATTTTCGGGCATGTAATTTGATTACGTAACGTTGCAATGCAGGTGAGGAGGTCCTTCGAGTTTCCCAAGGATCAAAGGTGAGCTGTTCCTTTTGAATGCGAGACATGCAAAAAATTCGGTTTTTGGCGCAAAGGGCGAAAACGTCTTCGCAGCAGGCAAATTCTGCAGATTTATTTCTTTCGCACGATCGGCGATCCCTTAAGGATATTTTTGCATGCCAGCGAAAAAGGATTGCGGCTTATCGGTGATGTGATTGACAGGCTTTGTGCCTTTTTGGGAAGGTATGGAAATTGATTGGGAAACAAGAAAATTAAGCCATGGGAAACTATTAGTGGCATTATAATATTTTATTGTATATTTTGGCAACCAAACATAAGGAAATCTACACCCAAAAAAATCGATATGAAACTTAGATCGATTTTACATTATGTAATATCAATTTTAACATAATATGCGGCCAGGTAAATTTGATATTTGTAACCAAAAATTTACATGCGCATATCGATTTTACGGCGACATGGGTTTTTTTGTGTGTATGGAAAATAGGAAAAAAGTTATCCATTTAAAATTACTATAAATATTTATTTATATATATTTATTATTTATTTAATATTTATAAATAGCTGAATTTAGACGGAATATATATTTTTTAAATCCCTGTAGACATTTAATTTAATAAATAAAAATAATATTCAATTACATTACCAGAAATAAAAGCAGAAATAACTATAAATAGAAACACAAATGTCTGGGATAAGCAAACACTCGATTAACCTGCTATCGATTTCGTTCGCCTTGGTTCCCACATTTGCCCCACATTCTGGCTAAGGGAGAATACCAATTTGATTCATGGTAATTATATTGATTACAATCAATCTGTAAATTGCCAAACGCAATCAATGTAAAGTTGAAAACTCTTAGCAAAAAGGCAAAAAAAAAACAGAAAACAGAAAGCAAGCAGCCAAGGAATGTCGTTGGTTGTCAAAGGATCCTGAACTCAACTGTCGTAATTGAAAACTGTACCTTCTCTCCCACACTCACACACACACACACAGGGAAACGTGAGAGAGACAGGTATAGGTGGGGGAGAAAGAGAGAGCTGCACATCACACGTCAACGAAAAGTATTGACTTTTAACTCGAACGCCCAGCCACCCAGAAAAACACACCCCCTCCATCCCAACATCCCAATTCCCTAAGCTTTTTGTTCTTGCCATTAGAAGCGAATGTGTGTGTGTGTAAGGGTATACATACACACACACACACACACAGGCATACATCATTTGTCGAGCCAGCGAATTTCACTTCATTTACTCAAAGTTTGCGCCATTAACATATTGAAATCGATTTGCATGCGGCAAAGTCGGGGAGCGGGAAAGAGACGGGGCATACTGAGTGCGAAAGAGAGGGCGAGTGTGGACTTAATTAGGAGCCAACTCTCACATATATTCACATACGTTAAACGTATAAGTAAACGCAAATGTATGCGAAGGCCCTCTGGTCAGAACGCCCTTTTCTGTATGCTACGAAAACTTCATTCGCTTTGCACTCGGTGTGTGTGTGTGTGGGGGGGTGTGTGTGGGTGTACAGGCTGTCAATACATATGTGTTCGTGTGTGGGTGAGCACACACATATGCTCGCATATTGGCAAGATGGCCGCTCGGCTCGCTAAAATCCCACGAACTGGAGAAAGAAAGGAAAGGAGAGGAAAGGCAGAGGAGCCTTCTCTTCATTTGCCAGCATCAAAACTAATTTATGCGAATGTCGGGCAGGTTCTCGAGGGTTAAAAGAGGGGTAGGGGGGGTTCCATCCATGGGTGGCTAAAGCTGCGGGCTTAATCATCTAGTTGCTTAGCCCCCGCTCAGGGGATACACAGATACGCACTTAGAAAAAGAAAAATATTTGCCTAGAATTTTAGGGTATAAAATCTATTCTTTGTGGCCGCAAAATGTGGGTGAAATGTATCCAATATCATTTTGAAACAATAAAATATATTAATGGTACTAATTTGATTTATTTTGGGATTATTTATTAGCTTAAAACTAAGTTATCGAATTGAAATCTACTAATTATAACCTTAATTCGCATAAAAGTTGTATCTCTATTTTGAACCCTAAAAAGAAATTATAAATAAAATATTATAGATCTTATAGATCTCGAAATTAAGTTTCCAATCGATTGTCATTTTAACCTGAAAACCTAAAAAGGAAATTAAATTTAATTAATATTTTTAGATCATTCCTATAGCAGCTGTATGATTTACTCACTCAATTCATATCAAAATAAACTTGTAGTTCCGAAATCATACAAATATCATCAAAAACTAGAAAGATTTAATTTTTTGTTATAATTTATTAATGTTATAATTATACGTATATCTCTTTAGGAATATTTTATTAAATATACAATCAATATAAGTTCGTTAAAGTCACTAAAAATATTAAAAAAATGGTAATAATATTAATGTATTATAATAGAAACGTATCTTTGTGGTTTTTGATCATGCTTTTAGGATTTCGGAACTTCGAATTATAATAATAATTTTTCTTTTGAGGTAAAAGAAGAGTTTATAAGAACTGTAATGGTCAGGTTTAGATCGATTAATTGGAATTCTTAGGTCAACATTTTTCCTTTCAGTGTTTACTTAGAATCCTATATGAGTGTGTATGTAAACTGGTCGCCATTAAGGCAACGCATCAATTTTCCCTAAACGAAAAAGGGGAAGTCATCTGGGTGGTTTGTGAGGGGGTGGTCTAGTGGGTGGCAGTGGGGCATTTCTGGGCTACCAAGTGGCTACCAACGGCGACGTCGACCGAGGCAGCGGCCGCGACAGCGACGTTGGCGCACCCTTTTAACCGAAAAACCTGCGCAGCGTTTTTTGGGGTTTCCAAAGGGGTGGCGAAGGGGTGGCGAGGGGGTGGTTGGGTGGCCGAATGGGTGGGGGGAGGTCATTGAGTGGTTGTGGACCGAGATTCTGGCCCGAAGTCGTCTATCGCCGGAGTGACAGCAATGGCAGCAGCAGCAGCATCCTATATATAAACACATATACACATGTGGAGACCCCCCCCCATGTGTGCGAAAGAGAGGGGTGACTGTTAGAAAGAGAGAGAACGAGAGCTGGCTTCGTTTTTAAGGGAAGCAAAATGTATTGCTCATCGAAGGCTATCGAATGTGGTCGTCGTTTTCGCTCGCGATGCTCTGCCGCTGCCGCTGCCTCAGTTGGCGTCGCTGCCCCAGCCTCTGCCGACGCAGAACAATGGAGCTGGACGAACATGTTGCGTCGCATGTGTGTGTGTGTGTGTATATGTCCTGTCCATCCGTGTGCGTACGCACAAACACACACACACATGTGAGCCACCCACATGCGCATCGTTGTTGGTGCCTATCTTTTGGGCCCCCCCCCCCCCCCCTTTCATTTCCACCCACTAGGCCATTGTACCACCCACTTTTTACCACCCATTCGGCCAGTCGCTTCGTGTTTTATTACTCGCGACCTGCGAACACGAAGAAGATGGCGGCGGCAGCTCCAAACTCACACATGAGCATTGAATATTGGTAGCGAAACCAACACACACATGAGTGAGTGTATGTGTATATACAGTCCAGCTTCCCTAAATTCGAACCTCTGGCGATCAATTAGATCTACAGGCTGGTCATGGAAAACTAACTTTGGATCAAAAGTTCAAAGTGCTACACTCCCAGAAACACTTTACCATAAAACATTATACCAAAATTAGGAATATTTCTGGACATTTTTTTTTTAAATATTTATAATCTAATTAAACTTAATTATGAACATAACTCTTTTTATTTAGTATTTTCTAAAAATAATAGGTACTAAATCTAGAGACTTAAAAGCCCTCAAAAAGGAAACAATATTTTGAAGCATACTTTAAGGAGCGAAAAAAGGGGATTTCAAATCTCTACACCCATAAAAAATCGATACGAAACGTAGTTAAATTTTACATTATTTAAGATCAATTTTAATTTGATATGTGGCCAGGTAAATTTGACCTGGTCGAAAAGAGTACTACATGTAAAAACGATAGGGGTTTTGCATGACCTGAAATTTACATGGCCATATCGATTTTACAGTAACATGCTTTTTTTTTGTGTATTTATTAACTTAGGCTTAAGAAACTTTCATTTTATTGTAGTTTCGGGAGAAGTACTTCTTATAGAAGTCGGACTGTACATATGCATATGCATATATCGTAGCACGCATTTGGGCGCACATTTGTCCATGTGCGTGTGTGTTAGCTGTGTGTGTGTGGAGTTGTGCTTTCTGCTTTCTGTGCTTGCTTTTTGCACATTTTGAACTTTCGCTTGCTTTCGCAGCATCTCCATCTCCGTTTCCATTTCCATTCCCATCTCCACATCTCCATCTCGCTCGCCATCGTATCTTTAATTGAAGGACTTTTGCGCAGCTTACACACACACACACATGCCGCTCCATCCTTTCTCCATCTCTTTCCCTCTCCCTCTCCCCCTCTCTCTGTCCCTCTCCCTCGCACACATTCGCCGGCTCTTTCTGGCCAACGCGAAATGGCTTGGTCCATGTCAGTGGCTATGTGAAGAATGAAGCAAATGAATATCTCATGCTTATAATGGTCGCCCGGGCGACAACGCCAAAAAAAAAGGGGAGAGGGGGGTTGGTAGGGATGTCGTTAAGGGGTGGGGGGTGAAAAGGAAGGGGAGGGGCGAGTGTGGGTGGTGGACTTTAAAAGGTGGCAAGTTGAAAGATGAGAGTTGCCATACTGGTGGCAGCATGTGTGAAGCTCCAAACAGCAAGTAGCCCTTTGAACCACCCCCACGGCCACCCACTCCCCCATTATTGTCTTGTCCCTCTCTATATATGCTAGTAAGTGTGCATATCTGTGTGCTGTTTTGCTCACATGTGTGCGAGAGTTGGAAATGGATGTGGAGAGCACTTTGAAGCATATGCACATTTCGTGCTATCGAAAGAGAGACACAAATGAAGGCAAAAGGGGGTGTGTGTAGGTGTGTTTGTGTGTGTATATGTGTGTATGGGTTTTTTGGGTGGTTCAAGAGGTGGCTAAGGGGGTGGCTCAGGGTGGCCAGGGGGTGGACCAAGCTGGGCAGAAACTGAAGCTTATGTAAGCCAATACATACACAATGCGCAATATTTATGTGAGCACTTTGCCCGTACGTACATGTGAGGATGTGTGCCAGTGTGTGCGTGTATGTGTGGGCGATTCATTTGCTGCATATACTCAAAACTCACACATACACATACCTATATGTATATGTATGGACCCTCATGTGAATTACTTTTCATATTCGATTGCTAAAGATAGTACAAGTAGCAAGTGGTTGAAACTAAATTGTCAACCCAACATTAATTAAAAATGGAGAATTAACATCTAATACTGAAATTTATGGCGGATTTAATTACGGTTCTTTGGCATTTTACAGCTTTTTAGTATTTAACTCAAAGATGGTCAAAGATCGCTACTGTTTGTAGATATTTGGAGAAAAATATGCTAATTTATTCATAATATGTAAAAATTGTACTAAAAAGGGGCTAATATTTAAACATTATAGTATTTAATCACATGAATGGCTATTCAAGTCTGGAAATTATTCATAAAAATAAATTATGAAATCCCCAAAAGGTTTATAATTACTAAAAAAAAAAAAAAAAAAAAAAAATTTAAAAACAAAAATATATATATATATAAAAAATAAAATATAAAAACAAAAAATTATATCACAAACATAAAATATGAAAAAAATAAAATAATACATTTTAAAAAATGATTTTACAAACAATCAACCATCTTAAAAAATTATACATTTTTATTATGATAAATAATATGTTTAAATTCACATTTAAATTGTTGAAAAATGTACTTAAAATAAAGATTCAAAAAATAAAGTATACAGCCAATAGACTATCTTATCAACCAAATCACCCAAAGCCAAAGGACTCGAGTTCCTTGTTCGGCAAAAGGACATCATCCCGAATAGTATCGATACCTATCTCAGGCCGCGATAAATTAGCCGATGGAGTCGTGTCTTATCGGCATCGCAGCTTCGAAAAATTGAGAGCACTTCACACTTCACACCTCGCATGGCCTCGAATAACTCAGATTGGCAGAGAGCAAGGCGCATCTCAGACCTTCAAAAAGGGGCACGTAGGACCCACAGATGCGAAGCCAAATGGAAAATTGGATTCCCGAAAAAGGGATGCGATTGGGTTTCGGGATTCGGGATCCGGGATTCGGGGTTATGGTTATGCAAAGTAGGTAGCTGCGACCGGATGTGCAATTTCAATGACTGTAATTTGAATATTCAAATTTCGGCGGCGAATGCAAAAAATAAGTATGTCGAACACAAATCAATTATTTGCGAAAATGATGGAAATTAGAATGCAAGCAATGCATCTGCGCTCTCAAATGGAAATGGGAAAGGGGAAAATGAAAAGGGTGTGCTTTCACCAGACCCAAAAAAAAAATAGAATGTATTGTTTGCAATGTTGCAAAAGGATAACAGCGAATTGAAATTTGCATATTTATTGATTTGAGTTTGGGTTTTTCAGGGGAGTGGGGATTTAATGACAAGGCATTTTGCCGCTGCGAGTGTGACAACTTCCTGGGTTTTTTATAATGCCCGATCTCCTTGCCTGATCATTATAATCTTTTATTCTTACTCTTTTTTTTTACCACCGGGGTGGGACACGCATAGTTCCTAGAAAAAGGGGCACTGTTTAATCCGAATAGAAAAGCGAAATGAAAACACAGGGCAAATATGCAAATTTTGCATAAGGTTAGTTTTATTCTTTATTTTTATTTTTTCTCGTTCATTCACCGAGCACTCTATTGATATTCGAAAAACGCGAATTCGCATAACAGATGTCCTGTTTGAAGGATGTGCGTGCCTAACTTGGAAATGGAACCGTATCGGTGCCATTTCAGAGGAAATCCAAAAAGCAAAGGCAGTCGTCAGTCGATTCCAAAGGATAAAGCATCGTTAAGCGGCACTTGGGCTAAATAAATAAATAAATAAGGTAAGAGAATTTTAAAATATATTTTTATAGGCTTAAAAATAATAAAGGAATAGGGATAATTTTGAAATGTATGTAGTATGGGCTATGGTTAAGCCAAATTATTTATTTACTACGTTATTATTATTTTATTATACAAAATTTTTAATTTTTTTTAAAATTTTTTCAAAATTGTAAACCTATTAAAATAAAATATTAGTTTTATTGAAACGACAGAATCTAAAAAATATTATTATATTTATATTAAAATTTTTTCTTTCAATATAAATACTATTTTCTTTCCTTTAAAACGGTTAGTTTTCATTTTAATTATTAGTTTTATTGAAACGACAGAATCTAATAAATAAATTATAATTTTTTTTCAATATAAATACAATTTTCTTTCCATTTAAACGTTAGTTTTAATTTAAAAAAAAAATTCTTTACAATTTCGGCTTGAACTTTGAGCTTATAGAACAACCTAATATAAAAATCGCTTTCCTAAAAAAAAGTCCAAGATAAGCCTGGCACTTGAGAAACCTTTATTTGACTTCTATCCTCGCACAATGGCTGTCAGGACTTTTGAAGACCTCATGGGGCAATCAGGAATCCAGAAATCCAGCAATCCAAGGGAACCAAGATCAGGCTCCACAAGCAAGGGAATGAGCGAAAAACAAGGGGTTAAAGGGTGCCGGACAGAGAGAGGGAGAGAAATCGAGGACGACACAATCTGAATAAATGAAATGTGTGACGCCGAAAGGAAGCGAAGGCAGCGCGCTTGATTGACACGTTGACAGTCGCAGGACACGGCAAATACAGAAAACAGGACGCAGGACTTTCGTGGAACGGGAAAAAGCACAGCCGGCTACCAGACCGCCGATCCAAAATCCATAGTCCAAAATCCGGATCCCGTTGCGTCAGCGATCCTGCCCTGAGATTGCAGTCCCAACTTCCTTTCCTTTCCTCCAAAACCACCCGTTGCGGAATTGTTTTAATATTAAATTTAAATAAGGAGAGCACGCAAATGAATGTCCTGCGGCGATCGAATGTCAGCAAAAAACTGCCTCAAACTTGGTTTGATTTTTGAACTATTTCAAAAGAGTTGACAGTCCAAAAAAAAATACACACAAAAAAGTAAAATTTTTGTTCTGGAACTAAGACGCAATAGTTCGGTGATTTGTTCTGCAACTCGCTTTAAAAAATCGATTAGAGGCCTAAAGCACGATCGTTTAAAGCCAGAGTCCAAATCGGAATCAACAAATACCCAGTTCTTACTTGGCATCTAAAGCCAACGCGCCTCTCTTGTCCGTCGTTGTTTTAATAAATTAAATTCCGGAAAATCCACAGGAAGTCTGTCTGTGCATTTTTGCTCTCTGTTCAGGGGCGGGGAGCAAAGAGAGAAAAAAAGGGGGGCGCGACTGCAGTGGCAGCCATTCATTCTATCACTTCCTGGCTGCAGCAGCAAAAGAAGCGACAGCAGCGCATGCCGACACGGACTTAATTTCATTTAAGGACTCGCCCCGGACTTGGTTTACCACACAGAAAGAAATATATTTGAAAGGGCAAACAGAAATATATATTTGTCGCTTTAAGCGTACTGCATGGTCACACTGCAGTCGTTCAAGTTGCCTGGTCACTCTGCTTGGCATTTAGGGGAATATAATTTAAATAGTAAAAATACCTAAATATTTGCAGTTCGAAAATTTGTCAGTTTATGCAGACTGCAAGGTCACACTGCAGTATTGTATACCACTTTGGTCACTCTGCTTGCCAAATTAAAGTATTTTCCATTTTTGCCATAAACCTATTGGGAAACTATTTTCCCAGTGCTCTACCACCAATGGCAGGGCATAAAATAAATGTAATAAAAGATAAATACAAATGCGCCACCCTTCAACAAGTGTCGAAACCCCCACCGCCAATAATCCAATCGAATGAAGTCAGAAGGCAGCAACTCCTTCAACCAACTGTGATGGCAAACCAATCCAATCCAATCCTATCCCAAACCAACCTCCTTCTCCTCCTCGATGACCGAGCACGTGCCCTTCGACTGCCCAAGTGCCAAGTGGCGAAGGTCACTGCCCAGCCGATTTCTGGGTTAATTTCGTGAAAAATGAAAAATTAATTGAGAAATAATGTTGACAGGCGCTGACCACCACCGAACCGGATCTGGAGACCCCCTGCCTGCATTGCCAATGGGCTGTCTAATCCCGATTGCACTTGGCCGCCCCGGGAAAAAGGGACTTGGGACTCGATCGTCTTGAGGACACGTGCTCCTCTGACCAATGGTCAAAAGTTAAGTCGCCGTCGAAGGCTGAAGGGGCGGCCATTTTGACCAGCTGCCCGAAAGGTCAGCCATCATCATTATCACGCTTATAAGCCGGGTTCCCGAAAACCAAACCATCTATATATATATAGTATATGTATTTTTAACCCACCCTGACTGAGCAAATCAGGCCGAGCAATTGGTATGCAAATTGAAGTAAACTTCTTTCCACGATCGTTGTGCGTTTAATGAATTTGTACCGGTTTCAGGATGGGAACAGGAATGGGCAAACTCAGGGGGTTGGTCAATGGGTCAGAGGGTACGAGGGTGCGAGCGTACGAGTGCGACTGGCCAGTGGTCAACTTGATTAGTGAAAGGGGCCCCGAGGTCGTCGAGGCAAATCGCAACCCCGGTTTTCGGTTCTCGGGTCCCTGCTCTCTAATAATGAAGCGTGCTAGCAGCGGCACGGGGAGTGATCTCTTTGGTAAAAACATTGCATTTTTCACATTAAACAGAACATAAATCACGGAATTAATGGGGCGTCCGGGTTAGAACATCCCCGAATATCCCCTGCTACTCTCTACATACAAATTGTGTGCAAACACAGGGGAAAATCATAAACTGGACATGGACACGACCAAGCGAAGGAGCTAAAAGTGGGCTGGGCACACGATCACAACATGGTTGCCATAATATGCTGAAAATATTTGACTTACTGCTTACATCCTTGTATGCGGCATGAATTATTATCGAATTGGCCATCATCATCGTATATCATCGCATCATCAGGGGGGTGGCTTGTTGTCCTCTAAATATTGTGGCCCCGGTGGTCATCGTATATCATCGGATTAAACTCGAAACTGGAGAAGAGCGAATCTCTGGGGTCAAGTGATTAATATGGGGAGATATTTGAATTTTTAGCTGTTCAGGTGGAAGATTATTAAATTATTATTTATAATTTTTTTAAAATAAAGCCTTTTATTCCGAAATTTTGATTATTATCTCTATTAAAATTATAAAAATATTTAAAATTATATAGTAAATACTCCTTTTAAAGATTTAGCTCCTTCCTAAACTCCGAATATCTCTTTCAAAATGGATTTCCACTGGCATAGAGCACATCATTTCACATTCTAATTGAATTACTGTAAATCCAAAGTCGATTCAACTGCTCTAGGAAAATCGCCTTATCAACCAGTTATTTCCACTCGTTTCCCTGACAAATGCTGTTGACATTTGAACTAAAACCGTTTTCTTATAATATGGCAAATAATAATCCCTAGCCGCATAAAAAATGAGAAAACAAGGAAACTATGCCACTGACAGAGCTTATACGTACTTTCCGCCTCAACTGCTTGAACTGCTTGCGGCGGCGGCCACGCCCCCGTCCTGCCTAGCCGCCTAGCCGCCCCCACCTCACCTACGAGGGGCAAAGCTTGAGCTCTTTTTATTTACAAAAGCGAATGGCAAACAAGGAAAGCTGAGGGGAAACGAGAGTAAGAACACACACAAAATGTAATCCCAACGAAAAGTAAATTGTATTTCAGAGCAGACTTGTTGATGTACGTGTGTGAGTAGGTGAGTGTGTGTGTGTGTGTGTGTTTATGGTACCCTATAAAAAAAGGACCTTATTTTGGATACCAAAAATATCTATCGTTAATATTCGAAATAATAGGTTCCTATTAATTTTAATCCCCAAAAACTTAAAAACTTTTTTTTAACTTAAAAAATATTTTTGTTTTTATAATTGTAATCATTGAAAATTTGCGAATTTCGGTTTTTTTAGCCGTTTGAAATAATTACTATTTTATGAGTAATCTTCGATTGAAAAACAATATTTTTTTATCCAACGGCTCTTTTAGGGTAATTACCATTCCAAATACTTCTATACCTATTTGATTTCGCCCAGTCTAGGACTACATTGCTCAGCCAAAGCCACTGAAAATCTTCTGTGGCTGCGGGGAATGTGGAATGGGGAATACCTAAAACTAAGTCCTCATCGCGGATATGAGCAAGACAATGACAAGAACCGACTGAATTAGATGGGAATTACTTCTAAGCGAAGACAGCGAAGAAGAACAAGAACAGAAGAGCCACCAAAAAACAACAACAATAAGGGCTTTCTAAGCAAGCTCTTCAAGTTGAGATTTTCCAGGGCAATAAACCGCAAGGCAGTCGAGGATTAGGAAGATATAGGAGCTATAGCTTCAGAAACTTAAAACATATCGAAAAATAAAATTTATAATTATATAATTAAATTTTTATACATCTTATCTTAAATAATGTAAAATGGATCTGCGTTTCATATCGATTTTATGTTCGTTGTAAAATTGAAAAATTGATTTGAAATAGAACTAAGTATTCCCCACTTGGAACTCTATATGTGTGGTCTAGTAACAGTTGCCCTGAAATGACAATAGTTATTGATAAGGACATCCAACTATATGGAATATTTGGGATACATATTCGCACATCCCAATCATTCCGCCCATCAAATGGCGGGAAACGTTGACGGTATAAATGGAACTTGGGAATGGGGACAGTGCAGAGGACAAGTGCCCGTCGAAGGATCTCCTCTTAGTCAGAAACCATCCAACCCCCCCTCCCCACCGAATGTACCGTTGTCGCATTTCCATATCAGGACTAATGGAACATTCCCGATGCTCTGGCATCCGTCCGACGAGGACGACGAGGACGAAGAGGACTATGTGTGTCCGACAGTTTTCGCTGCCACTCAAACCGCTCAGCCTGCGTCTCCATCTCTTTTCCGTTCACTTGATGTTTTCCCGAGCTCACAAAGTCGATAAATATGTATACACATGTATGGTACACACACACACACATGGAGGTATATGTATATGTATATATAGAGGTGGGTGGACTTTCCACTCGCAGTGAATTTCCTTTCCTGCTCCACAGCTGCACATGTCAGACTCGAACTTTTAGCAAAAGACTGTTTCGTCTGCTTCCGCTGTGGGTCCTTCGTCCGTCGTCCTTTTCCCCCCTAACACCCCCTCCTGAAAAATATTCAAGGGGTCCTCCCTCGGGTTCTCAGTCACTATCCGCAGTTCGCCTAACGACCCATCCCCATCCCCATTCCCATTTCCAAAACCAACCCACAATCCACCTCGCGGGTCCTTTAACAGTCACCGATTTCTCTGCTTCCAATAACAATGTGTTCTCGTTTCTCTGCCCTCCAGCTTCCTCCGCTGATTCTACTTCTATGGTCGAGTTAACTTTTGCACATCCAAAGGATACTCATACAGACGCAGGCACAATTACATTTTTCTGTTCTTCTAGGAAAAGAAACTTGAGCTCGTAATGATTTCTATAATATTAATCAAGTCGAGTAAACATTCGAGTTCTCAAGTTATTCATCAATATGGGAATGGGTATAGGAAGAACAATATAATCGTAATCTTATCTCAACAGAAAAACATTTCAAATGTAATAAATCATAATAAAATAAATAAAAAAGTCTTTAATTATAGGTATTTAATTTTAATATATTGTTTAAAAAATATGGAAAAATCCAAAAAATTATTTAAACATTTTATAAGTATTTTCCAAGTACAATTTCCGAGTTCTCAAGTTATTCATCAATATGGGAATAAGTATAGGAATAACAATATAATCGTAATCTTAAAGAACAGATAAATATTTTTGCAACATTTCAAATTTAATAAATTATAATAAAATAAATAAAAAAAACCTTTAATTATTTAATTTTTATTATATATATATATATATATTAATTTATTAAATTTTTTTTTTTTAATAATGAAAAATCCTAATAATTATATAAACATGTTAAGAGTATTTTCCAAGTACTCCTTAACTCTCATTTTGGCTCCAATTAATGGATAATAACTTATCTGCTGAAAACCAAATGAAAACAGGGGCAAAAACAAAGGAAATTAGAACGCTTTGAGCAATACGAGGTGCAAGGGAAACGTCATCAAAGAAACACAAAGCACAGAAAACAGAAAACAGAAAACAGAACTCAAAGGCATAATAAGACATTTTGGAAATTGTGGAAATTTACAAGTTAGTTAGAAATCTCCTTCTACTTTAGTTTCACTCACACATACATATGTATGTATGTATATATACGTACATA
The DNA here is from genome assembly GCA_035046095.1 of Drosophila pseudotakahashii. NCBI lineage: Eukaryota > Metazoa > Arthropoda > Insecta > Diptera > Drosophilidae > Drosophila > Drosophila pseudotakahashii. The sequence continues at coordinate 18,483,686 of JAWNOE010000105.1, forward strand.
TATGGAAAGCAGTTACATGGCGCAGGAAAAAAGGGGAGTGAGGAGGTGGGTTTAAAAAGGATTTTAGATCCTATTTTCCCATGGAGTGTAAGGACGTCAGTCGGTTTGCCACCGCACGAATTTCGAAACTTTTCCCAGACTCACAAACACACACATAGCAATTTTCATTTGTGTGCGCATGTGTGTGTCTTTGTGATTTGAATTAAACTTTGCAACTCACACACGCACACATGCACAAACACATCCTGTGTGTACACACACGTATGGAGAATTTTCCTGCAGACAACAAAAGGAGCCAAAAATGGTGGAAAGGGCTAGATGATGAGGAAGTGGGTGGCAGAAAAGGAGGCAAAAGGACATAGACTTGGATGGACGGCGCAATGGAACTTTTCTGCTGGCTCCCTCACATACTTGTGTGTGTGTGAGTGTGTGTGTGGGGGGGGGGTTACATTTTCCACTTATGTCCCATGTCCTTTGTACCACCGCCCCTCCCCTCTTTCAACCCTTTTTTGGGAAGTTTTGCTTCAAAGCTTTGTTGTCTTCGAGAAAAGCAAAGTACCCCGAGTACATACACACACAAAAACCCACACACACACACACACGCGAGCAGATATCCTGGAAAAGAGCCCTGTGACAGCTCTTGTGGTCTGCCAGCGACATTTGAACATTCATTTTATTTATTTGGCCACATGCTTCACTGTACTGTACAGTACTGTACTGAAAACCAACCTAACGAGGGTCCAACCCCAAAATTTCTGAATGTTTTCCTGTTTCCCCAAAGAAATCTATGGGGTTCTTAAAATAAATCCTACCAGCTACCTTTATACATATTTACCCACAGCTGTGGTCAAAATTATATCTATTTAAATTTAAGATCTCAAAAAGATCTAAGTTAAACTATCAAAAGGTTGCCAGACTTCAAAACAATACAAAAAAAATATGATAAATAAATATATTTTATAATAAATACTTAAATGATTTTATAAATATTTTTATATAATTTTTATGCATATATAGAGCACTAAGGAAATTTATAAAGCCTTCAAAACAAAACCAGATAATTTTAAGAGCTACTTTTTGGTCACCAGCTGTTTGTTTCATACATCTACCATCAACTGGCGCCCAACGCTTGCGACCCTTTGATGAAATCAATAATCCAAACGCACCTGACTCCAGGCCACAAAAGCCCCGCGATGGTCATTTTGGCCATAACTGTACATTAACCCCCATCTGCAGATGGTTTTTTTGGGGAAGGACCAAGGACCAAGTCGAAGTTGAAGCCCAGGGAAACGAACGGACCCAGACGCATAAACAACTCCAGACGAGGAGGAAATCAGTGGACTATTTTTGGATGGTTTTTGGAAAGTGGGGGTAGGGGATTGGATACTTGCCGTTCATATTTCACCCTTACTGTATTTATTTTAAGGGGGAATGGGGAGTCAGGGACATCGACGGACTGTCGACGGAAGACGTTTGGGGAGCAGGAGATAAGTAATAAATATTTCACGTCAGCCCGGTCTTCGGACCAGGACTTGTGCCCCCAAGGACCCAAAGTCCTAGAGTCCCTGTCTCCCCACCTCCCTTTCTACTTCATCCTCCTGCGATAAACAAAGTTCGGCGTGTCCAAGTTTTTGTGTGACGCGACCGCGAAAAGCGGTAACAATAAATACACGCCCTGTCATCCTTTTGCCACCCAGTCGAAACTCTTCCTGTTGTGTCCTTTCCGTGGTCCTTGGTCCTCGGTCTTAGGTCCTTGGTCCTTGGTCCTTGGTCCTTGGTCCTTTCCGAGGCAATGTCCTGCGCATGGACAGCAGACGTTCGCCGCGAGTTAGCCCTTGGACTTGCCACCAAAAATAGCTACAGAGCCCCCCATGCAGATTACTGATTGCACTGAAAAAAAATGTAATTCAGAAAAAAATCAAAGGCTAGAAAATACTTATTTTTATATTATATTCCTTATATTTTATTTGCAAAAAATGAAGCAATTGAAATGTTTAAAAATTAAATTATCAAATTAGTTAACTTATTTACAGTTTTTTTTAAAAATATTTTTTTAAACTAATTTCTTAATTTAAAAATTTTAAGAAATAATTTTCTTAATATGCAACCTTCTTTAAAATTGTAGAAAATTAAAGCCCAAAAACTCTTTTTACGCAATTTTAATCGGAAAACTAGTTTTATCAAAATACTTTTTATGATTTTTAATGATAATTTATTAAGGCAGATTAAGAACTGAAAATTAATGATCGCTACTAAAATCACAGACAAAAAATGTATTCCAGCAATTTAACTTTTTGATTGTTTTTAAACATATCAAAGATTTTTCTCTCAGTGCTGGGCAGCCAAGATGACGACCCCCATTCCGCGGCTCGGATTCGCCCTTGAATCATTTCAATTTGAAGTAAATTGACATTACATTGCCGTGGGTGGCGAAGGGCCCCCTGACGGAGGAATTCTGCCAGGGGGTGGGTTGGAAAACTCAATAACTATCGGCGTCGGAAGGAAAATGGTGGGAGGGGGAGGGGGGTTGAATGAAAAGCGAATCGAAGGCGATGACTCTGCTTCTCGGCCACGGGGCAGCCACGCGTTGACTGACAGGCCCCATGGAAACAGTCTGGTCTCTGGTCTCTGGGATCTGGGATCTGGGAACCGGGATCTGGTCTCTGGGATCTGGGAATTGGTCAGGAGTAAAAGGGGAGTGGGAACCCAGACAGCGGCAAACAGCAAACAAAACCAAACACACAGACGGAGGGCCATACAACTTGAGTCCAGACTTTGGACCACCATTATATATGTGTAGGTACATATTTATAGAGCGGGTGGGAAATCCAAAATGGCCGACCAGGCTAGAGACCTTTGTCCAGCAGGGAAAATCAAATTGCGAGCGAAAACTTTTACACCGAGCAAAGCCGGAAAAATGCCGGAAAATTGCCAAGAATTCAAGCAGAAAAACTGAACTGAACTGGTAACTGGTAACTGAAAGGTAAGCAAAAAGGATGTGCCCTTCAGGCATCATAAGTATAAGTATACATATTTACCGAGATATCCTTAAACCAAATTAAATCAAATCCATTCGCATTATTTAATTGAAGCCAGCTGGTTGTTAACCTCTGTGAAATATAAACCAAAATAAAGGGGGAGGGCAAAATCTGTAAATATATTCACGTTTTTCCGTCAATGAACTCTATAATTAATAGCTATTTTTATACTCATAGTTTGGGAAGACAAACGTAGATAAAAGGCATATCATTTTAACAAGGGGGAATATGATTAGGGATATATATTTAAAAATTTTAATAACTTTCTTCAAATTTAAAATAAATATCTAGGTCTATTTATTTCCAAACCAATTAATTCAATTGGAATTTCCTTAAATCCATCAACTAATCGAAGCTGCTTACGCCAACTAATTCATTAGTAAAACCTTCTTTGCAGCTAAGACTCATTCATTCTTTAGTTTTCTATAGTTGGGCGTAATCCCCGCAGTGGGTTAACAAAGTGGATACAGTAATATGAAATCCTTGTTCCGGGGTTAGTCAGGACATCCCAGTCGCCCCTCCTCCTTCTTATTCTGTGAGAAAATTTTCCAAAGGGTTGCCAGCACACAGCGGCAATCTTTGGTTTCTTGATTAAAAAAGTAATTAGAAAACTAAATGAAAGTTTTACGCAATGAGCAAGGAGTGCGAAAGGCAGGGGCGGAGGACCAAACAAAGTTTTTCGGGTAAAATGGGTAAATAATGTAAACCGAAATGACTGTACATGCGAGTAGTAGTTATTCACACCCCCACACACACATACACACGCATGCCTTTGTTCTCGATTCTCCTTTCTCCTTACTCCTTTCTTCGTTTCCCGATTCTCCATTCTGCAGGATGTGGCCAAGGATGCGAAAGGGGTGAGCACTTTTTGGGTGAGGAATGTGTCCCGTAGGGTTCACTACATCCACATACATAGTCAAATGAACACATACGAGTATATGCCACCGCACACACACACATGAAAAGGGGGTGGTGGTTGGTCACATGCCTGAGTGGGCGAGTGGGTGGGTGTCGGCGGTTTTTGGGTGGTTTTCACCCACCCGGCATCTCACATACGCTCGCGCAATAAATGTTTTCGAATGTCATTTGCTGCAAAGATGGCGACCATTAATATGGAACGAAAGGATTTGTTTTAATTTTGTTGCCCGTAGCAAAGTTGCGATATGTGTGTTCAACAATAGTTGAGGAGGGGAGGGGGTTGGGCTTCAAAATATCCCCCCCTCCCTCCCCCTTACACACAACAATATATAGGTATATACACATATTGAGTTATGTGGAGCTTACATATGTAAGTAGGTGGAGTCGCTGCTCCTTAGATTGAGTAATTAAATGGCAAAAACGTTGAATTGCATTCACTCCGCGGATTGGTAATGCTCCCTAAAAGGATGTTAGGCGTGGCTTGTCCTTTGAAACTTCAAAAAATTATTATAGCCTTGAGTAAACATATAAAAATACAAATGTCTGGGTAAAAAATCATATTCATATAAAGAAAAACTTTTCAATAATATTGAAACAAAATTCCTAATCAACTTAAATAATATTTTTAAAAATGTGTTAAATAAACTTTAACACTACAAGTAAAAATAATTAGTTTTTTCCTTTTATAAATATTTTTTTCTGATTTATGATTGCTTTTAATTTTAAAACAAAATTAAATTTTAAAATATCTTTAATTTAGTAAGCTGTACAAAAACCTATTACATTTTTTTTCTACTCTTCAGAGTAATTTATAAAAATAAACAAAGCTGCGGCAAGCACACTTCACATTTTGATTATAATTTGCTTATTTTCTGCGAACCAAAGACCAATGACCAATTAATTCAAGGATGCTCAAGGCAGTGGATATCATGTGTACATATAAATCCACTCATTAATTCCCCGCCTTCAAGGCTTCTAGGATATATGGACGTTACCCCTGGTAACAGTTAAGTCCTTTCCGAGGACCCACCACCACCACCGCCCCCGCTATAAAGATGGTGCGTGCCTGTTGTCCCATAACGGATATTTGCGTTGTCATATCAAAGTCCCATATGGCCCGTAAACGGCGGCGCAAAGTGTCATCAAAGCCTAGAGGCAAATCGCAGATATATACAGATATATATAAAGATGTATACATACATATAAAGACGGACACATAAAGGCTGGGGAATAAACGAGATGTGATAATAAAATACAAAACCAATAAAGGAAAGAGCTCTTTACACTTCACTTGCTCACCAAGAGTCGTTTGGGTTCCTGGGTTCCTGGGTTCCTGGGTTCCTTCTGGGTAACCCCTCCCCCTTCCCCTCCCCCGACCATATAATACCATTCTAAAGATGGGTGCCGCGACTTCCGCCGCATGTCAAAGAACGAGAAAGCCTACGGTTATTCCAATGAATTCGCGGCATGGCCAAAAACGAGGAAAATCCCCCACCCCCCCTTCTCACTTTTAGCCAACGGTGCGTTACTTTCTTTTTGGTTTCGGTGGGTGGGGTTTTCATCTGGATCATCATTTTTTATTTTCCGCTTGAGCCCCGGCAGGCGAATGTGGAAAAGTACCCAACTCGACCAAATGCCAATGACGGTCTGCCCTCACCGCCCAAAACGTCCTTAAAAAGTGTATACGTGTATGTGCCACTTTTATATTCGCTATCAGCCATTTAGCCACACTCACACTCGCACAGGGAAAATAAAAAGCACTGAGAGAAAAATATAATATTATTTCAAATAAAAAAGAATGTAATAAACTTTCAAAAATTCATATTCAACATTTAAAAATCAGTAAATATATAATTATGATGAATTATTATGACAAATAGTTTAAAAATATTATTATTATTAATATTATAATATTTAATAAATCGTTTCTTTTATTTTTATTTTATTTGTTACCTCTTTAAGTTTAAATTAGATAAGCCATAAATTCCATTAAATATATTTAGAAAGATTTTTAAAAAATATATATATTTTCTTACAGTGCACGACCCCAGCATCCTCCCCCGATTTTTCCCCCTCGGTTACAGTACACATTCATATGTCACCTCCAACCGAAACTCCACCCACTTCGGTCCGTTTTTACGGCCGTACTCTCGTCCTTTGGCCTGTCCGCCCGTTTTGCCGTCAACTGTCAAGTTTAGTGATGCCCGCCTTTGCTGTCAAGGATATACATACACGCTTCAGGATAATATAATGCACGGCATCTGTTTATTGGGTGGGGATGGGTATGGGGATGGGTATGGGTATGGCCCACGACTTCCTCTCTTTTCTCGGATGGCCTGCCAACCGATAACAATGGAATTTATCGAAAATCAATGCAAGAAACGATCAGTATATCATCGCCGAAAAAGTTCCGCAACAACAAAGGCTTTGCAAACAATAAAAAGTGTGGCAAACGATGAAAAAGAAACTTTTTAGCTGCAGGTTCCATAGTTTTTAGGTTTATACCTCATCGGTATATTTAAAAATTTCAAATATTTTAAATAATAAAATATAAATAAACTACATTTTTGAATTCCTTTACTTAAAAATATTTTAATTTCACTGATGCTTTCACTTTTAATGGAAATTATCGATCTAATGTTACTGCGAAACTATAACATCCGATAATCACCGATAATCAGTTTTCAATTATTAATCGATTAAGTCACCTTACTCGTAAGGCTTTTCGATTTTTTCAACCATCATAATCCATCGATTAAATTATTCCTATTAATGCTGATTTTCTTACCAATATATCTATATGATTTTGATTAATTCCCCTCCCGCTTACCTGGTAAGTGCTTACCAACCTGCTTACCCGCCATCATCAGCGAATTGGCAAACTCCACGGACCCATTGAAAATGGCATTACTGACTTGGGACATTTGGCACCCACCTATCCACCTAACCACACAACCACCCCCCCCCCCCCCCCTTCGAAAGGCCCCCTAAGCGTTTGTCAGTTGCCATTTGACCTGCGTTTTTAGCAGCCCCCTCCCTTCATCCCCCGTCCCCTCCTCAAAAAAAAAAACCACTCACCTCTGCAACCCCCCAACAATTTTATCTGAAAGGGTGTTTACCTTTAACGCGTGGTATACACGATATGGTGGGTGTCCCGGCAAATGGGTGGTCCTTGTTCTGGTCCTGGACAGCTTCTGGGTAAATTTTTGAATATATTATATATGCAAAGTATTCGTGAATTGGTTTTTTCGCTTATCCAACTGCCAATTTTCTATATAGAATGTGAGAGTGAGCCGCCTGTCGGAGTTATCTTATGGCAATTTCGCAAAGAGGGCTCACGGCCCATTTTGCACACAGGGAACCAAAAAAAAAAATAAAACACCCACCCACCCATCAGACTTTTAACCCCCCGAAGGTCCCAGCTTTTGACGTCAATATCGCCTGTTATTTAAAATGGGTTTCGTTGCTGTTGTTGTTTTTGTTGTTTGTGGTGTTATTGTTACGCTTACGCTTTGCAAAAAAAAAAAATAAAATAAAATAAAACGACGGAGAGGAGGGGTTGTAAATCCCAAAAAAAAAAAAAAACTGAAGAAGACTTGGTGCGGAAGCCAAAGATAACATTTTTGCACAATTCTCTGGTGTCATTTCCATGCACATGCCAATTGATGTGTTTTTACTTTCACCGTTTTCCACACACCGTCACCCTCAACGCCCCCTGATTTTTCCACACCCCCCCACTAAATTTTCACCCTTGGCAACTGACAAACGGAAGGTAAAGAAGAGGAAGACGAAGATGAGAAAGCGGGAGCTTAAGATATTTCCCAAAGTATTTATGGAATAACAAATGCCCTGAGGTACAAACAAATACTTTTCAAATAATGCCTCTTTATAACATGTCAAAATAATACTATTCATGTTTTTAAATCGGAAAAATAATTATTTAACCTTTAATGAATTATAGATTGTATTTTACACGTCAATAATATTTATTTTCTATATATCATATATGATATAATATTTTTCTGTTACACAATATAATAAACCTACTATTTATTGTTAACCTAATCAATATAAAGTATAAATATAATATATTTGTTAAAGGAAAAAATATATTTTATACTTTTATTTTAAATAGGAAATTATAATATTCTAACATTTAAGAAGAATCCGACAAACATATAATATTTACTCCTTTTCAAAATAGGAAATTATAATATTTTAACATCTAAAAAAAGCCAAAAAAAAACATAAATTATTTACTAGCTGGATTTTTTATTTATTTATTTGAAATACTTTTCCTTTTCTGTTTGCCAAACCAAGCTCATGATGAACTTTATTCCGCCGAAAGACCTTAAAAACTGAAAGACCCCCTCGCAATTGCAATTACCAATCCGAATCACATTTGTGCGTCCATTGCGGATTGCTTAACTTCGATAAGAAGTCGAGGGATAAAGAGTCTAAAAAAACAGCAAACCGCTCGATAAGCCATGGATGGTGGGTCAAAAGTCGGAGGCAAGGACTCAATTGCAATCCGTCGATGGCCTCCAAGTGGCACTCCACATGTCCCGCGAACTCGCTCGGGAAAGTAAATGAAAACTCAATTGATTTATGATACATTTTCCACAGCCAACAACTCACTTCGTCTCGTTTCGTTTGGTTTTTATTTTTTTTTCTTTTTTTGGGCCATTTGCGAGTCACGTTTAGATTTATTACCTTTAACATTTCTCTGCGCTAACAAGTTTATCCCGCAGATGAGGGAGTCGGAAAAAAGAAAGGGGTAGGCGGGGGTCTTAAGGGGCGTAGGGGGTGTATGAGGGGAAAGGGGTAAGGGGGTGTGCATACAAAGCGAGTGCATAAATGCTAACGAACTAACTAACCCACGACGACTCTCCATGACTGACTATCCATGTAGCTGGAGGATTCATGTGTGTGCCAGCTTTTTAGGGTGGACACAATCAGTTAAGCTTTAGATCTAAAAATAAAATTAATATAATAAAAGAGAAGAATGTATATTTAGCTGGCAGAGATTCATCAAATATAGTAAATAAAAATTTTTTTTTGGAAAGTCGAATTTTAAAAACTAATATTATCTTCGATATATCTCAAATTAAGTATGGGAAAATCAGATAATATATAATATTTTGTGATAATATCGAAAACATATTTTTAAGAATCCTATTTAAAACCAATGTGAGATCAATGTAGATATCAAAACTCTAAAACTTGGAAATGGATGTCCTAAAATCTATTATAAAATATGTCAAATTAAGTATTGGAAAAATCAGATAAAATATAATAATTTGTGATAATTCTAACAAGTCCATATTTGAAACTGATTTTTGATCAATTTATATATCAAAAGGATTAAACTAAGAAATGGAGATCCTAAAATCTATATATTAATGGTCCACCCTGTCGAACACTTGTGTTAGTGTGTGTGTATCCCCATAAACGTCGTCCTCAATCACATGTCAAGCAACACGCTTTGCGGTGTTTCATTTTTGTGCGAGGACCTCAGCGGGCAGGGGCGGGTTAAGAGGTGGGGGAAGGGGGAAAGGGGGCTTAAGGGGATACTGTCATGGGGACAGTCAAATACATATGAGATAGAGACAGAGACACAGAGAAAAGAGGGAGAGCGAGCGTGGACGAGAGAGAAAGAGGGAGAGGGAGCGAGGAAAGGAGTAGGCGAATATGTATTGCCAATCCTTATATACCACGACTTGTATATATACATATATGTATTTATATACCCTGCATGTATGCCGTATGCGTATGTGTGTCTGAATAGTATTGCTCTTTTGTCCTAGTTGGGTCCTTGCTAACCGCAACCACCGCCCACCCATGTCCTCCTCCAGGACTCGAACTGAGGACAGCGCTGAGCATTCCTGTCGCTTCCACTCATGTAAGCAAAATAAGTGAAGAAGAAATAAAACAAAAACAAAACAACAGAAGAGGACAAAACAAAAAAGAAAGGTAAAAGCGTAGAAGAGTAGAAGAAAAGGCAAAAGGAGACCGCTGGCAAGGACCAGACACAGACACAGACACAGATGCCATGCCAGGCCAGGCTAAAAAGCACCTGGACGGACTGGCTGCCATTTCTTGCAAATATCCAAAGGATCCAATCTCCTTCCCCTTCGAAATGGCAAGGCTTTTGCACTGAAAACAAGTAGACCAACTTTATGTGTGATTAAATTAGTAACTTTATAGCCATAGTACTTATGTGTTATGGATTATTGGTATTAAAAAACTAAAATTCCTACAAATAATAATCCGGATCACTTTTCGGCTGATTTAGACAAATCCTTTTTTTTTTGCAATAAATGGTCAAAAAATAAAAGTTTTAGATTTAAATGCAAATCGATTGGAAGTTTTATAAGGAGTTCAACGAGGTATGACATTCCACTTTGGGATCAATACTTTTATAGTTAGACCCAAAATACAGAGTTAGTGCTTAGAGTTTATTTGAAGATCTGAGTTTACGGTTAAAATATGAATTTTTCCTCGTGATTTTTGGCTGTAACTTGACCAATAATGGTCCTAAATCGAAGGTACATACTGTTTTGAACAGCCAACGACCTAATAAATGGATTCCAGTCACTTTTCAGATGATTTAGAAAAATACATTTGTCGATCAATTTTTTCATTTTTTGATAAGGGGTTACATCACAATTTTTTGCAAAAAATGGGCAAAAAATAAAATTTTCAGGTTTAAATGCCAAGCGATGGGAAATTTAATAACGAGTTCAGAAAGGTATGACAATCCATATTTGGACTATTCTTTTTTTAGTTTCGGCCAAAAGACTGATTTGTTTTAGTGAAAAATCAGATTTTGAGTTTTTTGGCAAAAGCAGGAAATTTTATTTGTGTTTTTTTGCTGTAGTTCAGCCAAAAATTGTCCCAAATCAAAACCACATACAGTTTTGAGCAGCTAACTAGCTTAACTTACGATCCCAATCACTTTTCGTAACATTTAATTTTTGACCAATTTTCGCAATTTTTTTTAAGGGGTTACATCACAATTTTTTGCAAAAAATGGTCAAAAATTAAGATTTCCAGAATTGAATGCCAATCGATAGGAAATTTGACTACGAGCTCAACGAGGTATGACATTCCATATTTGGATTATTATTTTCATGGTTTCGACCAAAATATAGATATTTTTGGGTCAAAAATGTAGATCTGGGTTTTCAGTAAAAATATGAATTTTTCTTAATGTTTTTTTGCCATATCTTGGCTAAAGATTTTTCCAAAACAAAGTTACGCATTGTTTCTATCAGGAACTTTAGACTTTTCTTTAAGTGTGGCGAGTTTCGTGCCCTGGCCATCGAACACGAGCTCTGTCCTCGACCTGTCCTACCATCGTACACCCCCCTCCCCCCCTTCCCCTTTTTTTGGTGGTATATATACATATATGAGCGTACACTGTACATATGTATAGGGGCCTGCATGTGGGGACAACTTTTGAGTGCCAGACAGCGACCGGCAGAGCAACAATAAATGGAGGAGGATGGGGATGGTGAGCAAATTGAGTGGGCGAGGAATTAAAATTTCAACATGACTGCCGCCATGATGCTTCGCTGGCCACACACACACTCACACACGCGAAGGGAGAAAGGAGGAAAGTGGGAAAGGGAGAAAGGGGTGGGAGAAAGCAGCACACACATGTGAGCCTGGATTTAGCTTATACTATATGTGTATTTGTGGGGGTGGACAGGACATTTTCAGGGGGGCGGAGGGTTGACAGTTGCTGGCGGGTGGGTTTTTGGCATTTGCTGTCACACACACACACACATACCTAATCCCCACGTATGGCAGTGTGTCCGTGTGTGTGTGTGTGGGTGAGCTTGAATGGGTCTACTTTCACAGTAAGTATCCAGTGAAGCGTTAGGACTCGGCAGCCATGATGTCTTTTGTGGCCATCCGGCAGCGACATCCTCAAAGGGGATGTTCCAAGCGGGTGTGTATGTGTGCTAGTGTTTGTGTGAGCCCCACATCACCACCACCTCCCCCTTTTGCCGCCCACTTTTCCTGGCCCTGCTCCTTTGGGTAAGATGCTACCAATGATGCTGCTCCCCACGTCAATAGGTGGCTGAATCTGTAAGTGCACAGTGAGGAATCGGGTTCAATTGTTATATAAGTGAGAAATAAAATATTAAAACAAATTTAATATCTTATAGAGATATCAATTTATACTATAAAAATGATAATATGTTAAAAATCATTTCTAAAGGTGTCAAAAAGTATGCAATAATATTTTTGATTTAACATTTTATTTAAAATGCTTGTTTCTAAACAAAAATAATTAATTTAAAAAATTATTAACAGTAAATCGTATTTATTTAATATAATATTTAATCACCAATTTTGGTACCTTTTTTTCTTAGTGTATTGTATATGTTAACCTCCCTTTTCTTCGCCATTTTACTTACTCCCCCGTGGGTAAAGGCAAGTGTGTGCGTGTAAACCTCGATATGCCAAAAATTTAACTTTAAATTGATTGCATTTTTTTGTAGCTACTGCTCTTGGGCCTTCATCTTCACATCTCGTTTGGGATCTTAAGATGATGATGATGATGACGACGGCGGCGATGATGATGCGTGGCCAAGTTCATTTTATATATTACCGCCGGGCCTCAACTAAGCAAACATTTTCCGAATGCCTCCCCAAAGGTTATCCTCCTTGCAATGCATCCTTGTATCCTTACGCAAACCAAACTATTCGCACGCTTTGTGTTGGATCAAACACATTCCAAATCATCTTTGCATAAATTCTGGAATTTTCTAACTCCTTGATGGGGTAGAAACTATGAAATTATTTTCGGGGGAAAGTTATGTTCTCTTTTGGGCTAAGAAAAAGCAAATTAATTAGTTTAAAGTCTTATATTTATACTCTTTCTCTATAAATGTAAATTTATTTGTATAGCAAAATGTAATCCCAAGTTTATCTGATAAACAAATTAAGCAAAGATACTTTCCCCGCCTCTTCAAAATCCATTTTCCATACCACCGTATTATATATGAAATCTGTTTTGCCAGACAGGCGAATCAATCATTAGCAGGCAGACTCCTTCCCAAAATAGAAAATAGAGAATAGGAAAAAAGGGTTGGCCAATCCACCGCAAATGAAGAGGATCTCGCTCGTTAGGATGCGCCGGAAAGTGCAGCCTGTGACCCTCGACCCTCGAGAACCCGACCATCGAACCCCCGGAATCCTTCCTCCCTATAGATGAACCACAACCGACTGATGAGACCCTCATCTCTGTGCTCTATACACTCTGTGTGTGTGTTTGTTGTTTGCATATTAATGTTGGCTTTTGTATCTGTTCCACCGGCAACCGACAACCGGCAGCTCTCGAATTTTGATTGCGAATCTGCGGATTAAGGTATTTGCGCACGTATAATTAATTGGATGGCACGGTTGGCAGTTCTCGCCGGCTACCGGTGCACGTGTCCCGTCTATGGACAAAATATACCCGCCGACATGCAGATACTATGCTATACTATCCTATCCTATCCCATCCTATCCTAAATGGGTGGGGACTTTTGGTGCATCACAGCGGGATATTCAACCGCAAATGCAAACAGAATTTGCATTGAGACCGAATCCTTATCGGATTAGTATGCGATACTTAACAAAAACTAGTTGATAAGGTTTTTTTTAGATGCAATTAATTAGAATAAATTATAAGTATATACTAAAAACCAAATTAAAAAAAATAAATAGATGATTAAAGCAATAAATAAGCAATATTTAATAAAAAAAAATTGAATTAAAATATTTTTAAGTACAGAAAAATGTATTTCTGATTTTTATGAGAACTAAGTTAAAATAATACAACAAAAAGTATACTAAAAACAAGATTACATAAATTCAATTTGATAATTAAAAAAATAATAATTAAATTACATGGTAAATTCTCACCTTTAACTATTCTTTTATTTGTATATATTCTTTTGTATATATATTCTTTTAATATTTATTAAATATATTTAATACAAATTTAAATTAAAATATTTTTAAAATTAACTTGAAGTACAGAATAATGTATTTCGGATTTTTATAAGAAATTGATGGATAATAAAACGATATAAGGAAATGTGTATATCATCTTTGTATAAAATATAATTCGATTTAATGCTTAAACCTTGAAAGTAAATAGCCATATAGTATATATTTTTTTAATTTTATAAGCATATTTACAAATGTATGCCAATTTAAATAAAAATATTTATCAAGTTTACAGTAAGTACAGAATTTTACTATTCTACAGTTTATTAAACGATGCCCTTTAAATATAATATTTTTTCGCCACACATTTCATTCCGCTTCCGAATTTTCGAATGCAAATTGCGAGCTGTGACAGTGACATATTGGGAAGAACGGAGAGCAGTTGCAGATACAACAACGAAAAAAAAACAGATTCAGATACATGTGCTGATAACAAAGTGTGCAGAGCCAATTTCGATACGCAATCAATAATTCTAATCAAGTGCGATTGGCAATTGGCAATAGAGGCGGCTGATGCATAAAAATCGCTTGCCAGCTTCCTTTTCCTTTGTTGCCGCTGACTTTTGTCTCTTCGATTTTTAGGTGCCCATAAATATCTATCACCTCTCTACAATTTCTATCTCCGGCGACATGACCGTAAAAACGCGATAGCAGCTCGTTTGTCCATGGGGGTGCCAAGTGGCCTCGTTCAGCACTGCGAGAAATATTTTTAACATTTTAAAAATCCATTTTAAACTTGCAAATAAAATTGTGGAATATATAAATTCTGTTTTAAGTAAACCAATTTTAATAATTATATAAATAAAACAGGTTTATCAATTATTAATTCAATTTAAAAAAAAGTTTTTTTGTTATTATTACCATTATTATTATTACTATTATTTTACTTTTACTATTTAAATAAAAATAAAAAATATTATGAATGATGAAAGAATTAAAATTCATTAAAAAACTTCATTAATCAGGCACCCTTTCTCGCAGTGTACCGCTCACTATCTCTCCGTGTCACACGCAAACTAAAAAGGGTAAGGCCAACAACAACGGGACCATCAACTGCCATCGTTTCGGTATGTAAATCAACTTTCATTGTTCGACAGCCCAGCCGCGACAGAATCACATTTGAATGCTTACAAAATAATAAATTATCAAACAAAAAAAAATTCGCAGCATAAGGGCAGCCCGAAAAAAAACAGCGAAATTGCAGTGGCGAAAAAAAAAGGATATTGTATTACCCCCTAACCCTATAACCCATGGGTGGTGCAGGCACCCCAGAAACGAAAAAAAAAAACGAAAACCTTAACCCATTCCAAATATTTTTACCCGGTAGCCGCGGCAATCGGCATTTGCATGCTGGGCGGAGAAGAGGGGAGGAAAGGGGTGGCTAATGGAAATTTGACACACAAATCTCATATAAAACAAAAAAATGCAAAATGCGCATTTGTATCTATTGTATCTGTGTATCTCTTTTCGCATCTGCGAATCCCTCCTATCTGTCTGAACTCTCGATTTTCGATTCTCGATTCTCGACGATCCGCCCGTTCGACGTTCGAACGTAATATATGAAATTTCGGGGCGAGAGAGCATAAATCGCAGTGTTGCCAAAATGGGATAACAACCACGGATAAACATGACACCCAACTGTCAATAGATATTTCGCGGTTGTTTCCATTATGTTGCACACGAAATCCTGCTGAACCCGATACAAAAATTCAAATCTGAACGAATGGATGAGCATGCAGCTATTTGATTTATGTCAAAATTCAAACGAACAAACTCCACCCCTTCTATTCCACTTTTTTTTGCATTTTTTTTTTACCTTGGTTTCGATTGGATTCTTCGTCTTTGGCAGGCGAGAGATTCTTATCATTAATCAAGGGCCTCGTCAATAAATGTCAGCGTTGTGAAATTTCAATTTCACACCGAAACAACCTCGACATTGGCAATTGTCAATTGTCAGTGTTATCGTTATCGCTTGCCTTCTATCGCTGGATTGACATCTTTATTGGGCCATAGGAGCAATCGGCAGTCAGAAGTCCCTTTGAATAATGTGGTTAGAGAAAGGCATTTACCAGCGGGGTTTACTAGATCATTTTTGGTGTGTGTGTTAAGAAAAGTACATGCTTTTAAGAAAAAATCGATTTATCGATACAATTATCAAATATAATCGTTATATTTTTATAGGTGCCTATTCATATTTTTTTGTTATTTTAATAAATTGGATATTTATATTCTCTGTGTAGGTATATTGTTTAAAAATGTTAAATATGTAACAATTTTCTTTTTTAAATATATTTTTTAATATTATTTTTTGTACAACAAATTAAGTGGAACTTAAAGGAGAACCAAAAATAAACCATAGCTTAATCCTTTATCAATTTATATTTTCCTTAACTCATCAGCTTATCAAGGCTATTGATAAACTTCAAAAAACGTTTAGTAATTAATCATGGCAAAGGCAAAGAAAATTGACGAGAAACCAGTTGAAAGCGGGCCACACCCTTTGGCCAATACCAATGCAGTTGTACATACACGAGGGCCACACATGAAGCTCACATTATTGAACACACACGAGACAAGGCGCTAACAATTGCCCACCCACCGACCCCCTACCACCCCCCCCCCCTTCGTTTTTAGCCCACTTGGTAGCCACAATTGCGAAACTGGCGAAACGGGCTGAGGCTTTGCAATTAGGAGGAGCCACGAAGTCCTCGTCAAGCCATCGTCCTCGTCATCGGTCGTCGTCTAAACAGAGAAAAGAGAACAGAGACCAAAAGATGGGGGAATATGCACTGGGAAAAATCTATTTAATTGAGAGCCTTTGCGAAAATGAAATAAAATATATAATTGTGTCAAGAAAAGGACAACATCTTTCGATTTTTTGTTTATCGGCAGAATAATCGAAATTTTAGTTGCTTCGATATATTTTTCTTAGATATCGATAAATTAGTTTTTCTTATAAAATTACTTTTTATTTAAAAATGATTTTTAAAATACGAAATTGTTCTTTATTTATTAGAAAAGGTTTTTGTTTTTGTTTCGATAAAATTTCTATCAATAACATGTATACATTATATTATTATTATATAATATATATATATATAATCAATAATTTCTTCTCTTTTAATTTTTTTTTACCGTGTAAAAGAGGAATGGAGAACAGGGACGTGGAGCATGAGAATCTGAAAACTGGGAACATGGCCATCGCTGGCGCTATATACTCGTACTTAGCCATAAACTTTGGTTGCTTGCAGTTAAATTACCACACATGCCACGCCCACCACACACACTCACACACAATAGCCCACCAATATACGTTTATACATATATATAAATATATCTATGTGTGTGGGCCGCCAATTAAAAGCGGCATTAGAGCAGCGGCAGCCGTAGCAAGAAAATGCCCAAAAAGATCTGCCGAAAATTCAGCCAAAAAATGGGTGGGAAAAGGAAAGGGGTAGAGTATACGTGTGCGGGGCATATGCGAAATCTTCTAACCATAAATTGCCGAACCCAAAACTTCAACAACACAAAAGTTTCGAAAAGCCACAGGAGCTGGGGAGTCGTGGGATTTGAAGGGGAGGGGAATAGAGGGGGTTGGAGCAATCCACATCCGGCACATCCGCAAGATGCGACATGCGCTAATGAACGCCTTCCCCCCCCCCCCTCGCAAGGGGGGTTCCATGCACCAGGTGGTCTGCCTAAACTAGTATTTGAACCTATATCCCAGACCCAGAACCTGAACCAGAACCCCACTGCTGCTCAGCCATAACAATGCGTCCAATCGAAGTCGAGTTGAGAGAACGCCCCTAAAATCCAAGGAGGTTTCTGCCGACAAAAGGGTTACACTTATATGGGTGTACAAGTTATGGCAGTATATATATTATAGCTATTTTAGAAGCCGAAATATATTGTTTCACATGATTTTGATTTTGCCAAGAAGAAAAGGACCTGATGAAATTTGATATTTAATTAAAAAAGTTATAGCCATTAAAAGTTTTTACAAGTAATATCAAATTGTTTCCTTCTAGATCAAAACTTCTCCTATTTTTAATATTGTCATTTTAAAAATATATGATGTTTACATTTTAATTACTATGTATATAATTTTAAGTTCATTGAGCAGTACATTGCTTTAAACAAACAAATAAACAAAAACATGAACATAAAAAGAAAAAGAAAAATACAAAAAAAAAATTATAAAAAAAATATATTAAATATTTTTGTTATGATAGAATATACGAAAATGAAACCATATGCAAATTATTATTTGTTTTGTTTATGGAATCACTAGAAATTAAGTAAAAATTAAAGAAAATAATATATTTAAATATATTTGTAAAGAAATGAAGTAGTGGTTTGTATATAACTTAACTAAACAGACCAAATAAGTAGGTTATCTACATATATAAAACTAGCCTTAATATTTTTCAGGAGTCAAAGGCAATGGCCAAACCAATAAAGCTATATGGTTCATATTTTTCCCAAATATTCTTACAGTAGTAAAGGTTATTGCTAAAAACTCTTTAATCCCTAAGTGATTCCAATCATCTCTAAAGATAATAATAAATAAAAGCTTTTCCCTAAAAGTAATTTCCCTCTTAGTAATTAATAACGATTGAGTGCGAATCTCAGGGGTTATTTGTTTTCAAATCCCCCAGTGATTTCTGCAGGCAAAGGAGGAATATTTAATAATCATGTGTATGGGTTTATATAATGTTTATACTTATATGTTGTATGTGATTGATATGGCCACTGTCCGATTCGCGGAGGAGTAAGACAGAAGTGAGTAGATAAATAAACTGCTGTAGCAGGACCAACCCTAATCCAAGTGCACACATACATTAGCCGAAATACACACACACACACACACACACACACACACGTACATAGGGGACAGCAATACACACACACACACACACACATGTGGCACTCCAACCCCAAAAGCACGAAATTGAAAAGATAAACTTTTGCAGCCCAAAAACAACTGACAGAACCCAAAAAAGGGGAGCTCACCTGCCACCCCAAAGAAACCACCCCCCCCCCCCCTCTCCTCGTTTCTTCTTCTTTTGTATATGTATATATGGAAATATATATGTATGTATGTGTATTGGCAATCGGTTCGAGTTGCGCGTGTGTTCCACTTGGTTTTGCAATGCCACTGATAACAATTCCCACCCACGCACACAGCTACAGTCGCGTATGTACATCACATGATAAATGACAATCGGAGGGGGAGGGGAAGTAGGTCTCCTGAATATGAAAGGACCAAAGGATATGTCGGCCCCAACTACGAGTTAGCTAAATCAACAGCGAAACGAAAGCCACCCCAGCCAACAGAGCCAAAACATTAATAAAACTTTGGCTGCCAGCGTCCAAGTTTTGCTACTGCTATACCACACACACCTCCCCAAAACCCTTGACTATCCACATACACTGGGGGAAAAACTAGAACAAGATATATCAGGTCATATGGCATATTCGTTAGGCATCAGCAATGAAGTATACTAATACTTTCAAAATGATTTAAAAGGATTTCTTTAAAAAAAAAGAAAAAATATTCTGTTCTTTTAATAAAAACCAATCAAAATAGCAATCTAATATTTCAATATATATCAATTACTTTTTTTTTAATTTTATCGTTCTTTCTTTTATTATTTTTAAATAAAAATAAATCTAAATATTTGAAACATTTTTAGATACTTTCAGAAAGATTACCTTTTTCTTATTAAAATATCAATTTATAATATTCTAAATAAGTTTTTGGTCAGTACCAGACCCACTTTCGCTCAGTGTATCGCAGACACTAAACTGATACTCAATTATCCACACCCACACATGCAAATAGAGTGAGAAAGCGAGATGGAAAGAGCGAGCGCACGGCATATGTACTCTCATATGTATTGTCTCTCCTCCTGCATATGTATCATATGCATGTATGTATGTATGTGTGTGTGTGTTTGCGGGGGTGGGTGTCAGTGTGAGTGTGAGTGTGAGTGTGTATCCTGGCAGCCATTGCCATTGCCATCGGTTGTCCTTAGGCTTCGTTGCCCGCTCAGTGGCCAAAACCGCCGTGCTAAACAATCTGAGCCCCGTTCGACGCTGATTTTTGAGAGTTGAGTTGGCCCACTTAAGAGACCACCCACCCACCCACACACACACACACACATGCAAATCCCTCGAATCCTTGGAGGTGGGCGAATGTGTATGTGTGGCGAATGCCTGCGCATGTTCACCGCCTCTGAAGACACGTGACCAATGGAGTTATCCTAGCCCAAGACATCCGAAATAGCCAAGTTGATTGTGGTCTTAAGGAAATTGATTAAATGCGAGATTGCATAAGTTATCATGAAAGGGTTGTAAAATCAAAAAAACATAAAAGCTCCATGAGGTTACAATTTCTATCCAAACTTAAAAACCTATAGAGAATTAGGCCTGACAATAAAAAAGTAGAAAGAAAAACAGTTTTGAACAACTGAGGTCCTTAGCTAAAGTTCCTCATCGCTTTCTGACTGATTTCATTTTTCATCATGATTTTTTGCGAAAAATTGTCAAAAAATAAATTGTCCAGGTTTAAATGTCAATCGATTGGAAATTTAATAACGAGTTCAGAAAGGTATAACAATCCATATTTAGATCAATATTTCCATTGTTTCGGCAAAAAAATGTTTTGTTTTTTTTTGAAAATTTGTTATTTTTGTTTTTTGACAATAATATGAATTTTTTCTTTTGGTTTTTTGCTAAAACTTGGCTAAAAATGGTCATACAACAAAAATGCTTACTGTTTTGAACAGATTACAATATAATAATTAAATCCATGACACTTTCCGTGCGATTTTGAAAAAATTAAATTTTCGTCAATTTTCATTTTTTTTTAAGGGGGTACATCATGATTTTTTACGAAAAATTGTCAAAAAATAAATTGTCCAGGTTTAAATGTCAAACGATTGGAAATTTAATAACGAGTTCAGAAAGGTATAACAATACATATTTGGATCAATATTTCCATTTTTTCGGTCAAAAAAGTAAATTTTTGTTTGTGGCAAAGTGGGATCTGGGTTTTTGGTAAAAATTTGAATTTTCCTATTGGTTTTTTAGCTGTAACTTGGCCAAAAATGATCCTACATCTTAGTGTCGAATAGTTTTGACACAGACCTTGTCTATAGATCTATGTAAGAATAATTCTAGGTTAACCGGGTTTTCCCTAGTCTTAAGGTTTCTCAATTACATTTCTAATAAAATCGTATTTCCTATTTTCGCAGCAAGGAAACCGAGAATATCCTTTCGTAATCCTTTCCTCTCGGTTCTTAACCCCTGAGCTCGTTATCAATTACGCAATGGACACTTGAAGTCTGTCTGATTTGGCAAAGGACCTCGTCACTAGGTGTCCCGGGGTCTCCTGGGTTCGAGGTCCTCGGTCCTTGGTCCTTGGTCCTTTTGGTCTGGGGGTTATGGTTTCGCCGGGGTTACGACGGGGTTATGCCGCTCGCGGCATGAGCGAAACCATCTGCCCCGGTTTCAGCTTCAGCTTCTGTTTCTGTTTCTGCCTCGGTTTCGGTTGCCTGCCCTTCGAAAAAATGCGTTTTATAGAGTGGGAAAATCGGTTGTTCGCTCCTCGCTTGGCTTTGGCTATATGCAAATGAGATGGGCGCGCTTATATTTATGAAAAGTAAAATATGATGCGTACAATCAGTTGTGCTCCAGCATGTATATATGTATGTATACCGAACAGGCAAACTGTAGCCACCGTAATTGCGGCCAAAAATTGTATGTAGAGCAGCGGCTCGAGCTTAAGGAGCTGCAGGATTTTGGCAAATGATGATATGGGGGCAGAGGCAAGGAGGCGGCACAAGAGCGGCTTTTGGATCAACTCGAGAAACGTTATTCCACGCAAACTGCAAACAATAACAATCATGCATAAAATATAAAATATACAACAAAAAAAATATAGCTGAGGAAAAGGACTTTCGGGGGGGGGGGGCAAAAAGGACCCAGAGAGGCGAACAGATTGCCATCGCGCATACGCTGCGTTGCCTGGAAATTGAAAAGTGCTCGCTGATAGACAGAGGCACACGCACCTGCTCACAACCATATAGAAAGGTAGCTCTTGGCTGGTTATTTTTGCAAGGATGTGTGCGTGACACGTTGTCGATAAAGTCTAGGGTTTCTTAGGAATCATTCGGAATTTTAAGTGATTTTTTATTGCTATAATTTTATGCTTCAAAAATATAAATATATTTAAAGGATTTTTTTTAATCATTTTTTTAATTTTTACTATATAATTACCAATTTAATATGAGAATCATAAAGGATTTTTAGAGATTTTTTAATTCCATAAATTTGTGCTTAAAAAAATATTAAAATATTTAAATAATTTCTCCCTTTGTCATTAACTACAGAATCTATACTTTTTTTTATATTACCAATTTAATAAAAGAATCTTTAAATTCTAAAATATTTTTTTCAAGAAGAATTCTTCTCATCTAAAATTCTATATATAAATAAAATAGTTTAAGAATTATCTTAACTCAAGAAATGTAACCTTTAGGCACTTCTTTTTGAAAAACAACTCAGTAACAACTAAGGATTAAAAAACAGCTATGATAAGGCAACTTTTAAGCTCAGCCTCGATGGCTAAAGATGATGTGGCACATATTTCTAACCAGTCACGAATCCATAACTCACCCACTTTCCATCCCTAATCGCCTGTGTACTCATCGTGAATATATATATATACATATAGAGTATATATTTTGCATACGCATACCTTGGCACACAAACAAACACTATTATCTGAGGCCATTATGCCCAGATTGATGTGCCATCGAAGGGAGTGCCAGATTGGATACCCCAAAAAACGGGGTTGGATATCCGCTAGAGGGCGCTGTGGTGATGGCGGTGGGTTAAAATATGAAGTACACTGCATGCTTGGATGACCCGATAGAAAGTCTTTCTTTATATTGGATTGTGAACTCCACCTGGAACAACAGCAACAAATAACAAGCCAGTAATAAATGCAAATCATAATCAAGAAGAAATCCGCCGGAGGAGAGGAGAGGACGAGGAGGAGGAATTGCCCTTGAAGGCAATGCAAATCCCGTTTGCCAAATTAATTAACCAAAGAATTGACCTGTGTCTACCGACTTCTGAAATTCCCAAAAATCCCACCCAACCCCTTTTCAAAAAAAAAACAGCACTGGGCGTGACAACAATACTGTCCCATAACCCGATTCGACCCGATTTTATAGGTATATATATAAATCAAGCTGGAAATTGCGCAGCGCAAGCGACGACCCTCTTCAAAATATTTAATACCGCAAGTGACCCCTGTCCACCATTTCATCAAAGTCCAATCCTCGGACCTCAACGGCCGGATTCCTCCCCGTGTACAAATCGCCAGCGAATATGGGAGGGACAGGGGCTGCGGTAGGAGGGGTTTCAAGGGGTTAAAACAGATGAGGAAATAAAAATAAATAAAATAAAAATAAAAAATGTATATATCTGAGGAATATTACTGAAATAAGAGAATGATTTAAAAATATACATATATATAAAATTAAATACATAAAAAATAAAATATAAATTCTTAAATATTTAATAAATAAAATTATGTAAAAATAAATGGTTTAAAAATCTCAAAAGTACCAATAAAATAAAAATAAAAAATATATATATCTGAGGAATATTACTGAAATAAGAGAATAATTTTAAAATATGTACAATATAAAATGTGTATGTTAATACAAATGTATTAAGTTAAATACTTAAAAAATAAAATATAAATTCTTAAATATTTTATAAATTAAATAATGTAAAAATAAATAAATAATTTAAATTTTTTTAAATTTTAACTCATTTGATCTCAAAAGTACAAATATTTGTTTTTAAAAATAATCCTTGAATATATATATATATATTTTTTTTTAAAATTATTTTTTAAACCTAAATATAAATTTATTGGGCTTTAAAGTTTAAATAAAATCAGGTTTTAATATCACATAATTTTTAAATATTTACAGCATTTTTTATTTCCTATTAAAAAATCTTCAACCTTTCTTGGTTACTTAACCCCCCCAAGAAAAATACCTTCTACCCTCCGCCACTGGATGGAAATAAGCCGGAAAATCGGGTTGACAACTTGCCCAGATGTCCGCGACCGAATTTACATACTGCGATTCGCATGTCTGTTTGCCCAGAGTGACCGGTGGCCATTCGAAGACCTTTTGGGGTGCAAAGGTTACGCGTGCGCTTCGTTCGTGCCTGCCCAAGTCCAGGTCCACATCCTTATTGAAACCACAGGAGCGGAGTGGTGCAAGCCACTCGCCGTGGTTCAAAGCTGTCGCCGCGCCCAAAATTCCACAATTTAAGCATGATTTATGAACTAAGTGCCCAGTGGTCAGTGGTCAGTGGTCAGTAGTCAGCTGGAAATGATTAATCGATGGCAACAATTATCGAATGGGCTTATTTACGAGAGGGCCAGGCTATATAAACATTTCCGGGAATTATGGGGACCATTTGGCAAGGGGTTACCAAAATAAAACAAAAAGGTTACGAAAAAAAAGCGGATTTATTAAATCGAGATGAGTTAAGTTTTTAAAATTAATGCTTAGGAAATATTTTAGTTAATATTTTTAGGCGATTTAATATTTTAAAAAATATATTTTACATAAAGAAGTAATAAATATGAAAAGCAGAACTTGTAAACTACAAATCTTTTATATTTTATAAATTAAATAAAGCAACAAAAATAATTATTAAATAAATAAAAAATTAAAAAATGTAAATTTAACTTAAAATATTATTTTTAGTTATTGCTATAATATAATATGAGTTAAAATAAGAGTGTAAATATTTAATGAGTTTAATTATTATTGCCGACGGCATTTACATTTAAATGTTTTTCCATAAATAATAAAAAAATGAAAAAAAAATGCTGAAAATCCATATAAAATATAAAAATCCACTAGTTCCCTTTTCCGAATTAAATGTGTAAAATAAAAAGGAAAAATCCGAGACGAATCTTAAAGCGATTAAATAACAGAGGGCCGTGAAATGCTGTAATGCAGTTGGGATTTTCCCCGTTGTTGTTCTTCGCACACCTTGAATAGCAAATGAAAAGCGGGAAAAAAAAGGGAAAACAGATGTGACAAGTGCAAGGCAAAAGTGTAAGGACATACGTACCATATACACACATACAGTGGGTGTGTAAATATATATATGTATGTGGTATATAAATATATATATGTATGACGACCTGGTAGCAACGACCTTTGCACAGAAACTCACATGGATACCAAGCACTTTTCTCTTTGGAAATGGAAATCAGCATATAAAATATGTAGATTTTATTCCATTGTTATATTGTTTCGATTTCAATGCATATATTTTTTCTGGATTTTCCAATTGTTGTGACCGGTTTTCGGGGCAATTTCATTAACGAGTTGATTGAAATTTCCATTTGTGTGTAGCAGCCAACAACCCGTTTTGAATATAATCCTTTAGATACCGTTTTTTTTTTGGGGCAAACATTTTCACGGGGCATGCAACAGTTAGTGGGCTTTATGTAAAAATCCGGCTTTTTATATGAATCCTTGGATCCTTGGATCCTTGGCAGGTGCAAAATGCAGCGGCAAGTGCAAATGAGGCAAATTTCAAAGTCAAGTTTACACGCAGCAAATGCTTTTGTGCATCAACGCTCTCCTAGTTTTCCCCGACTTTTCCTCGCTTTCACCCCCCCCCCCACACTTTTCCACTGACTTTTCCCCTGTCTGAGGAGGTCCTGGGCCAGGACCTTCCCCCTGAATTTCCCCCTTACTTGCACCAGTTGCGACTGCATAAGGAATCCCACACTTTTTTTCACACCAAAAGTCAATTTTATAGAAATAAATATTATACAGAGTTTGGAGATTTAAATCTTCAGTCTCATTGATAAAAACAAAAAAAACAATAAAAAAAATGTTTTTAATTTAATATTAAAATACTTTTTGTGGTAATAAAAGTTTAACAATTTTAGAACAAAAGCAAAAGTGCTTTAACTAAATTTATTTTAAATTTCATTACATCTAAAATTAAATGCATTTAAATTATGATAAGTAAACAACAATATTTCCAAAATTAAATATTGGATTACAGCTAATTATTAATTATTATTATTATTAATACATTTAATATTATGAAAAAAGTCCAAGCCATAGTGAATTTTAAAAATTAAAAAATTTAAAACACTTTTTTAACATTTTTTTTAAATTTAAAACAACGTATTTAAAACAATAAACATTGTCGAAAAAAATGTAAAAATGACTTTTCTCTGTTTTTGATCAGTTTTTCAATACTTTGTCCTAACATTTTGTTTTCACATTTTATTATTTGTTTTATTTAATTTTCTTATAGAAAGTAAATGCTAGTATTCTGGCCACAACTGTGCTGGATGCGCCTTAATTTTTTTTCGACAGCGACTTTTTCTGGGGCCTTTTATAACACCTTTCGCTGCAGCGGCTGTGAATATGTACAAATATATATGAACTTTATTTAAGAACGAAAAGGAATGGCAAAGAGGCGTGAAATGAAAATGCAAGAATTGTTCTAAATCTGAAGCGGAAAAGTGAAAGTGCATCGCCTGAAAATTGCAAAAAGGAGAAAAAATGGAAAAAATAAGGAGAAATTAAATGAGATTCTAAAAAGATACTTCAGGGAATCGGATTATGAGTATTTTATATTCTGCATTTTGTTCAAGGAGCGGCATATGATACTCGAACGGCATTCCATATATCCTTCATCCTGTATCCTTTATCCTTTATCCTTTGTGCATCCCTTTTGGCTAGCTGGCAAATTGATGTAAAGTTGAAAACTTTCATTTGGCTTTCGTAATTAGTTGGTAGTTGCGAAAAAGCCAAAGCAAAGGATATATATCCTTTACTTTTCACATGTGTACATTTACATGCACATTCACATACACACACACACATATGCATGTGTTTTAACGTCTGCGCGTGTGCGTTGAACAACAACAATTTCGCACACATACGAGTCGTCCTGCGAAACATGTACATAGAGCCACAGCAGCCGTCTCTTTCTGGCCACCTCGGTGCCTCTCTTTCGCACACATGTGCGTATTTGTCACGTTTCATACATAAAAGTGGCATGATACGTGTTTTTTGTTTTTTTTTTTGCAAGGGGGGTTGAAATATCTGGGCGTGGCTTCTGTCCGCAATATGTGTGCGAGCGAGAGGACAATGCGACGTTAAAGGGAGATGGCAAAAGGAGCGAAATGTAGAAATGGCAATTGCAATCTCTACGACAATTGATATTTATTTACCTCTCACATTTTTAAGCTGTTGAAATTAAAAATTAGTAAAATTTATCCTAGTTTCTTAATGAACATTTTTTTTTTTAATTTTAACCTTTTAAATTAATTTTCTTTGGTTTCCAGAAACTACCATCCTTCTCTTTTTTTATCCAAAAAAATGCATATCCTTTTTGAAAAAAGCTTACATATTCAGAAAGCGCGCCTTCTTTATAAAGCTTACCGTTTCCAAAGCTTCTCGTTTTAAAAAATTGTAATAAATTTGAACTAAAATAAGCTTTAAAATGCAATTATTGTATTTAAAATTTCTTTTTTAATATTTTGGTTAGCAAATCAAAACAACTCTCTTAACTTCTAAATTATTTAAAATATTTGTTTTACTTAATTTTAATACACATTAAGTGAAGAAATTAAAAAACACTAGTTTATTTTTTTTATCACTTTTCACTTTACTTCACTGTTTTTATTTTTCAAAAAATGCGCCCTTTTAAAGCTCTCTACCAGTTCTCTCAAAATTCCACCAGGTGGCGTGGTTTACAATTATGGGTGTGTGTACCCGCTATTTCACAAAAGGTCTCTTTAAAATGCGCGCTTCGAATTACCTTTTGGTGCTCTTATTGGCCATTTTTTTTCTTTTTAAACACAAAATGCGGAAATAAACAAAAAATACTTTTAAACGAGACAAAATCACAAAGTTCCCAAAACAATGGGACAATCGAAATGGAGCAGAGAAGCAAGTTTTGCCAATTGGAAGGCAATCATCCCATCAACTCAGGTTTGTGTCACCACTAATACAGTATTTTTGGTATTTTCTATTAAATAAAAGCCGTATAAATGACCAGTGGCAGACGCGGTCACACTAGACGTTACATCATGTGCATTTTTTAAACAGAAAACTTTAATAATTTTAACTAAATTTCGGGAAAATTGCCGCATTGTCGAGCGCCGGAAATGTACGGTTATTGGAGGACCCAGCCACGCTTTCCACGCATTTCCATTTCCATTTGAAAACGCAGCAGCCGCGGGGCAGCAGAAGCAGCAGCAACAAAAGAAAACCGGAGAGCGGAGAAAAAGAAAAATAAATACAAATATATATAACAAATACAAAAATATGAGCGATAGTGGCAACAATCAGGTTAGTTTATGTGATAGAGCGAGACGGGGAGATGCGATTCCAGTTTATCAATTCGTTTACGCACACAGATGTACGAAAGTTGTCAAAAAAAAGAAGAAAATAAAACATTAGAATTATATTACTTTTCGCCTGAATTTTTGTGCAGCGCAATTGGACCACGTGTGTATGTGTGTGTGTGCAATTTGCGTTGCGGTATTTTCCTTTTCGCCATCAACAGTGAGCACTCGATAAAGTGAACCTAGGAATTTAAGAAGTATGCAAAGGAATAGTTTAAAATATTAAAGATTTAGTGATTTTGCTTGTTAAATTTATATAAAAATGTTTAAATTGTTATAAAAAAGTTCACTTGTTCGAGTGCGCACTGTGCTTATACACTATTATTTTTCATTTTTCCTTTCGTTTCGTGTCATAATTTTTTCATTTATTTTCATTTCAGTTTTGTGACGTTGATTTTTGAGCAAAGACCTTCAAAACAAAACCCCCTCCCCCAAAAAAAAAATCAAAAAGTTTTAAGTTTTTGGCGGTGGTAATCGAACACCTAGGCTGCATACCTTTTGTTTTGTATCGAAATTCTCTTCTTCCCCAAAACAAAAAACCAAAAAAAACCAATTGTAAAACCAAAAACCAACCGAATCTTGAACCGGATCCCGAAATGGCGGCCTACCTGAACCGCACCATCTCGCTGGTGACCGGGCAAACGGGCCCCGCCGCCAACGACGACGATCGTCACTCCTCGTCGACGGACACGGTGGACAAATCCTCGCTGTCCCGGCTCAACTCATCGCTCCAACCCTCGGGCTCCACGACGGCCGCCAATTTGCTACCCGAATCGCGGCTCTATCAATCCAACGACAAATCGCCGCTCCAGATCTTCGTGCGCGCCAAGAAGAAGATCAACGACATCTACGGGGAGATCGAGGAGTACGTCCATGAGACGACCACTTTTATCAATGGTGAGTTTTCGAGGGAAACTTGTGGTAGCTAGTAGGTATCTCCTAGAAAAATGGTGGTAAAGGTTTAAAACCCCTTGTAAAACCCAGTAATAACCTTCATGTTTTCTTATTTCCATATTAAAAATCAAGATTGGATGATAAAACCCCCAGTAAAACCCTTCAAAAGACGATAAAACCCATGTGACTCTGGGTTTTACAGTACAAAATAATCTATTTCTTTACCTAAATACTACTTATTTTCATAACTAAAATATAATAGGTTCCATAATATCATCAAATATAATTTTCATATCAAAAACACAAGATTTTCTGATAGAGCCCCCAGTAAAACCCAGTATAAGGCGAGAAATCCTATGTAAATCTCCATAAAAACCAGGAAAAATAATAACATTTTCATATATTAAAAATATCAGCACTACAAATAGTTCATTATAACCATCTACTACCA
Source organism: Drosophila pseudotakahashii (assembly GCA_035046095.1). NCBI lineage: Eukaryota > Metazoa > Arthropoda > Insecta > Diptera > Drosophilidae > Drosophila > Drosophila pseudotakahashii. The sequence goes on from JAWNOE010000105.1 coordinate 18,513,486, forward strand.
TTAACATTGACCTTTTTAGGGTGATGAGTAAAGTGGTGAAATGATAATTTCTTATCTAAGCAATATGTAGCTTTGAACATTGGTGAAATAACAAACTAAACCCATTTCGATTCCTTTTGCAGCCCTGCATGCGGAGGCGGAGATCGTGGACAAGGCGGAGCGGGAGCTGTTCGAGAGCTATGTGTACAAGGTGGCCGCCATTCGCGAGGTCCTGCAGCGGGATCACATGAAGGTGGCCTTCTTTGGCCGCACCTCCAACGGCAAGAGCTCGGTGATCAATGCCATGCTGCGCGAGAAGATCCTGCCCAGCGGCATTGGCCATACGACCAACTGTTTCTGCCAAGTGGAGGGCAGCAACGGTGGCGAGGCGTATCTGATGAAGGAGGGTTCCGATGAGAAGCTCAATGTGGTGGTAAGATATTCTCCCCTTTCGCAATATCTTTATCCGCCTATCATACATACCTCTTCGTCCGCAGAACATCAAACAACTGGCGAACGCCCTGTGCCAGGAGAAGCTCTGCGAGAGCAGCTTGGTGCGCATCTTTTGGCCCCGCGAACGCTGCAGCCTGCTGCGCGACGATGTCGTCTTTGTGGACTCGCCGGGCGTGGATGTTTCGGCCAATTTGGACGACTGGATCGACAACCATTGCCTCAACGCCGATGTCTTTGTGCTGGTCCTGAATGCCGAGTCCACGATGACGCGTGCCGAGAAGCAATTCTTTCACACCGTCTCCCAGAAGCTGAGCAAGCCGAACATCTTCATCCTGAACAATCGCTGGGATGCCTCGGCCAATGAGCCCGAGTGCCAGGAGTCGGTACGGTCATCTAGGGTGCTCCCTTTCTGTAGTTTTAAGTCTTACAGTCTCTTCCCTGCAAACGAATCATTGCCATCACATGTCATATATGTACGGCAAAGATTGGTTTTCAATCTCTTCAGACCTCCTTTTGTATGCCTGTTGTCTTTCTCTGTTGATGTGTGTCTTTTGTTTTTGTTTACTATACCCAACCAACCAATCAAACAACCAACCAACTATCCAATGTATTCAACGCCAGGAACTGGCCAAGGTAATGAATGAGCTAGAACCAGTTAAATGAACCGCTTGCTTGGTCCCCTTGAACCCGAAACCAAACCCATCCACTCTTCTGCTTCCGTTTCCCTTTCCTCCAGAGAACTTCGGCGCCAGCCGATGGAAATCCGTGTTTTTCCCTCTTTGCTGATCTATTGTGTACCTGTTCTAATGGCTTCCAAACATTTGATAGGTCAAGTCGCAGCACACGGAGCGCTGCATCGATTTCCTTACCAAGGAGCTGAAGGTGAGCAACGAAAAGGAGGCCGCCGAGCGGGTATTCTTCGTTTCCGCCCGCGAAACGCTGCAGGCGAGGATCGAGGAGGCCAAGGGCAATCCACCGCATATGGGCGCCATTGCCGAGGGCTTCCAGATACGCTACTTTGAGTTCCAGGACTTTGAGCGCAAGTTCGAGGAGTGCATCTCGCAGAGTGCGGTCAAGACCAAGTTCCAGCAGCACAGTTCGCGCGGCAAGAGTGTGTCGGGGGACATGAAATCGATGCTGGACAACATCTACGAGCGCATCACCATATTCCGTAACCTGAAGCAGGACCAAAAGAACATGCTCACCGAACGCATCCAGGGCACCGAGACGCAGATGATGCAGGTCACCCGGGAGATGAAGATGAAGATCCACAATATGGTCGAGGAGGTGGAGGAGAAGGTGTCGAAGGCTTTGAACGAGGAGATCTGGCGTCTGGGCGTTCTCATCGATGAATTCAACATGCCCTTCCATCCGGAACGTCTAGTCCTGAATATCTACAAGAAGGAACTCAATGCCCATGTGGAGAGCGGCCTGGGCAGCAATCTGCGGGCCCGCCTCTCGATGGCCCTGGCCATGAATGTGGAGTCCGCCCAGACGGAGATGACCGACCGCATGCACGCCCTGGTGCCCAACGAACAGCTGCTGGCGACCAGCACCAAAATGGTGGTGCGCACGCAGCCCTTCGAGATGCTCTACTCGCTGAACTGCCAGAACCTCTGCGCCGACTTTCAGGAGGATCTCGAGTTCAAGTTCAGCTGGGGCATTGCGGCGATGATCCAGCGATTCACCGGCAAGGTGCGCGAGCGCAGCAAGAAGGGCCAGCCGGCGCTGGTCAACCGACAGAGCAGTATTGGAGTGAGTTTATCCAGGGAATGACTGGCTTCATCATCACTATATGTATTTCACCATTACAGCACAGCGTATCGACGCCCGCCACTACGCCCGTGGAGGCCACGCCCGTGTGCCTGCTGCCAGCTCCTGGGGTGGCTGGCATTACGCCCGAACAGCTGTCGTTGATCTCCCGCTTTGCGGTCTCCTCCATTGGATCCCAGGGCACCGTTGGCGGCCTCGTCGTCGCCGGCATCGTAAGTTGTCGTTCACCATCGTCTACCGCCACTTGTGCTTAAGCAAAACGCCCAAGCAGGTGCTATTGAAAAGCTATGTGCTGAAATCACATCACTTGCAGATGCTGAAAACCATCGGCTGGCGGGTTTTGGTGGGCGTGGGCGCCCTCTATGGCTGCATCTACCTGTACGAGCGGCTCTCGTGGACCAACTCGGCCAAGGAGCGCACCTTCAAGGGGCAGTATGTGCGCCATGCCACCAAGAAGCTCAAGATGATCGTCGACCTGACCTCGGCCAATTGCAGCCACCAGGTGCAGCAGTGAGTGTTGCTTCTCTTGATTCGATTTCAATGTGATTTAATACTAATAATGTGTCTCAACTTCAGGGAACTGTCGAGCACCTTTGCCCGCCTGTGCCGCACCGTTGACACCGCCACCACGGACATGAACGACGAGCTCAAGACCCTGGACTCGCAGCTCAACATCCTGGAGGCCAACCAGAAGCAGCTGAAGCTGCTCCGCAACAAGGCCAACTACATACAGAACGAGCTGGACATCTTCGAGCATAACTATATATCGCCGCAGTAGGGGATTGCAATTGGGATGGAGGTGGAAAGTCAAGGGAAACCAAGGAGAAGCAAGGAAAACCAAACACCCAAACAAACGACTACAACATCAATCAATTGACTACGTTTTTCGTTGCTCAACTCTCAGTTTATTTTCTTCATTTCCTATTTTCTTTTCTTTTTTTTTTTTTGGATGTAAATGCATGATTGAGCCATCTTTATTCTATTTTGTTTAAACAAATTGCTGTTGTTGTTGCGAATTATTTTAGTTTCTTTGTAATTGTTGACCCAAAAAACCGATAGAAATAGAAATATCCAAAACACACTGTGAGCATGGCCGGGTGCCATGGAAAACCAAGTTAAGATGAATTATATACAGCATGCTGCAATCCCCAGAAAGCGAAGGCCACATTTACCTTACCCTCTGATAGAAAGTCTTGTAATTATACAATATTGTTTTTTGAATTGGACGCTAGACTAATGAAAACACGGCTCGTTTTGGGGTAATGCAAACACGATATAAATAGTTGTTGATGAAATTTCATGATTCATGAACGAAAACGAAACGAAATAAAAGATATTTATGTAAGAGAAGAAAGAACAATGATTATTTGGATTATTTGCTGGGTTATTTCAATTTAAAGACTGAACGAGAAAGAGACGGATGATGGACCCTAAAAAGGGCGGGATTCTGAAATAATACATAGATAGAAACTCATTTCAAATTGTCTTTTTCGTTTTAATCATATCGTTTTGATCGGGATCACACATTTGGTTAATTCTTAGTTCTTGCTGTGCCACTTGATTTCTGCAAAGCATTACTAATACAAAATGTACAAAATATATAGTTCGTGTTTATGCAAATAAATAGAGTTAGTTTTGGAATACAAAATATTATTTTGGATTATATAAAGGCTGCAGTAATCGGTAAATACAATACTTGGTTATATTTTATATTATCTGTGTATATACTTCTTAAACAAATCGAATCTATACATTTCTACACTTGCCGAAAACAAATAACAAAAGTTTAAACTTTGATCTTACTAAATAGATATGTGATTGCCATACGAAAAGGGGGCCGCAGTTTGCAGATTGCAGATTTAAGTTTACAGATTTTGAGTGTTAAGTGTGCTGTATGGTTTTTGAGTTGCAGGTTGGACAAATCAGATCAGTCCAGTCGAAGAAGGCCGTGCTCACCGCTGGTCCACAAGCGTAGACGATGCCGAATCAGTGGGCGGATCGTATTGGATCGGTATCGGTATCGGTTTATATATATATATATGGTAGGTATATCCTAGCTCGTTTTAGAGGAAGTAGGGCGTTGTGTTCTGCTTGGGTATCACGCGCTCGGCATCGGGCACCGCCAGAAAGATCTTCGTCTGCCTTTGCTGCGCCGTCTCGAAGCTCAGGATGGCCGCCACGTTCCCGCAGCGATAGCAGTAGTTGGGCGCCGACCAAACGGTCACCAGCTTGCCCTCGAACATGTACTTGATGCCCTCGTTGACCAGCTGATGGGCGCGGCAAATCAGATCCAGATTATTGATGGCCATAAAGTCCTTGGTGACATTGTGGCCGAACAGCCAGCCGGCGCCGCGTGGACTCTGGCCCCAGTACTCCATGTCCTCCGGGTCGGACCAAACCAGATCGCAGAAGGCGCCCTTGTAGGGAATCTCTCCGTTCCGCTCGATTGTCCTGATCTGATCCAAGGTGATGATCTCGGGACTCAGGCCGCCGTGCACGCACAGCACTTCCTCGTCGATGATCTGAAATGGGATAGTAGATCATACACATATAGTAGTATAGATAGGATCCTAACTAGATAAACATACGGCCGCGATGGTGAGCAGATCGAAGACCTTGCAGCAGTACTTCCAGCCATTGGCATTGCCGTACTTGCTGAAGCACTCGTCGAAGAAGCCATAGACCTTGGTGATCTGCCGCGTCTCGTGGTTGCCCCGCAGCAGGGTGATCCTGCTGGGGTAGCGGGCTTTCAGGGTCAGCAGCCTGGTGAAGGTCTCCAGCGAGTAGTAGCCCCTGTCCACGAAGTCGCCCATGAATATGTAGTTGGTGTCCGGCACCTGGCCGCCCGTGCGGAACAGCTGCTCCAGGTCGTAGAACTGGGAGAGGCGATAGCAAGCAGTGTTTAGAAGGGTTGGGTCCACCATGTGGGATCATGTCTAGAGATTACCTGACCATGGATATCGCCGCAAACGGTGACGGGCGTGCTCACGGGCAGAATGTTTGTCTCCTCCAGCAGGATGTCGCACACCATCTCGCAGAGCTTCTTCAGCTCGTTCTCCGGCAGGTACTTGCACTCCTTCACGATCTCTATCCACTTGTCCACATCGCCCATGTTTGGATCCTGGATTCTGGTTATTATTATTAAAAAAATATGAATTCCGAAAATACTGAAAATGTTATCGGTTTTAGGTGCAACGAGTTTAAGCAATTAAATACTGAAAAGAAAAAATACCGAAACGGAATTCGATAGTAGGGGTTGAAACCTCGCTGGGCACTTAGCAGAGACACCAGCCTTTCCCTGGTGTGCACACACTGATGAACTAGTTCCAGTTCGCCTGCTATCGATAATTTTATTCAAAAATTCAAATTCAAATTCAAATCCCTTGGCGGCACTCTTAAGTTTTTCCAGTTTTTTTTTGCCTAAGCCAACCGAAAATTAGTTGCAATTAGCTTTTAGCCGCCACAAATCATAATTAGGCCGCCGCTCGCTGAAAGCTTTTTAAACTCCTCTTATTTTTTAACTCCTCCGTTTTGTGCATATTTTTTGTGTTTTCTTTTTCCGCTGCTTGAAAATAATCACGCTTTTAAATTTTATTGCCATGGCACGCTACTTGTTAGCTGTTTGTTTTGTTTTCCTTTGCCGTTTCCTCGCCTTCTTCTTTTTTCTTTTTTTTTTGGGGGGGGGGGGGGGGGGAAGGGGCGTTAAGGGTTAAGGGTTATGAGAAGCGTGCTGGCATGCGTTCTTTTTTTTGGCACGGGACTGGCGCACATGGGTTAATGGCCCTGCAGCTTGTTTAGAGTCTCATTATCACGCTGTGTTTTTTGTTTAATTTTTTGGTTTTCCATCTTGAGTTGGAAAGAAATAAACGTGCCATTTAAAAAGGTGACAAGCTTTGAATCGTGGGGAAATCAAAGGAAAACTAAAGGTAAGAGTTTAACATTTCCAACATTTTGATGAAAATTAAATTAAATTAAATTAAAATGCAGTGAGCTAATTGGTTTAATTGGTTTTAATTCAAGCACTTGTAACTTTTCGCAAAGTAATTATGTACACCAAAAAGTTCGTTTTATACGTACATTAATTTTTTGTTGTATAAATAAACCAGGTAATGTTTCATTTAAAAATGCAAAAAAATAAAAAATATAGATTTTTTATTTTTTCAAACTTTTTGTTTTATTTTTAGTTTAAATAAAAGTATTCTTAGTATTCTATATTTTTAGTTTTTATTTTTTTTTATTTTTATTTTTTTGTGTGAAAATCATAACTGGTTAGGAACCTTCCCATCGAGTATATAACTCTCATTCCTCTCCCTATCTTTAACTCTCTTTCCCGCTCCACTATTTTTGCCAAGATGGCGTGCTCCATCATTAGTGCCGTTACTTTATGCCCTTCCGTTTTGGTATTCAACTTGGGCTTGTTCTCTGCGCTGCTTTTTCTGCTCTTTTTGCCAGTTTTCCCGCTTTCTCCTCCTTTCTCCTCCTTTCTCCTCCCTTCTCCCTCTTCGCATCCTTCCATTGTCCCTGCTGTCGCTGTTTGTGTCCGCCTGGCACAATGTTGACAATTAAGTTAAACTTGTTTTCTTACTTCGTTTCGTTACGTTTCGTTCCGTTTCGCCAATTCCGCTCGCATTCTCCCCCTAAAAGTCAAAGTCCTGTCGTCTGCGGCTGATGTGGCTGATAATTATGTGCCCCCTGCACGGACAAAAAGGACAACGGACAGCGGACAACGGACAACGGACAACGGACAGCGGACAACGGACAGCGGACAACGGACTTTATCTTTGGCAGTCACACGGTGCCAAAAAGTCCTGCGCTCCATACTAAATAATTCTTTATTTCATAATAGTGTTTCCCTCGGAACAAGATGTTTAAACGAGAAAGAAATAGGAAAACCTGCACCCAGAAAAACTCTCAACTCGAGAACTATTCTGCTCACTTTCGAAATGAAGCGATCTTAAGAGCAGTCGAGATTTTGATTTTTGAAACGGTCTAATGAATTTCAAATTGAATCGATCTTGTATTTTTTCCGAAATACTGACCTAAATATTTAATGTCACACCTCGTTGAGATCGTAATTAAATTTCCTATCGATTGGCCTAAAAATTTTAATTTTTTATTCATTTTTCGCAAAAAATCATAAAAATTGGTAAAAATATTTTTTTTTATAAATCACTCAAAAAGTATTAGGAAACTATTAATTTGGTTATTAGCTATACAAAACATGGATTCTTTTAGATTTGGTGTCCTTTTTGACCAAGTTACAGACAAAAATCACCCAAAAAATTTATATTTTTAGCAAGAATTCAGATCGTTATTTTGAGAGCAAAAAAATCACTATTTTAACTTGAAAAAAAATTTAAAAGTAGCCGAAGTACAGAATGTGATACCTTGTAAATAAATTCGCAATCAACTTTCATTCAAACCTAAAAAATTTTGTATTTTGGTAATTTTTTATAAAAACCTTCCTTTTAAAAACTGCGAAAATTGGTCAAAAATTTAATATTTTTTGTATTATTTTTTTCAGCTGTGCAGGAAATGTGTGGAAACAGTGAGAGCAATGGGTCACTTTGATTTTTGGCACTGCCGTCCGCCTCCTTTTTAGCCAGCTTTTCTTGTTGACGTTTTGTTAACTTGTTTTTTCCTGTGCCCCAGTGGCCACGCCCCCCGCCCCCCGGACGCCTTTCTACCATTTATTTCTTTTTTTTTCTCATTTCTCTGACGGCTTTTTGGCTGCTGGATGCCCTTGCTCTTGTCGCTTGAATTGTCGTCGAAAATTAAATAAAATTAATTACCGCGTGTGTTTGTATAAACACACACAGGGAGACAAGACAGCGATTGGTGCACCACTGAACCGCCCACAGGCCACCGCCCACCGCCCACCGCCCACCGCCCACAGGCCACCGCCCACCGCCCACTTAACCACCCAACCACCCAACCACCCACCTGTGCCGTTTGATTCACGCGCGTGTGCGTATCTCGCGACCTCAAGGAGCCCACAGTCCGCCCACAGTTGCATCAACATTTAAATCAACATCAACATCAGCGAGTCACAGCCGCAAAATCGGGACAAAGGATTTTCGACTGACCAAATCGGAGGTCACTTTGTCATAACATTCACGAGCTAATGAAGCGTTCAATGCGGTGTTTTAGAAGGTAAAAAGTAATGGCATTACAAGTAAAGTATTCTATTTGTTTAAATTCTAGTAAATAGAGTACCTAAAAATATTTATTTATAAAAAAAGGAGTAGAAGAAAACTACACTAAAAAACTAAAGGGTAAATATTTTTTTATTTTTGTAAATATTTATTCTAGCTCTACTAAATTCATTAATTTTTGTTTTTGTGCCTACCTTTCGAATTTTTAGTTCACTTTAAATACACTGTGCAGCATTTTTAGTGCTTTTTAAATTTACCTCGATGGATGCTATATTTTTGGATTCGTTACGAATTCCCAAGTTAAACTGCGTTTTCCAAAAAGTTCCCCGACGCAAGGATTCTTAGCAAAAGGACCTCAAAGTTCGAAAAATGCTGAAATTGGCCAACTTTCCAGAGATCTCAGAGGCAAACGGATGCATGGTTTGATTCGATGTTAAAGTAGTAGTAGTGTTGCCGCCCTGTATTTTTAAAAGTTTGATGTTGTAACTTTTTTTATCCAATTAGTCTAATAGTAAAATTATAATCAATACAATATTTCCAGGAAAAGATCAATTACAACAAAAAACTTTTAACTTTTAGGTATTTTACTTTAGAATGAGGACCAGAACTTAAAATAATTATTATACTGATTTTTTTTTATTTTATTAAATATTTATTCTAGTTTTTCAAGCTATAACAATTTAATTTAAATTAACTAGAATTTATTTTTACATTAATTTTTAGTTCACATTAAATATAACTGCAAGCTAGTATTAATATTACAAATATTTTATGTTTTTTTTACTACAATATATATAAATATATTTTTTTTTATTTACATTTATGTATTTTAATTTAAAATAAGGCCTAGAAATTTGAATAATTATTGTACCGCGTTAATTAAATCAATGCATATACTTTTTAATAACTCTGCACATTATTTAAAGGCTTAAAAGTTAAGGACCAACTGATCATAATAAATAAATTCGCAGAGTTATTAAAACGTTAGTGTCCTTTAAAAACAAACATCAAATGGGGCGAAAGGCAAATATATTTCATTTTACCAATGAATTACTAGCGAAATCCAATTAAGGATAAATATCAAATATCAATATGAAATCATCGAAGGAATAAAAATAAAAGGCGATTGTATTTACATATATGTAGGTATTTTTGCAGCTTTACAGGTCAAAAGGTTTAAGGGGGAACTGAAACTGGGCGGCTGTTCGTGTCGCCAGGCCCTACTGTATCCCGTGGCGAAAGCGTGTCGACGGCATCTCCATTTCCATCTCCATTTCCATCTCCATTTCCATCATCATTATCAACAGTTGCCATTCGGAGGCCACTCGGAGGCACAGCGGTCGAGGATCCGGAATCGGAGGACTCCGTGTTGCTTTAAATTATCTGTTGTTGCTGCCGGCGTTACATTCGAAACACCCTACCCCCAAAACCCTCCTTTCCACCCCTTAACAACAGCCACCCATCTACTATTTAACGCTCCAGTTTTAGCAGCCTTTTGCACTGAGACAATTTATGGGTCTAGTTCAAAGGATATTTAATTTAAATAACACATAATTAACACACTTTATTTTTGATAGATTTTAATCGCAAAGCAAATCACTGGTTAGGTAAAAATAGTTCCTTAAGTTTAAGATTAAAAAAAATTAATAATAATCTCTGAAATACATTAAAAACTTTAAAGATTCAGTTGAATTTGAAACCCATAGTTTCAAAAATCATTCGAGATTTCTATACAACCCAGAATAAAAATTAAATACTTTTTGTGAGATTGGTTTCTTATCCCAAAAAATTAATTTAAATTTAGAAAAAGAAAAATGTTAAATAAAAAAAAAAATTTTTTTTTTTAAATTAGAGATTTTAAAATGTAAATAAATAAATTATATTAAATATAATATATTTTTTTAACTATTAAATTACAAATTCATGCAAATTTATTTAAATTAAGAAATCAAATAAAAAGAAATAACACAGGAAAATGTTTAAAATGGTTATATTTATTTTTATATTTATATTTGTAGATCTAAAAAATAATTAAATAATTCCCTAGAGATTTATTGTGAGTTGGCAACGGGAAGTGTGTTTTTTCTCAGTGTACCTCGTTTCGAGGGCAACATCTTGCCACGTTTGCTGTCATTTTTAGGCGGGTTCTCGTGTCGTTTGGCCACGTTTTGTCGCCCAGTGGGCGGGGCGGAGTGTTTTTTGGGGGGAGTTATTCCGCCGCCTCCTCCTCGCCCACCCCCTTTCTCCCACCCGACCCCCTTTAACCACTACTTTCCCTTTGTCTCTGTTGTGTCATTTCATGCGTCTGCTTTGTTTTATTTATTTTAACTTTTGTGCCCATCTACCTCGCTCTTTCTTATCTCTCCTCCTCTCTCGCCTGCTATTGCCATCTCACTTGCTCCTCAGTCGGTAGATTGTCATTACTATTTACTTGTTGTTGTTGTTGCTTCTTTGTGGCCTTTTGACTTTTTAGTGCTTTGGCATTTGACTTTTTCTTCTTCCTTCCCCTTCCCTTCCCTTTCTTTTCCTCTCTCCTTTTCCCAAAAATAATGGAAGAGGGGGCGTGGCAAATTGTATTACATACATAGTTTGCTTGCCGTTGCGATAAAAACGAAAATAAAAGCCAAAGCGGAGCAGATAAAATTAAATAGTGACCCAGGATGGACACAACAACAACAGCAAAATGAGAGGAGGAGGAGGAGGGGGAGGGGCCGAAGTGGGCGGCACCTGCTGCCGTGGGCGTGGTTCACGTACAAAAACTAATCGTTCAATTAAGTTGCCCGCGGGGCGGCGGCGAAGGGGGCGTGGCACCTAGAACATGTCCGAAACAAGCAGGGAACGCAAAAAGTTAATGAAAAAAATTGTAGAAGCAGCGAACAAAAAAAAATCGAGTTTGTGCAGATTGTATTAGGAAATACAAAATGCGGTGCACTGTGCAAAAATAGGAGGCTTTTGTAGAATGATAAAAACCCTGAGAGAAAACCCTTTTAGCAGCGAACATAAGAGAGAAATCTCCAGTGAAAATTTAAACAAAAATAAAGAAATTGATTTTATTATATATATAATTTATTATATATTATAATTTAATTTTTAAATAAATATATATTATTTAATATAATAATAATATTAGTACCTGGGCTAACTGAAAGTTTAGGTGCTTTAAGTATATTAAGTATCTCCAGTGAAAATTTAAACAAAAATAAAGAAATTGATTTTATTATATATTTAATTTATTATATATTATATTTTAATTTTTAAATAAATATATATTATTTAATGTAATAATAATATTAGTACCTGGGCTAACTGAAAGTTTAGGTGCTTTAAGTATATTAAGTATCTCCAGTGAAAATTTAAACAAAAATAAAGAAATTGATTTTATTATATATTTAATTTATTATATATTATATTTTAATTTTTAAATAAATATATATTATTTAATATATTAATAATATTAGTACCTGGGCTAACTGAAAGTTTAAGTGCTTTAAGTATATTAAAGTATATTTATTTTTTAAAGAATTTAGATTTTTTTTAGTGCAGTGTCGATCGGCAGTTCTCTCAGTGTCCACATCTCGCTAGCTCGCTCCCATTCCCATTCCCTTCGCTCTCCCTCTCTTCCTCTCCAGCTCTTCAACTCTCCCACAACTCTCCGCTCCGCTCTGAAGCTGCTAAGCTAGGCTTACTCTAATTAGTTTGTTTTTTGCATGTGTCTAAATAAACATCCCCATGTCGCGCAAAAACCCCAAAGTATTTCCCGCGTTTTCGATAATTCTGTGTTAAAAAGTGAAAATAAAAGGTTTCAAAATATTCAAATTATCAAAAGGATTAACGATGTTCTTGTTTGATAAAAAAAATATGAAGGTAAGTAAGATTTTTTCATAAAAATAAAGATATCATATATAAAAAATACATTTTTTTAAAACATATTTTTTAAATTTTTTTTGGTAAAGAATATTATTTTTCTTTAATTTGCCGCAACCCGTTTTTTGCACTGTAAAGGTGCTCAGTTGTCGTCTCGCATTTTATTTACTTCCGTCTGCCTCCTGTTTTCGCAATACATCTGCAGTGTAATGGGGCATAAAGGGTGAAGAAGGGTAGGAGGAAGGGAGGAGAAGGGGTGGAGGAAGGGGTGAAAGGGGAGAAGGGAGTGAGCGATGGGAGGGGGAGGGGCAGCTTTTGCTCTTTAATTTCTTTTGAGCACAAAACAATTATCAATTAATGTACCGTTATGTGTGTGTATGTGTCTGTGTGTGTGCGTTTGCATTCGTATTTGTGTGCGTACGTGCGCCTGCGAGTGTGTGTGTGTGTGTGTGTGTGGAGTATCTGTGAGTATGTTTGTTTGGAAATGAAATTGTTTGAGCTTACATTGTCAAGCGGCAATGAAGAACGAAAAGAACGCAATGAAAGGGACGAAAGTCGCGGAGAAAGGGACGCAAAGGGCGCAAAAGGATTGTAGTTGTTTTCCTGCTACCCAAAAATAAAGTTTGTTTGTTCGCGCTCTCGGCAGAATGTAAATATTTATTACGCCCAACATAAAGTGCTGCGATATTGAAGGCGAAAAACGACGGAAGAGTGAAAGAAAAGTGAAAGAAAAGTGAAAGGAACAAAAGATATAGATGAATGAATTCAATATCCTTATATTTTGCACCCAAGAAACATGGATGATGAAGAGAAAACGCAGTGAAAAAATCACAAAAGATCCAGTTTACTTTTTTATTTTTCCCCGAAAAACCATTTTAGGTTGAAAATCAACGTTTTTTAAATTTTAATACCTACTTTCTCATTTTTTTTAAAATATTTAAATATTTTTTAAAAACGATAAGGTGAAAATATTGAGTTATATATGTACATAAGTACATTATATTTTCAAGCCTTAAATCTCTCCACTTAATGTAATTTTTTTTCTAATTTTTAAAAAATGTTTAACTATTTTGAAAAAAATTTTAGATGATAAAATTTAATTTTAATAATTATAGAATTATAGTTACATTTTTGTTTCAAGACCCAAATATTTGCATATATTTTCCATCTAATGTTATCATGCTTTCTATTATTTTTTGGAAATATTTAAAACAATTTAAAAAAAATGATTAGGTAATAAATTATTGAGTTACAACAGTACATGATTTTTTCAAGCCTTAAATCTTTCCATGCATTTTTTGTTACAGCCCTTTGATTATGTATTCTTTGATTTCGCCATGATGTAAAATACCCCGTGAGTGCAATTCAAATTGGATAATCCGCCGACAGCTGGTCGACATGTTTTAGTTAACCCTTTGGCCCAGGAATTAAGTCATTAGGCCAGCTATTATGGCCAGAACCAGAAAGCCGTTGGCAGCCCGCACATTTGCCATTTTGCCATTTTCATTGCGGATTCAATGGGATGTAGAAACTATACACAGACGATTCTCATTCCGATTCCGATTCCAATTCCGATTCCGATTCCGATTCGATGGTATTGCCAAATGCAATTTGGTTCATTTTAATTTTATATGATTTTCATTTTCATCTGGTATCATTTTGTTTTATTGCAAGTTGCAAGTTACATATCGCAAAATGTCAGAGCGTTTTATTGCATTTAATTTCATTTTCTACATGTGCATTATACAGCCCACACAAGTGTACAAACATATATATATTTATACATATGTATATGTGAATATCCTTTGTTGCTGCCCACACGTTTCCATTTCATTTTCCAGTTGATGTTTTTTGAGCAATGCATTTTATTTATATTTGCTTAATTTTACTCTATTTGCATTGTTTTTTATGTAAATGATTGCAATTGTTGCCGTTCGCTGTTGTTGTTTTTGTAGTTGTTGTTGTTGTTGTTGTTCCCTATGATGATGCGGCTGTTGCCTTTGTTGTTATTTGAAATTCCTTTTGAAATTGCTATCCATGAGTCGTCCTGTCACTGCAATTGCGTTTTGGCCAGCGGAGAAGGGTCCTGGAATTGCCAGGAAGTGTTGCCCAGGAAGCCATAGAAATTTACCCAAAGATCTTGAATAAAAAAGAAAAGCTATTAAAAATAAATAGGTAAATTAGTTATAAGAAAAAATAAAATAAACAATATTTGTAAAAATTTTCAAATAATAAAAATTAAATTAAATATTTAATATTAAATTAAATTTTAAATAGAAAAGAAAACCTATTTTTGGCTTAGAAAAATAAGGATTCCTACTTTTAAATATTTAAAAATATAAAAATGGGTTATATAATAATAATTTCTAAGATTTCTTAAGTAAAATATTTTTAAATATTTAAAAATATATAAAAATGATCATAACTTCTAAATTATGAACTTGATAACCATTGAAAAACTTTAATAACTGATTGTACAATTTGTGTATATCATTTATATGTTTTTTTTTTGGCAAAATAAGAAGCCATAAAAATAGCTTCTAATGAGAGAATTTCGGGGAAAAAATTGAAACCTCGACCATTTTGCAGCGTTGGCTCGTCAAATTGTTTGTTTAATTTTCGGGATTGCTTCCAATCGGGCTTCAATTAAAAACAATTTTTGTTGCCTCCGTTTTTCCCGGCAGCAGGAAAAACGATTGTTTTTTGGGTGGGTTCGGTGGCTTCTGTGAAAATGGGGGGAAAAGCGGTTGAGGATTCAGTTTGGGATAACCACATAAATAGTCGAAAATCCATTTTGTCTACACGCGCAATTATCTGCACTTTAAAATGTACATTGCTCGATGTGTGTGCGTGTGTGTGTGTGTTAGAGTATGTGTGTGTATGATCCTGTTTACCAACACAGATGCAAAGGCCCGAATGTGTAAACATAACAACTCGTAAGCTTTTGGGTCCGATTCTGCCCGCATGAAAAGCCTGTCACTGCCAGAAAGAGATGGCAAATGCCCCGAGAGAAGGAGAAAGAGATAGAGTGAGAGAGAGAGCACACACACAAACAAACAATACACACACACACACACTGCGAAACACAGACAGTTACTAAAAAGACTAAAAGTAAAACTTAGGGAAATGTTAATTAAATTCCAACAACGAATCAAGTAATTTACAACGACCAAGTAGAAAACCCCAAAGCACCGTTGGCTAACCCCGCCCCCTTTTAGCCACGCCCTCCGCCCCCCGAGACATACACACACACACACAGAAACAGAGGCCGTGGCATGACAGTAAAATACGGGAAATGCTTTAAGCTAACTGTATTTTCGTGTGCGGCTGATGCCCCTAATGCCTTCTGCGTTTTCCCAGTTTCCCAGTTACCCAGCTTCCCGCTTTTCCGCCCCCACTCCTCGCCCTTTTCCCCAGTTATCCCAGTTTTTCCCGTCGGAACCCAGAAGGTATATCTAAGTATCTCCGCAAATAGCCAGCCGACAAAGATGAAAGTGAATAAATCGAAGGATTGTCAAGGACTTTAAAATGGTTGATTTTTTTTTTTTTTTTGCAGAAATTGATTAAAGAATTTTGAAAGGAAAATAATATGAACAATAAAATGTTATAAAATGGAATTAAAGGGTTTTTTTTAAGGAAGCCTCCAAGCTTTTAATAATTTTCAAGACATTTTAAATTAAATTAATAAAATTCAAAAATATTAAAATATTAATTAACCTTTGTAGAATATTTTAGTTTCGATTTTAGTCATCTTTTCTTTAAGTATTTTATTGTATTACAATTAAAAATTTCATATTTAAAATTAATAAGTAGTGGATTAAAATCATAGTTTAAAATAATAACATTTAAAAACCTTAAAATATGAATAAATCAAGGTAAAATATTTTAGATACGATTTTTTCATCTGTATTGTAAATATTTTATTTTATTACATTTAATAATTTTGTTTTAAAACTAATAAGAAATTGATTAAAATCATAGCGAAAAATATTCAAATGGAATTTTAAATATTTGGATTTATTTACTATGTTTTTCTATTAACCGCAAGGAAGAAAATCGTATAAAAAAATATGGAAATTGAATTATGAAATATTTTTATCAGCATACCATCTTAATATTTTGATTAAATCAAAAACAATTATAATTTGTGGAATTCTTGTCGCCTGGCTCCTAATTTTGCCACGCCGTTTAGATGCGTGCCCGAGTTGGTTCCTCGCCCGGCTACTTCCCTTTCCTTGGGCTGTGTATCCTTGGTCCTGCGTCCTGCGTCCTCTTCCTCTACCAATTACTTTTAGCCCGCCGTTCCCGCTCCATTTCCCCCGCGTCTCCGTCTCTGCCATTGTTTGAACGTGCGAAATGAGTGCAAAAAGTCGCCCCAAGTTGTTGGCCAGGTTGGGCAGCCGCCTTCGCTGCATCCTGGTCCAAATCCGACTCCTCCAGCTCCTTCGCTTCTGGCCGCGATGCTCCAGTTGGGCAAACTTCAAAAACAAAAGCGATTCCCCGCCGGCGGCACATTTTGCGGCCTGGCTTGCCAGCTCCTCTATCTTCAAGCTACAAAATTTGAGGGTATTTTCCATTGAAGATTTTCGAAAAAATATTTAAAAACATTAAAAAACATTTTAGGTTTTTATTTCTACATTAAAACTAAGAAGCAAAACGTTTATTCGAAATGAACAGGATTTTTTATCGAATTTTAAACCTAAATCAAAGTTTAAATTAAATCTTGACAAAATGTTATTAAAGTCTTGTTAATTCTGGAAATACTAATCCAAATATACAGTCTAAGTTTCCCTTTTTTACCCCAACATATAGCCAAATCTCTTTCCAATCCAAAGTTAATTTCAAGCACTTTGGGCAAACAGCGCCACCTACAGGATATCCCAATCTTCGATCTCTGGCGCAAATCTCTTCCCTTTCCTGTCCTTTTTTTTCTCTTTTTTTTTTTTTCGTCCCGTCGCTAATGACGCAACGGTCTGGGGCGGCTAGCAAAAAAGGGGCGGGGCTGGTGGCGCTGATGGGCGGGACATTTGTTGACTAGCCCTGAAGGGAAAATTGAAAGAAAAAATTGCCCATCCGCCTGTCGAGAGTCGCGGCGCGAGTGTTTTGTCTGAATGCTCGAGGGTCTTTCGATTGGGTGGTTTCAGCAGGGGGGGGGGGGCTTTCGTATTCCATGGGGTTCCATCTGGCGGGGCGGGGATCCTCGGGGTTCGATGGCCAGTGGGCGAGGTGTAATTGCTGGTCTGCGGCTGGACGTCCTTTGCGTGGGCTAAAAAGTTAACAACACAATTTCGGAGGGAAATAAAAAACAAGTTAGTTAATCCCACAACGTGTTGAATTTAATCAGTGACCAATTTTTCACTTACCTCACCAACAGGACCAATCGAAAAGCCACCGGCTTTTGCACTTAGAGAAATGGGTGAAATTTCGGGAAAAACAACTGATTTATTTTGGGGACAAAAACAATTTTCTTTTTTCGTTTTTTCTATCGTAACTTTATCAAATCAAGTCTCAAAGCTAAAATGTAAACTGTTTTCAGTAGATAACAACCTAAGCTAACCATCCGCATTATTTTCAGCAAAATTCATTTTTCATTTTTCAATCATAATTTTTTGCAAAAAATGTCCAAAAAGTAAAATGTCCAGGTTTAAGTGTAAATCGATTGGAAATTTAATAACGATTTCGGAAAGGTATGACAATCCATATTTGGATCAATATTTCCTTAGTTTCAGCAAAAAAAAATTTTATTTTGGAAAATTCGGGTTTTCGGTTTTTTGACAAAAATATGAATTTTCTTTGGTTTTTTTGCTATAACTTGGCCAAAAATGGTCCTACATTAAAAATACAGACTGTTTTGAACAGCTAACAACTTAATAATTACATCCATTACACATTCCGTGTGATTTTGAAAAAAAAAATTTTCGCCAATTTTCCTTTTTTTATAAGGGGGTACATCATGATTTTTTGCAAAAAATGGTTAAAAATTAAAATTTCCTAGTTTATATGCAAATCGATTGGAAATTTAATAACGAGTTCAGAAAGGTATGACAATCCATATTCCGATCAATATTTCACAAAATATCATACAAAAATTCAGTTTTTTTGGTAAAAAAAATTTAAGTTGATATTTTTTTTCCAAGTGCCTGCCAAATTTCGGTTAGATGAAATGCCTTGGGTCATCGGTTAGCTGCAGCTTCGTTTTTGGCATTGTGTGGGCTTCCTGCTTTGTAGCAGTTGTTCAGTTGTCCAGTTGCCACCCCTAAGCTACACCTCCCTCCCAAACCAACCCCCCCACCATGTGTCGAATGTCCATGGATGACTTGGAGTGCCCAGTTAGTCGATTGCCGCTTCTGGCTGGGATTCTGGGTTTTCGGGACTCTGGGATTTGGCAGAGCGCCGAGCTTTGTTGTCAATAATTGCATTGATGATGGGCGACGATGACGATGATGATGGTGATGATGGTGATGATGGTGGTGATGGAGGTGAAGGTGGGCGGGTAATCAGAGCGAGGGTATTAATTGGGCTTTAAGCAAAGCTTAATTGGTAATTGGCAGACGGGAGGCAGATGGGGGGCCAAAAGGAAAATGCTGAACAGTGGCGAAAAAGGAACGAATCGAAAGGGTCAAGTGGCAGGCGGAAAAGCGGAGGAGGTGACGAAGAAAATTGAAATGGACAAAGCGGATGAGATTAGGTGTTGAACTGGCCCATCCATTACTACTTTGTTTTCCCATTAAAAATGATCAATTAGGAAAATATTCTTATTTTTGAATAGCTTTTTAGCTTTTTCTCGATTTTACTCATTTGTTTTAAATAATATTTAATATATTAATAATTAATATTAATATTATTAAGATTAATATTAAAAATAATCTATACTAATAATAAAATAGGACCTTTAAAAAACGGTCAGTAGCAAATTTCACCCAGAACGGATTGACATATTATTTAATATTTTTATGGATTTTATTATTTATTTTATTTTAAATAATATTTAATACTTTTCTGGATTTTACCCATTCATTTTAATTAATATTTAATATATTTCTGCTTTTTAATAATATTCCCAATCAGTAAATAATTTATTACATATTATTTATATATAATTAAGAAATAACAAGTAATCCTTTATTGATGGGCGGAAATTTCGGATGGCAAAGGTCTGCTGGCAGCGGGAAAATGCCAGGAAATCCAGGAAACCGAGCCATGTGAAAGTGTAGGCCAGTTTGAGCTCCATTTCTACATTTCGGCCGTGTTGCTAACGCTTTTACAATTTCGCTGATTGCCCGATGGCCACAACGCGTAACGGTCCCTTTGGCGGGATAATGGATCAGGTGGGCGGGGTAAGGGGGGTGGGCAGGACGCAGGACGCAGGACGAGGGGCTTACTGACTGATGGGTGAAAAATTAGTACAGTAATCCCTGCACTAAGACTGACAATTAGATAATGCGAAACGGGCTTAAGCGGCCTGTTGCTCCAGCATGTTTTCCTGTTTTTCCCGCTTTTCACCGCTTTTCCTGCTCTCCTGTTTTCCTGGCTTAATGTGGTGTCGATGGCCTGCGGTGAATACACCATCCTTCGTCCTTCGTCCTGCGAATAGTGGTAGGTAGATCACATGGTGATTGCTGCTCTTCTCGCGGCCTTTATCGCCAGCCGCCTAATGAGCCATGGAACTTAATAAGCAAACACTTGTAATTACTTCTGTCTGGTGGCCAAGCTCTGCTGCCCATAAACTGCGATTCATTCCAAAGGGGGTGGTGTGGGTGGTGTCTCTGTGTGTGTGCGCTGGCTTATACTATACACACACAAACACACGGCTGGAATCGGCCATAAAGCGCGCATAGTAAATTGAATTTTGTTGCCTTCTGCGGCGGTTTGGTTCCTTCTCCCACACTTTATCATCCCCCCTCACGCCTGCATAAATATATTACCTAAATGTACATGAAATAAAACAAGTTGGCTCAGTGAAATAAATAACTATATATTCGAAAAGCTGATTTAATCATCAAATAATATATAAATGGGTATTTATAAGTGAATAAAATGTAAGTGGGTATTGCAAAACAAAAAAAAAATTAACGAAAGGGTCTAAAATGTATAATAGTCTTATAATCACAGCTAATAAAAATTATTAAATAAAATAACCATAAACCCATAAATTTGGTTAAATTAAAAATATTTGAAGCAAAAAATATTATCTTAATTTTTTTTATTAATATTCCTTAAGCTTAAATTAAAACTAATTAAAGAACAGACTTTTCCCGCTGTAATTGAAAATTTTCTTAGCATTTTTTAGAATATTTTAAATTTTAAATTCTTTAACTTTTTTTTACTACTTTTTTAATTTTGTAAAATTTAAAATTAAAATTTCATTTATAATTTTCTTTATCTTCAGAACATTGTAGCTTAGCTAAAGAAATAGTGTTTAAAACACCAAATTGTTGTCCAGTGTATGTGTGTTTGTGTGTGAGTGTATGAGTGTGAGTGCGGTGTGACAAGGACACTCCACGCACAGGAGCAACAGCTGCTTTACGATGGTCCTTTTTAGCTGGCACTCTTCTTTTCAAGTTTATGTGAGGTTATGTTGGGTTTATGGCTGGTTTACCTTGAAACTGGGAGGGGGGGGGAAGGCGGTGGGTGTGGCATAGAGAGGGGCGGATAGCATTCCCAGTTGATCAATTCGATTCCATTTTTAGGTACAGTCGGGCGCCATTCTTCTTAGTTGAGAGCGAACATATGTACATGTTGAAAAGGGGGTTATCTTTTTTTATTCGTATTTCCATTTTTATTTTCCTCTCATCGAGGAGTGAAAATTCATGATTTAACCAAGGCCTTTGAGCACTTGAGTCAGCTTTAATTTTTGGAGCACCACTCTCGATTGGCCATTTTGTCATTTGGAAATTCCTCGAACACCTATCATTACCTTCCAGCTGCGGCCATTTGATTGTTGATGTCCCCGATGTGCTGGTCCCAGTCCCGAATGTCCTGCATGTCCTGGCTGCAATTTGTTGCATACTTAATGGCCACGCAGCTGCCAACACCTCCCCCCCCCCTCCTGTGTTTCCGTTTCCGTTTCTGTTTCTCGACTTTGGCCCTGTCACCCAATCGGCAGCATACGCTCGAAAAATTTCAATAACAACCGCACCGGACCGTCAACGTTCGCCATTTGCCATTTGGTTGCAGTCAAACGGCCGACGTTTCCCCATTTTCCAGCCATTTTCCAGCCATTTTCCTTTTTCCTCACAGTCTTTCGGTTTGGTTGTTATGACACCAGGACTCGCATCCGTCGCCAGCTCCACCTGTTGGTCGCAACGGAAAGCTGCGTCCGTAAATGCAACCCTGGATGCACTATCTATATAAAATACATTTTCCAAGAAGTTCTGTAGTCTAATTCGTAAAATTTCTATTTCAAAGTATTATTTTTTCACTAAAATATATATTGTTTGTATTTAAAAAAAAAAATATATAATAAATATAAATTAAAAATATTTTTATAATAATAATTATTCAAGAGAATCTACAACTTTACCCTTTATAAAAATATATCTTAACCATTGCAACTTTAAAATGCCATTCTTTATTTGTTTATCTATGTATTCATATATTTAAAAACTAAATATAATAAATATTACATAAGTCTAAATATTTTTATAAATAATCTAGAACTTCTTTTTGAAACACTTTTATCTTATCTTCAAGTATCTTAAAATAAAATAATTTTTAACTAGTAAAGGGTCTCTAAAAAGTCATATTTAAGTAAATAATAGGTATATGTGCCATGAAAACTTTTAATTTTATCCGAAATATTAAGGACCCAACTTTTGTAAGTCATCGAAAAAAGGATGACCCCTTTCGTTCG
The DNA here is from genome assembly GCA_035046095.1 of Drosophila pseudotakahashii. NCBI lineage: Eukaryota > Metazoa > Arthropoda > Insecta > Diptera > Drosophilidae > Drosophila > Drosophila pseudotakahashii. The sequence continues at coordinate 18,535,563 of JAWNOE010000105.1, forward strand.
GTTAAGAGAAGTTGGCAATGGTTAAAAAGAATGCTTTTGGATGTGGATGTGGATGTGGGATCCACCTCGGCTGCACCAAATTATTGCCTTTTACAATTACAATTGTAATTGAGAATGAGAGTTTTACGGCCGAATTTAACAGTGGTGCGTGGGACATGGCAAATGAAACGGCGTCTTTTGTCTCCGGCTTTTCCAAGTGAATGTGGATGTGGATGTGGTTCTGCGTTTGGGAAATGGAAAGTGGGGGAAATGGATACGGAATCGGGATGTGTCGCCAGCAGCTGCCGCCAGTCGCCTTGTTATGGCGGGGGATTCGTATGGGGATTGGGTTCGGGATTGGGATTGGGATTTCGATTGCGATTGCGTTTGGAACCGGGTTCGGGATTGCGATTGGGTATACGATGACGTCCATATGTCGCCTGCCATTCGGTTTTGTTTTTGTGTGATTCGGCCAAGTGCGACATGGATTGGTATTCGTATTGGTATTGGTATTGGCCTGGAAATGGCAAACGGAGGATGCCAGATAAAGACTGAGCTGCAGATCGGGATGGCGAATGCATCGCTGTCATCGCTGCCATCGCCATCGCCATCGTCATCACCGCTTTTGGGCATTAACCGCGCTAACGAGCCAACTGAAGGACCCTGTAAGGACTGTAAGGACTGAAGGAGGAAGGTCTGTAATAAACTCAGTTGACTTTATAGCCGCCTTTGATTGTCTTGGCCATTGGCAGCCAGATATTTAGCTGAAGACAGCAAAATGTTATATGTCATGCATATGCGAAAAGAGCTTTTTGGCGGTTAATCTATATCTATAAAATAAGCAGGGAAATCTAGAAACTGTAAAAGTAAACTGTTAAATCTAGAAGTAAAATAATATTTTTCCAAAACAAATTCTTTTTGTTTAAACATCCCCAGAGATGATCAATCATTACACAGAAAAAAAACTGATTAAAGATCATTTTGATGTGTGCTGGTCAATTTTATATTTTTTGAAGATCATTTTGATATGACTAAAGATTATGTTAATCTTATTTTACATTAATTGTTTAGAAAATACTGAATTTGGTATTTTATATGATATGATAAAATATCATGTTGATATGTTTGAATCATAAATCATATCATAAGGTAGAAATTACCCTATTTCATATCTATTTGTTTACTGTGTATAGTTGTTATTGGCTAAAAGGCATTAGTTCCATGTCGTAATGCCGTAATTCCGTCTTTCATTAATTACGAGTGCATTAACTTGAGAGGAATTGTCGAGTCACTTAATCAACGGATGTCACTCAATAATAACGCGTATAATTCGTAGTTTATATGGTATGGTATATGGTATATAAACTGTATTTGCCACTTCTAGGCCAAAAACACATAAAGGCTCTCTTCTCTCTAGCCAGTCCAATTCACAAGTTTCGCTCAAGTCGTAAACGCGACGATGGAGGGAGAGCTTAAATAAAAATCCAAGTGGAATGCAAAACACACAAGCAACAGAGTCACAAGGACATACGCACATACGCACCCACACACATACGCACACAGTTTCAGGACAATAATCAGAATGCCGTGTGTCCGTGTGCCTTTGGCTCTGATTGTGGCTCCATCTCGGAGGCCTCGACTGCCATTCGCCATTTGCCATTTGCCATCTTCATTTCCATCATCATCTGCGCATCTCTCGCATCATAATCAACATGAAAATCAAATTTGAATTTATGAAGCACCCGGGGAGCGGAGAGAAGTCGAGCAGTATAGCCTGTATAGCCTGTATAGCGTCGGGATCAGGCGGATATATACGGTGCCAGGGAATGGGAATGGGTATGGGAACGAGAGATGAAGACTCTGTGTGCCTACATTTGCTCATTTTCATTTTTATACCCGCTGCACGTGAAGAAAATCGAGGGTATAACCCACTCTTTGAGGTGTTTGCAACAGCAATACATTCTAGATATATATCTAAATTTCCCAAAAATAAAAAAAAATAAATTAAAATAATTAATTCATGTAACCATAGGTTCAATAACAACAGAAACTAAAAAAATATTTAGTTTTAACCAAAGAAATAAAGTTTGTTGGATTTTAAAAGTCATTGAACTTTTTTCACCAAAATTTCTAAAAATATTAACAAAATATGCATTTTAAAATGAAGATTATATAAAATGTATTGAAAAATGTATGTCAAAATCCTGACAAAAGGTAGGAAACTAAAGATTTGACTTCAAAACAACAAAATTTTATTTTAACGCAGATCTAAAATAATCGTATTTTAAAGCCAGAGAAATACAATATTAAACAAAATCGTACTTTAAACAAATTAAGCCAGAAATACTATAATACTAATTAAACTAGATTTTAGATTAAATTAAATTTAATAAGATTAAATTTTATTGTTAAAATACCAGGTATTTCCAAGCTGGTATCTTATTATAAGCGCTTTCCTTCCATAATGTTCCTTCATTTCTTTTTTTTTTGTTGTTATTGCTCTCGTTGTCTGCCGTTGTTTTTTGTTGCTGTTGTTGTTGTTGGGGCAATAAGCGGCAAAACATGCGTTGCATTCAAGCCCCCCTTACACACACACACACATACAGCAGGGGGGTTTTTAAGGAGGGTTTTTAAGGGGGTTTCCGTGGAGGAACCCCGGTGGCTTTCGTCTGCCTCGCCTCATTTATTCATTTGCTGCAATTACATTCGTTTTCGCCGCCGTTCTTCTTCGTACTTCACATCTGCTGCCCTCGCTGTTGTTGTTGTTGTTTTTTCGCTTGTTGTTTTTGGTGTTCGGTGTCATTTGCTGGTTAAATGAAATCATTTAGCATACTTTTCGGCACCCCTTAAAAAGGATATGGGTCGAGAATAAAAGGGAATTGCAAAATATACGACCCGATCGAATGAAATAGCTGGGGAAAGAGTATTAAAGTAAATTAAAAAAGTATTTAATCACTAGAGTAAAGAAAATTGGAAGGAGCAGAAAAATGGGCAAAGGCGAAGGCGACTAAGAAAATCAAATTAAGAAAAGTAAAGTGAGCAGAGGAGAAATATTAATCACTATTAATTAGAAAGTGCAGTACATATAATGCAATTAAGAAGGTGTCCAAAAGTAGGCAACAAAAAAAAAAGAATAAAAATTTATTTTTGCCTACTTTTAGACTAAGTGATTTTGAAAAGCTTCCGTAATTTCGATGAAGGAAAATACCTACAGACTTAACGCTTATGTAACTGATTTATCCCCGAAATCAATAAAACTAAAAAAACGATCGATTGAAAGTAATCAAAGAATTGCAGAGAAACCAATTTAAATCAATTAGAGCTGCCGGAGAGCGAAACCAGAAGAAGACATCTCCCTCAACTTCAGTGCAACCAGATTAGTTTTCCCTCCAGCGAGTTGGTAAGTGGCGAATTTAATTCCATTTGTTGGCCAAGTGCACTCCTCCATTCTCTTCCGCTTTATCATTCCCTCCCTCTCCCTTTTTTTTTTACATTTTTTTTAAACATTTTTTTTCGCCTTTTCTTTTTGCTGACAAAAGCTTAAATTGAAGTCGGATTTGGCTGGCTGTGCTTTGTGCGATTTCTAATCTCTTTGTCGCCGCCCGCTCACGTTAAGCAAACATTACGTATACGTAATATACCTTAACGTTTGATTGTTTGTGGGGATCAGTGCATCTGTGTGTGTGTGTGTGTGTGTGTTGGCCAGGATAAGTATCCACTAAGCAGTTGGAATCTGTTGTTATGACCCAGCTGCTCCTTATTTTCTCCCTTTTTTTTTACTTTACTTCACTTTGCTGGTGGTCCTGCTCTCATGTGCTAAACATTGTCAATGCCATTGTTCTTGTTCTTCCTCTTGGGGGGGTTTCCTAAAGCCCCCCCTGAAAAGGACCTCCAAGGACCCCGCCTGTCTGGTTGCTGTTGACTTCGTTTGTTAAGTTTATCTCGCACTGCACTTGTCTTGTCCTTATCTCGGTTTTGGCTCCCTCCCTTCATCCCTTTGTCCTTTATCCTTTGGAAGGACTCCTTTAGCCATACACACACACACACACACATCCCCGTCGACTTGAAGTTGCTGCTCCTTTCCCGTCAGCCAGTCAGCCATTCAGTTGTTGTTCTCGTTGGCCCTTTGTTATTATTTATTTGTGTGGTGGGCCAAAGGGCCTTATTTTGCAGGCAACCCAACCGAATCTCAAGGCCAAACTCCCTGTCTTATTGGCTCGTAAATTTCCCTCTTTTATTATCAGTTTAAATTTAATTTATCTTCGGTGGGAGTGAGGACAAGTGCAAATGAACACATCAAAATCAAAATGCCAAGCTTCAACGAAAAAAAGAAAATGAGGGGGAGCCAATGGGTATCGCTGTGTGTGCATGCGAGTACACTTAAAGAAAAGAAGCATAAACGATTAGGGGAAAAATATTGTTATTTATTTATTACTCGCTTTTGGAAATAGGTCGATAAAATCACTTAAAAAATTAATTTAATTAAATTAAAATTATTTTGGTGAAAATATAGTATATAATAGTATATTATTTGAATGTAAATCTAGTATATTACAGTATATTCTAAGCTATTATGGTATATTATGGTTATATATTATGGTATATTATAATATATTATGGTATATGATAGTGTATTTTAGTATATTATATTATATTTCTTAATATTTACATTAAATTATTATTTATCTATTATGGTATATTATAGTATATTATGGAATATTATAGTATATTATGGTATATTATAGTATATTATGGTATATTATAGTATATTATGGTATATGATTAGTATATTATATTATATTTCTTAATGTTTCTTTTATATATTTATTTATTTGAATTGCAGATTTTACTGTGTTATTTTAACGTGAATTTTTTCCCAGTGCATCTGTGAGTTTTGCGTGTGTGTGCTGGCATTTGTTTAGTTGCTTTTGTTGCTCTCTTCTAGATGCGTAACTTTTGAACTCATTTTATTGTTAAGATTTCGTTTTGTGGCCTTCAATTTGAATTCCCCTTTGGGAGGCGCCATCCCAGTTTTCTCTCCTTCTCGCCCTTTTATGACCGCAATGTGTGTGGCTGTTTGTGTGTGTGTGAGTGACCCTTTGGAGACCTATTAACAAAGGACCCTCGGTCACGCCCCACGCATACTTATTAGACTGTAATCAGTTGGTGGCCACCAAATGGGCAACTGGTGGTCAGCGAGTCATCCCTTTGCCTTCGTTTCGATTCCGATTCGGATTCCTTTTTGGACTCCGATTCCTATTCCGATTCCTATTCCGATTCCCATTCCCATTCCGGTTGCCCTGATTACGTGGGTGTTGGCAAATCGATTTCTTTATCTGCCCCCCGGCTGCAAAGTGTTAATCAGATTGAGGAGATTGACGAAGGGGATGGGGTTCAGAGTTCAGAGGGTGTTCAGAGAGCCCCCGGCAATTTCAACTATAATTTTCATCTAATTTGAATTGATTTCCTTTTGGGACCGAACCTGATCGGGTTCGGGAATGAGCTGTGGCCATGGCTAACTGTCCAGGAATGGCTCATCATGCGAGCCTTCTAATCATATTTTGAATCATTCTGATTGCTAAAGTACATACTTTTGCCATTTGTAAGTCACTTTTATTTTCCAGTTAAATTCTAGTTAAATTAAATAAATGTTACTATAAAATTCATTTATTCTTTCTTTACTGAATCTCAAAGGATTATATTTATATGCATTGATTGATCTTCGCGGGGGATCCTTAGGCTTTCGGCACTTGGCAATCTGCTTTCAATCTAAATTCAAATTTTTGAGCCACTAAAGTTGATTTCATGTTTTGCGGCATCATCTTTCTCTGTCTCCCTCTTAACGCTCCTGCATCCTTTTTTGACTCCACCAATTCATTTATATCGATGCATATTCTGCAGAGCCTGCTGAGCAGCAACAAAGACCACAACACTAAAAACAATGGGAATGATTCCGGAGCACTGGAAAAAATTAAAACAAAAACAGAGGTTTTTTAATGTATTAAAATACTTTTATGAATATTTTTAAGAATATTTTTAACTTGATACTTTTGTTTGAATTATAGATTTATGTTTCTTTTTTCTAAAGATTTTTCAATACATTCTTGATATTTTAAATTTTAATGGTATTTTCTGGTATTTTTTGGTATTTTTAAAATAATATGGGTTTAATATTTATAAAGATGATTATTGGCTTATTATTTTGGTTGGTTTCACGGATTTTTAGTTTAGTATTCTAATAGATTTTTCTTTTATTTTTAAATTTTTAGAATTTTTCGCACAGTGTCCTTTTCTTTTGCCAGTGCGGTCTCTCCATTTCCACAGCCACTTTTCCAGCCTCTGTGTGTCCAGGCCGTTCAACTGAACAACTGCAGCAGTTTCCGTACTCGAATTGATTTTGATGTCCCCCCCTTCCCCTTGCTATCACCCCTCCCCCTTTCGACCACCCACCCACTGAGCCTTTTATTGTTGTCGGCGATGCTGTGTTGTTTGTTGATTGCCGCTGGTTGCTGGCTGTTCGTCCTGCCGCTCCTGTTGTCCTTGTGCAATTGAAAGTCAAGCCATTATTTTTTGTTTCTGCATTTCTGTACGTTGGCGTTTTTCCTGCTCTCTCTTTTTTTTCGCCTTTTTTTCAGCTCTGTTCTCTGTTCTCTTGGCCCTTTTGTTGGTGTTTTTGGTAGTATTTGGCGTCGCCAGTCAAAGGCCACCACCGTCAACTGTTTAACAAGCAGAATAATGCAGAAACTACTGGGCGATGGCAATGTGGGCTACCAGCTACCATCTACCATCTAGCTACCAGGATCCATGGCATGGTATTCTGGGGATCCCGGATCGCCCCGCTATTGGCATCAACACGATGCCACCGACACTTGCCTGTTCATTGTTATTTATAAAATTGGCAAGGAATTCCAGCGATTTCATTGTGCGAGAGAAGTGCCGCAGGAGGAGAGGAATGAAGAAGGATGAAAAACAAGCAAAGGATGAGATGCATTTGGCCCCGGGACACGAGGAAGGACATCATGACCACAAAGGCATTCGGTCGAGATTATTAGTTTATGACTAGAGTTCCCTGGCATTTGCTCTATTTGCTATTTTCTATTTAATATTATGCGAACCCACTGCATTTGTCCAATTAATAGGATTTGAGTTGAGTTGAGTCTTGGTTTTATAGGAAAAATAGAAAATATTTATATAAATTAATCAAAATAAATATACAAAATATTTAAATAAATTGGTCAAAGGAAAAATATACAAAATATTTAAAGAAATTGTTTAAAGAAATATTCAAAATACTTTGGTCCTAAATTTTGCAAAGAAATAAAAAAAACAATTTAAATAAATAAAAAATATACAAAGTATTTAAATCTATTTAAAAAAATATATATATACAAAATATTTAGATAAATAAAAAAAAATAAAAATACAAAATATTTAAATAAATTGCAAAAAACAATATAAAATATAAAATATTTAAATAAATCAAAAGAAAACTAAACTAAATATTTGAATAAATTGTTCAAAATAAATATGAAAAATATTTGTAAAAAAATTCCCAAAATGAAAATAGAAAATATTTAAATAAATTGAACAAAAGAAAAATATACAAAATACTTTAAATAAATGATTCCAATTATTCCAAGGCAAATACTCACAGCCAGTGCTTGTAGTTCAGATCGATAAAAGTTGCCGAAACTGCTATTAAAAATCAATTCGCAGTGAAAATATTAGTTTTGCCTTTGGCCAACCAAGCAGTTATATTTAATGAGTGCCAAAAAGTTGTGTGTGGACTGCAATTACAGGCCTTAATTGGGGATTTCAGTGGGGCCCAGTGATTTGGACATTAGCATATTCGATGAATAATCGATTGACTTGTGCAAACACAGGGGGAGGGGGGGTTAACTTGAACTCCTTCCACAGGAGTAGCTATCTAGCAACAGCAACAGGAACAACAACAACAACAATTTTAGCCAAGTGGGCTTAATTAACGCTTTGGCCAATGTAAAATGAGCATAAACAGGACGATAAATTGATGGGCGATGGCACAGGATGAGGAGAGGACAGAAGAAGAGGGGGGCTTTCGGATACAGTGCGTATGCGTAATGCGATAAATCCGATTGTGACACGGAGAGAAAGAAGGGGGTCTCTTCTTCTTCAAATGTCCTTTGCCTTGGCAAGGCAGGTACCAATTTAATCCTGTGCAGTAACAAGCGGAAACCAAGGGGTTTTTTTTTGGTGGGGAGGTCAGAGGGTCAGGGGTCAGGGGTCAGAGTCAACAGCAAAAGGTCAGCCGCATCGATGGCAAAGAAGGGGAAAATAAAAAGATTGAAAAAGCAACGACACGTGCGTCCATCCGCAACTTTATAAACTTATAAGCTTACCCCCTTTCACGTGAGACCCCCGCAGGCCAGGTCACATACTACCTACTATACAAACTTGACCCCCCTTTGCCGCAGCCCCTGGCCACCCAGATCGGCACAAACAAAAGTTATACACGAAAATATTTGAGGCGATTACACTTTTTGCGGGGGGGCAACAGGTTCGGGTTCACGTCCACTCAATCATAAGCGAAAAAATCACAGAAAATATTTCTTCAGACCAATGCAAAAAGATTTATGTGCAACAAATTGAAAATGGATCAAGATCGGGATTTATTTTCAAATTGTGTATAAAAGGTTGAAAAATAATTATATTTGAAACGGGGTATAAAATTAATTTAAATTTTTAAAAATTCTTAAAATTAAAGTAAACGATTAATAAAATCTTAGAATTATAAATACATAAATCTAACATAAATAAATGAGTAATAAAATCTTAGAATTATAAACACTTAAATCTTACATGAAAGGCTTAAAAAATATATATATTTAAAAAAAACCAACTTGATTTTAATTTTATTTAAAAATTTTACAAATTTAAATAAATCAGTAATAAAATTTGGAAATTATAAATAAATAAAGCTTGATTCTGAGGAAATTATAAATATCAAAAATACATTAAATTCAAAATAAAATGTAATCACCGATAAAAAAAAAAATCTAAAGTTAATCATGTATCTATTTAAAATCTATTCTACTAAATCCTCAATTTGCTTTATTGTCAAGATGCAAACAACTAAATATATCTAAGCAAAGGGCGAGACCGATTCGGCTTTATCCTTAGCCAGGATATGCGACAGGAACCCCCTTCAACCGCAAAACGCCGGGGGCAATGTCTGGGATTCTGCGTTTCTGGGGTCTAGACCAAAGTGACATTCATTGTTCCACGGGCCAAAGTCAAAGCGAGCGTGTAAATAAAATACGAGAGCGGCTAAGGAATGGACTCAAACTGAGCTGAACTGAACTGAACTGGAGGGTCTGGGTGAAATACAACAACAACAATAAAGAAAAAAAGAGAAAAAATATATAATCTGCAAATAGAAAGCCAGGCTAAACAACAAGCAATACGGAATGTGAAAGGCAAGTGGCTAGCAAAAAAGAAAAATAATAATCCATAAACATGAAAAACAAGAAACGAGAAAAAGTTGTTCAACTTTCGCTCAACTTGGGCGCAAAATTTCCGTTCAATTTCAATGAGTTACCCTCCCCCCCCCCCTGGTTTTTACCACCCATCTAGCCATCCACCCACTACCCAAAACTTTGCTTTAATATGCAAATCGTATTTTGCGAAACTTGCTTGGATACTTGAAGGCGCCGGCTGTCAAGAGTTCTCAGGCCCCGTAAACAAGCACTAATTAGAGAGCACTCGGCGTTCGGAGGACAAAAAGTGTTGCCTACTGTTAGGCGGGGAAACCCGCAAAATTCGCATTTGGCATTTCGCAGTTCGCATTTTGCCAGACTGCGCAGCACAAAGCCAAAAAACCATTAATAAAGCTTAAACAAATGACAATGTCACAGGCGACACATCGATGAACAGGGTCCTCCACCTCCTGCCATGAAAAAACCCCCCTTACCCCCCTTTCCCCCCGCAGAATTGTAATTTAAATCACTGAAAGAAAGGCGAGGAAAATGGGCATGGGAAATGGGGAAATGGGTTTATGGCAATGGCATTGGGAATCCGAATGCGAATCCGAATGTGAATGTGAATGGCATTGCCAAAGCAACCAACCAACAAGCGAACATCTAGCAAACAGTCAAACATTCCTCCTCTTCTGCCAAAGGTAACGCAAAAAAAAGGAAAAAAAAATCCAAAACAAAAACCAAAAAAAAGAGTAGGCAACAAAAACAGGAAAAAATGCAACCAGAGCAATTACAACAACAATGGGAATCCAAATGGGACAGGACAAAGGAGTTACGCAACTTCAAAGGGGATTCGAATTTTTGATGCCCTAGAAGAGGAATTTGCGCAAGAGAGATCTTTAAAAAAGAGAAAGCATACGAAATAATTATACTGCATAAAGTTGGTTCCTTTTAATAATTTTATTCTTTGGTTTTAAGAGGGAGATTTATTTTTATTTTATTTTTAGACTATTTTCTATATTTTAAGAACATTTTTCCATTTTACAAATATTTAAATATATATTTTTCTTAAGATAATACAAATATTTAAATTCCTATTTATTAATATAATCAATTTCTAACAAATAGACTATTTCCATGGCATAATGAAATGATATTTAAGTCATCATTAAATTCTGAGAAATCCCATAAAGTTCATCTTAACTTTTTCTTGGAAATATTCTTATTAAAAAAAGTGTTTTGGTCACAATTGATTTCTAAGAAAATCCACTTAGATGCAAACGTATAGAAGTCGAATGAATTTATTTCCTAGAATAATCAAATGATTTTTCTCACCATAGATTTGAAAAACAATCCACAAAAATGCGAATATTTCTTGGAATATTTAAATGACAAATGTTGCAGAAAAATCCATAGATTTCTTGTAAAAATAGTTGGTTCATTAATAAATCTGTTTTTAATTTTTAAAATATTTTAATATTTTTTTAATGACAATATATATATAAAATAGGCTTAAGAATAAAGTCTACCCATCATTTATACCCGAATTGATCGAATATACCCGCCTTTCGATAGCCAGAAAAATCAGTGAAAAACAATGGGGAAAAAAAAGGGAAAATGCCATGCGGGGGATTTGCATTCACATGCGAATGCGAGTTGCTCTGGCCGGGGATTCGTTTCGTTTGCATTGCAGCGTAGTGGCAAACAAATTCTAAAAATGACTGAGCAAACGCTTTGATTTATGAAGTTATTGGGGGCTGTGGGCCATGTACTCCGCTTATATGGCGTTGGAACCAAAGGACCAAAGGACCTGGAGTTCCTCCTGCATCCATATCGCGCAGCTTTGGCCCCAGGCGTCGCATTTGTTGTGGCGCCCCCTTTCCCTTTAGGATGCCCCTTCCCAAATTTCCAACCCACTCCCCATCCAACTCGATCCGATCCGATCCGCCCATCGAACAGCAGTCTGTGCTCCGCCTTAATTCAATAAAATACAGCTGACTGAGTGCTTGAATCATGACCCGGCGATTTGAAATGTTTGCCGGGTGTTTGGATGTGTGTTTTAAGATGTGGATGTGTTTTTAGAGGTGCATGTGGATGGTGGATGTGGATGGAGGATGTGGATGGAGGATGTGGAAGTGGATGTGGGCCACGATGGAGCTGAAAGGCTTAGCAGTTTGCTGAGCACACGCTCCGTGGGGAAATCGCTTTTGTTTTTTCCACTTCGCGCATACATTTCCTTTTGCACAAGAAAAAATCCCGCCAGTTTTCCAAACATTTGCATAGTTTTCTGAAAAATATTAAATTTTATGAAGAAAATAATGATTTTGTTTAAATTTCAAAATTGTAAGAAAATACGATTTTAAATATAATATAGTTGAAGAAAATTAATAAATTATTTTTTTGAAAAGGTTAGGAAAAAATATAAATTATTCAATAGTAACGACAATTACTTAAAAAATTTAATTATAATGTATTTTATTATTTTAATGGAATCTTGAAGAATCTATTCAAATTATTATGATTATTTTTATTTATCGATAGTATCGATGTTTCCTAAATTTGCCACCCATCGATAGTTTCGATTGTGCTATCTTTTGGCTTTGATATCCTAATTTCTCGCAGTTTTTCCCCTTTTTTTACGGCGCCGCAACAAAGCACTAAGTTGAACCGGAAAATCCCAGCGAACTGAACTAAAACCAAAGCAGCGGCGGCGGTGAATCGAACGTTTTTGATTCAATAAACGTCAATAGGTGAGTCGACCCAGTATCACCACCCCCTCCTATACACCACCCACCACCCACAAACCACCCACAAACCGCCCACTGGAAAAGCTGGCTGGGATCTGGGGACCTGAAAAATCGGCGAGCGATGAAAGTTGAACTAATAAAGCGACGTGATTTGAAGTTGGAAGTTCTTTGAAGCCTCAAGTGGCCAACGCGGCCAAAGGAGAGCAATAAAGTTGGCTCTGTCTGCCAGCCAACTTAATATATAGCCAACTTTATTTATATTCATATTTGGCCAATCCACGCAGGAAGGGAAGATTTCAGATTTCAGATTTCAGATCTCGGGGCTTCCTTTAATCCATCGTAATTGCTTCCATTTCTTTTGTCCAGCAATCCCATAGGTATTTGTACAATTAACCGACTGATTGCCCCTTTTGCGCCTCATAAATACTGCAAAGTGATTGCCTTATTAAACTTGCAACAGTTTCGCTTCGCAATCAATTCATATTAATATGCGAAACAACAACTAACACTCAAATTCGGAACTCACAATGAAGTGTTGCATTTTTAATGCGAAACTATTAGAGATTATTCTCAAGTGCTTGGCTTTCGAAATGGGAAAGTTGGGCAAACTGGAATGATTTAATTAACGCTTTTTATTGATTTGATTTTGGATTTTGGTAAGGCAAGGCTATCTTTTTTATTATTATTATAAAAATATACTTATTTTCACCCAAAAAAGACAGTATTTTTACTGAATCAGTAACAATCATGGTCCCAAATATGGAAAGGCTTACCTTGCTGAGTTCGTAGAAAAATTTCCAATCGATTAGCATTTAAGCCTAGGCATTTTAATTTTTGGCCATTTTTTGCAAAAAATCATGGGGTACCCCCTTATAAAAAAAATAAAAATTGGCGAAAATTTAATTTTTTTAAAATTACACGGATAGTGCCATGGATTTAATTATTGTATTGTAATCTGTTCAGAACAGTAGGTATTTTTGGTGTAAGACCATTTTTGGTCAAGTTACAGCAAATTTGCGAAAATAAAAACTTCCTATTTTTGTCAAAATCCGAAATCGCAAATTTCAGGAAAAAAAAACAACAGTTTTTTGGCCCAAACAATGGAAGTATTGATCCAAATATGGATTGTCAAACCTTTCTAAACTCTTTATTAAATTTCCAATCGATTAAAATGAAAACCTGGAAATTTAATTTTTTGGCAATTTTTTGCAAAAAATCATTATAAAAAAATTAAAATTGGCAAAAATTGTAATTTTTAGAAATCAAGCGTTTATCAATTTGTTATTTTGTTAGCTGCTCAAAACAGCAATCCCTTTTAATTTGGTATCATTTTTGGTCAAATTATAAAAACACAAAACTTAAAAAATCGTTTTTTTTTTTACCAAAAACCCCAAAATATCGTATCTTTGCTGAACTCGTGGTAAATTTCCAATCGGTTGGCTTACTAAACTACAAGTGTTCGCAAAATATATTAAAATTGGTAAGCAAATTATTTATTATTGCTTAATTTTTAAATTATTTTATTTGTGTCTTACTTCAAAATTCTATTCCGTTAAAAGGTTGCACTTCAGCCAAAATTGCCTGCATTGAAATTTGAATCAATTTATATAATTCATTCAAACATGCATAAGCTTAACGGCCGAGTAACATTACCTTTTATATATTCGAAAACAAATTCCATTGATTTCCTGCATAACGAATAACAAATCGTTAACAATGGCTGGCAAATCACTTGTCGATTGATCTTTTCCGCTTATAAACATTATAAACATTCCCCGTCGCCCATTCATTAGCATCGATTGAAACTATTATGCTGCGGCAACCAATGAGTTTATCAGCCATCCATTTCGCAATTAAGAACAATCAATGTTTTTGTGAACAAATGCGATGTTACCCCCCCTCTCTTTGCAACCCCCCCCCTTGGAAATTTCCCTTTCCTTTGCTGCAAATGCAGAATGTAGTTTAATTACCGAAATTTGTTTCGCCACGAGTTGGTCCGTGGAAGTTGAACGAGTCGCAGGGAATTGTTTATGCAGCTGCCACTGCTTCAAACTAGTTAGCATAAATATATAACTACATATAGCCCTGCACTCTTTTTGGGCAGAAAAATAAAATCCAAAAAAAAGGGTGAATTTTGTGAATATTTCTGGTTTGTCCTTTTCTGGTTGAGTTGAAAACATACATTGCAATGCTGTAAATGTTTGAATTTTTGTACAATTTTTGCGGTGGTTTTGTTTTGGCCAATTGGCCGCAATTAGCCGGCTAAAAGCCCTCACACACACACACACGCACACTCACGTATCGTGTTAATGGGCATCCCGAAAAGTATGCAATCAAATTATGAAACTGCAAGCATAAAAGGAAAACATCAACGCACACAAACTAAGTTAAAAGCCTTCACTGCAGTGGTCACCGTCAACCAACCCGCCCCTTTTTCATTTTCATTTTCCGCAAAGACTTTTCTTCTTCTTTTTTTTTTGCGCCAGACTCTTTCTCTCTCCCTCAGACATTTTATCAAGTTGCATGCGGCGGACTTAAGTTGAAGTTAAAGTTAATGCCATGAATTTCAAATTGAATTGAATGCGTATGGTGTCTCCGGTACAGTGACCACTGGCGCAGAGACCGCGCAACCGCCAGCAGGCCAGAAGACCATGCTCAAGTTGCTCAACTTCGGTGGCCACTGCTTCAAAGTGTGCGTGTGTGTGTGCACTGGCCAAAAATAGGTACTTATAAAGGTACAAGTAAAATAAATATTAAAATTTTTTTAAACTTTTTATTAAGGCTATTAAAATTAATTTCTTATTTTAGTAAATTATTACACATATGTATGTATAAAATTAAAAGGTAAATTTAAAACTTGTTTACAAATAAATTACAAATATTTATATTTTTTAGAAAATATATAAGAAGGGGAAGTAGCATCAATCTAACATTAAATATTTCAATTTTTTTTTTTATTTTTATTTGCGAAAAAAAAGTAGCTTAAACTATTTTCTATATATTTTTTAGAGTATTTTCACCTATTAAATGGAAGCAATTACTTTTAGCTTGACCTCTTTTTCTCTCAGTGCATGTATGTGTGTGGCAGACAGCAATTGTATGTAATGGCAGTAGCAAAAGGAAAGTGGAGGGGGGCAAAGAGGAAACGAAGTTAGCCATGATGAACGCTGAATTTACGCAGAAAGTTTAACGGCGCACAAAAGTATGCTATGCTTTTGGCCACTTATTTATTATTGGCCTGGCCGCAAGCAACCATACACACAGGCACATACGTGCGTGTCCTTAAGCTCCAGCTACCTCATCTCTCCATACCCCCCCCCTTCCCCCCTTTCTCTTCCTTTTCCTTCCCAAAAGCAGCCCCCTTGACCAACGGACTTACCGCACAGGACAACTTGGACTAATAGCAGCCTCTCTTGCTCTTTCTACCAACCTCCTTTCCTCCTGGCTTTCCCATTTCCCCCCCACCCCCCTCCTGGTCCGTTGTCGCTGCTTAAATAATTTAGCAATTTGTATGCATGGAAAGCGCTGCGTGGCTTCGCCAGGATAATGCCGTAGTCGAATAAGCGCATCATGGAAATACATAAAATCGCATCAACAGCAACACAAAAATCTCTCTCTTTCGCTTGTGAATATGTGTGTGGGTGTATTTGTAGGTGTGCCTGTGTGGGTGTGGCAGTAAAAGCGCATTGAGAGAGCATGGGGGGGGGGGGGGCAAAATGAGCATTCAAGGAATAGGAATGCAATCCATGGCACACGCACCGGAACCAAAACACCGAGCAGTTGGCCAAATTTGCCGAAGGAGCTGAAAGGCTCACTGCACTGTGCGAAAAAAAATGGGCTTAATTATGTAAATATAATGTGTGAGATAATATTCTTTAAAAATGTATTTATATGTAATTAAATATAAATGTAATAAATTCTTAAAGATATGTATTTAAGTAATCAAAAATGATAAACCTATTAAATACTATTTTTTTTTAATAATAATTAGTTTTATTTACAAACATTCTTAAAAAAGTAGAAAAGTAATTTAGCTTTAAAAAAAAATACATTTTCTAAATATGTTTTCTCTTATCCTAAATTTTGCAATGCCTATAGAATTTATTTAAAATATTTTCTCTCATAAAATGTTCAAAATTTTCTTATTTTAAAAATTTTTTAATTCTGTAACTCTTGTAAATTAAAAAAAAAATACAATTTTCATCAACTAAATTTATATTTTCCATTTATGTATGTATATGTACCAATTTCTCCCAGTGCACGCACATATGTATTAGCACGAGGATGCGGATTCGACTTTGGAGGCTACTTTTGGCTGGGGGTGCCCCGAAAATGTTATCACTTGGCACATTTGTACTTTACGTCTGCATTGGGTGTCCGTGTGTCCGAGTTTCCCAGTTTGTGCGTCGCTGTTTGGCTGCCCAAAATTTGGATAGCCCTGGCCCCCTGAAACGAGGGCGACCATTTCCTTAGCCTTTCTCGGCGCTGCCACTGCATTCCGGCTTAAAGACACAATTCCCTTTCACTCTCCTCGTCCATTGTCAAGGATTTAAGGGTGTAAGTCCTTGTAGGACTTGTTGTTTTCAGTTTCAGCCAACTCGATAGGCCACAAATGATTTTTAAGCCTGGCGAAATTTAACCAAATAATATTATGGTTAACTCGAGAATTTTGAGTAATAAAGAGCAAGGATATCATAATAAGGTATTTTAAAAAATTAAGCAAATTAAAAATAAGAAAAAAATATTTTAAAAGAGCCAAGTATTAAAATTTTTCATTTGATAGTCGAACCTTTAGTTTCTAATAAAATCCATGTATTTTTAGGTGATTTAGTTTTTGGGTAAAATATTTAAAATCGAATTTAAATCCCTTCTATGCAAATTATATTTTTAGGTGGTTTAGTTTCGGGGCTTCCGCTTTTTGAGTGGTGTCAAAATATAAATCCATCCGATCTCTTAGCCGTTCGATTGCGGCTTGCATTCAATTAGGCTATGGCCAACCCTAAGTTACAACCCTGTTTTCCACCGCTTTTCCACCACCGGCGGAAAAAAGTCACGTACTCATATTAAAAATAACCGAAAAGCGTTCCTAAGTGGCAGGAGGACGTGCAGTGAAATATATTTGAAAGACCCGTCATGGGGTTAGGTGGTCATGGTGGTAGTCGAAAAAGCACAGGGGGGCTGTAGTAAGGGGGTGTGCTTCAATATATTCCGAGGAAAAGCAGACGTCGTCATGGCGAACAGTCAGTCCCTGGCGACCATTGACGATGACGATGGCGTCGACGACAAGTACGATGATGGCTGACAAAGTGGAAATGTCCCATTGAAGATGACGTTCCATTTCCCCTGCCAGTCCCGAAAAAAACCCCTCCAAAAAACAGGGGGGGGGGGCCGAAAAAACCTTCGTCTAGTGACGAAAGCGGCGAATCGACGCGCATATTTCTTGTTTGATTTCAGCGTCTACCTCTGCCGCTGTCACTGCCGCTGCCACAGCTGTCAAAGCGTCAAACATCTTTTGCCGTTTGCCGTTTGCCTGACAAATGCGTGTCGCCCCCCTTCCGGCGCCCATGCCCCTCCCCCCCTCGTGGCATTCGCCCT
Organism: Drosophila pseudotakahashii; assembly: GCA_035046095.1. NCBI lineage: Eukaryota > Metazoa > Arthropoda > Insecta > Diptera > Drosophilidae > Drosophila > Drosophila pseudotakahashii. Next base: position 18,553,339 of record JAWNOE010000105.1, read on the forward strand.
TCATCCGCAGCCAGTGACGTGCGCCTTGTTTCGTTACTGGGGCCCCTGTCAACTTTCTGACTTTTGCATTTACTTATTTATGGCTCAGTGCAGTGAGCGACAAAATTCTAGCAATATTTAAGCTGAATATTACGTTTTAGTTACAGAATTTTAAAGATTTTTTAGAAGGTAATTATAGAAAAATAAATTAAATACTTATTTATTTATTTAAGATTTTTTAAAATGTTTTTATAGAAAAATAAATTAAATACTTATTTATTTATTTAAGATTTTTAAAGTGTTTTAATAGAAAAATAAATTAAATACTTATTTTTTTATTTAAGATTTTTAAAATGTTTTAATAATAAATGAAATACTTATTTATTTATTTAAGATTTTTAAAATGTTTTAATAGAAAAATAAATTAAGTACTTATTTATTTATTTAAGATTTTTAAAATGTTTTCATAGAAAAATAAATTAAATACTTATTTATTCGTTCACCTATTTTTAGCAATAAAATAAATGTATTCTGAATTTAGTGCCAAAAAAGTTTTTATTTAATTTGAGATCTTTTTAAGATTTTATATGATGCAAAAAGAGGATATTAAATGCACTATAAATATTTGTAATTTTATAATAGAAATTTATAATTTAAAACATTTCTGGTTAATGTTGATCGATTTTAAGTTTTTTTAAGTATTTATTTTTTACTTGAAAAACTTTTTTAAATGCCTTAAAAATAAAATAACTTTGTTGGTAATTTATAAAATAGTTAAACGAATATCAAAAATTTATTAAACATAGAGTTCTTTTTTAAAATCAACGCTTACTCATTGCAATGTATTTATCTAAAATATATAAAATAATTTTTATATCCCTTTTTTTCGCTCATTGCATGCGTGTGTGCGTTAGTGAGTGTTCTAGCCTCGTGCTATTCAATCAGCAACTTTAATCAGTTGCCTTTTTGTCATTGCACACTTCCAGGGACCGCCCGAATTTGGCCCACTTCCTGGACCCCCCCCCCCCCTGCGCCCTTTGACTTTTTCTCCCCATCCCCCCTCCCCTTTCTGACACATTTCCTTGTCATTTGTCTTGGTTAAGCTGTGCGTGTTTTTTTTATGACCAGCTGACCAGCAGTCGACTCGTAAAAACTCTGATGGCAAAACGCATGTCATTCAATGCAGTTTTTGGGATGTCCTTGGATGGGGAGGGGGGCATCCCCCCTACCCCCCTTTAAATTATGCAGCCAACTTCTCTTCATATTCATTAGGGGTCACAAAATGGCGTCGGACAGAGAAACAACTAAAACGGCAAATGGTGAAATGGCAAAACGGCAATGGCAGACGGTCATCAGCGTCAGCCATGTTGGTTCATTTGGTCGCTAACTGGGCTTCCGGAAGTGGGTCAGGGGGTAAAGGGGTGTACAAGGGGCCACGAATGAGAGGAGAAATGTAGGGAAATATGAAAAGAATCCGATGAATGCATAATTGAAGGACTGCAGCAGAGAATTCCATTCCATTCCGGGGCCACTGAACTAAAACTCAAACCCTATACGTAGTATATATATACTTAACTCTCGGCCATCGGAAACGTTAAAACATCTAAGATGTAAAAGTATTGTAGATCGAATCGAGAGTGAAAGAATCTAAAAGCTAATAAAAAAGTACATGGACCAAATATTTCAAAAGAAAAAAAATCTAAAACTTAATAAACAAATTTGGTACAAATTAGATCCGTAATTTGGGCAAAACAAAAAACATAATAATAGTCCGAATATGGAATGTCATACCTCGTTGAACTTGTTATTGAATTCGATTGGCATTCAAACCTAGGCATTTTAGTTGTTGACCATTTTTCGCAAAAAAACATGATGTACCCCCTTATAAAAAAAATGAAAATTGGCGAAAATTTTATTTTTTCAAAATCGCGTTGAAAGTGTCATGGATTTAATTATTATTTTGTTATCTGTTCAAAACAGTATGTATTTTTGGTGTAGGACCATTTTTGGCCAAGTTATAGCAAAAAAACCAAAAGAAAAAATTTCTATTTTTGTTAAAAAACCGAAATCACGAATTAAAAAAAAAAAAACAAATCAGTTTTTTCGCTGAAACAAAGGAAATAGTGATCCAAATATGGATTGTCATACCATTCTGAACTCGTGATTAAATTTCCAATCGATTGGCATTAAAACCTGGACATTTTATTTTTTGGCAATTTTTTGCAAAAAATCATGATGTACCCCCTTATAAAAAAAATGAAAATTGGCAAAATTTTTATTTTTTCAAAATCACACGGAAAGTGTTATGGACTTCATAATTATTTTGTTATCTGTTCGAAACAGGTTGTATTTTTGGTGTAAGACCATTTTTGGCCAAGTTACAGCAAAAAATCGGTAGGAAAAATTAAATTTTACCAAAACTGCAGATCCTGAATTTGCACTCCAAAAATGCAGTATTGTCAGTAACTTCGAGTAAAATGAATATAATAGAAAATACATATTTTTGAAAATATTTCCATCGAAGAAAAACGATAAGATAAGTTTATAGAATCTAATCAAAAGCATGAAAATTCAATGCTGAAAACCACTTTTCACTAACTTTAGGCAACTTCAGGTATAATTGTTGCCCTTTGACAGAACTTTGGCAATTTAATGGTCACCGTTGTACTTTATACTTTGTAACGCATTCTCCAACACCCCTCCCCCCCCAAAAAATAGAATCGTCCCTTGGAATCCTGTCACGTGCTGTCGCGTGCCGAAAAAAGTGCGTCAACAGTAGCTTAATTATTTTTTATTCAGTTTATGTTGCCACTCGGACTCCGTCAGCATCCTTCAGCATCCTGCGAAGGATGCCTTGGCTCTTCCCAGCTCGTTTGTTGGCTCTTCCTGTTTATTGTTGTTTGTATCTCGCAGGATCTCGTTGCCCGTATCCTTGGGCACTTCTAAGTATATGTTTTGGGATTACTCCAAACTCTCCGTCCTTTTATGAGGACGAGTGCAGTGCAGTGCATACCAATGTCCTGCTTTCGGTCCTGCCTGGACATGTCACTCATGTCGGAGCGAAGGACTCAACGACTCAAGGACTGAGAAGTTGCAACTGCTGAATTGTTCAGGGAGCCCCGAGATGAAGTCGCATTCGCATTCGGAATCGGAGTTGTCATTGTCCTTGTTTGTTGCCTGTGCATACCGTATAAATCTGTCATTTAAAGCGAGTCAGAGTCAGCCGACAATGAAATGAGCAGTCAGACATTCAGACAGCCAGCAGTTGAAATGTCCTTGGAATCCTTCGGGCTGCGGATGCGGCCTCCCAATGGAATTGCTTTTGCTTTTGTTTTGTGTCCAGCCATTCGATATCGATAGCCACCGCTGGCAGGTGCTGATGTGGACTGCAATTTGCCTGCTCCTGCTACGGTTCAATAAAGTCCTGCTTCTCCTCATCCTCTTTCGCATCCTTGCGCTTAACCAAAGCCCCGGATTTGTCGGGAATTTATTGAATACCAAAGCAAAGGCTAAATCTTTATCGATGAGGCTTTATCGGTGAATTAACTATAACTTCTTTGAACTTTTATCATTTTTTCTATAATATCTTATATAATAAACAAAGATCTTTGGCCTTTAAAATAACTTAATTATTGGATGCTTTAAACTATAGGATTAAAACTATATTTATATTACTTACAGGTTGATATTATATATTGTTTTTATAATATTCAGCATAAAATAATATTTAAAAATATTAAAATATAAAACTTATGAAAATATTGGGTATATTAATGCCAATTTAATGCTTTATTTAATATGAATTAAATACTATTGCATTTTTACACCGAATATGTTAAAATAATATTAAAATATTGTTAAACTTATGAAAATATTGAGTATATTAATGCCCATTTAATGCTTTATTTAATATGAATTAAATATTATTGCATTTCTACATCAAAAATGTTAATAAAGAAAATCAAAAAATCAGTTGCCCAAAAGTTATTAAAAAATTTGAAAGAATTCATTGAAAAAATATTCTAAAATTTTTTTGCTAACCCTAAAATAAGAGAATTGAAGGCGGAGCTTTTTCTCAGTTTTCAGCTGATGTTGGCTCCATGAAAATGGAGTCCTAAGAGCTGGAAGACTTAACCCACTCGCAATGAAGAAGGGATCTCGGTAAAAAAATCGGCAGCCAAATGAAAGGGGTTGGTTTTTCCGAAGGGGTCACGGGGAAAACTCTAGGTTTTTTGGGTTTACGATGGCAAAATGTGTGGAATTTGTGCTCTAAGCTGGACAGCAGGAACAACAAGAACAACAAGGACAGCAAGAACAACAGGGGCGTGGAAATATGAAATGTAATAGTGACAGTAACAAGCTGCAAAAAATGCTGCTAGCGTTTGACAAGCGACCAGATGCAGTTTCCTGCGAAATGCGAACTGTGAGCTGCAAACTGAAAACTGCGAGTAAGTACAGTGAAGCCACGTGGAGTGCGACCGAGCTTAGCCAAAGAGCGTGACGAAAAACCGAGAAAATTGAGGGCGGGCAGCAGCTGAAAGTCGCTTGCGTTGATTGTTTGCACTTTACACACTAAAAACTGTGTGACACATTCGCTCGCTTTGGCGAAATAAAACACGGAAAAAAGATAAAGAAAAAAGGGGAAAAAAGCGAAAAAGGGGAAAAACCCCACGTGATGCCTGCTGACATATGTGTGGGTGGTTTTTGGGTGGGCGGGTTAATAGTGGGTGGCAGATAGTGAGTGGCTGGCGGGATAAGTTGCCTTGCGAGTCCCGATTCGCGGAGAGTGAAAAACCCAAATCAAAAACGGCAGCGACAACAGCAGCGTAAAATGTATAAAAATTGTGCAAATAAAAGAGCCGCAGTTAGGGATGGCAAATGCGGAGGTCCTGCGACGCACTGAACTCATTCCTGTTCGAAGGATAATTCAGGAAAATGGAAGATCAAAAAGCATTCTTTTAGGTTTTGTTGTTCTTAAAATCAAGGATATATGAGAAATTTGTAAATCTGTTATTTTTTATTTATTTAAAAAATGTTTTCTAAATATTTATAATTTTTAAAGTGATTTTTTTTTACTTTATAGGAACTTTTTATTTAAATTTAAGAGGAGATATTAAAAGGATTTTAGGCAGTAACACTTTTTTCTTAAATTTCTTAAAAAAAACAGTTAATTTATAGAAGGATTTAATGGATAATTATTCCTAATATATATAATTATTTTCTATATTTTTTAGGAATTTGTTGTTAAAAATTAAAAAGAAAGATTTAAAGTATTTTAAGCAGTTATTTTTTCTTTACTTAAATTTAAAATTTTTTTTAACTTTCTTAAAAAAAAGTTAATTTAAAGAAAGATAAATTAATTATAATTATAAATAAATTTCAAAACCACCATTTTGTATTATTCTTAAAAAATAAATAACATAATTATTTTTTGTGGAGTACAAAATATTTTATGAAATTTTTTTTCGTAGCCTTTGTCATATTTCCATTCCCTGGCAATTCCTTTTTTCTTAGGGAATTTCCTGATTTCTCGAATGGGAAGTGGGAAATCGTTATAACCTGCGGCAGGGTATCGCATCGGGCAATGCTCCTGGGTCGGAAGGAAGGATGTAAGAAGCGGAGAAGCGAGAGAGAAGAAGACGCCGAGGAGTTGCTGCAAATATAGCACATACGCACTGTGGCCGCCTCGCATTCGCATTCGCATTCGTATGTTTTACGACAATAACTGGGATACAATTTGGCAGAGCGAGAAATAATAAAAAGCGCCTGATGCTGGCAGCCATGACGACAACGACAACGGAGTCGCACCCTGAATAGTGCAAATTAAGTTGTACTGGCTGGGGGGTTCCTCGGGGGGTGGGGCTGCCGGGTTTTCCGTGGAGGGTGGCGAGAGTTCAGAGCTAGAATGACGACTTGTCAACGCTGCATTCTGCAGCTGTACACTGTGGGGACTGGAATGGAACGGAACGCAACCAGAACCAGAAACAGAAACAGAACCAGAAACGGAATGGAATTGCCTCCCATGGCGACTACTTGATGAGGGGAATTCGGAAAAAAGAAGCCAGGAGAAGCGTTGGGTACCGAGTAATAAGATAAGTAGTTGGTGCAAGGGGGTTCCAACCCCCCGGGGGCCTTGTCTGCAGATTGGCAAATGTTTACGAGCTTCACTCCCTGGTAAAAAAAACTAGAACTTCTCCAGCGGGGGGAGTTGTGATTGAAGTCGCTGATTCACAGCACCACTCCCGCTTTCCATCATTTTCCCCACTTTATCGCATAGTTTTCCAAACCAAAAACGAGCTAAACTTTTCGCCCAGACAATTTGGCTCGTTAAAAGCAAAATGTGCGACAAATGTGCGTTAGATATGAATGGAGGGCGAAATGTGATGGGATCTGAACCGAATCCCGAAGAACACGTGCCTAATGCGATGTCTTGACTTTTGGTGGCACTCTACAAAATGTTGTGCCATTCTTTTAAAAGTAAAAAAAAAAAAGAAAAAACATTTTAAATATATTTTTTGGTGATTTCCTAACAATTTTCTCTTAGCTAGCCTATTGAAATAATTTTAAAACAATTTAATTTCAGTTTTTCCTATTTTAATATTTTTGCACTGTTTTATATAAATTATATATTTAGTAGTATATAATAAAACATGTAATATAATATAATATATTTAATATAATATTTTAATATTATAAACAACGAAAACAAATTATGAAAATTGTTTTTTTACACATTAAAAATATATGATTTGATTGTTAAGATTTAGAAACAATTTTGTCCTTATTTTATTGATTCGTTAATATTTTTTAGCTGATTTAGAAAGGTTGTCCGTATTTTTTCCGAGTGCCTCGAATTTCTCTTTCCTGCCTCTTTTTTCGGGCCTGTCAGAAAAAGTTGATAAACTTGTTTTAAAGCAGGAGTAAGGATAGAGGAATGGAGAAGGCGAGGTGTCAAAAGTGAATCCCGAATGCGAGAAGGCGAGAATGGTAGAATCCTCGAATGCGAATGCGAGTCCTTGCCGTGAGCTGCGCTTCTTGTTGCCTACTTCTGTGCGCTGGCACATAAAACTTAATAAATTCCCCATGTATATTTATGCGCACACATTATCATCCCAGCGGAGGAGGACCCACACCTACATATATACAGACATATAGAGTGAGAATGCAGTATGCTACGCACACCGAGGCGCATAAATAACATGGCCAGGACTTCAGGAAAGGATTGAAAAGGACAACGCAACAGCGAACAGGACACGGGACACAGGACACACAATCTGAAAAGTGCAAGTGACAGGAGCCGACCGAAGCGACCAAGTGGCAAAACTCGCAAGTGCGACTGAGAATGAGAATGAGAATGGAAAAGCCATCCCGGAAAATTGCGGCCCGCAAAATCCAGCGCCTTTGGCTGACCGCATCGTTTGGAGGCCGACACATTTGTACCTGCAGACCACAAAATCAAATTACAATGTCAAATGGAGTGGGGGTTTTGGCTTTTCCATCTCCGGTTGCTCTTTGCGGCCAAGTCGCTGGTAATTTCATAGCCGTGAAAAGCATTTGCACTTGCACTCGCCATCGCCATCTTTCAGTTTCGCGGAATTCAGGACCCAGAGCCTAAGTAGCGGTATCCATCAGGCGACACAACAATGTCTCAATGTCCGGGAAGCGTAATAAAAGGCGCCAAGGGAAGGGGAATGGGGATGGAAGTTATCCGGATTGAAGGACCAGTGGAAGCCGCGGCACAGTGGATCGGAATTAATTTGCCCCGCTGATAAAGTGGCCGGCACAAGGCAAGCTTTCAAGCCACAGCGATGAGGAATGGATGGCACCCAAAAGAAAAATACAGGAAAATTCTGGGAAATCTCGTTAACAGCCGAAAGACATAAAGGGCCACAATGCAGGAAGAAAAGAACCATGGGTATTGCAAATATGAAGCCAGAAATTCGGCAAAAGTAAGGAAAGAAAGATGGAACTATCAAGGCACTTGAAAATTAAAAAAAAAAGAAATTTCTTTTTTTTGTTTAGAAAATAATATTTTAAATACTAATTTAGAACCTTAAGTCTTAAAGTCTATAATTAATAATAAATAATAATAATAAAAAATAAAAGAAGATAGAATACACATAATAGAGTTTGAAAATTATCGAAATTTGTACAATATTGTTTTGATAATATCGATATTTTCAAGTTTGAAAGTTATCGATATTTTACAATATCGTTTCGATAAAATCGACGTTTTAAAGTTATCGATATTTTTACAATGTCGTTAATATCGATAATATCGATGTTGGAAAATAATATTAAACAGCGGAAAAGCTTTTTCGAGCTCTAACTCATAACGATTCATTCAATGTAAATATACAAGATAAAATGAACTAATCTGAAGTGAGTTTATATTATGTTAAATAACAAGGAGCAGTAAAGAAAGAACGAGTTTTGATTAGAAACCTAGTTCGATTCCACTGTACATCTCACCTGGCTTAGCGCCTCGTTCGGCAAGGTGAGCAGCTCCATCAGGACGGCAGGACGAGAAAGACGAAAGGGACGACCAGGACGTGGGGATCCTGTGAGGCGCCATAAACACTCGCGGGCTGGCAGCAATTTTGACGCGTTGCAACTGAAGATGGGGAAAGATGGGGGGTAACAAGGACAACAATGGCGGCGAGATGAACTAGAAGCTTTCTTGGTGGAGAGGGGGGTACCCCCCTCCCCCTTCCCGGCAACAACAATTACATTTGAGTGCGCCCTAAAGGACATTTTACTGATTTAATATTTGTTGCAAGTTGTAACTTGATATGCGTCGAGTTGCACGTCGCAGGGAGCAGGGAGCAAGGAGCAGTGGAGGATGCAGGATGCAGGATGCAGGATGAGCCCAAGGATCTGCTTGGGTTGCTGCTTGTGCGATTTTTTTTCCCCTTTTTTTTTGTCACTTAACTGGAAGCGCGCTCAAAAGGATGCTAAATATTGCATTACGTATCCTTGCACTTTATGGCTGCTCCTTGGGCTCCAGTTCGTCCTCCTGGGATTCCTCGAAGGTGTCCTCGCTAACTTGGCCGAAATGCGAGCTACCATTGCCATGGCAATGATGATGATCTATCTTACCAAAAATCCACTCTTTTTCCCAAACCTCCTTCTTTTCCCCTTTCCAACCCCTTCCCTACCTCCTTCCTTTCCCCTTTCCAACCCCCTTCCTAACCCCTTCGTTCCCTGTTTCCATCACCCATTTCCGCGGATAACACTTTCTTGCATTACTCATACGCTCTGTGTGCCAGGCAAGGAATTTGATTCGTTTATTCGCCGGAGAAAGCCACATAAACTGTAAGTGCCATGGCCGCTAGAAAGTGGAAGAGTCGCGCTGAGTCGTAAAAACATTTTTATTAGTAAGCGTCATAAACATATGTCCCCGTCGGACATTAAAATTTGCGCAAAAAAATCCCGTTTCGAGGCCAAGGAAGCACAGCATCTGCCAAAAACAGCAGATTGGACACACCTTAACTCGGGACTGGGAACTCCCGAATACCAGTCCGAACATCCCCCCTATCTGGGGAACGAAAGACCCATACCCCTAAGTCAAATCCCCCATGGACTTACACTCACCGCCCGCAGCTGTTGCTCGTAGTTTGCATTTGTAATTGCTTTCTCTTCGGCGTCGCCTTTTTTATATAGTTTACCTTGTTTTATGGTCCACCAACTTGTGCTGTTTTCTGTTTTCCCCCTGGTGCCCGGTTGCCAAAAAGTGAAGTGAAAGAAGTGAAATGCGATGAGAGGGGTGGTTGGTTGGTGGGTGGAGACTCCCCCAAGTCGAAACAATCAGCCAAAAGTTTGCAGTGAAATGCTGAGAAAGGGAACAAGAAAAGCGGCGACCCTGGCAAATAAAAAATATTATTTTCTTGTTTGTCAATAATACCAGTATTTTACACAATAAAACATTTGCAAAATAATAAGGGAGAACCAAAAACTTTTCTACGCACTAAAAGATTTAACAAAAACAAATGACATATAATTATTATAAAAGATATAACCATTGTTGGGTCTTCAAGTTTATTTTGCCATAATTAGAATATTTTAAATTTAAATTAGCCAATTGTGGGCGTTTAATCTTCATCGAATTGCGCATCAAAATGAGCTGCAATGGCTGCTTTGTTCAAGGATGAAACGGGATTATTAATGCTCCATTGTCTATTCGCATAACTCAAAGAAAACAATGCCGCGTTTTGCCTGCTAACTACGATTTCCAATTCGATGGCGGAGGTTAGTGAGCAGCAGCTGGCCGGCATTCAAAGTTCGGGGTCCCAGGGATAAGTGTTCTGGCGAACAAAGGCGATGGATGCAGTTCGCTCCAAGGAGATTATAGCCATTGCAACCACTGACCAACGCCGATGCTCCCCCAGTTGAATCAACCGAACCCAACACTTCAAGTCGGCAGCTCGTCGAAAATATATCCCAATTTGGATAGTCAATAACTTACACTTGGCAACAGAACTTGAAAGAATATTAAAATTAAAATATAAATTTAAAAAAATACCGTATAAATTTAAGTAAATTTTAGTTGAATTGTAATATTGCTTCTAGGGTTTGCAATATTAATATTAAAAATATTAAAACTAAAATATAAAATAAAAAAAAACCTTATAAATCCATTACATTTTAGTTGAATTTTAATATTGCTTCTAGGGTTTGCTATATTAATATTACAAATATTAAAGTGAAAATATAAATTTAAAAAATCCATTAAATTTTAGTTTACTTTTAATATTGCTTCTAGTGTTTGCAATAATAATATATTTTATATTTAAGGGTAATTTATGTTGATAAAATATTTTAGAAAATATTATTATTATATTATTATAAAATAAAAAAACATACCTTATAAATATCATTACATCTTAATTAAATTTTAATATTGTTTGTAGTGTTTTCATAAAAAATATTAAATATTTAAGGGTTTTTTTTATTTTCTATTTTGTTACTCAGTGTATTTGGTTTTACTGCTAAAACATCACTAGATTTAGGCCCAATTATAGCCCAAAACCACATGAGCAAAGCCTTTTGCCAAACATTAAACGCTCTTTGTGCCCAAAAACAATAGAATTGATCTGAGCCAAGATACTAGGAATGTATTGACTGTTGGCCAAAGATAAGAAAATGACTTGGGCCGCAAATTAGGCCAGAGAAATTAATCGTAGGTTTACAGCCCGCAACGGGTAATCCGATTGTTTTGTAATTGCAGACAAATTATTACTAGAAGAAAATTAGTGTTTAACCGGGAGAGAAATTGGGAAAATTCCGTAATAATATTTAACTTATAAACGATTGAATGATTTACTTCAATTCAACTGAAAGCTTAAGATTAAGCAATATTTTTCCGAAATTCAAACTACCTTTAAGATTCCAATTAAATGGGTCCTGGGTCCTGGAGGTGTGTTATTTAAGGATCGCTTTCGTGGCATCCTTCGCTCTCATTAAGTCGAACCTGGGGCAAAGTTTTGCCAGCTCTAACAAAGAGCATTACAATAAAATCCAGAGAGCCAAAAGCAAAAGGCACAAAGCAATTTTGGCACTTGACAGACGAAAACAGGAATGGGAATGGGTGGTATGTTGATGATGAGCTCGGGGAGGGGTGACGTCTCCAGACCAGAATCCTGAGTCCTCAGTCCTGAATCCTGAATCCTGGCTCCTGGCTCCGAATACGACAACTTCTGCCTCCAACTGTGAATGCGAATGCGAATGCGTCTGTCAGTGGGACTGCGAAAAGACATTCGAGTGTCACTTGTGCAGCAGTTTTGAATATTTTGTGAATAGTAAATTACGATCATGAGACCACAGACTGCGGCAATCATGAATGATGGAGATGGAGATGGTGGGGGGGGGGGGGGGGGGGGGGTTTGCTTTGGGATTTTTGGGATGAGAAATAAGGATGCGGATGAGTCCCCAGCAGCTCGTTGAGTCGAGGAGATGTCCTGTTATCATTTGGAACGACTTCATCGTTGGGCGTTGCAACTTTTTTTTGCCAGCTCTTCATTTGTATGCCTCCTTGGTCCTTCGTCCTGTGCCAGAAACTCCATTTGATGTGTGTGTGCCCAGTCAGCTGTAAAAGTGTGAATATTGCGGCTTTTGTATTTGCTGGCCAGCAGCAAACATTTTTATGTTCTGCAGCTTTTACCAGGACTCCTCGTCCTTCAAAAAGGAGCATTTGATTAAGCCCAGTTCCAGTTCTCCCCAACTCCCAGCTAATTGCACTGAAACTGAGATTCTCGGAATGCAAAGTGTGTGCTTGTCTCGTCCCCAGCTTCCTCTTTCTCTTCCTGTTCGTCCTTTTTCCTTTTTCCTCTTCGTCCTGCGCCAGGAATGTCGATGATGTCCGATTGCCAGTTGTACGAAGTTCGAATTGGAATTCCAATTGGCACTGAAAGTATAATGATGGCTCAGCTGGAGACGAACGATGCCTACGAGGACTTCCGCTTTAATTAGGTTTATCCCTCTGATTTGATCCTTTTCATTCAGTTGTCGCCCTGTCACTCTTTAAGCTATGATTTTTGATTTATTTATGTAGCTCACCTTTGCAATGGTTAATGAACATAAAAAGCATTAAAAGTGTTAAAAACGGGATTAAATCGATATGTGCATGGTAAATTTCTGGTATTTATACGCATATCGATTCTCTGGTTTCGTTAAAGAGAGCAAAATGCAATATGGCGACTTAAATAGAGCGGGATAGCGCTTAAAGTTACATGAGTGGGAAGGAGAAAGTTACTTAGAACATGCTGTTTAGATCTCAAGCATATCAAATCGATCATCGTTTCATATAAAGTTGGTTTTGCGTGTATAATTTTGATCTTAATAGAGAAAAGTTTATCTTTTAATGGGTTTTTTGTACGTTTCATAAGATTTTCCCCTCCATATCCCTGCCACATTTCAGCATCCATCCCAGGACTTCTTTATTTTGCGTTCTTTATTAATTCGCCTGCCCTTGCTGCTCTTTTTGCCCAGTATTTATCATGTTTATTACCCTTCGCGTGTTTTCTTTGACCTGATTCAGTTAGTACATAGCCAGTTGGCTGCCCATACATAGGCACATAAAAATATATATCCCCTTATACATATATATATGCATTTATGGCTAACCTCTGACCCCGTCGTCGCCGCCTGCCGTTGATAAAGTTTTGCCAACGCTTGCAGTTCGCCGATGTATGCAAGTCACTTTGTTTGTTTACACACAGACACACACACACACACATACAAGCAATGCACTTGTATATCTGTTAACAAAAATATTATATAAATTCTATATGCAGGACAGCAGCAGCAACAACACACAGAGACATTTATCGACATTGCATATGCGTGTCATATGAATTAAATTCCCAGTTAAATCAGTTTTTGCACCCACACACAAAAACTGAAGGAGAGGAAAACAAAAAACAAAAAGTTGTGCATAAAGTGCAGATTGTGTGTTGAATTCCTTGATTTATTTCGGCTTGTTCGGTTCACTTTCTCCGCAAGATGCATTCAAAGTACTGAGTTAAAGTGCCGGCTCCATCCGCACAATGTCTCCTGAAATTCTCGGTTTTAGAGGCCCAAGAGAGCCAGCAGGTGAAACAAAAATATTAAAAAATAAGTTTTAAAAATAACGCAAAAGCAATAATAAAAATAATGGTAAAAATTTAATTTTTAGTAGTGTTTTTTTAGATGTAATTTGACCAAAAATCATCCCAAATCAAAGAGGCATACTGTTGTGTGCAGCTTACAAAATAACAAATAGATATACGCCATTTTCCGCATGATTTCTAAAAATTAATATTTTTCAAATTTTCCTATTTTGATTTTTTGCAAAAAATTAAAAAAAAAAAAAATGTCTAGGTTTAAATGCCAAACGATTGGAAATCTAATTGCGAGCTCAACGAGTTATAACATTCTATATTTCGACAATTTTTGGCATTGGTTTGAGCCAAAAACTTATATTTTAGAGTGGAAAATAGGATTACGAATTTTTGTCAAAAATAAACTTTTTTTTTTGGGTTTTCAGTCGTAAATTCGACAAATCAAGGCCTAAAGTTAAGAGACCGAATGTTTTGAGCATCTAGCCACCTAAACTAACAATTTCCATAACTTTTGGAAAAATTTATTTTTTGATCAATTTTTACTTTTTTGACATCATAATTTTTTGCAAAAAATCGAAAAAAATTTAAAAGTTTTAGGTTTTAATGCCAATCGATTGGGAATTAAAATACAAGCTCAGCAAGGTATGACATTCCATATTCGAACTCTTATTTCCTTTGTTTTGCCCAAAACACGGATTTTTCAGGTGTAATATCGAGAATTTCAGAGTTTTCTCTAAAGATACTACTTTTCGTAGTGTTTTTGGCTGTAATTTGACCAAAAATAATTTCAAATGAAAAAGCTTAGCTAAATATAAAAAAGAAACAAATTAAACCTGGAAGTAATTTATATTTTATTTCTTTAAATATATTATCTAAAGTCTATCCATCACATCACCGGCACATTTATTGGCATGCATGTGAGTGTCATTTGAATTAAATTCCGAGTTTAATCAGTTTTTCAGCCACACAGCGAGGGAGATGAGAAAACAAGAACACAAAGTGCAGATTGTCTCTGCTAGATTTCTTGATTTATTTTACTTTGTTCGGTTCGCTTTCTCTGCAAAAAGGCAAAATACTAAGCTAGAATTTTGGCTCCTTTTGGACTTTCGGTCTTTCGGACTTTCTCTACAATTTTCGCCCTTTAATTTAATGACATTTTTGCACTACAAAGGGTAAAAATGAAATGCAAATTACAAAAGCAACACTGCTGACATGTCAGCAGGCAGTGACCTCGACTTTCGGACGAAGGATATGTGGATGTGAGGATGTGGGTCTAGGCCCCCGAAATTCCCCGTTCTTCTCCCTTATGTTGGTGGGCTCTTCATTAAATGCCAGCTGAAACTGAAACAGAAGCAGAAACAACAGCAAACAGCAAAGGGTCACTGAGATCGACTGGCAGGCCGTTGTTATTGTTGTTGCTTGTTTTGCTGCATAAATAACGCCAGCGTTGAGCGATGCAACACGCACTTCAAACAACAATAATAACAAGAGCAACAACAACGGCAACAAAACTTTGCACGTTTTGCATACAAAGCAGAATATTCCAGCATAAAATATCTGGTGGGAGAAACAAAGCGACATCAACTGAGAGAGAGGGGGAAAAAAAACAAGAGAGAACGCTATAGTCGGGTGCCCCGACTATCAGATACCCGTTACTCAGCTAAGGGAGTGCGAGGGAGATAGATATATAAAATCTTTGATCGGACATAACTTTTTAACGAATGGTCCGATTTGAAAAATTTCTTCTACATTTCGATAGGGATTGAGAATCACAATAAAACTGCATTTTTACATTTCCAAAATCTTTAAAGGTGTGGGCGCCAGACACCTTTCAAAAAATGAGGGGGCGATTGAGGGCGTTAGAGGGGGCGTGACACCATTTTGAAATAAACTTGTGCTGCGTAGGAACTCCAAGAATATGCATGTAAAATGCCAATCCTCTAGCTTTTATAGTTTCCGAGATCTCAGCGTTCATACGGACGGACAGACGGACAGACGGACAGACGAACATGGCTAGTTCGACTCGGCTTGTGATCCTGATCAAGAATATATATACTTTATAGGGTCGGAAAAGCTTCCTTCTCCCTGTTACATACTTTTGCACGAATACAATATACCCTTTTACTCTACGAGTAACGGGTATAATAAGAAATATTGCAAAAAAGAAAGCGAACAAAAAACCAAAAAATACAAACAATTAAGGACTTAGTCCATACCCAGTGACAGTCGAAAAAAAATTGTGGCAAAAAGCATGGGTAATTCAGCTGTCCATAAATATTAATAATGCATTTGTAACTGTAACGTACTTGCACTCAAATTAATTTTGCACTTTTCCGTCTTTTTTTCTGTTCTCTTGAGATTTTTAAACAATTTTTTTAAAAGAGGGATATATTAAGGGATTTTTTAAATATTACATAAATATTAAGTAAATAATTTCTGTTTATATATTAGGGACAGGATCTTTCAAGTATCTTTAGTTAAGGCCACTCCATTAATTTTAATTGCATTAAGAGGCATTTACATATTCGAAATATATATGTACATAGGCAAGTCCTTTCTGGGGTCATATGCCCCTCGTCCTTTCGCACTAATGGGTGCCATTGTGCAAACACATCACCTTTCGCCATTCCGCAAAGCCAAATCGCAATGGCACGCACAAGCAATTGGAATTGTATTAAATTGAATTTTAATATATTGCTAGAGCAACAATAACGAAACGAAACGAAAGGAAAGGAAAACAAGAGCAATAAATGGGTTTGTGGGATTTTTACCATCGTATTCCTAGCATTTCTTTACCCATTTCAATTTCTCTTCCTTTTCTCCATTTTCCCTTTCGCTCCGCTGGCTGTCATGCTTTGAATTTAAATTTCACGCTCAAATATTAATAATTAAAGCCATTAGTGTTAGTGTCGGTGTCCCTGTCTGCGTGTGTGTGTGTGCGAGCTTAAAAGTTTATGCATTTTTAACCTTCAAATAAACACTCGACACGTATGCAGCAGACCAACAATAACAACACAAACCGACTGCGGAGTACAGTGAGCGACGGTAGCATATGATTGTCAAAGGGAAACTTTCCATTGCAGACAAATAATCCAGCACAATTTCATTATCAACTTAACCGTTCATAATTTGTTGACTGGCTAATGCACTAGAAAACCGAAAGTTGTATGTATCAAAGAAAAACAATTCTAAACGAGGTAAATGATACAAAAAGTTTCCATAAAATGGGATTTTTTGAAGAGTTTTTTATTATATCTGGGCCAAAAATGATCCCAAGTCAAAGAGGCGAACTGTTTTGAACAGCTAACCATCTAATTTATAGGTCCCCATCACTTTCCGGCTGATTTAGAAACAAAAAAATTTTCCACCAATTTTCGCATTTTTGATAAGGGGTTACATCATGATTTTTTGCGAAAAATTGCTAAAAATCAAAAGTTCCAGATTTAAATGCAAATCGATAGGGAATTTAATTTCGAGTCCAACAAGGTACGACATTCTATATTTGGATGATTATTCCCGTGTTTACGGCCAAAATACTGATATTTTAGGATGGAAAATATGGATTAAAATTTTAGACGAAAACTAACCTTTCATTTGTGGTTTTTTTAACCGTAATTTGGACAAATCAAGTCCCACAGCTAAAAGACCGACCGTTTTGAGCAGCTAACAACCTAAACTAACGATCCCCATCACTTTCTGGAAAATTTATTTTTTGATCGATTTTCGCATTTTTTATAAGGGGTTACATCATGATTTTTTGCAAAAAATTACAAAAAATTAAAATGTCTAGGTTTAAATGCCAATCGGTTGGGAATAAAAATACGAGCTCAACGAGGTATGACAGTCCACATTCGGAACATTTATTCCAATGTTTTGCCCAAAATACGGATTTTTGTGGCGTAAAATTGAGAATCGGTGGTTTTCGCGAAAATATGCTTTTTCTAGGTTTCTTTTTTGCTGTAACTTGACCAAATTAAACAAGCCTACTGTTTTGTAAGCTGCAAAAATAAAAAAAACATAGAAATAAAAATATTACATATACGTTTATGTGCGCTACATAAATTACGCATCCGCCACGTTGGATATTTCCAATGGAGATATTAAGTATACGCCCAGGGTTCGTATCCAAAAATCTGCAGTAAATAAGATTCGTAAACTTACACTTTGTTTGTACCCATGACCGAAGTTTAAGTCATTTTGTTTTATGTAACTTCCTATTGGGTTTTAGTTGTAAGCCCAAGGACATTTTCTGGGAGCCCAAGAGTATCCCCTAAAATTAGCATATAACTGCGATTTTCTCATGCATATTTATGTTATGCTTAAATTTGAATTTTGAAATGATTAATAGATCGCGATGGCGGCTAGGGGAAGTCCACTTATGTCGCGCACTGTCTGCAACTAGCGTTTGGCATTTACATGCGGCTGCTTCTCTGCTTTTTTTTCGTTTTTTCTACTTTTTTTTTAAAGACTTTTTGCCACTGCTCTTCCTCTTCCTCCTCATCATGTGCGGTTTTTGTTGCTGTTGTTGCTGTTGTTTCTTTTTGTTTTTGTAGCTGGCAATGTATTTTGACATCGCGTCGCACACAAATTGCAAAAACGGCGCCTTGACTCGCATTTTCGACACTTTTCCACACCCGCTTTCCACTCCGCCTTTCCCCGAGTTCTTGTTTCCGTGCTTCTTTTCGCATCCTTTTTGGCATCTACGTGTGAGTGAGTGGATCTGTATATGAGAGTATGTGTGTGTGTGTGTGTGTTCAAAGTTGTGTCACTTTGGCAAGCTCGAATTGATTTGCCTGAAAGTTGCCGCAACTTCCCCTTTTATCCTTTTCTCCTTCTCTCCTTTCTCTTCCTTGCAGCTTTCCTATCCTATTCCCAAATCATTTGCATAAAATCAAATCGCACCGCAAAATAAACTCCCTGTGTGTCGCTTTTTCGCTAAGAAGTCTTAAAGTGAACCGCCACGCCCACAACTCACCGACCGCCCCCCTTTTGCTTTCCACTCTTCAGCCTTTTTTTTCTCCCTGTGTAATCGTAAGTTTTATGTGAAATAGGCGTAAAGTGAAGCGAAGTTATGCCTTCTACGTGGCCGCTGGCAACATGGTTGCCATTTTTTTTTCTTCTATATTTTTTCTTTACTTCTTAAAGGGCTGGGAAAATTTCTCCACTGGGAACCGGTTGAAAGAGGCCATATTTCAAACGCAACCATCGAAAAAATACGGCACGAACTAGGTTCATTTTTCAATCATTAAAATCGTTTTAAAAAATTCCCAGGGGCTTAGTAATTTTGCATTTAAAAGTTTGATTTTAAATTTTAAATAGTTATTATCACAACGCATTCATTTCAAAAGGCTTTAATGTATCTCATTCATACTTAAGCGAAAGCCACTTAAATTCGTATTTAATTGAATTTGGTTATTACAATTTTGTTTGCGCATTTTTATTGTCATTTAAAGTAAGTTTTTTTTATTTATATAACAAGGGGATAAAAACACAGCTAAAAATAAGTACTAAAATAAATTCGATAAGGTATTAATACTAAAATATAATTTAATTAACAATTGATTTTATTTATAAATAAATAAAAGATTAAGTTGTGTACATTTATATATCATTATTTAAACAAATATTATATTTTTTTAAAGCTTAGTAGTTTTTAAAAATAGCTAATAAATTGTCTCGACTAAAAAGTGAAACAGGAAACTTGGTAATTGAATCGGCGTCGCGCTATTTGCCATCCCTGGCCATTTCCGGTTCCTCTTGCCACTTTGCCATTTTTGCCATCCGCCGGATCGAAAGACACACGTTGCGGCAACAAGACAGGACATGCCGCCATTTTTCGTGTAGCCGACACCATTTCGGGGGTCCTGAAATCACCACCTACCACCTACCTACCTACCCACGAACACCACCACACTCACACACACACAGACAGAAGGTGGCAAGTAGTTTATCGCATATTTGCAGGGGGGACTTATAACAAACATATGCAGCCGTGTGTATGCGTGGGCGTACGTGTTGGCTTAGATTATACATATGTATCTGTGTGTGTGGGTGTGTGGAAATATACGGACACAGATACACATGTACCGCAGCCATCTGACCGTGTCCGCCGCTCCACGACGACGGGTTATGGCCATAGTATTTGGCCCAAGCCCCAAACCCCAAACCCCAAACCAGAAACCCCTTGGCCGTGTCCATGCCAATTGCCTGCCGATTTTCCGAGGACTCCTGCGTTCCGTCCTTCCTCTCGCTCTTTCGCCTGGCAACACCAACGTCTGGGAGCAAAAGAAGAAGCAGGAGAAGAAGAAGCCGAAGCCGACCATTCCGAATGTTAATCGCACGCATTAGTATTGGTGTCAGGCCTCGGGAGTTGGCCAGGATGCGCCATGGGATGGCCAAGTGGAACAGGGGCCTTCAACCCTCCCACCCTCCCTGCATGTGTGGATGGGTGTCTGTACACTGAGGATAATTCCTGAAAGGAAAACAAGAATATACCTAAATAAATAAATAAGAAAAATAAATAAGTAGGTAAATAAACAAATATATAAATAAAATAAACAAGTGTTTTATTCTATTATATTAATTTTTATTAATTTTAAGAGAAAATAACCATTAACTTGAAGTTAGTGGCGATATTTCCTAAATGTAACATGAGTAAAAACGGAAAATGCTGAGTTTTAGGAGTACAAAATCTGGATCTAGGATTTTGGTAAAATTTCAATTTTTCTTTTCGATTTGTTGCTATAACTTGATCAAAAATGGACCCAATTCAAAAAGGCGTACTATTTAGAGCAGCTAACGACCTCATAATAAAATTCTTTTCACTTTTTGGCTAATTTAGAAACAAAAAATATTTCCGCGAATTTTCATTTTTTTATAAGGGGGTACATCATGATTTTTTGCAAAAAATTTACAAAAAATAAAATGTCTACTTTTAAATGCCAATCGATTGGAAATTTAGTAACGAGTTCAGAAAGGTATGACATTCTTAATTCGAACAATTATTTCCTTCGTTTTGGGATATTTGTAGTGGAAAATCGAGGATTATTATTTCCCACATCCTTAAGCAGATATTTCGAATCTTTCGCTAAGTGTAGAGAACTTTGGCCAGCCAGAAAAGTGTGCGACAACATTTTTCGTGAGGCCCAGAAAGCAGCAGGCGGGTAGGTAACCCTCCGCCGGCGGAGTCCCCGACATGGTGTTTATGGGGCTATGGGGCTGTGGAGCTTCTCGGGTCCGCTGAGTAGGTGACGTTGTCTCCGCCGTCGGCTGGGCTGTCAAGTGGCCTCGTTTTCGGGCCCAAGACCCATAAGGTGGGCGTTGGCCTCCATCGACTCGACTCGTCTCTTCGAATGCGAATGTAAATGGGAGTGGGAGTGGAAAAGCCACGCCCCTGCGGCTGCGGCCGTTTTGCGGTGTGCGGCTAAGAAAACTTGAGGTGCTTAACAATAATTGAATGAAACTTGAGTTAAGTGTGCCCCGCTACCAACCGACTATCCTGCTCTCCAAGGAGTCCTCCTTCCTCCATCCATCCCGATTCCCCAGGAATGTGTGATTGGGTCTATTAAACAAAAGTTCTGCGGTCGGCTGGTGCAATTATGATGGGTGGGCGAGAACTCCAGAACTCCAATGAACAGTTGTTCTCAAAACTCAAACAGGAAAAAAAAACCCCAAGGTTAAATTCCATTTAATTGGAAAATAAAGGCAAGGGGTCACAAAACTTAGTTAAAACCAACTTTGATTATGGAAAAACTTTTCCTTCTTTAGTTTAGAATTTTTTAATTTTAATACCTTGCAAATTCAATTGTAAAGCTAACCATATTCCTGAATTACATTTTCCGACAAAAAATTCTGATTGAGTGTTTCGAGTTGGCAGGAAGAACCCTTAAAGCCATTTCCAGGGAATCGTTAGGACAAAAAGTGAACAACTTTGGGGCAAATAATGCGAGTATTATTCGTTGGAAATGATCCTTTGACAAAGCACACAGGAGGGGTTTCGTATGAAATGCTGAAATACCGAAATGCTGAAATACCGAAATGCCGAAAGAGTAATCTAGGAATTTCGCATGCAACAGCCTTTTAATGCCTCGAAATCGGCCGCAAATGCATGAGAAGCAGAGACAGCGGGTTCCGAAAGCCGATTTCCCTGATTTTCCGGTTTCCCCCCGGTTTCCCCCATCGTCTATACGTTTATTGACGGATTGATTGCGCCGCCATTGCGCTGAATAAGTTAATAAGAGGAATGCAGCGTTCGCGGCCACATAATAACTTTGCCATTCATTCATATTCATTCATGCCCCCCCCTATATCCCCGCAAAATATGATTGCATAGTCCCAAAGTCCCAAGTCCCGATGACATGGCAACTCGGGCTTGTTCTTGTTCCGAGTTTTCTGTTCTCGGTTCCCTGTTCCCTGTTTTATGTTCTGTTCCGTTCTGTCCTGCTCCTGCTGCCAAAAACCAAAACCAAACCAAACACCTAATGACACTGAGCCGCTTTTCGCTTCCCCCACAAACACACCTGCCTACACATCTGTGCACTGGGAATAAAGTTGCCTAGCTTTGGAGATTTAGAAAAAATAGTTATCTAAGCTAGCATAAGTTATAAAACGACATCAAGTCTAGAAAATAATTATGGATTCTTAGTTAGAATTATTATAATGCTCATTTAAACAATTAGATCATTTTTTTAGGAAATAAAAATTAGTGATTTAATCGATTTATTTAAAAATAAATTAAATAAATTTTTCGCTTAAAAAAATTGTTTTAATTTTGTTTAATAATTTTGATATTTTATCGCTTAAAATAATGAAGCACTGTTAAACATATTTATTATAATGCCTTTGCCTATTTAAGATTATAAATAAAGAAACAAATAATATATTTTGACAAAATGTATCGTAAATACCAGGGACCGTAATCATTATGAGTTTTATTTTAAAACTTACACAATAATCATTATTTTTGATCAAAATCATTATTTCTGATCGGAAAAAATAAAACTCAACAATAATGATTATTGTTGATTTGGCGTCCAAGTGAGTTTTATTTTTGATAAAAAAAAAAATCAACAATAATCATTAAATGAATGGATTAACCAAAGCGGATTACTATGGTGTTTTCCTTTTTTGCGTATGTCGATCCTAAGTGCTTGATTTTTTGGTTCAAAAAATAGATCAATAATCATTATTTACGGTCCCTGGTAAATACGTTAAATCCATAAAAAAGACCAGTTTTAAACAGGTATTAAAAGGAATTTAAAATATATATAAAATATATAATAAAATGGATGCTTCGAATTTTTAATATAATAAATGATGGTGTTTTTAAAAGACAATAAGTTGTTTTTTTTTTTTTATTTATTGCTATTTCTCTCAGTGTCCACATACATACAGTTGCAGTTAGTTGTTATTGAATGGAGCCTGCAATGTAAATACATTTCGTATTTGCGCTCCGCGGATTCCAAGGGAATGGGCATTTTGGGTGGTGAAAGGTGGGGGTGATGGGTGCTGGTGTTTCCCTAAGCCTGCGGTTTCGCATCGTTAGGCGGCGTGATTTTCCCGACGGAGGGTGGGAAATCAGGGTGTGGGTTCGGGATTCAGGGTTCAGGGTTCAATGATGTTGAGGTTTTCACGTTTTTAGAGCGAGCGGCAAAAGAAATTGGGGGGAATTGCCAATAAACTAATATATATTGGCCGACTGACGGATGGGTGACCCTTGAAAGACAGGACAATGGGGAGTCAACAAGGACGACCGCAGCAGGAAAAACCATGAAAACCAGAAACAAAACCGCAGCATAATTATTGAACTCTCCATTATCAAGAGAGCAGGCACCAGACGAGGGAATCCTTGAATCCTTGGCGCGCTTTTTGGCGGCCGGGCAAATTGAATGACTGGCGAAATATTTTGCATACGAGCCGGTGGTCAGTGGCTCTGGCCTTTCGCTTTCGCACAACATCATGCTCGGCTCATTACGGGCCAGGTAATAATTCAAATTGATGACCGACATTCGATCGGACCCGGCATTTTGCCACAGAACATGGAACACGGAACATCGAGTATCTGGTATCTGTTTTCGGATTTCTGTTTTCAGCGCTGCACAATCAGGCTCACTTGTTCGACCCTTTTTATCGACTGGCGGGATTTCTATTTAATCTTAATGACGCGACTAACCTCGCTTTAGTTACTCCCCACCAGTTGAGACCACATAATCTCTGCTGGCATTACGGGAAAGCTCTCTATTGGGTTTTTTGTTGTGTAAAAAAATATATTTATTATTTGTGAATTTTATAAAAATAAAAAGGAATAAAAAAGAAGACAAAATAAACATAATAATTATTTGTAAATTTTATAAAAATAAAAACGGAAACAAAATAAATATAATAATTATTTGAAAATTTAAAAATAATTAATATAATTATTAATTGTAAAATGTATATAACTAAAAAAATATTACAAATAAATATAATTAACATTTGTAAATTTTATAAAAATAAAACAAAGTTAAAAATAAATATATTTATTTTATGTAAATTTTTTACAAATTTAAACAATAAAAAAAAATATTTTTAAACTTAAAAAATAGATAAAAAATGTGTAAGTTTTAAAAAAAAATATTATTTGTAAATTTAAAAAAAAAAAATATAAGATTTGTAAATTTTATAAAAATAAAACAAAGTTAAAAATAAATTTTAAATTTTTTACAAATTTAAACAATAAAAAAAATATTATTTGTAAATTTAAAAAATAAATAAAAAAAATATTATTTGTAAGTTTAAAAAAAAAAAAAATTTATTTGTAAATTACAAAAAAAAAAAATGGTAAATTTAAAAAAAAACAAACAAATATTATTTGTAAATTTGTAAAAATAAAAACCAATAATGTCTATTTCGGTCCCTGGTTCCTACATTTTAATTCTAATCTATTTTAATCTAGTTTAGTAGACAGTTTGGAGAGTAAACTAAATAATTCTAAAAAAATATTTCAAACCAGGTCAACGACCGCCTAAATCAGTCATCTAAACTATATTTTATTTTAGGGAAGCCAGCGATTTAAGCCCTCTTATTTAACGTTTCGAAAGGCCCAACCTCAATTAGTCAATATGGTAGCAGCATTTGATCGGTCCAACCGTGCAAAACCCCCTTCCACACACACACATAAACACACACACACACACCGACCAACGTACAGGAAATACAACAACAGGCGGCAGGAAGACAAAAGTTTATTTTCATTTTCCGCGAACCAACAAACAATTTAATTTCACACGCGAGCGGCAGTGTTGTCGTGCGGCATGTGAAGCCATCCAGCCGAGCCACACGCACACATGCACACATGCACACGTACGCACCCATACACACATACATAAATACAGAAAATAAAAAAAAGGAAAAAAATAAATATAAAATAAAATAAAATAATAGTAATGATGCCCAAGATGCCCTCAGGTGGGGCGCATAACTTGAGTTCTGGGTTCCCGGGTTCCGGGAAAACCCCGAAGAACGTGGAAAATAACCTGAAAAACCTTCGGACCCCGGCTGTTAAGTCAATGACTTTTATGTACATTCTGATGGACTTTTAATCCATTCACTTAACCAACCGAACCCAGAGCTTCCCGCTCGACCGCAAGTGCTGCTCTCCAATCTCCATCTCCAATCTCCATCTCCAGTCGCTGGATCCTGTATCCTGCATCCTGTGGCCCCTCGATTCAGGACCCTTTCGGGATCCCTCTACCCGCGAGTCCTGCACATCTCTTAATGTGCTTAAGATGAGTTACATTATGTGTGTATCGGTGTGAGTGTGCGTATGCCAGGGGCACACTGAGCAAAAAAAAGGGAGCCGGAAAGTGCATTATGTTAAGTAGCTGGGATTAATAAAAGTTGCACATTATATTCAGCTGTTTTTGTTGTTGTTAAATATTCCCAGAACAGGTAAAAAAATAACCCTCTAAGAGGCTTAAATGAACCCAAAACATTTGCAAGTTATTTTTACATTTTAACAATCATAATTATTTTTTATAAATTTTTTTAAAATTAATAAAAAAGTTCCAAACATATAGTTACATTGACATAAATTAATATTCTCTTCACTTAAAAGGTTTTAATGGTCTACATATTATTTCTGATATTGATAATATTCTTTATTAATAATATTATATTATTTTTAAGGAAATTTAGGGATAATATTGGTACAATAAATAATTTTTAATTAAGAATTGTATTTTTAATTCGATTTATTTTTTTAAAGGTAAAATATTAATTCAGAATGGTATTGATAAAATTAAAAAAACTTTCTGTGCGATTTTCTAACCCAAGTTTCTGTTCAGTGTGGAGGAAATTCCATTTTGTAATGTGGCAAAAGTATAAAGTGTAATATTGTTCCCTTTTTCCTGCTTCCCTTGGCCTCTCCTTCTCCTCCCCCCTCCATCTTCTTCTTCTCCTTTTTCTCTCCTCTTTTTCTGAATTCGTTTTTCATTTTGGTTCGTTGTCGTTGTCGGTTTCTCGTTGGCTTCCTTTTTGACCATTAATAGGTGTACTTATATGCTTAATGGAGTGCCACTCCGCATTGTCTACTGTGTGTGAGTGTTTGTGTGTGTGTGTGTGTGACATAGTTAAAATTGCATTCACTGCGGGTCCTCTTGATGATGATGGTATTGGGTTGGGGGTGTGGGTGTTTAAGGGGGTGTGGGTGTTTAAGGGGGTGTGGGTGTTAGTTTAGTGGGTGATCCAGCCTTGGGACCCCAAAACGAAAAGGAGACTTGAACCGTTATGCAACTGTTGTTCAATGTGTGGTAAATAGTTTGCATTTGACTATTTGCCACAGTCACACACATACCAAACCCCCACCCCCTCACACACATACACTTGCAACCTTACAGGTAAACTCGAGTGGCCCTTGGCCATTGGGCATTGTTCACATTGCTGGTCGAAAACTGGGAATTTTTCAGCTTTAAATTAGCTGAGTAAATCACATAGATACATAAACCCAGCTGGATGGAAATGTTGCCGTTCCGAATATGTGACAGAATTACAATTTAGCTAGCCAAATACTAAATGACCCCAGGTATTCGAATCAAATTTGACATATACAATGGCCCATTTGTCGATTTCTAATAAGCCTTTCGCAAACTACCTTCAATTGCTGGACAAATAATAGATTTATTTAGCTTGTCTTACATTTTCAAAACATTTCAATTTAATTAATTGCATTTAATACATTTAAATGTTACACACAAATTTGAAAACTGATTTCAAATTGATTTTAATTCAGGCTTATACTATATATGTATATCCTATTTTATTTGCATCAGTGGACTTTTATATTTATTAAGCTGATATTCATAACACCCACATATTGATAAATAATAAATTCCTCAGGAGTAATAAAGCCCAATTTATGCACTCATTTAAGGATATCATCCTGTGTCTGTGAATAAATATAAATAAATGCGAAATGATGCTGGGGCCGGAGATAAATAAATTAATCAAAGAAAAATACACAAGCACACAATAAACAAAACACAATCGAGGGTAACCACATGGAGTTGGATTTGGCGAAATCATGGGACGACTTTCGGCGGGTAAGTGGAATAATTGAATGGCACTCGAGTGTTCCAATCTGTCTCAAAGTATGCAACAATATTTGATTATTGCCACAATTAGGACACGCCCCCCCCAAAAATCACCCAACGCCCTCTCAACAGCCCACAAAATATTATTAATTCAATTTGCTAAACTATTTGACTGCTTAAGTTGCTCCACTCGAACATGACACACAATCTGCAGGAGCTACACTTACACACACACTGTAAAAAAAATATATATATTTTTTAAAAATATATTTTTTTAAACATATATAAATTTTCAAGCTTTTTATGATTTTTATATCACAAAAAAGAGGAATATTTGAAAAATATTAAATATCATAAATCAAATATAGATTTTCTGAAATATATATATTTTTTTAAATAATATTTTAATTTTTAAAATTTAAATTTACCAAAAATGTGAACAAATAATTTTTAAAATATTTTAAAAATATAAAACTAATTAAATAATTCCTTAAATACATACACATATATTTTTCCCAGTGCATTCGGCGTCTGTTGTCTATGTTTATCAATCCATTGCGTTGTTGTTGATGATGATGTTGTTGATGTCCGACCACGGGCAATTGTTTTTGCATTGCACTGCATGACAATTTGTTGCTCTCTGTGTTAGTGTGAGTGTGAGTATTAGTGTGTGGGAGTTCGTTCCTATGTGTGTATGTGTGTGGGTGCTCCATCTTCAAGATATATTGCCGAGATATGGAATAAATTCCGCCCACCTCCATTCGGTTGGCCTCTTCGATTTGCCTCTTAGCCGTTCACAAAGTTTTGTGGACAGAACACTTTGACTTTGGCTTGCACAACCCTGGCACACTTTGTATGTATATGTGTATATGTATGTCACTGAGTTAGTGTGTGTGCGTGCTTCACATAGACACACTCACACACACACACACACAGTCGAAAGTAGCTGCTGCATATGCCACAGATTGTAGATAGGAGATAGATGGCCTGGTCGAAAGTGGGAGGACGAACGGAGAACATGCATATTCGAGGAACAGAAACGGTACTTCTTCTTCAACAAGCTAATTTATCCTGGAATATATGTGAAATGCCTCAGACATATGCGATAATTGCATTAGTTTATTCAATTCTCTGTCATCTGTTTAGCAGATTTATGGCACAAAATATTAAATAAATGCAGAACGATGCGAAATTGATTATAAATCATTTTTAAGATATAATTTAAATAATAAAAAAATTATTACAAAATTAATAAAGTGTAAGAAATAAAATTATAATTTGGAAAAAATGTTTAAAAATATTTATTTATTATTTATGAAATAAAAAAAAAAAAATACTAAAATTTAGAAAAAATTTTTATTAACTTTAAATTAATTTTATATAGCTTTTAAATAGGTATAAAATAGTTTAAACTTTACAGTGCTGAAACTCAATGTCGAAAAAATCTAGGGAAATCTGGAAAAATCTGAGCTCAGTCTGAAAAGTAAATAACTTTTTAACTATCGGTTAACTGCGGAGTTATGTGGTCTTCTATGCACTATGCCTATTTTCAGATTTTCCCAGAATTTTCGAATTTTTCTCGGCCTTGCTTTTGTTGTTGTTGTTGTCAACATAGGAGGAAGGATGCCTCTTCGGGTTTTTCTTATTTTTTTTCATAGGTACAATACAATCAAATCGCAGTTCTCAATATTCATGTGAGTCCTCCTCACATCTTTCGTCCTTTTTTTAATATATTTTTTTTTGGAGTGGAAGAAGGAGGCGGGGGGAAAGGTTTATATATCTGGTTGTAAGCATGTCTAGTATGCTATATGTTTGCATATTGTCTACGAAATGCCATTTGAATCCCAGTCACTCTGTCTGTTCCACTCCTGTTTCTCCTTTCCTTTCTCCTTTCCTTCGACTATGGGCGTCCTTGGTGCCAGCTTCTTCTTACTTCTCTGTCGCATCCTCGTTCCCTGTGTATTTTGCCCCTGCTGCGCTTTGAATACTCATATGACTACACCCCATACATACGGGTTTATAAATATTCCCGAGACTAAGAGACTCCCACTTTTTTGCCCAGTTACCCAACTGCATTGGCAGTCCGTTTGATTTATAGAAATATAATATATTGTTTATCCGATGCTTCAAAATCCATTTGCCGCAAACCCTTCGCACACACATTATTGCACAGCTCCTCCAAGGACTCGCAGGATTCACTGGGGACTCCTCTTTTTTTGTTTTTTACTGCAAATTGACATTGCTGGCTAATCAATTACAATGATAATTTAATTAATTTAAACAAACAATAGCGAATGCAGTGGCAGCCATCACAGCCGCTAATTTATTTGCCCAGTTTTGTGTTATTTTTTTTTGTTTGTTAGTTTTCTGTTTTAGACTGACAACAGAATTAAAGCCATCCAATGGCCCTCGAAAAAATGCATTGCTTTATTTATGACCCGGATTTACTGGGCATTTCACGCCCACAGGTGGGTTGATTAAGACCATATAGAGGTGATATATATATTGGGAAAAAGAGTATAAAGTTTGGTTAAAGGTTTTAGATTTTATTGATATTGAATTTTCCAGCTTTAATATTTTTTATTTTAATTTTTTTTGGTATTGCATAGAAGTTTCCTTTAATGGTTTCACTTGTAATAGGTGGTTCTTTTCCATTTTCTCAATTAAAGTGTATTTAATTTGTATCTGAAATTCGCTGGCAAAACTTTCTATTTATTAGCTGCGACAAACGTGATGCCACCGATATACAAATTAATTTACGCTGCAAAAAGCGAACAACACCGACTTTTTTGTTTCACACATTTTTTTGGAGGCAAGAACGACAAGCTGGTGGGAGTTTACCTTTTGGGAAAACATAATTACAATGTACTATATATAGTATATGCATAAATACACTGAGGGAAAATATAATATTTTGAATAAAAATAAAAGGAAAAATAAATTAAATACAATATAGTTAAATTTACTTTTTTATGTCAATTCAAAAAGAATGAAATAGTTAATTTACTTTTTTATGTCATTAAAAAATGGAATTTCATTCTAAAAACAAAATTTAAAATCCTTAAATAAACTATAATTGTACAAAAATTTTTGGAATTTTAAAAATGCAAAAAGAATAAAAAATAAATTAAATACAATATAATTAAATTTACTTAATTATGACAATATAAAAATAATTTCATTTAAAAATTAAAATTTTAAATCTCTAAATAAACTATAATTATTAATTTAATATTTCTATATTTTATATTAAAAAAAAAACAGATTATTGTTAAACTTTTTTTTTTTTAACAGTTTGTTAAAATCTATATATAGGGCCCTTACACCCCTTAAGCAAATTTCCTTTGAAGGGGATGGGGTGGGTGTTTTTATTTTTTTTTGGAGAGGGGGGGGTGGTTTCAGGAGGCTTTTCCTTTGGGGTGGCGGCGCTGTAATCGTCGCAAGCCGAGAGCGAAAACATTTGGCACGTGCTTTCGCTAAAGTTTCAATTGCGGGAAGGTCCTTGGCCCCCAGGACATGCGGTCAATCATAAATTGCCTTAGCGAAAGCCTTCGCCAAAGCGTAAACAAGTCGACGCAGTCCTGACATTATTATATTTGCACGAAAAAAGCGGGCAGGTAACATTTTTGCTTCTTTTTTTTTTTTTTTTGTATTTTTGTTGTTTTGAAAAGCCAGGAGCTCAGCTGCGGGAGGGTGGAAAAGGGGAGGGGAGGAGAGTGGCTGTGCTGGCGAAACACAAATATTAAATGCCGCAAGGTGTACGGAGGTTCGGAGGAGCGGAGGAACGGAGGCCGTGTTGAGGCTTCAGCAAAAAGGGGCATAAATTGTGGGCCACTATATATATGTGTGTGTTCCGTGCTGTGGCAACGTTTTAGCTGATTTTATGTTTGCTGGCAGACATCTACCTCCTCTCTTGTGTCCTTTTTCCCTCCCTTCTCTCTGCCCCCCCGGAAAGTAGGCCACTGTAAGCTTTTCAAGTTTAGGCCAGGCCAACTAACATATGCCAGAAACGGCAACACAAAACACACACAACACACACAAGCGGCGCTTGAAAGATGGCCGCGATAATGAGAGAGCGGCACATAAAACAATCAAGGTGGGTAGCAAGCACAGGTAGCCAAATGAAAAGCCTCGCCTCCGGAAAAAGCGAAAAACAGCAGCGACACAACACTGTAATCATTATCAACATAAACAAATCAGCAAAGGGACCGAAAGCCGAAAAACAACAAGAGAAACAACATGAAAATGGGGAATACCGAAAGTTTAAATTATCTACTTAAGCAGAAGAAGTTCGGAATACACTTTTTCTTAAGCAATGAAATTAAAATAAAATAAAATACATTTTAAAAATAGTAATTTAAATTTGTATTATAAAATATTAGTATTAGTGATGTAAATTCAAAGGAAAATCCATTTTCTGCATTTAAAAAAGAGTAATTTAATTTATTATTCTATTTCTACAATTTTAATTAAAAGGAAAATCCTTTCTCTGCATTTAAAAAATAATAATTTAAATTATTATTTTATTTCTACAATTTTAAAAATAATATGAGTGATATAAAATCAAAGGAAAACCCATTTTCTGTATTTATAAAATAGTAATTTAAATTAATATTGTATTTCTACAATTTATAAAATAATATTAGTGGTATAAAATCAAAGGAAATCCATTTTCTGTATTTATAAAATAGTAAATACCATTTTTTTCTTGAAATGCTATGAATTGCTGAAGCAAATAAATATTAGCATGCATATATTATTCTTTAAAAAAAACACATGTATATTTTATGCGCACATCCTGTAGTTTTGTTGGTCAACTCATCGACTTTGTTTGTGTGCCCCCGTTGAAAAGGGAAAATCCACAAAGGTAAGCCGGTGAGACAAAAGAAAAACCCAACAGCATTTCGATAAGGAAATGCGATGGATGATCCTATGTATCTGCCACTCTTTTTGAACTTTGCCTTTGACTTTGGCGTTTCCGTTGTCAGTTCAGTTCAGTTCAGTTCGGTTCAGTTTAGATTTAATCAGCAAGGAACTTATGTACCGAAGGGGGAGGAGGGTGAGGGGGAGGTAAGCCACCCAGTCGACCACCTGTTGTTTGAGTTTCTCCTTCAATTGCCACATTATCAGTTATGCGCTTTGATATCTGATAAGCCCACATCAAAAGGCGCTGTTTCCCGGCCAAAAAGGAAAAGTCAGCAAGGTAAAAAATAAAGCTGGCCAAACAAACAAATACCCACTCAAGCATACACACACAGCCACGCGAGAACAGTGGTAGAAAAACATTATTTAAGCCTTAAAGTTCTTCAAAAAAATAAATTAAGTTATTAAAATTTATTTTTAATATTTTTTTTAGGTAACATT
Organism: Drosophila pseudotakahashii; assembly: GCA_035046095.1. Classification (NCBI taxonomy): domain Eukaryota; kingdom Metazoa; phylum Arthropoda; class Insecta; order Diptera; family Drosophilidae; genus Drosophila; species Drosophila pseudotakahashii. Next base: position 18,585,848 of record JAWNOE010000105.1, read on the forward strand.
TAAAAAAAAATTTGTATAAAGTGCATTTTTATTTTAAAATAATATTTTTCAAGTCAAGAAATCAATAAAAGTTCCTAAGTTGAAACATATTATTTATAATAAATAATTTAAAGTTAATACAAACTTAAAAGGTCTTCAAAATACATTTATTTATTTTAATTTCCAGTGTTTTATATTTTTGAAATATCCCAATTTATTTAATACCTTAATTTTACATTACTTTTTGACCACTGTGCCAAGTGGGCAGTGAGGTGAGTGAGAGTCGTAAAAAGAAAGGACAAAATCCGCAGTTAGCCTTGCTTTCTCCATGGATTTTCCGCTGTGTTTGTATAGTTGTTGCTGTGCGTGTGAACATGAATTTGTTTTTCTTTTTTTTTCCGCGAAGGCGGGGGCGTGGTCGCCAAGGGGGCGTGGTTTCTGGGCAGACTACGGCTTTAGTTTTAATGCAATTTTTATGCGAAATAAACGCCGCGGAGATACCGAGTTCACTCTCTCTAGAAAAAAAAGGGGAAGAGAACCAGAAGACCTGATGAACTAGTTGCCACTCAATGTCCTGTTTTCTGCTTTCTGTTTTCTGCCAACCCGGACAGCTTTCGTCCTTCGTCCTGCTCTCCTTCTGCGAATCCCCCACTCCTTTTTTCGGCTGCTCCAGCTTTTGCCTCTGCTTTTGGCCCCACTGACAGCCACGCGGGTCTACTAAATAATTTCGTTAGCAACACGGAAACGTCGGAAAAAATGCGAGGTAAAAGTACAAAGGAAAACGAAATGTGAAGAAACAATAGAAGCTTATGAAGTCCAAAAGGTCGCAGGTGAAATGCTCTAAGTCTCTAAGTTGGGAAAACCAATAAATAAATACTTTAAATAAATTAGAACATTTTTTTAACATTTAATTTTGATGAATTTAAGGGGAAAATAAGAACGGTATAAAAAAATAATGGAACTAATTTATAAAAAAATCTTTAAAATATTTATTGGCTCTTTTTGGAAATTAATAGAACTAGAAAAATATATATTTAAAAGTCAAACAAAAATCCTTAAGAATTCTTTAATATTTTTTTTGTTGTTCTTCTAAATTAAGACTTGTGTTTAAGAATTGTATTATCTTAAATTAGTTAATCTGTTCTATCTTTTTTCACTTCACATTGCGAGCATGCCTGTTATCCGCAGGTATGTTCAGGTGAGCTTGGGTAATTTTTTCCTCCTGTTGCTGGCGGAGTGCGTATGCTGGATGCAGGATTCTGGATGTTGGATGTTGGATGCTGGATGCTGGGTGTGCCAGCTGTGCGACCACTCAAATAACAACAACAGCAACTGCAGAGTAAACAACACACACACACATAAGCACTTTGCCAGCCATTCCTCTCCTCTGCTTCTTCGCAAGGACCTCGTCCTGTCCCTTCTGTTGTTTCTAATCCCATTTTAGCTTAAGCTTTTTTTACGCTGCTTTTCACACAACGCACTGAAATATCGCCATTCGCCATTCGCCATCTCTGTCCGCGGACACGGTTACGGACAAGGGAACGGACACGGACACACACGTCCACCTGTACAGGTAACAATGGCGTTGGCCGAACTGCGTGTGTTTTTTCCGCTTGTTATTGTTTCCCATCGCATGGCGCAAAGGGGACGCCAGAAAAACAAGTCTGGAGTCCTGTTCTCCGACTATGCGATACCCGATAATCACTGTCCATTATTTGCTCGATTTTTGTTAAGGCAATTTAAATGTATTTAAATGGGCAAAAGAGGTAACTTTACTACAAGTAAGTGATACTATTAAATTGTGGCTTTAATTATGATTTTTAATATTTGTTTCTATCTATTGGCTTGCTTTATAAACACATTTTTAGCTCAGAACAATTAATTATGGATTAGAATTTAAAAAAAAATAATAATTAATATTTTGTTACAGCTTATTTAAATATTTTTAAATGGGCAAAATAGTTTTACTACAAGAACTAAAATTATTCGATTAATTAATTAATAAATAATTAAAAACTATAAATTATAGATTTAAATGAAAACATAAAATAAATTTAAACTGAATAAGTTATTTTTAAAGCCTAATTAAATTTATTTAAAGGAGTAATAAGATCTTGAGCTTTTTTAATAATTATATTTTGTATTTTTATGGGGCGTATACGTAATGCGAATGCCCAAAATTACGTATACGCAATGTAATAATTTAATAAGTAAGTAAATACAACATTTTAGCCTTATTTCTATATATTTGTCTCTTTAACTTGTCACATACTCTGCACAGAATTACAGATTCTCCTCCGAAAGAAAAAGTAACTCACTTTAGGTATGTGTTTTCCAGCTTTCCGGATTTTGCGGTGAAAACTTTGTTTCATTTCCTTTGCCTTTAGAAATTTTTAAGTTGCCAATCAAACTTCAAGTGATTTTTACTTAAATTGATAGGATTTTGATATATAAACTCGGGGTATTTACAGCCAAGAGATATGATTGCAATTTCTGCAAGTATTTAAATGAATTTTAACTTAAATTCCAGGGTATTTTTGCCGACATATAATGCCAGCTAACTGTTGCCCTTTTAGGCTTAGCTTGGAAAATGCTTGGCTGCCATTTTCATATTTCTTTCACTTTACTTTTTCGTTTTCTGTTTTCGTTTTTTTCTGTAGCTGGAGAAGGGGGCGTTGAAGGGGGCGGGGCTCTTTTGTCACCTGCGGACTAATTGGTCACCGGCAGGTGGACTAGATGACAAAGTGTTCTGACCTACCAACCTTGCCACTCGCCACTTGGCACTTCTTCTAGGCAATCAAGTTGACATGAAAGTCATAAAAGTACAAGAACGAGGGATAAAATCAGACAAGGATCCGACAAAATGGAAACTTTGTCGCAAATCTCTGTCAGATTTAATGAGCCTAAAAATCGCGACTTCTTAACGCAAAAACACCCCGCATTTCCCGCTCACTTTTCCGCCCTCTTTTCCTTACTTTTCCCCGCCTTCATTGACAATCAGAGCTCAAAACAGGCAACAGACTGTGAAATGTTTGCAAGTGGCAACAGCGAAATAAAAATAAAATCAAATCAAGTAATATAATATATATATATGTATGCGATATGCGCATAAAAAAGTGTGCGTAAAAAAAAAAGAAAAGAAAAGCGGGGAAAAGTCAATAGGAAGCGGGGAGGAAAATTGAAAAAGCGACAAGGTGAAAGCTGTTGCTTTAGTTGTTGTTGTTGTGTCTACATGGAAATTACAGCGCGCACCACGTAACCCGCTTGGCCACGCCCACTCCAACGCCTCTTTCGCAGGACATACATATAAAATGCATGGATTGTTCAAAATAAATGCCTAGCGCAATATTTTTAAAACAAAACTTTCTTTCTTTCCTTCTTTTTCTCACCCAATTTTTAACGTGCATTTTGTATTTTGTGTTTTTAATTTGCGTGACGCAGCAAAAAGGGGGCGGCCGAGCCCAGGTGGGCGGGGCCAATGGCCTGTATGTGTATATGGATGTGTATGTGTATGCATGCCTATCAGGCGAAAGCAATAAATTTTTTAATTTTATATGTGTGCGTCGTTCGGGTGCGTGTGCAATTTTTTTTCATTAATTTTTTAGTGGCCACCGGGACGAAGGACTCTATGAACTGGGTTTTTCGGGGCGTAACCATCATGTTATTTAAGCACAAAGTGCGTCGGTCAAAGCAGCATGTTAATCTTCTGGCTGGGAGGAAAATTTCGGAAAACATGGCTTTCAGACACAACAAACTATCATAAGTTTAAGCAATTTACAATGCTGTCCAGCTCGTAAAAATATTGAGTAGGGAAACCTTGGAGAAAATCTACGAAAAACGTCTAAAAAAAGGTACAAATTTGTAAGTAACTTAAATAAGAAGTTAACTTTTCAAGGGAGACATATAAAATCATTTTTTTAATATGTCTTAAATATTTAAATAAAATTAAGTTTTTTGCTGGTATTTTTTATTTATTAAAATATTTAAAAATATTTCAACGAAGACAAAAACAATTTATTAATATTTAATATTATTAATATTTAGTTTCAATGGTTAAGAAATATTTTTTTTGGTATTACTTATTTATTTAAAAATTTTTGTAACTAGTAAAATCTTTAAAAAGTCCTTACAATAGGTAAAAATGTAAGTAACTAAAAAGGAAAGTTACCTTTTCAACGAATACATATTAAATAATTTAAAAAATCTGTTTCAAAATTTTTTACAATTTAATTAAATTAAATTTGGAACTTCTGAAACAAAAAACGATTTTTTATATTTTTTTCTGATATTTTTTTTATTTGCTTAAATATTTAGTTAACTAGTAATTTTGTGGCAACAAAAGGGTGTTGTGTAAATCGAAAACATGGGACAACAAAATGGTTTTTATAGAGGGCCAAATTTCGTGTGTTTTAGGCAATTCAATTAATGGGGCTTCCCTATTCATGAATGTGTGTATGCATGAGTGGGCCTTTGGACCCCCACCCCCCTTTCCAACCCACACCCCCCCTTTTGGACACTGGACACCATGGCATACCATGCCATAGGAAAATTTCCACGGAACTCCACGTTCTGAATTCCGATCCGTTTGCTCTTTGTTTATTTGTTTCATTTTGAAGTGTTGTACTTTATTTTCCCTGCCGCTTGTTTTTATGCCCGTGTTTTATTTTCCCTCTCTCATTTTTCTTTTCTACTTTTTTATTTTGTTCTTTTTTTCGGTAGCTTCTTTGGCGCTCATTTCTGGTTTTTTTTTCCTTTTTTGTGGCGATGAAAAAATAAAATTGCGTTTTACGCAAATCATTTTTAATGAATTTTAATATTGCTTCGATGTTGTTGTTGTTGTTGGTGGCAGGACATGCATACAGCCAACAACCAACAAGCAGCTCAACAACAACAACGGTTAGGTCATTAAATTTTTAAATGAATTCCGTGTCGGACCCGTCGGCACATAGGTAAAAATCGTAGGCACCGGCTATAGCCGCTATATATATAGCTAGCCATATAGCCCATATATAAATATATGTATTTGCTATATAAGTAGAACCCGGTGGGCCATAAATGCGGTCTCAGCATCCGTCCAAGAATCAGCAGCTGAACCAGAACAAGAAGCACGCCCTCACATTTCTCTTCCTCCTTGGCTGCCCTGTAGTCCAGTGTAGCTTGTCATTTCAAGAAGCTTTTCAATGAGTATTTGCTTAAGAATTAACTATAATGTTACTAAAAGTTAGAGTAACTTGATAATAAAATATTTGAAAATATCTGGTAATTAAAAATACATTGATATTAAATCAAAAAAAAAAAATTTATTTTTATTTATTTTTCTTAGCTTAAAAAACTTTATTTAAGACCTGTTAAATACAAATGATTTTCATTATAATCACAAGTAATTTAGATAATTATTGGGGGTGTCTAAAAGTATGCAACAATATATTTGTAACCCAAATGTAATATAAATTCATACAGGAAGAGGATTATCATTTAATCAGTGCATACTTTTAGGCACATATTTTGGAATTTTTAAGAGAGATTATAAAATTAAAAGGATATAAAGGATATTTAAAATTAAAATATATTATTTAATTATTATTTTTATGAACTAATATAATTTTGTAGTTAAAATATAATTTTAGCCTAGCTTTAAAATATTTCCCTCTCTTTGTGTGGTATAATTTCCTATAATAATTTCCTATAATAATATCCTAGAATATCACCTAGTCGAATCCCCTGAGTGTCCCTGAGTTTCACCTGCTTCTGGGGCTGCTTTATTCACAGCTCTCTTTTTATTTTCCTGCTGACTTGCAGCTGTTAAACAAATAGCTTACTTCTGTCCATTGTTGCTGCTGTTATTTTCGTTATTGCTGTTATTGTTGTTATTGTTGGTGTAGCTTATTGTTAGCCAGTCGCCAATGTGGAATTGGCAGTTTATTTTTCACTTTCGTTGCGAGAGTGGAAAAACAATTATATTTTATGATGGCCAAAACGAAAATTGAAATGGTAGCAGCGTTTACCGGCGAAATGGAAAATAGCCGCAAGGTGACTTGGATTTTTTGGAGGGGGGTGGGCTGGGTTTTTGGTTTGGTGTTTAAATGGTGGAAGCTGGAATTTGGCTATGGAATTTGAGTGGAATGTTGGCCATTTCATTACTGCTTTCGCTGGCCAGATGCAATCGGTCAGGTGAAAGCGGTCCATAGAGGTAAGCTGCTTATCGCACTATCAGTGCGAATGCAGGCTGCTTTTCCAAGGGGGGAAAACCTGTGGAAAAAACCACGAAATCAGCGAAACCTCTGTCTCTTTTGGGCCAGGCCAACAAGAGGTGCCGCTTTCAGCTCTTTCAGCTCCATCTCAATTGCAAATGTCGGCCACATAACTCGAAGGCATTAATCATTATAAATCAGACTATTCATTCGCCGATTGGCCATCGCAACCAGCTGCAGACAAAGAGGACGAGGCTCGAGTTGGCTTTCGGTTTTGGGGGGAAAACTCTCAGGTGAAAGCCAAGGTGAAAGCAAAACAAAATAATGAACGGCACATCTGAAATGCCAAAGCGAAATTCCTCAAATGAACTTCCGCCACAGAATGCAGCATGGGGAAAAACAAAAAATAGAGGAGGAAAAAGGAAGAAAAAGGTAGTAGAGTGTATGGGAAGAGGAGCAGAAAATAATAAAATAAACCAGCCGCTCGAAAAACGAGTAAAGGCAAATGAAAAGCTTGCCAGGGGGGGGGGGGTATTTATAGGGGGTTTATAACCCCCCGAGTTCAACCCCCGGGAAGGTTTTTTTCAGTGCTTTGTTTGGCTTTGTGGATTGGAAGCTCTGGCAATGATTGTTTTGCATATTTTCTTTGAAATGGAAACTGGCTGCCAAAAGCGTCGATGAAAATCGGATCTAGAGCAGTTTGCCACGCTCGTTTAAGCAAAATCAAAGCCACTTATCATGGAGATTTTTTTTTATTTTTTTGATTTTTTTACAAACCTAATTATGCCATATTTTTAAGCCATATATAGAAAATATTAAAGTAATACCCTTTGGCCTGTTAAAATATTTGTTTATTTGCCCTCATCAAATTCTGTTGAAAATCCCAGCGAGCGGTTTAATTACAAAATATATATAGGTACATATATATGTGAATAAATATTTCAATAAATTCCTAAGCTGTGATTTTTGGCCTTTTTCAAAGGGTTGACAATTTTGCTTTGAGCTCTGAATTCAATGAAAATGCATATCATATTGCAGCATAAGCTGTGATTTCTTTGTTTTTGAGTTGCATAATATGTAATGCTTGTGAAAAAAAGTGTGGGAGCTGACTACTTTTATTTAAAATATTATGAAGTAAGTTGGGATTAAATCTAAAACACAAGAAGTCACCAAAAACTTTTACTATTTTTGTTGTTTAGAAAGGAGATCATGATAAATTTTCATTTCATTTTCAAAATTGTGGAAATTTATTTAAAATATTATCAGTAAGTTAAGGTTTAAATATAAAAGACAAGATGTCAACAATTTTGAGATATTTTAAAAGCAGATCATATAGTGTTGCTACTAAAACTTGATAAATAAATAAATCATTTCCATTTTATTTTGATGCAACGTTCATTTTTCGGTTTTCAAGCGTTTTGCCACATTTGCAAACGGAAAATTGTGGCGAAAAACAATGCATGTCCGATTTGCGCTCGAAAGTGTGCTACGAAAATGGGTGCCCATGTGTGTGTGTGTCGGTGAGGCAGCCATTTTGAAACTTAGCAGCGCTAACAACCGGAAATCGTGCAAGTATTTAAATACAGCCACATTGGTAAGTGCTGCGGATTCCCAGGAAGCTGGGAAAATGGAAAATGGGAAATGCGGAGAGAGTAACCATAACCCAAAAACCGAAATAGATGAGAATTTATTTGAATTGCATTTGTGTGGGCGTGCCCCCCCCCCCTTTTATCCCTCCCCCTGTTTTGTCATCGCTTGCATTTACATGCACTTACCGTTGTCATTGAAAATGTACATTTGCTTAACCCCACAAGCAAACGACCTCCGGTTGAAAATAATTCGACCTCAAGAAGAGTCTCGTTCTTCGAGTCCTTTTTTTTCCTTTCTGCCTGCTGTCATCTCAACTCATCGTTACTCTTAACGTTTTCATAACATGAATTATTGATTTGATTGCTCTTCAATCTCTGCTACCCCCGGTTTCTTTTTTCTTGTTTAATGGGTGGGGGAAAGCCCCCAGCGATTATACATTTTTAATTTGATTCCTTCAGCTTTTTTTCGGTCTCGCTCTTGGTTTCCCATTTTGCCGGCGGAAGTAACGTCGTCGCACATATGACAAATTAACATTGTTAGCATTCCGGGGGCCGCAATTAATCATCATGGCTAAAAGGGAACCCGGGTACTTGGAATACGTTTGGGGTAGGTTGATTGAAGGGCGGTCGTCTGGCTGCATGACACACACACACACACACCGTTTGACCTTTGTCGTCGCGGTTCATATATCAAAAATATATCATCTTCAAGAGAAGATGAAAGAACTCAACTGACTATAACTAACTGGTAGCTAAAAATAGGCAACACCACTTAATCCCAAATTAATCCCAGACCTTTTCATTTCCGGCTAAATGTGTTAATACATAATTTGCCTTGATTTCTGGTCAATGTTTTGGTTTTGTTAATATATATATATTTAATTACACGACCCTAATCCGTAATTTTATTTCCACTGACATGCATTTTAAGCCTGTGTAATTACATTTTGCCAAATAAATAATTTAAATCATCCTCCTCTTCATTTTTGTTGATTAATTTTTTGATTTCATATCAGGTCATTGCTTTTAGTTATGCCCATAGATTTGTTTCCAACGTCTGAACAATTCCCCTGGGCTCCATTCCATTCAATTTCATTCCGTTCCAGACCATCAATCAACCTGCCGGGCTCAGCCTGGCTCAATCTCGCCTGGGTTTTGGGCCCAGACATAAGTCTTACGCCCACTTCTTGACCAGGAGGCTAGCAACCCCCTTTTGGGGCACCTCTTCCCCTGGAAGAACAGCTGCTTTTACTGCTGCAGTTGGCCTTGCAGCTAGCTCGTCTGCAACTGGCCCAATACAATTGCTAAGTTATTAATGTCATCTCGTATTTTCCCCTGGCCAACTTGTCGCTGGCTTCCTTCTCCCTCTCACTTTTACCCTTCTCTTTCTGGCTAACCGGCTTAAATCGAACCTGGCACCCAAACACACACACTACTTGAAATTTCCAGAAACAAATACCCAAAAAGATCTAAACCAATTAAACGAAATTTGATATACCCTTGATTTTACTTGAGTGAGTAAAGTAATTAAATAAATATACAACAAATTTTTAATATTTAAATAAAGTAATTAATTAATTATATGGAAAATTATCTATTATAATTAGTTGATAACTGATATAATCTATATATTTATTATATTAAAAATATTTTCCAATATCTGGAAAACTACTTCAAAAATTAAAATAGCCCTAAAAAATATTTTTTCATTTGTATTTACTTAATTAAATGTAATTTTTTTAAGATTTCGTTAATAAAATATATATAAAATACGATATTTAATTTTTTATCATGGAAATGTTTATCCGTTTGTTAATAATAATAGCTATCTTGTCTCAATAATTTTTTTTAAATTTAAAAAAATATTTTAAAAATCACAATACCCTTTAGAGAGAATGCGAAAAGAGAAATAGAAACTTTGCATGTGAAAATCGGTTGGAAACAATATTTTATGGATACACTTCTCTGGCATCTCCGTATCCATAGATTTTGCAATTGCCATTCAAATTCAAGGGGCGGGGGGTCAAGGGATTTTAAGAGTGGTGGGGAGGGGTCTCCTGACAGCTCGTGTGTGACCAACTGCGTGAATCCGGTGACCCGCTCTACTACACTTGGAGAAAAACATAGAAAGTAACCTATTATCAAAAGTCGAATCCTGGATTAAATTTGCAAACAAATTTAGTTTTTCTTTCGGTTTCTTTTGGTCCCAAAAAATCGAGTGCCAATTTAAATTGTAATTAGGCCATTTCTCTTGGCCAAAAGCAAAGTGTACCCCCCTTTCGATGCCTCCTTTCGTTTCCCTTTCTATATCCTATATCCCTTCTCTTCATAAGCTTTTCGCCGGGTCGACATGTGTTGGGTATCAGTGACGGAAATCAATGTCGCACTTAAGCGGATTCCTCAAATTGGCCATATGTTTTCTTTATTTTTGTATTCCGTATTTCTATACCCCTTATGAATGGTGGAGCGTATGGGGTATATCGACGTTTATAATATGGTATATAAATATTATAAGCTGCATTCTTGGTAGAAAGTTTGCTTGCCTGATTTTATTTATAAGTAGTATATCATATCATATCATATCATATCATATCATATCATATCATATCATATCATATCATATCATATCATATCATATCATATCATATCATATCATATCATATCATATCATATCATATCATATCATATCATATCATATCATATCATATCATATCATATCATATCATATCATATTATATCATATTCCATGCTATCTTAGGAGTACTCAATAGAGTGTCGCCTTTAAAGTACTCTTTTTTCCTATATAGGTAGCTTTGTATATTTTTTTTGCCATCAAGGCCAGACTCCTGGTAACTACTACTAAGCCAAATCAACAAACAAACACACACGGATGGACACATGGGGATATGAATGTGGATGTGGGTGTGAAGCAGCTGTCGTCAGCGGTAGGTGTCAACAAATGTGCGAGTGTGTGTGAAGGGCTGCGAAAGAGCCACGCCCCCACATCCGCCCACTCACCCATCCACTCACACAAGCACAGGAAAAGCCAGACGGAGAGCTGAAAATATAAGTAACAAATGCCCCGACGGAAATCAAGTTGAAATTTCATTGAGTGCAAAGGAAATTCAAACGGAAAACCAAATGAGCGAGCCAAGCGCACCGAAATCGAAACAGGACTGTTGTCCTCCCGCCCCCCCCACCAAATCCAAAACGAAGCCGAAAACCCGCAGGATAATGCAGCTGAGGGAGGAGATTCTGGTTCACAGGACTCAGAAATCATAATTTCCTGACTTTGAGGTGACTTTTGGGGTTTGTCCTGGTTAATTGGAAGCGATCTCTACAAAGGAATATGTTTAACCCCTTATGAGAAACTTAAGAATGGTTTAAAAAAGTCAGTTTAGTTAGTCAATCTTTTGTCTAAAATAATAAAATTCCCGAAACAATGGAAATATTGATCCAAATATGGATTATCATACCTTTCTGAACTCGTTATTAAATTTCCAATCGATTGGCATTTAACTCTGGACATTTTATTTTTTTTGCCCTTTTTCGCAAAAAATCATGATGTACCCCCTTATAAAAAAAATGAAAATTGACAAAAATTTTATTTTTTCAAAATCTCACGGAAAGTGTCATGGATTTAATTATTATTTTGTAATCTGTTCAAAACAGTATTTATTTTTGGTCTAGGACAATTTTTGGAAAAGTTATAGCAAAAAAACCAAACGAAAAAATTCATATTTTTGTCAAAAAACCAAAATCCGGAATTTTCGAAAAAAAAACAAAACAGTTTTTTCGCTGAAACAAAGGAAACATTAGTCCAAATATGGATTGTCATACCTTTCTGAACTCGTGATTAAATTTCCAATCGATTGGCACTTAAACCTGGACATTTTATTTTTTGTCAATTTTTTGCAAAAAATCATGATGTACCCCCTTATAAAAAAAATGAAAATTGACAAAAATGTTATTTTTTCAAAATCACACGAAAAGTGACATGGATGTAATAATTATATTGTAATCTGTTTAAAACAGTATGTATTTTTGATGTAGGACCATTTTTGGCCAAGTTACAGCAAAAATACAAAAAGGAAAAATGCAAATTTTTACCAAAAACCCAGATCCCAATTTTCCACAAACAAATTAATTCGTTTTTTGACCGAAACAATGGAAATAATGGTTCAAATATAAATTGTCATATCTTTCTGAGCTCGTTATTAAATTTCCAATCGATTGGCACTAAAACCTGGACATTTTTTTTTTTCCCCCATTTTTCGTGTCTATAAGTGATTTGCTTAAAACCCAGTTAAAGTTCCAAATATCACAGTGCTTATGAGCGTTGTTCTATTCGATGACTGGGGTTCCAGAGTTTCAGAGTTCCAGTTCCACCATTAACTGATTGTGTCAAGGACCTCCTCCCACACCCCCCCCCACATACGACCATACTTTATATGTATTCATACAGGACGGTTCAGTTGGCCGCCGTTTGGTGTCGGCATAAATAAATCAAAATGTCGCCGATGCCCGGCTTCAACAGCCTTCAGCCCCTGCCAATATTCCACCCCTAAGCCAACGCCCCCCTTTACCCCCCTTCTCCTCCCCCATGGATTTTGCCACCCAATTTTGGCCCTCTAGTTGTGTATTGTTCTTGGCCTATTGAGGGTAACAAGGTTCGGCATTCCATGTCCAGCAGAGGCTCAGTTTTCTAGCGGGAAATAGGGGAAAGGACCTGCTTTTTCGGTTGAGCTTTGCAAAAAGTTTTCGCTTGCGTTTGAATTTTATGCGAGTTTTGGTTCCTTTTCTTTTTTTTTGGTTTCTTTCTGTTCGGCTTTGGTTTTCTCTGATTTTAGTTTTTTATTTCCCGTTTGCAAAGAGCTCGGGCTCGGGCTTTGGCTCCTTTTGCTTCCTGGTCGGCGTGTCGCATAAATTTAAGTTAGCAGCACATTTTCGCACTGCCTCTTTCCACCCTTAAAAGAAAACCACCCACTACCGCCCACCGCCCACTTGAGCGGAGCCTCAAGGACAACCGCAGAGTCGCAGTTCCTCGGTTTACTTAATGCGCCGCTAAAAGTTTTCCTATTTTATTATTTCTGCCTGTCTTTGCTGCGTTTCTTGGCCATCTCTCCTCCGTTTCTGTTTTGCTTTCGCCACTTTTAGCCCACTTTTTTGGATTTTCTTTTTTTTTTTTGGGCCCGCTTTGGTTTTTCAATTTTCGCTACTCAAGTAAAACTATTTATAAGTTGTATTTGTCTTGTGTTTTTTTTCTTCGGTTCCGAGAGGAAAGTGCTGATAGGCGGTGGGCTTAGTTTGCCATCGAAACGAAAAGGCAATATTTTTTAATGTCCCAGTGGGTCGTCGCTACACCGAATTCAAATCTGAATTGGTTTCCGGGCTGATTTTGTGTCTTGCAAAAAACCAAAAAAAAAAAAAAAAAAAAACCCCCGTGATCGGAAATGGGCTATATTTTAAGGGCATTTATTTTCATCAAGTACTTTACGTGATTCCATTAGCACTTGGTTTTTAAATAATAGATCTTGGTATAACAAATGTGAAAAAAAGTAAAACTTGTATAAATAGGTTAATTAAATCAGTGAGAGAAAATTAATAGTTCTGGTTTTTATAAATTGATTAAATATAATATAATAATTTAAAAAATGGAAATATTATATAAATACTTTGTAGCTAATTTAAGGATTTTAATTATTTTATTAACATGTAAAACTAAGTTTATTAAATCAGTTAGATAAATTTAATAGTTTTGGTTAATAAAAAATAATTTAATGATGAAAAAATATTTTAGAAAATGGAAACATTAAATTAAAACATTGTAGTTTATTTCGAGAATTAATTTGTTTTCTTATCTTTAAAATATTTATTATGTATTTTATGTATATTTTTTTTAAATGGAATAAATTATTATTTAATCCAACAATTTTACTCTTCTTTTTTACCGGTGTAAATGTGTCAATTTATATCTTCATTAAAATATTTCTCATGTAATTTAAATATTTTGTTTTAAAATAAATATTTATTTATATATTTATCATGTAAATAAATTTAAATATTTTGTTTGAAATAAAATAAATATTTATTTAATTCAACAATTTTACTCCTCCTTTTTACCAGTGTAAATGTGTCAATTCAGTGACTTTTTTGTGCCTTCAGCTGCCAAACCTTTGCATCTATTTCCGTTTTCCGAGGCCTCAGTTCGTTGTATGTAATTGATTCCACATTTGTCGCCATTTCCAACACCATACCATCACCAACCCCCCCCCCCCCCACCCCCTTGCATTTTCCTTTCCCTCTGTAAAAGTTTGGGTGGGAAAATAAAAGCAATTACGGCCATCAATTGGCCATGTTGCATAAAAATGAATAGCCATAAAATGGTGCAGCGGTGACAGATGGAATATGGGAGTCAGGGATCCCATAGATCAGACATCCCACCCCCCCCCCCCCCCCCCCGGGCAGTTGTTGTTATTTTAGACTTTGTTTTTTTGTAGATGGAACTGTTTTTTGTATCTGCTGGCCGCGAAATTGTTATTACTTAAAGCGTCTGCTGGGACCGATGGAAAATGTAGCACATTTTTCATGCGTTTGACAAGCGAGTGGAAGGGATGGGATAGCCTTGCCCTAATTGCAGCTGCAGCCGTCATCATTACGGGCGACTTCCTGTCCCATTTTCCCCAACTTTTCCCCCCCGCGGCAGCCTTGTGGCCAAGTTTTTGGCTAATCTATTTGTCATGTTCGCGCATTCGAATCGGAAAAACTAAGCGACATGGCCAACGTAATTTGCAACGATACTTCCGGTGCGCTTTCCCTTTCCCCCCTAGCATTTTCCTTTTCCATAGCTGTGTGCGGGAAAAGCCAAGAAAAGCGGAAAAGACATTTCAGAAATTCAAAAGCGTTGGCTTTGATAAACGAGCTGAGAAGCTGGACGAAGGAGCTTGGACCCTGAGCAAAAAAAAAAGTCAAGGAGAAGCAGGGAGATACTGCATCTGGATTTCTGGACTCACGGAATACAATCTCGGAAAAGCGGAAAAGCGGATGAGGTCGGGGGTCATCCCGTACGTACGTGTGTGTGTGTGAGCGCAATTGCAATTCAAATTTTTGCTGCCGCAAATGCAATTTCTATAGGATTTCACTTTGGTTGACTCTCGCTCCCATCTGTGCCCACAAATTGCAGTTTCTTATGGCTACGGTTTATAGTCTATCTCACTCTATCGCTCCACTATCTATCTTTCTCTTTTGCAGCAGCTACAGAAACTCCCTATACCCATCCTCATATGTATCTGTATCTGTATCTTTGCGGCATCTTTTGTATCGCAAAGATTTGTTTACTCCTCGCTCGACTTTTGTTTTGCAGTTTCTTTGCCGTTGTTATCCATTTCATTCGATTCTTTCTTTTGAAAGTTTGAAAGCCCTTGGTGAATGCACTTGAAAAAATTAGATTAACCATAAAATGACTGTAAGGCAAGTATTCTACTTTAACATATAATGTTATCAATTTTATGAAGCTATTTTAACTTTTTATTATTTTTTTTAAATAAAAGTAAAAAAATATTTTTAATTTTTTCGAAATAAAAAAAATTATATCATTTTACTCAAAATGCGAACCTTTTTTATTTAAGTGTACTTTTGTCTCCATTTTAAAATTTACATTTTTGTTTATAGTTTTAATAATTTTTAAAATTTTTAGATAGGTTTTTTTGATTTTGATTATACAAAATTCCCAAAAAAAAAACCTAAAATTTTTTATAAAATCTCTTCATTATCTTTTTTTCCAGTGCAACAAAATCGCGTTGCATTGCTTTAGTTTGATTCATTTTGAGTGTAACCAAAGATGTTGCAGCATCCAAAATCTGCTGACGAAAGGAGCGAGAGGGAGATGGGCGATGGGCGATAGGGACGGATAGCTGCCGACAGAAAGAGACGCATGCATATGTGATGCTGCAAAAGTTCTGGTTGCGATTCAACTTTTGTCGCTTTGGTAAAAAAGTGCCACGAAAGTAATGTTGCAGAGTCGCCTCCAGGGAGATTGAGTGACAGATTGAGCGGGTTGCACGGGAGCAAAAGGGGATTTTCGAGGGGGTTCGGGGGCAGGAGATATGCCAAAAAACTTTCAAACAAAAACGATTTAAAAAGCGATTCAAAGTCAGATTCTCAAATCGAATCAAAATCGATTAAAGCAAAGTTGTTTATGGCACAAAGTTCAACAGATTGAACAGAACCGAGAAGCGAACCCGCAAATAAAACACGAAAGGCTGGCGTTTCTCGAATACCCTGGCAAAGTGAACTTAATGCTTACTTAAGTTCTTCTCGCCTTTTAATCCGCAACTAAAATATCCCAAAAAAAAAGTTGCCATCAATTTCTTTTTTTTGGGAATTTCGGGGTAGATCACAGTTGCGATTAAGGTGGCCCAGTCATTTGGGGCTCTTTAATGGCTGTCAACTTTAGGGTAGCGAAAAGTTTGATCCCTCCGAGCCTGTCATCTCCCAACCAAAACCCTCGTTTGGTTTATGTTCTATGGCCAGAATGACAACGAATTTACATTACCAGCGGATAAGTGAGTGGCACGTAACTACTTTATTTCTTTCACCTTGGCCAACAGTGAAGTTTCGAACATTTTAAAAGCAGTAAAAGAATACTTTGAAATAGGTATATTCCTGGTTGGAATGTTAATTTTAATCCAAATGAACAGGGAGTAAAATAGAAGACGTATCAATTGGAAAGAAAATTCGGTTGGCTAAGTTAAAAATCCAGAATAAATCCAGTTCTTAAATATGTTAATTATATGTATTACATTTGGAACTTATAACTAACCCCTGGGAATACCAAATCCTTTTCACTGGGCTTTATTACGCAATCTGCGGTGGAAGGACGACTCCCAGGACCTCAGTTGCAGGGTCTCCAATGCAATCTCAACCAGTTGCATGCTACTCCTCTGCCAACTCAACTCAACTCAACTCATCTCAATCACAATCACATTCTTGAGATGGGCAAACAACTATTGCTTGCACATATCCCACACGAAAAAAAAAATTAAATATATCATATTAATTTATTAACAAATTTTTATATTTTATCTACCAAGAGAAATACACTTTTTAGGCAATTTACTGATTTTCTATGTTGAAAAAAATATATTAATTATTTTTAAACACCTAATAATTTGAATTATTAAATTTAATTTATTTAAATTTAAAATAATTAGTTAGACTTAAGTTAAAAATTTCTTTTTAAGCTAAATTATTTAATTTAATTTACTTAAATTCAAAATAATTAGTTAGACTTAAGTTAAAAGATTCTTTTTAAGCTGAATTATAAAATTAAATTTATTTAAATTAAAAATAATTAGTTAGACATTAGTTAAAAATTTCCTTTCAAGATAAATACAATTTTTTTGCAGTACCATCAATTGCCAAATGCCAGAACAAAATTTATGCAGAGTAGAAAAATCCTTCCCTTGGGGGAAGAACGAGGAAAAGAGGACGGAAAGGGAGAGCGATATGCGGAGCACGTGGAGCCAAATCACATTTTGTTTGCGTACAATTTTTGATAGATTATTACAGAATGCGGCAGAGAGTTGGGTTCGGTTTTCCGGGAGGGGGGGGGGGGGGCGGGATGGGGGGACTGGGCCATATTCTACTTATATATACTGACAGTATCTTGCAGTCACAGCCAGCAACTTCGCGCCAAGTTGACACTAACGCGACCTGCGAACTGCGGGGCTCAAAGGAGGAGAGGGGGGGGGGAGAGAAAATCAAGTCAAAGGAAAAAAAATATTACGTGTATTGAGAGGGCCCGCAACCATCAACCATTACCCATTACCCATACGCCCCGTGCACCAGCACCAACACCAACACCACCCAAAATCCACAGCTTGTTTGCATGGCTGGAATGGCTCGGTGCTCCATACTCGACTAAGGGATCAGCTTCGGCTTCAGGTTCAGGATACGCTCTACACTGAGGCAAATCGGGGGTTTATCTTTTATTTTGTCAAATTAAAAATTGAGAATTTAAGTTTTTTATAGGTTTAAAAATATAAAAAAAAAATTGTTTATATTAGTTTTTTATATTTAATTATTTTAAAATTTTAACTTTATATAATTTGTTATAGTTTTCATTTTAAAAACTGAGGTTTCTTTTTTATTTAATTATTATTGAATAAAATGAATGAATAGTATCCCCTTTATTTCTTTAAGTGTACAGTAAATCCCCAGCAGCTTGTCATATAATCACCCAGCTGAGCATGTGTGTGTGTGTATAGGACATAAGATAGCGATACCCTTGACAGTACTTAAAAAATGCGAATAAAAAATAAAGAAAGGCGGCATGTTTACTTTTGTTTGCTTTGCCTTTGGTCCTTTCGTCCCTACTTCCAGCTTTCCACTTTCCGAAAGATTTTCCTGTTTTCCTAGCTGCGTTTCAGATTTTGTGCGGTTTCCTTTTGGCGCTAGATGCGCTCCACCCAAAAAAAAATCTAAAAGAAAATATAAATAACAAAAAAACAGAGAAATAGACAAAGTTTCGACTTTCCTGGGCAGCTTTGCCTTTGCCAAATTGTCTTAATAGATTTATGGGCGTACGCAAAATGGCTGCACTTGGCCCAAACCGGAAGTGGCTACAAAAAAAAAAGAAAAAGAGAGAGAGAGAGAGAGAGAGAGAGAGACTTTTTAATTTGGTTGCGCAAGACTTCCTCCGCCCCTTTTTGCAACCATTAGCCAGGCTTAGAGCGATATTAGCTGCGGGTTAATGGGACTCCAATTGGGAATCCCTATCCCTATTTTTTGGGGACACAATTCCCCAGGGGAAAACCCCCCAAAAAACCCGAAATCAACTGACCAAGAACAAATTTGGTGGCCCCCAATCTCATAGCATATCAGGTATCTCCTTTTTATCAACCCAAAGTTAAGTTAGCCAAGTTTATAGGGGGACATTTATGCACTAACTTTAATCGTCATAATCCCGAGGAGCCGAAGAACCTAGGAGACAGGGTTAACTTGTCTGCAAGACGATGAAATTTTCTTCATGTTTGTCTTTGGCCCCCGTTTTGCAGTTCAGCTCCATCAAACTGAGAGAGTTTTGCCCGTTTAGCTGGTTACTTAGCTCTATATTATAGCCAGGCCCTCGCTTTCCCACCGCAAAGTTGCAAAGCCAAAGGACCCCGTTTGCCCGTTGCCCGTATTCTGTGGATTCCAAGGATCCTGGTGTAGCCAAGGATTCAAGGATTCAAGGATCCAAGGAGCAGCAGCCGCCGCATCCTTTTGGCCAAATGCCGTGTGTTGTCTGACGTTTTGCTAACGACTTTTCAATGGCTGCGCTGCTCTGGGCCAAGGCATAAGTTTTGCGGTTCCCTCGTTTCACTTACCCCTCGTCCTTCGTCCTTGCTCCCTTTTTAGTGTGCGTGTGTGGTCTACGAGTGTGTGTGTGTGTGTGCCAGGACAGTCTGTTCCAAGTAAACAGTTCCGACTCCTTGCGGCTGCTCTCCTTTGGGTTATTGGCTTGGCTTGGCTTGGCCTGGCAGCAGCTGTTTGAGGCTCTGCAAACATTATGCACAGCGAGAAAAGATATGGGGGCTCCGAAAAGAGGCCACCAAAAGTCCTGGAAAACTATATGAAATATTTCTAATGGGTCTCCTATTTTTTTTAGATTTTTCCATGGGCACTAAAAGGATTTTTCAAGGAAACTTTCAAAGAAAACCTCATTTCCAGAAAATCCCAAAACTTTTATTTATTCTGTTAATTCAGAAATATCCCTTAGTTCTCCTATCTTTTTTTCAAAATATTTGTTATTGACCAAATCTTTATTTTATAAAGCCAATAAAAAATATTTAAAGAGACTTTTTATATGAAACTTAATTTAAAGACATTTTATTTAGACTCCTAATCCCTAAAATGTTTTCCTCTTTTTTTTCAAATATTTTTTTTTAGCCAAATTTTTATTTAACAAGCCAACAAAAAAATATTTTTTTTAAAGACCTTTTTTTTGCCTCTTAAAATTGTTTCCTCTTTTTTCTTAGATATTTTCTTAGCCAAATTGGTATTTAATAAACCCAGCCAGAAATCTTTAAGCCACTTTTAGTTTAACTATTTTAAGGACAACACTCGAGAGGGTAACTCAGTTTCAAGACAATCGCAGGACACATTTTACATATCCCATTTATCCTTGAATTGGCAACTTAATTGCTTGCTCGCAGACACCTTTCGCCTTGACTTTTTGCCATTCCAATGGAGTTGAAGTACAATTTTGAGGACTCGGTGTGCTCGAAATGAGTTCTTCTAATCTCCGTTGTCTTTAAGGCTTCGCAGGAGTGAAGGCTTTAAAGGACGAACCACTTGAGTTTTTGCCTTAGTGTAGAGAAGGCAGCAGCCCACCACATGTGTGGATTCTCTTTGCCTTTCCATAAAGCTGAAGAACTGCTACAGTTGTAAAAAGAAATTAGTTGCCGCCGCCTGGGGTCTTTTTTGTGGATGGAAAACGGATATATCGTATGTGGCGCCCAACCGAAGGGCTGGCTGGCTGGCAGGATCGCTGGCATCGCTAAACGCGAGTTGTTGTAATTGACTCAGACAATATGCTGCCGGAATAGAGGGGGGGATTCTATGCCTCCCATACAAGAAGGCACTTGAAAACCGCAGAGCCGACACAACGTAACCGTTAATGGGCCAGCCATATCTCTCGCATGCCCGTAAGTATATCATATCGCCATATCGGTACGAAGGACGATGGGGCCAACGGGACGACGGGCCAACGGGGCGGATGGTTGCGTTGAAAATGAGTTAATAAAATGCGTATGCGTAATCAAATTATATGTCAAGTGTGTTGACAACGTAGCAGTCAACGTTAATGGCAACGCATTGCCAAGAAGATGGAGACCATCATCATCCAGCAACCAGCAGCCAGCACATCCTCATTCTCATCAAAGAGTCCTCATCGTCCTCATACAAGCATCCAGTTTTCCTTTGCCAAATGCGATTTTAATGACTCGAACAAAGGAGAACATTTAAGCGAAATTTATTACATCGATGTTTGTGTGGGTTTCTATGTTTGTATGTGTTTTTGCGCCCTCATCCAAGTCCAAGTTGCATTTTGGCTAGCCAGAATCCTCTTCCAAGGATCCTGCAGCCAGAGATGATCCCTCCTTCACCTGGTCAAAGTCCTCGCAATTTGACGAAATTAATTTAATGCCCTTCTATCTGTGCAAATTGAGTTAATTCTAAGATGTCACACAAACATTCAGATGTAAGTAGCACATGGCTATATAGGTACAAACAATGCAAATAGGCGAGTACAGTGCGTTTCTAAGTTATAAAACTATTTAAAAAACAAGTTAAGAAAGCTACGTTATGATGTGATAATTTAGAATTCGGGAATGCTAATGGACAATAAATATACAAACATTTAAAAGCAAAGAAAACCCCTCTTTTATGACTTTTAAATTTTAATTGGGGGAACAATAAATTAAAATAAAAATAAAATAATAATAAATGAATTATTAAACAAGCATAAAACCATCCTTTATGACTTTTAAATTTTAATTTGGGGAAGATTAATATAAAATGAATTTTAAAAAATGTTTACAAACAAATAAAAATCCTCTTTTATGACTTTTAAATTTTAATTTGGGGAACATTAATAGAAAATAAATTCTACAACTATTTATAAGCAATGTCAAACCCTCAAATATGACAAAAAAAAAACAATCTTTTTAACTTTTAAGTGTAAATCTCGGGAACATTAATGTAGAATAAATTGTAAAACTATTTATAAACCATATACTTGATATATTCTTTATTATTTTAAATTTTTTACCATAACCCATCACTGACCTTACAGCCATGTTACGCACTGTTCAAATGTGTATGCATTGGCTTGATAATTTCGAGAGCAATTCGAGTACATTACACATCATTTGATGGGCTAATGCTTTTCCACTTGACATTCCAACTATGGCTTCGACAAACACTCCACTCGCCAGCGAATGAACCACAGGATGCCAGGATGCCATGGGATGCCAGGATACCAGGACACAGAATCAGAAACAGAATCCAGGGGGCTGGTTAAATGCGATGACCGGATATGGTGATATTTGTCAGAAGTAAATTAAATTGATGTGGCATAAAGCTGGAAAGGAAAGGAAAGGGGCAGTCGCTTGGACACCTGTATTCGTTCGTTCGACTCTTGATTAAGTGAAATTTCATTCCAATTCCAGAGTTGTCATAAAATGCGCACACACACGCACACCCGCAAAAAACAGAGAGATATGGCCAAAAAGATACGCACAGAAACGCAAATTGATTGCGAAGCTGTTTGCCATAAATTATTAACACTAATTAAATGATTAAATAATTCAAAAAAAAAAGGAAGAGAGGAGTAAAAGCGGATGGCAGGGATTTTTATTGGTCAGCAGCCTATCGCTGTTGTTTTGGTTTTGGGGGCACTACCATCTACCATCCCGTTTTTATCTTTATCAATTAACGCGCAAATTGATTTGGCGCAAATTTTATTTAAATACAAGATACTCGCATTCCTCTCCGTTTTCTGCCGCTCCACTGAATTCGCCCCACTTTGGATGGCCTTTTTTTTTTATCTTTTTGATGATTTTCGTAATTTTTGTTTGTATCTTTGTGAAGTTTTCAACGCGACTATCCGAAAAAGGCCAATCATTATTAAGTTGATGAATTCAACTGAAAGATTTATTGAACTTTTCAAAATCTTTATCTCAAATATATATAATGTATATTATATAATATAGAATTTTGGGGAGTGGTTTGGCAAACCTTTAACAACTCTTAATAATAATAATCAAAAACATTGACTTACCGGATTATAATTTATCTGTAGATTACCAGATCAAATCTTTAATTCCCATAAACAAAGCAAATCCTTTAAAATTCCCTGAAATAAAATAAAAACTATATTAAAAACTAAAAAAAAAATGCAAAATAATATTAAACTTATGAGGAATATCATAATAAACCTATGAACTTTTAAAGATCTATAGATAGAAATAATACAGAAAATAATAATCGAAAACATTGACTTACCGAATGATGATTTATCTGTTTATTACCAGAGCAAGCCTTTAATTCCCATTAACAAATAAAAATCCTGTTTAAATACCTGAAATAAAATAAAAAATAAATAAAAAAAGTATATAATAAACAAATAATTTGAATACATAAAATAAAAGCCACAAATTCTTCTAAAATTTGTTTGAAAAATATGCAAAATTAATCCAATTAGAGCTGCAAATGGGTAACCTAATATCTTGCACCCTTTTAAAGACTTTCCAAAGACCATCCGTAAAGACAAACATGGAGTTGTTGATTTTTGACTAAATTGTTCATGATGTATTTATTCTTCTCCTTTCTTTTTTTGGTTGGGCTTGTATATATATATTCTGTATATAGAGAGAGATAGAGATGTTTGGGTTTGTATACATTTATATGATGCGAACTGCGGTATTTCTTATTTCCTACTTGTTATTTCTTATTTGCCTTTCTCAATGCTAGATTAGTTTCGTTTTGTGTACGGCTACATATCTATATGTATATATATATATATGTATATGCATATGTATATGTATCTAGTGGACTAGGAGTACATATATATGTATATATATATGTATGTATGTATGTGTGGAATTAGAGTAATTTATACTTAACTGCAATTTTCGCCATATATGCGATGCGGTTAGCCTAAAAGTTCAACTTACCGTGCTAGGAATTTGACAATAAAAAAAAAATACTATCAGTATCGTTACATTTAGTTTTTCCATGTTTACTTTGATGGCATTAATTTGTCTGTGGCTTGTGTGTGTGTGTGTTTGTGTTTTTGAATGCGTGTTGAAGTGGACTTAATTTAATTACATTGGCTTAATTTCAATATTTGTTTTATCGCTTTTTGTTTTTGGCTGTTAGTTAGTTAGTTATAAACTACATAGACATATATCTGAATTGGCTTAGGCTATGACAATTAGTTTTAAGGTTGTCCTTATTTTAATTCATATTTTTCCATTTTTTTTTTTTTTGCTATGCTTTTTACGAGCAATTTCCTAGCATATCTGTTTTAATTTCACTATTTTAATTGAATGCCACAAATTGAATATGGCAAAAATTAACAGATGCAACCAGCGAATGGGCCACGCCCACTCAAAATTGAATTTATTTCAAATGAAAAAGGCCGCAAAACAGGCAAAATAAAAAATGCAAACCAACAAATGAGCTCCGCTCGCTTGACAGCCCTCCAATTGGAATGTCCTGTCACAGAAAAATACAAAACAGTAAACAGAAAACAGAAAACAAGGCCAAAACCAACAGAAACAGAAACAAACAACAAATGGCCATTCACGCGCTCAATTACCTACAATCAAAATGCATTTAAAAAGTATTTAAACCTAATTGCCAGTGGGCGGGTTTTCGAAATTCGAAATTGGAAAATTGGAGAATCAAGCAGGATGGCTAACGAGATGGCTAAAAAGCGAAGTGATCAAGCCAAAATGCCACCGAAGTTTTAGCGCTAAATCGTTGGTAATTCGTTGATGGCTTTCTCCCTTTGGGTTTTTAACTATTAACCATTGCGGTTTCCTCTTTGGCACAAATATATATATATATATATATATTCTACATTCATTTACACACTTAACACTTTGAGCATAAAGTACAGAGTATACATATACAACAGTTGGATTTTTTGTTTGTGTATTATGAATTAAAACAACATTTACAATTATTGGCTTGTTGGTTTCGTTTTCGTTTTCTTTCACATTTAACTTGGCACAAAGTCACATTTATGTATTAACTTCTCTATAAAGACATTTATAGAAAAATGAGCACAAAAATATTGGCACAGTTTGAATAACAGAAAATAATTTACCTAGTATATATAACAAAAAATTTGCCTTCCGGAAATTTATATTTTTCCTGCAAAAAATAAAAAAAAAAACAAATAAAACTAATTGAAATTTTTGTGGCAGAAAAAAATGCAGAGCAACTAACTAACAAATCGCTTAAATAAACTTTGTCCTTTGCTATTTATACAATTTGTCATTTTCATTTTCATTTGCATTTTGTTTGCTCTCCTAACCGCCCCCTCTAATGCCACGCCCACTCACACGCACTATTTATTATTCATAGTTGTGTGTGTGTATTTATTAATTCCGGAATTCGTGCTTTACGGCATTAACCGTAAAACGCCCTCAATTATTTATGCATTTATCATTTAGAATTTTAATTTTCATTTAAATTTTAATTCACTCTCTCACATTCTGTCGCAACTTTAGTTGTTTGTCTTTGCTTATGTTTTTGTTTGCTATATTTACACACATAATAATAAATATTAGCTCAATGTTTTTTTATTTTTATTTACGCTTGTATGCTTGACAAAACACCATGAACTTCAAGTTTCAAGTAGAGGCCCTCGAAAGTAGGCTATGCTTCTTTTCCTATGGCCATATGACACTGGCTTGAAATAAGGAAAAACTCATTGCAACCCAGAGAATTTAATGAATTTCTATATACACATATGCTAAAGGTTTTCATGAGTTTTTTCTTTGACGAATCTTAACTTTAAACCAGTGTCATTGGACCATTATCCTTTTTTTTTTTCTTTGAAAATAAAGTAGGTTATGGTTTTTTTCTATGGCCATATGACACTGGCTTAAAAAGAGAAAGTAAAACTCATTGCTCAAAAACATTTTATGAATTTCTATATACACATACATATGTTATAACAAATATATAACAAATCCCATTCTAAACAAGAGCTTGAAAAACATCGATAGATTGTTATTTATCGATATTTATATTATCGAATTTATAAAATTATCGAAAATATCGATAATTTTCAGTTTTTATTCTGAATCAGTGTCCTATGACCATTATCCTTATATTTTTTTTCTTTGGAAAAGATTTAGGTTTTTCTTTTTTTGTGCATTTACTTACAGTGTATGTTTGTGTGTGTGTGTTTTTCTCTTTTTTTTGGGTAGGAGCTTTTCCCCTCCTCTTTCTTAGACACGTATCACTTCGCCCGGCGCCGGTCCCGCCTTTGGACACAGTGCATCATCGATGCTGTCCCTCAATCGCATGGCCGCATCCAGTTGGGCCGCCTCGTCCTGGGCTCCTGGTCACATGAATATATCGCCCACTGCTTGGGTCTTTCTCGGTGTGGTCGGCACTCCATGCGGGCAATGCGGCGGGGTTGCTCCTCCACCAGTTCCTCCTCCTACTCCTCCGCCCACCGCCTGCTTTGACTCATCCTCGAAGGTCACCATCTTCTCGCTGCGCGGCTTTAGGGTCACAATCTGCAGCTGAGCCGGCGGCGGAGGCGGCTGCTGCTGCTGCTGTTGCACAGTGGGCGTGGCCGAGCAGAGCAGCGTCTGGGGTGGACCCAACTGGAGGCCATGGGGCATGGGGCCCATGTTCATGCCCATGTTAACGCCCATGCCCATATTCATGCCACCCATGCCGCCCATACCGCCCATGCCCATGCCCATATGACCGCCGCCCATCATATTGGGTGAATATCTGCGAGGCGGCGGCAGGGCAAGATCACCGACGCCCGAGAGATTGAACTCACTGATGCTGCGCGGCACAAAGTACTCCAGATGGTGCTCCGGTATGCCCGTGGATCGCCGGATGGGCGTGTTCCTTTGGAAGGCCGAGCCTCCTCCTGCTCCTCCTCCGCCGGAATGACCAGGCAGATGGCTCCTGCGCGGCAGGGAGCTGTACTGGGTGAGCGTGTGGGCGGGGCCAAAGAACATGGTCTGATGCTGGCCCAGATTGTTCTGTGCCGGTCCTAGGCCCAGGCCCACTCCCACTCCCACTCCGAGATTGGGATCCGCACTGGGTCGCTGTCAGGAGGGTTTCGGCGTCACTGCCACCGTGACGAGGGCCAGCTCCTCGGCCTTGGGCATCACATGATCCTGGACACTAAACCGGCGCAGCCAGAGGACAATTTCCGTTTGGATCAGGCTAAAGCACATGGCCACCACGGCCATGCCCACCAGGATGTAGGCGGAGGCTGTGTACAGGGCCACGGATCCGTTGGGCGCCATTTCGCCAAATCCAATGGTTCCCAGCGAGGTGAAGCAGAAGTATAGGGATTCGAGGACACTCCAGTTCTGCAGCTTGTGGAACAGAATGGCCCCGCTGCTCACGTAGCAGAGGAGGACGCACACGCAGATGGAGATGGGAACGCTGGGCGAACCGCGGCGATTGCCCGAGGAGGATTTCTTGCCCTGCTGTCCGGACTGCTGCTGTTGCGACTGCTGCTGTTGCGCCTGCTGCTGTTGCGACTGCTGCTGCGCCGCCTGCTGTTGCTGCTGTTGGTATAGGCCGTACTGATGGAGCTTCTGGTGACCACCATAGTGCCCCTGGCCCTTGGTCTTGTCCGTCTTCCGACCGCCGCCACCGCCGATTCCCGAGCCTGAGGCGCCACCTCCTATTCCGCCGGTGGATCCTCCAACGCCACCACCACCAACTCCACCACCACCGCCGCCACCGCCGCCTGGACCTCCTTTCACCCGCTGGCGCCGGAACAGGCACCGCATGCCCGCCGAGAGCGCCTCGCCCATGGCGGACAGGTAGAGCAGGACGATGGGAATGCCGAAGAGGGCGTACACCAGGGCCGCCACCCGACCCCACTGCGTCCGCGGTGAAATGCCGCCGTAGCCTGCGAAAAAATCAAGGGAAAATGGGAAGGGAAATTAAGCATTTTTAAAGCATACTTTAGATCATTTTTGTGGGCTCTTTAAATGGGGCTACCGAAATTGAAAACATTAGAAAATTAAAAAAAAATTCGAAAGTTCGGGATTTTGGTTTTTGACAAAAATAGGACATTTTTCTTTTGGTTTTTTTGCTATAACTTGGCCAAAAATGATCCTACACCAAAAATTACAATATAATACTTAAATCCATGACACTTTCCGTACGATTTTGAAAAAATAAAATTTTTGCCAATTTTCATTTTATTATAAAGGGGTACATCATGATTTTTTGCGAAAAATGTTAAAAAAATAAAATGTCCAGGTTGAAATGCCAATCGATTGGAAATTTAATAACGAGTTCAGAAAGGTATGACAATCCATATTTGGATTACTATTTCCATTGTTTCAGCGAAAAAACTGTTTTGTTTTTTGGAAAATTGTGGATTTCGGTTTTTGACAAAAATCGGAATTTTTTCTTTTGATTGCTGCTAATTTTAGTCAAAAAATGCAAACATTTCCTTGCCTTAAAGATTTTAAAATATCTTCGCTAGGCAGCCTCTGTTATTTAATCTCTCCAAATGTTTGCCCTAACTATGCAGACTAGAAGATAATTCAATTAATAGCCTTCCTTTTGGCTGGGCAAATTCCCAGGTCGACTTTTTATGGCTACAGTGGAATCTCGTTAGCTGGATCAGTGAACTGAACAGTGAAGCCTACGTGCTACGTGATCCCATTCACAGTTTAACAGGCCGAGCTGCCTTTCTAATCCTTTATCTAATTAGCAGGTCAGACTGGGCACAAGATATAAGATACAGGATGCAAGATACAGGATACAAAATACAGGATACAGAGATTAGCAGATAGAGTCGTTTGGGAACTGGAAAAACGGCATGTGCCTGTGGCACAATAACCTTTTTCGGGGCAAACCCCTTTTACCATTTCCTGATTTTCCATTTTCAAACCCCTCCTCCTTTCAAAAAAAAAAGAGGAAAATAATAGAAAAACGTAACTTTTTCTGTCGTAGACACTTTGGCTTTGATGTTGTTTGCCCAGACCCGGTGATTTGGATTTGGAGCCAGGCGAGGGGATTGGGATTGGTAAGGGGAATCGAGACGAGACTGGGTGCCAGTAGCTAAATATGGGGACCTGTGGCAGGACCTTCTTCCTAGGCCTTCCTACCGAACCTATCCCAACAGAACTCGGACTTTCGTCTCGTTTCGTTTCGTTTCGTTTAGCCCCAGACTTTCGGTTCTCTGCAATGAACTTTTAATGTGGAAACTTTTATAATTGAGTAAAATTGTGCGTGTGTGTGTGTTTCCAGTGTTCCCAGTGTGTATGTATTAAATTTTATTACAGAAAAAAATCTAAAAAAAAAAAAACAACAAAACAACAAAAATCCAAACGACAATAGCTAGAAAAAGCAGGAATAATATCGGAGAAAATGCCTTTGCAGCCGTAATGTAAAAAATATACTTTAAAATCCCAAGCACGTTTAAGTGCATGGCCGTAGGCCAAAGGGGGGTTGTATTGCATGTGTAGGCCTTGCCGGAAAAACCACCAACAACCCTCCTACCCCCTCTTATACCAGCCCCTTTGGATCCACTCAGACCCTCTTGAATTCCGTGTTTCACACGCTACAGGAAAAGTTGTTGAAAATTATCATCGTCGCATGGCCATCGTTCATAAATGGTAACAGCCCACAAGGCGGTCCCCTTTCCCACCCCCCCCCCCCCCCTTCCTCACTCACTAACGGTTGCTAAAAATTGTTAGTGAAAATTATAACATTTACAATATGGCGTCCATAAAATTGTATGTAGTTATAACTAACTAACTAACGACGCACACATGTCGACCAAACCATTTTCGACCCCCCCCCCCCCCCCTTTTCAACTAGCTGGAAGATTTCCAAGGGGTTAAGGGGCACATGGGCAACCCCTCTTCTTTTTCAGACAGCAAAAACTGGCAATTATGCGTAGCAATTTTCGGGGAAAGTTTACCCCAAACTGCATGCCATATACACATTTAACCAGAGGAAAATGTGTGGGCTGTAAAACGATTTCCATGTTGGAGGATTGAAATTTTTCGGGGCTTGGAGATTGAGACTGTGGGTGGTTGGGCTTTGGGCTTTGGGTATGGGTATGATATGGTTGTAATGGCCAAGAAGAAGGGTTAAGTGCACACGTCCGACGACGACATGGTCAGTTTTTAGGGCCTTGTTCTTTGGCAGATTTAGCCATTATGGCATTCTAGTCTCGAGTTTCGAGCTTCGAGGACTAGTAATCATTTGCCACGTGGCATGTTAACGAAACTGTCGAAAGCCACACTACTGGCCAAAGGGTAAATTATTTCAATAAGTGTCCGGCATAAAACGTGATCTGCAGGATTACATACACAGAAAACAAAAATGATAAAGGTCAATTTAATATTTTTATACCCGTTACTCGTAGAGTAAAAGGGTATACTGTATTCGTGCAAAAGTATGTAACAGGGAGAAGGAAGCTTTTCCGACCCTATAAAGTATATATATTCTTGATCAGGGTCACTAGCCGAGTCGATCTAGCCATGTCCGTCTGTCCGTCCGGATGAACGCTGAGATCTCAGAAACTACAAAAGCTAGAGAATTGGGATTACCCACACATATTCTTTGGCTTCCTACGCAGCGCAAGTTTGTTTCAGCCGGCGGCCACGCCCCCTCTAACGCCCACAATCGCCTAACGCCCACAATAAACGAGTTTAAAAAAGTCTGGCGCCCACACCTTTAAAGATTTTGGAAAAGTAAAAATGCAGTTTTATTGCATTTATCAATACCTATCGAAGTGTAGAAGAAATTTTTAAAATCGGACCATTCGTTAAAAAGTTATGCCAGGTTAAAAATTTTCTATCTCCATCTCCCTCGCACTCACTTTGGCTAAGTAACGGGTATCTGATAGTCGGGGCACCCGACTATAGCGTTCTCTCTTGTTTAAAGATCAAGTTATTCATATCATTTTGATAGAAGATTATGTTAATCTTATTTTTCATTATTTGCTCAAAAAATACTACATTTTGTATTTTATACTCAAAAAATACTACATTTGGTATTTTATATGATATGATAAAATATCATGTTGATATGTTTGAATCTTAAATTTGACATAAATCATATCGGCTTCTTATTGATATGAAATAAGGTAGAAGTAACCCTATTTCATATCGGTTTTTTTTTCTGTGTACACAAAAAAACAAAAAACCCCTTTCATATTGAGCCACAAGGTTATTTATCTAGAATTACATTTGATTTTATTTATAAAAAATAAATAAATAAATAAATAAACCATTTTCGGTACTTCCATTTAACTTTATCTGTTTGTGTGTGTTTTTTTACCCCCACTTTTAATATAGATATTTGAACATTTTATCAATATGCTTTTACTGGCTGCACAAACATAATTGTAATGGAATGATCAAATAAATCATTGTTTGCATATGCGAGAGTTCATTTTGTAAATACGTTCGTAAACATTTTAATTCACAAACTGTTGCTTTATGGGCAGCATATTTGGTAAATGAAGCTCACTGATTTATTGGCTCAAGATAGAAATAGAGCGGGATAGAGCTTAAAATTGCATGAGTGGGAGGGAGAAAGACACATTCGAGCCTATCTATATGGTATGCCTCATATCAAGTCAAAATTGATACCACATAATATCAAATTGATATTATTTTATTTTACTTTAATAAAATTGTATGAATATAAAGTAATATATCTAGCGAATCTAATTAAATTGCTTTACTTTCGTGGTTTTAAAAGTTTTATGCTAGCCGCCGACAAAGGGCAATCCACTGGGTCAATGTGTGTGCCCCTCTGGAGCGAAAGAGAAGAAGCCTCCTTTTCCCCCCTTTTTTTGAGTCCTGCCAAGGCTTTTTGCGTCCTGCGCCCCAAAGCGACTGCAAAATCCAAGCCAAAAAGCCAGCGAGAAATATTTTACTACGGCAATTTTCAGGCATAAAGTAATTACAAAATACTCTCCATCATACACACACACACACAGAGTTACAGTCTTACACTGAGAGAGTTACGGGGGGTGGTTTTTGGGGCACGAAATGAGGGGAGACGACAAGAGCCTCTAATAGCTAAGAAATTAATTTTCACAAAAAGCTATTAAGAGAGTCACAAAAATTTCCAAATATAAAACCAAACAATGCTCATTGGGGGGGGGGGGGGGGGGGGGGGGTTTGGATGTAAGGGGGTGGGGGTGGTGGGTGAATCCAAGGGGATGGCTTGTGGGTGAACATGGTCGAGGGTTAGGTGGCCTCCACCAACG
This sequence comes from Drosophila pseudotakahashii, assembly GCA_035046095.1. Classification (NCBI taxonomy): domain Eukaryota; kingdom Metazoa; phylum Arthropoda; class Insecta; order Diptera; family Drosophilidae; genus Drosophila; species Drosophila pseudotakahashii. The sequence goes on from JAWNOE010000105.1 coordinate 18,617,620, forward strand.
AGCTCGAGGTCAAGCAGCAATGGCTGAGTGGGCAATGAGTATTCTTCCTCTCACTTTCTCTGTCTAGTTTTAATTACAGATTACACACAGAAAATAATTACTAATTAATACTATTTCTTTTAGATTATAACTTTCATAATTTTAAAAGTTATTATTTAACTAATTTAGTTTGAAATATATTGAATAATAAAATAGATATTCGTTTTGTTGTTTTCTGAGGACAGCAAGGTCACACTGGAACAAGAGTGACCAGCTTAGTTTTTATTATGCAGTGTGACCAAACTAAAAAACTTTAGCTCGTTTTTCTTATTATTTAGGGGTAATTATAACAGTATTTTCCATAAAAAATAATATTTAAGTGAGGGAAATATCTTTTTTTTTTCTGATGTACCATTTGCCCTTTTCTTTTTGCGTCAGCAAGTTTTGAGTAATGAAATTGCGAAAGAAAAACACGCGCGCGCCCCTTATCATCGTAAATAGACAAATGTTCAATAAACAAAGCAAATTGCGGATTATTTTTGTGGGTAAGGGGGCAGCAAAGAAATATCGGAATAATAATAATGATATGCAGGGCCATCCGGCAAGGGCGAAATGAAACAAAAACATGTCATTAAACGCCCCAAAAACATCATCATCAATGGAGGGCTGGTTGGCAAAATGGAAAGCGGAGGACGGAGTACAGGGGACAGAGGACATTGGACAAACATGACAGCAAACATTTTTATGACATGGCAACTGGCGCTTGAAGAATTAATTAAAAATTAAATGGCCTATTAAAATTGTTATCGAGACGCGGCGACGCCGGCAGCGACGTCGATGCTGCCCATTTAACTGTTAAACAAATGCGAAATGCGAAAAGCGAAATGGAAACAAAAGCCAGCCGCAGACAAAATGTCCCACCAACGAACGGGCCTGCAGTCCTATCAGATCTCTCTCTATATAGATATATATATATATGTTTGTTTGTTTATGTATACTTATTTACTACATATATGTATAGTATATGCGCAAACATACTATATGCGGACCATAAAACGTTGCATGGCTGACATCGCGAAGTGACGCCAACGATGCTTGAACATGTCAAAACATGCATAAAAATGCGAAAATTGGCCGAGAGGGCGAAGTGAAGTGAGGTTATAACTCGTGGAAAGAGACACAATGAGTTATAGATAGAGGGAAAGAGACAGAAAGAGATAGAAAGAGAGAGAGAGAGAGGACAGAGGAAGTCACTGCCATTCGCAATGGCATTTTGTCACAATTCATATGGCAAAACTGTACAGTTCGCTATTGTTGCTCGGCCATGAAAATAACCTCATGGCGACTACAGAGCAGCTTTTCTTCTGCCAGGAAAAATTAAAAAGAAGAAACACACACACATATTCCCCAACTTTATTGATAGTTTGCGAAATGCAACGCTTTTATGGTAACCCTAACTTGGGCTATCAAATCTAATGGAGTCTTAAAAGAAGTCCTTTTAGTGTGGCCACAAATTTGTAAACTTTGGGTCATATTTGTTTTATAACACACTCAAAATTCAATAGTTTTTTTGATTTGTTTTTGAATTTAAATAGTTTGGAATTTAAACACATTTTTCACTTAATTTCGCTAACACATAACGTAAGTGCTTTTGCTTTAATCGGATTATAATTATGCTTATCAATGGCAACATTGTTTTGAACCACTTTTTAATTGGTTATTAGTTTCAAAATTGTTTTTAATCGGTTTACGCTTCTGTATATGAATGATTTTTGAATTAATATTGAACAAAACTTTTCCTTATTTCTAAATATTTTTTTGTAAAATAATCTAATTATAGCCAGGCAAAATATATGTTAAGAATCTCGTTTGCTGCAGTTCATTGCAAATGACAGTTTTAATTTACATAAAATGAAATATCAAAAGCCAAAATTGATGAAAAAAGAAAAGGAAAGTAATATAAACTTTTACGTTTGATAATTAAATTATATAAATTCAAATATCGCCTCCTTTGGGCAATCAAAAATGCTCAGCTTAATAAATGCCAATTATGCAAACAATCAAATCCGGCTGACTATTTGCCAGTGTATAACAATTTGTCAAGCACTTGACATAACGGATGAATCCCATCTCACAATCTCACAATTTCACAATCTCGCACACTGTATAACGCTTTTTCTGTATGCCGAACACTCGACGAAAAATATGCATAAAATAAAAAATGCGAACTCAAGCCAATACATGGACCCACTGAGCAAGTAGGGGCCTGCATATTTTCCAGCTAACGCAGCAACATTTTCCCTCTCCTTTCTGCGTTTTTTTTCCAGCGATTTTTACTCCCCTCTTCTAGCCTGATTGTCGTGCCCAGCAAGCTCTTCTCAGTCATCTCAAGCGACCCCCCCTTCCCCCATTGACCCCCCAAGGGGAGGGGGGGGGTGGTGCAAGGTCAAGGAGCAGAGAGAGTGGCCACTCGAACGGCGACGGTGCCTCGAACACATGCCCTGAAAAATTTTCCATAACCACTCACATATGCTGAGGAGCCAAGGAGCATGTGTACGTACACACAGAAAATAAATTGGCACAGTTCGCATATATGTATGACTTGATGAGCGTAAGTAGTTGTTGTCTCATTACACTGTCATTTCAATTGTCACTTTAATATACTTTAGATAGCCCACTTAAATCCTGTTATTTTGGCAGCATGGTCACACTGTTCAAATGGCAAAAACATACTAATTTATGGCCCTTTTCAGCTAGCAGGTTCACACTGCACTTTAATACTTTCCAACTGAGTAACTGACTTGTTTTTTCTTGTCGTGCATTTCGGTAAGACATCCAAATGATTGTTGTGCTGCCCTGCGCCTGGCCTGACTTTTTGATTTTATGACATTATTAAGCATTGATAGGCGACATTTACACACAGAAATGAGAGCTACGCTTGATTGGACCGACGATGTTCCCCGGTGCGTGGGTGTGAGTGTGGGTGGTTTTCTCTGTGCACGTGTGTGTATTTCCGGATCCGGCATTAAAAGACAAAATCCCCAAGAGAGCCACACAGAGCCAAATGATGATGATGGGGGAGCGCGTGTCTCGATCTCAGTCTGCAGGCTTTAAGAATATTCGAAAGACCCCACCCCCTAAAGCTTTTCACTTTCCCTTTCAACTCTTTCTTTTGTTGCCTCCTCCTCCTCCTCTTTTAATCCCTTTCGCTGGCTTTTCCCCACTTGCGAGATTGATTGCCTGCAGTAAGCGCCTGCATGAGATGAAAAACTAGCCGAAAAAAGCTGGAGAAAGCAGAGGGGAAAGAGAAAGGGGTTGGGATGATTTTTCAGGGAGTGGTCGGCTGAAAAATTGAGTAGTATGCGTTTTAGCGTTTGACACATGTCATGCTTGTACTCGCTGTAGTTGTTGCAACTGCTGTTCAACAGGAAGACATTAAAGAAATGTATGCAACGTGTCAAGGGCTGCAAAAGTGTTGGGGGGGTTGGGGGATTACACACACACGCACACACTATACGCCATTATGCCTGCCTGTTGTGTGTGTGTGTGGGTGAGCCAAGGCGTTTGACACTTATTCATTGGCCCATTCATTCGTTCATTCATTCATTCGCTCGCTCGCTCACCCACTCATTTATTCGCTATTTCGCCCACTTTCTCCGCTTCTCCGCTCTTCTCGCACTTTCCCCTACGCTTTCTTCACTTTTCTTCGTCAGCGGAATGTTGACTTATCTGTGATTGCCTCTCGCCGATATTGTTGTTCTTGCTGCTGTAACTGTTGTCGCGTTTGGCATTATTTGTTTTATATTTGACACTGACACAGGCACGCCTACAAACCCCCTACACCCACACACACCCACACACACCCTCACAATGTCTGAGCCATAAAAACGAGACTGCGAATTGCAATAAAATAAAATAAACTGCCGCGCAATATATATTTTTTCTGCCTCTTTCCAGCAACACACAATCCGAATTCAATCAGTGCTGCCTTTTTCTAGGCTGAACTAGTTCACAATAAATATTTAAAAACTATATTTTAAATTAATTATATAATATTTTAAAGAAATTTTCTAAAAAAAAAAATAATTATTTTTACTTAGAAACCTGGGAATTATTAGTTATTTCGCCTTAAACGACCTTAAAATGTGTCTAACGCCCACATTTTTAAAGATTTTGGAAAAGTATTAATGCAATTTTGTTGTGCTTGTTAATACCTATCGAAATGTAGAAGAAATTTTTCAAATCAGACCATTCATTAAAAAGATATGAGCAAATATCAAATTCAAGAAGTGCAAGCAGTGCAAGCAGTCGCTTCGATGCATGCATATCACCATCTCTCTTGCACTTCCTTCAGCTGAGTAACGTCTTTCTGATAGCTCTTCATAATTAGTTAAGCTCAGTGAAATAGTTCTATATAAAATTCAGGAAAATTCAAGAAAAGTCCTGTCAAATTAGTCACTCCATTTGGGCCAACACTGAGCCCATAGTTATTATTTTTTTTCCGTTGACCGGCACGTGTGGCAAATGATTATAGTTGCCGACCCAAAACGGCGAAACACAATTCAGGGCATACAAATTATGTAATAATAATAATACAACAGAGGACGTGTCATATATCATGGCGAAGAGAAGCGAAAGTGTTTGTGGTGGGGGAATATATTATTATATATATATAAAGTTTTTTTTGGGGGGTTCTACAAAAACCAAAGAGTGTTTAATAAAGTTAACAACACTATGCTGGTCATGCAAATAGGTGGTCGTTGTGGCAAACACAAAACATACAGATATAAATGGCGATTCAGTCGAACGATTCTTTCTCCGCATTGCACAGCCATTTGTAATTCAAAATGGCAACCGGAAGTGGCAGACGCAGAAGCCATTACACGGATATAGTAATAGTTTATGGTCTGGCAGAGTTGAAGGTCAACGGAAGAGCGCCAAGAAGAAGAAGGTCAAAGTGGGTGGGTGGTTATTTGGGGGGAATCCCTGCCTTTCCTCTTTATTTCCCCGAGATTTAAGTGTTTGCATTCACTTATTGATTGCAGTGATTGCGATTTTCCAGGATGTATACAGTGGGTATATAGCATCCTTTTTGCTTTCACCCAACCACTGTTCATATCCCTGCGCTTCCGACTCAATTAAGAGTTGCAAAATGAAAAAGTTCTCATTGTGCTCCGGCGACAAATCCAATTAACAATAAAGCGACACACTACCAAAACCCCCGCCCGCCCTAATGACATGCCACGCCCTAAAAACTAGCATAAAACTAGATAAAAAAAAATACAAAAATAAACTAGCAACTTTCCCGCAGTTAGTTGGCTAAAAGTGGATTCTGCGGTGGCTCACTGCAGTTGACCAAATTGAATCGCAGCTGTCAGGAAAATGGCAGAACAAAAAAAAAAAAAGGCAACAAAACCAACGCATAAATCACAACTCAATGGAGTGTGTGTATGGGTGTGTGTCTGTGTGTGGTATTTATTAGTTCAATGTTTTATATTTATGAGCACAAGTGTTAATTTTATTACCGCAGAAATGGGGTGCGTAATATTAATTATTCCCTTGGTAATAGACAATCAGCCAGTGGATGATTGTGTCAATAGATAAAGCAATGTAGTTGAGGAAATTCAACGAAACGAAATGCAAATGGTAGCCATATATCAACGGATGGGATTTTGAGGACGTCATTAGCACCCCAAAAGTAGGCAATGAAATTAGTTTTACGAGCTAAGCACACACACACTTAAATACAGAGAGAAAAATGGACAAAAGATCAAATTGATATGTGCAGGTTAATTTATTAAAGATCAAGTTATACATATCGTTTTGATATGAATAAAGATTATGTTTATCTTATTTTACCATACTTGTTTAAAACAGTATTTTTATAACTTTTAAAGAAATGATAAAATATCAAGTTGATATTATATCATATCATATATCATATTTTTATTGATATTGATATGATATTGGTATGATTTTGATATGATTTTGATATGATATTGATATGCTATTGATATGATATTGATATGTTATTGATATGATATTGATATGATATTGATATGATATTGATATGATATTGATATGATATTAATATGATATCGACATGATATTGATATGATAAGGTAGAATTGACCCAATTTCATATCGATTTTTTCTTTCTGTGTAATCGTAATAGCCAATTTTCGGTGAATTTTAATTGAACAACTTCCGGTTAGAGACAGGTGGGCTATAACCAAGCAAATAACCAACTTCGAGCAGCCAACTGACAGCCAAATATCTTCATTATTGAATAATGAGCCAAGTGAACTGGCAGGGCTTTAGCCAGATAATCGATGAGAATTTTGCATAATGCTCTTGTCTCTGCCGACTTAATCTCATGACGATCGTTTCGTCGTCGTCGTCGACCCTCCTAAAAACCATTTTAAGTGGCAACCCAGCAATTGCCCGGGACAACTTTTTGGCCCAACACCAAGGTGACTTGATGGTCTGGCTGGGATTTTCCGATTTTCAGATTTAACGATTTCCAGACTTTCACAACCCCCACCACTCTTCACTTTTTGGCACTTTGCTTATTTATAGAACACACATTAGCTGGAAACAATCGAAACTTTCCACTTAGCAATTTGGGGACAAATTGTTTCATAATTGATTGATGTGCCATCAGGCCAAGTTGTCTCGAGAGCTGACAGATATTTAAAGTACGACCTCCGTGTAAGTAATTGCAAAAGCATCAAGTCGGACTTAAGTACTTTGTAGTTTGGTAAAAAAAATATAAGGAAATGTTTCAATATTTTCCGACTAAGTGAGATTTTATAGCTGTTTTTGATGGGTTTTGTTTAAAGGTGGATAACAAAATGTTAATATGTTATACAAAATTTAGAGAAATCTGCCTTCATTTAAATAAATTAGAGAACGTAAGGAGAGAAAAAGGAAAAAATGTTAATAAATATATTAAAATATTTTACGATTTTTATGAAGGTCAAAATAATAATGTAATAATTTAAATAAATAGGAGAAAAAGAAGAAGAAAATGTTTATAATTTTTTTAAATATTTTAAGATTTGTTATGAAGGCCAAAATAATGTTTTATTAAAAATAAAGCTACATAAATGAGCTAAAAAGTGTAAAATTATGTCTAAAGGGAAATTAAAATTTAAATATTAAAATTTAAATAAGTAAAAGAAAGAAGAAGAAAATTGTTTTAAATATATTGAAATATTTTATTATTTTAATTTAAATATTTAGGCCAAAATAATAATTTTCTCTTATTATTCTAACACAACTGAAGGCAAAATATTTAAAAAAAAAACCTGCTAATTATTATTTAATTAAATAAATAATATATTAAAATATTTTACGATTTTTATGAAGGCCAAAATAATAATTTTCCCTTATTATTCCAACACAAATGAAGACAAAGTAAATAATTACCAATGATGCATGACTGACATAGAACTATTATATTTTAAGCAGAAAATCAGCAATCTCTTCCGATTAATAGCTAAATTAATTAAGCCCAACGAGAGAATCCTTTCGCAGCTGGAAATACTGTCAGAGCCAAAATGGCATTTCAATCAAAGGCTTTAATTACATGAAATTTCAAGGAGACACGACGACGACACCCACCACAACTTGTCCTATAAATTTCGGGGCTAACGAAGGGCTTGCAATTATCCTTTCCCCACGATCCAGTGGAATAGATGATGATGGAATCTCCCACTATCCTGCTGCTGTCCTGTATTCCTGCTCCTGCTCCTGCTACTGCTATATATTCCCATCGTATTTCTGCCGCTGTTGTTTGGTTTACCCAACTGCCAACCGCAGGTTGCCCTGCTGCTGCTGCTTGTCTACTCCACATTTACCCAACCCGATTTACCGCTTTTCGCCCCTTTAACTACATGATGTCAAAATAATTTCAATGACACCCGCCATACAGTCGTGACTGGCAGCGTTTCACCGAAAGAGAGAGAGAGAGAGAGGTTTTGGCGATATTTAGACAGATTTTTGATAGCTTTCCCGGCGGCGGCACTCCACTCCTTTTCCCCCTTCCCCTTTCCCCTTTCCCCTCCGGCGGCTGTCCAAAATTGAGTTTTGATTCCAAACTCAATTCACATAATGCGGGGGAATGAATGGTTTCTGTGTGGATGGGTGTTTCTGCTGCTGATTGCTACAAATTCGATTGATTTAACGGGCGCGTTTATTGTGAGCGCTTTTGTGTTCAAACCACACGCCAAATTTCCTGCACCACCCATTTCATTTTGATTCTCCCCCTTTTTTTTTTGGTTTTCTGTGGGTCAGCAGCATTTTTTAAACAATTTTCAACTTGACGCGCTGCCCAGTGAATTGAATATGCCAAGACAAATCCGACAGTTGATACCCTCCTCCGTGGGGGAAAAAGTCAGTCGTACGTGACCGTTATTCTTAAGAGCTGACAGAAGGTCCTGGGCAGAAGTCCTGGCATTTTTAAGCCCCTTTTTTGAACGCAGAAATCATAACAGCCTAAAGTTCATCAAGTAATATTTTAAATTCTACTCACAAAAAATACACTTCGGGATCAAATCGGTATGCGCATGGTAAAGTTCTGGTTTTTATAAGCATATCGTGTTTACCATGCAATACTAGTCAAATTAATATTAAATAATGTAATTTTAACCGATTTCTCTTACTCTGAAAGTCTCTGACTTCGAAAAAGAGAGGAAGAAGCAATATGGCGACTTAAATTAAGAAAGTAACAAATTCTCTCAATTCGAAATAGAGCGAGGTAGCGCTCAAAGCTACATGAGTGGGAGGGAGAAGGACACATGCCGCATATCAAGACAAATTTCATACCAGATAATATCAAATTGATCATCGTTTCATATCAAATTTTTTTGGGCTTCTTTTTTAAAAATAAATGTTATTATTTTTCCAATTAAAGAAAACCACAAATATAATCCTCGATTTTTTTTGGGAGAACCTTTTAAAGCAAAATAAATGATGAGGCCGGAAATGAAAGTGTTGGCCTCTTGTTGGCCTTTTCAAATTATTTTTCCAATTAATATTTGACCTTTCAATACAATTTTGCACCAATTTACATGCAATTTTTTGTGTGTGCGCCTGGCATGTTAAACATGCATCTTTACATTCTTTTGGGTTATTTTTTTTTGGGCGTGGCAGCAGGACACTCGACTGCTTAGCCCCCGGCTTACTTATAACTAATTGAAATCAGACAGGAAGGAGCAAAAGTGAAAAAAAAAACAAAAAGGCAGGCAGACGCATTGGAGTAAATTGAAAAAAATATGTGGCCAGGCCGGGAAGAGCGAACGAAATCGATGCTGTCGGTTGACAGTTTGTTAATTAAAAACAGCAGTCGTTCATGGGGTGGTGGGTTGGACAAATGGGTTGGCCAGTGGGTTGCCCAGTGGGTGGTGGGTAGACGGATGCTCCGGGGCGGTCACTCAACGTCTCACGCACACACGCACACGTGACTGGGTTCATGCACTTGGCAGGCTCGGATGGCAAACGTCAGATGACCGGGCTAATAAATTGCCCAGAGAATCGAACGAGCGAACCGAACAAAGGAATCGCTTGGGGAGACTAACGGGGCGTATGAGCGATGGGCTCGGCATTCAGGGATGGAAGGGGTAAAAAGGAGTGAAAGGGGGTGTCCACTGGCACTTCTCACTCACCTATCGTCGTAATTAATGTCAGGGAGTAGAGAAAGGCCGAGGCGTAGGTCCATTTGTGTGTCGGTGCATTCAGCTGGATGCCGCCGGGGGGATAAACCTTCGACTGGCGCACCGCCCGCAGCAAAGTGTCCTGCGAAATGAAAGCCAAGGAAGCGCTCAATTAGCGTGCCCCAAATCAGGGCCAAGATTTCCCGTTCGGGACACTCGGGATGCTCACCTGGAACAGCTGCACCTCCTGGGCGGCGAGGCGGGTCCAGTTCTCCTTGTACAATATATTCAGGTCCTCCGTTATCATCCACAGGCGATCCACCGTCCTAAGGGAGAAAATAATAGTAAATTTATTTATTAAATGGGCATTGGAAATATAACTACTAAAAAAAATTTATTTTAGAGAATTTGTTTAATTTTAAATTATACTAGGAATTTTTTCTAAATTTCGGTTTTGTGTTTTACTTAAATAATTTAAATAAATAATAATAATTATTTAATTTATTATCAGTTTTGTGTTTTACTTAAATAATTTAAATAAATAATAGAATATTGTATCAATTTTAAATTATTCTAGGAATTATTTACGAATTTCGGTTTTGTGTTTTACTTAAATAATTTAAATAAATAATAATAATTAAATAATTTATTATAGAATATCAATTATAGAATAGAATAGAATAGAATTCAATTATACTAGGAATTTTTTCCGAACTTTGGTTTTTTGTTTTTGATTTTTTATTGTTATGAGGGTAAAAATTTTTAAATGCAAAATAAAAGGGAAGCAGCTAATTTTACGTATGCCAAATACAAGCACCTCCTGTGGCTACGAACTTAATTACTTCTTTTTGAGCATACCTGGATCGTATATCGGCGTTGGCTATTTCGGTGCGGGGATAGGGCTTGGAGGCGGCCACAGCGGTTTCCAGGGTGCCCCCATCCTCCAGTTCGCCCTCGAGGGTCACGAAGACAATGGAGCCCATGGCGGTGTAGAGCAGCACCAACAGAAGGACGCCTGCGGAGAAGTCGGAGGGTTAATTAAATGGGATTTAGAATTATTTTTTATAAATATACATAGGAAAAAAGCCAATAAATTTATATAAGCAGAAAGAAATATAAAAATACCCAAAAATACATACAAATTATTTTACAATGATTAACTTGTGTTAAATTTAAATTAAATTAAATCAAAACTAAATCAAACATACTGATTTTTGCAGGCAGCATAGTAAATAATTATAAAAAAAAACTATTTTAAACCAAACAATTATAAAATTCTGATGATAAGACTTTTCTAGATATACAAAATAAATAAATGACAGTACAAATATTTTGTTAAATATTTAAAAATATTTTCCACTGCGCTAAAAAAACACAAAATTCTTTTCAAAGGAACCAAAAGTAATTTACAGTTTACAATGCACTCTTATATTTTCAAATAAATATAAAGTTAAACGAAAATTACCAGAATAAAATATATTAACAAAATACAAATATATATAAAAAAAAAATATATATAAAATAAAAATATATATAAAATAAAAATATATATAAAATAAAAATATATATAAAATAAAAATATATATAAAATAAAAATATATATAAAATAAAAAATATATTAGTAAACAACAGGGCGTATGAGTAATGGGTAATGTTATATTACTCATACGTACTGTTTTCTGCAGCTACGTTTATTAAATGTTGCATACTTTTTTGGGTATAAAATATATTGATACCTTCCATAAATTTTAAACTTTTTCAAGGATTTCTTCTCACCTGTTGCTGATATGCAGTGCGACTTGGGAGCCTTTTGGCAGCCGCACAGACTGCCGCCCCCGCCGCCCGCCTCCCGTTTGTCCGACTTGGAGGCCCCGCCGACCGATGCTCCGCCCACCGACGAACTCTGCCGTCCACCGACGCGTCCGCCGGAACCGTTGGCTGCCGCCGCCGCCGCCGCCGCTGCTGTGGCTGCCACATTGCTGCTGCCGCTGGCGGCACAGTTTCCGCTGCCGCCGCTGCCATCGCTGCCGAGAAAAGCCGCCAGCGGCAGTGGCGACTTCTTGTTCATTGTGCTCGTGACTCGACTCGCCTGACCTCCGACCAAGCTGGCCAATCTGTCAATCAATCAGTCACTCAGTCAGTCAGTCAGTCAATCAATCCGCTCGAGAGCAATGTGTTGAAGGTGTAAACGCTTCGCTTCTCTGGCGCTGACAATCAAATCAAACGCTTTGACGCTTCATATGCCACGTAATTTGCATCCCCTTTTCTTCCCTCTGGGTTTTCCCTGCTTTTCCTGCTTTTCCCTGGCTTTTCCGATGTTATTATGTGACCGTCATAAAATGTTGTTATTGTTGTAGCGCGCCCTTTTACGAGCCTTCCCTTTTTTTTGTTGCTCCTCCTGTTTTTGTTTTTTTTTTTTGGCGAAATGCGAATGCGGATGTGGAAGTGAGACAGCCTGTCGCGCCGGATGCTGCAAATGCAAAAATATTTTCATGAAAACCTGGCCAAAATTAAAATGAAAATTGCGAGGTGAGTGCGAGTGTGATGTGAGTGTTTTTGGGGGAGGGGATTGCGCAAATTGCATGGCAAACGCCGTGTAATTGAGTCAACAGCTTCAGGTTAGCACAAGGAAATGTAATATCCTGGCCAACCGAACGCACAAATACCCCATAAACACTTTAATAAAATATAAAATGGCAATAACAAGTATATAAAAAATCTAAAATATACAAAAAATCTAAAATATATAAAAAATCTAAAATATATAAAAAGTATAAAATATATAAAAAATTTAAAATATATAAAAAAAAATAAAATATATAAAAAAAACTAAAATATATAAGAAATCCAAAATATATGAAAAATATAAAATATATAAAATCTAAAATATATACAAAATCTAAAATATATAAAAAATCTTAAATTTATAAAAAATCAAAAATATATAAAAAATTTAAAAAATTTTTTTTATATTGATTGATTTATTTCTCAATAACTTTCCTAATAATTTTTAAGAACCTTCCTTATATGTTCAAATATTTTGCGGTTAAATGGGAACACAAAAAATAAATAAAAAAATGCTAACTAAAAATGTAAAATATATACAGATTAGGAACAAAATTGCATTTTGTTTGCTATAAATTTATCAATTTCTCAATAACATTCTTAATAATTTTTAAGAACCTTCCTTATAAGTTTTAACACTCAGCGAATGCATCCAATTACTCATTTATAATATAAAACATTTAAGAGCAGCACATAAACCAACTGAAATCCATAAAACCAAAACAGTGAGAATGCCCAGCCAGCTGGAAGATCGTTTTCCCGGGTCAGTGGGCGAAACCTGCTCATTATCCTGCTAATCACAGTCCACACATTTACATCCTCATAAGCACGCACGCACACACACATACATACGAACACATATCTCTCGAGTGTTTGTCGCAAATAATCTGATAAACGTGAAGATGGCTGGCATTTAAATTAAAGATTGCGCCACCCAAGCACAAAAACTTGTCGACTTATTCCGATTCTGATTCGGATTCGGATTCGGATTCTGATTCAGATTCCCTCTGGCTAGCACGTGCCATCATCCCTTTTTCGTTTAGGAGTTTCGGATGATCCTAATCCTGTGGCACTTCAATTAAGGACACCCAGTTTTCGAGGAGGCCTGTTTTCCGTTTTCTGTTTTCTGCTTATTGCTTGCATTTTTCACCAAACCCAAAAACCCGAAGCCGCCTTCAATGCTAATTAGGTGAAGACATCGCAGCACGTTCCTCTCTCCGCCCCCCCGAAAATTTGGCCATTTAATGAAACATGTTCAATTGTTGTCGCCGCACATGTATGTGGTATATGTATATATCCCCCCTCGACATATATCCTGTCATTCAATCTTGTTAGCAGACCTGCGATACTGTCCTGCGATAAGTAAAACACAAATTTGTGTATGTACTTTTGGCACAGAGAGAAACCATTAAGCATCGCATCGGGGATTTTGAAGGTAGTAAGGAAAAACAAAGCAAAGATAATTCCTCAGCATTATTTATTTCACTATTTTCCGATTCAAGTTGTGTACTCAAAATAATCAAAGAGATGGAGAAATTTTCAGAAATCCATTAAAAGGAAGAAAAACATTTATCTTTCGATAAATCTACAAAATGTGCTTACAGTTTTCCTCATAATTTCCCCATAAATACACAAATTTTCCCTCTGTGTCTGACAGTTGAAATAACTACACGCATCAAGCAAATCAAGCGAGGTAATTGGTAATTGCATCTGCATATCTATTCTCTTTGGCCTCACAATTGAAATTGATATTTGGATGGCCGAGGTTCAAGTACATACATACATACTATATATACTTATATATATATATATTCGTATGCAGTTGGAAGGAAAATACTTTTGGTTCACCTCAAGCCTAATGCGACAGTATTTTCGGATTTTCGCAATTTCGCATTGCCAAATGCCAATCTGCATTCCAAAAAGGACACCATTTCAACACGATTATCCTGCCAATTTGCGCAGGACGCTGCGAATGGTTGGGAGTGCGGAGGGGGTGCCCATCATCAATCATGTGAAAGACGGAAGGACCACAGACCAAAACAATGCCTTCCAATTCCGCCCAAAAACCAAAATGAATCAATCTCGGTCTTAAAAACGTTTAAACCGGAAATTAGTAGCCATTTAGGAATTTGTCACTTGGGTTCATGAAATTCTATCTTTTATGTTTTAATTTTCATTAAAATATATATAAATTATATAATTATATTTAATTATATTAAATACATTTTTAAATTATTTTTTAAGATTTTTTCTAAACTAAATCTGATTCACAAAAATACAGATCTAGATTTTCCTTTGTTTTTCCTTAATTCCCATTTGGTCTTTACTTTTATTTCACGGCTTTTCTGACATTTAAATATTACACCTGTTTACCAAGTATTTTTCCATCCTAGCCACGCCCCCCTCCCGCCCATTCACACACACACACACTCACGCACACTTGTAAAGGCGGTGATAGAACATTTATTTCGCTCTTTTTAATTGCTGACATTTATTGAACGCTTCGTCGTGTGTTAAATCTACCGTGAGAAGAACGCAACATCGATGGATGGTGGATGGTGGATGGCGGATGGATTGGAGGACAGGTGAGGAAATACTTATGTATGCACACATTCCAGGTGAGTGTGCCAGTGTGTGCGTATATGTGTTGTTGCCTTTGAGTCTGACTTAAGTGCAAACTTATGCCAATTATGCAAAGCTTTTCCCAGCAGGCAACTCAGCATTCAATTTTACATACACTCGGAGAAAAGGGTCAACGAAAGGGAAACACTTAGTTAATTAACACATAACCATTAGGTTTTGATATTACATTTAACAAATAATAATAATAAAACGCGTTGAAATAAATTAATTTCTCAATTAATCTGCATACATATAAAACTAACCCTAAAATTTGTAGGAGTCAATACTATTGGCCCAACCAGAAAAGCTATTACGTTCATATTGTTACCAAGTATTCTTGTTATAGTATAGGCTTAAACTAAGAACTGATTTCTACCCAAGTAAACCCAATCAGCTTTAAATAAATAAATATTAAAATAAAATTTTTAAAAATATAAGACTTATTTACCTTTTTTTCTTTAAATTTCAGTAATTTCTTTTTTTTCAGTGCACACATTGCTCAATAAGAGCGGGACAGAGCGGGAAAACTCAAGCAGATTACACGGATCATTAGCTCAAATGAGAAAGTTCACATGTTCTGCTTCTGCTCTTGCTTTTGCTATTGCCATTGCTCCTGGTGATGCTGATGGTTTGATGGCTCTCCGGCTTCTTCTACATCTTCTATATACATATATCGCACTAAACACGACGTCCAGCACTTAATCAAATGCAAGCAGTTCAGCAGTTCAGCGGCCCAGCGGCAGGAGAAGCCAACCAAGTGTCCTGCCGCCAGGACTCAAGATGAAAAGAGGCAAATAGGAAACCGAGGATGTGCCAAGGCGAAGATAGATGCTTTTAAGATGGGGGTTCCAAGGTGGTTTGGGGTGCAGAGACGACGACGAGATATGTACAACCAATATGCCTGATTGAAACGAAGTAACTTTCCAGGACATGCGACAGGAAGACAGGACACAGACACAGGACACGTGCAGTTATTTGCGGAATTTTGATAGATTTTCCTGCAACTGATTTGCGCACGTCCCAGCGAAGGCAAAAGGTGAATCAAATGGAGCGACCAGAAATCCTATCCTATCCTATCCCATGGAATGGTATCCTTCCTACAGCTCTATTTTTCCTATTTTTTTCCCCCACTTTTTTTGCCAAAGTGCAAACCAATGTCCGTCCTGTTCAACTCGGTCCTTTTGACGTTTTGTAAGTTTGTTGCCTTATTGATGAGCATCCACTGGCAGAAAAAAAGGGAACCGACAGGAAGCTAATGATTAATTTAATTAATTGGAAATTAAATAGCTTTTTATTTTACATATCTATGATAATAATATTATTTCTGTAGGTAAATTAAATTAATTAATTAAGTAATTTGGTTGCCATGATTATTTTAAATATATGTGTTAGATTAATCACTATTTTTATTTATTTTTGCGCTAAATAATAAATCAACTATTTCTCCCCGTGCCGATAAAAGAGTCATTAGGAAAGGGAGAGGCTACCCAAAAGGGACATCACGCATGCCGCCAAAAACGATTCTCGTGTCTAAACTGACTGGCAGGATTCAGCTTCAGCAGCCAGGACATGAGTTCACAGGGAACCAAAAAAAGGAGAAAAAAAACAGAAACGAGAGCATCCATTATGGCAGGGATGAAAGGAAGGGGGCACCCCCAAAAAAGGGGGTCACATATCCAAATATCCATTTCTCACTCATTGCGTTTTTGGCAACTTGCTGCACAATTAAACGGCAAATCACGCCTAGGATTTGGTAAAAGCATCCAGTTTCCAACATCCTCTCTTCTCAATCCAACAACAACTACAACAACAACAATGGCCGACCGGGCAATGGGAAAACCGCACAGAAAGCAATTGGGAAATGGCACAAAAACTGGAGCATGGCCAAAGGCGAAGAGCTATATCCATGGGAGCATCGCAGCATCGTAGTATTGGAGGAGCATCGGATAGATCGGAAACGGAGGCGGCGGAGGGCACAGAGATTGATGACGAGCACTGTGCGGGAAAAACCACCGACGTTGGAAACTTGGCCAGAGGGCAAAAAGTAAATTGCAAATGAAATGTACAGAGAATCGCCGGATGGGCGATGGACAAGAGGGGCGAAAGGGGCGAAACTGATCAGCGGGGCGGTCTGGGCGGTCAGAGAGCCATAAAGAAACAGCAAAAAAAAAGTTAAGCAAAGACCAAAAAATTCCGTGGAAGCCATAAAGCCTCGGGCTCCAAAACACCAAATCGGGCAGGAAAAAAAAAATAAAGAAAAAAAAAAGAGAAAAAATAGGAGTAAGTATGAAAACAAATGCGATTCTGTGAAAACAGAATATATCAAGCTAAGTGACACGAAAAGATCATAAATGTCACAGAGACCGGCAGGATAACTACACCAGAATAGAAGCAAAACAGCAAAAAATAATTACATTAACCACAGTGAACGCTCTAAAGAGTGGATATTAAAGCCAACATATATTAAACTGTTAAAACAAATATATTTCATAAAAAAAAATATCATTAAATAATTTTAAAATATTATTTTTACTATTTATAATTTTAAAAAATCTTATTACTAAATAAGTTAAAAAAAAATATTTAAAGGAATAAAATATCAATGAAGCTGTTTAAATTTTAAATTGGTTGTTCACTTAAAATATAAGCTAATCTTCCTTATTATATTTTTTTTCATAATTATTATTTAAAAAAAAAATTTGTTTTATAAAAAGTGACAATAAAATATTAATAAAGGAATTTAAATTTATAAATAAGAAATAATACCAAATCTTGCTTAACTTTTTAATTTTTTTATGATAAGTATTATTTTTGCTTTATAAAAAAATTAAATAAAACATTTTAAATTTTAAAAACATTTTTGTTCTAAAATACTACCAAAAATTAAATCTTCTTCTAATTTAATAAGCACAAATCCTGGCAAAACGAGTCGTTTTCCGTTGTTTTAAACATCACTTCTTTTCAAAACATTGTACATTTTGGCAATTAGAGTTATATTCTTCGAAACAAAGGTGCCTGCATATATCACTGACAAACAAGAGCTACCCACAAAAAGGCCCAACACTCGCCGAAAATGTACTCTTTGTTCTCGAAATGCCAAAAGCCTTGGCACCCACAACAGCCAATATCTAAAGCTGCTTCAATTCCATCCCGGGAATATCGAATCGGGGGGAGGGGGGGGTTCAAAGGTGGGCAAAACTATCAAATTGATTATCCCCAAGCCAGTCTGGAGTTGCCTAATTCTATTACCGGTCCCCCGTTGACCAAATCCTCGCATCCACGAACAAATGGATCCAAACAATAACTCACAAAAATCCTCACAATTTGCTGAACTTGAGCCCCAGCCAACCTACACACACAAACTAAGGGTTAAAGGGGTTCCTAGGGGTTCAAGGGGATGAAGGTCCGAACAAATGCTTAGGCTTAACCCACTTGAGGGGCCCTTGGGTTAGATTGTAACCAACTCGAGTTAACCCATTAGTGAGGAGGCGAGATGGAAATGAAAAAACAATTTCATTGCAAAGTGAAACGTAGAGTCACGTCTAAAGGGGTTCGCCTCTTGTTGTTATTGCTTAGTTGGTGATTTTGTGGAGCAAGCAAATAAATTGGAAAGAAAAAAACCCAGAGAAGGGAGGGGGGGGGGGAAATACGAGGAAAATCAGTCAGATAGCTGCTGTCACTCCCCCCGATCCCCCCCCCCCCCCCCCATTTGTCCTCCTCCATCCTTTCGTCATGTTGAAAGTCTCGCAATGATTGAATGCCCGCACTCACACACACTCAAAGTACACACACCAAGGGCACTGGAAAAAAAAGGTGGGCGTAAGAAATATTGTTTCATAATTTATTACAGATTCTGTAAAAATGTTCTGGTAATTTAAAAATATTTTTTTTAATAACTGAATAGAAAAATATTTTTGTTTTATGATTTATTTTAAAACTTTTTCAATAACTTGGATTTAAATTTAAATATATACTTTGTTTTTTAAAAAAGTCATATTACAACTGATTTTATAAATATTTAGTTTTTTTTTTTACTCTTTTAAACCTTTTCTTGTCCAACAATTTTTCCAAGTGTGTGTAAAAAAAATACGAGTAAAGAACTCAGAGCTCGAAATTCAATTGGAACCCTCGCAAATGAAGAATTTTCTGTGCATTTTTCTTGGGCACACGTAGCGGCACTCGAGGGTTAAGGGGCTGATGGGTGGTAGGTGGTGGGTTTCAGATCAAGACGTCCAAGCCAACATAAAATTTGTTGTGCAAAACATAAAAACCAAACAGAGAACGACATGAAAATGTGGCAAGAAAGAAATAGACGCCAGACCAGTTCACCAAGTGAAATTTCAGCAAAAAAAAAATATATCCTTATATATATAAAAAAGAAAAAGAATCTAGGAGAAAACTAGAAAATACTACAAACAAAACAAAGAAGGGGGAGGTAGCTAAAACTAAACTAGGGGATAAAAAAGAAGAAGGAAAAACGCTGAGCACAGAGAATCATGAAAAATGTAAAGAAAGCTGGGGGAGAAAACATGAAAAGAAAAGAAAGTAAAACAAGAAGCTGGAAAAATAAAAACTAAATCAAAAAAGAAAACACAGACCGAGATACAAGTCCACGTCTTATGCTAAGAATTTTGATGCACTTACAAAAATGTACGAGTACGATTCCAGGGGGCGGTGAAAGTGGGCGGTGAAAGTGGGAGTTGGGGAGGGGGAGTGGCAGAGGAGGTGTGCAACTGCCACAAGTGGCACTGACGAAGGCAAACACTGATTGGCACAAGGCCAGCGATACAGCAGGCACCAAATAACATTTCACTCGGGTTTTTCCCGTACCATCACCTCCCTCCCAACTTTCTCTCACAACTTTCAAGCATTTCTCCACACAATGATACCCAGAGTCTCAGAATATAATGGCCTTCAATTAGTTCGAGTCAATAGCCCAAAGCTGACCACGAAATGCGAGAGATGGAACTTTAAGGCTTTTTGACCAGTAAAAATAATCATTTCGAAAAATATATAAAGAAAATACACACACACGCCTTTGGGACTTAACACGCAAATTTCTTGTGTTTATTTTAATTGAGTATGCAAATAATATAGAAAATATACAATATATTCTATTATTTAAATTAAAAGCCATGATTTTTACTTAACTTTAATTCGGGCACCCTAAAAAGTTAAAAAATAAGTACTGAAAGACAAGATATTAATTTTCATAGCATACTTATTAGGTAATTATAAATCTCTGCCTAGATTTTTATGCAAATAATTTAAATCAACGCATATAAACATATAGAAAATATACAATATATTCTAGTTAATTCTGCCACCATAAAAGGTTTAAATAAATACTGAAAAACAAGTTTTTAATTTTTATAGCATACTTTTAGACACCTTGTTAGGTAATTATAAATCTCTGCCTAGATTTTTATGCAAATAATTTAAATCAACGTTTATAATCATATAGAAAATATACAACATATTCTAGTATTTAAATTAAACGCTAACCAAACCACCTAACTTTAATTCAGCCACCCTAAAATGCTGAAATTAAATACACTTACATTTAATTAATACGCTGCAAACTCCGAAATGAATTAGACCACAGTAATTGGATAGAGAGTTCAACTAAATGGGGCTCGTTTAAAATTTCCAACCAATTTAATCAATTGTGAAATCGGAGACTTTGTGCATAATTATTGTGTGTGTGTGTGCTCCACAAAAATTCAAGATATTCTGAGTTAAAGGTACCTGATCGAACCCCAATCAATTCAATAAATTATAGGTAGCTAGCCGGAATTTTCAACCACACACATAAAAAACCCTACTCATTTATCGAGTGACGAGCGTGATGCCGCAGAAAAAAAATAAGGAAAAAAATCGAAGTGCGATGGAATCGTGCCCGATTTGATTGCCAGTCAGTGTAACCAGTCACGCCTTCGGTATTTGGGATACTCACTCACTCCTTTAGGAGTTTAAAAACCGCAATAAATAAATCTTTCTTTCGGATGCTCAAGTCCCAAACCGCAGACATGGGATACCAAAATCAAAAGGAAAAAAAAAAGTAAACCATATATAATATATATAAGAAAAGGGGCTATAAAACGCTGGACGCGTTGACGGTTTGCGGATCTGCGGATCTGTGGCTGGGACCTGCATAATGACCCACAAGCATAGAGCCCAGTTTATATTCCCTTTTGGTTTACTTTACTTTACTTTATTTTATTTTTCAGCCTCTGCCACATGCCAACAACTTGGTAATCTTTTGCATCATCGAGAGAGCGAATGAAGTACGTGGTGGGGAAAATTCGTAACGGAAAATTCGTGAGGAAAGGGGGTTTTCCTTCTGCGACTGTTGCTTCTTTTGGGCGCGCTCTGGAAATGCATAAACAAGCTGAGAGCCGAGTCGTTTTCCTGCCACATCCAGACGCCACTTGAAATTACATGGCCCCAGTGAGGAAAACGAGACAGAGGTAGAGACAGAGACAAGGAGAGGAAGAGGAAGAGGGATAGCAAATAGCGAGCGAGGGAGACGGGGAATGGCAATCGGCCGCAAAACCAAAAACCCCAAAAAAGGAAAACCAGCACCGTGAGACAAAATGCAGCAAAAAACCGAAGGAGAAACCACAACCAAAATGGTGAGTTGCATTATAAATAACAATAAGTAAAAGCGGACAGCAGCAGTTCAAGTTTCAAGAGCTCACATCTGAATACCCTTTAAGAACTTTAAATTTTAATATAATAATATACATATTATTGTAAAAGAATTAACTAAAAACCTAATAGCATATCAAACTCACTAAAAAATACGCAACCAAATAAAAAAATTGCAAAAATTGATTTTTTCATAGCATACTTTTAGTCTTTTAATGCATTTTTGCATGAAATTACTGCTTTTTATTCCAAAAAATATTTCTTTAAAATTAAAAAATACTTAAAATCGTTTAGAAATATTTATAAAACTTATTCCCAAAATAAATAAATACTTTAAGACAACGTTTTAAATTTCATAGCATACTTTTAGACACCTTGTTAGTTAATTATACTTTTGGTCATCTTTTTGGTTAGTTTTAAATAATTTTCTTGGATAAAATTCATGTATTTATTGTAGAAATATTTATTTAGACCACTGTAAGGAATTCTGCGACTGGGAATCTGAGGGACTGGAAGACCGAGGAGGCCTTAGAGCCTGAGACTGAGACTGAGAATGAGACTGGCACGGACAGTTTCGGTTGCTACTCGCGTACATCTGGCTGCGAACGTTTCGCATATGTAGCCAGCACGTTCTTCATTCAATGCCATGAAACGTGTTAAGGAGCTGGGGGGTTTTTTTTTATATTTTCAATGCAAGTCTGCGGCATGGAGGGTTGAGAAAATTTAATCAGTATAGCATTGCGAGCATTCCGATAGACAACCTGAATTTAGATAACAAATTATGCATTGCCCCCAACCCAAAGACCATTACAATTGTTGCACATGTGTGAGGCGGAAAAGGAAGGAAGGAGACGAAGGAGAAGGACGTGATGCGAGGAGGCTCTTTGTGGGCAACCTTTTAGGCTCCTCTTCCTGTCGGTTTTCCCCTTGCCAGCCTTTCACCCTCTGATTTTCCTGTTCTACTCTCCTGTTTTTTTTTCTCTGGTCCGGCAGAGGTCAGCAATTTTCATTTGAGGGCTTCGAGCTTCGAGGTTCGAGAGAGCTGAGGCGAATTTAGTAGGTCGCCAGGAAATGACAGTTATTGCCATTTGCCTTTCAGTTCAGTTTTCTGTTTTCAGTTTTCTAGCCTTTTTGGACTCTCGTTTTTACACCACAATTACGAGCGATGAATGAAAATGCAATGGGGAAATGCCTTTTAAAATGCACCCAAAACCAAACCCAAGCAACGAAACCCCCTGGGAAAAGCCTGGGAAAAAGCCCCAAAAAGTATGCTGCGGGATTTGGCACAAAGCGGTTCTACATTCTGTTTATTTCTGGCCTGTCAGTCACGTGTTGACGCAGTTTCTACCCCCCTTTAAACTCCTCTCTCTCCTCCTCTTTTTTTTTTTCGTCGGCTATAATTGCACTTTGGTTCCGTTTCCAGTTCACTTGCTACTCGTTTCGATTCGGTTTGTTGTTTAAGCCGAAATTGAGTTATGCTACAACAGGTTACTGGATATTCGGGGGCTTTTGGTGGGCAAGTGGGAAAGCTCCATTCGGCTGGAAGGTAACCCGAAAACTGAGAACCTAATTGGACACATTGATTGTAAGTTGCAAGGAAAAAAAAAAAAAAAAAAATTGAAAGTAGAAAGAAATGGAAAAAAGAGGAACCACAAAGAAAGCACAACAGCGGAAATAAACAAGAATTTGACAGGTTTTTGGATGGGGAAATCTAACCTCAAACCTCAAGTAAGAAATCACCAACTTCGTAAGAAAAAAAAACCAAGAATAAAAAATAAAAAAAAGAAAAAAAATATAAATAAGAAAAAAAATATAAATAAGAAAAAAAATATAAATAAGAAAAAACAAGAGAGAACGCTATAGTCGGGTGCCCCGACTATCAGATACCCGTTACTCAGCTAAGGGAGTGCGAGGGAGATAGATATATAAAATCTTTGATCGGGCATAACTTTTTAACGAATGGTCCGATTTGAAAATTTGAAACATTTCGATAGGTATTGATAGTCACAATAAAACTGCATTTTTAGTTTTCCAAAATCTTTAATGGTGTGGGCGCCAGACACCTTTAAAAAAATGGTGTAGGGCGATTGAGGGCGTTAGAGGGGGCGTGGCACCATTTTGAAATAAACTTGCGCTGCGTAGGAACTCCAAGAATATGCATGCAAAATGCCAATCCTCTAGCTTTTATAGTTTCCGAGATCTCAGCGTTCATACGGACGGACAGACGGACATGGCTAGTTCGACTCGGCTAGTGATCCTGATCAAGAATATATATACTTTATAGGGTCGGAAACGCTTTCTTCTACCTGTTACATACTTTTGCACGAATACAATATACTCTTTTACTCTACGAGTAACGGGTATAAAAATATAAATATATATATATATAAATAAGAAAAAAAATTAAGAAAGAAAAAAAGAGAATAAATATAAATAAGAAAAAAATATATAAATAAGAATAAAAATATAAATAAGAAAAAAAATTAAATAAGAATAAAAATATATATATATAGATGCAAAAAATAAAAAAAATATAAATAAAAATGCAAATCTTTAAATCTTTCTTCCCAAGCAAACCTTACAAATTTGTATTTAGTAATTTAATATATAAAACGAATCCTTGCTGGCAACAAAATAATATAATCTCTTTCCTGAACACCCACAAAAATAAATGAACTTAACCTGCGTTATAAACCAACATATTCCAAACCAACTTTGCTTCTTTTTTTTTTTTTGAAGAAAAAATTAAATTCCGAATGACATACAGAGCTGAAAAGTTGATGACTTTGTGCTGACCAGACGGGACTGTACCGCATAAAATAAAATAAAATAAAAATAAAAGCATCCAACAAAGGCAAATCCACTTCAATCACTCACCTAAAAACGAAAAATGTTGCCGGGGGAAAAGTCAAAAGTGCAAACACTCAACCAACCAAAATGTTCACTCCCCATCGCACTTGTCCCCCAAAAATTTTTGTCATAATCCAAAGCCAAAAAACCAATAGACCGAACCACACACCCTAACCACACACACACAAACACACACACACACTAACAGACTAACACACACACACATATAAACACGTGTCCAATTTTCGCATGGATTTCAGTTTTTCCGCTACCTTTTTTTTCGTATTTTGTGTGTTGGCTTGGGCAAATAAATGAAATGAAATGAAACATTTTAACAATAAATGCAAATTTAGCTAAGCCGCCTATTGGCAACTAAAACCGACACGGACGACAAAATAGACAAACAGGCACGCACACACACTCATCCCCCTCCTACCAACCCACACACACACACACACGCTTACGCACACATGCTAACGCAAATCGAAAAGTCTATAAAGCGGGCAAAGCCACCAAAAAATAGAGAAAGAAATCGAACCCAAAAATGGGATGAGCAAAAAAAGAGAGAGAGCAGAAGTCTAAGGGGGAAGCTACACATGGAAAAATACTAGGGACCTTAACTGTTATGGGTTTTATTTTGAAAATCACATTTCAAAAATTATTTTGTAAGAAAAAACCTAAAAAAAAAAAATTAAAAAAAAACGAGGACGGAAGCTAACTTCGGCAAGCCGAAGTTTTAATACCCTTGCAGATTTCACCCTATTGTTCCTATGGGAGCTATAAGATATAGACGTTCGATCGGCACGCGCTTTTACCCTGATCAAGGTATGCATAAAATAATAAGATTTAGAAAGATTCTTGTCAATAGCTCTTACACTGAGCGAAATATCTTCATTTTGTGAAAGCTATATCCGATTGTTCCTATGGGAGCTATAGGATATAGACGTCCGATCGGGTCGGCTTTCAAACTTGATCTGCGTACACATGTTTTAGGACGACTGTGAAAGTTTCAAGGCGCTAGCTTTTAAACTGAGCTCGCAAACGGTATTGAAACAGACGGACAGACGGACAGACGGACATGGCTATATCGACTCCCCTATTGATCCTGATCAAGAATATATATACTTTATGGGGTCGGAAACGTCTCCTTCACTGCGTTACAAACTTCTGACCAAAATTATAATACCCTCTGCAAGGGTATAAAAAGTTCAGTTTCAGAAAAATACAGATAGTTTTAAGCTAACTATTTTTTTAAAAATAAATAATTACCAGTCGTTGTTTTACTAAAATAAAAAAAAAATAAATAAATAAAAAATAAAAAATTGAAAAAAAATAAAACAAACTATTACCTATAGTTTAACAATAACTTAAACTGTTACCAATTTAAATTTTAAACTATTTTTTAAACAGAAAATAAATATTAGACAAATTTAATTTGGTAAATTTATGTTATAACTTTAAATTTAAAACATTTTTTTTTAAAGAGAAAATAAAAATTAGACAATTATTTCTCTTTTTAAAGCCCTGCTTAAAAACCCTGATTTTTTCTCACTGTGCAGCCATGCAAATTTTTCGCTTTATTTTCACGCGCATCTGGCACACTCACACACGCACACACACACGAAAGTAGGGAAATCAAAAGCCCTCTTTGTGTGGGTGAGCGTGAAAAGTGAATGGCAAAATGTGTCAGCATGTGGCTAAAAAAAAAGGGAACATTTTTGTTTTTTTTTTTTTTTTTTTGTTACTAGCTTTGGGGCATCTGACCAATTGTATGATTTAATATGACAATGGGCTGGCGGTCTGCTTTCTGGGTGTGTGTGTTGGTGTCTGTGTGCGTTTCCACATATGGACACATAACACATAAAAAAAACCACTCAACTAAGCCTTTATTTAATAACAAACTAAGCACAAAGCAACTGCGGGCTGCTCTCAAAAACCGAAAAGCAATCAGCGACTAAGCTAATACACTCAGCAGAGCAGAAAAATTGGTTTTCACAACGATTGAATAGATCCGATTTAGAATTTGGCCACTCGAAAGGATTTTGATTTTATTTAAGTAAATATTATTATATAATATTTAATATATTAAATATCTATAAAAAAAAAACAGCTCTATATCCAAATTATATTATTATTTTATTTTATATTATAGGTATACAGATTTTAAGCTTATTAGTAATCCTAAAAAAAATCTGAATAATAAACCTTTTACAAACAAAAATTCTAATTTCAGCAAAATATTTTTTTTTAATTTTATTTACAATTGATAATTTTCTTTTAATCGAACCAATTATTTCGATCGAGCGAAAGTCCCAACCCAAAGGACCCGGAAAACCCACCGACTTTTCTATAAAGTTTCCAACTGATTCCTCAGCAAAGTTCGATGGCAATCGCTCAAGTGGAACATCGATTCCGTCGACCCAATCGATGCCCATTCCCATTCCAATAACGATTCCCATACCGATTCCCATTCCGATTCCAATACCGATTTCGATTCGCTCTTAAGCAAACGACTTGAAATTTGAAAAGTAAACGAAACGATGATAAAATAATACAAATACAACAGAGAATGGCAAACACCAGCAAACATAGCAGCCAGCACCCGAAATACAGATGTGTGGGTTCGGTTTTGGTTATAGATGGCTGCATATAAACTGAAAATCGAAAACCATATTTCAATTTGCGGCATTTAGCCCACACACATTGGAAAATCCAGAAGGGGAGAGGGAAGGGGGGAGGGCGGCCAAAGGACACGCATGATCAAATTGATACGCTTGCCGTAACGAGCAGCATTCGCTGAGTGAGTTTGGGCACACGGTACGTATACGTATTCAATGCCCTGCTGTGGGTTAAGGTGGCATGCGGTGGGTTAAGCCTGGGCAGGGGGAGGGGGGGTTGGAGAAAGGTGCGACATCGGCGGCAACTAATCGACCCGGAGCGAATGCCTCGAATCAAATATAAATTGCAACTCTGTCGATGAATGTTTCTATGTCCACATTTCAGTATTTGTGTGAGTGCTGGATGCACTGGGAAAAAATATGAAACATTTAATAGGCAAATTTCAAGAATTTCACTTAACAAATGTATGTATTTTTAAACTCCTTAAATAATAAACACAAAAAAAATTTTTTTTTTAAAAATCATGTTTCCAAGCAAATTATGATTTAAAGAACTTTTTTTCCCAAAGAATTTGATCTTTGTGGGATTTGAATTTCTAGGAAAAAATTTTTTTTTAAATCTTTTTAACTTAAAATATTTACAATGAACCTAAAATGAGCCCATATTTTTAGAAAATCAACTTTAGTATGATAACTTGGATGTTTTTATCCTTTCTTTTTGATACATTTAAAAGTTCATACCAATTTCTCTCAGTGCACTTTACACACATGCAAGCTGCCGTTGATTGTAAAGCATTTGGGTATGCAGCTTCTGTTTCCGTTCCGATTCTGGCAGTCTTCACTGTACTTTGGCAGGCGAAGCGGCGGCAGTGACCCCAATTCCCAGTTCTCAAGCTTTCCCCCTTTTTCCTCTCTCTCTCTCCCTTTATCCCTTTCCCCTTCCCCTTCCCTACTCTACATTCACGTCCATCTTCCTCTAATTCCGCTTGATGCCCAAACATGATTTTACACCTCGACCGCTTCCAACATTGCGGTATTTGCGTGCCTCCCAGCTTCTTAAAGGGGGGAAAATGGTAGAAAATTCATTGGGGAAAGCTAAGAGAAAGGTGGGAGAGAAACATGGGGGGCAGGGGGTTTTTTGGGATCCAAAAACGTGGCCAAAAGCTTCATACATCATTCAACAATGAGCGGTACCGTTAAGGTCGTCTTTGTATCTGTGTGCGAGTGTGTGTGTGTGTGTTTGGTTTGTATGTTTGTGTACGTGTGCACCGGATGTCATTTGTATAAGTTTATATGGTGGGGATTTTCAACTGGCCTCTTCTCGCCGAAAACTCTGCAAAGTGAAAAAGTGAAATAAGCGCAGCTTCCACACACATATATGTACATAAGTATATTTCCCTTTCCTTCAACGCTTTTCGCACTTTCCACCAATATTTCCCCCCGACTTCGATGGGAAAATTTTAAGGCCCCATAAGTTATAAGTTCTTTAGTACGAAATTAATGCGTATCGTATGCGTATGATAAAAGCGATAAAGAGATTGGTGTTTTTTAAATTTTACTTGAATATTGCAGTAAAAACTACAAATAAAATAAATTCCATTGTTTGAGAATCCCTAATTAATTGCGTAATAATATCGGAATATTTTATTAATGGCGAAAAATATGTGCAACCTTTTATTGATTTAATAATGAAAGGTTAATTGTTTAAGTCACGAATTAAAATGTTTATATTAATGAATAATTAATTGTCTGAAGTGTGAGAATAAATGTTGCACCTGGAATTTTTCACTTCTGCATTGATCTGAATTTGTTATCTATTATATTGGCCATTTTCCGTCTTTTCTCAGGCATATTCAATTATTGAAAAATCCGCTATTTGCTTGTGATTTTGTTTTATTTGCGGATGATCATTGTAATCCAATATTTGACTTTCGGTTATTTAAGTACGGAAAATCGCTGGCCCCAGAGATACATATATATATATATTTTATTACTCTTCCTCTTTTCTCAGCTTTATATTTCACTCTGTTCTCACTTATCGCTTCGCTGCACACACCTTCCACCACCGAAACTTTTCCCCTCCCCTCGCACTTTTCACTTTTCACGCCCACCGCCATTTTCCCCATTTCCCCCGCCCGCTTTCCCTTCTATTGACCACAATTATGAGGTGCTTTTAATCATATTACAGCCACCGCTTTCCCCCGAATCTCTCCTTTGTGGTCCTGTGACTGCCGAGGCGTGTCTCAGTTGGCTTATTTTTCATTTTTCCTCTTTTCCATTTCCCATTTTCTGCTGCTACTGCTGCTACTTCGCTCCCGTATTTTTTCCGTGTGCATTATTTTCAGCTACCCTTGACCTTCGTCCGCCCCCCCCCCCCCCCTTGAACCACCCTAAATTCTGGAACCACTGGGCTAGGTGACCTTTTTGAATGAGTCTCCACGGAATAAGCGCGTTCGCCTCGCTGACTATCTGAGCAGAAGCAGCAGAGCTCCAACTGGAGCTCCAGCCTCTGATTGGAGGTAAAAGAAGGGGAGGGGGAGGAGAGGGGTGGGGTCAGTGGTGCCCATCTGAGATTTATCAAATATTAAAATAGCTAGCCTAATGGCCATTTAAGGCAAAAATTCATGAAAAAATGCAATTAAAACAAAAAACATTATTATACAGTTTATACAATTTAAACTAAACAAGAGAGAAAGCTATAGTCGGGTGCCCCGAGGGGGCGTGGCACCATTTTGAAATAAACTTGCGCTGCGTAGGAACTCCAAGAATATGCATGCAAAATGCCAATCCTCTAGCTTTTATAGTTTCCGAGATCTCAGCGTTCATACGGACGGACAGACGGACAGACGGACATGGCTAGTTCGACTCGGCTAGTGATCCTGATCAAGAATATATATACTTTATAGGGTCGGAAAAGCTTCCTTCTCCCTGTTACATACTTTTGCACGAATACAATATACCCTTTTACTCTACGAGTAACGGGTATAAAAATATAAAGTATATAAAAAATAATTAAAATATAAAACTTAAATATAAAAATATGAAACTTATATTAATGGAGCTTAAAATCCTTTAAATTTATCAGAATGAAATGAAATCCAAATAAATCATTATTATACAATTTAAACTAAAATAATTATAAAATCCTTCAAATGTTAAAAATACCCAAGATATAAAAATAAAACATAATTATACAATTTAAACTGAAATAATTCTAAATCCTTTAAATGTATAAATGAATAAAACATAATTATACAATTTATACTAAATTATTTGTATAAAAAATTAACTATGTAACTTATATTTAATGTAGCTAAAATCCTTTAAATTTATCAAAATCCCTATGAAATGCAAATAAATCATAATTATACAATTTAAACTAAATTAAAAAAAAACAATAATAATTATAAAATATTAAAAATTTTAAAACAATAATATTTATAAAACTTCCATACAAAGCAGTGGAAAATCCATATAATTGATCGAAGTCCCTCAGAAATGCAAATAAAACCTTAAACATATTTATATAATTTTAAATTTTAATTTAAAATATACTTAACTTTCCATAAATCATTTTTTATTGTACTGAAAAAGTTCTCGCAACAATTAGAAAATTTTTAATTTAAAATAATAACGTTATATACCAAGAATATATGAAAATATAATTCTGTTGCCTTTAAAACGCAGCAAAAGGCATAAAAATCGAACCGCTTTCAATTTCCATCTCGCCCGGAAAACCCCAATTTAGCTAGAAAATAGAAAAGTTGGCAACACTAAAGGCAATGGGGAAGGGGCGGGGGAGTGCAGGGGGGTCTCTGCTTATCGCTTTTCTATTAGACACGCGCCACGACCACGCCCACAGCTCACCCCGCCCTCAAACGAGCGCCCCCCTTTGAAGCCCACAGCATTGTTTCAAAAATGTTCGTTACAAAAGTTTTTTTTTTTGGGCGCAATTTGAGCCACAGAACAACGACAAATTTACCATTTCCCATTTTCCTTTCGGGAAGGTGGGGGTTGGGGGTTGGGGGTTGGTTTCTCCCCTTCTTATTATTATTGTTGTTATTCGGTTGTCCTCAACTTAAGTGATTCATTTGCGCTTAAGACACAAATGATTTCGTTCAAATTCAGCGCTCAGCGAACTAAGTAAATAAGTCAGCCAAGAAGTCCTGTCCCAAAGAGCCAAAGAACTTACTTTTCTTTTCTCGTTTTCGAAAACCGCAAAATGTAAATGCAAAGTGCGCATAATTTTATGAGAAATGAAGAAGTGGGGGGGGGGTCTTTCAGGGGAGGAACAGGTCTCTTCTGTGCCTAATTGACTGCCATTTCAAGTGGAGTTCGGCGGAAGACGACGGCTGGTGGGTATACGTATATATATATATATATATAACTCGGTACGGGTTATTATGCCAGACTTTTGAAAACTTGTTTTCCATCGCTTTTCCACCGCTCCTCGAATTTTTATGCACAACACACGCCACGGGAAAATGCTTTGAGCGAAAAGTAGAGCAAACTGAGGGCGGGAAAAGCGGGGAAATGCGGAGAAAAGCGGACGGACAGTGACAGGCAACTGACACCCGGTGGAATATAATTTACAATGACTGTGGCCGCTGACCAGCGGAAAAGCACAAGTTTTCCACCGCACAAAGGTTCACGCAAAACACCCAGAGAAAATGGGTAATTATCGGGAGTTATTTTAATAATTATTACAGGAATTAGCCGAAGAATTTATCTTTTGTAAATCAACTACTTTTTAATTTGGTTAAGTCTCTGGATTAAAATAAATTACATTAAATTAAAAATAATAAAAACTATCGATAGCACTATCGATACTATCGATGGTTCTACAATATAACCTAACCTAATTAAATTTTACATTTAATTTTTCATATTTTATAAAAATAAAGTAGAGCAATCGATAGCCAAAACTATCGATATACCCACGATTGATGTTTTCACAACCCAACTACAATAGTGTGGCCATTTTTTTTTTTTAATTTTAAAGCTACTCCGGAAATTGATATAGCTATCTGATGTGGTTTTTTCGCCGTGTGCCAAAGAGAATTGCGAAACACAAAGAAAGATTTTCTAATGAGCAACTCTCCAAACTGGCCAACAGCAAAGTTTTCCGTTTCGCAAGTGTGTGTGTGTGTTGGAAAACCGGGGAAAATTAAGCTCATTATTGCATTTAGTGGAAAACAATCAGAAGTAAAGAAAACTCTGTTCAAAACTCTAAGCCAAAGGGAAATGGAGGCACAAAGGGAAAAGGAAAAAGGAAAACGGGAAAAGTGCTGGCTATAATTGAGTTAAAAGCAAACGGGTGGCGGTGGTAGAAGTTATATTCGAATTATTGAAGCGATAAATACATTAATTAAAGTCAAGTTGCTCATAAATAAATAAAATCTGCTGAAAAGTAAACGAAACAGCCAGACAAGAAGAAGAAGAAGCTGAGAGTCCGAATATTAGGAGGGGGAAAAACAGGTAAGAAGGTGGTGAAAAGTCAAAGCCAAAACCATTAATGAAAGCGTCGAAGAAAAGGAGAAAAATGGCGACATTTGAGAGAGAGAGCGGCAGAGGAAAAGCGAGGGTTTTCTTTTTGTTTTTCCCATTTTACCGCTGCTGTTTTTCTTTTCTTTTCTTTTCTGCGCGTGTTGAATGAAGTTGAAGTGCGGTCACAGTTGCGGTTAGTGAAATGGCCAAGACAGAGGTAATTGCTCAGCTGAATTGATGAAGAGAAGCTTAATGAAGAAAAGCGAAAAGTCAGCAGAAAAAAAGGCTAAAAAAAAGGTGTGGTATGGGGGAAAATTGAATTGAAAGTGCTGTTTAATAAAGTAAAGCCCAAGGATTTAAGTTAAAAAATGATGTGATATGATGACAAACTTAAATAATCCTCATTTATCAACTTTACAAAAAAAATCGTGAATAAAATTCCAGAAAAAGTAATCGAAATACAAAAAAAAAACCTGACAACCTGCAACTTCTTCTCATTTGCAGCACTGCAGGTTGTTCAGTCTCATAAAGCAGTTAAGAGCTTTTGGCCCATAACAAGACCACCTTCTACCCCGCTCTTAACCCAAGCAAGAAACAAAATCCCCGAGGAAAGCAGCCTTCTAATGAGTCGCCTTGGCATTTTCCCGACTGACGGAGCGCATTAAAATGGGAATTGAACGGGGAGCCGGGGAAGAGAAGGCGATACTAAACAAGAATCATAATATATATATATGGTATATATGTGGAAAATATGGAGCGAGAGCCCCGCCAGTTGCAACTTGACATCAACTCGCCGCTTAACATCAATTAAAGATCCACAAAACCTAATCTAAGCACTTAACCTATAACCCCAGGCGATAGTGGGCAACACCTCCTGCTAATCCCCCTCCTCGAAATTCTGAACCGCCAAGTAAGCCAGCACTTTTCTCTTTACTCCGGCGAAAGGATGCCCGAAAATCTTGCGGAGCGTGAAAACTTCATCGTCAGGTGAACGCCGCCAGGTGAAGGCGAAAGTTTGCCAGCGACGACGACGACGACGTGCAGCTCATAAAAAGGAGTTCAGCCAGGGGTCGTGTCCCGTCCCCGCCTCGAAATGCTCGCAAAGAAAATGGAGGATAACTTTCGTGCAGGATAATTATGAAAGCGCCTATCGCGATGTCTTCTAATGGCGGCGACGACAGCCAAACAAAAGCGCTGAAAGACAGCTGTCTCCTGCCCCCCGAAATCCCGCCCATCCCATACACCATCTCAGCCAGCTCAACTCATCCATCCGACGCAGGGTCTTATTACACCGTACAAAGTATTCTATTTTGTTTTATTTATCATTTTCGAATTTCGGTTATTTTTTTAGATTTTTATATTAAACCGTTTCTGCTACCCTTTCATCTTGCCGTTTATGGTTTAACGTATTTTATTGGTATAGATAGATTAGATTATCTTATCGCATTTACGTTTTTTCAGTCGGGTATACAAAATTAACTCTTTCTGAAAAATATTATTTTAAATATTATAAAATAATAGTGGGGTTTTTGGATTTCATATACTTTAATATATAAAAAAAAAATATTTAAAATTTAGAAATTATTTTTTAAAATATATGAAAATATATTTAACAAGTTTTTAATACTTTTTGGAAATTCACAAATTATTAGCTTAATCTTGACAAGTTTTTAATACTTTTTGCAAATCTACAAATTATTTTTTTAATCTTAAAAATAAATTATATATTATATCAAACAATGAAATGTGTTGTTCATAAAAATCCTAACACAAGTACTTCAGATATTATCTTCCTATCTCTTAATACCAAACTCATGTTACCAAGAAAACTTGTCGAAATAATTAGCAGTTTTAATGGAATTTCCCTCTGTGCACCTGGCCACTTCAGAGCTCCCAGTCCCACTCTCCCGGTCTCTCCATTAAGCCAGCAAGGAGCTCCGGCCGTATAACAGCCACGTAAATGTAATTAAACCATACATCAACGTGAAATATGTCGACTCTGCGACTGCGACTTCGTCTAGGAGTCGAGGCCTGTTAACTTTCCGTATGTACGATATGCGTTACGTACACGGGATGGATATGTGGCAGGACCCCAGGAACCGAGGACCCAAGGAACCCCAGGACCCTCGGGGATGGATTGGCATCGTCGCATCGTCGCCTTCTCGCAGGACAGCCCATTAGAAGCCGAAAAGAGCCCGCGGGAAAAGTCTACCGAACTTGGGGGAAATGGAAATGGGAAATGGAACCCTCACTCACTCACTAACTCACTCACCCACTCACTCTCACTCATTCAATCCCTTCAAAGGCAGACAAACAGCGTTGGTGTAAAATAAAGAACAAACTTTCTGCTATAATTAATCTCAAGCTTATTAAATCATTCCTCAAATGAGAAAATCACGCTGGAAAGTCTTGCCAAAGTCCACCGAAAACTTCTTGGCTACTTATACAATTTAAGCCTTCTAATGGAAACTAGGAATGGAAACTTGGTATAATTAATCAAGATCTTATTAAATTGTTTTACACACAATTAGTATTAAAAAGAATTAACTAACTTTAAGATATTTGTATTTGTACCTGAATGCAGAACTAATTTCCAGATTAAATATATATATAAAGATTTGAATAATTATTTATTTTTATTTTATACAAACACCTAAAAAAACCCCAATACAATGGGTACAAAAGAATTATTCAAAATACCGCACCGAGATACGAAAAGGCGATTTAATGCAAGTTGTCAAACGAGGAAGGCGAAAATCTCATTTGAATGCCGCAATCGCTGGTGGGGATTACATATAACCAAACCAACCGAACCGACAAGCAAATAACCAAACAGCGAGGGTATCCATAGTTCCGGATCCTGAACGCGATGAGGGAAGCCAAGAGCTTATAGCTGTCGTGTTCGCCGGCAAGAAAAGGTAATATAAATACACGTAAATATAAAGCAGAATTGTAATTATGTGCTTAACGTGAGCGATGCGATGCGATGCGATGTGAAGCTGCTGCCAGCAGCCCTTTTCATCCAGCAACCCCATGCCATGCCAAACCATACCATACCATACCATCGCAAACCCCCGGGAAACTCCTTGACATAACCCACCAGGTGCTGAATATCCTTCGCTATGCATGAAAGTGGTGGGAAGTTGGCGAGCATTTGAATGGCATCAAGACAAGTTGGCTCTAATTTAATTCCAGCGCTGACTTTTGGCCGTCATCATCATGATGATGATGTTCGGTATGGGGGGGGGGGGGGTTGGGTTAATGTGAAACTAAGGATGCTGATGACGTTGAGGTTGTACTTAAAATGCTGCCAGGAAGTATTTCACTCCGCACTTAAAGCCGACGATCTCGAACTTTTATGACTTAAAGCCCTACGCCCTTGTAAAACTAGTTGAAATCAGTTTTCCTAGCCAATATTGCCAACCTAAACTTCTGAATAAAAGTCTTCCCTAAAAATATTCCTATTTTTGTTAAAAAACCAAACTCCTATAAAAAAAAAAAGAAAAAAGTTTTTTGCTAAAACAAAGGAAATATTGATCCAAATATGGATTGTCATACCTTTCTGAAGTCGTTATTAAATTTCCAATCGATTCACATTTAAACTTTGACATTTAATTTTTTTGCCATTTTTCGCAAAAAATTACGATGTACCCCCTTATAAAAAAAATGAAAATTGACAAAAATTTTAGTTTTTCAAAATCACACGGAAAGTGTTATTGATTTAATTATTATATTGTAATCTATTCAAAACAGTATGTATTTTTGATGTAGGACCATTTTTGGCCAAGTAATAGCAAAAGACCCAAACAAATAATTCCTATTTTTGTTTAAAAACTAAAATCCCAAATATAAAAAAAAAAAAAAAATCAGTCCTTTCGCTGAAACAAAGGAAATATTGATCCAAATATGGATTGTCATACCTTTCTGAAGTCGTTATTAAATTTCCAATCGATTCACATTTAAACTTTGACATTTCATTTTTTTGCCATTTTTCGCAAAAAATTACGATGTACCCCCTTATAAAAAAAATGAAAATTGACAAAAATTTTAGTTTTTCAAAATCACACGGAAAGTGTTATTGATTTAATTATTATATTGTAATCTATTCAAAACAGTATGTATTTTTGATGTAGGACCATTTTTGGCCAAGTAATAGCAAAAGACCCAAACAAATAATTCCTATTTTTGTTTAAAAACTAAAATCCCAAATATCAAAAAAAAAAAATCAGTTTTTTCGCTGAAACAAAGGAAATATTGATCCAAATATGGATTGTCATACCTTTCTGAACTCGTTATCAAATTTTCAATCGATTGGCATTTAAACCTGGACATTTTATTTTTTGGCCATTTTTCGCAAAAAATCATGATGTACCCCCTTATAAAAAAAATGAAAATTGTTCAAAATTTAAATTACCCTATAAGAAGCTTAAGTCAGAAGAGCTTTATAAATGGTAATACAATTATAATTACACTAATCAATTCCAGGACTTAGTGCGCCCGAGCGCAAAAATGTAAAATACTGTGTGTGTGAACCCAGGGGAAAATGGAAAAACAAGCTGGCTGACTGATTTCCGTGTTGACACTCCTCGATGGTTTTTCAGCAGCACCAGAGGAGCCAGAGGAGCACTTCACCAATCACCTGAGGTTTGGAGTCTTAACCCCTGTCATCGGCATATTTATTGGCAAAAGAAAAGAGCAAAAAAAAAGAGCGAGGAGCTAAAATAATGAGCTACTTAAAGGAAATATGTATGCAACTTGGTTGGTTGGTTGGTTGGCAACGAAAATGCAGAGCAAAATGCATCAAGTTGGGGGCTCAAGGTGCCCAAGGAACTTGGCTAATGCGCATTTGCCTACCTATATATATTTCCACCTCCCATCCCAGAAAAGACTATAAATTTCCACAAAAATGGGGGAACTAGGTGGGGGGGTTTCTTTTTTTTTTGGTTGGGGGGGGGGGGGGGGATGTCAGACGGAAAGAGGACTCGATTGACGGGATTTCTGGCCCGGGGAGTCTAATGATGGCTCTGCTGCTCTCGAGGCAAAACTCTCCTCTCAACCAACTAAGACAAACTAAAGGAAGACATGAAAATTTTCGATATCCGTGCCTAACGACTATGTATGTGTGTGTGTGCGGCAATGAGATTTTAAGAGCTTCCTTCTTCCTTTCTAAGCAAAAATTTGTTATCGCCATTGGCAGGCTGAGGAGAACTGAGTGAAAAATACTATATTACAAGGTATACGTACATCTATATATATATATCTATATATATATAGTATATATAGCTAACGAGCTATCCGCTGCCGATATCCCATGGGGAAATTGAAAGGGGGAGGGGGGGGTTGGCTTTTGAGGGGTGAGATTGGTTAGGAGGACCTGGGGACTTGGCCCGATTTGCTGCTTGTCTTGCATTTAATGTCACACGCTTCATTATTTCTAATTGGCAAATTTTCAATCAGCAAACGAACAGCCTTGGACTTTGGTAGTGGGAGGCGTTACGGGGGGGGGGGGGGGGGGGGGGGCGGTGAGGGGATTTTTGGCGTTAGTGGGCGGCTTTTTTGGGTGGTGCTGCCCCTATTCCCAGCGCGTAAATTTGGCTGTGCTGTGACTTAACAACTTCAGAATTCAATTATGCGACACAGAGTGAAATCAACATTATTGATAAGCCGCAAGGACAACGGAAAATGGTGAAGGGGCAGGGGTTTCCGGCAAAAAGATGGGTAGATAGATGCACTGAAAAAAAAATCGACATGTAATAGGTTCAATTCTGGCTTATTTCATATCAATAAGAAGATTAATGTCAAATATATGATTCAAGCATATCAACTTGACATTTCATCATATCATAAAAGTTAAAAAAATACTGCTTTAAAATACCAAATGTAGTATTTTTTGAACAAATTTTGTAAAATAAGATACAAATAATATTCATATCAAAATGATATGAATAACTTGATCTTTAAAATATTTTTAATTAACCTGATCTTTTTTTTAATTTTTTTCCTGTGTATAAATGGGCGGTAGGTGGCTTCAGTTCTTGGCTAAAATATAGAGATAGAGGCCCCAAGTCGCCGCAGTTCCAACTAACCGATAAAAGTTTGCCTCCTGGAAAAACCAGAACCACGACGAACGACGAACCAGGCCAACAAAAGAAAACGTAATGCGCAAATTATCGTAATTATAAATTAAGTCGACGTCGGTTTGCTTTTGCTTTTGCAAAAAAAAAAAAAGAGGAAAATACAAAAAAAAAAAAAAAAAAAAAGTAGAGAAAATAAGAGAGGGGTTTCGGTGGAAAGGCGCAGTTGAAATGTTGGAAAATGTAATGAAAAATACTTTTTGCACAGACCACCCACTTACCCATCCACCCACTGGCATTCGAAAATAGATTTTCACTATATATACGTTTATAACGAGCTGTAATTCTCTGGGCTTCGGGGGAAGTTTTCGAACGACCGGAGGTCTTACAAAGTTGCCTCTTCTTCGCTGTGTAAAGTGGAAAACTTTTTCTCCAGCGCTCCTCGCGCTATCCCCACTAACCAACCAGAGTTCCCCTTTAACTCGAACTCGAATAAAAAAATCAAAAAAAAAAGAAGTAGCTGATATATATAAAGCAAGGAGAGGAACAAACAACTAAAGCTTTACCCAAAGCTTGTGAAAATTTCACTTACTGTTGTTGCCTCGGGCTGTAAATGAAGCCATTTTGTGGGGTTGAAAGTTTGGGGGGGGGGAGCTACCGTTATGATGCCTGAGCTAACTCAGCATTATTGGGTCGAGCACTTCTAATTGTTAGGGGGGCGAAATCCCCCCAATCTACGCAAATTCTTTAGCCATAAACCAAACGCGTTAATTGAGCGCCGCAGCCAAAAGTCTCAGACAAAACAGTAACATTAAATAGATACAAGAATGACTGGATGGGAATCTTCAAAACAATTGAAACGCCTCAAGTTTCCGGGGGTCTCAAAGGGAGGGGGAAGGGTAAGGGGGATGGGGTGCTATGGAGCCACTTGGAAAAATTTACAACTTTCGGGGGTGGCCAACGAAAGTGGCGGCTATTAAAAATGTTGCTGTCGTTTGTTGGCCGAAACTAAAATTAATTCTGTGCATACGAAATCGTTAGGAAGAAATGCTGAAAAAAATCAAAACGAAGTTGGAATGCCCTTTAAAAAAATATGGAACATTTTATATAAATAAACATTAATATATAAATAAATAGGTATATAAAAAGGTATATAAATAAATATATAAATAAATATATAAATAAATATATAAATAAATAAATACGTAAATAAATATATAAGTAAATATACAAGTATATATAAATAAATATAAAAATAAATAAATATAAAAATAAATAAATATAAAAATAAAGAAATATAAAAATAAATAAATATAAAAATAAATAAATATTTAAATAAATAAAAATGTTAGTAAATAAATATATAAATAAATGGGAGGATTTTTAATAAATAAATAAAATTAATAAATAAATAAAATTAATAAATAAATAAAATTAATAAATAAATAAATTATAAATAAATATATTAAAAAATGTATACAAATAAATAATAATTTCAAATATGTACTTCTCAATTAAAACAATTTTTTAAACTCGTTGATAAATAAATTGGTATTTTTTCCGGGAAATCATAAGCCAAGCCTTTGAGTTTTTAAAGTCTAGCCTTTCTCCCAAAGAGCCTTCGATTTATGAAGATATACGAGCGCAATCTGGAGCAAAGATTTTTTAAAATATAGCCACTTATTGCCCATATGGCAATTTTCAAGGCCTTATCTTGGCAGGCCGATCAGTTCTCGAATGGGAAATGCCGCACTTTGAAGGATACACTTTCCCCGAGACATATCCCGCCCTGGGGTATCATCAGCACATCCCTGCCCCCCCCCCCCTTTCTCCTCCCTCGACCGACTGATGGATGTCCTGGCCGGAGGCATTTTCCTCTGTGCATAAGTAGCTGGGAAATTAACGCCAAAAAGGACGAGGAGGAGCGGGAAATTGTAGTGCGTGCGAAAAGGCGGAACAAAAAAAAAAGAAAAGAGGATGAGGAGGAGGAGAAGACTAAGACAGCGATTGATGGGTGACAAGGGGATGGGGATGAAATTCCATTGAATGGTTATAAATTGAAAATGACTAAATGAAATGAGTAAATATTGACAGATTGACTGAAGTTGGCAGGCAACGGCAGCCTTCCACTTTCCACTTGGGGTCATTTTGAGTTTGACAAGGCTAATTTGTTGATTTGCTTCAATTTGGTTTTCAGCTTTGCGCACTTTTTTCGTTTATTTTCGCCTCTCTCTAATCTCGTTATTTTTGTCATTAGCATTCGAGTTCTGTTCCCTTGGCTTTCTTCTTCTTCTCTAGCTTTCTATCCTGTTCCATTCTATTATATTCTATTCCATTTGGTGTCTGTTTCGGTCAGCTGGAGGAGCATTTTCATCGGCAAAAGTTTTTTGTCCTGCTAATGAGCTTAGGACTTTTGGAGTGGGAGTGGCCGAAAATGAACGGAAGTAATTATAATGGGGGCTGCGAACATGATTTTTGGCATTCTAATTGAATCGAGAAATCCAAAAAAAAAAACTTGGCAATGGGTACTTACAAGAAAAATGGTCTCCACTTTACAGAAAAAAAAAATCGTATTTACCCCTCCTCCAGTTCTATAAATATTCTATAGGTCGATTTTCTTCCAGAAATAAAATACAATGCCTCTAAAAATATCACAAACAAAGAAATATAATTCTTAGGCAGCCTATATAAATTCCCTTCGCTTTGTTATATTTATTTTTTAAGCAACCAGCATTTTTATCCAGCCAATTTATGCACTCTATTGATAGTAATCCATAATAAAATCCGATACAAGCTTATTTTTATCGTTTTTCTCAGAAACAAGGTTCTATTGAATTATGGTACATTAAAAAAATAAATAAAAATCAACAACTAAAAATTGGTTTATAAAAATACGCCAAACCAAGCGAATAAATTATATTTAAATTTGCAATGCCAACAGTTCGTATACGTAATTTCGTAACCATGGGGCGAAAAAACTGGCCTGATTTTTATTAGGCCAAAATATGCAGCAAATATACGAAGAAATAATATATTTTATATGTAAACATGGCGTATACGTAATTTCGAGGCCGTGCAAAAAGTGTTGCCTACTTTTTGGGCTGCTTTAAAAATACCAAACACTTAAAAACTGTTTAATAAATTGATTCGCTAACACTCTATAAAATAAAATACAACACATTGTGTATGCATAACATAAATTGAAAACATAAGAAAGCTAAATGGACTCTAAAAACTCCTTAGATAAACCAATTGAGCTTATTCAAGGCCACTCTCCTCCACAAAAATACACCCACAAATAGACTCCTACTTCTATTTTCTTTCTTTCTTTTGTAGTAATATCAGACAGTATCAACATTTGGCTCCCCCATGCAATGCAATGAATATATATACTAAGAAAATATAGGTTCACCAAAGCACAGACACTGGGGTTTTAGGTAAGACATATGCCTCGCGTCTGATCCCCCAGTTTATCTGAGCATCCAACTAGAGATTCTATACGGCAAAATGGCAATGGCCGTATAATAAATCGAAGTCACGACAAATATAAATAATAAAATGTATTTTATTTTATTTCGTTTGCATTTCAACGTGCTTTTAGTACATAAATCTCGGGCTTAGCAGCGGTCGGAAGCCCAAACTCAAACTCAAACCGAAAAGCAAAAGCAAAGGCAGCTAGAGGGAAATAAAATACGTGAAAATAAAATAAAAATAAATAAATAAAATAAAAGTTGGGGCGCCTGAAACAACAGACACGAGTCGTGGGTCGTGGCCATCAAACCTATCCTATCGTATCCTATCCTATAGCAACCCAACCCATCCCCTTTTTTCCCCTCCTATGCTGTATGAATATTGTTTGTGCATATATAATAAAAAATAAAAAACCGAAATGGGCAAAAGCAAAACAAAGAGCAAAAGGAAGAAGTAACAATAACAAATCCAATATTAGATGGCTATAACAACAATGCGTTCAAGTATGAAAGCAGGGGCGTCCAAAAAGGGGTTTGCTATCTTGTAGGGGGGGAGGGGGGTTTTGCTGGTACTGGCAGCTGGTGCCAAGCGAACCAAAGCAAAGTCTGATGTACACGTTTATGGCTATTTGCGATTTTCCCGAGCAGCAGCTCAATAAAAGAGACGACTCGACTAGAAAGGACCAAGCCGAAAACAATGAGAGACGATAGAGTGTACACTTAGAAAAAATTATTAAAATGGATTAAAAGTAACACAAGATGGGTAAGATTATCACGGTGACTTGATACAAAATTCAACTAATATTTTAATATTTTATTTTCCATATTTTTCCCATTTTAAAGATTAACGAATATATTTTTAAAAACTTTTTTTACCTGAAGCAATCTTCTATGAGTTTTTCTTCGTAAGCTGTAGTGATTAAATCTGAAATTAAAGAAGAGAAATCATTAAATGGGGATTTTAAAAGAAACTCAATTAAATTTAAAAATATTTTAATTATTTATTTTAATTAATATAACATGCTTATGTAATTAAATGGTAATTTATAAAATTCAAATAAAATTTCGAATAAAAACTATAACTACTGTCCTACTTAAATATTTATTTTACTTAATATACAATGCTTATATAATAAAATACTAAATTATAAAATTATTGTATTTAATTTAATTAATATAAAATGCTTATGTAATAAAATAGTAAATTATAAAATTCGAATAAAAAGTAATACTACTGCCCTACTTAAATATTAATTTAACTTAATATAAATATTTATTATAATAATAAAATAGTAAAAAAGTAGAACTACTGCCTGCATTTCTGTCAGTGCATAACAATAGAAAGCACGTCAAGAGAAAGCTGCGAGGTAGTGTTAACCATGGACAAAAGTCCCCCTTCGTCGAGTTGAGCTTATTTCGAGGTGATTTTAAAGGCATTAAGCGAAAGTGGCAGACAAAAATCGTGGATTGTTTGTGGGGCGAGATTGCTCAAGCTGAAGTGGATAATCATCAAATGATGCTACAATTACCTTTCGCCCCCCCCCCTCGTCCCAAAAAAAAAAAACCAACCATAATCAAGAGCAATAAAACATAATAGGAACCTTTCCGCCTGCCTCCCAAACCACCAATATTCCAAAAAGGGTCTTTCAAAAACTACTGCTCTTCCTCTTAACGACCAGGGTTGCCACCCCCTTGGCCGACACCATTAACCAGGCCGCCAAGTGTTGCCAAGTGTAGGCGAAAATGTGCTGCACTAACACCCAAAATCTAATTTATATCACGTTAATGAGCTTTTATGTCAAATTTTTGGGCGAAAAGTTTTCCTTAAGGTCGAGATCCAATAATGCCCTCTTACCCAGAAAAAAAAGAGAAAAAAACATAAACAAAAGGTTCTGGTTCTGGGAATGCGAAATGCTCGAAAAACTGTCCATTGTAAAAAGTTAGCCCATGGCTTATCAAACCAAATTTGTGGCAATAAAGCGAAATGGTAACGGGAGAACATGGAATGACAGGATTTCGGGGCAGATATATTTCTCTCAAAAAGGGAAGAGGAAGATGAGGAAGAAGAAGAAGCAGAAGAAGGATACCCCATGACTAAGCCAATAACCGAAAGGTTATTTAATATTTGGCAGTGGCGTGGCCTCAAAAAAAAGAAAAACCAGACCCTTTCCATTTTCCACCGATTTTCCACCAAATTCAAGCCAAGTTCGCACTTTTTCTCGGCCCGCTTTTCCCACGAAAACGAAAACACACACACAAAACATCAAAGCCGGTGAAAGGCGCCGCCAAGGACGAGGGCGTTGCCAGACTTTCGCCCATTTCTTCCCACTCTTTTTGTAGTTTATTTTCTGTTTTTGTTTCTGTTTCGGTTTCGGTTTCTCTTACTTTTATTTTTTGAGTTGGGTACTCTAGCAATCGACGGCCTGCGGCTAAATATTAAACAAATCTAAGCGAAACGAAACGAAACGCATTGCAAAGTTGTCAACTCGAACTGATAACACGCCCTATACTCCTATACCCTATACCCCCCCCCCCCCCCCAAAAAAAAAAGGAATCCCCATCCCTACATCACCCCGTAAAATCCCAACCTCCGGCAGTCCACGGAATTTGTGTTCGCTGCCTTTTGTTTGGCAGGAGAAAAACGAGAAAAAGGCAAAACATTCGCAAATTTAAATGCAAATTACCAGACAAAACTGATGAGCAGAGTTGGCGGCTCGGGGAGGGGTGATTTAGGAGGGGGGGGATGAACAAAAGTATTGACAGTATAGGAAATAATGGCCTAAATAAAGTCGAAACAGGTGCCTCTCCACAATAAGCTCGATGAAAATACGGCGGAAAATCTGTGCGGAAAATCTGGACGGAAAATGTAGGGAATAAGCGGCAGCATATGTCGCGAAAAACTAAATCAAACATTTTTGTGCGACCCGCAAAATGGAAAATGTGACTCTAATGGCAGCTAATAATCCATATATGTGAAAATGCCTGAATATTGAGGGTTTAAAATATACAAA
Organism: Drosophila pseudotakahashii; assembly: GCA_035046095.1. NCBI lineage: Eukaryota > Metazoa > Arthropoda > Insecta > Diptera > Drosophilidae > Drosophila > Drosophila pseudotakahashii. Next base: position 18,662,603 of record JAWNOE010000105.1, read on the forward strand.
TTACATTTTGTATTGAAATATAAATAATTAATAAATAAATTTATAATTAGAAACAAACTAATTTCATTGAAGCTATTTTTTCGTTCTTTAAAATCAATAAAAATAAAATTATATAAGCTAAAAAAAATGCTTAATAAATTTTATATTCAAATTTTATAATTTTAAAATAGGATTTTAAATAAATGATTTTTAAAAAGGTAATATAAATTATATTATAAATTATTTAACGACAGTGTATCATTTATGGCTAACATTTTTATTATCATTCTATTTGTAAATATTTCAATTAAAACTTTTTATTTGCTTTCTTGGACTTTAATGGTAAATATTAAAATAAAATTCCATAAGCTATATAAATTCGGAACTATTTTCTTAATTAAGTGAAAACTATCCAATTTCTTAGAGTCTTTTTTTTAAATAGTTATTTTTTCCATATTTAGCTAATTTTATAATTTATATATATATTTATTTAAATATTTATTTAAATAATGGATAAATGTTATCTGACCACAATTATTTTATTCATTATTTTATTTATTATTTTATTTATTATTTTATTTATTATTTTATTTATTATTTTATTTATTATTTTATTTATTATTTTATTTATTATTTTATTTATTATTTTATTTATTATTTTTATTTATTATTTTATTTATTATTTTTTAATTATTTTCTTTCATCTGAATGGTTTATAGTAAAATATTAAAATAAAATTCTTTATGCTATATTAATGTTTCTTATTTTTACCAGTAAAACTTGTTTTCCCAGTCGATGTGCCTTACATTTTATTGGCGGCGACAAATCTCGGCTCATTTGGAGCATTTCAGTGTGTTTAGAATAGCGATACATGATTACTCCCAGCTCGGTAGTTCTGCCACGCCCACTGCCACCGCCCATATAAGCCCACACAAAGTAGGCACACACACACATACGAACACACACACAGACACAGGGGAAAAGAAGACTTGCTGGCTCGGCACGCACATACGCAATATTTTGATGCGATTTTGTGGCTCGCCAAATGATTTCGCTGATGTTCATTCCACAAAACCCCATTTTGGTGGGGGGGTTGCTTTCCAGGGGGAAGGGAGGGGGGCCTCAAAGGGCAGGGCCTTAAGGGAGAAGGGGGCGTGGCATGGCAAAGGGAACAGCAGAATGGCATTGGGATTTGCTGCCATGTGACAACATAACAAAGTTCTCCAGCAGCCAGGAGATTTGTATTGTACCCCAGTACCCATCCCTTTGTATCCCCCTCCTCAACTTCTCTTTTTTCCACCAGGTTTTTGCTCAGTGTTTACCCGCCATTAACCCAACGAAGCCCCCTTGGTCAGTTTCCATCGAGGTTTTCCCTGGCATTCGTTTGTTGCTCCGCCGTGAAAATCTGCGGTTCGCATCCCACTGTGAATGTGAATGTGAATGTGAATGTGAATGCATATTCACCGTACACCTCCATTTAGTGACACAAATGTCGGGCCTCTCCTCCTCATAAATCCAAAACAGTTGCCCATTGTACTGCGATTATTGTGCATTGGAAACATTAAACAAAATCTGAGATAAAGTAAGAGAAAGAAGGGCTTTAAAAAGTTAAAAACTTTCAAAACAAACTTAAACTGAAAATTAGTTAATATTTTACCAGTAACTTTACCTTAATATTATAAGTCATTAAATATATAAAAAATTAATTAATAATAATTAATAAAATAAATTAATTATAATAATATTAATTTAAAAAATAAATAGAAAATAAAAAATATACATATTGCTAAAATATAAAATAAATAAATAAATATATTTTATGGCAAAATACATTTTTTAAATTAAAAAAAAGCCATAGTTGTTCAATAGCCACAAACTTGTGGGGTTTTTGATTTTAATATTTTGTTTGACCTTGTAAAAAATAAAAATGTAAAATTAGTTTTTTAATTAAATTTAAAATAAAATAACCTTGTAAAAAATAAAAATGTAAAATTAATTTTTCAATTAAATATAAAATAAAATTGCTATAGCTCTTTTAACTACATTTTTAGCCTAAACAAATTGCTAAAATAATATATATGTTTCGTTAAAACTATAAAATAAATAAGCAGTGGCTTTCAAACTATATTTTATAGAAAAAAACCTCCTTGAAATTTTATATAATTTATAAAAAAATAAGGAATAATTTTTAGCAGCCACAACCCTGAGTGGTTTTTGATTATAATATATATTTTTTGACCTTGTAAAAAAGGCTGTGGCCTAATCATTCAAGGCAACGACTTCCAAATGAGCAATTGTAGCAATATGAATGGCCCGCTGCCATTGCCAACCCAGAGTAACTCCTTTATTTGCTTAGTACTCATAAATACGGGTTTCATTCGTTTCGAGGGTTTCGAGGCAGAAGGCCAACCACTCGCTGAATAAACAGAACATTCATTCGGTCCACAGCCAAAGACAATTTCTGGATGCCATAGTGGGCCATAACTCAGCCAACTGAATCAGCACTTGACTCCGGACTTCAGGACTTCAGGACTTCAGGACTTCAGGACTTTGGGACTTTGTCCTGTCCCTACTCAAAATTCACAAAAATTTATGCACTCCTCCGCTCATATTATATATATATATATTTGACCATATCGTTGGGGTCCGGAGGTCTGGAGGTCCTCGGGTGCCATATTCCCAACTAACCAAGCGACAAACTTCATGACAGAACCTTTTTTACACAGCTATTTATTTATGTGGACGGCGGTGGCGGGGAAAATTTGCTAAAAATCGTGCGAGACGACACTGCGTTGAAATAAAAACGAAATTTATTATTTATTTATTTCGTTATCACTTTGTATGCGACACAAAACCACACACAGTTCCCTATTCCCAGACTTTGGCCACAAAAGTGACAGGGAGTGAAAAGCCGAGGCGAACCAATTGCTACCCACCAAGGAAATAAAAGTAATAGTTCGCTATATATATATATATATAGTATATGTGGTTGGTGTTTTTTTTTGGGACCCATTTCGCCATCCTGGGCACGCATTTGCGATTAGAAAAAGGATACACGTAATTTTTTGTTCAACCTCCTTTTTTACGAGTTCTCCGGTGGTCCGGTTGTAATAAAAGTGCGAACGGCGGCAAGGTGACAAGTTAGCGGTTATTATTATGCCAAACGCCCAACTTTCCACCACCCCCCATTCAACCCACTCAACCCAGAAAAGAAGTAAAAGAGAGAGAGAGAGAGAAAAAGAGAAGGAGAACAAGCTTTAACCGACGACAAGCGCATTTACAATGGATTTGTTTTTGAATTGGAATTGGTTTTGCTTTTGGGTATTTTCGGTATTCCATATTGGATATTCCGTTTTGGATTATTCTCAGCATTTCAACGTTCAATACACTGCAGAAAAAACTACTTAATTTTAATTCAGTGTGACCAAACCAAGAGAATATCATGTTAAACTACATAGTGTGACCTTGCTATAAAAAATACGGCTAAAATTAGTTTTTTTCCCTATTTAGATTAGGCAAAATCGAATAATATTCTTACTACAGTTTTTTTCTAAGCGTACGCTCATGCGTTATTCGCTCTGCCTTTGGGTCGCATTGATGGCGTTTTTAATGGCTTTGTCTGTGGCACTTCGACGAGGTTCCTTTTGGTCTCGGGGTCACCGGGTTTTCGAAGGCTGGGCGCTGGCGGATGGGTTGGGTCAAATGTTACGCTGAGAGCGATGCTAAGGAGTAGTAGCACTAGGCAGACAATGGCGTACACAAAAAACCAGGGGATAAATCAATGTTTGGTTATTATCGATAACGATTATTTGGGTCACAACGAGGGCAATTACTCGACAAAAAGTTTGCTAAGCGATTGATAGGGTTGGATGGGTTGCGTTTCCAAAAAAGGACTATTGATTAACTAAAATATATGGCAAGAGGTAACCATTGAAGGAGTCCCTAGAGTTGAATATCAACACCTCTCGTTGTTATCCAATTAAAATTGTTATGCTCAACTTTTCGCTAGCTTCAAATTCAAAACAAGTACACTGGGGTGGATAAATTGCTAAAGGATTTCCCCTTTATCTTTCGATAAATATGCATACTGCAAAGTTAGTAATCAAGTGCAAATACTTTGACAATCACATTGTTAGTCACGCACCCGCCCCGCCAACGAGTTTTTCCATTTACCAGCTACGCCCCTGCTTTTTCCAACCATCCACATCCACATCCAATCCCCCCCTGCGAACTTGAAGCCTTAGCGTTGTGTCCAAAACTATTTGAGCGTCAAAAGTTTGCCTCAAATTACCGTCGCGCTACATAATTCAGGCAAACTTTGCCCGCCGCTCAACTGAAGCTGGAATGCAGATGCAGATGCCAAAGCCAAAAGCTCGAGGTTCAGCCAGATGAGCACTTGGAAAAATTAAAAAACGAATTGTTTCGATCAAGGTTAAAGATGATTATTATATCTTCTCTAATATCTATACTACTACATAAAGTTCTTGACAAAAAAAAGGGAAGTAGCCAAAATCAACCAAAACGGATTGATATAAAAATCTAAAAAAAAAGCTAAATTCGAAAATAATTTAGTTTTAACCTTTAATCTATAGAAAACATTTATAGTTGTTTTTTATTCCATTAATACAAAAGCTGATAAGAATTTATATGTACGAAAAGTACCGAATAAAAACTCGTATCTACAATGCTGAACATTTAATCTCTTGATTTGGGCGAGAAAGTTCTTATGTTTTCAAGTGCCGAAATAGCTCAGTTGGGAGAGCGTTAGACTGAAGATCTAAAGGTCCCCGGTTCAATCCCGGGTTTCGGCAAAAAAAAATACAATTTTTTCCATTTTTTTTTATATATATATAAAATATATTAAAATTTGATCTATCGGAAAAATATTTAAAATTAAATATTTTCAAAGCTAATATATTTTTATATCTAGGAAAAATTGTTTCAATGACAAAAATGTATTTAAAATTGCAGAAAAATAATTGTTTATTCGTTATTTTATTTTCCTAGATTTTCAAATTTTTTCTTTGCAGAAAATAAAACATTTAAATGAAAGTAATTAATATTTAATCACATTTATGCTTCGGTATTTCTGCAACTTATAGGCCAACCCTTAATTTTTGCAGTGACTCTCTACGTATTTTTTGCATGCATTCGGTGGAGTCGCATTCGCTGGCTGATTAGCGCGACAGCCGCCAGTTCAGTTGAGTTTGTTCAGTTTGCTCAGTTCGGTCTCAGTTTGTCAGAATGTTTTGGCGGCACAGGGCGGCCAACTTTGCGCTAAACGTGCGCAACGCCAGGCCAAATGAAAAGTTTTCAATAAGCTAAACACTTCAAGCTGCCAGACAGAAGTATTTCGGCGACTGACAGACAGACAGTCAGACAGACACTTCGACTTTGGACGCTAATGAATTCGAGCGTGGTGCATAAAAATGCAGCACAGTTTTTGGCCAAAAAGTAGTGTGAGAGCAGCCCCGTTGCAACTCGAAACTATGCATTTAATTGATTTCGAGGAAGAGGAGAAGGAGGATGATGCCCCTTCTAAGCAAATGGAACAAGTCCTTTTTGGGGGCCAGGCCAAGGCAAATACTTACTTACTTACACGCCACCCATTAAAACTCGAACGGCAGAGATCATCGGGCGTCTTATGAAAATGTTTGCCTGGCATTCGAGCTCCGGCAAACTATTTCGTGCCTCCCCCCCTCTCTCCCGCTTACCCAAATTGTTATGTGAGCTTAACTTAATTAGAAAAGGCTATAAAAACCCAAGTGGCATTTCCCGGGATGCCAGAACAAGCGCAATTTAGATTTTATAGCTTCTTCTGTTTTATAAGCTAATGATTGAATCGAAAATGGAGCAGACTAAGAAAAGGATAAAAAAAAATTCCAACCGCAAAAAAAAAATATTTAAAAATTAAAGTCTTGTTTTTTTATTAATTTTAAATTATTTTCGAATTTCGGTTTTTTTTTAAACCCCTTTTTATAGTAAAAAATAGGTTTTAATAACCTGAATAAAATTTAAAATAGTTAAACTTTTAATCAGATTTAAGGAAAACCTCTCATCAGATTTAAGGGATAGTATTTGCAAAAGTCCTTTTCACATTGCCTAACTTCAATTCATTTTCTCTCCGCGACGCAATTGCATCTCATTGGTTGCTATGCAAATAGCCATGCATTTAAATTAATCATACGCACTGTGTGCACGTCTGTGTTTGCCCGTACGTGTGTTTTTGTGTGTATGTGTGTGTGTGTGTGTGCGAAATAGGTAACGGTTAACGGCAGCCATTTGATTGTGTGAGTTAAGTTAAGGTTGTGCATGTGCAATTTGCAAGATTGCTTTGCTTGGTAAAACGGATGATCTGCATTCAATATCCCGAACTGCCATCAAAAGGCAACTCTCAAGTGCCTAAACATGGAAAAAATACGGGGTATTTCATTCGAAATTTTAAAGAAAAATCAAAAACAGATATATAAACATATGAGTGAAGAAAACGGAACCTTTGAATACTTGTAAAATATTTAAAAATTAAAAATAATTAATATATTCAAAGCAGAATTGATATCACTGTACCTTTATAAATTAAAAAAATATTTTTTATAAATATATTTATGATTTTAAATATTTATCATATTCCCTATAAATTTCTATCGTTATCTGGTTATATGAAGATCTTAACTAAAACTCGAATTGAAGTATTTCTTATTTACAATACAGATTTATTTTTAGCTATAACTAAGGTGAGAAAACTATCCCAATTTTTGCCCATTTTTCAGGTGTATTGTGTTCGTAAGGAGTTAAGAAAAAATAAGGTTAAGAAATCGCTTGATTCGCACACGCACACACACATGCAAGTGGCGCCCTTACCTTAATTTATGTGCACACTTTCAGTTTGAGCAGCACTGAAAATGTGTAAATGTGTCCCGCTTTTCGAGTGTGTGTGTGTATGAGTGTGAGTGTGCTAGTGGCAGTGTGTTTGTGTTTATCCTGGTGTTTGTGTATATAAATCAGCCCGGGAAGAGGAAGTGCTTAGCTTAGCTTAGCTAAGCAAACTAGTTCCAGTCCGGCACACAGCACCAACAATCGGAATCAAACTAAAACAAGCAAGTTTTCTGGCCCGCAGCTAGCAATATTGGATGAAACAAACACCGCTCCACACAGGGAGAAAAATGTGGGTAAAATGTATGAATTTATGTAACATTAGTAGTACTAAGACCCAGAGAAAATCTAAAGAAAATCCCCAAGAATTTATTTTCTATAAAAAATACAGGCAAAAAGTATGCAATAATATTTTTACTAATAAAATAATTTAAATTTCTTGGATTTTCTTAATAGAGCTTTAAAAAATATCTACAGTTTGCTATTTATCGATATTTAATATGTGATTTCCCTTCAAAACATCGATATTAAAAGAATATCGAAAATATCGATAAATTATGAAAATATCGATTTCAGATATATGCCGCTTCTTAAATTTTTCCCCAAAAAATCATTTATAACCATTTATAAATATTTAAAAATCCTCTCAAACTGTTCATAAACTTAACCCACAAATAGTCATATTTTGTCGCACAAGCGTCAACTATTTCCGTCACACATTGTTTGCCATTCCATAATGGTCGCCATTTGCGATGTTTCTTCTATAAATTCACGTTTATCTCTCCATTCATAATTGTTAAGTGGCAGCCATTTGGGCATTTCGATAAATAGCCCGCCTATTTATGGCGATAATTAAAAAGAGGATTTTCCACCGAGGCATTTAATTCTGGCTGTTTTTTTTTTCATTTTTGCCCCCTTTTCTTTTTTGCCCAGTGTTTTGGGGGGGTTAAGGGGTTAAGCGGGAAGATAATCCAGAGACAAGACCCAGATCAGGCTATCCGGCAACCACTTAGGCCCATCCCCTACTAACCACCCCTTCTTGGCCCGCTTTTCTTCGCTTTTAGCTGCTTTTCTTGGGGCTGCCTTAACAAGCAGCTGGGCCTGACAACTGTTTGTTGGCCCCCCCGATATTACGTATACGTATATATTCGCAGCCAGCTTCAGCAGTTGAGTTCAGTTTTAGTCGCTCTTGTCGTGTGCAGGGCTATTACCATTAGTTGTTGCTGCTTTTTGTTGCCATTGCCACTTGACACTAAACGAAAATGAAACTGAAAATTGTTTCGGCCGAGCCGCAGGCGGCGACAGCCGTAAAACACAAGTAAACACAGAGGCAAAGGCAAAGGCAAGGCGATTGGCTAAGCCGAAACCTGAATGTCCTTCGAAGGACGAAGCTTTATTTTTTGAGGGAATAATAAGGTAACAAAAAAAATAACTCAAACTTAGTACCACACATCTACACAGAAAAAAAATTGACAAAAAATCAGATTGATATGCGCAGATTAATAGAATATTTTTTTAAGATCATTTTGATATGAATAAAGGTTAGTTTATCTTATTTTACAATATTTGTTCAAAAATACTAACTTTGGTATTTTAATACAGTATTTTTATAACGTGTATAAAAAGATAAAATATCAAGTTGATATGTTTGAATCATATTATCGACATTTTATTGATATGAAATAAGCTAGAAATTTTTTTCTGTGTAGGGCTTATGCTTTCGGATTATATTCTCCGAGTTCTTCTTCTTTTCGGGGCCAAACACAAAAGTGCACAATTGATGAACACGGGTTTTGTTGCATTCTCTAATGGATTTTTTATTTATTTTCTATTTCCCCTTAAAAAAATATAATACTCTAAGAGGTAAACAGTTTGTAAAGCCACACAACAAAGTTTCCCCCTTTGTTGTTTAGTATTAAACGAAATAGCTATCAAATGTTGAAGACTTGTTGATTTTCCAAAAAAAAGTTTCTTCTAATTTGTAAACTAATGAAATCTAAAACCTACAGAAATCCTACGACCTCGTTGACTGGATTAATAATAAAATACATATTAGATTAGTTACAAATCTAATTCAATCAAAAGTTTCCACCCGGATCTTTTGTGGTTTCCTGGGGAATGAATGGATGGTTTTTTAATGCGTTAAATAGTGGAAATATGCCTGTTGTTGTCCTTTTTTCCCCCGAGTCCTGCCACACAGTGCATATGCTGTTCGTTCTGTCCTGGTGAAAATTGTTGTGGCAAGGCAGTTGGGAAATGTTTACAGTTTCACAGCCACTTGAAAAAAAGTTCTCCCTTTGCCACGCCCCCTCCTCGTCCTCCTCACCCGCCCCCAATGGTTTTAACTTGGCCAGGTTATTTATAGCTGTCGCTCGTTTGTTGTACGTATTTTTTAATAAGTTGTTTTTGCCTGTCGCTCGGTTTATATTTTGCATAAATTATGTCAGCTACCGACCAAACCTCACCCCCCCTCCCTTTCTCCTTTCTTCCACTTTCTCCCAGCGACAACACTTTAAAGTTTTAATGGCTCTCCGCCTAGGTTTCAGTGTATGTTCATGTTTGTTTGTTTGTTTGCCTGCTTGTGTTTTATTAATGAGCTGCGCCAAATTAAGTTTAATGTGTGTGTGAGTTATCTGTGTGTTTGTTAGAGAGTTTGCATATTTAAATGTTGCAAGCTGTCGCTGTCTCCGTCACTCCTGTGCCCTTTTTGTACACGAAAAACAATTGTTTGTTATTCATTTGCTTAAAAACTGATCTTTACTAAATACGCAATGTGGCCATGCCGGTTATTGAGTATTTTAGAGTGACCGTTCGACGTGCAGACATGTTTAAGCATGTTAAGGATTGTATAATGATATGTTAAAAGCACTGAAATGTATGTTTCCTGTGACATTTTTTCACCGTGTATCATCTGTCAGCTCCCCATCGTCCTTTTGCCACCGTCCATCTCTGTTTGACATTTATCATTTATAATTGTTTTGACTATGGCAAAGGGACTTCCGAGTCCGAGAATCTGTGACCGAAAACAGGGAGATGGAGAAGGAGGAGGAGGCGGTGGGTGGGGCTGGGCGGTTAAAGGGATTCATGTAACGGTTTTCTTTGTGCATGCATATATTTTGACATTTTGACATGCATTAAATCAGTCAAGCGTAAGCCACTTTGAGCTCCTCCTTTGACTCTGCGGTGCACGCTCAGCTGCTCTAGTCCCGTCTCTTTCCTTTTAGCTCCTTACGCCTCCTCTCTTTCGCACACAAACACACAAGCCCACACACTCCATTCATCCATCTATCCATCCATCCATCTCCATCTCCATCTCATCTCGGTCTTTTCGGGGCGCCAAGTTTTGGTGGCAAAGCGAAAAACCGCAGCCATGTATTTAAATGCGCACTTAAATTTTGAATGCAACTTGAGAGAGTTTCGAGTGCCACTGAATGACACGATATTCCATATATATATATAAATATAAGTACTTATACTATATAGTATTAATGATGTCAAACCGCCGGAGGGTCGTTCACTCAAGTAATGGCAACCGGCGGCGGGGATTACACTCCCTTTTGACTTTATTCGGCTTTGATCTTTCGGTGCCTGATCCGCTTTGATTTGTCTGATTTGCCTCTGTCCATCTTGTACTTTTTGTGGTCCATGCACTGGGCGAAATTTGTGTCTAAGGGGTTTTTTTTTGGGGTGGGAGTTTACTTGTTTGAGCTTCACATGCATCACAATATGCTTTGGTCATACTGCAAATGCATGTATGTGTGCATGGTCACATTTGCAGTATGAACAAAGCATATTGTGATGCATGTATGCATGGTCACACTGGCCTTGCTTTAAACTAACAAAAATTGACCTTGTCTTGGAATTGGCTTTTAAATAAAACATAATAATTTATGTTTCCATTTGGCACAAACAATTCAAGGTCAAAATCCAAGGCCTTATCAGTCATAACTTAAGGATTGATCTCTTATCTTGCCTCTTGGCTCTGCAGATGTACCATCTGTACTATATCTGGAGATCTTGTGCTCCTGGACACTCCCCATCCATCGCGACCCCAAAATTTATGGCTCCTCCCGACAGCCGCAGAGATTTGGCGCTGGAAGCAACAAACAGTTTACGGAAATTTATGTGGCCAGAAATTTGCACATGTTAATTGCTACAAAGCAGGGGGCGGAATGGGTTGGAATGGGCGTGCCCACTACGACGACGACGACGTCGTCGACGACTAACGGTACCCAAGGCCGATTGTCCGCTGTTGACGCCGAAAATGCTGCGAGTCCAGAATTTATGGATAAATTATCGAATTTATTTATTTTCCGCTTCTCTCGTGTGCTTGTGTTTACTTTCAGATTTCTTTTAAATTTAGCTGCAACAATTTTTCATAATTTTGCCGTTGGCATAAATCAACGAAAAAGAGAGGGGTACAACAACAACCATATCCATGTTTCTAGTCATTTGTTTTGGGCAACAGTTTTGCAGTCACCGCACGCAGGCGAAAGCGACACAGTTTTCATCTGGGCTCCCTGGGCCCCCCGGCTTTCAGACCCCCTCCCCACCCCCCTCTCCCCTCTCGCTTTTATTATTTTTTCCTGCCAACAAAAGCAGGCAAGGACCCAGAAGAAAATGTGGCCATCGGGCGGGGCGGTTTTAGGGGGTGGCGGTCCAAACGGGTGGCGCTGTGGGTGCACTCGGAAAAAAAGCAAGATCAATAGAATAATTCCTTGAAGTACTCTTACAAAGAATTGTTTAGAATTGCAAACGTTTTTTATATATTTAAAAGTATTTGAGACTTGGATTTATTTGAACCATTTAAAGATCAATCATGAATATCTTAATCGTTATTCATAAGATTAGCTTTTGAATTTAGGAAGTAATGTATAAAAATACCGCCTTTATGCAGGCATGGTCACACTACTCTCTTTATTTATCTTGATAATGACAATAACCGTTCACAATTGCGTGACTTTTTGTTGCAGTGTGCAGTCTGCAGCGTTAGCGAGAATGAGCGACGATGTCTGGCACAATTACGCCAGCAACAACAAGTGCAACAACGGGCAGCATCTATAGTTGTGGTACAGAAACAACAATAACGAATACCGTATAACGTATAACGAAAACCCCCGACGGTCGTCGTTCCCGTTTGTCGGTGTTATTACCGTTACTCTTTGGCGTCTTTAATTAAGGCGTGGGCAGCGGGCGAAACAAAAATTTTTTTAATTTGTTTGTAATTAATATGCTGAGGTTTCGTCTCGTCGCGCGAAGGATGCATTATGCTGTGCATTGGTCACACTGGGCGGACAACAAAGGCGCGGCGGTCACACCGAATGGAATGTGACACTCGGACACTCGAATGAATTAACTGCCGACAATGGCATTGCATTTAAATTAACTTAAGAACGCCCACTGGGGCTTTGGTTTGAGTGAATTTTTATTGAATAAACTTGATTGCATTTTTGAATTGTTTCCGGCAGTTGGAATATGTGGAGTGGTTTTTAGCAACCACTCGCAATTTAAATTTCAGTAAATACATTGGATTTTTCTGTGCTTTTTGTGTAGATTTAATTTTTTGGTAAATAATTTGTGACTCAAAGTGCACTTTGGCCACACTAATCGATCGCCTGGCACTCACCTGATGCTTGTCCTTAGGATTTCGACGATCTGACAACTGTTGCCAGTGGATCGAAAGAATAATTTAATTTATACCAATTTAATCACTTTTCGCTTGATCTGTTCAGTCCACACTCCGCGTTTCGAACGGTACGCGATCCAAGCCGCTTTCAAAAATACACAACACTATTATAATATATTTTCTATATCCTAAACGGAAACCGCTAATTGTTGTTGTTGCTGCTGCTGCTGGCGATTTTGGCCATCAGACAAAAACTGTCGGCGGCGCCGCGTGCACGTGGTTTTGGCCTCTGTTTGGGCCATGGCTGCTTAAATATTTGGACTTGCAAGCAATCCTTTAGTCCTTTCGCAGGACTTTAGTTATTTCTCGACACACTCTGAAGCACATGCAAAAAAAAATAGGTTTGGTAACCAAAAAACGGATGCTGCACACACCGTTTCTTAAATCGCGTGTGTTGGCTGGATTTACTAACTGTTTATCGCACGCGAAACGAAAGTTGTGTTGTTTGTTCCAAGTTGTTTAATGCGCGGAGCATCCGTTCGGCTTGGAATTTTGTAAACAAGTGAAATCGAAACGTAAGGCAGCGTATGAGTGTAATCAAAAACGTAAAAACGGTAATCAAAACGTAAGCAAACGTAAGAGTGTAAACAAAACGTAGTGGCAATGATAAACAGTGTAGCCACACCCGTTTGATATATCGGAACTAGCTCCGGGTTGTGTTCTCAGCTAAGCGCAAGTAACCAACAACGTTGGTATGTTTGAAAAAACCCGCGCATGGTCGCACTAAAATCGCTCTGCTTTTTTTTTTAGTTGTTGTGAATTAAATTAATTAATGCTGATTTAAGCGAAATTAAAGATTTAGAGGCTGCGAGCGAGTTAGAGCACGATCGTTGGGTCAGCGGCTAGGCCATGAATTTCCCGCTGGCGAGCGCCAACAAGGAGAGCCTGCGGGCAGCCTGCAAAAAATGCGGCTACGCCGGTCACCTGACTTATCAATGCCGCAATTTTCTCAAGGTAAAAATGCCAGCGAAAAACCGCATGTTTTTAGCTAAAAAAAAAACTATCCCAAATTGCAGGTGGATCCGAACAAGGAGATACTGCTGGATGTGGAGAGCACCAGTTCGGATTCGGAGCTGGATTACCTCACGCCGCTCACCGAGCTGCGAGCGCAGGAGCTGAAAAGCGGCAACAATGCTGCTGCTCCAGCGGATGCACTGCCTCCTCCTCCGCCCTTGGTGGAGAAGTCCACCAAGCTGAAGGACCGCAACAAGCAGAAGAAGAAGCACAAGAAGAGGAGCACCCACAAGTTGGCCAGCAGCAGGGATAAGGATAAGGAGAAATCGCTGCGCAAGAAGCACAAGAAGCATCAGCACAGCAAGAAAAGCAAGAAGAGCAGGAAGCACAAAAAATCCAGCCTGGAGCAGCTGGCCAGCAAGAGCAAAACCAAAACGACGGGCAAGCGACCCAGCAGCGGCAGCACCAGCAAAAAGAGCAAGAGACGACGCTCCTCCTCAACCAGCAGCTCGGAATCCTCCTCAAGCTCATCGGAATCCTCCTCCTCCTCATCGTCTTCTTCCAGTTCGGAGGATTCCGACAGCGACTCGGATAGCGAGGAGACCTCAACCAGCGATTCCAGCGACAACGAGGAGTCCAGCACCAGCGAATCGGATGAGTATGGGCGCAAGAAGAAGCGGCAGGGCAAGTACAAGCGCAAGTCCACCGACAACACGGCCATGCTACGTCGCAAGAAGACCAAGGTGAAGCGGAAGCGACATCGCGCCGGCGGCTCTGGCGGCCCCACAGCGGGCAGCAGCTACCTGAGCAGCCTCAGCGACAGCAGCACCTACTGATTACCGATGATCGAGTTTAGAGAATGAGAATCTGAATCTGGATACACAGCTGCCTCCCAAAGCACTCGCCGCGCTCCGTAAACTAGTTCGATTTCCGTTTAGCCGTAAAGTAAAACAAGAAAACAGGGAGGATGACGCACCTCCTCCCTCTTCCACACACAGAGACTGCCTCCAGTTATCCCGATATACAAAAAAAAACATAAAGATAAAACTCTTCCCCGGATCACGAAAAGCAAAACACTAAACCCTAGACTTGTCCTAGCCCTTAAGTTTCCAGCCTAAAGTGCTGCAAATACAACAAATTAGTTTGTACAAGAGGAAGGTTGCTGGGTTTTTAATGAAGGAAAGAAAGAGAAGAAGTCAGGGGAGATGAGGAAGAATCAACGTGTGCCCAATGCAAGATAGACGTGTGACTTATGGACTAAGCACCCCTTTAAGTTCTTAATTTAAATCAAAACAAGCTTTTGTTATCATCAGCTTATCTATATATTTAATTTTACAAATCATAATTCAACAAAGTGACTAATCTCTATTAGAAAATGAGCGTTATATGGTCATAGTTTTTATTTTTAAGACTATATTGGTAGTGTCTGGCTTGTATTTATGGATATGTCACGCATCCTAAACGAACAATTTAATACATTTTGTGGGTATATAACTACTATAAGCGACCCGTGCTGGCATCGCCCGCTTTCTGAAAGATCCGCAGCGCCTCCTGCAAGGCGGCAATGTGTCGCTGCATTTTGGCTATCTGCTTGGCGGACAGCTCGCAGTTGTGACAAGTGGAATGGCCTTCCTGGCTGACATTTTGGTCCCTGAGTTCGCCATTCTGGGTCAGCAGTTCCTCGCATAGCGAACAGGCGGAACAGCGCAGATCCTCCAGAGCCTGTTCGCGCGCCTTTAGGTTCCGCTTAAGCGCACGATTCTCCCGCTTGAGGTTGAGCAGCTTCTGCTCCAGCTCCAGCATCTCATCTTCGCTGTCGCGTTCGAGCTGCGGATCCTCTGGAACTTGAGTAGGTGGCACCGACTTGCCCATACGCTGCATGGCCTGCAGAATGGCGTCCATCTTGTGCTCCATCATCGCACCCGCAGTCCGTTGTTCGTCCAGGTATTTGTCCAGTGTCTTCACAGCCAGCGGTGGTGGCTCTTCGGCTTGTTTGGTGGCCACCACTAGGGACTTGCCCTGCTCATTCGATGAGCCTATGGGTCGCGGCAGTGGCGTAACTATCACATCCTCGCTGGGCGGGCTCCGTTGTTCCACATCCTCATCCTCCAGCTTCTCCAGACTGGGCATCGCCAAACGTGAACGTGGTTGAGGCTGTGGAGGATTGACCGGCTGGTTCTCCCTCGATCTTTTCGTGGACAGGTCCTCGCCAGAGGATGACACCTCGTTGTGAAAATGCTCCACTGGCAGTTTATGCTTCGCCATAGATCCCACGAATTCCTGCTCATCCCCGGGCTTCTCGAATCGCAGGCTCCAGAAGCGTTTCTCGGCGTCGTAGAACTGCAGATAGGATTCACGCAGGATGACCTTGCCCTGCGGGTCAGGGGGCGTCAGCTGCAGGGTGGTCAGCACCTGGTGCTTGCTCTTGTAGACAATCAGCTTGGAGGCCTCCAGTTCGCCCAGAATGGACAGGGCCAGGCCGACGCGTCCCAGGTTCTGGGAGCTTTGATAGGCATGCACCACCTTGGCGATCACCGTGTTCCAGGTGGGAGGTGGATCTCCCTGTTCCAAGGGAATCCTGGGAATTCCAGGTTTCTTGATACTATGCGATTTTTTGGAGCCACCCGGCTGATAGCGCAAGCTGGAGGATTCCTGCTCCAAGGCACGGCCGTCATCCTCGAAGATCTGGCGCAAATTGCGGGGGCTAGAGATTACATGTACATGGCTTTATATGATATCATATCAAAATGACACTGTAAATGTAAATAAGAACCTGCGGAACTCGTCGAAGAAGTCCTGATGGTCCTGGCCGCTAAAATCCATGCCGCCTATTTCACCAACGTTATATCACTAGAATTTAACCCGACCAACAGCATATATAACTACACTTAAAGCCGTTTCAACAAAAAAACATGAATTTCCTTATTAAAAAATAAAAAATTAATTAGGGATGGGAGAACGGCATTAAATCTGAAATTAGTGGTGGCGATAGCCAAGTCACCCTCCACATACCAAAATAATACCAAAAACATACCACAATTATTCGAAACGGTCTCATTAAAGTTAGCCGCGTAACACACCGCGGACCGACATAGCGCGTACACACACCAATGGATTGATTTTAGGAAAATCCAACCGTAATTCAAATTTGAATAACTTCAACAATTTAACAGTTTAGTTATATTTAGGAATTATATAATGGTAGCCACTTTACCCAATAACAAGCATTTTTTTTATACCACTCTTTCTTCATTTAAGGATTTTAAGATTCATCAATTAACAAAGAGTATTAATTATAAATACCTTGTTTTCGCAAAAACCGTAATTTTGAAGCCTATTTTATCAATTTTCATAAAATAGTCCTCTTGAATTTTCAGTTATTTGAAAAATAAAATTAAATAATACTAACTTTAATTTCCATTTTGAAAATCGAATTTGTAATTTTTCTTAAATATTCCTGTTGAATTTTCATTTTAGTTTTCAAAATCAATTAATAAAAAATATACTTTAAATCAATATCATCGATTGTTTCAAAGTCATGGACTGCTAATTAAGCCATTTATCACTTTCTCGAAGCCAAGTTTTATTTTTAGTCACCCGATTTCATCACAAATGAAATGGCAATTAATATTTTTGGGCATAATACTCGACATATTATTGGTGGTGACCCCCTGGTCACTATATTTCCGTCAAGGAATCAACTGGAAAATCAGCGGGGAGGAATCTTATCAAGATTAGCAGAGAATCTGAGAGAATCTAACACCTTAGAACTCGATCTCTGCTCTCTGCAGATTCTTCCAGCATTAAACAAAAAAAGGTACAATAAAGCGTATACTCACCCACATTCAAGGTTTTTCTTGCTGAATTCGTATTTCACAATGAGCCCGCCAACCTTCCGAAGGCCATCCAAAGAATCAGAAGCATTACACTGAAAATAAACAGAAATGTTGCTTATTTTAATAAAGAGTTTAATCCAAAATAAATTAATCTAAATATTAGTTTAGAAGTTTCTTAAGTTTTTGAAAATAAATGTATTTAATTTAGAATATTTTGGGTATTAATTAAATGAGAATAATATTTTTTAATGAGGTCGTTTTCACCCCACTCTCAAAATGGGTATTATAAAATCAATAAAATTTTTCTCTGTGCCGCCAACGACGCAGTTGCTCCCGATTTGATGCTTGATAAGCGCGGAGAGCGCATCATTTACCGCTTGTTCAAGTGCGTTCATCGGCAATATTCCGGCGATAAGAGGCGACCCCAGAGAGCTCTATAAAGTAGCCAGCAGCCCGGCAGCAGCGTTTCAGTCAGATCTTGGCCAGCCAGCGAGGAGGAGCGAGGAACCCGAACCCCATATCATACAATTACAATCTAATAACATTAAAGCACCCAAAAGTAACCCCCCGCCAGACGAAGTCCACCTGTTCCAGCGGATTAGGCGATAAGACAGCCATAAACACAGAGATCTGGTTACGTAAACAACAGAACGGAAAAGAGAACCCCGGGCTATAATATGGAGGTGCCGCCACCGCTCGTCCTCAAGCGACCGCTATATGTGCCCAGCAAGACGCTGATGGGTCCCGGACCCTCCAACTGCTCCCATCGCGTCCTGGAGGCCATGAGCAATCCCGTCCTGGGCCACATGCATCCCGAGTGCCTGCAGGTGGGTTCTAATAATATAATATAATAATATAGCGATTATAATTATAGTAATAATATAGTCAGAATTTTTACATCTAGTTATTAGGTCTTTAAAAATAATTAAGATGCTTATCCTTATGATCTATAACACTTAATCTCTAAATATCTTAGTTACATACAAAAAGGAAATTAAATTTCTATATCTTTCATAATTTATAATCTTAAACTTTACCAAGATTGCTCTATTTACCTTATCGGAGGACCAAGTGAAAGATTGAGATACAATTACTGAGATGGGTCAGAGATCTATGGACTACCAATCGAGCGCAACCACCCCATTTCTTATACTACATAGTATATTATAAATCAATATAGGTTTTACAATCTCGGAATGAGTTATTTTAATCTCATATTGATATAATATAATTACTAGACATCGTGATTCTTAACATTCGAATTAAAACGAACTTGTTTAAGATAAAATTATTTATCAAGAAATTAAATCTAATTTGGAATTTTTAAGACCAATTCATCTTCAATTGAAGATCGCTAGGAATCGAATGTTCTGTAATCACATATCATATCCTAAAAACATACAATACAGATAGTAATTAGCATTCACTGGTCTTTAAATGTACAGAATAGATAATATTGATACAATATAATCATAAATCATATCCTAAAATCATACAATATAGATAGCAATGCCTTCTATAACTCCTTTTCCATTCCCCAGATCATGGACGAGGTGAAGGAGGGCATCAAGTACATCTTTCAGACCCTAAACGATGCCACCATGTGCATCAGTGGCGCCGGCCACTCGGGAATGGAGGCCGCCCTGTGCAATCTGATCGAGGACGGCGATGTGGTGCTCATGGGCATCACGGGCGTCTGGGGTCATCGTGCCGGGGACATGGCCCGTCGCTATGGCGCCGAGGTGCACTACGTGGAGGCGAGTTTCGGCCGGGCCCTGACGCTCGAGGAGATCACATTCGCCTTCGAGGCCCATCGGCCGCGTGTCTTCTTCATTGCCCAGGGCGACTCCTCGACGGGCATTTACCAGCAGAATATCCGTGAGCTGGGCGAGCTGTGCCGCAAATACGATTGCTTCCTGGTCGTCGACACGGTGGCCTCGCTGGGCGGTGCCGAATTCCTGATGGACGAGTGGAAGGTGGATGTGGCGTACACGGGCTCGCAGAAATCCCTGGGCGGTCCGGCCGGCCTCACGCCCATTTCGTTCAGTAAGCGCGCCCTCACGCGCATCCGGAAGAGGAAGTCCAAGCCGAAGGTGTACTACTTCGATATCCTGCTGATCGGCCAGTACTGGGGCTGCTATGGCACCCCCAGGATCTATCATCACACCATATCCTCCACTCTGCTCTACGGTTTGCGCGAGGCACTGGCCCACTTTTGTGCTTTGGGCCTGAAGGCGGTGGTGCGGCGTCATCAGGAGTGCTCGCGGCGACTGCAGCTGGGCATCGAGGAGCTGGGTCTGGAGATGTTCGTCCAGCGGGAGGACGAGCGGCTGCCCACGGTGAACACGATCAAGGTGCCATTCGGTGTGGACTGGAAAAAGGTGGCCGAGTACGCCATGCGCAAGTGGGTGTCCTTCTAGCCTAAAACTAGATATTCTCACTAAATAATACTAATGTAATTTAATAAATAACTTCAGGTACAGCGTGGAGATCAGCGGCGGATTGGGACCCACCGTGGAGCACGTTTTCCGGATCGGTTTGATGGGCGAAAATGCCACCGTGGAGCGCGTGGACATGGTTCTCAGCATCCTGAACGAGGCCATCCAGAGCAGCAAGCTGGGCGTCAAGACGGAACGCTCCAAAATTTAATGACACCTAGTTGTAGGCCCTTGGTTGTATTGGTTTTTAAATAAAATATTAAAATTATCACTTTAGCGCCGATTAACGACAGGTCTGCACTCCGATATATTTTTCAGAATCGATAAATGCTTCTTCTTAAATATGTTTAAATTTATAAAACGTATGGAAATTTAATTCATAAAATTCCAAACATTGGTACCTTTAGGTTCCTCTGGATTTAATACTTTTTAAATAAAATTCTCATAAAATAAATCATTTTCAAAACTTATCGTCGATTAACGATTGTAGTCGTTAATGCTGCCAGATCGAGTCAACAGCGTTGCATTTTATGGACCATTGTAGATCGATAAGTGTTCATATTTTATATATTTATTTAAAATATAAAATATATAATAAGAGTGAACAGAAATCCCAATAACTAGTTACTAGTTATATTATACAAATGTTCCATTTCCAGAAATTCCACTTTCCAATTCGTACATTTTTCATAATAACTATAACGATATGTACCATATATCATTATACTTGAAGATCGGAACTTCAAATATTCAATTAGAGAAGGATTGTAAACAAAGCTTTCCAGGAACCAAAGCCAAATAGATAAATCTCGTGCTTCCCAATATCCGAAACATCTTCCCGTCACAAATTTACGTTGCCCAGCCCATTCGATATCCAACTTTGAGGGGCTCTCGGCGGAAAACAAAGTGCGACATGGGGATACAACTTAGATTTATTGAACGCCGATGCAACATCGGCTCGTCCAAGCACTTCTCACAGACACTTAGATAAAAAAAACAAAAAAAATTGTACACTTAAATGTTTATTTGTTATCAAACTCAGTGGGCCGCCAAGCAAATGGCGGGCCAAATCATTTCATCCATCATGTGTACTTAAAGTCTCCACCATCGGATCGGCTTCTTAGATCGAATCAACCCTGCTTCTGGGCCAGCTCGCGGGCCTTGGCGCGCTCCAGCTTGGAGATGCGGGCCAGACTCTTGGAGCCCAGGATGCCACCGCCCCAGTGGCGACGGATCTCCTCGTGGCGCTCGTTGAAGTTGGTCTTGACGGCCTCCAGGACCTTGCCGAAGTTGGCCTTGTCGTTGTTGTCGACGGTGGTCAGGGCGAGGGTGGTGCAGGTCTTGCGACGCACCAGGCGACCCAGACGAGCCTTGCCCTTAACGATGCAGTAGGGCACGCCCATCTTGCGGCAGAGGGCGGGCAGGAAGAGCACCAGCTGGAAGGCAATTAATAGATTTTTGTCAGCATTAGTTGGGTGTCTTGAAAAACCACGTGGTCGGTGTGTGTGTCTGTCTGCTCTCTTTGGTTTCCTCAAGTTGCTCTTAATTCCTTGGCTCTAAAGTATGTACTTGTTATAGGCTCAATCTCTTGGTTAGTCACAAGCTCTAGCTGATTTTTCAGTTGAGAAAACTAATCTAAAACACAACAAAGACCTCACTTACTCGAAAATAAGAAGGTTCTATTTCTAACAATTTCCAATAAGTAATAAATAAGAAGATAAAGCTTTGTAACCCCCGAGATCAAAATCTAATATATAGTACATAGTTTACATGGGGATTTAAGAATCAGGCGTCAAGTCTCCACATGGCAGCTCTCCGCTCAAAAGAGAGCGGAATGCCTTCAGTTGAAGAAATTCAGTTTAACATCATTGCAACGAGAATGAAACCACCTCATACCTATTTGCAGCTCCATATTCTATATATACTACATATACATTTCGAATATGATTAAAGAAAACTCACCTCCAGAGGATCAACATCGTGGGCAATGACCACCAGCTGGGCCTTCTTCTGCTCGATCAGCTTGGTGACCGTGTTGGTACCAGCGGACACATAGCTGGGCTTCTTCTTGGGCTCCACATCCTTACCCTTGGCCTTGGCCTCGGCGATCTTCTTCAAGCGCTGCTTCTTGGCCAGCGGCGATTCGGGGCGGTACTTCTCCAGCAGCTTGAACAGCTTCACGGCGGTGGTCTTGTCCAGAGTCTGGCTGAACTGGTGGATTGGTGGTGGGACCTTCAGGCGCTTCTGGAGCACAGCCTTTTGGCGCTGGACCCGGATGTATTTGGGCCAGCGAACGAAACGGGACAGATCGCGCTTGGGCTGCACATTCTGGCCTGCAAAAGTGAGATTAATAGGATTAATAGGTGGGTGATTCAAGGAATATTTTAAAATATTAAAAAAAAAAAATTTCTTATTTAATTTTCAGATAATATAATCTAGAAACAATATCGTATACCAAAATTCAGCCTTTTCGGTTGAGTAGATTTGTAGATAAACTAAATTATAGTAGTAGTTCTTTGAAAGAAAAAAACCCCATAACTACTAGAGTAATGGGACTTTAGCCAAGCGGAAACTCTTGAAATATTCTTTGTAATATATGGGATATATCTTACCGATTCCGAAGTTCTTGGGACGCTTCTCGAACAGCTGGTTGACGACCTTCTTGACCACGGGCTTCTTGACAGCCAGAGGGGCGGGAGCCACCTTCTTGGTCACTGGCTTCTTCTTTGGCCTGGGCTGTTTAATTAAAAGTACGTTAATTAATTAACAATTTAAGAAGGCAAGCCGTTTAAAGAATATTTACCT
This sequence comes from Drosophila pseudotakahashii, assembly GCA_035046095.1. NCBI lineage: Eukaryota > Metazoa > Arthropoda > Insecta > Diptera > Drosophilidae > Drosophila > Drosophila pseudotakahashii. The sequence goes on from JAWNOE010000105.1 coordinate 18,685,174, forward strand.
TCTTAACAACCATTTTCAAGCAGTTGTTTTAAAGTTTCAAAGCAGATGCTTAAATTGCTGCAAGAGAATTAAGTAAAGAATTAGTTTTTCTTTACAAGAGCATCGTAGAAAAAACTCGGAAAATTACTACCGGCCAGAAAAAACACGTGCAAACAAAAATCAAGAAAAAAAAAAGTCAGATGTGTGTGTGTGTGATAAATTGGGTGTAAACAACAAGTATTTCGGCTGATTTTTCGACTAGAACTTTAGTGTTTGCTTGAATTTAATTAAATTGTTTAAATTCAAGTAGTTTTTTTCCGGTTTTTAAGGTTTTTATCCACACTTTTTTAACACCTCACGCACACACACATGCACACATGCACACATGCACACACACACACACCAACATGCCGCAACGCACGTTTTTTGTTCAATTCTGTTGGAATTTCTCGCATTTCACTAGAAAAAAAAAGATTTGTGTAATTTACAATCCACTCAATGTGTTGTTTACACTTTGTTTTCGAGGTTTCACATTTAATTCTGGCCCTGCGGCCCACAGTAAAAAAATATGTATAAAAAAAATAGGGTTTTGCACACATTTTCGCTGGCCCAGCTATTTTCCGCGGATTTTCCTGGAGCGCTGGTCCTTACCTGGGATTAACACGACCGCGAACGTATCGAAATACTCGCTGCAAGTAAATTAAAAAGAGGTTTTTAAGTACAAAACTCGAGAGCTGCTCGCCAGGCACATGCACTCACCGAAAACGTGGAAAGGAAAAGAAATATTAGAGGTTAGGGATAGCGGTGGCAACATCGGTGGCAGCCAATCATCGATTTCGCGACAGTGCAGGGTGGCTACGCAGTCGCGAGTCGTAAAAGTCCCACCACTGAGGTTGGAGTCTTGGAAAAGAACAGGGTTCGGGAATAAATAATAAATCTGTGTGAGCTAAAATAGCTAAACGGGATTTATTTTTCGAGTTTTATTATTTTTTGGGTAATTAGTTACCCTTTTTATACATAAACTTATATTTTTGTGTCTTTAGTTACTTCCAGACCAACCAAAAAATTGGGGAAGATTTATTTGGCCGTCCCGTACAATATAAACGGGTAAACGCCACCTCCTTACTTAAACTTACTTAAAACCCATTAAAATACACTTCTTTAGGCAAAACAAAAGCAGTACCAATAAAGAAACTGTGTTTCTAATTTAATGTTTTTATTGACAGAGAAATGAGATCTCAAAATAATCATAAAATAAATAATACACAGTAAACTAGTGTTTTATTTGGTGCAGTATTTTTTCTTTCCATTTTTATTAATGTTTTTAACCTATTTTATGCTCAACTATGCATAATTGTTTTTAAATAACATATAAAAAAGAAGATTAAGAATTGAACAATACCGATTATAGTTGTTTTAAAAATAGCCAGATCTAGCTATAAAGCTAGAAAACTACCAAATTCAACTGGTGGCTGTATTTTTCCTGCGGTATTTTTACCTGGCTATTTTTAGCGATTTTCCGCTGTTGTCTCTCTCCAACTGGCTGCCCAAAAAAATAATTACTCGCCTGCGCTTGCGCTAAATGCTAAAAAAACCGTTTTAACCGTCAAACGCGAGTTCTTGAGCCGCACCGAACTTAAGGCGAGCGAGTGGAAAAGCGAAAAGAAAGCTCCGGGAAAATGATAGCCGTGGAAAATCGAGGCTAACAAACGCAGGCAGCGGGCAGCCACCATTTTTAATTTCTTTGTTTATTTTGTGCCCATCTTCGCGTGCGAGCGAGACAGCGAGCGGCGAGAAAGAGAAAGAGAAAGAGAGGCGGAGGAGCAGGAGGAGTTTCCAGCAGTGGAAATGGGATCGTTCCAGGGATAACGGACACATACCAGCGATGGCCAGCAGCTTGGGTTCGGGATCGGTCGTCTCCGGTGGCGGATCCGCCGTCGCCTCCAGCTGTGGCCAGACCATGTCCATGTCCTCCTCCTCGGGATCGGGTTCCGGGTCCAACGGCCCACCGGTGAACCATGCCCACGCCGTCTGCGTCTGGGAGTTCGAGTCGCGGGGCGGCAAGTGGCTGCCCTATTCCCCGGCGGTCTCGCAGCACTTGGAACGGGCGCACGCCAAGAAACTCACCCGCGTCATGCTGAGCGACGCCGATCCCAGCCTGGAGCAGTACTACGTCAATGTGCGCACCATGACCCAGGAATCGGAGGCGGAGACGGCCGGCTCGGGGGGATCGGGACTCCTCACCATCGGCGTCCGGCGGATGTTCTATGCCCCCAGCTCGCCGGCGGGCAAGGGCACCAAGTGGGAGTGGTCGGGCGGCAGTGCCGACTGCAACAACGACTGGCGACCCTACAACATGCACGTCCAGTGCATCATCGAGGACGCCTGGGCGAGGGTGAGTTCCGAAAGTCACGGAGTTTGCAGTCTAATTGGAAGTTGAGATGCTCAAGAATTCGCGAGTTTATGTAGATAATCTATAAGGATTCTAGATCCCAGATTTAGATGTAGTTTGGATCATTGGGATGCTCAAGAATTCGCGGGAAACTCTCTAATTTGCAAGAAAAAGTGGAGTTAAGGTTTTTCAGAAAAATATATAGATATCCTACTAAGATTTCAAATCCAAGATTTAGATTCTCAAGAATTCGCGAGTAAATTTATAATTTACAAGTTTAAATACCGTGGAATATAGGTTTATCATGAAAATATAAATATTGTATACAAATATTGTATTACAAATTTAGAAACTTTGTGATGTTCTTGAGCAAGAACATCAAATTTAAAGAAAAAAAGTACCCACAATTTCAAATGAACTGCAAGAGATCTTATCTAACTTCAAATCAACCACCTTTTCTAACTCGCATTTTCAACTCCACCCACAGGGCGAACAAACCTTGGACTTGTGCAACACCCACATTGGCCTGCCCTACACCATCAACTTTTGCAATCTCACCCAGCTGCGCCAGCCCAGCGGACCCATGCGCAGCATCCGGCGAACTCAGCAGGCGCCCTATCCCCTGGTGAAGCTAACCCCACAGCAAGCCAACCAACTCAAGTCGAATACCGCCAGCAGCCAGTACAACACTCTGCCCAAATTGGGGGACACCAAGAGTCTGCACAGAGTGCCCATGACCAGGCAGCAGCATCCACTGCCCACCAGCCATCAAGTGCAGCAACAGCAGCAGCAGCAGCAGCAACAACAGCAGCAGCAACATCATCACCAGCAGCAGCAGCAGCAGCAGCAACATCAGATGCAGCATCATCAGATCCATAATCAGACGGCGCCGAGGAAGCCGCCAAAGAAGCACAGCGAGATCTCCACCACGAATCTGCGCCAGATACTCAACAACCTGAACATCTTTAGCAGCAGCACCAAGCACACGAACATGGCCACGGCGGCCAGTGCCAGTTCGTCCTCCTCATCGGCCTCCCTGCACCAGCATCAGCACCAGCACCATGGCCATGCCAATCACCTGTCGCATGCCCACTTCTCGCACGCCAAGAACATGCTGACCGCCTCGATGAACAGCCATCACAGTCGCTGCTCAGAGGGATCACTGCAATCGCAGCGGAGCAGCCGGATGGGCTCGCATCGCTCGAGATCGAGGACGCGGACCTCGGATACGGATACGAACAGCGTGAAATCGCATCGGAGGAGACCCAGCGTGGACACCGTGTCCACTTACCTCAGCCACGAGAGCAAGGAGAGTCTGCGCAGCAGGAATTTCGCCATTTCGGTCAACGATCTGCTCGACTGTTCGCTTGGAAGCGATGAGGTTTTTGTGCCCTCATTGCCGCCATCGTCGCTGGGTGAAAGGGCACCGGTGCCGCCGCCGCTGCCACTGCATCCGCGACAGCAGCAGCAGCAGCAACAACAGCAGCAACAGCTGCAGATGCAACAGCAGCAGCAGCAGGCGCAGCAGCAACAGCAATCAATCGCCGGTTCGATTGTGGGCGTGGACCCGGCCAGCGATATGATATCGCGATTTGTCAAGGTGGTGGAGCCACCGCTGTGGCCCAATGCCCAGCCGTGCCCCATGTGCATGGAGGAGCTGGTGCACTCCGCCCAGAATCCGGCCATCTCGCTGAGTCGTTGTCAGCACCTGATGCATTTGCAGTGCTTGAATGGGATGATAATTGCCCAGCAGAATGAAATGAACAAGGTGAGTTGGAGCTAGATCGATTCATTGAATCAGAAAGAGATAGCCTATAACCCTGTCTATTTCTTCTAGAACCTCTTCATCGAGTGTCCCGTATGCGGAATCGTTTACGGTGAGAAGGTGGGCAATCAGCCCATTGGCAGCATGTCCTGGAGCATTATAAGCAAGAATCTGCCAGGACACGAGGGCCAGAACACCATACAGATTGTTTACGAGTGAGTTTTGTGATTGGGTTTTTACGCCCTGACCATTTATAATAACTCTATGTTCTTTAAAGCATTGCATCGGGCCTGCAGACGGAAGAGCATCCGCATCCCGGTCGAGCCTTCTTTGCGGTGGGATTCCCACGGATCTGCTACCTGCCGGATTGCCCGCTGGGGCGAAAGGTGCTGCGCTTCCTCAAGATCGCCTTCGACCGCCGGCTGTTGTTTTCGATCGGGCGATCGGTGACCACCGGACGCGAGGATGTGGTCATCTGGAACAGTGTGGATCACAAGACGCAGTTCAATATGTTCCCCGATCCCACCTATCTGCAGCGAACTATGCAACAGCTGGTGCACCTGGGCGTAACGGATTAAGGGAGTCCCTTGGCCGCAGAATAAACAGAAACCAACCAACCAACCACCTACCCACCGAAGCCCATGGAAAAACAAAACGATACCCTCACCTCGATCATTACTCTCTTCCATTCGTTAATAAGTTACTTCCTACATAATCTCAGTGTGTGTGCAATCCTCGTTTACTATGATATATTTTTTTTATAGATATATTGTAATAGCGTGTTCAAGCTGCTCGAACCCTAAACAACAGCAAACCACAATTGCAATTGTAGCTTCCTTTCCGCTCTTCCAATTCGTATTTGTACGCACTTAGACCCGTAAGATACCGTACATCATATGTATTAGCTAGTTAGTTAGTTAGTTTAGCAGTTTTTAGTTTCCAAGAGAATCTTGACCCAAGACACCTACTAGTATTAGGCATTATCCTGATTCCTGATTCGATTCAAGCCACGCCACGCCATCCCTCAAACTTTCGAGTGTAAGCTGTGCCAAAATCGTAGCGCTCTTGATTAGGAGAAATATGTATATTGTTGATTATAGATAGCATATAGATACCATCGCCCATCTCTCCATCTCTCTCGATTTCAAATTTGTCTCTTGTTTTATTATTTTTTTTTGTACCAGCCGTATATAAACCATAGGATCTTCGAATGCTATAGAGTTAATCGTCGTAATTAAACAGAGGGAGAGAAATGGAGATGGGCTCATTCGATAGACTTGTCTCACTCGTCTTGGCCATTTAATCTCTTCCATTCAGCGAATTTGATGTGATTTTAATTTGATTTATTCATTATTAAACTGAGCCTGCTATATAGGGAACATACATAATTGTAAATCAGCCAGATATTCCATTATACATACATATATATATATATACATATATACATAAACGTACATTTATCATACCGCATACCACATACAATAATTTTTTTTAATTGAATCTTTTGCACACATTTGATGAACTGTTGCTTTCATATTGATATCATCGAACATCGAACTATATCGTATACATCGCCAATATATAGCATATATAGCATATAGTATGTAGAGAGATTGTACGGACAGCTAGCGGATATTATGTATTTTCTCCGCGTCACCATATTTGATATGATATGATTTAACTAAGTTGTATTTAGCACTGATTAGTTCTTAGTGTTCACTGCGAATATTCCACAACAAATTCCAGACCATTAATATATGCATATTACATATATACAGTACATTTATACATAGTTCAAATAAAGTAACTTCATTCATGTTCAAAAGGTATTGGTTTTTTTTAAGGATTTGTGAACCTTGTGAACCTAGTTTATTTTTTAAATTGTGTATACTATACTACTTTTGTTCTTGAAAAAGGTGAAACTGCTCTTTTGGATGCCCAGTTTCTCTGCAAGGCACTGCAATTCAAATCAATCAGTTGACATTTTTGGGACTTCCAAGGTTCGTTTTCGTTTTCAGTTTCGTTTGCCGTTTAGCAGTTTTCTGTTTTCGATTTCAGTTGCTGCCGTGAATCACTTAAAATAAATTAATAAAAGACAAAAAATCAGATGCACTTTTTGTCATTGTGCACGGAGTGCGTGATGTTGGCGATGTTGGTAAAGTTGCTCCGGGCCATTTAAGGCGCAGCGGCAACATGTTGCAGACGTGTGTTGTAGTTGTTGTAGTTGTCGCCGTGTCGCCTCTTCAACTGCCTACGTGCTGACGTCAGACAGGCGCAAGGACAGTGTCCAAAAGTGGCCAATAAAACGTGGCTTAAATGTAGCTTTCACTGCTCCTCCAAGGGCGGGCATCGTATCTTTCAACAGCAGCAACATCAGCAGCTGTTGCAGTTGCAAGGCGTTAGTTGGCCGTTAGGCATATATTTTTAGATGTATTCCTATCAATGTTTTTAAAAACCCTAAAATTGATTGTAAGAAAAAACCCCTTTATTGATAAAAGTTGCCCATGTTGCTCCTGCAGCAGCAACATCAGCAGCTGTTGCTCTTGCAAGGCGTTAGTTTGGCGTTAGCCATTATTTTTTCAAATTTATTATTATCAATGTTTGATAAAACCCGAAAAATTGTTGATAAAAGAAACCCTGTTGTGTATAAAAGTTGCCCATGTTGCTCCTGTAGAAGCAACATAATCAGTTTGCTGCTGTTGCAGTGTGTTAATTTCGTTTTAAGCTATATTCTTTGAAGGCACATCTTTAGTTAATCGCAAAACTATTAAATAGCTAACCCTTTTTTCGGTTTGGTAGCTGGAATTTGCACATATTGCTGTTGTTGCAGTTGCTGCTCCTGCCGAGGCGGCTGTTTTCCTTGTGCCAGTTGCATAAGCTAATGTTTTCCTAGAATTTACAGCATTTCATGCAATCTTTATGCGATTTTATGCGACTGACAATGAGCGCTGATCGTTGACATTCAACACACGCACCCCCCGGGAGACAGAGAACGATATATGTGGAAAGAGAGAGGTGGCAAGTGCGTGCGCTGTTGTTATGATGATGATGATGAGATCGCTAATAAGGTGGTTTTGGCCAAAATCAAAAGCCTGCTCCACTGACCCTGTGGCATTTTTTTGGCCTCAGCCTCGTCCCGGCCATTTTCATTTTTCGTGATAAACATTGGCGATAAGGCCAACCGATCTGGCCCTCTTTCTCCAGTTTTATAGCTATCTCTGTGAAAGCATCCTTATCTTAAGCTCTATTATCACACATATTTTATACATACTAAATCTTTCTTATTTTAAAAGTAAGCTGACAAGAAAATTAGCCTTAACTCGTTTATAATAATAGCAATTATTTTGGGCTACCATATATACCACGAATTTTAAAATCTAGCTCCACTAATATGATAATTGGAAAAAAAAAATCTTATTGGATTGCCACAGCAAAACTCTCATAAGAAAAATATGCAAAGGGTTTGGCAGGCATTGACTTTTGTTCCTGTTTATGTTCTTGTTTTTATCATTTTTTTTTTTGATTTTCTTGTCCCTGTCTTTCCACTTTTCCCCCTCCCCCTCCCACTTTCACGCTCAGTGGTCATTAGTCATGCAAATGAGCAGGGATTATCAAGTTCTGCGGCTCTCTGGCTCGCTCTCACTTTCCTTATCTCTCAGGATCAGCTGAGGCAGAGATATACACTGAGAAAAATTCATTGAAGTAAACCAAGAGATAAGGTTTCGCACATTTTACTTGGAAGATGCCATAGTTTAAAAGATTTTTTCACTTTAAGACAAAGTTGATGATTTTTCAAACTCTTCTCATATCTCAAATTTTATATTTTTAGGGCAATTATTAGTTTAAAAATTTCTTACCTCAAGACAAAGGTTTTGTTTTTCCTAATCCCACTTACATCCTAAAATTCATAACGATAGGATCTCCCTTGAAGTAGGCAATAACTTATGAACCAATTGGGAAACTTAGTTTTAGAGTTATTTAGGAAATCTTTGGGTAATTTTTTTTATCAGAAATTTTGGAACATTTTAGTTCCATTTTCCGTGATGATTTTTCAAACCCCACTCACATCCCAAATTTCATATTTTTAAAGCAAATATTTGTTAAAATAATTCTTATCCCAAGACAAAGGTTATGTTTTTCCCAATCAGACTTACATCCCAAAATTCATAGCGATTGGATATCCCTTAAAGTAGGCAACGACCTATGAACCAATTGGGAAACTTAGCTTTAGAGTTCTTTAGGAAATCTTCGGCTACTCTTTATTTTTTTCAGAATTCCCATGCTTCCTAGTTATGGTAATTTTTGGAAATTTTAGTTCCATTTTCCTCGAGTGTAGAGAGCGTTGCAGTGGCAGTGGCGTCGACGCCAGCGTTTTTGGGCGGCCGAGAGAGCACGCGCCTAAATGCCACAACAACAGCGGCTTGCAATCAGTCAAGAGCCTCCACTCGATCCAACCGCATCAGCCACGCCCCTCAGACCTCAGCTATCAGCCCGCCGCCCCCGTTTTCAAAACGCCGCACAGACCGCACTTCAAAAATTCTCTTTTTAAAGTGTTTTTGAATTTTTTTTTACTGTTTTGTTGTAAATCATAAAGTGTTTGTTTTGGTGAAATTATTGTTTTTAAAAAAGAACATATTTTTTGTTTTGTTTTGAATATCTACCTATTTTATCGGCACATGTGACAGCAGCCAACAAATTAAACCGCAAGTCAATCAAACAATCGCAGAACGCGTTTTTAACCGCGCGCAAGTCGCTGGCAAAGTTTTTTGCCGGAGAGCCAGCCGCAATTTGATCTTTCCGTAAATTAAACTATTTACTGTTTAAATATTTGCCAAGTACACGAAAAAAGTATACACATACGTCTCGTCTAAAATTACAAAAGCCTCGACTGTCGACGTCTCCCAGATAAAAAGCAGCAGCAACAGGTGAGCACAATTGCACAGGTAGTACAATCCTACAATCATATATAGTGAATATATCTAGAGTAGCTTTAGATTGACTACAATGTTTGGGGGAGGAATTCTAACAGTTTTGCGGTGATTTCTGCGGTTTTCCTGCTGCCTGGCGCCATCTAGCGGCGTTTTATTTGCTAATTATGCATACACCCAAAAAAAAAATCGATATGAAACGTAGATCAATTTTACATTATTTAAGATCAATTTTAATTTGATCTGTGGCCAGAAAAATTGGACCTGGTCAAAAAGAGTACTTCATGTAAAAACGATATGGGTTTTACATGAACCGAAATTTACATGGTCATATCGATTTTACGGTAACATGCTTTTTTTGTGTGGACATAACACTGCTTCAAGAATTTGTAAAAAGGTTTTTAAGGGTGGAATTCAGATTTTTTAACATTTACATGTTACTTCAAGATTAAATATGATATGCTGATGTTTCTAAAATGGTAATACTTATTTTCCTGGGATTATCTCCCTAATCCAGTGTCATAATGGCATTTAATATGTACATCTATGCTTAGTTTGCTTGCCATAAATCTTGATTTTCGATAATAAAACGGTTTTTAATTGGCCAACAGCAAAATATGACTATGGTTTCGTTTTGCCGTTTTCGGATTTTATGATTTTATGCGATTAACGATCGGCGTTCTTAGGGCATTGGCCACACGCCAGCCCCCGCTCGATTCGTAAAAGGTATGATATATAAAGTGTATCTTTGGGTCGGGCGGACAAATATCTTTATTGGACCACTGCTATGATGGATGACCCATAAATGCGTTAAATGGATGTTCGTCTGACGTCTAAATGCTTTGATTTGTGTTCGATTTAGATATTGTATTTAAATTGTTATGAAAGATGGCGGGGATTTAAATAATAATATTTGAAATTTATGCAGGTTTATTATATAGAAAAGGTTTCTTTTTCTTCATATCAGAATGAACACTTACACACAAAAAAAACATCTTACCGTAAAATCGATATGGCCATTTAAATTTCAGCCCATGCAAACCCCATATTGTTTTTACATGAAGTACTTTTTTCGACCAGGTCAAATTTACCTGGCCACATATCAAATTAAAATTGATCTTAAATAATGTAAAATTGATCTACGTTTCATATCGATTTTTTTTATTAAATCTAATATCCTAAAAATTACTTATAATGCGCTATACCCACTGAATAAATCAGTTGAATTCATTGAGACATTTTTGAAGTGACACTTTTGAGCAGGAGGTCGCTAACTTGACCGGACTTTTCTACCTGTTCCATCTGGATTCCAGAGCCCCCCCACCCCCCACACCACCCACAATCTTTTGATCAATCGTAAGGTGCTCTCTTTCAAGCTAGCTCGGTTTTCAAGTTCAATTGCTCGATTGAATGGGGGCTCAGGGGCCAACGAGTGTTTGCCCAATTGTGGTTTTGAACTTGTTTGGCTTTTGGCCGAGCTTTTCCCCTGACAACCGCCCCCCTCTCCCGCCTCCGGCCCCGCCCACTTTGGATGGATTGCCAGTTGACCGAGCCCGTTGATGCTAACCAAAAGCGAAGCCAAAATGTTGCGGCCGTGCTAATCAAGCTGGCAACTCGAATGCACAGTGAGAAAAAAGTGCCTTGATTGATTCGAAAAATTAAGTTATTTATTTGCAAATGCTATAAATGAACAATTTAAATCGTTGGTCTAGGCACTTTTTAGAAAAGCACTTAAAGTGGTTTAAAAAAATATTTAAAATTTTTTTTCAAATAAAGAACAGAAAAAAAATGTTTGTAGGATGTTTTTTGAGGAAATACCAATTTTTAAAATAAAAAAATTTCTAAAATCGTACATTTTGTTGTTCTTAAAATGAAGATAAAATTAATCTCATTATCGCTTCTGAAAATGTATCAGCTTTGCATAATAAAATAAATTCTGATTTTAAACCTGTTTTGCTCAGTGTATTCCCGATGCACTTGGCTGTGTCATTTGTGCGATTGCTTTTCGAATTTTATGTGTATATGCAGCTGGTGTCCATGTTTGAAGTTGGCCATTTACGGGGGAAATGTCACAACTCGTTGGGGTGTGCTTCCAGCGCTTCGAAGCGCCTCTATGCGATTCTATGCGATTCTATTCGATCCAATCCTATCTGATTCTGGCTTGCCTCGTTCGCAGTGCCCATAACACTGATCATGATCGATGGCAAGCGATATTACTCAGTAAAACTTGCTGGCGATCCAGGCAGCGGCGACAAATTATAATCATCAAATAAATCAAGATGAGAAATGTGCAGCGAAATAATTGCATCATCAGCCAAAAACAAAAAGATCTCACCCTCTATGGAAGTAAACGCAATCTCATCTCTATTTTTCAGACATCTTTTCTTGCCATGGAGGTGGAATGCGATTTGGGTGATATTCAAAACGAGGAGTTGCTGAGAAAGATGGTAAGTTCAGAGTGCATTCTGTAGAAATCAGAAAACCTTAAACATTATTGGATTGTATGCGATTCTCCTTCAGCAGATCATTGCCTTTAAAGCCCTGCTTTTTGTTGTTTGTTTTTTATTAAACTCAGACGACACTTTCGAGAACTGGCCAGAAGCGATCCAGACCATCCATGGCTGGAGATCCACTCATTCGGTTAGTCAGTAAACCAGTAAACAGTAAAGTAAACCCAACCCAGTTCAACCTGGCCAAATTGGGTCATTTATGGGGTTGCCCACTGTTGTTGGCTTAGCTCAAGTTGGCAGCGTGGGCCGCTAGTCGCTGACTTGGCTCAGACATTTGCAATAATCGTTAAAAAGTCGTTAGAAAAGTCAATGGAAAAACGATGACGATGTCGCATCGGGGACCTGGCCAAATAAATGATCTATCTATCTGCATTAGTGAGGAATAACAGAGAGTGAACGATTTTGGGTTCGTTTCTTGGAATACCCTTGAATTGTATTTGTTGGATGGAAAGTATTGATTCGAAATAGAAAGATCGACTCTCAAGATCTCCAAGATAATCGTTTAGAATTTTTTCTTTTTTTTTAAACTTTTAAGATAATTAGATATTATGATATTATACTTATATTAGATGTCTTAGGATCATTAGGATTTTATAACAGAAAGTCAGAAACCTATTACCCTTGAAATTAATTTGTTGGATGGAAAGTATACTCAAGAACTCCAAGATAATTTTGTATATTTTTGAAAACTTAAGAGATAATCAGATATTATGATATTATACTTATATTAGATGTCTAAGGATCATTGGGATTTTATACCAGAAAGTCAGAAACCTATTATTATAACAAATTTCTTATAAAACATAATCATATTCTCAGTGATCTTGTCAGGTTCCTAAATTGTGGTCTATAATATCATACCTTTATAGAGGGTACAAGGAAATAAGAAGATACCAGACAAAAGAAGAAGCAGCAGCAGACGATCGACAGCCCACGCAGTCGGTGTTGGAGAGAGATGGAGAGTGTTTAAGAGAAAGAGAGGGAAAGAAGGACAGAGAGAGAGAGAGAGACAGGGAGAGATAGAGACAAATTGAGAGGCTGCGACTGCGCTGTAGCTGCGCTGCAACTGCGACGGAGGCTGATAAAAAGCCTGCGATGATGACTCATTGGCCATGAATCAATTTTCAGCTTTGGCCTCTGAGCCCGCTGACCGCTGATGGCCTCCCCCCCCCTCCTCCTCCCTCTTCCTCCTACTCCTTTCTCTTTTTGTTCCACAGCCATCTATTCTCCTTTCCTCCTTAACCAGGGATGGCTAAACAAGAATATAAATATTTTTAAATATTTATAAATACTATATTACCCAATAAGTGATAATTAAAATGGTTCATTTTCTAATCGCATAACATTTCATTTAACATAAAACTTAGGCCTATACTAATTTTAAATGACCATAAACAAAAGCTGAATAAATTACAGTAGTCTCAGGGAGATAACAAATTTCAGAGGTGTTAAAACAGCAGCTGAAATGTCAATGAAAATAGCAATCAATAAGTATTGTTGATGTGTCACATTAAATCTTATCATATTTTCCAAGCAATTTAAAAACACTTTCCTATCTAATCAAAATGAAATTTATTTGAATTTAACGAGGGTAGGCAAGATATATGTTTGTACCTATATAAAGAAAATATAAAATTAAACCGTAACTTAATATTGTGAAAATCCAACAAACTGTTACATATAGGATTTTCTAGTTAGTCATATAATATTATCAAGTATCTAATATTCTGGAGATCGTGCCTTTAAAACTGCATCCCTGGCAAGTTCAGAGATCTCGGCTCAGAATAAAACCAAAAAGCCCAGAAATCGGCGTTGGTTTGGCCACGATCCGAGACTCTTGGCCATGAGGCGATTCAATTCAGCTTCGAGTTCGATTCGAGTCAATTCGATTCGATTCGTTTCGATTCAGGCTCGAGTCGAGAAAATCGCGTGGGTCGCCAGCCGTCGACTGCTGAATAAATCAGTGAGGCAAAGTTGAATTGGCACAAGAAAATAATAATAAATAAATAAATAAATAAAACACCCGCGTATGGCGAATGGCCAAATGCAGCAGCAGCAGCAGCAGCAAGTGGCCAATGGTCAGTGGACAGTGGACAGTGGGCCACAAAAACTAGACGGCGGTGGACAGTGGGGTGAATTGAAACGACCGACCAGACGGTCTAGTCACGACGTCTGCGTCTGCGCAACGTCTGCGCCAACGTCGATGAGTAATTTTTCGGGGCCTGTTCGAAACTCGAACACAAATCGGTAACGATTCAATGGGATAGGTGGGCGCCAGCGGTTCGAGTGCTTTCCAAAATAGTTTTGGGGCTAAAAAACAGAAAAAAAAAAACAACCGAGTACTAAAGGTGTTTATTAACATACTGCAACAATGACACCCACCTCCGGTCGTCGATCGTCGGATCGAGTGATTTATTATTTATTATTCCGCACGGACACGGATTCTTGGCAAAAATAAGCCCGAAATCGAACACGTTTCAATGCAATCGCTGGGAATGAGCAATGTTCAGAAATATTACTTATATTTTCGTTATTAAATGGGAAACTCTTTGTCTAACTGCTTTGTTTTTTATCGCAAGCGATTTTGTTATTCACCTAATTTCACTTGCAATTCAAATCGGTATTGGTTTTTGCATACTTTTTCACAAAGGTGACCCTAATTTGCAAACTTAACTCTTAGTTTTGACTTTATGATGATAACAGATGATTGTTCTCAATGAGATAAAATGCATAAAGTATAACTTTATATGGTAAAACTATGTTTGGCCAAGTTATGAAGTAATAAAATTGACTTTTGGTGACCCCAATTATTTTAGTTCTTTTTTTGATTTTTTATTCATTTTTGATTTTTTTTTAAATTTGTTTAGATTTTCTTTGAAAAAATATATTTGTTGTATTTTTTCATTAATTTTGCTTAAAGGAAATGGGCTTTGGTGACCCAAAATTTTATAAAATGTTTTTATTATTTCTTAGTTCAAATGCAGTACAGTAATTTTAGGTTTTGAATCTAATTTTTCTTTTGACGAAATAACTGTTATTTATTGTATCAGTGATTTAGCTAGCTGCAGTTGAAATTTGATGACCCCGAAGTTTTTTAAACTTTTGAGTTAATTCTTCTCAGACAAATGGATTTGCTTTATCATAATTTCTAGACTAAGGAAAATCATCTCTATTTATATCACCCATTTCACCCAATTATTAGCTGGCTTTGTCCCACTGTGCGGCTGGGCGGTCGCGTCATCTTCGTATTCGTCGCCTTTTCGTATTCGGTCATATCTCGGCTCGCTGCCGGCTGCGCTGCCGACGTCGTCCGCCGGTGACGACAGCGTCTAAGCGGCAGCGGCCACTTTAGGCGGCTTTGATTCTGATTGGAAACTTCAGTCTGATTTTGGTGCTCGATCGATTGCAACGTGCCGACGCTCCGTGAAAAAGAACAAGCCTACAAACAAACTACCCAAAAGCAACAACGATCGCATATTATTTTTTTTAAACACTTAATATTTATTTATCAACCGTTGGAGATCAACAAAAAAAAACAAGAAGAGAGAAACCCACAGGATTAGTCACACATTTCTTGCCACCAAGTGTTTTTTTACGTGCTCACGTTTGCCGGTGCAACAACAACTCAACGAAATATATATACAACTCCAATTACAACAACACAGCTGCAAGAAGAAGAATTTCCAAATCAAAAACACGAAAAAAAAGGAATATAAATTCTTTTTTTTACCTGAGGTAATTTTCTGTCATTTTGGACCAGAATATGGGGAATTAAACGTAAAAGAAGCTGTGCGAACAGGCCATAATCTCCATCTCGCTCACCCCCTCGCCTGCCGTCTCTTTCGCTCTTCCACCGTCTTCGCATAACTTTCACACTTTCGCACAGCTTAGCTTTAACCTTTTTCCCAGTCTTTTGCGTAACAGTTAGTCAGTAGTAACTGTAGCTATATCTGTACATCTGTATAATACAGTCACCGTTGGTCATAATGCAAATGCTATGGAAAGGTAAAAGGTAAACCCGAGTCCAAGACAACCCCAGAATTTATTATTCAACAGCACAATCGATAGTGAAAATAATTGCGGTGGTTAAAAAAGGCATGGGAAAATAGTCAAGTGCAGTAAAAAACCTTCGATTAATAACTTCTTTAGAAAAAGTTATAAAATATCTAATAATAGTTACTATTTTGTTTACACCCCGAAAAAAACTGTATATTTTTACTATTATCATAGATAGTTTCTAGTAGATTGTTAAAAATTCAAAGTATTGAAACATAGCATTGTAATTCGATTAATAACTTAAGTTCTTTAGAAAAAGTTCTAAAATATCTAAAAACAGTTAATAGTTTCTTTACCCCCAAAAAAACAGATATTATCATATATAGTTTCTAGTAGATTGGTATAAATCCAAATTATTTAAAAATTGCATTGCAATTCGATTGATAATTGAAATTCTTTAGAAAAAGTTCTAAAATATCTAAAAACAGTTATTATTATCTTTACCTCCCCCGAAAAATATGTATATTTTAGCAATTATCACAGATAGTTTCGAATAGATTGTTATAACGCCTGCCAATTAACGAGTGCTACCTGTACCTGTTCCTATCCTACACCTATTTATCTATCTATCTCTATCTCTAGCTGTATCTGTAACTGCGCCAAGTGGCTTGTAAACAAACAAACGGATCTTATCGGGGAATTGGTGCTTATGCCTTGTGGCTTTTCGTATGGCTTTTGATCGAAGATCCCCACATAGAACAGCTGACAAGGGCGGGGGCGTGATTAAATACAAAGAGTTATACGGTATATATACGGTATGCAAATCGGGTAGTGAATCTAATTACTGGCATTGGAACAAGTTTACACCGCCGTGGGCCGTTGGCCTTGGTAACTGTTCTACGCTTTTCCACTTTTCCACTCACGAAAACCAGATCACAGTTCACAGCCGAAAGGGATTTGGTTTTTTTTTAGTTTTCGGGGAGGAAGCAAGCGGGTTCCGAACGTAATTAACCATGGTAATTGCTCCCATTGTCGGAGATAGATGTTCTGATAAATCTCCAACGTACTCAATATGCATAAAAAAATCGATATGAAACGTAGATCAATTTCACATTATTCAAGATCAATTATATTAATTTTTTACTTCATGTAAAAACGATATGGGTTTTTGTGTGTGTCACTGGGAAAAATCTCTCTATAAGGAAGGTCGAGTTGACTGAGAACAAAAAAAAAACACCATCTGTTGTGAAAATTTTATGATTTCTAAATGATATTTAAGGGTTTAAGGTTTTTTTTTTCCTGGAATCTCAAGAATATTAAGTAAATATCTTAAATAAAACTTTCTTTTCCCCATTATATCATATGATATATTTATTATAATATCTTGTAAACAAAGATTTTAAATAATATCATATCATACTTTACGGCAGCTATCAAATGATCTTAGGCAAAATATTGTTTATTTATCTGCGAATCACGAAACCTTGACTTCAAATTAAGCAAACTATAATTTGAGAAAACAGTGCAAATGGTTTTCCGGCTGGGAAACAAAAAACAAAAAAAAACTCCACCTGCACTAATGACTATAGCTCCGATAATTGTCTAAAATATACAGCGTTATGCATAAAGATAAATATACTACACCCTCTTCGCTCCCCTCCTTCTTCATTCGGTTTTTGTGTATGAGATCATTTTGGTCTTAAGATTTATACGAAACCCATTTTTGTGGCCCCACCGATATGGTGACGATTGCCGGCTATATATCACCTATGGATCCAAGCTTGCATTATAATTTCCCACACGCTTAGCCGTTTGACAGCTGTCCATCGATCAAAAGCCCGAAAGACCCAAAAACCGTAAAACCAAAAATTGAGTTATTTTTCTTTTTTTTTTTATACGTTTTCCCATGGCACAGTGAGGACCGGCTAATGTGGGCCCAGTTTTTCTGGGGCTATTTTATATGCAAGCAATGGACGGCCCACGAAAGTGCTCCACTTTTAGAACTCGGCTCGCTTTTGGGGTTTTATAGAGCCATGTTTTATTCACCTGGGGCGATGTCATACCCAAAATAAGAAGCAAACAATTAACAGCGAAGCCGAAAACCGAAAAACACAAACAAGTCGACGACGAAAGCAAACATAAACATGTTTTGCTCGCTGCCAACGTCGACTGAAAATGACACAATTCAAAAATTGTAGATTCCATATTCTATATACATATACTCTCGATTCTAGACTGTCCAATGGCAATTAGGTCACTTTAATATGCATATATGCACACGGTACAGATTGAAGGGGAATCGGAATTGTAGCGAAATTGAAATCGAAATTGCCATAAAAATACAAAAACGCAAAATATACACAACAAGTGAGGGCAATTAACGCCGGCAGCAAAGTGCAAAGCAATTTTTTTTGCTCAGCTGATTGTTGGGCTTTATGCTTTCTGGTACTGAAAAAAAAAATACCCCAAATACCTTAAAGGTAAATAATCGAAATTTATGGACATTTTTTTAAGCTTGATGCAAAATTAAGATATTTCTTAGATTCTAAGGCCTATTAAGATGGAAAAATGATCCTAACTCAATTGAAATTATGTTAACATTGTTGAGATTTTCTTTAAATATATTTTTTAGTTTCTCGACAATAATCAAATGTTTTCTTTTGAATGTTTTAAAGAGCTTGATGTTTAAAATTATGATTTATATACCTAAATTTTGATTTTATACTTATAGTTTTTTAAAAGAGTTTTATAGAAAATTTTACGAAATAATGTGATTTTTTTTAGATTTTTATGTCAATCCGTTCTGGGTGGAATTTGCTACTGGACGTTTTTCATTAGTCCTATTTTATTAGTATAGATATAGGACCAACAGTGCGTATGCGTGATATATTTTGAAGACCTAATCATTTTAAATATTATTAAAATATTTAATCTCTTGTAGAAATGGAACCACTTACTTTATAAATATCTTTATGTTTCCCATTAATATTTCCAGTCGACTGATAAGGTTTAAAAATACCTGCATTTTTATTTCGCACGTTTTCGCTTCGTACTTTTCGCCTCCACTATCAATGAACTTGATAAATACATTGAGATCCTATCTATATAGGGAAATATATAGTAAAATATGTATTATTTTTAAACACTTACTATCTGCACATTTTTCTTAATACTCATTTCTGGTCTTATCTCGATTGATGGGCAATTAAATGAGGAAACATTTAGTCATGAGCTAATCGCAGCCAAGGTTTATCTGTACAGTGGACACCGGCTAAGTGGGAGTGCCTCGGGTGACCCCGCGACCTTCTCTTATTCTCTCTCTCTCTTTTGATTTCCTCTCAATTAAGTTTTAATAAAGTTTAATTTCAATAACAAAAAGATTTTTGGCGCAAAAAGACAAAAAAAAAAAAAAAGAAACAAAGTTGGAGGTCAACATTGCTGACACGACAGCTCAACAAATGAAAAACAAAAACAGCTAAAAAGCGAAAAAACTTCAAAATAATTTATCAGCATTCGCACATCAACGAAATCTCGCACGTCACGTCATCAGAAAGAGATGGCGAGAGAGCTGGGCTGAGAAGAGCGAGAGGGAAAGGGAAGAGCGGTCCATCCCATCATTAGGTCCGCAGTCGCAGTCGCAGTCGCAGTCGACGTCGACGCCAACAGGTTGCCGCTGCCGACGTCGCTGCAGAGGTGCGAAATCAGCTTCTTCTTCTTCTTCTTCTTCAACTGGTTATCACGGCCCGGTACTTTTAGAAATTACGTCATTCAGGCAGAGACAGGGGCTGAGTTACACGGAGAAAAACTAGTTGCAAAGAATAATTAACAGTTTTTAAGAAGAGTTTTTTTTTAAGAACTTATTTTGCAAAGTTCCTAAAAACTCCAGAGCTTTGTGATGGCGTTTGAGCATTTTTAAATTGAAATATTATTAAACAAATGAATTCATCATTATCTTTATTAAAGTCTACTACCAAAACCTTTGTTTTTTGTATTTACAAAACCATTCTTAGGTTAAATATGTTTCTAAATTACAGTTTAAATATTAAGTGGGGTAGAGAGATCATAAATATATACTCAATTACAGTTTAAATATTACGTGGGGCAGATAGAGATAATATATCATAGATCATCATATATTGTAGAAACATTATACAAATCTCTAAAATTTTTTAAGTTTTGTTTTTATGTAATTTAAACTTCAATGGATCTTCTGTCTGTACATTTTTAAAGAAGAAGAAAACCCATTTTTTTTTAGAAAAATGTACTTTTTACTGTAAAATTGTTCTCAGTGTACAAAGAGAGGCAGAGGCTGTGGCAGCGGCGCAAGCAGAGGCGTTTTAAGACGCAGGTCTAGACTGCGACCACGCGACCAGTTCTTGAACAAAAAAAATCACACACAAGCAAACAACCAAACAAGCGAGCAAACAAACAAACAAAAAAAAAACAACAAAGCAAAGTTGCAAACTTTTTGCACATACACTTAGATGTTTAGCTCTTTGATTTCGCTTGTTTTGTTTTATTTTGTCAATTCGAATCCGTTGATTTGGGCGAGTGAAAGCGCTGAAAGTAATGGCAGCGCCATCTGTCGTTCCGTTTTGTCAGAAAAGAAAGCACCAACATGGCTATCAATCAACTGGGGATGCCACAAAAATATAAGATTTCGCTAATAACTAGGGAAACGCCAGAGATCATAAATCTCGGGATGAAAAGCTAAAACTAATGGTCTCCAGCTGATCTAATTAAAACGAACTTCAAGACGGATCTTTTCAAATGACCATCTGGTCATGAGAACTACTAGAATCTAGATATATCTTCATATCAACTTGAATCTACCAATACGATCTTAGTTACAAATCTTTTTATAAGACTACTCATAATTTCACTTCCTATTTTCATCATAAATATCTTCATATCAACTTGATTCTACTAATACGATCTTAGTTACAAATCTTTTTATAAGACTACTCATAATTTCACTTCCTATTTTCATCATAGATTTAATAGCCGATCTTAACTACTAATCTACGAATTATTCATATTTTCATTTCCTTGAAATAGAGTTCCATCTGGTTTCGGGAGGTCTCCCATTTGTCTGTCATTTGGCCTCAGTTTGGCTAAATTTAAACAGTTAGCAAAGCCGAACTCACTCACCCACTCTACATACAGATCGAGGTGTCATTATTGTTAATACAAATGTTATTTGACATGTTTTTCCGCTAAAGCGAAACTGGTCGTGTTGAGGTGGGGTGATATCACCGCTTCAACTTCACTCAATTTGTTTGCTTACTAGGTATATTGTGAACGTCTCTCTCCCTCTCACTCTCACTCTACCTCTCCCTCTCCCTCTATAAAGTCTGCCACCTTTCTAGATTATTGTTTAAATAAATACGATCATATGCGAGTCGCTTTGTTGC
This sequence comes from Drosophila pseudotakahashii, assembly GCA_035046095.1. Lineage (NCBI taxonomy): Eukaryota > Metazoa > Arthropoda > Insecta > Diptera > Drosophilidae > Drosophila > Drosophila pseudotakahashii. The sequence continues at coordinate 18,706,158 of JAWNOE010000105.1, forward strand.
GGCCAATACGATCCGCTTATCGGTCAGTCGGAATTGTTCCATGTTTTATTTATAAGCTGAAACGTCAGCCCTCGATTTCGATACGATTTGATACCGATAAGTGGAACTTCCAGAGAATAAGGTAGTAAATAGAGCAAATTCCCGTAAACTGAAATCAGATTTAGCCTGTCATCGATTCTTTGTTTATTTTCGATAAACTAAGGTGAATTTACGTAGAAACCAGATTACATGGTTCATTCTATAGAAAAGTTTTGGAAACTATATAACTAAAAAAAAAACAATCTCCATCAATCATTTCGTTCTACTGAATCATTCAATTTGTTACCCTTACGCTAATCCCAGCCATTTTTGGTCATCGGCTGCTTCTGCCATTGAAATCCGAGAACTTATTGGGGGCGTCATCTTTATCATCATCATTTCCCCGGCTAGAAACCCGACTCAATTCGACTCGATTTCTGTCTATAAGGCAAAACCGAGCTGAGTCAGTCGATGATGGCTGGCTGCATTTTGTTGTGTTGGCTGACCGGCTAATTGTTTAGTGGCCCGGGGGCGCCATAAAAGGCGATTCAAACCGCTGGAAGCAACGAGCGTGGGCTCCATGCACTCCACTTGGACTCCACTTGAGCACGAGTTCACTTGGTTTTAATTGGCCCAAGGACGGGCCTGGCTAACTAGAGAGCGTAAATGGGTGATATACATTGAAAGAGAGCAGATATTGAGAGATATACACTGGAAATTAATCATATGTATCATCTAAACCTATACCATTTTCAAGATTATAAAGAATTCTTTATGAAAACTCATTTTCGAGATTATAATGGAACCCTTATATCATTAATATCAAATCATTTTCAAGACTATATTGGATTTGTTATACCTGTGTCCCATTTTCGAGATTATAAAGAATTCTTTATGAAAACTCATTTTCGAGATTATAATGGAACCCTTATATCATTAATATCAAATCATTTTCAAGACTATATTGGATTTGTTATACCTGTGTCCCATTTTCGAGATTATAAAGAATTCTTTATGAAAACTCATTTTCGAGATTATAATGGAACCCTTATATCATTAATATCAAATCATTTTCAAGACTATATTGGATTTGTTATACCTGTGTCCCATTTTCGAGATTATAAAGAATTCTTTATGAAAACTCATTTTCGAGATTATAATGGAACCCTTATATCATTAATATCAAATCATTTTCAAGACTATATTGGATTTGTTATACCTGTGTCCCATTTTCGAGATTATAAAGAATTCTTTATGAAAACTCATTTTCGAGATTATAATGGAACCCTTATATCATTAATATCAAATCATTTTCAAGACTATATTGGATTTGTTATACCTGTGTCCCATTTTCGAGATTATAATTAATTTTTCCCTTTTCTCATCCCTTTTAAGTGGCAACAGTCCGAGGACAGCGAGCGCAAGAAGCAGATCCGATCGCATCTCTATAAGCTGCGCGAGTCGCGACTTTGCAACCTCTATAGGCACGAAACGGACCCAATGTCGGAGCCCAACGGAAACGGACATGGCAACGTGAACACGCTGGCCGGTTATGCTGGCAAGGATCCGTTGGCCACCAGCCACGGCGATGCCCTGCTCGACCAGAACTTCCAGAGCCTGAAGTCGAAGGAGGTCCGCGATTCGACCAGTCCCACGCATGAGATGCGCTTCCATTCGATGACGCTGAGTCAGCCGAATACCACCGGCTGGGATGTGCAGACCTCATCGGAGGTCAGTCCCGATGGTCGGGCCTATCGCACCGAAACTCTGGCCAAAACAGATGGTGAGTCTGGATTCTATTTCTTTGGTGGTAGCCCCCATTTGTTTGGCTAGCATCAAAGCTGACCCAAAAGAAAGGCACTTGCTGAGAAGTTCACTGATTGACTGGTTTTGAAAGATGGTTTTTCGGTTGTGACTTTCAGTTGTAAATATAATCAGGGGTTATCAAAAGGCTAGAGACCAAACCAGTCGGTCAGCAGAGTTTACATCAAGTGTCTAGCTAATCTAACACCCTTGTCCCTTGTCGGTGAAGTTTTGTGTATAACCCAAAATCTGTTTGTTCTGTATGTCCATGTCCACCACTCGACATCTCCCAACCAACGACCAACGACCTCCGACCTACAAACACCCCCCAACCCCCAACACAATCGCAGGCGTGGAGAAGCTCAATGGTGGTGGCCTGGCCGAGTTCAAAGGTCGCAACGAGCAGCGCTCGAGTGCCTCGCATCAGGGCGATGACAAGAACTTCGTGAAGCAGGCCTCGGACAGCTCCAAGACCCAGCTCCAAGAGACGGTGGTCTTCGGGGATGAGACCAGCGGTCGCACCGAGATGAAGATGAGCTCCACCTCCACCTCGTCGTCCTCGAAGGTGGTGTCCTCCTCGTCGACCGTTGAGTATGGCGACGAGCCGCGCTATCTGCTGGATAGCCAGGAGAAGCCGAAGCCACATCATCAGGAGCAGCAGCACAAGCAGCAGCAACGGGAGTGGGAGCAGGACCAGAGGCGTCAGGAGCAGCGCATTCAGGAGCAACTGCAGCGGCAGGAGCAACAGATACGCCAGGAGCAACTGCAGCGCCAGGAGGAGTTCCAGCGGCAGGAGCAGGTCCAGCGACAGGAGCAACAGGAGCGATTCTCGGAGAGCCGCGAGCAGAGCAACAGCACCCGGAATGTCCAGACCCAGCAGCATTACGAGGAGAACAAGCGCTATGTGGATATGGACAAGGCCTCGCCCGAGTATCAACGTCATGTCCAGCACCTGATGGAGCAGCCTGGCGAAATCATCTCCAATACGGTGGAGTATCCCAAGCCGAATGTCAAGATGATCACAACGGTTAAGCGCCTGCCCGATGGCACCATTGTCAAGAACAAGCGCTACGAGACGGAGCAACTTACTCCCAGTCAGAGTCAGACGACCCACAACCAGACCCGTAATCAAACCCACAATCAAACCCACAATCAGACCCACAATCAAACCCACAACCAGACCCACAATCAGCGACGTGCCCAGGATGTGCAGGATAGTCAGGTTCGCGATGTGGTGGACAATGTGGAGCAAAAGCATGTGACGGAGTCGCAGAGCTTCTCCTCGGTGAAGAAGTCCAGTCGGCGATTCTCCACGGAGACCACCTCGGAAACGGTGGAGGAGTACGACGATCGTGGTCAGCCCCTGTCAAGGGTGGTGCAAAAGGCACCTGTGCCCACATCCACATCCACAACCACCCACTCACCACGCCAGTCGCCGGCCAAGGACTTTAGCACCCATGGCTTTCCCTCGGTGCGTCCGAATAAGCCCACCCAGGAGTACGCCTCCCAAAGGCCCGGCACCGCCGGCGAAGAGGTGGTGGTGGTGCGTTCCGAGAAGAGCCGCCAGGTGAAGCAGCAGACGAGCTCACAGCGCACCACCGAAACGGAGGTGCTGGGCGACGATTACCAGTCCCCCCAGAGATCCCCCCAGAAGCTTAGGGAGGCGCCATCGCCCAGTTGGGAACAACCCACCGCCAGACGTCATCCGGTGGATGAGGATTTCAGCACTCATGGCTTTCCCTCGGTGCGCACAACCACCACCGGTCGTCCCGATCAACCCGATGGCGAGGTGTTGCAGACCTCCAAGACGGTGAGTCGCAATCAGAGTGCCAATAGGAAGACAAACACGGAGCGGATAATTGAGACACAGGTGGAACATTCACCCCATGCCCCCTCCCACTCCACTCCCGGCAATCGATCTGGTAGTCCTCGACGATCTCAGCCACGCGAGGATTATGGTTCGCCTCGTGGACCAGCCGGCAAGCCAAGCCAATCCCGTCCTAGTACCACTGGAGGAAGCACCACCACCACCACCAAGACGACCACCACTTCAGAGCCCTTGACTCGCCGTCAGTTGCAGAAGGAGCGCGAGGTGGATGCCGCCCATCGGGCCTTTGCCGCCTCACTGCGCAGCAGTTCGCCGGCGGACAGCACCACCTCGGTGGGTTCGCACCACCACCAGACGCCGCGATCGAGTGTCTCCTCAAATCGCACCTTCAGACGGGAGATGCGAGAGGGATCGCACGACAGCCAGGCGCCTTCGGAATCGAGCAGGATCAGCTCGACCACTGTGACCAGGCATCATACAGGTGGTGGCACCACCACTAGCAGCACCACCAAGACCAAGACCACCAAGCCACCGGTGTCCAGAGGTCCCAGTGAGCCCAGGTCGCCCACCCCAAAAACAGCAGGAGGAGCTGGCGGTGTAATCACCACCACGACCACCATTAGCAGCACCACCAAGTCCAGTCCCAGTCCAGCACCAGCTTCACCCACAACCGCCGCCGCCGCCGCACCACCCACCTCAGCACCACCAGCCAGTTCCGCACCACCAGGTACGAATTAGAGAAAAGAAAAAAATATAGAAAAAAAAAAAAAAGAAAGAAAGTTTGACAAACCACATGAATATAATATATATGCTATATAAATATTGGAACTATGAACTATGTATATGAATGTATATCCTTCAGATAACAAGCTATCACAGTATACGTATACTACCACTAAGCCCGGCGATATATTCTCTCTGCCACCAACTACTCCTCCTACTATTAACAACGAACCAACACTAACCACCACCAAAACAACAACAACCACCACCTCCAAGAACAACAAGAAACAACCCGATCCTGATTTCGATTCCCAGCCGATCCAAAAGGTGAAGCTGAGCGCTAACGAGGCAATGGTGGTGGAAGAGGCACCCTGTGTGCGGCGTCAATATTACCAGCTGGGAAACGAGGGGGAAAGCCCCGAGACGCCCGAGAGCTCAGGGACCCCTGGTAAGGCTTGAATTCAACTCCACTACCCGACAAATTGCCAAAAAAAAAAACAAAACGAAATAAAACAAAATATCAAAAAACTCTGTACACCTAACTATGCTATCTATACTTCTTTATTTTTTGGATTTTTTTGCAAATAAATATACTTGAAAACTGTTTACCAAAACCGCAACTCTGAAATGTTCAATGTTCAATGTCTTGACCAAAAAAAAAAGCACAAAACACACACAACTGAAATTGCACTGAATCACTGAAACTGGGAAGTCAAGTACTTACTTGGGTTTTGCAAAATGAGAGATATCTACTACTCCAAGTCTAACCTTCTTCCTCTCGAGCTTCCACTAATGGGTGTATTTGCTTGAGACCGTGCCTGTGCCTGCCTAATATCGTAGAGTTTGCCTAACCCCCGTGGCTCATCTGGAGCCAGAGTAGTAGTTGTAACTAATCCTAACCAAATAACAAGGGCTTTGCCATCAGTAGACACAACTTATGAATGAACACCAAAGCACACACAACGGTTGAAGAAGTAAAAGAGTTCACGTAGCGCCTTGCGTCTCCCAGTCTTATGCCCTCATCCGTTGCAGCCAGCAAGAAGCCCCAACCAATGAGGAGACCCCACCAGGATGAAACGGAGCCTCAGTTGAGGCGTAGCTCCAAGTCGCCCAGTGTGGAGCCACGTCCGGTGCAGCGGGAAACGACCTTTGAGGGTCGTCGCGTCTCACAGCCGGAGGATCGAGAGCTCTCGATCGACGAGCTGCTTCTTATCGAACAGATGAGCGGAGCTCCGGGCTTGCCCACGTTGCCTGCCACTCAGAGTCCTGGCAAACCATCAACCACTAGGGCTCAGAGTCCCGAGAAGCCACAGCCTAGGGCTACACCCAGACAAAGCCCTGAAAAGGAGCAGCCAGTCTTTAGGCAACCATCTTCTGGGCCCCGTTCCCAGACTCCTGAGAAGGCTACACCTGGGTGGACTCATCCCCAAGTCTCTCCCCGTCAGAGTCCCGAAAGGCAATTACCCCGAGCCCAGAGTCCCGAGAAGGGTCCTGTAGTTAGCCAGCCCGGTGCTTCTCCCCGTCAAAGTCCAGATAAGCAAATACCCCGTGCCCAGACTCCCGAAAAAGCTCCCGGACTACCCCGTGTTTCACCTCGCCAAAGTCCCGAAAAGCAGTTACCCCAGGATATTCCACAAAAGGATCTAACCAGCCAGCAGAGACGAGACGAGGAAGAGATATTTCGCAGCACCATTACCACTACCCAAAAACGAACTACCAACAATTTGAACGAAGAATTTCTAACGAACGAACGAGATAACCAAAATCAGCCGAACTACGAAAAGAAACCCCAGGCTCCAGGTAAGGATGAGCCGCAAACAAAACCGCAGGAGACCATTGAAAGTCCAGATGGTGGATTTCCTTCCAAAACTACCGAAACTGAGACGCAGCCCGAAGAAAAAGAGGCGCCCACTTATAGGAAGAAGGGTTTGACTCGTCGTGAGACCTTCGAGGATCGCTGTCGCCAAATTTTGGGTATGGAGGAAGATGGCGATACTCAGGGAACTTTCACCCAGCAACCGAACGACGATCAGGAGGACGAAAGTGTTACCCATACCACCATAGAGACCATCCAAGTTAAGATCGAAGATTGCCCCGATGATGATGACGATGATAAGCCCCGTCGGGTGACTGAGACATTTGTGGTACGTACGCAGCCCAAGATCAAGGTGGAAGAGGAGCTCCTCGTGGATGTGACCGAGTCAGAGGATGTGGAGTTTCTGGTGACTCCCTCGAAAAAGGCGCCTAAGGAAGCGATTCCAAAAACTCCTAAAAATGATCAAGATACTCCAAGAGCTCCAAGGAAGGATCAGACTCCTGTTCTTCCCAAGGAAGAAACTTCCAGGTATCCCAAACATCCAAAGGAAGAAGGCAGTCCCAGGTATCCGAAGGAATCTGAAACTCCAGTATATCCCAAGGAGAAACCAAGGAATCCCAAAGAGGATGCCGAGACTATTAATGTAAATGAAGAGACCACCATTATCATTACCAAACAGGGTTCCAAATCTCCCTCTCCCGAACGTAGAGTTCCCAAGAACTCACAGTCTCCATCTCCAACTTCAGATTCTCCCACCTTTGGTAGAAAGATTCCAACCAAGCTGGAGTCGAGCTTTGTGACCGAAAAGATCATCGATTGCCAGGGAAAAACTGTAGTAGAGAAAATCAGTCAGAGACCACGCACTCCAAGTCCTACCACCCCAAAAAAGAGTACGAAGCCAACACAAAAGTTGCCGGAGAGAGTCCCCGAAACTGAATCGGAGCCCGAGAAGGAATTAGAGCCGGAAACGAAGAAGAAGACCGGTGTGAGCATTACGAAAACCGAGACGGATCGTCTCAATTCGCGCACCACTAAAACGAAGCAACCACTGGCGACCAAGGAGCCACAATCAAAGCTTCCGGCTGCAAAGAGTCCGCGCAAGGACTCGCTGACTCAAGGTCGCAAGCGGGATAGTTTGGTGGAGGAAACTCAGACCACTAGGACGACAACAACAGCCACAACGACAACTCAGCGTCAGGGTCGTAAGCCCAGCGACACTAATGGTACGCCCTCCATCAAGGATCGTCTTCGTTCCTCGCCGCGCAAGCAAAAGACCTCTCCGCAGCAGACCCGAACACCCACTCCGGCACAATCTCGAAACCCCGAGGACGATGTCGATGGAGACTCTACCTCTCCAGATGCCAGTCCCTCGCGGGTGAGCAACGAACGCCGTCGATCTAGCAATATTTCCGTGCATACGGAGATCATCATAGATCACACTGCTCCGAAATCCCCGAGAACGGAGAGGCGACCTCCAAATACCACCGGTGGAGTTGCCAGTCCGATTAGGAAGCTTCCGGTGACGGAGAGAAAGGAATCGGCCCCGGTGCCCCGTGTAACTCGACGCGATAAAACCGAGAAGGTCACTCGCTCCACCAGCGAGAATATCATCAAGGTGAGCGGCAGCAAGCCTCATCCAGAGATGAGTAGCCTGAAGCCAGGAGGTGAACGGACAAGTAGACCCAGCAAATGCTGCACCACCAAGACGATCAATCTGAGCGAGCAGCGAATCAATACGGCAACCGATATAGAGGGTGTAATCATCGACATCCAGCAGGCAAAGAGCTCTAGGGAACCATCTCCGGATAGGATTGTGCCAACTCCCGTGCCCGCTGAATTGGAAACGGGAAAGCCTCGTTATCCGGATGTGGTACAGGAGCCCGACGATGAACCGCGTCGCAAGCCCCAAGTCACAAACATACCCATTTTCGAGGAGGAATCTCAGACCTATGTGGGCTGTCAGATTTCCGAGTTGCGCAGCTCAAATGGCATTGAGGTGGATATCCTCGACAATCCCACTGTGGAGGCTCCCAAGAGCCTCGATTATCCCGTAAATACACCCGATACGGACGAGAGTCTGTTGAGTGTGCACGAGAAGGTCTCGCGATTCACTCACTCAGCCGAAAAGGTGAAGCAACCCAGGGTGTCTGCACCATTTAGCAGGGAATTCGATACACATGCTAAGATCCCCGAAAACGACGAGTGTCTGCTTAGCATTAACCAAAAGGTTGACAAGTTCCTGCGCACTGCAGAGAACGTAATCAGACCTTCTTCGCTCTCGCCTCGACCGGAAATCGAGCGCCCAGGGCTGGAGGAGATCGATGAGGAGCTTCTGCGTGACGATTGCACCCTGAGTGTCTCCCAGAAAGTGCACAAGTTTATCGACACAGCCGAGAAATTGGCGCCCACCATGCCGCAGAAATCGCCACGTTTGGTGGCCAACATTGAGCGGCATATCTCCCGGCAGAGCGAGCCAGAGCGCGAGTTGGATGAGGAGTCGGAACCCGAGCTGGATCGGGATACGGACGTAGAGGATGGCAATCAAGCTAGCCAACTGGAGGACACGGAGGAGGAGATAAGCCATTCGGTGACCAGAAAGGAAACCATTCGGGAGGTTAAGCAACAAACTGAGGAAACCAGGGAGACGCATAGGGACTCCAAGGAAGGACCGGAGAGGGTACCCAAGAAGGTACCCCTAAAAGAAGCACAAACCAAGCTCAAAGAAGAACCTGCCAAGGTGCCCAAATATCAGGCAAAGCTACCACAAAAAGTGTCACAATGGGAGCCCAAGAAGCAACCTCAAAGGGAGCCCAAAGCGCCTCAAAGAGATACGCTTAAGCAACCCTTAACTAAGCTCAAAGATGAACCTGAAAGGGAAAGCAAAAGGGAGTCCAAGGTGACCCAAAAGGAACCTCAGACAAAGCCCAAAGAGGAGCCCAAGAAGGCTGCCCAAAAAGAACCACTCCGGGAAGCCCCAAGACAATCTGAGGAAGAGCCGGACTTCTCCCCTGAAGAAGAATTCGATGAGGAGCCTCTGCCAATGACCAAGACACATACCACAGCCATCGAACTCAAGCGTCAGAAGGATATCCTCAATCGCCCCTCGGTCTTTGGCCAACGGACCCCAACGGAACGCAAGCCCAGCACTACGCCTACACCATCAAAGTTGAACGGAAATCGTGGCCGACCAAGTCCAAGTACCAGTTTGATTTCCGAAGAGAAGAGATCGTATAGAAATCAAGTGACCAATGTGACCAAGCCGGGAACTAGGAAACCAACTCCCACTGCCCAATCGCCCGCACCCAGGACAAACAGCATTTCCAAACGAATGGAGCAAATCAGTCAGCAATCATGGGTTGTCCAAGATGTCGATGTGGACGTCGAGGTGGTGGGACCTGCACCACCTACCCACATTAGCGAGAAGACACAGAGAAAGAGCCCATCGCCAACGTCATCACGATCGCCATCGCGATCTCCGTCCCGATCGCCCAGTAGACGCACCTCCACCAATTTGAACACGACCACCACAACCACCACCACTGAGCACCACCGCCACCCGAGCACCACCATCAAGTCAACTAGCCCCAAACCGACTCCGACTAATCCAACCAAAGACGAACCCGAAATCACACTCATTGAATCCGTTACAGAAAAGAGCATCACCTCCACTGGACGCAATGTGGCTAGCCGCCGGAATGTATTCGAGCCAGCCCAGGAATCTCCTGTGGATTCCGAGCCCACTGGACGTCGTCCCTCGTACATGGATCATACGAAGAGCTCACTGGAGCACATTCGACGCGATTCACTGGAGATCAACAAGAGTCACTACTCCCGAAAGTCTTCGGTGGAGGATGACACTCCGGTAGAGCCACGCAATCCCAACACAGCCGTGAAGTTTGATGTGCCTCGAAAGACACCATCGAGGGGTCCCGACGAGCCAAGGAAGTTGTCGCTAAAGGGTAAGGATGAGGACTCCTCCGATTCTGAGCTCCTTGAGATCGAGGAGATCTTCGATTTGCCGAGACTGGAGAAACTCCTGGAAACAGTGGCTAGCTACGAAATGCGTCGTCGCATTCGCGCCCAAATGCGTCTCATACGCAAGAACATGATCAATGCGGGTACGACCATTACAACCACTACGATTACAACCACCACAACACCGGGTAAGAGTTCACCGCTGACCAAGAAGCGAGACCAGAGTCCTGAAACAAAGACCAAGGAAGTCCGCACCATCACGAGTCGCCGGCGGGTGGAACAGGTAGACAGCAGCACCACCGTAGGGTCACCGGGAAAGACATCACCCCAGGGCAAGCCGCCAGTGAAGCCAAGGGAAAGAAGTGCCAGTCCCGCCCAGAAACGTCGCGTTAGTCCGCCGGGAAAGCAATCGCCTGGAGAGAGGAGCCCCACCACCACCAAAGTCACCACTAGTAGCACCACCACCCGCAATGCTCCGTCCAGCAAACCCGCTCAGGGAGGTCCCATTTGGGCGGATCGCTCCAAAGTGCTAAAGGGTCATGCCGCAACCGCTCCTCAAACCAATGGAAGTACTACCCGCAAGGGATCCACTTCCAGTACCACTTCGAGCAGTGGCAAGATCACCCGCACCCTGACCAGCTCTAGCACCACCACTAGCTCCAGTAGCACCACCAACACCCGGAACAAGCAGCGCGAAGAGGACTCGATCACCTCCAGTTACGGTGTTGGACCCACGGACGAGAACGGACTGCCGCTCTTCGGGATTAGGGCACTCAAGAAGAAGACAACGCCACCGGCAGAGGATCCCTGTGAGACCAAGCAAGGTGAGTAGTTGGGGCTTAGACCCCTTGAAGCATACAATCTTATTTTATAGCCAATTCTATCCCCATCTAGAAGTCACAGGCTATGTGATCGAGGAGCAGTTCTACTCGGACAACAAGTCCCCACCTCGTCACGAGCGCAAAGAGCTGATCTACTCGAGCAACGCCGACGAACTGGCTGCCATAAAGCAGCAGCTTCAGGATGAGGACGACAGCTCGCCACCGGAATTGGATGCCCGCGTGGTGCGGGAGTTCAAGAAGGTGGAGTCCCAGCAATCGCTGCCGGAGGATGCCAGATATGTACGACGGGGATCGGTTAAGGAGCTCAGTGAGAAGTTCATACGCAAAGAGTCCTCCTCATCGACCCATTCGAGCCACTCGTTGGTGAGGCATGAGGATGAGACCGAGGAGGATAGCGAGTCCAACGAGGTTTGCAGCGTCATCGAGGCCCCACAGATGCGTCAAAACCAGAGCCATATCAGTAGTAGCACCACCAGATCCAGTAATACACGCTCCTTCCTCAACAGCAGTGCCGATCAGCGTCAGGTTACCAGTGTGGACGATGTACTCGAGCGTATGCGAAATGCCGATAATGGTGAGGATTGAATAGAAACCCTTTCTTATTCCCTTTATTAAATATTATTTTGAAATATTTCAGTGGAGGAACCCGGCGATTCTAGCGAGGATCGCGAGGCCCGTGCTCTGCTCAATAAATTCCTGGGAGCCAGTGTCATTATGCAGGGAGTGGAAAGCATGCTGCCACCCACCGCCACGGGTCAGCGTCTAAATAGTCAGGGGGTGAGTAAAGGAAACCCAAAAAATCATCTTATTTTTCTCTCATGACGAGAAAAGCGATTTGGCCAAGTTATCTCCCATGCGAGGCTGCATTTGAGACAAAAGCCGTATTTTATTACAGTTTTCCCAGCACTTGTTGCACGTTTTAAGCACTCTTTGTTGCTGCAAGTGCCATGCAAGCATAACCTAACCTCAATGATGCGCGCAAGCACGTGCACGTGCTCGATTAACCGTTAACTGAGCGCGTGCTCTTGCTCTCTCCCCCCTCTTCCTCTCTCCCAGGCCATCTCTCTTTTGTAAGTTTGGTGTGCAACAACCGTTGCTTTCATCTCTCTCCCCACCACCCCACCGGCCGTCCCGTTCGCACTTGTATGGCAGTGTGGCACTTGGCGGCATGTGTGTGCCGTGTGCGTGATGCGATGTGCGAGGAGATGCGATAGATGCGCAATGCCTGGCTGGTCAGAAAGCAACAGATACAGTAGCGGCCGTTAGACTAGCACTGGTGAATTTTACATATTTGTTGTTTCTTAAGTTTATTTTTTTCTAAGGCATTAATTTGATTAAAAAAATCATAGCTATCTAGAAGAAATGGACCTACACACAAAAAAAAATGTCAAAAAATTTTGTGTATTTGTTGTTGTGAAAGTAACTATTTACTTAGTAGAATTGACTATTTTTTCCGGTTGGGGACTGATTTACAATTATAACAAAATTTTACCAAGTTTTTTTTGTGTGTACACTCAAGAAATAGTATGCATTTGTATATGAAATCAAAATCTAAACATTTAGGTTGTCATGAATTTTGGAAATAAATCCAATCAGTTAGTCAAAAGCGTCGAAAGCGCTAAAAATAAAAACAAATCTTATATTTCAAATTAAAAAATTATTATTATTATTTCCCAAATATTCAATTTAAATGTCTAAAAAAACCTGTGATCTATAACTAAAAAGTTTCTAATTTATCAATTAAAAAGTTTAACAAAAATAATTAAATTCAAAATATTTAAATTTACAATGGCACTTTAACTTCAATTCTTATATTAACTCATACATAAGTCTCCATAATCCTGCCATATTTGGTATTTTTTTAGAAAGTGCTACCAATTCTTCCGCTGCTGTTCAGCGGGGCATTAGCAGAGGCTGCCGACAGAGGCAGCGACGCTGGCAGCGGCAGAAGCGCATCTCGGCATCGAGATCGAAATTGTCAGTAGAAACTCAGAGGCGGCATCGATCACTTGTGCGAAGAACCACGGGCAAAAAAAGAGCTGAGCCAAAGTAAAAAAGCATAATAAAAGAGTAGTGCCAAGCGAACCACTTGTGTTAACAGATCAAAAAAAAAAAGTAAAAAAAAAAAAGTATAGAAAAGAATATAAAAAAAGAGTAATAATAAGCAATAGAAGCGCATAAGAAAAGACAAGTTTTGCAGTTTGTTTTTTTTACTGTGCAGAGTTCTGTTATTATACCATCGTTATATGGTGAACGAACGCGAGTGTCCATATTTGGTCTACGTCTAACAGCAAAAGAGCATCCCGAGAATCACGAGCAACATCACAAAAACAAGGGGCAGAAGCAAAAGCAAGGCGTAAGTTTCATGTCACTTCAGCTTATGGGGCAAGATGGTGGGGCAAGATGATGATCGTTGGGGTGGCGAGGGCAAATACTTTTGTCAATTATTTTTAGTGCGCATAATTTGCTGGCAAAACGAAGCATTCCTGTCACGACACCTCAAAATGCACCTGAAAGGCGACGACACAAATCTCGCTCTTTATACACACAAATACAATATAGATGTGGATGTGTATATATTTTGAAAGATCTATATCCACCGATACATATAGCTATTTATACATACACATACATACATATATAGATATATAGATATAGAAGTCTGCCGAGATACAGACGCGCTCATCTTCCCAGCTATAGAGCAAATAAATAAATAAATACATTTAAAAACAGAGCGGAGAGCAGGAGGATGAGGATGAGGATGCATGAATGAGAGCGTCAAGCGTACGGAAAATTTCGACAAAAATAGCTCCAAACGACGGGCACTATTTTTACGGACTATACGGACTATTCGGACTATGTTGGAGCATTTTTGGGCAACACAATATATGGTAGAAGGAAGGTGGAAGGAGGGTGGGAGGGAGGTAGGAGAAAAGGAAGGGGTAGGATGGGGTAGGATGGGATGTGCGAACGGTGGATGGTGCATGTGCAGCGGACTCAGGCATCTGATGTTCCCGTTTCCTCCACTTGTGTGAACCAAATACCGATTCCCACAGATATATTCCCCACAGCACGACCGATGCTACGAATTCTCCTAGATATATGCGAACCAAGCATTGGCATTTGCATATATCACACAACTCCTCGTGGAGAACGAAAAGTCATCGAAATCATCCCTATAGAACTGATCATCCCAACAAGGTGGTTCCAGATGATCTCATAAAAAAAGGAAATACCTACGATACAAATATTTCTAGAAAAAATGCAGCTGCAGCAAATGTCCTATTTTTAAGAAATTATATTTAACTTCAAAGAAACTTTAGAATTGCAAATAGCTAACTTTTCGGTACCAAAATACATTTTTAGATCTCTAGATAAAGATATAGGGGTGAATAAATTACTCAACTTGTATTCCCGAAGATCTTAAAGTTTCATTACTAGTGGTTATCCATCATATTTTCGCCACTTAATGTTGGGCTTTCTGAGATAGTGGCCACTGGCCATCATCATCATCGCTCCAGACCCAATCCATAAGGCAAGACCCCATGGCAAACCCAACGGATCCCCGATTCCAGCCGATCGAACTGGAACGTAGAGAAATGCCGTTTCTGTTTGCCATTTTCAGGTGTGCAGCGCTGCTGCCCCTGTACTTAGTTGAGCGTAACATGCAGAGCGGCAAATCCTCAAACGCCGCCACAACCTCCTGAGTCCACCAAGCTCCCCGCTTTTTCAGCTCAGCAACTCTGCGTTTGGTGATTAAGCATCGCCTGCTGGTGCGGCTGCTGCAAGTGCTCCGAGTTGGGAAGCCGGTTTCCATTATGCCCCTATCACACTGACTCTAAAGGTTAGCTTTTTCATTGGAAATGAGAACTTACTAATATACCTTTTGATATGGGGGAAAAGTATAGTAGAGTAGAATTATAATAACAAAAACTCTAAAATATTAAATTGATAATATCAAATTGATAAAAGCAATCCATATGAACAGAATAGTGTGACCGTAGGTTATACTGAATATGAGAATAATAAACAACATTAAATCATAATAAGTTTAAGCGTTTTCAATAATATCAAATTGATAAAAGCAAACCATATGAACAGAATAGTGTGACCGTAGGTTATACTGAATATGAGAATAGTAAACAACATTGAATCATAATAAGTTTTCTAAAGATCTTGAAGTTTCGTAAGAGCACACGAGCCATTCATTATATTTGTAGAAATAGTAGAGTAGAATTATAATACCAAAAACTCTTAAATATTAAATTGATAATATCAAATTGATAAAAGGAAACCATATGAACAGAATAGTGTGACCGTAGGTTATACTGAATATGAAAATAATAAACAACATTGAATCATAATAAGTTTAAGCGTTTTCAATAATATCAAATTGATAAAAGCAAACCATATGAACAGAATAGTGTGACCGTAGTCTACACTGAATATGAAATTAGTAAACAACATTGAATCATAACAAGTTTTCTATAGAACTTGAAGTATCGTAAGACCACACGAGCTATTCATTATATTTGTAGACTTTGGAAAACTAAAAATATTGTTCTTAAATCTCTCGAGGTTTCGGGAACACAGTGGATAATAACTTAAGCCCTGTCGACATTCAAAAAACAGCTGAAATTTCAAATAGCATGTTTTTTATGCCACCATATATCTTTTCTAGTTCGAGTTGTGCATGTTGTGCAGCGTATATGTTATATATGTATATATGGTTTGGATCCAGTGTATATGCCGCATATCGTGCTTTGTCAAACAGTCTTAACTGCGACTCCCATCGTTCCAATCATATTTTTTTTTGTCGGCTGCTTCTTCCTGCTTTTTGCCGTTTCATAATCACTGTGTGTGCGTGTTGGCTGTTTCGCCTTTGTCTTTGCTTCGCATTTTGCATGTCAAATAATTTCTCATTTTGCCCGAGCTAAAAATACAAATAACAACACAACGAAAAACAAAAGAAGAAAAAGAAAAAAATTGAAAACGAAAGAAAGTCAATTTGTGGAAACGCAAAATGAAAATCATCATTCTTTCGCATGGAAAATCGTGTGTGATTGGTTGAGTTTTTGTTTTTTTTTTGTAGGAAGTCAATAGCGGTTGATTTTTGACCCAAGCAAGAAAGAACACTGAAAGAAAGGGGGCTATAAAAGTGGGGCTTATATTCTGGCAAACAAATAAATGTAAGAAATAAATAAAAGGAAAAACGTTTGAAAAACATTTATTATATTAATATTTAAATATTATATAGTTTTTAGTCAAAGCTAGACTTTATTTTAGAATTTAAAATTAAAATCTTAAGAAACAATTTTAGGTGTAGAAAAAATCTAAAATTAATTTTTATTTTTCCTGGCTTTCCTGTACTAAATTTGAGCTGAGAAACTTTTCTAAAAAATCCAAAAAAAAAACCTATAATTAGGTGTTCCATTTTTCGGCAGTGTCTGGCTGCCGGTACAAATTGTTGGCCATCAATCAAACGACCGACTTACCCCCCCCCCCCCCCCCTGTTTTTTTCTCCAACATTTTCAGGCAGTGTCAAAGCCGAAAAAAAAAAAATAGAAAATCGAGGAGAGAAACAAAAATGTTGACCAGCAGCAACAGTCAATGGCCAAGTGCAGCAGAAAAATCAGCTAACTGGCAATGAACGCTTTGGTCAGCTGCACTCCCCATTTAAAACACCCCCCCCCCCCTTTTTTTAATTGTTTTCTTTTTGCAATTTCCATTTTGATTTCCATGCTTGGTTTGCTACCCCTCTATTTGTTACGCTTTGGCGGAATTGCGCCAAATAGTTGGCAAGCCTTTTCAGTCCCCCCAAAAAAAAAAGCAAAAATAACATATAGAAATTATTAAAAAAAAAAAAAGAATAAAATACAAATTAAATCAAGTTGAAATTAAATGAAAATCTTTGTATTTTGTGGCCCACATTTTGACAACAATAACAAATGTAAAAATGTTTGGCAATTAATTTTGGTTTGATACATACATTTTGTTTATAAGCCGACACACAAAAATATTATATAAAGTTTGGCCCAAAAGAACACAAAGAAAAAGAGAGAGTGAGAGTGAGAGGAAAATAGGGAGAGGAACGGAAAATATGAGGAACTTTTCCTCGTTCGTTTAAATGTTTATGTGTGTGTGTGTGCCTAAATAATTTATAAATTATAAATAGCAACGCGTGTTGCAAGAGGAAGAGCGGGGGCGTTTTTCCGAACATGTTGGAAGTCAGCTTTTTTCAAAAACGAAAAAATTTCCCATGCCGCTGACCAAATTTGGTCAAATTGATATAAACAACTAGAAATTTTTCATTTCGCCAGAGAGCAAAAACATAGAGCATTTTCTTTTGATTTTTTCTCGTTTATTTTCTGGCATTTGCGTTGTTTTTCATCTTTTGCTTCATCATCATCATAAATTGCAGGCCAAAGCGGCGTATACTTAATTGCACTCTATATATCTATAAAGACATTTACTATATGCATCAATATTTTGGCATCAATTCAGGGGGTCTATAAACGCTTTTAGCTGATTTGTTGATTTGCTGTTTTGTCCGCCGGCACAAAGAGAAATTTTATTGGCACATTTTACTTTTTGGGGCAATTAAAATGAATTTTCACCGTAAATTCGCTGATAACGTTTTTATTTTGATGTCGTTCCAATATCAATGAACTCTTAAAAGGCGAATGGTCTCGATTTTTAATGCTTTCTAGGGGTAAAAAATTCGAAAGTTGAGGGAAATTTTTTAGATTTTCCTCTTTTAGCTGGGGAAAAAAAGTTTCGTATTATAATTAAAATTTAAAGAATATTTATAAAATTATTTGAGAACAAAAAGTCGAAAGTTGAGGGATTATTTAAGATTTTCCTCTTATAGCTGTACATTTTTTTTTTCTTTTTCATTAAAATGTAAAGAATATTTTTGAAGCAAGTACAAAAAGCATTAATAAATTATTTGAGAACAATAAAGCAGGAACAAGGTGATTTCCCCCCCTTTTGTTGATGCTTTACCTTTGATCAACGTGTCGTATGCGCACTTTGTATATTATACTTGGACATATTACGCATACGACAGGTATGCAGCGACATTGATCAACTGCTGGCGGAAGCTGCTGGGGGGTAGCAAATGCAACAAAAGCAAGTGCAACAAATGCATTCAAAATCACGGCTAAGGACACATTGTACTGACAAATTGATTTTTGGTTTCTGCCTTATCACGGCCATCGATCGATCGATCGATCGATCGTTCGGTAGAGGTGCCACCAAGCAACACCACATTTCGTTGGCAACTCTTGGCAAAGTGAATAATTGAATTCTGTGGCCGGCGAATGTGCTCATCGTGCTTTATTTAGCCAGGCCCCACCAAAACAGCTGGCGTTTGTTTCTCACCCACACACAAAAAATGAAAAGACAAGAAATTTTCCGGTTGATAAACAAATAAAACAAAAAAAAATTAAAATAGTATCGAACGCCTGCTGATCTTGTTCAAATCTGTTCTGTTCTCTTTTAGGTAAAGACCACGCGGATAACCAATACCTATAGCAAATCCGGCAATAGCACAACCTCCAACACCAACAACAACAAGGTCAGCAGCTCCAGCTCCTCAGCACCAGTTACACGTACAACTTGTGACATCGAGGAGATTTGGGACGAGCAAGTCCTTAAGCAATTGGTGAGTATTGCCCAGTAATACATATATAAACGGACAGTAAGGCGTACGGGCAGACATACAGACATACGGACATACGGACATACGGACATACGGACATACGGACATACGGACATGCGGACATACGGACATACGGACATACGGACATACGGACATACGGACATACGGACATACGGACATACGGACATACGGACATACGGACATACGGACATACGGACATACCAACATACGAACATACGGACATACAGACATACGGACGGACGAACACACGGACATGACTAGATCCACTCGTCTTGTGATGCTGATCAATATACACTTTATGGGGTCGGAGCAAACTTCTGACTGAAATCATAATGCCCTCTGCAAGGGTATAAAAAGAATCTATCAAATCAATCACCAATCATCCATCCTCGAACGCTTGCAGCTGGAACAGGCGTCCACCTACGAGGAGCGTCGCAAGATCCGTGCACGTCTACGCGAACTTATGGCGGAACGCGAAGGTGAGTGCCCCCCTATATAAAGTATCTTAAGTACATACATAAAATATAACCCAACCAAAAGAAGAAAGAAAACAAAATAAAAACAAGGCCAGCGGATTGGCTCAACACTTCCTCAGCACAGCGGAGACAACCACATGATATCCACATGGACATGCAGTGATATCGATATGTATATTGTGTTCTGTATCTGTATCTTGTAGATAATGCGCACAGCAACTAGCTAGGCAGGATATTTGAAGTCCCAAGTAGGACGAAAGTTTATCCGATTCGATCTTCATCTTCCTCTTCTCGGTTACCGTTAGTCTCCAGGTATTGCACCACCCAGCGTTTCTCAATGTTGGTCATGTCCATTGTTCCAAACCCACAGTCGATGAACATTTATCGTTTCCTCGTCGCGTTCCACACACATCGTTTATCGTTATAGTGCTATCGTTACTTTGTTGTATTATCTATATATCTATCTATCGTTCAATGTTCTCGTCGCTCAGTGAAAGTCTCATCTCGAAGACCCACATAGAATTGGAATCGATCCATTGTACGCCAAAGACAAAAGTCATCGATCGTTAATTTGTTCGATTTGTATCGATATGCCCAGATGTACGAATCGGAAGAAATGGTGATATAAGGTATTTTGCGGGTGTGTTTAAGACACTCCCAATTGCCTTAGGTTACCCATTATCACCTAAATTATATATTCGTTCAACTCAGCAGTTATCGTTCCACAATTATACAACAACCCCTCTTCCCCGAGTTTTTTTTATTGCTTGATTGCGTTCTTGTTTCGAGTCCTAAGTCTTTCCACCACTTTCTCTTTCTCTCTATCTACAAATCTCTCCTTTATCTCTTGACTTTTCTTTCTTTGCTGCTACGAGCAGAGCAAAAGAATTTGAAGCAGGCGGCGAAGCAGGAGGAGAAGGAGGAGGAGGAGAGCAGCGCCAGCGAGTATGAGGAGATCATCGAGGAGGTGACAGACTACAGCGACGAGGAGGAGGAACCAGAACCAGAACCAGAGCCCAAAAAAGAGGTGACCAAAAAAGAGGTCGCCAAAAAAGAGGTCACCAAACAGGAGGTTACCCAACAGAAAGCCGTGCAAAAGGTGGAAAAGACAGAGACCAGCCAAGTAGTCACCGAAAGTGTTAGCAAAAAGTTGGCCAAAGTTGAGCTGGCCAGTAGCTCCAGCAACTCCAGCTCCTCCACCGCAGAGGGTGTTCAAGTTCAGGGTGAGTCCCTGCCAGCAGCTAAGAAATCAGCAGGAGCCAAAGGAGCGACAGGAACAGGAGCAGGAGCAGGAGCAACAGGACTGGGCAGCATCAGCAGTAGTAGCTTAGGTAGTAGGGAAACGCGTAGTCTAGTCAGTAGCCAGGTTAGCACAGTGGTTAGGGCCAGGGATAAAGCCAAGCCAGAGACAATGCCAGTCGTGGGTTCGGGATCTGTTTCGGGATCGGTAACGGGATCTGGAAATGGATCTGCATCCGCAACGGGAGCACCAAGCACAGCCAGCCGCTTGAGCGTGCCATCGAAAGAGGATTCCGGCACGGAGAGCGGTGAGGACTTGCGTCTTTTGGCCGCCGGTCTGCGCGACACCTTGCAACAGCGCAGCGGCAGCGATGCCAGCGAGGCGAATCGCAGCCTGGTCGAGGAAGTGACCGATGCCCTGAGCCGCCTGGAGAGCAGCCTGAAACAGGGCAAGGAGCTGGCCGTCGATGGGGGTCAACGGCAGGCTCTGCTCGGCTTGGTGGCCCGCCTTCAGAGTGGACTCAGTGCGCCCGAGAAGTTGGCGGAGGATCGAACGACGGCCGAGGATCAAAACGAAGCCGATAATGGTAGCCCGGAAACGGAAACGGATGGCCGACAGCCATCTCGATTCGCCAAGCGTCGCCAGCGGAATAGCCGACATACAGTGGGCGTGAGCCGGGAGGAACTGGCCGATGCCCGGCGATACATGGAGGATATGCTGATCCTGGAGGGCAAGGAATTTGCCCTGGCAAAGACGCCCAGTTCGAGTGCAGTGCCTGTGCAACTCTATCGACCCAATCAGTTTGTGCCACAGCAGCCCACCACAGTGATCAATCCACCCACTGCTATGCCCACAAGTCCCAGCCAGAATCCAGCTCAATTGAGACCGACAACTACCACCAACAGGCGTCCATTGTCCGGCGATTATGCCGTCAGCTTTGCCAGCTATGAGGCTAAACAGAATTCCCAGAACTCAAGTCCCGAGGGCAATGACAATGCTACCTCGCCCAGCAACTCCCAATCGAATTCGAACTCCAGTTCGAACTCAAGCCGCTTTGGCGGTGGCAAGAAGCACTTGATGAAGCGAGCCAACACCATCGATATACCCAAGGCAAAGGCCAAGTACATGGCCGACTGTGATTCCGATTCGGATGTAGAGGATGATAATGGCCCTCATTTGGGACTAAAGCGAGCCGTTCAGGTGAGCGTTAAGAGACGCGTTCACAATGCAGTGCCGCCGTTTGAGCCAAAGACCGAGAACGATCACAAGTTCCTGGCCTTCATCAACAAGCAGAGTCATCAGACTGGCCTGGGCTGGGGCGGTGGTGGCGGTCGGAGTGTCTCGAATTGGACCCACAAGTTTGGCAACATCAAGCATACATTCGAAACGGGTGCGGCGGCCACGGCGACCAAGGGTAAGCCGCCACCGGTGCCGGGTCATGTGCCGGGATGGGCCAAGCAGGAGCAGTTGCATCATCAGCAGCTGCAGCGAGAGCAAATGCAGCGGGAGCAGCTCCAACGAGAGCAGTACCAGCGGGAGCAGCGCCAGCGAGAGCAGAGGGAATTGAACCAACGGGACTTGAAGCAGCTGCAGCGAGAGCAACTGCAGCGAGAGCAATATCAGCGGGAGCAGGGCCAGCGAGAGCAGCTCTCCAGGCGCGAGCAATTCCAGCGAGAGCAGCTGCAGCGCGAGCAACTCCAGCGAGAGCAGCTGCAACGAGAGAAACTCCAGCGAGAGCAACTGCAGCGGGAGCAACACCAGCGAGAGCAGCTCCAACGAGAGCAACTCCAGCGAGAGCAACTGCAGCGAGAACAACTTCAGCGAGAGCAGCTGCAACGCGATCAAATGCAGCTACAACAGCAACAACAAGCTGCCGCCGCTGTGCAAATCGAGCGACAACGTCGCCAGGAGCTGGAAAGACAATTGCGTATCGAACAGGAGGCTCGCTACGAGCGAGAGGAGCGCACTCGCCTGGAGCGCGAATACTACGAGCAGCAATTGCAGCGCCAGCAGGCCGAAAGACAACAGCAATTGGACCGACAGCGGCAGCAGCAGGAGCAACTGGAGCGACAGAGGCGTCAGGAAATGGAGGTGCGACTGCAGCAACAGCGCGAACAGGCCGCCCAGGTCAACAACTTTATACACGCACCCCAGTCCGTCTTTCGTCCGATCGAAAATGAAACGCCGCCGCAGCCGGGCATCTACAAGCCAATTGCACAGAAATCTCAACCCCCCAATCCGGCCATTTGGAAGCCACCAACAACGCAACAGCAACAGCAATCGCAATCGCAATCGCAACAACATTTGCAGCCCAGATCGGCCAATTCGTATAGCAATACCCCATCGCCATCTTCGACAGCCACCTCACCCATCGGTTTGCCCTGGGTGGCCAAGCCCAAGGTGGACAATAGCGATTTTCGACGCAAGGCACACCACTTTGAGGAGAGATCTCTAAGGGATAACCTAGATCAGCAGCAGCAACAGCCAACAACCTATCCCAATGGCAATCTGCAGCGTCACAATTCACTGCGATCCAAGGCGCCGGCGCTAAGTGAGTTTAAAAAGAGACCATCCCTGCCGAATGCCATGGAACTCCCGGTTCCAACCAATGCACCTGCACTACCATCTAGGCAGTTATATCAGGCACCACCGCCACCCACGAACATCTCATTCACTTACGCCGATTTCCCGCCAGTGCGAAGGAATGTGGGTAATGCCCACAACTACCGGAGTCAACCGTGCCTAACGAGTGCCGTGGAACAGGCCGAGGCACTGACCAACCCACTGGCAGCCCCCCTAGTGCTCACTAGCTCAAATCCTACATACCTACCGCCACCCGGGAGCAGGAGATTCGATTACATCAGCAGTCCCGTGGATGTGGACAGTCCGCCCAATAGCCCGACAAGCTTCATGACCATGCCCAATCCCACCTTGATGACGGACAATACGGACGATGATCTCGATCTGGATTCGGACAACAATATGCTGGAGTACAGGGCCGAAACGAAGGTGATGAGGAAGCCACGTAGTCAGACGGCGGTTAGGGTGGCGGACAGAAGGAATGCTCATATGAGCGATGATGAGGTTTACGGCAAGAACTCGAGGGCGGCCAAATCGTTGCTCTACACGATGAAGCAGCTGGGCAGTCCCGGCAATCCACCAGTCGGTAATCCAAACGGCCAGAGGAGACAACCCTTGACGGCGCCCAGTTCACCAAAATCCGGCGGTTGCCTTTCGCCCGATGGTCGACAATACCAGGCGCCCCTCGTAGAACCGCTCTTCCCGCAACTGAGCACCTTTGAGGCCAAGCGACAGCCCCAGTTCACAGCCGATTCGCCCATGTCCACGCCACCCGTTCCGATGAACTACCAAGCGAATCCCACCTACACACCGCCGAGAATCAATAATCAGGATGCCAACTCATATTTGGGTGAGACGCACACCTCCTATGTGGTCACCTATCCCGTGGACGATTCCGGCGATGAGCCCGAACAGGAATCGATGGCCATGTCGGTGAGCCAACGATTGCGTCGCACTTCGGAGCATTCGAATGCCAGCTCCTCGCTGTCGCTGGGCAGCACCAGTTGGACAGCGAATCCGGTGCATAATACGGTGAGTGGATCCATGGGTCCACCAGTCGATCGCAGCACTAAGCCGCAGATTGCTCAGGTTTCTCAGAAGTGGTCGCAGCCTCAGCAGTTACCTCAGCAGGTTCCTCAGCAGTTACCTCAGCAGGTTCCTCAGCAGTTACCGCAGCAGTTACCGCAGCAGGTTCCTCAGCAGTTACCTCAGCAGTTACCGCAGCAGGTTCCTCAGCAGTTACCTCAGCAGGTTCCTCAGCAGTTACCTCAGCAGGTTCCTCAGCAGTTACCTCAGCAGGTTCCTCAGCAGTTACCTCAGCAGGTTCCTCAGCAGTTACCAAACCAATTACCCCAGCAGATTCCTCAGCAGTTACCAAAGCAATTACCCCAACAGATCCCTCAACAGCTGCCTAAGCAGTTACCTCAGCAGTTACCTCAGCAGTTACCTCAGCAGTTACCAAAGCAATTACCCCAACAGTTACCTCAACAGCAACCTCAGCCCAGACATGCTCCCCGCCTAAGTGCACGTAGTCACACCATCCAAGGAGATTCCGGCTATGATAATCGTCCCCTGCAAAATCGTGTGATGTCCCAGCAGACGCTCAACTCCAGCATAATCAATACTAGCAATACATCCAGCTTCCAGCAGAAACAGCTGAAAGAGCAGCAGATCAACGAGCTGCGTCGCAAGAGTTTGGGCAACGTTCTCGAAAGCAGTCAAAGGACCACCTACTTTGAGCAGGAGTACAAGTCATCGGCACCACCGGATACGCCGGATATTGTGAAATCCTCGCTGCCCAAGGAGCAGGCACCGCTGCTAAAGAAATTCGGGCCACCGCAGCGTCATCACTACATGCCCAATTCGTATCAGAGTCCGCAGTTGAATAAGCAGCAGGGTGGTACTACCAGTAGTAGTAGTACTACCAATACCACTACCATAAGCAGCAGTAGCACAGTGGTGCAACATCAGCAACATCAGCAAATCAAGCCGAGTATTGTGGAAACACCGGCGACACCACAGCCGCAAGTTCCGCCCGAGGATGAGATACCCCATAATATAGTGTTCAACAATGTGAGCGCCTTCACATCGATGAGCAGGCGGAATCATGAGGAGGATTCGCACCAGGGTATGCAGTCGGGATCTCGGGTGAATCGGTTGAGCAAGTGCGATTCGTGGAATCAGATCTGTCAGCTGCAACAGACGACGGGGGTTCAGAGTCCGTCGAAGTACAATCAGCCCAGCTCCCCCGGCGAACTGAGACGCTCGAAATCGGGACACTCGCTGGCGGTGCCCAAGCTCTATGAGGCGGGCATTGACAAGGCCCAAGTGAGTGAGAAACAGCGAACGGTGGCTGCCTATTTCTCGGGCCAAAAGTCACCAACCGGTGGACAAGTGGAGGAGCTACGCAGCACGATGATGACCTCGACCTCGACCGCGACCACGAACTCATCGAGTAGAAAATCGGCCATTAATCGCACCAAAACGAGTGAGAAACTCTCGGCGGCAGCACGAAAATCGCTAAGCTCCCTGACCACCACATCGAATGGTAATGTTTCCACCGCCGGCCTGGAACTGAAGCGAACCGGTGGCGGGGGTGGAGCACCCATGATGGGCGGCGGCCTCAGTCGCAGTGCCACCATGCCGCATATCGCGAATCTCAATCTGCTAGACGAGAGCAATGTGGAGGATGCCTTTGAGCAGCTAATGATGGGTGCCTAAAACAATTAACAATTAAATAAAAAAATAAATAAAAACAAGCATATAACAAACAGTCCAGCCAACCGATCAACCACTCAAGCCAAATAATAATTTAAAACACCCAACAAAGAAACGAAAAAAAACGCATTGAGGCATTCCAGTTCGAAACTGGATGAGAACATGATAAAAATAATCTAAATATCGAAATCGAAATCGAAAAATCGACATCGAAACGGAATGATAACTGTAACTTGTAACGGCAAACTGTACTGATTAATGTTTACTGATTTACTCACTGATTTACGCTACTGTTGAGCCTAGGATTAGCTTTGTTTTAGTTAAACAAACTTAAAAACCAAAAATCAAAACCCAAAACCACCTAACCCGCCCACTTTTCCCATGTTCGATTCTCGAGTTTTGTAAAGCAGTTAGAAAAACGCAGATAACGATAACGAAGCAGCTAAAGTTTAAAAATCGAGGGACCATAGGCGATTTCTAGTTTCTAGTTTCCTTCTATTTTTGTTTCAATTTTCGAAAAAAAAAACACTAAATACACACAAACACGCTCAATCGCGATAATAAACAATGAGATATTGTGAAAACAATAAATGTTTGCTGCACTGCGTCCCCAAATGAAGCCCCAAACAACAGCAACAACAACAACAACAACAATAAGCAACAATAGCAACAAAAGCAACAACTTGAACAATATTCCGAGATTTGTGAGTTGAATATGAAAAATATATCAGATGTACAGAATGCTAGCCTTGAAAGTACCCATTTCTCCTCTCTTATTTTGCCAGCGCCCCTGCCCCCCCGCCTTGTACTACCAAAAACAATTAAATAAAGAATTGATAATAATAAAAATACATAAAATATTGCTATATACCGCCCAGCAGCAGCCTAACAGCATAAAAACCGCACCACATATCATAAGAACCCATGCAGCTGAAATCAAAATAATCGTATTAATAGTTCAAGAGATTCGGAAAAAAATATTTAAAAATTTTGAAAGGATGTTCCCTCTATTCATTTACGTATACTTGATTTTTATATGGTCACACTGAATACTATTATTTTACAGACAGCTGTGTGTGTGTTTCATCTGTGCTTGTGTGTGCGTGTTTTTCTTGTACATATTTGTTTTGCCTGAAAGTTTTTATACTCAGCCAAGTGTCGACTTTTAGCGCTTTTATCCCCCCCATTTACCACAATCCCCTTACGTTCCGTTACGTTACGTTCTGTTACGTTTTGTTTACGTTTTGCTCTTTTGCTCGTTCGTTAGTTGGTTGATTGATTGATTGACTGGTTGATTGGTTGGTTGGTTGGTCCAGCAAGGATTGCAAAAAGAAAGAAAGAAAAAAACACACAAAAATTGAAAAAATTAAAGCGGAAGCAGCAAAAAGAAACCCCCATATGTTGTCCCTCCTTTTTTAATCGACTGTTTCTCTCTCTGTCGTCCCTTTGTACATATTATATCTTCTTCTTTTTTTTTACTTAACACCCCCAAAAAACAGATGAGATGAGGAAACAGTGTTTTTCGTTTATTTTATTGATCAGTTTTTCCTTTTTTTTTTTGGTTTTTTATCTATGTTATCTATACTTTTTGTCGATCTGCTGATCTGCTCCTGTTTTCCCTGTCCCTCGATTTAAAGCATGCTGTTCATTAATTTTTAGCTGTAACTGTAAATATATTTTGTGCATGATTTTTTCTACTTTCAAAATTACACAAATGAAAAAAAAAAATGTACGTTTAAAAACTATGTATATATGAACTTAAAACTGGTTATTTAAAATTTAATTTTTATATAATATTTAAAGAAATAAAAATGATAAGAAGGACTGTTAAAAATACATCTTATGTATATCCTTTTATTATTTTTTCTGTAAAACAGCTTACTTTAAGTTCAAAACACTTGATTTTTCTCAGTGTATGTGTATTGAAAAACAAAATACATGAATACACCCATGGACAGCAGAATACACACCACCACCACCACCGCCACAGTCATGTCCACACCATTAGCGACGGTTTCTGATTGTTTTGCGTTGTATATGATTTCCTTAGCGCGTTTCCTTTTGTGGGGACTAAAAAAAAAAAACGCACACACTGCGAAAAAAAACCTGCTCGTGTGTGTGTGGCAGCTTGAATAATGCCAGTATGTTTTTGAATTTTGTGTAGTAGCTGATATAAAAATAAAAAAAAATTTGCGTAGTGTGTCAATTTTTTGTTGCCTGCCCAGATACAAAACACATGTAATTTTGAATAACCCCAAAAATGATTTGTTGATTACCCAAAACTGATTGATATTTTTTGTGTAATTCATTTTGTGCATGCCCCAAAAACTAATCAATGTAATTTGTTTGCTTCTCTTTTTTCTTCCACCTGCTGCTGCAAAAAAAAAAAAAAATACCGAACCGCATCCCTAAAAAACTCTATTCTAAAACACACACAGCAGCCCATCACAAGAGCTCCTCGACCAGCGAACAGCGAACGGAAACCAAGTCCAAGGATGGAGGTGCCACTGTGACCACAACATCAACAAAGGGTGAGTTTATCATATGTATAGATCAGGGGTGCTTAAAACTGACAGTTTGTTTAAGAGAAATTCACACGAACGTGTGAAGAATCGACGTGTGCCCAATGCTAGAAAGGCGTGTGACCGCAGGCATGCTTTTGTGGCTTTCGGCTGAGCACTCCTGATATAGATGTCCTATATATATATCTAGAATATGGATTAACCGGAAATAAACTATTCATTTCACCCATAGTTACCACTCGCACTGTCAGCGGAAGTGCTGCCTCCAAGAACATTTCGCCCTTGGCTAAATTCAAGCAGCTGGACAAGCAGGCAGCCGCTCAGCAAGCGCAAAAGTAAGTCCCTTCCCTTGAACACCTATGATTCCGATTAATCCATATATACATTGTATATATGTTGACATACATACCATACCAACATAGACATACACGTGGTAGCGAGGGCATATTATACTATACACACACAAGTCAACATTTGTGCAGGTCAATCATTCGATTCGAAGGTAATTGGAGAAGCAAGCAGTGCAAGCAGTTTAACAGAGAATACGATTTTTGAATTGAAATTTTTTGTTTGCTTCTCCAAAACCGAAAATCTCACACATATTCAAATAATTCAATTGGTTTTTGGAGGACATTGCACACCTACACATTAGATGGATACAATAGAAGCACAATCTTCACACCGCCCCCCTCCTAACACACATATACATATACGATTTCTGGTGTTGGTTCTCTATGGAAGTGTGCCGTAGTATCGTCTCCCCATAAAAAAAAAGAGAAAAATTGATCAGAAAAGTGGATAACTAATAATGATCTAGGGAGGATAAAAGTGATTTCGCTTTATGTACATAGACCACCCAACTGTCTCCCTCTGTTTTTGTTGTTTTTTTGGTTAGCCTATGGAACTCTGGACTCGATCTTCCCTCTTCTTCACTCCTCTCCCGACTATCTCTGTCTCTATATGTTTTTCTTCGGCGAACGAAAAAAAATGTCCTTAAAAATAAAACTTAAATTTATGAATAGAAAACCAAAAACATCGCGTTAGTTGTTCCATTTCCAATGTTTTTTTGCTATTCAAATAATTGTTGTTGTTGTTTTTCTTGCTAACACAAAACGAAAATATATATACACACACACACATACACAGAAAAAAATAAATATAAAAAAAAACACTTAACACTATTGAACTAAAAAATCGAACAAAAAACACACAGATAAAAACAAAAAAAAAAGTACAAAATAAAAATCAGAAATTAAGAACAACATGAAGATGAACCGATTTTGTGTGAGTTTCGCTAAAACGTCTGCAATCCTCCAACCTTGACTCATTTGTTCAGATCATCTCCAACAACAAGCACACCCACGACCCCCGGCGGTTCGGCACAACCGTTGTTCAAATTTACCGATCCGGCATTAAATGCGCGCGCCGCCACTGTCAAGGATCAACTTCTGCAGTGGTGTCAGCATAAAACGCAGGAATATGAGGTATCCAAAACCTAAACCAACCCTTAAAATAAAAAAGAAATGCCGAAGCCACAGCCCAATATTTGTTACCCCTGCCATTGTTTGTTTAACCTGAGGTTAAGATAAGGTTATCGAAAGTTTTATCGATGGTATTGTAAAAATGTATCGATAAAAAAAATAAATAAACAAAAATGTTAAATTTTAATATACAAATGCCTTATTTTGACCTCAACTTTAGTTTTTCCTTTAGTTTTGCCGTTCGCTCCGTTGTTATTATTATTATTTTAGTTTTTTTTTTTGCCATATTTAACAAGCAATCTAACGACCAAGCAACAAACAAAATAAACAAAAGCAAAAACATCTAACGGCGTCTAACTTTGGCTGAGCCTCAAAAAGCTTCCTTCAATACTCATACACACACACACATAGACACACACACACACACGCTCACACTCGCACACGAACACGAATGCACGAATGAGAAAATAGGAAAATCCTTTTCCGGCTTATCGATTTTTTGCTGCCCATTCTTATCGATCACCGCTTATCGATCATTTCGCTTTATCGCTAGAGTTATCGCCGCTGTTGTTGTTATTGTTTCGATTTAGTTGACCCTAGTTTAACTAGTTTTACCCCACTTACCAGCTACTTAGTTAGTCTTAGTTAGTAAATGCTTTTGCTTTTGCTCAAGGGCCATCAAAAAAAAAGATAAAAAAAGAAAAGAAAATCAGCCAACCATCTCAAAAAGAAGCGCTCGATCATTATCGGATCACTACTGATCACTGAATGTTAATTATGTGTGTGTATCGTTTTCGCAGAACGTCCAAATAAGCAACTTTAGCTCGAGCTGGTCAGACGGCCTGGCCTTTTGTGCGCTGATACACCATTTCTTGCCAGATGCATTTGACTACACTACACTAACCAAGCAGACGCGACGACACAATTTCGAGCTGGCCTTCACCGTTGCTGAGTAAGTATACGCACCGTAGGACGCCCCGAGTTCAAGGCTTTAGATTTAAGAAAAAAATTTTTTATTTTAATTTTTAAACTTTTTTATTTTTTTTTGGAAATATACTATATTTGATCTATTTAATAACCTATTTTTTACCAAAATATGAAAGGAAATTTACTTAAGTAATATTTTAAGAGCCCTAAATTTTTAATGGTCTTTTAAATATTTATTTTCCACTTTGAATATTTTATTTCTTAGTTTTTGAAAAATATAATATTAAACAATTACTTTTTTTTATTTAATTATCTTTTTTTAACCTTTTAAATTGTAATAAAAAAATGTAAAAAAATTATAATCAAGAAAAATTTTTAAAATCAAACGATTTTGAGTCAATCTAAAATATTTTATATTTAATTTTTAATAATTACTAATATCTTTGTTTTTACACAGTGAGAAGGCTGGCATTGCACCACTGCTGGATGTGGAGGACATGGTGGAGATGAGTCGCCCCGACTGGAAGTGCGTTTTCGTCTACGTGCAGAGCATATATCGCCGATTCCGGAACTGTCAGTAGTGATCATCATCATCATCATCATCATCGCCATCGAGAGCAGTGGCAGCAGCAGCAGCAGAATAGTCCAAATCCAGATCAAAATCCAAATCCAAGTCAACTCAACAGCAACAGCAGCAACTCATTAAATTTTAAGCATATACCACACATCCCCTTTGGCATTTTGTGTTAAGACACACCCTATCACCTATCCCCTATCCCAAAACCTATAATATATACTTATATACGTCAACCCACTCTGAAGAACCCGTCATCCTGCGAATATCTAACTGTATAATCGGCATATATATATGTATATTCTTCAACTGAAGCGCAAAATGGCTCGTCGAACGTGAACAGCCGACTTTTTGTACGTTTTTTGTGTTTGTTTTACCCTTTTTTTACTATTATTACGATTACGCATTATTATTTGTTATCGACATTGAACTTGAAGCAGAAACTATGCAAATAATTGTTGATTTATATATTTTTTTTTCATAATTTTAATTGTGAAGAGCGAGAAGAGAAGAAGCAGTGCAGTTACTAACCCTGCTGGCGGTCATCGATAAAAGATATATATATATATAAAGATATATAAAGTCTCTCGATGCCGTCGCTCACATTGATGAATTACTGTAATAATAAACATATATTCTATGTACGTACGTGTAACGAGAACGAAACATTTACTAACCGATGGCATTGAAAAGGCCGTAAAGAAATAAAAAAAAAGCAAATGAAACCCAAGCAATGTGTGTTGTAAAATTTGGGGTCAATGGAGATTGAAGAATTCTACAGTCGAGTGTCTCGACTATCAAATACCCATTATTTAGCTAAACGAGTGTAAAAGAGATGGAAATATGCAAGCAGCAAAGCAAGAAGTCACATGAAGTGGCGCCATCTAGGGAAAAATGCATTATTTGCTTAAAACTTCTTAAGGAGTTGTCCGATTTTAAAAATTTGTTCTACATTTTGTTGGGTATTACTAAAGCAAACAAAACTGCATTTACCTTTTTAAAAATTTTCAATCAAAACATTTTTCCGAGTAATTATGTAGTGTGCCTTTTGTTTCTCATCAACGAGTCTACATAACTCGGTGGAAGTCTAACGTTCAAGTTGTATGTAAGATGTCGCAGGAAAATTCGGTGTAGAAATTTGTAACTCAAAATTTGGTTCGTAACGCACACAAGAACACACGCCAATACCACCGCCAAGCAGTTCGAAATCAGTGCATCAACATCTGTGTACCGTACCACCGGGCAATATGTCGCATCATCAGCAGGTCCTCTCGGAGGCGACGGCCCTTCGCCTGATAAATGGTTTGGTGGCCACCGCCAGTGCCACGCCCCCGCCCGTTCAGCCGCCCGCGACGGGACCGACGGAGGTTAGTTGTTTGCCGGAAATCGGGGCGAACAGTGGCACACCCACCGCCTCAATGGCCGCCCTGGAAATATCCTCGGCTCGTCAGCGGATGTTGCCTCCCATAGCCCGGCGTCCCTCGCAGGAGAGCGTCCATTCGGCGAACGAGAATGGCAACTCGTGCCGCATCTGCCGCTGGAATCGCAGCGATATGGAGATCATCAAGTGTCCCTGCAATTGCAAGGGCAGCGTGGTAAGTGGGGGTCATTTTTAGCCACCCCTGAGAAGGGTACCGCGAATTCTTTAGCTTTACACAGATTCCAGATTCGGAGTTATCATGTTTAGCTTGGATATATTTGCACTTTTCTTAGCATTCATCTTAATGAACCTCGGTAAACCTTTTAATCAATGAGGGATAGCAACGCGAATTCTTCAGCTGTTTTACAGATTCGAAATTCCTATTTGTTTTATAATGATTAGCTTGCATATATTTCATATTTCTTGAGATTCATTAAGATTTTTGCAAATCCTGTGAAATAGTAAGGAACAGTTACGCGAATTCTTTAGCATTTAGGACTCTCTTGAAGGTATCGCCGTCTTTTAGCTTGGAATTATTTTCCTTCTCATGTGCCTTCATCAGGATCTTTGTTAAATTTTATAAATGGTTAGCGATGACAACGCGAATTCTTAAGCTTTATACAGATTTTCAATGTTCAATTCAAAAACCACTAAATGGATTCCTTCTTTGGGGGTGGCATCTTGTGGGCTTACGGCATCCAGGTTACCTTTGCAGGGATTCATCCACCTGAAGTGCCTGAAGCGCTGGATTATGCACAGGCGGGAC
The DNA here is from genome assembly GCA_035046095.1 of Drosophila pseudotakahashii. NCBI lineage: Eukaryota > Metazoa > Arthropoda > Insecta > Diptera > Drosophilidae > Drosophila > Drosophila pseudotakahashii. The sequence continues at coordinate 18,739,551 of JAWNOE010000105.1, forward strand.
AATCGCTGCGAGATCTGCCATGCGGTCTTCGACATCTCGGAGGAGCGGGTCAGTCTGAAGCAGATGGTGCGAACCTTTTGCTGCGGTCGCTGTTGCGGCCTGATCGTTAAGCACCTGCTGTTCAGCGCCTCACTGATGCCACTGGCCCACATCATTCTGCAGCAGGTGAGTTGAAGTGGGATTTTCTCAATTTTTATACCCGTTACTCGTAGAGTAAAAGGGTATATTGTATTCGTGCAAAAGTATGTAACAGGGAGAAGGAAGCTTTTCCGACCCTATAAAGTATATATATTCTTGATCAGGATCACTAGCCGAGTCGAACTAGCCATGTCCGTCTGTCCGTCTGTCCGTCCGTATGAACGCTGAGATCTCGGAAACTATAAAAGCTAGAGGATTGGCATTTTGCATGCATATTCTTGGAGTTCCTACGCAGCGCAAGTTTATTTCAAAATGGTGCCACGCCCCCTCTAACGCCCTCAATCGCCCTACACCATTTTTTTAAAGGTGTCTGGCGCCCACACCATTAAAGATTTTGGAAAACTAAAAATGCAGTTTTATTGTGACTATCAATACCTATCGAAATGTAGAAGAAATTTTTCAAATCGGACCATTCGTTAAAAAGTTATGCCCGATCAAAGATTTTATATATCTATCTCCCTCGCACTCCTTTAGCTGAGTAACGGGTATCTGATAGTCGGGACACCCGACTATAGCGTTCTCTCTTGTTTTGTACTATTTTTTGGGATTTCTTTGTAGGTTCTGCAGTGCATGGATAATCTCAACCAGGGCAGCACCGAGCAGCTCACCGTCCAGGAGGTGTTCGTCGCCTCCTGCGCCCTTTTGACCTCCAGCGCCCTGTTCTTTCACTTCTTCGAGTTCGTCACCACGCGCTGCCTGCTCATCCGGAACATCCTGCGCCACTGGTGGATGTTCGGCAGCACCTCCGACTTTGCCCTGGTGGAGATCGAGGACGACTCTATCGATCTCTTTTGACGATGGGGGAGGATAATGGATAATAACTGATGAAAAAAGATGTTAAGAACGCGGAGAGAGGCTGTACGGTGCAAATATGCCGGCCATTTTCCAACGACCAACAGACATCTTCGATGATTTCACTAAGATCTAGTTATAACAAATTTTAATACTCAATAAAATCAGTTTCACAATTTTTCCCATATGAACCACATGTTTTCGGAATTCAAATTGTTAAATGAGTTTTTTTTTTGATATTTTTCTTTGGCCGGTATTTTTTTTTAAGCCGAGAAAGGAATTAAATAGCAAGGGGATTCCCATAGAATTGATTATCAGGTGTTCGTCAATTAAACAACCTTGAAACTTTTGAATATTTGACAACCAGGGATGTCATACTTTTTTTTTTTTAAGCACAAGGCAACTCTACTTTTAAAACTAGTTTATATAACCTTACATTAAGCTAGACAGTTTTTAACAAACAATTTCTAAAATGAACAGTGCATTAGGTTTAAAAATGTGTCGTTCTCTCTATCTGCTGAATATTTAAATAAATTAATGCAGATTATTTCAAAATTTTTTTAATATGCAACTAAAATTTGAATTAAAAATACTTTTTTGCTTAATGGTATTTCAATGGTATTTCTGTAGACTGAAATGCCAAATGGTATTTCTCTTCACTGGTATTTCTCGCTAGCGCGGTCACACTGACGAAAATAAAGAGAAAAAAAAAGTGCTGGAACACAATACAATTCGATTCGATTCCCAATTCCCAACGCATAATCCGTTGGCCAAGATTTCGACTTCAGCTGACGGGCCCCGACAATTTAGATGTGTTCCAAGTTGTGTAAGTGCCAGAAGCAATCCAATTAAAATAAAGCGAAAGCAAAACAAACGCAGCAGCGACAAAGCAAAAAAAAAAAAAACCAAAAGCAGCGAAAAGCAAAAGCAAAGCAGCAGCAGCAGCACGCGGGCAGCGACGCTGGCAGAGAAAGGAAAACCGAAAACCGAAAACAGAAAACCGAAGAACGCCTCAAAAGAAAGTGAAGTGCCAAACACACTCGAAAAAACCGGATCTTTTTTTGTTCGTTTTTCGTTTTTTTTTTTGGGGTTTCTGCCTTTGCTTTTGCGTTTGTTTTGCTCTTTCTTTGTCTCCCCCGTTTCTTTGAGCACGGCGGCACGTGTGCGAATGCATTTCCCACGAATAACCGTACAAATCCAAACTTGTTGCAGAGTGCCACGCCTCCCGCGAGTGTTCCCGCCCCCCCCGAAGAAAGGTTAGCATCGTTTGAAGAAACAGCGAAACAGGCAAGGAAACAGAAAAGCTAGTGAGCAAGAGCGAGATGGCTGCCGAAATGCTCGCGGCCCTCAATCCGAATCCCAATCCCAACTCCCCGAAGCCCCTATATGATCTATCGCTACAATCCCTGATCGGGAGCATGAACACCAAGGTTCCGGCGCTGGACAGGATCAGCCGCCTGGCCGAGCTGCCGCGCAACCTGCTCATCGATGTCTACGAAATGGTAAGTGCTATCGCTATCCCCCTTCCCCATCTTTCCCTTAAAGATCTCAGATCCGAACCCATTATCATAACCAGTAATCGTTGTTTACAGGCAGCCAGGGGGAATTCCTTGGCTAACCAGATACTCTGATAGTTTTGTCTTCTAATAATACCATTATTCCTAGTTCTGAATTTCGATACAATCCCGAAAATTAAATATATCTGAACATATTTTCGAGTTCTTGGAATTGTGTGTTCCAAGAATACCCATCCTACAATGCAAATTATGCTAAAACCCATTAGAATTATGAATCAACAGGGAATCATAACAAAAATTACAGATTCTTGGTATTGCATTTTTTTTTTGGGAATAGGTTCTTGGAATTCTGCACGAGTTCTTGGAACTATAAATATTTTTTTAAAGAATATTTTTAAGTTTGATACAAAAAAAAAGTGTTTCTTATCATTTAATAATATACCAAAAAAAAAAATTATTTTTGGAATATTATTTTTGTTTTTGGGACATAGATTCCTGGAATCGTTTTATAAGAAAATAGTTACTGTGGATCCTGGTTTTACGCTACCATGCTGAAAGCAAAGAATATATTATTACCCTTTCCGTCAGCGATCATAACGATTACAGCACTTGTTGTACCGCTGCTTATCTCAACTCCCCGTTCGTATTTCGCCACTGCCAATTACCATTCTCTCGTACTCATTATCAGGGATCAGGGATTGAGGGGGGGTATGGCACTTGTCTGTTTGTGTTTGCTTTTCCGCTTAAATTGTTTACACCCCGCCAGTCTCCGCCCATTAACCCTAGAAAGAAAGACCTTCGCGGAATCGCGCTGAGAAATTTGTAGATTAACACTCGTATAATCTTAGAAAGCGATCTTTTCTGATGGGAAAATAAATTTATGGACCACATTCCCAGAAATACATTGCATTTTCGTTGACAGTTTCGATAAGGTCATATGGTAATTGTACTTGTTTCGCAATCGAAATCATTTCGATTTTTTTTACGATTTGTGATCGGTTCAGTGGAAATCATTGTTTAATTTGATTAAACATACAACAGATCGATTATAAACCTTTAAATTCCGGTATAAACGGCAGTTATTTACTGTTTACAATCCAAGGATTGGGCACCACCAAGTGGAGCTATGCACCAACTTCAGATGGATTTCATTTGGACGAAGGAAACCCAAGCCCACAGACCCACAGGTGGTTGCGAATATACATTATTGGTCAGCCAAGAGGTTTCGATTCCATTCCATACATGGATTGTCATAATAAGTGGCAATTACAAAGTAATTTATATAAACAGAGGCGACACTGGAGGAAGGGGGGGGTTCTAAAAATAAACCAACCAGTTGGATGGGTCCAGCGCCCTTTGATTGTCCTGTTCGGAAATTGTGGTGCTCTTTCTGGGATGCGATGGGGAATGGGGGATGCAGTGATGCATAGACCTTGCTTATATGGCGCAGCTGCTGGCTAAAGAGCCATTGAACTTGCTGATAATGGCTAAGCAAATTCCATTGTCCGCTGATTGGATGTGTCTTTTTCTCCTCTTGCTTGCTTTACTTTCTGCAATTCTAGTAGTGGAAGTAGTATCATTTTTCAACTAGGATTATGTATAGAATATCGAATAGTATGATCTTCTCAGAGATACTATAATAATACTATAGGTATTTATCCTTTTTATTAAAGGGATTCAGTTATTTACATGAAATAAGCACCCTATTTGACCTATTTCGGTGCCTTAACCCCCTATTGACTTTCACTTAAATATCTAATTGCTAATCTCTGTTTCTCCCCCCACACAGATGTCGCAGCAGGAGTCCTTGAAGGACACACTGCTAGAGGAGCTGGCCCAGCTGGAGGTGTTCTCGCGTCTCGTTCGCTACTCGGCTGCCCGCAGCAAGTTGCTGCGCATAATAGCCTCACTAATGGCCAGCAAAAAGATGCTGGCCAGAAGTCTCAGCGAGAACTATATGTCGCGCTATGGGATTCCCGGCTACGAGGAAGAAGAAGTTAAGGAACTTCTGAAGATGGAACCGTTAAATTTGGATAAGAATCAACAAGAAGATCAGGGACCACTGAAGGAAGACCAATCAAAATCGTCGTCGTTGGACGCCGGCAAGCTGCTTATATACGATGGGGAAACGACAGAGGCGCCCAGCACAAGTCCCAATTACCCCCGTACCCAATTCGCTCCAATCTCAAAAGAAGAACAGCATGGCCCATTATATGGCCCGTCCCAGGGCGAACTCAGTGTGATTAGCAACATAGACCTCGAGGAGCTGCCCGCCGAGGAGATGCAGGCCATCGACCTGGGCCTGCGCCTCGGATCGTTCCTTTCGGAGGCCGGATGGATGCAGGAGAGCATAACCGTGCTGGCCAGCCTCAATGGAAGACTGAAGCACCTGCCGCCCCATAAACATTGGCTGGAGTTGCGCCTCGACTGCCTGCAGCGGTAATTTAAACAATAATACGAATAATAATTTAAATAATAACATATTTGCCAAAGTTTTAAGTTGTTCTTTTTTAAAATGAAAAAAAAAATTGACAAAAGACCAGATTAATTTAATATTTTCTAAAGATCTAGTTATTCATATCATTTTGATATGAATAAAGATTATGTTGTTATCTTATTTTACAATATTTGTTAAAAGAAAACAAATTTTGGTATTTCAAAAAGTATTTTTATAACTTTTATGAAATATAAAGTTGATATGTTTGAATCATAAATTTGATATTTATCATATCAGCTTTTTATTTTTTTATTTTATTATATTTATAATGTTAATTAATTTTAAATTCTTTATCTTCTTTTAAAGCCTGCTATACGCAGAATCGGCCCATTGCAACTTTAAGCTGGCGCAGCACACCTACGACGAACTGATGGGTCTGAATAGATCGCTTAACAACCTTGTGCCTGCCCAGCTGGTGGCCATAGCCTACACCCAGATTTCGGCCATGTACTTTGCCCGCAACGAGTACAATTGTAGCCATATGTGGAGCGGTCTGGCCATGAGATTCCTGCGTGGATCTGCGACACCGCGGTGAGTTTTTGTCCCACTCTACCTCTAGCTCGATTACTGATCTTTCCCTTAAATCCCCATCAGCATCACCATCGATGTTCTGCGCCAGGCGGCCAAGGCCTGTGTGGTCAAGCGGGACTTTGCCAGGGCCAATCTGCTCATCTGCCAGGCGGTGCGACGCGCTCGGTAAGCACACAAGTCCAGGGATTTTGAATCTCTTCGCCCTTCTCTCTCTTTTCGCTGATTATCTGGCAAAAAGTCTCTGCTAAACCCTCGTTATTTAAGTTATTGAAGATATAATATATAAGGATAGTAATCGAACTATTTACTTTTCTTCCTCGCAGCGAACATTTTGGAGTTAAGCATCAAAAGTACGGCGATGCCCTGCTAGACTATGGATTTTTCCTGCTCAACGTGGACTCGGTGTTCCAGTCGGTCAATGTGTACAAGGAAGCGCTGGCCGTGCGCCGTGGAATCTTTGGCAACATGAACTTCCATGTGGCCATTGCCCACGAGGACTTGTCCTATGCCTACTATGTCCACGAGTACAGCACCGGCGACTTTAGCTGTGCCCAGGATCACGTGGACAAGGCGGTGAACATTATGAAGAATCTGGTGCCCAGCAATCATCTGATGTTGGCATCGGCGAAGCGCGTGAAGGCGCTGCTGCTGGAGGAGATTGCGCTGGACAAGATGGCCGACGGCATGGATGAGGAGGATCTGCTGCTGCAGTCCGAGGAGCTGCACAACTTCGCCTTGCTCCTCTCACTCGAAGTGTTCGGCGAAGTGAATGTGCAGACGGCGAAGCACTATGGAAATCTGGGGCGTCTATACCAAACGATGAATCGCTTCGAGGAGGCGGAACGAATGCACCAAAAGGCGATCAAGATAAAGACAGATCTGTTGGGTGCCTTCGACTACGAGGTGGGCTTGTCCATTGGACACTTGGCCTCGCTGTACAATTATCAAATGAAGAAGTACCGTGAGGCCGAGAAGCTTTACCTACGCAGCATTGATATAAGTAAGCAAATAATTCTGGAAAATAATCCATTGGTGAATTCCCAACTAACCTACATTAATATTGCAGGCCTGCGTCTTTTCGGTCACTCGTACTCTGGCCTGGAGTATGATTATTTGGGCCTGTGCCACGTTTACGAAACTTTGCACGACTTCGAGAAGTATTTGAAGTATGCGCACACACTGGAGAACTGGCAGATGCTGCGTGGCCAGAACCTAACTCAAAATGTAAGTGATGGCCTCTACTTTCCTAGCCCCCGGCTGTTTTTAATCGATATTTCATCCTATAGAAGTCCAGCTACCCCGCCATTGAGGTGGACTATTCCATCGAGGAGGTTAAGAGCAAGTTCTTCAGCATGTGCGTCTGCAAGGGCAGTCCAACTCGTTCGGAGCCGGCGGAACCGGCGGCGGCGAATCCAAACTGAGATGGGGTTTTGGGAGTGGGAGCGGAAGTGGAAGCGGAAGCAGAAGTGGAAATGGAAATAGTAGCGGATGAGGATGAGCAAGAGGAAGTAACAGTTGCACCCGCACTAGCAATCGCAATCGCACCCACACCCCCGGCATTGGATGGCACAAACTGGAGGGCAAACTGCAGCAGGAGCAGCGGCAATGGTGACAGCAACAGCAACAACAGCAGCAGAGGCGGCAACATCTGCAGTTTGTCTTAGATAAGAGAGATATTCGCATAAGTTAGTCCACGTTGATTAGACAGAAAAGGAAAGAAGAGAAAAATTAGGAGCATCGAAGGAACGACCCGCGTGTGTTCTATATGAATGTCTAAGTATAGTTAAAATAGCATAGCTCGGGGTCGGTGGGACGGTTGGCCCAATGTTCACCCACGCTCTGTTTAATGTTTTCTTTTTTTTTCCATTTCTATTTCCATCGAATAAGCACCGCAGCTACTACTATACCCATACCCAAATACCCATACTATATGTATTAACTTGTACCAAGTGTGGGTCAGTTCAGCAAGTGTTCCGGTTCCGTTGTGTTCCAGCCATCATCGAATACGTCCAGTACCCCTAGTTACCACAGTTTCCGAAGAAACCCAGTCCTGTTTTTTTTTGCCAGTCAGATGAACCTCTAGGCTATAAGATGTAGTAGTATTGTTGGAGCTTCGGTCAGACCCGGCTGAACGGCGGGAGATCGTTGAGCAAATATTTTATATGTATTTCCCGCGTTTTGGCCCATGTACAAAATGTTTAAGTTTTAATGGATTTTCGCGTCTATAAATTCTACCTTTGTAATCTTTCAAAATTTTTTTGTAAACTCGAAAAAAAAGGCCAGTAGTCGCTTTGCTTTTGTTTTGCTTTCTATAGGTGTAGTGGAATGTACTCAATTTTTATAATTTTCACCTACTACGTACTAACGTCTTGTTGTTAGAGCGCTTGAAGCACCGAAGAACCAGTCGATGAAGAAAGTTGTTGTATAGAGCGCAGGGAGTAAGCGTATTGTATAGTCTAGGCCTATCCAAAACGATATACTAAATATAAATTTATAATGCCTGCGTACACATGGAACGTGGATACAAAAGTATTGCCGCAGCCCCCAACTAAAGTTAAACAAAAGGCAACTGGAGAGCATTGGCGATGGGAAAGCGTTGTAAATAACTACTCGGGTTGAATATTACAGCTTCCAGTTACAGAAAAAAAAGGTTTATTATAATACATAAATATACATATATAAATAAATAAATAAACGCCTATAAATAAAGACAATTTATACCATTAACATTTGCTACCTAGGGCGATACTTATAACACAACACAATTGTAGTTGCAAAACTCTTTTTGGCATTACTTAGCGATTTAGTTTAAGAGCGACGTCGTAAATCTCAAAATAAAATAACAGCAAAATCGAAATATACTTTTTGTGTTTTAAATGCTTATAAAGGGGAATATTTTACTTAATGCAGAAACTGAATTTGAAATTTTCAATTCGATATCTTAATATCGATATTGAAAAACCTCTGTGATAGCTTTCGATATTAATGGCTGACAAGAGTTGAGTGTTTTGGCTTATGGAAAATTTTTAAAAACGGCGCAATCGTATATGATAACTTAGGATCTACTGGGTCTTTAATGTATACTTAAAGTGCAAATAATTTTAATGTTATCAAAAATAATATCTAATACATTTATGAGAACCCAAAAGTAGTTCGGAACCAGTGGAGCCTGTGGGAAGTTTTTTTTTGGAAAGCTGTGGAACCAGTGGAGCCTGTCCGGCATTTTTGAGTAGTCGTGGAAAAGATGGAAAACGCTCTATTTGCAAATGTTAAGAGACTTTACGATCACAAGCTCTACGAGTGCGTGATACCATTGGTAATAGCCGAAGATCTATCAATATTCTTCCACTTTAGGGTGATATATTTTATAATTATATTATGTTTTGCAGGCGAAACTGCTTATAACGGTGCTTAAGAATGATCGCAATGTGGCCACCTTGGAGCTGGAGTACCAGGTGCAGCTCTATCTGGTTAATTCGCAGTACAAGGAACGGCAGCTTCGCTCGGCATCGAGGCATTTCGAGGACCTCTTCCACCAGCGTCGCCTGATGATCCGCCACAAGAGCGCCTGTTTGTTGGCCATCGAAAGTGCCTATCCGGAATTCGGGGACGTGGAGCTGCGTCGCCGCGCCGCCGAGTGCTATCGTGAGATCGGGAATCCCGGCATGGCCGTGGCCACCCTGCTCCAGGTGCCCCTCAAGTCGCGCACTCCGCGGATCAACCTCATGCTGGCCAGGCTGCAGCATCACTGCTTTGGCGTGGGCTACACCAAGAAGACCGAGTCCCTGCCCGCCTACAAGGAGGTCATCCGCGAATGCCCCATGGCACTGCCGGTCATTCAGGACCTCTTGGAACTGGGAGAGGACGGTAACGAGGTCAACTCGCTGGTGATGCATGGTAAATATAATTTAATTTAATTTTTTACCAATTTTTACTTTTTTATATGGTACTACATTGGTCAAAAATGGTCAAAATACAAGGTTTTTATCGATTATGAATTAAACTACTATATTTCAACCATTTTTGATCAAAATACTGATTTTTTTGGGTAATATATATAGATTCGAATTTTAGACAAAAATATCCCTTTTTTTTGGGGTTTTTCATTAGTAATTTGGTCATTTCAAGGCCAAAAACAAAAAGATCGACTGTTTTAAGCAGCTAACAATCTAAGCTTATAATTTCCATCATTTTTGGAAAAAATAAATTTTTCACCATTTTTTGCATTTTTCAAAAAAAGTATCAGGTTAAAAAAAAATGTTTTCCCAATTTTTATTATTAGTTGTAAATGTCAATTGATTGGAAACATACTTCTAAACTCAACGAGGTATCACATTTCATTTTTTTTAAACTTTTTTCCGGAATTTCGAAGAAAGTACAGATACAAAATTAAATTTTTTTCAATTTTTAGCATTTTTTTAAAGATAAAATTGTAATTATTAGGTGTAAATGCCAATTGATTGGAAACTTAGTTCTGAACTCAACGAGGTATGACATTCCATATTTTAAACGTTTTTTTTTCCAGAATTTTGGTCGAAAATACAGATTTTTTAGAGCGGAAAATAAAGACTAATTCTATAGATGAAAAATCCTCTATTGAGCAGCTAACAACCTATTCGAAAATTCTCCTCAAAAACTGCCAATATTTTCGTTTGAAATATTTATTTATTATTATTCTTCAGCTGCCTCGGTGCCCGGGAACTTTGACTGGCTGAGCACGTGGATCAAGGCGCTCGCCCAGATGTTCGACTGCAAGCACCAGGACGCGGCGCGCACCTTCCAGAGGCTGCAGGACACCACTCTGTTGCGCTGCAACGAGCAGCTGATGATGGCGCTGGGCAGGTGTCTCTACTACGACGGCAGCTACTCCCAGGCGGAGCAGTTCTTTGCGGCCACGGTTAGTGGCAATTCGGAGAACATTGAGGCCATCGGTCTGCTGGCCGTTGTCCGTGGTCAGGATTCGTATAACAGCAACAGCACGGATATGGATCGTCTGTATGCCCAGGTCACGGCAGAACCGAAGTACACGGCCAGCCATTGGTTTGTCCATGCCCAGTCGATGTACGATTCGGGGAAATTTGAGCGAGGCCTGAGTTTCGTGGGGCAGTGCCTGAGTTCGGAGCCCCGTCACCAGGAGGCCCTAATCCTGCGCGGACGTCTGCTCATCTCGCTTGAGCGCTTCCTGGAGGCCGTGGAGGCCTTTCGCATGGCCCAAACGGTCGCTCCCTATCGATTCGAGGCCTACCGGGGCCTCTTTCACAGCTATTTGGCCGCCAAGCGATTCAAGGAGGCCCATGCCATGTGCAACTGGACACTGCGTGTCTTTCAGAACTCGCCCAGGGGACTTACGGTACGTACACAGGCCATTTGATTTAATATCACCTCTAAGATCTTTAATAAGTTCCCTTTATCATCCCACACAGATGTTTGGTCGCACACTCTTTCACTCCCCAGATCCGCAGATTAAGAAGACGGCTCGCAAGTTTGCCGAAAAGTCACTGAAAATCGATCCTAACTATACGCCGGCGGTGACCTTAATGGCAGATATCTGCCAGCTGGAGGGGGCATTCAAGGTAGAGCTTTAAAAATAACAACATTTTGATATTTTTCAATATTTAATATATTTCTTTCCATTGGAAAACATCGATATTATCGAAACGATTTTGTAAAAATATCGAAAATATCGATAATTTTCGTACTCTTATTCAAGGCGTCTATTAAGCTGCTCGAGGATCACGTCTCGCTCTTCCCGCAGGCGAATCTATTCACCAATCTCGCCGATATGCTGCGCACTCAAAAGGAACCGCTCAGGGCCCTAGAGTATTACTACAAGGCATTGGGGTGCGTTTATGTTTAAAACAAAATCCTATTCATTTGGTAAAAAATTTTTAAAATTTTCAGTAAGAATCCCAAATGCGAGCGAACTTTGCGGGGCATTAGCCTGTTGAAGAGCTCCAATTCGATCATTGGAGGAACCACTGTCTTGGACGAAAGTGCACCACCACCCATGAAGGTGGTGGTGGTTAACCAGCTGACCACCAACGGACCACTGGCCACCACCCCCTGCGGAACAGCGAATCTGGAGTGGATGGGTATCGATGGGGCGGAGAACTCCCGAGAGGCAACCTCCTCACCGGCCGCCAGATCTGGCCAGGATGTCGATGGCGATGGGGATGGCGCCGTTTGGCACGATGTCGATGCGGAAATGGTCAACATGAATTATGACGGTCATTAGGATTAGGCAAGAAATTTCTCAAGAAATTTAGAATGATTATAATAACATCACACTAACTCAAGTTGGATTTTATATTCTACGAACAGTGTAATCTAGAATATATTATTTTTTAAGCAGATATAAGAAATTAAGTTTTTTTTTGGAGACTCTGGGAAGTGTGTTTTGCAGCAGGCAGACTTTAACAGCGCTCAACTGGAAGGCAACCGTTAATGTTAAGACCTCATGTTATTAACATTTTCAGCGATGGGAAATCGTCGATTGCCGGTATCGATACCGCCACCGATACCCAACGATACTCGGGTCTTCGTAGACTGCCCACCTCCGCGGCCGACCAGAGTCTATATAAGCGACAGCACAACCCATTTTTTTGAAATTTTTCAACCGACACCGCGCGCCGATGGTTGTGTCTTGGTTTCCGTTAGATCTTTTTCAAAAAATCATCTCTCGAAAAAACATGCGTTAAATTTGCCGGGAAGGGAAACGGGATATATCGCACGATGATATTTGATTTCTTTCAAGCGAATATATTGTTACTATGATTGTTTTACACATTCCCAGCGAGCCAATCGTTTGTGGGCCGTGACGCGGGATTTTTTGTTTTGTGTTCTTTTGAAACCCTGTGTGCGAAACCCTTTTTTCGAAAAATAAAAACCGCGAAGTGAAGTGAAAAATTTTGAATCACTTTGTGCATATTGAAACAATATACCCGCAATATTGATACTATTTAATATGATATGATATTTGATTTTTTTCCCACGATTGTTTGGTTCTTGTGAAAGCGAAACAAACCAAAATTTGCATACAAATCGAGGGATTGGCGGATATCTTTAAAAGGTTTGTGGATTTTTAAAAACTAGAATGTAAAATTTAGTCATTTCCCCTTATTTGTTCCCCAACAAAACGGTTGATTTAATCAGACACTGTGGGTTTATCAGTCGAATAAAAACAATGTGGAGCGTTTACACATGTTTGGCCGATTGTGGATTTGTGTTTTGTGTTTGCCTTGTCGTTCTTTCGCTTGATAACGTGCAGAATAGTGTCTCGAACTCTCGAACACATGCCCTATCGAGTGGGTCAGAGAGAACCAGCCCCATCTCACAGCCCCCATATCATATCATACACACGCACTTGTTGATTTCGGCACTTTTTGTTGCACTTGCGTTTGTACTGTTGCAAATGCAAATTTGATTTCTGGATTTCCTAGAACCAGAATGGCAATGCCAAAAACGTCGTTCCCTTGGCTTTAGCTTCACTTTGTTCTTTGCTTACTGGTGACTTTCTTGTGGTCCGAGCTCTTCCGCGAAATCGCTTGATGAATAAGAATTAAAATCTGCTGCACACCATAAATTTACCCAAAACCCCCCTCCTTGAAATGCCCTCTTCAAAATCATCCGCCCTCCAATTTTTCGGTTTGCTAATTAAAAGCAATAAGGCAAAACGATGACAGGATCGGCTTACAGATGCGGGCAAAGATTTAGTTAAGATTGGGTTAGTAATTTTGGAAAATGAGATTAATTTAATTTAAATATTTTCAAATAAATTCCAGATCAGTTTTTTATGGCTAAAAATTAATATATTACGAGTTTCTCAGTCACTTTCTTATACATTGACTCATATTGTGTTAAAAATTTACTGATTTATCCAAAAAAAAAATTTTTTCTTTGTTATATATAACATAAAAACATTTTTATCAAACCAAGCTTAAAAAAGGAAGTATTTTTTTATTTATATAATTTTTTATGTTTAAGATTTTAAATAATTTATTTTACTTAAATTTTAGTATCAAATTGAAGATTTAAAATTTGTTTTTATATTTTTATATTAAAGGTTTGGAAATAATTTGAATATTTTAAAAATATTTCTATTATTTTGACCTTGAGTGTGTGTGTCAACAAACAATTTACAGCTGTTTACGCCTGTTGGACGCCCACAACAACAACAAAAAACAGAGGAAAAAGGAGTGAAAGGAACATGTAAACTCTCTCTCTCTCTCCCCTCATTTCTCTCAGAATCCCCTGGAGAAATTCAAAAATAGAGAGAGAGAGAGATATCTCATTGTGTGGACTGCTGGCTTTTCAATTCTCAGGCCGTCAATTGCCGAACTGATAAGAAAATGCTCAACTGATAAAGGGTGGTATTTACACATCTACCCATTCACACACACACACACAAAGAGTCGAGAGTTGCGGGTCTTGAGTTTTTCAGTACGGGGTCTTGAGTTTTAGTAGTGCCGTTTGGGCTGGGCCTCCATATGTTTTTCCCTGTTTTCCCATAGCTTATAACGGTCGCAACGCATGCGCCTCTCCTCCCACAGCCCCATATTCTCCCTCTCTCCTTCTTCTTCTTCTTCTTCTTATTCCTCTTCCTTTTCGTTTTCCCTCCCCCTCGCCCACACGCACACTGGCACACAGATAGTGCTTATGGGATTACAATAATTTCCAGAAATCAATGCACAGTGGTCGCCACATTAATATATATCCCCCATATCGACATCCCGCTGTTGACTAACTGCCATTTTATTGGCCCACCATTAATAATATTTGAGCAACTAATGTGGGAATTAACTGGCATTAGCTGAGTTTCGAAAGACATAAGAAGCACCCGGAAGATAGTTTCACATATTCCAGTTAAGATCTTTTATAAAGTTATCAAATTTTAATAAAAAGTACATATATGATAATTTGTAATCCACTTACTGAATTTTGTTCTATAAAATGTACTTTTAAAATATGATATTTCTTATATGATTTTTAGTATTATATAATATCATATTATATTTAATCCGTTGCTGCATTTTGTTCTATAAAATGTACTTTTAAAATATGATATTTCTTATATGATTTTCAGTATCATATACATATATCATATCATATTTAATGCGTTTCTACAATTTGTTCTATAAAATGTACTTTTAAAATATGATATTACTCTTGGTTCCCAAAGGATTTCTTATAGTAATGTTCTATTATCATATTTTAAATGCTTCAAATGATATGATAGTTATATATCAGATAGTTCTATATCAGGATATATATCCACTGTGCCCCTTTTCGGTGTCCAACTATTGTAATGCGTGGCTCTCCCTTTCGATTCTCTCCCGGAATCGGAATAGTTGGGCAAGGACTTGCGCGGAAGCTGTTGGTAAACTTTTTGGGAGGGGGGGTTGATTTTGCAACCCTGGGTTGTGTGTGCCGTTCCGTTCTTGTGGCGAAAAGAAAAGTCGGGTTATTCGACGTTAGTCTTCGGTCATATGGTCGCCCGTCGAGTTGCGGAGTTGCGGTCTCGCGGAGTCGCCTTCTCGCGGTATTTCGCGTCCACTCCATAAGAAAACCTCCTGTGCTGATTTTGAACTTCCCTTCCGTTTCCGACTTCTTGTTCTTAAACGTTTCTTTATTTTTTTTTCTCGTATTTATTATGTGATGTGAAGTGAATATAAGCAAAAAGAAAACAAACTATTTTCTGTTATTTTTCGTAGCACACTTACCGCTATAATAACGTGCTTCCTTGTCTGGATTCCCATTTTTTTTCTTTCTTTCCATCGCGTGCAGAAAAAGTAAGCGCAGAATTAAGCGTAAATTTTTAGTGTTATTGTTGTTTTTTCGGCCCGTTAGGGTGGCAACCATCGATTTGCGTGTCGCGGAGTTAAAAACAAAAAAATAACACACAAATTCAAAAATCAAAATCACCAAAATCACCAAAAAAAACAGGGAAACAAAAGAAATCAAATGCCAAAATAGCAATTCGATTGTCTGTGAGAGAGCCGAAAAACAAATAAACAAACAGCCGAAAATAATGATTATTATTATTATTATTATTGGGTTGTCTGCCACTTTGGAACTTATCGTTTTATCCTATCCGTCTGCCCATAATGATATGTACTATACACACTGATATGCATACAATCTGAATATCTGAATGTGCCGGAATGTGTGTAAATCATAAACATAAGGCGCATTCAATTTAAGTTCCACATGCAACGAACGACACCCCTCCTGATAACGAGAATGAGCTCTACACCATATAGTATAGTATATAGTATGGTATAGTACCCCCGATCTCACTGGCATGTAAATATATATATGTAAATATATATAAAATACAAGTGACAGCTCGGTTGGTTCCATAGCTCATGGGGTTTATCTGAAGTTCCACTTACAGGCCGTCGAATGACACATATAGTATGTATATATATATATGGTATACATATATCCATAAAATATGTCATACGAGCAGGGATCCAGATCCAGTTTTAACCACTTAGGGGTAGACCAATATTTATGAGTATGGAACCAGAACCTTACAACTGTAAGTCGATTGACGAACAAAGAGCGATATTCCATTATGGTCATCATAATAGTAGGACGAGATAAGAAACTATTAGTGGTAGTTCGTTCCATTCCTTAACTGATCTTTAGCTTTAAAAGCTTATGGTCGAGTCGAGCGATAAGAAAAGTCGATAAGATATTTCCAGTTCTTAAGCTAAAAACATGATTTTTCCAATTAAGAGAAAATCTTTGATTTATTAGCCAAAAACTCTTTTGAAGCACACACATACATATCATCAAAAGATTATTTATGATATCCTGCATGTTTTGCTTTAAATAAATAGGTACACCAAACTGAGTCATAAATCTTTCGACAAAACTTCGCTCCTTTGCATCTATAAGACGGTCTGGGCCTTTAATTAAAGAACTTGTGAATGTTTTTCTATGGTAATATTATTAATTTTCCCTGTGTGAATTCAGCCAACATTTCCATGAGTCATAGTTTGGCAGGCCACCCATCGCGGTGGCGCCTCTTCGAGTTTTTCTGTTTTTTTATTATTATTTATTTTGCCAGGAGATTGAGTCACGTCAACTGTTCTAATGAGCAAATGGGAGCAGTAAATTGGAGGGGAGTGGGTTGGTGGGCTGACCTTGATGACCGCATGCGCAGGCGGCATTCGTCACGCATTGAAAAAGGACATTTCCCTAAAAAGGTCAGAACAGCATAGCACTCTGCATATGTGGCATTGACCTTGCCCAATTCCTACCTGACCACTTACATCCTCTCACCCGCTGAGCGGCCTTCGTGGGAAAAGGTAGGCCCAAGGTCCAGACAAAAAATAACCGAAAGAAACCAAACCAAACCAATCCAATCCAAACAGAAGGTGTCAAAAGCCAACACACAGCAAGATAAAGATATAGCCAAATATTGGTTTTCGATTCGATAGTTTCTTATGACCAAAATACGATTTATAAATAATGATGATAAGATGTTTAAGAAAACTTTGAAAATTACCATAAAATTATGATATTTTATAGAGTTATATCAGAATTGGTTATTTTTTAAATAGATCTATCAAAATTGGTTATTTTTTAAAGAGATCTAACAAAATTGGTTATTTTTTAAGGGATCTATCAAAATAGTTCTTTTTTTTAAAGAGATATATCAAAATTGTTTTTTTTAGAGATTTCTAAAAATGGGTTATTTTTTACAAGATCTAACAAAATTGTTTTTTTTTAAAGAGGTTTATAAAAATTGTTTATTTTTTAAAGAGATCTTTCAAAATTGTTTATATTTTATAGATTTATATCAAAATTTAACTTTTTAGAGATTTTTAAAATTTTGTTATTTCTTATCATATTTGTTTGGATTGTAAAAATACATATTTTACAATATTTAGTGGACTTACCTTAAAATATTTGATCTGTAAAATAAAAAAAAAGAACAATTAGTCAACTTAACAGAATTTCATATACAATTTAGATTTACAATAACTATAGATTATAAATAAGAATAATATATTTGTATTTTCGAAAAGAAATTTACTATTATTTTATGATATTCCTAAACGAATACTTGAAATCCAGATGAACGAGTGTTATTTGGAGAACCTAAGGAGTTACGTGATTCCCGGGGGAATCCCTGGCCGTAGGACACACCCAAATATTCTGCGGTGGCGGTTCCGTTTTTCTACTCGTATTTTTCTATTCTCCGCCGCGTGCGAATTTTTTCGTGTATTTTTCGACGTGATGTTTGGTTTTGCCAACTCTCTTGCCATTTCCGCCTGTCAGACATTTGTCAGCTTTTAGCTTATTGCCAACTTCTGAAGGCAAAGTCTATGAGAGCGATTGCGAAAGAAGCCTACACCGATTGTCAGTCTGGGTTTTTGGTTTTTGATCTTGGTTTTGGGTTTTGGTTTTCGGTTTTGGGATGGAAAATGGTATTGGGATTGGGATTCCAGTCCGAGTCTGAGACTTTAGCCCACCACTCGGTACGGTTCCGTTTTCGTATTCATATTCATCAGCGTTTTAGTCATTTCATCGCATATTTACGTAGGCCATTTGAGCCAAGTTAACGCCTTTATTTATTGACTTATTTGTTTAGACCACCACCTCTTTCGCTAGTTCTCCCATTTTTTCTAGTTCTCTATGCATGGATGTGTGTGGAACGCAACGCTCACTCATTCACATTCGTATTCACATTCAATGACAAAAAGCAAATAAAACTCCATTTACCGTTTTTCAACTTACGTCTCTGATGATGATGATGTCACACTCGGTGGAAAAAAGCCCAACTATATAAAATGCATATAACATTTTCGATTTCCTTTCCTTTTCCCACCCCCCCCCCTCAGGTTCCGGCCCCAGCTGAGGAAAACCAACAGAAAAGAACAAGAAACCGAACTGTAGAAGGCGCACAGTGGGGAGATATCAACACCAGATCGGTGAGTTCATCAAAGGTCGCGCGGGGAAGTGTTAAATATAGGGGGGGAATTTCGGGGGATCGTAAAAAATCATAGGAGCTTTCATTGTTAGTGGGAAATTTATTGGGTATTTTAGCAGATAAAGATGGGGTTTATTTTAGAAATGTAAACTGTACAACTAAAATATAAAGTTTCTCGTTTTCGAAAGATTGAGGAGATTCCGAGAATTTCAGTCTTTAAAATAACCATAAAACCATATGCAAATTTGAGAATTTTTAAACATTTTAATAATCTTTATTAAATTTCTAAGTTAATTGATAATATAATAATATAATAATATTTAAGGTTCCTGGAATATTTTCATAATATACCTAATTATATTCAAAATATTTTTAAAGATAATTTCCGAAAACATTAAATATAAGATATTTCTGATCTCATAGTAGAATGGATAATATTATAATATTTAAGGTTCCTGGAATATTTTCATATTATCAACATATCCGAAATCCTTTTAAAGATAATTTCCGAAAACTTTAAATATAATACATTTATGATCTCATAGTAGAATGGATAATATTATAATATTTACGTTCCCTGGAATATTTTCATATTATAATCATATCCTTTTAAAGATAATTTCCAAAAACATCAAATATAAGATATTTCTGATCTCATAGTAGAATGGATAATATTATAATATTTACGTTCCCTGGAATATTTTCATATTATAATTATATCCAAAATCATTTTCAAGATATAAGATTTAAGATATTTTCAAATATAAGATATTTCTGATCTTATAGTAGCATACCTTTAAAATCACCCTCTCAAAAATTTATCCCACAAAACAAAAAAGATAAAAACCGGTGCAGAAATGACCGTTCGCGATCTAGAAAGAAATGCGCCTCGGCACTAATCACTTTGGTTCTGGGAAAGTGTGAATCATTTGGCTATATAAGATACTTACGACTAAATGCCCCGGGCTCTATTAAACGCGTATCTCTTGGCCATGATAAAAATATACGATCGGTTTCGTCATAGACCGAGATGACGACGCCACTGGCTATATACATATATATAAAGAAATATATCAAGATATATATTCGTGTGAGCGCATTTTTGTGGGGATTATGTCGTAGGTCAGGGAATCTGAATGTGCGAAAGAAATGGTCGTTTCGAGTGGTTATGAATGGGCAGAGCGCCAAAAGAATCTGAGTCACATTTCTTGGGCTGCAATTTCGGTTTCAGTTTCGTTTTCGTTTTTCGTTTTTGTTTTCGATTTCGTTATCAAGCGTTTATCATGCCAATTGGCATTCAACGAACTAACGCACATTATAATGTATCGGGAAAACGTGGCGCGAAATTCATTCATTCCAACGATCGATAGCTCGGAAGTCGATTTGTCGTCGTTTGTCATACAGCCCCCCCCCCCCTTCCACCTCCTAAAAAACCCCCCCTTAGAAAATTTCAATATTTATGAGTATGCAATCGCTCCTAGTTCCTCAGTTCCCCAGTTCCTCAAATGGACAACCGAATCGACGTCAGGCACCCATCTACGATCAGTTTTGGACAGTTCATTTATTTATTTCGACGGTTGACAGGCGGTTAGAGTGTGTCAAGTGATCGCCAAAGGGCCACGATGATCAAATACAAAATGCTGGGAATACAAATTGGAATTGGGGGTTGTGGCTGTGGTTGTGGAATGGATCATCGATCAGCTGGCAGTTGATCAAACACGGAGATAGCGGAGATGACAGCTAAAGGGATCCCAGGGTGAATTCGAAATGAACTGAGAATCATCCTTGCTTCAAAAAGTAATAGGATCTTGGGATCATGCAGGTACATAACTCATTTGGTTATTCAAAGTAGGTGGGCTGATCCTCTAACAAAGGTTAAGGATAATCCGTATTATGACAAACCATTTGTTGGGATTGGAAATGCAAAGATAATAAATCATTAAACACAGGAAAAGTAAATTAAAAGGATTTTAACTAATGGATTCTTCAAAGGATTTGAAAATCATTTAATGATTTGTTTTTTTAAAAGCCTTCTTAACATAACTCAAAATTTCTAATTTAGTTTATCTAATGTACTAGTTTGGATTAACGAAGTAGGTTGGCTTAAAAGATAGTTCAGCTAAAAGAATTTTGTACCAATGGATTCTTCACAGGATTTTAAAATCATTTAATGATTTGAAATTCAAAAAATTAGGTTAGGTTTATCTATTATACTAGTTAGGGTTCACTTAAGGTAGTTAAGAGTTCGGTTTAAAGTTAGTCAGGCCAGGAGGATTTTTACTAATGGATGATTCACAAATCATTACATGATTTTAAATTCAAAGATTTAGTTTTAGTTTATCTATTATACTAGTTAGGGTTCACGAAAGGTAGTTAAAGGTTCGTTTAAAAGTTAGTTAAGCCAGAAAGATTTTTACTAATGGATTCTTCACATGATTTTAAAATCATTAAATGATTTTTATTTAAAGACCTTCTTAAGATAGTTACAAATTTCTAATTTAGTTTGGGTTCACGAATCTCCATCATTTTCTGGTGATCTTTTAAATTGGTCTTTGAAGCAAACTCTTTTCTTATACTTTTTCTGATCCACTGATCTCTCCATTCATCTTTGATTCACAACTCATTGCGTGTTGATCGCGCGGCATTTGCCTCGGGGCGATCTTTTGTCTCTTTGTCGCCACTGCTCATTGAATTAATTGCACACAGAGTCGCAACTTCGTTGGTCCCATCTATATACATATTTTCCATCTGCATCTGCATCTTGCAACTTGAACTGAAGAAGATGGATTCCCAGGCCCAGGCGCCTTGTAAATTTAGTTGTTCGCGCACGCAATTTGCTGCTGGCTTTCGGTTTGAGATGAGATGAGTTGGAAATGCTTGCTGGCTGTGGTCATGAACCCGCATTGTAGTTGCCATTTTATTTGTTTATTAATTGTTCAGCCCCTCTCGCCAGCGGTTGATGGATGATGCGGCTCCGTCTCCAGCTTTAAATCCATCTCTATATTCATATTTTTAGAGCTCCGGCTCCATGTCGTTGGCATGTGGGTTGTGGGTGAAGTGAAGTGAAATGAAATGAAACGATATGAAATGAAACCATTCAAGTTGACTCTGCCATCCAATGATGACAATGAAATGCTGAAGTTTCACTGCGATTATGCTCCAAACAGCCATTGGGTATTACGCAGTTTGATCTCGCATTGATCTCGCTGAGATTCGCCAGAGATTGAAATCTTTTACGACCGATTCGAGTGATCCTAACCGATCATAGAATTAAGTGATCTTTTAATTAGGAAAATTCTAGATAAAATCCTAGAAATATCTTGACTTGCTAACTTGAGATAAAGTTATCCAGCCAGATCCTAACTCATCTAAAAATGATATTATTATAGATATTATTATAAATATTATTATAAATATGTTCCAAAAAAATAAATATTATTATTATAAAACTTCTGATTAGGAAAAACGTAGATTATAGATATTATTATAGATATTTGTATAGCTATTATTATAAATATGTTCTAAAAATTAAATATTATTATAAAACTTCTAATTAGGAAAAACGTAGATAAAAAACCTTATAACCTGATCCTAACTAACAGAGGTCTTTAAAATAATATATTATGATATGTTATTATAAAATTCGGTGAATTGTTAATACACAATGTTTTTTACCTTAGTAATGGCTTTTTTATTGCCTCTTCGAAAAAAATCAAGCCAACATGATCTACAATCATTAGTGATAATCCTCAAACAGCTCCCGAAATCTTCAGGCGATTAAAAGCACAAGTGTAGATCATTAAATGAACATTTAGACCGCCACTTTTTAATGTATTCAACATCTGCCCAGAATGATCTATACCCAGAGTTACCATCGCTTATTTTTTTTTTTTTTGCAATCTTTAGCGATCGCCCAGCCAAGCAGGCGTGAAATCATCGTTATTATGATGATTAGTTTTTTGCTCAACGACGGGCATTATTATCAAATTAACACGGCGCTTCACAGACCCATTATACACTATACGTAGTATACGTATACCTATAGAAGTTAGGGGTGCTTTTTTCGGGGAGTGGAAGCCAAGCGGATCCGATTAAATGCCTTTCGACGATTGTCGCCTATTAACGGAATCAACTTGGATGCGGGCGGTCTCTGAAATGATGGGCCTAATCAAAAATGTATTTATGAGATACGACATTACGAATTTTTGTGGGTCAGGGGTACTTGAATTTCATTACATTTAATGGCGTTTAGTCATCAAGGGATCAGTTTTTTTTTTTTTTTTCGGTCGAAAGCTTGACAAAAATCTGTGGAAATTCGTTTTTTTTATGGATATGAAATTGGAATGAGATATGAGAAATGATGAATGGGGGCGACACAAGCGATCGAATGTCCGAATGCCAAATGGTTGCGCATGCGCATTTTTCGGACCAGCGAATTATGAATCGAGATGTGAGATGTGAGATGCGATGGGGTTTAGCGACTCTATCGAGAGACTTAACTCAACTCAACTCAGCCAAACCGGACTGGACCAACCTGATGTACGGAAAGGTGAAGACAAATTGGGCAGCTTACATCATGAGGGGTATTTTTCGGTGTTGTTTTCTATTTGTTTTGTTTTTTCTGTTTTTTGCACTGTCTGAGTGAAAATATATATTGCCCGCAGGCCCGGCAATTAAGAATTTTTGTCTTTGGCCTGGCCTTTAAGCCAAAAAATTGTTGCCTGGGTGGGCGAAAGATTTATTTTGTTCGTGTTTTCACGTAGCCTGTAGTTTTGTGAGTTGTGAGTTGCTCATTAAGTGGCTCAAATGGCAGTCAAAAACTGTTGGCCGGAACCAGCCAAGAATCATTATGTCAATGTCGGTCTCTCAACATCTCTGACTTCATGCCCCCGACATTTAATTTGCTGTTTTGGGTTACCTCATTCGAGATTATGGAGGTCTATTCTCGGAGATTTTGCATTCAAATAACCGAGTGTGTGTCAAGTGTCGAACGCTTTGTCCTCGTCCACTTGAGCCAGGAAATAAGAGATCTGTTGGGATCATTTGGGTTTAAAGGATGGGTTTTTGAGTTGAGAACCCAAATATCCATGACTCGGCACTCCCTTTCCAGCTAAAGTGATCATCATCATCATCATCATCGATCAAGGAATGGAATGGAATGTGTGTAGATCAAACGATCGTTCCGATTGAATCATTATCATCAGATGATCTGATCTTAGGTGTCCCTATTGTTTATAATTTGTAACCAAATTTAGTAACTTCTTTGATTGCTTGATTGGTTTTGGGTTTTGGTTGTTGGGTTTTCCAGAGTTAAGAGCTGGGGGTTATAGGGTTTTCAGTTTCTCCTGCCGATCTCCCATTACGATCGTCTAGCTGCAGGGGATAATTTCTGTTAGCTGCGTGCTCGTCATTCGCCTGATTGGAACCGATCGTAAAAAACCGAAGCGTGCCTCGTTCGTTCCCTGCCTCTCTCTCATCCAAGTTTTTAACGATCGCTTTAATCGCCTCGACTCAAACCTCTCCATACCTTGATTGACCGAACGTTAGATAGATCATTTAATTTAAACTATTTATGGATATTTTATGGCGGGGCGATTTGCATTTGGCCAACTTTCCATTTGACAAAATGAAACCTAAAACAGCGCTCTTCCCCCATCAATGGCCATTTGGGGAGATCATGAATGGAATTCCTTTTTAACGATGTGAGAACGGTGGGAAGATGCCAGGCAGCAGGAAAGATTATAGAGGTTGCGAGATTGTGAGTTTGTGAGATTATGAGATTGCCAAGGCTCTATTAAATTCTATAATGGTTTCTTAAGTGGTCTTAAAGCCTAGTGATTTAAAAAGGCAGGAAATATGTAGCCCAAAATCTATGGAGAGATTAGATCTTATAGAAATTGCATAAAAGAAATGGAAAATGGAATCACTGAAGAGGAGGATTTACAAGGGGTTGGAATTTTTTAATAAAATGAATCACAATTAGAAGATTATGTCGGAAATAACAGAAAAATCATAATTAGAAGTTATCAAGCTGGAGTTCCAAATACAGAAAAACCCAAAAAAAAATATTACAGATTATTCCAAAAATAATCAAAAAAACCCCAAAAATGGAAACACAACTGGGAACTGGGGTTTCTGGTCATACTCCTTCCTTTGAAGACCTATCTAACATCCGGTGTTGGGATTGTGTCATCCATCTATCAAGCCATAGTCACTAGGCAAACAAACACCATATGGTATGGGGTATATATGGTATTTATGGCAAACTGAATCGGGCACAAACAGTTGAGGCATTAGCTCTGTTTTCTGGCAAAGAGTTATTTTATCTTATCTGCTGTTTACGTACGATTTTAGTTCGATTTTGATTTGGGACTCTGGCAGTTGTTCGCTTTGGTTCGAACTGTGTGTTGTTTACCTGGCTGGCTGGAGATGTCTGGTAAAATGGAAATGGAGTTTACGAGTTCATTTAGCCAGATGTGTAGACATCCAGGGCACAGATATACCATATACTATATATATATATATATATATATATATATATGTTGCGCCCAATTGTTGATTCTGCTTCAGAAGATCTTCTTCATTTGCTAAGACCAAACAAAAACACACAGCTTTCTGTATTGACTGAGGAACTTTATTTGCTGCTTATACGTATCGGTTAATGTATCTCTATCTGTATCTGTATCTGTGCTATCCGTATCTGTATCTGAATCTGCTTCATCTCTGTGTGTTTTTATTGTGTTTACACTTGACTCCATCATGTTGGGGATTGGGGATCGTGTTGAAAAGTCTTTGCAATTAGCACGCTTTCAGCGCATACCAAGCACTAGCTATTGGGTCAAGGTTAGTAGCCCAGCCCTATAGAGTCTAGACCCTCCCCCCCCTGGGATGGTAGATGCTAGATGGTAGATACTAGATACCAATACCATCGCTAGCCAATCCATCAAGTCGCTTGTATTTACATTTATATTTGTATTTCGTATTCGTATTTATATTTGTCTATCTGTTTCTTTTCGCTGTGGGCGTAAACACACGGCAAACAACTTCATTTGAGTGGAAATCAGACAAGAAGTTGTCGTTGTCGTCCCAGTTTTGGGTTTCTCGTCTTGGGGCCCCCTTGGTTTTCAGGTCAAGTCGGGTCAAAAAGTGGCTATAGGGTTTTTAAATAATGGCCAGGCGAATCTAATAGCATCCATTTGGTACATACATGGTATATTTTAATAGTTCTTAAATGATTTATGTTTATTTAAATGTATATTTCAAATAAATTATCTTAAATATATATATTTTATTAATATTATATTAAATATATTTCAAAAAAAAATCATCTAAAATATACTCTTTTTTTTGCAAAAATTTCTAATTTAAAAAAGAAAGGAAAATTTTTCAATTATCCAAAAAATAGCCCCATAAATCTATTAATTAATTGTAAACAACTTGGGCTTAGTTTATCGCCATTTTTATTGCCTTCACCAAATATCCAAATATACCAAATTTAACTGCTGGATTTTTCTGCAATTTATATGGGGGGGGGCATTACGTTTTGACCGCAGCTGCAGATGTACGCCTATGTTTTTGAGGCATAACTTCACGCCTGATGCTTTTGGTTTATCGGATCAAACCGATTCATTCAAGAGTTTCATATTCCTCCTGTATCCCTAAGAGATGTAAATGTTTGTGGAAGTGGGAATGGAGATGGAAATGCCGACTGAAAGTGGATGTCAAAGTCGGAGACCTAACCCCTATATAAAAATGTGAATGGCAATTCAAGGGGCGTATATATATATATATAAATCTATATATATAGGGATTTATATGCATGCTGCAGCTGCCCTTCCTTCTTGTCCCCTTTCATCTTTTGTATGTTCCCCAAGTTCCCCGAGTTCCCCGACTTCCCAGTTCCCAAGTTCCCCGATTCTTTCCGTCTTTGTGACGTTAATTAGAACGATGCACCATGCGTGGCTGCTGCCGGGGATTGCCATTGGGGGATTTGGAATGGGAATGGGAATGGGATTGGGATTGCAAGAAACGCGATGAGGAGTTCTCCATTCCATTCCACTCCTACCAAACCAAACCAAACCAACCCAACCCAACCCGAAGAACTCTGCAGATATAGCTTCTGTTGGATTAACGGCACACGTGTCCGCATCTTGCGCTTATTTATTACCTTTCAGCACCGACTGAAAGAATTTTCCCTTTTCTTTTTTTAATGATTTTTATTTTTCGTCTCTCGGCTGGTTTTTTTCACATTTCTGATCTCTGATACTCTAACTTTTATGAGGAGTTGGCACTCTTTAAAATCTCTTCAAGAACTTGAATATTTTATTGATTTTTCAAAGGAATATTTATAAAACATTTCGATAAGTTTTGGGGATCATTAAAATTAGATCTTGAACAAATATCGGCAGTTAGCTAGTTATCGATATTACATACATCGAAATTATCGAATCGATATTGTGAAAATATCGAAAATATCGATAATTTGCTAGCTCTAATAAAAATGATACTAAAAAATGCTAATATTTTTTTTTTTATATTTTAAGAGTATTCTTTCTTTGTTGCCAAAAAAAACCTCAGAGATTTCTAATGTATCGCATGTCGTACAAAACGATGCGGACATCGTTCAGTGCTCTCCCTTGAATTCCTTGCCGGGTGCATTCCTTGTGCGCCAAAATAAAATCAAATAAAGTAAAGTACAACGTTTCGTTGAAAGGTGAAGATCTGGGGAAAAAGGGGGGAGAAAAAAAGGGAAAATAAAGGGGATGCAGAACAGAACAGAACAGACCCAAGTAATAACCAAACCGTTCAAGCGCGAACGGGAAAATTTCCGCACATAAATATTTTCCAATTGAGCAGGCCATGCAGTTTCAGTTTATTGGTTTTCACTTTTCAGCCCTTAACCTCAGTCACCCCATTTCTGTGAAGTTTTCCACCCAATCCACCTCATATCTTCTTGTTACATCTGTAATACCTTCACTTTGTAGTTGCAATTTTGAATTGCATAGATGTTTGCTTATAGTTTGTGGGGTTAAAAGGGTTATATCTACATAGATATGTATTTCACAGCTTGTTGATCATCGTTCTTCTCCATTTTAATTGCCTAACGTCTATTATAATCTAAACTTTAGAACTATACAAATAATCTGAATTTTTACATTAAAAAATCGTTCATAACTCATGGATCCTATGATTTTATAGATATATATCAAAGCTTTAACTTCAGGTTAAGATTCTTGGAATATTTAACATGCATACATAATTTCCCCTTGTCTTTTGTAAATTTGCCTTGCGTGTCTAAAGAAAAAAATCCGCATTCTTTTGGAGAATGAAAAGTGATGGCTACAAATCTTTGATCTAATCTGTTAGTTGTGATTAGCTTAATTAAGATTGATGGATGGCAAAAACATGTTTAGAACACATACCCTTTCTTAACTTTATTAGGGATTAAAGTTTTTAATTTATTGGTAAATATATTATTTTTTATAATCTTTAGGTAGTATTTTAAGAGGAATTTTGTTCTAGCCATTATACAAAGTTTTCCATTTGAATAGGCTTATTTTCTGTGTATTTTTTATACCATTGGAGTCTTGTTGGCCCTGAAAGTTTGGACTTTTAGTGGTTCCAACTTTGACAACGTCTGGTAAAGCAAACCCCCCCCTCTTTTTTTTTTTTTGGTGCGTTTTCCAATTTGTTTTTCTTGTTGTTTTTCGCATTAATTAACAAGGTGAACGCGACGCGAGTGTGTTGATAGGTGACCGGTTTTGGGGTCAGTAATGGGTTAATGGCTTGCTCATGTCTGTTTGTTGTCGCAGATTTGTTTAATTATGCCAAGACATGTCTGTGGGTGTTTCGTGAATGGGGGAGGGGGCGGTGATTTCTCGGTTGGTTATCTATGCTGCCTTTTTTTTTAATTCTCTGCGCATGCGCAACTCAAGAACAGCAATAACATTGCAACAACAGCAACCTGTCAATGTCGCTGCAACAAAAATAAAAAAAGATTTAAAAAAAAACTATGAATTACCTTTGACAAAATGCCGACAATCTCCTCCCACCACCCGCTGAAAGTCCAACGACTTCGATACGTTTCAAATTGCAACAACAGCAAAAAAAAAAAAAAAAAAAAAAGTTTAAAAAAATAAGTAAATAACCAACTTACTCGAAGTGCATTAAGCACACACAGAGGCAAAGATACAAGTACTCACTTAGAAAAAAAACGTAGCTCGTCAACAAATATAACTTAAGTTTAATAAATATAATAGAACTCCCATTTCATATAATGCAATGTTTTACAGGAACGGGTTCGAAACCAGTCTGACTTAAAAAATAGTTTTTTTTAATTTTTTTTTATTTTCATAATAATATTTTAATGATCTAATATATCTCTAAATAATAAAATAAATTTCAATATATATTTATTTTCAATATTTTCAACTATTAAAAAAAATGTATAAATAATGTTTAAATTGTTATGGAATTTTCATTATTTTTTTTTCAATTTACTGATAGCGGTCTTTTTTTTTTTTGCAGTGCATAGATACACACAGATTTATGCTTGTTATCAATATAAAATGCACTTTTCTTCTGCTTCTTCTCCGGCTACTCACATTTGCATTGCATAAAATTTGCATAAATAATTCCATTTAGCTGCGGCAACAACAACTTGAAACTTAAGTGAGTGAGTGCAATAAAAGTGATGTGTCCCCGAACGGTAATCACCACCCCCACCCCCAAGTGCCCCGTAATATCCACCACCCCCGGTTGTACAGTTGCTCCATCCGGTTGCAGTTGCATGTTGCATATTGCACATTGCACGTTGCACATTGCACATTTCAGGCAGCAACATATGTGGATATGTTGCAAGGCTCAAGTGTTTATTTCTGTTTTTTTTTTTTCTCATTTTCTTTGGGGTTTGGGGGTGCAGGAAAAATGTCTTTATTTTTACCCAACGAATGTTGACAGATTTGGCCAAATGATGAACAAATTGTGATTTTCTGGGGGGGAAAACCCCAGGATTTTCGCCTGAAGGGAAAACAAATTTGTCGGCACTTTTCCTTACAACCCCATATAATCTTCTTAGCTCGCCCACTTCTTGCACTTGGTTTTCCCTTATTTGTTTTCCTGTTATTTCCTTTGATTTAGCTTCGTATTGTCTTCTTTCCGTTTTCTTTTGATTTTTCTATTTTTCTAAGGATTTTCCTCATTATTATCCTTTAAATTATTGGAATACCTTAAATATTAAGTGTAAATATTAAATAAATAAATATTAATAATGGATATTTTAAATTTATTACTTTTATACTTTCCCTACATAAATTCCTTTGTACATTTGGTATAATTTTATTATTAAGGTAAAAATCCATTATTTTTCATCCTACACCCAAAAAAAAAAAGTCGATATAAAACGTAGATCAATTTTACATTATTTAAGATCAATTTTAATTTGATATGTGGCCAGGTAAATTTGTCCTGGTAGAGAAGAGTACTTCATGTAAAAACGATATGGGTTTTGCATGATCTGAAATTTACATGGCCATATCGATTTTACGGTAACATGTTTTTTTTGTGTGTAAATATATATACCAAT
Source organism: Drosophila pseudotakahashii (assembly GCA_035046095.1). Lineage (NCBI taxonomy): Eukaryota > Metazoa > Arthropoda > Insecta > Diptera > Drosophilidae > Drosophila > Drosophila pseudotakahashii. The sequence continues at coordinate 18,769,613 of JAWNOE010000105.1, forward strand.
ATTTTATTTTATTTATAATTTATATTCTTTATAATCTTCTTTGCCTTTTTGAAATCCTTTCTAATATATTTTTTTCAAATATATACCTCTTAACATTACGTTTTTTGATTTTATTTATAATCTTTTATAGGTATATAAAAATCCTCTCTGAAGTTCCTTTATTTTCTCTTAACATTACGTTTTTTTATTTTATTTATAATCTTTATATAGGTATATAAAAATCCTCTCTATAGTTCCTTTATTTTCTTTTCTCATACCTCACCCACTATATATTTCTCTAAACTCCCTTCTTTCACCCCACCCAAATATGGTATATCCTTATCGTTTTTTGCACTTAGGATCACCTTCCTTTCTTATCCACCTTCACAGGCTGTGAGTTTGTGTCCTTCTCGAGCACAACAACTTTCCTCTTTCTACTTCTACTTTGGCCATTTAGCTATGCCCATGTAAATTGTTGCCCTTTTCGCGCGCCCCGCATTCTAAATGTTCCGCCTCATTTTGTGGGCGTTGCGAATTCTTTGTTCATTTATCGGCTGCGCAATTCGTTTGGGCCATTCCGCCGACCATTCGTTACGACATTTCCCTGCGAGCAATGGTATATGTATGGTATATGAGTATATGGGTATACCTACCCCTCTCCAGGGGGGCTGCTTACAGATTCCAGTAAGTATTCCCAGGCCGAGAAAGAGAAAAACACATTCGCTGAGTGCTTCTGTAGCTGCCTTGGCAATTAATCGATTAGCTGGGCACATTTATTTCGCATTTCGCATTTCTTATTTACATAGAGAGGGGGGTACGATGGCGCCTCTCCTGTCACCATTAACGATCCGATCCGATCCGATCCGATCGTCCAGCAATTTGCCAAGTGAAATATGACGGAAAAATAATGATAATAATGCACTGGGCGTTGGTTTTCAAGAATGTGCGCGATGTTTTGCATGCGAATTGGTTGTGAAATAAACAGAAATGAAATGGAATCAAATGATCGAGGGCTTTGAGATCGAATGGCAATGCGGAAATGCCTGGTCTGATCTATGGTCTATGGTCTATGGGTCTCTGACCATCGTCCAAATGTCCAGAGAGAGGGAGGCGTGGGACGTTCTTCGCCGGGTGGGTGTATCCAACTATCTATCCATCCATCTATCTATCCACATCTACATACACATAAATGCAAACTGGAGCGCAAAAGGAATGCCTTGAAAGCGTGATAAATGAGTGCTGAAAACATTGATCAATGAAATTCGCTCGAGAGGTGCCAATGAACTTTATTCGATTGTGGGTTCAATCTCTTGGAGCTAACAGAAGAACTAAAGCCTTGAAGTAATCGGGGGGAAATCGGAATAAGAGGAACTGAAATAGTGAAATTAATGATTGTTGCAATATGGGTGTTTCTAAGGGTCCCTGTTCGGGCGCCAACTGATAATATTATTAGAAGTTGAGCTTGAAAATTATCGATGTCAGTATCGATATTATCGATATTTATACTGCCAAATATCGATAATTTTCAAGCTATAATTCTACCGTTCTCAACCAATCAACTTGATCATTCTCCAACCATTAGGCCCTGACTTTAATTATTGTGTCATAATCGATGTGCCCCCAAACATTGCGATTCCCAAATTGGATCTTGTCGGGGGGATTTTCAATGATCAACGATCGTCGATCGCTAATACGCACCCAAAACGGATCCAATTATGTCATTTAAGTGATCCGCACAAGTTCATATCCGTGTAATTTGCGCCCGTCTCTTTTGCAGTGTGTCAAAGTTGAGTTGATAATGCGATCATCTTGTATAATGATCGTGCAATGGACTCAATTTCGAACCGGCAAACATCATCAAAAACTAATTGATTGCAGGCAAGCCTCAAAATTGCCCCGCCTTCTGATCACCTGCTGTGTTTTTTCATGTTTTCTATTTTTTTTTTTCAGGGGGGGGGGGGGGGTGGTATTGCCTTTTGACAGTTTCCAATCCACTTGAAATTTAAATTACGAAATCGAAATTGAAACTGGCCCAAGATTTTTGTGCGTGTTTCAACGTCTTTTCGATCTGGAGATCAGTGTTTTTTTTTTTATTTATTTATTTTTTTTGGTCTAGGCCATTTGTTTTGGGCCATTTGACATGGCTTCACACTAGTTTGGTTTTTTTTTTTTTTTTGTCTTAAGCCCTCTGTGTTTGATTGCCGGATCATTATCACAAAATGATGTTGTTTGGCCGGCGGTTTTAATGATCCCAAGTTGATCATCATCGCCTTCGATGTCTTTTGGGTCGCAGCTTGATCAATTTTAATTGCTCTAACCCTCTTTAAGGGCCCGTCATAAATTAATTTAAAGCGTTTTGCCAACGAATGAAATTGAAAGTGAATTTATTTTCAATTTTCGTTAACCATCATTGAAGTGCGCACATGCGCATTTTCTGTAGCTAAGGTCATTCAATCTATAGATCGATCGATCGATCGATCGAACGAACGTTTCCAAAGTTTGTGTGACTAAAAAAAGACGAAACACTAATTAATTGTTCTAAAAGTGACACAAAAATATCGCCTGCAGTCGCGAGATGAAAGACCTTTGGCGTTGAGTTTGGTTTGCTGTTTGTTTTTGGAAGCCGCAAGGTTAGCCATAAATAGCCCTGGGAAACGAGACTCCCAAATAGCTCGAATGGATCATTGACATTAGCCAAGGGAGGTGGATATTTTTAGGAGTTCTCTTCGGGGAGTGAGAAACTCCCAGTGGGCCTGCGTGTGTTTTGTTTGCGGATAATGATGATCAATGGAACCAATAAACTACAAACAGAAAAAAAAAGAGAAAAAAACGGAAAACAGAAAAACAACGGCGACAACAAACAACAAAACGCCCAACACTCATGCCGGAAATTGTAGAACGTGTTTATGCCACAATTTCAAGTTGTTAAGCCACGCACAGAAATCGAGAGACAGACAGACAAAATGCGTCAGACGACGAGAGGCGGCAACAACAACATCAGAAACATCAGCAACATGCGACATTCGTGCCAAAAAATACAGATACAGATGCTAAGATACAAAGATACTTCAGTTATATAGAGAGCCGAACACAACAACAACCGTTCTTCTCCCAAGTAGAAGAGGAGCTCAATCTCTTGATTCCTGTTCTTCTTTTTTTTTTTTTGTTCGTCTGCAGACTACTCCTAGAAGCGATCTGTAGAAAGCGAAACTATCTAACGGATACACTGAGAAAGATCACGCTGCTTATATTAGAATTCAAAAAGATTGCAGTTAAAATTGATTTTAACCTCTCTTCAACAAATTTTTTTTAATATTGTTACATATTTGCTCTATAATTCCCAACTAGTTCTGGTATGAGAAAATATTTTTTTAATATTGTTACAAATTTGTTCTATGATTCCCAACTAGTTCTGGTATGAGAAAATATTGCAGTTGAAATTAATTGTAATATGTAGAAATGTTATTTACAGAACTTTTGCAGCACATCTCTATAATTCCCAACTAGTTCTGGTATGAGAAAATATTTCAGTTGAAATTAATTGTAATATGTAGAAATGCCATTTTACAGAACTTTTACAGAACATTTCTATAATTCCCAACTAGTTTTGGCGTTCAATCAAAAGTTTATTTTTTTTTCAAAATTGTGTATAGCTTGGTTCTGCTTTATAACTATTTTGACCAGTGCACACACGCTCACGCACATCGTAGAACCCAACTGAACTGGAGTGAACCAAACTATCAAGCCGAGCTCCAACTTGAGCCCGAGTGCTCCATTCATAAATTCTCCATTCAGATTTGGTTCGCCAGCGTTTCGTCTGCAGATCACGTGCCTGCTATCAAAACAGATCGGGGCGGTAAAGTAAGGTACGATGAGGTATGGTAAGAGTAAGGGTAAGGAGTGGAGTGTACATTGTACATAGAGTGGGGAGCAGTTGATTGAACCGATTCGTAATAACGTGGCCAGACTCACGATCGAATTGAGTTGTTTATGGAGGTGGCACGTTGACATCAACGCCTCAAAGTCGCCCCATCGTCGTCATCTCCCACTCCTTTTTGGCAGGTCCACCACCACACCAAATGACAAAGTCCAACTTGAAGTTGGGATTTGTTTTCCTGGTCGCTCGATGCATAAATTGGAGTGATCCATTCGACGTGTGCGTGTCGCATATCAATTATGCCCTCCGAGGAGAAGGAGAAGGAGGAGTTCTCTTCAGTGCCAAAGACAGTGCGTTTCGCAACCGTTAAGCCCACTCATTAGCTATTCCGGTTTTTTCTTAACTCGATAACACAAGGTATTAAAAAAGGGAAACGTATGATTAATAGTTAATAATATTAATCTAATTAAAAGCTAACATCTTAAGTGACTTGGGCTATTTTTTGCAAACGCCAGGGGATTTTTCTGCATCAAGGGATCAAAATAACCGCACAGTTATCCCCCGCTATGTGCTCCAGTTAATCTCCGTGGCCTGGTTCCTGCTGTGTGTGCTGTGTGTATCTTGACCTCGTTACCAGGTGATCTCAGGTGATCTCTCGGATTCGCAGGCTGGGCCAATGGCGATGAGTTGGCTGCCAGCAATCAGGCCGTAAATGGCTAATTAACAACAACGCATAACTCTCACCTGGCCAAAGAGCTCAGTTGGTAAATGATAAATGGTTGATGGTAGATGGTAATGGAAATGGAGATGGAGCATTGGAGGTCTTTACGGACTAGACAATTGCCAATTATGTTCAGGTCCAGATCCAGTTCAAGTTCCATCGCCAGTTCTAGTTACGGATTGCTCTTGCTCTTGGTTTCCATTTCCATTTCAAAAATCTTAACAACTTTTATTCTTGGCCCCGCTGTTGTTCTGCTGCATATTGTCATTGGATATGTGGCAATTGTGTCACACCTCTTGGCCACCAACTTTGTCGCTTGGCCAATGTCAATTGTCATTAGATAGTCCAGTTGTCTCGTCTTGTCTCCATCCATCATCATCATCATCATTTTGCCTCCAAGGCAGCCGATCGTAACGCGAGGTTCCGTCAGTTTCCCTCCTTTAATGATCCACTGCGATCTCGGCTCCGGTTAACCCTAAACCAGGGTTCCCAAGTGACTTTCAGTTAAGAATGTTGGAAATAGAACAGTGTGTCAATGGGTATATTGAATGTACTACGTAAATACGTGTTCGAATGCAGGTATTGCTATAAAATAGCTTTAAATTCCAGTTATAATCAGGTAATACTACATAGGTTCAGTAAAACGAAAAGAATCAGTATACAGTGCTTTATGCAAATATGTCTACTAATCAGTAATACTTTTTGACACTTCGTTAGTTGGCAAAAAAAAAAAACGAAGGTGTGTATCTAAACAAGGTTATAGTGTTAACGACTTTGTTGTTTGCAAAACACCATTTGTAGTTTACCATTTTGAATTTAACTGATTTTTTTTAAATGATATTTTATGGATAAGAATTTTGGAAAAAGGATTAGTTCCGGAATGGAAATCTATAAGATTTAATGGCTTCTTGGAATGGTATTCCTTTTTATTATATTTCTTATTATATTTTAAGGATAAGAATTTTGGAAAAAGGATTAGTTCCGGAATGGAAATCTATAAGATTTAATGGCTTCTTGGAAGGGATATTATAACCCATTTGTCACTATTCCAAATGCAGAGATCAATTGATTCGTTTATTTAATACCCGGGCATGCTGTATCATCGATCGATTTGAAAACTTTCCGAGAATTGGTCAAAAGGGTTTGAGAATCTGCAAAATTGGAATTTATGAGGGGCATATAAATCTTGTTTGCATATACTCGTAGAAATTACAGACTGAAAAGATTCGATTTCTGCATAAATACTGAAAAAAAAAAAATTACCCTTTTTCGGTGAGTTCTCAGAAGACGCTTCTTCTCAATCCCCCCCCCCCCCCCCCCCCCTGTCTTCCAGAAGCGCGAGTGAGATGGCGACGGCATTAAGCCTGATTAGGCCGGGCCAAAAAGAAAGGCAACAATAAAGACCCACAAAAAAAAAATAAAACTGGGGAAAAAACTCATAAGTGATGGCGGGGCGACCAAAAGAAAACAAAAGTAAACCCGGCACAAGTTCAAGGTCAAGAGCGGCGAAGAGCGGAATGGAGAAGAGAGTGCAGAAGGGAGCAGAAAGCTGCGCTCCAGGTCTGTCTCACACACACACACACGCACACCTGAGCGAAAGGTGAACCTGCAAGCGAGGGAGAGAGAGCGCGAGAGTATGGGGGCGGCTGTGGGAGCGAGAGGGCATGAGTTGTGTGCAGCAGCAAGAACTTCGCAGCATCAACTAAACACAAACATAAAAGCAACAATAAAAAAGTACAGGCACACCTCACTAAAGCAAACTTAAGATTTTGATAAAGGTTTTCTAAGTTAATTCAATATTTGTGATTTATTTTTGTACTTTACAAATATACATAAATTAAAAAAAAAAATTTTGGTTTTTCTAATTAAAATAAGAAAAAATTTTGAAATTTTAGATTTAACAAAAAATACTGTCCACAATATTTAATAGCTTTAAAACTTGTACACCCATAAATTAACCTAATAATTTCCCCTTCAAATAGATAAATTGTAAAATACATATGTATGCCTTATTGATGTTTCACTGTGTACAAAAAATTAAAAAAAAATTGTTTTGATTTTTCTAATTAAAATAAGAAAAAATTTAGAAATTTTAGATTTAACAAAAAGTACTGTCCACAATATTTAATAGCTTTAAAACTTGTACACCCATAAATTAACCTAATATTTTCCCCTTCAAATTGATAATTATTAAAATACATATGTATGTATGCCTGCCTTATTGATGTTTCACTGTGCCAGAGAAAAGAAATCAGGTAAAACAGCAGCCGGAACGCAGCAACAAAGGCAAAGGCAACTTGAAGCCATGGCTAATGAAAGTCAGACAGTGGGCGGGGCAGAAACTGAAAAACATTAGAAGTGGCGAGGCAGAAAAACGCTTGCAATCCCGCCGCCTTTGTCCCTCTTTTTGCCATTTCAGCCGCATACATACATATACATACATATTCTCTCCTTGGCCAAAAGCCCACTTTTAACGCACTGAAGTGCTACCGCCATTACGTCATTGAGCGTGGAGCAAACATACATACATTATATAGATATATTTAGACATTTTCTAGACCACGATCACAGTCGCTGGGTGCCCCGTGTGGTATCTGAGTTTTAGATAGTGCAAAAACCTTTCTAGTTTGCTCAATGTAATCCCCACATTGACTGATGGATCAACTGATAAGATACTCAAACACCCTACCATCGTATATCGAGTATCGATAACAAAATAATCATACCTGTTGGCACAACAATTTTAGTGGCAACTAAGTGTTAATTAGGATTATGGAAACATCAACTTTTAGAGGTATACCCATTCCAAAATCTTAAATATCGGAATATAAGAAACATGTAGAAATTAGGACTAGGACGAAGTCCCAACATCAAAAGATATCTTAAGAGATTTAAAAGATTTGCATTTCTAGTTGATGCAATGTTCTTTTGAGATCCTTTGTGATATTATATTATTTTTAAGTAATATTAATCAGTGGTATCCTTCGGCGTAGGTCATTGCATTGGTCTTCAAAGTCGAGCAAAGGCATTGCTGTTGCTGTCCCTCTCTACGTTCTCTCCCCTCCATCTATCCATCTATCCATCTCTCTCTCGCTCGCTCGCTGAGGCAACCCACACTGCGCAGCTGCGACTGCGCAAATGACTTTGAGTTCGACTCCGCCGCTTGGAACTCGGCTATTGTTGTTGTTCTTGGGTTACTGTTGTCATTTAAAGTCTAATCAAAACATTTGAAGTTACTTAAGAAACCTACGCAGCTTAAGTTGCGTTTCTTGTTTCGAATTCTTAACTTGTCGCAGCTTTGTCTTTATTTGTTTGTCGTTTTTTTTTCTTATTCTTACACAGACGAAGGCAAAATAAATTGTAAATTAAGTTTCTGCGACATTTCTACAAAAAACGGTCATTCAGCGACAAGTTTTTATGTTGCTGCTGCCGCTGATTTGCAGTTCTTTAGTTTTGTGTATTGTGTTTTCTTTGCCCTTTCAAATGATATAGCGGCTTTAGAAGGTTAACATGTGTGTGAGTGGAGATTTGATCTACTTAAGGCCAGACGAGACAAAAAAAAAAAACCAAATACCTCTTTCTTTGTGTCTTTGTGAGGAGCTCAATTATTTGCTTTGGGTGAGTCAGTTCTGTGAACTTTAATTTTGGCCCGATGCCAGTTGATTTCCTTACTCGCTCATTGGTACCCACTCCCACTCTCACGTAATCCCCCTCTCGTAGTGCTCAGCTAGTCCAAGGTCGTCGTCCTCCCACACACGCCACCCACTCCACACTCCAATAAAATCGTCAGGCGACATCACCGTCAGTCCCCCAGCACCATTTGACTAATATATAAGTATCTATGCGAGCACAAAGATTATACAGTGGTTCTGGGATGTTAGAAGTATAGCATTAAAATTTAAAAATATATTTGTAATGTATTACACTCAACGTACTATTCACTTCAAATAATTGGCGCCCAACGTGGGGCATTTATGGTACCATAAACCAAAGGGCATTTTGCAATATCTTGTATTTGTTCAGATAAACAACACTAATATCGTCAATAATCGTAAAGATATTCATGAATTCGTTATAATATTGCATAAATAACGTTTAAGATATAAATTAATTTGTCCATATATACCGAAATCACCAAATTAATAACATGCACTTTTTTAAAAAGCCGTATCATGTTTAGTTTTTATGGAATGCAATAAATCTATATTTATGCCAATTAATTATGAAATAATTAATTCAAAGTCGTTGGCATTCGGAGATTCCATTATAATAAATGTATGCTATATAATGTGGTTTCATTTTCCACAATCCAAACCACTGTGGAAACATTCAACCTACTACACCGTGCTAGAATTTTTTTTTGCCTTTTCTTTTTGCATACTATATTTTTTGGATTCCTAACTACAAAATGGCGACGCCGGTTCTCCTTTTGTCTGGGCGTCTATTGATTTAGCCGTAAATGACGAAAAGCGGAAAGGAAAGCGGAGACAAAGCGTCTAAAAAGGAAACTCCGGCAAGTGCATTTAACCAAAATGAGCGGGGAAAATGCGACGGCGGAAAATGAGGAGGAATTGGTTGAGGGATAGTGTGCTGACATTTATGGCTGATGATGGGATATTATGCATATGCATATGCATGGAATGCAATGCCGATGGGTGGATGTGGATGTGGATGACAATGCATCAACGGACAAAGGAGCGAAAAAAAAAGGGAACGGGCCACAAAAGGAGCCAAACATTCAGATGGGGTATATGGCTTATAAGGTGGGTGAAAAGGGGGGGGCAAACTCCATTTGAGTGCCGAGTGTTACCATTGTTGTTGGCCCTCAATGGCTGAAAATGGATAGATAATAACTTGTGAAAATAACTTTTGCACTTGAACGAGATTTGAAATGTTGTTGTTGAATGGGGAGCACTCAACGGAGACAGAGCTGCATCGAACATACATATATGTACTGAAAATCATGGTCCATGGTCCACATTCGACACTGAAATTTTCTGACAGATGTGAGTGCATCAAGTTCGGATGGTTTTGAGAGTCTAGGGATATGGAGATGGAGATGGATCCGAAGTGGGAGTGTGAACTGCATTCCCATTGAATGTGGCGGCCTGAAACGAAATCGTTTCGATTGTCGCTTCGAGTGTCATTGAACGTTTGGGTGGCATAAATGGAAAAAAATGTGGATGGAGTTGTGAAGGAGAACTCTCCAGGGAGTACACTACAAAAATTATAGGAAAAATTATAGGAAAATTATAGAAAAAATTATAGCATTTAACTTGGAGTTATTCTTACAGAAAGTAAACCTTTTTCATCAGTTTCTTTTAAAAGTTTTGAAAAAATATTACTATAACACTTCATTAGCATTTCTGAACCATTTGTAGAGCTTTAATCAAGCTGATATATTGAAACCAAACAATTGAAAAGCGTCAAGTAGCTCTTGGATATGCAATAGATACTTGATATCTTGTTTCATTTGCACTTGAAATGACCAAGTCTCTCTGGTATAACTTTCCTATTGGGTCCATTGTATATCACAATTGTTGAATTGTGAAACTCTATCGCATGACCCAACTACAAATACAAACTCTATCTCTTTTGCGATGTTTGTAATTGTTAATTGAAAAAGTCAACAGCAGCAGCAGATTGAATTCGATACTTTTATAACATATTTTCCATACTCACTGTTGTTATGGCCAAAGCTACAAGTTGTTGTTGTTGTTGTTTTTGTTGCTGTTATCGCTTCACACTCTCGATCACTTTTACTGTCATCCGGCAATTCACACTTTAGCATTGTAAAAATTGTGAGGGGAAAAAGCTGAGGAAAAATAAAGAAACATAACATATAAAGTTAGGAGGTTTGTTGTTCATTAGTTAATTTGTTGTTTAACAGTATGTTTAAAGAACTAAAAAAAGAAAGAAAAAATAGCAAGATAATAATATATGACCCAAAATATAATAACTTATAATTAAAACAAAGAAAAATCATATTTCCTACTTGGAATAGCCACCATAGATCATATAAAAGTCTATGGTTTACTTTATAAATCGAAAGATAGGAAGTTGGATGATTACTACCCATACGATACGATAGACAAGGTCGTATTGAACACTTGCTGCAATATCTGATAATGAATATAAAAATACGAGAACCCCTTAATAACTGGGAATGGGAACTTTGGTAAGATAAGAGAGAGACAATAAAGTAAACAGACGGGAAATGTGGGGGAGTTGTAATGACAATTTCGAATGTGGAAATCAGCAGTGGCCAAAAAAAATAAAAAAAAACGCTAGAGGGGCATACATTCAATTACCGGACTTGGCGATGGGAGGAGATTGGATCGCATTGGTTTGGTATGGGAATGGGAATGGGACAGGCCTTATATGCGATATGCGAATCGATGCCGACGACGACGACGCATCCTATGCAAAATGTGTGTGTTGTTTATACATTTTCTGTGCTGTGTTTGGATGCCGATTTTTTAATTAAATTCACTTTCAAAAATACCGCTAATCATTCGAACAAAAGGCCAGCGAGCATTTGCATATTTGTTTGTCTCGAAAGTTTGCGACTTTTTGCGTTTTTTGATTTTCTTTTTGTTTTCAGTCATTCTTCAGACTTTTTTTTTTGGGGCTGCCAGCAGGCGGGCGTGGCATGTGAATAGGTTGATTGATCTAGGGGGTAAAAATTTTTCGCAAGTGCGAAAGTGAAATCCGGGGGATGAGATGCGGATTTAGGCAAAAACCAAACTAAAATAAACCCCCCGGGAGGTTTGATTTTTGATTTTTTTTTTTAACTTAACCCATCAATGGCCAGCAAATTAGCCAACACACATGGGTTTTTTTTGTACTTGTCCGCGAATGCGAATTCGAATCCAAAACTCCACCAATGGCAATCCGATTCCGAATCCGCCTGATCACTTTGAAAAAACACGTAAGTGGCCAAATCGGTGCGCCTTAATTAAGACCAGCCTCATCGGTTACGTAAGCACTTAATACAGCACCAACGGAGACCAACGGATCCCAAATAGCCAGGCGAATTAAATACACAAAACATTTAAAGCCGAAAAAAAAAAAACCGAACAGCGGAATGCCGAATGCGAATGGTGTTCGATTTCTTTAAGCTTTGTTCCCACTCTTTCTTTTTTTTTTTATTATTACCAATCGATTGATAGATCCTACAACATTTCGACCTGACCTAATTAATATAAAGCAGGTGTGGCAAACGATTTGATTCTGCTTTCGCATTAGATTTAGCATTCTTATAAATTGGCGCCCAACGTGGGGCGCATTTTTAATTCATAGAAATGGCATAATTAAATATTCTGAAAATTATATTACTACTTTTTCTAGTGAATATAATATACTTCTAATAAATATAGTTAAATCCATTGGGCTAATCTAATATTTCATACACTTTGCCTTTTTTATCCATAGAAATGTATTAAATAAAAATTCTAAAAATATTATGTTTTTAATATATACATTTTTTCCCTTCGCTTTTCTTTGTCCTGAAGTCGTTGCCACATAGGCTTCATTCCAGTGGAGGATTAATGAGGGGCGGGTTTTTTCAGGCACCTGAAAACTCAACCTGTTCTGATGGCCCAAGGTCAAATCCTGTTGCGGCATCCTTATGCAACGATATAATTCGATAAACGCCCGTGATAAGCCATAAGTTTTATGACTGGCCTTGGATTGCTGTTGGTTTGCTGGGGATCGTCTTTTTCCCGACCGACGACCGAAGTTCACAGTTCAATGGGAGTTACCGCTAATTAGTCGCTGGATTAACCGACCTGTTAATGAGAGTTACAAAAAAAAAGTGGAGAACTTGGGTGTGAGATGCCATTAACCTGGCGCCCAATACCAACATTGTTTTCCAGTTGGCTGTGTCGGTTTGTCGATTGTCTGGGCCTTTTTCAACTCACCGACTTTTATGTTTTATTTATTGATTTTATTTGTATAACTTTTGCCAGCGGCGGCGGCGGTTTGCCGTTGCCGTTGCGGTTTTTTGTAGTACCCATAATTATGTCAGCTGCAGTGGCACAATCATAAATTTACAACGTTTTGGTGCAACAATTTTTTACAATTTATTATCCACTTGCTGGCAATCTGATTGTATATCATCAATCAACGGCGGTTTGAGGAAATTCTTTTGTTTTTTCTATTTTTAATGAAGTAAATGGCTAAAATGCTTGTTTTCTCTTCTTATTTCAGCTTAATATCGAACCGAACCGAAAAGCTAATCCGAACCAGACGCGATGCACTGCAAACAAAAGCGTAACGAAAACACGACGACCAATCTTTGCTAAAAAAGAATAACAATAATAATAAAAAAAAACCCGAAAATATTAAAATCGAAAGCTAAGGCAAAGAAAAAGAGTTTTTGGAGGAGAAAAATTACAAAAATATATCCGAAGCAATGGCCATGTTGGAAGCAAGGCCCTATAGGCCATTCAAATCCAGCGAGGAGTATCTGGAGGCAATGAAGGAGGATCTGGCCGAATGGCTTAGCACCCTCTATCCCGAACTGAGCATCAATGCGGAGAACTTCATGGATCGCTTGGACACTGGGGTGGCATTGTGCAAGGTAAGCTAAAGCCCCTTAACTCACACATCCATTAAATGCAACACCCAACCACTCTACAAGGCAAGTGCTAAGAGCTCGACAGATTTCCCTACCCATTTCCATTTCATCTTTTTTTTTTTATGCCTTGGCTAAAAAGCTTCTTCTTACCTGGCCAACGGCACTCGGGAAAAAAGTAAGCCCGGTTAAAATCCAGGTCACCGGGGGTTCATTGAGCCAGCTTAGTTGCTCAACCGAGAGCATATGTGAAAAGTTCATAATTTAAATGAAGCAAAGAAAATAAGCCAAGGGGCAGGCACAAAGGGATTCCCACCTTTTAAGTTGGGAATATTAAGATATCAAGTATAGAAAACGTAAATTAGGCTAAAAGCATGTATTTAGAAGTAAAATCCTGAAAAACCTATTCCAAACTCCAGATCATAGGGGCCTTGAAGTTTGAATGTCAGTAGCTATATGGAACCCGCCCCAGTTCCCCAGTCAGTTCTAGCTTGAACACCAAAACAAGCACATCTAAATTTTCCTAGCTCGGTGAAACAACTAGTAGTGTTTACCCAAAATTTGTATTTTATTTATTCCATCTTTTTGTAACTTTTTATTCGGTTTCCATTTACATAAATTAGAACTAAACCAACGGTGTAGCGACAAACATGATACCCTTGAAGAGCGTGATACAGACGCGCTCTGGAAAAAACTCGTGTTCATATTCGCGTAGTTTCATTCTAGATTGGGTAAATGAGGCGGTTGGCAGGAAGGTGACGAAGCTAGAGTCTTTGGGCCACGGTGTTGAGTATTGTATGTTGCTTTCCAAGCTTCGACCAGCGTCCATAAACATGAAGAAAGTGAAATTCGATGGTACTCCGTACAGTGCAATGTACAATTTGACTTTGCTTCACACGGGCCTGCACAAACTTCGGATAGAGAGGGATATACCGATGAACCGATTGATCGACGGGGGCTATCGCGAGAATCTAGAGTTTGCACAATGGTTTAAGGCGCTGTACGATTTCAATCTTGGAGCCAATTTAGTTGAGGTAAGCCCCAGAACCCAAGCTGCCAAAACAGCTTCTAAGCGCAAGGCCGATGGATCAAAAGCTAGCGTAAGGAACTCCAGCACCGAGTCCAAAACCTCCAAGAGTCTCGAGGTGCAACTATCGATAATCGATGACCAGGCATCGAACCCAGCACCGCAGCCAAATGCTTCGGAGATCGAACCACCAAGACTAGGTAAAAACAAAATTAACCATATAAACACTCCTTAGAAAAGAACTTCTTAACCAGCAGATAATAATATCGAGGTGACCCAATTGGAAAGTCTCAACGTCAGTGATAAATGTATTCAAGCCAGTTTTCCCGTCAATCCTCCATCCAAGGATGTTACTGAAATTCTAGAAATTAGGGATACTATTAATTTGGATCGGAAGACCATCCCACCAAGAGGTTCAGTAGCAGAACCAGTAGAATCGATATTTGACCAGGCGGCTGATTCTGCGAAGATTTCGGATGACTATGATGTGGATGACGTACCGTTTAAAGGCGAAATATTCCTTAAAAATTGCCATATTCCCTTGGAAGAGCTTAAGGATGCCAAAATCGAAAAACCACAGACTTTTAGATCTCATGAAAAGGTGTGCCAAACGGATAATGATGATTTTGGGAATTTACAAGACTATGAAATGTGTCCATCATCATCTTTTCGGGAATCAAGGGGGAAAGCGAAGAAATTTCGCAATCAACACATAGAACATGATTATATTCCTTCAGAATATATCCCAATTCCGGATTCCTCGCAATGCAACGCAGGCAACGTGTGTTCACCATCGAAAAATGAGATGCGAAATTACCATCAATGCTCATTTCAACATAGAATCCCTTGGAAACAGAATTCTAGGTCAGCCCTCAAGTGTTCTATTGATATTAAACTTGAATATATTACCCAGAATATCAAAAAATTACTTCGAGATTACCCCAAAGAGCAGGAAGTTCAAGATCAACAGTTTAATGATACTCTTGGCTCAGAGATTCCTAGCTCTGCTAACGAGGACTCGATCGAAATTCCATTACCGGATGATCCAAATGCTCAAGATGAGGCACCTGGAGAAGAAGAAATATCGGTGATAGATAATCATATTCCTTTGACAGAGTCAGTGGGTTTAAATAATGATGATTCAATAGAAGCAAGGCTCTGGAGAATCTCTAATAAAATCATCTTGGCTCAGAACCAGGCCGATTCCTGCACGAAAGACTTAGATTTTTTAGATAAAAATTTAAAATCCTTGTACCAAAAAAAATTGATTTAATTTTTCATTTAGTTAATATTCAAATTTATTCTGTCAAGATTTAAAAATTTATTGTTATAATGTCATCACTTAAGGCTGATCATTATATAAAATGAAGAACCGCAAATTCTACAGAAAATTATGGATTTTATGATATGATTATGGATTATTTGGAGAAAAAATTAAAAATGCTGATACCAAAAAAAAATTTAATTAATTTTTTTTTTCATTTTTCATTTATTAAATATTAAAATGTATTCTGTCGAGATTTAACTATGTATTGTTATAATGGCATCACTAAAGGCTGATAATAAAATATAAAAAAACGCGAATTCTATAGTATTTGGATAATAGTATGGTGGTACATTAGAAAAGCGCTTGATTAATGGTTATATATTTATTTAAATTATAATATGCTAGATGCTATGGATACATTTTCTTTGATCCGAAATTCTATTCGCTTTGAGTTTTCCTTTTGGTTTTTCGGTTTGGCTTGGTTTGGTTTGGGTGGCGCATGCCACATGCCATAACCACAGCTATAGTGCCCATACCCCCCATCCCCTGCCTTTTGGCCCTCTTTTTCTGTTTTGTTGGCGCTGAGTGGCGCCAGTAGCACCCGACATCGTCACGCTGGAGGCCAATAGCAAGACCTCAACCCGTAGACAATTTGTCTTTACTTGTGCTGTGTTGCTGTTGCTGTTGCCCCGATGTTTGTGTTTTATTTTCTGTTTTTCAGCTTTTCTGTTTTGCGGATTCGTATCTGCAACGAGATCTCCTTGCCCCCTTTGGGGGTCTCCTGCTGCGCCGCCGATCTTTTCTCGTGTGTCTTCCGAGTGTGTAGAGTTGTTTCCCCTTTTTTTTTCGAGGAACTTTGCCGAGCATCCAAATATAACCAAAATATTGTTAGTTCCATAGAACATTCTGGTATAGATTATTATTAGTGTTGGACAATGTAACTATCGGTCAGTTAATGTGGGGAAATAATCGTGAACCAACTAGTCTTTTGAATATATTTGAGTTACTCTAGAAAAATACTTTGATAAAAAATAAAAAACGGTGAAGTAACATAATTATTATTACAATTCGAATTTTTTATGACATTTTGACATTTAAAATTTGAAATGAAAATTAAATGAGGTGATGTTTTTTATTATTATAACATTAGATTTTTAAAAAACCTTTTTTTAGGGAATATTTAAATTAATATTAATATTAAAAAATTAATATTTTGTTGCTTTGTTACTATAAAGTCAGTTTTAATGGTATACAAAATTGGTAAATATTTTTGTTAATATTTATTTGTCCTAATATTCCGATATAAATATCATTTATTCCTCTAAACATAAAGCTATCGTTTATGATGATTTATTATTATAACATTAGATTTTTAAAAAACCTTTTTTTTTAGGGAATATTAAAATTAATATTAATAAATTAATATTTTGATGTTTAATTACTATTAAATCATGTTTAATGGAATAAATAATTGTTAAATATTTTTGTTAATATTTATTTATCCCAATATTCCGATTTACATATCATTTATGACTTTAAACATAAAGCTATCGTTTATCTAACATTTGTGTGGGCTTGGTTGCAGTGAATAAGTGTTGAAGCTAATGCTGTTTTCATACGGTTAGTGCCGATTATCCACTCCCCGATTAACCACTGTAGCCACACACAGCGATCTACAGCGATCTACAGCCTCACCTGCACAAGCACACACACACACATACACCTCAGTTCGGATCTTGGATCTCGGATGTATACCCCCTCCAAATCCCCAATTCCCCATTGGATCTCATATACCCCACCCATAGACAACTCCACCCCGAGGCGAGTGCTCGATATGGTGATGGATATGCGTGCAGCATAATCATGAAGTTGCTTTGATCTTCTGTCTGCGCTGTCTCGAAATAAATGAAATGACTCAGAGACAGGGGGCATAAATTTTGCACTATACCCACTATTTTAGGGGAACTGCCGGAAATGTCATAAGCATAAATATAATTTTTGATAATTGTGTGTGTCGCGAAGCGTTAATGGAACTTTAATTGAAACTCCGGGAAGGAAAAGAAGAAGGGGTTTATGGGATTGAGATTGAGATTGGTACTCTAAAATTCTGAGGCGATGCATTGCGATTTGATGTCTTGATCGTTCCAACAACGATCGTAATTACCACTTGATGGCCACTTTAAACGAAGGGTGGTCTAAAAAAAAAAACAAAAAAGCGGGGAAGTGGGGAAGTGCATATATTTATGTACTGGGGGCCAATTAGCCAAAGGAGATCGTTAGCTGTCTGACGATCATTAGCGAATTGCCTTAACGATCTGTACAGCCAATTGCTTGCCAATTTATCTAGTTAATTATACGGATTTTCTATAGTTAGAACTTGCTCGTTTATGCATTCATATGTATATATATATATATTTTTTAAAGTGATGTTAAGTCCCCCGGTCTGCAGTTCCCATTGAGCAACTTTGTTGCCGACTCTTTTCCGCTATTTTCAGTTTTTTTTATTTTTTAGTTTTCGTCGTCGGCTAATTGAATTTGATAAAAAGCCAGCGAATGCTTTTAATTGACCAAACATTCAGACTCACTCACACAGTGGCCAATTATACGTAGATAGATAACCATAACCCAAACGGGGCCGCAGATAATACGGAGCTCTCTTTTGGGTCTTTCGATTGGGTAAGAGAGCTCTGCACTTCCGCCAGCGGAGTCCGAAAAAGAAAGAAACCCGCATCCGTATCTCTGTCCGGAACTGGGACAGAGTCTCCACTCGGGAAATGGAACATGTTGAAGACTCTAGAAGTCCAATTAAAATAGGCATATGCGAATTGGATTAATAAAGAACAGGGATTTGGCGATATAACCCTGATTAAATATTTTAGAATATTAAAAACTAAAAGAACTGTATGATAATATTTTCTGTAGTCAAATTAATAAAAGAGTGGGATTTATAAATATAATTATATTATAATTAAACTTACTTTGCATTGAAAACTTAATGTTATATTTTGTAAAAATTATTAAGCCCAAAAAAATATTTTACAATACATATTTTATGCGATTAATTTTCCAAAACTATTTTTTTCAACACTAAGAAACCCTCATATCTTGACCATCACCAAAGTTTAGATTTGTCTCCTCTCCTTTTTCCATTTTCACTACGGTTGACATTTCGCTTCCTTGACAAGTGAAAAATTTTGCTATATCTTGGCGAAAAGTTAAATCGAGCAAAAACTCTACCGAAAATGTGCGAGAAAGGTGAAAAACTGGAGGTGATTACCAAAAAAGATGATGTTTCGGAGGAGAAAATCGAAGACGAACCTGCTAAGGAAGAAGTTAAGCCGAAAGAGGATGACAAGCCGGATAGTCCGATACGTAAGCGTTCCAAATCCCCAATGTCATCCAGTTCGGAATCGGGCTCTAGCTCCTCGGCCAAATCTTCGCCGGATTCCGATTCGGACTCCAGTTCGGATTCTCCTCTAGAAAAGAGAAGGAAAAATCGGTCTGTGACCAGAAGTCCCGGTACCGAACAGAGTTCCAATTCTGGTAAGAATCGTTCTGCTACCAGAAGCCGCAGTCCCCATCGTAGATATAATAACTACTCAGATTCGGACTCGGATTCGAATTCTTCTTTAGAAAAGAAGAGGAGGAAGCGTTCACTGACCAGAAGTCGCAGCTCTCAAGGGAGTTCCAATCCTGGGAAGAATTCCCAGAGTTCTTTTACCAGAAGCCGTAGTCCCCATGGTATAGAAAATAACTACTCAGACTCCGACTCCGATCCGGATTCTCCTCTAGAAAAGAGAAAGCGGTATCGTTCAGTGACCAGAAGTCGCAGTTTCCAACGGAGTTTCAATTCTGGAAAGAATCGTTCAGTGACCAGAAGTCGCAGTTTCCAACGGAGTTTCAAACCCTCGAAGAATCGTTCTCCCACCAGAAGCCGTAGTCCCCATCGCATAGATAGTGGCTACTACTACGAAGCGGAAATCTACCGGCGCAGTCACCAGATTTCCGTGGCCAGCTGTGATCTCCGTTCCGCTCCGAAGCCCATCCAGTGCTTTCAGCGCAGTGGCTTTGCGCAGACCATCATCCGTCGTCTGGAGCTCCGTGGCTACGATGCGCCCACTCCCATCCAGTCGCAGTCCTGGCCCGTGGCTATGGGTGGCAGAAATCTGATGATGGTCTCCGGCACCGGAACGGGCAAAACGCTGGGATACCTGCTGCCGGGCATACGGAAGATCCAAGAGGAGCACCAACTGCGACGCCACCGCAACGATGGACCCATTGTCCTGGTTCTGGTGGACTGTCGCGAGGCGGCCCTGTTGTTGCACAAAGAGGCGTTGGCCTATACGAATCCGCGGGAGCTGAGGAGCCAGTGCATCATGCCCAGTGGCCGTCGGAGCATATCCACCCATAGTTCAAGCGAACTTCTGGTGGCCACAGCCGGTCGTTTCCTCGAACTAATGTCGGACAATGGATCGCATACAATTTCTCTGGATCGTTGCGCCTATTTGGTGATCGATGACATCGATCGGATGCTCGATGTGGGATTCAAGGGTCAGCTGTGCCGGCTGCTCGGTTTGCTGCGTCACCAGGCCCAGTTCGTCATCTCCTCGACGACTTGGACGCGCGATCTCCAGCGGATTGCCCGCAAATATATGGGCAATTACACCCTGGTTCGTGTGGGTGGTGAGATCAATTCCAGCGAGGGATTACTCAAGATCCGGCAGCGAGTGCTGGTGACCAATGGGCGCTCCAAGATGCAGCAATTGAAGGAGCAGCTAACGGAGATCTACGATGCAAGCGATAATCCCGGCAAGGTGGTCATCTTTTCGGAGCGCCAACGCAAAGTGGATGAGCTGGTGGCCTTCGTTCGGATCTTTGTTCCCTGCGCCGGGCTGCACGGCGGACGCAGTGCCTCCGAACGCGATGACATAATCCATTCCTTTCGCCACGGCACCTACAACATCATCGTGGCCACCGATATGACCACAAGGGGATTGGATGTACCCGGCATTAGGTTTGTGATCAACTTCGATTTTCCCACCAACATGGACATCTATGTCCAACGTTTAACCCGAACCGGAATCTGCCTCTCGGGATCCCGGGACTGTGAGGCCATCAGTTTCATCACGCAGGAAAACTCCAAGGTGTCCAAGGCTCTTGTGGATTATCTCAAGGAGTACAATCAACCGGTGGATCCACAACTCATTCAAATGGCCAAGGATACGGCATCTAGTCGCTCCCAGAAACGCAGGGATTATTATCAGCGTCGTGGCAATCGTTTTTAATCGATCAAATGCAACCTGGCAATCGTTTTTAATCGATTCAAATGCAACCTGGCAATCGTTTTTAATCGATTCAAATGCAACCCCAATAAATTCTAACTGCCGGCTAACCCAATAAAATGTTTATCGATTATCTGGCCATACCAAATGCATACCAAATGGGGGGGGGGGGATTTCTGGAGGAGGTGGGGGTTCTGAAATAAATGGGTAATGACGAATTGCACGTCCCCGAAGAAAGTTGTGCATCTAGAGCGAAGAAAACGTGACATTATGCAAGTGTGGAGCTAAAACGAAAGAAATGCACAACAGAGCCATTAATATTCAAATAATGTAGACCAAAGGTATTCAGCTTGAATCCGTCACGATAATTATAATACAACATTTCTTCTAACTTTATATGATGACCATCTTAACAATAGATTTTGAAAACAAAGATATTTTTGGGATACTACGATATGGCTTTTTAGAATATATTTATAAAGTTCCCACGAAACTTAAGCACTTTATAATAATTCCCATTAAAAAAGATAGTAATACCTCATCATTAAAAAAAAATCTTTATAAATAGTTTTTTAGTAGCTATATCGAATCATTTGGCTTCTGTCACCGATATGCTGGTTCGCCTACCGTTCGTTTCTGACATATATGGGTCAATATTATCTGAAAGACCCCCTCTAGCAACCCACGAAACCCCCCCTCTAATCCATTGATTGCCGGAGTTATTTAGTTGTTTACGCCAAAAGCAAATGGAAATGAATCAAAATTCATTAGAGGTGAATTTATTGTGTTGGCCATTTGATTTCAGTCTCAGAGACCAGATCAAATATCTCTGGCCAATCGATCGGGTGGGCCGTTCGTTTTACCTGATTGGGGTGTGAAGGAAGGGGTTGTACAATGTGCATATATCACCGACAGATATCACAGGTGGCTTGGCTTGCAGCTGAGTTTTGTTAAAAAAAAAAAAATATATATATATATATATATACCAAATACAAAAAAAAGGGGGCGGTGGGCCGTGTCTAATCCGATTTTGACTTTATTAACGGTGCAATTTGTACCGACAACTGCCAGACGGGAAACTCTTAACTCTTTTAACTCCCAACTTCGAACTTGCCAGCGCCCAAGCTCTAAACTCTAAACTCCCGGGGACTGCGAGCCAAAAGACCCCTAGCGATTATTATTTATGGCCCCGAGTGCCAACCCCACACTCCGACCCCCCCCCCCCCCCCTACAAATTGTATGCTAATCGCTTGGACCCCAAGACATTGGCAGCTGTCCCAAGTGGAACTGGACATGGGGACATGGATACCAGGGACCAGGGCACTTGGGGACCCGGAGCTCGGAACACTCGATTGTTTTCTTTCGGTTACCTATGAGTGTGCCTGATTTATGGAGTGTCGCTGACTAATTTGAGATCTTTCGAGGGGTGTGAGTTGCAGTTTGCAGTTTCCAGTTGGTTTGTTTTTGAACTGCAGTTTTCCGCAAGCCCAACTGGCGAAATGGCCATTCTAGGGATGGTAGAAAAAACCGAAAAGCGTGACCAGCACAAGCCACCAAATCACTCACGATCGTAACTGTTGTACACTGTTTCCAAATTTAGAACCGCAAAGGTCAGCGATGAGGGGGTGGAGTTTGCTCGGTTGTATGTATGTATGTATGTGTGTGTTGAGTGTTGTGTAGTCCCAAAAAAGGCAATCGATACCAACGATCGATCGATTTCGCTGAGTCATCGCGGAAATTTAAGATTGCGAAAAATGTTTCTAGAAATGGGAGTTCACTACGAAACGGGATATGCAAAGCAATTATTTTTAATGTCTATCTAATTATTTCCAAATCAATAGAAAAGGAGTTAAATTTTAGACACAATGGAAATTGCCGTCTGAATATAACCATTTAAGGTCTGATAGAATGATTAAAAACAAATTATACACAAAATTCTAATTAGTAATTTAGATTTAGTTATTTAACGATAGAATGGAAATGATCTGTGTAGTGACTGTACCATGTCTTGATTTATTAATACATCTTTACCTGATCTGGTCACACTGTATGTAGGTTTACCGCTTGCAACGATAACGATAAGCAGGCACGTAGGCCATCCACTCGATTTATATCCGGCGGATCTGCACTTCAAAGGCAAGGCCGCCACCCACTACCAAACCCACCCCCCCCCCCCTCGTAGTTCCCACGCACGAAATGCGTGAGTGATGGCAATTGTCAACTTCTAAAAAAAAAATAAAGAAATTAGTAAAAAATAAAAGAAACACACTACTTTTGCCAGCACAAATATTGTGAATTGAAAAGCCAAATATGAAAAGCAAACACAGTTTTGTTGTCGTGTCAGCGACGTCAATGTGCCAAGTCCAAAAGCCTTAAAACTCCAATAGCCATAGCCCAAGTCGGTCCGAGATCTTGCAGTCACGTTTGCTTAATAAAATTAATATTTACATATGTTCCGTATTTACACACACACAATGCTGCCCCCTCCGAAAGTGGACAAATAGCCAAATAGACCGGCATGGCCAGGCAATTTGCACGATCCGCGAGGCGAAGATCCCGATCCCCTCGAGTTCCCCAGTTCCCAACTCCCCAAATACCCATTTCCAACCCCAGCACGCACCATAATTCGTCCGTGATGATCTCTGTTGTACGTTAAAGGGGCTTTCGTGATCCGAGATTCGAGATCCGTGATCCATTGGAGAAAACGGTTGGAGTCGGTCGGTCAATGCGGTAACACACCGGGTGACTCACTCATTGCCAAATGGCGATAAGGATCTCCAAAGCCAAAACGGAAGCGCTACGATCGTGAGCAAATCGAGGAGTGATTTCCCAATGGCTATCACTCAATTTCGATGGAGGTCCTCTCTTGGTAACTGAATAAAAAACAAAATAAAATCGTATCATAAATCGTACATTGTGGATCGTCAAAGGAGACTGCAATAAATAAGAGATCTATGGGATTATTGAAGATCCTTTACCAAAGATACATATATTAGTGTTTTTCCTATAGCTATTACTTAGTTTTGGTGAAGATCCTCCTCTGAAAACCGTATAAATATATTAAAACCCTTATCATGAGCTGCGGTGATCTTAAAGATCATTTTCTAAAGATATATTTCTATAATTCTTCGAAGTTTATATAAGACATAACCTCAAATTTATCTTAATCTTTATAAAAAGAATGAAATATTTGTAGTCTTTAATAATTTTTGTATTATTATATGTTTTTTATGTATGTAAATGAAATCATAGGATTTTTTTTTTAACACAAATATGTTATAATCTCAACCTGTTTCTTGTTGGATATAAACATTAATTGAAATGGTTGGCTAGCCAACGAAAATTCGTAATGCTTTTCTCGTGTCTCTCGCTCTTTTGGACTTTTGGATGTTTGATTTTGGCAATTCGAAACAGGAAACATACCAAATCGGACAAATTGGACAAGCGCGACAAACAGATCTCGACATTTGTGGCTTGTTCTGAGTCGAACTCTGTTTTCTATTTCTGTATTTCTGTATTGCTGTATCTTTGTACCTCCATCTCAGTAAATCCATCTGTATCTGTATGCTTTTTTTACGTTTTTTTTTACGTATTTTTGCAACTAGACTCGCTCTCACTTTGGGGGCATAGTCTCTCCTCGACTCGCACATAGATCGGCTCTAATTTGGCCAGAGTCTAAATTCAAGTTTATATCTAAATATGCGCCAAGTAGGTACAGATCATTGTGGGAGGGGTGCCTAACGATCGGTTGGAGAGTATGGGGGGGGGGGTTCTCTAGCTAACCTCGATTGCGTTTGCCACATTTTTAACAACTTCACCCACATTCAAAATTCGTTTTGGCTTTGGCCGACGACAACAACAGCAAAAACCAGTTCAGTTTGGTTCGGTTCGGTTTTTTTTTTGGGGGGGGGAGAGGGTTTCAGCATCGGATTCTGCCACTTTTGGCCATATCCAAATGCCCATCTAACTCTGTTTCTACCGTCTTTCTTTTGTTTCACCCAAATATCTTTTAGCCCTAGTAGAATCATAAATATTTTATTGTATGTTAGACAACTGTAATTTCATACAGAAGCATTTTCCCCCCCAACCTTATAAGGCATTCCCCGAAATTAACTCGGTCATTAACAACCTGATCGTTTTGGCCCATTTAAGGGATTAACTTGGCTAATTTGAAAGATATTTAGCCAAACTGGTGGTGATTTAACTCTAATTGGTGCATCTTAAAGCGGATCTTTAAAAAAGGAATTATAAATTATACTGTTCCCCAAGTCTGTGTTATATATGATGTTTCTCAAACATTCTAATTATTATGAAATAATTATTACAAGCCATTAAAAGCAGTTTTTACAACTAGAAAAAATATTTAAAAAAAAAACGCTAATGGGAAAGATATGTTTTTGTTTATTATTCAGCTAGCTAGCGAAATATTTTTCCCGTGAAAACTAATACTCGATTGTCTCAACATATGGCTGTAGAAAAAAAAAAAGCAAACAATAGCTTACGTTACTGGGTTAATTGGATTGGAGCTGCTCGGATTTCCAGAGAGCACACACTTGTTGCCATTATTGCCATTTCCATTACCAATTCCATTTCCAGTCGAAGTCAAGCGGAAGTCGTAGCTTCTAATTTAGTTTTCACAGATATGCTTTCGGCACTGCAATCGTCAATCGACAATCGCCAATTCTGAGTGATCTCATCGATTCTGCAGAGCTAGCTATCGAAATTGCCAATCGTCAGGGTCGCTCAAAGTTTTTTCCCACACACATATACATATACACAGTGCAATAAACTTTGGGCCACAAAGAGCAAAGCAGAAAGAAAACAAGAACGCCTTCTATGGGCATTATGGAAATACCGTTAGCCAAGATCAAAAGACCTCCGGTGAGCAGGTGAGCCAAACTCCGCGGATCTGGGATCTCGGATCTTGAATCTTGAGTTTCGGAGAGGAGAGGAGATCGATATATCGATCATTGTTTGTTACCTGCTAGCTGTTGTGCAGAAATCATTTGCAAGCGAATCGATCGATCTATCATTGCCAAAGCCATATAAGCAATACGATTGTGGGTAGGAAGTCATCGCCATTGGAGAACCGAGAAACCAAGAAACCAAGAAACCGAGAACCTTGAACCCAAAGAGACAAAGCCGCCGATGGAACGGCGTTTGAAATATGATTTTGAATGGGCCGCGGACAGTTTTGTGATTTTGATTGAGCTCCCCAGTTCGCGGCTTATTGTGTGTGTTTGTGTGGCCAATCGATGGCAATCAGTGACAAAAAAAAACACACACACACATTAATAATAACAAAATAACAGTCGAAACGGCGGCAAATCCGCTTAGCAAACTTCCCCGCCCTCTCACTCTCGAAAAACCCCTGTCTTTGGCAATCTGAAGGAATCACAAATGCGTCTGTGTAATTGCAAAAATCAACTATTGTGAGGTACAGTGAACACTCCATATATGAGTTTTTTAACTCAGTTTTAGTACAAGATAAATCATCAAAGAAACCCAATCAAACTTTAGGGTTAAATACCCAACATTTTCATATTTTAAATAAATAAATATTAGGAAATTTAAAAAAAAAAATTTTTTTGTATTATTCCGTTAATATAGAACCCATGAGGTACAGTGAAGATTTCAAATACCTATGAGTTTTAAACTTGGTTTTATGTACAAGATAATTCATCTAAGAAACCCAATCAAATATCAAGGTTAAATACCAAACATTTTCATATTTTAAATAAATAAATAGGAGGAAATTAAAAAAAAATAAAAAAATTTGTATCCCTTTAATAGAGAAACCCTGCTGTTAACTCTTAAAAACTTTATATTATAAACACTTTATGTATTAGTATGTTGTATTGTTTAATATTAAACTTTGTGAGAACAAAATTGCTACAATAACTTGAATTTTTTTCATTGAGAAACTTATGAAAGGTGGAGCCATAGAAGCTTCACTGTTTTTTGCTCTTTTTTTTGCGTGATTTTTTTTTGCAATGTCATTTTATTTATTATTTGGCTGCTGCTGCTGTTATTTTTGCTCGCTTTAATTTTTGTTTTATTTAATTTACCTTTTGCGGAAGCAAATAATGCTTTTTGCACTGGCTTACGTCGTTCGAATGTTACGGTACAAATAATGCGACAGAGTTCATTTCTGTTGTTGCAGTTTATTTCTTCCAAAACCCCCCAACCCCCTTCACCGCCTACATTTCTCTTTTTTTTTTGTGCAATAGCTTTTAGTAGTCATGTAATGTTATTAACGCCATATTGACATACATTTTGTGCACAGGCAAAAGCGCAGAAAAAAGTTAAAAAAAAAAGTAGAGAAAAATCTAAGCTAATTACGTGACGTTACGTACCTGTAATAACGCCCTCTCTTTTCGCTTTGCACACACCATCTACAGTGAAGCTAGCCTAACTCGTATCTTTCTTTATGGGTCTATAAATCAAATATGTGCATAAATTCCTTTATAACTTTAATTTTTCAGAACTAAATTTGTATTTTCTGCACCCAAAAACAATCGATATGAAACGTAGATCGTTTTTACATTATGTAATATCAATTTTAACTCAATATTACATAATGTAATGTATAATTTGATATGGTCGAAATGAGTATTTCATGTAAAAAAGGTATGGGTTTTGCATAACCAGAAATTTACATGCACATATCGATTTTACGGCGACATGCTTTTTTTTGTGTGTCTGGTTTATAGAAGCCCTACTGTACCTCTGATCTTTTTTCGTGAAATGTGCATAAATCACTTTATAACTTTAAGTTTTCAGAAATAAATTTGTATTTTCACCTGTGGAAGTATAAAAGGTAAAGGTGGTTTATCGAAGCCCTACTGTACCTCTCATCTTCTTCCGCCTCCTTGCTGTCTTGTTCTTGTTCTTCTTCTCGTTCTTCCACCGCATCACCGTCACGTATTTGCAATATGAAGGAGGCGTGGCCAGATTGAGTGGCGTGGGCGGTGGGCGGTGGTCTACAGGTCGACCCACTTTCCATCTCTTTCCGTCTCAAAGTTCTATTCCCAGGGAACAAAAAGAAAAGAAAAAGAGAAGTAAGAAACATATGGATAAGAAGTAGAAGTAGAAGAAGTAGTATAAAGCAGAAGAGTCATGTTAATTGCTTCGACACTTGACTCTGAAGAGGCGGATGCGGATGCGGATGCGGATGCGGATGTGGCTGCGGATGTGGATGTGGATGTCAGTTCACTAGGTTAGATGGATAACAAAAAAAACCAACTTGGTCGCTGGTACATACGCATATCTTAAAATGTTTTTGGTTAATTTAAAGCATACTTACGGAGGCGTATTTGCTAAAGTTGTCGATTGGTGACCCCAAAATTAGTTGGTATAGCACTTTGCTTTTGGCTTTATAGCTAGGATATCTAGCTAGCTTTAAAAACAATTCTTATATGATAAAGAAGGGCTTTTATTAGATTTCTGTTTTATTGTATACCAAATTATAATATGCTAATGTTGCAATTTGGTGACCCCAAAGTTATAAACACATCATAGATTTCCGTTTCCAATCATATTAGTTAGTTTCTAATGGTTTCTGTTTTACTACTTGGTGTATAATATAAGATAAGATAGATATGAACTATAAAATTGATAGCCCGCGGTTGATTTATTTTTCCCGGTGTCCCAATATCGATTTATCAATAGCAACCTGCACTTGCACTTGCTGCATCAACGGAAAACAACAACAACAACAAGTGGCACGTGCTCTCTTCGGCGATGCTGATGCAAGAAAGTTTTGATGTCATAATAACCATTTCCATCTCCATTTCCACAACCATCCACCCCCTCGGTTTTTTTGTTTTTTCTGGTCTTTCTCCTTTTGCCTCAGTCAACTGTCGAATTTCGAAAGTGAAAATGTGATGCTGCGATTATCAAATATGCATGTTCGTCCGTTTGTCTCTGTCGCGCGCCACTCTGCATGCATTATTCAGATTCAGATTCGGATTCAGAAGAGGAAGAAGCCAAACAAACATTGGTGTGGTGCTGCAGTTAACACACCGCTTACACATACTCACCCACAGTAGAGGTCAAGAAAATAGGTATTGTAATGACCTTAGGATCATAAGACTAAGATAAAAGATATAACTGGAAATATGCCTATTTCCTACACAGGGAAAGAAAAATACCAAAAATAATCATCCATCGGGTATTTTTTCATATCAATTTTGGTCCGTTATGTGTTTATATCAAAATGATATTTCCGAACATATGATTTTATACTATATCGATATGAAATCGTACCATTTTGTTATGGAAACATTGATATAAAACAATATCAATCCCATATTGTTCCGTTTTTTCTGTGTATATATGTATGTATGTTTACTACTTTATAAATTTAAAGTATACTTAAAATATTATTTTTTATTTATATATAATCAATAATGATATAGGACCCATTTTATTCGGCTTACTCTGTGAGATCCCCTTAGTACATTTCAAATATAAAATTTAAGTAAAACCTATTTTTGTGCCCTTCACTGTACTTGTGTTCAGGCTTCGGTTCTAAGCTGGCGGCCAAAGTGAAACCAAGGCCCAAACCAACTTCGTGGGTAGCGCGTGCATCTGTTCAAGGAGAGCGAGGGAGACAGTGATGGCGACGAAGAAAGAGACGGGGCGAGGGAGATGCATTTAACGCCTCTGGGTTCCCGAAATGGGTTGTGGGCGTCGCAGCTTTACCTTGCAAGCGGCATGATAAGAGCCAAAGAAGAAGCCAAAGAGCCAGATGCCGAAATGGTATTATATAGAAAAAAAAACCAGAACGACTTATAAATGCGCTTTCTTAGGAACTATATATAGAGAATTGAAAACTCAACATAACCTATAAATAATATTATATGAAACTTAAGGAATTTAAAATATCATATCATTTGCTGACAATAAGATACGAAATAAGTGGTATATGGTACATCCAAATTCTTCCTAGTTCTCACTGGTTTGATTATACAATGCTTTAAGCCCAGAAGCTTCCCCACTGATATGCATATTTGTTTAGTTCAAGATTCCCTGATTTCCTCAGACTTTCCTTGGGTTATTTATATAGTATACCTAAAACGTCAGCGGATCGTCATCATCTGCTGTTGTTGCAGTTTCTGTTGCCCTTATTTGGGGTTAGGGTATTATGGTAAGGTGAAACAATAAACACCAAATAAAGCATTTGTCAGATATCCATAAAAGAAGAGAGGCGAGGTGGAAGAAGCGGAAATAATAATATTGTTTAAATATTAAATTATTACAACAAAATGTGCATAAATGAATATGGAATGATGCAAATGGAAATGCATGACACGCCGAGACACGATTGCAGTTGTTGTTGTTTTTTCGCCCCGAATGGGATTGGAGCTTAAGTTGTTTTTTTTTTTTATTATTTATTTATTTGGAACCAGGGAACTCTCGTATTCCGGATGACATAACCTCAAACGTCAAAAGTGCCAATGGCAAATTGTAGTAGTGGAAAGTGCTTGTGTAAGAAGTTGTAAAATATACGAAAGCCCAAGGTTCCGGCTTAGTTTGGGATAAATCTAACATCCAAACTACTATGTACTACACACAAAAAACAAATTGTCAAAAAGACCCCAACCACAAAAAATTGTCAATTTTGTCATGGATATAGGTGTGTGTCTTTGCTAATTGTGTGTATTTGTTGTTGTAGAAGTAACTATTTACTTAGTAGAATTGACTATTTTTTGTGGTTGGGGCCTGATTGACAATTATTACAGTTGATTTTACCAAGTTTTTTTTTTGTGTGTAGCACCTCCAGAAAGCGATAATCCTCTGTCCCAAAATATAGCTCACCCCAGAAAATCAAAAAAAAAAAAAAAAACTCGAAGAAATGAAATCAAAAGTATTGTCGCGACGTTGATCGTTCAACGCCCATTGCAGGTTGCAAATCTGAGCAGATCGAGGGAATTTCGAGGGGGGGGGACAACCTAAAAATGCCGTGCTAAATTCTTTAGAAGCTTAAAAATAAACCGTTTTCTAGTTTTGTATTTTTGACTCTCACTCGCGCGACGCACTCTGCTTAAAAATATTTGCCGTGCTCATTGGGAATTTCTGCATCATCTCATGCTAATTCGAATGCTTCTATTTTCTACCTCTACTTGCAGCACGCGAATTATGTGAGACAGGCGGCCGAGGATTATCTGGCGCGGCGACAGGCCCGCAACAAATCGATGACCCGCTCGATGACCTCCGGCCTGGCGGGTCCAATTCTTGCCATGGGCAACGTCCACTACCTTCCGGCCGCCAAAAGTGGCACCTTCTTCGCCCGCGACAATGTTTCCAACTTTATAACCTGGTGCAGGTGAGTCCTTGAACTAAATTCCCGAGATCCCTAACTCGAATCCCTTAATATCGTATTATTATATCATTTTATTACGAACTAAACTTAATCCTTACTGAAAAAATATACAGATCTTAAGATATTGGTTAATATAGTATTATTATATTATTTTATTACAAACTATTTTCATTTAATCCTAACCAAAAAAAATATACAGATCTTAAGATATTGGTTCTAATACTTATCAGCTCATTTTATTACAAACTGTTGTTAACATGAAATGGAGTATAATTGATTTCTTCAATATTATTTCACAGAAAAAGTCTTAAGATCATCGAGTGCCTGCTGTTCGAAACGGACGATCTGATCATGCGCAAAAACGAAAAGCATGTTATCCTGTGTCTTTTGGAGGTGGCACGTCGGGGTGCCAAATTCGGTAAGTTTCCTCAAAAATACTTATAAGTATAAATAAACGAAATCAAGAATGATGTATTCTCAAAAAACCAGATCAAGAGTTCTTTTATTCTTGATTTCAAGAACGATTGGGCTCAAAAAAGTGAGAAGACAAAATACCGAAATTAAGAAGATTCGTTCTTAGTTTTTTTTTGTTCTCAAGTTTTCTCTTAATGTTCAGAAAAATTGTAAAATAATATTTAATAAATAATATTATTAATATTAATATTATCTCCCAATTATGAACAACTTTCAGGTATGCTGGCTCCCATGCTGGTGCAAATGGAGCGACAAATCGATCGGGAGATCGCCGCCGACATTAAGGCCAATGGCCAGGGAGTTGGCTCCTCGGAAAGCGGCACCCAAACGGAGGCGATAAGCGCCGGAAATAGTACGGCCTGCACAACGACGACAATAACGACAACCACGGTGGAGACGGATCTGTATGATGACAGTGATGATTCGGAGACCGAGGATGATGGCGATGAGAATCCCGTGCTGATGTACGGCCCACAGCCCCAGATAATCACCAATGATCTGAAGAGTCTCGATGAGATGGTGAGTGAAGCGAATAAGACAATAGATTTCTACCCTTTGTGTAAATTAAGGATATTAAGAGTGTAATGAAAATATTCTTGATAATTAGTGAGACCAACTCGATTTATGATGCAGAATATGCCCGTATTCTTTGCGCCCCAATCGCCTAAGTGTGAAATGAAAATATTCTTGATAATTAGTGAGACCAACTCGGTTTATGATGCAGAATATGCCCGTATTCTTTGCGCCCCAATCGCCTTCGAGTGAGCCAACTTGGTTTACGATATCAGATCTTTCCGCTTTTGGTTTTCCATTTTCCCGCAGGGCTTTTCATCCCAGCTCGCGTTCCTTTCGGTGTCCCAGTCCCACTCCCAATGTCCACTTTGGGTTTTCTCTTTTATATTTTAGGTTGTTTTTTTTTTTGGTTTCTGCTCTAACCCAACTCACGATTTTGTTTGTTATTGTTTAGCTTGGGCTGCTGTTGTTGCTAGTTTTCTCATGTCCATTTTTAGCCATGGCTAAGTTTCCAGTTACCAAAAAAAAAAACAACAAGCGGGCCGAAAACAATACCAAAACAAATCAGAAGCAATTGAAACTGGGACTTTGGTTTTTTTTTTTTGGGTGTTATGAGGTTTTGCTTTTTTTTTGTTTTAAGATTTGCCTGCTGCCATGTTGAGATGTCAAATTAATTTGACAAGATGACGATGTGCCAACAACAATTACAACAATTGCAATTGTCAATGTAATTGCAAGTGTGACGACGACAGCAGTAAAAGCAACATGAGCAACATAAGCAACAAAGGATGAGGATAGAGATGAGGATTGGTCAGGCGCAATGGAAAATCATTGACGGCCAAACTAATGAAAGCCATGCAAACATTTCCTCACGCCGCCAGCAACATTGACAACGGCAACATGAGCAGCAGCAGCAGCAGCAACAGCAACAGCAGCAACATGAACAACAGCAGCAACAATGTTCGACAGCTGGGGGATGGATGGTCGCTGGATGGATGGGACATGGACCTGGACATGGACATGGATGTGGATGTGGATGTGGACGTGGACCTCTCCTTCTCCGCCTCCTCCTCGACCACCGAAAAAATCCACTCCGAGGCAGCCAATCAATTTGTGCAGCAGCAGCAGCAGCAGCAGCAACAGCAGCAGCCAAATCAGCAAATAGCCTCAACAACTTGTCGAAAATCAAATGATGTGCCACCAACAGCAGCAGCAAACGAAACAAAAAGAAAAAAAAGGAAAAAGCCACGATCATTTGTCGACTCTTAAAGTCTGGAGTTTTTGGATCTGTGAAGCTGTGGAGCTGCTGGCACGTCCGCATAGCCATCCGCCTGTCTGTCTTTTTGGTCTCCAGAGTTGCTGGCTGCTTGGTTAGTTGGTGGCATGCGATTTATGGTTAGGCCAGGATCACATCGCTATCCCCCATCGCAATCCATGGCCAGCTAATCTCGTATGCGTCAGAGTCACGCCGATCCGAGCCTATCCGATCCGATCCGATCCCCGATCTCTGGCAGATCGCCTGGCCTGGCCTGGCTTGGCTTGGCTTGGTCCACCTCCTCCTATGCCGACCGCACCCCCACCCCTCCACCAACCGAAAAAAAGATTTATTGTCATGTCGGTTCCAGCTTGGAGCTTGGATCTTGAATCTGGGAGCCACCATGGAGTAGCTCCATCTGCTCAGCTCTTCAGCTCCACCTAAGCACGCATCCCATCCCAGAAGGAGTTGCAAAAGTTCAAAGGTGCCAATGCGTTGCTGCTCAGCTCCAAGCTGCCAGAAACTACAGTAGCAATGTGTTCGACTCGCAGTCGGGGGGAGGCCACAGTTGCTGGCGGAGAAGTCAGGATGGAAGTGGAGGTGGAGATGGAGGTGGGGTTGGAGCCAGGGCCAGAAACAATATTACACTGCAATATTAATGCAAGATTTTAAGAAAATAAAATCAAATTTTTTTTAAATCGGGTTTCAATTACTCAAGTTATGAGCTTTAGAAGTTTCGTTTTGGGTCACCTTTTTTAAAAGAACTTAAGAATAAATGGTGGTTAAACCGATAAATTCAATTATTCACTTGATAAGTTGTAATAGATTAATAGAAAAAGAAATCACATAGAAGATTGCTTAACTTATGAGCTTTAGAAGGGTGGTTTTGGGTCACCTTTCTTAGAAAAACTTAGTAATAAGTTAGTCTAAACTAATTAATTCCATCATTCACTTGATAAATTGTGTGTATAAGTAATACAAGATTATACAAGCTTAAATTACACAATTTAAAAACTTTTAAAGTGAAGGTTTGGGTCACCTTTCCTAGAAGAACTTAAGAATAAGTTGGAGATAATCTGATTTATTCAACCATTTACTTCATGAATTTGTATATTAATAACAATCGATGAATAGAAAAAAAAAACAAATAATTTTGGGTCACCTTCCCAAACTTGATAAGATAACCCTGAACCCTTTCCCCAAACTTAATGGGCTAAATCAACTGTAGATTTTTTTGCGAGTGGAGAATCAGACCCAAAGACAGGCCAGGCCAAGTCGTCATTTGTTTGTCTGCCGCCGCCCGCTGGGACGGACTGCTGATGGTGGAGCCGATGTTGACTGGTCTTGGATCCATGGATCCCATGGCTCATGGATCGGATCCCTAGGGCAAGGGTAGCCCCCTCCCCTCCCATCGCCTTCGCCTTCGCCGCCCCTGCGGATCATTTGTTTGTTGGACAATGGCAGCGCGTGAATTTATGCAGTGAAAAACTATTTGGTGACCCCGATGCTCGTCGCTCTCCTCCTTCTGCTTCTCCTCCTCCTTCCTTCGTTTTTTTTTTCTTTTTTTTTTTTTTGGCCAATATACAAACTGCAACTACAAAAACTGCCACTGCAGAAGTCAGGGAGTTAGGAAGTCGGGGAACAGATCGGGTCAGGCTTATGCAATGCTAAGGGGTCAACCAACGTGGGGATCGGACACTTGGAGTCAAGAGTTTTCGTAAGGAGAGCTAGTACAGTACTGAGTACTGAGAACATTGGCAGGCCTTACCATATTTTTCTCACCCATTTCGCTTAATTAGCCATCGACTTATATAGTGTATACAGATAAATGCTAATGGAATCGATTAATTTAATTTATACCTGTCATCATTACTCATTTATATGGTCATTTGTTGAAATCCATTTATTATGGACTAATCAAATGCTTTAAAAGTGCAATTTAATCATTTCCAACTAGTGCTATCATTATTATTGATGATCATTTGGGGATTTTGAGATATTTCTTTAAAATCTATCATTTTATTATATTTTTAGGTCAGGGATCTGGTGGAGAAGTGCACATGTCCCTCGCAGTTTCCCATGGTCAGAGTGTCCGAGGGAAAGTATCGTATCGGCGACACCAAAGTTCTCATCTTTGTGCGGGTGAGTTTTGAAACCAAGTTATATTGAACATTATTTAACTCGTCTTCTGTAGATCCTTCGTTCTCACGTGATGGTGCGCGTCGGCGGCGGTTGGGATACATTATCCCATTATCTGGACAAGCACGATCCATGCCGATGCCGTGCCCAACATCGCAGCTCCGTGGCCGCCCGCCTAGTTCCCCGCCAGTCGCCGAATCACAATCCCAGCAACGGCATCGAGCTCCACAAGGCACAGGTGATATTCGAGAGGTGAGTCCTTATTTTCACTGAGATCCTTTTTTCCAAAAACATCTTTTAAATATTGATGTATTTTTGAAAAATCGATTAATTAATCGATTAAGAAATGTTGTATCGGTAAAATGTTTAAAAAATCGATAAACTGATCCTTTAAGTTATATGGCTTAAATCATGGAGAAATACAGCCTTTTCATATTGCTAAATCTTTATATATCCATTGCTATATCTTTAAGTTTTTTTTGAATTGGTGATCAAATAACCGTTTAAAAATGTGTATCGATAATTTCATTCCGATAATTTTCTTTTTCAGGTCACCGCCAGCAGCTCGTCGGGTTTTCAACAGTCCCAATTGCAATGGAGGATCAGGAACGGTAGCGGGAACAGTATCCTCATCAACAGCCGGAACAGGAGTGGGAGTGGGCGTGGCCCCGCCTCCATCGCTCCAGAACGGACACAGTCTGTCGCCGAATTCGGGCAAGTACCGCAGTCGCAGTCCGACGCCCCAGCGAAAGTTTCTCAACCAGCAGACGAATGGTGGAGGCAGTGCATCCGCAACGGCGGTAAACAGCCAGACAGTCATAACAGAATCCTCCAGCGCCGGTCAGCTGCTCGGATCGCCCAGTTTGGCCCGACGCTCCATGTCACCGAGTCCGCGCCGTTTGATCGATATGCGCAAGAAGCAGAGCTCCCTGGATTCGTACAGCAGTGGTCCAAAATCGCTGCCCGGCTACAGTTGCTCCTCCATGGAGGAGGCGGCGAATGGTGGATCTGCCGGCACAGGATCGATTGGATCAGGAGCAGCAGCGGGATCAACTGCGGAGCAGGGTGGCGCCAACAAATTCGAAAACATCAGCGACAATGGCAGCGAGATCAGCGATGAGGGCTACCGCAGCCTGGGCGTCATCCAATCCGGAGCCCAGAAACGCGAGTCCCTCCACAGTCAGGCTTCCATCGAGGACGCTGAAAGCAATGGTGAGTTTGTGATCCAGAACCCTCTAGAAACCACTAGCATGGGTAGCATCTTCAGTTTTAAAACCTAATCATGTAGCAAAGATCTAATGAACTCTACCTATCCACTTGCCATTTTGCAGCGCGTCTGGATCAGACCTCCAGTGACTCGCAGATCTCGCCCTCCGATGAGCCGGCAGCCGATGAGAAGACAGCCGTGGATAATCTAGAGGAAGAGGATCTAAATGGCCATGATCGAGGAGCAGAGGAGGAGGAGGAGGAGGAGGAGCACGACCACGAAGACTACTCGGTGTGCGATGGTCCCCAGTCCCTGCCGGCGATCCTTAGCGTCGCCAACAAGCTAAGCGACAAGTTCGAGCGATCCGGTGTCTTCATCACCGACGACGAGATCACCGTGAACATGGCCAAGACCGAGGATCCAGCGGCGGCGGTGGTTGCCCCTGCACTGGGCGCCCAAACACCCAATCTCAGCAAGATTCCGCGCTCTCCGCTGGCGCAACGTCGTCGCCGGAGCATCGACAATAGTACATGTGGCGGTGCCGGCGGAAGTTTGCAGGATTTGAGCAGCCGTTCGGGACTGCCGGCACCGGCTTTTAGCCGTAAACAACCAGTTTATCGTTCGGTGCGAACGCGCAACTCCACTGGAGCAACAAATGTGGCGGTTCCTCCTCCTCCTCCTCGATCCCGTCAGGCCACCCAATTGCCCATGGTGCGGGATGTCACCAATACGTGGAGTGGTCGATCGACGGGGGCGCCAAAAAGGAGGCCACCCTGCACCGCCGATACCTTTGTGGCGCCACCATCGAATGGAACAGGAACCGGGGCAGCAGCTAATGGATCCTTTGAGCGAAACGGCAAGGGACGCTCCTCGCAAATCCTCTACGACAGCAATGGACGACGGGTGAGGAGCGGAGCACCGGGATGCACCAGTTCGCTGACCACGTCGCCAGTGAAGAATCACGCCTCCTCACCGCTGGCCCAACAGCTCCTGGAGGCGGCCAGCAGCGCCAAGAACGATGCCCAGATTCTGGAGAAGATGAAGTCCCTGCTGTCACGCTATGCGGCTGGTAACCAAGCGAAGGCTGGAGGAGGAGGAGGATCGGGAAAGATCAACAATGGCAGCAGCAGCAGCAATGGCAAGAAGACGCCGGTCTACGAGGACTTCACCACGGCCTGGGTGCACAGCAATGGGAATCTGGAGCGTTCGGAGAGCTGTTCTCCCCCGGCGAAGGCACGATCCAAGCGGAGTTCCGCTGCCAGTTCGTGTGAGAGCAACAACTCGAATGCGGGTGGAGGAACAGCTGGAGCTGGAGCAGGAGGATCATCCAGTGTGGTCTCACCGCGGCGGGAGAGGGGCATGTCCAAGATACCGGCGCCAGTGCGTCATCATACAGAGCTTTACTAGCAGCGCCGGAGGACGCCAAGCGTCCGGGTTGAGGTCCGTTTCCAAGCCAAGCCGAGGGTTTTCTGAAAAGCCTCCAAGGGAGCAGAGATCGTGGGTAGTACGTATATGCAATAGGATAGGATTAGAGCCAAGCTGGAATTGTCTGCTGCTGCTGCTGCTACGGCGTGTGTGTGTGCGTGGAGAGCAGAGATCAGAGAGGGGATAGAGAATCAGATGAGAAGAATCCAGGTGAAGAAAGTGAAGAATCCAGGTGAAGAAAGTGATGGATCCATGTGAAGAAAGTGAAGAATCGGTGGATCAAGAATGGGCACTAAGAAGATTAGCCATTCGAAGATTTAAACCCAAAAGATAGTCCAATAAAAGATGGGGAATCTGAAGATAAGCCATAAGAAAATCTCCTGAAAAATGGGAAGAATTATTAAGGAAAAAAGAAAAACCAAAAGACAAAGAAAACCGAAAGTAAAGCCATAGCTATAGGACACCCAAATCAGAATCAGAATCAGGATCGAGAAATGTCGAGTGAAGAAAGCAAAACTGAAACTGCCTCATAGACAGGACGACAGGTCAGAATCAGAATCCCTAGCAGCCAGAGACCCCTAAGCATATCTATATACCCTATAAACAAACAGCTCTCTAACCGAGCGACCTTTTCTTAAGCTTTTCTTAAGCTTTTCTTAAGCTCAACTTATAATGAACCCCCTGTAATCGTCTTTATATCTACTCTCTCTCTTTTCGTATAACCACTTAATACACTACGTTAATACGCAGGCTCCGATTTGCTTAAACTTTATCTTTCCAAATATCATTTTTGTGACTCTATAACAGCATTTCCGTAACCAAAAAATAAAAATAGGCATTTGATTTGTATTTAAAGCTATATCGCTTCGATCTGTGCTGATCTAGGGTAATGAATATAAACCATATATACAATCCAAATTTGAGACTCGAGTAAAAATTTTAAATCAATTTTTTGTCTAGACCTAGAACAGGAATTTTAAATCTACACAGAACAATATCGAATATATATATCTATATTAAAAAAATAAAGACACACACAGACTCACACACACACGATCGCAAAAACACATAGAGGGCTCGCGCATACATAGTTTTCTAGAAATTTTTAAAGTAAAGCCAAGCAAATTCTTCAGATTCGATTTGTAGCGAAGCAGAATACATTTATTTTTGTACGCTTGAGATCAGAGGAACAGAGGAACTGAGAAACCGGGGATCTGGAAAGATGAATAGCTTTTAGACAACTCGACTTTTACAGTATAGCTATATATATATATATATACAAGGAAGAGGAAGATTGGATTCGGTTAGGGATATAGCAAGCATAGCTAGGAAATAAAGCGAAAGGCCCCGAAAAAAGTGGGTGCTCCTTGGTCTGGAAACTCCAAAATCACGCTCTTCAAGAAACCCACAAAACCTGCACCACCAAAAAACAAACGAAACACACACACACACACACACAGGGATACAGTGCGTTTCGAAAGCAGAGTTCGAAAATAAATAAATACGCACTGTATCGGCCAAGCATTCATAAAAGATATAAAACATAAAACATAAAAACACAAAACAAGAAAAACGGTCACAAAAAAAAAAGAAAATAACTGAGAAACTTTAGCTTTTGTTGGGGACAGAACGGGGAAGTCGTTATAAGGCGAACGAACGAACGAACCATAGCATAATTATCAGAACCCTTCAAATTTCTACTATCTATTATTAAAACATATATTGTACGATTATTATTTTTTTTTGTCTTTAGCCTTAGCAATGTTAACATATAGTTTAGTACATCGTACCTATGATCATAACTATATAGATTGTAAATTGTGTTTGTCCAATCGCCCCCCCAAATGTTGTGTATAGTTATTATTATATACTATGTAAAATCGGCCTTAATGTTTCAGTCTGTCGATACCTTATATCATTTTCATTTTGTACCTACGATTTTTTTTTTCTTTTTCGTATAATTTCTATTCGAATTAAGTTGCGTTCTTCAGCTTTTTTATTGTACACCAAATGATTACCAATTTATGTATAGAAACGAAGTGGCGAGCGAGATCGCAACCAAAATAATTAATGATTAATTGTTTAACAATTAAATTGTTCCAATACACAGACACACACATAGACAAAAAAAACACCCACACACGAAAACAACTGACCCGTGGTGTAATTACAATTATAGAGAATTAAGCAATTTGCCCGATTTGCATTCGAATGCCAAAAAAATAAAGAAAGGTTGATAACAAATCGATGCGAACAGAGGAGGATGATATTGCACCACGGGTTCGGTTCTCGAGCGCTGGCCATGATGAGCATCGCATCGCATCGCAAATATAATATAATATGTATATGTATTTGGATATATATCGCAGAACATATAAAGTGTATTTTAAATACAGCTAAAGTGTAATTATCAATTCATTTCGATTTCGAAAGCAAACTAACTATTACAAATGGAATAGATTAGACCGCAAGGGTGTACTCTAAGCGAACAGCAGCATAATTGATTTTAATCACAAGAATTTAATAAATAAAAGCCTATATACAAAAAAATATATATATATAAAAACCAAAAGGCAATCGTTTCTTTTTTAACTTAATGCCCTCGCAGGGCTTTATTTATTTATCCACATATACAAAGTGTGCTGGAATCAAAGCAGTGCTTAGGTATTTAGCAATACATTACATACCCTGCAGAGACACATTCATCGAAACACTGCAGGGTATAGTCAGTTGGATGGTGGTGGGTATGGTGGCTATAATATAACATCTAGAGATCGCCGAGAGCATCCAGACCGCCGCCCACGCCACCGCCCGGCTCCTTGCCAAACTTGGCCTTATCCTGACTCTCGGTCCAGGCCTTGGCAATCATCTGCTTCGTCTTGGAGTCACCCTCGTTGTACATCTTCTTCATGATGTTCACCAGCGCCGATTCGGGATTATCGCTGTCCTTGCTCAGCTCGCTGTCCGCCTTCTGTTTCAGTCGCTTCTGGATGGCGGTCAGCACGTCCCAGTGCACATCCTCCTTGGACTTCTTCAGGTAGATGGCCACCATATTGAGCTTGATCTTCCGGTAGCTCTTGTCCACATCAATGCCGTGCAGCAGGTTGTTCACGGTCAG
This sequence comes from Drosophila pseudotakahashii, assembly GCA_035046095.1. Taxonomy (NCBI): domain Eukaryota; kingdom Metazoa; phylum Arthropoda; class Insecta; order Diptera; family Drosophilidae; genus Drosophila; species Drosophila pseudotakahashii. The sequence goes on from JAWNOE010000105.1 coordinate 18,810,802, forward strand.
CCCGAAGTCCTTGCCCTGCAGATCGCGCACGTGCAGCTGCAATGAGGTTGGCGTGTAGCTAACGGTCACATCCTCCTCCGTGCAGCCCTGCACGCCGTTCAGCGTGATGAAGAGCTTCACGAATCTCTCACTCTGGTCCCAGCCGTAGTTGGTCAGCTCGTGCAGATATCTGGGGGGTATCAGGGGTTTACTAATGCTGCAGGTTTAAGCAACCTATCTTTGTATGTTAACTAGGTTAACAAATAATGGTGTGAACATTGTTCCTTTATTACAAACTCTTTGATATCAAGAATTTAAAGGTATACACTTTGGAGGATTGGAAATACTGCCCTTTACCTTCTATAGAAGGATATAATTATCCATGTGGGGTATATGACATGATGAAAATGTACTTTAAAAGTTTGAAAATGCTTCCCTTTACTTCCTATTGAATGATATCTTAAAAATTGTGGAAGATATGCCATAATGTATGATAACAATGTGCTGATCTTATTCTTTTTTTTATCTCATCTTGAATTCCTGACAAAATTAGACCAGACAATCCTCAGGATATGGTAAAATCTACCTATGAAAAAATTATAAACGATGAAAACGCGTGGATCTAATTGATCTTTTGCTTTCATGTTGATTTCCCCGACAATTTTGAAAGTATCTAGCAAAAGTGATGGTATAAGCTGGGAGATTTTAAAGTAAGTTGGACAAGATATAGAACAGAATGTGGTTAGTATTCTGAGAATCCTTCGAAATCCGAAGTACATGAGTTACAGAGCGGAGATTTTTAAACATTAAGGACATAATAAAGATATGATATGATTTGTGATAAAAAAAAGTAGATTTTCTGACAATCTTAAGAAACTTCTAGCTAAAGGTTTAATATTTGATGGTTAGTATTCTGAGAATCCTTCGAGATCCGAAGTACATGAGTTACAGAGCTGAGATTTTGAGACATAAAGGACATCATGTAGATATGATATGCATTGTGATGAACTAAAGTTATAGTATTTTATGGGTGATTTTGGAGGGTTGAGATTTTGAGACCCTCGTGTGTGAGGGACTCCCTAGGAATCGCATGCTTCGGGAGCACCCCCGCTTATCGCTCACCTCTTGGCCTCTCCGGATCCTGAAGCCTCTCGCTCCGCCGCAATCTTGGCCTTCATCTCCAGGTTGACGATCTCCCGCTCCGCTTCAGCTTTTGCGGTGGTCAGCACGCCTTTTACGCGGGCTCCTTTGGCCTGCTCCAGAAAGGCCGCAAACTCGGCCACATCGCTCTTGAGCTGTTCCCCGTTGAAGTTAATCGTTATGAGATGGTTAACCAAGCGGAAGACCACGCGAACTCACCTGTTCCAGGGACATTTCGTGTGAATTGCGAGTGGCAGCTGGTTAATTTCGTGAAATCGCAGAAATTTCGAGCAATTCAGTGACGCCGGCGCCCGCGCGGAATGTGCTAAAAGACGAATAACGCGTGGCGGGAGCGGAGCACATTGCGGAAAATACTTTTTCTGGTATTTTTAGTATATAATCATGTTGTTGGTATTTTAGGTATGTGTGAACAGCCCTAATAAATAAATCTTTTAAATATTATTTTTAAGGGAATATCTCTTAAAATAAGGTTTAAAGTTTAAGAATATAAAATTAAATAATTAAACTCTTATCTCTTACTGTAGTAACCTTAAAATGTTGTTTAGAAAACGAGCCAAACTGTTTTTTTTTCAATAAATAGAGGAAATATTTAACCAGTAAAATAAGGCATACATTTATTTAAAAACCTTATTAATATTTTGTTTTAAAAGATCTATAAAACCTAGGGTTAACATCTGTTAAACAATTTTCCCGCCAACGAAGTGTGACCAGGCGGCAGCAGGCGTTTGGGTACTTATGGCAGGGTATATTATCAAAAGCGTTGCGCCCTCTCGATGGTTTGATACCTTGATAGCACCTCTCGCTCCCGCGGAACGGAACCACATAATCTAGACAATACGATACTACCCAGTGCAGTGGCCAGTTAATGTGCTCCATCCGGGGAACCCACTTCCAACCAGCGGACGCTGCGCCACAGCCAGAGTTCCGGGATTAAAGGGCGGCGCAGCAGTAGCTTCTCAGGATTCGTGATTCTCTGGGATTTCTGGGCAGAAGAAGCATCCAAGTGAGTAGGCGGCCATAAGGCAACCATCACTCACTAGAAAGTCGAAACTGTTTGGCAGCACACTCTCTGAAATACATATACACATATATTCACCGTTTTTGGCCTGGCTTTATAAACTAAATTGAACCGTTTTTCATTGTCCAAATTATCGTATGTTCTCGCTTTTAGGACCTTTAGCCCTGGTATAGAAGACGTTTTCAAGATTTCAAGACGAATGCCCAGGAATCGAGTGCTCCTCGAGTACAATGGCCGATCGCGTTATGTGCCAGGAACTGGCGACGCCCGGGAGTCATCACTATCGTCGCCCCAAATCGAATGGTCTGGCGAGCCCCAGTGTGGTCTATGCCAATGGCGGGGGATCCTGGCGAGCGGCACCGAGACAAAGCCAGAAGCAACATCAGCAGCAGCAGCAGTATCAGCAAATCCAGAGGCAAATGCCCCAGCAATATGGCAACAGTCCAGGAACTGGAAGCGTAGGAAACAAGTATATGGCGAAACCCACTGTGCCGGAGGAGCAGCAGCAGCCGGCGACGGAGTCCAATGGCGGCGAAATGGTGGCCACACCGCGTACACCCAAACAGGCGCGCAACAAAAGCGAAGGTGAGTCAGGATCGAGATATCACCTGGTTCCTATTATACTATATAAAATCCCCTCTATATATGTAGATGCCATCAATGATCTCCTGGTGCGAATACCCGACATTGGCAAGCTGTTCGATGTCCACAGCCGGATCGGCAATGGCACCTTCAGCACCGTCCTGCTGGGCACTCTGCGCCGGGAATCGCATCTGCCGGACAGTCTGCGGCGCAAGTTCGCCATCAAGCATCATATACCCACCAGCCATCCGGATAGGATAATGAAGGAGCTGCAGTGCATGACCAAGATGGGGTAGGTCGTCCAATAGTCGCCTGGTATTACGGTTACCCATAATTCCCACTCATATCGTATGTGTAGTACAGTGGGCACTCCACCCACGCACGCTTCTTCCTCCTCGTCGTCGTCGTCGTCGTCCTCTTCTTCGTCTGCGTCAAGCGCCGTTAAACGACGTCAGCCGGTAGCTGCCGCTCCATATCTACGTCATTGCAATTTATTTCGCCGCACGAACGAGCGAACGAGACGGCTATAGGCTATGGCGTTCGTTTATTGCACTTTCACACGCCATTCACGTGCCCATTTACAGTTACATTGAAGCCCTCTCTCTGCACAGAGAGAAAAATACATATATTTACCTTTTTCGCTTGCAAATATGCCAAAATCTGGTCGAAATTCACATATATTTACGCCAAAAGGCAGATGACCGTGCGCAGAAAAAGAAATTCGTTTGATATCGCATTGAAATGCTCAGTTCAGTGAGATATTTACACCTTCCATTTCGCTTTAGCCACAAGAAATGTAAATTTCTTTTTTAATATTTAATATTTATTGGTTTTATCCCAGTGCTACAAGTCATTACTTATTTTTAATGCGCTAGTTACAATCATTTTGTAGGAATAAAGTGTTATTTAACTAAAAAAGGCTAAATAGGCTAGAAAGTTAAAAAGGCACGAGTTCAAACCCCACCCTTGACTAATAAGTTTTTCTATTTCATTATCTTGATATTTGTCACTCCATTATTTATGCATCAAATGAATATTTTTAAACATATCACATTCAAATTTTTAAGCTGTATACAAATTTTTCCCTGTGTGGCAGCTGTAATGTTTGTTTACAGCCCGCACACATCACACATGCGTGGTTTTCGGGTACAGACACTAGCATATCCTGCAATCCCAGCCGTCTGTTATCGATTGCCATGCTACTAGCCCCCGTCAGTCGATTAGATTAGGCGTAGCCCCCCCCAATCCGAATCGAAATCGGTTCAATACCGCCTCGAACCGGCGGAGTTTTGCGTTGAGTTTTGTAGTAGTTGATACATATATCGTCATTGGTCAGCTCCCGGCTGGATTTCTTCTCCTTCTTCTCCTCTTCTATCCCAAATGAAAAAGAGAGTGGGCATTCTGTGTGTGGGCGACGACGTTGCGTGTTTGACATTAGCCGGCTGCCTTCCCTCCGGATTACCCATCTTTTGCCCCTCAAAAAGACCCATTGCCTGCTGCGATTTTGTGTCTATTCAAGCGATTTGCGCAAATTCCGAAGACCCAATTGCGTCACAGCCGACGATAATTATGACTGGGCCATGCCGAGTGCTCCCTCACGTATTCACATATTCACATATGCCGTATGGTCGTATTCCGTTTGCCCATCGCCCAGTTCGCAATTCGCATCTGCTATATCGCCCATCGCTCACCTCTCAGGAAAGTGTTGAGAAGCTGGCTAGGAAAATAGCGAATAAAAATCAAGTGGATGTAAAAAAAAAAGTTTGTTATCAAAAATTTTTTTTTATGAAACATAAAATATTGGTCCTTTAAGCGTTTTAAGCAATTCTAAACTATAGTAAACCACAAATCCAATATTAACCTAATGTTCTCACTTATTTGTATGGTATAACCCCCTAAAAAAATTTTAAACCTACAACAAATTGGTCCTTCAAGAACTTTTAGCAATTCTAAACTAAAAGAAACCAAATTTCAACATACGCATAATAAATTCTTTAGAATAAAATTTTTTTTTTGTGTTAAATAGGTAACAGAAATTAAAAAAAAATTAAAATATAAATGTTGTAAAATCGTGGACTATAAAATAGTTAGAAACCTGATCATCACTGGTTCTGAGTGACGTCGAAGTGCCTCTCACTCTCTCCCGCCGTTTGTCTCACTCCCACTCATCGAAAGTGGGCGGAAGTGCGGAGGCGTATCTGTTGTTATTGTTGTTTACTTTACCTTTATCCACAGGCAGCAACAACAACAACTAGAAGGGAAAGTTGACTTACAATAAACCGACTGTCGTCCAGTTTAATCAATCCAATCGTATTGTTCACATTTTATTTTCGCTATCTTTAAAAATAACATTTCTGTGGGCTGGGCACTGTCTATATATTTGAAGAATAGGAATTAAACAATTCAGTATTTATGATACGTATTTTAAAAAAACATCAGAGTTGAAGGCCATAACAACTTATTCTTCACTGACTGATCAGGGATTAACAATCATGACCAGGATTTAAATCCTTTAGGATTAAGTATTAGAACAGTTTGGTTTCAAATCCCACATTTTTCGAATACATTTTTAGAAGTTGAAAAAATGTTGTTATATTTTATTTTTCTATGTTGAAATTATCTGTAAAATTTCTTCCCTTATATGGAAATCTAAAAAAATATTTTATTTTATTAAATTATTATTTTATGTTGAAAATATCTGTAAAATATGATCAACATATTAACTTATTTTTTCCTTCTTTATATCAAAATCTAAAAGTTCTGGTTTAAATCCCACTAAATTTGTAGATTTATTTACTTAGTTTAAAAATTATTATCATCAGTGCTAAAAATACCTGTAAAATGATAAAATTAATCATCATATGCAAAAAAATAATATTTTTCCCACCTTTATATCGAAATTCAAACCATCCCATCTAATGTATTGCTTTCTCGCTCTTTTTTAGAGGAACCGAGAACGTGGTGGGCATCCACTGTTGCCTGCGATGCGATGCCTCCGCCGCCTTTGTGATGCCCTATATGGCGCACGACCGTTTCCACGACTTCTACACGCGAATGGATGTGCCCGAGATCCGGCTGTATATGCGCAATCTGCTTGTGGCCCTGCGTCATGTCCACAAGTTCGGTGTCATCCATCGAGACGTGAAGCCGAGCAATTTTCTCTACAACCGCCGCCGGCGTGAGTTTTTGCTTGTGGATTTTGGCCTGGCCCAGCATGTGAATCCACCGGCACTGGGATCCTCCGCCGCCGCCGCCTCTGCTGCCGCCAACAGCCATAATAGCAAGCGACCCCGGGAACGGGACGCCATGGAGGCAGTGCAGCAGCAGAGTGCACCAGCGGATGCTGGCCTGGGCGGAGCTGTGAAGCGCATGCGTTTGCACGAGGAGTCCAGCAAGATGCCACTGAAGCCAGTGAATGATATTGCCCAAAGCGAACAGCAGCAGCAGCAGCAGGATTGCTCCAATCCCGTTCAGCAGCAGCAGCAGTCAGTGCAACAGCAGCAGCAGCAAGGGCAACAGCAGCAGGGGCAACAGATGGATCAGGCAGCCGCATCAACCGCATCGGGCAGCAAGTACAATACGAATCGAAATGCCGCTGGAGCGTCGGCGAATAATGCCAAGTGCTTTTGCTTTGCCAACCCATCGGTTTGCCTCAATTGCCTGATGAAGAAGGAGGTGCATGCCTCGCGGGCGGGAACGCCTGGCTATCGGCCGCCCGAGGTGCTGCTCAAGTACCCAGATCAGACCACCGCCGTCGATGTTTGGGCGGCCGGTGTGATCTTCCTATCGATCATGTCGTCTGTGTATCCCTTCTTCAAGGCCCCCAACGATTTCATAGCGCTGGCCGAGATTGTAACGATATTCGGGGATCAGGCCATACGAAAAACAGCGCTCGCTTTGGAGCGCATGATCACGCTGAGCCAGCGGTCGAGGCCACTCAATTTGAGGAAGCTGTGCCTGCGCTTTCGCCACCGTTCCGTTTTCAGCGATGCCAAGCTGCTCAAGAGCCACGAATCCGTCGACGGCCGGTGCGAAGTGTGCCGCAATTGTGATCAGTACTTCTTCAACTGTCTGTGCGATGACAGCGAATATCTGACGGAGCCCCTGGATGCCTACGAATGCTTTCCGGCCAGCGCCTACGATTTGCTGCATCGCCTGCTGGAGATAAATCCGCATAAGCGGATAACCGCCGATGAGGCACTGCAGCATCCGTTCTTCACGGCCGCCGAGGAGGCAGAACAGTTGGCGGGCGATCAGGAACAAGTGGTGGCAAATGGAACACCAAGGAAGATACGGCGGCAAAGGTATCACAATCACAAGACGGTGGCCGCCACGCCGGAGCAACTGAAGCAGCAGGTGGCCCTCGATCTGCAGCAATCGGCCATCAACAAACTGTGAAACTAGTCCTCACACCACCACCACCACCACACATGCACACATTTTGTATATAAACTATACCCAAATCACATATCACGATTGTATATAGACAAACACCACCCACCACCAACTATGCACATCATCTGCACCCAGAAGACCCAGCACCCAGACCCAGGAAACAGAAGGAACTCGTCCAGTGTACACAAGTGTCCAAGTGCCCACCGCTCGGCCACATCTACTTACCTCAAGCTGCAGGAAGAAAACCAAATGGAGCACTCAATCCACGCATATATATATATTTATAGGAAACGTTTCAATCATGAACAATAGGCAAGGAATACCAAAAAGAAATGGAAGAGAGGAGAGAAGTGAGAATGATCATGAAAATTATGGCCGCAAAAGGATTGTATGGCTAGAATCCGCGAAGGCAAACCAAGTGCATGAATGCACTTACCATCATGTTGTATAGTTCGAATAGTCTTAGCCTAAAACTAAGTATAATTATTGTATATCCGAGAGCCTTGTGAGCGGAGATATATGAAGAAGCGAAAATATATTTATACCATGAAGAATGAATGAAATTGAAAATATCAAAGCGAACTATATTTTATTCGTATTTATTTTAAGATTTTTGGGCTGCAAAAGAGAAATTTAGTTTGAAAATAGAAATAGAGATCCAAGAAATAGATCCAAGATTTATGGTATAATTTTTGAGAATTTAATCAAAAGTTTGCCAAGAGTCTAGAATCTAGATATTTCACATTAGGCAAGCTTAATGAATAGGTTTTCCTTTTTTTAGGATCTTTAAATTCCATTAAAACAGATATAAAACATTTACGTTGGAAAAAAATGGAAAATTTTCAAAAAATTAAAAAAAAAGTTTTAGATTTTAGGGTATCAATAGTCTTGAATCTAGATCTTAGTTAACACAGATACAAAACATATTTATTTAGGAAATAAATGTATTTATAAGAATTGCATTACGAAAAAAACAGAGTTTCTATCCTGAATTTTTTTTAGAATTTATAGTTTTAGGGTATCTAAAGTCTATAATCTATACCATAGATAGGTTTCCATTTTCTACGATCCTTAAATTCCCTTAATACAGATGATACAGATGCACAACATATTTGTGTAGGAAAAAAAATGTATTTATAAGAATTACATTAGAGGAAAACAGAGTTTCGAAAAGCCCTTAAAAACTAAGTGAGGATCCCCATCCTATCGCCGGCTATGTCTCCATTTTCTCGGCCTTCTTGCGCTTCGCTTTGGACGTGGATGGCGATTCGGCAGCGGCGGTGGCAACAGTCTCCTCCTCTGGCACCTCCTCCACGCGGATCCTCTTGCCCGCGACGACGTCCTCCTTGGACGGCTGCGTTTCCATGGCCCGCTTCTTGGGCTTCACAAAGCTGCCACGCCCCGCGGCGCGTTCCGCCTCCTCGATGCTGTAGGGCTCGATCTCCAGGGCCTTGAGCCGCCGCTTGTGCACCTTGGTGCGGAAGTGGGCCTGCATGGCGGTGTCGTCGATGAAATACTTGGCACAGTGCACGCAATAGAACTGCGCGAATCCGGGCTTATCGAGGTCCACGTTCTGGTTGATCAGCTCCCCGCTGCGGGTGCGCAGGTCATCGTCGATCTGGTCGAGATCGCGACGGCGGTTCCGCACACGCCACCGCCTCTGCAGATGGGTGTCACCGTAGTGCATCTTCTTGCGCTTCGTTACCATTCCCATGTTGCTGGCTGTTTGTTGAAATTACCACTCGAAGCGAAATGAAAATAAACGTTTGTTTTGGCACGTGTTTTGGTCGCCAGTTGCGGTGTCAGCTGGAGTTGCTCTGCCAGACCTTTTCTGTAACCGGCAATGAGTTTAGGTATTTAGTTTCTTCCCTTATCTTGTATTTTGTTGCTTAACTCACCTTTTTTGGGCAAAAAACGGTTTTTTTTTAATATTTAATAATAACTTAATGCGCACCAAAATTCCTAGGTCACCGACCGATAACAAAGGTGTGTGCACACTGGTGGGTTATCGGTGTGTGACACGGCTAAGTTAGCGATGTCACCCTCCGCACACTTTTCAATTAGAGATGGCCCAGAAACCAAGCGATAGGTGTGTGTACGCGCTAATCTAGTGATGACTTTTCCAACCTTGTTTTTCATTTTTCTATTTTTAATGATCTGCCTGGAAACGCAAACGTATCTTGGAAACCCAATCATAATATTACATTCAAGCTTTGATCTAATGTCAAACAATCGACTTAAGTCACTATCGATAGTTTTCAGCTCTAGCTGTAGAGATGGGGCACCGCCGATATTCGCCGCTGAGCATCGATGGCTCCAAAGTTGCCGAATCGATCCATCGACGGTGCCATCGATGATTCTCCACCTCTACTTAGTCGCGTGTTTCGCAAATTGCAATTTTGCTGTCGTTTTTAAACTAACTGAAGTTGACGGGCGCTGCAAAGGAAATGCAAGCTTGCATTGCGAGGCGCAACTATTTGATTAATTTCGGTAATACTTCGATTCTCGAAGGAACCGCAGCGCATTAACAGCCTTGTGTTCTTGCCTTTCACTGTGTGTGTGTGTTTGTGTGTGTGTGTGTGTGTGGTGCGAACAGCGCGCTGTGAAAAATTTCAGAAATTGTTAGTGCTTATAAGGATATATATGTAGCGAGGAGGGAGAGAGCGACGGAGAGAGAGTGAGAAAGAGCAGAAGAAGCAGCAGCGACGCCGACAACAACTGTAATTTTCCATTAATTTTTGGGCGGGTTTTGAGCTGCAAAAAAAAAACAACTGTCATACTATAACTACATATAACTTTGCGTTTTTTTTTTTATGGCCAACATGTGTATTTGGTGCACGTTTCGGCGCGCGTGAGTGTGTGTGTGTGATAAACTTGAAATACAACGCAATCGCAACGAGAACAAAACTCGTCAAGGTAAAACGGCAGAAAAAAAAAAAAGGAACAACTAATTGTGTGTGAAAAATTCCAACGGAATTATGCGATTGAAGTAGTCTGCCCAATTGATTTTCGCTTAATTACTGCAGCGGTTGCATAAATTAAATGTTTACCATGAGTCGTTCACCAACACTGCATGAAAACGGTTAATTTGTCTGAAATGTACAAGTACATGTGCGCGCTAGCCCGCTTCTGTAAGTGTGTGTGTGTGTGTGCGGGAGTTTTCCTCTGCTAAATGCAACTTAATTCTTGAGGAAAATTCAGCCGACAAATGAAAATCGGATCGGGTAAACTATATGTAGTCGGTTAGTGTGTGCGTTCGGCATTGCTTTTCCCTGGGTCTATTTTATTGTCATTTTAGTTTTTCGGTTTTGTCTTTTCTTTACCTTTACCTTTTTCTTTCGTTTTTTTTTTTTTTGCATAATCGAAGCCGCCTTTCGGTACATGTGCATGTGTGCTGTCCCGCTCCCACTCCCACCCCCATACTACGGCCACCTGTACGCCCTTGCCGTCGGTGTATTGGTGCGAGATATAATATCACTTTGGAAGTCATTTATTTGCGGGCCTCGGAGTCTCGTGAGCGGTTTTTTTTTTTTCTTTTTTATTTGCTTTTCATATGTGAAAAACCTTTTTGTTGTGGCCCATTTTGGTTTTTCTTTTCTAGCCAGTGTGTGTGTGTGTGACTTTTTTTTTTTTGCGCTCTGAAAAACAATTTTCGCCTGGCGCCTTTAAACGCTTCAGCTGCAATTCGTTGCAAAAAGGAGAGAGGGAGAGGGAGAGAGAGAGAGAGCGGGGGGGCATTTCTATTTGTAGAAAAGAGCGCATAATTTGCAATAGTTTGCCAGACATTTACGCTTTCCATTCGAGCGAAATGCATGCAAACGCCTTTTTGGAGAGTGGCAGGCCGAAAAGCACAATAACAACTACCGTTACTATTACTATTACAATTACACTATTACTATTACTATTTATTGTTATTTCCCTCTCTCCTTTCTCCCTACTTTCCTTTGTTTATTTATCTCCACCCGTTTAACCTATATATCGATATCGGTAGTCTGGTATCGGTATCATTCGGTTGCCATTCAAGTGATTTATCCAATTACAAGCATACATGCCGTGTTTTTATTGATCTTTCCGGTGGATTACCATAAACAATAAATATCGCATAGTTCCAATTGCCTAAATGGTAATAATTAAGTTGCCATATAAGGTAGGGCATTTCATCTTCGAGAAGATACAGACTTATTCGTATTGCGATTAAGATCACATAAAAAGTGCCTTAATACCTCTGTAATCTATGTTAAACTGGGTTTTTTACCGTAGTACTTTCAAAACTTCAATTTCTTTCATTTTCTTCTAGATGTTCAATAGCTTAGACCTCAAATTGGTATGAATAAAAATCTCTAAAATACATAAGTTCTTAAAAAATAAGTGTTAAATTACTTGAAGCAATACTTACTGACATAAAAAGTATAAAAAAAAACAAAATTACATCTAATAATAATTTTTTGCAACTCTGATGCGATAGCAACCCTGAATCCTGATTGTTTCATGTCATCAGGACAGATTTATCCTATAAATTAGACAAATCCTATACCGAAAGATGGAATTTGACAAATCTTATACCGAAAGATGGAAATTAGACAAATCCTATACCGAAAGATGAAAATTAGACAAATCCTATACCGAAAGTGATTAAATACTAGACTTTAGTCGGCCTATGGAAATGTCAATGACCAAAATGTTTCGTTAAAAGTTATAATTCTTAAGGGTTCTATCAAAGAAAATCAATTGAAAGTCGGTGTTGGTTCTCCAGGTTAAAAATCCCATTTAATACAAAAATCTAATCAAAATCCATTTTTTTTGCAACTTTTTTGTAGCTCTTGAATGCTGAAAAACTGAAAGAGGTTCAGTCCCAGCTACAAGGAGACGATAACTCACTTCCCCTGTGGAACACACAGACCACAGATCACTTCGGAACCCATATAGAGAAACATCTATATTATATTATAAGACACGCAGGGACGCAGGGTGGTATAGAAGGAAGGACGAAGCGAAGGAGAGACGCGCCCCTCTCGTTTCCCGCCCAGCCAACAGCCGTGTGAAACCGTCTTGAATGGATCCATTTGTTGGCTGGTTTCAGAAGGAACAGGAGGGACCATCGCTGCGCACATGGTTAAAGATTTGGGAGACGAATGCCCAGGAGATGGGCGCATTGCTTGATCAACAGCTACAGCAGGCGACGACGACCAACGGCAGCATTAGCGGCAGCAGCAGCAGCAACAATAGCAGTGGCAACAACAACAACAACAATAACAGCAGCAACAACAACGGCAGCAACTCTACAAATAATATTGGTAACAATTCAACGGGCAAGCCCTACTTATCGCGACCCAACAGCTCGCTAAATCGAGTGCTGAATTTCCGAGGTGATTCCCTAGAGATCCTGCAGCAGCAACAGCTTAACGGAACCACTCAGCGTCACAACAGCAGCAGCAGCAGCAACACCACCACTAGCAGCAGCAGCAGCAGCAACAACAACACCAGCTCAGCGGCTGATTCCACCACAAATCGGGACAATAACTCACCCGCCAACAGCAGTTCAACCAACGGACCCGGAACAACAGGTGGAACAGGATCAGTGACAGGAGGAGGAACCGGATCCGGATCAGGAGTAACCGGCAGCAATAGTCCGGCCACCACAGCGGCAACCACAGCTGCGACCACGACTGGGCCAGCAGCCACCAGCATGAGCGATACTAGCAACAACCCGCCACAGACAACGACCACGCCCGCCAGCCGCACGAACAGTATCTACTACAATCCGTCGCGCAAGAAACGGCCGGAGAACAAGGCCGGCGGTGCCCATTACTATATGAACAACCACATGGAGATGATTGCGAAATACAAGGGTGAACCGTGGCGTAAACAAGACTATCCGTATGGCGAGGGCGTTATTGGGCTGCACGAGGAGATCGAGCACTTTTATCAGTACGTCCTACCCACGCCCTGCGAACACGCCATCCGCAACGAGGTGGTCAAGCGCATCGAGGCCGTTGTCCATTCCATCTGGCCACAGGCGGTGGTCGAGATCTTTGGTTCCTTTCGCACCGGCCTCTTTTTGCCCACCTCCGACATTGATCTCGTTGTGCTAGGTAAGTTAGTTAGAGGGGCTCTAAGCACTAAACATTACAATATCCGTCTCATCCTCTTCAGGTTTGTGGGAGAAACTGCCGCTGCGGACGCTGGAATTCGAGCTAGTGAGCCGCGGCATCGCTGAGGCTTGCACAGTGCGTGTCCTGGACAAGGCATCCGTGCCCATCATCAAGCTGACGGACCGGGAGACGCAGGTGAAGGTAGACATATCGTTCAACATGCAGAGCGGCGTGCAGTCGGCGGAGCTAATTAAGAAGTTTAAGCGCGACTATCCAGTGCTGGGGAAGCTAGTGCTGGTGCTCAAGCAGTTCCTACTGCTCCGCGATCTCAACGAGGTGTTCACGGGCGGCATCTCATCCTACTCGCTGATCCTCATGTGCATCAGCTTCCTGCAGATGCATCCGCGCGGCATCTATCACGATACAGCCAATCTGGGGGTGCTTCTCCTCGAGTTCTTCGAGCTTTACGGACGTCGTTTCAACTACATGAAGATTGGCATCTCCATCAAGAACGGCGGCCGCTACATGCCCAAGGATGAGCTGCAGCGCGACATGGTCGACGGTCATCGGCCCTCGCTTCTGTGCATCGAGGATCCGCTGACGCCGGGCAACGATATCGGACGCAGCAGCTACGGCGTCTTCCAGGTGCAGCAGGCCTTCAAGTGCGCCTACCGTGTCCTCGCCCTCGCCGTCAGTCCGCTCAACCTCCTCGGTATCGATCCACGCGTTAATTCCATACTGGGTAAGTGATTGTCACTCAAAAATGAAGCTTCATCAGAATGTTATGACTGAAGAATTGGGGGTTTATGTTTGTATGGCATATTTTTCCAGTTAAGCAATCAGTTTTCAATATTCCCATTAAATATATAGAGAAGTTTTTAATGTTTAATATAAAATTATTTTATTAAAGCTTGCTTATACATTGCTTTTATTTGTTTTTTTTTGTATTTTATTTATTTTTTTTTCATTTATCACTGTTCTGTTTGAACAACTTCACGATTTTAGGTTCTGTTAAATCAAAATTACAAGCAAATAATAAATTTAACTGCTCTAGTATTTTTTATAAACTAGAAACAAAGAATATTATAGTTGAGGTGACTTGAAAAAAGTCGCTAAGCTAAGCTAAACTAAGCTCAGCTCATTTTGGTGCTGACACATTAAACGGGAGCGGTAATAACAACAGTATTGCTCTAAATTTGTAATGGTTTTCTTTGTTCCGTTCCGTTCAACCAACACACAGGTCGAATCATCCACATCACCGACGACGTAATCGACTATCGCGAATGGATCCGCGAGAACTTTGAGCATCTGGTGGTGGTGGATCGCATCTCGCCGCTGCCCACTGCTCCCGCTGCGTACGCCACCTCGAATGGTGCGCCCAAATATGTGATCATGCCCTCGGGCGCCGTTGTCCAGCAGCTGTACCACCATCCGGTGCAGGTGCAAACCGCCCACGGGCACAGCCATGCGCACAGCCATAGTCACGGCCACGCGCATCCTGGCGGTGGCCATTTGGGCCAGCCGTTTGTCACCGGAACAGCTGCATCGGCCGCGACAACGACGACGACGGTGGCGGTAGTGGGCGTGGGCATATCAGCCGGCGGAGTCCAACAGCAGCAGCTTCAGCAGCAGCAACAGAATGCCACGGCCCATTCCCATGCGCAGCAGCAGTCGCAGAACCAATCGCAGTCGCGTCACAGACGTGGCAGCACCTCGTCGGGCGATGACTCCGAGGACAGCAAAGACTGCGATGTGGTCGAGACGACGTCGGGTGGACAGGAGGTCATCGATATCACGCTGTCGCCGCCGAA
The DNA here is from genome assembly GCA_035046095.1 of Drosophila pseudotakahashii. NCBI lineage: Eukaryota > Metazoa > Arthropoda > Insecta > Diptera > Drosophilidae > Drosophila > Drosophila pseudotakahashii. The sequence goes on from JAWNOE010000105.1 coordinate 18,825,840, forward strand.
TGGCCTGGGCTCCTCCATGTCTATGCCGCTGCCGGTGCTCGCCGTGGGCATGCCCGCGACGACGAGCAGTTGGAGCGGCACTGGCAATGGGACCGGCAACGGCGGTAGTGGTAGCGGAAACGGAAACGGAAACATCAACAGCAGCTCATCCACGGGCTCGTCGGTAATGCACACAATACCCCGCCTTGACACATGATGATTGGTGGTGGCCGGCTGCCTAATGCCCAGGCATCAGGTGGTCGGTTATGCTCCCATGCTGGCCGCAGTTGAGTCCCGGTTATATTTGAAACCGAAACAAGCACAGACAAAATTTCATCCAAAGACCTTGGGATCAACTGCAGCCAGCATGAATAGAAGCAACAGCAGCAGCAAGAACACATGTATAACCTCTTCACCACCAAAACAGCCGGAAAACGCCCACAACATCGCTGCCACATCGCAGGAGTTGGACCCAGAGCTGGATGATCAGCAGCAGCAGCAACAACAGAATCAGCACCAGCAGCACCACCACCAAGAGACTTCCGGAGTTAGTAGTGCCTCCTCCTCCACCGGAGGAGTTGGCGGCGGCTCCGGATCGGGTTCCTCCTCCGGCAGGGCAGGCGGAGAAGGCAGCGGCAGTGGTGGACGCAACTACAATCAGCGTGGCAACCACAATTCCAGCGGCTACTACCACCAGCAGTACTACGTGCCACCGCCGATGCAGCAGCAGCTGAGCAAGTCCAATTCAAACTCCTCCTCCTCCAACTATCACCAGCAGCACCATCACAGCCATAGCAACCATAGTCACCGGCAGCAGCATCACCACCAGCAGCAGCAGCAGCAACACCACCAGCAGCGACCGCAGCATCTGCGCCTGGGAGGCGGCGGCGGCGGCAATCGCTACCAGAAATCGGTAGGCGGATCGCCCACCATCAGTGCCGGCAATGCATCGAACAGCAGCAGCAATAGCAGCAACAGTAGCAGCACCAGCGGCAGCAACAACAACCGACTGCCGCCACTGCGAGGCACGCTGGTGAACTCGTCGTCGGCTATATCAATCATTTCCATATCCTCAGAATCATCCATTGCCAGCAGTAGCTCCAGCTCCTCGCGATCCGGTCAGGATCAGCAGCAGAACGAGCGCGATGAGCGATAGGATTAGGATCTAGGATATAGGATCTAGGATCTAGGATATAGGAAGAGATTGTGAACGTCAGAGAGAGAGAGAAAGAGATAGTTACGAGTTAGCAATATTTATGGATTATATTTCTTTCTCAGGTTAACTGCAAACTATGCTGCATTTTTCTAATTAATATCCCCAACTGCGATTCCTGCTCATGCTCCGCACTTCCTCACTTCCTTCCTCCTCCTTCGCCTCCACCCCCAAACACAATCCCAACAAACTAATGTTTAGACTTTATTTTACATTGCTGTCTCGCTTAAATTAGAAGAGCGAAGGAAACCTACTAAGCTTAATATTAGGAACTTTGCCTCTGATTTCGCTAAATGTATTTCATTTTGTTTCTAAAATAAATATGAAAGCAAACAAAAAAAAACGAAACAAAAAAAATATATATATAGATATATATTAGATAAAAACGGTATAAATATAAATGTAAACTCATAATTAGATTGTAATGGTTTAAAAGAGCGATAAACTGAAGTATGAAATTAGCTGCTAACATATTTAAGGTCCGCAAACATATGTTTCTAAATCTCTAGAGCTCCACCCCCCACCCATCCCCTCATCCACGTTTTACCCACGATCACGCGCATTACAACTTGTAAAGTACAATGTAGTTTCGCTAAAGGCTCTACGTTTCAAGCAAATGTTTTGTAAAATAAAAAGTCCCCAACCTCCTTCCCGTACCCTTTCCTAAAAAAAAAAAAACAAAAAACGAAAATACTGCGCGCAGTTCTTACGCTAATATTACTAAGTGAATTTGCGCGCAAACTGTAAAAAAAAGTAACATATATATACGAAAAGCTAAAAATCCCATTTCTCCTAGAAACCGAAATTCACCTTCTTCCTCATAATATCCCAAAAACTTCTTTTACTTTACTTCAAGTTAATTTTACGCCTGAAATGTATATGTTTTTATGATTACCATTATTACTACATTGATTATGATGCTTATTATTAGTTATTTTAACTAAGCTCAGAGAATCACGAGCCAACTAAAATTGTAATTAAACACATTGCTCAGATCTAAAGCAACTGTACTCTTAAACAAACAAGCAAAAAAAAAAAACCAACACAAAAACGACAAAAAAAAAAAACAAACCTACAACAACAAGAAACGCATCTTTTGTTTAAACTTACCTACGTTTAGTTGATTATTATGATTATGCAATGTTGTGCATTTCGCATAGATTCCTGCCATTTGTTTTGTATAGTTCACAAAGCTCTGTAAATACTTAGTTACCGCCCACTGTGACACCCCCACCCGCCCACCACACCACCCCCGCCCCCCCCCCCTCTAAACGCACTGCCATTTTGAGAAAGGTTTTTAAAAAACACGTCGAAAAGGAGCTAGCAGAAGAGTAGAAAAGAACATTTAGACTTTGTACATGTATAACATTTTAGGCTGTTCTTCTTTCCATTTGTAAGAGAAAACAAAGAAAGCAAAAAACAAAAATACCAAACAAGAAACAAAAACAAAACCGAACTAATTGTAAAATCACTTAAATAGTCTACGAATATGTTTGTCAATCGTTTTGTACGCGAGTCTGGAATATGGAGATCAATTTCGGATCTGTAATGCTAGGCAGCAATATTTTAATTTTCATTTGAGAGTACAACTTCCTTTTCCGATTCAAATGAGATCGTAAGTGACAAAAAAAAAAACAGGAACGGCTTTAAAATGTATATCAAAACATGTTGCAATATTTTAATATTGATTTCTTAATGTTGGGTGTGATAGTGTTTTTTTTTGTGTATCGTTAATCTAGTAGGCTACAGCAAAGTTTTGTAAACCAGTTGTAACTTGTACAGAACTAGTACATTTTCTTATTAATTAATTGTAATATTTAAACAATGGATTCTTTTTAATACGGTTTCTGATTTTCACTTTCGCTTATGTTTTTAAATTTCTTTTTAAACATTTTAAGCTTGTTTCCAAATAATTGAGCTAAGAGTTGAAATATCGAACTTAAAGAGGTTGAAAACCTTAATAAAGTAGAATTTCGTTTGCGAATGTTAGGAGAAAGTGAAAAAGTGAACTTAATTAAGAAAAAGTGTAAATGCGTTTTCCAAGTACTAAATAATTTAAGTTATCCATTGAAAAACTCTGTTTTTTTTTAGTCATTTAGGACCCTCAATGTTTTGGAAAACATGAAGTTTGGTACGATATCTTTTTTTTTCTGTTGCCTAGTGTGAATAAAGCTATGTCCACTGTTCACCGAAGGTGCTCTCTCCCTTTCGCACGATGACTACTACAAGCTTGCAGCTGAGCTATGAAGCCCACCTTACACACACTTTCTCGCTCACCCACATCACAAACATACACACACACACACACACAGGCGCATAAGCACTCACACAGACACCCAGCCCAAACAGAGAGGGACACATAACGGTAAAGATAGCATAGAAAGTTGGAAAATCGTGAAGTGAAGAAGTGAGAATGAGATAGCGATAGCGATAGAGCGAGAGAGGGAGTAATCGTATAAGAATTATTAAATTTATGCACTCGTCTGTTGAATATTTATATGAATTATATGTATGTAGTTACTAATATTAACTAATTGATAAATATACAATATTTATATGCATAACTTGTGGATTAATGTGGACAAACAAATGTTTAGAATTAGCGATCTAGCCACGTAAGACTCGTAAATCGTAAAACGTAAATCGTAAATCGAAAACTACTTAGACTTCATAACTGTGTACCAGAGCATATGTAAGCACTCCCACACACAAGAAATACATCACATCACAACACAACACAACACAACTCACGCATAATCGCTATGAATGTTGAGGTTATGTCGTAGATTTTTCAATATCGATCACTGTTCGCTTAGCCTAGCAAGTAAGCCGAAGAACTAACTGTAAAACTAACTCATTTCTTTACTGGATTCCATGCGTCTCGTCCTTTTGTCCATCGCCCCTTTATCTATATCCATTGTCCCTCGTTTTCGTTTGGGCTAAAGTTTTGATTTTCGATTCCAATCTAATCCAATCCCAAACACCATTCTTATTCTATTCGCATTCGCTCTTCCTTCCTTCCATAATACGCATATGTCCTGTGTGCCGTTGTTGTTATATATACACAAGCATATACTCGAAAACATTTTTTTGTCGTCGCGATATTAGAGGGTATTAATAAATTAAATTAAATTTAATTAACTACATTTAGCGCAACTAAATTCAATTCAAGTGAATCAAATGAATCGATCGATACATGTATATGATAGAGTTCAATAGCTGTGTAAGAATCGGAATCGTAACAATTTAGTATGCAAAAATCGTAAATCTAACTGATTGTATAATTAGCGAAAAGAGAAAACGGAAGCGATAAGCAAAACAATGCGACAAATAAAAGCCGGCAAAAACTAAAACTCTCGAGTATTCGTATTCAATGGGTCTATAAAATAATTATTTATTTCTTTAAAAATCTTAAGCTGCCCCAAAAAGTATACAATACTTTGACAACTCCAAAATAAAAGGGGCAAAGCTTTTCTAAAATCATAGGTCCGTTTTGCCCCATTACATTCTCTATATAGAAACATATCCTAAGTGGTTTTAAACTACCTTTTATTTAGCACAAGCTTAACAAGCGAATAGAATACTACCACTTTATGTAGGTAAACTTGAAAGTTTTGGGCTCCGTCGCCTCACAGACGTACAGCATCTGGATCTTGCAGTTGGCATCATTGATCATCTCCCGGGTGGCGAACATGTGCACACAGTTCTCGTTGCCGCCGTAGTTGTCCGGCATTTGCTTGGGTCCATTCCAGGGGGCATAGGTCATCGGCCGGCCGTTGGACATCCAGTAGAAGGCGCCCTCGGTGCCCAGGTCGTTGCCCGATATCCAAAAGTAGTCGTTGTTCTTGAACCCCTTGGCCTTCATGTACTTGATCAGCGCCTCCATTTCCGGCTTGTCCTCGATGGAAGCCAAGTGGGCGTTCATCATGCGACAGGCTCCGGCCGCCTGAAACCAGTTGACCTTGTTCATCGGCTCGATATAGTAGTAGTTGTCCCCGATCCGCACGAACGGTGTGGTGTCAATCTCCGAGGGAATGCCTAAAGTTTAAATTAAGAACCTATATAATATCATATACTATCTTTATTTAAGGGCTCACCATTGTAGACTTCGGTGCGGTAGTTGGTAAAGATGTTCACATCAGGCAGATAGGCCAAGCACGGACTCCAGGCACTTCCCAGGATTAGCAGCAGCGTTGTTGTGTGGTACATCTTTATCGGCCAGTGTCCAGAGCCCAACTATTCGGCGTCCGTAGTTCTGGGGACTTATATGGCCAGCAAAACCCCTTCCCTGGCAGCTGTTTGTCCCATGGATAGCAGCTGAATCAGCCGCATAGTTCTGTATAAGAAACGCGATCCGCTGAAAGTGAACACCCAGAAATGACAAGTGCACGCAGCTCCATCACTTGGTATAAATATTTTCTATAAATATTTGTTTATTTAAATCGTAGGTATTTAGCAGTTAACAGGGGGAAAAATGTTTTATCATGTTTAATTTATTAAATTAATTTATTTGATTTTTCTACTTTAAATTTTGAGAGCCTGAATCTAAATCTTAATCTAAACATCATTAGAAAATCAGTTTACCTATCAAATAGAATCTTAAATATACACTTTTTAATATCCAAATATTACTAGCTTGCTTCCTTAAAAGTCCTTCTGTTAAGTCTAGACCAGGGGTGATCAGTCCTTTTTTTAAAGTCACAAAGCCTGCCTGCGGTCACACGCCTATCTGGCATTGGGCACACGTCGATTCTTCTTCTGCCAACAAAATAAAATCTCAGATCATCGCCCTTAGATCGAATTCGGGACCGGTCACCTCGATGGGTTTCGAGGAAGCCGCCTCCTGCTGCGGCGGCCATACAATCCCCTCGATCCAGTCGACGAAACTGGAGACCCTGGTGTACACCGACGGCGGCCCACTGGCGCAACCCTGTCCCAGCGATGTGATGCCCACCACATAGCCCAGTGGTCCATCCTGCATGAGCAGGGGTCCTCCGGAATCGCCCTGGCACGTATCCCGCTCGCCGCTTATATCGCCGGCACACATTTGCGTGCCCTTCAGTCCCTCGGCCAGCTGATCCACCTGGTAGTGCACCTGGCACTCCTCGTTGCTCACGCTCTTGAGCGGCACCTTCAACAGCTGGGCGGACGAGAGTCCGGCGAAGCTGGTCTGTCCGTATCCAATGGCCGTGACCAGCGAGTTGGCGACCTCCTTTTCGGTCCAAATGCAGGTGGGCTTCAGTTCTGGCTTGGCCGCCGTTTCCAGCTCCAGCAGCGCAATATCGTTGTAGGCAGTGTTGGCATTGTATTCCGGATGGACGATCACCCGACGGATAAGCAGATCCTCGCCCTCGGCCAGGGTCAGATTGTCGCCACCGAGGCGAACCTGGCTGGGCGGCTCACTGAAAGAGATCAAGTAGTTATAATTTGGATTTCATAGAAAAATAGTATTAATTTATACTTAAGGCTGTGAAAAATATAACGCCCTAAACCTATTCACATTATATCAAATCCTACCTGAATCATTACCCAGAAAATTCTTTTATTTTTAAACAATTCCAAAATACTAAATAAGAAATAAAATACTTTAAAAAAAGATAGTAATAAAATTTAGTCATAAAAAACTGCAAAATATAATAAAACTAATAATAATAATCACCAACTAACCTATCTTAAGCGACCTTAAGGCCTTTTGCTGATATAGCTCTATAAGAAACCCTCTCATACCTTAAGTTTTAACTATAAGATGGCCTTAAATATTTTTCAAATTAATATAAATACAAATATAAACTTAAGATTAAACACTCTGGCAATTTGTGTACTTCTAGTACTTATAATCTTAAGAATAGATCAATGAAACCTTGGGATCCCAAACAAAAAAACCCAAACATAGTGACATAACAAGATTTGCCATCAGTTCCCACATTAAGAGAACGCCAAACTTACCCGCCCAAGTCGGCACAGTGGGCCGCCGTCAGAACAAAATTGTTGGCGATCAGCGCACCGCCGCATCGATAATATATCCGCTGATCGAAGTTGGACCGCCAGCCGAGCGCCGCCATGAAGGGGAATTCCCGCGGACGGGTGGGCATACCGCCCACAACCGAGACCACGAAGGTCAAGTCGTTCTCGTTGATCTTCTTGACATTGTTCAAGTCGTAGCAGGCTGTGAATGTGAAGGGGGAAACCCTCGTTAGTCATGGATTACATCATAAAGTCATACATAAAATATTTGTAAAACCTGTTTAAGACAAATTAATCTGGAGTGGTTTCTAAATTATTAGCTTTTCAAGAAAATTATCATTAATCATGGTAATATTTTTGAATCTAAAGAACTATATGTAATGGAAATATTGGTAAAAAAAAATAATACAATATTTATAATTTAAAAAAAATCAGAACTGTATATGAGCCAGTAATTCAATGTTTTGGGTTATACCAAAAATTAATATTATATTATTTTTAAGATAGAAAAAGATATGTTTTATATTTTACCATGGCTATTTAAAACCTAATTGATATAAAATAGTATATGCGTATATAAGAAAGTAATTCAAATTGGTTGATACTAAAATTAATATTAAATTATTTTTAGGATTTTTTACCATGGCTATTTAGAACCTAATTGCTTGCTTTATTATTATAATTATTTTAAAAGATTTTTTATAGAGATCTTCTCACCCTGCAGACTGGATCGTACGACCAGTGGTGCTATCAAGGGATTGCGGGTGGTGGGCAGCGTGGGCGGCACTTCGGTGGCAATCGGATCCTCTGGCTTGCAGCACACGAAGTGATCGAATCGCACAAAGTAGCAGGTCCTGGGCGATTCGCGTCTATCCAGCCATCCCTTCAGGGCGCTAGGACAGTCCTCCATGCGCCGGCAACTGCCCTTCGTCCTGTGCAACTCGTCCAGGTAGCACTCATCGAAGGAATCCTTGGGAAAGATGATGCCGCGCTGCGACTGCGGACTTATAGCAGGTGTTGCCTCGACTGTGGTGGAAAAAGTACCATTAGATGTGAAATTTAAGTGACTCACTACGATCTATAAAAATCCCACAAAAAGCACTTCAAACGAAGTGGGGAAAAATCATGATGGTAAAACATGTTTCAAAAACTGATTTATATAATGATTGGAAAATAATATGCTATATTTAGAAATTTTAGCTTTAAAACTTCGTTTTAAGATTAAATTTAAGAACGTTTTTAAATTTTAAATTAATATTAAAGTAAACAAAAGTTAATTTCAATTTCAAAGTTAGAAAGTCTGTTAAAAAACAACCAATTTCAATCAAAACAAAGCGACTGTCTGTTTTCATGCTCATGATTTTCTAGATTTTCTAGAATATCTAGAATTTCTCTCACCTGCCAGCAGCGGAAGCAGCACCAGGAGCTGCAGATACATACAGGTGGATGTGGAAATGGGACTCCGGTTACTCATCCTCCGTTCTTGATCAGCGCACGATGCGGACTGCAGTGGGGTCAGCGCGACCACGACGATTGAATTGGCGATCCCAGATCGGAGAGCAGAAACCAGCCGGGCAACTTCCAACTTCCAAGAGGCAATTAGTCGAAAGCCAAGAGACACACTGAGAGAACCTATTTTAATCAGTTCCGAAATAATACAAGTTGATACGAGATTTCGTAAATATTTTTAAAAGTATAAAATTTATTTCCATTTTTAAATGGTCTGTCCTGAATTTATGAATACATATTGAGTTTTTTGTGAAAAAAAAAGTAAAACTAGGATTTATCAATGAATATCATATTAAATACATATTCTGTGTAAAATAATTAAGGGTTTTAATATTTCAAGCTGGCATTTGGTAAATATTTTAAAAAGTATCAGATTTATTACCATTTTAAAATGGTCTGTCCTGAATTTATGAATACATAGTGAGTTTTTTTGTAAAAAATAAAACTATAACTAGGATTTATCAATGAATATCATATTAAATACATATTCTGTGTAAAATAATTAAGGGTTTTAATATTTCAAGCTGGCATTTGGTAAATATTTTAAAAAGTATCAGATTTGTTACCATTTTAAAATGGTCTGTCCTGAATTTATGAATACATAGTGAGTTTTTTTGTAAAAAATAAAACTATAACTAGGATTTATCAATGAATATCATATTAAATACAGATTCTGTGTAAAATAATTAAGGATTTTAATATTTTAAGCTGACATTTGGTAAATATTTTAAAAAGTATCAGATTTATTACCATTTCAAAATGGTCTCCCCTGAATTTATGAATACATAGTGAGTTTTTTTGTAAAAAATAAAAGTAAAACTTGGATTTATCAACGAATATTATTTTAAATACAGATTCTGTGTAAAATAATTAAGGATTTTAATATTTTAAGCTGACATTTGGTAAATATTTTAAAAAGTATCAGATGTATTTCCATTTTAAAATGGTCTGTCCTGAATTTATGAATACATAGTGAGTTTTTTTGTAAAAAATAAAAGTAAAACTAGGAATATTATTTTAAATAAGATTTAAAAGTGTTTGTACTCAACATGGTGATAATAAATTTATTTTGTATTTTTCTTTTGGCAAGAGTTTTTTGATCAGTGTCGGATCATCGTTTTGAAATCATATTTGTGTCTGTACAGGCACGCGCTCTTTCTCTGTGCCCCTCCGAAAAAATTTAATAATACTGAAAACAAACGCTGGCTTTTGTTCGAATCCCGGGCTGTAGCCGTATTATCTGTCCAGATGGCTCTTGACACTTGTGACACACCGTTTTTGGCTTTTCTGATAGTAGCCAGAATCAAAGTGAGTGCAATAAAAAAAAAACAAAAGAAAAACAACCGGTTCTCTCGGTTCTTAATTCACTTATTCACTTTGCCTTGGCTCATTGAACTTGGCTTATTTGCATTGTTTGAATGAATGGCGAGATTTTTGTTTGGTTTTTATAAGCTAACGTGCCTTAGGTTCGTATTATAACTAAGTACTTGTTCTTACATGCAGTGAGGCTGGGCTAAAGGCGCCAAAAAAATACACATAACTAACTTTTGAGATAGCTTGGGGGAGCTTAGCTTATGGGGACTTGTTAACACGTAAGACCTGGTCACTCAAAGTAAAAAGCTTTTATTATATTAAGTCTTAAGCTGGAAACTAGCGACTATGACTTCTTATATATATTTTATATGCGATTTGTATTAATTATTATTATAAGAGCTTGTCACTCAAAAAATAAAGCTTTTATTAGATTAACTCTAGAAACTAGAAACTTGTGACTATGAATATTGATTTATCCTTTTTACTTTTATAATAATTATTATTTTTAAAGGATTTATTTCTTTTTTAAAGATAATTATCTTGTAATTAACTTTGGTATGGAAAATGTTCAAGACACGAATATCAGGCATCCTAAGACCGAAAGACAGACTGAAAGAACTGTATGATTGGGATGGGGTATGCATGCCTGATCTCCTTCAGTAGCACGGCGTGCGTCTCGAAGCAGCCCTTCCAGGTGACGAGCAAAAAGGTATATTCGTTAAATTTAAAGCAGTGATGCACCTTCTCTAGATCCAGACCGAGCTCCAAGCCGAAGGGTTTCGTGCGCGCCGGCATTTTCCAGCTATCCGGACCTTCTTTTGAGGGATCCCATTTCTCCGAGCAACTTGTGAGTTCGTCCATCTGCAGCTGCTCCAACAGATCCACCGTTGAGCTGTGGATGCGCTCCAATTCCAAGTCAATGTCTTCGTCGATCCCATTGTGGCTGGACTCCACATAGTATGAGTGTCGTCGGGGTATCGGAGTCTTCAGCTTGCGTTTTTGCTTGGCAGAAGGATTGATCACGTTTGCTTGGAGTTCGGCCTCTTGGTCACTGGGCTGCTCCAAGTCCCGAGAAACGCTCGATGAATGCCTTCGCTTCGGCTTGTTGGAGGATTTCCGGGGCTTCTTGGGTGCCCGCTTCCCCTGGTTGCGCCGAAAGACCTCCGCCTCGTATGCGCTCAGCAGGTCACAGCAGTGGATCACTCCCTCCACCGGCTCCCAGGAGTTCTCCTCCTCCGGGAAGCCCAACCATTTCACCAAGTACTGAAGGCGACCGCGCTGCACGCGCTTGCCCACGATCTTCTCCAAAACAAACAAATTGCAGTCCAGCTCATTGGATGCGGAGGTGGTGGGGGTTTCGGAGTCACGGCGCTTTTCCGGCTGTCCACTAGACATGTTTTTTTTTCAATTTGTTACGAAAAGAAAAAGAGTGGCACACAAAACGCGCGGATAATGAGAATGGAATAAAACATGGCGGCGAGCTTCGGCGCTGCCAACGCGTTTCAGTGAGCTGCAATTAGGGATATTCCAGTGTAATCAAATTCATATGCTAATTCATTTAACTTACACGTTATTTATATTAAGGCTTTTTATATATATTTATTTCGGTTAATTATGACATCTGATTTTCTTACAACATGTGGTTTAAGCTTAATATATGTTTCGTTTTTCTTATACATTGATTTAAAAGGTTTTAAGAGCCGCCGCTGGAAAAATATTTAATTTCTAAATAACTCATGTGTCAAAAATATTTATTATTAGACTCTATTTTTGTAAGCCATTGTTGTTTAATACTTTGAGTTTTACTTTACAAATCAGAAAATAACTGTTAAAATGTGATTTTCATAACAGTTACTTAGGAATCTGGCTAGCCAGCCCTCGTTTACAGTTACCTGCACCTAACAACGAGTTGGCAGCCCGCACCCTGAGCTTGACGCCATTTTGGTTTTCCCGGCGCAACGCCACATTTCCCTGTACTGTTTTTTTGTGCCTGTCTCGTTTCTAAAAAAAAATTAAAGTCATGTCGAAAGGACCACGTGGTGTTTCCAACACCGCATTAAGGGGTGCCTCCGCAGGCGGAGGAGCCGAGCACATCGATGATCAGAATGCCGAGTTCGAGGTGGAGAAGCTCATGGCCCATAGCTATCTGCGCGGTCGCAAACAATTTCTGGTGAAATGGAAGGGATATCCGATGGAGCAGGCCACCTGGGAACCGATGGAGGAAATGCAGAACTGCATTGTCTCGCTGGTAGACTACGATGAGCAGGACTTCATTAAGATCATGAAGATCACCGAGGAAGAGCTGGCGAAGATTAAGCAGGAAGCGGAGCCGAAGGAGCTTTCCCCCAAGTCTTCGGACGTCCCTACCTATCTTATGGTGAATGATAAGGAGTATGCACCGGTTTATGCTGAGCAGGAAGAGTTCATGGGGTTCAACATCGAAAAGCAGTTATCCGCCCAAGTGAAGCAGGAGCAGGTGGCGCCGTCTGTAGATCCCAGCGATGACGAAATGGCAGGTGGGTCCATCAGCTCGGTGACCCACACTGACGAAGCTTCACGGGAATCATTCACAATCCAAGCGAAACGTATTTCACCAACTGATGCGATTGCTAATGGTAAAAAGGGCCAGGAGCACGAGTTTCTAGATGACCAAGAATCTAGTTACGACGAAATTTCTGGACCAGCATCGCTTCCCACATTGTGTACTGGAGAAACCAAGTCGGTGGCTTGCAAGATTAGAGCTTCTTTACCGTGGGAGCTCGACGAAGAAACCACTAGCGACGAAGAAACCACTGACGAAGGAGAAGCCTATGACGACGAAGAAACCACTGACAGCGATGACGAAATGGCAGGTGGGTTCATCATCTCGGTGAGCCCCACTGACGAAACTTCACGGGAATCATCAGCAATCAAAGCGATACGTGGTTCACCAACTGATGCGATTGTTGCTAATGGTAAAACGGGCAAGGAGCACGGGTTTCTAGATGACCAAGAATCCAGTTGCGACAAAATGTCTGGAGCAGCATCGCTTCCAACATTGGGTACTGGAGAAACTGAGTCGGTGACCAGCAAGACTAACGCTATTTTACCATTGGAGCTCGACGAAGAAGCCACTGGCGAAGATGAAGCTACTGACGAAGAAGAAGCCACTGGCGAAGAAGAAGCCACTGTCGAAGAAGAAGCCACTGTCGAAGAAGAAGCCACTGTCGAAGAAGAAGCCACTGACGACGAAGTGGCAGGATCAGCATCTGGCGGAACCGAGTCCGTCAGCAACACTGGCGAGAACCCACCGGATGGGGAATCCAACTCTCGGCTGACACCGAGCCAGATAGAAACTCAGCTAAGGCTGGACAAGCTGCTTGCAGACTTGGAGCGCACTATCATTCAGAATGGACTGTACCTAGACATGGAAAAGAAGAAACGTGGATGGAAGATGCCGCACCTCTCGAAACCCTTTGGCCCAGCACGCGGTCTGGAGTTGGAAAAGGTTCACAATTGTTTCAAGTTTTTCGAGTATTTCTTCTTTTGCGTCACCTGGAAGGGATGTCGCACCATGGACGCTGTGCCTCTGTGGAACATCAAGTATTTGTACCCGGAGATCATCATCGAGTTCCTTGAGACTTTGAAGCGTGCCTAAGTAAGCTAACTAGTATTAAGAAACCCTAAAGGAGGCACGAAAATCGAAAGAAACTCAAATCAAACGTAAAAATTTATTTTTTGTGCTCTATGTTATGTATTTTTTTGAAACAAAATTGTATTGTCGACAACTATTTTTATGACAGAGAAACATAATCCGCACATTCATGTTTAAAGATAATATGTAGTGCTCTGTACTTTTGTGAGATTAGAATGTAAGATGGAACTTGAAACTCGTAAATTTATAATATAACAAGTATATGTTTTACATAGAAGAATTAATATTAAGGAATTTTTGTTTTGTTTTTTAATTAAAACTCTTTGCTACGGAGATTTGTTATGAGTTTTATATATGGTTTAAAATCGTGAAAGTCTTGTTTGAGCTTATCTATGTTGTACTTATACAGTTAATTTATTTGTATATGATCTCCAGGTGGTTCTCTATCGCAAGAAGTTGCGTTGTGTAGAAGATATGGAAAGGGAGGACTGATAAGCGATAAGCAGGAAACCGTTTACTGTTCGTCTTCTGTTTTGTTTTCTCAACGTTTGTTGTAACTGTTCTATCTCTGGGATCTTTGACGCCTCGCTTTGAGGTGCTAATTTAGACTCAGTCTCTGTTTCATAGTTTCAGTTTCTCGGCTCCACTTTCAATTTGCGTTTTAATTTCTGCTGTCGCCATTCGGCGACGTTAGTTTGCCGACAACCGTGCCCACGATAACAGCTTTCTCGCCCAGCAGCCAGCACATCGGATCGGATTGCAATGGAGGGCAGTGGGGTAAGTTGCTTAGAATAATCTCTTTATATATCGATCCATAGACCTACCTATATAACACCTTGAAGACGAGCTGAGATGAGTGTGTCTCCCCTCTTTCAACACTCGATTTTAAAGCTTTTCTGTCCATATTGTGCATATATCACTTTTTTATGGCAGGTAGTAGAACAACTCGATAAAACCTGAACCGCAAGACCTGTACATCTAATAATTGCACAAGAAACGTTAGAAATTTCTATAAATCTGGAAAATACTTTGTATAGTTAAGGTTATTTTCTAGGATATTTTTGTGTGCGTTCTTGAATTCTGGAATTTATATTCCAATAATATTTAAAATTTTTTCGATACTACCATACCAATCTTATTAGCATTTGTTGAAAATGAAATGCAATCTTTTTAGTAAAATGATATGATATTTAATATTTAAATCGGAATTATAATAATAATTTATATTTTTTGTTACATGTTTTCACTAATTGTTTTATAATTTCTAGGCCAAACACATTCTGCAGTTGAGCGAGGATCAGCGGCGCAACTTTATCGATTCCTTTGACCGGGTGTTCAGCGACATAGACGGTGTCCTGTGGACCGTGAAGGATCCGGTGCCGCGGTCCGCCGAGGGATACGCTGCCCTCGAGCGGAGGGGCAAACAGTTGACATATGTGACCAACAACAGCGTGCTGGGGGAGGAGCAGTGCGTCAAGCGCTTCGCCAAGATCGGGATGAAGGTGCAGCCGGAGCAGATCTGGCATCCGGCCAAGTCCATCGCCGCATATCTGAGAGGCATTAAGTTCGAGGGCCTCATCTACGTCATCGCCAGCCAGTCGTTTAAGGAAGTAATGCGCAAAGCGGGATTCCACATCCTGGACGGGGTGAGTATCACCGAAGAATAGGCAACTAGAAGTTTCCATATTTAGACTGTTTAGAAAAACAAAATTCCAGTCGATTTTTTATTTATATGAAAAGTTTAAGAACAGAGATAAAGATTTTTTCTTTAAAAAATAGTATAATTTTATTAAAAACTAAAAAAATGTATACCCAATATTATCTGAATGATATAAAAACGAGTTTAACATTTTTAAAAATTATAAAATTTGCAAAAAAGCAAGTCAATAATATTTCAAATTTTCCAAAAACATTTAATAAAAGACCTTTTACATTTAAAAATAATTTTTGTATTCCATTGGAATTCTTATATTTATATAGAATTTCATAGCAAACAAATAAAATGTTATCGTAAAAAATATTAAAATTTTATTTAAAAAAAACGTAAATTATACAAAAAAAAACATTTTTGAAAATGATAAAATTTGTATAAAGAAAGGTCAACTATAATCAATATTTTTCAAAAAAATTTTAATAAAGACCTTTTCCATTTAAAAATAGTTTTTGTATACATATTTTATCCCTTATGTTAGCTTTTTCCTAAAAAGAAAAACATTTTAAGAATGTAAATGTAATTACAAGTATTTTAGTAAGAGTTATCCTATCTCCGCAGCCCAACGAGTCTATTGAGGGAAGTTTTGCCAGCCTGGCGGAGCACATTTTCGACCGGCAGGAGGTGCGCGCCGTGGTCATCGACGTGGATTTCAACCTGAGCTATCCCAAGTTGGCTCGGGCCCATCAGTACCTGCGGCATCCGGATTGCCTGCTAATCGCCGGCGCCACCGATATCCTGCTGCCCGTGGCCAAGGACGTGAATATCCTGGGACCGGGAGCCTTTGCCTCCATGCTGGCGGATGCCAGTGGCCGGCGGGCCATCACACTGGGCAAACCGGGACGCCAGCTTGGCGACCTGCTCATCAAGCACCACAAGATCGATCAGCCCAGTCGGGTGCTCATGATCGGCGACATGTTGGCCCAGGACATTGGCTTTGGCCGCCAGTGCGGCTTCCAGACCCTGCTCGTCCTCAGCGGCGGCTGCACGCGGGAGCAGTTCCTGGCGGAGAAGGATCCCGCCCGCCTGCCGGACTTCTATGCGGACAGCGTGGCCGATGTGGCTCAGTTGTTGGACGGCGCACCCAGGGCACATGTCTAGAAGGAAGTGGAGGATTGAGGTTTCCTTGGAATATATACAATATATACAATATATACATCTTCCAAGTCCCATTCGTATCTATATAGGCATTTAATATTTAACTTTAAGCCCTTGCAATATTATTTAGCCGTCTTTTTTTCATTGTTTCATTGTAATTTGTATATAATTCCCAAAATTTATTTGTATATCTGAAAGTAAAAACTAATTTTGTCTAATATTTAACTTTATTATTATAACAAATGAAATTGGTAAGCTGTAAAGAACCAGAATATTGGATTTTTAATTTTAACGAATCAAAATTTTAGCCAAATTGTTTAATTTTTAAACATATTCAATTTAAATCGTTCAAGTCAGTATTAATTTTTTAAAATAAATACACATTTACAACAAATTAAATTTGTAACATTTTCAATTCACTTTGTACGACTCGTCATCCATTTTTTTTTTAGGGTGAGGATAGAAAGCATTTATTTATTAACAATAATATTAATTCATAAATTATTTAATTACAAGGTAGTTTTTGAAAAGCTGTTAATTTTAAATAATATTGCAAAGCTCTCGCTGTGAGCTTTTTGGCATTTCCGCTCTTTGCGCAGACGTCCATATTTTTTGGTATTTTTTCCGGTATTTTTCCAAAAGTTCTCCACAGAGGTGGAGGGTGGAGTGAAGGTTCCCCAGTTTCCCAGTCAAAAAAAAAAGTTTGAACGAAACGGACGCATTTTGGGCAAAGGGTATTTTTATCCCCGTGTTTTCGTTTTTGCCGGCATTTTGGCGTAAGTGTACGCGCGCTTCCCCCCCTCCCCCTCGTCTTACCCCTCGCCTTTCCTCCCTTTTCGTAAGTGACGCGCGCACTGAACTAACGGTGAAAATACAGCGAGTGTGCAATTTATATTAATATAAATAGCGCGTAATTCAATACACACACCTATACACATTGTTCGCGAACGTGCGTGTTTTTGTTTTTTATCTTTTGTGTGTACCGTTTTTGTTTTTGCAAGTGTAGAACAAAAAGCAAAATAATAATAATTGTTTGAAATTTGAATGGAGTGTGTGCGGAAGGGAGATGGCAATATGCGCGCTGATCAGCTGAAGGTGAACCAGTTGTTGTTGTTGTTGCTGCTGGCTTCATTTCAAATTCAAGTGCAAACCCTTTTATTGTCATTTGACGTCATGACGTCACTGAGCCCGTTTTAGCGATCAGATGACTCAGGTACACTGAAAGAAATGGGATTGTCAACAGATCACAAAAAAAAATATATTTAAATCTAATTCTATTTTAATATGTTATTTAGTTTTCCCTTATTATTAAAAGCTAATAATATTTATTTTTTATTTTAAAATTTTAATCGATCTCTATTATTTTTTTTTTTTTCTGTGCATTTAGAAGATCTCACTCCTTTTTTTTTTAGCTCTGACGTCAACTGGGCAATTTAGAAATGCCTCAAAAATGCTAAACAATTGGTGACTATTAACTTACAGAATAAAAAATAAAAACAACAGCAAAAACAACAAGGGCAAACAACAAACAGAGCAAAAATATCAATGTCCGCCCTATCAGTTGATAATGGAAAATTGCCCAACTCCCCCTTTTCCACCCACTCGCTGATAAGATAAGATAAGATAAGATAAGACATTCTTTCCTCCGCGTGTTTCGCATTCTTTTTTTTCCACACACGTATATATTTTTTTTTTGCGCTGTGCATCAATCAGAATTCTGTGAAAAGTTGTTAACACACACGTTTATATACTTTTTTTTAGAGTAGTGGAATAAACCGAGCAAACCAGCAAGGAAAACATAAAACAAATTAAGCAAATAGCAAAAAAGGAGAACGATAACCGGTTGCAAATCAAGTGGCAAATAAAACACGTCATTTTCTTGGTCGATCTCTAGCAACAGGTGAGTCGAATGTCCAATTTGTTTTTCGAGTGTAAAATGCGGGGAAATGTGGGGGCGGTAATGTTTGCTGTACTTTCACCTTTCCGGCGGCCTAATGAGGGCTATTTATAAGCTAACACTCGGGCTTTGTTAAATTACTTGGCCATTTTTGGTCATTTCTTACACATTTTGGCGGCTTTCATCGCCACAAATTATATGAAATTACTTAGTTTTCTAAGAGAATAATAAACAGAATTTTTCGGATTTTAGGTAATAAAGTATTTTAAAAATTATTTAGTTAATTTGTATTCTAATTTTTGAAAATGCAATTCAATTAGTCACAAATTACTCAGTTATTTTATGAGAATTATAAACAGAATTTTTCGAGTTTTAGGTATTTCAGTATTTTTAAAATTAATTAGTTAATTTTTCAAAATACAATTAAATAAGTCACTCATTACTCAGTTTTTCTTTAAGAATAATAAACAGCATTTTTCGGATTTTGGGTAATCTAGTAGTCCAGAAATTGTTCTATTATTTATTTAATAATTTGGAAATTACAATTAAATTAGTCACAAATTACTCAGTTTTTCTATGAGAAAAATAAACAGAATTTTTTGATTATATGTAAGCCAGTAATCTATAAAATATACAATTAATTTTCAAATTTATTAAAATTACAATTAAATTAGCCACTTAGTTTTTCTATGAGAATAATACAAATAGAAAAAAAAATATAAAAATTATTCCAATAATTTTAAAAATTTTGGAAATTACAAACTGATTAAATCTTGTATTTTTTGTACTTATTTAAACTAATTAACATTTGCTAACAAATGATATTATCGTATCATTAAACTTTTAATCATTATCATTATAAACTTAATTAAAAAGAAATTCAAACTTTTTTGTCAGTGTTTATTATCTTAACTTTGAATTGCCCTGAAAAATGAGGTATTCCAAAGAACTTGATATTTAAGTTGCAATTCGTGCATAACCATTACGATTCGAGGGTATCATAATAAACAATCCGCTGGCGTGCTGCATTTGAATTTCAATTTGAGTAATTTGAGCGGCAAGGCTAAGTGAGAATAACGATATTGACCTCCACGGAACTAACCGAACGATTACCCTTTATGAGTCTGGGGATTCGCTATATTGTGTTTTTACTTATTTTGTACTTATTTTGTACATTTCGTACTTTTTTTTGATAACATTATTTGCGTTCTTTATAACTTATGTATGTAGCCTGGGTTTATCTAAATCCATTTCCGCTTCCACGTTTCGTTGTCGCAGTTTCAGTTTCAGTTTCAGTTTTAGTTTCAGTTTATTTGCCATTGCTTTGTATCTATTTCATTTGTCTGACCTGCATTTTTTCCCCCTTTTTTTCTGTATTTTTCTGTACTTTGTTGTATGTCCGCTGTTCCAGTCGGTGAAAATTTGAACAATTTTTACGAGGCTAAAAACATTTGGTTAACAAATTGTATACAACGGAGAGCGCAGTGAAGAAACTGGAAAAAAAAGCCTGAGAGGCGTCCAAAAATGATCTCATTCTCGTTTGGCTGTGCAGATTATTTATTGTTGCTTACTTAGCACAGTTTCTTTTTTCCCCGTTTTTATGCTTTTTTTTCAGTTTTTACATAGAGGCAATTTTGTTGCACATTCTGGCAAATTTTCTGAAAAATATTTCTAACATTTTAAAACATTTTTGAACATTTTTGAAGATTTTTAAACATTTTTGAACATATTTGAACATTTTTAAACATTTTTGAGCAATGAAAATGCAACTTATTAAGTAGTTCATAATTTGTATATTTTTTTAAAATATAAATTTGTATAAAAAATTAGATAAAAGGGGCACCTTAAAAAATATCTAGCAGAGAAGAATGTTTATTATTTTTATTTTCGTGAGTTTATCAAGAAATTGGTAATTCATTTCATTTCGTTTGAGTGTTTTGGCCAAACACCTTGTGTTTTTTTGGGGAACATAAGTATTGCCAGACCATCTGCTCTCATTATAATTATCTGTTCGATATATTCGCTGCCCGGTGTGTGGTTCATTCAACTTGGAAAGCCTCCTCCTTCTCCGCCAGAATCTCCCGGTCAATCGTCCGGTTCTGCATTTAAAAATAATCCCCACAGTTTCTTGTTTTGATTTAGGTTCTATGATTCTTTCTCTACTCTTTACATGGATCAAATGAGGCGTGAGTGTAAAATGATATGGAGTTGTCAGCGGGACGAAGCGGGAATTCAACCTCATTTTTTTTTCTCCCAGCCGATAAACAAATGCAATTCGAGATGAGCCGCGAATTTCACCACCCGGTCTTTCCTATGCGTTTGGCGGCATAACTGAAAGTTGTTTTGTAATATTAGAGCAGAGTGTGGATGTGACCTGGTTTTTTTGCAGCTGGTTGTCGGCTCAGTCAATGAGTTGAAGGCTTGTGTTGTTCGACCTCCCATATCTTGTTCGACTCGAAATTAGGCTTTTTTTGTAATCGGTTCTGTATCGGGTCTGAACCGGTTATGCAGTTTTGAAGTATAATTGAGCCTTTTATGCTGACTATTTCATCTATTTTTAGTAAATTGATTAACGCATCCTCGTTTCCAATCATTAAACGCTATGTAGGTCACTTAATGACGCCTTAATCAGTCTCTAATCGGCGCTCCTTCAACAACAACAAAGCAAAACCACCACTGACACACTAAGGAACTTAGCCCCCAAAAAATCGGAAAGAAAAAGAAAAGCCAAAGGGGTTTTGGGGGATGGAAAAAGGGGGTGAGAGCGGTCGGCTGCTTTCAGCATTTGTAAACTGCATTTTCGATGTGTGTTCCGTGGCCATAAAACTGTCCGACTAGCCATATTGCCAAGTCGCTCTAATTTATGGAGCACCACCCAAACCACCAACCACCATGGGTCGCCTTTTTTTTACAGTTCTGTTTACAGAGGGTGGTGCTCTGAACTTTGCCTCGCTAATTCCCAGAATATTGCCGGCTATTGTGTAACCAAAGGAAAGCCGACTTTTCTTTTCTTTTTCTTGCGTGCCTGAGTTTGAGTTTCAGTTTGTGCATGGTCTTTACTTATTAATGATTGCACTTCGAATTCAGAAATTGAAAAGTTCCAACTCACGCACTCTATAATTGCTTTTTTTTTTACTATTTTTAAGCCATTATTAGCTAAAGAAAGGTTATCATCTGATTCGTGGGTAGTTGTTTATTAGTTGGAATATACTAAAAGGGAAGTTATAGGATTTGTAAAGTAGCATTATAAATAAATATAATATAATATAATTAAAAATATGGCAATCTTTATTTTTTTCAAACCCCCTGCATCGACCATATATTTTCTAGGGTAACCATTAGTCGAATATAATGCGGATTAATAGGAAAATTTATATTCCGTGCACAAAGGGAATAAAGAGTAAGCTTCGGGAAAATGGGGAAGTTCAGGGGTCGGGGAAATACAAAAATGGAACCCACGCACTGCATCAAGTATTTATCCGCGGCTAATTGATCAAGTGATCCAATCATGGAATTCCAAATGAATCGAGGAATAGATTGGGAAGTGGAAGGGCCAAAATGACGCATAAAATGCGACTGATGTCGAAACCCGGTGCCCAAAAAGAACCCCAAATATTGCATCAAATCGAAATTCGAGCGAGAGAACATTATTGTTGTTGTATTTTTTTTTTTTTTTTGGTCGCCCCCACACGAGAGACTCAATAAATAGTGCTTGTGAGTTCCATCTGACGAAAGACAAATAAATCTTGCCATCTGAGTATAAATATTTTTCCAATTTGCGCAACATTTCGGTTAGTGAATCATCCGGGACGTTTAGAAAATCCAGACAAACCGACGACAGGAAACGGTTTAATTTTGATGATCTCTTGGAAACAAATCAGTGAAACATAAAAAAAAACCAAGTGACTAAGACCGCAGTTTAAAAACAAGTTATTGTGGAAAAAAAAGAAGAAAACAAGATAAAAACTCACTTACAAAATAGTTCGTGATATCCAAGTTCGAGTTCGAGTTCTTTCCCAAGTTCTCAGATTGTTTGTTTTGAAGGTCGGCTGCCGACTTCGCAACTTGTTTGCCGATTTAAATAATCACAAATGCCTCAAATATTGCGTCACGGGCGATAAAAGCCATCCCATAATGAAATCCTATACTATATAAAGAACTGACGTCATCATCGCTCCTCGAAAGAATCCCAACCTCAATGAGGTTCGCAAACAAAACCAAACGAACTCAATTAACCGAAATGGAAAAACAATTTAAGCCGTCTAAAACGTTATTCAGATATGCAAATTCTGATTTGTTTCTGAGTTTGTATTCAAATTGTATTGCCAGTTAAAGTTCACGGCAAGAATAAATAATTCAATTCGCTAGAAGTCTTTCAAAGGTTATCATAAAACTGGATTCGTAATTATTAGATCAAAAACAAATAAATAAATATATTATTTAGGTTTTTATAAAACTGGATTCGTAACTATTAAATATTTTTGTTTAAAATATCTAGAGTTACTTAAAAAATTCGAAAATCAATAGATAAATATTCTTATAGAAAGCAAATTAAAAAAGAATAGATTTAAGAAATATTTTTGTTTAAAATATCTAGAATTACTGAAAAAATTCTGAAATCACAAGATAAATATTCTAATAGATAGCAAATTTAAAAAAAAATATTTAAGAAATATTTCTGTTTAAAATATCTAGAATTACTGAAAACATTTGGAAATCAAAAGGTAAAAATTCCTATAGGGAGCAAATTAAAAAAAATATATTAAAATATATACCTATTTAAATAGTATTTCAATCCATACTTGTTTAAATTTTTAGAATACCTGAAAAAATAAAAAAAAATCAACAGATAAAAATCGAATTTTATGCAAATTCTTGTTTATTTTTTTTGTGCCAAATAAATTAGCCAATTTTTCACCCACAAGAGAGTTCGCGGAACCTCCTTTAAAAAATATGGCTACAATTTTCCCAAAAATTTTCAAATTGTTTCATAAACAACCGAAGGCAATTCACCGCCCAGACAATTGAGGCATTCTGAAACGAAAAAAAAAGATAAAGGCAGGGTGAGAAATAATTTCCGAATAACCTTGACATGAAACGAAATTATGAAAATGTCCAGATAAGTTTTGTTGTTGGACTCGGAACATTTCAAGTATATTTAGATCTCGATGGGGCAAGATATGTTGCATTGCTTAATCGGGGCAGAACAGATGGATGGGATCTATAGCTTTTCTTATCCAGCGGGTCAGGAAAACAAGGGCAGTTGATTGTCAATTAACCATTAAATCAACAAAGTTCGATCGAATCACGCTTTTTTTGCCCTGTGAGTCACTAAACAAGTATAACCGAGTTTACTTTTTACTTTGAGTCACGTTCGCCCCTTCGGCTAATTGCGCCAAAGGGAAAATTAACTGAAATTAACTGAAATTATGCGGTAATTAGCTGTTGTTACTCAGTACCAGATAAGCCGAATACATAAGTAAATGAGTCGTCGTTACGTGTTTTGTTTTTATTTTAGTCTGGGGAAAATAGTATAGAAAAATAGTGCTGACAAATCCTTCGATAGGAAATTGCTGTGGAGCAAAACTAAAGATCCCACGCAGAAAAAAAAAAGGAAAAGGGGAACAGGAAATCGCTGGTAAAGAAGTGTCTACATATGAGATTTTCCTGTGTGGGCCTCTGAAAAACCCACTTTCTGGGTGGAGTTTGCCTGCTTTGGTTTGGTTTTGCTCCACGCCTCACTTGAAAGGCACACTGAAAATAAATATGAGCCATATGAGCACTCGAATATACTTGAAATTCCTTTTATTAAAATATTAAATATTTTTTTTTTTTATAAAATGTATTTATACATAACTTTTTATAACCATTTAGTTGGTTGATCAACTTAAATAAATATTTAATATAATTTAAAAAAAATATATATATATTCCTAAAATTAAAAGAAGATTTAAATAATTAAAAATAATATTGAATTAAAAAAAATATTATAAAATTGTAAAAAATAAATGTAATAGAACCTAATTCTCAGTGCCATACTATATAGCTGAAAATACCCTTAAAAATGATTAGTATGCCAACTATGAAACCCAATAAATCTTAATCTTAAAATAAGCAGAAAAACATTAAAAATAAAATATGAATCATATTGTGGTTTTTTATTATTCAGATTTTTAAGTAAATAAATCGTTAATCTCCATTGGCTTTTAAAATGTGTGAAACCCACTAGGAAAGGGTACTGAAAAGAGTGCTTACTGTGTGGGCTGTGGAGGAAACTACAAGCGGAAATTCTGTGAAAAATGTGTGTGTTTTTTTTTTGTCCAGCCAAATATGAAATTTGATTTCGTTTGTGTGCCTGTGCTACGTACAATGTGGTATGTTGTATGTTGTAGGTTGTTTGTTGTTTTGTACTATGCATATTTTTTGTGTCAAGACACGTGACTGGGGATCTGTGAAGCGTAAAGGGTTTTCGCTGGGGGCCAAGCCCTTTGCCCCTTCGGGAGTTACGCATCGTCAGGCACTTGCGATAGGAATTTCCATTTCAGAAGATCGGCGAACTATAAAAATAAAAATAAAAAACAGAAAAAACCGAAAAGAGTTGTCCAACGGAAGTGAAGAAATGCATTTACCAGGAGGGCGGGACTGTACCATTTTTGGTGCAGTTTATCTGCTCATATTTTTGTATATTTTTTTTTTTTTTGTTTTAATTGAAATTGCAGACGGCAAATAATTTCCGGCCGTGAAATTCGAGTGCTGGTTTGCTGCACCCTTTAACGACAAAAAAAAATGTGAAGAGGGAGGAAGCGCTTTAATCTAATTAAGTGAATGGGATGAACGGATAATGTCTCTTATAAGTACATTTTTGAAGACTGTCAGGGGACGGAAAATACGATAATCGTTGAAATAAACAGAAATTGATATTTTTCAGAAGTGCGTAACTCAATCTCAATGGTTACTTGAATATTATTAAATTTTTATTATATTAAAGAAATTTTTTTTTTTAGATGTTAGTGATTTTTAATATTATATTATTATATTACGTATTTTTTTACAATTTTTCTTTTAAAGGTGATTAAAAATGGAATACCTTTTAATGATCTAATCTTGTTATTATATTATGTACTTTTTTTATAATTTTTATTTTAAAATAAACCAAAAGGGAATACCTTTTAATGATCCAATACCATTGTTTTGGAACCCCAACAAATATGTTGTATTTCAAAACAGGGGTTTTCCCCTCATTAGCCAAATGTGTAGTTGCTATCTAATGAATTTCCTCGCTGTAATGTTCTACTGGGACCTAGAATTCCAAGCACTGGCATTTGGAAAATGTAAATTTTCATTTCCTCTGCACTTTCCGCTTTCCTTTCGTCCTTTTGAACCGGCTCAGTTCATTCGCCTCGCCCCTTCCCTTGGGCTTTTTCCTATTTTTTTTTTTTTGTTTGTCCTATGCAAATTTAGCGGCAGGTCAACCCCCAAGGAACCCCATTTTTCCACCCACTCCCCTTTTCTTAGCAGTTTTCCCATCTCTTTTTCGCTTTTCCCTGGGCGAGTTCAAAAACCTTTTTGTGGCTGTTTGGGTGACATTTGGCCGGAAGTTGACTTTTGCCTTTAATTGCAGGGGGTGGCAGGTGCTCGAACCCCCTCCCCCTCCCCCTCAAACTTTCCACCATTTTGGACCCCATTTATATGGTTGTCATGCACTTGGCGTTACCAAGTTCCTATTGATTTTCTTCTGT
Organism: Drosophila pseudotakahashii; assembly: GCA_035046095.1. Taxonomy (NCBI): domain Eukaryota; kingdom Metazoa; phylum Arthropoda; class Insecta; order Diptera; family Drosophilidae; genus Drosophila; species Drosophila pseudotakahashii. The sequence continues at coordinate 18,851,898 of JAWNOE010000105.1, forward strand.
CTCTTTGCCTTTGTTTTGTTTTGTTTTGGTTCGGTTTCTTTTATTGTTATTATTTCGTAGGCCCGAAACCAAGTCACTGGGTCGCAGTAAGCTGCCAAAAGGGGGAGGGGGGGGGGGGTCTTGGATTTATGACACCAATTATTTATGAATTCTAAATTTGTTTGGCCCATTGCCAGACAGACAGACAGCCAGCGAAAAAGCCCCGAAATCAGACGAAAGGCGTCGAAAGGAGTCGAAGGGGGGGGGGGGGGAGTAGGGGGGACAGGTAACATTTGATATGATCGATGGGGCAGGGGAAATATGGAAATGCGAATACCTGACTAAAAATAGAGGCACACAGTAAAGATTCTTCGAAAGTGCAGAGCAATAACTTTTAAAAATTATCTACCTAAATGGTCTAAAATAATAAAATAATCCTCAAAAAAAAGGGAGGTTTCTCGGGCAGCCAAAACTGCTTAACTTAAAAATCTAAAAAACAAAACCGAAATTCGTAAATAATCTATATATAATCTACAAACTAAAACCATTTAAAAAAATCTGAAATATAAATGGAAAAACTATAACAAAATTTTTCACCACAAAACATAAAATTATTTTTTTAACTAATAATTATTTAAAAAAAATGCCTATAACCTCTTAAATACATTAAAAATAAGTTTTCCACCTAACAAAAATTATTGGAAATTTTTAAAAATAAATAATAATATTTATAATATTTTGCAATATTAATTCGAAGTAGAATATTTGATATATTTATTTATTCTCAGGTTAATAGAATATTTGATTTAGAAATTATTATGATTATAATCTTATTAGGTACTAAACGACATACATATTATTCATTTAATCCGTCCCAAGCACGCTTCACTGTCCACCAGTCACTAATGACAGTCGACTTTTGCTTTCTTTCGGCAGCACACCAGCAAGTTTGGGCTCAAGGACATTGCCGGAGCAGAGCGAAATCGTATCGGATCGAAGGAGCAGGAGTTCCAGGCAGGAGTAAGGAAGCAGGAGGAGCACACCATGTCGGAGCGCAGGAGTCACATACAGATGGCGCCGCCACCGCCGCCACCCAAACCAAACAAATCGCAGACAACAGCCAATGGAAATGGAAATGGCAACGGCTACGGAATCGTCCTACCGAATGGCAATAAAAACTATAACAAAATTGTCGCAGGCCAGGAACAGGAGGCTCAGAACTCGAGCGGCGTTCAGAGGAGCCAGTCGCCACCGCGCACAGAACAGGTCGTGATGACGCCCCGCGGAAAGACGGCCAACAGCACGGTGATCCTAATCGAACGGAAGCTCGTCGATGAGATCAACGATCGGGTCCATGTGGCCGGCGGCGATCACACCGGTATTATCATCAACAAGGACACGGTAGCGGGACAGAAGAGCGCCAGCAAGGCGGCCGCCTTGTCCCTGGAGTTCCGCGTCTTCCTGGTCAGCGCCAATACGGGCAAGCACTCGCAGGAGTCGCGCACGCTGAGGTTCTGGTTCCGGGACTGGCTGACCAACGACGAGAAGCAGGCCCACATCGCCCAGGACTTCTTCAAGGAGCTGGTCAGTCCGCAGGACTTTCCCAGAGGTGCGTTTTGTAATTAACTAAAATTGGAATAAATTCATTATGCTGCGATATATATTTTAAATATTTATTTTTAGAATTTATTGAGATATGCTACGGTATATATTTTAAATATTTACTTTCAAGTAAAAGTCTTTTTATCGAAAAAAAACTTGTATTAACTTCTTAAATATAACTTGGTTTTTTATAATAAGGGATTTATAATCTGGACTGCTCTATAAAATTGTTGACTAAAAAAACGGGAAGTAGTAAAAATCACCCAGAACGGATTAACATAAAAATCTAAAATAAAAAACTAAAATTCTAAAATAATTTCAAAAATAACATAGTTTTAAAAATAGTTTAGGATTTGATTTATGTGCCTTTTCCTTTTATTCTATTCCCTAGACTATGTGGGATTCATCAAGAAGATAATGAAGCTGCTGCAGCATGGATACTCGGAGATTCAGTCCATCGAGATTGAACTGCGCATCCTGGAGGAGACCTCTGCACCGCCATCGCGACCACGTGAGTATTCCTGCATTCTTATTATAAGAAACTTATAAGAAAGGAACTTGATTTAAAATGATAAGTATTTAAAATCCTTTTTAGAAAGCTTTCTTAAAGTATAGAGTAAAGTATTTTACTTTGGAACTTCAGGGTAAAATATTTTATTGCATACTTTTAGACACCTCAATTAAAGATTTCGAAATATCATAATAATATCAAGAACCAAGCTTACCGACTTTACTGTACCATCCAAAATTGACTTCTCATCTGAACCGTATATGACTATCCATCTATCCTCTGGGCTGTGCTGTGGTTATTTGTGTGGTGTTTATGGCGATTCGGCAATCAGCCCGGGATGGGTACATCATCTACTGCTACGGCGACTGCAACCGGAAGTTCGAGGAGGCGCTGTTGGCGCAGCGGAAGACAGGTGACGGCGACAACCTGATGAAGGCCATTTGGCTGGACATGTACACCGAGCAGCTGAGCGCCAGGCGGAAATGAGGGGGATTCCCATTGGGTTCCCATTGGATCCATTTCCATCTCTATTTCCCAGCTCCAGTGCTCCAATGCTCCCACAACTAATCATCTAATCCGCTCAACGAACTCGGTTTTGTATCCGCTTCGTTGCACCTCCTCCTCTTCGCCTTCTTTGTTGTTTGTTCGTTATTCGTTGTTCCCTTTTTTCGTTTTGTTCTTCCTTTCGTACTAATGCACGCACTAAAAAAAAACTCACAAAAAATGCATTGAAAAATACGTATTCAAAAAAAGTGTTGTGCACTCTTAAAAATATGTAAAAAAGCGAAATAAAATAAATGCCTAGGCGAATGGCTTCAAAACTGTAACGGTTTTAAGGTATCTTTCAATGCTAGTAAAACTGTAAGCCCGAACTTCAAGGATTTCAAGAGGTAGAGATCACCAGACATCGGATTATATGCAGAACAGTATTCTTAACATTCAAGTTCAAGCGAGTTATTAAAAAAAAATTTGTTTAATCTTAAATTTAATTTTGAATTTACCTAAAAATGTATATTGTATCAAAATACGCCTAAATCGATTTATAGTCATCAGTTTCCTTTACTGAATCAACTAGGACCTTTGGTTTACAGACAGATTTTTCCAGATTCTTCTCTTCAACTGTTTTTTTTACTATTTAAATGTTAGTCTTAGGGCTGTTTTCTCGTAGTAGTCTTTAAACCTTGATATTGTATGGGAATTCAGAATTTAAAGCGAATTTTTCATTAAAATTTAAATGCTAATGAAAAGTAGCGTTTCAAATTTGTTTTTCTAAATTTAAACCAACATTTAACCTCAAATTGTGAAGAACTTTAACTAAAAACCACAGAAGATAACAAACAAAAGTAAAAAAAATAGTTTGAGAACTACTTAAAAGTTTGACATTTAATGGAATTAACTATGGCTGTTGCTGCCAAACTTTACTCTCGCTCTCCCTTGCTGCCCTTTAATTGAAATGTGCTTCTCAAACCGCCACCTTCGTTGCAGTCTACAGTGTATACACCTCAAGTGTCCAATTTGTCTGCTGTCTGCAATTAAAATCCGCTGCTTGAGCACTTAATTGACTGCCCTGCCAGCCGATGTGTGTGTTTGTGTGTGTTTTTCTTTCACTAACAGACACCCACCGCCTAACAAGCCACGCCCACCGCTCAGAGTAGATGTCATTGCTCGCTAACAGAAATCCTGGCTAAATGAATAACCAACCATTGAAAGTAGGGGACTATCGTACCTGTTTTTTAATCATGTGTTTTCGTTGTCTCTTTTACCACAGTTTCCCTCGAGGAATCCCAGTTCGAATCTCCACCGCTGACCCAGGAGAAGGTGCTGGAGCTCATCGAGCAGGCATATCCCAATCCCGTGTCCCCCGAGGATCTGGCCAAGTGAGTAGTTTACCAAATGAAAATGTGTGCATTTTCCTTTTTGAGTTTTTCTAAATAGTTATAAGGTTTTCAAGAACAGTTTAAAACATATAATATATACAAATAGGAGTTATACTATTGATTATTTCTAATCAAATCTGTTTCCATTCCCTAGGGACTACGGCTGGAGTGAGCAGGATGTCCTGCTGGTGATCAAGTCGCTGCAGGATCGCGGCCTAATCAAGTCGATGGAGTACAACGCGTACACCCGCATCCATCACGAGGACAAGGAGATCAAGGTGGTCAAGCAGATGCCCACGATTGCCTCCAACAAGCAGCCCACCATCGCCATCATCACGGCCCAGTATTGCGAGAAGCTCGCCGTGGACGCGATGCTCGAGAACAAGGAGACATTCGTCCGATACACCACAGTCGGTAGGTTAAGTTCGATAACGAATCGCATAATCGCACGATTACCGATTGCCATTATCGATTGGCGTTTAAAACTCGAGACTCGTCGCCTTCTCCCCAATTCTTACTAATCGATCTCTTGCCTAACCGTCTTTTCTCTGTTTCTCTCTTTCCCTCTCTGTTCCTTTAACCTCGACTCCGGTGGCCAAAATATATATAAAAAAAATACATCACCACGAAATATCCACCATTACCGAATGAATTTGCATACAATTTTGACGATTGTTTGCTTGCCTGCAATAAAAACAAACAAAAAAACATTTCACCTTCCCCTGAACCCAAAAATACCAAACCCTGTAACAGATTCCGATCCCAATCTAACGAATTCACTCAGAAAGTCCAAAAAGAAACGAAGATTTGGTAAGCTAAATGTCCAGAATCCACATCTAAATTCCGACGCACCCATTAAAAGCCAGGTCAAGTTCATAGGTTTTCATTTAAATCCATCTATCCATCTATCGAGTGAGTCCTGTACTCGAATGAGTTGCCATAAACTTGGTTAGAAAGTTATGAACTTGGCCTAGAATAATTTGATTTGTTGTTACTTTCGTGTCTGTGTTGTAACGTCGGTTTCGGTTTTGTGTTTCATTTTATTTGGTTGTCGTTATGGTAAAGGATTGTCCTAGGATACATAGCCTTATATTGTACATACATGTGTAACTCTCACTATTAGACGGATTGATTAGCTCCGTCACGCACTTGGTTCATCTATTTATATAGGTATATATATCAAATGGTTAACCATCAATACACATCTTAAAATATTGTATTGTGGACACAACAAAAGATTCTCTAAAAAAAATATGTTTAATTTTTGAAAAATATCATCAATTTTTTTAAATTTAAATACATCAAAATATTATATATTGATTTTAATATGCAATTTTTTTAATGAAGTCAAATATTTAAAGTAATTATGACTAATGTTGTATCTAATAGTTTCTACCTTGATTCAAATATTTTTAAAATAAATCAAGCAATTAAATATTTCTATATTATAAATTACGTTATGGTTATTTTATTTAAATATGTAATAGGAATCTTTGAATTCAATATGCAGATATATTTTCTTTATGTATATTTCTTTAAATATCTGTTCTCAACTGATTCTCATCTCCCTTGTTTTTGTGACTGGTGTAATATCATTGTCCTGAGCGTAAACCACGTAAATCCCGAAACCTACTAACTAATATTCCAATATTTATTCCCGCAGGCGAATCGAACGTTTATACCCTGGGCAATATCGGGGCGCACAGGATCGTGAGCACCAAGCTGCCGTCGGTGGGCAGCAACCGGGAGGCGATGACGGCGACGGGCAACACCACCACCCGCCTGTTGGGCACATTCCAGAAGGTCGACTTCGTCTTCATTGTGGGCGTGGCCGGTGGTGTGCCCCACTACACGGACTACAAGAAGCATGTGCGGCTGGGCGATGTGGTCATCTCGTATGTGGACAAGCAGCGGGCGCTGATCAGCAATAGGTAATGATGGTATTTTATATAAAGTTCATCTATTAACCCTCCCCTATTTCATTAACAGCAAGGAGAAACCCTATGTGTACTTGTACAAGAGCGGCGAGGACGTGAAGACCTACTTCCCGGTGAACGACTCGCTGCAGCAGATCGCCGAGAGCCTGCAGGCCAACATGCAGGTGAAGCGGCCCTGGGAGGACTACCTCAACCAGGCCCAGCAGGCACTGGCCCAAAAGACCGAAGCCGACTTCAATCGTCCGGATGGGCGAACGGACAAGCTGTTCATGAATATCGGCAACAACGAGGTGATCGAGGTGGCCCATCCCATTGCCGCCGATGAGGTGGACGGAGTCAATCGGCTGCGCCTCCACCTGGGACCCATTGGATCCGGTCGCGATCTGGTGAGAAGCGACGAGCTGCGCACCCAGTTCGCCCGGAAGTACGGCCTCCTGGCCACCGATGTGGAGATGAGCAGTGTGCTGGACAGCATCATCGGCAATTGCCGCGAGAGCTTCATCCTGGTGAAGGGCATTGCCGACTACAAGGACGGCACTTCCACCCGCAAGTGGCAGAATTTCGCAGCCATTTCGGCGGCGTCGGTCGTGAAGTCGGTTATCTGCGGCATGGACGCGCCCACGAATGTCTAGGGAGGGGGGCTTAAATTCCTCCATTCCTACCCTACCCCACCCTGCCCTATTCCCCTCCTCGCATTTCCGATTCGATTTTCCTATCCATCCAGCAGCGACGTCTCTTTTTTTTATCTGCGGATAAGGAGCACCAACCTTCGTAAACCAAAATGTGCATAGATTGCATCATATATAATGTATGTTCGCGTAATATTGTATTAAATGATTTCTTGTTATTTATTTTGTTATAACTTTTGTACTACAACCAATCTAATTTACACACAAACACTTGACGTATATAATCACATATATACAGCAGTAAATAAATATCGCAACTAAGCTTGCAAAAACTACAAATTAGTCATGTTTGTTTTTTTAACTTTTCGCATTGGGTTGACTAAATAGCTACATTCCTAATTTCCGCCCTAAAATATCAGTATTTTGGACGACATGTTGCTTAAAACAGTCAGTCTTTTAGATATGGGCCTTGATTTGTCTAAATTACGACCGAAAAACCACAAAAAAAAGATTATTTTTGTAGAAAATTCGAATTTATATTTTTCACCCTAAAATATCCGTATTTTGGCTGTAAGAATGGAAATAATCATCCAAAAATAGAATGTCGTACCTCGTTGAGCTCGTAGTTTAATTTCCAATCAATTGGCATTCAAACCTAGAAATTTTTAAAATTTGTAATTTTTCGCAAAAAATCATGATGTTACCCCTTATAAAAAATGCAAAAATTGATCAAAAAATAAATTTTCTAGAAAGTGATGGGGATCGTTAGTTTAGGTTGTTAGCTGCTCAAAACAGTCGGACTTTTTACTAACGGCCTTGATTTGTCCAAATTACGACTGAAAAACCACAAAAAAAAAGATTATTTTCGTCGAAAATTCGAATCCATATTTTCCACCCTAAAATATCCGTATTTTGGCTGTAAGAATAGAAATAATCATCCAAGAATAGAATGTCGTACCTCGTTGAGCTCGTAGTTTAATTTCCAATCAATTGGCATTCAAACCTAGAAATTTTTAAAATTTGTAATTTTTCGCAAAAAATCATGATGTTACCCTTATAAAAAATGCAAAAATTGATCAAAAAATAAATTTTCTAGAAAGTGATGGGGATCGTTAGTTTAGGTTGTTAGCTGCTCACAACAGTCGGACTTTTTACTAACGGCCTTGATTTGTCCAAATTACGACTGAAAAACCACAAAAAAAAAGATTATTTTCGTCGAAAATTCGAATCCATATTTTCCACCCTAAAATATCCGTATTTTGGCTGTAAGAATAGAAATAATCATCCAAGAATAGAATGTCGTACCTCGTTGAGCTCGTAGTTTAATTTCCAATCAATTGGCATTCAAACCTAGAAAATTTTAAATTTTGTAATTTTTTGCAAAATTTATCAAAAAATAAAATTTCCAGAAAGTGATGAGGATCGTTAGCTAAGTGAGACCTTTTTTGACCGAGCTATGAAGAAAACCATCAAGAAAAATTACAATTTCATCAAAAAATATCACTATTTGTGATGGTAGTTATATTCCATGGAAAGGAAAAGGCAAAAAAATGTTCCTTTTTTGGTAAAAATATTACTTTTTCACAATAATCGTTTTTTTTTTTTCTTTTTACCAAAATTTGAAGGCATACAGTCCAGCGATAGTTTCACATCCCATTCCCGCGATAGTTCCACATCCCAGTGGCGCAGTGGAGTCCGTGCATTACGGACGCCCGCTCACGCACGCCATCGGGTGTTTTTCGAATCTCCGTCACGCGCCCATCTTTAACTCCCGACTACAACAATAAAAAAGGCCAATTTTTTTTTAGCAGCGGAGCGGAGCGTTTGGTATCAGCGTTTACACCTGTGTGGCCTTCAATCGCTCGCACCTGCACCCCCACCTGCCACCTGCCTCTTGCCTCCCCCCGAACGACGACAACTGCGGCGCACTTGCCTTCCTTTGTGCGTTGCTTTGTTTTTTTTTCGGCTGCTTCGGCCAAAGAGGCCCCAAGTTGAAGTCAAAGTTGCTTCTCCGCTGATCCGCAAAATGCTGTGGACGGTGCACCTGGACGGTGGGCCGCAGCGGGTCAATCACGCGGCGGTGGGCGTGGGCGACTTCATCTACAGCTTCGGCGGCTATTGCACCGGATACGATTATCGCTACAACGAACCGATCGACGTCCACGCCCTGAATGCGCACACGATGCGCTGGACGCTGGTGCCCCAGCAGCTGGACGCCGCCGGGGTGCCGCTCAAGTATCCGCTGGTGCCCTTCCAGCGCTACGGCCACACGGTGGTCGCCTACAAGGAGCGCATCTACATCTGGGGCGGCCGCAACGACGAGAATCTCTGCAATGCTTTGTACTGCTTTGATCCCAAGACGGCCCAGTGGTCGCGACCGCAGGTCACTGGGTGTCTGCCAGGAGCACGGGATGGCCACTCGGCCTGTGTGATTGGCAACAGCATGTTCATCTTCGGCGGCTTCGTCGACGAGATCAACGAGTTCAGCAGCGATGTGCACAGCCTCAACTTGGACACCATGGAATGGCGCTATGTGCAGACCTTTGGGGTGCCGCCCAGCTACAGGGACTTCCATGCGGCGGTGGCCTACGAGCAGGAGCGCATGTACATCTTTGGCGGGCGAGGCGACAAGCATAGTCCGTACCACAGCCAGGAGGAGACCTATTGCCACGAGATTGTCTACCTGGACATGAAGACCAAGGTCTGGCATCGGCCGTTTACGGCCGGCAAGGTGCCCGTGGGCCGTCGCAGCCACAGCATGTTTGTTTACAACAAGCTGATATACGTTTTCGGCGGCTACAACGGCCTGCTGGACCAGCATTTCAACGATCTGTACACCTTCGATCCGCGCACCAAGCTGTGGAACCTGATACGGGCCAACGGCAAGGCGCCGACGGCGCGTCGAAGGCAATGCGCCATCGTGATGGCCACTCGGATGTTCCTGTTCGGCGGCACCAGTCCAAGGAGCGGCGGCGCCGGTGGCTCCGGCTCGTGTAGCTCACCGGCAGCTGGAGCCTCGCCCACTCAGCCAGAGGCGGCCGCAGCCACAGCGGCTGGCGGCGTTGTGCCGCCCGGCGTGGCGCTCATCGACTACAGCGATCTGCATGTGCTGGACTTTGAGCCCACCCTGAAGACCCTGGCCACCATGGTGGTGCTCAAGCACCAGCTGGACATCTCGGGGCTGCCCAGGAGCTTCCGGTCCGATCTGCAGATGCTTACGCAGCCGAACAGTATTAGCCGGCCCATCAACCAGGCCGGCTAGCATCCAAAAACCTAAGGGATAAGCCCGAGTCGACTGCCACAAAAAAGGAAGAGAGAAGGAGAACGAGACGCATCACGGAGCCACTAGTCCGGTTCTTTGTATTTGAAACCATTGGAGGAGCAAGCTCGAATACCGTTTAGGAGAGTTAGAGAAGGAGAGATTGACGAGGAAGAGAGAAGCCCCAATTATTACGAAAGTTTTAGAAACTTGCTTTTGGTACTTCTGATAGCTGCTAAATAATACACAATAACGATGTTTATGCGAATGATATTATAATAGAAATGTAGTTCGTAAAACATTTATAAATCGTCCTTAAATAAAAACTCCATTAACTTTATCATGCTGCATCTGCTTTTGCCAAAATTTAGGATACTATAATATTTAAAGCCTATTATAAAGTTTTTTCGTTTAATATTAAAAGACAAACAAATTAGCAACCACAAACTTGCGCATATTGCCTGGTAAACTATTTATTTTAACCATTAGGAGCTGTGTGGCAGTTTTTCTTTGTTAGTTTTGACAATTTTCAAACCTCAAGGTAGACATTTCACCTTGTAATTATTAAAACCAATGTTATATGCGAGTAGTATATGAATCTCTATGGGTTTTTAAGGTTTTAAGTTTGTTGCTTATATGGTAATTGTTGATGTTAGGCCCCTAGAAGCCAGTGCTCCAGCCAGGAAGCAGTCAGCCAGCTAGCCAACAGCCTCGCACGCAATGCCAGTAAAAGTAAGGTCAGCAGCTCCGTAATTGGCTATTGTGAGTGGCAGTCGCCGAGCCTCCAGGGGCGGAATATGGGCTATATACTATACTATACTATAGATATAGATAGATCGCTTCGACTCTATCCCACGGCACTTGTGTAGCCGCGGACTGTGAGGTAGCCGTTGATGATGTCCGAGGGCATGTGTTGCATGGACGCGTATTCGTCGGCGTTGGCGAACCTCAGCTTGGTGTGCGGATCGGCATAGGGAGCGGGCAGGCCGCTGATGTCCGAGTACTTCTTGGCCGGAACCAGCGAGGGCGGTGCATTGAGCGTGAAGTCTGCAAAATGGAAATGGGTAACCAATGGGTTAAACAAAATCCCTATCTTTCGGCACTCACAGGTGGGTCTGTCGGCGGGCAGCTTTAGGTTGCGCTCCATATTGCTTATCTGCCGCAGCGGGCGGTACACACAGTTCTTGGGGAAGGCGAAGGGCCGCTTAAACGAGCGTTTCGGTTTCGAAGAGTTCGTTTCCATTTTTATTTCCAATTGAGATGGCAAAATCACAGACCGCCTATCGATTTTTCTAGAGATGAGGTTAGCTATGCTGCGATAATCGATATCGAATGGTGAAATGGCAGGACTCCACTGACATTTTTTAAGGTAAATATTCTTAAAACCTATGTCGGCTTAAATTGAGATTCTAAAATCTTATTAACTAAAATCAGGGGCCTAGCAGGATTTATATTTATTTTGATTACTAATTTGGGTAAGATTCTTGGTCTTTATGGACGATGGTAAATAATGTTTGAATTCCTTTTCAAATTCGCTGATTGGTACATACGTACTTTTTAGACAACAGTAAAACCGTTTAAAACCAAAAATCACAGTAGTGTTTTCAAAATAAAAATCACAAATAATTGATATTTAGGGTCCCTGGCTGAAATTAATGAAAGGGAAAATGTTAAATGTGCATACACTTTGGAATCCAATGTCAAATATTTTTCGATACTTAGGTAATGTCATAGACGTTTGGTAGCCATAATTCAGTCTACGACTAGCAATTGCGAGAAAAGTTAGAAAATGAACGACGTGAGTTAATAAATTTTATAAATTTTTTTTAATCCATATAGTTGAGAAATATAATGAATTACCCTGCAGCGAATTAGGAGCCACATCCGGGAAGCCGCTAAGATCTACTACGATTCTGTCGACGATATCCAGAAGCGCGAAGTAAGTTACCGGCCTTTTCTTAATTAGAAAGTGAGTCCTGAAATCCCATCTACTCTGCAGGAAATGGGAAAGTTGTACCATGAAAATTCCAGAAACACCTGGCAGGGAGTTAGGTCCAAGGGCCGCGACAAGATCCTGAGTGTCATCAAGGGTCTGCCCCTGACCAAGCATAGCTATTTGATAATGCACTCCCATGTCATCTGCAAGACGGACTACCTAGTCCATATCACCGGTGACGTAGAATACGGCGATGAGAAGTCGTGCAAGTTTCAGCACACCTTCATTTTGGACGTGAAGAACGCCGCTGACTGGAAGATATCCTCCGACACCTACCGCGTTCACCGTTCGACCGAGGATATGTTTGACAACTATATCTCACGTTATGACTAGATGGGCTAGAACTCTTAAGATTTGTTAAAGAATGCCAACTCAAGAAGAAGAATGGTAGCTGAATAAATCTGAACTTTAGAGTTGTTTCTGATAGTTAATTTTAAATGAAATCCTAATAATTTGAATTCAGTATGGGCGCAAGAAGAAAACTTTTGTTGATGGCACTCTTGTTATCGACAATAGAACTTGCGCTATCGATTATTATCGTATCGAAAGTATCGCATATCGCTGTCTAGAGGTGGAGTGAAAAAATCTTTTTTTTTTTAATAAATTAGTAGAATAATGAAAACTTGTATGGTTCAAATAAAACAAAAGCTTAATTCAGCAAACAAATAAAACGGAATTAGCAAAAGGTATTACTGGTCGGAAATCTCCATTTAAATCCACAGCCGCTTTCCTCCTACACCTCCAGTTGGAAATCTGAAAACATGTTTGTACAGTAAATAACTTCAATTATAAACACATATTTTAAAAAGAGTAAATGCGTCTAATGTTTTGGCTCAACAGTTGCTAGTTCTTGGACTAAATAGCTTACTATTTAGATCTACGTCCATGTCGTTTGGAATAATATTAAAAAATTAATAAGACATATTTAAAACGAAAAACATCGATGATTAAAAATTGCAAAGTTTAGAAAAACATCGATGCATCGATGTTTCTATCGATGCTTCCCCACCTCTGACACTGTCAGAAATTAGCGAATAAAATAATAGCCCCAAATCTGGAAATTGTCCATTTTCTTTTATTCGTAAATGAGCTAGAGCCCCAGCCGCTCGAGGCTGTGCAGTTGACAAGTGGCTACAAATACACCAAATTAATTCAGAGCTTTTCCGTAGGAAAACTGTGCGAAAATGATGTAAAGGAAAACTCAAGTAGTCCAACTGTGTGCGTGTGTGTGTGTGCGTGTCGGTGTTGGTGTGTGGAAATTAACGTAGTGTGAAGAAGAAAAGCGAAGGAAAAGCGACAATTGCAGTCCAAGGCGAACAACAAAAGCAGCTGAAGGTTGCCCCAAAAGCCCACGCCCCCTCCGCACCCCGCCCTTTAAGGAGGACGACAAACGGGAGTGCAGTAAGTTGATGGCCCCAAGGCCCCCCTTTTCCGCCCACGCCCCTGCCTTTTGCCCAAACTTAAAGCCCCCATTCCACTTCGAACTCCTGTAAACAAAAACAACGCATCAGCAATCAACACAAACAAAAATGCAAAGGTGTTTTTGTTGTTGTTCTTGTTGTTGTTGTAGAACGGAAGCGGAGGAAGTTGAATCATCAAGCGGAACTTGTTTCCCCAGCTCCATTTGTTGTTGTTGTTGTTGCTGCTGCTGCCGCCGTTCGAAGCATAAAGAGCCAGCATACAAAGTCCAATCAGAGTCTCGCTACAAATGCATGCGATTCCAATCGGAATCCGAGTTTATCGGGGCTATGTAAACAATAGAATTTTGCGCCACGCGGGGAATATTTAGATACAGTGAAGCCTCGGGTTGGTTGATTGGTTGGCTGGCTGCGTTCGGGGTCACCTGGCCGCGTCAGTGGGTCACCCACAAAGTAACCAAGATTTTCTGCGGTTCTTCTTTGTGAGTAATACGATATGATATGATGAAACAGCGTATCACTTTAAATCTCTCTATATAACCAATCTTAAGACTTTGAAATACCCACTTTGAAATCTTCCAGTAATAATAAATTAAGTGATTTCTTATAAAAAATAATCATAATATCAATAAACAAAAATAATCGAAATTTAGACAAACAAAAATAATCGAAATTTTAATAAACAAAAATAATCGAAATTTTGACAAACAAAAATAATTGAAATTTCAATAAACAAAAGTAATCGATATTCAATAAATAAAAATAAAATATTTTTTTTAAGAAAACCACTAAAAATTCATAAAGTAAAGTATTCTGTTATTTTTACTGGCCTTATGATCCAAAGAACACTCCTTAATAGATGTATTTCAAAATTAAATGGGAATCACACGATTTCTTGTGTCACTTATCGAATCGCCCCTTTGAAGGTTCCATTGACTTTGCCCCGACTGAAGATAACCGAACGAAAAATATTAATTAATATGGGATTGGGAGCAGCCCCCAACTGGTACAACTGGTATCCACTGTCTTGCGTTGCTCCCTATCTTATCTGTCCTGCAAGCACCAAGAATTAACCACTCAACCCCCGGGTCTTTTGCTGTCTTCTTCCAGAGGAAACGGCGCCGTCATGGAGGAGAAGCGCATCGCCGACTACTTTGTGGTGGCCGGAATGCCGGAGCATCCGCAGCTGCTGCAGGAGAACAGCTTCAATGACTCGGGAAGATTGCGGGCAGCCAGCACCATTGAACCGATCACGGACATCGGCGTCTACTTTCCGCTGCTGGGCGAGGAGGTGCCCGAGGGCTACGAGCTCCTCGCGCACACACCCACGGGTCTGCAGGCGAACCTCAACCACGGATCGGTCCGCACCACCGACTGCTACATCTACTTCCGGCGTGGCAAGGATCGCCCGCCGCTGGTGGACATAGGTGGGTCCAAGAATCCTCCACTCTAAACGTGGTTCTTATCAGATCTTCTTTATGACTATTGCCATTGATAGGTGGTTCTCCCAATCAATCTAGATCTCTCTGTATTTGCTGAGCTTCGAAGAAAATTTGCTGACATTTTTTATACTCGTGTGTTTTTGTGAGGGTTTCTTCTTAGTACGTCAAATTATAAAGATTAGCTTATAAATTAGCTTCCACGAATCTGAGCCTTTTATGCGAATTTCTGTGACTTATTTCTATTTTTCCTGGAAATAATTATATATTAAATTAAAAAGAATGAATTGACTAAAGCTTGAAATTATAAATTACACTTTATGAAAGAAATGTATAAATGAGATAGTTCGAATCTGAGTTTTATAACCACATTCGTTCAATTATTTATAAAACATCTTTCGTTTGTGTTTTTCTGAGACCTTAAATGTATTTTTATAAGTAGATTTCATCAATCAAAGAGAAGCTTTGTTGCTTTTTTACTTAGATAACGAAAGTAAACTCTAAGCTTGTAATCTCGACATGGTTCCATGATAAAGTCAATAAACAGAAATTTATTTAAATCAAATATACCCCATGCACCCTATATTTTTGTTATCAGGCAGAAGAACACACAACATTTTAAGTTGGTTAGGGAAAAATAGGTTATTCATAACTACCAATAAAATATATGTATAAATAGATAACAGATTTAATTAGTATATTATTATTACAATATTAATCTGCTTCACCTTTTGCAGGAGTTCTGTACGATGGCCACGAACGGATCATGTCGGATGCGGAAATCGTCGCGGAGACTCCCGGCGGCCGGGTGGCCAACGTGAACAACTCGTCCGCGAAGACCTTTCTCACCTATCGTCGTGCCCGGGCCGACATGCCCTGCAACGAGCTGGTGGTCACCGAGCTGTGCGTCATCGTCCAGAGCCGGGGGGAACGGGCTCCGCACGCCTTCTGCCTGATCTACAAGACCCTGAACAAGGGCTACGTGGGCAGCGACGTCTATCTGTGCTACAAGAAGTCCATGTACCGGCCGAAGCACATCAGCTACAAGCCGGAGATCCTGCTGCGCTACCCCACCGTCGATCACACCGACTTCCCGCTGAATCTATGCCCGAGCGTGCCGCTCTTCTGCCTGCCGATGGGCGCCTCCCTGGAGGCCTGGCCCCACGTCAATGGGACGGAGAAGCGCAAGCCCATCAGTCCGGTGTTCAGCACCTTTGTGCTGACTGTGAACGACGGCACCTACAAGGTGTACGGATCGGCGTTGACCTTCTACGAGGACTACGAGTAGGTATTTGCAGCCATGAGAATGAATCAAATCTAAATGATAATCCCTTGCAGTGAGTCGCAGTTGTCGGCGGAGCAGAAGGAGCTGCTCGGTTGGAACGACGATTTCGGCGGACAGCACTCGCTGCACATGATCAAGGCCATTTGCCTGCTGTCGCATCATCCCTTTGGCGACACCTTCGACAAGTGGCTCAAGTATCTGCATGTGAGTTTCAGTTTATATCCTATTCTGCCCTTTTAGTTTCTCCAATCTGATCTCTATCACCTTTTTTCAGCGCATGGTGCTGTATGGCGTGAATATACCCATTCCCGTGGAGCGCTACATCACCCAGCTGCTGGACGAGGTGCCCTTTCCGGCGCCCAGCATCCATCTGCAGCTGTCGAGCGAGTCGAACGATCGCATACTGCTCACCCAGCCGGAGGATTCGCCGCTGCCGAGGAGTGGCGCCGGCTTCCACATGCTGCTCCAGAACCTGGGCACCGACAACTGTCTACATGTGCTGCTGCTGGCCCTCACCGAACAGAAGATACTCATCCACTCACTCAGGTAAGCCCACAAAGTTCTCCGAGTGTCTGTATAGTGGCTATACTAACTATCGATGCCTTCTCCGCAGACCTGCCACATTGACTGCTGTGGCCGAGGCCATTGTCTCCCTGCTGTTCCCCTTCAAGTGGCAGTGCCCGTACATACCGCTCTGTCCGCTGGGTCTGTCGGAGGTGCTCCATGCCCCATTGCCTTATCTCATCGGCGTGGACTCGCGCTTCTTCGATCTGTACGAGCCGCCCACGGATGTCACCTGCATCGACCTGGACACCAATAACATAAGCGTGAGTTTTGGAGTGACCTTTTATGGGGTTATCTATATTATTTGTATATTCCCTATTTTTCCAGCTGTGCGAATCGCAGCGCCACTTGTCGCCCAAGCTGCTGCCGAAACGCGCCGCCCGCCTGCTCCGCCAGACGCTGACCGAACTGGAGAACGCCAAGCCCATCAGCTACGACTCCACGAACAGTTTGGATCGCGACATCAGGAAGCGGAAACGGGAACTGGTGCTGGAGCAGCGCATCCAGGAGGCCTTCCTGCTCTTTATGGCCAGCATTTTGCGTGGCTACCGGGACTTTCTGGTGCCCATTTCCAAAGCCCCCTCGGTGGGGGCCACCGATCCAAGTGCCCTCTTCCAGCTAAAGGCGTTTTTGCGATCGCGGGATAAGGTAATGCGTGAACTTCCAAGGGTTTCCACCGAAAGTAATCACCGGTTTCTTTCCCCAACAGTCGCACCAGAAGTTCTTCGAGCTGATGATGAAGACCCAGATGTTTATCCGGTTCATCGAGGAGCGCTCCTTCGTCTCGGACGGCGATCATGGCCTGAGCTTCTTCGACGAGTGCGCGGAGAAGGTGGGCAACTACGACGAGACGCCCGCCCAACTGCATTTGGTGGACTGGGACACGGGCCAGAATAGCGAGCGCACCAAGTACATCTTTCCGCCGGACAGCGTGACTCCGGCGGGCGGTGGAGCAGGAGCAGGAGGAGGCGGAGGAGGTGGCCTGGCCTACAACTATGAGAACTTCACGCTGCAGCCGGAGCTGCTGCAGAGCGGCAAGAAGACGGCCCTATCGAAGTTCCTGCAGCTGCAGCTGAATGCATCCCTTTCGCCGGGATCGCCGATTGCCCGGCGCACCAAGCACGAGATTAAGCTCTCGCAGAAGATGGCCAGCCGGTGTCAGCAGCATCCGGAGGCGTGGTCCAAGTACCTGCTGGCCACCTGCTACTCGCTGTACTTCCTCATCCTGCCCTCGATGGTCCTGGATACGCGACACGCCGGCAAGGAGCCGGAGATTCTGCGCGCCGCCTACGATGTCCTGGTGCGGGCCAGTCGCCTGAAGATCACCTGCGACGAGTTCTGTTACAGGATCATGATGCAGCTGTGCGGCATCCACAACCTGCCGGTGCTGGCCGTCCGCCTGCACTATCTGATGAAGCGTTCGGGCGTGCAGGCCAATGCCCTGACCTACGGCTTCTACAACCGCTGCGTCCTGGAGTCCCAGTGGCCGCAGGACAGCACTACGCTGAGCCAGATCCGCTGGAATCGCATCAAGAACGTGGTGCTGGGCGCGGCGCAGTTTCGCAAGGCTGGCAAACAGAGGGCCGCCTCCAAGGTGAATAAATCGCTGAGCACTTCACAGGACCAGAACCTCAGCACCCTGGAGACGGTCGACGGACAGTCGCGCACCAGTCTGGCCTCCTCCACCGGCGGCGATGGCGGCGGCGGCCACGGGCTGCTCGACTTTGCCTCCTTCGATCGGCTGAGGAACAAGCTGGGCAGCATTGTGCGCCAGACGGTGACGGGTGGCAACAACGAGGCCCTCGGGGATGCGGTCAACAGTGCCGGGTTGCTTATACCCGGCGAACGAAGTGCGCCGAACACACCGACCTATGGCGGTGACACCGAGATTCTGGCCAAGGCACTGCAGCAACAGCAGCCGCGCAAGCAGATCATGAGCATTGGCGGCGGCGACGATGACGACGAGGAGGAGGAGGAGGATGAGGACGAGGATGACTACACGGCTGGGTCGCCGAGCGCGCCGCAAAAGCAACTGGAGGCGGGCGCCGATGAGCTGGAATACGCCGCTGGTGGGGATTACGAGGCGGACGAGGAGGACGACGATGAGGTGGACGAGCATGTAGCCGCACAGCGGGCACGTCAGCGGGTGCAGAGTCCAACCAAGTGAGTTTTGCAATCGATTGGAATGTGAATTTGGTACTTATCTATATACTTTACCCCCCAAGAATCTCGCCCCGCACGCCCGTCACCCAAAACGATCCGCTGGGCGCTCTCAACGAGGAGGAGTCCAGTGCCGCCAGTGCCACGCCCACACAGCAGCAGTCGCTGGCGCAGCAGGATCAGCAGCAGGCGCAGTCGCAGATCGATAGCAGCATGTACACCGACAAGCCGATCCTGTTCCGCGGCCAGAGGAGCGCCACCTTCGACGAGTCGACCCAGATCGGGAAGAGCATGCACCGCTCGGAGACGATGCCGGTGGCCAGCAGCGGGGTGACCAACAGCCTGGCCAACATCGGATCCTCGCTGAAGTTCACGTTCGGGTAACTCCGGCATTCCGCAGTCTTTCCCCCTCCTCCCTTTCGATTCATCTGAACACACGATTCTACAAGCATTCCACGTCCAATCACCAAAGCAAGCGGATTATTCATCCCTTTTTCGTTTTTACTTATAACTTTATCCTCTATCCTTGGCTTTCTACAGTTTTCACATCATTTGCTGTTCCAAAACTAAAGCATATTTATTGGAAATATCTAATCGTATACAATCAAATGATATGAAAACCTGGAATCGCCCTTAAAATCTTTATCCTTATCTACCTCTCTCCAAATCGAACTCGTTTCTGTTTCCACAATTGTTTTATGATTTATTTTCATATATTATATATATATAATTATATCTTAGACGTTATTCACCCGCACGATTGTCCCTTAAGAAAGACTTGAAATTGCCCGCCAATATTATAGAAAATATATCGAGCATAAGGTAAGTGGAGACCTTTCTTAGAGAACTTCTAGACAAACATATCCGAAAACTACACCCAATAATGTGTGTTGTGCTGCTTTCCACATGACAATCCAATCGAATCCAATTTGTGTTCTCTTGGTGAAGGAAGCGATAAGTTGTTTAATTTTGTTCAAAAATCTTCAATTGTTAAGTCCGACTTTTGTATTTTTGTATTTTCAAAGTGTATTATCATATAATATTATTTCTTAATATTTATTGGATTCTATAAATAAATTTTTAAAATAGACAATCGAAATCACAAAGTTTAAAAATGTTTTTTCCCACTTAAAGTAAAGTTAAAGTATAAAAATAAAATTGTGTTACTACAAAAATTTTTTTTTTACTTTTCAAAATTTTTTTTTAAGTGTTAAGAAGCTTTTTCAAAATGTAAAAACAATGTTTCAGCCAGCTTTATTGCTTTAAAAATAGTTCAATACTAATATTATTTAAAATTTGGTTATATAAACACACATCTATATATTTACTTGCGGCAACTAACACAACACACAGCGGCACAACAAGAACACACAAACACACAACACAACAGAGACCTAACCTCTTGTTTTCGTTTTGTGTTCCACATAAGTTTCACACCCCGAAATGCTGTTCCGCAGAGTTTCGCCTTTGGTTTTGGTTATGGTTATGGTTATGGTTTTAAGTCCCTGTAAAATTTCGTTGGTGGCGGGCAATTCAAGGTTTGACAAAAGCCACGCAAAGCATCCACACTAACTAAATCGATAAATAAATCAAAAAGAAAAACTAACTAACGGCCATCCACAAGCACCGCACCACCATATTATATAGCAGCTCCACCAGCAGTTGATTTTCGATATCTTGGATAAATAAGTTCTTAAAAATATAAGAATAGGTAGTTTTTCACTAACATAATAATTTATGAAAATAAGTTTGAAAAATAATATTAATAATATAATATAAAATAATTAAATAATTCTAGAATAAAGAAAAACCTTTAAATTAGCAAAGCATATTTCAGGTATATTAGGTTTCTGAGATATAAAGATGATATAATACTCTTTGACAATACTAAAAACGTTTGTTAAAATAATTAAACAAAAAAATATAGATTCTAGAAAAAAAAACATTTAAATTTAAAAAACATATTTTAGTTTTTTGAAATACCTTTAAAGTTGATATATTACTTTTTGAACAGATTAGATAGTTTTTCACTAGTCAAATAATTTATTCAGTAATTAAAAAAAGAATAAAAATCAAGAATAAATCTAAAAATCTGAAAAATTTATTGAAATAATTAAAAAAAAGAATATAAATTCTAAAAATAAATACATTAAATAAAAAAAATTGAGTTATATGAAGTTAGCTAAGAAATTACTTAAATATTTATAATTAATATTAGTAATATTTTCTCGCATGAAATCAGCTGCTGTTGGCTCCACTTCATTCTTATTTCGTTGTACATAGATCTATGAAATATTGCCCATAATAATAATACAACCCGACTAACTCATGATATCTGTACAACACAGTCCCAGCTTGACGGGCAAGAAGTCGAACGAGTTGATCCAGGGAAGTCTGAGCAGCATCAAATCGGCGGCCAGTTCGCTGACCAAGAAGTTCGACGAGATCAAGGGCGTGATCTCGGCCAATTCCACGCCGACCAAGACGAACAACGGCCACCATCCGCATGGCCTGCATCATCCGCACCACCTCCACCACCATCATCATCAGCAGCATGGCAATCCGGAGCAGGAGGAGCACGACGCCGCCGTCCACGAGGAGGGCAAGTTGCGGCGCGTCTCCAGCGACCTGGATCCCTGGGGCAGGCTGAGCGAGTCGCGCAAGTCCAGCTACAACAACCTGGTGCCGCTCGGCGAGAATAGCTCCACCGGCGCCCTCCACATGCACGCCTTTCCCGCTCTGCCCGACAACCTCTACAGTCTCATTGGCGAGGTGAGTTCCCTGAACCTTTCGTTCTGCATTCAAATGGATAATCCCAATGGCTTTGCAATCCCACAGAGCGCCGCGGATCGTGACTGCGATGTGCTGATCCAGCTGACAACCTGCTCGCAGTGCCACAACTGCTCGGTGCTCGTCTACGACGAGGAGATCATGAGCGGCTGGACGGCGGAGGACTCCAACCTGAACACCACCTGCCATGCCTGCAACAAGCTCACGGTCCCCTTCCTCAGCGTCCAGATCGAGCGTCAGTCGGATCAGATGGATACGCCAGAGTCTGGCCATGAGGAGTCAGCAGCAGGAGCAGCAACTGTATCCAATGGCACCAGCCACAAGTCCAACCTGACCGTGCCGTATCTAAATCCGCTGGTGCTGCGCAAGGAGCTGGAGAACATACTCACCCAGGAGGGCGACATCGCGCTAATCAAGCCGGAGTTCGTCGAGGAGCATCCGATCATCTACTGGAATCTGCTCTGGCTGATGGAGCGCATCGAGAGCAAGACGCACCTGCCCGAGCTCTGTCTGCCCGTACCGGTTAGTAAATCGTTTGGGAAAACAAACCTTAGTAAAATATATAAGCATATGTTTTAATGTTTAAAATCAAAGATTTACTACACATAAAAAAAACTGAAAAAAGATCAGATTGATAAGTGCAGGTCAATTTTACATTAATTCTTAAAAAAAAATTCTATATTTACTAGAGCTGCAAAACTATCTAATATTTACTATAAAATAGTATTTTTATCATTTTTATGAAATAACTGATATGATAAAATATCAATTTGAAATTAATCATATCGGTTTTTTTTGTAAATACATATAATATTACATTTCTAAAGAGTAAAACATTTAGAATACCTGGAGATTAGAGACATAATTAGTTAAATTATTGTACCCTTTGATTTCTTCCAATTTTTAGAGCGACAAGGAGCACATTGATCCGCTGAGCAAGGTGAAGACGGTGCATATCCAGTGCCTGTGGGACAACCTCAGCCTGCACACCGAGGCCAGTGGTCCGCCGATGTACATACTGTACAGGGAGACCCAGCCGACGAGTCCGCTGATCAAGGCGCTGCTCACCGACCAGGCGCAGCTCAACAAGAAGTGAGTGATCCGATCCTTCGAGAAATCTCTCAAAGATTAAGACTAATTTAATCCCATTTTGCAGTGTCATTCAGCAAATCATTTCGGCCATACGGTGCAACGACTTCGCCACTCCGCTGAAGCGTTTGGCCAACGAGCGGCACAAGCTGAAGAGCAACGGCGTGGAGCGATCACACTCGTTCTATCGCGACATCCTCTTCCTGGCCCTGACCGCCATCGGCAGGGCCAACGTGGACCTGGCCACATTCCATCGCGACTATGCGGCCGTCTTCGACAAGCTGACGGAGCGGGAGTGCAATATGTACTATCGCAACCAAGATCTGCCGCCCTCGGCATCGACGATCTTCTGCCGCGCCTACTTCCGTCCGCTCCTGCTGCCCTGACGCAGTGACTCGCAGCTGGAGGAGGAGGAGGAGGAGGTAGTATCGCCAGGCGATGCCGAAGAGGACACATGATTGGAGCAGGCAATCGTGGCGGAACCCTAAAAGACAAGACGACCAAAAAATTGAGTAACAAAAAAGAATGGACGACAACAAAGCGCTTATCAAAAAAAAAAAACCTTAGGCTGGGTCGATTTTATAGATTTGACAATTATAAACTAATTTTTTTGTTAGAAATCAAAGCTATTACTTACATTATAAAAACGAGAGGACGGTATTTCGGAACTATTCCTAGTAGGCTACAAAAAAGTATAATTGTTTTAAACGAAAAATATTCACTTCAAAGTGTTCTTAGGTTTTTTAATATAATAATTTACATTGTCCTCGATTCATTTCGATAGAAGCCGGAATTTTTCGATTTTTTTTCAACGAACATGCCTAATATAACTAAAAACAAAAAACATCAATAACTTGACATATGTTGAATTGTGAAAACATGCAAATGATTTTGTAAATGACTTGATCTTACATTTTAAGTACTTAACGATTTTTCGCTGTTTAAACTTAATCAAAAAATATACACACACACATTGATGACTGGTTTCTGTGACAATACATAAATACGTTCAGGCAGTGCGTTTCATAGGTGTAATAGCAATCAAATTCTACACTAAAACTTTGTACTTACGTGTGCCCAACTTACTTATTCTAATGACTGCCTTTTCCGAAGCCGCTAAATTTCCCCCATATTTCTCCAGAGAATATTGGTTTTATACAGCCGGAACGCACTGTACTTACACCCACTTTAAAAACAAACAAAAAAGAAACCCCGAAAGCGTGTGTATTCCACTTTTCATTGACCCTCGTCATATTTGCCTTATTATATATAATATAACGATACATACTTATGTACATACAAAGCTATATGTGCGATCTTGTAAATCAGCATTGTGAGCGGAGCAGGAACAGGAATCGGAATCCCCATCCCCTTGCCCTTCCCCTTGGCACCATCCTCTCCAACATGCGGTTATTTCAAAAATAACCTGTAATCGCACCTTTTTTATCTTGAGATTTCCTCACAATGCTCGGGTTTTAGTTAGCTTAGCGAACTTTCGCAAGGGAAGCAGGGAGGGGAAAGGGTATTTGGGGGCGGGACAAGCGGTTAATTAATATCGACGGCGGAAAACAATTAAACAACGATTACAATAGCAATAATTAATGGATAATCGTATATACATAAATGTAGATGGGATAACTCTTGCAGATCTAACTGTACGACACACGTTCACGTCCACGTTTTTAAACACAACACAACACAACAAAAAACACCCACACACGACACACTCACTTAAATAATGCAGCCACGGTCATTTTTTGTCGGGAATCTTAACTAAATGTATATTTAATAATTAATTAAATTAATGAAAAAACGAAAATGGCAAAAAGAATAAACAAACAAGTTTTAAAAATAAATAAAAGAGTACGTATTTTTGATATGGGACCAGTTTTGGGCAATTTACAGCTAAAAAACATTAAGAACATTATATATTCTTGCCAAAAACAAAGGAAATGAACCAAAAATGGAATGTCATACCTCGTTGAGCTGGTAGTTTAATTCCCAATCGATTTTTTAGCTACTCAAAAAAGTCGGTCTTTTAGCTGTCGGCCTTAATTTGTTTAAATTATGATTGAAAAATCACAAAAATTCTAGTTTTGTCTAACATTTCAATTCATATTTATCACTCTCAAATATCAGTATTTTGGCCGTAACAATGGGAATAATGAGCCAAATATGGAATGTAATACCTCGTGGAGCTCGTAGTTTCATTTCCAATCGATTGGCATTCAAACCAGAAAAAATTTAAATTTTGTGTTTTTTTGCAAAAATTTGTGAAAAATGAGAAAAATGATTAAAAAATAAATTTTCCAGAAAGTGATGGGGATCGTTAGTTTAGGTTGTTAGCTGCTCAAAACAGTCGCTCTTTTAACTAACGGCCTTGGTTTGTCAAAATAACGACCGAAAAACCACAAAAAAAGATTATTTTTGTCGAAAATTCTAATTCATATTTTTCACCCTAAAATATCCGTATTTTGGCTGTAAGAATAAAAATAATCATCCAAAAATAGAATGTCGTACCTCGCTGAGCTTGTAGTTTAATTCCCAATCAATTGGCATTTAAATCTAGAAATTTTTAAATTTTGTCATTTTTCGCAAAAAATCATGATGTTACCCCTTATAAAAAATGCGAAAATTGATCAAAAAATAAATTTCCCAGAAAGTGATGGGGATCGTTAGTTTAGGTTGTCAGCTGCTTAAAACAGTCATTCTTTTTACTGGGGGAACTTTTTTGGCCAAATTATAAAAAAAACCATCCTGAAAAATCAATATTTTTTCCAAAATTTATATAAAAATGGTTTTGATTGGGCCATCTCCATCGCCTTCTCCTGTCATCCACAGTGATCTATCCTTTTGTATCAACATACAATATATAGAAAAGGTTCCACGCACTCATTCCTGATCATGCCCCAAAGAAGCCAACGAATAAAAGATCATGGGGTAATGTATTATTGCATATATACTATATATGTATAGATGGTTCATCGATGCAATCGAAACGTACCGAGATAATTACAATTTGTGAGTACTCGTTTCTCTGAACCTCTTAACAGATCTACAGATGAGTGGGTGGGTGGATGGCTTGCGCCTGATGGTGATGACGAAGATGGGGTGTGCTTGGGGAGGACATACAAGTCGAACGTACATCGGAACATTTAAAATTAAATCAACTTACGAGCGAATGAATCTAGCGAAAAAAAATGTTTGGATATTTTGAAAACACGCCTAGCAGGAAGGTTTCTCTTGGAAGTTATTATCTATCCTAAGCCTATCCTAGTCCGAGAGCATAACCACATCATCGCTGACGGCGGGCGGTGGCTTCTCCGGCTTCTTCTCCTTATCCTTGCCGGGAGTGTTGGCTGCATCGCTCTGGCGTCGCAGGAACTGGCTGATCAGCTTGTTCTTGGTGGCCGCGTGAATCGGCTGGTCCCGGGGCACGGACATGATCAGGGTGGCCCGCTTCTTGGCCCCCTTGGCCGCCGCCGGCTCCTGTCCACTGACGGGCGTTGTGGGTGTCGCCGATGAGCTCGGCGAGGCGGCGGCCGCGGCGGTGGCTTCCGCGTCCGCTGGCGGACTCTGCTCGTGCTGCTGGGCATCCGCTCCCTCGCTGATCTTCGGGGTCAGCGTGTAGTCCCATTGATTCTGCAGCGGCAGCTCGGGCAGCTGGAACTTGTCCAGCATTTCGCTGGCCACCACCCAGCAGAGACGCTTCTTCGGCTTCTTTGACTTCTTGGCGCTGCTGGCACCGGTTGCCGCCGCCGCCAGCTCTGTTGTGCCCAGCTCCACGGTCTTCCAGCTGGCCAGCTCGTCGAACTTCTCGCGCAGCACAGCCTTCGAGGGCAGCACCATCGTTTGAGTGGACTCGGCGGCCGCCGCCTGCGATTTCAGGTACTCTAAATACTCGTTGATCAGGAACATCTTGGAGTTGCGATTGCCGTGGGTCAGGCGCACCAGCTGCTGCATGAGTCGATCGTCCAGCTGCAGCGGCACCGGCTGCTCGGGCAGCTGATCCTCGCGCTCCGGCTCCGCGGGCGGCTCTAGGCTGAGCGGCTCCTCCAGCTGCCAGCAAGCATACATGTCGATGGTGTGGGCGAAGATCGTGGGGAATAGCTGCGACTTGTTGCCATTCTCGTCCAGCCAAACGGGCCCCAGCAGCCGAGGCTTGATCTTCTTCGTCTGCTTCTTCATCTCCTGGGCGAACTCCTGCTGCAAGACCTGTAGCTTCGCCTTCTGCGCCTCGCGCGTGTGCCCATCGTCCATTTCGCCGTCGTTCTGCAGCTCCTCGTCGCTGAGATGGCCGTGCGGCACATACCACTCGTTGTACTCCTCCTCGGACTCCTCCTCCGACTCGCGCTCCTTCTCGTCCTCGCTGGCGCTCAGCGACTCGCCCGGCTCCTCCTCCTCCCACTCGCAATCGGAGTCCAGTTCGTAGTCGAAGTGCACCTGGGGATGGACAGAAAGATTACTGAACTGCTAGCTATTTGTAGAGAGCGAGACTCACCTTATCCTGGGCCAGCGGGCGACGAGCGGAGATGCTGGTGCTCTTCTTGCGCCAGGTGCCGTAGTAGGCCGGCCTGCGATTGTCCGCGAACTGCAGATACTTGGCCCGCATCCTGGCCAGCTGCTTGGGCTGCTCCTCCTCGATGGGCAGACCCGCATTGGACAGATCATCTGTGGGCGAAGGTAAAGAAAGGTTAAGATATTGATTCCTCAATAGTAAACAGCGATAAACCCACCTATCACTTGGACCTCGTCGTCCTCCTCCTCATCCTTGGTGCGCCGCTGGAGCCGGGAGTCGCGATGCATCTTGAGCGGCTCCCGCCGCCCACTGCTCAGTTCGCTGAGATAGAGATGGGCCCGATTAGGGGGCTTCCGCCTGACAATGTCCTCCTCCTCCTCGTCATCGTCATCCTGCTCGTCGCGGCGCCTGAAGAGGCCGTCCAGCTGGGAGCGCTGCTTGTCAGCGAGCGAGGTGCGCACAATGGGCGCCAGCAGCATGTCGTCCTTGACCTGGAACGGTCGGAAGGCCAGGGTCTGACTGCTGGCCTTGGAGCTGTCGCAGCTGCTCTGCTCGTGCTCCAGGTAGGACGTGTTGTGGGATCCGCCGCCGCCGCCCGACTTGGGCTGCTTGGGCACAAAGAACTTGGTGAAGGACTCGGCGGCGCGCTTCTTCTTCTGCTCCGCCTCCTCGCGCTCCTGCTCCTTCTTGCGCCGCTCCTCGTCCTTCTTGCGCTGCACCTCCTCCTTGGCCTCGTTGCGCTTGCGCTTCTCCTCGTTCTTCGTGTCCACCTCCGCCTGCCGCTTGCGCTCCTTCTCCTCGCGCTCCATTTTCTTTTGCTGCTCCTTCTGGTCCTTCTCCAGCTTCCGCTGCTGCTCCTTTTCGTCGCGCTCCAGCTTCTTCTGCTGTTCGCGCTGCTCCTTCTCCTGCTGCTTGTTGCGTCGCTCCTCCGCGAGCTTTTGCTCCTTCTCCTCGCGCGCCTTCTTGCGCTGCTCCAGCAGTCGCTGCTGTTTGGGCGTGAGCGCCTTTTGGACATCGGATGGATCAGCCGGCAGGCTCTTCCGCTGCAGGAGACCGTCCTTTGGCACGGTGTCCGTGTCGACATCCATCTCGTGCTCGCTGCTGGAGCTGTTGTCCTCGCTGCTGGAGAGGATCACCGAAATTTCAGCGGCCTCCGGTGATTCTTTATCCGACTTCGGCTCTTCCTTCTCCGCTGGCTTGCTGATCTTCTCTTTTTCTACGGCTTCGGCTTTCTCCTTCTTCTGGACATTCAATGGATTCTTCTTGCTGGTTGCTTCTTTTTGATTCTTGGCAGGTTCATCGTCTTCTTTCTCTTTCTGCGGCTGCGACTTTGTTTCTTCTTTCTTGCTCTTTTCGGCTGCTTTCGATTCTGCCTTCTTGGGCTTGATCGCCTCCTTCTGGGGGGCTTCCTTCGGCTCGGAATCCTCCGCGATCGACTGATCCTTCTTCTTGCCCTTCTCTGCGGCCTCCTTCTTGCTCGTCTCCACTTTCTTGGCTATAAAGAGATCTATGGTGGACTGATCCGTCTTCTTGTTTGGCTCTGTGGCTTTGGGCTCTTCCTTCTTCGATTCCTTGGTCGTCTTCTTTGGCTTCTCCTGCTTCCTTGATTCCTTTTCCCCCTGCTGGGTGAGCTCTTTCTCCTCCTCCTCGGGTTTCTTGGTGGCAGAACTCTTTTCTGGCGATTTCTCTAGAGGTTTCTGCACTTTTTGCTTCTTCTGAGGGTTGAGCTCCTCGGCCAGGGCTTCTATATCATCGCTGGACTCGCTGCCCGCCTCCTTGGACGATGTGTCCAAGGCTTCCTCGGATTTCTTCAGGGATTTCCTGCGCTTCGATCGTTTGTTGACCAACGGCAGCTTGATTTGAATGGGCGGCGCTGGTGAGGCTTTCTTGGCCTCCGGCTTCCTGGGCTTCGGCTTGGCCTCCCTCACCTCCTCCACCGCCATCTCCTCGTCGCCAGCAGAAGCATCATTATCATCGTCATCCAGTTCGATGACATCCTCCGCCAGGGAATCGGTGGTTTTGACCTTCTTGCTGGCTATGGAGCTGGCCAGATCCAGGTTCTCCTTGCTGTTCGAGCGGCGCAGTTCCTCCAGTGGCGTCTCCTCGCCGTACGAGAGCTTCCGCTTGCGAGGAGCGGGCTCGTCCTCGTCCAGGATCACAGTGATGGGGGTGCCGGCGCCGGCGGCGGTGGAGGACGACGAGGAGGCGGCGGCGGCAGAGGAGGATGCCCCACCACCACCGGGCGTCAGCAACTTGAACGGCAGACGCGTCTGCACGAACTTCTTGCCACCGCTGGCCGTTCTCTCCGCGGACTTGGCCACCGGCGCTTCCTTCGTCCGGCCGCTGATCGGGGTCTTCACAATGCCGGCGGGCATTCTGCTGCTTTCCTTTTCCTGTCTTCCTGTGTCCTGCGGCTCACGGCTCACTTTTCCCCAAGCAAATCTTCAATTGTTTTTATGCCCCGCAAAAAAAAGGCGCTGAAAACACACTAGCGATGGCAGTTGTGGGCGCGGATTGCCGCCAATAGATTTGCCACCGCGATCGATAGATCGATTGTCGCCAATCGGCGCCAGTTTTGGCAGGCGGCCGCAAAAGGGTGGGGAACTCGGCTAAGCCAGGAACCCAACCCAGTGATCAACCTCAATAATTGTTTATTTTTAAAATTGAAGAATGTAATTAATATATTTTAGGTAAAAAACTTTGATTAAAAAAAGTATAAACCGATCTTAAAAATAAGTTTGATAATAAGTAATAAATAATAAATAAATAATAAACCGTTTTTTTTTTATTTTCCAGCTATTTAAGAAAATGTTCAGAATTATTAATTAAAAAAATAATCCGAAATAATAAAGTTAAGTTAAAAAATTAACGATTTTTATGTCATTAAAATACTTGTTTTTTTTGTTAATTATCTAAAGACTGCAGGCTAAATTAAACCCAAAATAAACAATATAAAATGTGAATTTATCCATAAATTGCTCATTACTTATGAAACGCCAAACATAATGCCAATAGTTTTGCACTCTAGGTCAGCTTTATGTGAATAATTAAAGACCGGCGTTGTCTTCTTAACTATTTCTGCAGGCCATCCGGCTAATTGAGTTCGTCGTTATTGCTACCTTTGGTAACCAACTGACAGATATTATTCATTCGCCCACCGATGATAATTGTTTACTTAGTTTAATGTGCCATTTTTACTAATCCCGGATAAGTGGAAAAATGCTTGCGGCCACAACAACTGCTGCTGACCCCTTTCCATTTCCATTTCCACATCCATTTCCATTTCCACCTGCCGCCTTTCGAATTGAATCCCTGGTTGACATGGTGACCCGGGATTGAAAGCGAACCGAGGACGAGATCCTGCCTCCGGCTCTCAATCGCTGCTGCTGCATGGAATATACATTCATTTAATTACAATTTGTTTCAAAAGGCAGACACGCACACACAGTTCAAAGGGGCGCCGATGGGGATTTAGGGGGAGTAACTACTCTGAAAGCACATACTACATATATTTACGTTTGCCATTGCAGGCGATGCACTGGATTAAGTGTACTATTTTTGGTTAAAAAATAAATAAACACTCAGTAACTAATCAACAGGAAAAGAAAAGACAAAAAAGATAAAATATATAAATAATATTTTATTAATTAATAAAAATATAGCGAACTAATTTCGAAACTATACCAATTATTCAAAACAGCAGTAAAAAAAAAGTTGTTTTAATATGATATTCATTTTAATTAAACTTAAAAATGTCTTAATTAATATAACTAAAATATTTTGTAATATTAATTATTAAATTTGTTGTATTTAATTCAAATGAATATGTAAAAGGTGCAAGAATTCTAGACCCCTAAACTTTTTCTTAATTTTGAATTTTTTTCATTCAATTTGGAAAACCCCAAAACAAAAGAATATTTTCCCCTTAATTTAAACTTATATCAATTCTATATTAATTATTATAATTATTATTTAAATAAATACTAAAATACGTATGAAACTCTAAAACTTTCGTTTTAATATGAAGTTATTTTTTTTTATTAAGTTTAAAAATTCCCAATGTAAATATGACTAATATTTTCTTCCTTAATTAAAGTATTTTAAAATGTAACCAATAAATTTAAAGTGTTTGGCTTTTATTATATAGTTTTTAAATGTAATTAAATAGATATTTAAAAGGCGTTTTCAATTATCTCTAACTGAATGTAACTAACCCATTTAACTGGGCTGCAAATCTTGGCAACTACTCAATACTGACATGTGCAACATCGCACTCGAGATGAGATACAAATTGCGGTCGCCGCTTGTGGCTTTTGTAAACGGGAAGCGGGGGTTCGGTAAATAGACGTGGGTTGGACATGTGGCATATTATTCGCATTGGCCGGGATTTGCCATCGCCATCGCCATCGCCATCGCCATATCGACTCCTTTAATAATGATAATAATAATGCCGCATCGATTCCGCTGGGACTTTTGGCCCATGGCCCCGGATGAGACGGGGCGTAAAATGGGAATTCGGTCATGCGTGTGAACGGGTGCAGTACACCGCCCATCCCCTTTCCTCAGTTCCCCTCCCCTTTTTGGTAATAGAAAATCTATTAGCGCTCACAAAAAAACCCACTCCACGCGGGGGGTGGCAAAAAAGCAGGGGCAGGGAAATGGGGGGGGGGATATCTCCTTTCCTTTTTGACGACTCGAAAAGAGGCCAAACACTTTGAACATTTTGTAAACAGATTCTGCTTTGATTTAAAATCAGTTTTTTAATCAGGTTTTTAAAGAATATTATTTGAAAAACAAAATTAAAATAAAAAACTAAAAATAAATATTAAAAACAGAAAAATCGATATTTTTAAAAAATATTATTTGAAAAATAAAATTGAAATAAAAAACAAATAATTAAAACTAAATATTAAAAACATTAAAATCGATATCAATTGCCTTTTGAAGTGCATTACTACTTTCAATTGTTCATTTTGCGATTTTAATTTTTTATATTTTTATAAATTTGTTTATTAATATGGAAAGAAGTGTAATACAACTAAAAGAAATGACTGCTATTTATTTATATAAAATATATTAATTTTAATTTTATTTTATTATTAAAAAAATATCTACTGCTATACTATTCATATTACTACTAATACTATTTATACTACTACTATTTCTACTACTACTATTGCTACTAATAATAATTTTATTCAGTATTTTTGTGTATGAGTATAATTTTCATTTATTGTTATGTTTTTTTCAGTGTGTCCATCAACATCAAGTAAAAACCGGAGCACAGTGCATGTTACGAAGTGGTAGGGATAGAAAGCGCAGACAGGCGAGGTGAAATTAGAGACCTGTTGTCGCGAAGCGTGCTTGAATGACAGACACGACTGTCAGATTGACAAAATGACAGGAGAGGGGTAACAATTTTCGAAAATTTGAACATCTTTCAAAACTAACTAAAGTACCAAAAAACAATGTTTTTTATTTCATTTGTAAATTACTTTAAAATTTCAAAATATATTACTTTTTAACAAGCTGTTATTAATATTTATTATTCTGTACTTAATTCATTAGTCATTAAAAACAAAGAACGGGAAATTTGATCCATTTGTAATTCTTATGTCACAAATATGGATCTTATCTTTCCCCTCTTTAAAAGTCGTAAACATTTCCAGGACAAATGAGACCACCATGTTTCGTACAACATCAATCGCAGTTTGTATTGTATTTAAGTAATTGGAGGGTAAAATGTGTTTTCAATTTGTTGTACCTATGCTAGCAGCATTTTCCCCCTATTTTTATTTTCTCGTCGTTCTCACTTATTGCTACACTGACAAAAATTGTTGGTTTAATGTTTAATATTCATCATTATTAACCAACAATTTTAAGGTAATAGTAAAAAATAAATAAAAAAAATCAAAGCATATTAAACTAAATGGAAAATTAAGACAAAAAAACAATAATTGTTTTCAGTGTATACGTGTAACAGTGAGCGGGAAAAGTAACCGGCAAAGGCAACAAGATTGAAAAAGTATTGAATTACATTTATACAACATTTGGTTGAATGGCTGCTGTCAGGGGGTGGTGGGCGTTGGGCGGTGGGTGGTCGAGTGTTGCGGTTTGAGTTTCCTTTTGTTGCCCTGGTGGGTGGTTTTTGTTGTTGTTGTTCTTCCCTTGAATGGGGTTCGGGTTTTGGCGATTAACGTGAATACCTCTCTCCGTCCCATTTTCTTTCTCTGTACATTTGTGGCTTCCTTGGGTGTCTACTAAAAATACACAGTAAGAATAAAATAGTGACATGACTTTGACTTATATTTTAAGTATATTTTAATATATTTATTTTGTAAAAATTACTGAAATATTCGTAAATATTTAATAAAAATAAATTAATCAAAAATAAAAAATATATTACTCTTGTAAATGTATTTAATAAGCCTCTTACCTCTGCTTCGATTGTAAAATAATATTTTATAAACCAAAAAAAAATTCAGCGGTTTGTTTCTGTGTATTAAAAGGAACCAGGAAGCCGGGAATACGAAAAACGGAACAGAAGTGAAGTGGGCCGAAGGTCGATTCCCGCAGGAATCGCTGTGAAAATTCATTAGTTGCCCATTTTTATGCTATTTTATTTCAATATAAAAGACGCACGCATGCATGCATTTAGTTTTCCATTCTTTGGCCACTACTGTTGACCCCTCCTCCTCCACCTCCTCCGCCGCCTCTGCTTTATTATGCCGTTTGACGCAGCGGACACGCATTAAAATTGTAACAGGCCGAAAGGAAAGGGAATGACAGCCCGGCCCATGGGCGGGGGTGGCGGTCCGAAAAAAGGGGGCGGGGCGGCCAGGTAGTTGCGACAACCTGAGAAAGTGACAGGTAGTGCTGTCAAATCTTACCAAACATTCTGGCTACATCTGGAGAAATAATATTGAAAGTTTATTGAGATGGGAATTATCGCTTTTACAATATATTTTAAGATAATATTTAATTTAGGATACTTTAAAAAACTAATTTAAGAATATTCTAAGATTTTTTGATTATTTTGTATTAACTAGAAAATGACCCATTTGCAATATATTTTAAGAAAATATAAAAAAAAAATTTCTAATCTTACACAAATACTTAATTTTCGATACTTTAAAAAACTAAATAAAGAATTTTATAGGCTTTCTTCTTATTAAATTGTTTATTTACTAAAACTAATTAGTCCGCAAAATTCTAGGGATATTTTGATTTTTTTTGTTATTGTTATATATTATAATTTTGTTTTTACTTTCCAAGTTTCTATTGATATAATTTAAAATTCTTTGAAAATAGCCAGATGGCCATCACTGACCGGATGCTGCAATTGTGCGAGGGAGAGGGGGATATCTGCAGTGATAGTGGGAGAAAGGGA
Organism: Drosophila pseudotakahashii; assembly: GCA_035046095.1. Lineage (NCBI taxonomy): Eukaryota > Metazoa > Arthropoda > Insecta > Diptera > Drosophilidae > Drosophila > Drosophila pseudotakahashii. Next base: position 18,886,342 of record JAWNOE010000105.1, read on the forward strand.
CAGAGTTCGAGATCTCGATCGCCTTGGGTTGACACACTTGCCTTGGGCAACTGCAACTTCCTTCGGAACAATGCGACTTTTGTTCACCACGGGTTCGGATCTTTTCCGGACTTTGATTTCCACGAACACGAATTTCCCACACTTTTCACTTCGCCCCTTGCTGCCCACGATTTTCCTCCCATTCATTTCGAATCCATTTCGAACCTTTTGTGATCGAACCTGTCGATCGGCGGGCATAAATAGCTGTCAGATTCAATTCCGCTTCCATTGCAGAGGAAATAATAATGGGTTTTTGTTGAGTTGGAAAAGATATTTCTCTTGATATTTTATAAGCCTTGTAATATTTTGTATAAAAATATTTTTTTATATTAAAAATATATTTAATATTTTCTTTATGTATTTCCCCTTTTTTCGGCGTAGGTTTCTTTTTTTCTGGGAGATTCTGTAAGCTTCATTGCTACAAATTAGCTTGGTTCAGCCTCTGTCACTTCGATCGTGATCTGTCACATTTTCTGTCATTCTCCGGGCTTCCGATCTGTTTCGAATTTCGAACTGTCATTCAGGCGGCTCTCTTCCACAAGTCATTCGCACAAATTGAGGAAAGTTGCTAGGTCATTTCTACATTCGGTGGGGATTTTCCATTTGTGTAGCACAGCTTTGGGAGCAAAAGTGGGATTTCCATTTTACTTTCTAGCGAGAAAAAAATAAAATAATATACAGAAAAAAAAAACTGATTCATTAAGGATCTTCTGATCATTTTTAGCTCACAGGTATTTGGGTCAGAGTTCAAAACCCTGCGATCAATGCCAATTTACATGCTTCATTAACAATATCCCAAAGGATACCGCCCACTGCGGCTACTTCATTAAAGATCGACTCGCACAATTCAGAGATTTCGAAATTTTGGCAATCGAACAATTCGGCAATTGAACAATTGGAGTGAAGATAATTGAGCCAGAGTTCCGATGCCCTTTTATTTATATTTTTTTTTGCACTATTGTCGGCTACTTTCAAAACAAACTCCTTGCAGGCGAACAAGAACAAGAAAACGAAGCAGTGATGGGCATATCGAAATTTTTGTTTTGATTTCGATTTGAAATTTGTTTTGAGAGTGCAAAGGGCAGCAACAAAAGGGGAGGGTTTTGGGAAAAATGTCGAAAAATTGGGCAAAGGAAATTGAAAATGGAATAGGAATGGGAGTAGGAAAAAGGCCACAGGAAGTCAAAGTGTCAGAGCTCAGAACTCGGAGATTTTCCTATTTATTTGTTGCTGCCGCTGCTATTTGTCATCATTGTTGTCGTGTAGGATCGCCGGATCGAGGCGGAAACGCGGCTAATTTGCACCCCTGCCCCTTGGTTTGATTTTCCCATTTCCCCCTACCCCTCTTTTCCATTTTCCCTGCTCAGTTCGCTGCCCGTTTTCCCCGCCGCCGCCGCCTGCGCCTCTGCCTGTGCAAAATTATTAATTTACGAGCTGTCAACAGTTATTGTTCGGCCAGCCCCGTGTTTACATCCACACAAAAAGCGACAACCCAGCAGATTTAGCGAAAGAGCGACAGAGAGAGGGATGTTGGGAAAGAGACGGGGAGAGGGCTTAGAAGGCCAGCAATAGTACCGCCACCAAATCGGTATTCCCAAAACCTATTCCTACCCAGAGATTTCGAAAGTTTCACTACTCATTCGCTTGCAGTCGCTTTTAAAAGCTATTATGTTTATTTTCGAATTCGTAATGTTAAGAAATGCTTATCGAGGTGATTTTAAATTTGAGTTTACATTTAAGTATTTTTTTGACCAAAATATTGCTGTTTCTGGGTGGTTTTCTTCGTAACTTGGCCAAAAACCGTCCCACAGTAAAAACAACGACTGATTTGAACAACTGGCATCCGTGGCTAACGATCTTCATCATTTTCTGGATGATTTTCAAAAATAAATATTTTGGCCAATTTTTGAAAATTCGATAAGGGGTTACATCATCATTTATTGCAAAAAATTTATAAAAATTAAAATGTCTAGATTTGAATGCCAATCGATTGGGAATGTAATTACAAGCTCAACGAGGTATTACATTCAATATTTGGACCATTATATCCTTTGTTTTTGCTAAAATACTGATTTTTTAGGGTGAAAATGTGGAATACAATTTTTGACAAAAATAACTTTTTTTCTGTGTTTTTCATTCGTAAGTTGGACAAATAAAGACCGACAGCAAAAAAAACGACTGTTTTAAGCAGCTAACTACCTTAACTAACCATCCCCATCACTTTTAAACAAATTAAATTTTTTTTAAATTTTTGCATTTTTGATTTTCACGATTTTTTGCAAAATTTGGTGAAAAATAAAAAGTGGCAGATTTGAATGCCAATCGATTGGAAATTTAATTACGAGCTCAACGAGGTATGACAATCCATATTTTATATCATTATTTCCTTTGTTTTGGCTAAAATACTGATTTTTTAGGGTGAAAAAATAGATTAAAATTTTAGACAAAAAACCCTTTATTTTTTAGTTTTTCATTCGTAAGTTGGACAAATGAAGGCTGACAGCTAAATAATCGACTGTTTTGAGCACCTAACTAACTTAACTAGCAATCTCCATCACTTTTCAACAAATTTAATTTTTTAACAATTTTTGAAAAATAAAAAGTGTCAGATTTGAATGCCAATCGATTGGGAATTAAACTACGAACTCAGCGAGGTATGACATTCTATTTTTCGACATTAGTTTTCAGCATTTGGTCAAAAAACCAATATTTTTTGGTCCAAGTTCTAGGGTTTTTTTAACCTCTCCCTTTATTTAGCTGCAAAGAATGTTTTTTCGATATAAATCTTTCATTTTGTACAACTTGCTACGAAACCTCGCTATCTCGTTGTTTAACCGCTGTCGATTTCTTTAGTTGTTTTCATTACGGCCTTTATAATACCTTTGACAAATTTGATGGAATTTACTCCGCACCGCCCGCAGTTTCCCCCAGATCGTGGGGCAATTATTCTCGATTAGCCAACGCGATGATATTGATATTTTCGGCCTCTTCCCCATTTTTTTCCCACCTGGTTCTACGCAATTACCGCCATGACTTAGCCTTCCCGATCGCTTTTAGTTGGTAAAAAGCGACGGTCGGCCGTCATTAGGGCGCTAATTAAATCAAGTGCTTGGCGGGTTTTCCTCATTTCGACTGCGTCATTGTTTGGACAATGGCTGAGCAATTAGCCAGACTCCGGTTTCCATTCTCCGGCTCTCCGATTCACCGATTCTTCGGTTCTCCGATTTCCGACTTAACCAGGGGCCAATGCACTGCCATCCAAAAATCTTTCGATCGAATGGAAAATATTTCAGAGGGGTTTATCGGCCATTTTTGAAATTATCTTAAATATATCTTAAAAATAAAATTTTTAATGACAATAATAAATATATATTTTAAAGAATTTTCCTTGTTAAGTTGTATATTTTGTATTTTTGATTTTTTTTGTATTCATTAAAAAACTATTCTATAGAAAATAACAAAGGTTTTCCCTAGATTGACTTAAAAAATAATATATTTTTAATAACTTAACATAAAAACAGCTCTGCATTTCTATTTCTATTCTATAAAATAATCCCTTTTTAATTAAAGATGTTAATAAACTTAGGTCCTAGGTACTTGCGTGCACAATCCCAGGAGATCTGGAGGTTTCTCAATCCCTCGGCGATCAAAGCACTTGATCCTCTCGCCTCCTGGCAGCTCCTTCCAGAGATACCAAGCGCGAGTCCTCCGGTAATGGTAATCCCGTGTGGTAAGCTCCTTCCTCATCCGTCGGCTGATCGGCGGCTTAATCGCTTATCGCATTGGCTCTGGAACTCTCACCATAATCCAGCCAGTGATCCGGGCAAGTCTGGTCTGGTTTGCTCGTCGCTATCGTCGCTGCCTCGCTATCCCGATAAAAACAAGCCGAATGGGAAGCGACTTAGCTCTTGGGCAAACTGCTGGGAAAACGGGAAAAGATCCGAGGAGGAAAATGGGATGGAAAGTCGCCGCCAAATGGCAAGTGGCAAATACCAAATGCCAAAGACAAATATATAAATGGGAAATGGGGGAAGCCAAGTTTTTAGCCCGGCACAGGTGCCACTTGCTCCCATTGACGCTGCCACACTATATATATATATATATATATATATATATGTCTCTCTATATAGATATGTCTATATCTATATGGCCAAAGTACCTACAGTCCTTGTCAATTGTTTGGCATTGTTTTCCAACTCGGGAGACTCGGCGACCACTCGACACGGGGCACAATTGTCCTTGTTTCCGATACCCTGTCGTCGGTGGTCCAAAATGAGGAGAATATCGCTGATCAGAAACTCCATTTATTAGAAATGGGAAAATTCTATGGGTTTTTTATTATATTCTGTTCATTTCTCAATTAGTTTTGAATAACAATAATATTTAAGGTTTATTTATGAGATTAAAGTTTAATTTGAATCATAATATTTCAAGGTTGCAAACACAGACTTATCGATTTGAATTGATACATTGGCTATCGATAAAAACTCCTTTTTTCCAGGGTATTTTGCGGTTCACTTACCCCAGCGCTTTAGTTCGTTTCAAAGCTCGTCGCCTGGCACTCGAGCGTTCTGTTCTTCGTTCGAGTGGCAGCTCTGGCGGCTAAATGAGCAATTCATGAGTTTGTTGGCAACCCTACTTGAGGGTAGTCGCCGTGCCCCCGTTCAACCCCGTTAGACATCCTTTGCTCCTCCTTGCCTTCTTGGCATAAAAATGAAAAACAAAAAAAAAAGGAACTCAACGAGCAACTTTTCTTTACCGACGCGACCCCCCTTCCTTTTCGGGCATTACTTTTGTCGCCGCCCCTTTGGTTATTGAGCCCGTCATTATGCTGCTTATTATTATTATATTTTTATTGTACTTGTGTTTTTTAATAATCAACCGACTTGACTCGCCGCCCACTCACCCAGGCCACTCGCCCACATGCGTGCAAAAAGTCATTCATTTTATTTACACACATCAAACACACACAGTCCTCACTCCTTTTTCACCCCCTACGATTTACAGTGGTTTCTTACTTACTAAATTAATCAGAATCGATAAGATTTAAGTTGACTTATCGATCGATTTCGATAGTACTTTTTATGCAACCAGATTACCAGATAAAATCGGTTGTATAATAGTTTCGAATGTATTGTTTGATAAATTAAAATAAATATTGATGATATTAGATATTTTACATTAAAATTAAACTATATTTTTTAGCAATATTTTTTTTAAGTTCTAAAAAATCGAAATACATTTTTTTTTCCTGAAAAGTTTTTAATCACAGGGTGCAAGACATCCGTGGCCCATCACCACCTTTAATTTTCCCGCCGATGCTTATAACCCGGGTGCGGTTTTTACACTCCAAATATTCAATTACGCCGCGGGCGGTCCTTTTGCCGGGTCCGGTTCGCTTTTGCAGGTCGCCCTTGTTGCCGATTATTGCCCGAATCAGAATGAGAATCAGAATGAGAATCTGGATCGGAATAAAAGGGAGTGGGCCGGGCTGGGTACTCTGAATCGGCTGAATCGGAGACGGAGTCGTAGAGTTCTGTTGACACTTGAGCTCAGGCGGTGGTATTTAATATGCGGCTCAACATTCTTTTCAATTCGCCGAGTATTTTTTCCCTGCCTCGCCAGCTCTCTCCTTTTTTTTAAACCTCCTTCTCCTTTGGCGACTGCTGTGAAAATGAAAATCGCCCGCCGACAAACGACAAACGTCAAGTGTCAGAAGGCAAAAGTCGGAGCATGGGAAGATCACATGGGGGGTTCGAAGACGGGGATACCTGGCTGGAATTTTAGATCACTTTCTGTTTAATTCAAAATTTATCAATCTATTAATATTAATAAAATTGTTTAAATAAAATTAATTTTTTTTTTCAATATTTTTAAATTTAATTATTTTTTAATAAAATATTTAGATATTGGCTTGGAAATGAATTAGTATATTATATTTTAGGTTTGGAGATATATTTATAAGTAAAATTTGTAGTTAGTTGAAGTTAAAATAATGTGATAAAAAATTGTTTTATGGAGAAAAAGTTACTTTTCGCTAAAATCACAAATAAATCCAAGAATTTCCCATTTCATCCCTATTTTGAGTCAGTGTATACAACCCTAACTACATTATCCCGATCGAGGGTATCAGAAATAAAGGCACAGGCTTTTGATGATGTGATTTTCTGATGCAATGAAGCGAGTACCCGAATGAGCGAGAGGGCGACAGGGCGACAGGGCGACACACGGTTAGACAGAGAGGGGACGATGATAAGGCAAAGTGCGCAGCAAACTTCCTGCTGATTGCTTAATTGACAAAGAGCATATGGGATGCATGAATGAATATATGAATATACCCACACCGCCCATCACACATGTCATTGTTGGTGGCCATAAGCTGCTCCCATCGCCATCGCCATCGTCATCGCATGGGCGTCCAAAAACGCTGAAAATGCATTAGCGAGGAGTCGAATTCTCTCCACACTGGACCCCCAAACCATTTCCCCTCCCTTTTCCCCCTTCCTTTCCCTCGCCAAAGGCCAAAGATTAAAATCTAAAAACTGTCAATTAGAGCACACATTTTTCCTCATCAAAACGCGAGTAACAACAAGAAAGATTTTTTGCGGCGATCGAACCGCTTTCAAAATGCCCTCAAAGGTATTCCATAACATCCAATCGATCTTAACTTTTGGATTCCGTCAGATTTATCTTGAATAAACCCAGAATTTTTGTTACATTTATTAATTTTTTAAATTATTTTATTAGTTTTTTAAATCCCTGTTTATCACATCATTTTTGTAAAAAAAAAACTTTTTAAAACACAGAAATAAAAAATTATAATTACTAAAATGTTTATAAATTTTATTCTAATTATAGACATCAAAATAAATACCAAATAGTTTTTGCTATTATTGATAGATCAGTATGGTTTTTGTTACTAATAAAATAAAATAATTAAAAAATATATTTAATATTTATTTAAAATTTGTTTGTAACTGAAAATCTTAATTACAACATCTTTAAGATGTTCGATGGTATAACTAAGTTACCATACCCTTGTCAACGAAGTAAGGGTATCCCAAAAACGGGGGCCACAGTCAGCGACAGACTTGGGTCCAGCTTAAGCCGCTGCCCCGCCCCCTCCGGGTCCACCCCCTTCTGGTCTCCCCCAACCGCCCCTCTGCCCCTACCCCATTTTCCGTCCATCAATGTGACGGCGTCCCACGTTCAACATACAACATCCAACATTGAGCGTTCCCTGTGGCCAGTGGCCAGGTTCCATTGGATTGGCTTGGAATTGGAAGTGGAATTGGACCTGGGGACTTGGACACCGGCACTGTGGAGTGGACGCGGACCACACTAAGTCCCTAGCTGCCTCTCTCTCGCTCCCTAGGCAGCCACATATGGCCGTCTCCCTCCAGCGGGGTCTCGTCTCCATCGCTCGGTTGTCAGGGCACTCGGAAATCATTGACATATTTCTTGGCATTTCATTTGTGCTTCGCCAGCTCCGACTTAGGTTCCCCATTCTACGGTCCGAATTCCCTATGGTAGCCTATTAGATCTTATAAGGTCTTGAAATATCAAATATTTTAACCAATATACTATTATTTATAATATTTTAAGGTCAGTTTCGAGTTTATTACCTTTAATTCTAATTAAATATACAAATATACTATTAGATCATATAAGGTCTTGAAATATCAAATATTATAATCAATATATTATTCATAACTTTGGTGGTATATATTTTAAGTTTTCTTATTTTTATTAAAGATACAAGTTTTGGACTTTAGAATTATTACTTTTATAAACTCTGGGTTGCTGGGTAAAAAATGAATAAAATAATTAATGGTCCTATATAAGAAAGTTCCCCTGTATCTCGAACTTTATCTTTCTACCTATTTTTTTGTATCTTGCCTTCTCGTTTTTCTTGTCCATTGTCTTTGGTGGCATTTGTGTTGTTTTAATTTACTTCTTATAGTTGTTCAGTTCGCGAGGGTTTTGAATTACAACCGCCCAAGATTGGCCACACCCCCCTGGAATAAGGGCTTAGACCCCCGCCCCCTTTGTTCTTGCTTATATTGAGCCACAAAGTACAAGTAAATACATTTATTTAGTTCGATCCAAACGTCAACGTCAACATCTTCTTCTTCGACTTGGGTTTTTTCTTGGTATTGGTATTGGTATTGGTCCTCCACTCCTCCACTCCTCCATAACCAACCCCCTTTCCATTCCCATTGTCTTCCCCCAATCTTCCCCATGTCGTTGGTCATCGTCTGGGAGGGCAGACAATGAAGGAAGAGCTTAAAAATAATACCTTGCCTGCTTATGTTGACGTTTTCATCCCCCCCACCAGGCCAACAGAACGCCGCCCCTGCCATTTTCCCTCTCTTTCGCCATCTCCCTTTTCCTTTTCCCTTTCCCTGCTCACCTGTTGGCCACCTGAAGCTGAAGCAACATTATAAGATCCCCCGCTCAGCCCACACCCATGCACTTGGGAAAAAGTAAGTGATTAGCTAGTGAAAAATGGAAAAAGTCATAAGGTAATCACTTACTTTTTTATAAAACATAAAAAAACATTATTATTCTTATTTTTTACTTTAAATATTTTTAGAAAACCTTCTTTCTTAATAGATAGGTAATTATTTTCCAGTGCTTTCAGTTTTGTTGTGGACCATTGGCCAGCATTGCTGTTGTCACCAGATACCCGTGGCCGCACTCCTTGGCCCGATGCCAAGTGTTAAAGCCCACAGCAAGTGCTTCACTTTTCCCCAGAACTGGAATGGGAACCCCCTTGAAAATCCAGAAACCCCCTCCCACTCGTAATGAGACTCGGTGGGCAGAGCTGAAGAGCCAGGCTAATTGGAGTCTTAGTTTTCCTGCTCCTCTCGGTTCAAGTTTGGTGGAAGGGATCGTTCAAGGATCCCGATGGCGGAACAAAAGAACAAAATGGCGGTAAAATCGTATTAAATTCTGCGAGGGAAAAGCAAAAGCTTTCAAAAACTGACGTTTTATGTGAAAATATGCAGAATTATGAATAATAAATATTAGAAATTATTATATTATAATATAATGGCCTTAAATAATAATAATAAAATAAAATAAATTAAAATTCATTTCTTAATAAAAATAAATATAATAAGTAGGTAAGATTAAATTTTTAACGTAAGCTTTTCTAATAAATCTAATTTTATTATTTTTTCACAACTAAGACCATTAATATTTTTTTAAAAATGTTAATATAAAATACTTTTAAAATTTTTTAATTTTTTAAAATAATTTGTCAATCTGCTTGAGTTAGAAATACTTAAATATTTACTTGATAATGTACAATTGGATCAAATACGCCATTTTGTGAGGATCTGAAAGGAATAAAAAGGCATAAATGGGACAGCAAAGGCATATTGAATTACCAGATATTGCCTAATTGAAATGTTTGCTCTATTTTGGCCTCAAATGGTTATTGACACTCGCCGGCTTCCATTTCGAGATTCTGGATTCGAGTTTCGAGTTTGGAGATCCCAGATCGCTTATCGCGCCCAAGTGAGAAATGTCAATGCAAGGATTGTCCCCTGCCCCAAGATCATTAATATAGAAAGAAGAGAAGCTGAGGACAATGGGTGCAAAGATGATCCCGGCAATATATATATATACTTATATCGATGGTGTCGCCATCGGCAGCACACAAAACATCAACACAATGGATGTCACGATTTCGATTCCGATTTTGATTTCGATTTCCATTTCGGGGAGGGACAGATGAGTTCGTAGTCCTTGGTTTTGAGTGCACTTTTTGCCATCTGAAAGCCGATCGCCTGATTGACAGTCCCAAAACCTCAGAGTTCAGAGAGGGGGGATCACAGAAATCACTCTGAAATTCGAACTATTGGAACTCGCGACCAAACAAAGGACGAACTTTTGCCTCGGCTGTTGATTGGCTTTGATAAAAAAAGAAAAGGTATTGACACACGATATTTAAGGGATTACTGAGCAACTAAACTCTTTTTCATTTGATTTGATATCTTGTATTAAAAAAAAATAATATATTTTATTCGAAAGCATTAAATATTATATTTTATTCCAAACAATTAAATAATATATTTTATTTAATATGTGAATTTAATCATATAAATCTTTAATTGACTAGTTTTTAAATAAAATATTTATTGGCCTTAAATCTTTCAGCGTGAAAATAGCAATTATACATTTTCCAACAATCCGCAGATTTAATCCATAAACCATAAATTCACGAATTCCCAATAAATGTAATAAAATAAATTTGATAAATAGGCAATTAATTAAGATGTGCTAAATACTTCCTTGGCCGCCAGGTGGAGCTGCAAACAGCTCTATCCGACTGTATATATCTACATATATAAATACCCACAAAGTGACTGTAATAGCTAATAAATAATAATTGAATGTATAAATCATGCATAATCGTGTGTTGAATTAACAATCAATAATTTTGTTGTTCTCGCTGCGCCACTGCAATGGCATTTCAATGCGAAAAACGAAACGAGATAATTATCTGTGGACTCGAAAACAACTCAATTACGGGAATAAACGAAACGAACGCCTTTGCTAACCCAGTGAAAAATGTCATTAATTAGTTTGAAACACCCCGCCAAACGATTATATATCTATATCCCCGGGCTATAGGCTTTATCTCTGGCTTCTTTTTTTACCCCTCCTCGAAAATATAAAATCCCAGAAAATGCCACAAAATGTTGACATATGCATTTAACTTGAACAGTGAACAGAGAACAGAGGAACATTAACATTTTGACTTAACTCGCTGCCCGGGAGGAACACTCCCACTTCCACTCCCACTCCAAAGTGGGAAAATGGAAAACCCCACCCCCATAATAATAATACCCATGGTTGCGGGTGATTGCTTTGATTATGGCTAAATGATGACTGATGTTGCTGCTGTGGATGTGGATGTGGATGTGGATGTGCCAGCGAGTTAATGCCAACACCTAGCAACGCAATCTTGAGTGCCGAATCCGAATCAGAATCCCCCTGCAAAACCCCCCTGCAAAGCTCCTGCAAATGTTGCGTAACAAATGGAAAATGGAAATGCGGCTCTGAAATTAGTTACCCCGATCTAATCAGCCGGTAAACTCTGCCCCGGTAATTGTTCCATCTACCATCTTCCATCTGGCTGATGGCTGATGGGCACTCCGTTGTTCTCGTTCTCCTCTGGATTTGCTGCTTGGTTGCCAGTTGCCAGTTGCCAGCAAAGCTGCTTGAAATGTTGCTACTGGGCATTGGGTGCACTTGTGTGTTGCAGCTGCAACTAGCAACTGTTTTTGTGCTCTTTAAGCATCGATGATTTAATAGAATGATTTATGATTGTTTTGGATGGAAATACAACATTTAAATAAATCATTTAAATACAAAAAATTCATTCTACAAACTAATCGAGTCAAGTTATGGCACCTAGAATAACCGTTTGGGGTCACCATTTAACTAGTTTTAGACTAAATAGAAAAATGTATAGCAATATTAAAAAGCAGAATTTTAGAAAAATAAACTAGAAGCACATTGGAAAAAACAGAATCAACAGAATGACTCTAGCATTGCCGTTTGGGGTCACCATTTCACTAATTTTTCACTAAATATCAAACAATCTATTAAATATTTTGAGATACAAACTAAAAGAAATAAGCAAGAAACCCATATAAAAACCCGAATCAAATGGCCCAAGTTATGGGCTTCAGAAAAGCTGTTTGGGGTCACCATTTAACTAATTTTTAACTAAATAGCAAATCATCTATTAAATATTTTAGGGCACAAGTTAAAAGAAGTAAGCCAGAAAAACATATAAAAAACCGATCGACATGGCCCAAGTTATGAGCACCTGAAGTGCTGGTCGGGGTCACCATTTCACTAATTTTTAACTAAGTAGCGAAAAAAATATTTAAAATATTTAAGGCAGAAGTTAAAAGAAGTAAGCCAGAAAAACATTTAAAACCTCGAATCAAATGGCTCAAGTTATGAGCACTAGAAGTGCCGTTCTGGGTCACCATTTCACTAATTTTTAGCTAAATAGCAAATTCTCTTTTAAATATTTTAATGCGAAACTTAAGAGAAATGAACATGAAAACCATTTTAAAAACCTAATCAAATGGCTCAATTTATGGGCATCAGAAGTTAAGTTCTGGGTCACCTTTTAACTAATTGAAAGGGCTTCAAAACTATTAAATAATAATTCCCTGTACCAATAATATTCCTATCTATCAAAGAAAGTTCTCCCCTCTTTTCTTCCGACGTTGCTGCTGGAATTGTCGGATGTTGCTAATGATGGTGTGAGGTCTTTGCCTCTAATGTTTTGCTTGGTGCTTCTGCTTTTGGCATTAGCACTATGGCTTCTTTTGTTACACTTGCGGCTTTTATGCTGGCTGAATTTTTCTAGTCGCTGCAATTGCCCTCGCAGTTGCAGTTCCCACAGCAACTTTTGTCAATGGTGTTTTTCGCAAAACACCTTAAACTGAAATGGTTTGTCCATATATATCAATCATATTGCATGATATATTTTTGGAATCATACTTGGAAGTTTAGTAGTAATTTCTCTGCGAATGCCTCTGTGAATTTCCCCTTAAACTTTGGCTTTCGCCAATTATAAATTGTATGCTATTTTAGTTTATTTGATCTCCTTGCTGGACTTTCCTCAGAACTGCAATCGAATGTTGTTGCTGGTGGCTTTGCCGGTTGCCACACTGCTTAATTGAGCATATGCCAATTAGCATAAGGGAAGAGTGGTCATCGGGGGGTTAATACCGGGTTATGGGTTAAGAGGGGATGGCCTTTGGTCTGTCAAGTTTTTTACTTTACCATTTATCAATGCAGGCCGCATTATCGACGTCATTATCGAATGGCCACACAGAACGCAATTTGTATGTATTCAAAATGGAAATTTAAACAAGAATGATTTAACCTTTAGTTAACCAGAAGATTAAAATTTTCTTCTTTTTTTAACTTTTTTTTTTTTTGATAAAAATAGTTTAAAATTGTTTTTTTTTTGCGTCAGTATTTAAAACTAAAAAGTTTTCTTCTGCCTTAACATTTTTTATTGATAGATTGATGGGAAAACGGTGTTATTAAAGATGGATCACATAATATCATTGGCAATGGGATTTTTGTTTGTGTGCAAAAGAAAAACATTGCCCAGTTTGGCTGGCCCTTTTCAAATAAAAAGAGGGTGGGTCAGGGGCGTAGGGTTTTTATCCCGCCCCCCTTTCCCTCAACTGGTTGTCAAATGATTATGACTGCTGATGTTGCTGCTTGACTACCGTAGAGGACTTGGCATTGGGATCGGGATTGGTCTCTGTATATTCCTGTGTGTTTCACTGCAGCGTTTTTATATCTCACCCCGACTTTTCCTCCGCATTTTCCCCCCCGGCTTTCCCCCCCCCCCCCCCCCCTCACTTTCCCCTCCGCCTGCGAATTCGAATGCGACTGCTCGGTCGCCGTCGTCGTTGCTGCATTTAATTAATTTAAAAGCGTGTGGATAATACCCTGGCATTTGCAATGAAAAGTCAAATGAATTGAAAACTCAAAATGCTTAATGCTCAGAAGCATTCGCATTCGCATTCGCACACAGGCGACTGAAAACTGAATACTGAAAACAGCAAACAGACAGGTAAAACAGCAACATCAAGTTGTCTTACCTTGTGTTTTTGTGTTTTTGTGTTTTGCACCGGCTTGTGTTGTTTTAATCAGCAAATTACCCCAAAAGCAAGAGGCGACAACAAAGGCAGCCAGCAAATTAAAACAATAAACAACAAACAACAATATGTAAACAATAATGCCAAATAATAATAACAACGAAAATCAGCTCATTTTTTATACGATTTTATTTTCTTTAATTTCGTCGCCGTTGGTTTGTTGTTTTAAGTTTTTATTTAGACTGAAGGTGAGCACCCAAGAAACCTTTAGTTTGGTAGGGGAAAAACTCAAAGATAATGCCACAAAAATACTAAACAAAAATTGAAAAGAAAATATTAATAAATATATGATATTCCAAAGAAATAAATAGTAATTTTTAATTGTTAATTTTTTGTGATAATTTCAAAGATAATTTAAAAAAGAAATACCAATAAAATTTAATGAACATTTATTATAAAAAAAATGAAATTCTACAGAAACACTTATAAAGAGTTATTTTTTAATGCCTGCTAAACGAAATTTTCCATTTATTTCCCTAACGAACTTAGGACTTAAAAATCACCTTAATTAAAACACCTCCAGCAGCACCAATTGGCAGCGGATAGAGTTAGCAATTTTTTTGAGTAAATCCAAAGCCCTCAAACCGATCAATTTTTACTCTAATTGCCTTAGTCCCTCAATTAATCCAAAACAAACAAAGGCGACGAACAGGAGCAAACTCAAACAGCACAAAAAAGGAGGAGCAGCAATGTTTGAAGTCAACTGAAAAATTGCTGCTAAATGGATTTGGTAAGGGAATAGCTGTGCGAAGGCCTAGTCAGCAATCGGACGATGTGAGACCCGATGAACACCCCTATATCATACCATCGCACCCCCTATTTGACTCCCTCTTCCTACGCCGTCCTATTTATACACCGTAAAATATTAAACTATAGTTTTGTCAATCAGGATTCTGAAAGTATCTGTTATCGATACTGATATATAAACTTACTGTATACTATTAAACCATCTAGAATGGTAATTTGTAGTTCTAGAATATAAAATACAACAAAAGAGTTCCAAAACTAAAAGTATAAAAAGTTTAATAACTTAAATTGATGATCAAAATACGACTTTCCAAATAATAATCACATGATGGTGTGATAAAATACCTAATTGGGTATTTAATATAATAGATCCCAAACTTATGGATTATTTTTTGCCTTGTGCATTTGCCTTTTATCAATAGCCCTCCTGTTTCTGGACATTCCTCCTGCTTTTGAACTTTCATCACCCATTCTCCTAGTTTCCATTTTCCAGCTCTTCCCTCCGATATTTCAACCCCCTCCCCTATAGCACACTATCTATATATCGTACAATTCCCCGTTTTTCCACTCTATCGAGGTAGCTGAATTTTTGCCTGCTTGATTTTGATTTCAACGTTAGTTAGTTAGTTAGTTCGTTATCTCTGTTGCCGTTATATCAACCCCTACTGCCAAGTGCTCCAACCCCCCTTTCCCCTCGCCCTGGATTTTCCATGAGTTCTATATACGATATTTGGGCTACCGAAAAAAGGGAGCGAAATTCGAGGGGGCTGGGGGGTGGCTTATGTACCGAAAAATGGGGGGTTTGTTTTTGGGGGTTGGTTAAAACGGGGGATGGGGGTTGGCTTGATTGGCGTTGCCTGTTTGGCCGAATGAAAAGAAACATTTTTGCCAGCAAATGAAGAAGGGAAAAATATAGCGAAAGAAAGGAAAAATGCCTGGAAAAGAGGGAAAAACAGTAGAGCAGAAAATCAAACCCCCACAGAAAAAGAATGGAAAAAAGAAAGAGGCAAGAAGAAAAACCCCATTCAACCCCAAAAAAACAACAACAACAAATGCAAAGCTAAGAGTGGAAAGAAGATGAAGAAGGAAGGAAGAGGTGAAAGAGGAAGAGAAGGAGGCGCAGAGGAAGGAGGCAAAAAGGAGGAATTCTGACTTTGAAGTGCGAGAGGCGAAAAATGTTGTTGAAGGTGGCTTTTCGGTTCGGTTCCACAAACCAAAAAAAGGAGGAGAACGAGGCAAAGGAGGCGAAAGAAACGGAAGAAGAGGAGGCAACGAAACATTAATGTAAGCAACGCAAAGGCAAACAAATACATGCAACAAAAAGAGACACACACACAGGCGCACCTTTTGCGACCGCCCGTCATATATATTTGTCTCGCTCGCACTGCAATGGCGACAATTTAACGGTAAGCGACGCGCTGCGTCGACGTCGCTGCCGGCGTCACTTTGGCGACATTGTGAACGCCCTCCGCGTCAGAGCGAGATGGCCATATGGGGTGGTGGGGAGTGGGAGAGAGAGAGGGCGAGCGGCGCACTTGGATGGCAAGTGGAGTGTGGAACGCATTCCACACAGCACTGGGAACAGCTGGGAACAGAACGGCCGGTGGGAACGGGTCGGGAAGAGTTTTTTCACTTCGTAATGCGATATTTTCGAGTCAACTTACAGCGCTCAAATTGGCTTCAAATACTAATAAGCCCTGTTCTTTTTTAACATTTATTTTTCTTCATTTATATGTCTATTTATTTGTAACCATTTGTAGTTTTATTTTAAAGCAAATAGAAATAATTAAAAAATCTATTAAGTATTTAAAAACATGTACGAAGCCCAAAACCCATTCAAAAGGAACTAAGAGATAATCAGGTTTTATTTAAAATATATTTAATATAGATTTTTTGAAACATTTTTTGAAATGAGTTAGGTACTCCATCGATTGGTTTTTATGTTATTTATAATACATTACTTTTTGAATATTAAAACTCACAAGCATTTTTTACCTTTATAACTTTATTATTAAATTTTTTTAAGGTCTTTTGAGAACTAGGCCATCTCAAAGTTGGCCTAATGAAACAATATTTATTTTTAAAATTTTTTTTATAATAGATCTGCCCAAAAAATTGACTTTCGTCAAAATTAAAGTACTTCCTTATGGTTTTTCAGACTGAAGTATATCGAAATGTATTGTTTTTTATTAAGTAAAACTAGATTTTTGTATAGTTCAAGAAACCTAACACTTAAAACCGAATCGACGGGGTTTTCAGGGGGTAAAATGAACGGGGATCGAGCGGAATCGAGTGAACGGAATGAGCCACCGTGGAGGCATTTCTTTATTTATTTATTTGGCTTCCCTTAACGAACTCTTCTTGTCAGCTGGACTCGCTTTGTTGTCAGCTGTAAAAAACCGAAATTTATGCAATGACAGTGTCAGATCAGATCAGATGAGCACGGAGCACGGAGCACGGGGCACAAAGGGAAAAACGGGTAGCAGGAGCACCGGCAGCGGCACCAGCGGCACCAACTGCATTATTTATCGCATTTCGGGCGAGCGAGTCCGAGTCATTTAAATATTGTATTTAAAAAACAATAATAAATTCGGTGCGTTTTTTGTGTTTTTTTTGTTTTTTGTTGTTGCTGCAAAAATAGCAGAAAATCGCATAAATAATTCAACTTAAATCACACGCTTTATATATGGTAAAATGCTAAAGCAATGCGTGTATAATAACAATATATGCAAATATCAGTATGTAATTTCGTTGATGTTGATTTCCAAGTCTCATCTTTTGTTGTGGGCCATTTTTCAATACAAGTAGCACATTCCAAGCCACCAAACAGTCGAGGTAAACAAAGGCCCGAAAATCCATTTATATATATGTAGGTATGTAGATATATTTTGTATATATGTTTATCAAGTATTATATGCCAGCCCAGCGATTTTTGGAGTCTTCGTATATTTGTGTTGCCGTCTCGCTTGCGCATTAAATGGGTATTTTTCAAAACATTTTTCATACTAATTAATCAAATTAAGCTTAACCTTTTGTTGGGCCCCTGCTACCATCGGAGAAATACTCCGTGGATGGGGGTATACCGAAATACTGAAATACCGAGGGCGGGGAGGGGGAGGTGAGGTAGTCCCAGAGAAAGAAGAAGCACCTCAAAAGTTTTGGAAGACGACTTTTTGATCTTAGAGCCTTTTTTGGCTATAACTTGGCCAAAAATGATCGAAAATTAAAAGTACTTACTGTTTTGAACAGCTAACAAACTAATAAATTAAGTTGCGTCACTTTTCGGACTGATTTAGAAAACATTTATTTTTGGACAATTTTTCATTTTTTGCGAAAAATGGCTAAAAATTAAAATGTCCAGATTTAAACGCCAATCGATTGAAAATTTAATTATAAGCTCAACGAGGTATAACATTCCATATTTGGATCATTATTTCCTTTGCTTTGGTCACTTTTCTACTTTTTAAAGAAAATTTGAGCTTTTGGTGAAATAATAATAATAAACTGGATTCGTCATAGTCTATATTTTTGAAAAATAATATATATTATAATGTTTAATTAAATTAACCATTAAAAAATATAAAAAAAAAGGCCGTAAATAAACTATGTATTTATATTTCTTGTTATTTTATAACGGATAAAAAATATATAACTTTTTGATTTTATCTTAGACTTTCTAAATTAATGTTTTGGTAAACTAAAGAAATAAATATGACTTGAATTTTTAAAATATAAAAACAAAGGCCGTAAAAGCTTGAAAATAAATTCTTTAAAAGTTAAGAAACTTAATGCCTGTAGATAATTTCAAAGAACTTGTCCCATCTTTCTCCAGTTATTTGTCATTGCCCCCAGTATGCAAAAGGTATTTTATGCATATGATTTCCTTAATTTCTTTTCGCACTGGCGCTTAGATACACAGATTCCAGCTAATTTGTCAGGCTTCGATCAGGCTGCGATCCGCTGACAACAGAAAACATTAAAAAGTCTAGTCGCATATTAATTAGCGGCTTTAATTCCCAAGCTTTTCTCTTTTCTCTTCTCTGTTCTCTCTGATTGTGGTCTTGTCTATTGACTGTGTGCCAA
Source organism: Drosophila pseudotakahashii (assembly GCA_035046095.1). Classification (NCBI taxonomy): domain Eukaryota; kingdom Metazoa; phylum Arthropoda; class Insecta; order Diptera; family Drosophilidae; genus Drosophila; species Drosophila pseudotakahashii. The sequence goes on from JAWNOE010000105.1 coordinate 18,904,926, forward strand.
AAATTTTCCATGTGCCAAACAAGCGTCCTTTGTTCTCCTCTTGTGTCCCCGGCTCAATTAATCAGTTGTCAAGAAATGCACAAAATAAAGATGTGATGAGAGATTTCCCCATCGAAATTTCGACTGATTCTGTTTAGCATAAGTTTATTTCTTTTTCTTTTTCTTTTTCTGTTTTTTTTTTTTTGCCGGCTTTACGGTTGATCAGCGGACCACTTCAAAGGCGAAGCCCGTTCAACCTGCTGCCGGGGGATTTTTCAGGGTTTTCCGGGGACTTTTCGAGGCGGAGTTACGTGCTGGAAATCAAAATAAACACACACGCCGCACATTATCGGGCAAGTGCAGCAGGCGCCGCCTGAACGGGGTGGCTACACCGGCAGAAAAAGGGGCTATCTTCCAAATAATAGTCTTTATATGTATAAAAAAAAAGAAAAAGTAAATCCCAAAAAAAAAACTAAATTAATTTAATTATTATATTATAATTTATATATATTATATTATATATATATAATTTGATGAACAATAAATAGTGCTAAAATATTTCTTGTTTGTAAAAAGTTAAGTTATTTAAATAAGTTATGTTTTAAATTTAAGGGCAAATAAAAATGAGTTTTTCAAAGATGAAAAAAGTAACTTGTATGTACAATTTAGGCTAAGATTTCCTTGACAAATTTCTCTCAATGCAAGGACAGTGGGTCCGAAGTCAATGGTGGTTGGTTGGGGGTGGTTCACATGGTTCACATGGCTCTCCATTAGCCGAAGCCAAGCCAGAAATTAAGTTGATAAATAAAATGCCAAAAAGGCAGCCGCCGTCGCCCAGCGTGAAAGATGAAAACATTGACGGGCGGTACTCCTCATCATCATCATCATCATCATCGCCGTCGTCATCTCCTGCCGAAGGATCGGGATCAGCATCTGGATTTCATGGGACTTCACTGCAGTGGCTTTTAATCAGATAAGGGGGCAGGTCACGTGGCGGCTGACAAATCGACCACCGGCAGGCAACCGCTAATCAACAACAAAAGTGGTCCACTCTAATAGATTTTGGGGAGTGCAAAGGGTAAGGAATATGGGTGATACGTTTCATATTAGTCCAATAAAGATACATTGCCATTCTTACCCCACACAACACAAAAAAGTCATCCATTTTAATACTTTAAAATAAAATAAAAATTAAGGATGTACAAATAATAAATAAATACTTAATATTTGGGACAAAAACTTGTTTCTTTGAGGAAAAATAAGAATCCGCGTTTTTGATGAAAATCTGACTTCTAAAGAGCGTTTTTTTGCCATAACTTGGCTAAAAATTGTCGCAAATCAAAGGTAATTACTGTTTTGATCAGCTAACAACCTAAACTAACGATCCCCATCACTTTCTGGGAAATTTATTTTTTGATCAATTTTCGCGTTTTTTACAAGGGGTTACATCATGATTTTTTTTGCAAAAAATGGCCAAAAAATAAAATGTCCAGGTTTTAATGCCAATCGATTGGAATTTTAACAACGAGTTCAGAAAGGTATGACAATCCATATTTGGATCAATATTTCCATTCTTTCGGAAAAAAAACTGTTTTGTTTTTTTTGGAAATTCGGAATTTCGGTTTTGTAATAAAAAATCGAATTTTTTCTTTTGGTTTTTTTGCTATAACTTAGCCATAAATGGTCCTACATCAAAAATACATACTGTTTTGAACAGATTACAAAATAATAATTACAACAATGACACTTTCCATGTGATTTGGAAAAAATAAAATTTTTGTTAATTTTCGATTTTTTTTATAAGGGGGGGTACATCATGATTTTTTGCCAAAAATGGCAAAAAAATAAAATGCCAAGACTTAAATGTGAATCGATTGGAAATTTAGTAACGAGTTCAGAAAGGTATGACAATCCATATTTGGATCAATATTTCCGTTCTTTCGAAAAAAAACTGTTTTGTTTTTTTTTGGAAATTCGGATTTCGGATTTGTAATAAATAATGGAATTTTTTCTTTTGGTTTTTTTGCTATAACTTGGCCAAAAATGGTCCTACATTAAAAATACATACTGTTTTGAACAGATTACAATATAATAATTACATCCATGACACTTTCCGTGTGATTTTGAAAAAATTAATTTTTTTTCCATTTTCATTTTTTTTATAAGGGGGTACATCGTGATTTTTTGCCAAAAATGGCAAAAAAATAAAATGTCAAGGCTTAAATGTGAATCGATTGGAAATTTAGTAACGAGTTCAGAAAGGTATGACAATCCATATTTGGACCATTATTTTCATTCTTTCGGAAAAGAAACTGTTTTTTTTTTTTTTTGTAAATTTGAAATTGAGGTTTTTTAATAAAAAATCGATTTTTTTCTTTTGGTTTTTTTGCTATAACTTAACCAAAAATGGTCCTACATTAAAAATACATACTGTTTTGAACAGATTTCAATATAATAATTACATCCTTGCACTTTCCATGTGATTTTGAAGAAATACAATTTTTGCCAATTTTCATTTGCCAAAAATGGCAAAAAAAGAAAATGTCAAGATTTAAATGTGAATCGATTGGAAATTTATGGTGGAAAAATTTTGGGTGGAAAATCAGGATTTGGGTTTTTGGTAAAAATAGGGATTTTTCTTTGCTGTAACTTGGGCAAAAAATAATTACTATTTTAAAAACAGTTTCTTCTCACCAACTGAAAGCTAGGCATTAAATTAGAAACAACATTTTATTCAGGTCATCAGCCGAATGATGCCAACTGAAGGCAAACTGAAAATTAATTGGCACTTTTTCGAACCAATCCAAAAACCTTATCGCTAGAGTTTTAGCTGGGAAAATGAGCAACCCCCAAAATGGGATGGAAATCGAATGAAAATAATGACTGGATGCTATTTTTTTTTTTAGCGCCGCTCTTCTTCATCTTCTTCCATTGGGGGTTTTCAGGTTTACGTGCCGCTAAAAGGCGCAGCGGAAGATTAAAAACAATTTCCTGCCGGGGGTAGCATCTCAATTTGCTGGCTTCCTCCGGTGCCCCCAAACCAAAGCAAAGCCAAAGCCAAAGCAAACCAAGAAGCATACCAAAAACGAACACAACCTGCGAAACGAAACGAAACCGAAACCCAACCAACAGCAAGAGCGATTCCTAGACCAGCAAAATGCACTCGACGAAGCCTCATAAATACCGAATTAGTTGGTAATTCTATAAGCAACACGCGCCCATTGATGACGACGACTGCCGATGGAGATGGATTGCCATTCTTGGGGTTCGGGGTTCTGTTCTGTTCTGTTCTGTTCTGTGAAAATAGAAATGGAAATGGAGGTGGATGTGGAGAAGAATGAAATAGAAATGGGTCGCGTGTCTCGGCAGATAACACACGAAATGGCATAGAACAAAAAAAAAAGGGGCCAAAAAGTTTGGGAATCGGAATCCGAATCGATGGATCGTCCGGATCAGATAGGATGGCCCTATACCATATACCATATAATATAATATAGCCCTCCATTCGCAATCTGATTGAGCCGCAGCACGTGCCGCCAGCTGGTGCGACAATTAGCCGCAAATGGCAAATGAATTTCCCAGCATTTTCATTAGCATAATTAATCGCAAATCACGAGCGGCGGCAGCGGTCGATGTAGATTAACTCTGAAGTGGGCTCGTTAAAAGCGGAGAAAAACCAAGGTATTTATGGCGAGCTATTCCACTTTACACAAGTTTATTGCATAATAAGACTTGACAATCCGAAACAGTTCTTTAAAAAGTATTAACCTAAAAAGGCACATTAAAATATTTCTTCGAAATTCGGTTTTTTAAAATATATTATAAATATTTATATTTTAAGAATATTATTTTAACAAATTTAAAAAAAATGTTCCCAAAAAATATATAAGTTACAAACTAGAAAAATATATAAATAATATATTTTTTAAGCTATTATTATTTTTAAAATTAGCTTTCGTTATATTTTTTAAGCCTAACCAAAAAAATTCTACTTAATTGCTAAATTGAAAACCCGACGGATGGTATGTTTTTTCGCGGGTTCGCCGACCCCATTGAGGGCACTCAAATTGTATATATTCTCCCCCTAATCCCCCTTTTCGTTGAGTGTAGTCGTGGGTCGGGGCGTGGCAAGTTTTATGATCTGAATTAATGGTTTATGATGATGATGGCTGACTCGGCTCGCCCTGCCTCGCCCGATTCGCTTTGGACTCGGACTGCAAATGGGAATTGGAATGGGAAATGGGAATGGGACTCGCAGTTTGAGCCAGGAGTTGTTGCCTCAATTGTTGTCCAGGCGCTGACGGTCGAAGGGCTTGTTTTGTTGTTGGTGCTCTGGGTTCCTTGGGTTCGGGGCTCGAAGCTCAAAGCTCGGGATCAGCAGACGCGTGCCCCACGGCTGCCAATAAATGCGCGAATGCAAACAAACAACCGCAGAGCAAAAGCCACAGCCACTGGAAAATCAGAAGTGATTGGCTTGGGGCCGCCAACGGAATGTTCTGGTAGCCGCCGAGGATCGGGTTTTGTTTGCCCACCCGAATTCCGCGGACCAACGACTCAGAGCTCTTTATCCCGGAGCAACTCAGGTGTGTATCGGTCGACCAGTTTATAAGGAGAAATGGTTTCCTACAAAACTAACAGTATAAGATCAGGAAAAAAATAGAAATAGAAATTTTTAAAAATGTCTTAAGTAATATTAACCTTTCAAAACGATTCAAATATATTTTATTTTGAATATTAAAAGCGTGTTTTTCTATTGATCTTCAATAATATACTTCCAACTAGCTTATAAATCCCTAAAAATATTTATTTTCCAATCCAACCAACCCCAAACATCCCGTAGTCAATCAAAAGTGTGAATAAATAAAAAGACGTGCTTATGTTTTTTTCTTTATATATATATTATTCATCTGATCATATTTTTGTGAACTTTTTACAATTATTTTAGTTTTTCTTTCGGTTTTATAATTAAAAAAAAAAAAAGAATTAACCAGTTTGCTTAAACGTTAGCATATAATTATATATAATATATATATATATATATATATTTATATATATATGGGGATCATATATATAATCATATATATGCTGTATATAGATCCGCTCTTAAATATTAATAACTAATTTTGTTTATCTTTCTCGTCCTTCCAGATCATCTTACATCATCTTACATCGTTTTTCGCTTAAAATGTATCCCGCGGAAAAAAAATGTTCTTAGTTTAAGTGAATTAAATGCTAAATATTCATCGATTTTCCTTACATGCTGTTTTGTTTATGAGTGTGTTGGTGTGTTTTCTTGTTTGTCGTTGTGTGTGTGTGTGTGATTGTGTTTTTTAAACAAATTGTTAAGCTTAAATTACAATTTAATTGAAATTAAAACTAAACAAAAAATTCCAGATAAACTCCATTGAACTAACTTTTGTTTTGTGTCGTGTGTGGTTTAATATTACAAAAGTTTTCTCGTTATTTATTTATATATATATATATATTTATAAATCTTTTTTAGCGTACTTTATGAAGAACATTTACACACACACATATATATAATTAATATATATATATATATATATATATATATATATTTACCAAGAATTTTCCATGTGTTTTTTTTAGGTTTTTGTACATTTTTTAAAAATTATGTTAAATTATTTTATAAATATTTTCTTGCTGTCTCGCTTTTTGTTTCGCTTTTGGATTGTGGCTTGTTTTTTATTTGCAATAAAATTTCCTATATATAATATATATATCAATCAATCGTCGTGTGTGGGATTCTATCATTTGTTTTTATCATTTCGAGTCGCTTAGTTGCTAAATACTTTTGCTTTTGCCTTTAGTTGGGCCTCCGTTATTACTCCGTTATTATATGCTTTTAAAGTCTGAAATGTTAATTCGTTTTAGCTGATTTGGGTTTGTATTCTCTATATATCTTTTATATATATATATTATGTATAAATATTCATGTTTTTTTTGTTCTTCTTTTGTTTTGTTCATATATATAAAGACGACAAAATGATGATTTGAACTTTAAACTTGTTTTTTTTTTCGCTTTTCTCGTTTTTAGTAATGTTATGTCTTAGTTTGGTTTAAAGAACTTGGAATTGGAATTAAGTTTTAGCTTTATGATATGCTGAGCTGGCCCGTAATGGTTCAGCTCTGTTTTTTTTTTCGTTTTTGTTTCATTTTCTTTTTCTGGCGATCCCCAAGGACCCCCAAACCCCCCCTGGCTGTACCTTGGAATGGTAATGGTCTACGTATTGCATTTAAAAACTCTCCCTCCGACTTACAAATTACGCCCTCCCCTTCGTCACACCCTTCGCATGCATTCGATCCAAGGAGTCCTTGATTTGGATTCTAACAAATGTTTGTCATGGGGTTTTCCTCGTTTTTTTATCACTCATTTTCTTCGTTGATCCTGGCGGCTTAAGCTAGGCCTATAATACCTATGTTTAGTTATAGATTTACGTTTATGTTTTGGGTTTGTATAAACTTGTAACTATTTTTATTCGATCTCCGCTTTTTACACACGCTTCTAGTTTACGGGGGTTAACTATGTATATATTTCAAAAAAAAATTCTTGTTAACTACAAAAAAAAAAAAAAATAAGAATAGAACTTGGCCCAGTGGCGTTTTCCTTTCACGATCATATTTGGTGGAATGTTATGCTAAGAACAGAATTGAAAATTTAAGATTCTTCTTGGTTCTATAAAAATAAATTCGAAATAAATTTATGCTATTACATTTTTGAGAAGATTGGAATTGGAATTATCATTGGAATTTAAATACAAACAAAATAATATTAGTTATAATATTGAGCTGTGAATTTATACGAGTCAAGAAGAATCTATAAATAGTTGCTGGGAGTAAATGGAGCAATATATGGGGGTCTTGAGAAATCTGTAAGAATTGAAGTAGTAACCCTTTCACCAAGTATGATCGTAAAGGAAGTTCTCAAGTTCTGAGAAAGCAGCAGAGTGTCGGGGGAGCAAATCGTGCTGTATCTATGGGTTGTGTAGATATGTATCTGTGGGCCTTATATCCATCTTATCCACCCACTTAACCGAAGGAGTGATCCAGGTGCTGATTCTGTGGATCCTGTTGTTGGTGATGGTGTTGATTCTGATGATTCACTTGATTCTGATGATGATGTGGCTGGCTATGATGATGGTTATGATCCAGTTGTGGGGAACTATTGCTCCCCGATCCGGATCCCGAACCCGAACCCGAACCCGATCCGGAACCCTCACCCGAACCACTCCCACTGCCCCCCGAACCGTTGTTGTTGCTGCCTCCGCTGCAGTATTGAAAGAGTAGGTTCTACACCATATTCGCGTACTTATCCTGCGGCGACATGTAGTCCAGGCTGTTCTGCGAGAAGGCCTGCGCCGAAACGGTGCCGGTGAACGATGGCGACGGCGACAGGCCAAAGTTGGAGGCCGTATAGCCCGAGTGGCCCATATTGTAGTTGACCTGATTCTGATTGCTAAAGTACTCCATCTGCGAGTAGTAGCTGGGCGCCTGGGCATAGTTATTGGGGTATTGCTGGTACTGGTTGTGCCAGAAGTTGTACGAATCGTGATTGGACATATAGGCCGCCGAATGGGCAGCGGAATGGTGGGCGGACTGGGCCGATTGGGCGGCATGGGCCGCTGCGGCCGCCGATTGCGGCGACATCGGGGTGATCGGCGGCGATGGGGTGGTGATGCTGCTGCTGCTGTCCATCGGTGTGATATTGCCGCCGGGCTGCAGCAGGCGGGGATTGCTGCCGGCCGCCGAGCCATAGATGCTGTGATGATGATGCACCCCGGCACCAATATCGCCGCCGGCATCCTTGAGTTGATCGTACGGGGATCGCAGGAGATCCTGTGAGACGCCAACGCCGCCGACGACGCCCAGGTTCAAGCCAGCCGAGGAGGCATTGCCGCCGCCCACGCCAACGCCACTGGAACCGTAACCTCCGCCGCCTCCGCCGCCAGACAAGTGCTCCTTTTTGCACACGATGCTCACCGGACTCACAGACGTGGCCGGCGTGGGCAAGAGGGGCGAGGAGTTCTGGTGGGCGGCCGTCACGTTGAGGGCCGCCGCTGCTGCCGCTGCGGAGAGGTGGCCGCCCGCCTGACCGCCGCTGCCGCCGCTGCTGCTGCTGTTGGGCGTCGAGTTGCCGCCACCTTGGTTATTACTACCGTTGCCACCGCCCGATTGATTTGTACCGCCCGAGGCTGCCGCCGCGGCGGCGCTCAAAAAGGAACTGTGGTGCGTTTTGATCGATTGGGCCGCTGCCACCGCTGCCGCTGCACTGGCCGCTGCTGCCGCTGAATTGTTGTTCTGGTTGTTGTTACCGCTGGAGCTCGACTGTGAGTTGTTGTTGTTGTGGCTGCCCTTTTGGCTCGACTTGTTGTTGTTGCCGGAGCTCTGTGAGTTGTTGTGGCTGCTACTGCTGTTGTTGTTGTTGCTGCCGTTGTTGCTGTTGCGACTGTTGGCCGATGAACTGCTGCAACTGCCGCTGCCGCTGGCATTTTTCGAGCTACTGAGGCTGTTCGACTGTTGCTGCTGCTGCAACTGCTGGCGGCACTTGGCGCGACGATTCTTGAACCACACCTGTAAAAAAAGGGAAAAAATATATTTATTAATCTTTGAATTATTACCGAATTTCGGTTTTTTATTTTAGATTTTTATGTCCAGCCGTTTGGCCTGCAGGAGAGTTGCTTCTTTTATTTTCAGAAAACTTTTTAATTTTTTAACTAATTTTATAGGTATCTATTGGCTGGTTTTTAAATTTATTGTGCTTTGCCTAGTCTAGAAGATCATTTAAAAAATAAATTAAAAACTTTAAATTCAGATTTTAAGATTTTACGATTTAAATATCATTTTTATTTTTCTCTCCTTCAACTTCTTTCCCCCCCCCCCACCGCAAAAAGTCTCGGTTAAATCAATCGACCATAGCCTGAATTTTCGATATTACAAATTTGTGGCCATTCAAGCAAATCGTTTGCCTGCAAATTCTAAAGCTCCATCAACCCCCCCTCCCCAACTCCAATCGCAAACAACAAAAACAAGGTAAAACCGCAAGCGAGACAACAATTTAAAAAACCAGAGAAAACGCTTTGAAGTTGGCCCACCCTCTGAGGTTGCTTTGAAGTTCATTAGAAGGACACAAATCAAGTTGCCTTTAAATGTTGTCTAAATTTCTGCTAAAATTTGCAAAAATTCCCAAGCTTAGTGTTGTCAATATTATTATGAAATTTGCGAGCAGTTCATTAAACGGAATCAAAGAAATTGAAATGGGAAATCAGAGCGGGCAAAGTCAAATCACAAAAGGGGATTTACGAATGGCAGAATGGAATTGAAAATTCAAATTGAATTTCGAATTTCGAGTTTCAAGGAGCGGGAGGGGGCGAAAGCAGCGTTGTGCTGACAAATAATGAAATTTGATACGCCTTGTTTAATGCTCTTTTTTTCACTGGCTCGAGTCCCCCTTTTTTTTTTACTCTCAATCAAAAGGGGGAACCAAATAAAGAAACGGCAATGAAATGCTCGAGTGGCCGCAGCCGCGTGGCAAGTGTTAACTTCGGAAAAAAAGGGAGGGGAGGGGCAATTTTCGGGGGCGGAAGTGGGTGGTTGGGAGCGGTAATAAATTCAGCTGTTTACCAAAGCACAAGCCATTAGCAAGCAACACCAACCCCAAACAACAAATCACTGAAATAACATTTGCCATGCAGCTCGACTGCTTTTCGACTGCTTTGGCAGCACTGCTTGTGCTTTGATTTGTGCCGACCAGAGTTGCCACTTAATTTGAGTATTGAAGATTGTTCGAAATTTGCTGTTTTTAAATGTTTTAATGCTTGTTTGTTGAACTAAAACCCATAATATTTAATTGGAAATATTATAAAAAATTTTGGAAGCTAAAAAAAATGTTTCAAAAACTTTTGGTTAACAAAAGTCCTAGATTTCGTTATAAAAGAGTTGCAGATAAGTGTGAAACATCTCAAAAACGCCCCAATTTCTGGCTATAAATTGCCTAATTCTGGCTGAAAAATAGCCAAAAGGCCGGAGCTGGCACTTAGCGGATTGTTTGCAGCCCCTTAAGCATAACAAACAAGGCTAAGTGAATTCCTTGCGCTCGAGTGTGCCGCTTTATGGGCTGTTTATTGTTGTCCTCCGGTTCTCTCCGTTTCTTTGGTCCAGAAGGGATGCGTTTTCCACCCAAAGGGGCGGACAAGTGGGTGGTTTTTCGATTTGTCTGGGTGGCTGGGTAGGTGGGTGGCTCGGGGGGAGTGATGATTCCGTGTGACAATATAATCGAGTCAATTTTTTGGCCGCCGCCGGCTGTTGATGTAACTTTTCCTCTCTCTATTTGCTGGCAGCACAACAGCGCGTGACTTTTTGCACTTGTTGTGGGTCCAGGGCTCCCCGCCCAAAAAAGCACCCAGGCTACACCCAAAATGTATATAGCCCGCAAACACCCCCGCATAATTTATTCATTGCTCGCCGGGCAAACTAATTGATGTGGGAAAATTGCAGCCGCTGGCCATCGCATTGGCACACGCCCACTTTCGACGCCCCCGCCTGACAAATAAACAAACAAACGCAAACACCCGGCAAAGTGAGAGCGACACTTGACTAAGGCAAACACTCGGGGCAAATTGTTGGTCTCTTCAGCTGAGACTGTGGCAATTTCCGGCCCTCAAGGTCCTTGAGCGAATTTCCACAAACATTTCCTGACTTCTATAATATTATAATATAATATTTATAATTTTTAAATGTTCTTAAATTATAAAAAAAATATTTATCGTATTGAAATTAAAAATTAATAGTTTAAAAATATAACCAACTGTTTAAATAAAGTTACTAAAATAAAATAAAAATTTAGAACCACAAGGAACTATCAAAAATGTTAACCATTCAAGGCGAGCGCGAATTCTTTATTCATTTTAATGGGTAAAACTCACTAATATCTTTTCCATAATTTGTATTTACTTGATTTCTGACTGATGACTGACTTTTAACTTCGCCCTTGGCTAAACACACATTTAATTTTCCACGTTGCATTAACAAATTGAAAATTATGCATAAATCTCGCCACTCGCCCCGTCTCTTTCTAAGCCCCATATATGCTACGATCGCTCTCTCTCTTTCGCGCCAACGGTCGCAAACGGGGCGGAACGGAAAGGGGCAGAATGTGCGAGTGGAAAAGAGTGGAAATTGTTAATCCGCAATGGGAAAATTAATTTTATGAAACAGCTGTGCGGCAAAGTTTTCCCTTCTGCGGCTCTTCCTCTCGCTCCCCTCATTTTTCGCAGCAGACAAATCCTTTTGCAACAAAGGAAAAAAAAGGGAAAATGGAAAACGTATAGAAAAAAAAAGAAAAAAAGAGTTGGCTAAGTTTAGGTGCGCTCGCGCCCTCTCTGTCGCACCCCCATGTGGCTGTCTCTTTCTCGTTTTCTCGTTTCGTTCCAACCCCCGACGAAGAACAGCTGAAAGCGAGGGGCGAAATCCGAGGTGACAAGGGGAGAAGGAGGGAGCAAAAGGGAGGGGGTAGAGCTACAACTACACATTGGAAAAAGTCTATATGGGAACTAGGACCTATTACATCTGATATGATATGATATGATATGATATGGGGGCTATACCAATCTAAAACTTTAAAAACTGAAATATCTTAAGCTTAATATCTCCTAAACATTTTTAAAGACCTAATTTGTATTTTTAGTGATATATACTATTTGCTCTATATTTTATTTTATATTTTATATACTCCATTGATTTTTCTTTTAGTGCACTGGATGGGAGAGAGTGATTATTAGGGGTGCCTGGGCTGCTGCCGGTTTCCCCGATTCGCAGTTTTTCCCGTGATTTATGACTGCCAGCGATGGCAGCCATCCGACCACCGACCAGAGACCAAAGAACGAAAAAAAAAACCCGATCTGCACCCTCTGAACGAAACTCAGCTCAAACGAATGAAAACATTTGGGCGTAAATGTTTGCTCTGTTCTGGTGCAGATAAGCTGCGTAAAATTATTACGTTATTTGTATTGGTTGCAATCAACGCCCTCTCACTTGGCATCTCGTGGAAGCCATCCCATACCCACCCCGGATGCTCGATTCTGGTTACTGGATCTCGCTACTGGGCCATAAAGATGCCTATCATTCAATTAATATTTACCAGGCCTAAGCCCCCGGCCTCCTGATTATGACTCCGATTTCGTTGCGGGGATTCTGATTCGGATTTTGATTCTGTCTCTGATTCTGTTTCAGATTCTGCTTCCTCCTTATACAGTAATGATTATTTATGCGATATGATTTTCTGTTCCACTGACAACGTGGTGACCTTTCAATGGGGACCCCGTTGCGAGGACTTATAAAGATGATATGATCCTTTGAAGGTGGTCCATTGCCGTGTGACCTCTTAAAACGGTAGCATATCGTATCATAAGATTTATTCTGTATGTTCTTTTAGGACCAAGTGAAACTATCCAGCCTTTAAACTCAACTTCCCAACCCCAACTAACCGACGGCAGTCTAGTTTCTCCTCGGGCTAATTGAGTTGCTTGGCTTCCTAGCAGTGCAAAAACACGGAACCCCAAACCCCAGCAGTCTCAAGAACCCAGACCATCGGATCCCCAATCCCCAATCCCCAATCCTCAGAGCCCAAACCAAAAGCCAAAACGAAAACCAAAAGCCAGACGCCTTGTAAAATGCAAACGAATCGTGTTTGCCTCGGCCGTTCGTTCTCCCCACCTTTCCCCGCTTTTCGGCATTTCCATTTGGGGTTTTGTAAGGTTTTTCCTAGTTTTCCTGCCTGTAATCTGATACGCGGTGGGTGTGTGTGTGTTTTATAAGAGTGGATGTGAATGCATTGACATGTTGCGTCACTTGAAAGTACAGTGGATACAATGGGTCAAAGTGGGGCTAAGTTCTGAGTTCTTGAGCTTTATAACGATAGTATGATGAAATATATGGTAAAACATGTTCAGAGTTCCTAACTCTTCAGTATATAACTTTAAAATTTCCTCATAAGTTTCATATTCTTCAAACCACTGTGCTGAAACAACGAAACTAGCGAAGAAGAAGAGACATGTGGAAAAGGAAAATCTATACAAATGTCAATTCCCAGCTACTCCCCCAAACCGAAATGCCCCTAAGTATTCACTTCCTATTGCTATTCCTATTCCTATTCGTTTACCCGGTGTGCATTACTGGAATCAATTGTGTAAAAAACGTAACTTTCAAAAGGGAAACAATAAAAAAGAGAAGTCGATTCATGGGACATGTGCAAGGTGTCCTTGCTGCAGAGAACTCGGTTCTTTTTTCTTTTCGTTACCATTCATTCTGTGCGTTTCCATTTCCCCCCTTGAAAATAGAACGTGTCGTTTTTCATTCCGAGCCGACCAAGACGACCACTGCAGGGGCTTCCTTAATCGCTGTTGCTTTTTCCTGACCGTCTCTTTAAAGTCGACGCGTTCTAAACTGCTTTTTTAAAGACAGTTTTTAACTTTTTGGTGTCCTTTAAAGCTCTTTTTTTCCCTTATCTATAGCTCTTACTACTTGTTGCATCATATTCCTAATGTCCCTATCTACATTTTAGCTTTTTTTTAAATTTGGCTACTTTCTTTATAACTAGAAACTTTTGCAAGTTCCTAAACATTTGTAATATTCCATATTCCACCGAAATTGAGTTATATGTCTGCTTTTGACCCTGCAATGTCACGTCCTTAAATTACAGGGACAAAAGCAGTGGCAAACAAAGCAAAGCAAAAGCAAAGCAGAAGCAAAGCAAACAAATCGATAGACAAATCAATGTAGTTGCCAATAATGTTTATTTTCATTGCCGTTTCAGTGTCCAAAACGATCCATGTTGCGGCTGTGTTTGCCCAAGAAATTACCAAAAGGAGATGACAGTTTGCCCAACAACCGGAAACTGTGATCGAGATCGTTTTTGGGCCATTTGCCAGTTGTTTTCGGGCCAACGGCGCTAGGGAATTCTGTTTATTTAGGCCCGATCGGTGATCGTTGATCGTGAAGGACGGACGACGAACACCTAAACAAATAAAGATTCAACCGAAAATTGAGTTGTACAATTCGCTGTCATCGTGCTCATCTGGCTGACGCTAGAAATTAGCGCAAATTATGCTCGACTAATGCCTTGAGCAAACTCGAGTTACGCTTCCATTTCCCATTTACCATTTCCCATCCAATATCCTGGAGGGGTGACTTGTCATACCCCGCAAATACTTTCGGCAAATACGGGAAACCATTTCAACTAAAACGGGGGGGAAAGACTTCTGGGATGCCTGTCTATTTGCATTGAAAGTCATCAAATCTGTGCGCTCCATATGTGTTTATGATGGAATAGAACAGAACAGAACAGAACAGAACGTAATGGAACGGTACCACCCACCCCCACATCCAATATATCCTCACCAATCTCGACAATCTGTTCCGAGTTGTTGTAATTTGTTTGTTTTATGGATTTCCTTCGGCCTGCGCCGGCACTTTTCGAGGGCATTTCGCCTAATTAAACCAACTATACAAGTGTATCAGTGTATCAGTGCGAGTTTTTGTGGGTTAAACAGCTCACATGTGCGGCTAATGGGCGTGTGCCCAAGTCGAAAAACGAGTTAGCAGGTCAGCAAGTGTTTGTACTTGCCTTTGGGGGCGGGCAGAAGTTAAAGGGAAATGCGATACGACCAGAAATTAACGGAGTAATAAGATGAAGAAAGAAAAGAATAAACTGATTTTACGGAATATTCGCTGATATTTAGGAAACCATTTCATGTACTTAACCACTGGATACCAAATTTCATATTTCTCCGAAAAAAAGGTAACTACTTTAATCACTGATATCTGGGAGGCTAACCTATACATCTTTATGATACAACACACAATCCTTCCTTAGATAACCAACTTTATGTGTGCCAAGTTTTATAACGATACCACGTTGGATCACCGAGTTATGTGAAATGCTTACCTGTACTCTGGATTCGGGCAGATTGATCTTGAGGGCCACCTCCTCGCGCATGAATATGTCCGGGTAACGGGTCTTGCCGAACAGCGCCTCCAAGACGTCCAATTGGGCGCGTGTGAATGTGGTGCGTTCGCGACGCTGTTTTCGTGTGTTGACGCCTGGATAGCATAGATCGCATAAAGGGGAGAAAAAAAAGGGGTAAAAAATTATAAGATTTAAAGTTCATAGCGAGCGGTGATTGCCTAACCGAATGTGCTGAAAGTTTGTGCGGAACGGAAACAGGGCTAGATTAAGTATACGCCGTGGGTGTCGTGACTTTTCCCAGTAATATTTTCGGTTTCGGCCAGTAACCGTTATTTTGCAGACAGTGCGAGTGTGTGTGTGTGTGTGTGTGTGTGATATAGCAACCCCCGAAAAATGCGACGGCCAACCCCTAAAGGAATAAAAAGGACTGGCAAAGGAACCAACCCCCGTGCAGCAGCCGCCCCAAAAACTCGACTCCCTTTTTAGCGAGTACATAATGTATATATATATATACTATATATACTGGAGATGGGAGTGTGTGTGTGTGTGCGTACTAAGCCGCCGCATTGTTTGCTTTGTCAGCTCTCTCTGTCGCTCACCCTCTAAAAATTCGAAATACTCTAAAACTCGAATACCCCGAAAAGCATCGAGATCGAGACTTTACCATCGGTCGTATCGTCGCATCGGCCCACTCCCTATATTTATATTATATTTCTTTTTGTCCCAAATACACCCCGACTATCGCCCTCCCCTTGGCACCCTATCAAAAATTAATGAGTTAGTCATTTTGGTCATGAATTTATAAATTGAATAAAAAACTTTACTTCACTTTGCAGCTGCCGCATTTCTGTTTCTGTTTCAGTCTCGTTTTCGCTTTCAAAATGGTCGCCAACTTGGTTTATTTCTTTATATCCACACAATTAATTGCAATTTGTTATGAGTGTGAGTTTTTTTTTTTTTTCTTCTTTTTTTGGGATATTTAATATTTTGATTTTCGCCTTGACTTTATGGAGAGAGCTTGTCGTTTAATTAACTGCACCTATAAATTTCTGACTTCTTTCAAATATTTTTTTATGGCTAATTTATGGGGTTTCCAGGAAGGTCTCTTAGTTTTTTGATCACACAAAATAGTTCAAGGTTTGAACGGAAAATATGATTATTAAAAGGTTTTATAGACCTTTATTTGCTTCACTTCCATCTTAAGTCGTCTGTTACTTTATTTTCTTTAATTGTTCCCTTCGCCATGGCCTCTTTCATCACATTATTTCTTTAACGTAACCACAACTAACTTATATAACAAGTTAAAATTCTGTCAATTACTTGGCTTATTACAACAGTAAAGCGGGTACAAGAAAAAAGGCAAAAATATATACGAAAAACTGATTACGAGTATGAGGTTTTTGTTTTCTTTTTATCATTTTTCTTATTTTTTATTTGGATTTTGTATCTCGACTGCTCAATAATTTTGTGTGTGCTTTGCTCTGGCAGAGTCTTTTGTTGGCATTTTGTAGCCAATTTTTTTGGTGACTTTTGTCAGGTTTTGTTTGTCATTTGCAGCGTCACCGAGCGAAGCGAAAAACTGGAACCGAAAAGCTGAATCTAAAGCTGAAAACTTGAAGATAAAGTCGAAGAGGAGGCACCGAAGTCTCCGACTGCCCGAAACTGCCCGAAGCTCATTATTCATTTTGACAATTTAACTGATAATGATGCAATATCGATGCGAACTGACATTGAAAGGCAGCAAAACGAAGAGGAAGCCCGACCATACACAGTGGGAAAAGTGGAGTACTCGAAAGAAAATCAATCTATATAAAGATTACCATCATAAAAATAGTAATATATTTTTTTTATAATTTTTGGTTTCTTCTAAGAACCCCTATAGCTAATAAATACCATTTAAAATTTTAAGAACCCCTTTGAAAAATGTAAAACCCTTCCCGCAGTGTAGGGAACTTCAAGTCCTACCAACTTTCAGCACATTTGAGCGATCTGGTTTGCTTACGTATATTTTTTTTTTGTATACCAAAATTGTCGATGCGATATTTACCCCACATACCTTGGGAGAACCCGACGGCCTCCAGTCCGTGTGGGAGGCCGAAGGGCCCCAGCGAGGGCATGGGCATGCCCGGCGGCAGGGGTCCGTGGGGCACCGAGTGGTGCGGATGCGGACCCCCGTAGCTGTGCGGATGGGGGCCCAAATCGCCCGACTTGAGGAAGCCCGCCGCCATCAAGGCCTCGGTCGAGTGCAGCGCCACGTTGAAGCTGTGTGTCTCCACTGGCCCCAGGCTCCGATAGTCGATATCCGTGTCTATATGGCTGGATCGGTCCACTATATTGGCTATATGGTACTCCACTCAGATGGTTAGTTGGCTGGCTGTGCTTCTGATCTGGGATCTGAAAGATATATCATATAGGATTATTAATAAAAAATGTAAAAAAAATTATAATACTTTATCTAAAAGAGAAGCTGTGAAAGTTAATCCAACTGGAGACTAAATCCACAGCCTTCATGATCCCTTTTTATCATACAAAATGATATTTGAGGACTTACATCTATCACTCTATCTATTTAATACTTGCTAAATCTATTTCAAATAGATAGCCCGTGCAAACAATTATTATAGATAGGAAAATCCGTGCGATGAGAAAACCACTTAATGCCACCAAATCGCTCACAATTCGCCAATTATCTGTGAAATTCACTGGGCTATTGATATTCCGCAAACGGAATAACGGAGGATAAGTTGCTTGTTTGTTGTGGGTTAAGCTCTTGCCACGAGTTCCAATTACATTCTAAGACCGAGAGCAAACAGAACCGCGACTTATAAGGCAGGTCTCCAGTGTCTCCCTCCCTCTCTATCTATCTATCTGTCTCTATCGCCCACTCACGATCGTTCCTTGGGCCTAATCCCGAGGTTTGCCTATCCTAACCTATGATGTAAAATCTTCTAATCTGGGCAACGCACAGTATATAGGGAAGATTACCCAACCGCCTCCAAGACGGGGACCCGAATCCCAAGTTACCGAATACCGAATACCGAATACCAAACACCGAACCGATCCGAAGTCGCGATCGGGCTTATCTTGCGGTTTAAAGATCTTTGATCTGCGCTTAGCCGCAGGATTATTTCAGACACTTACTACTAGGACACACACACACACACACACACTATATCTACGGGGAGGACCTCGCCTGTCCTGATCCCGGACAATGGGCATTGAGATTAAGCCAAGTGGAAAGAGACAGAACTAGCCTGGATTAAATTCCCTTTGTGATATATTTTCAACATGTATATATGGATACTTTTGGCAGTTTTCGTGCGAAAATAATTAGCACTATTTGGGAGAGAAAGAAAGAAAGTGCAGTTGAGAAGAGGAGACAAACGGTAAGGTTGTAATTGCGGAATTAGCACGAACACCTCGCTTTGTTTTCGAAACTCAAAAACCGAAAACCGAAAACCGAAAACCGAATATTGAAAGGAGAAAGGACAGCTATTTGTCACATATGTGGGTATATATATTCCACACACACGATGGGTATATGTAAAATTTGTTTTGTTTTGTCATGTCGTTTTCATGGCTCAATGCATTCCGGCCTCAAAATGCAGCCGCAGAAACAGAATCAGATCCCCGAGATCCCCGAGATCCCTGAGATCCCTGAGATGCGAAAAAAGCGTGTGTACAGCGAAACCGAAACCGAAACAGAAACCAAAACCAAAACCTAAACCCTGATATAGCACCCGATACGATTGCCCCGATCCCCGATGTGCGATGACGATGACAGACCCTGTTTTTAGTTCCTCCGACCATCCGAAATCCCAATTCCAAATTACATGCTCACGCGCACACGCAAATTAATAACACATCTGGCTTCAATCCAGGGAGGCCAGGGAGGCAGAAAGAGACAGCACAACACTCTCTATATGGCGATAAAGGATACTCCTTTAACCATTCAGGATTAAGGGGAGGGTTCTCATCGGCAAAGGAATCGGAATCGGAATCCCACTAAACGGAAGCTCAGATCAGCTCCAAAGCTGTAATTGATAGTATAGTGGGCCGGGAAGGTTAAGTTGGAAAGTTGATTAGGGATAATCAAAATATGCAATCAGAGTACTTAATAGAACACAGGTAGTAAAATGGCATTAAAGGAAACTTTCTAAGTCTAATAGAAACAGCAGGGCCTTCTACATCGCAATAATAATGATATTTTTATACTAGTATATATAGTTATTATTGGGATGTAGATTAATATTAATTTTTAATTATTTATTATTAGTTATTTTACTTTATTTTTCATACCAATTAAGGTTCCCATGGCTCTCTCTCTCTTAACCATTAACTAAAATTTCACAAACGATCGCTTGAGCTGTAAAAAAAACCTCCACAAACTCTGAGCATCTGTCAAAAAAGCCGAACTAAAAAAAAAAAAACGACCAAATGTGACACATTTTCGGAGACAACCCGGGAATGGAATGGCGATCCATGGCTCTACGTGATTTTCTAGACATTTCATTTCTGCCCCCCCCTCGGTCGTCCGCCCTCGCTGATTATGAAAAATCATGGTAAATGGTAAATGCAAAAAGAGCAAAATAAAAAAATAAAAAAAAAAGAAGAAAACAAGAAGGCCCCGCTGGCTCATTTCTGTCTTCTTTTTTTTCCAGAGAGAGAGACATCCATTGTGAGTTCGAAACGAGTCGAGACAAAATCATTTGGGCTGGACATATATCACGTACGAACGGCAGACACTTTCATTATAAATTCCATTCGGCAATTTCTGATTTTCGGATTTTTTCGGTTTTTCTAATTTTTATGTCATGTTTTTGGATTTCTTTCCGATTCGCTTGAGATTCTGAGATGGTATTTTTTTCACTCTCGCTTTCAATTTCCGCTGTATATAGTACAAGATTTCAATTCGTTTGTCCGCGTTTGTAATTACGGTCAAAATAATATTTGTTGTACAAACAAGCCGGGAGGCAGTAATAAGAAAAAAAACAAAGTGAGGCTACCGTAAGATTTTTTCGGGGGCTCTTTGGAGACGGGGGTTCCGAACGTAACCCTATATAAACCCGCACATCCAAGTGTTTTGGTTCGCTGATGATGCTGACGGTCCCTGGGAAAGTCGAAGAGTCGCTTCAAAGAGTCGAAAAGAAATCGAACTGCCACTTGGCTACTGTTCATCTGGGCCATGGGAATGGATCTGGTCGTCTTCTGGTCTCGTCTCCGTTTTGCCACATGATTAATGGTGCGACTTTGCATAACTTTTGGTCCGCTTTTGGCTCTGACTAATATTAAATAGCGTGTAGCTCTGCGTCTCTGTCTCTACAGCTATAGCTATATCTATATCTATATCTATATTTATTTTTAAGTTAGTCAGTCACTTTGGGGCCACTGTGTGCAGCTGTCAGGAGTGCTAACCTGTCAGTCCCCAGCGAAATCACAGTAGTAGTCTCATAGTCGTAGTCGTAGTCGTAGTCGGAGCTATTAGCCGCCTTAACAAGCCCCATAACAACTTAATATGCCCGGGCATATTGCACATTTTCATTTCGCATTTTCCACACTGACCAACAGGCGTACTTTATATAGGAATATCATATTTTAGAAGCCCCATTTAATGTGTTATTTAACCATGTATTAATCGAGTAAATTTCCAAGTAATTCCGAACCATATATTCAAAAAAGTCTTGAAAGATTTGACTTTTTAGGCCCAGATTATTTGCCGTCGCTATCTTTAAGCTTAATATTATTAAGGTGTTTTATTTTGTATATTTTTAGAATATTGGAAAACCATTATATTGATTTTACTAAGATCTTTTGAGTTTCTTAAAATATTTTCTAATTTCATGTAAATTCATCTTAAATTTCATTTTAAGAATCGCAGACTCTAAAGCAGATCCTAAGTTCTTCTCACTCTCCTAACCATCCAAAGTTTCCCATTTGCTAGCCAGTGTAAACTTCACATTCGTTAGTATGAATAACGCGTTATGGCAGCCGCGAAAGAGAGGGAAGCTCGGTGAAACGAGAGAGGTGGCAGATGAAAAATGAAAAATGCATTTCTCAGGCTCATTTACATTGAGCCGCGGCTACTGGAATATGCCATAGATGTACATATATACACCGCACTGTATAGCTGTATAGCTGTATATCTGTATATGGTTTATATGGGGCTGGCCTGGCTTACTAGTTGTCCAAACTAGACATGGTCCGAAAACCCGAAGTCCGAGTTTCTGTTTCTGCTTCTGCTTCTGAGCATAATAAGCCTGTCTGCCTGTCTGTCTCTTTGGCAATAATGCAACTTAATAAATGCAACAAAGAACGAGAAGTGCCTCCAAGTATGAAGTAGCAAACTGCGGCAGTCACGTCCCAAAAAAAGAAAAGAAAACGGGTTGGAAAAACTTGCAGCTAGACTCGGGCTGCCATTTCTACGCAAATGCATTTTGACATTTAAATTTGCAATTTTCGCATAAAATTATATTTATTTATTCCAGCTGGCTTTTGGCTTTGGTGAAAAGTGCAACCTTGCTGCCGCTGGAGGATCGCGATTATAAAGATGATGATGATGTGGATGCGAATGTGAATGTGAATGTGAATGTGGATGTTGATGTGGAATCCAGCTACTGACTTTTGACTTTGACGTTGACGTTGGCTGAAGTTTAATTAAGCAACGTGCCAAATAATTGAAAAAGTGTGAAGATTTGACAAGTTTAAGAGGCATTAAAATCTAGCTATATTCATGCATATATATATATATGTATACATATATGTATAGTATGTGGCCTAGAAATCAAACGACTAACTGTTTGTGCCGCTGCGACAACTTTTCCACTTGCCCACACATTTTTTTAATTAGTTTCTGTATTTTCGCCTATCGCACGGCAAATTATTTATTATTTACCTAATCGAACTGACACTTGAGCAGACGCCGGTGTAATTAACAGATACGAGGCAGATTGCTCAATCACAGTAATCTATCGTCTATAGATTAAGCATAATCCCCCCTCGACTTGTCGAGAGACTCGACAAAGAGACTCCCTTAAAAATGGAAAACACATGATGGATACTATACTGCAAAGCTATAAAGCTAATTTATTGGTTAACAAATTGCCTTTGCTGTTTTTAATTGCTTTCCCATTCAGCCAACAATTAGCGATTTGACAGGGCTGTGAGATAAACTAAAAATAAATCGAGTTAAAGTATAGTATAGTTCAAGATTTCTGGGAATTTCAATAAATATTTTACAATAAATGTGTGTTTCCCATAGAAATATTCCGCATATACCAAAACTTAAACTTAAAATTCGAATATTTTTGAGTTCTCTTCAGTTATAACCCGTTCGATAACTCTATTGACGCTTTTTTCATTCACAAGCCAAGTTCCTGGCAAACAAAACCCAATAAATTTCCATAAAATTGGTCTCAATTCAACAAATTTTGTGGCTTTACATCATTTTCTCTGCCTATTCCCACAATTCCATTCAAAAAGAAGGAAAAATAACATACAAAAAATACCCAAAGATCGGTATGAAAAAATATATATATATTGAATGAATTGCGCTTGTTGTTTTGGTTATTGTTGTTGCCCTGTACAAATGATTGCATCATGGACAGTGGAACCAATAATAGTAGAAAAAAAAGAAACAACAACAACAGCGGCTAGAAAAACTTATTATTTGACGCATTGTCAATGTGATCTTGATAAGTCGAAACTGGAAATGGAACCTGAAAAAAACCTCCGTCTGAGTGATTTCTATTTAAATGGCTTTGTCAACGAAATTTGAGAAGCGAACAGCAACAACAACGCCCAGCATCGCGTAATGAGCAAAGAGTGAAGAGAGATAAAAATTAATAATACAAATAATTGGTAGGGAAAAAAAAGTAAGTAAGTAAGTGAGTGAGTGAGTGAGTCCAAGAAACCAACCAGCCACAATCCCAAATGAAACCAAACGAAATGAAACCTCACTTAAGGCGAGGCGACGCCAAAAGAGATTGACAAAAGATGACTACAAAAAAAAGGCAACACCCGATCTCCCAGGTACGAGCAGATATATACCTAACCTATCTATACCCAGGCCAAGTGTGTGTGGGAGTTCGAGTCCAAGTCAAAGTCGAAATCGAAGTCGAAGTCGAAGTCGCACCGAACTGAACCGAAAGATTGGGGCGTGCTAGGGAAGCGGAACAATGGATACCGTTCCACAGTGAGCGAAGAGATCTCCAGATATTAGAATACACATCGAAAAAAACTATGGAATTGGTTATAATTCTAGAACTGCGTATATTTCGGCTTTAGTTCAATGCCCCAAAAGTCTAATCGGAATTACAAGGTATTTTAATATAATATATTTGATATATGATCTATATTACAATTCAAAAAAGCTAAAATAAAATCACATGCTTATTAAATATGTTAAATGCCTTTTTTCCAGTGCAGCCTAGAGCGAAATTCACTCATTGGGTTGGCTGGGCTATATGGATATCCGCGATAAGGTATCAAATGTGTCGCGACGCGATCTCGGCGACTTTCAATTCACAATCGAAAACGCTGGGCGGATGTTGTGAATGAACGAATTGGCATTGGGACAATGGTACATTGAATCATTGGGCTATTGAGGCATTGCGGCATTGAGGGGATCTAGGCTGGGCCAAAAGTCGTGGCGTGGGTGAGACACCCAATCGAAGACAGATCCCAAGAGATCCCCAATACGAATCCCAATCTAAAGCCGAGGCCCGAGCTCAACTATAATTCGGATGGAGAAAGATCCATCGGCTGGGTGAAAAATGAATCGACTTGCATATTAATTTCTGTTGCTTTTTGTTAGAAAAAACCATATGCAAATTAATAATAAAACAGAACAACAAAGTAGCCAGCGAGGAGTCAACGTTTTATTCAGATATTTTAATTTATAGCAGCCGCTTTGAAATTAGACGATCCGATCGTTGAGATCGCTGAAGTTCGGGAAGTGGGGAATATGTGTGAATAATGTGACCTGAACGGGTCCGTCGGCTGGCTTCTATTGTGTCTAATATTGGTTTTCTTAGGGTTTCTTCGCCGTTGCCTCTATCATTTGGTAGCCTTTTTCTATATCATATTTCTCGCATCGATTTTGTCGGGCTCGCTTTGCTCTTGGTTTTTTGTTTTGCCTAATTAGGGGAGGCGGCCTTAATATGCCCATTAAAATTATGAAAATCATAACGAATCTCTCGAATCTAGCATTTTCTCACATTACGATGCGGACATTAGTCATAGGCGGAATTTCCTGAACGAAAACCTGGTTTATAAGGCTTCACGATATTACAAGGAGTTGGAGTTGGAAACCCGAAATCAAAGGTCTTAAGTGGAAGAGCGTGGAAGAAATAGTTCTATTGTTAGACCAGGGAGTCCCCAAAATCAAAGAATTGTATTCCAAGTAAAGATTCATAAGATCTATTGAATCAACGGCCAAGTTATGGAGTTTGAAAAATATAATTTCTATACCCTCTATTCTAATGCAATGTAGAGACATATCTGAAAGATCTTTAAAGCTTTTTTAAGATCTCCTGAAATTCTGAACATGGCTTTATTAAACACGAAAGACTTGTATCTATCAAACTTACCCAATAGAATCTCCGAGAAATTAAGAAAAAATCAAAGTTCAATGTTGAAAGCTGCCAGAAAGCAAAAGCATTCTTATTCGGAAATAGAAACCCAATATTTTTTATTAAAACAAAGATTGTTTAAGCCAATATTCCATGACAACACAACTTAATTGAGAACCTTATTCTGTTAATTCAATTTTTTGGTGTAGTTGAATATTTATTAGACTCAATCCTTAGAGAAGATAATATAAATAAGATAGCTATAGGATAGTTTGAGATTAAGAATCCAACATTAAGATTTGTAGAACGCTAAAGTCTTAACAACACTTGATTGAGTTGTGAAGTTAAATAAGCTTAAAGACTTTCTTTGAAGAAATAAATCCGTATTAAATTCATCAATTCATAGATCATTTTATATGGTATCGAAATTACAAAGATTTCCAATTTATTAATTAATTACAAATTGAAAATGCTGGGCCTTTCCAAGCTATCTAGATATAAAGAAGGTAGGTGTAGTGCCTAATATACAAGATAAGGTACAAGATCGAACTAAAAATACCATTGAGATCTAGAGGTCCTAAGACATTCCCGCCCCCATGGACTACTTAGGTCTACCCGGTAGATTTCCCCCGTTAATCCCAAATGGAATCCGTGCTTATCTCTGCGTTCCACGTTCCTTGCTGGATATTGTATATATTTCGACCGATTTCTCGATGATATCGGCGGATTGCACTCACCGAAAAAAAAACACAAAGAAAACTAGAAGCAAAACGGTGCTGTATTCCAATGGCGACTTGTTTTCAGATCCAGCTACTATATGGCTATAGCTTGGGTATATATATAATATATATATATATTATATATTTTGTATTCCAGAGAGATGTTTGTTTATAGGCGATGTTTATTGTTTGGCACTGGAAACACGGTAAAAAAACAGATTCTCGTCACTGGCACTTGGATATATCTGTTGTATATCCCTGATTACTTAGTATATTTCTCTCCGACTTCTCGTTGTCGTTGTTGTTGTTGTTGTTTCTCAATAGCTATAAAGCTAAAGCTATATAGCTTTTTGTTTTGATTTTTGTTTGTTTGCTTTGCTTTGGCGACGGCGAATTGATTGTTGTTATTGGCTTATGGCTTATCGGCGAACGCGGCGAGTAGCGAGAGCGATCGAACGAGCGGCGAACGGGGCGAATGAGCAACTGAGCAACTGAGCGACGGACGACGCACAAAAACAACCCGAGCGGCACGAAAGTTACTCTGGAAATGAATTGCGGTACACCTTCCACGGACGACGGCAGCGGCGGCAGCAGCGCAGCGAGCAGCAAGCAGCGGGCAGCGGGCGGGCAGAGCAAAAGTCGTTCGACCAGAGTCGGCAAAAAAAAAAAAGTCCAAAGAAAGAAGCAGAAAAAAACAACAAACAAACAACTGGTGGTGAGAGTGAGCGAGCGAGAGCGAGGGAGAGTGAGAGAGAGAGAGCGAGCGAGTGTCTGCTTTTAGCAATGGCTGCCTGGCTCTCGTCAGTGCGTCAGAGCGAGACAGCCATGTTGTATCTCCGTTCCAGTCGTTTGCTCTCCCTCCATCTCTGTCACTCGCTTCGTACCATCTCCATTGGCAAGAGCGAGTTGACTACTTATTGTACCGTTTTCCGAGCAGCTGTATTTACCTCTGTGTTGTTGCTGTCCTGGCCAATGTGTGTGTGTGTACGCGTGAGTGTGGAACCACACCCCAAAAAAATTCAGTTCAACAACTTTGTTGTTGCCACAAAAAACCCAAAAAAAAAAAGTGGAGAAAAAATACATAGTCATAAAAGGAAAAAAAAAAATAAGGTACCTTCGTATTTTTGCGCGGCAGCAATGAAATTTTAATGAAAACGACAAGGCAGCGAAAACAACGCAAAAATTTGTTAGCTAACAGCGAAAGATAAGGAAAAGGGGGTGGCGACGGGCGCTCAAAGGACGCTGGTCAGTACCGCTGCTTTTGCTGCTGCTGCTTCTTCTTCTGCTTCTGCGACGCAAATTGTCATGCACACACAAAGAACAACAACTAACGGTGCTCGTGGAAGAGGGAAAGCAAGATCGTGGGAGCGGGAGAGGGAGGGAGAGGGAGAGAGGCAGCCACTCACACTTAGCACGCCCCCTCTCTTTCGCCCCAATGGGCGGCCCCATTGTTCAATTATCATTTACGCAAAACGAGGCTAAAAGATTCGAAACTCAAGGTGCAATTGAGTTAAAAAAAAGGGATTCACTTTGTTTTTAATTAAAAACATTTTATTATTATTTTATTGGTACTTATACAAAAATATCAATTTACATTATTTATTAAGGTAATATTAATAATTTATTATTTATTATATATAATTAAAGTAAGAAAGTGAATCGAATTGGAACTGTTAATACTATATTAAGTACAATAACTGAGATTTAAAAAATAGCAGTCACTATTGCTTATTGATTCATCAATATGATGTCTAAATATAAGATCGAATAAATTAAGCATGCGCCGATCCACGGGGGGTGATATGGGTGATATATCACCCCCCACTCGGGTGAAAAATGAAAGGAATTTTGGTATTCAAAAAGTATGCAACAAAAAAATTGTTCTGATATCACCCCCCACAACAAAATCCTAGATCCGCCACTGAAATTAAGCAACCATCATAACTTATATATAATATATATATAATATATTTTAAATGTGTATCTCCACTGACAGCCGAACTGCAAATGATATAGTCAAGCGACCAAAAAACTTTTTTTGCCCAAACTTTTTTTTTTGTATATTCTCGCGTTGTAGCTGACGCAGGAAAAAATTGGGGGGATTGGAGAGTTTGGGGGACCAGCGGAAAAAAACCTTATCAAATTTTTATGACAATTTGAAATAGCTGACGACAGTTGTTTCGCCCTCTCGCTCGCACCCACGACGAATGTGGGGGGGGTGGCGAGAAAATGTTGCAGAAATATTTTATGGATTTTTCTTGTTGAAAATGCTGTGTTTTTTCCCTGCTCTCGCACTTTTTCCATTTCCAGGCGGGCAAATTAAATTGTTGCGGCTAATTGATGTGTAGATGAAACATGAGGCAATTACCCTTCGAGGGGAGAGCTTAGCGCACAAATTGGGGGCCCCAACAACAAGGGGAAAATCCCGGGAAATTTGCGGAGGACCAGGAATGAAATAGAACAAAAACTCATTTTCATTAAAAATGTTGCGGAGAAATTTAAAATGTTTTTGGAATAAAACTCTGAAAAGGAGAAAGTCCATGGAAATGAAAAAGTTTGGAATTGGACACAAAAACAGGAATTTAAATCAAATTAAAGCAGAGATTCGAAATAGAAAGCTTTACTAAATATATTCAGTTTGTTTATTTAGAACTAAGCAAAGTAATTGGATTAAAATAAGTGAGACAATTTTTATTTTAAATATTAAATGTGCTGATAAATTGATAAATATTAAATTATTCAGATACATATTTTAACCTTACTTTTAAAATCTCCTACTTTTATTACCGATTTCAAGCTTTTAACTATTCCCGTTTAAAAAGCGTATCTGCAAACACAAAATTGTATCTTTCAATCCGTACTTTTTCAACGTCAGCGAGTAAAACCCTCAAAAACGGGCAAACAAAAATGCAAAGCAAGTAAAAAACCGATTTGAAAATGAAAATACTCAAAGTTGAACGCACATATGTACACGTGGGTGTACTTTTGCCATCATTTTTTATTTTCTCCCTTTTTTTTTCTTTATTTTTTTTTATTTTGCGAGTCGCCAGCCGCGAAAAGTTCGCCGCCATTTGCCCCAAAACATTTTTCATAGGCGACAGTTTTGATTGCTCCGTGGGCCAAAAAAAAAACTGTGAGTGTGTGTGGGGGGTTGGGGTGGAGCGGAGTGGAGGGGGGGTTGTCTTATGTGTGGGTGTTCAGGTTTCCAACTAGAAACGCAGGCAAGTTGCCTTGCTTTTTACTCATTTTTTCCAGATTTCTTCTCCCCATTTTTTCACAATTTTTTCCCATTTATATCTTTTTTTGCTGGCTGATTAACGACAATTCGTTTGGCTGATTTTTTATTGCCCAGCACATTCATTAGCCTCTGTCGTAGGCGCGTGGCATGCAGCATGCACTGAAGAAAATTCAAAAATTCCAGATAAACCAAAAAAAAAATTTTTTTTAAATGATGTTATAATTTATATTAAATTATTTATTAATTATATAGCCAAAATTAAAATTTTTTTATTTATTAATTATGTTAAAATTTATATTTTTTAAACATTTAGCTTAGTACATATATATTTACTTTATTTAATTACAATTTTTTTACTGTGTGTGTAGGGTGTCCACCATGACATCTCCTCGTTTTTCTTTCGAGCCAGTAAATTTCATTAGCCTCAGCCGTTGTCTTTTATTGTCTTCAGATGGGGTTTTCTGGTTGTCGCGGCTATCTAAAATCGCGGGTCAAAAGGGCGTGGCAGTGGAATAAGTATAATAATAAGGTGGCAGTGGGGGCGTGGCATAAGCAGCCCGATTAAATAGGCTCGTTGCCCGGGCAACAGGCCATCAAAGTCCAAGGAGTTAAGTTCCTATACATCTACACCTGTACTTTTTGATGCCACGGCTAATTAACAAACCATTGTGACAGTTTTTGACAATATTAAATCCAATTATAATAGGGTTTTTAATGAGGCATAAGCACTGAAGAAAATCTACCCTTAATATAGAGACAAGTAGTCTCCTCAAAAATTACAATTTAGCTCTATAAAGTTGGTTATAAAAACATACATATATAGGCTCTATCATCTGATCATTCTAATCCCAGATGGCAACAGTTTAAGTTAATATAAATGTCAAGAGATCAGTGGAGACCCCGAAACCGAAACCGAAAAAAAAAACCAGAAGCCCTAAAGGGCGAGAGGTTCGCGATTAGTTTGTTGTGTGGCAAGTGCAGCGGATTCGGATCCAGATCGAGCTCAGATCTTGAGGATTTGCCGCCGTTTCATTGCATTTTCGCCAGTTTCATTAAGGCGAGCCGCAGGATCAATGCATCTGGAAGGAGGCTAGGTAGGCGTAGAGCCCAGCGGGGAGGGTCTCGAGACTCGAGATCCGACGATCCGATCCGATCCCGGGCCTTAATGCCCAAGGTTTATTCGCTGTGCGTGGCCCGATGATTATAATGGCTTGCCTTTATGCTCGCTGATGGTTTTATGATGCGGTTAAGCGCTCGCAACCGCAAAGTGGCCGCCGCGCACACGACGGCAAGGACCAAGTGACAAGGACCAAGCGGCAAGGACCAAGCGGCGGGACAAGGACTACGGGTGCACTGCGAAAAAAAATGTATGCGAAATAAAATATTTTGAAGATTTATTTAAGCCAGAAAAATGTTTATATTCATTTAATTTGATTATTTTTCATATAAATCTTTTGAAATAATTGAAAACAAATGAATTTTTTAAATTTAAGTTTAAAGGAAATCTTATAATAAATATTTATTAATTTTCTAAATATATATAAGTATTTTCTTTACTTAAGTATACCTTATATTTCTCACTGTGCACGGACCAGGACTCGCCCGTAGCCCGGATTCAGGCAAAGGACTTTCGCGTAAGCTGCACAAGTTTTGGGTAATGCCTTGAGTACCTGTGCGGGTCCTCCGTCCTCCGTAATTCGTCCTGCGAGCCGCGTCCCTTCGCCGTGTCTTGTCTTTTTCCGCCCTCGCCTCGCGTGCGACATAGCCAAAGGATTAACCGCATGCCAAAAGGATGGACATGGCCGAGATGGTCCGCCGAGGACCGCGCTGCGGTTAGCAGGATAAAACGCCCTTAATCGCCTTCATTGTTGTCCCAGTGCGCGGAAACAATACAAATGCGAAGGGACAGACGGACAAGTATTTAATCTCGGTCCCAAACCAATCCAAACCAAACCGAGGCGACCTGTGAAGTCCTCGGGTAAGGACTCTTCTGACCTGCGGCCGAAGACCGACGACCAGAAGGTGCAGATCAACCTGACCCATATGGAAAACTTCAGCAGCCGGACGAGATTCAAGTGCTGAATAATTGGGAGAAATGACGAGAGTTTGTAAAAAGTAAAAAAAACGTATTTAAAAAAATATACAATATAAAATAATACATGCTACTTAATACCCTATATCAAAGAAATCATAAATAATCCTTATTTTTTAAACCTAAATAAATAATGTTTTATTTTTCAAAAGTTATACTCGTATATTCAATGAGGTCAAGGATTCAAAACCTCAAAGATAGAACAATAATAGATGCAAATCAACCTGACCTGCTGGGCACAAACTGACCTGCTGCCAAAGACGAAACTGACCTATCCGTATAATAAGCCCGAGAACTAAGCCCCCAGGTTCCAGTTTCCAGATTTCCAGATTCGAAACCCTTTTTTCTGTACCGAGGTGATTATGAGTTTATGATGCGCGCACGGATTTCGCTGGAAAAACCCCTTCGGGAAGTGCTTGAAAGACCTGATGACAAAGGGCCCAAGACGCCGCCGCCTCATGATGATGATGATGATGATAACATGGCCGATTATCAGGCGATTATCGCGTTATCGATAATGAGATTTACGTTTTTACCCCTTGGAAATCAAGCGGGCGTTAGTGGGGGAAGTCCTCCCCCTTTTTTGCAGCAGAAGCAGCGGCAGCAATTAAGTTATCTCAATCCACTTGGCATCCGAAACGGAATCAAAACTTTGCGAGGGTTGCTTTCTCATTTCTCGCTTTTGATTTGCGACTTTTGATTTTCGTTGGTCGTTAGGCCAGATGATGTTGTAAGCAAGACCTTAAGCCGTCCCAGGATATCATATCCTAGGCAACCCCTTTTCGGAGATCCCGTTCCCAGTTTCAGTTCCAGTTGCCCCAACCTCTTTTCACGTACACCTGCTGTTTTGATCATTTGCTGGCATTTAAGCGATAATTCATTTGATTTCCACTCGCTGCCGATCAGCAAAGACCACTGCCAGACAAATTGACAACCCAGGAAATGAAGCATGACATTGCAATGTCCGAAGAAGAACCAGAAACGGAATGGAGAACTAAAGATCATCGACTTAGGGATACCTTTTATAGTTCAAGACTTTAATTGGAATACAAAAAGTACAGCATATTTAAGATTTAATTGAAGAAAATTCCCAAATTCCAGTTAGTTAGTTTATTATCACAAATATTTAACCTATATCTTAGCATATTTAAGATTTAATTGAAGAAAATTCCCAAATTCCAATGAGTTAGTTTATTATCACAAATATTTAACCTATATCTTAGCATATTTAAGATTTAATTGAAGAAAATTCCCAAATTCCAGTTAGTTAGTTTATTATCACAAATATTTACTAAATTATTACATTTTTTTTAAATATTTTTTAAAAACCCTATATAAATGGTGTAATATTACTTATACAGCATACCCGCGAAACTATAACAGAACAGCTACCAAACCGAAGCCGAACCGGACTTGAAGTCGCTTTAACCACGCTTCGACTTTTGAGTTCGACTTTGAGTTTGGGTCCGCAAACATTTCAATGATTGACAGGGCAACGGAGGATGGTATGGGGGCAAAAAAAAAGAAGAAATCAGAAAAAAGAACTGAAAATAAACAGAGGCCTGGAGTCCTCGGAGACGGCGGTGCCACATTTAGAGCAGGCCAACGAAACTGGCAACGGCAGCTAACCAAACTAATTTGTGGCAAGATCATGCCAGAGATATAGCCATACATATCACAGCAAGCCATCGCGGAGTTCCAGTCTCCCGTTCTCCGATTCTCCGATTCTCCGTCCTTATCGCCTGGGTCCCCGACTTGCCGACTTTCAGCCAGTCAAGTTCACTTCAGTTGAGTTGAGTTGCGTTGAGAAAAAATAAGAGATGCGATGAGCCGAAGCAGAAGCTGCGGCAATGAAAACACGTCGGCTGTCAGTCACGCGGTGCACTCGCAGAAATCGGAGGTAATAAATAATAATAATAATTCTTGAATAAAAGAAAATAAATATATTCTTAAAACTAAAGGGTTACAAAATATTCTAAATGAATCCAAAATATATTATAAAAAAAATACTCTGAGTGCTCTAAACTTGTAGAATCTCTTTCTCGCAGTGCCTGGCCGGTTTAGTATATAGTTTATATAGCCATATACTTTGTCTAAGCATCGGAGATCACCAGCAGCGCACGCTGAAATAAATCAACTGGCTGCTTGACCAGGTGGGTAGGGGGCAGGGGGGGGGGGGGGGGTTTCGGGGTTTTCGGGGGCCACATGGAGAAAAAAATTAGTTTCATCAAGGCAGGATTAGTGTCAGAAACGTGTTAAATGGACTGAAGGGTATATGATGAACGGTCGTCGTCGTAGTCCGTAGTCCGCGAGAGAGCGAGAGGGGCCTAGGGGCTGGGGAAAGAGACGGCGAGATTCGGACTGGGATCCGAAGATCCGAAAGATCCGAAAGATCCGAAAGATCCGAAAGATGGAGTGGAGACTGTCGATCAAACAGCGAGAAACCAGAGACAAGCGACAATCTGCGGCCTCCTCCGGTTTTAGCTGATTTATTTTTTGTTTTCCCCTTTTCTTCTTCGGTTGGTTTTCCCCAACCCCAATCTTTGTTTTTCCTCATCCCCAACTTTTATTAATGAAAATCATATTCCTTTTTTCTTTGTTTTTTTTTGACTCTGGTAGAAAAACTTAATTGTTGCACGCTTCGCTGGAGATTCTCATGGTGATTTTTTCTTCTTCTGGTTTTTTATGTTTCACCTCTTCAGTTCGTTTGGGTTGCGAAAAGTTTTATGTTTATACAAGGGGGATATTGTTAGGGGGCATAGACCCATAAATTTGCCGCTGATTTCGGTTGATGTTTGGCCAGCAATTTGCAGTTAATCAAGCCGAGGTGTGCTTAACAGGCCATAATGTTTACAGTTGCTATTTACACCGATCTGATGAACGTGATTGCCATATATCATACATATATCATTGCGATGCCGTGCGATTTTCCACTCACTTTCACATTCTTCGCCTTAATCGGTGAGATGTGTGCAAATTCATTTACTAATTTACCAATAAGGTATTTTAATAAGGATTTTTGTAATCTCCAAAAAAAGAAATACCATACCTACCCATTATTTTATTTATTTTATCTTTGTATCTTCTAGTAATAAATATGATCGATTAATACATTGATTATCAAAAGATATACAGATCTTATGGGTACACAACATGTATTTAACTTGATTACCTTGTCGAAATAGAGTTAATCTCCCTACCCACTCCATATTTTCACCTGTAATCTCTTCGTTGATATACTTTTACTTGCTTTTGTTTTTTCAAAATGATGAAGGACCAAGGCACCATTAACAGTTGGTTAAAGTTACTTTAAGAACTTTTGTTAACGCACGGCAATGATGAAAAATGCATAAGCGAATGGAAAATGAGCCAAAGGGATGGGCTTGGTGGGTGGTAAGGAGGTTGGAGGTTGAAAAAGCGCGGGGGGCGGGGATGAATGGAAAGCTGAGCGCCAGTCATGTGTGTTGGTGAGAGCTTAAAACCGGAAAAGTGGAAATTGGCAAGCAAGCGAAGCAAACAGGCCACAAGCTAGTCGACGATGAACGATGAAAATGGGGGTGGAAATGGGGTATTGGAAAAGCGAGGGCCCCAGCCTAGGGTTTCCCTTTTAAAGCGCCAACTTCCTCCCAAAAAAAAACATACAGAAATTGTTGATAAACTTAAAAATCAGTCAAAAATACCTGATAATGGAAAGGCTTCTTCTACAAAAACCAATTCTTATAAGTAGCCAGGTTAATTAATAAATATTAATAAATATTATTTATATATTTTCAAATATTTTACTTCATTACTTTTCCATACTGTTTTATTCCTCTTTTGTTTTTTGTCTTTCGCTTAAAATGCGTCGGGAGGGGAAGGCAAAGTATTTTCACCTTTTACGCTAAGATGCATTCAATTAAAAACTCGGTCAGCCCCGCTCCTCGATCCCTTTTCTCTTAACACCTTTTGTACACCTCAACTACTCGACTCGCGTTAATTACGCTTCCTTGCACCGCCTGAAAGGTGCACTGAGAGAAGAGTCCTGCAAACTCAACATTAGAGATACAAGTATGACAAGCCATATTTGGACAAATATTTCCATTGTTTTGGCAAAAAAACTGATTTGTTTTTTTTGGAAATTCGGGATTTTGGGTTTTTATAAAAAATACGAATTTTATCTTTTGGTTTTTTTGCTATAACTTGGCCAAAAATGGTCCTACATCAAAAATAGATACTGTTTTGAACAGATTACAATATAATAATTACATCAATGACACTTTCCGAGTGATTTTGAAAATTAAAATTTTTGTCAATTTTCGTTTTTTTTATAAGGGGGTACATCATGATTTTTTGCGAAAAAGGGCAAAAAAAATAAAATGTCCAGAGTTAAATGCCAATCGATTGGAAATTTAATAACGAGTTCAGAAAGGTATGATAATCCATATTTGGATCAATATTAAGATTGTTTCGGCTAAAATACTGATTTTTTAGGTTGAAAAATATTAAGTTAATCATAATTCTTATATTTTATAATTTTTTCAAATTAATATATACATTTCATGATAAATAAAAATATTTTAGGACCGAAACAATGAACAGCCATTGTTCTGTGTGTATTAAAAATTATAAAAAAAAAGAGAAGAGCTACGGCAACCCGATGTGCAAATAGGTATTGCAAAAAAAAAGGAGCAACATCGCTTCGGGCCAGGATCGGATGAGGATCTAAGGCAGCGAAGAGGTCCTGGTGCCATTATTCGGCAATTACGGTGAGTTCGCCTCCTTGTTTCCCTTTATTGTTTTGCTCACTTCCCCAGATTCTCCCAATCGATCGATAGCCATCGATCATTGCGGTTACCCCTCCCCGATTTCCGTGCCATATTACCTTTCCCCCGAGGGTTTTGTTTTTGGTCGTTTCTCAAGTGAGTGTTTCTGCGAACTTGCGATGGGCGTGGCCCTTAGGGGAGTGACGTGTTGACAGGCGGTGGGTTTTTTAAAGACTTCATTAACTGCTGTCTTTTGCGTTTTAATAGTGCATTTCTTTATGGGTAATATGAGAATTTTGGTTTTCTGTGGGATATTTATATTGTTTATAGTTTTATAGAATGGAAAAATTAAAATGATATAGTTTTTTAAACCTATAGAAATATATTTCTTTTTTTTAGATATTTTTTTTTATTTATTTATTCTCTGGCTAAGAATTGCATGCATTTTACCATTATCAAATCAGTGAATTTCACACTTATATTTTTTATATTAATCCAATGCAAAGGCTCAACTCATTTGTTTGTTGGCCGGGAATGCAGTGAAAGTTGTTTGGGCCATCAAACAACAAAGTTGCAAACTGACCACCATAAAAAATGTTAAGAACTTTGCCGAACGAAAGGAGAAGCATCTTATTCGCAAGGGCTCTTTGGCACTCTTCCCTTGAAAACGCAGCTTCTTCTTCGCATTTTCATGAGTTTCTGCCGCATTTAATTAATGCAATTAGGAGAACAACAAACGAAACATTCTAGAGGAGGGTAATAAAATCAAGTGGGAGTTACGTAAAAAGTAGCTTGCAGGAGGGCTAATAGAGTTGTATAACAAAAACGGGTATGATAAAGTTAACAAAAATGT
Source organism: Drosophila pseudotakahashii (assembly GCA_035046095.1). Lineage (NCBI taxonomy): Eukaryota > Metazoa > Arthropoda > Insecta > Diptera > Drosophilidae > Drosophila > Drosophila pseudotakahashii. Next base: position 18,941,101 of record JAWNOE010000105.1, read on the forward strand.
TTGTCTTTACGATTTGGAATTTTTTAATAATAATAGTTTCTTTTTGAAATACTAAAACAAGAGAAAAAATATTTAAAATATTTTAATATTCTAAAATAATGTAATATTTAGATTTTTCAACATGTTACTTGCATTATTAAGAAATATTATCTAAAAACTTTCCTATGTAGGCTGCATTTGTTGAGTAATGAAAAATGTTGATTTATGCGCTCCTTCAAAACGACGCCTGAAATTAAATTAGCAACAATAAATTGTGCCACTCAATAATTTGTATAGGGTACTCTGCGCACCGTGACTTGCAATTATCGCACAATCACAATCATGACCCATCTGGCGTTGGTGGAATAACAAACAGAGACCCCTCGTCCACCACCCTTGCGAACAGCGAACTGCGAACCCCTGACAACCCCCTGCAAAACCCCTCCCACAAGCAGCATCATTCGCCGTGCAACATGATTTAATCACCGCCATAAGATTGTCCATAAAACGCGCCCAAAACTAGAGGGGGGGGGGGGGGGGGGGGGCTGCAAGGGGAAGAGGCAGCAGTAGAATTGCTTTAAAGGGAAAATGGCCTGACTTGAATATACCCCTTGAAATGGGATTATAACAAAAAGAAATCTTAAGATATGGAACCTTTTTATAAAAAACAAGAGAGAACGCTATAGTCGAGTACTTCGACTATTAGATACCCGTTACTCAGCTAAAGGGAGTGGGAGAGAGATTAATATATGCACGCGTCAAAGCTACTAGCGCCATCTAGTGGCTGTTTCATTTTTTGCTCATAACTTTTTAATGGATTGTCCGATTTGAAAAATTTCTTCTACAATTCGATAGGTATTGATAAACAGAATAAAACTGCATTTTTACTTTTCCGAAATCTTTAAAGTTCTGGGCGCCAGACACCTTTCAAAAAATGGTGTAGGGCGATTGTGGGCGTTAGAGGGGGCGTGGCACCTGTTTGAAACAAACTTGCGCTGCGTAGGAACTCCAAGAATCTGCATGCAAAATGCCAATCCTCTAGCTTTTGTAGTTTCCGAGATCTCAGCGTTCATACAGACGGACAGACAGACGGACAGACGGACAGGCGGACAGACGGACAGACGGACAGACGGACATGGCTAGTTCGACTCGGCTAGTGATCCTGATCAAGAATATATATACTTTATAGGGTCGGAAAAGCTTCCTTCTCCCTGTTACATACTTTTGCACGAATACAATATACCCTTTTACTCTAAGAGTAACGGGTATAAATATAAAATCTTAACTTTCTTGTTTATATGTATATCTCACATTTTAAATTATTTTAAAGGACGAATTTTGACAAATCCATTCATGATTAATATTTAATATTTATATTAATAATAATATTTAATAAATATATTTTTATTGATTTTTTTGGTGTACTTAAACCTAAGATCAGAATTATACCAAAGTTTTTCCTGTAAGGGGTATCAAAGAAGAACGCAAGCTAAGGAAGAAGAAGAAGAAGAAGAAGGAGCTGAAGAAATCAGAAGCCGCGAAGAAGACCAAGAAGAAGCAGCATCCGTGGGCGGGAAGAGAGAAGGAGGAGAAGCAGCAGAATGGCAGCTGCAGGTTACCCGCCCCAAAAAGCAAAAGCAACAACAGACTGTATGTGGGGGAACGAGCGAGAGAGAGAGAGAGAGAGAGCCAGTGAGAGTGAGAAAGAGTGGCAAGAGCGAGGCAGAGTGATAAAAAAAAGGTGGACCATAAAGAGGGGGCATTTCGAAGCGACGTTCTCCGGGTGCCCATCTCCATCTCCTTGGATGCACGAATCGGTAGCCTAATCCCCTGTTGTACGACTAATAACATTGTTACGATTAATGCTTCTTCTTTTTTCTTTCTTTTTTTTGGACCCGCCACTCCTTTTTCCCCTCTCTCCTCTCCTTCCCGCTTGTTGTTATTGTCGATTTTTCTGACTCTCTGTGGCTGTTTTATTTATTTATGTCCCTCGCCTTTTGCGTCTTTTGGGGCTTTTCTTATAAGAATTGGTCAGCGTCAGCATCAGTCTGCCCCTCCCATTTACGCCCCCCCCCCCTCGTCGTACCCCGCCCATTTTCAACTGAGCTACTGTCGCTCCACAAAAACAAAATCAAGTTTCCAACTGGCCAAGAAAGCTGACCATTTGGCTTGTTTCCAACCAAATCTGGATATTTTTTGGGGGGGGAAATAAGAAAACATACAATATTATAAAAAAAAGACTTATTAGTTTACTTTACTTTTACTATGTAATTAAAAAACTTTATGAAACAAAGTATATATTTATTTTTAGAGATTTCATTGTTTCGATTTGGAATTTTCTAATGATCTTATTAAGGTGCCTAAACATTTTGAGCAATACTTTTGTAGATTTCATTATTATTATTTATATTTAAAAATATTTTTTAAATCTTTTAAACTTAATCAAAATAATTATAATCTGTACACCTACTATCATTAAACTATAAATTTTAATTTACGATTCAGCTCTATTTTGGGCATCACCTTGAGACTCGAGATGGAGTCTCCTCGTTGAGTCTTCGGTTTCTTCGGCCACCGCTGTTGCTGTTGTTGCTGTTGTTGTTGTAGGCTGCTTTATCTTGAAAAGAATTCGTTTGATATTAGCGCTCTGGTATCGCCCTGTGCTGCTTCATATATCAAAAATTATTATGACGATTTTATGCGTTCGAAATGTCGTCTCATTATTAAACAAAAAAGCCCAGCGAAAAAGGTTTTTTTATTTTTTTTTGGAGAAGAGAAGAAAGGGAAGACAGCGTCGCAGGGATCGCTTTGTGTTATTAATTTTTTGTTGTATCTGCTCGGAAGCTTGCATAGAAAAATAAATGATGAGGCAGACCAGCGAAGAGGGGGGAGGGGGGGTTGTTAAAGAAAAATAAAATAAAACAAAATTAATTATGCATGTGTGAGCCAAGACAAGCAAGCCAATTTGTAGGCTCATTGCCAAAATACAAAACGGAATACAGGAAAAATAAGACAGCAATATTTGAGACAAAGAAAACCGTTGAAAAAATGTTTGAAAAAATTTTGGAAAAATGGTGAAAAAAATTTATAAAATTAATTTGGAGAAAAATAATGTACATACATAAAAAATTTGTAATTATTTATTGCTATTTTAATTGCTATTTTACATCATCAAAAATAATAAATACAATTATTATTTTACCTAACCTTATCTTTAATACGCAAAGGTTCTGATTATCGCACAACCACTGTAAATTGTTTTAGTATTTCGAATTTCTCTGTTCGAAAACTTTTTTTTTTATTGCTTTGCAAGCGACCGAAAAAAGAAGGAAACTTTAAAGTTTCAACTTCAATCATTTATTTTATTATTATTTCGATTTTCATTACTTCTTTTTTTGGTGGAGCCGATCGCCTTTATGTGTGAGTTGACGTCATAAAAATTTCCTTCATAGCCGCACACCGGAAATGCCTACACAATACGTCTACAAAACAAAACCGAAAAAAAATAACGAAAAAAGGCCGAAAAAAATCAGAATATAACAGATACAAAGATATGTAGATACCGAAATCGACGGCTTGGAGTTTCGTGTGTTATTGTTGGAAATTGGAATTTCGAATTGAAAATTTCCCCGTCGTTATTTACAGTTGAACGTTTCACCGAAAGAGAGACGGGGCGATGGCGAGCGAAAGAGAAGGGGAGAGCGAAGAGCAGCGCAGGCCACGCGGCGTATGCGCAATTTTCATAAAAGTTTCAATGGGTGAAAAACTTTTTACAAGTGGCGAGCGAAAATGTTTGCGGTTATCTTTGTTATTAAATGCTGTATTTTTTGTGGGAAATTCGCATTGCTTTAATAAAATTTATTTCAATTTATGATAGCCATTAAATGATCATAAGAGTGGTTCTCTCCTTAAAAGTAATCCAAATACTTAACATTTGTTTTTTAAAACTCAAAAGTATACTACTTGAACATTTCCGATTGACTGAGGGAAATGAAACATTTGTATTTCCAATCAAACATTTTCGATTGGCTGCGTTGAACACGAAAAGTTTTGAGTCTTTTTCGATTTTCGATTTCTCGACGCAGACTTAACCCACGGACTCAAATTCGGTGGCAGGTGACCCCGATTTTCCCCCCGTTTTCCCCGGAAAAACCCAGCATCATCGTCGCCGTCCAACAATGAGCGTTGTCAATCAACGTTTGTTTTTGTTGTTGTTGTTGTATTTCTCCCTGGCTTAAAAAGCAATGCTGACAAAACACCAACTGGAATATAACAACAATGAACAATGGCGAGTGGACAGATTGCCTTATGGGGCATATTCAGTTTTCAGTTAATTCCCTCAGCAGCAAGTTAAATCGAAACGAATCGAATCGAATCAAATCAAATCAAAATGTTGTCAATGCGCGGAGAATTTCCCAAACATTTTCCATTGGTGTGAGACTGGAGAGTGGGGGGCTAAATACACTTATATGGTAGTCTGTAGACATAATAGAATGTCTGGGTTCCTGGAATGCCGAGAACGGTGCAACGGGTTTTCTTCAGACTTCGGACTTACGGCGTTTTATCGGCAGCTAAAAAAACCCAAGCCCAAAACCCGAGTTGTGCAACCTTTTTTGATTGACACTATTTGTGTGTGCAGATTGAAGACTGAAGATTGAAGACAGCCGAACCGAATTTCGACTTTGGCTGCCTACGCAAGTGCACTGGAAAAAATTTATTAACTAGATATACCATTTTTAGTTCAAATATTATCAATAAAATGTATATCTATTTATTTTATTTTTATTTATTTTTTATTTTATATTTCTTAATATCCATAATTATTTCTCTAATTTTAAGGTAATTTTCCCAGTGCATTGTGTGAATGCAATATGAGTAAGTAATTGTTTTGCTCGACTTGAAATTGATTTTTACTTTCTTACATCGGCGACCGACGTTACCTGTCCGCTGCCCCGCCCCCTCTGGCCACTCCACCTCATCAGCATCCTCCGCAAACCTCCCTACCCACCGTTCGACCTTTATTTGGTTTAACCTTTCCATTTTCCGCCACAAGTTGTTCAACGTTGGCCCGAAACTAGACCGATCTCACACTGTCTACACGGAGGAAAAATATATGTTCAAAGATTATTGAAATAAGGATCCTATATAATGGGAATACAAAATAATATTATCGAAAAATATAGGTTTATAGAAAACACAGAACAGAAATTTATTGATTATTTTTTCTGATCTAAGCTTTATGATCTAATCATTTATTTTAATATTTAAAGGTATAAATAAAAATAACACACCTCTAAAATATTAAAACATTATTTATATATGATTTATATAGATAATCTTTATGATCCAATCTTATGATCTAATAATTTATTTTAATATTCAAGGGTCTATCGGTTAATAGGTTTATCGAAAACACAGAACAGAAATTTATTGATTATTTTTTATGATCTAATCTTTATGATCTAATAATTTATTTTAATATTTAAAGATTTAAATAAAAATATCACACCTCTAAAATATTAAAACATTATTTATATATGATTTATATAGATAATCTTTATGATCCAATCTTATGATCTAATAATTAATTTTAATATTCAAGGGTCTATCGGTTTATAGGTTTATCGAAAACACAGAACAGAAATTTATTGATTATTTTTTATGATCTAATCTTTATGATCTAATAATTTATTTTAATATTTAAAGATTTAAATAAAAATATCACACCTCTAAAATATTAAAACATTATTTATATATGATTTATATAGATAATCATTATGATCCAATCTTATGATCCAATAATTTATTATAATATTCAAAGGTTTGAACCAAAGTATTCCAACTATTTGTTCTCTGTGTAACCCAGTTGTGAACCCCCTTTCTTTCTTCGCCCTCAGGCCGTCTCTTTCGGTGTGAGAATTGGCCTACTGTTTCGGAAGATGATGTCTTCATTCTATATGGCCGCCGATCATTGCCGGGATAATCCTTCCCCTATTGTTCCTTTTCATTTTCTTCGTCTCTTGTTCTTGCTCTTGCTCTTGTTCTTGTTCTTCCCGCTCGGGTTCTCCTTTCTCTTTTCGCCTTTCTTCTGCTAAGCTGCCGGCAACTTCTCGATCTGAAAATTGGGTCTTCGGGCGACCCAAAGTCTGCCCTTTTTCAACCGGCTTCTCTCGGATCGGTGGACCCTTATTTTCAGCCTTTCTTCCCGATGTCCAAACAATGGGATCGTTGAAAGCGACTTTGGCATATTGAGATGAATTGTTGTCGCTGATCTGTCTTCTATTTTCTATTTTTGATTTTCCGGAAAATGCCCTGAAATCTTTCTCATATTTTCGTTTATGGTCGTGTATGTTTTCGGGGGAAAATGCAATATGCAACGGCGATCGAATTTCCATGGGATATCTTTTCGGCTCTGATCTTCGCCCAATTAGCCTGGCCAACGCCCCTGGCTAATTGAAAGGGGATCGGAATCGGAATCGGGGATCTGTAGATGGGAAATCTGAATCTAGGATTGTTTTTCGAGGAGTGTTCGGAGGAGGTCAAAGATCAGCTGAAACATTGGCCTGACTTTTGGCACATTGCCCTCGAAAAGGGAATATTTTTCGCAAGTTCTTGAGGAGGTGAACAGATGAGCATGTGATATATCAGATATCTAATCTCAGGGATCCCTAAAACGAAATTGATCCTTTGATGTGGAGTGTGCTCACTAGAAGGTGTGAAATTTGTAAAATAAATAATAACATATTCTAGAAAGGAGTTCTTAAAATGTCATAATATGATATGAATAAACCCATAAATTTGTTTTATTTCTTTAGAAAGTGTAGGTAGATACTTTTGGTACGATACTAGTGAAATATTTTTGTTTTATTCCCTGGCAGCCAGCAATTACCATCTTTGGCCACTTTTCCGACCAACTTATCTCTTCCACTTTCTCCCGGGGTTTTCCACATTTTCGTTGAGGGTGTGGCCCAAATGGACATCCTTCAATCTTGGCCACTTAAGAAAAAGTAATGTTGCAGCTACCGTAAGTCAGATAAAAAAAAGCAGAAGAAAAAACCCAAAAAGGGACAGGGGGATATTGGTCGAAAATTATGGGATTCGGAATTCGGAGAAGGGGGGAAAAAGTGTGGAAAAAGGGGCAGACTTGCGGGTCAATCAGTGCCGCGCCTACAAGTGGTGTTGGGCTACCGAAAACCCCCCTTTTCTTCTTCTTTCCCTACTAATTTGACCCAGCTTATCCAAGGCGTTGTCATTGTTGTTATATATGTATGTACGTTTGTCCCTATATGTATGTGTTGTTTTTCCCCTGTTTGTTTGTTGTTGCTGCGGCCTTTCAGATGTTGCTCTTGCCTCTGCCTCTTCTTCATGTTGTCACCGCAGCGCAGAAGTGAAAAGAAAACCAAAAACCAGAAGCGTAACGAAACAGATCGAACCCAACAAAAAAAAAAAAAGCTGAAAATCGAAAAATTAAAAAAAAAAATCTGAAAAAAACCGAAACGCAGCTCAGCACACGAGCGCGTAATTAGAAATGTGGGCAGGCGGGGGTTAAGGTAGTGCCGAGGGGCATCGGGGGGTTAACATATTGGATCTCCCTCGCGATCTGTTGCCATTTTTTTGGGCGTGTTGCCCCGAACAAATTTGTTAAGAGCTCCAACTGAGCGAGCGGCTCCTTTTTAGTGCCGGGGGATCCGTTGTCCGTGCACCTGGTATACTGAAAAATACCCTTGTTTTGGATTGGGTTGTATGGTTTTCAGGTTCCTTTTGCAATTTTCTGCCTACATACAAAAAATTACAACGATTGGATAACTTTTATGATCTCTGAAGGGATTTTTGCTTAAATTGGCCCTCGTTCGCCAGAAAGTATGCAATGTTTTTTACAAAAGAGGAAATACTTCTTAGTTAAATTATTTTATAATGTTTTATTACTTTATTTAAGCACTTGTTTATGATATTATTATTAGAGTATTCCTAAAATTTAAAGAAAATATTTTTGTATACTTTGAAAACCCCAAAAGGGTAACAAAACGTCGCCGCTAAAAGGACCATGTTCTCCCTTTCGGTATGCAAATTGGCTGTGTTTCGGGGGGCTGGGGGGAAACTGGGGCCATGGTTATGGGTTATGGGTTATGGGAATTGAGGTGGGGGAGGGGGAGGGGGAGGGGGAAACGAGGGGTGGTCGACAGGAATGTGCATAAATTTAGCGAGTGTATTTGCCGAAGCAGCTCCCATAAAATTATGAGCAACTGCAGCGAAAGGGGAGCGACAGAGACAGCGCGATCGCAACTCCATCACCCATCCGAAGAGCCGAGGATCCAAAGATCCACCGATTCGCAGCACAGTCTCATTTCAATAATGCCAGGGAATCGGACTGCGACTGTGCATATTGCGCATTCCCTCAAATTATATATGCGATCATTAAATGTCTTCGACAAAAATGAGCATAAAAATCGCACGCGGTCCCAAATGAAAATAAATTAAAGCAAAGCGCAAAGGCGAAGCGAGAGAAATAATATTAAATGGGTGAAGGAGAGGTGAGGGAAGTTGCTCTAAAAAAAACAGCGAACTTTATGATGCCCTTTAAGGAAAAGTAGGGAACATAAGGTATAACGATTTAATTCAATATTTTCATAATTTATTAAATACTTAATAATTATTTTCAATTATTTTTTTTACAAAAATATTGAGTTTTATGATGTTCTTTAAGGAAATCTTAGGAATACAAGGTATAACAATTAAATTCAGTTATTCCATCTTTTATTAAGTACTTAATAATTATTATTATAATTATTTTCAATAATATTTTTTACAAAAATATCGCATTTTGTGATGTTCTTTAGGAAATCTCAGGAATACAAGGTATAATAGTTAAAGTCAATATTTCCAATCAATATATTCAATGATATTTATTAAATATTTTTAATTTACAATATTATTTGTCCACATATAAAATATCTAAGTAGTTGAACTATAGATTGGTTATGTATAATATACATTTTTTTATAGTATACCTGTTTAAATATGATTTAAGAAATTTGAAATATTTCCTGTACTTCTCACATATCCCCCCACATATCTCTTCCGAATTAACTAACCAATTTTGTGATCTCTGCCCGCTGTCGTCACAAGAAACTAAAAACTATTTCTTGTCCGACTTTTTTTGCTGACTGGTTGCCACATTCGCATATGGATTGTGCCCCCCAATGGGATTCGCGGGATCGTTTTGGCTGGGTGTGCGGGTATCGAAATTGTTATTGGAATCGGACCCACATCAAGGCGACCGCCATTATCTAGCTGGGTCCGAATCCGAATCGAAGTCCCTCCCTTTTCCGTTTCCCAGTCCCTCAGGTGAGTCATCCCCGTTTCGAATATTCAGATTCCGATTCAGAGCCCGCCGCTGATTTCGATTCTTCTGGCGGCATTCAGAAGCAAATAAGTCACGTGAATAAGATTTCTCGCATAATAAATTATGGCCGGGCAGGGAGCTTAAAGAATGCGCTTCTGTGCACTGCAGGCCCCCAAAAAAATATGAGGAATGGGTAACTGAGAATTGGAAACTGAGAACTAAGAACTGGTAACTGGGGAGTTGGGAGTTTTGAGTTTGAAGCTTGGAGTTTGGAGTTTTAGGCTGGAGAAACGCAGCGATCGAAAAGCGGGCCACATTATTGTGACCCGTAAATGATACAAGAATTGTGTGTCATTAATAAGCGGCACAGCATGGCATCTGCGGGGGGTAAGGGGGAATGGGGAAATTAAATACACACAGAGAAAGTATATGCTATCAAAAGATTAATAAAAAAATATTTTACTTACAAAATATCTATATATAAAACTCTCCTTACAAAATTCAATTATCAAATCAAAATCCCAAACCAGTAAAGCTACTAGGTCCATATTTTTATACAAAATCCTTAATATTTTGAAGGCTTTTACTAAGAAAGGATTACTCGAAATAAATATTTGTATAAAAGTTACAAATTTTTTTCACTAGAAAAAACCTAGTGATAAAATGCGAATTAAAACTAAGTATATCAGTTGGTTCTAAAATTTATAAATTTATTTTATATAATTTTTAACTATGGAAATTCTTGTATTTAAGACCTAATCGTCTTATTAAAAAAAGTTTTAATTTTTAAAATTACTATACATTTTTAATATAATATTTATTGTTTCAACTATAAATCTGTAATATAATACTTATTATTATTTTTTAACCCTAAAATTCCATTCGATTTTCTCGCAGTGTAAGGACAGAGCGAGACACTTGCCACACGAGCTGCAAGCAGCCCAGGTTGTTAAAGTTGGAGAAAATCCCTGAAGCTGGGGTCGCGACCAAAGGTTCCAACTGCTGCAGACAGCTCGGGACCGGCGACCGGTTGCAGCTTCTCCAGCTGCTCCTCCTCCTCCTCCTTCTCCTCCTCCTTCTTCATATAAACCTACCTACATTTTTACCTCATATTTGCTGCCGGACTTTTGCTTGGCCGCGCCCAGGGTGGTCGCCCTTAACTTGGCCAGAGAATCGAGTCGGTAGTCGGTAGTCGATAGTCGGGGATATTTTCAGAGCAAGCGCATCTGTTTTACTTCTGTCCGATTTGATTGATTTGGAACGAGAGGCCTTTGCTTTGGTCAAGTTTAATGATTTTTGATTAGCTTAATGGTAAATGGTAAATGGTAAACGGGAAGTCGGGGTCACGGGGAGTGCGACATAGAACATGCGTTTTGCTTCGCTTCGGTTGGGATAACAAACAAACAAACCCTGGGAAATCGAAGGCTTCGGAGGCTGGGAAAATGTGGCAAAACCATCAATTAATTGGTAAATTTTTAAATGCTTAGGGAATATTAATTGAGTCTTATTGAATATTATCTAAATTAATTATTATTTTTATTGATTTAATTAATTGAAAGTGAAAAAACATTTTTAAAATTTTGTATAAAATTCTAAATATTAAATGTGAAATACTTTTTAATAATAGAGTCACCGTTTTCATACCTAAAATATAATTTTAATATTATATAATATTTATATCGAATTTTTGAAAGTACGAATTTAATAAAATATTTGTTCTTGCTTTCACCATTTCACCTTTAACTTAATGAAGTACTCTACCTACTCACTGATTATTCTGTTAGATCCCGTGGAATTGGACTTGCGGACCACCCACCTGTGTGTAAGTGCTCATCTCGGGATGCCCCGTCCATCGCTTCAAAGACTGTTCAATATCCGGTCAACTTCCGCAAGGACTCGCCCTCGTCCTTTGGGCTTCCCCTCTTCCTCGCCCTCCCCCTCCCCCGCCTGTCATCGATGTTTTGGCCGCATTTTGCGCAAAGAATCGAAGAATTTCCAATGTGCCGACCGCACAGTAGCTACACTGAGAAAAATAAGCCACTAGATTAGCAAATAATAATAATATTTATTAAAAATAAATTTCTTAAATTCAGATTTAGATTTAAAATACTAAACTAAATACTAGTAAATGTAAAAATTTTTAAGTTCCTAAAAAATACAAAAAGTATCTTTCCAGAAATTTTAAATATATTTCTTAACTTAAACTTTATTAATAAATCAAAAAAATTTATTTGCATGCACTATATATTTTTTATTGTGCAGAATCCAGGGACCTGGTGAAAGTCGGCTACCGGATTTGAACACTGCCCCGCAAAAGTACTCGGATTGGTAATGGGAACGGGAATGGGACTCCTTAAGGCACAATCGCGGACGGACAAAGAGCGGTGACACACAGAGGCGAGAACTTCCTGTTTTCCTCTGCCCATTTCCCGGGGTTTACCCCAGAGTTTTCCTCTTCCCAACCTTTTGTCCACGGCTGCCTTGATAATTGGTTGGTAATGGCTAATTTATGAGCCCCGATCCGCTGAGAGAGAGAGGATGCACCTGATTCGATGTGAGTGACCTTTGACTCGGGAAAACCTGGAAAATTATATAAATGGGGGGGGGGGGGGGGGGAAGAGGGAACTCACAGGCGATTGAAGACCAGTTGCAGCCGCGCAATTGTTCACAGTTGACAGCGGCACATAAATTACCGCACATAATGAATCGATCGCCACTCTCGGACCCTCCGATATTTCCGATAACCCCCACACACTGCGGTTCACCTTTTTCTCGGACATTTGGAAAATTAGAAAAATGAATTAGTGATCAGTTCGAATGCTGGGTCGTAAAATTGTTAAAAAGCAAGGTAAATTCGAAGCAGCAGATTCCCAGGGATTTTGTAGTTTTAATATTTATATTTTATTTTTATAAAATAAATATAATAATATATATTTTAATATATTAATATTATTATTATTTATTTAATATATTATAATAACTATTTATTTTAAGTATTATTACTTACAAATCCATTACATTTTTTACCTTAAAAAGGTTTTCATATTTTTAGTGATCCCCAACATTATGTTCATCATTTCCCTTATAATTTGACCTTACTTTTACAGGGTATATCCCACCGATTTCTTGCCACATTTTTCTGTTTCTTTCATAAAAAATATACAACAAAAAGAAGCTGTTTGGAGCGAGAAGAAGAAGAAGAAGAAGCAACCGTTGAACGCATTTTTCCATAGCTACCATTTCCCCCTCCAGATTCTTCAATTTTTAATTCATTAATGCAAACGATGCACGGCGAAATAGAAAGAGTGGGCTGAGATACACAATGAAAAATTTCTAACATTTTTTAAATATATTTAAAAGGTTTTTGTGTATAACAAAGTTATTTCAAAGATATAATATACAGAAACAGGGTTATATTGTTTTAGTACTAAATCTAGTATTTATTTCTAGTATTTAACATAAATAAATAATATTTAAAAATAATATTTGGAAAATGCCATAAAGAAATTAGATATTTAAAAAATATATTTATGATTATGTTTATGTAACAGTGTATTTAGGGGAGAGGGGGACGGGGATAGTGATCGGGAGCCATGGGGGGTGATCACCAAACCTTACCCCCCCCCCCCTCTCTTCGTCTTTCTCCCCTCCTCTTTTTAGCTGACTTTCGTCGGTAGCCGGAGTTCGATGTGTGTTTAATATCCGTTTTATTGCCATTGAATTAGTGGCCTTTGTCAGCATTTAGGGATCTTAATTTATATGGAAGTCGGGGCTGCAAAAGAAGAAGAAGAAGCAGCTAAAAACGAGCGTGACTCCGTAACGAGCACGGTTACGAGCAACCCCCCACCCCCTCCACCGCCCCCCTCCCCACGCCTAGCGACCTCTGGCAGATGCAAAAGGTCAAACATACACGCGCCTGGACACACACACACACTCACACACTCACACACTCACACTCACACTAATCCCAAATGATGGCCGCTCTGCCCAGACTAACTGTCGTCGTTGTCCTCGGCGAACACACACATACGCACTAAAAAAAGCAACAAAAACAATGGTCACACTGAAAATAAATATAATTATGTATTAATATAAAAATATATCACGTATTGAACATCACTTTTTAATTTTTTTTTCAGCTAAATAAATTTTAAAAATTATTGAAGAAAGCCAAATATTAAACATCTAATTCTGTGTAGTCTAAAAAGTACTTATTTACATATTTACTTAGCTTAAAAAAAGATTTGAAATTTATTTAGTATTTTTTTATGCAACTTCTTGATTAATTTCATAATATTTTTATATTAATGTTTGCAAAATCTTAAGCACTTAAATGTAATTTTAGAATTACCAGAAATGTTAACTTTGGAATTGGTTACCAGAGGCAGAGATAATTTAATTAAATAAAATAAATCACTTTTTATTCCAAAAACATTTATGTATTTAATTAAAAAATCAGAATGTTTCAACTAGTTAATTGTTTCTCAAAAATTACCTTTCATTTAAAAAATATTTTCAAAAAAATGCTGAAGAAATTTATCTCCAAAACCAACAACAAAAACAGCTTAAAAAGAATAAACTTTTGTAACAGACCTAAATAAAATAGACATATTAATAATATAACAAGAGAGAACTCTATAGTCGGGTGTCCCAACTATCAGATACCCGTTACTCAGCTAAAGGAGTGCGAGGGAGATAGATATATAAAATCTTTGATCGGGCATAACTTTTTAACGAATGGTCCGATTTGAAAAATTTCTTCTACATTTCGATAGGTATTGATAGTCACAATAAAACTGCATTTTTAGTTTTCCAAAATCTTTAATGGTGTGGGCGCCAGACACCTTTAAAAAAATGGTGTAGGGCGATTGAGGGCGTTAGAGGGGGCGTGGCACCATTTTGAAATAAACTTGCGCTGCGTAGGAACTCCAAGAATATGCATGCAAAATGCCAATCCTCTAGCTTTTATAGTTTCCGAGATCTCAGCGTTCATACGGACGGACAGACGGACAGACGGACAGACGGACATGGCTAGTTCGACTCGGCTAGGGATCCTGATCAAGAATATATATACTTTATAGGGTCGGAAAAGCTTCCTTCTCCCTGTTACATACTTTTGCACGAATACAATATACCCTTTTACTCTACGAGTAACGGGTATAAATATATTTGCTATTAACAGATCTTAGATGATACAAAAACGTGTCCTATATGCGATATATCTTTGCTCTGGGAGGGGGAACAAAGGATGCAGGGATCCTTTCGAGGCAGTTGAGAAGAAGAAGAGCTACCAAAAGAGGAAGAGGACATTCAATTCGTCGCGGGCGGCGCGCGACGTGCAAAAAACAAAAAGATACACCAAATCGGGGACGAATAAGATCGGAGGGGGGTTTCGAATCGGTTTCGAGGGATAGAGGGAGCGAGGGTCAGAGGAAACAGGACGCAGGACGCAGGACACATGCGTGCCCAAAATGATTTTTCCTAATGCAATTTTTTGTGTGTTGGCCAACGAGCGGAAGTTATAAAAAATAAAAAATGAGAGGTGCACTTATCGGAGGGGGGATTTTTTGGTATTTTTGGTAAGAGGACTCGCAGATGGCAAATGATTGGTATTAGTGATGCCTGATCGAAATCCCATAAATATCGGCAAGCGGAAGGGATGTTGGAAAAAGGAGGCTCAAAAATGAAAATTTTCGATTATATTATATAATATGGTAAGAAATATTATTTTTCCCTTATTTTTTAATATTTATTTACTTGATAATAGTTAAATTAGGGGTATTACATTTATTATCTAATCTATTAAATTTTATTATATTATTTTTCACTTTTTTATTATGTTGTTACCTTACCTTCTTATTTATTTACTTGATAAATAATAGTTTCTCTTAGTTAGTTTAATTGGGGGTTTTCAATTTATTATCTTATCTATAAAATTGTATTATATTTATTATTAAATTAAAAATGTTCTTCTTTTAAAATCTCTTACTAAGTTAAATTGTTGTATTTTAAATATATTATCTAATCTATTCAATTACTTAAATTTTGTATAAGGTATACTATTTGTTCTTCCCTTGTCTGCTCCCATACTCATATTTCATATCCATTCACGATTCTCCTCCATTCACATTTCAATGAATCCAATGAGGCCACCTCCTTGGATTCGAAATTCATTCATCCACGATTCCATTCGCTTGGCCAACTCAACTCGAATCAACTCGAATCAACGAAGGCAACTCCATCGAAGCCGTCGAATAAAAATACCCCTTTGGAAGTCGCACAAATTACGTTCCAAAGATCAACTACCGCAATCGATCTGGCGAATTAAATTCCCTCAAATAAACAATCATCATCGTCGTCGCTGTGGAGATACCATCTCCATCTCCATCGCCAGAGAACAGAGAACAGAATCGGAATCAGAAACAGAAACTCGACGTTTCCAGATCATCGCTTTCAATTTGTATCAAATATCTTCAAAGGACTTCGACTTTGACGGGGCCTCGATTTTTTCATCTTTTTTCCATTCATTCCCTCCCTTTGTTTGCATCCTCCTCCTTCAGCTCCTTCAGCTCCTTTAGCTCCTCTCTATTTACATTCGCCGTCGACGAATGGCGGGGAGGAAAATAAAGGACTCGGGACTTTGGAGAGGCACTCACATATTTTGAAATTTATTTGATGATTGCCCTCTCATATCCCAATTTTCTTTATCTTTTAGGTTTTTTTCCTTTTCTGTTCATTCTTTTTTTTGTTGCCCCTTCCCTTTGGCGAGATTTGCGAGGCTCGCTAAATTGCATTCTGAACGCCCGAGCTGCGTTAAGTCAGAAGTCGATCAAGTGTGGATGCGTCGCGCAGATGTGTCTGCAATCTGGAAACTGCATCTATATCTATGTATCTGAATTCGTGGCCATGGGGACAGTGCGTTTCGTGACTGTATGTTGTTTTGGTGATTTTGAAAAGACCTGCAAAGATTTGTAAATTTAAAAATTAATTGTATATTGCCTCTAAGATTTTTATAATTTTTTTTTTTTACGAATTCTATTTATTAAAATTAAGTTCTTGATAAGAAATTAATTCTTTACTTATAAATGAAGCTTAAATATTTTTTAGATATTTTTTAAAAATTCTATTAAGAACCAATAACATTTTATTTATTTTTTTAAGTTGCCAATTGCAACACAAATCAGCTCTTTAAAATGACTTACCATCCTTACTACTGAAATATTTCCCTTTTCATTTACATTTTTGAAACGCACTTTATTCGAAGTTTGCGGCTTATACAACCCAACGAAAGAGATGGCAAAAAAAAAGTCGAGAGAGGGAAAATTCGTTTTGCAGCTTCGTTTCATTGCCATTTGTTTGGCATTTTCCAGATTTCTTGTTTTCTTGTTTTCCTATTTTACCCATTGTATTTTTCACGAAAAACATTCAAGTGGAAATCCTTTATTGAGTGCGATATTCAGCTACTCCTATTCCTATTTTCATTCCCATTTCGACAGTCAGTCCTCACTATTTTTGTTTGTTGCATTTAGCATGCAAAATTTGTTTTCAGTTCGGGCCCATTGTTCCGTTTCGGCCATTGTGATTTTCCCACTGTGCAGTGGCAACATTTCTCGGCTTCTGTTTCTGTTTCTATTTCTATTTCCATTTCTACTTGTGTCTGCTGCGGCCTTTGTCTCGCTTCCTTTCAATTGCATTTGGCCGGGCCAATTTGCATGGCCCCTACTCCTCGACCCTCCAGGATCCTAACTATCCGCATCCCTATATTTTCTGTACATATACATATACATATACCAAATCCCCCTCATTGCTTCTGTCTGCATATGTTGCATTGTCCATTCACATCCTCATCCACATCCACATCCACATCCCAAGCCAATCCATCCAATCATCATCATCGTGGTTGCGGAGCAAAATGTTTGCGGCCGGAGGATAATGAGTGTCCCTCGAGTCGGCAATTTGTCTGGATGCAAATCGGAGAATTATGGCTGATGGCTGGATGGCTGGCAAAAGTGAGCCACTTAAAGTCCAAATATTTGGCTCAAATTAACCCGAAACGTAGGGCATTACAAATTAATAGTTTTATCGGGGAGGAACAGCATTATAAATGCCAAAGGAATGTCACAAGTAAATATTTCCAAGATCTAAAGATAAAAAGTGGGAAAGGTTCTTCTATCTTTAAGAATTTTCCCTGCCTTAATCCACACAAAATTCAATTAATCCTTTCCGTTTTTCAGTGAACTAAAATCCCTGAAATTAAAGTTTAAAAAGTTTTGCAAGCTAATAAGCAAATTTGCTGCATACATTTGGGGGCAGATTTTTGGGGGAAGGTAGGTACATTGAAATAATTACCGAAGGATCCAGGGAATGATTCCGGCTCAAGGGATTTTAATTGCTGCAAAAGGAGAGCTTATCTGTGGAAAAGTGTTGGGGAATCTGATTGCAAGATTGTGAAAAGATGTCTAGACCATCGGGTTAAGGGATTGAGAAAACGGGTATTAACCTCTAGATAAATTTTCAGTTTCAAATTACTTTAAATTGAGTAAAATAAAAAGAAAATTAGATGGTTTCTAAATTAAGTTAAATTTGATATGATGATTATTAAATATAAAAAATATAATATATAAAAATATTCAAAAAAGGTTTGCCCTTTAACCTCCGGTTAAATTTCCAATTTCAAATGATTTTAAATTGAGTAAAATAAAAACAAAATCAGCTGGTTTCTTAATTAAGTCAAATTTGTAATGATTATTTCTAAATATTAAAAATATAATATATACAAAAATATATACAAAAAAAGAATTACCTTTTAACCTCCGGTTAAATTTCAAATAATTTTAAATTGAGTAAAATAAAAACAAAATCAACTGGGCTCTACAAATATTTCAAAACCTTGCATAAAGAACAATGAAAATGTTAAAAACTGTAAGCTTTTAAAAGCTCCATCATTTTTCAGCCGGAGAACCAATCAAATATTACCAAAAAAAAAAAAAATCGCCATTATTTACAAGTGCATTATTTACATGGCAACGGGTAGGCGAAAAAAAAAGAGAGAACAAAAACAAAAACCAAAAAAAAGTACAAATAAAGTGCGTTTATTTTATGGCCGGCAAATCAATCAACTTTATTAATTACAAGTAATTAAAGTTTAATTAAGAGCACGATGCTTCTTCTTGCTTTTGTTTCAAGGTTGCAAGTGTGCGTGTGTTCGTTTGTATGCATGTGTGTGTGTGTGTGTGTGTGTGTTCGTATGCTTTTGTGTGGAAATAAATGCAAATATTTATTTGGCAAAAGTCACAATTTGCGGAAGGGGACGGTGGGCGGTGGGCGTTGAAGGGGGCGGGGCAAGAACAAAATGGTGGCAAAAGTAGTGCGATTTCGTTGTTGTTGCTGGTGCTGCTGCAATTTTGTTTGTCTGTTTAATTAAAGCAATATGTGGCCTCCAGGAAAGGAATGTTGGGTTAATTGACTCATCACTTATACGACAAACGAAGCGCAAACAAACAAACAAACAAACAAGCATACACACACAAACACACACACACATGTCAAGCAGGAGGCGGAAGAAGAAGAAGAAGCAGACGCAGTCGATGGAAAAAGAAAGAAAAAGCGGGGAAAAAAAGGGGCGGGGCGAGCGATTTGACATTTTGAAATTGCCGCTTGGCGCAATCAAAAGTGTGGATGGCAAGTGGAAGGTAACGCCCACACAAAATAACGGTAATAGTGGGAACAGCAGGTATATATTTATGTATATGTAAATGTATAATATGGAAGTTAAAAAATGTAGAATACTCCATTTTGCAAAGCAACCAGCGCCACCTGGCGATCAGGTTGGTTAACTACTATTGCGAAAGCAGAGACAGCCACCACTTCACCACACCTAGTCAGGCTCAGCTCCCCGGTAATCGGTAATCGATATCGAACTAGTTCGCAGGCTGTCTCCCATCTCTAAGGCTAAAATTCAAGTGGACTAACAAAAATAATATAGCAAATAAATTTCAATTTAATCACACCGCGAATATGCAACCGCAACACCACCCCCCGCCCCCGCCCCTGTGACAGTGTGCAGCAATGGCCACGCCCCCGCCCCCATTCGTAGCAGGCGATGTTGACGCAGCCGTGGAGGTGGACGCAGCAGACGACGCAACAGTGGAGCATCCGCAACAGCAGAAGCAGCGCCAGCAGCAATCGCAACTGGCCAGGAATTCGCTTCTCGCGGATCTGCGAAGATCGACGAACTTCTGGTTTCGGGCCAAATCGACGGACGGACTGCAGTTGTTGGCCCAAAGCTGCACCCGGATTCTGCAACATGGACTGGTGAGTGAATCCCCAATGGAAATCCCCAGAACCTCACACACATGCACACCCTATCGACAGGGATACCCTTCACTTTGAGGGGCATCTTGGTTTCGGGAAGCGTTATCATTATGTTTTTATCTTCTGCAATTCAACTAATAACCCATTTGTATATGATTCATTTGTAAATACTATTTAAAAATAGTACAAAATTCAAAAATATTACAACATATCATCATTAAATATGCGTGATATTAATAAATATGCCCTAGTTTGAAAGCATTAGCAATAAACCTTTTTTTTAAAGAAATTTATTAATAAACTCTCATACAAATAATTCGTTTATACCCTTCTTTTGTAAATAATTTTATAAAAATGCTTGTTACATATAAATCTCAAAATCCTTAAAAAAAAGTCTTAATATTTATAATGTTATAGACATTTTTCCTTGCTTTCTATATAGTTATTTACCCCTTTTCAATTAAATTATTTTGAGTTTGTATAACTGAGATAGGGTATCAGCTATTCGATAGCCGCATCTGCCGCTTTTCTACTTCCCCCATTGTTTTGCAATCGAATTGTATTTATGCAACGCCGCACTCTCTGTGTTTTGTGTTTATCAGCTGCAGCCCGTGGAACTTCGACGACTGGCGGACGACTTTGAGTTTCTGCTGGCCAGTGCGGGAAAGCAGCAGCGGACGCAGGCCAACGCCAAGCCGCCCCCTTATCGCCCTGATTGCTCCGGAGCAAGTGCGTCGCCGGTGGCCGGAGGAGTGGAGGAGTTCCTGGGCGAGTGGACGTCGCGCTGCCTGCGAGCCCGCTGCCTTTCGCAGTGCCTGCAAACGCTCGTCTCCGACCCGGAGCTCATGGAGCTGTACTATCCCAGCGAGGAGGCCTTCCTGCGGCGATCCGGCGATGCCACCGCCCTCTTCGTTTGCCTCACGGCCGTCCAGCTGAACCAGAGCGGCCTGCTGGGCCAGCTGGAGGTGAGGCATCAGCTGCGCCATCGACGCACCTGCTCGCAGCCGATCTTCAGCGTTTCGCCCAAGCTGCAAGTGGTGCCGGAGGAGAGGCTGCAGCGGCGCAGTTTTCTGCGGCGCTTGAAGAGCCTACCAAATCTCAGTCAAGAGGATGAGGAGCTGGAAGAGCGAACCTCCTTTAGGCGGCGCTGCCAAACGTTCAGCAGCTCCAGGAGCCCGAAACTGAGAGAGGACCGCCTGGATGCGCCATCCACCAGCTCCTGCTCGTCCCACGACAGTCCCAAACGCATCCAGCTGATCAATTGTGATGACATCAAGATCTGGACCGATCGGACGCCACAGGAGACGACCGTGGTGCCGGCGGAGGGGCACGAGAAGAAGCTGCAGGAGGCGCCCAAGGCGTCGGTGGGAAGCTATCTGGGCAGCTTCTTTGGCTCCCCGCCCCTCTACACCAGTTGGTTTCAGCGCGGCGTGGGCGAGGATCTGAATGCCTCCGGCGACGGCGGCATGCTGGACACCTTTCTGCCCGTGAACGGACGCAAGCTGAAGAAGCAGCAGACCCTCTTCGAGGGCGTCAGCATGCTGGACGAGGCTGCAGTGTCGTCCGCCACCGGTGTCACCTCGGCGCCCTGGGATATTCAAGGCTCTGTCGGCGGAAGTACCACCACCTCCACCACCGCATCCAGTTCGGTGAGCATTACGCCGGGCAGCGATAAAATGGACCAGCAGTCGCTGGCCTCCTTCCTGCAAATGTCCCGGCAAACGCACAATAATACGCAGCTGGAGAAGGAGAATGCCCACTTTAGGATTTCGGAGGCCTGCATCACGGCCATCGAGCACGTCAAGTGGAGCAGGAGGCTGGCGAGCAGGCCAACAGTGGGTCCAGCGGCTAGCACGAATCCCTCGGAACCGAACCTGATGCCCTATGTGGAGCAGATTCCCGGCGGCGTGCAGAATCACAGTGCCGAGGCGGTGGGCCTCCAGCTGATATCCCGCTTCAGCGACCAGCAGCTGCCGCGTTTGGGCCATCTCAAGTGGCTCGTCTCCGAGCAGGAGGCACCGCAGCAACTGCTGCCACTGCCCATGCCAAAACAGGATCACGAGCAGGCCAGCCTCACGAGGGGCACCTCCAGTTGGGCGCCGCCGCGCCAGCAGATCATATTCACCGAACATCCCGCGGAGAATCGTGGCAAGCTGCTCCAGAGGCAGAACAATCGATGTGCCGGCTGCGGGATGCGGGTGGCCAAGCATCTGCAGCAGCACTTTCGCTACTGCAGCTACCTGGGCAAGTACCTGTGCACCGGCTGCCATCGCAACCAGATCTCGGCGATTCCCGCCCGGATCCTGCGCTCCTGGGACTTCCGCTGCTATCCGGTGTGCTCCTTTGCCTACCGCCTCATCGAGCAGATGTACGCCTTTCCGCTCTTCCACGTCCCGGATCTGAATAGCCAGCTGTACAAGCACAAGGAGTTGGCCAAGGCGCGCAGGAAGAGGCTGCAGCTGCGCGCGGTCAAGGGATTCATAGCCAACTGTCGCTTTGCAACGAGGTTAGCCAAGTCAACTAAATAACCGAATAGTTTTCCTAACCCATTTCTCTTGATCTTGCAGAGAGCAGGCGTTCTTCAATGCCATTCCGGCGCACATTACCCAGGATCCGGACATGTGGTCCATGTGCGATTTCGTGGACGTGCAGAACACCAGCATGAATCGCTCCATCAAGGAGGTGATCGCTCTGAGCGAACAGCACGTCCACAACTGCGTGGTTAGTAATCAGAATGGCCTTGTTTTAGTCTATATTTATTGTGATATGTATTCTTAACAGCTCTGCACGGGTCGAGCCTTCCTTTGCGAGCACTGCAAGGGCGGCGAATTGATCTACCCGTGGCAACGGAAGGTCCAGCGCTGCGATCGATGCGGAGCCTGCTTCCATAACGCCTGCTGGAAGATCAGCAGTCGGAGCCGCAGCCTCGTCGACCCTTGTCCCAGGTGCTCCCGTCTCCAAAATCGTGCCAGCTAGCATCCGATCAAAGTGGAGTTGGGAAAACAACTCAAAAATCGAAGGGCTGGATAGGAAGTGGCGGAGAAATGTAGTGAAACCCCAATATTCGTCTTGGAAACTATGGGGTCAATATAAAACAATTTTGGTATTAGGGACAGAATGTAATCCGCTGAAGAAATCCTTCCTCTGGATCTTGTGTAGTAGTAGTAATATATTTTTTTTTTCATCACTAAAAGTATTGTTATTAATTAGTTGTGCTAGATTTGTTAATGGATTTATTATTAGGCATGATTTTTATGAGTCTCAAATTCAAATTTAAAGAACACATTCTTTGGGCGAAAAAGTCCTCTAAATATTATTTTTATTTATTATATATTATTGTAAAAGAGCTATTTTTGTTTGGAAATTCTGAATTTATCTTAAAAATATATTGAAATTCATATTATCTGTTTAGGCCTTTAAGAACATTGTTAATCCTTAGTAATAAATTAACAAAAACAAAGTTAAAGTAGCCCAAAAACAGACATTTTACCTATAGTTTCCAAGATCGAATTGTAAATTTTGCCGCCTAGTGATTAAAACATTTGCATAATAACTACGATTATTTAAACAAATACTGTATATAACCGTGTAAACTACCAAAACTGTTACGAGAATCGTTTACCTCAAGCGAAAGATAAGAACCCATGTTGATTTTATACATATATAATAACTACGATACGAATATTTATTGCATACTATTATTGTATGATTAAAAACTTTATTTTCTTAACCGTCATATGGCCTCAATTGTATTGTGTGAAGTTTTTTAAGGTAAGTAATTGGAATAGATCCAAGAAATATTTAAAAAATAGTAATAGCAAAATGTTTATTTTATTTCATTGGCATTGGCTAAACATTATTATTTTCGTACATTATAGTTTCTAATTTAAAAATCCAGAAATTGCATTTTAAATTCTAGTTCCGTTTTGAGAAGAACCAGTTCTTTGGTATTTTATCGAACGCGTTAGTGCATTCTGCTGGAAATGCGGGTACACGTCAGTAGTTTGTGATTTTCACTGAATTATATAAAGAGTGAAGGCAGTGATAGTAAGTTTTATATAATTATTATAATTTGAGTGTTGGTTTTTGGCTGCAATTACTGCTTTTCATCATATCAAACAGCATAGTCATCAGAAGCACCCCACAAATCACGAAATGCAGCTAGTTCGTGGCTTGCTGCACGCATAAACTTCGGAACCGGAGCGCCCGGAACTGGGTCGCGTTCATACGTTCATACGTGAAGTGAACCATGATTCCGATTAGTTACCCATCGCAATTCACGTAAATCTAATTTATACGTAAGTGCCATTTATACGTAACACGGGCCCTCCGTGAGTAAAACAGAGTACGAAAAGAGAAGCAGGGAGAAACGATAAAAAACGACGACTATCGATAACATCGAGCTGGAGATGGGAGACTTTGTATTTGCATTTTGTATTTGAAACTGAAAGCAAAGAGATCGCAATTCACGCTGCGCGCATTGAAACATTGAAATCACGTACCGAAATCGCCAAGTTCCCAAGTTCGCCCAAATCCAAATTTCGCGTTGTACATTTTTGTTCTTGTTTTTGCGCAGTGCGTGTGTAAATGTGTGTCGGTGTGCGGCGGCAAATGCGAAATTGCGAGCCTAACTAAATGCCGTCGATTGTTTGCTAATTAATTTTCGGCGAGGCGAGGCGAGCGCTGTGGAAAACCGGGAAAAGCGGCGGCCGTCAAATAAAAATAAGCCAAACCGAATCCAAATCAACAGGTAAATATTGCCAGCGAAATAAGATGACACAAAACTTCCACTTCCAAAAAAACTCCGCTCTTCCTCTTCTTCGCACACACACGCGGAAACATGCGCAAATTAGGAGTGTGTGTGCGTGTGTGTGTGTGTGTGTATGTTGGTTATTAAAAATGTCTGTCGCCGCCAACGGAAAAAAACAAACACTTAGCTGGCAAGAACAACAACAACGCCGGCCGCTTGTCCCAAAAATCCAAAACCAAAAAAAATAACAACCGAAATGCAAATGAATGAGCGAGCAGAGCGAAAAGTAAAAAAGAGCATACAGAGCGGCGAAAGAGCGAGCGAGATAGCGGCAGATATTACATACATATGTACATATTGTCTGCTGTTCCGTTAATCATAACTTTACAACCCCTCCCTATCCCACCCACACCCACTTACCAACAACTTTTCTTATTCACGTGAATTTCACACTCTTTCTCCCCCTCTCTCTCTGTCTCCCGCGCTCTCCCCCTCTGCATCCGTGTGAAGGTCAACGTTGAGTGTGTGCGTGTGTGTGTGTGTGTTTTGACCCTGCACTTGGAGCTGAAAAAATGATTTTATTGATTTGCTTCATTTTATTTCGCTACTCTGGCGGTTTCCTGCTAAAAAGCACAATCAGAACAGCTGATGCAGTGACAAAACTCGAAATACCCTGCCAAAGCAGAGTACCTTCATTAATTGTCGCGTGACAAGCGCCAATGAGAGCAAAAATAGAGAACAAAAGAGAGCGCATACATAGATTGGGGAAGATAGCGCCATCTGTTGGGCAGGGGGAACATGCGTAAACGTAAACAATCCATAAAAAACTATGTCCTCACAAATTATTCGAAATTAAAGGGTATCTGTACTTCGGGACAATTGGTTTGATTTCTTCTTAAAAAACAACAAGTAACATGTTATTATATAAAAAAAACAGTTTTTCGTAGAAAATTATCCATTACTAAAAGCTTGTTAAAAAGCATTTCAAATTGCAAATATCAATTCTCCACGTAAACCTTAAAAATACATTTTGTTTTCCCTGTTTAAAATATTTTATTTATGACTCAATTATTGTTGGTATTTGTTTTGTGATTCTTGGGATTTCCTGTTTTATAAAGAACAAAGTCAATCAAGCCTTAAATAAGAGTATTCCCAAAGCGATTTTATTGCTTTCTTGTTAATGGTTTATTTATACTTTATTCGAGTAGAAATAATCAATTGCAAATTGAAACGCCTTCGGAAAATTGCATCTTATTTTGTAATGCACAGAAAATACTTAAATTAGAAGATTATAATCATGAGAACTTCTTAAAAATGTCCAAAATCATTGGAAATAACACTCCAAAGGACCTTTCAAAGGATATTTCAAGTTTAACATTCCAATTTCAATTAAACCAAAACATATATATTTTAGATATCTAGTCTAGTGTTTCGCACTTGTCTAGCTTTAATATTTACATACATATGTCCACATACCATCTCCTCCGACTTTAAGGGGATTTGAGTCGTTAGGATATTTGTTATTTGGTCGATAGCTGGCTCCTGTTGCTCCCTCTGCCGCCTCGTCAACGTTGACTTGCCCATATATAATGCTAGTTGGATGGCCAGTTGGATAACGCGTTTGATGGATGGATGAGGTCATAGGTGGACCTGCCACAGGAACTGGAGTTCCTATCTGCTCCTGGAACTCTTGTTCCAATTTTAGAAGAAACCAATTTATTCGAGGTTTATTATGAGGTTTTTAAAGTGTTTCCCAACCTTTAGTCGCTTTGTTTTCCCCATAGATTTCATTAAAAAATCTTGTGGGAATTCAAGGTCCATCTCTTTCCAAAAGTACAACTATATTCCGAGTATTTCGTATTTCGTCGAGTAGTGTAGTGTTTTGTTGACTTATTTGCTTTCACTGGGGCCATCGGTCAATGCAATTACTTAACCACATTTATTTATTGCGGAGTATTTTGGTCCGACGTATAGTACATACATACATATGTACTTGCCCATTTCACGGCCACTTGCAACCGCATAAATTCCGCTGATTCCACACGCCCACCCCAGAGACATTGATCCCATCCCCATCCCCATCCGGACGTACAAGTCGTTCATCTGGTGCGATAAGCTCCGATCCGATATCAACTAAGTGGAATTGCTGACGTTTCGCTTTAACATGATCTCGATAAAAGGGGAATTTACACGGCGAAACAAAATTTGTAACACGATAATATCATTAGATCTTTTTTTAATAGAGAATCTTGGAACTATTTGTGAAATATAACGAGAATAAACCGAACTATATATATTTTAGAATAGTAGTATAGATTATCAGAAGATCTCAATTACTATAATTTATAAGTTTGTCACCCTAAAGAAAAAATTCATAGACGTATTCAAAGTCCGATTTTAAAGCTATGGCAAAAATGGGAATTTTTTTAAACTTAAGACACAATACCATCATTATCCGTTGTCAAGTGAAAACGTACCCTTTGAACGCGAAATAATAAAAAAAATATTAATTTGCAAGACTCTCCTGATTCAAATCGGAAATCAAAGAGTCATTCGATAGTGGCAAACATGACTGATTGTCATGTTTCGTTTTTATCTGGGTGGAAACGCCTAGCCACGCCCCTTATCCCGCACCCAGATCGCAGCCCCTCCAAGGCCTCCGTTGACGTGTTGAAGGCACTTGAATCAATCCGCCACTTGAATTCGGCTCCGTTAATTTTCCACCCATCGAATCAATCCGAATCCGAATCCAACACCTTATCAATGGCCGAAAATAAAATCCTCTCCACTCTATGCAAATTCTATCATAATGATAACACAAATACCGGGCTATAAATACGATTTTCCGTGTGTGCTGTTTACCCACCATTAGTTGTGTAATTTTATGCAGATAGTAAAAACGTTAAGTGCGATAGCGGACATGTAACCACAATCGTTGCAGTGGGAGAATACCGAAAACGAGAAAGAGAACGAGAACGAGACTTTGGAACTAGAAACCGAATTGGGAAGGTAAGAAAACGCAGATATCTCGAACTATAAACCATTTCTAATCTGAGTACGCTTTTTAGGTCGGAACTGGAGGCGCCGTGTGGATAACGATGGGCCTTTAAATTCCCAGAGAATAGAGATGGAAAATTGATGGAGGATTCTGAAAGAAAAGATCCTTTATTTTAATTGGAATTAAGAAATAACAAAATATTAAAGATCATAAAAAAGTAATATCAGTTCTTAAAAATGTATTTAAAATCTTTAAGAAGTCGATGCAATACAATTGGCAGACACTGTGTCGTGTGGAGAATCAAATACAAGATAAATGCATATGGATGTCAGAGAGATACAAAAAAATATATATATCATATATATCTTGGATAAGATAAGGACGAAAACATCAGGCGCTTCTCTATATATGTATGTCAAACAGAAATGTCGGTAAAAACTGGATAAAGCAAGTGCCTTTAATAAGTTGAATAAGATCTTATCGAGTGGCCCCGACACGCAACATAAAAATATAACTGAAAAATATAACCAATTCTTTTATAAATCCGAATTAAAGCATTATTAATTAAGAAATGGGAATCGTTTGACGAGCGAATAAGAGCAAAAAATCCATTAAAAATGTTTGATAAGATAGGAAATTTAATTGAAAACTGTTTGTTTGTTACCCCCAACTGATCAATCTTGGGAAGAATCACGTGAGAAGAAACGATACATCTATGTGGAATATTATATATGTGTGTATCAGTGACGTTGAAATAATCGAAATAGTCGGATATCAGATAAGCTATCGCTATCGGATGTATGTTATTTGGCATTTCTAAACGATGAAGAGGCCAATGACCAATGCATTTTGCAATTTTTAGCTGAGTCAAGTGGTTCTGGAAGTTTCTGGTTACCATCGAATCGAGGCCATAAGTCTCTAGTCCTCTAGCCTTGGATCGGATTGGGAATCGAAACGGAATCGGAATAGGAATAAAAGTTATTATCTGGAAATGCTTTCGTTATGATCGATTCGTTTATTCGACTCGCCCCATTATGTCTGTCGTAAATATGTAGCTCGAGTTCCTATCGCCTGGCGATAAGGTCCGAGCTCCTCACACGTCGTCTGCCTTCTTGACACTTGCACCTGTACTTGATGTCTGCGACTATGGAACTACAAGTGTATTCGTTTCTATATCTCTGAGTGCGTCGGTTGGCGGATTATAAAACTGCCAATTAAAATCATATTTGGTTTTATTGTTGGCAAATATTTAACATTTGTCGGGTTAATCTGGCTCTAAGCTGTTCCCATAAATCGATAGGAAAGTCATTTGCTTTATGGCACTCTCGTCTGGGTTTCGAGTTTAAATTCAAATTTAATAAGTGCATAGAGCATAAAGTGAGTTTCAAGTTTCGGGTTTTAAGTTATAAACCAAAAACCTGTGAAATACAATTTAATGTGTAACTTTCATACATTATGTGCTGGTTTCCCGAGGTTCTTATCTTAATTACCTTTCGACACCTGCCTAGAAATTAACTTTTTGTTTACGTACATACGTGAAATCCCATAAACGAGACACTTGTGGGGTATTAAAGACGTTGATTATTTGGGAAAATGTAAAATTAAAGTGAAATTTATGAAATATTTATGATCTATAATCACTTTTTTAATCTCTTTTGGCAAATCTTTCCATCAAAACCATTCATATCGATTAGATTAATAGCCCTATATCTTTTGGCCTTCGATTTTTGTGGATATGCTCCCTTATAACACTTCTTTTGTTGCCTCAATTGCAAGAATTTCCCTGCCAATCAATATTTAATTGCGCCAACGTTTCCCATTCGTAACCCCGCTTTCTCGGCTTCAATTGTGTTTTATTAAAAGTGGAAATAAAGTGAAAATCAATAGATGAAAATTGCTTTATAACGAGGAAAATTGTGCAAACAAGATGACAACTTTGCGGTTCCTTAGACGCCTGAATATTTAAGCAGCGGCAAAAGAGGAGGTTTCCCCACTGAATAAAGACATTTCTCCGACTTCTGTCTTCGGACTGCCGTCCTCCAACGCACTTTAATTACAAAAATTGCTAATCAAACGCCGATGGGCGGTGGAAAATGAAAATGCATTGGGCCACGGTGTCAGTTTTCCACGGGAAAAGGAAAAGGGGAGGGCGAAGGGCGAGGGGCGAGGGGCGGATCCCCAGCACGCGAATTGCTAAACATTTAATTGATTCCGTGGCCCTGAATCGTTGGCTCCCGTTTCCCTCTCGATACGGGAAATTACCGCTTTTAGAAACCCGATATTACCAGATATATCAAGCGTATAAATAGGACCAGAAAGTGAAAAAGGTTTGAGAAAACTAGGAAACCATACTACAAAGACTGATCTACAAATCAAAATATTTATTTTTAAGCTTGGATATTTAATACAACAATTTCGATTTTCTTGGGAAAATAAATAAATTCTGATTAACTGCCATAAGAAACTAAAGAATTCGCGTATCAAGTTGTTAAACTCGATACATTTATGATGATATTTATTTGTAATTCAAAGATTGATTCAATTCGACATGATTACTTCTGATTAAATGCAATGAGAAACTCAAGAATTCGCGTTTCCAGTTTTTTAACTAAATATGATATTTATATTTAATCCAAAGATTTATAAATTGAAAGTTCTTTTTGAAATAAAGTCATTTTTTATAGACCCGACTATATCGCAATCTCTCTACCTCTTCCAGGTGCCACTCCGATCGGATCTAATCAACCCGCGGATCTGAAGAGGAGGAGCAGGCGTCGGTCGTTGGAGGCGCCGGCATAGAGAACTTTTCCGAGACGCGAGCGCCCAGCGGAGCAGTCGCCACCACGACGTCGACATCGCCGCCGCCGCCGCGAGCCGCGCTGCTGTCACCAGCCGAGCATTTGGACGCCAGCGCCGACGATCGCGGGCGTGTCTACAAGCTCCGGAAGAAGAAATACCTGAACGCGGCCCACATCACATAGGCAGTCGGAGGAGGAGGAGGAGGAGGACTGGGTGCTAGGAATATCGGTGCTAGGAGTTAGGATTAGGAGTTCGAAACTGGAAAAAGGTTGGGCATATTTCAAGGGCTTATCTTAAATATACATTCTAATCTAATTTGAACCCAATTGATTGCCTATTTTTAGCATAATTAATTACCGGGAGAAATCAGCGAGAGAGCAATGCCCGTACAATCCCCCATCGAGATCAGCAACCGTGCCATCGAGCACATCGACGATGTCGATCCGCTGGAGTACCATGGCCACTGGGAGCCGGTGGGCGTGGCCCGGGTCCAGAACACGGGCACCTCGGCAATGGTCACCTTCAGCAAGCGAAAGCAACAGCCGTACATCATTGGCGGTGCTCTGGACACGGACATGTATGTGTTCGAGCAGCTGCACTTCCACTGGTCGGACTGCGATGAATCCGGCTGCGAGCACACGCTGGAGGGCATGAAGTACTCGATGGAGGCCCATGCCGTTCACTACAACGCCAAGTACAAGGATTTTGCGGAGGCCAAGAACAAGCCCGACGGCCTGGCCGTCGTCGCCTTCTTCATCCAGGCCTGCGGCGAGAAGGACTGTCCGGAGTTCAAGAAGATCACCGAGGGCATCCGCATCGTTCAGAAGATCCACACGAGTGCGTCGCTGGATTCCGGTGCGTACGACACGTTGGGAATGGAATGGAATGATCTTACAAGAGCATAAATATTCAAAAATCCATTATTGTAAAATTTGTTAATATTCGGAGGGCTTTATTTCAAACTCCTTAATGTTGTGAGCTGTTAATCAAAAGACTTCCATGTAATTCCACTTTCTATACCGAGTTTCAACCAATTAATGTATTATATGGTTATGTGTATCCCCCCATTAGATTGCCTATCGTGGATTGGACTGCAGGAGCTGAGCAAGCATTATTACACGTACAAGGGTTCGCTGACCACGGCGCCGTACTTCGAGAGTGTCACCTGGATCATTTACCGCACCCCCATTTACGTGTCGCGCGGTCAGGTAAGCTACGATCCCCTGGGATCCACAAGGAAAGCCCTCGAGTTCAGGAAATCTAACTCTCCCCTTACTTTGCAGGTTCAGGTGTTTCGCAATTTGCAATCGTGTCCCAAAGATGAGTCCAAAAAGATAGTCAACAATTATCGCGAGATCCAGCGGCCGCACAAGGACCCGGAGATCTTCTTCGCCCGCAACACCAATCCAAATCCAAAGTCCAAGTTATGATGTGCTTGCCATGCGACATGGGTCCTCACTCTCTCGATATAATCTACGATCCCCCTAACACTACAATCCTAACTTTCCCCAACCTAACTTCCCATCCTTCCGCGCAGTTTCCTCCGCCCAATCGCCTGTGAAAAGTGAATCCTAACTAAACTATTTCTATATGTACACCTATATCTTTGTCTATGGTTGTCTGTAAGCTGCTTTTGTTATTTGCCTCATGTACATAGCGTTATATACCTAACAAACATACATATATATATATCTATATATACTATATACGGAGTAATTATGATACGGTTACGTGTATGGAATCATTTTAGTCGGAACACGCGGTTGCCTTGCATTGAATATTTCAGAGAAATATCGGGCACAACTACTTAAGACATCTAAAAGAGACGTAATCCTAACGTTTAAGTTAATTAGTTAAACAGTGAAAGCGAGAAATCGAGAAAAGCGATAGAACGCAAACGATACAAGCAAAAGCAAACCAACACACATTTTGTATGTCCCAACTGAATTTATTAAATATCTAATTAAACATGTAAAAAGGTGTATACTGTATCAAAACAAACTTATAATACGAGTTTATATCCGGAGCATTTCACGGGCTCTCCCTTGTCACATAGTATTCGCTATCAAGTTTGGCTGCGTTTATTTCAAACCCATCTCATTTCTCGAGTAGAAGGGGCACGAGGTTCTTGATAAACCAGGCTTTGGATATGGCCAAGTGATCACCTTCGACGCCCAGAAAGACTAGTTTTTCCTCGCGCTCCATCTTCTCCAACTTTAACTGTGCGGGAAATAGAAATATATATTTTCGAAAATATAATACTATGCAATATGCTTACATCTTGATAGGCTTTGCTCTCGTTGAGGGGCTGAATGACTTTGTCCTGGCCGCTGGTGTAGAATTGGAACCATTGCGACTCCTTCGGCTGGACAATCGTGTCGTTCAGGAACATTACCATCACAAATCTGCAAGGCAATCGGTTAGGCTGTAATTTCATTTCAAGTTTCCCAACCTACTTCTTCAGCTTGTGAAGGTTCTCCACGTAGAACGTGTTGAGGTACAGCTCATTGTTGATGTCTGCGAGAAATGTGCTGCCCAGGCGGTAATGGTTCTCCATGATCGGATCGTGCCAGTACGTCGCCTGCACCAGATTTTGTTGGACCTCCCTATTAAAATGAATAATAAACATCGTTTAGAAAGAGATGGAGAGAGCCCGAAACGTTTCGAGTAACATAAACATAAGCAATCGGATCCCTAAAATTGGCTGACCTAAGATTTCTTTATCAAGTTTATTGTTTCAAAAACACTTTTCCTGTGAAAACATTATACCGCTACTTTGATTTTGTATTATTTTTAAGTTTCCGGCAAAGCAAATTATCAAGCTTAATTAACAGCCGAATGTATGCCTTTTCTAACTGAAATACTTATTTGATACAATACTTTTGGATCCGAAACAGAAGCTTATCCAAAACTCTGTCTATTTTACTATTATAGGACCGGAAACTATATTTCTACAATGATATGAACTGGGATTTAATCTTTTGGAGCTTATTTGATACAATAATTTCGGATCTGGATGCATAACTTGATCTACATTACTATTTTAGGACCGTAAACAAACCTTTTCCGAGGATATGAACTTAGTTAAACAATAAGTCTAGATTTGGATGCGGAAATTTTTTTTTTTTTTTTTACTAATATAGGAACGGAAACAATCTTTTTTCGAATAAATAAACTAAGATGAAATCTTTTAGAGCTTATTTGATAAAATAATTTCGGATCTGAATTCAGAAACTGATCTGTTTTACTATGATAGACCCAGAAACCATCTTTTCCGATGATACGAACTCAGATTAAATCATTTTAAGAGCTTAGTGATACAATAATTTCGGATCTGGATGCAGAATCCCATCTATAACTCTATCTTACTATTATCTGAATAGAAAACATAATTTTTCCCATGATATTAGGTGATTAGAAGTACCAGGACTCACTCCGAGTAGGCGGCACTGTTGAGGAGCCGACTGAGGTAGTCGCAGGCACTTTCGCTCAGGGTGGGGCACATGGGCAGCCCGAAGACGCCCTGGTGCTGGCCGCCCAGGGTGATGAGCGTTCGCATCGGCGGATTGGGGCACCGCTGGGCCACCGCCCGCAGGAACTGGCCGCCCTGCGAGAAGCCGATGGCGTTGTAGCCCTTGGCCAGCCGCTCGTCCAGCAGCAGCTGCTCGCAGACGTACTTCACCTGCTCGTCGGGATGGATGAAGAAGCCGCTCTGCCAGTCCATCACCGGGTTCCCGCCGATCTCCAGGGAACGCACATAGCCGCCCCGCGTCTGCTCCACGAGGAGCTTCATGATCGAGCCCAAGCTGAAGGGCACGCAGCAACTGTCGCCCATTCCGTGCCACAGGACGACGGGCAGCACGTCCGGATTTTCGCCGCCGGCCTTGTTCTTCCACCAAATGGTGCCTAGAGCCACGGCCAGGAGCAACAAAAAGAGAATTAACTTCCATCCCATTTTGTATAATTCTTTGGAAATTAAAATATAAAAAAAACCAAGAGCGGTGCCGGGTGATAAAATTGCAACAGCTGTGACAATTATTAAGGGTATTCCCCTTCCTGCACCTAGGGATGGCCGAAATTACCGATATTTCTCACGCAAATACCGATACATAAACAATAAGGGAATTCCCAAAACTGTTGAATTTCGGGCAGCGTTAATCAGCTATTCCATACAAAGTTTGGAATCATTGAATACCAGAGTCAGCTTTTTATATTAAAAGTCATGGCAACTTTGTAACATTTTAGAATTACCAGAACTTACTTTAAAATCAAATTCGAAAGTATATCTGTAGCTCTTTTTACCTTGCTAACCATTTTAGACAGTAACTAAATATAAAAATCAAATTTTATACATATGTTTAAAGTTCCGTGAAACTTTTCTACAAATAACAGCTGTTTGAACAGGAATCATTTGTTGTCTAGGCTTAACATTGTTCGAAATTAATATGGAGAGAACATTAATTTACAAAATTAATTTAATTAACATTTACCTTTTAGGTACTTGGTTTTGTACACTGAATAGGTACAAGAAAAAAATACGATTAGCCAACACTGTCGGCATGCAGAAATTCAATAATATAGGGGAATACCCCAAATGGTAAATGGTAAACAAATGCAAAACAGCTGATAGCAGAAGCATTTTAGTTTTTCTGCGAAATTTTTTAATATTCCGTTTAAATTTAGGAAATTAAGTATTCCTTCAGACATGTCAACTTAAGAAACCGGTTCTAGTTATAGATTTAATTGCGTGTTAAGTCGTAGTTCTGTTTGTTATAAGGAGCACAGCGTTTTCAAGTTCCATCATGAAAGCCATTTTACTGAAGCGTGGGAATATAAAACTTTCCCTCGAGGAGTGTGATTTGGAACGAACTCTGCTGGGAGGTCAAAGTTTTCGGTAAGTAGCTTAAAAAATAATAATATTGTTATAAATATTAAAGAAAACCTTACTTTCCAGTTGGCGATCAATTTGTAATGGCCATAAAACTAAATATTCCGGAGTTGTTTTCAACATTTACTGGGTGCTCCTGCAAGAAGAGTCCTTCATAACTTTCGAGGCCTATGGAAGCACTCCCTTGACCACAGTGGACTACACATCTTTAATATCCGATTATCTCAGGGCTGATTTCGATTTGAAACTCAACCAAAAGGATTGGTTAAACAGGGACGAGAACTTTGTGAAATTCCTAAGTAAACCCGTACGCGTTCTTTCCCAGGAGCCATTCGAGAACATTTTCAGCTTCCTTTGCAGCCAAAACAATAATATCAAAAGGTAATATCAATTGGTAAAGTTATTCCATCAATACATTTCATTATTTTTTCTAGGATATCATCTATGATCCAATGGTTCTGTGCTACTTTTGGCGTCAAGATTGGCCATTTCAACGATTCCGATGAGTTCGCATTTCCCACATTGAACAGATTCCAGGACATCTCGTGCGACGATCTGAATGCCCAGTTAAGGGCTGCCAAATTCGGCTATCGGGCCAAGTTCATAGCGCAGACTCTGCAGGAGATCCAGAAGAAAGGGGGACAGAGCTGGTTTATAAGACTGAAGGGTTTGCCGTTCGAAAAAGCGCGCGAGGAATTGACCCAGCTACCCGGAATCGGCTACAAAGTGGCCGATTGCATCTGCCTGATGTCAATGGGCCATTTGGAGTCCGTGCCCGTGGACATACATATCTACAGGATTGCCCAGAAGTACTACCTGCCACATCTAAGCGGTCAGAAGAACGTATCGAAGAAGATATATGAGGAAGTTTCGAATCACTTTCAAAAGTTGCACGGAAAATATGCTGGTTGGGCTCAAGCAGTAAGTTCACTTGACTTGGTATAAATGTTTGTATGATCCTCATTATATCATCATTGCAGATTCTTTTCTCTGCTGACTTGGGACAATTTCAAAATACATCCGCGGTTGATTGTACAACAAAATCGAATAAAAAGCTTAAGAAATATTCATTTTGGTAGTATTGGTTTTGATGGGCGGGTGTTGCATTTGATCCTTCGTTTCACTATGGATATTACTGGATCCTAAAAACTTCAATATCTTATCTTATATATTTCTTATAAGAGCCAAAACGTAAGTGTTTTTTTATACATTCTTTTTTATTGCTAAACAAAAATCCTTATACAGATGTAAATGGTTAAATAAAATGCACATTAAATGTCCGTTATATACACCGCCATATTTATGTGTACAGTTTTCGCTCAAAATTCAAAAATTTTTATATTCAAAATGTTGGAAATAAAGTTTTTGAAATATAGTAAAAATGGTACGCAGGTTTCGAAGTACAGAAAAAATTGAATTCAGTATATTTTAAGTAACTTTAAACTATTAAATAAGAAAACAGTTAAAATTTTACTGAAATATTAAAAAAAAAACATATTTTAAAGATAAGAATTTGAATACATTTTC
This sequence comes from Drosophila pseudotakahashii, assembly GCA_035046095.1. Taxonomy (NCBI): domain Eukaryota; kingdom Metazoa; phylum Arthropoda; class Insecta; order Diptera; family Drosophilidae; genus Drosophila; species Drosophila pseudotakahashii. The sequence goes on from JAWNOE010000105.1 coordinate 18,977,699, forward strand.
GATTAGGTACATGTTCTACATGTTTTAGATAAAGTTCTAAGTTTCGAAAAGGGAATTTAAAAAGAGAAATATACTAAGGCGAGTGAGCACTGTACGTGTGTGGGTAGCTGTATCGTTATCCGTTGCAATCGCTATAATTATCCTTGTCTAAAGGACGCCATTCGCTTCCGCTGATCCTGCGGCCCCCTGAGTGCTCTGCTGTTGCTGCTGGAGCTTGCTGCTCTGCGAGAAGTCGATACAGGCGCCGGAAGTGAGATCGATCTCCTCGGAATCGGAGCCATCGGATCCCTCATCGGAGTGTCCGGAGAGGGCGGCCATTCCGCCCAGTTCCATGCCGTGCGTGGGCGCCTTGTAGAGCTTCAGTTCCGTGTAGGTCTTCGATAGCTTATCCTGATCCTGGGCCAGCTGGTGTCCGTGCTGCTGTTGCTGTTGCTGTTGCTGCTGCTGCTGTTGCTGTTGCTGGAATGCCGGATGCATCATGGTGAAGCTCCCGGAACTGGGTCCATTGCTCACCTCCCCCAAGTCGGAATCCTTGCCGGAGGAGGAGGACAGATTCTCGGGCGTCTGGCTGGTCGGACGAGCCGGGGCGCCGGGAGCCGATCCACCCTGGACCGAGCCGGCGCCCATGACGGGGGGCGTGCCCAGGCTGAGGCACCGCATCCGCCAGGCGTCCTGGAGCAGCTGCAGTCGCGCCTGCTTGCGCCATTTGGCCCGCCGATTCTGGAACCACACCTGCAGATCACAAGGTGGAATAGCATTTATTATAGTTACGGGTTTAAAGGATAAATAATTTATATTTTTAGTTTTTGTCAATATCCTGAAGGATGTCACTTTAGTTGTTCTAAAATGTTACGTTTTTTGCTATTTTTATTTCGTGTAACATGGCTCAAAATAAAATTGGTTTATAGTATCTACCAGAAAAATATTAATTTTTTACGAGCTCCCCAATAATTATAATCAAAAAAGCTTCTATAAAAATTTAAATATTGACAAATAATATTTTATTATATTAAATTATCAAAGAATTTTGATCAAGTTAATAATACTATATTTTTATAGTTTAAGTAGTTTCTGGGATAATAACCAACCAACCCCTTTTTTCGTCCTTTAGACACAACAAACGGAATATTTGTTTAAACAATAAAAAAGTAGGCATTCAATTTGCAAATAAAAAACAGTATACTATTAAAAGAAGGATAACTAAATTAATATCTTTAAAGAAACAGAACGATCCCTAAAAATAATATATTTGATTCATAAATTTATTATTATTAATATAATATAAAAAGTTAGCATAATTTAATCAAAAAACGAAATGAAAGCAGAAAATATTAAGACTGCAATGGACCCCAAAAAGTATGCTACTAATTTTGAATTCCGGAAATCCTTTCATGTTGATCACTTAGGATCGCGATCGTTGGCCAACTGGCTGGATACTTTGCCTGCTCTTTAGGGGGATTCACCTGGACGCGTGCCTCGCTGAGGCTGATCCTCAGGGCGACCTCCTCGCGCAGGAAAACATCGGGATAGTGGGTCTTCTGGAACAGGGCCTCCAGCTCCTGCAGCTGCTGGGGCGTGAAGGTCGTCCGATTGCGGCGCTGTCGCCTCCGGCCGAACATATACTCCGTGAGCAGATCGCCGGGCAGCGGCGATATAAACGGACCAGCCATTATTGGCCTTGTGATATGGGGAAAGTTCGAAAGTTCCTCGATTTTTTGTTAGTTTTTTATTTTTTACTGGTTATTTTCAATGTTTTTTCTTGAATTTCGTATTTCTTGTTATATATTTTCTTGAGCTGTTTGAGAGCTTCTAATATTTTCTCATTAAGTGATCAAAGTAATCGTACATTTAATAATTCTGTAACATATTTTTGCACCCAAAAAAATTATTTATTTTAATTTCGACATTTTCTATTTTATATTGAATTTTATGTATTTCATACTTTTGATTACTGGTCAAGATGGTGTTGTATTTTTATTTTATTTTATTTTATTTATAATTGTTTATTATTATTATTTATTATTATTGTAGCAATTTTGTCTTCATTAAATTTTCCATATTTTTTCACTCACGGCACACGAAACAAAAAAAGAGTTTTTTGAACGTTGATTTTTCAAATCGCCGACAGTTGGCGCCACCAAAAAAAAAAATTTTTTTTTTAAAGCGAGGGAATTGTTTTTAGTTTAACATTATCGAAGAGCTGCTTTTCGCTGAGCGTTTGGCCAGCGACTGTGGAAATGCAAGCAGCATCCTGCGGCTTTTATGCAGCTGCCAAAGGACTCGGGCTAATATATACGTGCATGTGCCTCAGTGTGTGTGTGTGTGTGTGTGTGTGAGGGTGCGCCTGCGACTCGCTTTATAATTAAGGAGCTCACCCACACAGTTTGAAATCCAGCTTATTGTACTTTTTTAGGGCTTACTTGTTGCTATAGAAAAGTGTTAAAAAATTTAAATTTAAAGATATTTAATTGTTATTATTTTTATTTATTTATTATTTATTTTTTATATTAAAATGAATTTTTTATTCTTCATAGAAATTGAATTTGGCCTGCTCTCTTGCCTTCTCTCTCGCTCTGGCCATCTCCATCTCCCTCGCTCTTTCCTTGGCCACGCTGCGCAGCCTCCGATTGTTAATCTCGCTCTCTCATTTGTTGCAGCCAAAGCTTTCTCCCTCGGCTCCCCTTTCTCCTTTCTCCTTTCTCCCCGGCTGTTCGTTGTTTATTGTCTTCTCGTTTTGACTTCGTTAAATTACGGCACAAGCACAAAAACCTCATAAGCGTTGTTGTTCTGCCGAACAGTGGGCCAAAACTAGATAAATTCAAGTAAAACGATCAGCTTGTAATTTTTTAATTTAAAAAACGATTTTACCAACAGTTTAGTTTTGTGTGTTGTAAAGATAGGTTATATTAAAAGCATATGTATATCAAAGCAAAAAACAAAAAGTTAATAATAAAGTCGGTTTTGAACCACCCCAGAGTTCAAATTTTTTTTGGTCCGAAAGGAAGATATAAAATAAGAATTTGAACTTTTTATATTTTCGGAAATATTTGTTTCACACGGTAAGTATTTTCTTAAGATAGGTTATATTAAAAGCATATGTATATCAAAGCGAGAAACAAAAAGTCAATAATAAGGTCGGTTTTGAACCACCCCAGGGCTAAAATTTGGATCCGTCATAAAAATATATAATAAGAATTTGAAATATTTTATTTTCAGAAATATTTTTTTCACTCGTTAAGTATTTTCTTAAGCTATTTTTATATTTAATCTGTAGTTTTATATATTCCCTATTAATTTGTTCTTTATCTTCATTTTTTTTTAGTTTATTTAGTTAGTTTTTACCCATTTGTTCCACTGTGCCGCCTTCGCCTGCATTGTTTCGTATATGAAAATGTACCTGTAAATAATAAAATTCAAATCACTTAATGCTGCCGGCAGCGGCGTTGGCAGCGACGCCGACTTCGGCAGAGGGACAATGACAATAAGGCAACACCCCGCACACACACACACACGTACGCAGGGGGGTTGGGGGAGGAGAGTGGGGAAAAGGAGGAAGAGCACAAAGGCCGCATAAGAAAATGAGGTTGCCACCACAGCTGATGATGAAGATGAAGGCTGAGAGGAGGGTGAAAGAGGAGGGGAGGGGAGTAAAAAGGGGAGGGGGAAAACAATAACAATGACTGTCTCTCCTTCTTCTTCAAAAACCCCCCACCCCACCCCCTCCCGTGTGTGTGTGTGTGTGTTAAACAAATGAAGGGATGTAATTTTCTCATTTGCCTGGCATTGTGCTTTGTTTTTGTTTCGCCTTTTTCGCTTCGCTTTTTTTTTGCGGTGCGCTTGCGCTGGAAATTATATTTATTTATTATTTATGAAGAATAGGCGTGGCACTCCGTACCCCGCCGCCCCCTTTTTCGCCACCTGCCGTCGCTTTTGTGTGCCGCCTTTTATTTCATTTGCTTCCTTTTGCCAACAAGCCAATCATAAGCGAGAGCAGATGTCCCTGTGTTGGTGCCTTTATCGCTGTGTGTGTGTGAGAGTGCTCGTGTGTGTGGGTGTGTGTGTGTGAGGGTTGACCAGGATAACGAGGATAACGAGCTGAAAACAACTGACAGCGTGACGTTGACAGGCTCTTTCAAATTAAGCGAAATTATCACAGAAATGTTGCATTGTTTTCAGCCATGTTTATCATTTTCAAATTGCTTTTTCTTTTGCCTTACGGTAATTATTTACTTATTTTCTTTAAAAATTTCAAAATATTTTATGAAAGACAATTAAAGAATTGCTAAAGTTATTAATTTAATTTCAATTAAAAGATTAAAAACACATCGAATTTTGTTGCAATCATATTTTAATTATTAAAAAAAAGTTCACAAGTTAAAAAAGTTTATGTAAAAAGAAATAAGTCATAAAAATTCGTTTAAATATTTTATTTCTTTATTTATCTTAAAGTGGTGTGGATTGTTAGCTTAAGTTATAAAGCTGGACAAAACAGTAAGCGACTTGCTAGGACACTTATTTTACCAAAATTGCGAAAAAACAAAAATGAATGATTTTCCTTTAAAACAAATCCGTTTTTTGGACGAAACAAAAGTAAGTAATGGTCCAAATATGGATTGTCATACCTTTCTGAACTCGTTATTAAAATTCCAATCGATTGGCGTTCAAACCTGAAAATTTTATTTTTTGTCAATATTTTGCAAAAAATCATAAAAAAAATTAAAATTGGCGACAATTTTATTTTTTTCAAAATCACATGGAAAGTGACATGAATTTAATTATTATATTGTAATATGTTAAAAACAGTATGTCTTTTTGGTGTAAGACCATTTTTGGCCAATTTACAGCAAAAATACAAAAAGAAAAAATTCAAATTTTTTCCAAAAACCGAAAACCCAATTTTCCACAAAAAAGGTAATTAGTTTTGCATACCGAAACAATGAAAATATTAATCCAAATATGGATTGTCATACCTTTCCGAACTCGTTATTAAATCCCTAATCGATTGGCATTTAAACCTAGACATTTATTTTTTTAACCATTTAACCTTATAAAAAAAGTAAAAATTTTACTTTTTCTAAATCGCATTGAAAGTGTTATGGATTTAATATTTACTTTGTTATCTGTTCAAAACAGTATGTACTTTTAGTGTAAGACCATATTTGGGTAAGTTACAGCAAAAAACAAATAGAAAAAGGTCTTATTTTTGCCAAAAACAGAAATCCCAATTTTCGACAACAAAAAATAATTCGGTTTTTGGCCGAAACAAAGGTAATATTGATCCAAATATGGATTGTCATACCTTTCTGAACTCGTTATTAAATTTCCCATCGGCCGGTATTTAAACCTGGACATTTTATTTTTTTTTACAATTTTTCGCAAAAAATCATGATAAAAATTGGCGAAAATTTTATTGTTTCAAAATCACATGGAAAGTGACATGGATTTAACTAATATATTGTAATATGTTCAAAACAGTATGTATTCTCACTGTAAGACCATTTTTATATTATATATATATGTAGATATATATTTTCTTACACTTTCTTAATTTTTTTTTGAAATGTTAGCATTAAGTTCACAGATTTTCTTAGATTTGGGAATTCTTGCAAGCCTACACTTTTTATTAACTGTCTATTTATACCCTGCGTCCCGCTTTATTACCCGTTCCCCTTCCTTTCTCTCACTTTCTTCCTGGCATTCCCTCAGCGCCATTTTTAATTTTGTAATTTGATGCTGGGCTGTTATGCGCGTGTTGTTGTTTCCTGTTTCCCCATTTCCCTTTGTCGTTGTTGTTGCTGGAATTCATTAGGCAACGCGCTTTCCACCTGAGCGAGGAGTTTTCCCACCCACTTTTCCCTCTCCCTTGCTCGTTGCCTCTTCCTGTGTGTGAGTGTGTGTGTGTGTCCATTGTTTTGTCGCGCTGATTGGTCTTTCACTCTGCATGTGTGTGTGTGTGTGTTAGCTCCCGTTTGCCTGCATGTGTGTGTGTGAGTGAGTGAGCGCGCTCTCCATTGTTGCGTTGCCTCTCTCTCTCTCTCGCCTTTTGCTGCCGTTGTTAATTATTTATTTTAGCGCGCTCCCCTTCTTCCGCTTCTCGTTGTCTCTCTGCCTCCCCCCCTCGCTTCCCCCCTCCACTGCTTCCTTTTATTTACCGCTTTTTGATTTAATATGCCGCCAAAACAGAAACAAAATGGCGTCTGCCCGATGATCGCTCTTAAGTAGGCAACACTTTTTTTGCAACGTCTTTCTTGAAAGGATTCGGGTTTTTAGTTAATAATTGTGTGCTTATCTCAAATTTAGTTTCATACTCATTTGATTATTTAATATTTTTTTTGTTTTATATTTAATTTAGTTTGTAAGTGGTAACAAAATATCGTTTAAATATATTAAATGGGCTAGCATCATAGTTACTGTGTTTATACGATGCCGAATTCACGCAATCATTTCACGCTTTTAGCCGATTCGTGTCTGTATAAACGCCATTTCGTGAATTCGGCAACACACGAAAGTTGACTATGATTTCAGCCTCAAAGCATGAATTGGTGGTGCCCAGCTCTGGTAACTCTGTTACAAATTATCAGCATTGCCAGATCGCTAGAAATAAAAAGCCCTTCATAGGCTAAAAGTTGAAAACTATCACCTATTTTTACCGGTCCGGCATTCCTATCAGCTGAGAGTGAAGAAAAGCATGGATTTTGGATGTGTCGTATAAACAGGTGATATTTCTAGATCGCGCTTTCATGAAATCGTGAAAGTCATCGTATAAACATAGTATGTGATTTGTTTGTTGAATTTCTTAGTACTTCTACTACTTTGAATTATTAAATTGTTTATGCTTATTCCTGAAACATAAGTAAAATAAACTTGTATGATAAGTTTACAGAAATCTTTTATATTCTTTTATTAAATAAAGTAAATGCTTATCAATTTTTCTGCCTTGACCTTTGACGTCTGATAAATTATCTCTCTATTAATCTAAAAATGTTGATAATACATTGTATAATTCCACAAAAAAAGTTTCATATTCATAATTTAAACTTACCAAAGAGATCTAAAGGTTTTTCTTAAGGTGTAAACTTTTAAAAATTGTTGTTGATATTTCTTGAATAATAGGAGATTCAAGTCCCGAAACTTCCAGGCTCCGTAAGACAGTTAAGATATTACTCCATATTCGTTTCTTCTTCAGAAAGTTACTCAAAATGAAAGTTATGAAAGAAAACAGATGGATACCATGCCATGCCCGAAATCATCAATTCCAACAGCCTTCTCTTGTTAACAACAAAACCCAGTTTAAACAATACAGTTTCGCGTGGCTTTCGCGAATAAAGAAAAATTCCCTGCGGTGAAAGATGTGATGATGTTAGTGGGTGGTTTTCGCCGGCATTTTGGGTTGTTTTCCGCTGTTGCGTGGTTTTTGTTGTTGTTGTTGCTTTCTTCGCCGCCAAAGACGCTAGTTAATTGGAATTTTTAATTATGATTTGTCAATGCTGGCGAAAGGAAGCGAAACAAAAAATGATGAGGGAAAAGGGGCGTAAACAAAAAGGAGAACAGGACAAAAGGTGGGGGAGAAATGGAAGGGGAAAGTGTCCCGGTGCGAAGCCGAAAGGGGATGGGGGCTACAAAAATTCAGAAAAACAGGAAGAAGGATTTTGTGTTCCATACTTTAAGCATATTACGCATAAAACTAGGTCCTAGAAACATCTCGCCCCTCTCGTTGCTATTTATTTAATATTTTTTCATTCCTCTCTCTGTTGCATTTTGTAATCATTTTAATTGCCCCAATAATGAGTGCACCATCCCCTCCCCTGCCCCTCCCCCTTCCCCCCACCCCCCTTCCCGCTCATCCACCTGGCACTCGCTTATGAAAATCATTAAGTTAATTACATTTTTTGCACGCCAGAGAGACAGAGAAAGGGTGAAAAAAAAAGAAAACACAAAAATTATAATCAGCGCCACACAAAAGCACACCGTGATGTTTTTTTCCAGAGGGGGCGGGCGGAGGGGGCGTGGTCCAGGCACCTCAGCTGCAAAAATGGGGAAAAAATGCTAAAAACAACATGAGAAAATATTTCTCATAATACTAATTGCATAGTCACAATGTCATTTTGCCAGGGGGTTGGGCCAAATGAGGGGGCGGGTAGGTAGGGGGGGGGGGGCGGTTCAGTAGGCGCCCATGACAGCTGTCTGTCAGCGGAGACGAGCCAAAACGAGATGAGAGATGTACTTAGAAAAACAAAAAGGATATTTTCTGATATTTCATGATTTTTTTTAAAGATGATAAAATCTTTATTTTTTCGAATTTTCATAAAAAAAAATATATAAAATATAAGCAAAGCTAAAGTTCATTTTGTTCATTACCATTTTATATTTAAAAATAAATTAAAAGTTTAATAAAGAATTAAATATAAATTTATTGTATTTATTCTGATTTTAAAACTAATTCTTTTTAAACTAATTAATATCTATTAACATTAATAGCAATTTATTTTAAATTATTTCCTGTATGACCGTTTTTTCTCTCAGTGCCCCACGTAGGGGAACGGGATGATGAAACTGAATTTATGCTGCAAATGCAGCCAAGCAAAAACAACAGCAACAGCCACGAGATGACGGGGAGGACGACAAACCGCCGTATCCGGGAACTCGACTCAACTCAACTCAACTCAACCAGCAAGGACTCGGCATCAGTCAGAGAGCCCGGTTGCATTTCACAAAAGAAAATGAGTTGGAAAAAAAAGTAATTAAAAAAAAACAGCAGTAGGTAGCCAAAGACTATGAGAAATGGAAATTTCGACCCGCTTAAGACGAAATCAAGATGAGCTACGAAATAATACCAGATAATTTATAATCTTGTAGAAATATCAAGGTGGGACAAATTTCATTTAAAATCCTTATAAATAAACTAGTAGCTAAAAATAGCTGGAAATAAATAAATAAAGTAAAAACTGTGATTTTGTCAATTTTTTAAGAACTTTTAAAAGTTTTTCGATGCATTTACAGAAAAAAATTGTAAACCATTCTTTCAACTTCAGCATCGTAATACGAAAAAGGCCAATAAAATCATTTATAAATAATTTGTATTTATATAAAACCTATATGGATTACTTTTGTATCTTTAAGGGCCCAAATGTAGGATGTAGGATGTCACAGGACTTGAGGCTGAGGAAAATTGAAATGCATTAACACAGCGCAACAATGTGGGCAAATGTTAACATTGAGCGCTAATTTTCCACATGCCGCGGCAACTGGAAAATGTGGAGGCTTTTCCGGAGGAAGGAAGCAGCGGGGGAAAATACAAAGGAAATTGCATCGGGATAAGTTGCTTTGGGAATTAAAAGAGGTGATGGAATTGCGATTAATATTGTTTTGGTTTAACATTTGTTTAAATTATAAACTTTATATGCAATTTTATTTTTAAACCCAAAACAAATATAATAAACAAAAATTTATTTTGTTATTCCAGTCGTAAAATATTAAAAAAATAAAGATTTTTATTTTTTAAAACGCGTTCTGATGGTTTAACATTTCATATATCAACCAGTAATTTCCACTACCTAAAATAAAATAAAAACCACGTTTTAAAAGAAAGAAGAAAAATATTAAATTGGATTTTCATGATATATAAAATAGTCAGAAAAATATTACAGAGATGCAAACATAATAAATATTTAATTACTATGCGTACAGAATATGGAATCTCGCTGTTCGATTCGCGTGGTTTTATTTGCTTATTTATTTACAACCATTGACTTTCCCCACCACGAACTTATTCATCAAAAGTCGAGAAATTATTCGCATTCATTTGACCAAAATCAATTTTGTAAATTATAAAGTATTATGGGAATTTATGTGAATGCATTTATAAATGGATGCACATATGAATCCTTTTATTTTTTGTGGCTCGTCTCAATGGAAATGGTTGGAAACGGAGGAAAGTGGAAGACAAGGGGAGGAGGCAGCCACAGAATCGGATGTTGCATCAATTATATTGATTGCATTTGCGTTGCAGGTGCGTCGGAAAAGTGCAATAATGCAAATGCATTTTGTTTGCAATTTTGATTTTGATTGAGTTGCAATATGCCGAAATTTATTGGCCAAAATAAGAAGGACTCGCTTACGGCCGTGTCCTTTCAATTGAATTAGATCTAGATACTGAACTTGATTTATTTTGTTATTAATTAAATTTTGAAAACATTTATTTAAAACTTTACAAATCAATGCAATGTAAAACATGTATACCAAATTCAAAACCGGAATTACTTGTATTTTTTTTTCAATAATTTGCTCAGATTTATCTTCATAAAATTGTAACAGGATTTTTTTTGCAAAAAGTTACCTAAATTATAGATCTTTTTAGATGGAAAATCATAATCATGATTTTTGGTAAAAAGAGGAGTTTTTATTTTTTTATTTTTGCTGTAACTTGGCCAAAAATTGTACCAAATCAAAAAGTCACTGATTTGAACTGCTTACAACCTAAATAATGTATCCCCTTTACTTTTTGGCTGACTTAGAAAAATTATTATTTGTGTCAATTTTTTACAAAAAATTGTTTAAACTTGCAAATATGGATGCAAATCGATAGGGAATTTAGTTACGAGCTCAAAAAGATATGACACTTCATATTCTGACCGCTTTTTCTCATTCTACGCCAAAAATACTGATATTTTTGTGCAAAAAAACACGATTTTGATTTTTGCGTTTTTTGTAAGGGGTAGGGTCGCAATTTTTTACAAAAAATGTAAAATTCTTTAAACTTGCAAATTTAAATGCAAATCGATAGGGAATTTAGTTACGAGCTCAAAAAGGTATGACACTTCATATTCTGACCGCTTTTTCTCATTCTACGCCAAAAATACTGATATTTTTGTGCAAAAAAACACGATTTTGATTTTTGCGTTTTTTGTAAGGGGTAAGGTCGCAATTTTTTACAAAAAATTTAAAATTGTTTAAACTTGCAAATTTGAATGCAAATCGATAGGGAATTTAGTTACGAGCTCAAAAAGGTATGTCACTTCATATTCTGACCGCTTTTTCTCATTCTACGCCAAAAATACTGATATTTTTGTGCAAAAAAACACGATTTTGATATTTGCGTTTTTTGAATTTAATAATTATTCGATGCACATTAAAAATGTAGGAATTAAAAAGTTACAATATCTTATTTATGAATGTATTTTTAGTTCCTACTTTCCTTTAATATTTTGTTTATCCTCGGTCTGTTTCATCACAACCGCCATCTTGATTTATTAAATCTACGAAGAGGAAATCCGCTCATTCCCAGTCTTCTATTCGAATCGCTGGTTTCTTTTGCCTGCTTACCCTTTCCCTGGATGTTTCTTCTCCTTTTATCCCAAGTTTTTCGACTCGAGACAATGAACAGCGACAGAATTTTTCATTGTTTACCGCGAGTTGAGACCATAAAACTACTAAACAAAACAGCCACGCCCACTCCGCCGCCCAGCCGCCCAACCGCCCATCATCATCAGCACCAGCCAGTTCCGCCCCCTCAGCCCCTCGACTTTGCCATTTCCCCCCAAACACTACAATAAAAAAGGATGTTTATTGAATAGATATAATTATTATATATTATATAGGATAATATATCATTATAATCATATTTATTTATCAATTATTTAATTTTTTTGGTTTTTAGTTTGAATTATAAAATGTACAGGAATCTAAAAAAATCCTAAATCATAAAGCACAGTTGTTTCGAATATTATTCTTCGAATTTTGTATTTTTCCAATTATTTTTCTTAGTGCACAAAAGTCAGAGGCAGCTAGGAAAATGCAGTCAAGCAAATGCACGCCGGGGGAGGTGGGGGTTTTGGGTTAGAGGTGCGGGTTCAGTGGCGGCGGGGGAGGGTGAGGGGGCGCATGGGGGGGGAGGCCAAGATGGCTGCGGCAAAAATTAATCAAAACATTGCATAAAGGCAGCAAAAATAATAACAATAACAATGTAGAACGTCAGGCAGAAAGTAGAGAGACGTTGACAGGAATGCCCCCCTCCCCTTTTTTCACCCCCCTTTCCACCAACCCCCCACCCCACCGTGGCAGCAGCACCATTGAGATGATGATGATGACGACGCCACTGACACAAAAGCAGCAAACAACTGTCGACAAGGATCTCATTTGTTATACTGATTATGTTGGCGCCTTCCAATGAGAGACAGAGACAAAGCGAGTAAGGGAGCGACAGGGACGGCGATAGAGGGGATGTACCGTTGGGCTGCATTGGATGGGGGGTTGGGGGTTTGGGTTCTCAGCAGAGCACGTCAGCATCCTGAAATTGCTAAACAAAAAGCACACCAAAATTCAATTCACATCAAATATCCATTATCCCATTTTTCATGGCTCTTTGGAAATGATTTAAATAAACGTGAAATTTCTATAAATATTTAAAAATACTACTAGAAAAAATACATAAAAATATTAAACACCAAATATCAGCCATTTTGCATTTTTGGGATAGGTTTTCTAAAATCTTGTATTTATTTTATTAACTTGGTAAAACACTTGATTACCGTATCGAGTTTATACATGGTTATATAGTTAGATACTCACCCCTGGTGACTCAAAATCACCATCAAAAACAAATCAAAACCAAATCAACACAAATAAATCAACGAACAAACAAAACAAAAAAGCAGCAAAGCTAAAAAGTTAATTCATGGAAATCAAAGAGCATTCGGAGGGCCTTGAACTTGAACAACAATTGTTGGATTATCAAATCAGAAAACGACAAAAAAGCAAAAAAAGCGAAAAAAGAATCAGAAATCAGAAACAAAACAAAAACCACCAGCTGAAAGGGTGAAAAGGGGGAGGTTAGTGCAATTAATTAAAAAGCTAGATTCACACACACTCGCCGGCAGACAAAAAAAAGACCACATGTGTGTGTGTGTGGAAAAAAGGCAGAAAACTTTGCACAAATTAAAAAAAAAAAACAAACACACACAGGAAAAAGAAAAAAAAAGAATGGTCGACTCTATGCATTCGATTCTCTTCTTATTTTACTCACTCTCTCTTTTTCTTCTTCATTTTTCCCCCTTTAATTGCTGATATCTTTGATTTTAACCAATGCAAATACCCAATAAAAAGATATTTGGGTTATTTAGATTATGCGTTCTTAAGTTAAACTAAAAACTTTTTATTTTTAAACCATATTTCTAAATAGCATTCAAATGAAATCAATGAATTCCTAATGATTTCCCGTGGCTTATTTAATTAGAAATAAATTAGGTAGCCAAAAAGAGGACTAAGTAAAATTATCGGATTTTAGTGAATATTATAATATATTATAAAAATAACTTTAGGAAAGAGTATTCAATGTTTTAGGCAAGAACAAAACTTCCTTCGACGTTGTTCTTGTACTCTGGTTGTTGGTTTCGTGTTGTTTTTTTTCTTTCTGATTGAATTGAAAACATTTTATGCATTTGATTTAATCAAAAGAAAAATAGAATGCAGTCAGGTTCACCAGGGCCGTCAGAGAAAAACAGGGGGGGGGGGGGGGTGAACGTGGGGGCGGGGGTCAAAGGGGTCAGGGGGTGGTGGGCATTGAAATGAAATGCAAAATGGCATTCATTCATGCAATTTGCATTGTTTGACGGTCCCCGGACGCAATGCAACAACAACAACAACAAGCCAGAAAAGCAAGAACTACAACAACCACAGCGGCCGAATAAACCTCATCCACTTCCGATCAGTCCGACACCCCCTTCCGCCCACCGCCCACTTTGCCACCCCCTCCAAAGGCCAAACGTTTAGTCAGCCACCTGTGCCCATCGCAAACAATAAAACTGCTAAAGAAATAAACAAATGACAATAAAAAACAGTCGACCAACTGAGAACCCTTCTATTTTTTAATGATATTAAATACATTTATAAATTTTTTTTTTTTACAGAACAACATTTGACTCATTTTGTGTGCAAAAAATATAAGAAAATAAGACATCTTTAGCAAATTAAGAAAAAAACACGTAAAATAAATGGATTTAGACTCGTTGGCAGATTATTTATTTACTCATTATGTGGCTAATGCATTTAAAATGTATTTTTGTATATATATATTTATTTATTTATATATATTTTATATTTATTGATTAATATTTATTTATTCATTTATATTTATTTATTCATTTATATTTATTTATTTGTTTTTATTTATTTATTTATATTTATTTATGTATATTTTTTTTTTTAAATATTTAATTTTTGTAGCTTTCAGTTTTTTAAATACTGCTTAAAAATGAATTTAAAATATTTCCTGTTTTGAATTAATTTTAAGGGTAATGATAGATAGTAACACTTATTATAAGTACTCCTAAAAACAAAGAAATAAATAAAAAAAATAGCATTTATCTTGTAAACGTTTTATAGCATTCATAAGTGGGAAAACTCTGATTAAATGAGATAAGGGATAAGTCCATTATTTTATTTCCCCAAAAAACACAAAGCCCAAATTAACTTTTCCTATAACTTTGCACATTTGCACACATGCCGCCGCCCCCCCATTTTTCAACCCCCAACCCCCAACCCCCAACCCCCAGCCCCATTGGAATCATATGACAACCCCTAGGGCCGCTGACCTCAGCCACGCCCCCTTTTGCCCGCCCCCCTTTTTGGGGTAGCTGCAACTTTTTGCGCTTGCTTTTTGTTTGCATTTTCTCTGCTGATTTTCATTTTATTTCTTTTTTTATTTCCAGCTCTCGGTTTTTTGTGTAATTTATTTGCCGTTTTGCTTGTAATTTGTTACAGTTTTTTAATCTTGCATTGTTCTAAGCAGCAGCATCCAGGGGCGGGGCTTTCGGGGGGTCCTTGGGGGGGGGGCAGTCAACGCTGACTGACGCAACCGGAATGAAGAACCTAGCGGCTGACGGACAGAGGATTTCCATCTGTTCCTGGGTCCTGCACAGAAAACAAATTTCATAGATTTATTAATGATTTAAACAAATTTTTTCTTTTCTTTTATATATTGTTTTAAAGCATATTCACGAATAAATAAAAAAACAAAACATAAGATTCAAGAAAATATGAAAAAATGTGAGTGATTATCATATATCACATTGATAAAAAATCAAGGAGTAAAAACAATCTATTTTTTTTGGGTGTATAAAAGACCTTTAAAGAAAATTTGAAACATTTTAATATCAAATATCACATAAACAAAAATATATATATTTTTAAAAGTGATTCGAATACATTACATTAAAAGTTCGTAGAATATAAAATAATACCTCTTTTTTTTTAGTGTAAAAGGGGCGTGTCTCGAAAGTGAGTGTGGAGTGCCAGGTGAAGGGGGAGGGGCAGGGGGATAGGAGCAGCCGCAATGTAATCAACATCATAATCAGTGGCGACGGAACCCAACCCTCACCCACCCCCCTTCCACCCCCCACTGCAATACACATAGAAATAATTTTACAATTTTACACTTAAAATTTATTTAGCGGTTTTTAAAAGCGAAATATAATGCATATTAGTACCAACTATTTAATTTGATTAATAAGCAAACTTTATATGCACAAATGTAAATGGTATAAAACCGTATACAAATAAATTATGAAAACGTTTACTATTAATGAGATAATAAGATAATAATATCTTCGATTTTCCCCAGTGCATCCGCATCTGTGCATCTGCATTGTCCTGGAGCGACAGGAACAGATGCAGTTGCTCCTCATCATGAGTTTACTCCCCTCCCATATCCCATATCCCGCATCCCACATCCCACATCCGTATCCATATCCTGCTCCATCTCGTCCTGCTGATTCCCTTTCAGGACCTGATGTCCGAGTTGGGCAAAACTCATTTGGTCTGCCCACATGTGTGAATTTCTAGAGATGAGAGCGTGAGAAATATGTAGATAACAACAATAGCTGACCTTTAATTAAGTTGTTAATTTGTAATACTTAAGGAAAAATTAAAAAATAAAAAAAATATATTTAAGTGTGTGTTAATCCTTAGAAATAAATAAATAAAACAAATCTACAAATAACTGCAAACTATGCGCGAATCCACGGGTGAAATGTGAAAGGTATCTATAAAGTATGCAACGAAAAATTTGTTTTTAAATCCCCCCACAAACGAATCCTGAACACGACACTGCTAAAAACAGTGTATTATATTTTTTGTAATAGTATAATAAATTAATTAAAATTTTAAATATGTTTTTAATAAAATATTTAAGATAGTGGTGAGTGCTCATACAAAAGAAAGCACAAACTAAAACTATCGCTCCACCTGCATCCATATTCCATATCCCACATCCCAGTCGACCGATTGCAGCACTGGCACGTACTCTTTTTAATTATTATAATTTTACATTCTAAACACAGAAACTCACACATGCTAACGGGCAGCAACAATGGGCCCAAGAATAAAGAATAAAGAGCGAAGGCGGCGCTATCGCATAATTCAAAATTCATTTGGAAGGCGCACAAAAGGCGCCCATGGAATTAAAATGGAAATGGAATTGGAATCCAAGCCAGCGACCACATAATAATACATGTTATTAATAAAAAAACGAGGGAGCGCTGCATGGGCAGGAACGGAACCATATACCATATAAGAACTAGATGTGCGAATGCCGAATACAATAAAATAATAATCAACAATGCCCAGTAGTCGCACACACAAATAATGTTTTTCATTTTCATCTTTTTTGCTTTTTGTTTTCAACTTGTTCAGCGCTTTTATCGAAATCATAATGAGGGTGGAAACACAGTGCGTTTCGTGGATGATAAATATATTTATTTATAGACTGGTTAAAAATAAGAATGCATTTTAAATAATTTATACTCACAATCAAATATTTACAATTTGTAATATTTATATTTTATTATTTTTAATATTTATAAAACAATGAATTTCTACAATAATATATAAATAAATCCATTTCATATATTCTTATATTTTTTTATTATCTTATTCACGACTTGATGAAACAATTAAAAAAAACTTAGATGTTCCCGTAAAATCGATATGATATATCGTTTTTACATGAAATACTCTTTTCGATCAGGTCAAACTTACCTGGCCCCATATAAAATTTTAATTGATCTTAAATAATGTAAAATTGATATACGTTTCATATCGATTTTTTATTGAGTGTAGTATATTTTTCAAGTACATTTTTTGTACCAGATTGTCTTATAGTCGCGGAATGGACTGTATCTCCGACTCTAAGATAATAAAGTACAATTGTATAAATGCGAAAACAAATCCAACTTACAAACAGAAGAAGAAGAGCAGAAATAATAAAAAGTACAAATTCTGTTTCGTAGATATCAGTAAGGGGATTTTGTTAGCTGATAATTAAAATATTTATAATATGTTTATTATGCAAAGCTATTTAAAGCAGTTCCTTGATATTGAGGGATATTAACTTATTTGTAATTAACAATCGGGGATGATTTGATATGGCTTATCATGTTTTATAGCTGTGTCTAACAAATCGACTAAAGTGGATAAGACCCCAGTATTTGTTCAATGAAAGTTGGTTATCAACGGAATGGCTCATTAATTGAGCAATAGGGGTTCTAGGAACTAAGGAGATAGCCGAAAATTAAGGTTACCTTGTTGAGTACTATTTTCCTTCGGCAAATTGTTAATAGCTTAACTTAAATATATGTTTACCGTATCTAAAGGTTCCCATTTTCATAACAAATGATTGTTTTTTAAAAAACATTTATACTTACATTTTAGAATAGACTTTTTTAAAAATATTTTCCCTATCATTTATTCGTTAATTTCCATCTATGTATAAGGTTTTAAATATTTTCCATATAATTTATTCGTTAATTTCTATCTATAAGGTTTTAAAAATGTACTATAAGCTCGTTTATCTTTTGCATAAATACACTCCCCAAAGAAAACAAACAGATAAACTATTTTTTTATGCAGAATTCCTGTATTTTGGTCAAATTTTGGTGGTTCTTGCTTTGGCGTTTTGCTCGCTGGCAGTTTTCAAGCCCCTGATATTTGTTGTTGTTGCGGTTCTTGCACCGCATATATATTTATTTTCCCATTTTATCACTCACCCCACCACTTCCGTATGTGGGCCACTCGCCAGGGGGTGGGGTTTTATGTCAAAGAGTGGGGGATATGCTGATTGCAGAGCTCTACACGAGCAGAAAAAGTCAGCGAATAGCTGTGGATGCATATAATTAATCCTAAAACCTTTGAATTTGAAAGTATTTTTGATTGTGTTGGCTTTTTTTTGGAATAATGGCTCAAAAGTATCGAAATAATAGAACCAAATTGAAGGATGAAAGGATCTTATATAATTTTTGTCTTCTAATTAAATAGAGATGTTATAATATTTTGATGTATTTTTAAAATATTTTTAAAATATTTTATTCTAATTTAATATTTTTAATTTCCGAACTGATTTTCAAAAGGATATTAAAAAAGTAATATACTTTACTTAAAGTTTATGGTTAAAGGACCTCGTTTTTTTGCCGTGTAATCTAGTCGCTCTTTTTGCTTTTATTCCACTCTCTCTTTCGCTTCGCTCTCTCTCGCTTCCATATAAGCTCGGCTTGTTGTTGTTGTTGTTGCCGCTGCGCTGCAAGTGAAATTTCGCCGGATTTACTTTATTCGTACTTCCCCGCGTCGCGTCGCCTATTCGCCGCTCATTCGATTTCAGCTTCAGCTTTTCTGCTTTTCAGTTTTGTTGCGCCCGGCGAGCGGAGCGGGTGGGTGGTGAGCAGGCAGCAGGCAGCAGGCGGCACACACTTAAATACCAAAAATACAAAATTTTATAAAAGCGGGCGGCGCAGCCGAGGAAGCCGTTAGAAAGGAACGATGCGGTTCAGCGGCCACAACCGTTATTTTGACCGTTATCAGTGCTTCTGCTCAGCGGTTGCTTCGCTTCTGCTCTGCTTCGCGGTCGGCGCTGCGCTGACGCGGGCAGATGACCCGGCTCCGGATGGATCAAAGACATTGTAAATATATATCTAATATTGTAAATAATAATGCTAATACCTTTTTTTAAGTACAAAAAAGGAGTTATTATGAATAATTGCGCCATCTATCGGCGCAGGATAGTGTTTGTCGCGGCTAAGTTAGCGAGGACTCTTCAATGTTAACTTAATGTTAAAACAAATCCTCCAATTTCTTTTTTTTATGTTTACAAATTACAAAAAAAAAATTCAACTTAAAAATTATGAAAACAACTGTGCTAATGCTAATTTGCATTCAACCGGATCGGGTTCGTGTCTCTGCTAGGCAGGAAATCGCTGCAACAACAGCAACAAGTAAAACCAGGCTAAAAAAAAATAGAAAATTAGAAAATAACAAAAAAAAAAAAAAGGAGAAAATCCGACTGTGTTAAATTCAATTAAGACGCTTAATTGATTTCGTTCCAAGCAAATTTATTTGAACCAGAGGGGAAGTGCAACAAACACAAATTCTTGGCAAAGTGACATAAAAAAAGAAACTACTGACTTTCTACACAAGAGAAAATCAGTACTTACTTAGTGTCCATATTTTTTATTTTTTATTAAGTGAAAAATCGCTTTACAAGAACTAATTAGTGTTGAACCAATACATTCATGTCCATGAAATGTAACTAATGAATCTTATCAGCCAACTAATTTTCTCTGTTGTCAACTTATATCACCTAAAAGAGATAAAAAACTAATCAAGAAACCAATGTAAAAGATGCTAGCCATTGTTACAGATTACAGATCTGTCTAATATCTATGTATGTTTTTAATCGTACCATCCAGATGGGCACCCCGAGTTCTCAGTTTCATAATTACTTTTTTATTTAAATTAGTATTTTATACTGAATGTTTCGTTTTTTTTATGATAACTAGGGGTTTTCCATTATTTCTTAGTCCCCAAAAAAAAGGAAAAACATGTAGTTCTATACCCCCCAAAAATCACCTTCATCACACAGAAAAAAATTCTTTTTTTTACGAGCAAGTTTTATTAGCTCCTTAGAAATCGACCATATTTTAGTGTATAAAGTTTTGTAATGCCGCTTTTGTGACGAGGGGGAGGATTATACAAGATATTGCCGTCGTTTTGTATGTTTCGTAGTATAATCATCAGAGCTTTGTTGAAAGAGCGCTCATAATCTATGTCTTGACCAGAAAAATGTTTGCATTCAGTGTAGCTTAACTAGATAAATCGATCCACCATGTACGTACATATTGATTTTTGTATCCTATGTAAGATAATTATTTATTTTAATCATTTAATATTAAGGGCTTTACTTACCGAGAAACCTTCTAATCGGTAAAAGTTTCCAGTGTATACGTTAAGAGCCCTAACCTTCTATTGACATTGCACATTCTGAAGCCGCCTGGGAAAATAAAGTTCATAATTTGTAGATTATTTTTTTCAGATTTGGAATTTTTTTCCCAATTGTGAAATTAGATTCGTTTAGGGCTGTACTCACCGACGAGAAAGGGCGTAGGCCTGTGAAAATGTCCTGTGTAAACGTTAAGTGTCCCCGAACATTTTGGAGATCCGCATCGTAGCCGCCTGGGGAATACAAGTTGTTTTTTTAATTGATAGATTTTCTGTTTTCTTATGTATGATATTGTACTTAATTTAATTCACTAAATGTCTAGGGCCTAACTTACCGGCGAGAAGCGCCCAGTGTATGTGTTAAGTGTCGCCACACGTTTGAAGCCTCCTGAAAATTATATGTTTAATGCACTGATTTTTCGCAGGCTGGAAATATTTTTTTCACATGTCACTTGATGTCACTTAATACTTACGGACTTGTGTATGTAGAGTGTAGGTATCACTGGTCCCCTGGCCTCTTCCGAAAATTCCGCCTATTGAATTTTCGGCCGCCTAGGAAATTATTGTGTTTTTTCTTTGTATAGATTTTTTGTTTCGATTTTAAGTTTTTTTTTTTCTTACCACAGGGACTGCCAGTTTTGGCTTTTAGTTTTAGGTGTTGATAGTACGGAGTCAGCTGGAAAACTGAACAAATTTTGCCTGGGCCTGGGCAGCAGCATTTGACAGCTGGGAAGTTCGATATGAATTTTAAGGCATCGACTACTTTGGTTCAGGGCCTACTTGATTTGATTTCTCAAAAAAAGTTACGCAATACTGCTACTATCTATCAAATAAAAACACCTCTTAACGAGGTAAAAAACTAGTGACGATCGCACCTTCAACATACAAAAGTTCTGATATCAACATTTGTGACGAAAAATTATTACACTCGTCATCAAATACACTTTCTAAAATTTT
Source organism: Drosophila pseudotakahashii (assembly GCA_035046095.1). Lineage (NCBI taxonomy): Eukaryota > Metazoa > Arthropoda > Insecta > Diptera > Drosophilidae > Drosophila > Drosophila pseudotakahashii. The sequence goes on from JAWNOE010000105.1 coordinate 18,998,915, forward strand.
CTCATTCGGCCCGCCCCAGGAAACTATTCGTCTTCACTCTTCACAGGCATTTTCTATTGCAGCGTGCAGGAGCTAATATATTAATTTAAATTTAAATGGTTTAACCATATTTCTTAAACTATTGGATTTAAACGAATTAACTTAAAAAGGCGTTCAAGTATTTCAAAATAACTTTTAAACGAGGTATAGCACATGTCTGTAGCTTTAGTAGTGTAGAACTTACGATCTAACGAAATTTAGCTTTTTTCCCGCTAATGCAGCGGGTTTTTCCAAAAGTCGTAAAACAAAAGTTTCCTATTTGTAACTCCTTAAAACAATTGAAATGATTCCATGACCCTAAAATACAGTTTGGATACGCACATACGAAATTTAATGCTTGGGCAGCGTTTATTCTTCTGAGCTGGCTAAAGTGGCTATTTTTGTTTCTGAATAACTTTTAAACGTGACTTTTTACAGTAATGTGTTATACATCAAAATTTGAGGAATCTCAAGGGCTATATAGTTTAAAGTTTTAAAGATCGATAGAGTCGTTTTTGAGAAAAATAAAAAAAAGCTAAAAATAATCTTAAAAAAAAATGGTTTTGTGCATAACTTTTAAGCTATTGCATATACATAAATAGTGTTGAGAAGACGTTTATTGTACTTCAAAATACCTTTAATATGAGGTAAAGCACAAGTCTGTAGCTAGCGAGTTTTTCCAAAAGTGGTAGAACTAATGTTTCTTATATCAAGCTGTTTAAAACCATATAACATTTCCACGATTTTAAACCAACGTTTTGGGACAAACACACAAACTGACAAACTCACAAACTGAAAACAGAATTAAATTTTTCACTTTGGGAAGAAGAAGAAAATCTTATTTTGGCTATAACTTTTGAACGGAGCATCGGATTTTATCATATGACCCCTCATTCGACGCGTATTTGCAATTGGAACACAACTAAAATTCTAAAATTCGAAATTGTTTTTTTTTTACTTTCTCTGCTCTCTCTCCCAAGCCAATTGATTTTCTTTATGTCTTGGTATGCAATCCTGTTAGTTTTTGCGATACCTTTCGATTGGTGTATCACTCATTATGATCGGACCATCACAGCAGATTTTCAATTCTGCGGCTATATATAGTAGTCGCCTTCGCACACTCTCCTTGTGCGCTTCGTCACTACATGGACTGCCGTCCATAGTGATAAATCGAAATATAAAAAAACAAATAACTATAAATTATATTCCAAAATGATTTATTGAACTAATATTATGTTCTACATATATATAAAACTCTCTTCATAATTTAATAAGAGTCAAAGCCAGAACCCAAACTACTAAGGCTACAGGGTCTATATTTTAAACAAATTTTTTTACTATAGAGTACGTTTAAAGGAACAAAGATTTCTATCCAAAATGACCCCGATGAGCTCCAACTAAATATTATTATTTAGTATTGAAACCTTAATTATATTCCTAAAATAAAAAATTTAATTTAAATTTTTTTGTTTTAAAATTCTATATAATTCTATATATACAAAATATACACCTAATATTCTATATAAGAATATAATATCCTTTATCTACTTCAAAATATGTAGTTTTATATTGAACCCACCCCAAAATCACCCTCATCACACAGAAAAAATTGTTTTTTTCCGAGCAAGTTTTATTAGCTTATTTTATTTTAGTGTATAATGTTTTGTAATGCCGCTTTTGTGACGAGGGGAGGATTATACAAGATTTTGCCGTCGTTTTCTATGTTTCGTATTATAATCATCAGAGCTTTGTTGAAAGAGCGCTCATAATCTATGTCTTGACCAGAAAAATGTTTGCATTCAGTGTAGCTTAACTAGATAAATCGATCCACCATGTATTTTTGTATCCTATGTAAGATAATTATTTATTTTAATCATTTAATATTAAGGGCTTTACTTACCGAGAAACCTTTCTAATCGGTAAAAGTTTCCAGTGTATACGTTAAGAGCCCTAACCTTCTATTGACATTGCACATTCTGAAGCCGCCTGGGAAAATAAAGTTCATAATTTGTAGATTATTTTTTTCAGATTTGGAATTTTTTTCCCAATTATGATATTAGATTCGTTTAGGGCTGTACTCACCGACGAGAAAGGGCGTAGGCCTGTGAAAATGTCCTGTGTAAACGTTAAGTGTCCCCGAACATTTTGGAGATCCGCATCGTAGCCGCCTGGGGAATACAAGTTGTTTTTTTAATTGATAGATTTTCTGTTTTCTTATGTATGATATTGTACTTAATTTAATTCACTAAATGTCTAGGGCCTAACTTACCGGCGAGAAGCGCCCAGTGTATGTGTTAAGTGTCGCCACACGTTTGAAGCCTCCTGAAAATTATATGTTTAATGCACTGATTTTTCGCAGGCTGGAAATATTTTTTTCACATGTCACTTGATGTCACTTAATACTTACGGACTTGTGTATGTAGAGTGTAGGTATCACTGGTCCCCTGGCCTCTTCCGAAAATTCCGCCTATTGAATTTTCGGCCGCCTAGGAAATTATTGTGTTTTTTTATTGTATAGTTCCTTTTTTGTTTCGATTTTAAGTTTTTTTTTTTCTTACCACAGGGACTGCCAGTTTTGGCTTTTAGTTTTAGGTGTTGATAGTACGGAGTCAGCTGGAAAACTGAACAAATTTTGCCTGGGCCTGGGCAGCAGCATTTGACAGCTGGGAAGTTCGATATGAATTTTAAGGCATCGACTACTTTGGTTCAGGGCCTACGTGATTTGATTTCTCATAACTATATATTTAAAAAAAGTTATGCAATACTGCTACTATCTATAAATCGATATATAAAAAAACAAATTACTATAAATTATATTCCAAAATGATTTATTGAACTATTATTATGGTCTACATATATATAAAACTCTCTGCATAATTTTATAAGAGTCAAAGCCAGAACCCAAACTACTAAAGCTACAGGGTCTATATTTTAAACAAATATTCTGACTATAGAGTACGTTTAAAGAAACAAAAATTTCTATCCAAAATAACCCCCATGAGCTCCAAATAAATATTATTATTTAGTATTGAAACCTTAATTATTTTCGTAAAATATTAAATTTAATATTTATTTTTTTGTTTTAAAATTCTATATAGTAATAATAAAATATCCTACACAATATCCATGTAATAATAACATAATATCCTATATAAAAATAATATATCCTATATAAGAAAATTATAATATTTTATAATACAAATTATGTATAAATTATAATGTAATATATTTGTGAAATATTCGAATTCGCAGGAAGTGGCTGTGCAGTCGGACGGACATCTGCACCTCGGAGGCGGAGAAGGTGGACGGACTGCAGTACGCGCCGGAGGTCTTCGAGAGCCAGCGGGACTGCCGGCTGTCGTGCGGGAAGTACGGGGCCATCTGGCCGATGCCCACGGGCAGGGAGTGCACCATTTCGCACGGCCGGGTGCGTTTCGATCCGTGGAAGGTGCGCTTCCATGTGGTGGCGCCCGGGGAGGCGGCCACCCAGTTCCTGCGCGAGACGAACCGGCTGTTCGTCTCGAATCTGCTCAAGGAGTGCACGCGCAACTGCACGCTGGAGAGCAGCAAGCAGATCCTGGTCAGGTCGACGGTGGCCAACGAGAGTCTGGTCCTCGACTGGCCCACCGACGAGAGTTACGCTTTGGTGGTGAGGACCACGGACACGGCCACCTTTGTGGACATCCAGGCGGCGACGGTGTACGGAGCCCGTCATGCCTTCGAAACGCTGAGCAACCTGGTCACCGGAGGCCAGTCCAATGGCCTGCTGATGACCTCCACGGCCAATATAACCGATCGTCCGGCCTTCCCGCATCGAGGGGTTCTCCTCGATACGGCCAGGAACTTTGTGCCCCTGAAGTTCATTAGGAGCACTTTGGACGCGATGGCGGCCAGCAAGCTGAATGTGCTGCACTGGCATGTGGTGGACACGCACAGCTTCCCGCTGGAGATCACCCGGGTGCCGGAGATGCAGCGCTACGGGGCGTACTCCTCGTCGCAGACGTACTCTCGGCAGGATGCCCTCAATCTGGTCAAGTACGCGCGGCTGCGCGGCATCCGCATCCTGATCGAGATCGATGGACCCTCGCATGCGGGCAACGGCTGGCAGTGGGGACCCTCGGCGGGATTGGGCAACATGTCCGTGTGCCTGAACCAGTCGCCCTGGCGGAGATTCTGCGTGCAGCCGCCGTGCGGCCAGCTGAATCCTCTGAACGATCACATGTACGCCGTGCTGAAGGAGATTCTCGAGGACGTGGCCGAGGTGGGGGCTCCGGAGGAGACGCTGCATATGGGCGGCGACGAGGTCTTCCTGCCCTGCTGGAACAACACCGACGAGATCAGGGATGGGATGCGCGCACGCGGCTTCGATCTCAGCGAGCAGAGCTTCCTGCGCCTGTGGTCGCAGTTCCATCAGCGGAACCTCAATGCCTGGGACGAGATCAACGAGCGCATGTATCCGGGCATCAAGGAGCCCAAGTCGGTGATCATCTGGTCCAGCCACCTGACCAATCCGCGCTACATCGAGGCCTATTTGCCCAAGGAGCGGTTCATCATTCAGACATGGGTGGAGTCGCAGGATGCCCTAAATCGGGAGCTCCTGCAGCGCGGCTACCGGCTGATTGTGTCCACGAAGAATGCCTGGTACCTGGATCACGGCTTCTGGGGCAGCACCTCGTACTACAACTGGCGCACCGTGTACTCCAGCGGCATGCCCGTGGGTCGCAGCAAGGATCAGGTGCTGGGCGGCGAGGTGTGCATGTGGAGCGAGTATGTGGATCAGAACTCACTGGGTAAGTAGATTGAAACGATATTCAAAGTCTTAACTAATCAGGAATCCCCCCTAGAATCCCGCATCTGGCCGCGAGCTGGAGCTGCCGCCGAGCGTCTGTGGTCCAATCCCAAGTCGTCGGCCCTGCTGGCCCAGCGGAGGTTCTACCGCTACCGGGAGCGACTCCTGGCCCGCGGCATCCATGCGGACGCGGTGATCCCGCACTGGTGCGTCCTCCACGAGGGACAGTGCCTTTGAAACCCAGTTTCAGCACCCCAGCACTGTGTACATATCTTTTTCAGTCTATGTTACTCTCCCTATTCATCAGTTATTGCCCATAAAGATCTGTTTTTAATCCAGTCGATGTGTTTGGAATACGGCTTTAATGGGTTACAAGTATTATAAAAAAAGGTGCCCAATACTAGTTGGATTCGATGCGATCATAGGACCTACTCAATGTAGCCCTGATCGATGGCGTGCTTGAAGATGTCGGCCAATCGCTGCTGCTTGGCAGGCTCCTTGAAGGGCGTGATGTTCCAGACGTCGGTGAGAACGGCGTTCTCCTTGATGCCATCCAGATCGGCCACCTCCTCGTCCTCGATCATCGTCATGGGCAGCGATTCGATGCCCATGCCGCAGCCGAAGCGTCCAAAGTTCTTCAGCTCCTCCTGCAGCGATTCCCACGAGATGATCGCCTCGGCATTGCCGCCCAGATCCTGGATCAGCTCCTGGGCACTGGCCAGGTAGGCGCGCAGCAGCTCATCGTAGTGCTGCTCCCTCAGCTCCTGGCTGGTGCACGAGTAGATGAAGAAGCTCAGGTCCAGCGCCAGGGAGGAGCAGCGGGCCAGCTGGAAATCAATGATGATAATCTCCTGCGACTGCCCCTGCTCGTTGTACTTGGTCAGGAAGTTGGGCGTCCAGCAATCGCCGTGCCCGAAGACACTCAGCTTGGAGCGCGTGGACACCAGGTTGATCAGGTCGTCGAAGAGCGGTGCCTGCAGGAAGTTGCCGGCCACCGTTTCGTACTTGCTATCGGGATACACCTGCTTGATGGCGTCTTTGGCCACGTTCTCGGCCAGCAGCAGGAAGTCGGAGTACCACTCGCGCGTGTGCTCGCCGTAGTAGGTCTCCTCCAGCGATCCAGCCGCCTTCTCGAAGTTCTCGCTGTCCAGGGCATTGAAGGCCAGGGCCACGCCGTGGAAACGACCCAGGGTTCGCATGGTCAGAATAGCATCCTCCAGGGAAATGTAGTCCTGGCTGTGAGAGTAAATGTGGTTAAAGTTGGATGGTCAAAAGTAATAATACCTATATTAGAAATGCTTTGTGAAAAACAATGTTCTGAATCTTGTATAAAATTACTTTTTAAATTTAAATATGGAGTTGAATATTATATTATAATATTATATTATATATTTTTTTAATCCCGGAAACTACCGTTATTTCGTTATCGCTTATAGTTAAAAATAAATCAATAAGGTAGTCGCTGTAATAACCTATTTCTAGGATTTCCAATTGGTAAACAAGAAGATAAGATTAAAGCAGATATCAGTTAGCAATCAGTTTCTTATTATTTCCTAGAATTACTTGAATTAAATATGATGTATGATGGAAAAGTTTAATACTGAGAGATTAAATTGATATAAAATAAAAATTAGTTTATACATATATAATTTTTGATAATAATTTCTATACTCGAATGACTTTTTGATCGCGATAGATTACAAAGATCACTGATCGGCTTAAGTTTAATGGAAATAAATTATTTTTTAGTCAGATTATAAAGCTAATATTTGAAAATATCTATTAATATCTATATATCTATTTCACTCACCGAGCAGGCGCCCTGTAGCCCATGGGGCCCACATCCTCCAGGGCGATAAAGTCGTTGACCCCATCGCACAGACTGGCCAGGCACCGGGGATACTCGACGAAGGGCTTCTTGGGGGCGGGCTGCCGCGACTTCTGGAAGGCCTCGACGGCCGGCAGCACCTTGTTGTAGAAGTGGATCTCGTTGCGGAAGAAGATCACCGAGCGGAAGAGGCGCCTGCGGTGGAGATTGTCGGGCATGGCCTTCACGATCACGCTGACCTCCAGCTGCTCCTCATCCTGGCCCTGGGCCGCCTCCTTGACGCCGTAGATGGTGATGCGGAAGACGCGGCTCAGATAGGCGTCGCCCTTCTTGCCACTGGGCCCGAATTTGTACGAGGTGTGCCTGGAGCCGCCCTTGTTCCGGATGATCTCGTCCAGCGTGGCCTCCGAAAAGTGGGACGAAATGTCCGCGAAACTGGGGAAGGTGCTCATCGTGGTGGCGTCCAAAGTGTGTCTGTCGCTGTCGGGGACGCGATCTGCAATTTGTAAGAAATTAAACTAATACAGCTGGGCAATAGCATACGGCGTAATCGAAAAAAAAAAACAAAAATAGAAAACAACGACAAATTAGAATGAAGTCATCGAAAAGACGATGTTTGTATACCCTTGCAATTGTAATTGATTAGGAACTTGGAGATATAATATATTTTTTTTTATATATTATAAATTGCTTGGCATATAAATGTTCGATCGTCAATATTTTTAAATAGTAAGAATAAATTAAAAATAAAATTGGAAATCAGATGGTTAATATTTTCCTTTTTTTTTTAAATTTATCTCGGGATATAAACGTGCAATCGTCAGGATTTTTAAACATTATCTACCTGACTATAAAAAATTACGATTGGAAAAGTTTTGAATTGCTAACTTTTATACTGAGAGAGTAAATCGAATTGTTATTAAGCGAGGGTATTAAAGAACACAAGTGAACGGAAAAGTTTACCGCTTTTTGTTTGGTACACGTCAGTCGGTGGCTCTGCCTCCGCCGCAGTCGACGTCGCTGCCAGCACTTACCTTCCTTTATTTTGCTTGACGAAATGCTTGAAATTTTGGTGACGTTTATTTTGCCCTTTTGACCGCCAGCTGGCCGCAAAAACTCTTTTGATTCTTCGGATCGGATGGCGGGCCCCTTATAAATTGAAACAGCTCTGTGGCCACACAAACAACAACAAAGCAGATACCCATACACACGTGCGGGGCTGGTGATGCGCAATCCGGTTTCTGGCTGTCTTAAGCCGTTTTCCAGCTGGTTTATAGCCATGAATTTATATATTAACGTTAAAAAAGTTATTATAATTTGATACGATATTTTTCTTAACAGCTTCAATTTAAAAATACGGTTAAAATAATTGATTAAGTAATAAATGTAATAAATTTAAATATGCACTAATTATTTACTCATCTCTGGTCTTCTGGCTATAAAATGACGTAGTGCTGCCATCACTAAGCAGCTGACCAGCCAGTGTTGGAAAACTTAGCAGCGCGGTGTTGGAAAGCGTCGGCAGATTTGCACGTGTGCCGCTCGGGCACTTTTGTTATTTCTACTGTTTTATTTTCATTCCCAAATAATCCGGAGAAATGACGGCCGTGGAGCCAGCGACAAAGAGGAAGCGCATCTCCAAGAAGAACAAATCGGCGTGGCGCAAGACAGACATCCAGGATGTGGAGCAGTTCCTCGAGGATCAGCGCCAGGAGGAGCGAATCGGGTGAGTAGTGGTACCTTGGTACTCCGCTCATAAACAATTTGGAAATCGGGAGCTCAACTGGGTGATCCACTCGTTCCAGCACCTTCACGGACAAGCAGGATGAGGATCTGTTCGTCCTCGATGCCAGCCCGGAGAAATCAGCCAAATCCGCCGCCGTTCTGAGTGTGAAACAGAAGAGGAAGCTAAACGCCAAGAAGCCCATGCGCACCTATCAGGCGCTGGAGAACACATCCAAGGTGCAGGATCCCATTGCCAAGCGGTAGGTTAGCTGGCCATTCACTGGGAGATCCGTACTTATGCCTCCTCATTTAGCAACCATGTGCGCCAGAAGAAGAACGGCCGCAACATCGAGCTGGAGGTCTGCAATCCCACCAAGCCGCGTCATCGCCAGGCCAACAGCGATCGAGCCCAGTACTACGAGAAGCTGGAGCAGCGGCTGGCGGACAAGAAGAGCAAGAAGCTGGCCGTCGAGAAGGACATTTGGGAGGAGGTGGACTTCCGCGACGCGATTCCGGGGCTCAAGGACAAGAAGGGCTGGATCAGTCGCGATCTCGCGCTCCATACAGCCGGGAATATTGGCAAGAAGGTGGTCAAAACGCACGCCAGTCTGCACCACAAGACGACCAAAGCCAAGTAAGACAGTTTGTGTGGAGATCTCAAGTATATATGATTGATTGTTTTCCGTTACCCCAGGAAATTTGAGCTGCCGCATCCGGGCATGAGTTACAATCCCGCGCCAGAGGACCACCAGGCGCTTATCTCGCAGATTGTGGAACGCGAGGAGGGCATCATCAAGAAGGAGCAGCACCTGAAGCGCGTGACCACCAGCATGTTCTCCAAGGTGACGCCCGAGGAGAGGGACAGGCGTCATCTGGCGGAGATGAGCCAGGGCATGGAAGAGGAGGAGGGGGAGCAGGAGAACGGCGAGAAGCAGGCGGAGGAGGATGAGGACAAGCCCTACCACACGGTCAACGCTCCTGTGGAGAACAAGAAGAAGAGCAAGCAAGCTCGTAGCAAGGAGCTGAAGCAGAAGGAGCTGGCGCGCCAAACAGAGCTCAAGAGGAAGCTCAAGCGACAGACTGCTGATCTGATACGGTAAGGATATGGCAAGACTTAAGTCTAGAATCCCATAAATGCCTTATTTATCCCGCATTTAGCATAAAATCCATCCGTCATGAGTTGGACGATGAGGCGGAGGACCTGAACGAACTGAAGAAGCGGCGCAAGCAGCGCGCCGAGAAGGCCAAGTTCGAGCCGAAACGCCTGGGGCGGCACAAGTTCGAGGCGCCCGATCTCGATGTCAATCTGCCCGAGGATGTGGCCGGCAATCTGCGCAACGTGAAGACGGAGAGCAGCCTGCTGAAGGACCGCTTCCACACGCTGCAGCGCAACAATATGCTGCCGACGACAAAGCTGGTCAGCCGCAAGAAGGCCAAGGTCAAGCGCTTCGAGCGCAGCACTCACAAGGAGCCGGGCGTCAGCTACCAGGACCTCAAGGATCGGCGCAGGGCGGCCGCCGCTGCAGCCAAGGCGGCAGCCGACATCAAGATATAGTTCAGTTAGTTAGGTTTCTTTATTTTTAACGGAGCTTACAACAAATATGTACTTTTCTATAGCATTAAAATCCACATTCTTCTTCCCCTCAAACAAGCGAAAGGAAATGCTATTACTATCCTCTAGATCTAGATCTAGATCAGGGACTTGCCCTGACCGCGTTTCTGTTTCGGATTGTTCTTCTTTTTCTTCTTGGACAGCGGAGCGGCCAGGTCGCGATCCTCGGGCTGTTCGATCGGTCCGTCCAGCCGCTTGACGCCACTAAAAAGAAAGAGAGAGCAAATCGTTTAAATAGAAACCTTAGAACGCACTGCACCGGCGCACCTACCTCTTGACGGAGAGCAGCCCGCTGCCACCGCCTGCCGTGCCGTTCGTCTCCAGCGCCTTGGACCAGTCCTCCTCGGTGCCCTTGATCTGGAACTCGTCCAGCTGCTCGGCCTTCAGCCGCTTCAGCTCCTTGCGCTGCTGCTTGCTGAGCTTCTGGGCCGTTTGGTCCAGCTCCTTGTCGAGCGACAGGCTCAGCGGCTGCAGTTCCTCGCCCTTGGACAGATCCGCCTCCCGCAGCATTCCGCCCTCGATGTGCTGCTCGAGAATCGATCGGAAGCACTGATTGCACCGCTTCATGGCATCAAAGAACTTGGCCAGCAGCTGGTTGCCCGGCATATTGAGTTCCAGGCCCAGCGTGTCCACCGTCTTGCCCTGAACGCCCAGGGCCAGGAGGATGCCCTGCTGCACCAGGTCGAGCTGCAGGCCCTCGATCCTGCCCTGGAAGTACAGCTGGGCGATGTCCGTGAGCAGATCGATGATCAGCCGGAACTCGGACTGCTGGCGGGCGTAGCTCTCCAGGCGCTGCAGATCGTGCGGCAGGAAGAAGACATCCAGCATGGGCTTATCCAGGACCGTCAGAGCGCTGGCCTCCGTGTCCACGGACTTGTTCTTTAGCAGGGCCAGGCAGAGTTTCGTTTCGAACTCCCGGAACGTTTTGCCCATCAGCTTAAGGACTCGCCGCCGGAAGTCCTGGTAGTACAGGCCCAGCCACGAGGTGGCCGTGGGCGTGTGCAGCATGATGCAGCTGTGCTCGGCGGTCAGTTCGTTGGACTTCTGGCTCAGGTACACCGGCACAAAGCCGGCGCTCTTCCAGAACTTGAGCAGTTCGGAGGTGAGGCCGTAGGATGTGCCGATATAGTCCACGACCTCCGGGGGTCTCTCGTGCAGGCGCTGCAAGAGTGTGGGGATGCGACTGCGCGGCCGGATCTGCTCCTTCAGCAGGCTCAGCTCCTCCTCCTCCACCTCCTCGATGCCAGCATCCCTGTTGGCAGCCGGGCCATCCTCCAGGTTGGTGTGCTTCCGCGCATAGTAGTCCTTGAGCAGCTGGATGGCCCGCTTGCCGTAGCCCATCCGCTGGTAGTTCGGATGCGTGGCCACCCTCACTATCCGCACGCCGCACAGCTTGGGGAAGTCCCGATCGCCGTACTGCTCGGCTATGTTCCACGGAATCAAGTCGCCGGCCGCCTTCTTGCCCCTGCCCAGGGAATCGCTGATGCTCTGGGCGGAGATTTGGCCCTCCAGTGCCACCTGGATGACCACCAGTATCTCGGGCAAGGCGTCCATTCGCTGAACCGGTCCAAGAAGACAGAACAAATGATGGGCCGGGGCATCGCTCATCATCTGCAGATCGTTGGGGGTGTTCTTGTAGTGCGAGGATACGTAGATGGAGACCAGGCGATGGAGAAAGGCCTCGGCCGCCTTGTGGTACGAGAAGAGGGCGTCCCTGTCCACGTAGTACAGCTCACAGGCATCCGGCGTGGGACAACCGGAGCTGATGCTCGGCACCGTGCTGGCGTCCAGGCAGAGCAGGTTGATCAGCCACTTCTCGATGTCGTCGTTCTCCTGGTAACGAATCGACTCCTCCAGCTTGAGCGGCGGCCTGGCATTGTTGTCCTTCTGCAGCTGCGAGATGAGCTTCAGGCTCAGCGAACGGCCGGTGCCCTCGTAGCCATTGATCGTACTGGCCATGAACACCAGATACGGTCCGATCATCTTCTTCACCAGCGGCAGGGGGATGGCCGCCGCCTCGTCGATCAGCAGTAGATCCGCGGCATTCAGCAGATGGGTGTCGCTGGGTGCGATGTACTGAATGGTCTGCCTGCTGCTCCGCGTGATATTGATCCTGATGATGGCCTTCTTGTAGTCGGCATTCGTGGAGCGGATGATCGTGTAGTCGGCATGCTCCTGGTACTCCAGTGCATCGAAGCCCTTGAGTACGAACTCAAAGAGCGTGATCAAGTTCTCCGGATGCGGGGAGGTCACGTAGACGTTCACATAGCCAAAGGCCACGGCGGCGGCTATCGACAGACCCAGGGCAGCCGATTTGCCGCGACCACGAGCCGCCGTCAAGGACATGGGCGGCTTCAGTTGCTTGTCCACCAGCGCCTCGATGAACTGTGCAACGGCATTGGCCTGATCGTAGGTCTTGCAGAGATTGACCAGAGCTCCGGCCGGCTGAACGGTCAGCAGACTCTCCTTCAGCTCCTTCAGACTGGCCTCGTTGGGCGAACGACCTGCGCCAGAGGGCTAAAAACGATCGGTAAGATTAAAATACATACATAAAAGATCACTAACTACCAACTTACATTCACCGGCTCCACGTTGATGGTCTTGGAGCTGAGCGGCAGCACGGTGAGGTCGTCGTTGACTACCAGACAGCGCTTGCAGTCGGCCAGGGAGAGGATCAGACGCTCGTTGAACCGGCAGGTCACCGTCTGATGGGCCTCCGTGCGGAAACGCTTGTGCACATCCATGCTCATGGTGTACAGCTGCTTCAGCGACTGCAGCGTCTTCAGCAGCAGGATGATCAGGCCGCCGCCTTCCACCGTTTCCACGGTTCGCGCCAGCAGATTGGGCGTCAGCGCTTCGAAGTCCTGGAGCACACAAACGCCATAGGTTCGTCCCAGCACGGCGTGCGTCTCCGAGTAGTATCGGCCGTGTATGGTGGTGGCCACGCGGAAGGAATCGAACAAGTCCGCCTCGTTTACATCCACTTTTCCCACGGCGATCTTCTTTGCTCGCTTCTTGCCATGACTGAAAGGGGATTGAATATTATTAATATCATATTTACATTAAAACGAAGATCAAAGGTATCAAGAAATATCAAAAGTTGAAGTTCATGGACAATATGAATTAAAGGTTTTAAAACCAGAAGAACAGCATAATATCAGGGTTGTTTTTGATAAGATCATTATGATCCTCTTTAAGATCAATAAATTTGCAATATAAATATGTGTTGGGAGAGTTTAACCATACTAGAGATATTAATTATATTTTCTAAGATCATTTTCTGTGTAAATCATTAAGGGATTCCTGATATTATCATGTGTTAGTTTGGTTTGGGTGAGGTGTTTTTGGTGATCGTCTGGGTTTTGAATGGTCAAGAGCCTTCGGAATGGGAAACCCACTTGGAAATGGCCTCGTCCTTGTTCTTGTAGCACCAGAGGACCGTGGGTCGCGCCTTAACCGTCGACTTGGTCAGGATGTCGTAGAGAATGGGCACCTGGTCGCGCGCCTTGTCCCCAATCACGATGAACATGGTGCGGTGGCCCAGCTTCACCCCGTTTTCGATCATCACGCGTATCCGGTTGTCTATTTTCTTCTTCACCATACTGCGGCTGTCCTGTGTCCACTTTTCACTTAAAAAACTCCGGCTTTCCGAAGTGAAAACAATGGAAATTAAATTGCTGCCCAGCCGTTCAAAATGCACGTGTGCGGTTTAGAGATGGCCAATTAATCGATAGTTGCTATTTCGATACTTGGGGTCGCTGTCACGAAAAGTCACGGAATAAAATGTGATGGTCAGTAAAAAAAATGTACATCAAATTAGCAACACAATGCGAGCTAAAAAATATTAATTTATTTAAATAGTAAAACCGATTCAATACGAGAATACTTTGCTTTTATTTATTTTAAACCATTTATATGTTTTAGTATGAGAATTATTTATTTTTATTAATTTAACAATTTGTAATTTTATTTAAAATATTTAAACCTTATAAAAAAATAACTCGCTTTTTATTGTCACATTTATTTTAAAAATCACGGTTTCCAAGTGATTCACCTATCGTTTAGTTGCCCATCTCCAATTCCAGCGCTCATCACGTTTTAGCTCGGAAAACGAATCCAAACCAAAACAAACGAGCCCCAATCCCGTTTAATTGCTGCCGGAGAAGGATTATATCGAGCCAACAAGATGTCCTCGTGGAAGAAGGCGTCGAAGAGCAACCAGAAGGTGCACCGGGAGCGCCACCAGCCGGAGGCGCGCCAGCATCTGGGGTTTCTGGAGAAGAAGAAGGACTACAAGAAGCGCGCCCTCGACGCCCAGAAGAAGCAGAAGACCCTGAAGCTGCTGTACCGCCGGGCGCAGAACAAGAATCCCGATGAGTTCTACCACCACATGATCAACTCGAAGCTCTCGAACGACGAGCACCGCGAGGAGGAGAAGAAGGACGAGCACACCGATGAGCAGCTGGCCCTCATGCAGACGCAGGACCTCAAGTACGTGGTCATGAAGCGCACCATGGAGCGCAAGAAGATCGACCGCCTGAAGGCCACGCTGGTGGACGTGGACGCCGCCGGTGGTGGAGGGGCAGCGCAAAACCAGCGGTACACCTTCGACGAGGAGGGCAACATGTGGGATGAGACCCTGGGCGATCGGCTCGAGGCAGCGGACAAAAAGCCGGTGAGTGCCGATCGTAGATCGTAGTGGAGATCTTCAGGTTTATCAAAACTAACAAGGTTTATTCCTCTTAAGCCCTTTTTCTCGACCGCATGTTAAATTTAAACTGGCGGTTTAATCTTGTAAATGTATGGGAATCCTGTGTTTAAATCCTACGTTAAATTTAACCTGCGAACGATAAAAAACTGCCCTTTGTGTGTTTATAGGATATCTAGAGCCTCGTAGGCTCAGCATATTTTAGGATCTGCTTTTGGTTCGCTTTCAGATAATTTAGGATCGTTAGAGGAATTTAATTCTTACTTTTTTATCGAAAGAACATTTGTCCAAGAGATTAAATAACTACTAGAGTATTTTATATATTATATTATCTTTTTAAGCAATTTATGAGACTATTTCACCAGTTTAACTCCGTTTTCTTTTTGTAGGAACCACCAAACGCCACAAAACAGCAGCGCATCAACGAGCTAAAGAAACGAGAGATCCGCGAAAGGGAGCTCGCCATCGTCCAGCAGAAGATTCAGCTGAAGAACGTCCTCAAGCAGCCGCGTCTTCTGAAGCCCAGGAAACTGAAGGGCGGAACCAAGGAGAGTGCGCCCGTCTACAAATTCCGCTACGAGCGTAAGAAATAAGGATCTTTAGTTCTTTATCGTAATAAAGCTTTTATGGTTAGTAAAACCCAAGTAATATTTTAGGGGGTATTTTATTACTTGCAATGTCTTTGTTTTTTAAAACTAGTACAAAATGTAGCCTTGAAATTTGATAACAAAAAGTTATAAAGTCGTTGATCCCCATTCCCTACTACTTATCACCAACAACAAGGCTTTCTTTGTGGCCTTAGCACATGGATTATCTTCAGTACGTAAGAAAAGGTGTTTTTGAGTGGAAATTAAGAAATAAAAATACGAAACTTAAATCGGAAAAATATTCATCTTATAACTTTATTGTGAGATTATATTGGAAATGATATATTATTTGTAATTATATTTTCTACTATTTAGGATTGTAAATTTAGTAGGGACTTAATCCCTACTTAAAGTGTTATAAGATTCGTTAAGTTATGAAACGAACTTCGATCTAGTCAGGACACAAACCATTGAATGTTTAGTGCACTCTTCGTTAAGTTAGGAACACTTATCCAATACAACAACCAGGCGCACTAAATTTATGTTTTGAGTTTTGGTCGCCTTTAAATAGAGAAAATGAAATTTAATTTGAATTTAATAAATAAATGTTAGATAATACTTACTTAATTTGGGATAAACCACGTCTTAAATATAATGTACATTATTTGATTTCTCGGTCTTTCTTTTCTTTATATTTTCATTATATGTTGCCAAATTTAAAGTTTGCCGTCATTCCAAACTATTTTTTCTAATCGAACTCTACCGAAACCCTATGTTTGTTTTATTTTTTTGTGTTTTCCCGAACCGGTTGCACCCTTCACTTGTCCGCCGGATACTCTGGGAATCGGAAACCGCAGGCGACAGACAGACAGACAGACGGGCAAACATTCCCCGTATCCTCCCATTGTTTTCGCCTGCCGGTCCTTGTTTCCCCTCGATAAAAACATATGACACCATTTTGATGAGTCGCGCATTTTGGCACACCAAATTATGCATAAAATAGATGGCTGTGTTGACACTTTCCACAACAAAAGGTGGCTCAAATTCGGCAATGGAATGGGGACTGGGATCGGGATCAGGATCACGATCAGGATCGGGGTAACGGGGATGGAAAGGGAAAGGGATCGGTGTTGTACGCCTAACCTAATCGGACTTGTCACGAGTGCATCACAACAAACCTGGCAAACCAAATCGGGGATGAACGATAAGGATGAACCCGAGTCCGAATGGTAACGCAAAACCTGCACAGATTTTTTAACTAGCATCAATTGGGTTTGTAATTTGAAACTTAACTGCCGACCAGCGAGGGGTGTTTGGAAACTGCGAATGCGATTCAGAAGGGGAGTGGAAATGGGAATGGAAATGTGATTGCGGTGGGCACATGTGTGTGACTGCTTTGGATGACTACAACTGGGGTGGCAGTGTAATATTCTTTGTTTCCATTTTCGGGGGGAGGGCAGGTCAAGGTTTCCCGGAATATTAATATTAGTTGTCCTACAATGAATACAATAACTTTTACCATATTTAAATAAATGTATTAGCTATTATTATTGGTTTAAGATTTAAATCACTTTTTTGAATACAACTTATTATAACTTATTATATTTTTTAACTTTTAAATACATTTCTAACATAACTTTCTATAATCGCGAAATAAATGCAATGAATACAATGTTTTCTGCAATATTTGAGAGGGATATATTTTTATACCCGTTACTCGTAGAGTAAAAGGGTATATTGTATTCGTGCAAAAGTATGTAACAGGTAGAAGGAAGCGTTTCCGACCCCATAAAGTATATATATTCTTGATCAGGATCACCAGCCGAGTCGATCTAGCCATGTCCGTCTGTCCGTCTGTCTGTCCGTCTGTCTGTCTGTCTGTCTGTCCGTATGAACGCTGAGATCTCGGAAACTATAAAAGCTAGAAGGTTGAGATTTTCCACGCATATTCTTGGGCTTCCTACGCAGCGCAAGTTTATTTTAGCCGAGTGCCACGCCCCCTCTAACGCCCACAATCGCCCACTAACAATTTTAAAATGTGTCTGGCGCCCACACCTTTAAAGATTTCCGAGAAGTATAAATGCAATTTTGTTGTGCATATTTATACCTATCGAAATGTAGAAGATATTTTTCAAATCGGACCATTCATTAAAAAGTTATACGCAATCAAAATTTCTATATCTATCTCCCTCGCACTCCCTTTAGCTGAGTTACGATTATTAGTCGGGACACCAACCCGAGTACAGCGTTTGCACTCCTTTTAGCTGAGTGACGGGTATTAGATAGTCGGGACACGAACCCGACTATAGCGTTCTCTCTTGTTTTAAAATACATTTATTATTGTAATTGGTTTAAGATTTAAATTATTTATTTGATTATAAATATATATTATAAATATTTTTTAAATTTTAAATAGAAGTTTATAAATAAGTAGATTAAAAATATAAACGACAAACTAATTTTATTGATTTAATATTTAGCTATTTTTTTAAATTAAACTTGTAATTATTCTGTAAATTTCTAAACGAATTTACGAATTTAACTTTCTATATGTTGACTAAAAATATAAACGACAAACAAATTTTACAAAATTCATAAAAAATTCATAAAAAACAAAAAAAAGTAATACTTTGTTTCAAATCAAATAAATCCAAAAATGTATAATTTTACAGAAACTTTTTGTTTTCTATTCAAATAACCTTTAAGCTCAAGACCAATAGATTCCCAAAACGACTTGATCTTGACGAGCTGCCAATTGCCAATGTAATAATTGCCAACACCCAAACTGAAAGTAATTCCAAAACTTCCCACGTTTCCACTTCCTGTACAAGGATGTTCCCAAAACAGGATTATACATTAATTGTAAGCTCGTTAAATCCCGTTGGGAGAATGAATTGCGCGAATTATACATTTTTTTCGAGGCACTTTTCCGTTTTAAAGAACAAAAGTACAAAAAAAAAACGAAGTGGGAAAACTGAGAAGGGAAAACGGAAAAGCGGGAAGCGATTCTCATGTCAAATGCACACGATTCACGCGTGTCGGGGGCGGCGAAGCGGTGAATTAAGATATTTACGCTAACAAAACCATCAATGATGGAAGGTTGGGCCCCCGATCCCCGGGCCCTTTCATCCCAGATCCATAAAGATTGGGACCAGCACCAGAATCAGAACCAGAAATCCAGCATTTCAGGACCCGGTCTGTGACATCTCCTCAGGAACACGCGCGCCGAGTTGTCAGGTTGCGCTTATCACGGCGGCCCAGTCGCTGGGTTTCTGAATTTCTGGACAGGGTTACTCCTTATCGGGGGTGTCGCTTCCCGTTTGGTTTCGGTTTTGGGTGGGCGGACGACTGGCGGGACACGTGCGGTCACGTGACCGGAGCTACAAACTTTTACACGTGCCTCAGCACGGGCAGACCCAAAAAACCAGACGCTAAGGTCACACTGAGCAAAATAGTATGGCTTAATATTTATAATAGTACATTTTAAAAAGTAGTTTTATTTTTCATTTTTAGTAAAGAGAATTTCCTTATAGAAACTTTATCACCGAAATATAAGAATAATATAATCCAGCTTCTAAATATTTGTCTAGTTTTTAAAGATTACACGTAATTTTAATTTAAAAAAAGGGGAATTACTATAAGGAAACTTGATCACAAAATCTGAATTTTAATTTAGTAGTTTATACAAGTAAAATATTTAGACAAGTAAGTAAGAATACAAATGATTCTGCTAGACAAAGTAAAGTAATATGTAATTAGGAATTAAAAGATGTTTAAATTTTGTTGCACACTTTTTGAATACCACATTTCCTTTCACTGTTCACCTTTGTTACATGATATTTATATTCTACAAATGCAGTTATATTTTCCCGCAGTGCTTCTCACTTCCGGCGCGACTTCGCTGCTTCCGTCCAATGTCACGGCTATGGGGGCGGAATGCGACTAGGACTCGGCTGTGGGCGTGGCACTTGCTTGGGAACAGGATGAAAGGGAAATGTGCAGGCAAAAGGGGTTTTCTGGAGGCAGTCCGGAGATGTCATTTGCAAGCCAATTCCAATTCCAGATTGATAAACAAATTAAGGGGATTTGACGAGAGTGGGCGAGTGGGCGGGTGGCCTGTCAGGGGGCGTGGCTGGGAACTGAGGAAGAATCAGAATGCTGGGATAGAATTGCTAAATGCATAGAAAACCATTATTACAAATAAAACATTACAATAACATTGCAATTGTTCTTTAATTTGTTTAATAAATTAATTTAAGCTAAAAGTATATTTTAAAAATATTAAATATACCGCTTAACTTTTAGTTTACATTTCTGTCTTGCTAATAATATTTTTTAACTAAATAAATGTTACAAATCGGTCATGGGAAATGGACAATCTCGTTTTCGCCAGACAAACGGTCTGTCATCATCGTTACAGTTATGATTTACCTGCCCATTTAGGCACCTTATTTCGCCTACCAACCCAAAAAAAATAAAGAGTAAAAGAAGTAAAAACCCACCCCGAAATCCCCTAAATGGAAACCCTAACTCAAACCCGAAAAAGCGGGCACGCGTCAGTTCGCAACGATCCCTAACAATCCGGGGGAGAATAAAAAAGGAGTTGAGGACTGAAACGAGCCCAACCTGAGCCATTAATATAAACGCCAACTGGCAAGTCAACAGGCGCACTAGACAAATCCCATAAGCAAATTCGGTTTACGCAGTTACCATCCCCCCCCCCCCCCATGGAGTGTAGAGTCCTCTTCAGACCCCGAACCCAAACCCAAACCCAAACCCAAACTCATACCCGAATACCGCTCGAGTGCAACCCTGTTACTTTCCGTAAGTCGTACTCGCACATGGACTTTTTATTGGGCGAGTTAACTTTGAAGTGGCGCTGTTTATGGGCGGCGGAAGTCCTTGTCTGCCCTTCAAGAGCTGTCCGTTTGGCTATTTTTTGGAAAAAACGAGCTATTTTTTAAATGAAAAATAATAATCTAATGTCAGTAGCCCTAAAATGGAATATAATCTCAAATAGAAAACGAAAGTGCTTTGGTCGTTCTTAGAGATTTTTGAATACAACATGATTCACATCCTAAAGAATTCGCGTTTAATTTTTTTTCAGATATTTTTAAATTCAACATTATTTACATCCCAAAGAATTCGCGTCTACTTTATTTAACGATATTTTTAAATAAAACATTATTCACATCCTAAAGAATTCGCGTTCACTTTTTCTTAAAATTTACTTTAAAGGGTTAACAAAACTTTATTTGTTCTAAAGAATTCGCGTCCATATGTTAAAAAAAAGTAATATAAAGGGTAAATAAAATGGTCTACCTAGTTTCAATTTTGTTTATACTGCTTTAAGTGTGCAGCTATTTTTGGAACCCTATTTAGCCACCCTTTGTAAACCATATCTGGCTAAACCTCCAGCCATCCGTTCATCTGTCAGTCAGTTTGTTTCGAAATCGAGAGAGTGTGAGACTAACCCCTAAATTGACCTTTAAAACTCCCAAATGCGCAATTTATCATTTCCTCACCAGAAAACCCCGAGCACACTTTCGAAATGCGAAGGGGGTTTATCCCATGAACGTGGACGTGGATGTGGATGTGGATTTTTGACAGGGCAGACGATGTCGACGAGTGCCATCAATCGTTTAGACCACGATGGCGATGGCGATAGCGACAAATCTGATATGAGATTCGGAGCCGGATGCGGATTCTGATTCAGATTCAGATGCGTCCCCGGTCGAGGATTATGTGCGTGTAAAGCGCACACCCACAAAAATGCGAACCCCCTTCCATCCATCAGCCCAAAAAATACTTGCAACACTAGAAAGAGGTCATAACAAGTCCATCAGTTTATATTTCTTTAAATTAAGTACATTTTCAATAAATTGGAATCAAGAAACATTTTTAAAAAAAGTATACGCGAATTCTTTAGGATGTCAAATACAAATATGTATTTGTTGTATTTAAAAATATCTAAAAAGGACCAAGTCATTATTAAAAATAAAATAACAAATTGCTTCACTTTCGAGTTAATTAATATACTTGCTGAAATAAATACCAATTGATTTTTCGGACTGTACCTTGACTGATGTGAATGGGCAAAGTTTTGGCAACACTTTGAACCCCTTCAGGGGGATGCTGTCATTGCTGTCATTGCGGTCAGAAGAATTTTGGGGACTTTCGGGCGGCAGATGGAAATGGAAAGGGGTATGTAAACTAGCGGAAGGAGTTTTTGGACCAAAGGTGAGCATGGCAAAGTTCATTTGGATTTATTCTGGAGTGGAGAGCACTTGGTTTGCAAATTGGAAGAGGCTTTCGGTTAATTACGGAGTGGCGATTGGTAAGTGGTTTTACATTTTCATAACATATATATTTGGAATATAATATTAAATAAATAATATTATGTTTTTAATATATTATATATATTTTATAAATATTTTTTATTTTTTTTTTATAAATATTTATATAATTTATTTACAGATTAAACATTTACAATTTACATTTACAGATCTCAAAGTTTTTAGGTGTCTTAAATATATTTCACATATTCCTTACCCTTACTTCTTGCTTTTTTCCCCTTGTTCCTTGATCCTCTTAAAATCTGGTTAACCATTGTAAAGTATCGTTTGCAAAGTTGCATCCTTCGATTTCGAAAGTGTTAGTTTTTGTCATGTAGATGACAAAACTCAACAACTTTGGCTGGTTCTTTTTTTTTTGGGTTTTATGGGCAAAATGGTAACAAACATTTGAGGCTAAGCGAGGGGGGGGGGGGGGGGGTGAGTGCGAGTGTGGAACATGTGCGAGCGTGTAACCCATTTGGTGCACCAACAAAAGGTCGAGCCACGCCCACCGCCCATCGCCACCTGTTTGGGCGCACCACCCCCTCAGCAGGCGGCCTTCAGTTTCTTTTTTTTCTTACTTTTTTTTTTTTGCCCCTCGGCTCTTCTGCCCTTTTTATATATATTTTTGTTTGACTGCAAAGGAAAGTGTGAACAACATTTTTCATAAATTTAACCAAACAAAACGAGGGGAGGGAGGGGGGGGGGGGGTAAAGGGGGTCTAGAACAATGAAAACAATAGAGCGAACAAGAGCAATAACAATAAACGATAGATATTTACCGCAGCAGGGAACCCGCCCAGCCAAAAGGGAAAGAAAGGAAAAGAGGGGATTGAAGGTTATAGCGAACCCTCGAGTCCTTCGTCCTTCGATTCACCAGGGACTCTAGCGCCGTCCCTTTCGCACGCACTCGTCCTTGCCGGGGGAGACAATAACAAACCAATTACAGTTAGATTGGCCGCATATTAAAAATCGAATGAGAAACACATCTGTCGCTGTTGTGTCTGGCAACCTCGAACCAGCACCAGCACCCTCATCCTCATTCTCATCCTCTTCCATCCTTATAAACTGGAAACCCCCCCACAGACTAGCCCCTCCTTACGCCCCTGGGGTCTACGGTGCACTGAGAGAAAAATTGGGTTACTCCTTAACATTGCAAGGAGGATAAATATAGCATAAGATACCTAAAAAACATTATTTTAGATTTTTTTTATTTAAATTTTAAAATAAAACTAATAAAAACCAATTTGTTTAAGACTAAATTCGAAATTTTTATTTGTAGGTTTGTATAAAAATTAAAATTTAGGAAACCGATTCCCTTTTACTATCAATATAGTAAAAAAAAACATTTTTATAACTTTAAACATGCAAAAACAATTATAAAATATTTGTATAATACTTAGTAACAGCTAGAAATGATATCTTTATAAAAGAATAGATAATAAAACAAAATAAAAATTTATAAAATATTTAAATTAAATAAACAAAGATTTCAAATGTTTTTTTTTCTGTGTACAGCTTCCCCTTCGATCGTTTCTGTTCTTCTTTTGGCAACTGTTTCAAAAAAAATGGTTATAAGCGAAAACCTGCGGGGTTGTGAATTCTCTAAAGGGGAAGGCGACTCGAGCGGAGGGGGCGTGGCGCCCAGCGGGCGATCAGAGGCGGCGGGCGGCGAGGGGTGAGAAACTTTCGCAGGGGGTGAACTCGAAAAAAAGCAAACTACAAATAAAATATGATTATGAAATGATTATTATAATTATGCTGGCATCTTCACAGATGTTGTTGCCGTTAACTGTGACCACGCCCCCACACACACCGCACCGCAGCGCACCCCCCTCCCCTTGCCACGACCCTGCTGCCACCTTAGATGCTGGCAAAAACTACGGGGGAAACCCAAGTGAGCTGGTTAATAATAAGCTGAAATTAGGGCGTGCTGGGCAAAAAGTCCCCATTCGTCCCTCACCAACCTGTACACAGTGAGAAAATTTGTAATATATATTTGTTTTAAATGTGTTACTACATTTTTATTTCCCTATATGGTTTAAAAAATTATTTTTTTTAAATATTTACATACTACCTTTTTAAATAAAAATCTTTTTTATAATTAAATTACTCAGCAAGTGTTATTTTTAGTGTACTCCAAGCAAAAGAAGCTTCTTCCTTATTTTGTCCCAAAAAAAGATCTTTAAAAACCAGCACGTCGGCGAATTCCCACATATTTTCATATTGTGCCTCGAAAAGGCGTGGGCGGAACGGGGGGGAGAAGGGGGCGGGGCGAATGTGTGTGTGCCTTTGTGTCCTTATTATTAGCAGAGGAGGCGTTGAAAATCCTCTTAAGGTAAACTGTGCATTATTAATGAAGTGCAGGACTTTCGAAAACAGCGAAAGGGAAAACGAAGGGCTGGTTTTTGTATGGGTTTTCACTTTTGTTCAAACAAACACGATTTTGATTTTTGCGTTTTTTGTAAGGGGTAGGGTCACAATTTTTTACAAAAAATTTAAAATTGTTTAAACTTGCAAATTTGAATGCAAATCGATAGGGAATTTAGTTACGAGCTCAAAAAGGTATGACACTTCATACTCTGACCGCTTTTTCTCATTCTACGCCAAAAATACTGATATTTTTGTGCAAAAAAACACGATTTTGATTTTTGCGTTTTTTGTAAGGGGTAGGGTCACAATTTTTTACAAAAAAATTAAAATTGTTTAAACTTGCAAATTTGAATGCAAATCGATAGGAAATTTAGTTACGAGTTCAAAAAGGTATGACACTTCATATTCTGAGCGCTTTTTCTCATTCTACGCCAAAAATACTGATATTTTTGTGCAAAAAAACACGATTTTGATTTTTGCGTTTTTTGTAAGGGGTAGGGTCACAATTTTTTACAAAAAAATTAAAATTGTTTAAACTTGCAAATTTGAATGCAAATCGATTGGGATTTTAATTACGAGCTCAAAAAGGTATGACACTTTATATTCTGACCGCTTTTTCTCATTCTACGCCAAAAATACTGATATTTTTGTGCAAAAAAACACGATTTTGATTTTTGCGTTTTTTGTAAGGGGTAGGGTCACAATTTTTTACAAAAAAACTAAAATTGTTTAAACTTGCAAATTTGAATGCAAATCGATAGGAAATTTAGTTACGAGCTCAAAAAGGTATGACACTTCATATTCTGACCGCTTTTTCTCATTCTACGCCAAAAATACTGATATTTTTGTGCAAAAAAACACGATTTTGATTTTTGCGTTTTTTGTAAGGGGTAGGGTCACAATTTTTTACAAAAAATTTAAAATTGTTTAAACTTGCAAATTTGAATGCAAATCGATAGGAAATTTAGTTACGAGCTCAAAAAGGTATGACACTTTATATTCTGACCGCTTTTTCTCATTCTACGCCAAAAATACTGATACTTTTGTGCAAAAAAACACGATTTTGATTTTTGCGTTTTTTGTAAGGGGTAAGGTCACAATTTTTTACAAAAAATTTAAAATTCTTTAAACTTGCCAATTTGAATGCAAATCGATAGGGATTTTAATTACGAGCTCAAAAAGGTATGACACTTCATATTCTGACCGCTTTTTCTCTTGCTACGCCAAAAATACTGATATTTTTGTGCAAAAAAACACGATTTTGATTTTTTCGTTTTTTGTAAGGGGTAGGGTCACAATTTTTTACAAAAAAATTAAAATTGTTTAAACTTGCAAATTTGAATGCAAATCGATTGGGATTTTAATTACGAGCTCAAAAAGGTATGACACTTCATATTCTGAGCGCTTTTTCTCATGCTACGCCAAAAATACTGATATTTTTGTGCAAAATAACACGATTTTGATTTTTGCGTTTTTTGTAAGGGGTAAGGTCACAATTTTTTACAAAAAAACTAAAATTGTTTAAACTTGCAAATTTGAATGCAAATCGATAGGAAATTTAGTTACGAGCTCAAAAAGGTATGACACTTCATATTCTGACCGCTTTTTCTCATTCTACGCCAAAAATACTGATATTTTTATGCAAAAAAACACGATTTTGATTTTTGCGTTTTTTGTAAGGGGTAGGGTCGCAATTTTTTACAAAAAATGTAAAATTCTTTAAACTTGCAAATTTGAATGCAAATCGATAGGGATTTTAATTACGAGCTCAAAAAGGTATGACACTTCATATTCTGACCGCTTTTTCTCTTGCTACGCCAAAAATACTGATATTTTTGTGCAAAAAAACACGATTTTGATTTTTGCGTTTTTTGTAAGGGGTAGGGTCACAATTTTTTACAAAAAAATTAAAATTGTTTAAACTTGCAAATTTGAATGCAAATCGATAGGAAATTTAGTTACGAGTTCAAAAAGGTATGACACTTCATATTCTGAGCGCTTTTTCTCATTCTACGCCAAAAATACTGATATTTTTGTGCAAAAAAACACGATTTTGATTTTTGCGTTTTTTGTAAGGGGTAGGGTCACAATTTTTTACAAAAAAATTAAAATTGTTTAAACTTGCAAATTTGAATGCAAATCGATTGGGATTTTAATTACGAGCTCAAAAAGGTATGACACTTTATATTCTGACCGCTTTTTCTCATTCTACGCCAAAAATACTGATATTTTTGTGCAAAAAAACACGATTTTGATTTTTGCGTTTTTTGTAAGGGGTAGGGTCACAATTTTTTACAAAAAAACTAAAATTGTTTAAACTTGCAAATTTGAATGCAAATCGATAGGAAATTTAGTTACGAGCTCAAAAAGGTATGACACTTCATATTCTGACCGCTTTTTCTCATTCTACGCCAAAAATACTGATATTTTTGTGCAAAAAAACACGATTTTGATTTTTGCGTTTTTTGTAAGGGGTAGGGTCACAATTTTTTACAAAAAATTTAAAATTGTTTAAACTTGCAAATTTGAATGCAAATCGATAGGAAATTTAGTTACGAGCTCAAAAAGGTATGACACTTTATATTCTGACCGCTTTTTCTCATTCTACGCCAAAAATACTGATATTTTTGTGCAAAAAAACACGATTTTGATTTTTGCGTTTTTTGTAAGGGGTAAGGTCACAATTTTTTACAAAAAATTTAAAATTCTTTAAACTTGCCAATTTGAATGCAAATCGATAGGGATTTTAATTACGAGCTCAAAAAGGTATGACACTTCATATTCTGACCGCTTTTTCTCTTGCTACGCCAAAAATACTGATATTTTTGTGCAAAAAAACACGATTTTGATTTTTTCGTTTTTTGTAAGGGGTAGGGTCACAATTTTTTACAAAAAAATTAAAATTTTTTAAACTTGCAAATTTGAATGCAAATCGATAGGAAATTTAGTTACGAGCTCAAAAAGGTATGACACTTCATATTCTGAGCGCTTTTTCTCATTCTACGCCAAAAATACTGATATTTTTGTGCAAAAAAACACGATTTTGATTTTTGCGTTTTTTGTAAGGGGTAGGGTCACAATTTTTTACAAAAAAATTAAAATTGTTTAAACTTGCAAATTTGAATGCAAATCGATTGGGATTTTAATTACGAGCTCAAAAAGGTATGACACTTCATATTCTGAGCGCTTTTTCTAATGCTACGCCAAAAATACTGATATTTTTGTGCAAAATAACACGATTTTGATTTTTGCGTTTTTTGTAAGGGGTAAGGTCACAATTTTTTACAAAAAAACTAAAATTGTTTAAACTTGCAAATTTGAATGCAAATCGATAGGAAATTTAGTTACGAGCTCAAAAAGGTATGACACTTCATATTCTGACCGCTTTTTCTCATTCTACGCCAAAAATACTGATATTTTTATGCAAAAAAACACGATTTTGATTTTTGCGTTTTTTGTAAGGGGTAGGGTCGCAATTTTTTACAAAAAATGTAAAATTCTTTAAACTTGCAAATTTGAATGCAAATCGATAGGGAATTTAGTTACGAGCTCAAAAAGGTATGACACTTCATATTCTGACCGCTTTTTCTCATTCTACGCCAAAAATACTGATATTTTTGTGCAAAAAAACACGATTTTGATTTTTGCGTTTTTTGTAAGGGGTAAGGTCACAATTTTTTACAAAAAATTTAAAATTGTTTAAACTTGCAAATTTGAATGCAAATCGATTGGGATTTTAATTACGAGCTCAAAAAGGTATGACACTTCATATTCTGAGCGCTTTTTCTCATTCTACGCCAAAAATACTGATATTTTTGTGCAAAAAAACACGATTTTGATTTTTGCGTTTTTTGTAAGGGGTAGGGTCACAATTTTTTACAAAAAATTTAAAATTGTTTAAACTTGCAAATTTGAATGCATATCGATAGGGAATTTAGTTACGAGCTCAAAAAGGTATGACATACCTTTTTCTGTCAATTATTTTTTATGTTACGGCTAAAATACTGAATACTTAGCATAAAATCACGATGAGATTGATCTAGTTAACAAAAATGACTATCCAATATATCTTCGAATAACTTAACCTTGTAAATTGAAATCATATTAATGTCGGTTTTTCTTTTCCCTACTTTCCAAGGACTAACTAAAACTTAGTATGTTACTGTATTTTATTTACTTATTACAAGTCAGAAGCAATCGATGTTATTTAAGAATTAAAAATAATTTGAGAATTAAATTGAGAATCCCCGTTTAAAATATATTTCTCCTGTAATAGGACTACTCCACTTTCCTCTACTTTCCCAGGATCATGCGCGGATCCACGGGGGGTGATATGGGTGATATATCACCCCCCACTCGGGTGAAAAATGAAAGGAATTTTGGTATTCAAAAAGTATGCAACAAAAAAATTGTTCTGATATCACCCCCCACAACAAAATCCTGGATCCGCCACTGCCCAGGATAATACCTTTTTCACTCTGCTGCTGGGAACTGAGAACGGATAACTGAGAACTGAACACTGAAAAGGGGGACGAGATCCTCGGCCAACTAATCGAATTAATCGCTTAGACCCAGTGAGGCTTATAACCACCTAATCAGATGAGGACCGCAGATGATAATTTATTCCTGGCCGCATCGCAATCTGGTTATAATCTCGTGCTGATTACAATGGTCACCGGGCCTCAGCCTTTTATTTTTTCCTGTTTTTTTTTCTGTATTTTTTCGCCGGGGAAGTGAAGTGCGAGATTGGATTTTGCCCGGCACCCACTCTATGAGGAGTAAGAGGAAGAGCCACCCATCGCCGCTAAAAGTTCAATCAACTGACATTTCTCCAAAACTCCGGAACTCAAGCCAATAATTCACCTGTTCAACTCACGCCGCTCGTGTCCGTTTTTGGCCACTGTTTAATATTATAAGTAATTCACCTTTTTAGCCCCGCCCCTGGAAAGGGGGTGGGGGGGGGATTGGGAAGCGTTTTCGCCGCCTGTTTTGTGATGTGGAAACGATGCGCATAAAATCAGCGGTGCGTATGGCAGAAAGGGGGGTCTTAAGGTAACAGGGTCGCGCGGAAAAGGGGGTTAGGAGGGGGGGGGGTTGAGTGGAAAAGGGGGTTGTGGAAGGAGCAGGAGGTTGTCGACACCAAAGCAGGCCAAAAAGTTTTCCACACAAAACAACAAAAATATTGGCCTAAAAAAAAATATTTAATTAATAGCGTAATAATATTATTTTTGCATTTATTTGATTGAAATATTTTATTTGATTTTAATACACATTAATATTTTAAAATGTTTGTAAACAATTAAAAGTCAATAAAAATATTTCCTTCTATTAATTCCTTAAATAAAAGTTCCCAAACCCCCACAATTTATTATTATATTTAATAATCTACCTTTCTCAATCATCTTATCATCTTTAAATAGATGGTAATTTTTGAAAAATATTTAAAAAGTGTTTTGTAATTTTATTTATAATAACCGACACCCCTTTTCGCGCAGTGTCGTTGGTCCGTTCGCCTGTTCGCCGTTCGTATCAATCAAAACAACGCGAACGGAGCTTCAGCCAAGTGAACGGCAAGCGGGACGGACGGACCTAAGCCAAAGATTTGACATGGATCAGTAATCTAATGCCAGATTACGTATACGCATGGCGGGACCCGTAAACTTTGGACCCTGCCAACCAACCAACCGACCAACCAACCAACCGACCATCCTTGTCGTCTGTCTGCGGCTCTGTGGCCACGTCCCCCAGATGCCACGCCCCCCTCGCGGGGCGTCTGAGGCCGAAGGCTGAAGGAGCGACAAACGAATGCGAAACCCAGCTGAACAGAACTGAACTACAGCGAACCGAGCGAACCCGGCATGAATGAATGGATGAATGAGCTCAGCCCGGCTCAGCGCAGCTCCGAGGAAATCCCGAGGAACTGGGAACTGGAAACTGGGAGTTGGGAGCTGGGATCGAAGAGATTGGAGCCTGGGAAAGGCGCAGGCACACTGCGAGAAATGTTTATATGATATGGGAAAGGGGTTTTGAAATGTGGAGGAATGTATTGCATTATTAGAAATATTTCATGCCTAATAAAAAAAGTTATTAAACTACATTTAAAAACGAATAATTTGGAACTTGTAAATTTTAGTTTAAATATTTTAGTTCGATTATTATTTTAGGATTTCCTACAAATATATATATGAAATATATAACAAATATTTATACCCGTTACTCGTAGAGTTTTATTGTATTTATCAATACCTATCGAAATGTAGAAGAAATTTTTCAAATCGGACCATTCGTTAAAAAGTTATGCCATATTAAAAATTTTATATCTCCATCTCCCTCGCACTCACTTTGGCTGAGTAACGGGTATCTGATAGTCGGGGCACAGAGAAAATCATTTTATTCTTTTTAAGCAAATTTTAAAAATTAAAAAAATTTTATATAATAAAAAATAATTGCAATCCAACATTGTCTAAAAATTACACAAAAATCTCAAGATCCGAATTTAATATATATATATATTTAAAAAAGTACAACCTACATTAAGATGATAAGATGGTTGGTAAAGGTTGATTATCGAATATAAAAATTAATTATGAAGACTTTAAGTAACTTTTATTTATGGAATTAAAAGAAAGAAATGCTATTTATTTACTCTCAGTTAAGCTAAAATATTTTTACTATTACTTGGTTAACTTATATTGAAGAATATTAACATAAAATACATTCAAATCGAATTTTCTCCCAGTGCTTGTCTAACCATGGTCGTTTCTGTCAGTTTGTCAGTTTGCCAGTCTGTTCAGCCAGTCGAGAGTTTATATCGATGATGACTGCGCTGATATAACGAAGGCAGCCCGACGCACAGAGGAGCTCTTCTGTCCGCTGTCCGCTGTCCCCTGTGCTCCGTCTGAATCAGAATCTGAATCCGAGGGTTCGGCACTCGCACAGCGAAGAGAGGGGGGGGGGGGGGGGGGGAACGGCCACAGAAACCGCACACAGATACAGATACAGAAACAGATATAGATATGGATACAAATACAGATACAGAGTTCGTCATTGGCGTTTGGCAAGTTTTATGCTTGTTTGAGCCCGATTTCGGTTAGCACCGTCGTCGTTGTCGGCGACCTCCGTGTTACCCTCGCATAAAGTTATTACCCCACGAGAAGTGGGCGGAGGTCAGTGGGTGGGAAGGAGGGGGGGGGGGAGGTGGTCGGTGATGATAGGTGTGTGGCAGGTGGGGCCGCGGGGTCAAAGGTAACCGGTGATGGAGAGGCTACCCATTCATTTCCCACCACGATTAGGTCCCGTTTTTCATGATCACAAAAAATGTGAAAAATAATAATATATATGGTACAAAAAACTTTATGACTTTGTGTAGCAGAATTCTCTTTACTCTGTTTACTGTTTATTCTAAAAAATTTTAAAAACACCTTAAACCATATTTTTTACAAGTTTGTATAAAAAACTATTTTATGTATTATTAGGATTTATTATTATTATTATTTACAATTTTTGTAGAGCTTTAAAATTTTTTAAAATATGGGATATACTTAAGTAAATAAAGTAAAAAAAGTCAGAAGAATATGATATGTGGGTTTAAAGTGATTTAGAGAAAAACTATATTCCCTTATCCATAATAAATAATAATTTAATAATATTAATATTTAAGATACAGCGTTGTGGCACCATTATTTAATATTCCATAGTAATTCTGATCCCCTGAAATGGAAGATGGTAGATGGTAGCGCCGTTAAGGACCCCAACAGGCTGTCTGTGTGTCAGATGTCCTCGCACATATAGATATGCTCAAAGATAGGCCGACGTTGACTGAAGGACGAAGGATGAGGGACGACCAAAGCGTGGTAACCCACCCAGAAAACCACCCGAAAAACCGAGTCAATCCACCCTCTTGCCACGCCCACCGCTCCCCGCCCCCCGGTCTCCATCACAGTTGACATGCTACGCCCACAAGCAGAGGCCCCAAATATATACCGATATGCATATAGATATTGTATATTTATATATCGATGTGTCCATGTAAAACAAGTGGATGTGTGCACTGAGAAAAATATTTTGGGTTACTTAAGAAGAAAAGAAAATTAAAATGAAAATATTTTAGGTTTAGTTATAAGTTATAAAAGCGAATAAAACCGCCAAATAAATTTAAAGATTTTAGCTTTGTAAAATAAAAGTCATCAGTATTTATTAACAGTGCACCGCTTCGAACTATATTTTGTTTATATCCGGCTGGCATTTTTGCCGGCTGATTTTGCTGGGAATTTGCCTTGGCTCGGCCTTATCCTCCGACTGACTGCCCCTCCTCCGCCCTGATTTTCCATTTTCTATTTTCCATTTCCTTTTTTCCGATCCTGGTACGTGACTGAATCGTCGTTGCACGTATTTGCCGCTGCTGATTTGTGGAACTTGCCTCCTTATATAAGCATAATTCCTAGAGCAAAGTTCGATTGGCAGCGTAGAAAATATGGAAAAATGGGGGAAAGGCGGAAAATGGGGAGAAAAGGGGCGGAAAAAAGGGCGGGGGTCACCTGATTGACATTAGTTATTGACATTCTTTCTCTGCCTTCGAAATGCATATTGTAAACTGCAGTTTGATTCGGTCTTAAATCCAATCCAGCTTGTCAACTTGTTGAAAGGAAGATTCGAAAATGGCAAAAAGGAAATTACGACATTACATTTGATCATTCGATTTTGTTACAGCTAGATAGGGAAAATCGAAATACGTATTTTGATGCTTAAGCTTTTTGTAAGCACTTATGTTTGAAATTAAAGGATGCATTTGCTATTTTTAGGCGTAAAGTTTATATCAGGTTAAGAAAATCGAAATATATATTTAGTGGTCTCATTTTTTTAATGTTAAAGGATGTTTTTTATCACCAGTAAGAAAATCAAACAGGGTTGCTTTCATTTTTAGTTTTTAAATTGGCAGCA
Source organism: Drosophila pseudotakahashii (assembly GCA_035046095.1). NCBI lineage: Eukaryota > Metazoa > Arthropoda > Insecta > Diptera > Drosophilidae > Drosophila > Drosophila pseudotakahashii. The sequence goes on from JAWNOE010000105.1 coordinate 19,031,829, forward strand.
TTTATTTGCCCATTGGCAGCATTGTCATATAAATATTTGTAGGCTATATAAGGGCTGTGATTCTAGTAGCATATCGTGGCTGGATTCAGGATTCAGGACCCTGGATGATGAAATCTGGCCCCCAAAACGCCTGCAACTGTGATTTATGCCACACCTCCCCCTCCTCCCCCTTTTGTATCTTCTAACGACGGCAAGGACTCGGGTTCAGTTTACCTTTCGCCGCGATGTCGGAGGGTCGGGACCCGGGACCTCGGGGGAGGGATATATCCATCAGGCATTACTTTTATGTGGCAGTTGTGCTGCCGAGGCGAACTCGTAAAAGCAACGCAATTTCGCATTCACACTGACACTGACTGATGTGCCGATGCTGGAGGTCCTTGGGCCAGCTCCCAGATCCCAGCTCCCAGCTCCTGGCTACGGTATTCACTATCCTGGCCCCTCCTCCTCCTCCGCCTCCTTCTCCACTTCCCATCCTGGATCCAAACCCGAATCTGGTTCTGGTTCTGGTTCTTGGGCCTGTCATTCATTTCTTATCTCTCGCCTTCGCCTTGAATGTGTCTCTAGGCTGTCATTCTGCTTTCGATGAATATCTTCCACGCAGAGTGGGAGAAATGCTGGCGGAGAAAGTGGGAATGGGAGAGGTGCACTGAAAGAAATCGGCAGTTAAATGTCAGGATAAAAAGTAGAACTAAGTTAATTAGTATTAAATGAAAGCATTTTTGCCCAAAATATTGATCTTTCACTGTAGTTTTCCTTGTTATTTGGTTTAAAAAGGTCGCTTACTAAAAAGAATAGTTTTAATAGTTTTAGGTTTGAATGTCAATCAATTGGGAGTTTAATTACGAGCTCAACAAGGTATGACTTACCTTTATCTGTCAATTACTTTTCATGTTACTGCTAAAATACTAAACAAAATTTGGCATAAAATCACGATGAGATTGATCTTGCAAATGGAAATTATACTAATGGGTGGATAAACCCTACTTTCGTTTTTCTCTGTGCAGAAGCCGAGAAAGTGGCAGTTTGAGTGGGAGGAAAAGTGGCAGCGACACAGTCGTCATCGTCAACGTGTAATCATCATCGTCATTCCCATTTCCAGCCCCATCTCCACCTCCATCCACATCCTCATCCATATACCCAACCTCATCCTTATTCCCGGCCAGCAACCATCTCCATTCTCGTAAGTATCAGCATTCAAAATCAGGAGCGTTGTCGTTGTCGTCCTCGCGAAATCGTTGTGTTCCAAATAGCCTCATTGAGTCGAGCTTTACCCCAAACCAGCGCCCGCAGCTCCCTGCACTGAGAGAATAATTTGATCGGAGTAAAATACTTACTATAAACAAGCTTTTGAATAGAAAATGAAACCTATAAAATGTTTCTTTTGGGCTCTTTGAAATCAATTTTAATTTTTATAGTAAAACATAGTATTATTATAAGGAGTACCTTATAATTATCCCTAAATTGTCCATTGTTTTCCAGTGCTCGAAATTCAAACTCTGCTTTTGGCAGCGACAACGGCAAAACCGACAGGAGGTAGTTCTACACTAAGCAAAAAAGTTGTTCCATTTATGGAAACACTTTAATACATATGTGTCTCTGTAAACTTTAAAAAAAAAAACAAAAAAATAGGGCTTTTCATAGAAGAGTATTGCTGTGGATATTGATAACTTGATCTTAAAGTTGAATTGAGTTGATTTTGTTTAATATTATTGAAATTTACAGTGGTTTACTTATAATTCCCAACTAGTTCTAGCTTTGCGCTCCTAAAAGGTAAAATGAAGTTACCGCCTGTTTCTCCTGGTGTATCTATAGCCTTGGCCATGGCTGTGCTGTAGTATCAGCTCCAGCATCGGCGGCAGTTCTCGATGCTGTTGTTATTACAACAAGCACAACTTTTTATCACCGCCGCCACCCTCAAAATGCCAGTCAGCGTTGCATCGTCAACAGCAGAGCAGCAACATGGTCTTTCGGCTTGGCGGGGGCATCTGGGGATCCGATCCGGGATATATAAACATACATATATATATGTATTTTGTATTTCTTTTTGTTTGGGGGTTAGCTGGGAGCCATGAGCTCGAGAGTTTCAGAGCTTCGGGCCTCGGGGCAACGTTTGTCCTCGCTGTGTGCTCAGCTTTTTCAGTTTTCCTTCTTCTTTTTTTTTTGTGAAGTTTATGGTCTTTGTCACACAGACACAGAGCACGCACACACTGGCACACACAAAAACACTCACACAGACACGGGCAGCCAGTCAACTGTTATGTGCCCAGCCATTGAAACGTTTTATCAAAACTACCCATGGCACACAGGCTCAGTTTTTGGTGTGGGTGCGGAAAATGGGGACGGGCGTTTTCCCCCCGGCGAGGAAAAAATAGTAGAAAAGCCATAGAACAGCAACCTGTCGTCCGAATCCGGACTCGATTCTGGGATAGGAGTTCGAAAAGCAGCGAGGGTCGCTTCAAGAATATATTTAAAAGCCTAAAAAGTGTTAGGGTGCGCAAAAGTAGGCAACGATTGTACACGTAGACATTTTGGACACCTTTTTGTTATATTGAGCTGAAATAAGGTATTACATAAAGGATACAAATCTTAAAAATTTCCCATTTCCGATATTGAAACATGTAATGAAAAACATTTTATAACTTATTGCTAATAAGTATTTTTTTTTTAACATTTAAAAATTTTTTTAGCCAACCCTCGCTGTGGGTAAATTTTTTTCGGCCATGGCCACTGTTTGTTTGTTGTCTGTGCGCCTTTCAAGGGTCAAATTGTAAACGAAATACGAGCGTTCTGGGAGCAACAGCAACAGCAGCATCAGCGTTGCCTGATTTTGATGGCCTGTGGACAACAACACAAGCAGCAGCAACTACAGCATCAAAATCAGCAGCAGCAATAGCAACAGCAGCAGCAGCAGCACCAAGAACAACCGCAGCAGCAATATATGGAGTGCCAACAACAGCAGCAACATCATCAGCAACAGCAACAGCAGCGGCAGCAGCAACAACATCGCTTGGCCACAAGGATGTGAAGGCGTCATCGCAGCTGGCAACTGGCAACGTGCAACATGCAATGGGCAACTTGCAATGTGCAATGTGCAACTGGCAACGTCGCACTCCGGGGACAATGTTGTTGCTGCTGGACATTGGGCATTTCCCGGCTGGATTTCTGTGCGTTACGTGCACAGATACAAATCAAATGGGCAATTTTTAGAAAGCTGCAATCGACAGGACAAAAAAGAGAAAAGGTTTTTTGTTAAAGATTTAAAATATCTGTATTTGTATACTAGATAATAAAAAAAATCCTAAAAAATATAAAAATTATTTGTTTAAGAATTAAAAAATCTGTACTTTTATAAATGTTGCCCTTTGTTCACAATAAAAGATTTATGTTCAAGGCGAAAGTATTTTATTTAGCCTAACCATCGATTACTAATTACTGCTACTTAATTAGGGTATTTTGCATTTTTCTAGCTTTCAGGCTTAGCCAAAAATATCTTCTGACTGCTAACACCTCGCCAAAACCTGGGGTCTCTCTTCCCATCTCTTCCCATCTGTTGTAGCAGTTGTACTTATTTTGGGATTCGGATAGGATAGCCGAGAGTTGGAAACTCTCCATTCCGGTGTTCGGCTTGCGGTAGCTTAAAGTATGGTAATTCCTTTGGCACCACCCACCTACCGACAGCCAACAAAAAACACACCCCAGTTAGCCAGCCAGCCAGCCACCCACATTATCCTACAGCAAGTCAAGCCACAAATGCGACTTTCGGTTCAGGTTCACTTTCGGGTACTGGGCTCTTTTTTATGGCATAGATTATCATAATTATTGTAATACTTTTGCATGGCTTGACTTTCCCGGCAGAACAGAACCGAACAGAGCTGAAACACCCTCCCTTCTGGGCTTTTGAGCTTCAGTGATTTGCATTTTTTCTTCTCTCTCCCAGCTTTTCCTCTTCCTTTTCCATATTTATGTGCGCTTGGCTAGAGATAAAGATGGAGACAGATAGGTACGGGAAATAGCAGGGGGAAATCGCTCCGAGGGTTACGTACTTATATAGATGACCTGTGTGCCGGCGAGGTGTTTCTACTCTGCTACTGTAACAACTACTCCCAGGGGAGGTGGAACGATCCCAAAGACCGAACCGAACCCAGGAGTTAGCATCTGTTAGGAAAAAGATGAGGTTTTGGCTTGAGTTTGGGTTTAAGGCAGGAGCATAAAGATGATGGGCCCCATGTGGCGACTCGATCTCGGAACAACCAATGGTAACCCCTTCCCTTCCGTCGAGTCGCTGAAAAGATCAATCAAAGTAAATGACTTTCCGATTGAGCGAGGGGGTGATGCAGCATTTATGCACGTTATCACGAAGGCTTAAACCTTGATTAATTATTAAATACAACGAGGATTCCGTTTCTAGATACTTGATAAACAAGAAAGGCAGTCTGATTTTATAGAATACCATATTTTATATTGACCAATTTAAAAGATTAAGACATTTAAGTAATAATATTACAAATGTATTTTTAAGTTGTTTTGAAAAAATGTGATAAAAGGGTATTTTTGCTTAACATTTTTTTACGGCCTTAAAAATGTATATTGTAAAAAGATTAGAATGATCTTTTTGTCCAAAACAATGCGAAAAATTGTCCAAATATTGAGAGTCATACTTAAAAAACCTTAAAAAAATGGTTCATTTCATTTATCTCTTTTGAATATATTGCAAATCTTTCTAAAGCTACAATATCTATTTTTAAAAGCACCTGTTCATCGAGTAACTCTACCTTTGGCCTGCATTTTCTATTTATTTGTGCGGGTTCTGTGATTTTGCTTCCAAGATAATTGGCTTATCAGAAGTTCGCTTTTTCCCCAGCAACAATTGACTTTGGCATTTGGCAATTGCATTTAGCGCCAAATCAAATCGTCTGATAATCACGTTACAAAAGCCAAATGCGCTGAAATTAAAGCCAAGAACGCGGCATGTGGGCAGCGGCTGAGGGTTGAGGGCAATGCGGGAAATGAGGGAAATGCGGGAAACTGGCGGAAAGGGGGGGGGGGGGGGGGGAGGGAAAAGGGAAAACCAGCAGGATCTGGTGGATGTACAAGGACATTGAGGGCTCGAGTTGTCGACGGCAGGCGCAGGCGACAGGCACAGGCACAGGCACAGGCACAGGCGACAGGTCAACCCCAAATAGAGCTCAAAACACCAGCAGCGACCCCTCGACCCCAGCTGTGATTTTCGGGCAGCTCGCAAAAGTCCCGCTGGGATCAGAGAGATGCGCCGCGACGCCGCATCCTTCGTCCTTGGTCCTTTGCCCATCGCTTGTCGCTTGGCTTTGACATGCTTCCCCATTCCCCGACCAATTTTCCAAGTTCCGAATTCCAATCCCTCGCCTTCGTCGCCAAAAAGTGATGACACAACAAGCTGTCACTTTCCAAAACAGTTTTGAATTTTCTCGTCTTTTGCAACACTGTTTTGTAACGTTCGAAGTTTAGTAAGGTAGTGTTGTAAAATGAAATGTAACATTGCTTAGAAATTATTATCTATTTAAAAAAAGTGAAACTTGACCAAATAAACTGGACTTAAATGCTCTCACACTTTTGGGCGGGTGTGAACTCTGGCTAAGCATATATTTTGGCAACACTGTCGCGGATGGCAACTCTGGGCAAAGCTTAAGCATCGGCTATTTGTGTTGTTCGCCCTGCCGCACAGCACAGCACAGCACAGGACAGAATAGCACAGGGACATGTGCAACACTCCGGGGCATATATGTGTACATATGCCATTCACTTTTTCGAGTGTGTATTTCACGGCCCGTCGACCGCCCATCACCATCACCAATCCCAATCCCAATTCCCAATCCCCTTCTCAGGGCCACCCTGCCGTGCGGTCCACCCCTGAAATCGTTGAAATAAAAAGGGAACTATTTTGTTTGTATTTAGATTGCATTACTAAGCAAATTGCGGAAAAATTAGCGGCTGATTTGGGGATCATCTAATTACAAGGGCAAAGGCTCGGGCACATGGCCAGATGTACCGAAGGGAACTGAAGGTGGGCTGGGGTGGGTTTGGTGTTCTGGGCAGACATCGAGACAGACTATATATCACATTACCCTGATTTGGCTCGGTGCGTCGGCGACCGCGGATGTTGACCAGAAACCGCCATATGTGCCCTTAAATGCATCTGTATCTTTTTTATTTGTCCGTTTCAGACCCTCAACAATTGCCTTTCAAGGGGTTGGGGTTGTAGTTGAGGTTGTTGCGCTTAAATCATCCGGATAACTTTCGTCAGTTCGGGGAAAATATGTTAGCAGGTGAACTCGCGTCGCTGTCATTGGAATTGTATAAATTAGCAGAACGCGGGCTCAGTCGCTTTCCAAATGTTATGACTTTTTAGGAACTTAAGAAGAAGACTCATGCCAAATAAAGAAGACAGTAAGCATTTTTTAATATAATGTTTGCTAGTAAAAAACTTTTTTATTGGAAAAATTTAAAAAAAAAACTCCATATTGTAAGATAATATCAGAAAATACTTTTTCGCCCTAAAAAATCGATTTTTTGGTCAAAGCAATGCAAAAAATTGTCCAAATATGGAGATTCATACCTCGTTTAGCTTGTAATTAAACTCCCTATCGACCTGCATTCAAATCTAGGAATTTAAATTTTTTGCCATTTTTTGTAAAAATTGTAAAAAATGCGAAAATTGGTAAAAAATTAAATTTGCCTAAAAGTGATGGGAATCGCTAGTTTATGTAGTTAGCTGTTTAAAACAGTCGATCTTTTAGCTTTTGGCCTTGATTTGGCCAAATTAGGATTAAAAAACCGCAAATCTGAAATTCGAATACCTATTTTCCAACCTTCAAAATCCGTATTTCAGTCAATGCAAAAAATGGAATGCCCAATATTTTATTTTAAATTCTTTATATAATGATGGTATTATGTTCTTTTTTATTCGACAAATTAGATAATAAAATCCAAATGTGATTGCATACTTTTGTTAATTTTTGCGTAAATTTCAACTCCTTTTTGGGGGAGTTGCGAAAGGATCATGAAAACTTTGCCATGTTTGATGGAAAATAACTAGCTCTGTCTCTGTCTCTTTTCCCTCTCCTCTTTCCTCTTTCCTCTGCTCAACTTGTTCTGGTTTTTGTTCGCAGTCAAAAATCCACTTGAGTGAAAGTTAAACAAGTCGGCAAGCGAAGAATCCCTTGGCTCGCCACCTTTTCTAAGGGAAATTGAGTCGATGGGTGGGTGGGTGCCACATTTTCTGCTGTAGTATTTCCGTTTTCTCAGTTTTTAACAAAACACAGCCGCAGGCGATTTTCCAAAAATGATTTCGGAATGAGTTTTTCTTTGCCTCGAACTCCTTAAGCCCCCATTTTCTTCCTTTTGTGCTTCGGTGTGTGTGTGTGTGTGTGCCAAAGTTGCAAAAGTGATTCGGGCATAAAACAGATATAGAAGGAAGTCGCAAGGGGGAGGGGGAGGGGGGGGGAAGTGGGTGGGAAATGGGGGACAGTCAGTCAAGATGGCGGCTGCCAGCCAAGTTGTTGTTTCCCCCAATGAAGTGGAAGACGGAAAAGCCGGGAAAGTCTTTGCAACGACATTCGACGGCCATCGCTCGCTACCTGGGAGCCAAGAGCTCAATGACGATTCCCCAGCGGAGCTAGAAAAAATGGGGGAAAATATGTAGTCAGCACTGAAGGAAAATGGGAAAATATATTAAAAATTTGCTTTAAAAAATAAATCATTTCCTTTTTATAGGTACAATAATTATTTTTAATTTTATTAAATATTTATAATAATTTATAGTCCGTTAAGTATACATTTTCCCAATTCTTTTCAGTGTGTTTTGGGCCACATTTATATTGGGGATGGGGCTACCAAAGTAGTTGGGGGAAATTGCTTCGACTGGCTTTCGGCCACTTGGCGTGACTCCTGTGTACTTACTTACCTGCTTTTCCCCTCCCTTCGGATCCTTCCTGCTTTTCCTGCCCGGCGGCTGTTGCCACTCGAAGATGACAAACCATTTCGTTAGCCCCAAATCGGATGGCTCTATGCTACAGATACATTCATGCGATATGATGGGTCATTCAATGCCAAATGGAGTTTAAGGAACGAAGGATAAGAGTGTACTATATCCTAATTATAATGGATGAATTATTACTTTAATTTAAATATTATTTATTTGTATTTTCATTTCAGGATGAGAATTTATTTAATATAATAATAATAAAAATAAATATAATTCAGGATTAAAGTATCCTATATAATATGAAATTTATTTCTTACATTTTAATATTATTTTATTGTATTTTCATTGCTATGTTTTCTTAGTTAACCCAAGTTATAATATTAAAATAGTATGTGGCCAAAAGTTGCAGATCCTTAAGGACACGACCTTTAAGCGGATCATGTTAAATGGCTGGATCCTTAATGTGTGTGTGTGTGTGCAATACATATTTCACCCGCTGGCGACAGGTAATTGTGTTTCAGTTGCTCCTCCTTATTTTTTTTCCTGGCAACAATAAAAACGATGACAATGCCACTTTTTGTTGTTCTCCTTGTTTGTTTGTTTACTGGGTATAAAAAGGGGGAGGGGGGGGGGGGGTTTGGGTGGCCAGTAGCCTTGAGAGCCAGTGCGTCCTTCAATCTCCATTGCTTGGATGTGGATGTGGATGCTTCTGCTGGAAAACTCATTCAAAGTTGAACGCAATTTTTCTTTCTTCCTCTATTCACACGCACATGTGTGTAGGTGTGTGTGTGTGAGGGGGTGAGTGGGGGAGGGGGTTGGTCCTGTTTAAGGGGTTTCTCTCATTTCCTCAGCTGCTTTACCTTGACGCTCTCCTTATGAGACTCCCGCAACAGCCGAAACGAAATGGGTATGAAAATAAAAAATGATAAAAGTTGGCAGATAAAAATTACACACGCACACTCACGCAGCCGAGTTGCCAATTCACCTGCATACAAAATGGCGAACCCCCCACACAGACACACCTCCAGCGTTCATCCTTCGTCCTGGCACCAAAACTCAATTCTAACGCCCCCCCTTTTCGCCACCCCCAGAAAACCAAGAACCCCAGAAAACATCCATGTCGGGAATTGTAATTTTTCTTGCTTCATTTCCTTTGCCGCTTTCCCCTCGCTTTTCCTTTATATTTTGTTTTCCCTTTCTGTTTTTTTTTTGGTCCCCCCCTTTTGGCGCCTTCAATGAGAATAAGCATCGGCAGGAGGAGTACAGTGGGTTAAAATGGGCATGTGGGGGTTAATAAGAAAAATAATAAAAATCAGGGAGGATCATAAAATGCATATCCATCATGTTGAACGTAGGAGAAAAATATTTAAATAATATTTCTGATATTATAATCTACATATTTTCGAAAAAGTATTAATAGAAATATTAGATACCTCCCTAAAAATCATTAAAATATTTATCAGAATGAGGAACAATTTCTTTCTGGTACCAATATAATATAATAATATCATCTAACCGATTTTAAGCTCCCTTATTTTCGCTGCCATTTAATATTCCACAGAGCCCACAATCCGGTGTCCCCTATTTTTGTTCGCTTCCAAGACGTCTTTGTGCTCAATTTTCCTTTTCCATGTTTGTTGTGCTACTTCGACTACTTGGGAAATTTTTCATGATTTCCTTTTTTTACCCTGCAATTTCTCTTTCTCCACTTCGACTGCCATGGCTTCTTCCGTTTTTTTTCTTCCTTTTCCGCTGCTGCTGGCTGCCATTTCTTTTTCTTATAAGCAATGAGTTGTCTGCTTTCCACTTGGCAACTTTCTTTCCCCGTTTCGTGTGTGTGCGTAAATAAAGAGAAATAAGTCCCCAGAAAGGTGTAAGAAATACTCTTGAAAAATGTTAAGAAATATGTTAAATTTTACAAAATATTAAGGCCTTCGAATATTCAATAATAATAACAATTTTCCTGGAATATTGCTGCGAATTTTCTTGTAGAACATAATTTATCTGTTGGCAGAACGAGCGATCCAAGCAAAGGGATTAAAGAAAAGGTCGACGACTGTCGCGAATGCAATTTAAATATTTGCATTTTGCTGTTTTTGTTTTATTCCAACGCGGAGTTGCTGGGAAATCGAGGGAAATTCGCATGGCCCGGTGGAAAACGCATTGTTGTCGCCTGATCTTTGGACAGAAAATGCAAAAATGCAAAAATGGAAGGTGCAACAGCAGATTGAGTTGCATTGCGAGGAGAAGTGGAATTGGAAATGGTTGCCTTAAAGCTTTAAGGAATCGCCAGCTGCGAAATTGCATTACTGAGTAATTTTTTCCCTTTCAGCTGCCGCTTTTCCTCATTTTCCCCCCCTTCCCTGGATTTTCCCGACCATCCTTGCTGTCTGTTGCTGGCTTCATTTTATTTTGCTACGAAATTGAAGTGAGGCAGTGGCAAAACAGCAAAAACAGAAACGGGAGCTGGGATATACGACCAGGGACATTTACAGTTAACTTCATAAAGAAAATTTAACGAGCAACATCCTGTGCATGCGGGGAAAATGGGGGAAAGCGTGCATGGGGGGGGGGGGGGAGAGGGGGGTTGAGCGCAACAAGGATGACGACAACAAGATAAAATGCATGCTCGGGAAAGGAGAAAGGAGAGAATGCAGAAAGGAGAAAGCGAGACACGACAAAATACATTTTACGACAAGGACAACTTGGACGAGATGCACATGGAAAAAAAGGATCGAATAAATGGTAAAAAGTACTTGAGTGTTCGACAATATGAACTCTTTATTCAAATTTGTCTACTATTTTATTTCTTGATTTCTGCAGATAAGTAAAGACTTTAACAATTAAAAACAAACAGTTCGTTACATTTGGCGCCCAACGTGGGGCATTACTTACATTCATGATTTAAATCTAAATCAGTTTGTACCCTTTGGCTAATGTTTTTGAGACACTTGTTTTGTTAGTTGGCCACCATTTTGTTGCAGTGTATTTCGGGGATATGGACAGGCCATGAAACGGTGGCAAATAGAAGGCCGCCATCTGCCCATCAGACGCTCATCAGGTCGCCCCTTGCCCTTTGGCCCCTCTCCTCCTTCTTTCTCCTTTTGCCTCCTTTTGCCTCCCTTCGCCTTTCGCCTTTCTCCGTCCTTCAGACGAGGCAGCTGCAAATCCTGGACGGACACAGGAGCCGGAGCCGGAGACGGTGGGCAGTGGAATGCCAGTTAACGAGTTTTCTCTACGTTCCATTCCACGTTTGGATGGCGCCCGAACAGGGTCCTCACAACTAGGGGATGGCCTCTGAATCTTACAGTTGAAAATAAGCACTTGCGTTTGAAATTAATAAGCTAAAACATTTTAGAATCAAAAGAATATATGCACAGAACCAATAAATCTATAAATATATGTATTTTTTGTTTATATTTTTAAAGAACATCATTGAATGATAATAATTATTTAATACTTTACCACTTCCAAATGAATTTAAACTTTTATACAACAGCTTTTTTAGGCTAATACCGTTTGTTTCTAATTTTTGGTCAGCGAAAGTGTATTATTTGGTGCTTTCTGTTTCCGCCGGAAGGACTACCCCCTGATTTCATATATTTGTTGCTGCCCTAGTAGTCGCAGTTGTTGGTGCTCTGCCTGCTACGCTTTAAAAACACGATTCGAGGCCTTCGCAACACGATTCACGATTCAAGGGGCCAATGCCCATACCGATGCCCCCTTCCCTGGCCTACGCCCATGCCCATCAACGGCGTCATCATCAACATGACATCCTGGCAGTCAGCTTTTCCACTCCCCCCATTCCCCATTTCTTTTTTAGCCCAACCAACCTGTGTCTATCAGTTTGGGTTGCTTTTTTGGGGTTAGCCAGTGACATTCCCGGCCGGTTGAGTGTTTCGAGTGGGTGGTGGATGGTGGATGGCGGATGGCGAAAGGACTGGCTGGATTGGTAGGGAGCGGGTGGAAAATGCGAAAATTCAGTTATGAATTCATTTCGAATTGAGGTAACATGATTACCGCTATGATGATGCTCTTCCGCTTCAACATCGTCAATATATTTCGCTTGAGCTGTGTTTATTTACGTGCCCTGCTTGTCGAGGGGGGGGTTTTTCACACAGGACATGACAGGACAGGACAGAGGGGCGGAGTTCGGTTGGGTGGAACGGCTTTCTGGACGGGGGCAGGGGGTGGACAGCCTGAAATGAGCTTTTGCCACGCCAAGGTGGCGCTGCTCAAATAAACGAACGCCTCGTCGAATTTGTAGCTCACAGAGACAGAAACCACATCCAAGCATCCAAACAGGAAGAAAAAGGTACTGAAAAATATATATCATAAGCCGAAAGCAAATGGAATATGATAGAGTAGCCCATGGCTATAATTATTAGGACTAACCTATCGTATTCAAACAATTAAGGACATAAAGTTGGGATACACAAAGGCTAAGTTTTGATTGTCGCAAATGTTTCATTTGTAAATACAGCACTAGTTAAATGGTGTCTTAGTTCCAGGGCTTTCTGTTTGTTGTTTCTAATAATGTTACAATACCTGATAGTAAATATAGAAAATAACAAATGAAGTTTAGAAATGTTAGCAAGAAGCAAAGCAAATAATATTGTCTTTAATTTCAGATTAATCAATGTTCGAACACAACATATTTTCTGCGAGTGCGGCGAATGCAGATTGTTGGGGAAAGTCGACAACACCCCCCACCCAGCACCCGAGAGGTGGTGTTGTTTTCCCGCTTTCCCAGCTTTTCCCTGATTTTCCCTGCTGTTAAGTGGGGGCGCGCGCGCATCATCTACAAAATGGCTGTCAACAACAACATGGCGTATACGCGTTATGAATACGCATTGCTTGTTTAAGTCTCTCTTTCTGTATTGGTGCGGCCTCTGTGTGTGTGTGTGTGTGAGGGGCGGGGAAACTGACTTCGCCCCAACGGCACTTCAAGTACTTAAAATTTCACACTTTTTTTTCCCCAACTCACCAGCGCCTCCCCCACATTTTGTTATTTGCCTTGTTTAAAGCGAAAAAGTTGTCGCAATTTAACTTGAGCAACATTTTTCCAGGCTTTTCATTTGGTTTTCCTCCCGGCGTGGAAATAGGTAAAGTTTAGATTGGGCATTTCCCAGTCATCCAATCCCAGAAGGATACCTTTTGGCATTGTGAGATCAGAAATATTTTCCTTTGCATCTTATACTGAACCTAAAAAAAGTGCTGCTATAAATATTTAGGTTCCTGCAAATTGACATTGATGTACTCACATTAAAGTACTTAAATTTAGAATATAATAAATTACATAGGAAAACAGTTTGTTACATTTGGCGCCCAACGTGGGGCCTTACAAACATTCATGTTTTAAATCTAAATCAGTTTAAAACGATTAACTAATGTTATTAAGACACTTGTTTTTTAAGCTCGCTTTCAATCGGTACCATTAATGTTTTTTAATCGATGGCTTGTCGGCTGGCATGACATCAAAATCAATTTAAGTCTCATGAAAAGCCATAATTCTCTTGTCGTCATTGAAATGATTCCTTCTCGCCTTTCAGTTTTATTCTCTGAGAGAGCTCTGCTGTGGGATTTCGTTAGCGCAATTTAAAATGCACCTTAAATATGCCGAATATCCTGGGTAAATACAAACTATATGAATATTCTTTAAGCACTTTAAGCTGTTTGAGGTTTATTCCGCCCCCGCTGTCTGCGCTCATCCGATTTTGTAATCATTTAGCCAATGCAAATGCTGCAACTTATCACATGCAGAACAGCAACGGCAGTTGCCCAAAAATTGCGTAATGCCAAAAATAACCAAAACATAAACCCCAAGCGCACGTACACACGGCCACATGGCCACACGAAAAGTAAATAAATATGCTAATAAATTTTTCAAAATAAATCTGTAATAGATAGCAGATATGCGAGGCAACCAAATAACCAACGACAACTAAATGCAGTCCTTCCTATTTCTATAAAACCCCACAAAGCCCTGGACCACCTGTCCTCCCCTCTGCCACGCCCCTCTCTGGATATGGCCATCTCGCTTGCACTATAACCAAGCAACATGGTAAAAGTTTTTAATCCACGTTTGGAAAAATTTTTCACACAAATATTTACACAACTCTTCGCTCTAACGATTTGCGCAAACACGAGACACACACACACACAGACACACTCGCACACACGTGCACAATTTTTGATGCCGATAAACACATGCACACTGGGAGAAAAACTATTTTAATTTGGTATGGCTTTTATCTATGGCTTTTTTTTTAATATTTACAGCTAGGTATTTATTGACATTCTTCCTGTTTTTTAAAAATTTTAAGTTGTTTTCGTTACACTTTTGGATTGGATGCAAACTTTTGTAGGTTGGCAAAAAAAAATTGACCATTGCTTAAGATTTGTATGAAAAGTGTAAAAGGAATTACGTTCTATTAAATTTGGGGAACATTTACAATGATTAAAACAACTGTTTTCTTTTAGTGATTATCAAGTAAACTATTTATTATAAAAAATATCCCGCACACATTTTTCTTTCAGTGCACAGACAGTCAGACATACACACACCCACTCACAGTTAGACAGACATTTTAATGTTTGTAAAGCTTTTAAATGCTTCACACACATAAATTTTTGCTCTTCTGTTTTCACCGACTACCGCCCACCCCCAACTTTTCCTTTTCCCTCTCGATTTGCTTTCTCCTTTTTATACTCCTTATTTCAGTTGTGAGTGCGTGCGTGTGTGTGTGTGTGTGTGGAACAAATGGCAAAACAAATAATAAAGCAAAGCAAAAATAAGTAAATGAAAAATTTTTAATAAGAATTTTATTTTGTGATATTTTTAGAGACAAAAGAGGATTGAATGGTAGGCCATCGGCGGGGGCGATGGAGGGGGCGGGGTTGGAAAATTGGGGGAAAGGGCGGTGGAAATCTCTTGTTGATTTTCATTTTTGCTGTTTGTCTGCTAAACACAAAACAAACATAAAGCTGTGTAAGAAGGAGGCGGGTGGGCGGAAAATGGGGAAATGGAAAATCGGAGCAGGGAAAATGCCACCCGGTTGTCTCTCTTTCAACATGCGGGAAAAGTCAAATAATCGAGGAGTTCATGTGAAAAATTGCGAAATTTTTATTGAGGCATTAAGCTTTTCGTTTGGCAAATATTAACCAATAAAGCATTAAAATAAAAGAGCTCAATTGGGAAGTTTTTAATCCTTTGTGTGAAGAAAATCATTTGGAAAAAATCGATTGAATTTTTTGAAACCCAAATAAATTAATTAATTACACTATTAAAATATTTACTAATATATATAATTAATAAGTAGCTATACAAAATATTTACTAAATATATTATTTTATATCTTTTGTTTTGTTTTATTTTATTTTACTTTTTCTCTAAAACAATTAGATAAATAGATTTAAAGCCGCTAGAAAAACGAATTAAATATGCCGCAAAACACGAATCGCGCAGGAAGGCGGCCATTAAGTGGATCGGCGGTTATAGAAATGGATGTCTACGCAATATAACCATATATAGACATCATATTTATGGCCTTGTGTGTGCGTAAATAAATGATGAAATTTTTATTGGTCGTTTGGAGTTGTCTTTCGGCCGGATTTTGATTGTTTTTTCTGTCGATCTAAGCGCATTTTGTGTTTGCGGTTTTCTGATTTCTGCTGAATTTCATGTGGCCCCACAACATACAATGAATATTCATATTCGCATTCGGGGGTATTCGGCATTGGATTGTAATAAAAGCAAAATCAACACAAAAATCGTAATAAAATCAAAGCAAACAATGCCCTGTATTTTGTATTTTGTATGTGAATGTCCATGAATGTATGTGAATGCGAATGTGGGTGTTGTGCAGAATCATATCTGCCATCCTGTGTACTCGCAGCCATATTCATAAATATACATGTGTATCGTCCTGTGGGCTCTCGTCCTTTTTTCCAGCCCTCTGTTTGCACAGCCGACGCCATATTTAATAACATATCAATGACTATTTTATTTCGGCCGCAAAGGGTCGGTGCTCGCATAAAAATGTCCCCAAATCGATGGATTGCATTGATGGTTTTGGGGCTGTGAAAAAGTACTAGTACCTAAATAGAACCAAAGTATTTAAGCTATTTGTTTTTTTGGCTAGTTAAATAACTGCGATTTAAATATATGATATTACTTGAACCGCATACAAAAAATCCCATCTAAAACTGAAAACTGGAAACTGGAAACTTCTAAGCCATCAAAAAACGCTGTCTGCTCTCTGGATAAAATCCATCAAATCGAGCGCAACGGTGCCAAACTACTTTTTTGTATCCCCCCAGATGATGTTAACCCTCTGGTGGCTCGGGGCCGGGGCTTAACCCCTTGGCAACCACTAATTGCCGGGGCCCAGGCGCCACGCTTAATTACACGATAATTTCGCATGATTTTAGTGGAGCATTCAGGCTATAGGATGGGATATAGATGGGATGCCGAGTGAGTGGATGCTGATGGGTGGTGCACTTGTTCCCGGAAAATCTTCTTCTTCTTCTTTTTCGATTGACCGCCGAGCATAAAGCGTTTAAATGGAGCGTGCCGCTGCTGAATTTCAGCTTATTTAATGCAAATGGAGCGACCCAATCCGACTTGCAACTTCCAACCGAAGGCCATTTCACTGCCAAGTCTACATAGTGTGCATCTATGTGTGTATCCATGTGTGCGTGTGTGTGAGGGAGTGTGTGTGTTCCAGTGTGTGTGTGACAGGACAGGCATGTTGACGGCGCTTGATAGTCATTCCCAATCCCATTCTCATTCCCCAAGTCCAATTTTCGTACCCCTTTCCACGCTCCATTCTATTCTGCTCTGATTCCTGTTCTCCAGTCGCCTGTAATACCCTGTAATTTGCAGATCGTGGTTGGTGTTGAACGAGGCCACTTGGGGATTCTTATTCTTATTATAAAAAAAATATTGGGAATCAGTAGTTTACGTTGTTAGCTCTTCAAAACAGTCGGTCTTGTAGCTGATTTGTCCAAATTACGTGTTAAAAACCCAACAAAAATTGCCAAACAATTTTTTTTAACAAAAAAAAATATCAGAAAATTGTTTTCGGGTTGTATGAATATTTTCAAGATTTTAATATTTAATTATTTGACACGCTTTCAAAATTAGGAAATTTTACGAACTAAAATCGATGAATTTTCTTTTTCTGATTAATTTTTCGGCTTATGGCCATTGTGAAACATTTTACAATTTTTTGTTTCCTCCAGTCTCGTAATCTTGTGCTTTTCATTGCTATATCTAGAGGATATCGCTGGGGTCTTTAGGCCAATCCAGTGATTTCTTGCTCGTTTCAGCTGCAATCTAGCCCAATCTATCTGCGTAGACATCTGAAAAGGTGGGGCTACGTGGGCAGATGCCATTCTGCTTTTCTGCTTTCCTGCTCTTGTGCTTTCCTGCTCTTTTGCCCTGATGCTTTGGTGACGACGACACGTGTTCGCCTTTTTCGGAAAGCAGACAGCAGACATCGGACGGTGGACACGATGAAAGATATAGACATATAGACAGGCGGACAGCTTTATTACACGAACGGTGAGGGATTCGCTGCCAAAAGATACGCGTGTGTATCCGAAGGATGCACATTTGCAGGCATCGATATATCTGCATCTGCAAGTGGGTGGCCTGGCCCAACAACTGCGGTCAAATTGCTAGCATTAAGAAAAGTATAATACCAGTTTGTATCCCAATTTTTATATCATTCGGTTTATTAGTTTGAAAAATATATCTATCTTCTAGTTTGTAAAATCCTGCAACTATTAATGATCCATTAATTATGGTTTGTATGGGCTCATATATACATTTACTCAGGTGTGCGGCTCTAGATTAATGTGCTGGGTCCGCTCGATTCGATCAATATTGAAATGAATGCAAATTACGAAAACATCTTATTGAGCCGAAAACAGAAACAGGGGAGCCAAAACATATGCATCGATGCAGATGAACCGAGATACTGTGACACTCGGCTGAATCTAAATCCCCCACAAAGCTCATTATGGAAATTACCGAAAGGTGAAGGGTTTGGGTGCTTTGGGGGGCACAATGCTGAGAATGACAGTCTTGGGCTTCGCACTTTGTTGCCTTGCTCGAAGTTTGGCCATTATTTAAGCTAAATAGAGATTTAATGGGATTTATCAGTGAATTATGGAAATTAAAGGTTAATTGTAACTAAAAGTAATGGCTTCTGTTTAAAATGGCAAACAAAAGTTTAACATTTTTCTAGATTTTTTAGAAATAATAAAATAGTTAGAGATTTTAATGCTGAATAAAATACTTTTTTATTCCTTTCTTTTGTGGCCTAATTTCCCGCTTATAAATTTACTATTCGAGGTTACATTTTATCAGGAACAAAAGACATATGACCATCGCATGTTGCATAATACGTTCTTCCTTTATTTTGATACCCCATCGACCATATCGAATGCAAAGTGACAGTTGAGCAAGTTGGCAGCGCTTTGTTTCGGTTATCTGGCCCTCCGCTGTCATTCGTACCCCTGCCACGCCCCCCTTGCCACCCTCTTTTGGGCGAAAGGTGTCAAAGTGACAAGGCCTTAATACTTTTTCGTAACAATTTTCCAACGTTACGGTTTTGGGTGTCATTTGGAGATGGTAAGAGGGGTTTTTGGAGGGGTTTTCTTTAGTCAGCTTGCGTGCGGCATGCACTGACCCCACCCCCTGTAGACCCCCCCCCCCATTAAACGATCGCATTTCGGACCACATATTGAGCTTATCAAATATTAACACATTTTCAAGCGCTGACATGTGCCGCTACCACTCCTCTAAAAAAAAGAAGCAAAGCCCCCTGTAAGCCCCCTTTGAGAGCCCTGTAAGCCCCCGAGAACCCCCCTGCTGTCACGCATGCGCCGGCTTCCGCTGTTACGTGGCATGTCCCAAAGACCCCCCTCCTCACCCTTCTAAGACAAAATGGCCCCACCTCTGACACATAGACATGAGCATGTCCCTGTTTCTGTTTCGGTTCCTGTTTCTATCGGAGGGTCTAATAGTTTACGCACCCTTTCAAAGCATCTAAACAAATAGATTTGTATATATATAACTTCTGCTTAAATAATATAATATTTAATTACATTAAGCAAAAAAAATTAGATATATATTATAATATAAGTAATTTATATATATAAAAAAGTAGCATATGACTTTTAAAAAATATTGTTAACTTTTTCTGCAGCAATAGCTGTTATATTTTTTGATCTAGGGTATTCCGTTGTCGGTTAACTATCATTTATTCTCAGTGCGTCGCGCAGTTGGCATGCAATGACATTGCGTGCTCGCTGCCAAATCGCTGGCCAAGAAAAGAGGGGTCCTTCGCGTGTGGAAAGGGGAAGGGGAAGGTGAAAAGTGGAAGGGAAAGGCTGAACTCTGACAGCCCAGAACAGTAGCATGTAGCATTGCATGTGTGGACGCGGCTGTGGTCGTGGATCTGCATCTGGATGCGAAAGGTGAACGGAATGAGTCCGGGACATGCGGCCATACATCACACCAGCTCCCTCGATTTCAGTCCAATTGTAGGGTATTACGGGCTTAAAGGCCCACATATAACTGATTAGAAAACAAAAAATATATAAGAAAAACTAAAAATTCAAATCGTGATTTTTTTGTCTAAAAATGCAGTATTTTAAACGTAACAAGGGAAATAATTGACAGAAAAAGGATTGTCATACCTTTTTGAGCTCGTAATTCAATCGATTTGCATTCAAATTTGCAAGTTTTAACAATTTTAAATTTTTTGTAAAAAATTGTGAAAAAAACGCAAAAATCAAAATCGTGTTTTTTTGCACAAAAATATCAGTATTTTTGGCGCAGCAAGAGAAAAAGCGGTCAGAATATGAAGTGTCATACCTTTTTGAGCTCGTAATTAAAATCCCTATCGATTTGCATTCAAATATGCAAGTTTAAACAATTTTAAATTTTTTGTAAAAAATTGTGACCCTACCCCTTACAAAAAACGCAAAAATCAAAATCGTGTTTTTTTGCACAAAAATATCAGTATTTTTGGCGTAGCAAGAGAAAAAGCGGTCAGAATATGAAGTGTCATACCTTTTTGAGCTCGTAATTAAAATCCCTATCGATTTGCATTCAAATTGGCAAGTTTAAACAATTTTAAATTTTTTGTAAAAAATTGTGACCCTACCCCTTACAAAAAACGCAAAAATCAAAATCGTGTTTTTTTGCACAAAAATATCAGTATTTTTGGCGCAGCAAGAGAAAAAGCGGTCAGAATATGAAGTGTCATACCTTTTTGAGCTCGTAATTAAAATCCCTATCGATTTGCATTCAAATTTGCAAGTTTAAACAATTTTAAATTTTTTGTAAAAAATTGTGACCCTACCCCTTACAAAAAACGCAAAAATCAAAATCGTGTTTTTTTGCACAAAAATATCAGTATTTTTGGCGCAGCAAGAGAAAAAGCGGTCAGAATATGAAGTGTCATACCTTTTTGAGCTCGTAATTAAAATCCCTATCGATTTGCATTCAAATATGCAAGTTTAAACAATTTTAAATTTTTTGTAAAAAATTGTGACCCTACCCCTTACAAAAAACGCAAAAATCAAAATCGTGTTTTTTTGCACAAAAATATCAGTATTTTTGGCGCAGCAAGAGAAAAAGCGGTCAGAATATGAAGTGTCATACCTTTTTGAGCTCGTAATTAAAATCCCTATCGATTTGCATTCAAATTTGCAAGTTTAAACAATTTTAAATTTTTTGTAAAAAATTGTGACCCTACCCCTTACAAAAAACGCAAAAATCAAAATCGTGTTTTTTTGCACAAAAATATCAGTATTTTTGGCGCAGCAAGAGAAAAAGCGGTCAGAATATGAAGTGTCATACCTTTTTGAGCTCGTAATTAAAATCCCTATCGATTTGCATTCAAATTTGCAAGTTTAAACAATTTTAAATTTTTTGTAAGAAATTGTGACCCTACCCCTTACAAAAAACGCAAAAATCAAAATCGTGTTTTTTTGCACAAAAATATCAGTATTTTTGGCGCAGCAAGAGAAAAAGCGGTCAGAATATGAAGTGTCATACCTTTTTGAGCTCGTAATTAAAATCCCTATCGATTTGCATTCAAATTGGCAAGTTTAAACAATTTTAAATTTTTTGTAAAAAATTGTGACCCTACCCCTTACAAAAAACGCAAAAATCAAAATCGTGTTTTTTTGCACAAAAATATCAGTATTTTTGGCGCAGCAAGAGAAAAAGCGGTCAGAATATGAAGTGTCATACCTTTTTGAGCTCGTAATTAAAATCCCTATCGATTTGCATTCAAATTTGCAAGTTTAAACAATTTTAATTTTTTTGTAAAAAATTGTGACCCTACCCCTTACAAAAAACGCAAAAATCAAAATCGTGTTTTTTTGCACAAAAATATCAGTATTTTTGGCGCAGCAAGAGAAAAAGCGGTCAGAATATGAAGTGTCATACCTTTTTGAGCTCGTAATTAAAATCCCTATCGATTTGCATTCAAATTGGCAAGTTTAAACAATTTTAAATTTTTTGTAAAAAATTCTGACCCTACCCCTTACAAAAAACGCAAAAATCAAAATCGTGTTTTTTTGCACAAAAATATCAGTATTTTTGGCGCAGCAAGAGAAAAAGCGGTCAGAATATGAAGTGTCATACCTTTTTGAGCTCGTAATTAAAATCCCTATCGATTTGCATTCAAATTGGCAAGTTTAAACAATTTTAAATTTTTTGTAAAAAATTGTGACCCTACCCCTTACAAAAAACGCAATAATCAAAATCGTGTTTTTTTGCACAAAAATATCAGTATTTTTAGCGTAGCAAGAGAAAAAGCGGTCAGAATATGAAGTGTCATACCTTTTTGAGCTCGTAATTAAAATCCCTATCGATTTGCATTCAAATATGCAAGTTTAAACAATTTTAAATTTTTTGTAAAAAATTGTGACCCTACCCCTTACAAAAAACGCAAAAATCAAAATCGTGTTTTTTTGCACAAAAATATCAGTATTTTTGGCGCAGCAAGAGAAAAAGCGGTCAGAATATGAAGTGTCATACCTTTTTGAGCTCGTAATTAAAATCCCTATCGATTTGCATTCAAATATGCAAGTTTAAACAATTTTAAATTTTTTGTAAAAAATTGTGACCCTACCCCTTACAAAAAACGCAAAAATCAAAATCGTGTTTTTTTGCACAAAAATATCAGTATTTTTGGCGTAGCAAGAGAAAAAGCGGTCAGAATATGAAGTGTCATACCTTTTTGAGCTCGTAATTAAAATCCCTATCGATTTGCATTCAAATTGGCAAGTTTAAACAATTTTAAATTTTTTGTAAAAAATTGTGACCCTACCCCTTACAAAAAACGCAAAAATCAAAATCGTGTTTTTTTGCACAAAAATATCAGTATTTTTGGCGCAGCAAGAGAAAAAGCGGTCAGAATATGAAGTGTCATACCTTTTTGAGCTCGTAATTAAAATCCCTATCGATTTGCATTCAAATTTGCAAGTTTAAACAATTTTAAATTTTTTGTAAAAAATTGTGACCCTACCCCTTACAAAAAACGCAAAAATCAAAATCGTGTTTTTTTGCACAAAAATATCAGTATTTTTGGCGCAGCTAGAGAAAAAGCGGTCAGAATATGAAGTGTCATACCTTTTTGAGCTCGTAATTAAAATCCCTATCGATTTGCATTCAAATTGGCAAGTTTAAACAATTTTAAATTTTTTGTAAAAAATTGTGACCCTACCCCTTACAAAAAACGCAAAAATCAAAATCGTGTTTTTTTGCACAAAAATATCAGTATTTTTGGCGCAGCAAGAGAAAAAGCGGTCAGAATATGAAGTGTCATACCTTTTTGAGCTCGTAATTAAAATCCCTATCGATTTGCATTCAAATTTGCAAGTTTAAACAATTTTAAATTTTTTGTAAAAAATTGTGACCCTACCCCTTACAAAAAACGCAAAAATCAAAATCGTGTTTTTTTGCACAAAAATATCAGTATTTTTGGCGCAGCAAGAGAAAAAGCGGTCAGAATATGAAGTGTCATACCTTTTTGAGCTCGTAATTAAAATCCCTATCGATTTGCATTCAAATTTGCAAGTTTAAACAATTTTAAATTTTTTGTAAGAAATTGTGACCCTACCCCTTACAAAAAACGCAAAAATCAAAATCGTGTTTTTTTGCACAAAAATATCAGTATTTTTGGCGCAGCAAGAGAAAAAGCGGTCAGAATATGAAGTGTCATACCTTTTTGAGCTCGTAATTAAAATCCCTATCGATTTGCATTCAAATTGGCAAGTTTAAACAATTTTAAATTTTTTGTAAAAAATTGTGACCCTACCCCTTACAAAAAACGCAAAAATCAAAATCGTGTTTTTTTGCACAAAAATATCAGTATTTTTGGCGCAGCAAGAGAAAAAGCGGTCAGAATATGAAGTGTCATACCTTTTTGAGCTCGTAATTAAAATCCCTATCGATTTGCATTCAAATTTGCAAGTTTAAACAATTTTAATTTTTTTGTAAAAAATTGTGACCCTACCCCTTACAAAAAACGCAAAAATCAAAATCGTGTTTTTTTGCACAAAAATATCAGTATTTTTGGCGCAGCAAGAGAAAAAGCGGTCAGAATATGAAGTGTCATACCTTTTTGAGCTCGTAATTAAAATCCCTATCGATTTGCATTCAAATTGGCAAGTTTAAACAATTTTAAATTTTTTGTAAAAAATTCTGACCCTACCCCTTACAAAAAACGCAAAAATCAAAATCGTGTTTTTTTGCACAAAAATATCAGTATTTTTGGCGCAGCAAGAGAAAAAGCGGTCAGAATATGAAGTGTCATACCTTTTTGAGCTCGTAATTAAAATCCCTATCGATTTGCATTCAAATTGGCAAGTTTAAACAATTTTAAATTTTTTGTAAAAAATTGTGACCCTACCCCTTACAAAAAACGCAATAATCAAAATCGTGTTTTTTTGCACAAAAATATCAGTATTTTTAGCGTAGCAAGAGAAAAAGCGGTCAGAATATGAAGTGTCATACCTTTTTGAGCTCGTAATTAAAATCCCTATCGATTTGCATTCAAATATGCAAGTTTAAACAATTTTAAATTTTTTGTAAAAAATTGTGACCCTACCCCTTACAAAAAACGCAAAAATCAAAATCGTGTTTTTTTGCACAAAAATATCAGTATTTTTGGCGTAGCAAGAGAAAAAGCGGTCAGAATATGAAGTGTCATACCTTTTTGAGCTCGTAATTAAAATCCCTATCGATTTGCATTCAAATTTGCAAGTTTAAACAATTTTAAATTTTTTGTAAAAAATTGTGACCCTACCCCTTACAAAAAACGCAAAAATCAAAATCGTGTTTTTTTGCACAAAAATATCAGTATTTTTGGCGCAGCAAGAGAAAAAGCGGTCAGAATATGAAGTGTCATACCTTTTTGAGCTCGTAATTAAAATCCCTATCGATTTGCATTCAAATTGGCAAGTTTAAACAATTTTAAATTTTTTGTAAAAAATTGTGACCCTACCCCTTACAAAAAACGCAAAAATCAAAATCGTGTTTTTTTGCACAAAAATATCAGTATTTTTGGCGCAGCAAGAGAAAAAGCGGTCAGAATATGAAGTGTCATACCTTTTTGAGCTCGTAATTAAAATCCCTATCGATTTGCATTCAAATTTGCAAGTTTAAACAATTTTAATTTTTTTGTAAAAAATTGTGACCCTACCCCTTACAAAAAACGCAAAAATCAAAATCGTGTTTTTTTGCACAAAAATATCAGTATTTTTGGCGCAGCAAGAGAAAAAGCGGTCAGAATATGAAGTGTCATACCTTTTTGAGCTCGTAATTAAAATCCCTATCGATTTGCATTCAAATTGGCAAGTTTAAACAATTTTAAATTTTTTGTAAAAAATTCTGACCCTACCCCTTACAAAAAACGCAAAAATCAAAATCGTGTTTTTTTGCACAAAAATATCAGTATTTTTGGCGCAGCAAGAGAAAAAGCGGTCAGAATATGAAGTGTCATACCTTTTTGAGCTCGTAATTAAAATCCCTATCGATTTGCATTCAAATTGGCAAGTTTAAACAATTTTAAATTTTTTGTAAAAAATTGTGACCCTACCCCTTACAAAAAACGCAATAATCAAAATCGTGTTTTTTTGCACAAAAATATCAGTATTTTTAGCGTAGCAAGAGAAAAAGCGGTCAGAATATGAAGTGTCATACCTTTTTGAGCTCGTAATTAAAATCCCTATCGATTTGCATTCAAATATGCAAGTTTAAACAATTTTAAATTTTTTGTAAAAAATTGTGACCCTACCCCTTACAAAAAACGCAAAAATCAAAATCGTGTTTTTTTGCACAAAAATATCAGTATTTTTGGCGTAGCAAGAGAAAAAGCGGTCAGAATATGAAGTGTCATACCTTTTTGAGCTCGTAATTAAAATCCCTATCGATTTGCATTCAAATTTGCAAGTTTAAACAATTTTAATTTTTTTGTAAAAAATTGTGACCCTACCCCTTACAAAAAACGCAAAAATCAAAATCGTGTTTTTTTGCACAAAAATATCAGTATTTTTGGCGCAGCAAGAGAAAAAGCGGTCAGAATATGAAGTGTCATACCTTTTTGAGCTCGTAATTAAAATCCCTATCGATTTGCATTCAAATTGGCAAGTTTAAACAATTTTAAATTTTTTGTAAAAAATTCTGACCCTACCCCTTACAAAAAACGCAAAAATCAAAATCGTGTTTTTTTGCACAAAAATATCAGTATTTTTGGCGCAGCAAGAGAAAAAGCGGTCAGAATATGAAGTGTCATACCTTTTTGAGCTCGTAATTAAAATCCCTATCGATTTGCATTCAAATTGGCAAGTTTAAACAATTTTAAATTTTTTGTAAAAAATTGTGACCCTACCCCTTACAAAAAACGCAATAATCAAAATCGTGTTTTTTTGCACAAAAATATCAGTATTTTTGGCGCAGCAAGAGAAAAAGCGGTCAGAATATGAAGTGTCATACCTTTTTGAGCTCGTAATTAAAATCCCTATCGATTTGCATTCAAATTGGCAAGTTTAAACAATTTTAAATTTTTTGTAAAAAATTGTGACCCTACCCCTTACAAAAAACGCAAAAATCAAAATCGTGTTTTTTTGCACAAAAATATCAGTATTTTTGGCGCAGCAAGAGAAAAAGCGGTCAGAATATGAAGTGTCATACCTTTTTGAGCTCGTAATTAAAATCCCTATCGATTTGCATTCAAATTGGCAAGTTTAAACAATTTTAAATTTTTTGTAAAAAATTGTGACCCTACCCCTTACAAAAAACGCAATAATCAAAATCGTGTTTTTTTGCACAAAAATATCAGTATTTTTGGCGCAGCAAGAGAAAAAGCGGTCAGAATATGAAGTGTCATACCTTTTTGAGCTCGTAATTAAAATCCCTATCGATTTGCATTCAAATTGGCAAGTTTAAACAATTTTAAATTTTTTGTAAAAAATTGTGACCCTACCCCTTACAAAAAACGCAAAAATCAAAATCGTGTTTTTTTGCACAAAAATATCAGTATTTTTGGCGCAGCAAGAGAAAAAGCGGTCAGAATATGAAGTGTCATACCTTTTTGAGCTCGTAATTAAAATCCCTATCGATTTGCATTCAAATTTGCAAGTTTAAACAATTTTAATTTTTTTGTAAAAAATTGTGACCCTACCCCTTACAAAAAACGCAAAAATCAAAATCGTGTTTTTTTGCACAAAAATATCAGTATTTTTGGCGCAGCAAGAGAAAAAGCGGTCAGAATATGAAGTGTCATACCTTTTTGAGCTCGTAATTAAAATCCCTATCGATTTGCATTCAAATTGGCAAGTTTAAACAATTTTAAATTTTTTGTAAAAAATTCTGACCCTACCCCTTACAAAAAACGCAAAAATCAAAATCGTGTTTTTTTGCACAAAAATATCAGTATTTTTGGCGCAGCAAGAGAAAAAGCGGTCAGAATATGAAGTGTCATACCTTTTTGAGCTCGTAATTAAAATCCCTATCGATTTGCATTCAAATTGGCAAGTTTAAACAATTTTAAATTTTTTGTAAAAAATTGTGACCCTACCCCTTACAAAAAACGCAATAATCAAAATCGTGTTTTTTTGCACAAAAATATCAGTATTTTTAGCGTAGCAAGAGAAAAAGCGGTCAGAATATGAAGTGTCATACCTTTTTGAGCTCGTAATTAAAATCCCTATCGATTTGCATTCAAATATGCAAGTTTAAACAATTTTAAATTTTTTGTAAAAAATTGTGACCCTACCCCTTACAAAAAACGCAAAAATCAAAATCGTGTTTTTTTGCACAAAAATATCAGTATTTTTGGCGCAGCAAGAGAAAAAGCGGTCAGAATATGAAGTGTCATACCTTTTTGAGCTCGTAATTAAAATCCCTATCGATTTGCATTCAAATTGGCAAGTTTAAACAATTTTAAATTTTTTGTAAAAAATTGTGACCCTACCCCTTACAAAAAACGCAAAAATCAAAATCGTGTTTTTTTGCACAAAAATATCAGTATTTTTGGCGCAGCAAGAGAAAAAGCGGTCAGAATATGAAGTGTCATACCTTTTTGAGCTCGTAATTAAAATCCCTATCGATTTGCATTCAAATTTGCAAGTTTAAACAATTTTAATTTTTTTGTAAAAAATTGTGACCCTACCCCTTACAAAAAACGCAAAAATCAAAATCGTGTTTTTTTGCACAAAAATATCAGTATTTTTGGCGCAGCAAGAGAAAAAGCGGTCAGAATATGAAGTGTCATACCTTTTTGAGCTCGTAATTAAAATCCCTATCGATTTGCATTCAAATTGGCAAGTTTAAACAATTTTAAATTTTTTGTAAAAAATTCTGACCCTACCCCTTACAAAAAACGCAAAAATCAAAATCGTGTTTTTTTGCACAAAAATATCAGTATTTTTGGCGCAGCAAGAGAAAAAGCGGTCAGAATATGAAGTGTCATACCTTTTTGAGCTCGTAATTAAAATCCCTATCGATTTGCATTCAAATTGGCAAGTTTAAACAATTTTAAATTTTTTGTAAAAAATTGTGACCCTACCCCTTACAAAAAACGCAATAATCAAAATCGTGTTTTTTTGCACAAAAATATCAGTATTTTTAGCGTAGCAAGAGAAAAAGCGGTCAGAATATGAAGTGTCATACCTTTTTGAGCTCGTAATTAAAATCCCTATCGATTTGCATTCAAATATGCAAGTTTAAACAATTTTAAATTTTTTGTAAAAAATTGTGACCCTACCCCTTACAAAAAACGCAAAAATCAAAATCGTGTTTTTTTGCACAAAAATATCAGTATTTTTGGCGTAGCAAGAGAAAAAGCGGTCAGAATATGAAGTGTCATACCTTTTTGAGCTCGTAATTAAAATCCCTATCGATTTGCATTCAAATTTGCAAGTTTAAACAATTTTAAATTTTTTGTAAAAAATTGTGACCCTACCCCTTACAAAAAACGCAAAAATCAAAATCGTGTTTTTTTGCACAAAAATATCAGTATTTTTGGCGCAGCAAGAGAAAAAGCGGTCAGAATATGAAGTGTCATACCTTTTTGAGCTCGTAATTAAAATCCCTATCGATTTGCATTCAAATTGGCAAGTTTAAACAATTTTAAATTTTTTGTAAAAAATTGTGACCCTACCCCTTACAAAAAACGCAAAAATCAAAATCGTGTTTTTTTGCACAAAAATA
Source organism: Drosophila pseudotakahashii (assembly GCA_035046095.1). Classification (NCBI taxonomy): domain Eukaryota; kingdom Metazoa; phylum Arthropoda; class Insecta; order Diptera; family Drosophilidae; genus Drosophila; species Drosophila pseudotakahashii. The sequence goes on from JAWNOE010000105.1 coordinate 19,060,535, forward strand.
TCAGTATTTTTGGCGCAGCAAGAGAAAAAGCGGTCAGAATATGAAGTGTCATACCTTTTTGAGCTCGTAATTAAAATCCCTATCGATTTGCATTCAAATTTGCAAGTTTAAACAATTTTAATTTTTTTGTAAAAAATTGTGACCCTACCCCTTACAAAAAACGCAAAAATCAAAATCGTGTTTTTTTGCACAAAAATATCAGTATTTTTGGCGCAGCAAGAGAAAAAGCGGTCAGAATATGAAGTGTCATACCTTTTTGAGCTCGTAATTAAAATCCCTATCGATTTGCATTCAAATTGGCAAGTTTAAACAATTTTAAATTTTTTGTAAAAAATTCTGACCCTACCCCTTACAAAAAACGCAAAAATCAAAATCGTGTTTTTTTGCACAAAAATATCAGTATTTTTGGCGCAGCAAGAGAAAAAGCGGTCAGAATATGAAGTGTCATACCTTTTTGAGCTCGTAATTAAAATCCCTATCGATTTGCATTCAAATTGGCAAGTTTAAACAATTTTAAATTTTTTGTAAAAAATTGTGACCCTACCCCTTACAAAAAACGCAATAATCAAAATCGTGTTTTTTTGCACAAAAATATCAGTATTTTTAGCGTAGCAAGAGAAAAAGCGGTCAGAATATGAAGTGTCATACCTTTTTGAGCTCGTAATTAAAATCCCTATCGATTTGCATTCAAATATGCAAGTTTAAACAATTTTAAATTTTTTGTAAAAAATTGTGACCCTACCCCTTACAAAAAACGCAAAAATCAAAATCGTGTTTTTTTGCACAAAAATATCAGTATTTTTGGCGTAGCAAGAGAAAAAGCGGTCAGAATATGAAGTGTCATACCTTTTTGAGCTCGTAATTAAAATCCCTATCGATTTGCATTCAAATTGGCAAGTTTAAACAATTTTAAATTTTTTGTAAAAAATTCTGACCCTACCCCTTACAAAAAACGCAAAAATCAAAATCGTGTTTTTTTGCACAAAAATATCAGTATTTTTGGCGCAGCAAGAGAAAAAGCGGTCAGAATATGAAGTGTCATACCTTTTTGAGCTCGTAATTAAAATCCCTATCGATTTGCATTCAAATTGGCAAGTTTAAACAATTTTAAATTTTTTGTAAAAAATTGTGACCCTACCCCTTACAAAAAACGCAAAAATCAAAATCGTGTTTTTTTGCACAAAAATATCAGTATTTTTGGCGCAGCAAGAGAAAAAGCGGTCAGAATATGAAGTGCCATACCTTTTTGAGCTCGTAATTAAATTCCCGATCGATTGACATTCATAAGGAACTATTTTAAAGTTTAAATAACTAATCAAAGAGCTTCCAAATTGTTATTCTTTTCAGAGCCACTTCCTCGGGCGGTTGACTAACCACTTAGCTGAACTAATAAGCCCCACAATTGTTGTTGCCGCTTTTGTTTGGCATTTGCAGTTGCATCGTTTTAATGACAAAACAGGGGACACCCAGACCCCTGGGGCGCCCTTTTTTCCTCATTCTCCTCCTGGAAATCCCCGAAGTGTCAGCGTTGTGTCGAAAGCGGAATCCTTTTCTGCCGTCCTCCTCGTTTTCTGACACTTGCCAGACGAAAGGAAAGGAATGGAAAGGAACGGCGGAGGTTACGGTCCCTGGAAATTGGAGTAGGTTTGCGTGTCAGCAACAGTAGCAGCCGCACTGCCGAAATAACCCCCCTTTTGGCCATCTGGACAGGCACCACTGGTCGTCGGTTCCAGCTCCTTTTCGGTCTCCTTCGTCCTTTGGCTTCCTGTCTGCCGTCACAACTTGAACTTTTCACTTGGCCCATGAGCTCATTAAGGCCTCATCCGCGTTTCGTGCTTCTCTTTATTACCGAACTCAAGGATACCCTGGCATTGAATAATAAGTTCAAACGCATTTAGCTAAATATCTAAAAAAAAAATATTTTATTTTTTTATCGTAAGGAATTTTTTATAATTTTATTTATATTTTTTATGGTATATTTGAATCTATTTTTTATGATTTTATGAAGTAAAAAGGCAAACATGCGTCCGCATGTTAAATTTAAAGTATGCTTTAAACTTTGAATTCCCCTACATTCTCAAGCTTTAAGGCGTACTTTAAATTTAACATTCTAATGGGGAAACGGACCTTGTTATTATTTATTCGACTTTTCAAACCGTTTAAGTTGAATTTCATTTGAGGTTCATTTTAATTCGCTTAACTTTAAGCCACTTATTTAGGGTATTCCCCGGTTCGTTGACTCCATCGATTTCGTTTCTACCCTTTTCTAACCCTTTTCCCTTTTTTTTCTTCATTGTTTTCGATTTCGAGCTCTTTGTTCGAGTTGCTGAGCTGCTTTTCGACAGCTTCAAATCAAACATCGTCGCTCTGGCTGTCATTGCGTGGCACGCACATACCGCTCGTACCGCTGCCCCGCCCCCTAAAATCGCCAGAACCCCCCCCCCCCCCCCCACACACACACACACGAGTGATTCACATGCCGATAATTGTGAAGCCGTAATTGTCTCAGGTTTTGATCGAAAATTGAGTCATTAGACGGCGCTCATGGAGGCAATCAGGCAAACAACAACAAACATCAGCAAACCACAACAGCTCAGCAACAACAAACAGTAGCTACACAGAAAAATTTGTTCATAAAAACATTATTTATTACCTAAATGTAACTTTTGCTTTAAATCTAACAATAAAATAACTTTTTCGATAAGCATCTTTAGGATCTTACTTCTTACCTAAAAATAAATTTAAATTATTATAAATATATAATCTAATATTTATTCTATACCTTATATTTTAATCATTATCTATATATATTTTAGAGTTACAGGGTTTTAGGTTCATATCTCTAATAATTTCTGATGTGAAAAATCAACCGAATAAATCGATTATTTTATGGATATTTTTCTCTGTCTGCTCTCCATTTTCGCCTTTAAGTGGGATCGAGAGGCTCTTTAGGAGATCTGTTGCAAGTTAAGGGCTATTTTGCGGTTTCAATTTTTGCCATGTCCGCCTTACAAACGATCTTTCCCCCCTCAACCTACAGTCCTAAAAAAAAAAAATACCCCTGACGATGGCAACGCGTGTCTAAGCCAAAAGCCCAAAAGCATTTATCACAACTGCAACGACAGTTAGAGTCGCAGTCCGAAACTACAATTACAGTTTGTAGCTCAAAATGCTGGACATGCCAACATGAGTGATGATGAATGAATGCCTGATGAAGGACAAGGGAAGGGGAGGAGGAGGAGGAACCAGGGGGGAGGGGGATGTGATGAACGGGATGGATGGTCCTGGCCACGCCCACTCACCTCGGCCGCCCCTTTGGCACACCGGTCTAAATGCCATTTAATGTTAACAAATTCATTTTTGGCGACAAACGGAAACGGAAACGGAAACAACGCAAACAGCAAATTCTCACACACGACCAGCCACAGTAGGCTGTGCAGGCGAAAATGTGCTTAAAAATATGCATTATTTTATAATTACACTTCTGAAGAGGAAAAGTTTTAAAGAGGATATAAATGATAAATAAAAAAAAATAATGTTATAATAAGGTTATATAATTCATTCTAATTATTTATATAATAAGTTTTAATGTGGCCACCAATTTTTAATAAATATTTAATTACTATTATAAGGAATTTGAATGTTTACGACAATTATGTATTATAAGTTTTCTTCTTGAAACCAAGAAGACTTTTACTGAAATCAAGAATACTTATTCTCAAAGAAGTACTCTTAAATCAAGAATACTCGTTCTTGATTTTAGTAGAACCGTTCTTGGCTCACTTTTGAGCACGGAAATACTGAAATCAAGAACGTTGAGAACGGTTTTTTTTCTCGGTACGATAAGGAATACAAATATAAGAAAATCCTTTTATGTTTCCTTTTTTAAGTTAGGTGTATTTAAAAATAAAATAAAAAATAATTAAATTATTAATTTTTTTTTTCCACCTCTTCCACTGTGCGAATGCAGCTGAAAATACTGGCATGGCCTCTTCACGTCCATCATTCACGACCGCCCCCTGACCTCCGCCCCTTCCCCTGCCCGACCATGCCCCCTTTTTGGCCGTCGGGCGGCTGCCAACTGATAAACGAACGTCACACGTCAGGACTTTGGGCGGTTGGCAGGACGAAAAGGACGAAAGGGACAGAGGACCAGAGGAGAAACTCTGGCTCGTCCTGGCTCGACGCTTTTGTGGATTGATGGCCCAGGACAGATTGAACGCCTCACCCACACACACACACAGCAGCTACTGATGGACATTTAATATGCGTTTTAGACAAGCCACTAGAACACAAGTGCAACGGTGTGCGTGCGGCCGCATCCGTGTGTGAAGTGCAACACATCACAGGGCAACGCTCAGCTGAACGTCAAGAGTACAGTGGAGCCTCCTTAGAATAGTATGCAGGAATAAAGTATTTATAAAGAATAAATAATCCATAATGCAAAGAACAGGTTGATACAATTATCTTTATTTAAAAAAGTTTGTATATTATGAAAATTGGTATATACGAATTTAGATTTTTAGTCCAATGTTTCATAATCGACATTAATTGCAGGAATATCTTTAAAAAATATGTTAAAAAGTTCATAGAATTATCTTTATTTAAACAAGTTTCTATAATAGTTTTAATCCGAACTCTGTATGATATACATTTGTATATCTTTATATAAGAAGCCTGATTTTTAAAGATACTTTTTAAATGTTATGTGTTTAAAATTTTTTGTAGTTAATTTTAAATATTAAAAAATAAATGAAAATAAATTGACAAATCGGTGAACAGAAAAAGTTAAAGATTTCTTATATACTTTTATAATATTTGGTTAGTCCTTCATAATCGAGGCCGCACTGTGCGCCTGTGTGCCTGTCCATGTCCATGTCCATTTTCATGTCCGAGTGCGTGCCCCGTTTTGCAACGCCTGCAGATGTGGATATATGTGGCCATATATGTTTGTGGCCATCTGTGGATGTACATGTGGATATGGGTGGCTATATGGCGAGTACGAAATTCGTCATGCTTGTTGTTGCCGCTGATGTTGCATGCCTCTGCTGCAGCAACAACAGTGTGGCATTGTTTTGCATTAAATGCTATCTACGTTGCCGTGGCCCCCCCTTCGCAATGGCCCCCCCTTTGCCATCCTTACGACGCCCCTTTTCATTGTTCGTGGTCGTGTTTTCGGTCGTAGGTGTGAATGCGCGCACATGTGTCGAACAAAAGGCAACCCCCTTTCGCCTGTTCCACTCCGGACCCCTCCCCCCCGTTTGGAAACCCAAAATGCCATGTCCATGTCCTGGGCATCAATAATGTGATTAGCCACGCATATTAACTTGGCCGGCCGCAGTGCGATTAAAGATGCTGCCCCTGCCGCACAGATGAGCTCCCTGCTAATGGTCACGAAATCCCACACTCACATTAGGTGTAAGTATCAAACAATAGAAGAATATTGCTCCTTATTGTGAAAATAGATAGACTTAAAGCTTTGAAAATCAAATAAATACATCAATTTATCACATTTTGAGTCCCAAACTAAGATTCATATTCATTTGTAGCTGCGGGGCTCTTGGCAGATTTAGTTTTTCCAATCCCTTAACTTCAAGTGTCCTGCCAGAAGGGCTGTGAATTTGCATTCGCACCTTGAGATACTTTGGCTATTTTACTTTTGTAAATTAATTTATGCGATATGCCAATTCGAGGGGATGTTAACTTGGGATACGGTAACTGTATTTAAAGAAACTGATTTTTGCTAAAGGGAAATTCTTATTGACCTGAAGGAAATGAAAATAATTGAAAGATCATAAGATCATAAATATTATTTGCTCAGTTGCGTTAGTTAGTTCTCAAGATTTCAAAATACCTTTCTAATGACATATAGCATAAGTCTGTAGCTTTAGTAGTCTAGAAGTTATAAGCGCTTGAAGTTCAGAGTAGTCGCCTTCGTCACTATTTCCAATCCATATTATACGGAAATGTCCTGTAAAAATGCTAAGAAAACTTACCTCACTGTTTTCAGTTCCAAAGTGAAAAGACACAATTTTGTTTAATTTTTTTTTATTTTATATATATTTTTTTCTCATCAAATGTTTCTTTCATTTCCGTTTTTTGTTTGTTGCTCTTCATCTTCTTGCGTCTTGCTTTTTATTTAGGTTTTGTTAACAATTTGTGTTTATTTATTATTGATTTTCCCGCGCTCATTCTCATTCTCATATGCGAACTTTTTATCTGGCGCTGGCGCTTTTTATCGCTTTTTATTTCCCACACTTCTTTATCCTTTAGCCATTATCATAATTCGCCTTTGTTGCCGCTTCCTTTGCACATTTTATTTTTAATCGCTTGATGAATATAAGGATTTAGTTGTCTGTGTTGTTGTTGTTGTTGTTTCGGTTCTTTAATAAACTTACGCATTATGCTAACACTAATACTTTTTACAATAATAATAATAATTCGCATCGTCATAATAATAATCAAAATTGTTAGCTGGGGGTTTTGGGATTTTTCTCTTTTTCTCGTTTTTTTTTTCGCTGCTATATCATTATAATTGGAAATTCATATATTTATGCTCATATACCTTTTATATATATGTGTAATTTTGTTTAGGTGTCATCCTTTTCTAGGTTTACATTTAGTTTTAGCATTTCCACTGCCTCATCCTCATTCTCCTCCTTTCTCTCCCTTCTCTCACTTTTTTTTATCCATTTGTTTATAATAAATTACGTTCGCTTAAGTTCTAGGACCACAAAAAAAAAAAATAGTTTAGTTTAGTTTGCTATGTGTTGTTTGTTTTTTGTCGTTTGTCATTTTTTTTTGCCGTGTACGTGTGTGCTGCCGTATATAGCTCTTGTATATATAATATCTGGTTTATGTAGACTTAGGACCTAGTACATGCCTAGTTACGTTTATGTTGTTAGACAACGATTATAATATATATCCATATGTTACGTGTAATAATATAAAAAAAAAGTTTTTCGTCAAAAAATGCAGGCAAAAAATAAACAATTTTTAGAGTTACGAATAAAATGTGCTAATTTACAAAAAAAAAATCTCTTTATGCAGATCATTCTTTTTTTAGACTACAGATTTTTGCATTTTGTTTTTATACACTGATACACATAAATAGTATTTTTGTTTTAATTACAGACAAGACGTTTAGTGTTTGCTTTTAATTTAATTTTTTTAGATTTTTTCTTCTTGTTTGATGTTTTTATTGTTAAAAAAAATTGTTTACTATGTGCAGCGCCCATTATTTGTTTTTTGTTTTTTTTTATACATTTAAGAGAGATTTTCTTTGTCTATTTTGTTTTTTTTTGTTTTGTTTTTTTTTTGTTTAGTTTTTATAATTTACAAATATTTTGGCGCCGAATTGAAATACAAAAAAAATAGCACAGTAATAATAATAATAATAATAAAGTTATAACAAAAACAAAACGTAGCAGAGGGGGTGGGGCTTAGCCTTCGGGCGAGAGTGAGACGGCGCTACAGCGAGAGCTACCGCTATCTCTTTCACTCGCTCTGCGCCGCTCTCTCCCTCTCCCGCTCTCGCACTCGCTCTCTGCCGAAGAGCAGCAGCCGCGTTGCCAACTGTTTCGTATATTACCAAACGAGCCCTTCATTTTGCATATTCTGCGGTTCGCTGAAATTCGCCGAGCTCATGAACTCCGGCGAATTGGTGCGGGGGCCATTTTGTTGCTGCTGCTGCTGCGTCTGATTCGCCGCTTGTTGCGCATTCTGCTGCTGCTGCTGCTGTTGCTGTTGCGCCGCCTGTTGCTGCGCCGCTGCCGCTGCGGCGGCCATCAAATGCTCGGCGCTCGGCGGCGGCGGCGGTGGCGGCGGCCCAACGGCCGACTGCAGCTGCATCGGCGGACCGCCCGCCTGCCCGAGGAACGTAGCCTCCGGCGTCAGTCCGAACTCGTTCACCATCGGAATGGGGCCGCTGTGGTCCATGGGGCCGCCTGGGGGTTAAGGGTTAAGAGAGAGGAAAAGGCGGTTAGTTTTAAAAGTTATTTAATTTTTAGATTTAAAAAAAAATTAAGAAAATATTTAAAAAAATATTGGGAATTATTTAGGAATTATTGGGAATTATTTAGAAATTATTGGGAATTATTTAGGAATTATTGGTAACAAGATTTCAATTCTATGCTCTCAATTTGCTTTAAGTAATTAGTAAGTTTTCTATATCCTTGAAGCGGGAGAGACGTTTTCAAAGCACCACAATCGTCTTATAATATTTTATTTAAATTTTAACTATCTAAAAACCAACATTTTTAAAATTATTGTTCATTATTTATTCTTTGGAGTTTGTAAGATTTTGTTACTTTTATCCTCTTTATGTTTATTTTTATTTAATTTTTTAATTATTTTTTATTTCTCCAATATTAAGAAACATAATTTTTATTTATAGGTAAAATGATTTAATTTTTCTACTCTCAATTTATTGCTTTTGAAATTGGTAACTTTTTGTATTATTTAATTTTACGTTTTCCAAAGCAAAAACTATTATTTTTAAAATTATTAATAGCATGACCTAATATCTGTTCTCCAAATTTGTATTTGATTTCCATTTTCCTTACTTTAAAGTAATATATTTCAATTGATTTTGATTCTTAGAATACAGTTATGAGATAGATAGATATGTTGGTTAAAAATTGATTGAAATCTTACCTGGCGCATTGAACGGCATCGGGCCGCCGGGGTGGCCGGGGAAGTAGGGTCCGTCGTGCGGGTGGAAGGGTCCGCCGTAGCCGAACTCGAACTTGGCGTCCGCCGCGAAGTAGGGGAAGCCGGGTCCGTCGTCCAGTCCGCCGGGCGAGAGGTTCATGGGGAAGCCCCTCATCTTCCGGGCGCCTCCGAAGAAAGGCGGACGGCCCATGCTGGTGATTTGCTTCATGCGTCGCTCCTTCGACCGCTTGTTCTGGAACCACACCTGAAAAATGGTTTACAAAAGGAACAAGGTCAATACAAAATGTACAATCGGTATAAAAATAAAAATATTTGTAAAAAAAATGATTTTTTCTGATGTTTTTTTTTGCTGTAACCTGGTCAAAAAAGGTCCCAAATCAAAGATACGTGCTGTTTTGAACAGCTTACAACCTAATTTAAAGATATCTCTCACTCAGGAAAAAAAAACATTTTCTATAGTTTTTTAAATTTTTTATAAGGGGGGATTTTTGCGAAAAATGGCAAAAAAAATGAAATGCCCAGGTTTAAATGCCAATCGATTGGAAATTTAATAACGAGTTCAGAAAGGTATGACAATCCATATTTGTATTAATATTTCCAAGGTTCTGGAAAACATACAGTATTTTTTTTGTCGAAATTCATGATTTGGGTTTTTTTATTAATTAAGAATAGAATCCCAGTTTATATGGTATTCATAAAAACTGTACAGTGTTCAAAGACTTCCGGGGAAAAATAAATGATTTTCTTTTGGGGATCTTGTGTCTGTTGTCTCGGTGCATCGGTTTATGGAGGCGCATGTCTAATTGTTGCTGCCCGGCGATTCTCCTGGCTCCAAAGATTCTGATTCCGATTCTGCTGGTGGCTGTGGCTCTTTTGCATTGATGCTACCGCCGCACCGGGCGGCCGTCGCAAAATTAGCCCCATTCCCCACGCCACTGCCGAGGATGGAGGATCGACAAGACTGGAAGACTGAGAGACTGGCGGACTGGTCGACAGAAGACAGAAGACGCGTCTCCGCAGACTTCGATGCCATTTTTACGACGTTCTGGCTGTGGGTTTTCGGTTCTTCGGTTATTGGGCTCTTGGGTTGCGCGGTTTTTTTTTCGGTTTTCGGCTCGGTTCCTTGGCTTACGTTCCGGGTGCTCCAGAAGCACCGTGCCCAGCATGCAAAGTTATAAAATAAAAACATATTTCAAAAGTTTTAGTGGCACCTTTCGGGGCCGCTCGCCCCCACCCCCCACCCTCCACCGGTCCTTTTGTCCCTCGTTTGTTATTCCCATCCTTTTTATATCCTCCTTTTTTCGTTTCGGTTTCGGTTTTGGTTCTTTTGGCTCTTTTAATATTCATATCTGGGACGCTCTTTTAATGATCTGCTGCAACTTTTTTGATTTTCTCCTGGTTTTATATATTTTTCTCAATGAAACTTTTTGATTTATGTCTTTGCGCGCCGTGCGTTCTTTTTTGTCCTTTTTATTTTCAGCTTTTTTGGCAAATAGTTTCCAATGAATTGGGCTTAGATTCCTTGCAGCTGTTGGCCGAAAGTCTTTGGAGGCAATTTGAGCGTGAATTTTAATGATGAGCGCCGTTCTGCAGTTCATTTGAATTTATGAACTCGGTCGGGCAGACTAGACATGCATATAAGTCGGGGGGCCCTTCACATTTCACATTTATAAACTGACACATTCGCCGGCGCAGCGAATTTCGCTAGAAAAGCCTTTTTTCGGGGCCTGAGAACGCGAAAGGAAACCAGAACCGCAAAATGAAGAGAAGTCGAAGCTTTTTCTTCGCTTTTTTCTCTGTTTTTTTTTTTTGTCGGCAAGCAGGATGCACACAAAAGGAAGTAACATGCTGTGCATAGTTGGGTCTCTCAGTCCCGCAGACATATAGCGCATATACACCATACCGAATCCGAATCCCAGTCCCAATCCCGAGCCACGTTACCATCTCGAGTTCTCGGTGGAGCGTGTGACTTTATGACAGCCGCGAAGATAATCCGCTGGGAGTTGCACAAATAGAAGCACAGATATCTAATGGGAACTTGGCAAGAACAACTTATGTTATTTTGCTAAAATCTTATAAATAAGACCTATTATTTCCGGTATTTTCTGGACACTTGTAAAGAAATCCTTTATTAGCCAGCTTCTATTTATTATTCTTGAATTTCGATTTTTAGTTTTAGATTTTTATACCGCACAGTTTTCGCAGAACATTCAACTTGCGGAAAAAATGGCGACTCCTTTATGGTATAGTACAACGTAACGCTTGGCGTAATCACCTTGATAACGTCGTAGACGTGGCAAAACTCAATTCGGCACCAAACTAGAAATGGCAAAAATAATAAAAATAAAAAAGCACACAAAGGGAAACCAACAAAGAGCCCAGAATCCACAGAATACGCGGCTAAGCTGCCACCACATTTCAATTACACGTAGCAGTGCGGCGCAATAAATAAAAGGTGAGTCCCCCGTAGCACCACCACCCGTAGCACCCAAAACCACCCACGAATCGCGCAGAAAACCACATCGGATCCACTGGAAAGTTGAGCGGAGTGTTCGCCATATTTTTCCATATGCGATATTTGCCTCTGTGGGCCCTGCGGTCACATAATTTTTCATTTTCATATGCACACCAAACAAAAGAAACAACAATAGTGAAGGAGGGGGGGTTTGGTTTAGTTTGGTTTGGTTTGGAAAAAAAGAGGAAAAGAAGAACGTAAACTAAAATATGCATTTACAATAGTTTTGCATTTGTTTTCCCTGTTTTTTTTCCTTCCTTTTTTATCCTTTCAGTTCAGTTTAGTTGTTCCTTTTCCATTTCTTTGTGTTTTTTACTCTGCGGCACATTTCCACATTGTTTTGTTACGTCCACAAAGAAAAACAGCAACAAATGGCAAATGGAGTGCAGCAAAAAGTGCAACAGAAAGAAAATAGCAGGGAAAAAATAAAACACAGAAATAAACAAAAAATGCCAATTGGATGTGGGCGAGACACACTGCGCGAAAAGGGGGGTGGGTAAGGTCCAAGATTCAAATGGGAAACCAGAGATTAGTTTTTTAATTAGATTTTTTTTTTATTAAATCTTAAGATATTTGACAATTTTTTGATCTATTTACTTTTAATATTATAACATTAAAATACATTTTTAAAAGTTTTCCATATTTATATGTATTGCAATTTAGTTTTAATAAATTCCTGTGCACTGCACCGCGAAAACCCGCAATCAAAATTCCAGTTTACTCAGCCCAAAAATGTTGTTAGCTCACAGCAAATGGGCGTGAAATGCTTTTTTCGCCCATAAATTTGAGAGAAATATTTTCCCTTGCCTTTGATTTGCTCTCCATATTTTTCCGTCCCGCATATATTTTCCTTTGCTCTGCCGGTGTGTATTTTAATTTCGGTTCAGTTCGCGTACTCTTTTGCCCTCTGGCTTATTATGTGGATATATAATATTATGATATATCAAAATCGCATCATTTACGGTTATCATCATAACATATTTTCCTGTTTCTTGTTTTTTTTTTCGTTTTTTTTTCATCCTGTTCTCTTGCTGCTGCGGCAAATTGTTGGCAATTTTGAAAAATGTACGGCTAATATTTTATTTCCGCACTTGGGCACCGAAATTTGTTTCCAATTTGGAGCTTTCAACAAATTTCCGACTTAAATGGGGGAGGGGAAGGGGGGACCTAAACTTAAACTGAACTAAGTTGAACACGCGGCCAGCAACATTTGAACATTTAGTTAAATTATAGGTTAGACTCTGACATAAAAGGGCAAACAACGTAGCATAATGGCCCATGGTAGCAATCACAAGGGGTCGGCCCCCGAGAACCGAATCCCTCACATAACGAAATGATTATTGCAGAGAGCGGAGTGGTAAACTGAGAGAAATACTTGGGCTGTACTTGAATTATTAAGGATTTTGTAAGATTTACCAAAAAATCATATTATATGATGGAAAATATGTACCTATTATAATATTATTTTATAATTTTTAAGTATTTATCATAATTTTTCACTATTTTTATAAGTTATTATTTGGTGGGATTACTTTTGTAACCCATCAACATTTTTTTTTTTTTATTATTTTTTAAGATTTACCAAAAATACTATTTTATGAACAAAATTATATATATTTTATATTTTTAGAATATTATATTATTATTTTTAAGTATTTATCATTGGATTTTTAACTATTTTTATAAGGATTTATTTGGGGGGATTACTTTTGATGGGTTAGTTTTATTATTATTTATTTTTAAGATTTACCAAAAGTAATATTATATGAACAGAAATATATATATTTTACATTTTTATAATATTATATTATTATTTTTTAAGAGTTGTAAGGATAACTTATGATGGGTTTTTTTTTTGGAAAAATTACCCCACAACATCCCCGTATTTTCTCGCAGTGGGCAACAGGGAGCTGCTCAGAGGCCTCGGAGGGTTAACCCAACCGAGGTGTGCTCCCCTACCTTCCTCCGCTTCCATCTGCATTGTGTTGGAAATTATAGCAAATTATGTTAAACGGCAGCGCGTTTGGCCTCCCACCTGCCCCTCCCCCTTTTTTTCTGCCTTTTTCTCTTATTTTTTTTTTTCTGTTGCTCATTTCGATTGAGCGATGAGGGGGTGGGCCAGGGGTCATACATATAATGCTCATATACAATCTTATAAAATCGTATACCATCTTAATGCGATCCTCCGCCAAAAAATATCCGCAAAAGGGGCAGCCAAATGTGTGTCACGTTTCTGGTTGCCTTTGATTGATATGATTGGATGTGGATAGGATTTGCCATTCAGTTTCCGATTGAGATCCGATCCATCCATCCTAACTTTGAAACCGAATCCCATTCGATATTAGCCCATTGTTTTGCGGCTACCTTTTTTTTCTAGGCCCCCATTTTTTCGGTTTTTCGTTTCTTTGGCTATTTTGTTAAATTAGTTTGCTATGATGCGGCAAGATTTGTTTGTTTGGATTGCCTTTTCATGTTGTTTTATTGTTTATTGTTTGTTGCTGCTGCTGCTGCTCTCCGCTTAATTGCCAAAAACAATGGGGCAGCTTGGGTTGCCCTTCTGCCACAATAGTAGCAAACGAAGTTGGCAATAACAATTTTTAAAGCTAATCAACGGCGGCATTCAGGCCAAGAAAAGAGTTAAGATCGAAGGGGATTTCCTGGAATTTCTGTGGTAAATTTGGTCACACTAATTTAAGTATTATTACTATTACTTTAAAGTATTCGATATACCATTTTATTGTTCTAGCTAGTATTTCCCAACAGAACAGCCCTACAAAAAAAATGATATATGGCTTATTGGCCAGGCAAATACCATGTAATGGATACTCAAATTCTGGGATCCTTTTCGACAGACCTCCGATGGCGATTGCCATGATTACGATGATGACCTCAAGCACTCGCTGATGATTTGCATTTATTATTATCGAGGGGGCTGTCGTCACGCCCTCGAGTCGACATATCGATGACTACCGCTCGTTTTGCCCCTTGTTTTTGTTTCGGCTTTTTACCGAACCTACCGATGATTTGCTGAGGCGTGAATTGGCCTCGAGTAAGAGTTAACAGATAATTAACTTCTTCTTTTTGTTTCTGTCTGTTTTTTTTTTCGGCTGTTTTCTGCTGTTTTCCATCTGGATTTCAGGTGGATCGCATCGTTCCCCTCTGGCCTTTGTTTTTTCCCATAGTTTAGTAGGTGTTACTGAAAGAGGAGAGCTCCTTGCATGATTCGGCAGTTTCATCGGGTTTCGGGGTATATTTCTTTTTCGGTCAGTTGTTTCTTTTTTTTTGGTAGCTCCGGCGCCTCAATCGAAATTAATAGCAACTTGATGAGTTGTTGAAATTATAACTTCAATCATTTGCCGAGTCATGGAAAAGAGGGCGCCCCGAGTTTAACTACCAATCTATGTTGGAATAAATGCGTTAAATTAGCCCCTTGTGAATGGTTCAATCTCTTTCTCGTTTTTTTTTTTCTTTTCAAGTTCTGCGGTTGCCGAACCGAAACCCAAACTATTGCATCCACAGCCCACAAAATCAAAACAATTTCCGCTCAATTAATAAAAGCCCAGCTCAGATCTTTGACTAATTAGTTGGCCATAAAGCGAAGGAGAAAAACGAAAACTCTATACGGCGCCCCGTCGAAATTTGTCAACTTCCGACGACGATCGCTGGCGATACCAGATGAGATATACAAAAAGTATAAATCTTCGGGGGCCTCTGAAAGGGAACAAGAAACCGAAATGCAAATCGCGACTGGAAATGCTCTCGAATATGTTTTGCTGTTGACAAATAAACGCCTCTGCACGACATCACTTGACAAATGTCCGGCTCGCATCCGCATCTGAATATGAGTATCTCGGTATCTCAGTATCTTTGTATCTTTGTATCTCCAAGTCACTGGCGCCAAGCTCAGCGCATGCCACATTAAAAATTTTGGCTTAGCTGCCGCTCGCGCTTCGTCGACTGTGTGATTTTGAACCCCCCCCTCCCCCTCCATTCTTTTATTTGTTTATAATTTTTCAAAGCTTAAATGGAGCGAAAGAAACCCGAAAAAGAACCGCCTCTGACCCCAGAGAGATACCCCTTTCTTTCATTTCCAAATCCCCCCCCCAAAAACAGGTTGACTTCTGTCTCTTCGGTCACTTCCCATGCGATGCGACATTCGTGGCCATAACTCTTCGGAACGCATTTGGTTTTATGTCTGGCTTTGGTAGTTATGCTGTTTTAGATATGCTCGAGGGTCCACCTATCTATCAATTATACAAATGCTTTATGGGGGCCCTCGCATGGGAATGATTTGCAGTGGGTTTCTCAGGAATAGCTTGAAATAAAGTCACATTTATCTTAATACAAACTGAAATACATTTTTTTCTATTTGAGAACTGGAAGGGAAAGTATATTTATAACTTTTGAAATATCTCCTCAGCTAGTTTCCTTAGCCCTGGTCAAGTTTTTGATCTATTTTGATCTGGATACGCTTTGCATACTCTGCCCCCGAGTTCACAGCTTTTATGTCAAAGTTCAAGACATGCCACGAATAGTGGGGAATGGCGATGGCGAAGGCATATTGTTTGTGTTGGCGCCCAACGTGGGGCCCAACTTCTGTCCCGTGGCGCGGCCATCGCCATCGCCATCGCCATCGCCTCCCCCCTCCCCCTTCCCCTTTTCATTTGTCGGCAAAAGTTCTTAAGAAGTTTTTGTGTCATGCCCTCAGGTTGCTGCTGCTGTTGTTGTAAAATTTATTATAAAACTCACAGCGGGCGGGCGCCCAAGAGAAAGATGCTCCCCGTCTCCCAGACACACAGACTCTCCAAGAGTCGTACAATTTGTACGTTCTCGTTGACATCTGTAGAGGTTTCCCGAACCCGAACCCATCCCGCTGCTCTTGATGAGCTGACGAACTCCCAAAGTCAACGCTTTGATGGGGATCGAGTTACTCAAAGCTCTTTACCCAGAAATCAGAAAACAGACATCAGAAATCCAAAATCAGCTGGAAGCTGCCCATATCTATGTTTATGTATCCGTATGCCTCCGACATTTGACATTTGATACGCTTGATGATTGGGTGAAACGGGTGAAAAAAGAGTGCAGCCTTAATGAAGATGCAAATGTATCTCCAAACTGCCGCTGACAGCCCACAGATGTCCATTCCGTTCCCAGTTTCCCCATTCCCCGATCCCAACGATTCTCCAGCGATTCCCGCGAGCAGATTAAGATTTGTTTGGTGTGCCTCCTCTTCAACTTGTTGGCATTTGTCACTTTCGTTTAGTTGTGAAGAGGGACCCCAAAGAGGTGTTGATTGTGTCACACTTGTCGCCTCGAAAAAGAGCGCTCGAAATGCTGAGGAGCGACAAGAAACGAATGCCGCCTAAATATCCTTTAACTGTAACCAATGACACATCAAAGGCCACATACCGAAACCAAAACCGAGACCCAGACCATAGAACCCCGAGAACCCAGAGAACCCGAACCGAATCGAAATAAACCGAACCCGTGCCCGTGTTCAAGTGCTCATGGGATAGGAATTTGGGTATTTTAAGTCCCGTCGATCAGGAAAACAATGGAAAACCCGATGAGGGAGGGTGTAGATCTGTAACCTGTCGGAAAAATCGAGCAAGGTGCCCCGAAGAGCCAGCATAATGATGTTGTTGCGGTCAGATCATATGGAACATATGCTGCGGATATCCTTGACAGGTTAGGTTAGAACAGAACAGCTGCCTAACGATGGGAAAAGGATTCGAAGAACGAAAACTGGGAGGGACTTCAACTTACGGATCTGTCAGCAGCAAATTTGAAATGATATGGTTAAGGGTGATGGCATAGTTAAGTACTCACTTAAGTTTTATACCACCTACTTTAGAGATATAATACTTATGAACCGACTTTTCTTTTAACAGAAACTAATTATAATGGTAAATTGGAAAGTTCCTATTTTTCATTTTTCGAAACGGCTTCCCTATGATCGGTGAACTTCAAAGGCTTAAGTTTGGTTGCATCTACTTAGCGGCAATTAAGTTTCTGCCTTAGCAGCACTTCCGCAATTAACAATATTATGCTCTAATCCACTTTCGGACTGCCTATATGATATGCTCAATTTGTTAAGCCGCTTTTCTAATCCCATTACGTAAGCTTCTGGCCCTGATTTTCGTCTAATCGCAGCATTGCATGTTGGTTAACATTTTTGCGCCCTTCTCTGCGCTTCTCATTTCTGCAAGAGAGGGATTTTAATTTTTTCGGAATTTTTGCGCATTTGCTATTTTATTATTCTTCTTTTTTGGCAAATTGCTTTGTGTTGTTTGTTTTTTTTTTTTTTTTTTTTTGTTTCGAGCGCATTGAACTTCCGTTTTTAATGCGCCGCCACGCCCACATGGCGACTGCATCCGCCCTCGTTCCGACATTAATTTTATTTTTATTGTATTTGGTTTGTTGTTTTTACTAGCCGAGCAATGAAGCGTTGCAAGGCGGCGGCAAAGGCAACGGGGCAACGTTGAAAAATCGCGTCCGACTATTTTTTTTATGATTTTTTTTTTCCGTTTTCTTGTCGGCGTTGAGCGGCGGGGGCTGAGGCGGTGACCGCGTTTGCTTTAGTTTAAACATTTGCCAGTCAAAGCGCGCTTAATTTATGCCTTTTTTATGCTGATGAAACGCAGACGACGGGCCGCTCCACGCCACTCGAGAAACCCGAAGACTACGGACCACTTGGAGGTCGCTACTACTACTACTACTACTAAGTCACAGAGCCAGCTATGGAAATGGAATCGTTAAAGTAAAGCTCATGCCCAAACATCGCGGACTCTTCCGCTTCGGCCTGCACTTGCCTTTTTCAACGGAAGGCCCTACTCGGCATATCCATGGGCCCACCAATTTAAATTCATTTCTTGCCGACTTTTATGGCTTTCGAATGGGATGTGTGCGAGGAGTTTAAAATTAAATTATAAGAACATTAAGTTGAGAAACATATTTTCTAGCTAACATTAGGCTAATTTGTGAATCTGTGGTATTATTAAGAAAATACTAAAAAATACTAAAATTCTTTGTAGATATAATGAAGGAGCTACAGCTAGTTTTCACATAATCCCTTTGTATTCGACACCTTTCACTTAAGATCGTATTTTCTCCATAACTCAACTATCCTACACCAGATGGTATAGAGGCACTCACCTGTATGACGCGCATGGGCAGCCCGGTCTCCTTGGCCAGTTGCTCCCTGATGTGGCGTGTCGGTTTCGGCGTCTGATTGAAGGCCGTCTTCAGCACCTCCAGCTGTTTGGCCTTGATGGTGGTGCGCGGACCGCGTCGCTTCGATCCGTTGGCATCGTCGGGACTTTTGTTCTCCGCCTGGGAATCGCCACGTCCATCCGGATCGCCGTCCAAGGAGCCCTGCGATTTATATATTGTACATTGTATTTCGTATTTTCTATATAGTGCACACAATGCCGGGCGTCTCTCTCATAATCGTTTGCCAATCATTAATCAAAGCGAGTGTGTGGATATGGAGAGTGGAGTCGGGGGAATGCCACCTAACCGACTGATCATCAAAAGCGGGCCTCATAATGGCGATTATTCAAATACCCTTTATATAAAGTCATTAACTTGATGGCGGTTAAGTGGCAGTTAAGTGCAAGTTAAAACTCGAGACTATGGAAAAGTTTCAGTTTCCCCCAACAAATTTAATATGAACTGTTGGTTAAGTGGCGGTTAAATGCAAGTTAAAGCTCGAGACTATGGAAAAGTTTCAGTTTACTCAAAAGTATTTAAGATGAAATGGCAGTTAAGTATTGGTTCAGTATCGGTTAAGTGGTGGTTTAAACTTGAGACAATGGAAATTGGTCAAAAGATCCGGAAAACTAGTTAACTCTCTTAATTTTCGAAACTACAGGGTAGCACTCTCCATCTCCCATTCATTACTCGGGTGAAATACAAGCTAATGATCATCTTACCTGATCGGAATCGTCATGGGTATTTTTGCTATCGGTGCTCATGCTTTGTACTGATATATCCGATGTGCCCAGAGGTCCGCCCGCTGAGTCGGGTCCGTTGGGCCCCAGTACGCCCAATCCGAGTGCCGTGGCCCGCAAATGCGGCGGATCATCGTCGTCATCGTCTTCGCTCGCCGAGCCCATTAATGAATCTGTAAGAAGAAAGAAGAAATCGAAATGAAACAGAGCTTGAACAAATTGCCACATACACTCACAAAGTAGTACAGAATAGAGGGAAACACTCCACTTAAAAGACAATTGCAATAAATAATATTTGTACTGGGCTAAGCCCAAAACGACGCTGCAATTGGATTTGAATTGGGTTTATTTCGCTGACTGGGTCACGTGTCGCCATTTCATGGTCTAAGTAGCTATGCTTCCCCCTTTTCTAACTGGTGTTCGGTGTTTGGGTCACGTGTCAACTGCAGTTGTTGCTCGCTGATTTCTATACAAGTTGATTAGGTGGGGGGAAGGGGGGGTTGAGGTCGGGGTCTTATCTCTGCCCAGTTCTCTGGCGCAGACTTTTAAGCTCTGGGCCATGCAAAATGCTGACACGCGTTCCAGTTTCCCTGGACCGTTTGAGATAAGAGGCAAACGAGCTTCGAAACGTGTCACTCAAAATGGGAATAGAAATAGAGTTTGGCAAAATCTGTGCGGAATCGGAAAACAAAAGCCCTTGGGGAGCACCTGACAGGCGGGCATTTCGAGAACGTTCCCCCCGAGGGATAGTTGCCCGAAATAAATTACACTTTATTATGCATAATCTAATCCGCACCAGATGCAAACCAAAGGGGGTTGTCCTCTCCAGCGATCTAAGTTCTGTGATTCAGATTCTACTTTCTGCGCTTCCAGTCTCATCTGGCACCTGTCACATCGACTGACTCTGGCCAAGAAGAGCTTAGCGCATCCCGCAGACGCGAACAGATGAGATGAGTTGAGTTGAAGTCTCGGCCTGATGGGATAGTAGGATGAGTGGATGAGATGATGAGATTCCAATTGCAACTCCAGCGCTTCAAATGCGGAATGGGTTGGGTTGCTCAGTCAATGGGGGGTAGCTTTCGAATTAGATGTCCATGGAGGTAAAGGATAGAAGAGCTGACAAGCTGCAGTTTTTACTTTTTAACGGGCAAAAAAAATGAAACAGAAAGTGATACAATATAAATATTTCAAAATATTTATATATTATATTATATTTTATATTACATGCAAAATAGTATTCCTAACATTCCAATAAAAGCTATATAATTATTTTAAAAAAAAATTAAAACTTTGAGAACAATTTATCTTGAATAAAAGATCGCTAGAAATGGATTATATTAAGAAAACGTTTCTTTCATAGAATCCGATCTCTAATTATAACTATAAGAATCCTTCACATAGGCTTCCTATATGCAAAATCCTTTCATCTGAAAACTTCCCACCATCTGGGATCTATCGGGATTAACCCTAACCCACGAGATCTTAATCAGTTCGAGGAGTCCTTTGCGAGCGTTTGGTCGAGTGTCGCAGGATGCCGTAAAAGTCCTTCAACAATTGACCCGCAGACAGAGCCAACGGTACGGAAACTTCAAGTGTTTACCAGCATCGCTTACTGGGTGGTTCAAAGCGCTTCAAAACGGTTCAGAATCGTTCAAAATCGTTCAGATGTTTCACTTCGTTTTCGAATAGCTTGAGTGGGTGGCGGGTGGTGGTTTTAAGGTCGCCGGTGAAACCATCCAAGAACGAAGAGATTCCTGCCTGGTCAGAAAACGTTCGCCCCTTTCGATTCGATTCGATTCCATATGGGCGCTTTAAGTTGTTGTAAACACATGTTAATAAACACGCCGAAATGCGGAGGGTTGTCAGTACCAGTAACAAATACACTCGAGCATCACTCAAATTAACTTTGAAAACCATTCAGGAACACTTCATTTGATTGCCGCCGAAAAGCGTTGCTGGGCGGAAAAACTGGGAAGCTGGGTGGGTAGATGGTTAGATGGTAAACTGGGAAACCACCCCCCTTTTTTTCGTGACCCTGCGGCAGTTGTTGTTTGTAATTGTTGTTGTAGCAATAGCAATTATACCATTGAAGCAACCCTCGGCAGCCATAAAAGTTCAAACACTCATTTCGCGCTTAGAAAAATATTTCCAGTAACCTTGTGGCCTTCTGAATTCCACAGGCCCCCCGCCCCCCGCCTGCGCAGCACTCTTGATGTTATTCTTTGGCAAACATCCGCATCCACATCCGCAGCCACATCCGCATCAGCCGACGTCGAGGATGCCGAACAAGTGCCGAGATCCTTGAGAGAGCTGAATCATTGGGCAAACAAGCAGGACAGGCACATAAATAAACAACAGGCGCCGCCGCCTGGTGGCATGAATCCATCAGCCCAACCACCCAACCACCCCCTCGATTTTCCTTTTCCACTTGCCCTGTTTGCATAGTCAAGTGCAACAGTTTCCAGCTTCCAAGTCCTGAATAGATTTCCCCCCCCCCCCCCCCCTATCTCTCTTTGCAGAAGATCTCGAAAAAGGTTGAGTGGGTGGTTGGGGGGTTGTGTCACCTGTTTTGTGGGTGGATCAGCCTTTGAAGGCCGCTTACACAAGCAAGCAGTGAGAAAGGGAAAGTATTTTTGTAGCCATAGATATGATATAAAAATAATATATTATATAGAAAGAAAACTTCTAAATTCCTCAAATAATATTTAAAAATACTATGTATACTATAGATATGATATAAAAACAAGAGAGAACGCTATAGTCGGGTGCCCCGACTATCAGATACCCGTTACTCAGCTAAGGGAGTGCGAGGGAGATAGATATATAAAATCTTTGATCAGGCATAACTTTTTAACGAATGGTCCGATTTGAAAAATTTCTTCTACATTTCGATAGGTATTGATAGTCACAATAAAACTGCATTTTTAGTTTTCCAAAATCTTTAATGGTGTGGGCGCCAGACACCTTTCAAAAAATGGTGTAGGGCGATTGAGGGCGTTAGAGGGGGCGTGGCACCATTTTGAAATAAACTTGCGTTGCGTATGCATGCAAAATGCCAATCCTCTAGCTTTTATAGTTTCCGAGATCTCAGCGTTCATACGGACGGACAGACGGACATGGCTAGTTCGACTCGGCTAGTGATCCTGATCAAGAATATATATACTTTATAGGGTCGGAAAAGCTTCCTTCTCCCTGTTACATACTTTTGCACGAATACAATATACCCTTTTACTCTACGAGTAACGGGTATAATAATATATATTATATCCTAAATTCCTAAAATAATATCTAAAAATACTATTAACCTTACTGAAGCTTGAATTTTCATTCACGATTCTTTTCTCTTCATTCTTGCTGTAAAATCTTTTGAATTCAGGTCATGTCCAGGCAGCTTAAACGAATTTCGCCCCCTGCCATTCCAGCAAAAACGAAATAACCCATATCATGTTGGCTGAAAATCGAAATCGAAATTCCCCGATGAACTTTTCGCCACCCCGGAAACTTTATTGCCCCACGTAAATAGTTTTGTCAGGACATCGAATATCTACCTGTCATTGCCTCATCCGCAAAAAAAAGGAAGGGAGAGTGGGTGGTTCAGTGGGTGGGTGGATGGTTGTGCCACCACCCCAAGGACCAAGGACCAAGGACTAGAAACCACCGAAGGAGGGGAAAACAGCAGCGGCAGCAGCCACCACCAATCGACGTAGACAAAGCGCACACACATTAATTTCGAATTAGTTTTGCATCATGTGGTTCACGATGCAGAAAAATCGAGGGGGGTTTTCCCACCTCCTCCGCCTCCTCCTCCTCCCCATCATCATCCTCCTCAGCCTCATCGAATGCTTTTGCTCCCCAGCATTTTCAGCTGGTTTTTCTGGCATTCTGTTATTCTGTACTTTTTCTTTTTCCTCCTCTCCGTTCGTGTTTATGGGCAACTATTAAGTGCACAACGTAGTGCGGCATGAAAAATGCGGCATGGACGTGGAACAGATCGCTGGATTTTCTACATGAGCGCACTCTGAAAGTCGTTCGCCTCACCAACATTCAGACATGGTCATATATACTATATAGTCATTCTGGGTTCTTTGGGTTCTTATGGGCTCTTTGGGCTCTTGAGTTCTGGAGTTCTGGGTTCTTGGGCCTTCAGCCCATTCTCCATTCATCGGCTGAAATCCGAGGGGAGTCTCGAGTTGGCTGGCTGTAAAATTAGGTTAATTCCTGTCAGTGCGTTGCTGATTTGAATTGTCACAGAAGAGGATATATTTGTGCACTGGAAGGTTGTGATATATAACATATTATACACCTGCTCACAAAGGTTGCAACCAATCTCTATTATTAGTTTATATTGATTGGGTTTTGATATATCTTTATGGAACTTATGGACACCTAAGTATTCTTTATTTTTATTGCTTTATTTTTATGTTTATTAGTATATATTACTTTTTATTTGTATTATTGCTATTATTTTTGATTCTTTTTTTTTTTATTTTTATTTTTTTATTTTTCTTTTTTTTTTCTTTTTATTATTTTTTTCTTTTTCTTTTTTTTTCTTTTTATTTATTTTTTTAATTTTCTTTTTATTTTATTTTTTTTTTCTTTTTATTTTTTTTTTAATTTTCTTTTTATTTTATTATTTTTTTTTTTCCTTTTTATTTTTTTTAATTTAATTTGTATTATAATATTTTTTAATGATATATTTCCCTTCTTTTTAATATAGACACTTAAAGTTATACATTTTAAGAACCTTTCCAACCTGAATTCCTGTTTTTCAGTACATCTTTCTCCTCCCTTTTTGTTGCAGTGCATACACTTGGCACCTGGTTCTCGGTTTCGTACTCTTTGGCATGGGATTTACTCGCACTTTGAGTGCCATTCGCATTGACGTTCGCTGACGTCTTCGCTCCTCTTAACCCCCCGCTGCCTCTAGAGCCCCTGCAGCCCCCTTAACCCCCTGAAGGCCCCTCTTAACCCCCCGATCGCGGCTTAGTGACGACGACTCTAATCCCCTGACTGCCTGTCTCTCATCCTCGTCCACATACATACATACATCCACCTATATGTATGCTTGAATATTTCTGCTCTTTCGCTTTTTCTCGGGGTTTATGTTTTCCTTTTCGTCTCTTGCCTTTTTGCACATGACAGTTACGCAAGAAAAGTGTCAAATCGAGTGAGTTGGCAAATGTTATGCAATCCCAATCCCCAGCTGGGATCCGATAGTCGTTGCTTGATTTCAGGACTTAAAGGTTAGGATCTGAGGATATATAATAGATTTAAGAATATTTAAGTATGGCTACGAATTGCTCAACTTTTGGCCTGTAAACTTGATATCCCATTAGGATCTGCCACTCAATGGGAAATGCCAGAAATGCTAGCCCTTAATTCCGAAATAGAACTTACAAGGAACTAGACTAATTTACCAATTTTCCTCGCTCTTTTTTCTTTTCTCGTTCCGTGTCATTGACAGACTAATTTTTTATTTTCTTCCCTGCACTTTGATTTCCTTCGGCGGTATTTCCGTTCTAACCAATGTTTTTTATACCACTTTCAAAGTCATCAATTTGCTGGGTCGTCGTCGTCGTCTGTTGGCATTTAGTGCCACTTGAGCGACAAACTGGCCAACGTCATGTCAAGGTCACACACTCGTCTGTACATATATGTATGTATATAAATACCGAGTGGGAGCCTTGGGTCATTGGTAATGAGTGTCCAAAGTTGTCCAAGTTTCATGTTTCATGGAAACTGTTCAAGTTGCTGCCCGGGCAGTTTGCACTTAATTTCTGTTTTCTGTTTGTGTGTTGCGTGCACAAACATTTAAAATTTATAGACAAACAGTCGAGTCTGCTGGCAGGACTCCCCCACATCTCTACTCCCCCTTTTTTGGGGGGGTTGGAAATTCCTAGCTCTGGCTTTTCCCCCCCACTTTTCCGATTTAGCCACTTGGCATGCTCAGTCAAGTGGAAAGTGTAGTGCCACCCCCTCGACATCTAAATGAAGTTGCCACCCAGTCCCACCCACGACCCCTGCTGGAAACCCCCGTCCACGTCCACCATCCAAATTCCCCATCCACCATCCAACCACCTCGATGGAAATTGCTCCTTCTGTTGACTGGTTCACGTTCTTCACGCTTTGATGCGGCATTACAAATTGTTGTGGTATTTGTTGTTGTCGTTGCACCCTCGCAAATAGTTGCACACACACACATACACACGCCCAAGTACAAGCTTACTTACACACACGAAGTGACACTGGGGAAAATAGGGGAAAAATAGGGGATATATAGGGGCAACAAAAAAAAATACATCTAATTTTAAGTGTTCTTCAATTTTTACTTAAAAATTTCAAAAATCTGTGATACTATTAACATTATCGATAATTTTCGATAATTTCGATAACAAGTAGACAACAATTGAATTTTAAGTGGTATTCAATATTATTCAAAATACGTAATAGTATTCAAAAATTGGTGATACTTTTAATACTATCGATAGTTTTCGATAATTTCGATTAATATCCGTAGCTTAAATAGTCACTCTTTAAAGTAAATTTCTGATCCCCTTTTTTGCACAGTGCATGGCATTTGTTTAATTCATTTGTCGTTGCCTTGGCTTTGGCTTTCTGTTCAAAGTTTTGCAGCCATATCTGTCTCGAAATTCGTGGCCGCCGCTCAAAGTGTCAGAAACAGTTTTTGAGCCTTTGTGACTTTGACTTTTGATGATGTTTTGAGCGCCTCAACTTTAGGTGGAAGGCAAAGGGGTTGCCAAGGGGGGCAAATCGGGCAAGTTTCCTCAGTTCGAACTTCGTTTTGTTTGACACTTTGCTGCAAACAATAAACTTGAAGTTCTTCTTTGGATTCGAAAAAGAGGGGATTGCAAAAGGGGCAGAAGAAAAGGGCCAAAGGGAAAAGGAGGGCAGCAGGCAAGCTATCAAGCGTGCTGAATCCTCACGAGTCCTTTAGGATCCTTTTGGATAGATTTAGTCTAGAGGAAGCAAGTGAAAATTGTAAGGCACTGGAAAATTGCTAAATAAAATGTGATTATATTATTATAATATTTTATTTTCGTAACTAATACTTTTAATATTAATCTATCAAAGTAAGAAACTGGAATAAATTTTAAAAAATACAAAAGAAATCTAAAAAATCTCTATAAACTTCTATAGTTTAGAGTTTCATTATTTAGCTACCATTTTTAGCCAAGCCAATAGAATTATTATTTCCCAATAGCTCTTCTTCATCACCATCTCAACTTTAAAACCCCATTTTGCCAACCGAAAATCTTTGTTTTGATTGGCATTACGAGCACAATAACTTCCATATGGCGTTCGCTTCTTACAAATGCTCAAGGAATGGAAAAGTGAAAATCAAAAGGGGTGGTTGGGCGGCTGAAAAGGGGAAGAACAAAAATAACAGTTGAAAAAGTGAGTACGCTCTGTTACCTTTTTGGGCAACTCAAACTCAAACTGCCGCTGCCTTCGGGTTGTTGTTGTGCCAAATGTGGCCTGTCCGCTGTTTGTTGCTTTTGTTATTTCAAGCATTTTGTGGCAGTGCCACAAGCGACAATCTACAACAACAAAAACAAGAACCGGCCGCATTTTGTGGGCATTTGTAAAGTGATCCCTTTTTTTTTGCCATTGCTGTTGGTTTTACAGCCAGACGAACAGGCACCGAAAAGGACCAAAGGACCTTTCTCCCTTTTGTTTGCCGCGCATGAAGAAATCGCTGTGGCTGCACTTAAAAAAAAACAGGAGCACCCTATTACTTTATTTCTAATTTAATAGAAAAGTTCCTTGATTAGAAAATTAAAGTAAAAAAATATAATCACTATCAATAATTTTAGAAAAAAAATGGATTAAGGTCCAAAGCATATTTTAATAATTATTAGTGAATTTTAAAAATGTATAATTACATTTTCGGCTTTTAAAAATTTATATAAAATATATTTTTTCATTTATTTCAAGTTTATTAGAAATGTTCCTTGCTTAAAAAATTAAATAATAAAAATATAATCACTGTCTATAAGTTTAGACAATAAAATCTATGTAATAATTTAACAATATTCAAACAATTATTTTTGAATTCTAACCTTTTTCTATATTTTTCTGCTATTAAAAAATTTTTAAATTTTAAATTTAATGTAAGATCTTTTTGCTCGCTTTTTATTCCAAGTGTTTTTGAGATGTTGTTGCTGGTTTTGTGATGTTGCTGTCATGATGTTGCTGCTGTGCCTAAAGCAACAGGATTTCGGTGCTCGCGTTTTTCCCTTGGAACGCGTTGAGCTGTGCCAAAAAGGATTTGCCTCATCCCTCCCCAGTTGGCATTTAACATTTTCTATATACATATACATATATGTATCTCTCTGTCCCGCTCTCTTTGAAATTGATACCAATGATGTTCGGGCCCTGTTACTTTGCCAAAACAAGAAAGAAAAAAAAAACCCCGAAACCGTTTTGTTTTTATTGTTATTGTGTATGTTGTTGTGTTATTCTTTCATTTCAACGCGCCTGTCGCCCCAGAAAAAAACGAAAAAAAAAAATAAAATGAAAGAGAGGAAATTCAAGAAGAGGGCCAGGCGAAGCAAAGGTGAACTCCTTTTGGCGAGCGACGAACCAACTGACAGGAATAACAAATAACAAAAACAAAAGCAACAGAGGCAACAACAAGAGGACAATTGCCATAAACAAAATGGCGTCGTTTTGAGCCGGCAAAAGGAGCCGAGCGGAAGTAATGGCAGTTAAGGACTCGCAGGAGGCTCGGTTAGCCTTCATATTTGCTTAACAAAAGGAATTTAATTCAAGGGAATTTCAAGACGTATATTTATACTAAAATATTTAACTCTCTTATCAGAAACTTCTATATGAAGATCGTAATAAAAAGTAAAAAAAAACAAATATATAGTACTCTATAAAACTCTTGACAAAAAAACGGGAAGTAGCATTAATCACCCAGAAGGAGTTGACATAAAAATCTTAAATAAAAACCGTGAAAACCGTAAATTCGGAAATAATGTCATATATATCCTAAAACTAGAATATTTGATTATAATCCCACCAAAAATTGCATTGCATATCCCACACATAAACCTCAAACCCCAGAAACCGCACCCAAAAAGAAGGAAGTAAGGTAAACAAAAACGGCAGCTAGCCCGAGCTGATCCCGAGATCAGCAGACCCTATAGACCATGCCCACACAGATGACAAATATGTTGACAACGCAACACGAGCGAAGGAACCCAGGGACCACACGCATATCATCTACATCCCCTACATATTATCCCATTCTTGCGAATGGAATTGCAAATGAATTGATGCGCTTTGTTGACTTTTGTCAATTGGGATTATGCCCATTCCCAATCCCATTCCTTTGGGCCGAAAGAGAGCGCAGCCATTGCGATTAACAATTGGCTTAAAACCGTGCCAAACAAAGTGTCGAAAAGCGAGCCTAAGCCGCAGATTCAGATTTTGAGTTTCAGTTTCAGACCGAAAACGAAAAACCGAAAAGCAAAACCCCAGATCGCGTTCTGCTGTCGGATCATTGACGAATGGGACAATAACAACTTTGTCTACCTGCCCACGCGATCGAAAATATATATGCATGTATATATAGAGAGAAGAGAAGGCAGAGGGGCAGAGATCAGAGATCAGCGCGCCTAGATTATTATGCCAGTCAGCCATCCGTCGGGGGATTTGTAAAACAGATCTTTTTACGGATTAAAGGCGAAGCCACGGCAGCGGTGGCGGTGGTTTCTGCGGTTATGACAAAAGACCCGCAGCCGCAGAGAGAGAAAAAGTGGGTAAGAAGTTGGAAAAAAATAAACAAAAAATTAAAGAAAGAAAAACATTAGGAAAAACGAATTATGATAATATAAAAATGGGTTCTTTCTCTATTTAACATTTATTCATTTGAAAACCCAACCCTTTTTTCTCACTGTTTTCATGTTTATGGCCTGATTATTGAGCTCAAGAAACGAGCAATAAAACCAATCCACATCTGAGTCTCCAATCTCGCCGAGAACTTCCGCAAAACGATTTAGTTTTTGGATACTACACTATAAGGAGGGGGTAAATTTTTTGTTTTGGAGGCGGGGTCAATGGCATAAAACCGCAGAAAGTGAAAGTAAGTGAGCCTGAGTTGTGGGCCAACACAATATTTGTCTTAATTGGAGTAATTTTGGGTGATTTTTCCCGGTAACAAGAAGTTGATGGATAGATTGTTGGTAAAATGAGATATATTAATGAAAATGAAAAATGTTAAATGGTAAATGATAATGGATAATGGTGTGGTATTAGAGGTTTTCATGACAGAAAAAAAAAATATATAGAGAAATTTATAAAACTAAATTTTTAAAGATTTTTTTAAATTTTTTATAGAGAAATTTAAAAAACTACATTTTTTAAGCACCTATAAAATCCGAAACAAAATTCCGGAGAAAATACTATAAATCGAAATCTCAAATTAGTTCACATAACATTGAGACTGGACCAAAATTTGCAAATTTTCCCCTCGACAACTTTCCCTTTTCGCCTTTTCGCAACGCTCCCAGATTTTCGGTGTTGTTATAGTTGGATTTCCCTTTCTGTTTGTTTTCCCAACCGTATTTTGTTATTTTGTTATTACTATTTCGGTTGGTCGCTTGTTTTTCGGCCCCGCGCTGTCAAACATATCAATTTCAAAGCGAATTTTCCTCGCCAGCCGCATTCGCTCTCTCTCTTTCTACCGCCCTATCTCCGTCTCTCTCTCTCTGTTGTTTTATTTGTTTGTCCATAAATTGTCTGTCAGCATTTCTGCTTTTGTTTTCTCTGCTAGATTTCTGACATGTTTTTCTTGTATCTCGATTTTGTTTTTATTTCCTTTTTTGTTCAGGGTTTTGTTATAACTTTTGATGGATTGCATGCAGAAAATGCAAAAAAAAACTGAGAACCGAAAAACGAGCAAAGTTCAAAATTATAAATCACACTCAAATTTGTTGCAAGAGGAGTAAGCGACAAAAAGAAGGTGAAAAAAGACTGGCAAAATTTATGATTTGCCGTAAACAAGAGTAACAACAAATCGATTAACACATAAAGCGAAAACAAGAATTAAACTCCAACGATTTGTGACACTAATAAATAAGGCTGCAACAAAGGGAGTCCCACTTTTTCCCCTTAGTTCTCTTTTTTTTTTTTAACTCACTCCATCTTCTTTGGGGATACTTTATGGGATGTGCGAAACTTTTATTTATTTATGCTTATTGCGTTTATCATTTGTGACATTTGCATAGCGCCGGCGTGGGCCAAAATGTAGGGAATCTGGCGAAACTCGAGAATCTGGTGAATCTGGGGAATCCGGGGAGCAAAGAAAAGAAGAAATTGTCACAGCTTGCCCGTTTTTATGGCTCCAACCAACGTCGCAATCTGCAGCTGTAAAAATCTGCGCAAATTTATGCGCAAATGAATTGTGCATTTGATGTTGGCTTACGCAAAAAGGGGAGTGGACCTTAAAAATTGGCTCAAAAATAATCTTCCCTATCTTATTTCCCATAATAATATAATATTTCTAACACTTTAGCTTTTTTCTGGTATATTTTTTAAAAAATGTGTAATAAAATATAGACTAAAAAACTTTATTTACAATTAAAAGATAAAAGATAATTTCCCATTTTATACTCCAGCTTCCTTAAAATATTTTCTCTAATAATATACAATTTTTTCTGTAAGGTCACAGTCCAAATAAATCACAAAAAATCAACCAGCGATCTTAAAAGTCATATTTCAAATGATTCATTAGTTCCACCTTTTTCGGTTCATTCATCTTTTTAGCACCTATTCCCCAGACGCAATCTACGCTTGATCTCGAATTTCAGTCATACGAAAATAAATATTTTTTTCATTTACAGGCAGAAAATGCCTTTTTTCTTGTGACCCACATTCGGTGGCCCACTGCCCACTGCCCCGCCCCTTCAACTTCAACCGAGATATTGGCTCATAAGTATATTTAAGTGTATTTGCCATTTTCCAGCCTGTAAAACTGAGTCACAGCGATTCAACGATCGCCGCCGCTTGGAAACTGACTCATTTCCATTGGCAATCGTGAGTCAGGCGTGGAAATGTGGAAAAGTTCTCCTGTTCGCCTGTAACCGTTTTGTTATATCATTTATAGCCGCCTATTTGAGGTTTTTTCAAGCGAAAAACTTTATTTTCACGCGCATTACGCAGAGCGAAAAACGAAAAACGCAAGGAAGGCGCAACACAACTGTGACTCCAAACTCCAAAGTCGGGCTCAAAAAAAAAAAGAGTGCTTCGGTGCCAGTAAAAGCCCATTAAAACTAGCTCCGAAGTGGCTGTAAAAAATAAAGCCAAACTAAAAATAAAATAAACATTAAGTGCGGGCTTTCGAGATAGAAAAGAGAAAACAGAAACTTGAAACAGAAAAAGAAAAAGAAACACAAATAGAAACTGAAACAGAAACAGAAAAATACCTCGAATGAGGAGTACTCGTAAAATACTGGAGATTGGGAACAGGTTTCAAATAAAGGGCCGCGATGAGGAGGGAGGGGGGGGGGGGGGGGGGGGGTTGCAGTTGGTGACCCCGACAAGTGGGCTTGGGTTTCGGGTTCGGTTTCGGTTTCGGAATTTATCTAGGCTGCAATGGTTTCGCCTCAGCGGTTACAGGTGGGAGGTATCTGGGTTACCAAAGATCAGGGCGAGTATCGATAAGCATGTGAACCCGTTTTAACTTCTAAAAATATTTATTACTTAATTTTAAATTGTTAGAAATATTTAAAGATTTTATGATCGTATGTTTAACATATTATTTTATTATACCCGTTACTCGTAGAGTAAAAGGGTATATTGTATTCGTGCAAAAGTATGTAACAGGGAGAAGGAAGCTTTTCCGACCCTATAAAGTATATATATTCTTGATCAGGATCACTAGCCGAGTCGAACTAGCCATGTCCGTCTGTCCGTCTGTCCGTCTGAGATCTCGGAAACTATAAAAGCTAGAGGATTGGCATTTTGCATGCATATTCTTGGAGTTCCTACGCAGCGCAAGTTTATTTCAAAATGGCCACGCCCCCTCTAACGCCCTCAATCGCCCTACACCATTTTTTGAAAGGTGTCTGGCGCCCACACCATTAAAGATTTTGGAAAACTAAAAATGCAGTTTTATTGTGACTATCAATACCTATCGAAATGTAGAAGAAATTTTTCAAATCGGACCATTCGTTAAAAAGTTATGCCCGATCAAAGATTTTATATATCTATCTCCCTCGCACTCCTTTAGCTGAGTAACGGGTATCTGATAGTCGGGACACCCGACTATAGCGTTCTCTCTTGTTTTTATTTGTATTTATATAATATTATTCAATATTATTTAGCTAGGAACCCATTTAAATTTACAAAAATAATTATTCTTCAATATTTAATTGGTAGAAATATTTATATATTTATTTATGAATTTATTTTAGTTAGCTGGGAACCCATTTAAATTAATAAAATATTATTCAATATTAAATTAGAAATACTTTAAATATTTATTTATTTTAATTTATAAGTTTTATGATCGTATTTTTAATAAACTGATATTATAATGTCTCTTTAAAGCTTAATAAAAAAATCCCACAATATAAACTCAAAAAAAATGCCAGCAAAAACTCTTTGAAAGCACAGACATACATACCCATCAGTTATCTCCCCTGAACATATGCCCACATATATCATACATATTTATATAAATATGAGTTATGAGTGTGCAAAATAAAAGGAAGCTGGCAAAGGGAAAAACGCAGCCAATGGCAAAGATCTCGGTGGCGCGATAAGGAGCAGCCAGCCACCCCATTCGGAAAACCTCGGCGAACTTTAAGCTTAAAGAGCCTTTTCATTTCAGCCATTTTCAGTGGGCTGTGCTGTGTGTATTGTGTGTGTGTTTCGGGTCGGGAGAGGAGAAATAAAATAAACGAGGGAATCGGAAGTGGAATCGGAATCAGAATCGAAATCGATTTCGTGTATTTCGAGTACTTGGAGTCTTTTGCCTTTTCTAAGCTTTTCCAAGGGGCCTTAAGCCAGTAGTATGCCGTTGTGTTAGTGGTAGTAGGTAAACCCAACCCCCTACTCCTGCCCCTGCTCTTCTTTCTCCCATTTTCTTTTTCCTCTCCTTTGGCAGACATCATTTTGCACACAAAGCTCTGCACATTTCCGTTTCCGTTTTGTATACATAACCTCAATTCACATTTTGGCATGGCTACCCTTAGATGCCAACCCCCAGTGTGTTGGCCTCTCTTTCTAGCGCAGCTAGTCCCCACTAGCACCCCCCCCCCCTCACCCCTCACACATTTTGCGGCTGTCTCTTTCTTTGGCAAATGCCACCTGCAGCAGTTTTTGTGAAGCTTTGCGTGCTTTTGGTTTCGACAGTTGGATTTGTGCTGTGCGACCTCAGAATAAAGTCCTACCCCCCAACCCTCAAACCCCCTTTTAACCACACCCCCCCCCCCCCTGATTTTACCACCTTTTCCCTTACAGCTTCCTTTCGCCTTTTGTTTCGTTTTTCTTCGCTTTTTGCGGCTGCTGTTTTCTTTAGTCAGCCGCCAACGCGAAATCCGCCAAAGCAAGCCACCCCCAATAGCGCCACCCCCTTTCCACCCACCCTCCTCCCTCTATTGCCGTCTCTCTTTGGGGCATTTCGTTTGTTGCCATCTCTTTTGGTTTTTGGCCCGAGGCCCGCCTTTCTTTTTCCCAGCCCCTCGTTTTTTGTGTGCTGTCGACTGCGACGTCGACGCTTATCTCTGCCAACCCCTCTAAACAAAAAAAAACCCCCCCCCTTTTTTTTGGGGGGGATTTTCAGGAGGTTTTCCTTATATTTTCGACTTTATTTTTTGGCTGGTGAAAATGTTTGGCCAAGCTTGAAATATGACACGATTACAAGTGGGGGGTGCTTATATAGGTACACTTGAAAAAAAATTTAAAAGACATATCCAAATATTTTTTAAATTAAATACAAATTTTTTATAATATTTTGTAAAATTGTTTTATATTTTTTCTTAATTTTTAAAACATTTTCTTAGCCAACACAAACATTTTTCTCAGTGCCCTAACTCTTTTTTGGGTCGTAAATCTCTGCTGTTTAGTGCGCCGAGGTTTTTTGGGGAAAATGGCTCCTTAAAGTGCCGCACTTAAAGCGCTTTTATGGGCATCCACCATCCAGCATCCAGCTAAAGTCAAATAAAACAAATCAGAAACAAAAGCCAAAGCCAACTGAAAACTGAAACTGAAACTCTCGCATTGTCATTATCAGGAGACTTGATTTTGTTTGCTCATCAAGTTAACCCCCCCTGAAAACCTAAAAACCCAGAAGAGACACTCAATTTTTGATTGGAGATTTATGGGGCAAGTTACGAGTCCGCTTTCGGCACTTAAGTTCACTCGAGTCAAGAAGACTTTGCTCTAGTTTTAACGCCTCTCGTAATTTGCCCCGACACATCATCAAATGGCTGGCCCTTAACCCTCTAGTGCCCCCCATCTCCCGGTTCGCTTTAGTTAGACATTAAAAGGCTGAAAATGCTGAAAATGCTGAGCGAGAAGACCCTTTTTTATTTATTTCTCTAACGTCTGTCCCTCGTTTTCGTTTTATTTCGCTGCCTTACGAGTTTTGTCATTAAGGCGCGCAAGTCGTTCAACAAATGCCCCATAAACAATAAACAATAACAAGTGAGTGTGTGTAGAGAAGAGTTATTACCCAAAATAAACAAAAAAAAAATAAAATAAAATAAAATAAAAGAAGAGATAGAAGTGGGATTTGCAAACATACAGGTTGAACATTTAAATTCAAAATCGATTAGGTCAATAAATTCATTGAAAAATACTAGGACATTTTCTCATTGGATACCAATTTACCCTCTTCTTAAACTACCATAATTTTCCCAGCACACTTAGCACTTATTTTCCCTCTGAATTATTATGGTCTTGATTTATGAACTCGGGGCTCCATACTTTTGCTCTACTATTTCCCGCTAAAATGGCGACATTTCCGCCACAGTCGGTGCCAAAAGTCTACTGGCCTTTCCACCTTTTGGGCGTTGTAAATTTTTATATTTATTTTTATTTTCCCCACTCGGTCGCCACAAATCAAAGCCGTGTTTTTATGGAAAATAGTTGGCAACACACACAAAAGCACACACGCACTTGGCCAAATGATTTACGAAGGCGTTGAAAAGGCGTTAGAAGAGGAAGGTACCAGTTTTTTGGTTCGTTTCGGTTTTTTTCCCTATTTTTTTTTTTATCGCACATCGGTAAAGTATTAAATTCGTGGCCCCAAAATAGCCGCAAATTTATTATCCCAACGAGCGTACAGTGAGAAAAAAAGCATTAAAAGAGGCGCATGGAAAAAAAAGGGGGGGGGGGGGGGGGTGGCGTTGTGGTCAGTCTCGTGTATAACAAAAAGTAAAAACCCCGAGAGTCATAAAAATAAAAAATAGCCCAAGTAAATGTCAAATAAACTTTAACGGTTTTACTTTTTTTTTTCCTTCGGTTCTTCGCTTTTTTTTTTTTGGTTTTTCTACGAGAAACAGATTGGACCACAGGCAGCCGCAGCAGCCAAAGCCATAAACTTTTCGAGCTGCAAGGCCCCGAAGCGAAAAAAATATAGTACATATAAATACTTATATAGCGGCGTATAAATATATATATATTGGGTTACACGTGAAAAAAATATAATAATTGCAGCTGAAGATTAAAATTTTATGCAAAATACTTGGGAAATTATATAATCAGGAAATAAATTCTGTAAATATAATTTTAAAAAAGTTTTAAAAATAATAATAAAAAACTTTCTTATTTTTAATCGAATTCCTATAGCTACTCCTTAATTTTCCGTGCATAAATACATATAGAAGCCATGTAACCAAACTGACTGAACAAAAACTGCCACCGCTGCAAAAACTGAAACTGCAAATAAAAATAAAAATAATATAAAAACTCCTAGAGAAAGAAGAAGTAGCAACCGCAAGGCTGTTGGCGAATCCCAAAAGGGGGCGGTTAGGGGGGGCGTGGCAAGGGGCCAGGGGGCCCATCCAGAATGAGAGTACTATATTACGTGACCAGCCGGCAAAATGACAACCGTAAATCTGCGGTATATTTCATGTGGTTCAGAGTTGGACTTAAAGGGCGGAAGGCTATAGGGTTTACCCATTACCTTGATTCATCCAGGGGTTTACTAGGCAATCAGATGCTTAAGTTGGAAATAAAACAAAAATATATAAGCTATTCTCCCTTAAAGCGTAAAAAACTATAATATTTATATATTACAGGAATGATAAATCAAAAAAAAAAATCGATATGAACGTAGATCAATTTTACATTATTTAAGATCAATTTTAATTTTATCTGTGGCCAGGTAAATTTGACCTGATCGAAAAGAGTACTTCATGTAAAAACGATGTGGGTTTTGCATGACCTAAAATTTACATGGCCATATCGATTTTACGGTAAGATGCATACTAATATTAATAATTACTAATACGCCATGTTGCCACCCTGTAAAAAAGCCGACTTTTGGCCAACTTTAATGTCGAATTTAAAGATAAAAGAGAGGCCAACAACAACAGCTGCTTATCGCTGGCGAAAAAAAACACAAAAATAAATAAAAGATAAAAGATAAAAGGAAGAAGATGAACCTTAGGAACTTTTGGCCATATGCGTTTGACCCTTTTGGCCAGCAAACAGAAACAACAAAGCCAGAAAAAAGTAGGCGTAAGAAAGCAACAAAAGCGGCAACAACCACAAAAGCAAACAGGACAATAAAGCAGGAGGCATAAAAAGACGAAAGGCGAAGGAGGAGAACAACGTGTGTTTTGTGTGTGGGTTCGGGTTTGGGTTCATAAAAATTTTGTTTTCGGCCGTCATAAAAATAACAACAGAATCCCTCAAAAAACAACAGGCCAAGTTGGAGTTAAGGTCGTTTAAGGGTCATTAAGTACGCAACTCACACATGCAATATATGTCTGTATATATATGTATGTGTGTGTGTGTGTGTCCTTGTATATGTACAAGGAAAGGACTCCCACATGTTCAATGCTGAAGTGCCGTAAGTCATTCGAAGTGTCGATGATTACTCACAAAGTTTAAGGCTTAAAGGGAACCGAAGAGCAAGGCCAAAAAGTTGGCTAATTCAATTTAAAAAAGGTTTTTTACCAGGCAAATTGAAGAAGAAATTCCAGGAATAACTTACTAATTTATTCTAATATTTTGGAATATTTAAAAAATAGTTTATTTAAATTTAAAGAAACCGAACCACTTTTAATTTAAATTATCACAAATATTTGTACTGCACTTAAATTTATTAAGGAAACGAAAAATATATTAACCTTGGGACTTTGAAGAAAATAATTCATTTGAGATACTTTGCACACTTGGTAATTAGTTCCCGTTGATTTTTTTTTCAGCACTTTATGGAACCCATTTTGTGTTCTTTGGCTACCAAGTTTTATCTCAAAACTTTTACTCCATTGCACTTTGTGTTCCCCGCTTTCTTGGGTCTCAGTTTTCAGTTTTTCAGCTTTTATTTTTTATTTGTAGTTTGATTTATTACCTCAGTTACGCCGGCCATTCATTGTTGTTGTTTATCGCACAGCAAACAGTTTAATTTATATGACAAGCCATAAATTGACGCGTCGAGAGCGACGACAAAAAATAAGAAAAAAAAATTACACGTTTCCTTTTAAAAATGTTGATAGTTTTTGCATGGTTTTTAGTATTTTTTTCTTTTGTTTTCCTTGACAAAGAGGCGTATACGTGATGTGTTGACACTTTCTTTTCTTCTTGCTTCGGTTGCATCAGTTTTGTGGGGCTCGTCTTGTTGTGGCTAAGTGAAAAATCCGTTGCACGTAATTAACGCAATTAAAATCAAAACATTAATGACCTGCGCTCCTTTTCGACCGCTGTCGCTGCCGACTGCGACGCGGCAGCGCAGTCGGCGTCGCTGCATCGATAAAAGCAGCAGACGGCGCAGCACTTGAACTTTCCCCCCCCTCCCCCAGAATTTTAAGTAATTTTTCAGCATTTTCTATTTCTGGTTCAAAAACGTTTTCCTTTTATTTCTTTCGAACAATTTAGGGGAAAATAAATAATAATTATGGTTGAATTATTGGCTGGGAAGTTCGGAGGCAAGAATATTATTAATGGATGCAAAATCCCAAAGAGAGAGAGAGAGCCGAAAAAGCGGGCGAACATTTTTGCCTACTTTTTGGGGCTCGCAGCCATTTTGTTCTGCCTGCGTCGACGGCGGCAGCGACGTCACTTTGCCATCTTGCATCTCGCTCTCTCTTGTCCTCCGCAAATGCGCAGCTGCGAAGAGAAGACTCGCGCTCTCTCTCTCTCGTTCGCCGCCGCTCTCTCTCTCTCACCCTCTCTCGCCTGCTCGCTCTTTCCCTCTCTCTCTTTCCGGGGAAAGGGAGAGAAAATGGCAGCGTTGAAATATTTAACGCCGCTAAGTATGCTACGAAAATATTTTTGCCAACAAGCGAAAAAAATGCCGAGCACATATTGTTATTTTCCTTTGGTGGCCAAAAATTATGACCAAAAGAAATTTTAGGCCGCCTAAAAAAAGGAAAATTAACTTTTCAAGGAGTTTGAAATTAATTTACAATAAATGTTTGTACGGAAAACAATTAAATACCAATTTCTGGAAAATTTAAAGTAAAGAAATATTTCCCTTTAAAGCCATAATTGCCGCTTTTCGGCCAGTGAAAACTTGGCGAACGTCAAATAATTATCCAACCAACTTTAAAGCTTAACCCATGCTCGCACCCGCTCACGCACACACACACACACACACACGTATATGCACATCCTTTAAAACTTTGTTCGTCGAGTGAAAAGGGTAAACAATGGCGAAGAGGCAGGGTCGAGTTTTGCAGCTGCTTTTGGCTTTAATGCGTTTTTTCCCAGCTGCCTTTCCGTTTTCCCCGCCTTTCTGTTGAATTTTTCGGCCACGAAAGGAATGCGAAAATTATGGCACAAAAAAGGCTTTAATGGACAAGTATTTTTAAATTAGCGGAGTATGCAGGAATGGTTGAAAAGAATATTAGACAAAATATTTAGAATATATGCAAAAGTTATTAATAAAAAGTTATTAAATCCAGAAACATTGTTTTATTTTTTATTTTAATTTCCCAATGCAACTTCCTCCCTCCAGTTTTCCTTAAATCCCCGTCTATCGTGTGTACTTGCTTCCTATTATCTTATGCATGACTTTGTTTTATTTATGCGATTTGTGTCAATATTTGCCAAGCATTTAGCCCATGACTTTTGCACGGCCTTCTTGGTGCCGCAAAAATGCAGAACATATATATATTTTCCGGGATTACCAAAGACAACACAGTATGCGCAGTTAACAACAGAAAAAAAAAGAAGAATATATAATAAAAACGAAGCAAATTGCTGCGCCGCCTGAAAAATCAACAATCAACAACAACAGAAGGCCGAAAAACAATGGCAACATTTTCTTTTATTCCCACGGTAATTTGAATGGCAAATATTTCTATGGCAAACGATAAACAATTAGTGCAAACAAATAGACAAACTGCGTCAGAAATTAAAATATTTTTGGGCAGAAACGAAACGATACGAAACGATACGAAAAGCGTGGCACAAATTGCGCCTAAATATACCCAAAAGCGTTCCACGTGTCGTATGCGTAATTTTGTATTTATTGCTGATGGAATTGCAGATACGTGAGAGGCTTTGGACCCTAAACTCGTGAGGGGTGAGGGGAGAGGGGAGAGGGGGGGACAGACTCTCATTAGCAAAGATGAGCCCCAATTGGGATGTCCAGAAAATTTATGGAGCCCTGATTAGGCAGCTCCAATAAATGGTGAACAAAGTGGAGGGGAAACTAAAACTAGATATATCCTTTGTATCGATTTTTAACTTTAATAAATTACTAATAATTATTTCATTTTTTTAATACTTATTTCGCAGACTTACCGCTCAGCGAATTGTGGCCGCAGGATGGCGCCTTGCCCAGCAGATAGTCGTCCTTGCAGATGAACTTATTGTCGTCCAGCACGTAGAGCTGCTCACCTGTGCTCAGTTGCTTGCGGCAGATGCAGCAGGTGAAGCAGTTCAGGTGGAAGACCTTGTCCCTGGGCTTTCGCACCAGATCCGACGGCGCGATACCCTGGCCACACCCACTGCACTTGGTGCCATAACGTCTGTGGATGAAAATAATAGTAAAAAATAAATAAATAAATATTTTAAATTAATACATTTTTATATTTTATTTTAATGGTAAAATGAAAAACTAGTGAAAGGTTCTTTAGAAAAACATTTTTACAAAAATACCAAAACCTTTGGTATTTTTGGTATATTATGTGGGCTAAGATAGATTCGTTGTTGGTATACGTTTTCTATTGTTCCCATAAAGCCTTAAACTCATTTCAATCAAATATCTTAAAAGAAAATTCATAAGCTATAATTTTTTTTGTAGAATTTTCCATGTTTATAGAAAGATTGAGGTCTCATAGCTCATATATGATAGCTTATAGCTCAGAATGGCTTGTCCTTTGGCAATGTGCCTCTCGGAAGCCTTTCAATCCTGATCCCGGATTGAATTTCCCCACTCGAACCCTGCCTCCTCCCTTATGGATGGCTTTTGTCTGCCGCCGTCACTTGTTAACCTTTTCCAACTGGCGCTGATTGATAGGACGACACCTAGTCGACGCTTCAGCCTTTCAGCAGCAAATCAAGGAAGTGCACGGGGCCACAGGATTTGATTTCATTTTGATTTGTTCAGGTATTTTGCATGTTAATTGCTTTCGCCTGCCATTCTCGAGATTTTTTTTTATCCATTTCCTCGAGTTCTTTTCAATTAGCCCGGCCAATCGAGGTGACGACGGAGTGAAATCAAATGGAACGCAAAAGTCGCGATTGCCAACTTGACTTAATTGCTTCGGTTTTGATTTGTCCCCCTTCGTCTTTGTTTCTATTTCTGTTTCTGGCTTTGAGACTGAAGGCTCAACCGATTCAGGTGGGATTCATCGTGGAATTAATCGAATTGTGGGATTTATAGAATATTTTACTTTAAGAAAAATCCTGTACATGTTTATTAGGAATTTTTGTATTCTAATTTATATAATGAAGCTTAAGAATTCGCGTTTAAAATCTACCAATACATATTTATTGAGACTTTTCTTTATCTAATTTATAAAATAATGAATCTCAAGAATTCGCGTTTATTATCTACCTTTACATATTAATTAGGACTTTTATTTTTCGGACTTATATAATGAAGCTTAAGAATTTGCGTTTAAAATCTACCAATACCTACATATTTATTGAGCTTTTTCTTTTTCTAATTTAAATCATAATAAAGCTCAAGAATTCGCGTTTATAAGCTAACTAGATTTTTAAATTTCCCCTTTATCCATTCAAAAACTCACCTGAAGAAATCGTTGCGACAGTAGAGCTTCGATTCGCGACTGAAGCATTTGTCGGTGAGCGGTTGGAGGCATTCACAGCAGCGGACGCAGGAGGCGTGCCAGGCGCGTTCCAGGACATTCAGCAGGAACTTGTCCAGGATGGGCTTGTTGCATCCGGCGCAGGGATCGCCAACGCCCACGGGCGGTTCACTGCGACCTGAAAGAGAGTGAGGGGAAATCTTAAGAATCTTGCTGGGAAAACATTAAACAAATAAATATTTTGTTTAAGTTATTAAATACCCCTGAATGATTTGTATTTATTTGGAATATATTTTTATTATATTTTTTCTATTCTTCATTTTCTGTCTATCTCTAACAAATATTTATATTTATTTTGCACTTATTTTCCTTGACTTATCATGAGTTCGAGCAATTAGTGGCGTGACCTCCAGTGACCTTTTAATTGTGGGAGCAGGAAAAGGAAAAGCGGCGGTCAGTTCAAGTGGAAAACGGGAAGTGGGAGAGCGGGAAGTGAGAGCACTCAACTGTGCGTCGGAAAATCCTTCGAGGCGCAAATTAGCACCTCGCTCTGCTTGCCTCATTAAGTTTGCACATGTGTGAGGGGGCACACACACAGACACACACACACACACCTAAACCTGTCTGTCCACCTGTAAATGAGCAATTCCCAGGTGCGTGGCCTTGGACGGATGCAAACATTTGAGGATTTACAATTTGCACTTTGCATTTTGCACTTAGATAAGTTCGGCAAATGCCCGCCAGGTGGGGGTTTTTACCAACTATTTTCCTTTTTTCTACACTTTTTAACGCTTTCCAAAACAGTTTTCCTACCTTTCCAGCAATTACAGGAATTCTGTTTGTAAGCACACATAGTAAATATATTTTTTTAAGATCTATAAATCTTTTTGGTAGTACAATAAATACAAAATTAATATTTCATATTTATATTTTGATAAAATTTCGATAATTGAAACATTTAAATCTCCTAAATACTAAGCTAATCATATTAATTTTCTGTGCACAAATCCTCCATGGGATCTTCCACCTTGTTAGTTCTGCCACAAATGGGCGGTCTTGGGGGCGTGGCACATGCATATAGATTTATATATTTATATATATGCGAATATATATATTTATAACCATATAATATACGATATATACGAAATATGTGTGTGAATCGAGGGAAGTGCAACCGAATAATGATAGAGGCCAAGCTAAAATGGAGCCCCGAGGCCTGAGAAACTCGAGTCGGAAAAGGAGTGGAATGAGTGGAAAAGGGAGAGGGAGGAGTATCGGATAAAGGAGGAGATGCTCGCGAACAAGGAGCAGAAAAAGCTGCCTCCTTTCGCAGTCAATCAGTCAATGGAGTTGCAAAAGGGCTGAAATATCTTTTGAAAAAATAATTCCCAAAGACGAAGCCAAAGCGTTTGTCTTCGTTTGTGGAATATATTTTTGCAGGTGGGGCCGTTGGGGGCGTGACCAGGTACAAAATATATACAAAACACAAGGCGGAGGAACTCAAAAACCAAAAAAGAGAAAAAAAAAACATTTTTTTGGAGGCTGCCAAAGGAG
The DNA here is from genome assembly GCA_035046095.1 of Drosophila pseudotakahashii. NCBI lineage: Eukaryota > Metazoa > Arthropoda > Insecta > Diptera > Drosophilidae > Drosophila > Drosophila pseudotakahashii. The sequence goes on from JAWNOE010000105.1 coordinate 19,103,653, forward strand.
CGGAAAGTCCAAATAAAAAGCCAACTTGTGTGTGAAAATGTTGTTTTCATTCAAAAACTTTTCGAAGAACGCGGCAAGAGGAGGAGGTGAGAAAAAGAGGAACATGAATGGCGAAAGGAAGTGGGAGGGATGCCGGCCAGAAAGCCAGGAGATGGGCCAATACGATAGCCACGAAAGAGTGGGAAGTGGGAAGCCAAAAGAATACGTTTATCTCAAAATATAATAATTTTACAAAATTATTTGTTTTTGAAAAAATTAAAAAAATTTAAATTAAAACTAAAATTCCAAAATATGATTAAAAAACTACCTTAAACATTAAAAAACAAATATATATATAAAAATATTTAAGCCCCCTGACGAAACTTGGCCAAAAAAGAAACAGCGAGAAGACAAATTGAGGTGGATTTTTGGTTGTTGCTGAGATCCAACTGCCATATCATATATATCATATTCAGCAGCCTCCCTAAAAGTTCCCACCTCCTCCGCCGCCATCTCCTCCCACAGTGACCCACATTAATAAAGCTTAGGGAGCTGCCTTTTCCCCTTCGCTCTCCTTCTAACCCCCTGTTACTCATACGCCCCGTGCAACAAACGACAGTAGCCACTGCCTCGAGCGAACTGATAAAACCCGGGACCAAATGAATGAATGAACCCCCGTGGATGGATGGATGAGATGGGAAAATACGGACCAAGCATGCTTGGCCATTATAAATGAGCAACTGACACACTGATTGATTGACGAATTGACTCATTTTCGCTAACAGAAAGACCGAAAAAAAAAAAACAGAACAGAACAGAACAGTGAAGAATTATAACGAACATCCTACCGAACATTCAGTAGGGGCTAAAGCAAAAGCAACAGAAAAGCACAAGCAAAGCACAAGCAAGAGCAAGAGCAAAAGCAGCAGCAACATCATCGCAAGTGGCAAGTTGCAAGTTTCAAGTCCAGACCTTGCCGCATATGTCAAAATTGACGGATGTTATCAATCATTTCATGCCGCTGCAGACAATTTTTAATGAAGGTTATAGACGTTTATAGACGGAACGAAATGGGCGGGACGAGGAGGAGGAGGAAGAAGAAGAAGAATAAGGAGAAGAGGATGAAGAAAAGCACGGTGAAGCGATTGTCTTCAGGTTCGAGTTCGAGGCTCAATGAACTATACGAAAAGCGTTGCAAAACCTGGGTTAAATGTTGTTCGTGTTGCTGCTGTGCATGTTGCTGTTGTTGCTGTTGTTGTTGTTCCCGATTGCTGATTACCAATGATGTCGCTTTTAATGCTGCCTGTGGAGCTATTCTACTAATTGTTAACTGTATAGTTGGTGAGGTTTTTTTCAGGGAGTTTATTCCTAGGTTTTTTATTGTAAAAAATGCGGAAAGAGAAAAATCTTAACAAAAATTCTGTTTTTCCAAAAATTCTATGTTTATTTTTATTAATTATTCAAAGCATTGTAGTTCATATAAATGGATGATTGATTAGAATATGTGTATTAAAACTTTATCATATTGTGAACAAAAAAACTGGCTATTTTTAAGATTTTGTTATTTTTTTGATCTACTAAATGTCCCTAAATGTCTCCATTAAAAATATCGATCAAGGAAAAACTGTCGGTTAACTGTCGGTTAACTGTCGGTTAACTTTCGGTTAATTGTCGGTTAAATGTCGGTTAATTCCAGTAAAAAAAATATACATCTATTTCTGCTCTTAAGCCAAACCTGAACCTATCAGCAATTTCGGCTCCCTTCTGTCTTCTTGCCAGCAATTTTTCGGCACTTTTATTCAGGCTCTTCTTCAATTTTTCGTACATATACTTTTTTTTTCGCTTTTCGGCCGTCTGGTCTGTCAGTTATGTCCGGCACCTTGGCGGGCTCTCTGGACTTTATTTTATTTTTCGTGCCTTCTGGCGCGTTTTTAAAAAGCGACAAATTGTTGTTTGCAGACGCCGACAACGTTGTTGTTGTTGTTTCTGTTGCTCTTGGTGTTGTTGTTGTTGTTGCCGCTTAAGTGTCGCAATTTAAATATTGTTGAGTGCACTTTTGGCTACCGTTGGCCATTTATTTTGCGCTGAAATTTATGTAACGATGTGAAAAATTGCCCGCTACTGGAACGAAGCGAAATGTCTCGGCTCTAGGCGCTCTGTTCACTCTCTTTTTGGGATTTTCAGTCTTTTGCTCGACTCTCCAGGCGGAGAAATAAGTTTCCTTTTCATAGGGATTCATGGGTAATTAATATATTACAATTTACATATTAATTTTATAAAGTTAGGAATTTTTATATAATATTTTAAACATTTTTTGTTAAATCATTATTATTATAACATTTAAAATATTTATTTTTCAAGACATTTGATAGGTTCTCGAATGATTTTTCGCCTGTGCGGATCTGTGGATCTGCGTGGCAGCAGCCATTGACCGCAGGGCAAGAAAAGACCGAGAGAAAAGTGCAAAGTTGCTGCCGAAGCACGTACAAAGCATTTTGCACAACATTTTCCGCGCTCGCACACACACACAAATACACATAGATATATTATATAGCTACATGGCTATATAATTGTGTTCCAGCTTCTCCGCAATCCACAGACTAACTGCATTTATAATGCAGCAGCAGCAGCAGCTTCTTCATGGCTCGCTGGGCCGTTCCCGGCAACACCCAAAAGACCAGCCCCGAAAAAATACAGAAAAGAAGAGAAATATCAGGATGGGGCTGGGGAAAAATAACAAATGAACTGAACTCGGTTCCCCAGCTGCCGGTTGATTTTGCAGCTCGACCACAAAAAGAGTACAGTGAAGCTAGGCAGAGTTGGCTAGTCATATTGGTTTATTTACTGCTATTTCTTGATATTTAATATGAGTTTTCCCTTGAAATCATCGATTTAATCGAATCGATATGGTGAAAATATCGAAAATATCGATATTTTTCCAGCTTTGCTTTAAAGTAGGGCTGTTAAAACATCGATAGTGGACACCATCGATGTTTCCTAAATTTTAAACCATCGATAGTATCGATAGCGCTATCGATTTTTTTACCAACCCTACTTTAAAGCTGTTAAATTTCCCAAATATATATATAATACTGTTTTCAACCGCAAACTTTCTGCTTTATCACAAACTTTAAAGCAGGAATCCCTACTTCTTGCAATTATTCAACCCACTGTGCACAATGGCCACCACAGAAGCAGCCACACAACAAACTTTTGACCATTGTCGTCTGCGCCACAAACTGTGAAAAATTCGTTCGACATCAACGCAGAGTTAAAAAAAAAAAAAAACAGGGGAAAAAAAATAAAAATAAAATAAAATGATGAAAAAAACACAGGGGCAGAGCAAAAAAAATGGGAAATAATAAAAATCAGCTTCAACTTTTTGCCAAAGCACTTGCTGCGCCATGTTGGTTACGCCCCCTGCCCCGCCCACCGCCCCCCTCCCGCCCCTCGACCGAGCTGAAAACGTGACTAAAATGTTAAAGCCACGGGAAAGAAAAGAAAATCCAAACCAGCAGCAGCAGCAGCAACCGTCGCTCAATCGCAATCATTTTTTTCCAGCTGCTGTTTCTTCTTCAAGCCATGTTTTTCTCCACTTTTTTCTTTTTCCTTTTTTTTTGCGCTGGCAAATCTTATGCAAAAATCCAAATGGAAATGCAGCAGCCAAAGAAGGAAAAGCCAAACAAATGGCTGAAGTGAAATGGAAATGGGAAGTGCGGAGGATAAAGGGGAGTTGGAAAACATTTGCACAACTTGAAAAAGTTCAAAAAAGTTGAAAAAACCAGGTCCATCGACCGATAGTCTATGTATAACAAAAATTGTATTTCAAGTCTTTCAAAGGCTTGATAAAAAAATACTTTCGTTAAAAATACTTTAAGGATATAATCTAAATTATAATATTTATTTTACCCCCGACAATATATTTTCATAACAATTCCGTAGTCACAACCGTGAAATCTTCCCACTGCGCTTATTCAAGTTTCTTTTTTTTTTTTTTTTTATTTTGCTAATATCGCAACTAATTATGTAATTAAAATGTTAACAAGTTTAACGCGAGCAATTTGCGTGAGCGAAGCGATGACAACAGCAACAACAAGAAGCACAAAAAAATAGGTGTTAAGCTTTATATTAATATTTCAAGCATATCAGAAAACAAAAAAAAAGTATAGCCACAACGAAGCGGTTGAACTTTAGCCTCGAAGCGAACGCAACATTTAATATTCTTTATGGATTTTTATATTTCCGAAAAATTTACATACCAACATATAGTAAAACTCGAAAGGGGCGAGGGCCAACGAAAGGAACGAGTGAACGAGTGGAAAATGCAATCAAAATTGTCAAATCAGGCGCAACGAATTGCATTCAAAATAGCTTATTTGTTGGGGGGAGGGTTTAAGATATAGAAATAAAGAAGCAAAGGAAGCTCCAAAAAATTTAAATAGAAAGGGGGAAATATTTTTAAAAATAGACAACATGTAAATTACAAGCGATCGATAAAGTTATCGATGTTGATGTATCGAAAGCTAATCATCCCTGCTTCGCACTTTTATTCTTGATAATATAGTATGGATATTTTTGTTTAATATCCCAGTAAATTTCCATTCCAGATCACTCATTTTCTAACACCCTCACCGCCAGAGATTAACCCTTTAAGCCCTCTGAATTGCTTTTCCGATCAAAGGATGTGGCATTTAAAATACCCACGGATGTTTCGCCGCCCAGCCTCTGAATTTTTAATACCAAGACAGGCAGAAACAAAGTCGATGGACACAAACAGATATGAAAGAGAGCAGAGCATGCAGAAAAAATAAAATCGAAAAGGGAAAAGGAAAATGAATTTAAGGGGGGGAGGGGGTTAGCAAGAGCAGAAAACAAAAAAATAAAGAGGAAAAAGAGGAGTAGCTCCGATATTGGCCAGGATTCGAACTCTTTTAGCCGCCTCTGGTTTTTGTTTCCTTTTTCCTCCCCCTCCTTTGTATATTCGGGGGGATTTCTGGGGGGAATATAATGGCAAAGTAAACAATTTCATGATGCGAGACGATGGCTTCTGGGCTGCCGCCTATCTACATCCAAAAGCCTCACCTCAGACCCCAAGTGCCCCCCTCTTTGCGCGCCCATCGATTCGCTCGCTTCACGTCTGTGTATCTAGCAGATACTTTATATGCATGAGTTACAGAAAAGGAGGCGTATTCGTATTCCTCTCGCAGAGGCCCTCCCTCTGCCGACTCTACCGACTTTTCTGTGTTGCAAAAATATAAATACGAAAAAAACATGAGCTTAAATTTACATGACAAAAATGGCCGAGAGGAGAGGGCAAAATGAATGGCGGAAAGGACGGGGCACTTGCTGCTATTAGGGTCTAAATAAATTGGCCAATACTGATGAACTTTACTTTACTTTACCTAAATTATATAATTTCTATCAAAAAACTTCATTTATCGAAAGAAATGTAAAATACTAACGATCGATAATGTTATCGAAAGAATAGTTGCTGTTGACATATCGATATCTCAACTCTAGTCATCCCTGCTTCGCATATGTTCTTGTAAAATCAATCCACGACATTAATTCCCACCAATTAGTCAATCTTTTATGGTTCGGTCTTTAAAGGGAACCTCTTAACTTAAACTCTCTGCGCTGCCATTCAAGATACCCAATCTCAATTTCAATCTCATCAACCATTTTCATAGTCATCGCCATCTCCATCTTCATCTCCATTTTCATAGTCGTCATCATCAACATTGTCGTCAGTTGCAGAGATTTTTATAGGCCCCCCCCCGAAGGGGAGATTCTTCTCTCGTTTCTTCTGTGCTGTATATATATTTTCTTTTTTATTTTTTTGCCTCCTTTTGTCGCCCCATAAAAATCACACTTCTTGGCCAAAAGGACAGAGTGAGATGGGGAGCTTGCTGGAGGAAGCGAGATGGCAACAGTTTGGGGTGGCTCGTAAGTTCAGGTTCCTTGGGCTTCGTCTTCTTCTTCTTCCCACAATCCTACCACCCAACCAACCCCCTTGGGAGGACTTTGCTGTTCTTGTTTGTTGTCAGCAGACAGATAGCCAATGATAAGCCTTAGCGTATGAGTGATGTGCCATGGACACAAACACGAGCCAACGGGACAACAACCTCCCCCAGACACCCCCATCCCCATTTACTACCCCCTCATCCCCCAGACAGGGTTCTCCCAATTTTTTATTCCATATTTTGCGGAGCTTTCCTATTTGATATGCTGGCTGCACTGCACACACAACAACCCCCAAGAGTGGTTTCTAAGTCAGGCCCAGCGAATGCTGATGGCATTTCAACAAAGCGAAAAACGGTAAAGAAATGTATATATATATATTTATATGTATTTCGAAGGGGGGAAAAGGATATATATTGCCACTAAAGTTCAGGATTTACAGCGCTTGCATTTGGCCAAATTTAAAGGAAAACTTTCGGAATATTTACAGATTTTTTTAAAATTTTAAAATTTAATAAATATTTATAAAATTAAAAAAAAATAAAAATATATATATTTTTTCTTTCTAATTTTTATTTCGCTTAGTTTGTAAATACAGTAAATTCAGTAAAAAAAAACATTTATAAAATAAAAAAAAAATAATAAATATATATTTTCTTTATTTTTAATTCTTATTTCGCTTAGTTTGTTATAATATCGAATTTTAGCAGCTTAACTAGTTATGAATATACTAATTGCTCATTAATATTTTAATATTTAATGTAGCCATAATGCAATACAAAGTTAAACCAGCTTAAATCCCAGTTCATTCCGCCATTTTCGAGCGGGCAACTAAAATGAATTGTTGTTTAAAGACCTAAAGGTCCTGTTAGCCCCCCTTTCACCGCCCATCCTGACATCCTGACGTCCCACCATCCCACCATCCACACCATCCCACCTTTCCCACCATCCTACTGTTCAGATCCTGGCCGCAAGGACGTGAAGTGCATCACATTGCGGTCTGCTGTTGGGGGCTTTTCGTTCGGTTTCAGTTCGGGATTTTGCTCTCTGTTTATTTTGTTAATATTGCGACACTCCTCCACTCCTCCACTCACCTGCTAAGTTCAGCGGTTACCTGGCCGGGCTCATTTGATGTGGTATTTTCCACCCACAGACCCCCCAAAATATAAAGGGCGGCCTTTGTTTTTTGCGCTGCCGGCCATTGATTGATTTTAAATGCTTTTGGTGTTGGCGATTCATTGAAAATTGATGTATTTGTAAATTTGCATTTTTCAATATTTAATGCGGGGGCGTGGCTATATATCTATCTATATATTTCACTTGATTTCGGAAAAGGAAAAGGAAAAACCCCAACTGACTTTGCGTTCGGTTCGCTTAATGCGATTAAAGGTTTAAAGTTTTGTGCCAAATAAAGCGTATGCAATTTTCCAACCCCAATTTTCCACCCCCTCCCCCCAATAGTTTCCCTGGGTCGTCGCAAAATTTCTGCTTTGATTGGCAAAATTTAGCTTGAAGCCTGGCCAAAGTTGGCAACTTTTTAGCTGGCTGGGCCAGGACCCATTTTGTGGGCCAAGACAAGCATAATATTATGCATATTATAATGATCAGCAGCAAGGACATTCGGCCATAGCTGCTTGCCGCCTGGCACAAATTGTCCTTTAATTGGTTTTGCGCATTAATTTTGCAGAATTTATTGCGCTTTGTGCATAGCACTGCTTATATGGTGCACTTCCATTTGCATTTTGCAGTTTGCAGCTTTTGGGCTCCAGAATGCAATTAATAATAAACAATCTTGGCACTACGACCACGGTAGCAATAACAATTTGGACAAGTGCACATTAGGGCGGCCGAAAGTCGTATCAATACATCGATGAGATATTGTTTTAGGTGGGCTAAAGACCTTTGCGGAAATTTAAAGCAGCTCAAAATTAAATTATGCCGCTTCAAGAAGCCAAAATTGTGAATTGTTAAGGGGGCGAATTCCATAATATTGATATTATGACAAAGAGTAATTAGCTGAGATGCAGTTCTGCAATGCAATTATCAAACGATTGGCTAAAGTCAAAATATATTTATGAAAAAAAATTTAAATCGACATATAAACTATCGCTCTGCTCGATTTTGGCTATCGAAAATTATCTAAAGAACTGTTACTAAAATATCAAATATCACAGGATACGATTTTATAAGAATCTAAAACTATAATATCAAATATCACTTTCATTGATTGGACTATCGATAACTAAACTGCTTTAGAGCAACCCTGGGGTGTTGCGAATGCCTGGATTTTGCGGTCACCCATCCGGGGGCGAGTTTATCTGAAGCTGCCAAGCGATAAGCTCAAAATTTATATGCCCTTTCCTCTCCCAAACTTCCCAGCTCTTCGCGCCGCCGAAACATAAACATGAAATTCTTTTATCGTTTTATCGCAATCTCTTCTCAGTTTAACCTTGAATGCGAGTGCACGTAGCCCTCGGAGTCGCCCGTTTTTGCACCATTACATTATCATCCCCCTCTGGTGGGAAGTCAACTTTTGACAAGGCTTATCAGTGGACCAGCATCGGGATCAGAGAAAGGAGCAGGAGCAGGAGCAGCTGAGGAAACGCACCAGAAAAGGGAGGTTGCTTTGCGTTGGGTTGGGGTGAAGGACCAAGGACCAAGGACGAAGGACAGACGACAGGGGTGAACGTGCCAGCGAAAAGCGGAAGGAACGGCTGGGAGGACGTCTGTTCCAGCGATAAGAAAAATCAAGCCAACCGAGGTGGGTGTGGGTTTTTTTTTTACTCACTTCAGCTTTTCCTCTTTAGCCCGATTTTGATTTTCCAGCAAGTGCCGTTTGGCACGTTAAGCGATTTAAATTCAAATCGAGAGCTTAAAAACCACGTTCAAACATTTTGTCAAGAAGCTCATTAAACAGATTTTTGGTAAATTTACAATAAATAGTTCGTTATTCTATTTAATTTAAAGCTTTCGAGTAGTTTTTGTATCGGTTATTATAGTTTTGAATACTTTTTCTCAGATATAATATATATTTCTAGGCCCAATCAGGGAAGAATATTATTAAAGTTTCCTTTAACCTGATTTGAAAACATGTTTTTAAACAGAAAATATTTACCAAAATTTAACCGCTTCGACTTGTTACCGTTTCGATTGTTTCCGGTTGGTCAGAAAATTAGTTTTAAGTATTAAAAATATTTTTTATAAGAAATCGACTGTCAGTAAAAACTATCGGTATGAAACAATAAGTAAGTTATTAATGTTTTTTGAGTTGTAAACCGAAAATATTGAACCGCTTCGACTCGTAACCGTTTCGATTGGTTCCGGTTGGTCAGAAATGCGCGGTTCGTTTGGGTTTCTGGGCTTCGGGGGGCCCCATTGATAAGACTTAGCCGCTCCTGCTGCGTTTTGATGTTCGCCGCAAATGATTTGCCAAACACCGGCCACAACACAAAAGTCGAGTAAGAAATATAAAGTCGAGGAAAAAAAATAAGAGAAAATGAGAAAAATGAGGGGGGAAAAAGGAGATCAACAAAGGCCGTAAAGAAGAGACTGGCAAGTGTGTGCGGAGCGTCGGATTTTGATTAATTAATTTGCATACGAGCAATAAAAAGTAAGAGCTGCGTTAATTTCTTGGCGCCCGCGACGTCGACGTCGACTGAGGCAGCGACAGCGTCAGAGGCAGAGGCAGAGACGCCGACAGAGCGTTTTATAATGCAGCCGTATAATCAAATTAATAAACGAACAATAAAAATGCATAACAAATTGATGCGAGGCGATGGCGATGATGATGATAATGATTATAATGATGATGATGAGTGGAGAAGTTGGGGACACACCGCGTAGAAAGAGATAGAAAAAGAGAAAGAGAGCGAGACGGAGGACAGAAGACAGAATTGGTAGGTAAGAAGCAGCAGCATTACACGGATCATTATGCCGATCTTTCCTCATATATTTTTCCCTCGATTATTGATGATATGGGGACACAGCTCAAACACACCCACGCACGGAAATGACGACAACCTACAAAAGGGAAATTAACTAACTACATACTTTTAAAGGATTTATTTATATATCACAATCATTAGGTTCCCGAAGTAAACTTCTAAGGGATTTGCGTTGCCTAAACTATTTATCAAATATTGGATTAGCTTGTAATAATATTTGATATATTTGTGTTATACAAATTCGTGTAAAATATATTTTTAAAAATTTCCAAATCCAGAAAAACGAGAGAAAAAGTATTCTACCTAAATTTTAGAAATTTGAGAATTTTTAAGAATTTTCGTTCTTTATTTAAAAAAAATGTCTTAATGAGTAAATATTCCAATATTTTAATTTATAGAACAAATCACCATTAAATCACCATTTTTAAAGGTCTAAAAAATAGCAAAGAAATTATTTTTTTTTTCTTTTGACATTATTTTTACCTTTTTCCGGAATAAATTAATTCCCAGAGTCGCTGAAAACGATTTTGAAAACCTCGTGTGATGCGCGGCAAGGCAACTGCTGCTGTAACCTCTGCCGCTTTTGCTCTTTTGCTGCTGGAGCACTTGGAACGAATCGACGTTCGATGCGGTCATCTGCTCCGCGATCGTTTTTCTTTGGTTCCAGCCGAAGCCGAACGAACTCGAGACCTGGGACAGTCTCTTTCCCCATCCCATTCCCCTCCCGTTTCCTCCCCTTCCCCTGCGGTTTCAGCCTGTGACTTTGGGCCAAGGGGTTAAAGGTCAGCCTGGGCACTACTCTACTCCACCTCTGGCTGATTCTACGCCTCCTTCGCCGGCCACGCCCCTTCAACTCGCCAGAACAGAAATCCAAAAAAACAAAAAAAAACATGCGTGAGAGCATCAAGTGGCTCAATTGCCACAACTTGTGGTGCACTAAACAGAAATGCTGGGAAAATAATCATTTGCAACACGTTTCATTATAAGTAAATAATATCAAATCTGCCATTCTTTTTACTTTGGGACCTTCTTTGGCCAAGCTACAAAGAAAACCCCGCAGATATAATCTATATTTTTTTATACAAAATCCTAATCGACATTTTTGCCAAAAATCATAATAGTGTTTTTTTTGCAAAAAAAAAATGTCAGTATTTTTGGCGTAGCATAAGAAAAAGCGGTCAGAATATGAAGTGTCATACCTTTTTGAGCTCGTAACTAAATTCCCTATCGATTTGCATTCAAAATTTGCAAGTTTAAACAATTTTAAATTTTTTGTAAAAAATTGTGACCCTACCCCTTACAAAAAACGCAAAATATCAAAATCATGTTTTTTGCACAAAAATATCATTATTTTTGACGTAGCATAAGAAAGAGCGGTCAGAATATGAAGTGTCATACCTTTTTGAGCTCGTAGCTAAATTCCCTATCGATTTGCATTCAAATTTGCAAGTTTAAACAATTTTAAATTTTATGTAAAAAATTGTGACCTTACCCCTTACAAAAAACGCAAAAAATAAAAATCGTGTTTTTTGCACAAAAATATCAGTATTTTTGGCGTAAAATGAGAAATAACTGTCAGAATATGAAGTGTCATGCCTTTTTGAGCTTGTAACTAAATTCCCTATCGATTTGCATTCAAATTTGCAAGTTTAAACAATTTTAAATTTTTTGTAAAAAATTGTGACCTTACCCCTTACAAAAAACGCAAAAATTCAAAAATCAATTTATTTTTGCAAATCAGTCAGATAGTGATGAGGAACGTTAGCTGAGGTCCTCAGTTGTTCAAATCTGTTATTCTTTTTACTTTGGGACCTTTTTTGGCCAAGCTATAAAGAAAAACCTTACAGATATAATCTTTATCTTTAATAAAGAATCCTAATCGACATTTTTGCGAAAAATCCAAATTGTGTTTAAATTTAAATTTAACTTAACTGGAACTTAACCCCCAATTTTTTTAAAACCATCCCATAGCCACCCGCTTTTTTTCCCGTGTACCTCCTGCTCAATTTTATTTTTCCACGGCTGCTGCTTCGCATTCGCCTCATCTTGGCTGCTCCATCATCTTCTCCTCCATTTGCGCTGGGCTTTTCGCAATCTCTCGGTTATAAATCAATCCCCGAGGCTTCGGCTACCGTTTTCTTCTCGTTTCCCCCTGCTTTTCTTCGCTCTTCGCTCTTCGAGGAGGAGTACGAACTCCGAAAGACTCCGGCTAAGAATTTCGGTGTAATAGTAAATTATAATTAGAAAGAGAAAGAGGCTTTTAGGGTTAGGCGGCTTAACCTGTTGAGTGCCGAGCTGTAAATCAAAGCCCCAAGAAGGCGATAAGCCACCGAAACAACATGGCCAGAAAAATGCTAGAGAAAAATTAAGAAAGCAAAGAGAGAAAAAAGAAAGAAGCGAAGAAAAAGGGAAAAGAGGTGGGCGGCCGAAGGAAGTGGCCGCAGAAGTTTGCCAAATGAAATTTATGGCATATAAATTATCTCACACGTTGCCGGACTATTGACAGCTCTAAAATAATCGTAAAATGGCCCAAGAAATCCATAAAAAACGGCAGAAACAAAAAAAAAAATAGAGGGGGGGTTTAAAGCGAGTCCGAGGCAGAACCAGAAAGCCCAGAAAACCATGGCCCAGACACCAGAGACCATGAATGTGAATTACTATTTCAGTTTTCGACCCGAAAGCACTGCAAAATGAGTGTGCCTGTGTGTGTGTTTGGCAGGGGTGGCGCTGGGAGGGGGCTGCAAAGGCAAAAGGGGACAGGCGACGACGTTGCTTTTTTGCCTTACCCTCAGTTTCAGCCAAGTTTCAGTTTCTGGCTCGGTTCGGTTTGGTTTTGGCTTTGGTTCGGGCCAAGCCCCGGATTGCAGAAATTGAAAAGTTCCCAACAGTTGGGGGGCCCCTCATAACTTTCATAGCACGGGACAGAAGACAGAAGACAGGGACGGAAGACAGGAGACAGGGACAGAAGACAGGGACGGCGACAGCCGTCAGACAGAGATGGAGACAGAGCAGGGGGAGAACCCACTCGACTACGGCAAAGGATTTCGTGTTATCCACTTTTCCATTCCCCAACTAATTTGTACTACTATTATTATGCAAATAACATTTTTAATAACCTTTGTTATTGGAAAAACTATAAAGCAAATATATTTGGTATTTTCTAGTATATTATATAGTATTCTTTTTTCTATAATTTTTCACTGTCTAAGAAATATTTGCAAAATGAATTTATAAAGTTTACATTTTACTTTCTGGGGAACTTAAATTTGAAATTTCTTTAAACAAAGTTAAGTTCTTGCTTTCTAAAAAATTCTTTAAAAGTCACCAAGTTCTTGAGTGCTTTGAGTTTGTTTTATTGGGCTTTTGGACTGGCTTCCGCCGATCTGGGAATCGGATCGAGCGACTTTATCGTAATGTCTTTTAATTTGAAAGTGGCGGCAATCGAGGAACGGGTTTCGAGATCTCTGTATTCTTTGTTTTTAGTAGACTAACCGACCACCGGAGAAGGCAGTGAAAATCGTACAATATATTGACAAGCAGAGAGGGTCTCAACGCCTCATTATGCATGGCAATTTATGGGCCGCACCACGCCCTTAAAAAATAGACCTTAACCCCTCGCCGCCTGCCAAACTTGCTAAATGCGGCAGCCACATAGCATCTACGCTTCTTGCTTCTTGCTTTTTGCTTCTTGCCTTTTGCTCCATAAATCAACGAAAGGATCCATAGAGCCGTTGATGGACAAGCTGAAGTCCAGGTGCCTGTCGTCGTAAATGTCCAGCAGAAAAGGCTAAGAATGGCTAGAAAAATCACATTTCCATGGACAAAAGCTTCCACGGAAATATTGTTGCACAGAAACAGAGACCCCACGATCCTATCCCCATCCCCATCCCCCTTCCCCCGTCCTGCATAATCGTAATCTTCGGGATCGTAATGATCTTCCTTTGTGGCCAGTCATAAATGTTGATGAACAGCAGCGCAAACTTTTGTCGAAGGCGTTGCCGGTCTGAGCTTTTGTTGCTGCTGCTGCTGCTGCTGCCGTTGATGTTGCTGCCGTGTTCGCTAGCAGCAACATAAAAATTGAAAAGATGCAGCCACCAAGATATATGCGGAGAAAAATGAGCAGTCGACCAGAGAAATGGCCGAGGATGTTGGGGATATATGGAACCACTTGGGGTTACCCTCGAAGAGAATGGATATATTAGGGATTTTTCTGTTCAAAAAATACTAGATTCTGGAAAAAGCCTATTTACGATTTAAAGGGGTTCTCATTTTCTAAATTCTTGACTTCAATGATCTCTTGAAATAAATTTCATGCTCCCAGAATCGTATTATATCTCTAAATTCGTATTTCTAGTATTTCTGGTATTTTCTAGTATTTCTCAGATACCATTTAAATTTCAAATAAATGTTGTTCAACTATCTTAGTAGTTTTCATAGAAGACATGCAATTAAAATTATCATATCTCTTCGCTATTTACATAGACACTTTTTAGTGCTAGGTACTTCGCTAGAGTGAGGCAAAGTTCATAACTACTAAATCCCCGTCATTAACTAATGGGTAAGGAAAAAAGGCAAAACAAAATAGAACAACAAACCCAGGCGAGAAACAGTAGAAGCAGGAAGAAGAAAGCTTGGCAGCTTTATGACTCGACTTGGCATCAGTCTGCCGTTGTAAAGAGCCCCACTGTACGGGTCTACGGCTTCCTGAACATCCATTTTCCAGTCAAATGTCGACAGCTTTTGACTTGAACCGCCCCCGAGCCGAAGACCCCTTTCCATTCCCCTATCCATTCGGAGCCCCAAAGAGTTCTGTAGCCAATTTATGAGGCAGGAAGGTGTCCGCCGCTGCATGTCCAATGTCAACAAGTTTACTGGAGAGTTTTTAGATGCAATTACAGTCGAAGTTCTCAAGACCGAATTAGGAAGCTCCTTCGCAATATATGGAAATATATTTTAAATAACAAACTTTTAAAGACATTTTTATAAAGCTCTCTTTTTATTTGTATATGGTTTTCAAATAACTTTTATAAAACTAAAAAGCAGTAATGAATTTATTAAAGATTATTACAATTTCAAGATTTCAAACACATCATTTTTGAATAAAGATACGTTTCTAAGATTATTTTTAATCTTCTTGAATTAAAGAAGATAGAGTTGTTTAGAATTCAATAAAGCCAGAAAGAACTGTATCTTGCTAGGGGAAAATAAAAACTACAAAAGCCTTAATTTTTCCAACTTTTTTCACAATTTTTCGTTGGTTTTTTTTGTTTTTTTTCTGTTCTTCTGACATTAAACAGTCAGCAAAAGTGAAAATTTGACAGGAGAGCAAATGAAATAAAACAAAAGGCAAAAACAAGATGGGGAAGAGGAAGAACGGCAGCAGAAGAAGAAGAAGCTGAAAAACTTTGACAACTGCGCAAAAGTTTTTCCGTCCAAAAACGGACGGGAAAACAAGAGGAGGGAAAACAAAACCGAAACAAAAACAGAGGAACAAGAACTTCAAAAGCATACAAAATGGGTGTGCGGAAAAGAGACGGCCGATGGCCCAGTGGGTGAGGAGGGGCGATTAGGGTTGGGGGGGGAGGTGCGATAGACCCCCTAAAAAGGGAAACAAGTTCAAAAGTGCAAAAACTTTTTTCCTGCCCAGCCGTCGCCATTAAAAACCTCCTTGGCCATCGCTTAACCCATTGTGGGCCAGAGATGTCGCAGGCTCAACACCAAGGCATCGCATTTTCGCGATCCTCAAAAGGGGGTTGCCCTCCAAGGACTACCGACCGTAGGATTCCCATTCTAAATTCGAATGGGATTACTGGAAACTAAAAAAACTAAGTCAAAACCCCGTCGGCCTATGTCATTTTTAATATAATCCCTACAGGATTTTGTTGTGGGGTTGATATCAGAACAAATTTTTTGTTGCATACTTTTTGAATACCAAAATTCCTTTCATTTTTTCTCCGAGTGGGGGTGATATATCACCCATATCACCCTCTGTGGATCCGCGCATGAATCCCTATCTATTAATTTCGAAAGATATCGGTTGAAATTTTAACAAATCTATCTCTTGGATCCTGTATCCTAGCGAACTTTTATAAAATGAAATACCATACGATACCATCTTCAGCTAAACCTTGTAAGATAGAGCTTCCAAACAGGTGTTACTTATTCGTTTGCTCCTTCTTGTTTTGTTTATAATCCCACAAATGGTTTTCCTGTAACGCTCTATGTTTTTGTACATTCTATGCAGAGCATACCAAAAGAATAACTTTATAAAACCCCAGGATCAGAATAGTTTTATTCTAAAATACCCTTTGCCCTGTTCTCTCTATGATATTTTCCAATGATATATGGGCTCTATTACAATTGAAATAAACCAGAAGGATGCGAAACAACAGATTCTTTGAAATATTCAAAAAATATTCCTACGAAAGATCTCAAAGGATAGTTATTGGAAAAAGTTCCTAGCCCCCCAATTCGATTTTGCCACCCCTAACCCCCTAGAGCTTAACCCTATGGCGATCACTTACCGATGTTGTGCTGGCTGGTGTGTAGGACCGCCCCGAACGCCATCAGATGGTCCTTGGGCGGGGGGGCGCGGCTACCGAGGGCGGCGAACCCGTCGCCCAGAAATGACGCCAGTGCGACGGCCCTCAGGGGCGCTTTTGAGGCCTCGGTGAGAATTTTGTTGTCGAATATCTTGATGCCGGGGGATGGAGTTTATTTTTTTTTTTTTTTTGGGGGGGGTTGCCTTTTTCGGGTGGGGGCCTCAGTGGGTTAAGTCCCGCGTGTGTGCGTGCGTGCGAGTTTGTGTGCTTGTGTGAGAGTAGGGGGGTGAAAGCGAGACGGAGAGAGGGGGAGAGAGATAGAGGAGCGGGTTAAACCCCAGCTACACACTTAACGGTTAACGCACATAGAGACTGGGGGGCAGGTGCGAGCGAGAGGGGAATAGCACGTGTGTGCCGGCGGCAAATTTGGCAAAACAAAAACAAAGCGCGAAATTCGGCTCCTCTTTGAGTAATTTTCTTTGCGCCTCCTTGTATTCCAGTATTTAGTTGTACATATTTCCTTTCTTTAGCACTTTGCACTTTTAGCTTTTCTGCGATATCTTGGTTTTCGTATATATTTTATATATATTTTGTATGCTTCTTCTTGTTGTTCAAGACTCTCACTTGCAAAAAAATTTGAACAACGCAAAAATTCTCGATTCTCGACTTTCGGACTCGGTTCGATTCGATTTCGCGGCGGAGCGGAAACAGCTGACTAACGGTAAGCGGTAAATCGACTGCGGTTTCCTCGTGCGCTTTGCGTTTTGCGTTTTGCGTTTTGCGTTTTGCGGGCGCTTCACGCGAACGTCAAACAAAAACTGAAAACGGAAAACGGCAAACGCGACGGCAAAGCGGACGGCCCGATTACCGATAAACTGGCCAGCCGAGCGCACACGCACACACACGAGCGGCGAGCCGAAGCGCGGACGAATGGCGCGCCTGGGAGCGAGCGAGATGGCCGTTGGCGCACCGCTCGCACGCACGCGGTTAAATGGGGCGAGTAGTTTCTCGCTGGGTCGCCTGCGTTAGAGCGAGACGCAGCGTGTGTCGCTCTGGTGCTGCTGCGACGCCGGCTGCGCTGCTTGCGGCGCTGCAATGGAGTCGCTGGCTCTCTCTCGCTCTCACGCCCTTGTTTTTGTTGCAGCTTCTGTGGCGCTCTCGCTGTGGGCTTCAAAAAATCAACTAATATTTATAGATAAAAATAAGAAATTTAAAAATGTATTTTTTAACAAAAAAATTTTAATTATATTTTGTAAATTTTTTGATTTTATAAAATATTAAAAGAATAAATGTTTAAATTATTCTCTAAAAAATATTATTTTTTAAATTGTTTAATGTACAACGTAGATCATAATTTTATATGAAAATTCAAAGTCCATCCAATGTGGTTTAAGTTCGTCTTATTTTAAAATGTCAAAATTTTTAAATCGTTTTTTTAAATTTAAATGAACTTAAAAGAAACATCATGAAATCATCTTAAAAGGACTATTTTTAGTTTAAAATGTTTGAAATATATTTTATGCATTAAAATCCATTTTAGCATAAATTTTTCAATACATTTCAAATTAAACCACATTTATAAAATTTGTATCTAAAAAGAATTTTTTTTAGACTTTAGTTTTTGATCCTTAGTAAGTATTGTTGCTACCATTGTTTTTGTTGTTGCCCTCCTATTTCCCTAATTGTTGTTGTTGCTGCTGCTCCTCTCTCCCGCTCTCTTTTTTGCGGTTAGAGGGGGCGTTGCTAAGCAACTGGTTTTTTTGTTGCTCTGCCTTTCGCTTCATTGAGAGATGCGCAAAATGGCGCTCTCTCGCTCTCACGCTCTCCTGGCCATCGCTCCCTCTCGCTCACACTCGCTGGCCGAGCCAATGGCATTTTTCAAAGTGACATTTGCCCGCGTTTTGTCCCTTTCGCACTTGTCCGTGTTTGTGTGCGTGCCAAGGTAAAATGTCAAATGCTTTTCGACTGTCAACTGTTGGTCGCAAAAAACTTTTTTTCTTTCCTCTCCTCCTTTTTTTTTTGCTTTTGTTCGGCTGCTTCTTCTTCAAGTTGTGTTTGTCACTTGTCGTTAGCAGTGCGAAAGGGAGAGCACCAGCGGCGGGGGGTGTGGGGCGTGAGCGGGAGAGGGACGCCCCTTTGGCGTTTTAACGCACTGGAGACAGCAACAAAAGTAAAGAAAGGAGTTCTTACCTCCTAAATAAAAAAAGATTTGGAAAAATTAGAAAAAAAATAAATTAAAAAAATGTACATTCCATTTAAAAAATTTCAAATTATATTATTGAAATTGTTGTATATTTAACATGTTTGATTTTAGTAAAGCTGCACATAAAAAAATTTTTTTATAATAAAAAAAAAACATAAAAAAAAAGACAAAAATTTATTTTTTTTAAATGGAAAACAAAATAATATGTTTTAAGCCAAAGATTCAGCTCAATAAAAACAAAAATGGTAAAAGAAAAAAACTGTAAGAGCGACAGAGAGCGCAAAAGAAAAGAGGAGGAGGTGGCGTTAGTGGGTGGCGCCTGCTCTCTTTCTCGCCCTACCTTTTCCCCTCTCACTTACACTTCGATAAAGGAAAGAAGAAGATGTTCGACAGAAAATGAGGGGGCTGCGTTGGGTTAAAGTGTACCGTTATGTGTGTTTGTGTGGGGGAGGGGAGTCAAAAATATTGCACATTAGGGTGTTAAGCTGTGAAGTGCTTGCTTTTTGTTTGTGTGTGTGTGTGACTTTTTACTTTTTCTGTGCTATCGAAAAGTTATCGAAATCGGTTGATCTTCGACGGCCTTGAAAGCTGCGATGTCCCAAATTTAACAAGAGTGAGGGAGAGGGGCAGAGGGAGAAGGCATGGAAAAAGGATTAAACGCTTTTGTTGATAAATAGTAATAATAACAGTAATAAAATAACATGGAAACTTTAAAAATATTTAAAAAAATGGTATTTATTTCTTTAGTAATTATAATATTTTAACAAAACTAAGTGGTATCGATTTCCTATTCCAATAATAATGTAAAAATATCAAAATCCTAAACCAAAAAAATATGTTCTTAATAGTTTTACTAGTTGAGTTAGTTTATTAATATTCTTTATTAAAAGCAACAAGTTATTCATATTGAAAGGGCCAAAAAGTGTACAAAAAAAGGGAAGAGAAGTAAAAAAATATGGTGGGAATACGGAATACTGGATAAAAGACAAGCTGGGGATCCACCCACAGCACATTGTGATCCCTAATCTGTCATCTCATTCATTTGGCTTTAACTTTACCTTTACCTTGCCTTTACCTTTGGCTTCTGTAACTGCTCCGGTTCCTCTTCCTCTTCCTGCTCTTCGGTTATCCTCCAGTTCACCGTCGTTTCCTCGCTTTTACCCACCTCCTTCCAGCTTTTCCAACAAATGTCAGTTATCAAAAAATCGCAGTAGCAACGAAAAACAAGGAGGAGCACCGAAGCTTCTAAAATTAAGTTTTTAAATACTCTTTTTATAAAAATTTACTTTCCCAAATTGATTAACATAAATATTAAGCACCTTCAGATATTTTTAATATCACATTTGGGAATAGGAATTATTTTTATTAGGGTCTAAGCTTTTTAAAACAGTACTTATATTCGATTTCGGACCATTTTTAACCATGTTATAGCATAAAAAACAGTAACTCCAAATCGGTTTTCATATTTTAAGGACTCTAACTGAGGGCATTGGAAAAAAACCGACAGCTCGAAACCGAAAACAAACAAGTAGCGGTAAGAATATGTTGGCCAGGCCGTGATAAGGCGCAGCTAACTGCCACGCCCACCCAGCAGAAACAGCACCGCCCACCAAAAAGGGGGAGGCAGTGCGGGTGGCAGGTCGATGGCCACAACACAAAATCAACAATAAAAACAAGAAAATCATGAAAAGCAAGAAAAGCGCGACGAACTTCGCGACGCGCCATAAACTTTTGGCAGGCAGTATTTATCGGGGGGGTGGGGATACAGCTAAGGTCAAAATAATAGTGGTAATATTTTTTAAAAACATTTTCAAGAAGATTTAGTCCAGATAACAAAATATCATATTTAATTTTTAATTGATTCATTTTATTGTTAACGAAAATAAATGAATAATTTAGAAAAAAATCCCCAAAGAATAGTTTTAAGTAAATTAAATATTTCCATCCTAAACAGATTTTTAAAAACCCAATATATTACTTATATTTCAACCGATTTCTTCGTGTTTAAAATAAGAAACAAAAAAGTTGGAAGCCCCAAGGTAACTGGAAGCAACAAAGGATGCGGCACCCGATTTTTGGGAGTCAAGTGGTTGCCCCGCCACGCCCACCAACCGCCGCCCACTTGCGCCTCCCATTCCGCCCCCTAAATGCGACCAGTCACGAACTGAACAAACAGCAAACGGACGTCGCCATGTCACGAAAAGGAAGAGGATTCACAAGGAGAGAAACGACATGCAAAGAAAACAAGAAGCGAAGAAAAATCAGAATAAAATATTGATATCGAATAGAACGAACAAGTGATATCCTTCAATGATACAAACTTATTGGGAAAAGAAAGAAATTCTAATATTGGGAATTTTAAGTTTTCCTTTAAAAAATTATAAAATATTTTTTATTTTCCTTTGGTAATAAAAATTCAACAAAAAATTATAGAGAATGTACATATCTGCCCAATGACGAAAAGCTGAGTATTCAGGCGGGAAAAAAAGAGGTCGATTGCATTGCTCCGATATGCAAGCACACGCGTTCGAAGCCACCTAGAAATCCACCCACATTTTCCGCAAATCACCAAACAGGAACAAAGAAAAATCGCAGTGCAAAAAAATTATATAAAATGTATAAAACCTAAAACCCAAAACCAAATCCAAAGCCGAAGCTGAAGGCTGAAGCTAAAAGTAAAGCGCCATTCCAAGTGGGCGGTCGCTGGGTGCCACGCCCTAATGCATTTCATGCGGGTGTGTGTGTGTGCAACACTGACAAAAAATGAAAAAATCGAAAAACAGTCGAAATCTTCTGTTCGGTGTCACTTTTGCTTGTTTGTTGGAAAAAAAAACTTTTTGCTAGCAGAATGTGTCGGTCCTTAAAAAAACTCTCTAGAAAAATGGTTTGTATGAACTCGGAAAGAAATAAAATATGAAAAATACATCACAAAGAAAAGATTTTAATTTTTTAAAATTTATTTTGAGTCTTTGAAAAAAAATTTTAGTAAGAATAAAAATATAATTATTTATAGGATATTACAAAAAGTATTTCCAACAAATTTACTATTTTTGTTAAATATTATTTGTTTGTTTTACTTCTTTTTTTATAAAAAATCCGTATCCCCCACCTTTATTCCCTCGTAATAAAGCAAAATAAAAATCGTTTTCCCCGTTGCATTGTTGAAGAAAGTTTTTGATTTTACTTTCTTATTTGCATTGCCATTGTGGCGGGCGTTTTTTAAGGGGGGGGGGTCTTGGGGAGGGGAGGGGGCTACTGCCACCCACCGTATGTGGTGGTCTCGTCTTCCGTCTCGTTTTCACCTCTCGTAAGACGGAGACAACACCATACTCGCCTTTATCTTAGCCTGCATTTTTTGTTTAGTACTTTTTTGTTTGCAATTTTTTCTCCGGCATTTTATTCAAATATTATGGGGTCTCTGATTTAGCAAAAGGGCATTGTAGTTGTTACCTATGTACATATCCTCCCCTATTTCACCCATTTCCCTGCACCCCTTGCAGACCCCTTTTCTATTCTACTGTTTTTTTTTTCTCCTTTTTTGCACTTGCTGTTTGTTTGCGTTGGCAACATGAATGTTGTCACTTGGTTTTTGCCAAGTTCTTGTAGTTTTCCACCCCCACCCCCCAACTGCTGCCTGTCACGCCCCCTTCTTTTGGGGATATCTTTTCTCGTTTTTTGACATGTTGTCAACTTCACGTAATGTCAGACAAGTTTCAAGTTTTTCTCTCTGCTCTTTGTGACATGCATGTGAACTGTTTTCCCATCCCCTTTTGGTATTTCAACGCCCGCCCCCAGGAACCTGATGTTTTCGTTTTGTTTTCGGTTTAGTTTTGTATATTGCTAGTTGGACTTTTTTGCCGCAAGCAAAAATATGATAATACTTTGGTGCACGGAAAAAATACGAACCATTTGGATTTTATATAGCATAAAAAATATAATTAGAAATCGAATGGTCACTCTGTGCTTATTACTTACAAGTTGGAAGGTCACACTGGCCACTTGTCGAAATCATAAGCACATCTGAAGAAACTATAAGAAGTCTAAGTACGTTGTTTTTAACAAATGAATAATAACTGTAATAATTTTAGAAATTCAGTTTTCTTTTGATTTTTTAGGTGGTTATTGTAACAATTTTCCTCTAGTTTTCGACCCGGGTTCATTTCAGATATTCTCGGCACACAAATGTGTGCTAGTGTGCGTTGTGTGTATTATATCATATTGCAGTTTTGGTTGTCTTCGGTATCTTTCGCATCTTTCATATCATTTACATACCCCCAGCCCCCCCAAAAACCCAACCCCTCGCTGCCCCATGAAGTGTATCTTTTGTGTATCTTTGTATCTTTGCATCTGCTTGCTGCTTTGTTAATTTAAACTGAGCACACGAGTGTGCGTGCCTTTTGTATCTGTGTGTGATTTGTGACTCGTCTTGTGTCTAGGAATTTTTGCGGACTTCTCCGGCTGAGTGCACAAAATTTGATTTGGAAATATAAATTGTTGTAAATTATTTGCGGCTGGGTTTCGGGGGACACATATCTGATCTTGCTTGAATTTATTGTTTTATTTTGGGTTCAGGAATCTACATAATCCTTAAAACAACATGCATATATGGTTTTCCTTGAGGTAAATAATTAGTTTTAAATAATTGAAAAAATATTTTAGGAGTTAGCCACTTTGATATAACGATTTTTATCCTTAAGAACACTTTAAAATTCAGCTTTAAAAGAAAACAATTAAAGAGTTTATTAAAAGGAAACTTCCACTTGGCCACCAAAAAGTTTACCAACTATTTTAATAATTTTGCACTTATTTTTCGAACTTCTGTTCGTTTAAATTTGCCCATCTCTCTTAAGCTTCTCACCTTTTTGGCCAACAAAAATAAACAATAAAGTAAAAAATATTTCGTGGCTTAGCGCCCTCCATTTCACATAATTTCTTTTTATTTCCATATTTTCTTTTTTTTTCGTTTTTTTTTTGTGGGTGTTGGGGATTTTCTTCCTGTTTTTGTTGCTGTTGTTTCTCGGTTGTTCCAACTTTCGGCGATGGCCACAAAAAATAATGTAAAAAGTTTAATATGCATAAAGTTTCATTGGGTTTTTGCCGGCCATCGCTGGGGAGCCAGAAAAAGTTTCTTTCGGAATTTCCGAATTTCGGGGGGAGGCGGCATAAAATGGGCTTGGCATTGTGGAAGGTGTTGCAGCCACATAAATGTGGCCAAGATTTATGTTTGCCGGTTTTGTCTGCTTGTTAGCCTAAAAGTTGACGTCCGTTAGGTGTCCAAAAAACGCAAAGACCGAATGTAAATAACTGAAGTATTTTGTCAAAAGCATGTCCTTCTCATCGGACTGCAAATTGTTTGGTCCTTTGCGGGGACTTCCAGCTGTCGACAAGGTTTAAGAGGTTAATAAATTATATAAGTATATTTCTATCAAAAATAAGGGACTTCCTTTTTAATAATAATAATATTTACTTAAAATGTCCTTAATACCTCCCTGATATATTTAAAATCTAAAAAACAAAAGGGTATTTTAAAGTTTCATGTGGAATAGAAAACCATCTCGTTCTATTGTTTCATAAATTTCGGTTGTGCAAATAAAATGCAAATCCCTTGCAGACTTGACAACGTTCTCGGCGTATCGGGGAAAATGGGTTGGTTCCCCCCCCCCCCCCCCCTCAAGAACAGGAAAAAAATTGGGCTTAACTATCACAAAACCTGAAATCAAAAAGGGAAAAGGAAGGGGAGGAAAAGTAAACGAGTGAGGGACCCAACCACAAATAACAAAAAAAAAAAAGGAGAAAAGAAAAGCAAACTATGCAATGGCAATCACAGAGGAGGTGGTTCCAAAAGTTATATCTACTTTTAGAAATTATTAGAATTTTTTTAAAATTGTATATATCCTTCCAAAACCAATAAACATTTTTTTATATATTAATATATTTTGTATATTGAGCTATCATTTTCATCCTTTTTTTTTGAATACTTCTAGAACCCCTCTTGTTCATGATATAGAAAATCGCCGGACGTTATCTGCGCTTATCCCTGTGCCCTTCCCCTTCCTCTTCCTCCGAATTGGGGGCTTGGTCCCTACTTTACTCTTTGCCAAACAGGCGGCAACAAGAAAAATGCTGGAAATTTATGCTCTGCACTGACACAAAAAATAAGGAGAAAGGTGGATAGAGGAAAGTCGGCGTGAAAGGGGGTGAAAAGCGAGGGGGGTTGGCAGAGAAAAATGCTGAAAGTGGATACATTTATAGAGCGAGCGACCGAGAGAGCCTAAAGTTTCGGCATGCAGTGGGAAATTGAAGTTGGAAGCTGCACCGAAAGAAATTTCTTAGCTAAACATTGTATTAGGGTATAAATTTATCATTTATGGGTAATTAAATCAAAACAATTATTTTTAAAGTACCTACTAAATATAATAAAATAATATATAATAATAATATAAATATTTTATTAAAAATATAGAAAATAAATTTGCCATAAAAAAATATTCCCTAATATTTGATTAGTTCGATAATCTCAAGTAATATATTTCAAGATTAGTTATAATAGTTTTTCTTTAATTTACCTTAAATTTCTCTCAGTGCAAAAGCGTAGTGTACGTGGGAATTATTGTGGCAGGCGGAATGCTCGAAATGGATGAACGCAGAAGGATAACACACGTACCACAGGGACATTCTGCGGAGGGGATCCCCCCAGCAGGGGCGTAGAAGGGGGGGGGCGAATGGGGGCTACAGCAACAACAACGCCAGAGAGTAGCTGCATTCCATAAATAAAAACGGCAAAATGGCGCACAAAATGCCACAGAAAAGAGGGTAGGGGGTTGGGTAAAGGGGCAACTTGAATGAATGGACGGGCAGCTGGAGGCCAAGGGGATTTCGAAGGGGGGTGGGGGGCAGAGAAACCCATACACACAGAGAGAGGGGCAGAAGGATACCAACAAAACGAGAACGAGAACGAAATCATCATGAATGGCGAACGTGACACAAATGACAAAATATCAAGCAGACCAAAGGCAATGGCAACTGTCGTCTGTCGCACAGAAACCCCTGAAACCCCGCCCCCAACCGCCGCCCCGTTGACCATTCAGAGAAACCCCCCCCCCCCCACACACACACACACTCACACACATCGCCACCAAAACCCCCATTCATTTCTGAGGGCACTTGGGGATTTGTGCGATTCACAGACACAAACGAAGGCCGGTGGACAAACGGCCAGGAAAAGGGGTGGTGCACTGAGAGAAATCATCTGATACTTAATGAAAATAATTAAATTAAACTTAAAAAATTAAATATAAAATAAATATTAATATTAATATTATTAAACGAATTTATTTTTATTTTATTTTTCTTTTACTTATATTTACTTTTTTAAAATGTCATTACTATTTTTTTCTGTGTAACCAAAAAAACTCGTTGGAATGGGTCACTGAAATCAGGGGAGTTTCATGGGGGTCGGCAAGGGGGGTTTCCGGGGGCCGAACGGACAGTGCGGATTGTCTGTCAGCTTTTGTCCCCTTCGTCCTCGTCACTGTCGCTCTTCTTCTTCTGCCCCGCCCACCGCCTACCGGGTGTGTCGGTTTCGGTTTTAAGTGGCAACTGTGTGCAGTGTCAGCATTTTGGCCCCCCCTTTGCCAACCCCACGTCCATGTCCTTGCCATGGCAAAGATAATATTCCCGATTTACAAGCAGTCGAAATCAAAAAATCAACTTTAGATATGGAAAATTCAGCAAGCGGGAAAGCAAGCAAAATAGTTATAATTCCAAAGGATTTGAATTTTTCTAAAGTTTTATTTATAAAGCAGAAAATAAATTAGTTTTTTAACCAATTAAATAAATAGCAGAATATTTAACACCTTTATTTATAAAAAATATATTTCCAGTTTTAATAGGATTCCTTTTCCGACCTTAAATCTGATTCGTTTATGGGTGCAACCAAAAAGGTTTTCCCATCTCATCATCGTCGTGCAATCGAAATCTTTGATGGCATTTTTTCCCTTTCAGGTAAATGGCAAACAATGTTAAACCAACCGCAAAGTCAGAGGAATATATTTATGTATATAAATATATATATATTTTATATATATCCACCTGTGCGGAGCAAAGTGCATTTGTACGTGTGTGTGTGTGTGTGTGCATGACAAAGCCACAGATAACCAAGCTGACTAACTATTTCTGTTTTCTGGTGGCCTGCGGTTCCAGCTTCCAAAATTCCGAGTTCTCTAAACAGTGGAAAAAAAATGACATAATATGGGAAAATGTTTGAATTTTCTCTGGGCTAATAAACAAGCTAAATAGAAGCTTTAAAATATTTTTTTTAAATAAATAAATACGTTTACGTAATTAAAATAATTTGTGATATTACGTATACGACTGGTAGAACCATTAATGTAAATAAAATAAGGGAAAATAAAGAAAGAATTAGCTTAACGTCCCTTTATGCAAAATATATTTATACGTATATTTAATTTATTTTTTATTTTTGTATAATTTTCTTTGATTTTCTTTTTTTAAATTTCAGAAATTTTAAATTGTGTTGCAAATTTTTGCGTTTTCCTGTGCCCTTAAACGTTATCATCTAGTGCTCTGTGCTTTTCCCCACCCTCTCTGTTTTTCCGCCCCATTTTTGCCGGCCCCCCTCTCACTGCTCACTACTTTTCCGGCGCCTCTTGCTCTGGTGGCTCAGTGTGGCTTTTATGGGATTTGATTTCTAATAAGCGGCAAGCGAGGCACGTACCACACACACACACACACACACACACACATAAACACAGGGGCGGCGGGGGAAAAGGGGGCGTGGCGGGGGAAGGACATGCAGTCCATTTCTAGTCAAAAGATTCCTCTCAGTTTTTGGGAGGCTCTTGTTTTCCTATTTTTTCCCCTCTATTTTTGCTCAATTTTTTTCTTTCCTTTTTTGCTTTTAGGGGCGGGGAAAATAGAGGTTGGGGGTGGGTGGGGGTGGCAAACGTTGACAGGGGGGATCTATTGTTGTTGTTATTACGTTTGAGCTTGGGTGCGTGTGTGTGTGGATTTTTCTCGTTTGACATGAATAAAGTAGAGTGAGCGAGCAAGCGAGATGAAATGAATAAGAGCGAGATGGCTGCAAAAAAAAGAAAAGAAATTCATTTTTTGTTCGCCTGCATCTTCCACTTTTCTCCCGGATTTTTTCCCTTTTCTTCTGCAGCTACTCTCCATTCTTTTTTCTTTCTTATTTTTTCTGTGAAGGTTGCAAAAAGCTAAATTGAGTTTTCCCAACAACAAGAACAACAACAAACGATCTTCCCCATGTGTTATTTTTTTATATTCCCGTGTGTTTCTGTGTGTTTGTGTGTGTGGAAAAGCTGAAACTGCGATGGCAACGCGTACGTGTTTATGGCCACGAAAAGTTGCCAAACAAAACGGAGACCAGCGAAAAACTACAGCACCGAAAAGTTCCAGTTCAGGAAAAAAAATGTGCACAAGGAAAATCGGAGAAAAATAAAAAAGTGTGTTGCGGGGGAGGGGGGAAACATGAAAAGGAATGCTGAAATTTAAAGGAAAATCTGTGGTCAATCTGGTGCATCGATTATAAGCTGAAAATCAAGCAACAGGAAAATAATAAAATTCAGGCAAAGAAAATTAAGGAAAAATTTAAAATTTATATTAAGCAAACTAATCATTAATACATTTAAAATATAAAAATAAAACCTAGAAAATCAAGAAAAAATTAATAATAATATTAAAAAACAAAACACATTTCTTTTTAATATTATTATTAAATATATATTAATATTAGTATATATATATGTATATTAAAAAGCAAAATACATTTTTTTTAAATATTATTAAAGCCCGAATACTTTTACTATAAATTTAAAAAAATATTCATAATTATAATAATAATTTAAAATTAGTTATTACAAAATATTCGTTATTTTTACATACTATTTAGCCTGAATCCAAGTAATATAAATTTTCAAAAAATAAATAAATAATAATAACTCAAAATTAGTTATTTAAAAATATTTTTCAAGGCAAAAAAAGCATTTTCCATTTTTGTTAAAAAAGTAAAAAGCATAAATTTTAAACGTAATTCCAATAAATCCATGTACCCCGTATCAACGTGGGGTATTTAAATGGCCAGGCTGCACACTCATACACTCAAACAACGAGACTTCTGGGCAAGTGAGAGGAAGACACCAAAAAGTGTTTACTTTGTGCTCCGGGGCATAAAGTCGACTGCACGGACATATCTTGCTGCCCAATCCCCTCCATATCCCATTTTCCATATCCCGTATCCGTATCCTCCCCGAACATATGGATATTGCCCCCCACTCACTCCATTTATTTATTTACTTGTCTTGAACTTTAACAAGTTTTTATGGAAATTATTTATGGAAAAATGCTGTGGCTGTGGCTGGGAATATGGTGAATATCTGTATCTGTCGGATCTCTGGACTGTTTGCCTCTGCGTTTTTGGCAATTTGTCTTTTGGCCATTATGCTACGAACTCTTGCGTAAGCGATTAGCAGCCAGAAACTGCCGACGGCCAGCACACATGTTAATCATACGCCATGTTGTCCGCACGGATGTCACTAAGAGCGCAAAAGTGTAAGTACTTTAGGCAGCTAAATATAATTAAATATTTAAGGCACAAACACATGGGGGTGGCGTGTGGGGGGTTGGGGGTTGGCTCTTAATAATGTTTTAATGCGTTTGACAAAATTCGAGCTGCATACTTGCAGGCGCCAGCGGACAGCGTTCATTAAATGCAGCAAAATCAACAACAAACAACCAACAGGACAACAACACGGAGGCGAATGTGTGCATTTTCAGCTGCGATTTGTAAATACTCTTTTTGTAATAATAAAAAATATAATAAACAAAAAAAAAGACTTAAAATATTTCATAAGCATTTTTATATTAATTCATTTAAATTTGAGATTAACCACAATAAAACCAAAATTATTTTTTATATTAAATATATTATTTATAAATTTTCAGTATTAAAAACTAATATTATACTTTTTTGTGTTTTAATAGGTACATCCTATAAAATTATTTAATTGTATGCTAATTATAAAAGAAATTAGGTTTATAGGAACCTTTAAAATCGATAATAAAGTAATCATCATTAAGAAACTTCCTCTACATTTATCAAAAAACCTTGTAATGGTTCTTAAAAATCTAAAACAATATTAAAATTGGCTACAAAACTCCATTAAATGTAGAAAAAGATCAGCTTTATAATAATATTAATTATAATATATATTATTTTATAATAAACAAAAATTCGCAAAATATATTAAAACTAAAGAAATATCATCCTTTTATTTCTTGTTTTTATCAGTGTTTTTGGGGTTAGAAAATTCCAAGGATATTCTTATCCTTAAAGCCACATTATCCTGCTTTTCGGCTAGGGTATTTTTGGCAGCAGCAACCGGGCGAGCTTTAAGTGGCCAAAAGTGCAATGTGATTGAAGTTGGCTAAGGCCAAAGGGGCGGCAGGATTGTCAGGAGTCAAAGGAAGCCGTAGAGTGTGTCTGTGTGTGTGAGTGGAAAGTCCAGTGGAACAATGCACACACACACACACACACACTTGCAGCCGAAACATGACAGAAAATTACCTGGAGGAAATTTTATGAGTATCGTAGAACGCCACTTGAAAGTTAAACAGGCGCTTCCACGGCCCAAAGGGATTTTCCCTTGTCCGTGTGTGTGTGTAATTGTAGCTGTGTGTGTGTGTGTGTGCTCCTGTATCCTTGTTCTAATTGTGTATGCAACTTGTTGCATTTAACCGCTCTCATCGCCGGCGACTCACTCCCTTCTCTTCACGCCCCTCGCCCCTTTCGTTTCAAGTTACATTGTAAATGTTAGTTTTGTAATTAGAAAATGTTGCTAACCACTGAAACCCGGCGTGCGAAAGAGACAGCCGATGGAGTGAAAGAGAGAGAGAGGGAGCTTGGGAGTGGATAGCACAAGTTTATGTTGACATTTATTGGCTGCAACTTTTTCTATAAATCAAGCGGCTAACCAGTACGCACCGAAAATATATTAAAGGACATTGAAAGCTCTTTCGTGCCATTAAAAATCTCAGCGAGTTCATAAATCATTATAGATATTCCCGGTCTACAGATTTCCAAAATATTAATAATAATAATATAATAATAATAATTTTTAAAATATTTAATAATTAAAATTTATCTACTAATATTTATCTACTTAAAATTCTTACTGATAAATTTCTACAAGTAAATAAATTAATAACAGAGTTGTGAAAATAAAGTTATTCCGCTTCTCAATATTTATTAATAAGATATTACATAATAAATAAAATTGAAACGCATAATTTTTCAACATTCTAAATATAGATATTGTAATAAAATTCCTATTGATAAATTCTCAAAAATGTAAGTAAAGTAGTTCATTTTTTTGGGATATTGTAATATTAAATAAACAAAATGTAAACAAATGAATCTCTGAAGAAGTTCCCCATTTTCTCCCTCTTAATCAAATAATATTTATTTGCTTAAAATTCCCACTAATGCTGATGAGGCTCAAACACGAGGAATCGACTTCGATGCTCCATCATATCGCTCTTAATTTGCATTCGCTGGACAGCCAAGAACCAAGAACCCCATGGAATCTATTTCTGCGGTAATTGCTTTTCCATTCACAGCTGCCTTTTCCTTTTTCGCGACCCGAGAGCCCAGAAGAGATGCGAAAACTAAAGGGTATCGAAGGCAGCTCCCAGCTCCAACTGAAACTCCAATTCCATTGGAGGCACAAAGGGCACAAAGAGACGGGCTTGGAGCTCCAGAGCTGCAGAGCTCCAGAGCTCCATGGCCATAATTCATCAACGGGCCTGACGAGCAGAAGCTGCCTACGTGTGATTGACTGCCAGGTGAATCGCTTGGATTGAGGGATTGGTGGGCTGGGGGGCCGGGGGGGCGGTATTCCCCCCAGCCAAAAGGTTGAAGGTGCAACTCAACGCCATTGCCACCGCCACTGGCCGAGGCCGAAACTGAAACCGAATACCACAACCAGAACTGAAAAACCCAAAATCCAAGCTCAATGAATGTCTGCTGCCTCTGTCTTTCTCCTTCGATTTTCAGCACTCGAAAAATAAACGTAGTTAATTATGACTATTAGTTAAATTAACCTAATACCATCTAATTTTATTTATTTAATTTGAGTTTTCTTTAAAAAAAATAAATATAAAATTCAAAATAAATCAATTAAACAGTAATTTCAAATTAAAATTTAATTCAATTTTTTTAGTATTTTTTTTAAATATTGAAAATAAGGAAAAACCTTACTTCTATTAACTGTGAATTTTTGTCTAACCTTTATTTCGTTTAAATATTAAATAATTCATTTAAAAGAATTTAAAATTTTATTTTATTTTTCTTTTTTGTTCCAAGCTGTTCCAACCCCTCTTTTTCTCGCTGTGCAGCCTACACAGCTGTACAGCTGCAGCAATTTAACGGAAGTTGCAATTTGCATTTCAACTTGACCAAAAGCTGCGCCCCAACCCGTCGGTCACGTGCGAAGTGATGTGATGTGAAATGCCGGACCCCCTTCCCTCCTGCCCCACCCCTTTTCCACCGCCCCTGGTCGCCGGTGTTGCCCTCTCTTTCACCCCGACAGCTGCTGCTGTGTCGGACTGGCGCCATTTGTGATTTGATGCCGACGCGTCGTCGTGTCGGGGCAACAGCAGCAGCAGCAACAGCAGCAACAACAGCAGCAACAACAGCAGCTACAACAGCAGCAACATCCAAAACAGCAGCAACTACAGCATCACCGTGGCGTATGCGTAATAAGCGAACAAGAATGTGAACGTAACATCATCAAGTAATGACAGTCCAGTTTCAGGGAAATATTAACTAACAACCGGGACAACTAAGAATCAAAAGGGAATAGGTGATCAATATTTTTAAAGGCTTTTCTATATTTTCTTTATATTTTTTCAAATTTATTTTTAAATTTTGTTGATTTTTTTAAGTACCTATAAAAATGGTTTTTATAATAAGTATATATATATTATATCAGGGACTTCTGAGACAAATGGTAATTTTATCTATTAATTGATATCATATTATATCATCATAATAAATCATCAATATTTTAAACCTTTTTTATTTTTTTTTTTGGATTATTATTAATTTTTTTAAATTATTTTTTTAATTATTATTTTATTTTTTTTTTAATTATCTTTATTATAAATATATAAACTATAATATGATTTATTGATATACCTTTTATTTGTTAAATGATCTTTGAACTATTTCGTTGATTTCTAAAGTCTAAGAAAATTCCAGATAAATTAACTTTTATATATAAATCAAAACATTGGGTTTTTATTAAATATAAATATAAATTTATAAATAGTAAATAATATTAAATACTATATTTACATAAAAGCAAGCTACTTATCTTCCAACTGGAATAGATCCCTTTTGAATGGTTTACCAACCGCAATTTAATGGTAGCTTGCAAAATCCCGTCGACGACTACTTAATAGTTAACGATGGAACTAGGGAGCTGCCGATCGCCCGTGGGCTTTTCAATTTTCCGCCAATGTTCCGTGCTTTCCTCTGCCCCCCCCCCCCCCCACCCTCTTTCAAGGTAAAGTATTTGAGGTGAATGTAAATAAATATATAAGTACTTTTTATATTTTCTGTGCTGTTTTCTGTTTTCAGCTTTCTGTTTTCTGCTTTCTGCTCCTGTCGCATATCGGCGGCAACGTTTTGCGTAATGCGCTCGACTGGCTACCGTTTTTATGGGCCATTTCGGAGCGTTTTGGCCATTTGTGATTTGTAATTAGAGTTTTGGCCAGCAGTCGGTCAGGCCAGTTAGCAGTTGGCAGAGCCTTAACCCCCTCCCCCCCCCACTGAGAACCCCCGGAACCCCCGGAACCTGCGGGTTACGCAACAAAGTGCTCGACGACGCCACGGGACACCTCGTAAATGAGGCACTAACAATTGAAAATTCATTAGACGACCGGCAACTAAATAAAAAAGTTTAAAAAAAAAAAAGGGAAATAAAGATGATGATGATGGTCTTCCCCCATTGCAACCTGCCAAATGGCGCACGCACCGAAAAGCTAATTAGGCAAAACGCTGAACGCCGCCAGAAGGCAATGAAAAGTCTGCCCCCCGAGGTGGGCACAGGTTAACACCGACGGATCCCCGTCCTTATCGACGTTATACGGCCGCAGGTATAACGACCCAAAAACATAAAACATAAAACCGAACCGAACAAATTGCAGCCCGATGTTTTTGCGATCTTTCGCACACACAATGAGAACTTTTCAGGAGGCTAAACAAGAAGCTAGTCGAAAAAAGAAAACCTTAATCGGCAGGTGATGAAAATATAAATTTATAAAAAAAAAATATAAATATAAAAAAATTAAAAATATAAATAATTTTAAATTTAAACAACAATCCTATTTAAATCAACTAATATTTATTTTCATAAAATTCCTACGACTAAAATGAAATATTATCTGTAAAATAATTCAAGTAAAAATATCAAGTAAAATAATTCCCTTTTTTAATACTTAATAATAGTATTTAAAAATACAAAATTTATATAAATTGTTTTTTCTATTTTCTAGAAAAAGAAGTTCTTTAACAGCTAATCTGGAAATGTATGCTTATAAAAATACACAAAAAAGCAAAGAATCAAAAGCAGAAGAAGCCAATCTGAAGTCGCAATCCCAATCCCAATCCCAAAACCAAAACCCATTCCCAACCCGATTTTGATTTTCTGGAGGAATGGAATGGGAGGATTCGAGGATAGAAAACAAACTTCCAGAAGTTATTCAGCTCGCATAACGATAAACGCCCATCGTTTTATTTTGATATCGCGCCACTCCCCCCTTTTGCAAAAAAAAAGAAGAAGAAGAAGGGGGTTTCTCAGGTATATATGAGAATATATACGTATATAGTTTATATGCTGCTGGGCTTGCCAGATATGAAATTATGTTTATGGCTGCAGCAGCCTCCTCAATGGCCGCAAGTTGCCATGGCTTTCGAGGGGGTGAAAAGGGGGTTTAGGGAGGATTCAGGGGGCTAAGGGGGTCAGGGGCGGTCCCACGGGGGGAGGGGCATTTGAATTGCACTTCTTCTATCCGCCACAAAGTTGCAATTGCTGCAGTTGTTCTTCTTGTTGCCTGGCTTCTTCTACTTCAGCTCCAGCACATTTTTCTGGATCTCATTTACAGGGTATGTTAGGGAGTATTTCGTTTGGGGCATGTACATATATATATTCTTAGTCGTTGTACTGAGGCCAAGTAACAAAGAAAATTTCAATTTGTTGCAAAAAATCATGATGTGCCCCCTTATAAAAAAATCGAAAATTTTATTTTTTCTGAATCGCGTTGAAAGTGTCATGGATTTAAAAATTACTTTGTTATCTGTTCCAAACAGTATGTATTTTTGATGTACGACCATTTTTGGCCAAGTTACGGCAAAAAATCAAAAAGAAAAAATTCGTATTTTTGCCAAAAACCGAAATGCCAATTTTCCACTACAAAAAATAATTCGGTTTTTGGCCGAAATAAAGGAAGTATTGATCCAAATATGGATTGTCATACCTTTCTGAACTCGTTATTAAATTTCCTATCGATTGGCATTTAAACCTAGACATTTTATTTTTTGTCAATTTTTTGCAAAAAATCATGATTTTTTCTTAATCAGACGGAAAGTGAATCAAAATGTGAATTTATTTTGGAAAATCAGCCAGAAAGTGGTGAGGATCGATAGCTAAGGTTGCCAGTTGTTAAAATCAGTCTTTCTTTTTCCAAAATTTTATTAAATAATTTTAAATAGAAATTGTGATGGGTGCAACCCGATTCGCATTGTTTCCCTAATTGCCGCATTTTGTTGCGAGTTGCCGGCTTTCTTCGTTCAGGTGCAACCGCAACCCCAACCGCTAAGCTCAACCTCAACCCCGCACTTGGTAATCGCGCCGCGTGTGCTGCTCACGTAGCAACGCGGTCGCATCGCGGGATAGAGACAGATAGAGCCGGGCCGAAAGAGAGGGCCGATCGGAGGAGGTGTGGGCATAAGCCAGGTCCATAAGTCCAGGTTCCAGGTCCCCAGGTCCCAGGTTCCTGGGTCCAGGCCTTGGGTTTAGGACCAATCCTGACTTATACTCCACGCTGCACTGTGGAAAAATCTTAATCTTACTTAAAATAAAAAAACAAAACAGTTGTAAATCTATTAATTTTATATTCACTGCAAATATTTTCGCTTTTTTATCTATTGGATTTCAAACATTAGGTATAAAATTCCTTTTTTTGATTTTCAACTTTTTTTTTAATTTTTAATTTTAATATTTTCCTTTTTTTATTCAATTTAAATTTAATTAAATTCAATGAAGTAAAGGCACTTGTACTTCTTTATTTATGTATTTATATATAGTTATAGAATTTCTTTCAGTGTGCCAGGAGACCGAGCACGTCGCAAGTAGCAGCTCCGTTTGCTTTGCCGCTGCTGTTCAATGGCCGTTGCCATTTTTTCTTCCGCTACATTTTAGTTATTTTTTCGATACCCTCTAGAGGAAGCAGTTGGCCAAGCCAAAAACAAATTTTAAAAAATAATTTAAAGTAAATTAATAAATTCTACAATGTGTGTTGAAGAACTTGAGAAAATTCTTCTTGACAATCTGAAGGCTTAAAATAAATTAAGGATTTTTCATATAATTCGCGGAATATTATCTTTATATTTCTATCTTTTAAACTATAAAATGTTAGATATTTTCTTCATCTAGTAGTGTATTTGCCGCTTGGCTTTGGCCAAACGGAAATATCCTTCTGGTTTTATTTTTACGATTTTGTTTTACCTCCACTTCAATGAGGACATTCAGTGCACGTTGAGTTCAGTTCGGTTCGCCTTTTTTAGCTTTATATTTTTTTTTTGTATTTTTTCTGCTGCCTCCAAGTGGCTGCCGGGAACTGGCTGCTGCTGTTGCTGTTGTGATTATCATTATATCTGCAAGATTACCAATTATTTGTTGTTGTTTCGCCGGTTGCACTACGCTCAACTGCTCGCCGCTTCGTTTTCAACTTATTTTTTATAATTCACGTTAATTTTTCTTTTAAAACGAAATTGCAATGGAGCAGGAGCAACTAAACTCGACTCCTGGTCGTTGCTCGATGGTCGTTATTCGTTGTCTCGATTATGTCAGTGGAGTGTTGTGCCTCCTCTTCGATGTTTTGTTGTTTTGTGTTGTTTTGTTGCAGCGGGAAAAACGCAAAAACACAAAAGAGCCAAAGCAAACGCATCAGAAAACTTGGGGAAAACTTGAAAGCCGAACATGATCCATTCATTCATGCATTTTGCTGATGGCGGCGGAAGTCAAGCGCCATTTGCGTAAATTCGGTGAGTTTTTGCCTTATGAAAGTGCATTTACAAAACAAAAAAGATCAATGAAATTGTTGTTGGCTTGCGTACAGCGACCCAAAGAAGAATCGGCGTGTGCCCGCAGGCATACAGAATTTTGTGGGATGAAAAAAAGAAAATCGTATTGTAAAATGCCTACCTACATATATTTAATAAAAATACTTATACTTATATACATTTGCGGTTTCTTTTTCTTTAATTATTTTACAGAATAGAGTTACGTTTGACTAAACCCACCCAACTATAACCAAATCAATCAACTCTGACCCGGCCTGTCGGACCAAAAAAACCCGTCAAACGTAAATGATTGCAATAATTTCGAGCGTGTTTACTTTTTCCTATAAAATATTTGCATTTCCTCATATCCGCTGGCCATTTCGATTATATACAATATTTATTATACCTACACAGGCGTGTGCACCTATCCATATTTGCGGCAATTTTCATTTTCATTTTTTTTCCCCCCGTTTTCTTTTTGTATTTTGTATTTTGTTTAACTGCAGCGTGTTGATGGGCAAAAGTATATTTTGTCATTACGGTCATAAAAAAAGACTGGGCACAAAAAATGTGTATGCGAAAATATTTGAATTAACGACAACTGGCGACAATGGGCAGCTCGATGTTGTTGATGGTGACGACAACAACAAAAGCAAACGGCAGCAGCAACTACAACAATTATAATAATAATAATAAAAAAAAAGAAGAGGAGTGGAGGCCCGAGAAAAAAGCATTGGCAAACAAAAACATATTTATGCATGTTACATGTTTTTGCCATGTTTTTTTCAATGCAACTTTGTAGCTGTTTTTATACTCCCGATATCCTGGAATTTATCTGTTGCGTTTTCAGAGGGATAAACTGGAATTAGATATAAGAACTTGTAGTTATGTTCTTTGTAATTAACTTTAAGTTTGATAAAGATGTAGAAAAGGGAATGGTTTTAATATTTCTATAACCGCTAATATATATTTATAAAATTTTTATTTGATACATTTTGTATTTATTTAATTCTAGAAAATCCTTAAAAACAAAAACACTAATTATAATAAACTTTAATTAATTATGGTTCTTCCATTTAAATTTATGAGGTATAAATAATTCGTATAATCCAATTCCTTCCGTTTTCCCATGCAATTATTTTAATTCCATTTTTTCTGGGGCTCCGAACATTGCACATTTACAATAATAATAATAATAATTTTACGCAGCGCGTGGTTCAGTAAATATTTGGATTTTTAAGCATATGCATATATGAGCATCGAATTTATTCGAGCATTGCTGATGATATTTGCGATGCTTAATATTCATGTTTTTCTGGCCATTTCAGTAGAAACGGAATTTAAGAAATTAAGTTATACTTTAAACTTATAAAATTATATCTTAGATCACTTAGTGGGAAATAAATCTCCTTCTGGTTAAATACTATACATAGCACCTCCCACTATTACAATTATATGTAATAAAAACTAGGGGGCTGCATATGCTAGCGAATGTGGGTGGTGTTTGGGCGACTTGTATGCCTTAACCATGCAAAATATGTAAATGAAATATGTAATTTACACACACACACACATACACATCAGTACACCGATGCAATTATATATGGGAAACATAATGTTGGTGTGCTCGAGCGCCTGGGATTAAATTGTAATTACTTTATTACTTAATAACAAAACCATTCATGCTGCTAAAGTTATTAAATGTTTTTTTGTTGTATTTTGCTACTTTACTTTAATTTTAATGTGATTTTTCATATTTAAAGTATATGCAGAGAGCGATAAAGCTTTGTCAATTGCTTTCGACTCAATTGATTTCACAATTGCTGGCAGAAATATATATTTTATGATTTAATGGTAAGCAAAGAAATAAAATAAAATTATTAGATTAAATCATAAATTCTTTTGGTCAATGTAGATATCAATCAAAAGATACTTTAAGTCTTTATAGTTATTTAGAACTCTAATAAGCTTCAAATTTCTTTCAAACGAATCATATCAGTTATGCAAGCAGTAAACCGACTGCTTGCACTGCTTTCCATTATGTCCATTATTAGCTCATAACTTTTGAAGGCATGGCCCGATTTTAAAATTTTCTTCTTCATTTCGATAGCTTTTAACAAGCAAAACCAAATGGCATTTACACTTTTACAAAATCTGCAAAGAGTAACGAGTATTAATACACGTATTCCGCTCATTACTGCCCCATTCAATGGGCTTCGCATATAAATATAGTAATTCCGCTCCCATGCTGATAGTTTTGAAGTGCATTGTACAAACAGCAGTTGTCAATTAGCCGCAAAGCGATAAACAGTGGGAAAACTATGGCGACATAATGGTCGCAATTAATCGATGGCCGATCGATCAGCGCGATCATAAATTGCCTAGGCAAACGCCTAAGCCGAAACCGAAACCGAAACTAAAAATGGAGGCCATTTAAAATGCAATAATTTACGAGATTTATGACTTTTGCATTTTAATTGAATAGATTTCGATAGGCCGACAACCAAGGGGCGTGGCATTTATGCATATATGTATAAGCATATATGTATATAGTGGCGTATTTATGACATTCAACGGCCTGGACAACTGGGGCCTGCAATCAGTTAATGGAATCTAATAAACGTGCGCCTATCTTTCGGATGCATCTAATCGCTGCGGCACGCGAACGATGCCAAGATGTTTTATAACCGGGGGCGGGGATATCAGAGGGGGGGGGGGGGGGGGGGGGGGGGGGGGTATACTGGAAACCCCGGACCAAGGTTACTGCCACTGCCCTGTAATTAAATGCCAAAAGGCTGAATATAAAAAAAAAACAAGGCGAAGAACGAGAAAGCGGCAAAATTGAGTAACAAAACAGAAGCCAACTGGCCGGACAAAGGGGCGTGGCACATCCCCTTGAAATATGTCAAACCAACGAAAAAAGAGTAAAGCAAAGAAAGGATACCAAAAAGTGTATATAAAACATGATTTATACAAAAAGATGGCAACAATCCGCGCTGCATTCAAGTCATTAATCAAAAATATTAAGGCAAGAAAATAGCCAGAATGTATTTTTTATGGGAAATTAATTGTAAACTGCAAATGAGACGCATAACAATATTCTTTAATTTGCAATTTATTTCAATTCGTTTTTAAAAACATAACTTTAAGATTTATGACTTTATTAGTTTATTTTTGGCATATTATTATTCTTTTTATTGTCATCATGATTTTAAAAATATTGGAACTAATAGTTAGTAATAATAATTATACTTCGAAATTTTTGTTTTATAGTTAAAAATGTTTAATTTATTATTAGCCATGTGAAATCAATTGTAAGCTACAAATAAGATGCATAAAGAAATGAATAGGGGTTTTTAATTTACCTTTAATTGGTAATTAGTTTCAATTAGATTTAAAAAACATTACTTAAAAACTAATGACATTATCATTTTATTTTTAGCATATAATTATTTTATATCACATTCATATTTTTTAAAGATATGGATAAATAAATCAATAAATTTTAGTGTTATCGCCATTTTCATTCTGTAAATTACAAAATATAATCGAATATATCGTCGATGCCGACGGCTCTTGAAAAATCGTAATAATCAAAAAATAGCTGGCATAAAGTCAAATTAGTTTGCTTGTCGTCTGCCGTTAATTAGGCTAAAAAAAAACAGTGGAAAGGGAGAAAGGAAATTCAATTTTCCTGCGAACCAAATACAAATGAGTTTTTTGTGGCTGTGGAATTTTTGTGTGTGATTTGGTGACTTGACCTGACTTTTGCTTTGAATTTGATGTTGATGAGTTTTTCCGCTTCATTTTCCCGGGCTCATATCTGTGGCATTTCCCATTTTCCGACGCTGCTGCTGGTGTTGTTTGAAGTGTCAGTTTAGTTTCGTGTCCGTGTCACTCAGTTCACTTCGCCTCTATTTTTTGTTTCAGTTTTCCGCTTTTGTTTTTTTCATTTTTACCCCCGTATTTCTACTTGAGGGGCTGGGGTTCGAGGGTTTCGAGGGGCTCCGTTCGGTTCGGGCTCAAACAAACAAATCAACAAGCAAACCAACAGAGAGACAGACAAACTATGGCCATGGCATAACCGCTGACACTCCAACCAGGCCAACCAGCCAAACTAACTATGTGACTGTCGCCTGCACAGTGCCGAATTTGTATAAAATAATGGTTAGGTTACTAAAAATTATTTAGACCATTATTTGTAAAAAAAAATACGAATTTTCCTGCCTTAACTAGCAGCTCTTAGTCAGAAGAACTATAGAATGATAGTATAGGAAAAATACAAAAAGGGTTGTCACCCCGACAAAAGTTTAAGTATTCGTAGTAAATAATGGTTAGGTTACTAAAAAATATTTAGGCCATTTTTGGCTAAAACAATAAATATTTATAATTCCCAAAGTGCAGAACTTAATCTGAAAAAATATAGAATGATGATTTAGAAAATATACAAAAAGGGTTGTCACCCTAACAAAATATTTAGTATTCGTAGTAAATAATGGTTAGGTTATTTAGGCCATTATTTGTTAAAAATGTATATATTTATAATTCCCAAATTGCAGAACTTAGTCTTAAAAGGTATAGAACGATGAAATAGAAAATATAGAAAAAGGGTTGTCACCCTATCAAAATTTTGGAAACAAATATCACCAAGAAATAAAGTGTTAGCCTGTTATTCGGAATTCGTGTTCGATAACTAACATTATTTTAGTGTTCCTAATGTATCTTATATATAATGTAAATGTAACCTAAACATTTAAGGTTTTTTAAGGTAGCTAGATTTTTTCCTGTGTCATCCTCGCCTCTTTCCCTTCGCCTTGCCACGCCCCCTTCGCTTTGACTGTCGGGGGAGGCCCTTTGGTCCTGCCTGTCCTGTCTGACATTTGTTTGCCCTGGCTGTCCATCTTTTTGTCACGAGCTTTCGGCTGACACGCCCACAATGTCGCGAAATTGGTTTCCCCGTTGCGGATTGCGCACCCCTGCAAAAAAAAATAGGATGAGACTTGCAGGGGTCCTAAACAAAAATACAATTTAAACCCATTCAATACCATAATAAACTTATAACAAACATGTAAATCTCACTGCTCCTAGAAATTTAAAGAAAAAGCAGACAGCTTTTCATTATCTTTATTCCATGGTTGTCGTTTTTTTTCGGCTGCCCTGTTAATTAGCCTTGGCAACAGCAAAAAAAATATACAAAAAAAAAATGAAGGAAAAAATCTATACCCCTTATTTTCTACGTATTTTTTTGTAGCCGCATTTGTTTTGCAAACTTTAAGATGCAGGAGGCGATAAAAGGCTGAAGGAGGCGACATCATCGTCATCGTCATCATCGTGCAACAACAATTTACAAGCGTGACAACGCCAACAATAACAACAGCAACAACAACAGCAGCAGGGGCAGGGGTGATGGAAGGGGGAGGATAAAGTGGTTAGGGGTCAGGTCACCCCGGCTTATCGAGGACGAGACCATCTCAATGACTTACTTAATCACATAGGGCAAATCTGGTTACAGGATATCCGCCCAAACGCAAGGGACCACAGGAAAGCAGGCAAAACGAGAGGTGAAGAAGCGCAGAGGGCAAGTACACTGAACGAAAACATTTTTCTCGAATCCCAATCATAATATTGTCTTACACAAAACCACTTTTGAATATTTTTATGCACAAACTTTAAACGATTGGTTGTTTAAATGAATTTAATCGATTTAATTTTTAATCATTTCTTGACTTAGAAAATAAATCTATTACAGTAAATAATTATTATATTTTATAATTACCATTTTTTGTAGAAAAAAACATAAAAGACTTAAAAAATCGGTTAAAAAATGTTTGAAAACTGACTTAATATAAAATATTTAAAACAATTTTTATAAAAAAAACGTTTGTCATTTAAAAAGCGTATATAATATGAGTTTAAGAAATATTCCAAAGTTGATTAATTGATTGATTTTGTGATTTTCTGTAACATATTTTTATTCCTTAAAAAATGGTATAAGGCCTATTTTAAAATCTAAAATATTTCAATAAATTTTTCACTTATTTTTTCAAGTGCATAATGGCAGTGGGCGGGGTGGGCGGTACACAAATTGAAGCTCATCTACTTAACGCGCTTGCTCGCGGCTGGCGACATCGTCGAGCTGTCGTCGTAGTTGTCGTTCTCGTCCTCGTCCTCGTTGCCGTTGTCGTTGTCCTGCCGCTTATATCCTTATATCCTGCGGCACAACAGTCGCCGCCCTCACACCTCAAATTTCCCCGAGTGTGTGTGTGTGTGTGTGTGTGAGGTGGGTGTTTGCGTGTGCGTGCGACGGGTCTAAGGATAATCTTTGGCATAATTATTACAATGTCACCATGTTTCGCCCGTCGTCGTTGTCGTTGCCGTTGTCGTTTTCGTTGTCCTGCCGCTCGGTGGCAATTTTTCTGCTCGTCGCCATCGTCTCATTTATTGCTTGCGGTGTTTGGCACGTTCCCTTGTGGTTTGCAGCGTGAAATAAGATTTTCCAACACACACACAGACAACCAGACAACCAGACACCGACACTCTGGGAAAGCTCCTCTTTGGTCCTTTATTATGATTACTTGTGCTCGTGTGCGTGGCCATCGCCATTTCGGTTGCCATGGTCAGCAGCAGCGGCAGCCATCTAAACAGCGGCAGCCCGAAAACCCCAATCCCAATTCCAATCCCAATCCGAAACCGAGAATCCGAGAGTCCCAGCCCCGCAGGACAGCCCACAATGGGCGGTGACCTGTGACATCGCCAGGAGACAACATCGGCAACAGACACACGGACATGCTCGCACAGACACCGAAGGAGCACGGCTTATGCACTGACAGAAATAAATTAGAAATCTTTTAAGATCTATGAAAAATATTAGAAGATGGGTAGGAACTAAAAAAAAATTTTAGTGGAAATGATTAAATTATTTAAAACATTTATAAATCAGCATACCATTATAAAAGGGATAAAATAAAATAAAAAACTTTTTATTAGAAGCTTATAATTATAGGAAAATTGCAATAAGTAGGGGAAATTTCAAAAATAAATAAATAAATATACCGGCAAATTGATGTATTTTGTTTTCTCTATATTAATAAATTTATAATAAAAGTTCTGTATTTTTTTTCCAATTTTAGCCAGAATAAGGATCTTATTTGTATCATAAATTAAAAAAACTGATTGTTAAAATACACAAATATATTGTATTATTTCAAGATCTGAAGTAAAATGTGTGTGGTATTTTTTTTGCAATGAAAATAGGGGATATTCCAAGGGATCCCAGTGGGTTTTCTAGCGGGGGTCCTTCGCCTGCTCTCCCTCTCTCCCTCGCCCTCTCTCCTTCTCTGTCGCTCCTCCAGATGGTTGACACTTGCGTCCGTCAGATGTCGACACTTGACACTTGACACACACGACCCCGCCCCCTCAGCCAGCCCCTCCTGCGCCCCCTTCCTCGCAGGTCAAAAGTATCCTCCTGCTCCTCAACCGTCCTTGTCTAACTTGCTGGCAGTCTCAAGTGCGTTGATGCGTGCTCTCTTCGTCCTGTTCGTCCTGGTCGTGTTGTATTTGTTGTATTTGCTGCCAGTTTCTTGGGGGATACACCTCTGATTCGAAGGACCCCCGCCCTCCTTCATTTACAGCCTTGGGCTGCGAGATTAGCTCCATGCCGCCATATGGAATATTCCAAATGTGATTAACTTTTTAGATCCCCGAGATTTCTGACTTCGCCAGAGATTTGAGCTTGATTTCGGTTTAATGTTTTGAATCTAGATTTAGATCGCAAAACCTTAATAAACAGTAGCTTATTTATTAAATATGTATAATTAAACAAAATAATTGAAGTTTTTTTTATTTATTTTAAATTATAATTACAGAAATTCAAAGCTCTAAATTGTAAAAAAATAATGAGAAAATCAATTAATTTAATGAAATTAAAAATAAAATAATTTAAGTTTTAATAAAATTTAATAAATTATTAAAAATTA
The DNA here is from genome assembly GCA_035046095.1 of Drosophila pseudotakahashii. Lineage (NCBI taxonomy): Eukaryota > Metazoa > Arthropoda > Insecta > Diptera > Drosophilidae > Drosophila > Drosophila pseudotakahashii. Next base: position 19,148,643 of record JAWNOE010000105.1, read on the forward strand.
CATTGAGGGACTCCAAAGTCCCCTGTAAATTAAACAAAAATAATATAATATTCCCTCGACCTTCATAGAAAATCAATTAAATTAATGAAGTGTTAAATAAGCGCTAAAAACGTAAACATCCACGTCTTTTTTCCTTCATTCCCTTCCAGTTTGTCGGCAATAAAAGTCACCTCGAAAGGGTTTTCCTTTGACCTGACGATGGAAAAAAGAAGGAACATTCATTGAGCCGTTTGCAGCGTTAGGTGGGAAAATACCGAGCCGGGGAATTATGACTTAGCTATAGGACCCGGCAAAAGTGGGCGAAAACAAAGGGCGCACTAAGCACTAAGCACTGGCCAAAGCCGCAGATGAAGTGCCAAACTGAAACTGAAACCGAAAGACTGAATATATATATATATATATGTAGGTATATGTACTGAATGTGTGGCATGCACCTGAATATGTCCCTCGATCCGTAACCGAATCGGAGACAAAGGGGCGAGAAGTGCGACCGCTGAATGCCGAGTGGATTTGCTGGCAAAGCCGACGGCTTAGTGTGAGGTCCATCTGTCGAGGTCGCACTTTGTATCTGTATCTGTATCTGCATTCGCATCTGTATCTGAATCGGAATCAGAAGCGCAGGATGTATCTGTATCTGCAACTGGCGTTCTACCTGTGCCCCTCTGCCAGCAACTGTGCCAAAAAACATATGTAAATTAGCTATAATAATATTTTAAAATATTTAACGAAATATTTAATTAATTCAAAAATAAGGAAAAAATAGAATAATTTATTTATTATTTATTTTTGATCAAAAAAAATTGTATAATTATAATTAATGTAGGACGATTTTATTCAAACCATTTATAAAATAAAAGACTTTAAATACTTTAGCTAGTTTAATTTTTTTTACATTTTAAAATCAATTTTATTGGATTTTTTTTTAAATTAATTTAAACAAAATTTAGTTTCAATTCATTTACCTTAAAATAAATATTAAGAAACATATTTACAAAAATTTGATATTCTTTCTTAACGAAATCCGTAATTAATTGTCTTTCTAAACATTTAAAAATCAATAGAAAAATCCTCAGCTTAGTCAGAATTCAGTGGTATATTTAATAAGCTAGAAATTAACTTCAAAGTAGTAAATATCCCCAAATCAATGCTAGTTTTTCAACCGCCACTATGCGAATGTAACTGTGAAGTGTCAACGACAGGCATTCCGATTCCGATCCCGTTTAAGATTCAGATTCAAAATCCGATTCAGATTCGCTTTGAGGTGCGCGTGCTAGCGATCATCATCATCATCAGCATTTCGCAGCCCAGGCTCATCATGATTTGTCATTTGTCAGGTTTTCCCGAGTGGCAAGTGGCAAGTGGAAAGTGTCGCGTTCCAGTGGCAAGTGCGGGTTGACAGTCCATCAGTCCGTCCATTTGTCCCTCTGTGCCTGCGATTCTTATCTTAAATCACAACTGCTGCCGCCCTCGCTTCCATTATGAAGGCACATATATAGTGTATCCCATGTGATTCTATATGTTCGGAGGGCTCTTTAAGCCGGGCCTCACCTCAATCTCACCTCGTCTACCTGTTCCCCCTTTTGTTGCTTTTATTTCATTTATTTTACCCGTTTTTGTTGCTCAATTTCGCTGACTTATTGTTGGCAATTTGTTACTCCGCATAGCAAACACCCGCAGAAATGCCAGAAAGGCCATGAAAAATAAGAAAAAACCATAAACTGTAATGTAAATGAAAGAATTTAAAAAATAAAGTATACCCAATGATTATAATTTTAATAAGAAGGCTATTTTAAATTACTTTTAATCGCAGGCAATTGACTGAAACGCTTTTCGATTGCTTAGTGCCAGCTTGACAGTTAAATTCGAAATCAGTTAAATTTATATTCTTAACAATTTGATTTGTAAATTTTTTCTACGTTTTTTCGTCTTTGCATTTAATTGAAAATTGCATTTTGATAATTTCCCGTATGAGAACGGACAAAAGCCTGAAAGCGAAACCAGAACTGCAGTTGACAGTTTAGTGAGCGTAAAAATTTCACAATCAGCCAGGTCCCCGAAAAACCCCGACCAAAACTAACAGAGAGATGCAGTCAAAAAATAAATAAACAAATAATATTAAATATGCACATCAAATGCATTTCATGACAGAAATGAAAAAGTGCCCACAAATGTGGGCAGCGACTGCGGACATTCAAATGCTCTGAAAAAAAGGCTAACGGTTAAATTTAACCTTTAGTTAAATTTTCAAAGATCTGAAAACATTCTACTTTTTTCCCAATAAAATAATGATTTTGTTTAGATTTAATATTAATTTAAAGTGCTACTCCTATTTATTTTTTATATATTTTTAGGCAACTATTTTATAGCAACTGATATGCCCCGAAATCGATCGTGAGGCTCGAATCAGAAGCCTGACCTCGAGTGACAGTGGAAATATGTTTAACAAGGCTGCAGTCAATGCTTCTGTTTCGCTTTCGTCAGTTTGTCAGTTTGTCAGTTTGACGGCCTGTCAGTTTTCCATTTTCCGATTTTTATTTTTAATTTTTTCCCAACTACAACAGCCGCCAAATTGTCGCCGCATCATCGGTCCACCGGCAACCCAGTGAGCATTTTTCCCAATATGTTGCGGATGTTTCGGATGTCCGCAAAAAAATGGGAGACCCCGGAAAAGCTCTCTGTGTGTTTCGGAAAATCTATCTATTCCGTGTGTCTGTGTGAGTGCTTCGCACAATATTGATGATGGAAATCTACATACATACATATATGCGCATTTTTTTTTTGTTGCACAAAATTATAAATAAAATATTTGCATTTTTATTGAAAATTAAAATAATTTCTGCGTGCGGCGCATTTGAAACAGAAACACACAGCGACAGGAAAGGCAAATGTGGAATTTGGTTCGAACTGCGAGCCAAAAAAAGTATGAATTTAAATGCATAAAATATGCGAAATGTGTTTGGTGAAATTACAGGAAATGGAAAACAAACGGAAGGCTAAAGGACCTTCAATAAATGATTAACCAAAAAAAAGTCAAGCGAATAAAAAGCCATGATTAGATGGCAAACTTTTATTGCCCAAGCTAAAATATTTGTTTTTTATAAAAAAAAGGTACAAAATTACAATAAATTAAAAAATAAAATGTTCGAATATTTATTATTTCTTTAAACTAAATTATATAAATTGCGCTCTTTCGGGATATTATATGTTTATTATCTTAAAATTTGCTTATATTTGTTTTTATTTGTTGCTTATATAAAAATATTTAAATGTTAAACATTATAAAAAAAGTACAAAACTAAAATTATTTAAACCATAAAATTTTAGAATATTTGTTATTTCTTAAACCGAATTATTTAATTATTCGCATTTGGGATATTATTTTTTTATTATCTATTTTTAGAATATTTATTATTTTTCCAAACTAAATTATATAAATTCAGTTCTTTCGGGATATTATTTTTGTATTATATTAAGATAAAAGAAGCCACTTGACTCTTTGTCTCGAAAAGGAGAACAGCCGAGAAGATCCCATTTCGTTGCGGCCACATCAACACGTCCTCATGAGGCTTTCAGTTCACACAGCAGGAAATCGAAATCGAAAATAAGGGCGAGAGAGGAGGAAACTGGAACTTGAGAATTGTGGAACTTCAGAACTGGAGAATCACGGACTTTTCTGATTAATTTTGAATGAATGCAAATACAGAACGCCAAGGTTATATCGCAACTGACATATGCACAAGGGCATACCATCCTATACCGATCCTCAGATCCTCAGATCCTCAGATCCTCACGCCTGTCGCTTTTGATAAATTTGACGCTTTTTGTTTGCTGCGACTGAGAAATATAACTTGTTGTGATAATTTCGCCAGCGAATTTGTTGCGCAAATATCAAAATAAAATTAATTTCACCCATTCTTTGGCACTTGCGATCCTCCTTTTGTCCATTTCGCTTTGGTTCCAAGTCCGATTCTGATCCCTTTTTATGAATGAAAAACGAAATCGGGGCAAAGTCCTACTCCTCATCACCATCTTACCATCTTCGTCTTCGGCCGCCGTTGCACCGGAAATTGAAATTTTAAAAGTTTTGACGTTTGCCGGTTTTCTCCGTTCTTCGTTCTCCATTCTCCATTCGCCGTCCGTTTGCCGTCCGCTTATTTATGCAAACAAATACCTTTAAATGCAGACACGAGCCACGAACCTAAAACGAAATTAACAAAATATTAATTGGCTCACTGGCTGGCAATGTCCGATGTCCAATGTCCAATGTCCGTTGTCTGATGTGATTCGGTGCCATCAGTTTAGCTCGCTTTTGGTCCAGAGGTCCACCTCCACCTCCACCGTCCATTTCATTTCATTCCATTCCATCTGTGGCATTTCTCATTTCGGGCCGCAATTCGTTTTCCGTTTCCGCCCGACATTCATCATTTGCATAGAGCGATTTGTTTGGCTGCTCGTCAAAGTTAACAAATGTGTAAACGCTTTCTGTCCAACCAATAAATCAGCCCTAATCAACAATGCGATGCGATTCGAGCTCTTTCTAAAGATCATCGTTAAATATGCTAATCAAAATGTAAGGTATGGGTTATTATTTATTAAAGATACAATATACATATAATACAGAAGGGCGCTTAAATTGGTCAAAAATCCTTTTTTTTTTGTATTTTTCAATCGTAATTTCGACAAATCAAGGCCCACAGCTAAAAGACCGACTGTTTTGGGCAGCTAATAAACTAACGATCCCCATCATTTTCGGAAAAATTAAATTTCTTATCAATTTTCGCATTTTTGATAAGGGGTTACATCATGATTTTTTGCAAAAAATGGAAAAAAAATTAAAACTTCCATGTTTGAATGCTAATCGATTGGAAATTTAATTACGAACTCAACGAGGTATGACATTTCATATTTTGACTATTTTTATCATTGTTTCGACCAAAATACTGATTTTTTTTGGTTGAAAAATCCAGATTAGAATTTTGGATAAAATGCAACTCTTTTTTTGTGGTTTTTCAATCGTAATTTCGACAAATCGAGGCCCACAGCTAAAAGACTGACTGTTTTGAGCAGCTAACAACCTAAACTAACAATCCCCATCATTTTCAGAAAAAATAAATTTTTCACCAATTTTCGCATTTTTGATAAGGTTTTTTAAGGTAATTTAATTACGAACTCAACGAGGTATAACATTCCTATTTCGGACCTTATCTCGGACTATTTTGGCCCAAAAACTGATTTTTCGGAAGAAAAAAATTATTGAAATTGTACTTTGGACATTTTAGTTAGTTGAAAAATACAGGATTCCGAACAATCATATGCTGCTGAAACGGATTCATCATAAAACCATACTAATTCCAGTTAATTTACAGGAAAGCTGCTCCATCCCTTTTTTGCCACCCACATGCCTGCTAGACCGAATAATATAGGAAAATACACTAATAATAATGGGAGAGTGGAGAAAACGCTCCCACTCGATGACTGGCAACCGAGTTCGACGCCCACGAATGGCAGAAACCCTCTGTAAAGTGGAACCTTACTAAAATGGAAAATACTTTTTTTAAAATGTTGGTAACCAACAAAAAAACGAAAATGCGTTATGAACATATATATTTATTATATATACAATATAATTTATTTTCTGTGTGCGCCTAAAGCGAGGGCCCACTGTAGCCACACACAAAAGCGGCCCATTCATGTCAGCCCCAGCGATTGCAACGTTCTGACGATCCATTCATCGCCCGCTGCAACTCAACTCAACTCATTTGGGACGCGAATCCAAATCTGAAACCAAATCAGCAACAGAAACAGAAACCCAATGTACCATGATCACGAGAGATCGGAATCGGAATCGGCGGAACGAGAATCGTTATGGGAGCAGTCGAACAGTCGAGCCAGAAACTGAGTCACTGGCGATGCCAGCCGACCGATAGGATGGTATATGGGCATATGATTCCATTGCAGGTCCAATCGAATTGTGGAAGCAGCGGGAATTAACTTTTAAAATATATAAAAAACTATTTCTTAATATTTGTAATTATAAATTATTAGATTTTTGGTTTAAGAAATATGTTATTATATTATATTCAAAACAGTATTCTTAACATTCGAGTTTAAAAATAAAATTTTAAAATTAAATCAACATTTTTTTAAGGTTCTAAACTATTTTTTTTTTTTAAGAACCACTTGTATTTAATCCAAGATCGGTAGAAATCGAATTTAGGAATACGTTTTTGCATATAATCCGATGTCTAATTATTATTTTTAATCTATAAATATTTTTATAATAAATCTTGTTATAAAGATTAAGTTTATATTTATTTTTTTTATATTTTAATTAACCATTTCAATTTAATTTAATTTACAAATCTTTTTAAAACAAATCACTTAATAAAGATAAAGTTTATTTTAAAGTATCTAACACTTAAGATCACTTACCCACTTTCCAAGGAAGGGCTTCCGGTCACATCTCCAAAGTCCAAAGCTCCAGCCTTTTCTTCCTAGTATTTTTTTTTGACTAACTTTGTGGGGAATCGACTCCTTCGCAGCGGCGACAAAGATAAACAAAATGGCGCCCGAGTGGAGCCATTGGCTAAGTTATGATTCCCGGCAAAAGAGGGACAAAGGCAGAATGCAAATGCAATCCCCAGGCTCACAAAAAAAAAAAGAGAATAAGAAGGGGGATCCCTGCGTCCTGCGTCTGCAGCTGACATGATATACGCTTTGATGTCTCGTTTTTTTGATAAAGTACTCAATCTATAAACGCCAAGAGCAAAAAACCGACTGCGGACCGAGTACCGGGGTCAATGCAAAAATATGATATGGAATTGCCTGGCCCTGGATCTCGGGATCTCTGGGATTGGTATTGGTATTGGTGTTCGGGTTGGTATTGGGCTGGTGACTCTGACTGGTCCACTAAAAAGCGGCGAAAAAAGAAGTGCGACAGCAAAGCCGCAAGTGGAAAAACGAAAACAAAAGCGGGGCCGAAATCAAAATCAGAAGAACAAGGCAAAAAATGGCGAGCCAGCAACGCTTTAAAGGTAAACACCAAAGGCTCCCAAAGCGGACAACTGGACAACTGGACAGTGGATGCTGGATATTCCACGCTGGACACTGGACACGGGACACTGAGGATTGGCAACGGCTTTTGGCTAATTCGCGATGCTCCACACACAGTAAAAAAAATGTATCTAGTATCTGGCCGAACTCACCAATACCTTGTTTATAACATTTAAAGATTTTAAGTTTTCTTCAAACTCCATTTGTCATTAGTAAGTTAAGGTGTCTAAAAGTATGCAGTGAAAAATTACATACATAAAAAATATGTTGCATAATTTTAGACACCAATACAAAAGATATAAAAACCTTTACAGATTTATAAAAATTATATTTGGCATCAATTACTCAAGGTGTCCAAAAGTATGCAGTGAAAAAATGCATTTATAGAAAAATATGTAGCATACTTTTAAACAGCAACAAAAGTGATTTAAAAACTACAGTTTATTTTAACCTTGTCTTATCTTAAACATCGTTTTTTTTCGAACTTCATCAATATCCGGCATTGCCATCATTGTTCCAGGGTAGCGAAGAGCTGAAATGTCATTCATAAATCATACGCAACGATGTTGCCGCATTGGACTACGTTGCTACATTTGCTCTACGCTTCCTTGCGTTTTTTAACCATTTTTTTTTCTTGTCATTCAGGCCTTTCTGGCTTTTTTTGCTGTGCTTTGGCTCTCGAACAGCGAGTATGGAGTGTGGTGTGCTCGGTGCGCTTTAAATCGATTCGCAAGCAAATTAAAACATTTCAAGATTTATACGCACAACTGTCAAAAAATGTTCAAGTTCGTTTATCAGCGTGTCCTTATCGCCCTTCCCCAACCCCAAACATCGAATCATCGGTGCTCCTTTTCCTTAAATTTGCATTTTGCATTCGAAAGGCAACTTCCGGCATTCGTTGAAACACGCAAATGGCCAGTCCCATTCAAATACAGTGGAATCTGAACAAAACGAACAGTTTTAATAGATATTAAATTGAGTAAAATCAAGTGTTTTACCTTCGATAAAATAAGATGATATATTGGTGATTAAACAAATCTGATCCTTGAAATACAAGCTAAAAAGTGCTTTTTAAAAGAGTTTGTTCTTACAAAAAATCGTAATATTCTGTCAAATAAATTTCCAATTTCAAAAATTCAAATGCAGTATATATTTTATAGCCAGAGTTCACTGTACACGCCATGCATGCATATATCCCAGATAGATATTTCATAGTTTTTGTTGGCTTTGTGGAGCGCTAAGCCGCGGGTATATTGCGTCTGTCTGCGTGCGTATTTGTGTGAGTATCTGTGCGGAGTATCTGTGCGGAGTATCTGTGTGCCATACGAAACTTTCAAGCGCCGCATCCTGAGGCACACAATCCTTGCAATCGCGCACGAAAAATTGACTAACTTTTATCATTTTCATGGCAGAAAGTTAAAAATGTTAAAAATGAAAATATTTTTGCACGAGAACATGAAGCGAAAAACTCGAAATGAAATCATAATTTCAATTCAAACTTCGAAATGCAAGTGCAAATGTAAAATTTAATAAGTAAATCGGAACACAATATCATCGGAAAACAATCACAATAATAAGAACCATAAATATTAATGTTAATGTTACTTTTAATACAAAAAAAAAACAAAAATATTTAAATAAGTCTAAATGTTGTGTTATAACTTATAACACATTAGGCAGCATTAAGCATTTATGATAATTTTTCAGACCTCGAAATGAAAAATGTCAACAAAAGAATGAATAAATTATCTTTTCAGGGAAGTTAATATCTATATCTTTAATATAATTTATTATATCATTTAAATTTTTAACTGAAAAATTAGTTAAATTAAATACGGTTTGTGTCCAAACTGAATTATCACCGTTTATGTCTTAGCTAATGTACTAAAAGTGGTTGGCACATCAGCTAACTTAACGAAAACTGTATTTCACTTTTGATTTAGGGGTTGAATCCTCACTAAGGTTTTGATAATCGCAATTTGTTTACGTTACGCTTAAAAAACATTAATTATTATACTGTTTTTTATAAATTTGACAATTTCCTAATTTTATAGTCAAGTAGTTACATAAGTAGATCATACCATAGTGTAATAAATTCTGTTATACAAGTGTATTTAACGAAGGTTTTATGGTTAGTTTCTCGACTAAACCATACGCTTTTCAAATATTTTGTTTTTAAAATGCGCTTGAAAAAAAGCTCACTGAATGTTGAACCAAAACCGGTTTCAGATCGCCCCTTCTATCTCATTCTACACATTTATTTTCTCCTCTTTCTCCCGCGTGTTTTTGTTATTGTTATTATTTTTTTTAGTTTATACGCGTCGCCCAAAGAAGTTGGTTGTTTTTGCCACTCAACAATGAACTAAGCAATGATATTAAGTATTAAATATTTGTGCATTTTTTTCTGTTAATTCAAAAGTGCTGACAATCAAAAAATGACTTTCAAGCGAATAAAATAACTGAATAAATGCAGTATTTTGGGGTAAGTTAACGGCACATTAAACCCAGAAGATAGATCTTTATACATATGTTTTTGCCAATCCAATTTGTTGCCGCTGACAAATTGAGCTTTCGATGGAGAAGAACGAGATCTGAATGTTTATATTTTTCTTTTTCAAGAGTGTGGGTCACCCTTGAGATGAAAGTGCAGCTGGGGGGCAGTGGGCCGGATGGAAGGTCACCAAGAGTGAGGGAAATTATGCCGAAAAGCACATTTACATTATAATTTTATGACAACTATATAAAAATAAATATATGATTTCGGATCAAAGATACAAAGTGATCTTAGAAAGCAGATGGAACGTACTAGGCTGCTCTGCTGCCACCTAATTAGGTGAGCTCTTTGAGAATCGCATAGAAAGGCAGATTATGTTAGTTTTGGCCTGAATTTGGGACTAACTGTTCGCGGAACCGAAAACAAGAGGCGACGGGCTGCCGGGTTTGCCGGAGCAACGGAAGACGTTGGGAAAAAACGAAAGAGTCGTCATCATCAAGCTGCACATTAGGTTTGGTCTATTAAACGTGTGTGCTCACTGTGCTCACTGCAAGAACCCGCCATGTGATGCGATGTGATGTGTGCTGGGGGTAATTAAAGAGACAACATCTGCAGAATGCTGCCGGAGATCTTTTATTTATGACTTGACCATTCACCCAGGCTCAGCATCTTGAGATTCAGCAGCTCTGAGCTGCGCACTTTTCAGTCCAGGCTTTGGCCAAAAGTGTTTTGCCAGTGGCTGCTGCCATTGCTGATGGCCAACAAATTCATAAACAAGGCTGAAATCAAGTTTCAACGGGCGCGGGGACCCGAAGGGGCACAATCAAGATGTTGGCTAGGAAAATTCTTGGACGCGCCGGGGCCTCGACTTCTCATCCGCAAAAACTCCTCGTCTCACCTACTTCGTCTATTTTTTCCAGGTGGCAAACACACAGGGGCATATGCATTTTTGCACTAATAAATGGAAATTCAAATGAAACCAAGATGAAATAAACCATTTACATTAATTTAAAAATAACAGGAATTTAAAAAAAAAAGCCAAGATTAAATAGATCATTTATAATATTTTAAAAATAATTTGGAATTTAAAATCAAAACAAGATAAAAAAATTATTTAAAAAAAAATTGGAATTTAAACTCCGACCAAGATAAAATAAATTATTTATATTTTAATAACTTATTTTTAAAAAATATTTCGTAAAACAAAAATTTCGAAGAAGTTTATACAATTAGCTAATCAAATTATGATAATGATCTATTGAATAAAAAATAAAATAATTAAATTTCACTTCTAAATTTAGGGTACTTGCCTATTCGTTGCTGCCTTAGAATATGCCATTTCTTGTTTAGTTTTCGTTTTCGTTATTTATTTTTATCTTCATTTTTCTTTTGGCCGCATCGAAACGAGTTTTCCAACATTTTAAGCTTTTCTTCAACTTTTTCGCCTCGTCCCGATTTTCCCTCATATCATCTGGCTGCCGTCTTTGCGCTTCGCTGAAGTCGCCTGGAATTTAATGCCACACTGAAAATTGCAGCCTCTGATATTCCATATGCATTTCCATTTCCATTTCCATTATTATTTTTTCGAGCAATCGCAATTGCAGACGAGCGGAGAAATGTCAAGTAAATCATTCGGTCAACTGATTTTTACCCCATCTTTTGAGTCGTGCAACAAGTTGAATAGGCGAAATCTTGCAGATGCAAATGTTCACTGCAGATAATGGTGTTTAAAGTGGAGCTAAGTCAAATTGCCCGCCAGGCCACGAATTACTTATATCGAATCATCCAATCGAGTCTCTTTGACTTTGATAAACGACTTAAGAGCCCTTGACTTTAAAAGGTGAGATTTATGATCCAAAGTCGTCTGTAATTGACTCTGCAGGCTGTAAGATTTTCTCTGGATGTACTTGTTTAAACGATTTTATGTACAACTTATTTGTATATTTTATTGTTGGGTCGAAAAATAAGATTTGTGTTTTTGATACAAAATATCAGTTTTTCACACAGCTTTTTTGCTGTAACTTGGCTAAATGTTGTCACAAATTAAAAAATCGAACAGTTTTGAACAGATAAACAAATTTACGTCACTTTTTGAAGCAAACAAAATTTTCACCAAATTTTGCATTTTTTATAAGGGGTAACATCATGATTTTTTGCGAAAAATTGTCAAAAAATAAAATGTCCAGGTTTAAATGCCAATCGATTGGAAATTTTATAACGAGTTCAGAAAGGTTTCACAATCCATATTTGGATCAATACTTCCTTTGTTTCGGCCAAAACCCGAATTATTTTTTGTAGTGGAAAATTGAGATTTCGGTTTTTTCTTTTGGTTTTTTTGCTGTAACTTGGCCAAAAATGGTCGTACATTAAAAATACATACTGTTTGGAACAGATAACAAAGTAATTATTAAATCCATGATACTTTCAACGCGATTTGGAAAAAATAAAATTTTCGCCAATTTTCACTTTTTTTTACAAGGGGGTACATCATAATTTTTTGCAAAAAATGGTCAAAAATTAAAATTTCCAGGTTTGAACGCCAATAGATTGGAAATTTCATTACGATTTCTGCAAGGTATGACATTCCATATTTGGATCATTATTTTCATTGTTTCGACGAAAAAACTGATTTTTTTTTAATGATATTAAACAGCTTACAAACAATTTCACTCATAAGGGTCTCTTTTTGGCTGATTTAGAATTAACTATAATAATAATTGAATATTATTATAATTTATTAACTCAATGAAAGATCTTATTTCTAAGATCGATATATAATTTATTTATATTTAATATTTGGGATTTCAACGATAACTGACAGATATTATTATTATATATTTTATGTATTTTTGCTTTACCTTCTATACAAATTTGGTTAATTATGGCTGTTATTTTGCGTGAAGGTTGCTACTGTTGATGTTGCTGCTGCTGCTGCTGCTGCTGCTGCTGCCGTTGTTGATGTTGCTGGTGGCACAGCTGTTCGTGTTGCTGCTGGCCACACGCTTCTTCGCTTAATTAAGTTGACTTCTCACCCTCTCTGCCATATTTTCTTTCTTCTGTTTTTAGGAATTATTTTTTTGGACTTGTGCGTGAGCGTAAGTTTTCAAGTTATTTTTCGTATGCTGTTTCCCTGCTCGGCGAGATTCTTTTCACTTTTTTCCCCCGGAAAGTGCGAAGTTACAACAATGGCACCTGCAGCATCAGCACACAGGTGCGAGTGACAGCCTCCCCGGGGGGGAAAAAGGGGGGCAGAAGAGAGGTGGAAGCGGCAAAAGAGCCGAAACTGATGAGGGGAGCTGGCTCTCTGGGGACCGACAAAGGCAACTGCATTGTTCGATTTAACTTTCACTGATTGCCCGTTGACAATGCGATGTTGCTGCTGCTCGTAGGTCGCACTTATGTACACAGATTGTGTATGTGGGTCTTGGCATACAAATGATTAGCAAGTACTGCGAAATTCCATTTACTTTCTATATGGAAATCTATTTGCAGACTCGAAAACATAAAGGTAAAAATTCAAATAAATCTTAAAAGCTTAGAAAGTTAACACCCAGCAGGAGAGGGGGCGATAAAAAAGAGACTGAAAGACTGAGAGACACTCTGAAAGACCGAAAGGTGGAGATATCGTTCTTCAAAGGCGACAACTAATTTGAGAAATTATTGTTTATAGCGTGCGGAAGCTTCAGCTTCAGTTTTAGTTTCGGCGGCCTCAATATTTTTTCTGTTGTCTGCTAATTAAATGATTGTTTTTTTCGTTTTTCGGTTTTCGCTTTTCTGTTTGGCATTTGAATTTTGAATTTTGACGTCTAAAAATGAGACGAGATAATCAGCGGGGCTGGGTCTTTGAAAGTGGATGGTTTGATGGATTCATAAAAATGTATTTTTATATTCCCCTTTTCAAATGCAAAGTGGAAGAGAAAATTGGCAGTTCTTCGAATTTGTTAAGAGTGATTCATTTGGCTATGGGTCTTAAGTAAAAGTCGAAAATATAGTAAAATTTTTCTCCATTCATTCTGGTTTCAACTTGTGAAACACTTGATGTTGCACATTGCGTTGCCTGCAGCTAAAAACATATGCAAATTCATCATACGAACGATCAGCACCTGTTTGGTTTTTTGTCCAACAGGTGTACAACATAATCAAAGACACAAATCACAGGTTTTTGCAACATTGTTTGTAGACACAGACAGTCAGCACGTTTGATACAAGTTGCTTGGAATTTGATGGACTGGCTAGAAATTGGCTAACCGAAAGATAACCGGAAGATTGAGTAATTACATATGATTTAAGCATAAGTAAAAGAGAATATTTTGTAGTTTTCTTTACTGTACGTATTAACTACTTATTGTATCACTAGAAAATAAGAAACTATGAAGATTTATTTAAATTAAATTTAAAAAATAAATTCAATATTTTTTATTAAAATATATAAATTGTTGGCTTTGTTCTCTTGACAAACTGTGGCTAGAAAAATCGTTGCCGTTTATATTTAATCACTGAAGAAACAATTCCCCTTCTTTGTATCTCCGAAGTGGAAAAACCCTTCGAGCTTGACCCCCTGCCTGCCATGGATTTCGTTGGGGGCCCTTAGCTCTTGGTTTCAGTTTCAGTTACAGTTTCTTGGGCCCGCCGTTTGCTTTCATAACAAATCTAATTTATTGAAGGTGAACGGAAATGTGCGCTAATTTTTCAATGATTAATGATGTCTGCCAGTGCGGCCAAAATGTGATTTACTTTAATTAATTAAATGCCAGCAAATGCCGAACAGCATTGCGAGTGAGTCGCCGCGGCAACTTGAAGTTTCTTGACCTTCGCGTCGTGGATTTCTACAGCAACAGCTACAGCAGCAACATGCACGGCAGCAACATCTGCAGCAGCAGCAGCAGCGGCAGCAACAACCCATTCATAACTCACGACTTTCGCGACAATTTTCACCTATAAGTCAACCAAATGATAACGAAAAACCCGCCGAAAAGCGAAGCCATCCCGCAACCAGTTTGCCATTTCCCTCTAGGGGGTGTTGACAGTCCAAAGAGACTTTTGCTTTATGGACTCCAAGTGAAACTGATCAGGAAGACAGCCTGATTTGCCATTTTATTTATTTTATATTTATATTTATTTAATGGAAATATTTTAAAGTATATGCATAGGTCAGTAGATATATCTCAAAAATATGTAAATCATAAAAAAAAATAAAACCGAACCATTTATTAAAAAGTTATGAGTAAAATAATGGAATGCAAGCAGTGCAAGCAGTCCATCTCCCTCGCACTTCTTTCTACTCGTCTATAAGGTTCTCTCCTACTATTATAATATATTTATCTGGAAAACCGGCCTGTGGGACCACCCGAGTCGATAGCGTTGAACTCCTTTCCACCAACAAGAAACCCAAATCCCAACAATCCCCCTCTTTTCTCCTCCGCACTTTTCACTTTTATTTATGTTTCGCGCCGACAATCGATTGTTAATTTGCATTTAATTTATTTTCGATTCCCCGGCAAGGAGAGGAAAACAAAAAGTATTGGCCATAAAAATGCTCGGAGGCTAAGGACAGGTCCAGGTGCTCAGGTGCCCCCCATAAATTGTCCATTGCTACCGTTGCCGCTGGGCAGCTTCCCCTGCCATCCACTGCTTTCCACTACACTGAAAAACAAAACTATAATTTTAATACAATTACCATTTCGGGGAAACATTTTTAAAGAATTTTTGTTTTTTCACTAAAACAAATTTAAAAATTATTATTTTATATAAAATGTGTTAGAGGAATTTTTTTCTTGTACTTTACATTTTTCTTCCTGTGTACTGAAGTCGCCGGCGAAGTTTCGAAGCGCACCAAATCGATTTGAGCTGCGATTTTTTAAGCATTTCTTGCTATTTTGGCCGCTGTTGGCTCTCTCGTTAAGAGAAAGGCGATGCTGATCAGTCGGACAAACCAGTAACAACTACACCACCAGCCAATACAACAACTAAAACAACTACAACTGAAACCCAAACAACAAATACCAAACACCAGCGACAACAACAACAAGCACACATGAACAATTCACTTTCTAATGATGCACGCTCAAAAGCAAAACCAAAACTAAAACCAAAACCAAAAAATCCCGAAAAAATATATAAAATATGGGCGAGCCACAAAAATCTGTTTTTCATTTGCAATAACTTTTGGGGTTGATGCCAGCGGCGCCTGGAGGAAAAACAAAAAACAAGTTACAAGCAAAAAATGCGTCCTGTCATAAACTCGCCAAATTTATTTGCCAATTTCAAATTCAGAAATTGAATATTATGAGCAATTGTGCAATTAATTATATATATTTATGTGATTTATAAAAATAAATGATTGTTTTTTCATTCATGCTTTGAAAAAAGGAGGTAAAATAAAAACGTCGCTTGGAAATGAGAAATGAAAGTGATGAAGTGGGAAGTTGGTGATAAGACTTTTTTGTAAATGTATGCAACTAATAAATATGAAGAAAAAATTTAAAAGAGTAATATTACAAACTAATTTAATGTAAAGAGTTATGTTTATAATATTTAACAATATAATATAATATTTGTTTATAATATAACAAACTAATTTAATTTATTGAGTAATATAATATTTTGTAAAATACTACAAATTAATTTAATTTATTTACGTACCTATGAGTTTAATATAATTCGTCGTACTTTCTTTCAATTATAATTAACAAACTTATGGGTTATGCAATGCATTTATTTTATAAACATTTTTGGGGTATTTATTAGCTGAATTGCTGCACCCATGTAGGTCCCAGTTTTTTTTGCTTTGATACACCTCAGAAACATTTCATTAAACGATCAAAAAAGGTACATGGTTTTGTTTTCGGTTTTTGTTTGGTTTTTTCTCATCTTTTTTTTTGCTGAAATTGAAACCCGTTTCACATTGCAAGTGGACGACAAAAACAAAAGGAAAAACAAAAAAACTGGCGAAATGAAAATGAAAACGACGTCGGCGAAAATCCCATCATAAGAGATCTGGTCGGTCCTGTTGTCCAACATGTCTGGGGTCTGGGGTCAACTGGTTCGCCCTAGCCGCGTTTTAAGTTAATACTCACGACGGCGACGACTGACCGCCAAAAGGGGCACTAAAACAACAACTAAGCTACAAAAACCCAAGACAATGCGAAATAATAATCGTAATAACGATACAAGTCCAGTAACGAGACAGAGATTAATGTCGCATGACAATCATGACGGAAATCTGAACCAAAACTGGACAGTGTTTTCAGTTTTTTCAGGAAAAAGTGAAAAGTCGCCGTCGCCGGCGAGTCGCAAAAATTGACAACACTTTCAATTGTCGCCACGAAACAAAATCAAAAAAAAGCAACCACCTTAACAGCAGCGAAATCTTGGCTATTTAATGAAAACAAAAGTGAAACACACCCAGAAAAAAAGGCAGAAATAAATAAAAATAAAAGAAAGACGCCCTGTGAACAGCGAAACCGAAAGTGGCCGGCATTAAAACTTAATTAAGGCACAAGGTTCACAGCATTAACTGGACATGTCCGACTGGTCAGTGTCTTTTACTTATGTACATCGAACAAAAAATTATACATCTATAAAAGTGTGGTCGAAAAAACGGGAAGTAGCTGAAATAACTCACAACGGATTAACTTAAAAATCTAAAATAAACAACATAAATTAGGAATTAATTCGTAGAAGCATACTAGCTTTAAATTGGAACAAATATAAATATTAAGAGGTGAATTTTTTGGGTGTAGGGCACTTTGGAGAAAAACCAAAAAACCCGAAAAGTGTTTATAAAACTGTAGAAAATAAAGGAAATCTTAAGGCTTTTCATAGCATAGCTAAACTATATTATCTTTTTTTATTTTACTTTAATATTGCATTTCTGTTTCTTATTTTTTCCATTCTTTCGATTTAATTAATTATAATCTAGATGCATTACTTTCAGTCACATGGCAGTTTCTCCACATATAGCTAGTTATTTCTCCAAGCAATCATAATTTTCCCACAATAATTTGAGTTGACTGAGCTTGCTCCACTTTGCCTCAGAATATCCCACAATCCAAATGCAATTGGGTGGCCATTTGTAAGTAGTTCATATGTTCATATGCTCAGAAGCTTCATTTTTCATCGAGTCGAAGAGAAAACTTCACATGGAGCAGCTGGACGACCTTGTGGGTTTCATTTTTCAACCGCATCTGGGATGTAAATACATGAAAATAATTATTAAGATTAATTTGTTTTAGCTGTTTCTTTAAAATAAAGTTAAAAATAAATTGAAGGGCCAATAATTATTCTTTTCAATCCGCTGACCCTCGAATATCGCTGGGCTTTTGTCTCACCACCGAAGATCACAGATTTGTGGCTCGTTTTGATCTCTGCATTTGTTGTGACTTATTGTTGATGCTTTGCTCTTTGCCATTCGAATGGTTTTACCAATGACCCACTGACTCGGTTGGCTCGCAGAATCGAATCGCTGGTTTTTTCTTACATTTGTATTTTTGGTTTTTGTTTGTTTTTTCCTTGATTTAAAACTCGATTTTGCATTCGGCATGCTCCATATTGGCCGGGCATAAAAACCATTAATAATTGTCATGTGCTCTCGTATGGTCGAATTTGTTTTTGGCGGCGCTTTTCATGCCACGATTTCCTACTTCCGCCATTCGAAATCGAAATCTATGGAAAATTTGAGCCAACAGCAGCAGCATGATTTAATAAACGTGATTAGCGTTTTTCGTGTTTATTATTTATATTTTTCATAACAAGTGGCAACTAATTGTGAGTGGCTAGCAAATAGACACACAATAAATACTACAAATAGGAAATTGATATCGGAATGGATTTTGAATTTATTTGGCGGAATGGTAATGTCAATATTTATAGTACAACTTCCTTATTAATTTATAATTTAAAATTACAAATTTTGAATAATAGTTTTTTTATTAATTATAATATTTTAAAACCAAACAGAATTTAGTAATCCATTTTTACTGATATTTTAAATTAATAAATTGAAAACTTTCTTGGTTTTTATCTCAACTCCGGTTAACTGCGATAATTATGATTTATAGAACCAGTTGTCGTTCATTTCGGTATTGTTTTAGCAGCGATTACGCGTCACCTTGGCCCCCCGAATAATTCCCAGAGAAACCCGAATAATATTTATATATATTTATGGATAACGACGAAATAAACGCAGCAGCAACGACGAAACATTAAAATCATTTCCCGTTTCGAATGCACTTTCAAGGCGAAACCGAAACCGAAACAGAAACCTTTCAATGCCTTTCGAAGGGTGCACGGTACTACAAAAAAATGTTGAATATTTTGTCAAGCCGAATTGTAAGGTCGCGCAGCAACTCGAACTCGTTGAGATTTAAGTACAATCGTCTGAAATTAAAAAAATGAATGAAAACAAGCCCGATAAATAAGTGGAATAAGTGGAGAGATACGCGTGTGGGGCCCCCAAAAAAAACACAAACAGTGGAGCTTCAATGGGAAGACAGATATAAATGCACAGACATTACGCTGATAATCACTCTTCACTCGAATCGCAGATGAAAGACGGCTCAGCTCTTGACAAATCACTCGCAGCAATTAAACATTTCTGCAGGAAAATGTATCTTCAAAAAATATCTTATAAATAATATAGAAAAAAGTATTTGCTTTTCAATCACCCGAAATCGTTAATCATAAACTTTTGCAAGTAATTAAAAAAAGAAACGGCCATTCGGTTGATTCCCATAAAAATGAAATATTTGTTGTGGTATTTAAAAAGAAAATGTACAAGTTAAGAAAGTAATTAAATAAATATCATACATTATAAATGGTTTAAGTGTGAGCAATTAGTTTTTTAAGTAGAAAATTCCCCAAATAACTAGGTACGAAAACTTAATTTTATATCAAAGCTTTAATAAGGTTTAGTTTAGTTCCATTTAAAAGTCAATAATTTATTGGGCATGTGGCCACTTTCATTTCAAGACTTTTCTTTCATGCCAGAAATTTCCCATGAAATTTTCCAAGAGTCCCAAAAAGCTGTAATCATCGGTGAACCCATTGAAAGACCGCAAATTAATTGGAAATCTTCGTGAGCCGCCATCCCACCCAAAATGAAATGAGAAAAACGGGGGGGAAGACCAGAAACCAGCTG
This sequence comes from Drosophila pseudotakahashii, assembly GCA_035046095.1. NCBI lineage: Eukaryota > Metazoa > Arthropoda > Insecta > Diptera > Drosophilidae > Drosophila > Drosophila pseudotakahashii. The sequence goes on from JAWNOE010000105.1 coordinate 19,168,328, forward strand.
ATTAGGGAGCGATTATTTCTCAATTATTGACCACACGAATCAAAAGGTTTTTTTTTCTTTTCATTTTTCATCCAATGGATGAGCGTCGATCATTATCAGGAAGCGAAAAGCAAAAGTGTGACATAATAACACCGGCGTTGAACGAACACGCACTATGAATCCGAATCCGAGTTTGAATCTAAAAAGGGGGTTTACAGGGTCTTGAATCGCGGGAATCGAAGCAAATGTGTCTGCGGTTGAATGCAGAATTAGTAATTTTAATAAAAGGAAAAATTATTTGGCCAAATTAAAATATTTAAATAATATATTTATTTTCTATAAATTTACATAAATTAAATTAGGTTGTTAACACTGGTTTTTCGGAGTGCGAACCTTAAGTAAATTATTTTTAAACATATTTTAAAAATATTTCTATTATTTAATTAGAATATTTAAATATTAAATTATTTTCTATAAATTTACATAAATTAAACTGGTTGTTCGGACTTAGAACCCCAAGAAAAATATTATTAAACATATCTTAAAAATATGAATTATATTTAATTAAAATATTTAAAAATTAAATGCATTTTTTATAAATTTACATAATTTTAATTAGGTTGTAAACACTTGATTTTCGGTTCCCAACCTCTAGAAAAATATTATTATTATTATTATTATTATTAAAAATATGAATATTATTTAACCTAGAAAGTTTTAACTATGCGTTCCTTTTAAATAATAAAAATTACAATATTATATATTTTATAACTTATAATACTAATCAGAAACTGTCTTGCTAGGGTAATAATCCCTCGACTTATAAGCCAAGCGTTGCATTGATTTGTTCGTCTTCATGGAGTGCCTACCCACATGGAGGGGAGCCCGATATGATACGATATGATATGATATGCGGCCAAGCGAGGCAGCAAAACCTTAATTGCAATCTCGACACCGACAATCGCAGTGGAGTGGAGTAGGCAGCTTTAGCGTTGAATGCGAAGTCAGGCGAAACCCCTGATACTCAGTCATCAGTCGAGTACACTCGCGTCCACTCGTTCAGTCGTTCAGTCAGTCAGTTAGTTAGTCAGTCAGTCAGTCGGTTCCAGTTGCAAGCTCATGGCTATCACATGGCTCCATTCAAGCGTTTCCCAGTTGGGCGTGCAACCCTCGGCAGAAAAAAAGCAAAAAAAATAAAAAATACAACCAAAGGCCGGGGGAAAAGGTGTCGAGACCCTATAGACAGCATTGTCTTTTGTGGGTCTTCGATTATAATGACGATGATGCAACCTCCGTGCCCCTCCCACTTTTTCCACAGCCACGTAATCAGCAGCCAGCGACTTTTTGCTTAATTTGTAGCTGCGCGGATCGCTTCCTTTTCGATTTTCAACTCTTTCGACCAAGTTTATGTCGGGGGCCATCAACGGCGCTGTTTAGCAATAAAACGACTAACGAACCTCGCATGTACTAGGCAAATCAATTTGTTGCAGATAACAGTTAAGAGCCAACAGGCAACAGCCAACACGGCGAATAGAAACGAAAATGCGTTGAAAGTCCGTGTCTCTGGACAGTGCAACTTAAAACTTTGAAAAGAGAAAGAATATGATGAAAATTATAGATTGAAAATCTATTAAAAATATTACTAAAAAATATTCCGAGGTCCTAGATCCTAAATTGTTTATATATATATTTTTTAAAAATATTTCTACATACTAACTTTCATATTTTAATAGTCTCAAGTTCATATTGAAGTGCATTTTTTGCAGTGCACCTATAACAGCTTGCCCAAATTTAAAGCCTGCTTTTTGCTTCCGCAAAAAAGGTTGCTTTATATTTTGTGATTTTTACATTGATTGTAATCAAGGCAAAACTAGTTTACTAGTTTGATATGAAATTCAAAAACGGACAGAAAAGGCAAAGTTTCTGACAGATTTTCAAAAATAAATTGATTTTCAAATTTTTGCGATTTTTATAAGGGGTAGGGTCACAATTTTTTACAAAAAATTTAAAAACGCTAAAATTACCATATTTGAATGCCAATCGACAGGGAATTTAATAACGAGCTCAAAAAGGTACGACACTTTATATTCTGACCGTTTTTTCTCATCTTACGCCAAAAATACTGATATTTTTGTGCAAAAAAACACGATTAAGATTTTTGCCAAAAATGTCGATCAGAATTTTTTATTAAAAATATGAATTTTATCTGCGCGGATTTCTTCGCAGTTTGGCCAAAAAAGGTCCCAAAGTAAAACGAATAACAGATTTGAACAACTGGGGTCCTTAGCTAACGTTTCTCATCACTTTCTGACAGATTTTCAAAAATAAATTGATTTTCAAATTTTTGCGATTTTTATAAGGGGTAGAGTCACAATTTTTTACAAAAAATTTAAAAACGCTAAAATTACCATATTTGAATGCCAATCGACAGGGAATTTAATAACGAGCTCAAAAAGGTACGACACTTTATATTCTGCCCGTTTTTTCTCATCTTACGCCAAAAATACTGATATTTTTGTGCAAAAAAACACGATTAAGATTTTTGCCAAAAATGTCGATCAGAATTTTTTATTAAAAATATAGATTTTATCTGCGCGGTTTTCTTCGCAGTTTGGCCAAAAAAGGTCCCAAAGTAAAACGAATAACAGATTTGAACAACTGGGGTCCTTAGCTAACGTTTCTCATCACTTTCTGACAGATTTTCAAAAATAAATTGATTTTCAAATTTTTGCGATTTTTATAAGGGGTAGGGTCACAATTTTTTACAAAAAATTTAAAAACGCTAAAATTACCATATTTGAATGCCAATCGACAGGGAATTTAATAACGAGCTCAAAAAGGTACGACACTTTATATTCTGCCCGTTTTTTCTCATCTTACGCCAAAAATACTGATATTTTTGTGCAAAAAAACACGATTAAGATTTTTGCCAAAAATGTCGATCAGAATTTTTTATTAAAAATATAGATTTTATCTGCGCGGTTTTCTTCGTAGTTTGGCCAAATACCAAATAGTTCCTTCTTACTAAAAAAAAAGTTTGTTTATATGATTTTTAAGTTACTGCTCTATTTATAATTAAAATTCACACGTTGTTTCTTTTTCCCTTAAATTTAAATTTAATTTGGTAATACCCAACTTCCATTTCGATTGGCTTACCCAACCAAATTAGTGTCTGCACCCTTGACAAATTTCTGCTTAAATCAAATTAGCACTTGTCTTTTAATTAGTGCAAAAATGTGGCCAATAAAAAAAGTTCAGACGAAACGATGAAGTCAAATGAAAATTCAAAGAAAGCGTGACTTGGTCAATAGTTGAGACTGAGAGGAGCGAAATAAGAAAAAAAAACAAGACCGCTTTGATATGGATACTCGTAAAAGATTTCACTTCGCTCCCCCACTCGAAAGATTTCATAATCAATGTCATAATCGAATAATTTTTGTATGAACAAATTTCTGTGTTTGTTTCGCTGATGAATAAAAATCATAGAAAGAAAAAAAAAACAAAAGGGGCGTGGCACTGGCAATAGAAATCAGTTTTATTTCGACTTTGGTCGTGTTGATTTTTCTTAGTATTTTTTCTGGTTTTATTTCGAGTATTTTTTTTTACCCACGCCGGCGAGCAAAACAAAAGACTTAGGAAACGAACTTGCCCCCAAGACAAGTGATGTAAAGAGAGAAAAAATGTGGCACAGCAGCAGCAGCAACAGCAACAACAACAAATCGGGCGAATTAGTTGTTCGCATTGTTGTTGCTGTTTCTGTTGTTACAGAACAAACCGCTCATTAGGCCCATTAAACTGCAACTGTGAATTTTGTGTGTTGTGTTTGTATCTCTTAGTTAGTCGCCGCTGAGATGTAATTACCCGAGAAGGGGCAACTTTAATGTTAACACAAATTCCCCACAACACACGCGAGTGGGGCCATTAAAGTTTCGCACAGTGCATTGTCATTAGTTCCAGGATGTGTTATTTAAAAATATTATTTATCTATTTATAATTATAATAAATGAGCATAAAATGAATTTATGCTTAATTTTCTAAGGCAAGAACTAAAACTATTTATTCATGCCCAAATCTCATAATCATTAATTCCAGGATGTGATATTTAAAAATATTATTTATGTATTTGAATTTTTAATATTTTTTAAACTTAAAATTAATAAATTATTTTTTTTATTTAATACCCATATATTAAAAAATTTTTTTTTTCATTTTTAACTGTCTTAAAATTAATTGTTTAAGTTAATCTTAATTTCCTAAGACAACAACTAAAACTATTTATTCATGCCCAAATCTCATAAACCAAAAGCAAATGTTGCTTTCAATGGCATCATTATAAAAGTATTAATTATCACAAAGCTTCCTGTTCTTAGGCCATTAATTTTAAATGATTGTTGGCTGACTTTAAGCTAATTGGTTACTAAAACTGGAAAGTTGTTTCATAAGAATATTTATTAGTTTAATAATTAAAAACTGCAAGTAAATGGAATTCTATTTTATATGAGATTTAAATAATATTTTTTTTTGTTTTATTTTAGCCAAATAAATATTAATGATTAATGAGAAGTTTTGTAATAATTAGAGATTCCTTGATTTTTCATTGGATTGCCAACTTTTCGAGCTGCCTTCGCTGCTTCGATTCGGGGCTACTCCTCAGTGTGAGAGACTGTGTCATCTGTGGACATGGGTTACAGCCAGTCGTTCGAACTTGGGATCTGGTGGGGCCACTGTTTTCTGCTGCTGGTGGATTGTGGGTGTGTTTCGACAGCGGGAAAAGGGCAGGTAAAAGTGCACTGTGCACCTTGCAGGGCGCATCTTCCCGCATCTTCATCGTCCCACGAAAACGAGAACCACGACAATGGGGCTGCCGTTTGCAGTTGCAGTTGTTATTGTCGCTGCTATTGTAGTTTGCAACTGGGGATTGGGGATGCTGCGCAGGGGACTTGTGGGCATTGTCTGAGACATGACATGAGAATTAGGCAGCCAAGCGCACTCGAGTCGGAAGAGCCAAGTCTGCCGGCCTGTGCCAAATACGAGGAGACACGGTCTCCGTTTCTGCACAGGAAACAAAAATGGGATGTTAATAAATCATGGGAAAAAAATTAAAATAATAAATGGTAATCCAAGGATATATAAATCTTTTAAATATATTAATAAATATTTAGAAAAATATTAAAGAACATTTAAAAACAAAAAACAGTATATAAATCTTTTAAATATATTAATAAATATTAAAAAATATTAAATCTTTTAAAAATATTAAATAAATATTAAAAAAAAAAAAATTAAGAAAATTAAAAAAAAAAAATGTATAATGTTTGTTTAAAATTCATTTTAAAGTATTATTTTTACAAATAGTTCAAATCTTTTAAAATCCTTAATATAGGTAGAACCAATTTAATAAATATTTAAGAAAATCCTCAAAAAAATATTTAAAATGGAAAATATATTTGAACACTTATTTAATATTCATTTTTAAAAATTGAATTATTAATTCTTACCTGAAAGTTGTTTGAAAATCACTTGAAAAATATATTGTAACCTGTTTAAGATCCCCAATATCACAAGTTTTCTCTGCGTGTAAAGCTCCGTTCGCCATTTGCGACTCGCAAGCCTCAAAATGTGTATTGGGGTAACGTTCATCACGTTTGTCGATGCAATTTCACAGATAACTGTTTTTCCATGTTTGCCACCACCGTTCGAGGGGCGGCGGGGTGGCTGAGGGGGAGGCGGTGGGAGGGGGGAGGGGTTGCTGAGGTCGGGGAAGCGGCCTGCAATTGCATAATCCGCCACCAGGTTGGAAAACAATGCAAGCGCTTTTAAAATGCCGCAATTATCCCCAGCAAAACCAGAAAAAGAAGCAAACAAAAAAGCAAGACGAATAAAAATCCCAAAAACCAAAAGACACATTTTGGTTTTTCTATTTGTATTTCTTTTTTTGTTATTTTTGTTTTTCCTTTGTGGGTCACAGCAGCCAAACTGTCTGAGGCTCTATAGAATTTGCTTGGTTTTCAGCCTGAGCTTTTAAATATTTTTGTCATAGGTTAGATTTGTGCTGATATTTCTATACCCTCTCTAAAAAAAAATTTTAGAAAGAACACGTTAAATGTCGAGGAATATTTAAGAAAGTCCTCAGATTTTTAGTAATAATAAAATCATTTAAATATGTTATATTACATATAATTAAATGAGTTTTAAAAATGTTTTCAACCTTATTTATTTTTTTTTTTATTCTGAAAAATAATTGACAATATTTTTACACGAATATTTAAGGAAGTTATTGAATTTTTACTTATAATAAATTAATTTAAAAATGTTATTTGATTTTTAAAAAATGTTTCCATCTCTAATTCTTGTATTAAAACTCTTCAAAATAATTTGCAATTGCCTTTGTATTTTCTTCGACTAGGGTATCCATTCATATCTTCTTTGTTTTGGTTTTCTAGACTTTTATGTCGTTGCCATTTAGCTGTGGCATTTCAATTGCAATTTTGTTTTATTTGCTTTTGCCCGTCGTCATTTGCTTTTTGTGGGCTTGTTATGACATTTTTCGGAGTGCCATTTGAGTGATTGCCTGGCATTTGTTTGTTTGTTATTAACAAATTACAATTTTTATTGCAGAAACCATCATCCGAGCTGTGGGCCTATTTGCATATTTCAAAAATATTTCAGCTCAAACTATTTAATTCTTCATGTCGGCGGTAAGTATTCAATTTTACTTCTCCGAAGCTTATGCAACACATATCCATTTCCTTCGGCTGCAAATAACTCAGAGTTCGTTCAACAGAAAAACACACACAGCACAGAAATATATTTTAAATGTCACGGCACAAAGGAAACTACAAATATTTATATGCATTTTACATAAATTGTGCCATTGTCATGTTTGAATATTTTCTTTTTCACTCTTTCCCACACAAAATGCATTTGATAAAGGCAAAACACAACACAATTTTCCCTAACAAAAGGCCGCATTCGAAATCACGTACAAATATTTTGAACGTTAATTTGCCGCCAGTAGAAAGCTAAATGTTAATGAACCAAAAAGCCACAACACAAATTTCCACTAAGTGAATATTAAAAGACATATCACATGTGTGCTGCATCTGCGGAAAAAAAAGCCATAATGCATAATAATAATAATAATGATTTCGGACAAAAGACAATGCACTTTGCATTTGAATGATCATAAAATGTTGGCATACCTTATATGATTTGTTGTTATTACGTTGAAAGAAATATCACTTAATTATAAATAAATTATGCGGAAAATAGAAAACAAAACAATTTTTTAAATATTTTTTACCAGTATTTCATGGTAAAAACGATATGCTTCTAAGTACAAATTTACCATGCGCATATCGATTTGATCCCGGCGTATTTTTTTTGTTTGTCTACTGATTAAAATCTAATTTTTACCAGTATGGCATGGTAAAAACGAAATGCTTCTAAGTACCAATTTACCATGCGCATATCGTTTTGATCCCGGCGTATTTTTTTGTTTGTGTGCTGATTAAAATCTAATTGGGTTTGGAGACTGCAGATTTCGAAAGTCGATTGCCTTATAAGGCCAGTCGATCCTAGGCACAGGTAATTCCCAATCAGCGATTTTCGATCAGGACCGAAAAAAAAAACCGAAAAAAAAAACCAAAAACCCTGTTGACAAGACAATGAAAAGTGAAATTGTCTCGATAGATATTCGGTTTTTTTTCTGGTTTTTCTTTTTATTTTCGAGCACGTTTGTTTGTTTTTCACATATTTCTCGGCGACGATGGGGGAGATCAATGAAAGTCGCCTCGCGTCGCGACGATTTCGCATGTTCGCATAATCATGCCAAAAACGGCAACAAAAGACCATCGAACACTTGGCCAAAAAAAAAGGCCGAGAGAGAGGAGAAAGGCAAACGAACCTGTGGCACTGGTTCACCTGTTTTCTTCCGACGATTTCTTCCATCTGAATCCGAAACCCAATCTGAAGGACGTTTGCCCAAAAGGTCAGAGGCTGGAGCCACCGAGCCGTGTCAGCGAAAATGCAAACGAAATACAATTAACAATTAAACATTCAAATGTTTTCAGTTGACAGGCAACAACTTTCACCGATGCCGCACAAGCAAAAATACAAGAAAAAACTCCCATGGAGAAGATGGGGGGGGGGGGGGGGCTACCAAATAAATATCCAAGCGATTCACCATCGCCAAACCAACCGATGTCAATCAAAAACGCTATCCACCGACACTTTTTATTTGCAGTTAGTGCTTTTTTTGCACAACTCAGCTCATCCATTGAGAAATGCTGAAGGTTAAAATGCAATTGAATGAAAAGAAATATAAATAATTGGGCAGACATGAGAGGAAAGTTAAAGTTGAGGTGGCTCCGATTCTCTTGGGTTTTTTTTCGATTTTTACCTGCTTCACTATGGAACACTTGTCGTAAATTTGCCTAATAAATTGGCTTCATTAGCTGGCTTAGCCAACGGAAAGGTAATCGCAATAAAGGCTTAATGCCCATGAAAGAGATTTCAATTTTCCATGTGGATTGATTCAAAGGCGGGCTAAATACATTTTTATAATAATGTTTATTTTTTATTAAAAAGGATTGTTGTTTTTTTTTTTTAATTTAAAGTACCGTAATTTTCTATTTTAATATAATATTAAAAACCATTAAATCACATTTTTTTTTTTAAATTACCATTTAAATACAAGTATTAAATTTTTACTTTATAATTAAATTTTTTTATTATGAAAGAAATTTCAATTTGGCACAAAAGCGGATGAAATAAATTGTAATAATAATGATTTCCTTCGCTTTATTTTTATTGGCTAATTTAAAGTATTTGTTAATTTTACTGTAATTTTTCGTTTACACAGAAAAAAAACCGATATGAAATAGGGTTACTTCTACGTTATATAAAAAAAAAACTGAAATGTTTTATGTCAAATTTAAGATTCAAACATATCATCATGATATTTTATCATATCAATAAAATACCAAATTTAGTATTTTTTGAGCAAATAATGAAAAAAAAGATTAACATAATCTTTATTCATCAAAATGATATGAATAACTTCACTTTAAAAAATATTAAATTGACCATTATCATTTTTTTTTCTGTGTAGCTATGAAATATCCTCCATAATATTAAAAAACAAGCAATCATATTTTTATAATGAATATTTCAATTTAAAATCAAGTATTAAATTTTGCCTCTTTACTTTTACTTTTATTATTATTACTATTACTTATTTTTATCAAATTTGGCATTATTTTTTATATTTATTCAGTTATATTTAATTTATTTAAAATTCTCAATGGCTTGTCAAATCTGATTATGGCTGAAGCCTTACTTCCTGAAAATCCTATAGCTGTCTTGAGAGCTCAGTGAACATGTCGAAGTGACAATATATGTGGTATATATGGTATGCTGACCAAAAACTCGAGACGTTCGAAACTTAAACTGTGGGCGAGGCAAACGGTTCGTGACCGTTACCAATCGCTGGGGTTTTAGTTTTGTGGGGTTTGTGGGGTTTGGAGGCTTGGGGTTTACTCGAGTTCAGGCCAAGTTAGCTAGCCAGTTACTGCGGACAATTACAGTTAGCTTGGCCTATGCAAATTGCGTGCATGACAACAAATTTGTGGACTGATTGATTGACGGGCCGGCTGATTGGAAAGGTGTGCGCACGCATTTTAGATATGTTATATGGTATATGGTCTATGGTATACCATAGAAAAGACGAAAAGAGTGGGGAAAAAGCGCGGCCAGACGTCAGCTATTAACCTTGATTTGCGAGCCAGCCAATAAGCAAAACAAAGAAAACTAACAAGAAACAAAAAATAAATAACACCAAGACTTCCAGCTCAACAAGAGTCGTGCAAATGAAGTCATTTCGAGTGCTCAGCTTGCCTTTCAATTGAGGGCAAGTAAAATAAAAATACGAAAAACAAGAAATAGGTGTATATACGATTTAGTTTTCTGCAGCCAAGCATGGGTGAAAAATCACTTTTTTTCGCTCTTTTTCGGGGCAGGTGCTGTGGCAAAGTTCTGATTTTTAGCGGAAATGGTCAGAGACTTTTGGCACTTTACTGTTTGTCGGGCAAAAAAAAGAAGAGAAAAATAATTAGAGAAATAATTAATAAGACACGCTTTGAAACTTGACAAAATGTGGGGGCATATTAAAGCAATTTCATAATTTCCTACAAATGGGAAATTAATTTAAAATTTTTAGGAATAAAATAGGAAACTCGGGACTTAAAATTCTTTTTCCCAGACAGATTCGCTTGTCACCTCATGATAAACAAAAATGTTCCTCAAACTTTCCACAAATAATAAGAAATTATATTTAATTCTATATATCGTATATATACGCCTTTGATGTGGGTTTATTTTTAAAACGCTGACCTCAATTCAGCGCTGTTTTTGTGCTGGTTCCCGCATCCGACTGAAGCAAAGATATTTTAATTACCCGACAAGAAGCAAATTTAAAACCGGCTCGAAATCCTGCCCATGACATCAGCCATCTAACCAATAGCCATCATCATCATCATCACCATTATCGGCATCAATTTCTAAGCGAAATAAAAAGCTAAATACACGCTTTTAATTTGTGAATGCCTCGGGCGCAGTTTTTCGCTTCAAGAATCTGCGCAAAAGATTCTTTCGATTTTGATTCGTCTGCCAGTAAATCGTCTTAATTTTCAGTATCTTTGGCGAGGGTCGAGTGAACAGGTGGAATACCACTTAAATAATTGCAAAATATAAAAAAAACGTTTATTTTATTTTTAAAACTCTATTTATTTTATTAGAAAAATAATTGAATTTTTATTTAAAATTCTATTTATTCCATTTAAATAAATAATTTAATTTATATACTATAAATTGTATTTATTAAATTTCCCTAAATGATATCTTTCATTCAAAAATTATATTTAATTTATATTTTAAATTTTATTAATTTTATTTAGCTTGTCTAACACTTAAAATTGATTAAACCAAATTTAAACCAATAAAAAAAAAAGAATTTAGGAAAAAAAAACATTTAGTAGAACAAGGTAATTGAAAATTTTATCAGTTATCTGTAATTTGTAAAAAAGCAAGAATATTTCAAGAAAATATTTAAATATTCCTTTCAACTTATAATTAAAACCCCCTTGAAGAAATCTTAAATATTTCGTAATAAGGTCACACTATTTAATGGGAGATATGGGCCACACTTCCACCGCCACTTTTAGCCCCTTTGATCGAAACTGCTGACTTGACCCTCTGGCTGCGATTTCTTTCACCTCTGCAGGCCCTAAGTGTTCTTGCCACACTCGCAACAACGTGTGTGTAAGATGTGTAATGTACTTACGGCTAGAGGTATTCTGTGGTATCATCTCTCCATTGTGCCGGCCTCTTCCCACTGTCGCTTCCTCGTCTCGAAACTCTTTCCCAACCGCTATCTTCTGTCGCCGGAGATTCACAAGGGAGGGGGAGGGGACAGGGGGGCTCCGGGCCAGGCTTTTGTCAATTCATTGTCAACAAGTCAGTGAACTTGTGTGTGCCCAGCTGAGAAAAAAAAGGCAACACAAAGGGAAAAGAGCTGCTGGCAGAGACCCAACAACCCAAAACCCTCAGAAGGGAAAAAGAAGAGTGGCGAAGGCATCGTGTGGCTTTTTCTTTTAAAAATAATTAACATAAATTAATAGGAAATGGGTAGAGCAACAACAGTTACAAGAAGACACGCAGCCAAGGAGGTCGAAGAATTGCATACTCTTGTGTTGGAACGATAATAACTTGGGATAACTTGAGCTAAATAAAAGAAGCCCCTGAGATATGGCTTAAATAAATCATATATTTAAGAGACTTATCATATTTATGTAAATTAAATATTTATGTTTAATATTTTTTAGCTTTATATTTAAAATCTTCATAAAATATGAGTGCAATAAATTAAACGATTTATACATAATATTAAAATATTTTTTTTTAGGGCGATTATAGAAATTTTCAAAAAAATAGTAATTTTTTTTAAACATTTTTTAATTTTTTTAATTTTATTTTTTTTTATTTATTTACATATATTTTACGAAAAATTGTTATCCAAACAAAAGAGTAATGCCCACTTAGAGAGCAGCAATGTTCCGAAAAAGCATCAACACGAAATCAGAAAAGAAACCAGGAAGGCAAAAAAAGTTCGCGTCTTAAGTCTTTCGTTTTTTTTCGGACGCCGACGAAACTTACATAAGCCCCGAGATGCGGAGACTGCGAGCGACTGGGACCAATTCGCGAGTTATTTATGGCACACGCACCCGCAGAATGACAAAATGCAGCCCAAAATGCAGAAAAGCAGAGAAAAAAAAGAGAAAAATAAAATGTTTTGGCATTTAAATTGCAGCAAAGGCACAAGAGTTGTGGGTTAATCAGCACCTGTCAACGGCTGCAGACTGGCTAGCTGCGATCAGGAAGCGAATGCAAAAGCCAGGCCCTAGCAAAAACCGACTCAATGTTCACATGTTGATTAGGTTTCGTTTTCCAGCTCTTTCTTTATGGGCTTGCGCATAATATGCCGCATGATGTAATATATATATACACACATGGGCGCACATCGAATAGCTAAATCGATTGGCAGCAAACGAGTTTTCGGCCAGGTTGAAAATGCTGAAAAATCTAAAAAATCTAAAAAAGCTAAAAAAAAAAGCTGAGAAAAGGGTTGGCTGTGAGTTATCGGGGATTCTTAATGATCTCACACCGGCATTAGCATTTCGAATTGAGTAGCGAAAGCATTATAATTGAGATAAATGTCCGACTAAATATAGTTGATGAGGCAGCAGCACGAGCGATCAAGAGGTGGAATTTCTCAGCCCTGCCGATGCACACATTTTTCTATTCGTTTTGGTAATCAAAATGAAAGAAAGGCCCAAGAGAACCAGAAAAACTGGCTTTTAGAGTTCGTATTAAATGGTTTTGATTGGACATATGGACAATTATATTAGTAGAATTTTTTCATTTACATAATATATACAAAAAAGTATTAAAAAATACATTTAAAAATGTAAGATTAAAAAAACTACAAAATTTATTTATCTTAGTAATAAAAACATTAATTATTTCATCGACAATTTTGTAAAAGAAGTATAAATATTTAGCTTTCTATTTTCATTAGTGGCATTTTCTTGGTTACTTCACTAAAAATATATAAATAAGTACGAATGAAATACAATCAAAAATGTAAGATTAAATAAACTAATAAATTAATTAATCTTTTAAATAAAAACATTAATTATTTCATCAAAAATATTGGAAAATAAGTATAAACATTTTGTTTTTTATTTTTATTATTATTTTCACTAAACATTTATAAATAAGTAAGAATGAAATACAATCAAAAATTATTAATTATTTTATAGAAAATATAGAAAATAGTTATACGGATTTTATTTATATTTTCATACATAATTGCTTTATTTTATATTTTTTTTTGGGATTTTTTGCACTTTAACCAAACTCATCACTGCCAAATCGTTTTTTGCACATGCTTATTTATTTGATTTTACCCGTCTGTTTTGCCCAACAATTATTTACACATCATACACTGTCATTAGAGGGAAATTACAATTATTATTGTTGTTTATTATACAATGCAGCAGCCGCGACATCGAACACTCACACTCGCACTCACGAAAAACAAGCACAAGTGCTGGGTAAATATAAATATAAATAATGTGTAATGAATCGATAAATATGGGAGATATAACCGAGATGGGTTCGAGTGTCGCCTTGGCCTGGGCGGGGTAAATAAACAAATAAATGTTCGCATTTACGTATTGACAAGTAATTGATTTCGCCTTCTGTTCGCCCGATCGAGTGACTGACCGATCTGCACTTTCACTTCATAATTATTAATATAAATAGAAATTGATGCTGGACTTTGCGAGAAAGGGAGAAAGGGTTGCCGCTGAATCAGGCTAAGTAATTAAATAATATTTTAATTTTTTTAACATTAAGTGGTAACCCTTTTCTTATTTAAAATTCCCCTTAAATTGCATGCATTTTTATCATTTCGTGTGGCTGTAAAACTTGGCTTGTGCCCAAAATGATTTCGGATTTCCTGGAATTTGCTCAAACTAAAAATGTTCAGTCAAGCCACCAGCGAAAAGAGAAAGAACTGACGAAAAAAAAGGGATAAAATGGGGGGAAAATAAAATAAAATAAAGACACGCGTCCGAAAAAGTTCTTGAAGCAAGACAGAAAAAAATTAAACAGGGGAGGGAAAAGTCGTTGGATAGCGGTCGTTGGAACAGTACGTGGAGAGTAATTATATCATTTAATTTCGGTTATGTGGAGAGCAGTTAAACTACAGGTGCCCGTATCGAAGGCCCGACTCTTCTTGGATTGTAATTGCAAAGTTACGAAGCGTTAACACCGCGTAAAGATTGTCCAAATTGATTGTACGTTGGCGTGGATCTGGAACTGGACTTTTCGGGGCCTTTGTAATGCGCCCCCTATCGACGCGAACCCGCATGAGACGAAATCAAAAGAGTTGGTCAAGATAGCAATGATCTTTGATTGATGTTTCGCATTTATCAGGCACTTCAAGTACAAAAGGTGTGGCCATACTTCCATTTATAATAGACTGGGAGAAAACAATAGTTAAGTATTGATAATAAATTACAAAAGTAATTAATTTCAAAAAAAATTCACAGAAATCTTCACAGTAACCGTTTGCATTTCTTCTTGTTAAATTCAATTTCATTCATACAACTCGATCTCACCAAATTAATTTCGTAGTCAATCACTTGATTCATCTACATTTTCAAGTAGCCGCTGGCACGCCTTCGACTTTTGCTTTGATTTTGATTTTTACTTTGATTTCGATTTTGATTTCGAGCTATTTTATGTGCGGTTTGATGTTCTACGACACACCCAAAAATACGTTTTCACCCAATCTTCAATCGATGGAACCGCCGCCAGCAAATCTCCACCATCATCTCTCCACTCTCTTCTCTCCGTTTCTCCAGCCTCTTCTTCTTCTTCTTCATCTTCGGCTTCTCCAGCCTCGAAAGCAATTTATATTGCGCTAATCACGTGAAATAGATCAAATTTCTTTTGTCGGCTCGTCTTGCGGGGTATTTGGTATTTTCGTTTTCGAGGGTGAGACGACGACGAAGACGGTGATGATGACAAGAGAGCGGTTCCACTTCGGATCCAAAGATTCGGAATTGGCGCTTCGAGGAGTGAAGTCTCGAAGTGAGTTTCACTTGTTGTGGCAAAAGTGTTGCCAAGTTGCTCGAGAGGCCGTCAGCCAAGTAGGATAACCATCGGGGGCATTTACGTGGCGAAATTTAAAAAAAAAAAAAGGTCGATTTTCATTGCAAAAATGCATCTAAAAAATTAAAATATACATAAAAATAAAATACGTGAATTTCAAAAAGTGTTTTTAAATAATAACTATATTTTTTTCATTCATATTTAATAGAAAAAAAAAATATTTATGTCAAATATTATTCTATGCCCAAAGTAAATCTACAAAAAAATGTATAAATATTTAAAATAAGTAAATATTTATATAAATTAATATTAAATATATATTAAATATTTAAAAAAATAGGTAAATATTTATATAAATTTATATTAAATCTATATGTTAAAGTGCAACACCTTTTCGGCAATTTAGGATGAGAAATTCACTGGGATAAATCACTAAAGTAGTTGAATTTTCGACACGAGATACATTTGGATTTAAGGAAATAAAAAAAAAAAGCAGAGCTGGGTGAAATTCACTTTCCGATCGGTAATTGAAAGTTTCGGTGACAAATTCGGAGCTCGGCTTAGAAGCTTGCGAGTTGAGCCAGGTAAATTTCACTGCTCTCCAAGACCAAAAAAAATTAAAAAATAAAAAAAATAAAATACAATCCGATCGAGTGGGTTGCCACATGGCTCTGGCAATGTTTTAATTTGTATCTTTCCATTTCCAATTCCAATTTCATTTCCATTGCCGCAGACTCTGTGTCGCACTCTCACCGAGGCCTAATCTGCAGGTGGATGGTGGATGGTGGATGGGAATCGATGGCATGGGTATAAGGATGGGGATGGGGATGGGGGCTTCTCGGCGGAGAGATGGCATAGTGATTGGTTTTGCCTCCGCTAATGATGATTACCCACTTTTACCGGGCACATATAAAAATCAAAAGCGGTTTAACGCGTTTCTCGACTCTCGGACACTTTATGCACTGCCTACATGTACACTGTGAGAAATGGGCAAGTTATTAGCATTTATTGAGAGTGGAGAAAACATCTAAAAATTGCTGAAATACTTTTACTTTTCGTCCAAAATTCTGGAAAAAGTTTGGATAATTTATAAAAAAAAAATATCTCCTAATTTTAATTTACAAAGTAGAATAAATAAATAAATAGTAAAATAAATAATAAATTAAATAAATGAAAAATGTTTTTTTAATTATAGATTAAACATAATAGTTTTATCAATTATAAATTTATTTTTGGTAAAAAAAAATAAAATAAATAACCAAATTAAAAAGAAATATATAATGAATTAAAAATTAAATTTAATAAATATTTTAATATAATAATAATATATAATATATATATATATAATATAATTAATATAAATATCAAGATAGGTAAATAAAAATAAGACAAAAAAAGAATAAAAATTTTATTTAACTTTTGGTGATTTTTTGGTTTTTTCTTTCAGCAACATTGTCTCAATTTTTTTGCAGTGCACACCGCACACACACGTATATATTTCGCCTCTGCACTTCTCGTCCGCCTCATTGCGATTCAATTAAAAACGCTTAACCGCCACACAACCCGTTGTGTCGTCGCACCCAAAAGAAAGCCACTTGCTGCCATTGCCATACAAATCAGTTACTAGAGCTCGGGGCGTGTCGCCCACTTGGCTTCTTCTTCTTCCTTGGCCTTGGCCATATTTATCTCTTGATTTCTCCCAAAAATAATGAAAAAAAATTTATAAATATTTGAGCAACCAGTTCCCAGATGAATTTAATTGCAAATTATCATGTCTCGTATCATGTGTAATTTTTCTGTTGCCGTTTTTTTTTTTTGCTTTTTGAAGTTTTCCATCGCCGAAGAAAAGTGAAATTCCATTTGGCAATTGTTTTTTTTTTTGGACGCCTCTCTCTCTCTCTTTCGCCCATTTCATGTCAGCGGGTTAGCAGGGATTTGTCAAAAAAGGAAAAAGAAACAAAAAACTGGTGAAATCTCTGGCTGAAAAACGTGCCGAAAATGCATTTATGGGCCCCTCAAAAATGCCACAAGGTCATTAAATTGTTATCGTGGCTCTTCGCTGTTTTTACAATGTGTTAAGTTGAGTTAAGTTAAGGCCTGCCATGTAAAGTCTTGAATTTTGTCACGAATGCCCGAATTGGCATTTACTTTATATATTTATCTCTCACCCAAAAAGCTTTGAAAAAATTACCAAAGGTCCAAAAAATTACAAAAAATACCTATAAATTATGCCTCATCATTCTGTAAATGTGGCCCAACCATTGTTGTTCGACCGAAAATGCACTACAACCATTTTTATGGAGCAATTTCTTCGGTTAATTGAGGAAATACTGATGGTTTTCGGGCGGTTTAGAAGGAAATAAAACGCACCACACCTTGTTATAACTTCATTTGCTGGAGTAATGGACAAATCTACAGATGAAGATAAGCAGATATGACTCTTAATTTGGAAATGGGAAATAATTACAAAAGAGTTTTCAACCGCAAATGAAGTTATTACTGAAGATTTCCTGCTAACAACGGATTTTATAACAAAAGATAGATCAAAAATGTACCTATACCTATAAAAAACCATTTTACAGATTTTTTGTGATTATTATTTAAATTAAATACATTTTAGCTATAAAGATTTTACTTTCTTTAAAACAAATAAACCTGTTTAAAAATATGTAGAAATCAAATGAAATTTCCTGTGTAATTTATCTTATTCGCACAACAAATATTCCTAAATATTTCAAATAAATACCACATCAACTTGAGATGATTGTCGCATAAATTGGAGCGATTTATGGCACTCCATTGGATTAGAACATGAATCAAATGGAGCCGCCGGACCGCAAAAACAAGTTGGTTTTCACATTGTCACTTCATCCATCTATCCATAACATCCATCAAACTCAATATGTCGGGCATAGGAAATATTCGAAAAACGAGATCAAGAACTGGGCCAACTGCCGAATCGACACCTTGGCTAAATTTGAGCATTTCCGTTTTGAAAATGCCTCACGGATTTCACCGGCCCACCAGCCGAAAAGTCCAAGTTAAATGCCAAGTTTTTCATTTTTTTTATCGTGTTTTTTCCTACATTATTTTCGTTGATTTTTTTGCAACCACAATCAATGTTGGCCAAGTGGCGGCGGTGGTGGCTGGAAAACTTGTAGAATGCACGACGGCTTTTCAAAAAGTGCTCAATGCTATATCAATAGCACCACAACCACCACCACCACCACTGCCACCGCCAACCAGTGGCAACAACAATAGCGTCTGTACACCTGTCTAAGCCAAAAACAAAAAGAAGTCAACGGCGGCGGTAAAAACAACAGAAACAACAACAACACGTTGGCCAGGGCCGCAAAGTTGATGGTGCTGCGCCCAAAAACCCAACAACTTTTAATTTCAACACATTCCAGCACAAGACTCCACAATCAAGACAACCGCACAGTGGTAATCGAATTTGATCGATAAGATAAGGTGTATTTGATACTAACCCAAGAACTTCTTGGGATGTTTAAAGGTTTCATCTTAGTTTATTACAAAAAACTTTTGTGTAGCTAACAAATTTTTAAAAAAAAATTTAAGTATTTCTTTAAGAGTTTTATTTATTTATTCAAATTAATTCCGAATTTCGGTTTTTTCTTTTAAATTTTTATGTCAAGCCGTTTTGACTGCCGTTTCATCTTTCAGGTTTTTTGGGTGTTATTTTATTATATATAGATAATTAAATTCCTTTTCTTTATGATTTTTAAGCTGTGTTTACTACTTTGAAATACTTTATTACTTTTAAAATAGAAACTAGAATTCACCACAGATGGGCAATTTGAACGATCACCTGGCCCAAGGTGCGATATAAAGCAGTGGGTACTACGTACATACGCGCGACTTGACTTTCTTTGCGGCCTAAGCCAAAAAACAAGTTCGGGCTCGGCTTCGTTCGGGCCAAGTTGTAGCGAGCTACACGGCAAGAAAAAACTAATTGTAACTAAAAAAAAAAGTAGATTAATTTAGTGATCTTACATAGTAACTTGTATCTGTAAGGAATAGCTTAAGATCAAAATAATATTAATGGATGAAAAATAAATAACAAATTCTTTCAGTAGGAGTGGTAATTGAACCCAAGGTTTTGCTAGAGGCAGAAGTTCAAACTCTACTTTCAAGGATTTTAATATGAAATGTAGATAAAAAGGGGGGCAAAAGAAAATAAATGTAAGTGTAAATAATGGGATTTGAACTCTGAACAAAGAAAAAGTTTGTATTTAAAATAAAAATTCATCAAATTCTGATAGTAAAACTTATATTTTAGAATGGTATACTAAAATATAATAATCTTACAGTGGGATTTGAACTCTGAACAAAGAAAAAAGTTTGTATTTTATTAAAATTCTATCAAACTCGGATATCGATTTTATGATGGTATACTGAAATGCAATATAATACAGGGCCGAATTGTGTTGCAGTGTGGGTTCCGTGGGGTCCGATCGGTTGGGCGGGGGTTACGGCTCGGTCGAGAGCTGTGGGCTCCGAGCGGTTTTGGAGGCAGTCAGCCAAGTCAGTCGATTGCTGGCGGTCGAAGCGTTAAGACGTCTGTTCGCGGTTGAAAAAAAAAACAGTTGAGCGCGAGTGAAGCGAACTCTTTTTGTTAACGTTTTTTTTTTTTTATTGTTGTTTCTTCCAACCACTCATAGATACTGAGGTGTGTGTACTGGTGTGTGTGTGTGTGTTACTGATGTTGTGTGTGCCAGCGGAGAGAAAGAAGACTCTCTTCTCTTGGCCATTACCGTTAATCAAATAAGTTTTTTAGAAATTTAAACGCTCCACTTCGGCGAGAATGTGTGCGTGCGTATCTGTGAGAGCTAAGAGCTTTAAACGGTTCATTGATCGAGTTCAGCTCGGAAATGGAGCAAAAGCGTAGAAAGAATAAATAGCAAACGAAAAAAGAAAAAAGAAAAAACGAAAAAACAACAAACAAAACAAAACAAACGAGCAAACAAATAGTGCAAGTGCCAAAGTGTATACACGTACGCAGTGTGTGTGCGAGTGTGTGTTACCAATTCGCATCGAAGTGGCGGCAGAAAATGCGCTTAACCCATTTATTTATAAGCGGGCCGAAATAAACCAAGCCAAAGCAAACCAAAAGCCGAACAACAAAAATGGCAACACAAATCCAATAAATGGCCAAAAAGACGAGAAACAATAGACAATTGCTGGCCATAAAAAAGAACACACAACTAACGACCAAAGAACTCTTGATTTGCATCCACAGGAACAAAAACTCTTTAAAAAACTCTTGAAGAAAAAATTCAATTATATATATGAGACCTGAAATTCTTCCAATTTTAATGAAATTTCTATAACCTTATAATATAATCAATCTGTGAAAATATCAACTAGCTCTACAAGGACTTAAGAAATCATAATATTTAGAAAGGATACCTATATTTTATTAAAAACCACCTTGGGCTTATACAGAAATATATATTTTTGACTGCTAATGTTAATTAAAGATGGTTTATTTTTCCACTAATATCGAATGGATCTAAAACCGCTTTAAAAATATATATATTATGTATTATAAAAATTAACAAAAATAGTATTGAAAACATACGATTATAAAAATATTAAAAATATAAATAAAATATATTTCGATTTTATATTATCTGGCAAGTTCAATATTTAATGTACCTACCAAAATATGATTTTTTTTTGTTTAAGCTTAATATTCCATTTAATATTCCAAATTTTTTCATACAAAAATATTTAATATTCACATTAAAACTTTACAAATCATATAAGAAAATTGCGAATCTTAGTTAAGCTCAGCTATAAAAAAAAAAAACCAGAAGCAAAAGGCGCCGAGACATGAAACTTGTGTTATTATGGACAGATGATTCTACAGATTGCTTAGATACAACTCACCTTATATACACAAGCCCCCAGACAGATACAATCCGGCATAACAAAAGATCTCTTTGCAAATTGTTTATTTGCTGCTTGGCTGATCAGCAAACGGATTGTTTATGCTAATATCTTCAACTGTTGTACGAACATGGGGCTCTTTCATCACATTCGCATAAAATGGAAATCTATTTTGGTTTTTTCTTGCGGCTACAGGGAGTTCCTGACTCCGAACTGGTCTGCTGAATTTAACTAAAATTAGAACTCAAATGTTGAGCAGAAAAGTCTGCTAAGTCTGCTAAAATAAATAATAAATATTAAAAATATTTTAAAAAAACCTTCAAAATCGCAACGATTTCTGGTGTATTCAAATAACAGAGAAACAGGTGACTTCAGTTTAGTGGTCCATCAATCAAAATTCTCATATAGGAAATGCATTTGAAACAAGTTTCGACCACAAGAAATGCGTAGATAATTGCAAAAAACCACAAACTTTTTTGTGACTCAACATCCATACTTCCTGGAATAAATTCAAAGAGATATATCCAAACGAAACGAATTTAAAATTGTTTACTTCCATAACTATTTCTCTTTTGAAAGGTAATGGAAAATAAGCAAAACCGAATTATCTTACAGAAGATTTTATTCAAAGTTTTTAGCTTTTTCCAAATTGTTTGCGATTCCCATAAATGCTAAGCTGCGAAAAATCACGTAGTGCCAAATATCTTTTTAGAACTTCGCATTCTCAAGAGCCAGCTGTGTTTTTCGCATTCCGTCAGGTTTTTTTTATTATCAAGCATTCTCGAATATTTTTATATATATTTAGATCCGTTTTGAGGTTAATAATATCGTTTGTGGGCAGCTATTTTTCAATACTATAATACTATATACTATATAAGCGTGTTCTCTCAGCGACTTTTGCATACGACAGTATGTTAATTTTTGAAGCACACAATAAAGAGTCGCCTCCTCTGCGGTTTTTATTTGCCTTACTGTTGAGCTGAATGCATAACTGAAAAAACAAGATTCCTTTGGCCTACGCGGTGGCGAACAACAAGTCGCACAAAAAAATCATCGATTATCAAAGTTATTAGGGGAGAATCCCATACACAGTATAATGCACTGAGAAAAGTTAGTACACTCAAATGTATTCAAATTAGTGGGTCATGGCCATATAGTTTAAATATCCAATAAAGCCAAAATGACCAAAGATTTAGGGATTTTTAATGTTTAACTAATTAAAGATCGAATAAAAAATGTTATAAAAGACAGTGGTTTATTATATGGTTATAAATAAATTGATTTGTACTTTACACACAAAAAAAACATGTTACCGTAAAATCGATATGGTCATGTAAATTTCAGGTCATGCAAAACTCATATCATTTATACATGAAATACCCTTTTCAGCCAGGTCAAATTTACCTGGCCAAATATCAAATTAAAATTGATATTAAATAATGTAAAGTTGATATCCGTTTCATATCGATTTTTTTAGGGTATAGGATAAATTGTAATGGCATTTACAGCATTCAAAATTTAATTTATGATATTATATATTATAAGATGATATGATAATATGATACGATGATGATAGAATCTCGAAACCAAGACATAGATTCTTTTCTCTGTGCTTATAAATGGCATCCCAACACCTGTGTGACGGGTTAATACCGTTTGCTGGTTTGGCCGGTTCGATTTTGGTCGGTTTTTTTTTTTTTGTTTTTGGCCCCAGTTTTGATGTTCCTCCACGGATTGTTTTCTGGTTTTCTCGTTTTCTCACAGAATTATGACACATGACGAGATTGCATTTGAATCCATCTGGTTTGCCGTTAGCCTATCGAAAAAAAACAGTTGATTTGCATTCCAGTTTCTGTTCAGTCTGTTCGGTTTTCGATCAATTCGAAATCCCCCGGTGGAAACGTTTCCTCTTTGACATTAAGATCTCTGATTTGTGGCGTCATTAGTCATACTCGATTGCCGATATAATTTCATACGTGGGCAACGGGCAGTTCTCTTTTTTTTAATCTAATGGGATTATGTTTTTGGGGAATCTTAAGTCTTCCGATTTGGTTTTATCTTTCGAGGAAACTAACGGTTGGCTCTGTTAGAAATCCACAAGAATCAAATAAACATGAATAAACTACGCTGTTTTTCTGTTTATTTCAGCAAACCGGTTTTCCTCAGAGGAATTTAGCACATGTTTACCTTTTGTTATAAGCTTTTATATACTTGGTTGTCTTAGATTCTTATATGGTTTATTAAAAAATATTGAGGATTTTTACTGATAACTTGGAATTTGGAATAAATATATCCTAATATCATAAGTTTTTTATATTCCGTGAAGCCAATAATTTCAAAATCAGATAACCACTTTAAAATTGTATAATTATTTTTTTTATTATTTATGGTACCCAAAAAATACCATTTAACCATTTAGTTTTTATTATTGTATTTGGAGTAAATGAGTGCTTACTTAATTGGTATGCCTTTAAACGCTTTATGTAATCGACCATTAGGAATTCCTTAAAAATTTGCGGTCAAACATGTTTTTAAATTACAAATTTTAATTGCTATTCGGTTTTATTTACTAAAACCATCTTAATCCGACTTCCAAGCCTATGTAAATAATGTGATTTCATTAAGTGATTTGTAATTAATGTTTCTTTGCCTTGACTTCGTTACTAATTATACAGAAAACATGTTATTTATATTGTAATGAGGTTTAGTTGTTATTGAACGTTTTATGATTTCAATTGACGATTTTGTAGAGATCAAGTACAATCAAATAATTATTTACATTTTTTTTTTGCCAACTTCAACATTTTCTAAATCTTTAAAAAATATTTTACCATATTGTGATCTATTTTTATAAATACTTTGATATTTGTCTTTTTGAAAAGCCGAATAATATAAGACTTACCCCTTTTTCCAGATGATCTAAATGCCAATTAGCATTTACACCCGACCATCAACGATAAATCGCCTTTCGAATAGTCGCCCCATTTTCTTTGAGTGTGCCTGAGTCGCACATTCCGTCCTGAAGATGGCGCTGCGCCTGCGTCGCGACGTGCAGAAGGCCTCCTATTATGTGTGGTTCCTGGGCGCCGAGGAGGCGAAGGGGCTGCGGGGCGCCCGCGTTATCAACTCGGTCCTTCCCTATTTGGTGGACAGGGCCCGCGGCCAGGAGCCGCTCAAGGTCACGCTCCAGGTCTCCCACAAGGGCATCAAGATCGTCCAGGTATTTTTCAGGCATTTCTATAACTAGAATATCACAAGAATTCATTAATTTCGATGAGTAACATATCGATATAAATTCAATATTAATATATCCTAAATGTATTATATTTATTATTAAACAAAAACCTTAAAACGAAATAATACTGATAAGCCATTTTAATAATATTTTTAATATATAAACTTTTTTTCAAAATTTAATTAAATTTAATTATTAATTTTTCTAACCAAATTTAAGGCTTTATATGCATTTCTGTTCTATCATATTTTTATTAAGAAGCTCAAATGAAATTTAAATATTTTGCACAATAATAATATTAAATGAATAATAATATTAATTTATTGTTGGTATTTGTGACTTGGATCCTTTTATTATATTTTTGGCTTATATTTGAATTCCAAAAACTGTAATCCGATCACCGCTGAGTGGCGCACCCATTAATCGACGTTCTCGAACATCCATCCATATCCGCAGGGGGCCTCAAAGCATCTGATTCCACACAGTGCCATAACCAGCTCCGTGCAGACGGACGACATCGTCGCCTGCGTGCTGCTGCTCTACAATCCGGCCACCAAGTGTCCGCTCCACGTCCACGCCTACCGCTGCGATTCGGAGACGACGGCGGAGGCGCTGCACCTCCAGCTGCAGATCCTCATCAACCGGCCCGACAACCAGAAGCGCTTCGAGGAGCTGGAGACCAGGTGGGTTTTTATAAAAATCAACTGTTTTTAAGATAATAGAGGATATTTTAGAAAAAAACTACTTTATAATGTCATAATATGGTCCTAAAAGTATGCAGTGAATAAAGGATAATCGTCTTCCTGTATGAATTTATAGCAATTTTGGATTAAAAATATATTGTTGCATACTTTTAGACACCTATTTCAAAAACCCGGGTGTTTCTGTGGACTTTCCTTATATTTTTCCTAAAATGTATTTAAATTAAAAAAATTATATTTAAAATTTATTTTAAAAAGGATTTTTTTAAGCATGGAAATTTTACAACTCCCACTTTAAACACAGTTGCACATTATAATGTTAATTGGGCATTTTCAGCTGTAGTTTTGCAGTGTTTTTTTTTTCGAGTGCTGGGGACTTTTGTTATGCAACATTTAATTAATTGTGCCGCCAACTTTTGGGAGCGAGCAGGAAGCAGAAGCCGAAGCCGAAGCCGAAGCAGTGGCAGTGGTAAAGGCAGCCGGGCCACTTAGTCACTCCATTAGACACACTCACCCAAACACATGACGACCGATCGTGATAATCGCCCTGGTCGGTGGATGTGAGGGGATTGGGGATGTGGTGGATGATGATGATGATAATAATGGGGGCTCTTGGACTCCCAGCGAGGTCTCCCAGTGGCCCGGTAATTGCAATGGCAATCTCCACCGACTGCCGCATTCCCACGAAGACAGCCCAGCGATTCTGCCATCGCCATCGCCCACGCTGCACCCACATCCACAGCCATAGTCACATCCACATGCACTTCCAAGTCCATGACTTTAAATATCTTAAATGCCTCTTCAAGCTCGCTTGATGGCTTCGCGGAAATTCTGTTTTCAAAGCTGCCGCTCAGCCAAGCTGTCACCATCGATAAACGTTGAAAAGCTGCCAGGCGAGGAGGAAAAATTCTACAATTCTGGTAGCTAACGGTCGAGCACTTGAACTTGGCCAATGATTAATCATATTTTGGTGGCCTTTCTAAAGCACTAAAAAAACAAGAAAGGAAGGTAGCTTCGGCCTGCCGAAGCTTATATACCCTTGCAGATCATTCCTATTCATGTACAAAAACATAACATTTAAATTAACTTGCGTATATGTTACAACAATCCAAATTTTAGCTGCTTTCGTATTACTTTGGCATTAATTTTTTGATCCTTCCTATGTCAGCTATATAATATAGCCGTCCGAATTTTGTTAAATTTTATTCGAAATTTTGAATTGTTAAAGAAAAGTCATATCCCAGAGGAGAAGACAATGTAATAAAAATCAACAAAGATATAATTTTTTTCCTATTAATTTCCATTTAATTTTCCGACCGTTCCTATGGCAGCTATAGGATATAGACATCCGATTTTTTAGAAATTTTATTCGAAATTCAGAAATATTTAAAAAATAGTATTCCCAAAAGAAGAAGGTTATATTTCAAAAAACAACAAAGCTAGAATTTTTTTAAGTTTTTTTTTTTTGATCCTTCCTATGGGAGCTATAAGATATAGTTTTCCGATCCGGTCGGTTCCGACATATATACTACCTGCAATAGGAAGAAGACTTTTGGGAAAGTTTGAGCCCGATAGCTTTAAAACTGAGAGACTAGTTTGCGTAGAAACAGACGGACAGACGGACAGACGGACAGACGGACGGACAGACGGACAGACGGACATGGCTAGATCGACTCGTCTTGTCATGCTGATCAAGAATATATATACTTTATGGGGTCGGTAACGTCTCCTTCACTGCGTTGCAAACTTCTGACTGAAATCATAATACCCTCTGCAAGGGTATAATAAACTGTGCTTTAAAACGAGTTTACTATAAAATCCACAATACTTCCTATTCTTTACATCATAATTATAATAATATCTTGAAGATGAGGTGATAGAGGTTACTTGGGAGGAAATAAATCCCTATCAAAAGCCTACACTGTACTACGAATGTTTGGTAAAAATACTGGTTTGGAATTTGACATTGATACTTAAAATTTTAAGGAGAGTTTTATATATATAAATTCTTTAAAAAATAAAACTTAAATTCAAGATAAAATTAAATTAAGAAATAAAAATAAATAAATAAATAAAAAAACAAAAATAATAATAATCAAAAAAAAAAAATAATTAAAAATAAAAAAAAAAATTAAAAATATAAATGCTAAAGATAGAGTTTGTCTAGTGTTATTTGTAGTTCACATTTATAATTAAGTTAAAAAAAATACTTATGCAATTTACATTTTCAGACTGGGCATCCTGCCGCCGATTCCCATGAACGGCAGCAACGAGAAGCGTCACGAGTCGAATGGGAATGGCAAGTCCTCATCCGCCGGAGGATCACACCACCACCAACTGCAGTCACAACAATCGGGAGGAGGCTACCAGGGTCGCCGGCACGAGACCTCCTCGCCCAAACGATTCAGCAGCTCCTTGGGCAGCGATACGGGCAACAGCACCCGGGAATCGGAGTGCAGCGAGGAGCACGGTGGCCTGGCCGGTGGATCCTCGCCCGTTTCCCGCTCACCGCCGCATGGCAAACAGCAGCAGCATCAGCAGCATTCCCATTCCCATCCGCATCCACATCCGCCACATCCTCCGCTGCACCATCCACCGCTGACGCCGCAGCAGAATAGCGACCTCTTCGATTCGCTGGCCGCCGAGCTGAGGGCCAAGTTGAATGGCAATGGACCGCCCTTGCTGCTGCCGCCGCGGGACTACGACACGGTGCACCGATCCAAGGGCAATCTGACGGCCATCGAGCTGAGGCGCTGCCGCAACGCCCTGATTGTGGGCGGTTCGCCGAAGGGCCAAGGTCAGGGGGCGGCCAGCGGTGCGGCAACGGGGGGCGGAGCAGGAGCAGCCACCGCCAACGGCAAGCAGGTCTCCTCCCGCGGCTCCTCGGGCATCGGTTCCGACCTGGCCCCGAGTCCCGAGCGACAAGAGCTCAACAGCTCCAGCGGTAAATAAAACTTATTAATCATCTAAACTAATAAAAGTGTCGCCAAAAAAACGGGAGGTATCTATGTTAGCCAAAACGGCATGACATAAAAATCTAAAAAAAAAAACCGAAATTCAGAAAAAATGTTATTATAATAATCATGTCAAATTGTTTCCAATGTCAGCCATTTAAACCAATTAAATCATACAGTTTTATACAGTTTTTATATTTTCTAAAAAAAAAAGACATTTAAACTCAAAGCTTTTAAAATTCAGCAATAATATATTTTTTTAAATTAGATATTTATAAGAGAAATATTTTACAAGAAATTCTAGTATTGTCATTTAAGTAATTCCTAGTTTCCACTGCTTAGCTCTATATACATAGTTTATTACATGTTAAATTTGATTTTCATTTACTCACCCTCTTTAGATGACGAGCACTGGTCGAACGAGGCGGACAACTCGGTGATTGCCCTGAAGCCGTCACAAATCGCATTGCCCCATCATGGGCAACTGAAGCGGAAGAGCGCCGTCCAGCCGCCGGAGGACAGCTATCTGCGGGATCTGCCAGCCAAACCATATCAGCCGCGTCCCAGCGAAAGGGAACTGGAGCGGGAAAGGGACAGGGAGAGGGAGAGGGAGAGGGAAAGGGAGAGAGACAGAGAGAGGGAGAGGGAAAGAGAGAGAGAAAGGGAGAGGGATAGGGAGAGGGATAGGGAAAGAGATAGGGAGCGAACCAAAACGCCAGCTTCCATTTCGAACAAATCCTGGAGTCGCGAGGATGAGATCAAGCCGATTATAATGCGACCCGCCGATTACGATGCCAAGTTCAATCGGGTGATGCAGCAGGAACAGCAGCTCCATGCCAACCAACAGCAATCCGCTGGCAATCATCCCAATCATCCGGCCAAACTTCGGGATACGGACAAATACAACGAGATCAATCGGTTGCTAAACAAAAAGCTATCCCACGAAAGGGAACGCAAGCCGCGCTCCTCGCGCTTGGAGGATAATCATCACGACGACTTCGAGGACTCGGACCAGGGCAGTGAGCCGCTGCAGGGAGGAGGAGGACCACCGATCATCCATCACCATCACAGTCGCAAGACGGAGAACGGCAATCTCACCGACAAGCAAAAGTTCATGGAGTACTCGGTGAAGAAGCAGCAGCTGCTCAAGAACTACGGCGCTGGAGAGGAACAGCGGTATCGCCAGCGCTATGTGGAGCAGCCCTCGGATCATCATCTGCCCTTGGAGGGCGGAACCGCCGGTGGTGGTTCCTCATCAGCTGGTCACAACAAATACGCCGCTGTTCACAGGGGCACTGGGGATTTGGTGGGTCAAAGGACCACCGAAAGGATCCGACATGACCGCGACCGGGATCGGGATCAGGTGGATCGGGAGCGGCGAAGGGATCACGAAAGGGAGCGGGAACGAGAACGAGATCACTCGAGGGATCGTAATCCCTACAGGGAGGCCGAGAGCCTACCCTATATACAGAGCATGGAGAAGATGATGAAGTCCACGGGCATGCGCTATGCCGATGCCAATCCCAAGATCAGGGAGCGGGAGAGGGACTTCAGGGAGCCACCGCCGCCGGCGCAGGGATCGCAGCGGGATCGCTTCCACGATGCCAAGGACAAGTTCCGGGCCATGGAGCAGCGTCCGGGGGTTAATCGTTATCCCGACTTGGATGAACGCGACACCCCGCACAGGGATCAAAGGGATCCCAGGGAACGGGATCCTTATAGGTCATCCTCCCGTCGGCGTCGCGGTTCCGTGGAGCCACCCAGCACCTATGAACAGTGGAGCGAGGAGGAGGAACAGCAGCCGCCGCCGCCGCCGCCGGTGGTGGTCAGCGAAAAGTCCAATCAACGTGACCCCAATCGTTCACGAGCCAGATCCCGCGGAGAATGGGAACCTCCGGAACCATCTCACCCGGCGCCCACCAGACTTTTGGAGCGAAATATTCGGGATAGAGAGCGGGACAGAGAGAGGGAGCGGGAGCGCGAGAGAGATTATAAT
The DNA here is from genome assembly GCA_035046095.1 of Drosophila pseudotakahashii. Classification (NCBI taxonomy): domain Eukaryota; kingdom Metazoa; phylum Arthropoda; class Insecta; order Diptera; family Drosophilidae; genus Drosophila; species Drosophila pseudotakahashii. Next base: position 19,198,346 of record JAWNOE010000105.1, read on the forward strand.
AGAGAGCAGTCCCGGGATCCCTATCGTCATGAGAGAGGAGAAAGAGAGCGTGAGCGGGAGCGGGAGAGGCCGGGCGGAAGAGCCCGCTCCCGGGAATTCCTACAGAATATGGAAACGAAGAATCCATCGACAACGGGTTCGGGTCGCGGTCACTTGGAGCGCTATCCCTCGCCCGCGGCCACGCCCATCAGATCTGGAGATGTGGGAGGCGGCGGTGGAGGTGGAGGTTCTTCCGGCGGAAATAACGGCAAACCGCTGGCCCAAATGCCCAAGGGCTATAGACACAGCTATGCAGAGCCCGTCTTCGCTAGATCCGGAGGACGCGTGGGTCTGGCGGCAGTTAATCCCTATTGAGGTGGATTCTTATAGAGAACTTTTGGGAGACGGAAGAATAGAAAACCCCTGATGACCAAAAGCTAGAACCGTGCAACGAAATCCAAACTAATCGAAGGGGGGAAAATATAGAGTGTCGCATAAATCTCCAGGGATTTCTTTTAAAAGATCTAAAAATAAATTCTGAAATAACTTTTAAAGGATAATTTACACGAGTCAAATTGGCTATACCATTTTTTATTGAGATCCCCTGGAAATATTTCGAGATTTCTGCAGCACTCGACGTTAAAAAGAAATATCCATGTAAACATTTTAAGTTAAGAAATAACCACAGTGGCAGCTGCTTACGACGAACCACAAAATCACTTGTAAGCACTTTGCTAACTATCACGTATAATCAATATACTCAATTGCTATAGCAAAGATTGCCTCTCACGCGAGATATATATATATATATATATATATATGTCAAGACTATGTATCAATCCATTGAGACCGAGGAAAAAGGCGCCAGCCCCTGTAATTATGTGCCTTCAGAGAGAGAAATCGTGTTTTTATTATATGCATAATACTGATTTAGCCTACGATTATATGTATATGAATCTAATGTTATCTGAATGCCAACGAAACAAGAATCAGATTGAATTTCTTACCACTTTTTTTTTTTGTTTTTTTGCTACCTTAAGTTGCGCGGTTAGTTGGTGTTTCGCCTTTTTTTTTTGCTATGCAGTTCACATATGTCACGATATCTGATATCTGTAAGCATATAATATAGATAAATATATACCACATAAACATATACATATAGCTGATGTATCTATTGTTATCAACTTGATATTTGCATTAATAAAGCGCTAGAAAAAAATACACCTTACGTTTGAATGGAAATTTTAATTTACTTTTTATTAATTTTTGAAATTCAAAGTGGAATGCCAAAATCCTCAGCTACAACCAAAAATAAGATACGATGAATACATGTCGAAATTAGCCATGACATTTACCACGAACCTTAAATGTTTCTACATGTTTATTACATGTCGAAAGCTTTTACCCAAGTCAAAGGGGAAGAAAGAGGCTGATCGACTATCAGCTACCTGTTACACTGTAAGCCCAAATCGAAATAAGTATGCCTTCAGATGGCGCCACTTCAGTTGGTGACTTGACTTGCGAAAAATCACGAGCAGGAAAAATCTGTATCTGGATTTTTGGTAAAAATAAGAATTATTCGTAGTTATTTTTGCTGTAACTTTGCCAAAAATGGTCCCATATCAAAAATGCGTACTGTTTTGAACAGCTAACAACCTCATAATTAAATGCATGCCATTTTCGGTGTGATTTTGGAAAAATAAAAATTTCGCAAACTTTTCACATTTTTGATAAGGGGTGACATCATAATTTTTTGCAAAAAATTGACAAAAATTAAAATTTCCAGGTTTGATTGCCAATCGATTGGAAATTTCATTACGAGTTCAACGATGTATGACATTCCATATTTGGATCAATATTTTCATTGTTTCGACGAAAAACTGATTTATTTTGTGCGAAAAATCAGAATCTGTGATTTTTGCGAAAAATGGCCAAAAATAAATTCAAATCGATTGAGCTACGAGCTCAACGAGGTAGGACATTCCGTATCTGGAATTTATTTTAGACCATATCGGCTAAAAAACTGGTTTCATAATAGAAAATATAGATTTATTCTATAAGAGGCGGAAACTACTTTCCAAAAATACTTTTGATCCGCAGAGTTTTTTGTTGTTTTACATTTTTATTGTTTAATTTAAAAACTTTTTGTTTGGTTTTTTCACAATAGTTTTTGTTGTTTGTTTTCTCATTTTTTAAGAATCTTTTTTCTTTCAAAACAAAAATAGATTAAAGAAAAATATTTTATATAATATATTTTTTCTCTTTTTGTTTGTTGCTCTCTCTCAAGTTAATTTAAGAAACAATTAATCAAGTTCTTATTTAATTATACAAATTTAAAAAAAAATAGTAATTATATAATAATAAAAATAATAATTATAACGGGGGAAAATGCAAATAGTTGTTTGTTTTGTTGTAGTAGCTGTTTTGTTGTTGTTGTTTCTCAATATCTATTACTATTCGTTCCGTTTTCTCTATGAATCCATTGAGAAAAGGAGAAATGTATTCTTTCTATTGTTTTAGTTTTCGCTTGGATTTTGATAGCTTTTTTTCCGATAGCTTGATCGTTTCTCTTTTTTCTGATTGTCCTTATAGATCCGTATTTATCGGTTAAACACTATATTTATATTGATGTGTGTGTGTGGGTGTGTCTGGCTGAATTTGTTTCTCGATTACTTTTTCTTAATTCCTCTATACAAGCTCCCAGACAAAACGGCGGTCAAACAAAATATATATCCATGAAATTTGTGGATCTCTTCAATTCACTTTGGAGGCAGGAAGTTCTTGTGGGTGGAAAAGGGACGTCGCTGGGGGGATAGTAGCAATTGGCTTTGCCAGCGACCGGAATTATATTTGTTGCTTCTTCATCATCATCATCATTCATCGTTATTATTATCTTCTCTTTTTTCTTGTAGTTATATCTTTCTCTTTTTCTTTCTGTAGACTCGGCTACCTCCCTCTCGCTCTCTATCGATCTGGCCGTCTGGTGGCTGTATAGCTTTACATGTTCTCGAACTGATCGACACGACGCTTTGTGTTACCCTTGCGGATCTCGCGAAGCGTCTTGTACTTGTCACGTCCCTGGCGAACGTTCTCGCGATGGATCTTGTCGTTTGCCGTCTCTTTCGTCTCGTCGCGAGACTGCGCCAGATCCTGTTTCAGAGCCTGAAAACAAACAAAATGATATTAATACGAGAATTCATGTTCAGAAAACGTATAACAATATTGATCACTTCTTTTCCACAACTTAACCCTTTCCGCAGACCCAGAAACCCACCTTGAGCTGATCGTGCAAGCGCTCGTTGCGCTCGGCCAGCGTGCGTCTGTCCTCGATGGGGTCCTTGATATGCTCGTCGGTGTCCAAGTCGCGCGACACATCGCCGCCGGCATCGCCGTTCGTCAGCTCCTCCTCATTCTCGTTCTCATCCTCGGCCACGTGGTGGTGCTGCGGCGTTGTCGACGCGGCCAGCAGAGCGGCGGCGGCCTCGGCCTGCATTAAAAAGGGCAACATTAGATTATAAAGCTCAGCTCCAAGATGGGCAAGTTTATGTGAGTTAGCGCTCTTCAAAGCGAAACTACATAATGTTCAAAATTATACCGCAATGACCTGCTTGCGTCGGGCGTCCTCCACCTCGTCCTGCAGGCGCTTGGTCTCCTCGTCCTTGGCGTTGACCTCGTCCTGGATGCGCTGCACCTCCATCTGCTTGGCCATGATCTCCTCCTCGAGCTTGAGCTTCTCGACGGCCTCCATGTTCTTGGCCTCTTCGAGACGCTGCAGCATAGCCTGCAGCTCCTTCTGGCGCAGCTCCAGCTCATCCTTAGCCGCCTGCAGCTGCTTCAGCTGCTCCTCCAGCCGGCGGATCATGTCCTGGGCCTCGAGGAGGTCGCGCTGCGAACGCTCCATATCCTCCTGCATCTGCTTCAGCCGATCCTCGTACTCCTGCTGCTTCTTTTCAGCCCGTTCGCGTGCGGCCAGCGCCAGCTGCAGCTTCTCACTAAAAAAGGAGGAAGCAAACAAAAAGAATGGGGTAATTTAATGTGATTTGTTAGAGCAGGAAAGGAATGTTTATAGATTAGAGCCCAGCATGAATCAGTCTCCCCGAGAACCAAGTGATATCGGGACAGTCGGATATGCTACATTGAAGCCATAGGAAATACACGAATCAATAACACATTTATGATTCATGCTGGGTGCTACTATCTACTCTCCATTTCAAATCTTCACTACTGACCGCTCCTGCTGTTTGGCGTTCTTCTCCTCGCGCGCCTGCGCCTTCATCTGCTGCACATCGATGGTGTCCGGCTTGCGGCGACGCATGTACAGCTCGTGGTTGCCCATGCAGAGGGCCAGGATGCGCTTGTTGATGCGAACGCGCGGCGCAAAGAACATAAAGTCCGGCGCCTTCTTGTCGATCGGCTTGATGATGAATTTCTTCTCCGAGAACGAGATGTTGCGGATCTCCGACCACGGGAATCCGATCTTCGGCGTCAGCCTGTCGTCCTGCTCGTAAATGTTCAGACCGAGTGCGTCGACGCCCAGCCAGAGATCCGTGCCCTTCTTGTTGCGGATCTCAAAGTAATTGACGCCGTACATCTCCAGATCCTGGGCGATCTTCAGATACTCCATCATGGCGTCTTCGCGCAGCATGCTGCGGTGCTCCTGCCACCAGGTCATGATCGACTGCTCCCACTCGTCCTTGGACATCTTGTGCTGGTCGATGACGCGCTGCGGCAGCAGCCGATCGTTGGCCAGAAAGCCGGCTGTGTGGGTGGTCTTGTTGTGGTCACCGTGACGCGCCTGGACGGCATACGAGGCGAGCAGCACGGATGTCTCCGGCGGACAGTAGATCTCGTCGGTCAGTATGGCATTCTTCACCTGCAGGTAGAACAGGCGCAGGGTAATGTCCTGGATCAGCTCCTCGGCGACGTCCTCGGGATAGAATTTGGCACGGAATCTGAACTGCAAGGGGTTCTCCTTCTTCACGTCCTGGTTCATCACCTGTCGAAGGGAAAACAAGGCCTTGTGTTAGAATTGGATTCGTAAGAAAGTAAAACAAATAAAAAAAAAAATACATTTCAACTTTTCCAATGAAAAATAAAAAATATAATTATTTTATACATTTAATATTATTTAATAATTTCATTTTAAAACAATTATTTTGTTCCTAATTTAATACAAAATAATAATAGTCATATTAAATATAGAAAGTGCATTTGTCTGAGTGTTACCCATGTCGAAAACGGCATTGATCCAGTCTGTTTGTTGTGGTGCAGCATTAAATTATACACAGAGATGTCATTTATTAGTAAATTAAGTCTCCAAACTCACTAACTAAACTTAAGCTAAGCTTTAAGAAGCGTGGAGTAAAACACAAGGAAAGCTAGTTTACAGGAAAATTGTTGGCATTATTTATAGGTTTCTTGATCTAGCTGCGGGACTTTTGCTTGGGCCTATGGGTTCGATCTTCATCTTCTGCTCCCACCATATCATCGGCGTCATCGTCCTCCTCGCTCGTCTCCGCCTGATTCATCCCATTGCTGTCGGCTGTCTTTTTGTCCACATACTTCTTCACACGCTTTAAATATTTTATGGTCTTTATGGCCGGCGATTCGGGCTATATTGTATTCCACATATAGGTATATCATAATATAATCAATAAATACTCTGTACATGCAATCTTAATAAATAGTTTATACATTTAGTCATTATATTAATAGTTTCTAAATTCTCTTTCTGGATTTCATAACCTCGAGTTCGAACTCGATTGCCCTACCTTTTTGTACAGCTTGATCCATGTGGAGTCGCCCTTTGAGTCGGTGTACTGGAGTCCAAAGAACCAAACCTCCCGCAGGCCGATCGTCTTCACCACTTGGTCAAACAATTGTTTGCCCGTCGTCGTCGACTGAATGGCGAACTCCAGTTCCGCGTCCATTGTCGTGACGCGCACATTTAGCTGGAAAAAATTCAAGAATATATTATTAATATTATTTAAATTTAAATAAAATATTTAGAGTAATCTGCTGATTATTATAACCTTTTTCCTATACAAGAAATACTCAATCTACATTATTTATATACCTTTTGAGCTACTTTTCTTTGGGTGAGGTGAATTTAATAGCCCGCTCATGTAGGAAATTTAAAAATGCCATCCATGACTTGGAAAACTAACTAGATCGTGGAGTGGAATACATTCAGCTGGGCAAACAAACAACGTTCGTATGCAAAGTAACAATTCGAAAAATAAAATAACTGATGAGGCAGGGAAAGCCCCCTTCTTTTTTTGTTTAGGGGTCGATGGATTAACGGGATTTGAGCGAACCACCGACGACATGTGAGGAGGACACGTGCCAAGAGCTCTCATTTCGCTTTGGAGGATTGGATTCGATTCGATTCGATTCGATGCCACGACTTGGCTTGCATAAGTCAGGCTTTCGAATGGGTGAAATGGGGGGAAAACGAAGGAAAATGGAGAGCACAAGAGAAAGACAGAAAATGAAAGCGGACCGTGGTGAAAAATCACGCTCGGAAAACAGCAAAAATCAATCAGGCATGACAATAGCAACAAGCTGGAAATGACCATCTATCTATCTATCTATCTAGATAGTGGAAATGAATAGGGGGTGGGGGTAGGGGGGAATCCCCTCTATAGACCGGATGGCCAGTGGTCACTAGTTGTTATACAAGATAGAGCTATCTATCCAGTGCGCGTGTCACTTGACCAACTTCCCAGTTCTGCCAGTTCAGTTCTGTTATGAAAAGGCGGAAAGTCATGGGAAATTCCACCCACAGCGCCACCCAACTGGCAGTAGAAAACAATGTCAACTGTACCAACTGCAGTCTCTCGTTACGCAATCGCCAAATTGAGGTCAAAGTAAATGCGATCACAGATCAAAGTAGAGGTTAAAATATGCACTAAAGCGTTGTAATAAAAAGTTTTTTTTAGAATAGTATATAATATTTTATGAAAAGAAAATTGAAGACGTATAAAAAGATTTATTCATATTATATTTAAAAAAAACTTTTTTTCGATTATTGTTTTCTGATCTTCAAATTCCATAAAATCTAAATATGGAACATAATATTTGTTATATCAGGTTTGGTCTGTAGTTTTAAACAAATTTGTAATTAAAATTGGAATAATTTCAATTTAATAAATAATTTAATAAATAAAAAATAAATAATTTTTTTTCATTTTATTTTTTATTTAAAACATTTTGATAGTATTTTTTCTTCAATTTTATATTTTGTTTTTGGTTTTTTTTTTCTGTTGAAAATCCGGTTATTTTTTTTTGTCCAGATCGTGGGAAAAAACTTTAGCCCAATCTAAAATTTTGAGTCCCTTGATGCAAATTTCATCATTTTATTTCAATTCGTTTGGTTTTAGTTTTCAGTTTTCAGTTCGAGCTCATTGTTTTGTTTTCGCTTTCTGCCGCTGAATGCAAATCAAACGTGACACAATGCTAGGAAATTGAAAACGTTTTTCATTTCAATCCAATTAACGTTTTTGGGTTAATGCAAGCGCGGTTTCTGTTCCCCTTTTGCCACCAAAAAAAAAAAACAAAGAGCAAATGCAAACAACCAAGCTAAAAACACAAACAGTAACGGAAGTTGGAGCATAACCAGTTTTTCAAAAATTAATTTTTTCGACTTGAAACCACAAAAGTGCAGCAGCACCTTAAACAGTAAAAAAAAAAATAGGAGATTTTCCAGGGGAAAAGCGGGAAATTACTGATAGTTTTGAGTACCGTTTTCCGCTTCACGCTGACTCCGCCGTAACGCGGCAAACGGACGCGGCTGTCGGAGACGACGACCATTTTGGGCACCGAAAAGGGGTTGCGCAGTAGCCTTTGAATTATTACGCTTTTCTATGCTAATCTCCGGCTGGGAAAATCTTCGAGAGAACTCTGCAACCACGGGGAAAACGACACCGACACAGCGGAAATTCAGCGATCCAAACACGACGACGCGGCGTTCCAATGTTCAATGCGATTCTGTTGTCCAGCGGCAACTGATGAAAATGGAAAAGTCACGGCACGTTTTTAAGCCCCCAAAAGAGGAAAGCAGAAGCAGCAAAGGAAAAACGGATGGTAGGAGAAGAAAAAGCACTGGGAAAGGCAAAAGAAAAGCGGAGGGAATACAACACCAAAACACAACACAACAACAAAAGTGAACTTAATTTCTGACGGGGGGATTCACACACATTTGTCCGAGTCATTCGTTGTCAAGTTAATATAAATTGCATGTTAATTATGCATCTAAAATTGGACATACAAAAAAAAAAAGAAAAGCCCCTGACACTCTTGAAAGGCAGACTACTGACCATAGAGGTCAACTGGGTCTGTAGAACGATGATGGTAGTAAGCAAATGCAATGGAGGTCAAAATAATAAAAGTCTAACACCAAAAATTGACTTCCTATTGGGACCATCTAAATATACCATCTAAATATACCATATAAATATACTATCTAAATATACTATCTAAATATACCATCCAAATATACCATCCAAATATACCATCCAAATATACCATCCAAATATACCATCCAAATATACCATAATTATTAGAATTTAAACTGAGATTTAACTATTTCAATTGTTAGAAAAACTTATTTTTAATACTCTTCAATTTCAGTATTTAATTCTGGGTAAATTCGGAAAATGTGGAAAATCTTTTTATGTTTTAAAGTGAATTTTATTTTTTTGTTAGCTTGATTATATTTGAATTTTATTATATTTATTTTAAAACATTTTTTTAAATTTTCATACAAATTAGAAAATTACAAAATTCAAACCAAAATGGTATTTAACAATGGATACTATTGTTTTGGCCAGCGCTGTCTCCAAAGAGCGTGAGAGAGCTCCGTAGAGCCCAAGGTAGGCAAACAAATCAGCGTCAATCATACGACGCGTTGCCTGTCAGTTCTATTTTATTGGAACCGCCGCTTCGGGCCTCCAAGAGCAATTAACCCACCCCTCCCTCGCTACCTCCTCCCCCCGGATATCGGGCTATGCAAACAACACACCAATCTATCTATATCTATTGGGGAAAAACTATAGCGAAAAAAAGGGAAAGTTATGGAGAGGAGAAACCATTCAAGCACGATTTGCATCGACTGCATTAAAGAGAGAAATTTCCATAAAAGGGAAATAATAATATTACACATTTCGGGAAAATCACCAGTATAGATCATGCAACTTTAATTATAAAATCACTCATACACGTGATTGTAATGATGAAACCCTAACAATCCATCCATCAACAATCAAGCCACCGGCAAAATGTCATTAAAACACATGTGTGATAAGAACTTTTCAAGCTGCCAAAAAGAAATCACTTACATGTCAAAAGAAATTGCCAAGTGGCGCGGGGGAAAACAGAAATGGAATGGCACTGTGAACTTTCTGCCATAATCACAATGACGTCGTCGACTTTTAATCTAATTTTCCCGACTCTATACTCTATACTCGATATATATGATGACATTTTTTGGCAAATGTCCAAGCAAGCAAATAGAATAACCGACGTCAACAATTGACCAACTATGACGTCTTCCCCCAGGAAATGTTCTATTAAAAGATGGGATCCCTCTCTGCAATTGACGACAATAGTAGTTCAAGTGTTTTTTGATAAGGATACAATTTCTGATAACCGATAGCGGCTTTGATTTAATAACTAATCTTTAATAATTTACTAACGTCTCTTTTTTTTTGTCATATTCTCTAGTGAAGAACACTGCTTTATCAGTGTTTCTGGTTTATTTCTTCCTGTGAACCCAATAATTTATAGTTACTATTTTAATGGAATATTTTGGGTTTTGTTTAAATTTGGATTTATCATTTCTTTGTATTTTTACACCAAGAACTCTTCTTTAAAACTATAAAAATATTTAAAATCTCCACTTACCGCTTTTGGAGACATTTTGAAGCTTCCTGTCTTTTCTTATCGATCGAAACGAAATGTTTTCTTCCTTGGGAATTTTTCGTCTTGAATCTTCGTTGTTTTTGTGCTGCAATCTGTAAAATATAAAAAAAGGAAAACATAAAAAATTATATTATTGTACAATTGGTTAAAAAATAAACAATACAATTATTTCTTAAAGTAGTTTGCTTAATCATGGGAATCCCAAAAAGTGAGTCTCTATCAAATCAAGGGAAGTGTTTTTCCATGAAAGGTATTACTCAGTTGTTAAAGATAAACGGAGGGTCGGTGAATAATAGTAGAAAAATGCAAGATAAAATAGATTCACCGTATAAAGTATGACAAATCTTAGCTCTTGAGTAGTAAAATATATCCTACACTATATTATATTAAAAATAAAAACAACTTTGAGCACGCGTTGTTTTAGTTGCAAATCGAATGATCACGACGTGACTGAATTATGAACAATTTCTTGCAAAACTGACACTCTCAGTATAATTCCCGAACCCGAACATATATATAATAATAATAGAAACAAACAAATATATATCGCAGCTAGCCCATGTGGTTATATCTGGTATAGATTTATAAGTATTTATGATTTCACCTGGCACCCTGACAGACGCAAAACTGCAACAGGCTTCTGAGGTCTGAGAACCATTAAAACAAATACAGAATACACAGCCGAGTCGTTAAATTAAAGACATTTCCATATTTATGCGGCGTTAGTTACCTAATTGATATAATAGGTAGCTGTATCTCAGCTGGACAACTTCCTAATGGGCAAACGGAAATGGTCGTGTTTATGGATGAGCAAAGTCTGATTCACCAGAATAAATATACACCAGTTAATGTATTATTGTTTTCCAGCTAATAAACTATAATGTTTATAACATATGTAAACCTTTTTTAAGTACACCGATTATACAATCGTTTTGAGGAACCAGAACTACAAACTGCCTTGCAATGAAATCAAGAATTACAACAAAAACACCAAGTAAACGATCTTTGGCTTTGTAAGTAAGTGTGTTTACATTTGATAATTCACTTTATTTTTGTTCGTTGTCCCCCGTCCAAGTTGAAAAGTTTGCTCTTCACAAATTTGTCAGCCCAAAAAGTGTTTGCTTCCCCATTTGGCGTTGTGCACTTGATATTAACATTACTAAACGGCAAAAAATGCTATTTTAAGAGCATGGAAGGCTGCTGTTTGCTGGCTGTTGGCCACACCAAATATGAATATCCAATTAAATTTGACACAATTGACATTTGAACTGGTCTCGTGGTGCGAGAGAAGGGGATAGCGAGGGGGGTCTGGGGTTCAGCGGTTCAGAGGTTCAGAGGTTCACGTGACTAGCCATGACGTCAATGGTATCGAAATAGTTGTGCTTTGGGTTTGCTGTTTGACTTTGACTTTGCTTTTTCCGCGTATCTTTGGTCTGACGTTCGATATTTCTGGGGAAATGCAAATAAATAATCATTAGCTGCAAAATATATTTGTTATTCCATACTCTATACGTCGGTTTAGTTTAGTTTTACCAAACATTTGGGTATTCAGAAATTATTATCATAAAGGGAAGGCCCTTGAGTAAAGAAATAAACAATATTACAACTTTAGGAAATTTGTTTTTCAAAATTAGAAAATATAATTCAGAAAACAAATAAAATTTGTTTAAACATTTTCAAAAACATGTGAAATATTATTTTAAAAAATATCGAATCGATAAACAAATAATCTATCGATAGGTATACAAAATATTGCATTGATAAGCAAATAATGTATCGATAAGGTTTTTTTTAAATCTTTAAAACAATATAAAAATAATTCGAACCTCTTGATAAGAAACCCCATATAATTTTGTTTTCCCCAAATTTTTGTACAATGGCTTTATTGTTGGGCTGTCGACTTCACTTCCCTAGATGGCCATTAGTAATATCCAAGGGTATCCTATGCTCGATCCCCGGGGATATTCTCTGGCTTTCGGCTAAAATTATTATTCGAGTTGATGTGGTTCGGTTTGCACAAATTATGACATCATGCCACATTTATTATCGCCACTGCGTGAACTTGAAGAGGGCTCCTCGAAAAAAAAGAAGTGGAATGAGCTCATGCTTCTTTCTTGGGTGTTTGTCAATGGGACGTTTTTATTTTTTATTTGGGTCTTTGGATTTTTGCTGCCTCTGTTGACTCGGCTAATCAACGGCCTCGAATTCCTTTCGCCTGATATCCGAATCGAGCGCAATCGTGTCGCCAAGTGAATCGAAATCGGTAATTAAGTGCATCCTGCCTCATTTCTCTGTCGTTTTTTTTTCTTTTTTCTTGCTTTCATGAATAAATAGGGACCCCTCGTGTGGGGAGGAGGGCAAAGCGTTACTTCCTCTGATTGCCATTATATTTTATTTAATTTAGATTTTTGTTTCAAGCTCTCTTGCTCTTTCACATCACTACAGTACCTTTGATCGCTTGCCGCTGTGGCGGAAATGATTTGGCAAATTTATCTGTAATTTATACAGAAAAACATTTAAAACTTTAATTCGAATGCCGGTGTAACAGCCGCCACACAGAGAGGAAAACCATCAAATGCCTCAGTTACTTGAGATATTTAAGGCTTTAAGTTGCCAGTTTTGATCGAAAAAAATATTTGGAATTTACTATATATATATTATTTAAAATATAAATTATTAAACAAGGCAAAAATCTTTAAAATATGATTAAAAATGTTTTTTATAAAATCTCATTTTTTTAAACCCACTGCGCGGTATTGTAATCATTGTTATAGTTATGGTAATTAATGGACTTGCAGCTATTATTCTTCCTCTCTTCCCACAATCATTCATTCCATTCAGTTGAAAAACAAACGTTTGCCTTTACATAATTTCAGTTTCGCTTTTTTGGAGACCCCAGCAGAGAGATCGAGCGAGAGATCTCTGTTTTGTTTATGTTTAATATCCATTAACTACATTAATGAGTTCAACCAAAAGAGTGGGGGAAAAATCGAGTCAAAGTAGAGACGGCAAAAATCACGTTTATTGTTTGACCACCGGAACACCAAACGAAAAACGAGAAAAAAAACACACTTAATGAGAGAGAAAAACTGTTATTGCGTATGCACAACGCATTTTAAAATCCATCAAATTAAATGAAGTCAAAAGAAGAAGAAGAAAAAAACCCATACCTACCCCCCTCCCGCAACTCCTCGCTTTTACTTTTCCTCACGTTTCTCTTAAACCCTCATAATAATGAGCTTTAAATAAAATTATGTCTGGCCCGAGCACTTTTAATTTCAACAATTATTTGTCTTTATTTCTCAGTAGTTTTTTTTTTTTTTTTTTTTTCGTTTTTTCTCTTTTTGTCTTCCTTTGTTTTCATGGCGAGTTGATTTTTCCTCCCCAATAATTAAAATGCGCAACCGAAGGCTATCAAGCGATCAGCCAAACCAAACTGACCAAGTAAACTATATAGGGGAGATATTTTTTATGAATGGAAATGGGCGGCAAAACAAAGCGAGTATCTTGAAAATTAGATTTTAGTTCTATTAATGGTATATATCCAAGTCCTCACAGCTGTTCATTAAAGGCTAAAACAGATACAGCCAAAAAATAGAACAGAAAACAAAACAATTCATCAACTTGGCGACAGTTTTTATTTTAAAAAAAATACCATTATAAGGTCTGGAATAGCAGATACCTAGTAATTGAAATAATCTTATTATTTTATATTTAAAATATAATATAAAATATTTTTTTATTGGTTAATACTATTTCCTAATTTTTGAAAACTTATCTTATCTGCATTGGTTAACCGATATATTCCCAAAAATCTTCTCATATAATTCCCGATAAGTAATCACAGTTTATGGGACTAATATACCCTTGACCAAAACTGGAACTCATCAAGTTGACGTCAAAAAAATTTGAAAAATTAAATAACACAAAAAAAAAAAGGCAGAAGACATAATAACAAATGTGACGATTTAATGAAGCAAATTAGGCTTAAATGTTCTAGATAGCAAAGAGCAAACAAAATCGCGCACGTAAAGAAAATATATGACAGCGGCGGAACAACAATGAAGGCACACATGGAAGTCCGCAGTGGGGGGAAATAAAGGGGGGCCGGGGGAAAATGAGACACCTCACGAAGAGGGGAAATGAAAACATCAGCGATGCCACAATTAACACAGCACGCAAATACATTAGCTATTCCCTCGAACCTCGAACCAGTTTCCCCCTGATTTTGCCCCACTGTCCATGCCTTTTCGTCATGTCTGCTTTTTTAGCTCCCTATTTTTTGTATTATTTTTTTGTATTTTTTTTTTTTGAAACTGCCAACTCACAAGAACAATTAGTTCTTTTGTGTCGAGGGTTTAGGTTTGCTTGCCATGGTTCTTTATTGGGGATTATTAATGAAAGAATGACTGGGGTGTTTTCAAAACGGTTTACCAACACTGGAATTTGTAGGTACTTCAAAAACTAGTTTCTCAAATAAAACTATCGATAACATCATTATAAGTTGAAGGAATTTAGTTAAAATTTGAAAAATATAGTTATATTTATATGAATATGAACCTAATAAAAATTAAATAGGTACGTTAGCCCTTACACTAGAAAAAAAAGTATGTTTAAAAGTTATTAACTCGACAGGTTCAAGGTAATGTTCTGGCTCAATGACTATCATCTGCTGGCGGCTGATGAGTTGTTTCCACTCCATGAGGCGAAGCTCCGTTATGCAACCACCCAACCCCCACCCACTATCGATAGATTGCCGTTAATTGTTTTTGTCAATTGTCAACGTATTCCGCATGCAAAATACACGCAAACAGATACATTGTTGGCCATTTGTTGGTTTATCTAGCTGACAAATTTGGTCCCCAATTTGGGGGGGGGGGGGACGGGGGGGATGATGAGACAAGTCAATCAATGGAAAGTTTTTGGTACAAGTAATATTCCATACAGTCAAACTATTGTATATCGAAATGTGCTTGTTACCCTCTGAAATTTTCATGTTATTTGAATCGATAATCTTAATTGGGTCAAATTGCATAAGGGACATGGCTTATCAGCACTGGCCGACGAACGATAATAATTATAATGGTGCCGGACACTGAGCACGTACAGGTATTTTCAAATATTCCATTGTTTAAACCCTTTGAAAAAAAAAAGAAAAAATATACTTGAAATAAATACAGAAATTTCCACTATGAAATATTTATTCATCTGATTTTAAAACATTTTTAAAATATTTTTTTCGTTTTATAATGTATTTTATAATTTCAATATTAAACAAAATATTTCTAGTCACACGTACAATTAACCAAATAATGCACTGTTTGATTTCATTATCTTCTTTTAGTGCATATCGTACAAAGTACGTGAGTTGTTTCGGATCGAAAGAAATTGGTTAATGACTTTCGGCTTCTGCCAAGGCAATCAAATTAAAGTGCACGATTTGTGCTCTTTGTCGTGTGTTTTACAACACGTAGAATAAATTGGTAAAAATGGTAATAAAATCAAGTTAATGTTGTCAGAGCCACTTCCGCCCGAGGTAACAACAACAACAACAACAACAACGGCACATGGCGACCCAACAACGTTTACAATGAAATCATGTGCATATCTTATCTAACTTCACACACACACAGTCGCAGGGCAATTGGCCTAAAAATATTTTATTTGCCTCACTGAACAGACAAAAAAAAAACAATGGGGAAAATTGAGGGGGGAAAAACAATTAGAAATTAGCAAATAGAGGCAAAAAGAAAAAACGGAACCCACTCCTGATAAAAGTTGAGGGATATCTAGTCATTAACACACAAAAAATAGCAAAAAAAAAAATAAACGAAATGAAAAATCGGCAAATAAAAAAGACTGAATGCCAACATTCAGGGCGTCAGACGTAGACAATTGGGTCGCATGTTGACAAGACATCATCGAATCGAAATTGATAAATAATAGATTGTTTGGCACATGCCCAAAATCGAAAGGATTTCGGGACTTTGAGAGAATACTACAGATATCCTAGGTCAAAAACAAAATATTTATAAACTGATTCAATTAAAAAACCCTGAAATAGTACTTTTCTAAACTTAGAAGAATATTATTTTTAACTTTAGTATTGAAAAAACAAATATAGAAGATATTTCGAAGAAACGTTAACCAACACTACGCATCTTTTATAAAGTGCATTCAGTATTAAAAATACAAATATAAAAAACTTTTCATGAAAAGTGTTTCCCATTACTTTAATTTATTAAGATATTATTATGCCGATCGTAAAACCTAAATGGTTTCTAAAAATAAACAAAAAATTACCCAACACAAGAAAATGTCAATTAGCCTCAACAAATTTTAAAATACCACAATTATCGGGTAACAAAACCAATAAAGCTGAGCACTTGGCATTCCGCTAGTTTCAAATGGAATATTATTCATCGCTAAATTCCCAAACTACCTGTCAGAAAATAAACAAGTGAGAAAACAAAAAATAAAAAAAAACCAGTTACCAGGCGGCAATTTTCACAGATGCTTCGATGGGGGTACACAGGTACTTGAGCATGTACCCGAAATCAAAATCAGGTACAGTCACCGCTAGAGTATGTGAGCACGCGTTACTCATCCGCCCCGTCATCCGTAGTATTTTTTGATTGGGCCAAAACTGCGCCCACTTGTTGCCCTGGGTTATTTACGACTGTTTGCCATGGCTAATGCTTTCGTTTGCAGTTCGTCAATTATTATTTGAAAGACAAAACGTTCGGCAATTGTCACATAAATGGACAAAGGGGTTTCCTTTCTTGTTATATTATTTTCGGCATTTTTTTTGCCATACTAGATAGTGTGTGTGTGTGTTATGAAACGCTGACAATTTGCATGCACTGTGCGACGAGGCATGCTTTATGATGCAACCTACTGATAGAGATAGAGAGAGGGACAGTCAGGTGGATGGCTCCATCTGACATTAGTTATTTTTATGTCCCTCGTCCGCATATTATTTGCAACTTATTTATGACTGACGGACGGTTGGTTAGGTTAGACAACAACAGCCTCGGTTTGGCTTGTTAGCTAATTTCATTTCATTTCATTCCGTTTCATTTCAGTTTATTTCGACTCCGCAGCGACACTCGACTCTCGAAACACACTCGTGCAAATATTGCTAACAATAGCGCGATAGCGAGATATAGGAGGTATAGAGCTACAGAGCTATAGAGATGGAGACAGCCACTAAAGGCTGAGGAGTAAATAATATGCGTGACATTGGGTTTTGAGGTTATGCATACGTTAATGTGCAGCCCCAACTTCAATTGTTGTCTTGACTTTATTAGTTTGCCGACAATGAGATAAAAAAAAAAACAAAAAAAAACGAAATAGTTAAATACCAAGTTGATGAATGCATAGAAATTTCTAATCTCTTAGTCAACCAAATTAATTTGGACTGGATTAGTAAATCAAATCCCAAACTGCTTTTGATAACAGACTTTCCTAAACGAAATTTGTTTGTTATTTTAATGCCTTAAATGACTCACATTTCCAATGAATGTGTTTTTTTTTATTACCGCAGTATATTTTGCATATTTAGTGACTCAGTTTCCTAATAGGGTTCTTTTTTTGGGTTTTAACTATTATTTAATTTAATATAAATTCTAAAACAGCTATTTTATAAGTAAATTATAATTTAAAAAAAAAAAAAAATTCCCAGAATATTTATAGAGTTTTTATTTTTACCAATCTCCGGATTCCAGTGCCAGAAATCTATCAAAGAGGTTATAATATATACCCCCCAAAAATTCCCCATTGACCAATATTTTTTTTCCCCGATTGATTTATATGCAGTCAGCTAGGCACGAAGGAGAAAAAAACCAACAACACACACGGGCCATTAACAAATAAGCGTTAATGAAAATGTGCACACAGGCAAACAGTCGCACTCAGCATCACACACACAGCTGCCATTAAAACAACATTAAAAAGTAAAACAAACAGCCATGGCAACTAAATTTGTCTACTTTTTGTTTTCCAAGTCGCCGCTGGAGATGATTACATTTCGATAAAAAAAAAAAAAAATACAAAAAAAAAACAGGGGAGTGCAATAGAGACGGAAGATAGCTCAATGACAAGGTAAACACACATACACACACACACTCACACAAAACTCAGGTGACAATGCAGGTGTGCAGCAGTGTTGTAAAGAGCTTAGCTGCGGAAGTGTTGATTAATTGCCGCACATCCGTTGTTAGATAATCATCCCATAATAGAAACTAATACGTTTAAGTTCGCATTTTAAAAAATCACAAAATCTTTTTAAAAGGCAAACACTCGATTTTGATAATTATTTAATAGCTAAATATATCAATTTTTAAAATAGAAGAATTTTTTTAAAAAAATTATTTTTTTTTTAAAGTAAAATTTTAATTTGTCGCATTCATTGAAGAAATTATGGAAGTTACAAAAAATGTCACATTAACAACAATTAAATTATCAATACCTCGCAAATTAAAAACAAATTTCATTTAGCATCTATTCTTCTTTTAAAAATTTCTTGATTTATATATTTCACCTTCATTTCGTTTATTCTCAATTATTTTCAGTGCCAAAAAAAGATATATAATTGCCATATGCGATTCATTTTACTTCTTATTTACACTTATTTGCATTTTATTTTTACCCACACTTCGTTTCACCTTTATTTTTCCCTTAATAGGCTGCGTTTCTTGGTAAAATCTTGACACCACCTGATATCTGAGTCATAGAAACTTCAATCGGCGTTAAATTGAATTTGACGCAGTCCCACAACCGCATTTTTGCCTTGGTAGATCGAAAGCGAGTGTGGCAAAAAACAATAACAAATAACAAATCAGAGAGCAAAGCAAACAATCAATTGCACAATTAGTCATTTCTTCAATTAATAATTCACTATTTTTAACTGTGCGCCAGCCAGTCAATGATAATGCCGACGAGGATGACGATTATGAGGTTCCTACTATATGAGCTCTTGACGGTGAGCTCAGGTTTGAACAATTTCAAAAAAGGCAGGCAGCACATAAAGTTATTATCGTCGCTAACTCGAACAGATGCAGAGAAAAAAAATTTGTGTGTTTAAGAAATATACTTTAAAAAGCCATCAAATAAAATGACCTTTAGGATATTGATTTAGAAAACTTTAAATATGTTTTTAAAAATTATAAAAATTTATATATTTAAATTATATTACGAAATATTTAGTATATTAATTTAGAAAGCTTTAAAAAACATTTGCAAAAAAGTATATATCAAGTACTAATACTGATATTTTATATATTTTTTTCAGTGCACATTATAAGAAATTTATCGTATTAAAAAAAAAAAAAAAGAAAAAATACTTTACACCTTGAACTTTGACGCAACACGAAACCGTCGCCGCCGCAGCCGACGTCGTCATTTAACTTGAAGCTCGAGTGCAATATGTCTGGCGATCTTTCAGGTATACCCCCTATATGTATCTCTCCCCCTGCCACGCCTCCTCACCTTCGCCGTACGTGGAAACGTGCTCATACATACCCAGCAACCAGACAAAAACCCTCGCACACAGGGGCACATGTAATTGAAGTATTCGAGAAACAGAAAAAAAAAAACCAAAGACGACGAGGCATGAAAAGCAAAAAAAGCAGATGCTGCCTAAGCTTGTCTTTCAGTTTCTCAGATGTGTGTGCATTTTGTGAACAACGAAAAGAACATTGTGAAAACAAAGCAGTTAAGGGTTAAGAAGTTGCGATTACCCTATATGCAAAAATCTATCTACAAGTTATCTACATGTTAAATGTATTAAAGATGGATATTACAAATAATTTATGAGGTAACAATGTTTAAATTCAGTTTATCTTTTATTACCTCACAGAAAAACTAGTAAGAAAAATATATGAATATACTTTAGACACCCTTTTAAAGGGTAATCAACGTGTTTTTTATTTTTCTTGAATTTCTTTCACCCCAACTTTTTGACATTTTCAGCATGGAATTCGTGCTAATGACAAATACAAACAGGAATTGTTTTTTTTTTCGGGGCGAATAATGCAAATGAGTTGAAGTTATTGAAAATCAATGAAGCGTCATCAAATTGTTTTTAGAACTCTTCTCTCGACTTCTCCCCACTTCTACCCACTTAACTGACCTTCAGAGATGAGCGTAGAGAATTCTCCCATTCAGTTAGTTTTTACTTGGGTGCGGCCACAAAATTAACAACTTTTGGAGGCTGAGAGACAACAAAAGAAAGCTGCGGAATTTTAGCAATGCGGCCAACGATGGATGGCCAATGATCTCGCCCTCCCCTCCCCACCCCCCCCCCCCTCCCCTCCCCCTCCTCCTCCTCCCACAAAAAAAAAAGCCAGCTAGACAACAAACAGCTTTTCCTCCAACTCAAATATACCGTGATCACTCAACAGGTGGCCTTTGGATTTCAGGTGGATTTACTAAACGAGTTTTGACTTTGGAGTCAACTATTCACAATGTAATTAGGCACTAAAAATACATGTTTCCCTTACAGATTCACCTAAAGGGACATTTAACTATGATTTTAAAGAAAAAATCATACATTTTTTATAATATAAAATAGGATTTTAATGGCAATGGATTATGAAATCAAGAAAAAAATATTTTTTTTCAATTTTAGTGTAGGCAAAATGACCTTCAAAATATCATTTTAAAATATTTGAACATTTTGAACCATCCAGCGACGACTGTATCTTATTTTTTAAGCACGCGGTCAGCGTCAGGTGTAGATAAAAGTAAGCTTATGCACCTGATAAAACATTTAATTTATATACACACACACACACAAACACACAGAGACAGTGCAGAGAAAAGCAAAAGCAAACTCTACAAAAAATGGCTTAATAAAATGCTGAAAATGTACGTTAATATGCACTACTCTATCATTTGAGAAATTAAAAAGCGAATTTAAATGCATTGAGACACGCGCGCAAGTTGGCAGCAGCGCAGCTCAGCGATCGCATGCCATGGGCGTCCAAAACCCCCCCTCCACCACCCTATCCGCGCCCCCAATTCGGCGCCTCAAGAAACCGACCCATAGTAATTACGATTTGGATGGGTTTAAATACAACAGTTTAGCTTTTTTTTACTCGGCTATCTTTAAGCTAAAAGAAGAACTTTTAACATTTTAGATTTTTTTCTTTATAATATGCATTATTTTGGTATTGAACTCAAATCCTAATCCCTCTAAAGTTGAATGCCTTTACAACTATTTTATTGTCTTTGGTATTCCGAAAACATCATAATTCGATTCGAATAACCAGCTATTATTTTGGCATCCCCATCGATTTCTTGGTAAAACCTTATGCAAGAGGAAGTTGTTTTCCGATCGACTTCCATTTTGCCACTAATTTGGCATCGATTGCATTTTACGACAGTCCATATAAAGGCGGTTGGATCTTTTTCCTGTCGACTTTTCCGACATTGCCGACTTTTCGCCATCGCAAATAGCAGTTAGTTTCGGTTTTGGTCTGGGTTTTGGTCATTTACACTGTCCACCGGTCTTTCAACTTGTTTATGAGCCGAGTGCAAAGGGGGGGGCAGGCGGGCAAGGGGAAGCGAGGAGGTGTTAACCTGCTGCAGAGTGTGTGGCACTACAGTGAAACCTCGGTTCTTTAATGGAATAGAAATATATATCCGAAATGTTACTGTATTTTTTTTTAAATTAATTCTATTACATTTTCTCCAAAATTCAAAATTAGATTTAAGCTTAAGCTAATTTTGATTTTTTTAATAATATTTTTTTCTTAACTAAGTTCGCTTAAATACTGTTTTTTTCATATAATCAAATATCTTAGTCATTACACATAACATTTTTTTTTTCGTGTTTTTAATCCTAAATTCTCTGCTTCGAGGGATCACTGTACTTGCTGACGCTTTTGCTGCTGGTCAGAGATTTTGCTGCTTCTCTGCGCTTTTGTTGCTGCCTTTTAGAAAGTATGTCAATTTAGAAAAGCCGTTGACTGTCCACTCTGGTCACTCACACTAAGGCGCACTCACACCACACACACACACACGCACACCGACACTCAGACAGGTAACACACTCACCACACTCACCACACACACTCACCCAATACAGGTGCGCTTAAGTTTAGTTTTTGAGACTTAACAAAAAATGTGTTTGAATGTTGAATACCAACCGCAGTTTGTTTTTGCTTCTTCTTGATTTACGATACTCTTCTTCTGCTGCTTCTTCTTCTCGTTGGATCAACACTAAAGAACACACGAAAAAAAACGTCAAAAATTGCGGGAGCGGCAAGGAGAGAGTGTTTCACAACAACAACAACAACAACAACAACAAGGAGGAGGAGGAGAACATAACCAACAGCATTAGCAACAGCGGCACAACGCACACAACGGTAAACTGGTAAACTGTAACTGCTGAGAGAGGGAGAACGGAGTAAAGTAAACGTCTGCTTGAAACGAGCGCGCCGTCGCGACTGTCTCAATTTTTTTGCAGCCGCGCTTAGCTGCTGCGCCGCAGCCGACGCCGGCGTCGCTGCCAGCGCACTGTGGGCCCAACGGCCCAATTCGTTGGCCAAAAATCAATTCAAAACTGTTATTATAGTGTAAATCACACCATACATATTAAATTACGTTTTCGGCTAGAATTTTAGAAATTTGCCTACAACTTTAATTTTCACCACATATTAGAAAAATTGTCTACAACAAACAAACAAAATTTTTTTTTCAACTAAAATAGTTACGAAATTATTCTCAAAATTAAATAAAAAGTATATCGCCCATTAAAGACAAATACTTTTTTCAGAGTGGAATCGATCATGGAAATGCATTTTAATCCAAAACTACAATTTCCATATAAATCGAATTAATCAATCTCCTTTAGTAACGACAGGTGTCACAATTTACTTTACATTTCTAGTAGTTTGTGTTCTTTCTCCTTAGAGCCGGCTTAAATTGGTGAATGACAAAGCTAAAATACATTTTGTCCAAAAAAAGCGTACGTTAGCCCCATTGTGCCTTGGAGCTTACTCTCGCTCGCTCTCTTTCCGCCTCTGCCTGCGTAAGCAAGTTGAGCAAAATTTTATAATAGCCCAGAAACAACAAAGAGAAGCGGGGCTGCAGCAGACTGTTTGATACCCTGGAAAAGGAGAAATACCCTGTAGGGTGAGAAACTTGATATATGAATAATATATGAATAATTCCAAAATAAAAGTAAATAATAATAATAAAAGTAAAAAAAAGTAATAAGAGCACAAAGAAAGCATCGATAAACCCAATAAATGGACTCTGAGAATAATATCAGCTCTTATGATCAATTCAGGTCAATTATGCTACAGGTGGTTATTGTAAAACTCCATTATGATTGCATTGTTTCGCGGAATCGCTTTTTCATTGTTGCAATCTACGGACTCTGTAAACGTTGCTTCCAAAGATATAGTAAGCCGATCCCACGCAATAGAAATGAAAATAGAACTATAAACAGTGCTAAGAAGTTGACAAACAGAGTCAGAGTCAGAGCCAGTGGATCGTATTCCCGAGAACCACGGTGTAACCGATATCAGACAATCAAGACCTTGGGTCCAACATTCCGGTACTCGCAAACCAACTTGCCAACATACATACATATAAAAAATACTAAAGAATAGTGCGATACTAGCATATCGCCAATAACGCACTCGAGGGCTTAGCCAAGTACAGTGAACCCTGGGGTTGGCAGTTTCGAGAACTTAAAGTGTTACTTATAGAACATTCCAGCTTAATAATGATAACGAAAAGATATGCCGAAAGGGAATTGTAGAAGTGTTAAAACTTTAAATACAAAAAAGAAAATAAGAACTGGAGACAATCGTTTATAATATTGATGAGGTTTTTTATTTTGAACTTACTATCGATAGCTCCTGATTTTTGGGAAATATTTAAAGAAGAGAATTTTATAAACGGTTAAATCTAACGATTAATTGTAAAATATAATTTACCAAACATCCTAATTACATGGAACCTTCATTAAAAAGCTATCCATTCTATCATCTCCATTTTTGGGATACCAGCAATGCTCTCAGAACCAAAATTAGAACATTACGTAGTCTCCAAAGCGCGAAACAAGCTTGACAAAAAATAGTTTATCAACTTGAAAATTGATAAAAAAAAAAAAAAACTGTACAAACATAAATTTGTGTTATCTTCTTAGTTGGCGCGTCAGCAAAAAAAAAAGGAAAACTTAACCTACGTCCATAAGTGATTTAAAAGAAATGTTCAGCGAAATTAAATGCAATTTAATCGAAAAAGAGTCGTTGTATTGAATTGGCGTTATCAAACCAATAATCTTATCAAAATTATCGTTTAGCTGATTGAAAGTAGAATTAAGTGATATTAAGTGGAATTTTTAGACTTTCCGAAATTATGGAACTGAGCAAAATGCTAAATATTAATTAGGAAATTTAAAATAATAAATACTACGGATTAAACGAATTTGTCAGACTAAAATTCGCAAGACAAATTACTTCACATACATGATAAATATTATTAAAGGGTTAAAGTACTCCTTATCTTCATGTTTTCAAACTCATCCGAAAAGTAACATTACAAACTGGGCACTCCGAATTTTAATAAAAACACGCCCAAATTCGTTAACTGATCAACAATGAGAAATGGCTGTGAACATTCCAGAATCTTTTCTCAGCCTGCCAGTTTCAACAAAAGAGACAAACTCCTTGAGGGTTTTTATTTATATTTTTTTATTTTTCGAGCGCTCTTTCACTTTCAAAAGCACTTAAACAACACACAAAAAAGCAGCAGCGACGAGAAGAAGAAAAGTAAAAGCCCACGCAAAGTGTTGTGCAAGTGAAAAAGAGAAAGATAAGATACGAAAATGGTTAAATCGAGTGAGAGGGGGAGGGCGGAGTAGGGGGCGGGGTCTGGAGGTCGCCGGTAGTAAAAAAAACACAACTAGCCAGAACACCAAAGTGGAGTTTTTTAACTAACAGATACTCTTTATGGCTTCAAAGGTATATAAACCTGTAATTTATGGGTTTCGAGTTTTATGTTTAGCAGATCCCAAAAATAAAGGCTTTAGATCTTGTAGATCCCGAGATTTTTAAACAAGTTCTGAAACTCCTACTTCAAATGACCCACTAAATATCCTCAGTTCTCCAAAGTTTATCTTTATCTCTAGATTCTAGACTTATCTCGCATCGTATTCTCTTCTGACTCATTGCATTGATTAATTTCTCTCGCGTCGCTGCATTTGGAAAATTGGGTGAAGGGCGTGTTGAAGTTACTCACTTGGAAAACTTAATGATTTATTAAAAATAATAATGGTTTTCGGAGTAAAGTCTATTCTCTGGCGACTCTCTTTCTCTGTTTGGTTTCAACACTCTTTCGGTCACTCTTGCTCTCCCTCCCGCTCTTTCCTCTCTTTTTTCCAGCGTTGCTGCGAAGTGCACGTAGCAAAAGTCCGAAACAAAATGAGTAAAGCCAAATAAAAACGAGCCACACGAAATGCAATCGGGGAGAAATAAAAGAGAGCGAGAGAGAATGCAAAGATGATCGGTAAACAAACAACAAAAATTTGAATTTTATGTGCGGTCAAAAAAAAAACAAGTCACGCGGCTAAACAACCAGTGTTGCCAATTTTAAATTGCCAAAATGTTACGACTATATAAAGGCCGACTTCAAATCACAAAGGTTAAAATATGAAATTTATTAGATTAAAAAATGTTAAATCGGTTATGAAGCGGTAGTGAATCGGTTATGAAACGGTTATTTTACGATCGCAAATTTAAAGCTACTTGAACATCTTCATTAATATCAGATTAAAGGCAAGTGGCATATTTAAATATTCAAAATAAATAATAAGATGGGGAGGCTCATTGAAGATCACGGAGCGTAACAAGTGTTAATTTGATCAGGTGGCAACACTGGAAAATTTGAAAGCAACGTTTTCCCCATTGCGTAATGATCTTCTCTCTCTCTTTTTTTCTCTTTCTCCATCTCTCTTGCTCTCTACGCGCTTAACTAGTCAAGCATAACAAACACACGAACAACAACTCGTTTTGGTTAATTAACATAAAAAACGGTACAAAAACAACAAAACGCCGCACACTTGTTGCACCCAAAAAAAAAAAATCAGAGAGAGAGAGGAAAATGATGTACGGAAAACTGAAAAGCCGACGCCTGAGCAAACACAAGAGATAATTTTCAGAGAGAGGGAGAGAGAGAGCGGTAGAATTGGTGAAAGAGATGGAGAGAGAGTGGCAGAAAGAGAGAGGGAGTTCCTTTCCTTTTATCGCGAAATTTCAAGTTCGCAGACAACTATGAAAATAAAACTGCAAGAAAATTGCGAAAATAAGCAAATGCCTCTAGATACAGTAATACCTCGCATTGTACGAAATTCTTCTAATATTCTAGGATTCTTCATATAAATATAACGTTATTTTATAAAAATACCTTTAAAAAAAATTTTTTCTTTTGATCATGAGTTATAGGTTACTTTTTGTATTAAAACATAAAATGTCCCCTAATATTGGGGAATTGCAATTGCCCAATAATACATCATCAGTTAGCGATGGCGATTATGGCTTCCTGTGACATTATCCGGGCATTATCTTAAATATTTAGCGATCGCTGTACCCTCGATAGCATTCGGTCTGCGCCCTTCTGTTTTTGTGAATAAATAAATACAAATATAACGAACGCTTGGGCGGCAAACAGACGCAACCATGACGTCAGGCGCTTTCGGTGTCTCGCGCGCATTTCGCCTTTGTGTTCGTTGCAAATTTTGTGTATTCAATGTCAAAATCCATGGCCCGAAACACGGCCAAAAGCCATTCCCAATCCCCAAAAACAAAAAAAACCCCCAGCCAGACAATTGTGGGTGCGTTTAGGGATGGAAGAGTCAGTCGATTCGAATTGCAAATTCTGTTTTTGCATTATTTTCCAGCTGAATCGGTTATGAAGCGGGTATTTTTTTTTTACCGGTAATGAATTTGAGAATAGATTTTTTAAGTATTTTGTTTAACATTATTTTTTGAAATTTTGAAATTACATATATTGGTATATTGTATAATGCAAACATTCTAAACACCTCATTTGAACTAATCATTTAAAGTAAATCATTAGGCAACCAAACCAGTCTGTCATTCGACTCCCAACTGCCTGATTCATTCTGTGATTCATTTGTTGATCTTCAAGATCCTCACGCTACCATCTTTAGATTCAAAGTTTTGGGTGCTTTTTTTTTTACCTGCCACAGCGATAAAGAAAGGAGGTTGGCAAAGGAGGAGAAGACACTAACCAAAATGGCAACACTGGCGTTTTAAAACCGGTTTTATTTTCGTATTCCACATTTTTTTTTTTTTGTTTTTTATTAGTTTTACTTATTGGATTTTGTGAGCGCATCAAAAAATATGCAAACGTAGAAAAATACGTTTCCAGTCAAATACAAATGTGCTAATTGAGCTAATGGAGAAAGAGTTGACCATTTTCCAAACTATAAATCAAGTAATGAATGGCCGGAGCAACGAATCCAAGTGCCAGAACGAGACGAGTGTAAACAAAAAAAAAGGCGGACAGCATCCGCTGCCAACGGCAGTGTGTGGGTGCGAGCGAGACAGTCGTTAGCCTAGTTATGCCAGATGCGAAAAAGGGGTATCAGGGGTATAAACGATAGCCATTATGTTGGAGAGAGTCTGACACCGACTTTAAAACGTATTCGAAATTTTCTAAGTGGTATTACTTAAAATTCACTTATCGTTTAAGAAAATTGAATAAACTAAGTTTCAAAAGCGTTTCTAAACGTTTTTAAATCAGTTTTGAAACGCTTAGGTTAGATATGATACTATTACAATGTAGATATCCCCTTTTCTAGGGTATTCGGTAGTTCAATCAAGTTCGGCATGCAAATTTCTATGCCTGTTTGTTGGTCTCGATCGATTCCCAGCAACTTGTTTCGGCTTATTGAACAGCATTCATTTGAGAAATGAAGAAGCTGACAACTTTGTCGCTTTCTTAGTGCCACACAAAACCGTTACAAATTGGCCCGGGGAATGTGGGAAAAGAGGAAGATGGGGATAAAGGGGGGACACTCGGAAAAATTAATGATCATTTGGAACCAGTTACGAAGAGATCACACCTATTCGTTTAACACATTTTCCTGTTTGGTTGGAAAATTTGACTTAATTTTGGAACGGTTTATAGTGTATTATAATTTGCTACTTAAAGATCTTGAAAAATCTGCCATCTTTTTCTCTGTGCAGATCGTCTGACTCACGGTTTATATGGTTATGGTGAGACCCTGACGGTGCATGACATATCACAAAAGAAAGCATAGAGCAACAGGCTGAAAAACCGCCTGAAAATGCCCCGGTTCAATGATAATAAATAATAATATACGAGGGAAGTGGAAGAGCGGGACATTCTAACAGCTCTTCGAACCCGTATTAAAAACGGGCCACCAAACAGCTTCAATAGCGATGAGCTTGGGATCCTAAGTTAGCCATGATATCAGACTAGTGATGGAACCATTTTTGGAAACCATTCTGGGGAGTTCTCTTTAATATTGACATTTTTTACTAGGATTTTTTTTTATTATTTCATTATCTATAATAATAGTTATAAAAAAAATAAGAGATGTAATTTTTTTCTTTTATTATAATTATTATAAAACAATTTCTAAAATCGTACGGAATTTAATAGCTCAATATGATAGGCTTTTATGAAGATAAGATGGTATTGTACTGATCTAAAAATATTATATTATTTTTTAAAGGAAAAAAAACCAAAAACTAGAGATGTTGTATCTAAAATATAAACTTTTTTATTTTTTTTTTATTAATTTTTATTATTTTTTTTTATTTTTTAGTCGAATTAAGGTGACTAGCTATTTTTGTTTCTAGGCAAAATGCGACTTTATGCTAATGGGCCAACGGTGCGAAAGGGACAGAGCGCAGCCGAGACAAAGAAGGTGAAAAACTTTGGGAAAAACGGTGGTTGGAGTGGCGGCTGCAATTTTCACACGCTTTAAACACACACACAAACTGATTTTGAGCAGCTGCCCAAAAAAAAAAATTCAAATTCACTCCAAAGTTCTGGCGCTGTCTCGCTCTAACGCCGAATTACGTTTAACTGATTTTTAGATGAAGCTTTCTGTGCGCGTGCGAGCGGGAGAGAAGATAGCCTTAAAATATTCCGTATTTACTTGTAATCTTTGTTGACCGACTTGAATTGCCATTTAATTTTCAGTGTTTTTAGCTTTTTTTTGTTTGTAATGCCGGTTAATGACTCACACTATCTCTGGCTCTCTCCCTCTCTTTCGCACACATACCGGTATCGGTATTTCAGACTTATTTCAGAGTACAAGAAAATAAAAAGACAGTTAAATTACGCTAAACTCACACACACACATACAGTCGCAGGCAAATGCAAGGCACTTTTTGTTTTTGCTTGCCGGCAAAGGAAAAACTTGTGCTTTTCTCCAGTATTATTTTTATTGCACACACACGGGGAAAAATGAGTTCTTGTCGTTAGGCAAAACACAAAACACGATAAAAAAAAAATATGCGGACAATAAAACCGTTTTTTTTTCCAACGCTCAACTTTTGCCGGTGTGTGGAAGTATGCGTGTGTGTGTGTGTGTGCGCTTGTTGCGCTTTTTTCTTGTGCCTCGGAATTTCGTACTCTTATTTGGTTTTCCCACTTACATTTCGCTTCGATTCCAATTGCCGCGTGTTTTCCGTCTTTTCCTCGGGCTTCTTTGTTTTCTTGTTGTTTCGCAAACGAAAGGAAAAATCAAATAAACGCAAAAAAAGAGCCAAACGATAAACAAAAGGTTTAAGTTAGGGATGTGAGAAATGTGCAAGGGTACCAATCTATCGATATTTTTCGAAAAATAAATATTTATATCGGTATATCTCTAAAAATAAATATCTGAATATCGATATTTTTATTTTGAATATTTCAAAATTTCTTAATATTTGATTTGATTTTATATTTTATGTAAATAAAATTAGTGGCAATACATAAACATTGTGCATTGAAATAAAGGAATTTTAATTTTGTTATGCAAAATTAAAAAATTTAACAGAAACTATATTTAACAATTTTTTGAATATCCATTCCACCGAATTTAAAATATTAAATAACTAATTCGTTCATATGCCAGCTAAATGAAATATTTATTAAAAAATTAGCTTTAAAAAATTCTCGTTTTCTCATATAAATAACTAAAAACAACCAAAAATGTAATCAAACTCAGAATAAATAAATTCGATAATTGCTTAAATCTACTTTAGTCTTCTGCCACCTCCCATTTGACCCACAAAGACGACCAACTAAATTTAGAAAAGAAACAATTTATTGAGCCTAATCCAATGGTAAACAGAAAATAAAGACGTCGGCATTTGATGCCCGCTAATTTTGTACTCGCTCGGAGGTCAGTCGAAAAAAACTCAAGAGTTGTAGTCTTTTTTCGTTACATTTTCATTCGGGGAACGTAATATTACTTATCCTGTGATTTGCTAACCGGGTATTCCAATAATTTAGGATCTTATAATAAAGATATGGATAAATCATAAAATTATTCAAATTTAAAGAGGGAAAGCTCTTACTTGTGGATTTATAGTTTATAGGATTATAGTCTTGGGCAAAAGCAAAAGTATGTATAGGCCTTAAGATCTCCACTGTGGAGTGGTACATACAAAAATTATAGATCTGAGACTTGAGCAGCTTAGGTTTATAATATCTTCGACTATAAGTGAAGGGGTTTTAACAAATTTCAGGCCTTAAAATCACCATTATGGTTTCTACATGTGCGAATGATGGTCTATAATGTCTGGGTCAGTAGATGATAGAGCTAAATCCCTTATATACATGAGGGGTTCCGACGGAGCTGCCCAAAACCGAAACGAATCTTAGGATTACACATCTTAATTGTTATTCTCGAGGGCGGCCAACCGCTCGCGCTCCTTCAGCAGCCGCTCCCGGCTGTCCTGCGGATTCAGCAGTACCTTCACCAGATGCTCCACTGTGGGCCGCTCGGCGGTGCAGTAGACCTTCAATCCTTGCGACTCCAAAGCACGCCTGGTGCTCGGCCCGATGGCCACCAGTTTCCACTTGTCCATCGACATCTGCCGGCTGCCGAAGTACTGCTGGGCGCAATTGACGCCCGATGGCGAGAAGAAGGCCAGAAACTCAATGGACTCGCCATACACTTCCAGGGCTCGCTCCACATTCGCTCCCAGCTCCGGATGGCAGCGCGTCTCGTACACCTCGCAGGCATCGACGGAGAAGCCATTCTCGGCCAGCTTCGAGAGCAGCGTATCGGTGGCCAAATTGCCGCAGGGCAGCAGCAAAGGCAAAGCTCGCGATCCATCGAAGGTGTCCACAATGAACTCGCCGAGGGCCCGGGCATTCCCCGTTTGTTTGCCGTGGGTGAATAGCTGGTCCAAGGTGCTTGTGGCCAGATTGTGGGTCACCTCGCCCACGGCATAGTTATGCAACATCTTCCAACCGCCGGGCAATTGGCCCAGATTCAGGGATTCCGCCACTGCCTCCACGCAGCGCGGCGATGTAAAGATGATGCCGGCATATTTGTCCGGATTCTGGAGCTTCCCGCGCAGTTCCTCCAGGTTCTTGAAGCCGAAACTCAGCGTCGGCACGAAGACCGGCTGGAAGTCGTGCTTCTCCAGCGTTTCCGCATACAGATCGCTGCTCTCCGACTCCGATTTGAATATTATCACCGTCCGCTGGCGACTCGTCATCGTTTTGCAGGCTTTGCACTGTTTCTGTTTCTGTTTTTGGGTTTTGGTTATTTTCTACTCGGTTACTTGCTCTCCGCCCACCGCCGCCTCCGTCTCTCTGTGGCCGAAAATAAATAGAAAAATTAAAAATCAGCTGATATTACTTGTATTTTTAATAGAATACAAAACTTGTCGTCTTAGCCAGTGCACAATCCACGAGGGTGTCTTTGCTAGCCTAGCTGCGTCCAGCACCTCACATTTTAGATGGACCGTCGCTGGGGTATTTTTTGCGGTATTCGAGTCAGTACCAGAATAATACTAGAGAACTGCCAGGAATAAAAATGTGGAAGACAGGCTAGATAGGATCGAAAGCAACCTTTTGGTCATTGGTCAAACGCGTTTGCCAATGGAAACACCTCTCGGTTGCCTGTTGAAAAATCACAAATCACGGTATGAAAGTCCGTCGAAAAAATACCAAACTGCCTGGAGGACGTATCCGCTGGGCCCGGTGGGTGACTCGGCTAACCCAGCGAGGACACCCGCCTGGCTGGCCATTTTAGCATGACCGTACCAACCTATCGATAGCTCACAGTTCCATCTCCATCACTGGTCGGTCAGTTTTTTTTAGTCTCAAAACTCTAACAAAATTATTGGTAAACTAGCGAAATTACCCAGCAATATGCTCGTCTGCTCGTCTCGCCCCCGACTTTCGTGCAACGTACGTTAACGCGCTAGCAATCGCGCCAATGGAGCAGTCGCCTGGCCATTTCAAATAGCATTTGCATTCAACACCAAGAACACCGAACACCCAGCCCAAAAAAAGGAGAAAGAAAAAGTGCGAGAGCGAGAGGGAGAGAGCGAGAACGAGAGCGAGAGCGAGAGAGACACAGGGGGAGAAAAGTTTTTACTTTAAACATTTTCGTAAAGTTTTCCTATTTTCCTGTGCTCTTCCTCCGTGTGTGTGTTTTTGCTCCGTTTCTACGCTTTTCCATCCTTCCATTTTCGCCACTCCTCGCACTTTCCGCGCCCCGAGACGGGAAAAATGGATGCGGACAGGGGCGGCGGGCAGGAGACGAAGGTGATATACCACATCGACGATGAGACGACGCCGTATCTGGTGAAGATCCCCATTCCCTCGGCCCAGGTGACGCTGCGCGACTTCAAGCTGGTGCTGAATAAGCAGAACAACAACTACAAGTACTTCTTCAAGTCGATGGACGCCGATTTCGGTGTGGTCAAGGAGGAGATAGCCGACGACTCCACGATCCTGCCCTGCTTCAATGGCCGTGTGGTATCGTGGCTTGTGTCCGCCGATGGTACCAATCAGTCGGACAACTGCTCCGAGCTGCCCACCAGCGAGTGCGAACTGGGCATGGGCGGCATGGCTGGCATAGCTGGGATGGCTGGGCTGACCAACAGGAAGCAGCAACAGCAGCAGCAGCAGCAGCAGGTTCAGTCAGTCCCACAGCAGCTGCAACAGCAGCCTGTCCAGCTGTCGCAACAGCAGCTGCAACAGCAACAGCAGCAGCATCACCAAAAGATGATGGGCAATCCGCTGCTGCAGCCGCCACCGCTCACATATCAATCGGCCTCGGTGCTCTCGAGCGATCTGGACTCCACCAGCCTCTTTGGCACCGAATCGGAGCTGACCCTCGATCGGGACATGACCGACTACAGCAGCGTACAGCGGCTGCAGGTGCGCAAGAAGCCGCAGCGTCGCAAAAAGCGGGCGCCCAGCATGTCGCGCACCTCCTCGTACAGCTCCATCACCGACTCGACCATGTCGCTGAACATCATCACCGTTTCGATCAACATGGAGGCTGTGAACTTTCTGGGCATCTCCATTGTCGGCCAATCGAATCGCGGCGGCGACGGCGGCATCTATGTGGGCAGCATCATGAAGGGCGGAGCGGTGGCACTGGATGGCCGAATCGAGCCTGGCGACATGATACTGCAGGTGAACGATGTGAATTTCGAGAATATGACCAATGACGAGGCGGTCAGGGTGCTGAGAGAGGTGGTGCAGAAGCCGGGGCCCATCAAGCTGGTGGTGGCCAAGTGCTGGGACCCCAACCCAAAGGGTTACTTCACCATTCCGCGCACGGAGCCGGTGCGCCCAATCGATCCGGGCGCCTGGGTGGCGCACACCCAAGCGCTGACCTCGCACGACAGTATTATCGCCGACATTGCGGAGCCGATCAAGGAGCGACTGGACCAGAACAACCTCGAGGAGATCGTCAAGGCGATGACGAAGCCGGACAGCGGTCTGGAGATCAGGGATCGCATGTGGCTCAAGATAACCATACCGAATGCGTTCATCGGGGCGGATGCCGTCAATTGGGTGCTGGAGAATGTCGAGGATGTGCAGGACAGGAGGGAGGCGCGTCGGATCGTCTCGGCGATGCTGCGGAGCAACTACATCAAGCATACCGTGAACAAGCTGACCTTCTCGGAGCAGTGCTACTATGTGGTGAACGAGGAGCGCAACCCGAATCTGCTGGGCCGCGGACAGGGCCATCTGCATCCGCACCAGCTGCCGCACGGGCACGGCGGCCATGCGCTTAGCCATGCGGACACCGAGAGCATCACCAGCGACATCGGGCCGCTGCCGAACCCGCCCATCTACATGCCATACTCGGCCACGTACAATCCAAGTCACGGCTATCAGCCGATCCAGTACGGCATCGCCGAGCGACACATCTCCTCGGGGTCGAGTAGCAGCGATGTGCTGACCAGCAAGGACATCTCGGCGTCGCAGAGCGACATCACCTCGGTGATCCATCAGGCCAATCAGCTGACCATCGCCGCCCACGGCTCCAACAAATCATCCGGCTCTTCGAATCGCGGAGGAGGCGGCGGCGGCGGCGGTGGCAACAATACCAACGATCAGGACGTATCCGTATTTAATTACGTATTGTAGAAACCCTTCTTTTTGCAATCAAATTGTGTTTTAATTAATTAAATTAAATATGTACGATTATTCTTTTTTATATACGAGTATACAAAGCAAGCAAACAGCAAACCACAATATAATAATTATAATTATAATTATAATAATAATAATAATACTTATGTATATGTATGGTACGTGTAAGTCATAGAAAAGAACGCTAAGCAGCCAGCCACAAAGAGAGAGAGCGGGATCAGCAGGATCGAATGGATCGGAAGGATCGCGAGGAGCAGCAAAGGAACACCACAGGGACATCCGTGCATCCATGTCCGGCGTCAATCGGTTGTGGAGACGATCAGATCAGATCAACTGAGATATATGATATATAAAGAGCGGGAGCGGATGGAGCAGCAGGAGCGGCATGATTTTGAATAAAGTTCTAAGAATTTAGTAATCACAAAGTAAATAAATACAAATAAAATGAATAATCGATGGCTTTTTGTACAGCAGAAGTTGGCGGCCCTTATCGCCGATGTCGTTCGTGTATTATCTATTTTCAGCTACTTAAAGTTTCCCCCGGAATCTACAAGAAATTCAGTTTTTCTGTTTTTTATATTTAATGCTATATATTCTAAATTAAATCTATGATAAATATTGATTGGCGTACAAAAAGAATTCAAAATATTCCATATTTTGAGTATTTTATCCAGCTAGAAACCTTAAAATATCTACAAAGTCACCGAAAGTGATACAAATGAATAGTTTCCCCTTTTAAAACTTTGCTTTTTATAAACTTTTCCCCAAAACAAACAGAAGGGCTTCGAGATTTCGACTGGGAAGATCTCCAGACGCGAAACCGACATATTCGGGGCATGGGTGTGCACTCAAGTGCATAAAGAAACCAGGAAGCCTATAAATAGATTTTATAGACCTTTTGGGGCGGCGGCGTCCGCAATTCAAATGTGCCCGCCCAGTTCCTCTTCTTCCAATCGATAGCGGTGTCATCGATCTCACCTTACGTTTAATTGACCCTTACGTATACTTACGTTTCTCTTACATTTGCTCTTACGTATAAATGACACTTACGGTCTCTCACGTTTACTCTAACGTTAAATGACTCTTGCGAATACTTACGTTTTTCTTACGTTTTTACGATTACGTTGCCGAGAAGAAATAACACAAAATTAAGGATTAATTAGAAATTAATTGGAATTCGAGAACAAATCCGCCATGGCCACCGACGTGGAGCCCGCGGCCAACACCGACAAGTTTTCGGCCAACGCCGAGGAGCTGGAGGGCTACTACCTGCAGCTGGAGGCGGGCGGCATTCCGGAGCTCCAGTGGCAATTCCCGGGACGCAGGGCTCCTTCGCCGGAGGCCTCGGGCGGATCGGGTGGCAACAGCAAGGAACTGGAGCCGCTGAACGATGCCATCGAACAGGAGTACGTGTATGTCTCTTGGGGGCCTCCAACCATGTTGCTAATACCCTTTGCTACCCTCCACACAGACCCCAAAAGGCCAACGACTTTGATTTCAGCGACGAGGTGGCGCCCACCCAGATGCGCGTCCGCAGCCAGACGTCCACGCCCAAGTCGGCCAAGAAGAAGACGGCCAACTTCGCGGGCGTCATGGAGACGCTGAAGAAGAAGAACGCGGAGAGCTCCTAGCACCCGCCAAAATTTTGATCTGGCCCCGGGATCTAGTCGAGGATTGCCAGTCCCTAAGGACTTACGACTGCAGACTAGACTTGGGATCAGTCCTTCAGGCCTAGAAAGGGTGCAAGCCCTGAAAGGCAAGAGGCCAAGTTGTCCAGTTGCAAATCACTTCTAGCATCACTCTACATCAAAATGGAACTGTTCCAAGGGATCCCAGAAGTTTGGCAGCCAAGAAACACCTATAGAGCTTGCCAAAATGCTAGTATAACTTAAAAAATCACTTTCCAACTCGGTAACTCCATGTATACTTAAGGCTAACAAGAAGAATGTAGTTACTACTTAGTATTTAAGGATGTACGACTGCAATCCAGTCTTAGGATCAGTCCTTTAAGCTTAAAAGCCAGATGCAGATCACGCCTAGGATCACTCTACATCAAAATGGGACTGTCCCAAGGGATCCCAGAAGTTTGGTAGCAAAGGAGAGCTAGCCAAAATGCTAAATTAAGGGCCGTTTTCCCGTCCGCCTGTTAAATTTAAAGAAAGTTTTAATCTCTGATTTCCCATACGATTTCAAGGCTTAAAATCTACTTTAAATTTAACAAAGGGACGAGTAAGTGGCCCTTAATTTGTAAAAACACTGATCTAACTATGAGTAAATCATAGGTTAGCCCTCGATGAACATAGTATAGATATACTTAAGATATAAGACTTATACTTAAGTTAGGCTATAAGAGAGAGACTAGCTTGTAGACACTTTTATTTACCTTTTAATAGTTCAGTTTTCCATTAGGAAGCAAGTACTGCGTACGCAGCATCTTGTGAGCGAGACAGCCTGTTCTTTAGAATAAATGAACTACCAATTAAGAGTAGTTTAAGTAGTCGTAAGTAGCTCCCAATACTCTATATATCATATAAGTACCTATTTTTAAGAGTAGCCTGTAGTTAGGACATACATTTCTGTTTCACTTTATATTTAAGTTCTTACCTTTCGCCAATGGCAATATTCTCGATAATATTGCCTAAAAACCGCCGTTTGAAGAATAGCCCATTAAGAATACACATGCATTAGTTTGCATTTAGTATACCGAACTCGATAGTGGTTCATTATTATAAGGTATAGGCTTAAAATCTGTATATATAACGAATAAAAACTGAATTTCACAAAAAGCTGTTATAATCGTGTCTGAAAGTAAATGCCAATTATTGAAATCGACACATGTATTCCAAGTAATTACATTTTTCCCTAATATAATATGCAATAGAAACTAGTGATATAAATAACCAAGAAGTCTATAGAAGTAGTGCCGTCTCTTTCGTTAAGATGTACAATAAAACGGTTCGAGAAAGATATCCTGTTCACTTGAAAATAATAATTATAATAATAGATATATATTCATTATATAAATCTGAAATATAGATCTTATTTAGGTGCTAGTAATAGTAACTAGAAATATAAAATTAACCCAAAAACTAAACCCCCCCAATATGTACTGCCTAATAAAACGTTCACTTTTATACACGTAAGAAAATTGATTTATTTCGGAAATATCCATTCTCGTTAACAGCAATAATAAGTTATTGTGCCTGCGGGTGTGTCGTGTTGTGCATATACCGGCTTGTATAGTGGCTGTATAGCTTGTAAATATATAATTCGTTTCTGTTTCGAAGTATTGTAGGTTAAAATGGCATTTGATCAACATTAATTGACATACCTTAGGACTATATGTGCACATGTTTCTTTTCGTAGATTAATCTTAGTCCAAGTTTCGTGTAAATTACCGTGTGTTGCCGTTCTTTTTTAGACCCTTAACTAGTAGTTCAATTATTATTTACACTTTATATATAGTATTTAGTTTAGTGTTTATGCGTGGGCATTACAAAAAATTGAAGCTCAAGCTTAACAATATTTAACAAAGTGGGCTAAAAGGTATAACACAAAGTAGGTTGAGAATTGGTTTATATATATATATATATGTAAATATGTAAAGTCGGGTCATCCGCTTAGTCAAGAGAGGGTTAATGGGAGGGGGGGTCAATAGGGGGCTAAGGACGAGTTGAGGGGGCCAGTGGTGAGCACAAGAATAAAACTAAGGTCTGGCGAGAATCCAAAAAGGCTTGCGAAGGCGTGAGTGTTTGTGTTTTGTGTGTTTTTAGGCTTGTTACAGATTACAGATTACATATTACATATTACACATTACCGATTACAGATGGGTGTTTTTTTGTTTAAGGGTATTGTGATTCTTCCGAAAGCGCTTCAAGCTCTAAGGGTTAAGGGGGTGACGTCAAGTGGTTTGGGGGTTCGCTTGTGTTGTTTTAAAAACGTACAGTTTAAATGCTAACAGCTTAAAAAAAGAACTTAAGCCTAAATATGTGTATATCATTCTGATGTTTGCGGATTCGAATTCGGGTTCGGATCCGCAACTCGCGTCTCCTGTCACTCGGCCTCCGGCGGCAGGTTGGGCGGCGACTGGTGGCCATCCGACGGACGCGAAACCTTGGTGGCCACCTCGTTGGTGATGATCTCCACGATTTCGGCAAAACTGGGACGAGAACGGGGCGTGGCTTGCCAGCACAACTGCATCAGATCGTACATGAAGTCCGGACAACTATTCGGGCGATTTAATCTGAAAATAATACGTAATTTGTAAGTGTTTTGTTTATTTTGATTTATTTATATAAACGATTTTTTATAAACGATTAAATTAAAAAAAGCTTTCTAATACAAAAATATTATATTTATGAAAGAAATATAATTTTAAACGAGGACGGCAAGCTGAATTTTGAATACCCTTGCAGCTTTTACGGATAAAAATTTGACTAGAAAAGCATAAATACAAAACATAAAAGAATAAACAACAAAATATTTTTTTATATACGAAAAAAATTCCATTTTTCATCCAACTTATAACAAAAATTATAACAAGGGTATAAAAACCTAAAATCAAAGCAAAAACTGGAAAGAAATAATATCGTAAGATTTAAAGTTCCAGAAATATTTTGTATTTAAAAATTAAACAATTAGCTAGAGTGTTAAAAGTCTTTGAATAAAATCTCCTTAAATCAAGGTTCTTACAAATCACAAAAAAGAACCATACCAATTCACACAGCTGACCAAATAAATTTAAAGGCTTATCTCTATAAATTTTGAAGGCGACGCGTTTTGAAAAGGTTATCAAAGGTCCCAAAAAAATGCTGTACTGAGTAATAACATACATATTTTAACATGAGTTGAACTCGTGTGACAAATTATGACAGATTTTTTGAAATTGAATTGAAATTTATGATCTAATTTAGGCGATAAGCGCCGATTTCAAGCCAACTTACCGTTCACCGTTCTGGAGGCGATTCAAGAAGTCCTCCTGCGAGGTCTGCATCGGCACCAGATTGGGCACTTCGCCGCGGGAGAACATCTCGAAGAGCGTGACGCCGTAGCTCCAAACGTCCGAGTAGGATGAGAATCTGCAGGTGGATATGGACTCCGGGGAGTACCTGTTGTCCATGGAGGGGATATTATTATTATTATTACTCATTGATTTTGGATTCTAGATCCTAGATTTGCCTCACCATTTAATGGGAATATCTCGGTTGCTCTTCGCGTAGTAATATCCATCAGAGTTGGCGAATTGCGCCAGGCCAAAGTCTGAGATTTTGACGCAATCACCATCGCCGTTGTGATCCACCAGAATGTTGCGGGCGGCCAAGTCCCTGTGGATCAGTCCCATGCCGGACAAGTATTTCATGCCCTGAGAAATAACGAAAGAAACATGATTAGTCAGCATAGATTATTCTCCTTGCCCAATTCGATTCCCACGCACTTGTGCAATGTCCAAAGCAAAGGCCACGAGCCGCGGATCCTTGAGATTGGGCGCCTCGAAGCACAGGTAGGTATCGAAGGAGCCCGACAGGTACTCCATGATGATGCAGTGCGACTTCTCCGCCCAGTAGCGGAACTTGACGATATTCGGATGAACCAGCGTGCGCATGATGCCGATCTCGCGATGAAAGTCGGTCGACACCTGCGCGGTGTTCAGTTTCTTGATGGCCACCTGCTCGCGCGGCTGGTCCTTGTCGTTGAACTCCAGGTGGCCCTTGAACACGGTGCCGTAGTGACCCTGACCGATCATGTTCTCCATGTTGTAGATGACGCGGCATTCGCTGGTCAGCTGTATCACCATCAGCATGTTCGAGCGCGGGAAGGGATAAGTGCAGGGCGTGTCGTTCCTCTCCACCACCTCCTCCTCGCCAGCGCCATCTAACAAAATATAAAGGGGTTTATTAAAAATAAAGTAATAACTTTGATTTCGATTCAATTTAGCAACACAGAATAAAATCAATATGAAATAGGGTCATTTCTACCTAATTTCATATCAATAAAAATACGATCAATGTCAAATTTATGATTCAAACATATCAACTTGATATTTTATCATTTCATAAAAGTTGTAAATACCAAATTTAGTATTTTTTTTTTAACGAATTTTGTAAAATAAGATAAACATAATATTTATTCATATCAATATGAAATGAATAACTGGATTTTTGAAAAATATTAAATAAGTGATCCCTTTGAGACACCTTAGCGGCTAGCTGGACTCACTCGTTGCGACCGGTGGCGGCATATAGTTGGGCAGTATCTCCTCCTTGATCGTATTGAGGCGCGAGAAGATGTCGTGATGGCTGAACCGCTTCTCCTCATCATCGGACCAACCGTCCATGATCGTCTCGAACATCAGCGCGGGACACAAGTCCGGATCGAGCATCTCGAGTATGTTGCCATCGGTGTTTCGCTGCCGGATCAGTTGCTCCTGCCTCAAATTGCGCAGATCGTCCTTGCAGCGCGAGAATATC
This sequence comes from Drosophila pseudotakahashii, assembly GCA_035046095.1. Lineage (NCBI taxonomy): Eukaryota > Metazoa > Arthropoda > Insecta > Diptera > Drosophilidae > Drosophila > Drosophila pseudotakahashii. The sequence goes on from JAWNOE010000105.1 coordinate 19,239,348, forward strand.
TCGTATATGGTGGTGGCGAACGCCCACAGTTGGGTGAACTGATCCTGCTTGGCCGCCTGCAGATTGCGGTAGTACTTGGTGGGCACCCACGGTGAGCTGGGAATGAGAGTTTTTGTTTGATAAATATACATGTATAAGCATATGACGTGGGCAAGCATAATTTTAACGCAGAATTGTAAGAGTCACTCACTCGGATTCTTGGTAGGGACGCGGATAGCCGGGATCGCTGATCTTGACGTCAAGCACGTACGAATTGGGATCGTATTTGGTCACGTACAGGTTGCTGCATCTAATGTAGTTGTGTATGATCTTGTTGTCCTCCAGATAGTGCATGCCGCGCACCAGTCCGTGCATCAGATCGAGGAGGCAATGCAGCGTGACATTGGGCACCGTGTGCAGGAACTTGTTCAATGGCCCGTATTTGGAGTACTCCATAACCATGGTGTACGGATCGGCGAGCGTGAGGCCGTACAGCTTGAGGAACTGCGGCGATTGAATGAGGCTCCAGGTCTGCGCCAGCCGAAAGAACTCCATGAAATTGCCTCCGCTCTTCAGCATTTTCATTGTGACGGAGACATCCTTCACGGGACTCTGTTGCAGCCAATCGCCGCGCATCGTGAACATCATGCCGTCGTCGCTGAGCGATATCGAATCCGGATACCATTGCAGATCCTCTTTCGGATTGAAAATCTGCGGATTGCGGCGCTGCAGCTCCGCCTCGCTCAGCTGCAGGTCAGTCTTTTTGGCCTTGAGGTTCTTTGGCAGCAGCAGCAGCAGCAGCGGCGGCTTGTCGTACTTGGAGGCGGGTATGCGATAGCGATCGGGGCTGTCGGCCTGGATGAAGTGCGCCACCTCGTGCAGCGAGCTGAACGTATGCTCCGCATTGTTGTAGCTCAGCTTCCACTGCGAGTCCTTGCGCACGATCCTGAAGGTCTCGGTCTTGCAGCGCTCCTGGTCGGTGTTTTTGGCCATGCTGCAATGGGGAAAGCATAGGAAAGCATTGTAAATGTTAAAAGAAGGAAAAGGGGCATCATTTGGCATGGCAACGTTGCCTGTGGCGTACTTGCGCATCTAATACAAAGAAGAAAGCTAACTATTTAATTCCTATTTAATTAGAATTTACAAAATGTGTCCATACAAATGTTTCCATTTAATTCGAAATTCTAAAATATTAAAACGAATCATTTTCTAGAGTAGAAGATTATACAATCAAAACCAACGGAGCTATAATTTATTTCCTATTAATTTCCCATTAATGTTTCGATCGGCAGCTATATGATATAGTCGTTCGATTAATTCGAAATTCAGAGCTGATAATAAAATGTTATTCCCAAGCGTAGTAGGTTGACCTATAACCTACTACGCGAAAACATCAAAGCCATAATTGCTTTTAATTTATTTTTCTATAACTCCTATGTGAGCTATTTGATATAGTTGTCCGATCTGGCTGGTTCCGACTTATATACTACCTGCAATTGAAAGATGACTTTTGGGGAAGTTTTATTCCGATAGCTTCAAAACAAAAATACTACTTTGCGTAGAAACGGACAGACGGACGGACAGACATACGGACAAGACTAGATCGACTCGTCTAGTGAAGCTGATAAAGAATATATATATTTCAAGGGTATAAAAGCGTTCTAATTTTATATACTTTCATGGAAAATGCTGCTGATACTTGCATCTGGCCACAGACTTATTAAAAGAGTTTATCCATTATGGGAGAAACAGCGAGACCAGAACAATGGCTATTATTGTACCGCATACTGTATACTTTCTAAGCCTGATAACGGCCGTTGAGGAAGTGGCTGATTATACGGCGCGTGCGGGGTACACAGGCACTCAGGCACTCACATTTTGGTGTTGATATCGATGTAGTATATGCTGTACTCCCGGTCGCACTCGCGCACAATGTAGCTGCCGCACTTGTCCCCGTTTTCGTGCAGCTTCATCAGCGAGTAGGCGCCGCCGATGGGTCCGTGGCAGTAGAGGGAGCTCAGCTCCTCGAGGGAGGGCGTGCGGTAGAAGTGGCACAGGTCCTGCATCCATTTGCTGGTCAATCTGCAAGGAGAAGGGGAAAAGAATTCGAGAAATTTAGATATAACTTTTTAACCCATGTTTTATGGTAATTAGATATCTTTTTTACTTATAAGTCATGTCCATTGTTAAGATATATTTTAAATAAATAAATATTTACTCATATCCCAGGTAAAAAACAAAGTAATTATTTTCTAAAAAATATTTAATGATAAAATTGTAAAATCTGCCTGCAGGTCTGTATAAACTGCGTTTCAAAACTTTTGGTTGAAATAAAATATTTTAAAATATATAATAAATTCAAAATTAGATGCTGTGGAGTCCAACTTGATAACAAAGAGCGAAAATTCGAGTGATTATCAGCCAAAAGTAGCTTTAAAAAACGAAACCAAATATATTATTATTTGTAGAACATTCAAAACAACTTTTGTTTTTTTTAGGGAGGCATATCGAACACTCTATTTAAGCGGTGTTATCAGGTTTCTTGTTTACGCTCAATTCAACTGTTTAATAGTTTTTAATGGGAATTATTTATTTTTGTGTTTACCCCAGAAGAATTTTATTTTTCCTTACAGAATCTCGGCTTACTTCAAAGAATCAACGAAGGTCATGCGGAAATTTATGATATTTAAAATTAATAAAGAATCTACAACATATACAATTGCTTATTATCACAAAAATATTAAAAACCCAGAATACTGATTACTTTTTCTAAAATAAATCCCATTTCAAGCAAATATTTTTAAATAACTATAGCAAACTCACCTGATATAGATGACCAGGTAGGAGATGAAGGACTTCATCTCCTTGTCCGTCTGGAACTGCATCTCGTAGCCCTTGGGCAGGCCCACGATCTCGAGCCTCACGGAGGTCTCGCTGATTTTTGAGATCATGAAAATTCCCTCCACGGCGCCCACCAGATTCCACTGAAAAGGGAAAACATTGTAATCAGTTGGCTATTTTTATATTTTACTTTGTTTGCCACCACCGATAAGACGCATTTTTACTTGTAATACTTAGAAATCAATAAAAATGCTTTCGAATTAAAATGAGGGACGGGTGATTTTTCCTCGAAGAGATTACTATTGCAATTAAAATTAAAGGAAAAGAGCATAGAAATTTAAAAAGCATCAGTCTTTTTTAAGAACAAGTTCATATTTTTAACAACTTTCGGGTTATCAACAAGTAGGCGAATAAATCGCGTTATGATGATTCTTCCCAATTTAAGAAGAAATGGTACCAAAATTGTTTGACGCAAAGCGGAAATATAGGGTTACACTTTATAGGGTGAATAATTTATTAAAGACTTTGAAAATGTTCCCCAGAGGCACGTTCCCAAAAGTGGCAACTAAAATTGAAAATAAAACTAGCAAAAACACATTAAAATCTTATCAAAGAAGTACGGATTAAAACTATTAAGACGAATTTTAGAAACTCAAGTTGATTCACTTCCGCAAAAGACCGATAAACCTCATAGACCTCAGGGTTCTAGGAAGGAAAAGGAGTTCTCTATTCCCTATGGCTATTAGCCATGATGTATTCACCTTGAGTGTGGCCTCCGAGGTGACCCTGGCCACCTTGAGGCCCGGCTCCAGGGAGTCGTGCGGAAAGACCCGCACATAGACATCGATGCCGGCGCTCGCGGATCGTCGTTTGCCCTTCTTGCCGCCGCCGCCGCCGCCATGGGCGCCGTGATTGGTGTTCGCGGTCAGGGTGGACAGCGTGTTCGTGGATCCCGAGCTGACCAGCGTCGAGGTGGACTTGCTCACAGCCTGCGTGAGGCTGCCGACGCCGCCGCCGTCGCGGGTCACCTCCTCGTTGGGCAGATACTGAACGGTGCAGGTGAACTGTTCGGTCAGGTAGGAGGGCGCCAGGTGCGAGATCTGGTGCACGTAGTGCCACTTGAGGCGCTCGATGCTCGGAGCGTTGGCCTTCAGGTTGCGGAACACCTCGCGTATCTTGGAGCCCACAAAGAAGCTGTGCGCCCGCCACAAACTGGGCGGCAGATAGGTTTTGTACGACTTCTCAATGTCGCGCAATGCCTGATCCTGTTCCGTCTGCTCCTGGGCATCGATCATCATGTCCATCACCGCCAGCCCCGTCGACTTGTCCTTGTGCTCCGGATAGCGTATCTCGGGTATCTGTTCCGTTAGCCAATCGTGTCGCATTTGAAAGTAGAGAAACTTGTGGCTCCTCCCGTCGATCGACTCCAGCTGGTTGTCCAGCTCGGGCACCCGGAAACGCATCCGGAAGCAGTAGATCAGCTGGCAGTTGAGTCGCTCCCCGGGCAGCACCCATGTGAGATCCAAACGAATCAGCGGCGTTGGACGACGCGATGTGGAGTGCTCCCTAATGCCGTACAGCAGCTGGGCCGTGGGCGCAATGCACAGGAGCTTGCACATCTCGTTGCAGATCTGCTCGCAATTCATATTGGGATTGAAGCGCTCGTAGCCCTTGGTGGCCAGGTTGAAGATCCGTATGGTGCCATCGTAGGCGCTGATGCTCTGCGAGGAGGTGCCGCTGCGCAGCGAGGAGTTCGTTAGGCTGGCGCTGTCCGCCAGCGAGGTGCGTCCGCTGCTGCTGTCGTCCATTCCGGTCCTGTCCTCTTCGCCGCTGGCCAGGGCCATCAGAAGGAGATGGTCGGGGAGTGGTCCGCCTGGCTGCTGCTCCTGCTCGAGTCCCAGTTTTCGGCTGGCGGGGTTAACTTTGGGGCAGAAACTAGAGATCTTTTGGTTCTCCAGGAGTGGGAGTTTTCCCAATCTCAGCCTGCAATCCCCGCGAGAGTTTCGCTTACCCTTGAACCGATTTTCCCCTCCTGTCCTCGGGGATTAGCCGCCTGTTGCGGGCACTTCCATGGACTCCACGTCCTCCTCCTCCTCCGGTTCACCGGGAGTGGCAATCTCCGCGAGCAAATGGCCCGAATCGAAATCGCAATTCTGCGCCCGAAATAAGACACCCAAAGTCAACAGCGAGATCCGAAACTTTCGGTGGCCAACTGGGGGGCCGAGGATGTGGGCGCACCTGGTTCGACGACGCGCTCGATCTCGCAATCTCGAGTGGGTTGGAGTGGGCCGCCGAGTGCAATTGCGAAAAATAAAATAAAATAAAGCCACGAATAGCTGCGACTCGGATTCCGTCGTAGAAATTCAGTTGGCATCTCCTGTGCAGAGGCATTAGGGGATTTTCGCGCTTTTCACTACTATACTGAAATACCGAACATACCGAAAACGGTGTTTTACGCGACCAACTATCGCGAGAACTATCCCTGAACTATCGGCAGATTGTCCACCCCTGTTTTCGGTTTCGTTGCCCAACACTACGCCACAGCTGTCGAATTTATATAACCTAAAAATCAACCTTAAAACTATAAAATTCCCGACCGGCCCCCGGCTAATTCGTAGATTGTTCACTGAAAACCACAAGCGCACCATGTCCGAGTTTGAGAATCTGTCCGGCAACGACAAGGAGCTGCAGGAGTTCCTCATGATCGAGAAGCAGAAGGCCCAGGTCAACGCGCAGGTGAGTCGGGTCGCGGAGTCCCATTTCCATTTTCATAAGCTACCCAGCCGATTGGATCACTTAAACCAAATCCGCCTTGCAGATACACGAGTTCAACGAGATCTGCTGGGAGAAGTGCATCGGCAAGCCGAGCACCAAGCTGGACCACGCCACTGAGACGTGCCTGAGCAACTGCGTCGACCGCTTCATCGACACCTCGCTGCTGATCACCCAGCGATTCGCCCAGATGCTCCAGAAGCGCGGCGGCGGCGACCTGTAGACGGGGTCCTCTGGGATCTGGAATCTGGGAATCCGGGAATCCAAATCCGAATCCGAATCCGAGTATCCGGGGAGCTTCCGCCACCACTGTCCTACTGTTAAAGCTATTTTTAAACAAAAAATTATCATGTAAGCACCTTTTTTTTCCCGCGCCCATCCGATTTTCGGATGAATCCAGCCTTCTGGACCATGAAAAACCATAAATCCTGTACCATAACTTGTTTTGACGGCCTGGCGCTAGCGAATTCAAAATAAATACAACTTTCGTTTTGTATGTTTAAAATGAATAGCGATTATTTGCTTGGTTTTTGTAATATCATAGGAATCTTGCTTATTGTTAAGTAAAAGCTGAAATTCTGTTGCCTTTTGCATTTTTAGGGAGCCGCATTAGATGTTTTCAAATTGGTTTTTACAAGATTTTGTAATTCCTTCTTCGCTCTGCATTACTTTTTATTAAAAGAAGGCTTTAAAATTATATTTATGACAAACGTTTGTATTAAGTAAAGAATATAATAAAGATTCTTTATTATTAACCTATTTAAACGAGTGCATTTTTAAAAGCCAACCTTTATTCAAGTTTCCAAAAAAAGAATATAAATTATTTGTTGAATGCTAGCTTAAAGATAAAAATAACTAATTAACCAAATAATAAACGGTGTTTTTTTCAATTTAAATTCAATGGTTAATTTATTTTTTATATCTTAAATTAACAAATTTAACGGCTCGTTATTGATAAGGTGTGTTTTAAAACTGTAAGACACCAAGAAAGCGAAACATTTATATGCCGATCGAAAGATCGTGTGTACGAAAAAAATTACCAAGCGTCCTTGATTTTCTTTTTAAGGACTTGCGATGGTTTATAATCATAAGACACCATCGTTTTTTTTCTATTCCAGTGGTCAAACCTGAACGATATTTTTTTCTAATTAAATATAAATTAAAAGATTCTATTTTGAAAGAAAACAAAGATCCACTCCTTAAAAAAACAAATTTACAAAACTTCATAAAAACCAATTTCTTGGTGTCTTATAGTTTTGAAACACACCTTACTTGGAAGTAGAGCTGCCACTTGGTTAGAATTTATAACGTGGCTAATTGGAATTTCAGAGCTACCATATAATTGAACTTTATTTAAATTATCTTATTTTCGACACCTTTAAATTTCAACAGCAAGCTACTAAACATTTTAAAAATTGCTTTACGATATTTGTTCCATTTGATTTATTTTATTGTTAAGTTACAGATATTTTTAAATTCGTTAACAATTGCGCGGGCTCGTTTTGAAATTTTGCCCAGGACTTCCAATTGGGATTTCGCACTTGGCGCACCTCTGGCCACACTGTTTCCAACTAGAACTAGTGTTCCCGTGAGCAGAGCAGAAAACCGTAATATATATTCTCCAACGTGCTGCCGCTACTTATTTATATTAAACATAAAATGCCCGAAGGCTGTGCCAAACGCATGTCCTATTTGCCAGTGAGTGTGTGTGTGTGTGTGTGCGTGTGGAGCCTAAAATACAGTAGTCGGTGTGTGGTGTACAAGGAAAAGTTCGAAGGCGAGAGGAAAAAAGGATCAAGTGAAGAAGAGCATGAAAATGTACCTTGATTTGCCTGCAGGATTAAAAAAGGGACATTAAACATTTTTTAAAGGTGCTTCTTCTTTCCCTTTTTATGGACATCCCTGTGTGTGTGTGTGACTGTGGTGGTTGTCTCCCGTGTGTGTCTGTGTGTATGTGTGTATGCAAGGGATGTTGTTGTAAATACAGATGATATAAAGGAAATACAGGAAAAATCAAATAATTGCCGAGGAGACACGTGTGCGTGTGTGAGTGTGTGTGTGTAACGGTGCAGCAGCCAGCTGATTTTTTTTTCCGTGTGTAGCACTGCAGTTGCAATCGCGGTGTGCATGTGTGTGTGCGTCAGTGTGAAGGATGCATAATTCGCAGCATCCCTTTTTTTTTATTCGCCAAGTTAATGGGGGGAAATTCACAGTACAGTAATGTGTGTGCGAGTGTGTGTGCGAATTTTCGCATTAGTATAAATAAGTTTACAACGCTGTGTATTATTTTATTGTAGTAGATTTTCGTTCTTTTTTTTCTCTAGTTTCGGCTAGTCTATAAATAACACGCACACCACAACGCTCGAATAATTATGCTGTGGCTGAATAATTAATCACCTCCTATCTGCTGCGACCCAGTTTTCCGCCCGCCTCCTCCCTTCGATTTCTCTCCGATTTTCCCCTTTTTGGGTTTTTTTTTTTTTGACACACTCCGGTCCACCGAAAACCGAAAACGGAAAGCAACTACAATTACAACCACGGGCGACATGTCAAGGTCAAAAATCCGCCAGGCGAACGTCAATCCGTAACGGTTAATATCTCGCTGCAAGTGTGTGGGTCGGCGTGTGTGTGTGTGTGTGTGTGCGTGGAATTGAGTGTTTATTGCATATGCTCTACTCTTTGCTGCATACTTTTCTGGGCTTTGGCCTGGGTACAGTGAGCGCTCGCTAAATGGAATGAACTTTAAACTAAACTGAACTAAAATTAAATCTTATGATAAATGGGAGAATTTTTATATGTTCTTGTAAAGAATAAAAAATTGTATAAAATTATATATTGTAAAACCATAAAAATGATATCTAAAGTAAATATTATATTGTATCCCTTTTCTTTCTCATATCGAATTTTAAACCATGATCACCTATGGTATTTCTTCTTGCCAGTAATCACTGTACACCGAAAAAGGACTCGGCGACCATAAAAATAGGCAATACAATTGTACTCTGCATGTGTGAGAGTGTGCATATCAATTATACGACGTGTGTGCGCCTGAAAAAAACACAAAAAAAACAGAATAGAATAGAAAAAAAAGTACTTCAAGCGGCCGAAAGACATTAAAAATAGGAAACAAATGACGCACATAAATTAAATGTATAGAAATCCAACTCGCACACTAAATCAAACAAAGCGTAGGTACACAGAGAAAATAGGGGGGGCCATTTAAAAATAACCTTGACTTTAGGCTGCCACAATCCGATTGAGAAACAGAACCAGATATTTAACTAATGTTATTTTAATGGAACCATTCGAAAGGCATTGATCGAGGGCCCAAAAAGGAATATTGATCGGAACTATTTAATATTTTATTTAAATTTTAGTTTATCCATAGGTTATAAATATATCTACCTATTTGTTTCGTTTCGAAACTTTTCGTTTGTGTGTAGGCTGAAATACAATGAAACGACTGTTGAGAATTGTCCGGGTAGGATAATAATAATAATAACCGTAATAACCGGTACGTAATTCCCAAAGGTGATTGAACCCAGGCCCTCGTTAGCTCGGTTCATGTTATTATTATTATTATTATTATTATTATCTTTCTCGATGCGCGTTTCCTAGTTTCCAGTCGTTTTGACCACTTTCTTCATCGCCCTCTCCCTCTCCCCCTCCTTATCCCTCTCCCCCTTTCGTCTGGCCTTCCTTTCTGGGCGTTGAGTATTGACCCGTCTAGTTCTTCAATTGCTTTTTAAGTAATTCGCGTCACTGACGACGTCCACAACATTAATCAAAGTGACTTTGCCTGATGGGCTTCATTTTAATAGAGACCCAAGGATCCCAAGGATCCCGTCCTGTCTGTCAAAGTAATGGGTTCCCGGCAGTTAGGATTGTCGGTTCCTGCTATTTTCCTGCTATTTATGGCAATTTACTTAATAATTCTTAACTTTGTTGTTGCCAACAAGCTATTTTGAGGAAAATTACACGTTTACTCGGGCTACTCAAAGCTATATTTAAATTATATGCGCAGAATGCACTTTAAAACTCATTGAGCTATTGAAAATGATTAAATCTCGAAATTTATTATGATTCGGTTTCCTGTTAATTGGCAATTTCGGGACTGCCCTAACCAATTCGGAATTATGTGGTTCGTTTTATTTATTTTCTGTATAAACAAAATGGGGAAAGTTTAATAATATTGCTTATATTGCAATGTTTGTTTGTTTTGTTTAGAAATGATGGAAAAATATATATGCAGGCTTTGTAGAGCACTAATGAATAAACATTTATAAGAAAAAGCTCATTATTTCTTATAGAAATCTTTTATTTTGATCAAATATTGTTTATTTTATTTAAATTCAAGTTTTTAAATAAATATTAAATTTTGTTTATATATAAATATTATTTTATTTGCTTGGATCATAAATTCTAATAATAAAACAAATTCTAAATCTAAATTCAAAATAAAATTTTTAATTTTTTTTAAAATTTTTCAATTTATTTTTATTTTTTTTAGAGAAATTTTGAATTGAAAACCAAATATAGGAGCAGAGGGTTTTCATTTTTTATGCTAATATTTAGTTGGCCACGTAATAATGGTGTGAAAAACATGGCCCACCAAACACGTGGGCCACATTCCCGTTTATTTGGCCAAATATTGACCAAAAACTACAAACTCTGGCGAGAGATGCTTCAGTTATTTTTGATTATCTCTCGTTGGCAACTTTTGAAAGGAGCAAAAAAGGCATCCGACAGATGGATTGTATATGCTATATAGTATATATATATCTTGTATCTTTTGTCTGCTGTATATGCAAACACTAATTGTTGGTCCGTCGACCGACGACTGAGAATCGCTGCTCGGGATTCTCGGTCGTCGGAAAGAGAAGGAAAGGTGGCCAACAGAGAGAGAGAGAGAGAGAGAGAGACAGAAACGGAGGGCCAAAAGCAGAGCACCGTTATTGCCTCAGTTGGACGTGTGTCTGTGTGCGGTGCGGGTGTGCGGAATTTCGGAATTTCGACCTGGCCAATGTAACAAGTTATCAAGTTAGAGCCAAATAAAAACAAACCGAAGAAAAGCCCAAAAAATCAACCCAACTTTGACATTTTAACTCTACCTCCTTTGTATTTTTTTTTGCCGTGCTTAAACGTTCTTCTTTCTGGGTTTTTCTTTTTTTCCTTTTTTTTTGAGTGAGTGAAACTAGAGCAACTGCATAAAAAAACATTTCGCTGAAATAGCAAAAAAAAAAAAGGCAGCCAGCTCTCTCACACAGACTGGCGAAAATATGTAAATGAAATCAGCTCGACAATAGCGATCGCGAAACAAAACGGCCAGACAGCCAGAGCATTTCGACATCGCCGCGACGCTATTTGTTTTTGCCTTTTCAGTTTTTCGTATTTCCCAAAAATATGAGTGTCTGAGAAAAAAAAAACCAGCAACAGTGTTCACTCAAAAAGACAAACCAAAATTAGGAAAAATCTTAGATTAATTTTTTTCTAAATATTTAAATTAATCAAAGTATTTCTATTTTCATTTGTTTAAAATAATAAAAATACTTTATATATTTGTTTATGTAAAAAAAAATTTGTAACATTTTTTTTGTCACAAACATCTTTAAATTTTACCTTTTAAATAAAAAAAAAATTTTTTTAACCTCCTACAAAAATACGAATTTTGAATACTTTTAGTCACATTTCGCTTAAAATATTTAAATTAATCGAAGTATTTCTATTTTCATTTGTTTAAAGTAATAAAAATACTTTATATATTTGTTTATGTTAAAAAAATTTTTTAAAATTTTTTTTGTCACAAACATCTTTAAATTTTAAGTTTTATTTAAAAAAAAAAAATTAAATCTCCTACAAAAATACGAATTTTGAATACTTTTAATCAAATTTAGCTTAAAAAACTGATTACGATCTTTCTTTAAATACCAACTGAACTGAAATAAAATGCTCTTAAAGGTACAACTTAGCGAGTGGCCACTGTACACCTTTCGTTGCAATCGGAAGCGTATTTAACTGCGCCCGTGTGGGTTTGCAATTTTCGTATGATTGCTTTTTTTTTGTACGATTATACAACAACATTTTTGTTTTGATGAATAAATCCAAATCCAAAGAAGCATTGTTTTTCAACCGTTCTATTTTGTCTTTCGCCTTCTAGATGGTGGATGGAATTATAGAATAAACTAAAAGTGAACTAAAACGATAATTTACAAAGGAAAACAAAACGATCAGAGTTTTTTTTGTGTTGGTGTTGTGTTGTGAAAATAAGAAGAAGAAGAAGAGGAAAGACGAAGGACATTTCGATGACAGCCGAATTTCAAGTGCAATTTAAAAGCTATAGAACCGGAAGTAGACGAGGAGCCACTGAAATGTGAAATCGGCTAAGAAATCGAGAGAAAACGCACACGTCAATGTAACCACAAAACTGCCCCAGAAAATAATAAAATAAAAAAAAAACTGAAAGCGCAAAATTAAAAACAAATCTCCAACTTCGTTTGAAAGCCAAAAAACAACAACAATATTTGTACATAAAATATACAAAATATATATATATATATATATATATCAAATATATATATACATATGTGCCCGCAGAACTAAAGGACGAACTTAAGCCAAAGCGATTTTCCCGCATTTTTCAACTCGAAAGCGACTCCAGTAAATTCTCAAAATTGCGACCCACGCTTTTTCGAGTTCGGCGGCGTTGAACCACACTCAAAGCTGCTGCACCACCGCCATTTCCGCTGCCATTTCCACCAGCACCACCATAAATAGTAGCAGAAACACCGCTTACAGAATGCCAGTGAAAAAGCAAGGTAAGCGAAAAATTGCACTTTTATTCTTCTATCTTTTCCCCCTTTTTCTTTGGTTTTTTTGGGTTTCTACTATACGTATACATATATCACATATATCACTCTTCACCATTACGTGGAAATCCATTTAATTGGCCGCCCTATGAATGGTGGTACAGTGAAAACTGTCTACAGTTGAAAAAGTAGGGTAATGGCATTTAATAAAATAATAAAATTTAAAATTTAATTTAATATGAGTCCAAAAGTATGCAGTGAATTAAAGATAGTCGTCATTCCGTATGAATTCCTATCGCGTTTGGACTAAAAATTTATTGTTGCATACTTTTAGACATCTATGATTTTTTATTGTATAGTTTTTAGCTATACATAGTAACTATAGAAAGTTTGGCATTAGTTTTTCAATTGTAATTTTAGTAAATCATTTAACTTTTTCGGCGGCCAAAATTTCACTGAAAAAGTGGACTGCGACTTTGGCCATATACAAAATGTGCATTCTACTGCTTTGGAAGCTCTAAAAAAAAACTGAATTAATGCAGACAAAGAATTTTATTTGATTATGTCACATACAAATCATATTTGGGCAACTGAAATGGCCAAAAACCAAAAGAAAAGCCGAAAGAAGAGCGGCACAAAAGCTGTAAAAGACGGCAAAATGGAATGGGGATGGTTATAAGGGAGATGGGGGATATGGGAATGGGGATGCCAGCAGCCTCGCAAATGGTCAGTGAAGGTCATCGTCGGCGTTTGACGCGTGCTGGGGACATCAAACTGCGGACACAGATACATTGTTGGTTTAAATATATATATTTTAGGGTGTCTGTTTGTCTCTGCCCCTGTGTGTGTGTGTGTGTGTGTGTCTGTGTTTGGGCCACAATGCGAGTCGATTATAATAATAAATTATGTGTTTAATTTTTTGGCAAACATCAGACGAACCAGCGACAGGATGGGACTTGACCCCTGACCTCTTCGAAAGGGTACAACAAACTACAAATGTATAAAATTACCGCTACAAAAATTCGAAAAAAATGTTAACTAATGTTTACTACAAAAAAATAGAATGGAAAAATTTTAAATTAAAATTTATCCATTAATTTTCAGATATATTTACATATTTTGCACTCAAACGAAAATATTTTAGAATTTTGTCGGATTTGAAAATCAGTTTAGAACTTTTTTAAAAGATATTTACCAGAGAAAAAAAGAAATAATTTGAATTAAATGTTAATTTAAATACAGTTTATAAATTTATCCATTCAATTTGTAGATATTTTTACATATTCTGCACTCAGTGTACTAGAAAAACGTTTTGCAGAAACATAAAAGGGAAACTAGAAACTAGAAAAATGTTTAAAAAGCGTCAATCTTTATTGATTTATCGGCGGTAGCAGCAGCCCCCGAAACGATGGCATTATAAAGCTCAAAAGTCGGGGGCCAGTTGAGTGCGATACTTGGAACCGAAGAGACTTATAGACCGTAGTTCCTAAAATGGATTCTGACACGGATTCGGATCGGGAGAAGAGCAGCGATCCCAACGAGGGTCTGCTGAGCAGCGATGATAAGACCTTCCACGATGACGAGGAGGAGGACTCTTCGCCAGCTGACGATGAGGAGGAGCCCGAAGAGGAGGAGTCTTTGCTGCCGCAGCAGCAGAAGAAGGCTCAGCCCTTGGTGGTTCTGGTTCAGTCATCGGCGGAAGCGGAAGCCGTAGAAGTGGCTGAACAAATCGAAATCGATCGTGCGACGTTAGCCATTAAAGATGGCGATGTGGAGATAGAGAGGGAACCCCAACCCGATCCCGAACCCGAACCCCTGAAGTGTCCCACTTCGCTGCGGGATAGTGTCCGCGAGTCCGTTGAATGCTTCTATTCCGCCCAGGATCTCTTGGAATACGGACACATGCTGTCCTCCTCCGGCTCGATGGTTCGAACGCCGGACGTGGAGTCGGGTTATTTCGAGAAGTCCGAGAGCGATGAGGGCGGACCTCCTTCGTCCTCCTCCTCCTTGGGCGCCGCCCGCTGCCGTCTGTTGTCCGGAATATCAGGCATATCAGGACTGTCCGCCTCCTCATCCAGCCGCCACAGTGCCGAGGGTCTGCGAATGGAACTGAGTCGCTTTCGCACCATGATCGAAACCCTCGAGCGGGAGAGCCTGGAGAAGACGCAGTCGGAACTGAAGGCCAAGGCCAAGCCAAAGCCCAAGCAGAGATCCCATTTGCAGGAATCGGCGGGGGAAAGTGGTTCGGATCAGGGTTCCGAAAGGGAGAGGGATTTGGTTGCGAGTTCGGGTTCGGTTTCGGACTCTGAGCGGGGCTTTTGGTCGACGGTCTTCGGACAGGCGGGTCTGGAGATTAGTCAGGATGAAGACGAGCGGATTGCGGATATTAAAAGTAAAGATAAGAGAATCTGTGAAATATACCCATAAATTCCTTCAAAATTACTATATTTTAGATTAGTTTTGGTTTGGGGAACTATTATATTAAACAAAAATTACCTTTTTTAATAAATATCCTTATCTATTTATTGCAGAAGCTCATCGGGCTCTCGAGCTGCTCGAGGACTATCACGCAAGGCTTTCGGAGCCCCAGGATCGGGCGCTGCGTATTGCAATCGAACGCGTTATACGCATATTTAAATCTCGCTTGTTTCAAGCGCTGTTAGGTGAGTAATCGACTTGAAAATGTATCGATAAAATCGATAATCTTATCTAGACATAGGTTTTTTATTATAAAACTTAGAATAAATTAATTTTTCTCAATTATTATATCGCAAATTTATCGATGAAATCGATAGGATTATACGGCCAATCGAGCTTATATTATAAGAATAGAAATCGATGATTAAGTTTGCTTTTAAGAAAGCCTAAATAAGTTAAGTGGTGTAAATTATAACAGTGTATAACTATTTTCTCAATTTGTGAACAGCCGGCCACAGTGATAAATATGTTTACCCCAAGAACAATATAAAAAGTGCGTTAACCAAGCTCATCATCATCATCATTATATTGATTCCAAAAACTTTAAACAAAGTTGCAAAACTTTTAGGCAAGATTGTTAGAAAGTGGTTGATGAGCCGGAAAGATCCTTGAAAAGTAGTTCTTATCTGCACAGTTGCCTATCGACGACTATTGATTTTGTTGTCTGTTTTATTTTCCTGCTGGAAATTATTTTCACTTGACAAGCAGCAACACAAAAACAGCAACAATGGAGGGAATGGCAACAGCACAACAGCGACAGTAAAACGATAATATTGCATAGGATTTGGGTCAAACAGCACAAGCAGAAGCAGCGCAGCAATTGAAACAGCAGGCGTCCAATAGTAATGCGGCTAATTAAGCCGTTTTTCATCAAATCTGGCTGATTACCATTTCATTTGCATCGGAGTTTTCAGTTCTTGGGCCTTACAATCCTAACTATCTCAATGATCTTGCCATATCCCAGAGATATAACAATTTATTTTGGGATGCAGCTTCCAAATATCTTTAATATTGTATTTATGAGCTTAAAATATTTTTCAAGAATTTTAATATCAAGATATCTTTAATATGGCATCCATTATCTTAATATATTTTTCAAGAATTTCAATATCTTGGTTTTTTAAAAAGCGAGATAACAATATATTTTGGATTGCAGCTTCCAAATATATTGTATTTATGATTTAATATTATTTAATATTGTATTTATGATCTTAATATATTTTTCAAGAATTTTAAGATCAAGATATCTTTAATATTGCATCCATTATCTTATGAAATATTTTTGAAGAATTTCAAGATCTTGGGATTTTTTGAAAGCGAACTAAGATCTTAACAAGAATATCAGTAAATATTTAGTGTAGCATAAAATTATGAACATATATTTTATATTATATTTTTTTTTCTTTAGAGATTTATCTGGGCTTTGCTTTTTGGCTTGTGCCCGATGTTTGGCAGCACTGTTTGCTGGGCCCGCTGCTTGAATTCTTTTTTCCCATCCGTTCCCTGTCCATACATTCTGTCCATCCATTTTGAGACGGGCGGTTGGTCTGCAGTTGTCTGTTTTGCAGGGGGGGGGGGGGCTCGGGTTCGGTTCGCCTGTTGTGTATATAATTTGCAAAAGTTCTGCTCTGTGCCGCGTCCCTTTTCACCTTGTCTCCCTCTAACTCACTATCGCGCTCTCTTTCGCTCGCTCAGTGTGCCCCGTCCCTTTCTATTGGCCCCCTGGGTGCAAAATGTGTGTCCCGCTGTCGGTGGCAGTTGCATAATCCTTTTCGTTTCGTTTCATTTCGCCAGAGTCCTCTTCTACTTCTCCTTCTCTTTCTTCCACTTCCTCCTTCTCGTCCTCTTCATTCTATCCCGCTGGTGCTTCCTCTTCTCCTGTTACCGTTACCGTTACAGTTTCAGTGGCTGCGCTTGGCGTGTCAGAAATGTTAAACGGCTAACAAGCACACACAAACTCAAATGCAAACAAGCCAAACACGTGACACGTTTGAGAACAGGAGCTTTTATATGGCTAAGCATTTGGGTGGACCAAAAATTAACCAAGCCGCATGGTCACACTGCCACCAAACATGATCAGTCATGTTTGATGCAAAAGAATAAGGATATATTATCGATATATTATCGATCACAGAGGTTAAAAAGAAAAACAACTTATAATATTTGAAAATTTTGCAATTCTTTACTCATAGCTATTAAATAAAGTAAAAAATATTTTTAAATGTCAGAATTTCTCAGAAATTAAAAGATTATTTTCTCCAAAATATTTTTAAAATGTTAATCTTTAGGCAATCAAATTATAACCTTGAATTAAGTAAGCAACCAAGGTCCACCCACTGAAACTGAGGTGTGTGTGTGTGCGTGTGAAATAATTAACAAGGTATTAGCCGCATCCCAACACACGAGACACGTGAGTGTGAGTGTGGGTGTGTTTTGGGTATAATGTAAAACTTGAGGTTAGGTTTCAGTCCCAATCTATCGCTCTCTTTCTCTCTTTCTCTATATCTCTCTTTCTATCTGTCGCTTTTGTTGAAAATATTTGCATTGAATCTCTGTTGTGCTTGTTCGACACGGAAACTTACTTAATCGTATTTGAAATGATTAATTATTTCTACTGGCGTCCAATTAAAGATTATTCAAGCTAGGTCATCAAAATAAATTGTGGCCAACACTGCGTATGAGTAATACATTTTAATAAACTTTGTTTTATATTTACGATTTGTATTTAATTTTATTTTCACAATCTAAGCTTTCAGTGTTATACGGGCACAGCGAATGGCACTCAAGTTGAAGCGAAGGATAGAGATAAGGATGCGCCAGGGTTTCTGGTTCTGTAGGGGTGCGAAAGGTCATGAAGTGCCATGTGCGGGCCAAAATCCCAATTTAATTGGCCTAGAATTCGAATCATGTGCACTAGACTTACATTTACATATGAAAGTGCCACAGTTGCGGTAAAAATAATGGTATCAATATAGGGAAATAAATGAAATTCGCAATCAAAAAAATCGAATATAATTAAAAAAGTAAAATCATAAATTTATTTTATTTATTTTTTAAACTATCTGTTTACCATTAACTGATATTTAATAAAAGTAACTTCTAACATTTTCACTGCAACTGTTGATATCTGAATACACATGCAGATATAATGTGGATACTTTTTGAGGGGTCCTATCGATTTCCTGGAATTCCCCACAGCGAGATAAAGCGAGAGATGGCGTAACCTGAAGTTTAGCATATCTTTTTCCATCGCCATTGGCATTCAGCTGAGCCAAGCTAAAAAATGTTGGCATAACAAAAATAAAAACAAAAACAGAAACAGAAACAAAAGCCGAGCGAAACAAAGCAGAGCACAAATTGAAGGAGCAATAAAAATGGAGGGAAGAATAACAATGCTTATGAAGCCATTTACAGGAAGCATTCCGATTCCGAGGCATTCGATAACTCATTTTAAGTTCAAGTGGCCAAATCGATTGCATAACGCACAGAAATGCCAGTCCTTATGTGCCACATACAGTGGTCCCTCGGAAAAAGAAACTGAAAATTTATTTTTACTTTTTTAAAAAATTTAAAAATTAAAACCAATTTAAAAGGGCTACATAAAACTTTTTGAAACCAAAGGAAATCAGTAAATTTTTTATTAAATTATATGCATAATTTTTAAAATATTTTTTGATAATAATTTTTAAAATATTTGGTTTTTAAAATTATTTCAGTTTGTACAATTTCAATGTTTAATGTTAACATTATTTTGATCAACATAAACTCTTAAGACTTTGCGTTTTAGTGAGCCGTGTAGATATCTTGTACATATATTGTAGATATAATGTAGATAATTTTTAAATACGTGCTTTCAAAGTGCCTGGCGAATTTCCCCAGGGAAAGCATTAGTTTTCGAGGGAGCTGTACTTTATGTACACACATTTCAATGACTGCGCCTACTTTTCCATGCAATATTGGTGGCATAGCGATGCCCCATGGAATTCAATGCTCCTGCCCTCTCGACCCTCTCTTTTTCTCCTTCAGGGGGGCCTGTCGGGCACAGGAAATTAAATGGGCGCCATGGATTTCGTTTGAATTTCATTTTTTTGCCAGTTTTTTTTTTGGTTTCAAGCTTCAGTCGGATTTTAGTTTTTCCCCCTTTTTGGGCCACTTGACTTGCCGTTGAAGCGAAACATATTGGCAGCACAGCGGCATATGGGTATACTATATATATATGTTTTAATACATAAGTGTGGCCCACGCCCCCCTTTTCAAGCGCCCCCCCCCCCCTCTACTTCCCCTTCCGCTGTCAGTGGCGGCGTCAGTTTGCATTGAAATGTGTGCATTTGAGATGCATTCTGACAGTTTCTGATTTCCGCCTCTCTTCTTTTCTCTCAGCAAAAGCTGTTCAATGACTGTATGACACTGAAATAAATTAAGAATTAAAGCCTCTTTCACACTGAAATAATTGATGAATTTTAAAGCTTGAAGCTTAAAAAGGGCATTTTATTACAAAAATAAAATATTTTTAATTGTTGTCTACTTTTTAAGATAATTTGAAATAATTTGAATAATTAAAAAGAAAGTTTTTGGTTTTTGTGGATTTTTTCTACTTATTTTTAGTGAAACATTTGGAAGGAAATTTTATTTCAAAAATTAAATATTATAAATTGTAAATTGGTTTATTTTTTCAAGATGATTCCACATAATTTCATTGAATTAATTCATTTTTCTGGCCATTTAAAACTGGTTTTTTGTCTTGTTTTTTTTTGGGAAACATTTTAAAGAAAATGTTATTACAAAAATTAAATATTATAAATTGTGGTTTATATTTCTGGGCATTTTGAACTTGTTTTTTTTTTTTGAGAATTTTTTCCAGTGTACCTTCACAACAAGTTAACTACAAAATCCCGGCTGAGTCTTCGATCCGTTTGTTTATTCGTTCGACTGCACTCCAGTTGCTCGTTATCGTTATTCAATGTGTTCAACTTTATTAACCGCACTGTCACTTTTATTCCCCGTTTGTTGTTTTCACAATCCAAGAATCCGTTCCGTTTCGTTTCGTTCTGGTGTGAAGGAGTTAATTATTCATCTCTCTCCCTGGGGCTTGAGTTGGTTTTTTTTTTCCGCTGAGTAGGCAAACGATAGAACTCGAACCGGATGTGTCCGTATAAGAGGATTATAAGCCAGCAGCTGCAAAAATAAACGGAGCTTCTTCGGAGTGATCTGTTTTTAAAGCTCGGACAAATGGCTTTATTTGAGGTAAGAGATTTACTTTCAAAGTGTCAAAGTCAAAGTGACTAATTTATTATTTTTCTTTACTTTCAGAATTCTAGTGGAATGAAACACACTTGAAGAAATCTTCTCAACTTTTATTTGGAGCTTAAGAAAGCAGGACTTTGGAAAATCATTTATGATAAATGGCCAACTCATCTATTAGAATTTTTATAAAATACTTTTTTGAAAAAACTTTTAAAGTTTTAAATTTATTTTCAAAATTTACGAAATTTTAAATATAACATTTTTTGTAATATTATTTACAAAAAGAATATTTTAAAAAGAATTTTCAAATATGTCCTACAAACCTATAAAATTTCTAAATATTTAGAAAGAACAAGAAAAATGTAAACTTAATTACTTAGTAAGCATTAAAAATAATTGACAACTGATTCCGTTTTATAATAACTTTAAAACTAAATAAATATTATATAGTGTACTTAATATATCTTAAATTAATTTGCAAGTCACTTTAAGTTGTTTTAAGACTTGTGAAATAAAATGTGAACGGTGTATGTATTTTATGTGACTCAAATAGGCTACAAAATAAGTTCTAAATTAGTATTAAGATCTTTTAAAGTTGTATCCCTATTAATTAAGTATTGTTTTCCATTTCAGATATACAAGAATTCTATGAATTGACATTATTGGATGACTCGAAGAGCATACAGCAAAAGACAGCGGAGACCTTGCAAATTGCAACCAAATGGGAGAAGGACGGACAGGCCGTTAAAATAGCCGATGTGAGTAGGATCCTCGGGGAGCTCACTTAGCCTAAATATAGAACTAGTATTTTACAATATAGTTTTGGGGAAGATGCGAATGAATACGTATCCTCAATTAGACCATATGTCTTTTTCCGCTTAGAGCGACTTTAGATTTTCGTTTCAATATCATTACTTGTCATTTCAACAAACGTATTTAGCTTCTACCTAATTCATCTGTTAAGATCTCATCCTAACCTTATAAATACTTAAGTTTCTTCTTTTCGCTTTAAGTCCTGTTACCTTCGAATATCTCTCTATTTAAAAATGTCTATACTATTATCTCTTCTTGACCTGAATTTTGATTATGGGTTATTATTCCTAGATTTGATAAGATCCCTACTATTTATTGTATACCAGTTTTGTCCTCTTGGAATCCGTGATAATATAATCTTTAATTTTATTTAAACTTATATTTAATACAATAGCCTTTAAAATGGTCTGTTTCATTAGAAATACTTCCAACGTGATACTCTTCTAATCCCTAACGATACGTTTATAATTTGATACCTAACTTTTTTAATGTACGTATACTATTCTTTGCCTGCTCCTCATCGAATCTGATAGTTTTTAGACCCGTTTAACTACCATCCTAATACTCTGTCCCAGGTTCAATCTTTTTCCTTTCCTTAACATTTTATCTTTCCGAAGCCAATATTCTTTGTCTGCTCTTCTCTGAATCGAAGACAATATTATTACAATATAAATACTTTTTTCCCCTTGTTTTGCGTTATATAAATATGATATATATATTTAGCTCTTCCTTAAAGTTATATTCTACACTTTTCTGTTGTTTGCCTGTTCCTCGAATAATTCTATATATACTAAGTGGATCAGTAAAATCTCTGGAGATTTAAAAACCTGAAAAAGTGTCGAAAAGTATGCAATGATATATTTGCATTATTTTAAGCCATTTCTTTTTTAGGTTTCTAAATAATTAGAGATATTGATTCAAGAAAATCTTCTGTTTTCGACGTTGTTCCCATCTCACTCGATCTGCTCTACTCTATACTGTTCTCTATTCTTCTCTTCTTTCACTCCACGCCTACTACTACTACTACTACTACTACTACTTACTATTCCCGAAAATCGCACAGTTTATCAAAACTTCAAATTTAAATCGCAATTGCGCCTATGAGTTTAACAACGACGCCTCATCCAATCAAACCAACCAATCAGCCAATCAACTCAATCAGAATCAGATCGCGAATAATGTCAGCGCTCAGGCGCAGGCCGAAGCCCTCAGCAGAACATTTAAGAGTGAATTGGAAGAGATCTTGGTAAGAAATACACTGCATACATCCCATTAAGACCATAATCATATCTACACACTAAAAAAAGCATGTCGCCGTAAAATCGATATGCGCATGTAAATTTCTGGTTATGCAACACGCATATCGTTTTAACATGAATTACTCATTTCGAGCATATCGAATTTACCGGGCCGCATATCAAGTTAAAATTGATATTACATAATGTAAAATCGATCTACGTTTTATATTGATTTTTTTGGGTGTATACTTATTGGGGATTGTAAAAAATTCGGAAACATCAATCAACATTTAAAAAAAAGTGCATTAAAAAGTTATGAGCAAATAATACATTTTCCGCTAGATGGCGCAATTGTAAGCAGTCGCTTTGCTGCTTGCATATCTCCATCTCTCTCACACTCATTTAAAAGTCGAGGCACTCGACTAAAGCGTTCTCTATTCTTTTTTTTTTAATAATTTTGAAACAAAGTTAAAATTTTTCAACAAATTTGCTGAGCAATTAGCACATTAATTTGACTAATTTATGGCCAACAAATATGGTAGTTTGAAAAACTCTTTTAATTTTAGTTTCTAAAAGTAATTATGAGCTATTACATAGTTCACTTTCTAAAACTGGGCTACTGTTCTTAAAATCTCAATTATGCGAATAAATGGGTTAATATCCGTCCCATTAAAAAAAGTAGAAAACGAGAGCACAGCCATTAGGTGGCCCAAAGCTAATTGAAATCTCTCGAACATGTCCCGGGGACCCAAGCACGTGGTGAGTGGATGGAAATGGGCGGGAGTGGTGCTCGATCCGTGAGAGAGGCGGTTGGATGTCCTTACGCCCAGATGTCCCTTCAAAATTGCTGCGGCTTAAGTGGCTATGACGACCGGTGTGCCCCATTCCCAATTCCATTCAACGCCGGCAATCGGGGCACTTAAATATGCCATAGATTTGTTTGCTAAAAAATAATACCCTTTAAAAAAAAGGAAATTAAATTTAAAAATTAAAAAAAAAATTATTTCATTAGTTAAAAATATTTTTAAAAAATTCTAGAGACTTAAACATTTTACAAAATATTATTTTTTAGTTCAATGAAGATTCAAATTGGTTTTACAAATTAAACGGATTGACTTCAAATATATGAATACTGTAATACCTAAAATATATATTTAAAAGAAATTAAAAAATTAAACAAATTATTTTTGAAATTCTTAAAGGTTTGCCAATAAATTTTTTTTAATAAAAATCCTGTTTTCTAATTAGATAGGTATTTAATATAATAAGGGATAAGGGGTAATCCCATGTCGAATATTTTCCTTTTCGGTTTAAGGTGATTGATGTCGCTGTACTATACTATACCTACACATTAAAAAAAACAAAAAAAAAAAACTTAGGAGCAGACACAAAGGCTCAGATTTCCAACCTTTCGCTTTCCATCCAGCCGTCTCGCTCTCGCCGACTGCTGCCGTCTCGCTTGCACCCCCGCTCGGCCGCTCGGCAATTTACTTTGTTTGTTGTCCTTTCGCGCTTTTTTGTTGCTTTCGTTGTTGTTGTTGTTGCCTTTTGTTGTTTGTCGCCTGGGACATGCGTACTAAAAAATCAGAGGGAGGGTCGTCAAGTCGTCGAGTCGTGAAATTCAGAAATCGTAAAATCGGAACGGCGAAATAGCGAAACGGTGCTACGTCACAAATCGGCTAACGGTAAACGATAGGCGGTAGACGAACGGTAAACTGTTGACGGCTACAGTGCGCTCTGGCTATAGATAAAACTCGGGTTTTTTTTTAGTTTTGGTATTTAAGATAAATTGAAATCACTTTTGAGGGTGTCTAAAAGTATGCTATGATATATTTTTGCAATTAAGGACCTCCAAAGATAAATGACAAAGGAAAATATTTTAGATCTAAATTAGATCGATTTATTTTTTAATTTATTTATTTAAATAATGAATTGATAGTAACCAAATAAATTTAATTATTAAAATGAATAATGAATAAAGTAATATGAATAGTTTTTAGAATAAACCTTTATTTAAATAAATACATTTTAAAAATATATCCATCTAAGTTAAAATCTCGAATTTTTTTGGAGTTCCCCATTAAATATATATCATAGCATACTTTTAGAGGTCCATAAATGTTTTTAAATGTATAATAATTGTTCTTTTGCTGTAATCGCATAAGTTCGCAAATAGGTCTTCTGTAATTTTTTCTGTGTAATTTTGTTTCGACTAGGCTTCACTGTACTGCCCATCAAAAATCTGTCTTTGGCTTGAAGGATGCTGCCGGCAAGTCGACAAATGTTTGTTATCAGTTGCTAACCAATGAACGATTGCCCAAGGTTTCCATTACTTATTTCTTTGGCGCTCTCTGTGTATTTTGTTGCCACTTTTTTGTTTTTTGTTTTCTGTTTTGTTGTTTTTTTTTTTTTTTGGCCGAGGCAGCGACGTCGACAGAGGCGGTAATACACGAACGCTCTCGGTTTTCGGCGAACGGACATGGACCTGGTGGGTCTGGTGTGGTCTGGTTTGCCTCTAGGGGGTGGTGGGTGGTGGTTCATGTGTTTCCGTATGGCAGAAGGAAAAACGCTAGCAGCAGCGGCGGCGGCTAACGGAACGGCAAAGGCGGTAGTAACAGTCGTGCCGTTGACGCGTCGAGTCGCACAACAATTTTGCATAGCGGCGCGTGACTGTCTGCCTTTTGAATGTGTGCGTGCTTGTAGGGTGTAAGGTGTAAGGTGTGCGTGTGTGTGTGGGTGCGGGGAATACCCTTTAACCCCCCGAACACTGTTTAACCCTCGTTAAGCGTTCAGGCACAGAACAAAAAATAAATAGAGCCCTCAACACTTGTGGTTCACAATTCGCTTGATTTTGTTTCTTTTTTTTAAGGGATAAGTTTATAAAATAGCTATGAATTTGATAGTAATAAATTGAAATTCCGAGGATTCATTGTTGATTTTTCCAAATCATTGTGAATTAATTGATAATAAAATAAAATATATTTGTGAATTTCAGTTTTTTCTATAATTCATATATTTATTTTAAATTAGTTTTTTTTAAATCTTTTTAACAGAAATAAATTTGATTACCATTGATTTAAACTAATAATTTTATTTGCCAATCTTTGTCTAAGAATTTTTAAGATCATTTGTAAAATGTATTAAGATGGCCGGTTTTTTTTCTGTGTGAGATATACCGTGCTTTTCCTCCCTATTTCAGTATTTCCCTAGTGTTGTTATCAGTCGCTGGCCGGTTTATATTTTTTTTTTACCTTTTTTTTTCGTGCTACTCTGACACATGCGTGTCCATCAGTCATCTCCATTGGCGCCAAAAAAGCAAACATTTTACATAATTGTAAGACAGAATGTACACATCAAATAGGAAAACAAGAAAGCAGCGAAACCAACGAAACGAAACGAAAGAAAACATTACAAGGTGGCAGGAGGTGAACTACGGGGCGGATGAGCAACGGGCAGAGCTCCAAATATTACGTATACGCCCCCACGTGCCCAACAAATTAAAACCACCAGCCAGCCAGCCAGCCAGGTGGCGCAAATTAAAAGTGATTAAACCTGCACAGCAGTTAATTGAGCCATTACTTTAATTAATTGCTGGAAATCGTGATAATTCACAGCATATGGCTGACACGTTTTTAGTGTTTAGTGTGGAATTCCGAGGGAAATTACGAAGAATGTTTGGTTTTCAAACTACAGTTTAATTAAATAATAGTTGAATGAAAAACCAATATAATATCTAAATAAAATAATCATAAAATGGCATAAATATAATATATTTTTTTAAATTTAATTGCAGAATAATCTTAATTTTTGAAAATTAAATAGTCAGTCAGCCCTTTCGGTTTCCCAGCTATTTTCATTTCTTTCTCTCAGCCTCTCGCTGAGTTTTTCATTCATGGCCGTCTGGCATTGGAAAACATCGTTAGAGCAACAAGAAAAAAACAACAACGTGAATGAGACGAGAAGAAGACGACGAGCAATATATCAATCTATTTATTTTGGCAGCTCGCAACGCTCGGATTCTCTGGCGTTCCTTTCTTTTCATGCCAAATAGCGTTTGGATTTTGATTTTGATTTGAATGTTCCGCTGCTAATTTCGAGAGAAATTTCGTACTGCAACAAGAATCGTTTGAATTTAGAACATCCGCAGATGAGAAACAAAAAAAAAAAAAACACATGTTTCTCCGCCAGCCGACTGTAAACAAAAAGTATTCGGTTTTCGGATTTTCGGACCTTGGCACACACACACTCTATTAAAATCTCACGCGAGAAAACAACGAAGTGGTCATTCTATAAAAATCATTGCCAAATTTGACTTAATAAAAAATCTGGAAAGCAAATTAATTATACAAATTATTCAAGTAAATTTTAATAATAATAATAATTTAATAAATAAATATTGCTTTTGGCAAAGTGATCACAAATCAATTTTCTCTCAATGGAAGAAAAATAAATAAAATAAAAAATTTCACAGCACATAAAGAAATGATTAATAGTTCATTGAATTTTTAAAAAAATATATATAGAAATTACTAACCAGAATCGGTTGATGCCGGTTAAAAAAATATTGTGGTTTTATTTTTTGAAAAAGTATTCCCTTGACATAATTTTTTTGATATTTGTGAGTTGCTAGAATGGAAATGGCAAACCAATTTCCATCTGTAATTGTGTGTGTAACCGGTGGAAAACAAACAAAGACAGCGAGGAGGTGGCCGATTTCAATCCCATTCGTTCCAGCTCCTCCGCTTTTCCGGCTTTTTGCACCCGAACTTGTTGCTATCGCAACTCTTCAAAGGGAATTTTGTCATCCTTGTCATCCTCTTGATGTTGTCTTGCGAATCTTAACATCATTTATTCTGTTCTTAAGTCACCACTCGAAAAAATAATTGAAATTAACGAGCGAATTGTGAATTTGTGAATTTTTTAACTATTTAAAATATTTATTCTTAAGACAAAATGAAACGCACAAAGTGAAAAAACTGAAATCTGAGAAAAACCCACTGCTTGAAATAAAACGAGAGCTTTATTCTACTCGAATAATTAATAACAAAAACATATCGCGGGGAGACTGAGATACTACACTGCGAGAAATGATTGACTGGGTGTCGATAGTGCGGCATTCGAGGCGACGCTTTTCAAACTATGTTGGCTCGCGGTCGCCGGTGCGAATGCGTCGACGTCGACGTCAATTGACGGCGCCGCCGCCGCAGCAGCAACAGCAGCAGCAACCACATCAGCAGGATCAACACCAATCCAGGGATCGCCAGAAAAAGGATAAGGAAAAAGAGAAAGAAAGAGACAAGGACAGTGATTCGGGGGGCGGTTCGCGGTATGCCTGCTGTTGTGCCAACGTAAGATTACAACAATCCCATCGATATACGATATATTTATCGGTTCTATCGTTTGCCTAAGTATTAAGTATTAATAAGTGGGCTGCAGGGATAACATATCCTTGATAAATGAATACCAATTGGGAATGACAATATTTCTTTTATATTTTATACTTATTTTCCCTTTTTACCTTACCTTATAAGTTTAAACCATTGTAGGGTTTTTAAAAATATATTCAGCAAAGAAGAAAACATAGTTTCATGTTTACTTTGAATCAACTTAAGATTATTTTCTTTAAATTATTTTATCGAAATAATCGATTTTGAAATAATTCTTTACTTTATTGAATCAGTGTTAAGAATTTTTAACAAATACCTAAGAAGTTTATTTGTTAATAAATGTTTTAAAGTTCTAAAGGTATTTTTAAGATTAAAAATCGTAACAATTTTAGGTTTTATGAAAAATATATTCAGCAAAAAAGGAAATATTTGGCAGAAAAATAGGATATTAATTCCAATGTCTTGGCCAGAAAATGGATATTAAGATAAATGCAGTTCCTAAGTACTTGCTTTTAATCCTGATCGCTTTCCATTTGACTTTCTTTCGCAGAATCAACGGATGCGCATCGAGTCGGATACGGAAAATGCGAAGGAGCCACCGGCTGAGCAGCAGCAGCAGCGCAGTTCCCGCTCCCCGCAGCAGAATCCGCAACAGCAGCAGCAGCCGCAACAGCAACAGCAGCCGCAACAGCAGCTGGGATCCAAGTCAAGGAGCGGGTCGCAGACTGTAAGTTGCTGCAATTTAATCATTTGTGCCAACGGCCCTAGCTGAAAATCCATGCCAAAGATCACAGATTCAGATACAGTCACTCACACAGATACACCAGCACGCACACCAACGCAAGCGAATCCTCGTAAGCCTCCATCAACACCAAAATCAGAATCAGAATCAAAACCAAACTCAACATCAAAGCCAAAACCAAAACCAAAACC
Source organism: Drosophila pseudotakahashii (assembly GCA_035046095.1). Classification (NCBI taxonomy): domain Eukaryota; kingdom Metazoa; phylum Arthropoda; class Insecta; order Diptera; family Drosophilidae; genus Drosophila; species Drosophila pseudotakahashii. Next base: position 19,267,839 of record JAWNOE010000105.1, read on the forward strand.
AAAACCCAAAGCGAAACCAACACCATTATCAACTTCGCCTTAACAACGGCAATCAGGCTAAAATGCTAAAGCGCGCTTTCGAGTCCACCTAGTTTTCGCCACATTTTCCGGCTGGGAAAAGTCCTCGAGGGCCGCCGAACAAGCAGCCAAAGAACACGCTGAGGAAGTGGAAACATCAGGCCGTGTAATTAGCCCCCTGCTCAAAGAATTCATTAGTTGTATATGTAGTTCCAAGGCTGCTCCCATTTGCACTTGGTTTTCGGCGGTCTCACAAACAAATTAGAAAGCTATCGGCGATAATTAAGTAATTTATAATTATCGATATTTTCGATTTTATCACAATATCGCTTCGATAATAACGATGACTTCTCAAAAAAACGAAAATTAAATTTCAAAAATGATCAAAATCGTTAAAAATAAATATCAAAATTTTGAAAATAGTATATATATTTAAATTTTGAATATCTCGTTATATAAATTATAAATTTTATTAAAATAAAATCGTAGCTTTTTACCCATTAATTTTTTAACTCGTTATTAAGGACATTGCTCTAGTTTTTTTTCTTTTGCGAATCGATTTAATATAACTATCTGTTAACAAATATGATGGAATTTGTGTTAGTTTCTATTGTTTGAGTTGTTGCAACTGCAACCGCATTTTCGCCTAAATTATTCATTTAGTGTAGGAGCCCTCCTACGCCCACAATTTTAAATCGCCAATGGGGAAAAGCCAATGTAATTGGGAGCACGCCCCACCGTCCCCTCCATTTATCCGCCTTTTTGCCCCCTGTTTGCTGCCTTTTTAACGAATCGTTACTTACTTAAGACGCTTAAGGCGCTCGGCCTCCTCGCTTTTGTGGGCCAAGCGTCGCCCATTTCCGTTTCCGGTGCGCCGTTGTTGTTGTTGTTGCTCGTCGTTGTAGCCTAGCCCCGGCCAGAAAGCCAGAAAGAAAATATAAACGTAAACGGGAAAATGGCCAAGCGGCGTAACACATTTTCTTTATATTAAAGCTTACGATGTTTATACTAAGTTTTTAGTGCATGATTCCGATTAATTTGTAATTGTAAGCATTGTAATAAACACATTCGATCAAAATTATTTATAATTTTAGCCTAAGTTTAATGCATGATTTTGCTAATGCTTTTAGTTGCCAAATAAAATTTGATTTTAGCTTAAGAAACATACCATGTGAAAGCCTAAAAAATATACATCCACTTTTGCGCTTATTTTTTGACATGTTTGTTCGTTTTTATTGCTATGATGACTTATGGTTTGTATTGATTTTTACATAATATTTATTTTATTTTATATTTTGCCGTAAAATATTTAAAATATGATCATTGCAAAGGAATACCCCTGCTATTTCTTTGTCGGTATTTTAGATGCAGTATTTTTTGGTCTCTTTCGAAGATCGCTCCGCGGTCCCACTCTCGTCTATCGATAGTCGGACTATTTGGGTGTGTTGTTTTCGTCGTCGCGTTCGGTTTTAATGACATTTTTTGTTTGTTTGTTTTGTTTGGTGCAACGGAAATGTGAACACAAGTATATCAATTTGCGTGCATCGTTTGTGAGTCACTGGCTTTGCCGTGGGCGGTGATATATAACTGAAGTGTGGGAAAGAGAGCGAGCATTGCCAGCGCGAGCGATAACGATAGGCAGAAATGCCAGCGAAGTATACCTAAAAAAAAATTCGCTCTCCCTCTCTCGCACAGTGTGTGTGTGTGATTGGTTTTTTTTTTACTGTGTTGTGTTTGTTGTTTCGGCGGCCTCTTTTCAGTTTCCCGATCGCTAAAACACAAACAACACGCCCGTGCGTGCGATTTAAATATATATGCTGTACGCAGAGCAAGCCGCTAAGTTCGAAATGTGTGCATTTTTGTTTATCTAGTGCAGAAAGTTGGATAACCACTGGCAAATAAAGTAGTAACGAAGCGAAGCTACCAAGCAGCGCCGGCTTTTGTCCGTGTGTTGGTGTGTGTGTGTGTGTGTGGCCATTCCGCCACTCTTTAACCCTTGAAGTGCCCATAAAAGTGGAAATATAAATAATAAATAATAATTGAATAAAAGCCGGAGCGACGATGACAACAAGGAAAAAGAAGCGCGACGGCGGCGGCAGCGGCGGCGGATTCATCAAGAAAGTCTCGTCGCTCTTCAATCTGGACTCGGTAAAAATCGGAGTTTTGTCCATGGGCCCTATTTGTATGGCCACCGGTATAGATATATCTGGTGGAAAATCGCTCTATATAGTGTTTAGTGCGCTGGTGATGATTCCATGGTTTATTTTTAAATCAAATTCGCAGACGGACTGAAAGCTAGCAGTATTTTCCTCGATTCAAAAGCGATATACAAGTGTGCGAACAGCTGCGGGCAAAATTGTAATGCCAAAATTACTTTTATTGCTGTTTCCGTTTGAGTGGGCTCGATTCGAAGTGGCCGCGAGTCATCAAAAAGTTTGTTTATTTACTGCTTGCCGCCTAAGCATTTCCAGTATTTGTTTACACTTCGTTAAGACTTTGTTTACATCTTCTTCTGATTGCGTATTTTGGCAAATTCTGCTATCTTGTTTTTTTGGCATTTATTTGTCGCAGAAATGATTTATTTTTTGAGTAGAATTTTTCTTGGAATTTTCAGAGTAAAATGTATGATACATTTTTTAAATATGATTTCCTATTGGTTGGTTACAAGAACGTTTTTCAATAGGAAATGTGCTAAAAATATTTTATTTCAAAATTTGGGCCTAGAATTTTGCCCCTGACTGTGCGCACACTCACACTCACACATTTGGGTGCGTTGTCATCGTTTTAGCGTCTTTGCATTGCGTTCGCGGCGAAAAAAAAAAAATAGAAAAAAAACTCTCATCGTCTCTTTCTAATGCTTCTTCGACCAACGGTTCTTCCTTTGTTGGTTTTGTTATTGTATTCACTGTTTCGCCCTTGTTGTTGTTGTTGTTGTTGCTGCTGCTGGTGCCCTTAATATTCAGCGCAGGCGTAGCCACTGCACTTGTTGTTGTCCCCAATTCGATCTTCCCTCTCGCTCGCTTTTTGCCAGAAATAGTTTTATTTTCGTGTTTTCTTGCCACCCACAAAACAATGGAATTTACAGTGGCTATTGGCTAAATGAGAAAGCAATTATTAAAAAAATATATGAAAAAAGGGATTGAATATTTAAAAAATTTGTTTCTTTTATTGATATATTTTTAGGATTTTTTAAATAGTTTTTTTTTTTAATTTTTTTATGGGTTTGAGAAGAATGTCCCTTATTAAATTGCTAGTATATTTTGACCAAAATATATAAAAAAAACTCAAATTTATTTCCCCCAATATTCACTGTACAAAACCAAGGCGTTTAACTTTATGGATCAGTCCATTTTTCGTTGAAACTTATAAACAAATCACGCGTCAGTCGGCTAAAAGGCAACAACAAATTGCTCCGAAGGACAAGTCTACATATTGGAACCATAATTTAAGTGCTCCCCACCCCCTCTGGATCGGTATAATGGAATAATGGCTTTGGGTTTCCGTTTCGATTGCGGCGTTTCTCGCAGGTGTCTCGACCACGATCGCTCGTCCGATCTCATATATAGTAGTAAACCCCTGGGCATTTTGCCAACATTTCTATATTCGATTTGATCAATGAAGTGCAACGCAGCTTGACGCATTCAAATTTCCCATTGGCCCTGTTTGTTTGGATTTATTAATATGTTATATATCTAGTTATTGGTTTCGCTAGGGTTTATGTTGAGCAATGTTCTCAGTAATCTTAACTTTTTTATGGCCTATATTGCCTATCAATATAATCTTGACTTCTTTGGCACAATATCTCACGCAATTTACCAATGAGTCATATTTGTTTATCTTGGATAGCTGGGCTCTTTTGTTTTTTCTAGTCTTTATGATCTCTTTCTCTCTGGTTCCTAAATATAATACGTTTTTTGCTATATATTTTTATGATCTAATTCGGTTTTTCTTTAATTTCCTTTCTTTTAATACGAATTTTCGAATACTGACTCTTAAATTTCGAATACTATCAATTTTATAGTTTTTACCTATGATAATTTTGTATTGCTTACAGTTTTATACTACTGTCATTGCGTATTAAATTGCATTTTCCCGCTTTGCATGCAAAACGCTACTTGAAATAGAGTATAATTTAATGATTCATTTGATTTGAGGTCTTAAAAGCATCTCTATTCCCACTTCCCATAACAATATCCAATGTGCATTGGAATTCCGACTCAGACTTTCTTACAAAGAGCTTAAGAATTTTATCGTCTGCGGTTCGGTTTTCCGCATTTTCAGGTTGCTTGTGGCTGTGGCCCCCAAGCATATGTTTATCATAGATAAGATAAGCGCTCTATATATGATATGATTTGGCTTCTCGCTTTGGCTTTAGTGCCAGCTACTAATTTCAAGGGTGTGCAACTTTACAAAAAAAAAAGAATAAGACCCACGAAAAAAGCAGAAGCTGAAAAAAAACCGATTGTAGCTCGTTGGCCCCGTTAATATAGCGTGCTGTTGTTGTGGTTTTTTTGTTTTTTGCTTTTTTCCTTGGGGGTTTAGTTGGCTCAAAGTCTTCGGTGTGTTTGTCCCAACACCCCCGTCCACATTTTTACCCCCATTACCTACCGAAACACGCCCGCTCCTATTAAGTGAGTTCCGATTGTTAACTTTATGATGTAATTTTTCTTCTTTTTATAATTCTTTTTGGGTTGGAAAAAAGTGTAACCAGAGTTGTCAGCGGAAGCAAAAGCGGCACGAACCTGTTAGCCTAAGTGTCTGGTACAGTGTTGGCTCGCTAATGGGTTCTTTAAGATGTAACACGTCTTTAATTGTAATTATAGCCATAATTACATGTATGACTTTGTCAAAAAACAGTTCTAAAAGCAAGTCTTAAGTTCGCATAATGCTCTTGAACAATATCTTTTACGTTTCCGTTTACGATTGGCATTGAAATTCTCTTATTGATCGATTTTAAAATATTTCTTACAGTATTTAGTAGAATTTAAAGAGTAAATAGATTAAATATAAATTAAAACTAATTTTGTTCTCATTTATTAGGGAAGTTATACTCTTTGATCTATGCACACAAAAAATAAACTTGGTAAAATCAACTGTTATAATTGTCAATCAGTCCCCAACCACAAAAAATAGTCAATTCTACTAAGTAAATAGTTACTTTCACAACAACAAATACACACAATTAGCAAAGACACACACCTATGTATATCCTAGACAAAATTATATTGCTTGATCTATAGAAATCCCATTTAGCGATTAACCACTGTAGCGGCAACACTCAGTATCCTCCAGAGATTAACCCAAAGAGCATATTAATATTTTTAGCCCGCCTACTTAAGTTCCCTAGGCGTATACTTGACTTGACCCACTCCCCGGGTTAATTGGCAATTTTTCGCTAGACTAGGGCGTTCGATAATGTATATACAAATGGGGTGGGGGCTGTGGGGGGTTAAGGGGCTAAGGGGCTAAGAAGTGGGATGAACGACGCCCACTTTTGCAATGCACACATCTTCTTAGGGTTAATGTTGCTGTCGTCGCCGCTTGATGAATTCATTTACACTGGGCTGCTAATCAATTGAACTCGTTTAACGATGCCATAACCCGTCCGTAACCCCCGCTCCTTAACCCCCTTGGCGCAAGATCGCTTTAAGTTGTGCAAGCTGTTTGTTTTTTGTTTTTTTTTCGTCTGTTTTTGTTGCCATTTTTAGCGCACTGTTGTTGGTTTTTCTCATTTTTTGGTCGCCTGTTAATTGCAACGAGAGTTTTGGCTGCGGCCCAGTTAATTCAAGATATTTCAAGAGTCGCCATTGACACGATTTTCCATCTCCATCTCCGGCGAGGGTGCGGCCAAAGCGGGGGCTTTGTAGGGTTAATCCGTATATTTATTAGTCACTGAATGGATTGGATCCTCTCTAAACTTTCCTCTTTCACTTTCCTCATCTTCTACAACAGATCCATAAGGCGTCGTCGGCAAAGGTAAGCCATTCCCAAAGGATCGATCCAAAATAAAACCTGTTGCCATTATCGATATCTACTTCATTTTATTAGGAAACTAAAGAAATCCCCAAATACCTTGTTCTTACTAAACTTTTTTTTTTTAATTTAAAAAAAATTTAAATTTTTTGAACAAATTTTTTGTTTTTCTATGATTATTTAGAGTTTCCATATATTTTAATCTCTGAATGGAATCCATTTGTTAATAATATAAATAAAATTTTTTATTTATTTTGTTTATTATACAACTTTGTATAGACTACCAATATTTATTTATACATAGAATTTTTTAATTTCCTCATAAATGCTGTAGAAATCGAAAGTGGAAACAGGCCAAAAATCAAAATCAACGTTGTTTGTCTTCGTTTTAACTGCATTTGCATCAACTGTGTGATCGTCGTGTGTTCGTCTTTGTTCATGTTGTTCTATGTATTCGCTGCCTAACTGAATTATCCATCCTATGACATCACAAATCACTGAAAAAGCTGAGAAGGTCATACATATATATATATACATTGTATAGCAATCTCATTAAAATTCTACAATACATAGCTTGTAAGAATAAATATACATATATCAGTGGGAATATTATGATATTTCAGATTATTCAAATGCAACCCAGTGCACAAAGCATTTCGGGATTCAGCTGAAAACCCTATTGATATAATCTTAAAAAACTGACTTGATTAAGATTGTATTTGTAATTATAACCCATTTTTTGACCCATTTCATACATTAATACACCTTTCATTACATTTTCACATCGCAAAACACTAAACCACTTACACACATCCCTCCACATTTGTGTGATCATTTCCTAACCCCCCAACTATACATATATATGAACCCAACTGACGATCTATTTCAATCCCCTCCAGGTGAATGGCGATGATAGCTGGTTATACGAGGACATTCAGCTGGAGCGCGGCAACTCCGGTTTGGGATTCTCAATTGCCGGCGGCACGGATAATCCGCACATCGGCACCGACACCTCCATCTACATCACCAAGCTCATTTCCGGCGGAGCAGCTGCCGCCGATGGACGGCTGAGCATCAACGACATCATTGTGTCGGTGAACGAGGTGTCCGTGGTGGATGTGCCGCATGCCTCCGCCGTGGATGCCTTGAAAAAGGCCGGCAATGTGGTCAAGTTGCATGTGAAGCGAAAACGTGGCACGGCCACCACTCCGGCAGCGGGATCGGCAGCCGGAGATGCCCGGGATAGTGGACCGAAGGTCATGGAAATCGATCTGGTCAAGGGCGGCAAGGGTTTGGGCTTCTCCATCGCCGGCGGCATTGGCAACCAGCACATACCCGGCGACAATGGCATCTATGTGACCAAGTTGATGGACGGCGGAGCGGCGCAGGTGGACGGACGTCTCAATATCGGGGACAAGCTGATTGCAGTTCGCACCAATGGGGTTTGTAGTTTACAATTAGTACTTCTGGTTGGTCCAGCAACTGATTTTTGTATTGTTATATCCCCCACAGAGCGAAAAGAATCTGGAGAACGTAACGCACGAACTGGCGGTGGCCACGCTGAAGTCGATCACCGACAAGGTGACGCTGATCATCGGGAAGACGCAACACCTGACCACCAGTGCGTCCGGCGGCGGCGGCGGAGGCCTCTCATCCGGACAGCAGTTGTCGCAGTCGCAGTCGCAGTTGGCCACCAGCCAGAGCCAGAGTCAGGTGCACCAGCAGCAGCACCAGACGCCGATGGTCAATTCACAGTCGACAGGTGCGCTTAATAGTGTGGGACATACGGTTGTCGATTCTCCACCACCAACACCACAAGCAGCAGCAGCATCTGCAACTGCAACTGCATCTGCATCAGTCATTGCAAGCAACACCACAGTCACCACAGTCACGGCCACAGCCACCAACAGTAGCAGCAAGTTGCCGCCATTGCTAATTGGCGCTAACAGTAATAGCAATATCAATAGCAATAGCAACAGCAATAACATCAGCAACAGCAATAACATCAACAACAACAACAGCAGTAGCAGCAGCACGACGGCAATTGTTGCAGTTGCAGCGGCAACACCAGCAGCAGCAGCAGCAGCAACTCCACCCGCCTCCTTCTATAACAATGCTTCCATGCCCGCCCTGCCTGTCGAATCCAATCAAACAAACAACCGATCCCAATCACCCCAGCCGCGCCGTAAGCGATTGATTTGTTTATTGTTATTTAACCGATCTTTTCTTGTATCATATTATAATATCATATCATCGATGTCTCAGTCGAGTATGTTTATCGGAGGTCCTGCGATCTCCTGGAATAAATACACTTGTGCTGCGGCCTCATCATTGATCTTTGTTTCTTTCCTTTCATTTCTAAAACGTTTTTATTAATTTTATTTTATTTTACTAACCATCATGTATCTTTGTTTCATGTATATTATTTATTTTTCCATAATAACACTTTACTTTCCTTACTTATTTAATTTCATTAAGCTTATTTCCTGCATTTTCTGTATTTACTTAAATAATATTTTAGACCTGCTTAAGTGCTTTTATGGGATCCTTTGGAGTAAAGGCACTTGAGAGGTCTCTTGAACCCATGTTTATTCCTTCCCATCCTCTACTCTTCTCCCAAATGATCTATATCCTAACCACTGCTATTGCTGCTGTGCCAATTAATTTGAGGCCCTAGAAGAGATCACTTTCATTTGTCACACGCTGAAAGCTGCTCCCGCCTATCCATACCTTGTAGTCAGTTCCCTCACCGCCATGCTGTTGATTTGAACAACCCAAATCGCCCACTAGAGTTGTGCCTGTTCCTTGTGTTCCGGATCAGAGCGGTATATCCTCCTGATCCCGTGCCCCCAACCCCCGATCCCCGATCTCTGTTGATTTGTTGTGCTGTATATTAAGGTGTTAATAAGCGTTATAAGCGTTATATATTGGTGTGCCTGGGTTCGACGTGTATGCCTGTGTATAGTGTGTGCCTGGGTTTGTGTTCGTGTTGTGGGAGGGGCGTAAAATCACAATACAATCTTCAGTTTCCGTTCTGTTGTCTTCCGTTTCCGTTTCTCCTTCTGTTTCCGTTGGCCTCTCCTCAGTTATTGTCGCAGTCTTTTTTTCGTTGAAAACAGTTTCTTTCTCTTTCTCGGCGGTGCCTGCTGTCTCTGTCTCTTTGTCCCCTTGGCGTTTGTCTGTCTCTACATATGTCTCGGTGTCTGGATTCCTCTGGACACGCGCTGATTTAAATCCGCAAGAGATCATTATATATTTCTCAAAGCATTATTAACCGCTCTATCTCTCTCTGTCTCTCTATCTCCTTCTTTGTCTATCTTTATCTGTCTATCTCTGTCATGTCTCAATAATTAATTCCCATTCAATGTGCAACAATAAAAAAAAAAAAAACAAAAACGACCGATAAACCTAAACCAAAATCACAAATTTCTGATAACAACCTAGAGCCCGGCTCGCGATATGCCTCCACAAATGTCCTGGCCGCCGTTCCGCCAGGAACTCCGCGCGCAGTCAGCACCGAGGATATAACCAGGTGAGTGTTAAGTTCACTCTTTACTTGAGTTGCATTCTATATTATAAAATCTGCTTGCCACAGAGAACCGCGCACCATCACCATCCAGAAGGGACCCCAGGGCCTGGGCTTCAATATCGTTGGCGGCGAGGATGGCCAGGGCATCTATGTGTCCTTCATTCTGGCCGGCGGTCCGGCCGATCTCGGCTCGGAGCTGAAGCGCGGCGACCAGCTGCTCAGCGTGAACAATGTCAACCTCACGCATGCAACCCACGAGGAGGCGGCCCAGGCGCTCAAGGTGAGCGAAGAAACTTCATTCACCCTTAATAATTCTAATCATACGATTACTTTCCATTGCAGACTTCTGGCGGTGTGGTGACCCTGCTGGCGCAGTACCGACCCGAGGAGTACAACCGCTTCGAGGCGCGCATCCAGGAGTTGAAACAGCAGGCTGCCCTCGGCGCCGGCGGATCGGGAACTTTGCTGCGGACCACGCAGAAGCGATCGCTATATGTGCGCGCCCTATTCGACTATGATCCCAATCGGGACGATGGCCTGCCCTCGCGAGGATTGCCCTTCAAGCACGGCGACATTCTGCACGTGACCAATGCCTCCGACGACGAATGGTGGCAGGCGCGACGCGTCCTTGGCGACAACGAGGACGAGCAGATCGGCATTGTGCCGTCGAAGAGGCGCTGGGAGCGCAAGATGCGAGCTCGGGATCGCAGCGTCAAGTTCCAGGGCCATGCGGCAGCTAATAATAATGTGGATAAGGTGGGTGGGTGGCTATACGGAAAGCCTCGAAACAAATTTTAGACTTTAGTATGATTTATTTATATTATATAACTAATGATCGATTTTTCTCTCCTTCCAGCAATCGACATTGGATCGAAAGAAAAAGAATTTCACATTCTCGCGCAAATTTCCGTTTATGAAGAGTCGCGATGAGAAGAATGAAGATGGCAGCGACCAAGAGCGTAAGTAGACCAAGTCAAAGGGAGGAGGCAGCTGTCCGACTTTGTCACAGTCTCGATCGCTCAGTTCGCCCTTTCACCGGAGATGATGATGGCGGAGATAATGGGAGAACATCAAGCAACTCAAGCTCAATCTCAAGGCGTTTTTGGTTTAGTCCTAGGCTTAAGGCTCCAAGACTTTCACTCTGTCGCTTTCTCTACTGAATATCTGACTGGATGATGAAGAGCGTGTGTGTGCTTTTGACGGGCGGGTGTTTGATTGACTTGAAAGCGAGTGTGTGCCTGTCTGTTTTGACTACGATAAGAAGATAGAAATGTTGTTGAGACGCACCAAATTTGCACAAAAAAACCTCACTCTCGACGTCCTGTTGTCCTGTTTTACTAGCCCACGATGATTGTTCTTAGTTAAGCCTTTCATGCCCTATTAAGTGTGCCCAACTATCCCAGTTTTGTACATCCTAAAGGTCCTTAGACCATCTATTTCATTTTCGGTTACGATCTTCTTAACTTATGGGCATGAAAGGATACGTATTTACAAACATTTGTGAAGAATAGTCATCAGAAGCTTAACTTTGTTCATGTATTATATTATTTCCAGTACAGTCCAGTCCTGAGTTCATGTTTTTCATTTGTTAAACATAAAGTTAGATAAATGTTTCGTTTAAATTTTCTAGTTGAGATGTTTCACCCATTATGGCCCCAAACCTTGTTTTATGTTTTGTTATGCATTTTTTATATGATTTACATTTCTGTTTATTTCCATATATATATACTTTCCCCCACCGAAAAACCCGTGATGTCCAAACACTCATACCACCAACCACAATCACCAAATCAACAAAACTTGGATGGACCGATTCGAATCCATCGATGAACCGACGAATCAACAATCAATCACACATATATTAACACATTTCCTGTCCCATTCGATGTGCTTGGATGTTGGATGTTGTATTATCTTGTGTGTGCCCCGATCCGTTACGATCCCGAACTATATATGTTTAGCCAATGGAGTTGTGAGCAGCACCAGCGAACTCGACATCAATAGTGTCAACAACAATCAGGCGAATGAACCGCAACGTAAGTGCCGACGATATCGCTATCAGTTGGAAATGTTTCGAAACAGAGCCGAAGATCTGATCTATCCGCTTGTAAATGTATCAAGGTGTCAGGGCTTCTCAGATGGTCTAGTCTCTTGGTTAACAATCACACACACACAAACAAACCACACCTGTAAACGAACACACACACACACATTTGTACACATTTTAGACCGTAAGCTATAGTCGATCACGATCTTACTAACCGTTAGTCCTCGCGGGGAATTCTATAGCCCACGGCCATCAACGTGTATATAGTCTTGGATTAAGCTAAACAAATCAGAAAAAGAAAGTAAAAGAAAGAAACGTATCTGTATCCGAAGACGGTTCTTCAGCGGCAGAGTTGCACGTTCTACATCAATGTACATCATACGATACATCATCATCACCAGCCCCATCCGTGATGAAACCAAGTTGTTTTCGTTATTTAGTTCATTTTCAAAAGCTTTTCCTCCCGCTACTCTCTACTGACAGTACATTTATCTTCTTATCGCTCTTCTCTCTCTATCAAAAATCAAACGAAAAACTTTGTGTCCAGCTGCTTTCATCAAATGTCTACATCACAATGACCCCAAAACAGTTTTATGAGAAACCAGCAATAACCTTTAACTACTTGCCATCTTGATCATACATACAGAATTAGAAGGAACCTTCAGATGGTTTCTCAGAACTTTGAAAATCCTGAATGGTTCTTACATCGCAGCTACTTACGAGTTAGTAATTAATTAAAGGATTTTTCTTCAAATTGGACTCATGACTCCAGAAATGCGGTGCAGAAAGAACCATTCAGGATCGCATTTTTAACCAAATATAATAATATAATGTTGTGTCTACCCAAATGAACCGATCTCCACCGCTATTCTGTTTTAAACTGACAAAAACATATCTCTTTCGATTTCTCCTTTTCTGTTTTCTCTCTTTTTCTCTTCCCTTTCGGTTTCTCGTTTGTTTTCTCTTCGTTTTCTAGCCTTTATGCTTTGCTACACACAAGACGATGCCAATGCTGAAGGAGGTATGTACTCGATCAGAAGAATTTACCTAACATACATATACATATCGATATCTCTTACATAACTTATACATAACTATCTATCTATATATCTATATCTGAGTATATCCACTGAACATAAAGAATACATAAAGTAACATAACATTAAACATTTAACAAGTGCTAACTTTCGATTAACATTCATAGAAACGCATTTGCTGTAAGAACTAACACGGTCTCAGCAGAACACATATCCGATTAACCACTTACCTGCATATATACATACATACATAACATACATACCTGTTTACATACATGCATACATCAAGAAACATCACACGTGTAATTTGATTTTTCGTTTTTCGGGCTCTCAGTGCTTTTTATTTACATTCTCCCAGCCGTACATCACATGTCTCTGGCGATCTCTGCTCATACATCACTCTCTATCGCTATAAATACATCGGGGTTCTCCAACTTACATATATGTGTAATAGCCCGATATTTTCTATATATGTACCCAACCGCTCCGCAAGACTTTTGCGGAAATTGATGGATCTTCCAAATTGAACTTTCGAAAGAACTCTAAACTCTATCATCTGCATGTAAATGTCCATTAAATGTACACTAAATGTATAAAGGAAACGTAAGACGATGTAAACTCGGATGTACATCAGATGTGCATAGAATATATGAATACACTGAAATTTGTACAGGGAGCCCGTACATCAAGTATCCCCCAACATCATCCAATCGATCGTTGTTTCGAGGACAAGGTCTCTGTATTTTTTTCACCGATCTCCTTTTAAGTTATAACTCCGGATCCCCAGGACATTGGCAGACAGAAATCAGAAAACTATATAACATTTCGATCTCAACTTGCTGTTCCTTTATTATCCGCTTATCTCACGTCGTGTTTCAATGTTGCCACACTCGATGCGATATTATAATGTACATATAATAGATGTAACTGGAATGGCGTACTTGGTGTGAATACAGGACAGATCATCCACACAGAAACACAACCAACAGCAAACCGAAAGAAAGTCTTCCTTGGACAATTCTCGGCTCGGAATGCACACGAATAATCCATACAGAAGGGAACTCAATTCAAATCCCCTCACATATGCTCCTTTTTAGTTTTCAGTCAGTCACAGACAGACAGTACAAGACATGAGTAAATGGTGATTTCGATTTCGATTTGTTGTTAATCCTTTGGTATTTTTGTTCTTCTTTTACATTTAACCCCTGTGTCTGTGAACTACTTTGAATTCTTGTGTTGTGTTTGCCTACTACTCAACTACTACCAACCAACCAACCAATCAACCAACCAACAACAACAACTACTACTACTACTTCAACAACAACGACAACAACAACTACTTCCGTTCGAATCTACTACTATTCTACTACTATGTCTGCTACTATATCTACTACCGATCTATAATTGTGCGTAACGCAAACGCAACGTCACTCCATCTCTCTCTCTCTCTATCTATATATATATATATATATATATATATATATCTGTTTCTGAATATATATACAATCTATGATGGAACCACACCGAACACAAAAACATCCTTTGATTTGTTCTTTGTAAACCTCTGTTAAAATCACAAAACTTTCTCTTGTTCTAAATACACACAATCCAATCCCATGCCACACATATCAATATCTCGCTCTATATATAAATATTTAACTTCTCAAAAACCAAAACCAAAAAATCCAACAAAAAAACGAAAAAAAAAACAAAACCACCGAAATATATCTCTATATGTATACATATATATTTGTTATAACCATGCGCTCACGAACTGCGAAACAACAACAACCTACTACTAAATTCTTCTAAATCTGCGCTACCATCACTATCGACTACTAATCACTGCTCAGGCGAGATTATCTACAGGGTGGAGTTACCCGATATGGAGCAGATAACTCTGATCTACTTGGAGAATAATGATGCGGACTATCGTAAGTCGAGCATCTGAACAACCAACAATCACAAAAATAAAAAACAACCACAAGAACCAACAGCAAAATATTACAAAAAAAAAAAAAAACAAGCAACAAGTCTATTCTCTTTTTGTAAAACTAGTGAAAGTTACAACAAAGCTTATGTTTTCTTCTACTTAAAAACCAAACAAAAACCAAAAAAAAACCGAAAGAATGAAAGTTAAATATTTAGTTATGAATACAAAGAAACAAAATTTTGCAAGATCAATTCCCCTTGGTTATATTTTTCGTTCTTGCCTTGATTTCTGCCTATCTCTTGCTTTGTCTCTCACTCATGCTGTCTCACTCCATCTCTCTGTCTCTCTCTCTCTCTCTATCTCGCTCTGTGCTATACATCTATCTCTATCGCGTTTTGTCCTTAGAGAATATACTTTAAAGATATGTAACTTTCTGAAAGGCTTTCAGTAGATCTTGTTTTCTTTCCATCATTATGTTCATTTTGTATATCTGAGTTTTAACCTAGGATAAGCCTAAATCTCTCTTCGTCCAAGTAGAACGATATTTTTTATACTGGCAGAGAAATTTCGTTGATATTAAACTATATACATATCATTTAAGACCATCAATATATAAGATTAAACAGAAATTCCAAGCCCGTGCATAAAACTTCCTGGACACACAACTTAAACCCCGAATATTTCGTTGATCATCGACCTTATGGTTTGCTTATGAGTTCTTAAACTGTTGTGAATTGTTGATAGTTGCGTAGAATCGAATGATGATAGATGATAATTTTGTGAATCCACCAGAAACCACACACAACTGAAAAACACACACCTTGTATCTGTATCAGTATCGTTTGCCTCTTTCTACTTCTATCTTTTTCTTCTTTTTGTTTTTGGTTGCCACATTGCATAGTTTCACCCGAGCAGTAACAGAAAAGTTGACCCACGGATCCAAAGATCTGAAGATCCTGAGCTTAGAGAACCCTGTTCTGTTTTTTTTTTGATCCTTCTGCCTGGTTAGATGTTTGTCCCTGTCCTCTTCTTAGTTCTTAGTTAGCTAAAGAGCACACACACACTCACCTTGCCCCCGACACACATCTATATATGGATTTGTATATAGAGTACTGGATCGATTCCAATTCAGTTGGTTTGCCGTTTGATTTTCATGTATTGCTCGTCTCGTGTCGCGTCTTTTGCATGTGCCACCCGCCTCCCGAACCACCGCAAAAATTGTTTCTATTCGAGAGGGAAAATATCAGATTAAGAGACCCCCCTCCCTAAGAAAACAACACACTTTCGTCTTAGAGTTCAGAGATATTTTGTGAATTAATCGCGGGTTAAGATGAAACTACTGAATAAAGGAATTGTACAAATCGAGGGAGTTTTATTTGCCTTAATCGATCAGTTGTTAATATCCAACCCGTAGCACTCAACGTACGTGTGTCTGTAAATGAGTCCCCCAAAATAAACTTGATCTGTGAGTTCTACGAGGCGTCAAGTGAGTAAAACCCCACAATTACCCCCAAATGGTAACGAGGAAAGCCAAAAAACAAAAAAGAAATCCAATAACTGGGTTCTCATCCAACGCCAAGATCTAATCACCTAAGCTAGTTCTAATGATCTCGACATAACTATAACTATACACCCACTCATAACACAGAGTTTCTTAATTCATGTTGTCCAAATCTTTGTGTGCCATGTATGTATGTAAGATCATGATGTCATGTATGTAGTATGTAACCGTGTAAGACCTTACCCAGTGTGCCCACTGTCTGTTAACTGTTTGCTCGTAGATCGCCTGCTCTATATGTCTACATAGCCATCATTTCTATATCCTATATAGTATATAGTATATAGTATAGTTACCATTCGGCATATTGCATTCACATTTGGTTTTTCGGTTCGTTTTCGATTTTAAGTTTGATATCATTTCATTGTATACCTTAAGTTTTAAGTGACTTCTTCTTAGGAACCCCCATTTATTGCCTTGATTATAAGTTTTATAAGTTTTGCGCCGCGCCACAGTGAATGCTTGATAAGTGAAACAAGCGGAACTTGACAAGTATTTACTTTTATTTAGCAAAATTGCAATATTTTTACTGTACATTTTTCTGTGTGCGAGAGCTTAAATTAAACGAACCTAACTTAGAGATACATACTCTTCCGCTATTTCCCCCCCCAAAAAAAAACCGTAGAAAGCAATTGAAACTAACCCCAAAATGTATACAACTCTTCTAACTCTAACTGACTTGCCGATATAATATATCCCACTCCAGTTGCAATCCATAGACCGAAATAGATATTTGTTTTGTAGAGTCCCAAAGTTAATTTCTCTGAAGGAAAGAAATCCACTATCCGATTCCGAACCCGATTCCCATTCCCAATCCGATTCCCACTCATTTAGAACACTTTGCGATGACGTAGTGAGCACCTGCACGTGAAGATCCTAATCCGAGTGCTTACCCTACTTTCCAGCTTCCGAGGAGAACGTCCTGTCCTACGAGGCCGTGCAGCGCCTGTCCATCAACTACACGCGCCCTGTGATCATCCTGGGGCCGCTGAAGGATCGCATCAACGATGACCTTATATCGGAGTATCCCGACAAGTTTGGATCCTGTGTGCCACGTAAGTATATCAATCTATCTATGATCCATCTATACCAACTGGTAATATATTTGTACCCCTCCCTTAGACACCACCCGACCCAAGCGGGAGTACGAGGTGGACGGCCGGGACTATCACTTTGTGTCCTCGCGCGAACAAATGGAGCGGGACATCCAGAACCATCTGTTCATCGAGGCGGGCCAATATAACGACAATCTGTACGGCACATCGGTGGCCAGTGTGCGCGAGGTGGCGGAGAAGGGCAAGCACTGCATCCTGGACGTGTCCGGGAATGCCATAAAGCGCCTGCAGGTCGCCCAGCTCTATCCCGTGGCAGTGTTCATCAAGCCCAAGTCGGTGGACTCGGTGATGTGAGTTTACTTAGAAAGTTTAGTTGGAGGATTTCTGTGATTAAATGGTTGGATTTTCCACAGGGAGATGAATCGTCGCATGACGGAGGAGCAGGCCAAGAAGACGTACGAGCGGGCGATTAAAATGGAGCAGGAATTCGGCGAATACTTTACCGGTAAGTAAAGGAATATATATAGATAGGAATCTTTCTAACGAAAATGTAAAATTATTTATCAAATTTAAACACCCCTATTGAATATCCAATAGAATTTATCCCTCATATGTTAAATTATTACTATAAATGAAAACTTATATAAATTGTCTAGTTACTTCTTTCCTTAAAATAGTTATTATATTTTAATTTATTATATATTATATTATTATTTAATATATTATATAGTTATATATTTTAATTTATTATATATTATATTATTATTTAATATATTATATAGTTATATATTTTAAAACAGGTGTCTAAAAGTATGCAGCAATATATTTTAAACTCTAAAGAGCGATGAATTTATTCAGGAAGATGATTATTATTTATTCACTGCATACTTTTAGACACCTATTTTAAAAACCTCTTATATGGGAATCTAAATACATTGGAATATAAATATACAACCTTTTCGTTTTTCCCCTCTCATCCTTAACAGGCGTTGTCCAGGGCGACACCATCGAGGAGATCTACAGCAAAGTGAAGTCGATGATTTGGTCCCAGTCGGGACCAACCATTTGGGTACCTTCCAAGGAATCTCTATGACCAACAGCCACCACAACTTGGACACTGCCGCCTCGAGTTCGATGCCGACCGGTCTCGAGAACAACAATAGGAGCAACAGCAGCAGCAGCAACAAATCAGCAGCCGCACTGATGATGCATCACAGTAACAACAGCAACAACAGCAGCAACAGCAACAACTACTACAACAGCAGAAGCAGCCACAGCAACAGTAACAACAACAGTAACAACAACAACAACAACAACACTACTGACAACGACAGGAAACGGAAACAGAAACTAGAAAACCAGAACCACTGACTACTTAGAAACTTAACCGACAGACAGTAAAATTTATATTGACGCAGCCGCAGCAGCCAACTTAATGTAGCAAATTGTCCAAAGCAATTTTATTTGGATGCACTCATTGATGTACGGTCAGATGAACGTACATCCCAGCAGCTAGACGAGGATGGACGAACATCAGAGCAAAGCATTTGGTATTTGGCATCGTAGGGAAGATGAGATGAGATGAGATGAGATGAGATGGGTGTTCAAACTGAAGCGGACAAAGGTGTATAGTTTTTAGTTAGAACAAAGTTGGATATAAACAAAAAAAAAAGATAAAGAAGCGAAATATATAATATATATATATATACACACACCACTTATATAGACTAAGATCCGATTATATAAAAGCATAGAGTCGAGCGGATGAGGATGAGACGAGGGCTTTAAGGAGTTCGTTAAGCGCTAGAGTGTTGTTTGTTTATGTTGATGTTTATATACGAGAGCCAAGAGTTATAGCGAGTTAGTTATGTTGACGATAATGTGTTTTTTGATATATATTGATCTATATGAAATATGTAAACATGCAGCGGGCGCATTGCATTGCATGGTGGTTAACTTTAAGTACGACAATGTTTAGTAGCTGACTACGAATAATGACGACGATAATGACGGGACGCAGATGCGGATGCGAATGCGGATGCGGTTACGGTTGCGGATCTAGCGGAGAGTCAGAGAATGACGAGAATAACGATTTACGATTACGATCTAATGATAATGATATAATATATATATATATATATATATATTGATGAATATCGAAGCTAATAACGAGATGAAAAAGAACGTTGGTGCATTTGTTGTTAGATGTGTGTAATTTTTCCCACTCGCCTTTGCCTAAAAGCAACACAAAAGTAAAGAAAAACCAAGAAGAAAGAAAAACAAAAACAGAAACAGAAACCTAAACCGAAATCAATAAACATGCGTATGATAAATACTAGAAACTAGCGGAAAAGTTGCATATAAAACCATAGACATTCATTCACACATCTACTTACTATATATATATCTGTACCATTTAGCCTATAGTCCGCAAGAGATCGTCGAAACAAAGTCATTTTACTATATATAAATATACACGAAACACCCGCATAATGTAAACTTGGAGTGCAGAGAGAAGAGGAGGAAATGAGAAACAAGAGAGGAGTGGAGAAATCGAATGGAATTTGTTGTCGCGTTGATTTAAATCTATGTAATGAGTAAAATATTGTATATTTAACAATCTATGAAACAAATATAGTATGTAGATAAAACACAAACGCATACACACGAACACGAACCCATACAGGCATACATGGATTACCGTTGCGGTCTAATTTTATACACACAAACACAAAACACACATACACACAAGACAAATCGAATTGCAAAGGCAAATAAATAATGAAATAAGGAAGCGGAAGATGAAGATGAAGAAGCAGAGCTGGAGATGAGATCAACTCAAATTAGATAACTATACATATATTTGCTGATTAATTTATATTTATATAAACCAATCTACGATTTATAGCCAACGCACAGAAAAGAAAACAACAAAACGAAAACAAAACACATTCGAAATTTGTTCGAAAAAATTTAGCAAAATTCAAGTTGAGTGTTAACATTATTATCCATGCGAATATGCTTGAAAATATTATTATTTTTTTACTCTGTCCATCATCTCTCTTGCTATCTTTCCTACATACATACTTACTACTTGAACAATTTTTTTTATTTAATTTTTTTTTTTTTTGTATATTGCAAAAAACGTCGCAAAAACGACGCCACAGCAGCAGCAGCTATGGATATTATTTCAAAAATATATACATATAACTATTATACAAATAAAGAGAATACAAATTGATTATAATTTTCACAATGTATGCGCCGAGAGCATTGTTATATTTAATAAACAATTCTAAAAACAAAAAGGACAAACAATGAAAAACTAATAAAAATGAAAAACTATTCGAATAATTTCCACTCTAAGCGAAACAAAAGAAAGCAAAAAACAGCAAAACAAAAAGCTGCGGAACCCTAAGTGTATTAAAAAAACAAACAAAAAACGCAAATCGAACTTCTCTTAATCAATTTGATACATCCAAAACTAGCATACGAAAAAACGCATTGCATTAACTAACATTAAACGTCGACGAGCCGGGGAGTTAACTATAGATAACCGCTTAACAGGGTGCGCCCCACGTCTTTTTGGGTAACAACTATTCGTAACTATTCGTAGCAAGTGATTTTTTTTTCGCTCAAACAAAAATACTTGAATCCAGGTGAAGGAGGACAGGACTATTTTCCAAGCGCCCGTCTAACCCACTGGAAGAAAAAAACCGAAAAATCAAATTCAAATCACTTTTCCAACTAGCCTTAGATTTTACTAACGAAAACAAAAAAAAAAAACATGAAACCCTCGAGAACTAACTATCAAGCAATTATCAACTAGATAAAGAAAATATATTAAAATTAGAGCAAGGAGCGCTGCTGAGAAGGGGACTTTCTTTGTCGAAAACTAAAATAAAAAACTAAAACCCATTCGTTCCCCATGATATATGATATATGATATATATATATGTATAATCCTATCCACTACACACATACGCGCGCGCATACAAAGCATGGGAAAGCGTTTCATCAAAATTGTGCCTTTTCTTTTTGTTGTTGTTGTTGTCGAATCGAATATCGAGTTTCGAATATCGATGAAAATATACACACACATATAGACACATGTACGGGCAGGCTTTCGTATGGTTTCCGCTCACATTTACATCCCGTTTACATCACACTTACATCACACCTACATCCTAACCCACTGCCACCCCCATGAGAATGCAATGGTTTTTTTGCTAGTCATACACCTACGAAAAAATAAAATGGAAGAAATGGAGAAAAAGAAAACTTTAGCCTTAGCGATGAAAGTAAAGAAAGTAAATCAAATTCAATTTTGTTGAAGCTCGCGTATGGATCGGCAGTAGAGCTATATGCATATGTTCTATACACGAGATAGTGCAGAAAAAGAAGCGTAAGGAGTTTAAGAATTGGGTTGATATATATGGGAAAAAAAAAGAAAACACTCAAGTACACCCAACATATGTACAATACTCATGTTCATGTGCGAGAAATAATTAGAGACCCCGAATTCGGCCTCTCAAATGCGTTTTCATGATGTATTATGTCAAATGTAATTTGTTCATCAGCGGATTGAACACTCGCCCACACCCCAAAAACACACTCGAAATAAACCGTAATAAAAATACGTAATCATATGCCCTGGCGTTTTATTGGTTTTATTTTCAGGGAATAATTTGGGGAAACCCAATAATTAAATTACAAATTTAATTTATTAACAATGTAGCATACTTTGGAGGATTTCGTTTAATTTAATTGCCTTATTTTATTGAGTATAATATAAAATAAATGTCATGATAAATGAATTACTATAGATAGGAATGTATCTGGGTAGGCCTCGGCTTTTTAGTTTGCTTCCCTAATTAAGTAATGGACTCCACTAAATAAATACCCATGTGAAATTCGGTCTCTAAATTCTGTTCTTCCGTTCTCCCCCTTTTTTCGCTTTGTGCGTTTCAATTGGAGTCAGTTGGACTTGGGCAATGGCACACACCATCAGATTGGACTGGATAAGGAGAATCCTGAACTCATCCTGTTCCACCAGACAATGTCGTCCAATGCGTAGGGTTCAGTAGTGGGATTTTAGTACAGAACCCGAAATAATAAATCTATGTACGTTGTATCCCCTCCAGACGACGTTGGTAAGCCGAGGATCTGCAGCCAGGGGCCCTTGAGGCGCCTGATGCGTTCGATCAGGAATAACTCGGGCACGGCTTCCGATGGCAATGAATCCTCCAAAACGGGAAGAAAGCCCCAGAACACGCCCCCTTCGAACACCGAACGACAATCGCCCTTCAGGGTCAACACATCGCCAAACGGTAGGTATGAGCCCTGGTAAAAGCAGCCACTCACTTCTAAACGTGACTTTTTACAAATAGACTATTTTTTGTGGTTTTTTAATCGTAATCGTAATTACATATTTGTTTTTGTTTTTCATTCGTAATTTAGACAAATTAAGGCCCACAGCTAAAAGAGCGACTGTTTTGAGCAGCTAACGACCTAAACTAACGATCCCCATCACTTTCTGGAAAATTTATTTTTTGGTAAATTTTCGCATTTTTGACAAGGGGTTACATCATAATTTTTTGCGAAAAATGACAAAAATTAAAAAATTTCTAGGTTTGAATGCCAATCGGTTGGGAATTTAATTACGAGTTCAACAAGGTATGACACTCCATATTTGGATGATTATTCTCGTTCGTACAGCCAAAATACTGATATTTTAGGGCGGAAAATATGGATTCAAATTTTAGGAGAAATTAAGATTTCTTTTGTGATTTTTCAACCGTAATTTGGACAAATCAAGGCCCACAGCTAAAAGAGCGACTGTTTTGAGCAGCTAACAACCTAAACTAACGATCCCCATCACTTTCTGGAAAATTTATTTTTTGGTAAATTTTCGCATTTTTTACTAACCCCTTGTCAAAAATGCGAAAATTTCATCATAATTTTTTGAAAAAAATGACATAAATTAAAAATTTCTCGATTTGAATGCCAATTGATTGGAAATTTAATCACGAGTTCAACAAGGTATGACACTCCATATTTTGACAATTTTTTGCAAGGTTTTTCATCACAACTAAAAAATTGAGGTAATTTGTGACGCTACCTTGACCAAGTTTTTTATCAAACTAAAAATTGAGGTAGTACGTGGCGCTATCTTGACCAAAGTTTTTAACTGCCACTTAACTTTTACCAATTGCTCTCAAACTGTAGCGGTTTCGAAGTATGAATAATTTTGTAGCATACTTTGACGCAGAGCAATATAATTATGTTGTGGTTTGTGTCTTGGGTAAGCATATTTGCAATACTGGGAAAGAAAGCATACTTTTAGGGCGGATAAAATTGCACATTTAAATAATTTTGTAGCATACTTTTACGCAGCCCAAAAGTATGCTACAAAATTATTCATACTTCGAAACCGCTACAGTTTGAGAGCAATTGTTAAAAGCTCTGCTGCAGCTAAAAACTTTGGTCAAGATAGCGTCACAAACTACCTCAATTTTTGGTTTTGTTGAAAATCTTGGTCAAAATAGCGTCACAAGCTACCTCAATTTGACTTCGTTAGAATTTGGATTTCATGAATAAAAATTTTCAAAAAATGGAGAAAAATAAAAAAATTCCCGAATTGAGGCACAAGTCTGTAGCTTTATTTCCCCATAAATTATTTACTATAAATTCCTCGTATCTTAACACAGCTAATTTGGTGGGCCTCTTAGTCAGAGGGCTGGAAAAGAAGCGCCTGCCATTCGAGAAGTCGGCCACAATGAGGACGCACAATGCACAGAGGAGAGGAGAGCAGCTGGCGAGGAGCCTGCGATCGCAGCAGGATGCGACTTCCGGTAGTCCCTGGTCGAGGAGCAGCTCCACCATTCCACCGCTCAAGATTCTCGAGATGGCGCAAAGGAAGCGCAAGATGATGTCGTCGCAACAACAGATCGATGCGATGCGGACCAGGAATATGGAGCGAATGGTGCGTGAATCACAGGCCAGGAAGGAACTTCTTGAAAAACGGCAAGAAAAAGAGATGGAAACCGAACCCCAATCCAAAACCAAAGCCAAGATCAAACTGGAGACCCAGGCAGTGGTGGAGCTGCTGAAGAAGGCCATTTCCTTTACACACGGCGAGGTGAGGGATGTTAGGGTGTCCAGGATGCAGACCAAGCTGGAGTGGAATGACAGCTCTACAGATCTGATCGGTGACAACCTGCAGTCGGCCCATGCCTACCACATGTGCATTCGCTGTGCCATGATCCTGAGCCCCCGAAAGCCCGAACACAAATCCACGAAGACCAACAGCCGCGAAATAGCCGCCAATCTCATCAAGGAGGAGCAGAGACGTCTGGACACCTTGAAGGTTCACTTAAAAGATATCAACTCTTTGGTTGTCGATCCCAAGTCGCTGCTCATCACTAAAGTCCTTGATAAGAACGAGATTCTGTCGATTAATCAGTCTTACAATTTTCCAATCGTTGAAAATCCAGATGTCTTCTCGCACATATCAAAAAATCAATCAAGGAATAAACTCAGCAAAGGACCTTCGAAACTGTTGACAAATTGAAAGCGAATTTTAGAAAATATATTCTTATGCCTTAATCACATTTTATAATAATTAATTTCTAGGCTTGCAAAATTTAATAAAATCGAATGAAAACAATTATTTAAAAAAGGTATCCTTTGCCCGCATCCTTAAAGTTATGCGGCCATCCGAACTATGGGTTCAAAAGCTTCGTGTCTTGTTTTTATTTCGCCAAATATCCTTTTCCCTTAGATTATGCTTTCAATTAACTTGAGTGCCGATTGAGTGTCGATTAGACTGCGGTATACCAGACAAAAACGAAGGCCATTTAACCGTGGACATAGCCAATCTGAATGATAATAATGCCGTAGGACAGACTGCAGCTAATCAGGGCGAAGGCACATCGCATGTCCATTCGAAACATTCCCAGCACTTTGTTCTCCAGCGATGCTCGTCGAATTGCTCGCCTCATAACGGACATTTCCCACTGGAAAATATACATAATTATTACATTATAAGATAAACACTTGTAGAAAAATAAGGGAAAAACTATCCTTAGATTGTGTATTAATTTATTTGTGTAAAATAAAGAGAATTTTAATTTAGATATAAATGTTATATATTTATCATTTTTTTAATGAAAAATAACAAAATTAATTTAAAGGGAAAATTTATTGAGTAGAGTAGTACTAGTAGATAACTCGAGGTCAAAAATTATTATTATTATTACATTGATTAATTTGAAAAATTAAAACAATTTTTAAAGAAATTTAAGAAAGTCATAACTTGATACCCAAAATATTCATAATTTATTTACTATTTTTTTAATTACAAATAATTAAATTAATTAAGAGGGAGAGATATTTCTTTTAAATAGATACATAACCTCAAATTGATTATTTTAATAAATACTTGTATAAAAATAAAAGAAAACAAGAAAGGAAGCTAGCTTCGGCCAGCCGAAGCTTATATACCCTTGCAGATCATTCCTATTCATTTACAAAAACATTAAATTTAAATTAACTTGCGTATATGTTACAACAATCCAAATTTTAGCTGCTTTCGTATTACTTTGCCATTAATTTTTTGATCCTTCCCGTGGCAGCTATATAATATAGCCGTCCGAATTTTGTTAAATTTTATTCGAAATTTTGAAATGTTAAAGAAAAGCCATATCCTAGAGGAAAAGACAATGTAATAAAAATCAACAAAGATATAATTGTTTTCCTATTAATTTCCATATAATTTTCGGACCGTTCCTATGGCAGCTATATGATATAGTCGTCCGATTTTTTAAAAATTTTATTCGAAATTCAGAAATATTTAAAAAATATTATTCCCAAAAGTAGAAGATAATATTTCAAAAAACACCAAAGCTAGAATTTTTTTTACGTTTTTTACGTTTTTTTTTCGATCCTTCATATGGGAGCTATAAGATATAGTTGTCCGATCCGGTCGGTTCCGACATATATACTACCTGCAATAGAAAGAAGACTTTTGGGAAAGTTTGAGCCCGATAGCTTTAAAACTGAAAGACTAGTTTGCGTAGAAACAGACGGACAGACGGACGGACGGACAAACGGACAGACGGACATGGCTAGATCGACTCGCCTTGTCATGCTGATCAAGAATATATATACTTTATGGGGTCGGAAACGTCTCCTTCACTGCGTTGCAAACTTCTGACTGAAATCATAATACCCTCTGCAAGGGTATAAAAATTAAATTAGTTAAAGTCTTTAGTTGCAATATAAATTTATTCCGTTACTATATTTATATATATTTTTTATATATACAAAGAAACAATTTATTTTTTTAAATTTAATAGAGTCATTTTTTTAAACAGTAATAAAATATAATTAAAAATAACTAAATGAATTCCTCACCTGCCTGTGGGCCGCCTTCGCATCCCTCTCATCCTGCTGCTGGATCTTTGGACTGGAGCAGACTTTTTTCTCCTCCGCCAGTAGGCGTTCGCAGACGATCTGCAGGAGCAGCGAATCGCCCAGCTTCACCAGAAAGGTGAGGCCGGTGAGCATGAGCTTGAGGTAATACACCCGCAGTCCCAGGGCGTCGTGCCGCTGGATGACAAAGGCGTAGCCCAGGTAAAAGGTGGCCGTGTTGAAGTACAGTTGGTAAAACAGGTTGGCCGCCACCAGCCAGCCGAAGAGCCGATGAACCCGCCGCCCAATGGCCAACAAACGCTCCTGCCGGCGCAACTGCTCCATGAGCTGGCCGTAGGTATCCCTTTGCCGCTGGGCATTCGCACGCAGTGCCTCGCTGAGATCCAAGAGCAGCAGGGTGTAGGCCAGTTGAACGGCATCGCGGGCCAGGGAGTTGTAGACAAAGTACACATTGGCCAGAAAGTCCGAAACCTCAAAGGTTCGCATGCCCCAAAGGATGAGGATGCTCAGCGCTATATTAAAGTTGTACACAAAGGTGAGGATCTTGGCCAGAAACGCCACGCAGCAGAAGCGACTGTACGCCTTGTGACCGAGTTCCCCATCCAGGATCTCGGTAATCTCGTTGTACGCCTGGCACACCTCGCCTTCCCGTAGCAACCGCATTAGAGTCTGTAGTCCCAGGGTTACGATCTGCATTCGAACGGTGCCCTCGCACACCTAAAAAATAATATTAAATATTATTAGAATATTAATTTTTTTAATTTTTTAACATTTGAAAATAGTTTACAACAAAAAGTTATTTATCTCGTAATTAATAACTTTTACGAAATCATTAAAAAGTTCGTTTATTTAAATTTATAATATTTGTCCACCTAAAAGTATATTAATTTTATTAAAATAGTAATTTGCAATTTTTCTAGAATTTATAAATATAAATAAAATAATTAGTTATGTATAAAAAATTATCACGCAGTCAAAATCATTTAAGATTTTTTTTTTCATATTCATTAAAATGTTTCTTTATCTGAACTTCTTAATTTTTTAAAATAATATTTAATTGTATTATTCACTGATAAAAAAAACGTAGTAAATCCAAAGATTTCATATTCAATTCAAATATTTTTCGCTTTGATTTTCATCCATTGCGGTTTTTATTAAATTTAAATATGTGCATATTAACTTTTTTTCAATATTAAATTTAAATATGGAAATATTCACTTTAAAGTAGAAAAAGATTGGCTTCGCGAACATTTGAAACTTTTTACAACTTAAAATATAATATTTTATTTTTACTTTGTAAAAATATTAAAAAATGTAAAAGAAAATATTTTGAATAGGTAAAATTAATATGAAACATTTTTAATTTCAATAGGTTTCTTTTAAATTCTAAAAATATTGACGATAAATATAATACTTTTTAAAATAAATATACCCAATTTTATATTTATTATGCCTTTCTTGGATTTAAATATTTTAATATTAAACTAGGCATTTTAATATGTTACGTATTTAATACAAAGTTTTTTGTATTAAATTTAAACACCAAATATGAGATTTTGGATTCAATAGGCGGATATTTAAATTTACTATTCCATTTTTTTATCAGTGTATATATTCTTTTTCATCCAGACATGAATATTCTTACTAGTAAAACTTGATAGACTTTAATTGCGAAAAATTCACAAAAATATTCCCAATTTTGTTCTCACCAGATTCACGAAACTTTGCCGCCGAAAAGTGCCCTCCGCGAAATACGTAGAAGCGTAGATGTAGTAGACGCAATACAACACCGAGTTGGCGGCCATTGTCAGCCAGCTGTAGGCCTGCAAAAGTCGGGAGTGGACGAGGCGCCTGCGGTTGCGACTGTAGAAGTGGCAGGACAGTCCCAGGACCAAAATCAATACCATCCAGCAGCGCAGGGCCAACCGGCACATCCTTTCGGCTCGCATTGTGGCCAGCAACTGAATGGAGGACAGGGAGCCAACGTTTACGGGAATACACCAACCAGACGACCAGCAATCGAAATCCTTATCTGAACAAACAGCGGAACATTGAACTGCTATCTTCAGAGGACACGCCTTATCCAAAAGGGAACCAACCAACCATTAGCATTCATCTTTTATTCTGTTTCGCACGGGTGGTGTTATATTCTTTCAAATAAATTCTATAGTTGATCCTATAATGATTCTATATTTAAAATTAAAGGTTCAATCGCAGCAGTATAATTAAACACTTTGTGCTTTAAAATTGCTAAATAAATTATGTAAAATTTAACTATTTTCTTCAATTGACAAAAAAAAACGTTACATTCATAGTTATTTTTATAGTTACTTCCTAAACTTAAAGTTTGATCTTTTTTAAATTCGGTTTTTTTTTGGTTTGCTATTTTTTTTAGCCACGTTAACTAGGACCTTTTGCGCAGATAGAGATCGAACTGAACCAGGGTTATGAAGTAGGAGAAGGCTGTAACTGCAATGAGGTATACCAATCGGCGGTCCAGGTGCAAAAGGCCACAGAGCATCGGCGGTTGGTAGTTGAGTAGCTCCAGTGAGAGGTGTTCTATCTGAATGGGAATTCGACTTTATAAATTAAAAAAATATTTCATAATACTAAAAACAGGAATTATATATAGAGAAAACTAATAGATTTAGTTTTACAAAATTGATAGCGTATAATTTATTTTTATAAGTTAATAATACTAATAAACTAATATTTAGAAAAAGTAGTAAATATTTCGTCTAAGGGAAATTTAAGTAATTTTCCTTTTTAGGGGAAATAAAAGTAATGTTCCTTTTTAAGGAAGTAAAAGTAATTCCAGTTTTAGGATAAAGTTTAAATAATTGGTTTTTTCATTGAAAATCGGATTAACATCCTTTTTAAGTAATTTTAATTGTTAGTAGGAAAAAAAGTAATTTCTTCTTTTAAGGGAAATCTAAGTAATTTCATTTTTCGAGGGAAATCGAAATAATTTCCTTTTTCAAGGATATATAAGTATTATCCTTTTTCAATGGAAATCTAAGTAAATTCTATTTTCAAGGGATAACGAACTACTTTCCATTTTCAAGGGAAGTCAAGGTAATTTTCTTTTTCAAGGGAAATCGAAAAAATTTCATTTATTAGGAGAAATCTTAGGAATTTCCTTTTTCAAGGAATATCTAAGTAATTTCCTTTTGCAAGGGAAATCGAAGTGATTTCCTTTTTCAAGGGAAATCTAAGTAATTTCCGTTTTCATGGGAAATCTAAGTAAATTGTATTAATCAAGGGAAATCTAAGTAATTTCAGTCTTAAACGGAAATCTAAGTAATTTCCTTCTTCAAGGGAAATTTAAGTAATTACCTTTTTCAAGGGAAATCTAAGTAATTTCCTTCTCATGGGAAATTTAGGTAATTTTCTTCTTCAAGGGAAATTTAAAAGGTCGTTGGAAAATACATTAAATACTTACCTCCCTGGTCAGCCGCTCGTCCCGTGCCGGTGGCTCTGCGAACCGCCTAACGGTCAAGGCGACGCCCTCCAGCTCCAGTTTGATGTGCTCGTTGACCAGGGTCACGATGTAGGTGTCTATGTAGAAGCCGGTGGCATATACCGAGCCCACCACCACCGGGTAGCTGACCTCCTCCAGCGACTGCTTGGCCAGCATGTGGAACAGGGTGTAGAAGTTGGTCAGGTTGTTGATCAGGGTGCTCAGCATCAGGCCGATCAGCTGGAACTGGTGCATGCGGAAGCTCTCCCTCTGCAGGCCGTGGATCTCCCGGCACCGCCGACGCAGCTCCTCCAGGCGATCGCTCAGCACGCAGCAGCGATGGAGGAGCATTCCACCGCCCGGGCGCAACCGATCCACCTCCTGCCTCAGCGAATCCAGCTGGAGATTGAACTGCCTGTAGTACTTAAGCACCGAGGCATTGATCCAATAGCAATAGTCGGCCATGTTCTCCGTGTAGTTCCACAGCACAAAGGCGTAGATGGCGAAGTGGACGCGCACCTGGTTCTGTGAGTCGCCATATTGGGCGAAAATCCCACACACCTGGACCATCATCATCAGGTTGATCAGGCAGAACTTGAAGTACATGAGGAACTCGAAGGGTTTCTTCGGCTCCTGCGGTGCATCGGCGAACTCCCTTTCGAGATGCATCCTCTGCAGCGTGCACCTTTGATTGATGGCCTCGAAGTGCACGGTATTGGCCACATAGGTCACAATCACGGTGGCATACTTGATGGCCGTGTTGGCGAAGCTCACGTAGAACAGCAGCTGCAGCCGGCGATCCAGAGTGTCGGTTAGAGTGCGAAAGTGATAGCAAAAGTACCCGGGTAGCACCACAATCAGCAGCAGGCTGAACAGGTGACCGTAGAGGATCAAGAGCACCTTGATGCCACGCCTCAGCGGCTGCTGGGGCACATAGTCGATCACCACCTGGCCGTAGATCAGGGCGTACACATGACCGTACTGATAGAACTTGAACTCGTGCCGCTCCCAGAAACTCCGCTCATCATCGGGCAATGTCATTCCTGCTTCACTTTCCTCAGCAAACTGAGCGAAAGGCTTTTTGTTTTCGTGTCGCGTGTTTTGGGAAATGAAATAATATGAAATGAAGTTGTTGTGGTCGAAAGGAATGGCAGAGTCAGCGCCTAATTATTGGAGATGGCCGATAGGAAAGGCTCGAAAAAATACAGCTCCTTGGCTGTGTTTCAATAAAATCCACACAATTAATTAATTTAATTTAGGAAAATGTGTAAGAAACATAATTCAAACATCAAAAAGTTTGATGTTTTAATTGGTCTGGCAAAATAATACTTTTCTTAGGCATATTACAAATTTCCAAAAAAAAAAGACGAAAAAACAAGAGCTACAATCTACTGAAAGGATGTGACCAGGGCAATAATAGAGCCCGAGGTCTGAAGAATCTGCAAAAGTCACAAATTTAAATTTAGAATTTAGCACATTAATAAATTGGAAATAAATTGTATTTTAAATATATTATTTAAGTAGACTAAACATTTATGGAGATTTATTGGGAGTTTTTTTTGCTAAAATAGTGATTTTTTCGGATAAAAAATATGGATTCGAATTTTTGTAAAAAATAGCCCTTTTTTTTGGATTTTTCAATTGTAATTTAGACAAATCAGGACCGACAGCTAAAAGAATGACAGTTTTGTACAGCTAATAATCTAAACTAACGATCCCCATCACTTTATGGGAAATTTATTTTTTGATAAATTTTCGCATTTTTTATAAGGGGTAACATCATGATTTTTTGCAAAAAATTACAAAAATTAAAAATTTCTAGGTTTGATTGGCAATCGATTGGGCATCAAATTACGAACTCAACGAGGTACGATATTCCATATTTGGACTAATATTTCCTCTTTTTCGGCCAAAAAACTGATATTTTTCGATGGAAAATCAATATTTTGGTTTTTGATAAAAATATAAATTTTTCTTATATTTTTTTTTTACTGTAAATTGGTTAAAAATTGTTCTAAGCTAAATGTACGTAAGGTAAGGTTAATAAAAGGTTCTGTAGTTTTTTGGTTAGTAATTTAGTTGATCAAAATTGAAGCGAGTGACTCACCGCAGCAAAGGTGGCCAGTGAAGGTGAAAAGAAGGGCACGGCCATGGACATGGGTCGCTGGGATCGCATGATCAGAAAGATAACCAGTCGTCGCTGGGCAGGCTTGAACAACTGCCAGGGACAGGAGAACATCACTTGACACAGCTCCGCGCTCTATAAATAGGATGTTAGGAACCCATCAATAAAAACCCACACAAAAATCCGTAGAAACTTACACTTTCGGCCACCAGAGTTCCGCCATAGCAATAGACCAGCAGTTGGCTCAGAGCGGCGATCGTATAGGCCACATAGAGCAGGGCGCCCAGACCATTGTTGCCGACGGTCAATAGGTTGACCATGCTGAAACCAATCACCATGGCGGCGGACACAAAGTGGGCCAACGTGATAATCGCATAGCGCTCCCGGAAGAACTTGGTAAGTTCGATAATGGCATTGTGCCTGATGATCACTGCCCGCATTCGCTGCTCCAAATTGTACAGTTGCACCGGCGAAAGTTCCAAGTGATCTTGGTAAAATCCAAGAATTAATCAACTTTCACTACTGGTTAGGTTAACTCACCCTTGTAGGGCTTAAAAATCGAACGTATCTCCGACTGCAGCACTTCGAAAAGTGCGGATAAGTGGGCACAGAACTCGAAGTAAAAGCCATCACAGCCTCCGAACATAAAGATGGTAACATAACCCGTGTAGGCAATGAATAGGTAGGTTAGGGGAAAAAATGGTGACCTTAGAAGAACCGTGGGCATTCTGTAAAAAAAACAACTTGTCTAAGGGTCGATTTCTCAAAGTCAAGGTTAAGCTTCTAGTTTGTTATCAGTTAAAGTGAAGTTAAATTCGTTTTTTCAATTTAAGGTTAATTTTTCGAACGACCAATCTTAACATTCTGTTATCATACGATTTATGTTAAGTTTCTAGTTTGTTATCAGTCAATAAAGTTAACGTGAAGTTAAATTCGTTTTCTCAATATGACAGTAATTTTACCAACGACCAATCCATAGTCTGTTATCATACGATTCATGTTAAGGCTATAGTTTGATATCAATCAGAAAAAGTTAACATAAGGTTAAATTTGTTTTCTCAATGTGACGATAAATTAATCAACGACCAATCTTTACAGTCTGTTATCACACGATTCAGTGGGTAAACAGCAATTTTAGAACTGAATAGCACAAGCTAACCGGACATTGAGAAAACGACCCCAACTAAAGGTTACATGTTTGGTAGCTAAATTACAAAAGAATCTTAAATCAATGGTCTCACGTCATATTGAAGGGTGTGAACCAGACAAAGTCATCAGCCCGATTCTGCAGGAAGAGGACCAGGGCGATGAGAATGGGCTTCAGGTTGTAGGTGGTGCAGGTGAAGAAGCCGGTGGACAGGGGCCAGAAGTTGATGCGGGCCGCCATGACTGAGTGTCTCAGCCGGATTTGCCGCTGATCGGGTTGCTCCTTCTTCAGGTCGAAGAGCAGGCTCCTCAGGCGGCTCCACATGTCGGCCAATTCTCGGCGGTAGCGCAGCATGAGGAACATTTTGAGCAGCGTGACCGCTGACGTTCCCGCCGGACAGAGCGTCTCCAGAGCCAAAGTGATCTGCTGTTGGTCGAGGAAACGCAGGCCGGCATGCAGTTCGGTGACGACGCCAATGAACAGGATCACAAAGTGGACTAGGGATCGCCTGGGCAGGATGTCGCCCGACGGCCAATAACCCATTATGCTCAGGCTCAAACGGGGCACGGCAAAGAAATACACCGACAACTGCTGATCGCGCTTCAGGAAGAGAAACCACTTGGCCATGGTGGATAAACCTTGGTGTTCTTGGCATATCCTGACCAGAAATCGTCTTTATATAGGCAGTCCCAACGAAAGTGATACACTCAGCATGTTAACTCATTTGTTAGTCCCCTAAATTGTTGGAAACTTTCAGAAATGTTTTCAAAAATATTAAATGTTTTCAAAATTATTTAAATAAGAAGAGATTTTAACTGATAAATGTTTATATTTATAATATAGAGTTTTTCTCTAGAAGAGTTTTAAAAAAATATCGGGCATACGATTTCGAAAACGTATCTCCTTTTTTTTTGTTTTGGTTTTAGATTATTTTTTCAGTGCAGCCGCCATAACATAACCCTTATAATTGACTTGTTATTCAGACAAAGTTGGCCAAAGTTTTGAGCTGTAACTTTCGCCATTTGGCGTTTTCGATAATTGGCAGTTCGACTTTCGGAACCCCGGGAACTCGTAGGCTCCATTTGTTTTATTTATGGGACAGAATCGAATCGATGGGACGACGACGACGACGACGACGACAGGCACAAGTAGCCGGGAACGAGTCGCAATCAGAGCTAATGCATCAATTAGCGCTAGTCGCTAATTTCAGTAATCAAAATACAAACAAATCAAGATTAAGACACTCGGACGTCGGACTTGTCGTCAAACTCGTGCGTTTTTAACTAATCTCTAGCCCACTCACGCCCGGCATGAGGTTTCAGGGGCGGATTCGGATTTGGATTTGGATTTGGATTCGTTGAATTCTGGATACCTAAAGTGGGATTACTTGGGTATTATAATATTACAATCTCGCATACATTTTCCACTTTCGGTTTAAAGTTAAACAGCTTATCCACTTTCTTGTAAACACTCTTCCTCCGCTTACATCTAATATTTATGCAATGTAAATATAATTTATCACCGAGCAAAGCATATTCGCGACTTTACTTTGCACTTATCAGTTGAAACCTGAAGCGATGACCTTGATGAGTCACAGTGATAAGGGGTAATGACTCAAAATAGGTGGCCTTATCACAAACAGAAATCTAGTGTTAAGCAGATTGGATATATAAACAAGTATTTTCTTGAGTTCGAATCACGTGATTAATGGGGGTAACGCTTAGGGGATTTTTTTCTCCAATATCATCTACATATATATAAAGCTCTCTTTAAAATATAGGGGTAGAAAGCAGATCAAAAGCCACCAAAGCTACAATGTTTATGTTTTTACCAAATATTCCAAAAAATAGTGTAGGGTTCAACTAGGAACTGATTTCTTGAAATATATTTATTGAAATATTTTTTCAAGTTTTTATATACTTTTAAGAAAATCTGATTTATGGAAAATCGAAAATCCGTTGACAATGACTGAGTATATGAATTTGCAACTAGTTGAACAGGATTATTGGCTTGCTAACCCTCCTTATAGAGAACCTCAGGCCGGAATCCGGACCTGTTCGCCCTGATGCCTGTCAGCTGCGGAGTCATAAATCATGCAAACCTGTCCGCCGATGTGTGTGCCCGGTTTTCGAGTGCGACCATTGATGTATTGAAGTTTTTGTCAACGCCACAGACGAGTCTAAACTTTTTTATGCCATTTTTTTGTTTTATGTAGTATATATACTTAGATTAGCAGCGCACGTTCCTTCGGCCGGTGACGTCAGCGATGGCACGCACACACCTGGAGGCTCACGGGTTTCGGTTTTTATTTAGGTTTTTTTTTTTTTTGCTTTTTGTGTTTGATCGAGTTTGAAAAAGCCGCAACGACAGCGAAGGTCGATCTTGAGCAGCGATAAGGTTACTCTATAAGTTCAGCCTCCAAAAAGGTTTTCACACAGAGCTTACACTTACAACTTGAAGAAAATATATGAAAACTTTATGGGATAAATATAATAACAGAGAATTTTACTTATAGAAACTTTACTTAATTATTTTTTCTTTGGAAATAATATTATTTATAATTTTAATATGGGAAAAATACCGAATTAATGGCCAATTTAAAAGGTTTCACCCCCCGCCGACCGAAAAAAGGCAAGGGCATCAAATTGATTTAAAACACTGGATGATGATAGTAATGATGATGGGTAAATTGCTTGATTCGCGGGATTGGGATAGATTTGATGGGCATAATTGCAGCGGCAGTGCCGAGTACCGCAAATGGCTAGCAAATTGAATCAACGCCAATTGTTCGGTTGCCCCTTTTCCATATGCATTTGGATTTGTTTTTTTTTTTTTATAGTTTTCTTCTTTTTTTTTTGTGGCTGAACATTACCAAATCGCAACTTCCTTGCAACCGAGGCAGTCGCCCCCTTCCACTACTTAACACGCAACTCAGATACAGTAAAGCCTCTAGGAAGAACTCAGGGATATTAAAAAACTGTTTCAGAATTTAAAATGATTTTTTTTAGATTTTTTTAAGTTTGATGATAGAATTATAATTTTTTCCGAATTTTAAATGGTATTTTTCTGATGTCTAAGTGATTTTAGTTTTAAGAACTTGAAAGCTTTTTAATACAATACTTTTAAAGAAAATTATAATTATACTTTAAGATCAGCTATACCCTGTATGGTTTTCCACTTTTATTTTGATAACTTTCAAGGACTGAATAAAACCTTATATGAAAGATCTAATTATTACTAGGGATCACTGTACATAGTTATAGAAGTGAAGCTCGCAGCACTCAGCTCAATTGAGGTGGCCTGACATTGTTTTTGAAGAGTCAGCTGAAACCACCGAGGGAGAGGGAGCCGCCTTAATTCGGATGAGGGACATGGGCATTTTGGGGGCACGAGAGATATCCGATCACGTCGTTCCGTTCCGTTCCGTTCTGTTCTGATCCGTTCTGTTCTCCTCTGTTTCTGTTTCTGTTTCATGACAAGCCGATCTAAAGCAAACCGAACCGAGTTGAGCTGGCACCGCAAAACACAAACATCCCCAGAACCAGAAAGCAGAAAGCAGAAACCAAAAACAATACAGCGGGCATATTATAGTGCACATGACTATTAGATAAGTTTATTATAGAATAAATAAGCGTGCGGGCCCGAAACCCAAAGCCGAAATGCGAATGCGAGTGTCATAAAGAAGTTAAGCAATTCAGACAGTTTAGAGCATAAATTGTTTAATAGAGTTTATACGCCAATTGGGGGCATAAAGAGTGTAGCATTTTATAATTCCACTTGGTTCTTTTTTATTTTTTTTCGCCTCGAACTGCAGACGCACATCCCCTAGATAAGCGGCTAGAAATACGTAACGCTGGCAAAGTTCAGGGTCCCCGGACGGAATCAGAAGCACTTTTAGGTGTTAGATGGTGGTGCCTCCAATCTTTGGCTGGCTGGCTATCGGACGACGGATTATGCAACTTTATGAGGGGGGCCACAAGTGGCCAAAAGCCGAAAGCCAAAACCCAAACAGAAGAATCTAAATGGCCAACGACCGAAATCCACTCGATAGCCGAGCGATAGTCATCTATGGAAAATGGCGCCAAATATTATGGTGACCCCCATCATCGTTCTAGAACATTGCTGGGGAATTCACAGGAATTTAATCTTAAAATTTACTTTAAATCCTCTAAAAAAAATCTTTTGTCTAGATAACTAAGTAACTAAACAGAACGACACGTTGCTGTATTATTGAATGAAACAATTTAACAGTAAGCTATAAAGATAAATATTTAGATACATATATGTAAATACCAGATAGTAAAGATAATAATAGAGTAGAAAACGTGACATTAAATACTTGTGGTTGTTAAACGTATCACTTACCGCTGGTATCCAGAGCAGAATCGGATCAAACCGAACTGGTGACCCCGATGGGGATGGTCAATCGCTAAATTTGGCGCCCAACGCGGGGCCTATAAATAGCCCAAAGCGCCTGATGTGATGGGCCACCGATCTCGATCTCGATCTCGATGATAAATTGCCGCGCTGATGATCGCCAATTAAGCTGGGTGAAATTAATGCGAAATATGAGAAGTGGTAATGCCAATTCAAATTCACCAATTACCACAGTCTGCGCCAATCAATTAGTCATATATATGTATATAAGTATGCTTGTATATTATGGTTAGGGTGCGCTGCCTTCACCTACTTACCATTAAGTCGGTTATCGCCGCCACGCGTCGCCGGCTCTTCTTCTAGCCGGATATTTAGGGCGGGCCACCTCCTGGGCTCCTAATCTTGGCCAACTTGACCAACTTGGCCATTTCCAGCGCTATCGAAGATCAAAGTTTTTAGCTTTTTGTTGCTTTACGCTCGCTTTACGGGCTTTATGGCCAAGCGATTGCCCGGCCGTCGCCTAAGCCAATTTGAATGCAGCCCGGCGAGAGAGAGGCTCGCGAAAAAAGCCTCGTTAAATGCGAGCAAACACCAGAAGACGGACGACTGTCGACGATCGACGGATGGAGGCAGAGGCGGCCAGGGGGAGGGGGGGCGATGACCGCAGCGGGAAACGCATGCGCAGTTCACGTGAACAGATAGCCAGCGTTGACAAATTATCAGCTTTTCTGGCCATTTTTCAAAATCGTTAGCCAAAAAAAAGTTAAAAACTTATTTAACTTTGTTTTGCTTGTTTTTTAAATTAAGAAAATCTTTCATTTTTAACAAATTTATTCTAAATATTTCAATCTATCTAATTCAATTAGCATATTTGTGCATTAAATATACAAAAATTTAATAATTTTTAATATTTTGGCCTGTTTTAGAATTATTTAATTTTTAATAATTTAATTTTATAATTTTAAAATTTAATTTAAACAACATTACATTTTATCTATACCAAATAATAATAAATAATAATAATAAAGACCTTGAATAAGCGGTTGATTAAAGTTAACCAACTAATATCGCGCATACGCACTGTCATCCCAGTTTTGTGAATCGAGAAAGCTACAATACAATTTGCTTTGTAATACACAAAAAGTCTCTTTGTCTTATTTTTCAAGGCTAAATAAAACATTGTGATTAATCTACTCGAAATTGTAAGTGACACAAAGTGACTAAATGAAATCAACCATACGCAGTGTTGGCCAAGTTTATATACGCACACGTGACTTGTGAGTAATAAATAATAAGATGAATAATGAACAATTATGAATAAGTTGGAGTTATTTAATACTTTTTAAGCCAAATACAATCAGTTATTTTTTGGCCTTTTCGCCAACACTAAGCCGAATTGAAGACGCAGCCGACGATTAATAGAAAATTATTTCACGTTTGCTTGTTTGTTTTATTTTATGTCTGTCTGTGCGTCTTCGACTGGCCGGCACATATGTTAATTGTGCATTTAAAATTGAAATAAAATGTAGCTTGTCGCAATTTATTTGATACGTTATACGTTAAGTTGTTGTTTCTTGCGACCGTCTGCCCGTCCAGACGTTTTTATTTGCCTTTAAATTTAGATCAGCTGGCGAATTGGTTACACCCAAAGAGAAAATGGGTTTAACGAACCAAAAAAAAAAAAAATCGCCAAAAATGGATTTAAATGTAATAAAAAAAAAGGTGTCAATCTGCTGTTTGCTTATACATAGCTCAAAGAAGTTATTTTAATCACGGTTTTTATAGTTAAATATTTGAGAAAGCAAAAGTTAGTTAACAGCTTGAAAAAATCGAGTTTATTTTTATTCTAACAAAGTTCTCAGTGAATTTGCCACACCTTTTATAGAAAGTAGGAAACATATTGTTAAATACCATTTAAGGATTTAGAAAACCGCCCTGATAAGCTGTAAATTCCGGCCAATTTACATTGCCGGCTAGACGGCCCAAACAATTAACCTTTTTGTGCGAAACTCGTTTGCAATTAACTTTTTCACACCTTTGGCCGGCAAACATGGCCAACATTTTGCCGTGGGTGTAGGTTGTACGCTGTTGTAGGTTGTAGGTTGTAGGGTGCGCAAGGAGTTCGAGTTTGGGGTGTTAAGGAAGGGGTAAGGGGTTCCAGGGTTCTCCCACCAAAGGAATTGCTCCCTTTTCGTTTGTATTTACTTTCGTTTCGTCGACTTGACGAGGCGAGCACAACGCCAAATAATAATAAAAATGTGAGAATCTTGAAAAGGTAATTAGCACTTGGTCGTGTTTGCTTTATGCGCCATAAAAATAATCAAAAAATCGAGTCACACATCCGAACATCTCCCCAGTTGTCCGAGTGCCAAGTGATCGGATCGGAGAGCCTATAAAAGCGGATCAATTGCCGCTGGATCTGCGCAGTCGCTCCTAAGAAGTGACCACTGTATCAGCTCATTTCGAAACTCCTTAGCTCCCAATTGCAATAAAGAAAAAAAGTTCTTAAGAATTATACGAAAATCATTACTCAAAGTGCCAGCAAGTTCAAAGTTCGCGTGCGGAATTAAGAGTTCGGGAAAACATTGTAAAAAACACACAATAAAATGCATTCAGCGTAAGTTGTTCATCATTACATCAGCCGACTGTCCTTGTCCTTGTCAAAAAAAAAGCAACAAAAAAAAAACAAACAAAAGTTTTACAAAATAAAACTCATTTGCTGGCGATCCAGCTGATAAGCGACTTTTACTCATTTACACGAATTTGCTCGCACATCAAAAGTGAATTAAAAATAAACAAAACAATTTGGCAACTCTACCTGCAACTGTTAATCTACACAGAAAACATAATCGTTGAATTCTCGGTGCACCTACGAATTGAAAGGGTGTCGGGTTTAGGGTGTTTTTTTTTTTTAAATCAATAAGATAAAAGAGAATTATCCTTGGTTACAGACTATTGATAATATTATCTTCATGAGACCTAAAAAAGATTATTTCTCAATATTCAGATAAAAAATTCTTCCTTATTTCAACAGAAAATTGTTTTAAGGACATTAAGGGAAAAGTGTAATATTTTAGATAACAATTTATTTTTGTTTTTATTTTTTAGACAATGTGTTTTTTTTTTTTAATTAAAATTTGTTTGTGTATTTTTCTTTTAATTAAATATTGGTACATATGTAACTAGAAGTAGTGCGTAGTTTTTTCCCGTGTTACCGGAAGCTTCAGCCAGGAATCCAATTGGGAGAGGAGCCCTCTCTCTCGCCGCCACCCCCCCTCACCTCGCTCTCTCCCTCTCTTGCCAGCGAGCGACAAGCTGCGTCGGCGTCGGGCGACAAACAGCCAAGCGTCTAATCAGTGGGTGGGAGTGGGAGGCGGGAGGCCTAGGGGGAACAACTAGTGCGAGCGAGAGAGACGGGGGCGTTGATCGTGCGGCGACTGCGCTGCTGCAGCGCTGCCTTTGCGGCGGCTACAACAGCTGTTGCTTTTGTTTTCAATGGCGCTCTGCCCGCTGCGCTGCCGACGTCGCAGTCGCCGCTAGTTTGTTGTAAGTAATAGTATGGTGTGTTGTGTAGTGTATAGTATAGTGTATATGGCCGTATAGTATAGTTTTGTACGGCAACAACAACAACTAGTGGCGTTGCTTTTGTTTTGCTTTGTTGTTGTTTGTTGTTGGTCATTATAAATTGAGTTGGAACAAGGGAATCCAGCTTAGTCGTGTTCCAGTAACGCTTCCGCGCACAACAAATTCCGATTTCGATTTCCATTTCAAATCCCAACCAGAAAGGACGCAGCCAGTCGTCCCGCAAAACACGCAAATACAGGATAAATAAATAAATAACAAAAAATCAGGTGCATAACAAATAACGAGTGCCAAAACGAACATTGTTTATTTCTAAATCACTTTCCATATATACATTTTTTTTTGGGTGCCCTAATCGCATGAGCAGTATGTCCGCTAGGATCCTGGAGGACTCGCCCAATGCGCGCATCAACAAGACGATCCTCGACCGCTACCTGTCGCTGCCGCTGCAGGAGAACGTCGTCCAGGCCACCTACGTGTGGATCGACGGCACCGGCGAGGATCTGCGCTGCAAGGATCGCACCCTCGACTTCATCCCCCAGAGTCCCAAGGGTGAGTTTTTGGTTAAATACGCTTGAATACCACCTTTCCCAGTGAGTTTCGACCCTATAACTGAGAAAACTCAGTATAGTCAGAACATCGATTAACTAAAAATCTATAGATCCTCATATTTAAAGAATTTTCCTAGATTTGAATAGGTATACTGCTATATTCCCAGTGAATTTCAGCCTTATAACTGAGATAACTCAGGATAGAACATCGATTAACTAAAAAACTAAAAATATAGATTCTCATATTTAAAGAATTTTCCATGATTTTGAAAAGGTATACTGCTATATCACTACAAGATATTCCAATTATTTTTGAAGTTTCCAATCATATAACTATTTGGAACTATTAGTTCTCCCTAAGAATCAAACTACAATATCACATTATTTGTATTTCTTTTGGAAACTTTTCTTTTCGAAACCAAAATAGCTGATAAATTATCAAAATCTACAACCCATATTTCTTAAATTTTAGAAAATATCATATTCTTTTGAAACTTTTAACTTTCATACTTGTAAATGCATTAGAAAATCACCTTCTATTTGCTCGGTAAACCTTAATTATAATTCCCGATTAGTTTCTTGTTAAATAGCACTTCGATCATTAAGTAATTTCCAGCTTATCGCAGCATAGGTCGCGTTCGCACTTGATTTATGTGCGAAATACTTGATTTTCTGCGAGTGTAATCTTATCTGGAGTGGTTAAACTCTTAAAACTGTCTCCGTCTCAGGCGCTGGCTAGATTTATCGCCGTAATTCACTAGTTTTCGCCG
The DNA here is from genome assembly GCA_035046095.1 of Drosophila pseudotakahashii. Taxonomy (NCBI): domain Eukaryota; kingdom Metazoa; phylum Arthropoda; class Insecta; order Diptera; family Drosophilidae; genus Drosophila; species Drosophila pseudotakahashii. The sequence goes on from JAWNOE010000105.1 coordinate 19,310,436, forward strand.
ATCCGCATCGCTTTTATAGCCAGCTGCAAATCGTAATGGGGATTTAATGGGTCGCGTGTGAATGAACTTGAGTTCGGCAATTGGAGTTGGTTTCGAAAATTTTAATTAAAGCGGCCAAAACAAAAGAGAAATATCTATGTAGAACAAAGAATCAGAAATCACAAAGAAATGGCTGCAAGAAGATAAGTCTCGCCAGGTGCTAATTTCTCCCAAATTAGTCAAAAGCCTCTTAAATTAGAAGCTAATTGAGTGAAATTCTAATTTTGGCAGACGCGATGAATTGTTTCACAGGTTTTATATAACAGATCATTCAGAAGTCAAGGTTTATTTACGTTTATCAGGAAAGTAAAGTGTAGGAAAATCTAAAAGACTTTGTTAAATAATCTAAAAATATTATAGAAATTTGTAACTTCTTCAGAAAAAATCATTATAATATCGTTAGGATAAACACTCAATAAATCATAGGAATAATATTAATATAATCTATTTTCCTGCATCAAAAAAACTATTTATATGTCCACTATCTTTAGCCGGCAAATTGTCCGTATTAATTCGTTATAAATTCGCATTTTGCCCGCAATTACTACGCAATATACTATATACTATATGTACAATAGATCTGTGCGATTTTACGAGCGTCTGAAAATCCAGCCCATAAACGCCCCGAAAAAATTGTGGCAATGAACGGCTTCGTCTGTTGCGGTTTTTTATTGATCCCTCTCACGGGGTTATACAACCCCAGCACCGCGATGACCTTTGCCTTGGCACGATTCTGGCGGCGGTTCTTCGGTTCTTCGGCATTTCGAGCGTCTGGGAAGTGGCTTGCTTTATGGTCTAAAAACAGAATTTTCACGACTCGCGTCTGATAATGCGATTTAATCGCGGGGGCTTTATAAAAGGCCGTCCGGACTTGAAAGAGTTTTTTGTTGGTTTCTTTTTCTTCTGCTCAGTGTTAATTGATTGCGTTTTAATGTGCAATTACCCACGGCGTGCGAAGAGGAGGCATTTTAGGAGCTTGGGTATTGGGGTATTGTAAACTAATTTTGAACTTTCTAACTTTAGCTGTGACACGTTTATGAAGACTTCTAAATGATTTGATCACCCAAGAAATTTTACAATATATTTTCTGTGGATTTTAATTACCAATTTTAAACGAAAAGAAAAATACTTTATTTTAATTTTATCCTAAGGAAAACGATCCTTAAAATAAGAAGGATTAATTCAGATTTTTTATTATTTTTTTTTAGTTTAAATAAATATATAAAAAATTTTTTTTTTACAAAACTAATTTTTAAATTTCAATTGGATGAGTTGAACCGGTAAACAGTTGTCAGTTTGACTTAAGAAAAAACCCCCCAACTTAGGAAAACCCCGATCAGCACGCGAACTTGTCACCTTAATTATTCCACTTGCACTTGAAAGCAAAAGCAAAGCACAAATAAAAACAAATGACTTAATGCGCACAATTACTAATTAAGAAGCGCTCTTACACTCGCTCTGTCCCACTCGCACAAAATGCATTCGACGGGCGTTAGAAAGAGACGGAAATATAGAGTGTAGGTGTTACAAAAAGCAGCCTACTATTTTTTTTTCTTTTCTCTTTTTGACGAGCGAGTGAGTGACGCACCCTAATGGGGAAATGGGAGGTACAGAACTGCATATATCACATTTCAAGTTCAAAGTGAAATTGTAATTGGGCAAAATACAAATTACCAAATGACATTTAATGGCCCGAAGCGTGCCACCGTGTTTTCAATAAAGGACAATCGATTTTGTCGTCTTTTCCTTTCGACCCTCAAACCGCAAAAAGCCAATATATCAGCTGCAATCAAATGTAATTGAAAACTTTGTAACCCGATTGCATTTATAAACACTTCAGTCCACTAAATTGCCAGTCACCTCAAGGATGGGCCACAGTGGGAAAGAGATGGACTGAAAAGTACAGTTTGTAAATATAGAAAGGGTCACACTTCAAAAAAATTTTTTTTTTTTTTAAAGAAACAAATATAACTCTTCTGCATAAATTGTTGTTAACCTAAATGTTTTTTTTTCTAAAATGTTATTTTTCCTAAAAGGTTTTTTTCTACATCAATGATCTCATTAAACGTTACATTAATTATTAAATGAATGCAATCTTTAAGGTCAATTGATTGATATGATTATTCGGATGAATTACTATAGAAAAAGTGTAAACTCTCAAGAGCAATGATCTCAGAAGTGCAATCTCCAACGACTGATAGTGAATTATTTGTCTCGCTGTGTAGGACAGAAATCGGAAGCAAATAGCAACAGTGTTTGGGTGGACGTCTAGGTGGTACGATGTTTATAGGGAGGGGGTTGGATGGGTGGTGCTTGGCTGGGTGGAGAGCAAGGCTAATAACTGTAGTGCTGCTGCTGCTGGCACAGTGACACACTGACATTTTGTAGTAGTTGAGAACCAGTTGCTGTTTTTGTTTTCTTGTGTGGCCACCATGTGTGTGGAAAAATCTACAGCTGTTTATCAATTCGAGTGGTACACAGAGCACCCAAACACACACATTCAAACGCGAGGGGGGGGGGGGGGGGAGAGAGTGAGATAGAGATAGAGAACCAACACGAGATACCAGATTGTAAATGAAAACGCTGGCTCAAGGTCACCCCCCGCCTGTTACAACAATGCACCGCACCGAACGCCCCGTAATCCCCATAGAAATTTGCATAAGTGAAATATTTTCATTAGCATTATTTACATACGGGGAATTAACTATTTATTATAATAAACAACGGGCAATGGGGAAACGAGTTACCGAGTAAACAAACATCCGCCACCCAACACCTCCCCTTTATCTCAGTTTTTATTCTCACTTACAAAGCTTTTTTTTGTTAGATTTTTTTTTGATTTGATGGATCATCAAAATGCAAGGCGAGTTTCGGAAAAATAATAGGGGGTGAGATGTGATGGGGTTTTGTGAGGAGGAGCTTGCGTTTTGAAACCTAATAGGCAGAATAATTCTATTAATTTGAATATACACGCACTTACATAAGCAAGGGTACAGTTCTAAAAATAAAATAAAAAATACTTAATTTTTTTGTCTTTAAAAAATGTGTTAGTTTCGCCCTAACAATTAAAACTGATTGAGTATTTGTTTACTATATTAGCTTCCATTATTTAGCAACCACTTTAGTTAAACTAAATCAACCTAAAGTAATATTTAAACAAATTTAAATGGTTCTCTACTAACTTCACTTGAAAAACCGTAAATCAAGTTAATATATGGCTAGCAATAATTTAAAAGCGAGTTAAAAATCCTTAAAGTGTTTAATAACTTAAGTTTCATACAACCTATATTTTTTTTTAGAATTTGTATTATATTTTGGTTTACAAAGATACGTTAACGAGTGTGGGGGCCTGAAATAAGGGGTTACTAATGGGGGAGATGTGAATTTTCAAACGGAACCCCGATCCCCAAGCCCAGCCAATTGCCGTCAATTATATTTAATTCGAGGGTATCGCATGCTAAGTGAGCGACGAGGTCACCCCTTCAGAATTAACCCCCCAGCGACAACTAATGGCTATGGACCGAACCCCCTTAACCCGATTACTTATTTTGTATTTCCTCTAACATTTTTACAGAGCTGCCCGTTTGGAACTACGATGGAAGCTCGTGCTACCAGGCCGAGGGATCCAACTCGGACACCTACCTGTACCCGGTGGCCATCTACAAGGACCCCTTTCGCCGCGGCAACAACATCCTGGTGATGTGCGACACCTACAAGTTCGACGGCACCCCCACGGACACCAACAAGCGCAAGACCTGCCTGGAGGTGGCCAACAAGTGCGTGGGCGAGGAGCCCTGGTTCGGCATCGAGCAGGAGTACACCTTCCTCGACTTCGATGGCCATCCACTCGGCTGGCCCAAGAACGGCTTCCCCGGACCCCAGGGACCCTACTACTGCGGCGTTGGTGCCAACAAGGTAAAAAAAAAATTCTTTTATATTTCTAAATTCTAAATTTAAAATTCAGAAAGTTCTAGAACTAAATATTAACGGTGTTTACTATTTTTAAAACATTAAAAATAAATCAAAAAATTTTTTTTATGTAATTTACCGAATTTTTAAACATTATTAAACCTAAATTTTAAATTGGTAAATTTAAAATAAAAATAATTTAAGAAGAAATAGAAAAGAAGCAATGGGTCGTATACGTAATTTTTTAGTTTGAAATAGTTTTAATAATTTCACTTACCATTTTTTTTGTAGGTCTACGCCCGTGACATTGTGGATGCCCACTACCGTGCCTGTCTGTACGCCGGAATCAAGGTATCCGGCACCAATGCCGAGGTGATGCCCGCCCAGTGGGAGTTCCAGGTGGGACCTTGCGTGGGAATCTCCATTGGCGATGACCTCTGGATGGCCCGTTTCCTCTTGCACCGCATTTCCGAGGAGTTTGGCGTAAGTTATACTCTAGATGAAGCTTAAAACTGCAATAAGACAGTGTATTAACATCATCATAATCACACACACGCGAGTAACGGCACACACACTTTTTGCAAGACAAGATAGGCGTGTGACCAACAGGCTAAATGATTAACTAATGTGGAAATGGTTGTTCTTCGTAACAGATTGTGTCCACTCTGGATCCCAAGCCGATGCCCGGCGACTGGAACGGCGCCGGTGCCCACACCAATGTGTCCACGAAGGCGATGCGCGAGGATGGCGGCATCCGGGACATCGAGAAGGCGGTGGCCAAGCTGTCCAAGTGCCACGAGCGTCACATCCGCGCCTACGATCCCAAGCAGGGCCAGGACAACGCCCGTCGTCTGACCGGCAAGCACGAGACGAGCTCGATCAACGACTTCAGTGCCGGCGTGGCCAATCGCGGCTGCAGCATACGCATTCCGCGCGGCGTCAACGACGATGGCAAGGGCTACTTCGAGGACCGTCGCCCCAGCTCCAACTGCGATCCCTACTCCGTGGTGGAGGCCATCTTGCGCACCATCTGCCTAGACGAATAGGATGGGATGGGATCATTCCCATTCACAGTTGTTATCGATTTATAGATGTTGTTGTTAAACCACCTTTGATCCACTGACCCACGAAAAAAAAAACCCCGAAACACCGAACGCGAAGTTATATGCATACCGTAGGCTTAGTTTTTACCTAACGTATTTTTTGAGAAGAACCCAGAACTAGAAACCTAAGGCAGCCCCCCTTCTTGCTGATATTTCCCATGTTTTTTTTCTTTTTTTTTATTAGCTGCTGTTATTTAGGTTTTAGTGTGAGTTTTTTTTTGGACCATGTATGGTCGGCGAGTTGAAGATGAGATCATGAGGAGCAATAACCCAAAAAAGACATACCCACCACCCCCACAAGAAAAAAGAAAAGCATAAAACATAAAGCTCTAGTATCAAACACCCCTATAAAAGACCCTAGCCCCTACTTGTTAATGATATTAAATAATTAACTTTAATCCTAAACTACATACATATACTCTCTAGTTAAGTAAATGCACTAAAAAATAAAAAAAAATTCAACAAAGGAGATTTTCTTTCACTGGTCTGGTTGGTTATTTCATTTTAGGCCTATATTATTTATTGTAAAGTTGGAAAAATGCTAAAGATCTAATATTTAATGATCTTAAAATGAATATAAAGTAAATTTAAACAATCCGTAGACAGCACGTGCTGATTTCTTTATAATATATAGAACACATACTGTATATGTAGACAGATTAAACTGAAGTTCATTGATGGGGTTGCCTTTTTCCCTGGCTGATAAGCTGAAATTAATCGTATACTAAGTAATACCCAGTACAAACGCAGTTTTTTCTTTTGGTTTTCATTTGATTTATTTAATACTAAAAATTGTAACTTTGATTTCGTTTTGTATATCTGTTTAATTTTATTGATTTTTGTAGTTTAGTTGCTGAATTTTACTTCTTTCATGCTGCGAGTTATCTCTCCTCTGTTCTCCAGTTGTCAGTTTTCAGTTTTATCGTTATATTGATATAGTTATGTGTATATATATATATATATATATTGTTTGTTTTGTATATGTAAAGTATATAACACTATTTGTTGTGGTATTTTGTTGTCAACTACATTCCATTTTTTGTGATTTGAATTTTGTCGGTTGGTTTTTTTTTTTGCTCAATGATCAACAATGAATGAAACAAGAAATCGCAAAACGCAATAAATAAGTGCAAATCAAAATGAACATTGAAGACTGCTTAACTGCTTTTACCGCTCAATGGAAGCTGAACTTAATTTATTTGCATTAAACATATGCTATATGCGAGAGTGGTTGTGCCCGCTAATTAATTGGATTCAATGGAGTTTCGGCAGGGTCAACAAATCGTTACCGTCTGCTTTCTGTCTGGCCCAAAGTCGTTGGCACTCGCACGCCGAATTGATAAACTGCAAAGTCTTTTCATTTTCACATTTATCAAAATCAAATCGAACTGACAAGCCATTAAATTTGGCTGCTATCGACCTTTGTGTGACTCATCAACTAAGTGGGCCAATTGTTTGATCAGTAATTCGCACATAAATTCCACACTTATTGGTCAATCGGTTAACACCAACTATATGCGCGGGCCAAGTCTAGACTTTGGCCAACAATAATGCTCCACATATTTGCATGTATGTATAAATTTGTATAAACTATTTTAGATTTTAGATATCGTATAATTTGTGCCTTCGCTTGCCATATAACATAATGCGCAATTAACTCTAGACTTGCCAATTTCTTAAGACCCGAGGCTGTCGGGGGAATCTGATTGGGTGAGGGGGGAATTTTAACTTTCTCGGGAATGTTTTTTTTTTTTTAGCTATATATATTAAAATGTCTGTTAACTCTGCGCTCGCTGATTGTTAATACTGCCCCCCCAGCAGCCTCGTCTTTTAGCCGCAGACATGCATACATACATACAGGACATACATTACATAATCATAATCATTAATTATTATCGCGTAGAACAAAAAATGCTAATAGGTATGCAAAAGTCGGGAACAAAACTTAAGCATTACATATACTTAGTGTTTACATAACAAAGTTTTGTGACATCATTTCCGCCATTCTTACTTAAACGCTACGAAACATATTACATAGATCTCTTACTTCACTCGCTACTTCTTATGTAAGAAGTTTTGTTTGTCATGTTGGGCAAATCAATGGAATTACACAAATTAAGTTCATCGGTCTTAAACGCGGTAAGTAACAAACCTAAACACTGAGGACGTTATGCCAACAAATGATAATACGAAAATGAACTCCTTATAGACAAAGAAATTCAATGGAAGCAAAAAAAAAATATATATATATAGGTATAAAATATTGCACATGGAAAACGGTTCAACCTGAATTATTATTATATTGTTTGTGGATAATCGGCTTTTGCGACCAGCTGCCAAATCGTTCAAGATCGGTATGGGTATGGGTTTAAGGAACCATATAAATCATACTCTCTTTTTCGGTTTTTTTTTTTTAAGGTATATAGACAAGCGCTACAGTTAACTAAGTAGAATATCGTAAGTAGTGTGAATATCGTATTCGTTATCGTAATATCGTTCTTAAGCGGGGAGAAAATGGGGACCCCTTTTTCGTGGTTCTTTCACATATCGTTTTAAACTATTTTGAATAGTTGTATATATTGGTTTTGTCAGTTTCTCCTCATCGTGCATTTCTCTCTGCATTTGGCCACGCTTGTTACTTTGTCTTTCGCACTTGGTTTTATTTTAGTTTAAGATTTTAGATTTAGATTGGTTTAGCTTACTATACGAGAGTTACAAAATTCATTCCAGACAAATGTGTGTTGTTTGGTTGAGAGTTAATATCATTCTACAGGATGAAATCATAATACAAATCGAATGAATAAATCAAGTTTCCATTTTGATTAAAAACCTTTTCTGCGTCTGGCCAAAGAACAATTTGATTCGCTTAAAACTTACATTAAAAGTGGTTCACCTGGTTGGGGGAAATGGGTTTTTGTTTTTGGGTCTCGGGGGTTTACATAAAATTCATTGTATTGCATAAGTGATATATATATATATATATATCTAGGGGTTATCCAAATGCCAATCTCCTCCAGATCAGTTGCCATCGATCAATGTACACGGGTGTAAAATACTCTCACAATATCGTTTCAATTAGGATTTAAAATAAATAAATATGAGTGTTTTTCGATTGCGAAAACATAACAGTAATAAAATTATTGCCAAAAAAAATAGATAAAAATAATCGTTATAAAATATTCATATCATAATAGTAAGGTTTAAACGAATATTATACATAAATAATATTGTAATGGGATTGCAACTATTCTGCCAACTACCTTGCTCCTTTCCGCTCCTTAATTACTTCCTGTGCTCGATGCCGCTTCCTTTTTCGCTTCCGTTTTTGTGATCACAGGCCTGCCCTTACATATATATCGATATATATAAATCGGCTTCACCTCGCTGCTCCCCCATATAGATATGGGTGTATCCTGTACTGCCCCGATTCTTCTCTCCCCTCTCACTCGCTGCTATTCTCCTGGTTGTGGCTGTGGCTGTTGGTTGGTGAGGATCATCTGCTGGATCTCCGGATCGATCTCTAGGTTATGTCGACAGCTCCGTACTTCCGCGCCTCACCATATTCAGATCGTTGAAGTCGATCTCCGTTGATTCGATCGATTGGATCGATGAGCTGCGCAGTTTTGTGCCCGGGAACTTGCCACGACTTTTTAACGCCGTTAGCTAGGGGAAATCGAAAAGGATTCATCAGTATTTGATCAGTTGAAATATTTGTAAATAAATAAACAAAAACTATGTATATATTGACGATTACAAGGCCAAAGCAATTAATTAACTTTTGTGTCATGCTGCGAATAAATGTAAAACATTTATTAACTCGTACATTTAAATCAAATAAAATCCGTTAATTATAAAAACTTTTAAATGCTTTAGCCTAGTAATTTAAAAATATTATAAATATAGATCCAATTGCGGGTAAATCTCGCTAAATGTTTGTGTACAGAAACGTGTCTTAAATACCTTATTGTTTAGTTGCTATGAATATGTCTGTTAGATAGGACGGGCATGCAAGCGTGCAGAAAATTAATAAGATTACAAAATGCATTTATAACACTCCCTCGGGGACTTGAACATTTCAATTAGAAATCAAAATGCATTGCAAGGTCTAATCGAACTCGTGTCAAAACAGCATCAACCGATGATATGTCAAGACCAACGATCACAAAACGTCATTACAAGTATGCAAAACAAACAACAGCGAAGATCGATTAAAATCAGGCACCTTCCATGGCAACAACTAGCATCGGGGATGCAGTCCATCTAATACGAATACGAGTGGAGTCATTGACCCACATCAAAATAAAGCATAGATGAACAGTTTACTAGATCGGAACTAGAACTACTGTCGGATAATGGTTCGAGTTCAAACTGAAAGCTCGCAAAAAGCTTTGGCAATCCAGAGACAGTTACACTATGCAGCAGGTGAAATTTCTAAAGATACTATTAACTTAAGAAAAATATAATAATAAAAAAAATTATCTATACCAAATTATGGAATAGTTCCTAAAATGCAAATAGTTAATTTCTTAAAACTTAAATGTTTTTTCAAAGTAAACCATATTTATTTTATTTGTTTTTGCTTAGTTAGATTATTACCAAATTATGGAATAGTTCCTAAAATACAAATAGTTAATTTCTTAAAACTTAAATGTTTAAAAAAAACCCTATTTATTTTATTTGGTTTTTTAATTATAAAAAAAATATTTAAAGAAAGCACAGAAGCAATGAAAAATTTGTAAATTATGATGTAGAAAAAAATGAGGCTAGCTACTTTTAATGTTTCTAAATCTATCAGTTAAAAGTTTACCATAAGCAAACTATTTATGTGATTTTGGAATCCAAATAGTATAAACCTAGAATCATTCATGCATTTTCGAATTTGGGGACTTCGGGTTATGGAAACTTGGTTATGGTGAGGGTCTTGAGGCTATAGAACGTGCAAACTATGGGATGGTAGGGCCAACAAACGCTACAATGGTTAAAAGTACTGAGAATGCTTTGAGCAGTTTCATAGAGACCTGGGTTCTTTGGTAGCTTGGCCTGCTGCTTGAGTTTGGATATATATTTTGTGTGTTTCGGGAGTTTTGTGTGTGTGTGTGGCAATAGAGATTAGAGGATATTTGTGGCTTCCTGTCTTTCGAATTAGGTTTCGGTAACATTCTTTTCTATTTTCTTTTTTTTTTTTTAATTTTTTTTTTTAAATTTCAATTGGTTTTTTTTTCTGTTTTGGTTTTCGTTTTCAAATTGTGTTAAAATTAGTTTAGCTTATCCATTTCCACGGCTCAGTGTCGGGGCTGGTTATTGGCGTGGGATACTATAGAGCAAAACCAACAACGCATTGTTTTTTTTTTTTGCGTGTGAGAAAGAAATTCAATGAGAAATACAAGATTATTATCTTGGCTTACAGCAGTTGAGTTACGGGAAAGGGTTTCGAAAATTAACCAAACGAAAAATAAAACAAACAATAAAGTCACAGAATAGCAAAAACAAAAAGGGTGTAGTACAGAGTAAAGCTTGTCGAACTCAAAATTCTGTTGGTATGCCACAGTTAGCAAGCGGTTTTAAAATAAACAAGTATCTTCTATATGAATTGTTAACTTAAGCTTCGCGTCAAATCTGAATAGTTGAGTATTTCGTTTTTAAACTTTAATAACTCTTAAAATATTCGATGAAAAAGATTTTAGTTTAAAAACTGTTTTAAAAATAATAATAATATACAAGTTATTGTTAAATGCTGTTGATGGTTCAACAGAACTAAACCCTCTATAACAAAACAGATTTGACTTGAACTTGGCTAGCATACAATGCATATTTAAGGTGAAAATCGCCTCCAGGAGGCTACAGCGTGCTCCTCCAGATGGGAAATATGATTCTGAGCTGGTCTTTGGCTTAGTCAGTTGGGTGTGGTTGTGGGTGTTTGTTTTAAAGTGGGTTGGTGTTATTATTTAAGGTTTGCTGCTGCTGCTGCTGGCATTTGAATGAACTTAAAACGAAACCGAAACCAAAAGCAGTGGGGGATTAGCGGCAAATGCTATGGCCACCGAATGGCAATCCTCGCTCACCTCCGCCTTCATGTCGGCCAGCCTGTCCTGCAGGTCGCGCACCTTATCCGAATCATCCAGATTGGCGCGCAGTTCGCCCTCGGCGAGCATCTCCGAGTTCTGTGATTGCAAAACAAACAAAGCAGCAGCGGATTTAATAAATTGTGGCGTAAAATGATATATGTGCGGTAATAACCTTGGTCTCTAGTCGGGAAATTTCCTGTTTCAGTTCGGCCACCGTTTGGCTTTGCTCGGTGAATTTGATTTTCACGTTCATCAGCTCATCCTTCATGCGAGATTCCAGATCCGAGTATCTAAAAATGCACATTTGAGAATTTTAATTGTGTAAAATAACAGTAGTATTACAAAATAATAATAATCCAACCTGTGCTGCTGTTCACGCGCCTTGTTGGACATGTCCTTCTCCCTGGTCACGGCCATTTCGAGCTCCTCCTTCAGCTTCTTGTGCTCCTCATCCTGCCGCCTCAGCTGATTGGTAGACACCTGGACCTGGGTCTCCAGCTCCATGACCTTTAGCCGCAGCTCCTTGAGCTCGGTGAGCGTCTCCATCTCACGAATGCGCGTGGTCATCAGCTCCTCCTCGAGCTTCTGGGTGTGCTCGCTGCTCTTGGAGCTGTCAAAGAAGTTGGTCAGCAGCTTTTTGGGCGTCGAGTCGACGGCATTGGTGGTGCGTTCGCTTTCGCTGCGCTGATTCTCGGCCAGCTGACGCTGCCACTGGCTGCTCAGCTCCTGCACGCGCTGCTTGAGGTCCTTCAGCGAGAGCGAGGCCTCGGCCTCGCGCAGCTTGCTGGCAATCAGCTCGTCCTGCAGGTGGGCCACCGAATTGTCGGGCGTCGTCTCGCGCAGCGTCTTCTTGTCCTCCTCCAGCTCTTCGACCTTGGCCTTGAGGTTCCTGATCTGATCTTCGCTCTCGGCCGAGCCCTGACGCACCTTGACCAGCTCCTCCAGCAGGCAGGAGACCATCTCGTCGCGCTGCTTAAGCGCCTCCTCCTTCATGCAGAGCTCGTCAATGGACGATTGCCGGGAGTTATTCTAAATGTCAATCGATAGGGGGATTAGTTTAAGATATCTCATCATGGTATTCAGTGGGTTTGGGCATGCAGAGTTGTTAGCTTTACAAAAAAATAATTATACACTTATCCTAGGTTATTCTTTATTGCATACGTAGTATACAGTAATCAATAGGACTTATTGGGATATATTATTAAATACTAACTATTTCTATTTACGTTTTAAGGGGCAAAACAATAAACATGCAAAACAACAGAACGGCAGAGTTATTGAACCGTTCGTTCAGACTACAAAAGCAAGGTTGCGTGAGCAACTCACGAAATACTTACGCTGTCGATGGATACATTCTGTGTGTGATTTGTAATATTTATTTGGAATTGTTTTTTGGTTTTTTTTCGGATTAAAGCGAACATTTTGTGTGTGTGTATTTTGAAGAACCACAACCATAAGAAATCAAATAAAATAGAAAAGAATACAGAAGATTAGCAACAGATTCCGTTTTAGTTACAGGACAAATGACCGAGGCAGGGGGGATCGTTGTAGTCAGTGGCTTGGCCACCAGATACTCACATTCTCCTGCAGCCGAAGACTCAGGCCGCGAACCTCCTCGTTGGCGTTTTCCAGCTGATGGGAGACCTCCAAGTAGGAGCGCCGCAGCTGCATCAGCTCCGTCTGAATGGCATAGCTAAAAATATAAATTGAGAACAAAAGAAAAAACCTTAGTTAGATACGACAAATTACTAGGCACATACAAGATAATTAAAAAATTCCTTCATAATGTTTTTAAATCAACTATTGACGTTCATAAATTCCACAAATATTTAGATAACATTTTATAATTTAAAAATAACATATTCTGAGACGTCATCAAAGTTTTACTTGATTATTTCTTGAAACAGAATTATTATTTTAATTTTTTAATATTTTTAAAAAGTATTAAAGCAGGGAGACCCTTTTAAATGTTTTTTTCTTTTACTCATCCCTATTCTTGTATCAAATTCACCTAGTTTCCTCCTCCTCAGCCCTGGAAACCTGGCCGCGCACCAGGCGATCGGCCAGTTCGGCGCTCTCGGCCTCCAGCAGCTCGTTCCGCTGCTTCAGCAGGCAGTTCTCGCGCCTCAGTCGCCGCAGCTCCGCCATCTCCTCCTGCTCCTTCTTCTTGAGGTCCTGGTACTCCTTCTCCATCTTCTTCATGCGCTTCGTGTTCAACTTGAGGGAGTAGGCCAGATTGAAGAAGCCCTCGACATCGGCCTCCACGCGACCGGGCAGCTCCTTTTGGAAGAACTTAAGCATGGCCTCCATGTCCAGGCAGAGCAGGGTCTCCTTGCCGGTGAGCAGCAGGGCCAGGGCCACCTTGAAAATGAACTCCATGCCCTCGCTGAGGAAGACGTCCATGATGCGACAACTCAGGTTGACGTTCAGCGTGGTGGTGTACAGGGTGAGGAACCAGCTGGAGGCGTACATGGTCGTCTGGAAGCCCTGCTGCTGGAAGTGGATGTGCATGTCGGGTATCTGCTCCTGCACCAGATTCTCCAGCTGGTACATGCACAGGCCGAGCTCCGACATGGAGGGCTTGAACATGTGCCGCATGCGATGCTGCTGCATTATCTGCACGAGAACGGCGAAGGCCTCCTCCTCGGGCATTTGCATCAGCAGCAGGCCCACAATGAAGCCGGAGCCCTGGCAGTAGCCCACCTCGCGATCGTGCAGGGAATAGGCCTTGATCACATTGAACAGGGCCTCCTGGCCGGGACCGTCCTTCTCCTTGAAGAACTCCACCTCGGGATAGGTGCGAGCGATGTCCCGCCGTATGACCTTCTCGCAGGCACTCGTGGCCTTGATGTACTCCGCGTACTGCTTCTTGTCCGCCTCCGCCGCTCCGCTCAGCTGCTGCCACACGATCGCCCGGAAGTGGTGGGGAATGCCACGGCGCACCAGCTCGTTAACGCAGGGATTCTTGCGCTTCAGTGCTCCCTCCCAGTCGTTGAGAATGGTGGCCCACGTCGTCCAGATGTCCTCCTCGGCCACCGAGTTGCCGCCTGTAAAGAAGATTCCAATTAATCATCGTGATCTATTTATTAAACACAGTCGATTTATTACTCAATTCAGACATAACTCTGTTTTTTTATGAACAAAAACCTAGTACATTTTGGTGTATCTATGCGAACAACGAGCATGTAGTCATCGAATTTCGTCAGAATGCGATTTAATATTAGTCACAGCCCAGTCAGCACTTAGCTATCATATGAAATCAATCCCTTATCGATAATATCTTTTAACATGGATTTTGCTATACAATGATTACACCGTGCATTTTCTTTTTTACTACATACAATGGAATGCTAATCTATTTCTATTTATATTATTACTATAAAATAATGATTTTTTTCAGTATTTAATTTGTTAGTGGCGAAAGAAAATATGATCATAGGATCTTATCATGAAATGCTATTTGTAGCCTGTTCTAAAAATATCTATTATTTTTTTTGCAGTATTTAATAAAAATAATGAAAATACTAGACTAGTATTTTTTTATTTAATGAAATTCTATTCCTTTTTACTCATTTAGTACAATAAAAATGTGATTTCTTACAGTATTTAATAAAAATAATGAAAATACTAGACTAGTATTATTTTATTTTAGGATCATATCATGAAATTCTATTCCACAGATCTATGCTTTTTACTCATTTAGTACAATACAAATTTGATTTCCCACAGTATTTAATGAAAGTAATCAAAATACTAGACTATCATTGTTTTTGTCTTAGGATCCTATCATATCATATCCCAAATACTTACTCGATGTCAGGCTAATCTGACTCGTGTCCGAGTTCTTGCGACTGTGCGTGGAGTGCAGAGAGTTTAGGGACTTGGCATCGCTCTCGATGAGCTTGTTGGCCGCCTCCAGCTTGGCCAGCAGATCCATCTCGGAGGTGGGCAGGTTCTCTTCGCCGGGAAGTGCGCCGCCCTTCACATCCATTTTCGCTTGGCTCTCGGCTGATGAGGCAGTGGTCGTTGTGGTCAGGGTCATCTTCTGACGCAGAACGACGATCTCCGATCTCAGTCTATACTTCCTTCTCCCTGCTGAATCTTGGGTCCCTCCTGGTTAACCGTTCCTAGATCTCGATCTCGATCTCGATATCGATCTCGTTCCGATCTGTAGTGCTCCCGATTCGTGATGATTAATCCTTTGCTGATCTTCTAAAACCGCCACATGATGCTCCCAGCTTTGCACACTGTAAGTGAAAGATGAAATACAATCTTTAGAATTTTATCTTAGTTCCTTTATATGTCTAGCTCTTCAGAAACCTTTCAATAGCAGCAATTGGCTGATAGTAGCTAGTAGCTAGCGAAACTGAAGTTACCGGAATTCGAGAGACCAGTGAAATGAACTCCTCTCGAGATCTCTGGCATGTGCCACATAATGGAAATACTACAAAATATATATATATAAAACAAATAGAAGCGAGTGCAAAGTATTCCAGTCTGTTTGCCAGCCTCTGTGTTTTTGTTTTTCTCTTGTTTTGTTTATTATTCGTGCGCCCTACAAAACTCGTGCTTATAAAGGGGGTTAGGCGGATGGGGGGAAGGGGGAGGGGGGAGGGGTTGGTGTCGAACCTGCAACTGAACAATGGAAAAAGCTGTCAGGGCTTTCTGTTGATTGCCTTGGCGGCAATTTCTTCCGACCGGGTATATTCAACTTTACCACGCAACTAGATCAAGTTTAACTTTCTTCTTTTTCACTCTCAGTGGCCAGAAAACCAAATGATAATAGGTAATGAGTTAGTGATCAAAACGTATTAGAACATTTGTACATTTTTTTAGGTGTAAAAAATAAAATAAAAAATATTTAAAAAAAAAACACTTCTTATATTTTTGTGATATACAATTTTATAAAATATTTTTTTATCATAAAAAAAATGGTTCCAAAATTCAATTTATAAAAGTATTTGAAGTTCTAACCAGTACAAATGATCACTGAGATTTTACTGTATTTGTAATACAAAAACCCATCACCAAAGAGAGCCCCAAAAATGTTTATCAAGAATTTTAGACTTTTTAAGCTCTATCTCCCCTCTCTCTCTCTCTCTCTGCTAAAGCAAAATAAATCCAAAGGAAGTTCAAACTTGTTAAAAACAAAACAGTTATCAATTTTGGAGAGGAAAAGATTGCCGAGAACGGGAGGAAAACAATAATAGACGCAGTTTTGTTTTTATTAGATTGGTAATTTCAAGTGATAAGTTTTATTCTCCACCAATCAATCAGAGCGATTTTAATGCAGTAAAAGACTGCGGATATTTCTCATTTCGGTAGTGGTAAAGTCGAACTCGTAGCAACGACACTTTTATCGCATTTCTGACAATCTTAACTTTTGGTTTTTCTATTAATCCGACATTCCTCATTACTCGTTTCTTAGAAAATCAAGTATTTAGCGGATCCTTTGGTTTTTTATTTCATTATATTAATGATTTTAATATTTAAATGCTCTTATCGAAAGGAATCAAGTTTTAGACCCTCAATGGTTTCTGCTGATAAACAAAACGGTAATTTATAAAAATACCATATTTTTATTTATCACACATTATTTTTTGTATTTCTTTCATCAGCATTTCAATGGTTATTTTTCCTAAAATTGGTATTTTTTTTAAATGTTATTTTAAATATATTTTAAATATTTACCAATTAATAATACAGTTTTTCTAACTTTTGGAGTTCTTTTAAATTTTTTAATGGAAACACTTGTAGTCCATCACCACCGAGAGTTAACCCCCCATTGGCCCCCCTTCGAAAACAGCTGTCTATAGTATATCTGGAGGCACTCTGAGCCGCCTTTGGGCTTGTGTCTGTTCCGTCTGGCCATTATCTAATGGATTCCTCTGGCCAGACAATGCCGCACCCCTCTGCGTGGCCCCCCTGGCCCCAGAAAGCTGCTCCTGCTTCAGTCTTCGGTCTCAATACAATTGAAAGGCAAAGTAAATTCAAATAGATATGTAGGTCAGGAAACGATAAACAAGCCAGTGGAATATACGGCTATTCGTGAGCAAGTGCATTCATATGTGGATCTATATATATACCATATATGGTATTTGTATGGTGCAGTCAGTAACCACTTGAGTGGTTCCCTTTTCAAATGATAAATCAAAGTTTTTAAGACTAATGAACGAGTTATAATTACCAAAGAGAGAGAGGGGGGTGAATGTGGTATTGCCTTTATGTCTGCATTCGTTTTTTGGTCTGATTCACTTAGGTGCGAACGAAAAACCTTCCATGAATCAGTCAGAAAACGTTTTAAACCCATTAAAAATTCCACTTTGGCGTGTCTTCTTTTACAAGGCGTATCTCTCGATTTAACTACAGTAAAAATCAGGTAGGTAAGTCACTTGCGTCAATATTGTGTGTAAGCGATGTGCACTTAGGTGTGTTTAAAAAATAATTTTATTGGTCGATTATGAAAAACAAAAAAAAAACCAAAAAATATTTGTTTATCATTTTCACATATTTTTGTTAGAGGCGCGATTATTTATATCGTAATATAAAATTGTGTAATACATATACACAAACAGTCTATACGCATTCATAAATCTTACAAATTTATTAGTTATTTTCTTCAATTTTAAAAATATAAAACAGTTTAACAAGTAATCCCATGTAAAACTTATTAAAATGTTGTTAAAATGTCTATTAATATTCCATCGCATCTATAACTCTTTCACAGTCCCCACTGTACTTTGTATGTGTCCAAGAATGACCGACGTCAATATCACAACACATTAACAATCTTATTTCTACTGATATCAACAAACGCGCAATTCAAAAGCAACTAAAAAAAAAAGAAAATATTAAAAATATACCTTGTGCACCTGCCAAAGGAGGCAAACAAACAAACAAAAAAATTTGATTATTCTGAAGAAATTGCGATTTATTTATGGCCAGCCCTTAAAACCGTAAATTGACCAACCATATCAAGCAAATCCAAAACTAACACCTGCCAAGCAATTCTGCTGAAATGGTTATTAGGGTAAAATGTGACATTTGGTGCGAATTGTGATGCGATGACTCACTGGGCGCCAACTATCAGTAATAGGACACATGATGATAAGCGATAAGATCTGAAGACCAACATGACGTATACGCAACATGTGCCACAACACCTCCACCCCACTGTTTATTACTCATTTATCCCACGCGAAATGATCGATTAAAACAATAGACCACACACCAACGAAGGGGTTAAGTGGTGTTTTATTGTCTATGTAAGCAAACAATTGCATTGTCGGTACATTGCCATTGCATGTAGCAGGCGCAAACAAGAACAGTGGTCTATCGTTATAGCGAAAATTTGTTTTTTATACCTACTATTTTAATTGCAAGCGGAAGGTTGGTGTACAGTGGCAAAAAACAAATAATCAACTTATATTAAAAACAAAAAATAAATTATAATTTATAAATTATAACAAAATCATTAAATTATTTTCTTAAGTTATCTTTTATATTATTCCAGAATTTCGGTTTTTTTTCTTAGAGTTCTATCTTTAACCGTTTTTGCTATCCTTTCAACTTGCCGTTTAAAATGCGTCTTCTTTTATAGTAATCTATTTTTTATCGACTACCCACTGCACTCCATCGAGAGTTTAATATGAATCATTCTCGCATCGCAGAAAGGCAATGCCAAAAAGCTTTCGTTCCAAAGTCAAAGGCAAATTGTTCAATTGCAACGGTACACTGAGAGAAAAGCTGCTTTGTTATACCGCCCGCAAGTAAAGATAAATATATAAAAATAAAATCATAATAGTAGAGCAGCAGCAACTGACAGAAGATAAAGACATGGGCAAAGGCAGCCAAAGGTAATATCTCATCGATACGATACGTGTTGATTAGATTTCGACACGACAAAAAACAGAAAGCAAGTGTGTGGTGTGTGCTTTTTGTGTATGTGAGAAAGTAAAAGCAAAGTCAAAAGCAAAAGCAAAGTCAAAAAGGCAATAGCAACAGCAACAGTGCAATCGTAAAACCAAATCTCCATTGAAAATAAGGTTAGTTCACCCTCGCGATTCAGAGTTTCAGTACGAATTGTCGTGTCAAGCGCACAGGAAGCGATCGCAACCCGGATCGGATTGGATCGTATCGTATCGGAGCCCCCATATGTACTACTTTTGCCATATAAACGAGCATCGCATCGCAGACTTTTCGGTGAACAGCGTCGATCGCATGTGGACAAACAATTAAATGTAATGCCAAACAAAAATAGTAAATAGCGAATGGCTGCGCGAATAATAATCGGAAATAGCTAGCTACCGAGTTATCAACAAAAAATAGCCCTTTGCTTAGTAATTAAATAACAACAAAATAACACAAACAAAATATCAAATTTATTTGGTATTTTTAAAAACAATATTCATATGCGTAATAAACAAATATGACAAAACAACTGATAGAATTATAAAAAAAATATTAAATATTTTAATCAATAAAAAACAAATTATAAATAGCTTTGAAATAAAAAAGTATAATACTCATAATGTGTGAGCAATGAAAATTCAAATAATATTATTTTTGCAACACAAAGGAAACGATAAAACAAAGGGAAAAATGTTCGGTATTAACAAATTTTTAAACAAAAGGAACTCGAACATTAACTGGTTTGTTAAATCTAACAAGAATAAAAGAAAATTTAACAAAAGCAATTTTTCTTTGTGTACTTTTAAAGATTTTTTTTTTTTTTTACATTCAAGTGAAATCGTTTAACAACTGAAATCGCAGAGCTTTTCGAAATTTCGACAAACACGACGAAAGCAAATAGAAATAATTGTATATAATTTAGTGGGACAAAAACCAGTTTCCAATTTGACATAGATGGAACGCAAAATTAATAATAGTAAAAGCGAAGACATAAATAAAACACTGAAATAAACGAGTTTTCAAGTTGGCAATTATATTATGGCCAAATTTTTTGCAACCGCTCTTCTATTTTGTTTATTTTTTGCACCTCCTTTTAACCATTGTGTTTTCTTTTTTTTCATGTGAAGACAAGGTCAAAGAAGCGATAAAAAAAAATCCAAAATATAAAGTCGAAAAATGACGGCCAACACAGCGACGTCGGAGGAACATCTGCTGGGGAATGGTGGCCAGAACCCGGAACCCTCCACGCCCACCTCCTCTTTGGACACTGATACGGCTGATACCGCAACACCCGCCGAACTGAGCGAAATCTTCTTCGTGGACAACAGCCGGCGCAAGCAGAGCATCAAAATCCAGGTGAAACTCTGCCCCGAGGGCGTTTATCTGCGTCGCGAGACCGACGAGGATGATCACATCAACGAGCAGCTGATCAGGATCGATGATATCATCGGTTCTCGCTACGGACCCCGGTTGAAGAAACGCGCCCGCGGTGGCCTGAACTCGTGCCGTAATCCCCAGGTTCCCACTGGCCAGGAGGCGGAACCCGAACCGGATAGCGATAACAGCGCCTATCTGTACATCTATGCCTATTTGAAGAAGGAGAAGCCGCTGCGAAGGGTCCAAACCCTCAGGATTCTACGCTTTCGATCGAGCAATGACTATAGCGTCAATCTTCAGACCGCCGAGCAATGGCATCGTACGATTCGCCGGCATAAGAGGGGGGGCAATGGTTCCGGATCCCAATTCCCGGAGACGGGCAAACAGCTACTCATCCTACTCAATCCGAAATCGGGTTCGGGCAAGGGTCGCGAACTCTTTCAGAAACAGGTGGCCCCACTGCTGACGGAAGCGGAGGCCCAGTACGAACTACAGATCACCACACATCCGCAGTATGCCAAGGAGTTTGTGCGTACGCGTAAGGATCTGCTGGAACGCTATTCTGGGATAGTGGTGGCCTCCGGCGATGGCCTCTTCTACGAGGTGCTCAACGGATTGATGGAACGACTGGATTGGCGCCGCGCATGCAGGGAGCTACCCTTGGGCATCATACCCTGCGGTTCGGGCAATGGACTGGCCAAAAGTGTGGCCCACCATTGCAATGAACCCTACGAACCGAAACCCATTCTCCATGCCACCTTGACCTGCATTGCGGGCAAAAGTACACCCATGGATGTGGTCAGGGTGGAACTGGCGCCGAGGGATAAGCACTTTGTGATGTACTCCTTTCTGTCGGTCGGCTGGGGTCTGATAGCCGACATTGATATAGAGAGTGAGCGACTGCGATCGATAGGAGCTCAGAGATTCACCCTTTGGGCCATTAAGCGTTTGATCACGTTGAGAACGTACAAGGGTAGGATATCCTATCTGCTGCCGAAGAACAAAAAGGTTCAGGAAAAACCAGTGGAATTGGCCAAGGAAGCCAGGGAGATTCCATCAGATGAGAAGCGACCATCGATACGCTCGTCGCTGCCCATAAATGCCAGCGAATTCCGGGATTTACCCGAGGAGGATGAGGAGCTGGATTTGGAGGGGGAACAGTTTGCCGATGCCATATCCCTGGATCGTTCGGTTTATCGCCAACATGCCGACAGCTGGCACTCGGCCATGTCGCGAAGGACGGCCTACTACTCCCTCGGAGGACCAAGTCTGCGTTCGAATCGCAGTCGAATGAGTTTGAGCCAACGAATCGAGGCGGCCAATGCGGATTTCGCAGAGAAAGTGCCAACGGGCACGATTCCGGGTCTTCAGGTGCCAGTTCAGGGCAACGATGGCTGGATTTCGGAGGAGGGTGACTTTGTGATGGTCCATGCCGCCTACACCACCCATCTGTCGTCCGATGTCTTCTTTGCACCCGAATCCCGGCTAGACGACGGCCTCATCTACCTGGTGATCATCCGCAGTGGCGTGAGCCGACATCAGCTGCTCAATTTCATGCTCAGCCTGAATACGGGCACCCATCTGCCAACGGATGGCGAGGATCCCTTCATCAAGGTCGTGGCCTGCCGGGCATTCCGCATCGAACCGAGCAGCTCCGATGGCATCCTGGTGGTCGATGGCGAACGGGTGGACTACGGACCCATCCAGGCGGAAGTGATGCCCGGCCTGATCAATGTGATGACCACCAGTGGTCAGTAGTCAGTAGTCAGTAGTAGTGCCCTTCAGAACTATCAGACTTGGGAAGTAAAGTTAGGGAAACTGTGTGAAATTACCCATTTGATAAGCAAATACATTCAGTGAATGTTTAAAACCATTCAATTGTTTAATAATATAACCAAACATATAAGAATCATATTACTAAAAAGTTTTACTAAAGTTTAACACTGAACAAAAAAAGGATAGGATATATAGTAAACCTTTTAATTTCAAAATATACGTTTTTAATACACCTATCACACATTTTTATAACTCTGTAGATATTTTTCTGTTCAAAGTATACGATTTTTGACATTATTAGGTAATAAGTTATCTCTGTTTCTATTCTTAGTGAAATCCATTCTCATAGTTCTGAATCGCAATCTGTAATTTTTCCATCCGCCCAAAAAAAAAAACACAAAAAAAACAAATTTCACAATATTCACATAAGTAGTTGGTTAAGTTGGTTTCTATTATTTTTATTTTTTTTGTTTGTTAATCGGTCGATATTGTTAATTATTTTAAGACCCATACGTAGACGAATAAAACAAATAAAAACGTTATAAAAAAAAAGAACTACCAAAGATTATGTGGGTACAAGTGCTAACGGTATTTGCAGGCATGTGTTTTGTTGCCGTGGAAACGATACTTTTGAACCAAAGAACACAAAACGAAGCTTTGCAAATCCACAAATTCGAATTCGTCGGTCATCCGGTTGCATGCCGATCTTTATCGATATCAGCACAGCCCCCAACCCCAAAAACTGGGGCCTTGAGGGGCCTCCGAAGTCGAAGCACCTACACGAAGGCAAATGGGAAACGCACCTGGTCGATGTTCAAGTGGGGACTTCATAATTGTGTTAATACAAACACCGATTGGCCAGATTAACCCTGAAAAAAACAACTCGCAAGGGATTACGGTTACCCAACAAGATGGTGAATAAGTACCTAGAAACCATATAGTATAGCACTAAAGGTCAATTTTTGCGATGATAACAATGATTATATTGAAAGTTGAGTTCATAGTTCATAGTACTCAGGTTTTTCAAAGGGGAAAATAAAAATTTTTTTATAATAAAATTCTAAAAACTGAAAAACTATTTTGTACCTTATATTAACCAGCTTTTTCATTGTCTGTCGCGGACATCGGGAAATGGGGTGGGATTATCTTTGACAGGTACTCAAACAAGTTGATCAAATAAAACTCTTTTATATAAATGACATTCGAAAATGGTAATAAAATCGAAGATAGGACAAAGACCAAAAGGTAAACTGATATAGTCACTATTCCGGTGCCGTTTTTTTTTTAATAATATTTCTCGTTCATAACTGCTTATGTAGACCAGTCTGCTGCGGGGATCCACTGATAACAGCCTTTAGCCGCTTATCACTCTCACACACACACACAAACTGCGAGGTGTTAGAAATACAAAACAAACTCAAGGTAGACTTTTGGGCTGGCCAAAAAATTCTCCACAAATTGAATTTAAAATTAAGTTTGAAAATAAGAAAGAAAAAGAAAATTATTATAGTGCGATTACTATATATAGTTATATATATTTATATTTCAGTGTATAATTGCAAAGAAAATTGGGAATGTGCTGTCAAAAGTTTTCGTTGACGTCACAAAAGTCACACGAGAAATTTAACCTGATTTTCTCCTGATCAATGAAAATCGATAAGTAATTGTGTTGAAAGTTGACTGCCATTCAAAGTCGTCATACTTTTAGGCTGTCCAATTTTTGGTAACAGTGCGACATCGGTAATTAGAACTAATAGTTGAGAATAAGGTGATTAATATTAAAATTAAAAAAATTAATAGGAATATACGACATAATCTAAAACATTCAAAGGGAATTATCGATTTCCCTTCCTTGGTAATTATATTTTTTTCCATCTCTTTTAAATGTAGTTTTTAGCCAGTGGCTACTGTACTTAATGTTTGTATATTTCTGCGCTGAATTGGCAATTCAGTAACTGTATTTCACTGACGCTATCAATTCAACGCAAAGATAATTGCGACAGCAACAAATCGAGCGAAAATAATGCCAGCAGACAAGTGTATATAAGTGTATACGAGACAATAACGATAACTAATTGTAGTTACAGTCTGTTAACAGATGTTAACACTCTGCTAACTATTAAAAGTAGCCTCTGGAAACAAATTAATGGATCTTAATGGGGTAACAAGAAAAACAAAAACACTCTTTAAGTTTTCAACATAAACGACAGAGGGCAAATAAAAAAAAAAAAGAATATATTTTTTTTTTTTTTGCATGGTCTATGAGCTGGGGCCCCTTAATTATTAACGCCCACTGTGGGTTCTAAGACCTCTCAAGTTTCTACAGCCTTAAGCTTGAGTGCAGGCATGGCATATAATATTATATATATGTATTTATATGTATAATATCATGTTAGCATATATAGACTGAAGAACACTCACATTTGTGTGCTGGCAGATATTTCTGCACTATTTCCAGTCTAATTCATTCATAAAAAGTTCTTCACATTTCGCCTTCTTCTACTTCTTCTTCTTCGTTTGAAGTCGGTGGCTTTTATGAGAATCGTTAACTCCAAGCCGACTCATGGTTTTAGCATTATATATGCACAACCGTTAGATGTCGGCAACCCACAGATGAAAAAGGCAAACAAAAAATGGGGAAAAAATAAAAAACTTCACAATTTCCGATTATTTTCAGGGTATTTTAATCCGACCATTCGCTTTGTCGCAGGTAAGCGTTTTCGATCAGAAATTTAGTTTGTGACTCATGGCCTTTTAAATGTGCCTTAAATATTCCCAAAACATGTTTTCCTCTCCCTTTCACTATAGATTTCTAAAATATCTTTGGATATTGTATCAAATTTCTATTAAATTGAAGTTATGTATATAAATTTCAACTAAAATCAACGAATTGAATTTCTTAAACGAAATATGTAATATTTTTTATAATATATTATAAATTCTGTATTGTATCAAATTAATATTATATTACAGTTATAGCAATTTTAAAATTTAAATTTAATTAAAATCAACGGATTTACTTTCTTAAACGATATACATATGTGTAATTTTTTATATCCCTTACAAAAAAACGTTTTTGAAAATTTCTTTTCATTAGTTAGATTTAATTTAGTTCTCTAATCAATATTATTTTCAAAAGAGAGCATTAAATATTTGCGAATAGCCATCTGTAATAATTGTTGTTCCAGCCTCATTGCAATGTTATTCTATTTTATCTCTGCGGTTTGCCTAAATTATATATATCTGCCGCGACGACCACAGAGTCACATATGTTCCACATCTTTTTGCCGCTGGTGGCGTGCGTATGACCAATTTAAATGGACCCCACTGTACCGGGGCGGCGATTAGTCAGAAACCTGATGGTGAATGCTTTAGCTTTAGCTAATTTTTTTGCCCCCCACCAAAACCTCCTTCTCCTCCTTTTGACTTTCGAACAAATCACAATTTGCTCATTTGCTGTGTTTCCATTTCATTTCATTTCGTTATATTTTGTTTTGTTTTGTTTCCGATTTTGGCTTGGCTTTTTTTTTCGCGGACAAAATGAATAATACATGGGTGACCGCCGGAACGATAGCATTTAGCGGAGTTCATTTGTTGTCTTGCTAATTTGCGCACGCACACACATCGAATTTGCATCTGCATCTGCATTTGCATTTGCATTTGCATTTTTTAATGCATCTCGAGTCACGCCCCCGAGCCATATGCCTCTTCGTACAGTCGCATCCATGGCTATAAGGCACATACGGGCATTTCGCAGATAAAACGGATAAATAATGTAGAGTGGAGGGGAAAAAAAGTCACATAGTCAGTAGTGTTTATTAATACCTATCGAAATGTAAAAGAAAATTCTACAATCGGGCTATTCATTTAAAAGTTATGAGCAAATAATGAATTTTTAAATAGATGGCGCCACTTTCAAGCAACTGCATGCATATCTATCTCTCTCTCACTCATTCAGCTGAGTAACGGGTATTTGATGGTCAACTATAGCGTTTTCTTTCTTGTCAAAATTCTCAAAGGCTTGTTTTGTATATTTATGTTATGAATTAATCCAGTGGGATGGCAGAATCCCAATCATACACATCTGACCGACCCGTATGAGAATGTTCCCTAATATCACGGCCGTAGTTTGTTTGCCACCGCCTTTTGTGTCCCCAATGTAATTTAAGCCCAATCATCAAAAATTCATGAATGCCACGCCCACGCCCCCAACCCCGCCCACTTGTATACACACACACAGATACACACGGATACATGTACATATAGAACCAAGCCCTGTGTTGGCCAACTCTCATTAACCCAATTTGAATTGTTTACTCACTGGCTATCTCGCTCCGACGCACTTGCAATTGAGCCCTTGGCAATGATGTGACGTCAGGCACAGTAGTCACTCGATATTGAGGAATTTCTAGGCAACCAACAAAGATTTAAACAATATAAGTCAAGCAATAAGTAAAAAACCTTTTCAAAATAATAAGTTAATGATAGAAAATAATAATTTAGAAGACTTTTTTACTAATATTATTTCTGAAAACTTTATTTTTTATTTTTCAGCTTTTAATTTCAGTTTTTTCCTGTTAACCTATTATATTTACGTGGCAAACTTAATGTTGCCCGCTTAACGAGGGCCCACTGTATGCCAGTGGTAATTTCAAAATGCATTTACCTGTCTGCTTACCACAATTAGTGGTCATGCTAATGTAATTCCCGAGTGTCGTCCGAGCTCGAACTCAATTCCCATTTTCCCATTTATTGCCACGAATCCAAAAGAAGTGAAAAACAAGTGCAGCAGTGTAACTGATAGGGCGCAGTACCCTCAATAATAGTACTTATAATAATAACCAGAAGCAGGAAGGGTGAAATAGAACCCCAGGGGAGGAGAGTAGAAGAATGTGGGAGGCCCAGACGATAAGAATTCGACGATTTCTTCAATCAGTGGAAAGACGCACTCCGCTAGAGTACAATTTTCGATTTGAGAACAATGAAACTTTATCGCACAAATTGCATTTACAGGTGCAGTCAGCACAATAGGAACGATTTGGGTTTAAATAAAATTATTTAAGTTTAATAGATGATTTAATACGAAATTTACAATTAAAATTTAATTTTTATTTTATTTTATATATATTTAAATTATTCATTTTATGTAGAGTTTTATTTTCTGTAAATTAAAAATTTTTTTACAATAATCCTACCATTTTAACCACTTTTGTAGTGCATGAAAGTGGATAAAATGGGCGGCACGATGAAAAAGAGGCAAGCAAACTCGAAATATGAAACAAACGGAAAAAGCAGACGCAAAATGAAATTATGAAACACAATTCCCCAGAGTTTTTTAGCCACCCCACGAAAGCCCCTGCTGACTCCCAACTCATTAACATAATTTATTCACGAAATGCTGCTGTATGCTACTATTGCACTCAGAAAAACCAATTGAGATAAGGTAGAGTAACTAATAAAATGATCATTGTTTTTTTTTCTAAATCTATCGAATCACGAAAATCTTTGACCTTTAAGCTTTATCATTTTAATTAGCAAAAAAAAGTTAAATGTCAAGTTCAACTCCATACAGGGATTTTTTCGACACGATTAAATATTATAATTTCACTTCGAAAATACTAAATTAATTTCAAAACTATATTTCTGGCAGTGTACTAGTGCCATTGTTGTTTCAGTTGCTATTGGCTGAAATAAACATACATATATTCCCAGTAGCATTCACAAGTGATCCAATAAAAAGTGTTTTCAACGCAATATTTGAGCCGTTTTGGATTTCAACAGCCGCAAGAAACCGAAAATGAGACTGAAATTGAAATGGAAATGGAAACAGACGAAACTCCTTCAGTTTCAAGCAATAGTAAATAACAAAAACGATATGTCTGCAATTGCTGTTGAATGACTGAAAAAAAAACAAAAATATGAGAAACGGCCCAAAACACCAACAAATCAGGAAAGAAAACTGGCTAAAGAAACAAACAACAAACCAACCGACATTGTTGTCGAAACTGTAAATTCATTGCTTGAAATCTGGAATTTAACCAAATACAGTGGGTACCGGTATAAAAATACAATAAATTACAAGAAATTTTGAAAATACATTAAAAATATGAACTTGATTTTTTAAAGAATTTTTTAAAGTCAAGAAATTTTTTCCAACCCAAACCAAAATTGTCTGAATTATCAATAAATCAAAAATCAATAAATTAATCAAAAGAACTTTGAAGATATATTAAAAACATGAATTTAAATAACTTGATTTTTTAAAGAAAGATATATTTTTTTTTAAATTTCTCTTAACCCAAACCAAAGTTGTCTCAATTATCGAGCATTTACTGTGGGCCGAAATACCAGCACGTCTGGATGGAGATTGGCACACATATCGGTATCGCTATCGCTATTACCGCTTCTGTTGTTGCCTGATTTTCTATGCTTTGGGGCAGGTAAATCAGGTAAGTCTCCAGTTGGCCGAGTGGCCACAATACCTTGGCTCCGACTGTGGATGCTGAGATACCGGCGGCTCCATTGTTGTTTGTTTCGATATTTCTTGGCGGCTTTTCGATGTATTGCCTGTATGTTGTTGTGTGGTGGAAGATATTGCCGGATTTTTACATAACGGCACTTTTTGCGCCGTCAAAAAGGGACGGCTAACAAAGAGGCAGCAGCTGCGCAATCGCAAGAGACAGCATGAGGTTGTCAATCTTTTTGGAAACACACAATTTAAAAGTAAGCAACTAAAAACCCGATTATTACTTGTTTCGTTGAAAAAAATAAAAAAAGAAATTTATAAAAAAAAATTTTTTTTTTTTAATTTTGTAGGTTTTGTTATTTTAGTGATCACTGTAATTTTCCATTTGGCTTACTTAATTTGCATTTAGTTTGCTTGCGCGAAACGTATTGGCAAGCGCTTGTTATGATCCGTTAAAAATGGTAAATAAAAAAAACCGACGATAGGGAAACAGACTCAAGTGCAAATTATTTTTGACATATATTTTTCGCGGCTTTGCGGCGAAGGTCGAAATGAGCAACATAATAGCTAACAAACAGCCGCCAAAATATCATAAAACAATGCAAATAATGAAACATGGCGAAAACACTTGAGCAGATAGTTGAAAAACCCGCTAAAGCCAAAAAGAATTCCGTTTGGAATTGAATTGAACCGAAAAAAATAGTAGGTACATAGCTTGGCTTTTTGTTTTTTTTTTTTTTTTGGCCAGAGACGGCAGAATGAAGGCTATCCTGCTCCAACCTTCCCCAGATAATGACAGATGATACACCCACACCCACACGGTCTGCAAATTTATGATCATAATTAACATGACGATGACTTTCTGCTCCATGTGTTCCACAATAGTTTTAATGCTCGTGATTTAAATAAATAGCACAACTGAAATTTGAATAAGCACGCAACATCTCCACGCACAAAAACATAAAATCCCGGAGTGCCATGTGTCTAGTACAGCAGCGGTCAAAGGAGTAGGAGTATTGTTTCTGAATACAAATATCACATGATATGAAATATTAATAATGATTATTTAATTTAATATTTTAGTCAGTTATTTTCTGTTTTTTTCTCATCTTTAAGATCTCGTTATCTTTTAGCTAAAAACCACGTAAATTTAATCTACATACGGATGGAAAACGAAAATAAAACAAGCTTATCACAAACCGGCCGATGAACAAAAGTTCACTAATCTTTGAGCTTATTTCAAAGAAATTGCCAAAAAAAATAATGAAAAAAAAATCATCAGCCTCTGTTCGGGATAAAATCTAGAATTATTGACTGTTTGCCTATTTACTTATAATTCATCCAATAAGCAGTATTAACTTGTTCAACCCCACTGTGCGTTGCGTCGCGTCTACGTGGGCCGTGTGCAAGGTGTCGCCGAGTTGGCAATGCGCAGGCGCAGAGCGGGCCAGAGCGAGATGGAGCGATGCACAGTGGGCAGTGTAAGCCAATCTAGCTTGCATGAAGTTATAATTTAATTTTCTTTTTTAATTATATTTAGTAAAAGTCTTATGATTACTAATTATTTATAGAGAAAATAATTATTTTTATTTTAATATTAATTTTTAAGCTATTGCTTAGAATTTCATCACCCACTGTACCATGGGAAACCGAAAAGTGGGTGGAAAGTAAAGGAAAGCAAGACAAGGTTACAACGCAACAACAACGACTGCAGGGCAGCCAGCTGATGTGGTGGGTGTGGAAGAGGGTAGGAAGGGAAGCGAAGTGGAAGTGGAAGTGGAAGTGGGCAATGGGAATCGCAATAAGAATGGAAGTGGAAAAAGGACCTGGGACTGCCCTGTTATCATTGTTGTTGTTTCCCAGCGAAGCTGCGTGGCGATGAAACGATGATGAATGAAGATGGACGACGATTGACAATGGACGCATTTAATTACATTAATGCACATGAAACTTGTACCAATTTTTCTTTTGCTGCTTCGCTAATTTGTAAAAAAAAAAACATATATATTAAAATAAAAAAAAACAGCACCAACTCTCGCACACACACACACGCAAGCAAGCAGAAACCCACATAGACAGCAGAAGAAAGTTTCTGAATTTTTTCCCACTCCATTTTTCGTTGATAATGTTTACATACACACGTAGAGTTTTCAACGGAAGAAGAAGAGCCGCACACATAAAATATAAATAAAGATGCTGGAACTCACCTCTTCTTCTTCTTCTTCTTCTTCTGCCACTGTGAATGAACCGTTAGGCTGGAACGGGGGGTGGTGTTAGTGTGCTGCTGCTGCTGTTGTTGTTGTGTTTGTTGCTGTTGTTGCTGTTGCGGCAGCAACAAATTGCCGTTGTTTATCGCTTTTTTCTTAGTTTTGTTTGCAATCAGCAAGACTTCTTCACATCCGATTGGATCGATGACTCGCGATCAACTCATATCCGATCGAGAATCGCGTGCATTAACTTTAAAATACTCGAAAATTTTGACGACACCGAACTTTCTGCTGCTGTAAACGTCACACACACACACACACACACACACGCACAAAGCACACACCTTAGCAGCAGCAATTTTCTCCTCGCTCTCTCTCTCTACCACTGCGGTTTGTTCTGACTTTATTTACCTATTTATTCAATTTTTTAAGAAGTACTTTAAATCACTTTTTATTCATCGGCCGAATATTGCACTGGAAAAAAATACAGCGTTCGATCGACGACGGTGAATTGACGAATGTTTTTTTTTCGCCCACTCTGTGTGACCCCTCTGCGAAAGCTAAAAAATACCACGACGGGGGTGTTTAAAATACCAAAATATACCGTTGATGGTGCATAACCTGGTCGGCATGTAGCGTAGACTCAAACCATTGCCACAGTGGGCAATTTTGTATTCTTATTAAAAAGAAGATTTGTAATTTTGTTAATTAATCATTATAAAATATCTTAGGAAAATGTAGCTTATGATTTAATCAGGTATGTAGGATGACTTGGGAGAGAAAGAGGGATAAAAGTATACAGAACTCTTAAAAGCATTCAAACATTATTCCTCAATATCTTTTGAATAACAAACTAACTATATTAACAAAAAATGTAAATATTTCAAGTAAATTCACTGAAAATTACATTATTTAATAACTTTAAGCCTATATATTTTCATGTATTTTGTAAGAAAGGTCTCTATTGGCCCTGTACAAAATATCAAACCGACATTCTGGCAGATTTTTAATTAATCTTTGCGCGAATTTACTCTTTATCAAGCCACATCTTCGGTTGGCGCCGAATATAACCTAAAAAACGGCCAAAACGGGTGTATACCGAAGGATACCGCAATTTCGCGGGTATTTTCGTTCGCGGCGGTCACACCGCGTGATGGCGTCTTTAAATGTCTAAAAATTATCAGCGATTTTGCTGAATGAAAACGCGATTTGCGAGCCGCATCCGGTAGTTGGGAGGGCGAACTAAGTTATTGTCGCGCGACAGGAATTGTCGGCGGGAAAGAGAGCCCCCTAAGCGGGCGAAAGGGCAGCCAATTGGGCAAATAAACCGAGTGGCAAACGTGCGTGCCGCAGCGTTTTTCATTTTTTGTGGGAAAATCGCAACGAGCGGCATTCTGCGATAATGGACATTTTTGACATGGTAAAAGCGGCGCCGCCGCCGCAAACGATAGCTCCGGTGGACCGAAAGATCTCCACCCCGTCGCCGATAGCGCCAGATTCTCCATTTAACTCGGGTAAACGATATGACCAGCTTTTCGAGGCCCCAAAATATCGTATCATCATAACACCTTGCCACCCCATATTATTTAGTTTCAGACATTCTGGAGAGTGGAAATCTATCGAACGACGATGATTTGGATAAGGAGGCGACGCCTGACGAGTCTATCCTTCACAAACCCCTTGACCAGAGCACAAAACCAGACGAATCACCCTTCAAGATGCCGAAAAAACTAAAGAAAAACGTGCAGTTGAAGGAAAAGAAGGATGATCCGGATGCCATAGATGTAAAGAGTTCCTCCGACGAGGAGCCGGATGAACCGACCTTCAAGAAGCGGCGGAAGAGCGAGGAATACCCAAGGAGCAGCGGCTCAAAACCAAAACCCGCTGGGGCCGATAGAACGTACCCATTGAAACCGCACAAGAAGAGGCCAGCTGAGACCGTGGCGGACGACGAGGACTCGGAGGAGGACGAGCAGCAGCTGTCGCAGAAGGGACCCACCAAGACCAAGGCCCAGCAGAAGATGTTCAACGATCCCGAGCCGGGCGTGCACCGGGAGTGCAGGGTGCGTGTGCGTCGCCTGACTCAGCTGGAAATCGATTCGGCCTTTGTATCGGTGGTCAAGTCCCCCTTTGGCCATGTGTCCGACTCGTCGCCCCGTAATCGCGTCCCCAAGGGGCGTGGCAGGCCCAGGAAGAGCAGCAGCAGCAATCCGTCGCCGCCGAAGAAGCAAAAGTCGCCGACTCAGAACAAAATCCACATCAAAGTTCCTCTGCAGAATGGCTCCAAGAAGCGGGCGGTCCATCAGTTGGCCCGCAACCACACGCCGCCGCCCAGTTTGTCCAGGCGTGGTGGCAAATTGCCGGAGAAACCGAAGCCCAAGCCCAAGCCCAAGTCCAAGAAGCCGATAAGGGGACGCAACGCCAGTCAGGCGTTGATCCAGCGTTTCGGCGCCAGTTTCTTTAACTGCGTGGTGAGGGTCAAGCGGACGCCGTGGCCGAATCCGATTGGCAAGAAGGGCCGTTCACGGAAGTCCAATCTATCGGTGTCCTTCAGCGAGGCCGTCGAGATTCTGGGCAGTGCCGAGGGCCATTCGCGTCGAGCCACCTTCGGTTCGATTTCAGCCAAGTCGTCACCCAAGCCCACACGCCTGCAGCGTGTCGATGCCACCGGCAATGTGCTGGAGGACATAGCACTGACCTCCACGCCGCTCACACCGCTCTCGCAATCCCCACCCGGTCCGTCGACCTCCGCGGCGTCACGCGAGAAGTTCAAACGCCGCTCCTGCAACGGCTCGCCGATGGGCGGGCGGCTCAAGCGTCCGCACCAGCGCCTGCCGCTCTCCAGCTTGGCCAGCCTGCGCCTGGACGATGGCCCGAATTCTGGCGAGGACGAGGAGTACATAGGTACGTAGATGTACTAAGCAAGCAAGCGAGAGATCAAAGCCTATATCATTGGTGTCCTATTGGGGATTTTGTTTCTTTATGTTGCATGTTAACTAATTTTTGACACTTCATCTGTGTAGGTTATCACATCATTAAAAAATGCACACATTTGTCTTGCTCTACCTCTAATACTAATTGAAATATACATTAAGTTTATTAAAAGCGAACCATGAATTTTTATTTTTATTAAAAGACAATCGCTTTACCACAAAGTGGGAGCATCAGCACTTTGTTATTTCGATGGATCAATCCAATAAAATAAAATAACCGTATTATATAAGGAGAACGAAGAGGACGTTGTCGTGTGAAGTTCAGCCCAAACTAATGCAATTCTAATCATTTTTACAACCAGTACCCAACGAACTGCCGGGAATCAAGAGACCTGCCACGCCGCCGCTCAAGAAAAAGAAGATATCCTTCACCACGACCATCAGCGACGATGAGGATGAAAAGCCGCCGGTTCCAAAGAAGCCGAGGGATGCCCCAAAAAAGCAGACAAAACCCATCAAAGAGAGCGTCATCAAGAAGACGACGACGGATAAGGCGCCCAAGGAAAAGGAGAAGGCTGACAAGCCACACAAGGAAAAGGAGA
Organism: Drosophila pseudotakahashii; assembly: GCA_035046095.1. Lineage (NCBI taxonomy): Eukaryota > Metazoa > Arthropoda > Insecta > Diptera > Drosophilidae > Drosophila > Drosophila pseudotakahashii. Next base: position 19,344,824 of record JAWNOE010000105.1, read on the forward strand.
AAAAACAGGAAAAGTCAAATGAGATTGTAAAGAAAAAGCTGCCCTTAGCCACAGCCGAAGTTAAAGCCGCCAATAAAGAGGAGGTTAGGCCGCCAGAAAATGTAGCGGACGTAGCTGAAGCAAATGAAGTAGAAAGAGACGGAGAAGCGCAGGCAAAATCCGCAGATGCAGCTGAGGAAAAGCGAGATGAAAGTGTCGAGGAGAAGGCGGAGGAAGAGCCACAGCCAGAGGAAAAACTAGAAGACAAAACGGAGGAAAATCCACAAGATGCACAAGAAGAAGAAGAAGAAGCTCTGCAGGAGGAGACCGTAAAAGATGTGGATGACAACGCGGAGAAAACCTCGGAAAACCTCAATGAATCTCTGCAAAATCCCACGGTAGAGGAAAAGCTCGTGGAAGCAGAGGAGAACGTCGTCGAGCAGGCTGAGGAGTTCAGGGAATTGGCCAGCCCCACTCAGCTCCTCGTCCCGTCCGCCACAGAAGATAATGAGGACGATATTCTGGAGATCCAGACGTCCCTGGACGATGTCCGCCAGCTGCACACTCCCTCATCCCGCCTCAGTACGCCCAAGCCGCGCAGTCGCCTCGATTCTGGTGAATCCGATTGCAGCTTTAAGTCCGCCAGCGATCACGATAAGCAGCCGGCAGTGGTGGCTATGGAGGAGGAGGAGCAGGAGGAGTTGGCGCAACAGCAAGCGGAAACCGTCGAGGATCAACTGACAGCAGCCATCACCGACGACGAACTCGAGCTTCCCGCCGAACTGCCCGCTGAGCTAATGACCCCGCCCTCGGCGCCCAGGACAACGAATGGCAGCGATCCTGCCAGCGGATCCAGTGTCTCGGCGCCCTACTACTCGCCCATCGAGTCCATACCCACGCTGGACGACGAGGTCCTCGGCCAGCTAGTCGGTGAGTGGTCGACGAACGCCTCGATGCTCACTGAATCACACACATCACAAATAATATGATATTTATTTTGTAGATTACAAGTAGAGAAGCTTAAGTTTTCAAGCCACTAAAGTACGTCCAATTACTGATCCTTATCCTGTTTCATTTACGCCGCATTTCATACAAATTCCCGTATAATTAAAACGCCACTTTGAAAACGTAGAAATAATAATAATGATGAGTTGATTACATCATTTAGCGTAAAGTCTCCATAAAAACAGATACCTAGTTGGCAATTTTTCTTGCTTTTTATCTCTCTAAGCAGATTTATTAAGACGAGAAAATATTAATGAAATCTTTACTTTGTTGTAAAATATGAAAAAACTAATCTGCAATTCTAAAATAAATATTTAAGTAAATATTATTCGAAAACTTAGCTTGAAAAAATATCATTCTGATATTTATCGATATTTAATATGTGTTTTCCCTTCAAAACATCGATTTTATCGAATCAATACTGTGAAAGTATCAAAAATTTCGATAATTTTCAAGCTCTAGTAATTATTTATATAATAACTTATTTGTATTTTTTTAATTACTCGTTATTCACATTCCCATGCTTGAAAATATTCCATCGAAGACCCTTTTTACCCAATTTTACCCTACCACTTACTAATTAATTAATTTATACGCAACCCTAACTAATTAAATTGTGTGATTTTGCCTTTCAGAGCCCGACTTTCAATTGAACTCCGGCCGCCATGCTATTTCCCGGGGTACCCTGGACGACATAATGACTGCGTTAGAATCCTAGGAAGCTGTCTAACTTCGCACCCAGAACAAACAGATACACAAGAAGCATTCACAGACATAGATACACACACACACACACACACACACACAAGCAAAGGCGATTAGGAGGTAAATTAAGGAGCGATTAGGTTTGAACTTAAGTATGTTCCCCCGAATGATCAAGAAATAGTCGTATGTTTACTTTTAAAGACACCTTCATTTTCCACCCGGTACTCAAATTAAAAATACTAAAGTATTTTTTTTAAGAGAAAGCCTAAAAACTGGCAAACTTGAATAATTTGCAATTAAATAGGTTGCTGATCTAGTCAGCTTACTGGACTTAAACCTTAAACACAACTCAATTACTCATCATTTATATGTGTGAACAACAAAAAAACATTGTGGAAATAATGAAATTAGTAAGAAAAATGAAAGAAGTTGTAGATGGAAAACACATAAATAATTTGTAATGTTTAAGTTGCTTAAGCAGATCGTTATGTTAGTTATACGCTAAAGGAATACGTATTGTTCACTTCCCCCCCTTTTTTTTGACAACCTAGATTTTTTAAGTATAAAAATGCATATTATTGCGCGTATAAAATAAATATAATTAAGTATAAATCATCTTAAAATAGTTGTAAATTCAATGTATTAATGAGCAAAATAATATGTATGTATTGTAAAAAGAAAAAAAAACAGAGTATAAAATATGTTCCAAGTTTTTTTTATTGGGAGTTTTGGGGGATTTGGCTTAAAATTAATAATTTTTAAGAATTTTAATAATAATTTAATTTAAATTGAATTCGGTATTTTGGTATTTGGTTTGGTGGTATAAAAACTAAATACCGAAAAATCCCTGCAAAAATTCCCTAAAATTATGACTATTTTTATTTATCGCTGGGACAATCGATAGTTGTGTTAATTCAAATTTTTCAAATTTTATGTTCAGCGCGAAATTACAACAGTCGCAACTTTGACTTGTTGACGGTTGGTTCTCCTCGGGATTCTGGGGCTGCGTCGATTTGCCGAGCTTTTGGCGCGAGTGCGAGAAATTTCGAAAAGTGCCTGAATTGCGTGAGTGCTCCACAAAAAATGCTGGACTCACAGGACCGAAGAGGGCCGGGCCCCTAAATAACTAAATACATAACACTAAACTACCCAAAATAAATAAAAAATATCGATTAGAAAAAAATTAAATTAAATGAGATCGAAGTAATTGAGGAATAAAGAAGATAATATGCCGATCAAAAAGGTGGCGGTGAAGGAGTACGATTCGCAGGATGAGGCCAGTACCGAGTTGCTCGAGAAGCTGAAGCACCTGGACCGCCGTGTGGATGCCGCCGAGGGCGGGGGCGTGGCCAAGGGGGCGGCCGGCGGACGGAGGAGCCCGCCAGGATTCGCCTGCTGGCAGTCGGTCAAGTGGAAGTCAGCCCTCAATCACATCGGACTGCTCGTCTCGCTGTCCATCTACTGCGGCGTGGGAGGATTGGTAAGAGAACGTTAACGTGAACGTCCCCACCAGACCCGAACATAACTAAACAAATATTTAATTATTTTCCATGTTTTTTCTTCTTTTTTTTTGCGAATTTTGGTTTTGGTTTTTCGCCGCGAACATGCAAAATGATTTGTGTTGGGCCAAAAGCCGAAAACGGCGAGCGTTAAAATTGTTTGGAGCAAGAACGAAAAGCAAAACACATTAATACAGTGTCCAATCGAAAAAGGGGATTTAATATATTTGAAATTCCAAAAATTCATATTTTTTTAAACTAAAAAATAAATGGAAAATTACAAAATCAATCAGTTTAAAACCTTTGTGGCTTAAATTTGGTTTAAAATCTTAAATAGCTAAAAATATTTTCTTTGGTTTTCAATTTATTACAATTTAACTAAAAATAAAAACTATGAAAATAATTTTGAGAAAACCTTCAAACTATGTCAACCTAATTTATGTGCAAATAAAAAATAAAAATATGTGAGTTCTTTAAAATAATTTTTATTAAATATTTAATATCATAATTACAAGATTAAAATGTTGCTCCAATAATAGATAAATTTATAATTTAATTATTTTGAAAATATTTTTTTTAACACCGTTTTAAGATCTGAAATATCGTGTTTTAATTGACTTTATCAACATTTCGGTCGCTCACTGTACCAATAAGAATAAAAACAATGACCCAAACAGAGCAAAAATTTATTGCAGTGGAAATACTAAAAATTATCCCAAAAATTAAGTCATAAAACTATTTTGTACATTTAAGTGCCCCGCCTCCCCGTAATTGCCTGTGCATATCCAGACGCCCAAATCTGTCTGTCTGGTTGGCGGAGCAGGAGGAACTGCATCCAGCACGCTCTTTTTGTTTTTTTTTTTCCCCTTGTCTAAACATTTAGATTTTCGCCAATGACGTCGTGGTTTTAGAAACAGAAAATGTATAAAACTGATGCCGTCAGTTGGGTTCATGATTGCAAAATAGCTGCAGTTAATCGGGGGAGGCAGGCGAAGGTCCTAAGAGTCCTAATTGTTGTGTCCCGCGGACTTGACATATGGCCGAGTGTCGTGCCGGGAAGGTATTTGTTATATTGCCTCTCAATTTCCTCGAGCACCCACAATTACGGGCCTGGGAAATGGTAATAGATGGGCTAGGATATGGGATATGGTATATAGGATATGGTATGTGGCGTGGGGTGTTGGGCAAAATGAGCTGAATGAACGGATGTCGAAGCTTATCGAGGATGTGTGATATATGCATGGGGGAAACCACTGTTGAAGGCTATTTGTTTTGTTGCCTGGAAAATTATTGTGATTTTTCCTATTTATTTATTTAATTCGAAAAGCAATTTTAAAGAAATTATGTAAAGTTTATTATTATCGGTATTAAATATTTCGTATTAGTAAGTATAAGTATTACTTTTAATAATTTCATTAATTTTATTCAAGTTTTAATTAATTGCTTAATTATTAATTTCATTAATTTTATTCAAGTTATTTATTATGTATTTAATTTATGTATGTATTTAATTTTTAAAGTTATTTTTATTTATTTTTTTTTATAGATTATTTTATTGTTTTTAAATATCCGTAAATAATAATTTTATTTATTTCATTTATTTTATTCCATCTATTGATTTTTACCCATTTATACATATATTTAAGTTTAAAATTGATTTTTATTTATTTTTTTTCTAGATTATTTTATTGTTATTAAATATCCGTAAATAATAATTTTATTTATTTCATTCATTTTATTCCACCTAGTGCTGATTTTTACCTTTTTATATATTTAAGTTGAAAAGTGATTTTTATTTATTATTTCTAGATTATTTTATCGTTGTTAAATATCCATAAATACTAATCCGTTTATAGTATAATTTAAATCCATTTTTTTTTAATTAAATATCAAAAATGTTCTATGTAAATTGATTTGATTTATATGTACTTCTATTGACTGCCTTGGCAACTAAATGATTCATGGTGCCTTGAATTTTGGCTATTTCTGGGCTATATCAAATTGAGTTTCACCCTGCGATTCCTGAAACCCCTCCACTCATTATCCCAGCGCTATCAACACCTAGCTGAAATATCTGGCGATTTGCGCAGATTTCTGGCAACAAAAGCCATGCATTAATCAGGCAACACATTCGCATTCATATGGATTGTCGAGGAATCCCAATCCCCAATCCCCCATCCCCAATCCCAACGACCCTCCCCGAATTTTCCAAACCCTTCAAACAACACCACATGTTGGCCAATTATGCGCACTTCTCACTTAAATGGCTCATCAAATTTATACCAAATTCACATTGGGGCATTGGCATTTGTTTTATGTTCCGATTTTCCAATTTTACGATTTCCCGAGGCCTCAAACGCTTGATCTTTTTTTTTGTTCTTTTAATAAACTGAAGAAAATTGAATAAATGCTGTTGAAATTGTAATGATACATTAAAAAAATCGAGCAAAAAATACCTATTTAAATGTCAATGACTTCTACCAAAAAATTCCCCACAAAAATCTCACTTGATTGGCAATTTACTTTGCATTGACTTAACCCCAGAGTGGCCCCCTTAACCCACGGAAATGAATCCTGGGACGTGAACGGAACTGTCCACATCAGCATATCACATGACATTCAAGTTTGCTCACAGTTTTTTCTTCAATCTTTCCCAGCCGGAAATCAGTTTCAGTCACTTGACCAGCGACAAAAACTTTTGATCTCCTCGAGATTGGTTTACAGAAAAGTTGTTTGCCCTATAAATAGATTTTAAAGAACTGTCTGAAATGAAATGAAATGAAAAAAGTGTTATAAAAACTTAAAGATTGTTTCTTAAAATATTTTCTAATATTTAAACTTAAAATTTTCCATAGAAATAATCATGGCGTCATCTTTTCTGGGCTTCTCCCTTTTCCAAAAATTTTTTTTTATTCGAAAGATAAGCTGCTCGAAAGTGAAATCACATTTCGGGGGCAGCAAAATATAAAGTTTTAATTGCTTTTGTTGAGGAGCAATTGACATTTATCTATTTTATGGCTCTGTTTCCCCCTTCTCCTCCTTCAGCCCTGAGTTTATTTATTAATTAAGCCAAATTCCCAAGGGAGCGGCTAGAAAGGAAAAGGAGTGAAGCTCGAATTACGAGCATCAAGCAGCCTCCATTCGCACATATGGCTAAAAAAAAGGGGATGAGTGGGCATAAATCATGTTAATTAGCATTTTGTAGCATACTTGAAGGCGTCGTCGATTCGTTCCACGTATGTGTGTGTATGTGTGTGGGCTTTCTCCCTTCGCCCGTGTGCGAAAAATTTCACTTTGTCAAAAGTTGTCCAGCGGAAAAAGTTAGAGGCCAAGAGAATTAAGTTGCTGGCCAGAATAACGCACAACAACAAAATGGCCAATTAGACTCAAGTCAACCCTGCCCACTTTCCACTATACACACACACTTGCGGTCAAGAAAATAGTAATTTTAAGTTATGAAAAAAATAATAATAAGGAACAATAATAAATCTAATTATCACATAGAAAATATTTATTAATTTTGAAAATGATATCATATCTTCAAATCTTCATTCAAATTAGTCAGAAAAAGAAATTCTAAATTAATTGTTGTACTTTTTTAAAAGAATAGAAAAATAAATAATTAAAAACCATTAAAAATTACATATTTTCTTGTATAATATCAATATTTAGCACAATAATAAATCATATGGGAAATAATTATTTCTTTTTAAACTTCTGTTTTTTATAGTGTTTTATGAGTTTTTTAGTGAAACTAAAATTAGTTTGGAAAATAAATTCAAAATTATATTTATTGTTATTAACAAAAACAAACTATAAAATAAACTATGTAAAATAAATATTTTCCTTCATAATATTAATAATTAACCCTACCATTTTGACCGCTGCTGTACTGCGTTAGATGTGAACTTTTGTTTCATGTGTGTGTGCTGGTGTTATCTGATTAACTGACCCATCCAAGCCTGCCCAGACATGATTTTTCATATCGAGGCCAATTTGCTTCTTGGCCCTGAACGGAATCCAAACCGAAAGCCAAAGCCGAAGCCGCTGCCAAAAGTCAGGAACTAGGCACGGCCCAATAGGCGCTTTTCCGCATTTCCACCGCGGATGTTTGCAACAGGAAGACAAAAGAAGAGAGCGACGGAAAGGGAAAGGGGAAAACCCATTGGAGAACGCTGGAAAATCACGTCAGGTTCGCATTAGGACAATATTTTGACATTGGTTTTTGTCTCTTAAAGAGTGATAGAAAGTTTGGTTGAAAAAGGAAACACAATTTAAGATTAGTTTAGGAAGGATATATAAAAGGAAGAAAATATTTAATCGATTTACAGACATTTACTGGTAATAATAATATATGTAATTATTGTAAGTACAAAGATTTATTTGATTATTATATTTATTTTTGTGATTTCATATTATATTTGTAACTAGTAATGAAAAATAAAAGGAATTGTGGTATTCAAAAAGTATGCAACACAATTTTTTTTCTGAAATCCCCCTTACATCCGATAACTTACAGCAAGTATCATTTACTTTCGCTGATTTTTCATTTGTTGACTTGTGAGCTTTACCACAACTGATGAACTGCCAAGTGTTCAAGTCCATTTGAGTTTGGTTTGCTAATGAAACCATTATGCTCCATCGCCATCTCATCACCGATTGCAAATTCCAATCATGTATCCCCCATTCGAATTCCCCCATCCAAACCGAAACCCGAACATTCCCAAAATTACCGAGCAATGACAAGCCAAGCGATTCGATGCGGAGACAGAGATCCATTCGATGTACATAAGATGGAAATGGAAAAAAAGAGCAAACTCCGAACTGAAAGTGTTCAAGTGTATTAGACAAAGCCATCGACCTGCGTGGTGAGGCATACAAATCGAGATTCAATTTACAACCGACACAAAAAAAAAAAAGGACAGAGATCAAATGGATTGCAAGTCATAAAATCACTTTTGAGAGAGTGAAAAGTGGAAAGTTTCAGCAATTTAACACGCAAGAATGAGCCGCCTTTTCGGCTATTTGTTTTTCCTATTCGGTTTCACATATGTCCAAAAGCACGAGATACAAATTATTTTTGGCCAGCGGCCAGGAGAATAAATACAAAATGAATACATCAAGTGGGTGGGCGAGTGGATGGGTTGGGATGGCCGTAAAATTATTAACAAATTATGCGGCGACAGGCAGGTGACAAGAATCGGACAGATTTATGCGGGGAGTCGCCAAGTGTGAAATGAATTTATATATCCCATCCTATAACCCCCCCCCCCCAATCCAGATTTTCCGTCGCGTCGCGTGTCCCGTCCAAAAATTAAATGAAAAACCAAAAATAAATTGACTCATTTGGGGAATCTCGTTAAGTTGCCATTGTGCGTCTAGATATACTTAAATATATACAGTAGAGCCGCTTTCCAGGTCACCAAGTGCATGGGGCAGTTAGCCCCGATCCCGATTCGGATCCACTGGAAGCATCCATCCATCCATCAATCAATCGTTAATGTCCCAGCCAGTTGGCTCATCGCATTTATCAGTTTTTGTAATTTTTCCAATTTTTACTTTTAATTGTTTGTTTACACGGGCCAATTTATTTTTTATATTTTTTTATGGCCGGCTTATAAATCTTTCTGGCCAGATTGTGAATCGCGAATTTATGTACTTTAAGAGTGTGAAAAATTGATGGCCAGCCATTTGACAAGCGGAAAAATGTTTATACAACTGGAAAAATATTTAAAACAAATTATAGTAAAACTTTATTAATTTTAAAATATTTTGTTTTAATCATAAAGTAAAAAAAAGTAAAAATAATAATGAAATTATATATATATTTAATATTTTACTATTAAATTTATAATTTAATTATTATTATTATTATTATTTTTTTTGAATTATATTCGATTTAAAATAACAAACTGTTCAATAGGTATTTTCTTTTATAGACAAAAGTATTTCCTTAAGAAATAAGATTTATTTTTTTGCCAGTCACTTTCAATTTTCCGTCTCCAATCGAATTCCATTTACACTTTCCTCCAGTATTTGTTTGCCATTTGAATGCCGATACTTTTTCGAATTTTTTATATTTATCCCAGCGATTCACCCACGCTTTTGGTGATTAAAGCGACGTCACTGTTTATGGGCGGCCACATCATACACGCCCCTTGACAATAGCAACAATTAACCCCCTTCTCGGCCCTCGATTAACCCCTGGCCGCCCAACACTATCGCTTTCATTTTTCCGCATTGTTCGCTTCTTGTTCTCACCTTGTTTTCGCTGTTGTTTTTCATGATTTTCCTCATTTTTCCTGCGCTCGGCGTACGAGGCGTATGAGTAATATGCGTATGCGTGATGATTTCTTCTCTTTTTTTATGCTACCATGTAGCATATTCCACGCTCGTTTTCTATCTTTAACCGTGAAGCAAATAAATTTGAAGAATTCTTTGTTTGCATTCGAATCGTTCTCGCCGTTTTCGCCGCTCGCGGAAATAAATTGAAAATCATTTGTAAACTATTTGCAGAATCGCAGTATAATTATGATGATGAAATGTCTGCCAAAACAAACTGCCTGGCATTAATAATTTATACAATTTATTAGCAAATTAAAATAATAAACTACCACTGGCGATTTGATTTATTTATTTGCTTAGCTAAAAAAAAAAGAAACAGTTGTTTCTTTTGTTTTCGAATATTACGAATTTATGGCGCGAAATTTAAATTGGCAACGAGAAAAACAAACCAAACAATTTTATGTGGAGTTGGCATGTGAAGGTTGTGGTTGCGTTTGTGGTTGTGGTTGCTCTTCTTAAAGTTTTCTTATTCCTTTCTTGTTTTTTTCTTGATTTTTGTAGGTGGTGTAGTTGCAGGAAGTGGCTCATAACAAAACGTTCGACGCCGAATTTGCATAATTGAACAGGCGAATTGGTGTGGAATACTTTTTTGTTTGGGTTGGTGGCGACTAGATCTGTGCCCTTTTATTTTATAATTCTTAAAAAAATATTATATTCTATTTTTTGGGATTTTTTGTATCTTGTAAAAAGTTAGTACCTAGGTTTTTAGCAAAAAACGCATTTTTCATAAAGATTTTTAGCTGGTATTTGTCCAAAAATCTACCTATAACAAAAATACTTACTGTTTTGAACAGCTAACAAACTCATAAATTGATTCCCTTCACTTTTCGGTTTGATTTTATGAATATTAATTTTGGCCAATTTTCTCATTTTTGATATGGGGTTACATCACAATTTTTTTTGCGAAAAATTAAAAAAAAAGTCAATTTGCTGATTTGAATGCCAATTGATTTCAAATTAAATCACGAGTTTAACGAGGTATGACATTCCTTATTCTGAACATTATTTCCTTTGTTTCGAACAAAATACAGTTTTTTTTTGGTGCAAAGTTAAGATCTGCAGTTTGGCTAAAAATATGTTTTTAGGTAGTGAACTATTTTTGGGTACTCCTAAATTGTTGGAATAAATTTGAAATAAAAGAATTACAACATTTTCATTAGAAAGAATTGATCGTTTTGTGGTTACATTCAGATGTTCATAATGATTTTTCTCACATGTTCTTTATAAGGTCTTTTGGATTTACAATTTTTATATTTTTTCTACATATCTGTTTATGATTTTTTTTAGTTTTAAATTTTTCTGAGATATTGTTTTTAATCAACTTAAAATTAAACTTCAATCGCAAAAATCGAATAGCTCGAAATACACTGCAAACACTTTCGCCAAATTCGACCGCAGCAATTACCAGAAAGTGAAAGCCAAAGAGGAGGGCATGGGTAAGCCAAAAAACAGCGAACTAGAACTCGGTCAACTTTTTAGCCCCGGCCATTTTGGCGCCTTGCGTGCTGCACCAAAATCCAAAATCGGTGTAAAGCCAAAATCCGCGGCAGCCAGCCCCATTAACCCACCTCCTCATTCGGTGGAGTCGTAGTCCTCCTCCTCCCCCCCGCCAACTTGGCCAATTTGCCCCTCCTCTCACTTGAACATTGACGCGGCTTTGATTGTTTTCTTTTTTACAGGTCGACAGTCGCCACAATCTTAGACATAAGGCAGCACGCAAGTCAGAGTCAAAGCAACTCAATTTTTAAAGGCAAACGCAGCGGCAGGAGCAGATCCTTAAAAGGTTTTTTTCATGGTATTAAAAAAGGCATGTCGGTCGAAAGGAAAAAAATGTTTAAATTTTTCTATTTTAAAACATTAATTTTCAACAAAAAAAAAAATAAATAATAATAAAAAATAATAATAATATTATATTTGATTTTTACATTCTTTAATTATATTTTTCGTTATTATAATTTTAATAACTTTTGAAAAAAACAAGTTTTTTAACTATACTTTACAAATTTCTCTAAAAATTCTCGTTATCAGAAACCCAATTTTAAGAATATTATATTTGATTTTTATATTCTTTATGTATATTTTTCGTTATAATAATTTTCTTCATATATAATTTTTGATGAAAGAAATATTAAACTATATTTTACATATTTTTTCTGATAATAATCGTTATCAGAAACCCAATTTTAAGTTATTTAGTTTATAATGATTTTAGAGTAAAGAATCTATACCCGAAAATAAAAATAAAGTTCTTAAAATAGCTGCAGAAAAAACCATAAACCTATTAAATTTGAAAATAATTAAATTTCTCCAAATTTAATGCCGAATAGGTAATCTATAGTTCATATGAAATACCATCGATATTCCCTTCGCCAAGTTAAAGTTGCGTGCAAAATTTTTGCATGTCAAAATGGCGTTGATTGATGGTGACTTTCTGTTTGCCGCTAAATGCACATAATGCGCATACGCAGCGTGTGACGATGTTTGGGCCAAGTTTTTCACAACCCAAGTTCCCGCGACTCAGCATATTTTCCGAGTGCAAAGAAAGAAAAAGAGTGAGCGACAAGCGGTAAACAATAAAAACACTTACGCACTCACCAGCAAGTAAATAGATGGATGTAATACTTTGCGTGAACTTTGACAGGCTGGCAAAATGCATTAAAGTTTTACTTATTGAAAGGGGGAAGTTGCGGAAGTTGCACAAGTCGATTATGGAAATTGCTGGGGGGGATTCGAACAATATACGTGTGGGACTTGTGAGATTTCGGGATTTTCTGGTAACTTTTTTTAACTTTAATAAAACATTTTTGTCAGCAAAATTTTTGTATTTTTTCTTTTTTTTAGATTTAAATTTTTTATTAAATTTCTTTGGCTTTGCATATATAAAAAAATGTTTAAAAAAATCTAAAAAATTCCGCAAGTTATAGGATAACAAGTTGCTAACACTTTTAGCCCACTTTAAACATTTTTATTTGCATAGGTGCCTCAAAAATACCTAACAACCCCTTCAAATGTTAGCTGACCATTTATAGATTTGAACAACCATATTGCCAGACTCTTAAAACCAACTTATTAGTAATTCCCCTTGCCGCAAACAAAGCTATTAATTTCATGGTTTAACCGCCCCTTGACCAAAAATGATGCCATCGCTTGCAAATTGAAAATAAAATAAAATTAAATAAAATAGAATAAAATCAAATAAAATACGAGTAAAAGCCACAAATCATCGTGGGCCAAGAACAGCAATCTCATTAGCCAACAAATTCATCCGGCAGCTGGCCACAACACAGTGTCAATCAAAAGTCAGCCCCCCCCCCCCCCCCCTTTCCCATGGACAGCTGCCAAATAGGGGGCGGGGCTGGTAATTCACCAGCTCATAATTGGAAAATTAAAAAACTATCTTTCTTGGCTGTCCAAAAAACATTTTGCCGTGTTCTTCATTATTTTCGAGTAATCATTATTTGTTTTGTGTTTTTTGTTTTTTGTGGCTCATTAAGACACTTGAGAACTTGAGATTTTAAGACCCACAGAGATGAGCAGGTGATTTTCGGGGGCGGAGAACTGAAAGTCATTCGGAGGAACACGCTTTGTAATGAGATTAAAATTGAGACTGTTGTTTGTTGGCCGGGATTCTCTTAATTTGGCCAGCTTAAATTCATGCTAGAGAAGAGCACTTTGGCGTGACTCATAATTTATTCATGATTTCATGATGGGGAAATAACAATTTTAAACACTGCATATTTACGACTTAACTACAATTTTCTTGCTCTCCAAGAATCTGTCCAATTTCAGCACGCAAAGTTGTTAGAGGGGAGAATTTTTATAAAAATAATTATATTTTCAAGAAAACCATAAAAAGTGTTAATTTATTGAGTGATCATATTTTTTAAACATTTATTAAAGAATTTTTTAAGAACACACACAGTTTATTCAAAAAAAAAAATTAGGTTGCATACTTTTTGAATACCACATTTCCTTTTATTTTTCAACCGATAGTGAGGATTAATCCCTTCTCGTGGATCCGCGCATGGATCTAACATACTTTTTTGCAAATTGTAGACTTAAAATGTAATGAAAATGTTAATAAATATTAAAAAAATATAAAGAAATAGTTTTTAAGTGTAGTTTAAAATATTACAAATTTAGGTTATTAGAATAAAGATTATTTGTGGCTTTGAAAAAGACCCAAAATGAAACATTTTAAGAGTATTCATTACTGCGATACTATCGGCTGGTGGTCGTGAGTGTCAACCATCGCCAGGCTCCGCCTCCTTTCGCCCACCAACGCCCTGTAAAATTTACTATACAGTATGCCATGTGGCACGCAATCTCAAGACGCTCTTTTTTCGATTCGACGGGCGTAATCTTTCTGGTTTTCCCGCAATTCTGCTGCCATGTTTGGCTTACACACATCACGGGGCGGTAAAAAACGCGTCGCAGACGCACACAAATCAAAGGCGGAAAAAAAAACGCGAGTCACGTGGGCGGGGGCAAGTTGGTTCGGAGTATATACATATATTAGCCCTAACAGCTGATTTGTTGTCGTGGCATGCAAATAGCAAATAGCCACCCACCTCTATGTTTTTTTTTCGTCTCCGTTGGCTTGTCACGTGCTGATGGACACGCAAAATGGGTGGGTCAAAGTTGAAGTGGCCCCCCACTCACATCACATTCGTTATGATTTTTCACCTAAAACAGCTCAGAGAGCTTAAAGTCGGCTTACGATTATGTCAAGCGATTTGGTTGAATTTATTATTAGTTTTTAAGACTTTTTTGGTCAAAAATATTACGAAAGCAAAAATATTGTATGTATTTTAATGAGCAAAATATAATAATAATATTTTGTATTGAATAAATATATATGTAGGGTTAACAAATTAGTTTTGATTAGAAATAAGATTGTTATAAAATAGTACATTTTAATAGTTTATTTATTTAAAATAAATAATAATAAATAAAAAAATATTTATTTAAAATTTCAAAGATCTTTAATTTTCGATGATTTATTTTGATTATTTATTTTTATTATTTCTATTATTATTATGATTATTTTGTAGGTGTGACCAAGCCTAAACTTTATTTATCGTTTATTAATTTTTAAGTAAAAGCTCTAAAGAGTTTTTTTGTAATAGTATTTTTACAAAATAATCCATAATATTATTTAAAATACAAATTTTACTATTGAATTTCCAAGAGTTATATTTTTCAAAGTTTTGTATCATCATGTACATAGTCTGTACATAGATAGGTACATTTAACTATCCCAGCTGATTTGCAATTCCTATGATGATTGGCCATTTCGGCTTCAGTCTGGGGGGAAATCAAGTGACAAAAGTAGTCCTGGTGGCAATCGCGATGATGGTAATGTGGCATGTGTCTAGAGTCTAGACTCTAGACCCCCCGATAATGATGACAATCTCTGGATTTTGGAACCCAGAAGCAAACCGAACCGAATCCCATCACAATGCCCAGCCCCTGAGGTCGGTTCGTGGTGGTTATTTGGGTCAAGCTGGGGGGCATTAGCATAAAACGAACATCCAAAAGGCGCTACAGGAGCAAATGGCACTTACTCGCCGATTTTGCTGGGCATTGTGAACGGAATTGGTTAATTAACCGCAGGTGGGGCGGCCCTCTCGATGGCATTATCATTCCGTTGGATTTTTAATTTGTTCTTTTCTTTTTTTTGGAATTTTTTAACTGCTTCATATTTTTGTGTGTGTGTGTGAGCGTTCGACCTTGGCCATAATAATTACGCATAAATATGTCAAGTGGCGAAAAGTGCGAATGGAGTGGAGAGGCCAGCAGTGGGTGGTCCTTCCTTCCTGTGTGTGTGTGTCAACGGAATGGCCGGTGGAAAGGGGTCTCGAATTTCTTTGAGTGTTTTCGAAGGAAATCCAACTGTTACAAGTGCCTCGTGCTGTGATTGTTCTGCATACCAAATTTATTACGGTTTGGCTGTAGGGATCCTGAGATATTAACCATTAAAGATTACGACTGCCTTTCATATCTAATGGCCCTTTAACTCGTTGGGATGCTTGGCTAGAATCATCAAAAATACTTTATTCAAATAGTCTGTAAAATTTTCCTAGATAAGATTCCCTATTAAATCAATTAGCAAGTTGATTCGTTAAAATTTACAGAGCTTTTATTGCGTTAAGATAATATTTACATTTTCCCCCAGCGATGTTTTGATGTTTTCATAATAAATATAATTTATGCCCACGTTTTATTTGGGTTTTCTAGCAATTTTCAGTTAGTTATTATCCACAAAACCCGAGTCTTGGGTTGTTGTGCCATCAAATCACTTAACAAGTTCAGTCGTTAAATTTTACAATAGATCAGTTGAAAATAGGCAAAGAGCCCTCATGCCATTCGGTTTTATTGCGACGAGCGGAGCGCACTCAATAAATAATCGAAAACCTAATGAGCTGCCAGCGATTTATGCGTGGAACAACAAGTTTTGTGGAAATTATGTCTAATTTGGTATCAAATCATAAACTCATAAAATCAACAAACCGAAATTCGCTGACGCTGCCGCCCGCGGTTTTAAACGCGAACGACAGAAGCGCGGCGATACGGAAAATGTGGAAAAGTGTTTTCGTGCCCATAAACAAACAAGTCTCGTTTCTTTTTTTTTGTCGGGAAAGTGAAACAATATTTAAGGTTGAAGCGAAAATCAGCTACAAAAAAAGGGCGCCCAGCGGTCGCCGTTGTCCATTTTCGCATTTTCACATTTTCACGACGCTTCCGTTTTGGCAGGACCTCCGCAAAACTTTCGCCGCTCTTCCAGTGGGTCAGGGTCCCCGTCCTCGGGCGGCGGTCATTGCCGCTTCCCCCTGGAACTAATTTTCAATAAATAATACCAATTTATATTTATTATGCATTTGTTTTGTTTCTATTCGCTGACGGCCCTCGTTATAATGTTCTCTTCTGGTAAATAATCATAAATACCGAGTGTAAAGATTTATTGTTATTTTTTCGAGTTCGTTGAGTGAGTCCGTCTATAAGGCGTGATGGAGTTTTATTTTGGGTTCTTGACTTGGATAAGTAAATTCTACAAAATTAAAACTTTTTAAAAATTTTGATAAAAATAATAATAATTTTTAGAAATTTTATTTATTTAAACTTATTGAATAAATTTAATAAAACAATAACACCAGAATTTAGTTTTTAGCATAATAGTTTGTAATACTATTTTTTAATACCCTGAAACAGGGAAGTTTACTTTTGATCCTAAATCAACGATCCTGAATTGATATTTATAATATGAAATGCCTAAAATGGTCCATAACCAATATGGTTTTAGTATCCCTTTCGGTTTATCCGTCCGTTTGCTCATCCCAAATCTCAGCTCAATGCAACCCATAGATCCTGAAATATGACCCCCTATATCATTATTGAGGCAAGCTACCCCGACACCCTGGGGCTTCAAGGATGGCATACCACACTGAATCAATCTGTGACCTTGTTCTCGGTCTTTGGGGCTGCCGTTCAGTCTGTTTACTGACCGTAGCCCGCTTTTGGGGAGCTCGCAGCGGAAATGAATTATCGCCCGCTAAATGGGCGCGCACATCATTATTATTATTATACTCATAGCGGAGCCACCAACAGCTGGAGTTGCAAAAACATTTTAGCTGGGATTTTTTGTTCTTGTTTATTTTTCTGTTTTTTTTTTCGTTGCCCCCTTTTGTAATGAAGAGAAATCGCGCTGTGGATATTAAAAAATAAAAAAAGGAGCAGCTGTAAAAATGGGCTTATGAAACTGGTTCTGGTTTCTAGACCCGCTTGTCAATCTGGATTAGGTTCAGTCCTGTAATTTTTTTATTTTTACTGCCACTCCCGAAATGGCCAACAGAGTGCAAAAAAAAAACAATAAAAGTTTAATAGTAATTAATTTCCTTTTTTTTTGGTATTTCTAAAAAATAATTTATAGGCGCATTTATAATAATAAGTAGAGATTTTTTTATTTAATACTAATTTTAATTTATTTTAAAGAAATCGTTATTTTTAATACCAATAAGTTTTTTGTAAATTACTAAACATCTAATAATTTTGAAAAATATTTGAAATATAAAAAAATATTTTTTATAAATATTTCTAGATATATTTTTAATTATTTCATAATATACGGATTTTACACAGTGCAGATAATATTTAAAATATAACAAAATATTTGCATATTTAAAATAAAAATATTTCTTGATATATTTTTAATTATTTCATAATATAGGTACGGATTTTTCACAGTGCAGATCCTGAGACCCCGTTCAGGTGGTCAGATTAAGGCACCGTGGGGCCACTCCATTATTTCCATATGTCGTGCGTTAATTGCCGCACATGTATGATGATGGCCAGCGGGTCAGAAGGGGAAAAAGGATCCGGGGATTGGGGATTGGGGACTGGGGACCGGGGACTGTGGATTCGGGAGCTGAAAACACTCTAGCTCCGCTGCGTGTGTGATTTATGTTGTGCAAAATGGGGTGACAAAGTGACAAGTACCATAAGCCGGCCTTAGCAAAGAGTTGCGGGCAGGAAGTCACTTTGCGAAACAGTGATTTTATGACCAAAACCAGAAGTGCGAGTCATTTGTCATAAATTTGGATTATGGCTTACCCTTCCTTAACCTACTTTTATAGTTTTTCAGCCCATTTCCCGATTTTTTATAGCCCTAAACTAAATAAATTAATAATGGATATTAATATTTATATTTATATAGAAAGTTTTAGCAATATAATTATTTTTCATATCTCATAATTCCTAATATTTTATTTTTATTATTAAGCATTAGTTTGGCTCGTCTATATGCATTAATTATTTAAAATAAATGTTAGTTAGTAAATTAAAAATAAATTAATTATTTCAAATAAATGTTAGTTAGTTAATTAAAATGTGATTTGTGTTACTGGATTTGTATTTCGATTTTCCTATATATTTTTAGGAATTTTTTTATTTGATTAATTTGTCTAGATCAATTAAAATAAAAGTAATTTAAATAAAATTAAATAAATAATTTAAATAAAATTATATAAATAATTTAAATTAAATTAAATAAATAAAATTAAAAAACCTAAATTTTAAGAAATTCATGTATTTATTTATTTACTACAACTATTTTTAGAAAATTTTTTAAATAAAATAGTAGTCACCGTTTTCCAAAGAACCCACTCTCATTTTGCCAAAGACTATTGCTCCTTAGCACACTTCCCGCCTTATCATAACTCACGGGGATCCCCCTCTTTGCGAATGGTCAGCAAACAAAAAGAGGAAGGATAACCCCATGTCCGATAATAATTATTATTTATGCGCCAGCACAGAAATAAACCCAGACGCAAACTTTCAGCTGTTCCGTCTGTCTGCGGATGTAACGAACCAAATTACAGATCTGTCCTTTCTTGTTCCTTCTCTATGTGATATATATACATATATATATATATGTATGTTCATAAGTGACATGACACCATTGCAAGTTGGACAACTTGTCGCCCTTAAATTTGTTCAGGGGAAAACGTTCATGGGATTGATTTCGGAGGACAGAAACAGGAATTAATTAACCAAATGCAGAAATGTGCAGCTGGGGAAAACTAAAAGCGAGGACAACGAATTCAATTAATCAAAATGCAGACGTGCTAGGAATTCAACGAATTCGCAACTCAGTCAAAGTCACAAGTGAAGGAAACACTTTCAGTTTGAGTCACTCAAGGCTGCCCCCTATACATATATCTTTCTTACCCCATTTTTCTTTCCAGTGTGTGTGTGCCGAAGAAAAATTGTCTGACACATTTAAATTGAATTTCCAAATCCATACGCCTTTTTTTTCGCAAACATTTCTCTCGCTTGGTTCGCTTTCCATTTGCTGTTAAAAATAAAACCAAAAATCAATTTGTACAAACTATTTTTATATCGAAAAAAACAACATACTACAAGTTAAACAAATTTCCCCTACAAAAGAGATGATGTGTGAGAAATTGAATGAAGATTTGATTTTGTTGTATTTACGTTTCTTTCTTTCAATCACTAAAACATCAAACAATCGCATTTCGAATTCCACTGAATGGCCGAATTTTTTCGGTGCTCATAAAAAATAATTGTAAAATAATTGTTCATAATTATTGTGTAGGTCGGTGGGGGTGAAGGTCAAACTCGAACAGAACTTGAATGTTTTTTTTTTGGAATAAATCAAAAATAATTTAAATTTTTAGTTAAATTTAATAATAATTTTTATTTCATTTATTGCTTATTTTATACTTTTATACCTACTTAATTGTAATTTTTTTTTATTACAGATTTTTCGGCATTTAGAACGTCCTGCGGAGGTGGAACGTCTCTCGCATCTCAAGGATGTGGTAAAAACCCACAGGGAACGCTTTATGAACAACATACTGAACAACACAAAGTTGAACAATCTCGACGAGCTGTTGTCCTTTGAGTTGGCCAAATATGAAGCGGTATAATATATATATATTTTTATTTTATTTATATATATTTAATGATCCTTTAAAAATATATTTGCAGGCGGTTCAACAGGCGGCTGAGGGAGGGCTGCTGATAGATAAAGATAAAGACTTTCCAGAGCCCTACGAGCGATGGAGCATTCTGCAAGCTGTGTTCTTCTCCTCGACTGTGTTAACCACTATAGGTGAGATTTTAATTAGATTTTAATTTAAATTTTTTATTTATTATATTAATTTTAATATTTATTATTATTTATTTTATTATTATTTTTTTTTATTTAAAGTTTTTATCTAAAATATTGTTAATTTAATGTTTCATAACTAGCATTTAGATTTTTAATAAAACCATTTTAAATTTTAATTTAATTTACTTAAATTTATTTTATTTTATTTTATTTAAATTCAATTAATGAATTTCCTCTCCAAATATTTCAGGCTATGGCAATATTGTGCCAGTGACGACTGGTGGTCGGGTATTCTGCATTTGTTTCGCCCTCATCGGCATCCCCTTCACCCTCACTGTGATTGCCGATTGGGGTCGATTGTTTGCCACCGCCGTCTCGGTTTTTGGCAAACATATGCCCAGTAAGTTTATTATTTATTATATAAAATTAAATAAAAATTAAAAGTTAAATAAAAACATATATTCTTGTTCGTTTTTGAAGCTAAAGTTATTTAATTAACATACAATAATTCAAGCGAACACGGTGCGTATGAGTAATATACATACCTATAATATGGCATCACTCATACGCACTGTTGTCGCTTAATAATTTTTTCAAATAAATATTAAAATATTCTCCTGCACATTTTTATATTAATTATCTTAACTAATAATTATAAATTATTTCGAATAAATTTAAATATTATTTTACTAATTTTCTTTAACCATTTAACCCCAGCCAAACCAAAGTTTACCAATTTTATTGGCAAGACCTGGTTCTATGCCATTTTGGCCGTTGGCTTTTTGGGCGTTTACTTGGCCGCCGGAGCTGGTCTTCTGTTGCTTTGGGAAGACGATTGGACCTTCTTCGACGGCTTCTACTTTTGTTTCATCACGATGACAACCATAGGATTTGGTGATTTGGTGCCAAGTGGGTCTCGATTTATGTTATTTAGCTGTTATTATAATTATTAAACACCTCTGTAGAGAAACCCAACTATATGCTGCTGTGCACGCTGTATATTCTCATTGGCCTGGCTTTGACATCGACCATAATTGAGCTTGTGCGGCGACAATATGCCACCAGTTGGGCCAAGCTACAGGTAAGTTATAGGTATTATGAAAAATCTAGAAGGAAATCCTATCAAATATATATTTGTTTAGGAGCTTTCGGGTCCCATGGCGGAGACTTTGCGTCGACTGGGCGAAACAGCAGGCACTGGTCTCGATTATACCGCCCTGCAGAAGGTGTTAACGGTATGAAGGATCAATAAAATAACTAAAAATAACTAAAAATATTATAAAAAATATTATTTATTTATCCCAGGTCTCCATGCCGAAATGGAATAGCAAGAAGAACGATCACAGTCCCGACATTGCCGCCTTGGAGGCCATCACAAATGCCATTTTGAAGGAGGTAAAGGAGGCCCAGAACAACAAGCCCAAGGTCCTGCAGATCGTCATCTACGAGTCCTCCGTTTAAATACTAGAATAATGAAAAACCAAAAGAAAATCCAAATCAGACAGCGAGAGAGAGAGAGAGCTTCCATCGCAATGAAAAGTGCTGCATAGTTTTGGGCACCCAGGCAGAAAAAAAAAACGGAAAATATCAAGAAAAATATCAAACGTAGTTAGTTTGCGGCTGCTGAGATGATCGTCAAAGTTACAGTGGGTACTGGCTACTGTGGCACTGCCAGACTTCCATATATGTTTAGTGTCCGTACTTATAGCTATTATATAGTCAAATGTCTAGGCAATAACATTGCTCATACGTACTGAGGTCCCACAACACACACACACACACACACATACTCTCACACATGCAAAGCGCGGCAGGTGATTTAATATCCATAGTTCTAGATAAATATACTATATATATATTGTTTTTTTTTCGAGGAATTCTAACCGTATGTCGTAGCCTAAGTTATCGTTAAACTTAATCGTAACTCTTGTCCATACCATGCATAAATGTCATCTTACAAATAAACCAAGAAAAAGACTTGAAAAATTTTGAAAGGTTTTTTTAGTGGGTGTGAAAATATTATTTTTTAGCTAATAAAATTTATTACTATAAAGGCACAAACCACATATGTACATTTTTTTCATATGACCTGAAAATTGTAGTAAAAAAAAAATTTTTTTTTAATTTTATATTATTTTAAAATGATGTATAAATTGGCACACACATTTCAAACATTTTTTCCAGTGTAGATATTGGTAGGCCTCATAAAAAACTTGTATTTTTTTAATTCAAAAATCCCAAATAATATTTACTTTTACTAACATTAAAAATATTTTTTTCAGTGTAGATATCACCTTTAAAGAAAACAGGATCTTCAAAACAAGAAAAATTTAAAGAAGAAATCATTTTTAAAATCAAAAAAGACCCTAAATATTTAATAATTTAAGAGAAACGCCCAAAGATGAATACAGAATTTCTCTCAGTGTGAATATGCTGCACATTGTTGGCTATAAAAGTCGTTCGCACCGTCGGTGCTGGCTAGTCGCTGGAAGTGCGAGTGCGGGTCCATCGTTTCTGATTTCGGATTTCTGATTTATAAGCACGGTTACATACAAACGAGTGTATCTGTGAGTCCGGGTCCCGTGTCCCGTGTCCCGTATCCGTAACTCCGCCCGTAAATCCCCTAAAAAGTGTGTGGGCTGTGATTTGGACTGCGATTGTGATTGTGATTGTGATTGTGTTGATTTTCGTGATTCTCATTTTCATTTTCATTTTCGCTGGATGCCTCGGCGAGGGGCTGTCGCCGTTTAGTTGTGCGCTGGACGAGCAGCGAGTAACATCCGGTTACCGATCCACCGATCCAACGATCCACCGATCTACCGATCCCAACCCAATCCATGGATAGCTGATCGATATAGCTCCCAGCTCCCGAACCGTGTGTACTTGGGAAGTCCGCGCGCTCCAATCGCTTCTTTTTTTGTTTGGTTTTGTTTTGGTTTTGGTGCTTTGGTTTGAACAAGTTTGAGATACGAACGAAGAAGGATCCCATCCCATTCCCCCCGTTTAGCCATGGAAGTGCTGAAGAAGGACGCCGCAATGGGCTCGCCCAGCAGTGTCTTCTACTTCCTGCTGCTGCCCACGCTGGTACTGTGGTACATCTACTGGCGGCTGTCGAGGGCCCACCTGTACAGGCTGGCCGGACGACTGCCGGGACCCAGGGGCCTGCCCATCGTGGGCCACCTGTTCGATGTGATCGGACCCGCTTCATGTAATTGGTTCACAATCCCAACTAAATCAAGTGCTAAACAGTAATCATTTCGCTTGGATATCGAACATAATATCTAGTACTATTTCCCTTTGAAATCCAATATATAATAGTAGATATTCTTTATTTTTTATATCACAAATAAAAGTAGATATTATTTTTGATATGAAAAATAAATAAAAATAAAATTACATATTATTCTTGATATGAAAAATAAATTCTATTTAATTAATGAAAATTAATGATATCCAATTTATAATACTAGATATTATTTAGTTTTCATATCACAAATAAAAGTAGATATTATTTTTGATGTGAAAAATAAATAAAAATAATATTAGATATTATTCTTGTTATGAAAAATAAATTCTATTTAATTTGTTTAATTAATGAAAATTAATTAAATCCAATATATAATACTAGATATTATTTAGTTTTCATATCACAAATAAAAGTAGATATTATTCTTGATGTGAAAAATAAATAAAAGTAAAATTAGATATTATTCTTGTTATGAAAAATAAAATCAATTTAATTTATTTAATTAATAATGACCCAATTTAATTTAAAAAATGATATCAAGTTTAATTTTTTATTTTTGTGAAATTTACATTTTAGGGACAAAAGTGTTTTTTAAAATTTAAATAATTTAAATCTGTCAATTAAAGAAAGGAATTTCATAATTAAATACTTAAATAATAAAGAAAAAATTATAAATTTAATTTGTAGTTCATAGATTTGTGTAATATTTTAGTTTGATTTTTTAAATTAATTTTAAAGCATTATTAGAAAAATTCTTTTTTCCATATATTTTAATATTTAAATATAAACTAGAATTCTGTTTTTCACAAAAACATTTTCCTGGCTTTGAAGGAATTGTTTTCCAGTTATGTAAAAATTTGACAAAATCGAAACCGACAAATGATCAAATATCTCGCTATCGCCTGCAGCTGTTTTCAAAACAGTCATCCGGAAGAGCGCCCCCTTCGAGCATATAGCCAAGATGTGGATCGGGCCCAAGCTGGTGGTCTTCATCTACGATCCCCGGGACGTGGAGCTGCTGCTCAGCAGCCATGTCTACATCGACAAGGCCTCCGAGTACAAGTTCTTCAAGCCTTGGCTGGGCGATGGACTGCTGATCAGCACAGGTGAGGGGGGACTTTCGGTTTTTTTTTAGGGGCTGGCAAGGGAAGGGAAGGGAAGGGAGGGGGCGGTTTGAGGACCACTTGCTACTAATGCAATTTGCGGAATCATAAATTAATTAAGCGATCCGCTAGCCTGACAGTTGGCACAACAATGCCGCTATAAATAAAATCAACGTCGCAGAAAAGTCACGGAAAAAAATAATTCAAGTCAAAATTTTATGATATAATTTTTGAAAAGTAATTTTATATTTTGTTGAGAATTTTAAAAATTAAAATATGGGTTACTAAGAAATGTTTTCAAAGTGTTTACTATTTTCAGTTACAAAAAAAAATTATTGTATTAATAGAAAATATTTGAAATAATAATTTACAGACATATTTTAACAAATTTATCAACTTCTTGATCAAATGTTTAAAGATGTTTTTATAAATAATGTGTTACTTTAAAAAATTAGTAAATATTATGTAGTGATAAAAAGGACATTCTTTTTAAAATTAAATAATTGTTAGACGTATAATAAATGTAAATAAATTTGTTCAAAATTCTTGGAATATCTTTTGTAATATTTAGGCTTTGGTTCGACATCTGCATACTATATATCGCCCATATATCTATTGTTGCAGGTCAAAAATGGCGTTCGCACCGCAAACTGATCGCACCCACATTCCATCTGAACGTCTTGAAGAGCTTCATCGAGCTCTTCAACGAGAACTCGCGGAATGTGGTGAGGAAACTGCGTGCGGAGGATGGTCGCACGTTTGATTGCCATGATTACATGAGCGAGGCAACCGTGGAGATTCTATTGGGTAAGTGAACAGATATACAGATAGTAGTAGGGATAGTATCCGTCATTGTGATTGTGATTGAGATTGTGATTACACAAAAGTACAGTCAACCCACACGCACTCGCAGTCGCGAAACAACATCATCCGTATGGCATACCCATACCATCATCCATCCCATAGCATCATTTCAGTTATATGCGTGTGCCCAAGTCACCTAATCTCCGCTAAAACATACTATACTACATGCGATACATTATATTGTATGCCACACACAATTGAGTGCAGACCCATTTCCCTATATACTGACAAATCAAAAATTTCTGCCTGCTGCTCATTTGCTTTTGTTGTGCCCCCAACAATGGGCGCAAATATGATGTTCTGCATATATACATATATATATATATATATATCAGATCAGATCCCGGCCCCTGATCTAACCGAATTATGCCACCGCCAGCTGCCAAACTGCTGAAAACTGGTTGGCTTTGTCCTCTAAACGATCATGTGGCTTAGTTATGAAGATGCGGTACTGAAAGGTATTTCCCCAGCAAGAACTAACTGTCGTAACTCAGTTTAGTATCAAAACATATATAATGTTAGGCGATTCTCGAGAAACTCTTGAATAGGCATTTCCAAAGTAAAATCTAACTATCGTAACTCAGTTAAGTATCAAAACATATATAATGTTAGCGGATTCTCGAGAAACTCTTGAATATTTATACCACTCGCCTATTGTAACTCAGCGTCTATGCAGGTATTAGGCTATTAGGATTCCAATATCGTTAATTATTTATGTAGTTACTCAGTCTTTTAGCAATTTAGCTACTTTTTCTTCGAAATGAAAGTAGCTAGTATAAATATATTTACGATCCTAACAAATGGTTTTAAAAGTACTTCAAAAAATACCCATAAAAATATAAACTTTAAAGTGAAATATGAAAGAATCTCAAGAGCCCCAATTTCAATTTAGGTAAAATGCAGGTGAAGGTTATCCCTATACTTTAGGACCACCCAAGTGTGTAGTTAAGTCATGCGAAATGCCACCCAGACGACAATTCGCTTAAATCCAAACACGTTTCGGTTGTTTTTGGGGCCGGGAAAAAGTGAAACCGCCTGAAGAGCTAGACAAATTGGAAGGCGGCCAATGTTAATGACATTGTAGCCGATTTCGGATTGATTTCTAGGCCATTGCATAATCCGAATCCGAGCCCTCAATTGAAATGCAGCCAAGATAACAGACAGAACTCAAAACGAAACCGAACCGAAGCGATCCGAACTGCAACGAAATCCACCGAATCCCAGCGAAAATCTAAATCTAAGCGCTGCAATTAAAGGCACGTCGCATTGCCATTAAGCATTTAATCAGGAAAATTTGAATGCAACTGCCGACATCATCCATTGCTGAGGTTGTTTCAGACTTTACCGAGTTGTTCACGGCGATTATGGGGTCTGACGCAAACGGGCAATTAGCAATTAAGACCTGAACGACTGCTTATGAAAAACTGGGCAAATGTTTTCAATTCGAATCGTAAGAATGGGCAGGAAAAACCAAATGTCATTGCATAAGCCAGATTTCCTTTTATTTGCCTACCCCGTAATAAACAACAATGCTATATGGAATATCATCCTAACTGACCTATCTCAAAATTTAATCGTTGAAAATCTTTAAATATTTTAAATAAACTTGAAAAATAAGTTTTGAAAGGACTTTTTTATTTAATATTTTTTTTTTATAATTTAATTTGATATTAGAGAAAATCATTTTCCAAACTTCTTAATTGCTTACGAGTTTTATCACCTAAAAAAATTTTTTTTTTAATTTTTGGACCCTATTTAAATTTAAAATATTCTTAAAGTAAATATATTACAACTCATTTGAGGATCTAATTTACCTAACATCAGATTTTAACAATAATTATATTAATTCTAAAATTTAAAGTAAATATATTACAACTCATTTGAGGATCTAATTTACCTAACATTAGATTTTAATAATAATTATATTTTTTCTAAATTTATTAAATTTATTATTAAAGTAATCAACCCTTACAATTCTCTATACAAGAACTCCTTCCCTCTAAACTCAAAAAACCAATGCCAAAAACAAATTCCTGGCTCACATTTTTCCCACAGCACAAAAACATTCTGCTCTCGAAGCGGATCTGCGGATCCGTAAGCTCGTTTATGCTGTCATCTATAGATCTATTTATGCATTGTATCTACAATTAGACAGCCGGGATTTGCAGGGGGGATGGGGGGATGTGAGGGGAGGAGGGGGAAGGGAGTCCGTTGTTGTCTGTTTGTTAAGTTCAATTGGCGCTTGGGTCAGGCGAGTGCATTCCACTTCCCCCCATTTGTGCTGGGGGTCCATCTCCCCGATCTCTATCTCTACTATCTGTATCTCTATCTGTATCTCTATCTGTATCTGTAAATGTATCTGTATCTCGATCTCCAAACATCCGAGTCTGCACTGGGCGGAGAATTTGCAATTACATATTGCTATTTAACAAAAGACATTTAACACACGTGATTTT
Source organism: Drosophila pseudotakahashii (assembly GCA_035046095.1). Taxonomy (NCBI): domain Eukaryota; kingdom Metazoa; phylum Arthropoda; class Insecta; order Diptera; family Drosophilidae; genus Drosophila; species Drosophila pseudotakahashii. The sequence continues at coordinate 19,372,660 of JAWNOE010000105.1, forward strand.
AGTTTATTGAAATTAAAAAAATTTAAAGAGCTTAATTTTAAGCTTTAATTTATTTTTTTAAAATTTTAATAATTAATCTAAAATACAATTTTACTTAACTATGAGGTATATAAAATTATTTATCTAGATTTTATTTTCTTATTTTATTTAATAATTTATTTTTTATGTAAGAAAAATCCAAATATTCCAAAAAGGTCTTCAAAAACATCTTATTTTAATAAAAGATGCGAAAAAATGTCCACACAATCCATTCAATAAAATTTGCTTTATACACAAAATAATCTTTTATAAACATTTATATTTTTTAAAAATCATAATTTGTTTAAACTTTATTTTAATCCAGAATTTGTGAGAATGATTGTTCTTTAATCATTTATTTTTGCCTAAAATCCAAAAATAAATGTATATTGTTTTTGAAACATAAAAATACTTACATAGTTTACCCCACCGAAAAGATTGAGTTGATTTTTCTAAGTGCTTCTCTGCCTTTTCCAGAGACGGCGATGGGCGTGTCGAAGAAAACGCAGGACAAATCAGGATTCGAGTACGCGATGGCCGTGATGCGGATGTGCGACATCCTCCACGCCCGCCATCGCAGCATCTTTCTGCGCAACGAGTTCGTGTTCACCCTGACCAGGTACTACAAGGAGCAGGGTCGCCTGCTGAACATCATCCATGGGCTGACCACCAAGGTGATCAGGAGCAAGAAGGCGGCCTTCGAGCAGGGCACCCGCGGATCCCTGGCCCAGTGTGAGCTGAAGGCGGCCGCCATGGAGAGGGAGCGGAACGAACTGCAGGATGGGAAGGTTGAGTCTGAGGTGGAGGTGGCCTCCAATCCGGTAGAGGATAAGACGACTACTCCGACGACCACTGGCCTCTCCTACGGCCAGTCGGCTGGACTCAAGGACGATCTGGATGTGGAGGACAATGACATTGGCGAGAAGAAGCGGCTGGCCTTCCTCGATCTGATGCTGGAAAGTGCCCAGAACGGAGCCCTCATCACCGACACGGAGATCAAGGAGCAGGTGGACACCATTATGTTCGAGGGACACGACACCACGGCAGCCGGCTCCTCGTTCTTCCTTTCGCTGATGGGCATCCACCAGGAGATCCAGGACCGAGTGCTCGCCGAACTGGACTCCATTTTCGGCGACTCACAGCGACCGGCCACGTTTCAGGTGGGTAGTCCATAAACTAAACAATCATCTATACTATAAAAGTAGGCATTTATTAAACGGGAAGTTGAAACGCCAACAAAAACGGTTCGAATTAAAAATCTAAAAAAATAAACCGAAATTCGGAAATAATATGATATTAAAGCCTATGTGTTGATAATGTAGGTTCTTACACATATTTTATATTTTATAATCACAAAACTTAAAAAAACAAGTAGTTATAATTTAAAATGCACATTAAATTTTCAAAAATCATGTCATTCTGTAATAATTTTTTTATACAATCATCTAATACTATATAAGTAGGCATTTTTTAAACGGGAAGTTGAAACGGCAGCCCTAACGGTTCGAATTAAAAATCTAAAAAAATAAACCGAAATTCGGAAATAATATGATATTAAAGCCTATGCGTTAATAATGTAGTTTCTTACACATATTTTATATTTTATAATCACAAAACATAAAAAAACAAGTAGATATAATTTAATATGCACATTGAATTTTCAAAAATCAAGTCATTCTGTAATAATTTTTTGATACAATCATCTATTACTATAAAAGTAGGCATTTTTCAAACGGGAAGTTGAAACGCCAGCCAAAACGGTTCGAATTAAAAATCTAAGAAATAAACCGAAATTCGAAAATAATATGATATTAAAACCTATGCGTTAATATTGTAGGTTTATTTTAATTTTTTATATTTTATATTAATATATTTCAGGACACCCTGGAGATGAAGTATCTGGAGCGGTGTCTGATGGAGACGCTGCGCATGTACCCGCCCGTCCCGCTGATCGCCCGTGAGCTGCAGGAGGACCTCAAGCTGAACTCGGGCAACTACGTGATCCCCAGGGGCGCCACGGTGACGGTGGCCACCGTCCTGCTCCACCGCAACCCCAAGGTCTACGCCAATCCGAACGTCTTCGATCCGGACAACTTTCTGCCGGAGCGGCAGGCCAACCGACACTACTACGCCTTCGTTCCCTTCTCCGCGGGACCACGCAGCTGTGTGGGTGAGTGTGGGGGATCTTGCACTGAAAAAAACAATTATGGATTAAAAACTAAAATTAAAAAAAAAAATTTTAATAAATACTTAAATTAAATTACACGAAGCCCCATTAAAAAAAGGGACGTGCTGATCTCTAATTCGAATTAATATAAATAATTTAAACTAATATTTTACGCATATAAACAATTTAATTTAATTTATTGTTTTTAATATCTAATTTTTTTGTTTTAAACTATAAATTGACGAATTAAATAGTTAAAATTCTCTTTTATAAAATGTTAATAAATAATATTAGCTCTATCAATATTATGTACTTTAACCCAAAAAATCCTCTTATCATTTTTATTGCATTATCTAATTTATTTCTTTTAGGACGCAAGTACGCGATGCTCAAGCTGAAGATCCTTCTGTCGACCATTTTGCGGAACTACCGTGTATACTCGGACCTGACCGAATCGGACTTCAAGCTGCAGGCGGACATCATCCTGAAGCGGGAGGAGGGCTTCCGCGTGCGCCTGCAGCCGCGGAGCAGGTGAAACCCGGGTGGACCAGGACGGACGGACGGAGGCCACCGGATGGCGGACAGCACACCGTACACAATAAGCTACACAGAACGGACACTTATCCATACATATATCTCTACTTGTTGGCAAGTGATAGTCACCGGTTTATACAGTAATATTGATAATATTAAATAATAAACGTGCTCCAACACATTCGATTTATTGAATAGTATAATAATTATTTTTTTGTCGCATTTAACACGCAAAGCTATCGTCACACAACTATCGTCATCTTCTTTAAACTGTGTTTTTTTTTTTTGGTTATTTAATAATTATAATACCTTTTTTGTGTAATGATTTTGACAATAAATCTTTTGTGTAATTATACAAATCGATCGTCTGAATCGAAAGAGGTGAGTGAATGGTTAAAAAATCGAATTAGGTAATAGTGGGTTAAATTAAAAAAAAAGGCAATTTAATTTGATTGACAGTTTCTTTTGGTTCGTTTGTGATTATTTGGTCCATTCAAATAAGCGCGCCTTTTGGCAGCGTTGTTCAACACTGATTTGAATCGGCGGTATTTTTGCGGTATTTCCGCCATCGGTACTGGGCCATCTCTAAATCAGTAAGACCGCATTTACAAAAACATCGATTGTTGTAACACAACTACGTGGCTGCGATTAAAAACCGAAAACAGAAACAGCGAAACTTGAAAGCGAAAGTCGAAAGTAAAGTTAACAGTTGAGAGGCTTTGGAGGATCCGCAACTGGAGCAGCCTTTCGCCAGGATGTCGCACGCCATCGACGAACTGCAGGCGATCATCGCCGAGCTGAAGACGGAACTGGAGGAGCCGAAGGCCACCGGGAGCAGCAGTGGAAATGGAAATGGAGGTGGAAGCGGGAACAACAGAAGCCAGGTGCGCGATCGCATCGAACGCATGTCCGCCGAGGTGGTCGACTCCAATCCCTACAGCCGCCTGATGGCCCTGCAGCGGATGAACATCGTCAAGGACTACGAGCGGATCCGGGACAAGGCGGTGGCCATTGTGGGTGTGGGCGGCGTGGGAAGCGTCACCGCCGACATGCTGACACGGTGCGTACACAGCGAGAAAAGTCTGCTTAGTACCTAGATAGAAATGCATACCTACATATGAAAGCTACGATATGATAGTTCATGATCTTAAAATCACTTTGAGCCATATAAAAATACATACAGCTTTAGACCTTTTTTATAGGTATACAAATTTAGAGTTTAAACTCATGATATGATATAGAGTACCATCATCCAAAACCCCAAAAATCAGAAAATAAATTTTTTGAATTTTTTTTTATAATTTTAGACCAGGTTTTGATACATATTTAAATTTGTTGAATTTATTTCTAATTTTATTTACATTTTAAAATGTGGGTTTAATAAAACTTTTTAGCTTCAAACCCTTAATAAAATATTAAAATATAGATATACTGAATATCATCATATAGATTTAATATAAATAATCTAATAAATAATTTCCCATCTAAATCAACAAAGATTAAAGACCTTACTAATGTTTTCCCTCCCTGCAGCTGCGGCATTGGCAAACTGATCCTCTTCGACTACGACAAGGTGGAGCTGGCCAACATGAACCGGCTGTTCTTTACGCCCGACCAGGCGGGCCTCTCCAAAGTAGCGGCCGCCGCCGCCACGCTGAGCTTCATCAATCCGGACGTGGAGATCGAGACGCACAACTACAACATCACGACGGTGGACAACTTCGATGGCTTCCTGGACACCATACTGCACGGCGGTCGGATTGCTGGCCAGCCGGTGGACCTGGTGCTCAGCTGTGTGGACAACTTTGAGGCGCGGATGACGATAAATACGGCCTGCAATGAGCTGAATCTCAATTGGTTCGAGTCGGGCGTTTCGGAGAATGCCGTCTCGGGTCACATTCAGTTCATCCGTCCGGGGGACACCGCCTGCTTCGCCTGCGCTCCGCCGCTGGTGGTGGCCGAGAACATTGACGAGAAGACGCTCAAAAGGGAGGGCGTGTGCGCCGCCTCATTGCCCACAACCATGGGCATTACGGCCGGCTTTCTCGTCCAGAATGCCCTCAAGTATCTGCTGAATTTCGGCGAGGTCTCCGACTATCTGGGCTACAATGCGCTCAGCGACTTCTTTCCCAAGATGACGCTCAAGCCGAATCCGCAGTGCGACGACCGGCACTGTTTGGCCAGGCAAAAGGAGTTCCAGGCCAGGCCCAAACCCGTGGTGATTGAGGAGGAGGCGTCGGCCAGCGAGGAGCCGCTACACGCCACCAACGAGTGGGGCATCGAACTGGTGGCAGAAGATGAGCCAGCAAGTAATCCACCGGCAGCTAAGGCCTCCGAGGTGGGCGAGGGTCTGAGACTCGCCTACGAGGCACCCGAGAAGCAAAGCGAAAATCTGGGAGCACCTGCAGCAGCGCCCGAAGATGGCGCCAGCTTGGAGGACCTGATGGCGCAGATGAAGTCCATGTGAATCGATTCCATACTCTCTATTTATAGACACTTTTTTGTAATGCATTTTTTTTCTGTATTGTATAAACTCCGTTTGGTTTGTGTGAAAGTTGGCCCAGCCATTTGTAAGGGCTTTGAACATAAAATGCAAGCTTTTCTGCGAATCGCCAACTGACAAGGTGGAAAACAATGAATAAATGTTATTTTTTAAATAAATATTTGTAAGAAAAGGTGCTTTAAATTCATTATCTCAGGCAGCCATTGAAGTTGTTTAATTAAAATTATATTTTAATAATATATTTAAATATTATATTTTGGCTGTATCATTTATTTGAATTACGCGCCCACTTCGTTGCGCTTGTCTGGTATTTTTAGTTTTTTTCTGTATCAATCTGGCAGCACGGGCCCACTGCCGGTTATCGATTGAGCCGATTACAATTTGTTGTCGCGTTGTCAAAAAAAAAACGAAGGAAATTTCCTGCAAAAAGAGTTTTTCCTGGCAGCACAAGCTTTTCTGAATCACCAAGGGCAGGAAAAGCGAACCAAGAGCACAGCAGACATGGGCAAGAAGGAGGAAAAGTCACAGCCGGGGGAGGAGGTGAGCAAACCCAAATGCCGGCTTGGCATTTTGGTCCATTGGGATGTGTACTTGCTGCCAAGACACGTCATTGCATGTTTGGTTTGCATATTTAACTGATTTCCCGATGCATTCAAACCCACAGCTCGTCAAGGTCAACAAGTGGGACGGTTCGGCGGTGAAGCACGCCCTGGACGATGCGGTGAAGACCTGCCTCCTGGGCGACCGCCCGCAGCTGAAGGAGCAATTCGGTCTGGTCAACACCCGACTGGCCCTCTGCGCCCTCGCCGTCCTCGTGGCGATCATGGCCCACGCCTGGGACTTCACCCATCCCTTCCCCGAATCCCGGCCCGTCCTGCTGTTCAGCGTTTTGGCCTACTTCGCCCTGCTGGGCGTGCTCACCCTGCATTCCAGCTTCCGCGAGAAGGGCACCTTCGCGGTAGCCCTGCAAAAGGAGAAGGAGCGCGAGCGCCTGTGGGAGGCCAGCTCCGATATGCGCAAGTACGACGACAAGTACCTGCTGACCCTCAGCGTCCGCGACTCCAAGAACGGCAAGCGGCGCGAGCAGAGCAGCAACAAGTCCTGCGCCGCCTTCATCGATCAGAACGGCATTGTACTGGACAACCTGGTGGCCAACGAGGTCAACCGCCTGTTCAACGCTCTGGCCGCCGACAAGAAGGACAAGTAGCTGATCAGCCAGCTTCTGGAGCAGCCAGCTAAGCCCGAAACAGAAACAGAAACTGAAACCTAAACTTATTTTTTTTTCTTCTATATAAATAAACCAAATCCCCACTTTATGTCTCATTAAACTGTACACTTTTGTGGTAAGCCGACTTGTCGTCTTTGCTTTTATGATTACTAGAAAAGAAACCCTACTTACAAATGATTGTAACTACTACTTTCAAACTAAGTCCCTAAGGCTTCAGATAGTCTATATATCTTGTCCATTGAAGCTTTAGTTCAGATGGTTTTATAAATATATCTTTGTATAAGTCTAAAATATTTATAATTTTCACATAAATCGTATAAGATTCCATATGTCTCAAAATTGTATGAAAATATCAACAAGAAAATTCAGAAAAAACGAAGACGGCCAAGAGAAGTTGAACTCCACAAAAAAGAATATAAGCAAATCGGCTCAGCGAGGAGAGAAGAGGATGAGGCAGTAGCCTCCAGCTAAGTGGTTTCGAGGAGCGAAGGAGATTGGGTCAGCATGCGGGAGATAGTCACCCTGCAGATCGGCGGAGCGGGCAATGCCATCGGTGATTCGGTGGGTAAGGCTACAACTAATACCCAACCCATAGTAATCTTTTCTTCAGTTCTGGCACGTCATCTCGCACGAACATGGCGTGGACTACGCGTCGGGGCGATTCGGCGGCACCAGCCCCCTGCAACTGGAGCGGATCAATGTGTTCTTCAATGCGACGGCCAGCAAGAGGTTCTATGCCCGCACCATACTCATCGACACGGAGGCCAGCACCATCCAGCGGCTGAACTCCAGCAGCCAGCTGTACAGGCCGGAGAACTTTGTGGCCGGCACGGAGAGTGCGGGCAATAACTTTGCCCGTGGCTATCACACAGATGGAGCTGCTATCCTAGAGCAGGTGCTGGACAATACGCGACGCGAAGTGGAATCGGTGGACTCGCTGCAGGGCTTTCAGCTCCTGCACTCGATTGGCGGCGGCACGGGCTCCGGGTTGACCTCTCTGATCATGGAGGCTTTGGTGGAGCAGTATCCGGACAATTTGCTCTGCAACTATGTGACCATCCCGTCGCCCAATATGTCACAGGTCGTGGTGGAGCCCTACAATGCTCTGTTGAGCACGCCCGCCCTGGTGAACAACTCGCATTTGACCTTCTGCCTGGACAACGAGGCGCTGTTCCAGATCTGCAACCGGAATCTAAAGATCAAGATGTCCGGCTATGAGCACATCAATCACATAGTCGCCCTGACCATGTCGGGCATAACCACCTGCCTGCGGTTTCCGGGCCAACTGAATGCCGGGCTGCGCAAGATCTATGTGAATATGGTGCCCTTTCCGAGGCTGCACTTTCTCATACCGGGCTTCGCACCGCTGGTCACCTGCAAGCAGCAGCAGTTCAGCAAGGGCACCGTCTCGGAGCTGGTGCAGCAGATCTTCTCGAGCAACAACCTGCTGTGCGCCATCGATTTGCGGAAGGGCAAACTCCTGACGGCCGCCGGCATTTTCCGGGGCAGGATGTCGCCGCGCGAGGTCGATCAACTGATGACCGGCGTAAGGAACAAGAATATCAATAATTTCGTCGACTGGATACCCAACAATATCAAGACGGCCATTTGTGATATACCGCCGAGGGGCCTAAAGATGTCGGCCACGTTCATTGGCAACACGACGGCGATTCAGTCGCTCTTCCAGCGTTTGCTGGACGGTTCCATGGCCATGCTGCGACGCAAGGCCCATCTGCACTGGTACACCGGCGAGGGGATGGAGGAGCAGGAGTTCCAGGATGCCCAGCAGGAGCTGCAGGCCATTATCGATGATTACCGCAGCAGTGCCGAGGGCGAGGATTCCGGTGGCGGCGGTGGAGGAGGAGGCGGTGGCCGAACTGGAAGCGCCGAGGATGAAAGCGATGAGGAGGCCGCCGCCGCCGGTCCCAAGTGTCCCTACTGCGCCGATTAGCCCACATTTCGCACATTAGCCACATTCAACTCAGTAATTAAGCCTCCTCATCACTAAAAGAAGAGTGATAAACCGATTCTGGGGTTCCTGAAAAATTCAAAAGTGTCCTCCGTTGTCGTCGAGCGTCTTGGATTCGGATTCATACATACTTTTGCAATTGATATTTCGATTTCGAGTAGGAAAATATATATATTTTAGATTAGATAGTAACTTTCATTAGATTTCATTGTTGAATTGTTTCCGATTTTCGGTTTCTTTATTAGATTTTTATGGTAAAGCATTTTTGTTGTGGGTCAACCACTAGATTCAAATTATAATTATTTTTGAGCTCTATTTGTATTCAAGTGTTTAAAAAAAATCTAAGAAGAACCCCGTTTATGATACCATATATAAAAATATACGGTATTCGGTGTGTCTTCTTAAATTTTGAGAGCTTTTAGAAGGCACATAGATTTGTCTTTTGTGTTGGAAATTGTTAGGAATAACAATATAAGATTCTTATAGGCTAATTTGTAAATGTAATACTGTTAGTAGTAGGTCTTTTTCGTTTTATTCTGCAATAGCAACACAGCATTTGGTATAGTTTTGGATCCAGGATCGTGATATCACCGGAACAGCTTAGGTAGCCTCGTCCTCGTCTTCATCGTCCTCGGTCAGCTTCATCTCTATGGTCAGAATCTGGTTCACCTGGAGATTCTCCTTCAAGACATATGGATTAATCACGACGTCCGAGTCCGAGTCATCCAAGTCCTCGGTGTCCTCCATTAGTTTGGGTAGCAGCCGGCGCTTCACATTGCATCGATTGAGGGTCACGCTCTTGGGATCCTGGCAAGCCGGGGGCGTGCGATTGGGCACCCGGGAGCATGACGGCAGCAAGCCGGTCTTCTGCACTTTTGGCGGCGACTGTGCGGCGGTTTTCGGTGGCCCAGTACTCCTGCGCGTGTAGGTGCGCTTGGGAGGCAACATGGATTTCTTGGGCAAACGGATGGGTGGACGCACCTCACCATCGGCCAGGTCATCCCTGCCGCCAGACGAAGGCAGCTTTTTGTTGCTGTTGCTGTTGCTGGTGCTGGTTACCGGATCCTGGCAGAGATCATCGTCCAGGGTCATGTCGACAATGTCCACGCAGCTCGAATAATGACGCTGCGCAAGCGGCTTCTTCTTCGGGGGGCCACGCCCCTCCATCCACTCCGGAAAACTGCGCTGCTGCGACCCGTTGCCAATCTGAGTGTCGCTCGTCGAGCGAAGACGCGAATTCTCGGGCGCAGTGCAGCACCGGCGGTCCAGCAGGATGTTCTGCAGGCTGACCCTGCCGCCCATCATCTGCACCATGAAGCGTTCACTTGCGTAGCCAGGACAATCCACCTGGACGAGGCTGTCCTCGGCCACCAGCTTGAGCTTATAGTTGTTCATGCTTGCGTATTTGATGCGAAAAATCAAAGGATGAAAAAAAAAAGGAGCCGTCTTCAGGAGACTTGAAAAAATGAGATCTGCACAGTACGACGTTCGTTTGTCGAAAGAAGGAATAACTTCCTTTTCCTTGACTTCAGGGCTACAAAAGCACAGGGTTTTCAACACGTGCCAAGTGGTGTTAATAACAGACAGTGTTTTAAGCACAAATGTAAATTACATATTAATGATATTCACGTCTCGAAGGAAAGGGGCCAAATGATATCCTCTGTTAATTTGAATTCTTCAACGGCGAAAAACCGCGATTTCATCAGTTTTACACATATTTTTGAAGAAAAAACACTTCTTGTGTTAATAACTCATTGTTAATAACACTTTGTGTAAAAAACACGTTGAATTAATAACAGTGTGTGTTATTTGTGTTTTTAACATTTGTGTTAAAAACTCTTTGTGTAATAAACACCTTGAATTAATATCACAAATTAACAGTGTGTGTTATTTGTGTTTTTAACATTTAAAAGCTACATTTGTGTTAAATACACTTTGTGTAATAAACATTTTTAATATTTAAAAGCTACATTTGTGTTAAAAACTCTTTGTGTAATAAACATGTTGAAATAATAACACAAATTAACAGTGTGTGTTATTTGTGTTTTTTTTTAACATTTGTGTTAAAAACACTTTGTGTAATAAACACGTTGAATTAATAACACAAATTAACAGTGTGTTTTTTGTGTTTTTAATATTTGTGTTTAAAACACTTTGTGTAATAAACACGTTGAATTAATAACACAAATTAACAGTGCGTGTTTTTTATGTTTTTAACATTTGAAAGCTACACATGACAATCATTTTAGTTAAACTTTCAAATTACATAACTTTTAAAACACTAACCATATAAGGTATTGGAAAATCTACAAGTTCTTCTCGATATTTAGTAAGTTTCAAATTTTCTATAGTATATTTCAAAAATGCTAATTGTAAATTTATGTTTTAAAATGTTATTTACAGGATGGAAGAATAAAAACCAAAGTTAACTAGGAAATGTTCATAAAATGTTTTAAATTGAATTCAGTTAATTTTCATATTTTGAAAAATCCATAAAAGACATGGTTCATAAAATACATTTTCATTTTATTCAAAAAATATTTACTCCTTCTCTGCTCGATTCCCATTTTCCGGGCTACTTCACGATCGCTCGCCAATGCGAATTTTCTATTTTCGCAGTGGCCAAGCATTTTCCGTAGGTCAAAAGCCGGATCTGCTAAACTTGAAAGGCTGCCAAGAGGAGTTTTTGGCGAGTTGGCAGCTGAAAAAATCAGGAACGCGGCGATCGCCCGGCCAAAAAATAGAAAATGAAAACTTGAGGAGATCCGGAGACGACGGCATTATTAATAGACGGATGCTAAAGGTTTTTGCACTTGGTTTATTTCTGCTCCGCATTCCTGAGATGCCGCCGTGGTGACAAAAATATATGCAACACACCCCAATGCAAGCATAACGCATATCCACAGCATATCCCAATCTGAGCACACGGAAAAAATAATTTTAATATTTATTATTATTTATTTACAATTTTTTCTTATACAATTTTTGGATATTCTGGTTTTGTACTCAAGATTTTCTAATTTATTTTCTAAAAAAATTTATGCACTTTCTTTAAAGTTTTTGTTTTTTTTATTCCATCACAATTTCTTCCATTCTGAAAATAACTGAATTATTTTAAGATAAATCCGAAATGTAACATATTTTAAAACATATTTTCAAGTGCACGAAAAATGTGCATCGCCGTTGCAAGTGGAGCACACGCACACTCGCACCGGCGGACACACCTACACACACGCAAGGGAAAACGGCGGAAAAGCTTGGAGGGCGAGGAAAAGCCAGGGAACGGCAAGCATAAATATAAATATAAAATTGAGAATTCAATCGAGAGGCGAGATGCCAACTATTTGTGGGCCGTGCCGCGCCCACACGCCCTGAAAACAGGCGCCACTCAAAATCTGTAAAAGAAAAAGAGTTTTTTTTTTTTTTTTAATAATGAAACCATAAAAACTAAGCCATAAAACATGTAAGCAAAAACATGCGAATTTAAATTTAATAACATCATCGTTTAAATGTCAATTAAAATATAATACTATTTACGATTATTCCGGATTATAGTTATTCTAATTATATATTTTATTTAATCTGCCTTTTTAAATCTTCCCGCTTGAATTCAAATTCAAATTCAATCGCGGTAGCTTTCCTCCAGTGCTGTTAACTGTTTTTTGGTATTTTCCGGTATACCTATCGATAACTATCGCTGTGTTTTTAACGCACTTTTGGTATTTTTGGTACACAAGTAAGTTAACAGAAGTGTTAGGACAAAGAATCCTCAAAATGTTAACTTAACGTGCTAATTTGGTTTCGAAAATCGTCGCTTCTTAACAGTGCTGTTAGAAATGCGGTTAGTTCTTACAGTCGTGCTATCGATAGCCGACACGCGCCACTCGATGTTAACTCAACGAAAAACATCGGGCCACCGCTAGCGAGCAACCGAGTAACCGAGTACCGAGTAATTGAAATTTCAACCCGCCAACGAACGGTTCGTGCGCGCTGCTCCGCTGCGAGTTTCTTGTACCTCCGTACCTCCGCAAAGACAAAAACAAGACCTGGCCAACAAAACCGAAACCTGCGGGCCGCTTTTCGCATCCAACCTTTTTGAATCGAAGCAATAAACGAGGCAGCAGAGGAAGCAGACGAAGGAGCAGGAGAGGAGTTCTGCGGAGAGAACGGTACTTGCAAAATACCGAAAATAACAAAAACAACAACAACAACAAGACGGCAGCAACAGCATCACACATACATACACACGCGGGAATTTTTTTTCGGGCCTCTCTTTGCGCGCGTGTGTGTGTTTGTGTTGCAGTTGCATAGTTTTTGCTTCGTTTTTTTTTTTTTGTTGTTTTGCACTGGAATTTTGTCTCCTCGCTCTGCACTCTCTCTTTCTCTCTCGCGCGCAACGTTTTCCGCAGAATTATTTTGAAGCGTGTGTGCTTACAACTAAACTACAATTTTTTTTTGGTTCTGTGCAGTTGAGATTTGAATTTTTGATCCCCCCCTCCCCGTCCTAAAGAAATACGGAGTGAAAAAAAAGCAATCAAACGAAGGATTAAGCCAGTAAAGCCAAAATCGAAAGAAGATTCGATCTTCAAACACCACAACTCCACACACACACACACACACACACACAAAATGTTCACCGAAAAGGGAATTTTTCCCATTGGCGACGGACTTTTGGACGTGGACGCCGATCGGCTGAAGGGACTCCTCGTGTCGTGTCACGACATCAACGAGATCTACGAGGTGGAACAGACGCCGTTTGCCAGGTGAGTTTTGGTTTTTGGGTTTTGGGTTTTGGGCTTAGTTTGGCACTCTTTTCCCTTGCCAAAAACCGAAAAGCAAACAAAAACCGAGGAAAAAAAAAACACCAAAAACAAGTTTCTCGCATCTCCACAGGGAGAAAAAATCAGCTCGATATCAAGTGAGAACGATATTTGCGTTTCCAATCTTTGGATATTATAAAATCGAGCCGAGTTCTGTACAGAACTATCAGTTAGGGAAACTAATTGGGGTCTTGGTTAGGAAACTGTTAGGAAGTTTGACAAAATGATATATAAAATTAAAAATAGGGCTTACATTTATTGACCTGAGATAGAAACCTATAAATGTTATAAAGTTCTCCAACCAACCTGCACATTAAAATGGAAATTCTGGTTTACCTGTTCGAATCTCATGGGTAAAATCAAAAAATTCACCATCGTATCATATTCTGTTTTCTTTCTGTGCAAAAGCAGCTGCCGAAAAAAAATAAAAGCGAAATCCCAAAAACACCGAAACAAAGCTAAAAATGTTAAAGAAAGTCAGTCGCGAGTCTGTTTTATTTTTCTGAAAAACTTCTGCGTCTCAAAACTTGTTTTATTTACTTTTTTCTTCTTTCTTGCGGCTCGCCAGTGTGTGTGTGAGCTTCTACTCAACACACACACAGTGACATGTGGACGGGGGACTAAAAGAGAGTTTTGTGTGGATAACGGCACAGTGGTTTTGTTTTGAAAATAATTAGGAGATTTTTCAAAAATATTTGCCATTTATTTAGATTCAGTTTTGAAAGAATGTTCCATAAATGTAGTAATTAAAATATAATTCAGTTTGAATTTTTATCTGAATACAATTTTTTTAATTTACTGGAATTATTCTGATCCTCGTTTCGGACTGTGTATGTATCGAGAGATTTCAGTCTCTTTACTTACCTGATTTTGGCTCAAGGGCTCTGTCTTTGGAATTTATTATGTGGAATTTGGTTTGTTTGTTGGTGCAACCACTGTGCATCTCGTTCTTTGCCTCTTCCGCATCTTCCTCCTCGTCTTCCTCATTCTGCTCTTCTTCTCCCTTTTTTTTTTCTCACTCTTCCGAAGAGCAGCTGTTACCGTTCGCTGGCGAACTGACCCTCGTTCTCTGTCTCTTTCTAGGTCCCTCTGGCCCTCTCTCTCCCACCATATGGCCAAGATTCGCCCCATCTCCTTCCCTCCTACATATATATCTCTCCCTTTCGAATGCCCTTTGACTACCCACAACTACTACTACCTTTATTTTCTGCTAGATTTGCATTTTTACCCTTTTTCATTATAATTTGTTCGCATTTCGCTTTGTTTTTGCCTCATTAGTTTTGCATTTCATCGTTTCTTCAAAAGTTCTTCAGACTTTGCCACCCACAACGTCCGCCTCGCTGTCCCCTCACCTCACGAAGGTCGTTTACTTTCGAGCCCCACTGTTTCGTACTTCCAGGGACCCCATCTATCATCATATTCCCCCCATTCGTTGATAAGCCTGTGTTATCGCAAAAAAAAAAAAACAGAACGAAAATTAATAATAAAACTTAAATCCCAATCGGCGTTTTCGAGTTTCGTAAGCAGTCGCATGAAATTCCATTTTTCTGTCATCGATTGTTGTCTGAAATCGTAATTCTTATCAGCAAACCGTTTCCCCGAAGTGTTGGTTGTAAAACCGAATGGAAATTATATATTTAATTGGGAAATACTTGGCAAAAGTAGTTTAGGAGGGCGCAAAAGTGATATCTTCAAAATTGTACACTCAAGAATATGAAAATATATATAGAATATATATTATTATTATACCGAATAAATATATATAACATAGGAAATATATGAAATACTATCACAACTGTTGAAGGCATCTTTAAAAAATTAGCTGCTTGCTAAAATTTAATGGATTCACATTTTTTTTCTTTATAATAAATTCAACTTTCTCATAAATGCCATGGTATTTGTTGTTAATCACTTAAGTGTTCAAATTTCTCTATTTTATAACAGATTCGGTTTTCCCAATTGGTTAATGTTATGTGTTTTTATATTCAAATTACTTTTAATGTTCATCCTTTATAACTTCTATATATTTTTTTTTAAATTATTTCTCTTATTACATTTTCAAGGTCTTAAATTCTTCTGCCAATATTTTTTTTTTTTTTTGATACATTTTAATGTAACTCCCCTGGAATTTCGATCCCAAAAATTGCCATATTTAGCAATTAAGGTTCGTTCTGCCGCCGACGGTTTATTTTTCCCCGGGAATAGTCAGCTTTAGTTAGCTTTTGGCTTCGGTTTCTCATGCTTCTCTGGTTCCGCATTCGCTCAATACCAACTTGTTGCTGCGTTTGCTTTCGTTTCACGTTTTGTCTTGACTTTGTTTTTGTAGGTTTTTTTGTAGGTTTCATTTACTGGTTTTTTGGGGTCGTTTGCTTTATCAACGAATAATTTTGGAACGTTTAAAGAAGAAATGCGTTCTGTGGGCCAGCAAAAAGAGCTTATTTTGGTTTTTATCAGTCGCGACTAGATAAGAAAAACCAGGTGAGGGAAGTGATTTGATGGGGGAAGTTCTTTACTTTGTATCATTATTTATTTTGCAGTGCGATAAATAACTTTTCTTTTTTGCCAACACGCAAAATCTTCCGCTGAAAGGGATTTGGAATAAAATTCTACTGCTATTTATTTTTCCTTTTTTTAGATAATATAATAATATTATTAGAATACCAAGAATTGAAAAAATATATAAGCAAAATATATTTTGGCAAAGAAAGTTTCTTTATAAAGTTAATACTCACCAAATTATTAGTTATCATACCTTAAAACCACACATAAATATTTAAATGGGGTTTACACTATGTCACAACGAATTTCGCCCCAAAAAAAGTTTAACCCTAATGACCACCGGGGAAAAAAACCTGCCAAATTGGAAACATTTGACAATTGCAAAGCCCGTCAATCAATGGCAGAAACAGAAACAGAGGCGGGTTTCCAAGGGGGATTTTCTGAATTTTTCTGCAAGCCGGAATGCCAAAATGTTGGCCAATTGGGCGACCGACGCACATATACAATATTTCTTATAACTTTTGAGCTGTGCATAATTGGACTTGGATGGATGGATGGGATGATATATGGTAAAATCAAAAAAAAAAATTAAAAACTATATGTTGGTGTTGCTTGTTTTTGTTGCTGGCTGGCTTATGGCCCAATTTATATAGTAAAAGAAAAAAAATCGAAGAAAAAGAAATACAAATTGACAGCGAGACAAATGAAGTTGTGGACACCGGAGTTTGAGTTTGAGTTGGAGATTTGGTTGCTCAGTTGGTTTTTCAGTTGTCTTTGGCCGTGTTTTGGCTGTTTTGGCTGTTGTGGCTGCCACAAGACTTCACAAAGCCCACTTGACTTCAGCATTGGCACATTGTCCAGTTTTTTTTTTTCGGAGCTCCGGAGTTGGCCTTTCAATTGGAAATTAGGACGCATTTTGTGGGCAGTCGGAACGCGCTTGCATAATGGAAATTTTATACCGCTTTTTTGTGCAAAAAAATAATTCGTTTAATACGTTTGTATTTTTTTTTGGCAGAGAGTGCGAATCAATAATAAATAACAATATAATTACAATTCAATTCTCCAGAGCTCGCACACGAGGAAAGTCACACCTTTGGGAGGGACTTTATTTATGTGGGATTAGTTTGAGGATATATGTATATTATTAGGTACACAAAATGTACTATTCACATGTCTGAATAATTGATATTTGTCAAATTTAAAAAAAAAATAATTTGATTTTTAATTTGAAGCCAAAACTAATAAGGATTTTTATATTATATTATATTATAATTAAAAATTAATTATAAAATTGTTCCATTCATTACTTCCCCACTGAAAAACGAATTTCCCCCCAAAATGGTTTTCTACCTTTTTCTGGGACCTAACATAACCTCAATGCGTGTGACTGACGTCACGGGAAAATCAACCCTCAGAATCCCTCCCAAAAAATAAAAAACCAGGGAAAAACAGGGATAATGGGGAGGTGGTGGAGAAGGTCGCCCACACAAAAGCAAATACATACCCGAAACAGAAACAGAAACAGCTGATAGATGACTTTTGGGTTCATTTTCAGTTCAGTTTTCCGTTTTTCTGTTTTCTGGACTCTCAAACACATTTGTGCGTGGGCGAGGTTCAGTCGTAGGAAAATAATATAAAGGAAAAGCCCATTATAATAACCACCAACCCCCCAACATCATTTATTCTCGTCGCTCAAAGTTTTGTGGTAATCTTAGGACGCTGCCCGAGGGTAAAATATCGATCATATTAGGGTCTTGGGTTTTTGCCAGGGGCTTTAAGGGTTAGAGGGTAGGAGATGCTGCCTATCGCACATCTTTGCCTCCCCTAATGTTTGGAGGACCCATTGACAAAGTCAACAAGATTCGAGATTTCCTTTTGTTTTTACAGGCGAAATCGATTTTGCCACCATGTGTGGGTAAAGAAAAAGATATAAGGGTAGTTGGGGGCGGGGGAAAATGTGGTCTTACAGAAAGAAGGGAAAATCCAGTTATGCTTTAAATTTAAATGGGTTCTGTAATAATACATCAAATTTTATTTCTGCTTTTATTTTTATAAAAAATTTTATTTATAATTTGTTTATTTATTTTGGTGAAAAATACGCATTAAAATTTAACTTTGACTGCCGCCTCATGCCCACCCACATTAACCCATTGGGGCCGTTGCTCCTTTTCTTCTTTAGCTTTAGCTTTGTTTATTTGCAAATTAATTTTTCAAATTGCCATTTTGGCTAATTAACCGAAAGCAAGTCGAGACGCCCACGCTGCCAATAATTTATTGCCTCGCATTGATACAGTTTTGATTATCTCTTTTATGGGCTGCAAATAAAGAAGAGCGCCCCGAACTGTCGATGATGAGTTCATTTTAATTGAGTTTTTCAATATGCCGATGCCGAATGCCGATGCCGAGTGGTTTATGCTAAGTTCTTCGGGGGGAGTGTCAGTCAACAGTCAACGGTCGACGGTCGAAATGGGATTGGGAATGCTGGGGTGGCGAATTCGACGAGTAGTTTACTGGGAATGCGACCTTGGACGGTCTATATTTAGGAATGATGGAAATTCCTGAGCTGGAAAATGTCAGCGGGACATGGAATCGCATAATTTCGATGAGAACCAGGCTTTCTTGGGGGCCAAAACAAACAGGAAACTGGCTGAAATTATTATAATTAATTTTAAATGCATTTCCATTTTTTTTTTTAGTTTTTTCAAATTTATTATTTATTATTATTATTTTTTAAAAATTAAAATAAATAAAGATCGGGATTTTTTTTTTTTTTAACACAATTACAATTTTTATTGTACCTTTTAATATTTAATAATTCTAACAATTAATTTGTAAATACATTTTTTTAGTTTTCCTTCAGTCAACACAAATATCTTATATCAAACAATAAAAAAAAAAATTACACCCTCTTCAGGAAGCAAAAACACAAGAGAAAAATAACATCAACACTTTTGCCTTCAAAGACAAGAAAAAAAATGTTTTCTTTAGATAATTAACGCGTTGACAACACCAAGAAAAACAATTGAAGACCGGAGATAATAAAAGCCAAGTGAGAAGACAAGAAAGCCAGCGCAGAAAGGAGGAGAAGACGACGAAGAGCCGGAGCTACATAGATATAAAGAAAGAGACAAGCATAATCGGCAGCAAAGCTTGAAGAAAGTGCAATCAACATATTTTCAGTCGGCACAGGGCACTTTCAATAAAGCGAACAGTTAAATATCAAGTATTAATTAAAAGAGTATACTTAAGTAAAATCCAAATAACATTTGGATCCAAAAATCCATTATTTATCCAATAAATGGAGCGGCTACTGTATGGTACAGTAAAAACTGTAAAACTGCTTATCAAAAGAAATGCAAGAAAATACATGAATTTCCCTGTTGTCAACGGAAAAATCGGGGGGATGCTAAAAATCTCACTCCAAAAACGAAAAAAGTAATTAAAAATTGATGACAAAACATAAAATTAGAAGAAATGTTCTTGCCCAAAGTGAAATATTAGCAACTCCAACGCTTCGCCGAAAATAAATCGTGATGTGTCGACAACCCTGGACATTGACATTAAATAAATGGGAATAGATTGCAACCCTTGGGATGTGGAAATGGAAAACCCGAACCACCTACACACGTTCACACCACACCACTGCGCCCCTTAAATATTTGTTTTTCGGATCTTTTTGACTACTCTAGTGCACTGAAAAAAACTGCAAATATATATTAATATTAAAATAGGTTTAGTGATATAAAAAAGTGACTTTTTGCGGTCCATTCGTCAATTTTAAAAATAGTATAGTACAATTATAATTTAACCGCAATTACATTAGAATTATAATGTTAAAATTGGATCAGAATATTTGATTTTTCATTTTGATTAGTGATCAGTGATCCACTTTTCACTCAATGTGGCATGTGTGTTTATCTTCCTCTTCCACTTGCCTGCTGCATTGAACATTTAATTGCTCTCATAAAACCCCCCCCTCCCCCCTGCCACCCACCGGCCAGCGCCCATGGTATTCTTCCCTTTTGTTGATAAAGCTGCAGCTGCATTTAATGAGGTTTTTGGCTGTCATTTCGATGGGATGGTTGCCAGGGGGATGAGGAGGGGGAGGAGCAGGGTCATTGACAGGGTGACTAAGTCATGCCGACAGCTTAATGTGAACTATGGCCAAATGTCACGACAATTTGCCGAAAGGTAAACAGAAGGGTGGATATAAAGACCTTAATGGTAAGCCACAAAAGCCATAAAACTAATCAATTCGATTTAACCAAAAGTTATCGATTTAATCGGTTCTAGGATTATTATATTTCTTAAAAATATTAAAACTACTAAATTATTGAAAAACACAATTATATTAGAATTGGAATATCAAAAAATCTATTACGATCGTAAAAAAATTAGCGAAAAATTATTTAAATGTCAAGGAAAAATCGATAACGAATTTTTCGATTGCTTCCTTTTTGCCTAATGACTTGGTTTGTTTTGTAGATCTTTTGTTTTTTTTCTCCCATTTTGTTTTTAGTCAGCAGCTTTCGGCTTCAGTTGCTTTGTTATTGAGCAATTTTTAGGCAATTTTTCGATTTCCATTTCCGCTTGAAGCGCGCTTTTAGATGGCCTTTAACCTTTTAGTTATGAATTCTTTTTGAGCCCCTCTGTGTTTTTTGTACGCTTTTTTTGTATATGTTTTTAAATGCCTTTTTGTGGTTAGTTGACTTCAGTCAAGGCCGAGAGCAAAAGCGAACGAGTTTGAAATCAATGTGCAGTGACCTTGACAGGGGGTGCCCCCAGCGGAAGTTCTTGCTAATATTATTTTCATATATTTTTTTTTGTTTGGAAAAATCAAGCTAAAATTGCAAAAGAGCTGGTGATTACAGCATTTTTTTTTTCTTTTCGTAATATTTATATGGGCCAGTGGAATTTTATCTTGGCACACAAACAAGATACCTTGGCTGGGTGCTTTTTGGGTGGTGAGTGGGTGGCTGGCTGGAGTTTAAACCACTACTATCTACCCCCTTTTTTGCCGCTTCTTCTTTGTCTCTGTCTTCTCGGAGAAAGATAAGATAATAAAATGCGACTCGGCAACGCGGGACATTTTTCGAATAATTTATTCACTGATAAGGTTATGCAGAGCGAGAAATTTGTTTTTAAAAATTATTATGCTTTAAAAAACTAGTACATTTTATATATTTTATGTAAATAAATATTAAAAAAATATTTAAATGAATAAAATGTATAATAATAAATAATTTATTTATCAATTTTAATGCTAAAAATATTTCTGCAAGAAAAAAGCTTATTATAAATAATGATTATCCTAAAAAATCCTAAAAAATTGAAAATTTAATTTATTTTATAAGAATAAATATTTAGATATTATTCTTAACGCTTTATTTGTCATTTTAATGCTAAAAAAAATACGTCTGTCATTATATTTCTGCAAAAAAAAAGCTTAATATATAAATTATTATCCTAAAAAATCCTATATTTATAAGAATAAATATTTAGATATTATTCTTAACGCTTTATTTGTCATTTTAATGCTAAAAATTCCTTTGTGATTATATTTCTGCAAGAAAAAAGCTTATTATAAAAAATTATTATCCTAAAAAATCCAAAAAAATTGAAAATTTAATTTATTTTATTAGAATAAATATTTAGATATTATTCTTAACGCTTTATTTGTCATTTTAATGCTCAAAAAAATACCTCTGTAGCCTCTGTGATTATATTTCTGCTCCACATTTCTCCGTTCCCCTGCACTTGAGTCGGATTTTCACGTACACAGCCCGTGTCTTTCCATTTTCCGCACCGCCGTAACCTTTGCCCTCCGCCTTCTCGCGTTTCCATGGCTCACAATTCCTAATTCTTCAGCTCAATGACGCATTTCATTGGGGGGAAAACAATTTCGTTCTTGTCTCCATTATTTCATTTTTTGTTTGTGGCAGGCCAAAAAAGGCAGAAAAAAAACAACGTGGCCTGTTGACATTGACATGGCCATGGACAACAAAAGGAGTCATTTTTTGGCTTTATTATTTCGCTTTTTTCTGCGGGGGATGTCGAGAAAGGAACAAAAGTTGTCAGTGGATTCGTTTGAAAAGTTCAAAAGTGAAGGGAAAACAGCTTTTGGACGTATTCTTTTGTACGCCAAATGGAACTGACTCACAAGGGTACTTAAAAAAGAGGAGAAAAATAAATACTATAGATCGTTTAAAATCTAATAACTTTGAGTTTTATAGTTAGGATAGATTTTTAATTTTTATTGTATAACTAGTTCTGATATTTTACTTATTTATTTTGGAATTTTGTAAGTATTTAGTACTTACCAGAGATACAGTTTAAAAAGTTTTCAATTTTTCGAAAACACCTCTTTGGAGAACTAGTTCAGTTTGCAGTCAATAACTTTGAGTTTTATAGTAGATCGATTTTTAATTTTCTTTTTATTGTATAACTAGTTTTGATATTTTATTTGAATTTTGTAAGTATTTAGTATTTATAAAAGATACAATTTAAAATTTTTTTTTTAATTTTTCGAAAACACCTCTTTGAAGAACTAGTTCAGTTTGTTGTCGGCTGGGCAGCTAAGTAGAGATGATGCAAGTGGTTTCGTGTGGTGTTATTCAATCGCCGACAACAAAGTTGTGTTGCGCATGAGAAAACAAATT
Organism: Drosophila pseudotakahashii; assembly: GCA_035046095.1. NCBI lineage: Eukaryota > Metazoa > Arthropoda > Insecta > Diptera > Drosophilidae > Drosophila > Drosophila pseudotakahashii. Next base: position 19,395,057 of record JAWNOE010000105.1, read on the forward strand.
TCCATATGACGACGGAGGGAGGGGACTTTGCCCGGGACTGAGACTGGAACTGGGAATTAAGGGCTCTACAATAAGTATTATATAGTATTAAGTATTATCTCCCTGTTTGCATCCAGTTCCAGTCGGAGGAGGCATAACACAGCTGATAACAGGCGATGATAATGAAATTTCCAATTTGACATTGGCCTGATCGAGGAAAAACTACGAAACTAATCAAGCGATTAATCGATCAATCAACTGACACTGAAATTAATGAGCCACACACACACACATACATAGAATAGAAAAGAGAGATATATATTTATATTCTACTATATAGAGTTCAATTCCAAAATTGGCCAGGCACAAAGGTGACAATGAGGCGGGCTTTTAATTTAAAGCTAACAAAATGCAACGATGACGCATGGGCACACAAACATTTCCGCTGAATTAATTATAACTGGAAAAAAAAATAAATACAAAATAATGGGAAGCTGAACTGAGAAAATGCATTCGAATGACTAACCACAGAACAAAAACAAAAAATTTACAAGTCCCGGCACAAGTGCAATGCCAAAATGGCATTGGGCCAAGCCGTGGAAAAAAATAAAGAAGAAAAATAAATCAAGAGAAATAGAAACCGAACAGAAAAATAAATAGAAAATGAAATCTGAAATAGAATTGGAAGCCAGCAAAAAGCCAAGTTTATGGTCAAGTTGTAACCTTACTTTTGGCATTCATTCGGATCCATTTCCAGGGAAAACTGTACCCATTCCGATATCTAATCGATGGTCAGGGCAATCAGTCGCTTATCGCTGTTCGATAATGATAATAATAATGGAAGAAAGAGTAGGTACTCCAAAATTGTATAGCACAATTGTGCAGTTTACTCTGCTCTCGATTTTGTTGTGCTCTTTAAAGACCCACGATAAGGGCCAGATGGAGATATAAGGGCTATTGATGATAAGCGATAAGCCTAGGAGCTGGGAATTCAAGGAAATATACTTCCTAAAGGTGATTGTGATATAAGTTTTCACTAGAATTATATTTTTATTGGGAAACTTAAACCCTTAGAAATTATTAAAAAATATTTATTTATATAAAATATGTTCACAAACATTTTTATTCATTTTTTAATTGAGAATTGATCACTTGAAATTCATAAAAAAATTTATAAAATATTAAATATGTTTACAAACATTTTTATTAATTTTTTAAAAAGAATTTATCACTTAAATTATACATACATATTTTTATAAATTTTTAAATTGAAATATGTTAAAAAAAAAATACAGATTCCCATTCAATATTCAATATTTAACTTTTTTAAACCCTAAGAAATTAATAAAAATATTTATAAATATTAAATATGTTTACAAAATTTTTTATTCACTTGAATTATACCTACATATTTTCATAAATTTTTTATAAAATACAATTAATGCTATGATCATCTTGTATAATTAACAGCCTTAAAAGAGTTTTAAACAAGTGTGTTCTAGCTGTTTCCGAAAATGTAACCACTTAAACTTAAACTTAAACTAATGAGCAGCTGTCGTGCAGCAACTTCTTATCACAGTTTAATTCGTAAAAAGACAATTTAAGTTGAGGGCTTTGATGATGACTAACTTCAAAAAAACGCTAACGGTGCAAATCTGGTGACAAAATTTCCGCACTTTACGCTTGAACCAAACAAAAAAGCAGCCAAGACCAATTTACCGTTGCATCAGAAGCGGCCAAACAGCAACAACAAAAGCTGGCAAATGAAATTGTCTAATTGCCGAAGCAACAGGGCAGCAACTTTTGGACAACTGGCAACGCGGCGTATGCGCAACATTTTGCCCAAGCAATGAAAATATTTTACGTGATTTGCGTGAGCAATTGCCAAAAAAAAAAAAAAAAGCAGCACCGAAAAACTGCACTTAAAAAAACAAAAGCAACGTGAAAAACCCAAATGAAAAAGGTATAAAAACGTGTAATGTGAATCGTTTGCTTTGGTTCCCTCATTCGTTTTGGTCAAGAGGGGTTAAGATGGGGGGTATTCAAGGGGTAACAAGAGGGTTAAGAGGAAGCAGATAAAGAGCCGATTTCGTTGTTATTTTCTATATATATACATATTGCTGTTGACTCGAAAAAAGAGGTAAATAAACTTCTTATTACTTCTTGGCCCTGTCTTTCTTCTGTTTTTTATGTTACCAACTTTTTTCTGCCACCCACCCCTTTTCTTGGCCATTTCTTGCTCAGTTCTCATTCATTGTTTTTTGTAAATACCCTTTAAGAGGGTCTTATAATATTTCTATAATATATTATATATTATTTATAATAATATTTTTAGAGCTGTTTTAAGTACTAAGAACTAAATATATTTCAAAATATTATATATAAAATAATTACAAAAATAAAATATTACAATATTTTATTATAAACTATTCTTTAAAAATAAAGAGAATAAGAATATTTTATAATATTATATTATATTTTTAATAAATGCCAGGATATTTTAAGCTAGATCTTGCCAAAGTTAACTTCATTTCTTGTTTGTTATAATTTTCGTATGTTTATGTTAATTTTTCGCCCAACAACAATGCACAAAACACAAAAATTGTTGGCAAAAAAACGTGACATCGTTTTGGGACTTCAAAATGGGTTTGGTGTTGTTGTTGTTGTCTCTTGTTGAAGGCTTTAACCCATGCTGACCCGGCTCCCTCTCCGTCTCAGTCTCCCTTTCTTTCACTCACCTTTTGCCTTGTATGTTTCCACACAACGAAAATGGCAACAATATTTTTTTTTTTTTTTTTTTTTTTACCGCTTGGGGGCTTGACAAATTTGAAATTTTAATTTTTAACGGTTTTCATTTCAAGTTTTCGGGGGGTTTTATGTTTTATGGCAAATTGTGTTGCTGCTGCAATTGCTTCACATGCGAATCGGGTTTTTGGGTACTTTGGTTTTGGTTTAGTACTCACTTAATTGGTAGCTTGAGTTTAGGGTTTTTTCATGTTGGGTCTTTAAGGGTCTTTATTGGAAATTAACTCTAAAATATGATTTCTTATGGCTTAAAAATGTGCTTTAAATGATTTTATTATATAATGTTGGTGGGAATTTTCCTTATCGCCTAAAGTTTTTACAGCATATTCGCAGAATCGAATTCATTTATACATTGTGTAGTCAAGATTGCATTTACATTTGATTATTTATTGCCACACTTTGCGCGAATTCCTTCGCCTGGCAATATATATTTATTTTCGCTCCCATTGAAATGAACTTTACAATTCATTGATAATTCACACACTCATTCACTCTTAACCACTTACACAACACAAAACAACACAAAACAACACAACGAAAAAAAAGAAGACACAAATATTGCCACATGTGTGGAAATTTGTTTCACTTTTTAATTAGTTACATTTGTTTTCAGTTCGCTTTTCATATTAAATTAATCGAGAATTATTTTGCAATTGTTGCGTAGTTTTCTAGTTGCATTTTCTTCTCGCAGCCGATGTAATTGCTTTAATTGTTATTCAAGAAATGCGCCGACTGCCCGTTTTCCCTCGATTCACGAATCGCAATACGCGATTCTCGATGAAATTTGCCCACCAACAAAGACAATTAATGGCTTATGGCTTATTTTGCAATTTGTTATAATTGAGTGAGTGCAATATGCAATTGCATTTCAGGCGGCGATAGATCGTGTGTAGGGGGCGTGGAGGGGTTAAGCAGTATTGGCTTCAAGGCGACATTTGCTTGACTGTTGCTAAGAAAACCTGACAAATTGTGCTCGTGGAATTAACATAATACGACGCAACGATACTCTTTAATTGTTAATATTTACATTAGAAAAATTAAAAAATATATATACCCAATTTATATTAGAATTCCTTTTTTTTTATACAAAATCATTGCAAAAATGTGTGCAACTTCTAGTTCTAACAATTTTACAAGGGTATACCAAAATGCAGCTGGCCAAGCTAACCGAATCCCAAGTTACCCATAGAACCAACGATGAAAGACCGAAAAAGACTTTTCAAAAGCACGCACACACCAGCACCCCGACACACTCACTCACGCACGTTCCGCACTATAAACGACCTGGCATGTCAAGTATACAAATTGCAGAAAAAAAAAGAGAGAATGGCGGAGAACAGAATAGAGTCAAGAACGGATTGCGGAGGAGAGATCAGTCCAACCGCACCCGCAAGTAAGAAAAAAAACAAGAACAATATTATAAAATGCAAAAAAAAAAAAGAGAAAAAAAAAACGAGGAATGCAGGAAAAGGCAAATCAAATCAAATGGACAAACCAAAGGAATGCGGCTTTAACGATCTTAAGAGAGAGCGGGACAGAGTGAGCGAGGGGGGGGGGGGGGGTCTGAAGATGCTGTCAAGGTCGTTGGTGTTCGCCTTGAAAACAACAACTGCAACGGAGATGCAGCGAATGGAACTGCCAAGAAAACTGGTCAGTCTGCAAGAAGATGCAACCAAGCAAAGCGCAAGAAGAGCGGCGAAGAATCGGAGATGCCATCGCGCCGTCTCTTTCTCGGCTTCTTCAGGCCATCTCTTTCGCGAACCATTGTTCTCCCAAACAAAAAACAGCGAGTGCCAAAAAGTACTTGACTAATTAGCAAGCACCACCAAAAATGATGATGATGATGACGATGATACGAAGATGATGTTGATGGATCCCCCAAAAGTCTGTCCGCTAAATCACTACCCAAACAAATCTGACAAATGGCATCGTCTTCCTCCTCAGTCTCCAGTCTCCTCTTTACATAATTTGCACGCTTCAAAGATTTTGCGAGCTGAAAGGGTTTTTTGAACCTCTCCCTAAAAATCGAAAAAAGCGATCCATTAACAACAGTTCAATGGACTGGGAACCGGGAGACGAGGGAGAACAAGGCCAGATTAAGTTACTTATAGGTATTTAGATATAATAAGGAAGAATAGGAATCTGTTCTCCATATCGAATTTAAAGAACCTGATGCTAAAAATCTTCTAAGAATTATAAATTGAAATTATAATGAAATGGTTTGAATGACAGCTAAACTCTAAAAGGTCTCTAAGGTTATTCTACTAAAAATTCTCATTTTTTAAAAATTATTACCCCCCTTTTTTGCAGATCATTAAAAATGGCTTTGAAGTTGAAAGCTTAAAAATATAATTACAAACCTCACTTAACCTTCCGTTTCCTTTGCCTTTTCTCTGCTCTCCTGTTCTCCACCTGTTTTTGTTGACTAATTAAATGACATTTATTATCCTTAGTTAAGAAGCTTGAAGGTCTCTTTGTGATTGAATAACTTGAACTTTTTCGCATATTTCGCTGGCATTGTTCGGTAGGCTCTTCTTTTGTTGCGGCTTAGGTTTTTTCCTCATTTCATTTTATTTGTGTTTTGGTTTTTTTTTTCCATTCCTTAAAAGGTAATTAACACTCGGCCACGTTAATTTGTTTTTAATTATTGAGATTTATTGATTTTTCTCACATTTCGGCCAAGCCTTGAACTTTTGAACTTTTGTGCAGTTTATTTATTTATTTTCGTTTATTTTTATTTTTTTGGAATTTTTTTTTCTTCCAATGTCTTTGGAAAAAAAAAACCTTCCCAACAATCGAGTGAGATATATCTCCCGAACTCGAACTTCTTGTGCTTTATTTTGTTTTGCCTGTGGCGTTTTAAAAATAACTCGGCAAACGAAAATAAAAATCATAATAATAACATCGTAACCACATGGAGAGAATCGTATTTATAGATATATTGTTGTAGTACGGAGGAACTTGCAGTTTTCGGGGCGTGGAAGTTTCTGGCCAGTGTTATTTTTCCACTATATTCATTTCTCTTTCTCTGTTTCTTTTTGCATAAATTAAAATCGTTTTTTTTTATGGTTGGAACTGCGAGAACTTCTCACATCCCATATATGATGGGGCATTTTTATTATTTGAATATTATTGTTATTGCCTCTTCATCTTTTGGTGTTTTCCTTCATTGTGCAGTCTAAAAATAATGTATTCTCTTTGTTTATTTGCAGGTAAGCGATGCGAAGATAATTGTTATTGTTATGATAACTACCGAATGTGACGGGGGGCGATTGCTAAACGTTGGAATATTTGTGTAAGTGAGGAAAGGGATTTTTTCCTAGATGCCTAAAAATAAGACACAGAAATTACGATCTTGATAAGGCGATATCCCATCTTTTGCAAAAAGTAAGAGAAGAATTATTTCCAGGCTAAGGATCAGCTAATGATCAACTGCCGTCTGCATGATATCATAACGATCGCAGGTGAGATTGCCTAATTAATCGTGATGGCGGACAAGTAAATAAGGATCTCGGATCGGATCGGATCCGGATCACAAACACAAAACAGGGTCTGTGGATGGATGTCAGCTTGCCTCAAGATCAACGATCACTGATCAGAGTTCGTTATTCCGTTTTCCCCTCGACAAGACAAGTTCTCTTATTTTTTGCTTTACCGGGTAGCCAACACACTTTTCCAGGTTATAAACTTCAAACTGTGAAGGGCCTTGCATAATTTGTGCCTCGTACAACCTGTAAGCCAGCTGCTTCTCTCTTCAAGTAAAATGCCATGGTTTTCCATGGTGGAAAAAGGGGGAAATCCGGAGACCGCGCAAGATCGGCAAAGCATGAAAAGATGATGAACAAGTTCTGGTCAAGGGGAAAGGGGAAGAGGAAAGTCCCGAGTCAGAAAGCCATAGTCAGAGAGTCAGGGAGTCGAGTCGGTGGGAAGTCAAAGCACTTTAGAGCACTTTGAACTTTTACAGTACACGAAGAGACTCTCTATATAGCGTAATGTGTGCTGTATATATGTTTGTAAAACAAATTGTGGGCAAGACAGTGGAGAGACGGGGGAGACCAAGAGAGGTCGGAGTCCCAGTTGGTTAATGAATAGGAAAGAATTCTACAAATAAATAAATAAATGCTGTAGAAAGCAAACGGAAAACGGTAAATTATCTTCTATTTGAACTTATTGCACAATTGAAATCTTTTGTGGGTAAGGGTATTTTAGAATATACCTTTAAGGTGATTGAATTCTTTAGAATTTGTTTCTTATAAATAAGAATTACATTAATCCTAATTACTAAAAGTAAAAAATCGAATTATAAAATATTTTTTTTGGATTTTTGAATATCTTTAAGAAATTTTTTTTAATAAATATATGAGTAAAAATACTAAATACTATGAGTAAAAAATCAAATTATAAAATATTTCGTTTTTTTTGGATTTTTAAATTTTTTTTAAACATTTTTTTTTTAAATATTATATTATGTATAAAAAAAAGTGTATTTCATCTTCGCTCTGCTCGATCAAATCATTTCCACCAACCGAAGTTATTCTTTCTCTTTTGCCTATATCTTGATTCGATTTGTTGAAATTGTAAAGAAACTCAACGGTAATTGATTGAAGAGAAAGAGCGGATGATGATGATGATGATGATGATGATGATAGTTAGTTAGTTGCTCGAATCGATCGATCAGTTTAGGGCATCGAATATAATTTCTTTAACCTTAACATTGTCCGTCGATCGTTGATTGATTCCCAGTCTGTCAGTCAGTCCAACGACTTGTTGTCCAGTCATGCAGAACGGAATACCCCCCCAAAAAAATACAGAAAATACGGAAAAATAAATAAATAAAGAGACCGACTCGTCGCGGACTCGAAGCTCTTCTCCAATTGTTAAGCACCTCTAATTGCAAAAAGCCCCACAACAGAAAATAAAACTGTTTTTCAGATGGAGCGAAGCAATATTTTCGGTTTTTGTTTTTTGTAGGAAAGGTTTATTAGTCAAGCGCGTGAGACATTTGTCAAGAGATGTGCGTGCTTAAGAAGGTAAAGGAAGGGGGGGCGGACCGGACCGTAGAGGTAAATTACTCACAAAAGTTCAATGTCAAGATTTTCGTTCACTTTTTCGAACAGTTTGTTGAACTTTTCCCCCTCACTGAGCACTTACAACAAAATAAATACGAACGAGAAAAGCTCAACAAAATGTGATTAACTTTAAATGGAATAATGCTCTTTAATCAATTCTAAAATAATATTTTTTTTTAATTTAAGATATTTAAAAAGTATTACCAGAAACTGGATTGTTGATTATAAAGACAATGATTGGTAAAATTGACCAGTGAAGATTGTTACGTAACTATAAAAATAGTTATGAATATCTTGTTTTTGCTTTGGGTGTGTGTCTTTGCTAATTGTGTGTATTTGTTGTTGTGAAAGTAACTATTTAATTGGTAGAATGGACAATTTTTGTGGTTGGGGACTGTTTAACAGTTGATTTTACCAATTTTTTTTTGTGTGTATAATAACTACTATATTATCTATGTGTTTTGCTCAAATTTGGTCATCTTAAAAATATGTAGAACAGAATTTTGGGAAATCTTTTTGTTTGAGAACCTAATTAAGGCGAACTATGAACGAGTTTCTTTTTTTTCACATTTGTCAGAAAAGCAGCCGAAATATGCGAGCAAACAGAGCAACAGATACAGATACAGAGATACACCAGATACACCACAGATACATTTGCAGATAAAGATATGGATAGGCAGAGATACACACACGCCAAAGATACTTTTTGTTTGGGACCGAGTCTCCAACTCCAATTTGGCGCCGCATTTTGCCGTTAGTCATGCATATATAGATATATGTAGGTACATATATATATATCTATCTCTATCTATCTCTATATCTATATAAAGCTCAGCGATCAGCAGACAAATATTTCAACTTGAAATACAAAAACTTCTTGGAAAACATTGGCAGATAGATACACAGATACAGATACGTTTACACACAGATACACACAGACACAAAAATGCCAACTCAGCAAATACTCTTAAAAGTATTTTATTTTTCGAGCCAGTTTCAGGTTTACTTTGTTGTATATCAAAAACTGGCGGGGCAGAGGCGATATATGGTTATATGGATATGGAGAGAACGAACTGTTTCTGTTTCTGTTTCGGTTTGTTGTACTGTGTGCTGTATGCCGTGCGGCTTGGAAACGACCTTTGCAGGCATTTTTGTTGTTGCCATGTCCAAAAGTGGGCGGCAAAGAGACAAAACCGAGTCAAAACCAGATCAGATTCAGATCTTGGGCAAACCAATTGGATCGCTGAGCAGACTCCCAGACTAGGCCAAGTCAAAGCTCATTTGTCTGGCAAAACTAAATCACAAACTAACTAGAATGTTATTAATCAGAAAATTATGTAAGGCCTGCAGTTATGCATTACCATTATCATTACCATTCAATGGTTCGGGTTGTAAAGAAATCTAAAGAATTCGCTTGATACAATCACTAACCTAAAAAACATCGAAAATAAGCCAATTTTCGAAAAAAAAAATTAAACAAAAATGTTTGAATTAAAAACTGAATGTAAATGTTATATATTTAAAAAAAAAAAAAATTTTATATTTTAAAAAATTAAAAAATACTAAATGTGTCCAAAAGATATCTTAAAGATATTCCCTCTCCTTCAACCGAATCTCTATTGAAATGAATTTCAAAGTTTATGGTATCCAAAGTTGCGGCTTTTTTGCATCCGGCTGCAGATCATGATTACCATCATCATTATCGTCATTGTCACACTCATCCAAAACTGTCACATTAACTTTGATGAGGTGGTGGTGTGTGGTGAAAGATCGGTGATCAGGGGAGATCGGTGGAGATGGAGGATCCGAGAGACCGGAGACTGAAGACCGAAGACCGGAGAGCCACCGAAAGTAATCGTCGCTTGGAAAAGTGCAGGCGAAAACTGAAAGAAGAAATTTTATTTATTTTTTTTTTTCTTTCTGTTGCTTTTCTTTTAACTTAACTTTCACCTGATACGCCGGCGACAGCCCAGCGGCAAAAGACGCTAGCAAAACGCGCGCCGCTCGCGCACTGCATTAGAAGTGATCATGATTGCGATTATGATCGCGATAATGATCGTGTGCTTTTGCGATCATGATGGAGTTGTGCCGCGAAACAAAAATTAACGCACACGCATGCAGCAATGTCCCCGCATAAATAAGAAAAAATAGTAGTAATAATAATAACGAACAGGCGGCAAAATTGTGGCAAGTAAATGGAACTGTGTTGGAAAGTTTTTCGATATGTCGCCCATATATGGAAACCGTAACCCAATCCTTGTCGCGATATGTGAGCCCAAGTGAAGGTTTTCCTTTCCCCCGCCCCCTTCAATGCAGATTTTCCGATCTCATGGCAATGACCTTTGCGAAATATCGTATTATATTTTAAAAAAATCTCTAAAAACCGAATTCTTTTATAGGAAAAAAATCTAGATTTATATTACGATTTAATTATATTGAAAAGAATTATAAAGGATTACAGAAATGGAAATTTTCTACAAATATACCTACATATTATTAAAGAAAATAGATAAATATCTTATAAAGGTGCTGTAAAGACCGAATCCCTTTAAAAGAAAAACTCCTCTTTGCAAGGCCAACTTTTGCATATCTCAGTGTGTGATGATGACCTGCTTTTGCTTTAAATTCACCCCACTCCCCCCGCATTTCAAACTGCGTTATCTTTTGCCATGGCACACTGACTGAAGACTGTGGACCGGAGACCGGAGACTGAAGACTTGAAGACCGGCACATAAACCAACCATTACCGCCATTAAAGCCGCAACAACAACAGAAAGCGCTTGCAGAGAATTGTAAAAAAAAAACACTCGTAAACTAAGAAAACAACAAAGCAAAGTTCGTTTTGTGGCTCCAAAGATTTCGCACATGCAAACAAATTGCAAGCTACAAACTGATATACATATGTATAGAGATATACACACATGCCCGCGAGTGTGCGCAACCACCAACTGACCTTAGCACTCGACACATCGCATCCAAGCGGCAATAATATAGATATAGTAACTACTAACTGGCGGGCAGGGAGAAAGAAGCCAGCGAGAACTGCAGAATGAAGAATGAAGAATGAAGTTCGCACAATGGCGGCTTGTTAGCAATTTTTTTGCGTGGAAATACTCTATTCATAAAATAGGGTCTACTTCTATAAATACCCATGAGTATACTCATGAAATTCCAGATAAATAGATAAGATAACTTACCTAAATAAAGGTAATTAAATTTGAATAAAAATATTTAAGAACTAAACAATAGCCTGAAAACCCAAAGAACATTGATTAAAACTCTTGTGTGTCGGCAAATTTGTAATCCCAAACTATGTTTGGAATTTGCATAAATATTTTGTGCTTAATTCCAGGGTATTAAAGAAGCCAACGCTCTTGAAAAGTCTTGTGTTTATGTGTTTGCATTTTTTTTTTTTTTTTGATGTTGACTCTCTGACTTTCTGACACGAAAAGTTGATTTTATTTCTTACCTTCGCTCCCCCCGTCGCTGCTCTCTGTCGCACATTCGTCGTCCCGTCTCGCTTCTTGTAAACAAAAGACCGTTAATTGACATAGAATTTTTTGGTTTATGCCGCTGACGTGAATACACAAAACTTCTCGGTCGAAATAATTTCCATAAAGTTCCGTCGTCAGCGGTCATATACCTACATAATTTCTTCTTTTTTTCTATTTTTTTCTTTTTCTTTTTTGTAGTTTAAAACAAAAGCATTTTGTCTATCGTAGTTCAATAGCCTCTTGAACTGTCAACTCGGAGGTTTTGAACTCGGGACAACCAACAGTGCCCAAGTGCCCCATTGTAACCTTTTTTGGGGGGTAAGCAAATACGAATCGACCCAAATTTATGTGTGGGAAATCAGCTGATTGCCCAAGAACACGAGGGTAAACCTGAGAGAGGGACTCCACAGGTGGGCTTAGGATATAGGGGACTGAAAAGTAGACAGTGGATGATAATTTTTTATAGTTTACTTCTAAAGTTCCTTTTGTATTGAAATGATGGATGGTAAAAAAAATGGAAATTTACATGATACCAAGATATATCAAAAGTTAAAATATTTTAGGAATATTATTTTAATAAAGTGCCTTAATATCTATAAAAGTTTCAAATTATTAGTATTTTTTTTATTTTTTTTTAATAACTTTATTTTTTTTGTATTTTTTTATTTATTTTATTTTTTTTTGTATTATTTTTATTTTATTTTTTTTTATTATTTTTTTTTTATTATTTTTTTATTATTTTTTTATTTTTATTTTTTTTATTTTATTTTTTTTATTTTTATAGGTTACTTTTATGGTCGTTTAGTTAATATCAAAAGTTAAAATATATTATTTTTACTTTTATAAAAGCCTTTATATTTGATTATTAAATTAAATGTATAATTAAAACAATCTCTGAAAAATGCGAGCTTGAAAATCCCTTCTTTTACAACTCAATTTAAACCTCTTTTAATTTTAATCATTTTTTTTGTTTAAACAAAATTAAAAAATCTTTGTTTCGCGAGCAGGCAAACGCAAGTTAAATGATGATTGATTCCCATCCATTAATTACATTGATGCAGATTTCTTGATAAACATCTCGGCATCTCAACTCATCAACAGCATTATCATCATCTGTCATCGTTTCACGGGATCCGATCTCCGATCCAAACCGATGCGATGCACTATTTTAGAGCGGGGAAAGGGGTGTATCGCAATTGAAATGTTGCGTTAATTGTGACTAATTAGTCATCAATACAGCATAGAAAATAATTAAAAGATACGTCTATATAAGAGCAGGAAACTTGAAGAGATTGACGCGAAACCGAACGACCGACCGACCAAATGAATCAATCAGCGCACAAACGAGTTTACATTGACCTTTGTTGAGCGGCAAAAAGTGGTTAAAAAAAATAAATAAAATAAAACACAATAGCAATAGCAACTACAGATAGTTCTAAGATAATAATGTACGATCGAAGGTTTTTCGTATGTATAATTATTATAATATGAAGACGGCCATAACAATAACTTTTTATTTCTTATGCAAATGAACTTGAAAAGTATTTTTATTGCAACTGGCACTCGTACTATCTGCTGTGCCTGCCCCTCTTAGTCATTATGAAACAATTAAAAAGAATATATATTTATAAGAGAAAAAAAATAAGAAGTAAATAAAAAGTGCGATTCGAATGGCGCGGGCGTATAGCTTACACAGCTTACAGCTTATAGATTATAGCTTATAGCAATATGCATATATCTGCACAGTACTTCCAGATTTCCGCTCCATTACTCACCCAGGGATCCATTTGGCGCAACGGCAATAACCATCAATTATCGTCTGTCAATTGCGAGTCTTGTAATGTGTATCTCAGCGATACAGATACATGGCACTGCCGCCACCGCCATCGCCGTCGCATTAGATATATTGATAGATTTTTTATTGCAAAACTTTATTATTCATATTATTAATTGATTTTGCATTTTCGCTTTTGCTCATTATCAGGATCCCGGGCCAATTGCATAATAATATTGTAATAATCATCGGGGCAGCATTAAAATATCGATTTTTTACTTTTGTTTGTTTGCCATTTGTGAAAGGTACACATACCATATATACTACTACCATAATACACGGCACTCAACGGGAGATTGTTGGATTCGGATCTGGTTCGGTTAAAGAGTTCAACAAACCGCTCGGAATTCAAATCTATTGACCCAAAAACCACTCACAATACACAGTATTTGCAATAAATGGCAATTGAAAAACGGTTCCAAAAAATAGCACAAAAAATAAAAAAACACGAAACAAAAGTAACAGATCGCAATGCAATATCATTAAGCAAACAATGAGCAATCAGCGGAGGAAAGCCCAATTCCAGGCCAAGGCCAAAATCAGCAGGAAGAAAATTAAGGTATCACAGCGGCCGATGGAGCGAAAGGGCCACTCAACTGGGACAAGGCCAAGATAATTTGCGGAATTGCCAATCAAAGGAAAGATCAATGAGTGGGAGGCAGGAAATGTACAGGAGAAATATTATTCAACTGGCATTGAAATATTAAAAAAAAACACAAAAAATTTGTGCTTAAAACAGAACGAGAAAGTACTGAAAGAGTATTACCTAAGAGGTTACAAGTTCAATAATAAGTATTAAGTACAATTAAATATAATTTTTAAAAAAAATATTTGATTATTATAAAATAAAATATTTACATATTTAGAGTATATATTTATATATTTAGAGAATATATTTATTTATTTAGAGAATATAGTTATATATTTATGGAATATATATTTATATATTTAGGAAATATACATATATTTATATATTTAGGAAATAATATATATATTTATATATTTAGGGAATATATTTATTTACTTAGAGAATAAATTTTTAAATATTTAAATTTATTTATTTTAGATCTAGTGTCAAGAAAAGGGTTTTTTTGAGATATTTATAGGCCAAACCCCGATAATAATAACCGAATAATAAACGTTATTTCTTTATCACTCATTTCTCACCCCTTTTTGTTTTTCACACATTGCGTATACGCAGCATGTGCCGCCTTCGGCAAACTAAAAAAAAAACAGAAAAAACCGAAAAAAAACAACAACAAAAGCATTTTTTTTTATGGACTACCTTGAACGACCTTGCCGCCGTTTAGGCGCCCGCTAAACAAACTTGGTCAAAATGCATTAACATTAACAAAAAAATCGAAATACACCGAAACCAAAACAAAAACCGCACGAGAGTCGCGCCTAACATTTTTGTAGCGTTTTCGTTTCATTTTCGATTTTCGATTTGGGTTCGGGGCTCTCGATCTCTCGATCTTTCGATCTCAGTGTGTGGTGCACCTGTGTATACAACATGTCTTTATATACCTGACTATTTCATTATGATTCGGTTACGCTTCGTTGTTGTTGCTACCACTTTTTAGGCCTTTTTTTTTTTTTTTTTTTTTGTTGTGTGTGTGGGCTGCACTTTGGTCAGTAACTTTTGTGACGATGATATGGTGTCATCATTGACACCACAGCACCGAAAAAATCCAGCCATAAAACACAAAGTGAACACAAAATGAAATAAAATCAAGACGTCGGCCAACAGACGCCCACGACGACGGAGGTTTGAATCATGGATTTTCGATTTTCGACCAGGCCTACACCTGTCCTTGTTAATCAGAAAAACCAATACCAAAAAGCTACAATTTTACCCCAAAATTCCCACAATTTCAGCATCTCTTTATTCAAATGGCAAATGGCAATTCATAAAAATAGGCATTAAATCAAGAGACTTAACGGTTTGTGCTCAAATAGACCAAGAACAAATGGCTTAATTAGGTTAAGAAGCAGGCTAAAAAAAAAGAAGCCAACTTTCGCCGCCCCAAAACAATGGCAGACAGAAATTTGCTTAACCGTTACAGAAAATACAAAAAAATATCTATAGAAAAAAATGTTGGATTTATTAAAGACCAAGCACGAAGCAACCTTGAACTTGATTTTTTTTTTCAGATATTTTATTTAGACCCATATTTAATTACAATCGCAGCTGAAGACTTTTGGCACGCAGCTCAAAAGAATCGTGACAAACAATTTGTGAGCTGCAAAAACCCAAAAAACTCTATATATCGAGCAAAACTGGCAAGTCGGCGATTGCTATTGCGATTGCGATTGCCTGACTGTTTTGACTGTTTATGGCCCGAACACGACACCCCCCCGACTTTGATTCGATTTGATTTGGCAATCAAAAGTTGGCTAGCGACATGCGGAAAATGAAAATGGCACCGCAAAGCAGCCAGCAGCAGAGGCCGGCTATTACAAATCGAAAACAGAAAGATTTTTGTTCTAAAACCTATTTAAGGTGGCAAACCGAAAACTGGCAGAAGCTTGAATGAATCAAGTTCAGCTTTGATTTGATGACGAGCTCTTAATGGTTGGCTATAAATACGTAAATGCCAAAAGAGTCCAGAAATATTAAACACAATATTTTAAACAAAATCCAGTTTACTTGTTAAAGATCAGAAGATGATCTATACAACAAGAAATATTAAATAAAAAAATATTAAAAAAAATAATTATTTAAAACAAGTTAGGATCTTAGATCTTATAGATAGTGCTAACTAGAAAATGTCACAAATAATATGAATTTAAATTATTAAGGATATAATGATCCATACAACAAGAAATACTAAAAATAAATATCTAAAACATTTATTAACTAGTTTTAAAGCAAATTAGGATCTTAGATCTTATAGATAGTACTAGCTAGAAAAATTCATAAAAAATATAAATTTTAATTATTATTAATCAATCAATCTGAAAACCCAGATCTCTAGTATTCCCCAGAGTGAGTCACTCGGATGTTTCATAAAGTGAGAAAGTGTAGACAAATCGAAGCTAAATGGCTGGGCAATAAAGGTGAAAAATATATCAGCATATAATGGCGACTTGGACACATACAAGAGTTGCTGGCCATATAGGAAAGCCAAGTAACCATTATTATCTTGGTGACAAATTTACTTTAGAATCACTGAATATGGCAAAAACCCAGCCCAGCCTTTCGTCTACTCTCCTCTCGCACCCTCTTATAAAAACTCTTGAAAGAAATCTTCCGATGCAAACTAAACCGAACCATACCCATACCGAATGAACCGAACCGAACCGAACCGGGCCAAGACAAACACCTAAGCGTGTATTATTATGAACGTGTTTTGTCTAGTTTTAATTAGCATAATTTACATGCAAATGCTAAATAGAACCGGGCATTGGGAATGGGAATAGCTTCGCTTTGGCTTTGGCTCAATTGTGAAATGTGTCGAGTGGTTTCGAAGTTTGATTTGACAGCCGAGCGAGGCGATGACGATGACGATGACTTAGCTTATGATGATCATAATAATAATGACAACGTCCATATATCGGGCGTGTTCCAGTGTCAAATTAGCCGCCATTAAAGTGACTACAGGTGGTGGTGGGGATTTGGATTTGGATTTGTAATATAATGGCCGGGGGATGTAATAACAATGATAAATCATAAACCATACCCAGGCTATACAAAATACAAATACGAAATAGTAATTGCCATTTTTGAAGCGCGTTTTTGGCGCGTGAATTCCAGCGCGCCACCCGCGCATTTCGAAAACGCGATCAAAGGCAATGCGCGCGATTCGTAACGAAACGAAACGAAACGAAACAGTTCAATTCGATACGGATACGATCGATACGATACGATACGATTCTCGCTCCTCCGGTCCCAGAGAAAGATGCCAAATGTAGATAGGAGCTTGATCATTGCCTTTTTCCGTGTTTCGCTGCCAAAACGGGCCAGCATTTGTAGCCATTGTATTTAGTTTTTTTCTTTTTTTTTTATTATTTTTTTTTTTTCTAAATTTTTTAGTGGCGCCGCAAAAACGCGCTCGCGACAAAAACCGCCAGCTCATGATTTAATGCGGTTTTTAGTTGCCCAGTTGTTGGCAACGTCAAACTTCAATTAGCTTTTTAACTTATAAACTTAAACGTTCAATAAATTGTGATCGCCGCCGCGCTTGCACCACCCCCTCCTTGGCAAATTAACAACAAATACCAACAACTCACGGCTAGAAAAGTCCAACGGACATCGATGCAAACACGTTTAGAGCGGGGCTTAAAGTCAGAGGTGTATCCCCAAAGGGGTACTAAAAAAACGAAAAATAAAAAAAATAAATTAAAAATAAATAAATACATTTTAAGTATGGTCATATACATACATACGTAAATTTTTATAAGGTCCGTTTTTCAGATCTTATTAATATCAAATTGATATTAAATGAACAATTCATTTTGTGAACATTTTTGTAAACCTAAATAAATCTATTAGTATTTTTTTCATCATATTTTTTTTTCTTTATTATTATTTTTTTTTTTTATTATTATTTTTTTATTATTATTATTTTTTATTATTATTTTTTTTTTTTATTATTTTTT
The DNA here is from genome assembly GCA_035046095.1 of Drosophila pseudotakahashii. Lineage (NCBI taxonomy): Eukaryota > Metazoa > Arthropoda > Insecta > Diptera > Drosophilidae > Drosophila > Drosophila pseudotakahashii. The sequence goes on from JAWNOE010000105.1 coordinate 19,412,840, forward strand.
TTTTTTTTTTTTCTCTTTGTAATTTTTTTTCTTTAGTATTTTTTTCTTTAGTATTTTTTTCTTTATTATTTTTTTTCTTTTTTATTTTTTTTCTTTTTTATTTTATTTTCTTTATTATTTTTTTTTCTTTGTTATTTTTTTTCTTTATTATTTTTTTTCTTTATTATTATTATTTTTTTTTTAAATTTAATTTATTTATATACCCACCTTTGGGTACGCCCATGTAGCCGGAGCTAATCTCAAGCATTGATTTATGCATGCAAAGCCAGAAATAATAAACGAGGAAATGGAGTGAGTCAGTAACTCAGTAAGTTTTGCGGATAGAAAATGTCTGTCTGAAAATTAAGTAGCCAAGAATGTGTTATCACAAGCGAATCTAAAATGCAATGCAAATAAATCCTTACGTTCACTTGACTTCAACAATCAAAGCTTAAATACTTTGATTTTTCCCTGTATGAGAGATTATTGGATTATAACAACAACTGAATGTTCAAATCGAAAATCGGGATCGAGGAAAAATCCAATGAAGTTTTTTTGCAGCTGGAATTGAATTTTCACACGCGGCTGCGATAAAAGTCCCTGGAACAAAAAACTAAAAAAAAAAAAGGAGAATGGGGGGGCGGTGCCTTGCATTGATAGCCACAATTTGTCTGGGGACAACTTTGACCCAATTATGAAACACAGGAAAAGCGCCGGCGAGCTGAGGAAAACCCAGCAGCAGCAGCGTGCAAATGGGGACAACGAGGCGTATGATTTATGTTATGCCGAGCGAATGAATCAATGGTTAAACGAATGAATCAATTCCAAGAAGAGCCAACAAAAGACCAGTTGTATGGTTGAAAAAAAAGGGAAAAGGTGAATTCATCTAGTGACGAATTCTTGGGTTTATAATTTTAAAAAAAATTATATTCAGTTATAAATTACTTAATCAAAAAACATTAAATGGGCAAATAATTAGCCACTTAACAATACTCAATTAATAAACAAGGATGAATTACTTAAAAAAATTTGTAATTAAAAAAAATCAATTCAATATATGTACAATTGTATATATTTTTGACGTAGTTACTTAATCACAATCAAAAAACCTTTAATCAACCTAAAAATAATGAACTTAACTTACCGACTGAATAAATAACCAACTAAAGACTTCATAAAATATGTTAAACAAACCAAAAAAGTGAATCATTTATCTAACAACTCGTTTTGTGAATCATCTCACCGCAGACCGAATCAATTGGCAGTTAATTACAGTTACTTGTTCATTTCGAATTTCTGGCCGAAAGTCTCATTCATTAGCCAAGTTAACGAGCAGCTTGCCCAGAAGCCCATTATATTAGAACATATGTTTTATGGCGTTTTTAGACGCGTGCAAAAAACGCGCAGGGCCTTCATTATTTTTGTTTTTTTTTCTATATATATTTTTTGTGTGTGTGCATTTTTTAAGTGCGCGTTTTATTTTCCTTAGCTCTTGTCGACGATTGTTTTTCTTTTTTCTATTTTTTTTTTATGATTTTATTACGACATTTGCTTTACCGTTTACAGTCGGTTAAGTACTTGCTTTTTTGTTGCTGTTGTTTTTTTCCTTGGCTGTGTGGATTGGGGGCGATGTTGAGGCGTCTAAACAAGCGAAACGTTTTGCCGGTTGCGACTGCGGCCTTTGTTAATTTGCCGCCAACAGCAACAACAACAACAAAAATACTATAATAATTTCCACAACAAAAACAAAAGCAAGCGATTAATGTGCAGCCAATATTTATTGTCTTAACAATATATTTATGCAATAATTGCATTGAAGTGGTGCCATTAATTATCTTTTTGCCACTCTCCCTCTCTGTCGCACTTCATCTTTCTGTTACTCTTTTTGTCTCTGTCCCCCCGCGAAACACCCACACACCCAAACAAACAAACACACAAACACACACACACACCGCACACTCGCGGAAGCTGTTGCTGCGATGACCTTAAGTGGTTTGCATCTCCACTAGAAAGCCGATTGCACAACCACCGATCTCATATGATCTTATCTGAAGGTTTTTGATCTTAAGATTAAAAAAAAACGACACATTTTTCATATTCTCACCAGATCTGGAATTAAGAATTAGAAAAGTAAAAACTATACAAAAGTATTTTCAATTAAATATATATTCTTTGAGTTGGCTCTGAAAAATAAATATAAAATAGATAAAATGCTACAAGAAAATTATTTTATATGATTTATATATAATACCATAAATTTTTATAAATTATACATATATATATTATATATTATATTTTATTAATCTGAAATAATCCTAAAAGTTTCCAAAAGGATGCCTAATAATATCATTGAATTACAAAATTAAATGAGTCTTTCGTACGCACTGTACTTGTTGTTTTCTTTTTTAAGGTTCATTAATGTATTTTTACAACCACCGCCCGCTGCGTTTTGGCCGCGTTTCCCGTGCGTTTTCGGTCGCTAATTTTTGTTGTCTTGTTGTTGCGGGTGGTCGTCAATTTGGCCAACTGGCTGGATGGATAATAATCCCAATTCCAATCCCAATCCAGTTGGCACACGTGGCGGGGGTGTGGCTCCCGCTGCACTCAAGTTTACCGATTCGGGAAAATCCAACAAATGCAAAGAAACAAAACAAATATCGTCCAGTTGTCCATATATATGCATATTTATATAGGTACACAAATGAATTTTGTCGCAATTGCCGCTAGATTTCTTTCCATTATGCTATTTTTTCTTGGGATTTTTTTTTTAATTTTTTTCTTTTTTATTTAAATTGAAACTAAAAAACAAAAACGAAACTCTTTTGAACTTTTGCCGACGCCATAACGAGCGGACGGCTGTCGTTGCTAAATGCAAATTAAAACGGCAGCAATAACAACAACAAAAACAACAAATAACAACTAGAACTACAGCAACAACAAGACCAACAGCAAATACATTGCACCGACAGACACCCACAAGAAGAAGAAAAATATAATAAAGAAAAAAAAAGAAACAGAATTGATAAAAAAAAAAAAAGAGAACGGCACAAAAGAAAATGGGGAGAGATACAGATACGCAGCTATAATAGCACACACAGGCCTTCCTTCTTATCACTCGACCCCTTTTTTCTTCGCGCCATAAATCGTGAAAACATTTTTGAACCCAAAATATACCCTAACACAACCTACAAAATAAAAATAAAGTTTTTTAAAGTAAGAGATTTAGTAGGAAGTAAAAGTAATTATATAAATAAGGGTATTTTGAACGATCTGTTATCTTTAAAATAATTTTCTAAGTAAATGACAAACTTCCGTACAAATATTCCTTAAAAAAAAATTTTTTTTTTTCGTTTTTTTTCACCTAACGTAGATTTTTTTTTTACAAACTTTTTTTGCTGTAATTTATTATTGTAATTTTCCACGTATGACCCATTTCGATAATATATTTTAGTGTATTTATTATTCGTTCCAATTTTGTTTTTCTTTAACTTAATTCTGTAGTATTTTTTCTGCTTGCTTTTCATCGGAGTTTTTGTTTTATTTCTGACTTTTCGATAACAATTCCCAACCCGGCACTCGTTTGTTTTGTTATCGTCACGCCTCTGACCCCGCGACCCCCCTTCTTTCCCCACCGCCCCTGTCCACCAAGAAGCTATCGCTGCGTGCGATATGAAGACTAGGGAAATCGGGAGGGGAAAGGCGCGGGGGGAGAACGACTTGAGACTGTTGCTGCATTTTAATTTATTTCGTTGTGCCATTTTACGCAAATTGAGGACAAAAAATGGAAAAAAAAAAACAAGTACTACAACAATACACACGCAATGCGGGCTCCACTTTATTGTTGTTGCTCTCCGTTGTTGCTAGTTGATAAGAAATTGTCATTTTCCATGATTACGTTTAGCCGGGAGAATTGAAAAGAATCCAGAGGGTAGACAAATAGGTACCTCGAAATGGGGGAGGGGGTTCGGTAATTTCTTAAATCTATACTAATAATAAAATAGGACCTATAAAAAACGTCCAGTAGCAAATTCCACCCAGAACGGATTGACATAAAAATCTAAAAAAAATCACATAAACTCGTATATAATATTTAAGCTTGTTATTCTCCTATTTTATTAATATTATTATTATAATTTTGAAATACTTCTCCATTCACTTAAGAGAAACCCCTTTTTTTGTACGCCACTGCCTTATGACAATTGAATTAAAGTTTTTGGTTCTCTTTTTTCTTCTCTTTACAGGTAAGCTTTGCCCCCATCCATAAATAAAAAAAACAAAATAAATAAAATGTGAAGAAATATCGCTGTTGGTGCTGAGATGTGTGAGTTTGTCCCATATTACCCGTATAATTATTATCTTTGTTGGTCGACATTTTGTTTGTCTAAATTATGGCCCATTTGTTTTTTAGACACTAGGTTTATGAACGTTGGATTAAATATTTTATGATATATTAGTGGCTAGTTAAAAGTCTTTATAAAATCTGCCACTCTGTTACTTTATTTCTTTTGTTGTATTTTTTAAATCCTGTGGGTCTTTAAAGTTATGGGAAAGTGCTAAGTGAGTTATCTAGTAATTGCGGTGTGCTGACAGCCAATTGCAGGGAAAATTGCCAACTGTCCACCTGTCAAAGGAGCTAGTAAATAAATTTCAGACATTAGTGCTGCCACGCCCTGTTCACCCACCGCCCACTCCTCGGATTCTCCTATTTCGTACCCACTCCCAAAATGTTGTGTTAATTGAATTTCGTCGGTTGTTTTATTTTTTTTTTTTTTTTTTTTTTTTTTTTTTGCTTTTATTTAACAATTTTGGTGTACTGCCATTTGCCAATTTGCCTGCCATTTGCGGTCACGTTTTCGTTTTCTACACAGGGGAAAACACTATTTTTTAGTGTAAAGGAAAGGAAAAAAAATATATTAAAATAAATTTAAAGTTAAATAGAAAGTATTTCGTATATTTTAGAGATTTATTTTATATCTAAAATTCTATTATTTCTAATTTTTTTAAATAAATATGGTTTTAAAAAAATTCTTCAACTATGTTTTTCTTTCTGTAGGACAACGCCTCCGGCCAACCCTCCCACCTTAACCCCTTTCGGCACACCATTAACCCCCCTCGTGCCACTTCGCATTTTGGTTGCGCAAAATGTGTTTAACACTTTTTGGCCAACATTTTCGCTTTGTGGGTCAGCTCATTGAAAAGTTGACTGCCAATTGCAGTTAACCAATTAGCAGCAATGCCCGACTCTTTGTTGCTGTTTTTTCTTCGGTTTTTTTTTTTTTTGTGGACAAACCGCTTTTCACTTACCCGCAATTTTCGAGCAATTCTGTCAACGAACAACAACAAATAAATAAGCCCAACAAAAATAAAAACCTTTTTGGCCAGAGAGCATTTACGTTCTTGGCCCAAATAAGTAGTTGCTTTCTCTCTCCACCTCGTTTATTATAAAATAATTGACAAGCCAATATAAAAGCTAAAAGCGAAGCGATGACAAAGTAAAGTAGAAGCAAAAGCCAAGATCCGTCAGGTAAAAGCCTCTCGGGCAGGAAAAAATTAAATAACATTGCAAGAAATGAAAAGCGCGAAAAATTTGCAAACAAGAAAAAAAGGGGGGAAGCAGAAGAAGCAGGAGAATTGCATTATATAGAAGAAGCGAAGAGCCGGCTGAACTCGAAAAAGAAAGTAGCCGAGAAGAAACCACAAAAAGAAGAGCGTTGCGAAGAGCGCAGAAACAAAGAAGAAACAACCGCATGTCGCAGCAAAAAAAAAGAAAGAAGTAGCTGAAGAATTACTTTCTGTTGGATAAAAAGAACCACCTTTTGAAGGCTACAAAAATACGAAGAATCGCTGAAAATGTACAGCTAAATAAACCACAAATGTGTTTCCTCATTCTTTGTAATTTCTTTTAAGTGGTGTTTATTTTTCTTTTTTTTTACCTTTAAGTTTTATTTACAAGATTTTACGAGTTGTTCTTTTTATAGCTGCACAATTTTAAGGAGATTTCATATACTTAATATTGAAATCTATGGATTTTCCCCGCTAAACATCCTTGTAACAAATGCTACCAAAATTCCCACCAAAAAACCCGCATAATTGCTTTTCAAACCCAACTGAATGCGAAATGATTTTAAAGCCGCCCGCTTGGCCAATTTTCAAGGTAAATGTAAGGCAACAGAAATTGCATAAAACTCGCGAATACAAAATAGATAAAAGCAAAACTAAAAAAAAAAAAATTAACAACGGCGGCGGCTTTTGTCTATATATTATTATCTAATGGGCGGGCCGGCGACTGGGACACATTGTCCAAGCCAAGACCGCAAAGCCAGACGCACAATGACTACTAAAAAAAATAAGAAAAAATTGAAATAACCGGGAGGGAACGAAAAAATTGCAGTCGAAGCGTAGAAAACATTTCATGGTTCAATGCCAAAGCAAAAGCGAAATAAAGAGAAAAACCCCAAAAGGAAATATTTCGTGTTACAACTTAGACGACGGGGTCTTTCTGCGACAGAAGACAGTCTTTTTCTTTTTCTTTACCATTTTTTTTTTTTTTATTTAGACCCAGTCATCCAAGCTGACGATTAGTTTAAAACGCTTGGCCAACTTGTCCAGGGGCGGCGGGGCGTTGACGGGGGGAAGGGGAAGGGGGCGGCGGTGGGCCACTTGGGGAGGAAACTGTTTTGTCGCCAAGTTGCGGTAATTATTATGTCAGTCGGTTGGCGGCGATTCGAGAGTGGGCTTACACTCGGCGAAAAAGCAGTAAACACTTATTGATTTAACGTCCCTTTAACCTGGTGGTTAAATAAAAGGGAGATCTAGAATGCAGACTTTAAAAATTTGAACTATTATTGTTTTTTTTTTAAATTTAAATTTCAAGAACAATATTGGGGATAGAAATAAAAAGTAAATGAAAACAAACACCTTTTGACTTAACGTTACTTTAACCTGGTGGGTAAATAAAAGGGAGATCTAGAATGTAGACTTTAAAAGCTATTATTGTTTTCTTTTGAAATTTAAATTTCAAGAACAAAATAGATGATACAAATGAACAGTAAATGTATACAAACACCTTTTGATTTAAGGTCACTTTAACCTGGTGGGCAAATTAAAGTTAGATCAAGAATGTAGACTTTAAAAACTTGAAATATTGTCATGTTCTTTAAAAAGTTATACTTTTAGAACATTGGTAATGGAAAATAATATTAATACAAAGACCTTTTGATTTAAAGTCACTTTAACCTGGTGGTCTAATTAAAGGCAGTTGAAATATAGTTAAAATATGGAATTCAAAGGTAAAGGTTACCTATTTTCCAAGGTGTAAAAAGAGGGTTAGGTGGGGGGGTTATATATACATATATATTATATATATATATATTGAAAGGGGGCCGTGGCAGCTCAGAACTCTGCGGACGCCTGCGGCATTTCCAATTAGCCAAACAGCGGTTTGCGGGCAGGAGAGTGGGTAAAACAAACAACAAAAGTGAATTTAATTGATTTGCATATTTGTTTACGGAGATTACAAATGCCAGGCGGCGATACGAGGGGGGGGGGGGGTGATTGGGGTGCCTAGAAAGGGGTGCCCATAAGCCCACCACATATGCAATCCAGCAATCCATATAATCTGCAGGCTATAGTTCGATTCGAATTTCGAACCCACCTTTTAAAATCGCCATCAAAACGCGTTGGCGTTTGCGATCATAATTGCCGCTGCTGCTGGCGCCAGTTTTTCTTCTTCTTTCCTCTCCGATATGCTATGCACATATAATTTGCCAGCACAATTACCAGATTAAAGGGGGGAAAAAAAGGCGAAACGCCTCGAAGGACAAAGGTGCGACTTTTGATCTTAAAGAATAATCGTTGGTTGGTTTTTTTTTTGCCAAGTGTAAACAATTTAAACTTTAAATATTTTCGAAAATATTTTGCATTGATTCTAAGAAAGCTAAAAATATTTTAAGTTTATTTAAAAGAGTATATACCTACCATTTGATTTCTTAATATTTAACTTCTCATATATCTAAAAAATATTTTACATTAATTCTAAGAAAGCTGATGAATATTTTTCAATGCATTTCTTTGGCTAAACAATTATTAAGAAAAGAATCCAAAACATAATTGTAGAACTATGAGAAGAAAAAACCCTCTTAAAATGTTGCAGCTATTAAAAGTTGTAAAAATCTTGAAGAAAGTGGAAAGTTTTCAAACATTTATGGGATACTGAGGGAGGGGGTAGGGGTGGGGGTAAAAAAGAGACAGCGAAACCCTTGCGGTTGCGACTTTATTTAATTTTCTGCCTTGTATGCAGCTGTAGTTTTTTCTTTTTTTTTTCTGACTTGGCCAAGGAAAAGTTTCTTGTTGGCTGCACTGTTACTGTTACATATTAAAGGGAAAAAGAGAGGTGAAAACATAGCGCACTACAAAATAGACAATGGAATGTTGCGGCCCAAAATGGAGTTGGCTAACACCAACACTCTCCTCGTTGTGTTTGTGTGCAGTGTGTGCAATTGTCTTCTTTGCGGTTTTGAGGCGACTCCGACGCGACTTTTGCAGCCGCGTCCGCATTTTTGCCACTTCTTCCAAGTCTTCAGTCTCCAGTCCAATCCGTCTTCATCTTCATTTTCATCTTCATCTCGGATGCAAAATAGTGGCGAGAAAAAAAATCAAATTAAAGTCCCAAGCAAGCTTCCCTTTACATAGGAAATAATGTTGCATAATTTATGAGGGGAAATTGTTATAGTTTGTTAGTTTTTTCACCCGACTTAGTTTTTGGTGTGCAATAATTCGCCAAACATTTACAGCTGCAGTGGCCTTGAAGGATTAAGAGTTCAAAAAATAGGTTTAGTTTAAAAAAAAATTTTTTTTTAATTTTATTTTCAATATTTGTAAATGTTCTTTAAAATTCCCGATAAATATATCGAAAATCTACAAATCTCGAATTTAAATGAAATCCTACTACACTAAATATTATATATTATATCTAAATTTCTAAAATAAATATATGTTTCTTTGAAACTTCAAATATTAGGTCAAATAAAAATGTAAATGCATTTTTCCCTTTCAAATTTCAAATAATTTAACTTCCTTAATTTTTTTTTAATTTTTTAAATTTTTTATGCAAGTTTACCAGTTGTGCTATTTACTTTTATAATTATTCAAAAATGCTCCCTCCGTCGCTTTCGCTTGTTGTTGCTGTTCGTTCCTCAATCGATAATATCAACATGGAATGTGGAAGAGGAAACGAAACTCAAATTGAAATTTAATTGAAAAAATGGCAACGAGTAGAAAACAGAAGACTGAAAATAAAAATCGAAGAAGAAGAAGCGGCGGCGGCAAGCTAAGAATAAATAAACAATCGTATTTTCCTTCGCTTAATTTGTGCATATGAATGAATGAATGACTGACTGACAGACTGACGGACAAAATGATTGAATGAATGATCGCACGCATGAATGAATGAAACCAAAAGGCCATCGAAGAGGGTGAGAGAGAGCGAGACGGGGCGAATGAGAGAGAGAGAGGGAGAGCGGTAGAGGGTGTGGGAGATCAATGAATGAAAAGTGCGATTGTGTGTGTGTTCGTAATTGAAGTTAAATTTGTTGATTCTGATCCAAACAATGCTGTGCAAATAAATAGGATTCCTTCCAGGAAAATGCAAATGAAAATGTTGCCAATCGATTTTTTTTTTTTAAATGTTTAAATCTTTTCAGAAAAAAAATCTAAAAAAATAGAAATACTTAATATTACCAATCAATCGTAAAATAGAAAAGTAAAATATTTAAATTAGGTCCACATGAAAATCCATCCACTTACCTCCTCTCCATTTCTCCACCTTATACACCTTATACAATGCATTTCCCTATTTCAATCAATGAAGAAAAACCGTACATATCGTCATGTGTTCGATCGAAAGCTGTCATTTGATATGAAACGACTTCCTGAATTTCTGTTTACTATGTATATACTATTTCCCCGACCCTTCGGCAGCGGCTTGAATGGATCGCAACTGAATAACGCGAGGTAATCGATATAGTCAGGGGGTTATTAAATGGCCCACCCGCTCATTCATAAGCGAGAAATCAATGATTTCGAAAATCAATTAAAAGGGAAAGGTGTTGTTGCACTATGTACAAAGAAATATCACAGAATAATCTTAATAGCAGGATTATTAGGCCAGTGAATATTTAAATACATTAAATAATGGTTTAAAAAATAGTTATGTTGAAAAATTAGCTTGCACATGGAATTAATCATTTCCCGTGTTGTAACTTCGATTGATCAATTCATGAATACTAAACAACTGAATTAATTATCAGGAAACATGTTTATTTTGCATGTCCAAAAAAGAGTTGATTAAAATTCATTGAAGGTACAAATCCTTTTCCCTTTTCTTTCACGCGTTCTTTTCTTTTTTTTTCGGTTGTTTTATTCCTGTCCCATTTAAGTGGTCGGCACTGTAAGTGCATACTCCAACTCCCTTACTCTCTGTCTCGGCCATCTCTTTCTAGCGGAAGTAGTCATACAAATAGAATCATTCACAAGCTTGTATAAAAAAAATCTTTACGCATGATTTTACCTCGTTTTGTTTGCTCCCCTCCAAAGGGAAATAACAAAATGTAGGTATATATAAATATAGTATAAAAGAATCATAAAAATGCATCGCCTCATGTCGCTCCCTTAACACATGGGCGTAGACAAGGGGGCCTAAAAGTTTGTAGTATTTTCTTTTTAATATTAATACTAATTAAGGCATTGGTGTGGAGAACATGTTACGCCTTTCTCTCTAAAACTCCCCCCTAAAATAAAATGCTGACTACGCTCATGCCTTCGGCTACTCTTCTTCCGCTGCAATTGGCATGTGGATCGTGCTGTGCTCGCCAGAGACGGGGTAAAGGGGTGAACGTGCTGGGCATTAATGCAACTCCCCCCAACAATACTTTCCACTAGAAAGACTGCGCCCTTGGAACGTAAATGAGTTCAATGCTAATTCGAGCTTTAGAGATGGGTGCGTGATTTTAAAGAGGTTCTAGGATTACAAGAAATTACAAATATTTTCAGCAAAAAACACTAAGAGAAATTCCTCTGTTAACCCAAAAAAAATCAGTATTTTGTTAAAAACAAAGGAAATAATTGACCAAATATGGAATGTAATACCTCGTTGAACTCCTTATTGAATTCCAAATCGATTGGCATTTAAACCTCAAACTTTTATTTTTTGACCATTTTTTGCAAACAAAAAAAAGTATAACCCCTTTTTAAAAAATGAGAAAATTGGTGAAAAATTTAATTTTCCTAAATAAGCGCGAAAAGTGACGTGGATCCATTTATTAGATTGTTTGCTGTTCAAAACAGTATATATCTTTGATTTAGGAAAATTTTTGACCAAGTTACATAAAAAAAAAAACTTTTCAAAATGTTCCTATTTTAACCAAAAACACAGATTCTCACTTTAAAGTTACTCCTTCACTTTCCTTGGAGTCCTCTGCCTCTCTTGCCGTCTCCCTTTGGCGACATATTGCTCTCTCTTTCGTTGGACAGGCGGAAACCACCCACCGGAGGAGAGGAAAGTTGTTGAAACCGAAATGAAACTTCACTTTTCACTCGGCCACCAGACGAGATCAACCTCCTCTTTCCTCTTTTTTTTTTATATTTATATATATATATATATATTGCATACCCCTTTCTCCGATCCCCCCCTTTTTAAGCACCCCCCTTGCCTCCTGTCCCTGGGTTAGCCGGTTGCCATGATGCTGCAAACCTGTAAAGTAAAAGCTTGCAGTTGCAGCGTCACATGTTTGACCCATTTTTTGGCCAAAAAAAAAACACACACACACAAAAATACAACAAATTTGCACTGAGGTTTTCGGTCTAAGATCGTTATTATCATCTTGAGCATTTTTTTTTTTTTTCAATTTTGTGTTTTCCCATTTACTTCCTCGTAAAACTGTAAAAATATTTACACACAAGCGAAGGAGACTGCTTAAAAAGTTATAAAAATAATTAATTGCCAATTAATTGTTTATTTCACACACGCAAGGTGTGGTGGCATGACGAAAAAAAAGAAAAAAAAAACACCAGCAATATATATAAGAAAGAGAGATCTATGGGGGATAAAATGTGGGTTCAGGGCTAGAAGGTGGATATAAATCCGGTGTCCTCGTGAGGGATTAAAGACACCGATCAGCGGGTTAAGAATAATAATGAAAACTTATTACTCAGAATATAAAACTTTATGTATAATTGGTAATTGTTTTTATATATCTTAATATTCAAAATATATTTTAATTTATGGGGTCCCCTTTTCGCATTAAATTTTCTTTATATTTTATTAGGTTCCTTTCTTGAAAGAAATTTTTTTTATTAGCAAAACATTTCAGTAATTTATTGTAATCATTGATCTTCGGCATAAAGGTTTCAACACGTTTGTTCCAAGAATTATCACCTATATCATTATAGAGAGCCAGCCAGCATTCCCAGACATTTTCATAATCTCCATTTTACATTTCCTATGCAGATCAACGCGTATTTTATACATTTTTCATGCCACCAGATACTTGGATAGATTAGATTCGATACCATTTAATTATCTGACTATATTGATATGGTTTTATTTTTAAGAGCTCTTTATCGATAAATAAACCATTTCGGAATCTCGATTTATTTTTATTTGTGTGCGCGCTCCCCCATCATTTAAATCCAACCAGCTCTTCTAGACACTTTCCGCCGCCGCTTTTCCACGGCTTTTCCCCTTTTAGCTCACATGCGAGGCGAGTTTTATTTATTTCTGTTCAACTCTTTCTTTCACTTGGCCAAGGCAATCCGGCTATTTCCCCCTTCTACTGCCAATCTTCAGACTGGCTTTGCGTGCTTGGATTTCGATTCGATTATTTTTGTATTTAATTCTCTAATGTGAGCGCAAAAAAAAGGCAAAAAAAAAACGATATATGATTTTTTTTATATTCCTCGCATTTCCTTTTGAATGGCAGCTTTTCATTAGTTTTCCATTTGCATTTCGTTTCCACTTTGACGGCCAGTAGTGCCAAGTTTACGCTCATAATGTTGTTTGTTGATTATTATTAACATTTTTTACACGATCAACATTAACATATTAAAGATTTTTCGCTTCTTCTTTTATTTTATATTATTTTTTCTTCACTTTGATTTATGAGCTGAGATAAAGAAAATAATAATCATCTCATTGTTAGGAATACAATAGATATTATTTTAGTAAACGATTGTTTAGGATGAAGTCATGAAAATTATTTAAAATCAGTTGTTAAAAATAATATTGATTATAATTTGCGGTTCATAAAATCGTGACACAAAAGTAAATTACTTATTTTCTATAATTAATTGTTATAATATTTAGTAATAAATTCAAAATAGAATCTAGTGAAGAATTCACAAGTTTTGTGTTTGCATTGGTTTAATTGTACTCCTCTTTCTGCGAACTCTTCAATGGATTAATCTTCTCTATAATTCTAGTCGGGATTAGACTGGGGAAGGAAGATCTCCAGACACGCTAATGGGGCCTGGGCATATAAAGATGTGATCCAGAGAGACGTGAGAACCTTTAAAAAAAAAGAAGAGCCGAGACAGAAGAATCTGAAGAATAGGCAGTTCGCTTCCCTTGCATGCGAAGAATTTGGAGACTTTAATTTACTCTATAAAATCGAGCTTTTGTATTTCATTTATGCCACTGCACAATCTTTCTCTCTCTCTCTGTCTCGCCTTTTCCCACTTTAGCAACGAAAAAATTGTTTCCATGAAATTTCCCACAATTTTCCCACTGCGAACTGCTGTGGAAAACGAGTTTCCATCCAAACGTTTGCCGGCAATGTTAGGAAAGAAAGAGAAAAAAAAAAGAAGAAATAAACTTTCAATGCTTGGCTGTAAGCTAAAAAACCCCCCTTTTTCCCACTGCCCACTGGTGCTGCTGCTGCACTCCCCCATCAATCTACGCCCCACCCCCTTTGACTGCGCCCCTGCGCCGCCAGAAAATGCATTCGCATTCATGTGTGAAAACATTTCCACTTTTTCCCAGAGAAATGCAAGCGGCACAGCAGGCAAAGAAGAGCTCTAGAAAACAAAAAGAAAATATAAAGGAGGGAGGAAAAATTAGCATAATTGACTAACATTCAATTGAGAGCGGAACTGCTTCTGACCTCAGGTGAAATAATACAGCAGAGAAATATTTGAGCAACGAACAGGAAATTAAAGGTGTAAATACTATTAAAAAACAGTAAAGTTTTTAAAATAATTTTTAATAATAATTTATTAACACTTGGAGAATTGCTAGAATTTTGGTAGACATTTAATGATTTTTATTGGATTTTTATTAGAGGCCTTATAAAATCCCTGATAATATTCCCCACTCTTTTTTGGTTAGCCCTCTATTCCCAGCATTAAATTTGTGACTCATTCTGAAGTCGTCTCTCCACCAGACAACAAAAAAAGATTTCATGAAGAATCTGAGAAGGTAAAACGTTCCTGAACGATGAATCATCATCGTATTTGAAAACAAAAGGATCAGAAGATCTCTGCTTAACCGTTAATCGAAACAGATGGTTCCGATTCTCCAAAGATTCTCTTAAATGATGTAAGCTATTTTTAAAGATTATGAAATGTTTAAAAATAATGTTGGTACTATAATAATATTATAATATAATAATTTAGTCTCATTTAATTGATAACCGCATTTTAAGCAATCTTGAGCTTTCAAGGGTTAACCGCGTGTGGGTTTTTGTTTTTTTGTTGTATTTTTTTATTGGACCAAAGTCAAAACCAAGGCAGACCGACCACACCCCCTCTTAACTCTTAGCTCTCAACTCTTAACCCCCGACAGCCCCTTCTTTGCTCTTTGCCACTTTGTCGTGTAATCCAACGCTTTGAACTTTAACGCTTCGCTGGTTTTCACGCATGCAGAATTCAAATGCTTACTTTAGTTTATTTTCTGTATATTTCGCCTCACATGTTGTTGTTTTTGTTGGTTGTTGGTTGTAAGAGTTTTGTTGTCGTCCCAATTCTGTCAATCAACTGCAATCTTTTTTTTTCGTTTTTTTTTCCAAGCTCTCGTATTTTTGTGGGTGCCAAAGCGTTTTGTTTGGTTAATGTTAAACCACAAAAGGCCAAAGTCAAAGTATTAATGACAGCTAAAAGGCAGCAGAAGGCATATAACAACAATCCAAATCCGAATCCAAAGGGAAAGGGCCCAAAAGAGCGAAAGGAAATGCATCAAATTGCAGTTGAGGTCAAGGGCTAAGCCCAAAGTGTTGATTTAACCAACTTATTTTTTTATTAACCCCCCTTTCCCCTTAAGTATATATGTATGTATACCCACATATATGTATGAATCATGCGAAGAAAACCAGTTGAGTGAGGAGGAGAAACAAATTGGGGACTTGACTCAATTCTGAAACTTGAGCAAGACACTTCACTTCTAAGAAAACCTTTTCTCTGGGCCGCAAAAACCAGTCGAATTAACTAAGAAATAAAACTAGTTCAAACCGTTGCCTAGCCCTCATATCATTTCGCGTTATATATATATCTCATTGTTATAATTTTCCTACTCATATGTTTTTTTGGTTCAGTTTCAATTCCGATTCCAATTTTTATGTAACCTCTTAAGCGGCTTAAAGACGAGGCTTCGCTTCGACCTTCGTCGCCAGCTGCCACGACAATTAAACACGAGAAATCATAATTTGTGGCGACTGCCAGTTGCCAGTTGCCCGTTGGATTTCCTAAGAAATTCCCATCTCTCGCTGTGCGCCCTGCATGCAAAATCAGTACCCCTGTATCTCTGTATCTGTATCTGTTTTTTGTAATTCCTCATCTCCTGCTGCATATCCCCATATCCGCATGTCGAAGAAGCGACAATAACAACAG
This sequence comes from Drosophila pseudotakahashii, assembly GCA_035046095.1. Classification (NCBI taxonomy): domain Eukaryota; kingdom Metazoa; phylum Arthropoda; class Insecta; order Diptera; family Drosophilidae; genus Drosophila; species Drosophila pseudotakahashii. The sequence goes on from JAWNOE010000105.1 coordinate 19,428,695, forward strand.
CAGAAAAATATAAAACAATGAGTGCTTCTCCTTAAGACGAAACTTTAAATAATAAGTAATAAATGGTTAACCAAAGTTAAAGGGAAGTTAAGATCACGGAAAGTAGGTTACATTTCTTGAATTTATGTGAATTAAAAAAAAATATTCCAGAAAAAAAAAATATTATATTATATGGAACTTTTTCTTATGGTTTTTTCGTTATAACATACTGTTTTGAACAGATTACAATGTAATAATTACATCCACAACACTTTCCGTGTGATTTTGAAAAAATAAAATTTTCGCAAATTTTTTTTTTTTTTATAATCATGGTTTTTTGAAAAAAATGTCCAAAAAATAAAATGTCCAGATTTAAATACCAATCGATTGGAAATTTAATAACGAGTTCAGAAGGGTATGACAATCCATATTTGGATCAATATTGCCTTTGTTTCAGCAAAAAAAATGTTTATTTTTAATTTTGAGTCTTATTGTATAAAAGTCGGTACAAAAAAAAAGGAAGTAGCAAAAGTCACTTAGAACGGATTTACATAAAAATCTAAAAAAAAAAACTTCACATTTAATACAAAACATATAAAACATGACTTATTTCGAAAGTAGTTTAATCAGCGTGTAAAATATTACTTTGAGCATTTTAAAATTTAATGAAAGGGAATTGAATTAATTTTTATCAGAAGAATAAGATTCTTTAAACTTAAAAATTATTATAATAAAAACACTAATGGCAGTGACATTTAATATGACATTAATTATTTTTTAGATCAGAGTTCAAGTTCTTCCAACTAAGAGCAAAAACATATTTAATTCACTAGAATAAATCAAATTAGGGGTCCAGGTAATAGCCTTCCCCAATTTAGGGACTGAAACCCTCGAAAAAGTTGTCAATAAAATACAATACCCCCAGCAAGGGCAATAATGTACTTGGTTCTCTGGTTGCTGCGGGCATAAGTACATATGACTTGAGGCCTTGATTGCGCCGATGACACGTACAGTACACCATATACACCACATACAATACACAGTATGTTAAATGCGTGTTCCGTGCACTTCGTGCTATCTTCACCAGCGACAGAGGTTTTTACGTGTCCAACGGACAACGGCGACAAAATGATTTCCAGCCCAGGAACAACCGATGATTCTACGGTGAAGAAGTGGTGGGGAGCTTCAGAACTTCAGAACTTCAGAACTGCAGAGATATATGCATGTTCTTTCTCGATTTCCCTTTCTTGGGCGCCCTATTATATATTGGCAAGGTCAACAGATGTGTGTGCGTTGTGCATAAGAACATATCGGCAAACAAATCGCAATGTTGTTTGCAGTCTTTTTACTTTTTTGTCCATAGTGCTGTGATTCTTTGGGCTGCCAATAAATTCATTTTGCCTGGTGGCATGTGCCCCGAGATTAGCCGCACAGCTGCCAGATGGAGCTGGAGTATGTGGAGTGTGGATGCTGGGGAACTAGTTCCCCGAGAGAAGTACCCCTTGAAATACAGTTAGTTTTGATGTTATAATCCTATGATATCACTAATTCTTCAGTCCCCCAAAGAAGAACCAGATATTATTATGGAATATCGGTATGTACCCCCCGAGTAAACTTAGATATGATATCACTAGTTCTTTTTAAGCAAAAGTGTGGATGCTGGAGAACTAGTTCTATGAGAATTTTTTTTTAAATTTACCCCTTAAAATACAGATTTCTTTGATATTATAACCATAAGCGGATCCAACAAGGGGGAATACGGGTGAAAAATGAAATGAATTTGGGTATTTAAAAAGTATGCAACAAAAAGTTTGTTCTTATATCCCCCACTACAACCAAATCCTAGATCCGCCCCTGTTATAACCCAATGATCTCACTAGTTCTTCTATATATTATTATAAAAATCAGTATAGATGGAACCCAATCAACTAGTTCCCCGTAAACTGGCCAGCACTAGGTGCGATTTCTTTTTTGCATTCGCTGCAATCAACTACAGTCGACAGTCGCTAAACAAGTCAACATGTCTTGTGATCCGGCTCCAAAGAACTCGAGGAATGCGTCTTATCAATGGCCAGCCAATCACAGTCGATACAGAGGAAATAAAATAAAATGAAATGAAATAGCCACTGGCAGCTCAAGGATAACAGGCAGGCCAAAAGCCAACTCAAGTCAATTGCTGGGGATATGAAAAAAGAAATAAATATATAAAGTAAGTGAGGAAAGAGCAGTGCATGTGTGCCATATCAGCCAATTGGCAATTGCTAAGCTAATTTATCATAATTAAAGCCGCTTAAAAAATGTGGCAAAAGCTACAAAAATAGGTGAGCGAACGGAAGCCGAAAAGGGATATGAATGTGGATGTGAGTGGGGTAAGAGTAAGGTAAGGGCATCAGGCATCAGGGGGTTAAACCAACTAAGCTAACGAGCCTGACACATTTTCAAGTGGGTGTCGATGGCCCTCGTTCTGTTGTATGTATACCCCTCTCTTTCTGGCCACATATAGCCGTCTCTTTCGCTGTTGACTGACTAACTGAATGTGTCAAGCTGAAGTGGAAAATGGGAAATGGAAACGGAAACGGGAAATGGGAAATGGGAGTGGGTGTGTGTGTGTGGCGGGGATCCAAAGGATACGAAAGACGAGACTGCATGCTGTGCTATAAATATCATGGAAATATGGAAACACAGTGGGAGGCTAAAGTCAACGAACGTAAAAGAGAGAAAGGGACAAAGTCTTTCAAAAGCTATCAAATATTTTGCCACTCGGCAAATATTAATTTTTTTTAGTGATTTTTAATTAACATTCAAATATTGAATATTCATTCAACACTCCCACTGAATCATACATATAGTCCCATGCAGTTTAAAAAAATTTTAAAAACTCAATCCCAAATAGAGATTTATAAATTAATTTAAGATACATTTTAATAATATTTTATTTTAATATCTATAAAAATAAAATAATATATCTATAACCAAATGAAGATCAATAAATTAATTTAAAATATATCTTTATAATAATCCCTAAAAATGTGGGGATTAAACTTTTGACACTCACTGTATACCACCTACATTTCAGGCTCTTTTTGTATGACTCTGCATATGAATATGCCATTTTTGTGTCTGTAAGCTCCGCGTAATAATGTCAAGTGCCTTAAAGCGAAGGCAAAATCTCTCCACTCAGTAAAAAAAAAAAGAGGAAAAAAGTATGAAATAAATAAAAACAAAAGGAGCCAAAACAAAAGCATCCCAGAGCAAACAGGACACCCGATTGTGAACCTGTCCCTGTTGACAGCCCCTCGTGGGGTTCTTTGACACGGGCTTAATTAAAAAGGAAATGCTATATGCTAAATATTAAATTTAAAATGCAAGGCAAAAAAATGCAGAGCATGTCATGTGTTTTGTTTTGTTTTTTCATTGCTTGTTTGCCAAAAGCAAACAAAGCTGCAAATTAATGAAGTAACACACAAAGAAATTAATCCTTGACTACGGGGCAAAACTCGAAATAAAAATGAAACGAACGCAAAATTATTAAATGAATTAAGTACACACACAAACACACGCGCTGTTTGCCTTTAATCTCTGACCAAATTTGTCCACAATTAAAAACAAAGCGCGCGCGACGCCCACGCGATTTGTGCGCGTTTTTTGCCGCTTCGCCCGTCACAGTCGCTGCTTTTTTTTTTTTTTTTTTTTTTTGTTTAAGCTGACCAAAAATGGCCAAGCGATCCGACGAAAAAGCCGCCAACCGGGGGCTCTAAGACGCATTAACAATTGGCACATTTAACGGAAATTATTGATGTCAATTTGCAAATTGGAAAGTGGCCGACGACGAAAAGCCAACAATATCATAATCATCGCACAATAAAAAACCAAATCATCTGAATCTTCGAGTGGGTTTCAATTTGTGAATTATTCTGATAGCTGGCCAAACGGGAAATGAAATATGATTTGGACAAAGGCCGAACAGAACTGAAAAGAAACGTGAATTTATCTCATTTAAAAGGTGTACAAACAGAATTCTTTAAAAATAAATACGAAAAAAATTAATACAAACTAAATGCCAAATTTTTAAAATAGCTTAAATATATGTAATTAAAATTTACAAGATTTAAAGAAGTATTTCTAAATGAATCAAATCTGTTTGTTCAAGTTTCTTACTTTCTTTACAAAAACGCGAATTCTTAAGTGCAAAAAATTTCAGAAGATTTAAAAAGCAAATTCTCAAAAATAATAAAAAAAAAATTAATTACCTAAATATAGTAAAACTTACAAGATTCAATCAAAGTAGTATTTGGAAAAGAAATGAAATCTGTTTATTCCACACTTTTCATTAAAGTTTCTCACTTTGTTTACAAAAACGCGAATTCTTAAGTGCAAAAACTTTCAGAAGATTTACAAAGCAAATTTTCAAAAATAAGAAAGAAAAAATTAAAATTTACAAGATTCAATCAAAGTAGTATTTGGAAAATAATAAAATCTGTTTATTCCACACTTTTCATTCAAGTTTCTCACTTTGTTTACAAAAACGCGAATTCTTGAGTGCAAATTATCCTTGTATTTGGTCGTCTGTTTGTTTTCCCTTCGCTGAAACTGCCCTTGCCTTGGTTTGTTGACATTTTGTGGGTCAAAAACCTAATCAGAACCACCTCGTTGCCCCCTGGAATTCGCATCGCATCGCCTCGTGTGTGTTTGTCTTGTGTTTTTATTATTTTTTATTTGCATAACAAGAGGCTTGTCTGGATGCACTGGCTGCCTGGCTGCCTTGCTACCAGCCCTGCAGCTTAATAATATTATCGTGACGCATGGGGGCCCTCATCTCTGCGACCCCACTTCCCCTCTCTTTCGCTCGCCCGCAGGCCGTCTCTTTTCCGCGCGGCACATTCTTGCATTCTTTGCACTGCTTGGATTTCCTGACAAATTTAATTGTCACATTAGAAACAATCCAGCACACTGAGAGAATTTCTAAAGCTAATTATTTATTTTTCAAAATATTAATAATATAAAAATATAAATATAAAATATAATATGGAAATTAATTATTTGTTAAATACTTGATATTTGTTATTTGTTGTTATTTTTTTGGTGACATTTTTTTTGGCTTTGTGCACGAATGTCTCTTGTCTCGTTAGTCACCTTTCAAACAGTCAGTCAAAAAAGAAAACTATTAGTTGGCCTGACGTTAAATGGGGATGAGGATGAGGATGGGAATGGTTATGGGAATGGGAATGGGAATGGGGATGCCGATGAGGATGAGGACGAGGATGACGATGACGATGATGATTCCACTCTGCACTTCACTCCTGGTTCATTGCACTCGCCCTCTCTCTTTCTGGCCTCACTATACCCGTCTTTCTCTTTTGCTGCACTGTGCTAAAAGCATCCATCCAGCCCAACAACAACAACGAAAACTGCAACAACGACAACACTTAGCTGCACTTTGGGCCCAGACCATCAAAGGCAAGAAAATAAAGGAGGAAAAAACAACCAAGAAAAGAAAAGAAAACGTCGAAGATGCTGGGCAGAAGAAGAAGAGGAAGCTAAAATTCTTCAGTTCGTCGAGAAGTGCAAGTTGCAAAAATGTTATTGTAAAAAGCCACGAAGGGGGGAAAATCTGGGCACCTGGAAAAGGTTATATATATATAGCCTATTTTATTCCGTAAAATAATAGAAATAACTTGACAAAAACAACTAAAGGTAAAACATTTGCCGAAAAAATAAATATTTAATATGATTAAAAAAAAAACTAGAAAATTAAAATATATATTTTTATTCAATATGACTTAAAATGTAAAATAAAAAAGTCACTTGGATAAAATTAACAAAATTAAATGCCTAAAGAAGGTACCCAAAATATTTATATTTATTTAATATATTTAAAAATAAAATTATAAGTTAAAATATCAGAAATTAAATGCCTAAAAGAAGGCAACTAAAATATTTATATTTATTTAATATATTTAAAAATAAAATTATAAGTTAAAATATCAGAAATTAAATGCCTAAAAGAAGGCAACTTAAATATTTATATTTATTTAATATATTTAAAAATAAAATTTTAGTTAAAATATCAGAATTTAAATGCTTAAAAGAAGGCAATTAAAATAAATTTATTTAATGCAAATTTTAACCATTAATTAATTGTAACGCCAAAAGATCCGCAGCTATAATTACCATACCATTGAAATATCATAATTGATATTTAATTAAAGCGAATGGGGGGAAAGCGCGAAACCTTCGAATCGAATATATATTTTTTCAGCCATTTCCCAAGAGCATTTCGTTTTGCCGCTTTTGGGCGACTGGCTAACCTTTTGGCTAGAACAAACAGCACACCCGCCTAACAATTTGCACCTTGTTAACAAAACACAAACTTTAATTTGCAATTGCAAATTAGCTAATGAATGCAAGTGACATTGTTCCGCATCGCATTAGCATTAGAATGGGGGGAATTGGAATTAAAAATCGGAATTGAAATTGAAATCGAAATGATTAGATCGAAATGCGCTGTGGGGGAGTTTGGATATTTACAGCGATCTCTGAAAGGCGATTTGCCAATCGAATGCCAGCTGCCGTTTGATGTTCTATTTGTTTGTTTATTTTCCATGTTTGTTTGGCTTTTGGTTTACATATTTGCCTAATCACTAAGACAAAAGACTAAACTAAAATCGAAAATTGGAAAAACCAAAACTGACCCGCTCAAGAGGAGGAATGCGTAAACACGAGCGAAAGGCGAAAACAATTAAAAAGCCATAAACAACGAAAAAAAAAAAATAAAAGAAACAAAACGATCTGCAAACTGCTATAGGAAAATTAAGGGGGCCTCTTTTCTGACTCTCTGTGTGGTTTTTTAGTTGGTTGCTTGGATGTTTATTTAATTGAGCCGAGTAAACAAAAATCTCCAAAGAAAGAAGAAGGGGGCACTTTAAAATTATTTGCACATTTTTGCGGGTGATTTGTTTTATGGGGGAGAGTTAAAAAAAAAAGGAACTAAAACGTAAAAAAATTTTTAGTAATTTAAATAAATAAATCTACATAAATTGTATACCAATAACAATTTTTAAAAATTAGGTAAACAAATTTAAAGCAATCTTTAAAATAATAACTTTGTTTATAATATCTGCCAATAACAATTTTTAAAAATTAAGTAAACAAATTTTAAGCAATCTTTAAAATAATAACTTTGTTTATAATACTTGTTTTTCTATTCTTAAAAATAAATACTAGTAATTACCCAAATGTAAAACAGAAATCAGGGAGTAAATAAATCAAATATTGTTTACAGTACCTCTACACTCTTTTCTGCGGATCCTCAATCGCCACCTTATAAAAAAAAAAAAAAAACTTTCGCAACATTTTCGGTTTATTTTCGTTTTATTTTCCCAATTTTCTTGGCTTTTTGCTTATTGTTTTCCAATCTCTCAGCCTTTCGGTAAATGACTGGAAAAGGGCAATGTAAATATTGCGCAGTCTTTGGGGCTTGGATCAGCAGCCCCATCATCAAGTCTCGCAACCCCCCTTGTAACCCCCTTCCCTGCCTAAACTCCTCGGGCATTATCTTGACACGTGCACGCGCCGCGTTTTGTGCGCGTTTTTAAACGCCACCTTATTTGGCTCTTCGTTTTTAGAGTCTCTCCAGTTGAGTTTGTCGTCTCTCGTCTTTTGGCGGATCAAGAAATCAGCATTTAAGGGGTTAAGAAGGGGGGCTGTATATGCCATGTTTGTATGTAGATCCGATCAATTGACGATCATTTGAGGCGATCAAAAAAAAAAAAACGAAAAAAAAGCTGCCAAAGCTGACCAATTTTAGAATCTTCTCCGATTCCCACTTCAAATCGAACAAAATTCACACTCGATTTTTGGGACCTCTCTATAAAGCGTTTATTATATATTTATTTTGTTAAGTCGAGAGCTTTCAAAAGACAAAAAAAAAAACGAAAAAAAAAGGGCAGAGCTGCGTGGGTGTGTCCAGTTTAATTCTCCGCCACCGATCAACCATGAACTCGGCTATAGTTATATCTACCCCTCTCGTGTTTCCTCTATATCATCATCATCATCATCGCGTTTGACCTTTTAAAGTTCAGTTAACCAAGTGCTGGACACTTTTTACAATCCACAAAATACTATAAACACTCGCGGTCAAAATAGTAATTTAAAAGGCGTAAATAATAAGTAGACGTATATATAATTTATGTTATTTCCGATTCTATGAAATCGTGGAGATTCTAAATCATTGCTTAATTCACTGTTATAAAAAAAGACCTTAAATTTGTATTGTTAATTTAGTTGAATATTTTTTTATTTATTTATTTTATTATTTTTAATTTTATTTTTTATAATAACCCCTAAATTTAATTGATAAGTTGAACTTTTTTTTTATTTATTTTATTATCATTAATTAAATTTTTTCATTTATAGGCGGAATTTTTACTAAAATTACAATATGTTCCCCATAGGTGTATATATTTCTTTAATGCTGTCTAAGAATTCCACGCCTACGCTGATTTCCCCGATTTCCTACCCTTTAACTTTGACTCAAACCGACGGCTTCGTCATCTCCCAACTGTAAACAAAACAAAAATCAAAAAAATTTCAAAAAAAAAATCCAAAAATCCATCCAATACAAAAAGTCGTGCCAAAAGCATTTCAACTGTCTTACGTAACGGACAAACCAAAAAAAAAGCAACAAAAATAAAAACAGAAACCGAATCCGAGTTCGAATCCGAAACAGAAGAGCAGATAAAATTCCAAAAAGGAGAGTAGAAGAGGGCAATAACTTTATTACGATCAGAAAAGACCTTGCCCAATTAGGCAATGTTGTTGCTTTTGCTGGGAAACGAGGATGAGGAGTGCAAAAATTGTAATTTAATTAAAATTTATGGTAATGCGAAGAGACTACTTGTAGTCGGGGGGATGATTGGAACTTTGTATACCCTGGAATGGCGGAAAGAAATAAGAAATATAAGAATCAATATTATGTTAATATTCCTATTATAGTACAATGATTATTTACCTTAACCTTAACCTTTGGTTAAGTCCGTAAAATATTTTTTTCATATAACTATTATATTAGAATATTTATTAACCTTACCTTAACCTTTGGTTAAGTTTAACTCCTCCATAGTTTATTTTAATACTTTGTATACCCTGGAATGGTGGAAGGAAATGAGAAATATAACACTCAATATTATGTTAACATAACCTATAATATTAAAATGATTATTTAACTTAACCTTAACCTTTGGTTAAGTTTAACTCATCCATACTTTATTTTTATATAACTATTATATTAGAATGTTTAATATCTATACCTTAACCATTGGTTAGGTTTAACTAATCTATACTTGATTTTCATACATCTATTGTATAAGAATGATTATTAACCTTACCTTAACCTTTGGTTAAGTTTACCTTCTTTATACTTGTATTCCCCTAAAGTCCCCCACTCTACTCAAATGATTTAGAACACGATGCGTGCTTGTTCCCCCCATTTGATCCCATATTCCCAGGCAACATTGTTGCATTTTGTTTATTCTCATCGCGTATGCAAATCGCCTGGCTAATTAAATCAAACAAAAACATGAATCCGAAACCATTCGGGATTGAGTTGTGGCCCGACTTCCTTCCATATGTTTATGTTTTTAGTTGCGGTGAGGGGCTGCAGCAGGCTTTAAATATTTCAATTTGATGTCGGGACAGCTTTTATTTTATGATCCGCACCACTAGACACTTTGTTGTTTGTTTAGTTGTAGACTGTAGACTGGCCCAAATGCAAAGCACGGCAGCCGATTCTAGTCATGGATAGACATGAAGAAAAAAATAACTAAATGATAAAATTTACAGGCAATTTAACAAGAACTATTGATAAATAATAGAAAAATGTACTTAAAATATGTTTGGTATATTTATAATAAGTAATTAAATATATTTATTATTCAATTGGATTTCTACAACTTAAATACTACTACTTCTTGGCTGATTTTCTGTCTCTGTAAGACCAGACAACAAATGTCACTGGAGGAGCTGGAGAAAGCGGGAGGGCAAATAGACGTAGAAAGACAGGAGCGCCCGAGTCCAAGTCAATGTTTGTTGTTTCTCTTGTCGTCTGTCCGCTGTCAATGTCAGCGAAAGAGACAGGGACAGTTACCAAGTTACCAACTAACTTGGGGGGGGGAGGGATTTTCAGTGGTTAGGAGGGGGGTCGGGAGAACTTTGGCTGCCGGAACGCAGACACAGAACTTGACAGGCAGGGACGGCGGGGCGATCAACGCCAAGGGGGGGCAATTAGAAAACCAGTCCAGCGAAGGCGACGACGGCCAAGAGCTGCTCATTATTGATGGCCAGCCAAAGGCCTCTATGAGATCTAAGGAGCTCATTAGCTAAGTGACGTCGATGGACCATCAAAATCAATGATTATTTTGTTTGATTTGGGAATTTTTTCAATACTCCCTTTTACCGTCAGAAACCCTTGTTCTACTTTCTTTCACATTTTAACTAATAATCGGAATAATAAATTCAAAAATATCGATAATATCGATAATAGTAAATCGAGAACTAGCTTTTTCTTAAAAATCATTCTTAATAGGAAGAGTACTTGAATTATTTGTCATATCTTTAACGCAATAATCGAATTGAAAAGCCCAAAATATCAATACTATCGATACTAATTAATCGAAACTAATCGTTTTAATAATTATAAGAGTATTTGAATATGGCTGTGATCGAAATAGCTCCCTTTTAGCCATTCCCATTCCCAATCCCATTTAACTGATCGAAGCTTGCGTGATCGTCTTCTGGGCAGGAAGAGGTGGGTGGTTGGGGGAGGGGGTTGTCAGGAGAAGGAGAAAGAGATGGAGAAGCAGAGAGGCAGCTGGTCAACTATTTGGTATGCCAGCTTTGTCACCAAAGTTTCTTTCTTCTGGCCACCGATCTTGGCTCCTGTTCTTGCCGCTGGCTGCTCCGCCAGTTGTTGCTTTAAGTGTTGGCAATAGTGTTGCTGTTTTAGTTGTTTAGTTGTTTGCCTGTTCTGTTGCCGGAAGCGCAATTGCTTCATTATGGCACGTACTTTGTCAAAAGGCGTCGCGTTGAGTCACATTTTGTTCGATTTGTGCACTACAAAAAAATATTGGAATATTCCTGAAAATAATATAATATAATCAGCTTTATTTCTTATACAAATTATATGGAAGGGATCAATTTTGATCAAAATTACTAATCATTTTCAAATGGTTTTGAAATATTATTGCGAAAAAATTCAATGAAAATAAGAGAAAACAAGAGAGAACGCTATAGTCGGGTGTCCCGACTATCAGATACCCGTTACTCAGCTAAAGGAGTGCGAGGGAGATAGATATATAAAATCTTTGATCGGGCATAACTTTTTAACGAATGGTCCGATTTGAAAAATTTCTTCTACATTTCGATAGGTATTGATAGTCACAATAAAACTGCATTTTCAGTTTTCCAAAATCTTTAATGGTGTGGGCGCCAGACACCTTTAAAAAAATGGTGTAGGGCGATTGAGGGCGTTAGAGGGGGCGTGGCACCATTTTGAAATAAACTTGCGCTGCGTAGGAATTCCAAGAATATGCATGCAAAATGCCAATCCTCTAGCTTTTATAGTTTCCGAGATCTCAGCGTTCATACGGACGGACAGACGGACATGGCTAGTTCGACTCGGCTAGTGATCCTGATCAAGAATATATATACTTTATAGGGTCGGAAAAGCTTCCTTCTCCCTGTTACATACTTTTGCACGAATACAATATACCCTTTTACTCTACGAGTAACGGGTATAAATATTTTAAAGCCAAAAAACACCTTAGTTTTAATATTACCATCTACCCATATTTTTAGTAGTGTTTTATTTCTGACCAACGTTCGTTGCTTTCACCTCTCCGCAACTCGGCCCAAATCCACTATCCACTTTAGTTATGAATGAAAAATTATCAAAGCTGGCTCACGCACGCACTGTGTGGGCTGGTTAACAGAGAACACTGGCTAATAATCCCCACCTCTCTACCATTCCATCCATTCACAGGGGCAAATTCGCCGCCGTTCGACGCGCCATCCACAAAAACACGGGCTCGCACTTTGCGGCGAAGTTCCTGAAGAGGAGGCGCCGGGCGCAGAGCAGCGACAAGGAGATCAAGCACGAGATCGCGGTGCTGATGCTCTGCGAGGGCGAGGACAACATCGTCAACCTCAATGCCGTCCACGAGACGCGCTCGGACACAGCACTCCTGCTGGAGCTGTAAGTAGAGCCCAATATCTGTATATCCCATATAATTTTAATTCAATTTTATTTAAATTATTATATTTTGCAAATAATATTCCCAGTTTAGGGTCTTAATATACAATTTTATCTCTAATTTTAATACAATTACAAAATTATGCACTTTAGAATACATAAATAAATTGCTTCTGTGCTCATTTTCCAAAGAATTCGCGGTTTTTCACCTTGTAAGATAGAAATTATATCATAATCTTCTAAAGAATTCGCGGCTATTCATATTGCATGATAAAGCTACCTAAAAAATATGCAATCTTGAATAGAACTCGTGGTTTTTATTTATTTATGATGAAGTGCCTTTAGGGATTATAAATATAAATAATAAACCTTTTTTATATCTTACTTACAATTTTGTTAAAAATGTACCTAATCATTTTTTGCTGATATTTTCTTGGACAAAGAATCTACAATTTATATTTTTAGTTCTTTACTTTCGTTTAATATTTCCAGTAAGTAATCGCTATATTAAAACTATTTTTCTCCCACCTTCGCAGGGCCACTGGTGGCGAGCTGCAGACGATCCTGGACAACGAGGAGTGCCTGACGGAGGCGCAGGCCCGCCACTGCATGAGGGAGGTGCTCAAGGCGCTGAAGTTCCTGCACGACCGCTCCATTGCCCATTTGGACCTCAAGCCGCAGAATATCCTGCTCGCCGGCGAGCGCATAGAAGGTGGGTATCCGAATTAGCAAATACAATATCTAAATATACGAACTAATGGATGCTTTAATTTTCCCCTCACCAGATGGATTGAAACTATGCGACTTTGGGATCTCGCGGGTGGTGTGCGAGGGCATCAACGTGCGGGAAATGGCTGGCACACCCGACTACGTGGCCCCCGAGGTGCTGCAGTACGAGCCGCTGTCCCTGCTGACGGACATCTGGTCGGTGGGCGTGCTCACCTACGTGCTCCTCTCCGGATTCTCGCCCTTCGGCGGCGACACCAAGCAGGAGACCTTCCTCAACATCTCACAGTGCGCCCTCACCTTCCCGGACAACCTCTTCGGCGGCGTCTCGCCGGTGGCCATTGACTTCATCCGTCGCGCATTGCGAATTAAGCCAAAGTGAGTGAGAAATTAATCTTAAGGATTAAGAAAAAAATACAATCAAAAATGAGGGATTCTAAAGAAATTTATTATCAATTTTAAGTACAATAAATACCTATAAAATAAAATAAATATTAAAAAATGTAACATAGTTCGTAATTTTTTAACTAAATTACTATTATTAAATTATTAATCTAAAAATGCATCTATGATTTATTCCGTATTCGTGTCATCAGTTTGAATTTAATCCAATTTGTTGATTTATAACAAAGGAATTTATACCTTTCCGTTGCTTTCAATTATTTATTTCCTGTACGTGTTATTTAAATTATTCCTGTTTATTTTTGTTAGCTGTTTATAATAACTTATTATTTAGTTATAGATAAATATTAAAATATTACAAAAAATAATTATAATTAATTCCCTTTTTATTTTTAGCGATCGCATGAGTGCCGCCGGCTGCTTGGAGCACATTTGGCTGAAGGACGACTGCTCCCTGGACAGACAGATCTATCTGCAGCCCCAGAGCGATGCCGAGGAGGAAGAGGAGGAGGATGACGACGAGGAGGAGGAGGAGGTGGAGGACATCGACGACGACGAAGAGGAGCCCGTCGAGAAGGAGGATGCGGAGGAACAGGCCGTGGAGGAGCCAGCGCCAGCGCCAGAGGCAACCCAACAGCAGCAACTGCAGCAGCAGCAACAACAGCTACAACATCAGCTGGCCAAATCCGGCAGCCACAGCAAACCGACGCACAATGGCCACCATCGGGCGAACAGCAGCGGCAGCATCTCCAAGATTCCCATCGCCACCAGCAAACTACTGAGCAGTCCCAGCTGCGAGACCACCACGGCCATTCACACGCTGACCAGCAATGGAAACAGCAATGGTCACGTCCACAAGCCCACCCAGATTGTGACGCCGACGCGAAGGGCTTCGGATTCGGACAAGGAGAACACATACACGGCCACGTTTGTGAAGAAGCCGGTGGCCACCATCCAACTGGGCAGCTCGAATGGCATCGAGGAGGCCACAGTGGTGGCGACTCTCACCCTGTTTCCCGACGCACCCACCACGCCCAAGGTGATCCGCAAGACGCCGACGGGCGAGTCGAATGGATCGGCCACCTCGGTGAAGGCACTGGTCAAGAAATTCCAATTGGAGGAGTCGAGCGGCCCGGCTGCAATGGGTCGGCGCAGCGGCGGCAGTAGCTCGCCAACGACGACGATGGCGGCGGCGGCGGCGGCGGCGGCGTCGGTCAGGATGAACAGCATTCGTCGGGCATCGGAGCCGCTGACAACGGTCTACAAGAAGCAGATTTCGAGTCCGAGTCCCAGTCCCGGCAGCAGTCCCACATCCCACACCACATCGGGCAGCACCGCCACCCTGCTGATCCACAGCCAGCGATTGGCCAGCAGCAGCAGCACAGCGCCCGTCGCTTCAGCAGCAGTAAACGCCACAGCCACAGCCACCTCCTCCGCCAGCAGCAGCAGCAGCAGCAGCTCAGGGAAGACAGCGAATGCGAATGCGAATGCCCACCATCTGCACCACCATCACATGCACCACCATCACCATCATCACCACCATCATGTGGTGATTGCGGCCAAGAATGCCGCCGCCGTGGCCGCCACCAACAACTTGAGCCTGGATCAGGGTATCATCTGTTAGCTAAGGGCCAGCCGGGCCAGCCGCAATGCCAAAAGTTTCTTTCATCGCTTCCTGTGCTGCATGTAACCACCAGCTGCCATGGCTACTGAGCACCCTCCTCCTGCGACCACCTCCGCCGCCGCCGCCGCAGCCCATTGGCAGAAGGCGAAGGCGAAGAAGAGGAGCGGCTGCTGTGAGTCACCTAGCTGCAGGATCACTAGGTGGCCAAGTGGCGATTTGAGGAGCTATGGCTATGGAAATGGGAATGGAAATGGAAATGGATCATGGAGATGGAATGGCATCGGAAATGGATTCGGAAACGGGAACTGGATTTGGAATTGGTGCTGCAGCGGTAGATGGAAGTGGTTGTCGAAATGGAAACGCAAGTGGAGAGGGAATCATCCGCCAGACTGGCAAGAGGACGACGATGATGCATTGATTTTGATTTGAGCTTAGTTTAGTTAATGTTTTACGGCCTTAGCATCTAGGAGTCCCAGACAGAATCGCACGGTTGCCGCTCGACGGTCAAACGCCTTTATTTAGATCCGTTTCATTTTCCAAAACCAAATGCTTTTAATTTTTGTGGATTATAACTACATAATGGGACTTGTTCTCGGTGGCAACCGTGTCTAGGAGACCTGCAACATCCCCCACACACACTAGAAAAACGAAAAACAACTTAGCTAAAGTCACGAGAAGGGGAGAAATTAAGCAAAACGAAAGAGATGAAAGATGAAAGATGGGGGGATCGAACGTTAAAGCGTTAGGAGTTAGTAGAGAAGTAGAGTAAGCTGATTTCAACGGAATTTTTGGTAGACATATCATCCATGTTTGTTATGCGTTTAGAGGAAAACACAAAAAAAAAGGAAGAAAAGTAAGAAAAGGAAGAGTTGCGAAGAAAACAGAAAGCGGGAATAGAGAGTTCATTGTTTCAACGAATATATAATGTCAATTTTACGGCCCACAAGGCAGACAAGTAAGCCCTTTGGCCTAGCATAAATTATACAAACTATATACATTATCTATATACATATGCATTAAACGTATAGACTTTACACAGCATATATATGTACCAAAAAATAGGGAAGAGTTGAAAGTTGAATGTTAAGAGAGAGCCCGCCATTGGTTATTGGTTATGTAGTAGAGCGTTTGTTAATCGGCCAATCAGAGCATCAATCAGATGATTATCAATCATATAGCGTACAGTGTTATTCGCCTAGAGGATGAGATGGGATGATGATACGGAGAATTTAGAGAATGTTACAAGCCAAGCAAAATTGTTAATCGTGTGTCTCGGTGTGTGTTCAATCGTTCAATCGTTCAAATCGTTGCATAAATGTTGCCTAGAATACATTACATTACTTAGAAGAAGCCACATGGATCGTATAAGAAGAGAACTTAACTCACGTAGGCCCCCATCTACCATATCCGATCCCAATCCCGATTACGATTCCGATTCCGATCCAGGTCCAGGTCCAGATCCCAGCTCCCCCAGTTCTCCTCGTTTTAAGTCGGTTTTTGTATATATTTCCAGCAAGCAGAGTGCAGAATGCAAAATGCAGCCAGCAGCGCGTATAATTAAATGTAATTCTTTTTTTTTCGATAATCATATCTTAAAGCTTGATATACGAGAGTTGTATTTATTAGGCAAAACGTTTGTGTGGTCGGCGATCGATGGAGGTTCAGTTAATTGTTAAAGAAAAATGCTTAATTTATCGTAATCGATTACCCTTTTCTTTTATATTTAATACTTGCGTGTACTTCTCTTAATTACTATGATTTTTTTTTTTTTTAATACACCTAAACCACTTATTTGTGTTTACTGTATATGTACATTAGTAGTTAAAGGCGAGAGGGCGAAGGCTCTTTAGCTCTTCGGGCTTTTTAGCCACCAACATATAATAAAAAAAGCTGCGCCAGATGGAACGATAAGTGTGTTTTAATTATTAGTAATTTCTATTGATTTTTTGTGTTTAGAGAATCTATTTCTATGAGAGGACAAACAAAGATGCAAATTCTATTATATATTATATTATATAGTAATTATTTTATAGATAACTAATTTAAAATATATTCAATAAAAACCATAAAAATTATGAAAGTTAACTGTGTCTATTTAAGGGTGGCGACATGCAAAACTATGGCTAGAATATGGATTTAATACCATTTCGTTTATTTGGAAATTATTTCATTTAAAATAACAGCAGCTTAACAGCTGTTAACATTTATGTTAAGTCCCAAAGTATGCAACACTTTTTGGGGAAAAAGGGAATATATTTATCCCGAAAGTATGCTACACTTCCTAAAACAAATATGCAACACAATTACACTAGCCTACAAAATGAAGTCGACAGTTTTATCCAAGAAACAAAAGCTTTATTTACTTAAATTGTTGGACTCGGAAATTAAGCGAGAAATGGTTTTAAAGAATGCACACAACCCAAAACACTGTAACAAATTTATTTTCCTCCCTAATATATCCGTATTTTAGCTGTGACAACGGGAATAATCATCCAAATATAGAATGTCGTACCTTGTTGAACTCGTGATTTAATTCCCAATCAATTGGCATTCAAACCTAGAAATTTTTAATTTTTGTCATTTTTTGGAAAAAATTATGATGTTACCCCTTGTCAAAAATGCGAAAATTGATGAAAAAATAAATTTCCCAGAAAGTGATGGGGATCGTTAGTTTAGGTCGTTAGCTGCTCAAAACAGTCGGTCTTTTAGCTGTGGACCTTGATTTGTCCAAATTACGGTTGAAAAACCACAAAAAAAGGTTAGTTTTCGTCTAAGATTTGAATCCCTATTTTCCACCATAAAATATCAGTATTTTAGCTGTTATAACGGGAATAATCATCGAAATATAGAATGTCGTACCTTGTTGAACTCGTGATTTAATTCCCAATCGATTGGCATTCAAATCTAGAAATTTTTAATTTTTGTCATTTTTTGGAAAAAATTATGATGTTACCCCTTGTAAAAAATGCGAAAATTGATGAAAAAATAAATTTCCCAGAAAGTGATGGGGATTGTTAGTTTAGGTCGTTAGCTGCTCAAAACAGTCGGTCTTTTAGCTGTGGACCTTGATTTGTCCAAATTACGGTTGAAAAACCACAAAAAAAGGTTAGTTTTCGTCTAAGATTTGAATCCCTATTTTCCACCATAAAATATCAGTATTTTAGCTGTTATAACGGGAATAATCATCGAAATATAGAATGTCGTACCTTGTTGAACTCGTGATTTAATTCCCAATCGATTGGCATTCAAATATAGAAAATTTTAATTTTTGTCATTTTTCGCGAAAAATCATGATGTTACCCCTTGTCAAAAATGCGAAAATTTATCAAAAAATAAATTTCCCAGAAAGTGATGGGGATCGTTAGTTTAGGTTGTTAGCTGCTCAAAACAGTCGGTCTTTTAGCTGTGGGCCTTGATTTATCCAAACTACGGTTGAAAAACCACAAAAGAATGGTTATTTCGTCTAAAATTTAATTCCATATTTTCCACCATAAGAAATCAGTATTTTGGCTATAAAAACGGGAATAATTATCCAAATATAGAGTGTCGTACCTTGTTGAACTCATGATTATATTCCCAATCGATTGGCATTCAAACTTAGAAAATTTTAATTTTTGTCATTTTTTGCAAAAAATGATGATGTTACCCCTTGTCAAAAATGCGAAAATTTATCAAAAAATAAATTTCCCAGAAAGTGATGGGGATCGTTAGTTTAGGTTGTTAGCTGCTCAAAACAGTCGGTCTTTTAGCTGTGGACCTTGATTTGTCCAAATTACGGTTGAAAAACCACAAAAGAACCACAAATTTGAATCCATACTTTGCATCCCAAAAAATCACTTTTTTCGCAAAAACATTGCAAAAAATGGTCGAAATATAGAATATCGTACCTTGTTGAACTCGTGATTTAATTCCCAATCGATTGGCATTCAAATATAGAAAATTTTAATTTTTGTCATTTTTCGCGAAAAATCATGATGTTACCCCTTGTCAAAAATGCGAAAATTTATCAAAAAATAAAATTCCCAGAAAGTGATGGGGATCGTTAGTTTAGGTCGTTATCTGCTCAAAACAGTCGGTCTTTTAGCTGTGGACCTTGATTTGTCCAAATTACGGTTGAAAAACCACAAAAGAATGGTTATTTCGTCTAAAATTTAATTCCATATTTTCCACCATAAGAAATCAGTATTTTGGCTATAAAAACGGGAATAATTATCCAAATATAGAATGTCGTACCTTGTTGAACTCGTGATTTAATTCCCAATCGATTGGCATTCAAATATAGAAAATTTTAATTTTTGTCATTTTTCGCGAAAAATCATGATGTTACCCCTTGTCAAAAATGCGAAAATTTATCAAAAAATAAATTTCCCAGAAAGTGATGGGGATCGTTAGTTTAGGTTGTTAGCTGCTCAAAACAGTCGGTCTTTTAGCTGTGGACCTTGATTTGTCCAAATTACGGTTGAAAAACCACAAAAGAACCACAAATTTGAATCCATACTTTGCATCCCAAAAAATCACTTTTTTCGCAAAAACAATCGATTGGCATTCAAACTTAGAAAATTTTAATTTTTGTCATTTTTTGCAAAAAATGATGATGTTACCCCTTGTCAAAAATGCGAAAATTTATCAAAAAATAAATTTCCCAGAAAGTGATGGGGATCGTTAGTTTAGGTTGTTAGCTGCTCAAAACAGTCGGTCTTTTAGCTGTGGACCTTGATTTGTCCAAATTACGGTTGAAAAACCACAAAAGAACCACAAATTTGAATCCATACTTTGCATCCCAAAAAATCACTTTTTTCGCAAAAACATTGCAAAAAATGGTCGAAATATAGAATATCGTACCTTGTTGAACTCGTGATTTAATTCCCAATCGATTGGCATTCAAATATAGAAAATTTTAATTTTTGTCATTTTTCGCGAAAAATCATGATGTTACCCCTTGTCAAAAATGCGAAAATTTATCAAAAAATAAAATTCCCAGAAAGTGATGGGGATCGTTAGTTTAGGTCGTTATCTGCTCAAAACAGTCGGTCTTTTAGCTGTGGACCTTGATTTGTCCAAATTACGGTTGAAAAACCACAAAAAAAGGTTAGTTTTCGTCTAAGATTTGAATCCATACTTTGCATCCCAAATAATAATGATGTTACCCCTTGTCAAAAATGCGAAAATTTATCACACTTAAATACTTAAACAAATTTGTAGAAAAACATATAGACACACATCTTTATTCGATTACATGACAATCTGTTTGGTATAAAAGAAAGTGAGACAAAAAAAAATTGTGTATATCGGTAAAAGTAAAAGTATAAGTAAGTGTAACTAGCGCCAAAGAACGATTCACAGTACAACAATAATTCCGCAGCTTGGCACCCACTTTCTGTACATCTATATCTATCCCTGGTGGTCCTATCCCTCCGTATGGCCGAGATGGTTAGATGTGGGAAGAACAAATGCTTCGAGATTGCAGATTCCACTTGAACACTCGCTGAGGGTGGGGGATTGCCGAGTGGGCGGTGGGTTTGGTTGCTGGTTAGTGCTTAAATGCCGCGGTAGGATCGGTGGGCCAAGAAGGCGCTAATGAAGTACAGTACCGCGTTGACCAGGCCCAAAATTCCGGCCACCATAAAGGAATCGGGAATATTCGTATTGCGTATCTTGATCAGGAGGAAGGTGGACGACGCCAGAATCAGGATGGCGGCCACGCTGTGGTAGATCAGCTCCTGCAAACATAATAATAACAATAAGTAAAGTTTTAATCTTTAAGTATCTGTTAAAAAGTAGTAAGTAGTACTTTTAATTTAAACATTTTTGGTCAAACTGTAGCAAAAATATCGTTACCCAAAGCGCAGATCCTGATTTTCCACAAAAAATATCACTATTTTGGCCGTAACAATGGGAATAATGATCCAAATATGGAATGCCATACCTAGCTGAGCTCGGTATTTCCATTCTAATCGACTGGCATTCAAACCTAGAAATTTTACATTTTTGTCATTTTTCGCAAAAAATTATGATGTAACCCCTTGTAAAAAATGCGAAAATGTATCAAAAAATAAATTTTCTCAGAAAGTGATGGGAATCGTTAGTTTAGGTCGTTAGCTGCTCAAAACAGTCGGTCTTTTAGCTGTGGGCCATGATTTGTCCAAATTTGGTTGAAAAACCTCAAAAGAACCACAAATTTGAATCCATACTTTGCATCCAAAAAAATCACTTTTTTCGCAAAAACAATGCATAAAATGGTCGAAATAAAGAATGTCGTACCTTGTTGAACTCGTGATTTAATTCCTAATCGATTGGCATTCAAATCGAGAAATTTTTAATTTTTGTCATTTTTCGCAAAAAATCAAAAAATGCGAAATTTTATCAAAAAATAAATTTCCCAGAAAAAGATGGGGATCGTTAGTTTAGGTCGTTAGCTGTTCAAAACAGTCGGTCTTTTAGCTGTGGACCTTGATTTGTCCAAATAACGGTTGAAAACCCACCAAATAAAGGTTATTTTAAAATCTATAGTTAGCTAACTTTCAAACCTATAGACAAAATGTTTCCACCCTTTATTGTTTTAAAATCTAAGGATATTCTTACTTAATGCTTCCGAAAAATACTCACATAGATTGTCTTGGCAATAATGCCTCCCGTACTCAGCGACGTGAGGCAAGCGAGGAGCAAGCAGAACGTCCCTATCAGAAAGGTGACGCCCATAAGGTAATGGAACAGATCCTCCTGCTTGCGGAAATATCCATGGTAGTCATTGAAGTTGTACGCCAGAATTCCCACAATGGCGGCGCCAATGATCTGCGTTAAAGGGAAAACAGAAATGGTTACTATTTCATTCAAGTTGAATTTCAGTATATTTTGGAGTACTTACCAGCTCGAAGAGCTTGAGAATTCCGGGGAAGGTCTTCAAATATCCTGTGTTCAGGACGATGTAGGAGGTGTTGGTGGTGCTGGTGGTGGTGCGGGTAATGGTCACTGAGTGCGACATGTTGGCTTGGTTTCGGTGGTTCTTTTCGGGGACTTAAAGGTGGGGGTCTGAAAATGAGAAACACACATGGTTAAAAACAATAGTAAAGTAATAGTAATAGTAGCTATAGAAGTCGCATTTCATAAGCTGTTTTAGATATCAATTTTATTATTTCCATTTTTTTTAAGATGTAAAAATGAATATTTGTTTATCTTCAAAGTTTTATGTTAGTAATTACTATATTTGTCATACAATTTTGTTAAAAACAAACAGAAAAAGAGGATAACGCATTAAAAAAGATGACTATTTTTTGTTGGTGATTCACTCGAAATATTTAACATGTTTTCATTCCATGATAAGTAAATATTTTGCCCAGATCCCCCAGTATCGTAATTTATATGGCGTGCTTTTTGGCCAGCTGTTACAAATCCAACGCCCTTGCCACGCCCATCGATCTGCACAGTATCCGTACAATGTTTGTGTATTTTTGGCCATCTATTTGTTGCTGTTTTTGTTTTGGATTTTTGGTTTTTGTCTAATTTTAAAATGAAATTTTCAATGCCGGCCTCGCGAGCAAGCGAATGAAACTTGGGCAGGCGAAAAAGCGCCAAATGCGTTATTGAAGCATCAGTGGGGGAATCGGAAAATGGGAAAATATATTTACTTGACCGACGACCGCCTACCGCCCACCGCCCCCCTTCAAACAAGTTCCCCCTTTTTTGGGGATCGGCAGAGAGCAAAATGGATGAATCGCCCGTCTATATGCTCGCCTAGGAGAGTGGATAATATATATAAGCATATACATATATATGCCAAAACGTCATGAACTTTATGGTCTGCTGCCTGCTGTTTTAGTTGGAAACGCTGAGAAAACCCGAAGCGAACCCGAAATTGGGGCACACACTTAAAGTATACAGATGCTGTGGGTGGGCGGAGGTTTAATGGAGAATATATTTGCAAAATCCCCACGCCAGCCTCATTTCTCTGTTCGAATTGATTGATTCGTTATTTCTGAAACTGATTCTGAAACTGATTGTCCCATTTGTTTACCGTTCAAGCCGAAAACATGGTGGATAAACAAATAAAACCAGTTTATCAGCCTGCTAACAAGTTGGACTGAAAGAAAATTAATACCTATTCTATGAGATTTGAAACCTTTAAATAATACAGGATTATTCGGATTTGAAAAATGGTATTTTTGAAACACTGTTCAACTTTTTCTTATAGAACTTTTTTAAAAAATGTTCAAGAGGGAAACACTTTTTTGTAAAATATGAATATATAAGCTAGTTTCAAACTAAGGATTTTTAAGAAATATATTTTAAAGAAAACCAGTTACTTAGAGGGGCAAAACCTAAGAACCGAACGTGCTTCACTAGTTTCAATGGCATTTGGAAGGGGGTTGGATTTCAGAATTCCGAATTCAGACCTTCCTCAAAACCGACGACGCATTAGTCAAGTCGAGACGATGACGCCATCGGTGACGCAATAACTATAACTTACAGACAATGCCGATGGGATGATGATGCTCATCAAAATTCACAGAAGCGGTAGCTGGCAGGGGGTGTGGTCCCAATTCCGAAGCGTAAAACCGAAACCAAAATCAAAACACAAAACAAAAACCGAAAAATAACAAGAACCATGTGCGATATTTATTAAAAATAAATATAAAACAAAAAAAACAGAAAAAAAAAAACATTTTGAATAATGATTAGGCGGCGGATTTCCGCTGAAGAATGAAATGATATCATAGTAATATCATGACTAGAATTTGTATGCTAACCAACTGGGGGGCAACAGGTTGTTTTGGGCCCTCAGAGGTTTTCCTTTTCTGTTGTCACCAGTGAAGATGAAAAAGACCGCTCTTAACTCTTAACTAATGACAACATTCAATCATTGTAGAAAAAAAAAACGAACTAAGCTGATAAGAATTTCTCCCTTCTGCATTCGCATTCGCCAGCAAACACGATTCGCATTCGCATTCGCTTCGCATTTTCGACCTCTGGAAATGATATGATATCATCGCCGCCAATAATAATGCAGTTTAATGGCCAAACAGTGAAAATACTTGTAGGAATAAATAACAGCATTTTATTGCACAGACAAGTACTGAAAATTCGAATTCCTCGCCGCGTTTTCGAGAATATACAAAATAAAAGAAAATTATGTATAGTCCCAGCGAACTGATTTTTGTGTACCTATCCTATATATCTATAGCTTTCGGTGTGGCGGATCTTAGATCTTACTCTTACTTTTCTCAAAATTCGGCGTAGGACTCGGGCCAACTGGTTTTTGCTTTTTCTCGCACTTTTCAACTTTTGCGTCTTTTCGCGCGCACGTTGCTAACGAAACTGAAATCGAAACTGAAACTGAAAAATAAAAGCATTTGCTTCTGCTTCTGCTTCAGTTTCTGCGTCGCAGTCGACGCAACTGCGAGCGAAAACAAAACAAGAGGTGGCAGAAGGCTTCGGCTTCCAGACGGATCAACTGCGTCCCGACCCAGCGGATGCCCTGGAAGCCAGCAATCCCTTAAATCGCCTTAAAAATATAGCTAAAAGTACATATACGTTGCTTCTGAATTAGAAAATAGAGCTTTTAATCAAAGACTCTTAAACAAATACTTAAAAAAAAATTACTTGATCCATAAAAAAAATAATATTTCATTAATAATACTACTAAATCCTATATTATTTAAAAAAATCCTTTCAACAAATTATTTGATCTATAAAAAAAATAATATTTCATTAATCCTACTTTAAAATCCTATATTTTTTATAATAGTATTTTTTATATTGTTTATAATAGTTCACATAAATATACTTTTGGTTTCTTTTTAACTTATTATAACCATAGATAAGAGCTTAGAATATAATTTATATAAGTATACACATTTTTAAAAACTAAGCCTAAGTATTATAAAGAAAAAGGTTTAACCAAACTTTGATAATCAAACTGTAGTTCTAACTCACAGAACAATTATATTCCACTCACCTTGGCCCAGTCGATGCCACCCGTTGGCTGTTCCGTCCAGTGCAGGGTATCCGCAAGGCAATTCAGCCAACGCCAACAAGTTGTGCTCACCGAAAGGCGGCGGCCGCAATGAATTGACTGGCTGGCTAGGCTATCGCGGTATAAATGACGCCTGACGTCATGATGTCATCGTGTGAGCGGCAGAGCAGCAGAGCGACCAACCTTAATATTTGTAATCTTCAAGTGCAACTAGGCCCCGACCACGCCCCCCTGACACTGTTCATTAGCCGCCCTCCGATTGGCAATTAAAAAGAAAGGAATTAAACTTGCTAGTCGGTCGAAGTCGTAGTCGTAGTCGCAGTCTTTGTGGTGGACCATCAAAGCTCAACAAACTTTTCCTCTGACTCAGCGCCACCTGAATGGAGAGTGTAGAGAGTGGGTGAAGGCGAAAGAGAGTGCACTGCAAGAAATAATATAAGAAAGTTTAAGTATGTAAAATTAATGAGATCAAACTTAAATATTTATGTATACTTTAACTTCAATTTGATTTTAAGTAAGTAACAGGTATCTTTAGATATTAAATATCTTATCCATATTAATATACATTTTTTTAATATACATACAAAAATAATAATATTAAAAAAAAAACAACAAAAAAATTTTTTTATAATATATTTGAACATAAAATAAAAAATGTTAGATTATAATATACCTTTTTTGTAGTAATGGATAATAATTATCTGTTTCTAATCATTTCCTATATATATTATCTAATCAAACCTGATAAAAAATAAGTTTCAATTTAAATAAAACATAAAAAATACTAGTTTACTATCCCATCTCCTAACTTTTTGCCGTGTATCATTGAAATTTTGAGAGCGGCGGATGAGTAATGCAGCGCCAGAGAAGACGCCGCCGGGTAGCGAAACCCCAGTGGGTGGCAGTAGTTATCAGCCAAACAGCTTTTATCAATAACAGCAATAAACCACAGCGAGCGAGCAGGCAGAGCGTAATGCTTGAGCAATGCGGATCGCCTTCGGAGGAGAACCTTAAGGCATGCAAATACTCACCATGAGTAATGGGCAATTTATAGTACCATAGACATCGGAACGAAGCTTCCCGGATGAGGGTCAAATAATAGCTTTTTTGTAAAAGAATTGTAAATCTTTTCCGGAAATTATTCATAATCCTGCAACTCCATTCTATGCAGAGCTTGAACCCGTTTACCTAAAATTAAATGTAAAATTAGTTCAAACAATATCAAAAATATAATTGGGCTTTGTATTAAAGATATTGAAATAAAAAGTCGTATTATTTATATCAAATTGCTTAAGATAGAAAAGATAAAAGGTTAAGATCTATATTATATTGGAATTACTTTCATGTCTTTGACCCAAAAATTGAATAGCCTTTCGAATGAACAAAACAAATGTAGCCTACCTTAAAAACGAACCTTTATCTTCCATTTTAAGGAAGACATACGCTTTTCTTCATTCATTAACCACAAAAGGGACACATAAGCACTTCGGAATCTCATTTTTTAAATTCCATTAATTACTGTTTGAATAAATGTTCGACATGTCGGCATGCAAGTCGTGTATCTATATATGTTTTTATAAAAATGAGTAATTTTTTGGGTAGCTAAATGCAAATGCATTTTGTTGGAAGTACAACGGTAATTGTTTAATATATTTAATATATTTCGCTTCTTTTGCTTTTAAGGTTAAGGTTTAGGGTTTTTGAAAATGAACTCTCCTTATTTCTACTCTATATCCTTAACTTGATTTTCTGTAAGGTTTAATTAAAGTTATTTTTTTATAATTTTATAAATGGTATGAAAAATTAATTCTTATATGTTTCTTCCTAATACATATACATGTGTCAACCGAATGGAACTTAAGGTAACTACAGAATTTAAAATAAGATCCTAACCTATAGTTTTACGGATACTCACGTCGTTAACGTATGATTCCGAAAATACCTCCATCATGAGCTCCTTGATCTTGGTTTCTTCTCTTGGTACATAAGCATTTCCTTGTTGACACTGGTCTAGGGTTACTTGAAAATTGGAGGCATTAGCGCCGAAACCAGGGAAGTTCCCGATTCGTAACAGTTGCGCATATATTCTTGATTCATATGTTACTGAGTACTACAAAGAATAAGATGCTATAAGCGCTCAGTGCCCGTTATCAGTCAACTATTTTCAAGACGTTGAGCTCATCTGAGATTTAAGTTGATTAAAAGTAATACTTAAATCCATAAACCCTTTATTACTTCTGGGTAAGCATTCGTCACTAGCTGGCGATTGGAAATGCCAACACAGGTCGGTTTGCAACCTGTTTTAAATGGTTGTTTGGACTTTTTGCTTGTGGCTCTTCGAAGGTGGTACAAAAAAAAAAAAAACCTAACAAAGAACGCTGGGATCGAACGATCCCAACGAGATCGGGAGATGGACAGGGAGTCCCCTGCGGCTTTGTGGGGATCGTAAGCTCTGCAATAAATCGCAAAAGCTCGGATCGCTGGCGGTGATACATAAATCCGACTGATAAGCCACCGAGAGCAGTTCTCATCCGGCATTAGATCTTTGCACACCATGTTTCCCGTTCGCTGGCTTACGCTTCCATTCGCAGTGGCCGTGGTGCTGCTTCTGGTAATCTCCGTGGCCGCCGTCTCCGCCGGAAAGCAGCGTCACATCGCTGCCGCCAGTTGTCCGACCATCAAGCTGAAGCGCCAATGGGGCGGCAAGCCATCGCTGGGCCTCCACTACCAGGTCCGTCCCATCCGCTATGTGGTCATCCATCACACGGTCACCAGCGAGTGCAGCGGACTGCTGAAGTGCGCCGAGATCCTGCAGAACATGCAGAGCTATCATCAAAACGAACTGGATTACAATGATATCAGTTACAAGTAAGGATATAATAGATATGTAAGATCTTATACGGCAAGTAAGGCAATAATAGATATGTAAGATCATATACGGTTACATTTGCTAACAATATTATTAGGGTTTCTGGTTTACAAGGTTTATAAATTGGTATTTTCCAGAAACCTGGTGCAATATTTCAAGTTTATAGGTTTAGTTTGTAGGCCAGGGTTCTAATAATACTAATACTAACGGAACCTACGTAACCGGTGATCTCTTCCAGCTTCCTGATTGGCAGCGATGGCATTGTTTACGAGGGCACAGGCTGGGGACTGCGGGGAGCCCACACCTACGGCTACAATGGCAACGGCACGGGAATCGCCTTTATCGGTAACTTTGTGGGTAAGTTCGACTCCTCCTTTTCCCACGAGGAGCACTATATTTGACCTCGATCTCCGGCAGATAAACTTCCAACGGATGCGGCTCTGCAGGCGGCCAAAAATCTCCTGGCCTGCGGCGTGCAGCAGGGGGAGCTGAGCGAGGATTACGCCCTGATTGCGGGTTCCCAGGTGATCAGTACGCAGAGTCCCGGACTGACGCTGTACAATGAGATCCAGGAGTGGCCGCACTGGCTCTCGAATCCTTGAGAGAAGCCCAAAAGTTATAAAACTCGATAAAAGTAAGCCAACGATTGGCAGATTAACAGTTAGCTTTCTGCCACGTGCGCTATTTATCGATCTATCGTCTTACACTGCAAACAATTACCGCTTTTGTTATCGTCAAAAATAAAACCAGCACTTTGAGAGACTACAAATAAGCTGTTGTTTAACTAAGTTAGTACTATATTTTCCAATTTTTTCCAATTCTAATTTCTTAATTAAGTTCCTGGTGCAACTGGACTTTCGATTGCCTTAAAGGCCGAAAGCTTATCGATATCGATAGCAGGCCTCCAGGCTGATATTGGAACTTTCCAGAACGAACCTTTTTCCAATTTTCCAGTCCGAATATGCTGAGCATCAGCGACGAGAAGCTGGCCAACATAATGGAGAACTTCGATAAGACCTGGAGCACCGGCTCCAGCTCGTCCACGTCGAGCAGCACGACTAGCACGAGAGACTACGAGGTGGGCGATGCCTACAACACGCAGGACGCCATCAGGCCACTGGTGGCCACCAACTGCTCCGAATATGTGGTGGCCCATGCCAAAGGCGCTCTGCAGCCGGCTCGCCGATTCGGGGAGGTCTCGCTGCTGGGTCACATCCTGGAGATGATGCGGAAGCTGGGCCTCAACCGACTGCTCCGCCTGCAGAGCTACACGTGGCCCCATCTGACCGGCGGAGCTGGGCACGGAGCGATGATTGTGGGCGCACCGGGCAGTGGACGCACCTTCGCCTACATACCAGCCGTTTGCCATGTGGTCTGCAAGGTACTGGCGGAGAGCAGGAGCCTTCCGGGCGATTGGCAGCCCGATCAGTACGGCCCCAGGGCTCTGATCCTGGTGCCCGATCTGCGACGCGTCCGCCAGGTGAGCGCCATGTGCCACGCCCTGCTGCGCAAGGCGCAGAAGGAGGAATGGCTGACGCTGACCCTCAATGTTCCGTCGACCAAAAGCTCGGAATTCTTCCTGCGGCTGCTCAACGGCGTCGGCTGCCTGGTGGCCACTCCGGCCCAGCTGTCCTGGTTCTGGAACGAGGCACCTGGCCTGATGCGCTTCCCCTGCCTCCAGTTCGTGGTCTACGATGACGTGGACCTGATGTCCGCAGAGCAGATGGCGAATGTCGAGCAGGTGCTGCCGGAGATCCTGCCGCTCACACACTCGCCCCAGGTGGTTATGGTCTCCCAGTCGTACAGTCCCTCGCTAATGGCCAAGCTGAAGGCGGTCAACGATCAACCGGCCCTGGTGCTCGGAGACATACTGGAGGCAGCCCTGTACGGAGGAACACGCATACGGATCTCCCTGCTCCGCTCGGAGGCCAAGGTCAACGAAGTGGCGCAAATGCTGCGGCAGTTTCCACCCGAGGAGTACCGTACGGTGATCTTCTGCATCGACGATCGGGATATGCAGCGCTTGGTGGCGGCTCTGGAGGATCGCGGCTACGGCTGCCTGCCCTACTACCAGACGGCGGATCTGGAGGTTCTCGAGAAGGTGCACCGATGGCAGGCGGGAAGTGGCGGCCTCATCCTGCTGTGCACGGACAACTGCCCGGAGCTGGTCGTCCGGGATGCGCACACCCTGATCCATTACAGCATGAGCCAGTCGTGGAGCAAGTTCAAAATGCGCCACCTCATGGTGTCCGACAATCTGTGCAACAGTCTGGCAGCCACAGTTGATCCCGTAAAGGTTCCTCTGCATTCCCTGGTTCTCCTCGACGACAACAACCAACGCGAGCTGCCACGCCTGGTGGACTTTCTTCAGCTGCACCAGGAGGTCGATCCCGCCGTCGTGGCGGTGGCCAAGCGCATACGCCAGGAGATGGCCAAGGCCAAGCGCGACCAGAGTTCCCTGTGCAGCCAGATCCTGGTGCTGGGCAAGTGCTACGATCCCGTCTGCGACGATCGCCATCATGTGGCCCATTTCGATAGGCCTGCTGGCCATATGCCCGCCTCCGGTGATGTTAAGGTTCAGCTGGTGCAAGTCTACTCGCCGACGCACTTTTGCATCCGCCTGCTGGAACACCTGCCGCCGCAGGGCACCTGGCAGACGCTGCCCTATTCGGGGGTGCAGGAGATGCGCATGCAGCTGATGCAGCACAAGGAGCCTCCACGCTACTGGCCACCTGTGGTGGGAGTCATCTGCATGTACCACACCGCGTTCACCAAGGAGCGGGTTCGCATCCTGAAGGTGGGTCCCATAAAGAACGTCAATATTGTCGAATCCGATTTGGAGGTGGAACTGCAGGCGCTGGACGTCGACACGCGAATCTTCTCGAGCGCCTGCGGGCAACTGTACGAATGCCCGGAGGCACTGCAGCAGGAGCCACCGCTGGCCTGCGACCTGCGGCTCCTCGGCCTGGTGCCGTACTCCGGCGAACGCAGCTGGACTGAAGAGGATGGCCGCAAAGTCAAGTACACGCTCAGCCAACTGCCCAGGGATCACTTTCTGCAGGCCAAAGTTCAGTTCGCCGCCGCCGGCACACTGTTCGTCCGCGATCTGGTGGCCCTGGTGTATGCGGACCAGTTCAAAGTGCATGTGCGGCATCTGAATTTGGCACAGCATCTGCTCAAGACCACGCTGGCCAAAAGATGTGAGCAGGCTACCGACATGATACAGGATTTCTTCAAGGAGATGCTAACAGAAGAGCAGAAGGAAGAGGCTGTGGTTAAGGTTGAGGAGCCCAAGGAGAAAGCGATGGATATGCCAATGGTGGCTGATCCGAGTCAACCCGTTTTGAGCCAAAGGTGTCAACGGTTGGCACAGGCGGCTCTCGAGTCCGGAAGGGAGAACCAGCTGCAGCAGGAGCTGCTAAAAATGCGCTGCAAGACCACAGAAGCAGCAAGTAATCCGAAGGCCAATCCTATCGAGCCTCAATCCAACGAAGACCAAGTTGCCCAGCTGTACGAGTGCATGATGAACTGCACCCTTTTGCAGCTGGAAGATAGGAAGGAGTCGACAAAGGATGACAAACAAATAAACGCCGATCCAGCTGAGTTTCTCAAGCAAGTGATAAACGGTGGGCCCAGCACTAAACGCAGACCAAAGAAGACCAAAGCCAAGGATGCTCCATCACCATCACCTAAGCATTCCCAGGCGGAGATACTATTACAACATCCACCAAATGTGGTTCGACCATCGGTGACCTATTATCAGACCATTACTACCTTGGAGTTGCAGGTATCCCTACCGGAAGACGACTACGAGTACCAGGCTCGGCTAATCGGGGCACAGATATTTTTCAAGGCCACAACCAAGTCCTCGCAACTGATACAGCAGTTCATTCTGACCCTCAGATTTCCATACATTGCACTGCGTCACCACATCCGCGGACGAACCGTGTACATCAGTGTCACAAAGGCGCTGGCCGTCGCAGATCCGCTGGCATTTGGCGAGTACCGATTCCTCAAACCCAATCACGATATGTTCGGCAAGATGGAGCAACAACTAAAGATGACTCGAACCCGCTCACTTCGTTCTCTGGAGAGTTTCGGCTATGTGAACCGAAAGATCGAAGTGCAGGAGAGAAGCGAGGAGAGCGAAGACGACGAGCGTAATCTGGACGGGATTGAGCGTGTGGATAGCAATGAATTATGCGACTAAATGAGGTGATAAACGATGCAATGCGGCACAAAATCAAAACTACTAAGATAGTTATTTTAATTTAAGAGTAAGATCTTTTTAAAAATGGCAACTTTCAACACTGTACTAAAGTACACTCAATCTTTGAAAAACTCTGTTTGAATACTGTTAAATTATTCAATTTTATGATTTTTATAAAGTGATCCAAATATGTAGGGCACTTTAAGATGTAATTCGTCTATTATTCATAACTATATACCGATAGAAACAGGTAACACCCAAATGAGAAATTAATAATAAATAAACTGCTGTGTTTGAGTAATTTTTTTTGGTTTTTATTTATTAATTTTCTACGTGTTTTTTGTGTCATATTTTACAAAAAGTGTTCGGTTTTGGTCATACAAATATATATGGATTATATAGATAGTATATGTATGCCTGCGGTCTTATACTTATATATGTAGTTACGAAACTTTTCTTGCTGCAGACATAACTTGTGGGTGTGGGCGATAACATTTTGCTGGCGAAATCAATTAAGCCGGTTAATTAAAAAATATGATAAATGGAAAACTCTACATATAGTGTTTGGTGTTTACTGGTTGCACTCCGCACATGAGTTATCCCATTCTGTTGCTCCTCAAAACTTATTAACTAGGGTCTTGCTACTAACTTTAGGCCAGATAAAAAATATAGATGTAAAAAAAAAACTAAAAGTCCGCTGTATAAGAGTGAATAGGATCTACAGGTTAATAGACAATTGCATTACGGTTCAAACATTTCAGTTTTGATTAAATTTGTGCATTTAGGATTGGATTTAATTTCTATACAACTTTGAAGTGTTTTTAATATTTTACGGTTCATCAGAAACTAAAACTATAACTATTGCGAATTCTGCACAAACTAATCGAAACTGGTGGTGCAGCACAGTAATGACTTATCAATAGATGTGACCTATCAGCTGTTGTTTTGCGGACTTAATATTATTAAATTCACCCTTTTTCCCCTTGAAGGTCGAACGTAGTCGGGTTGGTCTTAACTACGACTCGACCGCCCCGGGGATCGCGACGTGCTGGGGGAGCTACCCCCGTCCTCCTTTCCTCAGTCGTCGCTCTCCTCAAACGTGGGACTGCTTGGCGAGTAAGCCGGACTCGTGGGACTGTAGTGTGATGGCGCTGTCGGCGAGTACATCGGCGATGTGGGCGAATAGTTTCGAGCCGTCGGCGTGTACGTCGGTGAGGTGGGCGAGTACTTGGTGCTGCTCGGCGAGTAGATGGACATGTTCGGCGAGTACCTCGGACTCGTCGCCGAATAGGTTGATCCAGTGGGACTGTACTGGTTCGAGGGCGAGTGCTGCGGCGAGCTGGGCGAGTACAGCGGCGAGGTCGGTGAGTACTTGGGCGAGGCTGGTGAGTACTGCGGCGATCCCGGTGTGTACTGCGGTGACCCCGGAGAGCCATCGTACGACGGTGACGGCGGCGAGTACGTGGGCGATGTAGGCGAGTACTTCACCCCCGTCTGCGAGTAGGCCGGCGAGGCTGGGGAATAATGTGGCGACGCTGAGTAGTTCGGACTGGTCGGCGAGTATGAGGGTGTTACGGGCGTATAGTTCGGACTCGTTGGCGAGTACGACGGCGATGTGGGCGAGTAGCAAGGCGACGTTGGCGAGTACGAGGGACTCGACGGCGAGTAGGATGGTGATGTCGGCGAATAGGATGGTGAATTGGGTGAGTAATTGGACGAGCTGGGCGAGTACGCATTGCCCGGTGAGTACAAGTTGCTGCCGCTGCCGGCAAACGACGGACTTGACTGGAACTGCGGTGTGGGCGAGTACACCGGGGACGTAGGCGAGTATCCGGACGAAGATGGCGAATAGCCCGTCGACTGGGGATTGAAGTTTGGCGTCGTCGAGGCGTATCGTGGACTTGCAGCCGCATATAGCGGCGATGTCGGCGAATAGTTGGGACTCGAGGGCGAGTAATTGGGTGACGCTCCGCCAGGCGATGAGGCCGTGTAGTTCGGACTCGTTGGGGAATAGGAGGGAGAAACGCTCGGCGAGGCCGGGTAGTAGGGCGACATCGAGGGGCCCGGTGAACTGGGCGACGAGCCTGGATGAGCTGGAGACCAGCTGGGCGACATGCCGGAAGCATCCGAGGCCGCCGAGGGCGAGAAACTGGGTCCGCCGGGTGTCATGGCGCTCACTGCACAACAAAAATACACAAGAAGGAAAGAGAGGGAAAGTGTCAGTCAGGTGAATCAGTAAATCAACAGCCTAGTAAAATAGGCAGTAAAATATGGGATGAACTTACCATGGCCTGGTGGCGAGAAGTAACGCGGCGTATTGCAGTTGACCCACGGCGTCATCGGTGGCGTCATGCTCGGTGTGGATCCGCCGCCAATGAACATGGCAGCACCGCCCAGCATGCTGCTGCCCAGTGTGTTGGGTATCTCGATGCCAAAACGACACTTCTCCGCATCCAGCAGCAGGTCGAAGCAACCGGTGCCCATCTTGGGCAGCTGACCCATGATAATATTCTCGGAGACGCCTCTCATGGGATCCGTTTCCGCATGGGCGGCGGCATCCATCAGCACGTCGACCGTCTCCTCGAAGGAGCATCTCATGAGGGCACCAGTGTCCTGTCTGTTGATGCCGTGACGTGTGATGGCCATCAGATGGCCCTTGGCGGTCATCACATCGCACAACAGGGCCAAATGGCGATAGTTCACGTACAGGCCGTAGAACTGCAGCACGGCGTTCATCTCCTTCTCGACCGACTTTCTCACCGCCTCGATGCCCAGCACCTGGAAGATCTCGCAGATATCGTTGGACGACGTCCGGATGGGGTCCACATCGCGCTCGGAGAGCACCTTCATCATCGATGTGCCGTCCGTCTCGAGCAGCCATTCGCCAATGGCCTTAAACTCTCCCGTCTCCGTGATCACGATACGCTTCTTGCTGTCGGTCTGCGGCAGATGCATGTACACCTTGCCGATGGCCTCGATGCCCTGCAGTGTCATGTCCGACAGCATGTTGGCCTCTATGCAGCGCAAGAACATGTCGTCCTCCATCTTGTCGACGGCCTCGTCCTCGTCCTGGAACTTGTTCTCCTCGTTGTTCATGATCCTAATGCGCAGCACCAGCTTATCGGCGTTGTCGTCGTTGAAGATGCAATTGAGATCCTCACCGAAGCCAACGTTGATCTTCTCGGCAATCTGTTCCATGGTCAGCTTCTTGTCCGTCATCCGCTTGCGATCCAACTCGATGCGAAGCAGCCAAGGCGAGATGCGTGTGGGATCAAAATCGGGCATTTCATAGTAGACATTCACGAACTCCTGATCCTCCGATATCACCGTTCGCTGCGGATCCGGATCGTAGTAAATGGCCGTGTTGGCCGTCACCTTGCGCAGCGTGGTATGCTCCAGACGGCACAGCACATTCTTGGCCTTCTCCGCATCGCGGGCAGCACCGCCGGTAAGGAATACGGTTAGCGACGGCGCCTTGGGCTTCTTCGAGATATTGATGATCTCCTTGAGACGCGGCACACCCAGTGTCACGTTCTTCGAGGACACACCAGCGAAATGGAAGGTGTTCAGTGTCATCTGAGTGGCGGGCTCACCCAAACTCTGGGCGGCCAGGGCACCCACCATCTCGCCGGGATTGGCCTGGGCCTGCTGGAAACGCGTCTCAATCTCTCCGATCAACCACTCAAAGGCCTCGGCCGACAGACGGAACTCCTCCGATACATATTTCGTGCAGAGAGTCGATCGAATAAGGCACTGGAACAGCAGCGTGGCGTTCTCGTTGGCCTGCTTCGATATCCGATCGTTGCCAGTGACAATGACACACCGTTCGAGCAATCCCTTGACGCCCTTAATCACCCGCATGGGCGAGAGATCCGTGGGCAGGCGCTTGTTGATGTGAAAGATCTTCTGTACATTCCAGATCATGCGCTGCAGATTACACGGCAGCACCACCTTCGAGTCGCCGTTGGGGAAGATTTGTCGCAAGCTATCACGGTCCCCAACCAGGCGATCCCATTCGGCCTCCAGTTCCTGGATGGCTTCGCTGCTGTCGGTCATCTCCTTGATCACATCGTCCGTGAAAACCTTGCGCATGTATCGCTCGTTGCTCCAGTCGAACTTGAAGCGCTTCTCGAACGCCTTGTTCGACAGCTTCACCGTGGGCATGTTCTGGAACTCGACCAGCTCGCCGCACAGACCGTCCTCGCCGTAACGCAGCTGAATCAGCTGGCCCACCGAGTTACGCACTGTGCCGTCGTAGTTGACCATCACCGACTCCATAGCCTTGATGAGACGACGCTGGATGTAACCGGTTTCGGCTGTCTTCACAGCGGTATCAATGAGACCCTCACGACCGCCCATGGCGTGGAAGTAGAACTCCGAGGGCGTCAGGCCGGCCAGATACGAATTCTCCACGAAGCCACGGGACTCGGGACCGTAATCGTCTTTGATGAAATGGGGAAGGGTGCGCTTGCGGAAACC
This sequence comes from Drosophila pseudotakahashii, assembly GCA_035046095.1. Classification (NCBI taxonomy): domain Eukaryota; kingdom Metazoa; phylum Arthropoda; class Insecta; order Diptera; family Drosophilidae; genus Drosophila; species Drosophila pseudotakahashii. The sequence goes on from JAWNOE010000105.1 coordinate 19,465,201, forward strand.
GTACGGGATTCGCTTACCCTCCACGTTCTGCTGGCCCACACAAGCAATAACCTGGAAGAGAACAGGAACAGTTTGTTAAATGAGTTCAAGGGAGTTAAAGAAATCAAGTGTATAACTCACCTGAGAGATATTAATGTTGGATCCCTTGGAACCGGACACCACCATAGCCTTTAGATTGTTGTACTCCGTAAGCGATTTCTTGGCCGAGCCACCAGTCTTGTCACGAGCATCGTTTAGGATGCGGTTCACCTTGTTCTCGAACGTCTGACGCAGCGTGTTACCCGGCGTGGGCTCAAGCTCCATGTTGTGAGCCTTTTGGATAACGTTTATCACGTCGTCCTTGGCCTTCTTGATGGCCTGCTGGATCTCGTTATAGGTCTGCGGATCGGCAATGGTGTCACCAATACCGATGCTGTGGCCCTCGAGGAGCAGCCAATTGTTGATCACCGTTTGAATGTTGCCGTAGAACCGACCGGCGATGTCGTGGCCGAGTTCCAGGAAACAAATATGCAGCAGCGAACCCGCTGACGTTCCCAGCGTCTTTTTGCACAGAATGCCCATGATGAGTTCACCGTGCTCGACCATTACCTTGGTGTCGCCGGGCGAGATCCACTTGTACGGACCATCATCCTCCTCATCGGGATGCGTCGAGTGTGTGCGTATCATGTTCACGTTGCCGGGGATGATCAGGGAGAAGATCTGTTTGCCTGTCCACAGGGGACGCGGCTTTAGAATGCAAGGCTGCGGCATTTTACCATCCCACGTGGGCAGGAACATCAGCAGATTCATCACCTGCTCGCGCGTGATGAACACATCGCGCTTGGTCATCTTTCGCACAGCCGTCAGGGTGTCCTGCACAATACCCATGACCGGCTTGTTCGCCTGCGGCGTGATAATCTGTCTGGGCGTTATGTGGATGTTTTCCACCTCGGCGCGCGTCTCCATGGACTGCGGCACGTGCAGATTCATCTCGTCGCCGTCGAAATCGGCATTGTAGGGCGATGTACACGAGAGGTTCATGCGGAACGTCGACCAGGGCAGCACCTTCACCCTGTGCCCCATCATACTCATCTTGTGCAGCGTCGGCTGGCGGTTGAAGATCACCAGATCGTCGTCGCGCAAATGACGCTCCACCTTGTAGCCGCACTGCAGATGTAGGTCAGAGGATTTGGGATGGAATCGAAGATCGATACGTTCGCCATTGTCGCGCACAATGTACTTGGCGCCCGGATACTGGGAGTTGCCTCTCCGCACCAGCTCCTGCATGCGATCGATGTTAAAGGGGGTGACCAGCTCGGGGAAGGTCAGATTCTGGGCAATGGAGCGCGGCACGCCGACCTGATCGATGCGCAGATTTGGATCGGGGGTGATGACAGTACGGGCGGAGAAATCGACACGTTTGCCCATCAAATTGCCACGAATCCTGCCCTCCTTGCCCTTGAGACGCGCCTTGATGGCCTTCAGGGGTTTACCCGATTTCTGCATGGCCCTCGGCATGCCGGGCATATCGTTGTCAACCAGCGTGGCCACGTGGAACTGCAGCATCTTGATGTTCTCCTGGATCACATGCGCCGCCGCTCCGCTGGCCTCGTTCTTGCGCAGCTCATTGTTCGCCTTGATGATGTCGGACAGCTTGTGGGTCAAATCGTCCTGGTTCTTGGCTGCACCGAACATCACGACCGCCGGACGAACGGCCAAGGGTGGAACGGGCAGGACGGTGACGATCATCCAATCGGGACGAGCATATTTCGGGTCCATGCCCAGAATGAAGCATTCCTCGTCGGTGATGTGCTTGAGGATCTCCCAAACGCGCTCCGCCGACACGACAATCTTCTTCTCCTGCGAATCCTCATTGGGATGCTTCCACTCGGCGGTGAGATCGAGTCCTGTGCGCCGAATCGACGGCTGATAGTGACCGCAACCGCCGTGGCCGGGCTTCTTGTTCGGATCCGGCTGCTGGTTCTCCTTGGTCAGATCCATGTCCTCGCCGCCCTCGCAAATCGTCTTGCCCTTGCACAGATCGTAGACGTAGGCCAGACGCTTGCGCGGCTGCCCCTTGGACTTCATGACGATCTCCTTGATCTTCGGATTGTGCGGCGAGACGAGCATTTTGGAGCAGTAGAAGCACACGCATCTCAAGATCTTGATTGTCTTGGTGATGAACCCGATGTGAAACACTGGCTTGGCCAGATCGATGTGCCCAAAGTGGCCGGGGCATTCGGTCATGTTGCCGGCGCACGTCTGGCAGCGCGACGTCCTGTCGATGACGCCCTGGCGGGGATCCATCAGGCCGCCCAGCTTCGGACGGCCGCCCTCCATCGTTTCCGCGAACTGGACGCCACCCTCGGTGACGGACATGCGGCGCTGCAATCGGGAAAAGAGTTTCGTCAGTCATTCACAGATCGACATGGCATTTCCATGACTTAATTGCATATTTGTTATATTTTTTACATGCGTTTTGGTCGCTTCTTCATAATTAAGTTCTTGATAAAACTCCATAGAAACTTCATCTTGTTATGATCTTGATATTATCGATTTCATTTTCTTTGGGCACAAGTTGTATGATTCTATCTTATGTAACAGATACAGAGAATTATATATAATATATACATTTATATAAAGTGGTATTTGAAGAAAGGTTTTAGTTTCTTGTATAAATTGAAAACTAATCTCATTTATATTCTAGATAGTATATAGATTTGTTTTCCCCGAATACATAAAGAAATACATAACTTTTGCTTGATAATTATTACTTGATAATGGTATGATAAGTAAACAAGAAAATTGTGATTATTTGCTCTCTATCCTAAGACTGCATTTAATACTTCGTGAACGAATTCGTCATCATTTATGTTGATAACATAACTAGTAACTAACTAAGTATTTAAGAGTTTTGATAAATACACTATATCCACTTATCGTATCCTTGGATGTCCTCTATATGGCAGGTATTTTACTAGCCCATATAAGTGACTTTTTATGAATAGAAAACTGATCTAGGAATATAGAGGCATTACTGTTTAATGATCCTACGAAAACGTAAAAACATTGTTCCTGAACTCCTTTCTTCCCCTTTGTATATTTTCAGTTTTTAGATCACTATATCGATCCGTTCTGGGTGAATTTAGCTACTTTCCCTTTTTTTCCAAGAATTTTATAGAGTAGTCTACGATTATTATCATATTATTTTGGCCAAAGGCCGTTTGCTGTCTGTATACAAATCCTGATCCTTCGAAACAAATCAATCCCGCACAAAGGGCAACTAAAAACACATTGAGAGGCATGTGTGCAGTTAATAATATACATTTATTTGCGTATATTCCATGAGGGTATGCGTTTGTTGTGGGCGATTGCCAATTTTTTGCATTTGTATTCTCGTTTACAAAATTTTCAATCTTTTTCAATATGGCGTCGGAGGGAGGCGACGAAGCGCCGAGCTGAGCTGCACTTACAATTTCATCAGGTGACAAAATGCCGAACTGTACGCGCTTCACCTGACGCAGCGGCGCCTTCGAGTCCGTGGTGGTGCTCATCCTGGTCACCAGCCACTAGACAATGGCCACTGGGATCGGGATCGGAATCGGAACCACTGGCGACCGCGAGACTGCGAGTCGGAGATCCCAGAAAGTGGGGCTGCTTTCTGCTGCGTCGTCACACTTTTCACCTCGTGCGATATTGGGCCGCAGAGGAAGGAGCGATTGCACGGCACGGATCGGCGGGGCGTGGGCGAAAACAAGACTGGGTAAACAATCACTGTCTGTTGCTGTGCATTCTACAACATTCGGTCTCTACAGGCGGTTGCGAGTGCGAATTTCCCTTTTTTCCAACGCGATGCGACGTGAAAACGCGGACAACGCGACCGAAAAGTGTCGGAAATACCACTGCCGAGTACGGTCATGCTGCCGAGGGTTGCCAGATGGTTGTAAATCTAGCTATATAGCTAACTAGCTGGTTAGTAGCTAGGCAGGTGAATTGACTTATTAAAATATAGCTTATTTATTATTTTCAAAAAGAAATTTGCAATAATGAATTAAATATTTGAAAAACAGAGACAGGATCTTCGCCTGAAATTGAATTGGCAAGATTTATGTTGGCTTTACGAAAGTTTGATTGAATGTGAAACATTTTTTTTATTTTAGTTTCTAGTATAGTGAGAACTAAGAGTAAAGTTAAATTACTATTTAGCTTTTTCCGCTATTTCATTTTTGAAAAAATTAGGTGTTTAAAAAACAGCTAAAAACACGCCAGGTGGCAGCACTCTCTCTGTCCAGTGCTGCGAAATACCGGCCGGTCAAGCGGTCAAGCCATCAGCTGTGCAGTGCGCTCCGATTTGGGTAATTACGGCAAATAATAGATCGCAATAGCAGCCGGAAAAAGCAGTGGGACGATGAGCGAGGCCGGCACCAACGCGGATGCCGTGGCGGCCGAGAAGGAGCGCAAGTTCCGCATCCAGGGTGGGTTGTTGTCCTCCTCCTCCTCCGCCTGTCCCGCGGGCCACTTACGTACCACTGATTTCATCTGACTGGAAATCCTCCTCCACTTTGCAGCCGCCGCCTTTCTGGGCCTGGTGGGCGGCGTGTCCGCTCTGTTCGGGTTCTCCCGCACGCTGGCCACCGCGAAGAAGACGGACAGCAAGGTCCTCCAGCAGGCTGGAACCCGGCAAGGACTGATCCTGATGGACGAGGGCGCCACCCTGGCCCTGCGGGCACTCGGCTGGGGCACTCTGTACGCCGTCGCGGGCACCGGCGCCTTCTGCTACGGCTTCTGGAAGCTGTCCGGAGCCAAAGACGTAAGGAGAAATGCCTTCGGTTTGAGTGTAGAATCTAATTTATCCAATTTCCGATGCAGTTCCAGGAGTTCCGACTCAAGATGGGCAACGCACTGCCAAGGATCACCAAGGACGAACCGCCCGCCAGCCGCACCGACTTCGAGAGCCTCACGGACCTCATGAAGTACCTGGCCGCCTGGAACAAGGAATGAGCAGCTCACAAACACACACATTTAGTTAAACACCCAATGCCTGAGAAGACTAGAACGTACATAAACCAAAACCTTTGTTAACTTGAAATTCACATACAGGCAATGTTTTTCTTTCAAGACGCTTGATTGGTTATTGCTTACTTGTTTAAGAAATCAGGATACAGCTGGGTACTGTTGAATCACTTCAATAAGGTCTTTAATCAAAAAGTTTTCGATTTGATCAGCTTTAGAACAACTTTATCAATCTTAGGTTAATTTATAGTGCTTATTAAGGGGTAATAACCATTTTCATTCATTTTTTCATCTTAAACTACTTATAAACTCAGGCGAAAAATGTAACTTTGACACAGGATCATCATAAGATCATCGTGGACCGGCGGCCAGATTCTCATGTATAGCGTTGTTGATCAGAGTGTTCCGCATGAACTTCAACTGATCCTCCAGATTGCTCTGCAGCTCCATCATCTCCTCGTGCTCTGCTTGGAATCGGATGGCGGCATTTATGAAGGCCAAGGAGCCTCGCACGAAGTTCTGCAAATTGGGACCCTCGTCGAGGTAGCGCTGCTGCTCCTTGCTGGGCTGGTAACTCACATTCTGGCCATTCGTCTCCATATATGCCTGCATCACAAAGTTCACGAATCTCTGCTGCTCCACCTGGCCGCGCTTCTTGTACTGCTGCACCTCATCCTCCTGCGTGCTGCCGCCCCAGACTGAAAAGGCGACTATATGTTTATAAGGCACTCATATTGGATTTGGAATCCACTTACTTTCGTCCAGGTCGATGTTGAACAAGGTGCTGGCCTCGTAGGGTCTCGGTTTTAGGGTGGCCTCCAGAGTGGCGGGCACATCCTGGAGCTCAATGTCGGACACATCACTACACGACATGTCGCCGGCAGTCGCGTTGGCCGCATTTTGGAATAGAACCGAACGTCGAACGAAGGTTTTTGGGGGTTTTCCTGGGCTACTTTGGTTTGGCTCCATCGCGTCGCTTTGAGTTTTCAAATCCGCGATCAGTGCGCTTACCAACACTGCTCTGGTTTTATCTAGCTATTTATCGCCATTTTGGCTTTTTTTTTAGTCAAGGAAAGTGAGTTTTGAAAATCTAGAACATTTTTTAAAATATGTAGTTATTTTATATAATAACTACTGCGAGTTCTTTATTTTTCTCTGTTTTTAAAAAGTTATTGGGAATACATTTGTTGGTAATTTTTTAAATTGAATAAAGTGAAGTAGGCATATACTTAATAATCATTGTATACTTTAAGTCCCTTTGTCAAATTTTAGTAAGGTCCATATTCCAATTTGAGAACCAGAAATATAGCTTCATTTCCCACAAAATCCTAAATTAGAAAGTACCCCAAAATTAAAACCATGCTTTATGCGAACGTAGTACGCCTGCTTACCCTGCTCGTGGGCTGCTTTTATCCCGCATTCGCGTCCTACAAGATTCTTAACGGTCAGAAGCACAGCGAAGGAGAACTCCGCCTCTGGATGTCCTATTGGATCGTTTATGGAGTCTTTGTGGTCTTCGATTTTCTAACAGCGAGTCTGGTGGCATTCATTCCGTTTCTGAACGAGATCAAGCTGCTCTTCCTGTTCTGGCTGTTGCCGACTGTGGGCGGCGGCAATGAGGTGATCTACGAGGAGCTCCTGCGATCGTTCTTCAGCAACAACGAGTTCTCCTTTGACCAGGTCCTAACCCATGTCACTTTGGCGGGCGGTGATTTAGTGGGTCAACTTGTGAGCGCTGTCTTCGGCCAGCTAATGGCCGTGGCGGATAGCTGTTTCCTGTCCCGTGGGCATCGTCCTGCCCTGCAGATTACGCCCAGCATCGAGGATCTCGTCAACGATGTGATAGCCAAGAGGCAGTTAAAGGAGAAGCGGAAGCAGATGGCAAGCCTGTCTGATACCATCGATGAGGTCCTGGGAGACAAGACTGACAGGAATGACACTTTGTCTAGCTTGGATGTACTAAACGAATCCGAATCGGATCTGCTTGTCCTCAAGGAGCACAGTTTGAGGCCAAAACCCCAAACGCCACCGAAGCCCATGCGTCAGCCATCCCTTAGCGACGAGGAAATAGAACTTAAGCCGGAGTTGGTTCAAAACCAAGAGATGCTTTCAGCCGCTGTGGCTTAAATATCCTAGAAAAGTCTTAATTAGACAAAGCGCTATAAAAAAAGTAATTTCGAATGTCACAGCCATTTTGCCACTGTTTTCAAATCTAAAAACAGTTTTCAAGAGCATTTTTTTAAAGTGTCAGCAATAAACGCTAGTTTGAATAAATAATTAGTTTTCTTTTTAAATAATTTTAAAAAACTAGCTATATTTTTATAGCTTTTTTCCCGACAAGGCAGCTTCCTCTCGACAGCTTCCGTTGCCGGTCCGGCAACGCCCGCCGCAACAACTCAGCAACGACTCAAAAACAGCTGCATTTAACCCGATTCGATTTGTGATTTGTGTCCTTCCTTTTATGAGATGATATGCCGACTCTGCCTGGAGGATGCTGAGCACGGGGTGCCCATTTTCGACCAGGACCCGTCGGCGGCGCAACCGGCTCTGCGCCAGCTGGCGGAGCTGATCGAGCGACATCTGCAGCTGGTGGTGAGTAGATTCTGGATTTGGACTTGGATTGCCGGTCCAAGAAAAGGCCTCCACCCGGTGCACCCCAATCCTAATCCAATTCCAACCCACCTTCCCAGTTGGCGGCCAACGATGCGGTGTCCACGTGCCTGTGCAACCGCTGCTGGCGGCAGCTGACCGAGATCGAGCTCTTCTGCTCCATGGTGGCCGACAAGCAGCGGTCACTGCACCGCTCGCTGCAGCTAAAGACGGAACTGCCGGAGCTGCCGGAACTAGCCGAGCCGGAGCCCGCCCTGGTCGTGTGGAACACGGAGTCTCCCATCGAGCCGAAGCTCAGCTACGAGGGCGACGACATCAAGGATCACATACTGTGCGAGCCGGTTATCGACGCCCTGTCGGCGGGCGATGAGAAGGACAGCGACTATGGCGACACCTTCGAGCCGGACTTCGAGACGGAAATGCAGCCGGAGGACGATGAGGACGAACCGGAGCCGGAGCTGGACCCGGTGAGGCCACGGCCCAGGGGCAGGCCACGCAAGACGCCGCTGCAGCAGACGCATCAGATTATCAAGAGGAAGTACGAGAAGCGCAAGCAGCAGAACAAGGTCAAGATCACAGAGCTATCAATGAGGGAGTCGAGGGCCAGGTTGAGAGAGATTAAGCGCGAGGAGGATCAGGACGAGGATGAGGACGAAGATGAGGAGGCTGAGGCAGAGGCATCGCCATCTCCCGATCCTGACGAGCAGCCAAAACCGCGCGGCAAACGCGGCCGACCCAAGACCAAGAAACTGGTCACTGCCGACGACAATGATGACAACTCGGAGACGCCCGTCAAGCGCAGCAGCATCAAGGAGATGGACGACTATATAGCCGCCAACGTTAAGCTGGACTGCGCCATTTGCGCCGCTCCACTGGAGGATTTCAACGATCTCAAGCGCCACTTTCGCGTGGAGCACGACTGCACTGGTTATGTGAAGTGCTGCAACAATCGGTACAAGAAGCGGACGCTGTACGTCGACCATCTGCACTGCCACAAGGATCCGCAGTACTTTAGCTGCCAGAGCTGCCGCAAGAACTTCCTCAATCGCAACAGCCAGGTGATGCACATGCTGCGCTTCCACTCGCAGCAGCAGGAGCTGGTCCACCAGTGCGCCATCTGCGAGGCGCGCTTCGCCAAGAAGTTCCTGCTGACCATGCACCTCAAGGGGCACAAGGGCACCGAGCGGCCCGAGGTGTGCGACACCTGCGGCAAGACGTGAGTGATGCCAGCCTGTTAGCCAATCCCCTAATGCGTTGCCATTTTCCTTTCACATTACGCATTACAGATTCCGCACGAAGTTCGAGCTGAGCGCCCATGTGAAGCGCATGCATGCGGCGGACTTTACGCCCATCATTTGCGACATCTGCGGCACACACTTCAGGAGCAAGGCCAACTTCCTCATCCACAAGAAGGCGCTGCATCCGGACGGGCCCGTGGCGGAGGTGCAGTGTACCCTGTGCGGCCGCTGGCTGCGGGACGAGCGTAGCCTGCGCAAGCATCTGGCGCGCCATGATGACCGCGACGGCGACACCAAGTACCGATGCCTGCTCTGCAATGCAGAGAAGTCATCCCGTGCCGCACTCAGCAGCCACATGCGGTACCATCACTCCGCCAAGCGGCACAAGTGCAGTCTCTGCGACAAGGAGTTCAAGCTTCCGCGGGCCCTAGCCGTGAGTCTCCCGGCGTAACCTCCTTCCTGATTAATCTAATCCCAGATGGCTTTCTTCCAGGAACACATGGCCACCCACACGGGCATCGATCTGTACCAGTGCCAGTTCTGCACGCGCACCTTCAAGTCGCACGCCAACATGCACAACCACAAAAAGAAGATGCATCCAAACGACTGGGTGCGAAAGTACTCGCAGCCCAGCAGCAGCATTACCTCCTCGGCGGCTCCAGTTGCCTCTCATCCTCATCCAGCTCCGCCACCGCCTCTGCCGCTGCCTGCAGTGGCTGCCGGACACATGCTGCCGCCGCTGGGCGGGATGGACACCAAGTCGCTGATCGAAATACCCGATCCCGAGGGCTTCGACTTTGTCAGCAACAGCTCCGTGTGCCCCACGCCCGACTGAATTAATCTGTGTGTCTGTCTGCTTGTTTGTGTGTAAACCATGTAAGCCCAGCAGTGCCATTAGTCAGTCTGCAATCGATGGATTTCGATGGAACTGCAGGAATGCTGCTCCCTGGCCGGGGATTTATGTATAAAACCGTACAAATAAACTTGAGTAATTACTGTAGTAGTGGCTGTAGTGTGGAAATCAGGGATGTGGGTAGTGGGCGGTGGTCAGTTCAGGACTCGTCCTCCGGCTCGTCGGCCTCCTCCTCGTTCTCCGTGAGAATGGTGCGGATCTTCATGAGCAGCTCCTTCTTGACGGCGTCCGGAACGAGGGTGCGGGCCTTGGGCGTCACCTCCGTGATGAGCTGCTCGACGGTGAAGCTGTTGTTGGTGCCCTTCTCCAGCAGAATGCTGCGGCACATGAGGCGCACCTCGTCCCGCCAGCCGCACTCCGTTAGCCGACTGCAAAGGAGGTCCTTGATCTTGGAGCGGTCCCCAGTTAGCACCGTGTACTGGTCCACTGCGGCGGAAACGGTCATTCTGGATGAGAGACGCCGGCAAATGGGGATTGGGGTCTAATCTAATTAAATTACTTTTCTCGGGGCGTCTTCTCCTTCTTCTTCTTCTTGGTCCTTGTCAATGCCTCTGTCCCCTGCCCGCTTCGTAGCGTCTTCTCTTCTCCTGTGTTGTTCCTGTCGACGGAGTGGTCAGTGCCAACCATCTGGCTACTTTTCTAGCTAGTTAACACTTAAAAAATGTAATAAATATATTCGAATAAGTATTTCATTAATATCTAATTCATTAAAATTCGAATGTTCAATCTCAGTAGTTTGGAAGAATTGGATTTATTTTTTACACTGCAAGGCATTTCAGCAATTTATCTGTACTATTATTTTTTTCTGTAAAAGGAAGTTTTTAAAACTTTAATCTACTTATAGCCTATTCACATTAGTCAACATCTATTGTTTACCGTCTAACGTTTTTGATGGTGCATACAAATATGACAAGCCAAACGGCTAAAAAATATTCTCCTAATTTATCTTTAGCTTTTTTCTTTGGCTCCACCTTGGCACCTCTATCGCCTAACGTTGATTCTGGTCGCGATCTGGCAACGCCACGTCTTGTAAACCGAATTTGCCTGGCAATTAATTGAATTAATTGGTGTTCCTGCAGCCATAAAGCAATGATATGTCGCCTCTGCCTGGACAATGCGGAGCACAGCGTGCCGATCTTCGACCAGGAGGACCAGGAGGAGGCCCCCTCCAATCTGGCGGAGCTCATTGAGAAGCACCTGCAGTTGGTGGTAGGTACATATGAAGTTTCCACTCTGTTTAAACTTTAAACTATAGCCCACCACCTGTCAATCCCTATTCCCGCAGCTCCTGCCCAACGACGCGGTGTCCAAGTGCCTATGCACCCAGTGCTGGCAGCAGTTGGCCGACTTTGAGCAGTTCTGCGCCATGGTGATGAAGAAGCAGCTGGGCCTGCAGCAGCTGAAGATGGAGCCGTTCTCGGAGGACGAGGATGCGGACACCAAGGCGCAGATCCTGTGCGAGCCGGAGATCGATGTGAGTCCTGCGGCGGCGGATAACGAGGAGTGCAACGAGATCGACGGCGATGCCAGCAGCAGAAGCAGCAGGAGCAGCAGCCTCCGAATGACTACCAACCGGCGAAGAATGCGTCTGCCCTCGCCCATCAGACGCACAATGCGACCCCGGGCGGCTTCCACGGCGCCCAAAAGCCGCGTCGTCAAGGCCAAGGCCAAGACGAAGCGCCACCAGGAGGAGGCGGACGAGGATGAGGAAGCCGAGGGCGATGGCGATCCGGAGAGCCGGAGCAGCAATAGCCGGGAAATGGACAGCTACATCGCTCTGCACGGCCGCCTGGAGTGCTGCATGTGCGGCGGCGACGATCAGTTCCAGAACTTTGCCGAGATGAAGCGACACTTCCGGAACCATCACCAGTCCGCCGGCTATGTGGTCTGCTGTCAGCGGCGCTACAAGAAACGGGCCCTCTACGTGGACCACCTCCGGATGCACAACGATCCGGACTACTTTAGGTGCAAGATTTGCGCCAAGCAGCTGGTCAGCCGCATAAGCTACGACGTGCACATGCTGCGCTTCCACTCCAACGAGGACGAGCTAAGCTTCGCCTGCAATCAGTGTACCAAGCGGTTCTCCAAGCAATTCCTGCTCACCATCCACTCCAGGGTGCACCAGCAGGAGCGAAAGGAGCAGTGCAAGCACTGCGACAGATCGTAAGTGAAAGGAGTTAGGGCTAGAGTAAAACTAGAACTATAACTGGATAATATCGCCCACAGCTTTCGCACCGCCGTCGATCTGCGGCTGCACATGCGACGCACCCATGACCCCGCCTTCGTGCCCTTCATCTGCGACGCGTGCGGGGCCAAGTTCAAGACGAAGCAGAACCTGCTGGTCCACAAGCGCACCGTTCACCGCGAGGGCTCCCAGCTGCCGGAGGTACAGTGCCAGGAGTGCCAGGTGTGGCTATCCGACGAGAACAGCCTGCGCAAGCACATGTACATGCACCTGGACGCCGCCTCGCTGCGGCAGTGGAAGTGCGAGCAGTGCGGCCTGGAGAAGGGCTCGCGGGCGAAGCTGGCGGCGCACATACGCTACCATCATCCGAAGGAGTACCACAAGTGCACGCACTGCGGCAAGGAGTTCAAGAGCAGCCGGGGGCTCGAGGAGCACACGGCCACCCACACCGGGCAGGATCTGTACGAGTGCGCCTTCTGCGAGCGCACGTTCAAGAACTCGGGCAACATGCACAAGCACCGGCGACAGATGCACGCCGCCCAGGTGGCCGCCCTGCAGCAGCAGAAGAAGGTGCGGCCCAGCAAGCGCAAGGACAAGGGGGACCTGCTGCTCGACGTCCTGGCCGCCGGGGGAAAGGAACTGAACCATGCCATGGGAGTGGCGGTGGGCGTGGGAGTGGGAGTGGGAGACATGAACGACTGATCGATTCCAAGGGCCAAATAAACACACATTGGAATTAAGTAAAAGCTAGTGTCTTTTTATTTTGTTTTAACAAACCTTAATTGAGTTAATTTAAGAATTAAATTAAGATTCAAATTTTTATAAAAAATTTTGTTTTGCTCTAGGGAAATAAATATTAAAATGTTTACAGAATTCAGTTACAGAAAGCGTAATTTTTTTTTTAAATATATTTTGTTTGCTTTCTTCAAATATTCTTTCTCAAAAGCGTTTCAAGTTTTATAACAATTTTGTTTAAATCCTCTTTTTTCCCCTGCATTCCTATCCCACCGTTTCCGGTATTTTAATTTACTTAAATGTAAATGATGCACCAAAACATTTTATACTCGTTTTAAAATTTTGTAGGCGCATCCATCTACCTAAATTGGCACACAAATCTTGCTTAAAAAATTATATAGTTAAAGAATCGTTTGGTAGGATGGTGTTATAAATATTGCCTAAAATGAACTCTCATTCTTGGACAATTTGCTGTTCTCTGCGGGAAAACAGTTCCGTTTAAAATTGCAACAGCGATTTTAAGCGGCTTAAAATTGCTTAAAAATTGCAACAGCGATGCAGAGGGTATAGCTGGGAAATTACCGGAGAGTCAAAATCTTACGGACCATCCGTTCAACGGATGGTGGATGGCTCTCTATCTGGTATCCCAGAGAATCCTAAAATTGTTGTCAGAAAAAAGCATATTGTTAAAACATTATAGAATCTACAGAATTAGTTTTAATCCCGCTATGTTCCCCTCCATTCCAATACCACCGTTTGTACTTTGGTATATAAATACTGAAAATGCCTGCGATAACTCGATATCGATATCGATGTTGATCGAAATCAGTCTTTTATCTGTGGAAATTTCATTTCTAGCTTCACTTTTATTTCAGGGGTCCAGGTAAACGAAACGCGAAAGTTGGTGAAATAGTTTTGGTTTTAATTTTTAAAATTGTATTAGTTTTCCGTTGGTCCAACACACTCACTCACGCACATATTTGCTATTCAGTTTATTATTTTCCACACACTGATTACGCATCCGATTTGGCATTATGCTCTTAGTTTCCCTATTTTTTTGCACTAAGTGAAAATTTAACGCGAAAGACAAAAGTTTGGGGCGTCCAAATAGTAATCTCAATGTGGTACGGTACAGTTTCCATTGTCTTGGTAAGTGCCCCACGCTGTGCAACGTATACACACACACACAAACAAAATGGTGGTGACCTATTAATAACTTCAATTCCATCCCGCGTTTTCCTTTCAGTCTCGAAATATAGCTGCAAGTGAGTGCGTTACTTCCGTGATCGGTGTAGATTAGAAATTAACTCCAAACTTCGGCTTTGTCCCGATCTTCTGCAACCTTTAAAGGAGGTTTTCGGACACGTTGCAACAACGACAATTCTAACTATTAACATTTTCTCTCCCTTTTTAGGACGCTGAGATGGCCATCCGTTAAGGGGTAATATATAAACGATAGCTTTGGAGGAGGGTTCGAATGAACGAGACTGCGGCATAGCCAAAACGCGTTGAGAATCGTTCGAACCGTTCTCTAAAGCAAAAACATTAAAGAATCGGTCGCTCCGTTTTTTTAATGGTTTTCCTCTAATCGAGAGGTTGTAATGTTGTACGACCAGCAAAGTAATTCGATTATTTGAAAACCAGGTGATTGTTTTCATGGTTGACTCGTCTGTCGTCAAGCTGTTAAACAAAATGAAGCAATCACCATCAACGCGTTAAAGCCCTTAAGACGCGCAACGTTTTACAAGCCGCCATGAACGAAACCAAAGTCTTAAGGCATGCAAAATGTTGCATTCGTAACGTTTTACGTGCCTTAACCATTCCAAAAAAAAGGAAATTTCCAAGTTTCGTAGAACTGATGCATTGTTATACGAAACTTGGGAGTTTCCAAGAAAAAAAGTATTCGTTTAGAGCGAGATGGACATAGAGAGGTGATCTCTTTCTTGTACGAGTTTCGAATAGAAAGAGAGGGTAGATCGCGCTGGATTAGAGTGAGAGGGCCTATGGCTACTCGAATGTATGTAAATATGTTGGATTTTAAATAAAAGCAGTTTCCTACGAAAACTTCGTTTGGTTTTTCTTTTTTATTAATAAATGGACGCCATTTTGTTGGTGCCAGAGTAACTGAAAATGGAAGGCTTCCAACGTAGATCGCCATCTTGGTTTCCAATTTTGAGTAAGGACACAACACTTTACAACACTGTTCGGAGGATGACACGGCTAAGTTAGCGTAGACACGCACCTGACGATACATCGATAGGCGTTGAACTTAGTTTGGAGTTGTTATAGTTGATATCCATTCCCACTGTTATCACTCAATGTTAACTGGACTTAAACAGCAAAGACAAAAACCAAACACCGATGTCCAAAACTTATAAAACATCGTTGTTTTCATCGATGTTTCTCCCTTCTCTTCTTCCTCCCAGATAAGGGGTTTTCCCCCTACATTTAGGGGTTTTTTGATGTGTAAGGGGGAATTTTGGGGATTTCTTCGGAAATTGTATTACTCAAATGTTTGAAAAAATCACTAAAATGTGTGATCCCCAAGATTGACACGCTTAAAAATCACATATATATGGCAAAAAGATCATAAAAATTCTACACACGACTTTCCTTTCGAGTACATATGTAGACGTTTCCAATCTTAACATTTCAACAACGTCATATTGAGACATTTTTTATTTTAATGGACATGTTAACTGATTTTTTGAATTTAGTGGGAAAACGGGATATTTTAGGGATAAATATCGCCTGTTTGAGATTTTATAGGGGGTAAGCAAAACTATCATCTGGCAACACTGGTCGAAGAAATGAAAGAAATGTTTTAAAATGCTCGCGTGTTTAAATCGATTTTCGAAGTTCAACGTCAACGCAACCGCCGCCAGGCTGCCATGCAACTGAACTCGATGCCGAGTCGGCCACCTTACTGGTGTTTTAACTGTGGCAAAAGTGCGTAAAAAGTCAACAAAAAGTCAAGCTTTTCGAGTGTGTGTGTGTGTGTGTCGTAACGTGCGCATGTGTGTTGCACCAGCTCGAGTGTGCTGGTGAAAACCTTGAAAATGCCTTGAAAACAGCATAATCTGCTTATAAAGTGAAGAAAGGGGGGACAACAAAGTAAAGGAAAACAACAACAATTGCGTATATAATGTACAAATAAGTGTACATCAACACAGTTAACAGAGTGTTATTTTGTCTTTTCGCTGTTAAATCAGCAGTTCGCCTCTGTTAGGTGGGACCGTGCTGCCGAAAATACCGCCGCCAGTATGACCGCGCCAGCTGAACGAAGGCCCCATCCTATTGTCATTAGAAAATTCTCACATATGTATTTTTCTTTTCCCCCCCAATAAAAACAGCAGCACGCAGCGTTTAAACCAGCAGCTAATTAAACGAGCTAGTGTTAAGTGTTCGGCAACTGGTGCAAATATCGCAGGAAAAGCCAAACGGGCCACGCCACAATCGTCGACAACAACAACAGGGACGGGAAAAGAAAAGGGCTGCGCAAAAACGTAAACAAAAGCAAGTTTCTAAAGCCAAAGCCAGAGGAAAAACAAAGCCACGAAAGCGAGGAACAAAGAGGGGAGCTCAAGAGAGGGACGGAAGTGGAGCGGGGAGGAACAGGAAGAGGCAGAGGAAGAGGAAGAGGAAGAGAGAAGGAGCAGCAGCAGCAGCAGCTGAAGCAGAAGAAGAAGCGCAAAACAGAAACCGAAAAATGGACTCGGACAATGACAATGATTTCTGCGATAATGTCGACTCGGGGAACGTCTCCTCGGGCGACGACGGCGACGATGACTTCGGGATGGAGGTGGACCTGCCGAGCTCCGCGGAGCGCCAGCTGGACCAAGACGACTACCAGTACAAGGTGCTCACCACCGACGAGATTGTGCAACACCAGCGGGAGATCATCGACGATGTCAATCTGCTGCTAAAGGTAAGTACAGTGGACACCAGCGGTGGTGAAACAACCGTATTATCTATCTATCTATCTATCCATCCCCCCATCTATGTTAATCTTATGTGGGTTCGAATTGGATTGCCAACAAATACAGTCAACTCTCTTGGTCATGAACCATCATCAGTTGGAAACCAATAATATTACAGATTATAGAGTATAGTTAAAGATAGATTTCCTTATAATTACTGGAACATTCCAACATTCCTAAGAGTTCCAACAGAAACTAAAGATTTGCTCACTTCCGCTTCCGTTTCTCCTCAGCGATAATCTTTAGAAGCCTCTATTCCGATCTCTTATACAGTCAATCCTATATATAACAAACCAACCATTAAATAAAATTATTATTTTTTGGAAATACTACCCATCAATAGTAATATATGAACAATGATTAAATCTGAACAAATTAGTTATTTCTTAAAATAGATTTTTTTTTGTATTTTTAAACGACTTTTCATGATTTATTTATTTACTGCTACATTATTTTTACAATATTTGAACAGTCCTAAAAACGAGTTCTTACTGTACTGCACATAGTGCATGTGTATCCGCGCATCTCGCGCCCCACCTCTCCGCCCTCCGCCCTCCGCTCTGCCTGGGATCTGGGATAAACTGAAGGTCGTCCGCTGATGACTGCCAGTGCCAGTGAAATCGGAACACAAGCACCCAGGCGCACACAAGGTCGCCAGATCCGCATCCCACATCCGCATCCCTCATCCGCATCTGCAGCTGGCTTGCCCAAAGTTTTCACTTTCCCATGATTCGAGGGATTTCCTTGGAAAAACCAGAGTTTCAGGGTTTTCTTTGGAATTGAATCGAATTTTATCCGGTGCAAAAAAGTGCTGCATGTGGGTGCGTTAAATGTTAGCTGAAAAGAAAAAAATGGTTAAATCTCATTTAAAATAATTACAATATAAGGTTTCCAAAAACCAGATTATAGGTTTTAAAGAACCTTTCTATAAAATCTCAATGATCTAAAATCTTAGAAAACTAAGAGTATTTTGAAAATATGATGGTAATTTCATTGTTAAACGAAATTCACTTAACGTGCGTGTTCACTTTCTGTGTAGACACGCATTTCGATTGATTTTTTAAAGCTTTTTAATGTTATTTTTATATTTTTGGATTTTTCAGAAGAAAATATCAAAAAAAGGACTGAAACAATTATCCAAAAATGCAATTTAAATTATTGTTAGACTTGAAAAGACTCCCCTAGTTTTGAATTTGTAACAATAAGGGTCGTTTTCTCGTCCGCTTGTTAAATTTAAAGTACGCTTTAGAATCTACTTTAAATTTAACATACATACAAACCAGAAAACGCCCCTTAGAAAGACTGCTTAGGGCTGTTTTCTCGTCCGCATATTAAATTTAAAGTATGCTTTAAACTCTGAATTTCCATAAGTTTTTAAGGATTTATCCTTACTTTAAATTTAACATGCGGACGTGAAAACGGCTCTTAGTCCACTATTTTGATTTCAATTTGGCTTTATTTTGTTGGTTTTAGTTCGGTTTGGTTCATCCTAATGCAGCTTCAGCTGCTGATCGCTAATGATTTGGCATTGATTTCGAGGCCAACTGGGATGCAGCCACCGCCACCGTTCTTTCTGCCTCCTGTCGCCCCACACATCTATTATACCTATATATTAGCCATCATTCAGTGACATTTGCTTTGTATTGCTTTATTTGTCCACAGCTGCCCACACCCATTACGCGGATACTGCTAAATCACTTCAAGTGGGACAAGGAGAAGCTATTGGAGAAGTACTTCGACGACAACACCGAGGAGTTCTTCAAATGCGCACACGTCATAAATCCTTTCAACAACGCCACCGAAGCGGTCAGACAAAAGGTGAGCTTCTGAGTGCTGGGCTACCATTTTATGTGTACCATCTAATGCATTTCCCTCTATTTCAGACCACACGAAGTCAGTGCGAAGAGTGCGAAATATGCTTTTCACTGCTCCCGCCAGATGTAAGTGGCCCTCAGGGAGGCGGGAGAAAAGTTCCTGCATGACCTAATTGCGGTTTCGAAACCATTTTCATTTTTCCACCAACTAACCATGGACATTTGTGGGCAAATAAATTCCTTATCTCCGATAATGATTCCCGGCCGCTGCTTAGCTGCACAAATCTATAATATTCTAAAAGACTTTATTTTTATTATATCAATTATTTTATTGCCAAAAGCTTATCAATGTTATACCTATTTGATTTATAATTTCTGATTGTTACCGTTTATTTGATTTCCCCTGGAGGAATCTGGTTATGTCTAGTGAAATTAAGTACTTCACGGCTATGTGCAGCTATGCGAGGCCTTAGATTGGATAATCGACTTGTCGCCTGTCTTGTTAGAGTCAAATATGCAAATTGTAAATTGCAATTTCTAGCCACTTTCACTTTTGTCAGACCTTAAGTTGCCTATGTAGTTGCTTGTGGCCTTATTCGTGCACGATAAGAAAAGGAATTCAAGGTCAAATACTAAATGGGAATCGCCTGAAATGTAGTTTAAATATATAATATAAAAAACGATAAACGTAGGAACTATATATTATAAATTATAAAACATTTAAAGGCATTTTTGATTAATGTTTCTTCTCTCTCTTTATGTCATCATCTAGTCCATGACCGGGCTGGAGTGCGGACACCGATTCTGCATGATCTGTTGGCGCGAGTATCTCACAACGAAGATCGTTACGGAGGGTCTGGGCCAGACCATCTCGTGCGCGGCGCACGGCTGTGATATCCTGGTGGACGACGTCACCGTCACCAAGCTGGTGCTGGACGCACGGGTGCGGGTCAAGTACCAGCAGCTGATCACCAATAGCTTTGTGGAGTGCAACCAGCTGCTCCGCTGGTGTCCGTCCGTCGACTGCACCTATGCGGTTAAGGTGCCGTATGCGGAGTCTCGTCGCGTCCACTGCAAGTGCGGCCATGTCTTCTGCTTCGCCTGCGGCGAAAACTGGCACGATCCGGTCAAGTGTCGTTGGCTTAAGAAGTGGATCAAGAAGTGCGACGACGACTCGGAGACGTCCAACTGGATCGCGGCCAATACCAAAGAGTGTCCCAAGTGCAGCGTGACCATCGAGAAGGACGGCGGCTGCAACCACATGGTGTGCAAGAATCAGAACTGCAAGCACGAGTTCTGCTGGGTCTGTCTCGGTTCCTGGGAGCCGCACGGCTCCTCCTGGTACAACTGCAATCGCTACGACGAGGACGAGGCCAAGACGGCCCGGGATGCCCAGGAGAAGCTGCGCTCCTCGCTGGCCAGGTGGGTTTAGATGCTACCTTTTTCTACCAATTGCTTACTCACGGATGAACTTATTTTATCTGCAAATTGCTATAATTAATGATAACGCGATTGCAATGCCGAAATGAATCAGCTTTAATTTCCAATTTAGTTTTATCGCTGGTAAACAAGTTGAGTAATCAATTGCAAATCAAAGGGGAGTTTAGATTGTGAGGCACTCGGGAATGATAGATGTATTGAATCAACTAGCATAAATATATGATTAATAATTAGCTTTTGTAATTTATAAATATTTTTTATAATTATTTTTGTTTTTAAAGCACCTTTTTACATTTTTAAACATATTAATCTCAAATGGCATTCTACTTAAACCACAGATATCTCCATTACTATAATCGCTACATGAACCACATGCAGTCGATGAAGTTCGAGAACAAATTGTATGCATCTGTGAAGCAAAAAATGGAAGAGATGCAGCAGCACAACATGTCCTGGATTGAGGTAAGTGCAAGAGGAAATGACTTACAAAGCGAAACAGATAAACTAATCAAACCAAAATCTCTGTAATTGCAGGTGCAATTCCTGAAAAAGGCTGTCGACATACTTTGCCAGTGCCGTCAGACTCTCATGTACACATACGTGTTTGCGTATTACTTGAAAAAGAACAATCAATCCATGATATTCGAGGATAATCAAAAGGACTTGGAGTCGGCAACGGAGACGTTGTCCGAGTATTTGGAACGTGATATTACATCCGAGAATTTGGCTGATATTAAGCAGAAAGTGCAAGATAAATACAGGTGGGTTTTTGGCATACGTAACCAGTTGAAACCAATTCCTAACTGCTTTCCATCCGATTAGGTATTGTGAAAAGCGGTGCTCTGTCCTGCTGAAGCACGTGCACGAGGGGTACGACAAGGACTGGTGGGAATACACAGAATGACGCGAGTCATGGCTGGATAACTAAGCTAAGCTGAGCAGCGGCAGGCAGTCGGAGTGTAGTGCCCGCTAAACGCCTCCCCATCCAGCATCCAAAATGCACCAAACGCAAACGCTATCCCCATCCAAACGCATAAACAACACCAACCAACCAATCAACCAACCAACCAAGCAGCCACACACCCACCCACCCACACAGAAACCGAAGCCGAAGAAGTTGAACAGAAGTTAAGGATAATGCAGAAGCTACACAGAAAGAAAAGGAAAAAGGCAAATGGCAAAAGGAAAGAAAGGCGGAACTCCCACAGAATGAAACCCCAGAAAAAGAAAAGCAGAATATGAAACCATTTCTAATTATTGTGAAACCAGAGGGAAATCAATATTAAATCGTAATATATAAATATATAATTATATATATATTTTTCTTCGTAATGAGCAGAAGCCTGAGGACACTGAGCAGGACAGCAGGATCAGATAGACACAGACACTCACACTCACACAACCAGTCACAAGGATCAGCAGCAGAAGCAGCAGCAGCAGCATATATATATAGTAAATAATCAACAGTTACAAACTTATTTGATGTTAACCGATTGCAAAGAGATCTTCATGTTATCAAAAAACTAAACAAAAAAAAAATGAAACAAACAAACAAAAGAAAAAGCGAAAAATTAGTGAATTCAAAGCTCCGCGAAAGAGAAACGAACAATAGAACCTAAACTTATGTGAAATAAACTACACATGTAAGCAGAAACACCTGCCCAGCTACCTTTCCACCTTTCCACCTGCCCTTTGATCCAACTTCCTTCGATCTTTCAACGCTTTTAACCCCGTTTTTAACCCCGCTCCCGTTCGGGCTTCAAGTTCAAGTTAGCGTTATTGTTCTTTAGTTGCAATCTCAGCCCAGTTCGATTTTGAATCTTGAATTTCGACAAGGATTTCTTCCAGTTTGTTAAGCGCTTATTTAATTGATTTTTGCCTCTTCCCATTCTGTTTTCTGTTTTCTGTTCAATAAACAATTGTGCCTAGCATATATGGAACGGAAACACTCACACGTTTGCGATTCGATCGGATAAGCTTTGTTTTCGTGGCGGGAGCAGAGCTACGCCCCCATTCTTAGTTCGTAATGGCCTCTCGAATATTGTAAATGTTAAATGGAGCCGGGTGGATCGAGATCTGGATCGAGATCAGTGCTCCCGACCGCGATAATCCAAGTGAACTTTGAACTCCAGCACAAATCGAAGAACATACCGAAACCCGAAAAACACACAACACACTGAGTTATATAGACGAGAATTGTATAGTTAATGAGGAGGGAGTGGGGGATCCTAGGGTCCTCGGATCCTCCTCCTCAATTCGTTGTATATAAGAGAACAGTTTTGTCCATGGTTTCCTAGCCCGCCCACAAACACACAAAATTAAGCACGATAAACACGTGAAACACACCCAAAACTCGACTTGCCACGCCCCCGCTACGTAGGCGTTGGACCCTTTTTACCATGTTTCCGTTTTCAGCATTCTCTATATTCTTAACAACAGTAAATACAGAAAACAATTATATTTATAAATAAAACTAAATGGAAAACTCATTGAAATTAAATTGATGTAAAAAGTTAAAAGTTGTTCGAATTGAAAGAAAATGACAAAAAATACCATATTGTGGAATAAAAAAATATATATAAAAAAAAGCTGTAAAAATTATGAGAAACTATGTATGTATAATTAAAGATGAAATGTTGCAAAAATTAGTGAAAATAAAAATTTAAAAAATATATAAGGTTGTTTTGGTATGAGAAGGATTCTATGTGGTATGAACGTGGTTTAAGCTTTTGTAGCCATAAAACCACATTTGAAGGAAAATCAGGATATGCGATTTTGGTAAAATTAGCATTTTATAAGAACTGTTTTTTGCTGTAGTTTGTCCAAAAATGGTCTTAAATCAAAAATACTTACTGTTTTGAACAGCTTGCAACCCTTTGAATTGATTCCCATCACTTTTCGGACTGATTTAGGAAAATTAATTTTTTGTAAATTTTTACATTTTTGATAAGGGGTAACATCATCATTTTTCGCAAAAAATGACAAAAATTAAAAATTTCTAGAGTTGAATGCCAATCGATTGGGAATATAATCATGAGTTCAACAAGGTACGACACTCTATATTTGGATGTCTATTCCCGTTTTTATAGCCAAAATACTGATTTCTTATGGTGGAAAATATGGATTTAAATTTTAGACGAAAATAACCATTCTTTTGTGGTTTTTCAACCGTAGTTTGGATAAATCAAGGCCCACAGCTAAAAGACCGACTGTTTTGAGCAGCTAACAACCTAAACTAACGATCCCCATCACTTTCTGGGAAATTTATTTTTTCATCAATTTTCGCATTTTTAACAAGGGGTAACATCATCATTTTTTGCAAAAAATGACAAAAATTAAAAATTTCTAAGTTTGAATGCCAATTGATTGGGAATTAAATCATGAGTTCAACAAGGTACGACACTCTATATTTGGATGATTATTCCCGTTTTTATAGCCAAAATACTGATTTCTTATGGTGGAAAATATGGATTTAAATTTTAGACGAAAACTAACGTTTCTTTTGTGGTTTTTCAACCGTAGTTTGGATAAATCAAGGCCCACAGCTAAAAGACCGACTGTTTTGAGCAGCTAACAACCTAAACTAACGATCCCCATCACTTTCTGGGAAATTTATTTTTTCATCAATTTTCGCATTTTTAACAAGGGGTAACATCATCATTTTTTGCAAAAAATGACAAAAATTAAAAATTTCTAAGTTTGAATGCCAATTGATTGGGAATTAAATCATGAGTTCAACAAGGTACGACACTCTATATTTGGATGATTATTCCCGTTTTTATAGCCAAAATACTGATTTCTTATGGTGGAAAATATGGATTTAAATTTTAGACGAAAACTAACGTTTCTTTTGTGGTTTTTCAACCGTAGTTTGGATAAATCAAGGCCCACAGCTAAAAGACCGACTGTTTTGAGCAGCTAACAACCTAAACTAACGATCCCCATCACTTTCTGGGAAATTTATTTTTTCATCAATTTTCGCATTTTTAACAAGGGGTAACATCATCATTTTTTGCAAAAAATGACAAAAATTAAAATTTTCTAAGTTTGAATGCCAATTGATTGGGAATATAATCATGAGTTCAACAAGGTACGACACTCTATATTTGGATGTCTATTCCCGTTTTTATAGCCAAAATACTGATTTCTTATGGTGGAAAATATGGATTTAAATTTTAGACGAAAATAACCATTCTTTTGTGGTTTTTCAACCGTAGTTTGGATAAATCAAGGCCCACAGCTAAAAGACCGACTGTTTTGAGCAGCTTACAACCTAAACTAACGATCCCCATCACTTTCTGGGAAATTTATTTTTTCATCAATTTTCGCATTTTTAACAAGGGGTAACATCATCATTTTTTGCAAAAAATGACAAAAATTAAAAATTTCTAGAGTGGATTACGAGTTCAACGAGGTACGACATTCTATATTTGGATGATATTTCCCGTTTTTATAGCCAAAATACTGATATTTTATGGTGGAAAATGAGGACTTTGTCCGAAAATTCTTGTGATTTTTAAGGCCTTCAAGAGAGCAGTAAATATTTAGTTTATTAATAAAATAACATTGCAATTTTAGATTCACATCTTCTCTTAATTCCTTTTAAGAATATAATGCCTAACGATTTCAAATTATTAATATCCTAACCTAACTCTGAACGGTATTCTTATATTTGTAATACTGAAAGTGACATATTTATGGGAAAATAATTCGACTTGTGTTATGATGTAAATTTACTTGAATTCTGTACACTTAAATCTAAAATCTCCGAAACACTGTGACTTCGGATTACTTGCATAGGTATTTCTTAGTTTTTGGATTTTTTCCATTGGCATTTGTCGGCAAATGTTGTAAACGTAATAATTGTATTAGGCCTCTACGGCTTCTTCTCATGCAAGGTGGATGGAACATGGAGCCTCGATTATTGGATGATGGGCTGCTGGCTTCCGTTGTTTTCGGTTCTGTTGCTTCTATGGCCTCTTACAATAGCCGCTGTCACACGCACAAGAGTCTTAAGTCTAATCTTGTGCAGTGGCCAGCAGCTGCAATAAGTACCTTTCGGTTCGCGACGCAGTCGGTGAATCACACTCACTATTCGTTATTCTTTATTCGAATCGTATATCGTATATCGGCCAAAGATGTCTTGCAGGAGGCATTACAGTTGAGCGGACATTGCCGAACCGAGTGCTGAATAAATGATGATGATGTGCCAGCGACATATGGTCGAAATTCCAGGCTACAACTTACGGAGGTCCTGCCACGTTTTTGAATAATATATGTGTATATAGTTTATGAGTTGAGTCCCTCTATGGCATATTGATTTTCAATTGGAATCGGTTGTTCATATATGTATATTTATGATTACGATATATATCCTGGGCACTGATATATACAATCACGTTGGAAAAAAAAAATACTAGTTTAGTTTTGGATCCTGAGAGCACTTGAAAAAAAAGTGGGGAATATATTTTAGTTTTAGTTTCAGTTTTTTGTTTCGATACTAGGATGTACTAGCTTGTCCGCTGGTTGTCGCTTAATTAACGCTGTTTAACTGAGACATTGTTCGGTCCGGCGTTCACCTTTTATAGCGACCAGAACATCCCCATTGTTTGAGCTTGTTTAAGTACTCACCGTACGTGTGTTGGCCGAAGACTTAGATGTGTGTGTAATATTATTAGGGGCGCATTAGTGTGTGTCCCAGTGCAGCTGAAATAAAAGGCTGCCTACTTTCCGGCGCTGCTTTGGGTGGAAAGCGAATCCCAAAAAATCGAAAGCCAGACATTGAGGCAGGTTTCTCTCTCCCTATATATATGTACATATATGTAGATGTATTTACCTTCGGGGTTCTTGACCAGAAGCCAAAGTCCCGCTGGGCGAAATATGATCCGAATGGAGATATGCAACTGCAACTACAATTGCAACTGCAACTGCCACAATCAGTGGTGTTGGTGGTGGTGGTGGTGGTGCTGCTTCATCCCCCGATTCCCAACCCGGGGGCGTTACAAAAATTAAATAACATTTTTCCCGGCAGTGGCCACTGGGCACTTCTATGGCATCTTCTCGGTTTGAGTTTGGGCTGCGGGGCTCTTCGAATGCTTCGCTGGTCAGCGCCCGTACAAAATACTAAATACAAAAGTGTGCCTGTGTATTTAGTATTTAGTGTTTAGTGGGGAATCTCAACAAGGTAACGGTAACGGCAACGGCAACGCTAACGGTAAAGGTAATGATGGTAATGGTGGCTTAGCGCGTATCAAGTGACAGATTGTCTGCGGCAAGGAGGCCGGCGATCAGTCGATTGGGAAACCATAATTTCCGACAGCTTTTCACAACTGTCACTGCATTTATGTACAAATGTTATAATGTAGCTTGTTAAAATTTACATCATATAATATAATAGAGCATATGTTTTAAGCAGATTCAGAAGACAGAACCTCCAATTATGGCCAGTGCTGTAAGTAAACTTCAATTTTCATTATTTAAATTATATTACTAGATATAGGTTGAGATTTAAATCAGAAACTATAAATGGTATCAATGGAATTCAGGAACCATTTCTGAAAAGTTGTAATATAATAAAGTAACTTCATACTTTATGTATCTCAACATTAAGTATTATCATTTGACATATTAATACAAATTTTATAAAATAAGAAAGGAAAGTATTAAAACTAAATAAAAAACTAAAATATTTTGAATTTTTCTTTAGTTAAAAAAATAAGAAACTGGATTTTATCTTATAGGAAATTAATTGTATATACAATGTTTATAAATATGTATTTTTTATTAGATTTAAAATTTAATAAACAAATTTAGTACAATTAAACAGTTTATGTCAAGTAAATATTTGAATGCAAAATATATTATACTTAAACGACAGAACTTAAACGATAGAACGACCTTAGAGCGTAACTTTTGGAACTTGTATAAATTGCTAATCAAATTGAACAGGTGCTCGGAAACAAGTTCATTCTCTTCGCCAGCTAATAAATTTCAAATAAGCCAGGGGTCGGAATACAAATATTTGCCAAACTTTTAACCAATTTAGACTTGGAAAATGAATTGCCATACCAAGCACCTTGTGTTGAAGTAGTTTGCAAGAAATTGATGGTTGATATAGAAAATAATCATATAAATGTAGCATGTAAATTTACAATATTTTTGTACAAAAGTTAGAGAAAATGTAAAATCGTTTTTGGCCTCCTGTCAATATTAATTGCAATCAATATTCTTGAAATAATGTTGTAATTAAATGGCCGCATACACTTTTATAAACTCCTGTTAGCGCGTCACACGTGTCCTTTGCAGAAAGAGAGGGGAATAGATGGGTGGAAAGAGAGGGCGACAGAGTCGCGACCTTCGCTGCTACGTCACAGTGCTTCAAGATAATCGAGAGCGGAAAGAAATGGCGGAAAAATCCTTGCAAAGGGAAAATGCAAATGGAAAACAGTGAGACGGGGCAAGGCGGGGCGGGGCGAGGCGAGTGCCCTCTATTCTAAAAATAGAAGCCCCCGAAAATCTAGGACAGTGACGTTGCAGACGCTCGTTTTCCTGTTGCGGCACTGAGAGAAATTTTCACAATTATCGCTTTTCTCACCTCAAAATAAAAGAAATAAATGGAATTTTTTCACTAAAATCTAGGTGTAAAAGAAACCTCTTCAAGTTTTCATAAACGATTTAAAACTAAATATCAGAGGGGTTTTTTTTTTCTAAATATCCAAATATAATAATAATAATATTTATTTATACATTAAATAAAATTAATTTATCAATTTACATTTGGTTTTATAATTACCTGGGCTTCAAAACGGCAAATGAGAAACTTTGCTGTGAAATAATTTGGAAAATAAACAGATTAAATATATGTATAATATATACAATTTTTCCTATGTATGTTAAGGATATTTACCAGATGAATTTTTAGGAATGAACGGAATGATTCATGGAAATTGTGCACTCTTTTGTTTTTCATATTATTTTAATTTCAAAATGACCAGTAGAGATGTCTAAAAGCATGCTAAGAACATTTCCATCAGATGTGAGTAGTTAAATATATCATTGCATACTTTTTGACAGCTTTTGATATATGTTTTTATAATCACTTTAAATTTGTAAGGCGCATTTTTTGGATATCATTAAGGTTTTTTACGTTTTTTAAATATATATTTTTCAAATATATTCTAGGACTGTATTAAATACCGTTTCTCTTAAACTCATTTAAGAAAATGTCAAAAGGTATACCGCTGGCGTTGTGTTATTCACAGCATACTTAATGACACCTTTATAAACGAACTTAAAACTCGTACTTTTTTTTATTAGATATTTATTGAAATAATATAAACGTATTTTCTCGCCGTGTGGCGAGCCTTTCACTTTCTCCAGCCACTTTCTCTCGTTTCGTCTTCGTCGGGACTTCGTCTTGGATTTCGGATTCCGATTCGGCACTGGGTTACTGGGTCTGCACATCCACATCGCAGCATCTGCTTGGTGGCTGTGGCGACTATGACGTCAGTGGCGGCGGGTAAATGGCCTCTGCAGGCTCGTCACATGTTGCTGATGGGCACCCCAACGCCACCTAAGGGGTGGCAACCCCTTTTCAGCCCCAGGAGAATAACAACAAACAGGCGCAGGGTCAACAATGTTTGGGCTGCCCCTGAAAGTAGGCAGCGTTTTTTTCGTGCACTACTTCGCGGAGAATAAACAGATAAATGTGGCAGGCTAGTTTAAATGGTTTTAGCGGGGCATTGCTATAGTTTGGCGTTTTGGAGTTACCAACTTTGCAATATTATTTCCTTAACTTCCACTGAAAGTTCTCCCCTTTTCCCCGAGCTGCCCAAAAGAAGGCAACCGTTTTATTTAAAACTGAAATTAGTAAGTTTTTCAATTTAAAACTTTCAGTTGTTCTCTTTTACTTTTGGTAAAAAGTAAAAACTTAATGGTAAATTTGATAATATTTTATTTTCCCTTCCCTGCTTGTTTAATTTTTTTCAACAATGGAATAATTTTAATTTACCTATTTTTTAACCTATCTGGTTTATTTATAGTCTGTTGTTGATAGTTGAAATAATTAAAACAAAATCTCTAAAGACTCTAAAGCATTATAGTTGAAATAACTAAAACAGAATCTTTCGGGATTTTGAAATATTATCACAATTGTCTTAAAATCTTGTTTAATCTACAGTCTAATTTTTGCGTGAATGCTGTGCTAAATATTTGATGTAAATGTAATGATAATGAGTACTATTTAAGAATGTTAACACAAAAAAAAAATGATCTACAAATACTTACAAAGAGCACAGAAAAAAATTGTTTTGGTTTATTAAATTTTATATATTATTATCAGGCTTTTTTTGAAGTTGGGCGCCATTCCACGAACGAGCTCAACGTGTCAAGTTTTTGTATTTAAAACGATCTCAAAACTTGCTTAGTGGAACTCGCACGTAGGACAGAGAATTCGATGCTGTAGGATGGATGAGTTCGATGCTTCACTGGAACACTTTTAACACTTGTAAAAAAAATCTAAAAAAAAAGGGTTTTTTTTTTTTGGCGCCAGACTTTGTATTCTGGGCTTTATATTCTTCTGGTTTTTGGCTTTGATGGTTGGAGCCGCTCACGACTGTTTGGCTTGGAGACGAGTTTCCGACTGATTTTCCCAGATGCTGGCACTGCGAATGTAAACCCATGACCAGGCTCAAATTTGAAGCGCCTGACGTCGACCGAGGCAGAGGCAGAGGCAGCATCAGCGGCAGAGGCAGAGGCAGAGGCAGCATCATGATGTCGCACACAGTGTCCTTTGCAGATTATGTCTGGGGTCGCGATGGGGGTCGGGGTCTTCAGTTCTCTCTTTGGGGCTGGGTCCTCTGTGCTTGTGCCTGTGCCTGGATACCATACCATCCAATACTTGGATTTCTCAATGAAAATTTCCATTTGCAGCCAGCAACAGCCAGCAGAAAACAGCATTGGATGCACTTGCCTCACATCCTGTGAATGAATGCCAGCCGTGACGTCACTGGGCCGCAAGCCTTCGTGTTCTCCTTTTTTTTTTTTCCATTTCGGCACTCGGCACTAGGTCACTGTGTTAGCAGACGTCGAAGGAGGGAAAGAGACGGAGAAGGGGGGGAGGCGGTGGCGGTGGAGGAAGGGGCGTGGCCGGTTATTCGGAACCCAGACAGCCGAAAGTCGCAAGTCCTGCTGCTCCTGTTCCTGTACCCCTTCGCACAAAACCCCGCCTAAGCCGATGCTAAACAATCAAAGAGAGAAGGAAAACTTTTTCAAAAGCCTCGAGAAAGAGCTAGACATCACAATTCGTATAAATAGAAAACCAGACTCCTGAAGACTCCTTTCAAATTTAAAGAAGACATCTAGCCATTTTCAAGATTTTGCCTATACCAATTACCTAAAGTTTGTTGTTCATTTTAATTCAACTAAGAAATGCGATGGCCTTTAAGTAAATTTATTATTATAATTATACATATGTTGTATTCGTCATAAAGAATTTTGAGAAAAAATCCTTTTTTTTTATAGGTTTTTCAATCAAAATTTGGTCAATCAAAGGCGCACAGCCGAAATACCGACTGTTTCGAGTAGCTAACCATCTAAACTAACAATCCCCATCAATTTCGGGAAAATTAAATTTTTCACCAATTTTTGCATTTTTGGTAAGGGGTTACATCACAATTTTTGCAAAAAATTATAAAAATTAAAAATTTCTAGATTTAAATGAAAATTTATTGGGGATTTAATTACGAGTTCAACGAGGTACGACATTCCATTTTTGGATCATTATTTTCTTTGTTTTGGTCAAACTACATAGTTTTTGGGTGGAAAATGGAGATCTGAGTTTTTGCTTTAAAAGTGATTTTTTCGTAGTTTTTTTCCTGTAACTTGGACAAAAATTGTCCTATATCAAAAATACTTACTGTTTTCAACAGCTTTTAATCTTAAAAATTAATCCCCTTCACTTTTTAAACCTTTTTAGAAAAATTAATAATTTGCCAATTTTGACATTTTTCACATTTTTTTGCGAAATAGTTCAAAAAATTAAAGTTGTTAGGTTTTAATGGCAATTGATTGAGAATTTTATTACGAATTCAACGAGGTATTACACTTAATATTTGGACTACAATTTCTTTTGTTTCGACCAAAATACTGATTTTTTTGGGTTGAAAATTAGGATCTAGGTTTATGGTAAAAATGTTGTTTTGACTGTCTCACACTTATGTTCCTACAGTTACAGAAACTAAATAAATTAGGTTGTTCTAGTGTAATTGTTTATACTTGTTTTTTAATTTAAACGTTTATTTGAAATCCTATTAAAATCGAACAATTATATTATAATGTCTGTTAGAGTACACAAAAGCTACCTTACTTGCTTAAAAGAATAAATTGCTTAAGAATTTAGAAATCTCCGAAGGTAATTTATATTTTCCGTATGATATATTTATGGGTTGGATGCCAAGGAGTTGCCCCCTTTTCCGTCTCCGATTCGCGATGTCCTGTCGCTCGGGGATGGAGGTCTGGTTTCGCTAGGTACTCGGATACACGGATACACCGAGTACCGTGTACTTGGTATCGGGTTGGACTTGAACAGGAGCCTCAGCGGGCAGATGGATGAGGTGGAGGTTGAAGGATGGAGAATGGGCGTATGGTATGGTGTGGCTTTTGGGTTTATGTTCCATGCAGCGGCAATGACGTCGACGGCGTCTGCACACCTGTTTGACATTGCCCATTGGCCCCGCAGATGAATGGAGCCCGGAGAGAAGCGATCCCATCCCAAACCATCCCAACCCAACCCAACCGAACCGAACCCAACCCGATTCGCAACCGATTCGGTTTCGTTTTCGCTGCTGCCGCTGCTGCTGCAGTTGACACTTTGACCTTATGCAGTTTATGCAGTGCGTCCAAGTTGGAGTCCGCTTCCTGCTCCTTCCGCCCCTCGAAACCCCATTCCCCCCCTCTCGCCACACAAAATCCCAGCCAATTACGAACCGACCTTCGAATTTATTTTTAGTGCACTTCTAAAAATAAATCGGGGTCAGCTTGTGAAGAGCCAGAAAAGCAAACCAAATCGAAACGAAATGAAACTTTCAGTTGAGTTTCTCGCAAGAATAAAACAGTTTAGCAAGTTCAGGAATTTCGATTCCAGATGCCAAATAATTAGATAGAGAGTAGGTGGAATATGGCCAGGATGGCTATAAGCTATATGGCTATATCTTTAGATAAACGGGCTAGTTGTCAGCTATAGCTGCCAGCAGAGAAAAAGATAGAGAGAGGGAGAGAGAAAAAAAATAGAGACAGCCCGAAAGAAGCGTATTTTTATTATGCCACATATACATTGTATGGGCGTCTCTATATAGCATACATACCATACCATCATCCCATATAGCTGCAGACATTATTCGGCGCTATGTGCATGCATGGATTTCGATCTGGCCGAGCGTCGGCGGCTATATACTATATCCTATAAACCATACATAATACTATATAGTCGCATATATATATAGAGCGGCAATCTGTGTGCAAGATCTGTGGGTGATTCTCGTATAGGAATGCGTCGATTGTTCATGCAAGTGTCTAGTCTGGCACAAATAGAGGGAAGACGGCGAGAATTACAGCCGAACGCTGGGTTTCCTGAATCACCATTGCAAGAAATCTATAGTTTAGTTTTAACTAACAAAAATAGAGAGTTTCTAATTGCAAAAAAAATTTAAAACTATAGATAAATATAAATATCTAATTATTATTTCATTGAATACGTTCAAGGGGTTTTTTAAAAATATTTTTCCAGTATCTTAGATTTTAAAAACAAATAAACAGATAATTTTATGAACTTATCAAATCTATACTACTCTATAAAAGTCTCCCTAAAAAAATGGGAAGTAGCAAAAATCACCGAGAACGAATTGACATAAAAATCTAAAACAAAAAACATAATTTCGGAAATAATTATGTTATAAAAACTATTACAATCTTAAGTCTAAAACAAAATCTAAGTCTAAAACAAAATCTAAAACAAAAAAAATAATTTTGGAAATAATATTATATTATAATACAATTACAATCTTAAGTTTAAAAAATTTATTGAATATTTTCTACCCCCAAATTAACATAACCTTGCTTCGTTACTATCCATACCCCTTTTCTAACCATCTGTGATAACACCAATGGAACAATCAATCAATTAAAATGCAACTACCTTTGCATTCAAATCCAAATTGCATTGGCAATTTCCTTCCATTTCCCATTCGAATTCCTCAGGAGGCTCAAAAGGCTAAAAAAGCTGAAATGTCTGTGGCAATAGTAACGCTTAAGTCATCAAAGTGTCCGGCCAGATAAAGTCGCCTCGAATCAGGTCCAATTGAATGCCAAACAGGACAAAGGGAGCACATTTCCATGGGGCCAGGACATTGGGCATCCACATGCTCATCCAGCTTAACTCGCTTGGCATTTAACTGGTTTTGTTTTTTTTTTTGCATTTCTGTTGCCATAGCGCCACGCCCACCGCCCACGGCCACCCACCGAGAAAGGAATGAAAATTGAAATGAAAATGAAAATCGGAATGGGAATGGAAATGGAAATCGGAATGGGAGGACCCATTGATGACGCTGAAGACTTTCATTCACAAAACTGCAGGATTTCAAGGCAGGAGCGAACGGAGTGGCAAACGTCAGCAGTGAATGGAAAAGCAAAACCCCTCCCCACTGGGTGAAAATGTGGAAAATTGTGCTGGATGTCCTTCGTGACGAAGGATGTTGGGTGCGGGGGATGCGGATGCGGATGGAAAGGCCGGACGGCGGAGGTTCCTTGGCTAATGAAGACCAATGACGTCCGACGGGCCACGAAAGCACTGGGAAAAAATTCTCAAATCATTTTTATTGAAATCATGAATCTATTTAAAGATTGGTGAAATTTCATTATTCAATATGAAATTATTTTTAGTTTAATTACAAAATTATAAAAGACATCTACCTAGTATTTTCAAATTAAATTGGGTAATTAAAATAATTTTTTTTTGTACTTTAATGTTAAATATTCAATACCTAATTTCGAACTAAAACTACAGATATTTATATTTATTACTCCATTTATTTCAGTGTATTAATAGTATTATTATTACTCTATTTATTTTAATAAATTAAAGTTCCTAAAAGCATAATTTTGCAAATTTCCAATTTCTTCTTTTTCAAGGCAATCTATTGATATAATATAATAGTTATAGTTTCAATGATTTCCTTTAGAATTTTAGATATTTTTCCCAGTGTGGATGTAAGGAGGGGCGGCGGGGGAGGTGGAAAATCGGGGCCCCTGATTGACCTCAGCTTATTGGACCATCAATCAATTAGGCGCCATTTTCCTTTCCACGAACGCATGCACATGGAATCCATATCATATTCCTGCATCATGTTGCATGTTGCATGGACTGACCTCGCTGCCTCCCGATGACGTCTGCCGTGGAAACTATGACGTCATCGGCGGCGAAACTAGTGCAAACACACTACTCGCTGCACACGCATCCCAACGGTGTGTGTGTGTGTGTGTGTTCGTGAGGCTGCACGTCATCAATATGGAATATAGAAAAAATAACAGCATAAATATAGACACCCATATAAAGATATGTGGGTATCTGAAAATATAGAAACTACTTTATCCAAACAGAAACAAAAAATCAAGAGCTGCCTTTTAAGGAATCTTTATTTTGATTTAAAAAGAACAAATATGTACAAAAAATAATTCTTTAAAAATAAGAGACAAAATAAATAGAAAAAACTAATTATCCAATTTAAAAATAATTCTTTAAAAACAAGAGGAAAAATAAGTAGCACAAATTATTTCTCTAAATAGCATTTTTATTAAAAATTCCATAATTTAATATTGAATATATGCATAAAAACCAAATAATTATCCTCGGTAATTAATAAAAAAAATAAATAAATATTTAAAAAATTATTAAAAGAAATATTTTTATTTTTATTAAAAATTCCCTCATTTAATATTGCACATATGCAAATAATGTCTACTTTTGGTTAACAAAATATTTGCTCCTCGGTAATCAATAAATAATTACTTAAATTAATATTTAATTATTATTTTTATTACAAATTCCCTCATTTAATATTGCATATAGGCAAGTAAACTCTCCTTTTCCTTAACAAAATATTTATCTGCATTTAAATCCAAAGCTTTTCCTCGGTAATTAATAAATAATTACTTAAATTAATATTTAATTCGCCTTTTTATGAAATATTCCATAATTTAATATGGGATCTCTGCAAATAAACTCTCCTTTTTGTTAACAAAATATTTATCTGCATCATTCAGCTGGTAATTAAATTTATTTGTCACAAATTAAGTTGCAACGCAAAGCGTATTCAATTTAAAACTAAAGTTTTGATCTCGGACATTGTCAACACACAAATGTAAGGGCTTAAGTTTGCAAATCAGATTACAAAGCTCGAGAAAAGGTTTTCACAAATATTGTTAATCCTTGGCTAACACACACATACAGCCAATGCCTTTAAAGTGCATTTGAAACTGTAATCCGTTTAGTTGATTTAATTAAATTTGTGAAAACTTTGCAAAGTTTGAGTTTCGCACTGCCAACTTGGGCAGTGTTATTTATATATATATATTTCGCAGGACCTGCCGGAGTTGGCGAATTGTGACAGCTTCCATGAGTGCCAGTACGTACATAATGCAAGTGCTTATATGGCATATATAGATATAGTTTACGGACTTCACCGAGGGAAGGATGTGGGATTCTGATGGCTATGGAGATTCAGTTGGTAGGGGAATGGGAATGGGGATGGGAATGAGGATGAGGATGTTTGTGTATATATAACCCTAAATGGGTCAGCAGCAACAAGAGGGGAGACGACGACGACGACGACGACAGCAGCGACAAATAGTTGTCAGGTAGAGCGAACATTACAAGGCCAAGCCCAGAGTGGGTGGCAAAAGGGGGTGGTGGCGGTTCAAAAGGGGGCTTATGACGTTTGTTTAGCTTTGACGCACTCGCAGAAAGTTTCGCCTTTAACCCCGAATTGCTAACTATCAAACAATTTATCCCGAAATTGATTTGTAGTTTTTAAATAAATATATAAATAAATCTTGTTTACTTTAATTTATTTATTCGATTTCATTAAAATAACTTAAAAATTTGTAGACCTAAGATTTCCTGTTTTGCCCGAAAGAACCCAAAAATAAAGCACAATATAAAAGATGTTTTTGAAAAGCAAAAACACTTTCGAAATTCATATATTAAACACAGAAAATTGCTTGGGCGTGCAGCGAAATTGTTTGAAAATGCTTTGAAAATAGATTGGATTCGTCCAGACATAGACGAACTGATCAAGTTCCCTACAAAATACAAAAGCTAACCCACTGCCCTTCCGCAGTCCCCTTTCCATTTTCCCCCCTGGACGACCAGTTCTAAATTTAAATGGGGGGGAAAACAAAATAGAAATCATCGAAAACACATTTCGAAATAGAGCTAGAACAAGCCACATACAAGAAGGAAAAAAAAAGAAAATAGCGAATAGAAAATGGGAAAGGGGAAAAAAACAACATTATTTTCAACAATATTTTGTTTTTGCTTCACGGCAGAAAGTTTATAGAATCGGAACATACATATATGCGTCTATGTATATCTAAAATCATATACGATATATATATATATAGACACGGCTTCGTGATCGAAACGTTTTATTCGTTCTCGTTCTAGGCGAAATTCGAAAATTACTTTCAACAAACGTTGCAAGGCATTTTGGCCTACGCGGCGTATGCGTGATTTTCAGTTTGTGGACTTCTGTAGATGTGTTGTTGCAGCGTCATTCGCAGAGTTTATATACACACACATATATATATATATATATATATATATAGGTAGAGTGAGCGAAAATATATGTGTATTTGTCCATACTTCGTACATACATTATATTTAGATTGGCGATGCCAAAGTAATTCAGCTAAAACATTGATATTAACAAGAAGGATATAGGCTATATGTATGGCCATCTGTGTGGACATTCACTATTCGAAAGTTTATAGTTATGTCAGCGGACAACATCCAAGATAAATAGCCGAACAACACGAAGGAGATCGTTAAAAGCGAATTTCTAGATCAAGTCCAAAGGGGCCGGGTCTCAAGAAAACCTTTAAATTAACATTAATGGAATATTTTCACTGAATGTTAATTACTATAACTTATAATATATATATATTACATTTATATGATTATTATTTTAGCCCATCGTTTATTTTATCAATGGAATTTTAAGAATTTACTTTTATTATTTACTAAAATTCTAGACTTTTTCATATGGAATACATTTTATAGGGAATTCCCCTTTATAATCTTTTCATATTCACCTATGTCGTTAATTCTATTTGCTTATATATATTTATTTATTTATCAGGATACATGTTTTATGGAGATTTTTAGAATTTTTACATATTTTTAAAATATTTTAGTTTTTATTTTATTATTTAGGAAATTTTATAAATGTTTAATAATTGGTGCTTACTGGTATAAATATTTAAGTAAGCTTTATATGACCTTTGTTCTCTGAAGATTAGTTCACATATTTCTTCAATGGATTTCCCCCCCGAATTATTATTTGGTCAGGGCTGGCGAAAATCCGAGGGGCTGCAGGCAGTCGCCGTCCCTGGTTTCCTTGTAGACCAACTGCACTGCCATCGCATGTTTAGCCTCCCAACTGGAGCAAAACTTATTTTTATCCCATTGCATTGAATTCCAAGCGGCTCCGTTTACACCAGAACACACAGACTGCAGATACGATTTTTGTTTTTTTCAAACATAGAACACTGATGCGGATACAGAATAGAGAGTAGAGAGATTCTCCAACCGGTATTTTTGGGGGTTATGAGGGTTGCAGTTCGGTATTAAGATCGGGATACGAACGGAAAACCGACGAACGAACGAACGAACGAACACTTTGTCGGTATCCATTTCGATTTTGGGCTCTGCTCGGTCAGTTTTGGGGGGGTCTATTTTTAGACCTCACGCCCAGATACATAACCCCGGCCCCCCAGACCACTCTCGCTCTCTCTCTCTCTCGCTCTCGCTCTCGCCCGTTCGCGAAGGACGGTGGGCAGGTGGGCGGCCAGCTTCGGGCAGCGATACGATAGCCGAACGATAAACGAACCGACCCGAACGAACCGTCCCGCGATCCACACGATCCGTATCTGTATCCGTTGGAAGGCTGGCCGCTAGAATATAGTCTGCCGTGGATCGTCGGACCGTTCAGTCTTTTTGTGTCGTTCAGTATCATCCGATTCGTGTGATCGACAGCACAGCCGAATTTTTTTTCTTTTTTTTCTAATTCCTTGAAGGTGAGTGCTTGAGCAACACGGAGCAACATCCAAAAAAAAAAAATAAATAAATAACAGAAAGGAAAAACATCATCGACAACAAAGAAATCGAATAACAATGCAAGAACCGAGCCGAAAAGGAAAAACAGAAAACTGCAAAATGCAAAGAAAAACAAACATGTGCAATCCTCAATCCTTTTTCTATATGGTATCCCATACATATATCATATATCTGGACCTGACCAAAATCGTGTGCGTGTGCCCAGAGGATTTTAAACCTGTTTTTTTTTGTTGTACCATCTATTTTTTTGCTATTTTTTTCAAGTGAATACCAGTTTACAAGTGCTAACAAAAAAAAAAAAAATTGAAAAAGAAATGCAACAAAACTCTTCAACATTATTTTGACTTGATTTTTTTGAAATACATTTTTTTTTACTTGGATTGGCTTGCCAATTGCGTAAGAAGCAGTTGCAGTGTGTGTGTGTGTGTGCGTGTGTGCGTGTGTGTGCGTGCTGAAAGCTAAAAATGTATCCAACAGATACAAGATACATTTCAAAAAAGCTGAAAATGCTCAGAAAGTGCCTGAAAATAGAACAAAGCGAGAATAAGAAATCCCGAGAGAGAAAAATCCATACACACACACACACACATTAACACACATATACAAAAGACACACACACACACAGAGACACAGAGAGAAACAAAACGCACATATCGACTATATAAAAATATCTGGATAAATACTCTCCGCACTTTTTGGATATAATATTCGATTTGAATTTCGTTGCTCCAATTTGAATTTTTTTCTTGTTTTTTTTGCCTTGGTAGCATATGTATAAACAAATTTCAGCGGCGAATCATAAATAGCTGCCATATTTCTCGCATCCGAAATTCGTGTATCTATCAACAGGTTTATTTTTAAATCGGTTAGAGATACTAGATACAATAGAAGCCATACCATTCGCTCTTACTCGAAGATCTCTATGGGATATCTATGCTAAATGGAGACGATCTACGAACTATGCTTCACGTTGGTTTCTCCACTTCTCTCAGTGTACACAGCCGAAGGTCGTCGTTGTCAGAACAAGAACATTTTCACGCCTTACCTTCGCAAAGGTGCGCAAAGATAATTCGAATTCTTGTTCTTTGGGTCTAAATATACGCCTAGCCCCCGTAGCTTTTCTTTCTATTGGGCCATATGGTATTGCCGATGGGGAAAACAATATAGGGGCAAATACTTTTTCAGTATTTCGTAACGTTCAATAATAGTCTCGTTTTAAAAGTTCTCACTTTAGTCAAAAATATTAGTAAGAAGCACTTAATAAACTATTTCTATCATTGTATTCAAATTCTTAAAATTGATTTCCCATAATATCCCTTCTATTGCTAATATATTACTTTTACTAGGAACTATAGTCTTCAAACTATTAAACTGTCTATTTAATAAAATTTCACTCAATTCAAATGGATATTCACAGGTTTTTTAATCTTACTTCTCTAACCATTTAGTCAGTTGGTTTAGTAAGCCATCTAAAACTAAAAAAAATAATATTATATATTTATCTTTTATGATGCTAGTTTGAAGGCCTTCCAAAAAGTCCCAATCTATAATCCATAAATGTAGCTATAAAAAAAGTAGAAATGAGTTCATTCATCCAATCAAAATATTCAAAATGCATTAGTTACTAGAGGTTTTACATAGGTAACTTTCCATTAACAAGATCAGCTGGCCGAGATCGTTCAGATGAGCGGTTCTACCCACTCTTTACTCGATTCTTTGGCACTCACTTGAAATCGGATATCGTATATCGAAGAGAGAAAAAGAAAAAAAACCGAAAAACAGAATAACTAAGAAATACTGTGGTCCTTTTCTGGCCAACAGACGCCCACGCCAAAGTAAATGTGCCAAAGAAAAGCTATCATAGAGAGAGAGAGAGAGCGGGAAAATGAGTGTTGCTGGGGTTGCCCCCCATATACGGCATGGGCCAATGCTGCGTATACGTAATATGCGGCATATGCCAGTATCATTGCGCATACGCACTGTGGCCGCCAGCGGTGAGATCGTAGGCGTGTGCGAATGAGAGAGAGAGGGAGAGTGGGAGAGAGCGCGACTGATTTATGGAACATATATATATATATTGCCGTGTATATATAGGGCAATCGGAATGATGTCATCGAACATTTCCATTCACACTCACCATTCACCACTCACCACTCACCTCCAGTTCCAGTTCCTTGAGTTCACCTCTCGCTATCTTTTCCTTTCCTTTCAGTAACCAAAAACACAAATCAAAATGGCTGATGATGAGGTGAGGTGAGTATCGCTAATAGCACCCACTTAACCCATTTTTGACCAATGTTGGATTAACCTTTGGTCCTCCTCTTCCGCAGTTATTTATTTTTGGGATTTTATCGAACTGTTTGCACTGTTTACTGGCTATGGAATTGGATGTGATTTGGACGGGACTACCCTATGCCGGATCTAGTTGAAGGTAAGCTTCCCGAAGCTTCTATTGCCCCCCTTTCGCCTTTCGCCTAAATACCAAATGCCAAAATGCCTTTCTCTTGCTTTCACAGGATCGCTGCGCTTTGCAACCCTCGAAATCCCAGCCATTTCCACCTTTTTCGCCCAAGGACCACAGATAATAATGATAACTTTCATGTCCGTTATCGTTAGTGTGTGTGTCTATGTCTCTGTGCTTTCGCTGTCCCTAAATTGTTATTAAATTTGTTTGTGCCTGGGGAGAAATGTGCCAACTATAGAATAGATCAATGGAATATTTCAAGAAAATAAATAAAAAATATTTAATTGATTTATTTATTAGTTGAATGAACTTCTGGCCATTCTCTCCAGGGCAACGCCTCTATTTATGAACCCTAACTAATTGCAAATCCACTTTTGTTTCTTTTTTATTTTATTAATTACAGAAAAAGGCAGCTCCTGCGGCCGCGGCACCGGCAGCGGCGGCCAAACCGGCAGCAGCGGCGGCCCCGGCGGCCAATGGCAAAGCTCCGGCGGCCAATGGCAAGGCACCGGCTGCTGCCGCCGCCGCCGCTCCACCCGGTCCGCCCAAGGACCCCAACGACCCCAAAGTGAAGGCCGAGGAGGTACACTTGTGTACGTGTGTGCCCGTTTAACTAGCCACGTCATACGTCCAAGTCCACGTCCAAGTTCCGTGCTGTGTTCGAATCGAATATATACTCTATATATATAAATCGATATTGTGTTATGTCACGCTCTTTTTTGGATATCGCTCAACAATGCTGATCCGCGGATTGTTCTCATTGATTTACAGGCTAAGAAGGCTAAACAGGCTGAGATCGAGCGCAAGCGTGCTGAGGTGCGCAAGCGCATGGAGGAAGCCTCCAAGGCCAAGAAGGCCAAGAAGGGTTTCATGACCCCAGAGAGGAAGAAGAAACTCAGGGTAAGTAGCGAAACAAATCTGGAAAATTTAGAAACGACAACAAAGCACCCTCACTATTTCAAGAAGAAAGGCTCTTGAAATCAAGAAGAAAGTACTCTCTTATTTGTTTTTCGAGATGAAGCGAGAAACCTTTTGTTGTTTGGTTGAATACTAAAACCATAAAAGCACTCTCACTTATTCGAGAAGAAATGCTCTTGAAATCAAGAAGAAAGCACTCTCTTATTTGTTTTTCAAGATTAAGCGATCTTTATGGATCAATACTCATACCTTATTCTCCATCCACAGTTGCTGCTGCGTAAGAAAGCCGCTGAGGAGCTGAAGAAAGAACAGGAACGCAAAGCGGCTGAACGTAGACGCATCATCGAAGAACGTTGCGGCAGTCCCAGGAATCTCAGCGATGCCAGCGAAGGTGAGTAGCCTCGGTCCTCGAATCGAGTGGTCAGGATAACCGATCCGGTCCAGGTGCGTGGATCCAGGTCCTCGCACCTGGCAGCCGGAAGCATAAAAGCAGAATAAACGTATAAACGAGATAAATGAAATCAATCAGTAAACCAGATGGACGGATCATATCCGTCTATCGATAAGCATAAACTGAAATCGATAACTAAAAGTTGAACAAGTGTCATCTATCGCATAATACATACACACAATACCCACACCAACACGAAGACACGCACACTATGCATAAACACCACACCCACACACACACTCACAGGATTGCCACCGACCTGCCATTTCGGATCTCGACGTCGCTAAGAGGAATCATTGTCTTATAACTGAATTGAACCACTGTGTGCAACATGTATCTAAATGTGT
Source organism: Drosophila pseudotakahashii (assembly GCA_035046095.1). Taxonomy (NCBI): domain Eukaryota; kingdom Metazoa; phylum Arthropoda; class Insecta; order Diptera; family Drosophilidae; genus Drosophila; species Drosophila pseudotakahashii. The sequence continues at coordinate 19,507,676 of JAWNOE010000105.1, forward strand.
CTCTATCTCTATCTCTCTTTTGCCGTTACACCCATGTCCGTTATAAATCCAATCGATCCACACACACACCCCACCACTCCACAACTCCAACACAACCAACACCCCATACCAACTCCAAATCTCCAAACACCAAACCGCAAAAAAAAAACCCCCATTGTGAACAGACACACTCAAATCTCTGATCAAGCAACACTATGACAGGATTAATAAATTGGAGGACCAGAAATATGATCTTGAGTATGTTGTTAAACGCAAGGATGTTGAGGTACACGAACTTTTACACCACCAACTTTTTATACGCCACCTAAATACGCCTAAGTCTATCCTCAATCAAAATCAAAAGTTAACGCTTAACAACTACAATAAAAACACCTTCTGTCAGCTGTCTCTCTCTCTATATAGCTATATATCTATATATCTCTACACTATCTCACTTTCTCAATATGTTTACTGTATAATACACTCTTATCAATGTTCGTGAAAAGTGTTATCTTATGCCCAGGCACTAAAAACTGTACAGAAAACTCAATAGCTCCGTCTACTCTACTCACCCGATTAATGCAGGTCTCTTTCTATATGTCACTTTCTATATGAGGATGTGTTCTGTTTGATAATGCAGGTATACTTCAATAGGTCTCATTTATCGTGTAGATTAGTTTCACAAAAACACACTCACCCACAAACCCCCAAAAAACACACACACTTAAATACACTTAAATATACCCAAAAACACAACAAAAACACCTATCCAGATACAGATCGAACCGTTTTGATAACCACACTTCGTTCCGCAGATACTATTCAGGGTGTTTGTAAGGACTACCACAGTAAGATACTGAAACTGGAGTCCGAAAAGTACGATCTCGAGCACGAGGTAGCCAGAAAGGATTATGAGGCAAGCAGCTCCGGTTTCCAATAGTTTTCAATCGCTCGCAGATCGTAGAACTTGTCGATAACTCTGAAATAGACTTACTTCACTAGCCGAGGCAGCAGCACAACCACAGCCCAAAGATATATGCAAATATTTCGGAGCTATATGTATACACTATTGTGTGTGTGTGTGTGTCCGGCGGACAAAGCAAAAAACAAATGAAAAAAAGAAACTAAGCACTTTGTAGAAATCGTAGTTAACATCTTACTATTCTTTTTGGGAGAGAGCTGTGCAAACGAGGCCCCCACCAAAAAATCGAGGTGTTTTGGGCACCCGAAAATCGTATATACCATATAGAAAGTAGAGTCCTAGTCAATGCAGCTAACCCGTAACATAAGAAAGCTTCCAGATCGGACCCAAAATAACAAAAGGGAGGATCGAAACTAACCACGCAGCCTTCACGTACTGACAACCCAAGCCGAGTGCAACAAATGCTGACAATACCTATTTTTGATGTCACCATATTTGTGCGCTTTTGCTTTTTGCGGCTTTAGCTATAAGCTTTTTGTGGCTACAAGTTTTTTGGCTTTTTATTGTAGCAAAAAACGAAACATTTGCAACTTTTTTTGTATTTTTGATATACAACGCTTCTACTAAACCAACCGAAACGAAAGAATATTTTGTGAAGAAACAGTTATGAAACGGTTATGGTAATGGGTAGGGAAGTGCAGCTTACTGCTAGTGTGACCAGAGGCTAGACCAACCACGAACAGTCATCCCAGAAGTACAGTCACGCACAAAGCACAAAGCAAACAACAGAAGACACTTGACACCGACACACTCTTACAGACCCTTTCATGTTGCACCAAGAAACGAATACACAACACTGTCTTACATTTAGAACATTTTGTAGGTGATAAAGATCGAGTTCAATCTATAACTTTATATTAATCAAATCTTAATCTAATCCTTCTTTTTCTCGAAAACGCGCCAACCAATCAATCGAACAATCAAACAAACCAAAAACGAACAACCAAACTCAAACTCAAATCGAAACAAACAATGCGTCGTTGTCGTCGTCTCTGTCTCTGTCTCTCACTCTTTCAATCTATCTCTTTCTGTCTATATCTATATCTTTAACTATATCTCTAACTATATCTGTCACTGTCTCTCTACTTCCATGTCAATCCTTTTCTCTTCCCCACTACCTTGCTCTCTTTCTCTCAATCTTTCAATCTTTATGTCTATCTCTATTCTCTGATCCGTTACCCAAACGCACACATACAAACAAACAAACACCAATACCAATACACCAACCACAACGACACACTCGCAAAACACCAATACAAAACGAACTCTCGTTACGTCTTCTCAAAAAACGTCAAACGTTTACCGTTTCGTAACCGCTACTGTTACCGCTACCGTTACCGTTTACCGCAGCCGAACTGCAAACAATATGCAAACAATATTGGCAACGCGTTTACGATTTGGAGGGCGATAAGTTTGATTTAGAACACGTGCAGAAAGTCAAGGCCCAAGAGGTAAATTCCCCAAAGATTTACAAAATTTTGCCATGCACCCAACAAAAAAAAAAAAAAAAAAACGAATACAAAAAAAAGAAACCAAAATCGAATGTTTTTTTCTTATCAAGCCAAAAAAAAAAATATAAGATATTTACATATATATAAATCAATTATTAATCATAACTCTACTTTACAATTATGCCCTTGATTTTATTACTTGATTTCATTTCTAAATATTTCCTAATCATATTTTTAGTTCTTTACTGCGATACTTCTGTTCGTTTACCTAATTTTGATATTGTTTTAACTGCGCTAAACTACAGAACAAAAACAAAATCAGAGAGATCTTCTCGCATCGGCGCGTGCTTCAAACAGTCCGGACATGGGGGCAAATAGTTCCAACCGATCCGACCGTGTATATAGTCTATTCGCCCGGAACCGGAATCGGAACCGGGAACTGTTTGCCCCCGCCGTAACCGTAACCCCCAAGCCAGGTCTTCGGTCCGCCGGAGTGGAAGCTTGTAGGAGAATCAATGAGGAACTACTTTCATTAATTGTCAAAACCCGAATAATAAGTCTCAGCTAAACGAGAAGCCCATGGAAATCACGCGAACCCAATAAGCCAATAACGTAAACCGTAAACCGTAACGATCGCTTTCGTTCCGTTCCGTTCCGATCTGATTTGTTCCGTTTCCATTCCGCTACATTCCGAAACAGAAACAGTAAAAATGAAACCAAGCCAAAGCCAAATCCAATCGAATCGAATAATGAAAACTCATCGAACACATAACATCTAATGAAGCTGCGAAACAACAAACGATATGATATCGATAACCATTATTGCGATAAACCAAAAGAAAACTCTATAAACAATAAATCCAATCATAACTACTTTTAGTCATACCTAGATTTAGAACTTTACCAAATACCAAACGTGGTAATCGAACGTAACGTCGATTAAGAGTTTAAGCCAAACCAATCAAAATCCAATCCCGAAAAATACAAATATTTTTGCAGGCGAATTGCAAGAGATTTGCGAAGAGTATTACGAGCGTATGTATATTTGTGAAGGCCAGAAATGGGATCTGGAATACGAAGTCAGGAAAAAAGACTGGGAGGTACTGCAACAATTTCAATTTCAATTTAAAATTTCAAATCGTTCTCAATCAATCAATAAATGTCAAAACTCTGAATACAAAAGAACAACCAACCAAACAAAACAAAAAAAAATATATATATTAATAAAACCAACTCACCCCAGACAGAATGCAACAAAATTGTATCAAAACTAAAATCTGAATTGATTCTCTAAAGTATTCATTTGAGTTCTAGTATCATGTTCGTTTCCGTTCCGTTCAGTTCAGTTGTTTCTTTCTTAATTGTTGAATGCGCATCTCAAAAAACAATATGTCTCTTAGTTTGTATCTGTTTTACTTGACTGTTTCACAAAACAACAACAACAACTCGTGCCTCCCCCCCCAGCCCGTGTATATATACAAAAGCATATACAATGTGGGTGTGGATGGGGCGCACAATCTATCGTGACTATTTATTCGTACTACTCCCTGTTTGATTTCAATTTCGATTTCGAGTTCCTATTGCCGTTGTTACTTACGTTTAACTCCGAAACTCAAGACGGAAACACGTATCCGGTGAGAACGCAAGGATTGCCAATCAGACCAGACCAAGCCAGATCAGTCAATCGTAATCGAACCTATCGATAAAACGATTCAACTAGCTTTCGTCCCCAGTGAGGTTATGTCCGAACGTATAGTGAGGTTAAGTCCGCTACCAAGAACACGAACAAACATGTCACATGGCACCTCCTCACATCCTCTTTGCAAAAATTACAATTATCAAATTAACTGGCAATCCAAGTATGCTCATCAGTCCACACACAGTCTACACCCCAGACAACAAGAACAACAAATAAAACGAAAAATCTAAAATCAAACAACAAGAAGAAACAAGCAACAGCAATGTAGTATTAGTAAATTGCACAACAATTACAACAACAGCAAGATATGTAACTAGTTTGTTGCACCATTTGTGAACTTTGTTTTGTGTGTGTGTTATTTCTCTTTTTTTCTTTCTTAACTGTAACCAACAATTTGTTTGTGCCGCTGTCGACGCGTTACCGCCATTACACTCAACTGCAGACCGGTCCACAAACACAATAGCAATTTACAAAATTTAAAACAAGCACAAAAGTATACAAGCACACTAGCACAAAAGCACACGATCACAATTTTTAAAAAAACCAACAAAAAAAATAAAGGAAAAGTACAGTCACGCTCACACGAAACGCAACGCAACGCACGCAAGCACGCAACATTTTGCATGCAGCAGCACACGAAAATAAAACAGATCAAAATCAAAAAAACACCGAAACGACCGATAAGCAGCAGCCAAGAACCTATCCCGATCAGCCACGCCCTCTACTGTCCACCGCCCACCAAGCCACCGCACTTCATTGTAAATAATGTTTGTGTAAATTGTTCCCATTGCCGCTCACACTCTGTCTCTCTCTCTCTCTCTCTCTTTCTATCTATCTCTTTCTGTCTCTCTCTGTCACTCTTACTTTCTTTCTGTGTTTCTATTACTCTCCTGTCCGCGAAAAGCCGCAAAAAAGAAAAGAAAAGCAAAGCAAAGCTGAGTTCCAAGTTGAAGAGCATAAAAGCCAAGCGTCGATTACTTCTCGATTGAATCACTTAATGCTAGTACACTAAACGTGATATACCGATACCGATTACCGTTTACCGTTACACGAACCCGCCAAAATGCCAATCGAAACTGCGTGCGCAGCCGAACAAACAAATCGAAAGAAAGAGAAACATGAAAGCAAAGCAAAGCAGGAAATGCAACACAAAACAAAAAAAACGAAGGGAGCAGAAGCAGAGGAGCTAGCGTTCCGATAAAAACGATAACGATATATACGAATACCGTTAAGCAGTACCTCAGCCCAGTCGCCCAATTGGGTTTAAATTTATAGTTTCAATCTCAGTTTCAGTTTCAGTTCCATTTCCATTGCAGTTGCAGTTAGGCCAACGTCGCTCGTTCCGTCTCACTCACTCCGGCTCAGACTATCTCTCTCTCTCTCTCTCTCACTTGATCACTCTGACTATCTGTCTCTGTCTAGTGTATATATGTATAAACGAACAATACTCTCTATAAAACTACAAATAAAGCATTAAAGCAAAAGCAATCGACATTTGGATGTTATGCTGTTCAATCAACAAGAGGCGCGAGCTGAATTATAAAAAAAAATGCAAAAAAAGCGCCAATCTAGTGATCCACAACCAACCAATCGAACCAAACCAAACCGCTACCACCACCATATCCTCGTCTCGCTCCCACTAGGCAGTTAGACCGCAGAGAACTTGGCTCGTATGGCTCGCCCGCTCGCTCGCTTACTCGCACTCTCGCACTCACTCACCCACGCACGCCAGCACGCCCTAGTATTAGCACCTAGTACTTTAGCATTACGACTTAGTGGTAGTGCCAGTGGTAGAGTATGCTCTATATGTCTGCAACCCACGTTTCCTGTTTCCTTTGCATGCAAAACAAAAAAAGAAAAATGCCAAAAAAAAAAAAGAAAAGAAAAAGTAACCCGCCTATCAAAAAGAAAGAACTTCTTCTTGCAGCATTTTGATTTTGATAGTTGCCCGCCCGTAGCTGTAGCTTTATGTGTCGATAGACCGATTGACAATTGTCGATGAACTCGTACTAATCGCGTAACCTCTTTCTTCCCAACTCTCTCTTAATATCCGATGTGGTACACACGCAGATCAACGATCTCAATGCCCAAGTTAACGATCTTCGCGGCAAGTTGTAAGTATTAATCGAGATAATCGATCGGAAGCCGATAATTGATCGATTATTTGATTTTTCCACCTATAGCGTCAAGCCAGCCCTGAAGAAGGTCTCCAAATACGAAAACAAATTCGCCAAGCTGCAGAAGAAGGCCGCTGAGTTCAACTTCCGCAACCAGCTCAAGGTGGTGAAGAAGAAGGAGTTCACGCTGGAGGAGGAGGAGAAGGAGGTAAGCGGGGGGGCGGCCCACTTAGAGGGGGTCTATCGTATAGGGGGTATATTTCTAATTTATATAACCTCTATTCGACGATGATCAAAACAAAATACACCGAGCCTTATCTTTAAATCTCTATCTCTTCTGTGACATTTAGAAAAAGATAAAAGATGCCGCTGTGCTAAAGCAAGCCAAAAAGTGTAAGAACCTGAGTGTGTGCGTGTGACCCAGATCCTTCTGTTTGCCTTGAGCACCTGAGTGCACCCGCTCTATATCTTTCTCTCTATATCTTTTGTCGCACACTGATCTGTTCTTTTTATATTCTGTCCTTGTCTTTCAACGATCGTAGCTGTCTTTAGTCAGTAGTTGTAGTCAAACACTTTCTCTCTAAATCACACACACACGAAATACCAAAAGATCGACGATGTGAATTTGATATACCTATTTAAAAAAAAAAATAAATCTATACCTTAAATCGAAAATATCAATTTAATGTTATCGAAAATATCAATTTATCGTCATCGAAAGTATCAAATTGACCATCACACCATATCGATGTTTTTCGTAGCACACGTCACCTTGTAAAATGTAGATCACTATGTAGTTTTTAGTGTCGGCACTGAGCATCCAGATGTTGTATGTGGCCATTCGATATGCCAATGATCTTACTAATGCCATTCTATTCTCTCCTTTATTCCGTCATGATATCGATTACGAATGAGCAGAAGAAACCCGACTGGTCCAAGGGCAAGCCCGGAGATGCCAAGGTGAAGGAGGAGGTTGAGGCCGAAGCTTAAGTGTCCACACGTCCACTAGTGTCCACTGACCCGTGACTCCCGCCCTAAACAATAATTGAAATTATTTACAACAATTATCTGAAGCAATACAATTTATATAAATCTATTAATATATATATATATCCACAAATATATATGCATGTATATATCTCGCCATATATATGTGTTCACAATGGATTTGATCAGAAATGAAGTCAATAAACAACAACAGCAACAACTAAAACAACTCAAAATCAAAATCAAACTCAGACTCAAACTCAAACTCAAAAACAAGAACAACTGCTACAAATAATTCAGATCAACGATTCAAAACAACAGCCAAACATCTGAACACCTTGATGAATTATTGATTATATTTCATTATTTACAAATTATATTTTTTAATGTAAATTAAATTAAATTACAAAAAAAAAAAGAAACAAACAGACAGAGTCTCGCACATTATTTCTATATCTCTATATTTTTATTATCTTTGGCAACCGAGATCACAATTTGCACACAAACATACACACGGGATTACAAGGGGGATTATACTTTATGGTAGATATGGGATTGGATCCGGTACTTAGAGCAAGGAATAAAAGGACGTGAACTAAATCTGAATTTGGTTCTGTAAAACTTTCGCAAATCCCAACCAACAAGGCCATCACACATTTTTCTATAATTTAAAATAAGCATATTACTACTGTGTGACATTGTTATTAATTTCACATCATTGAATTTATAAAAGTTGACAGCAGCTTCCGTTCGACTGAATACGATTCTAATTACGCAAACCACAATCCATGTGTTAAGTAAATCCAGCAAGAACGATGTGGAGTCGACAATCTAGTACCCTGTTTGCCAAAAGTGTTGCCTACTTAAGAGCGTCTTTGAGAAATATCAATATCATAAAAATACAGCTGTTCGAGACTTTCATTTTAAAGATATGACGTCAGAACGATAAATGTATAAATTTAGGCTAAATTGGAAAACAGAAAAAATAAAAATCCCAGTAGTCTTATAGGTATAAGGATTTGGAACAAAAATACCCTTATTTTTTATGGTTTTTCAATTGTAATTTGGCCAAATCAAGGCTGAGAGCTAAGACACCGACTGTTTTGGGCAGCTAACAACCTAAACTAACAATCCCCATCACTTTATAGCAAATATATTTTTTGACCAATTTTCACATTTTTCATTTTTTTGGAAAAAATGATCAAAAATAAAAAGTTACAGATTTGAATGCCAATCGATTGGGAATGAAAAAACGAGCTCAACGAGGTATGACATTCCATATTTGGATTACTATTTTTATTGTTAGGGCCATAATATTCATATTTTTGGATGGAAAATATTTGGGATTTGTGGGCGCTGGAAGAGGCGTGGCACTCGGTTACAACTTTATAGAACCAGAAAAACTTTATAGAATATACACTTCACAGGATCAACAACTTATAGTCCTTGTTCCAATATACCCCAGAAATAATCGAATACCCAGGGTGAAATTCCATTGCATTAACGTACTTTGGGACATGTCAAATACCGCGCGCTATCTGGCCATAATCAAATCATAAATCCGCGCTTTCGGTGTAATTCAATTACAGTTCATTACAATTATTTCACAATAAATTATTACCAATGACTGAGTCCAGTTTTTCCACATGCACATGCACCACTCCCACTCCATCATTTTCACAGGGCCATAATGGATGGGTGCGCATTTGAGTAATCCTGGAGGCTGCGTGGGTGGTGAATACCCAGGGAGAATGAATGATTCGCATTTAATTTGATTTAACGAAAAATGTGAAATGCACTCGGTACCTAATTGATACTAATGCGAACGGACAACAATATTTTTGCATTCCATAATTGTATGGTTTTTCCTTGTGGGCAGTGAGAACTGGAACATGTTCGAGGTTCAGGGGAATAAGGAGTATTTAATTGGATATTACAACATGCTAATATGGTTGGACAATACCTGCTCATTTTATAGCTGAATGGTTTTGGCCAGTGTCAGGCACAATCTCAGAATCCCAAAGCTGTGATTCGCCTTCTCCAGATCCAGACCACTCTCTAAGCTAAAGGGTTCCGTGCACGTCGGTATTCTCCAGCGATCTGGATTGTCTTCTAACGGAATCCGTTCCTGCGAGCAACTCCTTGGCAGCTTGTTCAGCGGCATCATGTCCACCAGTGAGCTGTGGATGCGCTCCAATTCCAAGTCCATGGGGTCTTTGTCTCTGTTGATCGGCTCACTTGGTTTTTGCTCCTGGTGTCCCATGGTCACTGGACTCTAGATGGCATTAGTGTCGTCGGCGAATCGAAGTCTTCAGCTAGCGTTTTCGTCTGGCAGAAGGATTGATCACAGCATTGGTGGTTACGTTTGCATGGAGTTTGGCTGCTCCAATTCCCGAGGAGCACTTTATGAATCCCTTCGCTTCGCTTTGTTGGAAGATTTCCGGGGCTTCTTGGGCGCCGGCTGCTTCTGCTCCTGCTCACCACTGATCTTCCCCTGTTTGCGCCGCAAGATCGGAAGTCGCCCAGCAGTGGATCACTCCAGCGGCTCTCAGGTGCTTTCCTCCTCCGAGAATTCCATCCATTTCACCAGCAACTAAAGCCGACCGCGCACCACGCGCTCTCCAGCGATCTTCTCCACCAAAAACACATTGGAGTCCGGCTCATTGGCGGATGCGGAGATTTTTGAGGGTTATGGAGCCACAAGGCTTTTTCGGCTGTTCACCAGACATGTATTTTTCAACATATTACAAAAAAAGTGCCACAAAATAACGCGAGGATAATGAGAATGGAACACAACATGGCGGCAAGCTTTGGGGCTGCCAACGCGTTTCAATCAATTGCAATTAGGGATATTCCAGTGTAATCATATCCATAGGCAAATGCGCATTTCCACTGAAAAGTCAATTAATTCAATTAAAATTTTTTTTTGTTAGGACTATCTATAGAGTTTTTTTATTTTATTAATTATGACATATGTTTATTTTTAGCAAATGTGGTTTATGTTTATGTTCCATTTTTAAACGATTTATCTGCTGTGCCTGAAATATATTTCTTTTGCAAATATGCGTTTTATAACCATTTAGTTGGTTAGTTAGATTAACGCCTAAAATAAAATAAAAAATGGCTTTATTTTTATTACATCGAGTATACACAAAATGTAATGTAAAGGAAGCTAGCTTCTGCCAGCCGAAGCTTATATACCCTTGCAGATCATTCCTATTCATTTACAAAAACATTAAATATAAATTAACTTGCGTATATGTTAAAACAATCCAAATTTTAGCTGCTTTCGTATTACTTTGGCATTAATTTTTCGATCTTCCTATGGCAGATATATAATATAGCCGTCCGAATTTTGTTAAATTTAATTCGAAATTTTAAAATGTTAAAGAAAAGCCATATCCCAGAGAAGAAAAGAATGTAATACAAATCAACAAAGATATAATTTTTTTCCTATTAATTCCCATTTAATTTTCCGACCGTTCCTATGGCAGCTATATGATATAGTCATCCGATTTTTTTTAAATTTTATTCAAAATTCAGAAATATTAAAAAAATAGTATTCCCAAAAGTATAAGGTAATATTTCAAAAAACACCAAAGCTAGAATTTGTTTGCGTCCTTCCTATGGGAGCTATAAGATATAGTTGTCCGATCCGGTCGGTTCCGACATATATACTACCTAACTTTTGGGAAAGTTTGAGCCCGATAGCTTTAAAACTGAGAGACTAGTTTGCGTAGAAACAGACGGACAGACGGACGGACAGACGGTCAGACGGGCATGGCTAGATCGAATCGTCTTGTCATGCTGATCAAGAATATATATACTTTATGAGGTCGGAAACGTCTCATTCACTGCGTTGCAAACTTCTGACTGAAATCATAATACCCTCTGCAAGGGCATAAAAACTTGCCTCTTTTGAAAAATGGTAAGAATTGGCCGTTTTTAGAGAAAATGTAAATAGGGCAAGAGAATTTAAAGCGTCGTTTTCCCGGCCGCAAGTCAAATTTAATATATAGGGTTTAAACTTTAAAGAGTTTAATGGCCACCTTAAATTCAATATGCGACTGAAAATCGGAGGGATCTAGCTGTCCAGCCCTCGTTTACAGTTACCGGCACCTAAAAACGAGTTGGCAGTCCGCATCCCGAGCTTGACGCCATTTTCCTTTAGGTTTTCCGGCGTGACATCGCTCATTTTCATTTTCGCTTCTAAAAAATATTCATGTCTCAATCACCGCGCGATTCCAACTCAGCAGAAGGATGGGCCGAGCTCATCGATGATCAGAATGATGTTCGCAATGTCGAGCTTAAGGTGGAGAAGCTCTTGGACTACAGAGACCTGCGCGGCTGCAAACAATATCTGGTCAAATGGAAGAGAGTACCGATGGATCAGTCCACCTGGGTGCCAATGGAAAAGCTGGCGAACTGCATTGCCTTGCTAGTCGATTACGATGTGGATGTTATAATAAGGAACTTGAAGAGCACCATGAAAGGGATGCCGAAGATCGAGCAGAAGGAGCGTCCGCCCATATGTTCGGCAGTTCCTAGCTATGTTGTGGTGAATGGAAAGAAGTATTCAACGGTTTATGTTGAGCAGGAAGACTTCCTGGGATTCCCGCCTTTACCGACTATAGATCTGACCGGCGAAGATGACAGCGATGACGAAATTTTAGGTACGTCCATTAGCTCGGTGACCCACACTGGCGAATCTTCACAGGAAGCAGCCACCATCCAGCCAGAGTTTCTAGATGACCAAGAAGCTACAGACGACCAATTGTCTGGAGCAGCATCGCTTCCTCCATTGGGTACTGGAGAAACTGAGTCGGTGGCCAGCCAAACTAACACTAGTTCTCCATTGGAGCTAGACGAAGAAGCCACTGACGACGAAGAAGGCCTGACCGTGGTCCAGATAAACACGCTGCTTAAGCTTGACGAGCTGATCGCTGACTTGGAGCGGACAATTATTCAGCACGGTCTTTACCCAAACATGGAAAATAAGGATCCTGGATGGAAGATGCCGAAGAGATCGAAACCCTGCGGCGTAGAACGAGGTCTGGAGTTACAGAAGATTTACAATTGTTACAAGGTTAACAAGCATTTCTTCTTTTGCGTCACCTGGAAGGGATGTCCCACCGCGGACGCCGTGACTCTGCAGTCCATCAAGTATTTGTACCCGAAGCGCATCGTCCAGTTCCTTGAGAAATTGAAGCGTGGCTAAGAAAGCTTCATACTCAAAATTCGGATACTAGTACTAAGAAACCATAAAAGAGGTACAAAAATCAAAAAAAAAAAAAAAAAACTGTAATCAATCTAACAATTTTACTTAGTTGTCTATGCTATGTATTTTTTTAACAAACATTTTATTCTTGACAACGATTTATACTATAGAGATACATAATCCACACTTTTATGTTTAACGATAATATGTAGTGGTCTGTACTCCTTTGAGTTTAGATTAGAATGTAAAGTAGAACTTGAAACTCCTACATTCATAATATAACACAAATATGTATATGCTTGAATTTTTACTAATCCTATAGGTTTGTATTTTTACCTGAAAGGATATAAAAAAAATGTGGTTTATTTGGAAATTGAAAAAATAGGCATACGATCTATTCGTTTAGTCAAAGAGTTGTAGCTCATCCAGACGCTTGAGAGTGCACTTCAGGCTCTCCAGCGTGCGAGTGTTTCCCTCGAACATCAGCTGGACCTTCTGCCTGGCGAAGGTCTCGTCGTGGAAGTTCTTCAGCGAGTTATCCTCGGAGTCCACTCCGATCATGCTCATCAGCGGAAAGAAGCCGAAGGCCACAAAGAAGCCGTAGGCCTCGCGTTTCCTGATCTCCTCCAGAACCTCCGCGTGGCTGGGCAGTGGCTTCGACCACGGCAGCTGCTTCAGGGTGTCCACCAGGACCTGGTAGTATATCTCGATTAGCTCCTGACGCCGGTCACGCAGCACCTCCAGCTCCAAACTGGTGTTCAGAAAGTAGTTTATGTCGAAGCCCAGGCTGCCGTAGAAGCACAGCTGGAAGTCAATCTGCATTTGGTAGGTAAGATTAGCTCTTTATATTATTATAAGCAAATGTGTGATACAAAATGTTCTTGAGACATTAAAATGAAACAAAATTATGGTAACTTATTCAAAAGTATAGGTACATGAATTCTGCATCAAAATGAGAACGCGAATTCTTGAGAGCTAGAGGAACTAATATGTATATATTATGACATTTTTGAGAGGTCTCATTATATAACGTTATAGATTGATTCATGAATAAAATAAGACCGCGAATTCTTAGAACCAGAGGAAAATGTTATGATCGAAAATAGATACATATCATTTATATTAAGATTACTTACGATTTTCACCTGCTGCACCTTGTAGCTGGGATCGTAGTTGAAGAATATGTTGTTTACCCAAAGGTCACCGTGATTGAGGACATTGTGCTGGCCGCGAAGTGGGTAGACCGCCTTGAGGACGCGCTCGGTAAAGTGCTCGTGGTAGCGATAGAGCTTCGTGGTGATCCCACCGAATCCCTCGCAGTCACCCACCAGGGCGGCCAGCTTCAGGAGCTGGGTGCCGAAGAGCAGCTTGAAGGGCTCCGACTTGATGGCGTCCATGTGGAGCAGGCCGAAGGGATACCGATCGACGATCGTCTCCGGTTCCCGTTCGCCCATCACCATGGTGAGGGCATGGTACTCGGCCAGTTTGCGCATCACCAGCGCGGAATGCTCGAAGTCCAGGCCCAACTGGCGGCACTTCAGCTGGTAGCCCTGGGAGCACAGGTCCTCGAAGATGATCGTCTGCTCCGGCTGGGTGGTGGAGTAGTAGTGTCTAATGATGGGAAAGAGGGAAATCATTCTCTCCTTAGGTAGATAGGTTTCTACCTACTTGGCGCCCAACGTCCAGGCATGATCGGGACTACTATCCCGCCACATCAGCGCCTCCAACTTGGGCTTGATGGTCGTGTAGAAGATGGTCTCCTTGTTGTAGATGTGCAGGCGGGCCAGGATGGCCTGCTTCTCGTCCGGCATCGACTTGACGATCAGGGACGTCTCCAGGATGCAGTTCTCCGCATTGCGATACCTAATCTGCGCCCGGTAGATGTTGCTGCAGTAGTTCTCGCCGCCGCGGGTCAAATTGGTCAGCTGCACCCCCATCACCTGTAGGTCGAGCTGCTGCAATCCGTGCTCCAGGCTGCGACGAAAGAACTGCGGGGTCAGGTAGAGTGGCGGCTCCTCGGGGGCGTCCGACATCGTGGATCGATGAGATGTGCAATTGTGGCATCATCTCACTCACCGACGGCTTTTTATGCGAAATCTCGGAGAGCCGGCGCGCCGGCCGCCTATTTGTTTTCTAATTGATCTTAATGGACAGGGCACGAATGGACCTTCCTCAATTGCCTTAATGGAAATGCATTTACATACCGCCGGATTAGCGGTTCGGAGATTGAAGAACATAACCGATTTGCAGATGTCCCAGCGCAGATGGTTTGGAAAATATTCGTAAAAATATTATATATGTACTTAAAAAAAAATTGTATTGCGTGAAAAATGTGTAAAGTGCATAACCTATATATTCTAACCGACCTTATAAAGGGTATAAGTATATCTCCATCAATCTCTTAGTTTTATTAAAATCTGGTTGATATTTGCCCAAAAAAATTAAATAACTTTAAAATTTCGTTTTTCTCATATGAATAAAATACAAAAACATAGTAGTTAATACCATATAAAGTAAAACAAATAATTTTAAAAATAAAAAATATTGTTTTTAAGAACTTTATATTAAAACCAAGGGCTAAGATAAAAAAATATATAATTCTTAAATCAAATATTTCCATATTTTAAACCTAAAATTTCTGCCTTGGTTGAATTAATTTTTCTACTTAAAATTAAAAAAAGAGACAACATTCAACTACTTTCTTTCCTTCGAAAAATATCTAAACTGATTTACGTTCCCAACACAATCTTTCAATATAGTGCATAATTTTGATAACACCTTTTACTATGCGAAATAATTGTTATTAATGCAACATTTATTAAAAGAATATTTAATTAATGTTATGAATATACATATACGAGCGCAATTGATGTAATTTATTTAAAACAGGAGTGTATCAATTCCCTAACAATATTTAAAACCGCATGCTACACTTAGACGCTACTTTTGGTTATCTCTAGGGTGGAGGGCGTTGGTATCGTTGGCGCCGTGCTGGCCAGACTCCTGCTGGGCATAATTCCCGGCGCCGCACCCGTCTTGGCTCGCTTGGGCAGGGTGGCGGCTCGCAAATAGGGATTATCTATATTGGGGTTCTCCAAAATGGCCTTGTTCGTGGTGGAATTCGGTTTGATCTCCAGCTCGGGCTTCTCCTCCTTCGACTTGTCGCCGTCCATCTCCTCGTTCTCGCTGTCGCCCTCCTCGCCGTCCTCTGAAAAGTGGCATAAGATGATTGTGGATTTGGGTTTTTGGGTGTCCAGAAGCAAAACAAACGCACCTTTGCTGGGCACATCTTCTGTGCGATTGGCCACCAGATAGTGATACTCCAGCTCCTCAAAGTCAAAGACCTGATCCGTGGGATTCAAGGCGGCTGCATACGGAGGAAAGGCCGGCTTGCAGGCAATTACTGGGCGGGATATGAAGTGTTATTGAACATAATAATAAGGAGTAATAACTTGTCTTACAGGGAAACATGTTGTCCTCGGTGGGAAAGAGGTTGTTGGTCTCCGTGGTCTTGCAAAGGAACTTGGTGAGCGCCTTCTCAATGTCCCGCTTCTGGCAGGCGGCCTTCTCCCTGATGGCCTCGTACTCCGTTACCGGCTGCTTGTGCGTTGGCGTGCGTATATAGGCATGTGGATCGGGCATCGCCGGGAAGTAGCTGGGCACATAGTGCGGATGCGAGGACTTGCTGCCCGCCTGGAGCAGGCTCAGTTGGCGCTGCTGCGTCTGCTGCGGAGGGAGCGGGATGCCCGCATGCGTCTCCTTGCGCATGTACGGATCCAGGCTGGCGATCGTGATGCCCATGTTGATGAGGGCCAGGCTTACGTCGCCCACGGTGGGCATGGTGCGTCCGCTGAGCTCGCAGTAGTTGTGCGCCGAGTTGCCAATCTCACCAATCACTAAAAAAGGGTATATGGTTATCCCGGGCCATGGATTAATCCCAAAGATTTACTCACGCGCCTGCAACATCTGGGTGAGCGTCTCCAGGCACTGGTTGCTCGCCTGGCCGGCACCCTTGTCCACCAGCAGCTGGGACACCGCCTTGTTCAGCAGCCGCCGATACGCATCCACATTGGGCACCGTCACCGCCTCCACCTTCTCCATCGAATCAGTCTTGGTTTTAAATTATTTGTTTACGTTGAAAAAAAGAAAAGACCAAATTCAATTGTTTTCGCCGCTCAGCGCTGCCAGATCAGAGATGGAATCATTTATCACTGTTATCGATAGTTGGCAAGCGATAGTTTTATTTTATTTCTAAAAAATCTAGCTATTAAACTAGCTAGATGAAATAGCTATTGATGAAATATTTTAAATTATTTTTTTTTATTAAAATAAAAAATATTTATTACTTTCGAGAGTTTTAATAGAGTACCTATGGTAAGCTTTAGTTTGTAGGATGAAAATAAATTAGATACAAAATTTAAGGTCTCTGAAAATATTTCATTCTAAGATTAAATATTCGAAATAACTTAAATCTTGAAACTAGATCTTCAGGGCAATTATATATTAATTATGTGTGTTCTAAAAACAGTTATTATTTAGAAAACCAAGTATTGATTCGATTTCCGAAAGTCGGCCACTGGATTTATGGATATTTTTCTTATGGATATTTTTATTATGTCATAAAAAGTAGGTATCGATAGGCAGCTATCGATGTTTAGAAGAGCAGAACAATCGCGGTTGCGCCATCTCAATTAAATCAGTGTATTTTTTTTTGTTGTTTGCCAAACAATAGAAGACGACGTACTCGCAGCGTTAATTGTTCTATTAAATGAAGTTTGAGAGTCGCCGGCCTGCCAAGAGCGATCGTATAATCGTCGAGTGAAGTGAACTTGGGCCCCCGCGGAGTCATAGGTGCCCGGAATCGTAATCGGAACCCGAATCGCTCCATCGGGAATTATTAATTGTGCACGTACGTATGAGTGGATGTGGATGCTGTGTTTGTGTTGACTAACGTTTTTCCCCGTGGGGAGGGGGGAAGTCTCTATATTTCTTGGCAATTTACACTTATAATTGGAATCGTGTGCGGTATGCTTTCGAGCGGTTTCGGTTTCCCTATAGTGTCTATTTTTAAGCCAAATGTGCTCCACTTTGGTTATCAGCCGGAGTTTCCCCACTTCCTAAGGCATACATATATACACACACACCTCTACCTCTCGTAATCCCCCCTTTTCTTTGTCTGCGCGCCAAAGAGTTTTTCTTTCGAAACCTTAGAAAGTATGTGCACAGGAAAAAAACTAGATCTTAATTAATGATCGATCATCGATGGGATATTAGTTTGTTTTGGGGGAAACGCAAAAAACTTTTTACGCAATAATACCATTTTAATAAACCATATTACTATAAACATTATTTTTACTATATCTCACAGAGAACAGAATAGATCAATTAGTAATAGTATCTGGAATTATAGGTAATACCATTACATAACATCCCTTCAAAGCTATTCCTTAAAATAATCTTATTTTTTACAAAAAAAAACTTTTTTTCCAGTTCTGTTCATACTGATACTTTAGCTTTTCGTATATGGTTATTCCTTTGTCTGATGTTTATTTTGATTTCTTGTAAACGGGCCTTTAATTGCACTTTGCATTAGACTTTTGCAGTTTCTGGATGACTCAGAGCTACCGGCCCTCAACTTGCCGGGTATATCTTATCACTAAATAAATATAGAGCAAATTGACAGTCTGGAAAATTAAAAATAAAAAAAAGAGAGTCATCTCCCCCAAATGGGATTGTAAAGTGCGCACTCGATGCCAGGCTTGTTTACTTTATTTCTTGTTTTCCGCTGACCCCGCAGCTCCACCGATATGAATATGTGAGTGGCTAAGTTGGCTAAAGAGAAACTCGGACCTGGCCCTGGTGGGGCGACCTACAAAAGAATGCCAGGCAAAAAACCCAGCAGCAAGATCATGAATCACTTGCGTGGGGCGGGAAAAAGCACCAACAGATCAGAGATTTAGATATACCATATCTTTAGGTCTTTATACCTTAATAATGAAACTTATAGGAATTTTTAAAAGATTTAATATTAAACGATTGATTTTATTTTTATTTAGGTTTAGTCAGCAACAATCTTATCTTATAAAAGTTAAGTTACTTATAATCAAGAGCACAGTAAATTTAAATTTGATTAGGTAAAAACTTGAATTTTATAAAAATACATTCTCCTTTAATATATTATACAACCAAATGCAGAAATTAAAAAAATTTAAAATAAATTTAAAATGAATAATAATTATTTATTTAATAATTTAATAATATTAAATAAAAAAAACACCCCAGAAAAAGTATATGGTATTTACTATCATCTAAAACATTCTTCACACACATATTTACCCATTTATAGCTTACTAATGAGATAGTACACCGATAATTTAAGTTTTTTTACTTATAGAACCTCACCTATCACTAGCTTTACGGCCCATAAGTCAGAGTTTTTATTAGCAGCCAACTAATTATTTCCTCTGTGCTTTCTCTTCAGGAAACTGAGCGATGAACAAGGTGGGCAAGCACATCCAAAGCGGCATCACAGGGCTGGGCAGCGGCGGAGCCCCGTTGTCCACCGCATCTCTATTGGGATCTCCGATGGAGGCAGCCAATGGAGCCGCAATGGCCAGCAGCACAAATGTGTTCAATTCCATCATGAGCTTCCTGCCGGACAACCGGCCCATCACCTCGCTGCACATCGTCGAGGATTTCGAGCGGTTAGTGTGGATCTGGATCCTTAGTCCTTATCGTGACTTTGTTCCCTAACAAAACTGGCATCTTTCGTTTAGCTGCCCGAAGAACTTCAGTGCCATAAACCGGACCTACGACCAGGATTCGGATGCGGACCTGTGGCGCGACTTCAGTCTGTTTGGTCGACAGAATACGCGGTATCTCTGCCTGTCCAAGTCCGAAGGACTGCCGGAATACGTGGTGGAGACCCTACAGTGAGCTTAATTAACTATCCTTATCGACTGTAACTAATCCTTCTTTGACTTACAGAGTAATTGCGGATAAGACGGCACCGCCCAAGGAATTCTCGCAGGTCTCCCGCACTGCCGACAGCGACCAGAAGGCCTGGCGCAAGCGGCAGGTGATCTACAAGCTCTCCAAGCGCGGCACTGTCACCCAGGCGGTTACCGACATAATACTCTGCTCCAAGCTAAAGGCAGCGCCCGATGGCTTCAAGCTGGCCGGCGATATCAACGGAGTGCTTATCTGCTACAAGACGAGCGCCATTCCGGTGCGCCTGTCGCCCCCAGTGCCAGGTGGTGGTGGAGTTCCGGCTCCAGTTTCTAGCACCTGTGAGGTTGAACAGGCCCTCAACCGCCTGAACCTCCAGGGGCAGCGCAACTCGCGTGGACCAGTAAGTGTGCTGCTGTCTTACAAATCCTTATTAACTAGCTAATGCCCGCCTGAATGTTGTTAACAGCTGCCACAGCCACCGACTGAACACCATGACTATGAGGAGATCCAAGCCAACTATCAAATAAACTCGCCACAGCGACCGGCGCCGCCTCGGCCAGCGGGAACGGGAGCCGCTGGAGGAGGAGGAGGACGTGGTACTTACGGCGGCACCGGAACCTTGGGCACCTACACCGAGCTGGAGGGAGTGCCCTTCGTTATGGACGTTAGGCTGCAGCGTAACCAAGCTGTAACTGATGTGAGTGATTCCCCTCTCGCTCTAATTCAATGATTTTATATTTATTATATATTTTCTACTTTTTAGATACCCATACTGCCAGAAATCTCCACGATACTCAAGTCCCTGGACTATGATTTTCAATTGGAACGCCAGATCTTATGCACCATGAAGTCATCGGCTTCAAAGAACCCGTTCTTCAAATAGAATTGCAAAACTTCATTAGGAAAACGCGTCACAAATTGAGCGTTAAGCAATGTATACAAGAAAGCAAACAGAACCGGAAATGAGTGGATGTGGATGTGGATTTTATATACTTAGTTTAGCGTAAGCTTGATCAGATCCGATGCGCATGTGGCAACTGCCATGATAATCCCCGGTAGCTATTCAGTTTGGATTAAGTTCAATGAAGTTCTGGGCTCCTCAGGCCCCCCCTTAGAGTTAAATGTGTGTGTAATATTCCTGTGCCTTCGATATGTATCTAATTTTTATAATACAACTCAGTTTTGTAAAACCCCTCATTGGAAAGCAAACCAAACCGAAGTAGAATCCTACCTATTTACATTTACATCATAGAAACCATTCATATACATGCATCGATTAATCCCGAATTGTGATCAAAGGAGAATGTTTTGTCATTATTTTAGAAGCGCTAATCCAGATGGCTTTACATATATGTATTTCGAAAGGCCCACGCATAAGATATACATTTAATGTTAATGTTGAATCAAGTCTAGAGAGCGGATTGCTAATTGCTAATACCGAACCTAATATAAACCTAGTACATACAAGCATATATCTGATATATATTATATACGTTTATAGGCCACTTAGCACTTAAAACCAGTTGGTTTTTAAACAA
Organism: Drosophila pseudotakahashii; assembly: GCA_035046095.1. Taxonomy (NCBI): domain Eukaryota; kingdom Metazoa; phylum Arthropoda; class Insecta; order Diptera; family Drosophilidae; genus Drosophila; species Drosophila pseudotakahashii. Next base: position 19,528,598 of record JAWNOE010000105.1, read on the forward strand.
AACTCTATATCTATTACATATTAGCCCTAGTGACGATTAGACTGTCTTGCGAAATCATAGATTCTTCCCAACTGCCTCCGTCCCGTTTACCCTTTACCCCGCATTCCCCATTGGCTCCCTATAAAAAAAAACCACCCCACCATGTTATATAGCAGTTCAAATACAAGAAAAATATATATACGCCCGTGAAAATCAAATATTATTGTTGTCTCTCGATGATTCAGCGGAGGAAGCTTGGGTCTGTCCCGAGTCTGGGAATATTTTGTGAGAATTAGTCATCAGGTCATGGATTAAAATTCACAATATTTTACTTATACACTCTATCAAGGTGAAAACCTTTTAGTTTATTAAACATAAATACAAAAGTAAGTATATAAAGTTAAAATATAAAAAAAATCAATAAGAAATATTGGGGACATAGTATGCATGTAAACTTAAGCGCCTAATGTCATTCAATATGTACAGTGCTCTCTCTGGGCTGAAGGATCAAGGGATCCTTGCATGGCATCGGGTCAGATCAGAATAGATTGTGGAAGAGCAGGTCCGGCTGCGACAGAGTCTTCTTCAGGTTGCGCATGCTCAGGCGGCGGCGATCGGCGGTGCATCTGTAGACGACGGGATCGGTGGGATCGTTGGGATGGGGGGATTGGAGTTGCAGGTACAGTGGGTTCAGGTTCAGGTTCGGTTTGGGGTTCAGGATTACGTGTGGTTAGCAAAGCTTTCGAGACAACGGCACAGGAATGAGCGTTTTGGATGAGGCGTAAGCAGCTGGGATTCGTTTTGGGTTTGGGAAACGGCGGAAAGTAGCGGGCGGCCAAACGGGAACCAATGCACCTTCACCAGGGAGACGGGGGCTCCTCCTCCACCACTTACTCGAATATGCGACCCTGGTACTCGATCATCAGCTTAACGCAGTCGGCCAGAGTTTCGCCCTCGCGGAGCAGCTGCTGTATGTCCTGCATGTGGACGCCCTGCGGCACCGTGTGGAAGATCGAAGGTGTGACCGATATGGAGAGCGTCTCGGCGCTGATCTGCTGCAGCGGCACCTTGGTCAATCTGTAAAGGTTCAAGAAAAGTTGAGATATTAGATATTATATATAATATACAGCTGTTGCATAAAACGATTTTATCATATTATATTATAATATATATTTATAGGGGCTATTATAAAGATCTTATTGGTATGTATATTTCGAAATTCACTAAAAAGCCTGAGTCAAACAGAATATTCGGGAAAATATCAAATATAAAGTCTTGTGACCCAGTTTTGATAGGGAAACTCCGTCTTTAGAACGAAATGGAATCCATTCAACACATTGTAGAGCGGATATGAAGGGGTTTAATCTCCGCTGGGGCTCAATGGGGGCCACTCACCTATTGAAGTGCCCGAAGATATAGTCCATGGTGTCGCGATTGCTCTCCGGCACCGAGCGTATCAGTCTTTTGAGGGTGTCCAGCTTGGCGGAAAGATCGGTGAGCACTGCGGGATGGGAGGCGAAACAGAGATTACACACAAGAAAAGGCTTTTGGCTGGGCTGCCGAACTTACACCACTGATTGGGCGGTCCAATGAAGGTCTTGGCCTCGTTGACGCTGACCAGCGGACTTTTAATTTCGCGCAGGAACAGCTTTAGCACCCCGGTCAGCGTGTGTATATCGACGTCCGGCTGACGCAGTGCATCATAGTCGTTGGCATCGATGCTGAAGCGCAGCGTTTGGATCTTATTGTAGTCGCCGCACTGCCGGTAGATGCCCTCGATGGGCTGCGTGGAGCGGCGGTACTTCTGCTCGATGAGATCGCAGCAATCGACCACGATCCGCGGCACATTGCGGTGCTGGTCGTGCTTCAGGACCATCTCCAGTTCCGTATCGAAGCAGGGCTCGTCGAAGAAGATGCGCTGTTCCCGCAGCGTCTCCACGCTGGGCCGGCTCTTGAACCAGTTGGACAGATTCATCCAGGCCACGAGCCGTGAGGGTCGTACATTGGGACTGCCTGCCGGATGGGGAAATCGCTTGCCGGATCCACCACCACCTCCAAATCCACCGGCTGTTACTGCGGAGCGTGGCTTCTCCTTGTCCCTGTCACGTTCCTGCAGCAATTCGCCCAACTGGCGACTCATTTCGCCCACCTTCTGCTCCAACTCCTGGCTGTAGGTGGTCTGTACGAGCAGATCCTGCTCCAGCGTGTGCATACGCTGCTTGAGGTCATGCCAGCGCCTCGAGCAGCTGCTGCAGCACTCCCTGCCCTTCGATCTGCCCACCGCCGGGCTGCCGGCGGAGCTGGAGTTCGAGGAGCAGACATCCAGGCTGGTATTCGACACCAGGACGGCTGTGTTGGTCGAATCATCGAGGAACAGGCGCGTCAGATCCCTCGTACTGCTGCTCTTGAGCAGCGCCAGCTTGTTGGGCTTGGTCTTGAGCTCCCGGAGAAGGACAACCGCCTCGGGTCGCCCGGTATCCGGCTGTTTGCCAACCTTATCCAGGGTGCAATTGGAGCCGCCAGTGCCCTCCAGGCGAAACAGGGTGCCCGAGGTGACGCTATGGCCGCGCACATAGGGGTGCTGCGAGGAGGACGTCGACGACGAGGTCGTGGAGCGGTCGCGGAAGCAATTCATCAGGGTCTTTCCGGTTTGCCGTCTCTCGTGGGCCACGAATCCCGCGGCGCCGATCACGATGTGTGCCGAGTCTGGAGTGCCAGGCGTAACTGGCCGCTGACTTGTCGTCGTCTGCATGATGCCTGTGGGGGATCGCTTATCGTTCGGGTTTCCTCCCTTTCCCTTCCCCTTCCCTTCGCCCTTTCCTCTTGGGCTTCTTCTCGGTTCGCTGCTCTTGGGCTTATCACAATACCCACCAAAGGGTGAGGCAGCTGACCAGTTGTTGCTCCTCCTCCTTCTCCTCCTCCTGCTTTTCTGGTGGCAAGTGACGTCAGTGTACAAACTGTGCGGAAAGAAATAATCGGTGGGTATAATTAGTTTATGACTATTGGGTTTAAGCGAAGATTACAAAGACAGTGGTTAAATAAAAAGGGAATATAGAAATATATATGGAAAATATAGAAAGTCGTAGTATAACACTCACCTCTTCCGCTTTTCAAGAGTCGATTTCCGTTGAGTTTGTTAATGTTGCCCCGAGAAGTTGCAACATCAGCCGAAATTGCAACAGCAACACTCGATCACTTCTTGGGCTTCCGATTATGTAGCCCTATTTCTTTCACAGATTGACGATTCGGATGATGACGCAGTATCGTGGCTCGATTGCCGGTCGGTCATGGATAGTGGATAATTCGCAGGCAGCTCCGATTTCAACTGACTGCCTGCGCCATTGAGCGGTTAGAATTCTGTTGGCGCTTATCGCACTTCCAATTGTTCCACAGTCCCAGTCGCAGCCGCTCCGACACTCGCGATAAGATAACCGCGGGGGGAACAGAACCAAACAAATGCCAAAGTGCTCGGCACAAATATAAATAAATAAAGCCATGTAGTTGTCACAGAACCGACGATAATGTGTGAAATGCCAGGGAGTAGATGGGAACTCCTCCTTCCTTGGATCGCACTTAAATATCACTCTGTTTACACTGGCCGGCGAATGGCCATGGCTTCTGCTTCGGCTTCTGCGGGTGGCTGCCCCTCCCCGACAGCTTGGACTTTTGCAATTTCTGGGTAACTGGAGCACATCAGGGCCTTGACCAGCCGCCCATGGAGATATAAGTACATGGCTTATCGGCAGTGATGGGAAGGGAAGGCGTAAGCTTTACCCTATTTTCAATATCCGTTTAGAAAAATATTACAATGTTAGAAATTATTACAAAGAAAATGGATAATCCAACATGTATTCTTTGGAATATCTTAAAAATGTAGAGGTCTTGAGGTACAAAGTTATATTCCAAACTTAAAATCTTCAAAATTAAGGTTTATAGGTTTAAATACTTCACTGTGTAAAAAGAGCAATACATATTATTCCTAAAAAAAGGAATTTCCGATTCCAGATATAAACCTAAGTACAAGCACCTACTTCCCATCACTGCTTATCATTATTTTATGGACCCCCAGCTCGACCTGCTCTTCTGCTTTGATTTTCTTTCTGTCGTGCGACTTCATGTGTCCCCTGAGTCCAGCATACTGGGCGAATCCCTTGCCGCAGATCTTGCACGGGTACTTCTTGTGCTCGGCATGGATCTCCTTGTGGCGATTCAGGTACTTCGCGCTGGTGAACCGCTTGTGGCACACATCGCACTCCTTGTCGCGCACGTTCAGATGACCCTTGATGTGATCCCGCAGGACGGTGCGCTCGAAGAAGCCCTTGCCGCAGATGTGACACTTGGCCACCGTTTGCTGCTCGTGCCGCCGCTTGTGTCGCTTGAAGAAGGAGACGGTGCTAAAGCGGCCGCCGCAGATGTGACAGCAGTAGGGTCGTTCGCCGGTATGCGAACGCCGGTGGACAACGAGATCGGTGGTGGTGGCGAACCGCTTGCCGCACTCCTCGCAGCTCAGGTGATAGTCCTGCGTGTGGCGGCGCAAGTGGATGGTGACATTGCCCACCTTGGCGAAGCCCTTACCGCATGTGGGACACACAAAGGGCTGGCTGTCGTCGTGTTTGGCCCGATGCATCTTGTAGCCATCGACGCTGTTCACCAGTTCGCCGCACAAATCGCACCGAAAGGGCGCCATGTGATCCTCGAGGAACGACAATTTCTCGTAGTAGCGGGAACGCGAGCTAAATCGTTTGCCCTCCTGCTCGTTCTTGAGGCGCCGCACCTTCTCCTGATGGTAGGTGGTACGCAGGCGGCGAATGAAGCGCTGCAGCTGCGAGGGCTCGAGCGACATCTCCATTTGGGTGCGGCACAACTCCAGCAGGCGATCCCTGGCCGCCTGACGCACATGACTCGGCCGGCAGGAGATGTCCTGCATGTCCCAATTGGCGCTGCACTGGCGGTAGAGCTCAATGAGCTTCAAATTCTGGGCATGATTCAGGTGGGGCACGGCCAGCAGCTCAGCGTCATCGCCCAGCATCTTGGCCTGCCGCTGACGCCGCTGGCTCTTCGCCAGAAACGCAAGTCGCTCGTAATACCACTCCGGGGTGGCCGGAGGCTGTGTAGTCCGATCCAGGCGTAGCTTTTCCTTACAATAAGCCGCCTTCAGCAGCTTGACATGGCTGGCTATCTCCTGGCCAGAGAGTTTCAGTCCAAATTGGACATTCAGGCCATCGGCGATCTTCTCGCATGCCTTGCTCCGATGCCTGTAGTTCCGGTAGGTCAGCATGCCCAGATCCCAGAGCTGTCGCTGCTGCTCCAGCTGGTCGATGAAGGCCAGCATTATGGGGTGCTCCAGCAGCCAGAAGTGCGACGTGTTCGTAGGTGGAGTATCCTGGAAAACCGGAACAAAAGAAGCTAGGTAAGTGGAGGAATTATGGGAATATGTTTAGAGATAACCCACCGTTGACTGCAAGGATGTGATGCTCTGGCTGTCGCTTTCCGGCCACTCCAGCAGGGTGTCCTCCTCCTGCTCCTCCTCATCCACCTCCTGGTCCACTTGGTAATCCGAGTCATTCTGCTGCTCCTTAGGCAATAATTCCTCCCCTGTGTCCAGGGGATCCTCCTCCTCCTCCTTGGGCGTGATCACTACCTCCTGATCTCCGGCAGCTCCTCCGCTGCGCAGTGTTCGCGTTCCGTGCCGCAAAAGGGGTTTGATGTCCTCCTTTTCGTCATCCTGGAACAACTCCGGGTGCTGCGACTCCAGGTGCAACTTGAAGTCCTTGAATGTGCTCGTCCTGCTGTCCTGGCAGTAGATGCACTGGAAGGCGAAGGTGCGCGTCTGCCTCTTGAGCACCCAAACGATATCGCCGCATCGCTGATATGGCGGCATTATCTTCCCAAAAGCGATTTCCGAACGAATCGTTTGTTTTGTTTACAATTGCAAACGGAACTGCCAACCTGCGTGAAATGTGGAATGCTTTGAGAAGGTTGGTCTAAGATACCCTGTAAATTACATTTTAAAGGATACAAAAATATATATATATTTTAAATAAATACTCCCTTTAATCATATTATTGTTTTGATGAGTTATCTCAAATTAAATAAATTTGTATGGTCCTTAAATACATCTACTACTTTTAAATAAATAGCTCTAAATGTGATTGGACCCTGAAATAATTTACAATCACATATTCGCAGAGCTAACTTATATAAAAGTGCTTCTCCACCTGTTGCAAGTGAATTTTCAAAACAATATACCCCTTGTTACCCTCTAACAGCATAAAGCCAGTGTTGAAAAGCGCCAAACAGACGGGCCTCCAAAATTTCAAATTTCACAAAGTTCACTTCTTTAATATCAATTATTACATAATTTCGGGACAGATAATAAAACTTTTCAGCTTAACCACTAGACAATAGATAAATGCAAACTGATCGAGCCACTTTCGGATGTCCTGGACCCGCCAGACTTAAGGCATCATGCGCAGGGCACCATCGAGGCGGATCACCTCTCCGTTGAGCAGCGGATTCTCGAAGATCGCCTGCACCAGGTGGGCGTACTCGCTGGGCTCGCCCAGGCGCTGCGGGAATGGGATGGACTTGGCCAGGAAGGTGCGCACCTTCTCCGGCAGGGCGGCCAACATGGGGGTGTTGAACAAACCGGGCGCAATCGTGCAGATCCGGATGCCCTGGGTGCTCAGATCGCGGGCAATGGGCAGAGTCATGCCCACGACGGCCGCCTTGGAGGCGGAATAGGCAGCCTGGCCGATCTGGCCATCGAAGGCCGCCACCGAAGCGGTGTTCACGATCACGCCGCGCTGTCCATCCTGATTGGGCTCGTTGGCACCCATCAGACCGGCCGAGAGGCGGATCACATTGAACGTGCCCACCGTATTGATGTTGATCACCCGCTGGAAGTCCTCCAGCCTGTGGGCCGCATTCTTGTTAAAGTTGTACGTCTTCACAGCCGTCGCCGTGCCTGCACAGTTCACTAACAGATCCAGCCGACCGAACTTATCCTTGGCCGTCTCCAGGGCGGCACTCACATCCTTCTCGGAGGTCACATCGACGGGCACGAAGACCACCTTGTCGCCCAGCTCCTTGGCCACCTCGTTGCCCTTGGAGGAGGGCAGATCGGCCAGGACCACGCTGGCTCCCTGCTTCGCCAGCCGCTCGACGGTGGCGCGACCCAGTCCAGAGGCTCCTCCGGTCACCAGGGAAACTGCGTTCTGGGTTTGGAATAGAAAACATTGGGTTACTATCTGTTGGTTTTTATGGGTTTATGATTAAAGGTCTATCGGTTCTAGTGGTAATCTTTAATGGCACTATATCAATTGACAAACAAAAAGGATTATTAGGCATATAAAATGAAGAACAGAGGCCACAGTAACTTTAATTTATGATTTTTTCAAGGGTTTCTATCATACTTTTAAAAAATATAAATATTTTAATTATTTTCTTATTATAGTATTCATTAAAAAATAATTGAACTTTTAAGAAATTAATACTTTTGAAAGACTGAGATTTAAATTAATATTTTCTAATATTTATAATAAATAGTGTGATATTATTTTTAATATTGAAACTGTAAACCTTTTAAAATTTTTACTGGAAATAAATTATATTTTGTAATTAGTATTATAAAGGGAATTAAAAAATCTTCAATTGTTTTATGTGATGGTACATAGTATTTATATGGAAACCCTATATTTACAGTTAACTGAAAATCTCCTACATAGTATTTAGATCCCCCCAAGAGATGATCTACACAACTAACGCCGGTTAATCGTAGCTGATGGGAGTGAGAAATCTACGGAACTATCAGTTCGGATTCCAGATAAGCCCCATTATGTTGTTGTATAACTTGCGAAGAAGTAATGCTAATTGCTCGGAGGGTACAAGGTGCATTGCCTCGGACACAGATACGGTTATATACGGTTATTTATGGGCTCCCATAGACACGAGTTCACATCCCCAGTGGACTTTGCACCCGGCCACCGGGTGTCGTCCCCGCTAATTCCCTGGTAATCTATGGTCTTTATGGTCATGGTCCTTACTTACAGGCCCCCTTTACATACCTTGATCATTCTGCCGGTTGTGTGTTGTGGGTGCGAAAAGCGGCGATTACTTAGTAGTCGGCGGAAAGCTTTAAACAAAAACTTGTTAAACAATTCGAAACCGGATTAGTGTGACCGCTCGGAAAATACCGGCACTAGGTATTTGAAAAATATACCAACCAGGGGGATTCAAGACTAATACATTTAGGGTATTCACAGTGTTGAGCTTTTTTCTAATCTCTAAATATATTTTAATATATATTTTAAAATTCTTACGAGTTTATATTTGTTAGGTAAGTTTAATTGGGCTATTATCTAAACGGTTGAAGAGTTAAATTTCGGTCGGCTGTTATTAGTGTATTTTTTAACGTAGTTACTAAACTAAAAAAAACAAAATTCCTTTTAGTTCTGAAATATTTGTCAAAATGAGTTTAAAATCCAACAAACAAAAGTTAGAATACCCTAAATAAATTGTAATACTTAAAAATCAACTATCGTGACACGAATAAATATCGGTGCTTCCATCCCTATTCTGATTGAAAGCAAGTGCAAACACACAAAAAAAAAGGCAAAATCACAACAATAACAAACAATTAAATGGTTAAGAATTCAAAGATAAAAACTGCAGTTTAAACCGTCTCGAAGTTAAGCAACTAAACAGAATTTTAAGCGGACATGCTTTCGACAAGTACACGTTACACAAATTAAAAGTTTTTGACAATTCTATTTGCGACTGCAACTCCAATTCAATTGAAGATATTTCTCACATTTTATTAAAATGCTCAAAATATGGACCTATCCGTAGAAATTTCCCGCTTCTACTTAAATACGACGATATATATCGGTTCTTTGCGCACGAACCAATAACAAATTATACCTATATTACTCAATTCATACGCTCAGCCAAAATAGATTTATGATTAACATTTCATCACACTATTACGCATTTATACATCACACATTTTTAATACTTCATATCATAATACACATTATTACACAATTACACATATACACATTCTCACATATGCAAAGAATCTCACACTAATATCGATAACACTTTCATCGGATTTCATCGCACATCTTCATAAACACACAACACGACATCTCACACTTATATTCGTTTTGATCAATTTCTAACCAGTGTCTTGAATTTCATTTCACACATAGGCGGTGGCGTTTACCTGTTTTATATTATACGGGACGGCCAAATAATTCTTCCCCAATTGTTTTTGTTGGTTTGGAAGTAACTTAATACTCAAAAAAAAAAAAAAAAAGAATGGTTAAGAAAACAAAATGTCGATCAGTGGCAGAAACAAACAGAGCGGCGGCAAGCTAGCAAATGCCCGACTTCTGGACGAGGAGGAGCGGGACAAAGTGATCGCCAATCCGCGCTTGCCAAATGGTGAGAGATTCCTTTTGGCTTACGATTAATATTACTAACTAATTTGACCCTTGAATTAGTTGTTCCTGGCGGCAGGCAACCTGCTCAGGATCGCCTCAAGCGGCTGCAAACCAACCTGAAGCGGGTGCAGGACAAGAAGCCCATCAAGGCGACGCACGGGGACGCCAAGCGGGCAACGCGCAGCTTACCCACAACGGGCCACGTGCCGTTTGTCCGGCCACGAAGAGCCAGTGCCTCCGTGGCCACCTCCACGCCCCAAAGATCCCTGGCGGAGCGACTGACCAGTCCAGCCAAGTGTCCAAATGCCTGGGAGAAGCCAAAGGCTCTGCTGGATGCCAGCAATCGACTGAAGGAGGCATCTTCTGAGAGTGGTGGGTACTCCCTTTGCCAATGAAAGATTCCCTTAAATACCTACCTATACCATATGTTCCCCTCAGCCAACCAGCGCCTGACGCGCTTGAGGAACTCCCTGCAGCAGAAGCAGCAGGCCCAGGAGCGCAACAACAACGATGTGAGCAAGCCAAATGATGAGGGTTTGAGAAAACGGGAAGCCTCCCAGACAGAGCCCATGGAATGGGAGGAGGAGTCCAAGGAGGAGGAGGCGGAGAAGCTCTCGAAGCAGGCGGATGACATACTGCTTATGCGCCAGGCCTCGTTTGACGAGGAATTGCCCCACCGTCTCACCGATCACATGTACTTCGTGCTGGACACCAACGTCCTGATGCACAACATCAAGTTCGTGGAGAGTCTCACCGAGCTGGTGCTGCCTGGCACCGTGGGTAGCATGCTGTACATTCCCTACATAGTCATCAGAGAGCTGGACAAGCTGAAGGGTCAACACCACTCCAGCGAGGATGCAGATCCAAAGCGACTGATTGCCGTGCGTGCCATACGCTATTTGAACACCAAATTCGATATGAGCCTGGAAATACAAGCTCAATCCGCCGTGGAGGAGGCGGAGCACCTGATCGAAGTCGACTGCCCGGACGATAGCATCGTCAACTGTTGCCTGCAGCTGCGGGATCAGGTGCCGCAGATGATGCTCCTCACCAACGATGCCAATCTCCGCCTGAAGGCCAACGCCTCGGGCATCCAGGTCTCCTGTCACTCCGACCTGCGGGCCGAATATCCCGATGAGTTTGCCGCCCTGGGCGATTAACGTGGATCCATTGATCCATTACTTTAAACATAAGTATACAAAAGACTGCGATTGTGATATGGATTCCGGAGGATGCTAGATGGATCCACCAGTCAAGCCACTGCACCGCAGCACACATGAAGTACAATCAATCGTTTTTACACTCACATCACATTTTACGAAGGCCACCGGCGATGTTCATTGAAGACTAGAGTTTCGCATCTTAGATATTACTGCCAAGCAATAAAGTTTGTTTTTTTTTTTGGATAAATGTATGTATTGAGATTAGCGATGGAGGTCCCCGGAAGGGCATCCTCCTCGGTTCGAAGACTCGCCCCGGTTTGTTTGGATTTAATTAGCCGCACTCCCGAGTTGCCGCCTTTGATTGCCTCTTATCGGTTGGGCAAACAAGGAGGCGCCACATCCCACATCCACATCCGCTGGAGTTCACTTGGCCCGTGCCGCTGGCAAGATCGAATTCAAAGCGTACGCAACGCTCACCCAGTGCGGTGGTTCTTCTCCTCCAAACTACAAACTCCAAACGGTTTACTCTCGATAGTGACAACTTTATTGCCGCGCGATAACTTAAGCTATACAAAGTGTACGTTTGGGAGTGTTAAATATGGGGTGGTTCAATATTTATAGTTGTGAAAAATGAAAAACAAAGCCTAGACCTTCTGCTTCACAGAGGCGGATAGTAAATTGTGGCTAATTCTCTATTTACAGAGCCAAATTCAGCAAGTAAAATGAATTTATATTAGAAGAAAGCTGTTCCTGACAGTGCAGTGATGATTTAAACTAAGATAATGATCAAAGGAACAGCTTAGAATTAACCAAAAGTTACTCTCCGCCACACGAAGATCTTATCTTAATAGCTAAACCCCTTTCAATCGTGAACTCTACATACTATTAGGTATATTATATCTTTGTTAATGTACAGTCTGGCGACAAAGATAAGAATGCAGGTTGGGTAGGTGGCTCTTCGGGGCTCCGGTTCCGGCTCCCTTCTCTTGGCCATCTTCGCTACAAGCTAATGTACGGTCGGGGCGAAAAGGAAGGAGACGCGTGACGTAGGCAGACAGAGAGAGAGAGAGAGAGAGACAGGAGAATCCCTTCAGACACACTGCAGCTTGAGGCTGGCGTCCCGGACCTGCCTCTTTGCCTGATGCATGGCCATTAGCTGGCACCAGCCCCAGGCCAGGGTCCTGTCCTACATCTTGGGCTCGAGCAGGGAGCCCCCAGCGCCGCCGATGGACGGCAGATGCATCTGCATTCGCTCCAGCTGATCGGCCAGCAGGCGCTGTTCGTTGGTCAGCCGCAGGATCTCCTGCTTCTCCTCGATGGTATGGCCCTTGCGCTTGGCCCGATACTGCAGCATCCGCTTGTAGCACTCGAGTATCTCCTGGTCGACCGTGTCTAATTTCCGCTTGATGGCAATGCGCTTGATCTCCTCACTGGCGGCGGAGCGCAGTCGCTTCAGCTCCTCGCTGTTGAAGTGCGAAATGGAGCTGATCTCGGTCGTTACGCGCTTGATCTCCAGCAGCACCTCGTCCACGTCCTCGTGGGCGGCCAACTCGCTGGCATCGATCAGTCCGTTCTCGATGAGGGTCTTCTTCAGCCGCTGTTCGATGCCCACGCCGTGCTTCATCATGGCCAGCGATCGAAAGTTGCCGGAAGCAGCAGCTGCCGCTGCATTTGCCGATGACGACGAGTGGGAGTGGGTGTTCTCGTTGCTGCTGCTGGTGGTGCTGTTGCTGTGCTCCCCCACCGCCGCCTGTTCGCTGGGCAGCGTCATCAGCGATTCCTCCATCAGGGCGGAGACCAAACGCTGGGTCAGCGGACCCGTGATGCTCTCCTCCACCAATCCCTCTGCCTTCTTGATCATCCCGCCGGCGTTGTGCGACTTGAGACGCGTACCGCCCGGCTGCAGGGCCTTCATATCCTCCTGCGCCCAGGCGATCGAGTAGTGGGGACCCAGCGTCGGTACTGGCGGCACCAGCGGACCCCGGTACTGCTCCAGCAGGTCGTCGATTAGGCGCAGATCCTCGTTGGTCAGCGGCATGCAGTAGGGCTCGACGGAGAGCCAGAACTTGTTGGGAGTATCGTTCTTGGGCACCGCCACCTTTGGCAGCTGCGGTAGCGGCTGATGGTGCGGCAGCACAGAACCCGAGGCGTTGGCGGCCACTAGTGTGGGCAGATAGTCCATGCTGTCGTCGGTGTGCACGGCCAGAGGGCTGTTCTTGGCCTGGTGTTTCGAGGAGACGCCCTGCTGCTTGAGGATCGTCATCGAGGAGTGCTTCTTGCGCACGCCCGTTGGCTCATCTCTCTTTCGCTTGGATTGGCCGGAGGAGGAGGCACCGGCGCCGGAGGTGCCACCTCCGCCGCCCAAAGGACTGCCCAGACTCGTGGAGGAGTTGCTGCCGATGCCCAGCAGACCGTTTAGCATGCTGGCCGGGCAGGGTGGCGAGCCGGGGACGCGATCCAGCTTCCGGCGATCCTGGCGCTTCTCATCCTTGTCCAAACTATCGTACTCGGTCTTCAGGACACGCGTGCGTAGAGCCACATTGGAGAGCATCTGCTCCAGCTCCAGCTGGACTGCATCCAGATCCTCGGCGGCCAGATGATCGTCCGCCGGACGCTGCAGCGCGGTGGCAATGGTGGGCAGCAGCTTGGCCACGTCGCGGGTGCGGATTATGGGTATGGCGACGCCGCCGGGCGTGGCCAGCACCTCGTCGGCGGCGGCGGCGAAGGTGGACGAAGGCGGAGCCGATTTGCCGCCGCCCGTGCCATTTGTGGGCAGCTTGCCAGCGCCTCCGGACGACGACGCCGAGATCCCGAAGCCACTGGACCCACTGGAGCCACCGGGCGGGGCGCCGAAGTGGGCCAGCTTGTTGATGTTCTTCAGGTTGGCACTCATGGGACGCGGCTGCGACTGGTTCGACTGGGTCCTCGGTTCGGTGCGAATTTCGGCGATTTAATGCTTTTCTTTTCTTTCTTTTCCTTAATCAGTCGCAATTTTGTTTGCGCTAGAGATGGTCGTTAAATATCGATACAAAAAATACCTAATGAACGTTCACACTAATCTTGCTAATCTAGTATATTTAAATATTCTTTTGGTATATACTCAAATTGATTGGGGTATTCCATAAACCTTTAAGTTGCTGAATTTATGTGGACTGATCAAACACAATTTCAAATTAAAACCACTTGATAAACTCAAGAGTCGTTTTTAGCAACAATGTTTTTAAACACACTTGATATTAAACATTAGTGGAAGTGCATATGATAACAAATTTAACTTAATCTTTTAGCTATATCCGACATTTCTGCCATTTAATAATTCTTAAAAAAAAGCCTAACTATAAGCAACAATAACCAATAATATTAATCAAACTAACAGCCACTGTTAATAACAGCGCTTACAGTGATCGCGTCCGTTAACATGCGCCTAACAGCACCCTCGATCGCTGCACAACACTGCCGCCCGACCGTTTGCGCGCGCGTTTTGCAATACTTGCCTTTTTGGATGTTTTTTTGGTTCACTTCTTTGTTGTTGTTTGGCCCTCGCATTTCGACCGTCGTCTGAATTATCGTGATATGCGCGCTATTCGGTGATAAGCAGTGTACTTAACAAATCAACGACTGTTGACAATTGGTAATGGCCAGCGGGAGCAGCTTGCGATGTTAGAATAGAGCCCCCACGGAAGGCGAAAGGCGAAGTGCAAGTGCAAGCTGCAGTGTATGTATGTAATTTTATGTAATTGAAAAGCAATTTTCCACCCCTCCGCCCCCTGCAGTCCCACAAAGCCCTCAAATCGTCCGATAATCTCGGACTGTGTGCCTCCAATTGCGCCTCGTTTGGCCAATTGTGATGAAGGAAAGGCGAAAAATCACAAGACAAGACGAATTGACGACGAGCTCAGCGCTGCGCTGGCGCTCTGCCGCTGCCTCCGCTGCCCCCGCCCCCCTCGACAGCCGCCCCCTTCGCTAGCGGAAATCAACAAAAATCAAGAGCCAACATTCAGTCTGTAAATCCCAGCATTCGTTTCCACTTCACTCTCAAGAAACGGGGTACTACTATCACTGGTACTAGGTTTGCGAAATTAGCCATCCTAACTCAAGTAACTTGACTTTGGCTTATTTATTTGGAATTTTTATTTTACAAAAGTGCTACATTTGAGTTTAAGTCAATTTCCTGAAAGTTTCGCATCTTTGGAACTTGAAATGGCTGAATGAGAAGTGATCAAGTGAATTGAAGTGTAAATTACCATCGACCTAAGCCACATAACTTGAAATCTGTTTATTTATTTTGAATTTTAACTAAGCAAAAGTGTTATATTTAAGTTAATGTGTGCTCTCTGAAAGTTTCACATCTATAGAACTTAAGATTTCAGAATTTCTTGATACAATGAGATGTTGTTTTTCCCATAACTTTCTTTGTTTCTTTCTTTCTTTGTTTACGTTGTTTTAATTTTTCACTAGTAATATTGCAGGAATGGTTATTTTACATTTTTTACCATATCCAATAGTACCTACATACATAACTTGTTTGCTCTTCAAGATAATCCCTTTGAGATTGCTGCAGATAGTGGCTTATAATTGCTATAAGATCTGTTGCTCTAAAGCTCCCACAGCAATAGGGTATTTCCAGCTTCGGTCCCCCAAAACAAAAACCCTCTGTTCTTGTTTTATTGATCAAATATTTGCGTCTACGTGTGCCGTCGATGTGTTCCGGCGATGTCTCAGCGATTATAGGGGCTTTTGTATGTCAGCTGTTGGTGCTGTTGTTTCAGGCGGCACTAGCACATGTTTTATAAGCCCAGTACCAGTCCCTGTCCCATTCCCATTCCCCGTCCAACCGATTCGTTATCAGTGCTAATTAAACTACAGAAGAGAAATCTGAGAACGGCGGCGATAAGGCGATAAGGTCGGAACTCTGAGATGGGCGGGATAACTTTAGATTCGCCGGCGATGTCGATCGATCAGAGACAACACCTCTAATCCATTACGATTGCCTTTGTTCACTACGGTGTTATGGTATATGGTATAAGGTGTATGGTCTAATCAATCAGCGAGCCGATCTATATTTAGGCTGTACTGTTGACGTTAATTGACCGCCAGTCAGTCGACCGCCCCCTCCACTGACCCTCCCATCAATTATCGCCCAGGTACTGGCCACTCTTCTAGGTGCCCGAGGTGGAAACGAGACAATAAACTATGGATATGGTCATGCAGTGTACAAAAACGTTAAACTTTCAGTTTAAAAACATCAAAATCTAGAAAAAAAAGTTTTATTTATCAATTTATCTTGATTTTACAAGAAATTAAAAGTCCCTTAATCATTTTTTGGGAAAAATCATAGGTTAACTATTAATAAATAAATAAATTAATATTTAATGGAAAATTCAATCCTAATAGCTTCAAAATGTTCAATGAAGCATTTAATTTTTTTTTAAATTGGCATGTTAATAATAAGATTTAGATAACAAAAAATGTCTTTATCATGTTTGCCAAAAAAGTATCTTATAAAAAATAAAAAACTGGCCTTTTAAAACCAAGTTACCTTAAAAAACTTGTAAGTAAACTAAAAGAATTTTAAAAAATATTTGATGTAAAAATATAAATTTTTTTTAGCTGTGTAGGGGATAGGTTGGGCGGAAGTTCTGCCCACAAATCGAGGAAGGGCAGCGGTAAAATAAGAGGCATGGATAGTAGCAACAAATGCCACGGCAACAGTTGGCGACGCAAATATTTGTGCAATTGATTAAAACATTCTCCCATCCCATCCCGTCCCGATCTCTATATCTATATCTTATATGGCTCTGTTTGAACGGGCGACAAAAATTTTCCAATTTGCTTAACTCGTTATGCGGGCCTTGTTAATGATACATATTCCTCCGATATTGTATGTATATATGTTCTGTAAAGAGTCGGGTGGCACAGACCCCAGTAATTGTTATATTATGGCTTAATCATACAGACCCAATTTTTTTTTTCGGGGCTGTCTCTTATCAGTTATGAAAAACACACCCACCATCAGCGTTCAATTTACGATTACGATGGTAGTCGTAAACCTATAACGTGCTTTAGTTAATACGACCGATTAGCTACTGCATTGATTTGAGCCATTATCCATTATCCCAATCGGTCGTCCGTTAAATTACCAACGGCAACTGGGAGAAAGCTGAGCGATTGGTTCTGAAATCACGGATTTTGAGTGCTTCTGACTCGATATTAAGCACCGCACATTACTCACCACCACAAACTAAAAGCATTTCTATTTGGGCTGTGAATCATTCTAAAATACATCTTTGCTAATCTAGAGTTCTTCTACGTCATGCTCGTTTTTTATAATTAAACATTCGCTTTACACACAATTGATAATACAAACCTTTAAAAAAAATAATATCAACAAAGGCCATAAAAGGTTTATTAAAATTAAATCAATACATCATTTACTATTTTAAAAGTTAATAGTAATTTTTAAACCATTTTAAATCATTTAATCTTGAGTTATTTTTAATTTCAAAATTTGTTTGTTTAATATCTTGTTTATAAATAATTTTAAAATATATAAAAAATATTGTAAAAAAGTTTATAGTAAAATAAATAAATTCCAAATAATTCCCAAGTAACAAATAAGACATAAAAAACTGAAAAAAAATAAAAGAATAATACAAATCACCAACTAACATATGTATCTTAAGCGATCTTCAGACCTTCTGCCGCTACAGCTCTATAAAAAACCCTTTTTAGTTTTACCTATAAGATAGCATTAGATAATAATATCATTTAAAAACAAGATCTATCCTCTAGGCCTCAACTTTTATAATATTATGATACCAGGAAATGGCCCTAACAACTCTGGAATATTTATCGTTTCAGACTCGCTTCAGTGCAGCGCCGATCAACGGAACGGATCCGATCTGGACTGGACTGGACTGGACAGAGGTTGCCCTAGAAAAGCCAGGCGAAAACATCGGTAGCCATGAAGTTCGCCGAGCACCTGTCGGCGCACATAACGCCTGAGTGGCGCAAACAATACATCAACTATGAGGTGAGTCTAGGTCACAATCACAAAAAAACCCCGGAAAACTGACAAACATATTGCAATCATCTAACAGGAAATGAAGGCCATGCTCTATTTGGCCGTGGAGGAGGCGCCATCGGTGGAGAGTGTCGAGGATGATGTGCTGAAGCGGCATTTTGCCAACTTCGATGAGAACTTCTTTCACTACTGCGACAAGGAGCTGAAGAAGATCAACACATTCTACTCGGAGAAGCTGGCTGAGGCTACGCGCAAGTTTGCCACCCTGAATGCCGAGCTAAAGACCTCCATCGAGGAGTCGGAGCGGAGTGCCAAAAAGTCAAAGTCAAAGAGTCAGAAGCGGCACGCTGCTCTGCCCGATCGCAAGGCCCGCGAACTGAAGTTGGCCTTCAGCGAGTTCTACCTGAGTCTGATCCTCCTGCAGAACTACCAGAATCTGAATCACACCGGCTTTCGTAAAATACTCAAGAAGCACGATAAAGTGAGTCTGATTTACGGCCACCGCAGAGGGTGAACCGTGACCTAGTCAAAAGATCTTTGGGGATTACAAAAGTCTAGTCTGTTTCGTCTGAGAAATAAATAATACAAATTTATTGTAGGGTTTTCGGGGAAAACGTTGTTTAAAAATAGTCGGTTGTGCTTATCGCGGTGCTTTCCGCGGTTACCATCATAAAATATAAGCAAATGTGAATCATTCATTCTGCTAAGATAAGAAAAATCGGTTGGATATGTTGTAGATCAATGTTTTTGTTCTTACTATTAATGCATTTATTATAGAATCTTACTTACTTAATATTAAATTCTGTTTCTCACCCTTTTAAACAGCTCTTGCGTGTTGATAGCGGTGCCAAGTGGCGGCAGGAATATGTGGAGGCGTCGCACTTCTTCACCAACAAGGACATCGACAATATCATCAATGAGACGGAGACCACGGTCACCGGCGAATTGGAGGGCGGCGATCGGCAGCGGGCAATGAAGAGGCTTCGCGTACCGCCGCTGGGCGAGCAGCAGAGTCCGTGGACCACCTTCAAGGTGGGCCTCTTCTCCGGCAGCTTCATAGTGCTGGGCATTGTGGTGGTGCTGTCGGCCATCTTCCACGAGATCAGCGGCGAGAATCTGAAGGTCACGTTCCGCCTTTATCGCGGTCCCCTGCTCATCATCGAGTTCATCTTCTTGATCGGCGTCAATATCTACGGCTGGCGATCGTCCGGCGTGAATCATGTGCTAATCTTCGAGCTTGATCCGCGAAATCATCTATCCGAGCAGCATTTAATGGAGCTGGCGGCGATATTCGGTGTCGTCTGGACGCTCAGCATGTTGAGTTTCCTGTACAGCGCCAGTTTGGCCATACCGGCGTTCATCAATCCGCTGACGCTTACGCTGATTATGGTGCTGTTCCTGGCCAATCCGTTTCATGTGCTCCATCACGATGCTCGCTTTTGGCTGTGGCGAATCACGGGCCGTTGTCTGTCGGCGCCGTTCTTTCATGTGGGCTTCGCCGATTTCTGGCTGGGCGATCAGCTGAATTCGCTGGCCACAGCCATCCTGGATTTTGAGTATCTCATTTGTTTCTACTTCACCAACGGCAACTGGACGGAGGCGAGGGATGCCTCGATATGCATGGAAAAGGACTTCATCATCAGGCCCATTGTGAATTGCCTGCCCGCTTGGTTCCGCTTTGCACAGTGCCTGCGGCGATATCGTGACTCGAGGGAGGCCTTTCCCCATCTGGTCAATGCCGGCAAATACTCCACCACCTTCCTGGTAGTGATCTTCGCCACCCTTAAGAGCTTTCACAGTCGTGAGTGTTCCAAGAGCGAATTCTTAGCCATACATTTAATAATTCCTAATCTCTTATTTTAGCGAACTATGCCAGCACCTTTGACAATCCCTACACCTGGCTGTGGATCATCGCCTCGATTGTGTCCTCCTGCTATGCCTACACCTGGGACATCAAGATGGATTGGGGTCTGTTCGACAAGAATGCCGGCGAGAATACTTTCCTGCGCGAGGAGGTTGTCTACTCATCGACGGTAAGTGGATACTAAAATATAGAAACGAAGATGGAATCATAAACTTCCTTTTGCCTTCAGGGTTTCTACTACTTTGCCATTGTGGAAGATCTGGCGCTACGCTTTATTTGGGCGCTCTCCTTCTACCTCACCGAGATGAAGATCGTGAGCAGCGACATAATGACCTCCATCACAGGCATCCTGGAGGTGTTCCGGTGAGTTTAGGATGCCAGAATAAAAATCTTGACAACCTAATAACTTAAAAATAAAACCCTCTTTTCGATAGGCGCTTTGTTTGGAACTTTTTCCGTTTGGAGAACGAGCATCTGAACAATTGCGGAAAGTTCCGAGCCGTGCGAGATATCTCGATAGCGCCGCTGGACTCCTCCGACCAAGCGCTCATCCTGCGCATGATGGACGAGGCCGATGGCGTGATCAATCGCTATACGAAGACGAACCGGCCCAAGCCCAAGAAGGTCAAGGATCCGGAGAAGCGGAGCCTGCTGCAGGCGCGCGGATCACTGCCCGATCTCAGGATCGATATGGACAGTAAAAAGTTGTAGGCAGCGTTCGACTCGATCGCCGCCCACCGAATTGTGCTTCCTAACGAACGATTTTGCGGAACGTGTTATACGACAGCCTATCGATAATTCAATTTACACTATTTTTTTGTAATCATATATACTTTTTTTTGCGTTGTTTAGCTAAATTGTATATTTAGTGACTAAGTACTTAAAGTTGAGGAGAGACAATGTCCAGCAATAATTAGTGCATAAGAATTCGAACTAATTTAGGCATTCCATTTATGCGGTTAAACTAACAGAGAAAGACCAAACCTATACTTATATATATCCTATAACCTATGCCCCTAAGCCACACATTTCCACGTTTCCAAATCCAATTCGAAATCCATACCTTCCACAAACCAGAAAACAAAATTGGAGTAGAGAACGGCAGTATTAGTACTTAGAAGAGGTAACAACGAACAAAGTAACTAAAATCAAAGCGAAAACAACCTGCACTACCTGGCAGCCACCACATTCCTCTATCTATCAGTTTATGTTTATCGTTAGTCAATTAGTTAGATTTGCCTTATCTGTTATATCTGTCTGTCTTATCTGTCCACCTGTTGATTGATATGCGACATACATAGACTGTGACCAAACCGAAACTTAAACTGAAACTTAAACTTAAATTTAAACCGA
Organism: Drosophila pseudotakahashii; assembly: GCA_035046095.1. NCBI lineage: Eukaryota > Metazoa > Arthropoda > Insecta > Diptera > Drosophilidae > Drosophila > Drosophila pseudotakahashii. The sequence goes on from JAWNOE010000105.1 coordinate 19,549,427, forward strand.
AACCGAAAGGAATTGTACATATAGTGTACATATAGTAGCGCCTGTGTGCGTCTTTTCTCTCAGTGTGTGTGTGTGCAAGGTCCTGAGAACAGACTTAGAAAGTGCAATGTACAGATGTCTACATAAATATATACACACATAGGCTTAAGAACATTTTGTCAGATATTTAATGAAGACTTTGTCAATTTTTGCCATATGTACATAGCTCGTGTTTTGAGCTCTCATTTGCCTTGTCAAAATAGATTATTCTATTGCTTTTGATACGAAACCGAAAGAAGTGCACAAAAATAATTGCAGATTTCTATAGGTAAATATTTAAAGTAAAATCCCTAGCGTTACCGCTTTGTTTGTATTATATAGTTCACAGATCAGATCCCAAGACCTTAAGCCTAGATTGTAAACCAATCCACTCAGACACACACACACCATATGTATTGTACACCCTAGCAAGAAATACCCGAAAATGAACAAGAAACGAAATAAAGACGGCTTGAAGTATGCAGCAAATAAAACCCAAAAGAGGTCTAGCAAATATTCTCCAATACCGCAGAGACCAGAGCAGTTCCACGCATTATCCAAAACTCGGGATCGTTGTGGCTGCGCAAAAGGACGGCCAGAATGAAGTTGGTGGAATGGCCCGTAGTGGAGAGGACGCCGGATCGTTGCTGGGTCTTGTAGAGCGGCGCCTCGTATCGCACCGTCGGCGAAATCTCCAGGCAGGGCTTGAACCTCACCACCGGCATCCGGCTGAAGAGCTCCCCGAAGTTGGCATCGCACAGGCCGCCCTTGCTTAAATCCCAGCGAGCCGCCTCGATGAAGATCCCGTGCACATTGATAACGGCATCGGTGCACTCCTGCAGGTTGCCATAGAGCTTTTGATCCTGTAAAGTAATAGATAAAGTAAGTAAGTTCAACAGAAATCCTAATCTTCATTTCATTTCATCTCATTTCATCTAGAGAACCACTCACATTCATGTTGTTCATGTGCATCTCAAAGAAATCCTGCTGAACCAGCTCCTTTTCGAAGATATCAAAGTCAATCTTCAGCGAATCGATGGGCAGAACGCGTCGACGGGCGTAGGTCTGCAGGATGCCGGTGAGGAAGGATTGCGGAAAGAAGAAGCCACTGATCCAATAGGAGCGCGGCGCTCCATTCTCCGCCCACTGCTGGATGAAGTCGATGCGCCGCTGGAAATCGGATATGTAGCTGGGCAGCGGCTTGATCGAGAGGAAGCTGCGCTTGGCCCACGAGGCAGGCACCTGGTTCGAGAGCAGCGCCTTGAACACGTTCTCCAGCTCCTCGGACATCACCACCAGGCCCTTGATCGCCTTGGCCAAATTGATCATGCTGTCGTGGATAATGCCCAAGGCGATGTTGAACCGATCGATCTCTTGCACCAGCACAATAGTCAGCGATGGCACCTGGCCCTTGGAGTCCAGCTGAAAAACATAGAAAACATAGAAGGATGATCTCTTAAACCATTAAGATTTGTAATACCCACCACCGAGAGCGTGTCGTGGATGGGCTCCCGCTTGATCTTGGTGGCCAGGGCCTTTTGGATCCTTGCGATCGTCTGCTGGGCAATCTCGTTCTCCATGGCCTGGCCCTCGTCGGCAGCGGATCGCGGCTGACCCAGCAGCAGGGTGCTGATGAAGAAGGCCGTCTCCTTGGTCTGAAACACAATGTTGGCGTTCTGGTTCATGCCGAATATCTCCGGATCCTCGAGCACCGGAAAGCCCTGCACATACGACGAGTATTCGGCCAGCGTTTTTTTCCTCGGATCCCGATAGTAGCTGTCGCCGCGGCAGTACTTGTAGTCCGGCTGGATGATCCGTTTCGAGGAGAAGATGGTCAGGATGGTGCGCAGGCAGCGCAGATCCCAGTAGTCCGTCACCCGACCGCCCCAGGTGATGTCGCCGTTGATATAGAGTATCGCCTCCCACGGAATATCGTCTAGAACCTCGCGATCGATAAAGAAATCGAGGGTCTTCAGGCCGCATTCACGATCGCTCTCGCTGAACTCGTACGTAATGTTCCAGCCCAGGGGTCCGAATTTCCTACGCTCCAGCAAGACCGCATGGAACATGCACAGCCCGAACACGATGGCCCGCCAATTGCCATTCTGGATGTGCTGCTCAAAGAAGTCTGGCTTTAGATCGGTCATCGCCCCGAACACATTCGCCTTGATCCCCTTGGGCGGCTCGTTCGTAATCTTCACCGAATTCTGCAGCACACTGATCGGGAACGTTTGGATGGGCATCGAGGAGAGATAGAGCCGAAAGTCGGCATGCGCCTTGGTGATGCCCAGCGTTAGATTCCGCACAATCGTCTCCAGCGTCTGCATGAACGAGGTGGCCAGGTGGCAGTTCTGCAGGAACACCCAGTGGCCCAGGCGCAGGCTCTTGTCGATCAGGTTCTCCGCCAGCGGACCCTGACCCTGGCCCAGCGAAATGGAGTAGTACTTGTCGGTAAACTGCATCTGGGTGGTGAACTTTAGGAAGCCCGACATCGGATCCGAGCCGGTGGACAGCACAAAGATCAGCGGCGTCACCGCAGAGGTGTCCAGATAGCTTTAAAAATAGTTTAGTTTGTTAGTTTTGAATCAAGTTATCAAAAATGATCAATAATAATAATAATTTTAAAAATATTTTTCCAGATCTCTCTGGATAGTAAGAGTAAAGCAGCAAAAGATCTTACACAGCGCTCAATTGGGTGCCGCCGGAGGCCTCGGTGAAGTACTTGCCCACGGTGGACTGGAGATAGCAGACCACGTTGAGGAGGAAACGCGGCTTCCGGAAGGCGGCGATGAACATCAGCTTGTGGAAGACCCTCAGCCGTTTGTTCCACTTGTCCGTCGGCGGCTGATTGGTTTGGGCAAAGTCGAAGACCTCCTTGTTCTCCTGCATCTGAATAAAGAAGGGCTTGTCCAGCTCGTCGGTGAATCCGCCAAAGAAGCTCTTGAAGTTATCCTCCAGAAACAGGCACGAGTCCCATTCGATCTGGCTCATCTTGATGTTGGCCGGCTGCTTCTTGGGCCGAATGTTGCCCACGGGACCGCGTGTGAGGAAGAGAAACTCCTCCTCGGTGACACGACCCTCCTGCCGTTCCACGGACAGCGCCAGCAGGAAGCTAAAGATGATCTTGTGGTTCTCGAACAGACCGCGTGATATATTATCGAAAATGGCCTTCAGTTCGTCCGTCATCAGTGTGGAGATGCGCAGCTCGACGGCCTGCGGTGGATGCTCCAATCGCAGGACATTGCAGAAGACCTGCGTGAAGTACTTCAGGCTGTACTGGTACATCGGATCGATTTCGGCCAGGCCGGCGACAACAAAGTAGAGGATGGCGCCGCGGGAGGCCAGGATGCGATAGCGTTCCCGCGATGCGGTTATCACCTTCTCCGTCTCCTCGGTGTCAATCAGTCGGGCGGCAATGATCAGCGATGTTTCCTGTGCGAAACGTTGGGAAATTGAAAGAATGAATTGGAACTGGAAAGGAGTTCCTTCACCTTGGCATCATTGAGAGTCTCCACCAGCTCTTCGTCGTCCAGAATGTTGCCCTCGGAGTTGAACAGCAGCTTTAGCACCTTATCCTCCAGCGCCAGCAGTTGCTGTTTGTCCGAGTTGATCTTGACCACCAGATCGTTGCGTTGGATCTCCATGGCGGGCAGTTCGATTGCCACAATGTCTCTAAGGGACCAGAAATACCATTTATATATATGTTAAAAAGGAAAAAGAAGATCTACTCACGCCAGCAGCTGATCCTCCAAACCGCTCTCGGTGACCAGGAAGTTGACCAGGGTCACATTGATGCACACCTCGGGCAAGTAGTGCGGATTGGGCAGCTTGGTGGTCATGTACAGCTTGAAATTGTCGTCGTAGTCGATGACCATGTCGCCCAGCTTCAAGTAGGTGCGTCCCTCGAAGCGATACGTCTCCCGCTGGAGGATGGGCCGCAGGCTGGGATCGATGGTCTCGTTGATCTCCTCGAGCAGCACCGGATAACCCTGGCGCACGCTGTTTTCCAGCACCCGCATCATGGACGAGTCGGTCATCTTGATCACCTGCAGATTGTTGGCCCGCTCCATGTTGCGAATCCAGCGATTGGCCTGCTCCTGGGGATCGATCATGAGGGCCCAGCGCAGTGCCCGCGTCGCATAGATGCCGTTCTCGATGGATATGTTGTCCTTGGGCAGCCCATCGACATTCCACTGACGCATCTCGTACGGATCGCCGAGGACCTTTAGTAGATTGAACTCGGGACTGGAGGGGATCTTGTGCTCGTGGCACTTGGTCACCCACAGGGCGCTCATATCGCGGCGGTATTCGTGAGAGAAGGCGCCCAGATAGGCGACACAGGCGGCGGCCACCAGGACATCGCCCGGCACACAGGCCAGATCGGCGGTCAGGGATTTGACCGTCTCTCGCCAGCGCACCTGCTCGTCGGAGAGGGCCGAGGTCAGGCGACCGGCTCGATTGATCCGAGCATAGGTCAAGTCCACATTGTCCTGGATCACCTGGAATTCGCGCTGCTTCTCCTCCAGACTGTCGCGAAGTCCCTGAATCTTGGCCTCCACGGCCGCGAGTTCCTTTTGCTTCTGCCGCAGCACCGTCATCACCTCCTTGAGCTCCGCCTCGGCCGCCTCCTTTCGCTTGATCTTCGGCTCCACCACCTTGTAAACCTTGGAGAACTTGTCCATCGATATCACCCACATGCTCATCGACTTGGCCACCTTGGAGACCTTCTCGAATTTCTACACAGAAAGCAAAAAATGGCATCATATACTTAAGGATATAGTTAAGGACTTACAGCCGGCACGAAATCCTTGTGATCAATGTACTTCTTGACCTTCTTCAGGGTGTCCTCCTTCATGTGCTCCTTGTCGTACTCGAACAGCCGCTTGATAAAGTTAATATCCGCCATGATGGCCTTGGCAGATGCCCAGGTGGGTCTGCAAAGGGTCACAAATTGAAGGCTTCAAGGATTTAGATGATGGAAATGGAATTTACTTCACGCCCAGCAGAATGCAAACGGCCTCCATGCAGAATTGCACCAGAGCCGGCGGCGTGGTGAAGGACTTCAGTTCGTTGATGTCCGCCTTGGTCAGACCCTTGAGGGCCTCCTCCGCCTCGCGCAGTGCTGGCATTGCGATCTCCAGATCCTTGCCAGCATCCTCGGATATCGCCTGGGCCACCGCCGCCTTTTCCTTGGCATTCATCTCGTCCTCCAGCACGCTCTGCTTGACGGCATCCGCCTGCTTGGTCTCCCTGGTAAGATTGTCCACCAGGGACTTCATCATGGCGGACTTCTCATCCAACTGCGGAACCATCACCTCCAGCTCTTTACCCATGACAGCAATCTGTGAACAGGTATCCCTAGGTTAAACTCCAAGATAGAACAGAGGTATCGATTATTACATACCACTTCATTGGTCTCCAGCAGCTTGTTCAGACCATTGGCGATACGCTTTCGCTTGGCTATGATCTCCATATTCTTGATCTTCAGCAGATTCTGGTAGAGCTTCAATAACTCCAGATAGCTGCTGGGCGTGGTGTAGTAGTGCCTCTTCATCTCCTTGTAGAACCGTATCGAAGCATCTTCAACGGTCTATCGCAATAATGAATTGATACAAAAAGATCAATTGAATCGACAGCGAAACAAAGAAGAATCGACATGTGCCCAATGCCAGATAGGCGTGTGACCGCTACACTACTATACTCACCTTGTGCATAAAGACCGTGGTGCTGGCCAACGAGATGCGATCCTCCATTTTGGGCGCAATCTTCGTGAGCAATCCCAGGGCCACCGAATAGAGGGCCTCTGTAGGCCAGCTAGTGAACCAATCAATAGTTGTGCAATTGACCAGCGAGGGAAACATGCGGCATCGCCGTCGGAAGGCATCGCCCACCGGACTCATCGACATGACCACATGCAGATTATTGCGTACCCGATTGATGAAGAACTTGTAGATGGTATCGCGACTGCAGGGCTAAACCAGACGATTAAAATGTATGCTAGGCTATTGCAACTGGAATTGGAGTACCCACATCATCTTTTCGGTTCTCATTACATGCATCGCGGGCATCCAAAATGATCTTCTCGAACTCATCGCCCTCGAACAGATTGGGCACTTCACCGGAATTGAGTATGTTGTTGATATCCTCGAGAAACTCCTCCTCCACGATCTGGCTGTCGATCAGTAGGAAGGTCACCGGTTGATTGTCGATCTGTTGGAATGAAAAGTGAGAAAGATGTAAGTTTGGAAATCTTAAATAGAAATAAGAACAGGTTTATAAGGAGTAATCCATTAGTATATTACTCTAGTTTGTGTTCTTAGGTATACTGTGTGTGTGTGTTGGCAGAACGGCGGCAGAGTAGTAGGTCTAATTAGTACTCACGCCTGCGATGCGATAGAGAACCCTCAGATCCTCATGGAAAGCGTTCAGATCATAGTTGCGCCGCATCTCGATCTGCCAGCAGTTGTACTCGTTGACGTGGGACGCCAACCGGGTGAGGGATTGCTTGCCCATTCCGGCCACGCCCACCAGCAGTCCATTGCCGCGATCGCTGCGCAAGAGTCGCGCCAATCGCACCGTATGCTCCATGGCGTCCTGGAAGAGGATCAGCTTCATATGTTTGCCCACCGCCACCGAGTTGTAGTCCGAGATGTAATCGTTGAGGACGCTCTCCAGCTTTGTGTGATCCTTGATCTCATCGTAGATGCGCTCGTTTTTCGGCTTGCCAAAGACCATAAAGTCGCCGAACAGAATGGGGGGCTCTTCGTCGCTGACCACCGGCCGATTGAAGTGATCCAGGCACACGTCCTTCATCAGCGACTTGAACATGTTCTTGTCCTCCTGGTTGATCAGCCGATCGTGAAAGACACGCGTGGTCTCGTGATAGAAGAGCCGAAGGATCTGGTTCTCCTGGTTGTAGTGCAGATTGCTCGCCTGCAGGATGCCCTGTATGCACTTGGACAGATCGCGCAGATTGAAGATGTAGTGCGATCGATCCGGCGTGGGCAGCATCACGTTGGCCACTCGCATATAGACATCAACGCAGGCATTCACCATGGACTCCGAGAGCGAACGAACCGCCGAGGAGAAGGTCTGCAGGAAGCCGCGCAGGATGCCATTGAAGATCTGGGTGAGGGTCTCCTCATTTGGCTTCGGGAGCGAGAAGAGGGCAAAGTGACGAACAAAGCGGGGGGTCAGCGGATTTCGACCTCCCCCCGGCGGAGCACAGGCACAGCCCAGGACGACATCGAGGATCTCCTTCCAGTAGAGCTTCTCGCGATCGTAGAAGCCCTTGAAGTCCAGGAACTGGCGCAGCAACTCAATCGCCGGCGAGGCTCCATACGTATCCAGCTTGGGCATATTCACATCGTCAATGAACACGATCACCGTCTTGCCCACCGGAGCACCCAGCTGCGTCTTCTTGCGCTTCTCCAGCGGCCCCTCGATCATCTCCTGGGTACGCACACTGCTCGTCTGGGCGGAGAAGTTCAGGATCACCGGGATAACCTTGCCCTCGGATAGGCGTTTCATACAACTGATGGCCAGGACCGTTTTGCCTACTCCCGTATCGCCGGTCACCATGACGGGCATGCCTCGCTTGAACAGGAGATCGGACACATAGCTGGAGGGGATTGGATTGGATGGGATTGGAAAGGATATATAGATCTCTAATCTCTAATATACTTACCCATATTTGGTGGTGTCCACTGTGGGCACCTGCATGTCGTAGTAGGAGGTCTCCGGATCGAAATTAAACTTGGACATGATGTCCAGCCAGTTGCCCCAGTCCATTTTCTCCAGATCGATGCGATAGTTCCACATGGGATAGTTGGGCAAGCTGTTTTAGTGGGTTATAGAAAGGTATATGAATAAATATATAGATATACGATAGTAGAGCTTTAAAAATATCGATTTTTTCGATATTTTTACAATCTTGTATCGATAATAATGATGTTTTCAAGGAAAAAAAGGAAAATCTAAGAAAACTATTATAATTATGTTTATAATCAAAATTCAGAAAAATCTCCTATAAATATCAGAAACATCTCTGTTTGAATAATATCGAAAATATTGATAATGTCGATATTATCCGAGCTCTATGATATAAGCTCCTATTCCTACCTCATATTCGGATGCTGCGATATGGCCCTGCTCCACTGCTCCTCGAAAGACACCTTCTCGGCATCCTTGAGATTCGAGGCAATGGCCCAGAGCACCGCCCAGGCAAAGATCTTGGTCAGCAGCTCCTTGGCCTGCTCCTCGTTGAGGGCCGACCACTTGACCGCCTCCAGCTGGGAGGAGGTCAGCTCACAGCACAGTCGCACCTTCGAGCCCAGCACCTGATGGATGGTGTACACCGCTCGCTTCCGTTCGATCTTCAGCGCCTTGTCGAAATAGCCCACGAAGAGCTGGTAGCAAAACTCGGCCAGTGGAGCGGGCAGCTTGTGCCGCATGTCCACCTCGCGCCAGGTGTCGATCAGCGGTAGCCAACCGAGATCCCCGGGATCCACATACACCATGCCGCAGCGCGAAACGGTGGCCGGCGAAGCCTGCAGGAGGTCCTGCACCTCGAACAGCATGTGGATCCAGGCGGTCAGCTTGATGCGCTCCGAATTGGCCAGGCACAGCATCTTGTTGTCGTCCAGCACGGTGTTCAAGTTCTCGATCCAAACGGCATCCACGGGTCCATCGCACATGATCCACTGGTGGATCTCGTCTGAAAAGGAAACGGATCTTTATCTCCAAACATTCCATTGGGGACCCAGGTTTGCATACTATACCATTTACCATATACCTTAAAACCTCTGTAATCTTTCTAGGTTATCCTCACCTTCTATTGTGGTGGCTGTTCGCACCGCCAATCCCAGCAGCCCATCCTGCCACTCCAGCGTCTTGAGATCCACATAGCCGTACAGCTCGTTCATGGTCACCGCCTTGGGGTTCATTGTCTGGATGACGACGGGCCGAAAGTTCGGGTCCTGCACCTCGGTTTCGAACAGATGCGAGAGGGCAAACTCGAGGGCGTGCAGGACTACCGACTTGCCGCCACCCGTGGGACCCACCAGCATTACGCCCCAACGGACGCACATCGTCTCGTAGAGCTGCAGACACTTCCTGATCGTCGTGGGCACCGCCTGCAGGTTCTTCTGCCGCAGTCCCAAACGCAAACTGGCCTCCAGATGCGGATGCTGTGAGTCGGGCAGTTCCACGCCCGGAAACAGATCGCTTAGGATGCCGCGAAACAGGACCGCATCGTCGGCAAGGAACTTGGGTATATTCGAATCCCGGAGAGCGGCAATCAGTGTGATATCCTCCCGCTGATTTGGTGAGGCTCGCTTCAGAGCTCCGGCCATCACCAGGACCGATTTCACCGCTCGCATGCCGAAATCATAGTGATTCTGTTGGCTGAGCTGCTGGCTGCACAGCTGGTACATTTGCACCATCTTCCTGGCCAGAATCTTGGGATCCTCGAAGCCCTCCGAATAGAGAATGACCTCCGAGATGAGGGCGTAGTCGGGCACCATCATGGAGATGGGTCGGAACAGGGCCTTCAGATTATCGGGCAGCTCGGTACGACCCGCGTAGCCGGGATTCATGGTGATGAAGACGCAGCAGGAGCGATTGATCTTAATCTCGCGACCCTCGAAGATGAAGCTGTAGAAAAGGAATAATTACTCCATCAAGTGAGGTTAATAGAGGCTCCCAAAGTAACCATTTAAAATAATTAATAACTAATATGAACATACCGCTTTACCCTCATCGCCTTGGCCGTTCGGATGGTGATCAGCTGCTGGGCAATCACAGACAGCACCTCGATGTCAATCCTGTTGAACTCATCGAAGCAGCACCAGGCACCGCATTGGGCCAATCCCGAGAAGAAGCGACCCATCATCTTGTAGTCGAGTCCGTCGGAGCAATTGAAGACGACACACTGTTTGGCCAGCGCCTTGGCCAGATCCTTGGTGGTCTCCGTCTTGCCCGTGCCCGCTGGTCCCGCTGGTGCTCCGCCCAGATCCATCTGGAAGGCGCCCATCAGACAGAGGTAGCAGCGATCCGTCAGTGGGGTGAGCACGAGGACACCACCGGCACCCAGATACTCGTAGTAGTAGGGAATATTGGCGGCAGCCATCCGGGAGTAGACCGTTTCGGTTTCATCGGCCCAGTAGAATCGCAGCATCTTCAGCCAGTTGAAGTCGTTGCTGGGGGGGGGGATTGAGAAAGAGAGGTTAGGATCATCTATCATTGTAGGGTTGCACAAGAAGAAAATCACACACAAAGAAGAATCGACGTGTGCCCAATGCCAGATAGGCGTGTGACCTCTGATCTATTGATAGAATTAAACTCACGGTTTGCAGACCTCCTTTTCGATGAGCATGCGCACCGAATCCTTGGCATGGACATCGATGGTGATGAGGGCGCAAAGGATCTTGCGCAGCAGCGAGCTAATGCTCTTCCTGGTCAACGCGGCCAGGGCGCCCAGATCCTTCAGGCACTTGACCTCAAACTTGCCCATCTTTTCGAGAATATTCAAGGGGTTACGCTCCTTTCCCTCGTAGATGCGATGAATGTCCGCGGCCCACTGCACCTGGGAGACGGTGAGCACCACCTGGTTGGGATGGTCCTGGAACCAATCCTCGCGCTCCTTGGCCGGATAGCACTGGTAGCCGAAGCGCATGTATCGCTTGCACGACACAAACATGGCCTCCTCCACCTTGCTCAGCCACTCCTCGACGGCCCCGCGAGCCTTCAGACCCTTGCCAAACTGCAGTTTCTCGCCCTCCGGCGAGAGGAAGGCCACGATATCGTTGGTGGCCACCATCTTGCCATCGCCGCCCTCCTTCGATCCGAACTCCAGGCGGTAGATGGCATCGAAGCACTTGCGCAGATGCGGCTGCACCGCCTGAGGAATTCGCGTCTGGGCCAGGATCTCCAGCAGCTCGTCGTTGGACAGGAAGTAGAACCTACAGATGTGGGCAGTGATGAGAGTTAATCAAAATAAAGTCACACAGTCGAGTCTCACCTGGGAAAGACCACCCGCTTGACCTCCAGATAGGCCTCCAGGCCGCGCGATATGAGATCCAGCAATCGATTGTTCTCCAACAGCACCGTGTACACATCCACACTGGACATGGTGGGCAGGGCCAAAGCAACCTTCTTCGCCTGGCGCACCGTCTCCTTGAAGCTCTTGTCCACCGTGAAGAACATCTTGGCCTCGTGCGGCAGCTGCCGCTGGATGTCCGCCGAGGCGAAGATGGCCTCCAGGTAAATCCAGGCACCCTGGCAATCCATCCAGCTCTCTATAACAGTGATCTTTCATATGTTCTTAGATATATATGTAGTAAAACACCCACCGAAGGTCTTGCTAAACTGATCCATGGCATTGATCCACTCGTCCACCTTGTTCTTTATGGGACCCACAAACTTGGAGGCGGCTATGGTGTTGATATTCACATTGGAATCATCGAGGACGGCCTGTAACTCCTCGGTTCCGGCCAGAATGAAGATATCCTTGGCGTCGTGATGCGGTACAATGGCCAATTCCGTCTCCTTCCACGTCGTCTCGATGGCCTTCAGCATATTCTCCAGCTGCACCTCGCCGGTGGCCTGCGAGGATATCTGCATGAGGGCCTCGCCGATGGCGGCATCATCGAATGCATGGACATCCTCGTAAGTTTGGATTATGATGTCCTTCTCCTGGAAGAACTTGCGATTCAGCAGATCCTCGATCTCCGCCCAGTGGCGCTAGAATGGGGAGACATTTTGGATTTAGTAAAGGAAGTAAAGTTAGTTTAAAAACCCCCTTTTTACCGCTCTCAAATTGGGATTACGCAGATAACCGATCACGGGCAGCTTCTCCTTGAAGGCCTCCGCCGACTTCTGGAGCACCGGTACGATGTTGTTCTCGGGCAGATATTTCTGGAACTGCAGGCAGTTCTTGATCGTCTTGGCATTCAGATCGACCAAATCCACGACCGCAAGCGTATTGAAATCGGCCACAATCCACTCGGCCAGCGATTCCTCCCAGTCGGTCCAAGTGCGATAGAGATTCTGGCGCATCCGGATGTCATAGAAGCCGCTGGCCATTTCCTCGTACATGGTCAGATCGATCTGGAACTCCTTCTGGTAGCCCAGGAATTCATCGGCTCGCTCGCGACACTTATTCAGGTGCTCCAGCATGGCGTCCAGTTTGTTGGTGACCGACAATCGATTGGAATTGGCCTGTGAAATATCAAATTTAATCGTTAATATATCTGGGGATTTTCCGGTTTTCAAGAGAACCCACGTCCAGAAGCCAGGGCTGCAAGGCCTCGATGGCCACCTCGTGAATCTCCTCCTTGAGCGCCGCTATATCATCCTGCATGGCGTCCTCCAGCCGATTGATGAAGTCCTGCCGCTTCTCCCTGATCTCCTCGAGCGTCTCGCGCGTCCTATTCAAATAGTCCTCGGTGTCCATGTAGTCCTCCTTGGACTCGTCCTCGATCGGTATGCCAAAGTCCTTGATAATCAGCAACAGGTCGTGCACATAGTCGATGCCATTGAATATCTCATCCAGTTCCGAGGAGCACTTGTCCAGAAATCGGATGTGGGCCACAATCTCTAGCGTTTCGTGGGGCTCATAGCAGATCCGGCCGTAGAAATCCTGGGCCTCTTCGTACAGCCGGGTGGTCTCCTCCTCGGCCAACTTGGGCAGATATGTGGCCAAAATGTTCTGCAATCGGGAGCAAACCGGCGTCACCGTGTCCTTGAAGTTCGTCTGATTGAGCTTCAGTAGTCCCAGGTACACATACTCCAAAATACCATCCAAGGCCCGCACATTATTGCAGTATCTATCGCAGTAGGCCCGAAGGATCTGAAGATCTAAAAATTAAATGGAAAATGTTGTTGGGATTATGATGTATTATTGTAATCTATTTGGTTCTTCATACCTCTCTCGGTGTTGAGAACCGTGGGATCTGTACTATTGTCTATCTCAAAGTTCTCGCGGATTTTGGTGAAGCGCTGCGTATAAAGACGAGCCCTTTCATAAGCTTTGCGGATCAGCACGAACATGTTTTTCCTATCGATGGATATTAATTCATTTTAATTTCCTTGGTTATTATACCAAAATACTTACCGATTGTACTGAAATCGGTGATCGGCGCGCAATAGATAATGCAAATCGGGAGCGCCTTCATATAGCACCTCCTCCTGACGTCCCATAATCGAGGGTCTGGAATATGGGTAGGTCAAATAGATATAGATATTTAGGTATAATATTTATTAGTATATGTAATCATAAAGTATTTCATAAATTCATAAGTTTTTTTTAATTATTTTTTTTTTTTTTTTTAGTCTCATAATCGAGGGTCTGGAATATTGGTAGAACAAGTAGATATAGATATTTAGGTATAATATTTATTAGTATATGTAATCATAAAATATTTCATAAATTCAAATACTTTTTTTAATTAGATTTTTTTTAATATTTTTTTTTTTTAATTTTTTTTTTTTTTTTAGATTTTTAATTGAGGGACTGGAATATTGGTAGATCAAATAGATATAGATATTTAGGTATAACATGTATTATCATACATATGTAATCATAAAAAATTTCATAAATTAATAATTTTGTTTTTTAATTTTTTTTTTTTAGTAAGAACAATTGTTACTTACTGTGTGTACTGAGTGAAGAAGGGATCTGTGGTAAATGGATGGATTTCGAGGACCGTCTCAAGGATCAGACCAGTGATGCGCTGGAAGATAATCCTGATCACATCCTCCGAGGGCTCGACATCAATGCGATCGGGCAGCAGACGCAGCATGGCCAAGAAGAATGGACTCTGCGGCTTGTCGGAGGGTCGCTGCTTCTCGATCCGCTTGTCCACGCGATCGTGTCGATTGATGTCCGCCTCCGAGGGACCCACTTCGTCGTGGAGCTCGAAGGCACCGGCCAGATCGGCGAAACTCTTGATGGTAATGCGATAGAGCATTTGGTAGACCATCATGTCGCAGTAGGTAAGGAAACTACACGAGGAATTTAGGGATAAGGTTGGATTCTACCAATCCATAGATAAATGATTATACTTGGTTAGGGTCTTGCAGAAGGCCCGCTTTCGTGCTCGATCCATAAAGCTGTGCGCCTCGCGCATTTTCTTCAGCGACGGATAGTAGTTGATCTCGTCGTCGGGATAGAAGCCACGTGCCTGAATGGCATCCGTGCAGGCTCGAACTTGTAGTTATTTATAGAAAATATTATATTTGTAGTATATAACCGTAAGTCAACTCACATATTGTCTTGCCAATAAACTCGCGAAAATCGGTAAAGGTCTTGTGCAGCTGCTCATAGATGCGCATGTGCATTTCCAGGAAGTAGAACGGGTGCCAGCCTTCGATATTGGACACATTGATGAAGTTCAGCCGCTGCATCTGGACAATGTCGCTGCGCATGCGCAGAATCGCCTTGGCCAGCTGCGGGATCACGATGAAGAGGTTGTTTTGCAGATAGTCGCGAGCCTCGTTGAGTTTGCGCCACTTGATCGTCTTCTCCCACACCTAAAATGCATAAATCACAAATCACAGATTTTTCACTATTTTTGGTATTTTATAAGATTATATATTTTTGATTAGGTATTTATTGGTAAAAAATTAGGTGTTTCATTTTTCGGGATTTCGGTTTTTGTCAAAATATATGATTTTTTTCTTCTTTTTTTTTCTGTAACTTGGTTAAAAATGGTCTTACACCAAAAATAAATACTTTTTTGAACAGATTACAATATAATAATTAAATCCATAACACTTTCCAAGTGATTTTGAAAAAATAAAATTTTCTCAAATTTTAAATTTTTGTATAAGGGGGTACATCATTATTTTTTGCGAAAAATGGCAAAAAAATAAAATGTCCAGGTTTAAATGTAAATCGACTGGAAATTTAATAACGAGTTCAGAAAAGTATAACAATCCATATTTGGATTAATATTTTAATTCGGTATTTTGGTTTTTGACAAAAAAATGAATTTTTTCTTATGGTTTTTTTTGCTATAACTTGGCCAAAAATGGTCCCACACCAAAAATGCATACTGTTTTGAACAGATAACAAATTATTTATTAAATCCATGACACTTTCCGAGTGATTTTGAAAAAATAAAATTTTCGTACATTTTCATTTTTTTTTTGTAAGGTGGTTTGTTTTTTTTCGAAAATTCGGGATTTCGGTTTTTGACAAAAACAGGAATTTTTCTTTTGGTTTTTTTGCTATAACTTTTCCAAAAACGGTCCTACACCAAAAATGCATACTGTTTTGGACAGATAACAACTTAATAATTACATCCTTAACACTTTCCGTATAATTTTAAAGAAATAAAATTTTCGAAAATTTTCATTTTTTTGTAAGGGGGTACATCATGATTTTTTGCGAAAAATGCCAAAAAAATTAAATGTCCAGGTTTTAATGCCAATCGATTGGAAATTTAATAACGAGTTCAGAAAGGTATAACAATCCATATTTGGATCAAAATTTCCATCGTTTCGGCAAAAAAACTGTTTTTTTATTTCGAAAATTTGGGATTTCCGTTTTTGACAAAAATATGAATTTTTTCTTTTGGTTTTTTCGCAATAACTTGGCCAAAAATGGTCATACATCAAAAACTCATACTGTTTTGAACAGCTAACGACTTTATAATTACATCCATAACAATTTTCGTGTGATTTTGAAAAAATAAAATTTTTGTCATTTTTTATTTTTTTTATAAGGGGTTACATCATAACTTTTTGCCAAAAATGGTCAAAAATTAAAATGTCTAGGTTTAAATGCCAATCGATGGGGAATTTGATTAGGAGTTCAGAAAGGTATGTCACTACATATTTGGATAATTATTTTCATTGTTTCGGTTAAAATACTGATATTTTTCGGTGAAAATCAGGATCTGAATTTTTGGCAAATGTAATAGAATATCATTAGATATTATTAAACTCAATATCCCATATTCAGGTGGGTATTCCCATTATCTAGCTGTAATTTCACTATAAATCTATGTTTTCCAACCCTACCTTGAATCCCTTCCACAGCCGGAAGATGGAGAAGGATCGTATCTGGATGATGCTGAGGAACTGCTCGAACTCCTGCTGCCACTGGTCCAGCGGGGTGAAGAAGTTCTCGGAGCAGTGCCAAAAGGTGACCCCGTGACGGGTGACGGTGTAGTAGGGCTCGTAGGTGTTCAGCTCCTTGTACTCCACCAGTCGCAGGCTGTACGGAGTGAAGTACTCGCTGTCGTGGGGCAACATATAGTCCATGTAGACGAACGAATCATCGGGCATGGTCCTCATGCGATTGATAATCAAGTTCAGGTCGGGAATCAGAGAGGCACCGGTGGTGATTTTCGTAGTGCTCGCATTCCGGGACTTTCCGCCGCCCGTCGAGGTCACCGATTTGGTGACCGAGAAGTTCAGGCGGTACTTCGATACCTTCTTCGGCTCGCCGTGGTGTCCGCTATGGTGTCCATGGCCTCCCGTCGGTGTCTTCTTCTTGGCCCCGCCCTCTAGCGGTGGCAGCGTGCTACTACCATCCTGGGCATCGCTGGCGCGATCGGTGAAGGCAGTGCCATCGCTACCGAGTCGATCCATGGACATGCCACTCGCCCGCTCGTCGCCAGTCAGGCGCTTCTGCGTGCTCCCGTGATCCCCGCCGTAATGATCCCCGTCTCCAGCCGACTGCCTCCGGCTCCTCCACTCTGTGTGCTCTTCATCCTCCTTCTCCCTCTCCTCCGTCCTGTTCTTAAATTTGGGTTTGATTATCAGCTCCCTGCCCCGATCCCTGCCCTTGATCTTGGGTAGCAGCTGGCGGGACATTACGGATTTTCGGGGGCTCTATGTGGTTTTGTTTTGATCGGTCCTACACACCGACTGACAGCCGTCGGTTGCTCCGGTTTGTTATTTTTCCGTCGCCATGTCTACTGCTGTAACTATTTGTTTGTTAGCAGCCCTCATATTTATCCGCCATAAATAAAATAATGTAATTTACTTAAAGTTTTTAAAAATATTTTTTTAATATTTAACTCATCCTCATTCATTTTATTTAGTCTTTTTGTTTTAGTATAAGTATTTTCAAGGAGAAGATCATAACTTAGTGTTATTATTTTAATGAGAAGTTATTAGTTAAACACCCCACTTTCTAAACTCACCTCTTTCAGAACTTTTATCTATCAGCCTTTAGCGGCGAAAAAGCTTATAACGTATGAGCTTAACTTAAGCTTTAAGGACTTTCAATGTTAAATACTAACTTTCGCTGGAAAAAGACTTCAATTAATAGTTTTAAAATGTTTTTAATTATTAATTTTACCATTTTGCAATATAATTATTTTAATATTTATTTTTATTTAATTTAATAATAATTTTTTTATATTTTTTTTATTATTTCTTAAGTTTATAAAATAAATATCAAGGGAGTAGATACAATATATAAATACGAAAGTATATTTATAACTATACAAAATATTTTTAAGTAAGTTTTAAGGTTTCAAAATTGGAATTTTCAATTCCAAGTTTTGTAGATGTTTCTATTCCACTAAAAAGTTTAAAAATTGAAGAGGATATATTGTTATGTATTTTAATTTAGTGCTTTCGGGGACTATTCAAAGTTTTTGATAAACCGCAAAGAAGAAAAGTTTTTTTTAAACATAATTGTTTTTATCTTTTACTTCCGCCAACATCCTTTTAACGGCCGAAAATCCTGGCGAAGCTTTTCCTGGAAAAGCTTTGGCTTGTGGAAGAGTGGAATTTCGAAAATCTGCTGCATTCCGCTGCGGCGGCTTGGCCTGGCTTGGCTTGGCCCACTTTCCACCCGCAAGTTCATTTTCCACTTTTCCGGACCGGCACAAAAAAAAAAGAAAGGAAGGGAAAGGAATAGGGGGCGGCGATTGTTGCTGCTGCCTGACCTTCAAAGCTGCGCCAGCTGAGCTTTTTCGACATCGAATCGAAGTGATTCGAAAGGAAAGGCAAGGTGAAAGCATTAGCATCTCTCTTTCGCCGGAGACGTCGATGTTGGCAGAGCAGCGGCAGCGACGTTGCGACGTCGGCGGCTGCAGTCGGTTTTTTGGTTTTGGTTTTGGTTTTTGGGATTCGTTTCGTATCGTTTCATTTCGGAATTCGGTTTCGGAATTCGGAAAAAAGCGCGTTCGGATTTTCGGACACGAGGGCGCTTTCACCGTCCACCGTTCACATTCGGGCCGCTGCGATTCTGGGTTCCGCACATTATAGTCTCCAGCGCCTAGTCGTTGGGTATACGGCGCGATGTACAGAGCCGCGACACGCGACACGCAACTAGCAGCAGCAGCAGCAGCAGCAGCAGCAACAGCAACACTTGCAACAGCAACAGCAGCCGGAAGACCAAACGACCATTGAGCCGCCCTTTTAAGTCGTGTTAGTAGAAATTGTTGTCGTTGTCGAAATCGTCGGAAAAAATAAATACAAAATAAATACAAAATTCCGCTAAAACCGTCGCAGCCTCCTACGAATTCTTCTATTTTTTTTACATTTTTTTCCAGTGCTCGCGACGCGAAAAAAAAATCATTTGAAATCTAACAAAATCTAAAAAATCAAAATAATATCTCTTTCCAACTTCAAAAACAACCAGAAGTCATACCTTTTTGAGGTAGGTGTCTGTGCCCCTCGATCATAATTATGATGATAATTAAAAATAATTATGTTCCCATTCCCCTGGCTTTTTATTATAATTTAAAGAATCATCAAACTGTTGTGACGTAAATACTAAGCCAAAAAAATCACTGATTTTTTTTTGTTTTTTCTAGTTTTTTTCTTTCTAAATTTCTGTATATATTTTGCGCGTCGCGTCGCATCGTTAAAAACGATTTTCATATTCATAACATTGCAGGTCGGCTGTAATACATTATTTTAATTTCCATTCTGATATATTTCGTATAATTTGTTCTTTAATGTTTCTCACATGTGTGTGCGATGTTTCTGGCGATCCATTGAGTGGGAATATTTTCCCTTTTTGCGCACTGCCAACTGCAAATGTCCTTGAACATTTTCCTCCGTGCACATGTGTGTGTGTGTGTGGCTGAGCATCAGTCAAGTGGGCCTGGTTTGTCCCTAATATCCTCCCATTCAAATGTTTAATGAAAAAAATAAAAGAAACAAATCAAGAGAGATGCAAAAAAAAAGGAAGTTAAAAGGAAAAAAGCAGCCAGGGCGAAAGTTCAAACTTTTAGACCATCCCCCAAATCTTCAGACCCTTGCAGTTTTTTGGGTGGGCTGCAGTAACGCCCCCACCACCCACCGCCCACCGTAATTTCCCACCCCTCCGCCAAATAAACGAATAAAAATGGCAATCACTTCAATATCATCCATTAGATTTAACTAAAACTATTTAAATATTAAATTCAAATTAAATAAGTAAGATTTTGTAAAAGAATAATTAATCATTTTAAATATAATCAGCTAAATCCTACACCTTTTTAATAAATTAAATGAAAATAGTTTCACAGATTATATTTTAAATAATTTAAAATATTTTATTAGAAGAAAATCCCATTTATTTTATACTATAAACTTGCATTTGGATATTTTTGCTAGCCAGGCTTTTTTTCTCTCACTGCATTAGGGCAACTCTCTGCCATTAGCGAAGCGAAAAGAACTGAAATGAAATGAAATAAAACTACAAAAGACAAAGTCAAGTCGTGGAGCATTTTTGGCCTGCGGGCTGCCGGAGCACAGGAATTCACTTAAATTGCGAAGAATGCGAATTTGGTTAAAGACCGAAAAGCGAAAGAGACGGCAATAGCCGGAGGAAAGGAGACAGTACTTCTACTTCTACTTCCACTTCCCATTTCACCCCTTCCCAAAGAATTTTGCACGCCCCGTGCGGAAAAGGGAAGGCTCAAAAGGGGGAAAGCCAGGTGAGAGGAAATTGGGAAAAACGGTGGAGAGGGGGGGGGGGGGGGTGTAGGTGGGGCGGTGCTGACAGCATCGCAGACCCTCGAGGGAACAAGGCGAATTCTTTATCAAAATGTATGACAAGTTTAAAAAGCCTTGCGGAGAACATCAACAAAATGAAGGTAGATGTGGGGAAAAAAGTGGGGGGGGGGGGGGGTTATGTTCAAGACGGTGGTTGGTAAGCCAATATGCGAAAGGATGAAAGATAAAGTAATATAACGCCAAGGTACTTGCCGTTTTAAGCTTTAAGCCAAATAAATCAGGTTGCGAAAGTTGGGTCAAATTGGGCCACGTATATCGTATATCATCAGGTTTTCAGCACAAAGAAGAAGAACATACCAAAAACTTTATAAGATTGCGGAAATTTTAGATTCCTTATTTGATCTTAAGCTAATAAAAAAATGTAAGAAATAGCTGGGTTTTTGAAATTTCCTTTAAATCTCAAAATAGGTGTCTAAAAGTATGCAACAATATATTCTTTAGCCAAAAATGATATGAATTTATACAGGAAAACGACTATATTTTATTCACTGCATACTCTTAGGCACATATTTTGACATTTAGACCCCCAAAGACTTAAAGATATCCTTCAAGTTAAATTTCATTAATATTGAAAGATTTTCTTTGCTTCTTGATATATTTACTACATATCATATCTCATAATAAACAGATAGTTTAATTTAATGTCAAGTCCAAGATTGGAGAGGCCACTTGATTAATGAAATGATTAAATATGATTTGATTACTGCATTAAGTAAGCGACCTCATTAGGGCAACTGCAGTCGATCGATAGCCCACTTTAAAGTCCTGAAACGCACTGTACACAGTGGGAAAAAAGGCAGAAAACGAAATGAAAGAAAACAGAGGAGGATGAGGAGGCCTGCAAACTAGGTTTATTTGGCCAACCCCAATCCCATCGGCAGTTTGTGCAAACACTTCATCCATCACCCACTCACACACATACTAACTCCCACACGCACACACACGCACAACCAAACCGACCATAATTTGTTGCAAATTTATTGAAAAGCCATAAAAGAATTTCCGTTTCCTTTTCGCTCAACGCTTTTCCACGATTGCAGGCGGAAAAGGAGACGAATCACACCCCTAATACAGCGCCAAATGAGCTGGAAATGTCCAAGTGGCCGATGGCGATGGTGATGATGGTGGTATCGCCTTTAGATGGGCCATCCAGGAAGCAGCAACAAATTAACGAGATCCCGAGGAGGCATCATATAAACAACAACTCATCGTCATTCGCATCATCAGTTGAGGAATCCGAACAATGCCCTTAAAAAGAAAGCCATTCAAATCGCCCAAGTAATCGGCAAATAATCGAATCGAATAGAATCGCTTCGTTTCGTTAAGATTCGTTTTTTTTTTTCGGTTACGGTTTCGGTTTCGGTTCGCGAGTGCTACCACTTCCGTTTCCGCTTTCGTCCTTTGCGTTGTGTGTATGTGGTTCTGTTTCTGTGTCTGCGTGTGAGCAGTTGGCCAGATATATCCATCTATCTATCTATCATTATTTTTTTTGTTGTTTTTTTCTCTCCATCCAATTCCTCCGAACCCCCAACCGAAAAAAAAGTTCTTAAAAACCAAAAACTAAAGAATCGAGAGATAAAATATGCGAATCATGTGGGATAAATGAGAGTACTGAGTGTTGCGGTCGAGGGCAGTTCCAGTTGCAGTTTCAGTTCCCGAACCATTCTACACTGTGCATCGTGAGTGGGACTCGAATCGCAGCCATTCTCGCTCCGCCCACTGTCCTTCGCCCCTCAGCATTATCGAATTATCAAAGCCAACTACGGATATTAATAGTTCTAATTCTAATCGCAAATAATTATCAATAGCAATCTACGAGTCAATAATAATACAATACATATTCGAAACATAACTACCAGCTCAGTCGGCACACGGAAAAGCAATAAGGTGAGTTCAATATATATTATATACTATTTTAGATATATATATTTGTGTCAAGAAATTTTAAATGGGTAGTACTAAATTCTAAAAGAATGTCTTTTGGATTTAAATACTTTTGAATATTTTTAGGAACCTCTAAAAATTTATTTGAAACTCTATGAGTTATAAAGTGGTTTTCTTTTAATATTCAACAAGTAAAACTTTAGGTATTCAGTGAAAATAAAATTCTATAGAACATGAAATATATTATAGCATACATTTAGGAACCTATTTTGAGGGTTTGAAACCCTTAAAATTTCTGTGAAACTCGATGACTTATAAAGTGGGCTTATTTTAATGTTCAACAAGTAAAACTTCAAGTTATCTGTGAAAATGGAATTCTTTAAAACCTAAAGGCCTGAGAAATAGCACATAATTGCGAAAAAATAATTCAATTTGCTGGCATTTTATGGGGGGCCAAAAGCAAATCATTGACAATAATCAACAGGGGGAAAAGTCAGGGGGAAAGAACTTGGCTTGGCCAGAGGCCAACCTGCCGCCAGTTGGATGCCACAACCCACATCCCTATTTTCCATGGCAAATGCATGGCGAATGCTGAATGTTGAATGGAAGCAACAGCCTCCGCTGGCTCGTAAATGTGAATGATGCTGCTGATGGCCGTGTGGGGACTCCCACGGAGAACTTCGGACTTTGGACTATGGACTTCGGTTGCCGGAGTATTCTTCTTCCAGGGACCCTGGCCCAGCTAAAGTGCTCATAAACATTTTGTGTCCAGTTTAGCCACTGTCCCTGCGATTCCAAAACCACCCAACCCCCCGCCCCCCCCAAAAAAACAACAGGCAACATATATTCCATGTGTCGCTACACTGAGAGTAAAGTAGTTTAAAAATAAATATTGGGTTTTAGTTTAAAATAAATCAAAATAATAAAAAATCAACATTAAAATAAGTTCAACTAAATTCGGAAAAATTATTTAATCAATAAATAATTTAAACAATTTAATTAATAATTTATTTATTAAAAAAATATTTTCTTTTTTTTTAATATAATTTAAACAGATTAAGAATTTGTTTTTTCGATAATAGTTTTCTGATTTTACTTGAATAAAAATTTATTTTAAAATTTCGATATAAACTTTTGCATTGCGTTTCTCCCAGTGTAATCGCAGCTCATAGTTTATGGCCTTCTCTTTGTGTGCAAATATTTTTGGGGCCCCGTATTTGTTGTTCTTCTCTTCTTCATTCCGCGAAGAAACCTAAAATTGCAACAGAAGCTTTGGAAATGTTTGCAGGCTTTTTCCCCGAAAAAAAAGAATACCAAACTAAACCGAAAAAAAGGCAAACAAAAGAAGCCAAGAAAAATATGCGTACGCTCCAGAACAACCAAGGTCGTCCTGGTCCTGGTCCTTCTCTCAACCCACCACCCTCCCCCTCCCACTCCTTGGCGCACTTCCTTCATATTATTATTCGCTGTTGCTTTGCGCGTGCCATTCGTTTTGCGAAATTGCTGTATTTAATTTGGCCAGCTTCTTGTGTCCATCGCCCTCTCGCTCGCACGCCCTCTAAACAATGCGGGCAGGACGAAAAGGACCAAGTCCCGTTTGCGCAATTTTACGACTCACCAGAGGCATCCTGCCCCTCTTACTCACCCTCCCCAACTTTCCAGCTCCACTGCCCACTTCACTGGCTTATTGTTTTTACACTACAATTTTTTTTTGATTTCTAATATTTTTGGGGATTATTTTTTACACAACTGAGTTTGAAGAAAATATTTATAATTAATTGTTATGTTAATAATCGTATTATTCTAGAATTTCGATGCTCAAATAAGAGTTTCAAATATATTCAATTAAATTACAGAATTATTCCTTTCAAGTAAGATCTTTCTCCAAGTGTAACTGCTGCTTGTTTTTCCGTTTTTCGGTTGTTTTTCCTTCTAACCCCCCTCCAGTTTCCATTGCAGCTCCACATAATTTAAGCCGCCGACTGTTTTTTTTTTCCGTTGGCTGGTTTTTCCTTTATATTATTTTTATACGCTCTGCTCCAATTCGAATAGAAATTTGGCAGCTGGTGTCCAGAGTTGATTTTCCAGCCGCATAACGGCAATAGTCAAAGATTTTTAGCGATTTGATGCACCTATCGATTGCGGAGATTACACCTTTTGCAATTTTTACATATTTTTAACGCTTAATTGGTGGTTAGTTTTCTGTAAGCCCTTCGAATTTTCTCTCTAAGAATGCAAAAGATGAGGCATCCAGCGAAATATCTGGTAACACTTATTTGTTGCATACAGGCAGCTGGTAACATTGCATCGATTGCACAGATTACACTTTTTTTTTTTGATTTTTACATATTTTAAACACTTAATTGATGGTTAGTTTTTGTAAGCAAGAATTTAAAGGTTGAGGCATTCTGTAAAACATCTGGTCACACTTTTTTGTTGCACACACGCGCCTGGTAACATTGCATTAACATTTTTGCAGCCAAGTTGGCGTGTCGCAATAAAATAGATTTTTCGCCTGTTGCTGCGTCATTTGTTGTCGCCGTTTCGCCTTTTTTTGGCTTTTCGTTTTTCCAAAAATAAAGTGCGTTTTGGGAGCAGTGCGACAAGCGACAAACGACAAATCCACGACTGCCCGCCAAGACTTCTAAATTTATGTAAGTTTTATTTTCGTTTTATGGCCGTTGTGTTTGTTGTTGTTGCTGTTGCATTTCGCATGTGCCGCTTGGTTGCGTTTTGCCTTTTTTTTTTTTCTATTTTTATCTTGACACACTCACATACTCGCGTGTATGCCTTTGCCACGTATTTTTGCATATTGGCTGCGCTTTTATTTTTATTTTCGTTTTCATTCCCCTTCAAATCAATGAGATCGCCCGGAAAATTGGGTCGTAGGGATATTGTGGGCCAATATTTGGGTTTATGTGACCGCACACGTACAACAACAACTGCGAGTGCGTGGCTTCATTAAAATTGCTCATTTCTCTTTTATTTTGGCCAACAAATTCCCGCTTTTCCCCCAGGGGGGTTTCCCGGTTTTTCTGGTACGGGATTGGTCAATTTATTGTGCGGTTTTTAAACTGTGGCATCGTTGCATATTTAACGTCCCAGCTGCGGTTCTATTTTATGTGCTCTCCTCTGCACATCTTGCATATACATATGTACATACATAGATGGGGAAAAAGCAGTGGATATTGTGAATGAAATTGGTCAAAATCAAATTAAAGCACGTGCTGCGTGCAACAGAAATGGACAGCAGAAATACGGTAGAACATACACATAACTCCGTTAGGTTTAATTTGTTTGTGTGCTGCGGTTTCGGTGGAGATCATAAAAAGTGTGTGATTTTAATTTTCACTAAATTTATGCGACATTCACTTTTAAATATCAGGAAATTCGAAAAAATAAATCTAAAATATGCTAAACAAATGTGGTGCATAAAATAAAGACATAAATATTAATAAAATATGAAAAATTGAAGCATTGAAATATTAGAAAAAGGAAGTAATATAAATAAAATGGAGCTGAAAATATTTTTGAAATTCATAATAATATTTTTACCAAATTTAGTAAAAAAAAAGAAATAAAAATATTTAAATATTAAAAAAAAATTTTAAATAATTATTTTTTTTTTAACTCTAATAGCCTCAAATCATTGATTGCTTTTCACAATTTGATAATTTGGAAAATTCAAGGTTACCCTAAAAAAAACGGCCATTTAATAAGGTTAAATAGTTCTTGGAAAAACCGACTATTAATTCAATAGAAACCTCTCTCTCTCTCTCTATCCTTCTTTGTCGCCCTAACAAATTGGCAAAAGAACGAAATGAAATCAATTGGAAATGGGCCTAGAAGCGATCAAAAGTGGACGCTTCTGTTTCTAGCATGTGTTGTATAGGCCCACGCAAAGACGCACACAGTCGCACATGCGATATATAGAGATATAGGGACAGTGAGACAGTGGGACACTGGGACAGACATGCGATAAATCGCCGCTGATATTTATAGAGGAGTTTAGTTCAACGACACACCCAGCGAATCAAGAACAACAAAATATAGAGGCAAAACAAAAGCAAAAAAAAAAAAATCAAAATCAAAACTAAAACAAAACACGAAACGAATCGAATCGAAATGAAATGAAAACCAGGCTAAGCTGCTGATGACCTTGCGATACCCTTCCATGTTGGCTGAGATCTTTGGCCATTGGAATCGATTAATTTATGGACATGCTCATGGCCCACTTCCCTCGATAACGCATGTACTCTGGCGAAGGGAACAAATGATGGCGAAGGACAAGGCACAGATATCTAGCATGGTGCACAGCGAGAAATATTTGGTTAATGTAGCTTTTAGTTTGAAATCAATGAAGATATGGGGCTTACGACCAACACGGCGGATGAGTAATGTTTTTGTTTTTTAATTTTAAACATTTGAAATATTTTTTTATATTTATTTGTGTTACACAGCGATAAATATGGGGCTGCAACTTTACCTTTGCCTTATAGCCAACATGGCGAATGAGTAATGTTTTACTTTTTCTAAATATTTTTAAATTTTTTTTATACATTTTTTATTTTTTTCTAAATATATTTTATATATTTTTTATTTTTGTAAAATTTGTATACATATATATGCTTATGTTATATAAATGCTTTTTTTTTTCAAAATATTTTAAAATTTTTTTTTTTATACATTAAAATCATTGTTATATGTATATATTTTATATATTTTTTATTTTTGTAAAAATTGGTTATATATGCTTATGTTATAAAAAAGTTTTTTTTTAAATTCAAAATATTTGCAATATTTAATCACCCTTTTTTCTCTCGGTGTGCACGCAACTTTGGCCCTGTCATCATCGGGCAATATTCAAGACATTTTATAGTACGCGCGTGTCCATCGATAAGCAGCAGCAGCACAAGACCCCACCCTATAACCATCGCGCCCTTTTCACATCCCCCCGATTTCTTCCTTTGGCATTGAAAATGCCGTAAAACGACAGAGTGAGAGACGACATCACATCGTAACGTCGTAAATCGTTAACAAATTGAAAACCAACAAAAATAATCGCCAACTTTTGGCAATCAGTTGGCAGTCAGGAAAAAAAGAAAACTATAAACGATTCCATATTCCATTTCCTTTTCGCAGTAATTCTGTTGTGGAAACCTCTTTAACCAATCCGAATAAACTTTTTTTCGATGACAAGTTCTTAGAAAACGGAAATTGAATAATATTTCATCTTGTTACAGCAATTGATTTCTTTTTGCAACTAAATAACTTTTATAAAAGTATTTCAAAACCAGATTTTTATGATATACACGCCTTTAATATCATTTTAATTGCCTCCTCTTTTCGATTTTAAGTAGTTTATTTTTAGAGTTTAGCAATGACAGAGCGATGGAAAACGTCGCAAAAGATTTTTGATTTTTAGGGGCTTTTCCAGTTCCTTTTTTTTTACGCACAATCGATAAAATCATGAAGTTGCCCAGTCAACAGGTGGAAAAGCCTAGTAAGGGAGAAACGAGGAAGTGCTAAAAAAACGCCACTGGGTAAAAAACCGAATAAAATTGCCGCTAATCAAAAGCTGCACGAATATTGTGAAACGTTTGCGGCAGGTGAGTGGAAATTTTTGGATGGCAAGTTGGGGGATTTTCGCTTTTTTCGGTATATGTAGGGTATACCATATATGCCTGCAACAATAACTAATCAAAAACTGGGTGACGATGGGGGAGTTGCGAATGGTTAAGGTTTAGGTTTACGGATTGTAAACTTGGTCCTTGCACACGCACACACACGGACACACACACACATTCACACAGAGGCATGTGCAACATGGCAGCAGCTGCAGACATTCAGCACTTTGTTGCTGCTGCCGCTAGAATTCATTTTAAATTGAGAAAAATCGCAGCTACACTGGCACGAAATCACGAAAAGTTTTAATTATTTTCTAACAGGCGAACACACACGCATCAAACGGAAAACAAAAACAAGAACAGCAAAAGCAAAAGCAAAAAAAAAAAAGGCAGGGAAAACCAGTGAGCGGAAGAGGAGAAAAGTTGCTCGAGGCATTTTAGTTTTATGGCAGCAGTTTTTCGTTTGTTACAATTTTATTAAAAAAAAAATAACCAAACTGATTTTTCCCATAATTCTTAATTGGAATACCACAAAAAGGTTTATTAAAACATTTTACAATTTCAAATAATTTAATGATAATTTTTGTTAAAAAAAGGTGAAAGATTAAATATTTTTATAGTAATTTTCATAAAATGTAAATATTTTCTTATCAAATTTAGGGGTTTAAATGTTATCAAAAATATTTTAAACAAGTGATAATTTTTACAAACGCAGTTTTAAATTTAAATATTTTTAAAGTTGTTTTAAAGTGCTGTTTTTGTAAAGATTATTTTCAATATATATTTTTGTGTAATTTTTAAACTTTAAATAAAAGGTTTTAAACATATAGGGGTTCCATACAAACAAAAATCTCAAGTTAACTGATGGATGATGGGTAGCTGTGGAATTTCGGCACGTCTTGGGCGCAGAGGATGTGGAGATGGAGATCCAAAATCCAAGGAATGGTCCTGCAAAATCGTGTCCTACGTGGGTGTCTGTGTGGCTGAAAAGGGAGGCCAGGAGGGCAAAGAGGGGGAGAGGGAAATTAAATACGTTAAATAACCTATATACATGCACGTGGCCGCACACACTCACACATTCCAACGGCAATTTGTGGTCATTTCCTTTTTCATCAGCTGGGGCAATAATTCCTCGTCCTTTTCTCTCTCCCCTCTCTCTCTCTCTCTCTATCACACTCTCTCGCTTTTTTTTCTCGTCTTCTTTTTGGCTGTTTTCTTTGGTTCGCTTTGTTTACCGTTAGCTCTCTGCAATTGCGGTACGTGCAGGATGCCCAACTTATCTACGTGTGTGGAAGAGAGAGGGAGAGAAAGAAAGAAAGAGAGAGAGCGAAAAGGACAGCAGAAAAGAGATAGGCATAGGAGGGGCAGCAGCCTTGCATAAATATTTTGTAGCTCGCTTTTCCACAAATATTTTCCCGACAAAGAAAACGACCAAGAACAAGAAAAAGAAAACAAAAAATTTCAACCATACTCTTAAATTAAGTCTGGAAACGACTGGAGAGCAGAGAGAGAGAGAGAGAGGGAGACCCCCATGAAATATTGATGCCGTGCACAAGTGCTTAAGATATAGTTGATAGAGTAGCCCGAAACTCCAAAGAGCATCTGTCACGTTCGAATTAAATTGAAAACTAGTTTGAAATGCTCACAAAAAACTTGCAAAGCAAATGTTTGAGCTTAATTTTTTGGCAAAACAACCTTTTCATTGATATTTTGAAAATAACAGTTAAAGCATGGTAAAACTTTAGAAATAAAGATAAAGATAAATATTCTAAATAATTTTCTACTACTATAAAAATGTCATTGCCTACTCTTAGGCTGCAAAAACTATTTTTTTTATATCTCTTCAGCTCTCCAAGATTTATTTATTGCTTTCGTCCATGGAGAATTCGTTACTAATCAACTGGTAATAAATAATAATGGTTTACCAAGGTAAATACTAAATTTTAAACTCAACAAAAACGAAACATGGGTAATACTATTGATGGTATCGTTTGCAAATTTGATATTTGCAACTCTTTCAATCTCGCAACCGCTGATTAAAGCGCAAAACTGAACTGAATTCAAATGAAATACATAAATTTCGGAATGCAATTTGGTAGCTCATGCGGAATAATGCTCTTAGGACACCGCATATGCATCTCACTTGCTATCTCGCTCTGTTCGTGTGTGTGTGTGTGAGTGTGTGTTCCTGCCTCTATCTGTGTGTGTTTGTGTGTGCGTGCGAGGACATGTGGTTGCATGCATGTGCAAGAACCAAAATGAATGACAAACTTTCGAGCGAGCGAGAGGGAACATGTCTCTGGGCCATTTGCATAAATATTGCCTCTGCCGCTGTCGCTGCCGTTCACGCCATCTCGCTCGCACACACTTGCCGCTAGCTGCGTGCGACGGCCGCTAGGTGACGCTGTAATCAACTGTGTCAAAATGCCAGCGCAGAAAGCCAAAAGTCGTCGCTGTCAAGTGGAGAAAAGGGCAGAAAAGGGCCGAAAGTGCGGGGAAAGGAAAAGGACTCGAGCAAGTCAAATTTTAAACACACCAAAACACACACACATATGCATATAGATTTCAAGGCACACCTGCCCAGCATCAGAGACGTTGTAAATTGAGGTTAAAAACGAAACGAAACCAAAGGAGGCAAAAAAGGGAAACAAGAAGGGCAAAAAAAAATAGAAAAAGAAAAAGAAGGCTGTCAACTTGACAAGCACGTAGGTGACTCGCTCCCTCTGCTTCTTCTTCTTCTACCCTCGATGAAAGGTAGACAAGATGTGTAAAGCGCTATCTCCGTCTCCCTCTGTCATTTGTCATCTCTCGGTTTTTTTTTCTACTCTTATTTTCCTTTTTTTTTTGCCATGTCTCGCGCTGTTTTTGTTGCTGTAATTGACACTTAAACTCGAAATTTGACGCAAATTGCTGAAACACAATGCAAAAAAATGGATCCTGCTAAAATTATGAATGCAACTGGTTTGATACCTATTAGTTGAAAAGAATTTCCCATTATTTTTTTTTTCAATTTAAATAGTAGTCTGGCTTTTAAACATAGAAATTATGAAAGCTCTCAGAGGTGCCTTAAAGCATGCTGTGAAAAATGCATTATTTTAAATGTATACATTTCGTAGTATACTTTTTGGCACCATTTCAGGTGTTATTGGTTGTTAACGTGTGTTTTTTGGTGTGTCAAAGAGTGAGGAGTTGGGATTCGGTTTTAGCTATGCAACCGTTTTTACCCAGCAGTTGAAGTGCCTTGCAAGTCGCAACTGTAATCAAGGCAAGCAGTGGCAGGCAGAAGGAGCGACATTTCAAGTGTCGCATGCGGAAGTCTCTGCCGCAGCCTCTGTCGCGTCTCTGCTGGGGCTTAAAGCCTGCTTGCGTCACAGCCGCGCTGCTTGACAATGGCTCCCTCTCGCTCGCACCACGCAGCTGCACTGGGCATAAAATCCAGCAAAAAATATTAAATTAATTGTTAAAAACTTTAAGTCTTGAGATCTCCTCAAAAACTGGCTAAAAGTATGCTTCGAAAAATATAATGTGAATTTATTATTTGATTGCATACTTTTGAGCAGCTTTAAAAGTGTTTGTTTGCCATGATCAACGGAATGCATTTTTTGCACATATTTTTTGGGGACTAAAGAACAAAATACGTTTTTTTCAGTGCACATACACTCGTACTCACCGTGTGCACACACTCACTCGCTCGCCACCTGTACATAATGAATTGTAATTTGAACAGACGCGGAGCTTTGAATGCGTGCCTTAGTGTGCGTGTGTGTGTGTGTGACATGCTCTCTCATTCTCATTGTGCGCGTGTGTGTGTGCGAGTCGGCTATTAACTTAAATTACGTAGCATACTTTTGTGCGCCGCCTGCGGATTTAACGGCATGTCCTCGTACGTATGTATATGTGCTACAAAAGCAGCGCATTAAAGTCGCACACACTCACAAACACACATGCGAACTCAGTTGTTAAGATTGTGCAGAAAAAGAAAAAAAACTGAATAAAAATAAGAGGAAAACCAGATTTATTGTTGATGCCCAGGTAACAAGAATTTTAGTGCTGCCTTGATTAAAGCCCAAACATTATTTACGCACACACCATTTGCATAGTTATGCTCTGCACTTAACACATGTAATATGCCTGGGAAATGTTCATGCGATTTAACAGGTAATTCGCACAAAATGTGGAAAATATTTAATTTATGCTAAAATCTGTTTAGACATGCCAAACAAATGTTTACAGTCGAAATTAGTGTGGCCAATCGAGATAAATGGTGGGGTGCGGTTAACGGGAAACGGTTGACGGGTAACGGGTAACGGTAACCGGGGCACAGGTGTCAAAACCGGAAACGGAAACCAAAGTTTGCACTTGCCTTCCGACCACCGGCGGGATGCCGAAAACAAAAAATCAAAAGCAGCCAACAGTCAGCGGTAATTCATATGCGATTAGGCCAAAGGGATCACAACAGAGGGTGCAGCCGAAAAGTGGGCTTATGATACCGTGCGGTTTTGCATCCTTGTTGTTGCACAACATGACCAAAAACCAACCGCAATTGCTGCACAAATCTGTCAACGGTTTTTCTGGGTATATACCCTGACGGCTGGCTTGGTAAATTTCCAATTGTATACCAAAAATGTCTAAAAGTATGCAGTGAATAAAAAATAGTCGTCTTCCTGTATAAATTCATTAAACTTCTGGGTTAAAAAAATATTGTTGCATACTTTTAGACACCTATTTCGAATCACTTCTTCGTATTAAATATTTTAAAAATGTTTTAAAAGAGTACTTGCCAGTTCTACATGAAAAACTTTCAGCCATCATCCGCCCCAAAATTCCCAGTTCGCATTCAATTCAATTTGGGCAAGACAAATACTTTTTAATTATTTATTTATGCATATGGAAGGCGGCGGCGCTGGTGGCGGGAATCTGGGGGATTCGAGGGGCCTGGGCGGACTTGCTCATTAACAAAACAAACGACAGCTGAAAAAGGGGGCGGGGATGTAGGGGAAAGGGCGGTGCGTTTGTATTTCAGTTGACGCAGTTGTCAGACAGCTTGGCGCCAATTGCGCTGTGCGACCTTCACTGGCGGCCACAATAAGCGGGAAGTTAACGTCCCAGCCTCGAAAAAAAAATAACAAGAACAAGAAAACAACCACCCCCCCCACACGCAAGCTGCGTATACGCAACGTGGTCGCCTTTCCTCTTCATCTCAGTACCCTTTACTTGTGTAGGTTTAATGTTTTGTGGTAAATAAAGAAACCTTAAGAAAATATTGTCGAGTTTTAAAGATTTTTCCCTACAACACATACTACTAAAATCTTTGGAGGTTTGAATTCTTTTTTTCGAGCTGCTCAAAAGTAGGCTACAATGATATTATGCCTGAAATGTCACAGCCTATTTTCATCCGAGGGTATTTAATTGCCGGATCCCTTGAACTTCTCGGTTATTTTCGCCTCTTCCCTCTCCCTAACCGCTTCTTCCTTTTTCGCCTCGGGCCGAAAAATGGAATGACGGGCAAAGTGAAAAAATGGCAAGAGGCCCGGGCGAGCATTAAGGGATAAGCTCGCAGTGAATATGTTAATTGTGCTGCCTTTGTAAGGGGAGTGTGTACAAGTATGGGGCGTATAGAATGGGAATGGGAAATGGCAATGGGGACTAATGGGTGGCGCATATAAGAAGGGTCCATAAGGGAAGAGACAAACTGCTGACAATGGAAATGTATTATAATTGGAGAGGGAGACTATTTCGTTAGAGATTGATGATGCCTTTGTGGCTAAGCGCTATTCCTAAGTGGATAAAAAGCTGAATTATCGATATGGCCCCTTGCATTATGTATGCTATGCATAGAATATTTCCCATTAAATCTAATAGGACGTGAAGAGCTTTTGTATTGGAGCATTTGTAAAGTTTAGTAAAAGGTAATATATATATGAATTAAATAGTACAGCTACATCTATATCAGGGGTGCCTATAGTGCGAATAGCGACACAAAAAAGCATCGACGTGTGCCCAATGCTAGATAGGCGTGTGACCGCAGTCTTGCTTTGTGTGCTTATGATCTATATACATAAAACTCCGTTTATAATTATAATATATAGAACTGATTATCTATCGATTAATATACTATCGATTACTTGATTATCAACACAAGCTTAGTGGTCGAATGGCCATCAGAATTTTGGCCACATTATCCCTGAGCACGGGACTCATGGTCCTCTGCTTCTCCAGGCTCCCAGGCTGGGCATGGGCCTGCGATAGTTGATACAGATCGGCATAGTACTCCATGCCCGCAATGCCCACCGCGTTGAAGCTAGCCGATACCTCTGTGCAATCGATTATCGAGGTCTTCAGCGGTGTGACCAACAGCGTGGAGTAGTACGGCACCTTCTTGCCCTCGATCAGTTCGCGAACGAGAAGAACCGCCGTCCGGGAACCGGCCAAAAGGTTCCAACGCGACCAACTGAAGTTGTGCGACTGGGCCAAGGTGGAGAGACAGGCATAGCAGTGCATCTCCATCACGTAGTTCTTCTCGCAGGATCCCTCCGTATAGCAGAAGGCATCCTCGTCGGGGAAAATGTCGACGGCGGACAGAATTAGCATGGCCTTCAGATCGGACAGCGATAGGGTCTTGCCAATCATATCGGTAATGCCCTGAGTGCTGCCTCCCTGAAAATTATTAACCGTATATCCCGATTCGGTTATTGTCATATCCAAACTGATCAGCGAGGCGGTGAAACTGAAGATTATAGTGCCGGGACTAAAAAGAATTATGGATTATAGAGTTAGGATTGGAGATATTTCATCAGGAAGTTAACCAACTTTTTCATATCTGGCCGCAGGTCCCAAGTTTGATAGGGCATATTGCTGTATTTATTCAAAGCGAAACCAAATATACCTGTAAATGTTTTTTTTCTTTTGTTTATTACATTCAAGAAGAAGAATCTATATTCTCACCCAATCTTCCTGTTCGAAACTGTATGGAGAGCTTGTCCTCATTGAACTTGGTATCGTGGACATCGCGGGTGCTCCACTTGCCCTGCGTTATGGCTGCCGCATTGCTCATTTTCTGTTTGCTGTTCATTTGTAATGTATAAATAAATATGTAAGTATTTACAAATAGTGTTTTAACCTTTTTCGAGGCTTTTCATTTGCCACTCAATTATTTAACGGAACTCAGGACGATTAATCTGCCAACTTGACATATATATAAAAATATATATAACGTTTAAATTTACTAAATAAATATAACTTTCTTCTATAAAAATTCAAAATCGAGACAACTTTCAACTCGATTTAAAGACCGCTTTACTCCGAAAAAAAAACTAGAGAGTTTTTTCGTCTTGATTTCGAGATCCTTTCTTCTTGAATTAGTTTATGCATTTCCGGTTCACACCGAAAAACAAACTAGAGAGTTCTTTCATCTTGATTTCGAGAACGTTTCTTCTTGAATTAATTTTAGCATTTCCGGTTCAGTACGAAAAACAAACTAGAGAGTTTTTTCTTCTTGATTTCGAGAACCGTTTCTTGTCGAGTGCAATACTACCTTTCGCTGTCGCTATTCTCGCTGTTACTCGGTGGACCCAGCAGGTCGTGCAGGGTGTTGGCCGCCGTGGAGGCACCTCCTTCGAGCAGCTCCACCAGGCTGTCCACATCATCGTCGTCGTCGTCCTCGCTGCTGTCCATGCTGTTCGATCGTTTATCCTTTCGATCGGCTTCCGGTTCCGGTTCCGCCGGCAGCTGTGAGTCCCGGACAAAGGATATGCCCGTGTAGTAGGCAAAGGCGGCGGCAGCTGCCGCGGGTTGCAGGACATCCACCAGCTCCTGGCTAAGCGGCTGCATATTCTCCGCCAGATCGCCATCGTTCTCCGTCTCTCTCACGCCCGCCTCACTCGATCGCGAGCCCGTGGGCGATAGCTGCTCCGAAATCTGATGGATGAGCTCCTCCTGCTGATCCCTGGGCAGCTGGAGGCGCCACAATCGATCCATGTCCTCGATCAGCTGGGAGAACAGATAGCCTGGGTGTTGAAAGAGTGGCTTGGAACGCGGTGCCATTTGCCGGAACTTGAGCAGCTTGTCGAAGCACAGAGGCGGAAACAGCTCCGCGGGCTCCTCGGTGTCCAGAAACTCGGCTCCCAGACCCTTGGGCTCCCTGGGCTTTGCCAGCTGATCCTGGTTGGGTATGACATTCACCCTGCCCCAATCCGAATCCAATCCCTGACCCAATCGAATGTGTGCCTGTCGCGCCAGAAACATCACTTTCCGCTTCCGCATGCCCGTCGACATAATCGGCGTCGATTGTTCCAATCGCACGCAAAATCCTTGGGGCAAGCGCGGGACCACAAAGTCCTTGACCAGACCATACAAATCCACATCGCTGGGTATGGCACGCAGATCGAAGTCGTTGATTTCACGCAGCACCTGCTGCCTGCTGGAAATCTCCGATTTCTGGGAACGCAAACGGTGGGCAGCTGCCGGTGGACAGCGGGGTGAACTCTTCAGCGGGCTGGGTTGGGCGTGGGTGGACAGGGGCGTGGCCTCGGTGGGCGTGGCCGTGGTGGCAGCCGCCGTGCCACTGACCGCATTCGTGGCATCGCCATCATCGCCTGCATCGCCTGGCGGGGATTTCTTGGCCACCTCCGGCGTCATGCCATCGGCCAGCTCCATTTCCAGGGTCTCCACATTCGTTTCCCAGCGACAGGCGACAGGTGGCTCAAACCAAATCACCGAATCCGGTAATCTGAGGGATATATACTTGAGAAATTATAGTTATAGGTAAGGAAAAGTCCGATATGATTTGTCAACAAAAATATCGCGTTCGATACGTATCGAAAATATCGTAAAGTTGAATATATCGAAATTTAAAATATAGGCAAATAAAATTTAATGTTAACATATCAATAATATTGCATTTAATGATCGATATTATTACATTAACGTTAATATATCGATATTATCGCATTTAACGTTAAAATAACGATATTATCGCATTTAACGTTAAAATATCGATATTATCGATAAAAAAAATATCGCAGCGTTAGCATATGAACGTTTATATATCGAACTTTATGTTAAATATCGATACACTATCGATAAATCGATATTTTGTACAATCCCTATCGCGGATTAATACCCACTGCAGCGTTACCAACGCCAGCTTGTCCAGCGCCGCCTCAATCATCCTCATCTCAGCCTCAATCTCCTCGGGCAACCGTCGCACTCCCGGCAAAACTGGAGGTGGTGGCTTGTAGGTCTGGTAGTATTCCTTGTGCACCAAACTGTTGGCCGAAGTGACTAAATAATCGAGGGATATCCATGTATATCAAGTAATATTGAAGGGGAATAAATGGGAACTCAACTGGTGCGGATGAAGGACCTGGCATTAAGCTGCTTGTCCTGCTGCGGCGTTTCCAGAAAGTCGATGCAGTAGACACCGCCAATGATGCGGTATTTGCGCAGATTGACATCAGTCTCCAGCATTCCGTAGGCCTCCGGTCCGATGGCCCTCCGATGGGCCTTGCTCAGCTCATCCTCGTATTCCGCATACAGCTTGTCCACATCGTAGGTCCGCTCCCGCGGCGGCTGGGAGCTGGCCGAGTGCTGATCCTGGGTGAGCTGCTCCAGCTCCGAAAGGGGAATCTCCCTGCCGCACTCGTCCAGCATCGCCTGCAGGATCTCCTTGCGCTTGCGCCACTCCCGCTTCGTTTGCCTCAGGATATCTGAATGAGATGAAATTGGTCTAGATTTTGTTTTTCAAGAGTAATGAATTCCTTTTTGAAACGCAACTCACTAGCATTTGCAGATCGTGCATGTTTCAAGCAGTAACTGCTGCAGTAGTCACTAAAGTGATCGTAGTTCAGCCAGAGACCCCGCAAAGCTGAGCTCTGCAGATAAACCGTGGGTGGCAATGAGATTTGCATTTCGATGGTGGGGAAATCGATCTCATTGTGAGCAGACTGTTCACCAATTCGGGCCTTTGGATTTAGGGCACTGCGAAAGAGATTTTAGTTCAGGATTTTCCAAAATCTGGGGCAACTCACATTTGAGCATCCTTGGAAAAGGTCCAGACGAAACTCTGGAACACATCCGAGTTGTAGATGTGCTTTGAAACACCTGGCCTATCGATTCTGCATGAAAATCATCAAATCGATTTATTAGTTTCCATAACTTTAACTTGCTTTTAGGATATTTTTCTGGATTTTTCATAGGCTATCTTGGGGCACTTACTCCATATCCCTTTCAATATGCGACATGGTTTTGTAGGTAAACTCATCCAAATGTTGCTTGAGAAACACCCTCATCTCGGTCTTTAGCTTCACGAGATCGGCGGCTATAAGGGCGGATTTCTGCTTGAAAGGCAGCATTTCGTCCAACTCGTTGAGAATCTGTAAAAGAATCAATAGAATTGTTGTTGTGCGGACGGCGACACAAAGAAGAATCGACGTGTGCCCAAAGCAAAACAGGCGTGTGACCGCAGGCATGATATAAATTTAAGAAAATGATACACAAACAGGGATCGAAAATAAGTAAGATATAAGATCTTACACCCAGAACCTCCTGGATCCTCTGCGAGTAGACATCGCCCAGTCGTCCCTGCTGTTGGCGCAGCGAGATTCTCGTGAGATCCGGCACCTGGGCATCCTGGGTGAGCAGGGTGCGCTCGTCGGTGCGCAGCAGCCAATTGCGCGACTCCAGATGCCGCTTGGCAATGTCCGTGTGCCACTGGTGGATGTACTTCCTCAGGTCACTCGGACTGGCCGCATTCGGCAGCCCGTTGCACCGCATGAACTTCTCCCAGTCCCGCTCGTGCCGCTCGCCATCCTTGATCGCCTCGATGGCCGTTCGCACCGCGTCGAAGAAGAGCATGCTGTCCTTGAGCTGTGACCTCCGCTGTCGGTTTTCGGCCACCTCCTGTTGCTGCCGGTGCTTCGCTTGCTCCATCTCCAGCTTCTTCCGCTGACGGGCCTCCTCCAGTTTCTTGAGTCTGCCGGTTATATGTGGTTATACGTGGGATGTTATTATGGTTCTTTGCCCCGAAATCCCAGAAATCTTCCCTTAGATTAACTTATTTTGGTGGAGGATGTACTGAGAAACAATTTAACTGAGTAAATTAAACTTCCAAAGGTTTTCCCGCAAAGGTATTTGTAATTATGGATATTTTTCGGAGTTTTTTTTTCGGAGTATTTTCAAAAATGTTTCGTTTCTTTTTAAATAATGTGGATGTTCTGAGAAAAAATTAAGCTGAGTAAATTAAACTTCCAAAGGTTTTACCACAAAGGTATTTGTAATTATGGATATTTTTCGGAGTATTTTTTTCGGACTATTTTTTTTTTGAGTATTTTCAAAAATGTTTCGTTTTTTTAAACTAAATTATGAACTTTAACTAGTTTAGTTTTTGTAAAATACATAAATCTTGTTGCTACTCACTTCTCCTTCTCCATTTCAATCCGCATGAGCTCGGCCTGCTCGGCCTCCAGTCGAGCCTTCTCCTTCTTCGAGAGCTTCTTTTTCGGTGGCTGTTGTTTGTGAAATTGGCATCATTTAGCATTATCATTATGGCAATTGGCGTCCTTAAGACCGCTTGACCTACCATCTTATCCCTATCGCTATCCTTTACTCTTCAGCTTTCCAAACGGAATAGCTGCTGCTATTTGGCATTGATATTGATCCAACACGAGGTTGCCAGGAGGAAGCTTATTTTTGTTTCTGTTTTCTGCTTTCTGCTTTTTCGCCAGCTGCCCGGGCAACTCAGGTGGCAAGCCAGGTGACCAGGATGGCAATCCTTTCTCGGCCCCGCCATAATTTGCCTAATTAAATATTCAATGGGGAGCTTAGCGTTGGCCAAAAAATGTTTACCCAAAATCCCCCGTCAAGTTGCGCGTGGCAGGAAACTATC
Source organism: Drosophila pseudotakahashii (assembly GCA_035046095.1). Taxonomy (NCBI): domain Eukaryota; kingdom Metazoa; phylum Arthropoda; class Insecta; order Diptera; family Drosophilidae; genus Drosophila; species Drosophila pseudotakahashii. The sequence continues at coordinate 19,588,811 of JAWNOE010000105.1, forward strand.
CGTTGGGGGGGAATGAATGTCGGGTGACACGCCGGATTCTCTCAGGAATGAAAATGAGAATTGAGGATGGAGGATGAGTAGTCGAGATTGGGGATTCGGCTAGGGGAATTCCGAAATCAGAATGGCGGCTGAGGTGAGAAGACAGCGATGCTTCGGGGACTTTGGGGACTATCAACTGGAAAGTCTTGATGCTAGAAAGTCAGATAAAAAATCAGATGAATAAAAAGTCACTGGAATTTAGATTAATAAGCCAGTTTTTGAGTTATGCATGGGACATTAATCAATGTCATTTTTTATAGGAAAAGAAATAAAATAATTGAAAATTTAATATTTGACGACAGGACGCAATTAAATATTTCCCATTTCGTCGTTTCGCAAGACTGACAATTATTTTGGAGCACTTTTTTCATTTCCCACGGCCGTATTGTCCATTTTTATCGGCTTAATTGCCGTAAGGGTGAAGCGTTTTCTGATTGAACTTTCGCCAACTTGTTCTTCTCACCGTTTTTTATTTTAATTCTTCTTTTTTTCTCCTCTTCCCTGCCGCCAAAGTTTTTCCCATGCGAGGGGGGAAGCCCCCAGGTGTCAAGGTGACAACGTCGCTTAATTACCAGCCTATTTAAATTTCAGTCCGGGCTGCTCGACGAGCACCTCCTGCTCTCCTTCTGCTTTCCTCCTGCTTTCCTCCTGCTTTCCTCCTGCTAATTGCGGACCCACCTTTGGCTTATCAAATTAATAGCAGGTGCAGGTGAAGGTGCAGGCCGGTGTGTGTGTGTGTGAATCTGGCTTCGGGTTCAGGTTCTGTAACTGCTTTTAAAGGGCAAATCACTAAGTTTTAATACCCTGAAAAAATAAAGGCTTCTCCAGTAAAACAATTATGTTTCTTAAGGCATAAGTTTAGCTTATTACTACCCTTTTATGGCCATAAAAACAGTTTAAAAATTTCTAAATTAATTTAAGTTGCATTAAACAGGTAATATAAATATAAAAAAAATCAATAAAGTTTTATAGTCTAGTTCGGATTTTTTTAAACTGATTTATCACAATAAAATTTATATTTTCGCCCTTTTAATAAATATATTTTGTTTAACAACAAATCAATATAAATCAAAATAAAAATCTAAAATAAAAAAGTTTCTAATTTTATAACTAAATAAGACTAAAAAATATAAATAATTAGTTAGCAAAAAAATCAATTTTTTTTTAACAAATTATCACACTTAAATCCCTATTTTCCACCTTTTAATAAATAGTTTGTTTTAACAACGAATACTTAAAAATTTAGATAAAATGTATAATTTATATAACTTTAATAGAGTTTAATAAACCAAATTGATAAGCTGAAGGAACTTAATATTAAAAGTGTATAAGGTAACTGCATTAAATGCTCTTTCCCTCTTTTCTGCTCTTTCTGCACCCCTTTTTCTGTGTTCTTTCCCCCTTTCCTTTTTTTTCCGTTCGTTTTGTAATAAATAATTGCAGCTGTCCTGTGAAAGCATTGTGCAGCCACAGGACATGCCTTATAATCCCGTCCTTCGGCCACTCGAACCATCCTCATCCTTATCCCCATCCCCATACCCATCCACATCCCCATCCACATCCTTCAGTTCGGCCAGGTGCTAGTGCTCATAATGGCATATAATTTTTGTGTAAATAATGCAGATTGTGGGGCCTCGCTGGTTGGCATGGCAATCTAAGTATTAACAGAGAGAAGGAGAGACTCGGGTATAATTAGTTTAAATTGGTCCGGGGTTGGTCCTTCTTCCAGGGGCCAAGTGGTAAATGGGTGGGATTCGTGGCAGATGCACAATAAAAATATATCATACGCACCGTTGACGTTGACAGATCGTCGAGTTAAAGCGTTGCAAGTTGGCTGGCTACAGGCGACAGGCGACAGGCGACAAACTGCAACAAAAGCGATAAAAAATGGGGGGAGGGCTTTAGAATCCGCAGCTCATCCTTCATCTCCATCTCACCAGCTGAATCCTGAATGCCTCATGCTCGAGTGAACTTTGCAATCTGACAAAATTGGTGAATGGCGTACGGTTAAATGCTTCGTGCTGCTGGAAAACTGAGAAGCTGGAAAACTGAATGTGAAACTGCTGTCGGAGTTGCCTTTGGTTAACCCATGATGCCCATAATGCGTCTTCTTTTTTTTTTCTGCATTTTCATTTTCATTCAATGCTAAATTGCTTACAAACTAAATCACTGTTGCAAATTAGCCTTTACCTGCACGAGTGCTTCTTGTGAATTCACTTGTACATTTTTCCTAAATTAACTCCAAGATGAAACAAGAGTCATTTTAATTTAAATAGGAATTTAATTGCGATATCAAGAGCTGTTTTCGCTTCCAACAGGAAATATTTAAGGAAGTCTTTAATGCGAGACTATGTTTTATTTATTTTTGATCCTTGAAAATATTTAAAAAAAAAGAAAATAAAATCAAATAAAATAATAATTCCATTTAGTGAGTATGTAAATATTTTTTAAAATTATTTAATTTAAATAGAAATTCAATTGCGATATCTAGAGCTATTTTAAAGTCTTTAATTATGTCTTAAATATTCCCTTTAGGTTTATTTTATTTATAGAGACTATTACTAGTGTCTTTTATTTTTAATGCCTTTTTGATTGTTAGAATTATGGCCTCAAAAAAACTAAAATAAAATCAGTTAAAATAATAATTTCATTTAGTGAGTATCTCACAGCTGGATACTCGACTTTTGCGCTCTTGGCTGTCAATTTTATAATTATGTATTCTGAGGCTATAACTGGTGTCCAGCTGGGCGGCAATGAGTTTGCTAACGTCCTTGTTGGATGGTGGATGGAAGAGGATGTGGATGGTGGATGGAGGATGAAGATGGGCATAAAGATGGGTATGGGTATGGGTATATGACGATGACGATGACGACGGAGAGTGTGATGCGAGGTGGAATGGTTTCTTAATGTGCTCGATGCGACGTTGATGGCATTGCAAATGTGCACACGCTCGAGTCCCCAAAAATGTATCTCTGTGTGTGTGTGTGCTTGAGAGTACTTAGCAGACTGAACAGAAACGGACAACCCCTAGTACACCGGAATACCGAGCACCCCAACCAAGAAGATTTTCAGGGGGAAACACCTCCCTTTTGTGGGAACATTGAAAATTGCAAATATATTGAGACATTCCCATAAGCTAAATGATGATTCCCATTTGAGGAGATGATCCGAGTCGTTGACATAATTGAACCGATGGAGTGCTTTGTTTTGGATTCTCGGGGCCACACATACATACATATGCTAAAATGGCCTTTGGGAAATGGGGAAAATAATAATAAATTATGGATAAATTACTGCAAGCAGGTGCAATTGTATGCAAAATATACAACACTGTATAAATATATGTATATGTTGTATAAAATTATGTTAAATAGGTGATTTTAAGGTATGATAATGTATTCCAAATATAATATAAAGCGTATGATATTTGTTACAATTTAACTACTAACTAATTTATAATTTCCATTGTATTTTCAGCTCCCTGTGCAAGTAAATTCTCATATCGTCGTTTAATCGCCTTCCTGCCCTATGCACTATATCAGCAACTACAACAACAACAACTACACCTATCACTACTACAACAAGAGAGTCAACCAAAAAGCAATCGTAAAAAGCAAATAACTAGTAAAAGTTGTAATTGGAACAAATGTTGTACATACCTACGGATACGGATAAATTGTAAATAAATTGTATGATATTGCAAATACCCGTTACAAAGATAATAACATAGGAAATAGCCAAAATCTCATCTTATGTCCGTTGTAACATATATCCAATCTTTGGTTTTTGGTGTTCCTACCAAAAAAGCATTCTTCTTTTACCTAATAATAATTGCAATTTAGATTAAAGTGTTACGGGTATCAAATAGTCGATCTTCTCGACTATCGATAACTCAATCAAACCAATCGATCATTAATCGGACTAAATCCCCATTCGATAGAACCTTTTGGCCAGCAAAATTTAGCTAGACGACAAAATATACAAGGAGAGAAATTTTTGCATACTAAATTTAAAGAACCTATACGGAAATTACAAAAAGGCAAAGCAAAAGCAAAGCAAAGCAGAGACCCAACAATAATTAGCATTAATAATTGGTTAACAAGCGGAAGATCCCGAGATATCGAAGAGAAGGGATAAGTTGTACGCCCATTGTGATTATTAATTTTAGACATAGGCCAAGAAACCAAACAGCAATTCGAGGAGAAGCAGCACTATACGACCAAAAAGCAAAGCAAAAGCAAGAGAGAAGCAAAAGCAAAAGCAACATTAGCCGCCCAAAGAAACTTGAAAGCATTAGCCAAAAAACCAAAAAAAAAAACAAGAAAACAAAAAACGAAAAAACTCTTAGTTCAATTCCATCCAAAAACAAAAAAAAACCAAAACCAATCTCTTTCGGCTTTGACAAATGTGAGGCGTTCAAACCAAACTAAACTAAAAAGTATAAATGCGGCTGCCAAACACAACTCAGTCTCAACTTTTGCCCAGAAGCATCTGCTCCCTCTGCCTGCATATATAAATCTCAAACTCAATCCGAATCTGAATCTAAATCTGAAGTTATACCAAAACGCAAGGTTTCTTCAACTCCTGCAAGTCGCGAGTGCGTTTCCGTTTCCGTTCTCGTTTCGGTTTTCGGTTTCGGTGGAAAGCTAGAAGGCTAAAAAGATACAGCGGCTGCTGCCACCTCCACTGCCACTGGGAAACAGCCGCCAAGATGACGATGTGGCAGAGTGGCGGCATGGGAGGCCATGGCTCCCAGAACAATCCATGGATGAAGCTGATGGGCATCGTCCACAAGGAGCGGCGCCACACGGAGAACGTCCAGAGTCAGTCCGGTTCCAACGAGCGCAACCTGAACCAGTGAGTACTGAACATATATAATGAATAGTTTTAAATAAATAACTTATAATATTGAGTAACTAAAAAGTATTGCTTAGGCCAGGTGGCAACACTAGCCTAACATAGTGGCAACATTTGTTTGAACTTATAATATTAAGTAACTAAAAAGTATTGTTAAAGCCAGGTGGCAACACTAGCCTAACATAGTGGCAACATTTGTTGGAAAGTTGATGTCAAGTCAAGGGCAACTTAGCATTTAAACAGTAAGAATTTGACAGAACAAAAACCACAATATAACTTTTAGAGAATAGTTTAACCACACGTTGGTTGATTGAGCGGGGTGGCAACATTTGTGTAACTTAGTGGCAACATTTGTGTAACTTAATGGCAACATTTGTATAACTTAGTGGCAACTTTGTATTAAGGGAAATAAATGAAGATACATTATAATAGCATAGAATCCATTCGTTAAGTATTCCTATACTGTTTTTTCATAGGAATAATCATGTGTGTAAAGTGATGGGCAAAGGGAACGACAAAAGCAAACAACTAATGACAAGTGGGCATTATCTTTTTATCTTCTATGCTCAATAAGCGTAATTTTGCATAGTTATGCGAGTGAATCGAGGGTTGGCTGGGCAATGGAACAAGGATATTGGACGCTGCTTGCGCAGAAAAGTATGCGGTGATATTTCTTTCTTTCTTTTTTTTTTATCGCCCCCTCGCTCTGCGACTTTTGGATGTCGAATGCGGATGCCATGTTATGCATATTGGTCGTAAAACATGCGCCAACTGCGCAATTAAATGGCCCGCAATGCAAATGGAATGCCTCCTAGGAGCAGGACATATGGCCAGGACTCAAGGCGGGTTGGTGTTTCGGACTGGGTTCTCGTGGAGAGTCATTTGCCACAAATCAACGCTACCAACAACCAACTACCCGGCCTCCCACCTTGTTTTTATCCAAGTGAAGCGTCCTGTAAATGATATATCCAGTGGCCAGCGGCCAACTATCATTACCCACCCACCGACCAAGCGACCAACGGCTCTTTGGGCTTTTAAATTGGCTATAAATGCGCTGGAGCATAAATGGATTTACACACATGCAGCTTGTTGCTATCCTCTACCCATTTTCACCCACCATCATTCATTTTCATTCCATGTTGCATGCAAATACGAGCCACTGCCCCACAATCGCAATCGCATCCATTTGCCGCACTTTTCACTCTGGAGTCCTTATAAAAATTGTACAACTCGCAATATGCACAGAGATACTCAGATACTCAAATACTCGGGATACTCAGATACTCATGTATGCACTTGTGTTCGCCAAGGAAGTAAAATGGAAAAGGCACTTCCGGCAGTCAGATGAGCGAAGCGGATGAGCGGATGCCGTACAGATTGAAAGATGGATCGAAGAATCTGATTAGTCGGCGGTTCCATGAAAACGGGGTCCTTGGGGGCAAAATGCTTGATTTTCAACGAATATATGCAAGCAATTTTTTGGCCTTTAAGTAAAGAACTAAATCGAAATGAAGTCGAATTTAATAGAGGGAATAAGGGAAACTAAAATCACAAGCTTATAGCTACTTTATGTAGTTACTAGGAAGGGTTTTTGCAAAAAAAATAAATAATATAGGTAATATAATAAAGAAAATTGTATTATTTTTTATTTATTTCTTAAAACACTTTCAATAAATATACAATTTGCTTTTATGTTTTCCGTATTGGATTACCAAATTAATTTATTAGATTTTTCTCTCAGTGTAAAAGTTGTATAGCGATTTTCGGGTATTTATTTATTTGAAAAGTTTGACAACATATATTAACTTTGAAGTTTTAAGCAGTAAATTAATTAATTAGCTTGTGAATTTTCCATTTCCATTTCCACTTCTCTCAGTGTAAAAGTTGCGTTGTGGGGAACCGCTTAACTTTTCTATTGCCGCACAGGACTCTGAGGACTCGATGGGATATGGGTCCACCACCGCCAACCGAAACTTTGCTCGAGCGGATTAATTGAACTAGTTCCCCAATTTGCCAACTAATGTGCTCTAGAATCCGACGTCCTGCATCCTGCATCCTGCATCCTCCGCTCCTCCTTTCTCCTTTTCACTTTTTAGTTTTTCCTTTTTCCAGGGGGTATTATAAATTTATGCACCCACAACGACGCACACAATGGAAAGCACTTGAAAATGAAAGGATAATAATAAAATTTTTATTTTATTATATTTTAGTTTTTCTTTTTCTTTTTCTTGCTGTTGCAGCAGCAGCAACATATGAGAGGTCAGGGGGCGGTGGCGGTGGTTTAGTGGGCGTGGCAGGGTTTAAGTGCACTCAAGTGCCATCGAGGGGGGGGGGGGTGTGTTTAGTATATAAATGCTAACGTGCGCTGGTATAAGTGTAACTGTAACTGTGTGTGTGTGTGTGTGTTGCAAAATTCTCGCTAACTGTGCGATGATTTCGGGATTCCACCGGATTATTTTCGCCCAAGTATTTCGCAATTTATGTCTCTCTTTGCTCTCTCCGGCCCTTTGCTCTTCGCCCTTCGCCCTTTTCTTTTCCATTTCCCATTTCCCAATTTCCCCTTTCCCATTTGCACTTTACCTTACACTTGTGTCTGCCCCTCGACAAAAGTTGTGAATTATTTTATTGCCTTCGAAATGAATTTCGAATTGTTCATATTTTTAAGTGGCAGATTTGGAGGGCATTTTTGAAGAGCACTGAAAACCAAATGGAAAATATTTGTACAAGCCAAACGATAGAGAAATAAACGATTAGGCTTTTCACAATGTTTTCTTGTTAAATATCATGATTTAGATTACCTATTTCATAGTTATAACCGTTACTCGTACAGTGAAAAGTATTCTTAAAGTGTTACTATTCCATTTTTCGACCTAAAAAAAATCAGCTTTTTAACCAAAATAAGGTAGAAATACGGAATGTCAAACCAGTTTTTTTGTTAAAACAATGGAAATATTGATCCAAATATGGATTATCATACCTTTCTGAACTCGTTATTAAATTTTCAATCGATTCGCATTTAAACCTAGACATTTTATTTTTTTGCCATTTTTTGCAAAAAATCATGATGTACCCCCTTACAAAAAAAAAATAAAATTGACAAAAATTTTATTTGTTCAAAATCACACGGAAAGTGTTATGGATGTAATTATTAAGTTGTTATCTGTTCAAAACAGTATGCATTTTTGGTGTAGGATCATTTTTGGCCAAGTTACAGCTAAAAAACCAAACTGAAAAATTCCTATTTTATGTCAAAAACCGAAATCACGAATTTTCGAAAAAAAAAAAACATTCCAGTTTTTTTGCCGAAATAATGGAAATATTGATCCAAATTTGGATTGTCATACCTTTCTGAACTCGTTATTAAATTTCCAGTCGATTCGCATTTAAACATGGACATTTTATTTTTTTGCCAATTTTCGCAAAAAATCATGATCATTATTACCCGCTTAGAAACAAAAATGAAAATTGACGATTTTTTTTTTTTGTAATAACTAAATATGTTTTTTTTATACTTTGTAGACATGATTATTATATTTTGCTACCTATTAATATTTAAACATTTTCCTGTTCACCTGATGACCTGTTTTTTTTCGCCCATAAAATGTTGGCAAAAGTAGGATTTTTTTTACATTTATCATTCTACCTCGGCCTTTTAGCCGATTTCACCTCCTCGATTTTTTGGGACAAGGAAGACAATGTGTTGCGGAGGTTGAAGGGTGTTCATGCATAAATTTTGCCAAGGTCAGAGATGCTGAAATGAAAGGGTTAAGGAGGCGTGGCCGCAGTCCAAATGCTGTTTGCTATTTTACCTATGTATACATGGTACATGCTGTCTTTCTTATTTTTTTTTTTTTTGGAACGAGCAACAGTTGAACATTTGGAAATTTGCATAAATTTCGCAAGCACATCCCCTGGTCTTCTCTGCGGCTCGGCAAACTTTATAGAAATTTATAGAAATGTGCACGAAACAGTTTCCATTTGCCTGGGCAGTCGGGCTCTTTGTTGCCCTTCAAAGGCATTTGGGTCCAACATGTTCAAATGAATACTTTATAAGCCTCTCTTTATGGCCACATAGCCCCGTCTCTCTTACTCGACGCTCGCCATCTCTGTCCTTCGCTGTCCCTTTCACCGCCTTCCTTTCATTCTCCCCCAGCCAGTGTGTAATATTTATGCTGCGAAATGTTTGAAGTTGACGAAACCATCGGCGTGGTTGTAATATTTAACGCCAACTCTGTAGAATTTACACTAAACAAAAATAAAGTTGGGTAATATTATTCAATAAATTAATTTACATTTTTTATAATTTAAAAAACAGCCTAACTATACAAATAAAAAAATAAATTTATAGAAATAGCCAAGGGTTTTCGTCTTCTTTTTGAAGACTTTAAATATATTTAAAATAAACTAACATAAAAATAATTATTATTTTTTTTTAACTAAATTTTTTAATTCAATTTAAGCTGACTGCCTCGGTGTTTCTCTCAGTGCTTTGTCATTTCACTTGGCGGCATTATCTCCCCTTTTTCGCCCATCATCATGGGCATCTGAGCTATTTTGCATTGAAATTGAAATGTCCGCACTTCTTGTCCAGGTGAAAAGCATTCGCCCAACTGGGCCAAAATAAGTACATTATATCTGCTAGCATATATGTATGTATGTGTATTTGAAAGCTGCAAATGTAAATAAGTGTTTGTTTGCGCATCCCCATATCTCTGTATCCTTGTATCCCTGTATCCTTATCATTTTGTCAGGCGATTGAATACCGTCAGACGCGGTGAATTAATTGAAAATTCAAACATATTGACCAACATAAATACGTGGATAAAGTGCAAGTCCAGTCGGCCGGTTGATTACTGCTGGCCCCCAAGTTGTTGTTTGTCAATGTCAGAGGAGGCATTTGGCGAAACAGGGTGCAAAATCGTACATATAAATCCTTTGGGAATTAAGGGATTACAGAAAAATTCCTCTGTTAAATTTAGAAAATTTTGAATTGATTTGTAATTTAAATAATATTTAAAAAAATTCAAAATATTCTAGACTTTTTCATTTGTATTAAATATATGTGATATTATTCTACAGAAAGTTTAATAACTTTAACTTTAAGGTTAAATACTCAAACCTGAAGTTTAAGTACTTTAAACTGGAGTTTAAATACTTGAACCTGAAGATTGAATACTTTAACCTAAAGATTATATACTTTAACCTGAAGTTTAAATACATTAACCTGCAGATTAAATACTTTACCCTAAAGCTTAACTACTTTAATCTGAAGTTTAAATACTTTAACCTGAAGTTTAAATATTTTAACCTGTAGATTAAATACATCATTATATACTTTAACCTGAAGTTTTAATACTTTAATACTTTAACCTGAAGGTTCCATTAGGATAGACCCTATAGAGCACCCTATCATCATTTATTGCCGCTGTCATCGATTTCGGATTGCATGAGAGTCGTTAGTTAGCTACTTAACCCAACCCAACCCAAGCCAAACCTAGCCGAGACTTGCTGATTTTCCCAGCCCATTAACCCATTAATTATTTGTAGTCGTCTTGAAGAAAATCATTAACATAATAGACAATTTCAGGGAGTTAATAATCCTATTTTAAATAATTTTAAAGCAATTTAAATTTTAACATATATTTTTTTTAGCTACTTTTCGTTTGCATTTTCTATTTCCCTTTTTACATGTCATTAAAAGGCCGCCTAAAATATGTATAAACCCAACCCTTTTTCGGTTGGCAAATCCAATGGCCACGTAACCAATTCTCGTGGGCTTGTCATGGGTTAACACACCACTCCCTCTACCACTCATCCCCAAATTGCCGGTGGCGTCTTGGCCGGCTGTCTAATTGCTGGCCATTCGTTTGGGCCACGTTAACGCCACGTTTGGCCACAGAGCCGCAGAGCCTTTGCTTATCAGCGCCTTTCGCCTTTTGCCTTTCCAGCCGCCGACTTATTGCCACACCCACGTAACGAAAATGAAAATTGCGACCCATTTGTTAGCTTCGCCAGTCGCCGGGCGAATCATTATTCATTTGCCTGTGGAAACTCGCAGCACTTTGTCTGCCACCTGGTTGTTCTTCTTTGTTTTCTTTTTTCCTCTGATTTTTTTTTTTTTCTGTTTTAAGGGTTGCTATTGAACTTTACTCAGGCGAAATTAATGAGCGCATACGGGCATAACACCCATTTACCATTACCACCGGTGGTCAGTAGGTGGTCACCATGGTGAGTCCCCGGAATGCGAGTCTACTGAAGTGCACCTAAGCGCGAAATGTGCGAGTGTGAGTTGTCCTTGTTCCGATCCGGATCCCCATCCTCCCATTCCCCAGAGTGGGGAAACCCATAAAAAACCCAAAGTGTCAAAGCGAAACGCTTCAAAACACTGGCAGCCAACGAGCTGGGGCAACATTTTGGCTAACATTTCAATTGGCACGGCCATAAAAATAAAGAAAGCTTCGGACGGCATTAAATTTAGATTTTATAAAGGATACCGAACTATGTGAAACTCAGAGTAACTCTTAAATTCCCTTAAATATTTTATTTTATTTTATTTAAATAAAGGATAAAGGATTTCGTTTCATATAAAAAAGGTGTCTAAAAGTATGCAGCGAAAAAAGCAGTCAGAAATGTAGCATACTTCTAGACACCTTTTGAAAACACCAGTTAATCCTAACCTTACTTTTCTTTGTTTTTGGCTTTCATTTCAACATTAAATTTTGATTTTATAAAGAGTACCTAACTATGTGTAACTCAGAGTATCATTTAAATTCCATTTTATGTTTTATTTTATTTTCTGGGAAAAAAAAGCGAAATATTTATGCACAACTCCAGCAGAGCGAAATATTTGCTGTGCATAATTAAAGGCACACAAATTATGGTTTTTAAGCCTTTCGGCGCTTTTCGGTGGTCAAGTATTTTCCACAAATACATTCGATTGATATTAAATTGAAAACAATTAAATTAAAGCGAATTTCTGTCTAATTCCTTCAATGTTCGCCGTTCAGCTTCACTTTAGTTTATTTTAATTGCGTTTATTTTTGGTAAATATTTCTTTATCAATGCTTCATTAGCTCGTTGTATGTGTATACATATATAAATTATTCGAATCGTTTGTGCTTTGCCTCGGAGTGTTAATAACGAATTGGGCATCAATTTCAATTTTGTTTTGATTGGCATCCGATTAAATGATATGTCAATTCCTCAAATGTCCCAACTCAAGCATCCCATTAACCCAATGTATATGCAATTCCGGCATTTTGATGCCAACCATCTGGGTGTGTGTGTTTTTATTCTCTGTTATTTTCTGTTTTCCCTATGTCTCTCGTTGACCATTTGACTTTGATTTGTTGTTTGGCTTGGGTGAGACTACAAGAGCTGAATGCCCCACTCGACGATAAAAAAAAACGATGTGGGTATAAAAAAAAAGAGTAAAGAAAAAAAAACGAAACACAAAGGAGGACAAACAAAACAGAAGTGTCGAAAGACAATTCGTAGCACTCAATTAACGCATTTAAAAGCACAAAAAAACGTAAAGATCCAAGGCGGGGAGGCCAGAGGTCGCCACTTGTCGGGGTTTATTTTTGAGACCGAACTGCCCGGCATTGTGCATACGCCCCATTGTCTCTGGCACGCGGCGAGGGCCATCGGGGCATTGTCTAACCCACAATGGATCCTCCTTTGGCTTTCGTTCAGGCTCCTCAGGTTCTCAGGTTCTCACTGGGAACCTCCACCCCCCACCTCCCCTATAGAACGGCTAAACAAACCTCCAATCAACTGCCAGCACAAAATTGAATTGGGAGAGCAGCTTGAACTGGATAAGAGGACTTACTATAACCCGGAGCAGACAGCACCATCAATTGATTGGCCAGAGTCATTAGGATTTCGATTTATGGAGTATGAGGGAAGCGGAAAAAAAGAATAGACAAAAAAGATTTCATGTTTTGAAAGAAAATATTTAAGGCATACTAAATAGTTTAATTTATGGGTTTCTAAAACAAACAAAAAAAGGTGTCTAAAAGTAGGCAGCAAAAAAATAAAAAAAATACGTTGCATACTTCTAGACATTTTTAAAAGTAACAATTAAAAAAGGTGTCTAAAAGTTGGCAGCAAAAAAAATATAAGAAAAGTTGCATACTTCTAGACATTTTATTGATTTAAAAACCCCATCGATAGAAATAACTAAATAATTCAGGATTTAAAAGAAAATATTTAAGGCATACGAAATAGTCTTATTCAGGGGTTTCCAAAACAACAGAAAAAAGGTGTCTAAAAGTATGCAGTGAAAAAATCAAGCAGAAATGTAGCATACTTTCAGGCAATATTAAAAGTGATTTAAAAACCCTAGTTACTTTTCTCCGATTCTCCTTGAAGGATTAAGTTTTTCATTCATTTAAAAATCCAAAGTTCTTCGAAATCGACAAGTATTCTTCAAGTATTTCACAACGAACTATGACAGCTCGTGACTCAATTTACGACTGTTTAGGGCATGTTATGCTGCCCTCTCAAGTGATCTCTGCCTTTTGACGGGGCGGTTAGTTCATTCATTAAAGTTTGACTGGACAGGCCACTGGACACCCTTCGGCTTAATTACAAGAAATAATTTAACGCATCAACGATTGGCAGCTTTGGCCATGATTATTGGCCCTTTTCCCTTGAACGTTGGCCCCTTTGTAATTGCTTTCGAGCCCACTCAACATTTTAAGTTCCCCGGTGCTGGAACTCTGGCTTTTTTCTAGCACTTCTTTTAAATTTAAATTTAGTTTTTATTTAGTATTTTAGAAAGAAATTGAGGATTTTAATGGAAAAACTAAAGCAAACTGGCATAATAAAATAGACTTTCCTATTTAAATTTGTAAACTATTTTATCTGAGGGATTTTCCCATCTCCATTTTGCCTTTCCTGATAAGCGAATAGTAAGCCATGAAATTGTATGGGTCTTTATGGCCCAGTGACCTGCTCACGTTGTTCGGTCTAAAAATCCAAATTACATTTTGCATTTTGATTAAAGCGTAAACACTGTAGAATCAGAATTCAGCTACCGAGGGGCTCATTCCCCCCACGAGACTCTGGATGCTCGTTTGCAATTTAATGAAGCAAACTGTTGCTAAACACAAGTGAAAAGGGGATTTCCCCTCCCCAAGTAAGAAGTGGGAAGTAGTCGGCGTTGAAGCATGAAAATTGTTTGTCCACGGACTTCAGCGGATTCCGGCTGATGGAAGGCGCTTAGCGTCCAACAGCTGTTCCAAAGTCCCTCCCACTCACAATGCTGTATACTGTATCCTGGGAAACCCCTAAACCCCCCCTCCTCCCCCCCCCTCATACACACACACACTTGGCAATTTGACAAGAGCGCATTATCCTTACAAACGGCACCAGATGGGCCTGCCTCAACACAGGGCAACAAAAAAAAAAGAAATGAAAAATGATAGAGAGAAAGCGAAGAGTCGGAAACGGAAATTCGGTGGCAAACGGGCGGGGTGTCCATAAAACTGGGGATTAGCCCAGTCAAACGATTCCGCTGGCATTGGGCCAAAAGGGAAAAGTGTAAAGGAACGCAAACAGTACGGAAATTATACATAATATATATATTTAAAACTGCATAAATCAAAACACTCGTGCAGAAAGGTCAAAGGTGGCCGTTGCCGGTGATAATTGATTGATGGTCATTGGCTCTGTCATCAAGGAATCGCCGATGAAGGATTCGGGCTCTAGAGAAGACATCAAATGGGATTTTAATTATCAAGATTTAGGGCTAAAGCGGATTATAATGATGCCTTGGATGGTCTAAAATAGAGATAAATAATTTTAAAAAATTTTAAAAAAAGTTTCTCAAAGAATTAATAGATTTATTTCCTTCAATCTTTCAAACAATCAACCCAAACGTTCTTAAACTTTTAAGGTATCGCCATTGAATTAAATTGTATGTCTTCTGTTTGCTTTCCATCGTCGATAATTCAAAGCTGATTTTATTTCACTCACACTCAACACTCAGGTTTCTGCTCTTGCTTTCGCCATCACAATGAGGAATGCAATCCTGTGAAAAGGAATCCCTATTTGCCATCTGCCATGTGACTGTGCGACTGATCTGTTTTTACCCATTTTCCCCATACCCATACCCATACACCACTTCCCCCATTTTCCCGCAGAGTTGCCGCAATCCGTGACGCATTCCAGATCCCCGAATTGCCTCGACGTCCCACCGATGACAAAGGGAATCGCAAAATGCAACTGAAAATCGCTCAGACAATGGCCAAAGGGGAGATTTGAGTCCGGGTGGCAGTTGGGGAAAACGAAAAATGCAAATTGTCAAACATGCAACGCAATTGACGAGAGACGAACTCTGAGGCACGCACAACATTCGAGGAGGTGGTCCTATACCTAATGTCCTATACCCACAACCCACTACCCACTGAGCTAAGCCGAATTACACTGTCCGATTTTGTGCCCTTTTTCATATCATTTAACTGTAGAATTGATTTCCCTTCTGGGTCACCAAAATCTAGGCAAAATATCAGGTAACACAAATATCGGGGTCACCATTTTCAGCAATATTGCGTTGTTTGCAACATTTAAACAACGCAATATTGCTGAAAATGGTGACCCCGACCCTGACATTAGATTAAGTTTGGTTTTTTCACTATCTTTCGAAAAATGATAATCAAGAAATTAAAGTGGCATAGCAGCCTTATCGGGGTCACCAAAGCAAACGGTGTCACCGATTTTGTGGACTCCTCCATATCATTTAACTGTAGAATTGATTTTCCTTCTGGGTCACCAAAATCTAGGCAAAATATCAGGTAACACAAATATCGGGGTCACCATTGTCAACCATATTGAGTTATTTAAGTGTTGTACATAAGATTAAGGTTGGTTTATTATCTTTCGATAAATGATAATCAAGAAATCAAGAAGTGGCATGACAGCCTTATCACCTTTCTGTCGAGATATATAAAAAAATCGGGGTCACCAAAGTAAATTTACAAAATGATGAACTTTTTATTGCATTTTGAATTCAAGAAAAATGTAAGCCATCTCTTTAGAGTGCAATTCCAAATTGTAGACTCAGTTCTTTTTACAGATTTTTTGATTTTTCTTTGTGTATCAACATAGTGGCTGGACGAGGGGGTGGTTCAGGGTGGTCTAGGGTGGAGCAGGGTCCTGCCAAACATCGAAACGCTTTCGTGACGAGCTTGGTTGGTTTTCCCTTATTGACAGGCCGTCACTCTGCCAGTCCGTCAATCTGCTGGAGCTTCAGCTCGGCATGTGGCCTACATAGCCGCCCTTTCATCCCCCTTTCAGCCCCCTTTCATCCCCCTTTAGCCTCCCATGCAAATCCCAGATCCCCGATCGGCAGCTGTGTCCCCGGCTGAAAATTAACTCGAACCTTTATTCCGCCTCTCGCTTTTCGCTTTTCGGTTCTCGCATCCTTGGCATCTCAGGCCAGGAACTTGTTGCTGCAATTGGCCGAATGCCCGGGGTCCAGGCTTTTTAAGCAGGCATAATTAATGGAACCAGCCCCGGATAATGTCAACATTATCGCAGCTAATTGGGAATGGAGAGGAGCTGCAAAGTGGAACTTAATGATACGGGGAATATGGATGGGTAGTAATTAACCGAAGGTTAAATGATATTAATTAAATGAAAAATGCTTACAATTGCAAAGGAAAAAGAGTAAGAGGCTATAGTAAGTTAGAAATTAAAATCTCTGACAGTAGAACAACTTGCACACGCCTCTAGAAAATCCCCCACCTTTCATTTTCAGCACTTTTTGTTCCACCTTTGGCAAATTAACACTTCACACCCAACAATTTTCGCACACTTTCCCTTTTCGCCGGGCCTTTCAATTAGCGATTCTCCAGACAGTGTGAACAAGTGCATTGGAAAAACAAACCAATGATCTCAAAGCAAATATTAACCAAGAGATTATATAGAGAGAAAGATAGATTTGCTTTAGGAAAAAAAAACACTTTACATTTATTTATTGTGCCTTAGACTATTTAGATTTGAGCCGTGCGACTCTTTAGGATCTTTAAGATCATCATGTGGGTCATCCTGGGTCCTTAAGTTCTCCACTCCTAACTATTGTCGGCGATGAGACGCTGTTCGTTGTAGCGTATGGGATATGTGAGTGCATTGCCCTTGTCCCAGGAGTAGAGTTCCTGAAGTATACACCATATATAAAGATTATATTATAATGGATTCGATTATAAGAACTTACCACAGTCAAAGGATTATAGCCAACGGTGGTGGTGTGGCTAAAGGGATTCGAGAAGGGCAGATTCGTGTTGAGCAGCTTGCCCTTGTACAGATCGACCACATAGCGAATCTGGGTATTCTTATCCGTGCCCGAATCGATGGCATACAGATTCCCACAAACGATGAACATCTCGCCGAATTGATGATGGTCCAAAGTGATATTGAAGTTGTACTGCATCTTCAGTGTCTCCGCATCCAACTGTTGGATTTTTTAGTTAATTTTTAAAGATATTTCCAAAGTTAAGCCGACACTACCTTGGCCACCAGCGTGTTGTTCGAGTGGTAAGTGCTATAGATCACCCAAAGACCCACTTCGTCCACATTGAAGTCCATGTAGTTGAAGTCGGTCGCATAGAGCCTATTCGCAGCGGCCACTCCGGCGAATGGCAATTGTGTGGCTAAAATATTGGCATTATTATCAATCAGATAATCAGAATTGGTAATCGGAACACTCACTTATCTTCTTGAGACTGATCAAGTCCAGCTTGACCACCAGATCTGAGTTCCTTTGTTGATAGTAAAACGAACCGTTGAAGACCACATGTGCGTTGCCCTAAAAGTGAAGGTCATAACTTAATCTGCATTAATGGTCGAAGAGAACCCACATGAAAGCCCTCTTGAATTTCGTATTTCCGCCGGGGAATGCTGTTCATTCGGTACTGGATGCGGGTGGTGAACTCAAACAGATTGTACGGATCGTTCTCGTTCGTCACGAAGGTCTTCTCCTTATCGCTATCCGGCGAGGGATCCCTCAGCCAGGAGCCGAACTTTTCGTTGACCACCTTGTGGAAAACCGGCTTGCCCACGGCATACAGATAGCAGGCTTTTGGGCGAAACAAGTATTATATATTATAACCCCAAAGGGTCAAAGATCATTCACTACACTCACTCTTCGGTCGCTTGGGTAAACCGGGATAACTCAGATTGCCCGTGGGCTGGATCTCAAAGCTATTCAGTATTTGGTCCTTGCACTGGTACAAGCTAGATATAATCATCATGTTGAGTTTTAATCGCGGGGATTGGGGTGATTTTTTATATCTAACCTGGGATCTGGACACTGGTCGCATACGGGACACTCGCTCTCTGGGGGTCTTTGGCCGTAGACCTTCATGTTATTGCCCACATAGGGGGTCTCACTGTTCGGATCTTGAGCTGTAAACAGAGAGAGAGAGAAGAGAGAGCGTTAGCTCACGGTTATCCTCCGTTTATCTATTATTTGTAAGACCCACGTGCTACTTCAAAGTTAACCATGGTGGCATTCAATTCATTCCTGGCCACACAATGATAGTAGCCAAAGTCATCCTTGCGCAGATTACTGATGGTCAGGCGCATGGTGGTCTTGAAGCTAAACACCAGAATGAAAGAGAGTTAAGTTCCGGTTAAGCTTCATGTGGTAGTTAAGTTAACTTACCCCTCGGGATACGATTCAATGCCGTACTTCTCGCTGGGATCGAGGATCTTGCCGTCGTAGGCCCGTTCCCAGTACCTGATGGGTTCGGGAAAGGACTCTACGAAACACTCCAAGGTGGCGCTGCTCTGGTACTCGGCGTAAATCGTTTGGCGGTACACCGAAATCATGGGTGCAACTGGGGGTTAAGTTATATAGAGACTCAATATTTAACAAACCTTAGACAAACTTACACTGCACTTCCACGAGATAAGTGGCATTGGCCACTGGAGCGATGCCATTGTTGGCATAACAAGTGTAGGCGGCCATCTGGTGTCGTGTGATATTGGTGAACTTCAGGAACTGCCCGCTGACGGAGGCCACTGTGTGGGGGGGGATTAACATTGGATGTTGAGTGTTAAGTGATAAGTGATAATGGGGTGATAACCA
This sequence comes from Drosophila pseudotakahashii, assembly GCA_035046095.1. Classification (NCBI taxonomy): domain Eukaryota; kingdom Metazoa; phylum Arthropoda; class Insecta; order Diptera; family Drosophilidae; genus Drosophila; species Drosophila pseudotakahashii. Next base: position 19,607,802 of record JAWNOE010000105.1, read on the forward strand.
CTCCCATTAGGGGACTCACTCTCTACGCCATTGACATTAATGGTGCGACCATCCTCCCGTCGCCATTCCACCTGCGGCGTGGGAGTTCCCGTGGCCGAGCAACTCAAGTTCAACGATTTGCCCTCCTCCACAATCACAGAGCGTTGGAAGTCCGGAAGTTGCAGATCTGGAAAGTTCAGTGCAGTCGGTAGTTTAGCCTTTCAGTCTTAACCTCAGGTTAAATGTGTTTTTTACTAAATTGCCAATAATAATAACAAGGCTAATTAAAAAAATATTTTCTTTAAATTTTTAACCTCAGGTTAAATGTGTTTTTAACTAAACATCCATTAATAATAATTGAATAATAATAACACTGATTAAAAATATATATTTTTTTAATTTTTAACCTCAGGTTAAATGTTTTGTTAGTTTAAACTTATCATAATTATATTCAATAATATATTAATCATGCTTTTATCAGAAAAAAAGTACTATTGTACTATGTACTATGATTAAAGTACTATTTTCGCTACTGGCCTAAGCTAACCCCCAATTGATTTAACCTGCCGTTAACTGTTAACTCACCTGTTATAGAGGGCGGTATGAGCAGATCGTTGGAGGAGCTGCCATTGGGGAACTGCATCTTCCAGGCATTGATGCCGGGCACTCCGGGTGTGCCGTTGGTACCGGGCTTGCCAGGACGACCCCGTGGACCGGCAATGCCTGTGGATAATCTCATGGGGATTACATTAAACTGGCCGATAGTTATTACTTACCCTTCAGACCCCGTTCGCCGGGCGGTCCCTGGGCTCCCTTGGGTCCCGTTATGGACAGACCATCCTTACCGTCCTTGCCATGCAGCCCATCCTTGCCATCGCGACCGGACAGTCCGTTCTTGCCATCGGCACCAGCCCGTCCTGGTACGCCATCCAGCCCTGGTTCGCCCGGCACTCCATCCCTGCCATCCAATCCGGCTCTTCCGGTAACGCCGGCATCTCCCTTGGGTCCCCGTGGACCCGCCGGACCCGAATGACCCACACCATCGACGCCGGGGGCGCCGGGCAGTCCGACATCGCCGCGATTGCCCTTGGGACCCGGAATGCCGGGCAGGCCGGGATTCCCGGTGGGCCCCTTGGGTCCCACCTCGCCCGTGGGTCCCTGCGGCGCCGGCGGACAGTAGTCCTGGGTGCCCTTGCAGAAGCCCGTGATTATCTTCTCCGGCACACGGCAGTAGGTGTTCAGGTAGATCCACTCATCGCCGCCGGGAGCGGCGCCCTTTTGGCCCGTCCGCTTGCGGATCTCCGAGTCCTGCTCGTCGAGAACCTTGCGATGGTTCGGATTGAAGAACTCGATCAGTGGATCGGCTGTTGAGAAAAAATATATGATATGATACAAAGGTAAATTTAATATTTTTTCATATCAAAATGATATTAAAATGATATATATAAATTTATAATATTAATGCATATCTAAATGATATTAATTTGATATCAAAATGATATGAATAAATTGATAATATTATTGCATATCTAAATGATATTAAATTGATATCAAAATGATATGAATAAATTGATATTATTAAATTGATCATATTTATTCATATCAAAATGATATGAAAATTGTTTTCTGTGTGGGTAAATATTTTTGGGTATTATAACTCTACCACCAGGACTCTTAATATCCTCTTGATATCCTCTTACCATGCATGGAGGCGGGAGCAGAGGAGGCAATATCCCTGCGCATCCTCTTTCCGGTGGGCGGTGGCGTGTGGCTTATTAGGTTGTCCGTGAACTTGCGCTCGTTCTTTAGAGGATCGGTGGTCCTGCTGCTCGCTGTGCTGGCGGTGGTACCGCCGGCACCCAGTTGCTGCTGCTCCTCCTCGACGAGTATCCTGCTGACCATCGCTCTCAGCTCATCCTCCGAACGCATTAGCTCCGCCTGGAATTGCACGCGAAAGGCTCGTGAGTCCAGGTGAGGATCGGCAGGCATTGAGACATCCTGGGTGTGCGTGTAGAAGACCAGCGACAGGCTGGCCAGGATGAGGGTGAGGGCGCCCAGGTAGATGTACACCAAGGCCAGGGACTGCCGTCCGGGGCACTTGCACACCCGACAGGTGGCGCCACCGGCGGCGATGACCAACTGGTCGTCGGATGCACTGGACTCCAAAGGCGGAACTTGGTTGGTGGCCGCCTCCTGCGGATCATCCTCCGCCGTCCGTCGCTTGCGCTTCTTCTTGCTGGTGTTCTGCAGACTCTGGTTGACGGCCAGAAACATTTTACCGGGTTCGGGGAGCTATTCAATTAGAAAATATAATACGAATGACCATTTAATATTTCTATAATTTAATTTCATTATCAAATTTTAAATTCATATTTTTTGGATCATAAAAATAATTTATCTAAATTTTTAATTAAGCTCAGAAAAATGAAATTTATTAAGATCTCAAAGATCTAAAAAATATATTCAAAGTTTATAAGTGATAATTGTGCCGGGGAAATTCTATAGGAAGCCTTTTTCTAGATTTCGATTTCGATTTTGATTTGTTTTGATTTATCGCCGGCGAGTGCAGTTCGAAAATAAGACGACATATTTATAGATCGCATATTAAATGGTGTGTTTTTTGGATCTAAAATTAAACCACTGCCCGTTTGGCTCCAAAAGTTTAGATTAGTTTGGGATGATGATGATGTGGGTGATGTGAAAAACACGGAATTCCGATGCATTTCCCTGCTTTCCCCGCTTTTCTACATACTTGTATACATAAGACAACTTTTCACACTTTTCCTCTGGAGCGGTTCAAAAAATTGTGGTTGTGAAGGAGAAGGAGAGACGGACAGAGACGGAGTGAGACAGACAGAGAGAGAGAGAGAGTGAGTGTGTGTGGGAGAGAGAGAGAGAGAGAGAGCTGCTACCGAACGCGTTGGCGTCTAATGCTCGACTGAGCGAGTTGCACGGCGACATTTTCCTCCGTAGCGGTTTGTTTTCCACGCTTTCGCCGGCAACTTTCCCACGCATCCGGTTCACACTCTCCCTCGCTCTCTATCTCTTACTCTCTCTTCGTAGGAAACTCTCTCACTCTCTCTCTCTCTCTCGGTATCCTATAGCTATATGGCCTTACGCACATCGTAAATAAATCGGAAAGACTTAGGATTCGCTTGATTTCTGCTAATTTAAGAACCAGAATAAAATCACATAAATATTAAATGGAAAATACAAAATGTTTGCTGCCTGAAAAACGAAAGATCTTAACAAAATATCGTAAAAAAATATATATATGCCTTTATTCCATATAAATATGCGGGAAATCATTAATTTGTTTAGCTTGAGGACGAGAGAGTTGAAATGGTCGCTCATTAATTTCACGCCTGCGCCTTTGGAAAAAACCTGTGTTTTTATTTTATTTCCTACATTTTTCTTACATCCTATGACTGCTGCAGGATGATGTCCTTCTTGAAGAGGCGAAGGGGCGGGGATAGCCAGTCAACTATGAGTGCACACGGCTCAGGAGGGAACTCAGAAAAACTGTCTTGGCTTGATTTTTGCTCCTCGGAGAGGGAATACTTTGCGATATCCTCATCTACATCCTCATCCTCAACAAGTACAAAGTTTAACGGGCCAAACTTGGCCCATGGCAGCCAAAAGGAAGCAGAAAGTTTTCTTTTTTCGCAATCATGGCTTTGCCCCTCAAGTTTCTCACAAGACACTTTATTTGGCATATTTTCCTTTATTTTTTGATGCTCCTCAAAACGGGTGATTAGAAAATATTTGCTTTCTGTTTTTTTGATATAAAAGTTATATAAAAATTTCCTTTTCTGCTCCAACAAAATGCGCTTTAAATCCGCATTTATTTGCCGAGATTGTTAATTTTCCCTCATATTTATTTTCCATCTCTTTTGGGTGCGCTCGGCTGCTTACTTAGTAATTATCGCAATTAGCGCTTCAATTCCGTCGCTTCGTCCGCAAACGATTTAAATTGATTGCATTTGCTCAAATAATTATATGTTATTATGTGCCGTTCCGAGTGGCACTCGATTATTGTTGCCACACCTCCTCCTCCTCCTCCTCTGCCACGCCCCCTGCAAAGCCCTCAAAATCCCCGCCCACATTTGTGAGCACTTTGCGCTTAATTTGCATTTCTGTTTCTGTTTCGAAGGCGGCGAGTGGCGAGTGGCGACTGAGACCGAATTCAATTTACATTGGCCAAATGCATACGAGAGCACGACCCAAAGGCCAATAAGCCGTAACGAGCTCGTTAACTGGATGCAGTTGTAGTTGTAGTTGTAGTTGGAACCGGGCTTTTCAATCCGTACTTTGGACTTTGGACTTTCGGATTGCGGGTCCTGAAACCTGGACCATTTACTTTGCTGCTTCACCAGCTGGCCAAACACAATGAAATGGCCAGAAAATCGGGGCGAAAAGGGTGCAATTCGCTGTCAAAGGCCAATGTCAGAAAGTTGGCAGCATCAGTTGCACTGAGAGAAATCAGCATTTAGTTGGCTAATTAATTCGAATTTTTTCGATATTATTTTGCAGTTTTTTATTTATTTTCTAAGGGATTCCTGAATATATAATGTGGTAAAAAAATTCATGAAAATAAAAATGAATCCTCAGAGGCACTGAAAAAAAGCAGCATTAAGTTTGCTAATATATTCGAATTTTTTAATATTATTCTTATAATTAATTAAGTTTTTACTTAGCTCGTTTTCTATGTAATTTTTTTTTTATAAAAATGTAAAGAGCTGATTTAAGATATGAGCTATAAAAATATATTATCAAATCGAATTTTTCTTTGAAACTTACGATTTTTAGAGTAACCTATTAAAAACTGATTTTATTTTGAAGTACAACATACATTTATTTTATTATTTTAGTTCATTATTTTGATAGTTTAGATAAAATAGCAGATTGGGGAGCTTAGAACCAATTTAATACTGAAAAGACTTATATCTTATACCTTATATAGGTACTTATGTATAAAGCCATTTTCTGTGTGTGTAAAACCAAACTGAGGAGCCCTGCCAAGCTCTTTGGCGGTTTGGCATACAGAACAGCGCGTTTTCCAGGCGGGTTAATACTTGTAAGCGGCTTACTGCCAAACATCAGCAACAGAGGCAGCAGCAGCAGCAACAAGCCGCAATGTAAGGAAAGCAACAAGCCAACAAGCCAAAGTTAAAGCCGCAGACCAAGTCGGCAAACAACGGCAGCGAAGCCAATAAATCAAAATGTCAAGATGATGGCCTTTGAAGTGCTTTCGGGCTGACTGAACTGAACTCAGCTCGGCTGAATACAGAATACGGAATTCAGAACTCAGAAGGTGAGACGAGGTGCCATCGAGATCCAACAGGCAACAGACATTGGACAAACAGGCAAAAGACATCAGCCAACAGACAGCAGACAACAGACGTCGCTTAATTTCGCCAGAGAGCCGTGAATCTCCCGGGGAAATGACAAATTAAATGACAAGAACTGTCGGCTCAGGATGCCAACATTTAGTTAGCCTCGAGCTTAACGCCCCTCATTCACCGGCGAATTCGGGGTGTAGCTAAACATATTGATTGCTGTTAATGCGCCCAGACCTCGGGCCACGTTGCGTATGAGTAATAAATGCATGCAAAATTATTGGCAAAAGGGAAAAAGTGATGGGGAAAAGCTGAAAAAAACGGAAGTGATATACTCACTGAGAAGAAAATGCACCATATGAAAATTCGTTTGAAAAATATTCCAGCATTTTAAAAATTTCTAACCGATGTTAATCGAAATGCACCCCTACCTCGCTCCACGTTGCGTATGAGTAATAAATGCATGCAAAATCATTTGCAAATGGGAAAAAGGGATGGGGAAAGGCTGAATAAAATGCGAATTCACTGAGAAAAAAATGCAACACCTTAAAATTTGTTTTAAAAATATGCCAGCATCTTAAAGATTTTTAACCGATATTAAAAAATATTTTCTTTATATTATATTTACATATTAATTGGGCCACGCTGCGTATGAGTTATAAATGAATGCAAAACCATTTGTAAATGGATATCGAAAATAGGAAAAAATCGGAACTCAATAAAAAAAAATAAAACCACATTAAAATTTATTTAAAAAATATTTTAATATATATTCTTGTATATATTTACATATTAAAAAAATATTTTAAATTGAGAAAAGAATTCATTGTATTGAGTTAAAGAAATGGTTTCGTGTGGAAGTTACATTTTAGTTTTCTTAAAATTAAAATTTTATTTATATCATTCATATTATTTATATCAGAAAATATTTTTCTTTCTGTGTGGCGCTTTTTTATGACTCCAACAGACGCAGGGCCGAAAGTGCATTCAGAGTTGGCTTCTTTTTTATGGCCCAGTTGGCAATAAAAAGCCGAGCACAACAACCAAGAGCTGCCGAAAACAAACAAAAAACAATATGCCAGCAGCTCCATTTCCTTGGAGGAGCTGAAATTGAAATTTTATTAGCATATTTCTCAGGCTTCCTTCAAGGATTTTGCCTAGAATTCAATCAGGCTGATTGCAGAAGCATAGGGTTCTTCAAAGGGATTCCAAAATCGGAGTTTAAGAAATGTTGCCAAAAGTAGAAAGCTGTCAACTAGCCACAAACTATTTAAGATGTCCTTTGCCAAAGGATTTAAATTCGATTGATGGCTTGATAATTTGCTGTCAGAATATTTCTGTTTCAGTCGGAATTTTAAAGCAGGTGTCTAAAGGATTTCAAAGCAAAGGAAAATGAGTAGAGATGAGTGCTGAATATTTAAAGGACAATAAACTTGAAATAATGAATGAAAATATATTTAAAAGAAATACAAAAATATTTTATTGGGTTTATTTGTAGAAAATGAATGTTTTTTAAAATATTTTAAAAATGTTTTGGGTATTTTCCGATTAATGTAGACCATCAATATTTAAAAGGTAAGAGGAAAAGAATATTTCCTCTGCCAAAAGTGAATCCCCGTCAATTTTCGAGGCGTGGGAAATGTCTTGAGGTAATTTCTTAATTGCCGCCTGCCGCGGATAATGGAAAACGGAAATGGGCGTGGCAATCGGCGTTGAAATTTCTGACAGCATCTCCTCACTTCTCCATTTGTTTTTTTTTTTTGTTTTTGTGGACCGGCAAACGGGGAGTTTTCTTCGTTTGCTTCGGTTTGCATTTCCTTTGCATATTTATGAGGGTGGCGGAAAGTCGTGGAAAGCGGGCAAAACGAGGAGGAAGCATTGAACACCAACGAGTGGCGGTGCTTATCTCCTGCAGAGAGGGAAATTCGAGGCCTTTCCCTCTGCCTTCGGCTTTTCGCAGGGCAAACGCAAACAACAACAAAATCAACAGAGGAAAATGTTTTCACAGTTTAACTGAAGCAGAAGAGCTAAGCTCAAGCTGAAGCTGAAACTGAGGCTATTCGAAACCGTACAACATTTTTAATGAATTTTAAAGTTGTTGTCTTCTTTTCTTACTCTTTTCCTTCGTTCATTATTATAGGTATGGATTAGCAATCCACGGGAGATATCATGTCTTTTTTGGGTAATTTCCATCTTAAGTTTATAATAAAAGCGAAGTTGAAATCTTAATTGATTTTTAACAAGTAGTTTTCTTTTGGAAAACTTTAGTACAATATATTTTTAAAATTTAACTTTAAAAGGGGAGTGTATTAAAAAAATATATATGTAAATATTAGACTTCATTGAAGAAGTTTTTAAAGCTCTTTGGCAAATATTTTATTTTAGGAGATAGACATTTTGATTTTGTAGATTTTTGTTTATCCATTTTCCTTTTTTCTTCCTATTTATTTCAATTGTATTCCCTTTGTCTTTGCCGTTTCAATTGCCATCAAATCAAAAAAGGACGAAAATTCGCAGGAATGGAGCGCGACTTTTGGGGAGGGGGTGAAGTGGGGGAAGTGGGTGGCGCTGGGTGGTGCGGTGGTGCAATCTGCCGCAGATGCCGAGCGCCGCTGACTGGCGGTGAGCACGTGTTCGCCTTTGGCTCCTGCTGAGCAACAAATGCCGACGAGCCGAGCGATTTTTCGCCGATTCCGATTCTGATTCCGATTTCGAAGCCGCTGCTTCGGTCGCTGTCGACGTCGCTGCCTCTGCCTCTGCCTCGGTCGGCGTCGACGCTGCCTGTTGAAAACTTCGAAAATTCAGCAGCAGCGCCATTGGAAATTCGAAAAAGGTGGAAAAGCTCACGGGAAATGCTTTAAGGCTTTTGGCAGCTTGCGAAAAGCTTTGGCTTCCTTAAAGTTTTGCACATTTTCAAGTTTTAGTGAAAAGCCGGTACTCGAACCGGAATCGAAATTGAAAAATAGAACCGCAACCGATTCAAGCTTATAACCGATATGAACCGATTCGGATTCAAGAACCAGAAAACTTTACTAAACCACTTAAATATTATGGTAGTTCTTGATAACAAATTTTAAAAAACTAGGATAGTAATATTGGATAGTAAACCCTAATAATATTTAAGTTTGCCTTCGAATCTTAGAGATTATATACATTTTATATCGTACAAAATCGTATAGACCTCCTTGTGTGTCGTCATCAACTGCTCATTGACGTCACCAAGTGAAAAGTGAAGGAGCTTCACCTCGATCTACGACAACCTTAAATATGTGAACATGCGATGGATATGTGTGTGGTGAAAAGCGTCACTCTTGCCCCAAAGTCACGTTTTTAGCCTTTTATCCTTTTAGCCTGCATTGTGTCAATGTCCTTTTCAGCTAGCGGAAACGCAGCGGAATAGGAGAAAACGGCTGAGAACACTGAATGGGGAAGGAATGATGCCAAAAGGAGGTCACGAGGTCACTGCGGCTGTGACGTCAGTGCCTGACCCCCAATTAAAAAAAATACTGAGAAAAATAAGACTGTTTTAAATCGTATTATAAGAATATTTATCTTAGCTTTATAAATAATTTATAATAATTTTCTAATATATTTTACCTTACTTTTTCTCATTGCAGGTGAGTAAAAGCCAAAAAATATATGAATTTTCCCAATTACAAGTTGGCCAAGCAAAGGATTTGGATGTGAAAACCTTCTAACACTCGTTAACTGATCAGCCCAAAAGGTCAAATGTATATTTCTATTAGCCATATATCACTGAATCTTTTATCCTTGAACTTTGTTTAGTTCGTTTTCCATCACTAAACTCATCAATCAGTTCGTCAATCATTTAAATAAGCCCTTACATCGATTGAGCAAACATTAGCTGCGAATAAAAAAAGGCAGAATATTCCTAATAAAATGCGGAAGAGTGGAAAAGGAGGTTGGGGCTTATACACTTGGCACATGATGATCCGTTCGGATGATCCATTCATGCCGATCCATCATCGGCGCTGCCCCAACATTCTCCACCCACTTTTCCGCCACCCACTTACCACCCCCTGATTTTCCCCCCCGATTTTCCTCGATTTTCTTGTTACTCACGCAAAACGTTTTTCGTGCGAACATCAACGGCAATCAATCGGCAAATGAAAGGCAATGCCAGGAATTGGGAATGGTAAAAATGAAAATGAAAATAAAAATGCATTAAGATGTTTCGCTCTCGCGGAAAATCACCCCAAACCACCCACTTGGCATTTAAATATATGGAACAGGGTGATCAAATATGAGATACTGTACTTATTTTATATATTTCTATAAGGTCTTTAAGATTTATATACTAAAACTTTACCATTCCCAAATATAATCTAGTTATAATAATCTTTGAAGACAATTATATAGATTCCTTGAGTTAAGATCTCATTATAAAGAAAAAATAACAATTTTAAAATTTAAAAAAACGTAAAGAGTTTAAATTTTTCAGTATTTTAAGAGAATTATATTGATTTGTTGAGTTAGGATCTCATTATAGAGAAATAATAACAATTTTTAAACTTAAAAAAACGTAAAGAATTTAAATTTTTCAGTTTTTTAAGGGAATTATATTGATTTGTTGAGTTAGGATCTCATTATAAAGAAATAATAAGAACTATTTGATACTTTTAAATAGTGTTTGACTATGGAATCGATTATCATTGAAGGGTACACTGATCTTCGATTCCCCGATTGCTGACCTTCCCTTTTGGTTAGACATCGATCGGCTTCATAGTTTTTATGTTGCCGTTTTTCATGGGTTTTCTTTTTAAACAAATAAAGAGGCGCATTAAAAAAGATATTGTCGACAATTGACGAAAACAGGGCAACATGCTCGACGGCTCTTTACGCAATCCTCGTTCTTCGCCTCTTGCGAGTGAAATGGAAATGAAAATGGAAATGAAAATGAAAAACGAGTGAAGGTCGCCGCGTGTGTGAGTGTTTATGTTGTTAATCTATAGAGATCTCTATAAAAACGCATCTATAAGTGTAACAACATTGTTTTCTGGCCCATTCATTCACATCTCACTATCTGCGAATCTCCTTTGGCTGCTGTTTTCCATCCGCTGAATGCTAAAATGCAAATATTTGTGATTAATTGAAATTGTGCAGGAACTGCACTTTGCATTTGCGTCGATTCCCGAAAGCGGAAGATGAAAATCCATCGCAAATCGCGCATGCCGTGCCATCTTGTTATCATCATCATCATGATCATCATCATCATCGTCGGGAAAACGCTTCCCATTTTCCTGTTGGGCCTGTTGCCATCGATTTTCAGCTGCATGTCATTTGTGTAATCGATATTCCTCACTCAAACATGGCTTGTTTGTTTTTGTTTTTGTTTCTTTTTTGTTTTGTCAAATACTTGGATGGGTTTCGTTTCGATGCCGTGATTTGTGTTTGTACCGCCCCTTTCACCCACTTGTTGCTCATCGAATCATTCGAGGATTCGAGGCATTTTGGACCAAGGCCGAGGACAGGCATCCATTTTCTAGTTTCCATCCACCTCCCCTCGAAAATCATCAAATGCAATTCGAGAATGGTTCACAAGGCTCTTGGCCATGGCACTAAGTGATTGGTTAACGATTTCGACAAATACTTCGTTTATACGCAAAGGGCTCTCAAAGTTTCGGGATTAATTGGTAGGCCAAAAAATTTAATAGAAAATATGGGAGGTAAAATAAACTAAACATTTGGTTTTGTCCAGTTTTAAAGAATGCCTGCGGTCACACGCCTATCTAGCATTGGGCACACGTCGATTCTTCTTTGTGTCGCTGTTTGTAACAGATTTTCTTAGTTTTAAATGAATTCTCAGTAGAAAATATTATTTGATTATTATTACTATTATTTAATATTTCAAAGACTTTAAATAATTTTAAACTACCTTTTGATTGTAATTTTTCCGACAATTCATGTATTTTATCCCCGCATAAACGCATTTCCCGACTGCCGTTTCTTTGGGTCGACGCTGGCCGTTGACGTTGCAAACAATTTGCGTGAAAAACACTTTCCACACAAACACACACACACAGTCAGATAGACGGTTTGAAGCCCACTCACCCACACTCACTTGTCGACCGAACATTCGCATTTCAAATTGCTACAGTAAATATTATCGCTTAGGTGACGTATTATTTTGATTCAGAAAACACCTCTAAAGTGAATTTATGGTCGTTTTAAATAAAATTTATATTCCATTAACAAGATGCTTTATAATTGGCGGAAAATTTTTGTATGAATTTTGGAGATGAACGATTGATGTTAACTGGATAGAAAATGGTATTACTTAGGTAGTTAAAAATTGGGTTTATTTTGAGATGCATTTTTAAATGGTTCTAAAAGATTATTATTAACCAGATAAATATTATTGTTTTTTTCCCCTATTATTTGTTTTTTAATGTTGTTAAATGCCATTCTATAGCCACTGTATGGACATCGGTATATAGACTGGATTTTCCCCATGCTGCCGGCGTCGCTGCCTCTGCTGGCGCCCGTCGCCGACTGCGACGCCGGCAGAATTTTGAGGCCTGCGAGCAGAGCGATCTTCAGTACCGCGCACGCCGGTGATCGCTTCGCACTTGTTTTTGGCCAAAACAAAAAAAAACACAAAATAATAATAATAAAAATACGAGATACAAATATAAAGGAGAGCGGGTAAAATCCTAAAATTGTTCCATTTTTTTTGCCAGTGCATTCGATGATCGTGTTGTGAATACTGATAAATCCAAAGATCTCGAGATTCTCGATTTGAAAAGTGTCGCGTTGGTCGTTTCTGTTGTCATTCTCGTTGATGACGTTGTCAATCTGCCCTTGCGCCCCCCCCCCCCCCCCCTCTCGCTCACGCATCGCCCCTCTCCCTCTAACAATCGCCGCCCCTCTCTTTCTGTAGCCCGAAAATTATATGTAAAATTCTTTACTTTTTTGTGAGTGCTATTTTTTTTTTCTTCAATGTTGTTTCTTTTTTGTTGTTATTATTTGTGTGTGCCGCGCGGCACGGTGAAAATGTGAAAAATGTGTGCGACAACTGTGGCCCCGCCCCCTCAGCCCGCCTCTGCCTGCGTCGACGCCGGCGCTGACGTCGCTGTCGGCTGCGTGGAAAGGAAAAGAAAAAAGTGAAAAATAAATGAAAATGAAAATTGTTTCGTTTCGTTTCATTTCTTTTGTCATTTGAATATAAATAAGTATATATCTAGACGTCTGTCTATTTGTCTCCCCTCGCATATATATATATGGATATATATATACATATATCGGCTGATCTATATACGATCCGTACAGTCTTAAGTGTTTCCCGACGCAAGGAAAGCCGAAGAACAACCGAAGCAGCCAGAATTGGAAAAGCAATTAAAAGAATCCAAGGAAAGTGAAGAGGAGGAGGAGAAGGAGGAGAAGGAGGAGCAGGAGGAGGAGGAGGTCAAAGTGCAACTGTGCAGAGCGAGAAAAAGTGGAGTAAGTCGATGAATGGATCGCCTGCATGGCCCACATCACGACGACGCACGGCAGCTTAAGCCAAGCGCCAAGGTAAGCGTTTCCGTTCCGCCCGTACCGCCTCTGCCGCCGTACCGCCGCTGCTTCAGTCGCCGTCGCTGCCTCAGTCGCCGTCGCTGCCGCCGCCTCTGCCCGCGTCGCTCTATAAGATCTAAAAGATCTATAAGTTCTATGGATCTATGATTTGAAACACAATTGGGATATCAATCCATAGACGATTATAAACATTTTTAAAGATTTTAATGATAGTAAACGGGTTTAGTCTCAAGGAAAGCCTTAAAATAAAATCTTAAAAGTATAATTCAACGATTTTCTTACTATCACTGGAATAAAAATCAATTTTGAAGGGCATTTTTGAAATATTTGCAATGTCTAGAGTACCCTATAAAATTCGTTCCAAAAAAAAGGGAAGTAGCAAAAATTACTCAGAACGGATTGACATAAAAATCTAAGAAAAAACGTACATTCGTAAATAAACATGAAAAAAAACATAAGAAAGAAGAAAATAACTTAAACGTTTAAAAACACTGAAATAGAAAATATATCGTTTAATATATCTTTAATATCCAGAGATATTTTAATAATTTATTTAAGGCATTCCTTAAACTCTTTATCTTTTACTGTGGGTATTTCCTCTATTTTTTTTCTATTTTTAATTTTTTTAATTTTTAAGAGAAAACTTAAACGCTTTACTGTTTCAGTGCCTGAGCTTCGAAACTATAAATAATTAAAACAAGTGGTCTGCTGTGTTTTCCAATTGAGAAAAAGCCCTTAGTCAGTGTGTTTTTGGGATTATGAAGTATTTAGTCCGCAGTTGTTTCCCCCCTAAATACGCACATACAATATATTTTGCCCCATTTCGTTTTTGTTTGCCACGCGATTTTGGACTTTCCTTTTCTTTCTTTCTTTATTTTTTTTTTTTGGTATTTCTATCTTACTCTGCACGCGCTTCGGCTAAATCATTCCTTTGCCCATTCTGCATTTAAATTTGGTTTTATTATTTTCTAAATATTTACTTTACTTTAGCGTTTACGACTTTTCTGTATGTACAAAATGAGCACGGGATTTTCGCAGGTGCCCCCGGTGGCAACGTTTGAATTATGATCTGTGGCATCAAGCCCCAAAATAGTTGGCCAGAGATGATCATTATCTACGGTCATGTAAAGAGATTACTCTTTGGAACTAAAATTTCCAACTATTTAGGTTTTCCCTTGTGTCTCTGTGTTTTTTTTTTGTTGCTTTTTGCTGTCATCGATTGGCTAATTAACGTGGTCCAAAAGCGCATATGCCATGCATTTGTGTTCACTCAAGGAGCGAAAGGGACAGAGAGACCGGTCTGCAAGTGCGAGTGCGAGAGAGACGGGTGATGATTATTAAGACGAAGGGTCAACCTTGGCGGCGACTTAAAATGCGCTAACAAGCGGACTCCCATGTCTCGCGGGTCTTAGCTCAGCTGCCCCGCTTCCCTCTCCCTGTTAACCATAATTTCTCTCTCGTTTACTCTCGACCTGCAAAGAATGCTCTCTCTGGCCTCTCTTCTCTCCGGCATTTCCTACTTTGGCCAAAGCCAAGGCTCAAGTCGTTTGAAAATTAAATTAGAAAGCATGACTGAAGGCCTGGTGGTAAGAGTAGCCCTTTCAATACACTCTCTAACCGATCGGTTAAAATAAAAATTTGTTATTTAACCTCCAGTTAGGATTTTTGTTAGTAAACAAACGTTCTCAGTTAAAATTAAGTTCAGTTAGGTCTAAAATAATATTAAAACAAAATAATACATAAAATTAAAGCATTGTAGAGCAAGAATTTAATAGTTTTATAAATAACTAATAGTTAAATTAAACCGAAGGTTATAAAATTTTTCACAAATAGACACTCCGCGTGGGAAAGGGTGTCGAAAGCATAGCCCCCGTCGATCGTCGGTGTCTTTGTGGCAACCTGCACCCAACCACCCACTGTCGCTGTGGCTGTGTCAACCCGCCACGCGGTTGCACTTTTTAGTGGCGCGCGCGCCCGTTCACATCGCTCCCTCATAAATCATAAAAAAAAAAGAAAAACGAAGCGGTGGATTTCTTGCGTCGCGTGGGTGCCCCAAAAAATCCACAAAACTGGTGTCTGGAATTATGCATGCGGCGCCCCACGTGCGCTCGCCAGCAGAGATGCGTCACAAGAAGAAGAGGTAGTGAGCTCTCCAGTCTACAAATCTTCAGATTAAAAAACAAAAAACCCAAAAACCCAAAAATCCAAAACTCCAAAGTTCCAAGACTCTATTGAACGGCTCGTTGCATTTGATGTGCTAATTTTTTCAAATATTTTTTTCAATGTGTGTGCATGTGGCTTGTGTGTAAATTCGGAATGATCCGCACATCGGATGATCGGAATGGAAACAGGCAAAAGCAGTTTGTCATGCAGGATAATTTTAAAATGATGTAAATATATGTGACACGACCAGTAGTACAAAGCCAAAAAAAAAAAACCAAAAAGACAGCTCAACTTTGGATTAGATTGCAGTAAGGAATCATCGCTAGCATTGTAATGCCCATAGGATTTATTAAAGGAATTTCGCCCGCTTAGTGAGTTTGCTGCTATTGTAATTTTATAAAAGTAGATTTTAGTTTTTATTCAATATATAAATTATTAATAATTTCATATTATTAATCCATTCCTTATTATTCGATATGAAATAGGTTCAATTCTACCTAAATACAAATCCGATATGGTTTATGTCAAATTTATGATTCAACCATATCAACGTGATATTTTAGCATATCATATAAAATACAAAATTTATTAGTTTTCGAAAAAATAATGTAAAATAAGATACAATACAAATCCGATATGGTTTATGTCAAATTTATGATTCAACCATATCAACGTGATATTTTAGCATATCATATAAAATACAAAATTTAGTAGTTTTCGAAAAAATAATGTAAAATAAGATGCAATACAAATCCGATATGGTTTATGTCAAATTTATGATTCAAGCATATCAACGTGATATTTTAGCATATCATTTAAAATACCAAATTTAGTAGTTTTCGAAAAAATAATGTAGAATAAGATAAACTTAATATTTAATCATATCAAAATGATAGGCATAACATATCAGTCTGATCTTTTGCCAATTTTTTTCTGCATAAATATGTTTTTCTGGAAAATATGTTTTTTCTAGTTAATGAAAAACCGCTGGATATATTTCATTTTTTTCCCTGATTTTGGAGCCAGTTCCAAGTTGGCAGTTGAAGTGGCAAAGCGGATATGTTAGACGGCACGAAACAATCCCATCAAGCTCCCTCTTCCTTTTTTTCCGTTTTGATTGCCACAACCTTGACGTGAAGCGGAAATATTTGCCCAGCACTTTTCGCCTTTGGTTTTTCTTTGTTCGGTTTCCATTTTCCGTTTCAGCGTTTTGTGCTCTGTGTTTTTGTTTTCACGAAAATTTTTTAATTGATTTGCCTTTGTTTTGTTGTCGTTGTCGTCGTCGTCGTCGCCTTCACCGTGGCCATGACCAGTTAGCCGCAAAAACAACCTTCTCCTCCCACTTCACATAATTTCACCGACTTTCTTTTCTGTGTTTTTTGATTTTCTTGGATTTTTTCCCTTACAAAGCACACACACGCAGTGAGGAGCGAGGAGCGGAGAAAAGGCCATAAATTTTGTTATTTTTAGCATGCAAATCGTTTTGTCAGCCTTCGAGGCAAATGACTTGGTCGAGGGGGTGCCTTCATCTTCATTTTCATCATCATCCGTCCGACTTCCAGCTGGGCAAGATCCCCCAATCGCCCAGCTTCATCATCTTCCATGTGCCATGCAATCCATGCAATCCGCTGCACTCGTGGCTTTCTGTTGGATTTATTTGTTTGTCTCCCTCGAAAAAAACCTTTGTCTCGGTGAGCTGTGGCAAACATTTGATCAATAATATTTTGGAGTAGCCCCCAAACCTAGCAACCCCCCCCCCCCCCACCGAAAAACGCTCTTTTGCCATTCTACTCACGTGCCGTGACTGCTTATTAGCCATGAAGGTTGCCGGCGCCAGCTGAGTTGAGTTAAGTTGGGCTCACAGGCGAAGAAAAAATGGCATTTATTTTAGAATTTAAATATTTCAATTAAATAGTTTACAAAAACTTAATTTTAAATTCGAAATTTTGAATACTCTTTTAATTTTCAAGTTGTAACCCCGATTTAATTTAATCTAAATCTAAATAAATTAATTGTAAACACTATGATTTTAAAATAATATTTAAAACTCAATAGTTTGTGCTGTTTTTTAATCAAATATAATATTAAATTGGAAATTTTTGTGTTAAATCACAGATATTAAATTAGGTTTAATCAAGGAGAAGCACTAAAAAAACTTTTTATTAAAATTTATTGTTTGTTTTATTTTTTATTATTTATTTATTACAATTTTTTAAAAAATAACTTAAATACAATTGAATCTTTTTCGAATAATTGTTTTTTTTTCTATTTGATATAATATTAAATACGACATTTTTAAGTTGTATCACTGATATTAAATTATTTTTAAGCAAAGAGTTTTATTTAATACAAATAATTTGTTTTTCGAATGAATGTGCCCTTATTTTCGGCTCAGTGCTGGCTTGGTTTGGTTCAGCTTTTGCCACATGGTCGCCGAGCATGCAACCCCTCCGCCCAACCTCTGCCGCTCTGGGTGGCCCACCAACCCAGGGCAATTTGCATGGCAACAAAACAGCAGTGAATGTGAATGTGAAATGTGAAAGGCGCAGAGAGCCGGCCATGATCCATGGTCCAACATTGCGTATGCGTCATATGCTCAATGTTGCTGCCTTTGCCTTTGCCTTTCCCATTGCCTTTCCCGTTGGCCGACAAATTGCAATCGCACATGCAATTCAATTGAATTCACTACTATTCCATTCGTAGCACCCGGCAACAATTGTCCTTCGTCCTTGCCACAAAATGGAAACCCCTAATGGGCGGGGTGGGGAAATGATATTGGAATTTAAATTCGAATTTGATTCGGAATATGAATGGCTGCTTGGGTTTTACGAGCCATAAGTTGCCATTGCCATAAGTGTTTGGCGCTGAATTCATGAAAGAAATTAGGCAAATGATAATGCAAATGGGAAAAGGACCAACTGATGGACTTTCAAGGGAATATCTTTGATTTGGTTCATTTAAAGAAACTTCTGGTCGAGGCCATGTTGGTAATAATTTAGCAGTCTGCTGCTGTTTTTACACTTTTCCCAATTATAATATATCATTGAACTTTTTTATTCGTCTAGGAAGTTGTTTATAATATTTTAAAATAATTAAAGAAATATATAATAATATTTAAATTATTTAAAGATAAATCTTAAATAATCAAAAGCTGGTTAGCATTAAAGTTTAAATTTTTTTAAGTCTTAACAGTATTATTTTTTATTTATTTATTTGCATTTTATTAATAATTTAATGATTTTTAATGATTTAATATTAGAGTTAGCCTTGATTTTGCACCGTGCATTGTTGCTGCTGCTGCACACACATTAACATTAATCGTCATGCGAAGGCACACATACTCACACACACACACACACACGCGGCACTCACACAGCGAAGGAGTTACGAAACCGAGGGACCAGCAAACGAGCAAAACAAACTACGAAAATGACGAACGCGACAACGACAACACAACGACAACACAGCGACAGCGACTGCGGCAACGAAAACGACGACGACACGAAGCCGAATTGAAATGTTGCCCTCGGCTGTCAGACACACACACTCATACAAACACACACACTCGCATTCGCACATCTATGGGCAAAATAATAGGCTCTAAGATAAGAGGAGTAGCATTAAAATATATTAGGTTTTTTAAATGAAAACCCAAAAAGTGCATTTTAGACTGATAAATGAGTAAGAATCATTTGAATTTTGCGCCTTGAAAATGAATGAAATTCAAGAGCATTTTGAACTCATAAATAAATTAAAATACAATAGATTTTGGTTAAATTAATGGAATATATTTTGGTTAAAAAAGTTCGAACTTAATCTAATTCCCCCAAATCAATAATCTAGGAAATATAAAAAAATCTAAAATATCAAAAAAGTTAAAATCTAAATTAATCGATATTTTTTTTAACATTTGAAAGAATCTTAAAGTTAAAATGCAGCAAATACTTTTTGCAATTTCAATGCAAGATAAATAAAAGTTTTTAAACTTATTTTTTAGATAAACAATGTCTTTAAAATTTGAAATTGTATTAGAAGAAATATGAAAATTAAATATGTTTTAGAAAAAGGGACTTAAATCTGTAAAATTAATATTACTTAATTTAGCGATATCGTTGTAAAATTAAAATTAAACAAATCAAAGACCCGCAAAACTGTGCTATGATTTTGGCCACAACTGTTTGCTATCCACTCGTAACTCGGAGTTCGCGAGCTTTGGCCTTTGTTGTTCTTGTGAGTTGAGTTAAAGTCGGGCTGCCATGTGTGTGTATTCTTGAATGTGTGTGTGTGTGTGTGTGTTACCACCATCTGCAGCATTTAGTTAAGTTAAGCAATGAAGTGAACCCAACTGAACCGAAACTGGCCGAAATTGAAACGACGACAACGGCGATGAGGAATCGTTGCCATGCCTATACTATATAGGATATGGGATATATATATTTTCTGTGTGTGTGTGTGAGCGGTTCAAGTGGTGCTGCTGGCTTAGATTTTTGTTCCTCATTTTTTTTTTTTTTTTGGAATTTTTTTGGTGCCGTTTCTGGCTTTTGGTTCTGGGTTTTTGGCGAATATATAGAATAGTTTGTCCCGGCCAGCCAGCCAGGAAGCCAGTTAACAGGGCTCTCTCTCTCGCTCGCTCGCTCTCTCTTTTTTTTCGGGGTGTGTGTGTGTGTGTGCGTGTGGGGCAACTTCGTTGTTGCTAGTGGCATTGCCACTGCTGGCACTTCTGCCACTGCCACTGCCACTGAAACTGCTGCTGCTGTTGGCTTTTGGCATTGTCAACAACGCGGCACAAAGTTCATACAATTGTGACACGCGGCGCGTTAAGCACGTGGCTCTGACTGATAAGAAACACAGAGTTGAGAGGTTGAAAAGTTAAGAACCAAGAACCAAAAAAAAAAAATTTATTAATAAAATAAATAAAAATATTTAAGGAATTTGTTCAACAATTTTTTGGTAGTGTTTCTGTGTCTTGTGATGTGCTAAAACTGTTTTGCATTGTGATAGATAAGCTGCAATGACCTCCTGACCCCCGCGTCTGTGTCACTGTGATTTTTGTTCAAGTGTCGCGAGCGAAAAGTGCGTGGAAAAGTCAAGTCGATTAGGCGATTAGCTAACGTCTGGCCATAGCCATTTACCATTTACCAGCAACCGGAGCAGTGCATTCAACTCCATTTGGATTCTGTCCAAAAGAGAATAAAGCAAAAGGAGGGGTCCTTAAGGAAGTTTAAGCCAACCATTTAGCATGATTGCAAAACAAGAAAACTTTTAAATAACAATAACAACCGTTTAAATACACGTTACTAAAAGTAAAATAATTAAAGCACCTTAAAAACAAACTATAAAGCAATCAAAAATAAACTAAATAATTAAATTAAATACAAATTAAAGAAGAAACTAGAAAAGTTAAAAGTAAATCAAGCATTAAAACACTTAAACTGTCATTTATTATACTTATTAATTAATTAAATAGAGTATTATGTGATATTAAATCAATAATCCATTAAAACCTCAATAATGTGTTAAAATTAAATTAAATGATTTAAAGAGATTCTAGAACACAAAGAATTTATTACATAAAAATTCACAAATTTAAATCTCTAAAAATTATCTAAAAAAAAACAATAAAATATAAAAACCTTAATATTAATAATAGTTAAATATGTTCCATAAACATTAAATTGAAAGTCTTAAAAATCCACGAAAAATCACAGCAATGAGCAGCAACAATGGCAATGACCAGTCGCAAGCACCACCGGCAACAGCAACATCCGTTGCAGCTGCAGCAGCAACAACCACTGCCAATCCGGAGGCCAATGGAGCTGCAGCAGCAGCAGCAGCAGGATCAGGATCACAGGTTTCGCGACCTGCAACAGCACCAGCTCGCTCCAGCAGCAGCAGCAACAACAACAACAACAGCACCAGCTTTTACACGGTCAATCTGAGCAACACGGACGGGAGCAACAACAACACCAGCAGCAGCAGCAGCAGCAGCAATGCGAAGCAGGCCAGCAACAACAATCACAATGAGAGCAGCACTTTGGTGGTCAACACCAGCAACACCACGGCTGCAACAGCAGCAACAACATCGGCCACCAACAACAACCACATCTATGTGAATCCACACAGCTACGACAGCAGCACCACCGGCAGCGTGAGTGGCTCCACGGCGGTGATGTTGCCACTGCCACTCACTTTGCCACTGCAACACCTGCAGCCGGCAGCAGCAACACTCGAGCCCCAGCAGCAGCAGCAGCAGCAGCAGCAGCAACATCCCCTGGGCAGCAGCAGCAACACGGGAGCCATCAGTCGAATTGGCACCTCCACATCCACCACCCTGAGCACCCTGAACACATATCTCTTTCCCTGCGGCGCCGATTCCGCGAGCAGCTGCGATTTGGACAGCAATTTCAGCCAGATGCTCGGAGGCGGAGGAGGAGGCAGCGAGGGCAGCGGCAGTCAGGCAACGGCACCCGTGGGATCCCAGTCGGGATTGGGCATGGGATTGGGATCGGGATTGGGCGTCCAGCTGGGTCTGGGCTTCATCAACAGTCGACGGCGCATTCGGCGACTCTTTGGAGTGGCAGTGGGAAACGGGGAAATGGTGCCGCCCCTGGCCGCCACGCCCACACCCTATGCGGCCGCCCTGCGACGTCGCAGCTCGCAGGTGTTGCAGGTGCAGCAGATGAGCAAGAAGCGGGAAAAGGAGCTGGAGGATATGGAACAGCAGCAGAGGATTGCAACGGTGGCCTCCGCAAATGCTGCTTTTCTCGAGCGACGCGAGCAACAGCAGCAGCAGCAGCAACAACAGCTGCAGCAGCAACATCAGCAGCAGCAGCAGCAGCAACACTTGCAATTCGCCTTCAATCCAATGCAATTGGAGGCTGGGAAAAAGAAGAAAAAGAAGCCACCTGGACCGCCTGCACACACGAGACAGCAATCGTCGCGAACCATGGACGATCCCATGATGAATCGTCCGAGGAAAAACACACCGGCGGTCAGCAAGAAGAAGGACAAGGGAGCGGAGAACCCCTATGAGAAGTACCCATCACCAAAAATCCAAATCCAAAAAGCACCCACTGCTCTTAAGCCTCACCAAAAAAAAAAAAATATATACTAAAATTAAGAGAGAAAAGAAAATATTTAATTAAATATTATGCAGCAAAACAAGAGCTTCTCCTTGAATTTGATTTACGCGCTGCCGTTTTTTTGTTTGATTTTACCGCTTGTAACGATTTGAATAAAATGATTAAGAAATATATATATTTTAAATTCGTTTTGAGTACCGCTTTGCTTTAACGCTTCTCAACGCTTTTTCGCCTTGTTGATATTTGGCTTTTGCACCAAAAAGTTGCAAATTTTATCTTATGCCCATGTGACACTGGCTAAAAAGAAGAATATTTCGCAATATTATTCTATATATTTTTTAAGAAATATTTTTCAAGGGCACAGCCTTTAAAGGGTATTCAGTTACATATCTTATAGAGGTTTTATTGAAAGAAATTATGATTTAATATTCAAGAATATTTTACAGGTTTTTTGTTATTTATTACAAATATTAATTAGGTAAAAAACTGCAAAAAAATACAGTCAAGAGCCACAGATTTTTAATAAGTACTAAATCTTTTATTTTTTAATCTCATGAAATTAGTTAATTATAATGGGCTTTTGCTACTTTTGATATTCAATATTTTCTTTAAATACAAAAATTTATTTATTTAAATTAAAATCTAAAAATAATTCCTTGTAATTTTAGGCAACTTTTATATAAGCTTTTTAAATCACTTAAATTCATTAATTAAAATACTCAGTAAAATTTAATTAAAAAAAATTATTTTCAATTATAATCAATTTTTATATAAATATTTTTTGACATATTTATGTGTAAAAATTGCGTATGATATTTACACACAAGTGTAGCCACAGTTTTCTCCTGCTAATTGCCACTTTTCAACAATTTTACGCAAGTGTCACATGGGTGTAATCAGCTTGTTCGCTGAGATTCGCTTTGGCCATCCCACAGGGCGTATGCGTAATGTCCGCAACGCCAAAGGGGAAGTTTTTGGCTTGGGGTCAGAGACAGGGCGACAGAGCCAGAGCCAGAGCCAAGTTGCCGCCAAGTCAATGCCCGAAAGGCAGACACAGACACAGAAACCGTAAGCGAATCCAGAATCTATAACCGAATCTGAATCAACAGACACTAGACGGCGCCAGTTCGAAAATAAAGAAAAGAATATCTTTGGGAGCAAAAAACAAGTAGTGAAAAGTTCCGGAGGGGCAAAGAGGAGGGCGAGAAATAAATGCGTAGTCATCTGTGCGTCTAACTGGAGCCGGCATAAGTCAGTGTCCTAACCTAACAGATCCTGGGAGATGTCCTAACGGGATATTACGTATACGCCACCGAGTCGCAGGAGGAGGAGGAAGTATTTGAATGGTGACTCTGTTAATTGCCCTAGGTCAGCAGAAATCTGAGTTAAACTTTGAACTGAAGGATCTTTGACAGCTGTTATTCCTACCTACCTATTTATGGGCGAACGTTTGACTTTGGTTTATTTTGTGTCATATATATTTACCGCCTTTATGTAATGCCTTGGTTGTTTTTTTTTCGGTGCCTGGAATGGGTGAATCGGGTGTGGAATCGCTTTAATGTGGCTTGCGTGTCGGCTGTGTGTGGACTGTGCCCTTTGTTGCTCTGCTTTCTTTTTTTTTGCTGCTTAAAAGGAATTTATGTCAATGCCAGAAGCGACAAACAACAAACAGCACAGCGAAATAGCAACAAGAGAACAATAACAGAAAGCGAATATTATAATGGAGTAAAGTGGAAAGGGGCGGTGTGGGAGGTGTGGGCGGTGGAAATCGGGAGTACTGAGTACTGAGTACTGACTTGGCCCCAAAACATTACTCTGCAGTTTCAGTTAATTGGCAAGGCACACACACACACACTCACACAGTCACACACTTGCACACGCACACACATCCGCTTATTTTCGATGCCTATCCCCCTTTTCAGTGGCCAACACGTGGGCGACAAAAAAAGGCAAGCACTGGCAGAAAAATTACACCAATATTAATTTATGAAGTGAATAATTTTTATTTTACAGCAATCACTAATTGTTGGTTTATTTTTGTATAATTGTAATCTATAATTATAACCTAAAAATCAAAGAAAACTTACTTTCCGTCTTAAAATTTTTGTCAAAATTTCTGATCCATATTTTTCGTCCTAAAAAATCTTTTTTTTGGCCAAAACAATGCAAATAATGGTCGAAATATGGAGTGTTATACCTCGTTGAGCTCGTAATTAAATTCCCTGTCGATTGGCATTTAAATCTAGAAATTTAAAATTTTTCCCATTTTTTGCAAAAAATCATGATGTTACCCCTTATCAAATCTGCGAAAATTGATCAAAAAATTAATTTCCCAGAAAGTGATGGGGATCGTTAGTTTAGGTCGTTAGCTGTTCAAAACAGTCGACCTTTTAGTTGTGGGCCTTGATTTGTCCAAATTACGACTGAAAAACCGAAAAAAACGAATATTTTTGTCTAAAATTCTATTCCATACTTTCCATACTTTCTTATCCAAAGATCCTAAAATTCCATTGCATATTTTCCACCCTAAGGGTCAGAATAAAGATTGTCATACCTTGCAGGGCTGGTATTTATATGCCCAATTCTTAAAGTATTTCTTGCAGTGTAGCGACTGAGAACTTTAGGTGTGGGCAGAGTGAGAGCGAGAACACGCGACGCCAGCGCTGCGACATGTAGCCGCCATTTAAATTGCCCGGCAAGGCGACCTCGCCAGCCCACAACCCAGCACCCAGCACCCACCGCCCACTGCCTACCATCCCCCCCTCCCCCTTCCCCCCTGCGTCTACCCCAAATGTGGGAACAGACCCGGAATGAGACATGTTGCCCTTGATTTGTGTGCACGGCATGTGGCGGCGTGTTGACTATTTGCATTGCATGTCCCCACACACACATGCGACTTTCTTCCTCCCTTGGTGTGTGTGTGTGTGGGTGCGAAAGTGTGTGTGTGTGTGTGTCCAATAATTTCGTAACATGGCCTTTGTGGCGATCTTTGCACAGCGATAAGAGAACTGGGAGGAGAACTCATTGAATTGGCCACTCGCAACTTACATTTTTTCCCCCTTTTTCCCTTTTTCCCCCCTTTTGTTTTTGGGCCAAGTGTAAAGGCCTTTGGCGAGGACAAAACAATATCATTTGGCCCACTGCAATTGGACATATTGTGTGGGTCCAATGCCAAGTGATTTGCATTTTTATTTGTGATTTCTTGTGCCTCCGCCTAATGATGGGGTAATTATTAATTATTCGATGCCAGTAATGCCCTTTTTTGCTGAATAATTCTCTGCGGCGATTCGAAAACAATTGAATGGGCGCCTAGAAGTATGCAATTAAATTGTATTTACCGGCGAGCATTATTATTTTCTCATGGCGTTGACCCATATTAGTTAATGTGGAACACTAGCATAAATTTCATTTGGTTTTTGGTTTCCATTTTTCTATAATAGCAATACAAAATATTGTATTTATTGGTCATATTTAAATAATAATATTTTATAATAATTCAAAATAGTTTACTGATTTTATTTGGTACTTTTTTAGTAAATATCTAAGAATTTTGTGGCTCATTAAAAATAAAAAATAATTATAAATTCTAGGTAATATTATTTAAACTTGAATAGTCCACAGGAAAACCAATTTAGAATGAAAAGTGAATTAGTTTGTAAACCTTAAAATATTTTTGGTCTGTTCTTATATTTTTAATTAATATTTTTAAGAATTTATTTACACAAATACCGAATTAAAATAGTTAAATATATAAAAGTGGGAAACTAAAAAGGTTAGATAATCTAAAATTCCGTTTTAATCATTTAAATGTATTTCACAATTAGTAAAGTTATCCTTTTTTCTTCAATTAAACTGATTGCCCTGCCAAGTGTTTACCATCTGGCTTAGCTTAGCTTCTTGGCTGCGAAAATTAATTCAAATTTGCAGCGCTTTTTGCCTTTTGGCGAAATGAAAGCGTTTCCTTTGGAGCGCCAAGAAGTAGGCTACGAAAAAGATGACCCGGGTTAAGCTGCAGCAAGAGCCGCGTATCGTCTCGTTTCGCACACAACTTGGCCGCAAGGGCCGCCAATTAGTGGAGGCAACAGTGGCCATACACCCACCCACCCACTTGGCCCACCTCTTTGCGGCAGCGACCTTGAACTCGCCGGCAAATCGAAGCACGAAACGAACACAAAGCGAATGAAAGTAAAAGTTGCACGTGCTTCGTCTTCTGCGGCTTCGCTTTAGCCAGCTTTTCCAGCTTTTCCTACTTGGGGCAGCTGCATGCATAATGTGAAAAGCCACCCTGCACCGCCCACTTTGCCGCTTCGCGAAGGTCGCCACTGCAGGCTAGGTGGCTAGAACAAAAAATCCATTAGGCCCTGTTGATGAACCCCCCCCCTCCACCACCCCACTCAACCCCAATCGCTGACGTCACCAAAGTCGCAGAACCTCACCTTCTCACTTTCTCACTTTCTACCACCTTTACCGTCACCTAAACTTTCTCTCACCTGGGCTCTTTGTCTTTGTCTCTGCACTTTGGCCTGCATTTACTTATTTATTGAGCGCTGCGACAAAAATTCGCAAGAAATGTTTACTATATGGTATGGGGTATATATAGGATATGGATTGTAAGATATAAGATATATAGAAAAAGGGGGCGGGTCAAAGTGACGACGTCAGCAGCGTCAGATTTATTTCGCGACAGTTTGTCGTTCATCTTTTTTTACGACCGCCGCCGACTTTCAGATTCAGATTGCTGTTGTCATTTATTTGCCGTCATAAACTTTCAATGGAATCACGCAAGCGATTTTAGCCAACTTTTCTCATACTTACGAGTGTATCCATCGTATCCATCGTATCCTTCGTATCCTTCGCTTTCGCCACCGCCGCCGCCTGCTGCTTTCTTTTATTTTCATTTTTATTTTTATTGTTATTCTTCCGCATATATGACAACATGTGACATGTGACAGCGGGCTTATTTCCATTTTTCCGACAATTTCTCCTTTTTTTTCCCCCTTTTTTTCCTTTTTGCTCTTAAAGCGAGAGGGGGTCGCATTTTAGCCCCGTTTCTTCATTAACTTTGCCACCCGAAAGCTGACTTTAAATTTCTGTGTGATGTTTTGCATGTTTGACACCAAAAAAAAAAAAATTGTGGAAAGGGGAGGGGGGAGGGGTCAAGCAGAAGGCAAAACGGAGCCAAAAGGCGAACAATAAGCAAATTGGCCAAAGGGCGAACGGCAACAACAGCAATCAACAGCAAATGGCAATAACAAGTTCCAGTTCCGATCTAGAGCGAATCGGTTATGCCCTGACTTTGAGTACTCACACTTTACCATACTAGATGGTCCCACAAATAAACATACATTTAAATAGATTTTTGCTTATCTGCCTTGCTAAATATTATTTATAATTAATTTTTTAGTTATTATTAGGTTTTTTCGCAAAAAATTGTGATGTATCAAAAATTTAATTTTCCCGAAAGTGATAGGGATCGTTAGTTTAGGTTGCTACCTGCTCAAAACAGTCAATCTTTTGGCTGTGCGCCTTTGATTGACTAAGTTATGATTGAAAAACGTCGAAAAAATATGTTATTTTTGTCCAAATTCCTAGTCCCTATTTTTAGCCCTAAAATATCAGTTTTTTGGCCAAAACAATGCAACAAATGGTCAAAATATGGAGTGTTATACCTCGTTGAGTTCTTAATTTAATTTCCAATCAATTCGCATTAAAATCTGAACATTTAAAATTTTTGTAATTTTTTGCAAAAATTACGATGTAACCCCTCATCAAAAATGCAAAAATTTATCAAAAAATGAATTTCCCAGAAAGTGATGGGGATCGTTAGTTTAGGTCGTTAGCTGCTCAAAACAGTCGGTTCTTTATCTGTGGGCCTTTATTTGTCCAAATAACGATTGAAAAACCGCAAAAAAAGGATATTTTCGTCTAAAGTTCGAATTCATATTTTTCGCCCTAAAATATCAGTGTTTTGGCTCTAACAACGGGAATAATCATCCAAATATAGAATGTCGTACCTTGTTGAACTCGTAATCAAATTCCCAATCGATTGGCATTGAAATCTAGAAATTTTTCATTTTTGTCATTTTTCGCAAAAATCATGATGTTACCCCTTATCAAAAATGCAAAAATTGGTGAAAAATTTAATTTTCCCGAAAATGATGGGGATCGTTAGTTTTGGTCGCTAGCTGCTTAAAACAGTCGTTCTCTTAGGTTTTCGCCTTAATTTGTACAAATTACGATTGAAAACCCGCAAAAAACGTGGTATTTTTGTCTAAAATTCCAATGCATATTTGTCCACCCTAAAAATAAGGTCAGAAATTTAATTTAATTTACAAAAATTGTTGTGTTAGGGCATTCCCATAGTCGTAGCATTGGCCACTTTATGTGGCCTGCTGTTTTCCCCCCTTCCTCCGCCCTGAGTGTTCTTGCCCTGTATAAATAACATTTTTGTCAAGCGCCTCGTATGACAAAGTGTCAGCTATAAATGTGTTGGACACACACTGGGGCACACTCATGAATGCATATACGTATATATATATATAGGCCTATTGGGCACTCAAGTGGCTGCAATTGCTGTTGTTGCTGGTGTTGCTGCAACAGCAACAGCAATTGCTGCTGCTGCTGCCGTCGACTTCGCTGCTTTCGGTGTCTCCAGTGTCTTTTTGTTTGATTGTTGTCGTTGTGGCCACTGTGTGTTGCTGTTGCTGCAGTTGCCGCAGCTGATGTTGCTGTTGTTGCAAATGCCTTTCGGCAGTTGGATGCCCAAAAATTGTGGCGTCTGCGTTGCCCTTTTCCTTTGCCTTTGGCTTTCCCTTTGCCTTTCCCTTTGCCACTTGTTGTTGCTGGTGTAATTTTTGAAATTTTTACTGCCTAGTCGTTTGGTGTTGCTGTTGCCACTGCAACTGCTGCTGCTGCTGCTTGTGCTGCTGCTGCTGCTGCTGCTGTGGCGACAAATATTGTTGTTGCCTGGCGTTTGAATTGAGTCTCTGCCTCTGCCCCTCTTTTGTATTTGTTATTTTTGCCATTTTTTTCCCCCCTTTTTTTATATTTTTCGGCAGTCAGGCAAAACATTTTCGGTTCTGGGCTTCTGGTTTTCGGTTTCGGTTTTTCGGCCTGATGTTGCTGCCGTTGCAGTTGCAGTTGCACTCGGCGCGGAAAGCGGAAGCGTTGCCTGCTCCTCGCTCGATGCGGATAAAATTGCCGATTGCCCATTGCCCATTGCCGATTTTTGTGATCAGTCAGCTGAGCTGAGCTGAACTGAAGTGTGTGATCCGAGGATCTTCGAGCCTCGATCCTTAATCCTCGATTCCTGTTCCTGATCCTCGCGTGTGCTGGCAGGATAATGGCCGTCAATTTCGGCTTCGGGCCTAGGAAAACGCATTTTGGCCGGCCAGCGAATTGCCGTTTTATTTTTCTTCAAGTTTTTCACATTTTTTTCACGTGATTTGTGATTGGTGATTTGTGATTTGTGCCTGTGCCTTGAGCCTTTTGGCCTTGTGGTTAAGTGAAGTTGCAACAGCAGCAGCAGCAACAACAGCATCAGCTGCTTCAGGATGTTCGTTGTCCATGCCATCAAGGATGAGATCGAAAAAATGTAAATATATGCCGGGATATATTTTTTTATTTCGGCTTGCAGTTTGCAGTTTCCCGATTCACGCATTGATTTTTTCCCCGTCTTTTCTTACCGTTTTTCTCCAGTTATTTTGGCTTTTCGCAACCCACTTTTTAGTCCCAGCCATCAGATAAAATTAGAAATTAAAAATTGATTGGCCAAAACAAAAGGGAAAAACCAGTAGCACAGCTAAATTATGCAGAATTCCTTGATTTGATTTCATTTGATTTGATTTGACTTCGATAAAATGTTGCAAGGGGCGTTGGGGAGAGGGGTAAGGGAATTTCCTTCTCTCGGAAAATCGGAAAATCAATTGATACGCAAATTCTACGCCCCTTCACCTCCTGACATGCTTGTGTGTGTGCGCTGTGACCCAGCCAAAAATAAACTTCATTGACCGCTTCCACTTTGCTTTGAAGCTTGTTTTTAAGAGTTGGGGAAACTCGAAAAAAAAAGGAAAATGGGGAGGGGGGTTGATGTGCAAGTTTTGGCAAAATTTTGCAAAACTTGGCAAAAAAGAAAATTGGGGGCTTACTAATGAAGCTGAAAAGTTCCATATAAAAATGATCCTAAATAAATCCTAAAGAAGTGATTATTAAACAAATATTTTCGTAAAAATTAAATATTAAAAAAAAATAGTTTTAGTAACTAAAAACTAGATTTTTGATTCAAATTTATAGTTTAATATAATACATTTTTAGGCGTTTTCTACCCAACCTTATCGATAAAGTAAATCCATATTTGCTGTGCATTGAATAACATATTATTCTCCATTATTATTTTCTGCTTGTGTGCGCCCCTCTTGTGCTCCTGCAATCGCAAGTCAATCGAATTGATTGATGAACCCACCGATGGCCACCGACCAATCAATGTCAATTGCTCTTCCTTCTTTCGTCTTCCTTTTTGTTCTACTTGCTTCTTGTTTCTTCTCCTTCTTCTGGCAACTTCCGCTTCCTTATCTTCCCCTCCCTCTCCCTCGCTTCTCCTTGTGTGTGTGCTTCTTTTACCTACTGTCTTGATATCTCCTTCGACTTTTGCTCCGATAACCAAGTTTAAACGTCATTAGAACACTTTGCGTGCCATGTTTGCCACCATCACACAACTACCATCTTTGCACTGAGCGAAAAATTTGGGTTTATTCTACAAAATATTTTGTAGGAAATGCATAAAAAAAGATGAGGAGATTTAATGGTATTTTTTATAAGAATTATTTATATTATCACTTCACTCAAAAACCATCTTTAATTCATTTTAATTTCTGAGGAAATCTCTTAAATTCCCAAATTTGATTAAATGATGGTTTAAAAAAGATTCCTGCGAATTAATTATTCATTTATGACTTTACGGTCCTTGTAAAAATTTTAATTTAAAGTAGGGTTAGTAAAATATCTCTTAAACATTGGAACCTGTTCTATTATGAATGTTGAGGATTTTTAGGAATTTTTTTAGGATAAATCTTTTTCAACATTTTACTTAAATTTAACAATAAAAACACTGATTTTAGCTATACATAAATATTAGTAAATTCAGTTTTTGGCTTATATATATTTTTGTAATTATGTATTTATATATTTTCATGAATAATTTTTTTAATTATATTTTTTGCAATTAGCTTGGTTTTTTTCTAGTGCTCCTCTTTTTTTTCGTACCGCCTTCGTTTTCCCAGCGTTCTAGTTCCTCTTTTGGTTTCAGTTTCAGTTTCAGTTTCGGTTTCGGTTTTTGTTCATTGTTTTTTGTTTGTTTGCTGTCTGTGGCATTTGGCGCTAGTCTGGCGGCCTCTCACCCCCCGCACTCTCCAATGGCCATACACGTATGTCTTGCACTTTTGCCTAAGCCTCAAGTCTTTGGGCTAAACGCTAAACGCTAAATGCATATCTCTGTGTCAGAATGTGGAACAGTTGGCTATAATTACACACAAACACATATATATATATATATATATATATATATATATATGTATATGTGTGGGTAGCAGAAGCACAAGTAAAAGTAACTGAATTTGGAAGCCACCTTTCACCTGACAGGTGAAGCGGTCGGAAAATGGGGGGGAAATGGGGGGAAATGTGTGGTTCCGGTGGCGCCAAAGAAACGTTTAACGTTTTATATACCCAGTCCCATTGCCATTTCCATTCTCATTTTCATTTTCGCCAGTTTCATTTGCATTGTTTGCCATCGCCATCGCCATCGCTCCAAAGTCCTTCCACAGTTTTAGTAATCAATTTTTGTTCTTGCTTTTGTTGCACCCAAATGCTCTGTTCTCTGTGTGTGTGTGGGTGTCCCTGTTGTGGTGTGCGTGTGCCAGGGGGGGGGGGGGGGGGGGTTTGGGTGTAAAGCTGGTGAAAATGTGGCATCGACATCGACATCGACACTGCCAGTTGCATAAACGTCGCAGTCGCACGCGGAACCAGTCGAGAGTGGCATTAAATCGCATTAAAGTCCAATTTTCGATGCTCTACGCTCGGCAATTACATAAATACATCCAATTCACAAGTTCTTCTCCGCTCTCTGTGTGCGTATGTGTGTGTGTGTGTGTGTGTCTCATCAAAGGAAATACACCTATACATATGCGTTTTAAGAAATAACAAACAAAAAAGCGATGCTGCTGCACTCTCAATTCCTTTTTCTCTCTGTGTGTGTGTGTGTGCCGCTCTCTATCGCTCTCTTCTTCACTCTCTCTCTCTCTCTCTCTCTCTCTCTCTTTGCCCTTTGGAAACGTTTTG
The DNA here is from genome assembly GCA_035046095.1 of Drosophila pseudotakahashii. Lineage (NCBI taxonomy): Eukaryota > Metazoa > Arthropoda > Insecta > Diptera > Drosophilidae > Drosophila > Drosophila pseudotakahashii. The sequence continues at coordinate 19,640,233 of JAWNOE010000105.1, forward strand.
GCAAAATGTGAAACATGAAGATTGGACGTTTTCTTCTAGCCGCCTTCCCTTTTGTTGTCTTGATGCTGCGTTTGCATTGAGCTTCCATATCCTTAGCCATATCCTTAGCCATATCCTTAGCCATATCCATTACCATTACCGTTAGCATCGGGCACATCGAGTGTTATCGGCGCTCTTGCTGCCTTTCTGCTTTTCCGCGTGCGTTTGATTGAGGAAACTCAATTTCCCAGCCATTCGTGATTTTTCTATTTATTTTTTTCTAGTGTGTGTATGTGTTTTTTTTTGGAAGTTTCAACCCAGTTTCGATTATATTTCCGGTCGTTTGTGTATATAACAATAAATAAGTGTGCCAAGCGGTTAATTCTGGTTATTAAAAATAACTAACATAAATATAAAATATTAAATATAATTAAATCAGATCGTTGTGAATAGTTTAGATAAAGAAATTCCACCTATAAACTATATAAAACCTTTTTAATAAAACGAAAATTAAGCAAAGTTCGATTGGCCAAGGAAAATACGTTTTTCCCAAACATTATAAATAATTCTAGTCTCATATATGCAGTTTGCAAGAATAACTAATGACCTGTCCAAATAGCCGAAAAACCTTGATTTACTATTTTAATTGCCAAAAACTAAGTTGCACTGTGTGTATAAATAATAGTTAATTTGATTTGTTTAGCTGCCAAATGGTTTTGGTTTCTAAACTACCTTAATCTTTAAGCTTCAAAAGGAATCATTTATCAAAAATTAATCAAAATAAATTATTAAATAATTTTTCAATTGGAATTTATTAGCTATTTTCGTTTGAATAATTAGTTATTGTGTGAAATAATCAATTTTAATTTGACTTTATTTTTGGTAACTAACATTTTTAGGGCTTATTTATTCGCTGGCTCTGACAAGAGTGCTTCACAAATATTTGTTCTTTGCAAGACAATTTGCCTAACTTAATTGAAACAAAGAGTTAACTCAGTTCAACACTCGCAAGCAGGGTCAAATGCTGTCCGAGGCGTATTAACTGTAAAAGCTTTTCATAGTCCTTCTTTTACTACGCTACGTTGGCTCCAAAACACCGCCCACTTTCACCGCCCCCCTCTACCACCCCCCTTTCACCTCGCTTTTTGAGCATTTTACACGCTTTTCCGATGTCAGTGTGTCAGTGTTACAGTGCCAAAGCCGGGTCCATGTCCGTGTTTTTGTGCTGCTGTCTGTGTCCGTAAGATGCCGACATTCCAAACGAAGCCCACTTTCGCCCCCTCTCTCTCTCTCCCTCTCTTTCTGTCTCTTTCTGCTGCTGGGGAAACGATTTGGCAATTGGAACACCAGCGAAGCCAGCACATTCACATTTTGGACCACGCTTATTTCGCGGCATTTTCGTTACGTATACGCAATGTGAGCCCAAAAGGCGTAAGGTTAAATTGCTCAATTTGAGTGGGAAAAATGTTTAAAAAAAATCTAGAAAAATATTGACAAAAAATATAATTAATTAAGAGATATATCCATGATTGTGTGCGTGTGTGTGTGGCCACAAATCTGCGTTTGTCTGTGTGTGTGTGCGCATTAGTTAACTTCCTTCGATGGCCCGGTGTTTCCTTTTATTTTCCTCTTCCCTGTCTCCAGCCAAATGTAAACAAATTTCAATAATGTACCTACAACAACAACAAAGAACAACAAAAAAGAAAAGATGTGAGAAAGGAAAACTGTATGTGTGTGTGTGTGTGTGTGTGTGTGTGTGTGGGTCAGGCGCATGTCTGCAGCAGAAGAAGAAGAGCGATTAAAGCAGCTGTGCGAAGCTCTTTCGTTTTATTTACATTTATTAATATTTCCTTTCATTTTTTTTCACCATTTCTATATCACTCTGTGACTGTGTGTGTGTGTGAGTGTGAGTGTGTCCGAGTATGCGGTTTTGCTCTTGGGAATTGTGGCGTCGCCATGGCGTATGCGTAATATTTTGTTTTGTAATTATATGCGCGGCGGGCAAACGAAAATTTGTGTTTAATTAATTAATTGAAGCGCAGCAGCAGCAGCAGCAGTAGCTGTGTGTATTTTCCGTGTTTTCCGTATTTTCCGTACCAAGTGACAGCAAGCGGCAAGCGTTTTCAGTTGACCGCGTGGCGCCAACTTGAGCGCAACTCAACGGCAGCTCCCCTTTCACCAAAAAAAAAAGAACGAAAAACGAAAAAAAGGCGAATAAAACCGAAACGAGTGTACCCAATTTTTGTAGATTTTTTTCTGCTTCGGTTGCCCAATTTTTATATGGTTTATTGCGTTTTATTTTCTCTCTCAGTCCCAAAAAACAGCTGCTTTCAGCTGCTTTATGTGCGTGTGCGTGTGTGTGTGTTGGTGTTTGTGGAAGCGAGATGGGCATATATAAATAGAATATTTCCCTTTTTTTTCTGTGTGGCCTGCATCCGCCAAGCAACGACCTTGCCGCCCGAAAACCAAAACGGAATGAAACAGCAGCCGAAAATAATACAAGAAATAAATAAAAAAGAAATAGAAAACGGAGTGCCAAGTGAAAAATATAAATTACAATATTTAAACTTTTTTTTCGGTGCCCTCATAAGTAGGCTATGCTTTTTTTTTATTGGCCCACAACAAAGTGCACGCAACTAACAACAAATGAATAAATATATAAATAAGCGACAATTGGCAGCAACATGTGGCTATAACCGCAATGCCAATGCCACTAAAATGTAATTACAACTGGCGAACCAAACCGGCAATGGAAACGAAAACGAAAAACCCACAACGTATCAACCGCAATCATCGAAGTGCTTAAAATCGAAAAACAACCCACAAAACAACAACAATCGAAAGTGCAATTGAACTTTAGTTCGATTTTATTGGGCTTCCTTTTTTAAGGGGCAGCTGTCGATCATCTTTGGCCATTGATTATATTAAATTTGGAATATTTTGGGAAATATTTGTATTAATAATAGGGTTTTTGTAAAAGTGTAAACGCAATTTTATTTGATTTAGTAATACCTTTCGAAATGTAGAAGAAATATTTTAAATCGGACCACTTATTAAAAAGCTATGAGCAAATAATGATATTTCCAAGCTAGATGGCGCCACTTCAAGCGACTGCTTGCATATCTCCATCTCTCTTGCACTCCTTTAGCTGAGTAACGGGTATTTGTTACTCGAGGTTTTTATCTAAAGTTAAGAAGGAATACACTTTTTAAGTGAACATACATCTTTTTAAATAATATTATTAAATTAAAACTCTTCGAGCACTTTTTTAATGTTTCTAAAGAAGGATCTTGTAATGAGTATTCCTTTTTTACCAACATAGAATACAAAACCAAGTTAAATTTTCAAAAATTAGATAAATGAGGTTGCTTTTCTGTGCTTTTAAAAGAGCCTTCGCTGATCAATATTTTTCCTGCACTTATGTACGCACAAATAGTAAGCCTAGATGATCGACCAGGCCCCCGCTAGGCAGGCCCGAAAAGTGAGCAAATAAATAGATACCAAATGCCGACGATCTGCAAATGGCAACCGAAAAGGCCAACGACGACGACGCTCGCACACAGACAACGCTTCCAGTACGAAGAGTGCCAGACTTTGTTCGTGCGGCGACGACGACTACAGTGAGACAAAGCTAACGGCGACGCGTGGAGGAGACTTTCGGCGCCCGAGGGGCCACGAGCGGCCCAGGCGGTGGCCGTCATGCAGCTGCAGGCGGCCGGGGCCCAATTAACCAGCAGCTGCATTTAGCTCATCCAAAGGACACACACATAAACAGACACAGCATACCGAATACACCTCTACATCACTGGCACACACTCACTCACACCCGCACACACACACGGACACTTGGACACCCAGACAAACGCACACAGATCAATACATTGGCAAGGATTCAGTGAGCTCATCGAAGCAGAACCAGAACTAGAAACCGAAACTGAAACCGAACCCGAAACCGAAACTGAAACTGAAACCATGCAGATGATACTTGTTGCTGGCGGGTAAGTGAAAAGTCAAGCCCACTTTCACCTTTTACCTGACAGCCACCCACCCCCCAACCCCTATCCCAAATTACTACCCCCTCCCCTTGATATCTGTGATATGTGTGCCTCTGTGTGTGTGTACTACTCGGAACTACTCGTACCAACTAACATCTGAGAAAGAGTATGTAATCCGTAACCCGTGTATCTATAAAGTTAAAAACCAACTGTATCTGTATCTACTACGATCTAGCTCAGGCAGCGCTATATATATATACGCTACATATCTCTATTCTTTATAGGATAAATCAACTATAAATATATATATTTGCTTCTTGTCTCGCCTTATTTGCCAATCGCACCCGTTGCCCGCCAAATGCCTTTGCTTGGCACTTGTATCTATGTATCTAGTCTTATAATAGCCATGGCTTATGTTAACTCATGTACTATATCTTGTATTGTGTATACCAAGTACCAAGCTTTCGCCTCTCGATGAGCCTGCCTGCGATAGGAATCCCCAAACTAATCACTCTCTTTCTCTGTCTCCCCATTTGCAACACTCTACGCTACTCCACACGATCTCTCTCCGATGACCGAACTCGATGCGTTTCGATATTCCCAACTTGCAGGTAAGTCAAAGAATATAAGTACTATATCTTTTATATGGGTTCTCATACGTATTATACGGATTGTTAAGTTAAGTGTTTAAATACGAGGGTTAGTTCATATTTTTATTAAATATGCCAGGAAATCTTCTTTCTTTTTCTATGTACTATGTACCTATTACATTTTTAAAACTTTTAGATAAATTATAGAACAATATTCTCACCATTTTTAAGGCGATTATAGAAAAACATTCTTGTTTTTTCAATTATCTTTTGTCTTTAAAATAATATATTTGAGAACAAATAATGGATAAATTGGGAAATTGTAAATTAGAAAATTGTATAATTGGGAAATTGTAAATTGGGAAATTGTAAATTGGGAAATTATAAATTGGGAAATTGTAAATTGGGAAATTGTAAATTCGGAAATTGTTAATTGGAAAATTGTAAATTGTTAAATTGTAAATTGGGACATTGTAAATTGGGAAATTGTAAATTGGGACATTGTAAATTGTGAGATTGCAAATTGGGAAATTGTAAACAGGGTTTTAAAACAATTTTAGAAGTAAGCAACTCTATCAAGATTTTAAATTCGAATAATTTAGCTTCCGGAAGCTGCTTTTAATGTTATATAGGATTATATTGATTGCTAACTTGCGATTAATCAGATTTTCATATTTAAACCAATAGTTCTCCACACTTTTTTAAGTTCTACTAAAGTTTAGCTTATTTCACAAAGGACAAACTCTTTTAGTCAGGACATCCGAGCATAAAGCTTGCATTGGGCTTTTAAGCTCTCAAAAGCTTGGCTTTAAAAGAACTTTCGAAAGGCTTTTAAGGTGGGGAAACAAGTAAGCATTCTGAAAAGCTAAGAGCTTAAAGCTGCTCTTTGTCCAGCTTTCTCAGCTTTCTTCCGTGAAAGAAGGACACTTCCTCGTTCCTCGTTCCCCTTTCTCTTTCTCTTTCTCTTTCTCTTTCTCTTTCCCTTCCCTCCTCTTCTCCACTCTTTTGCTTCCTGAGCTTTTGCATGCTTTGTTTGCCCGCGCGTTTGTGTGCGTGAATGTGCCATGTGTTTATTTATTAATAATTGCATTACTCATACGCCACGTTGTCCCTCGCTGGAAGCAAAGCGTTCAAGTGCACACGTGACACGTATATATCAGAGTGTGCGTGTGTGTGTGTGTGCATTACTGCTAGGCCTCACTATATGTGTGAGCTATTCGCATTATTATAATCAAGTGGAGCCAACAATGGAACAGGAATAGAGGATTCGGAGTAGGCTGGGCTGGGCTAACAGGAGCATAACGAGCCCGGCGGCATTTTAAAGCACACATTAATAATAGAGCAGCACACCTTGGTTATGGTTATGGAGATGGTATCCCATGTTGGTATATGGGGTTCGGGGTTTGGGGCTTTGCCTTTTGTGGTTTCTCCACCAATTCGATTTTCACTTGAATGTGTGTGTGTCTGTTTGTGTTTGGTTCATTTACAGTTTTCACCTAGTTTTCATGTTTTGGTTGTTTTGCCTTCGGCCGCCGCCTCAGCGGCCCCAAGCGGCATTTGCCTGGTCTGACACCCCAAAATCCAAACCCAAAGCCCAAGCCCGAGTGTCGCCAGTCGCCAGTAGTGTCCCTGTGTCCCTGAGTCCCTGGTTCCCGCTCTTCTTGCTTAGCCATGTTCACCCAGGCTACTCTTTGCCTTTGTTGTTGCCTTCCATTTTATTCGTTTTGGTTTCTGTTCTGTGCTGTTTCTTTTTTTTTTTTGGGCCTGCCTTTGGTCCCTGTGTTCGTGCCAAGTGGCACTAAAACTATTTGCCTTTTGGCCAGCTCAGTATTTCGTATGCCTTTGGTTTCGGCTGGCCAGCGGGAAGAGCGGGAACGGGAGCGGTACCTGCCACACAGCACAGGCACCGAGCTCAGCACATCACACATAACACGCAACACGCAGAGGCGCCAGGCGACAGGCGGAGTAAGAGTGCAGCTCTGGGAACTACTCCATACTCCCTGTACTCCCTGTACTCCCTATACTATATACTCCCTACTCCGTGCTGTATACTCCATACTCCTTACCACTGGCATCGAATCGTGCGGTAGCATACGATCCAGTCCAGCAGTCCGCCAATGCAGCAAATCGCACGTGCTCGCCTCGGCCCAAAACTTCGGTTGTCGAGTTCGGGTTCGTGGCGCCCAACGTGGGGCTTCGTGGCTTGGCTGGCCGCTTCGTTCGCTCGGCTCGTTCATTCGACATTCGGCGGTTCTTGTGGCACTGGACACTTTTGCAGCGCCTCAGTTCGGTTCAGTCGTCGCAGTCGCAGTCACGTCGTCACAACGTAATCGTGCAACGCGTTCCGCGCTTGGCGGCGACTGTCGTCAGTCAGTCAGTCAGTCAGTCAGTCAGTTAGTCTGTCATTCAGTTAGTCAGTCAGTCAGTCAGTCAGTCAGTCAGCCAGTCAGTCAATCAGTCAGTCAGTCAGTGGCAATTGGAGTTTAACTCCATTCTTCAATATAATTCTACCCAGCTCGCCCCCCCCCCCCCCCCTCGCACTTCTTTAAAGCAGGTGGTGCGTGCCGCGTTGTCGCGCGTGATTCTTGTTGTTGTTTTTTTTTTCGGTGACTGTGAATGTGTGGTTTCTTTTTTTTGTTGTTGTTGTTATTGTAACTCTTGTTGTTATTCTTATTCAGAGCTTGGTGCGTGCCGCAAAAATAAAAAGGAGAAAATCGAAAACGAGAAAGCCGAAGGAGAAACTCCATTTAAAAAGGTGTTTAAAACAGCTTAAGAAGCCATTTAAGCGCCGTTCGACGCGTCGTTGTAGCGCCTTTGAAAAGGACAAAAAAAAAAAAAGAAAGAAGGAAGGACATGATCAGCTCAGAGGCTGCGGAAGGAAGGAAGGAAGGAATGGGCAGGACAGAACTAAACAAAACTAAGCAAAACTAATAAAACAAAACAAGACAGGACTTGCAAGGACTTGTCTGCGTCTGTGTTCGTTTACCTTAATTAATGCAAATGGCAAACGGTAAATGGACCCGGACACGGCCAACATAATTTGCCTTGGGGCGCCACTCGAATCCACACCACTCTGCCAATGCACAGCCTCCATTTGAAAGGGGGAGGGGGCGATTGGAGACTCGAGATGCTAGCGATGGTAATGGTGGGTTGACCAGGCCAACTTCGGCTGCAGGTCGAGTTAATTAATATTTCACTCTAGTCAAGGAGGCCACTCGAAAAAGGGGTAGCAAGTGGAGCCTCCACTGAAGTTCTGCTTACATAAGCAACTTCAATTCCTATTGCCATTTTCCATTTCCATTTCCCCATTCCAACCGAGTGGCCCAAAAGAGCCAAAGGAGCGGAGCCTAAAGAGAAACTGGCAAATTGCTCATACGACGCATTGGCGCCGTCAAAAACTGAACGAGCCACTGAAAGGAGGAGGGAGGTGCAGAGAGGGGCTCAGGGGATATGAAAGCCAGCCGAAGCTGAAAGAAAAACAAGTTGACCCAATTTGCAATTGTAAATCAAACTTAAAATCACAGCCAAAGTTAAACAAAAATAGAATAGTCAGAGAAGAGAAGGAAAGCGAAGGGAAGGGAATGTTTAATGCAGCTATAATAAACCTGCTTCAAGGATCTCGAACTGAGATCAATGGAATGGGCTCAAAATAAACTGGGTGATGACATTAATATTTCATTAAGAGTGGATGGGAATCGATAAAGGGTTTATGTTTTGCTGTTCCAGTTCCTTTGTTGCAGATAAACACCAATTAATGTGTACAATCTGAGAAGTAATTATGTAAAAGTCCCCAAGAATTATTACTCATCCCGTGTTGCAGTTGAAAACTCTCGAATTCAAGAAGAAACTTCTCCCTTTTTCTCTCCATTTAAAGTGAATGGGAAATATATAAAACCAATCCAATGCTTAATGGTTTCTAGTTCCTTTGTTGAAGATAAATAACAAATAATATTTTAGATATTTGCAAATCGAAATATAAACCTTATTGAAAGTTCTCGAATTCAAGAAGAAAGTCTTCTCTGTTGCTTAGGAAATAAACAACAAAATTTAATGATGAATAGTTTATGTTTGACTCTTCTAGTTCCTTTGTTGAAGATAAATACCAATTAATATTGTAGATATTTTCAAATCTAAATAAAATCCTTAAGACTTACTATTGAAAATTCTCGAATTCAAGAGGAAAGTCTTCTCTGTTGCTTAGGAAATAAACAACAAAATTCAATGAATAATGGTTAATTTTTCCATGTACCAGTTCTTTTGCTAAAGATAAATACCAATTAATATATAATTAATACTAATAAATCTTAGAAGTTTAAGATTTAGTTGAAAATTCTCCATTTCAAGAAGAAAGTCCCCTCTTTTTGGCCTTATCTCTCGAATATTAGCAACCATTGTTCCGCGAGTCGCTGAAAATATGTTGAAAAACTTTCCGCCTCACAGTTTTCCCATACAAATTAGTTTTCTGGATTCTCGCTCTCTTTTTTCATTAATTTGTCTAGGCAGCAGCTGAGTTTCTGCCCCCATCTTTCATATTGCGTTAGGCATATGAGGTTATAATTCAGCCTCGTTCCTCGGAGTGAAGCTTCTTTTGTTTTCGCTCCTCCTTTTGTTTTGGGCCTTCACTCTTTTTACTTTCTTTACGCCATGTTCCCATTGTATTTGCGATTAAATTCAAGTTTGACTCGCACACGCCAAAATTAATTGGGCACTTGAAGAGTTGAACAAGTCGATCGAAGTTGAGGTGAGGGGGATGAGGTTTTGGATGTGTGCCGTGACGGCTCGACAGCCCAGCCTTCAGTTAACCCTTATGCTACCCCCCTCCTCGCTTCCTTTCCTTCTTTTTGTAATGTTCTAGGCAACTGATTTATTTTGATTGAACTTTGCATGCAAGCAGCTGAGGCAACAGGAAGAAGCCTGTGCCCCGAGTCCTGAGTTCTGAGTTCGAGCAACAACTGGCAAGTGAAACATCATAAAACAAAAGCAGTTTGCGGTTGAATACGAGTGGGGGGGGGGGGGGGGGGGTGTGTGTGTGTGGGGTTTCCCCTCTTTATTTTTTTGAATAGGGCTTGGGCTTGGAATTGAAAGCCATTCGCACGCACATTGCCCGCTTTTTTCGAGGCGCCGAGGCTTAGGCTTAGCTCCAGCTCAATCGTAAAGCTGCCCCCCCCCTTAACCCCCGGTTAACCCCTTGGTGCCAGAGGGGGTTAAGTGGTTATGGCAACAACAAGAGCAAGCAGAGCTTCGCTCACTCTCGACGCTAATAAATCCCCTCATGCCCCTCGTTCGGTGGCAAGTACTCGCTAAGCTCTTCTAATGCCACTGAGGCAACTCGGCTTTGTCTTTCGACTCCAATATAACCCGCCTTTAAACTTCAGAAGAAGAGGAGAAAACCCCATGATTGAATGGTTGAATATTCTTGTCTCATTCCTTTTCTATTTTTTCATTTCTGCCAACTCTTTCGCTCCATTTTGTCTTTCCTGCCACGCTTGCCCATTTAGTTTTGGCCCAATTGCTAACTTACATATGTATATATTTATGCGCATATTTTTGTGGTTGGGTACGAGCACACACACTAAAAGAAATTCGCTTTGGCCATCAAAAAAATATCCCCAGAGTGACCAACATATATGTATGTTTAGTTGGGGAATTAATGCTTACATATATGTATATTCCTTCGATACTACTCATTTTGTCCCCAAAATCCTTTAAACTCTGATTTCTCATACATTTTCAAGATCTTAGCCATGCGTTAAATTTAACAAGAGGATGAGAAAACGGCACTTAACATTAAGGAAAGGCTTTTGAATTTCGGTTTTAAGCTTTTAACCACACTTTAAATTTAACAAGAGAATGAGAAAACGATGCTTAATGTTAGAGAGAGGCTTTTAAGTTTTGGTTTTAAAGTGTTTCCAAGTTTTAAATTTAGAAAGAGGATGAGAAAACGCCGCTTAATGTTTCGGAAACGATTTTAAGGTTTGAACCACACTTTAAATTTAACAAGAGGATGAGAAAACGGCACTTATGTTTAGGAAAGGCTTTTAAATTTTGGTTTTAAGGCTTAAACCACACTTTAAATTTAACAAGAGGATGAGAAAACACCGCTTAATGTTTCGGAAAGGCTTTTAAATTTCGGTTTTAAGGTTTTAACCACCATTTAAATTTAACAAGAGGGTGAGAAAACGCTGCTTAATGTTTTTAGATAGGCTTTTAAATGTTGGTTTAAATCTTTTCACAAATAGTTCAAGTCTAACCTCGATCTATTGTATTTATTTTCGATATGTGATACATTTCCCCATTTATATGAGATAAATCCCCGCTTTGCGCTCAGTGTGCCATATATCTATGGGTATATATGGTCATGGATATTGTAAATTATTCGCCTGGATCCGGAATCTCTTGCCAGTGGATTTTGGTCGTCTGCTCGTCGGTCGGTTGGTCGGTTTGGAGAAATGTGAAATTCGAATGGCGAATGGAGAAAGGAGAACAGAGAAAGTTACGCACTGCGGCGATGGCGATGGCGAGTTTTGGGGCTTTTAATATGCTGCCGAGAGGTGGAAATATATGTGTGTGTAGATTGCACGTGCGCTGCGTGATTTTAATTTGAAACAAACATAGCCAGAGCACCGAAAACACACACACACACACACACACCAATTTTCTTCCTCTTTTTAGGTTTCGCTTTCTTATTGCTTGCTGTTTTTTTTTTTTGTATTTTTTGTGGCCGGCTTTTCACAGTTTTATTTGGTTTTTCCGTTTTCGCTCGGCTCTCACTCTTTTTTTTTTCATTTTTATTTGTTTTTTTTTTATTTTTTTTTCGTTTTTTTTTTGTAATTCTTTTTACGACTCAACAAGCAGCAGAAATATAACAAACGAGAAGAAGAAAAAAAAGAAAATGCGGCTGGGGGTGGCACACACACACACACACACAGAGACAGAACATTTATTGATCTGCGGCCGCTTGAAGCCAATTTGAAGGTCAAGCATACGCACTGTGGGCCCGTGGAGGAATCTTCTTCGCACCGAGAGAGTTGTGCAGTGTTATATAAACATGTGTACCCGCTGTACACCCCCCCCCCCCCCTCTCTCTGGTGACGTCATTGTAAATTATTTTCAAATTTGCGCCCAAAGGCCAAACAAGAAGCAGCTGCTGCACAAAGGCGGAAACGGAAGTAGCAGGCAGAAGGAGACAGGAGGCCACAGCACGGCAAACATAGCATACTTTTCAGCTGTAAGCTGTAAGCTATATGCTGTATGCTGTGTGTGTGAGGGTGAGAGGTTGGGTGGATGGCTTCCACTGCAGTTTGGCTCCCTGCTGTTGTTCCGTGTCAAACATTTTCATCCACTTGTTCGCATTATCCTGCCAGACAGCGCACAGCGGGCGACGGGCTTCAAAAGATGCCGCCAGCAGAAGCAAAAGCACCAAAGGCAGTGGCAAAAATTGTTACAATTGCTGTGAAGTGAAAGCCAAATCCGTGCGAAGGAGAAAAAATGAAAGGAATAAAATGGCCATAAACAGGCAAGCAAAATGGCCGTGATAAAACGAAAGTTATATACGCTCTCCAAGAGCTCCGTTCTCTATATAATTCCAAAATAATGATATTTCATGAAACTTTTCTACAACACTTTGGAGAATTAATTTTTTCAATCAAATTTCCATTTTGTTTTGGCATTAAACATATATGTTTAGTGGCTTATTCCCTGTGTTTCTCCTACAAAACTGATGTAAATCGAAAGACATGTATATATTGGCTTATTCCCTCATTTTCTCCTAGAAAATTGATATACCTACACTTATGGCCCCTGATTGAATAGACTTTCCCATTGACTGCACTCTAAAGTTTATCGTTGGCTGGCAGGAAAGTCAGGAAAATCAGGCAAACCAGGAGGAGGAAGGAGCTAACACTGGGATTATCCCTTAGCCAACTTGCAGGGTATTCCCATCAAGCCAAAGGCTTTTCCTGCCCTTTTCCTCCCCCTCCTTGCTGTGAAAATTCTTTGCGAAATCATGCAGAAAATCGCTAAAACCCAACAAGCAACTGAAGCCAACTGAACTCAAGACCGTTGGAAAGCACGCACATTTGGCTCGTTTGCCCCGTCGACTTTTCCTCTTTCCTTTCCTGACTGGGCGAATAAAAAAATTTCATTAATGCTTAAATAGAACTTGGAATCGCATTTCGGAATCGATTAGCATTTAGTTCTAGGTAGTTGGATAGTCGGAATGACGGCGCCAGTGGATGCATTTCAATTATGCAGCAGGAGCACACCTTCAATCAGGTGGCCAAATGGAAATAAATGAGACCGAGGCGGAACTCATTTTGCTTTCTGACTTTCAAAGTGAAAAGTTATGAAACGCAGATGATTGCATAAATTCAAAGTGGTATTCTGTTTGACATTTTAAGCGTAGATTTTGATGACCAGGTAATCCATTTCCATTTCCAGCTGAAATGGAAGAGAGCAGAATGCTAAAAGAAAGCGAAAATTTATTACAGACTTGAGAAACTAAGGTGCTGAGATATTTATATTATTTATATAGTTTATTCTGTTATAAAGATAGAACTAGTGGTATTTAAATGTGTCTAAAAGTATGCAGTGAAAACTGATCAGCCGAAATATAAATAAATTGTAGCATACTTTGTGGCCCCTTTCTTTATTACCTAACTTACTTTCTTAAATTTATATTCCTAAGCTTAAAAAAAAGATTATTACATTTGCTGTTTCTGTAATCACTAGTAAAGGTGTCTAAAAGTATGCAATAAATTATTCTTCTGCCTTCTTTTATCTATATTTAAATTTGCTGCTCTTCAAAGTGTCCCACTACTTTGAATTCCAACTCAAGATCTTTGCTTTTGGCGCTTGTACAAATACTTCAGTGGCAGGGGCAGTGGGAAAAAACAATCGCAAATTAAATAGAATTAGAATTAATTCAAATGGCAGTTCGGCGGCAGTGCCAAGAGCAACCACAACAAGCAACAGTAAAAATGGGCAATAAAAATTAACATAAAAATGCGCGAATGTCAGGCTTTCGCTCTTGTTCTCCCTTTCGCTCTGCAACTGCGACTCTGTGTGGGTCTATAAAAATCGTGTTGTGCTCTGGCTTTACCTATTTAGCTAGCCCTAAGCCCTGAGCCCCTGCGATATCCCCACTTCAATTCAAAAGCGGCAGGTGCAACACATGCTGCTCTGACCAAAAGGAACTTTCCTTCGCTCTCTTTTCCACCGCTTCTTTTTTTTCCCAGCTTTTTGGTAAGCAAAATCGATACAACCACAGTCGGGGAATTAGAACTTGGCTAACACACACACACATATAGAGGCAAAGCACGCGGCCAAAAAGAAATGCAAAGGCAAAGGACTTTTGTTCCCCTAATTAAAACGAAGCGGAGCAACCGAAAACGAAAAAACGAACGAGAAAAAAGTAGAGGTTATCTTTTTAACCTGGCTCTTAGCTCAGTGTTTTAACGGCTCTCATTGATTTCCACTGCACTTAGCCTAATTAAATTTGTGCAGCTTAATTTTCGTGTGTGTCAATCGATTTGCATATGCCTGGGAAAGTTCAATTCCATTTCCTGCCTCTTTGTCTGTGGCCAGCGAATCAAAGAAATGAAAAGAAAATAAAAGCGGGCAAAACTTTCGTTCAACTTTTGAAAGTCACGTGCCCGAAAGTCCAGAAAGTCTGAGAGTTCGAGAGTCCAAAAATGAACTCTGGCCAAGTCTCAGTTTACAGTTTACAAATTTCCAACTGGCGGCAGGAAAAGAGTTGGAAATTGTCGGCGAAATGGTGCAAAGACAGAGAAGGGAAGGTGGTGGGGAAGGGGAAAACCCCATAGACAGGGACTAAACTCAACTCAACTAAACTCGACACGAAACTATAAATGTTAATAACAAGCAACATTGTTACTAGTTCCTCTTCCTCTGGCGCTTCCTGTTCGCCCACTTTATAGAGGATAGAGGGTGTCCTCAGAGGTATGTCCTCGCAGATGGAACATATCCTTGCGAACGGACCGCTCGACAGCTTGGCTACTCATTGAATTGCATACGAGAAACATTATTACCTTCATATATTTTACAGTTTAAAAAGAAAGTTTTTATAAAGGTGTAAAGTATGCAGTGAAAATAGGGCTTTCGAACCTAAAATTTTCTGTTGCATAGTTTATTAACTGCAAGTGTCGCAGTTTAAAAAGAGAGATCCATATGTGCCAAGTGGCATTAAAATCACTTATAAAGGTATCTAAAAGTATGCAGGGAAAACTGGTCAGCCGAAATTAAAATAAATTGCTGCATACTTTGAGGCAGCTTTCTTTAATACTTAATTCACTTTTTTAACTATCTATTTTCTACCTAAAAAATATTTCTACACTTGTTATTTTTAAAAACCCTGGTAAAGGTGTCCAAAAGTAGCAATCAATTATTCTGCTGCCTACTTTTAGGCATTAACAAGGGGTATTTGGACAGTCGTGAGCAGCTTTCAAGAGGCAAACTTAATTGTTCGCCTGTATCCTGACTGGCATGCCCGAGTTGAGTCCTTGCTGTTCTCTTCTTGTTGTTGTTGTTTCAGCTATTGCCCCGCTGTTATTGTTGCTTTTGTTGTTCGTTATTCGTTATTCGCTGCTGGTGTTGGTGTTGCTGTTGCTGTTGGTTTTGGGTATGTTAGACAACAAAGTTTTAATGGTATTAGCAAGCCAAAAATAACACACACAAAATGTTGCCAACAACAATGTTGAATTTGAAGCGAGAAGAGCGACACACAGGCACACACACACACACAGACAGCAACATGGCAGGAAATGAGTGAAGTAAAGGAAATGAAAAAATCCATTGCCTACTTTTTGGAGCAGAGGCAAAGGGTTTTCCTTGAATTTGCCACACTTAAATCGAAATAATCGTAAATTAATTGTGAAAACACTTGTGAAAAAAAAAGAAAATGGAAAAGAAAAAGAGAAGAAAAGAAAAGGTGACGAAAGTCCCAATGGCAATATAATTTTTGTCCAGCCTTTTATTATTTTTTCCCCCCCTTCTTTGTGGTCACTGCATATGTGTGAGGGTGTCTATGCTGGCGTCAATTATCTGTGTCCATGTGGACGAGAGACAAGCTAAGTAAGCTTTTTGGGGCGGCAGGGCAGCTTGGCAAGCAGAAATTTAACTTTGTCAACCTTTGCAGTTTTATGAATTTCAAGGCCCACACTAAACGGGTGGCAAGTTGAGAGGTTAAGAGTGGAAAATTAGCTGATAATGCTTCTGGCTCTCTCTCTTCTGCTTGTGTGGGGCTTTTCTCGAGGATTATGCGATGGCTTTTGGGGCGGGGAAATTGTGCAAAATTGTGAAATACACACCCAAAAGAGCAACTTCAAACTATGTATGCGATGAAGTAAGAAGGAATTGCAATTTTAATTCCCACTAAAAATGAATTTATGAAGCGTCCATAAACAACACAACCATGCAAAATTGAAATAAAATTCCATTTTTCATTTGTTTACACATTTTTGCATGAAATATATATGTTTGACCAGGCCAAATAGACCACACAAGCACATATTTACTTAGATTCGGGCAAAAATAAATGGTAGAAAATTGAATGTTTTTGTTTTCCATTTTCTGTTGCTGCTTTGCCGAAAAATGCAATTGCAAATGCATTTCGCATAGGCGAAATTTGCATAAAGAATTTCAATTAAAATTTTAAGGGTATTTCCACAACAGGACAAGCTTTTCCATGGCTTTAATTTGGGAGAGAGAGAACTGTATTTAGTATACAACTAGAATATACCGTCATGAATCATTTCCTGCTTCGGATTCTGACATCTGGCAATTAATAAATCCACCTATGAACAGAGGGCGTACAAATAGGTTAAAGTAGGGCTAAAATTTTCACCGCAGTTTGTTTACCCACCAAATGATAGGGGGTGGTTTAGGATCAGGTGCCTAAGGGGAATGACCAAGCACGCACGAAAGCTAAACCCCCATCCCCAGCCCCGCCCCCTGAAACCGAAAGCAAACTCGCGTTTTTCCTTCTTTTTTTTCTGTTTTCTTTTTTTGCCCCGCAAGTTTCTAGGAATGTCAGCTCTGATATTTGTCGGCGCTTGTCTGTCATTTCCAATTTGCTGAGCCCCCCCCTTTGGATTCTACGCCCGTGCCCGTCGTAACCCCAACCTTTGACCCCCGCGGCAGACCCTTCATCGCATTGGCATTTCCGCTGTCATTTAGTAATCGATAAATTTTGTATTTGCCTTCGGTAAACGCTTCTCGTTTAGCTTGGGCTTTTTGTGTTGTCAATGCCGCTGGCCGACGATGCAAATGCTTTTCAGCGCTCTTGCAAAACGATTCCTCCACCCGCACACCTCATTTTGCACATGTGTTTGTGGTGAAGATTGGCACACAGTGAAAAAAATGAAGACTTCCTTGTAGTTATTGGGTTAAAATTAAATAAGTTCCTATATTTTTGTCAAATATAAATATTTAAAATACAAAATTGAAGACTTTCTGGTAGTTATTGGGTTAAAATGAAATAAAATCAAATATTTCTGGCAAATATAAATATTTAAAATCAAAGAACAAATGATGTTTAAATAATTATAAAATTCACCATAATATTCTTTCATTTTCTAAAAAAATATTACCACTCTTAGCATTTTTCTTTACCTAGTTTCTGGGGTTTGCCAAAATAGGTGTCTAAAAGTATGCAACAAAATATGTTTAAACCAAAAGTAATATGAATTCATACAGGAAAACGGCTATTCTTTATTCATTGCATACTTTCGGACACAATTTAAATACAAATGTATAGACAGTGAAACTTTGACTAGATTCAAAGTAGTTGAACTCTTAGTATTTCAGTAAAGTAAGATGAAATATGAAATCCTGTCATCTTTGCGGTTTCTAAAAGCACCATAAATAGAATTTTAATAAGCAGAATATCTCGGTTGTCAGCTAAGCAGAAAGACAGTAGAGCTATTTTCGGTTTGACAAAATGACAAAACGCCATTTTCGTGCGCCGTGCAGCTTTTGCTGCATCTCGTGGCAAATCAATCAATCAATCAAACCGCCGAGCTGAGTGGATGGCAAACTGAAGCGGGCTGAAACCGCTAAAGCCCACTTTATCACCCCTTTTGGCCAAAGTGGATATTAAACAGTCTAAACCGAAACCAAAACCCCTCTTCTTCTTTACCCCCTGGTGTCTTCTGTGTGCATAAAACAATAATTTGTGCATAAACCAAGCGAAAGCGAAACGTTTGGAAATGTTTATGGCACCACGGGGAATCGGGGAATCCCGGGGAGCTCCATCAGCCTCAACTTTGCCATCTTTGTACAGTATATACATATATATAAATATGGCACCAGTGTGAAAGAGATAGAAACAGAAACAGAGAGAGAGAGAGGGATAGCACTAGGGGGCGGTCCCCCAAAGAGATTCTTGTCATTAGTTTGAATAATTTATTTGTGTTTATTTTCCAACTGCGAGCGTTATATCACAGAGCTTTCTGTGCAGCTCTCAGCTTAACCCATTAAATAGTAAATCAGTAGATCAGGTTTTGAATTTGGATTTGGGAATATCTTGACTTATTTATAGTAAGCCTGCAATATCATTATTAACCAAGTATTTATAGGTGTCTAAAAGTATGCAACAATATATTTTCAGACCAAAAGTGATATGAATTCATACAGTAAGACGTTTGTGCTTTATTCACTGCCTACTTTTAGGCTGTTAGTTATATATTATAGTTCTTTATTTTTAGAAAACCAGCGGGAAATGTAACTACCATTATTTCGTTTCATTTTGTGCTAATGCAAATTTGCAAAACCCATTTCAATTTGGCAAATTTCATATGACATTTGGCCCTCTTACCTGGGTTGTCCAAAAAACTAGAGGGAAGTGCATTAAATGCGAATTATGCGGGCAGCTCTCCTCCATCCACCCACACATTTTCCCAGGCCAACTAACCATTTTCCTGGCTTTGTTTTATTGCTTTCAAATTAGCGCACAACTCAATTAAAGGCAAAGGAAGTGGAGAAGCTGGTGGTTTGGGTGGTTCGGTGGTTAGGGTAACTGGGTGGCTTAGTGGGTGAATGTGGATGCGCTTCAACGCGCATTTTGTGCCCCCACACTTTCCCATTTTCCATTTGCCATTTGCCATTTCCCACACTCTCAATGCAGCTCTCGCATTTAATTTAGTTGATTCTAATTTAATAATGAGTTGAATGGGTTTTTGTGTACGCTGGAAATGGCAACCACCCACCTCAATTGCGGCCAGCCACATCGTGTTCATATTAATGATAATGATAATGCTGATGCTGATGAGCATCGAGCATTACACCCACAAAATGCGAAAAGTTGAGGGAGTGTGGCCTGGGTGGGAAATAAATGCAGCATTATTGACATATAAATCCGATTAAAATAGCTCGTAATGCCCATGAATAGATTGAGTTACTATTTTTAGACTCAACGGCTTGCAAGCTAAACAGTTTCAAGTTCCACGTTCAAGTAAAAGAAATGTTTAGAAGGTCTAAAATTAAATGAATGATAAGAACTTATCTTTGGTGTTTGTTTGGCCATCATCTACAAATAATGAAGAAATAAAATATTACTTTTAATAAATAGAAACTAAAATTAAATTAAAATTAAAATCTAGTTTTTTATTAGCTTTATTAAATTAAATCAATAAAGTTTTTAAATTTTAAATTTTAAAATTTTATCTTCTTATTTTTTAGGAATTAGTTATAAATAATGGAGATATTTAGAAGTCTAAAATTAAATGTATCATTGATTAAAATTGTAAAAATCATTTTATAATTTTATCCTAACATTAATAACAAACATTGAAAAAATATTAAGAAATTTTAAACGAATATTTAAAGTATAAAATGAAATTAATTATATATTAAAATCAGTAAATCTAGTTCTTAACTTAACTTTAATACATTTAATTCAGTTTAATTTGGTTTTACTAAATTTACTAAATCGTATAAATGCCATCTTAAGATTTATTTAATGGAGATTTAGAACTATTTCTGTTAGGGAGCGTTATTGAAATACCTCAAAGTCCCAGTGTCGCGGCATAATTTACCGAAATAACCAATACAATATGGAATATGGAACCCGTGAGCATATAACCTCTGGCCTTAAGGTCTGGCATATGTGAGCATGCTTGTAAGCCAGTGAGCGAGGCGATTGCCCAGGGAGGCGATGTGGGGCTCAGAGACCCGGAGACTCTGAAGCTCTGAGGCTCTGCGGCTCCCCTTTCTGTCGTCGTAATTGAATGGCCAATGGACTGACGGTCGTGACCTTGCCGGTTGGCCGAGGCCTATGCCACCCCCACCTGCTGCCAATTTCAACCCCCCCCCCTCGTTTGCCGTATGAGTTAATGCGCTTACATGAACGTCAGCGTCAACGCAAGTGTTTGGCATTGCACTTTAAGCCCGTGCAGCCGGGCAACTGTCACCTAATGGCCATCGTACCAGAGCCGCCAAAACCATCGACTGGAGGAGATTAGTGCAATAGCAACAGCAACACGAGGCGTATACGTGATGCGAGGCGTATACGTGATGTGAGGGCGCATAAATCAATAAAACCCCGGCCAGCTCTCCTCTCTTCTCTCCTCACCTATTCTCTTTTATTTTCTGGCACCTGAGCCAAAAGCATTGTTAACACACACACAATTTCCACACGGAAGCGGCTTTAAAGCCTTTCGTCTTATTAAATGCCATAAACGCCATTTGGGCTGCAAAAATCTGCGAAAAATTAGCGAAAGCTAATTCAGTGAGCCGAAAAACTTGATGTTTAATTGGCGCACTCGGTTTGCCATCTACCAATTAAAATAATGGATTGGTTTGGAGTGTAGATAAAATAAATATAAATATCAATTAGCAGGAATGGGAGAAAGCTTACATCTTGCTGCATTTTTGGCTAATTGAAAGTAATCTGTATTTTATATTTTTGCATCGCAAGTAATTAATATTCCATTTTTAGATTTTTATTCGCCATTAAACGTGTCGATTCAATGTCATAAATTTCAATTAACAGTCATTAAGCACTCAGTGCCTTTTTTAATAATTAATAAATTAAATAAATCGCTAGAAATTCATTAAAAACTTAAATAAAGCAAATGCTTTACATTTAAATACTTTTGTTAAAATCCTGATTCTTTTTCGCTTTCAATTCAAAGTCAATTTATTAAAGCGGACAGGTAGGCGGTTGCCATTTGATAGTAGATAATGCCGCATGCCACATGCTTTGTTTGCCTTTGCGAGTTGATTTCGATTCAATTCAATTCGATTCGATTTGATGTGATGTGATTCACTTTCCTAGGGGTTTTGGTTTGGTTTGGTTTGCTTTTTGTTTGCTTTCGCAGCAATGTGCTTCAAGCTAAACAACCAACACAGCCGGCAACAAAGCAGAACCAACAGCGATGCAATTATGGCTGGCATTACGCAATAGTTACATAAGACTCAGGGCTCAGGGCGAGGGCACGCTAATTGATTTGCCAAGCGAGTGGGTGGCAAATGGAGGGGAGGGGAAAAGGGAGAAGGGAGGGCAATCGGTAGCCGGAAAACCGGAAAATCGAAAAAGTGTTAAGAGGGGGGGGGCAAGCAATAAGTAGCTCTATATATAGCTTTAATTACACCCATCATCAGAGATTTTTGATCCTTCACCCTCGGCGATATTAGCCATTAAAGCAGCCATCGATTGGTTAAAAACCTTCATCATACCAAAGCAAACCTGTTTTACTAAGGCTTAAATAGTTACAACGAAATATCGGAACTATCAAAATATCGATAGTTGAAAAAGGATTAATTGAAATCCCCTAAAAGTTTAATTCGATTTTTCTAAGTCAGCCTCGATAGTCAAACATCGAAACAATCGATAACATTTTCGATTACTTTTTTTAATGAATTATATGATCAAATTTCTATAAGTCAGCTTAGTGGTAAATGCCATGTTTCTTGGCAACTATCGAAAGTGTCTTAAAAGCATCGATAGTGGGCCAGCGAAACAATCGATAATATCGATTTTAATCGTTTTTTGCTATTACCAGCTCTGTTAGCAATGTACTTAAGTGAATCGCCGCGAAAACTAAAATGAAAACGAAAGTGAAAATGAGCGAATGGCAGACGCGGCCACAGCAAATGCAATCGCAATCGATCCATGACACAACCAGTGACAAGCAGTCCCCCAGTGATTCCGAAACCGAATCCAAATCGAAGTGAGTCCCGATCCCCAGTGAATCCCCTGTCGCCCACGTCCACGTCCACCATCTCAGGCTCAGGCGGCTCGGGTGCTCAGGTGAGCCTGAGCCAAGGGCCAAGGGCCACCTGGTGGCATGGCCGCCGTCGCCGGCCTCTACGGCCTTGGGGAGGATCGTCAGCACCGCAAGAAGCAGCAGCAGCAGCAGCAGCACCAGAAGGAGCAGCTCGAGCAGAAGGAGGAGCAGAAGAAGATCGCCGAGCGGAAGCTGCAGCTGCGCGAACAGCAGCTGCAGCGCAACTCCCTCGACGGCTACGGGTATGCCCACTATTGCCATACAAAATATAAGTCTGCATTTTATTCAAATATTTACATAATATACTTTCAGCATATAAAAGGTACAGTTAGGGAAACAAATATATTTCCCTAAAATACTATTGACATTCATAATTTTTGACATTCCTTATCCGAGCGTTTAGAGTGAAAAATAGCTAATCTAATTTTGCAAAACAATTCCCTTTTTTGCGATTCTTCAATCGTAATTTGCACAAATCAAGGACCACAGCTAAAAGACCGACTGTTTTGAGCAGCTCATCACCTAAACTAACGATCCCCATCACTTTCTGAGAAATATTTTTTGGAATCAATTTTCGCATTTTTGATAAGGGGTTACATCATGATTTTTTGCAAAAAATTGACAAAAATTTAAATTTCCAGATTTGAACGCCAGTCGATTGGAAATTTAATTACGAGTTCAACGATGTATGACACTCCATATTTGGATCATTATTTTCATTGTTTCGACGAAAAAACTGATTTTTTGTTTACAAAAAATCGAGATTTCGGTTTTTGATAAAAAAAAGGAATTTCTTCCTTTGGTTTTTATGCTATAACTTTGCTAAAAATGGTCCTACACCAAAAACACACACTGTTTTGAACAGCTAACAACTTAATAATTACATTCATACCACTTTCCGTGTGATTTTGAAAAAATAAAATTTTTGACAATTTTGATTTTTTTTTGTAAGGGGGTACATCATGATTTTTTGCGAAAAATGCCAAAAAAATAAAATGTCCAGCTTTAAATGCGAATCGATTGGAAATTTAATAACGAGTTCAGAAAGGTATGACAATCCATATTTGAAACAATATTTCCATTGTTTCGGCAAAAAAACTGGTTTGTTTTTTTTTGAAAATTCGGGATTTCGGTTTATGACAAAAATAGGAATTTTCCGTTTGGTTTTTTAGCTGTAACTTGGCCAAAAATGGTCCTACACCAAAAATGCATACTGTTTTGAACAGATAACAACTTAATAATTACATCCATAACACTTTCCGTGTGATTTAAAAAAAATAAAATTTTCGTAAATTTTTACTTTTTTTTGTAAGGGGGTACATCATGATTTTTTGCAAAAAAATAAAATGTCCAGGTTTAAATGCGAATCGATTGGAAATTTAATAACGAGTTCAGAAAGGTATGATAATCCATATTTTGCATTGTTTTGTCAAAAAAAACCGATTTTTTGGCCAATAAAGTTAGTTTTTCTCTTTTTGATATCCACCTTCCTGATGGCTTCATCATGCAAAAAATAATACAAAGTAATATTAGTTAAATGCAAATTACTTTAATATTAGTTTTCAAGTGCGAGCAGAAAAAAGCGGCATTCCCCTTTTCTGAAATTATTCCTTGAAAAGGTGCAAAATGTTTAGCCTGCCGCATTGCCGATGGCTTCATCAGAGTTAAACCTCTTTCCCCAGCGGATATCCAAATGCAAAATAAGTAAATAAGCAACGACGGAAGCTGTATGCCACGAACGTAGCCTAAAGGATTCGTTTACCCTTATCTCGGGGCACTTGGCTGCACCACCTGAACCACTCGAGCAACGCCCCCAAACTCAAACTCCGCCACTCGAATTGTTTACCTCGCCCAGTTCGCAACCGAAAAAAATAGAAATGAAAATAAAAATAAAGGAAAATAAAAAGGAAAAGGAAAAAGGGGAAAAACGAGGGGCTGGGAGTGAAGATATCTGTCCTAAAAGCGCAATAAACGTGACTAAAGTAAACTAAATCAAGAACGAAGCACAAGGAGAACTTTGAGTTTGAGTTGAGCATTTCGTGTTGCACTTGACAGGGCGAAAGGAGAGCAAGAAAGGAAGAAAGTGAGAAATGAAAGGCAAGCTGAAACTTAAGCTCGTGTGTGCACTGAGCAAAAATACAAAGGTGTCAGGGAAAAAACTTTAATAAATTAAATATTCGCAAGTCAAAAGAATATTATATTTATATCTCAAAAATATTATTATTTCAAAATTAAATATCATCATAATATTTAATTATTTTCTAAGTATTATATCTTAAACATAATAAAAATCCTTAAATATTTTCCACTTTCCAAATTCTATAAATAATTTAATAATTTTATTAACGATCCAAAATCTATAGATAATATTTTTGTTCCGTGTATAGATAGAAATGTAACTAACTCACACGTCTTGCTGGTTTTCCTTTAAAAAGGTTGAGAAAACAGGGAATCTCAGGAGAAATAAATAATGCTTGACAATAAAAAATATGGCAATGTCCAATGTTCATTGCTACATTATTTTATCCAAAATAATTGCTTCCACAATTTAAATTTATATATTTAAATAAAAAACTGCAATCAATGCGTATATTTCACAAATCCAATTTACAAATATTGCTAGATTTTTCTACACCGATTCTGAAGCGTTATTTAAGTGGCTTTCCTTTGTATCTGCATCTGTGCAATTGAAGGCAACGAAAAACCATTGAGCAGTAAGCAATGAAAAATCCACAAAACAACAAGGGAAAAAAAGGAAATGGAAGGAAAAACGAAAACACAGCCTGCTGGCTGGGAAATAGAATAAAAATAAAGAAAAAAGTGAAAGCCAAAATGTTATTTTGTTCAAGAGTTGCAGGGCGCCATGCAGTCAGCCTGCTGTCAAGCAACCCCCTTCCCCCCCCTCCCCCCCCTGCCAAGTAAAAGAAAACTCATGTGAGGGCGGGGAAAAACTCCTCTTCTCTGGCGCATTTCTTCTTTTTGTTTCTCGCTTTTCCGGGAAACTTTCTTATTCGACTTTTGTATGCCTGCGCTTAAACTCGTATTTTATAGAATGATATTTTTGGCTGAATGCCAACTGAGGCAGTTACCAGAGCGAGGGGCGAACAAGGGTTAAGGGGGGGGTATATGTATATGTGTGCTGTATATGTGACTTTGATATGCATGTGTGTGTTTGTGCACTGAAAGCCTTTTGGTAATTACATTAAACATGCCCAAAATGCAGCAGCAATTTACACATTTCCCTCAGCCAGCCACGCCCCCCTGGTGCCCGCCTATGCCCGCCCCCTTTTTTTTGGATAAATCCAACTCCATTTTCTCTTGTGTGTGTGTGTGTGTATGACGTCACAGCAGCAGTTGCCAAAAATTGCAACTGAAAACTCTGGCGGCCATAAAAAAGGATAAAACTGAGAAAAAAAAAAAGAGAAAAACATACAGAGAAACACAGTGGTGATGCCTTTGGGTTAAGCAGCGGTATATATGTACATATGTATATATATAGATATATATATCTGTGTATATAAAACCATACTGTGTGTGTGCAGCAGCCTCAAGGACATTTCCACTTGCATCTGCTTCAATTTTGTTGCATTAGTGTCAGCATCTCTCTCTCTCTTTCTCTCTCTGGTTTTGTTCTTTTTTGTTTATTCCGGCTAAGTTGTTAGGCCTTTGGGGGGCGGGGGTGGGAAAGGGAGCAGGGGGCGTGGTCCTCGCCCAGACACAATGTCGCGTCTAACGAGCGCAACTGAAATTAAATTCATTTTCCGCCGTTTTTGAAGTTCACATTATTGTCAGTTTTATATTTACAAGATCACAAAGCGAATGTTTTGGCATTTTTTACAATTTATTACACTTTTAGTTACTTGTTAGCTTTTTTTCTAAACATTTAAATACATTTGAATAACTTTTTCATAGGCACAAAAAAATAGCTATTCAGATTTTGCACAAAATCTGCTTTTTTTTGCAGTTTTTCAAACGTAATTTGGACAAATCAAGGCCCACAGCTAAAAAGTTAACTGTTTTGAGCAGCTAACAACCTAAGCTAACGATTCCCATCACTACAGGGAAAATTAAAATTTTCACCAATTTTCACATTTTTGATAAGGGGTAACATCATGATTTTTTGCAAAAAATGACAAAAATAAAAAATTTCTATGTTTGAATGCCAATTGATTGGGAATATAATTACGAGCTCAACGATGTATGACACTCCATCTTTTGACCATTTTTATGCATTGTTTTGGTCAAAAAACTGATTTTTTAGGGTGGAAAATATGATTTAAATTTTCAACCAAAAATTGGTATTTAATATTAGACAAATATAAATTACTTGGATATTAGTTTTATGTTCAATATTCAAATTACGATTTGAAATTCTTATCAAATTAAAAATATAGCCCATTTAATTATTAAAGTATTTTAAATATATTTAAATTACATTTTTCTTGTGAATATAAAATTTATGTTGGATATTTAAATTCTTATAAACTTCAGAAAAACCTTCCCAAACGTCTTAACTTTTATCGTAGCACTGCCATCAGTCGTTTTTAATGCGCAACCAATTAAAACTTAAATTCAATTTGGGATTGAAAGTTGTGCAAGCTTCCCCTTTCGAAGGTCCCCATTTTATTTTTAGTCTTTAGTTTTTGTTTTGCAGTGCTCACGATGTGCAACTAATGACGTTGACAAATGCTGCAAGTGTCCCTCGTTCTGGCCAAAATCGGAGTCTACAGCTGCGGATACAGCTGCAGCTGCAGATACAGATACGAATGCGAGTACGGATACGGATACAGTTGCAATTTCAGTTGCAGTTGCCAACTGCCTGCCAACTGTCTGTCTGATTTGGAGAGCCGCAGACAAACTGACGACAGGCAAAGCGTCGCCAGTTTCTCCTATCAAGCTACCCCGCCTGCCCCCGTCTACCCCCCTTTAGCAGGGCTTTTCCAGCGCTTTTCCACATTTCCCAGACGAAGTCAGCTGGCCAGTGTTGCCAACTAAAGATTACCAAGATATCCAAAGAATCTTGTGACATGATAAGTTAATACCATAAAATTATTTATTTAAATTGTAAATATATTTATTAAATTCTTAAATATATTTATGTATGCATATACTTTAAAGAAATATTATTGGTTTACTTTAAAATTACTTTTGGATATTAAAATAGGTGTCTAAAAGTATGCAACAATATATTTTAGACTCAAAAGTGCGATGAATTCATTTGGGAAGACGACTATCATTAATTCATTGCATACTTTTAGACACTTATTGCGATTTCTGTTGCACCCCCGAATATAAGGTTTCCATGAATGTTAAATTGTTAAAAAGCCCTATCTTTAAAACGAAAGACTTGCTTATAGATAAGTAAAGATGTTATTGAATTTATATTTTTAGGATAACTATCTTTTAATCCCCAATAAAATCCAGATATATCTAAAGTCAAGTTGGCAACACTTTCTGCCATGGCTGTCGGTGCAGCAAATTAACATCATGACACACATTTAAATGCAGACAAACCAGAGGGAGGCAGAGGGAAAGGGACTGGGACTGGGGAGAATTGGAGTGGCAAGTTGCAAGTGGCAAGTGGAGAGATTCTGCAGTAGTACCCGGGGACTTGGGGAAATTGAGGCCACACACACTGGAAATGGAAACGGAGATGCAGAAAGCTTCACTTTCGCCAGATGTTTCCACAGCGCACATTTCCATATGAGCCATCTAATTACCCATGAATTGCCAGCGCACTCGATGAAATTCAATTACCAATAAATTGGCATTTAATTGGCTGTAAATCTAAAAAAAAAATGGAAAACAAATTTGCTTAATTGCTTAGGCGCAGGCATTTAAATCACTGGATTATTTCGGTCTAATGTGTTTTTAAATATTTTTAAAAATAAATACACCTTTCGCTTGCGTTCCACTTTGCTGAAAGCCATTTAATTATGGATACACAATCGATAAAAGCAACTGAAATCGCTTTCCATTTCTTTATTTATGTCTTATTTTTCTGCAAAACTTGGCCAATGGGGGAAACGTCGCTTGCATAATCGCCGAAAAAAGTCAGCGGAGGAAATGCGAGGAAAGTGGGATTTTTGGGTGCCGTATGCCCAAATAAATATGCAATTGTTATAAAAAATCGAAGGCCAACTTTCAAGTGTCAGCCATATTTCACACTCTCTTCGCTTCTCTGTATGTGTGTGTGTGTGTGTGTACGAGAGAAAGGGAAATAGAGAGCAAGAGAGGGAGCAGACAGGCCGGAAGTGACAAGCAATTTGGGCGGCAAAAAGATGCAGCACACGCAAAAAAAATCTAGCTAAATATTTTCTAATCTCTTTGATAAGTTGGAATACCTAACATGAAATGTAACTTAAATCCTAAAAATGTCTAATATTTATTCACTTTATATAATCTCAAATAATTGGAATAGTCAAGCAGAAATTACAGCAAAAAAAAAACAACACAAAAAACTCTTAATTTGGCCAAAAATCCGATGCAGATTTTATCGGTTTTTTGGCCAATAAATGGTCGAAATATGGAATGTCATACCTTGCTGAGCTCGTAATTTGATTTCCAATCAATTGGCATTCAAACCTAGAAAATTTTAATTTTTGTCAGTTTTTGCAAAAAATTGTGATGCAACCCCTTACCAAAAATGCGAAAATTGGAGAAAATTTTAATTTTCTCAAAAGTGATGGGGATCGTTAGCTTAGGTTGCCAGCTGCTCAAAACAGTCGTTCTTTTAGCTGTGGGCCTTAAATTTCTGCGAATTTCTGCTTAAAAACCCGCTTAAAAGGGTATTTTTCCTGTGTTTTTTCATAGATACGATTTATAAACCATATTTCATATTCAAAAAATATTTTTGAACCAAATGTGATGGGAAAAATTTGTAGAATATATAATAAGTGAATATTTTTCTTAGTGCAGATTTCGGCCCATCAGCAACATCTCACACACACACACACACAGATGCTGTTGGTGGCGCCAAGTCGCTGACCCCCTTTTCCACTCCTCCACCGCCATGTCAGTGTCCACGTCCATGTCCCTTTTCCCTCAACCCATTTTTTCTGCCATCGCAACTTGCAACTCGCAACTCGAAGGATGAGCCATAAATTTGGCACGTTGTTTTGCTGCGCTGCACAAGTTTTTCGGCGGTATAAAGACTTTCCACTTTTCCACCCATCGATGGCTCCTCGTTTTTTTTGCCTCCCTCTTTTTTTCCCCCTTTTTTCCTTGCTGCGACTGCGGCTCTTTGCTCAAAAATATGTATATTTCGGTCTCATCCCTTGGTCGCATATTTTATGCAGCTGCCCGGGGTCCTCGGATACTCGGATACTCGGATACACGGATCCTCGGGGTCCTGGGCCTCGTCCTTTCGTCCTCGAACAGGTCGGAATGTTGGCCAAAGCTGCGGGCCACATTTTCCACGCTCGCTCCTCATCCATTGACGTTTGAGGTTGCCGCCGCTGCATTGTTGCTGAATTGTCGTCGAGTTGCCACCGTCATCCTTGTCATCCTTGTCGTTTTCGTCCTGTGTAATTGCACCAATCGCTTTATGAAATTCCAGCAGCCTTCCTTTCATCCATAAAAAACATATTTTAGCTTTTTGCCACCACTCTCCATCATATCTGCCTCGGCATCTCTCATAAATCTCATTAAAAATGCGGGTGGCGAAAAAATGATGGCAAAATGCTTACGAGTGGCCACTATTGAAAAGGGGGAAGAGGAAAATGATAATATTTATTACAGTTATTAGAGGTGTGAAATCTCAAAGGATTAACTAAAATATGGGTCATGACATGGGAAAAAAGAGCTAAAGGGTTTCATTTTCTGTCTATTTGTGTTCGAAATTTATTTTATAATGTAATACAAAAATTTATTTTTTTTTATATATTTAGAAATTTGTTTTACAATATATATAGAAATATTAATTTTATCTTATATATTTAGAAAAGTTGTTTATAATATAATAAAAAATATTTATTGTATTTTAAATATTTATAAATTTATTTTATTATTATTAAAACTGAATATTTATTTTATTTTAAATATTTTGAAATTTTTTTTAACAATTTTAAACATATTGGTCTATTTATTTTATTTTATAAATTTTAGAATTTTCTGCTATTTGAGCCAGAAAATGTTTAATCATTTAGGCTAATTGGCAGGGCAACGTAGTTAATACAGATATATTCCGGTCAGCACTTTTATTGTTATCCCCGTTAAGCTGGCTCACCGCATCCACACGGACAGACCCATGGAAAATATGCATTTTCCTCGCTTTTCCCCCATAAATTTGGCCAGCAGCTTAACAAGGGAGCTGAACAGCCCCCGAAAGGGGAAAAAACAAGGAAAAAATGCAGCAACGAGGCGGAAAACCCGCGGAAAAAGCGAGGGGATGGGGTTACAATGTATAACACGACACTAAAAATTTTATGGCTCCCACAGCCTTTGACTTCGGCTAAGGTTCAGCATCGGTTGCAGGTTTTCCGGCTTCAGCTTTTGGACTTAGCTTTCGTTTTTGGACTTGGTTAAGTGCAGCCACGACTAGCGACTAGCCTGGTTTATCCAGGCCTTTTATGACCGCGATATATAGTGGTATATGTAGATACCTTGCCATATATGTCCGCAAAACGCATGTGCGTCACTTTCGGGACCTTTTGTTATTGTTTCGAAGGTCAGTGTATCAGTTGGGTTGCCAAAAATAAATCCGCTGGCTAATTGATGGAATACCAGTTTTGCCGCAACCACAATTCAAGCGTTTCGATTTATTATACCCACATCGCATATCCAAAAATACACATACATGCATCCTGAAAATCGCCTAATCGATGGAGCATCGACTACAAAATGCCCAAGCTCATAATGAATATTTTAGCTTGATTAATTGCCAGTCGAACAATGGTAGTTTCCAAATTTTCAACTATCCAACTATGCCAAAGGAAGTGTTTTTGACCTTTGGGAATTTTTGGCCAAAATTAAGCCATTTTATGTAGGCCAAAAATGGGCAAACATTTTGGTACACCATTCGTAGCTTTATCTTTCAAAGTTTTGAACTTTAACTTGCTTTAGTTTCTCAAATGCATAAGCTTCAAATGCCATATTTTTCAACCTGACATCGGCAATTTACTGTAATTAATATTGAATTAAATTCACGCTGACATGCAACTACAACTCAATTACTCTCCGCTTAAGCTGCCAATTATTTTGTCGCTCATTGAAAAAAGTGCCGAGTTTCATCATAAATAATAAATACCAAACGAATGTGTAAAATGACCATAATTGCCTGGAAACTTTAGTGTTCTTAGAGTTCTCAAGCAGTAATTTCTAGATGCTAAATATCAAAGTGGAGGAGATGGGTAAAATATTAAATATTAATATTAAGGTTGTGTCTAAAAATAAATATGATTTATTTATTATTTTTTTTTTTGATGACAAGGTATATAAAATTTATTTTGTATAAACCTAAAGTTGTATTAAATTATTGAGATTTGTTAAACATTAAATATATTTTAAGGTTGTTTCAATTTTTGTATAAAAATAAATATGATTTATTTATTATTTTATTTTTATGACAAAGTATATAAAATGTATTTTGTATAAAGCTAAAGCTTTATTAAAGTATGGAGATTTGTAAAATATTAAATATATTTTAAAATTAAATATAAATTTAATTAATATCTTATTTTCATTTTGTGTCTGAAAATATATATGATTTATTTATTATTTTACTTTATATGACAAAATATATGCATTTTATTTGATATACAAATATTTTTCCCATCGTTTGCAACTTTAATTCAATTTGATTTTCCCTCAAATGTTCGGTGCCAGTGAAAATTGTTGTTTTTTATGCATACTTCAGCTTTTTTATATATCATATATCGAATTACGTTAGTCCTTATTGGCCAATGGACCTGACTAATTGATTTTGCGCACGGAATATGAATTCGATTTGTGTTGGGTTGTTTATCATTGCTGGTTGCTTGGTGGGTTTATTTCAGCCTTGGCAGTCTGTCAAGGATACGCGGCCCGCCCACTGACGTCACACGGGGGCGGTGAACTGCGGTGGATGGCCAACGATGCGGCTGACCCAGCGACCCATTAACCCGCCAAATTCCCGCTTAACCCCTGCTAGCCAGCCAGCCAGCTTTTCTGTTTCCTTTTCCTCTTCCTTTCCCGATTCATTCACCTGCCTTTCGATTCGGATTTTCCGAGTTTCCGGGTTTTCGAGAGCGCGCGCCCAGCATCCAAAGGACGAGCTTTCTGCGGTGGCGCCCTCTGTGCGCCAAGCTTTTCGCCTGGAAAGCGGTCTGGAATGGCCGCAGACGCACAGCTTCCGGCTTCCAGGCTAAAAGCGAAAAGCTCGCTCTGTTGACAGCTGGCCAACTGACAGTTGGTTGTGTTCCGTTTCCGCTGCATTCCTCCAGCAATTAATACAGAAAGTAAACTTTAATCATAAAAAATCTTTAAAATATAGAGAAAAGGGAATAGCATTAGCTTCAACTTCTTTAGTGAGGTGACGTTTTTAGAGAAACATTTTTGTTGCATGCTTTTGAATACCATATTTCATTTCACTTTTCACTCGAGCGACTTCAAGACTAATATTTACCACAAAAATTTGTATTTTGTCCGAAACTACACAAGAAATTGTCCAAATATTGAGTGTCATAGCGTTTTGGTTTCGTGATGAAATTCCTAAATCTGGTAACTTCAATTGTTGAACGATAATTTTTCAACCGACTGTTTAAAGCGACATTTTAAATAATTATTCTGCGATCTTTTCTTAAAAGCTAATATTTTCTATAAAGTTTACAAATTTATTCTTTTAATGTATACCATCATATACACAAATCAACAGGTTATAAAACAATCTTTTATGTCTATCGAAAATATACTTTTTGATTGAATTATTTTATGCGATTAATAAATCAAAACCAGACGCCAAAGAAGGCACAAATTTAACCCAGATTTTTACAAGGTTAAGAATAACAATTTATCAAAACAATTTGTTGAAGAAAATTAAAACTACTTGTCAATTCAAAAATAAATTACTAAAAAACAAAAACACCTGTAGGCTTCACGGGGTAACTGAGCTTGTTTAAAAAGTTTAAAGCTTAGTATGAAATCATTCCAGTCAAAAATTAAAGGAAAAAAACTACGAATAAAAATCCTTAAAACAAATTTGACTAAACAGATCAAAAACATCTATTAGAAAAGGAAATTTCAAAACACATGAAGCGGCCGCTTCTTGATTTTGACAGCTGTCAGTGGGTGGGTCGCCTGGAGAGCTTTATTCATTGAGGAAACTGGCGGGGCGAAGCTCAAGCTCGCTGCTCGCTGCTCTCTGCTCGGCAGGTCCTGTCGCCTGGAAGGCCAGCTGACAGCTGACAGCTTCCAGCTTCCACTGGCGAAGCAGCTGTCTCATCAGCAAGGAGTAAGTTGATGGGTGGGGTGGGTGAACCCCAGCGGGGAACGCTGGCAATGGAATGGCATAAGGGGAACGGAATGGCATTGAAACGAAAGCCAGCGGAACGAGCGAACAAGGAACGAGGAATGCCGAGTGGCAAACTGAGAGAGCGTCAGTCTGTGGCAGCCAGCAGCCGACAGCAGATGCCGAACGAGGATGCAGAGAAACCGAAACCGAAACAGAAACAGAAATCCAAATCGAAATCAAAACCGAATCCCGCACCGAAATCGCAATCGCAATCAAAATCGAAATCGAGACCATAACTGAAACCGAAATTGAAACTGAAACTCAAACTGGGAACTGGGAAACTAGGAAACTGGGAAAGGAAGGCAAGTGCGCGGCCGTGTGTTCCATTGCCAATTCGTGGCAATTCGTTCCAGTGTGTGTGGCATCAACAAGGGGGCGGTCGCCGCGAAAGGGGGCGGCGTTCACGGGGATACCAAAAGCCAAAGACGAACCACGAACGGTCGCCGCGGGCAACAAAAGAAAATAAAATAGCAAAAACTCAAGGAAAACGTGCTAAAACCTACTAAGAAAATACCAAAAAAAATAACATCCATTTTTTTTACACATTTTTTTACCTAAAAACACTTTTTTTACTGTGTGCCAAACGAAGGAAAATCATGAGAAAATGAGACGAAAAAAAGTGCGGCAAATGAAGAGATTGCGAGATTAAAACCGAGCGATAAAGATACATAAATCCATGGGATTTTGCGTGCGTGTGCTTAACCTTGACATATCAAACAAAACAACACAAAAACAAAAAAAAGAAATGTAGATCTGTGTGTAAAAAGTAATGCCATTGTGTCTGCGACTTTTCTTTTCTTTTGAATCGCTGAAATTCCGCTGACATGCCAATCATTTCTGCGTTTTCAATCGAACAAGCGCAAAAACACACAATTTTAGATAGCCAAAAAAAACCGAAAAAAATCGAAGAAATAAAATATACTGTAAAAAATAAACTGTAAAACAGAAAGTACAAAAAAAAACAAAGAACACTTAAAAAAAAAAAACATTAAACAAGTGGCCGCCAAAGAGAAAGTAGTGCAAGAAAGGTGAAAGGCGGTGGGCGGTGGGTGGTGATGGGCACATAACATATTGCTAAACAGAAAAAAGAAGAACACACACAGAGAGAAAAGAAAGGAGCAAGGAGAGAAAGAGAGAGAGAGAGGGAGTTGTTGTTGCTGTTACAGCAGCCTACCTGAACAACAACAACAAACATTCCGCTGTAAGCAATATTTTTGAGGTATATCCTTCTTAAGGACGTTCCAAAGGCAATTTGCTGCCTTCTTTCGCTTCTGCTGCTGCAGTGTGTGTGTGTTTGTCCCTCTCCCTTCGCCCTTTCGCTCTTCGCTTTGTGTTCATCTTCACGTAAACACACACACACACACACACGCAGACTGAGAAATACCCAAAGAAACAACAAGAAAGAACGAAGGCAAAAGGGCGAAAAGCAAGCGAATACGTAAATATCCCTAATATGGTCGTTGAAAATTTAAATTATTCCGAAAATGCTACCCATAGAGAATAAATCCTTAAATAATCTAGGAAATTTGGAAATTAACAGTGAATTTATAGAGATTCAGCATCGTTATTTGCTTTTCTTGACTTTGTACAACACTGCGTATGAGTAATTTTTTCTGTTTCTCCACATAAAGGGATTAATTTATGTATTCATAGATCCTCCAGCAAATAAATTAGGTTCTGAAATAAAAAAAAGGTTTAAAACCTTTTTAATTTAATTTAATTTAATTATAAATAAAGACCTTTGCGAATTTAGCTTTTGAACATGTTTCTTCTTTAAAATTTTTCTTGAGTTTGCTTTAAAAAAAATTAAAAAATTTCTAAATAATATAATCATACTCCATATATTATTAATACACACAGAATTACTACCAGTATAGCTAAAACCTAGCTTTCAATTAATATTTACTCTGGTTGTGTGCATTATTAACCATACGCCGTGTTGTTCCAATTTATTATAATCCATTCTGTCAACAAAACTGGATAAAAGCTAAGCATTCGGCTCTCTGAACTAAAGTTGCCCATTCCTTAAGAATTGCATTCAGGGAGTCCACGTTGCGTATGCGTTATATTCATCCAAAGACTCCACGTTGCGTATGCGTTATATTTATTCAAGAAGTCCACGTTGCGTATGCGTTATATTCGTGGTTGAGCTTTTTTTTTATTTGCTAGCCAACAGAGCGTGGCAAATCGCAAGCTAACCACAATTCGCCGCCAGATTGAGTCCTTAATTCATCTTTTATCCGTTCGGCCTCTCACCTGGCTGCAATTTGCCTAAACTTTTGGCAACTGCTCAATTCGATGGGCACACAGATGGTGGATGCTAGATGCTCGATGCTGGATGCTGATGTTGACCTTTCGAGGATGCCAAGCCCTCACACCGGCGCACTCAGACAGCTGAAATTGATGGATGAGCTGCTGCTGCTGCTGCTGCTGTTGGTCCTGATTCCGCTTTTGGTTTTTGGCTTAGACAGAGATTGGCAACGTGTGAACTTCAAACTGTTGCCAAAAGCACAGGCACACGGATAGCTAATCAAAATTGATTAAAACTCATCGATGACAGCGGGCTTTTGGCGGGTAAATGGGAAATGGGAGAGGTGGCTGGGATGGTAGCAAAATGCAATGCAGACCCATCAATCAATTAGCATCGGCAGGTGACAGTCAAACAATAAAGCAGCCGAAATACCTGCACAACTAGGAGACATTTAAATTTAAATTTAAATCGAAATTAAAACTTAAAGCCAGCTAAATTATGGAGACCGACTCAGCATCCTCAAAGGACGAGTCTATTATGTATGTATTTCTTTTAAGTTGATATTTATTTGATTTTCTGTTGTATTTATAATAATTTATATTAATATTTACTCTTCTTATAATCCATTCTTTTCCATATATTTTATTTTGGTTTAATCTCTTACAAGTTTTGCCTTAAATGTCTTTATATTTTAGTTATATTTGTTATCTTCTTTGAATAACACCTAATTTTAAATTCTATTTGCTTAAACTTTTTATTTATTTAAGTTATAATGAGGTTTTAGCTATATTTTAATTAATTTTACTATTATTTTATAATAGTTTGTTGTAAACGTTTAAGAAGATTAAAGATTAAAGTTCCAAAAATATTTAAACTTTGATTTTTAATTTGATTTTTAAATTAAATTATATTTAATTAAAATCCTATTGATTAATTTGTTGGTATCAAAAAAGGGACCCTTTTTAAGATATCCTAAATGATAAAAGTTTAAGATATTTGCATTTTCCAGATCTCTTAGGGTTCCAAAGTTGAAATCCGAAGGGTATTAGTTTTAGTGCACTTTACTTTTATGTCTTTTACCAACTAGAATTCATAGAAAAGTGAAGTAAAGTCAAGTGAAGTTAACTTGAGTTGAGTTGAGTTCAGTTTAGTTCAGTTCGGTTCAGTTCAGTTCCACAAAATGCGTGGCAAGACAAAGGCAACAACAGAGGCGTGAGTTTGATGTCTCTTTCTGGCCAGCTGCCTCTGCCTCTTCCCCCCCCCCCCCCTCTCTTTCTCTACCTCTCTCTTGTATTTTTTTTTGTGAGGGGGGGGGGGGGGGGGTTTGAGTATTTACTGCGCACCCCGAAAAAATAGAAAAAGCCAAAAGGAGACGAAATTCGTTGGAGATGCGAAGAGATGAAAGAGGGCATGGCAATGGGGACCCGGTTCACTTTTTCCCGGCCTAGCAAAATTCCCGGCCCCAAAGGGACACCCCCCCCCCCCCCCACACCCCTCCCACTCACACACACACAAACACATTTATGTATGGGGCAAACACGCAGACGCAATAGCAAAAAAAAAAGTAAAGAAAAGAAAAGAAAATAAAATAATAAGGAGAAAGGAGAAAAAAAACTGACAGCTGCTTAACACTCCTGAAAGAAAGAGAGAGAGCAGAAGAGAGAGAGGGGGATAGCGGTGTAGCGGAGGTGTCTGATAATAACGGTAAAGATAATGGAAAAGCGCACAATACGCTAGGCTGCGAAGCCAACGAAGCAGCGGGCCAAGCAGGAAGCGCCAATAAACGAGGCACAAAGCGTACTAACGGTAAACGCAGCCAGGACACGCACTCTCTCTCTCGCTCTCACTCTCTCGCTCTCTCTCTCTCTCTGAGTGCGTGTGTATGGGTATGCATAAAATAAATCCGCCAACAAGTTTCCCATTGTGCAGGGCCTTAGAACTCTCTCTCCCTCTCTCTCGCTCTCTATCTCTCGCTGCCTCTCAATGACTCACGAGCTTTGCTTTACCCTCGTATTGGTGTTATTTTGTTATACACACACACCACACACGCGTGTGTGTGTGGGTGTGCTGCTGTGTATGTATGTGCGTCGGTGTCATTACATCGCCAGTTAAGCGCTTACACGCTTCAATTTCTCGCTTGCCACTTATGGCCCCAACATTCGTCGCCTTTTCGTCCTTCTTCGTCCTTTTCGTCCGTTCCACGCGCTTCCATTCCGTTCCAAGCGCGCGCTCTCGTTCCACCTGTTCCATTGCCACCTTGTGCCGGGCCCCACGTTTTTGTGCCCTCCGTTTTTCGCGCTCTTCCAGGCGACGCGACGAAGGATGAAGAACCGGACTCTGTTAGCTCTGTTGTTCTGGCCCTCGAATTGGAAACGAACTAGCGACTAGCGGGATAAACCAACCCAACCACCCAGACCCGCCCCCTATTCTTCTCTTTACAAAAAAAACGTAAAAAAAAACAGAAAAAAAATCGAAAAATATCGAAAAAAAATCGAAAAAAATCGAAAAAAAAAACTTTATATTTATCAAAACCCCTTGCTAAAGTGTACAAGTGTGTGTGAAATAATCAAAAATAAAACAATCTCTCCACAAATGAGTGTGTAGGCGTGGACCATTGTATGTGTGTGTGTGTGTGAGAGCTTCACCTGTTTCGCAAACCCCTTTTCCTCTCTCTCTTCACTCCTTTTTCATTTTCCTGCCCAATTTCTCTGCCGAACCGAAAGGTTCAAGGTTGTTGTTACCAATCGAAAAGTCGCGCCAAAAACAACAAAAGCCAAAGCCAACAGCAATTGCAATTATTTTACAAACCAAAAAAAAAAAAGGTAGAAAACGCTATAAAATAGCTGCTTTCGACCCATAAATAAGTTCGCACGAAATTCGGGGCTACGAAAATCAATAGGCAAAGGACATCTCACAACTCTCGCAGGCGGCCTATTTTTACCAACAGCAAATTGAAAACAAGCTGAAACTTGTATGAGTGCCTTCTAAAAGCGGAAATTGCAATTTTCACCAGCTGTTTCCGGTTCAAAATGGTTTAAATGCTTTCACCTCTCCCTCTCTCTCTGTGTGTGTGTTACTTTTTTTTTGGTTTTTTTTTTGGGAAAATATCTAAAATAAATGGTGCATTAATAAATAAAAATCAAAATACAGGAAAATATGTGAAAAATACAAGGAAAATATGTGAAAAGCAATGTCAACAAGACGGTGCCAAGTGCATTGCCTAATTGCCAAACTGAAAACAATACCAAAAGCCAAAGAAAACAAGCAACTTTAACACAAATTACACGAATAACAACAAAATCCCAGACTCGTCTTCGTCCAGGCAACAAAAAAATCCAAAGGACTTCCCCCGCTGTTTTGCGAAGCCCAAACCATTTGCCAAATGCTAGCCGAAGAAATAGGAGCCAGAGCAATTTTAATGGCCAGAAGCAGCTGCACGGAGGTGACGAAAGCCAAGGAGCTTGCTAAATAACAGAAGGTGGATTACCGTAAAGTGGAGGAGCAGGAGCAGCAGGAGCAGCAGCAGCTGGAGCCGCTGGAGCAGCAGGATCAGCAGGACGAGGATACGCCATCCGAGCAGGCTGAGCATTGGCGCAATTAGCGATTCGCACCACTTGCTCGTCCTCAACCATTTCCCGCATCGATTTCATCGAGCGATGGGGCCTCACACCGGTCCTGCGACCGCGCCAGGAGCAGCCGTTGAGCGGTGAAAATCTATCCAACGCCTCGCCCCCTCTTCTCTGCGATAGGTAAGGTCCTTAGGTCCCTAAGTCCTCGAGCGATCAGCTTACTCCGATTCCATCCGGTTAATTTTGCCGCAAACAATCGCTTGAGATTAATTATCATGAAAGGGGGATATGACTAGAATAAAATATATTATTAAATATATATTATTAATTGAAAATATTTTTTATGGCACTATCACTTACATTTCTCAAAAGATCTTGAAAAAATATCGAAACAACTATATTTATCAGTATTTAATATGCATGTTTATTGCATGTTATCGATATTATCGAAACAATATTGTGATAATATCGAAAATATCGATAAATTTTGAGGTCTATTTGTTATACGTAAATATGTATATGGGCTTTCCTGTTTTTGGAAAGGGGATTTCTTCCTTTCGTCCCAAAAAAATTATATTAAATACCATAAAATCTTATTGATTTTTAGTTTTTGCAAATTGTTTATACTCCAGATGAGGTTGAGAATGCGGTCCTTTGTAAATTGAGGAAAGTAGCTTAGAAGCTATAAAGAAACCTGATTAATTTATTGCTGAATTGGTTCTTCAATGCTTTCTAGCCAACTAAACCTATAATTATATTTAATTCTAATTAAAAGTACAAAACGTCTTTGAACTAAAACATTTTCCACCTTAGAAATTCGGTTTGAGGATCTCAGAAACGCAATATGTTAACCGCTTGTCTTGAATTTCCATTGCATCCCCGAACGAGATGATAAGGATGATGAATGACAAATGATGGACTGTGAATGCAGATGCACAAACAGACGAAAACACAGACACACACTCACGTACCCAACGAAACACTCACACAGAAACGAATGGTGAATGGTGGGTGGGTCAATGCGGCGTATGCGCAATGTGACATTGACAGTTGCCCAAATGGCAAACACAAAAGTGGCACAGCATCAATATCATTAACATTCCAATGGCCCCAGACCATCAAGCATCCTATAGAAAACCCCCCCCCCCCTCAACCTCTCGCTGCCTTTTCAGCCGATTGAGACATAACAATATCCTTTGATGATATCCTGTAATCGTCTCAGTGAATTGACATGAGTTTGACATTGATAACGATGCTGTCCCCTTTCTTTCCTTCTCCTGATTTTTCCCGATTTTCCCCCATTTTCCCCGCTCACACAAACACACACTTTCCCCCGGCAGAAGTTCAAGAACAAATGAAGAGCGAATCTAATGCATCTGGGTAAATTGGTAAATTGATGCCCGACGCTAGCGAAAGCAATTCATGACACTAAATTCGCTGACACCGAGTCCTTTACATCCTGCAGAGAACGAAATAAGTAATACGAGGTTTTTTTATTTAACCAATTGGGAAAAATATTAACTTTTCTTGATGATTTATTATACTTTTTATACCATGAACGCGTGAGATTAATTATTCTTTGAATAAATTGAATTAATTTTAGTAATATATCTTATTATTGCAATAAATATGTAAGGTCTTTATTGAAAACTTTATAAATAGAAGTATAAGTATAATTTAACCATTAAAAGAAGAAAGTTATCAGATTTTACTTGATAAAGAACTTTTAAGAACTTTTTGTTTCTTAATGTAACTCTATTCAAATATGTTTTCTATAAATACATTTTAAGATCATAATAGTATATTAATCATTTGTGAAATGGAATATTAAGATTTATTCTTTAGGCTTCATAAACTCTTATAAGATATACGACAATATTTTTTCTCAGTGTCCTTACACTGCTCTTCTCCCTGTTGTTATTGTTGTTGCTGATTGACGAGGCTTACACTTTCACTTTGCCTTTTGCCCAAGCAAACAATTGCCGCACATTTCAACTTGCAACTTGACTTTTGCCCGCTGCTTGCCGCTTGCTATTTGCTGTCATTGTTCTTGACTTTTGATCCTGCTTTTTGCTGCTAGTTGTTCTTGATTGTTGTTGTTGTTAGTAGTAGTAGTAGTAGTTCCTGTTGTTGTTTTTGTAGTTGCTGGCAGCGACAAGGCGACAAGCGCCGTCAACGTCAGCAACAAAGCAACAAAGCCATGAACAATGGCCACCGAACAGCCAACAATGGGGGAAATGAGTATGGGTGTGTGTACTATAACCCCCCCCCCCCTCCTTATCACCCCCCCCCCCCCACACACACTTCTCCTCCCCTACAAATACACACATACATGTCTCGCCATTTTCGCTTTGTGTCGCTTTCACTCGCTTGACTTTCCCATTTCCCAAAAAAAAAAGAGGAGAAAAAATCCTCTGCAGTTTCCATGTGCGGTGCATTAAAATTAAAACCACACAATGTGGGAACTCGGGATTGGGGATTGAAATACATTAAACGATTTCGGGGACTTAACAAATTGAATGCAGATTACTTAGATTACTTTGATTGCGGCCAAGACGATTGGAGTTCATCTGGAAAGAGGGGAAAACCACTTCTGGGTCAACTATTGTGCATTTACCCTCGTCGGATTAAATGAAAGCTTTCTAATATATATGTTTGTGGGGGAGATTTCCGAACAAATATTTGGTTGCATACTTTTTGAATACCCTATTTCCTTTCATTTTTCACCCGAGTGGTGGGTAAATCCTGAAATCCTCTTGTAAATCCTCTTGTAAATTCTTCTTTTTTTATATGATTTTATCGATTAATGAATATCCCATAGCCTTTTGATTGTCTTGGTGAAGTGCTATGAACTGATTGCACTTCTGAGGGCCCCGGCCAAGGGTCCTTAATATCCTTCTATCTCTCCACAGTCAAGTGTCCATCCGCCCTTAGCCCACCCTTAACCCCACTTTCTGTGGCCCCCTGACGCCGCTGACGCACTTGAGACATTTGAAAAGTTTCACCTTTCGGGGAAGTTCGCTTCGCTTTTAAATTGTGCGCCTAACAAGTTCGCTTCCTGTCTTTATCCTTTTCTTTTTTTATTTTCTTTATCCAACCCGCTGTCCCCCGAACTCGAACTCTTTTCCGGCATTCTATTGTTACCTTTCCTTAGGCAGAGCCTTCTTTTCAGCCGTATAATAAACGACGAAAAGTTTCAAATAGCGGAACATGTTTAAAATGCCTGACGTGCAGTCCACACACTTTTGCAGCAGTCTTTTTTTTTACCATTTCCCATTCTGCAATTTTCCACAACGCCTTCTTCATTTGCCGCAGCCCCTTTCATTCATTCTTCTGGCCGCACGTGCAAATCGGCAAATGCAAACAGCACCGAAAACAGAAAGCGACAGGCAACAAGCATTCATAGCCCCCTGTCACTCCCACTTTTCACCCCCACTTTCACTCCTTTCTCCCCATTTTCCCATTTCCCTGGCTGGCTGAGGAACAGCTTGCATGTCGATGCACACGAGTAACTAGAATCTGAACACGGTTGCCAAAAATAAAACAAAAAC
Organism: Drosophila pseudotakahashii; assembly: GCA_035046095.1. Classification (NCBI taxonomy): domain Eukaryota; kingdom Metazoa; phylum Arthropoda; class Insecta; order Diptera; family Drosophilidae; genus Drosophila; species Drosophila pseudotakahashii. Next base: position 19,682,902 of record JAWNOE010000105.1, read on the forward strand.
CAAACGGAAAATGAGAATGGGAATGAAAAACAAGAAAGCCAAGTTCCGACGTCATATTTAAAACTTCTAAATACCCTCGATATTAGGATCATTTTAGTAAATTACTTATCAATAAGATGCATCATCTGTTTTAAATAAATAAGAAAACAATTTGGCACACATTTGCCGCCTCTTAAGTGAGCACGTTGAGAATCGCCGAGAAGGGCGCTTGTTCAAATAAGCAAATTTACTGCGCCGTCAAAAAAGTTGGTTACCTTTAGTCCTTTTCTTTAAAGCTTTTCAAATTCCGAATTGTATTTAAATTTATTTTGTTATGTAATTATAAAATACCATTTTAAGATTTAAATTAATTGATTAAGAACTTTACATGACAACAATCTGGTTTTTCAAGCACAAGGGCATTTAGCAAAACCACCAATAAAACTGAACTAAACTAAACCAATTTCATCGGTTCCTCGGCCAGGGTATAAATGCACAGAAGTAAAACACGAAAACATACCAGCAACTCACACAAATTGTGCACGCAACTGGCCAAGGTCGCAAAGGGCAGGCCAGTTGGTTAGTTGGTTAGTCCATCCAAACTATCCAACTATCCAACCATCCGACTATCCGTCCGTGAATCTTTCAGCTTTCAGCCAGGAATTTGCATAATTTGACTCTGCGGCTACCGTGATTCCCAATCCCCGGATCCCCGATCCCCCGCCTGGCGATTGATGGCCTGAAAAACAAGTTCGGGTGCAAATCCGGGCGGCAGGTGCATTTCCAAGGCAAATTGTTGAAATGCAATACGATTCTGGAAAGGGGAAAGTGTTTACACAGAAAATAAATATATATACATAAAAAATATATAAATGAAAATAATATATATATATGATAATTAAATGTATTGTATTAGGTTCTTAAAAATGCATTAGTTTTCAATACATTTTTTTTTTTAATGAAAAGAAAGAAAAAAAAATTTTTTTTTTTTAAATGAAAAGTAAAAATATTAATATTATCAAGAAATTTGTTTATATATTTATTTTCTTCATGTGCACATTCATTCATTCATATTCACGTTCAAAACATTGTCACTCGAATGCCGTTTGTGACGTCAGCATCCAGTTTCGCACTCGCATTCACTTTCGCAATCACAATCGCATTCACCTTGCACAGCCAGCGGCGCCTCTCGTTTGACGGCGTTGATTGAATCATGTTGACACGCTCCACCTCGATCTCCCACCTCCGATTGCCCCCCTCTGGTACGCCCATGTACCATGTACCATGTTCCAGTGGGAGGCGGTTGCTCTATCAATGCCATTTCCCAGAGGGGAATCGATTTGGCCATGGGCCGCACACAAAGTCGCGGCCGAACAAAGGAGATTTCAGGCTAAGTTTTAAAACCAGCAGCAAAACCAACTGCGGATGAGGCCTTAAAGACCGCAGATATCTGGTTAAGCTTCTAATGTAGCGTGTACAAAGTGCAAAGGATACAATATATTGTGACCAAAGTCGCGAGTAAACATTGTAAGGTTCTTTTCTGTTCTTCTCTGTGGATTTCACTTAAGTGTCAAAAACAATCTATACATATATTTCCCTTATTATTTTATATCTTTTATATTCGATTTAGAGATCTTTACTGCAACCTTATAACTTACTTTGCTTACACACAAACAACGCATTCAATTTTCCCATTTGAACAAGCGCCCTTCTCGGCGATTCTCAACGGGCTCACTTAAGTGACGGCATATGTGTACCAAACTATTTCCTCTTTTTTATTTAATGCAGATGAGGCATCTTATTGGATTTACTCATTAGAGACCGGGGTATTCCTCGACGCTTCTCGATGGTTTTACTTATGGCAAATGGCAAAAAATATCCACAGATGGGCAACCGAATGGTTGATTAACTTGCAGATGCGCGCAGCTGGGAAAGTGCCGCATGCATAAGCGGGTGCTCAATGGGGACTGAATGGGCGACTGGGTGCAAGTGCACTCCCTCAGTTCAAGGCTCCTTCGGCCTGAGTGTATGTGTGTGCGTGTGCATGCCTTAAATTTCCTTTTGCCATCACATTAATTCATAAATTTCAGCATGCCGTTGTTGACGCTTCTAAAAATAGTCAAAAAAAAGAAGGTTGGGGCTTGCAGTTTACAGTTCGCAGTTCGCAGTTCTTGGGAGGTCTAAGGACTGAGCCTGACGTTGCCTTGACCGGACAAAGAGAAACAGGCAAACACACACAGAACCACTCACTTTGCACATGTCAGATACCAAGATATACATACATACGTATATCCCAGGACGAAATTCCACTTTGATTTTCGACTTTGCATTGAACTTCACCCATCGCCGTTGCCGTTGCCGTTTCCGTTTCCGTTTTAGTTTCAGCTGCAGTAGCAGTATCAGCTTTTCGGCTTATGCAATCCACCTGCAGAACGATGCGGAAGTGGGTGAGACTCGACTCGACTCAACTCGACTTGTGGATACATATGTACATACATACCTACCTACATACCTACATACATACCCCTTGTAAATAGGTCGCTGCAGCAGAACAGAGCTTGCCGACATCATCGACATCGGCGGCATCTAGAAAGGAGGCGAGGCGACAATGACGTCACAGCCGCATCAGGCCGTGCCGCTGACCTATATATATGATTGCTTGCCAGTGCAACAGAGACAGCAACATAGAGAGAGAGAGAGAAGCGTAAACGTATGCATAAATTTCTGACTGGCATTTACATATAGTAGATAAAGATAAACAACAAAAGTTGTTTCCATGTACTATACATATGTACTATATATATGGATGCAGAGAAAGTATAAACGTTCTAAAGTCGGCGGAGAGTAGAGCCTACCACACCTGGGCCGAAACTGTTTGTTGACATTTAGTTTGAACCGGCCTTTTGCGCCCTGCACTCCCCTCTTCTTTTTCTCCTTGGTTTTTTGCGGCTTGCAACAGCTGCTGACGTCACACCGGACAATAGATCAATTTGTATTAAAAAAAAAGAGGCCATTTTGAAAATTTTGTAAATTGATCGAGTGGTTGCCTAAGGTATTAAATATTCATTGGACCATCTTAAAAAAAAGCTTTGCTGCATTTTCAGTTAAGGAAATCTTAACTAATGACAAGTGACAACCCTGTCCGAAGCCTTCCTCGGCGCTTCTCATTCGACTTGTGGAGTAAAGATACATATAATATAGTACAAAATAAGATCCGAATATGAAATATTGCTCTTGTAATAGTCTTGATTACGATTGAAAGCTCTAAATATTATAGCATACTTTTGTCCGAATTTTTAGTCCTCATTTTTCGTCCTAAAAAATCGTTTTTTTGCCGAATCGATGAAAATATTAATCCAAATATGGATTGTAATACCTTTCTGAACTCGTTATTAAATTTCCAACCGAATCGCATTTAAACCTGCACATTTTATTTTTTTGACATTTTTCGCAAAAAATCATGATGTACCCCCTAATAAAAAAAATGAAAATTGGCAAAAATTTTATTTTTTCAGCATCACACGGAAAGTGTCATGGATGTAATTATTATATTATAATCTGTTCAAAACAGTATGCATTTTTGGTGTAGTACAATTTTTGGCCAAGTTACAGCAAAAAAACAAAAAGAAAAAAATCCTATTTTTGTCAAAAACCAAAATTCCGAATTTCCAAAAAAAAACAAATCAGTTTTTTGGTATAACAAAGGAAATATTGATCCAAATATGGATTGTCATACCTTTCTGAGCTCGTTATTAAATTTCCAATCCATCGGAATTAAAACCTGGACATTTTATTTTTTTGACATTTTTCGCAAAAAATCATGATGTACCCCCTTAAAAAAAAAATTAAAATTGACGAAAATTTTATTTCTTCAAAATTACACGGAAAGTGTTATGTATGTAATTATTAAGTTGTTATCTGTTCAAAACAGTATGCATTTTTGGTGTAGGACCATTTTTGGCCAAGTTACAGCAAAAAAACCAAAAGGAATAATTCCTATTTTTGTCAAAAACCGAAATCCCAAATTTTTGAAAAAAAAACAAACCAGTTTTTTTGCCGAAACAATGGAAATATTGACCCAAAAATGGATTGTCATACCTTTCTGAACTCGTTATTAAATTTCCAATCGATTAGCATTTAAACCTGCACATTTTATTTTTTTGCCATTTTTCGCAAAAAATTATGATGCGAAAATTGATCAAAAAATAATTTTCCCCGAAAGTGATCGTTAGTTTAGGTTGTTGGCTGCTCAGAACAGTCCTTCTGTTCGCTGTGGACGTTAAGCCAAATTTCGTTAGAAAACCGCGAAAAAATCCGCCCTGAAAAAAACAAAAATCTAAAATATTAGTCAGGTTAAAACCCCTTCTCTGCGCTTCTCAATTTCTACACTTAAGCTTACTTAAAATTACTTAAGATACTTATATTTGTCACTTTGGTTCTTAAACCGATAAATTACTTTATTTTATCGCGATGAGCGGTAACTTACAATGCCGTTATTACTGCGCTGACCAAATGTGCGATCGTAAATATATATGAAGAAGCGGCCATCGGCGGCAAGATGGAGTTGCAACCGGAAAAGATTTATGCCGACAAACAATTTGTTCGAGCTGGCACTCGCCATTATGGCAGTCGAGTGGAGGGGATAACTGATGTGGATGAGGACGGGGGTTTGGGGGATGAAGACAGGGCTTTAGGGTTTTTGGGGGTGGGCCAGTGCACTTACACGCTTAATTAAATGCCACGGCACGGCGCCAGAAAGCAGGCAACCTGCCATGCAACGCCAAAAAGTTGCCAGCAGCCATTGCAGCAGCAACAATTGCACATTGTCAGCAACATCAGCGATAAGGGCGGAAAATGTTGGGCAAACTGCCAGCAAATGGGTGGTTCGATGATGATGATGATGGTGTTGCTGTGGTTGAGCCCGACTCGTTGGCTCGTTTTTATATGCGATTGTAATACAATTTCAATTACAAGTGTAAACATAGGTATATTGCCGGCGTGGGCGTATCCATTTATATATATATATATATATATGGGAGTGCAATGAATTTAATTTGAACGAGGCCTAAGCCAAAGGAAGAAGTGCTCGAGTACCTTCGCCCACCCAACGCCTTTCACTTTTGCTTTTGTACGGCACACACAAAAAGTTGGCATCGCAATTGCGAATTGCAATTTGAAATCGAGAAAGTGAGGCTGACTGAAATCCCCGACTGCCGGCGGCCATATGCAATATGCATGGCCATTGAATATTCAATGGCAGAGCATCTGGAAATTGATTCGAGCCAAAAAGTAATTAAAGACCAGGCCACTGGAGAGCTTAAAGATCGAAGGCATTGAATAATGGACACGCGACTTTCGGTTTCGTTTTTAACTGAAAGTCGAAAGTAATTGCTGTTTGACTTTGGGTATTTAGGTATTCAGGTTGAAAGTTAGCACCAGACTTTGATTGGATTAATCAAGTTTTAACTGAAAGTAATTATTATTGACTAGTTGAATGTACATAGAGAGTAATGTAGTATAAACTCAATTGAACTTTTCTCTTCTCACCATTTTGTTCTCATATTGAGAGCACTCAACTCAAAATGAGAACGAATGTTCTTGAATTGAGAAGAACATTTGTGCTTGAACGATTTTCAAGAGCGAATGTTCTCAATTCAAGAACAATGAGCTCTCTCTGATGAAATCTAATTGTCTTTAAGGTAAATCTATAAAATATTTATATATTGATTCCTTCTAAATGCCAAAATCCAGTCTTATTTATTTGATTTCTTTTTATTTACTTTATTCACAGGTCTTTGCCCAAATTGAGCAGTCAAGACGAAGAAGGGGGGGCTGGTCATGGCTTTGGTGGCGGACCGCAACACTTTGAACCCATTCCTCACGATCATGATTTCTGCGAAAGAGTCGTTATAAATGTGAGTCCAATCGATCAATCATCCAATTGAATTTTGACCACTTTTTTTTTAATATATTTCCAGGTAAGCGGATTAAGGTTTGAGACACAACTACGTACGTTAAATCAATTCCCGGACACGCTGCTTGGGGATCCAGCTCGGAGATTACGGTACTTTGACCCGCTTAGAAATGAATATTTTTTTGACCGTAGTCGACCGAGCTTCGACGCGATTTTATACTATTATCAGAGTGGTAAGCATTCCGGCAACAGTCGTCTATTAACATCCAACGAAAATCCTTTGCAACTCTTGTGCAACCCCAGGCTAATGTTTATCGTTTTTCTCTCTATACTTTTCGTCGTCGCCGAACAACCAAACAATGAATACTTGACTTTATTCACACACTGCCCACCAAAAACTCCATCAAAACTACCCCCAAAACAAAACCAAACACTCATCACACGTTCATCCACAGGTGGCCGACTACGGAGACCGGTCAATGTCCCTTTAGACGTATTTAGTGAAGAAATAAAATTTTATGAATTAGGTGATCAAGCAATTAATAAATTCAGGTAAGCCCACGTGTTGCCCACAAGAAATTCCACCACTCCCTAACCAAAACTAAAACTAAAAACTAAAACAATAACCCAACCAAAAAAAAACTAAACAAAAAACTAAAATAAATGTAAACAGGACAACAAATTGGTTCGGTTTGTTCTATATTGGTAGCACGGCAAATTTACTTATCGAATCAGTGTAATGAGGCATGCAACACGGCTAAACAGACCGACACACACGCACATAGACATAGAATAGATCTAGACTTGGCTTAAATACAAACGTTGCGTTGGCTGGAAGTGCGTTTAGAAGGGAAAGTGTATTTTTGAAAATATTATTAAGAAATTAGTTGAAATAGGTTTGGTCTAAGAATCATTCTAAACACGCTTTAAACATAAACTAAGTCTGATTACTATATGTAGCTTGTTGGCAACTTTCCCTTAAAACTGTAACCACTCCACCCGATGGCAAGGTAGAAGATAATTATATTTAAAAAAGAAAAAAAAACAGATATAGATGGACTGGACCGGATCGAATGCGAATGTGCAAGTGGATGTTAATCACTTGACCACCAGCTTAAAATTTTGTTGATACGGCACGGGGGGCAGTGTGGCCGGATTCGTGGAGCGGAGCTGGAAGGCGAAGGAGAGTCAACCTAGGAGGGTCAGCCAGCAATCAAGGATCCAGCAGGATGCAGCCCACTTTAACTTTTTTCCAACTCTTTGCTAATTGCCAATGCCAAAAAACAAACAGAAACAAAGCCAAGAAGACAATCAACGCTTCTTTTATAACAATATTTTAAGTTCAGCTTAGCTTTCGATTTAAGCCTTTTGCCTGCTTCTGATTAGAGTTGCGAACCAATCAACTAAATTTGTGCCTAAAAAATACCAAAAATACTTAAGGAATGCCACACTCACAGACCCACACACACACACACACACAGTCCATATACCGAAATATGAGATTGCATTGCATATTTGATACTAACGTGACACCATCAATCATTCTCTATTTGCAGAGAGGATGAAGGCTTTATTAAAGAGGAAGAAAGACCATTACCGGATAATGAGAAACAGAGAAAAGTCTGGCTGCTCTTCGAGTATCCAGAAAGTTCGCAAGCCGCCAGAGTTGTAGCCATAATTAGTGTATTTGTTATATTGCTATCAATTGTTATATTTTGTCTAGAAACATTACCCGAATTTAAGCATTACAAGGTGCGTACGAATCAAACAGCCGAAGGACCACCAAGGGATACATATATCCATCTCTTTCTATTTCCATCTCTCTTCCTTTCCATTTTGTTTTCTCTCTATTGGTACATTTTGCAGGTGTTCAATACAACAACAAATGGCACAAAAATCGAGGAAGACGAGGTGCCTGACATCACAGATCCTTTCTTCCTTATAGAAACGTTATGTATTATTTGGTTTACATTTGAACTAACTGTCAGGTAGGCCGCTCTCTTCCATAACAAACTATTTATGCGTACACATAGTTGTAAGCTAAGCGAACGAAAGAGAAATATTAGTTTGAACTTGAACTCGAATACAATAATATCTCTCTGTCCATCTAAAACTCTGTTATTAATTGAGTACCACAGACATTGATTGATTTTCCCTTCTGTTCTTTTCTGTTTTGTATATTCGATTCATTTAAATACCTATTATATATTATATATTATATATTTCTCTGTCTGTTGCTTTGCTTTTGTTCGACACCCATGGTTTAATTCAACTGTTTCAATCTGAAATCTTTTCTCTCTCTCTTACATCTCTCCTCTCTGTCTCTCCTTCTCTCTCTCTCTCTCTCGCTCTCGGTTACTCTATCGCGCTGTCTGTGTGAATCTTTAAACCAAACCAATCGCTGGTCGTTGTATCGATTTTGTGTGTGTTCAGGTTCCTCGCATGTCCGAACAAATTAAATTTCTGCAGGGATGTCATGAATGTTATCGACATAATCGCCATCATTCCGTACTTTATAACACTAGCGACTGTCGTTGCCGAAGAGGAGGATACGTTAAATCTTCCAAAAGCGCCAGTCAGTCCACAGGTATGAGATTTCTGTTTGCCCAATGCCAACTACACAAAAATATCGATATTAATCACTCACACATACACTCACACACCACCACCACCGACCACCAAACACTCACACTCAAGCATATACAGTTAAACCGATTAAAGTAATAAGTGTTGCCATCATCATTTATGAGTTGCCTGACATGATAAAAAAAGGGGGTTGCCTGCCCGCCCCAAACCGAAAAAAAAACACCACACAACTTTCAGTCCAAACTTTTCATTTGTTTTAACTTCAACCTCAATCCCAAACGAATAACAACCCACCAATCAAACCAATCAACCAACCCATCCCACATCCCAGTTTATCGATAACACATGACCAGGTTATGTTCATTGTTGTATATTGCCGATACTACTTACTAACACAAGACATCCGCTTACTCACCTATATACAAACATACCATCGAGCTATGTAAATGAACATCCATCATCATATATATATAAACGATACACACCAACATACGTATATATATATGCATACCACCTACTATATATATATATATATATTTCGATAAAATTTTTAGGACAAGTCATCGAATCAGGCTATGTCCTTGGCAATATTACGAGTGATACGATTAGTTCGAGTATTTCGAATATTTAAGTTATCTAGGCATTCGAAGGGTTTACAAATATTAGGACGAACTCTGAAAGCCTCAATGCGGGAATTAGGTTTACTTATATTTTTCTTATTTATAGGTAAGTTCCATACAGTCAAAAAAAAAAAAAATATCTCAAAAAATCAATATCAAAACAAAACATACCACATTTACTTATCGATTTACGAGTTTTATTCAAACAACAAAAACAAAAGAGAAATACTGCAAAACGACTGCGACCATCCAGACAGACTCACCCCAGCTACCCTGTTTTTCCCCGTCCAAAAAGCTCTACTCTTCTAACTACTTATCTCCGTCTCAATGCCCCGATACACGTACTTACTATAACTATAACTATTTCGATACGAAAAAAACGAAGAAGACCATCGATCGCGAATTAAAACAACCACAAAAGATACATATATTTATCTATCTATGCTTACGTCTGTCTCAAGCCAGCACATTTATGTTACCGCTCATCACGAACCTCTAATCCTCTAAACAAAGAAAAGAAACCGAACCTGCCAAATGTTTCATTGCGCCACAGACAAACCAAACAGCCAACCCAAGCCACAAATAAACAAAAAACAACAAAAAACAGAAAAGTGTTATGCTTTTTAAGAACTTATCATTTTCAATTTGATTTGCTTCACGAAACTCGGCGAAAGCCAAAATCCAAAATCCCCAGACTTAAGACTAAGCTATACCGAATACGAGAGCTCCCCGTACTTGTATAGATCAAGTGCCCATTATCTAGATATAGTGTATCTGCAAAGACCCCTTGTCCCCAAAACTCCAAGCTCAAAACAAAAAACCTTAAAACTCAACGAAGAACCCAAAAAAGAAACCCAAAACGAGAAGAAAAACCGCTCCAATAGAGATTAGACCTAAAACATCAAGCTATAAACTAAAGTAAACTAAAGTAACGTTAACTAGTCATACTATATATATACAGCCATCGATATTCACACATCCAGCTAACTAATACACCCACACCAACACCCATACACACTTGATAAATATACTAGAGGGAGGCCCTTAGAGCGTGTATATCCGTATTATCTAGGTGTATAACTCGTATAACTCACCCATTACGTATCTCTAACTTATTTAGTGTCGTCTAATCCTAGCGCTAAGTAGGTACGAACTATCGCCCAATTGAGCAGCGATAGGTTAGATACGATCCCCCCAGATCTTATAACCCGATAATTATCGATATACCGATATACCCCCGTGAGAAGCGCTTAAAAGCCCCATAAGTATCGTTCGATTTGGATATGTTCGTTGAGTTCTCTTCATTTGCGTTTTGTATTACGAATATCAATTTGAATTTCAGTTTTAATTTGGTTTTGGCTAGCTTTTTGGATAAACAGCAGCAAAGTCTATCTCAATGTACTCGAATTTTAGTCTATTACTCCTGATATACTCTGACAAAGTGCGAACGGCAGACGAGGGAGGCGAAAATGATCGAGTGTCTACAGCTTTGAATCTTTTCGGAATTCTCCAAAGTGCCGCGTTCAAGTCGTTGGCAATTTTAAGCACCTCAAGCAATTTGCACGTAGATCTAGCAATCGATCTTTAATCGAAATAATTTATCTATATTTGTAGCCCATCCCTTAATGATCCAAACGGAAATGTGCCAAAATGCTTTGAAAATGCCTTAAAATTGGCAAACTTCTTGACCTTCAAATTGTCCAACCAAACAGACAAACAATAAATAGCAACTAGAAATGGTGATCGATATATGTTACAACCCAATACATACAGAAAGATCAAGCGAAATGAAACCATCAAATATGTATCAAATAAATTATATATATTTTGTATTGTTGTTCATGTTCTACCACATTCAAGTTGTTTGTAAACCGTAAACCGTAATCCGTAATCTGTAATCTGTTATCCGTAAAACGTTTTCAGTAATCCGTAAACCGTACTCATCATCAACGTTGTCGTTTCGATGTCCATATGTCCACAGATTGTGCCGTGGTTTGAATTTTGCTTTTAGTTCTATAGTTTTTAGCTTCTAGTTCCTAATTTCTAGTTGGTAATTTCTAGCTCATAGTTCGTTGTTGTATCCGTTGAACGATTAACGTATTAACCATACCTAAGTATATATCATATGTATAATCTATAGTGTACCATATCTAAACCGACATACTGAACATGAACACATCTATATCAATATATCGTTATCGAAATACTCTCAACTATCTGCATATCTAAATATATGTACCTATATATTATATTCTGTATATATCAGTTACGTTGAGTTCTGTGTCTGTTGTGTTTCATTCCATGCCATTGCATTCCATTCCGATTCGTTTCGTTACGTTACGTTTCGTTACGTTACGATATGTTAGATATTATGTTTTCTTTGGCTTTCAAAATTGCAGAGAACTGAGAACAGCTGATGATATCTATATGGTATAACTGATATATACATGTATAGTATATTTATATTTCTAATAGACATTCGATGGTTGCTTTCGTTTCCATTCCGTTTCCGTTACCGTATCATTTGTCTTGCCGTAGTGTAGCCCTATCATATTTAAACTGTACGCATATACATATACATCGATATATTGATATATATGTATGGAAATCTATTGATATGACTACTTACCTAATACTACTTATGAACCGATAACGTATGTATATTGTATTGTACAGAGTACCTAGCTAGTTTCATGTTTACCTCTAATCAAAAAAAAAAAAAAACCAACAACAAAAAATAATAATAATATTCTCTATAAATCAATAATCCTCTGTATAGCTAGTTTCCACTGATCAAGTAGTCGTATTAACCTTACTAACACATACAATCACACACACATACACTCTATTTCTATATATCTCTCTCTCTCTCTCTTTCCTTCTCTCACACACACACCCACATTTGCGAAAGCGCAGAGATGTAGGCAATAAATGATCCTTGATCTCTGCTCTTTTGCTCTTCGGTTCCCCGAAACCCGAGGAACCTTCCAAAATTTTTGTTATCGCCTTTGTAATATTTTGCTAACTTTTGTGTGACACCCACACAAACACACCCACACCCACACAGAGACACTAACTAACTACTAATGCATACATACCATGCCCAACGATGAATATTCCTCAAAACAAAAACATTTTTGACTACATATATATAGTTTTTCCTTATCGTGCACCAAAATTTCAATTCCAAGAGAAAGGAAATTAATGATAACAACTTACTAATGCCATAATAATCATAGTCCTATGTATATCTTGTAGTTGTTTTAACGAATTAATAAGAAGGGGACCCAACCACCTTGAAAATCTGACGGGAATCAGATATGTGTACCTATGTATCAGTCCCTGCGACCCAATATGATCCAAGACCCAAAGATCAAAAAAAAAAAGAAAAAGAAAACAAAATGACCAACCCCCAACCGATTCCCAAGCAGAAAATAACAATTAATTTGCACTTTTATTAACGATTGATCTCTATATTTTGAACGATTCAAATCTCCGCTTTGGATCGTTATCCAGGCGTGGTCCTGTTCTCGTCGGCGGTTTATTTCGCGGAGGCTGGCAGCGACAGCTCCTTTTTCAAGTCGATACCGGACGGCTTCTGGTGGGCTGTGGTGACCATGACGACGGTGGGATATGGTGATATGAGGTACAGCCCACGTTTCAGTGGTCCCGGCACTAGCTACTAGCTACTCTCAAATCCCGCCTTCAATATATCTACACTTATCTCTCTGTCTCTGTCTCTGTCTCTTTCTCTCTTTGTCTTTGTCTGAGTGTTTTTGTAACTGAGTGTTGTACAGTCTCTCCCATATCTCAACTATATGTCTTTCTAAAGCTTTATGTGTGTCATTGATGTTTTGCTTTTGTCACTCCTAATGCTAATGTATAATAAATCGAAAAAATGTGGTTCCATTCCCATGCGTTCCGCCTCCCACGCGGCTGTGTGACCAGTGTGTACAGTTGTGTCCGTCGATAAAAACGATAGAAACGGTCTCTCTGTAAATTAAACAATGTGAATATGTGCCATATATGTGATGTTGTGGCTTCCGATTTGGTGATCGCTCGCTTTAACGGACCCATATCTCCCTATTTTCACTATGTTTTTTGTCTCATTTTCATTTCCGTTCATTCGTATTCCTTTTGGTGTTTCCTTTATGGCATGATTGGTTCTACGTTTTGCGTCCCCCCATTCCTTTTTTTGTGTTTTTCATCTCTTTTACGTTATGTTCGTCCTTAGTATGTGCCTACATCCCCCCACTCCGCATCCCACTAGCCCCTAAATAAGGAATGGAGTCTATTTTCTGATTTTCAAGACATTCTATGGTCCACTGTCGCCGTTTGTTCCACCCGCAAAAATATATATCACCATATTTTTGGGCCCCCCGATAGCAGTACGAACAGCGGGAGGCTCACCAGAAACCGATTTCCCCTAATTGATCCTCTGATTGATCCTAACCATTTATTTTAGGATAAAAGATATATAGGTTAGCCAATGATTTTCTGCTTGGGAATGCCGCCGGATTGTGGTGAATATATGAAAACTCTTTTAAGTTGAACCGAAAAACAAAAACACCGAAACTGAAACAGAAACAGAAACAGAAAACCGAAACAGAAGGGTTGCGAAATGTATTTTGGTAAACACGAATGCCCCACCATCACATATACGTACACCACCTTGACGAGCTTCCGACGCATCCAGACATATAAGACTTACTTTCAACAAAACACTCTTTGGTTAAATGTTAGTTTTGAAAAAAAAAAAATTAATAATAATAATAAAAATAAAACTTAAAAAAAAAATCAACAAAAAAACATAAAAGAATATATTACCAATGCAAAGCAATGTTTCTCCCATCAATTCTTTTAGGCGTCGTACTCTTCTCATCGGCGGTTTATTTTGCGGAAGCTGGAAGCGAAAATTCCTTCTTCAAGTCCATACCCGATGCATTTTGGTGGGCGGTCGTTACCATGACCACCGTTGGATATGGTGACATGACGTATGCAAATCTATACAATTCTAACTTTTATGATTACGTTTACGATAACTCCAGTTTTGATTTTACGTTTTCGTTTACGTTTCTATTTCCGTTATCGTTACCGTTATCGTTTCGTTTTCGTTTCGTTCCCGCCTTGGGAGCGCCTCCTTTCCGGGCGTTCCATTCCTTCTCCGTTCCACCACTGTGTGTTTTGTTCTAATTTCAAATTTTTCTTTTCCTAACTGTTTCGTTAATTGCGTTATGTGTGATTACTAAGAGCCCGCCCCCAATTTAACCCCCCTTTAACAAAACGCTAACCCAACTAAAGCTATCTACCGAAATGTATCCAAAACTAACTGTACTTCTTGTTAACCCCTTTAAGTTTCGTATCTCCCGATTATAATAATATGCAAAACCAAACATAAACGTTGTTGTCTCTTACTTTGACTCGCTGAGCTGTTTGTTTGTTTTCCGTACTTGTCTAAAATGACTTCTATTTGTCTTTGTCTTTGTATTCGTATATTTATATTTATATTTGCCTTAAATCTTGTGTTTCATTCCATTCCGTTTCCGTTCCGTTGTGGTATCGTTTAACGGTCTTCGGTTGGCATCACTCTTTCTATCTTTCTTTCTCGCTCGCACTCGCTCACCCACCATCTCGCTCTCTCGTGTGTTTCGTTTCCATATCATTGCGTTTTCACATCGAGTCTTTTAGCTGTTTTTTACATTTATACTTTGCGCCAAAGTTGAAGTATTATGCTTATCATTTTCTTATCGCAAATTACCTATGTAACGTTGTGTCGTTGTTTAGTTCACAAAAGATACCGAAAAAAAAATACGAAAATAATCTTGAAAAATACCAGAAGAAGTCATCAGTTCAACTCGATGTAATACTCATACCGGGCACTGTAGCTTAACGGTACAGTGCCGCCCATAATCGCCATCATCAAACACACACACACGCATACACGAACACTAACACACATGTAGACACTGGGTGAGGGAACCACGCCCACCGAGCGATAACGATAACTTCATTTGCTGGCCAAACAGTTTATCGAGTTTAGCTCAACCTCCCTCCCCCCCAAAAAAACACCCACAACGAACACAATAAAGCTGGAGGAAAAGAACAAAAAAAAAAGTAAAGGATGGAGGAGACGAGGACGAGCATGCTGCATGTGCCCGATAAACACACTTACCCACTTACACGACACTCACACACCTAAGCGCCCTCATTCACACACATTCACACACAAGTCCACACGCACACTGAGACACAAAAGTTTAGCTACAGCCGCCTAATGAGCAACAAAGCCCGAGCCCAGCCGCCTGCCAAATCCAATTGCCTATGATACCCAGAACCCCAGATCCACTCTCCACTCCTTTTATCCCCCGTTTTCCAACTTTAACCGGAGGAGGAAAAAGTTTTCGCCACACACTCATGCACCAGGACCCCCCCACCTCACACACACTGAAACACCTGAGCCAGTTGCTCGCACTTATGCAATAATTATGTCTGTATATAAGCACACGAACAAGCCGCCTCAGAAACTGCCAAACAAAAAAAAAAAAGAAAAAATACTATACTATACTATACAAAACCCAGATATACTACGCTTACCCACCCGTTGTTCTAAGTGTTGTGCCTTCTTCTTTCGACTTTCGTACTCTTTGCGCCACTTTGATTTGATTTGAACGTTCTCTGCTAGACTAATGCCTACGCCTACCCAAGCCCTCCTCTCTATAAATATTATACTTATATAAGCGTACACCTATCGATATCTATATCTATACCTGTATCTGTATCTATATAATGCGTATTGCCCTATAATTTTGCCAATGCATACAGTATATATGTTAAAAAAAAAACCAAAAAAAAAAAAAAAAACCAACGCAAAAGAAATTTCTAAGAACAAAACAAGAGTTTTACTTTACATTTCTTATATATTTGTATTTTCATTTTATTTATATCGTTCGTTCGTTAACATCGCTCGCTTCCATCCAAACAAACAAATACCAAAAATCAATAAAAAAAAAAAAAAAACAACCAACCAACTCCAAAATTCTCAATTCAAATAAAATATACATCAATTGTTAATCAAAACCAAAAACAAATATCCCCAACAACCAACAACAAAAAAAAAATTGCACCTATATCTTACCATAAAAAAAAATATATATATATATAATAATATTATAAATATAAAAAAACAAAATGCAACCCTAAAACTCGCGGAAAAATTGTATGTGCAAATGATTGCCAATCAAAAATTGCATTGTATCGTTTATCGTTTGACACACGATCACGACTATCGATTGAAATCGAAACCGAAATTGAATGAAATTGAATTGAACCAATTGATAATGTGAAACTGAAACTGAAACTGATTGATTGACTGATTGATTTATTGAATTATGAATGATTGATTGAATGGTACAGACCCGTCGGCGTTTGGGGCAAGATTGTGGGATCACTGTGTGCCATTGCTGGCGTGCTGACCATCGCACTGCCGGTGCCGGTCATCGTCAGCAATTTCAACTACTTCTATCACCGCGAAACGGATCAGGAGGAGATGCAGAGCCAGAACTTTAATCACGTTACTAGTTGTCCATATTTGCCAGGTACATTAGGTAAGTTCAACACTGTGTGTGCACACCCGAAACCCGAACTCGAACTCTCAACCCGAAACCCTCTGACCCCGAGACGCCCCTATCTCTCAATCTCAATGTCTATCGCTCTGTGCCTCCTCTGATATACATACATATATCTGTTGTGGCCTTGGCTCGAGCCTCCCCCCTCCCCCTCCCCCACGATTCGCATTTATCCTACGAACTCCCCGAAAAACCCAACCAGAATACCAAACACCCCACCACTACCGACAGAACCACCAAAAACCCAACCACAAATTCAAGTAGAGCAACAAAAAGTAGAACCCGTCGAATAAAAATAGAAACATTTACGAAGAAAGAAACGAATTGTGGATGTGCCGATGCTAAAGCCGAAGGCGGTGCCGTGTGCCCCTCAAAAAAAAAAGAAAACACTAACCACTTACCAACCAACCACCAACCGAAAGAAACCCACCATACCGCATACCATCCATCCTCCCGATTGGCAGCACCACCAACTGGCTCCCAAGCGGATGGGTACACCGGCACTGCTTTCGAACCAGACACGTTGTCACACAGAGAAAAAATATCACCACAAACGATGGGTCATCGAATACCAGCTACCTTGGATCTGAGGCATATCATCGTTGTACCACAAAAATCTGTACCAAAACTAACAAACGCGAAATTCGAAAAGATACAATGATGAAATTAAAGTGATCTACAAATTGAAACCTCTTAAGTTGATATTAAAGTGTCTCAAGACATCACATATACCATATACCCATACTTTAAGATACTCATCCACAATTAGAAATCTGCGTTAGAAAGTATGGAAATAGATATCACAATGATATGCCAAAGATTAGTGATATGTGTTTAGGATTAATTGAAAAAGTCGAGATGATAATATGAAACAGATGTTATGTTTTTTCTCTGTGCACTGCCGAGCACCCAGCAGCCCAGCAGCACCCCCCTAAACAAAAAAAAAAAAAAAAAGAAAAGGGGGCAACCCTGGTGGGGCTGGTGGGTGGGTGACGTGCTGCAGCGCCGGTGGGTGGCAACCCTGTCGGTGGGGCAGCGGTATTGCGGTATTGACAGCGGTGCCACAACCAAAGTGCACGTACTGTGTGTGTGTTTTGTGTGTAAGCGAGTACTACTACTACTACTGCAGCAAAAAACATAACCGTTACCGATGCATTACAACTGTATGTGTGATCTCCTCTTTCTCTCTTCTCTCTCTCTTCTTTTTGTTTCTCTCTTTATTCCGTCAATTTAATGGCCAATTCGAATATCGAAACGTGAACTCCACACAAAAAAAAAAAATCGCAAAAACTACCTAAAAAAAAACCCGAAAACCCAAATTCAAATCGAACTCCAAACCATCCATCCAAAAATCCGTTCCTGCATCCCTGGCATTGTGTGAATCCCCCAATCAAACTCACGTACACACGTCATATACACACACACACACCACACACCATACACCATACACGCTCTGTCTGCCAACGCGTGATATACACACTGCGACAAAATACACACTAAACAAATGCATACAAACCACCAAGTAGGTCAACACATGAAGAAATCATCGTTGTCCGAGTCCTCATCGGATATGATGGATTTGGACGATGGTGTCGAGTCCACGCCGGGATTGACAGACACGCATCCTGGACGGAGTGCGGTGGCTCCATTTTTGGGAGCCCATCAGCAGCAGCAGCAGCAGCAGCAACCGGTGTCATCCTCAATGTCGATGTCGATCGACAAGCAGCTGCAGCATCCACTGCAGCAGCTGACGCAGACGCAACTGTACCAGCAGCAGCAGCAGCAGCAACAGCAGCAGCAGAACGGCTTCAAGCAGCAGCAGCAACAGCAACATACGCAACAGCAGCAGCAACAGTCCCACACAATAAACGCAGCAGCAAGCGCAGCAGCGGCAACGAGCGGCAGCGGCAGCAGCGGCCTCACCATGAGGCACAATAATGCCCTGGCCGTTAGTATCGAGACCGACGTTTGACTACTGGGTAAGTGTTGGAAAACGCCACTCGCTTGCTGCACAGACCAAAACCCCAACCCCCCCACACACCCACCCATCCCATCTTTATCACACTCTCAATCTCTCTCTCTCTCTCTCTCTGTCTTGCTCTGGCACACTCATTTATCTGACCCTCAAACCCCCCTCCACCCACCGTGCACCTTGAGCCGTAGAGCGTAACTAGGTTTAAGTGTTGCAAAATGCCAAAAGCAAAATGCGAAATTCTAAAACGGTTCGTTCGCACTGGCCGCCTTTGATGCGGAGCAGCGGAAACACTTTGATATGCTGCTAAATGAGAGAAACGGAATGTTAAAAGAACATAAATTTAAAAACTTCTAAAATATGTTTTTAATGTAAAAAGAATTGGATTATTTCAAAACTCAAGCACATTTCTTTTCCCTAACCAGTGCGATCGTCCGATCATTTAAATTGAACTGAATTGAATTCCGATTTGATTAGAATATAACTTTTTCTCTCTTTTCTCTCCACGTGGCGCGCTCTTCTACCTACGCGATACACATGTTTGCCTATGTTTACGTATCGTATGAACCTAATCCTAAACTTAACCAAAACCTAAACCTATGCCTACGTCTCGTTTCCTATGTATTAACCATATGTATGATATGATACGATATGTATATGATATATGATATATAATATGTTATTTTATGATAAATGATAAAGTGCAAAAGACGTTGCGTGGTATAAATTTGGCCTTGACAGGAGTTACGTTGGATGCCAGAAACGACTACAAAAGCTGTTTATATTTAATTTAAGTAGAACAAATAACAAAAACAAATTTAATCTATTGCTAAATTAAATTAAATTAAATTTAATCTAAATTAAAACTTAAATTAATTTAATTAAATTATACATTTAATGATAAACAACACAAAAACCAAAAACCAAATCAGAACAAACAAAAAGCAAGATAAATGAATGAGTAAGGGAGTAACAATAAATTCGAGTAGTATGGCATAATCCAATAAAACAAAAAAACCATTGACAAATAACAGAGTTCAACAAGGTGAGAGATAAAACAGCATTAACATCGAACAAGTGATGGCAGAATTTAAATCAAATTTTTAACAAACGAAGCTGAATATGTCAACCTACAAACGGAAACGGAAACGGAAACAGAAACTGTAAATAATGCAAAAAAGAATTCATTAAGCTCACAAGCCATTATTTTAGCAGGAATACTACAGATTGCTTTGAGAACTCCGATCGAAGGGACGAATCATAGATGACAAATGAAGCACAGTGAAGCAAGTCCATGTGGAGGAATGTCCCTTTTTAGAAAACCCGATCAAGATAAACTCACAAAGCAGATTTCCGATCTATTTACACACAGTCAGTCAGTCACACACACACACACACGCATTACAAGAAAGTATAGTAAAACTGCCGTAATATTTAATAACTGACAAAACCGAAACCAACTTGTATAGTCATCAAGGAATACCAAATACCAACCCGAACCCGAACCCGAGGCAATATCTGCTTTTAAATGTGAGGGGAATTACTATCGTGTAACTTAGAACAGCTAACCATCTAACTGAATAACTGAACTAACCAACTAGGCATATGCATACATACATATATGTGATAGATGTACTTTGTGTATGGAAATGGAACCTAAGCCTAAACAATATCGTTCGTAACTCGTAACTACTCGAGACCCTTTGTTTTTTGATTAAAGCTTAAGCGAAATCGATGCCCACCCAATCCACTTCGAACCTCTTCACCACAAAACTAACTAACTAACTGAACCCATATCAGCTATATTATCTTCTGCTTCGATCCCCCCGAATTAAAACGAAATAAAAAGTACAAATATTCAACTAAAAGCGAAACAACTAAATCGTAAATACTACGATGCAGATTCAGTGCTTGAAGAAGGATTTATAAAAAGAGGAAAAGGCGAAACGACTGCAATTGAACTACAAGACCGAACATTATTAGTCCAAGAAAGTACGGATTGCTCGAAATCCCCCTCTCACAGATCCGCTCAATCACAGGCAAAAAAGAAAATCACAAAATATAAGGAAGATACAACAAAACAGAAAACGCTCTTATGATTTTTTTAATAAAAGCAAACTATATACCACAAACCAAAAAAAAACCAACTAAATGTAAAAGATGAACTAAAAGCGATGATTTCTTCTTCGACTGAATTGCAGGGGTTAGTCGATAACCTATTCCCACCCACCCAAAAACCCCCCTCCCTGTTCCCAGCAAGAAATCGTTGACTGAACTGAACTGCGAATTCAACTTTTGCATTAAATGTATATTAAAAGAGATACAAACTCCACTATTATATATATATATATATATGATATGAAGATATATATTTATGTTTGTATATGTACCGAACTGCATAGATGAATATATTAATCATATATGTATATGCGTAGGAGACCTGTACATAAGAAGGGTTGCTCTTGCCGATGTAAATTGATGGATAGCAACCGAAAAAGAGAAACCGATCATAATTCAAGTGTAAATGTAAAAAAGCTTCGAAAACCGTCCACACACAAACACAAACAAGCACTCACACTCACACACATTTATAGATAATGGGGGGGGGGGTGGGGGGTTGTGGGTGGTCCAAGGTCAGGGGTGGAGAGTTCGAGAGGTGGTTCTAGAGTCCGAAGCCAAAGCAAAAAGATCCGGAGGAGCAGAGCAGAGCAAAGTGCCTTAAGGAACATTGTGCGCTAACCGACTCGATCCCCTTTTGCCTCAGCCACTGATCAAGGGAGCCCCCCTTTCGCCCCTTCCCTCCTTCCCCCGCCCCTGCAACCTCTGCAACCCCTGCAACCCCTAGCAATTCAGTAGAACCAGCTGAAAGAAAAGAAAATAAAACAAGCGAACAATAATGCAACGTTTCCAAGGTGCCACAGTGGAGGCCAGATATTAAGGGCCGAACGATACGTGGCCACTGTGTAAATAATCGCTAAAAATAGGATATCCCCACTGTGGCTGCTGTAACTGCTGTAAATACTCTCCAACTACAACTACATCTTGCAAATGCTATTTTGTACAAAAAAAAAAAAACAACACCTTATGATAAATCCAATAAAAACTAAAGAGATTATATAATAAATGAATAAAATAAAATAAAAGCAAATGAATCAAGGAATAATACATTCAAATGTCTACTTAGTCTCTATATCCGTAAGAAAGCTAAGATTTATGAGATGAATAAGCATTAGAGAAGATAAAGATGAAGATAAATGGTCCAGACGAAGACGATGGAACTTGCAAAACACCAAGAAACGAACGAGAATGGAGGATTGAGGAGAGGGAAATGAAGCATAACGAAAAGAAAACCGCCTACTTAAGATTAGATTTTATGTTTTAGATCGGTCAGAGGAAATGTTTTTAGCTTCATAGATACAAGATACCAGATAGCAGATAAACGATAAAACGATAAAACGATAAAACGATACCAGATAAAATGATAAATGAAACCAGATAGCAGATATCAGATAGCAGATACAAAGAGCCGAGTGTAAAGTAAGGTTGTTTTTTTTTTCCTAGCCTTAATCTAGACAATTGAATAAATTTAGCAAAACATAACTGTAAATGAGTCTAAGAATTACCGATGTATAGCTGAATTTCGAATTTGATTTTAATTTTATTATTACAATTATACGTTCATACTTTGTCCTACATCTTAAGACTTTGATTTAATCACAAAATAAGCCACTATAATTAAACAACACAAAGGAAAACCGAAACCAAAACCAAAAAAAAAAAAAAACTCAAATAAAGCGGAGAAAACAGAAATTGAAAATCGTGTTAATATTTACCTATGAAAGCTTAAACAACAAACAAAAAAAAAACTGAAATTATAAAAACATACAAAAAAACAGCAAAAAAATTTGGAATAAATGTGTTCAGCAAAAGAAATGTTATTATATGTTTAAATAAAATTACAATTAATTCGAAATGAACAAAAAATTTAATGTAATTAAATTGAGCTAAGTACACAAGTAAAATTCAAAAACACAAAACAATTTCAAATTGTACATAAACACACAGCATATACATTACAACAGAAAACCATATAGCATATGTAGCATATATCTAGACATATGCATATGCTGCAACCGAATTACAAGCTAGCTAACCGCAGACTAAACGCAGACTAAAATACGAAAAACAAAACCAAAACCTTAAACATACCAAAGAAAACAAGAAACAACACAAGTACACAAGATGAAGAACAGTGAGAAGATTAAGAAAACGGAACCCCATGCTGATCCAATCCGATCCGAATCCACAATAAAGAAGCGATATCGAAGCAAATAAATTGAGAAAAGTGTTTTCGAAGCGTTTTTTATTTCGCACAGTCCCCTGTGCCCCAAACACCCCTTTCACCAAGAAACCAAGAAACCGAAAAAACCAAAAAAGCAAAAAAAAACCATCTTGTAAATAATAATACTCGCTATTCTATTCGACTTATCCGTCTCAGTCTCATTCCATTCCGATTCGCTCCGTTCCATTCCGTTCCATATATGTACGTATATATATTTTTTTGTATTTGTATTTTGGCCATAGATCCGTAGTTAGTCGAGTCGAAATGGAAATGGAACTAGAAACGGAAACAAAAGCGAAAGCGGAAACGGAAACCGTATCCCTATTTCGATCTAGGATCTAGTCTGAAGCAAAAACGCTACATAGTTCTGTATACTTAGTTCGTATCGTAATTGTATTAGCTGGCGCTCAAAGAAAATCTTAAAAAAATACTGAATTGTAAATATTTGATTTCGTTTCGTAACGTATGTACGAGTATCTTCTGTGAGCTCAACTTAAATCTCGTCTTTGGCATATCAGTATCAGTATGAGTATCAGTATCAGTATCCAGTATCCAGTACCAGTATCAATCACTACCAGCTGCAGTTGAGTTATCCAATCAGTAATCAGTCAATCAGTCGATCAATTCTAAATGATTAGATACACCCACATGTATACGTATATTACATACATACCCACACACATTCACGAACATTAGGAGCTGAAAGCGCAGCGCATTTCATTCGGTTTTCGTATTACTTTCGTATGCTTGAACTATGCTCTACTCAACTCTACGCTCTACGCTCTACTCAACTCAACTCTAGTCTAGCCTACTTTAATCCAAAAGCGTTATGCATTAAACGAATACGAAAAATGAAAGAAAAACTTAGGACGATACTCTAGTGAATGGAAGCCCAGAAGAACATGATGAAGAAGCAAACATATCGTTGTAAAGCAAGAACTAAGTTATGAAAACCACGTATAACTCAAAACGAAAAGTCTAACTTATTTTCGAATATAACACTAACACGCCACACAACTACCAACACTCGACTTCTCCAGTTCAATTCAAACCAAAAACAATCTTTTCAAGTTTTCCATTAAATTTAATTGCGAACCTAACGAAAAACCAATCTTAACACACATACGTAAAAAACAAAAAAAAAATATATATATATATATATATAAATAATACAGAAAAAGGAAAAACCATTTGATTGTACGGACTATGATGAAACAATACACATTTACCATATGCTATATACGAGTAAATCAAAACATAAACCAGCAAACGGAAAAATAAATAAAATCTTTCAAAATCTTCTCAATGCTTCAAAAACAAAATAAAAACAAATTTCTATTAAGGACAAAGACTGCAAATAGAGATTTAAAAAAAAAACATACACTTAAAAACCAAAAAAAAAAAACAAAAGCGAAACATTTTAATTAATTGATTTTTAATTCTAATTTGGCCTTGATTCAACCTACCAGGAAATAAGTTTAGGTTTAGTTAGAAGTTCAAGACACAACACCACCAAACACAACCGAACCGGACCGTAACGGACCGGACAGAACTGAATCGAATCGAACTTTCAATTTGGAGAACTCCACCCGAAACCCCAGAAATAGAGCAACAGCAATAGCATAACCTTTAAAATAATAACAGTACAGAATAATACAGAACCAAGCACCAAGAACAAGCCCAGTCCTAAACAAATCAAAGCAAATCAAAGCAGATGATGATAATAACATATAATACAAATTTGAAAACGAATAACAGACGCAATAATCCCCATAGAACAGAGTCTAGTATTACGCCTAATAAGATATTACAGATGAAAACGAAAATCACACACAGAAATAAAAACAAAAAAAAAAGAACGCAAAATGAAAACCAAACAAAAACAAAAAAAAATGGAAATGTTGTTAAGATTAAAAATGAAATGTTTTATAATCGTTATTCAATAAAAATAAAAAATAAATAAATTTCCAAGAAATCATTAACCAGATAAACGCAAGCAATGGCGCAATTCGAACTCGAATTCATTCGAACAATTCTAGCTGTAATCCGCCCACCCGAAATCCGAACTAGCTAAGACCCAAACCAAGTCCCGTTATCTTAGTCGATTCTTAGACTAGCTGGTAGTATTTGCTTTGTGTTCGTATCCCCTAATTAATTACTTTTCTATTTTTTTACCTTTTTGGTTAGACATATTCGAAGGGGATGGCATTAGATCTAGTTAGTATCACTGTCGTTATATTCCTACAGCCTATCGTAATTATAATTATAAGCTTTGGCTCTAGTTCCCTAGATCTAAGTCCAGACCCCGACCCCCCGATTGTCCCTTGTCGAAAAGGGGGGGCTTGGCACCTCCCCTCTTTTTGGAAACACCTCAAAGCAGACAGACAACCCGCACACACACGTATACCCGAGTCATAAACCATTATACCACATAGTAAATATAATATATATACTCGTTTACAAAAATGCCATGCCAGTAGCACATCCATTGCAGACATTTCCTAGCGTAGTTTAGCTCTATTGCCCTCTATTCCCTCACTTCCCAAGAAAAAAAAGAAGAAAAACTTACACACACACCTCCGTGAGCACACACACACACACTCAATCGCAGATTCGCGACAAACCGAGTGAAAAGAAAATAAAAAAGAAAAAAGAAAAGAAATATTTAATAGAGAATATCCATGCAACTTACTGAAAATCTTGGAAAGTTGAAGTCCAAACAGGTTAAATCCGGCCCCGGCAGTCGAAGCGATGCTAAACCAACGAACGGTGAGTTTGAAAACCCCCGAGACCCCCACTCCAAAGCCCCCGGTTATCCCACTATGTCTATATATATACGATAAACATATGCGCTATATATGAAACAAATTCTCTCTCGCTCCCCAAGAAAACGCCAAGTCGTCTCTCCGTCTCAGTGGGCATTTTTTCCCATGTCTCTATATCTTTTTATGTTTTGACTTAAACTATTCGTAATCGTATTCGTTATCCTCTTTTTTCGTGTAAGCCTACGCCTCCGCCTCCGCCTCCATTTTGATTTTGCCTATGCCCTCGGATCTACGCTCTATATACATATATCTAATAACTCGATTTACGTATAAGCATTGACCATAATAATGATAATCGTATATGGTATATGAATATTTTGTAAACTTTTGCTTACGTTCTCCCCCTGCGCCGGAATGTAAAAATGTAAGAATCGCTCGAATCAGCTTCAGCGCTCAGCCGCCTGCACCTGCTCAGCCGACTCAGCTCCTGCGCTATCCTGCTATATCGTTACCGTTACCCAGTTACCGTTATATCGCTATATCATAACCGCTATATCGCAACCAGCAGCAGCAGTAGCAGCAACTGCAGCATCTGCCGCAGCAACTGCCGCAGCAACTGCCGCAGCAACAGAACAGAACAGAACATCAGCGTCTAGAACAACAACGAACAACTAGGAAGATCTAACAGCCCGCTAAATATGCTGAGGCTGTGCGGCTCCTGCTTCTGCTCCTAAGTCCCGTTTCCCTGTGCTTCCCGATTCCGGTGCATGTGCAATCAGTTGCTGTATCCAATCGAAATCGATTCGAAATCAAATCGAACATCGATGTTGAGATCGCGACAGTACCAGAATCAGATCGCGTCAAGCGCAATCTGCCAGCAAATTCAAATCCAAGCAAAGCAAATCAAAGCAAAGCAAACAAAAAGCAAAAAGCAAAAAGCAAAAAAGCTAAAGCAAAGCAATCCCAAATCAAAACGCAAAGAAAAATACAGTACGCAAACCCAAAACGCAACAACCCAAAAAAAACGAAAAAAAAAAAACCACACACACAAAAGGGCGCACGCTTAGCACATTTGCATAAAAACCAACTTACTTGCTACCTATATCTACAAAAAAAAATATATAAACACCCCCACACACACACAGAACCACACACACACACACACACTATCACACAGGAATGCAATCACACCAACTAAAGAGTTGAATCGAATCTTTTTTGGCTTTTCTACTCACTTTGAACACGTTTTTTCTCTCGCTTTGATTTTGATTTCGTTCCTTGACTCGAGTACTCGAATGAGCATTATATCAGCAACTACTCTTTGCCTAATTACGATCGCTTAACTATACCTAATCTCTATATTACGAACACATTTATAAGAACACGCCCGAAAATGAAAAAAATGAACACACACACACACCATGCTGCACGGCAACTTTCATGTTTGTGCAGGAAAATTGCCGAGCAGCCCGACCCACTCAGTCCTGAAAAAAGTCATTTCCCAATCGCCATTTTCATCCCAGAAGAAAGAAAATGATAAAAGAAAGAATTCTAAAGCACACAAACACAGTCATAAACACACACACACAAGATTGAAAGAAAAGTACAGTCAGATTAAAACAAAACTCAAAGTACAGTCAGTTCAAAACATACAGTCAGACAGTCTAACTACACAGACGATCCAAAACTGTGGAGAAGAGCAAGCTCCGCAAGATGACGAAGAAGAAGAAGAAGAAGATGAGGAGAAGAACATAAAACTGAGACCCCCAGATGACGAAGAAGAAGAAGAAGCGACAGAAGAAGACGAGGATCAATATATGCTGTCTCTGTCTCCCTCCCACCTACGCGCCCCACCGCTCTGTCAGTGTGTGTGTGTGTGCCGAAGCAGCCAGCGGATGGCTCTTTTTGCTATCCCTCAACGGATATCCGTCAACCGATCGCCCGATCGCCGATCCCTAACCAGATCGACGAGGATCGGGTCGATTTGCTTTGGTTCTTCCACACATCTCTATCTATGTATATTCATTTTATGTCAAGTTTAACAGCGACGACGCCAAACGCCGGCACATTTTGTTTATTCCATTTGGCAATAAGTACGCTTCGGTTTTTCGTTAGCCAAACCAGCCCTGCTATCCACCCATCTAACTATATGTATAAGTATACCACAATGATTTCCGTCTTCTTTAGTTTTGTTTTTTGAACTTTGGTTTTGATCTTGAATTTGATTTTGAATTTGATTTTGATTTGAGTTTATAGTTTATAGTTACCCCACAATCCACAATCCACATTCCACAATCCACAATCAGTTGGTTTTTGCAACCGATATCGGTTGCCGCCAACGATTTGCTTTCGATGTTTGCATACAAATACTTATACGAATACCAATTACAATAACAATACCACTAACTATACTTATACCTATACCTATACCTATACCGATAACTAGTTGAGCTTTTAGTTTTGACTTTTGCTTACCCTTGAGTTCAGTTATCGCTTATCCTCACCCGCCTCCCCAACCACGGATACTTACTCGAACGCCTCCAGCCCGTCCATTAAAATTAAAATATACCTCGTATAACTCGTATCGCTTCGTTTATGTAAACCATATGTATCTGTTGTGACACGTTCTTTTCTTTTGCGTTATTTAACAAGTTTTTAACACTTTAGTTGGGCCGGAGCCAAGAGCTCGGGTCCCCGAATCTAAGCCGCTATCCTAGAATAGTATATCGAATATATAAAACTTATAACTTATTTCTATTTGTTTGTTTTTTTACCACCTGATTTACATACTGCGTTCTTCTTCTACGTTCTTCTTCATACCAATACCAAAAACCAAAACAAACCAAAAAAAAAAAAACAATAAAAAAAAAATACCAACCAACCAACAAAACACACGAAATTCAATTGACTTTGAAACGAATTTGCATATTTAAAAACGGATCGGATCGGATCGTATCGAATCGAATCGATTTAAATATACAAACCAATTCGAACTCCAACTCGAACACACCCAACGACAACGACCCATTGACAAACATGAATCGAATCCACAAATATTGCCATTAAACAAACGAATGCATTCAAACAAAAATGCATCCAGGCCCGTCGGCTTCTGGGGCAAAATTGTCGGCTCTTTGTGCGTGATCGCTGGTGTGCTGACAATCGCACTGCCGGTACCGGTTATCGTCAGTAATTTCAATTACTTCTATCACCGCGAAACGGATCAGGAGGAGATGCAGAGCCAAAATTTCAACCACGTTACAAGTTGTTCATATTTACCTGGTGCACTAGGTACATACTACTACTACTAGCGGTTAAGCAAAAATCCCCAATAAAAAAAAAAAACAAAAAAACAAAAAAACAAAAAAACGAAAAAAAAAAAAATAAAATATCTATCCCCATATCCCTGAATCCCGCCCAATCTAAGCGACCCAAATGACTGCCCCTTTTCTAATCGTTGTATCTGATCCACCGACCCCGGATTGTAGGTCAACATTTGAAGAAATCCTCACTCTCCGAATCGTCGTCGGACATCATGGATTTGGATGATGGCATTGATGCAACTACGCCAGGTCTGACTGATCACACGGGCCGCCACATGGTGCCGTTTCTCAGGACGCAGCAGTCATTCGAGAAGCAGCAGCTCCAGCTTCAGCTGCAGCTGCAGCAGCAGCAGTCGCAGTCGCCACACGGCCAGCAGATGACGCAGCAGGCGCAGCAGCAGCAGCTGGGCCAAAACGGCCTACGAAGCACAAATAGTTTACAGTTAAGGCACAATAACGCGATGGCCGTCAGTATTGAGACCGACGTCTGACTACTAGGTGAGTATTGGTTTGCGTGAGTATGAACATGGCCCCACGTTGGGCGCCAAAAACATATTTTGCTTCAACAGTCCCACATAGGTTCCACGTTGGGCGCCAAATATTTTTTTTTCTAACTTGTACATTTTTCATAGTACTTAGTATTAATATTTCCTTAAAAAATAATACAAAAATAATGCATATTAAAGTAATTCAATAAGAAATCGAAATGCAGTCGTATTAAATATATGACAAAGTTACATTTTTTTAAACACTTTTTATATTTTTGTACGATCTATTCAAGTCATAGCACATATAATGAAGTAATACCTTAAAACATTTAGCACTCGCTTGCTTATCATAGTTAAACCACCAATAAATAGATTGCAATTATGTATGCCTAGGCAACACTTATACATTTTGGTCACACTCTCTTTATCGTTCTCCTTTGACTCTATTTCGCAGTCAAACAAATGGAAAATGGACGAAATTTGCGCAGTGAAATGCTACGTTGGATGCCAGAAACGTCATCAAAAGCAGTCTAATTTAGAATTTTATTAATAAATACAATTAAATTATAATTATAATTATAATAATTAGTAAGCAACGTAGTTGTAAATTAAACAGCAAATGTACACAGACACAACACACACACACAAACACAGTGCCAGTTCACTCAGCTTGAATTAGAGTATTTGTAGACACAAGAAAAAAAGAGTCAAATATGGACTGGCTTTCTATAGGGGTTTTCCTTGTTTCTCCTTTCATTTTCCTTCTGGTAATCTCTACACCGTAGACACACTCACACACACACACACGCCCTTCACACACACTTACACACGTCCACACACACTCGAAGAAAAAACTCTACTTGATACCTATGTTCAAATTTAGCAATTAACAACTAACAATCGTTAATAACAACAAAACAAAACAAAACATATAAAACCAAAAACAAAAACGAAAACAACAAAAAAACAAATAAAACCAAAATCGAATTATCTTAGTAGACTAATCTAATTGGAGTTTCTTCCTTTCTTTAGAAGCTAGCAAAACGAAAACAAAAACAAAGAACAACAACAACCAGACAAAAACAAACAACATACAATATCTGCTAATTTTATTTTCATCTTTAAATTATGCTCTATTAATTAAATATTAGTCAAAATATTAGTAAAACAAACTAAAGCAAAAAAAAACAAAGACAACAGCCGAAATGGAAACGGAAGAAGCTAAAAGCAAACTAAAGGCAAAGCAGACAAGAAGAAGAATAGGAAACGACGGCCCGTCGTCGATAAAGCAGTGCTCCGGCTAACTATCCCTACTATCCCTAGAAAATTTCGAAATTTCCAAATTTTTTCATAATCAGAGCACGGCAATTTAATTCGGAAGAATTTCCTCCATTTGTTTTACCCCCCTTAAACAAAAAAACTTATAAATTAAACGAAATCGTATATTTTTTTTGGAACCCTGTCCGATTGTTGATAATATTATTTACCAACAAGTAAATCCATTCAACCCGAGCGCTGTTTTTATATTTCGTTGACACAACAGAAACAGCCATACACACATAGACATATGAGACACACATGATAATGCTAAAAACATCAAAACTGCCGTTAAGTTTAAAGAATGAATAATACAAAGATTATATATAAATAAATATATATATTAAATATATACATACATTTACATATATAATTAAATATACATAAACTAAACTAAAACTGCTATTTTGTAAATAAGTAAGTCAGAGCTGAAGCTGAACAAATAGACATAGACATAAAATAAATATTAAACGACAAAAAAAAAAACCAAAAACCAAGAAAAAACCAACCAAAAAACCCAAAATCATAGCTAACTAAAGGGAATACAAAAACGAACCTAAAACCAAAAAATAAGGAAAGCTGCTAACGATACAAAAACAATAATTAAACTTAGCAAATACAGACAACCGAAAACAGCCATGATAAAAACGAAAAAAAAAAACCAAAAAACTGAGAATGCCACTAGAAAAAAAACCAAAACTAGAAGAAACCCAAGGTACCGCGCTGATCTTTCCATTTAGGAACCAAGAAACCAAACCAAAAACGAAACAAATTGCAAATTTTATATGAGACCTGTAGGAGAATCCTGGCTCATCCAGAACTAGCTATGATCTCTTATAGAGACCCTTGTGATGCACACGTGCATGGACCTGCTTTCGTTTCATTTAGTACTGTTTATTATAGTTTTAGTTTTAGTTTAGTTTAGTTTAGTTTGTCTTCCTTCAACAGAGAGACAATTGTAACAGCTTCGATATTCAGGCCTATATCCTATATATTCCTCAGAACTGTTGCATATTGTATGTGTCTTTCTTTTGTCTCCACTCGCCCGCACAAAACACAGATACCGATAACGATTACGATAACGATACCGATACAGATACAGAAGCTTTATGATCTAATAGCTCACACAAACATGTTCATGAGTTGTAACTTGATTCGCCGTCTTCCTGATTTTTGTGATTTGATAACAATCGAAATCTTCTCATTTGAAATACATTCAATCTAGCGACTTAAACTTTTGTCAATTTCCTAGAAAACGGCAAAACGGAGAAAAAAAAGAAACCAATAAATATTAAAGAAAAGAAAACCAAAGAAAACAGATAGGAAAATCGTTAGAAGAGTAAAACCAAAATTATCAATTTCAATTTGCATGCGCATTCGATATATCAATTCTATACAACATAAGATACAAATACGTATGAACTGCTTCCACTGCTTCACTGTGCAGTGCATAGTGCCGAATGTTAGCGTGCAAATCGATCGATCGAAGTCATATCTAAATTTCTCTCTACCTAGAATCCTACCTACAAAGCTTCGCTTCTACTGCTCTTGCTAACCAAAAACGAAAGGAAAACGAAACGAAATGAAATATGAAGGTCGAAATAGAAATAAAAGAAATATAAATAGAGGGAGGAGAATCAGAAGAGGAGCCACAAATTACTTTGGACCACAGAAGAAACATCTCACAAAACAGAAGATTTATTAAGTGAGGGATACGAAGATTCAGCATCTGATGATGATAAAGTTAAAGATTGGGGATTAGGAATAACAAGCCGAGAACTAAGCTAACGCAGGCATATATACATACACACATATATGATATTTATATATATTCGGATATATATAAATATGTTTTTTTTTTGTTAGATATGCGACTGAATAAAAAGTTTTTATTGATTTGCTGCTTGTTGTAATTAAGAAGAATTTAAACCAATATTTATACCGAAGCAATCTGTAAATATGTAAAAAAAAAAAGCGAAAAACAAAAAACGAAAAAACCGAAAAAAACGGAACACCAAGCAAAAAAAAAAAGCGGAGAGAAAAATAACATTAAATAAAAATAAATCGAATCAATTTACAGCTTTGAAAACCGTCCACACGCACACAGCAAACGAAAGCGAAAAAGAAAAAGAAAGCGATAGCGAAAGAATAGAGAGAGAGTGAGAGAGAGAGGGCGATGATGAGGTAGAAAGAGGCGGAGAAACAAAGGGACAGAGAGGGAGAATCAACTAGAACCGAAAGACATTCTTACGTATACTTGATTTGGCCTTAAAGACACACGCCTGCTTGCACACACACTCACTCAGCCATTTATAAACTCCGATCGGCTATATATATATATATATATTCCCGATATACAGCCCATGTTTTGTACCGGCCACATCCATTAGCATTATTATATATTAGCGGATTTACGGATTTTTGGATTTATTGGATTTATCGGATTCACCGAATCCAGTTTGGTTTTGGTTCGTTCGATTCGTTGAGAAGTTCTCGGTCGGCCAATCGATTAGATAAAACCCAATGAGCAATAACAAAAAATACCACAAGATTGCATATAAAATACTCTTAATATTAACTACGATAATTACACAATAATCTCTATATAGACATAAAAATAATAATACAATTAAAAACATATCGTCTTCAAGTCATGCAAACGGAAAAACCAAATTCAAAATATTTTTTTTTTATAAGCGTAATTTACAAACTAATATTAAAAAACAGAGAAATCGCTAAGAAAATGAAGCTTACTATTAAAAACCAACAAAAAAAAAGAAGAAGAAGAAAGAAAAGAAGGGTAGGGAAGAAAAGCAGAGAGACCGCAGAATAAACAGAGAGGGCAAAGGGAGGAGAGGAACCAACTAGGCCAGACTACAACTAAAAGTGATATAAACCAAAAACAAGAATCACAAAAAAAAAAAAGAATCCAAGAAAACAAAAACTATTAACAAAGTAAAGATAACTTGCCAAAATAATTAAGGGTATTAGAGGGAGAGAGAGAAAGAGAGAGAGCGGAAGGAAAAGTGAAAGAGAGCAGGAAGTGGAGAGAGAAGTATGTTAAATTGTAGCAGATGTAATGCCTAGGATCAAGTACAGTCTGCAGAGTCTAGCTACTTTCTAGCCAAGTCTAGCTTGCCCCTTCCAATAGACCCCCTAAAAACCCCCCCCCCAAGTCCAGGAATCACAGATTCTTTCGTTGCTCGTTTCAGGATCGATGAGGTGGACAGAGAAGCCGGAGGAGAAGCGAATAAAATGAATAAAAACAAAGACTGGAATAAAACAAATAAAGATTAAAAACAAAATATATATTATACACACACAAGCCGCGGGACTATCACACCTATGTATGTATGTATGTGCCACATAAGGCCAGAGATTGATCCATTCGGATCAATCAGTTTGAATTATGTAACCCACATATGTACATATATGCGTGCTAGTTCCAGACCATCATTCAGTTCAAATCAAATCAGTCTTCATTCTCTCGATTTCGATTTCGATTCCATTCCGAGTCTTCATTTCGATTCAATAAAGTGCAACTACCAAAACAAATATATTTAGCTCAAGCATGCGAAATACAACAATAAAAAAAAATGATAAATGCAAGTAAAATTATGATAAACTATGCCTAGATAATACCACACACCCACACACAGAGAGCAACGTATTAGGCCCAGATCAAGTAGGAGGCAGGATATAAATGATATGGGGACATGGGATATGATATGATATGATATGATATGATATGATATGATATGATATGATATGATATGATATGATATGATATGATATGATATGATATGATATGATATGATATGATATGATATGATATGATATGATATGATATGATATGATATGATATGATATGATATGATATGATATGATATGATATGATATGATATGATATGATATGATATGATATGATATGATATGATATGATATGATATGATATGATATGATATGATATGATATGATATGATATGATATGATATGATATGATATGATATGATATGATATGATATGATATGATATGATATGATATACAGAATGGGTATGGAAGGGAAGGTGGAAAGAATGATCAAGTTGAGCTGGGAAAGAGTTAGCATTACGAATGCCGGTAGTCACTCCATGTAAATTATGCGTACAACAATAATAATAAAAACCAAAAACCAAAAATAGCAACAACAACAGAGATGGGCATATGGAAAAACTACTTATGAATTAATGCTAAACAAATTTACATATTAAACGTATACATAAATAATACTTAAGTAAATAAAAAATTACAGATAAACAGATAAAACGCCGCAGCAATTATAAAATATATATATATATATGTATATAATATATATATACATGTATATGTATGTTGTTAAGATTCTAAAAATGAAATGTTTTATAAATAGTTAAACCAAAAACCAAAATCAACAAAAATGATTATTATACATTAAATACGAGAGAAAGCGAAACCAAAAAGCAGAAAATGATAAAAACACACAAACACACTCACACACACACACACACAGCTAGGAAGCAAAACAAAGGCAAACAAACACACACAAGGAGAAACAACACCAAAACTACAATAAGCAACAAACAAACAAACAAACAAGGCGAGCAAGCACAAAATCTACCGTTTGACTTTCGATCAATTTAAAAGCAAAGGATTAAAACACAAAACAAACAAATGAAACAAAAACCCAAAATCAATTTTTACAATCATTGTAAATTTAAACAAACCAGATTGGATCTCAAATCAAAGCAGCTTACAAACGAACAATTTAAAGTGAATAATAAAACATAGAGAACAAAACAAATGAAACAAAAAACCCACACACACACATGCCCAACACACATACAAACATACACACACACTTACACAGACAGAGGCAGACACACGTTACTTTATGAACATAAAACAAATTAAATGGAAAGTATATAAAATAAATTATGCTAAAAGGAAAATTAAGAAAACCCGCCTTTTTATCAATTTTTGGATTTGAATTTCGGTGAGTAAGTAAGCAGTGCAAGCAGTAGATCGATGTTAACAGTTTTACAAGCAGTATTTTTTAACAGAAAAGATAGGGATTTTAATTAGGAGCTCAAAAAGGTACGACACTTTATATTCTGACATTTATTTCTTGAGTTACGCCAAAAATACTGATATTTTTGTGCAAAAAAACACGATTAAAATTACCATATTTGAATGCCAATCGACAGGGAATTTAATAACGAGCTCAAAAAGGTACGACACTTTATATTCTGACCGTTTTTTCTCATCTTACGCCAAAAATACTGATATTTTTGTGCAAAAAAACACGATTAGAATTTTTGACAAAAATGTCGATCAGAATTTTTTATTAAAAATATGGATTTTACCTGCGCGGATTTCTTCGTAGTTTGGCCAAAAAAGGTCCCAAAGTAAAACGAATAACAGATTTGAACAACTGGGGTCCCTAGCTAACGTTTCTCATCACTTTCTGACAGATTTTCAAAAATAAATTGATTTTCGAATTTTTGCGATTTTTATAAGGGGTAGGGTCACAATTTTTTACAAAAAATTTAAAAACGCTAAAATTACCATATTTGAATGCCAATCGACAGGGAATTTAATAACGAGCTCAAAAAGGTACGACACTTTATATTCTGACCGTTTTTTCTCATCTTACGCCAAAAATACTGATATTTTTGTGCAAAAAAACACGATTAAAATTTTTGACAAAAATGTCGATCAGAATTTTTTATTAAAAATATGGATTTTACCTGCGCGGATTTCTTCGTAGTTTGGCCAAAAAAGGTCCCAAAGTAAAACGAATAACAGATTTGAACAACTGGGGTCCCTAGCTAACGTTTCTCATCACTTTCTGACAGATTTTCAAAAATAAATTGATTTTCGAATTTTTGCGATTTTTATAAGGGGTAGGGGTCACAATTTTTTACAAAAAATTTAAAAACGCTAAAATTACCATATTTGAATGCCAATCGACAGGGAATTTAATAACGAGCTCAAAAAGGTACGACACTTTATATTCTGACCGTTTTTTCTCATCTTACGCCAAAAATACTGATATTTTTGTGCAAAAAAACACGATTAAAATTTTTGACAAAAATGTCGATCAGAATTTTTTATTAAAAATATGGATTTTATCTGCGCGTATTTCTTCGTAGTTTGGCCAAAAAAGGTCCCAAAGTAAAACGAATAACAGATTTGAACAACTGGGGTCCCTAGCTAACGTTTCTCATCA
Source organism: Drosophila pseudotakahashii (assembly GCA_035046095.1). Taxonomy (NCBI): domain Eukaryota; kingdom Metazoa; phylum Arthropoda; class Insecta; order Diptera; family Drosophilidae; genus Drosophila; species Drosophila pseudotakahashii. The sequence goes on from JAWNOE010000105.1 coordinate 19,720,081, forward strand.
CTTTCTGACAGATTTTCAAAAATAAATTGATTTTCGAATTTTTGCGATTTTTATAAGGGGTAGGGGTCACAATTTTTTACAAAAAATTTAAAAACGCTAAAATTACCATATTTGAATGCCAATCGACAGGGAATTTAATAACGAGCTCAAAAAGGTACGACACTTTATATTCTGACCGTTTTTTCTCATCTTACGCCAAAAATACTGATATTTTTGTGCAAAAAAACACGATTAGAATTTTTGACAAAAATGTCGATCAGAATTTTTTATTAAAAATATGGATTTTATCTGCGCGGATTTCTTCGTAGTTTGGCCAAAAAAGGTCCCAAAGTAAAACGAATAACAGATTTGAACAACTGGGGTCCCTAGCTTACGTTTCTCATCACTTTCTGACAGATTTTCAAAAATAAATTGATTTTCGAATTTTTGCGATTTTTATAAGGGGTAAGGTCACAATTTTTTACATAAAATTTAAAAACGCTAAAATTACCATATTTGAATGCCAATCGACAGGGAATTTAATAACGAGCTCAAAAAGGTACGACACTTTATATTCTGACCGTTTTTTCTCATCTTACGACAAAAATACTGATATTTTTGTGCAAAAAAACACGATTAAAATTTTTGACAAAAATGTCGATCAGAATTTTTTATTAAAAATATGGATTTTATTTGCGCGGATTTCTTCGTAGTTTGGCCAAAAAAGGTCCCAAAGTAAAACGAATAACAGATTTAAACAACTGGGGTCCTTAGCTAACGTTTCTCATCACTTTCTGACAGATTTTCAAAAATAAATTGATTTTCGAATTTTTGCGATTTTTATAAGGGGTAGGGTCACAATTTTTTACAAAAAATTTAAAAACGCTAAAATTACCATATTTGAATGCCAATCGACAGGGAATTTAATAACGAGCTCAAAAAGGTACGACACTTTATATTCTGGCCGTTTTTTCTCATCTTACGCCAAAAATACTGATATTTTTGTGCAAAAAAACACCATTAAAATTTTTGACAAAAATGTCGATCAGAATTTTTTATTAAAAATATGGATTTTATCTGCGCGGATTTCTTCGTAGTTTGGCCAAAAAAGGTCCCAAAGTAAAACGAATAACAGATTTGAACAACTGGGGTCCCTAGCTAACGTTTCTCATCACTTTCTGACAGATTTTCAAAAATAAATTGATTTTCGAATTTTTGCGATTTTTATAAGGGGTAGGGTCACAATTTTTTACAAAAAATTTAAAAACGCTAAAATTACCATATTTGAATGCCAATCGACAGGGAATTTAATAACGAGCTCAAAAAGGTACGACACTTTATATTCTGGCCGTTTTTTCTCATCTTACGCCAAAAATACTGATATTTTTGTGCAAAAAAACACGATTAAAATTTTTGACAAAAATGTCGATCAGAATTTTTTATTAAAAATATGGATTTTATCTGCGCGGATTTCTTCGTAGTTTGGCCAAAAAAGGTCCCAAAGTAAAACGAATAACAGATTTGAACAACTGGGGTCCCTAGCTAACGTTTCTCATCACTTTCTGACAGATTTTCAAAAATAAATTGATTTTCGAATTTTTGCGATTTTTATAAGGGGTAGGGTGACAATTTTTTACAAAAAATTTAAAAACGCTAAAATTACCATATTTGAATGCCAATCGACAGGGAATTTAATAACGAGCTCAAAAAGGTACGACACTTTATATTCTGGCCGTTTTTTCTCATCTTACGCCAAAAATACTGATATTTTTGTGCAAAAAAACACGATTAGAATTTTTGACAAAAATGTCGATCAGAATTTTTTATTAAAAATATGGATTTTATCTGCGCGGATTTCTTCGTAGTTTGGCCAAAAAAGGTCCCAAAGTAAAACGAATAACAGATTTGAACAACTGGGGTCCCTAGCTAACGTTTCTCATCACTTTCTGACAGATTTTCAAAAATAAATTGATTTTCGAATTTTTGCGATTTTTATAAGGGGTAGGGTCACAATTTTTTACAAAAAATTTAAAAACGCTAAAATTACCATATTTGAATGCCAATCGACAGGGAATTTAATAACGAGCTCAAAAGGGTACGACACTTTATATTCTGACCGTTTTTTCTCATCTTACGCCAAAAATACTGATATTTTTGTGCAAAAAAACACGATTAAAATTTTTGACAAAAATGTCGATCAGAATTTTTTATTAAAAATATGGATTTTATCTCCGCGGATTTCTTCGTAGTTTGGCCAAAAAAGGTCCCAAAGTAAAACGAATAACAGATTTGAACAACTGGGGTCCCTAGCTAACGTTTCTCATCACTTTCTGACAGATTTTCAAAAATAAATTGATTTTCGAATTTTTGCGATTTTTATAAGGGGTAGGGGTCACAATTTTTTACAAAAAATTTAAAAACGCTAAAATTACCATATTTGAATGCCAATCGACAGGGAATTTAATAACGAGCTCAAAAAGGTACGACACTTTATATTCTGACCGTTTTTTCTCATCTTACGACAAAAATACTGATATTTTTGTGCAAAAAAACACGATTAGAATTTTTGACAAAAATGTCGATCATTTTTTATTAAAAATATGGATTTTATCTGCGCGGATTTCTTCGTAGTTTGGCCAAAAAAGGTCCCAAAGTAAAACGAATAACAGATTTGAACAACTGGGGTCCCTAGCTAACGTTTCTCATCACTTTCTGACAGATTTATAAAAAATAAATTGATTTTCGAATTTTTGCGATTTTTATAAGGGGTAGGGTCACAATTTTTTACAAAAAATTTAAAAACGCTAAAATTACCATATTTGAATGCCAATCGACAGGGAATTTAATAACGAGCTCAAAAAGGTACGACACTTTATATTCTGACCGTTTTTTCTCATCTTACGCCAAAAATACTGATATTTTTGTGCAAAAAAACACGATTAGAATTTTTGACAAAAATGTCGATCAGAATTTTTTATTAAAAATATGGATTTCATCTGCGCGGATTTCTTCGTAGTTTGGCCAAAAAAGGTCCCAAAGTAAAACGAATAACAGATTTGAACCACTGGGGTCCCTAGCTAACGTTTCTCATCACTTTCTGACAGATTTTCAAAAATAAATTGATTTTCGAATTTTTGCGATTTTTATAAGGGGTAGGGTGACAATTTTTTACAAAAAATTTAAAAACGCTAAAATTACCATATTTGAATGCCAATCGACAGGGAATTTAATAACGAGCTCAAAAAGGTACGACACTTTATATTCTGACCGTTTTTTCTCATCTTACGCCAAAAATACTGATATTTTTGTGCAAAAAAACACGATTAGAATTTTTGACAAAAATGTCGATCAGAATTTTTTATTAAAAATATGGATTTTATCTGCGCGGATTTCTTCGTAGTTTGGCCAAAAAAGGTCCCAAAGTAAAACGAATAACAGATTTGAACCACTGGGGTCCCTAGCTAACGTTTCTCATCACTTTCTGACAGATTTTCAAAAATAAATTGATTTTCGAATTTTTGCGATTTTTATAAGGGGTAGGGTGACAATTTTTTACAAAAAATTTAAAAACGCTAAAATTACCATATTTGAATGCCAATCGACAGGGAATTTAATAACGAGCTCAAAAAGGTACGACACTTTATATTCTGACCGTTTTTTCTCATCTTACGCCAAAAATACTTATATTTTTGTGCAAAAAAACACGATTAGAATTTTTGACAAAAATGTCGATCAGAATTTTTTATTAAAAATATGGATTTTATCTGCGCGGATTTCTTCGTAGTTTGGCCAAAAAAGGTCCCAAAGTAAAACGAATAACAGATTTGAACAACTGGGGTCCCTAGCTAACGTTTCTCATCACTTTCTGACAGATTTTCAAAAATAAATTGATTTTCGAATTTTTGCGATTTTTATAAGGGGTAGGGTCACAATTTTTTACAAAAAATTTAAAAACGCTAAAATTACCATATTTGAATGCCAATCGACAGGGAATTTAATAACGAGCTCAAAAAGGTACGACAGTTTATATTCTGACCGTTTTTTCTCATCTTACGCCAAAAATACTGATATTTTTGTGCAAAAAAACACGATTAAGATTTTTTGCGTTTTTGTAAGAGTAAAGTCACAGTAGGAATTTGTGATTTTTGACACTTTATGGCCAAGCTATAGCAGAAAAACATTTTAAAAATAATGCACTGACCACCTTACATTTGTCACCCCAAAAGGAAAAAAGCAAACAAACTATGGTATCTTAATGTCGAGACCCTCGACGTTAGGCTTTATCTTAACAACTAAATTTCTCACATTTAAATTCTTACATTCAATATCTAATATCTTATTCTACGACGCAACGGGCCACGATTTGAAATTCCATTTCATTGTCTATGTATCTTTATCTTTGCTTGCTCGTTCGGATATTTACAGTGTGAGGATGGATTGGGGTGGAGTTTTGGGTTTCGGAACTGTGCCATAGCCACGATCTGGTGTGCATATCACAAAGTGTTCATCCCCTAATGGCGGGACAGCTTAGATATCCCGCGAATATCTAGGTATCTGAATATCAGGGAATATGCTTTGACGATCTGCCACGCCTTCGTGCCCTCGAAACGGAACCGGAAATGGCAGCGGATGCCAGGGGAGTGGAAACGGCAGCCGAAACAGCGGATGTTTGCGGCTTGTAGGTGGGTAGATCGATGAAAACGGGTCTATATTCCGGCGTCTCGGGACGCATGGATCTCGACTCCGACTGCAGGACATTGGTGTAGTAGTTGACCTCGTTCTGCTGCTCCCTCGGCAGCTGTCCCTGCTGCTCTCCCTGCTCCCCAGAGTCTTGGTCCTGATCCTTCTGGGATCGCGATCGCATCAGTCGAAAGAGATTCCTTTGCTGCACTGCCGATCGACGTGAGGCCTTCTGCGCTCGTCGCCTGCCATTCGAAGAGGTGGTATTCAAAAAGGCCGACTCCTCGTAGCGTGGAATATAGCGCGGCTTGCGCGATTCCCCCGGACGCACTGCGTCGCGATCGTGGGGCGTGACATTGAAGCCAAAGAAGCGCGGCGCCTGAACGGATATCAATGGCAAAAGCGTTTCCCTTGCATAACGCTCCGCACGCTGAAGGAGTTCGCCCAGGCGAAAGGGTAACAGCTGGACGGTTTGCGGTTCATCCGGATCCGGGGATCGTCCAGTGCCCACCTGCGTCATCGTTTTGGCGGGCAGTCGTGAGGAGCTCGCCACTGCGGAGCTAATGGCGCCCAACGTTGTGGCCATGCCATCAACAGCAGCAGCAGCGACCCCTTCACTTTCCGACAAATCCAGATCCTTGCCCTGCTTAACACGCGGTGTGGTGGCCTTCAGAACGGGCTCCACAATCTCCGGACTGTCGGTGGTCTGAGGCCCATAGTCCTGCAGATTGCGACCCCGATTCACCGCCAGCCTGCGATCCTTGAGCACCGGCTCAAAGATCTCGCCGGCCACCGAACCCGTATCCGAATCCGAGTTCGAGTCCGAGAGACTTCGACTGGACTCCACCGCCTCGGTGGTCTCATTGTCCAGCGAGTTGCCCACCAAAATCGGTTGCCACGGCAGCTCGTCACCCTGATCCAGGGGATATGTCTGATTGCGGGCCAACTTGAAGCTGGTGCCCAGGTTGAAGATGTCCTTGCGCTGCTTGGCCGTCTCCACGCCATCCACCGAAGATTCCTGGACACTGGAGTCCGGCACAGCCTCAGTGGGTGAGACCGTGGGATTGCCACCCGCCACCGCCGCTGGCTGGGTGGTGTACGCACCATAATCCTCCTGATTGTCTAGCTCACAGTTGCCCGCCTGAAGGCGCAGGCGCACCGGACTGCCGCTGCTCAGCTTCGTCGAGGGACGGCATAGCGAATGGCTGCGCCCGAAACTGTCCGTCAGCACCACCTTATCGATGTCCCAGTGGGGCAGGCCCTTGCTCAACCAGCCGCTGTACGACTTGTAGTGCAGGCTCAATGTGGTGGGAAATCCCAGTGCCGGATGCGGTACAATAATCTTGGACACTATGTCGCCAGCAAAGAACTCCGCATCGTCTTTCCTGCAGGTGAACAGAAGATAAGGGTGTTTAAGTTTTTAAGTAAGACATAATTGGAGCTTTGGTACGCACTCGGATATCTCGAAGGTCTCGTTGAGACCACCATCTCCCTCGAGGATCGCCTCCAGGCGACCTATAGTGCGCAGCGGCAGGTCGTTGAACGAGTTGAAGATCTGCAGCTGGAACTGGTGGGCACAGAAGGGCTCCTCCTCGCGAGTGAGCAGGTACAGCTGACCCCTGCCCGTCGATCGGTCGGCATAGTAGCCCATGTTGCCGCACCTTGGAACGCCCTCGGCCAGATCCTCGTCGTCCTGGGCACAGGGAAAGCACCGGCCCTTGAGGAAGTCGTCGTAGTTGCCGCACGGAAAGGCGGGGAACAAGCAACGTGGCGCCACCGAGTCAATGAAGAACTTGTAGGCTCTTCTATGGTTGCACAACGAACGTCCCTCCTCGTCCTCGGCAGCCTGGGCAGCTGTGGAAAAAATATATATATTTTGTTATCAACACTACACATTATAATATCCAACTTACACCAAATAAAATCGGTGACTGCGCCCACAAAGAGATTCGAGCAACCCGTCTGCACACGTCCACCGTTCGGATAGTAGTCCACATGGCCCATCGGCTGCCAGGAACCGAGGCCACCCAGTATCAGATTCTCCCCGTTCGAGTGTATCACGTCCACGAATTCAGCATCGCTGCTGTCCAGTCGCACCTTCGGATGCTGGGCCTCGAAGAGCGGACCCGCCGGATCCAGACCCGTAATCCGCGACAGTCCGGGCAGCTCAGCGCCGGCAAATCCCGATACGTGAGCGCCCAAACTGAAGCCGATCACATGGGTGCGCATTAGGTCGAGACCCTTGTGCTGCTGGAGGTTCCGTAGCAACATGGCCAACTGTTTGCCCACCAAACGTGTATTGGCCGCCGCTCTTACATAGTTGGGGAATGTGGCTCCATTCTCCCAGTCCACGCAGATCACAATGCAGTCCTCCTGAAAAGGTTAAGGATATTGGGCATAATAAAGAAGGGTAGTATGTAAACGCGGGTCTCAGTCCCATACGGAAGAAGGGTAGTTAGGAAATGCGGGTCTCAGTCCCATAATGAAGAAGGGTACTCACCACCGCCATGAGGGCCGTTTTCATCTCATAGATCCACACATGCGGACAGGCTGAGCCAAAGCCATGGACAATGACCCGCACGGACAGCTCATCGAATCCCTCGAGGTCATCGATCGAGGGTGTGACCTTCTTTTGCCCACCACCTCCGGGACGCTCTGTAGTAAGGGTGGAGCTTGCAGAGGAGTTTGTGGAACTCGAGACGGAGGCGGATGAGGAGGATGACCTGCCACTGCCCTCTGGCGAACTGGTGCTGACCTCGGCATCCCGTTTGCCACGAAAGGCATTTGTCATGTTCAGGAATGACAGCTCCATCAGCGGACGATCGGATCGCTGGCGTGTGGAGTAGAAATAGAACTTGGTGTTGATCTCCTCCGGCGGCGAGGGCAGCATCTCCAGATAGGCAAACGGTCCGGAATCCTCGAAGCAGCCCAGCTCGCCATAGCAGACCCGTTTCACCGCCCTTCGGGTGCGGTGACCCCGACGCAATCGCTCCCGCTGACGCTCCTCGTACTCCACCAAAGAGTCCTCCACCGCCTGCGATAGTTTCGCGAAATTCTCAGGCGAGGGCTGAGCTGAGCTCACAGTTCCACTGGCCACTTCCTGGGCGAGGGCTATAAATGTCCAGAATGGAATGGAATGGGCAAAATGTGAATCAGACGGTTGTTAAAAATCCAATAAATTCATTAAGTACGGTTATGTGCATGGCAAGCACGTTCGCCGACAGATACATTCGATTTAAATCGATTTTCGTTTGGGTTTTTCGTTTCCAAGCTGGCCACCCACAGCTGCTTCTATTTGTATGCCTACGCTTGTATTAATTAATTGGATTAACCCTAAGGAAACTGACATAAGCCCATTGTTATAACACCCATTGCCCAATCAGATCGACGGTTATTAAGGGGTGGTGACAACTATTTCAAATTTCTTTCCAATGGCAACGCGTGAATTATTTTAATTTTAATTTTCCGTCTTACGCTTTTCACTTCGAACAATTCGAACAAAACGCACGCCATGCGGATGACATAACAGCGCTACTTGTGTGCGAGTTTGTCTAATAAATCGCCGAGGCGTGATTGCGTTTTTAAAATACTCCCCAATACCCCGACATCCAATATCAAAATAGCTAAAAGCCAAAACTGAAACTGAAGCCAAAACTTAGAGGCAGGCCCAAAATTGTCAACACGCGTCGCTGGCCTAACGAGCTTCTAGTTTCTGGTAAAGGAAGTGGTGAAATAGTGATAGCTCTATAAACATTACTATATAGAAATTGAAAACCGAAAAATAATATTTAAATTTGCCTAAAATGCAAGTAGCCTCAGTACTTTGCTAATATTGAATGCAGTTAGCCATTTATATTCTAAGTTCTATGATGTGCTTTACTTTATTTTGTATTCATATTATTTTAAAAATATTTATTATGTAGGTAGCATGCGCGGATCCACGGGGGGTGATATGGGTGATATATCACCCCCCACTCGGGTGGAAAATTAATGGAATTTTGGTATACAAAAAGAATGCAACAAAAAAATTGTTCTAATATCACCCCCCACAACAAAATCCTGGATCCGCCACTGGTAGGTATGTATATCTAAAAGTCTTATTTGATTTCAAAATGTATGTAATATAATATATTGGAAGTCAAAATAATTAGTTAAACTAACTAATTCCATTTAAACCAAAAAAAGTTTGAAGTATAGGATCATGAAAGTAAAGGAGCAGATGCTTTCACTTGGAATGTGTGCTTGAAATGATTTAACTACTAAGGTATCAGTGTCCTTGATTTCCGAGGAAAGTAGTTCCCTTGTAAATAAATATAAATAAATATTATTAGGCAATTGCCAGATCCTCAGCTCTTCAGTCCATGGCTCAGCTCAAGGGTAAACTAATCTTGGAGGCTCTTGGCTTTATTGGTTTTACCTTCACAACGCAGACAATCAGACACTTGTAAACAAGCCAAAGTACACAGAAAAAAGCGAATAATAATAATAATACTCATAAAAACAGATATTAAAGCATTAGTTTAAAGAATTTAACTAAAAGAAAACCCATTTGAAAGTGATCAAAACTTTGAGAGACTGACCCATATTGAGCATTATTTTTGCCTGTGTCTCTGGAACATTGTGCAATCATCGCAGTGAAGTGCTTCGTTGATCGTCTTCTCAATTGGCACAATCACCGCACCACCCACATGCCCACATACTAAAATACCCTATACTTATACTACACAGATACTAGAGAGACACTCGTTAAAAGCAAACACAAGTCAAGCACTAAGTAAATTAGTTAATGTAGCCGACTGGCAATTAGTTAATGAATACTCACCACTTGCCGTGCGGCAAATCAGCAGGGCCAAAAATATATAGCTAGCACTCAACAACCCCATCTCGATTGTAGTTCTGGCTGCTCCACAGCGATCTTCATTGATCGAATAATAATACCACACAAGCCGATGACTCGCTTCTCTTATTTTTCACTCAATGAATCTGCGATTGTAGATGTTATGCGTCTCTTTCGCTTTGGTAATAGCAAAATATACAATAAACAAATTCACTTTCACTTATTCGTGAACCTGACGGGCGACAACGCAAAAGGCAAAGCCAAAACGAAGAAGACGTGGATGTGGATGTGGATATAGCCAAAGTCGTGACTATAACTATGACTGCAAGTCCGAGTGTCTGACTCACTGACTGAGTTAGCCAAAAAGGCAGACAGACGGCCTAAACGAAACTCGAATATCGAATATCGAGTACCGAGTATCTAGCTATTGGAGTATTGGATCCCCTGGATCCAGGTTTCAGGTATCTGAGGTATCTGTATCTGTATCTGTTTCTGCGACGAATCCGTTTGGCAGACGGCGGTTGGCTTTCTCCGAGAAGGGAGAGCGGCTCCGACTCCAGCTCCAATTTGCGACAAGCGGCATTGACTGATTGATGGCCTGATTGATGGCTGGCGATCAGTCGTCTGCAATCAGAAGAGTCAAGCTCATGCACGTTAAAAAAAATAGGGAAAAATAGGACATATAATAATATAATATAATATAATATAGTAATAATATAATATAATATAGTAATAATATAATATAATAAAATAGTAATTGGATTAAAACCATATAATATTTTATTAATTATAAATACTAATGATCCGTAAAAAAAACTTTTACTTTAAAAATACAGATTTTTCTTATAAAAGAAAACACCTAAAACTGAAAAAATTTAATTTAATTTTTTTTATATAATTTTTTTCTCATTATAAATACTAATAATCCGTAAAAAAATATAACTTTAAAAATATATATATATAAATATACTTTAAAACTTAAAAGATATAATTTAATTTTCTTTTTTCGAAATAAAAATAATATTTATATTATTTCCCAGAAATCCCAAAAATTTCATTTAATTTGGTATAATAATCCAATAATTTTCTGGTCAATAGGCCTCATTTTTTCTCTCCGTGTAGCCATTGGCCATTGTATAATAGGCCGGTTGCACTGGCGCCCGAACAGGATGTTGCGCATGTGCAGCTCATGTCTCTTGTGTCTTGCATCTTGCCTCTGGCATCTTGCGGCGTTTAGTCCATTGACCTTACACTTGACTGCCGAGCATTCTGGCCTAAATGCTAAATCCCGCCCGACCGCTTTTGGCCGCCTCGCACATTTGGGTCAACAGGCAAAAGGTGTTTGTTTGTTGACTTTTGGCTAATTTACTCGGCCCCAAATTGCCGACGGGGTGTAACTCAGGCGAAGAGCCAATAATGTGACAAACGAAAGTGAAAACCTTTTGGACATAAAAAAAAACTGGAAACTGTATCTGTATCTGAAGCTGAAACCGAAACCGAAACCGAAACCGAAAACCGCACTTAAACTGTTTCTCCTATCGATTAACAAGCGCGATCTTCAATCAACAACATTTCACTTTCGTTGGGCGGGCGGCGTGATCTATCAATTAACATCCAAAGACCGGCGATTGTGCAACAGTAGTTGCAAACAAAACAGAGATACCTTTGTCCACGAAATATTTTGTCATCGGTTCAGCGGACATCGAATGCATTTATAACATTGCATGGCTAGATTTCGAAAGAACGGCACAGATTGTTAAAACTTTTGGTAACCTAAATGGGATTTATGGCCAGTTGATGAAGAATATTAAATATTTTGGATAATAATTGCGATAAAAATTGACTTTTCAATACCTACTTCAACTAAGATAAATGAAAATTATGTTGTAATAAAAAAATGAGACTATAATAAAGTTACTGATTAGGTCTAAAAATCTATGCGAAAGACCTGAAATGTTTAGAAATACCAAGAAATAAATTTAATCTACGAAAATAAATATGCAAATTTATGTTGTTAAAACCACAAATATGTTTTAACCGGAAATGTTATTTCCAAGAAATCTTTTAGTCATTAGAGACAATTTTATTTAATTTTTGAAAATATTTCTGAGAACCAAAAATACCCTAATTCAAAATAATAAAGTTTAAATTAATGAAAAAAACATTCAACTTTTAATTGCTTAAATTGATTTGATTTAATTGTATACATTATATTTCTTTAAAGGGCTCTTAGGAAACGAAATCATGAAGTAAACTGTTGAACCATCCCCCAAAATGAGGTTAATTTGTCAAATAAGCGGCATTAAACGACAGCTTTTCTTCGATTTAGTTGCATCCTGTCAATAATGATTTCCTCAACGGAACTGATGCCGTGACTAAACTGATCACCTCTTCATTAGCTCAAACCCCAGCGATCCGAACGGATGTCAGCAGCTCATTATCATCAAAAGGGGGGGGTTTTTTCCAAGCCCTTTGTTCGCTGAACATCCAAAGTTGAGGGGTCCGACGAAAAGGGAAATTAAAAGGCGAGTACCGTTAAAGAATGAAGACGGCGAAGACAGGTGAAGTTGCTGTGAGAAAGCCGAGACAAACAGTCAGCATCGAATATCGCCATCAAAATGGAAAGTAACGCACAATATAATACTTCTAAGGTGACTTTCGCACCGGCTAGCTCTATCAGATGTTGATTTCTATATGTATATATCTATACAGATAGTTGACTTGCTGGCAGTGCCGCGGCCAACGCTTCCACTTTCAAATAGATTAACCCAATTTGGCGCCTCTGACGCTTTCCGCTGCTCATTTTCGCGTTTGGCGGCTAATTCAAGCTCATTACGAAGAACGAGTGCCCGTGATCTCTGCACATCTCTGCACATGGAAAAAGCAGATGCAAGTACTTGAGAAAAGAAACTCTGAATACACAGAGAAAAATTAAATCAAGCTCATTTTTTCATCTACAATATCTAAAAAAATTTAATTTATTTCAACCTTTTACTAAAAAGATTTCCCCATTATTTTTGTTTAAGATTTTTAGCTTCCCTTTTTGTCTAAAATATCTAAAAAAAATTTGATCCTACTGAAAGATTTTTTTAAAGATTTTTGTAAAATTTTAATGCCACATTTTTAATTTATATTTATATTTTTAAGCAACCTCAAGGGTCTACAATAATACAAAACATTTAATTTTATTTTGACTTTTTACTAATACAATTTTCCAAGATTTTTGTATAATTTTATGAAAATTTATTTATTTATTTTTTTATTTTTACAATTTTAATTTAGGCTTCTGGGCATTATTGATTGATTTTCTCCCAGTGTGGGTCCCATTTGAATGGGAAAAAGTAAGACGAACTGAGAACTGGCTGGGAAAGTCTGCAAATCGATTGGGAAAAGCGAACCATGCCAAAGAAAAGTGCAGTGCTCGTGGAGTACAGCGTTTTCTGTTTCTGTTTTTCTACCTTCTGCCTGTCCGCCGGAATGTCTCATTTAACTCTGGACGTGAGCCAAACGAATGGCGGACAATGGAAATGGCCACTCGGCATTGCCAAATGCCAGACAAAATAAAACTTAAAACGAAAAACCGAAAAAAACAATACCAATGCATTGTCTTCGCCTTGTGACTTTGTGCAATCGAAATTCGCATGAAGCGATTTGATTGATTTGTCAAGCCAAAGACATACAGAAAGAAACTTTATAGCAATTGCTAAACTTATATTACTTCGTACCACTAAGAAATCGGACAGATAATGAAGAAATCCCATAGGATTTATGGGTGTCTGATTTCGTAAAGAATGTAAGTCGTAAAAGCTCTAAAGTATTTTCTGTTTCCCAATTCTTTGTAGGTATTAAATTGTGCTAAATATATTTATTACAAAATGAATTAAATTAATTTGTAAATTTGTTGGTTCTATTAACTTTATTTCACTGGCACTTCAAATGAATTCCCGTCTCGTCGAACTTTTTCTCTAGTTTTATGGGCAAATTGCCACTTGCCAAACGAAAGACTTAGGCAACGAACTTGCCACCGATGGCTAATGTCTGATTGCAAGCCCACATCAAAAAACGCTACATTAAAAAGAAGTGCGGAAAACCCAAAAAGCAAAAAATGCATACATATATAAATTTCCTTAGCCAATTTTCGCATGGCAGCATAAAATAGTTTCCTGTTTGTTACGACGGACCCAGCAACCAAGAAAACTAAAACCGAAAAACGAAAAAAAAGGGAGGAAGCCGATCCGATTCAAGCCGAGAGCCAAAGTTGGGGCAAGAAAATATAACGAAAACCAGCAAAGCATAAAATTTCCGCTCGCGTCTTTGGGGATTTTCAGCCTAATGCTGAATGTTGCACAGCAAACAAATAATTCAAAATGATGAAAAACAAATAAAAATAATAGGAAAAAATTAATACACAATAAAATAAAATAAATGAACTGATGAACAAAAATAATTATAAAAATATCTTTCTAAAATCTTATTATAAAATAAAATAATTAATGTGATGGAAAACAAATAAAAATAACAGAAAAATAAATATAGATAAAATCTCTTGCTAAAATCGTATTATAAAATAAAATAATTAAAATGATGGCAACAAATAAAAATAACAGAAAAATGTATATAGAAAAAATCTCTTTCTAAAATCGTATATTAAAATAAATTAATTTAAATGTTGGAAAACAAATAATAAAACAATTAATATAGAAAAAATTTCCTTCTAAAATCGAATAATAATTTTATCATATCATCCAAAAAAAATAAAAACATTCTGATCAAAAATTATTAAATTTTCTCCAGTGTTTCCTTTTTTAATAGCCACTGCCTGCAATTAGTGGCGGCTATTTGTGGTCTTTTTCCCATTTTCCGAGCTGTTTTTTATGCTTTTTATGCCTCCCGAAACACAGAACTTTACGTGGGGCCACGCCATCCTCATTGGCGATGCAGAACAGCAGCAGCATGTGAACAATAAACAATATTCCATAAACCAAGTGGATGCAACGGTAAAGTGCCACAAAAGCGATACAGCACAATTACATGCATGCAATGGACTGGAGGCTATATATATGTGACACAGTTTTCGGGAACAGCACACTCGAAATACAAATACGAATCCAAATACCAGCACTCTTTTGTCATTTCCCGGCAACAGCATCAAGTTGCCAGTTATAGTTATGGTTCATAGAACGAGTTGACCTAATCAGGCACTACTATATCATTTCTTGTCTTATGAAACCTTCTGGCCCAGTTAGCCAACGACAATGAGATGGTTAAATAAAAGATGTCAGACAGAACCGCAGAGGAAGTTCTAGTCATAATACAATATAAACTTTTACAATACAAACTTCTACAATATAAAATTCTATATTATTTAGGATACTATTCAAATAATTATTAAAATTTAATAGGTAAATATCATAAACAAAATATTAAATATTACTACATACATATGTATATAACTAAAATTCATTCTAGAATTATACGAATATTATTAAAATATTATTTAAAATCGAATAGAAACACATAGATGCTGTGATATATGATATATCATCATATGATAGATTAAATATATATATATTTTATATGAAAGGTGGTATCTTCGGCCATAGAGAGTTTTCCCAGAATCTAAGCTAGAAAATCTAGAACTGCGTGCTATCTTCGGCTTTCCACTCTCTTGGCCACCGTAATGACAGCCGCAATTAACACACCAGATTAAAAATAATTATGCTTTTTAATTACACGCCTTGCTTCGTCGCTTTGTCAAGAACAAAAGAAATTTAATTCGTTTGCGCTGTTTTTTATGGTCTCCTTTCCAGGCAATTATAATTTCTTTCTACCGGGAACTTTGGGTAATATAAATACATAGGTATATAAATAAAATATATATATGAAATAAAACACCAAGCGTATCGAAAGATGAACATACATAATTGATCGAGGCATTGAATGCGGCCATTATCCAACAAATTACGCTTAAATAATTTGAGGAAATTTTCCAGCATTTAGCAGACATAATGCCCATTTGCATTTGGTAATATGCGTGGTAAACGACCTTGTTCCTCGGGCAAATCGACCCAGGCAGGTGGTAACCAATCAACAGCCAGCAATCATCAAGAGTTGATTGTTCGATCGGTTGGTTTAACTCCGAATGCAATTTCAAATGGACACGGGGAGAAAAATAAATATATTTTGAGGAATATATGGTACTTCTAACTCTTCCTACACCCAAAAAAAAATCGATATGAAACGTAGATCAATTTTACATTATTTAAGATCAATTTTAATTTGATATGTGATCAGGTAAATTTGACCTGGTCGAAAAGAGTACTTCATGTAAAAACGATATGGGTTTTAAAAGACCTGAAGTTAACATGGCCATATCGATTTTACGGTAACAAGCTTTTTTTGTGTGTATTGAATTTAAAAAAAATGTATTTTAAAATTTTTGAGAAATGGTTCTTAAACTTCATGATAATTTTTTATAATTTTTCCTTTAAGATCGATACAAAAAATCAACAAAGAATTATTATTATTAGTTATATGATATTTATAACTTCTCCTTTTGAACTCAAAAATTCTATTTAATATTTTTGAAAAAAGGTTCTTTAAATGTTTAATAATTTAGCTTATAATTTATAATAGTAGAACCCAAAAACAAAGTTTTTTAAACCAATTAAACCATTTTTCTAAGTTAAAAACTGCATTTAAAAGCCAAAGAGCACCCTAATATCTTTTTTTTCGGTGCAATGTGCCACTGAATTAGCCAAAAACAAATTTGTAAGCCAAATTAATACATATATATATGGCATTGGTGGAATTTTATGCACTTTAATTGTGGAGCGCACACAACAAATCTTAGTCATAAATTTGAAGTTGGCAGTTTTGTTTGGATCTCAACTTTAAACTGTATGATTTGACTTTTGTTTGTGGTGTCTTGTTTTTTTGTTTATTTTTCTTTTTTTTTAGTTGTTGCTGCCGTCGACAATTCGTGTCAATGTCAGCATGATTTTTAGTTTTTTTTTCTGATCTGCGTGGGGGGAAGGGGGGAAAGGGGTGGTGTAGAGGGGGGAGTCAGGTGTTGAAGTTAATGCCTCTGCAAACAAGTTTAATCGAAACATGCATAATATATACCCCGTCGCAAGAAGAAAAACCAAACAAACTGGATGCAAGCAGTGCAGCAAGAAGCAGTGAGACACTTAAAAAAAATATATGCTACCGATCAAAATGATGAAGAAAAGCCACGATCTTAATGTTATGCACATAACTCAGTCAGTTGGACACATTTGAGCCGCAAGAAATATGCATTTCTGAAATAGTTTCGCAAAACTGCGCGACTGACACAAAAAACAGTAGCCAAAAACACAAAGTAAAGCAGGTAAAAAAAAAATAAGTAAAACAATGCGAATGTTTGGGGGGAAAAACAGAAAAAAACAACAATAATAATAATAACAACACAACAACTGAAGAAAAAAAATAACAACAAATTATGTGAGTTCGGCTGCTGTGCGGCGGCTTCAACCTCAACTTCTTCTTCATTTCGCTTATTTCGGACCCGGCTCACGGTTTTCACCTGAAGCGCGTGAAAGTTGCGCTTCACCACGGCAGCAGCGGCAATGGGACACTGCAAAAAAATCCAGACCTACTTTGGTAACTCTCTTTCAAGACCACCATTATGAGGACATTTAATAATGAAGAAATTATTATCGAATATTTCTTTATTCTTTATAATATCATATTGAAGATACTGGTAAACTTTGTATTTTTAAATAAATTTATATACTGGAAATACTATAAATACTATAGGTACTAAATACTATAAATACTATAGGTACTTAATACTATAAATCAGAAATATTAAAAAATCAATAAGATATCAGCAAAATGGAATAGAAACTAAGTTTATTCTTTTCCACACAAAAAATTTTAAAATATAAACCAATTTATTTATTATCAAAGGAAAACGAAATCTAAAATGTATAACTATATGTAATTATTTAAAAAAAAACCTTTAAGAAATTTCCATCATTTTTTTATAAAAACTACAATAAGCGAAGAAATATTCTCCAAATATTTATACGATATTTAACCACATCTGTAAATATTTTTCCTGCGTGCACCACGAACAGCACTCAAAAAAAAAAGAGATCAAATAAAATAGATAATAGGGTGTGTAAAGTAAGGGCCCAGCCCATGGGGGCCAGGTAATTAATGCACCTTTGGAAAACAACAGCCACTTGAGCACCAAACAAAAACAAATCACAACAAATACGCACTTCTTTTCGTATTCGTATCTTGCATCGGACTTTTCACGCTAGTCACCAAAAACAAAAAAAGTTGCGCAAAACAAACCGAGAAATGTTGTCGCCGTGTATCTGTGTCTTTCGGCTTTGTATCTTTGTATCTTTAGCGCTGTGCAACTGCACTCACGTAACGGAACTGCCGAATGTGCGGGCGAAAAGTGGCGAATAATGAACGCGGACCGATCCCCGGAATCTCGAATCTCCAATCTCGAACCTATAGCCTGTGCGGCTGAAGATCAACTGAAAACTCTAGCTCAAAGCCCGGCCCAAACTCAGGCGAGCTCGCGATCCGAAGACGACGACGAGGCCCGAACCCCCAATCAGTGCTCGGGAGCTTTCGGCGTTGCACAGTGGAACCGATTTCTATTTATGAAACAAAAAAAAACAAATAATACAATTGAAAATCCTTTAAAAATATTAATAATGGAAATAATTTTTTGTTTTAATAAATGTTGGAAAATAAGTAATAGGTACATTTTGTATGTTATATTAAAAAATTTTTTTTTTTTTTCTAAAGTAGAGTCAAAATAAGTAAAGTTATTTCCACAATAAATACATAAAATACAAGATATTATCCATGATCCGTTTAATCTTAAAATGTGAATACCTCAAATATAAAATCTGTTAAAATACAGGTTCAAATTATTATGGCCTGTTTTAACTGAAAAACCCCCTTTAAATCAAAAGTAACATTTGACATTTGACAGCATTTATTTTATTAACTAAAATGGAGCCAAGATGGTTAAATCTAATTAAACCTAAAATAAAATTTGAATCTTTAAAATACATAATACATTAAGAACTATCCAGAAATACATTTATCATTTAAAAGATGAAAAATTAATAATGACTGCAAAAAGTCGTGGCCATTCCACTGTGCGCAGTCAGCGCCCACAACATGCCCGATAATATTTTGCCGATCGGCCAGAAACGAAATTATGCTGGTGGGCCGATCCGTTCGCCGCGCAGAAAGATCTTATCGTACATGCAGCATGTAGGGCAGGCGGCAAAAGTCGCGCACATTCTTTTGCGCCACTTTAGGCCAAAAAAGAGCTCCAGCTCTCTTGGTTTCTCGGGGTTTCTCCGCCTCTTTCCCACCACCCACCACCTGGTGGCTTACATTGAAATGGGGTCATTTGCGGCGGTGGGGATTCCCCGCATCACTGTCCACTGGCAATCGGCAATTGGCAATTGGCATTCTCGGGATGTCAGTAAAGTATACAATTTTCGGTTTTATTTCTGGTACGTTACATTTTAAATAGGTTTGCTCGGCTGCGCTAAAACTGGCTTCTCCTCCCTCAGCTACTCCTTCTCCTCTTCCTGATGCGATCCGGCATTGCATTCGGCATGGTTTTCGGATTAGATTTCGGACTTCTTCTATCGCTTAACATTAAGAGTACAAAAATACATTGACTTTGTGATTACAACAATCCCACCCACTTCTCGCTCACACACTGCACATCCATCTATCCATCTTCATCTCCATCTCCATCTCCTTCTTGTCTCTGTAGCAATCGCCCGAAGAATTTGAATTACAATTTAACCATATATCGTATGTTTACATATCATCATATATATAAAATAATAAAAAAAAGAATGGATTAAGGAGGGCCAGAAGTAAAACGTGTTTGAATTTATGCAATAGGCAACAATTAGAATTAGCTGGTGGTGCTGGCGGTTTCTGGCGGGGATCGTGTCTAGCCCTCCTGGCCAAAGTCCTCTGTGAATTTGCGCAGCTTCTTCAGATCGTCTTCGTTGACAGTGGGTTTCGTGCGTGACAAGGACTTCAGCATATCGCGCTGTGTGAATAAGATACAAATAAATATCAGAGGGAAAAATAAATGCTATATTTTTAGGATCCTTACCATGGTCACGGGCGGTTCAAAGAGCTTGTCGCTGGGCACATCCATCCAGTTCATCTCGATGGCGCCCGGGTCACCCGGCGAGCACGGAACGAGCAAGTCGTTGACAATCTCTTCGCTGTTGGTGGGACTGGGACCGGATACCCGCTTGAAGTGCGTGGCGGTCTGCACCTTGCGCACAGGTTCCATCAGGGCGTCGCGCACCACGATCGATATATCCGCGCCAGAGTAGCTGAAACAGAACAAAAAGCGGGAAAATCAATCACTTAGTTTGGAATTCTAAAGGGGGGTTGCTTTTGCAGGCCATTGAAAGGTTCAACTAGTTATATATAATTACCCCTCGGTTTTGCCGGCCAACTCCTTGAGATCCTGCTCCGTGAGCACGTGCGTGGTGTTGCCCAAATGGATCTTGAACATGACGAGGCGAGCGTGCGCCTCCGGCAGCGGAATGTAGATGCGCTTCTCGAATCGCCGACGGATGGCCGAGTCGAGCACCCAGGGTATGTTGGTGGCCCCCAGGACGAGAATGCCATCGGTGTCATTGCCCACGCCCTGCATCTGGACCAGGAACTCGGTCTTGATGCGCCGCACGCTATCGTTCTCATTGTCCGATCTCGCCGAGCACATCGAATCGATTTCGTCAATGAAGATGATCGAGGGCTTGTGCTGGCGGGCCAGCTCAAAGAGATTCTTGACCAGCTTCTCGGACTCGCCCAGCCATTTGGACATCAGGTCCGAGCTGGACACCGAGAAGAATGTGGAGCGATTGGCCTCGGTGGCGACGGCCTTGGCCAGATACGATTTACCGGTACCGGGCGGTCCGAACAGCAGGATGCCCTTCCACGGTATGCGCTTGCCGGTGAACAGCTGTGGGAACTTAATCGGCAGGATGACGGCCTCCTTCAGCGCTTCCTTGGCGCCCTCCAGGCCGGCGACATCGGACCACTGAACCTTTGGCTTCTCAATCACGATGGCGTCCTCCAGCTTGCTCTGCAGCTTCTTCTTCTCCGGATCGTCGCCGTCCTCGTCGTCGCTGTCGCTCTTCTTGTCCTTGTCGTCCTTGGCACTGGACTCGCCGCCCTCCTTGAGCGGTTTCTTCTTGCCCTTCTTCAGGTACTCCTTCAGCTTCTCGGCCCGGTCCAAATACTGCAGGCACTTGGCCCGTATCGAGTCCTTGGCCTTCTCGCCCTGCGCCTCATCTGTTTTTTAAGGGTATGTATATTTTAGAGGAACAATTACTGGTAGTATATAGTAGTTACTACTTACATTTGATGGTGTGCAGGAAGTACTCCACTCCGTGCTCATAGAGACGCAGTGCCTCTGCGTAGTTTTTGTTGCGATCCTCCTCGGTGGCCTTGGTC
This sequence comes from Drosophila pseudotakahashii, assembly GCA_035046095.1. Classification (NCBI taxonomy): domain Eukaryota; kingdom Metazoa; phylum Arthropoda; class Insecta; order Diptera; family Drosophilidae; genus Drosophila; species Drosophila pseudotakahashii. The sequence continues at coordinate 19,741,094 of JAWNOE010000105.1, forward strand.
ACCAGATCGATGGCCTTCTGTAGTGTGGTTCCGGCTGCCATAGTGCTGAAAAGTCAAAAATAAGCTGTATTTGACAAATGACATCACAAAAATTAATGGGAAAGTATTTTTATATTTTATTTTACTATTGCACTGAGTTAATTTTCATTTTCTACCCGATTGATTTTTAATTTGTTGCCTTTTAAATAAAGTAATACAATTATTTCCAACTTAAAGTAAGATCTTCTTTGACTAAAACTGAAACTAGCTTATATTGTAAGGTCAATATTTTTTCTGAAGCATTAAATTATAGAAACGGCTCTAAATTCAGGATTTAGGATATGAAAACTGTTCTTTTAGCTGTTTAAATCCATAATATAATTGAACTATATCCTTTCTTAGTAGATATGATAATAGTTATAGTATAGAACCTGTTTAATAACGGGTAGTTCTATGGGTTATAATAACGATATTGATTTGTGCAAGATGTTGACTGTGTGGAATCCTAACTTTGTACATCATGGGTTCCATTATTGGGATCCCAACTTCCCAGACTTTATAGCTTAAGATCGCATTCGTTATCGACTTATTTCGGGGAGTATTGGCCCCTCCCCATAGGAATTTCGGGATTTCGGTCTCCAGGCTCCAGGCTCCTGCTTTCTCTCCCTCATCCCGGTCCGCTCTTGTGGATATTCCCACTCTTCCATTGATTCCGCCTGCAGTTTCAGGGTCCTTCGGTGACGCAGTTCGCGAGCAAAATCGAATTTCTGGGCATGACTAATGCTCCACACACAGCGGCATTGACAAAAACACCAGAGTAGCGAACTTAGGGGGGCGGGGATCTGGGGATTTCCTGGTGTTACTCACATTTATGCTGGCTGATTGCTGCGAAATCCAGGCGAGCGTCACTGGCTATCTCGTTGGCTGCTCGCAGGTGTTAAACAAAAGGAAACTTAACTACTTTAACTATTTGTTGGAATTCCAACGAATGACGACGTCTGGGTTGGGGATGTGAGAAGTACCAAAATATCAATATAGCGATAGCTGCGGTATTTTTTTTAGCGATTTTTTTTATATTTTCACTACTAGAGGTGGGGGAAACATCGCACAAGCCAACAGTGATGCGGTAACTGCTGAGATAAAGCCGTTAAAAAGGACCCATCCGTCCGGAAAAAGGACAAAATGGCTGCACTGGCACATCAGTTGGCGCGCTTTTTGAACTTCACAAATGTATATATTGTTTGATATTAAAAACACTTAAGTTTGACCTAACACAGACACTTATTGAACTCCATAGTTTTCTTGTTCTTATATGTGATACAAGTAATTTTTAGTATAATAAATTAAATAAAATATAACAAACAAATTTGATTGAGTTATATTTTTAATATGTAAACGTATGTTTAATACGTATTTTGATTTAAAATAAAAAATAGGGATAACTTTAAAAAATCTAGCTGTTTTTAGCTTGTTTTGCCCTGCCTGCCAATCGATAACGGCTGCCTGTCATCGATACCCGCAGCTTAATTATAATTAATTAATATATTTAATTTATTTGTACCGAATCGAATCCATCGGTTAAATTTGAATTTAAATAAATAATGAACTCGTAGGGAACCGGGCTTCCAGCTGTTTTCCGTCATCATCAGATATTACCCAACTCAACTGCCCCGAAAACCGAACCCACAAACCATTCCACATTCCACACAAACAGTGATAAACTACAGTGAAGACAATGTCGGAGGACAAGCCAACTAACGAAACTCTGGAAACGGCCTACAAACAGCCCGCCAGGGATGTGGACATATATCGCGACACCTTCATTCGGTACATGGGTGAGTTCCGATCTGGATATAATGTCATCCAATATCACCCATTTCCCGGTATTTCCAGGCTACAGCAACGAAATCGGCGAGTCCTTCCGCCCACTGGTGCCCAAATCCTTTGTGGCCGCATCCTATGGCATGGCCATCGGTTATGTCTGCACCGATACCTTCGATAAGGCGCTGCGCCTCCAAATGGACGGGGCATCCTCCAGAGATGTGGCCATCAAGGGCGGCGATGTTTTCTGCTGGCAGATGCTGGCCTCTGTTGCCATTCCCGGCATTGTCATCAATCGGTGGGTTCATCTGTTCATCCAGGGGTTTACCACCCAGAACCCATATATCTCGATTTTGGGGGTTCTATTGGTATCTGTCCCATCGATTACGTAATGGCTAGCTAAAATAGTAACGTAGTTCCATCCTATATACTATATATCACGAAAAACAGGTTTAAACTTCTTGAACGTACTATTGTTTTGTACAAATCTTTAGTTTTTTTGTTTTACTAACGCCAAGTTAATATGCCCCCTTATTGGTTGATAATTATTAACAGGTCTTTTGATAATTAAAATATTTACCCACTTTATCATTGATTTCGCATATGGTATATTATATTATCTTTTAATTATTAATCTTTCAGGATCACCTGGGCCACCAAAACCCTGCTCAGTCGGGCGCCCATGCCCCTGCTGAAAACAGTGCCCACTCTAGTGGGCCTGGCCAGCATCCCGCTGATCATCCACCCCATCGACAGCATGGTGGACCGCCTGATGGACGCCACCTACCGCAAGCTGGTGCGGTAGTGAACGCTGCGCGGGATCGACCCATCTACTGGCCACTCCTACTCCTACTCCCCGGTGATAGACCCTACATACTAAGAGTTCGTATTAACTGTTTGCAAAGCTTTAAACCCAAATCCAGTTTACATCTTGACGAGGATTTCTAACTGTACGTTTTGTTTATTGCAATTTTGGGTGGTGGATATAAGTGAAAAATGTACAATACTCTTTACAAAAATAATCATTTATACAAGACTGAGGCAACAGGTGGAATGCCGGCGTTTAGACCATATTCTCTTTTCCCACAAGGGATCCTAGTTCTGTTCCTGCTCCTCATCGTCATCGCTGTCGATCAGATAGGGACTGTCCAGGGCGCCCAAGCCGGCGGCCACGCCACCTTCGTTGGCGGTCGATAGCTTCGTGCGCAGCATGTGTCCCGCCTGATAGTTGTGCACAATGTGCTCGGCATCGCCGATCACCACGCCAAAGATGCCCAGCTCGGAGACCATGTCCACGATCTGGGGCGGCATATCGCCACCGGGACGCACCATATAGCCCTTGGTCAGTGGGGGATGGATCAGGTCCATCAGGATCCAGGCGGAGCGCTCCACGCGCGACATGCGCTGTAAAAGAGTTGTATAAAAATGTATAAATAAACTTCTTCTGACAATAAAATCGATCATTAACAAAATGTTTGTAATTAATCTATGAATCGCCGTGTGCCCAATGAAAGGTAGGCGTGTGCCCGCAGGCACACAGACATATATAGACATAATAGGACTTAAAAATTACCTTGAGGGCATCGGGTATGTCCACGCCGTAAACATTATTACCACCACCCTCGCGCTGGGGCTTCAGAACGAATCTCTCCGGAGTGCGCAGCGCCATCTCGTAGGTGGCATTGCCCGCCTCGTTGTCGTCCAGCGAATAGAGACCCGTAAAGATCTTGCCCACCGCCTTGATCTCCTCGGGATCGTTGATGAAACGCTCCAAAACAGCCGGCTGGGCCAGGGCCTGCTGGACCTTCTTGGTCCCGGCCAAATGGTAATGGATCGAGGGGCACTTAATGGCCAGCGAGGTCTCCATCAGATAGCGGGCATCCCACTCCGACTGCGAGTGATAGTGTCCGGGCTCGTAGCCAGCCCGGAAGTAGATTACGGCCACCTCCTGGGATCCCCTGAAATGATGAGGGAAAATGTAAGAGTAAGTAGAACGAATGTAGGGGCTTTGTGTCCCAAGATCCACCTACAGCAAGAGCTCCTTGGCCAGGCCCAGTTTGCCCTCCCGGTGGACCTCGGTGAGGGTGCGACGCAGCACTTTGATGTGCGGATAGGTCTCGCGAATGTAAAACTCGTGGAAGCGCTGGTCGCAGATGTTGTACGACACATCCTCGATGATGAACAGGATCACAGCCTTCGGCTTGGCGTAGATGTCCCAGGCCTTGACCATGCCATCGCAAAGTCCAGCCAGGGCATTATTGTTGGGCATCTGGAGCGAGGTTACAAGCGATTAGTTTTCTTTTCAATAGATTTTAAAAGTATTTTGTGATGCATAAAATATAAAATTTCGGTAGAATTAATTTTTAGAAATTTTAAACTTTTTAAAAAATGGATTTTTATAAAAAAAATTTTTTTTTTATGTACCTCTAAAGTTTATGATCTTTATTACAGAAACATAAATCTAAGAGTTTATGACTTTTATTGTAATACATATTTATAATGTACAAATTATATTTATGACCATTATTATAATAATTTTTAATAGATATTACTCACATTGTGCAACTTATCCGCATGTCCCAGTTCGCTGAGTACAAATCTGCGCGGATGAAAGAGACGGGTAGTGCCGGATCGGAAAGAGATGGATTAGCATAATTCCGTAATCACTGGATGACCAACAACAGCAACAAACAACAACAAATGTTTGGAGGGTGGGTTGGGTTGGTTAATAACCGAGACCAGAAAACCGCAACAAGGGGTTAGGGAAATCGGTAAATGTGGGGAGGTGGTTTGGAAGTTTTTGGGGTTACGTGTAAATGTGATAAATGTTAGGCTACTACAGCGTTTGGAAAGAGACGGATATAGCTAGAACCAATTAAACCGCATGCAAAACAGAGACAACAAGCGATATGGGACCTCTAGAGGTGTGATCACTGATCAGTGATCAGTTATCGGTTATCGGTGATTAGTGATCAATGCGTGCATAAGTGGGAGTTGAGTGCTTGGTGGGTTGGGGGGTACAGAAAGACAGGTGCATTTTATTTCTTTTAGGTGTAAGGTGTGTGTTTGTGCATTATAGAGATATAAGTAGATAGAGAGAGAGAGAGAGAAGAGCGCTTAATACTTCTGCTGAGGCACCAATTGGGTGGCAATGCCAGCGAAACTGGAGGCCACCGTGTTGATCTCGACCTGCTTTATCGCACAGCCCTCGGACACGTGTGCCATATAGTCGGATCGCAACAGACCGATGCTATATGCCTGCAATTATGATCATTATACAATATATATACATTAGGTGGTGCCTTAGGTCCCTTAAATTAGCTACTTAGCCGGTAAAGCGATTAAAAAAAAGTATCATATCATATATCTAGGATTATGGTGTGATCCTCGACCAAAGGTCTTAAGTATACAGGATGAGGGGGATGTGTGTAGATATCATATCATATCATATCATGTCTTTAGAGAGGAAGAAGCGAGAAATGGTGCTGGATGGTAAAGTGAAACGGTGCTTGCCCCCAAAACGATTTTTATAGATTTTCTATACAATACATAAACTTATCTTTCAATTTCGAACCCAAGTGCCTAAAGTATTAGATTGTAAAGTGCTAATCGCCCTGCTTTCCAAGTGGTTGTTCTATATTTATATATATTTATTGGTCACTACTTTAAATAAAATAGGAGAGTATCATGTTTTTTCGTTCAACTCGAACTTGAATATGATTCAGCTTCAGATTCAGCCAGTTAGTCATTATTCCATTCCCATTTCATAAAAAGTCTAACTAAGCATTACGTAGCAGAAACGAGTTTTTCACCATCAACATTTACAGCTGTTACTTTTACTATTTAATAAACATGTTCTGATCTAATCTGTTTCAATTATGTTTACGTCACCGCCACTGGCAATTAAATAAACAGACAAATAGCTAAAAACAAAATCCCACAAACAGGTGTTTTTCATAGACTATAGATAAGCTCGGTTTTTCCGGGGCTCTAACTCCATGAATAGCTGAAAATTGTAATTAAAGACGAATTACCCGGTTCGCTATCCATAGTTTGCACCCAAAAAATGCACTGTTATCGCTTGCCAACGCTCTAAATAAACAATTACCCGGCGTATCTATATCACTTGGGTCCCATATATACCATATATACCTATCTGTAACCCTATCTGTGGGCTCTCCATGTGGGGGCCTTCATACACACACATGCTTGGTCTACAAAGTATAGCGAATAATCGTCGAAATTCTGGCCTTGAGACTGTGAGTTTAAACTTTAGAGTGAAAGAAGAAACTATATTTATAAGGCGTCTTCTAAAAATATGAATCTAAAGCTTGATTGATTAGACCATTTCAGGGTCGACATTTGTGTGTATGTTCCAGAAATTTCTAGATGTTTGATAAGCGCAACTCAAAAGTTGTGAAATTAATCATTAGAATAACCACTGATATGGGGAATAAGATATAGATGATAAATTACAAACGTTTACTGTCTAGTTTTGCTTTCTTAACACTTTGGACCCCCCTCCTTTGGGGGGGGAACATAACGATAAGTTGGAAAGGTAAGGGACAGCAGAGTGGACAGTCACTGGGGAATATGAAGATTAATAAGCGGGTTAGCTGCTACAGTTGCTACAGATCGGGAGGAGCAGGTGGCAGGATGCAGGATGCAGGAGTCGGAAGGCAGGAGCAGATCAGATCAGATCAGGTAGAGAGCTGGCAGGAGGCAACAGGCGACAGGCAGCGGCAGCAAATCAAAAATCTACGCAACAATCTCAAGGACTCAACCAGGAATAAAAAAAAGGCGTTCAAGCATATGTAGCCATGTTTATATGTACATACATACTTGTCTAAGGAAACAGCGGAACAAAATCAACTTTAACTAAAGAACAAGGGACTTTACAAAGCAAATCATCACACACAAAAGCACACACATCGTTACTATTTTATATATCAAGTTGGATTTGGAATTTTATAATTTCTACTTTACATTTTAATAAGATTAGGTGGTTTCCATACGGACTCTTCAACAAAGTTTAAGTTTTAGGTACGCAAATATTCATTACTTATAGTTTGAAGTTCAAAGTTTAACAAAGTTTGAGTTCAATCGAATTTAGCATAATATAATACAGAATTATCTATAGCTATAGCTTTCGATTTCTGGTTTCTAGTGTTAGTGTGTTGTTTTTGTGTGGTTAGGCGGTGGATGCAAGCGATGCTGGAATGCAGATATGCGATGGGATGAGCGTTTGGGTCATTTGGGGGACTGGGAGACTGGGTGTTCAAGGAGTGTTGCTGATGGTGGTTGCATTTGATGGACTGGGTGGACTGAGTGGGTGTGAACAGCACCTTTGTATGGTTTTACTTGCTGGTCCCAAATGGCCAAAGCCCGAAGCTATCGTATTGATCTCGACTTGTTTCCAGCAGCAGTATGCGGACTGAGTGCCGGTCGCCCTTCGTTCCCGCTCTTTGGTGGCCCGGCTCAGCTGGGTCTCCCTGTGCTCCTTCTGCTCCTCCTTTCTGCCCGTGCCCGTGCCAGCAGCAGCAGCAGCAGTTCCGGCTCCTTTACCCACAGCAGCAGCAGCATCCTGGCCGCCATCCTTGCCATCCTCGCCAGCCGTCGTCCGCAGCGCCCGGGGCGACAACTCCGGACAGCCGGACTCCAGCATCAGATCACTGCGCAGCATCCCCAGCGATATTCTCTTCGATTTGATTTGATTTTTCGTAGCATAGCGATGCAATGAGTGACGATTAATGGAGCAACAGATTGTGGTTGAGATCGAGAGTTTGTACAATTGCGTGGTTAGGGTTTCATTTTCAAGGGGCAGTGGTTGTGATGACGAGAAAAGCACAAATTGTGAAGTAAACTTTGCACAGAAAACTACATTTGCAATTAAACTTGACATTTACAGATTAAAGATTGAAATAAGAGACTTGAAAAATAATCATAAATTAAATGAATTTGAAAAAAAAATCAAAATAAAATATTATAATAGGATTTACAATAAAATTTTTGGTGACTTTAATATTTTGTATTGTTATCCTAGCTTTTACCATCTTATTTTGATAAGAATTGGCTTTAAAGACTATTATTTAATCATAAGACATCATTTATATACCTTTCTGATATAAACAAAAATGTTGAATGCCTAGATTAGCTACTTTTTGACTTCACAAAGTTAATGAAATTCGTTTTTGTGCTGCTTTCGTTAGGGAAAATTAAAGTAAATCAAAAAAATGGGGGATAGCAATGTGGCAAAGGGCTAGCGTTCAGTGGGATGGGCTGTCCTATGTCGATTTACAAGCGGCTAAATGGGCGAACCAACGATAAGGAGCTGCGAGACCAGGATGCTCGCATAAATCACGCCAGATTAGCGACAACAACCGAGTTCCTTGGCTTTGGCTATGACTATGGCCGGGGCGATTTATGGAGGGGCGATTAGATTGCGACCGCGGGTGGAGGGGCCCAATAAATTCTAGCGAGAAACCCACTGGCTGCCTGTAGATGTGCTCCCGATGGGTAGTATATGAGATGGATACGTTGGTGGTGGGTGATTTGCAGGGCGGAGGATCGGAGATCGGTGAAGGATTCTCACCTGGGTGAACCCGTGCGCCAGCACCTTGCGGTAGATGTTGAACAGATTGGCCGTGAACTCGTCCACCTTGATCGTCTCCGCCAGCGTCGTGGTGATGAACTCCTCGTCGTGGGCCACGTTGTGCATCAGCCGGTTGATGATCGGCTGCAGGGCCACCGCCTTTTCGAACTCCTTGCGCGGAAACGAGGAGGGCACCAGGACAAAGGGGGCAAACTGCAAGGGATTTTGGTTTAGTATCCAGGTCGGTCTGGTAACTGCAGTCGAACCACTCTAGCCTCAATCTCGATCAATTGGGGTCTTAATTCCCCTTTTTTTATAAAGAAACACACATAATCTAGTTGAATAACTACCTTTTTAAAAGCAATTCCCTACACAAATGAGCTGGCAAATGAGCTAACTAATTGGATAATAAAATATACAACTTAAAATGTAGTGATAAAAAAAGTTTAAGGTTAATCTACTTTGAAAATTTGCTGTTGTTTTAAAAACCATTCTTAATTACTATTTGCATTTCTTATAAATAAAGAACTAAACAAGATCGGTAATGAAAATGTAAAATAAAATAGCAAAGACCTCGAAACGCAAGGTTTCAATTACAAAGGTTTTTACTGTACTATAGGAAAACCAGTTTTTTAGCCTACAAAACCAAAGTAAATCATTATTAGAGTTGTAAATAAATTGAAAAAAACCAACTGAGATGTAAAAAGAAAAATACAAAAAAATCATCAAGAATTTTAAATTCCAATCGAATATTATCAAGTCTAAGCACCCCTATCAAATAATAAATATATGTAGCTACTCATAAATTCTTAAAACATGAATATAAATGAAAGGTTTTATCAATTGTCGAGCTCGTTACTACTTTCCCTTAATATTAATTATTCAATTCTTAATGCGATTTATGCATGATATCTAAAAAGGCTTTAAAAAAATATATAATAAATAAATTTGAATAAATGAAAAACTAACCAAATTTGATAATGGAATAAAAACATATACGAAAGATGCGATATAGAATAATAAATCATTATCAACTGAGATGAAAAAAAAAATCGGAAAAAATTTAAATAAATCAAAAACTAACTAAATTTGATATTCGAAAATGCAGCCTAGCAGGGGGTCGAGATGCCGCTAGCGAGGTTCGACTGTACCACCCACGTTGAGCGAGTCCTGGCTGAAGGCGGTCTTCGATCGCATGGCGGCGCCGTGCATGATGGCATAGTCCTTGGCCTTCGCCGTCACCTCCAGCAGCTCGTCCTCCGGCAGCGGCAGCCGGATGCAGTTGCGCAGCACGGGCGTAGTGGCGTCGCTGGACATGATTGGGGTGGCTCTGGGGATCTGGGGATCTGGATCGGCTGCGTCTGGAAGACAGAAACGGTGTGTAAGTGCAACCGACCGACGGATCCGATGCGCGGCTATATCTCACGGGTCTGCTCGCCGGAACTGCTCGCTGGGCACTGAGCACTACTCACCACTGGAGCACCGGGGAACTGTGGAACTGCCGATATGGCTGCTATCTCCCGATTTCGTCACTCCACTCTCTGCGACCGATTGTTGTGGCTTTCCGCCGCGCTGGTTTCCTTGGTTTCCGTGGCTTTCGCGCTGACACTCCTCCCTTTTGGCTGGTTGCACTGGCTATTTGGACACCAAATCGGTTTGCGCTGCGTTCTCAATTTAGAAATTTGCCAAAAACTCAAAACGAATCGAATCGAAAATAAAAAAAAAATATTTTGTACAAAAACAAGACTGCTATCGATATCGGGGCTGTCGTACTTCGATATCAGTAGGTTTCATTTAGGGTAAAATAGGGTAACCCTTAAAATACCACAAAAATACCGCAGACACATATGTGTACACTATACAAAAATATGGCTTTATATTTTTAATTAACAAGGAAAAAAGAAAAGAAAGCGAAACAACTACTATTTCTTGAAAATGATTAACGTCATCCGGATACGGATACGGATGATATTTTAAGTATTATTAAAAACCAAGAACTATTTTATCACATATGTATGTATGTATATGTATATAAAAAGGGGTTCATTACTTAAATGATATATTGAATACAGCTTTTATATATATTATAATTAAACATAGTTAAAACTTCAATTTCTACCGAATAAATTGTTCTCCAAAAATCAAAATTAAATTTAAGCTTTAACGAATTTTTTGCAAAATAAGTTTGCTTAAATTTTAATGTTAAGAAAATTGTTTTGCATATAATCTGATTTCTAGTTATGATAGATGATATTCCACAGTATTAGTTCATAGCGTTTTAGGCCTAATCATCATTTCCACAAGGGTAAGCGAGTGGGTCCAATCGTTGTTATGCCAGGAACCCCACAAAATGCCATTCGTTTTCTTATCCCTGGAGTGTCCCTCTTTGTAGTACTTTCCATTGAGCATGCTGTTGTTGGAATAAAATGGTTAAGTAATAGTTAAGTAGTAGTTAAGTGCTAGTTAAGTAGCAGTTAAGTGCTAGCTAAGTAGTAGTTAAGTGCTAGTTAACGAGTTATCTTACCTCTGAGCGCAGTTATAGTACCACCAGCCACCGTATTCGTCGGCAGCGCAATTAAGTCGATAGGAATCATTATCCCTGTCGAGTGTGGTGAACTTCTGGTGCTCATGGCGTCTCAGCGAATCCCCAGCCGTGCCCTTGTAGACGCCCAGCGATTGCAACTCATACGATTCCAGCTCACTACCGATCCTAAAGTCGTCATAATGAGCGTAGCCAGTGGAACCATCGATTTTGCCCAGTTTTATATAGAGTTCGTGTGGTCGTTCGCGGGTCATAAGGTGCATTTTCTCCAGGCCCACGAAGAACTCGCCGGTTAGATTGCCGAAACCGTCCTTATAATCCCGCCAGGGTCGATCGAAGTTCTCGGACCCGTCGAAACGTTTTTGAATCGCCAACCAGCCGGTTGAACTGCACGGCACTTCGAAGTCCCGAATGCCTTGTATTTTCAATGTGTAAATGCCGTTGGGACAAATGGGTTGGGGATTTTTGGGACTGCACTTCAGAAGATCGGCGCTTATTTCTGTGATCTGTTTTTTTTTTCCCTTGATTTCAGCGCGCAAGTCTTTAATATTTGCCGTCAGAACTCGAACTCTGCCACCTTGATCCTTGATTTCCTTGGTTTTCTCAACTATTTGACTCTGCAAATCCTTGATGGTCTCTGCCATAGCACTCACTTGGCTTTTCAGTTCCTCGCTGGCATTAACCCTTACGAATCGATCGATAATGGGCCGCCAAATTCGATGTTCACTGCAGGGATTTTCAACATTTTGAACAGATTTGTGGATTTGATTCGAGGATACCAAGGATATCAAAATCGACAGAAAGAGAATAATCAACGGCGCTTTCATTTTCGAACTGTGGCAGCTGCAAGCGAAAAGTAAACTGAATTTCGTTTAATTTGATTTTGATTTTTATAAGTAAGCGCCTCAAAAACGCATTAAATTTATAAACTGAGAACGGAATCGTCCATATAAGTACGTATCGAAACGACCCTTTTACGATCCTCATTTGAATAATCGGGTCACAATTTTACAACTTCTTTGTTATTAAAGATGACTGGATTTATATTTTCTAACTTTTCAAACCGGTTTTGAGATGCGCATTTGTTGCTCTACTGCATTAGAGTTTAATACTTAACGATTTCTAGTTTTATAATAAAGTTAACAACAAGTTGTGTTATTTCCATTTGAAAGTACATTTTCCTAAAATAGATTTCTTTGAATTTGGCGCCTTACGGTGTTGAAGGTGGGTGAAGCGGCTAAGCGGGGACACGCGCTGCCGTAAGACCATTCATGTGCCAGTATTTACCTATTTATTTATCTCACCAACCATTCAAACAACTTTTCTTACGTACTAAAATTTACAAAATAATTGACTAAGCTAGTTTAAACAATTGTTTTTTTCGAGAAGTAGTCTAATTGCATATCAATTGAAAGAGTTTTAACCTCATATAAAGCCCTAAAGTATTAAAATAATTTGCATTTATTACATGTAAAAAGGAATTTTGATACTAAAATGTATAGTTTCTAGCCTCTTTCCATAGAGTAAAATCAATTTAAGCTCCTGATTATCCTGTTGCATTGCTATCGACCGGTTATGCGCCTCAAAACCCTTCATTTGTGAAGTCCTTCTTAGTCTTCTTCTAGTGGGCTCCCAGTCGCTTTTACTTTTGCAACTTCTTTTCAGATCAGTTAGATTTTCGAAATATCAAAAATATATTTAAAAAAATAGGGGGAACATATCACGATATAAGCATTTATTTTTACCAACAATATCGATACATTGATTTTTGCTTGACATTTTCTGTTTACATTTGGTCAAAAGGCCGAAAGTATGTAATAAGAAATCAGTTGTCGAAACTTGTCTTAATTCAATTTTTTATTATTAAATTAATAATGTAATTCAACTGATTTCTGTCAGAAAATCGCGATCTAACATCTCTAACAATTGGTTGGTGCCAAGGCTAAAACATCACGATAAATATTTATTTTTATTCAACAAATATCGATACAATTTAGCAGAACTGTTAGGATGCAACGTTTCCATTGGCAGAGCAGCGGCAGAGGACCGACTGCTCTGCCACTGTAAGAAAACGTTGCATCTTAACATTTCTGTTCAAAAACCCCTGTTAACAGCGCCCTTGCGGCCGAAAGCGGAACCAGAGATCGGTTGGTGCCAAGGCTAAAATATCTCGATAGAAAATATTTATTTTTACCCAACGCATATCGATGTATTGGTATTCCGACACATCCCTGACACATCTTCATCGCGATGAATTAATAAAAAAAACGCTGGCGACGAAAATGCAGCGCGAAACGGCGGCGTGCTAATAAATAAATAAATAACGGTCCGGTGAACAGGCTGAGTGGGCCGGAAAAACGGAAAAGCGGAAAGGCGGAAAAGCGGAAGGCACGCGAAGGCGAAAAGCAAACGCTTTCGATTCAGATTCAGATTCAGCATTTCAGCCCGTGTCTGGGTATGCGTGTGCGTGCGTGAGTGTGAGTGTGTTTTTTTTTCCTCCTTTGGTGTGTGCCTTTTTTTTGTACACTGCGGACGCGCTCTTTTTGTGGCAGACGGGCGGAAAGGCAGAAAAACCGTGGAGAGAGGGCTGCGAAAATCGAAGGAAAATGAAAATGTGAAAAGTTTGTTAGTTAAAGCGCTACGGAATGGAAACATAGAAAAAGGGGCAGCGGCGGCAGCAACAACAACAACAACAACGACGACGAGTAACGAAAAACGGCAAAATCTTTTTGTTTGCCTCTCTCTCTCTTTGCTGCGTGTGCATGTGTGTGTTTGTGTGTGTGCGCGTCACATATCGACGTCCCTCTCTTACCACCAACAACAACAACAGCAGCAGCGGCGGCAGCTGCAACCACCAACAACAACTGCAAACATGTGTGGAGTAGCTGCAGCGCAGCGCTTTTAAAAAACCAAAAGCCTGGAAATAAAACAGCCAAAAGGAAAAAACAACGGCGATCATCATCCAAAAAAAAAAGTAAGCCTTTTTTATGCTTCTGTTTGGTTAGGTTGAAAAAAAGAGAGGAGCGGAGAGAGTCGCGTCCAACATTGTACAGCGTGCTGTTAAGCGTTAACAGTGTTGCTGTTAAGCGCCCGAAAGCCAATTGGACTTGCCGGCATTTTAAAGTCCAATTGGATTTATTTTATGTTTTGTATTGAATATTATTTATGTATTATAAAGCGTGCGCTTAAGAATTTCGAATGAAAGAACAGTGTAGGTAACCAGTTGACTAAACTAAAAGGAAACAGTTATCCATTATTTATCGTCTCGTTTGTAATTGAATTTCTCAGGAAAATTCTTTGTTAAGTGCAAAAGACCACTGAATTCCACTTAGATTTCGTAAAAAGTTCCGCAATGGAATTTACAAGAAACCCATTAACATTGCCGCCTTTTGTCGTTTTTGTAATTGCCTAATTAAATATGCTTCAAGTGTTAATTGACGATTTTAAAATTATAATTCAATTTATTCTTATTCGATTGGCTCTCTTTTTCGCGCTCTCTCTTTCTCTCGCTCGATACAAAATGCGCGCGCCCTCTCTCTATCGTGCTCAGCTCTCCTTCTCTCTCTCTCTCTCTCTCTGCCGTTTCGAGTTTCAAGAACCGACGCCAAAATAGCAATAAAAACAACAACGACGCAACAGCTCCGTGAAAGGTGGCAACCCTGCTGCCGTTGCACTTTTAACACCCAACCGCCCACTGTTTTCACGAAAATCAAATACAAAAGAAATCGGGGGAAAAACCCAAACAGCTGTTTTTTTTTTCATCTTGGTTTCTGGCTGGAAAAATATGGTTTTTCCACTTGCTCTCTCTCTCCTTCCCTACCTTTCTCCTTCTCCTCTTTGCGATCGCTCTTCGTTCCATTCTGGCCTTGCACCTATTTTCCTTTGCCCATTCCATTTCCAACAACAAAAACAACACTGTCCCATTGTTTTTCCCTATTTCACAAGAATTACGGTAAGCAATTGCATATTCTATGAAACTACAGTGGCCATTCGCAAAGAACTATAATAATTCACTGTAAATTTACCAAAATCATTGTAAATACCTTAAATTGCCGTGCAAACTTGGTATACTATCTGAAACCATTTTAAAAATAGATCATTTAATCTATAGCTTTTGCGAAAATAGAAAATGTAATCTGCAGCCTCTATAAAAATAGAACGTAAACTTTGGAACCTCTATATCACAGTTTAGTTAGAATGCACTTGATGGGAGAAGTGATTCAACACCGATCCTCGAAATATAAAGAAAAAAAGATAGGAAAGGAAGGATTTCTTCTGGGGAATATAGGATCTAGAATGCCAGAAATCGGGAATACATACATTATTACATTTAATTCACAAATCTTGAATTTTCTAGAAATATAGAACGCAGAATTCTAAGAATCGGGAATAAATAAATTTAATCTGTAGATCGTATTATATTAAGTCAATAAATAGAGAATATAATAATTATAAAAATAGAATGTCGCATCGGTGATCCCAATTAATAGATAGAGTGCGTCGGATCGAAGGAGTAAGGATCGTGATCCTGGTACATGGACGACTGACCTTGACCACGAATCGCCCGATTCCGGAGCTTCTCTCGCCGCAGTCGCTGTTGTTGCCGGCGTCGCTGTCTGTAGAGTTCCAGGAGGGCTTGGCAGGTGCTACTATCGGGCCCATAGCCACACCCCCCCGTCTTGTGGGTGGTGGGGGGCGGTAGACTGACTCCACCTCCACCTCCACTTCCGCCACTCAAGGGCAGAATTTGGCTGGGAGCCGTCACCTTTTGCTTGGCCTCCACGGCAGCGGAGGCCGCTCGACAGGCCGCCTCCCTCACCTGCTCGTATTCCGTTTTGGCCTGCGCCACCTGGCGGGCCAAGCGATCACCACGCGCCTTGGCGGCCGCCAACATTTGGTTCTTCTCCTCCAGATCTGCGTTGGACTTTTCGATCAGGCCATCTGCATCCGTCATGATGGTTCTCGTCTGCTCCACCAGGGTTCTAAAATGGGAGGATATCGAACCATTTTGTTATCGAAAAGGTTATCGAACATTGTTTAATCTACATATAAAAAACTTTGATATTTAAACAAGTTGACTTTTTTTTTAAACCTACGTAAGGTAACAAATTTATCGATAACTGATTAATGTTTAAAAAATCACGATAAAAATCAGTAATTTAAAATTTCCTTATGAATTTTATGATGATCGACCTATACAACGTTTTCCTACACATTTTTAACTAAATAAATTTCAGAAACTAATGAATGATCACATTTCGATACAAAAGTAATTTAAAACTTCGATATTTATACGTAAAATGATTTAAATTCAAACATATTTTGAACTAAATAACTTTTAGTAAATTTGTATCAGTTCGATAACTGTATTTGATGATACTCTTTTGATACTTTTCCGATGAAAACTGTTGATGATTATTAAAATTAACACATCCCTGCATATTTGGAACTAAATCGATAAAATTTTGGTAAATTTGTATCAGTTCGATAACTGTATTTTATACTATTTCGATACTTTTATGATAAAAACTGGTGAAGTACCTGAATGAGAGAACTTGGGCCTCCGCCGTTTTGGCCGCGGCACAGGCGGCGTCCACATTCGACTCACTGCAATCCAGGGAGCTGCTCACCTGCTCCACCACGGCCTCGGCGTCCCGAACTTCGCGAGCGAAATTCTCGACAATGGATTTCTTACCCTCTAGAACAGCATCGGCTTGCCGGGCGGCCGAGATGGCCTTGTCGGCCAATTGCATTTTCACCTGACGCGAGGCATCTTGGGCGGCCGCCGCCTGTGCATCATTGGCGGCCTTGGCCACCTGGGCGGCATTCTGGGCAATGTGGGTGGCCTTTAGCCGCGATTTGCTCGAATCGCTATCGCTACTATCCCTATCGCAGTTATCCCTATCCCTGCACGAGGGGGAATTATTCGACTGGTAGGGCGAATGGGTGGATGGTTGGTATTCCAAGTAGGGCGGGGGCTCCACTGTACCCGGTGCATTCCCATCCCGATCGCAATTGACCTCATCGGAGGAGGATATATCATCGCTGGTGTTGTCCAGATAGGAGTCCAGGTACGAGTCGTAACCATAGAAGGGCAGGTCAAAGCTCATCGAACGGGCACTCGTTATGCGGAGGATCATCAGCAGTACGGTGCTATAAATATACGGTAGAAATATATTCATTTTCGATTCGGAATTTGAGGGATCTGATTGGGGTTGCTGCCTGGTTATTCTATGAAAAATACTACAAAGCTCAGAAATTATTATAATTTACTAAAGATTCTTGTTGAGGATCCATATCGAATGGTATTTTGATAGTATATCTTCATTTTGGGTTCCAAATTGGAGAGAAATGTTAAGAATTCATTAAATAGTAGTACCATTCTTTATAAGATGAAACGTAGATTAAGGTATTATCTGGTTCTTCAGTAAGAATTCATTAAATAGTAGTACCATTCTTTATAAGATGAAACGTATGAGAAGGAACCCATTCTAAAAGGTATATTTCTGAAGTATAACAGTTTCTATGTGTGAAAATCATCGCACTTTAAGCGCTTGGTTTCCCTTTAACGATTTTTTAATTGAGTGAAAGAGCGAAGAAGAGGTTGGTCATATTTCCTCGCCCACCGCCCACAAACTCTCCCCACTTTCCCTCTTTTTCCCTGCAGGATTAAAGGCTGTCATAGCGATGGGTAATTAACACCTTAGTTGGTAGCTTTCACACCTTTCTCCACCTTTCTCCCTTCTTCTCGCGTCGCGGGTTAAATGCGTATCAGGAATATTTCATTAGTCCCTCAATTGCGGCGCAATTGCAACGCTGACGCAGCCAACTAACTAGCTAAGTAACTAACTAACCAACTAACTAACTAGCTAACTAAGAGAGGAGGAGAAGGAGAAAGTGGGTGGGACACCATTACCATTTGTCACTTAATCACAACAAACCAGATGCCATACACGTGCTGCCATTTGTTTTGGTTATTATTAGGTATTATTATTATTATTTCGCTCTCTAATCAGTGCAGCAAAACAAATAATAAATATAGAAAAACAGTGTGGGAAAATTCCAATCCCCTAGCGAAAATAGCATCATTAGATCCAGTTAATATTGAAGAAAACTGCTGTTTATTTCTTTATATCCTAAATCGTTTAAAGATTAATAAATATATTTTCAAGAACACTCAAAACATTTGTTTATTCTGCGAAAGATTCACTTTTTATGCTTTCCAAGAAAGATGAATTCACCTTTTAGCTGACAGTTCCAAGAAAATGTTTATTGTCTTTTTGATTTTTGAGAAATTTATGTGTGATATAAGCTATTTGTTCTTTATGTCCATTAAATCGCTTTCTAGGGTTAAGGTTGTCTTATATTTAACGACTATTTCCTTTTGATCTTGGCGTTTTAACTACTATTTAATTGTTTTCAAAAAAATATTTTTCAAAAATTGTTTACTCATAGTGTGAAAATATGTATTTAATTGAAATTTATTCCGGCCGCTTGTCCTTTTCTTTGTTATTCAGTATATCCATAGTAATTGTAGCTTCTTCTTCGTTTTCTTGTTCTTTCCGTATTTATTATTATTTTTGTTGTTGCCTGCAGTCTGCTTGCGAAATTGAAATTTTCAATGCCACTGTCAAAGCTGCGACGTCATCCGTCATCAATGAATGCGCAGTTTTGAATTACCATACAAAACACACGGCTACACTGAGGGAAATTAAGAGTGATAGGTGATGGGCCAAGTGGTAAACGAGAAAGTGCAAGTGGCGCAAAAACCAAACAAAACCAACCAATCCAGAACTAGATGTATTATCTTGTAAATAAAAGTATTCCCCTATGATCATCATATCATATCATATCTGTTATGATTATAAATTAAATTCTGTGAACTAGAACTAGTTCTTATGATCTAAAAATAAAACATTTGATTTTGAAATTTAGAAAGTAATATTGTAAATAAAAGTACATATTCCCCTATGATCATCATATCATATCATATCTGTTTTGATTATAAATTAAATTTTGTGAACTAGAACTAGTTCTTATGATCTAAAAATAAAATATTTGATTTTGTGATTAAGAAAGTAATATTTTAAATAAAAGTATTTTTTATATGATCATCATATTATATCATATCTGTTATGATTATAAATTAAATTCTGTGAACTAGAACTAGTTCTTATGATCTAAAAATAAAACATTTGATTTTGTAATAAAGAAAATAATTTTTTGTTGTTTTTTTTTAGTATTATTACCATCTAAGACTTCAAACTTAAATGGTACCTGTAAGAACTGATCTCTAGTAAGTTATCAAGTTATAGATCCCCCAACATCACTGAAAATAACTTTAATTTACGAACATGAAAGGCTCTTTTTTAATTGCCGCCTTGTTCTTTTGTATTTCTGCTTGCCACTTGTTAGTGTTTATATTTTTTATTTGCACATTTTTGCGCTATTGCGTATTGAGCAAAAATCAACTTTATTAACTGACCTTGTGTGTGGCCATGTGCCTCAGTGTGTGTGTGTATATGTGTGTGTGTCTTTGTGGAAGCGAGATGGCAACAAAGCTCTGCGACTGCGCCGCTCACTTCAGTTCACTTCATTATTTCATTTCAGTTCATTTCGCTTCAGTTTCGGCAAAGGCAAAATCGGTCATTGAACTTTGAACCAAGCCGAGTTAAGAACAAAAAAGAAAAAAAAAAACAAACAAAAAAAAAGAGAAAAAACAACAGCGGCAGAAATAAATATAATAAACTTAGCCAGCCAGTGGCGGCATTTGCATTCTTCGCTCTTCCTCTCCGCCACTCTCCTCCGCCTCTCTTCACCGCTTTCGATTCTTCTCTATCGCTCTTCTCCCTCTCTCCCGGTCTACTACGCACTTAGGCCCCGGGGGTGTGAGCGGGACGGGGACACAAGGGGAGTGCAGAGAAAGAAAGCATAAATTCTTCGCTTTTTTCACAATCTTCCATTGAAAAAGTGCTTTCAAAAGCGCAAAAACGGTTTTGTTGTCGTTTTGTTTTGTTTGCCGTACTTCTTTAAATAGTTCCAAAAATATTCTAGAAAAAAAAAACTTTTTCATTTTTGTAGATTTACTTTTTTTTAAATATTCAATATTTTTTGTAAGAAACGATTTTAATAAAAGTAATTATAGTTTTGGAATGTTAGGAAATGATTAATATATTAAGTATAATATTCTAATTTATAGTTTAGTTTCAGGTAAAATGTATTTTAACTAAATAATATTTGGGTTCCATTTATCGAAGGTCTGCTGTATGATTTTCTTGCCTCTTCACTGGCCAAAAAGTTCCTTCAGTTATTTTTTTTTTTGGCTAATCAGCGATACTAATGAATACGAATACAGAAGAAGCGGAAAACGCCTACAAGGTATTTTTAGTAGACACCTAGAAAATCTGGAGCACGCACATAGCCAAATAAATGTACATATAGTATACACTGGGTAAAATAGTGTGAGTACCTACGGGCAATATTAATAACAAACTTTTTTTTTTTTTTTTAGTTTTTGTTGTTATTTCTTTGTCGCCACATGTTGCGCAAAAATAATAAAGAACAAACGAAAAGAAGACAAGAGTGTTGCACAAATATGATTTATTTAATTTATTAGTTTAGTAACAGCATTTAATGGGCACGCCAATTGAATTAAACAAAACGAGCGCAAATGGAAAAAGTCACACGAACGATTTGGGTCACCACATGACGTGCTCCTCCGTCGTCGTCTTCTTTTTCTGCAGTGGGTGGGTGGGAGTGAGGCGGAGAAAGAGGCAAGGGGAAAGGGGAACGGTAAACGGGAAAAGAAAGAAGAAAGAGAGCACGAGCACAAGTATATACATATACATATTCACTACACGCACATATATAGACGCAATCTGACAGACAGACAAACCTATTCTGACGTCAAACGGCCGCCGCTGATCATAAAGTTTTATATTTTTATGCCCCCGATACAGTGGTAACCCGCTAAGTTGGGCTAAAAAAATAGTTAATGAGCTTGTAATTCAGATATCGATGCAGTTACAGTGGATTACATTTTTAAAGAAAATAAAAACAATGTAAGTAGATTGGATGTTAAAGATAATAATATTTATAGGGTTTCAATATAATATTTTAAATAATCTAGAAAAAATTTCAAAAATATTTTAAGTTTATTCCTAGTTTAATAAGCACAACATTTAGCCAATGATCACTGTATTCATAGGAATCTTTATGTGGAATTTTTAGTATTTTTCCTTGAGTTGGGGGGGGGGGGGGAGTTGTTTGACATCCGATCTGGGAGATATTGTAAAGAAAATAAAAACAGTGTAAGTAGATTGGCTGTTAAAAATAATAATATTCATACATAGTTTTTCAATATAATATTTAAAATAATCCAGCAAAAAAATTTAAAAAATATTTCAAGTTTATTCCTAGTAGTTTAATAATCATAAAACTTAGCCAATGATCACTGTATTCGTAGGAATCTTTATGTGGAATTTGTAGTATTTTTCCCAGAGTTGGGGGAGTCGTTTGAGATCCGATCTGGGAGATATTTGTAGACCACCCACCCGCAGGACAGGGTTGCCAGCTGCTGCGAAAAGGAAACTAAGTACCTTTTCATTTCTTTCAGTGCTTGGCTCTTTTTTTTTTGTGTGTGTGTGGGAGTGCGTGGGTATTTGTCGTTGTTGCAGCTATTTTATTGTTGCTTTTCGCCGATTTCGTGTTGGCCCAAAAATAAATGATGAAACATGCAAAAAAAACTGTGGCTGCTGCCGCCTGCGCTAAAAATAAATGCAAACAAATAAGGAACACAACAACAACAACAAAAAAATAATAATAATAAACAACGATCCCCGGACATTGGAGAAAAGTGTGAAAATACTGATAAGCGGTCGATGGGTTGATCAGTTGACAACAACGGGTTTAGCACTCGTTAACCGCATGATCTGCAAACTGAATCGGCATCGGGATCGGGAATTACTTATATTTATTAGTCACAAAGTGCAGGGAGGAGTGACGCATTCGCATTTTCTGGCTTTTTTTTTATAAACTTTTCTGATTCACGGGAGGAGAATCACAGGCTGCAGTTTTCTTTCTTTACTTTTTTCTGTTGATTTAGGAACTGGTTTCCTTCTGTTTTGCCGGTAAAATGTGTGAATAATTTTCTGAAGAAAGACACAAACAGATGGCGGTTGACTATGCTGTACAGTGGGTGATGAAAAAAGGGGTCCTTATAAAATGTTTCAGATTATTTGTAAATTTCGAATTTTAAACAATCTTATAAAGTTTGTCAAATTTTTAGGAAAAATAAATAAAAGTTCTGATTTTTCTGATTTTTATATCATAAATAAGTTTTTAAAAGAATTTTTTTTTTGCATTGAACACTAACTTCCCCCTTTTTTCGCCGAGAGGCAGAGCCGAAAATGGAAAGAGGGGTGGCAACCCTGGTCGTCGTCGTCTGCTGGTCAATTCCATTTGCTTGGCAACAAAATCGCGAAATGCCGACATGTGCCGCAGAAAAGCAACAAAAACAACAACAACAAGAGTAAGAAAAACATGAAAGCAAGCAGCGCACCTCTAAACGCTAATAAACGCCACTTTCACCGCAGCAACAACAACAACAACAACAGAAAAATTTGCTGTATGTTTTGTTTAGCTAATTAAAATATTTGCTCACGTATGTACATATGTATGTAAACATTTTGTGCGTTGTATTTTATAGGGTTAATCAACATTTGTAATTAAAATGCACACCAAATTTTTCGCCTTGACAACAGAGTCGAAAAAGAGTAATCGAAATCGAAATCGAACTTGAAACAGCTGTCACTCGGTGTGCAAATGTGTATATATGTGTGTGTGTGTGTGTGTGAGTGCAATGTCAGAGGTGGGCGAGTGTGTGTATGTATTAGAGGCGGCGCCCCGGCAGAAAAAGAAAATACGAAAAAAAAAAAAAAGAAAAAAAAAACAAAGCCACACGTTGAACTTGCGCGCTCTCTCGCTCGCACACAGACGCATGCTTTTTGCGTCGCGTGTCGTTCGTTCACCTGCCAAAGAGAGATGGAGAGAGCGGAGAGCGAACGAAGAGAGAGCATCTGTTAACAGAGAGTTAACAGGGGGAGAGAGCGAGAGCGCTAGATTGTTATTATTTATTATTTTTATTTGCGCCGTACGCTGCAAACCATTTCCGGCTCTCCCCCACATATATCTGTACAAATATATATTTATCCATAAATAATTATAATTCAATTAGTTTACTAAACAAACGTCTTCTCCCTTCCATTCCAGCAAAAAACCGCAACAGCAGCAGCAGTACAGTTTTGTAAACAAAGCGTGGCGACAATTAATATCAAATGTAAATGTAAAACAAAACAAAAACAAAAATAAGAAAGAAGGCGAAAACAAAAAGTGCTGAGAAAATTAATAAAAATGTTTAAGCAAAATGTTGATAACAGCGGTAGCCAAAAATTACCATAAAACCAAAACTACATTAACTTGATAAAATCGATAAGTTAAATAGGAAGCAAATCGAGGAAATCGTGTTTTTGTTTTGTTTCTTTCATAAATGTTTCACATTTTACACTGCAAAAAATTATAAAAAAAAAAATAATAACAAACGCGAACGAAACGGTTAAGCAAATTCAACAAAAGACTTGAAACTTGTGTTCATAATTTTAAACAAAACAAACAACAAAAAGTATTCGACCCATAAAAATATATACGAAAATATATATATATATTAACCCATACCACATACATATATTTATATATATATATTAACTGGTACACACGAAAAAAAGAAGTAAAAAGTAAAAATGCAACAACAACGACACAAAGGATAACGAAAAAAAAACGCAAAAAATACACAAAAAACCTATTTAATTTATAGGAAACAAAAACAAAATCACAAGCAACCAAAATCAGACGTAAAGAAATATAAAAAATACAATTTCAATCTATCCAAAATCGCATGAACAACTAACGCAATATATATATATTTATATAAACACAAGTATATACATGTCAAGTATATATAGGGTAATACATAGGTGTAAACAAACCCAAGTAACGATTCATTAATCAGCGCAAAACCAACAACATCAGCCCCATGTATAGAATAGAGGATACGAATAGCGGCGGCGTTATGGATAAGAACAAACAGAAACGTGAGTACCCCATCTACGATATAATATGATATTAAATACACAATGTATTACTAGTAAAAATTCAAGATCGGATCGGATCGCTCGAACCAACAAAAACTCTTTAAACAAAATAGGTTCCTCAAAACATTGATACAATATTATTATAAAAGCTAATTAAGCTCAGGATTAATTAATTCATATATTTTTAGTTCTGTTTTTAAACTAATTTATTTTTTAATTACAAACTGTTTAAAGAATATATATTTTTTTTAAGTTCCGTATTTTTCTATATATCTTTAGGGCATTTATCGATAATTATCGATTTCATAGAGTTACATGCCTATTATCTTATTCTTGTGCCCGGTTAACTAGGGGCTATAAATCAAATTATAAGCTTACAATCGTGTACATTTTCTTGACTTTCCAAGAAAAGTGGTGTTAATAACACAATTTTACAGCTTTAACCATGTTGTATAGTATTACTTTGTTTATAAGTTGATAAACTAGCCAATATCAGGTGGAAATATATTTTAGCAGCTAATTCTGGCTTTTCCGGTTTCTACCCTCTCTACGAGAAAATGCAACAATGTCACTTCATTCATGCAGCAAATATTGTGTCAACTGTTTGCTTATCACTCAAACTGTCCCCTGTCCTCCGTCTGTATTTGCCTCAAGCTACAATCTACGATTCGTACTATTTCGAAAACCCGTGACTCTTCTGTATTCCGTATGGGACTTCCCCATTATTTGCCAAATATGTTACGGGTTACGGGGCGACGGGACGGGACGGGACTTTAGTATCCGATTAGCTTGGCGCCATCTGTTTATAAACTTGTCAAGTGGATGGCTGCAATTGCAATTCCTGACATTACCGTTTCGACGGGTCGTGAGTCACCTGCTCTGGATGCCATCGTTATCGTCATCGTCATCGTCATCGTCCAAATGTAATTATCGATGGAGGTGGAGGTTGCCTTATAATGCCCCCGATCCCATTCCTGGGCCAAAATGCAAGTGGCCAAAAGGCGGGGAACGCAAAATGTCGTCAACTATTTTTATTTTCAGCCGAGACACGACAGACATATATCCGAACATCAGAAAACAGAAGAAAAATAAAAAAGGGGGGGAAATCCTACATTAGAAACGGAGGAGGATCGTATCCCTATAAATAGAGGGGCCATGTTCACTCTCCGGCGAATTTTTAGAGGGGCCCCAAACTCATTTATCATTCAACTCTTCCATCGATTGGCAAGCGTTCAATTTATTTATAAAGGCAAATCATTTTCTAATTGGTTCGGAGAAATGGTAAAAGAAAAATTAAGTTTGACGTCTAGGCAATATTTTACATAACTTTAAGGCAGTCTGTTTATTTATTTATTTTTTTTTTTAGATATTTTAAAAGCAAACTAAACTATTTCCTATTTTTAACTCTCATTCTTTCAAACGACAGCTCTCAACCAGTTATACAATTTTGTAACGCACTGCATTATGCACACACTTTTTGCCTGGGGTTAATTACATTTTATTTTAATTTCACATTTCGTTTGCTTTGTTTTGATTTCCTTGACTTGACGACGACG
The DNA here is from genome assembly GCA_035046095.1 of Drosophila pseudotakahashii. Classification (NCBI taxonomy): domain Eukaryota; kingdom Metazoa; phylum Arthropoda; class Insecta; order Diptera; family Drosophilidae; genus Drosophila; species Drosophila pseudotakahashii. The sequence continues at coordinate 19,766,732 of JAWNOE010000105.1, forward strand.
CAAAAGGCGAAACAAAGAAATGAATATATATCTGTAAATGTATCTGTATCTCTGCGTGCACGAGACACTTTCCCACCCGCAAAACCACCCACTTTCCCCGCAACCACTTCACTCCGCTACATGTCATTATTGAAATTCCATTATCTACGAAAAGCGGAACTCCCCCTTTTCACTCCCAAAGAAAAAAAAAACAAAAGGCCATGCTTTTGACCAACAATGATATAGGAAATAATTGGGAAGTAACTCTATTGATCACCTATCCACACTAAATTGCAATTTATTTAATTGACTCGATTTTTACATTATTATCCAACACTGTTTAACTCAATGGTGCTTTTGCAACACTAAACAATAGTGTTTAAAATGCGAATTTAGTATTATTTCACTCAAATGGGATTGTGAAACACTGAAAATGTTGCAAATCATTTTATCCACACTAAAATGTAATTTTTAACTTCAAAGCATTTGTAAAACTTAATTGAGTCGATTTGTTCCATTATTCTCCAACACTGTTTAACTCAATGGTGCTTTCGCAACACTAAACGATAGTGTTTGAAATGTGAATTTAATATTATTTCACTCAAATGGGATTGTGCAACACTAAAAATGTGCTGTGTGTAATCAGAACTAATTCCGATGCCAGATCTCGTCGGTCGGGCCATCCCCCCCACTACACAACATCTTCATTATCATTATCACCCCGAGATCGTGATGATCGTTGCAATCGCTATCGCTCGCTCGTTCGTGTGATCCGCAGAAATGCAAAAAAAAAAAACAAAAAAAAAAAAAAGTGCAAAAACACAGAAAACACGGTTCCGTATAAATAAAACAGAAACAGACGACAAAAACGACGACGAGTGGCAACTTTGGGGACAGGGAAATGAAAAAAACTCTGTGGCAGTTTGTGCTGAATTTTCACGCGACGCAGATCGCGCGGCCCTCTCTTCTTCCAAAGCCAGTCAACAAATGGATCTTGAATTGAATAATAATTGAATAAATACCTATATATAAATATATTAAATATATAAGATATAAAAGGAAGTGCGAGTAAAGGAGTGGGATTATGTCAACGGCTCTGGTTTATTGGCAATCAACAAACGGCGGCGATGCGATTGACAAGGCCACCGCGGATTGGGCGCCATTTGTCATGGGTCCACCAGCAGCACCACCTGGTTGCGTTGGTTTCAGTAGCTTCAGTAGCACCACCGCCACCAGTTTGAACCATCACAACAACAGCAACAACAACAGCTACGGCAACGGCAGCCATCACAATCACCATCATCCGCCTCATTACATCAATTATTTGGCGCAAATTGGCTGCCAGCATCGTGTCAGAAATTGGCCAACAAATGGCAATCAGGAGGCGGACGACGATGGCGATGGCCATCAAATCATCTCAAAATTCCAGCCCAAAAGTGCTTGGAACACAGTGAATGTGAATGTGGATGTGGATCAAGTCGATGGCAATCTGTTGGTGATTCAGGGATCTTCAGCGAGGAGTGAAGCGGAAAGACCACTGCATTATGCTAGTAAGAGCCAGGAAATCGGGGGAGAAGGCAAAAAAAAAATGGGGTATTCAAAAAGTATGCAACAAAAAATCCGGGATCTGCCAAAGCTTTCAGCTTTCAAACCTTTCAGATAAAAATCTATATTATTTGTTTTAAAAAACTATTAAACTGATCAAAAGGGATGATTAACAAATATTTGTTAAATTGATTTTAAAGCTATTAATTATTTTTCATAATTTTTTTTATTAATATATTTTTTTATTATTGTTTTTTTTTTATTTAATTATTTTTGTAAGATTCTATTTTAATGCCATCCAACATTTACTTTCCTTTGAATTGCAACGTTTTGATAAATGATTGATTGATTGATGAAATGATATATATTTTCTAGCCTATGCAAGATAAATTGTTTTGTTGTTACCTTGATCAATCAATCTTAATTTTTGATGAAATACGTATTTTTGTTTTGTTCTGTTTTTTTTATCGGGTTTCTGTCATCACCTGTTTTTCGGAAATGTTGATGTAATAGAATATCTTTTAGCTTGGGCTTAACATTAAACACAGCTGCCTGCCGCCTCTTGCAGGTTTTTCCTCCCAACAATCCCCAATCCCCCCCCCCCCCCTCATCGTTTTATTTTTGTGGTGTCTTGTTTATATCGTTGGGGGCTATTTTTGTTGCACAAGCCAAGAAAAAAAGGAAAACAACACAAAACAAAAAAAAAAATAAAAACAAGTGAGCAAGAGGAGACTTGGGAAATAGAATCAAGAAACGGCAGAATTATTATGTATCTGCGCCTGCATATTGTGTAATAATTTCAGTTCAGTTCCGTCTGGTTCTAAAATTAAGGTAGAGCTTTCTTTCCTTTCAACGGTGGTGACTCTTTTTCCGACTATCGTCTGTCCCTTGCACAGTGAAAATTGGGTTCTTGAAAGGAGAAAACGTTAGTCAAAAATAAAAATATAACTTCTAATTTTTGTATAGTAGTTTATTTCTTAGTTTTAAGATATATTTCGTTAGAAACCTTGGGTTTGCTTGAGTTACAACCCAAGTTAAATGAAGAAAGTATCTGTTTAAACTTTATATACTGAATGTTTCTTCAGTAAATTCAGTTTGCAATGGGAATGGGCATTGTTTTCCCTCCGTGTATTTTTTTTGCCTCTCTTCCCTTTGCGTTTATCAACGTTTTGGCAACTCTCGGCATATCTGACGTAGTCAGGTGTGCGAGAAAACAGGTGCATTTTGCAGAAGAAGAACGGTGTCCGAGCGATCTGGTCGGTCAATGAACCAGCACAAAAAGAGAAACACCACCGAAACAGAATCCGAAATGCAGAAGAAACCACAAACATATGTAGTATACATATATACCATTTGATGATAGCTTCTATAATAATATCCGATAATAATATATCTATTCTCTTTTTCGCTCTTCTAGTATCCGCCTATGGGTCCAGCGGGGGCAGCGTCGCCGTCGACGCGGCTCAGGGCAGCGGGAGCGGGGGCGGAAGACAGCGCCACGCCCCCCTCTACGGACGCTTCGTCGTCGAAGAGGATCTGCCGCCCACGCACCGGGATGTCATGCACCATGTGAGTACTATATCATAGACCAAGTATATCCCAAAGCAACCTACCTATTGTACAAGAACTTTTAAAGTACCAAAAAGATCTAGTTTGATTTGAATCTTAGAAAAATTTATAAGTATTACGAAGAGTAGATAAAGAATAGATTAAAACATTTAAAAGATCAATGACCAATATGAAAGTATAATGTTGAGAAAGTTAGGATCCCACTCAGAGAATGCTTTCCCATGCTCCAGTTAAATTAAAAGTTACAATTAGAAAGGTTATGGCCCAAATTGAAGTAAGCATAACCTTAAGAACAACAAGTAAAAGAAAGGTGGCTTTACAACTGGTTTTACCTTAAGCAAGTAAGGCAATTAAGACGTTATATATGTATTTTAATTATAAGGTTTAACAAGAAGATTTAAGAAACTGCATATGAAATGTGAATTTAGGGAACTAGAAGAACCAGAGAAGAATTCTTACAGAAGGTTTAAACATCCTTAGCACAAAACATGGTTAGCCACCAAAAGATTTGGAGTTAGCAAGACTTCAAGTTATGGATAACTTTTATTTTGTGGTTTCTTAGAAGTAATAATTTAACAAACTTTATTAATTAATAGTAATTATAATTAATATTATCTATTTTCTTTGCCATCCACAGCACTCTAGTCCCTCGTCTTCGTCGGAGGTGCGCGCCATGCAGGCCCGTATTCCCACCACCTTTCGGGACCCCTCCTCGGGACCTTTGCGCAAGCTGAGTGTCGATCTGATAAAGACCTACAAGCACATCAACGAGGTGAGTGTCTACGTATAAGCCACTGAAACATGGAAAATGTTATCATATAGTAGTAATCGATCCTAAGTTAAACGAATTAATGAGGGCAAACCAATATGATATTTTGAGTTTTGAATAAATAGTTTCTTTTCACAAATTGATAGGTAATATAATACCTATAAATAAAACTAAAAATTTAATTTATACTGTTTTCATATTTATTAACATATAATGGATTGAATATGAGTTTTGTATCAGATTTGTATCATATTATCATTTTTGACAGAGATTCAATTTATTATTATTATTTAAAATTACTATACTATTGAACCACCTTGGCATCCATCCCGTTTTCTTTTTATTTTTACTTTTTCACGCTCTTATGACGATCGGAATTTTTGTCGGGGGTTTTTATTGTCTTGTGGTTTTCTTTCTTTGTTTTTTTTTGTTGTTGTTGTGGTGTGACTATCTGCTGACAGCGGATATTTGTGGCGTTGAGCTGAGCTAAAGATACGTTTGTCCTTGACCCGCTTGGGGGGGTCAATTCCCACACCGCCCTCGCCCATTCGCAGTTGACTTCGATTGACGTCGTCTGCCGCCTCGGTTGACAACAGCCAAAAAAAAAAAGAAAGGAAAAATATAAAGAGGATAAATAAGCAGGGAAAGTCGGCCACGCAACTGTCTCGGTTTTCCTGCCAAGTTGTTCTAAACACCAAACAGAATAGAACGTCCCCGAATAACTTAATACTTGGCTCTCATGGAAACTGTCAAATGACGTTATGACGAAATGCCGCCGACCTAAATCGGTGATTATACGCCCCACCGAGTGGGCGGGGTGATTGTCCTATGTCGCCACATTAGAATGTTAATATTTCATGCAGGTCGAAGAATTCCAGTTGCACGCAAGATGATGGGTGCGTGAAAAGGAACAGAAACAGAAAACCAGGAAGGGAACACAAAGTTAACCGATATATGTAACATATTCATAACTTTTTGTCTACATCGATACGATTTTTCAATGCGTCCAATAGAAAACCACTTTTAAAAAGACAAGTCTAGATGCAAAACCACATTTAAGAGGAAAGAAATTTGTTGTAGCAATTAAAATTCTAGTTAGTTTGAAGTTTTAAATTAAAACATGAGGGCAAATTAAAATTAATTAAATTAGATAGAATACAATTCTTTAAAATCCTTCCTTATCAAATATTTTAAAATTCCAAAAACTCGGAAAAGTATACCACAATATTTTTAACAAGTCTCTCCAAACTAAATTACTAGACATAAATAAAATAAAACCAGGAGTTAAAAATTTAAATTATTTATTAGCACTTGATAAATATAAATACAAAAAAAATATGGATTATTTAAAAATAGCAATATTTCAAGCATTACTTCCTATTCAAAGTCAAACATATTCATGTTGGTTAAAATGAGAAATAAGAGCTTGGCAGTTGGCCGATTTGACAGCTGGCGATGCGGATGCGGATGCGGTTGGTTGCAGGTATTTGAATTTGACAGGTGCTCTCGAGCAGTTGGAGTGCTTTTGACAGACGTTACAGTTACAGTTACATTTGCAGTTGTCATTTTGTGCCGTTAGAGATGCCGTAATATTGCAAATGCCTTTTCGCTGCCATTTTGTATGCTACAGTTTTCGTTTCTGGAGAGAGTGGGGCTCTCTCTCTCGCTTGCCATGTGGCGCCATCTCGCTCGCTCCACCACCAACTTGCCGCGTTAGCAACAACTTTTTTCGCCAAGCTCTGCAACCTTTTTTCCCCAATAAGAAAAGGGAGCGTGAGAGAGAGAGAGTGCGGATAAAAGAGAGAAATATTTCTGTTTTGATGTTACAAAACGAAACCGAAATGTCTTAATTCTAATAATATAAACTAAATAATAGTCTTTCACCTAGTAAACATATTTTTTTTAATTAATTGTTGATTATATATTTAATATTTGGTATATTCAGTAATTTACATGATAATCTTGAAAATGTACAAATATTTATGTTTTGATATTATAAAAGAAAACCAATAATTCTAGTAATATAAACTAAATAATAGTCTTTCACCTTGTAAACATATTTTTTTTAAAATTAATTGTTGAAAGGATATTTTAAATTTTTATATTCAATAATTTACAAAATAATCTCGAAAATGTAAAAATATTTCTGTTTTAATATTACATAAGAAACCAATATGTCTTAATTCTGATAATATAAACTAAATAAGAGTTTTTATCCTTGTAAGACATTTCCTCTAGTTAATTTTCGATAACTAATACTCCTAAATCACTTAATTCCAGGTTTACTATGCGAAAAAGAAACGTCGTGCCCAGCAGACGCAAGGAGACGACGACTCGTCCAACAAAAAGGAGCGAAAACTGTATAACGATGGCTATGACGACGATAATCACGACTATATAATCAAGAATGGCGAAAAGTTTTTGGATCGTTACGAGATCGACTCGCTGATCGGTGAGTGGTTTAAATGTTAATTCATAATAAATGCTTTACCTTTAAAATCCATCTATCCACAGGCAAGGGCAGTTTTGGTCAGGTGGTGAAGGCTTACGATCACGAGGAGCAGTGCCACGTGGCGATCAAAATAATTAAGAATAAGAAACCGTTCCTAAACCAGGCACAGATCGAGGTTAAGCTGCTCGAGATGATGAACCGGGCGGATGCCGAAAACAAATACTACATCGGTTCGTAGATAAAATGTTAAGTAATATATAAATATTTATATTATTCCCATTCGATTTACAGTTAAGCTCAAGCGGCACTTTATGTGGCGCAACCACCTGTGCCTGGTGTTCGAGCTGCTCTCATACAACCTGTACGACCTGCTGCGGAACACCAACTTCCGGGGCGTTTCGCTGAACCTCACGCGCAAGTTCGCCCAGCAGCTGTGCACCGCACTGCTCTTCCTCAGCACCCCCGAACTGAACATAATTCACTGTGATTTGAAGCCCGAGAACATCCTGCTGTGCAACCCGAAGCGTTCGGCGATTAAGATCGTTGACTTTGGCAGCTCCTGCCAGCTGGGACAAAGGGTCAGTACTAAAACTAAAGCAGGGGTGCTAAAAACTGCAATTTAAAGAAACTCACAAAAAAATCGACGTGTGCCCAATGCAAGAATGGCGTGTGACCGCAGGCATACTTAAGCACCCCTTAAGCACTCAAATAACTAAAGAACATGTTAATATTAATTTCCTGGTAACTCTTTCAGATCTACCACTACATCCAATCGCGCTTCTACCGCTCGCCAGAGGTCCTGCTGGGCATCCAGTACGACCTGGCCATCGACATGTGGTCGCTGGGCTGCATCCTGGTCGAGATGCACACCGGCGAGCCGCTCTTCTCCGGCTGCAACGAGGTCGACCAGATGAACAAGATCGTCGAGGTGCTGGGCATGCCGCCGAAATATCTGCTCGACCAGGCGCACAAGACCCGCAAATTCTTCGATAAGATCGTCGCCGATGGCTCCTATGTGCTGAAGAAGAATCAGAACGGGAGGAAATACAAGCCGCCCGGTTCGCGCAAACTGCATGATATTTTGGGTGTGGAGACCGGTGGTCCGGGTGGCCGACGCCTGGATGAGCCCGGTCACTCTGTCTCCGATTATCTCAAGTTCAAGGATCTTATTCTGCGCATGCTCGACTTTGACCCCAAGACCCGGGTGACGCCCTACTACGCCCTGCAGCACAACTTCTTCAAGCGCACAGCCGACGAGGCGACCAATACGAGCGGCGCGGGCGCCACAGCGAACGCAGGAGCCGGCGGTTCCGGATCCAGCGGAGCAGGAGGATCCAGTGGCGGCGGAGGCGGCGGCCTGGGAACGAGCAGCAGCAGTAGCGGTGGTGGTGCGGTCTCCTCATCTAGTGCAGCGGCACCCACGGCGGCGACAGCAGCGGCCACGGCAGCCGGATCATCGGGATCGGGTACGTCGGGCGTCGGCGGGGGATCCTCCGCAGCGCAGCAACAGCAGGCGATGCCGCTGCCCTTGCCCCTGCCCCTGCCCCTCCCGCTGCCATTGCCACTGCCACTGCCGCCACTCGCGGGTCCTGGCGGTGCGTCAGATGCCCAGTGCCACGGTGAGTAGTAGTTGTGAGCCCATAACCTATAACCTAGAACCTAGAAACAATCCCCCAAAGCTTGGCTAATGGTTCGATTTTGGGCCTCCTGTAATCTGTGGTCTAGTTTTTGGTTCTTAAATTAGTGGCGGATCCAGGATTTGGTTGTGAGGGGGTAATTCAGATCAAATTTTTTGTTGCATACTTTTTGAATACCCAATTTCCTTTCATTTTTCACTCGTTTTTTACTCATGTAGTTACATAAACATTACAAATTAACAGTTCCTTCGATATAATAATAAATTTCAAAAAATAATATCTAAAATATTTAAAAAACAACAAAATTTAAAAAAAAAAATTTTTTTTGGAACGAAACAAATAGTCATGACAACCCTGATTTTTAAATTTAATAAAATTTAATCATAGAATCTTAAATAAAATGATAAATCAATTTAATTTGGATTTTAGTTCCAATTGTTATTGTTTTGTCTTAGTCCCAAGAAATCCAACTTAAGGTTGGCATAGGGAATAGGCTAAAGATAACGTTAGAGACCCAAGATCCCTGGCCCTAAAAATCGATACCATTATGCCCTCTCAGTTTGTAGCTGCTGCTGTCCCATAGAATTTTGTGTTTGTCGATTATGATTATAATTTTGCGTGAGCTGATTTTATAAGAAACAACAAAAAGAAGCTCCCCAGTTATATGTTTATATGTTGTAGTTCTTAGCGAGTGGCGACTGTGCTCATGCCAAAGGCATGTTTGCAATCCTCATTTGTTGCATTTCGTGTGTGTTTTGTGTGTGTGTAAAAATTGCCATCGAAAGGCATTTATAATTTAGTTATTAGAATTAATGTGTGGTCAAAATGATGTACTTGATTATATTGTTTGTATTAGGCATTTATAATTTATAATTATAATTACCATTTAGTTGCACTAGTCACCCCCAAAATGTAAGAAGTGTTTCGTTTTATCTTTAGTTCGGCGCTTAGTGCTAATTTAATTAGTTTAATTAATTAGTACGAAACTAAAGTTTGTGAAAAGTAGCAATGCAAGAACGAGAACTAAACTGTGCTCCCAGAAATATAAAGATAAATTCCTTTCTTTTTCTCGAACACACAAATATAAATCAATTAAAACCCATGCAAATTCAAATGATGACAGCAGATGATCGCCGATGACCGGCAACAGCGGCAGCAGCAACAACAACAGCAGCAGTAGCAGCAGCAGCAACATCAACTGCAGCGGCAACTTCAAGGATGTCACAACAGTAACCAGCAACATGCAATATGCAACATTAGGTGCAGCTGCAACATTTGCAGTCCGGTGATCCGCTGGTCATGTTATAACCATTATCTCACACATCCGGCATTTTGTAAATATTCACTCTCTCTCTCTTTCGAACACACACTGTCTATCTCTTTCCACGCCTCTGCCTCTATCCCTGTCTATGTCTCTGACTCTCTATCTCTATCTCAATCTAACGCCACTCAAAAACAAGAGAAATATTTGTTTTTTCCTATAAGATTTAATAGTGGCGCCTTCACTTCACTAATCTTATTTCAATAAAGCATACTTTTTTTTTTAGACTTTAATATGTAATTTGTATTATGCTCACGCATTTTAAGCGCTCGGATGAAGATACAATCGTGTGTTAAGTGTTTAACGTTTTTTTGTCAACTTAAATTACGCAAAACATGTCTAAAGATTAATAACTTAGTTCTAAGCATTTAGTGTCATAGAAATGTACGAAGAGTTTGCGAATACATAAGAGTAATATATAATAAGAAGAATCCTTAACGACTTTCTTAATGACTGCCATACATATATACATACATCTTAATAAACATACATATATGCATAAGTACAGGTACATGTGTGCAAGTTAAACGACACTGAGAGAAAACAGCGGGCATCAGGAGATATTCTAAACATTTTTCCCTGGCTGGGGAGAATATTTCTGGAAATATTAGATAAAGCAACCTTTGTTCGTGTGATTTAATCTTTTAATCCTGATTTAAAAATTTCCATCTCTAAGGATTTCGAATTGATTTTTAAGCATTTGTAATGTAATTAAAATGATTAAGGGTTTCAGGTTCATTTATTACTTATATGAAATCGCCACTTGAGGTGTCAAAAAGTAGGCAATGGTTTAATTTTAATGTTTACATTTCACAGAATACCTTTTTAATTAGGCAATCAAAGTCATTACTCTCAGAAAGAAATCCCAAGGGCATCTTTTAACCCAAATTTCGAAGCGTTCCTCAGAGTTTCTTGAGTCGAATTTAACGACCCTGCTGTTTATAATCGAAAAAGAAAGGATTAAGTGCTAAAAACGAAAATTAAAATTGAAATTCGAAAAAGCGATAATGGATCTCAGTGAAATATGCGAAATACGAAACACAAATCATAGTTTGTAAAAAGTATAAAAACCAAAACGAAAATCGTAGACATGTAAAAACGAAACCAAAATTCACAAAACGTGGTAAAGAAATGAAGCCGTTTAGTAAACCCAAAGTACATAAGCAAAAGTGAAGTAATTAAAAGTGAACTTAAAGGAAAAAGAAACACAGTTTGTAACATAGGACATACTTACATCCTTCTTTGTTTTCGTCCCTTAATTTGGAACCCATTATTGCCTTCGGATAAAGTGTGGTAAAAGCAAATAATAATAGTTATTTTAAAGTTGTTTTTAAGATTAAACGTTTCAAATATTTTTGCACTTAGTGAGTCTTGAAAGCGAACTTGAGAAACCTTGTTTTTAGGTATTTAAATATGATCCCTGATTTCAAACTTCAAATTATTTATGCCGAATTTTCCCAGTCGAGAATAATACTTGTTAGTACCTCTATAAATAGTATTTAACTCTGGATATGTAATGCATTATGTTTGCTTTTACGACCCCTCCATGGGCATTAAAGGGTTAACTCTGAACAGTAGCTTTCTCGCTCTCCTTCTCGATCTTTTGGGAATTTACAGGGATTTCGTGTAACGGAACCTCAGAGACGGAGGAGAGCGAGCGAGCAAGCGATAGCCGCTTTCTTTTGTGATAAAAAAACCGCTAAAAATATTTAACTCTCTAACATTTTAACATTGCCGTAATCTTTAAAAAGTTCGGGCCTTGTTGAAAATATAAATAAAAACAAAAAAGGAAAAGGAAAACAGGCAAAAATGTTAATTAAGAAAGCTAATACCAAGACACTCTTAGAAATAAAGCAGCGGTAAATATAAATACATAGATATATACAAAACAGTTTTAATTGAAACGATTGATAAGCGATAACCGATAAACAAAGCGATAAGTATCGATAGTGCGGCAAATATGCGAAATACGAGTTAAAAACCAAACACAAATCATAGTTTGTAAAAAGTATAAAGTCGTAGGCATGTAAAAATAGCAGAAAAACAGAAAAAAACGAAAAACAAAGAATTGGTAAAGAAATGAATGCGTTTAGTAAACCATACAAAAGTAAGAAAACTAATGAAATCGTATAGCAAGCATAACAAATTAAATCAGTACGTACTAAAGAGAAGAACTTTAGCATTTAATAAATTAACATACATACATCTTATATATAACACTTACAAGTAATTATGCGGAAAAACTCAATTAATTTTATTAGACACAAGCAAAAGCGCAGACAGACAAACGGATACGAAATACATATAAAGTAAATATTTATTAAAATTAGAGGTTAGCCCCGAAAGAAAAAGAAAATGATCAACGATACATGATCCATGAATTTAACAGCAACCGGAGAGACACTTAACAAAACTTGTGTAAAATACTAAAGCCCCAAAAGCGAGTGTTATAGGTCGAATAAGTTTAAAAGTCACCTTACATACATACACACACACACGTACACCCATAAAAACACATAGGATGGCGAAAATATGCAATAATGACGATAACTGCAACGATAACGATAACCAATTGTTATTTAAGCAGAGTTGCATTTTGGATTGAAAGCGAAAACGAAAGCAAAAAGAAAGTGCAATAGAGGAAATGAGAATGGGGATAATCGGGGAGACCATAATGCATTTTTTTTTACAAAACAGTATTGCAAAAATATGAAAAACAAATATGAAAATTCAAATTTAAACCAAATTAAAAACAAAAAGCACTCACACATACACACAAACCGACAGACCGACACACATATGGACATGCAACATATGTGGCATTTATATAATATAAACATACAACAGCTGATGGTTTAAGTTAAATAAGTACGAGATAATTTATTAACGATTAATGAAACCGAAATGGAAACTTTACCAAAACCAAACCAGAAAAAGGAATTCATAAAAAAAAACTAAAGCAAACCAAAGCAAAAGACAAAACTTACAAAAAAAAAGTGAAAAAAAAAATCTTCAATAAAAACTTATGATATAATCAACAAAAAAGCAGGGGCTAGAAAACTTGATTGCTTTTCGGGTTTCACAGGGCGGAATTATGGCTCTTTACTAAAAATCCTTGGAAAATTCTTTAAAAATTTCTTGATTTTAAAGTTTATGTTTTAAAAAAACATAAATTTGGTAATATACTATTTACAAATATTATTTTCAAACCAACTCTGAAGTCTAGTATTTTCCAAGGATTTTACGGGCTTCTCTGCAAAACAAAAAAGCCAATTTAAGAATATAAAATGTAACTAAAAGTGGAATTTTTGTTGATCTTTCAGGCCTGCTAATGCATTCGGCGGCGGCCAACGCGATGAACAACTTCTCCGCTCTGAGCCTGCAGCCCAATGCCCATCCGCCGCCATCGCTGACCAACAGCCATCACAGCAGCAACAGCCTGGGCAGCCTGAATCACATCAGTCCCGGCAACAGCAGCAGCAGCAGCAACAACGTGCGCCACAATCGCCTGTACGGCAGCAACATGGTTGGCGGCCACCACAACAACAGCATCAGCAGCAGCAGCAGCAATCACAACAGCATCAGCTATCCGCACGCCATGGAATGTGATCCGCCGCAGATGCCGCCACCGCCGCCAAACGGACACGGAGGCAGGATGCGTGTGCCGACGATCCTGCAGCTGCAGCCGCCGTCTAGCTATGCGCCCAGTTCGGTGCCCTATTACGGCAACATGTCCTCGTCCTCGATGGCCGCTGCGGCGGCGGCAGCAGCAGCGGCGGCCGCTGCCTCGCACTTAATGATGACCGATTCGAGTGTGATCAGCGCCACGGCGGCGGGCGGTGGCCAGGGTGGCGGACCGAATACCGGACCGAATCCGGTGCCGCCGTCGGCGGCCGCCTTTCTCTTTCCATCTCAGCCCGCCGGAACTCAGCTATATGGAACGGCGCCCGCCCCGCTGAGCGAGCTGCCGCTGCCATTGCCGCCACTGCCGTTGCCGCTGCCGCTTTCGCACCCACTGCCCATGTCGATGCCCCTGCAACTGCCGCCCTCATCGTCGTCGTCCTCCTCCTCGGCATCAGGCGGAGGAGGAGGAGGCTTGGGAGGACCTGGCATCGTTGGCCAAAGGCGGCACATCAGCGGACCCGCCTCACAGCAGGTGGGCATCTCTCAAAATGCCGGCGGCGGGGGCAGCAACTCGTCTGTGGCCACCGGAGCCAGCAGCAGCGATGCCTCCTCGTCGTCGCCCATGGTGGGCGTTTGTGTTCAACAGAATCCTGTAGTTATACATTAGCATAAACTGGAGTAACGATCGTAACCAGGATCGTTAGATGCGCCCGCTTAATATACTTTTATTTTCACACCCTTTGCCGCTCTCTGCTGCTATTTATTGCACCGCCAACCCCACAACCCCAACGAAGGAACCACTAAATCACCAACGCAGCAGTGCTCTACGTGGCCTAAAATCGGGTGTCTTATTTCAGGGGTAATGAACAGATTTGTTATGCAGGCATTTTGCCAGAATCTTATGATTTATTGAATTTTTAAAATATGTTGATCTAAATGTATTCCAAAGACGCTTTAAATTATGGGATTTTGTAAGATTTGTTTTTATTTTAAATCTTTCAAAAGTCCCGTTTTCCCATTTTTGGATTTAAAGTTTTTGTGAAAACTTAAATATTACACATGTATACGATATGAATATGAAGAATATTAAGTCCCAAAATCAATTCATATTTTGTTCACCAATTTTTGTGTAAAAATTCGAAAATATTAAAATTATATTTTTTTTAAGACTTGAAAAATTGTAAACATTTAAAACGGATTTTTGTGCGGCATTTTTAAGCTGAGAAAATTAAAGTTAGGGTTTTGCAGAAGATTTCCTGTGAGATAAGGCACCCGATTTGAACCACAGACGCCTACCGAAACGAAACTATAAATACATTAACATTAACTAGCTGAAATTGACCCTCATGCACCCACGCAACACACCACTCACACGATAAAAAACTCACTAAACTGCGGTTTTTACTGATTAGTCACTTCACCCTAGCTCTCACCGCCGCCGCGCCCACATCACCGGCGACGCCCCCATTCCTGCCGTGGACTGAGGCGGAGCAGCCCGTCTGTGTGGGCGCCCTGAAGGATTTTGCAGAGTTTATTTTTTTTACATGCTAGAACCTACCTTTTTTTTTTTGGTCTAATTATAATGTTTAATTTTATGCTGTAACCGTAACGACATAACATTACTTTATATAAACGAATCAAAATTAAACTTTATTTAATTGTTAATTTAAATTATGTAATTTTATTTGACGAGAAATCGCTAGTAATATAGAACGCAAGCAAATATGCTTAATTTAAGCAAAACTCAATTCGTTTTTATTGTACACGGGGGGCAATAGATTTAGATTTAGCTTTAAAAAAAGGAAATGAAAGAAAACAGCGCTGATTATATCAGAACTTGGGCGCGATAATGCTTCTGCAGCTTGTTGGCCTTGCAGCCGAGCTTCATCTGCCACTTGGACTGGACGCGCTTCATCAGATGGATGTCGCGTGCCTTGCGAGCGGCGGACAGCTGTTGGGTGTGCGTCCAGCCCAGAGCCCGGTATTCGCTGAGCACGCGATGGAGCTTGCGGTCGGACTTCTGGAGGACCACGGCGCGTTCCGGCCGGAGACGCTGCCGGTAGTAGCGGAGCAGGGACCGATGGCCAATGACTGCGCCCGAGGGCAGCACCAACTGGTACTCATCGCCGTCTAGCAGCTCGGGCACCACCTCGTCATCAATGTCCATGCCTTCTTTCTGTATATGGATTAAAGCGAGAGGTGAGAACAAATAGCTTAGGCATAACCAGTGGTAGCTATACTCACATTATCCGGGTAACTGCTGCTGTAGTCGTAGTACTCTGCGTACTCGGCCAACGCTACGCCCTCGTGCAGCATCTGGCAGTGGCCCTTGTCGACCATGTGCTTGCGCACCGCGTCCAAGGAGTAGAAGGTCTTGCCGCGATCGTTGCAAAACAGGCAGATGAAGTAGTTGGCCACCTTCTCGCCCAGGTAGTAGAGCAGTCCCTCGATGTCCGTGCAGTATTCGGTGTCCGGAATGAAGAACGAGTGGGCCACAGACATGTGCTTTAGGTTCTCCACCAGGTCCTCGCTCTCGTGGGCGCAGAACAGGCAGTCGCGCTCTGTCAGCGGATTCTCGGGTATCTTGTCCCACTCATCGGAGTCCACCTGAAATATATGATATTTTCAGTTAATAATCTTGGAAAAACATAACTTTGGCTAGGATACTGATTAATATAATCACTAAGTTACTCTTGGGGAATTATTCAGAGATTCTATAAAAAAAATCTATAGAGGATCTAAAATTCTAAAGAATAATATTATTTAAGATATATGTATGTAGTAAATCACTTAGGAAATCTTCTTTTGATAATCTAAAGTCTTAGGACTAAGAATATTATTCAAAATGAGATAGTAAATCGCTAAGGAAATCTTCCGGGATCTATGGAAGATTTCTAAGAAAACTAAGTAAGACCTGAAGAAACCCTTTAAGATGGGATGTTCGTAATGGGTTCTTGGGACCTCAAGATAGCTCCCTGCGAGCGGAATATGGTGCTCCTACCTCCTCCTCCTCGATGTCCTCAAAGTCGTCGTCGTCGTCCTCCTCCATCTCCTGATCGTCATCCGCCTTGGCCGCTCGCTCCGCAAAGGCCAGACGACCCTTGCCAGCGGCAGCGGCGGCCAGGGCGGGATGGGGGCGTGGCTCCAGGACGCTGCGTGTGCAAACGGATGCGGAGGTGCTGGTGCTGCCGCCGCTGGCGGTCATCTGCTCCCGCTCGAAGCGGGCCAGCAGCTCCTTGTGCTTGCGACTGTTCAGGTGATTGTCGTGGGCCTTCTGGCCACCGAACTGCCGCCTGCAGGCCTGGCAGTAGACGCTCAGCTGCTGCTCCTCCAGAGCGGCATCCGTGGCGCTGCGGGCGCTCAGCACGCGCTGCTGGAACTCCTCGGCGGTCACCGGAGGCAGCTGGGCGACCCTGCGCTTCAGGTTGTAGCGATGCCAGTCGGTCTTGTAGTGGTCCCGCTGCACATCCGCGCTGGCGAAGCGGGCATCGCAGTTCAGGCAGGTGAAGTGCGACATTCCTGCTGCTGATTTGGAGTTGTTTTTTCGGTTCGGTTCGAATTGGAATGGCGTATTTCACAAGTAGTGTATAGTCTCTGATCGGTGATAAAGATGATGAACAAGCGAACCACGTTCTCGAAGGAAATACTAAATAATACTGAAAATGGGAAATAATACATTAAATACTAAGTAACAAAAGGAAATACCAAACATATACCGCCTTTGGTATTTCAAAGGGTGGTCACACACAGCTTTTGTTGTTTTTTAATTTCCCGGTTTTCCGCTGTTTCCTCCGCTGTTTTCCCACAGGATCCTGTTAGCGAATGATGCAGTGAGTAGGTTAGCACGGAAAGTAACAGGGCTTAGTAAATCGACTCTCCCCGCAGACGATCCCGTGCCAGCAGCACCAGCAGTGGCCGTCAGCCGGCTCCTCCGCCCATGGGAGCTCCTCCGCAGCCCCTGGAGGCGCCGAAGATCATCGTCATCCATCCGGGATCACAGCACCTGAGGATCGGCAGGGCGGCCGACCTCAATCCACTGACCCTGCTCCATGCTGTGGCCTACAGACGGCGACTGGCCATGGTGGACCAGCCGCACCACGATCCCCTCCTGCCGCCGCTGGACAACATCAACACCGCCCTGATGGTGGACTTCGAGGAGCAGCGTCTGGCGGTGTCGCGCATCCTGCAGCACTGCGTTGTCGATGAAAAGAACCGCCTAAGGGTGGCCACGCCGCCCCAGCAGTTGGCCCACTTCAATCGCAGCAGCCAGGCGGAGAAGGTGTCGCCGCCGCCAGGTGGCCAGCCACCGGAGGAGCAGCCCTGGCTGGACCGGCTGTTCGACGACCGGATACTGCGACTCAGCGCCCACGATGCCCGCGACTACGACATCCACTTTCCCATGAAAAGGGGTGAACTGAATGTGCACAAGGATAAGGGCGGTTCGCTGCAGGTGAGCAACTCTAAGAGCAGCTCTTCCTAATCCTTTGATATACTAAAGAACATCTCTCTCTTTGCAGGCCAGCCTGCAGCATTTGGAGCGCATCTGGTCGTACGCCCTGGAGGCGCGTCTCAAGATCCCGCTGCGCGAACTGGGCACCCACTGTGCCGTTCTGGTGGTCAACGATGTCTATGTGCGGCGGCATCTGCGCGAGTTCATGACCCTGCTGCTGCAGCGCTTGGGCTTCAGGCGCTGCTTCCTCGTTCAGGACAGCGTGGCCTCCACCTATGGCGCCGGCATTGGCTACGGCTGTGTGGTGGACATTGGTGCGCAAAAGACCTCCATTGCCTGCATCGAGGACGGCATTTCCCAGCTGGACGCCCGGGTGAGGCTGCCCTATGGCGGCGGCGATCTGGACCAGGTCCTGCTGCTGCTGTTGCGCAAGTGCGGCTTCCCCTACCGCGAGTGCAACGTTCAGGACAGCTATGTGGATGCCCGTCTGTTGGATGAGCTGAAAGAGAAGTTCTGCCATCTGAATGCCAGCGTCTGTGGCGCCCAGGAGAAGCACTTTAATCTGCGCAAGCAGAACGGCCAGTGGCTGCGTTACACCATCCAGGTGGGCGACGAGGCCATAATGGCGCCGCTGGCCCTCTTCCACACGGAGCTGCTGAACATTACGGGCCGGACGAGAGCCGTTTGCACGCAACAGGCGGCGCAGGAGCAGTACGACTGCGAGGACTGCTTCGATGCGGAGTATCTGAAGGAGACGGGGCGCAAGAACGGGGTAAAGGGCAACGATACCCTGCCGCTGGGCTCCACGCTCGCCGGATCCGGATCCCAGCCACGGCCCCAGCTGCCCGTGACCGCAGACGACGAAGAGCTAATTGTGGTGGACCAGGACGATCAGGCGAACAGCAACTGCCAGACGCCGCAGCAGGTGGCGCAGCATGGAGGAGCTGGAGGGCAGACAAACTGCTACCACAACGGCCAGGGCCAGGTGTTGCCCTTGGACCAGGCCGTAATCCGATCCATCAACCGACTGTCCAGCTATGAGACGAAGCGCAAGATGTTCGGCTCCATTCTGCTCGTGGGCAGCAGTGCCAAGCTGCCGGGACTGGCCGCCTGGCTGGAGCATCGGATTAGTCAACAGATCCAGCCCACTGACACCGAGGTCAATGTCTTTACCAAGGGCATGGACGCGGGCATGGTGGCGTGGAAGGGAGCGGCCATTATGTCCGTGCTGGAGAGCGCCCGCGAGCTGTGGATATCGCAGCACGACTGGCAGCGCTACGGACTACGGATACTCCGCGAGAGATCGCCGTTCCTCTGGTGATGAGATGGTGAGATCTTGAGCCCAGCCCAGCCCATTGCATTTCGAATATGTTCAGGGAGATTGTAGATGTCAATAATAGCGTTTAGTCGAGAGAAGAGTACAAGATGTGTAGGATCGGAGGGGCCGACCGAAGCATTAACAAGCGATTGTCCCAAAAGGAAACCCTTGGGATCATGTCATAAGAAATAGTATGTGTTTACTCTAAGGCATCTGAGCCTGTTTTTGTATATTCAATTAGGTAAACAAATTAAGAGTCCAGCGATAAGCTCGGGTATATACTCAAGTTTAATGATTGCCAAAAAAAAAAGAGAAAACAAAGAAACAAAAAATAAACAAAGTATAAAGCTATTGTTATTGCTTTGGCCGTGAAGTTCGAACTTTATCCGGCGATAAGTAAAACACGACTTTCTTATCAAAAAATAAGTCAACGAGAAATGCATTTCTAAAATACACATACAATATATACATATATAAAATAAATCAGGCCAGGTACTTGGGTGCACTGGAGCCCATGTAGTGGTACAGATCGCCCAGGGTGGACTTCACCAGCTTCGCCTTGATCTCCGGCCGCTGCAGCCGCTTGTAGGCCTCGAACCGGTGGCATCCGCCGAAGCTGAAGTAGTAGTCGCCTCCCTCCCCGCCCGTGATCCACAGCAGATCGATGGGGGGCACCTCGTCCTCGCTGCTTTCGCCCTGGTAGAAGGAGAGGTAACAGGTAACCGGTATATAAATGTGGTATGAACCTATTTTCAGTGGTCTGATAAGTGTATCTAGATTTTCTCTTACTTTGATAAGAATTTACATATCCTAAAAATCGTCTAATTAAAACCAAATAATACTAATCTAATACTTGATTTTAAAGCTATAAAATATATATGTATTCTTGAATTTAGTTTTTAAAGAACCCTCTTAAAAAATTTATTTTTAGTAAGCACTTTTAAAATGAGTTTACAATGTTAACGACAAATATTATCAAAAATCTTCTTAACAAAATCACAAAAATAGGTTTTATATCACCTTGATTACCTACACATATCATTTGCTATGATCTTTGCATTATCACTTTGAAACCTGAAATCTCAATGATATTTTTAACTACTATTATTTACAGACTTCGAAGATTCCTACTTTGTACTATTCACCTTATCTGGGTACATGGCTTGTACCTGCCCCACCTTTCGGTTCGGGGTACTTGCACCCACCTTGATGGTTTCCATCAGGGATTGCACCTTCTTCTCGTCGAGGACGGAGGGTATGGGTCTCTGGATGACGCTCATCGGAACCATGTGGATCTCGGCTATGCCCGCTGAGTGGATGGTGGTGTCCATGGTGCTGATGATGAATACCGATGTCGATGGGTTACAAATCTTCTTCGCCAGTTGTGAAATTTCACCATTGAGAAATATGAAATATGTTATCAATGTGCATGTGGGTGGCAACCCTGCCCCGTCGCCACCCACCCACACACACATGGACATCCACTGTGGCTGCCTCAAAAACCTTACTCTTTTTGGACGATGCTGCTCCGATTTCTCTGCAGGATTGGACCGAATCCGTTGGCGCGTCTGCTCGCCAGTCGTATGAACTGGCTAATGAACTCCATGGCGGCCAATTGAACGATTTCTGCGCCGCTGAAACTTGTTTTCGTACGTATGTATGCCCATGTGTGGGTTCGTTTACCGCTATATGTTTTGCTGCAGCTACTTGTTGTTTGTTTTTATGCATAATCATACCCCCCGAACCACCCACCGCCCACAAAACGCATACATATACATATACAGCCAGTATTGCCAGTGCGATAAAAGCGAATGAAGAACGAATTTCAAAATACATTATATAGTACATATATGCTAATGAGGGGCTGGTGGGGGGAGGTAGGATGACAGTGGCAGAAATTTGAAATTCTCGGCTGGTGGGCAATCGCCGTCTGATTAGCGTCAGCACAGAAATTAAAATGTTTAATCTACGTTGACAACTCTTGCTGCTTGTTTTTTGCCCTATCAAAAACCAAGATAAATATAAAGGCTATGTGCAAATGGGGGGGCAAAAGTACAGGTGATAACGGCTGATTTTGAATGGGAAAAACAAAAACATTTTACCTATTTCGGAAAAGAAACTGGCACAAAAACTGCACTCTTTTTTATTAAATTTAAACTTGGCCGCCCAGCGGTCATTTGTCAACCCTGTCCAATTAACATGCAACCCTGTTTAATTTAAATGTAAAATTCCCGCCATTAACGGTTCTTAGAAAAATAATTCAAATTAATAATAATTGAAAATCTAAAACTACAGTGCACAAATTCTAAATTGTTAAAAACTTTCGGTACAATTTAGAAGTTGGTTTACCTTTAAGTAAGGTTTTTAAAAATTTTTTCAAACTGAAAGAAAAAGGTAAAAATATGGTTATCATTATTTATCTTTAAAGATAACTACACTCTTAAAACTTTCCTATTTTTCAACTATTTTTGCCGTATAAAAACAAAAAACTGGGCCAATGGCACTGCCATTTCACCTGTAAATCATCTTCGCCAACGGTAGCGGCTGGGAACATGGGAAATTATTCGTGTATTTGCGTCAGTAATCGGCATCTTCTGTTCTTCCAGCGGCTTGTCGGCCCCGCAATCTTCAATTAACCGGTACGAGTTGTTCGACAACGGGCGACAAGCAACCGATTCCGGGTAATTTTTACAGACTTTCCCGGCGGAGTCGCTTACAAAAAGGTAACCGATGACGGATGCCCATTGACAGTCCCATTTGGCCCTCAGCCACAGC
This sequence comes from Drosophila pseudotakahashii, assembly GCA_035046095.1. Classification (NCBI taxonomy): domain Eukaryota; kingdom Metazoa; phylum Arthropoda; class Insecta; order Diptera; family Drosophilidae; genus Drosophila; species Drosophila pseudotakahashii. The sequence goes on from JAWNOE010000105.1 coordinate 19,788,171, forward strand.
CACAAGGGCTACAAATTTTGTATTCTGTTTTATTTTTTTTTTTTTGGATTCGATTCGATGCGAGCATGAAATTCAATTTGGTGCAGACACTGATCTTCACTTTGTGCCTCATAAGCGTGCAAATATATGGCATTCAAGGTGCTTACGTGAAATGAAACTTATACATTCGGAATCTAAAAAAAAACAAGAAAAATCACCAATTAAAAAAAAAACAATTAAAATTTAAAAAAAAGTTTTGAAATATTTTTTAACAGTTTTCCTTGGAATTTAAACAAGTTACGTTTAAAAAGGGAATCAAATTTTTAACGCAAAACATCACCATTTTACTAACACAATCCATTATGATTTTTGATTTGAATATATTTTGTAACATTCAAAAGAATTTTAAATTTCTTTGGTTAATATTAAAAAAATAACTATTTCATATATTTAAAATATATTAAAAAATACATTTGTTTAGCATTGAAATGTCAATAATTTAAACCACTTACTCTTATTTCCCTAAAATACCAATAGATGCCAGTGGAAAGCGGATAGTGAGCAAGTATGAGCGGATAATGCAGATGTATCCCCTGCTGTCCTCAGGCGCAGGCGAGTCCTCGCAGTGGCGGGCGGCGGAGAAGGATAACCAGCGGCATCCTTGCCGGCGCGACTGTGCCGATAACCAGCCGATGACCTGCTACTACTACATGGTGGTGCACTACGACGATACGATGGCGGAGACCTGCAAGCGGTATCTCCAGGTGAGATCGAGAACCCCTTCTTAAAAATATATATGTGGTATAGATCCTAAACCACCAGTCCTAAAACACCAAAAAAGCTGTAGAAAAGTGTGTAGAGAAAAAGAAAATGCAAAAGAAGCTATCCAAAAGAATACTGGGAATAAGGAAGGTTTTACTTTGGAATTTAAAATATACTGTTGCATACTTTTGGACACCTTTGCAAGTTATTTCGCAATCATGTAGATACTTTAACATTTAAGACTTCCTATTTAAAATTCATAAAATGTTTAAGACCCCTCTTATCTTGGGAATATCGTAATCTTTGCCGATGATGAAAAGGCTCTTATTTTCCTTTGCGAATTACTGCCTATTTGTTATATTTTCGTTGCTTATATGTACATATTATCTCATTATAAAATCCCTCCCTCACTTGCAGTCCAAATACCGCTTCAAGCTAAATGGCAAGGAGTACATTGATGGCATAACGCTGGCCGATCAGCTGTCGGCAAACGACGACTGCAAATACGCCGACGGGCTGGAGAGCGAGGTGATGGTGGTGAATGGCCAGCTGCCCGGGATGAGCATCGAGGTGTGCTACGGCGACACCGTGGTGGCGGACGTGATCAACAGCATGCACGAGACGACGACGGTCCACTGGCACGGGATGCACCAGCGCCTCACCCCGTTTATGGACGGTGTGCCCCACGTGACCCAGTATCCGATCGAGGCGGGGCAGGCGTTTCGCTACCGCTTCGAGGTGGATCATGGGGGCACCAACTGGTGGCACAGTCACACGGAGCACCAGCGTGCCTTTGGATTGGCCGGGGCGCTGGTGGTGCGAATGCCGCCCAAGCTCAATTCCCACGCCCATCTCTACGACTTCGATATGACGGAGCACGTGATCATGATCCAGGACTGGGTGCACAACTTCGTGGAGAGCGTGGCCGAGAATATCCTGATCAACGGGCGGGGCAGGAACCTCAAGAAGGGCGTCAAGGCCGCCAAGCCGACGCTCTACGCCCACTTTCCGGTGGTCAGGGGCGGACGCTATCGGTTCCGGGTAATCTTCAATGGTGAGTCAAAGTGGAAAATCCAGAAGTTTTCAAAAAAAGGGCCACCTGCAGGAGAATTTAGCAAATATATATAAAGTTAGAGTGAAGAAAATCCCAAACTTAATTGAAGTGGAGAAGAAAGTCCCTACGACCCTTAAACAATTATCTATACTACTATAAAATAGAACCCCCAAAAACCGCAAGTTCAACAGACAGCCAAAACGGTTTGACATAGAAGTTTAAAACAAAAACCGAAATACGGAAATAATAAAAAGAAAAGAATAAGTAACTTTCCAGCAGATGATATAAAAAAATATATTTTTTAAATTAAAATTATTATTTTTTTCAAGGCGTCTCCAACTGCCCGATCAGCTTGAGCATCGACAACCACGACCTGGTGGTGATCGCCAGCGATGGCAACGACATCGAACCGGTGACGGTGCAGCGGATCATGTTCCACGGCGCGGAGCGCTTCGACTTTGTGCTGCACGCCAACCAGGAGGTGGCCAACTATTGGATCCGCGTGAAGGGCTACAGCTTCTGTGCAAAGAACCAGCTGCACCAGGAGGCGGTGCTCCATTACAGGGATGCGGATCCCCGGAAGCTGGACACGCACACCCTCAGCTATGCCTACGATGCGCCTGGCAAGACCCTCAATGAGCTGGGTGATGAGACGGCGGGCAGTAGCAGCATTTCGCTGGCCACTCTCAATGCCCAGCGACCGGAACCGGAGGTGGCGCCCTCGGTGACTTTCTACACCAGCATGAACGCCTTCGAAGTGCGCCAAGGCGAGGGTTTCCGCTTCCAAATGGACGACATCAGCTTCAATATGCCCAAGATGTCGCTGCTGCAGACGCGCAATCTGGGCGTGGGCCAATTCTTTTGCAATCGCTCGCAGCAGGCGAACTTGGGCTTCAATTGCCGGCAGCGCCATTGCCAGTGCTCCAATGTCATCCAGGTGCCGGCCAATCAGCAGGTCGAGTTTGTCGTCTCCAGCCTCTCGCAGACGCCGCATCCGATCCATTTGCATGGCTACACCTTTCGGGTGGTCGGAATGGGCGTGCTGGGGGAGCAGAAGATCGGCCAGATCGAGCAGATCGACAAGAAGACACCGTTGCCGCGTCGCGGACGGGGTGCTCCGCTGAAGGATTCGGTGCAGGTGCCCGCCTTCGGCTACACGATATTCCGGTTCTACTCCAACAGTCCCGGCTACTGGATGTTCCACTGTCACATCTCGCCGCACTCGGAGAACGGAATGGCCGCCGTCGTCCGCGTGGGCGAGGATATCGAGATGAAGATGTGCCCGGTGAGCAACTGCGGACTGTGCAGTTCGGTGGCCTAAAGTTAGGCGAAGATTCGAAGGGCAATAAAAGCGTTACCTTTAAGCTGGCATTTCGAATGGATTGATTTGGAGCGGGCCATATTTTTAAAAGGTATTATTTTGATGGTCCCTATACAATTTTATTTTAAGATTTAGATCTTACAGTTTGCCCAAATATTACTCATACGACCTGTATTCCAGTGAGAGTTTGGTCTCAAAAAAATCATTCTTACATTTCTAACCTTCGTTGGATTAACTAACAAAAAGAAGGAGAGCAAAAGAGAATTCTACGCCAACTAGAATAAAATAAATTTGTGATCAAAAATATTTGAAAAATATTTGAAAAAATTGAAAAAGAGTTAGAAAAGCAAGATGACGACTAACATTCAACATGGCTTTCATGAATATTAGTCATTTACATTTTAAAGTTTTTATTATTCTAAAAAATATATATTACAATTAAATTAGAATTTGGGGCTCCTCGTGGAACTCTTTCCATCTTACTATACACAAAAATAACTTGATACGAAATGATGATTAATTTGATGAAATCCGGTATCATTTCTATCTTAAAATATAATATTGGTATTAATATCACATCAATTTGATCCTAAAGTGTTTTGTTATTTGCTTCGCTAAAGACTTTCCTTGCGAAAATGTTGAATAGGTTCGTGTTCCGGTTGATGGGTTGCTCGATTCTTGGTACCGGTCGATCGAGGAAGTGATCCCCCAGCCAGGACAAATAGGAGTCCACTCGCGTGACGACCATCGGTCCCCGGTCGGAGCCGCATTTGGGTCCGCCCAGCGAGACGATGCCCACCAGCTGGTTGCCGTCCATCACGGGGCCGCCGGAGTCGCCGAAGCAGCTGCCTTTGCGGGAGGCATCGCCGCCGGCGCACATCTGACCCTCGGCCAAGGCCTCGAAGCGCTCCCGGCAGCTGTTGCGCGACCAGCCGTTCACCTGGGCCTTGATCTTCACGGGTGCCGTGTCCGTGGAGTCCTCGCTGGTGCGACCCCAGCCGGCGATGGTCAAAGCGTAGTTCACATAGCCGTCGCCGCGCAGCGGATAAAGGATGGAGGGCAGGCAGATGGGCTGGATGAACTCCGAGTAGGTGACGGTTCGGTTGAGGAGCAGCAGGGCAATGTCATTGGAGTGTTTCTCCAGATTCGTGCCCGTCGTCTCCGAGGGTAGGTACTTTTCGTGGACAATGGCTCGTGCTATGGGTATGTCCTGGGCGTCCGTCAGCTGCTGGACATCCCAGACGCCCAGGCGAACGAGACGCAGCTCCTCCTCGTACGGCTGCCTCGGCACACAGTGGGCGGCGGTCAGGACCCACTGGTTGCCCACGAGGGAGCCACCGCACTTGGGCAGCTTCCGATCGCCGTACAGCAGCATGGCCATCCAGGGGAACTCACGCCGCTTGGTCACCTCGCCATTCGAGATGTGCGGCTTTAGGTCGTGGCGACAGTAGTTTTCCACCGACTGCGGATACACCGCTTGCTTCCTTAGGCAGCAGATCGTGTTGAAGCACTCGGAGGAGTCCTCCGCCTGCACGTAGCCCGGCTCCTCCAGGCAGTCAGCGAGGAGGCGGCACTTGCCCGATCCCCGACAGTTGCCAAAGTGTAGTTTCGGCTCTGAAAATATAAGAACATATCATGTTGGCTGTGTTTATAAAACTAATTGCCGTTTTCTCGCCCTACGGTTAAATTTAAACCAGAGATTAAACGATAGAAACGTATGAGAATTCAGAGTTTAAAGCCTACTTTAAATTTAACATGCGGACGAGAAAATTACCCTTCGAGTGGCAAAGACACATATATAAAACTCTCTTGAAAATATTAAGAAGTATAACTCCTGTCAGCTGTAAATATTAGTTCCACTTGCAATAACTACTAATATTATTAACTACCGATCCGTTATCAAAACAAAAAACCCATGACTAAGTCTTTAAAAAATATCTTGGTCTATCCGAACACACAATTATGACATGAAAACTTGATTTCAATTGTAATACATTAGCATCGAGAACCAGTTTTTTGCATTTCCCGATATAATAATCAATATTTTTCCTGAAAGATATGCACTAAAAGTGTTGTAAATTATCAAAATAACCTTATTATTATAATTTGTTTTTAGAACCATTCATTTTTATTCAAAAAATGATAAAACTTACTTGCAAAACAGCTGGATAAAAGCACCCCGCAGAGATACAGATACAATGCAATTGAAGATCGGAGAGCCATGGCTTTTAGTCTGAATCGAAGCAGTGGCTAATCTGAAACTGATGCCATTCAGAAGCCTAGCACACTACTTAAAGTGAAAGATCAGAATCAGAATCGAAATCAGAGAGCCCCATAGCTTTGGATCTGAATCACCCAGCGGCGATGTGAATGTGGCGAATGGGGTCTGGAGAAAAGGTGCATTACTTCTGGCTAAAAGGTATGGGATCGCCTACATTTCAAGTAAGTGCTAATAATGTCATTTCCCATTTTTCATTTCGGATTTCGGAACTTTTAAAAGAACATTCAAGCTTACAGTATACGGTTTTTAACTCATATGTTGAGTTGTATTCAGTTTGGAAGGGTATTCGACTTTCGTATACTTTTTCCACTCGCCACTGAGAGCAGTTTTTCCATGTGCGAAATTCAAGCTCGCTCAGAACTTGAGTTCAGACCGGATTTTCCAGTGTCTCCGAAATTTTCAGATAGTGAGAACAATTTTCATTACAATCGTAGTGCTGCAATGCTTTGGGGTTTCCCACGCCGCATATATTTTATTTGTATTGTTTTGTTGTATAAAAGGTTCCATAAAGACGTTGCTTTTAATATTTTACAACTATTCCATGAAAAAATGTCGAATATTTATCTATTTAATTTTCTTAAAAATATGGGTGCTACCTCGTTGAGCTTATAATTTAATTTCTAGTCAATTGGCATTCAATCATAGAAATGTTTAATTTTGTTAATTTTTTGATAAAAAATTTGAAAAAATAAATTTTCCAGAAAGTGATGGGGATTGTTAGTTTAGGTTGTTAGCTGCTCGAAACAGTAGGACTTTTAGCTGGGGGCCTTGATCTGCCCAAATTACGATTGAAAAACCAAAAAAGAAGAGGTAGTTTTTGTCCAAAATTGGAATCCATATTTTCCGCCCTAAAAAATCAGTTTTTTGGCCAAAACAATGGCACAAATGGTCGAAATATAGAGTGTCATACCTTGTTGAATTCGTTATTTAATTCCCTATCGATTGGCATTCAAATATGGTAATTTTAGCTTTTTTAATTTTTTTGTAAAAAATTGTGACCCTACCCCTTATAAAAATCGCAAAAATTCGAAAATCAATTTATTTTTGAAAATCTGTCAGAAAGTGATGAGGAACGTTAGCTAAGAACCCCATCTGTTCAAATCTGTTATTCGTTTTACTTTGGGACCTTTTTTGGCCAAACTACGAAGAAATCCGCGCAGATAAAATCCATATTTTTAATAAAAAATTCTGATCGACATTTTTGGCAAAAATCTTAATCGTGTTTTTTTGCACAAATATATCAGTATTTTGGGCGTAAAATGAGAAAAAATGGTCAGAATGTAAAGTGTCATACCTTTTTGAGCTCGTTAATAAATTCCCTATCGATTGGCATTCAAACCTAGAAATTTTTAATTTTTGTCATTTTTTGCAAAAAATTGTGGCAAAAGCGAAAATTTATCAAAAAATAAATTTCCCAGAAAGAGATCGGAGTCGTTAGTTTAGGTTGTTGGCTTTCCAAAAAACGAATTATTTTAGTTGTCTTGTTTTAACGAAATTACGGTTAAAACAAACTTTAAAAAATGCCAAATTTGGTCAATAAATTACTTAATTTGCAGGATGGTGACTCCGCTAGGTCAGCGAAGACACGCCCCTGGCATTTCATCGTAATCGTTTTTGGTATTTTCCGTTATCGATAACCGCGAGGCGCCCGTCGGCGTCGCCCCACCTCTGGCGAATTGACATTGAGTTGACTTTAGGTGGTAATTTAAAAATTTTAACTATAATATATCTCGATTTATCGCAAACAAGTGACTAGCCAGGCTTCGAAACCCGAACGGCAACCCACCGCCACTCCATCCTCCGAATCCCGGAGAGAATGCGCTGTCCTCGCGGCGAACTCAACGCATTCTAGGGGTTCTAGCGGCGCGAGGTGTTCCGGGGAGCTCTGTGATTCCTCCTCCTCCACTCCGCCGAACCACAACAAAACGATCCGAAGCGATCCCAACCGATCCGACATTATGTAAGTTGAGCGTGCCCGCAGTAAACAACAATCAAGATCATTCCGCTCTCAAGGAGTGATAGTTCCTATAGAGTATAAAGGGTTTGGACTGGGACCAAAGCATAACTGACCTTCCTAGAACCAAAATAGCCTGTAATAGCCGTCGTTGTAAACAAATGTCTTTGTACATACATATGTATGTTTGTCAAACAACGCAAGAGAATCAAGATCATATATGACAGCTATAGTATATGGAATATGGTATATGTAGATCTTAAACAAACTTACAAAATCATACTAAATTAATAATACAAGAGAGTTTTAGTCTGGTAAAAACGATTATAATAACATTTTATTATAATTTGATACTTACAAAATCCTTAACTTTTACAGAAACCACCTACAAATCGGCCATGCGTTCCCGCAGCAATTCGGGCGTCCGTTTGGACTACTACCAGCGCATCGTGCACCGTCTGATCCTGGCCCACCAGGAGCCGGTCACCGGTCTGTTTCCCGCCTCCAATGTGAACTCGCACGCCTGGATCAGGGACAATGTGTACTGCATCCTGGCCGTTTGGGGCCTGTCCATGGCGTACAAGAAGATCGCCGACCAGGACGAGGATCGCGCCAAGTGCTATGAGCTCGAGCAGAGCTGTGTGAAGCTGATGCGCGGCCTGCTCATGGCCATGATGAACCAGAAGGACAAGGTGGAGAAGTTCAAGATGACCCAGAGTCCCTACGATTCGCTGCACGCCAAGTACTCGAGCAAGAACGGCCTGCCCGTTGTCGGCGATAATGAGTGGGGCCATCTGCAGATCGATGCCGTCTCCCTGTACCTGCTGATCCTGGCCCAGATGACGGCCTCCGGTCTGCAGATCGTCTTCTCCCTGGACGAGGTGTCGTTCATCCAGAACCTGGTCTTCTACATTGAGTCGGCCTACTCCATCCCCGACTACGGGATATGGGAGCGCGGCGACAAGACCAATCATGGTGAGTAAATGCTGCATTGCATTTAATGTGCAATAAAGTATATCTAAGGGAAAGCTTATCTTTGATGTACCTTCCTAGTTTTGCTACCTTTTTTTTTAGATAATGAAAACATAATTATTATACATTTTATCAATTAAAGAAAAAAAAATTATCAAGATAAAAAAATCCAGATAGGCAATATTTTTGTTTACTATTTTTAAATGAATTTTTTACAAGAAATAAAAAAAAAATTGTATTATTAATTATTAAAAAAATTAAAATACAGCCAGAAAAAGTTAAATAAATAATAGAATTTATGTTTTACCCTCTAAACTTAATGATTTACAATATAATTAGTCGATGATTGATGTATTTCCATTTTCCAGGTGAACCCGAGTTGAATGCCAGCTCCATTGGCATGGCCAAGGCGGCGCTGGAGGCCATGAACGAGCTGGATCTGTTCGGTGCGCGCGGCGGCCCGGCCAGTGTGATCCATGTGCTGGCCGACGAGGCCCACAAATGCCAGGCGGTGCTCCAGTCGATGCTGCCCCGCGAGTCCAACAGCAAGGAATTGGACTCGGGTCTGCTGTGCGTCATCGGCTTTCCGGCCTTTGCCGTTGACGATGCCCAGCTAATTCACAACACCAAGGATGCGATTCTCTCGCGACTGCAGGGCAAGTACGGCTGCAAGCGGTTCCTGCGCGACGGCTACCGCACTCCGAAGGAGGATCCCTCGAGGCTCTACTACGAACGCTGGGAGCTGCGCATGTTCGAGAACATCGAGTGCGAGTGGCCGCTCTTCTACTGCTACCTGATCCTCTTCCACGCCTTCCAGAGCGACAAGCGTGCGGTGGAGGAGTACGCCAGCCGGCTGGAGAAGATCATGGTGCGCTCGGAGGATGGCATCCTGCTAGTTCCGGAGAGCTATGCGGTGCCGCAGGATCTGGTGGGCTTTGAGTACCAGAAGCCGGGATCCCAGGCCCGCGAAGTGGTCGGTCGCTGTCCCTTCCTGTGGGGCCAGTCCCTGTTCATCCTTGGCAGGTTGCTGCAGGAGGTGAGCTTTATTCGTAGTTTGCTAGTTTCGTACAAATGCGGGTTTTAATATTGTTTTCCTTATATTTCTTCAGGGCTTCTTGGCCGTGGGCGAGTTGGATCCACTGAATCGTCGCCTGGGCGCGCAAAAAAAACCGGACGTGGTCGTCCAGGTAGTCATCATTGCCGAGGACAACGAGATTCGTGACAAGCTGGCCGAGCACGATCTGCATGTGCAGACTATCGCCGAGGTGGCTCCCATTGAGGTGCAGCCAGCCCGTGTTCTGAGTCACCTGTACACCTACCTGGGACGCAACCGGAAACTGGGATTGAGCGGCAGGAAGTCCCGGGACGTGGGCATCCTCAGCACCAGCAAGCTGTACTCGCTGAAGGATCGCATATTTGCTTTCACCCCGCAGGTGAGTGAGAATCGAATCGAGTCCAGTTAGCCTTGTCGGAGGATTATCCAAGAAACCCGGCCACCCCCTCCCAGACTACCGAAAATTCCCACTTGCCCATTGCTCTGTTTATACACTATCTATTGTATTTTTGGCCAGGGATGCAAACCGATTTGTATATGTTTTATTTTATATGCAGAACATTGCATTATTTAAATTATACAACATTTTTGACACTAAATACTAACATTATGGCATTTTAATGGCTTATTAAACCATTATAATTTGACATACTTATTGTAGATAAATACTTTGATTTAATTTAAATATTTTTTTTATAAATAATACTTATTTTAAATAGTTCGAATAATTCAGAGGTTTTGCAATACTTTTATTAAGGTGGATAATTGAAATATTATTGTTTATTTGAAATTCAAACATGTGATATTATCTAAAGATCGGCTTGCATCCCTGTTCTTGACGATTGACTTATGATTTCTACCGTTTATCACGCATCAGTTCGCCGACCTGTCGCGCTTCTATATCGCCTCCGATAACGAACTCATGATCGACATCCTCAAGGGCGAGATAAATTTCCTCAAGTCCGCTTGGGATCTGCTGGGTCGTCCGCTGGTCACCCTGGTGCTGAAGCGCATCCACCTAGGTCGGTCAACGGAGAGGGAGAGAGTCGAACACGTTTACTTCACTCCATGTCTTCTTTTTTATTTTTTTATTTTTATTTTCCTAATCTAATGTTTATTGTGCGCGGGTTTTTTATGCTCCTCCCCCCGACTGTTTTCCCCATATCTTTTGTGAATTGCTCTGTTGAATTGATTAATTTGCAAGGGTTTGCTTTTGGTATTGGTATTGTTTATCAATTAATTGACACGCACACTCGAACAACACAAATGCACACACACAATTGACTCGTTAACTCTATTAGAATCGAATCGAATCGGTTGCTCAAGGTCCGTTAATTAAGCTTGGTTTTCCAAAAATAAATTCCAAATATATATTTACTCTTGACCCTTCAGTTTATTCCGAACATTGAGCAGCTGTTTCTGAACTTTAGTTAATTTTCTTTGAGCTTTTTAGTTGGTTTTTGCTTTTAGTTAACTTTAGTTTTGGTTATGGTAATACCCACACACTCGACCTTATACACCATAGACTATATGGAAAACACACTATATCACACTCACACTTTCTACCTTATATACTTTGTACATACAGTTGCGGTTAAAATAATAGTATGGAAAAATGAAGAAAAATTATATTGTACGATTGATTTAAAATTTAAATAATTTTTAAAATAATAAATACTTTAAATACATTTTAAAAGAATATTTCTATATTATTATTATTAATATTTTAACCGCAAATTGTTTATTTTTTAGTTTTATGTAGCTTTAGTTTAGTTATTTTATTCCTCAACGCTCTTCTCTGGACTTTTCTGAACTTTTATACCCTTTTCCCCATAATTTCTATTCCAATGACCCAAAACCCTTGAAAATTGGCCAATAAGATATCGAAAAAAAGAAGAAAAACCTAAATCAAAACCAAAACATATCCTTTCTCTTGTTTATTTTATCCCAAATAAAAATAATAAATATACACAACAACAACTGCAACAACAACAACAACAACAACTACACTTACACAGCATATCGACTATGAAGAATATTATACAACACGCGATCCCGATTTGCTTGCCAGCAATTTTACAACAAATTTAGCATTCTTGACCAACAATTGGCGTCACATGTTGGGCAGGCCGACAATCACACTAATGGCAACCCACTATATGCTAGGTAACTACCCGAAAAAGAACAAAATTATAAAGCAAAATACCCACCCAGCTCGATTCTGCATTGCCACCTCAATTCCAAACCCAAATCCAATTCCAAATCCGATTCCCACACTGCACCCAATGGCAAAACACACTTGATTCCAAGAACCACTGCATATATGCGAAATACTATATACTCTATACTATACACACAAAAGCCAACAACCAATTGATATAACTATTTGCAAACGATGTGTGATCTATGATTCTATACGATCTATGATCTATACGATCTAAGATCTATATGATCTATGATCTATATGACCTAAGATCTATATGATCTATGATCTATACTATCTATGATCTATATGATCTAAGATCTATATGATCTATGATCTATATGACCTAAGATCTATACGATCTATGATCTATACGATCTAAGATCTATATGATCTATGATCTATATGATCTAAGATCTATATGATCTATGATCTATATGACCTAAGATCTATATGATCTATGATCTATACTATCTATGATCTATACGATCTATGACCTGTGACCCCTGCTTGTGTCTGCTTAGTAAATGGCCTAATTGCTTCTGCTTTTTCTATTTCCTCTACCTTTGAACCCAAATTCGTATTCCTTCTTCTTGTTGTGAACCTGTTATGCACTTATATCTTGCAAAATTTATTTATAGGAAATAAAACTCAAAGCTTTAGATACGTTTTTGTGAAAAACAGAAGTTAATAAGTAAAATTAATACTTTTATTCCATATGAAAATGAGAATTTGAAATCTAATTTTAACATTTAGACCCAGAAAAAGATTCTTTTCCACAAGCCACCTGTTTTCTTTCATGTTCCGATCACTTTCTTCAAGATATAGCTGTATAGTCTATTGAAAAGGTAAATTTTGTGTGCTTTCCTTTGATATTTGGACTTCCTAACTATCTATTTACATGTTCCTACCCAAAAAATTGTGCCACAAGACTCTTTAAGACAAAACACATTACAAACATTTCAACATTCGGTATTCAAAAGTTGATGACTTCAGAGAAAGACACGCTTGTATTAAACAGAAGCTTCTTATGAGTAAATAACCAATTGCTACGCAACACATGTGATTAAAAATAATTAAGTATTTGCTAATCTGTTGCAATTTCCCCACTGCATTTGGCATTTGCACCTAAATCTAAACACCGACTAATTGCCGATGGTGCTGGAATCCTGTGCTCATTTACAAATCGGTTACTGTTGTATTTTGTGTGACTAACCCGTAGTTTTTAAGCGTCGCAACTAACCCAACCCACCACCCACAAGCCAGCATCCCAGACAGATCATCAGATCCACATACTCATTGCTCATTGCTCTGAACCGAATATAAGTACGATTTTACTAACGAGCTCCCATTGGATGCGGTGCGGAATCCACAGATCAGGACAAGATTCCGCTGGCCATGATCCAGACGATGCGGAAACTAAAGTCGGGCTACATCAACGGAACGCGCGTGATGCTGGGCAGCCTGAAGGACTTCCTCAACACCTCGGCCATCACGGATCTGAGCTTCCTGGGCAGCACGGAGGATGGCTACCCCGATCGCCTGCATCCGGATGTGCAGACGTACCTCGATGAGCACCTGCTGCGCTCGTTCAGCAACCGCAGCACCATGAATTTGCGTGGCGGACAGCTGCGTCCGCGGACCCTGAGACGTCGCATGTCCTGCAAGGGAGCTATTAAGAAGACGCGCTCCATTAATGTGGATTGTAAGTACATACATATATATCATGATTATTCCCGAATATTAATCATTCGCCTCTTTTAGCCGACAACCTGGGTATGGAGGGACCTTCTCCGCTCACCGAACGCCGCCTCTCGTCGATTGTGCCGCCTCCCTGGCTGCAGGCCAACAAGCAGAGCCACGTCAGCGTCTTCGCCACCACCCCCGAGGAGGGACCCACCAGCTCGCCTCTGCATCTGGGCAACGAGCTGTCCGTCCGCGAGAACATCTATCCGGTGGATCCGCACCACAGCCGCTCGGCGATCGACAGACGCAGCGAGTTTGTGCGCCAGCAAGAGAGTTAGTCTAACATTTTGATCGTTATTTTAAATGCAAACTTTTTTGACTTGCTGAAGGGATCTTTATTTCTTACTAATTACTTATAGATTACAAAATTCTTTTTTAATTTGCAATATCCAGTTAATGTTATAAGTTAAAAACCGAAATTCGAAAATAATTCGAAGAATTAGTACACTAGTTTTGTATAATTTAAAGTGTTCAGTTTCAAATATGCACCTTCAGCACGTCGAATTATGTTTTTAACGCTTACTTTCTTTCTTTTGATATTTTCCCTTAATTTATATACTTTTGTTAATTTGACTTTCTGGTTTCTTGCCTTCTGTTTTCATTCATTTCTTACGTATAATTTCGATTGGCCCACCTTCGTTCCGAAATGCGATTTTGATAGTAACAGTGCCCAAAATTCTCATACAACGCCATCGTGCCGAAACCAATTTCGCGGACACAGAGGTGGAGGAGCTGATTGCGATGCTGCGCGAAACGGAGAATCTCGAGGAGCAGGGCGACATCCTGCAGTACCTGGTGGATACCCAGGGCCTGGACTTCAACACAGGTGAGTCCGGAAGAATAACTAATGATCCAATATTCTAGGTTCAACTAGGTTTTGGGTTTAGTGGCAGCTTAATGCTTTTCGTTTGGAGGTTTATATTTTTACAACGGGTTGAGAGAACACCCGTGCGAAAATGTACATTATACACACACACCTTTAATAAACAAACTACACAGCAAAAAAAACCCATGCACCTGCGAATAATACACGCTGAAACACGCTCACACTTTTTGTAGGCTACAGATTTTTGGTAAACTTATAGATAAAGTTAAGCAAATGCAATTAGGCAAACTCGATATTATTCAATAGGTAATATGATGATGACGAAATTATTTTGAAAGTATTATTATTTTTATATTGGCTTTTGAAGAGTGAAATGTGACAAAAGATCAGATTGATATGACCAGGTCAATTTTATATTTTTAAAGATCAAGTTATACATATAATTTTCTTATTTTACATTATTGGTTTAAATAAATACCAAATTTGGTATTTTAAAATAGTATTTTTATAATTTTTTGAAATAACTAATATTATGAAATATCTCATTGATATGTTTTAATCATTAATTTGACATTAATCATATAGGCTTTTTAAGGATATGAAATAAGGTAGAAATTACCCCTATCTTATATCGATTTTTTGTTGTATAGTTAGTATAGGTTGGTTTCCTTGGAGGAGAGTCAAACCTCAGCATTGAACCATTTCTTTTTCATATCCTGTTCTCATTCCGTTGTTTTACCACGTACTCTTGTCGTTTTGTCCCGTACTTCGTACTTCGTCCTCCGTTATCGTATCGTTCGGCGTTTGAACAGCTGGCCTGGGATTCAAGAATAAATCGGATGACAATGCGACCCCAAATGGGAATGGTCCAGCCGCCGGTAAGTCCGTCGATCCGTCTTGTGTTGATTGTTGTTGTTGTGCGGGCTTTTGTATACGTACATACATACATACCTACACACATCAATTGGAAATCTCCGGCTTTCTATATCCCATATTCCACATATACTCTACATTTACTCTCCCTCCGATTGGCCAAGAAATCGAAACGTAATATTTATATATTTATGGTTTACATCCTCTTTTCCATTTCCTTGTTTGGTGTATCTTTGGTGTGATTTATGCTTTCTTTGGAAATACTTTCATATGCACGTACCATCTGAAATGCATCATTGCTTTGCTTTGGGTTTTGCTTTTGTTCAAGAACATATCATTTTCAAGATCATTTGTTCTTTATTCAAGATCATATAATCAAGATTTTGCTTCGAGAAATAAAAAAATTATATTTTATATTATATATAAAATATATTATATTTTTTTTGTATTATACCTTTTTATTTAGAATTTCATACAAAAAGTAAAGTTAAAAAGAATTTAATTTGATTCAACTAAGGGAAGTTATCGCTGGTTATACATTTAATACCATTTATACGTTATAAACTATATATACCATCAAATTAAACGGCTTTGCTTTAAGTTATGTCTTAATTAGCATTATTAACCTTATTTTTTGGCCATGTTTTTCAAACGTAATTTAATTCTTTAACATTTTATTTTACTTTCTTCGCCCGACTACGCCTCGCATTTAACCCCCCCATGCCAAACACACACATGCGCCCGCCATTCTCACATTAACCCCGAAAAATGCAACGAACTTTTAACCGAAACCGAAACCAATACCATAATCCAATCCTAACCCAACTAACCCCATAATGAAAACCGAAAACCGAAAACCTCAAACAAAAGAGCTCGAGCAAGCGTTTGTGGATGAGGTGGTGCTGGAACTGGCTGGTGGTGGTGCAGGTGGCGCAGGAGGAGGCGGAGGAGCAGGTGATGGGTCCAAAAAGAGCCCAACGATTGTGCTGCCCACGGTGATCATCGATGCTGCTACAATTTCAGCCTCAGCCGCCACTAGCGCCGATCCGGATCATAATAATCTAGCCAATCCAGCCAGCAACAGCAGCAGCAATAGCAACAACACCAGCAGCAGCAACACCACCCACAACAACAACAACAACATGAGCCCACATGAGAATAACAACGATTCTTCCCAATCCGAAGGAATGCTGGAGGAGGGACGCGTGGTGACCGTGAGGGATCTGTTGAAGGGACTCTACGAGAAGGCCTGCCAGCAGAAGCTCTGGGGACTCGTCCGTCACACAGCGGGAATGCTGGGCAAACGGGTGGAGGATCTGGCCAAGGCGGTGACCGATCTGCTGGTGCGCCAAAAGCAAGTCACCGTGGGAATGCCGCCGAACAACGAGCACACCATCACGGCGCCGCTGCCGGAAGTCGAGCTGCGACAGCTTATCCATGATGTATGCGAAATATCTCTCCCTAGATAATATTTATAAATAATTATTTACTTGTATAACACAAAACCAGGCCTATGGCGACGATGAGAGCACCGCCATGCTCACCCAGGAGCTGATGGTCTACCTGGCCATGTTCATTCGCACCGAGCCGCAGCTGTTCCACGAGATGTTGCGCCTGCGCGTCGGCCTGATCATCCAGGTGATGGCCAAGGAGCTGTCCCGCACCCTCAACTGCGACGGCGAGGCGGCGTCGGAGCATTTACTTAACCTCTCGCCCTTCGAGATGAAGAATCTCCTCTACCACATACTCAGCGGCAAGGAGTTTGCGGTCAGCAGTGGTAAGTTTGGATCCCTATCAGCTTGTTAATATAATTCTGTACACATTTGGCAAAAGATCAAATTGATATGTGCAGGTCATTTTTATATTTTTTAAAGATCAAGTTATTCATATCATTTTCATAAGAATAAGGATTATATTTATCTTTAAAAAAATACTACATTTGGTATTTAAAAATAGTATTTTTATATGATATGGTAAAATATCTCATTGATATGTTTTAATCATAAATTTGACATTAATCATATACCTTATGACATTAATAAATAAGGTTAAATTTACCCCTATCTCCTTTTGATTTTGATATTTTTGATATAAAAAATTCTTTTTTGCAGTGGCCCGTGGCAATCTATCCATTGTTAGCTGCAAGAGCAGCCGCGTCAGCAAGAAGAGCCAAATCGGTCTGGGCGATCCAGAGGGCGAGGACGCCCTGATAGCCACCATTGACGACCGGCAAGGTCAGTGGCTGCGCCGAAGGCGTCTGGATGGTGCCCTAAATCGTGTGCCGCGCGACTTCTATTCGCGCGTTTGGACCGTTTTGGAGAAGTGCCAGGGTCTGGCCATCGAGGGGCGTGTCCTGCAGCAGAGTCTCACCCAGGAGATGACGCCGGGCGAACTGAAGTTTGCCCTCGAAGTGGAGACGGCCCTCAATCAGATACCGCAGCCCGAGTACAGGCAGCTGGTGGTGGAGGCTCTCATGGTGCTCACCCTCGTCACCGAGCACAACATGGTGCCCACTCTGGGCGGCATCATTTACGTCGAGCACCTGGTGCACAAGGCCAACCAGCTGTTCCTCGAGGATCAGCGCAAGGTGCAGGGCGATGCCACGCTGTGCTGCGCCAAGATCAAGGATGGCAAGGAGCAGCAGCAGGCCGCCTCCGGGATGCTACTGTGCGGCGGCGCCGCCTACATATGCCAGCACCTCTACGACAGGTGAGGATCAGCTGAATGGGATCACTTAGATTCCCCACTAATCTCTTGCCTTCGTTTCAATGCTATATTGCAGTGCTCCCAGCGGCAGCTACGGAACCATGACCTACATGTCCCGGGCGGTGGCCCTGGTGCTGGACTGTGTGCCCAAGCACGGCGAGATGGAGTGCGCCATCTCCTGAAGCGGGCCTCCACTTAATATAATGCCAAAATCTCTAGCTCTGCAACTCTGGATACGTCCGTTCCCGTTCTCGTTCTCGCTCACTCGCACTTTAGCCCCGTCTCTCTCTCTCTATCTCTCTCGATCCTGCCCAGCTTTTTTGTTTTTCCGACCCTCTGACCCAAAATGTATATATTTTTTTGACCCGAAAACGTGTTTGTTCTGACCGAAAACGAAGGATGAATTAAGAAGCCAATCGAATGGTATTAGCCCACGTATGTGTGTGTTGACCCTTTGGAAAGATACTCCAAAACTCCCCCCAAAAAACCGATCCCAATCCCAATCCCAAACCATTAAGAAAGCCAACTCGCGCTGCTTGGTACAGATTTGTTTTTTGTACTTGCGGACGACACTTTTGATTGTTTTAACTTTTATATTTTTAACTGAACATATTTTATATTATACGTTTGAATTGTAAAGTTGAACGCGCAGCAAGATTTTTTACAATAAAAATGTGTTTGCAATGTTCGTCGAGTATTTTTAATGGGTAAAAAGTAAAAGTAAACCCTTAAAATATCAGTATTTTGGCCGTTACAATGGGAAATGTATTTTTCATTAAAACTAAAAATTGAGGTCGCATGTGACGCTATCTTGACCAAGGTTTTTCGTTAAAACGAAAAATTGAGGTAGGATGTGACGCTATCTTGACCAAGATTTTCAACAAAACCAAAAAATTGAGGTAGTTTGTGACGCTATCTTGACCAAAGTTTTTAGCTGCAGCAGAGCTTTTAACAATTGCTCTCAAACTGTAGCGGTTTCGAAGTATGAATAATTGTGTAGCATACTTTTACGCAGTACGTTCATACTAAGCCCAAAAGTATGCTGCAAAATTACGCCCTGCTTAAGAACAACTATAGTTTGAGAGCAATTGTTAAAAGCTGTGCTGCAGCTAAAAACTTTGGTCAAGATAGCGTCACAAACTACCTCAATTTTAAGTTTCAATGAAAAACCTTGGTCAAGATAGCGTCAAATGCGACCTCAATTTTTAGTTTTAATGAAAAATTTCGAAAAATTTCTGATCGTGTTATTTTCACGTAAAATATCAGTATTTTTGCCATAAAAATGGGAATAATCATCCAAATATGGAGTGTCATACCTTGTTGAACTCGTAATTTTGTCCCCAATCGATTGGCATTCAAACCTAGAAATTTTTAATTTTTGTCATTTTTTGCAAAAAATTGTGATGTAACCCCTTGTCAAAAATGCAAAAATTGATCAAAAAAATAAATTTCTCAGAAAGTGATGAGGATTGTTAGTTTGGGTTGCTAGCTGCTCAAAACTGTCGGTCCTATAACTCTGGACCTTGATTTGTCCAAACTAGGTCTGAAAAACCGAAAAAAAGTGTTTTTTTTGTCTATTAGTATTTTGGCCACTTCGACTATTTTTCCCCACGTTGAAGTTACAAAATGATTCGAGCGCAACATGAAGATAAGAAAGCTGGTTTACGAGATGTGTGTTGGATTTGGCCCTATTTGTTGCGCTCCTCTCGCTCCATGCTGTTGTTTTTGTTTTAATCTCAGGACACAAAAGTTACGCTAGTTTATGAAAAAGTCTTTGGCTGTCAAGCTGTCCAATTTTTAGATATAGTTGTACGCTTCCTCGGTAGCCCCTCCCTCATCTTCCACCTTATGTCGGCTTCTTTCACCCTGTGCTGTTGTTACTGTCGAGTTTTGTACTTTGCTCTTCTTAGTTTCCTTGTCCTCATTTTCTTAAGAAAGAACGCTGTAGTCTGGTCTGTCGACTATGAGATACCCATTACTTTTTAAAAAATATGTTGAACATCTAGGAAAAAGAATCGATTTATCATTAGTAGTCACAGTTACTTTCTTAAAATATTATTAGGTTACTGTTTAAATTTTTTAGAAAACTAAATACCTTTGTGTTTGATATTTTTAGTATTTTCCATGGGACTTTAGACACAGATTTTCATTGTTATATTGACAGCATTAAAAGCTGGTCAATTCTATACATTCTGTTACACATTTTTGTACAAATACAACATGCTCTTTTCCCTCGCAAGTAAAAGGTATAATAAAAAACTTTCGGCAACATTTTGCAATGTTTCACAAAAAAGTGTTGCCTGCTTTCGGGCATGTGCCCGAAAACGCACACACACACACACAGACATTGGCTTGTTTAAAAGTTGATTTCAATATAAGTTTTATGTCTCGTAATATTGAAAAGGGCGACACTGCCCTGACGGGCATTAACTTTTAAATTTTCTATCATGAATCGAAGTGCTTCGATTAAACGAACAGCTGACAACATACACACGAAAAAATTATCTCTTAAAGTAAATAAAATTAAATTTTCAGTTTAAATTATTCCTAATGAAGCAATATGTCAAGTAAAACATTTAATTCGTTGGATTCGTTTTATTCATAGTTTATTTCAATATTTTATATGTTAGGCAAATTATGCAAAATTATAAAAAACGTATATATAAGAACCCTTCTATCAATTACAATTAGATTACAATTTTTAATTATAATTGTTTTGATTTTGAGCTAATTTGAACAATTTGTTCGCAACGTCATTTTTATGGTTTTTAATGGTTTGCGCTTCCGAGATATTTATTACAATTATGTTGCGCTTGTCCAAATTGTTTAGAAAATTCTACAAATAATTACTGTGTAAAAACGCTGAATACAAAAAAAAACCAGAACATTAAAATAAACGTAAGGTAACTTATTATTTATGTAATACTTTTGCTTACTTTTATTTAAAACCAAGTATGGATTGGGTACATTTATTCTGTTGATTTTGTTTATGAAATCATTGCACCCTTAGTCGAATCGAATTTTTTTTTTTTTTCTAGGGGCAAGTATGGGGCTGAACTTTACACGTCTCATCTATTATAATAATTATTAAACTCTCAGATCATTTCTAGGCCTGCCTTTGCCTTCAACAACAAATCATATTTTATTTTTTTTTTCTATTTCCTGTTGCTCGCTTTTCACACTTATGAAATAAAGTAGTTTGGCAGTGCCTGAAAGTGCATTTTTATTAAATAAAAATGCATCCAGATGCATAGATCGCCCATGTGGTGCAGGAAATTAAAAGTACAATTAATATAAATAATAAAAAAATTATGGTATATAGTTTGTTTGATTGGTAGGGTATGGTAAGGTTTTGGTAGGTGAATCTGGAATCTGATATCTGATCTCGATCTCTGTGTACCTTTAACTACTGAGGGTAGCTAATAGCTAGCTTGCTGAATTATCCGATATTTATCATTTCATTTCGCTTAACGATACTTTGTTGTTGTCTTTAATCTTTAATGGTCTATATTCGTTATCATGTATTTAGAATGATTGCTGCTAAATGCCTTGTATATATTTTGGATATTAAATGAGTCGTGTGAAGGGGTGAAGGTAATTTCAAGGTGTATTCTCAGACATACATACATATGGCTTGCTTATAACTTTTCTTTTTCTTTTTCTGTTTCTGTTCCTTTCTGTTCTATTTAATTTGTGTGCTTAATGCCTAGAATGTCATACGTAAGTCCATGTACATACAGATTTATTTTATATATATATTTTTATAACTAGTACAATCGGTATTATAGCTGCACTTATGCTGCCGCCTTCTGCCTTCTTTCTAGACTATATGTATACATAGAAGTTTCAATTCATTGTTTTAATTGCGAATGCAAACTCATTATCTTTATCTTTATCTTTATCCTAACGCTCTAATGCACTTAACAAACTTACCCGCTATCAAATATACTTTCGTGTAGTTTATTTCCCGATTCGTGGTGGCTTCCGTAAAACAAAAAAAAAAAATTAAGGATGTATTTTGTGGTTGTTCTTACGCTAAGTATATATATATATATATATATGTATTCATTAATATATATAGCTTAATGCGATTAACTGTATGCATTTGACATTTTACATTTACAATTTTATAAAATTTGCAAAATTTTGAAAAAAATGATGTGTTTTTTTCGTATTTTTTTTTTATTTTTGCGCTAAAATAAACTGTCGTTGATTTGAAAATGGTTTTTTTGTATATTATGTTTTCATTATAGGATATTTTTTGTTGTTGTTTTTGTAAGGTTTATATAATTTTAAAATTGCGTGTATATATATGTCTCTCTATATACGAATAATGCATTTTGTACCAAACTAACTATAGTCTACACAAAAAAAGGTGGTATATTAAAATTGGGTTTTTTACGTATTTCCGCAAATACGAATTTGGGATTAGATGGTTGTTCTAAAAGCGATTTCAATTTCGCCCTAACGGATTGGAGTCTCTCTCTTCGGTCTATTTGCATCCTCTCGCTGAAGACTACATAATATATATATATATATATATTTTGTATTTTGTTTTCTGTTGTGTTGCATGTTCATCGATTTAATTACTAAAACCTACATCAGTCGTTTGGCACACAAGTCACGCAGTGGCGTGAACCACGGAACAGAACAGAATCCTTCCTTCTGGCGGCTATTTTTACAAGCCGCAACAGCGGATGTTGATGTTGATGTTATATTTTGTTGTCGACTGGGGGCTGCGTATCGCATCTCCATCTCCATCGCTATATTGCTACATTGCTACATCGCCTCACGCAATAAAGTTACCAGCTTCAGTTTATAGCGGGGATTCCGTTTCCAATTCCAATTCCGATTCCGATTACTCCACCTCCATTGGACTCCCATCATCTCATCCGTCTCATCACATCTCCTCCTTCAGGGTGCCAAACTAGACCTCGGTGCCATCCTCGCCCTCGTCATCGAAGAGCTGGCTGGTGCTGCCCTGACCACTGCGCGTCGTCGTCACGGACATCTTCTTCTTGGGCTTCGGTGGTGGTCGCGGTGGGATCTTGGCCAGCTTCGGTGAGTCGCCGCTGCTACTGTTGTTGCCTGCATGGCTGGGCGATACTGCCGACGGTACGGGAGATATATAGGCCAGCCCTGCGCCGCTGATACTGGAACCGGGCAGTATCGTGATCCCCTGGTGCCGCACACCGTACAGCGGCTCCGTGTCCAAGGAGCTTAGCCTTTGCTGCTGTTGCTGTTGCAATTGCTGCTGCTGTTGCTGTATTAGCTCGTGTATGGGCTCGTATATCTTGCTGGCATTGGCCGCATTGTTCGCTGAGTTCACGGACGTCAGACTGGGCGTGGCCGGTAGCGGACGATCCCGCATCGAGTACTGCTGACCTGCGGCTTGGGAGCCCGAACCCGAACCCGAGCTCGAGCCTCCGCCGGCGATCTTGTTTAGATTTAATGTTGAATTGCCGCCGGCTGTGGTGCGCAGCCCCAGATTGTCGTAAACGGGCTCCGCCTGCAGTTCCGCGGTGGTGGCGGTGCCCGTCTCGCTGGGATTCGGCGAGGTGGGGCTCTGGAAATCGCTCAGCTGGATGGTTCCACCTCCGAGGATGGATCCACCGCCGCCGGCGGCACCACCCGAGGTGCTGGGCGCCCAGCTGGGGGCTCGTGGCTTGCGCGGTATGGTCATGTAGCCCTGTTTCATGACCACGCCCGTGGCCGGCGAGTAAACGACGGGGGCGGGCAGGAAGGGCGATGTGGTGGCCAGCGGATGCTGCTGTTGCTGCTGGAGGAGATGCTGCTGATGCTGTTGTTGCTGGTGATGCTGCTGCTGCTGCTGATGATGATGCTGATGCTGGCGGCTACTGTTGGCGGTGGCAATCAGTGCAAGGTTGCGAGACTTCGGGTGCTGCAGCGTCATGAAGCCATTGTGCGGAGCTGTGAGCGTCTTGGTGCCATAGATCCCGTGCGGCGTCATGTGCGTGTAGACGGGACTGGTCAGCGAGGGGGGCGAGCGGATGCCGTAGATGACCTGGTCGGGGATGTTCGACTGCGAGGACTGCATCGAGGGCGAGGTGGGCGGCACGCGGGCGGGGAAGGCCAGCAGGTCCGGCGGCAGGCTATTCGCGTAGGCGTCGTCCACGTAGGTGTGTCGCGATCGGGGCGTGGTCGTCGTATCCGACAGAGCCACCGAGTGGGCTTCTTCGTCCCGCGAGTGGTTGGCCACTAGAATGGCAAAGAGTAGATTTTATTATAGTACCAGATAATAGAAGATGCCACAGAAGCAGCTGGGTTTTAGAAAAAACTTCGTGAATGTCAAAATAGGTGTCTAAAAGTATGCAACATTATATTTTTAATCCAAAAGTAATATGAATTTCATACAAGAAGACGACTATCCTTTATTCACTGCATACTTTTAGATTGATTGTGATTTCAAATTATTTAATGTGAATCTATTTTATCTTTATTTCTTTTTAGTAACATTTTTCAAGATCTCATCTTCTTTTGAATTAATTTAGCAAAAAGTATAAACTAGGTCTAGAATATTTTTAAAATACCATCCAAAAATCTTAAATATTATGAATAATATAATATCAAATCTCCAAGTTAGTGTTTCAAATAGTAACCATATTTTTAAATGTAAAAAATCGTCTAAAATTTAATTTTTAAGACTTTCTTTTGCAATACAAAAATGTGTTTAAAATGGCCCATTTAAATATTTAAATAAAAACACACAAAAAATATAGAGATTAAAACATACAGAAAAAAAAACAAAAAACTATTAAATAATTTTTTTAAAGTATTTTTGTTAACAACCAAACTAAAAAGAACAAATGAAATATTTATTATATTTAATGTTCCCGAACAGAAAACCCCACTTTATCCATTCAAGGGGCTTTGGCTTTCGCTTCGGTAAGCCCTCTGCCGCATAATCCGAAACGGGGGCAAATAGTTTTTGACAGGCATTTCTTTTGAAAAATAATGATTCTTGGGTAATCCCCCTCCGTACACATGTCAACGCTTGTTTGCCCCATCGGACAATCGGACCATTGGACAGGGAAGGCAGCATATAAGTGACACGGGTGCAGCAGTCCATCAATTGGATTCAATTGTCTATGCAATTGTCAATGCAATTCAATTGTCAACACCAATTGGCAATTTATTTGCTTATTTTATTATTTATTCTAGCTTTAAAGGACGAAGAAGAGGTCTTGTCTTGTAAATGTAACGACCACAATTCAATAAAAGAAATATGAATACTACAAATATAAAGGGACTTGCCTTTATAACAGATTTTATAAAAGTTTTAATGGTTTAGTAATTCTTATTGATATGTAAAAAAAATGTGGCAAATCGGACAATTAATTAAAAAGTTATGAACAAATAATGGAATGGCCGCGTGCAAGCAGTGCAAGCAGTCGCTTTGCCGATGGCATGTATCCATCTTCCTCGCACTCCCTTTAGCTGAGTAAAAGGTTCTCACTTGTTCCTTTTCTAATAGTACGGCTTAATTGCCCATATAAATACAAAGACTCTATTGTTGCCTACTCTATAAGGCAATCGTGCACTCCCTCAAACTTAAGACATCACTTCCTTAGGATGACTGATGAGTGTGACTGCCTTATCGGCTGTGTGGCCTGGTAATAGATTCCGTCCGAAACAAAGGTGATTTACGGAGTTAATTTAGTTTGACGGCATCGTTTAATATTGTCCTTTTAGATGGGACTTGTATATACCTACACATACATACACACGAGTATGTTTGCTTTGCGAAGCATTTGGCATAGCGTTTACGTAATAGCTGATGAGCAATTCGAAATTTAAAACAAACATCCGACGGCCCGACTGTTGAACTGTTGAACTACACTGGTGTTTTAGCGCGCCAGGATGACCTGGATGAGTTAGGACCTCGATCCCAACCCATCCCATCCCATTACTGTGTGTGTTGCCTTTTCCGCGAAAATAACAAGTGTGTTGACATTGGCGTTGGAATTGGCATGGTCATGCCAATGCCATTGACAAACGTCCTGGAGTGTCAATTGAGATGGAAACTTTGGGTAAATAGAGAC
Organism: Drosophila pseudotakahashii; assembly: GCA_035046095.1. Taxonomy (NCBI): domain Eukaryota; kingdom Metazoa; phylum Arthropoda; class Insecta; order Diptera; family Drosophilidae; genus Drosophila; species Drosophila pseudotakahashii. The sequence continues at coordinate 19,813,965 of JAWNOE010000105.1, forward strand.
CAGGAACGTGGGCCTCGCATCATTTGGTGCCCAACCGCCATGATGACACAGGAAATAAGTCATGTAGCTCGTTATTAGATGATTTAAAACCGTCACAATGGATTCGTGTATGTATTTAAAAACTAAAGGTACTTTAAAAAAATATTCCAAAAGGATGGAGGGGTCGTATAGCTCACTATTCAACTTGATGTTACTGTAATCATTACAAGTTTTATTTATTAAAATTAAACGATAATCCCATTTTTTTCTACTCAATGATACTGATTATTTTTGATTTTTATTACAACACTCAGGCGGCAATAATCATCGCCATTGTTGATTAAAACAACTGGCGAAATGTGGTCGGTTGTGTCGGCACCCCTAGGAAATGCATTAAAAAAAAGGAAGGGAGCAAAAATAAATAGCCCCCATACCATGAATTTAATTGGCTACTAAATACGTAATACTACTACTTTTTTGTACAAATAATAAACGTTAATGACGAAATAAAGTATGCAATCATGGTCAACATGTGTGGTTACAATTTAGTTCTGCGCAACAAAAACTCGAATCCTTTACGTTTTTGCGTTTAAACATTAAATAGAATTAGAAGGCATTTAAAGCTGGGTATGTAAATTAATTTGTAAATCAGAAACACCACAGATTGACACGACCTGTTGGAATCTCCCTGGTTAGGGGAACTACTTTTTATAAATGCAGGCAAATAAAAGGTGTCAAATTAGGATACACCGATAAAGAAATCATTATAGAAACCAAACTATTCGTACATAAAACTAAACATTAAACTAAAATATATATTTTAATCAATACAAAACAAGCTATTATCTAGTATATCTAGTTCTAGTACTTTCGGAAGTATTAAAATTAAAATTTCGGTATAGAATATAGAAAACCAAAGATTAGCTTTAAACCTTAATGTAAAGATTTTAAAGGAAAGTATTTTGAAATGATTACTAAATTATTCAGTATTAAATTAATACCACTGTTTAATCTAGTATATTTTCAACACATAAGGTATTAAGAGTTTAAAAGATCACTTTTATCTAGTATATCTAGTATATTCTCAACGTAACGGTTAAAAAAAATTTAAAATACCACTCTTTTATCTAGTATATTTTCAACACACCAACGTATTAAGAGTTAAACTATGGTTTCTTTTTGTTATTGTTGCAATACTCACCATAAACCGTGTCGTCGAGCAGCGTCTTCTTAATCTCGAGCACGTCGTCGCCGCCGTCCACACTCTCGATGTCCGTGCGCCGGGGCGGCTTCTCGACGGGATTGACCTCGTTGAGCAGGCTCTTCTGCATCTCCATTATGACGGAGCCCTCGAGCATGGAGCCGTTGTGCGTCTTGTCCAGCTTGGAGGAGATCAGCCCGTCGCCGCTCATCATGGTGGTGTCCTTCTGGTAGGTCTTGATGCGTCGGCAGTACCAGAAGAGGGTCAGCACCAGGACGATCAGCAGTAGCAGCAGTGTGGTGGTGATCAGGCAGATGATGAGGAACACATTCGTTTGCGGATCGATGGTGGGTGCCCCAATGGCACCCATGCCGCCCATACCCATTCCATCGGATGAGGATACGGCGCCGGCATAGTCGCCGCTAACCAAAAGCTGAAACTCCGCCTCCGCCCGTCCGCCGCGATTGTCCGCGACACAGGTGTAGGCTCCCTTGTCCGAGGCCCGAACGCCCACGATGCGCAGCTCCGAGGTCAGGACCTGGGACTGCGGCTGCTCGGGCAGCTGCTCCACGGAGGTGAGGACACGCACCCGCGGATCGTACTGCTGCAGCGGCCGCTTGTTGTACACCCAGGTGACATTCGGCCGCGGACTGCCGACGATGCGGCAGGGCAGCGAGATGTTGTCATGATTCGCCTCCACAAAGGAGCGCACGGAGCCCAGGATGCGCGGCCGGCAGGCAAAGTTCTCCGACGGCACCTCGCTCCACAGCTTGCCGCGCAGCTGCGGCGGCTCCTGGCAGTCGGTGGGCGGGGTGTACAGCCGCTTGTTGATCGCAAAGTCCCGAAAGTCCTGCAGCTCGCAGCTGCAGTTCCACGCATTGCCCTGCAGCGACAGGTGCATCAGCTTCTGCAGATCCCGGAACGTCTCCCGGTGCAGGTGGGACAGTCGGTTCTGCTCCAGCGAGATGGCGCTCAGCGCCACCGTGCCGGCAAAGACATGGAGTTGCACCTGCCGCAGCCGATTGTTCCGGAACTCGATGCGCGACAGGTAGCTCAGGTTAACGAACAGGTGATTGGGCAGCACTTCGATCTCATTGTTGTTGATGATCACGTTGCGCAGCTTCTCCAGCCCCGAGAAGGTGCCCGGGTGGAGCTCGCGTATCCGATTGCCCGACATGTCCAGCTCGATGAGAATGTGCAGGCCCTTGAACGCCTCGCGATGCACCTCCTGGATGGTGCAGTTGCGCAGATAGACCTTGTGCACATTGGGCAGACCGGCGAGCAGGAACTCCTCGCGCCTCAGCTCGGGAATCTGATTGTGGGCAAAGTCCAGCACCTGCATCTCGTTGCTCATGTCCAGCGGAATCTTGGTGAGCGCCTTGTTCTTGCAGTCGGCGCTCTTCTTGCCCGAATTCCAATGGCAGTGGCAGGGACCGCAGCTCTGCATCCAGTCGGAAGTTCCAGCCACCAAGGGGAGGAGGAGTAGTAAGAGAATCCCCAGTCGTCTGGCCATCATGGCTGAGTGGATGGTGGGTTGGATTGGTTTGGGTTGGGTCCTGTGTAGCGGGATTTGTTTATAATCCGCGACAACGAGCCACCGAACACGTGCCAACACGGTCCACCAAGTGGTCTACCCACCAAAACTGCGAAAACCTCTGGTTGACTCGGATTCCGCCGGGATATCGGTGTGTCGGGATTCCGGGGCTCTTTACTCGCCTCGCCGCGTCCTCTGTGTACGTGCTCTAAACTAAACTCCTGCCCCTTCCTTCTCTGCTTCTTTTCGGGGTTAATCCTTTTGACGCACTGTTAATTTGATTTCTGCACCCTTCGCTTCGCTTCGTTTCGCCTGCGCCTTTGCCTTCGCCTCCTTGTTGGTTTTTGTTGTTGTTTCTGTTGTATGTTTTATTTTTTCCTTCGCTGCCACTTCTTGATCCTTGCGAATGACAAGGCCGTGATTAATTAATGTCCCGTCGTCCCGGCGGACAGTGGTGGGCTCTAAGCTCGCAAATAGCCGTGCTTCTCCTGCTCCAGCTGATGTTTCCACCTGAAAGAATGCGCAAAAAAAAAATGCAGAGAGAGTTTGTCAATTAATAAAGTGTTCCGAAAAGTGTGCGTTGTGCGTTGTGCTTGGAATGGGTTGGGCCATCTCAAAAGGGACAAGGATACAAGGATACACGCGTTTACCCATGGGGTTGGATTGGGTTTGGTTTGGTTTGGGTTGGTTTGCTAACGAGGCAAAAGGTGAGACATTAGCGGCAAGGCCAAAAAGGATTTGCCTTATTGGCAAAAGTTTGTTGTGTGTCATCAATGGGATTGGGTAATTAGCGCGGCATTCGATGTTCGGTATGTGTGCACATATGCTCTGCATCTTCATCTCCATCTTCATATAAGAGGATTATGTTGGGATCGACCTTGTTGAACAAATGTTATTACAATTTGATCGATTCGCCCCTTTTTTCATACAAGTTTGACTTGCAAATGCTGTTTGAGCCAAATTGTAAATCTTTTTTTTTTAATTTTAAATATATAGTTAAAAAATATTTTCATAAAATCAAAATTAGATTTTAACCTAATCTAATTTCGGTTTTTAAAAAAAAATTCATAACCCATAAAGTGTGGTTAATATTCCAATTTAAAAAAATCATGTATTTAACTTAAATTCATGACAAATTAACATGCTAATTATGTTGTTATGCCAAGATTTTATTTTGATTAATTTATGCAAAAATTTTAAGTGATAAATTAAATATAAATCACCTAATTAAATACATTTTTTTGTTTTTAGCTTAAACGGCTAATTATTTTCTAAACATATTCATAGATATTCAAACCAAAGCAATTAAAATAAATCAGCGAAGCCAAATTAAATGAACGCCTGTTGTTTTAAGTGAAATGCTGTGAAATTGTAGGCCATATTTCACTTTGGTTGGGCAATGCAAGTATTTTGCACTACAAATTTTAAATAAATAAATCAAATAAAAAATCTGCAGCACAATTAAGAGGATTTTCTGGTGCTGGTTTGGCGGCATAAGGAAAGACCAACCACATGAACGAATCCCCGAAAGAAGATTGACAATGGGACGACAAAGGCAGAAAAACAGAAAACAGGGATTCGGCTGCTCCTGTTTGTAGGTTTGCAGCTTGGAGCTTGGAGCCTGAAGTACCCCCTTAATCTCGTTTGTCCTCCACTCGTTCGGCTCTCCAACTCTTCAGCTCTTCAGGTGGCAGTCACAGCGGCTTGATTAATGAAAATGTTGTTAAACTGTGACAGTTTGCGGCTTCTAACTGACTTGCGGCATCGCTGCCAAGCCATCAAGCTGGCCCGCCCCGGCATTTTCTACTCTCCACAGGGTAAAGCAAAGCCATCATATTGGATGGTAAAATGTGAAATGGTAGATGGGTATATATGGGTATATGGCCAGACCCACCGGGAGCTTTTCCTTTAAGCAAGTGCAAACAAGCTGCTGCTGCGGATGAGGTACCGCCTTTTTTGGCATTGAGCCGGGTTCCGCTTTAATTAAGCGCTATTCGTGACGTCAACACTTCTAAAGACCCAAAAACAAAACAAAAAAGAAAGAAAAAAGAGAAAAGAGAAAAGGCTCCACGTGCTCTCTCATGTCGATCCACTTTCCCGGACAAATATTGGTTCAACGCTGTTGAACCCCCACAAAACTTTATTAAATACCGAAACAAGCAGACGACATCAATTATTTAGGAACTATGAGCTGTACAGGAAACCAACACTAACCATTTTTGAAAAAATTGATTGAGTAATTCATAAGTTTTGTCAGCTTTTTTTTTGAGATATTATTTATTCATTGGAAAATCAAGAAAAAAACACCCCTATCTCCAATTTTTACACGAATACAATATTTCCTTGAACTCTGCCACGAGTAACGTTTATGTAATGAAGAAAGAACCGACTTGGGAATACCTTGTACTTAAATGTCGGTTAAAAATTTATTAAATGCCTAAATATTTAATTGGCTTTCAAAAAATCTTATAATATATCTTATAAAAATTAAATTGTATAGGGCATCAAGTGAGTTTGGATAATTTAATTTTATTTTATTAAATAATTAAATGTTTAATTTGATTTATTGCCTATGGATTTAATTAGAAGTGATTTATTTGATTTAAAATCTATATTAAAATCAATTAAAGGCATTCTCAATTTATCTCAATGGGTCTTTTCACCTCTTAAAAAACAAAATATAATACATCCATTTAACCTACTATTTACAAATGTATCGAAATAAACAGAAAGACAAATATTTGGTGGTATTGATACATTTTTAGATTGGCCAGAGAGAGAGGAGAGCCTCTTGTGCCGGCTTTCGTTTCGTTTCGTTTTCAAGTTCAAACCTTCGGGAAAATCAAGGGGCGGAGATAAGTGGGGGTTTTAAAGGCCGGCTCGTTTCATTCGTATATTCAGTTGGATGGATATGGATATATACTTTGAGTATGCCCGTGTGTGTTGTTTGTTTTCCTTTTGTTTGAGCACAATTTTTGTAATTTTTCTTTTTTCGTTTTTTTGTCCGTTTTCATTTGTTTCTGTTGTTGCCTGTGTGTCAGCGGTTTTTTGCTCGGATAGAAAAAACCTCAAAACAAATTAAATATGCAAATAAAAGAAAAGCGGTGCAATTTTTCGCTTTGTTAAATATTTTCTCAATGGGTTTTCGTTCGTTGTTTTACCACTGGATACCGGGTACCGGGGTACTGGGTTGATTTCAGAAGAGGAGGTTCCGCGTTCTATTGTCGTGGGTTAGAAAGTGCAGGTTGTGAAGCTTCAGTTCCTCACAATCCGTTAGGATGGGAATTTCGTGCGGTGAGTTCCAGGCGAAGAACCGCCAAACTTGGATTAATACCTCAAAACTTTTGAATGCGAAATCGCAGCCATTTACAACGACGACCCACAAAACTTTTGAGTTACGCTCTGTGTAATATGTATATGAAATTTGTTTGGTTGGCAAAAGCCAGTAAATCCTTGCCTTTGTCCCTGTTGGCAAATTAGCATTTTCAGTGGGTTACTCGCAGATTAGAAGGCAAGCAATTTCGACTAGGGATGTTATATCGAGAGAAAAAATCCAATACGATATATGTACAATAAATATCGAAAAATATCGCATTGATCGATAAATAAATATTCCAATGCATCAAACCGAATATCTATTTATCGTTAATATATTGCAACGTTAAAACTTCGATTTATATATCGAACTTTCGGTAAGATATCGATACAGTATCGATATTTTCTTTCATCCCAAATTCCGACCAAATTATAAAATTTTATTTCCTAGCTATTTAAATCAAGACAGCATTTTTGCAAATTCTAAAAATGTACATGACAAAAATCCACAAAAAAATGCAAATGTGTGAAATGTAATTGTCTTCGTAAAAGAATACCATTTGGTATCAAATCAAAGCTTATAAATCCAACCTAATCCTCTGTGCCTGCAACGTGCTCAAAATACAAAAATATGATTTTAATTTCATCTTTTCATCACATCTATAAATAAGGCAATACAAATTGATTGTTTTATAAATAACTTAAGTCCGCGTTTCGCGTTCGCGTTGGTTTCGGTTTCGGGTCTGCAAACTGCCATAGAATTTAACGTTGTCATTTTATTGGCAATTGCGGTTGTAATTGCTATATGGTGGGGCACACGCCCTTATATTCAAACGATACGATAGCTGAACTGAAATGAACCCGAACTGAACCCCGTTCCCGACCCAAAGCCACCATGAAAGTCCAGGGCCTGTCCGCAAAATCCATGGACGGACAAACGGACAGACGGACAGACGGACGGACGAACGGACAGACGGACAGCCATTGTCTATTGTCAGCTTAAATCGATTTAAACAAATTTAATTGCTTTGGTTTCGGTTTTCGTTTCGTTTCGTTCATTTTATGGCGCCCAATTCACTTTTCTTTGTTTTTTTCTGTATTTCTGTTTTTTGTTTTCCGCTTTTTGGGTTCTCTTCTCCATTCTCCATTTTGTCGTATGCCAATTGGCAATGGCATTTTAAGTGTGTCTATGTAACAAAAGTTGTTGAACCGTTGAAAGCGGACAAGAATTCAATTTTTTGTTATTTTGTCGTCACAACAATTTGTTGCTAAATGAAGCGAATTTCTTTTTTCCTTTTTATTATTTGCCCTATTTTTCCGATCCATTCGCGTTAAAGTAAGAGTAACAGTAGCGGTAGCAAAAATAGCAATAGCAATGTCTATATTGGGTGGAGTACCACCCTCCATACTCCTCCACTCCACGCTGGGAAACTCAAGAACCGCAAAAGCTCCTTTGCCTATTTTTACATCAAGGTTGTTATAATTTTGGTCCCCAAGGATTGTAACGCAATAAGGCAGTTATTTTCGTCCTTATGTGCCAATGGGCATTTTCGCTAAAAGGTCAAATAGGTCAAAGAATTTAAAATGTACTCCGATTTGGTTCAATTATTATGTTAAATTTAAAAAAATATAATATTATTTATTTATTTTGTTCCCCTATAGTTTAAATCAATCTAAGGGTATATCAACTTCGACGTTTACCATTTAACTTCCTCTTTTGTTTGTAATTGCTCTCTGAATGCGATTGTTAATCTAGCTTCTATTCAAAGAGCTTCCCATAAAAGCATGCGGTTCTTGTACGAAAATAAAGAAACAAAAAAAAACAGAGGAGAAAAGAAAAACAATTTCATATACATATTAGCTTTTCGTCGTTTTTCGCCACTGATGGCGACGAACGATGCAAGAACACTTCTTCACACATGTGTTTTTGTTCACCCAAATTGTATTGGTGTTTGCTCTTTCGTAAGCACATTTTTGGGCACTCCTGGTCTATACTCCTGGTTATTTGTCCCCTTTATAAAGCGCTTTTATTGCGGTCACTGTGGGCAAAAGATACCCACTCTGTGGTAACATTTTTGAAAGTTTCTACACATTCGAAGAACAAACCTTTAAAATATCGAGAAAAAAAATTTTAAATTAATATAACTTTTTTTCTTTCATTTTAATATTATTTTAAAATATCAAATATATATAGGCAAAATATTTAATATATATATATTTAATTTATTTTGGAATATCCCTGGTTTTTCTGTCAGAGGTCCAAGTGCCTCTACTAGCCCACAGTGCACTTAAAGCCTATTTGCAAATTACTCTGTGTCGAATTGGCGACCCAAGTGTTGCTCGGTTACCCGCGCTTCAATGGTCATTGCAATCATTTAACTGAATGGAAATGGGAATGGTGGGGAAGCAAAAAAATGTCATCTTCCCGTTTCTCCTTTTCTTTTACATGGAATGTTTTATTAAAAAATGCAATAAAGGGAATAGAAAATGGGGAATATTTCTAAAATTACAGATGGTGGCAACTCTGGTCCACAAAGTTTTTATGGAAGCCTTTTGTATCTGAGAAGTTTTTCGCATTTAAATATTTTAAGTAAAATTTAAGACAAAATATTAATTAAGATATGATAAGGAATAGAAAATGGGGAATATTTTTAAAATTAAATATGGTGGCAACTCTGGACCAATTATATCTGAGAAAAGCCCCCATGGTGAAGTTTTCGCATTTAAATATTTTAAATAAAATTTAATACAAATTAATGTTCTCCATATTTTTACCACAATCTTCAATTTAATTCATTAACACTTAATCCGAAAATGGGCAAGGGATATCTACTTTATGTTCGCGGTGCGAAATGGCTTCTTGAGTGCACAATAAACGTGTGGTGCTTACAATGTTGACAAATTCTTTGGCAACGCCAAGTATTTGTCCAAGTCATGCGTGGGTATTATTATTATCGTTATTGTTGCTGTGGCAGCATTACATCAGAGTGCCGACTTTACATCGCCGCTGGCAGGTGCATTTCGTTGTCGTTTTCGTTCAGGTGCATTTCCATATCGAAAATTGGCAAGCTGCACGCGACGGCTTGATAAGTCGCGGTGAGTCGGGCCTGTCAACATGTCGCATGCCATTCAAGTGCAGTGCATAGAGAGGAGGCTATATAGAGGGTGCATCTCGCATCCTTGCATCCCTTGCCATTTTCTGGTCTCGCAGTTGCAATCATTGCCATATTATATATTGGGCATGTTTCATCTTTCGCTTGTTATTGTTGTTGCGACATTTTAAGGTTTCACTTGTAGGTTGAGGTCCGAGTTCGAGTCCAAGTCCAAGTAGAAGTCCGAGGATGGACTCAACTGTCATCTGGCTGCTTGCCTAATCAAATATTCAATTTCTTGCTCCTCTCCGCTGCATCTTCATGGCTCATGATTCGTTCCGTTCCTTTTGGCCCTGCTGCAGTTTGTTTTTCAATTTCAGTCGAAGCTTCACAGCTCCACAGACTTTTGCCTTAGGTCGGTCCACCGTCCACCGTCCAGATCACCACCTGCCACGACCACGCCTCCTTCCACGCCCCTTTTCAATTTGCTCCACTTTGGGTTTCCCCAACTCCGCAATCCCCTTCATCAACGCCTCAAACATGCATAGAGTATGGCTGGCAACAGGCGACAAAACTTTCGCTATCGAAAACGCTAAAGTATGAAGGCGGAAAAAACACAAAAAAAAAAATAGAAAAAGCAGAAGAAAAAATTGAACTTTCTTGATTAAAGTGTCTACTCAGTTGGCGAGAAGACGTGAAGGCGTGAAGGCAAATGTTTGAGGTGGCGAAACTTTTACGCCGCCCTCGGTTGCGAAAGTTCAACTTTAGGTTGGGTTCTTAGTCTAGACAAGATGATGGCGCTATGGATTTTGTTCAGCCCTTAGCACCACACAAATCAAAATATTAAGCATAAATTGCGCTTGATTCACTCAAGTTGAAATAATGCGTTTCTAGAAAAGAAACAAATTCTGGTCTTAGATAAAAAAAAAAAAAAAATTATATATCGAAAAAATTTCTTTTTCAATTCTACCTGAATTTTTTTCAAGTGTAGTACATGGTACTACCTGATTGGAATTACGCCCAGACATGAAACCTGCGAAAGTGCTGGACTTGATTGCTGCGATTATAATGATTCAAATCGGGGAGCTAAGGAAAAACAAATTTGGATAAATTTTTAAAAAAAAATTTTAACCAAAGAAATTTTTACTACAAAATTGGTTGGATAATTTGGGTTATATTTTCAGTGGCGCTTTTTTTTCGCCATATTTGTAAAGCACTTTGCGCATTATTTAAGCTTTTTATGTTTCATTTTAAATAATATCAGCATAATTTACCATCTGAGCAGGACCATCAGCCTCTACCCCGCAGATCGTCGCTTGAATAATTGATGCTTGGGAACGAGGACTCCCAGAGTCCTGGAGTCCTGCAGTCTCGTCGTCCCGGAGTCCTGTCATCCCAGCTCTGCCACGCAAATGGCCCTGACGTTATGAATTTCTATGCTTAAATCGTTAACGGGAGGCGGCGGCGGGCGTTGAGCTCAATATTGTGCTACTCATTTACGATGCACTTACTCACTCACACGTCAACCAAGGCGCACACATTCGCACGAGATATTATTATTACACGCAACTGCGTTGCCATTTTGCAAAGAGCCCTCGCCATTCGCCATTTGCCGTTCGGCGTTCGCCATTCGCCATTCAACGTGTGCGCCATTTTTGTAATACAATTTAATTTGTTTTGGCCTGGTCGAGTCAGTATACTCAGTATCGCGCTTACGTCATGTGGCCTGACCACAGAGAGGATGGCGATGGCGATGGCTCTTTTTACCCCTCCTCCTTCCCATTCCCATGCCCCCGCACTTTGACCTATGACCTACAACCTACAACCTACGACATATATGTACCATATATACGGCAGACGACAGTCGACAGGACAGAACAGAATACCACCCACCAATACCAAAACCGACGAGCTTTACCAACCAACCAACACGCATTATGCCATGTGCTCAGTGTGCATAATAATAAAACACGTACATGCAAACGTGGAGAACCGAACCGAACTTTGCATCAATCATATCGTATTCGATATGGACAGTCAGTCAGTGTAATTTCCACAGAGCCACTCTGCCCCCCATCCATCCATTAGGCTGGGGTATATTCTTTATTTATGAATTCATCGTCAGGAACAACGCCTATTAATGGGTAATTCCAGTAGATCCAACACTCCCATACACAGAGAAAAAAAAGAATCAATCTAACATTAGGAAAAAGGTCCTTAAATTAAGATTTGATTTCATTTCGTCATGGAAATAAGAAAAATAAGTGTTTATTGAGAACATTTTCGTCTCATTTAAAGACATTTTTTTTCTTATTTAAAGAACATTTTTATCTTATTTAAAGAATATTTTTGTCTTATTAAAAAAACATTTTTGTCTTATTTAACGAACATTTTTGTCCTATTTAAAGAACATTTTTGTCTTATTTCAAGAAGATTCTCTTATTTAAAGAACATTTTTGTCTTATTTAAAGAACGTTTGGTCTTATATGAACAATGAAATATGAAAATGTAGAAGAATTTGGTTCTTAAATGTAGACAGCTTATTTTCCCTCAGTGCACCCATACCCAAAACGCACTGCCATATATCCAGTCGGGCCCCAAATTACCAACCGCTGAGATGCCCAATTGTCTGTCCGATAAGTCCTTGGCATTATGTGGACTCGTGGCAATATGTGGTAATACATTTTGTCGACAGTTGTGTTTTCGAGGGGTGTAAAAAAAAGAAAGTGCATTTACCCATCGCCTCTAGCCCCGCGAACCCAAACCCGAACCGCTCAAGGCCCATTATGCTGTCCACATTTGTTGTGTATTTTACCTTACAAATGTCGACAGTGTCGAATCGCCTCATTACAGGCGCAATTTTCATTTGAATCGATGGTAATCGATTGACAAGTGTTTTCCCATTATGACAATTACACACAAGGATAGATAATGCGTTTGTTCGTTCCAATGTAGCTAAATCATTTAAATTATTATTCCGAACTAATAAACTTGGAAACTAAGTGTTTGTTTTAAAATATATCTGAGATTCCCGACAGATGAAATCTTTTCTTCCTAAAACTCTTGCTTTTTCGGCACTCTGAACAAATAGCACGCCACGAAATTAGTGGGCTAGGTGAGAAATTGCCACCATGCAGTTGCAGCTACAGCTACAGCTGGAATTTTGCGCCTGCAACTGGCAAGTTGTTAATAGGCCAAGCCAGGAGGAGCTGGCACCATTTATCTGTGTATCTGCTAATTTCCGCACTACGGCTTAGTTGGACTGCCACGGCAAGACGGCAAAACGGCAAAACGGCAAAAGTCCAATTGCAGGCCCCCGAAAAACGCCCTTTATTTTCATTAGCCACCGACCAGAAAGCAAAGCCAGCCGGCATATGAAGGTGAAGTGGTGAAATGGCGGCACGGATCCCAGAGAGAGAAAGCTGGCCCAAAAAGCGAATTTCCATTAGAACTGATTATAAAATAATTCGCTACAAATTTGCAATTAAAAGAGATCAAAAGTAAGGGATAAAAGCTCATGAAAATGGATAGTTATTCTTTAAAGAGAAAAGGGCAAAAGTATGCAATGCATTCTTTTTTTTATTTATATACAAATAATTTGTAGCATACTTTCAGACAGCTTTTTAAGTGATTTCAAACAGCCAAGTGATTTAGCATCCGATTCGATCCAAGAAATAAAACCTAAAATCAATAAGGGGAAATACAATTGAGCAGCTGCACATTAAAATGGCGCTCGAGTGTACCAGTTGACTCTTCAGTAAACAGATTTGCGGCTCAAACTTGAGGTGCGCCATTTTTAACGAGACGATGGCGATGGCTCCTCATTTTACCCAGACGACGATGGCCCTTTCTCATCGTTCGCTCGTCGCACTGAGCCATTCAATTCAATTGAGCCACCCTCTTACAGTCGTTTGCGCAAAATTAGGAGAACATTTAACGCTCCGTTGCAGGCGGATGGATGGTTTGGATGGGAATGTGGATGGGATCGGGAATGGGGAATAAGGAATAAGAGGTAAATGGGTCCTTATGGACCTGTGGGCGTGGCCCGTCTATAGCTTTTCTCCGACAAAGCTGAAGAGTACTGAATAAGAAGCCCAACTACGCACAGCTTATTACTTAGTGTCGTCGTCTGGCATGCCGCTTCTGACCATTGTTGTTTGTCTTAGCGCGGTAACACTGCGCTTGTCCCCAAATCACTCCACTTCCCGGTTTGTTTGCTTTTTTTCAGTTTTTCTAGTTGCGAATATCAAAGGAGCGCCGTCTAGACGCGACAAATGGCTGTCGCAGCTCTCGAAGCTCTCGGAACTTCAAAGCTCTGTGCGAAACTTATTTCTATTCGCCAGCACTGAGGAAATCTACACAGAAACACAAACCCAAACACAGGATTTTTTAAATATTTATGATTTTGAATTATATCAAAGGATATTAATTCGGTTCTACACCTTTTTAAATATAATTTGTGGTTAAATATGGTAATTTAAATATTTTGTTAGGTTTAATTTTCTTTGTAGCGTAAAGCTCTGCCCAATCTCTGCCGCCAGGCGCACACACAGTGTGTAACAGCTGTCAGCAGCGACAAGCTTTCCCCATTCGAATTATTCGAGGATCTTATATAAATATTATAATGTCGAATTTTATGTTTCTAAAAATATATAAATTTTCTTTTTCTGTGCAGCATAGTTGCCATAACTGAAAGGAAATTCTTTCAGTGTACCAGTGCCAGTTAGGCGGGCCAAAACTGTGAAGCTAAGCTCTAAGCCCCTGACGCAAGCCACTTGTGTCACTTTCCTGCCTTCCCAGCCCAGTTTCTCAGTTTCCCAGTTTCGCAGTTTCAGCCTCAAACCCCAGCCTCATCCTTGGAGCTGTAAAAAACAAGTGCTTAGAAAAAATGGCAATTTACTTTGGTTTTACATGGCGACAAGGCACGATTGTCCCTTCCTCTCCATATCCTCTACCCCAACCCCAACTGCCTGTCATCCCCGCGTCGTCGTCGTCGTCGCAGCACAGAAAGGAAAAAAGTAAGAGCTGAACTAAAATTTTATGCCATAAAAATTATTGTCTCGAGATTTGAGCACACAAAAGGTGGAGGCGGCGACGGCAATGGAGTCGACTGTCGGCCAAAAGGGTTAGCAGCTCCGCCCTCCGCCCTCCACGTTCCACACAGAGTGAAGTGGAACAAATGCGAGGGGGTCGGGTTTTAACAACTATAAAATGACTTTCAAGAAAATTAAGACGTTCGGTTTTAGATGGGAGGGGGAAGCACAACTACAACTACAGGAAATGTGCGAGGAGTTCGTCGAGGGAGCCAGCGAATAGCACAATGTTGGGTAATAGCTTAAATATCTTAAGGGCTGTCAAGGGATGTAAATAAAGAACAAAAGTCCAATATGATATATCGACCAAAACTTCACACTTAAAAAACTATCGTAAAAATCGTTTCGTTATTGTTATTGAAATCTTAAAAACCAAATATACTCAAATTCATTTTTTTTTATAACTTATGTGTATTTATTTTAAAAATGAAATGAAAGTTGTTATCGAAGGACCATGAAATATCAAAAAGATATCGATAAGTCTTTACTTTCTGCATCATCCTCATGGTTTTTGTAATTATCGCTCGGCCTCATTGATTTAATCAATTGTGCAAACAAAAAATTAAATTGGTCCAAACCCCCCACCCACTCGAAGATCATGTCATGTATAGACGTCCCTTTGGAGAAGGCAAGGGGGGGGGGGGGAAACTGACAATTTCTTGATACAAGATGAAATCGGTAGTGGGGCGGCGTCAGGACATTGCCCGACATCTCTGAACCCTCCTCTCCCTCTGCCAGTCTTTGTAACGTCTATTGCTCTGTTTTCTGCAATCTAGGGACAAGTTTGATGGTGAGCTGCAAAACCACCCACATCCGGTCTTTGGTCTCCAGTGTAAACCGGACCAGGGATGCCTAAAAACTTGCTTATTGAACAGAAAACACCAAAACACATGTGCCTCAGTGTTGCTATTAGTGGCAAAAAGCAACGGAAGGCAAAAGAGCCACATACTCTTGGGCCGGGGGAACTCCTTTTGAATGGTAGTGCTAGGAGTGTTGGGAGTTTTAAAGAGTGCTAGGATGCACAATCGTAGTATACCTAGAGCAATTACAAAAGCAAGGGCGAAATGAAACGAGACTAGACAACCCTAAACTAGACCATTCAATCGATTCAACATCCTGTGTTGCAAAAGCAACGTAAATGGAAATGGCATCCCTGGAAACTCTAAAGACCCCCGACTCGCCATTCGCCTCTATTGGTGTCCTTGTTCTCTCATGCGCTTTGACGCTTCCTGCAGTTTTAATTTATTTTCACCCAAACAAAGTTTGATTGTATCAGGTGCCTTAGCCTTAGCTGGCTCATTGTTTTCTGCTCCTGTGAAGTATAATTATACCCTTGCAGCGGGTGTTTACAATAGTTGTTGGTCAGGAAACACCTTGAAAAGTTTTCTTCAGAGTTCACAAGCTCGGAAATAACAGGACCTATTGAAAAGATCTACCTAGGAATCTCAATAAATGTATTGTAGATCGAAACACTTTTGAATGAGTCACCTCTCTTTTTTTTTTTTTAATCTTTTTTTATTTATTTATTTTGTTATTTTTTTTCTTTATTTTATTTTTTTTCTTTATTTTATATTTTTCTTTATTTTATTTTTAACTTTATTTTATTTTTTTCTTTATTTTATATTTTTCTTTATTTTATTTTTTTCTTTATTTTTTTTTTATTTATTTTTATTTTTTTTTATTGTTTTTTCTTTGCTTTCTTCATATTTAACCCCTTTTAACTACTAGAAATTCCTATTAATTAGTGCACTAGCCACAAACTCCACTACTTAATCATATTGCACCTGCGTATAGATGACACTTTTTTAAAAACAGATACATTTACAGGGTACACCCATTGTCGGTTAACTAGACTCCACCTTTTCTTCACTTGTTTTTTATTTTCAATTGTTGCCCTGTGTTCCGTTCCGGCTGTCCTGCTCTTTTTGCCACTTGCCACACACTTGACTGAGCATCCCCGTCGCGTTTTTATCGAATTTTAAATTTATTTTATGGCATTTTTCGATTAAAACTTGCCAGGACGACAACACAGCGTAAGACGACGACATTTCTCGACTAAGCTCCTATGTCCTTAAACATAATCAACAATGGCGTTGAAGTATCAGAGCTTTGTATATTTTTATGTTATGATATTCTTAAAGAGGATATTGTTCAGTGAAAGTTCTTGGGCCATAAAGGTGTGTGAGTGTTTTCGGTATTATAATATAACTCATCTTTATCGAGGACCTGTCGACACATACGCACATGTAACAATTGATGGTGTTATCCAGTGACTTTTAACCTGGTAAGTAAACGGATATTGTGATTTATTCCTTTAAATAAGCCTTTACAAGCCCTGACAGAATAGAGATTGTGTCATGGAAGCCTCAATTATGTTATTTCCAACTGAGATGCACTATTCCCCCCGGTCCCCAAAAGAACCCATCTGGAGCATCTTCATCTGCCAAACTTGAACTCTCTCTCTGTCTCTCCATTCCCTGCGGAAAATGTTATCTTTCCTTTTGGCTGCGAGGGGTTCGGAGGTTCGATTTATAATGCTGCGCAGCATAAGAGGGGCGGAATTGGGCTCTCGGATGCAATTGTAATGGACAAATTCAGTTGGTTTAGGTTTACGTGCACGACAAGCTGCTAGACAAACCCACTAAAATTTAGCCCGAACGCAAGTCACTTTCCAGGGCACATGCAGTCAAGTGATGTGTGTATGCCGGGCGGGCTCTGTTTGCCATCCTTTGAGTGGTTGAGAGTCCTTTTCGGGCTCAGCTAGAAGTAGTAGTAGTTGTAGTAGTGTTGGTAGTCCCCGAGCTCTGCTGGTGTGCAATACTTGAAATGCAACAAAATTTATGTGCATATGCATATGGCATATGGCATATGGCATATTGTAGGCAGGAAGCCCCAACGAAGAACGGAGCCTTTGTCTGGCCATGCCCCTTTCTTCCGCCTTCCGGTGGACCTCGCTTCCCCACTCCAACTTTCCCTATCCTTCTCCTTCTTCTAGCCTGATATAACCACCGCATATTCTCGACTTGGGCTGCCAACAAACTTAACAAATGAGCTCTTGAGAGTCCTGCCAAAATGGGAAAAAGCTGAAAGTTGAGCGCCGCTAAGCTGGCGCCAAAAGTTTCCAGTTACTCCTCTTCTATATTTCTATGGTTCTATATTTCTCCAGTTCTCCAGTTCTCCAGTTTCTCAATTTCTACGGAGCAGAACAAATGTTGGAAACAACTTGGAGCAAACTTAGGCCAGTAGTCAAGGAAGCACCCAGTTTGAATAGAGGAGTTTGTAAAAGTTCACTAGCACTACTCCACTTCTACTCAGTACTCAGTGCTCAGTGCTCGGTACTCGGTACTCAGTGTGGCCAGGGCAAACAAAGTGACTGCAGTTTGTTGTCCTCGTCAGGGATGAAAGTTTGAAGGCATTCGCGAGGGCTGATGTATTGTGTGAATCATAGAATACTTATAAAAGCATCGCGAAAGTTTTTTGCCCACTTCCATTCCGCGGATTAGGGGAAAAGGGGCAAAAAAAACCCTATTAATAATCGTCAATCAATGGAGTAAGAGTAAGAGTGGGATAACGATATCAGGTAGCTGGCATTATTTCTTAATAAGCGTCAAAATTTCCAAGTTAGACAAGAACTTCTGAAATTTCTAGAATTTTCTTTATGTCAATGTCAGATTTGTTCAGATAACCTTCTTACGGATCTTGGGAAAATATTGGATTTATTGCACTCACAAATGGAAAGGTTAAGGTGCGTTTTTGGGGGGAAATAAGTTTTCCACCAACTCGGGATTTAATTTGGTTAGCAGATGAGCGGTTACAACGTCGGAGAAGTTGGGGATGATATTTACGTTTGTGTGAGAAGATGGAGCTTCTTTATAAGGCACATCGGGGGTTAGACACTCACACCCATACTCACACTCACACTCATCCACTCGCACTCAGACAATGCAGTATAAGTACCTGGCTACACATAATGAGCGATATGCGATATACATATAAATGTACAGACAAAAAAAACCTATATTATTATTATTATATCATTTTGGAACAGATTTCAGAGAGAAATATAAATTTATTCGGGATCTGGCTATAGTAATTAGGAATTATGATACAAATATGTTAAAGGGACCTTAAATTACATAAAATGGGATCGCATTTTAAGTTTTGTTTTTGCAGAATTACACTTAAGTTAAAAAAACTTCTTTTAAATACTTTTCAAACTATCTATCTACAAGTTTTCCTTCCTTCCATCTTCCTTTTCCTAGAGCCTGCAATATGAAATACATTATTTTTTTATATAATTCACTCATCAAATAAAATACATGCAAATATCTATTTGACTTGCGAATATTAAATTGATATCAAGGTGTTCTTTATTTTTTTTATTTTTTTTTTTTATCCGTGTAGGTGTGTCTGCACCAGGACATGCATATGCATCGCAGTGCCTGCAAAAAGTATGCAAATAGAACACAATTTGCATGCAAAGTGCCATCAAGAGAGCGACAGAGTGCGAGCGTGTGAGTGAGCGAGTGGGCGAGAAAGAGAGAGAGAGAGCGCGCGCGTTGGCAAAAGTGGAGTGAATCTTATTAGCCACGCCAAGAAACAAAAAAAAAAAATCATAATAAAAGTAAAAAAGGGCCAAGGAGGTCGAAGGAGGTAGTACGATGTACGATACCGGTGTTCATAACGTTGAATTCAAGTCGCGATTGAAGACCTTTCCGACCTCTCAACGTAGTAACCTTTTTTTTCGCACATTTCCCAGAATATTCGTGTAGTACTCGTGAAAAATAAATCTATATATAACAGTAAATGTAAAAGACATATGCATAAAATGATTCATGTAGCTATATAACTATTTATTCCTAGTTCAGGTAGTTCAACTGCTTGTAAAGGACCTCATAACAAACAATCTATCACTATAAAAGTGCTACTATATTTTTCAGCATGTTTACTGATTAGCGAAAACGGTTGGACATAAAAATCCATAATCAAAAACCGAAATTCGGGAATAATTCATAGGTGCGAACTAAGAAAAGATTCGAAGATATTATACTAATATCATAAATAACGGGACTTTCCAGGTGCTTTAAAATCAACCTATTTTCCAGATCTTCTTCTTGATTAAATTACAAGAAAGAGCACTTTCTTTCTGACCACACAAATTTTCTTTAAAGTTTTCCTTTATTTTCAGTCCACTTAGTTGGCTATTTGTATACTTCATTTGCGGTTCTTTTTTGTATTATGGATGCAGGAATGACCTCGGTACAAATTGTTCCTCGTGTTTTCGTTTTTGTTTTTGGCCTGCTTTCTGCTTTTGCTTTCTTGTATTGCATGTTTTGATTTCTTACACATTTTCGCCATTAAAATGCAGAGCATTTTCTTTAAAAGAAAATGAATTTTTACCGGAATTTCGCTCGACTCTTTTCTTTAACTCTCTGGCAAGCGGAACACAACAACGCGACAAAACACTGCCATATATTTTTTTTGTTTTATTTTTTCTTTACATTTTTTATTTATTTTGTGTGTGTGTGTGTGTGTGTGTGTGTGGGCGGAAGTTCGCGTGCTTTTGTGGGTGTGAGGGTGTGTGCAAAAGTTTTACGAGCAAACCGAACTGACATGTTAATTATTTTCCGTGGAACTCCAAAGACGAATAATACGCTTGCAATGTGTACGAGAGGGATAGAGAGAGAGAAAGAAAGAGAAAGAGAGAGGGGGAATGTGGCGTAGGAAGTGGGCGGTAATGAGTTAAAAAAAATTGCTGCCAATGTGGGGCACTTGCCGCCACTGAAACTGAAAAAAAGGGGTAGAAGAAAGTGCAGAATGCCATAGAAAATTGGCCCAGAAACATTAATCAAATCGACTGAGTAAAGTGGCATCTAACGATCCGCAAAAGTTTTATAACTTTGTTGTTTCTGAAGATAATTGCATTTGATTGCGGCTGCTTTATGCGATTTCAGCACGACACTTTTAATTTCATCAAATGAGAATAGACGCTTTTAAGTTTTAAAAAGAAAATAATCAACCATTATCTAGGATAACTTACCCATTTAACAAGAACCTGGTAATCTGCAAAGATAAAGAGGACGAAAGGTTATTACTTAAGATTATAGTGTTAAGATATATAATAAATCTGTAATATTTTTGTAAATAAAAATGTTCTTTGGAATTCTCTTTTTCTGGGAAAATCTATATCTATATCTGTTTATAAGTCTACCACACCCTAGGGAGTGTAAAAAACTGCTGGATTGGGTCATACAAAATCTAAATATATACTAGGGCAAAGGTTGGGGCGAAATCGAAATCGAAACTCTCCAAAAAGTGTTTCTTTAGATTGAAAAATCATTTTGTAAATATATCATACCTATTATATATAAATCTAATCTAAATTTAATCTATAAAGGTCTCCCAAAAAAAAAAACAGAACGGACTAACATAAAAATCTTAAATAAAAAGGTAAATTCGGAAATAATATAATAATATAAATTTTACAAATTCCTTTTGATTGTATGAAAATCTGAATAAATCGGCTTAATTTCGTTGTTTTTAACCATATACACGCATTATGAGTTATATGTCGTTTCATACGGGAATTTAGCAATAAGTTGGCTGCGGCTACAACCCCCAGAGATTATTTGTAGCCCAGAGCAGGGAATGGATTCCGATTCGGTACCTGAATCTCTCTCCTTCTCCAACCAACCAACCAACCGACCAACGAATTATTGGGCGGAGGGATTTGGGGGGGGCGATGTCAATCCAACTACATAGCGAAATCCATAAAGATTTGGTTCGCCCAATGCCCCCCGGGCTCCGAATATAGGAATATAGGTGCAAAAATGATTGGGCGGAGGTGAAAGCGTGGAAATTCGGGGCGTGGATGCTGCAGAATCAAACAATAAATCTCTTTTTCCCAGCGACGTTACACACACTAAGCTCATTTAGATTTATGTACCCCAAAACTGTTTTGGGGAAATCCATTTGTGTGCTGCAAACTTTTCTGCTTACGCATTTTCCTGCCGCCTTCACTTTACCACTCTTTTTTTTGCGATTTTTTTTCCCGTTTGTGTTTTTGGTACACATCGAGTACCAGATACTAGAATTGCCCACGCAGAAAATTCTGTCGGCACGCCCCCCTTTTCCTTTTCCTTTTCCCCTCCCCTTTCCTTTTCCTTTTCAAAAATCGCGAAAAATCTGTAGAGAAATACGCTTTTGAGCAGACCAAGTTTGTATTGTCAATATCAATACAACTTTCCTAGAAAATTACCATAAATGTTTGATTTGAATAAAAGTTGAGCAAATGTATTTTAGCAATGCAACATATTTTGTATCGAGCGACCGTCAAGGTTGTCCTCTTATTTTATTATTTTGAGAGCCTGAATCCTGGTTCCGTGTTGGAACATAAAAAAAGACGACTGCAAAAGTTTTATATTGCCTTTTAAAAATTTAAAGTAAATCGCTTAAAGGCTTACACAGCAGCAAAGGTATACAAATAAATTAATACTGATTTATGTACATACTTTCGCATTACTTTTTGGACGGAATTGCTCAATTTTTTGTTGCAAGCAGTGCAAGCAGTTGTTTTGATACTTGCATTCATACGTCTCCCTCGCACTCACTATGACTGGGTATCTGATAGTCGACTATATATACATATATTTCGATTTGCTTATAAAGTATTTAGTAAGCAGACAAGGACAGGGAATCGCTTGCTGAGAAAATTCGATTGCATATTAATGGTTGGATTTAGACGAGTGAACAAAGCGGCTAAAGTTCCGCGATGTAGTTTTCTAGCTGACGGCACAACAGTTGCAACTTGCAATCTCCGCACAGGAAGCACGCTTCTTGTCCACGCAGCAAAGTCAACGTCAGTGGATGTGCACTCAACCAGGACACCTGTCTCCAGTTCCCCAGTTCTCCGCCCTTCAGCCACATGGATAAATGCTGCATGCAGTCTATGGAAGCACAAGTGCACAAGGAATCGGGGAATCAGTGAATCGGGGAATAGAAACCCAGAGATTCACTCGATTTAATTCAGTTTGTTTACCTCGAGATAGGGGGGACTTTCTGGTGAACAAGTCAACAACAGGAAATTTCGATTTTCATTTCCGATATTAGGATGTACACAACAACTAAATAAGGCCAGCGAATATATTTGCAAATTATTCCAAAGTAGAAAGTGACATGCTGAAATATGTTTGTATTACTTTTCAACCATTTTCAGATCCCCCCCCCCAAAAAAAAATGGGTAAACCCAAATATACAAGTTGAAAAGCCCAAAACGACGGGGACAGTAATGCGAATCGACATTTGACTTGCGAAACCTTTATGTCACTCTGTGCTTACCAGCTCCCCAAATGGGCGTATCTGTTGAATGCCCAATGCGATGTCAGAACCAATTTGACTCTTTTGTATCGCGCCCAGATCTTTTTATACCCGTTACTCGTCGAGTTAAAGGGTATATTGTATTCGTCGGAAGGTATGTAAAAGTCGAGTGGTGCAAATGTGATACTCTTTTATTTACTAATACCAAACTAGATATAAAAACATTTTTTAAATCGGACTTTTCACTAAAAAGTTATGAGCAAATAATGAAATAACCACTTTGCAAGCAGTTTAAGCAGTTCAAGCAGTTGCTTTGGTGCTTGCATATGAGAGTAAGGGGTATCTGATACTCGAGTAATTTACTTTGTTTCCTTTGGGTGCCTCATGCAGTAGTCAAGTCAATAAAGAAATACTTTTCAAAAGTCAACCAAGCCAATGCCTCTCTTTATGACTCTAGAGATTTCGATTTGGGTATAAATGAAGCATTTTGGCTTGGCTTTTGGTCGATGCTACGCGCTGTTATGCCACATCCGCTCCCTAATCTGTCCCCAAAATACATACTAAAATACTGGCGGGACGGGACAATCAGTTTGTAACATTTCTAGGCTTATCGGTTCAACCCGAGAGAACTGGCTACTGGCTAACAAAAAAAAAAAAGAGGAGACGACATGAGCCCAGGGGAACATGGAGGTGGATTGCTGGATTGTAGATGTGAACGGTCAAGACCACGCGGCCTGGGCAACCGTTTTTCAATGGCTTTTGAGGCTTTTGTTATTTTTCGGGGCCCCAAAAACCCCAGTCAGTGTGTTTCCTCCACTTTTTGTGTCTGTTTTTTTTAATGTTTTTTGGCCCCATCTGTGCTGGATTTGTCAGGCCTGCGATGGGAAGAGACGAGAGATGAGAGACGAGAGAGATGGAGGCAGATGAAGAGGCGAAGAAAGAGCGCTTTTGCTCACGTGTCAGAGGATTCTGTACAAGGACGAGCCGGCACCCCTTCGTTGTACTTTTTAATCGCCGTTTCGGAATTTAATAATTTTAGGTCGCAGGTCGCAGGCCGCAGGGCTTGGGCCTGGC
The DNA here is from genome assembly GCA_035046095.1 of Drosophila pseudotakahashii. Classification (NCBI taxonomy): domain Eukaryota; kingdom Metazoa; phylum Arthropoda; class Insecta; order Diptera; family Drosophilidae; genus Drosophila; species Drosophila pseudotakahashii. The sequence continues at coordinate 19,837,569 of JAWNOE010000105.1, forward strand.
CCTTGGGGTCATCAGGGGGTCAGTCAGGTCACTACTGTGGGCTTTTCGGCCCTTGTCGAAACACATTTTCCCCATTTATTTCTCTCTTAACCATTTTTACACCTGTTTGCCATTTGTTTCAGGGCGAGTAAGTGGCAAAAGATGATCTGGCTGGCTGCTCGGCTCGTGTTCTTGTTTTCCAGCTTGACCTGTTGGCCTTCATTTTTGTTTTGTTTTTCTGTATCTTTCTTTTTTTTTTTTTTGCTTTTACAGTCCCGTGTGCTCCCAATTTTCCTATGAATAAGGGGACCCGGACCCATGCAGTTGCTTTTCATTTATTTTTGTTGCGCATAAATTCATTATTGCTTACTTGGACGTGGTGGAAAAGAAATTGTAAAATGTTGAAACAAGGAGTTTATGTTCGACAGTAGAATCCTATTTTTGTGCCAAATAAATTTCAATAAAATTAAATAAAAAATTTTTTATAAAGAAGCTTTAATTGAAAAATTTTCCACTGAAGGAGGATTAGGTATTTTCTTAAAATAATTATTATTTAAATTCATATTATAAGAAAAATCCTAAATCCAGCTAAAACCTTGTTATATTTATTATACAAATCAGTAAACTATCTATATTATGTTATCATTCTCAAAATAATTATTATTTAAATTCATATTATAAGAAAAATCCTAAATCCAGCTAAAACCTTGTTATATTTATTGTAAACAAGAAAGGAAGCTAGCTTCGGCCAGCCGAAGCTTATATACCCTTGCAGATCATTCCTATTCATGTACAAAAACATAATATTTAAATTAACTTGCGTATATGTTACAACAATCCAAATTTTAGCTGCTTTCGTATTACTTCGGCATTAACTTTTTGATCCTTCCTATGGCAGCTATATAATATAGCCGTCCGAATTTTGTTAAATTTTATTCGAAATTTTGAAATGTCAAAGAAAAGTCATATCCCAGAGGAGAAGACAATGTAATAAAAATCAACAAAGATATAATTTTTTTCCTATTAATTTCCATTTAATTTTCCGACCGTTCCTATGGCAGCTATATGATATAGTGATCCGATTTTATAAAAATTTAATCCGAAATTCCAAAATATTTAATAAATAATATTCCCAAGAGTAGAAAGTAATATTTCAAAAAACATCAAATCTAGAATTTTTTGCACGATTTTTTTTTCGATCCTTCCTATGGGAGCTATAAGATATAGCTATCCGATCCGGCCGGTTCCGACTTATATACTACCTGCAATAAAAAGAAGACTTTTGGGAAAGTTTCATTCCGATAGCTCAAAAACTGAGAGACTAGTTTGCGTAGAAACAGACGGACAGACGGACAGACGGACGGACAGACGGACGGACAGACGGACGGACAGACGGACATGGCTAGATCGACTCGTCTAGTCATCCTGATCAAGAATATATATACTTTATGGGGTCGGAAACGTCTCCTTCACTGCGTTGCAAACTTCTGACTGAAATCATAATACCCTCTGCAAGGGTATAAAAACCGTAAACTATCTATATTATGTTATCATCAGTAACATTGCAAGAAAAAGCTAAAGAGAAGAAGAGACCACAAATGGGATGGAGATTCCTAGGACGCCGTGGGGCATGTTCAGTACCTCTTGCTGTGTGTGTGTGTTAGTTCTACTTTTGCATTTACACACACGTGATGCACACAGAGTCATTAAGATAAGTTAGTCTCTTGGACAATGGGAGCGGCACGTGCGTGACAAGTAAATTAACAACCAATCGCAATCCCAACGTCCGCCCCTTTGGGCCACAATTATCTGTCAAGCGAGCATAAAAATAATATATAAATGCTCAATTACACCAACGCGTTTTCCAATATATCCCCCCCATCCACACACAAACACGTGCCCCAGCCAGCCACACGGGCATCGGAAAAATAAATTATGAACTTACTATCGCCAAACAATTTATCATGAGCTCTAGTTCAAATTTCCCGAATGGGCGATAAGCGAAATGAAAGCGAAAATGAAATCGGAAACACGCAAGGATTATTATGTGATCTTTATGTGAATAAATTAAAAACTCAGTGATAATTTCAAAATAAATATTTAGTTTTATATCTTTAAGAAGCCTTAAAGAATATTTAAAGAAGAAATTAATCAATTCATAAATAAATATTCTACATTATAAGTTTAAATATCCATTATAATAGAAAAAATCCCCGCACTTAATTAGCAAATTAAACTTGTTATTGGAATTAATCCGCTGAAACTTACCAGGTTCCCTTCAAAAACAAGTTCCAAGGGTGCCGGCGGAACTATCCTTCGTCCTTCGTCCTTTTCCTTTTTTTTCTCCTTTCGTTGCTTCACGTGTCTTGGTTGTTTTTATGGTTATTTTCAATGTTTATGCTGGAAGGCTCGAAGGACCATGACGATTGGCTGCTGCTGACGACGACAACCTGCAAGATCAGAGGGTTGAGATAGGGTTAAGTAAGCTTTCAGTGTATTTCTTTATATAGATAAGTAGTTTTATTTAATTATAATTAGCTCTTTTACGTTTGAACTATGTACGTGTGTCGCTAGAAAGAACAGAGCACAAAGGAAGGCCTTGAGACCGGAAAGCTCACTTTACGATGGCATGACGATGGTGTAGTAATGTGTTGGCGGCGATCAACTGTTAGCGGTCGCCTATTAGGCACCTAATCGACCATGGTATCCCGTATCCCATATATCCCACGTATTCCACGTAGCCCCACCAATATCCCATATCCCATCAAATCCGTAAGCGAATGCACGCGAGAACACGTGAGGAGGGATATGAGGAGGCGATGGCGATGCTGATTGACAGGCGCAGCCAATTAAGTGGTGCCGCCGGGAAACCGGGGATACACCCATGAAACCGAGGACTTGGGCTCCATGTCGATTAGGGGGAAGGGGGGGGGGGATGGTTACCATCCTAAGCCCCTACCTACCTGATATGTATTCCAGTTCTAGTGATTCCGGTTGCCCAACGGGTGTGTATGTGTGTTTGCGAGTGTTTCTGCTGCTGGACTGACGATGGATTTATTTCAGCGCACAAAAATGGCAAACACAGGAAACATGCGAGTGGAAGGAAGGACGATTACGAGGGTGCAGCAGCAGCAGCAGCAGCAGCAGCGACAGCAGCAGCTGCAGCTGCGATTGCGATTGCGAATGCAGCAAAAGCAACAGCCACTGCATTGTCACGACAACGACAGCTGTCCTGGCAACAGGAATAGGAATAGTAATACCTATAGCGATAGCGATAGAAACAGCAACAGCAAGAGCAAGGACAGCACAAGAGGTCCGCGATTGCGGTAAGAGCGTATGAAATCGCCATAACCAACCCCCATCTTTTGGTTCGCACACATCCCACCCTCCTAACATAAAGTACTCGATTCTCCTCTTCCGATATGATATTAATTCAATAGAACGTGGTTATCGAATAAATATTCGGTTCTTTTATCGATTTGAAAATGGGTATTGGGTAGGGTAAGGAATGAATGAAAGATCATAAACGATAACATTCAAAAGACTGAGTACAGGGAATTCTAGAATATATGCCATTTTACAAATAATCTTATTAAAAAAGATGATAATGATAGATGGTAAAATTTAAGAAATATTATCAATATTTATTTGCTGGTTTTAATAATAAATATATAATTAAATCTTTAAGTCAGTGAATATAAAATTTCCAATAATAATTTTAAATTATTTTACTAAAAATATTATTTTTCCAAATTTCTCACATTAATTTTACATTATTAAAAAAAAATATTAGAATATATATACACACAGAAAAAAGCATGTTACTGTAATATCGATATGGCCATGTACATTTCAGGTCATGCAAAAACCATATCGTTTTTACATGAAGTACTCTTTTCGACCAGGTCAAATTTACCTGGCCACATTTCAAATTAAAATTGATCTTAAATAATGTAAAATTGTGTTTATTTTCACTGTTCACTAAACATAGAAGTGAAGAGCACAAATCGAAATCAAAAGGAATAAATCCTGGGAGTCAGGAGAATCCCGCAAAGATCCCCGCTGCCTTTATAAATTTATTCACCAACTTCTAACTCCTGTATAGATGTTGCTTATGTTGTTTACTTCGCCTTAAAACCATCATATTTGCGGGCTCCAATCTCGGGCCAGAGATTGCTCCATCTGTGTGCTGAACTGTGGTTTGGGTTGCCAGCTGAAGCCAGGCCACACAATTTGCAAACCGCGTTAAAGTGCCTGCTGCCAAGAGTCAAAGAATCATCAGCTGCTCCTGCTATCTCTATCTCTGGCATGGAGCATGGAAGAACTTCATCCCGAGGACGAAAAGGACGACGACTTGACTTTGCAACACGAACTGGTGAGTGGTGAATGGTGAGTGGTGACTGGTGAGTGGTGAGTGGTGTGTCTCACCTTTCCGAGGCTTCCAGTTTTTGGGATGGCGAATTAAAGCTATGTACACGGGGGCGATGCGTTGAAAACTGCAGCGAAAATTTGCATAAGCAATTACGGGCGCTTTTTGTGCGATGAGAAGGAGATGGCGGGGAGACACCGGAGTTGGATGGTTAGCACAAATATTTTCTCCTTCGTCTATTTTGCCGCCAGGTCGCTTGACAGCCAGCCAGCCCGAGTTGGGAATGGGAAGTGGAGAATGGGGATGTAGAATTCTGGATGGAATTGGCTTGGGTGCCCAAGGTTTGCGTTCGCCATCGAAGCAACGACGACATCATCATCATCCTCGGAGAGACGTCGTCGCCAAGTGGCTGCCGCGAAATGTGTAATGCATCAAAACAAAAATAACAAGTGTCGGGAAAAAATGCAACATTGCACTTAAGCACAAGGTGTGCCAAAAAGAAGGAAATAAAAAAAAATACAGAAAAATAGGAAGGAAGGAAATAAGGTGAGGTTTACCTCGGCGACGATGAGGCCATGGGCAAAGGGAATGAGTGAATTCCAAGTAGCCCTTAATAAGGATCCTTGCAGAAATGAAATATGATCAAAGAACTTTCATAACGAGATGGCATTCAGTTGGCAACGGCTTATTAAACTCATATTTATGATTTAATGTGGGCATCAAATTATGAAAACACAATTTATCTAATCGAAATTGTCCTTGTAATATTCTAGAAGTATTATTTTATTACTCTTTTGTTTATTTATTTTTTATTTTATTTATCTTATCTAAATAGTCCTTATAATATTCTAGAAATATTATTTTATCTGATCTAAATTGTCCTTACAATATTCTAAAACTATGATTTTTTTTATCTCTTAATCTCTTTGATCTCTTTAAAATTATAATAAATATATTTCTTTGTTTCTAAAATTAAAAAAATAAACATTTTAAAATCTGTTAAATATTAAAATACTTAAAGCTGTGAGTTAGAGTTCTGAAATAAAGAACAAAGTTTCGAGTTCTAAAAATAAGTATTTGAAATTGCAATGTTTGTGCAGGGGAGGGGGGAAAAACACGGGGAGATGCGCTACATAAAATTCGCATAATAAACTGCAACTCGTCGTCGGGGGAAAAGGGGGAGAAATAGAAATGCTGTAGGGCTTCTTCGCCGACTGAACTTTTGAGGAAATCGGCTCACAGTTTGAGAGCTGTGCAAATTTCCCGGCAGCTAACAAAATTTATTTTTGTGCGCCCATTTCGGTGGAGAGAGAGTTGTGCATCATCAGCAGAAGCAGCAGCAGCAGGCAATTAAAGTTGCAACTTAAAGCCACCATTTGCCACTTGAACAAGCTGTTTGGTAAACAGAAAATAAGTGGCCAATTTGTTGGTTGCAATACCCTCAAAGGTAGTGAAATTCTGCAGGTCTGCTTGATTTATGACCGGGCAGCATTCGATTGAAGGATGCGGTGCTTCTGGCCGGCGTTATCTCAATCAATCAATTTTGCATTATAATAGGTAGGCTTCGCATGCACTACTCGTTCAGCCTGTCAGAAAGTGTGAAAGCGTGTAAAATAAAGTAAGCTGGCTAGAAATATAGAAATATTTTTGGGTTCTTTAATTCTTAGAATTTTTTTGAAGATAATATTTTAACAGAAAATAATGATATTTATGTATATTATAATAATACTAAAAAGAAGTCTTAAAATCTGAGTAAATATCGAAGCATACATAATAAACAAATTAAAAAAAAAATAAAAAATATATATATATATATATATATAAAAAAATTAATTTTTTTTTATATTTATTTATTTTTTATTTATTTATATTTTATTTTATAATAATAGTAATTAAGAAACTCAGAAAAAATGTTGTTCATATTTAAAAAAAAAATCTAATGAATTAAAAGCTTATATATTCGATAAGATCATTTTGACCAGACATATCGACCTCCTTTTTTATTTCAGTAGGGGGTTCAGTAAAACCATTTTCGAGTTCCGTTCCGTTCTACGGAAGTCTCGTGCATTAGCCAGTTTATAATATCTGCATTATTCCCGTTCGTTGGCTTTCCCTTTGGTTGTACGGTTCTATGGTTCTATGAAACCTACGAACCGAACCACCCCGATGATTTAGCTCGCCTCAAAACCAAAAGCCAAAAACCATAACCAAGGCCCCTTCAGATCCTGTCCAGACCGCTAACGGGTTCGTTAGACGTCGACGGCGGCGGCGGTCACTACTGCAATCAGTTAAACAATGTTACATATTAACGCGTAACCCAGCGAGAAATGGCGCCCAACCCAAAAACCCCACCAAACAGTGAACTTCCACTTCACATTTCACATCTGCCAGACTGGAGAAGTGGAAGTGGAAATGGTAGTGGATGTGGATGTGGAGGAGCGGAGTGGACGACGCGAACCGCAATATCTTTGCATAAATAAAACATAAATTACCGACAGGCGGTGTTGGTCGGTCGGTTCGGTTGTTCGGTTGTTCGGTCGTTCGGTCCGTTGGACGATGGTTGGTCTTTGGAAGAGGGAAAGGCATCTGGTCCTACGGGGGGATATGGATGGGTGTATGGGTGTATGGTGTACGGTGTTATGGGTCGTCTATGGGTCTGGGTGGGCTAATTAAAACACTTGATGGCCTCTTCTGCCTTCCATCTCCATCGCCATTCGACTGGGCGTCTGGCGTCGTCTGATGTCAAAACCTCCTAGCTGGCGGCCTTCTTGATGGAGAGGAGAATTTCGAATGGGCCCCAAAGGCTGAGAAGGATGATGTTGTTATTACACTTTTTTCCTTCTCCTGCTACTCCTCCTCCTGAACGAAGGGGGTGTCCCTGGTAATGGTAAGCTTTATCCTGGAGGCGTGTCTGCTTTATTACGCGGAAGGGACAGCTGTCGATGTCAAGTTTTTTTTTTGGCCTCTCAGCTGAGAAAGCAAGTAGCAAAAAGCAAATGCCAGCTCTCACCTGTCACGCATTGCAAATAATTTGTTGATATTAAGTGCTATTAATTATGATGCCATTTAAGAACGTATTCATTGGAGAATTTTGGCCCGGGTTGGTTGGTTTTTGAGGCTTTGGCTCTCGGTTTCGGTTTGTATGGGATTTATTTGGTCTGGCATAAATTGATTTCGAGAGCATAGCCACGGAATTTTAATGTATATTCAGGATTGAAGAGGAGGAGATGGAGATGTTGTGGTAAACTGATTTACTTTCTACACTTAAATAAAAAGGCGACGAATATGGCAGCTTTATGATTTGACATAGGTTTATGGGATTAAGGTTTATAGAATGTAGAAAAGACTTGAATAATTGAAAATGTTCCTAAAATAATAACTTAAGGTATATAAGGTGTTGGGAAATGCTTTATGTGGTAGAAAGAAAGAAAATCCCTTGAAAACATGCTCGATTTTACACACAACTACACACATTACATTGGATTTTTAGAACTTACACTGGCAAAAAAGGAATGTACATTTATATTTTATAATTTAATATAATTTTTTTTTGGGTATTTATTTGGGTATAATTTTTTATAATTTTTTTTTTTTATTTAGTTTGTTATTATTTTTAAATATTTATTATAATTAATAATATTAATATTTTTTCTTGTAAAATATGAAATTAAGTGGTTAAAAATTATATTGTAGATAAAAGATAAGTACAAAAAATCGAAAGGGAATAGCTGTAATTCTTTAAGAACTTATAAATGGTGGTGAAATTTCCCATAAAACATCAATATGTATTTTTTACTAGTGTTCATCGTACGACTGAGGACAAATATTGGAAATGGGCGAACTTGGTAAATGCTGTAAAGTTGGCATCATACCCGTCCGTCTTCGTGGGTTTATAGAGGGTCACGTGCTAACTTGGTTCATTTTATGGATATTTTACCAGTGCCTCCGACACGTTTACTTTTAGTGTAAAGCGTCATCCAAAAACGAAGAGCGCTGAAAGGGAAAAAAGTTTCGGTGGACTAGGGTTTTCCACTTTTTTTTTCACCCTCTCCCTTTAGTGGGTCGGACTATATTCGTTGTTGTAACAGTTACGGCAACTTGTTTTAGTTGTCAGACAATTGCGATTGGGAAGAGAGCATGACAAAAATGAAAAGCTATAAAAATTTCGAACATAAAATTTAACTTTTGCTCCCTTTCTGTTAGTGCGGGACATTAAAAATCTAGCGTTGCACTCTTGTAGACTACAACTAAAAACCAAAGAAACAAAAAAATAAGAAAAAGTGTAGATAAAGGGAATGCGGAATGGAGAACGAAGATGCGCAATCCCCAAGAGCTTTTCGCCCGGTTTATCTTATTTGAGCCAAACGGCGTAAGTCGTTAAAACCAAGCGGATTGTGCTATTGAATCTGTGCACCCAGGACCTCTGCTCGAAGTCTGGCCCACAATTTTATGGCATAAGCTGATGATAACTTCAGACAATCTTGCAATCTTACAACTAAAATGATCAGATAGGTAAAAAAAAAAAAAAATTTTTTTTAAATATATTTGTTAAAAAAAAAAAATATATAAAAATATATATTTAGAATTTTTTTTGTATATATTTTCTGCAAGTTCAATTTGACATACCATTGAAATTTATTAAACATTTTCGATATCGAAAAAAAAAACAAGATGGCGAAATTAGTAGAGAGAAAAATTCGAAGATCGAAATTCTTGAAATATTTAGATTTTATATATCATTTGTTTCTTTAAATCATATTTCTCTGACTAGATTTCCTAATTCCTAAGGTGTTTTTATTATTTTTAATTAATAGTTATAAAAAACGGAAACAGAATGCAGATTTTTTCTGTTAGTTAATCCTTCAGCTATCATTACTACATGGGTGTGCTAATAGTAGTTGTAGTTGTATACAGCTAGTAAGGATAGATTAAAATCTGACTTGAGCTTAATGGAGCTCGGTGCTTTATATATGTATGTATGTAACTTTCAGTGGCGCCATCGTCCAGCTGTGGACTTTTTTCCTTTTTTATTTTTTTTTGTTTTTGCCGGCAAATTTCATTTCGGCGATTTAATCAAGCGAGTCAGGCCAAAACCGCCCATTTAAGTTACGTGCAAACCTCACGAACGAACTGAACCAGCGACCCTGTGAGAAACAGGGGAGGGTGGTATAGTATAGGGTGCCATATGCCCTATATGGCACATGGTACTAGGCAGGGCCACACATAACGTTCCAAATAATAAACGAAATCAAATTAATGTAAATCGCGTCGTACCCATACTTTCTCGTTTACGTATACGGCACTACAATTTTAATAGCTACTGCGGTTTTGCGTGCAATTAAACATTTCGTTTCAGCAGGCGGAGAGAGTTAGAGTTTCGAGGTGTCGAGAAGTTGGGGGAAGTTTGAGGAGGGAGGGCGAGGGAGGACGAGGCTTAAGGGCTGGATATGGAAACATTTAATGGATAGAGACATGATCCGGGATATAGCTCAAAGAGCTTGTACTTCTTAATAGCAGCGGGGGAAATTAAATGGAGTTTAATTTACTCGTTTTCATCACAAAGGAATTTGAGGTAACTAGATTGAAAGTCTACAGAATAACGGTTTTCTTTTAATGGGGGGGAAATCCCTGAGAATTACGATGATTTTCTATATTAAGAATCTATCTTTACAATATTATCATTTCATATATCTTGTACTTAAGCTTTAATTAACTTATTTTTATTACAACATGAAGCTAATTCACTTGGAAGTCTATAGAATCAGCGATATGTTTCGTTGTTGCTTTGTTGCCTTGTTCAATTCCACCCAAACACATTGTGTTGGCCAAGTTTCAAGCGACCGAAATTGACTTTCGGCGTCATCCGTTGTGAAGAACCCCATTGTGGAGGAGGGAGCTCTTACAAAGTTTGTCTCGTTTGGACACTTTTTTCGACTTATCACGTCTTTCGTTTCGTTTCGTTTCGTTTCGGCCAAGTCGGTAGTCGGTAGTCTATAGTCTATAGTGTATAGTCATACCACAATGCAAGTCCTATGTACGTATGTCCTTGGCTAATGCTGAGGATCTTTGTTTTGCTCCCGGTGTTCCCATTCCATTGTCGAAAATCGGTATTCATATTCCCGCCGGGGGGCACGAAGGAAAGGATTGTTGGCTGTCGCCGGAGAGCTGCAACCCAGCTGCTCTTCTCCTTTTGTGGGCCGAAATATCGGACAAGCACTTGTCACTTTTCACTGCAGTTGGCAACAGAAATAGCAACAGCAACAGCAACTGGCGACAAACGACACAAGACAGACGGCAGGAGACGGCAGGAGGCGACAGGAGAAGCGGAAGGCAATGGGTTGAACAACAGGATGGATGGTGCAGCTTCTCGCATGGCTGATGCTAAAAATGCATCATACCAGATGCCACAGAGAGAAAGAGGGAGACTCCTGAATAGGTCATTAACTTTGGCTAGTGGCAGCAGCAAGAGCAGCCGCCTCGCTTCGTCACTTCAAGTGCGGTTTTTAAAATTGATTGAAGCAATTTAAAAAGTCTTCCGGTGGACAACGATGATGATGACACTGGTTGACAAAATTTTGATTACGAAACCCCACTCGCATCATATATATTCAGGTGGGAAAAAGAATAACGGTGGTGAGCGGGAAAGCGGACGGATAAATCTGGAAAACGTTTTCGTTTTATTCGGATTCGTTTGGGTTTTCAGCTTTCCACCCCCTCCCCCCGTTTCACCATCATTCCATTTAAAAAGCAATTTGATTTATTTGCCATGCAAACGCCAAACAGCGACAAGAACAATGCCAGCGACAACAAACAACCAACAAACAACCAACAACCATCGTTGATTGTTGTTCGTGTTGGTGTGGTTGTTGCCGTGGTTGTTGCTGTGGTTCCTGCTGCTGCTGCTGCTGATTTGGCCGACTCTGTTTTTGTCAGGCAGCACTCGAAGCATGAAACATACCAGACTGACTCCATATATCCACACACAAATATATATATATATATATATATATATCTAAATATATATATAGCCAGCCATCCAGGCAGCCAGCCCAATGTATAATTATAATGGCATTTTGCCAAAATACTTTACAAAAAATGAAACACAAACACATGTTTCTATGTCAAGGCGATATGCCCGATATAGGGGCGTGGCATTATAATGGGTGTGTGAGGGGTGAAGGGGTAAAGGGGTAAAGGGGCTTGTGATGGGGTGCATTATAGTTGGCCGACTCGAATGCAACATGGCGCATTAAGCACAGCGTATGCTAAACTTTCGCCAGGACGCAAAACACAAACCAACATGATAGCAGTGATATCATTGAGGATTCCACTGCAAACTGAAATTGAAACTGGGAAACTGAAACTCCTGCACACAACAATGGGGGGGGGGGGGGGGGTTCGGTTGGGTCCTTCTGAGGAAATAATCCTTTTGTTATGCCCCCCACAAAAGGGTATTACAACTTTTGGTCGGGTATACGCATTTACCAACTACCTTCGTTAAAAGGCGATGGGTCTTTTATAAAACTATTCCATTAAAATCGAAAGAAATACCGATTAAAACTTCAGAGGAAATAATCCTTACCACAAAAGGGTATAACAATTTTGGTCTGGGATACGCATTTCCTAACTACCTTCGTTAACAGGCGATGGTCATTAATAGAACTGTACCTTTCTAATCGAAAAAAATAGCTATTAAACCTTCTGAATAAATAATCCTTTTATTATGTATTACAACTTTTGGTCTGGGATACGCATATACTAACTACCTTCGTTAACAGGTTAACTATATCATTAAAATCAAATGAAATAGCGTTTATATCCCATTTTGGCAGTAGATTACAGATTACAGATTGGTACTTATATGCCACTATCCTAGTGATGAAGATACCTACTTCAAATGGTCGGAGATGTGTGCTTCAAATTGTGTTTCCGGGCGAAATATCGATTGGATTGCCAAGTCATAATTTCGTTAAGAATGGTTTAAGCCAAAGGAGGCAAGAAGGAAATTTCAGTAGGATGCAAGTGAAAGGGTTAACGGACGGCATTATGATGAGCGTGGGTGATAAAGGGAGTGAGAGGGGGGGTTGGGGTTGATGGGAAATTTGTGAGCAGCAAAACGGGGGCAGGACATTATGAAAATGTAGTTGTCGTTGTCGTGGGCAACATATAAATTGCATTTTGGAAAATGTTGCATATCATATATAAATGTAAGGGAAAATAAATCAACTTTGTTGACATTTGTCAGTTTCTTTTTTCTTTTATTTATTTTTTTTTTCATGCTGCTGCTGTTGTTGTTGTTGCTGTTGCTATGGTTGTTATTGCTGCAGTTGGTATATTTGTCATTGCAATTGTTATTGTTGTTGCCATATATGTTTATGTTCTGTTCCTGCTGATGTTTCTGTAGCTATTTCAGCTGTGCTGTGCTCCTCCTGCCTCGAAATCCAAGCACAAAATTCAGTTTTTGTGTGTGTTCTTTTCACTTCCCCCATGTTTTGTTTCGTTGCGTTGCGTTTCTTTTCGTCTCGTTTCCTTTTTTTTCCATTTTTTGCGCTTTCATATTTTAGCCCTCTCCGCTAGAAATGTCAAGCGCACTTGCACGACCTCCCAGCCACGCCTTTCAACTGAGTGCTCCTTATGCTTCTGCTGTGTTGACTGACAAAATGCTTCTAAGTGCACAATATTGCTCACATGGCAATGTGGGCGAATGGGGCGGCAAATGGGAGAACCGTTTGCTCCATTGGGGGGAATTCCAGGGGAGGGGGGGGGGGGTGGGATCAGACTGACAATAAGCAAATGACTAGAGCAACAAGACATATACGACGAATAGGAATACGAATACGCAACACAGCACACTAACAGCAGAAGCAACAGAAGCAGCAGCAACATCAACATAGCAAGACTTTTTGAAAACTTTTAAAAGCATCTCCACACCTCACACTTTTCCTGGGCTAATGCGAGTTTGCCAGGAACTCATTATCTGCTAGATTCACCGGGCTAGATTCACCAAAAAAGCTACGTGAAACATAAATGCACTTCAAAAAAAATAAAAACAACTTAATATTAAGGAAAGTAAAAAGAATTTAGCTATAAAGGAAACGCAATCTTTCTTCTACGAAATAGAAAATGATCTTTGGAGATAAAAACTATTTATAAAAAGATTAATTCTTGTTTTAAATCGACTAAAAATTCTACATCTTCTTAGATCTCTTGAAAGTGAGTAAATCCTTTATTATCAAACTTAAATTTCCACCTAAACTGAACCTAAGTAAGTTGTAAATAAATGTATACTGCAGAAACGTAGTTAATAAACCAACGGGAGACCAGCACATTCACGATGTAGTGCGTTCTTTTATGGTAGTTACCCCATTTAATTTGACTTTCCCTAGAGTTAAGCAGATAGTTCAGGTCCCTCCTCGTAACATTTGCAGTTGGATGGTGGGTAGGGAAACTTAAAGGGCGATAGTAACAAAAGTGCGATGTCGTGTTCGTAAACATTAAAAATTTAAGCATCAATGGCAATGCAATCGCGGGCTATAAATCAGAGTCTATAAAATGCTCCAAATGTTTCCTCGTGCAGATAACTTATCTTGGAGTCACAGGGCTAAAAATAAAATCATCGGGATGGTTGATGGTGTGGAGTGGGTTACGGAGAGTATCAGAGTGGGGTGTCAATTTCGAGAACACGCCCCACCGACTGATAATATTGAATTCGCCTGATAACGGACAAAGCCGCTTATCGCACATCGCACATACACTTTCGATAAGTAGGAAGCTCGCTGCTCGACGGCATAAATCAAAAGTGAATGTTAAACAAAAGGCGACAAAACGAAACGAAACGCAGAATGGTAAACAAAATGCAAAGAGCAGCAGGGCAGCAGTGCAACATTTACTGCATTTAGCCAGCAGCTCACTCCATAAACTACTACAAACTGTGTAAAATGTGTAAAATGTGCAAAATGATTTGATGATTCCCCCCAGTATAAAACATGGCATTTTTGTTTGTGTTGTTTTTGAGCTTTTGTCAACTCGTGGTTGAAATTTAAAATTAGACCGACAACCAACCCAACTTTAGCCAAAAAAAAAAAAACACAGTAATTGGGAAAAACTCTGAAACGCAATCACCTTTTTTTTTGCAGAACGTTAAAGTTGGTTTTGCTGCATGGAACCTCTATTATATGTCATTACAAGCAACTAAAAAGCGCACACATTTGGTGCATATAAATAACTATAACTAACTATAACTTAGAGTTTCTCTACAAATGTGGACGACCTGTATGGGACCCATGCTGATTAAGTTCGTTTCTGTTTCTATTCGCCATTCAGACGGGAAAAAATTTGATTATGTGGACTGTAATTTAAACTTAGGACACAAAAACAACAATTATATACGTTTATTTTTTTAGAACTATTGTTTTTCGTAAGAATGTATATGGGCACTTCCAAAATGTCGCTCGGGACATTTGCACACCTTTAAAGTTGAAAAAAAATTGTAAAACAATGGATTTTAATTTTAATTATGGGATTTTCTTTTCACTCTTCCCAAGCTCTATTTTTGGTAAAAATCTTGATTTTGTACCACTTTTAGTTTTTAAGATATCGGTAAAAAACTGCCGTATTCGCTCGGGACAAAAATAGAAGTGGATTTCGGGGAAGTTCATACAACACCAAAAAGTAGCGAATTCTGATGGAATATTTTAAGTGCCCATATGTTTATTTAGCTTTTAAATTAATGATATATCATAATCGACTTTCTAAATATAATTGAATTATAAAGGTGTCAAAAAGTATGCTACAAAATGTGTTTATCCCGAAATATGGCGTTCTTTTTTCATTGCATACTTTTAGACACCCTTATAAGTGATTTTAAAGCCCTATTGATTTCCGTGCTACTCTTCCTATTTATTTTAGCAAGAAAGCGGGCTACATTTTAAATTTCTTCGAATTAAGTCTGATTAATTTCTGTAAACTTAAAGAAAATTCCTTTGGATCCGATCCGTTTGTCCTTAATTTGAAGTCTGAATTATGGCTCGAGGCATTTTGATTTTTTTTTGTGTTCTCTTACAAAGAGTCCCCCAAACCCAATTGTTTGTCACATTTGCGCCCATTTGCGAGGCTGAAAATGTCCTAAATGTTCTTCTCGTTTTTTCTCCTTTTTTTTCTCTCTCTCTCTCTCGGTTCTCGACTCTCGTGCTCAAATCTCTTATCAATCACAAGGGACCCTCATTTGATTTTTGGCTGAAAGAGACATTTGTGACACCCCAGCTGGTAATTGTTTGTAAATGCTGACCTCTCGGGAGCCATTTCGAGTTGGCCAAGAGCAAAAATCGTGAATGTAGGACAGCGTTTGAGGGCCAGCCTAATTAGTAGCGGCGAGTGGGTGGTTGGTTGGTTTGCCGGGTTTGCTGGGTTTTCGAGGTTTTCGGTTTTGGGTTTGGCTCGAACATGGCCTTGAGGGGACTTTCCGTTACTGTTACTCTGCTGCTGACGTTTTCGGCTCATGTTGCTGCTGTTACGGCTGCTTCTGCTACTGCTGCTGTTGCCTAATGAGCGTCAATTAAAGTGGCATTAACGCAGCTCGACGGCCAAGTGGGACCCACCAAAGCGATCCGATCAATCAAGGCACAATGGCAAGGTGATTGTTGCCAAAGGGAAAAAGGCTTTCCCTTTTGCTTAGCATATTTTCGCTGTGTGTGTTTCAGCATTTTCCTTTGCAAACCCCCAACCCCACCTTCTAGTAGAAATAAATTGAGTGGAAATAATTTTTTTATGTTCTCCCATCCCCGCCTTTATCTGCCACCCATTTTCTCTGTGTGTTATGTTGTATGTTGCCTTTCTTTTTTATGAATTTGTCGTTCGTCTCGTTTGCCTTGCCCGTTTTATTGTTGGACTTAAGTAGATTATTTGTTTATTAACACAAAAGGCAGTCGTCGTCGTTGGACCCAAACAACAAAAAGGGGTCGCGGAGCGGAAAAGGCAAAGGCAAAGGAATAGTAGACGAAAAGTCTCGGGGTCCATTGTTGCTAACTGGCCAGCCAGCCCAACGCCCAAAAAATAAAAAAAACACTGGCTCATGGAGGAAAAGTAGCCCTATTTTTTTTCATATTCCGTCTGGAACAACAACCGTACTTATTGTTTGCTCGACTTGCTGACATTTTCGTTAACAGCGGAAATAAAGAAATAACGTTCCCTGCCCTGCAAAATATGTGGCCTACTTTCGAGCGTAAATTTTATAAAAGCCGAGAAAAACCACTTGGGTTTTGAATTCACTTATCAAGGTGTCTAAAAGTATGCAGTGAGAGAAAAAGATCGCTCTAGGAGATTTAAAATTTTTTGTTGCCTACTTTTAGACACTTTAGTTGGCAACCATTTTGAATATCTGTAATTTAATCTCTAAAATTACCAATTAAGTGCAAAACATTCAAGATAGAGTTGCATTTTTGAAGTATTCACTACTTTTTAAGGAAATTGCTTTTTTGCATTGCTTTCAAACTGAAATAAGTTATAAGTATTTCTTAAAACGGTCCAATTTTAAAAGTTTGTTGCACCTGTATAGGTCGATTCATATTGCCAATGCAAACTTATTTCGCCGAAAAAACTTTAAATTATGAATGCTTCAGAATTTTATGGCTCGCGGGGGCGGAAGACGAAAAAGAAGATGGGAGAAGAAGGATGGTGTCTTCGAAATTCTGATTTTGTTCGTCATTTGAACTTTGTCAGTTCCGCGCGCTCATCGATTGCAAGGAACTCGACTCCAGCGTTTATTTTTGTTTTGCCAATCTTCGAATTGATGGCGGATAGTGATGTCACCGGTGGTTCCTTGATGGCTCTGAGGCGACAAACCCTTGCTACCTCAGAAACAGCTCGGCGGATATTATCTCAGAGCTCCCCACCCTTCGAACCGAGCCTCATTATCAGAAGTAATTTAACTTTAAGGGTGCTTCATCGCTAATGAAGGACCCCCTTTGCCCTTATCTTTTCACTTTCTCCACGAGCAGCTGTTCCGGTCATCTAAAAGCTGCCATTTTTCGGAAAGGTTGAAAATCGCCTAGAGCCGTGGACCTTGCGCGAAGGACCAAATTATTTCCGACAAAATTAAATTGCAGTCGAGCATCCGCAACCGGTGAAGTTTGATAAAATTACCCTAATGATTGGCCACTTTTTGAACTAAAAGTTCAGTTTACATCTGCCTATGACCTATGGAAGTCAAATATATAAGTAGTTATAATTAATTAAAGTGATCTTGAGAAACTTGATTAATTCGTTATAGGAAATGTCTTTTAAAAGGTTTTTAATATAAATAAAATATTGGAGGTGCCACAAAAATAGTTTAAATATCGAAATAGGTATCTAAAAGTATGCAATAATATGTGTTTAACCCAAAACTATAATGAATTCATACCGGAAGACAATTATTATTTATTCACTGCATACTTTTAGTCCCATATTTTTATTTTTTATTCAGAAAAGTATCGTTAAAGTTATATTCTGTTGGGAACTCCCTAAATATATTTGAAAATTGAAAACCCTATTTCTCATTTTTTGTTCAGCTACAAATGGCAAATCGTCTTTGGGTAAACCCAAATTTGAATATTTTGTTGAAGGTGGCTGGTTCTGGCTGGCGCCGAAATATTGATGTCGTTGTTAGTGGCATTTGCATTTGCATTTGCAGTTGGGAACAGTTGGGTTTTTGGGTTCTGGGTTGTGTTGCTTGTGGGCGGAATGCAATTTCAGTGTTTTTTTTTTCTTCTTTTTTTTTTTTTAACAATACTCAAACATAAATATAAACGAGTGCCGCGGGGGCACACAAGTCGGTCTTTAAAGTCACTGATGGTAGTTTATACATCGGGTGAAAATGCTGCTGGCGCTGACAATCGCAGCGATTTCTTTGTAATTTCATCGATTTTGGCAACGACTTGGCTTCTGATGCCTGATAAAATTAATGAACATTCAGAGCTCTGACCTGAAAAATGAAATGCACCGACGGTGCTGTCGTTTTTGCCTTCAGTTTGCTAGTTGCTAGTTGCTGCTGATGTTGCAGTTTCACTTGATTTCTAAAGCGATTTCAGGGGGCAGAGAGGGGGGTAGAAGTGGAGGCCCTTGGATGATTGAACAGGCGAACGAACAAAAACAAAATCAATTTATTTGCGATTATTCAACGGATGCAAAAACAGAATAGTACAGAAAACAGCAGCTAAATCAATGGCCAGTGGCTCTCGGCTCTCAGCTCTTGGCTCTTGGATTTCAAGGAGCTCTGCTTCGAGGAGACCCTCAAACAGTTGAATGAATAAACAAGATATATGCTCTTCAATAAATAACGCAGAATAAAGTGAAATCCGTTTATTGCAACTAATTGCATTCAATTGAACTTTTATGGGCTCCCCAACTCAACCCAACCCAAGTGCCACTGGGCACTTTGCTAATAATGCATCGGACAACTTACTTTCTGCTGCTCCGTTAAGAAAACTCTGCTTGCCAGGGGCTAAATCAACAATGTGTACTGTGTAATATTGCTCTTGGCATTCCACATTCCATAGCCGAGTGTAAATCGCCCGGAGGATGCACTGCATCGGGGCTGCATATTAAAGTGTTTTTCTGTAAAAGAAAGGTCAAGTGGTCGGTCAAATTCGATAGAAATGCCCGGCGGCAATGATCGCTGCAATTACAACAGCTGCAGGTTATAAGCAAATGTTATAAGAAGGCGAACGAGCGTGCATACGTTAATTGAGTACCGGTTATAGTATAGTTTGTATTCAGCTTTAATTTTATGAAATTGTAGGGGAGTCTATGAATAGATCTGAAAAGCCCACACTCAAAACAAAACTCGAGGACAATTTTTGGTCAAACTATAGAAAATAAAACTTATAGTATTACCAAAAGCGCAAGTTCTAAAAAATCCACAAATAAAAAAAACTATTTTGGCCGTAACAATGGAAATAATAATCCAAATATGGAATGTCATACCTCGCTGAGCTCGTTGTTTCATCCCCTATAGATTGGCATTCAAATCTAAAAATTTAAAATTTTTATAATTTTTCACAAAAAATCAAAATTTTTAAAAATGCGAAAATTTGTAAAAAATTAGAATGTGCGGAAAGTGATGGTAATCGTTAGTTAAGGTTGTTAACTGCACAAAACAATCATTCTTTTATCTGTGGGCCTTAATTAGACCAAATTACGATTAAATAAATCCGAAAAAAAAGTTGTTTTTTTCTAAATTCTATTCTATAGTTTCCACCCTAAATTATCAGTATTTTGGTCGAAACAAAGGAAATAATTATCCATATATGGAATGTCGTACATCGTTGTGCTCGTAATAAAATTCCCAATAGATTGGCATTAAAAACTGGACATTTTATTTTTTTTGACATTTTTTCGAAAAAATTATGATGAGTTTCCAATGTGACAGTAAAATGGTAAAAGTCATTTCACATTTAAGACGACGTTTTATGGGTTTATTGATCATTGGATGTGGTATACATTTTAGATTCCAATCAAAAGCCTCCACATTTGCTATTAAATTGGTTTTTAACCAGCCAGAAGATCCACTTTCGGTATGATTTAGATTATAAGCATAAGCGCTTCAACTATACCGAAACGAAAAGGTCCATAAAACTGTCACGAATCTGCCGGATGAAGCACTTTCTAATTTCCATTTCCATCTGCCCCGGCGGGACGCATAATCCTCAACGCTGCCCACAAATCCTGCACAATTAGCATAAACGATATTATCAGTGAGGCCTCATCATCATCATCATCACTATCTTTACTAAGAGCTCCAGAATTATCGAAAACTGTCATCAACAGCTGCTAGTTACTTTTGACTAACCGTTGGGATTGAGGATTCTCGCCACAATATGAGGACATTGACTAGATGGATCCATCCATTCACACAACTACTACTACTACTGACTACTGATCCTTTCCCGCTTTCCCGATTTCCCGCCTTATCTGCGATGAACATATAATGCAGGTCATATGCTCAGCGGGTTGCCACGGCAAATTTCCATTCATCTTGCCACTTCAAATTAAATGCGCTTAATGTCTTTATGCGGTTGTTGCCGCTGCAATATGATGCACAGCCTGCTGCGCGGGGGCGAAATTACATCAGGACACCAAATCCACACATTGTGGATGCGGAGGATAGAGATATATATAGAGAGAAGATATACGTACGTATATATGCGAGAGTATCCGTAGTTGCCAGTTGCGAGTACATTGAAATTAAAATGGAAAGGAGAAACATCCTCTTTGCCTGGCATAATTTCTATGAATTTCGCTTGGCTCAGCGAAAGTAGCAACACTGGCGTAAATTATTTATTTTGGGCCGAGCAAGCGACAAATACGACGAGTAAGGCAACAAGTGCACAGAAAGAAACTATGTTGATTGACTAATGAGATATGTTATTCGTTTTAAATGCGCGATTATAATTAGAAAACATTTATCTGTTGGAAAAGGCAAAAAAAAAAAAAAATTCCAGTGGGTATTGAACCTGAAACCAATTGAATTGCACATTGCACAGGATTTCCTAACGAGATATATTATTTTGTTTAATACATGATTACAATAATAAAACAATAAAATAGTAAAAAAAAAAAAAAAATTGCATTGGGTATTGAACTTGAACCTTGCAGAATGCTTATGATTTCCTAAAGAGGTGTTGGTTTTTTTTTTAAATGCATGATTATAATTTGATAACAGTCATCTGTTAAAGTAAGGGGAGAAAAAGTTGCAGTAGGTATTGAACCTGGACAACTTATTTGTAATTTGCACTCGGGAAAGTTATCTTTCATTTTTTCTAGCAGTGTACGAGCAAGGCAGCAAACGACGACAACATGAAAATGTAGAATGAAATGAAAATTGTTTCATTCTAATTAGAGCAGCAACATTTTGCGCTGAGACAGCAAACATCAGCGAGGGTTGTGTGTGGGGGGGGGGGGGGTTTCGGGGGCTATGGGGGCTATGGAGGCTATGGGCCACGACTGTCGACTAGAGATAGACGACAATTAGGCAACGGCTTGGCGCGAAGAAGGTGGGTGGGTGAATGGTTAGATGGATGGATGGATGGGTTTTTTGGCTTGGGCATGGGAATGGGTTTTCGTTTCGTTTCGTTATAGAAGCGTGGGAAGATTGGGGCGTCAAATTAAATGAGTTGGCGCGCTGATTCTGCTTCTTCTGCTGAAAGTAAAAGTGTTAAAAAGCTGCTCACTTGAAGGTAAATCTCTAGCTCAAGTAAGCAAATGCATGTGTAGCTGTGTGTGTGTGATTATGACACTTGTGTGCTCATTTCTGTCACGCCCCATTTTCGAGGCAAAAGGCAAAAGGCGCTTTCAATGATTCGGCTTTCGTTGAAGTTGTGCTTTGCATTTGCTTTTTGCCTTCTGCTTTTTTTTTTTGTTATTTTGTTTTTTATTTTTGTTTGCTAGCGCTGCGCTTAGAGCTTTGTTCATATAGCTCGACTTGAAATAGAGAGCATTTGAGACGTATTTAAAAAACAATTAGAGACGGAAAGGAAAAGCGAGGGAGAAAAAGAGGGGGAGGGGTTTTCTGGGGTTTCTGGTTACCGGCATTGCTTAATTTCAAAATTCCTGAGCACCACCCCTCCTCCCCGTGTCAAAATAAAATTAATTTTAAGCCAAGCTACCATAAAATGTATAAAAAACAATTATGTTCTTGCTGCTCTTTTTTTCTTTTTTTTTGGGTTGGAAAACATGTGTTAATTGGAAAATAGTTGTTCTTGGGACTCTGAGAGCTTGATTAAATTGACTCTTTGAAATATGATACTTGAGATAAAACTGCAATTCTCTTGTACAGAATATTTATTTCACTTTAAACGGAGGATTTTATTCAATTTCTAAAAATAAATCGTTGACTTTTGAGTTTTCCTTTTTTATTCAAGTCTTCCTTCAAGTCTTCTTTCTTTCTTTCTTTCTCCTAAATTGATAATCAACTGGGCAGGAGACATTTACTTAATCAAGTGGGCTGAATAGAATATCTTTGACAATCAAATTGATTTCATTCTCAATCTGGGCCAGATTATCCCTCAAGGCTGTCACAAATTGTTTCCAAAGTTGATGGTGAGCGTTGCGCATATAAAATTGCAATTTTGAATGCAACTTTTCTCAACAACGAGAGGAGCAGAAGCAGCAGCAACTACAGACAGCCGGCCACAGAAAAGAGTGCCGAGTGAAATTATACAAGTTTTTGCCCAACAACCCACTACTATATACACAGAAAACAAAAAATCAGGTCAAATAAATATTTTTTTTAAGATCAAATTATTCATATAATTTTGATATGCATCTAGATTATATTTATCGTACAATTTTTTTTAAATATATATTTGGTATTTCATATTTTTTTAAAGATCAAATTATTCATATCATTTTTATATGCATCTAGATTATGTTTATCTTACTTTACATTATTTGTTCAAAAAAGTATATTTATAATTTTTTTGAAATAACTGATAAGATAAAATATCTATTTGATATGTTTAAATCATAAATTTGACATTAATCATTTCGGCTTTTTATAGATATAAATTGTAGAATTTACCCCAATCTCATATGAAATTTTTGTTCTGTGTACTACTACTATATAGCATATCTCCCCAAAGCCCAGTCCCAATTTGAAGACGAAAAAGCTTATCCCATCCTCTTTCCCACTCACCTTCTCTCTATTCTCAAAACTTAATTAAAAACCCTCGCCTTGTTGCGTTCGAGTTCCCCGAAACTCGAAAAAGTGTTTCACATAAAAATGCTAATAAATGCGTCGCGGTGCTCGGTGCTCTCTGGCTCTTCCAGGCTGAAAATTGGGGGAAACTCCAAACTCTATAGAATAGCTCAGATCTCTCCAGGTGGTTGCCACCCCCACTTGCATTTGCCCACATTCCCGTTTCCTGTTCCTGTTCCTGTTCTGTTGCCACTTTTGCCAAGGTGCCAATGCCACTTCCACTACCACCACCACATCCACTTCTACTTTCCAATTGCAATCCTTGGCCATGACAGTGTCACCCCGAAAATGGCAAGTGCCTCGGGATTTTGGTTTTGGCTCTTTGGGGTTTTGGCTATTTTTTTGTTGCTGCTGCTGTTTTTCTTTCTGGTTTTTCGTTTTTCGTTTTTCGGTTGGACCTGCTCTCTTTTAAAAGCCTAAACTCAAGGCAACTTTCGGTTGGGTTGGTTTGTTCGGTTCTCCGATGCCTTGCAATTTGGCCGATTGTGCACGTAACATGAAATCAAGTAAAATACACGAATTACATTAGCCCTTTGCGTGCCATGCGCCATTTGTTGCAAACGTGACAGTCCAAGTCGAAGGATTCGCTCCGAACTCTCCATTCTCCACTCTCCACTTTCCACTCTCAACACTCCTGCCGTTCCTGCTGCTCCTTCAGACACCCCATTCTCATTACCGGTCATATTTTACGCTCCCTGTGGCTATAACCAAAAATGTAGAGCATTTCGTGCTGGTACTGCGGGTCCATCGAGAGGCCGATAAAAGATCAAGCTAGTTTGCGACCCATTCGACAGCTGGAGACACTATTGAAAGACAAAAAACAAAAGAACCCATGTACACAGAAAAATGCAGGCATTCGGAGGATATTACTTTTTGATTTATGATTTGATTGAAAGTTTCTGATTCTCCAGAGCTACCGATATTTCATGCTCACCTCAAATTGAGATATGAAAACAGCAGTCACTTGAGAGTGGCGCCATCTATCGGAAAATGAAAATGCGTTATTTGCTCATAACTTTTAATAAATAGTCCGATTTATAAATTTTCTTTTACATTTTGAGAGGTATTCTTAAGCTCTACAAAATAGTATTTCAACTATAAAAAAATCTGTAAAGATGTTATCATGAAATAAGCAGATTTGTGGGAAACGATCAGTGTAAAATAAGTACTGTTTAACATAAAAATCTGGAAATTAAACCGAAATTCGGAAATAATTCGTTTTTAAGCCTTTAATAGGGTTTTTTTAATTTGCCCCTTAAAACATGAATTCTTTTTTTTAAATCCTTAATTTGCCATTTGCTCTGTACGAAAGCACAAATTCGAATCGACAAGTGAGTCACTGTTGTCACATGAATCGGTGAGAAAATGCTTCATGAAAATGTCAATTGTGTGTCTGTGTGTATATTAAGTTATTAAAATTTAAATTAGCTGGATTATTTACACGAGTAAATAACAAACAGTGTGTATAATTCACATTTATACCATATGACCTGCGTGTGTACTGATGGGCTAAAGAATCCTTCTCTCTTCGAGTTCTATTTATAACGCAACGAATTAAGGATATTCTTGTAGAAAAGTTTTTGCTTGTGCTGATTTGAAAGGTCACAAAATGAATGCTTAATATAATATTCAATAAATAGTATTTTTAGCGTACGGAAAAAAGTTGATATGAAACGTAGAACGATTTTACATTATGTAATATCAATTTTAACTTGATATGCGGCCCCGTAAATTATATATGCTCGAAATGAGTATTTCATGTTAAAACGATATGCGTATTGATATGAAACGTAGATCATTTTTACATTATGTAATATCAATTTTAACTTGATATGCGGCCCCTTGAGCTCGATACGCTCGAAATGAGTATTTCATGTTAAAGCGATATGCTTATTGCATAACCAGAAATTTACATGCGCATATCGATTTTACGGCTATATGCTTTTCAAATGCAATTTTAAATTCGTTAGAAAGGTCTTATTATTTTGCCCATCAGCTTTTTGAAATAACAATGGCAATGGCAATAATAAAGGAGCTTTGCCCCATTTTGCCGCTGATCATTTGTCAGCCGCATTAAAATGTTTAACTTCAGCAGCTCATACTCATAATGTCCGTCTGTCTGTCCGCCTGGCCGGGCTGGCTGGCCATAAATTGTTCTTTTGCTTTTGCATGCCCCAGTAGCGAATGGCGGATAATGCAGCGCAGAAAATATTAATTAAAAATACAACGCGTGTGTTGTGAAAGTAGGTGAATAATGTGGGTGTGCAAATTAGTGCAGAAGTAAGCATTTGGCAGGGGGGAAAAATGTGTGTGTGTGTGTGTGTGTGGAGTAGAGTAGCTTAACTCACAGGATTCCTTTCCACGCTACGTAGGAGGTAATGTAAAATGGTAATGGTGAATGGTAAGTGGTAAATGGTGAATGGTTAAAATGGGGAGAGCGGGAAAGGGAAAAGTTACCAGACAATAAGTAACCCCAACTAGCAGGAAAAACTCTTGAAATTAATGAATATACATTGTTAAATGTATTTAATTAAAGCTCCAGTAAGAAAACAAAATGTATGTGTGTGTGAGGAAAGCCACTAAAAGCCGTTCCAAGTTCCAAGTGCAGATGAAGTTTCAAAGAAACCAGGAGCAGCAACCACCACAACCTTTGTCTTCTAAATATAAAACGCCATAAACTTGATAAATACGCATATGAACTTTTGAAAGTAACCTACTTTAACCGGCTTTATTTTCGGAAGAAGCCAAAAGGAGCAGTGTATCGTGTTTGCAGCCAATAACCTATTTTCCCTGAAGGTTATACATAGGTATATATTTTTAAGATGACACCTTTAGCATTTTCTGATTTGTAGTAAAATTTAAAAATAATATTTTCCGATAAAAAAAAAGTATAGTTATCGAAATGTTAAATCGCTTTTATTGCCTAAATCGTATAAATATGCAAATTACACTGACCAAACGAAATTCGACCCTTGAATAAATCAGATTTTTGCGGTCTGAGTTTAAATCGAAAAATGATTAAATTTAAAATGGCAAAAAAAATATTTAAATATTTTTGTTCCTTTTAAATCCCTGCGTCTGAATACTCCACATAATATGTACTTATACCCAGCACTTCGTTCGCATAAGATTTATTTATTATCATTGCAATATTTCATCGATATGTCAACAAAGTTTTTGGCTTCAACTCTGGCGCTGCTTATGCAGTTATCATTTGGAGCATTCGGAGCATGAAAAAGACCAATTGCCACAAATAAATCAATGTTATTAAATGCTGTTAACGTATACCGCTTATTTATACTGGCTGAGTTTTTTGTTTTAAACATTACTACATATTTTCGGAGTGAGGACAATTCAATATATGTATGGATTTGCACAAAAAGGTTCTCTTTTGGGTCAACTATCATTTGCCATCGCATTTATTTAATGCGTTTATTATGATTTAATATGATTTTTTTTTACCGGGACAGGTTTCTTTTTTTTTTAATTAAACCGATTTTTTTGTTGCCCTTTTAGAATTGTTTCGAAACTTTAGAAGTCATTAAATGTTGTATGGTTATGTTTCATAGATTAAATACACTAAAAATAGTTCAGGCTTTTATGCTTACTTTTTAATGTTCATTAAATAATATTTTAAATACCGCATTTAATACGTTTATATTCCAGGAGTCTGCTTACCTGCAAAGAAAATTAAAACAAATTATTAATAGGAATATCTAAAATATATATGTACCTATACATATAAATTTGAAGCATATATTTGGAATATAATTTATTTAATTATTAAAATCATTACTTCTTTCTGTGAAAGAGTATTTTATTTTCAGAAACACCTTACAGTGCTGCACACACACATGCACACATGTGTGGCTAATTGTTTGATTTGCGGACACTTTTCCCACGGCCAGAAATTTAATTATGAAATTAACTTAATGTAAGTCCACTCAACGGAATCAGAAACAAAAGGCAACAACAAGCGAGTGGACGTCAAATATCGATTTTAAACACGGCGCCAAAAGCGAAATGCACTTAAAATTACTTAATAAATTTGTGCACGAACAGAAGATACAAAATAAACTGTTTTATATTCTTTAAAGGCTTAATATTGCTCATTAAATATAATTAACATTTTAATATTCACAATTTAACAGTATCTGAGTTGCGAAAAATCTTGAAGAGGGCGCCATCTAGCGGAAAATGCATTATTAGCTGATAACTTTTTAGTGAATGCTTCGATTTCAAAATTTTCTTTTCCATTTGGATAGGTATTAAGCAACACAACAAAATGGCATTTACACTTTTATAAAATCTTCAAAAATGTGAACGCCAGGCTTTTTTATTTTTTCACTGCTGAAATATTGTTCATAAATAGTATTTAAGTTTGCGAAAAATCTTCAATTTTTGAGGATAATTGCAAAGGGAATAAATTCTCAACCTCGAAGGGTATACGGGTATATAAATAAACCTCTGCTCTGCTTGCCAAATTGAACTAGCTTTCTCGTTAATTTCCAACATGACCATGTCGGGTCACAAAACACGTGACCCATCTTTTTGTCTCCACGCACCCAGCCAGATAACCACGAAAGCCAGATAGCCGCCACTCCCACTTCCCCACGAAGGGAAATGCGCGAGAGTTGGGTTCCAGCAGTTAGTAATGGTTTATGCAGAGACGATGCCTGCCAAAAAAAAAAAAAACATACCTTATACATATATGTATATATTTATACATTCGTGTGTTCATATGGTGTATACAGTATGTGCTACACAGAGAAAATTTATCAAGTAAAATTACATTCTCAAATTTTTTTAAAATCACACGAAAAGTGTTATGGATGTAATTATAAAGTTGTTAGCTGTTCAAAACAGTATATATTTTTGGTGTAGGACCATTTTTGGCCAAGTTATAGCAAAAAAAACCAAAAGAAAAATTCCTAATTTTGTCAAAAACCAGTTTTTTTTTGTCGAAACAATGGAAATATTGATCCAAATATGGATTGTCGTACCTTTCTAAACTCGTTCTTAAATTTTCAATCGATTCACATTTAAAGCTTGACATTTTTCGCAAAAATCTTAAATCTCTCTGTGTATTTGCCATACGTGGTGGCATACAAAAGTTTTTCGGGCCAAGCCGAACGTATTCACACTACGAGGAGGCATCGAGTGGCCATAAATAAGACACTAATGCAACTTAAATAAGACAATAATATGGGAAATCTGCCGGGAACTGGCGCCAATGATATATTCCGTATAAGTAGACTGCAAAAAAAACAACAAAATACAAATAAATATAAAAAGAGAAACTGAATTCTAAGCCAAAGAGAAGAAGAAATAATTTATTTAATTTGGGCTTAGTTGTTTACCTCGCTTTTATTTCCCTGTTATTTGCAATTTCACCTTGGGCTGAATGTCCACTTCCTTACGAATTTATTCAGAGGATACTCCTCATCCTCCTCTTCCTCCTCACATCAATTGCCAAATCCTTCTGTCGACAGTTGCTCCTCCTCTTTCACCACCAAGGGGACCACCTTCTTCTTCTTTTTTCACTCAATCTGCCAGCCTGCGATGTCTAGATGGATCGTTGGATGGATGGATGAATGGATGGCTTGCATACACTCATCTCTTACTTAAAACACCCAACAACAATCCAAGTAAATCTGTTGTCTTAACACATAATAAATCAGCCACATTTTGAATGGCCATTTCAGCATTATGGGCATTGACTTTGACTTTGACAGTGGGCCAAAAAATAGGGAATGGGTATGGGAAGTGGAGAACAGGCAGCAAACAGGCCACTTCCCCATGCCAAATTAAATATGCCGCACTTCAGCTGCCACTCATCCGATGCCTCAATCAATCAATCAAAGCCAACAGCTGCCGTTTTAGCTGATTCGTAGACTTAAGTTTAGGTTCTTTTGGCTTTGCTTTTGCTTTTGATGGGCGGCTGTTCCTCGTTCTCGTCCTTCTTGGCTAATTAAATAGGCTCATAAATTCAAAAGCCTCCTCGTTGTCGTCTAGCCCATAGTTCCTACATATATAAAAGTTTATACACAGAGAGAATTAAGCAGTGGCAGATCCAGGATTTGGTTGTTCTGGCGGAATATATTTTAAAATAAAAACAAAAAAAAAAATTTTTGTTGCATACTTTTTGTCACCCGAGTGGGAGGGGATTTATCATTTTACTTGATTATTTTTCTCTGTGTATATGTATACCATTGAAGCCACAGAAATGTCAGAGCCGAGAGTTTTGTGCTTCAGTGTCAGTTTCTGTTTCTGTTTTCGACTGAAAAAGCGGCGCAAAGCGAAACTTCCAGGGCCATAGGTTGGAGGTTCGAGTTTCAAGATTGTCAGTTCATGTTTGTTTGTTTGTTGGTGTGTTGGTGTGTTGGTTTGCTTGTTTGTTCGTTGGTTGCCTTCACTCAATGCGACAACAACAACAACAACAATGCATCTTAAGACCGCTTTTACCTTGGCCCATTCCCATTCCCATTCCCAATCCCCATCCACCATCCACCATCCAGAAGTCCGCACTCTTTGTGCCTATGAATGCAGCTTATTTCGAAGTGAACTGCTGACTGACTGGGTTGAAGAGTTGAGAAACCCCTTTGAGCTTGAAATCAAGTGTTCTGTTGTTGTTAATGTCGCTGCCGCTGCACAGACATTGCGCGGATTATTGATTGATTGTATAGCCTTGAAAGGATACGAAGGATTTCCCTTTTTTGCTCTTACTCCGAAAAACTCCTGGGTGCCAAGTGAAAATATTGATAAAATTGAGAAATGGAGATGGAAAATGGAGAAAGGAGAAAGCCAAAGCCCGCAATTGCACTTTACTGTGAACGAGGAGACAATCAACGGGATGAGCTGCACAGATGGAAAAAAAAATATAATAATACAAAATTATAAGGTTATAGGTCAACGATAAATTTACATTATTCAGATCTTTTTGATTATTTAAGTATTTTTTATTATAATAGCAAATTCTCTTCTGGTAAAAAATCTATTTTAATATAAAAAGTTTTTTTTTTTTTAAATAAAAGTAGCTCCTGCAGCCAAACGGCTGGACATAAAAATCTAAAAAAGAAATCAAAAATCAAATATATTTCGAGAAATAAATTAAAACAAAAAACGACCTAAAAAAAAAATTTTTTTTTCAATAAATAAAATGATTAAATAGATCTCGATATCTTATAAGTTTTCTTTCCGTGTGGCCATCGAAAATCGTGTGCACTCTGTTAATTTTACAATGCGAGATTACCGCGGGGTTCCGAAAGGCGGGAAGCCAAATTGATTTTGATTGACCTCGCGCCGCATGTGTCCCCCCCCCCCCCCCCCCGTCCGCCACTTGTCGCCAAAATATGGGTGTGTACCGAAACTTTGTGCCACTTTATGGGCTGACAACTTGAAGGAGTCCCAGTCACAGGAACTTTTTAAATCGAACTATCGACTATACTTTTGAACAAGCGTGCTCTAAACGCTCCCCCAGCTCACTTTAAAGCTATTTCCCGTCCCTTCTTCTTCGGAAACAACCACCCCCACCATCACCCCACCCCATATTACCGCAATTTAATATTTTGCTACAACTCACACAAAAGTTTTGCAGCAGTAGCGGCGCAGCCACAGCCGCAAATTCGTATTAATCCAACTATGGCTTGGCTGGGAGGAGGAGTGTTTGCGAGGAGAAGACACACAGGGAATCCAAGAATCCAAGTGGAGATTGACAGTGCCGTCGGGGAGGAGAGTCGAGAGAAGAGAACAGAACAGAACAGAAGAGGGATGGTGGTCAGAGTGCAAAGTGTCTCACAAGTCCACTTGACACTAATAACAGATTTTGCGGTCGCTCGAAAAGTTGAGTAAGCACTACAGCAACTACAATTGCCTTCCGTTCTTTTTTTTCTCTCTCTCGCTTGCCCTCTAAACTATATATGAATTTTGTTCAAAATCAAACGATTATATACTATGGCAGCTTTTGAAATAATCCTCTTAAATTTGCATAAAATCGACTGGTTCCTTTTGAAAAGGTAATTTAATCGATATACATATATATAGCAAAAATCCCTTATTGGTTTTCACCTATGAAATATTCTCGAATTTCGGTTTTTAATGTCATATTTTTATGCCAAACCGTATTTACAGAACGGTGAATAAGCAGAAAAATAAAGGTCCGCTTTTATAGCTATAGTTGAATGTTAAAATCATGAATTACATAAAGCTAACTTGCCATCGCATTACCGCTATATAGCGTTAATTAATTCATTATATAATCGGCCAATGACTCAGTAGTAGTACCGCTCCAGGCTGCGACTTTTGTTGGGCTGCTGAGTGGGATCTCTGGATGTGGGGGGATTCAGTTCCGAATAAAAATGAAAACTTTTGGGCCTACGGCCTGGTGGCGGTCGGTCATAACTTCAGCTTTTACGGCGCGCAACAACCCGCAGCGATGGCAGATAAAGAAAGGCAGATATTTACAAAGAGCAGAAAACATTTACCACCCATCCAGTAGCCGGGTAGCCGGGTAGCTGGTAACCTTGAAACTTTCACAGGCCACATCGTTGGATATCATCGCATCGCATCTGGCGAGCAAATCTCCTCGCTCGCTATTCGGAAATGTCCAAAAACTGTTTTTCAGCCCATTGCGTGCCGCTTTGCCTAGGCAAAATGCCCCGGGAGCTGCCAGTGTCCCTCATATATGATGGGGTAGGTCCACCATCTCCAGTAGGAGGAAAGGAAAGCAAAGAGCCTATAGTTTTTTTTTTTTGCTTTTCTGGCTGAGAGGCTGAGAGGATTGTTGGAGGTTGGAGGATTGTTTTGCCCCGAGCCGAAAACTGTTAAATTATTTTTTTATTGCCGGGCAAGAGCGAGGGCGCTCGCGCTCCTTTATTAAGGTGGCGGACAAACGGACGGACGGACAAACGGACAGACGAACGGACGGATGGTTGGATGGATGAAGCTGGCTGTCTCTGCGATGAAAGTAAGCGTTAAGTACGAACAAAGTGAAAAGTATTGCCCGTGCGTGCCCAAAGTTTTTACCCCAACATAACAGAACAGCACAGCACAGCACAGAACAGAGAACAGCGCGCCCTTGCTCAACCCAGTTCCAACAATTCAACAATTCAGCCATCAGCCGCAGCGTCAAACAAAGCACTTGAAGTGAAAATTGTGCTGGCTTTTGTCTCTTTGTCTTTACTTAACTTAACTTTGGTGGGCCCAGTAGTGCCTGTGGTGAAACTGCAGTTGCCCACTGCAGTTCTAAGGCACGAAAGAAAGAGCGAAAGAAAGTTTTTCCCGACTGAAAAATACCTGCTAAAATCGCTTAAAAGGACTTTATAAAAATCCTGGCGCCCACATCTTAACAGATTTTCCAAAAGTGTAAATGCCATTTTGGTGTGTTTATTAATAATTATTAAAATGTAAAAGAAAATTTTAAAATCGGACCACTCATGAAAAAGTAATGAACAAATAATACATGTTCTGCTAGATGGCGACACTTCAAGCGACTGCGTGCTTGCTTAATTAATATAAATAATTATTATTTCGAAATTATATTTTTTGAATGCCATTTTGTTGTGTTTATTAATAATTATAAAAATGTAAAAGAAAATTTTAAAATCGGACCACTCATGATAAAGTAATGAGCCATTAATGCATGTTCCGCTAGATGGCGGCACTTCAAGCGACTGCGTGCTTGCTTTATTAATATAAATTATTATTATTATTTCGAAATTATATTACATTCTTGTCTAAATAGTGTTATTAAAATCTTATATTTAAATTATTATTATTAACTACATGAATAATGGATTTTAGGAATAGAATTTAGAAATTATTATTATTATGAATTATTCGGAGGTTTTGAATCAAAACTAAGATACACTATTGGCATATTAAGTTTAGAATATATTATAAATATAATTAATCAAAGAATTTCAATCTCATATTGAACACAATTGAACATTTATATGTGCCAAAAAAGATTACTTAATAATTTGTATGCCTTTATGTCTCATTTATGTTTCGACCCGGCTAAATGGTCATTCTCTGTGATTAGTAAGTTTTTGGGGCACAAAAAAATGACCGAATAACCTTTTCTTTTTTGCCTGATGTCCCGTATCTACCTATATATTGGAATTTTTTGCTTTTACCTCCTGTGCTCTAACTTGGCTAAGTGGTCTTTCGCTGTGATTAGTAAGTTTTTGGAACTGTCCAACGTCCAACAGTTTTTCCCATACACATTTTATAACCCAATTTGTACACATTGTGATGGAGAGGAGAGGAGTGGACACTCTTGACTGACCGACCTCGCCTCGAGTCATATAATCTCGTGTGTGCTAAACAAATGTGACGGGGCTTCGACCGAAAAATACCAGAAATTGAGAGGTCATAAATAACTTATTTCCAAATTGCAGACGTGGTGGCGGTGGCGGTGGCTTTACTCAACTCAAACTCTCGCAACCCACATCAGCTGTCACTCAAAAATGACTAACACGCATTCCCATTCCTGACCATTCTGCCCATTCTGGCCGGAAGTTGTGCCCGATGATGCCGATGCCGATGCAGAGAGTTTGGACAGGACACGCTGGAACTTTCGCTTCAGAAAAGGAGAAAAAGAGCAGCAGCAGCAGCTTCAACAGCAGCAGCAATATAAATGAGGATAAAAGTTTTCCTTTTGATTGATTCGAGTCGTTTGAGTGCCCGGGACAGGACACATTTCGATTTCGATTTCGTCGTACCATTGGACCATCGAGCAGTCGCTCTAATTAGTGTCTCTCTCTCTGATATATTCTCGATTTTCGCATCGCATCGTCTCTCTGCAGCCAGCAGAATGTTATTTCAATAGTCGCAAAAGTCGCATTCTTGGCCATCAATTGAAATGTGCGTAAATGAAAAATTCCTTTTACATAATGCCTGCCTCGAAAAATGAAAGGCGGGCGAGCGGGCGGATGCCATAGAAAACGTTACCCAAACCCAACCAAATCCGAACACGAAACCGGACTGTAGTATTCCTTTTCAATTCGCATAATGAATAGAGATAGCCAAATAGCAAAATGCGAATACGAAAATGCAAGTCCTGTTAAAGTTCTGTGCGATTTCTGGGATTGTGTATAGAGTATGCGAGTGGGGGTCGACAAATGACGAACGAACGGAGGAGGCCGCAAAGCAACAGAGGTGTGGATACCCGCAAAATCCATTAGGGTCAGATCCTGGACGATCCGAAAACTGATGAATTGCCATAAGTTGACATTGAGTGGGCCCCGCAATCAGTTATCAATAATGTAGGAATATGCAAATATGCGGTATGTATGTATGGTATGTATTCCCGATAATGCTATTTGTAGCTTTCTTTGCACACGTACACTGGAAATAAAAAGATCTCTCGGTTTATGAGCACTCTTTTAGTAAAAATGCAAAATTTTGATTAAAAAAAAAATAAAAAAAATTGTTCGTAGGTTTAAATTTAAATTCAAACAAGATAGTTTACAAGTTTTTTTTTCTAAAAAACTCTTACAGCCTAGAGCACTCTTTTAATCACTTAGAACCGATATAAAAATTTGTCAGAAACTAAAAAAAAATAAATAATTTAAAAAAAAAAAATGTGGTTTAAGTTAATAATAACCAAATTTTGTTTCCTTAATTGTATAATAGTGCTTAGATACTATCTTTCAATTCCCAAAACTTATTTATTTTTGCTCAGCAAACTATGTTCTTTTATTACGAAGACTCTACGGATACTTTTCTTTTAAAATATGGTGTGTGGCGAATACGAAAATAAGATAAGCAACGAATCTCCTACCACTACCCCTTTGTTTTTTGCGATTTAAAGGGAGCACATATGTGCATTCGTCTTTTGAGGGCTCCTGAGTTTAATGCCAAATACGGAATTCAAAAAAATTTTAAGCTCCATTGGAAAACCGGATAAAGGGGAAAGCCAGTATCGAATACGGCGGAAACGAAATGAGACAAAAAGCAGGGAAAGGTTGAGAAAAAAAAAGAAAGGGAAAAAAATAAACAATAATAACAAAGTCGGAAGCGCCATAGAGATAAAAAATATTTACGGAAAAAAAAAAAACTAAGCAAAGAGGCGAGAGAAGAAAATCATAAAAACGATATGAAATTTATGCGCATATTTCATTTCTTTTTGTTGAACGGTTGCTTCCTGCAACCACCTAACCACCCAGCCACCCCATCGAACCAACCAACTACCCGCTTCAATGGTGGGTGGTGGGTGGTGGGTGTTGCAGAAGAGGCGTCTTCCAACTGTTCAACTGCCCCCAGAAGTGATGGCCGTTTCTTGTAGAGTTTTATTCGATATTTTCTTTACATTTTCTTATGCTTGCTACGTTTTGTTTTCCTGCGGTTGTTATGACGATGCCATTCTATTTTTCTATGCTATGCCACTCCACCATCTACCATCCATATCCACCCACCATCCTCTCGTTCGACGACCAAGCCAAGGTGTAATGTAATGTAATTTAATTCATTCTTTATACCCCTTACTTGTCGAATAAAATGGCATGTTGTATTCATGGACATGTTCCGTTTTCAACCCCTATTTATGTATGATCAATATATGGCTCATATCTCATATCTCAAGAACATGGAATTTATATTTTACAGGATCTGCTAGAAACCCACATTTGTTAGAAGTTTGTGTAAATCTTTCAGATATTAATTCAATTTTCAAATATTAATTTTTTTTAAGAATGTTTAAGATATAATGATACCTATTTTACTTGCTTATTTATTTTTTTTAGTGCATTATCCAATATTTTATGCGTTTGCACTTCTTATGAACCGAAAGTGCTCAATTTCATTTATGATTTTAACTTACTTCTCTTTTTTTTTTCTTAATTTCAGCTTGCTGTAGCTCTTTTTTAATTTCAAGGTGAATTCTTTTCGAGCATGCATTAATATTGCCATCTCTTTACATGACTCTTCCCCTCAAATTTCCTGACCAATCTCTTGGTCCCGTAAATATATTGATTTGGTTCACAGTGGTGTACAGATATGGTGGTCGGAGGAGCAGAGCATCCCCAGCGACCTCTTCTTATTTTACCCTCCTCCGTCTGAGACGGCTGAAAAATCTTGGTAGTCTGCGCCTGTCGTAAAATGTTTGCCGTGATGTCGGCGCTATCTGTGCA
Organism: Drosophila pseudotakahashii; assembly: GCA_035046095.1. Lineage (NCBI taxonomy): Eukaryota > Metazoa > Arthropoda > Insecta > Diptera > Drosophilidae > Drosophila > Drosophila pseudotakahashii. The sequence goes on from JAWNOE010000105.1 coordinate 19,873,783, forward strand.
ACCGAACCGATATTGGATGCAGTCACGCCTCTCGGGTTCACAACCACTCTCCAATAGCCAAGCCACCCCTTTCCTCTTCTACACAACAAGAAAAATGTGTAAGTAACCAAATATGTACAATGTAGGTATATAACAAACATAGTCCAACAAATCGAGGCTTAGGTGTGTAAATTAAAAATTTTAATTAAAAAAAAAAAATCGATATGAAACGTAGATTGACTTTACATTATGTAATATCAATTTTAACTTGATATGCGGCCAGGTAAATTTGATATGCTCGAAAAGAGTATATCATGTAAAAATGATATGCGTATTGCATAACCAAAAATTTAGATGCGCATATCGATTTTACGGCGACATGCTTTTTTGCATGGATGTAGATGTTATAGATGTATATACCCCCTAACCGGGTAAAAATTAAAAGAAAACTGGGTATTTAAAAACTATGCAACAAATTGATTCTAAAATCCTCCCCCACCACCAAATTTTGGATCCGTCACTGATAGAAACAATCTAAAGTATAACTTTAAAATACTTGTTCATATTTTGACCCAATGCCCAATGTGAGAAAATCATCAAGTGTACTTAACAACAAAATCTCAACAATTAACAGATGTATAATAATTTTAGAAATTTGAGAAATATAGCATTTCGGTATTAGTTTTGTTTTGAGCTTCTACACTCTGTTTCTAATCAACTTCATCTTCATACAATGTTTTTAAAGCCATGTTGAAATTGAGAGCCCCTAGTTATGGGTGAGTGCTGGTGGCCAGAGGCAATTATATTGTACTTGTTTCAATTGTAGCAACATAAAAACGAAATATTCCCAGCTAGATCGTTTCACACAGATTCAAAATTGGAATTGTGTAATGTTGATTTCCCCGAATTTCCAGCGACTGAAACCGTTAATCGGAACGGAAAGCGAAACGAACGAACGAATCCAATCCACATGGCACATGGTATAGATTACATTTGACCTACGCTGTTACAGTAACCTCCGATTGTTCCCGCAAAGCCAGACTCTCTCTCTCTCTCTCAAATGATTGACGTAACTATATTTGGCGGCTGTGATGTGGAGCCAAACAGTAAAGCAGTGAATCAGCAAAGGGCAAACGACTAACGACAGCGATAAACACGTGTTGGGCCCGTTGTGTCATTGTTTTGCGGACCGGACTCAAAATCGGGGGAGTTTTGGGTCCGAATCGTGCGGCGATAAATCCAAAACAAGAGCGCAAAAAATCACACACTCAACAAGGCTCATCGAGTAAGGGGACAATTATTGGATGCACTGGGAGAAACGAGCAGGAACGAACTGTAGGCAAAGAAGAAATGATTTATTCAAAATGTATATAGAAATTTGGATGGCTGTTTATACCTATCGAAAAACTTTAGCGCAAATCGGACCATTCAATAACAAGTTATGAGTTAATATAATAATGTGCGGGCAAGCAGTGCAAGCAGTTCATCTTCCTCGCTTTCGCTTTAGCTATGAAACTGGTAGTAATATTATTTTCTATATTGATCCTCAGAGTTTTTTTCGTAGAACACTTTATTCAAGACCTAGAAAAGTTCGATTTTAAGAAAATCTCCTTGATATTACATATATTTTCTTTGCCTGTTCGTAATAAGCATGCATCCGTGAAAAGAGGAGCTCAGGGTAGAAAATGATATTCAAATAAACAGAACGAACCAAATTCACTGGCCTATTAAAAATAATGGCTTCGGCTTGGTTGGCTTTAAAAAACACATGTTCAGCTGTATTCTCTTTTAGCACATTGCGCTCAGTTGTTTTTGGTCGGAGACCAACTGATTAAAAGACCTCAGAAATAAGGATATTTTACTCAAAGAAGCATCCTAACTAGTATTTTTATGTTTTCTCAGTCGAATCTTAACTTTTAAGTGCAAATTTACCTTGTGACTTTGGAGTTATATTTTTAAATGAATATTTTAAGACTTTATCCAGTCGGACGTGATATAGCCCACGATCACCGGGTAGAATTACGGCCTAATAATCTATAGCCGGCTGTGCTCGGTTCTCGACTTGCGGAATAATTGATAGCCAGAGGGGCGCTCAATCAAATGCAAAATGCGAGTGCATGCAGCTGGTGCCGTTGAATCACCGAACGTCATTCATTAGTCATTTCAATTATGAAAACATGTTTTTTTTTCTGTTCAGGTGAAGGTCAACAAGCAGGCTTACCTGAAATTAAAAGAAAAGAAATAACATATTTAGTAAAAAAGTTTCAGAGAGGCACATACATAATAATAGATAGGATAGTTTCCCTAGTGACCCAACTAATAATGCCATATTGTATAATCATGGAAGGAGGTTAATTGGAAATAATTTAATCTACAAGCTGTGCGCTGTGCTGTGCCTGTGCTAGCCTGTGTTATAACTTTTGAAATTCATTTTTTATTGGATATTTAATCGAAAGACAAGCGTCCAGGCGCAGGCCATTGCATGTTCATCCATATGTAGGTCATCTATGATGGCTGAAAGTCGGAAAGTTTACGCGGAGTCGGTCGTCGGTCGGTCATGCCACAACATTTCGACGTCTATGGAATCCGTCAGTCAGTTAGTCAGTTAGTCAGTCAGTTAGTCAGTCTGTCACACACGGGTTAAGGCTTTCTGGAGGAAGGCGGCTCTTAACGAAGCCCAAAGTGTTGTAGCCCCCTTCAACCCCATCACTTTTTCCATTTTCGTTTTGATTGACTTGAAAAGTCGACGAGTGTTGGTTGGCTGTTGCCCATCTGTAGGCTGGGTGTCCTGGAAAGCAGGTTCGTGTTCTATCACCACCCGTACCGTACCGTGACCTTTATCACAACAACTGTCAATTATGCAATAAAAAATGCGCTGAATTAATAAAGGCGAAAAATATAAGCGGAAAATATGAACAGCTACTACAACTGGTGGGCACACAGCACACAGGCCCAGGATTAAACTGTTTTATTTACGACCCAAAAGTGCCAATTAAAAAGAGTAGCAAACAAGTTAGCCTTAAAAAATTAATTTTTTATATGACGTATGGTTGGAATTTAACCAAAAAAAAAAAAAAAAGAAATAGTTATAAAATATTTACAAGCTCTTGCGATTAAAAATATTTGTCATATGACTTAGATAAAAGTACATATAATAATCCGCAGATTTGTTTTTTAGTTAAAAAGGGTTTCTTTAACTATCAAATGAAATAAACTTGCGCTGCGTAGGAAGCCGAAGAATATGTGTGGGTAATCCAAACTTTCTAGCTTTTGTAGTTTCCGAGATCTCAGCGTTCATACGGACGGACAAACAGACGGACAGACAGACGGACAGACAGAAGGACAGACAGACGGACGGACAGACAGACGGTCAGACAGACAGACGGACAGACAGACGGACAGACAGACGGACAGACAGACGGACAGACAGACGGACAGACGGACAGACGGACAGACGGACAGACGGACAGACGGACAGACAGACAGACAGACGGACAGACAGACAGACGGACAGACAGACAGACGGACAGACAGACGGACAGACAGACGGACAAACAGACGGACAGACAGACGGACAGACAGACGGACAGACAGACAGACGTACAGACAGACGGACAGACAGACAGATGGACAGACAGACGGACAGACAGACCGACGGACGGACAGACAGACAGACAGACGGACAGACAGACGGACAGACGAACATGGCTAGATCGAGTAACGGGTATACAAATTTTTACTGAAGAATTCAACTGAACTCAAATAAGTATTAAATACCTAAGTATGTAAGTAGTTAATTCTGGAAAAAAAGACAAACAAAAACCAAACATTTTACGACAACATAAGCAGCAAATGCTTGCCAATTTTTTGGACATAAAATGCGGCCTGGCATTCTTTCAACGGCAGTCTGCATGTATGCATTGTATGGAAAATTTCAGGGACAAATATTTAATATTAGCAGTTTTATTAATTATATCTTGCTAAATTGGCACTTCCACCGCACAGTGGTGTTTCGTGGTGTTCTATGGTGTTTCGTGGTGCTGGGGGAAACCCCAAACAACGAACATCTGCCGGTTCTCATGTTGCCATTCGGTTGCTCCGGTCGCTTCCCCCCGGTAAATTGATGAGCTCAGCGTGGCAAACATCAACGGACACTCTCGCATAGCGCTAGCATACGCCCACATAATTAACACTTTGGTTCGATGTGGGTAAATATTTAGCATGCGTCTATAAAGCGGACTGTGCATTGTGTGCTTCTCGTTCTCGTCCTCGTTCATGTCCATGTCTATCCCATACCATACCATTTCTTAACCATATTCTTCCAGGGGCAAATAAATTTATTCATGCTATACCTAATAGAGCAACTTGACTGCTGACGCCAAGATGGAGGGGAAAAATCACAAAGGAGCCGAAAACAAATGGTGTTGGGGAAACGGAAAGGAACGGAAAGTAACACCGCCCACATTGGCTTACTGGGTGGGGGGTGGGACATGTGGGCGTGGCAGAACGCCTCCGCCTTTGACCGGGATAATCAAAGCTTCGGATTCGAATTCAGATTCAGATTGCCCCTTGGCCCCAAGCCCAGTCTAGCCACACACACGTGCTTCTCACTTTGTGGGTTAAGGGACTTGGGTTGATTCAAATTACCCAACGCACTCAACAAAAAAAAAAAAAATCGAAAAAAAGCTATTAACATACGTAAAAGTTTCTAGGTGTATCGAGCTGCTACCTTAACTCGCCACTTGAATAAATAAAACTTTTAGTAAAAGTAACATTGGATACCTTTCGGTTTTCACAACAAAGCTTTACCATTTACGCTTAGCTTAGCTTAAATAAAAAAAATAGTAGAACAAAAATGTTCCTTCAGGTATGAAATATAGGGTAATCGGTCTGCTTATTTTCTACTTTGGCTTCGGCTTCAGCTGATTTAAGCCTAGATTGCAGTGCACGTGACGCTACGCTCACTGCAAAAATGATGCCGAATCTCGACGGGGGCAATTGCTTGTGGATTGTGGATCGAAAAAAAAAAGCACTCTGTCGCCGACGCCCACTGTCTATTCGCCACGCCCACCCAATGTCGCTCTGCCTCGAAGGCGGAATCGAAATTTAAATCATATCAAAAAAAAAAAAAATGCATTCTCACAGAAAGAACATAGGGATATATTGCGTTTGTGAGAGCAGAAAATGAGACCAAAGACTTGTACAAATATCATTATTAGACCTTAGATTTTTTTTAAAGTGAAATCTTAAAAAAAATATTAATTTTTTCTTAGATATGCTTAGACTTAATCCTAATATAATTTCGGTTTTTCAAACAAAATTTGTAACTAATAAGATATTGCTGAATTTTTTTTTTTTTTTTAATTTAAAAAACCTTTAATGACCAAAAATAAATATATTAAAAATTACTATTATTTTAAAAACAAACAAAACCTTAGAGCCTTTCTTTAGAGAATGCACAAAAGAAAAAATTGAAAAACAACACTTTCCCTATAAAGTCGAGTTATTGATTGTGTGCTTACTGTCAATTATCATAACTAAATGGGACGTCCGAAGCAGTTTGGAATTAGAAAAAGCTTTTAGCTAGCCAATGTACAAAACATAAATAAAAAAGTAAAAAAAAACGAGACTACTGCCAGTTTGTCTGACTATCCAATCCAAATGGTTCTGGGTTCTGAGTTCCGAGTTCCGACTTCTCTGTGTGTGAATCGAACTTTATTGCCTCTGAAATGGGGTGCTAATTGTATCGGCCTTTGCTAGCCATCCGTCTGTCCGTCGGTTCATCCATCCATCCGCTCCCATTCGAGCGTGTATATCGGTTATTGGTATCGGTATCAGTTTGAGGTATCAGTTTCAGTTTCAGTTTCTGATCCGCTCACCTCCTCTTTTATTTATGTTTATCGCAATTAATTAATCTGTCTAATGGCGTGGTGTGTTGTTGGATAACGACTGTGACCAGCTTTAACCCAGTTTATTGCACAACTCTGACTGCCCGACTGACATCCATCTCTCAATTCATCCGACTGGGCAAAGGCAAAGGCAAAAGCAACGTCTGTCTGTTCTGTCTGCTCTGTCCGATGTGTCGGACGTGCGCTTGTCTAAATGCATTTATAATGCCAATCAATCAAACGCAATTATAAACCCTATTGGCGCGATGTCTGCCCATGCAATTGCCTCCTTAAAATGCGGGGCAAAAACTAAGTGGGGGTATGGGGGTCTCGAATAAGGCAAGTAATGGCATGTAATAGTCTACAACGCTCCCTGACTTGCAGTTCAATTTGGCCCGCCAATTGGATGGCGCCGGTAATCGCTGTGGTTTCACTAAACAAAACAAAAGGTGGAAGTGGAAGGAGCCAGGAAAAATGTTTTCATAATTCTACAACCTACAAAAAAAAATTTATAAAAATATATATTAAAAAAAAACTTTTAACAAAAATCAAATTTTTAACAAGTTTTACATTTTAATTTTATTTACTAAAAAACAAAAGGTGGAAGTAAAGAAGCCAGAAAAAATGTTATCAAAATTCTACAACCTAAAAAAAAAAATTAATTCAAAAAAAAAATTACATATTTAAAATAATAAAAAAAAATTAACAAAAATCGAATCTTTTTTGAACATTTTTAAAAAGTTTTACATTTTAATTTAATTGTTTAACAAAAAAAACCAATTTTAGGATTTTGATATATTTTTGATCCTTTCTATCGCAGCTATATAATATAGTCGTTCGATTTGTATACAACTTAATTCATAATTCTAAAATATTTAAGGAAAAATTATTAAAATCATATTATTTTATCGTTAATTCTCCGACTTTCAAAGTATAAACTTAAATTTGTTTTTGTTTTTAAGAAAATAAATTCAGACAATGAGTAACACATATTCGAGACTTCAGCTCTATGCATTTTTCATTCATATTTTCCCTGCCGCCCACACTATTTTACATTTACCTTCACAAAGGGGCGTCGTAATACCTTTAGTAGATGTGATTACCTTGAGCATTGCATTCATATTCATTGTACTCGCTTGCTAACACTGACCCAGATCCTGATACAGAACAGAACAAAGCTAAACGTGACCAAGCAGCAGATTTTTATTCGCTTCTATCGTGCTTTTTTTATGCCCTATTTGCTATTTGCTGGCTTGTGTCATAACGAACCGAAAGTGCAAGCCATAAGCATTTTCTAATTTGTAATAAATCAACATTTTCAGAACTCAGTCCTTCGAAGGAGGAGGCGGAGGAGGTGGAATCCCCGAGAACCCGCACCGAATGTGACAAGAGCAATATTTTATTTCTATTTAAAAAGGGGTGGGGAGGAAAAAAAAAAAGGAGAGGTTGTAATTAAAAGCCCAGAAATGGTTTGCTTTTGGTTTGGGTAACTTGTGTGTGCGCTTTTCCGGTTATTATGAAAATTATAATAACCTAAAAATCAACATGGTCCCCTGCCTCGAACCCTCGACCGACCTTCTACCCCTCTTCTTCTTTTGCCAAATGGCCCATATACCATTTTACTACCGCAAGACCACCCACGATGTATGGATGGTACCCCTTCTTGTTCTTCTTCTTCCTCTCTTCCGAGAGCACATTGCGTATGAGAAGTCCTTTTATGACATGTTTGCCATTTATCTGTTTGTTTGTAAAGCTTTGCCGTCTGTGTTTTGCTTTTTCGCTTGTTTGCTCCACTGTTTTTTGCTTTTCTTCTTTCTTTTTTTTCCATTCTCTGCCTCCACTGTCGCATTTATTCTCGCTGTTTTAGCTCCATTCAGCCCAATACTGTCCCCGAAAATTTGCATAATAAATAAATGTTGGAGAAAAGTAGAGAAAGAGAGAGAGAACGAGAGAGAAAGAAAATATGACTTTTAGCCGAAACCCTTAATCAAAAGTTTAAACAATATAAAATTTTTTAAAAATATGATGGAATAATAAAAGGGCCAGCCGAGAGACCAGCGAGATATCCTAATAATGGAGTCCAGACTCTGTCCAGTCCCCGAAATCTCCTTCTGGCTGCGCGCTGCCATTTGGAAAGCATAATTCCTCCCGCATTTCACATTTTTTACCCTCGGTTCTGTTCTTTTTTTTTGTCCCCTGGCTTGCACTTGGCTAATGCAAAGGGAGCCAAATCGGAAATCTGGCCCAGTGGGCCAATCTACATATATATATATATATATATATATATATAGGTATGTATATATGTATAAAAAGAGGACGGACTCTGACCTCGGTTCGCATCAAAGTTGTTTAAGGTATTCTACTAAATCTTGTCCTAATGGCTAATTTAAAATTGTGGCCAGACCTTGAAACATGCGTCCTATCCTATCCTTCATTATTTTAAAAGTTTTCAAAGTCCTTCTTATTAATGCCTCCGAAAAAGTCTCAAAAGAGTGATTTAACCAAGAAGGTGGGTTGATTTCGCACCTTACCATCTATATTTCATCAAGATTCAAGAAACTTGGTATTTTTAGAAATTATGTTGAAACTTTTCAATAATAATTCTTATTTAGTATTCTTATTTAGTATTTTTATTTAGTATTCTTATTTAGTATTCGTATTTAGTATTCTTATTTAGTATTCCTATTTAGTATTATTATTTAGTATTCTTATTTAGTATTATTATTTAGTATTCTTATTTAGTATTCTTATTTAGTATTCCTATTTAGTATTATTATTTAGTATTGTCATTTAGTATTGTTATTTAGTATTATTTTTTAGTATTCTTATTAATTATTCTTGTTTAGTACTCTAATTTAGTATTCTTATTTAGTAATTTTAATTAATAATTTAATTCAAGCCTAACGTTATTTAATTCGTAAAAATATATTCTAAATTCAAAATTGTTCAATATAAACAAGACCACTTATAAATTTTTGTATTAAGGTTCCTTTTACAAAGTTTAACAAAAATTCACAAAAAATAAATAAGAAAGGTAAGTCACGTACCATATATATAATTCGGTTAAGGCATTTCGAGATGCGAGCATGAATAAGATTTAGCATAATCACCTTGGGGCCAAAAATGTTTGGCCAAATTGTATGCCAAACTATTTAGGAAGACCCAAAAATAGGCATTTGCCTGCGGACAGGACAACACAGGTGACAAGGCAGAAACTTACGCATATGAAATCAAGCGCAAGTGTTTGGTATAATGTCAGTGTGAAAGGGGCATAATAAAAGAGAAGACGAATCGTTCTCGCAAAATCAAGACAATAAGGAACTCTCACACTTTGTCACCCAATGGGAAATTCTTTTGATTCCCCCGAAATCGGAAATCAGAAATAGCTCAATGATTTCCACAAAATCAAATGATTTAACCAAAATTTCGTCGAAATTGCCTTAGTCCTTGAAAGTATTCGAGTGTGTTAATCATCATGGAGCATATTTTTGAGGAACATTAAAAGCGTTTTAAACGAGGCCAGAAATGCTAATAGCAAACCTCGTAAATCTCGTCTGAGGATGGCCAATAAAGGGCCAGAGATAGTCGGTCCCAAGAGTGAATCGCCTGGGTTGTGGCCATGTATCCTCCTCGTCTTTTTCTCCCCTCCCCTTGTGGACCCTTTTTATCGGATGGCTTTTGTCACAGCTTACCCGCTCGGGAGTGGTAAGTTACAGTCTGTAGTCTGTAGTCCTCCTCCTCTTCTCCCCACACACATAATTATTTCGATACATATTCAAAAGCCCAAAACCAAAAAGGAAACCGGGCGACAAAGTGGCTTATTCATTTGCTAGGATTTCGATTAAGTGTGCAACAGCTTTGATTTGATCCCCATGATTTGAAAATTATTTAAGCAAACGTTACGTTGTTGCGACGATTGGGCAATATTCGGATTTAATCCGACCATGTCGCATTCGCCCCACCCCTAAGTTTATAAGACAGCAGCATATGACGCCTGTCGTTGTCGTCGTCGTTACGGCCCCTTTGGCCTATAACTGTGTTAAATCTCCTGCCCCGAGGCACACCTTCAACCGTCCCAATGTCCAGTGTCCACAAAACCGGACGGAAACAGTGACAGCCGTGATGTATGATGTTTGTAATATTTCGTGTCACATTAAGAAACAGGTGCGTCCAAATATTTAGCACGGGTGTGACAGGCGGTCACTTGGTCGATGGTCAGTTGGTCTGATGACCTGATGGAGATGGATTCATTCAGTATAGTTATGGTCAGGACATTGCTCGGTTGCCCGGTTGGTTAGTCGGCTTTCTGGAATGCCATCACTACTACATGTCGTTTCTGGGCTGCTAAGTAAGTGCACTTGAGAAACTCAGCAATTTCTGCTACTCTGCGTGACTCACATTCGAGTCAGCATTTTATTTACTTTATTGTGCAATACGAGAAACGGGAGCAACTGAAACAAAGGTGATCCAAATATCGAAGGGCAAAATAACCAACAGTTTTATCAGACGGTTAAGTGTGAGTAACAGGTAGGTGTCATTTTCTAATTCCAAAGAAATTAAAGTCAAAAGAAGAAGAATCATGTTGTTAAGCTGTTGTAGATGACAAACAGCGCCATCTGCTGGGCAATTTATTTAATTTTTTTCTGTGACAAAATAACCGACAGTTTTATCAGACGGTTAAGTAAAAGTAACAGGTAGGTGTCATTTTCTAATGATAAAAAGAAACAAATTTATTAAGAAATTAAAGTCAAAGGAAGTAGAATCATGTTGTTAAGCTGTTGTAGTTGACAAACAGCGCCATCTGCTGGGCAATTTATTTTATTTCTTTCCGTGACAAAATAGCCGACAGTTAAGTGTGTCTAACAGTAAGGCGGCCACTTTTTTATTACCAAAGAAATATATTTATTAAGAAATTAAGGTCAAAAGAAGAAGAACTATGTTGTTAAGCGCCATCTGCTGGCTTAGTTTTTCCCCCCTCTTTTGCTGCATATGTATTAATTCGAAATTCAAGTACCCAAACAGAAAACAAATAAATGCGGTGATTTCTTTGACCCGAAGAGGGACATTAGAAGTTTACCCGCTGACATAGGGAAATGTAAAACCGAATCTGGACCGCAAATATCCCACTCAGCTGGTGAAGGCCTCCGTCCTCCGACCTCCTTCCCACATAACGAGGCACTAAAAACCTTGCGGGCTAAAGGCAACCAAACAGGGAAAGAAAAAAAAAAAAGCGCAAACATAAAATTGCTAATTTGAATAAGTCACGTGACACGGCGTTAGCCTTGAAAGCGGTGTTTGCTGTTGCTGTTGCTGCTGAATCGGAAAGTTCGTTCTGTGCGGACTATATATGCTGTATATACTCTGTATAAGTATACTGGAGACACGCGCATTACTTGGTCCCTCGGCCCTTGGGCTGGCTCAGCAAATGGCCGACACGACTGTTGACGTAGTCAAACCCAAATTATGGAAATTTGTCATCGTATGCGAAAACATGCGATATGGGATGGGGGAGACTGCGAGACTGCGGTACATATGCGATGATGATAACTCGCTGGGTTTTCATTATCATGCAAAAAACGTTTCTCCAAGTGGGACTTTAACCCACCCCCCTCCCCCCTCCTCTTAATATGTTATTTATTCGCACACTTTCATTTTAATCGTAAATGCAGGCGGGAAAAAAAACAATTATGTCCACAAATTGGTGTCAATTCTTGCGTCCGCTGTTTGTTATTGCTTCTGGTTGTCATGAATGCTAAAATGACATCGGTGTACCACTATCACGTTCCCTACTAACCACCACCACCCACCACAAACACTTCCTTTTTTGTTGTTTTCTGGATTCTTTTTTTATGCCGATGGAATCGCCGTCCGTCATGCAAAGTGTGCTTTGTCCACAAATGTTTATTTTACACGCTTTTATTTAAATTTGCTAATTTCTTACATACTTAATGCCCTGACCAGCCAATTATCCGTTTAAAAAGCAAACCAAAGTGACAGGCCCCGAAAATCCTTATCGCTGTTGATAGTAAGTACGGGATTATCTCCCGTTGAGCGGAGGCATCCGTCATGCGGCTGGGAAAAACAATATAAAAATAAATGGAAGCGGAATCTTGCCTTAAATATTAAAAACACCTTTGTGCTAAGAACATTTTCTTGAAATTCATATTTATTTTTGGTTTTAAAAAAGTATGGGCATCTTATTGATTTTTTGGTTTTTAAAAATATATATAAATTGGTAAAAATTTAAGAAATTTCTTAAATTATTATATTTAAATCTGTGTTGAAACAAAGTTAACTTTCAACTTTTTCACTGTCACTCAGTTTTGGTTTTAATATTAAAAAAAAAAGGAAAGAACAAACTTTTCTATGAAAACATTCTTTCTTGCCTCGATTTTACAGCAGCTGCAGCTCCCTCAGTCAAACAACTCGAATTCGAATTCAAGCGCATAACGTTAATCGACATCCAGAATCTATTTTCCCTTATTTTTTTTCCTTTTTGTACCCGCCAGTTATCATCGCCCACACTCGATGCTGACCGAATTCGATTCTACCATCGACATCCGCAGAGTTTTTTTCCTTCGTTTTTTTTCAACAGAATTCACTTTTGCTGACATCAACTCAAAATGACTTTCCGCATGAAAATTGTCAGAAATGTGTTGAAGAACTACTGCAGGGATAAAAAGCCAGCGAATGCGAGCGAACAAATGCGAATTTCCCCAAGGTGTAACGAAAAGAAAAATGATCGAAAACAATTATTTATTTAAAGTGTTAAAGCACAAACAATGTTTTTAAAATGCGAACAATTGGCCTCGGAAGCACGGAAACCAGCTCCTTTATTGGGGCGATAAAATGAGAAAGAAAGTTGTAGCAGAAAAATAATAATAAAAAATTCAGGAGGTAGGGTTATAGCTAATTCAATTAGGTTCATACATATTTCACATGAATCAAATGAATATTTATTTTTCCAATTAATTTATGTAAAATTCCATGCTTTATATTCTAACGATAAAGTAACAAAAAAGAGAGAAAACCTCGACTATCTGATACCCGTTACTAAGCAAAAGGAAGATGAAGCAATAATTCTACTGCTTGGACTGCTTGCATTCTATTATTTCCTCATTTTTCATAACTTTTGAATGAATAATTCGATTTTAAAATGTTCTTCTACATTTTGGGGAGGGGATGTTAGCTAATTAAATTAGGTTTTCACATGAATCAAGTTTATATGATTATCTTTAATTAATTAATGTAAAATTCGAGTGCTGTTTTTTTTTTAAGCCCCTGCACTTGACTCTATGAAGCCTATATTTGTTCGAGTGGTTAAATTTCCTGATTAATTATAACGCGTGACTCTCATAATTAGTGGGCATTATATTTTATCATGACAGCGTTTCTCCCTGGAAACAACGACGCCACGCCCAAACTTTACGGTGGAAAAGCAAAAAAAAATTAGCTTTTTCAAGAGATATGGGCAAAGACGTCGTCGTCGCTGTGCCCGCCTGTTGTCGCAGCTGTTTGTCATTTTTCTACCCATAAGCACACTTTGTTTCCCCGGTTTCTGTTTCTGCCGGTGGTAAACTTGGTGACTTGGCGGACTTGACTCGGCGACTTGGAGAACTTGGGTTGCTTGGTTGCTTGCTTGGTTGTGCGGTGAGGCTTTAATGCCGGTCATATGACTTCTGCTTTTTGCCGTCAGTTTTATGCACATGAGACAATGCTTTATCAACACCCATCTACATGTACTGTGTGTTTTCCAACGCACAACGCCCCCTCATTGTTTTTTTTTTTTCGAATTTTCATAAATGAAAATTTGCGCCACAATATTTTAAGTTCAAAAAAAATAAAGAAGAAGATGCGTAGAACGGGAAATTGGGAAACAGACTTGTAAGTGGTTTTCTTGATTAGACCACGGGCTGGATAATGTGTGGTGTCTCTGGGCGTGCAGGGGCGTAGGCAAGGGGGTTTGTAACTCCCCCCCCCCCCACCTCTGGCTTGAAATCCTATGCAAAATATGGTCTTCAAAAGTCTGCTACTTAAAATTTTTACTAAAAAAAGGGCCCCCCCCCCCCTAACCAAATACTGGCTACGCCACTGCTGGCATCCATGTGTGGCAAGGCAACAAAGATTTACGCGTTCCCTTACTTCTTTTTTTTTTGTCAAACTTTAAGCTGCAGGTGTGGATGTATATAGAGAATTTTTTTTTTTCGAAACAGCCTGATTATTCCAACAGACGCAGAAGGAAATCCAATCGGCAATATTGACAAAACACGGTGCTCTTGTATCACCAGGATCCCTGTTCTTTTTTTTTTCCCAGCAAGGACTAAAACAAAAAAAAAGGAGAAAAAAATAGACAGAATTGGCTGTCAAATGGGTCGCTGGGGAGAGCAGTTGCTTGACAGCACCGGCTAATGGCACTCTCGATTCTTAATTCTAGTTCCCGAGTTCCCGACATCCCGACATCCTCGACATCCTCGACATCGTCCACATCCTGCACATCCTCGACATATGTGTACGCGTACTCGAGTGTATCATGTCCCTTTTACAAGGTGCATATTTTTGGCTTATTCATGGTTCAATTATCCATGGCGATGTGGCAAGTACAAGGACGAAGGACGAAGGACGAAGGACGAGAGTAACCGCATGGAGAGAGCGTGAGAAGCAATTTATGTCTCTTCGAGGGCATTTATTGTGAGTGTCGGATATAACTTACGAGTTGACAACCATCCTGGTACGCTTCTTCCACTTTTCCCCACACTCCTTTGAATTTATGCTGCTTGTGTTTAGTTTTGCTTTCAAAACTACTGCGCGGGGATTTTGGGGATCAAAATTCGAATTATCCATCCCCTTAAGCTAATTGCCTGAGTGTTTGTAATTTAATGAGGCTGGTTAAATATATACATACTTATGTAGGAGGCATGTTATATATATGTATGTATATATATCAAGAATGCAGCCTCAATTCCTGCGAACTGGACTTGCGTAAGATCCAAACGAAATGCATGGCTCAACGCCTCCCAGAATCAAGGATCCACAAATACACACATATGTTTCTCTGTCAAGCACGTACCTAAAAATATAGAAATTATGGGGAATACATGAATATTAAAAATGGCATACAATTATTTGTTTTCTTTCTACTGACATTGAATATATGCATACATACAGCTATGTTCAAAGTAATAGCACTCATAAAAATGTTTCAAACATTTTTTCATTGTTATAAAAATAAACAGAAATCATGGTTTTTTCATAACTTTCATAACATATTATTTTCAAACTTTAAAGAGTAGTTAACCTGAAAAGAATCTGTCTGCTATCAAAAGTTTAAAATTGTGATTTCATTTAGAGAACATTTTTTAATTGCATGACCCCAATCCACGGCTCTTCCATTCCATCCAAGGTCTGGGTGCACATATGGCGGGCGGATGGAGCTCTCGAGAGGAGTGGATGATGGGTGTGGATATGGATATGGATGTGGATGTGAATATGGGTATGTGGGTATGCATCCAAGCTGATGATGATGAGGCCTTCCTTTTCCACCAACCAAAAAACAGTGTCAGAAAATAGAATTTAAAAAAAAAAAATGAAATAAAACTGAGTGAAAAACTTTTTTCGAAAACAATCAGTTTCTTTATTCGGTAGGGATCTCAGATCTCAGACTCAACTCATCAGAACTTATTGCTGATTATAGACTAAAAGGGATTTTTAGGTGACTATAATTCATGGAATTGCAATTTCTTAAAATTATTATGATATTTCTAAAAAAAAATATATGATATATTCTTTATTTTTTTTGAGAAAGTTCCAACTACTGTGCATCCTAGTCCATCCCCCCCCCCCCCCTCCGTTTTCCTTCAACCGAGGGCAGCTGCTGTCTATGTTGTGTCTCATTATTTGTGATTTCTCGCAATCCCCTTCCTCCGACTCATTGCACTCCGCCACTTGGGCACCCCCTATACCATCCCCATACCCATACCCATGCAATCCCATACCATACTCATCGTCATCGCACCCAACATGACACGCATGCTACCCCCACAGGAGGCGTGTACTTTGTTTGAAGCAAAATTCACAGACGAAATTCAAAGGCTCACTGGAAAAAATAAAAGTGGTGGCCCGCCAACGGGTGAACTGACTGACTGTTCAGGAAACAAAAAAAAGTAATACAAAACAAACCTTGCTCAGTTTCGCAAGGAGGCCTGCTGTTTGCTTTTCAAAACGCAAAAGTGGGTGACTGACTTACACACAAGACGGAAGTGGAAGTTATTTTTCCGTTTGCGCAAAAAGGCGCACGATTGCCTCAACGTTTTTATCTCATCTTAATTGCAAAAGAAAAATATGTATTTTTTCGTATGGATTCTTTGGCATTTATTTGACATCATCATCAGCAGATTAATTTAAGACTCTTCAGATCCCACGTCAAATTTAGCCTTTAACTTGTTTTTACTTTATACTTTTGTTTTTTGTTTTACTGCGAGCCATAAAAAGTTCGATAGCCAGGGGCATTTTCAAATAAAAACGAACCGCTTTATTGAGATTTTGTAAATGCAAAATAACTTTGTAGATTTGTAATCTGTGTGCAAAAGAGTTTAATAGAAAAGTTTGCTTAGCTTTATTTATATAAAATTAATAAAAACAAAAAAAAAAAGAGTTTAAATTATGCAGGTATTTTATTTTATTAAAATATAACGGTGTGACCCTTTCTATTTTTTGAAGGAAATTTCTATAAAAAAAAAAAAACAATAAATAAATAAATAAGAATTTCATTTAGTAAATTTAATTTAGGGAATTGATTGAGAACATTTCTGTGTCCGTGGTTTTATAAATTTGTTTGATTAGAGCCTAAAAAACATCGACATTTTCATATTTTTCGATATTTAATATTTGTTTTCCATGGAAAACATCGATATTATCGAAAAAATATCGCAAATATCGATAAATTTTAAACTTTAGTTTTATGGCAAATTCCCAGATACAAAATCGTCAAGTTCATTTTCTGAGTGCAGATGTTTGTGTGCATTTATGTGGGCACCAAGAGCGCTGGAATACATTAACATCCAAAACGTTAGCGTGCCAAGGACCGACGACTGACAATAATTTTCCAGTCCTGCAAAGTACACTCTTTTTTCTCCTTTTGCTCCTGCCCCTTTTTTCCCCAACACCCCCTCAACACCACCCATTTTTATCGTATCCGGCTTCAACGAAGGAAATGTGGTGTTTTGTCTGAGGCCATAAAAAAGGAATTTCAAAACCATAAATTGATAAATTGATAATATAAATTAACCAATTCGATATTAAGCTTGAATGTGGTTGTGTGTGAGTGCGCGTTTAAGTGTGACACAAAAGGAAGCAAAAAAAAAAAGAAAAGAAACAAGTGAAACAAGTGAAACAAGTAAATATTACAGTCAAGAAGTCGTCTTCATGACTTTGGACTGCTGAATTTTTACCAATTTTCCATTTTCCGGGCAAGGCGTGGCATTTTTATATACTTTCCTTTCGCTACATACACACAATACGTTCAGACGTTCAGGAATGCAGAATACCCTTTGTCTTTAAGGATACTTTCAGGATACTGAGAATAAAAACAGTCAATGTAGCGGAACACAGAAAAATATCATCTCTTATGTAAAATGGTTAAATTTTTTTTTAATTTTTATATTGTTTCAAGGTAAATTATATATACATATATCCAAAATGGCTTCTTAGGCATACAAGTTAATAACTTGTAAATTAATTAGTGTAATTTTTTGGTATGATGGAATTTCTGATTTACAAATACGAAATATTGAGCTTGCTTTACGAGCCAAATGAATCAAGTCCAAGAAATCAAACTTCCGCTTTTGGCGTTTCGAGAGGTGGTCGGTCATCTTAAATCCGCGATAATTTCGATTTATATTCAATGGCGTGTGCCGACGACTCTTTTTACAAGTGTATATACCCCGCGTAGCGACTCTGACTTTCCCTCTACATTCCACTAATCCCACATCCCACATCCCACATCCCATATCCCATACCACCCGGCACTTTCCAAAAGGCTCCTCCTTGGATTCCGTTTTGTATGCTGTGCCAGACGCTTTGATGTTACACGATGTTGTTATGCTCGTAAAAATACTTCTACGTAATCATTAGTATGGGCAGAAGCTGGGTGCCTGGTGGGATTGGTATGGTCGAAGCAGTTCAAGGATGAGATAGTTGGTGGACGACCCGGGACAGGACAACTCATGCACACATAATTGCACACCACACACACACACACACACATCCATTAAATCGTAATCCGGAAACAGCGATGAAAACTATTTTGCAACTCTGTGTTTTGATCAGTTGGTGCTTAGCTCGGCTTAGCACCAAGTTCTCTTTATGGGGCTAATATAATACCATTTTTAATTTTAGCTCTTTATGTGATTTGTACTTAACATGGATGATATCATCCAGAGGCTATTTAGGAGGATATTTAGGGAAACCTTCATAGTGATCTACTTAGTTGGGAAAAAACATGGTTATAAGTTCGATAATTATGTATATAATTATATTCTATGCACACAAAAAAAGCATGTTAACGTAAAATCGATATGGCCACGTACATTTCAGGTCATGCAAAACCCATATCGTTTTTACATGATGTACTCTTTTCGACCAGGTCAAATTTACCTGGCCACATATCAAATTAAAATTGATCTTAAATAATGTAAAATTGATCTACGTTTCATATCGATTTTTTTTTGGGTGTGGAAAAAAATTCGATTCTAAGATTAAAAATAGATATCAACATTTTTTATTTTTTAAAAATAATTTGATTTTAAAGTTCTATTGAATATGAATGTTAGAAATAAATAGAACATTTTGTTTATTTTGAAGCGTCAATGAACATATTGTAACCCAAATAGTATTATCCTTTTCTTTGGGGAACCGTAATTTCGACCTCTTTCCACACACACACACAATACGAAACTTATGTAACTCATAAACTTTAAGAGGGCAAAAGAAGAGAAGCAGATGCCTTGTTTATTGTTTGGTTAGCCCTTGTAGATGGATAAACAAACCATTGGCCATGGTCTATTGGCTTTTGCCAACATTTCTTTTCGAGTTACAGGCCCCATATATTCTATATATATATATATTATATTATATTTATAACCGAAATTAGCTGTCAATTATGAAGTAAGTCGATGGTGTTGCCAAAGCAGAGGAATCCCGGACTGAAAGCGAAGCAACATGCACGCAATGACTTGGGTGTCCATTACGTCCATTTTATTTGACCTATTGCGTCGTCGTGTTGGAGGTTCTGGTTCTGTTTGTGGTTCTGGTCCTGCCAACGCTTCTTAAGCCGGTAAATTGCTGTCAATTAGTGGGTGAAAGTAATAAATAAGCCAACCTCCAGGAAGCCATTCTCTCTGTGGAACTGTGGGTCTGTGGGCCCGTGGGCTCAAACCCTGTTGTCACTCCAAGAGGCAATCAAGAAGGGAAGGTGAACCTGTTCTAGGCTCCCCACCTAGTAGCTCCTTGGGCGCAAAGTGCGTAACTTTGCCCACACCTTCTTCACACCTTCACATCTTCACGAGGTTGGGCGACCTTCATTGACATTTTTACATGTCCTGAAGGACACGGATACACGGGGACCAACCCCCCAAAACCCCAAGACCTTTGGAGACCTGTGGGAGGGTTCATTGTTATGGAAGGGCATGCTGTAATATGTTATTGTTGCCAGCATTTTTATTGGATTTTTACAGGTGAGCATTGCCATTAAGTAAGCCCTTTCCCTTGCCACAACATTTTCTTTTCCCCAAAACCACATATACTCGTATGTGTTTGTATGTATGTATAGGCGATATATTATGAAAGGTGGCAATCCAATACGCACCTTAACAAAATTGCAATCGATCTAGATCTAGGTCTCATAAACCTTTTAATGTCGGATCAAATCAACCATAAAAATTCCATTAAGTAATATTATAATATAATAATAATTAAACTGGTTCTATATAGTCTAATCTAATAATATAATACAATTTTCCTATTAAACCTTTTTGGGCTCCTAATTTTATTGAAATGTCCTCCTTCGAGCTGCATATTTTCACGCATTTAACACATATGAAATGTGTTAAATATGTTAATTTGTTTATTTTATGGGAAAAGTCGAGGCAGACTGAACCTCAGGCATTTCATCCTTGCGGTTAGTCAAAGATGAAGAAGAAAACGATTGTATTTTTAAAACGATAGGGACAATTAAGGCGCATTCAACACTTTTAAACGCCTTTCTGCGAAACCAATTAAGTCTATCAAGTTTTCTACCTTTTACTATCGGAATATTGCTCAATTTGCGGATAGATATCCCCTACATACATACATATATATGTAGCTGCCTTTTTCCGCACACATTTTGTGTGTGATTTCCCACCAGCCACAGTGATTCCCCAAAAAACGACCTCTATTCTCGCTGGCAGAAATATTTAGTATGCATGCGTGTTTCACATTTCTCTTGCCTTTTTTCTATTTTTATTTACCCCAAAGCCTTTTTTTTTTTTTTGGTTGGTTGGATCCCCGATTCTCGGTTTGTCAGCAGGAAAAACAAATAGGGTGTGGATAGGGGTGGAGACACAGGAGCCAGGGGAGAACCCATATTGATTAATCTTGTCATTAACATTTTTGCAAATGTCATTTCAAGTTGATTCGTTCTTGTCTTCGCTTCGTTCGTATATTGTTTGTTTGCTCCTCTACTTGATTTTCATCGGGAAATAAGGAGGGGGGGGAAACAATTTAAGAATGGAGCCAAGAGAACAGCGAGAAGCCGGGAAAGTAGGGAAAGTATGTATGTATCATCATCATCATCATCGTCGTCATCAGCATCTTCGCGAAAACTTTGGACTCACTTCTCTATGACAAACGAAGCTCAGCACTCCGTCGCCAGCCATCAATAGTTGAGACATACAAATGGTCCCCCGGAATTTCTATAATTTATAGGCTTTCAAAGCCATTTACATTTGCCATTTCACCCAAAAACAGGAAGCCCTCTACGCGTCCGCCAGTTTGGCTATGGCTATGCTCTATATAAAGTCAAGTTGTCGCAGTTGGCACATAACATACCATAAATACCATAAAAGCAGGCAAAATAAAATAAAATCTGCCTCCTGCTGCCGAGATGAGATGATGATGATGCTCCGTGTTTTGCCAGCCGCCGCCTACCAACCTAATTTTATTATTTGTCAACTTTTATTACAATATAAGATGGGAACCAACCGCCTCCATCATTTGCCATTAACCAATTTCGAAGGGCTGCGGGCAATTTAGAAGTACGGCGAGTATTGTATTAGATTACCAATTAGCCGTTTTACCAAGACAAGGCGAAATAACAACATAAACTTAGATAGTCAGTGGATCAAAGTTGCTTTTGGTGGAAATCAATTTGTCCAAAATACAAGGGATCTTAATAACAAATACACTTTGGCCACAGGAAAGATTGCGGATGCACTCTTGAACTTGGTATATATATTTGTATACCCGTACTGGTTTATTAATACCCAACGAAATGTAGTAGAAAATTTTAAAATCGGACCATTCATTAAAAAGTTATAAACAATAAGCAAATAATGGTATGCAAGCAGTGCAAGCAGTTGATTTACTGCTTACACTCCCTTTAGCTTGGAAACCGGGTATCAGATAGTCGAGGTGCTCGACTATATCATTCTCTCCTGTTTTTTTTCGTGTTTTTCTAATAACCCGTTGACGGCATTCGCCAAGGAAATCTTCATCGTCATCGTTTCTGCGGACAATGATGACGCACTTTGGCCTGACGAAGAGCAGAAAAATAAGAAAATAAGGGCCAAGAGATGAAGTTGGAGAGGATGTGATGATTCAGATGCCAAAAAGCAGTTAAGAAGGGAGAAAGCAAGGGAAAGAATTCAAGTCAGTGTATGAAAAATTCCTTCTTCTTCTTTGATGTCCATTCATTCTTCCACTCTTCTTCTGAGGACGTCGACGGCGACGACAAAAAAAAGTTACTCCACTCGCGTGACCCACACAGTTCGTCATCTTAATCTCTGTCACTGGTTACTGTCTGTCCATGGCCAACGACGGATTTACCTCCACGCAGCCAGCTTCCCTCGACATTGGACCAAAAACAATGAGAATTAATGCATTTCTAGCTCAGCTCACACAGAAATGAAATAATTCTGAATTAGTCGTTGAACAAAAGCAAGAAAAACGAAAAGAGAGAAAAATTGTATCTCTCTTGACGAGTGTCCCCAAAAAATATGGTTCAAGCTCACCTAAAGAACAACGATTTTTTCACATTTTCAGATGGGAGAAAACATAGTCTTACGGTAACAATATTAATCCACATTGCCTTAAGGAAAAAAAACCCACACATGTTGTCCTATTGATGAATGATTCCTTTGGGGGGACGTCACAAATAAATTATTAAGCCAAACGTAAATCTTTCTGTTCACTTGGGAACTGCTAATTGTCATAAAAAGTAGCTGGGAAGGATAGATAAAGGAATCTCGACAGCAGATGAAATAAATTTACAGAAAGTCAGTGATTGTCAAACATATCAAAAATCAGATGCCGACTGGAAATTAAATTTTAAATTCTTTTTTATAAATCATTTTCGATTCGAAAGTTGTGCTTAGCATTTTAAATATTCATGAGAGGAGCTCGGTCGTTCGACGGTGTTTTGTGGTGTGTTGTTTATGCAAACACACGCACACATTTTCGAGTATTTTCGAGGTAGAGCTCCAGAGATACGCACTCAACCACGCAGGCAAAAGCCGCAAGCTCCTTGCGATGAAGTCGGGTCTTCGTCTTCACACTCGAATAAATAGCAAGTAAGAACGCAATAGTCAAAGACCTCGACATTGCGATACTAGCTTCGAGATACTAGATACCAGATACTCGATTCGTGAGCACGAAGCACTCACTACCTCTGCGAATGCTTGTTTAACTGCATATCTCAATCAGGGAGTACATGTAACATGTAAATGCAATGCAGGCAGGATGCTAAAAAAAAATCGGCAAAATAAAATGGTAAATGGTCTACGTTTACCTATATGCGAATAATTTATCTGAGCATTCATACAGATTGTAAAGCAGGGGTGCTCAAACTACTACTACTGCAGTAGCGACGAGAAAAAAACAAAAACACAAAGAAGAATCGACGTGTGCCCAATGCAAGATTGGCGTGTGACCGCAGGCATGCTTTGTGACTTTAGCACCCCTGCTCTAAAGTTTATGAAACACACCATAAATAAAATAATAATCAATGACAATGATTAAGATCAAAATTACGTTTCGAAAGTATAATAAACCGAAAATGCAATAACTTTCATGCATAAATAATAAATAATTCAACCGAAAGTCAAGTGACTTGAGCTTGATCCTCGCCAAAACTGACATTTCATTAGTGAACCCCTTTGTTTACCCCTGGGTGGCAATTTAATAATGACCTAAAAATTCGTCTCGTCTCGTCTCGGATCAAATAACAAAGACCCAGACAGACAAACACCGAAGGACAGCAAACCCGAACCCCAAACTCCATCTATAAGTAAAACCAACGGAAGAAGGGGGTTTTTTCTTAGCCAGATGGTTTCCATCCAGCGGCGCCTATAGTTTTAATTCAATTGATTGAGCCACTGGCCGTGGGCCACAGCTCAAGTTTTTCGGGCTCGCTTGATGACACAAACCGGCGACACCTTAATTTGCCGCCCAATCTGAGAACTGAGGATTGAGAACTGAGGGACCCGGCACGTAGATAGCACAGCTCACGGTCCCAGAACTCGTTAACGAGATTCTTGTACATGCTTCTCCCCGTCACAGAGTCACATCTGTTTCATAGTCACTACAAAACGGTCGATATGGATATAGATATGGATATGTGATGCCGATGCCGATGTCGAGCGTTTAACCTCAACTAACACCTCTGCCACATCCACTTAGGGTACAAATTGCAGTTCTGCACTCGACAAAAAATCCCACAAGGATGTTCCAAGGATAATGTACATATTATATAGATTAAACCATCTATTGCCAAACGAGGCTTTAATAATTTGAACAAGATGATGATGGATGGATGAATAGATGGATGGTCAGTTGAGATCTTTGTTTATAATTGGCATGTTATAGTTATTCATTCAAGTTTTCCTTCAAGCTAGTCTAAAATCTGCAAGACTCTACTGCTTATATACACTGTGCAAAAGTTTCCACTATAAGAAAATGTTTTGTTTTGTATGACATGTCCCCTCTATGGAATTTCTTTGTCTGTTTTTCGCAACTTTGATGGCATAGTTCCGCACCTACGAATATGTCAACCATGGCATTCCCTTGCCACGCACATTCCACCCAATTTGCCTGGATCTCCATTGCGGTTTATTTGTCCCCAGTCTTATTTCGAGTCCCAGTCCCATTGGTCTGTGTTTGTATGCATGTGAGAGAGGACAGCATTTAAATGGCTCCAATGGTCATTGCATTTAACATACAACGCACAAGTCGTGCTGTTTGCAAAAGTGACACAAAGGTCTCTCTAACAAACACTTAAAGCCTATCAATGAATGGCCTCCTGGCCTCAACTTGAATTGACTTGCTGACGAATTAGTGGAAAGCCAAAGAGCCCGAATCTATTTTAATTAGTTTATACATTTTACTAATTCGCACTAAGACACCTTCTCCTTTTTCCCGATCTTCTGTTCTCACCAAATATGGTTTCAACTTTGATTCTGGATTACTGTTTTAACATTAACTAGTGAGGGGTATATTTCTCAAGCTTAGCTATCTAAAAACTGAGAATATATCCGATTTAGTGTTAAAATATCAAAAGTTTCGATAGTTTTCGACCCATAGAGACGACTGTCTTTTCGGAGGACCAACTTTCAACCTTGGTTTCCCCCCCATATTTATGTGCAATGCTTGCACTGCGTATTTTTTTGCGGTTCCATTTCGCATTCTCGTGCAAGCAGCATTTTGCCTTTAATAATTATTTATGCACATGTCTGCTGCAGGCTCTTCCTCTCTTTGCTCAACTCGACCACCATCGGACCATCACCATCTCGAAAGGGGTCGGAAGGCCGGAGAAATGGTGAAATGGAGGAAGAAGAAGGCAGGCCAGGCCCACTGTGTCCGCTCGAGTAGCACTAAATCAAATTGTGTGGCTATCAAACATGCAACTAGCCGTTCCCAGGCAACGACAGCATTTCAGACTGCACTTGCAAAAAATGTATGTAAGCCTATAAAGCAAGGAATATTTGATTTCTCTCAAATCAAGAAGAAATCTTTTTCCAGAATCAAGAAGAAATCGTTCTCTAAAATCAAGAAGAAATCATTCTCTAAAATCAAGAAGAAATCATTCCCTAAAATCAAGAATAAATCATTCTCTAAAATCAAGAAGAAATCATTCCTTAAAATCAAGAAGAAATCATTCCCTAAAATCAAGAAGAAATCGTTCTCTAAAATCAAGAAGAAATCTTTCTCTATTTCAACTATTTTAATAAATATAAAATGTTCTTTCAATAAGAAAAGCAAAAGATTCTTGTTTTCTAGCTTTTAATTTAGAAATCAACCCTTTTTAAATAAAAGGTATTCTTCCTAAATCAAAACCATTTGATTTAAAATCGAAAAATCTAGAACGGTTTTCAGAGTTTTTTCTTTTAGCGTATACGGTTAATATGTGAGTGTGGTGCGTGCCTTTGCTTTCGCCTCTTTACCTCTACCTCCGGCTTGGGGTCTGTGTATCTATATCTGTATCTGTATCTGTATATATGGCATATCGGTTAGCCGTGTTAATATTTGCGTTTTACATTGTGTGCTCACTGTGCTCAGACAGCGATAACGACAACGACGGCCAAGTGAGCAGAGTTGCGTGGCTTTGCAGAGGCAGTCGAGGAGATGGAGATACAAGGGGGATGGTGGATACGAGTACAGAGTACAGAGTACCGAGTACCAAGAACTGCAGATATCTCTGGAGCTCCCAATATAGATTCCGATACAAATGCAACTACAAATAGTCGGTATCTTTGAACAGTTTTCATGTTTTGTTTGGCTTTTAGTGCCGGCTCAGTTGTTCCCTGCGACGCACACAATTTGCCACACGTACGTAAACGATTTACCAATACAAACACAAGCTTAAACATTAACACAAACACAGGCACAGGCACAGGCACAGGCACAAAAAATATACAGATAACCCACAAGCCATCCGCAACCACCCACATTTTATACCTTGAACCATATCCATATAAATGTTTCGTTTAAATAAATATATAGGTATACCTGTATAAGTGAAAATTATGAAAGAACAAAGCCAGGGAATTGCGATTCGATTTCTCAAAGCGGGAAAATTATACCAGTTGAAAAGAAAATTGGAAAAAAAGTTAATAAATCACTAAATTCTATTACATTTTAAAATTTTTGATGAATTACGTATTATATTTCGGTTCTATCTGTTCAGATTGAGTTTAAATTAAAGATATAACATCATAAAAAATATTGATATCATTTCATTGATCGTCGGAGTGGAAAAGGAAATACTCCTTGAAAGCTATCATATTTGATGGAGTGAGAGCAAATATCAGTGCAGTTCAAAGCGCCCTTTGTGCCGAAATGGGCCGAAATC
Organism: Drosophila pseudotakahashii; assembly: GCA_035046095.1. Lineage (NCBI taxonomy): Eukaryota > Metazoa > Arthropoda > Insecta > Diptera > Drosophilidae > Drosophila > Drosophila pseudotakahashii. Next base: position 19,900,249 of record JAWNOE010000105.1, read on the forward strand.
GAGATGTAAATACACAGCCTAAAAGCATTTGCAAACAATCGTGTCTGTATGTATGTGCTTCCCCTCTCGTCTCCTAATGATCTTTATTAATTTATCTGCAAGTGCGGTGCCTGCATCTGCATCTGCATCTTGTTTGACCAGACATTAATGCCTGGACCCCCAAAGTCGAAACGTCCGCAAGTATTGGGGCTCTGTTTGTCTTACTAATTTGACTTAAGTGCCAGGATCCGTTGGCTAATTGTTATTTCGTTGCATTCGTGACTTCAATATTTACATTCTGATTTTCGCTGGCACTTTCAATTCCCTTTTGTGGGTCATGTTGAACTTTCACATTGTTTACGCATACGCGAAACTAACTAAAACTCATCTAATTTAAGCCTTTATAATACGAAGAAAGCAACGAAATATCGATACTGAATCGATATTTACGCAAACCTCAATAAATAAATCGATATTTGATATTCGATATAAATTTGCTATATATTTGTGATAAATCGATATTCTGATTTGTCTATATTGAACTAAAATACACATTTTATCGATATTATCGATAAAATCGATATTTTAACGTTAAAGGCGGTATTTTTTAACGATATTTTCGATATTTTACGACTTTCCCCATCGATATATATTCCAGTACGAGGTAAGCTTAAGAATTGCGTGTCAAATCTTCCATAGTCTTTGGCATTTTGGTTTAAGGCCATAGCAATGCTTCTCCAATCACCGAAAATGCATTCCGAATAACTTTGGCTTAAACTTGGACCGATATGCCTCTCGGACGTGTTACGACCACGGCGATGGGATGGAATGGCAGGACTTGCCATGGCAAACTTGGTACGCGTTCGGCTGGCAGCAGAGATTTTTTTTCATCCCGTTTAAGCAGAAAATTGCACCTAAAAGAGCGTAGAATAGTTTCCCCCTCCTCACTCACTCACCCACTCGCCACCCGAAAAAAAAAAAACACGCCCATCTCTGTGTTCCTCTGACCCTTTATCCTCTGCAGTGTTTGCCCCTCTGGAACCGTGAAACCCATGGAACCCATGGAACACCACACAGCCTCATCTGGTCGAGCTGGATGGCTCTAGATGGCTAGATGGCCATGCTGGCTGGTTGGGAAGCTGGGAAACAACGGAAATTACAAATTGTTGTTTGCTTTGCATTTCACTCGCACCAAACGAGCGACGGATGACAACAACAGCAGCAGCAGCACAAAAGCAAAGGGGCGCAGCAGCAAAAAGCTAAAAACAAGAGAGAGCCAAATGCAAATGAAAATGAAAATGAAAATACATTGGCCACAGAGACCCGAAAGGAAGAAATGTTGAAAATTTGAACAGTACCCTTACCCTTTTCCTTACCCTTTCCCTTTCCCAAGCTGATATTTGTGCATTTCTCGATATGCATATCTTTTTACAACTGCTTATGGTTATGCTATAAATTTCAGGAATTCTTAAATAGGTGCAGTCCAAATGAACCCCCCTCGTTTATGCGGCATTATTAATAAGCCGACCAAGTTAAAACAGTTGGAATCTATTTTGTACAAACATGCCATAGTAAAAATTGAAACAGTCTCGATAACAAACAAAAGAAATGCTTAAAAATTATGGTAATCCCAAGGGAATGGTTATCGTTTTTGAAATATGTGAAGTTTTGGTTATTACTTAACAATATCACATTTAACATCTGTTTAATGTTATTTTTTTTGTATCGCTATAAGAAGTTATAAAATGTCTGATATCAAATCAAAAAAATTTTAAATGGAATGTTATCGTTTTTGAAATATGTCAACCTTTGATTATTACCAAACAATATCCCATTTAACATCTGTTTAATGTTACATTTTTCTTTTATCGCTATAAGAACATTAAAAATATCTGAAATCAAAAATTTCTTAGATATTATTTTAGCTCAATTTCTTAAAGTCAACAGGTTTTCAATCGACCACATTGATATTTTTGCCTTAATTATTAATGTACAATTTTAAAGTATATTTTAGACCTGACCACAATTTCATGCCAGAGTGTTTAACCTCCCAAAACCCCCCGCCCATTTGCCTTTTTTTCGACGCCTCTGGCTATTAAAAGCTGAGAGATGAAGGAAATGTAAATAAACAAAAGAACAGCGACGACAAAGAAGCTGGCTATATTTACTTTGCTCATTCTGAAGCGAGTGGAGTGCAAAGCTCTCCTCAATTATGCATAAATTAAAATACCTTTTGGCAAAAACATTACAAATGGAATAAGTTGTAATTGAATATTAAAAAGATTCAGAAAATCCAGTAACTCTTTTGTTTGCACAGGGGGATCTGCATTTCAAATTGTTATACATTATACATTCATTATGTTGCAAGTTAATCGTTATTGAAATAATTGAACTATAGTTTCCACATTACCATCAATTATTCAGAATTAAGCACAATTAACGTAAAGTTCCAACAAACAAATGCAACCTTTTAAATTCCATTGTTTACACTCGAACTCACTCTTCCCAGGGCGATGACTCTTATGGGTCACAGTGGGGCATCGATATGCCCAACCGACACACAACGATCTCTGCGCTCTGTGTGTTTTGTGTATTTATTTACATGTATCGAAGTTGCCGTCCATGTGTACCTACATATATAGTACACACACAAAAAAATTTCTGGTTATGTAATACGCATATCGTTTTAACATGAAATACTCATTTCGAGAATATCGAATTAACGGGGCCGCATATTAAGCCTATTACTCACTTCAATCGAAAAGCCTACGAAATGAAAATCTCTGTATTTGGATCACGAAATGACTGGCGGAAATGTAATTTTTGTATAGAAATTTTCGTTTCGTTGCCTTTTGATTGAGGTGAGTACTAGGCTTTAAGTTAAAATTGATATTACATAATGTAAAATCGATCTACGTTTCATATCGATTTTTTTTCTGGGTGTATGTATATATATGGGGTACATATGGGGTATATACATCTTAAAGTGAGGTCTGCAGTCAATTTAGATAAACAATTATGAGCACAATTGTGCCAGAGCCCTGTCCCATCCCCTTCCCCTGCCCCTCCTCGGATTTTCTTTCGGCACAGCGGCACCCGTTCACTTCATTTGACCCACCATCAAGTGGAGTGGAGTGGAGTGGAGTGGAGTCGAGTGATGCTGGTTTTGCCACACGAAGAAGCGGAACACGCCGTAAACAATGCAACGTTGAGTCAGAGAACGGAGAACAGAGAAACACCAAGCAAAAGTCCAATTCTTTACTGCATTTTTTTTTCTTTTTGTAAGTGGCGCGTTGCGGAGCCAACGAAAAATAACAATCAGAGCGGTAATAAACCAAGCAGCGCAGGGAAAGTATATATGAAATGCATAAATTATTCCCTTCTGTGAGCTGTGAGCCCACAGAGATCGCAAATGATGTTATATGGGGGGTGGGGATGCAAGATTCCGAACAACAAAACAGTATTTTAGAATTTTAATTGGGCTCCAATAGTAAAGCAACAACAAAGAAAAGGGAAAGCAAGCGAGAAAGTGTGTGACCAGGAAGCAGGGTTGTTTGTTTACATTAGGATTGAGAAACTAAGTACGGGATATGCCTTCTCCTATGCCAACATATAGATCACGATGTACACATTTCGAACGATAATTATATCAAGTACCACCCGTCTATTTATATTCTCACCACTGTTACTCATTTACCACTTCCCGGAATGCGGAAAAGTTCAAAGTTTCTGGTTTTAATAGGGCCTCTGTGGGATACGTGGAAAAACTTTAAGCGATCCGGCAATCTTACCTACAGAGAGATAAAAAATGAAAAAATTGTATTACAATTTATTTATATTTACTAGAATTATCTTAAAATTATTTTTGAATTTATTTTATTTTTTTAGATTTTTATGTCAACCGGTTCTGTTCCATTTTTACTACTTCCCGTTTTTTATGCCCTGACTTTTATATAGTAGTATATATTAATGTATACTTTTAGTATCAAGAAATGTTGTCAATATTTCAAGCGTGTTTACATAAACATGGTTAAATTGTTAATGACATCCTAAAATACTTTATTGGGTCAAAACCACAATGTACATAACCCTTTCTATTGTAAGAGTGACGGGTATGAATATTTAATCTTTAGAAATCAATACTATCACCTTTAGGAGAATTGTTAAATATTTAATAAAAAATTCATTCATATTTTTGGGTTTCAGTGTCAATAGTGCCAAATTTAAGCAGTTCAAATTTGTAACCTTTTGTCCAGAAATCCGATTGAAAGAAAGCTAAAAAGTTGTACTGCTGCGCTGGTGCAATTCAATTTAAAAATTGTGCGGCAAGCGTCATTAATTACATCACCGTCACGACGTCACCAACAACGAACGAAGAAGGCAAAAAGTGAGGCGTAAATGAATGAATGAATCAGGGAAACGAATAAACCCGTTCCCTGTACAGTTGAATAGCTGCGAAGAATTAAGCACGCCCGTAAGTGTGAACATGTACGCTGTACCCTAGACTGCACACACTCTCGGCCACATGTGCAAGTAGCCAGGATGCACTGAGAAATATCGGGATATCCTGATTGCTTTGACGGATTAATGAATTTTTTAAATTAATCTTATCAGTTACTGTCAAATTTAGCATGTTTTCAATGTTTTACCTAATATATTACAAATAAGTAAAAAAAATAAAAATTCAGCAGTGGGGATTGAACCCAGACCTTCCTTATAAAGCAGAATTTCCGATGCAAGAGTTCATTTAAATGCGAATAGCTTATGTAACGGATATGCTTTGACGGATTAATGATTTTTTTAAATAAATATTTAAAAAAAATACAAATTTCATACCCCAGCAGTGGGGATTGAACCCAGACCCTTTTTATTTAATATGCATATAGCACATCTAAAATGTAACAAACAATGTTAAATATCGATTTGAGCCTTGAATATCAAATTAATATCAAGCTGTTTGTTTTTATTCGTGTAGAATCAAGAATTCTCCTCTGGTGCAATTTTAAGCACGTGCTGCCAGCCGTTGGCTGTTGACTGTTGGCTCCTTCATGGCCGCCGTCTTGCAACGCGCGGTCGAAAGCCAAACTGCACGGCAAACTGCAGGAAACAACAAAAAGGCAAGAAGTCGGCGGTTCATCTGTCCATCGGTGTGGGTTCAGTATTCACCAGCCACAGTAACCAAACACAAGCAAACAAATATCAATGCGAAATTTAATTAAAGCAATGGTAGGTAGGTGGGTAGTTTGGTGGGTGGATGGCTGTGTCGGGTAATTCAAGGCTTCTTGGAGTTTCCGTCTGATTTCGCGGCTCTAGTATCAATGACATCGATTGGTAAATTAGCTACCAGGCAACGAAAAAGCTCTCCCCTCCTCCTTCTCCTCTTTCTCCTGGCTGTCATTACACGTAGCGCTCATTTAAATAAATTTATATATGCTATCGTATTTCTTCTGGCTCAGCTACATTTTATGGCATTTTTTCTTTTTTTTTTGCGCCCTTATCGATTCGGAAAGCAGGTCGCAACACATTGCTTGTTGGCTCATTTGTGTTTTCTTGTTTTTTTTTTTTCAATACCATCAAATACTTATCTTAATCGCTCTGCTTCGCCGCCACCCTTCCTCCACCCTCCATCGGCATTTTCATGCCAAAAACTCTGATTTCCAAACGGGCCCCACAATCCATTTGCAAAGAGCCCAGAGAACACACAAAGCTATTATTAACACATTAATTATCTATATCGATTTGGCTCAACTTTGATTTCTCTATATCATTTTTGTGATCTTCACGACAAGTGCGTTTAGCATTCCGGGCGTTTGATTATTAATATGCCATAATGTGTGCTATTAGCCATTGGAATGAGCAAATAATATATGATAACAATCTCTCTGGAGGGAGACACATTTAACTCGGTTGTTCGATTAATCGATTTCTTGTCTAGAACAATGGAAACTTTAATATGTATTTCTGGTAAAATCAGGAATATACAAAATATTATATAATGTGATTTATTAAAAGTTCTACATAGATTTAATATTTTTTTATATTAACTTTGTTTTAATCGATTCAAGTTGGCTGTGCTTCATCGAGATTTTTATCGTTTTTATCGATAACCAATACTTATCATAACAGTATGTTTACACTTAATTATTTACAATTCAAATGTCCATTATCAAACCAATCAAAACATTAAGTCAAGTTCAAAAGTGTCTTTCAAAGTGAGATATTTATCGTGTTATCGATAAACATTATTTATCATAACAGCATGTTTACACTTAATTATTTACAATTCAAATGTCCATTATCAAACCAATTAAGACATTAAGTCAAGTTCAAAAGTGCCTTTTAAAGTGAGAAAAAGATAAAGCATATATATAGTTTACAATCTGGTTTAGGCGTAACTCAAAGATGCGAAAACTGCGTTCAAAGCACATTGTTTCGGGGCAGAAAATTCTGTACAGGGCTTCTCACACAGAGAAAGAACGAAACGATTCATGGCTTGAATCTCGGGATGACCTCCTGCGGAATTGGTGAGATGGCATCCATGGCTACATGTGGAAAGGAAATTCTGTACAGATTTTGTTTACCACATACCTCCAATTCCCAAGTCCGGCTAACTGGGTGGATGGGTTCCTGCTGCTACCTACTACTTCAATCTGTACACCTCCCACCCATTTTGGTTGTCTGTCAAAGATTTATTTTGTGCAGCAAACGTGAGCAAAACGTACTCGACTCGAAATTTATGTATGCAATACGCATTTGGAGCTTTGTGGTCCCAATTCCAAAAGCCCTTCAATATGCCACTCGGCACTCGGTGCTCCAGTGCTCAGTCGTCGGCGCCCCTCAAAAGCCCAGAACGAACACCTAAGGCCCACCATCTAGACCATTCAGCCAACCATCTAACCATCCAGCCAGCCGACATGTCAGCGTTGATTATGGCCCAAGGCGACTTAAGATAAGCATCAAGCTGCGAAAAATGTTATAACTATTAGACACAAAGCAAGTGAGTGAAGAAAAAAAAAAAAAAATACTACACAAATAAAAGGAGAGAAAAAAATGGGGCTAAAATCCCAGTTTGTAACCCAAAAAGCAGAGAATTTTTATGACCAAAGCAAATGCTGTGTGTAGTTTGCACCTTAAATAAACTGTTTGATTTGACCAAAAGAAATTCGGCATTCGGTATTTATGCATTCCCTATACATTTCCACACATTATCTGCTTTATATATATATATAGGTATCTATATATATATAGGCGATTCGTGGTTTATTCGCATAAAAAATAATAATAATATTTATGTGTTGATCGCATGAAATGTGCTGTATAAATTTATCCAAGCTCCAGTTCAGTGCATTTACTTTCTTTTTATGGTCATAAAAACCAAAAGCAGAAAAAAAGAAAAGAAAAATGGGGGGATGGGCAGGTGCTGAAGGAGATTCTGAGAGGGGGTTTCCCAGTTCCGTTTGCGTTTATTGCAAACTGTCACAATATTTCGGAGAAAGCAAAGATGCCTTGGAAAAATTGACAGGAAATAGTAAATGGAAATGTGAATGTCAAATACGTCTTCGTGATTTGAAGCGAGGAGAGGAGTCTATGTCTCTGTCTGTGGGGTCCTTTGACCTAGAAGTCAGAACCCAGAAGCTGTGCGAAATTTCATTCGCCAGCGAACCGATAAAAATGATGATAGAATCCTAAATTCATGGAAATGTGCCAGCGCACCCGGAGTTTCAGTTTCTTGCTGGCGACACAATTTCTGCGGTAAAAGGTAACCCCAAAACTCCCAATCCTCCCGCATTCGCATCCGCATCCGCATTCCGCATTCACACAAAAAAAGGTCATCGAACGCATCCATGTTGGTAATCCGTTTTGGGATACACGGTTTCCCATATCAACGTTTGTGGTCAGCGGAATTTTCGTGGCAAAGATTTACATTTACGTAGGCTAATAAAATAAATGCAAGCATATATTGCCAATTCGCGCCATAAAATCATATATTATTTAATCAGCTTTACTGGGGAGTTGATTTAACTATGCACACTAGTTTCAAAGTATCGGTGGCAAAAAAAAATACAAAATATAAAAGTGAAAATATTTAAAACCATTTCAGTTTTTACAAAAAAAAAATGTGAATGATTTTTGAAAGGAAAAAAAATATTTAACAGCTTAAGGCTCAATATTCAAGCAAATGAATAGCAGTTAGGGTATCTCCGCGTCGACTTAAGTCTTTGTTTCCTACGTTTCTTACTTGTAAGTGAGCGAGTCCTTAGGTTTCGTACCGGAATCTGGCAACTTGTCTCCGGAGATGGGTAACCAAACCGGTGGAAGTCGATGGCACTTGGATGGAGGAAGGGAAAGGAGAGAAACCGAAACTGAGGCCTGATGATGTTCCTACTCCTGCTGCCGCTGCTGTGACAAACTGGAGTTGGTGTATGCGTTTTGTGTTCAAAAATAAACGGAAGCCATAATAATGAGATTTATCTTCAGATTCTTCAACTGTCCAACCTGCCTCTATCTATCTATATGTGTATGGTACCCCATACAAAATGGCACTTTCAGAAGAGCAAGCACACATCGTCAAAAACGTATGTACCATTTGTGAGGAGATGCCCAGAAGGGGATGCGAAAAAGCGAAAAAAAAAAAAAGAGACCAAGAGATTGTGCGGATGGAGTTGGGTTAGCAACATAGCATCTGCCTATTATAATTTTGTGCGCATAAAACTCAAATATTTCTGTTTCGCCACCAGAACATTTGTTGTGTAAAAAAAAAGAAAGAAAGAAAAGGAAAACCAATATACAAAATTTAACATATGTACGTACGATGCGAATGAGTTTTTTAAGAGGCCACAAAATTGAGGGTCAAATAGACTTGAAGGAATTTAATATAGCCATTCGGAGGGGCTTTATATTTGAAAAGAAAAAAAAACACTGTTGATACTAGAGCAGTAAATAATTATACTTTTTGTAAATCGATTATTTTCGATAAAATTATAAAAATATCGATTAAATCGATATCGATAAAAAATAAATAAAACTTCAAAAATGGAGAGTAAACAATAAATTTAGATTTATAATTGATTACTTTAATTAAGTTCCCAATCGATAAAAATATTTTTAAATGACAATGCCTCGATTACCAAAAACATCGATTAAATCGATTTTAAAATCGACTAAGTTTTAACAGTGTTTCAAATCCAATTGCAAGTCTCTTTCTAATTGTTCTTGACATCTATTTGCTTGGTATTTCTTTCACGTGCTCGCGCATAGCTAATTATGTTTCGTCTGGGTCTGGATTGTGTCAATAAAATGTTAATGAAATTTACTCACTGAAAGTATTAACTTTTTCACGGGTGCGGGTGCGAATGCTTCTTCTTCGGGGGTTTTTTAGTTAGTTGAAGGTTCAGGTTCTAATGGCCAATGGCCAATCGAGAGGGTATTTCTAATTTCCTGAATTCCCTATTCCCCATTTCCCATTCCCCTCTCTGCTCTTCGGCAAACATTACATTTGATTGTTATTTTTCTCAGCACCAAGTGCCTAAACAGAAATCCAAAGCAGGCGGCCTACAAGAACAAAAATTCAAAACTGAAAAAAACAAAAAAAAAAAACAAAAGGCAGAGCGTTTGCGGAGCAAAACAAAAGAAATGACTCCCGTTGTTTGGACTGCATACAAATTTCGCATTAGCCCCGGCAACAATTTCTCCAGGGGTAATGGAGTTCCGCTTTCATCTGGCTCCTTTTTGTAATGGCCCACATATATACTTCAATATATGTATATATATTGGGTGGAGTGACTAGAGTGGGTGGATGGAGGAGGCTGGAGGCTGGCAGACGTTCATTTACACATCCATTCGGCTCTCATTCATACTTCAATTTGGTTTGGACTCTTGTATAAAATTTCATTAATTTCCAATCGCCGCCTGGCGCGGTTTGTATTATTATTATGAACTGGGGAGAGATGTGAATGGGAAACCACCTCTTCGGTATGGTTTTTTTTTTTTTTCTTTGTATGTATGTATACAATATAGTGGAATGTGCAGCGATCCACCCCCGAAGGCCACTCACCCTAACGGAGACATCTTGACGACGCATTTTGGTCTGTTTCTGTTCCCCCCATACATCCCAGTACTCAATGTGCAGTATTTCTGAATACAATACAATACAAGGCGAAGGCGATGGCGATGGCGAGTATTTTCAACCCTATAAAGTCCATACAATTCAATAGAACAATTTCATTTTTATATGCATGGAAAATTGGTTCCTTCTGTTTTCAGTTCTCATGCTTAAATATTTTAGTACGATATGTTAGGATCTTATAAGGCATGTACCCTACTTGTTATCAGAAAATTAAATTCGTCATACTATACATAATTTGTTTTATGATTTATAGGCCTGAGAAAATCTGTATAAAAGATAAATTTTTCAGAAAAATATCGATATTATCGATATTTTTATCGAAAACATCGTTGATTTTTTTATAACATTTTTTATAAACATTATTACTTTATTTTTGTGTAGATTTTACTTATTTTTCCCTGAAAACATCGATTTCATCGATACTTTAAATATCGATATTTATTTTAACCCATTTTTTAGCCCAAAAGTAACTTTATTTTTCATACATTTCGCACTACGCTTCCAAGTGAATTACATTCAAGGTATGAGTGTGTGTTGGACCGAATGATTAAGGGGAGGGCTTAATCCTTGCCATCTGTCCCATCATCCACAGTTGATTATTTTTTCACCCAAGGTTTTGCCCCTTTAAGGAAGACATATGGAACACACATACATATTGTAATTTTTCTTCTCTGTTTAATTTCGGGGGGGTCTTTATGCTACCACTTTGGCACACCTAAAACCCCCCTCCTCAGTCATTTCCTTTCCCGTTTTCTTAGTTTTTTTTTATTTTTTCAGCCAGCGGGTATGCCATTAAAAGAAGCGTGGGGTTTAAAAACGTTTTTGGCTCTTAAGAAGCTAAAGTCTCCTCACGACTTGATCCGAAACGAAACCTCCATCTCCCCACAAAGTGTTCTATGCTTGTTGCTCTCGCTTCTGGCTTTCGACCTTGTTTTAAACAACATTTTCGTAGCCACTTGCCTAGCTCTCCGACCGTTCAATAATGCCCATTTGGCAGGCACATCACGTAATTCTAATTTAAAAATTACAAGCCTTGCTTGCCAGCCGGTAGTATCATGCGTTTGATAAGGCCGTGTCACATATGCATGTATGGTACTTTTGCCTATATATATAAACTACTTGGATTAGCGCCGTTTATTGGCGGGTAAACACACGGGAAGTTTGCTTAATATCTACCTAATTTCAAATCGATCTTAAAAATGTATATTTTAGGATTTTTAAGATCTTGAAACAGAATTTAAAGAACATATTTACCTAAGCGAAAAGTTTGCTAAATATCTACCTAGTTTGAAAATGATCTTAAAAATATATTTTAGGATTTTTTAGATCTTGAATCAGAATTTAAAGAAGATATTTACCTAAGCGGGAAGTTTACTAAATATTTACCTAGTTTGAAAACGGCCTTAAAAATATATTTCAAGATTTTTAAAATCTTGAATCAGAATTTAAAGAAGATATTTACCTTATTGTTGGAGCAGCTCAGCATTTCAAGAATTGCTATAGTTTTTTAATTAATTCCAATCATTAAGGAAACAACATCGACGATAGCCTGAAAATAAAGCAAAATTAAATATAAATATTTATTAGGTATATTTGTTTTAAGTCATACATTGTTATATTTTTAATGGGGTAAACTTTCCTTAACATACTTATCAAACACTTTGCATAATTAACCATTAACCATTAGAATCCACAGATTAGCTGTGGCATAAAAGGCGCTATTTAGCTTTTTAGCGCGCTTTCGAACTCCAAAACCAAAAGGCGTATCCTCATTTCACGCAGTGCACTCATGAGAGCACTCAAAGTCCTTGGGTGCACACTTCTTTCGGTAATGTACCGAATGCTAAGTCTTAATTAGAACGCAAGGTATTTTTGTTCCTTTTTTTTTTCTTTTTTTTGGTATTCGCGAATTCAATTAGTTTCGAGTAACTAACGATTTTTGTAAAAGTTCAGTGTTGCCTCTGGGTAACAGAGCCAAAACAAAAACAAAAAACAAAAATAATTGAAGCCAAAATCATGCGAAAATTCCTGGTTAGTTTGCAAATATGAGTGCATATTTATGCTGAAATAGTATAACATTCCAGCTGTATTTGATTGTGGTTAATTACTTGTATCTTAGTAATAACTTTATACATTGTTTATTAATTGTACAAATATAATCAACCGCAAACTCGAAGGGCCCTTTAAGTTTAATTGAATTAATTTGAAAGCAAAACTGAATGCCCTTTAATATTGACATTCCGTGTCTAATTGAATGAATTATTTTTAATTTTTTTTTTACTTCATTTCAACACCCATACGATTAGACATAAATTACAGAAAAGTGACTTGCAATTGACAAAATGGGTATTTTTATCGTGTGTGCTTTTATAAGTATTATCACATGTCCCCCCACCTATTAAACACCGCTTCCGTGGACTTTAACTTTGTTGAGAAGTGAAAAAAAAAAATCTACGATGATGAGATTTGGCTGAGATGGGCAGAGATGAGTTAAATGAGAGCTGACGAACGGGGGCAAAAAAAAAAAATTAAATTTCACTTAAATCTTTCTTTCAATTAAAAGTTTTAATTGATTTTCCGTATATTCATGCACACATGCACATATTGTGGGTGCGTGTCCAACAGTGCGTGTGCGTGTGAGTGTGTGTGTGAGTAGGTGGGTGGTTGGGTAGGCATAAAGGAGTTCGCGCTTACCTGCTGTCGGTAATTAATAATAAATATACGAATCGAGCGTGAGAAAAGTTAGTTTTAAGGCTGTTTTTTTGTATTTGATTTAAGCAACTTCTTAATAATAGCTTTCAGCGTGGGTGTTTTTCTTAATCTCAAAATGCTGAAAGATTAGGACAAAACATTAGGAAAACTAAAAAACTTTTTAGTTAGTATAAAAAAAAAGTTTAACAAATAAATTTATATTTTGTAATCAAATAATATCCAATAATCCTATAATATCCAATAATCCTATAATATTCAATAATTCTATAATATCCAATAATCCTATAATCTTCAACTTAGAAAAAAATAGTTTGAATCTATAAGTTTATCTAACAAGTTGAGTTCTTTCGATTTTTTTGATTCAAAAATTTTCCAATTGAAATGGCAAAAGAAAAGATAATTGTTACAGTTTTTCATGTTTTGTGTTAAATTAAATATTTTTATTCTCTTATTGTTCACCATTGCACTGAAGTCCCCACAAGTTTTTCACACTGCAGTCAAACATGTTTCATCGAACTTCAAATCAAACTGCACCTCCGAATCGAACTTTAGGTCGAACTCCAACCGGGTTTGACCTGATCACCAAAGCGAAGTCGTCGTAAAAAAAAAAAGAGAGACGAGAGTGTCGAGAGCGAATGGAGGGCACAAAAGGAGTAAACAATGATGAAGAACGAACACGAACGCCGCCACAAAGAAGAGCGAAGAACTGAAACTTATGAACATTGGAGAAGTACGAAGTAAGTGGCGTAGGCGCAAAGGGAAAATCACTTAAAAAAAAAACAATTATGAAGCCGAAATAATGCAAAAACCGCATTCAAGTAGGGTGGCGGAATTTCAAAAGCAAACTTTGACGTTTCAAGGTAAATAAATGAAGTCATAGAATCCATACTATAGATAGGTAATGCAGTTTAGGGGGAAAACCCCCTTTTCCGCACCTAAGAATAGAATCAACAACCAAGTAAATGAAAAGCTTTCATAAAACGACCCTTTTTTCTCATACTGTGTTATCTATTTTATTTTTCTACCGACTTATCTCCCCTTATTGAGCTTCAACTGCAATATTTACATATAACCCAGCCCATATATCATTTTTACAACTGAAACAATGTGGAATACTGACTAAGAAAATTGCAAACCTATGGTATACACATACTATAACCCTCTGAAAGAGTTTTAAAATATGAACAAAACTGCCTAGCAACGTTACAATTTTAATTTTCAGTCCCCAAAATTTATGATTTCATATTTGGGTCATAGTAAAATGGCAATAGTTATAAATTATTCAATTAGGGGTGCCAAATTGGGCGCTCTTTTGATTTTTTTTGTTCGCCAATTTACTGTATACCAAAGTGATTTATTAAATAATAGCCTCATGGGTTCCACAAAATTGGTATAGAAACCCCCGTCATTGCCAAACTGAAACTTAAAAATATAAAAAATCGATTCTTTGGAAGATTTTGTTACAAAACATATGTATTTAAGAGATTGTATTATTTAATTTGATTTTATCAAACCATTCTATATCTTTTCAAGCCACTGGGTACAAAATTTTACAAAAACAAATCTAAAATAATGCAAATTTTATGGGCAAAACAAATTTTTTTTTATGTGCAAAGTAGGGTGGCTCACCGTTTTCATGAAACACGTCCTTTTCATTTTCACACATCATTTTTTTTTGGCCAGACATAATGCGTCAAATATAATCGACGTTGTGCACGTTTCGCGCATTATTTTCGATTTGAAGTGATGCATGTTCAAAAAGGGTCCCATAAATGCTTAAATTCAAAAACTTGTCAAAAACCTGCTTATCAAATACAACAACTTCTTCTGTACATTTTGCAATTCGGGAGATATAATCTCAAGATCTTCTTCTTCATCGAAATGTCCCCCTTTCATTTTGACCGAAACACAGTTTTTGCAAGTATTTTTGGGGATGATACTGGTTTTGGACTATTATTATCGCGTGGTTTCGATCAGAAAGAAGCCGAAAGAACAGAAAAAAAAAGCGCTGGTCAAGCTGTACAGCCCCCCTACTACTACTACAATTCTCTGCCTTAATGCCAAAAGCAAACAGTAACACAGTAACCACAAACACAGGCAATCCTTCATCATCTTCTGTAGTCTCAGACTCAGTTTAAACTTTGGTTTTCTCAGCTTCAGCTTCTTTCTTTTCTTTGTGCTTGTTTGGAGCCAAGTTTATTTGAAACTCCATCGACTCCATCCACTCCATCCACTCCATCTACTCCATCCACTCCGTCCACCATCCGCATCCAGAGAGCTCTGCCTTTCCGCTTGGGCCATAATTGTTGTCAAAACGAGTTTTCGATGAAGTGGTTGCTCTGGTTGTTGCTGTTATTGTTGTTACTGTTTCTTCCTCTTGTTGTTGTTGTTGTTGCCGACGGAGTGACCGTTGCTGTTTTTGCTGTAATCGCTGCCTACGTTAGTCTTAACTACAGCTAACCCAAACTCCAAACTCTAAGATCTAACTCAACGCGAACTCGAGCATAGAGAAAACCAGAAAGAACGTACAAATTGAATGTTACGACTAATGTATACCCACTATGTATAATTTTAAAAATGTTTTTTACAAATATAATATAAGAACGATTTTGCTCTTGGAGTCAATGGTACATAAAGAAAACAGGAAACCAGAAAAATCTTAGAAATTTAATGTTCCGACTATTATATACCCACTAATTACATAAAGTAATATAAAAAATGTTTTTCAAAAATATAATATCAAAATAATTTTGCTGTTGGAGTCAATGGTTTAAAAATTAACCAGGAAACCAGAAAGAATGTACAAATTGAAAGTTCCGACTATTATATACCCAGTATTTACAATCTAATTACATAAAATAATTTAAAAATTGTCTTTCAAAAATATAATATCAAAAAGATTTTTCTCTTGGAGTCAATGGTTTCAAAAAAGAACCAGGAAACCAGAAATGAATGTTCCGACTATTATATACCCAGTATTTACAATCTAATTACATAACATAATTTAAAAATTGTCTTTCAAAAATAGTTTGGTCTTGTATTCAATGGAACATAATGAAACCAGGATCCTTTTGCAGGAAAAACCATTTGAAAAATGATCTTAGATCTTTTGTATTAGGTAAAACAGAATATTGTATCTAAAAACTGCATGGGGCATACCTGTAGGTACCCGAACCAAGCAATAAAACCACCTCAAGCCAGTTAGGTAGTTACACATATAAAATGTAACCCAAAAGTATGGGTTGTTTTCGTTTTGAGCGAATTACGAAAACAAGGTCGGGCATGTCTCAAAATGCAAATAAATTCAAATATTTCATTTTTATTGATCGTCAAGAGTCTATCATACTTGATTTAAGAATGGGAATGACCTCTTTTCCGACGAAAGACCACATTAAGCCGCTTTATCATTGCCCTGAGAAACACTGCAGTGTGTTGCAAAAAGGCAATGGCACTCGGTGTTGTTATCCCTCTTAGGCCCAGAGAACAATGACTCTGCCGACTGAAAATATCTAAATGGTTTTCATATTCTGTCCAGCTTAGAGCTTATGTGTGAAATGGAATTATTATTTGGTTGCAGGTGCTGGCTGATGCATCGTCTACTACCCTCAACTTTGGGTGACTTTTAGGTTGACTTACATACGTCCAATTCTCATTCAATGACCCTAAAGGTATGACTACTTTGATATTTTCCGTTTGAGTTGTCTACAAATCTTCGATAACGTTTGGGTCAAGTGAGTGGGTCAGTCGGCGATTCAAAAAAAAAAAAAAAACGCGGGACAGATACAAACGAGCGATGTTTGAACAATGACCGACGACTTCGGGTCATTGTCTTGATATTATATCAAACGTTTCGTTTGCCTCCTGCTCACCCAGAAAAGTTGTACTTTAAAATTACGAGTTTTAATTCCTGCCGGATTTCTATAGGCAAGCAAAATTACCAGCAGTAAGGCAAACAACACAAACTTTGACTCATCAACCAATATAACAGTAATTGAGAAAGATAATCCCTATTCAAGTCCTCTCTGGCCAACTTTTTCTTTAAAATATTACGATAATCCCTAATAAAGTCTTCTTTGGTTAATGCAAAACGACATTTCATATTTTTAGCGAACCTCGTGAGATCCTATATATTTTTTTTTAATCTATAAAAAAGTTATTACAAAAAATACAGTGAACCCTGTGTATTGAATTAAATAAACCTCGGGAGATCCTATATTTTTTCAAATGTAATAAACAAACCTCGTGAGATAATATGTATATATTTTTTTAAATTTATTAAAAAGTTTTTACAAAAAATACTGTGAACCCTGTGTATTGAATTAAACAAACCTCGTGAGATCCTATATTTTTTCAAATTTAATAAACAAACCTCGTGAGATCCTAAATTTTTTCAAATTTAATAAAAAGTTTTTACAAAAAATACTGTGAACCCCGGTGTATTTGAATTAAGAATTGTATGTATTACATAAAAAATATCCTATATGCCTTTTTACAGAATCATTGAAAAACTTTGTATTCCGAGAGATGGAATGGAAACCAATTCTATTTTCGTCGTTTTTCCATTTTCCATTTGAGAATAGAATGGAAATTTATTGAATGAAAAATTCCGTTCCTGTCATATTCCATTTAAACAGTAGTAAATAGTGGAGGCCATAAAATATCATATCAAATCATTAAAATTTCGAGCCATAAAATGATGATTGAATATGCAGATTTGTGATGTAAAAATAAGGGTATACAATGGGGTCTTATTGACATCACCCTACTGTCTTTGGGTCTTACTTTCTAGGCCGCAATATTGCCATCTCCTGGATTTTCCTGCTAATCGCTTTGTTTTTTGTTTTTAGCTTTTCCTTTTCAGCTTTTCTTTTGACTGCAGTTCTTATTCGCATTCGCCCAAAGGATAAATTCATGAAAACAAAAAAGTGCCGCGCCAAAAACATCAATTCACACACACGCCCCCACACACACACACATAGATATCGTCCCACGCACACGCACCTACTAATACCAGGGCAATCGCACCCGCAGACACACGCACACACATGGACAGTTCCGCTGGCGACTAACTGTACTGCATGGCCAACCGAGAGAAAAAAAAAAGAAAACAAGGTAAAAAAAAAATAAGGGCTTTTCTGCTCTCAGTTAAGTTTTCCCTTCTGTTTTATGTTTTCTGTCTTCTAATTTCTGTTGTTCGTGCTTTGTCCTCTTGTTGTTTGTTTGTTTGTTTGTTTGTTTTTCTTTCTTTCTTAATTTTTGGCAACGTCAATTACACGCGAAACTTCTTGCCTGAGTGCTTAACCCCTGGCAGGGCAGCAGGTAGGGAGTCCGGGCTTAACCCTCTGGTGAGCTCACTTTAATTTAAATTTGGATTGCAAATATTGATGGAAAACATGCATATTAGCCAACAATAGGAAAACACAGAGAAGCGCAACAATGATGATCAATTTGATCTTAATTCACATCAAATCATATCAAAATGATATGTAATATTGAATGTTAAGTCCGTATATAGATTATACATATATAAGAACACTATACCAAAATTATATTTAATATCAAATTATACTTTTTTTATATCTAAATTGAAAAAATGTTGATATTAAGTTTAAGCTATAATGATGATCAAATTGATCTTAATTCATATAAATTCCGTATATAAATCACATTTAAGATCGTCATACCAAAATGTTATTTAATATTAAATTCTTTTTTATTTCGATATCTATATTCGAAAAATATTGATATTATAATTGAACGCATGGGTTATCATTTTGAAATTTATCTTATATTCTTAGGAAGTTTGAAAAACTGAAAATTCATTCTGATCAGTTCATGAATTTTACAATACAAAGAAGCAATAATGATGATCAAATTGATCTTAATTCATATTAATTCCGTATATAGATCACATATAAGATCGTTATACCAAAATGTTATTTAATATATCATTTTTTTTTATTTCGATAACCAAATTGGAAGAATTTTGATATTATAATTTAAAGCATGTGTTTTCATTTTGAAATTTATCTTATATTGTTGGGAAGTTTGAAAGACTGAAAATTCCCTCTGATCAGTTAAGGAATTTTACATTTTTGTTCACCGATCGAATCGAGCAGATGATGTTTTTTTTTTTTGCTTTTTTGGGGTTAATGGCTTCGGTCTGCAGACCGCACTTTACGTATGTACATATGTATGTTTGTACATTTGTACGTAATATATATATGTATATTTTTTGCTTCTTTCTTTTATTTTCCTCTCCTTTCTTTTCTTTCTCTCGGAAACGCAAATGATGCAGTCCGTTTGATTCATTTGACATTACAATTGCTGCAGCTGCACATTGTTGTTGTTGTTGTGGCCGATGCTGCATTTTGCTTCAGTTTCAGTTTCCATGTTTTTCCAAGCACAAACCACGCGCTGTTGTTGTTGTTGTTGTTTTTGCAGGTAAGTCGAAGATGAGTGTCGAACCGGTTCAACTGGTACACAACAACAACAACAACAACACGCACACACACTCACAGCACTTGCACTCTCCTTCTCTCTCTCGCACACAGACACTCCACTCACTTAATGCACTATCTCGTTCTCGCCCTCCCTCTCTCTTTACCTCTCGCTTTGTGTTGATCCGCTCTGCTCTCCGCTATTTCCAAATTTAATCGCCTTTTGGCGAGGGGAGGTGAAGAAGTAAAGGTGGTTTGCTTGGAGGTTGGGGGGTTTAGGGGGGGTGGGGTGGTACTCTATTCACGCTCACTTGCAAGTAACCGAAAAAAAAACGAATATGAGTAATGCACTCAACCAGCAGCCGCAACACCCGCGTGTTTTTTTTTTTCGTTTTTGTTTTCCCGCGGTGAAAAACACACTCGACGCGACGCGCGACACTCGACTCTCGACTTGGACTTTTCGTGTTTCGTTAACCGCGACTGGCCATCAATTGGCGGCAAAGGAAAATGCAAAGGCGACGACGCGACGGCAATTTTAGCTGACTCTCTCACAGCATTTCATTCCATTTCACAGCAACGAAAAAACCGCTACTGAAACGCGCGCTGGAGTAGCGACCAATTTGAAAGAGCTGCGAACCGGGCAACGCAACCCGGTTGCCTCGAACACGCCGCGCGCCATACCGGCGCATGCAACAAGTTCGCGGCCAACATGTCGCCTTTGCCACTGCAAGAAAACGTTGTTGATCGCGCCAATGTGGCAGAAAAGCGAAACAGACTGTAAAATCGATCGCGACGAAGGCGCCACCTAGATGTAGATCTAGGTTGCTGGTGAAAAAAACGGACAATGACTTAACAACTAGAAAATCACTGTATTTTGAGGTGATAAATAACCAAAAACTATACATTTCTTAATACTTATTACTCTGAAAGTTAATTACTTTAAAAAAGTTGATTTCAGTAGCGTTTTTTCGGCAACACCGAGCCGAACCGAAGCGAACTAAGCCGAGCCGAGTGCAACGTGCTCGATGCAACCAAGTGACCCATCTAACTCGGGACCGCAACTTCAGTTGATTGGATGCAACCAGTGACAACAACGAACAAACATCGCTACACTGTGAAAAACAAATCGAGCATGAAAAGGATAAATAACAATATTTTTTTTCTTCTGAGACCCTAAAAAAAAAGAATCTCCTCATAACTGATGTCAGGATCAACTGAAAATAAAAAAGATCATTTTTTTTTTGATTGTTTATCTCAAAATATACTGCTTGAAAGAATGAAATACAATTTTTTGTACAATTCAAGCAGTAGATATAATATGAAACCAATTTAAAAATCGGTTCATAACTTTTTCAGTTATCCATAGCGTTTTCCAATACGTGGTTTCGCTAAAGGAACCGAAAAACACAACTTTCAACACCTATATATTATCTTAAAAAATCATTATTAAAAGCGTAGTTCAAGAACAACAACATAATAAATATAAGGGGTGTATAAAAACTATACCAAACTAAAAAAATGTGTAAAGCAATAACTGTTGCCAAATTTGTATCGTTAAAAACACAGATCGAAATTACTCCGAGGTCCTTTCTACTTTTCAGAAGGATCTGACGAGTTTTTGTAAAAATTTAGACCATTTGCAATTGTATGAAAACTATACGACACCAAAAGATTTCTGGCACATCCAATAAGCAAACCTAACCTGGTTGTCAAATATTAACTAACAATTTTGAAATCCGTGTAGATATTTTCAAAGGAGTTTCTATCAAAAAATATACGCTAATACAATGCGTAAGAATACTTGATGAAAAATACACTGGAATTTAGCTAATTCTACCTACCCAATTCAGGTTTTAAAGTTCGACAAGGGTAACCAATTCCTTTGACTAAAAAAGTATACACTAAAATTTTAAAACTAAACTATGTAATAGTACGTAATGGAATAAAATAGTAGCAATGTAATATACATGTAATATACATAATATACAATGTAATATACATTAACCCATCACGATGTTCAAATCTACCCTACAATAACACAGATTTTAAGAAATTCTACAGGATATTGACAGTATTAAAGGATTTCCGTGATAAATGTAAAATAGGAAAACATTTCCTGTTAAATTTCAAAACGCCATTCTTGTGTAAAATGTTATTGTAAGCTTTACTCGTACACTGCGCTTTCATTTTGTCGTGTTTACCAAGCTTTTTCCTTTCGCTAGTACTCGTTAAGTTTTTTTCATTTTAAAATTAAGTTTTACAAAGCTAAAAGTGTAACTTTTATTGCAACTAACTTTTATTCTGATAATTGTTAAGCATGGTTCAAAAAAGAGGTTTACAAAAAAAGTTTAAGATAGCTTTAAAGCTCAAGCTTATGAGAATTCCTAAACGTATTTTTTGGGACAAACGGTTAAATATCCCATAAAAGCTTTTCTTATAAATATGCCAAATGGAAAAATCAGGACAACGTTTATTTTATGGTAAATGTTGTCCAAATGCAGAAATCAGGACGACATTTATTTTATGGTACATAGGTTTGAGTGGTGAAAGCCCCGAAGAAATGGATAATTATGGAACGATTGCTAGAAATTGTGTTGTGAATTCCTGCGCTTTTTGAAATATAACAGCTTTTAGGGTTTACAAGTTTTTGTGGAAGCTGTGTGTGGACTATTAAAGTTTTTTTTTGGATTCCTGGGGGCACTAGGAAGTGCGTATAACAGCTTTCAGGGGTTAATATTGAGGTACAGTTTTAGTGGTACACTCAGATAAAAAATATTTGCATAAAATATTTTAGGAAAAAGTTATGGGTAGAATTTTTGTAATTTATAGAATATGGAATTTTCAATTTACATACTGGCAATTTCATTTAATTTGACTATTTTTATATTTTTACATCGGATTACAATTATTATATAATTCTATTATAATAGAAACGAATTTTTTTTTAGTTTTCTTTGAAAATTTCTTACTAAATAAACACTTAAAAAATATATTTTATTTACGCCAAAGGTTTCTACAAAATTTTGTAACTAAAGTATCTTTAAAAAGAAAGAACAAAAGGATTTTACAAGAATTTCTTTAGTAAGAAAGAAAAAATAGTGTATAAAAAAAATTTATTTTACATATTATGCAAATAATATATTATGCTGCTCCTTCTTTTCTCTGCCTGTACCGGTACCCTTGAAGCATTGACAGAAAGTTGACTCGCCACCTGACGAAATATGAATGATGTTAGGATAGGACACTCTGGTCTCGCAGTTCCCCTCTTTTTAGGCTACCTGAACTGAGATGACTTGACCTTTTTGAATTGGGTTTTATTTCCCATTTCCTACAAATTGATATGCCTATCTAGCAACAGATATTTTCCCTAGCTTAAGCGGAAAACACTTCCATTGGCATTTCATATCCACTTCCATTCGCGGCATTTGGGGCGGGATGACAGCAAGAAACAAACAAACAAACAAACGGCAGGACAGCAGGAGGACACCAACCACGTGGTGTCCTCGCCACAGCATCTCCTTAACATTTATCAACAAGGCGTATACGTATTTGCCACCTTATTTGTTTACTTTTCATAACATTCCGTTGCGGCAAGTATTTCGAAATTTTAACCAACATCAACAGACGTTGCGAAGGATACGAGGGATATGTACGAGGGATACGAGGGATACTGCCCCGATGGAGGCCGAAAGAGCCCTGTTAGCTCTCGTTTAAGGTCACAGGACCGGCAGGATACGATGTGGGGCCACGTGTCGCTTCGTAGGAGTCTCGCTGTGCTCAGCCGTCAGTTGCAGTTGGAAAGTCGAGCACGTTTCTCGTGCCATCGCCTCGTTTCGCCTCTCTACTGTTGTAGAAAATGTAGAAATGCTGTTGTGTTAGCTCTGCCTACTGCTGCTGCTGCTACTACTGCTACTGCTGCTGCCGCCGAGCTGGGATATATTTTTTCGCTTTTGCGGTATCGGACGGACGCCTTTTGCTATCACACAGTCAGTGATTCAGTCGAGTGCGTGGTCGTGAACGAAACGGTCGAGTCAAAAGTCGCTCTTCCCCAGAGTGTGCCACTAAAAAAGATACAAAAATATATTAATATCTCACAAACAAAAGCCCGAGAAATGTGCGAAGTTATAATATGGAATTAGTGAAATGAAATCAGTGACGAATCGAATTAAGTTCTCGACATGAGTAATCCTCATCAATTATCATCGCTCTGATCGCAACGTTTCGTTACGTTTTTTTTTTATCCAAAAGGTGCAACACATATATATATGTATTTTTTTTTTGAGTTGTTTGTTCAAGTTTTGTGCCTCCCAAAATGTCGTTTTGGTGTCTAAAGTTCCTTGAGCCAGCGGTCAGTAATATAATAAAAATATATAGATAGTGAAACTATGAATCCAATTCATTTCATATCCATTTTACATTCATTTTAGAGAAATAATCATTAGTGTTTTTGGAAGCAGACTTTTTTTGGCCAAGCTTTTTGCGGGCTCATCGCGGCATCGGAACAACGACAACTTGGTCTCAAGTGCTATGAAATAACAAACAAAAATATTTAGTTTCAATGGAGCTATACGGCATATACAGCATTTTCGAGTCTATGCTAATATTATGACTGGTGAGTGCTGATGACAAATTTTTCTATCATTAAATAACCGCGATTACAATCGAAATTGTCAAAGTTATTCGTAGAAAAAATATAAGGTACCAAATCTTTTGGCCCTTTATTTATTTCCCCATAAATTGTCTTCAATATGTAAGGGGTTATATTTTTTATCACAACAAAATATTATTTTAAAATGTTTCATTACCGAAAAATTAATTTCACTATTTTATACTAGCTTTAACTTTAAATGTGTCATAAATAATATTAACGAAATATGCCCGCCAAGACAAATGGCTGTCTTAAACCTATAAATAAAAATACAAAAATTTTCCAGACGAATTTTTAGATAGATTAATCAGCTATTAGCGAAAATATTAAATATTAATTTTAAATATGGAAAACATTTAAAAAAAAAAGTACATAATTTTAGTCAGAAGTTTGCAACGAAGTGAAAGAGACTTTTTGCATTCATATAGCTAGTATATACATATGTTTCAAGTTTTAAAATATCTACAAAAATTATTCAATTTTTTTGTTATAACTGCAAGATATAAAAACTAGTCCGCACATTTTATCAGGGCAACTATATATTTAGTTCCGATTTAAAGTCAACGGTCACAGGCGTTTTTGGGACACCCTAAAAGTGAGAAAACGCTTTCTTTTACCTGTTACTTTTGCTTTTGGCATAAAGACGTGTATAAAAACACTGAAGCTCAAGTGTATTTATTGGCTGTTATCCATATGCAGAGCACAAAAACAAACAAAAAGTCCACTTCGCGCCACTTCTTTACTAAGAAATGTAAAATTTCAGTGCATATGATACTTTGAAAGCAAAGAAAGGAAACCCTTACCTTTGGCTGCAGCTATAAGCAGCTAAACATTTTTTAAACGTAGAAATAAATATTTCCCATATATATTTTCTGGGTATCCCCGAAATCTCTAACAAAACAACAAATTCAATTAACAACAATTAAATTAATTTAAATACATTATATTTTCAAATGAATTATATTAGGACTGTTTTAAAATTTTTGAACGGCAAACTTCTTTATTGTGCAAGTGACAGACAATTACAAATACTAAGTCAAAGGTAAGTTGATAGTAAAAATGTATTTTAATATTTTTTTTTTAATTTTTCGCTATAAAAAACTTTATTTTATTAGCTTTAAATTAGGATTTAAAAACTAATCATAGGAATCAAAATTGGAAACCAATTGTAGTATATTATTATTCTAAAATGTATAAGTTACTGCTTTAAAAAAGTCTTATTAATTCAACCGCAACATTCTTAAATATTTTTTACTTAGGCGGGAACAAGGAATGTATACAAAATTTAATATATATTTTGTAGACCACCAATACCTGCCTACAAAAAATAAATTGTTATTCCACATATGTTAAACTGAGAAAGTTCCCATAAAATTTGCATAATTTTGCATAAAATTTTGTAATAATTTTTGAACCACATTTTTTTTTTAGAAAAATAAATAAATGGAGAATGCATTTTGAATGAAGATTATTTTCTGTTGAATTAATAAAACATTCGCCTTTATTTTATTGAGTCAAAAAAAAAAAAACATCCCAATTTTGCCTGCCTCATCAAATATTATGAATTCCATAAAAATGTAAGTAGATGTGAGCCATTTTATTTGAAATTGATGCAACATTGCTCATTTCCAGGGGAAATCGAGAAAACCAACGAAACGAAATCCAGTAGGAATCGCATGGGGATTTAACCGAGGGGACAGGGTTATTATTGTGGCAATCGCTTGGGAACAGCTGGCCAAAGACCCAAATTTTAATGGACCTCCCAACCGGATTTCTGCAGCCCGTGGGCAATGGAAAAAGGGACATTTTAAGAATGTCATAAAATAAATTTAGCATGTAATAATTGGCTATTTAATACAGGGTTATCACTCAATTTTTTAACAGCCAATCAAAAATTGATTTTGCTTTTTTTGACATTTATTAAATTTTGTAAACATTTGTTTGGAATTTGGGTATAATAATAACAAAATTGTTTTCCGAACTAAAAATGTTATAATACGATTTAAATTCATATTTTTTGATTTATTTATAAAGTAAAATATTTAAGGTCGATTTTGTAACATTTTTTTATAAAATAACCTATGAAAATCTAGAAAATATATCCTCTGCAACTTTATGACATCTTTGGGGGAAAATAAAGATTGTTTTTTTTTCGGAAAATTCACTTCGAGGAGCCAAACGAATGAGAACTTTTTGTCCTGGCATTGATAAATTATATTTTCTGCTGACCAACATTTAACTAATTAATCTTCATATTTAATGCCTGCCATAACTCAGCCCGTACTTATTATTCGATGCTTGATTAGAATGGCCTCTCACTATGCTGGTTTAATGAAATACATAATTTAATTTAATTCGATAACTTGTGCACTTATAAGAATGTAATCAATTTGGTACAATTTGTGTTATTCTGAACTAGTAATAGAAAAGTATCTGTGAAATGTTATTAGTTAAATAAATAACATGTGCGCTTTTTTTTAGGTTAAAACATCTTTTCAAAAATGCGCTAAAAATAAATTGGCGGGAAATTTTAAGAAAATATTCATGGAATTATGGATTGCATTAAAAGTAAGTAAATTATTTTAAATAATGAATGTTAAGGAAAAATAATTAGGCATTGGAAATAATATATTTATTTCTCTTATACTTTTAATTTGTAGAATGGGTTTGCGAGTTTAAGATCTTTAACCCATCCAAATTTAATTTAATAAAAATTATTATTTACACTCCCAAGCCCACGTTGTATGAAAATACTAATTATCATAATTATTTTCAGATGTGCAAGGAAAAAATGGCAACAGGACAACGGGATGTGGCCTAAATAAAGAGATGAAATCGTAATCCTTCATGAATGACCATCCGTATTAAATAAACAAAAAAACTGGATTCGGACACATAAATCTCTACATTTAAAGTTACTTTAGCAAAAATAGTCTGCAACAAAAATTATGTCTAGTATTGTTAATAAAAGTTTGAAATTATATTATACATTTACCCACATTGTCAACTGTTTTGCAACTTTAACATGAACGAGTTATCTACAATTTGGGACACTAATTGCTTTTTATTGTGTTTAGTGAAACATTAGCAAAACGATTTTTAATCTCTGAACTTCCTAAATTTATATTTTAATTGTTTTTATTTTATTGCAGCCTGTCAAATATGGATCGCCATGAAAATATATTCCGATACTGTTGCAAATAAGAAAGGAAACCACAATCAGAGCTAAGGAAACCAATTGAAAGGCGAAAACACAATATGAGAAATCAATCAAAAACCGAAAGCTAACGAAAAGCATTAGATTAGAAAGAAAGTAAATGGCTCCAAAAAGTTGGTAAAGTGGCCGAAGTAATTCGATTATCGATAACACCAACAAACCGGAGGACAAACAAGCAAAATGCAAAACTATGGAAGTGAACTTAAAGGAGGCTGAGTCTTACCATTGCTAACTGTCTGCGCCCATATACATCTGATTATCGGATTTGGATTCGGATTCGGATTCCAAGGGTTAAGTAAGATATGAAGAAGCAATCACTGAGTCGTCGGTTGGACAATCTATTCTGCTCCAGTCAGGAAACAAACATGAGCTTCCCACAGCCGCACACATTGCCGGAAGCCCCAGCAAACGGTGGTAAAATGCTGGTTTATGGCCTGGGACTTCTAATTATGATACCGGGTGAGTGTCTCCGCGTTAATTAGTTGTTTTCCTCATTTCAAATTCCAATTTCCCAGACCACTTTAAGTTTTGCGTTTCCAAAGAGAGCACAACGAAAAATGTTTACAGCATATTTTTCTTTATTTTTACCCTTATACCCTTTTAGCTTGTACGGCTGGACCCCATGAAAAGCGGTTGCTACACGCCCTTCTGGACAACTACAACAGCTTAGAACGTCCGGTGGTCAACGAATCCGATCCATTGCAACTGAGCTTCGGACTAACACTCATGCAGATTATCGATGTGGTAAGTAAAACTAGAAAAGCGTGGAGTCCCAGAACCCGCATTTACATACTACCTACGTTAAATGGAAATTGCTTAAGCTTCCAATGATTGGAAAATAATTTTTTAACTCTCAAACATTGAAACTATATTACTAAACCATTGGTAAGAAAGTTCTCATAGTTAAAATATCGTTTTTATCTTTTCAGGACGAAAAGAACCAACTGCTAATTACAAATATTTGGCTAAAATTGGTAAGATATTATTATGTTTATGTTTTTAACATGAAAACTAAGCATCAATTCGGCCATTCGTTTTGTATTTATTTAATTATTTTCTTAGGAATGGAATGACATGAATCTTCGATGGAATTCCAGTGAATTCGGAGGTGTACGCGATCTTCGCATTCCGCCACATCGCTTATGGAAACCGGATGTGCTAATGTACAATAGGTAACTAATCTATTTCAAAAATAACTTAAGTTACTTTTTTATAACATAGTCTTCATCCTTGTCTTCTTTTAGTGCGGATGAGGGTTTCGATGGAACGTATGCCACAAATGTGGTGGTCCGGAACAATGGAAGCTGTCTGTACGTACCTCCAGGTATATTCAAATCTACATGCAAGATCGATATTACGTGGTTTCCATTCGACGATCAACGATGTGAGATGAAGTTTGGTTCATGGACCTACGATGGTTTTCAAGTAACTATAACATTCTTTATATAAAAACAAATATCATTTAATTCTCATTCTTAAATTAATTTAAAAAACGTATGGTGTATTTTCTTTGTCAGTTGGACTTGCAATTACAAGACGAAGCAGGTGGAGATATTTCTAGCTTTATAACAAATGGCGAATGGGACTTGTTAGGTAAGTTAGGACAACTTCAGACCCATTGTACTCTTTTAAATGTCATATGATATATGAGAATATTCACTTAAGACTAATTTTGATAAAATATAATTGATTAATTTTCAAATTAATATTTTCTTCTCTACTACACAACCTAATACTACACACTTGTTCAAACTAAACCAAAACTCCATCCAACAATCCAACAAAACCAATCCAAAACCAATAATCAGGTGTGCCCGGTAAACGAAATGAAATCTACTATAATTGCTGCCCAGAACCTTATATTGACATAACATTCGCCATTTTGATAAGACGCAAGACACTGTACTATTTTTTCAATCTGATTGTGCCGTGCGTACTGATTGCCTCAATGGCACTGCTAGGTTTTACACTGCCACCAGATTCTGGTGAAAAGCTTTCGCTTGGTAAGTGTCGTCCAGTTAATTCTGGCCTCTTTCTGATTTCTATGCCCCCTCTATGCCCTTCTATCTCTGTGTTCACGACTTAAACTAAACTTAAAAACTAAACTAAAATATACTGTGATTCAAGTTTAGAACGAAATGAAACTTTATTACCTAGTAGTGACAAAGATTATGCAAATTGAAATGCTACCTTCTTTTACCTTCTTGTTTGCTTTTGTGTTTTAGACATGCTAATGCATCTGGAGTATCGTATTGAAATTTAACGTAGATCTTTTGCATGCAACTCTGCAACTCTTTCTAGCCACCAAAAAAACTGCTCAAAAGATTTCTTTCCCCATGTTCCTACTATCTTAGCTTATTTCTCTATGCTAGTACAGCAAAACTTAAACTTTGGGCAGTGTGATTTAGGTTATTCTGTGATTTTAGCCTTTTTATTTGCCTTTTTATTGCTCGATAGCCCTTATATAGATATAATATTCGTGACAATATGTATGTGTAAGCAAAGTGAGGCAACGATTCTGATATTGAGACCTTTCAAAATGTTTTATTATTATTAAATAGATTATATCTAATCAGATCGTTTTCCATCTTTCTGCTACACACACTTAAGCACAATTATTATATTTATATTAATAAACGTTTTCTAAGAGTATCGAGAGGATCTTAGGCTTAAAGCTTGTAAAATGAATATTGCTAAGGGGTTCAGGGTTGAGGTTCAGTGCAGAAAATACGGTAGTAGTTTTTTATTGAAGGCAACAAAGAGAAGAATGTGATAATGGAAGCTAATGGAATGGAATAAATACTGGCTAATGGTAATGCTAATGGACCTAAATCGGAGCGGAATCAGCAGGATCTCAATGGTTCTTACAATAATATTTTGTTACCGTAATCGTAATAGTGCACGTATTTAATGTGTAAATATCATGGGAGAGACCATATACCAATAATGACTAACGAAATTAACTTTGATCTTATTCCATGCCGCTTCGCTTCGCTGTTCGTCGTCTTGTTATCGACATAATCGACATATCGATAACGAATCAACTTATCGAATCGATCTCGTGTGACTTCACGAATATACGATCGCTGCTTACTACTTTCAGGAGTTACAATTTTATTATCGCTTACAGTCTTCCTTAACATGGTGGCCGAAACAATGCCGGCGACCTCCGATGCGGTTCCCCTGCTCGGTAAGTAGATCGTGGCCCGAACTCTCGCCACCGAAAACCCCAAAAACCCAATCTACTACTACGTCTACGACTAAGTTTCTAAACTAACGCACTCTCAACTCATTCAGCAATCATCCAAGATTCTTCTTTCCGCACAGCTTTGGCGTCTCAACGTTCAATACAAAAAAAAAAGAAAAAAAAAAAACTTCACCAACTTTATCTTTTGCCTTTCTTATCAAGAAATTCTATATATCTTTGTGAATTGGGGCACACATAAAGGGCTAAAATTTAGCTTCCCAAAATAAAGAAACCATAATCATCGTTATCCCTTTAATGACATAAATGATAAACCCTTCCGAGCACCAGCATAAAGTACATACTCTCATACAGGCATGAATTATGTTTTCATATCAAAGTCGCATGTTGTTTTTGGCATGGTACGCACTGTTGATAGGTTTTAATAAAAAGATACATAACCGGTACTCTATTATTGGGAAAGGAAACAACAGTATTTTATAGTAACTTTTTAGTTTGAAGACTTCTAGTTTTTGTTTATCGTTTATCGAAGACGATACAGTTCCCGACGAAGTGGAATCGATATTGTTATCGATTAAAAGAACCTGATTTTTGATGGTTGTGAAGTTTGCAGGATTATTTTCTTTAGGTTTATCTAGATATATAATTGAATAATCCCAAGTGGTCATTAAATTTTCGAATATTAAGTTTTAATTATAATTTTAATTTATTTTTATTTGTATTTGTTTTGGTTTTTTCATCACCAACTACGGTTACAAACGAGCATGACTTTAAATGGGGTGACCTATTCTTAAACTCAAACTTGGGTTTTTATTTAAAGGCGAAAAATTCCTTTTTTTTGTCACACATGTATAATAATAATGAAACACAAGTAGAGCTAAAAGTAAAAATATTTGTGGACAAACAGCTAAATACACAATGTAGATTTATTTATGGTTTTATTACGAATCCATCTATTCACAACGTACGAACTTAAAAGGAGCTTAGTACCAATCTATTGTTGAACTATTT
Organism: Drosophila pseudotakahashii; assembly: GCA_035046095.1. Taxonomy (NCBI): domain Eukaryota; kingdom Metazoa; phylum Arthropoda; class Insecta; order Diptera; family Drosophilidae; genus Drosophila; species Drosophila pseudotakahashii. Next base: position 19,931,587 of record JAWNOE010000105.1, read on the forward strand.
TCATTTTCTTTGCATGGCACCACCTCACATGTAACATTTTAATCTACGTCTTTTTCCTGCACATTTTGTCCTTAAATATAACTAAATATTTTCCATTGTATACGTCTATTTACTATGCAACGTCCAAACAATCAAAGTAAAACAAGCCAAAAAAAAAAAAAATCAAATTAATAATACTAACTCAAATACACAATTTTATGAATTCAAATATTAGTTTTTACAAATTTCAAATATTTGTATAACTGTTTTGTATGCAGCCGAAGTAGAAACCTTCTGTTCTTAAAATCTAAAAAGAACCCGGAAAGGCAGTTTTCATTTTATGTCTGCTCTTTGAAATCAAATCAACGGTGTTTTGTGTACTTTTCATTTTCTAGTACTGATTTTTGTACTTACTTTAAAAATACTTAAAATTTAAAAATGACTTTTTCTTATACATACATACATATATGTATTTTGTTTGGAATTTTTCGATTTTGAATTTGAGAAATTCGGTTTTTAGTTTTTATCTGCTAAGTTTTTATTAAAAATTTTTCGTTTTGGTTTTCGCCAGTGAGATAAATAAATCCCAAGGACCACTACCACATAATGTATGCGAAAAAATGTTCTTGTTGGCATGAAGGAACACAAATGCCCGCCTGACTTTTCCATACGTCAAGCAACGGACTGAGGGTAATTGGTTTCTACAAAACGAAATCAATTTGACCCTTTCCTACCCTTCTAAGCCACGCAAATGCAAATACACCCCCCCCCAAACACATAATCACTCACACGTATATCAAATTAGTAACACGAATACGAATATAAGACTACAAAACACAGTTCCAAATTGAGATTTAGATTTATACTTTTGTTCTATCCATCTGCGCCACAAAATGCAATTGTTAAGCAACTATAACTAATTTAAAATAGGATCGTATATTAACGCAACGCAACCAGAAAACGGGCTTAGACTGGAATTCACAACGATTAAGGTGGCAGAATTTCCACATACGTTAACTATTTTGAAACCTCTTCTCCTATCTATATATATATATTTATTTTTCTTACTTTGCTCTTAACTTTTCCGCAACTTTTCCTTAAAAATCTCTTATGCTCGCCGAAAAAGAAGATAATGTTGTTCCACCTTAGAGGGTATGAGTTATGAACGATAGGGATATCAAAATTACAGGCATCGAAAATACAGAAAAATAAAAAAAGTATTAAGGTAGTTCTTTAATTAGTTCTCATTTCTTATATTTTTACAGATTCGAATTTGATTTGCCTGTAATATATTTCGAATAAAGTGATTCCTAATATCAAACTATGAGATACACGCACCTCTCGGAAATGTTAGAAAATATTTAAAAATATACAACGGACTAAACAAATAAAATTAAAAGCAATACAACATAGGTCTGAAAAGTCATCCATCATATTTTTTCAATTACTTTGCTTATATATTCTTTTTAATTTATAAATCTGATATAAACAGCTTTTAAGTGCCTTTCGTGTTTAATCTATAATTTAAAAGTACAGTGCACGAATATATACATTCGTGTTTTAATTCAAAATAACAACAATAATCAAGTGTTAATGGAGAGACAGAGTAGGTACCCACATAAGAATAAATCTTTAAAGGCCATACACAAATGTAGGCCAATTCAAAAACATTAAATTCACCGTTTCTCTTTATATACTTTTAGTTTTACTCTTTAAAAACGGGTTTATATATTCTCGTACTAGAGTAGTGAGTAAATGCGGGTTCTGGTACAATTAATGACTTTACTTATAGGAGTTAATCCAAAGGCTTATTCTGTCAGGTGATTATTTGATAATTTAACATATCTTAACATAAGATATTTTCACCATTACCATTAAATTTCATTTAAACTCTTGAAGAGTCAACTGAAGTTTCAATAGTCGCACACAAAATTCAGAGATACTTGATGAGAGATCTGTTTGTTGTTGGTTTGCTGTTTTCTGTTATCTTATAGCTGTTTTGTGACTATCTGGACGATTTACGTGGAAGAAGCATGCTTTCGAATTTTTTGATTTAGTTCAACATCAGCATTTGAACATTTAAATAATTTGATGAATAATTTGGTGAAATCCATGTCGTGTTTGTCCTCCCTTTTCCATGAACATATTCCTTGAGTCTAATAAAATATTGCTCATACTCTTCCAAAACAATTACCCTACTCTACAAATTGACATGAAGTAATTTAATCAATAATCAAATTTATATTGTTACTATTTTGCTTTCGTTGTGAAAAATGTTAAGAGCTTCAAATCCGGAACACGCTTCCAAATTCAAAATGGTATTTATATAAATGTTGTCCTTTACGTCTTTATTTGATTATTTTGTTTAGGAAAAAATACAAAAAATTCTGAATATATAAAATAGAATTTATTGGCCATTCCGCAAATAAATACATTTTTAAAATCCTCTCACGCTTTAGGTGGACAACAGATATCGTAGAGGCGGGTATCTCATAGACGGGGCACTCGACTATAGCGATCTTGCTTGTTTTATGGTAATAAATCCATATCAAGAGTATCGCAAATCATTTTTTTCCCACAGAATGATCTATCTTGGAAAATATATTTTTATTTTGGCTATTTCATTTACTTTTCTGTTTAAAAACGCAGTAGTGTGGTAAAATAATAACGAAAAAATATTTTTTTTTGTGTTACTTTCAATTGTTTGGGCAATTCATACCAACCAAATTTTCTCACACAGTAATAAACACCATAGGCTAGAAGAATTTCCCTCACACACATGTAAATAAAATACACCAAATCAAAAATATCATATAGCTCTCCCAGACAACAAAAGATTGTTTAAACAAATATACGTTGCTTTATAATAATTAAAGTAATTACTAATGTTATGCTTATCCTATAAACTGGTATTGGAATTCTGCCAACCTTTTCCGTAAAACTATATATCTCAAAAAATATCTCTCATTTCCCATTGGGAACCATACTGATTAGTACGGGCATACATATATATAAATAATTTTCCTAAGTTTTCCCCAAGTACCAATAGAGAGCTGGGGAAACTTCGGTGTCTGACACCATCGGTGTTTTCAATATTTTCAATATAGCCATGAGCAAAAATCTTAAGTATGTATCAAGTTTCAAGAAAGTTATTATAAATAACAGTGCATTGAGTAGGGGGATTCCTAGTCAGGGAGATTTAATCTATATTTCCCCCTGGAAATAGTTAATCATCGTCTTTACCAGAAACAATCGATGGTAAAAGAAAACCAAAGAAAACATTATTTAATTGATAGTGCCATCGATGGTTTTCCAGCTCTGCTTGTTTTCTATTGTCTTTTTATTTTAATTCCATACTTGATTATCAGGACAAAACAAATTTTTTCAAGTGGTCCAGTATTGAACCCCCCACAGTTTTGATTTCAAAAGCTCCTCCTGTTTTTTTTTCAACTTCTGGACGAATTTGACTAAAAGCAATATTTCGTATTTTACAAATATGCCAAAGATTATTCTTTTGTTGTATTCTAGCAAATTATTGCATATTTTAGAAAACCAAAATTCTTTTTTAAGTATACTTGAAAGAATATTTGCAATTCATACGCTTAGCGAAACGTGTGTGCCCCAAGAAACATATTAGCCAAAATTGTACGCCCATGAGCGTTTAATTCTCATGTTAAACCACTTACATCAAATCAAAATGACTCCTCATTTGAATTGAAAAAAAATATCAAAACATCAGGCCGCTTCAAACAACTATTTTTGAATATATGGCGAGTAAATTGTAGACTAAAAAATCGAGAAATGTAGTGAAACAAGCTACAGCATCTAGCAAACCCCATTTATATTTTTTTTTCGTCATCAATGCGCATAAAATCAAAATCAAAAAATTACATTTAACATTAATATTAATCCAAACGCTCTAACTAAGCCAATAAAAAATGTATTAATATCATTCTAATAAACCCCATTAAAGCCGCCATCCAAATCTAAATTCCCACATCAACTTACTAACTTCAACATCAAAAACCAGATAAAAACCACAACGAATCGTGTGAAAAGTGAAACAACACAGCACAGACAAAGTAAAATACTTATATTCATAAGTCTAAAACGAAACGAAAAAAACGAAACTCAACTATTAAGAAAATTACCAATTAGATCTCGATTTTTAAAATAAAATGATGATTGCGGATAATTGGTTGTACACTAAAATGACGAAAGAAATAAAAAAAAAGCAAGAAAAATGGTTGACATTACTTAAATCCAGATTGAAGATTGAAGGCGATAGCTTATGAATACCCTAAAAAAGGTTTAGATATTCGAAAATAACCAGATGTTTAAATCGGGAATGTCAGCTAGTGGATGAGAGAGGGTCATCAGGTGGTTTTAGGATTTTTAGTTCATTTTTCTCTCTCAAACAATCTTTGAAATGAAGCCACCTTCTTTAATATTCCGCCTACATGCCCATGTTTCAATTCGAAAGGGAACAGAAAAGAAAGGAAAAGCCCACCCTGCAAAAACGTTTTCTATCCCGAGAGTATCGTTTACGTTTTCGCGCTCAGATCTTTCGTTTTCCCTGACTTCCCTTTAACAGAAGTGACTTTCCCTATCTTTTCCCCTCGTGTCTGCATGTAATCGATGTGTACAAAAAGCAAGCTAGAGCTATAAAGGGTCCGCCAAAAGAGAAAAAAAAAACAAGAATGTACCGCGGGCAGACCTTAATAAACTGTTTTTGTATTCACGTACACATTCCTTTTACATTTTACTTTTGCCTTAACGCGACACTCAGAGAATCTCAGAGTGGGTATACTTAAACACACACAAGCAGCAGGTGGGTAGGACTTTAATAATATTTGAGTGTTTTTTTTTTCTTGTTGGTTTAATTCCTTTCTCTAACAAAAATGTGCGTTTTCATATTCAGCCTCGATTAAATTAGTGGAAAATGTATAGCCACCTGTTCCCGTTTCGGAAAAATGTTCAAGTTCTTGGTATGGAAAAATATTTGACTTATAGAAGAAGAAAATAAGATAACCGATCGATAACCCATATATATTTAGTGTCAAAATCAAGTAAAAACGCCTTTGTTTTTAAGCGTTGCTATAAATTGCGAATGTATATCGAAAGGAAATATCCGATAGAAAATATCGACCAAAATATCGAGATTAATATCTATCGAAAATATCGTAAAGTTTTATATATCGAAATTTAAAATTTCAAAATATATAGCTTTTAACGTTGGAAAATCTTTTTTTAACACCGAATAAATTTTTAAATATTTTTCGATATTTTGTGCCATCCCTAATTCAAATAAAATCAAAATATTTCACATTAAAAGTGTTGTTTTTAAAAATTCAGGGGTATTTTTTTGTAACCAGAAATGGGAACAGGTGGTGGACAGGTGAAAATAAAACAAGATCAAGAAGCACTCTAGCAAACACTAATTCAAACACACCTACACTTATAAATCTGTTAATGCGTGATCGACTAGGAAAACTAGGTTAAGAAAACAAAATAAAAAAAAAATGTAAACAAATCGAATACTTTTTACAAGTTTGTGTAATTTTTGTGTCCTTCTAGGAACTTATTTCAATTGCATTATGTTTATGGTGGCCTCATCAGTTGTGTCAACCATACTTATCCTCAATTATCATCATAGAAATCCAGATACGCATGAAATGAGTGAATGGGTAATATTTTTATATTCAAATTAACTTTACTACTTTCATACATTGTACAAAAAAAAAAAAAAAAAAAGAAACCAAAACAATATGTATAATTTTCTTTACCACATATATATCACAACATACTGATTATGTTTCAAATTTTGCATTATTCCACTGCTAAACATTTGTATATTTATTGTTTGTTACAAATGTGTTTTGGCTTACCAAAATAAACAAATCATTTTAAACCAATTTAATTGTAAATATCTAGGATACCAATAATAAAAACATCAATTTGCATTAACCCATATTTTTCGCTCATTTAAAAGACACCCAAAACTATCAAACAATCACACCAATTCACCAAATCCAAAAACCAAATGACTTGCAAGATATACTCAAGCAAAGCATGAGAGACCAAAAATTAATACTGAATTCCCCATCTGTATACATATTGTCTTCTACAAAATCCCACTGAACTTTCTTAATACTTAATAGTAAGAAAAGAATACAGATCCCTCCCAGCAATATACTTATAAAAAGAACACACAAACCTATATACTTAAGAGTTTTAAACATATTGATCGCTAAAGAAGCATTTCAATCAAATCAATTTCGAATTATTATTATTTTGAAATTTTGTTGTTGCTTAAATTAAAAAAGCGTTAACGAATCAAATTTTTTTTTAATACTACGTTTATACAGCTGGCTAAAAGTGAAATAAAAATGTATTGATAGTCGATTATGACTCTATACTTTTCTATAAGCAAGTTAGGATGTCAGAAATGTTATTACAGATTGAAACCTTATTTGCAAATAGAAGGACCTACCGACGACACCCGGAAAACAGAACTATTGATCCATTTTAATTTGAAAATCAGCCGGTCCTATAAGCGTAGTATATGTATATCTAAGAATATATGAAAGTTTTTACATTTTTCGGATTCAAATCATTAGTTATATATTTTACACGACATTTAGAAATCGGATTATAAATGGATTCCCCACAAACTTCACGATTATTTGACTTAGTTATAAAATTCTTGATTATCAAATAAATCAGAATGCTGATTTAAAAGAACGCCTTGTCTTACAACTAATATTGTTTCCTTCCAAATTTAAGTATTTCTCAATTCTGTCCGAGTCACTGAATTTTTAAGTATATCAAAAAATTTATTAATTAAAATCCAAATTCGCAATCATAAAATTCTCTTAAAAGTAGATTTCACTTGATTTTTGGTGACTTGTATTTTTGATGCTAACCAAAACTTTAAACATAGTCTTTGGGCCGAATTCCGAAATAATCAATCAATGGAAGTCAAATTTGGCGGAATGTTGACTTTGAAATAAAGTACAGGTATGTTTGTATAATGTAAGACCTCTATATACTGAAACCGATGGCGAATTGAAAAATCGTTCGTTCCCTAAGCTTTTGCTTTTCAAATCAGTAATTAAAACATAAAAACCAAAATACATACAATAAAACTATTGAATCGTGTTCTGTAGTGAAAGATGTTTTATCCTGATATTTTGAATATTCTAAATTGAAATTCTACTTAAATTAAAGAACTCCACAAACACATTTTTATGCGCCCTTTGTTTATACAATAAAATTATATTATGTTCTCATTCCCTTTCGAGCACCATTTTAATGTTTATAAATTAAATAGTTAGGAAAAGTTTCTTTAAGAAGGACTGACATTTCTGACACGTGATCAAGAAAATATAATTTTTAGGTTCGGAAATATTCAATTTAGTATTCAACTAAAAAGTTAAAGCTACTTCTGTCTTTCTATTTGCAACAAAGGTTTTAATCAGAGTTAGCTTAGTATTATTCGCATGTAAAAAAAAATATTTTAAAAAGTGATCAATACATTCAGAATATTTATAAGCCCAAAAAACCATTGGTTTAAAACTCTTAAGCATTTATAACTTCTTAATAACGTATTCATCAAACAGTCCAACAAATTAAATTCTTCAATTAACGTAAAAGACCCAAAAAAAATTTAATTTAACTAAAATTGATTGAAATGTAGATCATGAAATAAGAATGAAAGTAGTTTTAAAAACTTGAAATACTTAGCAATCTCTTTTCCATTATTAGTTATCGATATTATCGATAGTACCGATGAATATGATGTGTTTTGCAAATGTTTAGAGCCATTTCATTCATATTCCTTGATTTCCTTTTTATTTCCTTTTCATTCATATACACATAACTAACTTTACATACTTATGAAATCGTCTACCAACAACAGCATCAATAATCACACAAAAATGTTTATTTTTCAACCAAAAAAAACTCTGGCCAACAACTACAACTACGCAAACCAACTACGGCAACTCAACTACTTTCAACGCAAATAACTCAACTCAATTGCCTCTTCAATTGTTTCTCTCTCTCTATATATAAATATATATATCTTCCTCTTTCTACATGTGTATCTCTCTATGTCTCTCTCTGTTACTCAAAACTATTTAACAAAAAAACAAAAAAAAACCAAAAAAAAAAAAAATATACAAAAAAACAATTAATTAATTTAAATATCAACATGTCGACCACAACAACAACAACGACGACAATTGCACGTGTCGATTAACCTATACAACAACAAAAAAAACAACCAATCGTACACATTCATAAAATCGCTCTCCCCAAAAAAAATGCATAATTACCAAACAACGAACAATGTATTAAATAATTTATCGATAAATACTTATACGACGAACTGATAAATAATCCTTAAATTTAAATTTCATTCTCTTCATCATCTTCTTCATTTTCATGCTAATTTAAACAAATTAAAAAAAAATTCCTCACTAACGTGTCATTACAATACACAAAAAAAAAAAATAAAAAATAACAACAAAACGCACCTGAGATAACAACGATAAAAAAAAATTAACACTTATCATAAATTAAAAAAAAAACAAACAAACAAAAAAACATAAACCTAAATGGCCTTCATATTAAAAAAAAAATACTAAAAATTCGTATTGCTATTATTTTTAAACGCATTACCCAACTACACTCCGTCTCTCTGTCGAACTCGCACACACAGATAAGAGTAATATTCCTTTATTGGTTACCTTGCATATTGCGCATGCAAAGACCCGGACAGGTTGGCTACGAATGTCCGCCGCCGCCCTCATCATCGAGTTCATCTAATTCTGGCGAGAAAAAGCAACAGATTCAAAATGTTGAGCTCAAGGAGAGGTAAACAAAGACAGTCTCTTGGGGATTGCGGACGGAAGGAACTGGGGGAGGTGGTTTTGAAATCTCTTACGATGGTGCTTTAAAGTAGGCTACAATATATTTTTACTATAATTTGTTTTCACTGCCTACTTTTGGGAACCTTTTTCAAACCCCACCCCCAGGTGATTTCTGTAGCACCCCCCCCATTCCCATATCTTGTGATTTCAAAGCCCTTCACTTCTCTTTGTTGTTACTCAAATCGTTCTCAAAAGAAAGATTTCATTCTAACTCTCAACAGATCCTCCAAGTCTCTGCTGGCCAACGTCCTTGACATAGACGATGACTTTCGATGCAATCATAGATGTGCCAGTGCGACTTTGCCTCACCAGCCAACCTATTACAGGACGATGTACAGGTGGGTACTTAGAACGATCGATCTTAATCCAGCCAGTGAATCGGACCTGCGGTCACACGCCTTTCTGGCATTGGGCACACGTGTGATCTTCTGTGTGTGTGATTTTCTTTTAATTGTGTTCGAATAGCGCTGCTTTGAGCACCCGCGACTTAAGTTACTCGTTATTTTTCTAACAAATATTTGAAAAATGGTCTTTAGGCAAGGGGATGACGGCAGCGTGGGACCAGTGGGTCCAGCTGGCCCCGTGGTCGATGGGCGGTTGCACGAAGCCATTTCGCACACCTGTCTGACCTCATCTGCAGAATACGAACTGGCGCTGATACTTAAAGAACTGCGTTGGATAACGGAGCAGGTGAGTGGAGTGCGGTGATCAATGGACATCTATATAATAGAATACACAAAATTGAATTAGTTTAATTCGAGTTTAGGTAGTTAACTTAAGGGATACTGAATTGTTGCATACTTTCAGCTTTAAAAGTATTCAAACGTATTTTAAATATATTCATTTGATTTTTTTGTATTGTAATTTCCCTTAGCTAAAAAAAGAAGACGAGACAAGCGACATAACACGAGATTGGAAGTTTGCAGCCATGGTCGTCGATCGTTTGTGCCTTATAATTTTCACTTTATTTACTATTATCGCCACCCTTGCTGTCTTATTTTCAGCGCCACATTTCATTGTAAGTCCCCCCGTTTAAATGGTTTCTTTTTCGAAAATCCATTTTACTATATGATTTTTATTGCAGTTCCCGTAAGCGAAAGTACGTCGCAGGGGAAAAAATGTGGAGCAGCAAGTTAGCAAGTGACAGGCCACAGAAGTTTTTGTGGTTTATTGTGAAGTATATATGAAGCCAATCAAAAATATTAGGAACAAAGAACAAAAAAAACAACAACCCGAACCTAAGCTTTTCAAACTGAAGTACTTTGACAGTCAAAGAGTTTTGCTATTCAACATTTTGATATATTTTAAAGATGTGTCTGATGGTTATAAAAAAACAAATATTATAATGAATTGAGATAGTAACGTATGTACGTATGTGAATGCATTTTGTATAAAAAACCCGAGAGAAAAAGAAATACAAAAAAAAGAAAATACAAAACCCTAAAAATAAAGTCGCAATCTGGGCATAAATGTACGTTGCCGTGTGCATTTCGATTCGCCCATTAGATACACAAAGCAGAGGTTTCTAAATCTAAATCCAAATCGCGAAGCGCTCGTAGATGCAATCCACCTCCCACTCTATATATCCATATTCGATCGAGGAGAATGAGAAAGAGGCGACATTTAAGGATATACACAAGTGTATACAGCTTCACACTATTGCAACAAATCTAAAAAAAATTAAATGAGCAAGAAAAACAATTAGTATTTAAATAGTCTGTATGCAGCTTTCAAAAAGTTTAACTATTTTCTCTGATTTAATTTACTTTTCTTGATTTTCTTGGTTCCCATGCTATTCAATATTCAAACAACTGTATACAAATGTGTTGCTTTGATATAAGAAATGGATTGACAATATATTGGACTGCAATCCAGCCACAACAAATGCAAATTGAACGAATACAAAAGTGAATTGTGAAATTGTTCCCGGTAACAAAAGGAAACTGCACTTCAATAAGAGAAAGTCATTTAACTGAAATGATCGCACAATAAATTCATAGATGATAATTAAAAGCCAAAGTCAAAATTGAACACACACTCTAGAGCTTGAAAAATATCGACATTTCGTTATTTTAGATATTTTTTAAACATCGATGTTTATCGGAAACATTGATTTTCTTAAAAAAATTTTTAGATCTTACTTTATTTCCTTAAAAACATCGATAGTATCGCTACGATATTGTAAAAATATCGGAAATATCGATACTTTTCAAGCTCTAACACAGCTACACACAACAACTAATCACAGTTGTGATAAACTAATAATAAAAAAAGAGAAATACTGTTGACAAAAATAAAACTTGCTAAATTTAACGAATTTCACTCTGCAAATAACCAAACACGAAATCTCTTACACAGAAAACAGAAAAACACTGAATGCATTTTTTAAGAATAACAATGCAGTACACAGAAAATGGGAAAATATTTGCTAGCCATTAGAGAAGACAAAAAAAATTAAAAAAGAAAAAGTAAGGAAATAGATGCCAATAACTATGTATATCACAACAATTTCATCAAGTCTTTCCTGCTGATCATCCTCAGCGGTTAAACGGTGCTTCAATATTAACGGGTGCTTCAATAATAGGCGCCAGCATAATTTTATCCTTGTATAGTTAATTGGCAAAGTAAAGTCATGAAATCAAATCAAAAATGGGTTTGTAGAACGTTAAAACATGAGTAAAAGTAAAGCTATTTAAACGGTAGAGTAGGCAATTTGGAGTCCATTTCAATCTTGAAATTCGCCTTCGTAAAATGGAAAAATAAAAAATATATCCAGTGATAAATTGGGGATTCATTTTCCAACTTAACTTTCACACTTGACAACTTTTCGCTAGCAAAGATGTTCTTCAATCTGAGTACTGGACTTCAAGGCGAACACGAGCATAACTTGTCTTAAAAAAAAAAGCTAACATAATTTGGCAAAACACTTAAGCTAAAATTGTATGATAATGTTAAACACAAGTATAAAGTTAACTATTTTTAAATGGAAAAAAACAAGACAACAAAAAAAGAGTGTCAATAGCAACGAAAGCCGAATATAAAGAGCGTTAAACAAAGATATTTCAAAAGAGTATAGTTTTCAGAGAGAAAGGGTCGCAGCTATTCAGAAATACGAAATACGAAAGAAAAATATATCACTACAGTCAAGCTTCCATAACTCAACCTTTCCTAGCTCGAAGTCTCTATAAGTCGAACTAGTTTTATTGGCAGCATAGATTTTAAATACACGTCAAATCAAATCAAATCTACATATAACATATAACATATAACCCCCCCAGTGTCTCCATAACGCGAATGTTTTTTTTTTGGTGGCAGATGGTGGCTCGTGTTATCGAAGTTCGACTGTATCTTTGAACTCCCCAAATGAAAAAAAAAAATAATAAAAAGTGCAAGTTAGAATACAAGTTAGATTTAACACATTTTTAAACTAAAATTAAAACAGCAAAAAGTTAACAGAAAATTCATGAGAACCGTAAAAATCTAGATTAAAAAAAAACAAGTATGTAAGACCGAAACTGGAAACAATAAAATGTTTACATTTTAGCTAGTGCACATTTGGCCGATTTGAACAATTTCATTTGAAACCACGAAGAACAAGGTATACTTTTGAAATATTAGGTAAATATCATAAACGCTAACGCAAATAAGTATATAATGGGTGATGTGTTTTTGTGAGGTTTTTTTAAGTTTTACCCGGTATTGTTTATATGTACATATTTTACTGCATATCTCGACCGATCAGAGTGATTATTATTAAAAGTAATTTGATCCAGCATGGTTTTTCTCTTTTTTATTCTACATACATATATGAGAACATATTCTTCTTGAAATTTGAATATTTGACCGTTATTTTGATGGTGCAAACTCCCGTATGGTTCGACTCCCGACAAGCGATGTAATCTATCGTAAGGTTCGACACCCAGCTATGGTGAGTGGTGGTTTGGATATTAACTAGGCGGCAGATGTAACGAATTTTTAAATAAATAAATTATTATTTATGTATTTACGTATTAGGTTTCAATAGGTTTTCTCTGTCGTGAAACATGGGAAATTCAATGCCTAATTTATTATATACTTATTTAATAAAAATCAATGATTAATTAAGACAAACGATAACAAAATATTTAAGGAGGTTAATGCTGGACCTATAAAAATAAGCATTCTTAATTAAGAAAGAGCTTGGTGGGACAATTTCGGGTACAATTACCACAGAAACAGCTGGATTTTTGAAATCACTTTTAAATTATAAAATAGGTGTCTAAAAGTAGGCAACAATATATTTGTAACCAAAAAGTGATATGAAATCATATAGGAAGACGACTATCTTTTACTTACTGCATACTTTTAGACACATATTATGAGATTTAAAAGTGATTTCAAAACTCTTTTTTGATTAAAAGCTGGCTTATTTGCTGCCTGCTGAGGCATTGCCTCACATTCACTGACCAGTCGATAAGTCATGCAATCGCTGGTAATTGGATATCAGGGTGTACCACACATACCACAGTAATGGATTGGTCTGTTCTGTGTGACAATGTGGCGAAATTAGCTTCTGACCCTTTTCCTCTCCCTTCAAAATTATGCCATGGACCCCCTCCGTATTATTCTGGCTATGATCTCGGATGCAAGGGAACCGGTTAATGCCGGCTGAACTCGGTCAATAAACTAACCGCAAATATGTTGATTCAAAAAGTTAAAGACAGCACCATCAGCCCAGCCCCATCGGTGTTTCGACGTCACAAACATGTTGCTGCAGTTTTGGATTGGGCACACAGCCAAGGTCAAATAATTAGTATCAACAAATTGTAAATCTCTTTTAATCGAATGATACAATTGCAAAAACTGTATAAAAATCGCAGGTATTTTTAATTTTTTTGCAATTAAATTTTAAAATTTTAAAAATTTCTATTAATCTGTTGATTACTGTACATATGCATAAATGCTTGGCGAAATTGGAGTGTATCGATGGTGGCTTTTGGTATTCTGTCGATTGTGTGAAAATATTCTGACTGAAGGAGAAGGAGGAATATCTTAACGAAAAGAATGCCTTTTATTTTTATAAGGTAACAACTTTTTTTTTGTTTTCACATGTTTCTAAAGAGGTGACAGGTTAAATATCTACAGCTCAGTTTATAAATGTGTATTCCCAATCATTAATAAGTAGTTTTAATGGATTAATAAATATTATCTAAATATCTACTCTTAATTAAAATGAATTTAACAATTTTTCAAAAATATATTCCCAAACCAAATTTGTATATAATTTACTAATTTACTTCTAGCTTTTTAACAAATGCCGGATAATTGTTTATAGTGCACTTGGCGAAATTATTTTTAAACGGGCGTGAAGATTTCCAGCTTAAATCTGTTCCAGGTCGGGATCTCAATAGATATTTTAGTTTGTTTGTTATATTATATATGTTTTTGTATATTATATTATACAATTTATTATTGAATGACATGTACTTTTTGTCAGTATTTAAATTAAAGTTTTTTAGCGAGCCAATAAATATTCAGCGTCATCGTTAGTGACGTATAATTATATGATAATCAAACGATTTTATGGCGGACCAAATACTCAGTGTCATTGTCAATGACGTAAACATTTGATAACAGCCATTAAATTTGAAGAACTTTTTACATATATATTTAAAGCACTGCACAGAATACACAACAAATATCAATATATTATATTATTTTATTTGTTTAAACCGAAATCAATTGGCAAATTAATTGCAAAACCTTGTGAATTTGCAATTTATTAATCGGAAACGTTATTTTTCGGGGATCTCTAGCCGAAAAAAGTGTCCAGTAATTATGGCTCAATCAATGCGTGAGTCAAATGTCGGTGTCGTCAAAACGAATATTAACAATCACGGTTCCCCAGACCAAAAACGGTTTGCCTTTCGGCTTTCGGTGGACGTGACGCATGGTGTACAAAGTTTTTCCCTACAAATTACCGCTGTAAATATTTAAAGTCTGAGAAATTCTCAGATTGCGACACTTTTTTTTTTATGAAGCGCAATTAAGTTTATCGCTTTGCCATTTTTTGTGTGTTAGTTGAAGTAGTCTAATCTAATTGCCAATATTTACTCAACAAATTTGAAAGAGCAAGTTTTTTTTCATTCAAAAAGGAATTTAATAACATGGCTTTGCGAATGTGTTTATCAGTTAATAGTTTTTGACAATCGAACTCGGGAAGTTTCCAAAATTTTTGCCATTACATTAAATATGAAATATATACCTAATAATTTGGCAAAAGATTTTGGGTTGATATTTGAAATTATAGAAAAAATCAAGCCACTACAAATAGGAATTGCGAAACCCCATGAAATTGATTTCATTTTATTTAATCTATGTATGCTTATTCTTCTGTTGATTTTTTTTTGTTGATAGCCGGATAGGTGGGGTGCTTTCCTTATCAAAGGCCCGGGGGAAAATACGAATACGAATTGAAGTTCAACAAGTTGTTTGTTGTCGATATCGTTTTGCTATGCGACTAATGAATTACCTACACGTGATGACTAGAGCTAACTAAATGCAATTAGTTGCAAAAGCATAGAATCGTTAAAACTTTCACCAAATCAGGTAGAATAATATTTTGGATAGTACCTAGGGAAAAAACACACACAGCTCTTACAAATATCAGCGAGTATTTTTTTTGTTTCTTCTAGGGTAATAAAAACATCAAGGGAAATTAAAACAAATAACGAAAAACACGCAAGATACTGGTGCTGAAAATGAGTATGAGGACCGGAACCCGTCCCATCGAAACGAGTATTTTGTTGTATTTGTTAAAAAATATCAGAAAGAAGAGCCAAGAACTCAAATTGAATTTGCTGCTTTCCTATGCTGACGATGCGTTGAGGCGATGTCTCATCATCGTGGCGCTGAATGAAATGATAATGTACTCGAAACTCACGTACGTACAACCTGCGGACACATGTATATATTTTCCATATATGTTCAGCCATATAACCTGCATTATAATTCAGCAGCAATAATTTCACAGAATCGTTTTCGTTTTCGATTTGTTTGCCTATTTATCTCCGGCGGGAGCAGTGTAATTGCTTTGGCCAATAGAGCTAGCCGGAATGCTCCTAACCTAACGAAATGTGAGTGGAGTGCCCGCCAAACCGCAACCACCTGTTGTAAAAAAAAAAATAGGGGAGAGCAAACTGTTGCTCCCACAATGTCATGGGGCCAATACACTGGAAAAAAGAGGGGACATTTCCATTGAAAACAAATTTAAAAGTTTTAAAAAAATATAATATCATATTTATTATTTTTCTTTTTATTTGATTGAGCTATAAAAAGAATAGCTATTTGCATAAACGTTGCAGCAGCTGCTGATGTATCGTTTACAAAAAGTTAATAATAATAATAATAATAATAATAATATATATCTACAAAAACTTATGTACTACTTTGACTCTTCTTTTTGCAGCAGCTGCTGATGTATCGTTTACAAAATGTTCAATAATTTGTTATACCTATAGAAACGGATTTACTACTTTGTCTCTTCTTTTGATTTATAAATCAAAATTAAAGCTAGTTGTATAAACGTTGCAGCAGCTGGTCATGTATCGTTTACAAAAAGTTTAATAATATTTTATACCTTCAAAAACGGATGTACATATTTTCCTCTTCCTTTGATTTATAAATCAAAATTAAAGCTAGTTGTGTAAACGTTGCATCAGCTGCTGGTGTATCGTTTACAAAAAAGTTTAATAATATGTTATACCTACAAAAACGTATGTACTACTTTGCCTCTTCTTTTGATTTAAAAGTCAAAATGAAAGCTAGTTGTGTAAACGTTGCAGCAGCTGCTCACAAAACCCCTGTACTCCTGCTGATGCATCGTTTACACACAGTTTAATAATTAAAATTTCTTATAATATTCTATTCAAATATTTTTTTCTATGTGCATGTTTAGTTGAGCTTCGAAAGGATACGATATAGGGGCAGAGGTAGTAGGTTGTCAGATCAAACGACTTACTAAATGTTGCCAAGGAGTTTTTTTTTCGTGTGGGGAGAGGAAGCCTAGAGGGAGTTAACTGATAGAGAGCGAGACAGGCAGAGTGTGCTGTGGCCTGCACAGTGGAACCACTTCAGATTAATTAAATCACCGGGCATTTGGTAATTTATTGATGGGACAAACAAGGATAGACAAATAATGGATGGCTCATTACTAGTTGATTTATTGCCCGAAAGCTTGGATTTAACTGATAGTACTCACGTACAGGTAAGATCGTTTACATAATTACTTTATTGCAGTCGTAAAATGAAAAAAAGGACATGGGGAATCCTTCAAAAAAATTTCCAGGGGAAACGGAATTCGTAATTTATTTATTTTTATGATCGTTTTAACGATCCTTAACTGTGGTTAACCCTAGAAATCCTCACGGGTTTCTCGGGTAGCAAATTGGCCCGGGAAGTCAGGATCTAATATGCCGGCGGCACACCAAAACAATTTCCTTTTACACCGTTAGAAAATGTTTTATTATATGATATTATAATTTGGTAGTTATAGGAAATTATATATTGGCCTGCATATAAAGATATTTTTCTTTTATTTTGGAATACATTCAATGAAATATTGTATGTAGAAATAATTTATATGAAGTGCCATTTCACTCTGATTCGGTTTGTATTTTAGTTTTCCCGCTGTGCATGGGTAGTTGTCTGCCAACCAACCAATTAGTGGCTGCTGCCTACCTGGCCCGCGACCTTTGAACTTGCTGTGTGGCCGGCAAGTGGCAACAGTTGGTCGGGTCCACAGAGCGGCTTAATAAAAGATCACCCACTCGGTGGTATCGCCTACCTCCTCTCTCGCTCTCTCTCACTTGCTTGCTCCGTCTGGCGATTTTCCTACACACATAAAAACATCTCAATATCTACATATTCACAGTTCTAATAAATATTTACATTTTACATATTTTATAAATCAAATTGATAAGTTGGTATCTGATTTAACATAATACAAAGAATAATCTTTAAAAAAAATTAGAGCATTATATTTATATATGTACTATTTATATAGTATTATAGACTATACATTTTTCCAGTGTAATGATATCTCTAAGTGGATCTCCCGAGCTTTTTCCGTTTTCCGTGAGTTTAACGTCATCAGGATGATAATATTTTAAAATGTAATACTATAAACATGTTTTTTTTATATATTATAACATTGAATTTCTATTTTTTTTAAATATAATTTTTAAATTGTTCTATAATTTATATTGATAAGCTTTAATTTGTTTTACATACATACAAAAAAAAAATCTAAAAAAATAAAATTTACATCAAAACAGCTTTATATTTATATACTAAATTTTTCCCAGTGTAATGATCTCTCTGAGCGGATCTCCCGGCCTTTTTTAGCATTCCGAGTTTGACGCCGTCACGATGATGATGCTGTGAACACTCGGCACCAAATCGCAGCCCACTGTTGAGTGTTGAGTGTTGAGCCGGGCCTGTTGTGAATATGCCTCTGCCTGCGAGTGGGAAGGAGAGGGGGTCACTGGCTAAAGAGAGAGACGTCTGCTGCCCGGCAACTGCTAATTGGCATAGCTAAATGCTCCTGCATATCGCATCCTCTGCCGCGATTCCTTTTCCTGCTGCACTTGCCGTGCATCGCCTATCCTGCTGCTGCGGCTGCTGCTGCCCACGCTTCAAGAGAAGTGCTGACACTCTTCTTCACGCAGAAATACACGGAAAGAAAATGCATGGCATTTAACAATCAATAAATAATCTATTTAATTTCCACTTCGAAATTAAATATAAAATAATTCACAATTTCTTGGAACAACATTTTTGTTTTTAATTTTTCTACTTCTTAAAAATATTTAATAAATAAATAAATGGAAAAAAAAAATGTTACTTTACAGAATCCAAAAAAACACGTAAATAAGTACAAATTTATAATTAATTATTAAACAATTCTCGATTTAAGACAGTTTTTGTGCTCATTTTGAAAAAAAAAAAAATTTTTAATCTCGAAAACGTTTGTAAAATTGGAGTTTACAACCTTGTTTTAATTTAACATGAGGAGAAAACAACTCTTGTTTTCCGCATTTTAAAATAAAATTCGATTTTTAATCTCAAAATCGTTTGTAAATTTGGAGTTTTACATGAGGAGGAGAAAATAACTCTTGTTTTTACGCACTTTAAAATAAAAGTGCATTTTTATCTCAATATCGTTTGTAAATTTGGAGTTTAAAACCTAGTTTTAGTTTAACATGGGGAGAAGAAAACAACTCTTCTTTGTTTTTCCGCATTTTAAATTTTTTAATCTCGAAATCGTTTGTAAATTTGGAGTTTAAAACCTAGTTGTAGTTTAACATGGGGAGGAGAAAACAACTCTTCTTCGTTTCTCCATAGATGGTGTAGAGTAACATGATTATTTCTCTCGGTGTAGAGCCAACTCTCTCCGGCCATCTCGCTCTCGCTCCGCCGCTTTGCTTTTGCCAGCATGAAATGAAATGCTATAAAGCAGACCGCAACAGTTTAACAGCAGCAAGTCGACTGCTGGCCGCGTAACAGTAAACACACCCACGAGCGGACACGAAAACAGGGAATCCACGGTGCAAAAGCAAAACAAAAACCGAGTCCAAGTTCCATTAAAGCAAATACGACATCGAAAACGAACTCCCACGAACGCGAAGCGAAAGAGTTTTTGTTTGTTAACACCAATACAAATATTCTATATTGTGTTGGCCCGAAGAAGAGCTGAACAGCTGAGCTGAGAGCCACCAGTGTTTGGTTCCTTGGTCGTTCTTTGGCACTTGCTGTTCACTTGCCGCCGCGTGAATTTATTATTTAAACGGCACATTTTTTGTTTCTGTGTATATTTCGGAATTTGAATTCTCTGTGCCGCTGCACATCGCACAAGAAAAAGTGTTGGAATTAGCAGATCCTCGAGTAATCTGCCTGTGATAACCGGCGAAGAGCCACCAAGAATTTTTCCCTGTAAGTTTCGATCAACCAGTGAAGTGATCTCTAAGAATTTTAGGGGTATTATGTGTGTTAAGAAAAGAAAAATAATTCGTATAGGACATTTTTTACTATTATGTTGCGAAAAAAAATTGTTAAAGAAGGAAAACATTTTAAAAAGTATACAAAGTACATTTACGTTTCTAAAATATTTGTTATTGAAAATTTTCCTGTAAGTTTCGATCAACTAGTGAAGTGGAAATTAAATGGAGCCACAGAAAAAATAATACAATGATCAATGATCACAAATTAATTTCTGGCCATTAGGTTGAATTTTATCAGAAGAAACAAATTTTATAAAATGTAGGTACTACATATCAATAATATTTGTTATTTACATTTTACAATTAGCTAAATAATAATTTGTCTCTGTCAAGGAAAGGGATAAAAAATGTAAAATGTATATTTTAAAATATTTTACAAAGAAAGTTTCAATTGGCATTTCATTTAAATCAGGCCGATTCAAGTGATTTTTGATTTAATATTTCTCTAGGTGTATCTAAATGGAGAGAGGTGCACCTATCCCATCCTACAATCCCATCCTACAATCCCATCCATTCCATCCATCCCCGCCGCCGGATGATCTGATCCCGGTACCAAATTGAGTTTTGCCAAAGGTTTAAGCATTTTTTTTATGTCGGTTTATTTTTATCTAACCATCAACGGGGGAGCTGGGCTGAAAATGTTTACCAAATTCAATTACACATTTTTATGATGTGCTGGTGTTTTTTTCTTTTTTTATTTTTCGTTCCTGGTTTTCCAGGCCTCAGGTGCCGGGTGTCCTGAATCTGGAAGTCTGGATTTTCGAAAGGGAATGCATTTTAAAGTTCCGCCAATACTTTTAAAGTTCGAAGAAGAATAGCTTGCACTTTTGATGCAGCAGATTATAAGAAATTAAAAGAAATTATTGAGAAAGGATTAAAATTTTGTAAGAAAACCAGACAAATTTAAAATCAATAAGCTTAGTAAATAAATCCCAAGGTTTTTGCATATTTTGCATTACAAAGGATTTCTTTAACTGTTCTTAGAAATGCAAATGGTCTTAGAATAATTAATTAAACCCCCTGTTTTTTTTGTTTTCTCTTTTTTTCTAGTCAAAGCATAGTTCATAATTTCTAATTATTTTATTAAAAAGCGAATCTCTGGCAATGAAAGGCAGCAGCTTCTTGACGTCGTTTGATAAGCGTGGTTGATTGGTTGGTTTGTTTGTTGCCAAGGTTACGAGGATACCCAAGGTTTCGCAGAGGGGTTTCCAATGCACTGCTGCTGCTGCTGCTGTCGGGGGCACACTACACAAAGCTGGCTGACTTCTCTCCTAATTAACTGGCACCCCGAGATAACCTGTTGCATATTTGCAAGGGTTAAACAAAGGAATCACCTGTATGTGCTATTCCTGAACAATGGCTTTTTGGCCCCTTAGATGGGGAGATGGGAATGCATTTAGGTGGAAAATTGATGGTAGCTCGTAGCTCTCGCATATTCAGCTTGATTCTCAATCGAATCAACAGTTATAAGCTGCTTACGTGCTTTCGCGATGATTATCGTATAATGGTATCCCCATACCCCACCCCGCAACCCCCGCAGGGATTATGCAATCGACAAAAGACCCGACGATGCAAAGGTCTAAAGTGATTCGAGAATCTCGAGAGTCGATAAGTATGTATGCCAAGCTTCTACTCGTAGATAGTTGAACTAATTCATAGAAAATTTCAATTGTTTTCTTGTTCCTTCGGCTTTGTTTTAATACCTTCACTGAGAAAATAAAATAGTATTAGGAATTTTATAAATTATTTTATGTATTTTCCTTGTCATGGTGGTATAATAATAACAATCTATATATATAAAACTCGCGTTCAAATTTTATAAGGGTATAAGGTGAGACGAAACATACGCGAGCTACATCGTTAAAATTTGTGCCAAATATTCTTACCATAAAATGGAGTTTAGCTAGGAACGGACTTATTCCTAAGTGACCTCCATCAACTCCAAATAAATATTTTTTATTAACAATAATTAGTTTTCCCTCTATTATTTAAACTTTGTTTTGAAGTGTATATTTTCGATTATGGATTATAGATTATGACTTTTTCTTAGTGAACCTCCTCCTTCTTGTAGATCGTGTGTCAGACACTTGTCTTGTTTGACAGCACACCCAAGTGGAATTAGCATTTAGGGATTGAAACTGGAACCATTGACCGGCCAGCAGTTTGCCCAAGAGCATTTCTGGGATTGGTTTTGGGTTTCACTCGTAGTACCCATAACCCACCGACTGCATTTTCCAGCACCACACCACACCACTTCACTTCACTTCGCTTCTCACCCTCACTTGGGCCTCCTCTTCAGTTCACGGAAGGCACCACTTTGGTGGGAGTCGGGTTGAAGTACGTGAGTTTATTCGGCTTAGCCAGGCAGGGCCAAAAAAAAAAAAATAAACCAAAGACTCGACAAAAAAATAATTTAAACAAAATAAAATAAAAGAGAATAAAAGAAGTGCCTAGGAATTGCCTGAAATGTGCATTAAACGCTTTGCATAGGAAAGCGACATGGACATGGGGGAATTGTTGTGCCGGAGATTGACATTCCCATTCCAATCTCATTTTCACTTCGAATCATACAAAACACACATGTGAGAATGTGCCGGGTGTTGGGATTATTTTGTGGCCGGGCGAGGAGGGCCGATTGCCGATTGCTGAATGCTGAAGGCAGAAGGCTGAAGGCAATAACAATCATTCGAAATGCGCCTTAAAATAGCAAACAGCAAGCCCCCGAACACGTTGTTGCTCATAATCTCGGATGCAATTGAGTGCTGCCAGCCAGCACATGAATGATAACTTTGTCCAGGCCCACTGGAGTATTAATAGCCATTTTTAGACTCTATTGAAACCAAGCATGACGTTGTTGCTGCCGCTGCCGCTACTGCTGCTGCTCCCATACCAACCAAACCCAAAAGAACAAAAAACCGAAAAAAAAGATGTGGAAAAAACACCTAAACTGCAGTCATACTTCAAATGGTGAACAAATCATTTTAAAAAGTAAAGGTATGCACTTGAAAATGAAATCTTCAACTCAAATCAAATTCTAAAAAATTATATTTAAAAACCTCATTTTAAATGATTTCAAAAAGTTAAGGTATACTTTTAAAAATGCAGTCTAAAACTCAAAACTAATGTTAAAAATTGAACTTTTGCCTATTAAAATAAAAATTCATTTTTTAAGTTTGTAAATTGAGTCTTAAACTCAAAAAGAAATGCTAAAAAAATTGTACAAAATTATATTTTTGCCATTTTATAAAATCTTAGTAAAAATCATTTTAAAATGCATCCTTAAACTTAAAAACAAATGCTAAAAAATTATACTTATACTTCAAAGAAAATAAAAATGTAATTTTTGCCTTTCAAAATTAAAATTCATTTTTTTTTAATATATATATTTTACAAATTAAAAATCCCAATCCACGTGAACGGTTTGTGTTAGCCAAGTACAACTGTATACCAATGCCCAGAGATTTTTTTCTACTCTGGTTTTTCGTTTGGTTTGGTTTTATGCGTTTTGCAGTTTATTTACACCAGCTCCACAAGAGTATCAGGCGCCAACTGTGGGATCGCAAAAGGGGGGAACTGGGAAGGAGAAAAGGGGGAGAAACCCCAGGAACCTGGAACCTGGAACCTGGGGATTGGGGTTTACGATTCGACGCGTATATAGTACACAAATGAACCCTAATTGGACACCTTGAATGCATGCAGTAAAATGCAAACGCATTTGTCGAAGACTTTCCTTCACAACCGTTGATCTCTAGCAACCGGTTTTTTTTTTTCAACTACTATACACAGATGTATATGCATATAAATTATTTCCTCTAAACTGCCAACATTTTACTCCCAAACGCCCCTAAAAACGCGATCGCTTGTTTGTGAGATCATTGGCAAATGTTTAGCATCGATTTCAAATGAGGAAACATTTTAAATAATAACGTTAGAAAAAAAAAAACATGTTACCGTAAAATCGATATGTCCATGTAAATTTCATGCAAAACCCATATTAATTTTACATGAAGTACTCTTTTCGAGCAGGTCAAATTTACCTGGCCACAGGTGAAATTAAAATTGATCTTAAATAATGTAAAATTGATCTACGTTTCATATGTAGACATTGGTTTTACCAAAAAACCACAATTTTTTAGACACTGAACTTAAAAGCATTGTGTATTTATTTGTTCTGACTTCTCTCACATACTAGATCATTCTATAATGATCCCCAATCAGATCAAAGCTGAATCTGCTGCTCTCATTGTAATCTTGTGAAAGAGGTAAGCTCTTCATGCGATTAGCTTAGTGATAGATGATATTTACATATTCTATGCACTTGAACGATTATAGCATTATTTACGACTGACGAAGAATTTTTTTCTAAAAGCCTCTGTTCACAAGTGCAACAATGTGTGTATTTAACAGAAGAAACTTGGAAACTATCTGCTTAAAGTTCATATTTATATATATATATATGGTGCCCCCTATTTGATCAGCTGAAAGTTTGGCGCTCTCTCACTTTTCTCATTAGCAGCGAATCAATTACGCTCATATCTCTGGGCTTTAATCAATTCTCATTGACACAATTTAATTGAAGCGTTTGGTTGTGAAATAAAACGATCTGAGCGACAATTCGTTGACGCCTCTCGCAGACCTATGCATTTGCCAGGGTCTATAGACACACTCTATATGAATGGAATACTCATATGTTGTATATACGATTCGATTCCGTTTATTACACACAAAGCAAACCGATTAATCTCAATTAGGGGCCAATTGGCTGAGCGAAAATGCTGGAGAAAACTTCCGTTGCGTGTAGAAGCACTTGAAGAAAATTGTGCCAGTTTTGAAATCTTCAAGTAAAGGAGATTTGAAAATAAAAAACTTTTTCAATCTTTAAAGAAGGTAAATATGAAATTAATTTATTTATTGTGAGAAATTTACTCTTGTCGTTCGGTTATAACCGTTAAAACACAAACCCATTATGACGGTTTCAAATCTTAAAGTTAAGAAGTGTTGAAAAAATTTTTTTTTTCAATTTTGAAACATGGTAAATATGACATTAATTTCTTCATTGTGAGAAATTTACTTTTATATTTTGGGATTTTTTTTATTATAGTTTCCGTTGAGTGTGAAAACACATAATAAAAATTAGGCCGATTTCAAATCTCAAATTTAAGGAGATTTAAAAATAGACTTTTTCAATTTTCAAACATGAAATATATATACGATTATTTTTTTAATTTGCTGATTTTTTTTCCACTATATTTTCCTTTTTTTTTTAAATCACACTTAAGTGAAAATTTTAAAATCAAACTTAACTCCTTTTTTTTTTTAGAGTGTATCAATGGGAAGCATGTTCGATACTTGTTCGCCCATTAGCTGCACCTGTTCTACACGTTCGCTCCCATGTATTTTGTATTTTTCTGCCTGTGTGCCTGAGTGGGCATGTCGTGAACTTGAGAAGGTACAAGTGTTTTCCACATTTGTCTTCTGGCTCCGCTGGGTCCCGACCGGAGATAACCGGCGATCGAACCTAATCAATGGTAGTGCCGCCATCGAGGGCCCTATCTATCCATCTATCTATCTCTATCTCTATCGCCACCCGAGTGAGTGAGTCATCAGACCGCCGACTGCCGACCGCCGACTAGTTGCCATTGGAAAGCGATAAGGCTTGAAAAGCGGCAAACCAGTGAATTGAGTTCGTAAGAAAAAGAGGGACAAACCAAATCACAGTAAATCACGATCCTAACTTGGAACCAAGGTTGAAATCTAATTTCTTTTCAAGGGGTAGTATTATTTTTTTGGTTTAGAACTTTAGAATAAATAGCACGTGTTTCCCGCAAACCTGCTTATCGCTCCCGTGGGTAGTAGGTATATCCGCATTGATTCTTATCTGAGCAATGCGAATAACATTTGCCAATCCTTGGGCATTCATTCGGTGGTATTGCCGAATCGGTTGCTCTGGGTCTCCGGGGTTATTGTATCTGTATATCTGTGGTCTTTGTTTGGTCGGGTCGGTATTCCATTTGTTCTGGCCCTGCGGCCTCCTTATCGTGCACAAAGATAAAGCCATTTTCACCAGCAGCGACAATAAGCCCAACGAATCCCTTTGTTTATTGACTTCTTCTTCGGTTCGTCGCGGCCTCATTAAAATGCAAATTTACAGGCACAAAGCGCATTACCTGTGGGCGGGCTACTAACTACTATATAAATATATATATTTTTGATTTTATTGCTGTGGCAAATCAAGAATTCACTGCTCTTTTCAGCATGATTTTGCTAGAAACCAGAAAATTCGGCGAATTTAATAATAATGTGAAATTCTCAATTGTCTAACTGACTTTATCTGAGCTCTCTTGCCTCGCATAGCTCTTGGCATGAGTGTTTGTTTTTCTACACACAAATTGTTGTCCATGCGGCATGACTGCGCAAAATACAATACAATTTATATGAAAACATCGACGACAAATTGCGGAAACCAACCGCTCTCCGCTCAGCTCTATAGCTCTACAGCTCTACAGCTCCGTTCTCATCTTCTGCCCCTCGATTCCGAGTTCCGAATCCCAAAACCGAAACCGGAATGTTACGATCGCTCCAACTTGCTGCTCGATATTCCCACTCTGAGCGAAAGTTTCGCTTTAAAATACTCTCACGATAGTTGCGGGCATTATTGAATATGGGAGTGTCATGCCATGAGTTGGCATGTCGCACACACTTAGTTAGCATTTATTCATAATCACCACTGTGCACCAGTTTCCTATATGTTTGAATGATAACGCCACTCGAATACGGTTTCAAGTGCAATATATGAATATATGTTTGTATAGCCCATAAGTTCTTAGTTCTTGCATTGAGCAAAATAGGTAGAAATGTGAAAACTCTTTTTTTTTTGCCAAGTTCATATGACTTTTTGATTAAATATGCTACACACAAACAAAAAAATTTTCAAAAAGACCCCAACCACAAAAAATTGTCAATTTTGTCATGGATATAGGTGTGTGTCTTTGCTAATTGTGTGTATTTGTTGTTGTGAAAGTAACTATTTACTTAGTAGAATTGACTATTTTTTGTGGTTGCGGACTGATTGACAATTATAACAGTTGATTTTACCAAGTTTTTTTTTGTGTGTAGATCCCATTTATATTCGTATCAATTGTCAATTGATCCTAAAAACTAACCTACACACAAAAAAAAAAGCTTCTTACCGTAAAATCGATATGGCCATGTAAATTTCAGGTCATGCAAAACCCATATCAATTTTACATGAAGTACTCCTATCGAAAGGTCAAATTTACCTGGCCACATATCAAATTAAAATTGATCTTAAATAATGTAAAATTGATCTACGTTTCATATCGATTTTTTCTTGGGTGTATGAATAAATTGCTAATATAGAGTACCTGCAGATTTGAAACTACAAAATTTTTTGTATTATTTTTTAGTATTCCCAATCATTTGTTTAGTATATCTGGTATATTTCTAATATTTGGAGGTATAGTTCATATTTTTTTAATACTAATGTTGGTTTGAAAAGCCCAACTTGCCAAGTGTATTTCTTGGTTCGTTTTTGTCTTTTTCTTTCCGTTTTTTTTTCTCTCACTTGATCGATGGCTTGGAGTTGTGAGTCTGCTCAGTGCCATCGTCAGGGGGTTTTTTTCTGTTTATTTTTCTTGTCCGATCCCAGACTTAGTTTAAGACTGGCTGCGTCAGCGGGCGGGCGTCAATTTATGGCACGCTTCGATGAAGTTCAATGGCAAACACAGATGATGATGATTTCGGGGGGCGAAAGATGTCTGAATGAAGACATATCGCCGGTTCCCCCAGCTGCACTATACTCGTCCTCGCATTATCGATGCATAAATAAACGAGATGCCATACGATCTATAGCTATGCTATGGCTATGCTTTTATTTTTACAACTTGTCTTTTGATTATCGCAAGAACCGAACGATGACAACCGGCAACGAAGATGGTCCGGTCTGGCGGCTTTTACACACTGCTTTTCCCTTGAGGATCTCTGGATGCAAATCCAGATTCTTCGCGAGAGAAGCGTGCTTTGCATGCATATGCTATATGGTATATATGTACGGTATATGTTATGGTGTGTCGCACCCATCATTATGGCAAATCGAAAAATAGAAATTACTATGGCAATATATCTATGATAGAGACCTCGCCCCGTCTATAAATGCCTACGACTGTCATATAATGACTCCAACAATTCAGCTATCTGTTGCGATCCCAATTAGCAATTAGAGCATTATCTTTACCCCTACCACCCCTCCTTTCCCCCCTTTCTCACCACAAAGAGTTGTTAAAGGTGCGCCATCGATATATGTACACATTTACTGCAGACAGGGGGAAAATATGTGATAATGCCCGATGGAGTCGCTAGAGTCGCTAGAGTCGAGTCTCATCACGATGACAGCTTTCCCTATACCTTGTAATTTGGAAAAACGCCGGATATGTTTGTCTTAAGTGGTGTTCATTTGTCAGATTTGAGATTGCCCAGTAATCAGTGGTTGGTTTGGGTACTTAACGCCTTTTTAGAATGCTAAATATTCCATTTAATTAACACTTAACACTTTAAAGTGGTGAAGACCTTTCCCATGGCCTGAAAACAAACTTGAACATATTTTACTGTTGTAGTTATTATAAAAAAAATCAAGAAAACTATAAATCATTAGAGAGAAAAAGTCAATATAAGCCATAAGATTAAATGCAAAATAAGTATTTTTTCCTTTCAGAAAACCAACCAATTTGCATAGAAAAATACATTGATAGCTCTCTAATTAGCAGTTTTGTTTTGCAGTTCCTGCTTCTTATTTTCATTATTCTCAGAAATAAAAATAAAAAAACAGATCAGAAGGCCAAGAAAATTAAGTACAAAGAAAAGAAAACCCCACCCTATCTCCCAATCGGAAGGCAGTGTCATTAATCAACGTCTTTGCACTTTCAGGATCAAATCGCATCGCAATGGAGAAATCCAGCTTAACGGAGAAGAATCACACCCATGTGTACAATGACACGACCAAGCCGAAGAAGCCCAAGCGTCGCGACAAGAGCGATCTGGGTCCGGATTTTGTGGCGCCCGACGGAGGATGGGGCTGGGTGGTCTGCCTGGCAGCAGGTCTAAATAACGTGAGTGATATAGAGATGATATCCCAGTTGAAATGGATTTTAAAACTTAATTTACTAGCTTTATCCCATTGCTACAAGTTTGAAAGTCATTTGAGTTCTTAAAAACTAAAATATAGAGTAATTAAAATCATATTTACTATGATTGATATTTTTAAATTAAAGCTAGCTGTAAACGTTGTCTCAGCTGCATCGTATAATAATTAAAAATCCTAATATTAGTCTATAGCTACAAAATATGTAACTGTTTAAGGACCGTTTTCTCATGCGCATGCTAACATTAAAGTACTTTTTAAACTCTGAATTCCCATACGTTTTCAAGGTTTAAAGCCTACTTTAAATTAAACAAGCGGATGAGAAAACGGACCTTGATAACATTTAAAAAAAAAAGTTGAAAAAATACATTTATACAAAAAATACCAAAAAAAATATCCGTTTTCTCGAGCACATGTTAACATTAAAGTAAGCTTCAAACTCTGAACCCCCTTACGTTTTCAAGGCTTAAAGCCTACTTTAAATTAGGCAAGCCGACGAGAAAATGGACCTAAATAACATTAAAATAACACGTTGAAAAAATATATAAGAAAAAGGATTAACTTTTAACCTAATTATTATACATATATGATTAATATTAATTTTTCTAAAATTTTCCCTCTCCAATTCCGTAGTTCTTCCTTTTTCCGGCTCTGCAGCAATATGGCCTGATCTACAGGGTGCGAATGCATTCCCTGGGATTTGATGCCAAGCAAACGACGACCATTGTGAATGTGGTGATGGCCATCTCCTCGCTAGTGGGTGAGTTTTACATTCAACAGCTTAAACATTCAAGCAATTATATGTAGGATAAATATTAAATATTAAACACAATTTCCATTCACCATTAGGCATTGTCAATGGAGCCATGTTCCGTCGCTTCACATTCCGTCAGGTGGCCCTGACCGGCACCACTTTGGCCTTCATGGGCATCTTCATGTCGGCCTTTTGCACCACCTTCTGGCAGTATATCCTCTGCCTGTCCGCCGTCTATGGCATCGGTTTGGGCCTGGCCATGGCGGCCACCTCGCTGGCCGTCAATACGTACTTCAAGCAGAAGAGGCGCCGTGCCACGGGCTTCTCGTGGACCATCACTGGCCTGGGTCCCATCATCTTTCCCCAGGTGTCCACCTTTCTGCTGGGCTATTACGGAGCCCAGGGTAGCATTTTAATCTATGCTGGCATCGCCATGAATGCCGTTCTCTGTGCCCTCACCCTTCAGCCGGTGCTGTGGCATGTGAAGAAGCCGGAAAAACCGGTGGTCGTTGCCATCGAAGGAGGAGCTGCCGAAACGGAGAAGTTGCAGCCAGATTTGCTGGAGGCCAATGGCAATCTGCTGGCGCCCAGCAATGATCCCTGGAAGGATTATGAGTGCAAGTACTGTCAGTATCAGAAGCGTTGCAAGCGTGGCATCTTCTCGTCGCAGTACCTCTTCAACGTGGACGATCCCGAGAGGCCGGGCTATGAGATCACCGAGCCGGGCACACCGATGTTGGCGCGTGCCAATGATGGTTGGTTTGGATCGAAGCTTTCGCTGGCCTCGGAGAATGCGGGCGGAGCGCGGTATCGTACTCGCCAGGCGCTGATGCGTCAGGTTTCTTCGCGGAGTCGGGAGAATCTCGATCGATTGGAACAAAACCGGGATGATGGAGGGCCCGAGACTCCGACGGCTGCGCCCTTGTACAAGCCGAATTACTTTAATCGCGAACGTGAGGACATGGATCGTTATGCCAGCAAGACGAGTGTCTACTCGCGACCTGGCCAGGAGGAACTGCTGCGCTGCACCTGTGCCGAGGACAAGGCGCTGCTGCAGAAGACCGCTGAATCGCTGCAGGTTGAGCTCACCAATCAGCTGGCCGTCGATTTGGTCGAAGAGGAGGCCAAGAAACGCATGACCTTCTTCCAGAAGGTTAGCAAGTTCTTCGATCTGGATCTCTTGCGGGACTTTACATTCGTCAATCTGGCCGTTGGCATGAGCATCATGATGTTTGGCGAAATGAACTTCTCGGTGCTCACGCCATTCATTCTGAATTCATTCGGGTATACGGATGGTCAGATCTCGTTGGTGATGTCCCTGCTGGCCTGCATGGACATATCGGTGCGGTTCCTCGCTCCGCTCGCTCTGGAGAAGGTCAAGCTGGATAACCGTGTGCTCTTTGCCTTCGGCATCCTCTGCATCGCCGTGGGCCGCGTGGTGGTGTCCTTCACCAGCTCCTACGAGGTCATGATCGGCGTCTTTCTGCTGATCGGCTTCGGCAAAGGCTTCCGCACCATCTTCTCACCGCTCATCATACCCAGCTATGTGCCGCTGAATCGCTTGCCAGCTGCATCCGGCCTGCAGCTCATCTTCAACACGATGTTCTCCTTCGCCATGGGCCCCATTCTTGGTGAGTTTGAAGTCTAGAAGATAGTGGTTATATTATTATATATTTTTTTTTATTATTATTAGGTATCCTAACGGAGGCCTTTGGCTATGCGGCCACCATCCATACCATCAACGCACTCACCTGTTTGGCCCTGCTCCTTTGGCTAACCGAGTCCGTGGTGCGACGCATTTTGGGTAAACCCTCCAAAGGATTGGGTCAATAGAAGAAGAAGAAGCAGCATCCTTGCTAAGGAGGAAGCTAAATAAAAAGAACCTTCATCGGAACTGAACTACTTGCATATGTATCCCAGTGGGCGACAGATCATGGCATCTAGATAATTCAAGCTGTAGACATAACCTAGTCCATACTTCCCGATCGATTTGTGTATAGTATTACTTGAGCTAGCGGCGCCTGGAGTTGTCCGTACTTAAAGATACCTAAGAAACATATATCTCTTAACTAGCTCATAATCAACCCCCCCCCCCCCCATCGCTACCTTAATTTACGGTCAATTTTTTTTTAGCTTTTGATACTCTTCCTAGACTTATTAAATGTACTTAGTGATATGTGATAAGTGTATTATTGTTCCGCAGTTGATAAATATATGTATATTAGTTAAAAAAGAAAAGAAAAAGAGTTCGTATTGACAGTTAATACAAATCTTGTACATTGTGTATTTGTATAACTATAAGAAATCTGTGCTTTTCTGTACTTTGGAAATGAAGGTAATGATCTGGGTTTGATGACCCTCATTTTAAGATATCATATAAGACAGTACTATTTTTTTTTTTTTGAATAGATCTAAGTAATATGAATGTTAGTGTTTCCTAGAAATCTGTACATTTTTGTACTTTTTAAATAAAGGTAATGATCTGGGTTTGACGCCCACTTTTCATGATATCTTTTATCATAAGATATAGGTAATGTCACTACTATTTTTTTTTTGTATAGATATAAGCAATATCAATGTTAGTGGTTCCTTGAAGAATGCATTCAAGGGTTTGTTCAGCGTTTATCAAACAAGTACCAATTAAGATATCACGTCGGAGCAAATAAATAATAACTCCAGTCTGTTTTATTTTTGATAAATGTACCGTGTTGACATGCCTTATCTCGATTCTGATTCTTCCTATATTATGAGATTATTTGCATTTAATTAACTTGCTATTTACTCGATGTTTTCCATTTAAATTTCTATATAAACATATTCTTCCTTGATTTATATTTATATTTTTAATACAAATGTTCATACCCAAATTCTTTGCAATTGGTAAAATAATAATAAAGAAAATCTTGCCAATGGAAACATTTACTTTTGCATGTGAAGCGTAACTACAAAAAAAATACATAAATGGTTGCTGTATCTATTTCTTAGTTAGCACTGCATATTTAATTATAAATTCAATATCGTTGAAATGAAAAATAATTTATTTTATTGCTACCGACGATAATAAAACTAAAGCGTATTTAATTACATGGAATAGGGTGTTTAGTTGCGGGGGAACGGACTTGCCCCCAAAAGTAGGCTTCATTATTAAAATATTCAACAGCTTGTGCATATTAATAAACTATCAATTATAAATAGTTAATGCCATTAAATTTGGAAAATTTAATATAATGTACAATATGGGCCGATTTAAAATCAAGTTTGAAGATCTTTTTATTTATTTCTAACCGAAATAACTACATAAAATGATGGCATCTTTTGGGGCTAAGGAAAAAATGGCTGGCAAAATGGGACATATTTTAGGCTATTCTTAAAATATTCTTAACCAGTTAATTAAATTAATTTAATGACCTTTTGAGAACAGAAATTGCTGAGAATCAAAATAAATCTAAGTACCGAACCGGAGGAAACTTAAATTTCTGTTTTTAAAAATATTTATAAAATTTAAAAAAATATATATAAAATATTTTGTTTATTTCGTGTTTATCAATCGAATTTATAGAATTTGTTAAACAATTGGGAATATCATTTACTGTCAACAGATTTGTTTGCATATAACATAGGTTCGATTTCCTTGCAAGGAATTAATTGGTTTTCCTTAAAAAAAATTTTTTTTTTTTTAATTTTTACAATTTTAGATTCCAGCCAAGATGTTATATAGCTTAACTAGTCAGCTTTATTTTTATATTCTTTAGTACGCACTTATTTTTTGCCCAGTGCCGTGTTTTATAACATCCGCCAAACCAGCCGATTCTAAAATTCGAATAGGAGGCTTATCTTTGGCGCTGGGGGCAGGTCTTATATATTTCCGATTATATGGCCATGTCATGATCCTCGTCACTTGGACGAGAAAGAAACTGCTGTTGCCGTTGTTTTATTTGCAGGTCGACACACCCACTTTGGTCTTTGTACCCGAGTGGCAAAAATCGAAATGAAAAATGCCATTTGCCATATGCCAAATTCCAAATAAAATGTGCGCCTTTCTTATCGGCGAATTGTAAATGTCGCAATCGAATTGCAGAGCCCGAATTCGAGTTCTGACCACTTCAGATGTTAGGGAGTAAAGGTTTCTTCCAATCTTTATTGGTATCCAAGTTCTAGACTAAAAAATATATCACATTACACTGGATCCGAGCGATTTAGAAGTTTTCAACTAAAAATAAGAAATTAATTAAGAAACACATTCGAGAGATAGGATGGGTTATCCATAGGAGCATCAGAAACAAAAAAAATATGTATTAACTTGCAAGATTATTTTGAGCACTTGAAGTTAATAATCTGGCAAATGGCAAAACAGAACAGATTCGAGATTCCAAAATTAAATAATCCGCCCCAGCACAGAGAACCTTTCACTTTGCGCGTAATCCTCGATCTGGTCATGCGTCACGGGTTCCGACGACCTTGGAGTGTAATGCAAACCCGCTGGGTGATAGGTTGATATATTGGGACTTGGCCAGAGGCGGATTCCCGTTCCAGTTCCAGTGACAAGCTGTCATCAACATCAGGCCGAAGCCGAGGGCTTAGCACGCCCATCACTTGCCGGCCAACTATGCGCATTTCCTGTACGTAACGCGTCTGCTGGAGAGGCATAAGACGCACCGTGGTAAAAGTAAGCAGTAAAACTATACCAAAATGTTGAGTAAGCTTTGTAAAAAAAATATTCTTTCGATGCCTTCTTTATGTTTCATGTAAAAATGAATATTAAAAATAGTATACCAGAACCCGAATTATCTACTACCTTGTATTTTGATCATTATTTTGAAAATTTTGTATAGCTAATCACAAAATATTTATAGTTATTTATAAATTATTTATTCTTAAATATGTTTCTTGTAAAATGGGTGTTAGAAAGCGTGTAACACAGTCATTTTAATGACTAGAACCCGCATTATTCTACTACCCTGTGCCAATTTTTTTATGATTTTTTAATAACTAAAAAGTTCTTAGGCAAGGTTACTGTGGCTCCATTTATGCACTCAAAAAAAAACCAAATAAGTTTTTAAGTTATAATAATGACATGCTCCGCTAATAATGAAAATTTTCCTGTCACCATTTAATATTAAAATGACATCTCGTTCCACTGTACCCGCGGTCGATGGCAAAATCAAATTCTAATCGCCGCTGCTATCATAATGTATTTATGAGTTGGTGTTATTTATTTTTTTATTCGCTCGACGTACGTATACGTAATGCACTCAGTATGGAGATATGTGTGTGCTCTGATGTCCATGTGGACACACATGTAAGTATGTACATATGTACATACCTATATTTGCCCCTGATAATCGGGGGCCTGCGACGACAAAACTAATTACAACAACACTAAAAGCAAATACAGTGGTAACACAAAAAATAATTTCAATTCCCTTATCAAAACAGCAATAGAACGGAATAATAACAACAACAAATGCAAACAGAGTCGAAAAATGAACAAAAAAAAAAAAATGAAAAGGCAGCGCTGGCAAGAAGAAGAAAGAGCAGGAGCAACGGTAAAGGTAAAGCTAAGGCTAAAAGACCAAAATAACACGCACACTGCGACAAAATAGAGTAGAAAAGTGAGCGAGTTTCGTTGTGCAAGTGTGTGCGTTGTGTTTGCCTGTTTAATACTATAATTCACAAAATTGTTCAGTTCAGTTCGCGCTGGTGAACGTAACGGAAAAGTCGTCGCCTGTTGAATATACATATATGTAAACATATATATATATATATATTTTATTTACTTGACTCGCCGCCTCGTCTCGTTTTTATTTCTTTTTTTTTTTTTTGGTTTTTGTTATTGTTTTGTATCTCAACATTACTACAGCATAACAACAACAACAACAACGGGCGAACAACAACAAAACAGAGAGAAGGAGGGAAAATCATTTACAAAAATAAAACGTACGGCCCAAATACATAAATATATATATCAAATAGATGTGTATGTGTGTGCGTTAACATTTGTATTTTAGTTTAGTAGCAATTAGCACTAGAGCAAAAACTAAATGATATTTTTTCTCTCGAAGCGCGCGCTTTTCTCGAGACACGTGCAACGCACATAAAGTATAATAGACCGTATGTACACAATTGGTAATATCTGAAAAAATTTCAAGACGATTCCAAAAAATTCAATTCAACCCTTAAAAAATCCAGAAATATTGTTAAATTGTTCTAACCTATAGAAGAAAATCCCTCGTATCATTATTACCGGTAAAAATGAAAAATGAAAGTAATATCAGAAAAAAATTTCAAGACGATTCCAAAAAATTTCAAATCAACCGTTAAAAAATCCAGAAATATTGTGAAATTTGTCTAACCTATGGTAAAAAATCCCTCGTATCATTATTACCGGTAAAAATGAAAGCAGTGGAATAAAAGATAAGCAAATTAGTCTTGAAAAAAAATATGAGATTGTCTACATATTTCAAATATTAAATAGTTCTTAACTTATCTAATCAAAACCGGTAAATTAAACTAGTTTACTACAAATATAAATCAAAAATACAATTGTAAGAACCTCATATTTAACAAACCGAGTATTTGAAAATGTTTTCACCTTTTGGAATTTTTGAAAACAGCAAAATTATATATGAATTCAAATATTTTCAAGCATTTAATTTGTGTTTTGTATTCCAAAAATAGTCTGACCATTGTGAAATTGTGACACGTCGGCATTTTCGGGATTCGAAACCGCATATATTTTGAGTGTTACGTCTAATTTCGATATAGGTGCATACGTGATGTTACCCCGCGCCCATCAATCAAACATCAATCAAAGTCGCTTTTCCTCTCAAATGGAGCGATTACGGTTTATAGAACCACACAAAACCGCGTTCCAAAAGGTTCCGCACAGTGGCTATCAAAAAGCAGTCTACCGGCTGTAAATGTTTTTATGACAAATGACAACCGGGGGATGGGATGGATCATCATCATCATCATCTTTGTTGGGCCAATGCAAATATTCTTTTATGGTGTGTGAATTGTGAATTGTTTGGGCTAAAATGGTAGGACGGAGGGGAACTCGTTGTCGTATAATGCGGAAAGCTCTAATTATACAAATGTTTGTTTTTAGCTTTAGACGGCTTGATCGTCTTAAACGTCTAATAACGACAACGAGACGTCGCGTGTTAATCAAACACTTGAGGCCATTAACATACGTACGTATGTATACAGACTGTTTTTCTTTTTTTTTTGGGTTCTTTGATGGCCTTTCCCCCAAAAACTCTAATCTTGGAATTTATAGTTGCGCGAAATACCCATGTATTTGCAATCAAACTTCCTTGTGAGCTAATCGAACGGATGGGAAGATCAGGAAACGACAATTGATCAACGGTCAAAGTTTACTCAATCAACTTATTCACGATCTATAAATATTTTCAATGTATTATCAATTGATTGGACTTTCGATGGACTAGTAGGTGTTCTGATCTGATTTTTCAGTTTGTCTACTAAAAATCAGTTATATCTTTATCGATCTAAAGCTTCCAGTCTTTATATAAAGAGGAATAACATTTGATCATATATCATAGTTAAAGCTATTAAGTTTAGAAATTTTAAAAGAATTTTAAGAAATAACATTTGTTTAAGAATCTCAAGATCAGCTATCAATATCTTCCACGAAATCCATTTGTTAATTGTAATAATTAAATAATCACATTTAGTTATGTGTGATTAGCATATCCATATAAAAAGATACGGTGCTTTAGTTTATAGATACTTTTTTAAGTGTGCTTTTTAGAAGCCCTCTTAGAACAGAGGCTCATCACATGTGTTTCGTCTTCTGGTTTCTGGTTCCTATTGCCAATTCTCGCCATGTGCTTGCTGATCGATGGTTGGTGGTTCGATCATTGGATGACATTGAAAAATTCCACACTTGTTGGCCAGGCCATAACCATATCCATTTCCAGGCGTTACGATAACGAAAAAGCTGATTCACTTGGACTGAGGAACCAAGGAGGTCAATTAGGGGCCCATTATTATATCGAACCGAACCGAAACCGAACTGAAACTGTGATAAGCGAGTCAAAAGTCTGCCTCCAACCCACTGTGTTTAGCATATGTTCGTCGTCGTGTATGTTGTTTTCCTGATTGCCTGGCAATTAAAAACACTGTAAAATTGATATTTGAGCAGCGTTTTAATAGCCCGACCTTTAGTACAAACCGTTTTTTCCCGTTTCCCCCTATTATACTAGTGTATATCGCATATAAAGCGAACTTAGCTAGCGAATCTTATCTTCTGCCCACAGTCCATACCACCCCTGCCCTCCACATACATATATTTATATTTGCAGTGGTCATTCCGCGGTTCGATTCCATGTGGTTCGGTTCAGCTGCTGGAGTGGTCGCAAAATATCAACAACTTTTCACCCAAGTCAATTAGAAGCCAGTCGGAGTCCGATAAAGCAAGTAAGCAGGATAGTTAGCGGGCCATAAGGCACTCGAAAAAATTAGTTTGCTTTAAAAAAGTTTAAAACATATTCCTAAAAAAAAAAAAATCACTAATCATAATCCTAATATTTTTTTTAATAGCCTTGTACTTATCAAATATTCTACCTTTCTTTTAAAATCATAACTGATGTTTTCTTCATAACTTAAAAAAAAAAAAAAAATTCTTAAAAATCCCCAACAATATATTATGGGTATAAAAAAACGGAAAGTAGCTCCTTTAACCAAAATGACTTGACATAAAAATCTAAAAAGAAAAACCTAAATTCGGAAAAATACTATATAAGAAAGTAAGTGATGATTTTCGCACAAGTATTTCTTTCAGTGCAGTGATTCCGCCGATTGATTGGTTTGAAAACCTTTTCGGCCACTATAACCTTGTGCTGCGGATATAACGATTGGGCAACAATATAATTAGGCGATATCGGTTGGCGAAGGAGTACGCCTTATCACATGGCCCGCCGCCTTCGATTCCCCCCCTTCCCGTTCCCCAAATGATCTCATATAAAACCCATGCCGCCAGGCCCTGACATATATATCTCGATGATTCCGGTGTCTTTGTCGCGTCGTCGGCACAAGTATTTACACGATGAACACTCATTTCTGGTCAGCAAACTCTCGGATACGAAAATTCCGATTCAAAAAAAGAAAAAACTTCGTAACTTTGCTCTCTGAAATGAAATAGCGGGCGCGATAAGGCGGCAGCGCTCTCTCGGCCGATCATCATCATCATCATCAACAATCGAACCCATTGACGTTAAATGCGTTGTTGTTACTGTTTTTATATAATGGGTGCTAAATCGGTATTATTTACTTAGTTGTTGCTTTTTGGCAGTCACGTTTCCAGGCTCGAAAATATCTCCCGCCCGCCTACGAAAAGAAAAAAAAAATCGAGTGAGAGTTGCCCAAAATATCACTGGGTTGATCGGTCAGTTGAGGTTGAGGCTTTCGCCCCGCCGTCTCGCGTAGCTCTGATAAAAAAAAAAAAACAGAACTGAAAAAAAAAAACATAAAATCAATTGAGCCGTAAACGGTCTGCTCTGTGTGCAAATCAATTCAGAGTTCAAATATTGGTTTGTTTTCGATTTTTTGTATTATTTATTCTGGGTCGTTCGAATACTGTGTGTGTACTACATGTAGGGTTAAAATTACATAGGTAATTGCATTCTGATTAAAATATGTTTTAATAGTTTTTAAGGTTTTAAATAGTTTTTTGTGTTGAAGAATAATTAAATGTGTACTTTTTATAATTCAATGCAAATGGTGAAATATTTAAAAGTTATCCCAAGCGAAACTATTGTAATTAATGGTGACAGTTATAATGTTTGTTTCATTTTAAATGCGCTCAAATTGGACAAGTAAATAACTGGAAGTTAAAACGTAAAAAAAAACAATAAATATCTCTTTAATAGATAAACCCCACTATAAAATACACCTTGCTTAGCCCGTCATCCTTAACAAAAAGCTCAGATAAAATATACAAATATATTTTACTATTGCAGTGCACAGAAAAAAAAAAAAAAAAAAAAATCAGATGATTTTTATTAATTTTTTATATCAGTTTAATTTAATAAACATTATATTTTTTTTTTAACATTTTTTGTTTAAAAAAATACTATATTCGGTATTTTAAAATATTATATCTATAATTTTTATGATAAAATAAAATATCTAATTGATAAGTTTAAATCATACATTTGTCATAAATCATATCCGCTTTTTATTGATATGAAATAAGTTAGAATTTACCCCTATCTCATAATAAACTTATATCTGTGTAATACAAAAAACCCACTTTTTTGCAGTAACGGGTACAAAAAAGTGTGTTTAATGAGATTAAAATAATAATTCATCAATTAACTGACTAATTAGGTTTGTGTTTCAAACAATGTTTAGCATACAAAATAAGGAATTTCTATTTGGTTTAAATATATATTAAATAAAATCTAATTGTGATAAGTAAACTTTCGTTAAAATAAAAAATAATTGCATATCTTATTCAACGTTTTCAGAATCCGTCTAGTAATGCAACAACCGGTCAAAAAGCCCTCAGCGCCAAACTAACCCAAGTCCCAACCCCCACCTCATCCAAATCCTAGTCCACTAATAATTCCAAGATGACCGATAATGGAAACCATTATAATAACAACAACAGCAGCAACAATAACAACAATAATGAGGCATCCAGACTGAGACTAACCGAGGAGGCTGAGCAGCAGGCAGCTGAGCAGCTGCTCCCGAAGAATGGATCAGGGGTCGGTCATCAGACCAAGATAGCGCCTCCTACCTATTCCCAAAACCAAACCCATTCCAATGCCGAGTCCCAGCCAGCAGTACCAGCGGAAGGATCATCGCATCCGACGAAGAAGAGGCGAGACAAGAGCGATCTGGGCGAAGATTTTGTGGCGCCCGATGGTGGATGGGGATGGCTGGTGTCCGTCGCCAGTGGCGTCAATATTGTGAGTAGACATTTTATTTGAGGGTTACTAAATTAACTAAATAAAAATTATGTAACCCTATCCATTCAGCTGGTGACGTTCGCATTGGCCCAGCAATTCGGCATCCTGTTCCGCGATCGTATGAATGGTCTAGGAATCTCTAGCTCCGAACTGACCACCATCATCAACACACAGATCGCAGTGTCTGCATTTACGGGTGAGAAGATAGAAGGCAGTGGTTATTACTTAGAAATTATGCTAAAATTCATGAGCAGCCATAGCTGCATAGAAGCGGCAGCTCACGTAGTGACGAATGGCAACAATAGTCGTTATATATAATCACTGAATTGAGAGTCTGCTACGATAATCCAATCGAAGTTAATATAGTTCTTTTTGTAATCACAATTTTGTTTCTAAAAAGTGCGTTCGTCACTAGTTTCTTAGCTCGTTAAGAGTTCCTTTGCATTGATTGCTATTCTTTTCATGTAGCATTCTTAGAAGAAAAAAAAGTCGCAAAATGTTGCAATCGGCATGATTTTCTTTCGTTGAAAGGGCGTTCGTCACTAGTTTTCTAAGTCGATAAGAGGTGTTTTTCTAAATGAAGTTTTAGAATATTATAGGTACATTTGCATTTTAAATGTGTACATCTCTTAAATTTGTTGAAAAATTATAAGAGTAAACATTTGATCATAAAATCTACTTCTCAGGTCCGTTTTCTCGTCCGCAAGTTAAATTTTAAAGTAGCATTTAAACCTTAACAATGTATGGGACTCCACAGCTTTAAGCTTAATTTAAATTTTAAAAAAGGCATGTAAAATTTAAAGTAGCGTTTAAACCTTGAAAATGCATGGGAGTTTACAGCTTTAAGCATACTTTAAATTGAAAAAGTGTTTGTTAAATTTAAAGTAAAGTTTAAACCTTAAAAATGTATGGGAGTTCACAGCTTTGCCATTTTTAATTGACAACTAATTAATTTTCCTTTATCCAAAGGTCTGCTAAACGGTCCGCTCTTCCGACGCTACACATATCGAGTGGTGGCCCTGTTCGGATCTGTCCTGACCTTTTTGGGCCTCTTCTGGATGGTCTTTGCCGACACCTTCACCATCTACATACTGAGCTTCTCGATCCTATACGGATTCGGCCGCGGACTCACGGTATCCGCCTCCTCGCTGGCGGTCAATACATACTTCAAGGTGAAGCGACGCACGGCGACGGCCTTCCAGTTCGGAGTGGCCGGCCTGGGGCCGATTGTGTGTCCCTACTTTGCCACCTATATGCTG
The DNA here is from genome assembly GCA_035046095.1 of Drosophila pseudotakahashii. Lineage (NCBI taxonomy): Eukaryota > Metazoa > Arthropoda > Insecta > Diptera > Drosophilidae > Drosophila > Drosophila pseudotakahashii. Next base: position 19,973,651 of record JAWNOE010000105.1, read on the forward strand.
CAGTCGTACGGTGTCCAGGGCACGACCCTCCTCTTCGCCGGCGCCTCGCTGCACACGATCGCCTGTTCGCTGATCTACCAGCCGGTCAAGTGGCATGTGGTGAAGCGGGATCGCGATGCGGAGGCACTGCAGCAGGTCCAGCCATTGGCGGAACGCGAGGATCAGGATGAGGATATCATCAAGAATGTTGTGGAGCCGGAAACCCCGGTGCTGCCCCGCGCCAATGATGGTTGGTTCGGCTCGAGGGCCTCGCTGAACAGCGTGGGCACTCGCAATCGTCTGAATACGTGGGAGAAATCCGATGGTAATGGTCATGTGGAGCTCAAGCGTTTGAGCAGCAGGGACTCGAATCCTGGTCGACAGCTGCGCAGCATTTCGGTGAGTCACAGCATCAAGGAGGAGGAGGCCTTGGGCTACCATTCGGATAATGATGAGATGACCAAAGTCCATCATGCCGCCGAGCTGACCGAGAAGGAGAAACAGGAGCTGGAGGACGAGGAGGAGCGTCAGCGACGCAAGAAGCTGCCATTCTACATGAAAGTCGTGATCTTCTTCGACATGGACCTGCTGCGGGACGTCACCTACGTTAACCTGGCGGTGGGCATAACGCTGATCAACTTTGTGGAAGTGAACTTTGCCATTCTGACACCCTTCATCCTGTCCGATCTGGGCTTTAATAGGGACGAGATTGCCCTGGCCATGTCCACGCTGGGATTCTTCGATCTGGTCGTGCGATTCCTTATACCGCTGATCACGGCGAAAATTAACCTAAGCAATCGCACCTTCTTCGTTGTGGGCATACTGGGCATGTGCGTGGGCCGCATGTTCCTCTCGATGACCCGCAACTTCTATGTCATGATGGCCATCTTCCTGTGGCTGGGCCTGAACAAGGCCTTCCGCACGGTATTCTGGTCACTGATCATTCCCGGCTATGTGCCGCTAAAGCGCTTGCCAGCGGCTGCTGGTCTACAGCTGCTCATGTCCGGCACCTTTTCGATGATTTTCGGTCCGCTGATTGGTGAGTGAAAGTACTAGATACACTGATAGAAAACGTAGTAAATCCAAAGATTTTATATTAGAATATGAAATAGAGCTTGAAAAAGTATCGAAATTTCGATATTTTTTAAATATTGATGTTTATCGAAAACATCGATGTTTTTCTGACGTTTTATTATAAACAAAATTATATTTATTTTTTTAGATTTCACTTTTTTCCTTGAAAAATCGATATTATCGATACAATATTCTGAAAATATCGTAAATTTCGATATTTTTAAGCTTTATTTCATATTCAATTTAAATGTGTTTCACTCTTTTTTATCCAAATTGTATTACATTTAACATTTAAAGTAAAAAAAAAGTAACATAAAATATAATATTTTCGAACTTGAGTCAAATATTTTCAAATTAAGTCATGCAATTTAATGTTTTGAAATTAAATCATTTAATATTCCGATATTTATTTGTTCTATTCCACTTTTTAATCAGTATAGATTGTATTATAATATTAATGAAATTTTCCATCCCAAATTCAGGTCTTATCCGGGATCACACCAGCTATGCGGTGACCCTCAACCTGCTGAATGCCCTTTGCGTGATGGCCTTCGCCGGCTGGTACCTGGAAGACTTCATCCGCGCCCGCAGCCGAAAATCCCAACCCGTCAAGACAATCGACGACTGATGATCAGCCGACCAGTCGCCGATCCAACACAATAGTTGTCCAAATAGTTGTACTCAGTGCCAGCAATTCCAAGACCAACAACTCCGTTCCCCCATATCCATCCTAAGTTTAGCCAAATGTTATTCTTGTTATCGCATTTGCCCAGTGCTTTTTTTTTGTAAACTAAACTATACCCTTATGTAAACTATATTCTGCGCGTACATTGTGTATATACTATTCGAGTGTAGTAAATTAATTGTATTAAATATTGATAATTGTTAATTAATATGCATAAGCTGCCAAAACTTACAATTTAAATCGAGTGTTTTATTGATTTGGGTTTTGAGTGGATCGTAAAGGTAAAATAAAGTTAAAATATTTTTTTTTTTTTTACTTTATTACTTTAAAATTAGGTACTTATGTAATGCTTATTAATATTATTAAATATTGATGGGAATTTAGAAGTTCAACTCCTATTTGTGTTGATGAAAAACAAAATTTCTGACTGAATGACTGAAAAATATCTTATTTGAAATATCAAACGATCCGCTGCTTCATTATTATGCATGATCTCATCTCTTGTGATGCAGCAATAAAGTCTAATCAAAATTTGCTCGACCATTCGTCCCGGCAGAATCCAAAGTTCGAAATCTAACAAGAATCTTGTGACTTTGCGGAAGAGAGAGGCGGCGGGATGAACGGAACGGAGCACGTGAATATCACGAGCCAACCCAACTCATCACAACATCAATATCAACGATCAATGACACTGAAATTGGAAGCGGAAAAAATTGAACAAACATTGGCGGCCAGTTGAGTTGAGGGAATTTATTTTTACTTTGGTCTGATGCAATTTTCTTTTTTATATTCCAATAAATCGGGAATACTCGATGTAACATAATATTAAATTATATGAACAATAAAGAAATAAAAGAAAAACAAGAGAGAACGCTATAGTCGGGTGCCCCGACTATCAGATACCCGTTACTCAGCTAAGGGGGTGCGAGGGAGATGGATATATTAAAACTTTGATCGGTCATAACTTTTTAACGAATGGTCCGATTTAAAAAATTTCTTCTACATTTCGATAGGTTTTGATAATCACAATAAAACTGCATTTTTACATTTCCAAAATCTTTAAAGGTGTGGGCGCCAGACACCTTTCAAAAAATGAGGGGCGGTTTGAGGGGGCGTGGCACCTTTTTGAAATAAACTTGCGCTGCGTGGGAACTCCAAGAATATGCATTCAAAATGCCAATCCTCTAGCTTTTATAGTTTCCGAGATCTCAGCGTTCATACGGACGGACAGATAGACGGACAGACGGACATGGCTAGTTCGACTCGGCTAGTGGTCCTGATCAAGAATATATATATTTTATAGGGTCGGAAAAGCTTCCTTCTCCCTGTTACATACTTTTGCACGAATACAATATACCCTTTTACTCTACGAGTAACGGGTATAAATACATTTCAAGTTGAAATATGTATATAATAAGACCCATTAAATTATTTAATGAGATGGTTTTGCTCAAGTTTCAAGGAAATTATCTTGTAGCTTCTAATGACGTAATCTTTATTTCTGACCACTGCATTATTTGTACACATTTTTTGCCTGACTTCTGAAGGTTTACGATAAGCGCTCAGCCGTTCCTTTTATTATTTTTTAAATGCAACTTGAAATAGCATTGAAACAGTTATCAATGCAAAACGCCTGCACATTCCCCTTTAGATTAATCACCGCTAAAAAAAAAGTGCAAATTAGGCGAGCTAAAGAATAAACCAGTTCCCCGAGTGACGACAAAACAGCTGCGATAAAGCAGTAAGTGGGTTATGAACTGAAAATACAAATAAAAAGTAACTCTGCCAGCGGAAAGTTACAAGATCAAAAAAATGATTTCAAAACAATGTTACGTTGCGATGATTCAGGTTCAATGCACCTCAGCAGGCTATTTGATAAGAATATATACCATTATCGAACGCCTGGAAATATCTGCCAAAACCAGGCATCCAACAAGCAGGAAGCTCTCTCTCTCTCTCTCAAACCAATGCTAAATAAATTTGTCGCAGTTGGTTTTTGTTACTACTGTCAACAACATCAGCGGAACTAAATGGGGGAAAAAAGAGGAAAACAAAGCGAAACATTCAACTTGGACATTCCGAATATTAAATACCCGGTAGTCAGATTAAAAAAAAAAAGATAAACCGTATTCCAAAGGATATATGTATCTTATATCTTATCTTATCGTATCTGGTATTATTATCTGGAATATATATATATATATATATATATATATATATATATATATAAAATAAAATATATATAAAATATATATATATATATATAAATTAGATATATGTATATATATTAGATATATTATCTGGTACTATAATCTGGAATATAAAAATTAGATATACCATTTTTGGTATAAAAGGGTTAAATTTAAATGCGATATAAACCTTTTCTCTTAATATAAAAAGTAATATAATATTATACAAATAATATAATATTATACAAATAATATAATATTATACAAATAATATAATATTATACAAATAATATAATAATATACAAATAATATAATTTTATACAAATAATACAATATTATACAAACAATACAATATTATACAAATAATATACCTATTAATATAAAAACACCTAGTTACTATAATTTTTTAAGGGTGGTTCAGAGTTCTATCTTTGAGATTATGGCTCGTAATCCTTCCAACGCACTCTTACCCACAACTGAATGTTCACCCTACGCCAAACATCCCGGTTCAGGACAGATAAAGGAAGGCACACACATAAAATCACCCACTTATGGACATCCATCGGGAGTGGGTGGCATAACCAACTGAGCAACAAGTTGGAACAGGAAGGAAACAACAAAAACAGAACCCATTGCCACAGTGCTGCCAACCTAGCCATTTTATAGCTATTACTAGTATATTATAATATTAAGCATTTTAATACAATATCAATATTTACCATGCGCGGATGATATATCACCCATATCACCCCCCACTCGGCTGAAAAATGATAGGAATTTTCGTATTCGAAAAGTATGCATAAAAAAATGTTTTTTGATATCACCCCCCACAGCAAAATCCTGGATCCGCCACTGATATTTACCAAAGATATTTCAATAAGGAATTCAGCTTTTAGTGTGTTTCTCAGAATTTCCAACTAAATAATTAATTGGACAAATGGGATCGAGTACCTAAGTATTCTATTAGCTGGCATATAATAAACTGGGGTGGTTCGGCCGTTTCTGTGGCTTTAATTGTGAGTTGGTGACAACATCTCACAGCAGCAGGGCTAGTTTAGTAAATCAACAATCTGTTGCCGGCATAGGCAGCTTTAAGTACTCGCATGCAAATCCCACGTGGTTGTGTGCGGTGTCATTGCCCCACTTCCTCCCTATTTTTCCAGAGACCAACAATTATCGATTCTTGTAGGACAGTGCTGCGGATTCAGCTATTTGGTTTATTTTATCTCTGATATTCTGAACTTTAGATATGATGTTTGGTCGAAATAATTTTATGGTACATCTCTTCTTGGTTTTAAGAGGATACATTTTGTAGAATATTGCATTTATAGTCACATTCTTTCTGGTTTTATTTTCCAAACATTTATAAAATGATCTAAAATCTTGTGTTAAAAAAGTATGCTACATAAATCGTATTCTAAATACCTCCACGAACATATTAGATATAAAAATAAAATAAAACTATTTTTATTCTACTCAGTATGTACGTGACGTAAAAAGTACCTAAAAAGTTTACCTTTAGGTACAAGATTCTGGGCTCACACCCACGAGGGCTCACTGTGACCACACACACACGACAACGCAACAAGTTAACAGGAGAGAAGGGAGAGAGAGAGAGAGGCTGAGAGTGGGAGAGCGAGACCATTTGCGCAACTGCAGCCGAGTCAAAAAAAAAAAGGCGAAGTGAAGAACTCAAAGCGGAGCAAAAGAGGAGAAGGAGGAGAGGAGTGCCTGCAAATGCAACGCAACAACTGCAGACAAAGAACGAATGTAAACAAAGAAGCAAGGCGCACTGTTTGTGGATTTTGGCAAGCAAAGTAAGCAACTTCTCTCGCTCTCTCCCTCTGCCACTCTCTCTCTCTCTCTCTCTCTCTAGACATTAGAACGCGATCTTGAAACACAGCCACACCAACAGCCCCCCCACCCCAACCCACACACACACATGGACATCGTGGCGACTCTCTCTGGATGGAACGGCACTGGGGCACAGTGGTCCCAAATGTCGAAATTTCGGTCAAATTCGATAAGTTTCCTTTGGGCCAAGTCTGATTTGCAATCCTATGTGGGGATTGTACAATCTATTATAATTCCTTCTTTTGAATTGTTAATACTAAGGATATCACAAGGATAATCAGTCTACTAGATTAACATTTAGTTGGGAGGCTACTATGGGCATACTATAAAGAAGTGCCCCCCAGTGTTTCTGAATACAGTATACAGCGATTTCGGTTTGGCATAAAAATCTAGAATAAACAAGAGAGAACTTCGATACCCATTACTCAGCTGAAGGGAGTGCGAGGGAGATGAAAATATGCAATATCAGTTTTTGCTCATAACTTTTTAATGAATGATCCGATTTAAAAAATTGCTTCTACATTTTGATAGGTGTTTTTAAACACAACAAAATTGCATTTATGCTTTTCCTCAATCTTTTAAGATGTAAGCGCCAGACACTTTTAAGGCGATTGTGGCCGTTAGTGTGGGCGTGGCGCTCGGCTGAAACAAACTTGCGCTGCGTAGGAAGCCCAAGAATATGTGGTGGGTAATCCCAACTTTCTAGCTTTTGTAGTTTTCGAGATCTCAGCGTTCATCCGGACGGACAGACAGACGGACAAGGCTAGATCGACTCGGCTAGTGATCCTGATCAAGAATATATATACTATATACTTTCGGCAATAATTTATAGATGTTCATTGGGAAAGATTTTACATGTGATAGGGTAAGAAATTTAACTATTACTGGAATCTGGCTGTGGTTCTAGTCTAGTTGCCTGGTTCCTCTAACTTTGTTCCACTGTACGACGACGGTAACGGCGACTGAGGCAGCGGCAGCGGCGGTGGCGGCAGTTAGGCCAGGGCACCAGAGCAGCGACGGGACGGCAACGGCAAACGGCAAACGGCAGTGGCAGTCAGTATTCAGCATTCAGTATTCAGTATTTCAGTATCGATTGAACAGCCGCGCGTAGCTCATCGAAAACCGAGGAAGAGACGCGACGAGAGAGCGAGCGAGACAGCGGACAGGCGACGACGAGACAGAGAAGGAGACAGGGTAAAGGAAAGGAAAGGAAAGGGAGACGGAGACGGAAGCGGAGACGGAGACAGAGACGGAGACATTGAGCGCCTGCCGCCCCCTCTTTTGTAATAAATAGCGCTGTGCGAGGCGACCACACTACCAAACGGCAAAAGTCCGCTGAGAGCGACGCAACGTAGGCCACAAAGGCCCGCCCCCCAACTCCCCCCGGTCGAAAGACACACCAGAACAACAACAGAAACACACACACACACACACCCCACCCCCATTCAACGAAAGGGAGAACAGTGAAACAGCTGGTACAGAAAAAAATATAAAAAAAAAACTAACGCTGACCAAAACAAAAGCAGAAATTAGCAAATAACCAAAGGGAATTACAAAAAAAAAAAAAAAAAACATAGATAATAAACCCAACCAAGTGCCTTATAAAAAAAAAACACAAACCAACAATTCAAAAAATTTCAATGTGATAAGAAAATATCATTATAACATAAATCAATCCCTAAACATTTTTCGTCTTTTTTTGATTGTTTTTTTTTTTCGTTTTGTAAAGTGCGTTGTTAAAAAAATTCAAAGAAATGAAAAAATAAAATAATTAGAGGTTCGATCAAAAAAAAAAAAATAACAAACCACACAACTGGCAGGCATAAATTAAGAAAATCGAAAAACACAAAACAAATCACAAAAAACCACAACGTAAAAAAGTATCCATAAATCTATATATACTACACCTCATATATAGAGAGACCTAAAATAAAACTAAAACAAAAACAAAGCAAGTCCAGGAAAAAAAAATAAAGCAGAAGCAGAAGAAGAAGCAGAAGAAAGAGCAGAAGAACGAACACAAAGACAGCAGAAGCAGAAGCAGAAGAAGAAGCAGAAATGGCAACCAAACAGCCCAGAAAAGTGGCCCCCGATGGCGGATGGGGATGGGTGGCTTGTTTTGGCGTTAGTTTGGTCAACGTAAGTTACCCGATTAAATACTAGATTTACTAGATTCACCACCTTTTCCCCTTTCACCCTTTGCAACCCTACAACATTCCTATCAATTAGGGTAACCCTTTTATCCAGAGTTACCACCACCATTCAATATTCCCTTTTAAACGCCTCACTTTCCGCATTTGCACTTAGGATAGGTTAGTTCCAATACCCCGAAATGCCATTTCATAGTTATATGGCTCGTGGTAAACTTGTTTTCATGTATGGAACGATAAGATTCAAATGAAATATGACGAAATTCAATATGCTTCTGGTCCTACCCGCAATTTACCGTGTTTACACACCGATTTATGGGCCTAGCACCTGTAATGGCATATTTGTGGGGCGATGGGGCGGCACTTGGGCCAATTTCATTAATAATAAATTCCCTAATGGATGTGTTTAAACAAACCAAACAAACAAAAAAAAAAAAGGAGGAAAGATTATAGGAAGGGCGAAAGGCAATGCAGTTTATTAAATAACTGATAATTAAAAAAGTAGTTAATTATTCATGGTAATGAAGTTTAAAATTGCGATTTAAATATATAATACCATGGCAAAATTAAATCGTTTGTTTTATTAATTCCAATTAAACAACACGTAATTATAAGCTTTTACTTGTCACCAAAAATAGAGTAACAAATAAAAAGAACCCCCTATAATTAATCTTCTAACCGATTTTATATCAAAAACTCTCTTTGGAAAAATCTAGAACTGCTATGAAATCATCTTGCTGAAGTCAGTCAGCAAACAGCTGCTTCCTAGTTTTGAAAAGAACCGACCGAGAGAGATACATTTAGAGGGAGTGCAGTTAAAAGGAGACCCCGATCATGGCCAAAGAGTGTTCTGTGGGTTCCCAGATCGCATCTGTCTGGCGGTCACGCACCCGCCGCGTGATCTCGAAAATGCTGTTGAGACGCATTTTTTTTTTTTTTTGTTTTGTTTTCAATTTCTGTAGTTGGATCTGGCTCCTTATATGCCTACTACATACAACATTGTTTTCATTTAGTTTTATTTCGTGCCTCTTGTTGTTTTACGTTTGCAATCTGGCCTGATGTGGTGGCAAAAAAAAATATACATAATCAATTGGCACACTTTTTCGGACATAACATATATATATCACAGAATTTAAAAAAATTATATTTGGAATTTTCCCACAAATAAAAAATAATCACTTACCTTGACACATTTTGAAAAAGTTTTCCTGTCATCTTGATAAACTGTCTTGATTGTCAGTCGGATCATCATCAATTAGGTGTCCTGTTTCGCTTCTTTTATTTCATAATCATCCTAGGGAACAAAGAAGATATTGTTAGTACAGTGAAATAAGAGGATTGCCAAAACAATCATATATGTTATGAAAGGAGAAACGTAGTTAAGGAGAAAAATGAACTGAAAAGAAAATATTTATCACATTGTGGTTTTCTTTTAAAGGAGATTCCACCTGAAAAGGTGGATATATATTTCTTATATTTTATATGTATATCACAGAAATTAAAAAAAAAGATATTTGAAATTTTCCTGAAATAAAAAGAAACACTTACCTTGACACATTTTAAATAGTTTGGCTGTCTTCTTGATTAACATATTTATTGTCAGTTCATATCATCATTAATTTGGAGTCCTGTTTCGCTTCTTTTTATATTATAATAATCCCCCTAAAGAACAAAGAAGATTATTAGTAGGTATAAGGAATAATATATAAGAAGATTGCTAAAAAAAAAAAAACATATCTGAAATTTAAGGAGAATACCATTTAAGGATACAAATTATCTGAAAGAAAGAAAATATGAATTGCATTATAGGATTTTTTTCAGAGAATATTTTTTACCTTCAGTCCAATATCCCTAAAGATTTATAAATGGAAAAAAGCAATAACTTATTATATGTGTGAATCATTTCCAAAGCCACGAAATCAGATCATGTCAATTATGCAATGTTCCCAAAATTACCTTCTTTCCATTTTCCATATATCAGCGAATCCGAAGCGTCTTGGTAGTAAATGAGTCGAGACGATGTGCAATTATAAATGCTAATTTGTGTGTGGCCAAGCGAAGATCTCGAAAATTGACAGCATTACTTAGCAATGATTATGCGTACCCAGTGTGGAGACAATGATATGAGCATTATAGGTGCTTATATCATAATCATCTGGGTGCCGCCGTCGACTCTGAAAATAATCATCGGAACAGATGGGGGGATATGGTTAGGATGTGAGCACATATTGAGTGCCAATGGCTTGGTCATTGAAGGCAAATGCGTTGTGACAAGATTATGCGAGGGTTGTTTAATAAGTTGCAGATTACACACAAAAAAATTTGATTGGTAAAAATAGTTATGAGTATTTTGTTTTCGCTTTGGGTGTGTGTCTTTGCTAATTGTGTGTATTTGTTGGTGTGAAAGTAACTATTTAATTGGTAGAATTGACAGTTTTTGTGGTTGGGGACTTTTCGACAATTATAACAGTTGATTTTACCAAGTTTTTTTTTTTGTGTGTATCTCTAAATAAATGTATATCATAGGTTTCATATAAAATATTATAGCTATTATACGAATAGGAATATTTCTACAATTTAATTTGCAAGTAGCGTAAGATGGTGTGATATATTATATGATATATTTATCAGTCAACCCATGATGACCTCCTCCAGCCAATCCCCACCCAACATTTGTTGCAACACAAAACAAAACACTAGAAACGCGCCATTTGCAAAACAAATCGAGTGTTTGGAACGGAATTTGCCTTTTGTATATGGGGTCTTTTGAAGCCACGACACTTGGGAATGTACTATAGAAAACCAATGATGGAAGTTCAAAAATTTCAAAATATTACCTTCCAATAAACCCAAACAGTTAGGATTTCAACCCAAAAAACAAAAACAAGATTTTTAATCATCTTACAATCAGTCGATTAATACTGTCCTGAATCATGGCCGTGCAAATATATCCCATGGAAACAAGATAGATAAGATATATTGGTCACACGACCAACTCTTATAGACTTCGACTCGGAAATCTCGAGTAGTTTGTTTTAGTACCCCTTGGTCTTGGTAGAAAATTTAAAACACTCGTAAAACTTAATTGATCCTCGGCAAAATAGAATGAAAGGTGCATATATATAGCATATATATAGCATATATATAGCATATATATAGCATATAGAGCGAAAACAAAATCGATCATCATCATCGAAAAAAAAAAGGGGAGAATATATTGGGGTTAGATGGCGACTGGCGAATGCCTGATATGCCAATCACTCGATTATGTGTTCGCTTCGATTGATTATAGGTTAAGTTCGAACGACAACTAATCGCAATCGCAACTTTTGTTTGTTTTCGTTCCGTTATATACTGCTATTTGACATTATCTTTCACCAGGCACACGTTTAATCGCTTTTAAATCATTTACGAGGCAAATTAGCACTTGAACCTTATACAACACGAAAAACCAATAGAGAAATATGTCCATAAACCATCATAAACAATTCATTTTTGAAGCTGGCGAAAAACAACATGAGTATGAGTATTGGCCATTAAATACAAGTTGTTGCCATGTCTGTGGAGGACCTGGACCCCATGAAGAAGTTTATTTTTCTGCTTTTCCATACAATCTAGCCGGAAGCATGACCGTAAAATTTTAAGAAATTTTTTATTGTTAACTGATTTAGGAATATTCTTGCAGTAATGGTGACTTAAATTCATTTGAATTTAAATAATCGGAGGGAAAATGGTTTAAGGTGACATTTTCAAAACAGATAACCTGTGGATCATCTAAAAATATCAACTGTAAATCAGTTAATTATAGAAGTATTGTAATAAAGGACTTATAGTATTATCTTACAGCACGATTAAGTATTACGTATTTAATCGTCTGATTAATGGGATTACAATTATTTTCGGAAATTTGCGTACATATAGAGGGCCCATTGTTTAAAGACCTTATCGGAGAAGCAAAGAAAAAAAGAACCGCGTCGCGTCTGTCTGTCTGCAAGACCCTGGGACAATGATAAAGAACCGAACGAACTCGCTATATAGTCCAAATATCCGCGCAAACCAATTGGAAATTCGCTGGAAAGTGTTTACGTAAGGCCCCCAAAACAAAGAGCCGCCGAACCCATTAGCAAAAGCACGTGACCGATAAAACCAACAGAGCAGAGATAAAACTTTGAAGAAGATATACGAAAGAAAATAAACTCTAGATATATATAATATTGTATTTAGCCTCAACGGAATAATTGCTGAATTTATTCGCAACCAAATGCATATTTTCTATGACAAAGAAAATATTTTCTATATATGCAGCGTGCTTATCACTGCGATTAATCATTACTTATCGCCCTGTTTTAACTGCAATCATAAGTGTAAATACGTATTTGAATTATTTAAAAGCGATATATGATGCGAAGGTAGCCAAATAAATAAATCAATTTAATATATATCAATTTAATTTCCAACCAAAATGTTATTTAAATATAAATAAGGCAATGAGCAGTTTAATTACATTTTCTGCAAAACCTTTGTTGAAAAACTCAAAGCAAAAAAAAACGCTGAGGGGAAATTATGTGAAATCCGTGGGTCAATTGATTGACTTTGCCACCAGTCAATTTTTATTTGATTGTGATTGATTTTCAACCGTGTTTCTGTTCAAACATTGGCGACTGACTGCAAATAAAATCTACATTTTATTGTTTTGCGATGAAACGGCGATGATGATCACGATGATGATGAAATTTGCCAAACAATTAAAGAACACAAATCAAACCAAAGATTTCTTCGGCCGTATCTCAAGTGTGGACTTTGCTCCACTGACTTTGAATCTACTATTCGTCTTTTGTTGTTTTTTTCGTTTTTTGTTGTTTTTTTTTTCATTCCCATCTGTTCTCTTTTTTTCTATCCACCTTTTTGCCGAGAATGTCGTCTGATTTGTTGTCTCTGTTTACCTATAAATTATATATGGTGTTTTGCTCGCCTTTGTGTGTTCAGTGTCAGCGCAATAATGAATACCAACTTAATGTTGTGGGTGCTCTCTTTCAGTTTTTCCTCCGAAGTAGCCGGCACACTCGGTCTATATTGTGGGATCTGCTGGGATATATAAAATATTTCAGTTTTCTGATGTATGAGTGTTTCATTTAGTTGATATATAGATGTTCCCGCATTCCTATCAAATTCATTTGGCATCAAATAAATATCTATAATCTTTATTTTTTCAAAAAATATTTCATTTATTTTATAGCTTTATTTCAAACTTCTTTATGTAAGTTTAAGCTTTCTTAATTTTTCATTTATTTGATATATGGATGTTTCCGCATTTTTATAAAAATTCTTTTGGCATCAAATAAAATATCTATAATCTTAATTTTTTCGAAAATATTTAATTTGTTTTATAGTTTTATTTCATACTTTTTTATGTAAGTTTAAGCTTTAAAAAAATTCTTTATTTTTCATTTATGTTATGTTCCCGCATTCCTATAAAATTCTTTTGGCATTAAAAAAAATATCTATAATCTTAAATTTTTCGAAAATATTTCATTTATTTTATAGTTTTGTTTCACACTTTTTAAGCTTAAAACGATTAATATCTTTTCAGTTTTTTGAAATATTTGGCATATATATATATCTATTTTTCCCAAAATATTTTATTTATTTATTAGTTTCATTTAAAACTTTTTGAATAATTTTAAACTTTAAAAAAGTAACTTGTTTTTTTGGCACAATTTAAAAAGAGGGTGTTTATAAGTCAGCTGGCTTATATTTCTTGTCATAAGCCTTTTGTTTTCTATTTGAAGACTACCAACCTCCTCCCTTCCAACCCATCAAATTCGAAAAGAAAAAGCGCAATAACAATAACTAAATATAGAAGGAAGAGTCGTCACTGTATTTTTGTTGTTTTTGTTTCGGTCTCTGTTTCTGTTATCATTATCAGGTGCGATTAACACATTGGTTCATGGGGCTCAAGATGTTACCGAAAGCGAAAATCCCCCCGAATCAGCAAGTGCCATGCCAATTAAGCTTAAAATTTAGCACATCGGCTTAATTGATAATTAGAATATTCGGATTTTGATTAGCGATAGAGAAACTGGACATGTAAGGCGGGCGTGAGACCTCGAGTTTGGGAACTCTATGGGTTATAGTCTTTAATAGACATTGGATTATACATACATATGTAATCCTAAAGTATTCTAAACATTCGAATTTATTCCTGTTTGTAAGCGTCTCTTATAAACCCGATGTCCAGCAATTATCATCACCCAGTGTTTGACCGATCTGGCGACCGTTTAGCATTCGACCAACGCATGCTCACCCAATACGTCATAAAAGTATCCGGCATGCTTCACTCGATTCGAACAATCTATATCTGGACATGCTCGCACATACATACTATATATGTTTCGATGTGAAGTGGCATTAGTGTCGTCGCACTTCGAAAGCCAATTAGAACATTTCCGAATGGTGTTCAGATAAGTTAACGTCTTTCAAATCAGATGGTTGCTTCAAATGGGAGAGGGGGGGGGGTTTTTTTCAATATCTCTGACATTCGGGGGTCAAAAAAAAAAAAAAAAGAATAATGCTTTTCAGTTTTATTGAAATAAGTATAATTGCTTTGGCCATTGAAATATTTTTGTCCATTTATAAAGTCAATTATAACAAAAAGTCCTTATAGAGATGATGTCTAGGAAGTATTTTGGATATAGATAGGCATTATATAGGAAATACCGAAATAAATACTGAAAAATTACCAATTTCTCACATAATTCCGCCAAAAAAATATCTCGTTAATTGTGACGTTTCATCTTTGCACAATTGGTGAATATGAATACGAGTGTGTGTGAGTTGGCCTGTGTTTTTCACAAATAAGAGCTAATTTCTTTGACAAATTCCGAGTACCAGGCGCGAGAAAAACAATAAATAGAATTAAAATAGAGCACAGTAAGCGAAGTATACTGCCAATCGCAGTGGCACTCGTGCAAACAAGATGCGAACGAACGCCTTTAACTGAGCAAACACACTTCACACAAAGAAGCTGCACACAATGAGCATTCGCAAGTGAATGCTAAAACCCAACTATATGATATATATCACATCGATCCGATCCGTGATACCAGAGTGATACCAGCTAAAAGCGTGCGGTGTTCACTAAATGTTAATTAAATTTTAACAACTGCTAAAAGCGAACAGTCAGAGAATCGATCTATCACACGAGATTTGGAAATGGATTTTGATAGGTTATCAATATGGGAAATGGGATATGGGTGCTAATTCCCAATCCACGCGCCAGACATTCATAGCCCATAAACTAAGTGGTGATTTTCAGACGTTTTATAGCTGCATATCAGCAAAGTTGCAGATGTTTAATCTTGAGATCCATAAAGTCAATAGAAAACCATATATGATATAAAGGAAGTATACTTTTATGACCTCTAAATACATTGCAATCTAATTGCACAGTTTTGACGATAGTGGAAATCATTTATAAGAATTTGATATTAATTTATTTTATTTTTAAATTTACTTAGCATTGAGTAGTGAATCTCGATGCGGAAAATAGCCACTGAGTCAAGCCAATTTCCCTTTCGATAATTCCCTGAAATCAATACCCCAAAATAACAAGGCTGCAAGAGAAAAACAGAGAAAAGCGCATGTAAATGAATTCGATAAAAAAGCAAAACTTTCTTCGCTACCCAATTTATTTTTGCATTGGCCTCAACGACGTCACGTGATCGTGATCAAAAGACAGCAGAGAATATCTGGCGGCGGCAGAAATAAACGAACCCCAACAAGCTGTAACAGCCTTAACAACAAAACGGGTCCCCAATCCACATCAATGTCAATAGTCAAATGCACATGTGACGACGCCGTCTTGGGGCAAATCCGGTTTTTATCCACAACAAAGGCCGCCAGCGGCAGCAGTAGCAGCTGATGCTGCCGATCACGTGACTGCGCGTTGTTGCAAGTTGCACTTCCTCCGTGGAAAAAGAAAAGAGAAGAAAAACAAATCCAAACTGGTTTGCAGCTTACAACAAAAACACAAACAGCTGCTCTCATAACTGTTTCTGTACCTGTATCTGTATCCCATGGATGTCTATCAGTATCTGTATCTGTATCTCATGCTGTGTATCTGCACAAATAAAAACAAAAACAATTTAAATATATTAGCAAAAGATAACATAATAATATTTTTATAAATTTTAGATAAATTTTACATTATTTACGATCAATTTCAATTTGATATGTGGCCAGGTAAATTTGACCTGGTCGAAAAGAGTACTTCATGTAAAAACGATATGGCTTTTGCATGACCTGAAATTTACATGGCCATATCGATTTTACGGTAACATGCTTTTTTTTTTGTATTATGAAGTTTTTCAAAATATCATTAAAGACTCCTATCATATCATTATAATGCAACACATTTTTCACAATTGCCCCATATATAATTTGTACTTTCTTAAAAGATTAGTAAAATCAAATTATATCTATAGGAAAATATTTATAAATATCTTATTTACATTTATGACATTTTATACAAAAAACATCAGTTGTGTAAAAAAAAATTTCCCCTATTTTGAACACGATTTAGAATTGAAAGACCTGAATATAACATGATAATATAGGTATATATTTTATCAGTTATCATAATATCTTTATCAAAATTCCCCAAAGATCCTTTATTTTCTTGAGTGAGTAAATCAGATGATTGTGATCATGTGCAAGCCTGCTAAGCAGCTTCACCACCAGAGCCATCAGCCCCATCCGCTCCGTTTAGTGGCCCATTAACAGTAGAGCCTCACTAAAACAGATCATCATAATTGAAAATAGGAATTAGGAAAGTAAGGCCTTTAATTTTAAACTAAAAGATGAGGATAAAGAAATTATAAATTAATTTTAAAAAAATGAAATCTAACTATCGAGTTTTAACTGTATTGCAGTTCAGTTCGGATTGGATTGGCTTGGCTTGTTTTGGCTTCGCTTCGATTCGATTCCATTCGATTCGATTCGATTCGGTATAGTTCAATTCAATTTCGAGTTCAGCTTTGTGACGGCTTTTGTTTTATGGCAATGTCGAGTCAACTTTTTGTTATTGTTTCGTTTTTGTATTCATCATTATTATTATTTTTTTTGTTGCTTTTGTGCTGTTTTAATTGAAATGTTTGGGCAGCGACCGAATACCCCTTCAGTTAATTTCAGTTCATTTGAGACATCGAGTTGAAATTTGTTCGGTAGTGAAATGTACAATGTACTTCACAATTAATTGCTTCAATTGCCGCGAGGGCCCAGCAACAGAAGCAATTTAATTTCAATTCGAACATATTAACTCACTGAGAATCGTCTTCTGTTTCTGTCTCTTTTGCTTGTTTTCGATTTCTTTCTGCCTCGTAAAAGGCATTTTAACGGAGGAGAGCTCCTCAAGTTCAAGGTACTCCTTGAAAAAATTTAAATTATGCAAATTTAAATTTAATGAATTCAAGGTGGTACCGAATCCGTATGGAATCCATTGAACTGAACGGGTTAACAAGTCACTTTATCACTTGAAATTAAAACGGAGTACTTAATCGAATTATTACAAATATATATTCAATTAGAAAACGTAATTTTCCGCACAACAAGCTACATGAAAAATGCGTGTGTAAGGGGGGTCCGAAAATAAATTCATTAAGCATTCCCATTCCCAATTACACAATTTTACAATTTCTCTAGATGATTACCAGTAATTGGCGTACATATAAATTAGCTACTAACTTCTGAAGCCAATTACCCCGTTGCCCAGGAAATTAACCTGGGGCCCCAACTATTCACTGCTTATCAAGCTAAAGAGTAGAATACCCAGATACCATTTAAACATATTTAATAAAGTTCAAATTGTGAAGGACACAACCCTAAAAACACCGGAGTAATGATGAAATATCAAGTGGGAAGCATAGAAAATGCCACGCAAAACTTAATGGGAAATCGATAGGAGGAATGGACTTGATTTACGATGGCGGTCAATAGGCGACTTCTCGAATGAACCGGAATCAAATGACGTCTGCTCGACAACGTCATCGTTTCGGGGGGTGACACATTATGATGGCATAATAATATGGGTTATATCCCATCCCCATCCGGCCCATCCATGCACGATTCGCACGCAGGAAAGAGACACGAACTTTGGACTTGAAAATTGATAACACGCCAAAAGTGAATTCGAAACCAATACCACACACGCGCCGCCAAGTGGTGTTCCCAAAGGCCGAAAGCCCCTCCGTACAATATCTTTTCAGATAGACAGTGGAACTTTTTGTATCCCGTCACCCAGGCGTGCTTCAATTTACATATTGTGAAATAGGTTTAGTTTAAATATATTTAAATATATTTATATTAAATATAAATATAATATAAATTTATTACAAATAGATCAACAATCAAAAGAAAATAATGAATTTTATAACTAAAAAAAAATCCTTAAAAAATAAATGTGTTAATTTACTGAACTAAATAAATTTTAAAGAAATCTTTTTAGCTTTCTTCTTTACATTTTATAAGTTCTTCATTTTTTTAAAATATAAAATTGTATAATATAAAGTAAAGTATTACATGAATAAGCATTATGCAATCGAGATTTATAAATAGTACATCGATAAATATAATACCTGCCTTTTTAACTATAGAAATAAAAGCAAAATACCTATTTGAAACGTGTGGCTTCCGATTCGGAATTGTAATTTATGAGTACTTTGGCGTTTGACATCAATGAAATTTTTAGAAAAGCCAGAACAAAAACCTTGAAAATATATAGGTATACCACTCACAAACTGAAACCCATAAATCACATAAGTAAGTAGTTACAATGTACCCCCCTTCCCACCCCCATTTACGATAAAGCTTTCTGACCTGAAAAACAAAAAAAAAATATTTCCATCCCATAAACCCTTCCAATCCAGTTGATTGAGCTACGAGACAACGTGTTAGCCGCGTGAAGGGCGCGCTAGCGAATTGTTAAGTAATATTGTCTATATAGGGATCGGAGATATAATATAAAGAAACTTTCGTTGCGAACACTCAAGTGTCACGCTAATTTCACGCAGGGCATCAACCACTTGTAAATTAGATTCGAAAATATTGCACGAAATGTTTAAAAATAAGTTAGCAGCTAATTGTGCAAATTTCACATCTCCGATCTCAGTTCCCCCCCTCCCAAATTCCATATATATAAATCAATAAGCTGATTTGGAGCAATATCCGAAATTCAAACAAACAGATCCCAGAGATCTCGTTGTTATCGGGTTTGTTGTTTGTCTTTGGCTGTTATTCGCTAAAATTGTCGAGCACAAAAATATAAGATATAAAAACATGTGTGTATATTATATATTCATATATGTACTACATATGTAGCACCCACCACACACAAAACAGCCAATAAACAATCCCCAAACAGCAGGCAATAGTCTGGCTAAAAATGTATTTACACATTACAATAAAACCCTCAGCCGTCGTCGCTGTTGAAAATGTGCAAATTTGAAATGAAAACTGGTCGGGGATTATTTGTTGGTATTTTAGAAATATTGTTGAATCGAAAAACACGCGTTGATTGAGATTTCCTTGTTATGGCGGAAGTTTAACTATTGCCGGGCATTAAAATCCATATGGAATGTCTTAGTTTTAAGAGTAAAATCAGAATAATAATTAATAAATATTTTATGAGCTTTATAAACCGAACAGAAACAAATAGTCTTCTCTTTATTATCATCAGTCAAAAGTTTCTATAACAATTCAAACTATCCAAGTTGATCAATCAACTGTAATTGACCGTCTTGAAATCAAAGTGTGGGAACCTAAAGTGAATTATGGAACCCCCATATCATCATCGACTTCACCCCCACCGATCGCAAACGATTGAACCATTTTAGCAACTATATTGACTTCGAACACCGAGTGAGCGCGTGTTGTTTCTTTTTCCTTCAAATGTTTTTCTTTTTCCCCCTTCAATTATGAGTTCTGATAATTCAATTATCAAGCAATTAAGGCTTTGACTGAAACGCCCCATAAAAGCTCATATACCTAGAGGGACGGGGGCGCCGTAATTTAAAAATTCGAAAATCAATAAGCACCAAAAAGCGCAATCAATAATAATCGCAGCCCAGCCGCAAACAAATAAAACACTTTCAGAAGCCCATCCATCGTGTATATGTACATTTGCTTGGAGGTTTCGAATACAGCAATCTATAAATGCGAATTAAACCCTTTTTGTAAACTTTATTTATCGATTTAATGCACCAAATAGTAAAGTTATCTAACGTTTAACAAAGTTGGTATGTTTTTTGTTAATCAATTTCAATAAATTGTCTGTACTTGTATTATATTAAAAGTAAAGTATTCGCTTTAAATGTCTTAGATTCAAGATATGTATAAGTGTTATGACTTCAAAAAAGAGCAAACCCAAAGCGGGATCAAAAAAAATAAATAAATAAATAAAAAAAAATTTTTTTTTAATTAAAAATACAAAAAATTAATAAAAGTTGAAGAACAAGATTTATTTTCAAATGTATAATTTTAAAATATATAATTTTATAATATATAATTTTAAAATATATAATTTTAAAATATATAATTCTAAAATATATAATTTTAAAATTGAAGAATACGATTTATTTTCAAATATATAATTTCAAAAGTGCAGAATTTATTAATTTTTTTTTGTAAAAACTTTTAAAATTGAAGATTAAGATTTATTTTCCAATATATAACTTCAAAATTGCAGAATTTAACAATTTTTTTTTATAAAAACTTTTATTTTACACATCAAAATAATTACGTGTCCTGTCTTATTCGACATTAAGTCACCGTTCTTTCTGCAGTAACACAACTTGAAACCATATTTCGTTTAGTTGTCCTCTAAAGTGTACGAAAAAACCGAATTCAAATGACAGCCCACCACCAGCTGCAATCATCTAATACCAAATTCACGCCAGTCCCACTTTATAGGCCAACCCACTTTACGAATACAAATTAGACATGCTCGAATTTCGAATCATGACAGGCATCAGGCCACAGATATGACCACCAGTTAGTGGGTGGTTCCGCAAGGCCCAAGGAAAACGAAATAGAAAAAAGAAAGAAAAAACCATCAATCAAATCGATCATGAATGGAAAAGAACGCTGGTCAGAAGATTTCGATTCCGATTCCGAGTCCCTGGCGCACGATGATAAGGGGCTGACGTGGTCGCTGGGGACCGTCACCCATTCAGATGGTGTCCAATGAAATTGCACAACCGATAAGGAAAAAACAGGGGCCTGAAGAGCTCACCCATCCATCCATCTGAAGTGCATCGATAATGGTGTGTAGTGTGGTGACTTTGGGTTTGTCCACTTGCCCGCGCCAAAAGGGTTTTTCGTTTTGTTACCCGCTGAAAAAAAAACAAAAAACTAAACCGATAAGTGTTGGGGGTTATTTGTGCGATATGGTATATGGTTATCCGTGTGATGACGTCATATGTTGTGTCAATTTCTCTGTTTTCCATTCCCATACCCATTCCCATTGCAAGAATGCCATCCATGTCGCTGATAATGATAATGAAATGGTTATGGCTCAGCGCCCTCACTCCCTCTATACGTAATTCTTTCCCGAGTTCTGCCTTCGGTGCCGATAAATCACGCGGCCTCTGAACGGCAGATTAGCTCGCACAAATTGGCCCACATAAAAATACAAATGGAATAAGAGTAAATACCAATGTTCGCGCAGAAAGTGTATAATTTATGGGGCGCCAAGCGATCAGAAATCGTAGCACGATTAAGTTGGATGAGAAAATAATAACTAGTAATAACATTGCTATAATGCCCGTCTATAAACCCAAGGAAATCAGGTAGAAATGGAACAAAAGAAAGGCTTAAATAGGTTCCATTTAAATATGGTTCTAATTGATATTTCTACGGATTCTTTGATAGATCCTTAAGCCTTATCAAAAAATGCAAGAAAGGCAATTCAAAGTATGTAGTTTTAGAAAGTATATACAAAAAAAATGATACTCTTTTTTTTGTATAATTATGTCATTAGTTTTTCGATCCTTCCTATGGCATGGCAGCTATGTGATATAGTCTTCCGATTTTTGTAAACTTTAATCAGTAGTTGTAAAACATTAAAAAAAAGATATATCCCAGAGTAGAACATTAACGATTATTCATTTTCCATTAATTTTCTAATTTTTCCTATGGCAAAATTAAATTTTTTCAAAATTAAATTCGAAATTCTAGAATATTAAAATACTTATATACTGAAGAGTAGATGATATAGTGAAGTAGAATCACAAAACACCGAAGCTAAATTTTTTTCATAATTTTTCTGATTATTCCTTTGGGAGCTAGGGTATAAAAAAGACAATATAAGTTACTATCTCAACTCGATAGTGAAATTAAAGACCATAGAATTGCAAAGTGGCAGGGGAATCAATCATTCCCAATAATCATCAAATACATTAATCGAAATCCCTTTTCTCTTTTAGCTCGCCACCCGCTCCATCGAACCGTCGTTCGGCCTGCTCTTCGGCGACACCCTCAAGGATCTCAATGTGGGCACGACGGGAGCGGCGATCATTATCAGTGCGCTGGACGTGTGCATGAACTTCTCGGGCCTGTTTGTGGGACCGTTGCTGAAGGAGTTCTCCTACCGCAAGGTGGCCATCGCTGGCAGTCTGCTGTGCGGTTTGGGCCTGGCGCTCACATCGCCGGCGACGAGCATGGCCCACATTCTGAGCACCTATTCGGTGATCAACGGCATCGGCGTCGGCCTCTCCACATCGGCCGCCTTTGTGGCGCTCAATCATTACTTCAAGCACAAGCGCGGACAGGCGGTGGGACTCTCGATGGCCGGGACGGCCATGGGCATGCTGATAATGCCGCAGCTGGTGCGGATCCTGCTGGAGGCGTACGACTTCCGGGGGGCGGTGCTGCTGCTGGCGGGCGTGGCCCTCAATGCCACGGTCGGATCGGTGCTGCTGCAGCCGGTGAAGTGGCACATGAAGGAGGAGTTCGACGACGAGGAGCTAATGTGCATCTCGGCCCTGCCCACCCCGCAGCCCCAGCTGACGGTGGGCGGCGGAGCAGGTGGCGGCGCGGCGGCATCAGCTGGAGCGCCCGAGTTTAAGGTGATCAAGGAGGATGGCAACGAGGAGGACGCCCTGCCCGAAATGAACACGCTGCTGTTCCACAAGCACCATCCGCATCAGAACTCGATGCGCAAGAACTACTCCGAGATGGCCATGAACACGATGAACGGCAATCGTTTGGGGCTGCCGAAGAGGCCGACCTTTCCGCGTATCATGTCCCTGGCCGGCGTACAGTCCGCTGCCCACGGAGCGGGCGGAGATTCGGGCGGCTATACATCGCAGGCGGAGGTCAATGCCACGCAGCTGCGCTGCCGCAAGGCCTCGGTCACCTCGAACCTCTCCTACATGGACTTCACCGGCTCCATTCTCCAGGTGCATCTGAACACCGGCGACGATGAGTTCGAGCAGAACGATCGCGAACTGCGACGCGTGGGCACCGCCACGGGCAGCATTGTCCTCGGCGGCCATCGCGATAGCTTCATCAAGATGAAGCCCACCGAGCTGGACAAGCAGGCGGAGGCGGCCGCCGCCCTCGACGAGGAGGCCAAGAAGAAGGCCAAGAAGGCGGGCTTCTGGCGCCGTTTCGCCGATCTCCTGGACATCGATATGCTCAAGGACAAGATGTTCCTCAATCTCCTGTTCGGTCTCTCCATTTTCTATGTGGCCGAGATGAACTTCAAGATGGTCACCCCGTTCTTTTTCGCCAATCTGGGCTATCAGAAGGCCGACGTCGCCTTCTGTCTCTCGATCACGGCCATTACGGATATCGCGGCCAGGATTGTCCTGCCACCGATCTTCGATCGCACCACCATCAAGAAGCGCACCATTTTCCTAGTGTCCATCATCTTTGTGGCCCTGACCCGTTCAAGTAAGTTAGTGTAAGCTAGCAGTAAAGGGCTTGCATGCACTGATAAAAAAGTGTAGTAGTAAAAATTTTAAAAGTTGCACATTGAATGCAAAGATGCGTAGAGATATTTTATTTATTTAAATTAAAAATTTAAAATAATAAATATTTAAATAGTTAATTTAAAAATATTTGAATCAAGGTCAAAAATATAAGATTCTCTGTTATTCATATTTATATAAAATATTTAACGGCAATAAAAAGACAAATTTTATATTTAAATCAAGGCTGAAAATAATTAAATTAACTATAATTGTTAAGTTTAATATTTTCAAATTTAAAATTATAAAAAAGCAATGGATAAAAAACATATCGAAACTAAAAACTAAAACTTATTTACCATTTTTTTTTAAATTAGTAATATAAAAGAAAAACATTTAAAATATGTTTAAAGCTCTTCCACTGATACCATTTTTCATGTACATTTTGTATTGCTATTTAAAATTAAATTTTAATTTTTTGGCATAGATTATATGAGAACAACTAATTTGAGTTTTGTATTTTTAAGTTTGTTAATTTTAAAAATTTAGTAATTAATGAAAACCCTAAGTAACCGCCTAAAAATGATTAATAATACTTTGAAAAAAAATATATTATTAGCTAATATACTCTATATTCATATTTTCCTTTATATTTCCAATAATCAAACTTTAAAATCTTGACTTTTTTTAGTTATGGCCGAGCAAACGGACTGGACCCAGTTGATGATTTGGCTTTCGATCTGCGGCTTCTTCCGCGGATCCGCCCTGAGCAACTTCACCCTAACGGTATCCGAATACTGCTCCCTGGAGAAACTGCCCTCGGCCTTCGGATGGCATCTGGTGGGCAAGGCTCTGTTCGTTATCACATTTGGACCACTCATTGGTATGGACAATCTTTATATATATCCCATTTATATCCTGACTCTTTACTAATCTATAAAATCTCTATATTCACAGGTCTCATACGGGATGTGACCGATAGCTATCCGATCTGCATTCACACGCAGAGCGTGTGCATCATGATTTGCGCCATTGCCTGGGGCATCGAGTACCTGGTGGAGTACATCCAGTCCAGACGCCGCACCGCCGATGCCGCCCAGTTGCCCACCCAGGATTTGGCAGCGACGGCGACGACGACGGGACAGCCCGATGTGAAGCTGTAAGCCCGATGGAAGGGAAACGGAGATCGTGGGACTAGAGAGATCTATACTTTAAGGAAGACAGTCTCGCCGCAGGGCGGAGGATTTCCTTCAGCGAGTACCCAAAACTAAAAACAAGAATATACTTAAGACGGGTCCCTTGTGCAGAAAACGGGAGGCGGGGCCCAATCCCCCGAAAATGTATTAAAACTCAATTTAGTTAAGTAATTTTGTTTCGTTTTCGATCTTCTTTTTTTTTTTTTTTGCTTTATCTTTAGTGAGACTTACGTTCTTGGAGAGACATAATCACACACACACTCCATACCACACACACACACTTGTAACCATAAAAATATGTATATTTAAATAAGCAGGATTTGTCAGTTTTAGTTGTATGATAGATGAACTCATCTCTCAACTAAAAAGAAGAATGAAAGACCCACAAAAAAGTGCGTTTAATTCTTAATGTTATAAAAAACCAAATTTTTGCCGTTCCCTTCCTTTTATGATTTTTCCTTGAATTGTTCTCTCTTTCGTTTATTAGTGAACTTGTATGTGATAGTTCAAAGATAGTTTTTAATTTAGAAGTTAATCACTACTTATAGAAATACTGATATCTGCATCGGAAAATACATCGATGCGACAACAAAATGCGAAAGGAATGTTGAAAATTGATCGGCTTTAAAATGTACCTTAAGAGCGATGTTAAGCAACGACAAAACAACAAAACTACTATATAAATATAAATAAAACAATATATACTTATATATATATATATATCATTTATCCTATGCATGCTTGATGCAGAGACAACTTTGGTATAAGGCTAAGTGCGTTAATTGAACTGAAGAAATATACAAGAAAGAGATCAAATAAGACGAGATGGACAACAAAAGTATCGAAAAGACCGCCAAAGGTTAATTTTTCTCAATTTCAAAACGAAATGCCACAATGTATACATAATATATATATTTACAATTGAAGATTTATAGCAGCGGCAGTGGAGAATACAAAATCGATAAGAAAACCTTATAACTATGGTTGCGAAAATCCGAATCTTGTTGTAGATCTATTAGATTACCTAACCAAAATGCAACTTAACCCAACCGATAAGCAATAAATGCAAACAAACCACGCGATTTGTGGACCAAATGACCAAGTAAACGATATGTAGCAAACTTTTGGGCTCGTTGAGAATGGCTACACTGGAAACTAAACTATTCGGATATACTATATACACAAACTATTATGATTAAGTATATTTTGGGTACTTAAATTTATCATGGATTATATATAAATATATTTTTTGTCGAATTAGTTGATAGTAACTAGTAACGAGAGCGATTTTGATACAAGCGTATGAAGCGAACTTTTGGAAATGTATTGCCCGATATTGTAGCCTTATAGAATATAGTATATTGTATCAGTATATGAATATGTGTATATTAAATTGGAAAAATAAAGTGATGAAAACAATAACCCAAACAGAATTTATTTCTAGACTCTAAAAAAAATTCAAAATGTTTGAATTATATAAACAATAAGAAATATTGTTACAGGAAACAATCTACAAATTAATTGAGTTCATTCGGAATTTGAAATAAACTACGTTAGTAATTAATGTCATCATCTATAAACTCAGAGATCCGGCCAAGATCATCATTATCACCCGGTTGGAAGTCATTTATAGGATGGAGGAGTCGAGCAAAGCTCGTGCGAAACAAACAAATGTAATGCGTGAAGAATAAATTTAAGTTTGTATAAATTAGGCACAAGAACACTCTCGTTGGAGGAGAAGTGGAGGAGGAATATGACTGGCAGAGACGGCGACCCACGAGGAACGTTGTAAATCTGGTGGCAAACCTGTCCGAAGCATTAGTTCTGGAGGCAGAGCTCTTATCAGCTGGGTGGTTGTCCCAAGACAACTTGTTTTCGATAGAGCGAGGCGCGAAGATGCGCCTGATAAAATGCCGAAATGATGATGCTCAAACATGTTTCCGTTATTCGCAAATGTAACATTACAATTACAACTGGAATGGGAATTGGAATTTTTGGGGGCGGCGCTGTCTCGAGTATTTACACTTACGGAAATGCTAGAAAAACAGGGCGGGGGGAACCCTAAACCGTACGGGCTATCTTATCAGGAAAGCCATATTGTAAACCTTCGTCATAAGAAGCTTAGCTTGGCCATAAAGACCAGAGGTGCGATAAGGGTAATCGAGGAGGTTGCTACTGGATGCGCTGACTTATACGATGGGATTGATATATGTACACGGATGGATAATGGATGCCTCAGACAACTGAGCCCAGACTCCACTCCACTCCAGTCAGTCGCACATCACTTGCCGCCCAGCATTCGAGATGAAGAAGTCAAAAGGCTACACACTGGAGGCCCCCGATGGCGGCTGGGGAATCCTCGTCTGCATCGGCATGGCCCTGCCCTTTGTAAGTGCAACCATAGAAATCTCGCTGGGATAGAAAGTGACATTTGTTTTATAACAAATATAGAATACATTTTTTTAAAGATAAAAATACAAGCAAGGAAAACAATCTGATTAAAAAAATAGAAGAGAAATATTTTTTTTGTGCTGATCTTGCAGATTTTAAGTATAATAAAGTTTTCTGCGTTGTATTTATAAAGTGTTTCAAGAACATAAATATATTTCTCAAAAACTTAGGTGCTTCAAAATATTAAAAAAAAAAAGGTTTTCTAAAAAAAAAAAAGGAAATCACAGTAACTATTTTTTTTTATGTTTTAATATTAAACGTACCATAAAAGTTTTTTCCAAAACTGTTTGGATAACTTTATGCACATTTATGATTTCTAATTTTTGGATAAATAATTGTGGTGCCAAATTAAAATATAATTTTCAAAAATTCAGCACTGAATATTTTGAATAAATATTCATAGAAGAACAAAAAAACCCACAGTTACTACTATTTTTGTATAATGTTAAGAATTAAAACGTATGATACAAGTTTTTTGCAAAATCTTTTTACAAAAACGGCATAAAGTTTAGCACATTTATGATTTCTAATTTTTGGGTAAATAAATTCGTTACTTAACTTATGTGATATAGTACAGAATTTTATACAACATAGACTCACCTGATTATATCCCCTCGCAGACTAGTGCCTTGGCTGCCTTGCCGTCGTTTGGCTTGGTTTTCGGCGACTTCCTGAAGAGCATCGGGGCGGAGACGAGTGCCATGGCCATCATCACCAGCGCCTTTTTCTCGTCGATGAGCTTCGCCGGCCTCTTCTCCGGCTCCCTGTTCCAGCGATTCGGAATGCGACAAGTGGGCGTCACGGGTGGCATTCTGTACTTCCTGGGCACCGGGCTGCAGCTGTTCGCCACCTCCACGCTCCACCTGCTGCTGGCCTTCAGCCTGATCCAGGGCTTCGCCTTTGGCCTGATGGTACCGACCTGCTATACGACCTTCAACCATTACTTCGTCAAGAACCGTGTAATGTGGATGAGCTTTGCCCAGACGCTGATCGGCCTGGGCGCCATGTTGTATCCGATTGTCATGCAGAAGCTGATGCAGTGGTATGGCTTCCGGGGCTGCCTGCTCATCCTCACGGGTCTGAATGCCCATGCAGTGCTCGGTATGCTGGTGATGCATCCGGTCGAGTGGCACATGCGTCGCGTGCCCATCAACGCGGAGCAGGCGGAAGAGCTCAAGGAGCTGAGGCCAACGACGGTGGTGGTGAGAGTCCAGCCAGAAACGCCCTTGAAGGCTCCCCGGGAGGAGCCCACTTTCCATCATGCCGGCGGTGGCGATCCCGTCTCGCGGAGACTCTCCCACGCCGAGGAGCACATGCTGCGGGTCCACTCGAGCCGGGCCTCGAGCATCACCAGCCTGGGCAATTGGTCCGGACCCGTGGTGGTCAGCGATGCCTCGCCCCAGATGATGCACAGCCTGCAGGCCTCGAGGCGTCAAAGTATGGTTGTTGGTGGTGGTGCGGGTGGAGCAGCTGGAGCTGGATCGGTGGCCCAGGAAACGGAGGCTCCCAAGAAGAGCTGGCTGCGCACCATTGTCGATTTTCTCGATCTCACGCTCCTGAAGAAGCCCATCTACGTGAACATCGTGCTGGGCATCACCTTCGCACTCTACTCGGACATCACTTTCTTCACCATGCAGCCGGTCTATCTCTTCGAATTGGGCTACAGCAGGGTGAGTTAAAATAACCAGATTAATTGATATATTAAACTATAATAATAATGTAATTTAGTATATTTTTAGAAAATATATATCATTTTACTTCTAATATAAACAGATTACTTTAAATATAATTATAATAATTTAATTTAAAAATTTTTCAAAACATATATCATATTATTGAATATATTTAGGATCTCCTTAGTTTAAGGTGAATAATGGTTTTCTTTTGTAAATTAAAATTTAATGAAAAATAGGTAGTTACAGATAAAATGGATATGATATTATGATATTTTTGATATTTTATAAGGTGCAGACTATGACTTGATAAGTAAATTACATTATTATAGCTAGTATTAAAATGCTATTTGAAGTGTAGGATTAAACATTTTTTTTGTGTCATAAAATAAAATTAAACGGAGAATATTATTATTATAGATAGTATCGAAATGTAATTGGTTATGTAAGATGAATAATATTATAGATCTCGTAGTACAACTTGAACATTTTATGGTAATGAAATAAAATAAAAAATATCAAAATTAGGATCATATTATTTTTTTTGCCGAAATAAAATTTAAAGAGGAACACCCGTTACTTTTGTTCTTATAAAAATTATCGGTAATTAAAAAAAAACACTTTTCGATCATCAAGTTATTAGCTGGAAAAATACATTTTAATTATATTTACTAATTAGAATTATAATTACATATATACATACGTATACATACATATGTATGTGTGTATGTATGTATGTACATAAGTATTTCGTCACAAAAAGCGTCCATGATCAATGAGAAAATGGCGTCTACGAAGGAGTCCCAAAGAAGGATTCGCAAATGCGTCTCGAAGTTTATGAAGTTTTTGATTAGTGGATGTAATAAATGCAAATCTAATACAAATACACATGTACAATAACCAATTTACTCCATTTTACAGCATTTTTAACCAATACGAAACAGTTTCTGCTCACAAAATGACGAAGCGTGTCGAGAAAACTTACCTGCAATGTGAATTCGATCAATTCGATCCCTTTTCAGCTAACTTTTACACTTTATGTATGTAATCAGGGACTCTGCGCGCAGTTATTGTAACACCAATTCCATTATTTAACCACTTTTCACTCAATTCCGTCGTAAAATTCACTTTGAGATAAATCTTTAAAAAGTTCGCCAGGCGTCTACGAAGAAGAAGAAGTGCAAAAGAAAACCACCGACTAGGGAGGGTACTTTATGCGATAGTTATCGGAGGCCCCAATTTATCGACTTGTTTTTCACCATCCCTGTCCCGCTCGAATTCGTGTAATCCATTTCAGTTTAAATCTGATAACTATTTTAATTTGGCGACCATTTACTTGTTATAATAACTGAAATCTATTATCTTTCAGCCGGATACTGCCACCATTATAGCCATTGGAGCTGCCGCCGACCTGACATCTCGAATTTTCCTGGCCATCACAGCCGTGTGCATCCAAGTTCCCTCGCGATACATCTATTTGGCCGGAGCCGTCTTAACGGTTTTTGCTCGATTCGGTAAGCAACGGACATTCTGGAACTGGAAAATCTAATATAATAGTATAATATTCTTGATCACCCAACACAGTTTTCAATGGGATCACTGATTTTATGGGCATGGCTTGCATTACGGCCGTAATTGGATTTCTTCGAACCTGGCTTCACGTCCCATTGCCTTTGGTTTTCGCGGACTACTTGTCCAAGGAAAGGTAGGTCCTATTTCACCATCTGCTTATTATAAAAAATAATTGTATACCTAACAAAAAACATTAATATGATCACTTTGATCCCTTGTACATTTCAATCTTATTTAGAGAACAGGTACATTTATAAACCTAATATTCATCCATATCTTTATTTAGGTTCGCCACTGGCTATGGTTTGTTCATGTTCACCCAGGGCAATGCCATGTTCCTCATTGGACCCATTGTTGGGATTATTCGCGACAGGACTCAGGACTATATTCTGGTCTTCCATATCCTCAACGGCTTCATGATCCTGTGCGCCGTTCCTTGGGTCATTGAAGTGCTTATCGTAAAGTTCCGAAGGCGCAACAAGATCGAACGCAACAATGTTGATCACGAGGAAGTGGATAACCAGGGCCGCAGTGCAATGGTCCATTAACAAACGTCCTAGAAATGTTTAGGAGTAATTGAGATTTTTCAACAATTACTAAAAGTTATAAAAAAAATGTACTAATAAAAATAAAATAAATAAAGAAATTTTAAATGCACAGAAATAAATCAATTCGCTATGTCACTACGAAACGGGATATTAAAATATTATTTTAGAACTAAACTATGTATATAAGAAAATGTAAATCGGATGAATTTAAATTTGTATGGACTTACGCTCAGTGTATAAGAACAACTGTGGTAGGTGCACTCGCTAAGAAGTTTGTAAGCGCTGTGTCTCCGCTACTGTTAGAACTTAACAGATTAGCATTATATTTTTTGGTATATTTGATAAAATGTATAAAAGTATTTTTCCAGAGGATGGACTATCGAGTATCGTACTATCAGAGTTATCGAGTGAAGTCCTTAACTTCATTTATCGGGATATGGCAGCTGGACAATTTTCTCATTTTTAGAATCCTGGTATTTTATAAATAATAAGGGCGAAGTTGGCAAAACATTCTATCATTCTATCAAATGACACAATTTGAAAAATATATCGGTCTTGTCGCCTACTTTGACCTAATTTTTGGTAGTCATTCACCAAACCTGAATAAATTACCTTGACTAATTATAATGGCCCATATTTTTGATCTCTTTGAAAATTGCGTGGTTACACACCATTTTATGCATATTCCTATATGTTTTTCAGATAAACGGTAATGCAACGGTTCAGAAGTAAATGGAGAGCTTGAGCCAGTGGTAGTAATCCCCGTTGGAGTATTCCAGATTTTCGCTTTTGACGAAGCTGTCAAAAACTGCGACAGCCTTTCGGGAATCTTACGAAAACGTAACTTTGAATGAACCATATTACAAGCGTATTCTACCTTAAGAATGGTGTATGTTCGGTATTTAGATCTCGAATAGCCCCCGAAAGGCTCATCTTCGGGCAGGCCAGCGATGCCATACATCAGCATATGTAAAAAATATTCGGTATTATCTTTAAATATTTTTATCATGAAATACCAAGTATTTTACTCTTAAAAATATTGTAACTACCAATACTACGCTTAAAAATAATTCCTCAATGTAAATCCCGTAAAGCCTGTTATTGAGGCCTCTGCAATAGCTGTTAGACCTATTTATATATAGCCAACATACCGGTTGAAATAAATACCAAGCCACACACCCTATTAAATAGGGCAGAGTGGTCTTATTAGTGTCCAGACTCTGACTGCTGCGGCAGGCACAGTTGTAGCAAACCGGTCACTAGGTCGCCGTATGCTAAGTCAATGCCCGAAAACGAAAGGAAAAGTTTTCAACAAAACGAGGGATAAGAAATCACTACAGAAGAGGACGGGTGGAGGAAAATTTCAAGGACACATTTCAGGACGACACCGAAGAGAAAGAAAACCGCCGTACGCGAAAACAATGCCAGAGAACAGACGAAATGGCCTGGACATCTCGAATAACAATTGTTGCGCCGAAGCAGATTATAACTGTCCTAAAATGCTGGAGAACCGCCATATGCGAGGGTTAT
Source organism: Drosophila pseudotakahashii (assembly GCA_035046095.1). Classification (NCBI taxonomy): domain Eukaryota; kingdom Metazoa; phylum Arthropoda; class Insecta; order Diptera; family Drosophilidae; genus Drosophila; species Drosophila pseudotakahashii. The sequence continues at coordinate 20,006,517 of JAWNOE010000105.1, forward strand.
GCCAGAGGACAGGCGCTATGGCCAATCTTGTTCGGGGTAATAAAGCAGGAAAAAACGGCTGAATGGCTGTTAGGTCCTGAACTGGTGCACTGCTCGTTCGTAAATCCGATAATCGAGGAATGGCCCGGTCATCTCGAATGATAATTGTTGCGCCGAAGCAGATTATAACTGTCCTAAAATGCTGGAGAACCGCCATATGCGAAAGTAATGCCTGAAAACAGACGGAATGGCCTGGTCATCTCGAATGACAATTGTTGCGCCGAGGCCGACTCACGTGCGATAATGAGCCACATTTTCGACCTTTTCGAAAATTGCGTAGCTAACGCCACTAATTAATAAAAGTTTAAAAATGAAAGAATTCAAATGAGGAATTACATTCCAAATAAATAAAACAAAAAATGATCTGGAAATACCATTTTTGCCCATCATGGGATTCAAAACGCCGCTGATGAGCGTGTTGTGGTCCCGAAGGACCAACCGAAATGTGAAAAGTATGAGCCCAATGACTTTGGCCTAGAGATGCACAAAAAAAATAAGTGCCACTATCGATAGCATCTATGATTTAAAAATAGGGATACATCCGAAAGGTGTTGCCGTTTTGCAAAATTAGACGGACTTTGATGGGCTCTTTCATGCGATAGTTAGGCGCTGTTTTTTTGGTGCAACTCTGAATTCTTCCTCTTGACAATGAAAATTGGAATGTTGACTACGAGAACAAATCAAACAGATGGCGGGAAAAAATAAAATATTGCTTAGGCTCAATGTTCTTTGGCTTTTGTTTAATTATTTGTAGTTCTTATAAGCGGAAAAGCATTCGCAAACATATTGGTATGTGTGGAATAAAATGTATACTTTAAATAGTATTTAGTAAAATTGTGATAAATATAAGGTTAGATTTAGCTATAAACGACCAACAGACCACACATTTTCATTTTTTACAATTTTGACATATAAGCTAGACAGAGGCGTAATTAGAGCGGAGTGTGTCAGCAATTTGTTTTCAGACTTGTTGTTGGATATGTTATGAAAGTTCAGATACGTTTTAAACTATTTTTGTAGGCATTTTTTTATTATTCTACAATAAGATATTTTTTCCGAGTTAGAATCCCCCTTCGTTTATGTTAAGATACGCAACTGCTCTTAAATTCAGCTTTTTCCATTGTAGATTTCTCTGAATCGCAGTTTCACACTTGTCAAAAACCCCAACTGCTTCCAAAGGATGGACTCCTTGGGAAAAGGATGTTAGTGAAAGCATCGAAGTTGGAAAATATACATCGATGTATTGCCCATTTTTAAAACATCGATGTTATCGATAGTGGCACTTATTTTTTTTGTGCATCTCTAGGCCAAAGTCATTGGGCTCATACTTTTCACATTTCGGTTGGTCCTTCGGGACCACAGCACGCTCATCAGCGTCGTTTTCAATCCCATGATGGGCAAAAATGGTCGTTTCGGACCATTTTTTGTTTTATTTATTTGGAATGTAATTCCTCATTTTAATTCTTTCATTTTTAAACTTTTATTAATTAGTGGCGTTAGCTACGCAATTTTCGAAAAGGTCGAAAATGTGGCTCATTATCGCACGTGAGTCGGCCTCGGCGCAACAATTGTCATTCGAGATGACCAGGCCATTCCGTCTGTTTTCAGGCATTACTTTCGCATATGGCGGTTCTCCAGCATTTTAGGACAGTTATAATCTGCTTCGGCGCAACATTTGTTATTCGAGATGACCAGGCCATTTCGTCTGTTCTCTGGCATTGTTTTCGCGTACGGCGGTTTTCCGGCATGACTCTAGCATACGGAGGTTCTCCGGCATTTTGACCACTTGTTTCTGTACCCTGGAGGCGTTTCCTTTTGCTTTCTGCCGCAGCAATAGCGCGCCTGGACTTAGTTCATCTTCCTCTTCTTCCTTTTCCTCCACCCGTTCTCTTGTGTAGTGATTTCCCGTTTTTATCCCTCGTTTTGTTGAAAACGTTTCTTTCGTTTTCGGGCATTGACTTAGCATACGGCGACCTAGTGACCGGTTTGCTACAACTGTGCCTGCCGCAGCAGTCGCGCATCTGAAAGCTCTGAAATCTCCATCAACTTCTGAGCCGTTGCATTATCGTTCATCTCAAAAGCGAATAAGAATATGTACAAGAAAGTCAAGTTGTTTAACCACACAATTTTTAATGAAATCGAAATATGGGCCATTATTGTTAGTCGAGTTAATTCATTCAAGTGCGCTGTATTTTGGGGTCCGAAGGCGAAAGAGCGATTTCTTGGAAAAAAGTTTTAGATCTAATTAAAATAAACATTTAATCTTAGGTGACTTTTTGCGTAAACTCAATATTTTAGAGAAAAATACGAAAAAGCCTTTGTGACGTGCGCTGTTGTGTGTGATGTTTTTGCCAGCATCCACAACCAAATCGAAGTCCGTGCAACACCATCAAGCATATCCAAGCAGTCACCGGGGAGAGGCAACTCAGTCATTGTGGAGAGCAGGAGGAGAAACTCCAAAAAGCCGGAATCCTTGTTTTGGCTCGCAACGGCGGGAATATTTTTATTGTCATTCTATAAACTCCGGTTTGATTTGTGGTAGATTTTAACTGTATCCAATTTCAATTTTTGCAGGACCATATCAGTTGCTAGAGATTTTTCTTCGTTAATTAGAGTCATTTAAAGTTTTGACAGATATTAACTAATACCATTTCCAAATCTTTTGCAGGGCATTCTTATTTGTGGTGAGAAATCAGCTATTTCTGCGCCGCAGCCAGTTTGCATCTCCAAAGTCAAATCGTACAGCCTCCCCATATCACACCTCAGCAGTTTTCAATTTGTCCGTGTAGAAAAAAGAAAAAAGCATCCATCGCTGTTGTAGCGCATCCCAATCCCAGAATCCGGCGGTCACTGGAGAGTTAAAGTATTTACAGTATCAAAATATACTTCAAACACAAATTGTAGGTCTAATTGAAATAAAGATCCTATATTAAGTGATTTTCTTACGTAAACCTAATATTTTACGAGAAAAAGTAAAAAAAAAATTGATGAGATCAATGAGATCTAACATGAAAAATAACAAACATCTGTCAAAAATAACAGGGTGATGTTAAAGTTATATCGAACATCGATACAAAGTGCAGAAACGATGTTTGATATCGATCTAGGCAAGTGAAGTAGTACTGAGAGATCTGTGCAAAGTGAAATAGTATTGCACTACGGTAACCTGCCACCTTATTCATCAATCCTAACAGCAGAGATAATTGGAATACTCGATACTTACTTTACTATCATCTTTAATAAATCTTTAATAAATAAAAATAAAGTGAAATACTACAATTCAAATAAGTGAAATATTAATAGTTTTATGTTGTTCCATTTGCTGGCCAGGTGAAAGTTTTCACGGCATATTAATAGCGAGATGCAGGTGATTGGGAAGCTTATCGACGTACTCCGCCACAACTTCATCTGGTCGGATGCAGTGCTCTTTTGCCTTACGCTTTAGCATACGAGCCAAAGCTGCCCGCGAAGTAGATGGTTGCAGATCGCTGGCGTTTAGGGGACTCAAGTTGTGTGAGCGGTTGCGTTTTATCAAAGGCGCCCTACGTCGAGGCGGCCCTCAATTTCTGGAAGCAGCCCAGGCGATTGGGCTACCTAGCTCGCAATCAGGTGAGAGGCTGTACCCACTACCGAGTACTTAATTAAAATTTTAACCTAGAAGTCGTTGTAAATAATTTAATAACCAAAAATCTCCTTTCTCAGAAAACCCCCGTTTATGAGGACGAAGATTTCCCATTGGCAAGCGGATGAACCGACGAGAACGATGTGTTGACCAACGAAGAGCTGGGCTACTACGATTCCAATGCCAAGTTTACAGCTTGCGACGTCCGGCCGAATGCAGTGCGAGGAGTTTGCACCTGAAGTATTTTTGTAATAAAACTTTTTTTGGAATATAATAACTTTTTACCCAAGAAATCGCTTATTTGCTTTTGAGAAAAACGATAATGCAACGGCTCAGAAGTTGATGGAGATTTCAGAGCTTTCAGATGCGCGACTGCTGCGGCAGGCACAGTTGTAGCAAACCGGTCACTAGGTCGCCGTATGCTAAGTCAATGCCCGAAAACGAAAGAAACGTTTTCAACAAAACGAGGGATAAGAAATCACTACAGAAGAGGACGGGTGGAGGAAAATTTCAAGGACACATTTCAGGACGACACCGAAGAGAAAGAAAACCGCCGTACGCGAAAACAATGCCAGAGAACAGACGAAATGGCCTGGACATCTCGAATAACAATTGTTGCGCCGAAGCAGATTATAACTGTCCTAAAATGCTGGAGAACCGCCATATGCGAGGGTTATGCCAGAGGACAGGCGCTATGGCCAATCTTGATCGGGGTAATAAAGCAGGAAAAAACGGCTGAATGGCTGTTAGGTCCTGAACTGGTGCACTGCTCGTTCGTAAATCGGATAATCGAGGAATGGCCCGGTCGAAGCAGATTATCACTATCATAAATGCCGGAGAACCGCCGTACGCGAAAGTAATGCCCGAAAACAGACGGAATGGCCTGGTCATCTCGAATGACAATTGTTGCGCCGAGGCCGACTCACGTGCGATAATGAGCCACATTTTCGACCTTTTCGAAAATTGCGTAGCTAACGCCACTAATTAATAAAAGTTTAAAAATGAAAGAATTAAAATGAGGAATTACATTCCAAATAAATAAAACAAAAAATGGTCCGAAACGACCATTTTTGCCCATCATGGGATTGAAAACGACGCTGATGAGCGTGCTGTGGTCCCGAAGGACCAACCGAAATGTGAAAAGTATGAGCCCAATGACTTTGGCCTAGAGATGCACAAAAAAAATAAGTGCCACTATCGATAACATCGATGTTTTAAAAATGGGCAATACATCGATGTATATTTTCCAACTTCGATGCTTTCACTAACATCCTTTTCCCAAGGAGTCCATCCTTTGGAAGCAGTTGGGGTTTTTGACAAGTGTGAAACTGCGATTCAGAGAAATCTACAATGGAAAAAGCTGAATTTAAGAGCAGTTGCGTATCTTAACATAAACGAAGGGGGATTCTAACTCGGAAAAAATATCTTATTGTAGAATAATAAAAAAATGCCTACAAAAATAGTTTAAAACGTATCTGAACTTTCATAACATATCCAACAACAAGTCTGAAAACAAATTGCTGACACACTCCGCTCTAATTACGCCTCTGTCTAGCTTATATGTCAAAATTGTAAAAAATGAAAATGTGTGGTCTGTTGGTCGTTTATAGCTAAATCTAACCTTATATTTATCACAATTTTACTAAATACTATTTAAAGTATACATTTTATTCCACACATACCAATATGTTTGCGAATGCTTTTCCGCTTATAAGAACTACAAATAATTAAACAAAAGCCAAAGAACATTGAGCCTAAGCAATATTTTATTTTTTCCCGCCATCTGTTTGATTTGTTCTCGTAGTCAACATTCCAATTTTCATTGTCAAGAGGAAGAATTCAGAGTTGCACCAAAAAAACAGCGCCTAACTATCGCATGAAAGAGCCCATCAAAGTCCGTCTAATTTTGCAAAACGGCAACACCTTTCGGATGTATCCCTATTTTTAAATCATAGATGCTATCGATAGTGGCACTTATTTTTTTTGTGCATCTCTAGGCCAAAGTCATTGGGCTCATACTTTTCACATTTCGGTTGGTCCTTCGGGACCACAACACGCTCATCAGCGGCGTTTTGAATCCCATGATGGGCAAAAATGGTATTTCCAGATCATTTTTTGTTTTATTTATTTGGAATGTAATTCCTCATTTGAATTCTTTCATTTTTAAACTTTTATTAATTAGTGGCGTTAGCTACGCAATTTTCGAAAAGGTCGAAAATGTGGCTCATTATCGCACGTGAGTCGGCCTCGGCGCAACAATTGTCATTCGAGATGACCAGGCCATTCCGTCTGTTTTCAGGCATTACTTTCGCATATGGCGGTTCTCCAGCATTTTAGGACAGTTATAATCTGCTTCGGCGCAACATTTGTTATTCGAGATGACCAGGCCATTTCGTCTGTTCTCTGGCATTGTTTTCGCGTACGGCGGTTTTCCGGCATGACTCTAGCATACGGAGGGTCTCCGGCATTTTGACCACTTGTTTCTGTACCCTGGAGGCGTTTCCTTTTGCTTTCTGCCGCAGCAATAGCGCGCCTGGACTTAGTTCATCTTCCTCTTCTTCCTTTTCCTCCACCCGTTCTCTTGTGTAGTGATTTCCCGTTTTTATCCCTCGTTTTGTTGAAAACGTTTCTTTCGTTTTCGGGCATTGACTTAGCATACGGCGACCTAGTGACCGGTTTGCTACAACTGTGCCTGCCGCAGCAGTCGCGCATCTGAAAGCTCTGAAATCTCCATCAACTTCTGAGCCGTTGCATTATCGTTTTTCTCAAAAGCAAATAAGCGATTTCTTGGGTAAAAAGTTATTATATTCCAAAAAAAGTTTTATTACAAAAATACTTCAGGTGCAAACTCCTCGCACTGCATTCGGCCGGACGTCGCAAGCTGTAAACTTGGCATTGGAATCGTAGTAGCCCAGCTCTTCGTTGGTCAACACATCGTTCTCGTCGGTTCATCCGCTTGCCAATGGGAAATCTTCGTCCTCATAAACGGGGGTTTTCTGAGAAAGGAGATTTTTGGTTATTAAATTATTTACAACGACTTCTAGGTTAAAATTTTAATTAGGTACTCGGTAGTGGGTACAGCCTCTCACCTGATTGCGAGCTAGGTAGCCCAATCGCCTGGGCTGCTTCCAGAAATTGAGGGCCGCCTCGACGTAGGGCGCCTTTGATAAAACGCAACCGCTCACACAACTTGAGTCCCCTAAACGCCAGCGATCTGCAACCATCTACTTCGCGGGCAGCTTTGGCTCGTATGCTAAAGCGTAAGGCAAAAGAGCACTGCATCCGACCAGATGAAGTTGTGGCGGAGTACGTCGATAAGCTTCCCAATCACCTGCATCTCGCTATTAATATGCCGTGAAAACTTTCACCTGGCCAGCAAATGGAACAACATAAAACTATTAATATTTCACTTATTTGAATTGTAGTATTTCACTTTATTTTTATTTATTAAAGATTTATTAAAGATGATAGTAAAGTAAGTATCGAGTATTCCAATTATCTCTGCTGTTAGGATTGATGAATAAGGTGGCAGGTTACCGTAGTGCAATACTATTTCACTTTGCACAGATCTCTCAGTACTACTTCACTTGCCTAGATCGATATCAAACATCGTTTCTGCACTTTGTATCGATGTTCGATATAACTTTAACATCACCCTGTTATTTTTGACAGATGTTTGTTATTTTTCATGTTAGATCTCATTGATCTCATCAATTTTTTTTTTACTTTTTCTCGTAAAATATTAGGTTTACGTAAGAAAATCACTTAATATAGGATCTTTATTTCAATTAGACCTACAATTTGTGTTTGAAGTATATTTTGATACTGTAAATACTTTAACTCTCCAGTGACCGCCGGATTCTGGGATTGGGATGCGCTACAACAGCGATGGATGCTTTTTTCTTTTTTCTACACGGACAAATTGAAAACTGCTGAGGTGTGATATGGGGAGGCTGTACGATTTGACTTTGGAGATGCAAACTGGCTGCGGCGCAGAAATAGCTGATTTCTCACCACAAATAAGAATGCCCTGCAAAAGATTTGGAAATGGTATTAGTTAATATCTGTCAAAACTTTAAATGACTCTAATTAACGAAGAAAAATCTCTAGCAACTGATATGGTCCTGCAAAAATTGAAATTGGATACAGTTAAAATCTACCACAAATCAAACCGGAGTTTATAGAATGACAATAAAAATATTCCCGCCGTTGCGAGCCAAAACAAGGATTCCGGCTTTTTGGAGTTTCTCCTCCTGCTCTCCACAATGACTGAGTTGCCTCTCCCCGGTGACTGCTTGGATATGCTTGATGGTGTTGCACGGACTTCGTGCTGGCAAAAACATCACACACAACAGCGCACGTCACAAAGGCTTTTTCGTATTTTTCTCTAAAATATTGAGTTTACGCAAAAAGTCACCTAAGATTAAATGTTTATTTTAATTAGATCTAAAACTTTTTTCCAAGAAATCGCTCTTTCGCCTTCGGACCCCAAAATACAGCGCACTTGAATGAATTAACTCGACTAACAATAATGGCCCATATAGTTTGATTTCTTTAAAAATTGTGTGGTTAAACAACTTGACTTTCTTGTACATATTCTTATTCGCTTTTGAGATGAACGATAATGCAACGGCTCAGAAGTTGATGGAGATTTCAGAGCTTTCAGATGCGCGACTGCTGCGGCAGGCACAGTTGTAGCAAACCGGTCACTAGGTCGCCGTATGCTAAGTCAATGCCCGAAAACGAAAGGAAACGTTTTCAACAAAACGAGGGATAAGAAATCACTACAGAAGAGGACGGGTGGAGGAAAATTTCAAGGACACATTTCAGGACGACACCGAAGAGAAAGAAAACCGCCGTACGCGAAAACAATGCCAGAGAACAGACGAAATGGCCTGGACATCTCGAATAACAATTGTTGCGCCGAAGCAGATTATAACTGTCCTAAAATGCTGGAGAACCGCCATATGCGAGGGTTATGCCAGAGGACAGGCGCTATGGCCAATCTTGTTCGGGGTAATAAAGCAGGAAAAAACGGCTGAATTGCTGTTAGGTCCTGAACTGGTGCACTGCTCGTTCGTAAATCGGATAATCGAGGAATGGCCCGGTCGAAGCAGATTATCACTATCATAAATGCCGGAGAACCGCCGTACGCGAAAGTAATGCCCGAAAACAGACGGAATGGCCTGGTCATCTCGAATGACAATTGTTGCGCCTAATTAATAAAAGTTTAACCATGAAGGAATTAAAATGAGGAATTACATTCCAAATAAATAAAACAAAAAATGATCTGGAAAAACCATTTTTACCCATCATGGGATTCAAAACGCCGCTGATGAGCGTGTTGTGGTCCCGAAGGACCAACCGAAATGTGAAAAATATGGGCTCAATGACTTTTGCCTAGAGATGCACAAAACCATCAATGCCACTATCGATAGCATCGATGTCTTAAAAATGGGGCAATACATCGATGTATATTTTCCAACTTCGATGTGAAACTCCGATTCAAAAACCAACATCCGATAACAGCTGACTTGAAGAGCAGTTGCTCAACTCAACATAAACGAAGGGAGATTTAACAGTACAATAAACAGCGTCCAATAATAGTTTTAAACATATCTTAGCTAAGTCTGCATACAGTTTGCCAATATTAACAGTGCAAAGTAGTATTTAATATTAATTGTAACAACATTTTCAGAGTCTTCAATGCAAACGTTGATGTTTTGTTTGCAAAACAGATTTAGTTCTGGCCGCCCATAAGAATTTGTTTGCGACGGCTTTTCCGGTAACAAAAAACGACAAATTATTAAACAATAAATTAATTTAATATTTGAATTGCTGAAATGTGTGAAAGTTGAATTTGTATGGAAAGCTGACTGAAATTCAACAAGAAACAGTTTAGGGAAACCCCGAACTGAAATGTAGAAATAATTCAATGTATATAATAAAAACACATCCCTAATGTTAACTTCTGTTAACTTTTACATGGTCAGTTGTCGAAAGGGGTGCAAACCTAGGCTTGATTCAATTATAAAAATTAACAAAATGTAAATTAAATTAAATGTAAATATCCTTTGCCAATGTAAGACAACATTTTGAGCACTCCAAAACAGAAACACCTGATCGCTGACAGTTGCTGGTTGGTAGGGAAATACTATCGCATCTCTAGCGAAAGGTTTTTCAAAAAATGCAGTACGGTCGTACTTGTGTGATTTGTTAACAGAAAATGTTAAGATGCAACGTTTTCTAACATAGGCAGCGCTGTCGGTCCTCTGTCGCTGCTCTGCCAATGTTAGAAAACGTTGCATCTTAACATTTTCTGGTAAATAGAGAGCCAACTCGCTGGATTTAACATTTTGAGCGCGCCAATAGAGATGAGCGCGATACATACGATTATTCTGCATCCCTGGCGAGCATTTTCGACCAACGCAAAAAAGGTCGTACTTTTGAATACTTTCTCATCCCTACGATCCCCTACAACACAAATTCGCTGCACACTGCTTTTTGTTGTTGCCGAGCGAGGAAAGTTAGTCCGCGCAGTGAATTTTTTTCTGGTAATCATCCTGCTCCTGTCCTCGCCACGTAAATCCTAGAGTTAAAACAAAGTGCCTGAACGTTGAAAAAAACCCGACAAACGTCGTTTTGTGTGCGCCCCAGTGGGAAACGAAAAACAAGAGTAGAGAAAACCCCAGCGAAAAAACAATACAGACACATCGTGTATGTACACATGCACACAGGGTTTCTAGCGTGACGTGAAGTGTATATAACGAAGCGGAGTGAAGGAGAAGCGCCGAAAGATAGTGGAAAACACGCAGACTTTGTGAAAATGCGCACAAATCATTTGCTTATAGTACAGAGTAATAGTACAGAGTTTTTCTTTTCTTTTTTGAGTTGTACTTTTTTTTTTTTGGTTTGGTACTGCGCTAGAGCGAGAGGAGAGCATAATATACATACATACTCGCTGTTTTTGTTCCTTTTTTTTGCTGTATTTTATTTTTTTCGAGTTGATGGGCCGAAAGTAGAGTGCAAAAGAGCAACGAGCCGAAAAACATGTTGTAAAATTCCATTCCATTCAGCATTTCCCACCACTAGCGGCTCTCTCTCTCTTCCATCCACTCGTTGCTGTTGTTGTACTTATGTACTACTTTTTTTTTCCTGTGTTTGCGGCTTCGTCATTCGCATGTACGTGTGTGCGTGTGCGTTGTGCCTACGTGAGAGAGCGTGCGTGTATGTATATACGCGACATACAAACGCACACACACACGCCGATTCATTTTTTTGTTGTTTCCGTTACAGTTGTGTAGTACATAGCAACATACATCGCCCAAAAACCACACGTATGTACATACATATGTACATGGAGCAGTAAGTTGTAAAATACTTAACCGAAAGAGAGAGGAGAGCAGCTGTGTGAGTGCTTAATTCTTTTGTTTAACCTTTAGTTTTTTAACCAAATAACAACAAATGGGTAAGTGTTTTGTATAAGAAACAGCTTTTTGGCCAGAGAAACAACATGCGAAGCAAGGGCAGTTGAAGAAACAACGAAAAAGACAATAACAATACAAGCATACAGTCGCGTCCAGCAATAAATAGGCTCGCTTCTACCTGGGTTTTTATTGCGTCCCCTTTTTTCACTTCCTTTGGTTCCGCTGCACTTATATGCATATCCTGTACACACACACACATAGGGAAATACATCCTGTTTGTCAATATATCACACCATGTGTTTTTGCTGCGCATTAAGTGGAGTTTTTGAATTGTTTGCCGTCAGGCGTAGTTGCGAATAGTCCTCCCAAGTAAGTGAACGAAATAATAAAAGCAGTCCATGAAAATAATTCTGCAAGTTAGTACAATCTGTAAAAATAATCAAACGAAAAAGAGACTAGAGAACTAGTGTGTGTGTGAAAAACAAATTATTTTTTAACAAATATATTTAGTTTTTATTTTTGAAACTATTTTTCTGCGCTCGACTGTGGCGACCCCCTCGCGTCGAAGGCATTGCCAGCTGTTATTGTTCAAGGCAACGTGTTTTTTGTTTTTTTTTCGCTCTGTGGGTTTCCTATGGATAATATATGCCATTGTAAGGTGTTCCCCCGCTGCATTTGCAATTAAAATAATTGCCATTTCTTCGATCGGTGTTTATGTAGCTTTCGATCCTCCTTGGATCCTCATTAGCGACACGCGCCTTTTAGTTTTATGGCTCTCTCCCTTGTTCCCATTGAAGAAGAGGGATCAAGGATTTTCCAGGCAGGTAGAGAGTTGGATTCGCTCTCTGTTTTTCGCTCTCTTTCGCACGCTCAGCTGCCGTGTTTTTTGTTTTCCAAGTTGCAGCTGGCTGCCAGGGGAGGGGCAGCTGCATTGCATTTTTCTCCTCTCCGCCTCTCCGTCTCTTGTGCTCCTCTTCCTTTGCCCTCTCTTCTTCTCCGCATCTCCGCGGGTCATTCCCCTTCTTGCTGCTGGCAATGACATCGCAACGATCGGTTGGGAAAAAAATAATGTATTGGAATATTGGAAAAGTGGTAGCAAGTATCCACACCCCCAACCCCTTCTCTCTCTCCTCTTTTACCTTTTTGCATTCCACTGAGGTCATTCCCAGGCGCAAATTACAAGTTGCACATTTCCCATGATCGTTTTACCTTATTTGGTCCGGCAATCAATAAAAACCTCCTCTGTACAGTGATCTTTGAGCAGTTGGAAAGTTTTCAAATATATTTTATATTAAAAAAAAAAAAAAATGTGTATATTCAGAGCAGTCTCCAAATTTTGAAAACTAATAATAATAATTATCATAATTAATGAGCAATTTTCTTTGATTTCGAGTGCCCACTGTACTCCGTTAAGCCCCGTCAATGTTTTGGAACACATACACACGCAAGTAACCCCACTGGATACACTTGAAATAGCAATAACAACAATAAAATAACAACAATACAAGCTGGCGATCAGCTGGAATGTTCGATGCTCGTTGTTTTCGCTTCTGGCAATGCTGTTGTGATTTTTTTTTTCGAGACTGAGATCCATTCATGCATGCGGGTGCATGACTCACTCTCCCCAGCTGACAGTTAGAAAGATATATACACATGGATATACAATACATACATATACCATTTGTATATGGGCTGTAATCAGCTGATTCGCACACACACACACACACACAGTGCATAATAGTGCTGCTCTATTTACACAACTGTGCTCCAAATTAGCCGACTACTGTTATCAAACTGTAAAGTTTTTCAGCTTTTTTGTTATTGCCATACAATTCACTAGTACACTGGCAAAAAAACAAGTCTGCTAAATGGTGTCACTGCTTTATATTCATTTCAATCAATAAAGCCTGACCTTATTTGTTGATCAACTGATGGATAATTTTACAAAAATAATGATTTAATAAATACATTGTTTCAAAATGGTATACCTGTTACAATATAAATAGATTTTATACAGATTGGATTTTAAAAGATCTTTAATATTATTATTGTTGATTGATAAAAAGACGAAATATTATGGTTAGTTATGGTTATTACACGATTATTTGATATTATCAATTTTCCCTTAGACTCTTGTGCGTGTTGGACTTTCTAATTGGTTTTTTTTTTGGGTTTTTGATTTCTCAGTGATTTTAGCTTTCACCCATCTGCATATGGAAAGTCGAGTCAACGTTTGCTACTCTTATTTTGTTTGGCTTTTCTTTTCATTTCTGGGTTCTTTTTTTTTTCCTGGAGAGACGACCACCGACCTTCAGGTTACCCTTTTGTAGCCCCCACACTTTTCATCTTTCCCGAAATTCACAGCCTGTGACGCTTTTCAGTTCTCTATTTCCGCATTTTCCTCGGCTTTGTGTGGATTTTCACGCTGGAAAGCGAGGTACACACTCTGTTTTATATGTTTCTGTATATATTTTCCTTCCCTGTTTCCTTTTTTTTTTTTTTTTTTTTCGGCAATCTGCTGTATATTTTGTACATGGGGAAAAGCAGCCCTCGAATTGGTGACCGTACCACCCCTTTCCACCCCGCTGTTCTGTTCCTCTTCTTCTTCTTCATCTTTTTCTGGTTTGTGTGTTTCTGTTTCTGAGCGACCCAAAGCGATTTAGGCCGCCCCGCCCCACTTTTCCACCGCCCCCTTTTGCGCCTCATTTTGCTGCCCTCGTTTTCTGGCTCCTCTTTTACTCTCCTTTCTCTCTCTCTCTCTCTTTCTCTCTCTGTGTCTCCTTGGCTCCGCATTTTCCAATTTTCCTCGTTCTCTGGCTTGCCAAATGTTTGGATTCCTCCTTGCGCTTCCTTGAAAATGGGAAAAGTTTCTTGCTCTTTTTTTTTTTTTTTTTGGCTGGGGGATCCCAAATGTAGGATGTATGTATAATATCCAAGGGATTTCTTTCCTGTTTCTGGAAATAATGGCAAATTGCTCATTGGAAATGTTTCAAGGTGCATGTATTGTTGGGGATTTAGGGATGTTTTGATAGGGCTATTCGTTAATGAACTTGGAAATTTATTAAAAAATATTGCGTTTGGGCAAAAAAATATTTTAAAAATATATATATTTAATGGTTTTCGTTTAATTGTTATAATCTAACGACTCTGTATCTTTCGAGTGAAAATGTAGCTTAAGAAATTCATTACCTATAAATTATAAACTTTGATAGTTTTGTAATTATTAAAGAGACTTTAATAAGTCTAAAAATCCTAAATATTCACAGTTGCCAAAAAATTATAGGAACTTGTAAGATTTTTCAATCCAATGTATATATTTTATAAATACCTGTAGCTTAGTTCAAATATTGACACATCTTAAATTAACAAAAATCAACTTTCTTTTCTAAGTTAAACAAATTTACTCAAATCCTTAGCTCTCGAGCAGAGTGAACCAAACTGCTTCACTGACTTAAAGTTTCTGCTGAAAATTGGCCAAGAGTTTTCCTCTGCGGACCGTGTTCTTGGTATTTCGTATTTTGGGCTGCGAGATTTTTTCCACCCGGCATTTTTATAAGCGATAGGTCAATTTGCATTTTCACCTGCCCTTTTCCGAAATCCGAGCAAAAAGGGCAGCTGCAATTTGGCTGCTTGGAAATGGAATCTGTAATGGGTTATTTATGGTGAAGATTATGTTTATGGGGATTTAGAGTAATCAGTGATCGATTTGATAAAATGAATTTATTATGATAACTCGGGATTTATTTAAATACAATTTGAAATGATATTTAGATTAGATAAAGAAAATAATTTATTTATTTGCAATTTTGTAAGATATTTATATTAGATCAAGTAATATTTTATTACATCATAGTACTAGAAAATAATAGGGTTTACTAATATTCTATTTGTTTTGATACGGAGGATTTCGTTATATTTGGTAACTATTTTATTGTTTGATAAGGATAATAACATTTTGATTGATAAAGTTTAGATAACATATATTCATGATGTATGGATATTTCTAAAACCAATCTCATGAGATTAAATCTTAATGATAGAGATCATATATTTTTGGACCTGGTTCTAGGAATCTAATCAACGGTAGACTAAGTATTACAAGTCCTAGGAGATATTCAGAGAAGAGATATTCAGAAGTTGGGTAGCAAAAAAAATTGCAGCTTGCTTCCAAGTAATTAATTTGCAGCTTGCCACGTTCCACCTTTCGGCATTTTCCACCCACCCGGCCCAAGGGAAAAGTTTGCACCTTGTCTCAGCATCCAGCTTCCGAGAATGCGGCACATCTGCCTGCCTGCGGAGATCAAAATTCGGGGATCCGCGAGATGCAGCCGGCCACCCAAGAAAGTACGCCTGGCACACTTCCTCGCGGGATCAATTCCGTGGGATCTTAGGTAGCCCACGCGACTGGCACGCGCACCTTGCCTCCTTTGCCTTGCCTACCTGCCACCCACCGCCCACTATTTCGGATCCCCTCCGTCCGATCCTTAAATAGATCGTTGGCCGGCAGGACCTCTTCAGTCGAGTTCCACTCGTGACAAGTCCAACTTGTGTCCTGAGATCTTGTGATTTCTTGTGTGTCTTACATTCAATTTGTTAACCAAAAAAAAAAAAACAACTTAACTTAACTTTGTGATTATCCTAAAATGGATTTCAATTTCGATACTGTGACTCCCTGTTCGACCATGTCGTCCTTTTATAACTTTAAGATGGCCAGGTATGTGGAGTTCGATTATTTCACTTGATTGCTAGTCAAATTATTGTATAAATGCGCAGAATATTTACTTGGTGTTTTTTGTTTAAGAAATTAAGTTTGCTTTATACTATGGGATGGCAACCCTGGCTAATTTGTTAGCTGAGATAGCGACTGTATGCAAAAGTGTATTTTTAGGTGTATTTTTAAATGTATTTTTAATGGTGGTTATTTGTATTCTAATATAAAATCAGGTTGTTTTCAAAAACAGTGAAAATATTTATGATTTTTGTTACCTATATAGTTGACAACTCTGGCTTTAAATACTCACACACAAGCTCAGCTCGTCTCTCTATTTTGTTAACGGTTTTCCATTATATTTTGTTCGTTTCAATTCGCGTCGCACACAAATCACGTCTTTGTCATGTTTTTTTCCTTCGTATAAATGTAGAACGCCCCAACCCAACCCAACCTTTCCCCCAACCTCCCAAATTCAATCAAAACTAAATCGAATCAATCAACTCTTAGTACCAACAACAACAACAACTCTATCATCTCTTCAACAACTACAACAACAACTATAACAACAACGCGCCTACAACAACTGCAATAATAAGCACACACTCAAAGAAAAACCATAGGAATTAAGAGCAGGAGAAGAAAGCACAGTGTGTGTGCATGTAAAAAGAGATAAAAAAGAAAGTACGAGAGCAACAACTATATGAGTACAACACACAAGAAGAAGAGCAATACAGAAAAGGTTGAAGAGAGGCAGCAACAAAAACAAAAACAACAACAACACCAGCAGCAGGCCAGCTGAGAGCGCTGAGCGCCAACAATTCGAGGAAGTGATCGAAGACGATCGATCCTAACTCACCAGAACTCACCTCATCATCATTATCATCCTTTAACCCCCCCCTCAAAACCGAAACTCACCTTCGATCGAGGGTGTAACTTTTGTTGATTCGAAAACACACACACTCGCAACTCTCAGGATATGTACGGCAACAATAATCCGGGTAGTAACAATAATAACGGTGGTTATCCCCCATATGGCTACAACAACAAGTCGAGGTAAATTTTTAAACTTGAGTTCTTACGTTCCGTCAGCCATATCCATATCCTTATTTTTTTTTTCGTTTGATTTTGAGTCTGTCATTTGGAAATTCAAACTCAAACATTCAGTCGAACTTCTCTAAACACAACCTCAAATATTTCAAGTAGTTTTGAAAATTGAATATTATAATTACCCCCATTTAGTTTTTTTGAGATTCAATATATTTATACCCAGTTTTAAAATCCCTTTTTTTTTATCAATTTATAACTTTTTCAAGATAGAGAATTTCGACTGTAGTATCCCATTCCGTATCCCTTTCCCCCCAATTCCTTTCCACCCATTCTCTCCCACACATATAACCAACACAAAAAACTTGAAGATGATACAGTGTTTACCCAATTTTTTTGCTACCCAGATTCTCTTTGGCGAACGAACAAAAGACCAACCCAACCTTTTTTTGAATAGTTTGTACGAAGAAGAAAATTTTACAGCCAACGTTAATTTTTTGATTTAGATTTAGATGTATTTTTGGTTATGAAAGTTTTTTTTCATGTTCAAAGTCTCTTCTATTAGCAAAACTTGGCGGCCTATATGCATTGGTATGTGTGCAGGGAAGGATGTCGATTGCCAGTCGATAATATTCTGAGATTGTTATCGATTTGCTGTCGATGTCGTAGCGCTGGCACAAAAAAAAAAAAAAAAAGATATCATATCGAGTGTTTCTCTCCCCCTTATATGAGTACCCCTTATTCATTTCATATTCACACCACCCGCACATTGTATGCTTTTTAGTTCACTTGGTTCTTTGTTTTATTTTCTGTGCTCTGATATTATCAGAGCGAAAAAAAGAAGCAACGAACACAGCCACAGGAATGGATAACAATAACCGCAACAACGCAACCACAAGGAGGATTTATATAAGTATAATTAAATGTTACATGTACTAGATGATGGTGCAAGCAATGATAAAAGAGACCAATAATCGATTAAATACAGAGGCAATAAACACAAACGAACACATGTACACATAGATAGCGAACCAGAGCAGCAAAAAACAGTCAATCGTTTCGGGGGGAACCCCGCTTATAAGTACAGCCTACAGCCAAGCCAGCCCACCCCTAAAAAGCTCCGCTCCCAATTGTAAAATCATTGTTTTTTTTTTCTCCCTAGAATTTGTTAATTTTTTTCATTACACAGGAACCCCCCTCATTAGCTGTATTTTACCATATAATATCGATCGATCTAGTTTTTTCATAGCATACATTCATGCGCTCGCATTTAACATACACTTCGCACACACACACACCTAAAATCTAAAATCACCTAAAAAATCAGATGATCGTCGTCTGCGTGTTTTTCGTAATCGCGACATGCTTTATTTTTGTCCAATATATTTTTACAGTTGTATGTGATAAATGATAAGCAATATATGCTAACAAAAAATGTTAACCGAGCAACGTGAAACAACGTAAAGTAACGCAATCTTCCATATATTAAAAATATAATATATATATATATATATATACATAAACCATTTATAAGATCGAATTGCATTTATAACGAGCGAGCGCGGCGCCATGTCTGGGCCAGAAAAAAAAAAGTTTTGATTCCGCTGGGAATCGGAACTACTCCATATATATACGCGTAGAATAAGGCAGATACATGTATCCGTATCTGTGCATTTCGTTTGTGGCAAGAGGATTATAGAAACGGCATAAAAACGTTCTCATCGTGCGGATTGTGCAACCTAAACAGTCTCACAATGTACCGGTAAATGTTCTTGAAACTCCTCTAACTCTCTCTCTCTTTTTATCTTTCTTTTGTCTCTGTTCGACACTTACTGCTTGGCGTAACTGTACTAAAAAAAAAATATTTACTTTGTTGCCTTAATTGCCTTGAGTTGAGTTTAGTTTTGTTTTTCAGTCAGTTTTTCTTTTCTTTTCTCGCCTCGCATTGTCCATATATCTTCCATCGTCAGATCTTCAGTAGAACGTAAGCTTTAAGTTTTGCCTAAGAAATGACAAATTGACTGTTTTTTGCTGCCAAAAAAAAAAGAAAGGAGAGCGGGGTCAAGCAGTGGTCTGATTTTTATAATGATCATCCTAGGGCATAAAATAAATGGAGAAAAAGCAGCAGCGTGGCAGTTTTATATGCTGTTTCTTCTTCTACTTTTCGTTTTTTTCGGGTCGTATAATTTATGGCACATTATTCAGCAGTCGATGAAATGTAAACAGAGCAACCACACAGAGGGTTGCCCTGGCCCCCTCCAAATTTTAGTGCATCACGTGCTGTGTGGAAATTGTGTCAGGACCTTGACATGCAGTAGCCTTAAGTTATATACGTATGGTTGTCCCTCTCTCACACGCATGTGTTGGGAGATTTTGCAGTTTATAACTAGCCTTAAGCACCGGTTGTTGTTGTGGTTATTGCGTCGCCATCTCACTCTCTCACCCCCAACACCCCGAAAACCCCGAACACCCGACGTATCCCAATGCATATAGCCGACAAATTGCCATTACCCCCACTCTCTCTCTCTCTCTCCAAGTCCCTGTGCTCGCTATCTCTCTTGCACTTGCCAGAGTAGCAGCAAAAATGAATAAAAGGCTAAATGCAAATGCAACATTTGCTCAAGGTCATCAAAAAAGCCCAGCACAACAACAAATACTACAACATCAAACCGAACCGCAAGCAGAGCAGCAAGCAGCATCGCATCAATCAACAATGTCAACAATCAACACCAGCGCAGAGTGACCTTGCCAACGCATATTTGAGATTTTTTAGTGACACTATTTTTTTTGCCTATTTTTTTACTGTGCAAAATGAAAAAAAAAATCAATGTGACTTTACCAACGAATAATTGAGATTCTCTCGTCTCACCCTATTTTTTTTGCATATTTTTTTATTGTGCAAAATAAAAAAGAAACACAAAATTAGTGTGACCTTGCCAGCGAATATTTGAGATTTTTAAGTCTCCCTTTTTTTTCGTACATATTGTGCAAAATACAAAGGAAATTATGAACTTACTGCCCTTACACACCACACACACACACACACACACTCCAAAATCATAAACAAGAACCAAAACCAAAACTCCCCCTCCAGCAAAATTATTTAACGCCCATCATCGACGTTGTACCGCAGCTGAATTTAATCGTGTGTAGACATTTTTTTCCACAGCCCAGAAAGAAGCAGCCACCATTATCAGCATCGAAAAGCGAAAGACACTCACTGACTCTTTAGATAGTATGTAGTTTTAATTTGCACGGGGGGCAAACCGCCCCCCAGGGTCTCCTCGCCCAACGAAACGAAATGTTTTTGAATCGAGGACGCCTCCAACGCCCTGTAAGTAAAAAGACTCTAAGACTACTATATAGCAAAAAGCTAAAAACAAAAAAAATTATAATAATATAATGAAATATTGGGGATAAAATACAGCCTAAAAATACTATAAAAATCAATATAAGCCCTAACTTAGACATTAATACGATCTGCAACCAAAATTCGACGTGGGATATCCAAAACCTATAATCTTTTTTTGTTTATGTGATAATAACAAGTGCTAAAAGTGATTATTTTTTTAATTTTTTTAAAGTGAAAATGTGTTTAACAAAAAAAGTGTCCGATATTGGAATTAAATAATGGGTTACTAGCATAGTCCCATGATTATTTTTTTTTCTTTTTTTTCGGTGAATCGAAAGTACAACAAAAAAAAATACATCATGATTTTTACTTTTCCAATACTTGAAGTGACTATCCAGTGTTTTCACTTCAATGGCAAACGGGGGGCTTTGCAGTATTCACGGGTGAATATAACTGAGGGATCTTTCACTTGGTCAGCTATGTTATATTCCCTAAGAAACTGCAAAATCTTTCAAATCAAATTTCTCAGTCTTGCTATTTTTTTAAATTCTCTTTTAAATTAAGTCATAGTCTTTAAAACAAGTTAGACGTAAGACTAAGTTAGTTGATAAGAAAAGAATCGTCAAATCATCCAACGCCAAAACATTTCTTAATCATTTTTAAGATAATTGCAAAATAGTTAAAAAAGAAAACAATATAGTAAATTGCGCTTTATACATTTAATTTTGATAATTTTAAATAGTATTTTACTTGAACCAAAAAAAAAAAAGAAAACCAACAACATCATCATTTCCCTGAATGCTAATCGATATTTTCTCTTTCCCCCAAACGAAATGGCATCGAATCATCCTATAGCGGTGGGCGTGGATTTGGCATGTCCCATTCTCTACCATCCGGAATGGTTAGTATTCATCACTTTTCTATACTCATCTTTACGCCTGAAATTTATAATTATTGTTAGCGACAAATTTTCATTTTCAATTGCATGAAAGCAATCAATCAAAGAAATGAAAAAAAAAAAACTATAAGTTTAAAATCAAATTTGAAGGCAATGCATTTGATATTGACTGACTTTTTGTATTTTGTTCGGTTTCGTTTTATTTTTATTTCTATTATTTTTGGATAATCATAACAATAATAATATAAATTTTATGCCTTTTACTATTTCATAGTTGTATGTTATTGAGTTTGTCTCATGAACGCTCTGGGGACACTCGCTTTTGAAAAAAAAACAAACAAAAAACAAATACTTAAAAATTCTAAAAACTTAACTGAATTATTTTGTGGATGCTGAACAATTTCTTTTGGTTTATTGATAATAATAAAAGTCAACAAAGTTAAAGTTTGCAATTTAAACAACAAAACCCTAAACAAACAGAAACAAAAACAAAAATAAACATAAACAAAAACTAACCAGCAACAAAAACAACAACACAAACAACTTTTTAAATATCCCAAAACCCTTAAATAGAAATAACCAAACAATGAACACACAGAAATACAAACTGAAACTAACACTTGCATGTGCCATGAAAAGCAAAGACAATTTATGGTATAGAAAACCTTTAGGTATCACCCTGCCACCTTGTCCGTCCCATTTCCGTTTCCATTTCCGTTTCCGCCTCAGCTTTGGCTTCCGTTTGGCGTTCTGCGCACTTTTGTTTTTCAGTACTTGGCAAAAAAAAATGGGTATACCTAAGGTCATGGTTTTAAGTCATGTAAAAATTATTAGAGAAAAACCGTTTAACTTTAATTTTTATCAAAAATCATCTTTATTTTCATGATATCATTTCATATTTAATATCATATTTCATACAACAAATTATTTATTTTAAGAAACTTATCGATTTTTTTTGTTTACCTTGTCATTAACAATATACTTTTGCAAAGCACTGTATTTCCCCCATTTTTCGCAATGACACTGAGACAACCTCACAAAACAAACCCTCAAGAATAAACTAAAGAAAAAGTACCTAACACTAAAGACACTAAAGAAGCTTAAGAAAACTAAAGAAGAAGGGAAGAAACATTTTATGCATTTCTTGAAATTCCACATTTTTTTTGTCTTTGGTTTTTGCAACCCAGTGAATGCCGTTTAGCTCACACAGACAAATAACATACTCACACACGGAAGTACAGTGAAGCAAGAGAATGTTTCGATTTAATGCTTAAATCTAAAAATTAAAGATACAATACAAATCGCTGCACTCGAGTTTCAAGCACGCCTTAAAAATTGACCACAAACCAAAAAAAAAAAATAATAATTTAAGAAATAAAGATTTTTTTGCGAGAGATTTGCATTTGGAATACTGTTATTGCTAGCGTTTTGTCGTAGATTTCTACGTTTTTGAACCAACCTTCTTCGCCACCTCATCTACTAACCAAGTTGTGTGTGTTGTTGTTCGAGATCTCGAGAAATGAAACAACCAAGCAGCCGAACAACGAAAACCAAAACCAAAACCAAACCGAACCATCCAATCAATCAGTCTACTAATAATAATAATAATAATAATAATAATAATAATGATAATCAACCCCCAAGACAAAAGCGATATGAGGCCTTCTCACAACACTAGAATATCTTTGTATGGTTAATCTGATTACAGTCACGTTATGCGTTCTCGCCACAGGATACAGAATTTTCATTTCCAAGTTCCTCGTCGCGTCGCGGTTACAATGATTTCCCCGGCTGCGGCGGTAGCGGCGGAAACGGCGGCAGTGCCAACAATCTTGGCGGCGGCAATATGTGCCACCTGCCGCCGATGGCCAGCAACAATTCGCTGAACAACCTATGCGGCCTGTCGCTGGGCAGCGGCGGTAGCGACGATCTCATGATGATGAACGATCCGCGGGCGAGCAACACCAACCTGATTGTCAACTACTTGCCCCAGGACATGACCGATCGCGAGCTGTACGCCCTATTCAGAGCCATTGGACCCATCAACACGTGCAGAATCATGAGAGACTATAAGGTAAGTTCATTTTAATACTTTAATAATAGATCAAGATAAATAACGATTACTTAACCGGTCGATATCTTTATTCTCTTGCATTCCTAAGAAGTACTTAGTTCTTCTTGAATCAAGATAAAATTCTTCTTTAAAAACCTGAGTAACCAGGATCCTCTGGATAACCTAACCCATACTTAATTTAACCCCAACTTATCCCGTTTTCTCATTTCCCCACAGACTGGCTACAGTTTTGGTTATGCTTTCGTGGACTTCACATCGGAAATGGACTCGCAGCGTGCGATTAAAGTTCTGAATGGCATCACAGTGCGCAACAAGCGGCTCAAGGTGGGTATTAAAAAAGAAACACTCAATTGAGCTAAAGAGTTTACTAATTCCATTCGTTTTGTTTTGCCCCTCTAGGTTTCCTATGCCCGTCCCGGCGGCGAATCGATCAAGGACACCAATCTGTATGTGACCAATCTGCCGCGCACCATAACCGATGATCAGCTGGACACGATCTTCGGCAAGTACGGTTCCATTGTGCAGAAGAACATCTTGCGTGACAAGCTCACCGGTCGTCCACGTGGTGTGGCCTTTGTTCGGTGAGTCCTGAATAAGGTTTATTATTAAGATTTGTAAAATCAGAAGCCATACATACAATCGAGGTTCTTCGAGTCGAAGGTTTCTGGTAACTTTTAAGAAAATTTAAGAAAACTTCTATAATCTTTTAAAATATCAGTTCTAACTATCGACTTGAAGAACCTTTGAATGTATCCTCTTGGCTCGCGTTTTATTTTACTCCCTACTTCGTATTATTTCGACAACCGGCTCATCATGTGCTTTTTTCTTTCTTTTCTCTCATTTTGTTTTTTTTTTTTATTGTGTAACATCGCTCATTTTGCCATCCTCTACGACGGTGTGTACTTTCGATCGATCAAATCAAATCAAAATCAAACTATATAGGTACAACAAGCGCGAGGAGGCCCAGGAGGCCATATCGGCACTTAACAACGTTATACCCGAGGGCGGATCGCAGCCACTGTCCGTCCGGCTGGCCGAGGAGCATGGCAAGGCAAAGGCGGCGCACTTTATGTCCCAGATGGGCGTGGCTGCGCCGAATGTCCCACCGCCGCCGCCACCACCGCCGCCGCATATGGCCGCCGGATTCAACAATATGGTGCACAGAGGTAGATCAATAAAATCACAGCAACGCTTCCAAAACTCGCATCCCTATTTCGATGCTAAAAAGTTTATCTAAAATACAAATACAAATACAAAAATCCAGAAACGAACACAAGATGAAACACACAAGCTACACAGAAAAGCCACATATTATATATTATATATAATCAAGAGCGATCTGCTTGGTATATACTTATATATACCATGAGTGTTATACATCTTCTAGCCCTTTGATTCATTTTGGTTCATTTTTTTTTTGTATTTGACAAACAACAACAACAACAAAGCAGCAGGCTACAAACACCAATCAAATCCAACAACAACAACAAACAAATCACTAACAACAACAACAACAATACAAATGCATACCTAGTTTTATTTTTTGCTTTTAACTTGGTAATATTCGTAAAGTAAATAATTCAATCGATTGCAAATTTTATACATGCATTGCATATATATTATACTAATATATATGTTGTATATTTGGAAAGAGAGCAAAAATTGAATTATACCTTTTATTATTTAGTGTAATTACAAAATTAATACAAAAACCCTACAAAAAAATATAAAAAAAACTAATTATTTGAAAAATTTAAAAAAAAATCGTATTTTTAGATACTAACATAAAATTTCAAAGAAAAACGAAAATTATCAACGTTTTTCGTTTAGGTCTTAAATCTTAAGCTTTTATTTCACAACTACGACAACAGAATCCACACACACACACAGTTACACACATCAACCCACAAAACAAACACACAGGCGAAACGGGAAACTAGCACTTAAAAAAAGTTCGCGTAAAAGTGTTGGTTAAAAAACCAATTTTTTTGACTATTTTTTTATAGTGTGTGTGTTCCAAAATGGAACAATTTTTTTTCCGGAAATAGATGGTTTTTAGAATAAAATCACAATTTTTTTTGATAAAAATAATACACCGAAATGCACATAATAAGAAATATATATATTAACAACAAAGAGATAAACCAACCAAGGACTGAATCGCTACCTATTTAAAGAAAGCAAAACCAAGCATAAATCACTAATAAATTATATATATATATCTGCAAAGGAAAACCCCCCACTTCAACGAAGAGAGGAGAAGAGTGTGCAATTTTTTTTTTTGTTCCTGAAGGTTTTTTTTTTTGCTAATTTTTTTCCTGTTCACAAAAGACTGGTGCGAAACAACCGATGATGAAATAAATATTGCAACAAGCAATCAGAACTGAATTATAAAAGAAAATTAACAAATTACGATATAAAAATGCAAACCTAAAGGAGTAAAAATTACAAAAGCGTTGCCGAGCATTTAAACCTGTAACCCCCTTTTAGCTCTCCACCCACCTTCTTCAGCATCTTCAGATCGCATCAAGAATTTCGAAATCGAATCACGCCACCTCTTTTTTTTTTTGGTTATAATTTACCCATCTTTACCAGCGACAACAACAACAACTACAATCCACTGCAAGAAAATCCAACAAGAACAAAAATCGAAAACCAACAAAAACGCAATTATTTCAGTTTTTCAACTTCTCGCTATCATCAAGTTTTTATCCATATATCGACAAAAACGAAAAACATGAGAAATTAACAAACAAAAAATCCCTATTTAGATATATACTTATATAATATACATATATATTTCACTATATGAAACCTATTCTATAAAATAGCGTTAAATTTTAATAATTATTTAGTTTGTAGTGCGTTAAAAGCATTCAAAACGAAAATCAAGCATATAAAACAAACAACCCGAAAGTGTGACCAGAGAAACCGAATATAATAAAAAGGCGAAAAGCAAAACAAACATAAAAACAAAAACCAAAACCGCAAATTTTTTTTATTTTTTTTCAAGTTCATGCAAATTTGAAAAAAGCAGTGTTGGAAAATACACCTGGATGCCATATATTCTATATATTCTACAACGGGAAGTTTTTCTCCCACACTCCTCTCACTACTTTTTTTTGTTTTTCTTTTTTATTTTTGATCTTGCTAATCTGCCTTGTGTGTGAATGGGTCTGTGTGTGTGTTTGTGTACGAGTGTGAGTGTCCTGCCTTGAGAGCAATGAGCGAATGAGATGGCGAGTGAGTGAGTTGGCAGGATATCACCATCCCCCCATCTACCACGCGTGCGTGCGAGCGAGTACGAACGAGAGCGCGAGTGCGAGTGCAGATTTTCCGTTACAGTTACAGTACCCAGGCTCAAGAGACAGAGAGAGGCGGACGGCTGTGTGACAGACAGAGACACAGAGAGAGACACTGTGAAAGTGATTAGAAAGAAGTGAAAGGCGCATGGTAAGTATGCGCGCACTCAACCGAAACGATAACGGGGTGCTGCCCTATACATACAAAAAAAAAAAAAGAAACCTCAAACCCCCTCTCATAAACCCCCATCGTTTTTTTTCTCTTTTTTTTAATGTGATGTTTTTTTTTTCTGAATGGATCGAAAACCGACGATAAAAAGACACAAAAACCATAACCATCTTGTTGTCTCTCTCTCTGAACCCATAACACCCCTTTATCGGTTCCAGTGCAAAAGGAAAAAAAAAATCAAAACTATTTTTTTAAACTTTTTTTGCCAGTGTATTTCATAACAACATTTTCTTCAAGTGAATACTGTGTGCTAAGCTATGTACTTTTTTTTTGTTGTTACTCATCTCTGCCTAGTGCTCGCCAAAAAAAAAAAAATAATACGCATAATCACAAATTTATTTTGTTTATTTTTTTCCGTGCCTGTTCAGTGTTTTCAGTGTGGATTTACAAGGAATCAATTTTATAATATTTATATAATTACATTTACAATTATTTCTAACAAAGCCAAGCAACAAATGTGCAAAAACTCAATCCGAACTTTTTTTTTAGTAGATTTTGCTTAACCCCTCCATTTATTTTATTTGAAATCATAATTTACGTTTTTAATTGCTTTTTGTTGTTGTTGTTTTGAATTTCAAAACAATTATATGATCATTTGCATTATTTTGTTGAGTATTTTTGAATATTTAGTTTAAAATTGTTGAATTTAGCTCAGAAAAACGATTCGATGTTCAATTTATCTTTAAACAAAAATGCTGCATATTTTTTGTTTAACTTTATTTTACCTATACAAAATTTTTTTATTTTTTAAGAGATATTATTTCTGTTTGATTTTTAATCACATTTTATGGTTTCCGACCTTTATCAGCCAGAAAGTATGCAACGTTTTTGTGTTTAGCTTTTGAAAATGCGAATCAAATGTCGTATAATCGATATCCTTGCGATTCAAAGGTCTCCCCAAACAGGCACTAACGATCCCCCTGATCAATAGCAAGAATATCTTCGAACTTCGGACTTTTCCGCCGAAGACAGTTTGGATTTAAATGAGTCACTTTTAGTTTGGTTTTATTTTTCTTAGCTTGAATTTAGTTACTGGTCCCTCTCTCGTTTCAAGTTAAGCCCGTAGTTTGTGTTTTTCATTGTATTTCGCATTTGTTGTTTCCATGCCGTAGTTGCTCTACTGTACTTTAATCTACTCACAGCACTAACCCCGAACCGATCGCTTTTCCTAGTTAAGCCCAAGGAAAAGCGACGGGCTCAACTCATTTTCATTGATTGTTGTTGACAAAGAAATCAAAAAAAAAAAAAAAGAAAAGAAGAAAACACCAAATATTTGTATAATTCAAAAATATCCATAAACAAAAAAAAAACCAATCTTTTTATTCCCCCATTTCATCCAAAATCAAGCAAATCAACCAATCCCACAAAAAAAAAATTCAATCTGCGCCGCAACTAATCCAAGTTGTACAATTTTTTTTTCGTTTCGTTCCTTTTTTCATTATAGACGGAGCTATGGAAAAATTACGCTCATTATTCGATGCTATATGCGATGCTATCTTTGGTCTCGATAGTAATTATTCCTTTTTTATATACTTATATTTCTAATTAACTACTCCTAGTCGTAAACTATCATAGATTATTTTGCTTTTCTACCGCAGGAGAGCAAATAATTATAGAGCTTTTTAATTTATTCGTTGAGAGCCCTTAAGACAGATCTAGCCGAGAGATCGAAAGCAGAGCCTATATGATCTATTTAAGTAGAGTCTATCAAGAAGAGAGCACACACCTACACAGATACACACAACACACGCACACTCATGCGCTCCCACATAATTGAGAAGACAGAAAATAAATATTCAATTTCAGTTTTTAAATTTCTCATCAATCTATATAAAAAAAATGTATATTTATAAAGAAAAAAAGGAAAAAAAAATTCTTGAAAAAGAAGCCGAATTTTCTTTTCAAAGCGTGCCATGTTTTTCTTTGTTACTTTCTTTCATATCATCATCCAGCTACTAAACCATCTCTCTCTCAAAAAATGAAAAAATCGATTTAGTTATAAAAAAATAAAATTTTGTTGCACCTTGGCATTTGCTCCTTTGCTTTTTTCTTTTATTGAGCAATGGCCAAGGGTGTGTAGAGCGTTATTTGAAAAAAGTTCTAATTGAAAAACTGCCAAAAAAAAATTGTACTTCTAGATGAAACCCAATTCGAACTCAAAATTGAATCACAAAAGCCCATATAATTGAATTTAAATTGCTGCTGCTGGCCCTCTAACGAGTTAAATTGCTAACCAAAATGTGTTTGCTTGCGCTTAATATTCACCCCTTCTTAAAACTAAAACCGAGTTCTTCTAGATCCCCTCGTTTCGAAAGTTTTGTTTAGTGTTTTTGATTAGATTTTCGTTTAATCCAATCCCCCCCCTCATGGTCTGCTTTGTCTGCTCTGCGAACTCTTGTTACTTCATCAAAGTTCCCCAGTTCGTAAATGTTTCTCGCTAAAAAAAAACAAAAAAAGAAAAGAACTAAACTAAACCCGTTTAAATCTCTAACTAGATATTTAATTTCAACTATATACCAACATGTTTTGCTTGCTAATGTTCTTTGAACGCACTTGAATATTTGTATGTGAGTGTTTTAAATACGCCCACAGATTCAGTCACAACATAAACTAAACACACATAACAAACAATAGAACCATCACCAGATCAGTCATCAATTTGTTTTAATAACACCAATCCAATTCCCCATCCCATCCCAATAGTTCCACAAAACTAAAATGGAAAGAGAAAACATGGCACGTTCAAACGAAAATTACGAATTGCGAAAACCTTTCAATCGTGTGTTATATCGAGTGGGAAAAGGAAAACCTTTGTAATCAAAAATCAAATAAATATATAATGCAATTACAAAACTTCAGCTTGAATTAAAACTACAACAAAATATCCCTAAAGTAAACCAAAAAGTAACAAAGCAAAAACAAACAACAATAAACACTAACCCAACACCATCTAAAAACAAGAAGAAGGCAAACGAAACTCTCTAAAAGAAATACTAAACCTAATTAATCTCTCTCACCTAGGCTAGTTAAGTGTCAGGGCTCTACCAGGGATATTTATAGTTATACAATAAGTTTTTTTTTTGTCAATTTACTTGTTAATATAGACGCATGACGACTTAAAACATTATTGATATATTTTACTAATTAATATCTTCTTTTTTTTAACCTTTTCCTTGCTCTTGCACCTTGAATCCATCTAGGCGACAACTTTGCCGATTTGCTTGACGGACTGTACCGCAGGAAGTACCATTATCCTTACTTATAATTGACACCGCAACAGCAGCAGCAACTACTACAACATCAGCAGCAGGCGTTGGGCTTCACCGGTAGCACCAACAATAGTATTGGCAATGGTAATGGTAACGAGAACAACATGCTACTCTACCACCAGCATTACCATCAACAACAACAACAACAACAACGCCTGGGCAATGTTGCTGCTCACAGTAGTATGAGTCCGAATGGAAGCAATAATAACATTAACAACACGAACACCAATAGCATCAATTTTAATACTATACGCCAGAATGGAGTTGCTGCACTTCATTATCTTCAGGAGCAATTGCAATTGCAACAACCGCAGGAGCAACAATCACAACAACAGCAGCCTTTGACAATGCCATCGCCGCCGCCGTATCAACAACAACAGTCACGACAACAACCACACCAAAATGGCAGCAGTAGTAGCAGTCTTGGCAATCAATTGCTTGCCATAGGCAATAACAATAACAATAGCTTCAATAACAATTCCAATCACTCCAATAGTTTTAGTGGTAATTACAACAACGCTAGTGCTTTCACCAACAACGGTGCCAGCAGCAGCGGCGGCAACAACTTTGCCCACAACCACTCGGCAAGCAGTGGAAACAACTTCACCAACAACCCCACAAACAGTGGAAATTTCTCCAATAATGCGGCTAGCGGCAGCAACTTCACCAACAATCTTTCTGGCGGCAGCAATTACACCAACAGCAACCGAAATTTTACCAATAATGCAGCAGCTAGCAGCAGCAACTTCATCAGCAACACGGCTAGCAGCAGCAGCAACTTTTCCAACAATACAGCTAGCGGTAGCAATTACAACAAGAGCCCTAGCAGCAACGTGATTGGAAGCAGCAACATTGACAGCAACAACACTAATAATCACCACACTTCGCCGCAACACGACTTCAGTTTTAATATGTCGACAACTGAACAAGAACTGCATCAGCAAACACTTAAGTTGCAGCAGCTGCACCTTGCCAACAGCTTCAACAACACCACAGCAGCGGCATCAACAACAACATCAGCGGCAGCTGCAACTTCCACTTCCGCAACGGCAACGGCGACATCATCATCCACGAACCCAACAAATGTCGGATTCTTATGGCGTACATAACCAGAGAGTTGAGAAGCGTACGATGAAGGCAATCTTCAAACTAGAAATTATATATAACAAACTTATATATATCTATATATATATATATAAAACTATGAATACCTTATATTGATCATCGTAGTATCAGCATCCATCGAAACCATATACAGAAACCCAAATTTTTATGTTCTCAAACCCCAAGAATTAATTAACTATATTTTTTTTTGTATGTTCCTCACTTTAACCCTTATGTTGTAGTTGGTTTTTTTGTGCTTTTTTTTGGGAAGAATCTTTTTTTTCTTTTTGTAACTAGCTCTAAGGCAAGACACGTATATGTATACAAATCATAAATAATTATATATAAATATATATAT
Organism: Drosophila pseudotakahashii; assembly: GCA_035046095.1. Classification (NCBI taxonomy): domain Eukaryota; kingdom Metazoa; phylum Arthropoda; class Insecta; order Diptera; family Drosophilidae; genus Drosophila; species Drosophila pseudotakahashii. The sequence continues at coordinate 20,037,946 of JAWNOE010000105.1, forward strand.
ATATATAGAATGAGAGATCGACGAAGAAGTCGATCATTTTTTTTGCTTAAACTTAGAGAAAAGAAACCTATGAGAAATACATTTTTTTGTCACATATTTATAACGTATAATCGTAAAGAAATACAACAAAATATATTATATACAAAAACACACACATTATATATCTATAACTATATAACATACTTGTAGGCGTGAAGACATAAGCTCTGATTGTTTATTTTTTTTTCTCTGTGTCTGAAACTGATTTTTTTGGCGCGAACTATGCCGCAACAACGTACACGGGCATCGTGTATGTTTATAGCTGAAGTTAATCGAGATATATGAATACATATTACTTTTTTTTTCATAATTTATAAATCCATTTTTTTTGTCTATATTATATACGTAACGAAATGGCTAAACCGGCTGGACATGCTCAAGTTTTCAGGCTGTTTATTACTACATTTAAAACAAAAACAAAAAAACTTAGCTAGAAATATGCTTGAGTAGGAGAAGGAGAAAGAGACCCAGACAAAATTACAATACAAACCCAATTTTTTTCATAGCTATAATGAATATGTTTTTTTTTTACTAAGTATAAATACTTTTTTTGAAATCCATTTTTTTTATTACTTTACGAAAAAACTTGAGCATGTAGCAGCAAGAGAAACGAAGCGAAACAAAATAACATTCAAAATCCGAGTAAGAAAAGAAACGTGATAAATAGCCCGACAAAATGAAAATCAGAAGAAATCGTATGGGAAAGTAGAAAGAAAAAATAGAAAGGAAATCGAAAGGAACGAAAAAAGAGAACACAAAATCATAGGAGTGACTTGGCTTGATTATTTTAACTTTAAATAACTCGAAAAAAGCACATCGTTAATGTTTTAATTTTGTATTTTATTTTACGTTTTTGTTTTTTATACTTTTATTTTATCAATTTTCGATTTTCCAATTCAGCCAGTCACTTCACCTGCAGACAACAAATATTATTTCGGTGTAGGTGCATAAATTAATGGAAGAGAACAACAGATATTAAAACTTCAAAATATGCGATGATCCTTTTTGCTAAATTCTATAAATACTTTTATTAATTACTTATAAACAAACAAAAAAAAAATTGTAAACATTTTAATTTGTTAAAAAAACGAGGAAAACATTTCAGAATTTCAATCTTATTTTATTATTTTATTACCATGTCTCTGGCTTAAAACAAAACTTACAAGAAAATAAGAAAATCATTATTTAAGGCAACTTAATAAACATTTTCGACACAAACAACATTACCCCTGAGTTTTCTTTTAATTTATATATAATTATGATTAAGACTATGATAACACTCTATGTTTTCCCAGAGTTTATGTGGCATATGAAGTCAACGAAATAAGAGTAATAAGAAGAAACTAGTTTTAAGCGAGAAGCAGACACAGTAAACTCTTACAGCTTGGTTGTGCTGAATACTAAATATAACGATTCAAAAACAAAACAAAAGAAATCCGAAATATATATGTATATGAAGAGTGCATTGTGCATTAGCGAAAATAAAACCGAATATTTATACACAAAATCGAGAGCGATTATTAAATCAATATGTAAGCGACATTCATTCTAAAGCCCCTCCAATCGGGACGGCGGCGTCAAACTCACTTAAATCGAAAGCAAATAGTCTCAACCAAAGTAGCCTTAGTGAATAAGCGGATACATAACGAATATCGGATTAATCGAAAGCAGAATTCAGAACTCATACATATGGCATATGGCACCTTAGCATGCGGTCGATTGTCTCGTGTAATTAGATTAAGCCATGGCGAACCAAAAATAAGTATTTATTCATTTTTTCTTGGATAGCGCGAGGGAATATTTTTTTGTGACTATTTTTTGAGCATGTGACAAAAGGCAAATCATAAATGGAACTTGTTTTTTTTAGACGGTTTTTTTTTTATCTCGTAACCCTTTAGACAATTTTTTTCTTTACTCATAAGAAGCCAAGCTAATTTTGTTGTAACACCGAGACCGAACTGGCGACGCAGCAACTGAATAGAGTTTTTTTTTTGGTATTTTTAATAACTAACATTGTAGAACATGGTAACCTCACAGAAAACCTAATCGCAAATACATTTAAAATGTTGTTCAATAAAAACTTAAAAAGCATGAAACGTGTTAAGTAACGGAAATATACATTATACATTTTTTTATATCAAAGTAAATGTGTCTAGAAGGTAAAGATCTTTTTATAAAGAAAAAAAAAAAAAACAAACCAAAATACCAGAAATATGCATACAATTTTTTTTCTAGCATAAGAAAAAAGCGTTTTTTATATAAACATATATTATACAAGAAAAACACAAAAAAATGAAAACAAAAACAAACAAATGACTTGAAAAAAACAACCTCAACAAAGCGGAGATTAGTGAAACCCCGATATTGGTTCAGATTCAGATAGATTTATTCTTTTTCTGCTTCCGTTGAGGGAGAGAGATAAGCGCTTTATCCTATAATGAAACTTTTTGGTATTATTTCGTGGTTTCAATTTCGACCATCTATCTATCTGCTCTATTCCCTTTAGCCTCTCTACCCGAATGTAGTGCCCCTTGTAGCGCTCATATTTCATCTAAAAAATAAAAAAAATAATAATATAAAAAAACACCGACAAATTATATACAATTCAAGGAAATACAAGAATATATAGAGATATGTATACATAGATTTAAACAAACGGCAACTACCAGGAGGAGGAGCTAGGACCGCCCAATGAGGTGGAGTAATTTTTTTTGAACAAAAAAAAATAGTGAGGTTAACACTCGATCGGATGGCGATGATTGTATGTGAAACGTGAACTGCCCTATGAAAGATTTTTTAAAAACCGAACACCAAACTAAAAAACGACAGAAAACAAAACAGAATAAAAATAAAAATCAGATCTAGATAAAGATAAAGATAAAGATTAACGATAATGAATAAAGAATAAAGTTGACAAGTAAGAATACTACAAAATGCCTACAAATAAATGCATACCTAAAAGCAATATACATACATTCATACATAGAACAAGTTTAGTGGAACAAAACAACAGTTTAAATAGCAAGCAACAAACAAAGGGAATATATTCGACAAAAACAATTATATTAACTATACCGTATACAAAATATATATATATATATATTATACCTATTAAGCCCCCGAGAGCGGAAATTTTTTTGAAATAACTAAATATTTAAAAGTAAAAACGTAATGTACCGTAATATACCGAATAAACGACACACACACACACGCATAGAGACAGACAGACAGCAGACAGACTCGTAAAATGTTCGTAGTTCGTAAAAGCTACACGAGAAAATGGAAAAAACAAGAATAAATAAGAACAACTTGAATTTTAACTCGTTTATACAAAAGAACACATATATACATATATTAAACTAGCAGCTAATTGTTGTACTTAAGAAATGTCACATTACAAAAAGAACAAATAAACGAAAGAACATTTCAAATTCAAACAGAACGCAAAACAAACTAACGGTCGTTTTTCTTAGAGATGGGATGGTTTTTCAAATTTAACAGTGCGCTTAACAGCACTGCCGCATCTTAACAGCACTCTGTATTCAATAACAGCGATCGTTAAAATTTTAAGATCTTGAATTTTAAATATTATTACGAATATATGAACATTAAAAACCAATCGATGTGCTTGAAAATAAATATCATAAATAAACACTGATGGTTTTTAAAAATCTAAAATAAACATTGTTCAGAGAATTAAGTTCTTCTTTGTTCTTTTTCCTTCTAAAAATTTGAATGCCAACAAAATATTTAAACCCATATATTTGGGAGCTCTTGATTTATTTATTTTCTATTTTATTGCCCCTCTCTTGTTTAATCACCCGTTTATTGTATGCGCAAAATGGACTTGTTCGATCACATTCTTCAGCAAATCAAATTTCTAGTTCTACTTGAACACTATCTACTTTTTTCGGAAAATCCAAGGTTGGCACTTGAAAAGTCAGAAGGCGCAAAAACCTTTTGATTAAAGTTTGAGCATTTTTGTAATACTTTTGCTGGAACTGCTGTTACAAACATATATACCTTTATCGGTCATTGCAAAATAACCTAATCATGGGTGTTCGACAACAAACAAATCACTTGTTTGATTAGTTTTCCTGCAACGAATCACTTCTTTCCATTTCCATTCGCACTTTACACTCGAGGATGTGCCCACCTGGGGCCTTATATCATCGCCGATCTTTATATCTCGAGTGCAAAACTTATGCCACCAAGTGGGTTGTGCAATAAATTCGATTCGGGACGAATTACAAGTGTATCTATGCAGTCGACGTAATATTTATTGATATCATACCGAGTGGTAAACAAAGTTCTCGATGTGATTTCATATTTTCCGGATCGTCAGGTGCTGATAGCCGCTACACGTTTTCACACCGCCTCCAATTAGTGTTCCGGAATTGCGTCAGAGCACGCAATTCATCAGATAAGAGCCACTCTATTCACTCGACTCTCGATCCTTCGCCTCGTGATTCCCGATCTATGATCCGTGATTCGTGATCCGTGATTCGTGATCCATGATTCGTGATCCATCATCGTGTCACGAAGGCACACCTTTGTTAGACTCTATAACACTATCAAGTGGCGATAAGCAATTGACATTAACGCAATTTGTGGGCCAGTCATTGTTTGGATTCCCGCATGGACAACTTGAAGGTTGAGTCTCTTGAGGGTTGGGCCCTGGATTGCAGGGTACTGAGATTGCATAATTACCATCCAGAAAGTGGGCACGTTTCAGTTGCACTCTAGATCTCACAGTGAGTATTGGCTAAAAGGCACTTGGCTTTTGCAAAGGTTATCTTTCAAATTATTTTCCTATTTCTCCTTAAATTTAAAACATTATTAAATAGATATATTAAATACTAGATTTAATACTAGAAATACTAGCAATTTTTAGTATATAAAGAGAAGATTCGAGTGTAATAGTTTTGCTTGAAATGTGTTATCTATTAAAGACTCTTCAATTGCAAAAAAAAACTGCTGATTAATTTCTATTTAATCAACAACGCACTTGTAATAGGAATTTCCGATCATTCGAGGTTCTGAAAACAGTAAATTGAACCCAGAAATAACTTGAAAAGTATATAGTTTTTTTGTATGTTGCAAATAGCAGTTTAACATACATTCGTTTTTATTAATAATAATACAAGGCATTAAAGTATAAATACTATATACATACATATAGGGCTGAAAAAAAAACAAAAAAAATAATACAAAAAAAGGTAGGTATATGTAAATGTGTGAAAATTCATTCTGCATCTGCAACATGCACTTCAATTGACTTTTGTTTACTTGGTAAATGGTCTTTATTGTTCATCAAATTGCCGCATTGAATGCGGCTGCCAAGGCTAAGTACTTAACACATCACAGATTGAAGACCCCGACCCGCTTTCTAATGGAAATGCTTTGTGTTTCACTGCCTACATTCGTTCTAAATCTCATAAAATTTACCTATGATTTTAAAGATTTTTTGATTTTTCTAGATTTTTTTTGAGACACGGAAAACCAGCGAATGTGCCAATGAAACTTTACTTTAACCCCCCGATATATCATTTTATATCATTAAAATATATTTTTTTTAATTTTTTAAACTATTTTTTAAGGAACACTTCGTGCAGCTCCACGTCCTTCAGGTTGACGAGCGTCAATCTGCGCGAGAACTTGCCCGTCTGCCAACGCTCCTCCAGCTCCTCGAGCGTCCTGCCCTTCGTCTCCGGGACAAAGGTCCCTATGAAGGCGGCCGCCAGGAAGGAGATGCCCGCATAGAAGGCAAACAGATTGGCGGTGCCCAAGGCATCCTTCATATTCGGATAGATCTTCAGCATCACGAAGGCCAGGATCATGCCGAAGAAGATGGCTATGCCGGAGGCGCTGCCCCTCGCCCGCTGCGGAAAGACCTCGGAGATCATGAAGAAGGGCAGCGTCAGCATGCCCATCGTGGAGAAGATGATGTGGCAGACGATGCAGGCCACCGGCAGCCAGTGCCAGGTGCCCAAAGTGTCGGGAAACCAATTGCCGCCGGCCAACAGCAACATGCAGAAGCCCATTCCCGTGGCCGAGAAAATCCCAGCCGGCTTGCGACCCCATTTCTCGAAGATCCCACTCATGAAGAGCGTCGTGATTATCCTGGCCACGCCCAGCATTACGGCCACCAGCACAGGATCAATGGTGACGCCCGCCTGCTGGGCAATCTGTACGGCATACACGATGATCACCACCACACCGCAGGCCTGTTGGAACCCAAAGAAGGTGGTCATCATTAGCACGGGCTTGTAGACCTCCGGTCGGTGGATCATCTGGCTGAGGGACTCCCCGGCGGCGGTCGTATTGCTCGCATCCGCCAGCTCCTTCATGTGCGCCAGCTCCTCCTCGAATTCCGGTACGTAGTCCACCTCTTAAAATGGATTAAAAATAAATTAAATAAATATAAGTGAGTTATGCAAGTTGGGGGGTTGGAAAATATTGGAAAACTAGAGTTATAAAGAAAGTAAAAAATATACCAAAAAATAAAAAAAAAATGATAAAGTATTATATAATGGTTTGAAATTGTTGGAAAACTCAGGAAATAAACTAGCTAAATAAAATAATATATAATATAATAATAAATAATAATATAATATAATTAATAATAAATAATAATATAAAAAAATAAAATGTTATTTGAATAAATATAAAAAAATATGTTAATAACGTATAGTAAGTATAGTATAGTATAGTATAGTAGTAAAGTAAAAGAAAAAAATTATATAAAACTGAAGTTCTAAAGTTGAAAAAAAAATAATATATATAAATAATACAATTTTAGCGTCAATAAAATATACCTTATAGAATTATATTTTTATATTTTATCATAATTGTAAATGGTATTTAACGATTGATTAGGTATTTCCTTAAATACTTTAAGCCCTCTTGATAAGAAATTATAATAACAGAACAACCTGTATCCTCAATAAACTTTTTACTTCCGCAAATATATAAATACATTTTAAGTGACAAAACCAGTAATGCATATTTAAGGCTTTAAATGTTAATTAAGATAATTGAAATTGCGATAAACAGATAAAGGAAATGTATATATAATAATTACTTTCATTGCTTTGCCATTTTGCTGCCTCTGAACCTAAAAAATCGCATTAAAACACTTCGAATGAAAGAACACATACGATAAAGGTCAATGTTGACATTAGATTTATAGTACCTACATATCTAATTTCCTAATGGATTGCCTGACTTTTCTACACCTACTCACTTAATTTTTCAGTCACTTTAATGTCTTCAAATTGCTGGCCAGATTGTTTGATTATTTTGTATTTTATTAGTCAACGATTAGGTGAATCGTATCTGATTTTCATTTACACTATCCCACAGGGTAAAGGGACTAAAAGTTTTCTTTAATGTTATTTATAGTTTTTTATTAAAGAAGATATATTTTAGGATTTATTTATGATGTGATTCTATTTTAGTAAAATTTAAAATAATAGTTTGAATGATTTAGTTAAAGTTTGCCATTTTTACTGGTAAAAGTTAAAGGTAAAGAATTTTTTAAAGTTAATATATCATAATCATACTTTAATATTAACACAAAAAAAATATTAAAATTAAGAAAATGATATAGGGGCAACGTTGTTTAGTTATCTGATTTTTAATTACACTAGCCCACAAAATAAAGGAACTAAATATATTTATATATAATAATAATATGGAATAATATTTTTTAATTTTAATATATCATAATCATACAAAAATATTAACACAAAGAAAATATATTAAAATTAAGAAAATGATATAGGGGTACCATTGTTCATCTATCTGAATTTTAATTACACTAGCCACCAAAATAAAGGAACTAAATATGATATAGGGGTAATTTGCTTTAGTTTTCAGTTCTCAACTCACCTTTTTTGGGCAGACCGCGGAAGTATCTGAGCGACGACCTGGCCCGCTCCTCCTTGCCCTTGGTGAGCAGCCAGCTGGGGGATTCCGGCATGGGGAAGACGCACAGGGTGGCCGCCAGTTGGTAGCAACAGCTGATGGCGAAGATCAGCTGGAGGTTGTGCCTTATAAAGTAGCCCAGGACGTACATCATCAGGATGCCGCTGGCCAGGCCCAGTGAGGTGCCCAATATCAGGCGACCCCGTATCCTGGGCAAGCTGATCTCGGCGGAATAAACGCCCACCGGCGAGACGAACATCCCAATCATGATGCCGCCAAAGCAGCGACCCAGCAGCATCTGATAGTATATCATATCGCGATCGGAGTGCATGAAGCTCGTCACGAGCAGGATCCAGCCAACGAGTCCTATCAGGTTGGTCAGCAGGATGGTGTGTTTGCGGCCAATCCGGTCCAGAAAGTAGCTAACCAGCAGGCCACCTAACGGACAGGCCATGTTTTGAATGGAGGCTGGAAGGGATTTAAAGGGAGGATTAAGATTTTAGATATATAGATTTAGGAAATTGACAAATAAATTAAATATCTTAGTAATCATTGCATTTATGTTAAGTCACAAAAGTTACTTAATATTATCATTATTTTATTTTGTTTTCTGGGCATGTTCAATAAATATAATAAATATTTTTTGGTCTTAAATACTTTGTGTATTTGAATAATCATAGGGTTTTTTGATCTTTAGTTAAAAAAAAATCATTTTAAATTATTTTTTGTTTTCTCTTTTCCAATTTTTTCACTAAAATTGTGTATGATTGCGACGTATTGATTTTAAAAATATTTTTAGGTCTTAATAATTTTATATATTTTTTTTTATAATTATTTTATTTTTTTATTAATTATTTTTTAATAATTTTTAAATTTATTGTAATTTAATTAAAGTTTTTTTTTGGTTTTCTAGGTTTAATATATTTGATATTTTTTAGTCTCACTTTTTATATATTAAAATTTTTTTGAGGTTTAATGAAAGGTTTTTAGTTTTAAAAAATCATTTGATTGCACTTTTGATAATGATTTAGATTTATGGAATTTTTAATGTTTTTTTTTAGGTATTTTTAGGTTTATTTTTTTAACACTATAATTTTAGAATAATAGAGCTTTAGTTTTAATAATGTAATAAAAGATATTTCTCGTTTTCTAGGACTGATATATTTTCTATTTAATTTTTATTTATTTTATATATTTTAATTTGAATTATTTCACAACACTATTTAGTATCACCCCTAATCTTGCAATTTACGTGGGCTTACCAAACCAACTGGACTCGTCCTTGTTGAGCCAAAAGGGCTGCGTTTCGTCGTGCAGCTGGGTGAGAGTGACGGCGGGCATGCTGACGACCATTCCGGAGCCGAGGACGCCGGAGTTGCCCAGGAGGACCATCAGTTCCTGCCGCAGAACGGCCAGGCGTCCCTCGCCCAATGGCTTCACCTTTTTGGCCTCCTTGGTGTCCTTGGTATCCTTGGCAGGAACAACGGTGGGTTTGTAGGCCGGTGGCACCAGCTGCTCTTCCTGCTGGCCCTTCATTTTGCTTTCTTTCCTTATTATTGGCTTTTTGATATTTATTTTATATTTAATACAGAAAAGAGGGACGAAAAAGGGGGCGTTTCTCTGGCAGCCGGTGGTTCGCTGTTCGCTGCCAATCAATTAATGGCTCACAATTAGCTATAGTGGCTATGTCGTCGACTACCGGGGGCATTCACTATGCTGGCTCTGGCTCTGATAGCTTCGACTGCTGCTTCGACTGCTCGACAAGTGGAAACTTCCGCGCATTTCAATCGAGAATCAAGGGCTCGCTCGCTCCTCCAGTATCAATTTCACAAGTTGCACTTATCAGTTTTACGAACGTTACCTATCCGTTGTTCTCCTGCTGTTTTTACCAAATTTGCAAAAATCCATAACTCTTTCTTTTTTTCCCCCTCCTGTATTTTCTGTATTTTTTACTCGGTGGTATACAAAAAAAAAAACACGTCCGTTTCGTTCGGCTTTCACTGGGCGACTGAAAACTGATGCTATGCTCTTTGCGGTCCCATAATTTGCAAATTAAAAAATTATTGTTTGCATTTAATACGAAATGAGAATGGGAATACGCGGCGTATACGCGATTAGGCGCGATTCGAATTCGGCGATTACGTATACGCCACCGCAGCCAGTCAGCCCGTCGGCTGACACGCTGTGAGCGGCGTTTTGAACGCAATTAGCTGTCTAATCGATCCGGCGACACCCTCAAATGACCCCACCTCACCCCCGATAGCCCATGGAGAGAGAGGGCCAGAGACTAAGAGACCCCCTGGGACCCGTACTATCTCCATTGCTCTCGCGTTTTCTCTCCCAATCGAACGACATTGGCAACGAACTTGACATTGGCCCGCGAGACGCAAGGTGAAACGGGGGAAAGGTAAATGGTAAATGCCATATAAAAACGGAACACCGAAATGAAGAGCGAAATCTGTCATCGGTCGGTCGTTCGAATACCCTGATTCGGTTTCGGTTTCGGATTCGGAATCCCCCGAACAACAAAAAAAAAAAACTAAAAGAGAAGCAAACGAAATATCAACTAAGCGTAAACAATTTAATTTGTTTATTTATGACTCTACTAATCTTAACAAAATCAACACTCACGTTTCGGGGGACTTTTGATATTAACTTCTTATATGTATGTTTGTTTGTGCATTTCTTTGTCATTTACTTAAGAAATTTACAGTTAAAAGTGAATAAGGTCTAGAAATAAATTCAAATAATATTAATAATAATATAAATAATATTTTAAAATATTATTGAGATTATTAAAATATATTTAGTTAACTAAAATTTCTCTATTTTAAAATATATATTATATACTTATATCCATTCTATATATTCCACGCAATTTATTTTATTAATTTATAGTCGAACACTTTATAATAATATTTTATTAATTTAAGCTTAAGGCCCCGTAGCTATAGATAAATTTAAGATCGCCTGTAAATTTTACATTAGAACCGAACATTTCATAATAATAATAATATTTTATTAATTTATTAAAAAAAAAGTGTATATTAATCTTCAATTCAATAAGCATTTAAAATGTCCTAGTTTGTAAAAATAAAATATTTATTAAACTTATTATATTAGTAAAAAATATATATTTAATATTAAAAGCAAAGTATAAAATCCGTGATAAATAAATCCGTAAATTAAAATGGAATAAAAATAGCAGAAAACAACTCATTTGAATATTGTATATGTGGATTTACTCAGTTTTTCTTTAATTAGAATAAATGCTTTAAAGTGTATTCAAAATAAGGTTTACTCTCTGTGGTGTAAGGGTATATTTATGAGGCAAATGTTTTTTTTCATTTTTATATAAAAAAATGTTAGGGTTTATTTATGAGACAAATGTTATATTTTTCTCTTTTAAATAAAAAAAAAATAATCCATTATATTTTTAGAGTTTGTATTAAATAGGCCGCAATTTATTAAAAATAAAATGGACTCTTCTTAAGGCAAGGGTATTTTTATAAGGTAAACACAAATGTTTCGTTAATGAAATTTCTGTTGTTTTTTTCTGTTTTCTGTTCTGTTTACGAAGCACCTCGGACATCGGAATCGGTGCGAATATTGCGGCTGCAGTTGGCCAAAAGCCAACAGTTAAAAGCCAGAAGCCAAAAACCGAAAGCCGAAAACCGAAAGAGAGAAAACCAGAAGCTTATCACTACTCGCCATCCACCTGTCCGCCTGTCTCTCATTTTTTTTCGCCACCTTTGCTGCGGAAGAGGTGCATAAATTATGCGATATCGAGCGGAATGTTAATACCCGGCGCTCTGTTCGGGTTTTTGGACCCCCGGACTTATCAATAGGGCGATGCGATGCACGCCGCTGCCACGCGGATAGTTTCGTTTCGATTCCGAAGTATGAATAATATTTTGCTCTCCCCATTAATTAACGAAATCGGAGCCCCAGAATTGTGGTAGCCCGATTTCTGTTTTTTTTTTTTATGACCACAATCACATTTGTAATCACGATAATGGCAGCAAATATTTAAATTGTGATTGCGGCGGGCCAATTTGACAAGTGTTCAAATATTTATGGCTTAATATTTAGAGACCTTAGCAGATCAGCAACAAAAAAAAAAAAAAATGGCCAAGCAAGCCAAGTGAAACGATAAGTAATTTATGGCCAGCCACCAGTGAACAGATAATTTAAATTAAAACTGATTTATGACGGCCGTAGGCAAATTTCTGGTTTCCTGCTAAGTGCTACCTTTCACCAGGGCTTTCCCCCTTTTTTTTTTACTCCATCAATCAAGCTGAATTTGTAACTCCAAATCAATTATACTCGGATTTCGCAGCCGAAAGAAAAATAACCTTTCGGGGATCGAAAAAAACCGACTTTCCTACTCAACCGATCGTTCGATTATAATTATATGTAAATGTCTTGCCAGACAGCTGATAAAACAGTAACAATGAAAACGTGAGATTGTCTGGCCCAGAACAGCTTTAAAAAAAATAAAAATAAAAAGAAAAAGAAATACAGTGTATATCAGATAACACTCGCAGACCCATATATGTATATACTTCTCAATTCTGAACCGAATAATGGCGCCTTTCGACCGACAGTCCTAAGAAATTCTCAAGGTAATCCCAAAAGAATTTTGGACTTTGTACTTCGCTTTATAAAATATTATTATTACACATTTAAAATTTTTTGTTTAGTAATAGTGTTATGTAAATTTGCAAATTGCAAAACTAAATGATTAAATACAACACATTTCAATCATTTTTTCGCTATCTATCGACCGAATTCCACTGTAAACTGATCAAAACTGGTTATCTGAGGACTGTTTCTACGTCAGCATTACTCAAAGTTCGCTATGCCCGGCTGGCAACAAGAATTTATTTTGGCAACCGACTTAACTTTACTACGATTCAAGTATTTTTTCAACCTAAAAGATTTTTTTAATGATTTCAGTGGAGTTAAAAATAAAAAAAATTAAAATAATAATAAAAATACATTTAATAACACAAATCTTTTCATTTCAAGGGCAAACAAGTTAAATGTATTAGTTATTTTTGTATTAGCCAATAACACCATTTTGTTATCACATTTTATTTAACAGAAGTTTTGAATTTTGGTAACAGCCCAAGAGCGCGCCAAATCAGTAACATATATCGATAGTCGTCCCTAATGGTTCAATGACACCTATCGTAAAAGTTAACAGAGCTGTTAACACCTGGCGTTACCAGACCGTCTAAAATAGATTGAAATTTAAAATATATATACGTTATTTTCAAGCTAAATGTGCGTAAATGTTTGGTACTTAAATTTGCAGTGCAAACAGTGGTTAGTTGGCTTATCATGGCATGTGTATTATCTTGAGAAAGTTTTATACAAGAACATAATAATAATAATAAGCAAAGCAAGTATTTATTATATTTACACTAAAAGAGTATGTTTAAAATGTATTGTTTTTAAATAAAAACAATACTTCCTTTATTTAAGCATTTAACATTTGCTGTTTTTAGCTGCTCCCCTTTGCTGAAAAACCTTACATTATCTGCTCTGTGCATTTTCCGCTGTTAACAATAGTTAACAGTGGCCTAGTGTTGCCATTTTGACCCTTTTCCGGATATAAGTTCTTTTCTAAAATTAATATAAAATATATACATATAAATTAGTTTAAAAAATGTTTCGATTAAATTCACAATATAAACTGCTTTCCTTAGGAAGCACACACATAAAAGTACATTGAACATATATATCATATATATATATATATTTAATAAATTTAATAATATTTTATCACTTCATAAACTCAGCTGTAAAGTTTAATTTAATGTTTACTCAGAAGATTAAGACTTAATTTATAATTAAAGTACAAAAACTATACTAAATAGTAAAGTAAAATAAAAATAAAGATTGTTGGCTTTTTAAAAAATAAATTTCGTCTTATTTTTCGCTATTTTTGTGTCTGCTCTGTTCTGTCCTTTGAATTTGTGCTGGCAGCGCCTTAACAGCGGCTGTTATCTTCTGTTGGCCCCTCCAAACTTGGCCAACAAAGCAGAAAATTCAGTTGGTTTCTGGCGCTCAGCGAAAGCGCACGTGCGACTGCCCCGCCCCCTTTTAGCTGCCTCCCAAAAAACGCGAACAAAATTTTTGGCGCGCATTTTTGTGAACCTACAATTGCAATTAAATTATTTGACTTTTTTTTTCTAGTGCTATCAATAGGATCTGATTGTTTTTTTTTATGAGGGTGCGTGTGTGTTTTGATTATTGAAATAATTGTAATCATAGATGTAACTTTGGCCGAGTGTGTGTGTGTGTGGCTAATTGCAGGGCGCACTTGAAATATTCATGGGACAAGTGCAGCGACAAAGGGCTAAATAATTCACCAGAACTAGCAGTTCTTTTTCTGTGTGTGTTTCTGGACAAAAAAAAAAGAAGAACAACAAAGAGGTGAAAGGAAAAGGAAAAGCCGGCGATCCGACGAACATGTAAATCGAAGCTCAAATGGCAGCGAGCATCAAGCCACGGTACAGGTTCAAATCCCACGGCGCCGCCCTGGAGTGCCTCCTGCACCTCGTCCTGTTCAGCAGAGGTGAGTCCTTGGTCCCTAATGTCCTTATCCATATCCTTGGCCACACTGTCGAGAAAAATGGGCCCCCAAAATGGGGCAGTTTTGCCGAATATATTCCAAAATGATTAGTATTTGAAAAGGAATTGTTATTGTACTAATTTAATTTCTTAAATAAATAATATTTTTATAATATAAATAATATATAAATATAAATAATATAAATCATATTCATATTTATTCAATTCATGTGAATATTTCTTAAATTATATTTATTAATATTTATAATATTCTTTCCTGAATAAGATATTTTATTATTGTGATTCCATTTTCTTAAGATTTTTTTTTAACTCAGTATTTTTTGTTAATTTTTGTAAACTACCTCTTTAAAATAATTCAAAGAGTTTACAGGCCAAATATTCTATTATAAAACCATATGCGTTGCTGCATTTGATTTTATCATGTTTGTACTTCTCCCTCACCTGTAATTGTTTACAAAATGTAAGTCTATAAAACCCCACCCATTATAAGGTCATTATTCACACAGAGAAAAAATAGCAATACAAACAAATTAGCAAAAATAGGAATTTACATAAAAAGAATTTTTTAAAGACCAAAAATATATGGAAAAGTAATTGACATTATAAAATGGTTAAGGAATAATTTATGCAATTAATTTTTTGTTCAATTTGGTTTTCTTATAAAGATATAATTACAAGATATCGGCTCTTTTGATTGTATTTCTCTTTTTTCCGACGTGCACTTGCAATTCCCTCGAGGTGGCCGAAAATGCCCAAAAACTGCTGGCGAACGCGGCGTATGCGTAATTTATGGACCTGCTCCCATTGCATTCCACTTGCGGCGCGGGCCATAACGGTACTTAACGAAATTAAAATGCCAACTGTTCTCCATCTCCTGGGCGTACTAGCCCCGCCCACCGACCACCGCACAGTGGCACAAAATTATTATTAAAAATTAGTATTTTTTTGTAAAAATGTTCTACATCATTTAATTATAAATATATTTCCCTTAGAATTTCCCCGAATTTTTAGTCCCCTTTTCCTTTTCTGTATAATATTTTCTCTTAAGAGAGAGATAAGGTTTAAAAAACATTTAAAAAAGTGTACAAAAGTATGCTATAAATAAAACATTGTTTTTCCACATATGTATTTTAACGTTTTCATATTTATTAGCATACTTTTGGACACATTTTTGGTATGTTTTACATCTCTAGATATTTTGCCAAGTCAGTTTGCCTATTTTGACCTCTGTGCCATCGGTTGCGTTAATGTGCGAAATGGACAGCAGCAGGAGCGGCAGCAGCAGCCAAAGGAAAACTTTATTATTATCATAGAATTCTTGGAAAATTGTTGCCTCAGCTTTTTTTCCGTCCCCCGCTCTTCAGCGGTGCATCTCCGTCAAGAAAAAGTGCAACACGAAAGGAATGTGGCCAACTAAAGTAATCCCAGCAAATTGAAAAGAAAAAGAGAATCGGGAATCCAACTTTTTCTTTTTAGCCTTCAAGGCAATTTCAATTATCCTACGTTCAAATTATAAGCTGACTTTTGATTGACCAAACAGCTGGGATTGCAGTATCTAAACCCAACGAAAAACCTTGATTAAACTTTGTTTCTTGATAGCAAGTTGACAACGAATACTTGGAATTAAAAAATTAATTTGTCTTACATTTTTACCGTAAATCAATATTTATTATTAAACACCCCCATTGGAATTGTTTCCCAACCAAAAAACCATTAGCAACTTTATGAAACAGTTTAGGGCGATTACAAAATTTCCAAACAATCTAAACAACTTTTATAGGCCGGAGGAAATTTCAATTAGGGAAGCACTTAATAATTGCTACTTATTAATGAATGAAATAGCCGGACCGTGGAATTTCTCACCGCTTTATGGGGCTTTTATTGGGCGAAATTCTCAATTCGATTATTCCCAAATCGAATAATTTTTGCAATATAATTCTCGAAAGGCTCGCGGCGATTCGTTTGGGTTTCCCATGTCAGCTGACTGGTATTCCCCAGTCACAACTTATGCGGGGTTCTATCTGGTTGGGATTCAACCCGGGGCCAAGTTCACTCCATTCTCATCGACACCCTTCGCTCATCCCTTGTTTTGGGCATTCCAAAAATAGACGCAAATCGCAGTTAAGAAATCTCATCACTCTGCCTAAGCGTGCCACAATGAAAATGAAAGCGTCTAAACCTAAAACCGATACTAGACAACAGGCAGACTTGCCTTTAGGCGATTGTGGGCAGCACTGAGAGAAGTTACAAACTTTGGGGGAAAAAATAGAGATGGAGTTTTAAAATCATTTGAAAGACGGTCCAAAAGTATGCAATAAACACTGAGATAATTTACAAACTTCTGGGGAAAATTTGAGATACAATTTTAAAATCATTTGAAAAGTATCCAAAAGTATGCTATACATAAAACATCGTTTTTCTGCCTGTGCAGATTATTACTAGCATACTTTTAGACACCTTTTTGGGATATTTAACATTTCTATATATTTTTCTGTGGTGTTCTACTTCGCTTAGACTTCAAATGAGAAAAGGGTGATGATAAATCTGTCCCTAACATTTTTCGAGAGCTTTCCTTAAATACCTATTTTTTTTCTCCGAGTGCATTGACGGATTGGTTACAGCTCACCTGGCTATGAGTTTGCCCGATGGGCTTGGGACCCGGGACTCGGGACTCGGGACTCGGGACTCGGGACTCGGGACTCGGGACCTGTCTTAACTGGCTTACGGACGTGCGGCTGTCACAAAAGGGCGGGCTAACTCTATCTCAGTCCTGGACCCCGGACATAGACATACGGGCATAGAGACACAACAGATCCAGTCCGACGCAATATGGCGACACTAATCTGAGATTGTCAGCAACCCCACCCCCACCCCACTTCCACCGCATGTTTGCGTTTGCAGCTGATTAGACGGCGGTGACACTCCATTTAACTGTCAGCCGCAGTGCCTGCGAACAGAACCTCTGCAAAAAGGGCAACCTGCAGCACGGCGAACAACATTTCATAATTCACATTTGTAGCCTTCCCCTTGAAATAATAATTATAAATATATAAATAAATAGTTGATTGGAATGGGGATACGATTTCTACATTTCCTGTTATCGATAACCAAGTTTATGGATTAATAAAAAACTGAAATGTATTTATTAAAAGTACAAACTTCTTCAACATAATTGTATTACTTTATAAAATTAAAGAGGTTTTTTGTTTCTCTTATCTCTAACTTAACTCTAACCTAACTCGAACTTAACTCTAACTTAACTCCAACTTGAAGACGAAATATTTATTATTAAGATGAAAACCCACCCACCCACTGAAATATGAAAAGTTATTTTTCCTGTGTAGCAACAGTTGCATCGTGGGGCGTTTGGTGGGTGGTCGGGGGTCCTTAGGCGAAAGGTCCTGCGTCCTTCTTGCGTCAGCGAAAGCTCTCAACCTTGCAACAATTATTCAGACCGCGTCCATCCATCCGTTCTTTCTTTTTTGGAATTTCGAATTATATAAGCTCTTTGTTATACAAAGTAATATTTTTAGCTTCACTTGAGCAAATCGAAAAGTTTTTTAGCTGGGCGTGGTCCCCCGTCAATGAAGAGTGTCAACAAAGTGATGTGAGTAATTCGAATACATTAATTCATTGCTGGTCTCCACTTTTTTCTGGCAACAACAACAAAGAATATTGAATCATAATCCCGGGGCTCAGAGGTTGGGGCACGTTTAATATTTTCTTGCCAACAAGAAAAATGACATAAAAACGTTTTAATGCAGGTGGAACCGAGAGAGATAACGGCCGTCAGGACTTAATGCCCCAAAAGATCTGAATAAAAATGGGGGAGTTTAACCTCAAGTGGAACTGAACCATTAAAGCGTAATGAAATGTGATGAAAAAGTATGTGTGTTGTTAAATGTAGCCAAATTAGAGATCTTCATAAGACAGATTAAAACTCATTAAAACAAACTCAAACTTCGGCGTCTCTTTATAAGTTTACAGACCTATAACATAACTATTCTCTTTAGATACCTTAACTTGGAATTTTCCAAGTGCTTTCGTTTATTACTTTTCTATATTTCAGTATTTTATATTTCAGTGTTCTATATTTCAGTATTCTATATTTAAGTATTCGGTTAACTTTAAGTGTAAACTCTTCAACGGCAACCCAAATGATTTTTTAATCCCCGAATAATAATGAAAAATTATAAAAGAAAGGGAGAGGGGGAAAAAGTGCGATTTATGGGGGGAAAATAGAGGTGGTGGAGAAATGCAGGAAAATGTTTACAAACATTGGACGGCGTACAAAAACTTTGTTGTGAAAATAAACAATACGGAAAATATAACACGAATGTGAAATGAATACTAAATACTCTTAATAAGCGGTTGTGGGTGAATGCACAGGAAATTTTTACTCAAAACTGAAACTTTTTCTTTTCCTTATATTTACAAAAAGAAAATAGTTAATACAAATATTTAATACCTATTTATTTATACAAAAATTACATTTTAAGGGAACATGTTTAAAATATATATGAAAAATCGTATGAAAATATTATCCCTCCATTTATTCTTTATTTCATCAGTTAACTCTTTGCAGCATTTTCCCCGTTTTATATAGCACTTGGTTTTTACAATTTCCCTTGGCCATGGTAACACATAAAAGGGAACCATCAACGGTGGCATCTTCATCAGCATCGTCAACAATTTGGCACATTATTACTCGCATATATATATATATTCGTACATATATTCAATTGTGTAGCCCCCCTCGAAACGCCCCTTTCGAGATATTGTTATTTTCTGGGTTCTGTGTGTTTTTTTCGGCCTCAAGGCAGCAGCATCTGGCTGCTGTCGCTGTTGCAATTTTTCCAAATTTGTCAACTGCTGTGGTCGACATGTCCCATCATCCTCCCAACCCCACCTACTCCCCCTCCCCCCCTGCCGCCCCCTTTTTGGCCCTTTTTACTAACCAAGGACGCGCATATGAAATGTGTCGTCTTTATTTTGTTTCAATGGGAAAACCGGCATTGAAGGGGAAATGTAATCGACTAAGTGATACCACTTGGAGATCTCGAAATCTAAACCTACCTAAACTGCAAACAACGATTTTCTAAGTGATTTTTATGTAAAGAAAAATATTGTTGTATACGTATTACGTATACCTAATATACAAACTGATTCGAAATTGATTATTGTCGTTATTTTCATAGATTTAATATTTTCAATAACTTTGCGCGTCTGTTCTCCCTTCTTCTTCCTAATCGAGTGCAGTTGGCTGTGCTGCATTGCGATATTTATCGTGTTATCGATTAATAGTGCTACTAGATTACATCATGTTTACACTTAATACTAATGCACTTCCATAACATCAATTAACACTATGTTCACACTTACTATTCTATTATTTTTTTTTATTTTTTAAGACTTATTAAACCAAAGAGATGTACTTTTTTATTAGTGTACTTAATATTCTGCAAGCATAAACCTAACAAACAGGCTTTAGCCCCTCCTAATTACATATTGACATGACATTTTGTATTTATTTTAAATACCTAACAAATCTGCAGACATTCCTAAGACGGCTTAACTTTTCACCAAAGAGAAGCCACTTTGTTTGTCGTTTGAGGGCATTGCAAATGTAATGTCAGATTATCCCCATTGAGTGACAGACTTGTGCGACTCCCTGATACCCTATAGATAACGCTATTTTCCCCCAATACAATCCCCCCTTTCAATTTATTGAGATTTGGCCAACTGCTGCTTTGATTTTGCCAAAAAACCATATGTAATACGCAAATGATTAATTATTTGCAAAAACCATATTTAATTTGTATTATTTTCCAGCAAATTTAAATCATTTTTCCTGTATCCTTACCATATTTTGTATAAATTTTGATTATTTTTCGTTGCTTTGCCGCGGGCTAAGGAATAACAATTTATGTCCTGCCACGCCCACCAACAAAAAAAATGGAATGATTTTGTTTTTACCATTTTGTGACATGTTACAAGCAGCAAAGGGAATAAAACGCGTATTAAAAATAATTTCCAAAGCGATTCTTTTTGGTCCTTTGCCATTTGCGTGTGCAACCAGCGGGGGGTGTGTGTGTGTGCCCTAACCCTTTGCATTGTGGGGCTCAACCCCAACCCCCCCGGGCCATCAATCGGGTTAAAGGCCACACATGAACAGAACAGCACGCAATCGAGTTGGGAATTGCTGTTCCCGCGGACGACGATGATGATGATGATGATGATGATGATGTGATGCTCCAAAAGGTCTCGCCACTCAACATGCAACATGCAATTACAGGTGAAATCACCTAAGTGAAACTTTTATTTCACTTATAAAGAGATGATTTTCGGGGAGTTTACAGTGGATTTTTTGAAAAAGTTTAGGGATAGCTAACAATAAAATTTAATTTATTATATCCTTAAAATACATAAATCAAAAATTGTAATATTATGTCCATAAATACATATATCTAAATTCATATCTTTAAATATATTATATCATATTTTTCATATCGATTATTTTTGGGTGTATCATAAGAATATTAAGGAATCATATATTTTCATTCGTTTATGGTTATATCCTTTTATCTATTAATTTAATATAGATATGTATCTATATTTTCATTAAAATTCTTTAACAAAATCTTTATTAGATTTACACTTTCCCTTCTTGCCAATATCCACTGTAAGCCCTTTGTGTTTCGTGTTTCCTACTTAGGCAAACATTAACGCCCTTTGATTAAAATGGAATATATATATACATACATATTTCACGGCACGTGTGCATAGTGTACGTGTATTATATGTGGTAACACGAGTTGATTGTTTTCAATTCGAGAAGGGGAGATTTTAATCTCTTTTGGCCCGAAGTTTCCATACAAAATATGGCCAAATTGTTTAATTTTTGAGGGCAAAACAATTACCCAATATGTTTACCTGTACGCTGAATTAACACGAATTTCTAGAGTATCTAATTAAAAGGTTTATCCTGAATAGTAATCTCTTTATATCACATTCACATTTGATTTGGGACTGGCAGATCCCCTTTGGTGATCCTTTGATAATTTAAGATTCTCCTTTGAGTGCTTAATTATTTAAAGTGTTGTCTCTGTGTTTTTGCCCCAGCTTTTCCTTCTCAATTTTCTATTTTCTAATTTTTTATGCACCCATCTCCGCTGTCGTGTCCTTTTGTAATTTCATTAGTGTTGACAACAATTTCGTTGTTGTTGGCGTTGTGCTGCTTCTATTATCCTTTATCCTGGGCGAAAAATTGAAAGTCAACTCGAGCACTCTCATACCTTGATGGGAATTGAATAGAATGCAAAATGACAGCCACGCCCCAAGAACCCCTTTCCTATACCCATACCCCCCCCCCCCTCCCGAAAACTCCCCATAGAGCTCGGCATGTGTGATGAGTTCAAAACGTGCCGAAGAAGAGGAAGCGGGCAATCAGGTGCACTACGAAAATATCCCTGGCATTATATCTCCTTATTAGTGAATTAATAATAAAAAAAAAAATAATTCCTCTTAAAAGATTTTTGTAAAAGTTTTAGAAAAATAAACAAATGAGTTACTACAATAATTTTTTTTAAAGAAAAAATTTTTTTTTTATTATAAAATATAATACATTTTAATTTTAGTATTTTCTTCGGAAATAAAATCTCTTTATTGTTTACTTAAAATTTCATTTTTAAATTTAGATTTAATTTTTCTATAATCTATATTTAAATTTTATTAAACTTCACTAAATAAAACTCAATTATTTTATATTACATGCGAAATATTCTTTACTATACTTATAAGAAATATTTGTTGCAAGAATTAAATACTTTTCTCTCCGTGCAGTTGAAGAAAAACAGTGGGAGGAAGCACTACTGGCAGTTGAGTTTTTGCTTTGAAAGTTAATTAAAAACCCATTGAGCAGAGATGCGAGTGCTGGTAAAGTGTGAACTACGGAGAAGGGATTTGCCACGCCTCCGCTTCCGCCTCCGCCCCCGCGTGCCGCCCCCAGCCCAAACACATCACTCACTTTCCTTTTTGCATTTGCATTACCCTTTTCCCTTTCCTTTTGCTCTAATTTTCCCTTTTTTTGGGCCCGCCCACCGCTGAGTTTGAGAAAAATGCCAAGGAAAGTGCGAAGGTTTCGCAAATGCATTTCTCTAATGACCGAATTGCGGTCATGTCACAGGTGACGGGTCACGGCTTCTTCTTTTCGGTAGCAGTTTTCTGTCAACAGGGTTCCCAGGTAGCCCAGGAATGCCCACCGTAACTAATCGCCTGTGTGTATATAAATGTGGATAAACACAGGTAAAGAAGTTAGAGTCTAATTGAAAGTGTCCTCAACGGGGGAATTTCGCTTGTCGTCTTGGGGATTAAAGTTGTAAGCGGCTCAATGGATAATTAGCCAAATGACCAGGGTATGGCAACCCTGCTCCACCTCGGCCCCCCTAAAACAACCTGACAACCCTAATGACAGCCAAGTTGTGGCCCCAAGTCCTTTCCATTGTTCTCTGCTCCTGGAGATTCGTTTCCTGTCAGCCGGCGACTGCATTGTAATGGATGCAAATACGTTCCAGCTTTATGACGAGTGTGTGCTGTCAGCAGAACCGAAAACGTGGGCTACCATATACATCGTATATCTATGGGTCATCGCAGACATCTGGCAGAGAGATGGGGATGCCAGCAAAATATGTGTGCTTCACTTTCTGAACTGACAGTATCATGTTCCATCACTCTAAAGCACTTACGTCTGGAATTGAATTAGAAACTTAGCCAGGGATCTTTAAATATATATGTATAGAGTTGTAGGCGATAATTCAATTTCATAGCCATTATGACTTGCTGGTAATTAAATGTCTTTGGAAAGATCGAAATGCACTTTATCAATATTTGTTATTCAAATGTTTTAATTACCTCTTACTTTAAATATTGATATATAGAATTCACTGTACAGGCATGTTTCATGTATTGGCCAACTTTAATCATTAGCAGTGCAAGCAGCGCTATAACTGGTTGGGAATTATAGCGACGCTATATTATTATTTACTTTTATTGCTTCAATTAAATATTATTTTTATAAATTTAAAGTCTTATACCTGCTTTAATATCTTAGTAATTAATTTCCAAGTGCCAGGGTTGCCAGGGTTGCCTAAATTTCCTAAATTTCATTTTTCTACCTTTAAGATACCAGTAAGAGCCTATCGAATGGCAGTGATTTTTGTAAGAGCCCCCCCCCCCCCCCCCTGTAACTCCCAATCCAATCCTCTCACCTCGCCTAAGCCCTGTGCTTTTAAAAAACGATTCACATTTTCCATAGTTGTGGCTGCAAGAGAAAAAAACCCAAAAAAAAAGGAGGAGAAAGGGAAAAAAACACACGGAAAACTTGTTCGTACATTTTCCGAAATGAAAAACGCACCAACGGAACGACAGACAGATATATGGTAAAATCGGGGAAAAATCGAGGGAAATTGTGGCACTATGGCAACTGAACCAACAAGAGATGCAGATGCTGAATACGGATATGTGGAGGCAATGTTGTAGATGCAGATGCACAGATACAGATACATTTTGGCCATCAGCTCCTGTCTCTGACTCTGTTTAAAGATTTAAATTCCAGCCGGATTTGCATTTTCATTTTCATTTTCCGTTTTTCTGGCCTACAAATTTAATTTGCTGACTTTACCAGAATTTTTCGCAAAAAAACACATTTGTTGTTGCTAGTGGCTAGTTCTAATTTGATTTATAATTAAAATCGCCTCTAGAACATATTCATTTCGAGTTCGATTTTCTGCCAAAATTGTTTATTTGCTCCAGTGCTCGAGACGAAATGAAATTTTGGGAAAATATCTTTCTGTCAGCCGCAGAACAGTGAGTGCGAAAAGCGAGTGTCCAGTTTAATTAACACTTGAACCATTTAATTGTGGCTAGTCTTCACTCAGAACCTCATTTATTTATGTTTACCTGATTTATTCAAATTTTCCATTCGCCTATGAAAATGTTTATTAATTATTTAGCAATCATCTGGAATAGAATGTGTTTGAAAAAATACATAAATCTAAATGTGATGAAAGTGCATATTTCATGGAGTTTATTGCTGTTTGTGTGGCTTTATCAATTATCTTTAAATGAATAACCTAATTCAAATATTTTTGAATTTGTTTATAATATTGTTGATTGCTTGCATATCGTTTTTGATTAAAAACAGAATATTGGCTTCTTCGGAAAATAATTTATAAATATTTTCCTAATGAATTGGCTCAAAAACTTAAGGCTTTGTATTAGTAATTTTAAGAACCTTTAAATATTTTATTAAGTTATGAATTTCAAAAATATATATAACTTAATTATTATTATTAAATTCTAAAGTTTTTTTTTAATGAGAATTATTTTTCTGTAGTTTATGAATTTCAGAAAATTTTTTTAAATCAATTATTATTATTAAATTCCAAAGTTTTTTGATGAGATTTATGAGAATTAGTTTCCTTCGACTTTGAGTGCATTCAGAGTGCTTTACCTGGCGGGATGAAGACATTAAATCGCCGCGTGTGTGGAAGGTAAACAAATATTTGGCCATAATCATCAATCAGCTGGCCGTAAACTGTTGCCCCGCACTGTACGTATGTATGTACTGGGCCCCATCAATTTCCATTTAGACAAATCCGAAGGTAAACCCTGGCCAGAAAGAGTGGGCGGCTGTTTATTTGAGTTATGCATATCAAGTTGAAAGGTAAACATGCGAAATATGCCGACCTCAACCCCGCGACTCCAAAACATCTGCCATCATCCCCAAACTTGGCCTCTAATTTGCATATTCAAGCAAATAACGAAATTACAAGGCAAAACGCTCGAGTTTTGGCCCATAATTATGAGGGCAGTGTTTTATTTACATGCTTCGAAATCAATTTGTTGGCGCAGATAAGCGGCCAAACAATAAACAATACAAAATACAGAATGGGTTAGGGGTTAGGGATTTTAGGGGGGTCAAAGGGTCAAGGGAGCGGGCTAAAAGCGAGTCAGACAGTCGGAACCAAAACAAACAGGACCAAAAAACGCCAGACAAAAGAAACGGGGCAACCACAGCCGACGGATAAGGGATAAGGGATAAAGGATGGCCAACAAAGGTCAAAAACCAAACCAAAGGCCCACGAACCACCCACAAAAAAGACTCAACCGCCCCCCTACTTTCGGCCTAAAATCCACACTTTGGAATTTACCCACCACCAACCGACGGGTTTATACAAGTTTTTCAGGACTAGTGGACCGATTTCGAATTCCTTTGTCTACGATTTAATTTACTACGATTTCAAGTGGGCAGAACGCCTGGCCATTCGGTTCAATTAAAGATTTCTAAAAATTGAGTTTGGTCTAAATAATTTAATGAATTTAATTAAAAATCAGAAATACATTAAATATAATCAAAATGATATTTAATGATTAAGATCTCAAGCGATTTCATCTCATTTTTTAACTTAAATAAAGATTTTAATTTTGTAAATAAATAATTTATTAATATTATAGATTTATCAATGTTAAAAAAATACAAAAGGTATTTACATAATTTAATTTTTAATTTATTATTTTAATAAGGTAAATAATTATTTTACAAATTAAAAAAAAATAAAATCTCTTTTTATGTTAAAATAAATATATGAAATCCCTAAATAATTATTAAAAAACAAAAATTGTGATTTTAATTTTTGAAATATTTAAAATAAATATAAAATTATATTTAAATATTACAAATTAAATTATGTAAATAAATAAAAGATTTCTCTGTTTTTAAAGAATAGAGCATTTGACCATTTCCCTTGGCCAAAATACTTGTCATCAAAAGTTTGATGTGGCTTTTGAGTTGAGTTGCGTTGCGTTGAGCCGCAAATCGTTTGATAAAGTTTTCTGTGGCCGAAACTCGGATTGCTCAAAGGTCTGTAGGTCTGTAGGTCTGTGGGTCTGCGGTTGTATCAATCATATGGGGTCTGGCCATGTCACTTGGGTAATCACGATAATTGGCAACTTCCGAAGGAATCGCTGCTTATAGGTGGAATCCCTGGATTTCCCTTTCCAATTACCCGATTTCCTCAAGGTTTTCCCTTTTCTTAGCCCTTTTTACCCACATCTTTTTCGGGGCCTCAAAATCATCAAATTAAATATGCATATCAGGCAAAGAAGTTGGAGAAATTCCTCGGTTTTTTTTATGTCGAGCAAGAGAAGCTCTGCAATTGACTCAATATCCTTTGGGCAAACAATCAAAACAAGAGGAGAAATGAGATGCTGGACGGGAAAAATTGCAGGGGTGGTGTACTGGGCATAAAATGTGGCAGAAGAAAACGCGCAAAAAGAAAACGCGGAAAATCGCACCCAGACGCCGAATGGTCGATTTGCAACGCTTTGTTGCACGCATCCATTGAAATTGTTTCCGCTCCTTTTCCACAATTGTTTTTTCCTCGATTTTATGCTCGTCCTTCTTCTTTTCGTCATTCTTGCCGTCTCCTCTGCCTCATTTTCCTTGCTGCTTGATTTGATGTGTGCAATTATGGCGTCATTTACATTCTTGCCTTCCAAATGGCCAATCCATGACACCCATCCCCCCATTTGGACCACTTCTCCAGCCCAAAGTATCCCCAAGTCATTTCGGATACACTGAGATATTGAAATATAATATTATAAATATTTTTTGGAATATTATGAGGATAATTACAAGCAACTTTATAAGATGGTTAAAATAATATAATGATATTGCTATAAACAAAGTTTGTATATAATATATAATATATTATTATGTTGATATTATTTTTATAAACAAATGTTGTATATAATATATAATTATTATCTATTGTATATCCTTTATGTTGATAGAACTTTGGGAACATTAAAATTAGGAATTTTTTGGTAATTATAAAAAAATTTCAAGCTACTTTATAAGATGATTAAAATAATATAATATTATTGTTGTAAACTAATTTTGTATGTCATATAATATTATTATCTATTTTATTTCATTTATATTGATGGAACTTTGGGAACATTAAAATTAGGGATTTTTTGGTAATAATAAAATAGTTTCTAGCATCTGTGAAGACACTGAAAAGTAAGTTAAATCATTTTTATCATTAGATATTAGTTTTTATTACAGTTAAATAAAGTAAATGTTTTTTATGTCAGTGTGGCCCGTTCTGACTGTTGTTTCAATGCCCTTTTGCTCGCTAAGTATGCTACAGAAATTTCCTTAGCTTTTCATGGACCTTGCTTTTCTTTCTTTTTGTTTTCCGGCGCTCAACTTCTTTGTCTTTCGAGGGGGTTTAGTATCATAAATATAGAGGGCGGTGCTCCATATAGAGATGGATGATGCTAAATGACGAGATAAATGGGAGTGCCAACATTGTTGTGACTTTACTCGGAAATAGTGGAGAGGAATCCCCCGCTGACGGGGTTACTAAAACAAAAGTTGCCACAAAAGTTTTTTCACTTCAATATTTTGGCTTCAAAATTTCCACTTTTTTCGGGTGTTTCCCCAGACTTTGGCGAACATTTTGCGAAGGTAAACAAACCGAAAAAAAAAACTTGAAGCGAACCGAAACAAGTGCAAAGTGAAAGTAAATATGAAAGGCAAACAGAGGCCAGAAAATAAATATACGTGATGGGAGCCGGAATCAAGGTAAATATATGCTGTATATATGCTCCCAAAGCATGCTCAATGCCGAAACTTGAGAACTTTACAGCTTGAGCCACGAGATGTAACGAAATTGAGCTGAATTTCAACCAAAATGGGCGGTCAATTAAAAGCGAAGTGAAGATGTCGAAAAAACAGAAATAATCACGAGCAGGGAATCAAATTTCGCCAGGGGAAAATTTCGAAAACATATTTACAATCAATATAAGTCAAAGCTTTTAAATTGAATTTCCAAGAAGAATTCAAATTTAATTTTCATTATAAAATAATCTTTTTTAATTTGCTGATCGAAAAACAATTTAATTCCAATTATGTTAACCAAACCAAAAAAAGTTTCTAACTAATCAAAGTCGGAAATTTATTCAAAGCTTTATGCATAAATGCAATTAGCCTAGAATTTTATGGCCGCTATAATTGCAAACATAATTAAACAAAAAATAATTATGAAAATAAACAACTACAAATTAAATTTATATGTAAATGTAATATATATGATTAAATAATCAGAGAAACTGCAAGAGCATTAAAAGCTTTTTGAACAATTAAAAACGTAAAAGCGTAAACAAATATCGACAGCAAATAAATCCCACATAATTGTAAGTAAATAAAAAAGAGGAAAAATAAAGAGCGGAATAAATCTAAGCCCAATTGAAATGCAGATAAATTTCAGAGTGGATGGGGGTGGAAAAATCAAGTGATACCGAAGCGGAAATTAAGGGGAAATTAAGTGAAAGTGAAGCGGGCATAAATCAAGCCGCAAACGGGGAGGAAAAGCCCTCTTGGAACTTCATTTTTTCATTGACTTTTTCCCCCGATTTTTTTTTCCCCCCGTTTTCTTGCTTAATTTTCCCGTTTGGCAGTCTTTTGCTCGGCTTTTTAATTGCCACTTACGCGTTTTGGCTTAGACCAAAAGCCCTGACAAAAGCCCTTGATGCCGGGTCCTGAGTCCCGAGTCCTGAGTCCTGTGTTCCGGCCTAATTTCGTGTATATATATATTTTTTATCCCTTTGTCATTTGGGCCAAGCGAAGAAGCTGGAAGGCAGAGGCAGTCGACATAAATTAAACTCAACTAATTGCGTATACGCCGCGTGTGCCTTAAGTGGGCTTTTTGGCCAAGGACACCCGGCAAGGACATCGCTCGCGGGGCCCTGAGTTGGACCGCGTTGATCCTGCAAACAGCACTCGCTTTTTATTATCTCCCAAATTTCTCGCGCATATATCCTTCTGGGGGGATTTGTGACCATGATTTAGTAGTGCGCAGTGTCATTAAAATTTAATTAAATGCCCCGCAAAATGCAGAGATGAAGATTAAGATGAAGCTGTAACAGAAACAGGAATTGGAATCGTAATGGGAACACAAAAACAGGACACCGATGACGTCACAGCATCCATATTATTACCATATCATTATCATTATCATACATATATACATATATCCGCCAGAGGCACAGGCGACATCAAACGAAATTCGTTTTGTCTCCGAGAGCTTGTAATAATTTATAACACGATGAACTTGTCGTCCATGGGAAGCAACAGACCAGCAGACAGTCACGCATATGCAAATGAACATTGAGCCAACTCATATGTACATACACGAATGTACTGCACTGTACCATCTTCGCAAGACGAAAAGAGAGCAGCCTTTATTTATTCTACATTTTATTACAGGTTTCTTGGGAATCGAATAATTATGAGATATATTTATAACTTATTTATTATTTAAAATTTTTTACAAATTTAAAAAAAATGTATTTAAAAATTTATGTAAAATATTATTTACAGCATTTACAATAGTAAATCCCAGTTGCTAAGAAGGAAATAGTTTTCTCAGAAACTTTTTCTGGAATTCCCATTTCGCAACATCTCAATCTCACTTCAACATCTTCCTTTCAATTAGGCAACTAACCAAGTCATGTTTATCCTTATAATATACCCTATATAAAGGAGAAAGCCATCATCATCAACAACGTCGTCATGATTGCCATCGTCATCAGCGAAGCATGATAATGATAACAATAACAAACAAGCGCAGCGACAACTCTGGCCAGAAAAGTGGGATGGATGGGTGGGTGGGTGTATGGGGGATGGTGTGATATAAAGATTGTAGCCATATTGCTATCATTTGCACACAATCAGCGTCAACGTCAACGGGATGCGAAATGAGAGGAGAGGAGAGGAGAGGAGAGAAACAGGAAAGCAGGCAAAAGAAAGCGGCGTCAAAGGTTGCTGGGTGGATGGGTGGGTAGGTAATGTATGCACAAGGCTCAAAGACCCCTCTCTGGTCTCCACCCCCCTTGAAAAGGAAAGTATAACCATTCGACAGGATGAGTCGAGGATGACGCGGAGATTGCTCGTCGTTCGTTCCATGTAGCCAGCGACCAAATTGCAGATAAAGTATAAATAAATTTAAATAAATAGCGTAAAATCAAATTTCCTAGAAAAGGAAAGGGCGTGAAAATTTCCCTGTGGTTGCCACCAAAAAAATAAAAGAAGAAAAACGGGAGGCAAAAGAGAATTGACTGGCAATATAATCATTAGTAAACGATTGAGCGGAATAGAAAATGTGCGCAATTTAAAAACGAAAAGATAAAGTGTTTTTTATTAAGGAGCAGATATTGCGTGTATTTTTGTTCATATGTGTTTTTTGGGTAATTTAAAAATCTAAATAATTTAGGTAATATATTTTTAAAAATCCCTTTAAATTTCCAACAGATATTGCGTTTATTTTGTTCATATGTATTATTTTGGGTAATTTTAAAATCTAAATAAATCTAAATACATCTAAATAAATCTAAATAAATCTAATTATTTCTAAATAAATCTAAAAAAAATCCCTTTAATTTTCCCATTCCATTTTCCCTTTGACATATTGCTCAACCGCATATTTAAAGCGTTCTATGACCGCGACCTTGACTATGAGCCCACCAAAAATCACCCACCACCACCCACCTCCTCAGTTTAAGCCAACCAACATTTGCCTATAATTGCCTATTAGTTTTCATTTGTTGATTTGGTTTTGTCTTCACGTGACATTAGTTTCTGGCTCTGATTTTTGGTCTCGCCTTTCGATATTGATATTGGTTTGGTTCACTCGGTTTCTTGTATCGATTTAGCTGTATTTGTATATAGACCATAAGCTAATGGTCAAAGTGTTGCCATCCGATCAATGAGGGATAATTGAGGCCTTGCTTTAGGGTTGTGTGTGGTGTGTGCTAGGAATCAGGGGTCAGAGTTCAAGGGGGATTGGGTTTGAGTTTGGGCTTGGGCTTGGCAAAGAACATTAAAGGGCCAACGGACCACACTTGTGTGATTGCCATTTAAATAAAACTACACTCTCTTCGGGTAATCCAAGTATTTATTTTTATTTATTAAATATTCTAGTAATATTTAACTAGTTTAAAAAATTCCCTAAATATTTCCCAACAATTCTAAAAATACTCTCATTTCCAAAAAATAAATTTTCTTGCGGTCCTCTAAGTATTTTTATATTTATTTAATATTTTCTGGAATTAATTAAAATATTTGTATTGCCGTATTAAATCTTATAAAATTCTACTAGCTTACAAAAATTCCCAAAATATTTCCCAACATTTTCAGTTGTATATCTGAATAACTCTCATTACTTTAGGCCAACTCTTTGCCAGCTTTTTGGCCAGAAAGTCAGAGAGCGTTAGCCAAATTGAAGCATTAATATTTGGATTGTTCGGAATTTCGTTTTATGTCGGTCAGGCCCTCGACTTTCGCCCCCATTTCGCACCCATCCATTCCGATTACCCTCAGAATTCTCTTTCTTTTATTTTTTTTGTTGCTTGCCAGTTCGTTCAACTTGGCGGCGACAGCGCCACAAATATTTCATAGGGGCATTTGCATTTTTCAGGGGGCATTATTATGGTGTCCAATCTCGAAAATAAGCAGCGAAATTAATTTGCGAAGAGTGTGATTGGGGTAAAGTGCATTATTCGGAAATTTGGACTCGAAAAAGCGGAATCATTATTCATTGGCCGACAATCTGCAGCGTGGCAAATTGGCTGGCTGAAGATGAAAGTGAGCTGCCAAAAAATAATTATTTGTGACGGTTGGGAAAAAGTACGCAAAAAAAAATAGTAGTATATAAATGCACCGAAAGAAAATGTAGACATTTTAAAAATAAAACTTATAGTGTTTATATTAATAATGATCTTGCAAAATTATCCTAAGTTCATCATAATTTATTATTTTTAAAATCCAAAAATATATCTTTTTTGATACCACCAATTTGTATTTCCTCTGTGGAACAAAGAAAGCAAATAAGCAAGAAAAATCGGACAAGGCCTCGAAGAGCTTCCCTTGGCACCAGCGTCCCCCCCCCCCCCTCTCACAATTTTCCCACCCCTTTTTTCCCAAGTACTCGCAAATTTTTCATTTCTGTCTGCCTTTTGTCTGTTTTTGTTGCACACTTTCTTGTTTTTTTTGGTTGCTTTTTTGGGGCTTTTGTTATGTATTAGTTGGCAGCTGATTAATTGCCTCGCCTCTCGTTGCCACGCCCCCCTGCTGACCCTGCCCCCGATTTTGATTCGAATCGAGAGCGCCAGGCTTCGCACTATGATTGCCAATAATAATGAAATTCGCTAAAAATAGTTGGCTGCAGCAGAGAGGCGTTGAAAATGATGCCGCCTCTAATTGGCAAAAATTGGCAAAAAGATGAGTGAAAAACTGCTCAAATTTGCGGTGGCAATCGAAGCACGATTGCCATTAAAATTGCACTATTCGAGATTTCACCTGTTGGCCTTTTGCTGGTGAATTATTAATTCGTGGCAATTGCCGCACTTAATGGATGGATTTTTGGGTTCCGTTTAAAGGAGCAACATTTACATAAAAGCTTTGGGGATTTTATGAAGTTTTTATCGTACAAAATCAGAGCCAATTAAAATATTTAATTAAGTAAACTTGTAAGGACTGTTGACCAAAATTAACTATATTAAGCGGTTTTTTGATCATAATTTGGTCAATCAGATGCGCACAGCCAAAAGACCAACTGTTTTGAGCAGCTAATGAGCTAAACTAACGATCCCCATCACTTTTGGAAAAATTACATTTTTCACAATTTTTCGCATTTTTGACAAGGGGTTACATCACAATTTTTTGCAAAAAATGGCTAAAAATTAAAATTTCTAGATTTGAATGCCAATTGATTGGGAATTTAATTACGAGCTCAACGAGGTATGACACTCTATATTTCGACCATTTTTCGCATATTTATGGCCAAAATACGGAGTTTTTATAACAGAAAATATTGAGTGGGAAGTTGGACAAAAAATCATACTTTTTTGCGGTTTTTCGATCATAATTTCATAAATCTAAGGCGCACAACCAAAAGACCGACTGTTGTGAGCAGCTAATAACATATACTAACGATCCCCATCACTTTTTGTAACATTTAATTTTTTATCATTTTTTGCATTTTTTATAAGGGGTAACATCACAATTTTTACAAAAAAATGACAAAAATATAAAATTTCTAGGTTTTAATGCCAATTGATTTGAAATTTAATTACGAGCTCAACAAGGTATGACACTCCATATTTCGACCATTTTTTGCATTGTTTTGGTCAAAAAACTGAATATTTAGGGAGGCGAATTCTATTTTTTATCATTCTGGGTAAGAAATAAATAAATTTTTCGGTTTGATTTTCATTTCGAATTTTATTCAGGACTTTAGGCTTACGAGCTATCACAATATTTGCTATATATATTTGTTATAATAGATTATCCTAGATCTTGACCAATCGCTCGCGGCACTGGGCAAAGTGAAAGCCGCCGTAGTACTCCTCCAGATCGCGGAGATCCCGCTGGAACTGTTGATCGATCTTGGCCTGCTCGGCCTTCTGGCGGGCGGACGAGCGCTTCAGGGTGGCGTGGCTGCGCAGACTCAAACGGCGTCGGATCTTCTGGCCACCGACCATGTCGTAGAGAGGGGATTCCGGAATGGGGGACTCCTCCTGGAGCAGGCACCTCCTGGGATCCGTGTGGGAGGGGAAGCCTCGCGGAGTGGTTTGCACCGTGAAGGCCTCGCTGATGTCGTGGAGTCGCTGCTGCTTCTGGGCCAAATGCTCGAAGCTGCACTTCCATTGGGCATAGCGACGATCGGCCAGTGTGGATCCTGATTTCTTGGCGGGCGTCGTCAGCAGAGTGCCGCTGGAGCCAAAGGATGAGCAGCGGGGCATGGGACGAAGGATTTGCTTGGACCGCTTGCTCAGTCGCTTTTGCTTCCTGGCCGAAATACTCAGCTTGCGAACGAGGATTCGCTGGATTTTGTTTATGAAACCGGGGAGAGGAGTGCAGAAAATGCCAGGAGTTCCCGGGCTGGTCGAGTCCTCGACGCTCTTCACCTTTTCAGCGGACTGAGTGCTGCCCATCTTTCAAATTCTTAAGAGTTTTTGGCAAAGTTCGAAGAAGATGGTCACTCTTTGTATTACTAGTACGATGTGATGGTTACTCTTGGTATTAATCGTATGATATGATGGTCACACTTTGTTATGGTCACTCTTTGTAAGAATTGAAATCTTTTTAATCTTTCGATGTTAACGATGTAACTGCTGTTGGACAACTGATGCTGATTGCCACTGGGCGTCGGTCATATATACCCAAAAATCGCTGGGAGGTACAGGTACCTGGCGTCCCTAATAGGGATCAGGTCTTATTCGCTACCTTCGTATACCTTCGACCTTCATAAAATCCTGACCCCGAACCCTGACCATAATCCCCTTGTTTTGCATAGTTTTATGAGGCAACATTTGGTCGCGATTTCGGGGTTTTGCAAGAGTCGCGATTTCTATTTTTTTTATTACCCCCTGCATTCCTTGCACGTGCAAGGCGGTTTTTGGCTTAAGGGTAAGGACAAAGTAAGGATGGAGGATGGTCAGCAGCCATTTAATGGCCTGTCATTTGCTGTCGCCTGCTGCTTTCTGGCCAGGATATCCAACATCCTCGAGACATAATTGCTGGCTCTAAGACTGCAGTTCGGGGGGACAGAATCCCCCGAAAGGGGGACCGCTAGTACAGCCACTCAAGACTTGGCTGTCATCACAGGGAGAAATTCTTAATGAAGCACAAGGCAGTGAAAAGAACAGAGTAACACTAACATTTACTAGAAGAATTTAAACCAAATTAAAATAGATTTTAGAATTTTCTACAATTTTTAAAAATAAAGATCCATAGAATATGAAGTGGTATATTGATAAATATTTTTTTACCATTAAATATAAACTTATTTAAACATATTTTAAGTGATTTAAAATATATATGAAATTTCTTAAAATTAAGGTAGGTAAATAAATAAAGAGGTAAATATTTTTGTACCATTTATAAATGTAGACTAGAAATTAAAAACTTAAACTATTGTGAGTAAAAGCGTTTAAATAAATATAAATAAAGTTATTTAAATGCTTAAGCATATTTTAATTATT
The DNA here is from genome assembly GCA_035046095.1 of Drosophila pseudotakahashii. Classification (NCBI taxonomy): domain Eukaryota; kingdom Metazoa; phylum Arthropoda; class Insecta; order Diptera; family Drosophilidae; genus Drosophila; species Drosophila pseudotakahashii. The sequence continues at coordinate 20,073,628 of JAWNOE010000105.1, forward strand.
TAAAAAATATATGAAATATCTCCAAAATCTGTGTTTATTCAGTTTGGGAGTATTGAGGAATTTTCCCGCGATTTTTTCTGAGTGTAGCGGGGGAATGGGCGGGAGACTAGGTGATTGGATGGTCGTTAGAGGAGGGTCGAGCTTCGAGCCTCGTAGTTCGAGGTCCATGGTTAAGCATCCTGGCAGAATGCTCGCTTTGTGTGTCAATCAGCCTTTGCATGTCAGTGGTGCCTTCATCAATTCTCCCCTCGGTCCTTGTCTTTGTGTGTGTGTAAGGGTGTATGTGTGTGTGTGTGTGTGTGTCTGCGAGTGTATAAGTAATTGCGTGGGTGAGGACATAAGCTGCTTTGCCATTATTATAAGTAGACATATGGATGTACAGTGGACACTGCCGGAGAAAATAATTGAGCCCAATTAAAATGCACAAATGCAGACAGAGAAAAAATGTGATTAAATTAAAATATTTATTAGAAAAAATATAGAAACATATTTTAGAGTTATTTAAAGTCTTAACATAAAATGGTTATTTTGTTATTATTTTTTGGTAATAAAAACCAATTATTCTTTTCTTTCTCTCTGCATAAAAACCCTTTTCGTAAGCCCGGAGTACTCGTGTTTCCCATTAATTAGGTTCGTTGTGGAAACCCCCAAATGGCCCTGAAATCCCGCTCAACTTCCACTTATTTGCAGCTTTCCATGCATCCTCTAATTGTATTAAAATCGAAACACAAAATACCTTCTCATGTTCGCTGGTCTCCTCTGGAAAATGCGAAAATGGAAAATACGAGGCCAAAAGGACGAAGGTCAACGTAGGGGAGTAGTGTCCATTTTCCGCTTTTCCTTTATTCAGAGGAACGAAAAGCTAAAAATTCATTTGAAAACTACAGGCGGTAGAAAAATAAAAGGGTTTTTGGGCTAGCCATTGCTCTATATAAATTCATTTAACTAAAATTTTGTAACTTCAAGGCTTTTAAAAATTCCCTGAAATAATTATAATAAATATTTATAAGTTGTTTCTATTTGTTAAAATATTAGTAATAATTATTTTATTTTTTAGAATTATTTTTAAAATGCTACTCACTTCTTTAGATTATATTCATGTATTTTTGATGACTTAAGTTAATCTTAAAATTATAATATTTTTCATAACATATAATATAATATTGTAAATAATTTTTTAACCATTTTTCCTAAAAGAGCATCTCTGAGCTGACGTTAAAGTGGAAAAATCAGTTCCCAGAGAGCATTTCATTGTCAGCTGCAGTTAGAATGGAAATCCATGGGGGTCAGGTGGACAGATATTTGCGGCTTTTGGCTTTTGGAGTTTCAAGACTAACCTTTTACACAGAAATTCCAAAGGGAGCCAAGGTGCCCATACATAAATTCCATTTAATTGCAGTCATTTGTTAAGTGCCAAATAAAAAGGCCAGAGAGATACATTCGTATTTTTTGCCCAGTAAAATGTACATATTTTTGCATATTTGAATAACTGCCGCCACAGTTCGTTTAATTGCACATTTTGCGGCTGGCAATTAATTAGTGCCACTCATATTTTTAAATATTTTATTGATTCGCCATTTTCAGTTTTCAGTTTTGAGTGTCAATGTCAAAGGCCAGTGACAAATTGAATTTATATTTTTCAATTAAAACGATATATCTGGAAACCCATTTGGATTTTCCACGGCTCACGCAATTCAATTCCTACCTGGGGGCATTTTCCAAAAGGCTTTTACGACCTGACCAACACGTCTGCATATCATATCATAAAAAGTGAAAAAGTAGAAAGGAGTAAAAAAAATCGGTAAAAGGAAAAAATGAACAAAAATGGCAAATGGCATAAAAATCGTTTTTTATTTAACCCTTTCAGGGGCATAAAAAATGCATCTGGGAATATTTTCCCAACCCGTTCTACCTTCTTTTCGAATTCCCACTCCCCCTATGCAAATCAACCCACTGCACATTCCGAAGGACAAAGGCGTTGTGTCCTGTAAATATTTTCCCCTCTGTCACGCGTAGAGGTGTCACTCGAATGCGAATGCGAACTCGAGTTCCCCGAGGATAAAAAGGGTTGGGCGGAATAGAAAATGCCAATAAAGGCAGGGTCCCCGAGCTGACAAAGCGAATTTGGCCGAAAGTTTGCCAGTCCAAAATGGAGATAAAATATCGCGAATCAAAGTTAAAGTTACTTTTGGGGTCTTTTATCATAAATCTTGCCTAAACAAATATAATAAACTTTTTACTCAACCATCTACAAGTTTAAACATCATGAAATTAAAGGTGTAAATATTTTAAATTAAGTATTTATAATTTAAAAGTTATCAACAGATTTAACTTGGAGTATGTCGAACCCTTTTAGTAGGCTATATAAACCAGCTTCTTAGCAGACCACCAAAATCAATCTTTCTCGATCACCCCAGGAAAACCCTGAGTGGATTACAAAGTTTACACAGGCCAAGAGGTGTAAGCCAAAGTTAATAACACTTAGATACTCAATCACCCACACACTCCGCTTAACTTTGTCTTCTGTAATTTAGTGGGCCACAGAAAACGGAACGGATAACCATTTGGGATGACCACAAATCTCGGCGGAGCGAAACGCGGAAGGCAGATATAAGATAAAAACCAACTTTATAGATAGAAAGAGTCAAAAGGATAAGGGCAAGGACACTGTGTGTGTGTGTGCGAGGGTTAAGGACAAATCAGGCATCAATAGCAATCAATCAATTTGCGGGCAAACAAACAAATTGACCAAAAAAAAAAAATAAAGCAAAAACACAGCCACTGACTAAAGTTAACCGCATCTAATGTGATTTTGACACACTCCACACTTGAGAAATGGGATAAATGGGAAAGGGAATGTTTTGACAGTCTTTTGTTTACAATTTCCACCCCAAACCATCGGATGCTTGGGAATATTCCTTCCTCTCTCAGTTATTTAGACTTGGAATACCCTGTATTCTACATAGAGATTTAGTAAAAGTAATAGCACTGATGATATCTAATAATTAATATGCCTTTAATATTAAAATAATAATTTTAATATTAAATAATTTATATACTCTGAAAACCTCTAGAAAGTCCTTTAAATATTTATATTTATTCCATTCTTCCTTATTTCCTCATTAATGGGTATCTTGCTCGCCTCCTTCTTTATTTTAAGCCAACATTTCGCTTTTACTTTTCATAATTGAGTTTGTTTAAGCACCAAAATAAAAGGCAAACGAAAAATGTTTTTTCTGTTTACTTTACTTGGTTTTCAATTTCGATGGGTGGCAACCCTGCTGCCAGTTCCAATCAAGGGAACTATCCATCAGTGAACGATGTCCATTCCCCCCATTCCCATTCCAATCCCAATCCCCCGATTCTCCACTGGAGTTTTGATGCTGGCACGCATCAAATTCCCTGCTCCTGTTCCCAATCCTCCCCTTGATTTTCTTTGCCACGAGACCAACACACACACATATGGGGAAAATCAATAAAAAAGAAAAGCTTTGTTTCGTTGATCGAATTTTTACATACCCTTGGTTTATCATTGAAAAGTGTACAATGTACATTGTACACATTGAAAAACTTTTTTTGGGTGCTGAAATGTAGGCTGTGAAAAATTCCACATTTTTATTTTACCATTGCATACTCTTAGGCACTCGAGAAAAAAGGTTACCAAATCTTAAGGACCTAAAAAAATATACCTAGAGTTCTACAAATCTCAATTATATGATTAAGTTTAAATATTATTATTATAATAATAATATTATAATGATAATTTACAAAATTTAAGTAAATTTATATATCTCAATAATAGGATTAAGTTAAGATAAGGCGATCCATTCTGTTTTTTACATAACTGGGTTTCAATATTATCTTTATAAGACTTAGAAGCCCCATTAACAGTAACGTATCCTGTGATATAGGGTATTTAGGGAACCCAGGGAACCAAAAAGAGCGGCTCTGAATGTGACAGTCTCACCGAGTAGGACGTTCCATAAATTCATCAGCGTCTCTAAATGGCTTAAATGTGGCTTAGATGGCCACAGCTGTTGGCTGTTTTTGGCTAGCTGGCTGGCTGACTGGCTGGCATTAAAACCGCAAGATGTCCTAATCCCGCCGATGGATTTACAAGGATTTAACCACCGCCCCCTCTCCACCTCCTCCTCCTCCTCCTCCTCCCTTCCCCTCCCCTCCCGTGCAAGGAATCTCTAATCTGGCCACTTGATCCCTACACATACATCCATGCACATACATATATCCGCGCAGATCCGCGGTAATCTTCGGCCAGATTTCACACCGCAGAGCACGCGACTGGCGATTAGGCAAATCTAAGCGGGATTTCGATTCTATGGATTCAATGGCATCAACGCAATCCTCAATTGTGGCCAGATTGTAATTAGAGCGGATTCCCGATTCTCACTGGCTTAAGGGAGAAAATGAGAAAGGGGCTCTGAGATTTGAGAACTGAGATCACAAATCTGGCCCAGATTGTAGGTCCTTCGAAAGAGGACCAGCAACCACTTGAGTTTGCTCCTGTTTCAGCCTCGCGCCCTTTGTTTTTTTTCGGATCGAATCGAAAGGGAGCGGACCACTTTGCTTTGTCCGGCACTCAAAACCGAGGCTCGGCTCAAGTGTCGCGTTGGAGTCAGCCAAACACTTGCGGCTGTCAAACGGCAGCAAAGTCCCTTGGCTTCCTCAGCACCTCGTCCTCTTCCTTATCCTTATTCTTTGCCATATCCCTAACATTTTCCTATGAGACACGGCGAGAAAATTGACCAAAATGGCTGGGTTTTTATATCACTGATACATATCATTTCTTGGGACTCGAAAATGGAGCATCGATATTATCGATATTTTTCAAAGCACAAAATAAATTGTAAATAATTGTCTTCGTTTTAATGGATTTAATATTTAATTTTGATCGTCTGTTTTTCTTCTTTTCAATCGAGTGAAGTTAGTATCGATATTATCGAAAATGTCGATGTTTTTTAAAACACAAAATAAATTGTAAATAAATGTCTTAATTTAAATGGATTTTATATTTGATAACTTTGATTGTCTGTTCTTCTTCTTCTTCTTAATAGAGTTAGTATCGATAATTTCGATGTTTTTCAAAACACAAAATCGAGTGAAGTTATCTGCGCTTCATCGAGATTTTTATCGTGTTGTCGATACTCATTACTAAACTATAAAAAGTATTAACATCATGTTTACACTTACAAAATTAAACTAATAATCAAATTTAATAGTTATCCACATAAACATAGTTTAAGGAATCCTTGAAACTAATCTCCCTTATGGCTCATAAAACCGACCCGATTAAATAGACTTGTTTGTTCCAATTTTCCCCCCGAGAAATATGCGTAACTTATACTCAACTATTAAAAAGTTTCCTGTGCAAACAGGCAGCTAATATTGTCTTGTTTTTCTTTCCGTGTTAGCCCAGTGCCTCTTAAATTATGTATACGCCTTGTTGCCGGCCCTGAATAGTTTGATTCAACCCGGCTATTTTGCTCTTTTGCTTTTTTTCCCGCACTTGCCCGGTTGCATGCTAACAGTTTGACACTTTAAAGTTTGTCCCGAGAGTTGAGAAGTTCAGGGGGAATCGGCCGAGGAATTCCAGGTTCCAGGGTCAATGTCAGCTTGCATATTTCATGGACTTAAGGCAAAGACAAAGGTTAAGTCACGATGGGTCCGATTTAAAGGGTGGAAAAAGGGTTGGCAAGGTAGAAAGGCCGGAAGTGACTGGCAAAGGCTTCATATTTGCTTCTAATATAGCTTCTTATTATCCTGTTTTAAAGCACGATGACATTGTATTTTTAAATTTAATAATTTGTATGACTTTTTTTTACCCTTCCCTCAAGATAGTTAATAACTTGACCAACAAAAAATATATACTAGGTTGCTTTTTCAATTTTCCACACAATAGAATAGCGGCTCTCATCTTTATTTGATTTCTTTGCCGTTTCCTTGCGCATAAATTCCCTATAAAATAGCGCCATTTACTATTTATTATTCCGCCAGATGGGCGAAAGTGGGTCCCTGGGGCAGGGTTTTTCCTCTCCACTTGTTCTTTATGGCAAAAAAGGCAGCCAACAGGCCAAAAGGCCGAACGGAAAAACTTAATAATTCTACATCATTTTTATGTGCAAGCTCATGAAAGTCAGACGGCGCAAAAGTTGGCCTGCACTACATTAAGAAAAAGAAAAGGAAAAAAATCCGTCACTTCAACACTGGCTTTAATGCCCCTTTATTTTCATAGTGCACAGTTTTTCGCCCAGCATTTGCCACGTATGTGGAAAACTTTGCAGGAGTGTGGGAAAAGAGAGGAAAAGTTTCGCAATAATCAACATGGCACCACCCTTTTCACCTCGCAATTAGGTGCAACACCTGTCTCCTTCTCTTTCTCTTTCTCCCCCTTCCATATAGCCCTCTCTTTCGGCTGGCTAAAATTATAGTGCACAGTGGTCAAAGTCATTGATTGATTGAATGATTGACTGACTGATTGCGGGAACAATTGAGCGTCCGCAGCAATTATGGCAACTCACCGATGCAAGCTAAACTACTTGGGTAACCCCTGTCGGCTGTCTGTCTCTTTCGCTCGCCTTTTTTCGCCCTGTTGCCGTCTCTCTCTCTTTTTGTCAAGGAGTCCAAAGGAGCGGGAAAAATGTGCGGCAAATGCGAGGACTTCAGGTGCGAGGGAAAACGGGGATACTTAAGTGGGCACCCGGACACTTGACAAGCCACTAAAATCGATACCGCCAACCGATACCCTGTAAATGGGGAGGGGTTATCGGATTTCCAGTGGTAGGAAAAGAAAGTATTATCCAAATAACGCTTTAATTTTCTGGAAAATATTAAATACTATATTTATACCAGTTGTCCCAAACAGTTAACTTTAATTAGATTCAAAATTATATATTCCCAAAGCCACAATCCATACTCCATATTTGCCTATCGCCGGCTTTGCTTTCAATATTTGCATTCAATATTTCCATTTCGATTGGACTCCACTAATTAATGCACATTTATCCGCGTAATTACGCGCAGCATGCTACTAATTCTTTCCGCCGATTTGAATATGGAATGAGTCCCAAACTTTTCCAGCTTTTCGCCATTTTGTGCGGTTTGCGGCGGCTGTTTGGCTGAATTTCGAATTGCCAAAGCCCAATTAAAACATTTTGTGGGCTGAGGATGTCAAAATACATGATTTATGGGGGAAGAAAGCATTTTGCGAGTTTAAAGCTTAAAGGAAATTTTATCAAAAATTTTAGTCCCTATTTTTCGCCCTAAAAATTCAATTTTTTCGTTAAAAATGGTGATGTAACCCCTTATCAAAAATGCGAAAATTTGTGAAAAATGTAATTTTCCCGAAAGTGTTGGAAATTGTTAGTTTAGCTTATTAGCTGCTCAAAACAGTCGGTATTTTGTTTGTGCGCCTTAGATTTATGAAATTATGATCGAAAAACCGCATAAAAGTAATATATTTTTCGCTTTAAAAGCTCCGTATTTTTGCCATAAAAATGCAACAAATGGTCGAAATATAGAGTGCGATACCTCGTTGAGCTCGTAATTAAATTCCCAATCGATTGGCATTCAAAGCTAGAAATTTTAAAATTTCTAAATTTTTTGTAAAAATATTGATGTAACCCCTTATCAAAAATGCAAAATTTGGTGAAAAATTTAAATTTACCAAAAGTGATGCGGACCGGTAGCATAGGGTATTAGCTGCTCGAAACAGTTGGTCTTTTGGTTGTGCGCTTTAGTTTTATGAAATTATGATCGAAAAATCGCAAAAAAGTACGATTTTTTTGTCCAACTTCCCACTCAATATTTTCTGTTAAAAAAACTCCGTATTTTGGCCATAAATATGCGCCATAAATATGGCATTAAAATCTAGAAATTTTTATTTTTTGCCATATTTTGCAAAAAATTGTGATGTAACCCCTTATCAAAAATGCGAAAATTTGTGAAAAATGTAATTTTTCCAAAAGTGATGGGGATCGTTAGTTTAGCTCATTAACTGCTCAAAACAGTCGGTCTTTAAGCTGTGCGTTCTTTTTTTAGCCGAATTACAACTAAAAACCCGAAGAAAAAATTAATGTTTTGTAAAGAGATCCAAATTATTTGCACAAAAAGTCAATATTTTGAACGTAACGATTGACGTAATCATAGAAATTGGAATCATCTTTTAAGGACCATGAACTATTATATAGTATTTTCTATACAATATTTACTTCAACCAACCCATGACGACCTTTAACCCGCAGCTAATCTTTAAAATTGAAAAGTCAATAGTTTAGGTTAATAAGTTTATATATATTTTGAAGTACAATTTGATTATGCAACATTGTACCTTAAGTCCTTAAGTCTGGTTTTTGTATGATATACAGTTTAAAAAAAAAGGTTGAATTTTTGTAAAATCGTATAGAAACGATGGCCATTGCTGGGCAATGGAATCGCTGATTCGTTGATCTGTCCAACTGTTTGACAGCTGGCACACCTGTTGCCAGTCCTCGCCGGGGATTACTCGGGGATTACCCCACCAATCGCTGGACCACTCCGAACCGGGCGGAGATGGTGCGATTGAACGATGATATAGGGCTAGATCCTAACTTATAGATCTGTGGATATGGTGTGCGTGTGGCCGGCCAGCAGTTGGTAGGTGGTATACAGCGGTTCGTTCTCCCCCATATCCATATCCATATCGAGATCCATATCCCGATCCACCTTGTATCGCTTGGCCGCACTCTCCATTTCCTCCAGATCGCTGAAGCCCGGAAAGCCGGTGGGGCAAAAGTGGCCGGCAATGGCCTCCGGTATGTGGGTGACATTGTGCAGCATGTGTGCCGGCGTGGATTGCAGATAGTTGCGCCACTTTTGATACGAAGAGGGTGGGGGTAGGTGACAAAAGCCCCTTCTCTGGCTAATTGGCGACGAGGTTTTGGGCATAATGCGCTGCGCCTGCTGCATCATGTACATTTCCCACTCGAGGTTTCCTTGCGATTGCAAGGAGTTCGAGTTTGAGTTCGACTTTGAGTTGGAGTCGCTCATGTCCTGGGTGCGCATCAGTACCTGCTCTTCGTCCTGATCCTCCTCCTCCTCCTCCTCGTCGTGATTCTTTCTGGGCGACGAATTGGCACTGCTGCAGGTGTGATAGCCACAGGATCTCTCCAGTTGGGCCGCAGGCTGCTCGGCAAAGTCATCGCAAATCGGCTGGCTGGATCGGCTCCAAATGCTGCGATTTGAATTGGAAGATGATGAGGATGCGGAGGAGCTGCTGCCCACTCCGCTGCTGTTCCGGCTGCTGTACAGCCTCTTTTGAGAGCGACCTCCTCCAGCTGCCAAGTAGATGCTGCTATTGAGGTTCAGCTCCTTGAGTTTCAAACTGCTCGCACAACAACCCATCTTTGGTATATATTATATCGAATATTATAATATTTTTAGGTGTTACTCGCTTGACAATTCCTTGTCGACTGTTGGGCTTGGCCATAAACCCGCTGGGTTTATATATGAAGAGCAGGTAGCTTTGGCTCGAAGAGTTCGGGTTCCAGGAATTACCTAGGAATGGCAACCCTGGCTACCTGATTTCACGTCTATATAGTTTCTGGCCTAATCCGCGAACGGGATTTCATGAAAAATACGCGATACTTTATGGCCCTGGCAATTTGCGGGGAGTACCTGAAATTTGAAATACGAAAATCCGAAAATCCAGCCGAAAAACCTCGACCTTGATTCGAGTACTTTCGATCGTTGGCCAACGAGTTAAGGATACCTTTCTTATATGCATATATATACCTTATAGTATTTTTAATATTTTCCTAGCCCCTAACCCTTTTTGTATATTTGTGACGAGCAATCGGAGAGATCTGTGAGTTATGGCCAAAGATATATGATATATGATGTTCTGACCATCAATGTCAGTCATTTCGGTCGGCGGTGGCCTTGGTCCATTGTCTTTTGGGCCAGATCCTTCGTCCTTCCTTTGAGAGGGACTCGCGATTGTTGTGCAAACGCCGTGGCGCAGTCCTCGGAACGCCGTTGACGCCGGCCGCAAGACTCGAATCAGCGGGACAGGACCTTTTTCTGGCCAAATCAAAAGCCAGAAACTAGAAACGGGAAACTAGAAACCAAAGACCAACAACCAGCTGCACCGACTTCGATCTATTTCGAGGGAAAACTCCTCAATGGAACAGCTCTCCCATTCTTGGACTCTATGGCTCTTTAGTTCCATAGCTCAAGGCCAAATGAAATCGAAATAGGCCATCGTCCATCGTTGGGCAAATGAAAAACGACATTGGGAAAATGGTTTAATGAAAATTGGCAAATGATTCGCGCTTGATTTGCGCTCAATGAAATGATGGCCAATGAACGGCCATGTCCATGGCGAATGGAAATGGGTCACAAATTAGACAGGATTGACTGTGACAAGTCCACCTGTCTATTAAGGGATAAAAATCACCTTAAATTTAGATCATTAAAACCAAAGCTCTTTAAAATTAAATCTAGATGAAAAATTCTTTTCTTCCTTACACTTTTTGTAAATTTTATTTAATCAGTTGTTAGTTTAGTTATCAAGTCTGATGTAAAGTACAGCTAGGCAGGACCAAACCCACCCAGTATCCCGAACCCCGAACACCGAACCCTTAAGATCTCTGAGTTCCATGGGCTCGTGCCCCTATATCATATATCTTTTAAATTACCAAGCTTTCTAAAAAGTAAATAATATTATATCATTTCAGCTTACAGCTAGATGAAAAATTCTTTTTTTCCTTACACTTTTTGAAAATTTTATTTAATCAGTTGTTAGTTATCAAGTATTATGTAAAGTACAGCTAGGGAGGACCAAACCCACCCAGAATCCCGAACACCGAACCCTTAAGATCTCTGAGTTCCATGGGCTCGTGCCCCTATATTATATGAAATCCATAGGAATGCATTTTCATTTGCAACTGCAGTGGCACGTGATAATCGCCGCCTCCTTTTGGGGTCCCGGGTTCGAATACCCATGTTTTTTCGAACAGCCTACGGGTTCTCCTTTTTGGCCTTACGGGGAACTAACTTGGCTTTTGTTCCTGGCCAACTGAACAACCGAACCAACCTCAGGCCTCATTTGACTATCGCACATTTGGTGTTTGCTGTTTTGGTTTCTTGTTGCATTTTCACTCGCAATCTTTGAAATTCCCGCATTTTTCGGCTGGGAAAACGCTTGGCGGAATTTCCACGCCTTTCTAATATATTTTCCATGACGGAGTTTCCCGCTCTCTCTCTCTCTCTCGCTCTATCTCGCCGTCTCGCTTCCACTCTCGCGATTGTTTAGCGAATTTTGATCCGTATCTGCATCGAAATCTGCATCCACATCCACTTCCGCATCCACATCCACATCCGCTTGGCAGTCACGTAACTCCGGCATTTGTTGGCTGCACGTGACGGGTCTCCATTTTGGGAGGTCTCCATGTTGGATGCGGAAACGGAAGTCGATGAGCTCCACTCCATGAGTGACCCCGGGACTCCCAAGAGCAAAATGGTCCTTAAAGTCTTTAAAGTTAAAAGCATCAAATGAAATTTGTCTAAAAAAAGTCGTGGTAAAATGTTATGAATTGATATATTTAATGTAATGTAAAATATTTTATTACTATTATTATTATTATTTTTACTATTAATACTACTACAATTTCTGCCCATTTCTTTCAAATAAAATATTATATTATATTATATTACTTCCCTTTTCTCTCTGTGTGGGGCATGTGGCTTGTTCTTAGTTTCTATTGAGTTGAATTTGTGCCAATGGCATCTGAGGAGTTGCTAGCGAAGCCATATAGAACAGGTTGAAGAGTAGGCGGTGGATATATGTATAGTATGTACCCACATATAGCCTTCGATTCGAGTGGCAGTCTGATAGAGGGAAATTCCAAATGGGTAAAGAGCACGTATGAGGAATGACCCTTGACAATTTGGCCAAGTAAGATGCAAAGCTAACTCACGATTCACCCATTGCTTTGCATACGAAATTTACTCAAGTAGCCAACTCACTTTAGGTGCTGTAACGACTTTGAAAGTTTAACAGCTGTGCTTAAGATAATAGCAGCTTAAGATAATAGCATTAAGAAAAATAAAAAAAAGTTAAAAACATATATATATATATAAAATATATATATAAAAAAATAAATACAAATAAATATACACAAAAAAAATAAATACTTATAAATAAAGACTAATAAATAAAAACAAATAAATAAATATTTTAAAAAATAAATAAAGATACAAAATTATATAAAAAAATAAATACAAATTAACAAAGTTTCTTCTATCCTTTTTTAAGTTAAATAAATGCTTCCCCCTTTTTTAAATGTGTGTGTTAAAATTTGAAGGGCAAATATTTGGAATCCACCTGTACTTTTGCTTGTGTAAATATGTACATATGTCCTTAATAAAGTTTCAACTAAATGTGCTTTCCTACACCTTCTCCTTGGGGCAATCACATGTGAAATACTCACAGAAACTTGCATATTGCACCTTAATTAATTACGAAAACTTGAGGATAGTTAACGCTAACGCAAATTGGCCAAAACTTTCTACAACTGCATTTAAATAGCAATCAAGCAAAATCCTCTGGGATTCTGGACAAGTGCATCATTATTTGCGCCAAAGGATACAATCGAATTGAGAGTGCGACTCCACTCCTTCGAGCGTTTTGGGCAAATTCGCAACTTTGTGGATGGAAATCGAAATCAAGCCAGTCCAACAATTCGGTTGAGTCCAGTTGACTTGCCATTAAATGCCAACTGACTGACTGACTGGATCTGGGGATGCAGAGGATTCCGCACGAAGCCCCAAGGAAATGGCCACAAAATTGAAATGCCATTGACACAAAGGTTTCGGGAGGGGAAAGCCGAAACTAGGGGAAAAAGTAGGAGACGTGCCCGGGACTCCAAATCGTTGCAATGGAAGTGGAACTGGAACCGAAACAGAAATAAAATAAAATAAAATAAGAGATTTGCACAGAAAGATAAGTGATTACAAAGCAACATTCTAAATTCACAATTTAGAAAGATATTTCGGCTATACCTAAATACCGTACTCGGTTAAAACGGGAAAGGAAATGTGGTATTCAAAAAGTATGCAACATAATTTTTTTTTGAAATTCCACATTATTAAAAATTGGGTTCTATAAAATTAAATAGCATTTATTTTTAATTATACTAAATTAATTTTTTTATTAATATGGATTTAAAGAAAATCTCTCTCAACTTGCCACCGATTTTTTCCGGCGTAGCCAACGAAGTCGAATGCAACTTTTTGGCACAAGTGCAAGCCAAGCAATTGTCTTGGATTCTGGCTGGGATATATATTCTTTTTTATTGAGCCAGCTGGCCGGGGAGGGAAAATAAACGAAGAAAAACAACAAATAAAAAACAAAAAAGCGTAGGATGAGGACCGAAAACCAAAAACAATGGCAAGGACATGACCGTTTCCAGGACTCTCGCGGTCGCAGGACATCTGGGAGATCAGGAGCATCAATGCAATTTCTGTTTACCATATTCCGTTTTCCCTTCGCTTTTTTTGTTCTTTGTGCCAAGCGAAAGAAAAAAAAAACACAAAAAATCATGAACGGAAAAAGGAGGGAGTGAAAATGGGAGGGATGCGAAAATGAAAATGTGAAAGTGGCCGCATTTTGTTTACGAAACGCATTTTCCGTGTATCGCCGGCAACTCCTTGGCCATGGTCATAAAGCCATAAACCGTACCGCGTGCTGAGGTCCAGATCGGGCAGGTAGATAGGATCTATACATATGTACATATCTAAGAAGGAATATCATATTCAATATATATACACTTACCTCCTGAGGACGAGATGATGATGATTGCAGCGATACGCACTTGTTGATCCCGCTACAGGGTCAAGTTAAGTCGCGTTCCAAAAAATCTCGGGGCGCTCGGAAAGGCCCATCGATGTGTACGTACTATCCTGTACGCTATACGGTATTTCCGCATCCTGTGGGAATTTTCGATGCACTGAGCCGGGGGAAACACTGGTTATCCACCGCCGATCGATCCACATGTGTTCCGCAAATGGGCGAGACTACTTAGGCTCTAATTTCGACAATCACCGCGCGCCGATCACCTGATGCCATCGCAGCTGGATCCTGGATTTGCCCAGGGACATTTGGCCCAAAATCACCAGGTGCTCGCGAGTCCTTGGCCGCGACAAGTCGAAAAGTCCAAGGAATAATTGCAAAATGCAAGTACAGCTGAACATTTTTAAACTCGTTTCAAACGGAAAAGATGGATTTCTGAAAAACATGTATAATATATTTTAAACAAAAAAAGTTATTATAAAAGAAATGTTTTTAACAGAATAAAATATTAATATACCTATTATATATTAAACAGAAAATATTATCAGAAATAATAATATCTAATAATAAATAGATGAAACTCCGAAAAAAAATTGATAAAATATTTTAAGCAAAATATTCTTTAAAAAAAACTGTTTTTATAGGGTCAATTCAATATATTTAGAACTAAACATATATAAAATAATAATTTACCTACTATTTATACCAAACAGAAATTATTATCCTAAATAATAACGGTGACTTTACCCTTTTAGAACCTCCCTTGGCTTTATCTGTATTCAAACACAGTCGGTACCAAAATTACATAGTGCACTTTATGGGCTCGCAAATGATAGCTGAACGGCCCTCCAGTAGAGCATCACTCAAGTACAGTTGTGCTCGAATGGCCAAAATGCCGCTGTGGCCAAGAGTGCCCCCCACAATTAAGCATTCCCCATTTATCCGCCACGCCCCCATCCTTAAGAGGCGCTCCTTTTACGATGGCCACTTTACGTGCCCATCGCAGTTATTTGGCCAGCTTTAAAGTGATTTTGTCGGTGGTCCACTAAAGTTGGCCCTACATTCTTTCCTCATCCTGCGCCTTTGCGGTATGCAACACATTTTTCCAAGTGCCATATTCAATGTGAAGACAGTATAGAAACTTAACCTATAAAAAAAGAATTTGTTCTTATTAATAAAGTTTTAGATAGAATATAGATTATGGGCTTCTTAAAATAGAAAGTGGGATATAAATATAAGTAATAGTTTAGTTATGAAAAAATTTTGATTTAAATAAAAACAAAAATGTAGTAATTTTTTTTTTTATTTTGTAAAATTAGTTTAAAAAAAAAAACCTTTATAGAGAAACTTTTTTTTTCATTTTAATAATATGATTTTTGCCTGCCTTTGAGTAATTTTTGGGCTAAAAAGGATGAAATGCCTTAAGATATCATTTGGGATAATGGGGGGAAAGCACAGGATTCGATTCCTGTTGCCCCATTCCTGTTGATTTGATCCCTTTTTGAAAAGCCTTTGTATGCGTCACATTGAATCGAGTCGAATTCAGTTGAGTTTCTGGCATATAGGTAAGCCGCTTTGCTCGCTACACCTGCCACTCCCCCTCCCAGCCCCGCCCCCTTGATTTTGGATTCTCGGGAACTTGGAAAAGCGGAATATCGGAAAATCGGAAGCCCGGGAACTCACAACGTGAGGCGGACATCTTGTGCCGCCCAATAATCGTAGAAAATCAATAGAATTCCCCCACTTATAATTGTGCTTGTGTTATGACTGTCGTCCTGAGCATTATTCCCCCGTTTTTCTCCGTGTATTCCTGCCATTGTGTCTGTGTCGTCTGTGTTTTCGTTTGAATTATTGAACGGCTTATGGAGTTTTTCCGCCGCTTCATGTTTATTTACATTTGTAATCCATTAGTCCATTTTTCACGTATTTAAAATTTGTTTAATTTTATTCTTAAATATTTTTTGGTTTATTATGAAATTAATAATTTCTCATAAAATACCTCAAGTTTGCCCCTTTTTTTATTTATAAAGATAATAATTTTAATTAATTGAAACGAACTGGCTGGCTTATTTCTACATAATCTCTGTTCCTTGATCTATGGTTTATGTATTATATGCATTAAATATCATAAATTAATTACGTCTCTAGAATGCAGTGTTAATTTAATAAAATTCATTCAAAGAACTCCGCCTAAGTGTATGCAAATAGTGTTTCGCCTCCTTCAGAATGCTTCCACATTTAATTGGCTCCAGACACATTGCTCATCTCCCTAACTAGAACCAAATAGAACAGAATAGAATAAATGGAAACCCAGTTGGTGAGTCACAAATTGCGCAAACTGTTTTTGTTAATTGCCGGCCGGCCGAGTCCTTTTCGTCCTTTTCATTCCGAATTCATTCTTATACTATATATATATATATTCCTGCTCTCTCTTTGTCCCTTTGGCTACTGATTATTAAGATTGCATTCCGGGTTTGTTTGTTTACTCTAATGAGCATTTAATAGCCAGTTTCAACCTGGTGACACACACACAGACTCGTGAAAAGCAGGGGGAAATTCGTGAGGGAAAATCGAGAGGAAGATAAATTCAGATTGGGCTTACCTGCAGGAATTTTCCTTCCCTTCCGGTTTTGCACTTCTTCACCCTTTTCCCTCCGCTCTCCTAATTTGATTTTTATTACTCTCTTCCCAGTTCATTATAATGCCCTGCTATATTTTTTTTGGTTTTCATTCATAAATTACGGGGAAATTCAGCAGATAGCAAGGTTGCTGTTTTTCCCCGCCGCACTCTTCGCCGGAAAATCCACGTCATTTTATGGCACATCCTTTGTACTCATCCCAGTGGGAATTGCGTATAATTTGCGCATGTTAATTAGCTCATTTCGGGCATAGATTTGAGCCCATCTCTCTCGTCTCGAACACATGTAATTAGGCAAATTAGGCAAATCAAGCAACTAAATAAATAGTTCAGCTTCCAAGGGGGCTGTTGGGCTAGGGGGGTGGGTGGTGGGTGGTGGTTCAGCTGGGCGCTAAACACTTTCAAGGTCATTTGCTTAACAGGCTGACTGGCCGACCTAACGACCCATTCCATTCCCCATTAATTCATGGCTCCTTTTTTTTGCACTCACTGGCTGCACTGGAAATAAATTAGTAAACTGTATACATTTTAGGTTAAAAACTAGAAAGAAAGTTAGCTTCGGCCAGCCGAAGCTTATATACTCTTACACCCTTTCGAAAAAACTCACACCTTATAAAAAAAATGAAAATTGGCGAACATTTTTTTTCAAAATCACACGGAAAGTGTCATGGATGTTTTTATTACATTGTAATAAGTTTAAAACAGTTTGTATTTTTGATGTAGGACCATTTTTGGCCAAGTTATAACAAAAAAACCAATAGAAAAAATTCGAATTTTAGTCAAAAAAAAAAATCCCGTATATTCAAAAAAAACAAAACAGTTTTTTCGCTGAAACAAAGAAAATTTTGATCCAAATATGGGTTGTTATACCTTTCTGAACTCGTTATTAAATTCCCAGTCGATTCACATTTAAACCTGGACATTTTATTTTTTGAAAATTTTTCGCAAAAAATCATGATGTACCCCCTTACAAAAAAATGAAAATAGGCGAAAATTTTATTTTTCCAAAACTACACGGAAAGTGTCATGGATCTAATTATTATTTTGTAATCTGTTCAAAACAGTTCGTACTTTTGGTCTAGGACCATTTTTGGACAAGTTATAGCAAAAAAACCAAAAGAAAAATTCCAATTTTATTCCAAAAACCAAAATCCCAAATTTCCGAAAAATTTCCTAATAATGAAAATTGGCAAAAATCGGATATACCCAATGAGATATATTTCCGACTGTATCATTAGCACTTTGAGGAGTATTTTGCGAGGTGCTCGAGGATGACGATCCCACCTGTTCGCAGGCTTAGTGATGGTCTCTGTGGTTATTGTGGTTCTTGGTCGTATGGTTTTCGGGTTGCTTCGTGTTTTTCATTTCGGAACCCAGGCCCTTTTTGGCACATTTATCATCGCAATACCCAAAACACACCCATCAACGTCAAGGTTTTGCGCCCTTGGACCCCCCCCCCCCCCACCCACTCCTTTTGGCAAACTTTTAATGCACTAAATAACTACAGAAAGTTTTCTCGTCTCGGGTGTGAGATGGCTGAGGGATGTGGGTAGTAGATGTGGATGTGGATGCCTAGACCTTTGCCACCCACATTTGCATATGCTCAAAGGGGAGGGGTTGAGAAATGCAGTCGCAGCACTTTAGTCAAACTTTCAACGACGTCAGCGTCGGGAAAACTTCATACTTGACACCCCCAAACGAACAAACGCACATGTATATGTTATAACATATATAGCACCCCCAACCTCGACCATTCAGCCCTTCTAAGCTATCATCTGGGGATAAGCATGGCCATATACGATCCTTTAAGTGCTCCACGATTGCATAATAGAGGACAGAAAGAGAGAGAGAGCTTGGCATAATTCCTCGGCCATCAAATCTGTTTGCAGAGTGTTTATTGCATTTTCTTTGAGCGCTTTTCCTTGGCCATGTCCGTGGTATAATATTTTCCCAGCTGCCACTTGCCACAAACACAAGTTGACTTTGAAATGCTCCTCGCTTGTGTCGGGTTTCCTCGTTGATTTTCTTTAAACTTTTGCCATTCGAAAATCTTTTCAAATGGGAATACATTTTATGGCTGCAGGCGATAATTGAATTAAATGCTTTCATAAATAATTAAAAGCTGTTTTATAATAAAATTTATTTGCTTGATTTATGGATAAATATATTTCCATCTTTGAATTTTGATTTATAAAGTGGTTCTAAATAAATATTTGTTTAAATTTAAAATAATATAAATAAATAAAGCTGGTTTAAATGCAAATTTCGTTGCTTGATTTAAGGACAGGATTTTTATCTTAGGATTTATTTTATAAAATGACTCCAATAACTTCTAATAAATTTTGTTTATTATTCCTTATTTCAGTTGTGCATCTGGAGGTTTTGGCAGAAGAGGTAACCACTGCAGCCAGTCTTTCGGAAGGTGAGATCCCCCTTTTGAAGGTTTAACCATGATTCGGAATTCAATCTATGGCTTTCGAAATCCCCACAGAATGGGGCTCTGGATGGCGGGGCACCAATTTCCTCGTGGAGGTCGAACAAACCGCCCCCATTTCGCCGCCCTCCTCCTCGTCGGCATCCTCGAATGGCAGCGAGGATTATATCGGGGAGCTGGGCAGCCAGGAGGTGGACGAGGGATTCACAACAGGTGCCACAACAGGGGCCTCCAATATGACAACCGTGGAAACAGGTGCGTTTCATCAACTTTCCCAGCTCTTTAAAGCACTTCCTTGGGCAAAAAACATTTTTAAATTCAACCAAAAGTACAAATAAAAGTTGTTAGCTGCCAGAAACAAATGCCAAACTTTAATTGGCTGAGTTGAATGAAATTGTTTGAAACCAAAAAAACCTCCTTTTTGTGGCTGCCAAACATTTGGAAACTATTTTTTAAAGTTGACACATTAAATGTTGATTTATTTTTATAATTAAGATAAATACATATTTGGCATATGCCATTGAATAGAATGTTATTCCCGTAATTAAAAAAAATCCCTAGTAATTTGTTAAGAACAATAAGCAATTAGAAAGATTAGGGTTTCCGCTGGCGGTATAATTGAATTTTCCAGGGATATGTAGTGAATTTTCCTGGCACTCGCGCGACTTGAGAACACATGGAAAGAAATCCCCTGGTTGCTTAATAAATCCCAATGCCAAATCCCATTGCCCTAACCAATCGCCGTCACAATCCATTTGTTTATCGCCGAGATTTCACCGCGACGATAATTGAATTCGAGAGCCTGACTCTTGAGTTATTTACGTGCGTTACGTGTGCGATTTTGTGAGTTTACAATCCAAGCAAATCCAAATCCATAAAGGAGAAATCCTCTGCTTACATGGAAGACAAATAAACAGTCGTAATCTTTTGTTGGCAGGACCCAAGATCATTGTGCGCACCGAGGAGGTCCTGATTGTGGGCCTGGTCCTTGTCCTCTGGGTGGGCGCCATCATGCTCTTCTTCAACCGATGGGGCAAGATCCGGATGCTGGAGCCGTACCAGCCCAAGTTCCAGCAGCAGCACCGCAGTTCCTGTCCACTGGTCGACTTGGATGCCGTGACCACGCACCAGGTGAGTTGGAATCATTAAAATTGAGATATTCTTCTTTCGATTTTTATTTATGTTTTTATTATATTTATAATACCACCGAATTTCGAAAACTTTTCTAAAGGTGTCCAAAAGTATGCTTCAATTTATTTAACAAAAATCTTGAATACTTCAGGACCTTTTGAATTTTTATTGATTCATCATATTTTCGCATACCATTAAATTTCTTTACAATAAATGCAACCCGTTGTATATGAGTATTTGTTTCTTTTTTGCAGCGCTCCTCCGTGTCGCGAATGTCGATGGGCATGGTGCACAATCTGAATATGCCGACGTGTCAATTTGCGGCCTATAATCCCAACATTTATGCCAAGGGTATGTACGTCGTTTGCTTGCCTTTTATCTGCTTCCCCATTGCCCATACCACCCACAACATCCAGCCCCCTGGAAACCTCCCCGAATGCAATTAAAATCGAACATCCATCGAGCTCAAAGTATCCGCAACTTGTGCTGCATACTTTTGTGCGTCGCCAAGAGCGGCACAGTGGTTGGAAACTTATTTAGTTTACAGATATTTCATGGAAACTAATATATTAAATAATAATAATAAGTTATTAGTAACTTTAAAAATATTAAATAATAATTATAAATTAAATAACAGATTTTAGAGAGATAAGGAAAATGGATTTAAGGAGTAATCTAATTGAAAGTCATTCACTACTCGAATACCATTTGGCACAGCTTGGTGACACATGAATTTAATGAACTGGTTAACATATGCAGACATCTGTTCGCACTGCGAATCCCCCCAGCTTTCGTAGTAATCCATTTCGACCCTCGCTTCGCCTACAAAATCCAAGGCGAATCGAAATACTTATGCGTAATGTGCGCTATTCGAAGCGTTCGTTAATGCCATCGCCCCTCGAGTGCCACGCCCCCCACTAGCTGGTAAATACAGCATTTAGTTGTAGTCACTTTCCCGCCCCCAGATCCACTTATCCAGATCCTGGGACTTTTTTTTTTGTATTTAGCCTGTTTTTTAATGAGTTGCCAGACAATTAAGTTGCCCGCCGAGCGAAGGCAGCGGAGCGCAAGTGAAGGCAAATAACAATAGTCGTACAATTTTAATGCCCCCGCTGGTTGGGGATTTTTTTTGCTCCTACTCCTGCTCCTGCTCCACAACGAGATAGACTCCAGATTCACATCCTTATATCCTCCCGAGCGGCGCAATTAAATCTCGTGGAAACGCAGGGAACACACGGACAGGCAGGCAAGCGGCCCATGATAAAGATACGCACATAAAACATGCAAGAGGCAAATATACACAGGATAAAAGAAATGGAGAAAGTTTAGGAGCAAATCTTTAAGTAAAGAACCTACAAAATATTTCTGGCTTCAAAACTAGACTTCTTTCACAATGTTTCTATGGAAAAACTTATTTAAAAAAAGAAATAAAAATATATGATCCATTTAAAATAATAAAATGAACCTTTCGAATATTTCTGTTTTATTTTATAAATGTTTTGTTTAATAGAAAAAAATTTTCAAAAGTATTTCACAATAAAAATAATATATGATCCATACAAAATAATAAAATGAACCTTTAGAACATTTCTGTATAATTTTTTAAATGTTTTTTAAATAATAAAATATTTCTAAAAATTTTTTAGAACTAGAAAAATTATAAAAAGCAATTTCTTGCTGTGCATGAAAAAGGTGATGGGGGGCTGACGATAATGTGGGTAAATCATCGCAGGGAGTGAGTTGCTGGTGGAAATGCTGAGTTGAGACCTCGATTCCGTAGCGGAAAGTCTATTAAGTGGAGTCAGGACAATGCCGCTTGAGGGGATTCCCCAATCGCAGGCGGCAAAGGGCAAAAGGCGAAAGGCAACGAGGAGCACGTGACACGAACTGTGAAAGATGCTGACCTACAAATTAAAATTGAACAGAACATAGTGATTAGAGGCCTTTAACCAGCAATAAAGCTGTCTATCACTTGTGAATTTTGCAATAAATAATAATTCTTATTATACCCTTGCAGAGGGCATTATGATTTCAGTCAGAAGTTTGCAACGCAGTGAAGGAGACGTTTCCGACCCCATAGAGTATATAAATTCGTGATCAGCATGACAAGACGAGTCGATCTAGCCATGTCCGTCTGTC
The DNA here is from genome assembly GCA_035046095.1 of Drosophila pseudotakahashii. Lineage (NCBI taxonomy): Eukaryota > Metazoa > Arthropoda > Insecta > Diptera > Drosophilidae > Drosophila > Drosophila pseudotakahashii. The sequence goes on from JAWNOE010000105.1 coordinate 20,095,816, forward strand.
CGTCCGTCTGTCCGTCTGTTTCTACGCAAACTAGTCTCTCAGTTTTAAAGCTATCGGGCTCAAACTTTCTCAAAAGTCTTCTTTCTATTGCAGGTAGTATATAAGTCGGAACCGACCGGATCGGACAACTATATCTTGTAGCTCCCATATGAAGGATCGAAAAAAAAAAAACGTAAAAAAACGTAAAAAAAATCTAGCTTTGGTGTTTTTTGAAATATTACCTTCTACTTTTGTGAATACTGTTTTTTAAATACTTCTAAGTTTCGAATAAAATTTATAAAAAATCGGATGACTATAGTTGTTCAAATCTGTTATTATGTTTACTTTGGGGCCTTTTTTGGCCAAACTACGAAGAAAACCGCGCAGATAAAATCTATATTTTTAAAAAAAAAATCTAATCGACATTTTTGTCTAAAATCTTAATCGTGTTTTTTGCACAAAAATATCAGTATTTTTGGAGTAAAATGAGAAAAAACGGTCAGAATATAAAGTGTCCTACCTTTTTGAGCTCGTAACTAAATTCCCTATCGATCGGCATTCAAATATGGTAATTTTAACCTTTTTAAATTTTTTGTAAAAAATTGTGACCCTACCCCTTATAAAAATCGCAAAAATTCGAAAATCAATTTATTTTTGAAAATCAGTCAGAGAGTGATGAGGAACGTTAGCTAAGGAGCTCAGTTGTTCAAATCTGTTATCCTTTTTACTTTGGGACCTTTTTTGGCCAAACTACGAAGAAAACCGCGCAGATAAAATCTATATTTTTAATAAAAAATTCTAATCGACATTTTTGTCAAAAATCTTAATCGTGTTTTTTTGCACAAAAATATCCGTATTTTTGGCGTAAAATGAGAAAAAACGGTCAGAATATAAAGTGTCCTACCTTTTTGAGCTCGTAACTAAATTCCCTATCGATCGGCATTCAAATATGGTAATTTTAACCTTTTTAAATTTTTTGTAAAAAATTGTGACCCTACCCCTTATAAAAATCGCAAAAATTCGAAAATCAATTTATTTTTGAAAATCAGTCGGAGAGTGATGAGGAACGTTAGCTAAGAAGCTCAGTTGTTCAAATCTGTTATTCTTTTTACTTTGGGACCTTTTTTGGCCAAACTACGAAGAAAACTGCGCAGATAAAATCTATATTTTTAATAAAAAATTCTAATCGAAATTTTTGTCAAAAATCTTGCTCGTGTTTTTTTGCACAAAAATATCAGTATTTTTGGCGTAAAATGAGAAAAAACGGTCAGAATATAAAGTGTCCTACCTTTTTGAGCTCGTAACTAAATGCCCTATCGATCGGCATTCAAATATGGTAATTTTAGCGTTTTTAAATTTTTTGTAAAAAATTGTGACCTTACCCCTTATAAAAATCGCAAAAATTCGAAAATCAATTTATTTTTGAAAATCAGTCAGAGAGTGATGAGGAACGTTAGCTAAGGAGCTCAGTTGTTTAAATCTGTTATTCTTTTTACTTTGGGGCCTTTTATAATATTAAATATTTCTGAATTTCGAATAAAATTTTAAAAAAATCGGATGACTATATCATATAGCTGCCATAGGAACGGTCGGAAAATTAAATGGAAATTAATAGGAAAAAAATTATATCTTTGTTGATTTTTATTACATTGCCTTCTCCTCTGGGATATGGCTTTTCTTTAACATTTTAAAATTTCGAATAAAATTTAACAAAATTCGGACGGCTATATTATATAGCTGCCATAGGAAGGATAAAAAATTAATGCCTAAGTAATACGAAATCAGCTAAAATTTTGATTATTGTATAATATACGAAAGTTAATTTAAATTTAATGTTTTTGTAAATGAATAGGAATGATCTGCAAGGGTATATAGGCTTCGGATGGCCGAAGCTAGCTTCCTTTCCTGTTATTATTATAATTGAACAACATCTGAAACCACTTTGCACCAAACCATTTGACTGGGAACCACTATAGTCCATTTGTTTTGCCGGGCTATATTATTCGAATTTATCAACCTAAGGTTAAAATACACATCTCTAGAAATTCATCCCCCGCTAATTGTAATTAATCCCAGAAAAACTAAACCATTATTTCATCTGCGTTTCAGGCTACGCCTCGCATGTTTCGGCGTCGCTACCCCTTATAAAAATCGCAAAAATTCGAAAATCAATTTATTTTTGAAAATCAGTCGGAGAGTGATGAGGAACGTTAGCTAAGAAGCTCAGTTGTTCAAATCTGTTATTCTTTTTACTTTGGGACCTTTTTTGGCCAAACTACGAAGAAAACTGCGCAGATAAAATCTATATTTTTAATAAAAAATTCTAATCGAAATTTTTGTCAAAAATCTTGCTCGTGTTTTTTTGCACAAAAATATCAGTATTTTTGGCGTAAAATGAGAAAAAACGGTCAGAATATAAAGTGACCTACCTTTTTGAGCTCGTAACTAAATTCCCTATCGATCGGCATTCAAATATGGTAATTTTAACCTTTTTAAATTTTTTGTAAAAAATTGTGACCCTACCCCTTATAAAAATCGCAAAAATTCGAAAATCAATTTATTTTTGAAAATCAGTCAGAGAGTGATGAGGAACGTTAGCTAAGGAGCTCAGTTGTTTAAATCTGTTATTCTTTTTACTTTGGGGCCTTTTATAATATTAAATATTTCTGAATTTCGAATAAAATTTTAAAAAAATCGGATGACTATATCATATAGCTGCCATAGGAACGGTCGGAAAATTAAATGGAAATTAATAGGAAAAAAATTATATCTTTGTTGATTTTTATTACATTGCCTTCTCCTCTGGGATATGGCTTTTCTTTAACATTTTAAAATTTCGAATAAAATTTAACAAAATTCGGACGGCTATATTATATAGCTGCCATAGGAAGGATAAAAAATTAATGCCTAAGTAATACGAAATCAGCTAAAATTTTGATTATTGTATAATATACGAAAGTTAATTTAAATTTAATGTTTTTGTAAATGAATAGGAATGATCTGCAAGGGTATATAGGCTTCGGATGGCCGAAGCTAGCTTCCTTTCCTGTTATTATTATAATTGAACAACATCTGAAACCACTTTGCACCAAACCATTTGACTGGGAACCACTATAGTCCATTTGTTTTGCCGGGCTATATTATTCGAATTTATCAACCTAAGGTTAAAATACACATCTCTAGAAATTCATCCCCCGCTAATTGTAATTAATCCCAGAAAAACTAAACCATTATTTCATCTGCGTTTCAGGCTACGCCTCGCATGTTTCGGCGTCGCGACCCCGCCAAAATTCGGTGTTCGTGGGCGCCAGCACCAGTCACTACTTAATGCCGAGGCCCCCAAGGAAGACCAGATCGGCAATGGATCTGCACTCAATGGTTCTGGACGAGAGCGCCGAGCAGGTGTAGGATTCCTAAGTGTGCTAAGTCAGGCTGTAAGAGAAGGGAAAAGAGGTGTGAGTGCGAGTGTGTGGTCCATTTTCTTCGAGTTTCCTAAACTAAATGTGACAGGATGCTCGGAAATCCTTTTTTACGGTGCCTAGAAGTATGCTGCAAAAGATTTTACATCCGAAATTCCTAGGGAAAAGCGCCTAGAGATGACGTTCAACTTTTTGCAGCATACTTTTAGACACCTTAGAGATTTCGAAGCATCCTTGTTTGAATCACAAACATGTATTACAAAGAGTGGATGAATTGCATGGCCAAGAGTTTCACAGCGCTGGCCTGTGTGTCCAAAAGTATGCAATAGAAAATTTTCTATTTGGTGTGCTTTCAACTTTTTAAAGCATACTTTTCGACAGTCACTCCAGTGTTTGGAAATTTATAAATTTTAAGTAACAGAAGAGAATGGATTTGGTGGTAGTAAAAATGCAGCTTTTATTTATATTTTTGGGTGCCTGCAATTGAGGGAGCAACGTATGTTGGGTGGAACAGCACTGTCCAATACATGCAACTATTTACTATATTTACCACTCAGAACCATTTCCCACTTTCCAACTATCTCTGTCGCACACATGCACATTTATTTCTGTGCTGGCACAGAGTCAATTTGAGTCAATTTTATTTAGGACCACTTAACACACACAAAATTATCAGCTAACAATACCAAAAATGAAATGTAGAATTGTACCTATCTATCTTAGAGTATTCTTAGTCCTATCCAGTGTTACTCAACGTAGTCTTTACCTATGCCTAACCCGGTTCTTCTAGCGACTCTACGATTCTACTACACAATATTGGATGCCAGAGCAAAATGTTAAGTAAACATACATATGTATACACCTAAAGTTACTCAATGTATTTCGCGAAACTGTTTAGTTTGTAAGCCCAAAGCTCAAAGATCAATCAGCATACCAAACTCCAAACTTGACCAAAGTTCCCGGTATTTATATGTTTTCCCAGCACCTTTAATATCTATCTTAACTTAAGTAATTTCGACCAAACAAAAACAAACTGGTATGCAGATGGAGCGAAAAACGAGGATTAGGGTATAAAGATATAAATGTATATGTGGAAAACTTGAAAACGAATATGAAAATGAACAACTAACTAACGAAAGCTTTAAATTCCTTGGGTCTCCTGGGGACCTGCAAAACCAAGAACCCATCCAGATCGAAGTAAACTAAACCAAAGCTGAGAATTATACTTTAGGCCTAAGATAACTACAGATGTGTGTAAGTAAGTCTCTACCAAAAACCAAAAGTCTAGTGGAAAATATGTGGATCAATGTACACTTTACCGACAAAACTAAATGGAGTATAACCTCAACTTAACGATAACTCGATAGCTCGATAACTCTCACACAGTCAGACAACTTTTTCCTCACTACTCAGAAGAAACCAAAGTAAAAGTAAAAATAATTGTTGAATATTAATGTTTAATTAACTTGTTTACAATATTTACAAGGGCCTGAGCAAAACCAATTATATATACACTTGTGTAATATATCAAAAAACTAAACTATGTATACATAAAGAATATATACACGTATGTATAAAACCAAAAACAATTATATACATTTTGATGAATTCGATTAAAAATTATATTTGAAGCGAAAGAAGTGCGTTTTTTTGGGAAACTGGGTAAGACTTAAATCAAAAACTGCTTGCACTGCTTACACTGCGTACACTGCTTGCATTCCATTTTTTGCTTATAACTTTTAAATGAATGGTGCGATTTTAAAATTTTCTTCTACTATTCAAACATAATTAAGGTTCGATCCTTTGACTAATTTAGATATTTAGAAGGCCAAACAGCTGGCCTCGTTAATGTTTTCGACTAAAGTGTTTATGGCTTGTGGGCGTGCAATAAAGTGTAAAGCTATTTGCTTTCGACTCTTAAGAAAACGGATTTTTCGGGACTGATTTGGGGTCACCACCCCACGCTGAGTTCCCATAAACGGGCAACATTTCACAGATGTCGTCGGACTTGGCGGTTCGATTGGTTTGGCTTGCTTTTCGGTTTTCGGTGGGATTCCGCAGGGGTGGGGAAAAGGGGGCTTTTGGCCATAAACACATTTGACAAGACGGCCAGAAACAGAAACCGAAACAGACGCGTAAATGGCCAAAAGGAGGGGGGGGGAGGTGGCAAGGGGGCGTGGTGGGGCCAATAAACGGAAGCCATTCCATGTCTGGCCATCTCGGCCATCGGGTTCAAGTGCAGGCGATTTATGATGGCAGCAGAGCTGCGCTTTTGGCCCTCTTTTCCAGCTACTTTTGGTCAAATTAAAAGCTTGAAAATATAAATTAGGCTTGTTTGAACATGAAAGGTTTTTAAAGAGAGAAAAGAGGAAATTTTATAAGCTAATTTTCAACTAAATCTTTAAAAATTATAAAAAAAAAATATATATATACTGTGCCTGAGGCGGCAGAGAACGGGCAGAGCTGTTTTTATGTAGGCCATTACTGGCATCACTGGCTGTAACTTTTAGTGCAGCAAAGGGAAGGGAGGAGAAGAACGACCTTGTCGCCGCCGGGCCACAAATCAAATGCTACCACCATCCCCTTTTCACCGCCCCTGAGAATCTGCAGCTTGCCAGCAAAACCAAGTGACACATTTTGGGCGGGGGCTTGGTAGATTCGAGGCTGTACTGTACTGGAAAATGGGACTTTAACACCGAGAAGTAACACAAATATTGAAAATAACACCGCCTGTTATTTTATCAATATAAAAATCAATTGAAAGTTATTGTAATAACAAAGTGATAAAATCATAGGCAGCAGACCTGTTAGGATACTGCTTATTTAACAAGAATTTCCGCAGAGTCAGGTCATAAAGAATTACTAGTAAAAAAGTACCACCCCATGGAATTAGCATAAACATTGCTGCCACACTCGCAATTTGGCCAGAATGTTCTAGCCAGAACAAAACGTTTAACGATGACAAAGGCGAAGGGAATTTTGCATGACAATGTGAATTAATTTTGGGGCACACGACCATCATATCCATTTTGGGGATTCCCATTTTGGGGTCCGGGACATCGGGAAATGCAAATCTCGGGCAATTGTGTGTCAAAGATTGATTGGCATGGCCACGGAGGCTGCGTAAAAATTCAGCACAAGTGGCTAATCAAAAACGCTTAGCATAATGTCTCGATTTTTTCGTCTTTTTCTGGAGGGGTGGGGGTCGTCGCAGATTTATGGACTTGTGGGTCAGGGCAGCAATTAATTGAGTTTCATATTTTGGGGGCCCAGGGACATCCAGTTTAGAGGAGGGTTTTTTGTTATATCACTGTGGACGGCAGTACACGTAGTGACGAAGAGCACAATATAGGTTTTAAGTACCAAGTTGTAATATTTATTAAAATGAATAAAACGTTATCAGTCCCAAAAAAGTTCATTTTCCGTCATAAAAATTCCGTTTTTTGGTCAGAAGAATGCAAAAAATGGTCGAAATATGGAGTGTCATACATCGCTGAGCTCGTAATCAAATTCCCAATCGATTGGCATTCAAAACTATACATTTTAAAATTTTGCAATTTTTTGCAAAAAATTGTGATGTAACCCCTATCAAAAATGCGAAAATTTGTGAAAAATTAAATTTTCCCAAAAGTGATGCGAATCGTTAGCATAGGTTATTAGCTGCTCAAAACAGTCGGTCTTTTGGCTTTAAGCCTTTGATTGACTAAATTATGATCGAAAAACCGCAAAAAAATAATTTTTTTTTTTGTTTTTACTATACAATTATACAATTTTATTATACAATTGGATTTTAGAATTTAAACCTTTCTTATTTTATATAAAATACTTAATAATATTTATTTATTATTTCAATATATATTTTTTTTAGTTTAAGGAACACGCTCTAAAATACAGTGTGATGTTTTTTTTTGCTTTCAATTTGGCGCTTTTTCTTCGTTATCTTTGATTTGTCCACTGAGGGACATTTAAATGGTATTTCATTTCAGGATCCACACGTCAGCAAATGTTGTTGTTATTGTTATTGCTGTTGTTGTGGGGCACAAACGCCGGAAGCCTTCAACGCCCCCAACTCTTGGCAGCGTCTTCGTTTTTGTTGCAAGGACACACAGGACACATAGACACACACATGCACAGCTATTGCGCACTTGCAGTTCCCTTCGCTTTCCCTTTCCCCATTTTCCCCAGTTACCATTGCCATTTTCACATTTCTCTCTTTTCGTCCCTCGGCAGCCGCATACAATTTTCAGCGCAGCACTCGCTTTTCCGACTTTTCTGACTTTTCCAGCTTTCCCAGCGACTCCCACATGAGCGATCACTTTAATTGCTGCAGCTTTATTTTGATGCCGGCGCTCATAAAAGTAAATCAGAATTTGAGATGGTACAAAAGAAACGTCCTCTAATGCGTTTTGTTGTACAAATCTAATGGTGATTAAACCTCTAGGATGGAAAAGTAAAATAAGAATTTTGTGAGGCCATTAAATTATTCTAGCATAATTAAAGATCTTTCTTTTTTTATTTTTAGAAGCCTTCCACGGTTTTAAAATTATTTATTATTTTTGGGGTTTCCATATTTTGCAATTGAAACCTACAATCTTGTTAATTTTCTAACATTTTATTAAGTATGTCCCTGTTTTTTCGAGTGAATAGCTTGTTCCGTCCCTAGCTTCCCTGCTAATAGTTAGTCCAACTGATGGATCATCCGTCCGGCATCGTGAATGATGGTCCAGAAATGTACATCAAGTGCCAACAAACATGAAATTTGATTACCAAAACGCGAGCATTTGGCTTTTAGCTTTCAGGGTTCAGCCAACCCACCCATCTAATGGCCCAGTATGATTAATCGTAGCTGCATATGCAGCTGCATTCGGTTTTGAAAGCCACTAGTTAATCAGTTTCCCTGTCTTTTGTCCAAGGAAGCGTCGCGCCAGACTGTTTCTGCTAATTATGTTGTGACTGCAAATGGAATTCCCCCACTTTGCCAGCACAATGTGTGCGCTTTCTCACCATTCGGAGACGTTTGTCCACACAGCGAGAAAATATTGCATACTATTGGGATTGCCTTAGATGTATTTATGTATTTAATTGTCTAATAAATGGGTACTTTTGTACATGGTCATTTTTTTCGGTCTGAAAAATCAGTATTTTGGTCAAAACAAACCAAAATATGGTCGAAATATCAAGTGTCATACCTCGTTTAGCTCGTAATTCAATTTCCAATCGATTGGCATTCAAAGCTAGAAATTTTACAATTTTGAAATTTTTTGCAAAAAATTGTGATGAAAAATGTAATTTTTCCAAAAGTGATGGGGATCGTTAGTTTAGGTTATTAGCTGCTCAAAACAGTCGGTCTTTTGTTTGTGCGCCTTAGATTTATGAAATTATTATCAAAAAATTATGATTTTTTTCTCCAATATTTTTTGCTTTAAAAGCTCCGTATTTTTGCCATAAAATTGAAAAAAATGTTCGAAATATAGAGTGTCATACCTCGTTGAGCTCGTAATTAAATTTCCAATCAATTGGCATTAAAATCTAGAAATTTTTTATTTTTGCCATTTTTCGTAAAAAATTGTGATGTTACCCCTTATCAAAAATGCGAAAATCTTAAAAATTTTATTTTTTCCAAAAGTAATGGGGATTGTTAGCATAGGTTATTAGCTGCTCAAAACAGTCGGTCTTTTAGCTGTGCGCCTTTAGTTGACTAAATTATGACTAAAAAGCTGATAAAAAAAAGGTATTTTTGTCCAAAATACCAGACCTCATTTTCCGCCTCAAAAATGTATTAGTTTATTTATTTGTTTCTACTACAAATTTTCTTTCAGCGCACCCATGCTGTGGTGACAAATGCAATAAAGAGCCAAGGCGAGAAGCTCTCGTTGACGAGGGTTGGGAAATGCGGGGGCTTACTGTTGCCAGTTTGATTAATGACGGCGATTCCCGGAGACCGATGGCCAGGGGGTGGGCCTTCGACTTCGACTCCGACTCCGAGTCCTTTGACAGTGACCCCCGGCCGGCCACTTTATTATTGCGAGAGGAACTATGTTGTCTGCCCAGAAGGCGGCCATAAAACATCTTCGCCGGGCCATTTTAAATCAGAGAGAGAGATGGAGAGGCAACAGCGCCCTCTGGCGGCGGTTGGGAATCAATCAGGGGAGGCGGAAAGGGGGCGTGACCCGAGTGCAGGCCCACTGTCATCAATGTTTACGACTGGCCATAATGACGAAACTCGGCGAAAAGGAGGAGATTGTCATGGCATAATCAAAAGGACACGCAGCCTCATCAAGTTTCTTACGCATTTCACATTTCGCATTTTCGGGGGCTTCCCCTTTGTTGTTCGGCCATTGTTGTTGCGAACAATGCGTGAAAATAAAATAAGCGATAATGAGTGCGTTCGCGTTCCCGAGTTTTGTCACACAGCCATTCATATCCATGTGCCGACAGCAAATTGTCCAGAAACTCAAAAAGGCAACAAGCCGTTGAAGCCATAAAACGGTCAGCAAACAGCAAAAACCCCAAAAACCCCATAAAGATTGCCAAACCAAGAGGAAAAATGAAAGAGAAAACCAAGAAAACAAGAAAGGGTTTAAGCTCTAGATGTAGCCGAAGGTCATCAAATATGGGAAGTGCGCCAGATGGGTGTAGCTTTTTTTTCTTGACCAATCAAGGATTTCAGCCAATTCGGAAGGTCACAAAAAGAGTTTTGAAGAATTATTTGATCAGCGCGCAACTTTTAAATCTTCTTGGAGCTGCCAGACCGCTCAATTTTGTTCATAGATAATGTTAATGCTAATAACAGAGCTGTTAGTAACAGAAACATGTAACGTTAGCCCAAGGCATATCGATATGTCGAACGCAGAACTAAGCCGCAAATTTCAAAGAGTTTAAATTCAAATTTATGCCAAAATGTTTGCTCATAAAAGATTTACAAAGTTTCGGATTTTAGACGATCTGATACAATAATTTGTAGATTAAACTTGCTCAATTATATCACTCAAATCTTATTTCCGTCGGAAAAGTCACAGTTTGGCTCGCAGTCGATTTCTCCTTTTGTCGCTCCAACGGCATTCCCGTGGAAAGACATCGAGGCTTCGGCGTCGGCACATAATTCCTCTTGCGATTCTTTAAAAAAAGAAAACGTATCAATTTAAATCAAATTTTCACTTTCAGTTCAGTTTAGAAAATTGTAAATAGGCATAAATACGAGGTGAACAAAGTTCAATACTAACGCGTGAATTCAAAGAGCTAGGTTTCTTAACTGCAGGCTTAGCTCGGCCCATTTTGTAAAATTTGTCGTTTTCAAAAAAAAAAAAACAAATAAAAATTGTTCGAAATATTTGATGTGACTTGTACGACTTGTGGAAGTATACTGGAATATTTATCGAGCTGATAGGATTAGGTCTCTCGTTCGTTTGACATTTATCAGCAATGCTTACTTGATCTAGCTTTATGTGATTTTTCAAAAAATAATCTAGTGTTCCTGGCCACGAGTACAATTTCCTACTTCGTAGAATCGAAGAGGAAAGGCTTCCTCTGATAAATACAAATATAATATTCAAGTTGGTTCTGATTTTTAAAAATACATACAAAAATATCTTGAAAATAAGTACAAATGCGGACTTTACAAAACGATTTGCGTATGATTTAATAGAAAAACGTGGAGGACAGCGAGAGATGTTTGTGGTAAATGCGAGGGGGTGCCTCAGGAGTTGATCCCAGGTCCCAGGGACTACATGAAGTCGTCCGACTCGTTGCCCGCATCGTAGTTGGTGCGCATATTCTCGCTCTTCTGCAGGGTGGCGTAGCTGCGCAGCTCCGCCTCCAGCTCCCGCTGCTTGGCGGCCTCCTTCTCCTGGTCGCGTCGCTCGCGCTGCAGCTTCTTCTGATCCTGACGCTCGGCGGCATCGCGGGCCTCGCGCAGCCCACGGAAATCCGGGTGCTCCTCCTCCGTCTTTGTCTTGTTCAGGCGATTGACAATCTCGTTGATTCGCTTCTCCAGCCGGATGCGACGCACGGCCTTCTCGTTGTGATAGGCCACCTGGCCCGGCTCCATGTCGGGCGTCTTCTTGAGGTTCTCCCACATGGTGTAGACGACCTCCAGGTTGTTCACCTTGTTGCCCTGGATGCTGTTCGCCTTGCACAGCTGGGCGGCGTCCACGAGGACGTCGCTGGGTATGTCGTCGATGGTCTGGCCCTTGCGGAGCCTCAGGTACACATGGGCCGAGGACAGGTCGTGGACGTGGAACCACACGTCCTCCGGCCAGCCCCATCGGATGAGCTCCTCGTTCTCGTGCTTGTCGCGACCCATGTAGAGCATCGCCGGCGGCTGGACGATGTTGCTTTTGAAGTAGAACACCATTTTGCCAGAAAAAACGTAAAACGTTATTCCAGAACAATCAAAGGGTTAACCCGGTGGCCACCTGCTCCTCTGCTCCTTAAACTCGCTGATTTCGGTTTCCTTTCAGCTTGGCCTGTTGTCCCGGTCACGTCCTGCACCTAAGTGAGATAAAAGGCGTTTAAATTAGGCTGCCTATTGGGTATAATTAAGATTTTTTTATTTTTAAGCTATTTTATTTACAGCCGGTGTTCGATGGCGATAGCCGATAGGTAAGGTAATCGAAAGCCTGACGACCGTCTCTAGTTCAGTATGACCATCTCGAGTTTGGCGTAAAAAATAAAGTATAAAATATACCACTAAAAAGTTAAATGTTCTAAAAACTAATTTTTAAAAATTAAAATTCAAACTATGCCTCTGACCCGGGAAACCGCCCGTGAGCTCTGTCGCACCTGCCTGCTCCAATTGGACAAGGAACAGCTCCTCCGATCGCAGGAGGAGATTCCAATCAGCCAGGAAGTGCAAAAGCTCCTCCACATAGATCTCTCCCAGGATTTAGAAAGCCAGGACCTGGAGCAGTGGCTGCCCCATGAGCTGTGCCTGGAGTGCCGCCTTCTGGTCCAGAACTTCGAGCGGTTCCGCAGTAAAGCCGAGGATTGCAGGAGGCAGCTGTTGGAAATGCTGAAGAAGGACAAGGACTCCAGGGAACCCACTTTTGAGGTGGTCTACGAGGAGGGGGAGGCGGACGAGGGGTCTCTGCATAGTCTGGAGCCCCCCGAACCGGAGCCCGATCCAGATCCCATCGATGAGCCGGCCACAAAGACCAGGAAAAGCTCCAGGGGCTCGAGGAACACTCTGAAGTGCAGCCTGTGCCGGCACAGCTTCGCCCACCAGATCACCCTGGCGGCCCACGTCCGCAAGGTGCACGAGGGCAGCAAGCGACCCTTCCAGTGCGATCAGTGCGAGAAGGCCTACAGCTTCATGGGCGGCCTGTACACGCACATTCGGGAGGTGCATGATCCCCAGGAGCGGCGTCATCCCTGCGACCAGCCGGGCTGCGAGAGGATCTACACCAGCCGCATAGCCATGCAGAAGCACAAGAGGCTGAAGCACAGTGCCCGGGACAGGGATTCGCTGAAAAAGTTCATCTGCGAGCAGTGCGGCGCCAGCTTCAATCAGTCGGCGAACCTCAAGTACCATTTGAAGACGAAGCATCCCACGGAGGACGAGGTGGCCGCCAAGGAGGGCGGCGCCGGGGAGCGTCACTTCTGCGATATTTGCCAAAAGGAGTTCCACTCCCGCTACACCCTCAAGTATCACACGTTGCAGCAGCACGAGGGCCAGGAGGAGCTGCCGCACGAATGCCAAGTGTGCGGTCGCCGGATGGCCAAGAAGTTCATGCTGCTGCAGCACATGCTGATGCACTCCAGTGACAAGCTGCCCTGCGAGCACTGCGGCCGGAGATTCGCCCGACGGTTCGAACTGGAGGCGCACGTCAGGGCGGTCCATCTGAAGCTCAAGCCCTTCGCCTGTCGCCACTGTCCCGAGAGCTTTGCCTCGCGCAAGACTCTGCGGCACCACGAGTACATCCACACAGGCGAGAAGCCCTACGTTTGCAGCACCTGCGGACAGGCCTTCCGCCAGCAGACGTGCCTCAAGAACCACCGGAAGGTGCACGAAAAGTAGTCTTAGCTAGAGTAGATTCCCAAAATACAGAGATTCCATTGGAAAGTGGCCTTGTTTTGGATGATGGTGGTGCAAAAAAACACTGGTGATAAACTTAAGTAGCTTTAGTGGCCAGTAAATTGTCAATTACACAGTTTTCGAGTCCGGCGAGTCCGGTGGCTGAGCTGGGTGCTGCTCCCGTTCGATGTAGGCGGGCAGATCCTCCAGCGGACGATAGTACAGGTGCACCGCCTGCGAACCGGCCATCATGGAGGCCATGGCGCAGCCGAGAAACTTAATGTACTGGCCCCACGAGACGCCGGCGGGCATTTTGGATCAGTTCGAGGTGTTCGCGGTCCGCGCCTGCAAATGCTGCTGCTCCTCCACGTAGTTCTTGGCCTGGCGACGCTTAAAAGTGCGGTCTACAAGAAGGAGTTTCACATTAGTCTCGGGAAAACCTGAATTAATCAGAAGAAACTCACAGAAATTGGTCTCGCCCACTGTCCAATTGATCATGGAGAACTCCAGGCCGGCGCCCAGCAGGAAGAAGAGTGGCAGGAAGCGGTAGACACCGAAGCGCTTCTTTCCGGGCCAACTGTCCAGCAGGCGACGCACGGAGCCGCTGTACGAAGAACTCATGTGTTTCGCAGCCGGCGATTGGCGATTATATAATTCCGTGTGCTATCCGCCCTTTGCCAGGCGAAATTCAGAGGTGCCGTGTGTGTGCGATGTCTTCCTCACATGTGTGCCTTAGTCCTCTACGAGGTTTCAAAGAGAAAACTTTAGTATATTACTTTGTTTATTTCTAATTTGTCTAAAATCAAAAGCAACTCCAGTTGCCTCTCGTTTCAATTTCCATTTGTTTCGCTTCGTTCCTCAGCAATCAGCTGTTCAATTAGAGATGGGATGATTCACAAAGGAAACGGAATTAGTGATGGACTCACGAAATGTCAATCACTAGAAAATATTGCAATTAAAATTAAAGAAAATAATTGTTGTATTTTTTATGTTTTATTAGTACTGCTTGTAATTTTTAAATTAAGAGATTACTAGTTCTTCTATGAATATAACAAAATATTAACTAGTTTTTCCTTTCGTCTCGTGAGTGTGGGAGTAGAAACCCCTCACGCTGTCATCTCCAATTGCTCATCCCTAAACTTTAGTTGCAAAAAAAATATAGTAAACAAATTAGAGCCGAATTATGATACACAGTCTGTTTATCGTGAACAGCGGCGGGTAAGCCATCTATATATACGCCCTAGATAACCCATGTAACACTTGGACACCCCACAATCAGCGAGGTCTTCCTGGAAAAGCACTGGCGCTCGGTGGTCTCGCGATCTGTGTGCGAATACTTCCTCGACGCCCAGCGAGCCGCTCCATATGTAAGCCATGTTTGCCACGTATAAGCTCTATACTATATATACGTCCATTGCAGGATGTGCCGCCGGTGATAGCCACGCCCCACTACTACCTGATCACGGTGCAAAGGGACACGGTGTCCCTGGTGGCCGCCTGCAAGCAGGAGGTGCCGCCGCTGTTCGTCATCGAGTTCCTGCACCGCGTGGTGGACACCTTCCAGGACTACTTCGGCGATTGCTCCGAGTCCGTGATCAAGGACAACTATGTGGTGGTCTACGAGCTGCTGGACGAGATGCTGGACAACGGCTTTCCGCTGGCCACCGAGAGCAACATCCTCAAGGAGCTCATCAAACCGCCCAACATCCTGCGCACCATTGCCAACACGGTGACGGGCAAGAGCAAGTGGGTGCAGCAGCTCCTTCTCCTTGAGAGATAATCCCTTTTAACCCCTATGTTGTATTCTATTAAGTGTAAGCACCACCTTGCCATCGGGCCAGCTGTCGGCGATTCCCTGGCGAAGAAGTGGCGTGAGATACACCAACAACGAGGCCTACTTCGATGTCATCGAGGAGGTGGACGCCATTATAGACAAGTCGGGTTCCACGGTCTTTGCGGAAATCCAGGGATATGTAAGTATTCAGTGGAATATGTAACTATGTCTTGGAGATCTTAAAACTCCTGCTCTTTCAGATCGATTGCTGCATCAAGCTATCCGGCATGCCTGATCTTACCTTGTCCTTTATGAATCCTCGCCTCTTCGACGACGTCTCCTTCCATCCCTGCGTGCGCTTCAAGCGCTGGGAGGCGGAGCGCCTGCTCTCCTTCATTCCGCCCGATGGCAACTTTCGCCTGATGTCGTATCACATCAGCTCTCAGTCCGTGGTGGCCATACCAATCTACATTCGGCACAATTTCTCGATCAAAACGGGTGAACAGGGACGACTGGATCTGACGATTGGGCCGAGGAACACCCTGGGACGCACCGTGGACAAGGTGAAGCTGGAGCTGACCATGCCGCGATGCGTTCTCAATTGCCTACTGACGCCGAATCAGGGCAAGTACACCTTCGATTCGGTGACCAAGACTCTGTCCTGGGACGTGGGACGTATCGATGTGTCCAAGCTGCCAAATATTAGGGGATCGGTACGAGATTATAGTGACTTAAAGAGACTTCTAGAGACTAACTATCACATTTTTCATCCCACTAGGTCTCCATTACGCCCGGGACGACCAATATAGATGCCAATCCGTCCGTGAATGTCCAGTTCCAGATCTCGCAGCTGGCCGTCTCCGGGCTGAAGGTGAATCGCCTGGATATGTACGGCGAGAAGTACAAGCCCTTCAAGGGCGTCAAATACCTGACCAAGGCGGGCAAGTTCCAGGTGCGGATGTAGACGAGATCATCGAAGAGCATCAAATCCAGCTTTAATTAAGTGCTAGCGTTAAGTATATTCCACTGTTTTATGTCATTCGATGTGTTTGCCCCCGTCTCTCCCCCTCCCTCTCTATCTCATCTATGTATCTATATTAACTATCTATCTATATCTTCTACCCATAAAAGTTAAACTCCAATTGTAGAACGCCGTGTAGTCGTTGTTCTTGGGCGGCGACGCCATATTCGAAGAGTAAGAATGCGAGAATCGATGGGGAATCGGGAATCGGCAATGAAGTTGCAAGTTTTCAAGTGGCCTGGCCTGGCAATGGCTATGTCGACTCCACTTCCACTTCACTCCAAGGCACTCTTGAGTCACTCCACGCGATGCCGCTGCGCCTGGCAACAGCCAACAGCCGGGGAAACCAATAAATTTAAATGAAAATGCAAAACTTGATTTTGCAGCCAACGCATTTAGCATACGAATAGTATGTACCCATACAGTTGTTTATAAATGTGTGTGAACAATGGAGTGGGGAGTGGAGTTTCGATGAGTGGCGAAAATACAGAATAATTATATATTATAAATTAAAAAAAAAAAAATTACCAATTAATATAGTTCGTTCTTTGTCCAGAAATGAAAATAAACTAAAGACTTCTGACTGTTTTTTTTTTAATATAAAAATTTTATTTTAAACTGTGTAAAACTCTGACTGTATAATATATTTATAAATATTTGTTAAGTAATTAATTAATATTACATTTTTTTATTTTATATTTTTTTCAAAATGATATTTTTAATATCTCAATCCTAAGTTACCAACTCACAAACTGGAGGCTCCACTGTTGCTGCTGGCTCGTTATCTCCTTATACAACCTTAGCTGCATTTTTGTCGGTGGCCGAGACAACCGGCAACCGGTTTGCCCCCTGCCACGCCCCCCTTAACCCACTGCAGCCGGAGAGGAGCGGCAGCAGCTTCTAGGCTTCTTGGCTTTTGGGCGCGGCGTGCAACGGTAGCCAACAAGCGCCACCGAAAGGCGAATGGGACGTCGAAGGCGACCATGGCTAGACATGTTATACAGACACAAGCACAGAGAGCGACTTGACCGGATCGGGTCCAAAAAGCCAAGTCCGGACCCCAAACGGATCGAGAAAATAACTCAGGTTTCGCGTCCAGCTCGCGAGTCATTTTTCAATCGTGGGAAACACTGGTTAAAAGCCAAGCAGAGTTATTTCAAAAAGAGAGAGAGATAGAGAGAAAAAGGAGTAAAAAAGGGAAGGGGGCAGCACAATTCGCCACACAGCATGCCCCAAAATCCAAGATCCAGAGTCCCTATATACCATTATTCCAATGCGAGGCGATTTTAAACGCTCATTAACAGCGGGCGACCCGAGTTCGTTGCCTAAGTCTTTCGTTTCGCCCTCCTAGGGCTTCCCCATATCGCCGTCCCTTTCGCTCCCTTCAGAGAATGAAAAAGCGTTTGGCATTTAAACGCCGTAATTGATAGCGCATTGCATACGGTTCGATCGTACATTCTTCCATCTCATTTGCATTTTCTATCGCTCGAGGGAGAGCTATTTAAAATCAAGAATTATAGGGTAGCCCCAAAGGGTCGAGAATTGCAGTACCCTAGCTTAAAATAAAAATAAATTTTCTGTTTATTAGGAGAATAAAAATATATCAAACTTTACTTCAGAGTTATAAATCTGCGATTTTGATTTATTAAATAAAATCACCTCTTGGCGGGGTAAAAAACTAGTGACGATCGCACCTTTAACATACAAATGTTGTAATACCAACATTAAAGAAAAAAATTTTTTTTTTAATTTTAAAAATGAACTAAAATTGGGTAAATATGGTGGTAAATGGGATTTCATAATATTTAATTTTATAATAATATAATATAATAAGATGTGGATGGGTATTATTTCCATATTTTTTAGCCAACTTCCCCATAAACACAGGGTATTAAGAGTAATATTTAAAATTGCCCCGAGGAAATGTTAATTGCATTTGGAATTGCTGCAGTTCATGAACAGATTTGTAGCACCTGAATGTGTTTTTAATGAGCCCCTTCGATGAGGCGTCGATGAAGCCCCATAAATTTCCACTTTACCCGAGTTCGTGCACGTGATTTCGTGCCCTCATACTTGTTTTCCAATCGATTCGAAATCCTGTTCGTCCAATAAGCATTAAATGGCTTTTATTTAGCTTCTGTTTGGTAATGCCCGTATGCTCCAGTAAAGTTTAACTATTAACGCCATGCTAAGTGGTTTTAAGTGCATGCAAATGCAGCATTGCATTTGATCTACTTTTCAAATTGAAATCTTTGAACAGCCCGGGGTTTAATTTTAGAGTAAATCTATAAACAGGCTGTTTGCTTATCGTGAGTTTGTGATAATACTTAGTTAGGTATAGTTGAATTTGAATAATGTGGGAGGAAAAACTAGGGTAGATCAGGTGGTTTTCGAAAGTCTTTCAGTTTTGAATGAACATTTACCAACTTACCATAAAATTTAGATAAGTTTGTAGCTTGATTATAGTTTTTGCCATTATAGATAAAAAACAAATAATGAGAGT
Organism: Drosophila pseudotakahashii; assembly: GCA_035046095.1. Taxonomy (NCBI): domain Eukaryota; kingdom Metazoa; phylum Arthropoda; class Insecta; order Diptera; family Drosophilidae; genus Drosophila; species Drosophila pseudotakahashii. The sequence continues at coordinate 20,114,524 of JAWNOE010000105.1, forward strand.
GAAAGACAAGCAACAAGCATTTGTCATTAGCGCAACAAGGTTGCAGCCCCTGCCCCCCTTTTGTTCCCCTGAAAAATATAACAGGGGCGGAGGATAGGAGGATGAGAGGCTAGGAGGGGTAAACTGTAGCAGGTCGTGCAATTGCATTCGCTGTTCGATAATAATTTATGCAACTTGTCGCCGCTGCACTAAGCAAATGTTTAAACTCTGCTTGTTCGCAGTGTTTGCCTTGCTTTGTGCTTTGTGCTTTTCGCCTTTGTTTGTTTGTTTGTTTGCTTTGATTGCTGTTTGCCCAACTTTTGCGAAAGGTGTTGAATGCCGGCCGCGCCAATTGTATCGTCCCACATGATTTCGCAAACTATGGTTTATATATAAGTCGGAAAAGCAGAGCACGAACCCCCCATAGAATGTCTATTAGGCATTCTCGCCCGTCTGGCCGGCTAATTAGAAACGCTGATTGTCTCCGCAAGAAAATCGGGGGGAAGTGGCTGGAAAATGGAAAACAGATCGTCGCTAATGGGTGCGCTCGATCATGTGTACCCTAGTTATATATTTAAATAAGATTTATTAAAAATATACCAGACATGAGTATCTTTTCCTCTTTATGAAATACTTTTAAACTAACAGGTTACTTTAATTTGAGTACAATTTAACCAAAAGGTAACCTTAATGTAACTACAGTTTAACTAAAAGGTTACTTTAATTTGAGGACAATTTAACCAAAAGGTAACCTTAATGTAACTACAGTTTAACTTAAAGGATACTTTTTTTTAACTACAACTTAACCAAAAGCTAACCTTAATGTAACTACAGTTTAACTAAAAGATTACTTTAATTTGAGTACAATTTAACCAAAAGGTAACCTTAATGTAACTACAGTTTAACTAAAAGATTACTTTAATTTAACTACAACTTAACCAAAAGCTAACCTTTATGTAACTACAATTTAACTTAAAGGTTACTTTAATTTAACTACAACTTAACCAAAAGCTAACCTTTATGTAACCACAGTTTAACTAAAAGGTTACTTTAATTTAACTACAACTTAACCAAAAGCTAACCTTTACATATGTAACTACAATTTAACTGAAATGTGTCTAAAATGTAACTAAAAGTAATACAATGATAACCAAAATGTATCTTTTGTGAACTTTCCTTATTTTAATTTGTATAGCCCCAACCTTCTATTCAAAAAGTAAACATTCCCGAAATTCCGAGGGTATTCCCGACACAAAGACGCCCCCACAAAATAGACTTTCTGTGTCAGTGCGATGAGGCTCATTAAAAACGATTGAAACTTCCGCAATTCGATGGCCCAAGTAGTACTAAATCCAGAACGAGAACGAGAACTATAACGGTAACCATTATCCATATCATAATCACAATGAGAATCGGAATCACGAAAACTGTGTTTATGGAACGCAATATTTCAGAATTACTCATTTCTCTGCTCTTTTGATGGCAAGACAAAAAAAGAGAGCTCGATAAACAAAGGTTCTGAAAAATTAAAAATCGCACAAGCAAAACAGAAATGACTAAAATTTCGAGCCCCTGTCCCGGAGGATTTGCATACAAAGTCCTCAATTTGCGATAAACAAAATAATATTGCTTACGCACACCAAACAGAAAATAAAGGGGTACTTTTTTCCAGCGATAACCGATGATATGCTAATGCTAAAGGTCTTGATAAAAAGTCTGAAAAATTCAGATATTTCATTTGTCCATTTCTCATGGGGCGGCAACTAATTAGCCAGTGTCACAAATTGTTTTTAATTAATCGATTTATAAGAGGTTAGAGGTCTCTCGATAAAGTGTGTAAAATCAAATATTATGTGTGTAGAATTTTTAGAAGTATTTTTAGAACCTCTTTCGCATGGACAATAATTAAAAACAGGCCAAACTGGAAGTCTGTTTTCGCCCCGTTGAAGTTAATTTATCGCATTGAGTAAGAAGCACAATGAATTAAAAACAAAAACCAGACACAATTGCGACAAAATAAAAGCAAATCAACAAAAAAGAACAGCCATTACAATAAATCAGAGACGACAAAACCGTCAGCGATTCACAGAATCACAGCGAAAAAGCGGTCTTTTTTATTTTTTAAATAAATAAATTGTGTCTGTAGCGAAATTTAGGGGGCTTATGTGTGGAGCTTACGTAAGCAGTTCTCGCAGCTGCCGCCAGAGGCCGCCACTGAAATTGATCGCCTGGGGGTGTGGGTTTTTTTTGTGCGAAATTAATTTGACAATTGCAAGTGCAAGGTCATCTGAAAGGTGTATGCCACCCATATGTTGCATACCGTACTATATACACACATGATTGTCCAGATTGCTGCAATTCGGGAAATGAAACCAGATATTAGGGGGAAATGCAAGCCAGGTTTTGACCAGGAAATTCTGGATTAATTCAGACAGCTTTTATAATGGAACCTTCTGCTTTTGAGGGTCGTTATGTTGTTATATAAATAAATATCATAACAACGACTAAATATTATTACATTCCTAAGGAATGTCTTTCAAATGATAAATTTAATCCAATACATTTAATTTACAGCACAGAACTATGACATTTGTGACGCAGAGGGTTTCTTGAACCCGTTTCCATTTTTATTCGCACTCACACTCACACTCACACTCACTGGCTGACATATTCACTTATTCCCATACCGATTTCGCTTTCCTCGGCTCCGTGCCGTAATATTTATTTACGTATTTATTGAGGCCAATTGCAGCGTTTAACTCAATTTGATATGCTAATTTGCTCAACATCTTCTCGGGGCTTCTATTGCCACACTTTCCATGTAAATTGCACATGGACGTAGTTCCCGCTCTCCCGATTCCCGCGATTACGACAACTTAGAGTTAGTGACCCACAATGTGTAATCCGCTGGGAGTCAAACAAAAGCAATATAGGCTTATTATGTATGCGGTTGGTTAACAAAGGATTACGTGAGGTTTGTGGAAAATAATATTCAACGATTTAGGGACAGTTAAAAATCTATAATATACAAAGAAGAACAGGAACTATACTTGAAATCTATATATTATTGCAATAGGACCTCTGAATATGAAGGGAAGTACGTGCCTTCGATAGCTTAGAAAACCAATTGAGTTGCGTCAAATCTAAACATATAACAAGAGTACAGTTTCATTTGGCACGTGCGGTAAGTTGATAGGGGGAACTTGATATAAACAGGATATGGTGAGACACCTGTTGAACAGCCGGTAAAAACTTTGAGTCAGCGTTATTTATTGTTTAGCAGACAAAATAGTAATTCCTCTTAACCGATATCGTTATCAAATTTAAAATATTTAAAATTTACGAGCAGATAGTTTGAGTGTAGAAGCCTGAAAATAGATAATATGCAATCAAACTTTTTTAAAATTCTTCTTTTTATAATATCTTTGGTATTTTCCTGGTTTCTCCAAGATGATTGCCTTATAAACATAGCACCTTTAGGCAGATTTGCTGGAAAAAAGATATGTAGAAAGTGGGTATGGGGCCAATCCCGAGGTCAGAGACCATCATATCTCATAGTTTGCCCCGCGTAAACAAGTTCTGGAAAACGAAAAGCTGGTCATAAAAACCCAGTTTACAAACCGAACCTTTGAAGTGTCCACACAAAACTCTATTTGCCATTGTTTTAGGCGAACGCACATAGAACACAGAGATCTGGAACCCAAGAGAACCCGCCGATAAGATAGACTCGCCATGTTTGTTTCGATTTTCCTTGTTTTATTTTCTTGTTTATTGTTTATTGTTTATTTTCGCATGAAATGAAATGTTGTTCGGCTCGAGTACAAACAGTAAATCGTAAATCATAAAAAAGATCATCATGTTTTGGGTGTTTTATTCTCATTTAATGTAAGTATTTATAAGTATATGGAATTGAAATTGAAACTTATCTTAGGGCTGGGCTCACACAGTTTACAAACACTTTCATTTGATTTTCGATTGCTTTTAAATATTGCTTTTGAGTCTTTCGTTTTTTTTTTAGCTTTTTGTTTGTCTTTTCCATGTCTCCACACGCTTAACGCTAAAAGTATATTCCTCGCAGTTGCATTTGCATTTTACAAAAATATATACGACTATAAATATAAATTGATTTGCTTTTCTCTTTATTGATGAGTTCGGGTGTGTGTGTGTGTGTGTGTAAAAAAAATTGCGCTAAACTAAATAAATGCTACCAAAGATATGCAAAAAAAAAGGGGGAATTATAATTATTATTATATTTGCTGGCGAAAATTGCTAAATTAAAAGTGTAAAAATTGAAATAAAATATATACGTATGTATTATTATGCTGGCGTTTTTTCTTTACTAAGTGTAAATTATTGTTTTGTTTATTTTTTGTCTTCTTTTTTTGTATTTTTTTTTTTTTTTGCATTTTTTAGATGTCTTAATCAATGATCACAACTCTTAGCATAAATATTACTCGCATGTGGCATTCATAAATATATATATATATATATTTTATATTTTTTTCGCTTCGTTTCGGTCCGTCTGTATATTTATGTATAAATATATATGTAATTGCTTATTAAAAATATATATGGATGTATATAGATCTATCATATCTCAATTCGTTTGCTTTTGCAGCTGCACAAAAATATATATATGTATGTATGTATGTTGTGTAGTTTGAAAATGTCTTTTCTCCTGTCTTTCAAAGGTTTCCAGAAGGGAGGTGCTATCGATGGATTGGCCGGATCATCGGTTTCTTGGTTTGGCAAATGGAATATTTGATTGTCTCTTGGGATCGTATAAAGAATTCGGAACCTGTCCGGAACCAATCCATCTTTAGCTTACAACTCTGGCTGCGGCTAGTATTTGTTATTTGTTATTTGTTACTTGTTACTCATTAATTATTGTTACTTTATTGTAATTGTACGTGTCTTGTTGTTTGTTGCAAAACAGTAAACACAAATCGGTTATTGCTTGCGATCTTGTTTTTTGTTTTTTACCATGGAATTCGTTGATATGTGTTCATTAGCTCGTCATTAGCTCGAAAGGCCTCATCTACATTGTCGGCTTCCTATGTTTTCTGGTCTCTGATTTCCGATTTCCCCATTTTCCGACATCGTCTTATCATCGTCATAACCCAATTTCGGCTGCGTGAAACTGCAATGGAATAATGAGATCGTGGTTTAATAATAAGACAGTGACTGAAGTTTATATGGCTTAAGATTAGGTTGGGTATTATGTGACTGAATTACCGAGGAAAATATTATAAGATAAGATTATGGGGAATTTGATAAGGTCTTGAGTTCTTCTGTTCTTATGAATATTCAAAGTGTGACCTAATTTTTAAATAAAGGTTTAAAACCTCCTACCAATTGTAAGACAATTATTAAGACACTTAAAATAACAAATTCCGCATAGCTATTGTGAATAAATTTCCTATCCATACACTCGTTTTTCACGTTTTCGACCACAAAAAACCATCAGACTCTAAAGACTAATCACCTGAGAATTTCCAATCGCTAAGGAAACAATAAATCATCCCATCATCGCCATTGTTCAAAGTTTAAACTCGGAAATATGATGCATTTTCATTTCCATTTCGAGTTTCACTTTTGGCCCGATTCGAAATTGACACTCTCGCTCGCTCTTTGCGCTAATTGAAAGCAATTAATGCAATTAAAAGACTGGGAAATGAGTTGCCGACTTAACAAATTAAGTGCGTGTATAGGGAAAATAACAAAAAAATTACAAAACCATACGAAAAGGCACACTCACATTCACATTCAATGGAGAGCAAAAGTTTTCGTTTTCGTTTTCGCGTGTCTGCTTCTCGTTTCATTCAGGGGGCCAGGCCAAGTGGTATGGTGGGTGGTTTTGGGTGTGACAGAGCGGTCCATTCATTAATTCATTGATACCTCAAATTGGCGGTCATATCCCATCCTATATACTACATACTACTCACATACACATACATAGATTCAAAACAGCGCTTATTTGTTGATTATGATCATCATCTAAAGCTGTGGAGGCCGCCTAAATTGTGTGCCAGCCGAGCCATTAATTGAAACTACAGATCTACGGGGGCCTGGATCTTGTGATCTCTGATCTTGAGGTGGGGCTACCGGGGGGTTGATAGATGGAAATGGAAATGAAAACGTGTGCTAATTGCAACACTTTGTCACCAATCAACGGCAACAGCATCTGCGTATCTGTATCTCGCACCTTATCGGGTCTCCCGAGGTTCTTCGATTAGATAAGTGTCACGTACGAGTATGTATTTTAGTTGCCCAACTTCTAATTGGCATTGCATGTCCCAAGTCAAGTCCCCAAAACCGAACCAAAAGAAAAATGTCTGCACATTGAGCAACGCAACGCAACGCAACGCAACGCAACTCAAGTGATGTCTAGTCAAGTCAAGTCAGCCCGAGTAAAACTCAACTCCATGCTGATTACGACCCGAGTCCGACGAACAGAGACCCGAACCTCGAGAGTGCTTTTTCTTATCTCCCGAGGTCTCTGTGCTGTGCCCAAAAAAAATTGTCCACACCGCAAAAAATCACACGATGGAAACTCAAAAATCCGTAATATAGTGTCTCCATAAGTCAGTTAGTTAAAGAAATAATAGGTTTTTTAAATTTATAAATAATTTTTAAAATGTTTTTCAAAAAAAATTTTTTTTTGTTTTTATACCTATTAATAATTTAGTGCCAGTTCGGTCATTTAGATGAATAATGTTTTGTATTATTTTGTCTCGGTGTAAAGATGGCACGACATGGGTCGTCGGAGAGTCCAAATCTTGGGACTGAGGCAATCTAAGAAAATCTGAGGCCATGGAAACGACTAATAAATAATGAGCTTGTTAGCTCGTGTGTTCGACCATCACTTTCGTGATTGAGCTTGGACTTTTTGGTACCCTATGGTAATCCTCAAAACAAAAAATGGTCCACATAAAAAATAAATAACTTTTTTGTTTTTAGTTTACAACTAAAACTTTCTTAGAAAACAAAGATAATTAAGATCCAGTGTTGTTCAACAGCAGAATACTAAAATCAGTGTTGCGAAGAACCAAAAGAAGTGTGTTTAAAAGGGAGAATAAGTGTTGAAAGAACCGAAATAGGTCTTGTATAAACACTTGAAGATATCTACACACCATTTTACTGATGAAACCACCCTAGACTCAGGAATTTTAGAGGGCATCGTATAGAGAAATGCCAGGCCATAGGAAGACCGAAAGAATCTTTTGCCCTGCTGGCAACAATCTTCAGTTAACTGCTGGTCAAACTGGTTTGCCCCCTACTCTCTTCCCCTCTCTCTATCTCTCTTGTGCTTTCCCGTCTCTAGTTAACCGAGTGTGTGCGAGGGGGATGGAGCTATGGATGGCTGTTGCGCATGCGCAGCTGCCGTCTCTCTTGCACCGAAGCCGGTTACGCTTAAATGAGCGTAAGACCAGAAGAACTCTCTTCTCTCTCTCTCACTCTGTGAAAATGTGTTCTTTGTTGTGTTGGAAAAAACATAATTTTTATTGTCATAGTTAGGTCTTCTTTAAAAAAGTAGCGTCGAAAAAAAACGTAAGCTAACTACAAAAAAAAAATGGTATTCGTATGTATTATCTTAAGACTTAATCGAGGTTTACATCGAGTGGAAGTGTGGCTTGGTCTAGAAGCTAACTAAAACTAGTGTCTTGATGATGATAATGATGATGTTGGTGGGGTAGTGATTGGGATGGTGATATGGTTGGGGGGTGGTATGTTTTTTAGCGAGACTTACTGGCACTCTGGCACACGGCCACGCCCACTGATTAGGCGTCGAAGGGCCGCTTGTGGGCGCTATGCTCATCGCCGCCCATCTCGCGGGACAAGTCCGATATCACCTCCTTGTAGATGAGCGGATCGATGTTCTTGCCCAGCTGATAGAGCAGGAACCAATCGCCGATGTTGCACTTGTTGGCCACCAGTTCGACCTCCTCGCTTTCGGCCAGACGGGAACGGGCGCGGAGCAGGAGATGGCGTAGTTTGGGTCCCGCCACCACGGAGATCCTGTAGATTAGCGATATTCCGGAGAGAATGCTCAGGATGATGAACCAGAACCACAGGAACACGTAGATCTTCTCGTTGACAATGTTCAGGGGCAGCACGCACAGACCGTCGAACTTCTGCACACTGCCGGAGGGACCGTATTTGTGGAACGTACACTTGGTGACCTTCGGAAAGACCCGGGCCATCGGATCGATACGCTCATCGGGCTCCAGTTCGGTGAACTTGAGGACATCGCTGCCATAGGTGCTGAACTCGCCGTCCAGGAAGAAGTCCACGAAGTAAATCTGACCGATTACGTTCACAAAGTTAAGGGCCTCGCAGACGAAGAATCGGAAGGCGTAGAAATTGTGACGATTGAGGTTGCCAATAAAGTAGTCCACCAGGATCTTCTTGCGATCGTTCTTGCACTCGTCGTTGACAATGGGGCTGTTCAGGTCCATGACCAACATCTTGAGGCGTCCGCCCTCCCAGGATTTCCACAGATAGCGCGGCACGTAGAACAGGATGGCCTGGAAGAAGAGGACGAAGCAGACCCACTGGTAGTACTTGTGGTACTTGACCTCGTCCTCGCCCTCCACATGGGAGCCCACTCCGGGCTGCACTACGTCCCGGCCCGTGATGCCCGTCAGCCTCTCGGGGACGGTGAAAGTCGAGTAGATCCAGCAGTAGGTGTCCATGACGCCCAGCGGGATCTCGTCCACAATGCAATCGATGGGGTCACCGATGTACTGCCGCGAGGTCACCAGCAGCGAGAAGGCGATCAGTATGATCACCGTGGCCTTGTAGTGCATCCGAAAGACATTGTTGTCGATGCACACTTGGTCGATCTTCAGCAGGCCCTTGACGGACCCAAAGACATCAAACATCTTGGCGGTGTTCTATGTATAGACGATGTGCTTGTGGATTTATTTCGGAGGATACTAGGAGTATGTAGCTCCTGGCTCGGCTGTTGGCTGTTAACTTTTTCGTTTGGGCTCGGTTTTCGGATACGGGTTCCTCACAACGTGTCGACCACCATTACTCTTCAGTTTCTGTTTCAAGAATGCACACGAAAAAAAAAGATAGTAGTAACTATCGGGGCGAGCAGCGATACGTGGGATTTGGCACTTGGGCACTCTGGATCTGCGGTCTTGGGTTCTTCGATCCCCCAGAGAGCTTCGGCTCCGTTCGGCAGGCGAGTTCGTTCGGTTCGTTTCGTTTCGCGCTCTCAACAAACAAAACAACAACAGATTCAAGGGGCGGCGGGGGCGGCGGTTACCCAGGTGGAAGTCTAAACGCCGTCGCAGCAGCGGCACTAAGCGCACTCTTCGGATGGAAAATTGGAACTGTTCGGCTTTCCACTGAGCCAAGTCGCTTGGCTCCGCTGGCCGCCGTCGCTCTCTGCCGCTGCCGTCGTGCCTCTGCTCTCTCGCTCGGCCTCTCTGGGGTGGATCTTGTTGAACAATAACTTTACCTTTCAGTCCGCTCCTCTCCCGGCTCTCTTGCACTCGGGCTCTCTTGGAATGGAATGGCTGAAAAAAAAACAGTGGTCCAAAAGGGTAACGAAATTTCAAATCCCGGAGCGAAAGAGAGGGCAGAGAGTGACTCAGTGATGCTGCACTGTATTTTAAAAAAAAAAAAACACCTCAATAGCTTGCTAACTTAGTTGTATTGCCCTTTGATTTGTTTCAAAAATATCCCCTTGGGGGTTTTCTAGGCCGAGCTAAGTACGGTTTCACTGGACATCTGGCAACCTTATCCGCGATTAACCCTAGATTAGTTTTTTCCAGCTGGTAGGGTTTTTTAAAGATAAGACTATATATCAACTTTCATATCTGTTAAATTTGGATACCTTACGAATTTTGGTAGATAATAACCAAAAACTATAAATTTAATAAAAAGTGAACACAAAATTTGTGCTTAAAATAAATTTTAAGAAATATTAGCATTAAAATTTCTTTGTTTTTTAGAAAATTTAATTTTTCAAATATAATTTTAAATAGCGTTGCATACCATCTGGGGTTAAGACTGCGGCTTTTCAGCACCCAAGATGTATGATTTTGTTTTACCGTCATCTGGCAACTCTGACGCTCATGAGTGCTGATGCATTTAACCCCCCGATGGGACACGAGCCCCCCCCCCCCCACTCTCCGCTGACTTTTAACTCGGAATCTGCCATATTGGAGCTCCATTTGAGCTTGTATTGGTGTGCGGAGGCGACAAGTTCTTGGAACCCGTTGTGTTTCTGTTTTTGTTGTACTCGTGGAGGCTGGAGTGGTTTTATTTTTCAGATTGGAGCTGCTGTTCCTGCTGCTGCACCACCAACGAAGCGGGAGAAGCGGGAGAGGGGAAACATCAAGACACAAAGAGGCGATAGAGTGAAAGAGAGTACACAAAGGAAATGTTAAAGCAATGCTGGAACTCTCTGCTTTCACTGCATTTTTATACCTGCACACCGCTGTATACCTGATGATTTCCAACAATTACCTGTGTTTCAGGT